>OX031316.1:13918261-23918261 GCA_943737955.2 Myopa tessellatipennis
CTCTTCTCTTCTCTTCTCTTCTCTTCTCTTCTCTTCTCTTCTCTTCTCTTCTCTTCTCTTCTCTTCTTCTCTCTCTTCTCTTCTCTTCTCTTCTCTCTCTTCTCTTCTCTTCTCTTCTCTTCTCTTCTCTTCTCTTCTCTTCTCTTCTCTTCTCTTCTCTTCTCTTCTCTTCTCTTCTCTTCTCTTCTCTTCTCTTCTCTTCTCTTCTCTTCTCTTCTCTTCTCTTCTCTTCTCTTCTCTTCTCTTCTCTTCTCTTCTCTTCTCTTCTCTTCTCTTCTCTTCTCTTCTCTTCTCTTCTCTTCTCTTCTCTTCTCTTCTCTTCTCTTCTCTTCTCCTCTCGTTACTCATTTAAATCATAAATCATACTCAATTTTTCCTCACTTTATGAATATCTACAATAGTCATGTTATTCTTTTCCCGGTTGCTATGTTTTTTAACGCACTTGTTTTTGTGTCTGTTGTTGTTGTTTCATGTTATTTAGTATTTACATTTGGGGAATTATTTTGCGCACTGCGGTTTCTGTTTTTAGGATTTAGAAGTCAAACCACAGCAGACACACGAAATACTGTCGCTGAAACTATCACTGCAATTGTTCACGTGTCTCTCTATCTCTCTCTCTCTCTCTCTCTTTCTAAAGTATTAATTCACTCTCACTTGCCACAGTATTAATGTTATTTTATTGTCTCGCTTAATTAATGAATTAACACCACGCTTAATGCAGTTATTATGTTTTTCGTGCTCCTCTTCTTCCTGCTTCCTGGGTGGGGATTTTTTGTCTACGCGCATTTTCTACACTTATGGGATTTTGTCAATGATTTTTTGCATATAAATTAAATTTTATATCTCAGTCCTGAATCGTGTTAAAAGGTCGCAAAGACTGAACATATTTGCTGAATAATTTATGTTCACGTATGCTGTTATTTATTAATTAGAATATGCAGATGAAGGCTTTGTAAAAAAGGGAATTTTATATACATATACTCTCAATAGGTGTATGAAGTCTTAATGAAATTAAATATCTTAAGTCTTACATATTAAATATCTGTTACTGTTAACTGTAAACTGTCAAAATCACAGTCAAACTCTAATTTATAAATATTATATACAGGAAAAAGGGAAGGAAAATAAAACGAACTTTGATATCTCGCAACGCGTTCAAGATATATTTATAACCAAGCACCCTGTATCTATGAAGTATAGTAGACGCATAAAGCAGAAATCTTTAAATACAGTTCCATGCGCCCCCCATGTTCCATATTTTAAAAAGGAGCTGAAGAATCGCTTTAATTATAAGGAATTCCAACAACTAAATAGATTCCAACTCAAAGAAAACACAATGAACTCTTCATCAAGAAAAGAAAAGTAAAACCAGAAAAATTCGAACGCCGAAAAATTCTAAAAATAACATCAAAGCTTAAAAATAGAAGCTCAAGAAAAAAATTATCTTTCGACCGGTCCTCAAATTTAAATTGCGGAATCGAAACGACTTCTAAAGGGTTTTTTGTTACGAGAGTAAATAAAACTAAAGAAATACGAAAAACAAAACGCAAAATAATAACAACGCTTTCATGCTTTCATGCGATATTAAATTTTCCGCCAACTCAAAAAGCAGACGCCACCGACGACGCCATTGTTTCTGCTGGCTATTTTGATGCAAGGACAAGAAAGGAGAGTACAGGAAGGAAAAAAATGGGACCACAAAAAATAGACTAAAAGAAAAAAGTGAAACCTCACTCAAACGGAGAAAAAAATGTCAGTCAAAGTGTCAGTTTTTGAGGGCGCAACATTTTTTCACTTTTACTTAAAAATGAATATGACTGAATGACTACACAATAAATAACAATAACAGCAACAACAACGGCAACTATGACAGGAACAGTAACACAATAATATCATAATTCTTGTGACAAATTGAAAGTGACGTGAAAGTATACAATAACAACAAACAGAAACAATCACGTTGATTTGAGTTGGGCAGTGATAAATACAGTCGAAAAAAGATACAGTATAATAGACGTAGGTTATTGCGAATAATAGAAGAAGAGAAAGAAAAGAGGAAAAAATTCTAATATTAACCCTTTAGAGTTAAATAATTTTAAATTGAATGATTTTAGCTTTAATAATTTTAGTAATTGTAATTTTCATAAATTTACGTATCATACTTTTAATTTGAATTTAAAAATTTATTATTATTTTTAATAAATTACTTATTAATTTAAAAATTATAAAGTTTAATTTAGAAATTTTACTTTTAATACACATTACTTGAAATTTTAAAAAAATTAATTGTACTATTTTTAAATATAATAATTTTAATTTTAATATTTTTAATTTTAATAATATTAATTGTAATAATTTTAAACATTATTTAATTTATAGTTAAGTTATAATGACATAATTAAGTCATAATTATTAATATAAATAATTTATGGTTTTACGTTTATAGTTGCTTTACCTGTATTCCAAGCCCCTTAACCGCGATACGCACACTCTGACTGTATTTTGTTAGCTTTTACTTTTACTTTAGCTATGTTCTGTATCTTTTAGATATTTCCCATGTACACGATGTCCTTCATCTCATGTTGCCTGTCAGATTTTGACAGCACTTTCATCTTGTAATAATTCCCTCCCTCCATAATTTATTGTTGTTGTTGCTTTAATATTTTATTTATAAATAGTAAAGCAACCTTCGTTGTGTGACTCTTTGTTGTCCTGACTTTTTAAGCTTTAATCCTCTTCGTCATCTCTTGTGTGATTTGACTTTTTCCTGTTTTTTTTTCTTTTCGTCCTTTCATCCACTTTTTCTACAGAGATGACTTTTTTATGTTTTTTTGGATTGTCAAAGTGTTTCAGTTTTAAGTCTTTCCCCGATATAATCTAATTTTGAAAGCGATTTCTGTCCACCAACATTTCGCTGTGTGTGTTATTTATGCTTTTAATATAATTAAATTAAATTTATTTTAATTACTTAATTCGATAAAAGCTGAAACGACTGTAGTTTAGAGTATTTAGATACAAATTAAAATTTTAAGAAGTGTGCTTTAAGTTAAGTTAGTGTAACTGTATGTTTTTACAGCGAGCTGAGCGAGAAGATAGATTAAATTAAAGCGTGTGGTGGCTCCCAAAGGCTCTTCGTTTTGGGAGCCACCACTTCAACTAACAGACATGAATGACACATTGTGAACTTCTTAATAGGAGGTGGAGTTCTTTGGCAGAGAAAGCCGAATTCATCTGCCTTACAAATTGTGTAAATATTAGAGAAGCCTTACCTATATATATACATACATGTATCTGGATATCCACAAACGATACGTTAGAGATATAAAGCTAGAATCGAGCAAACAGAAATCACTATATATAAAACTGATTATTTTTAGAGGTCCATAAGAATCTTATGAATCACAAGTCCTTGAGAACCACATGTCTAATGGGATCAGTAAAGGTCCGAATAGATTTCTACGGGTATTGTTTTTAGCAGATTTAACACGAATATATACATATATTGAAACACATATAGTAAAAGTTTTTATTAATATTAAAATAGGTAAAGAAGTTCTAGATTACTCTCAGGTTATCCTACCGGATTTTCACAACTCCTGAACTTACCGTGGATTAAGTCACTTTTTATTTCAGGCATAAAATCATATTTCCCCCAACATTAACACAACATATTTTAAGTAGTAACATTCGCCAATATATACTTTCCTTTTCTTTTTTTTGTTGTTTTCTTTTACGTTACCAACTTCCACCGAATTGACTGAATGACAGTCAGTGTTCGATAAGAAGCACTTTGCATAAACCTATAAAAGCCATAAAAATCACAGCTTACACACGCTTTAAACAGATTTAAAAGTTTCGGGGAGAAAAATGCCGCGAATGAGTGCAATTTAATACCACAAAATATTTGCGGAAAGAGAAGCATGTAGACAGACACACAGAGAGATAGAGTGAAAGAGGGAGGGAGAGAGAAATACGGAGCAGAGAGATAGATGGAGAAAGTATAAAAACGGTGATGGTTTTTTATTCAAAGCAACTGAATTTCCGAATCCTCTTTCTGCTGACAGGTTGCCTGGAAGGCTGGCTGCGTGGCTGATGAAAATCCGCCGATTTACGCACATCGTAAAATAATATTGAGGGTGTAGTGAGGGGAGGGGGTTAAATGTGGCAACTCCAGAGGGCGACATTTTTATTAAAAATCTCATTAGTGAAATGGTTTTAAGTTGTAAAATCATCGTCGGCGTCGATGTATTCAACGCCTTTCCTTTTTGGAGGAGGGACAACAATTTATGGCACTTAATACTTGGGTGGTGGTGGTTCTGGTGTCCCAGCTGGAGCACTGGCAGATTTGTTGTTGTTGTTGCTGCCGTTAAGCTGCCTGTGTTTGCAAGAGTTCATCGAAAAAATATTAGAATAAAATTCACGCTGCTCTCTTTAACAGGGTCATAAAGAGAGAGAGAGAGAGAGTGAGTACTTTAGTCGATATTGTGCTCCAAATGCGATCGTAAATAATTTTATGAACGAATAAAAGGCAAAAAAATAAGTCTTAAATATCTGTAAAATTTTAAGTATGATGAGTGCAGAAAATTTTTACTATTATACTTAAAAGAGAACGAGGAGGGGAAGGAGGACGAGGGGATGTGAATGATTTAAGGATTTAAATCCTTTTGCGAAAATTCTGCAAGGAAAATCAAAAAGTTTTGATGTTTGAGTACAAACAGAAACAACGAATTTAATCAGTTGATATATACATATATCGGATATATATTTACATTTATCGGATATATAGATAGACTATATTATTAATCTATTAGACTATTAATATTAGACTATATAATATTAGACTATTATTATCAATCGTAATAGATTATTATTTTCTCTCTATGTATTTTCTCAATTTTGTATAAAGTTTTTCCAATTGTTCCCTTGTAGAGCGGCTCAGAAATACGCTCAAAGTGGCAGCACGAAATCGACCCGCACCGCAGACCTGAGCAACACAACGCCCCGCAATGGTGGCTTCTGTGGAGCGCTACAACGGGCACCACCGCCCATGCCGCCCGGGCTGGCCAGGCGCTTAGCTAACAAGGAAAACTACGGCATCGGAAAGGTAAGAGCGGTATTAATGAAACACCAACAGCAAAAACAATAAAATAAACTGTAATAAAAACTGTAATAAAAATAAATTAAAAAACCAACAAAACTATTCGTTGTGGTTGATACTTTTGGTTCAGTGGCCACAAAAGCTGTCAACAATTTTGCTCGCATGTTTTGGCCGGCAGCATGCGGCAATCGCCGCCGTAGCTCAAACTGGAGCAACAACAATGCATAAATCTAATTTAAATTGCACTGCGCGACAATTAAGATCACAATCGCTGGCACATTAAAAGAAAAAAGTGCTACACACGCTCGTAAATCATAAAGCGCCATCCCACTCGCACCTACCGTCGACATACTATGCACTTTTAGTATTTTACAGTCTATATTCTGTCCTTCTTTCTTGCTCCCCACCTACATAACCTCCTTCGCTTCCTCTCATCTCTCATTCACAGGTTAAAGTAATGTTGCGTGTCGCCGATACTCACAACGGTGCCGAAGGCAGTCCTCACTTCATGACGGTGGACAAGAAGAAGCGCCAAGTGACTCTGACAGATCCCGCAGCGGCGAATACAGTAGCGGCCTCATCCTCTCAGGAACGCGGTCCAATGGTGGCAGCGCCCAAAATGTTCGCCTTCGACAGTCTCTTTACAGCGGATGATCAACAAGTAGGACGAAAACCGATTTGTCGAAGTGAAGCTCACGAAGCTCACTTTTTTCTTCTTTCTTTTCTCCTTCACTCTTTTCTAGCCTGATGTGTGCTCCTCTGCTTTGTCTGAGGTCATCCCCGCTGTGCTAGAGGGCTCCGACGGTTGTCTGGTCACAATTGGTTATCCGAGTTCCGGTAAGTTTTCACGGGTTTCCAAACCACTTCCATGCTTCATAGTGGCGGAAGTTTCAATACTCATATATCACCAAAGTGCGCCATCTAAATGCTTATCAGCTATCTTTTTTTCTCCGTCGTCGTCGTCCGGCTTCGTTCTCTTCTTCTTGCAGGTCAGTCGAAAACAATGCTCGGTAGCGTCAATCCACCCAGCGACTTGGGAGCGATCCCGTGCGCCATCTCGTGGCTTTATAAGGGTATCAACGAGCGGCGTCAAAAGAGCGGGGCACGTTTTTCGGTACGCGTCAGTGCACTCGGAGTGAGTGCGACAAAACCGGACTCTAGCTCAAAGGATTTGCTGGCGGCCCATGCGACAGGTAAGAATGGGAAGATTGTTGAGTTAAAGAAAAGAAAAATTAACATTCTGAAGATAGCTGAAAGCCCAAACGTACTCTAAAAATGTGTTGGTATGGAGACACGCACGCAGATGAGAAACTTCCTTGTTTAATAAGATTACAATTTTTCGATTTAAGTTCCACGAATAAAATGAAGATTTTCAGTTTTTGAGTATCAAATCTGGGATACTCATACAATTTTTGAAAAACGCCATCCTGGTTTGTTCGTTAAACCTATCGAGACCTTGATTAAAGTCTCCCATTTCAAAGGTTTTAAAGGTCTATAATATTAAAGGATTATATTCTTCCTTAAACTCTAAAGCCTTTACTTTGAATGGATTTGATGGCTTCCCCGTTCAAACGTTTGAATGGTTTATATTTACCATTTAAAGTTTATATTTGCATTTTAATGGGTATTTAATCACCTTTGTTTTGCATTTTAGTTCGTTCCTATTTGGAAATCTCATGTTTTCTAACAGTTATATTTCTTAAAACTGCCTTCTAGAATTTAAAATAAATATTTAACTTTATATCACGCTAGACTTCACCTAGTTCGCTTCTCAGCGGCAGACAGAAATCATGACGGTGGCCATAAATAATCCCATTTCCCCTCCTCGAGTGCTAACTTTTGTAATTATTTCCTTGAACTCGAGTCGAATGCTTCTACGACTGCTGAGGGCTACCAGTTTGAGCACATTTAAGCTGTTGCGATGGCGTAGTGTGGGAGGTCAACACGATGCCACTTACAATAGTCGGCATGCCAAATATCAGTCAAGCCGAACAGCACTCCATCGCCACTCCCATCGCTCGTTCGCTCGTTCTCTGGCACTTTCGTTGTTCTCCCTCGGAAGACTTGTTACATCCACAGCCTTCCGCACCGTTTATTTTCTCATAATGCTTTATGTTTCCGCCGACAGAATCTGACGACTCCCCCGGGATATATTTGCGTGACGACTTCCTCGGTGGTCCGACGGAGCTGCGTGCCCCCACCGCCGAACGCGCCGCTTTGTTCCTGGACGCCGCGCTGGCTGGCAGGCCGCAGGGTGGACTGGAGCCAGCCATGATATTTACATTGCATGTGTATCAGTACAGTTTATCGCGAAAAGGCGGCGGTAAGTATCAATCTCCTCCCTCTTCACTCTTCTCTCTTCTTCCTTCGCCACTCTTGATGGCGCCCACTCCCAACGCCCAAATCCCATTTGCCTCACCTAAGGCGCTATGATTGAAATTCCAACGCATCTCGTGCATCCCATTCGACCGGAGAATTCAAATTTAATTCGTTTACTTCCATGTTGCTGCACTTGTTTCTCCGGGCGCAGTTGCTGGCGGTCGCAGTCGTCTGCATCTCATCGATTTGGGGGGCTGTGCGAATCGCAACGGCGGGCTGCCGCTGTCGGGCATCGGCAATGTGCTGCTGGCCATCCTGAGTGGACAACGACATCCGCCGAACAAGGATCATCCGTTGACGCCGCTACTGAAAGACTGCCTGGCTCCGTTGACGTGTCATGTCGCCATAATGGCGCATGTAATGCATACACAGGTGAGAATTCAGAAGAATTGGTGTTGGATTTACCAAATTGGGTATAATAAAATACGAGATAGTGAAATATTCTACCAATTAAAAGAGGTTTATCAGTTGGTTTAAGAAAGGAGCAGCAGCCGAGGACTGATAAAAACATTTATTTCTCTGATTGACGGGAATTAAAATTAAGTCGCTGGAATTAAAGACAAGCCAACGATTCAACTCTTGTGATAAAAATATCTGCAGATTATTAAATTTCTCAAATCACGACCATTTTTTTTTCACACTTTATTCGTTTCATTCCATTATTTGTTCCTTCGCCAAGCGTTATTTAAAACTGGTAATCCTTTAACTTTTTTCCTTCGAGCACAATTTTGTCGCATCTGACACAACAAAAAAGACAACATCCATTAAAACTCTATCTGCAGTTACTCCCTTTCTTCCCACCCGAAAACTCCAGCCGACTCAAATTATGACAAATGATCACCTGCATTGTTCTTGTCCACTTCACAGTCTCATACGGATGCACTGACGACAATCCAATTAGCCTCGCGCATACACCGAATGCGAAGACGGAAACATCGATTTCCCATGCAGGCAGACAAAACCGGGGCCGGTCTTGCTGCAGCTATGAACGGAGGTGAGTTCGAACTCCTGAAGGATAAACGAGTCACTGCATGCATGCATCACTTCAAATAATCGATACACATTCATACTTCATCCTCTTGCTCACTTTTCCACTCTCTCTCACTCTGTCATCTGCGAACAAAACACTTCCGTTCCATTGTCTTTCATTCTTGTGTCGTTCCTATCTGTGCAGGACATCAATCGACTGGCTCTTCGGCTGGCTCCGGTGCCGATCCATCAAGTTCAGAGCTTTCGGCTGACACCGTCATTTATATGGGACCAAGCGACGAAGCCACCGACGGTGAACATCCGCCCGTTTATCTGCCCTCGCTGAGTAGTGGCGACAATCGTGGAGTCATGAGCAAAGCCTTGAAGGGAAGCGGCATTGAAAAGCAGCAGCCGTCGCCCTCAAAAATACCAGGTGCTGCGAAAAAGGTGGCAGCACAGAAGGGTAAGTCAACCATTGAGAGCGAGTCGTTAGCTTAACGAAGTCTAACACTCCCGACGAACATTTGCAGCGCCTCAGAGTCCACTGACAACCAGCCGCACGAGCAGCCTCAAGCGGGGTCACGCAATCAGTCCGACCCCATTGCAACCTCAGCAGATATCCCATGTCGCAGATCAGCCTAAGCCCCAATTCTTCTCCCCCACTCACAGTCTGAAAACACTACCGCACTCAGCCTCTTCGCCCAAGATAGTGGCTGGTAGTTTGCGGCATCCCAACATGGCCTGTATGATGAGCCCGAAAGGCTCGAATGTGCCATCGCCCAAGGGTTCGCCAATGCGGCGTCCTGGTGTCGGCATTGCCGCCGCAGAACAGCAAGTGGCCGCTGTCGCCTCGGATTGCCCTGGCAGCCCGATGCGCAAAATTACCGAGGAACAATGGATTGATGGACCGCGTGTGTCGCGCGCTAAAGTCGCCGAGGCGCGTCACCTGCTGCGTGAGGTGAATCACGTCAAGCAGTGCGAGACCTGGATTGATGGACCCAAGTCACAGTCGAGTCGCTCGCTTACCGCCGGCAACCTACCAACGACAGCGGCACAGACGCAGAGCTACGGGTTTATGGACTCGCACAAGAAAACCATGATTCGCCAGTGGGTGGAAAATCAGACGTCGCAAGTCTTCCAGAGCAGTTCAGCCGCTTGTTCGCCAACTCACCAGGTCCGCGTGGAGCAGCAAGCGCAGCACATCCGCGACATCACGTACCAAATGGCACCGCTGAAGCAGAAGTCGCTGGACGCAACGACGGATGACGTCTATATGCTGGCCAGCCAGACACTGCAGTCGCATCAGCTGCTCGCCGGCCAACAGTCGTTGCGCAGTAGTCAGCAGGAGTTGGTTAACCCCATTTTTGCTGGATTGACCAGCGCGTTGAGCACAACGAATGTCTCCGCGGCGGCAGAAATTCGCGGGTCCAACTACAATAGACAAAACCAGGAACTTCAACAACACCTACAGCATCAACTTCAACACCAACTCGCACAACAACTGCAGCAGCAATTGCAACAACAACTTCAAAACCCAACGATTATGAGTTCAACACAAAGAGACGAGACTGATTTGCATTCGGAGCGTTCACTTCACTCGCATCATGGGGGATATGGCATGATTTCGCAGAGTCTGCCTGTTTCGGAGGCAGGACATCAGAGCGAACGCGGCCTGGCCGATTGCGACGAGGATCAGGATAGCGGCCCATCGGAAGTGCCGCCGGCCCTGCCACTAATTGAGCCTCTCGGATCCCGAGAAATATCGCACGAAAGCCTGCATCGCATATTATCGCGGCATGTGTCACGTGAATCACTCTATCAACAGCAGCAACACCAGCAGCAGCAGCAGCAAGAACTACGGCGCCAAGACAATCCGTTCCAGCAACAACAACGCACGCCGAGTCATCACTACTCGCAACACAGCATCGGGATGTCTGACTGCGGGTTGCAGGTTACGGAAGAGGAAATCGCCAGAACCATGGGAAGGTAAGGAAGCGGCGGGGCAGTGTTCAAGTCAGAATTGATTATATTTTGCTTTTTTCTCTCTTCTCCCTTCTCTTTTCACTCGCTACGCAGTGAACATCCTTTGTCGGCTCTGAGCCACTGCGACAACATGTCCATCGTATCGAGCTTCAACATGGCCGGGGATGCGTTCAGTGACTGTGCGATGGGTGAACGAACGAGGTGAGCAGCCACCAGAAGTGGAAGTACGCGTACTTCCGGGAGGAAACGAAAACTAATTGAATTGTTTTTCTTGCTCTTGTTATGTGTTGACTAGGAACCAATTTGATCAATTAGCGCGTCTTCGAGAAATATTCACATCTCAGCTGGCCATGGCCGAGGTGACTCCAGTCTTCCGCACCGGCTGCGACGTGGGCAGCGTGTACAGCGAGCCAGCGTATAGATTCAACACGGGGCCCGGCAGTGTTTGCAGCGAGCCACCGTACAGAGCGCCAAGTCCACGGTAAGCTAAGAAAATTATTCTAGAAGACGCGAAATGTTGAACGGCAATCGATAATAACTTCTCTACCTAATCATGGTTCCCTCTCTTGGCCTCCTTTTCCATATTCTTCCAGACTACCTTCGCACAGCCCCAGCCAAGGCTCCCTTCCCAGCCTGACCGGCATCATGCAGATCGCCGGCATGGAGCAGTATGCCTCCTTGCGACATCCCGATGGTGCTTCCGATCCCAATCTGCCAAAGCTGGAGAAGCCTTTCGTACTCGAGCAGGAAGATATCAACGAAGTCGATGAGAAATCGGCGCTACTCTCTCCATCCAAACGGCCTTCGTTGGAACCACATGAAGCCCATGATGCACCGAAGCTCAAGCACCACAATGCAGCTGCGTTGCCCTTGTCAACGCAGACGCAACTTCCGCTGCTGCCTCTAAATACTTCGTCCGAAGCCTACGACAGCGGCCACGATTCGTCGACGCCCAGGACCTCGAAGCACTCGGGCATCTCGCGACGAGCGGAAAGCGGCTACCACAGCGTTGCGACGGCGCGTGACAGCGACGAAAGCAGCTTCACTTCGGGCATCTCCAAGGAACACAACCGCATTACGATGGTGCAGAAGAAGCGGCGCCAGGAGAAGGGTCTGTGCACCTGGCTGATGAATCCGTTCACTTGTACCTATCCAGAGACTGAGGGTGAGATAAGCGATTTCTAGAAGAAGGCGATTGCGGAAGCGATGGAGTTCAGAAGTATGCCAGAGAGGGAGAAGCTAAGTTTATGAACTTCCCACCACGAACGATATTTTGAGGAACGACTTTTTGTGAACCACAAAACTGCCAAATTTTAAAGAAATTTTAAAAATCCTGACTGACATTGAAACAAGAAACACTTCACTAATAAATATAGAATATACAACTAAAAACCAAAAAGGAAAGAAAAACAAAAGCAAAAAGCTTGCTGACAAGAGTAAATTAAAGAAATTATAGCTTAATAGAAAACCTTTTCCTAAAAGCTCTTAATATGAATGCTAAAATAGGAGTAATTAACATTTTAAACAAATTGATTTTCGAAAGCTTACCTTAAGTAAAAGCTTTAGCTTAATTACTTTCAATGCTTTTTAATGCTGCATGCTTTCTGATTTGAAAAAAAAACAAACAAACCTAATAAATATGAGTTGCTTTTCAAAGCTGCAATTAATCTATGAGCTGAGGTTCTCAAAAGCTTTACAAGTAGATCCTGAAGACGTTGTGGTTGAATACAGTGTACAGGTGAAGAAGTTCACGGGTATTATGAAGTTGAAGTTGTGGTTAATAAACTAATTAATAAATGATATGTTTTTAAGCTTTTTTCAGCTTTTAGTAACTACAAAAGAAAGTTTCTCTTTAGCAAGATTTTTAATTATATACGACAGCATATTTTAGGTTGGCGATTGTTAAACATTTTAGCAAAATATTTTACGAAGAAATGAGATGCAAACTTTACAGCTCGAACAAAGCTGGTGCGCTACAACTACATATAAACAGAAAATAGTATAGAGTAAAATTTTGTTGCCAGTTTTGCCTGTATTAAAACTATGTTAAAAATTATATACTATACATACATATGTATGTACATAAATGCAAATATATATACATGCAAATACTACATATAAAATACCTAAAATATAAATACTAATAATATATATAATAACAATTATTATTATTATCAATAATAGCATTTTACTGAAGATATTAAAGTAACTAAAATTATTAAACTACTATTATTATTATTATAATAAATTGAATTTATTACAAAACCCCATAAAAACTAAACCCTTGATTATTCATAAAAAGAATAAACCTTTAGAAGAGATTCTAGAAGAAAGAATTTAAAAAAATCATAGAAACCGGTGAAAGAATTTCAACGATGGACAGATTTAATGTTACCTCCACTGAAAAGCAGCACAACCCATAAAATTTAAAGGGATTTTAATAGCCAACAAGAGAACAATAGAACACTTTATACTAGAAAATAGAAGAAAACACAAAACTCTTCAACTTATTTAAGTATTTCCGGGAAGGGAAAAGGTGATTTTTTTTACGCAAATATTTTTATCTTGATTTTATTTTATTTGTTATTATATTTCTTTAGTATTTTCTGACTTTAACATTATTGACTAAAGCACTATTATTATTATTATTATATTATATTTAAAAGAGTCATCATTTATTATTGATTATTATCCAAACATTTGTCTAGTATATAATATTAATGTAAATAAAATAAGGTACGGATATACATCTACAATAAGAATATGGCCCATTATATGTATTATTTCATGAATGATAACGGTTAATGAAAATAAGATAATAAAAGAATAAAAACATTTTTTAAATGAAACATCTAAGAAAATTTCACTTTCGATGTGTTTTTATTGTACTGAATTTTCTGCAAAAAAAAAGTAACAAAAGTTTTTCAGGTAAGGTAAAAAACTTAACTTGAAAAAGACGAATTAAATTTTGATAAATCTAAAGTGGAAGCATTAAAAAATATGAAAAAAGTAATAAAAAGCAGTTTAAAGTTACAAACAAAATGGCATAAAAGCACGAAAAGCTGTTTTATGGGGCCATCAGATGGACTCAGATAGCAGACACACCAACATCAACACAGAGACTAGAGAGAGAGAGACAAACGTACATTTTCTTTGCCTAATAAATACAAGCAATAGTAGTTTCCTTTTGAGTAATGGGTATATATGAACATTTGAATATATAAGTATGTACATGTACACAAGATTCTTTCTTTTCGCTCTCTCTCTCTCCCTCTTCTCTGGCATTTCTGTTTCTTAAAATATTGCATAAAAATAGAAGTCCAAAGGAAACCCTGAAGTACTCATTAACACACTCAGGAAAACACAAAAAATTAGTGCGAGTATTAAAATGAACTACATACGCTTTATTCTACGACGTTAAACAGTGAAAAATTTACTCAGCATGTTAAACAGAGAAAAATTTGCATAAACTTTGAGTAGTTTTCGTTTTTTTGAGGTTTTCTTTAAGGCTGCTCTTGAACTAGAAGTTGTGAAATACGACGCTGTAAATGGGACGATTTTACCATCGCGTGTTTACGTGTCAAGCTCGTAGGAGGTCTTCACTTCACTTGGAACAGAAAACACACCCACCCATTGAGCTTCTGTTGTCGTTGTCGTTGTTGTTGTTGTTGTTGATACCTTCACTGCTTTTCTTGAGTGCTTTTCCTTCCCCGACTTTTACGAAACCATGGAGTTTAAATAAACTAAACTAATGAAGTCAAACTTAAATAAATTATTACATAATCAGTAAAGCCATTAATAATCATTAAGTAAGTAGTTAGATGATATCAGATGCTTATTTATTAACAGATGCTTAACTAACAGATGTTGAAAAATTTATGGTTGCAAATAATTTAAAGACAAGATAATTTTTTCAAACCCTCACAGAGAGCGACGAAGAGAGAGAAAGGGAAAACATATGGCACGAAAACCAGGATAAATTTCGAAGAATGTTGTATAATTTTCAAACAGCTTTTAAAGAGAAAACCAAACAAAAAACTCGCAGATCTTGAAGATATCATCATGATATCTGGTGACCTTATTTGGTATGATGTCGATAATATTGAAACCAAAAATGGTTCAAATTTGTTAAAAAATACTCTCGTTTTTTATCTTTAAAAGAAACCATCAGTTTATTTCTTTATTATAAAGCATTTGTTGTTACAATAGCCACCTTAGTAAGAACAAGAGCTCGAAAATTTAATTATAAATCACTGAGTTTAAAGTGAATACTGTATGCTTGAATAAAGTTATAGATAGTTAATCCTGAAAAAAAAGAAAAACTTTTAGAAGAAAAAGAATTTAAGATTTAAGATTTAATATAACACCAAAGAATTGCATTTAAAAGCGAGATACTCTGCACGTGGAAAGCGGCGCAGATACATTTTAGCATTCATGGCATGGTTTGGTGAGGAAATATTTTAAATAAGCCAGTGCTGCCAATGAAATATGTGCCCTGGGGTGCGATAAATTTTTGTCACAATGCGGTGGCGGCCGCATGTAATTACAAGGGCACCTCTTCGGTACCCTGACTACTCTGAATCATTCTCGCTCCGTCACACTCTCCCTCTCGCCGTCTCTCTCTCTTCAGTGCAGTCTCCGTCCAGCACATGGCGCCAATCACGATACCCCACCACGCGACCCGCCACGTACCCTGCATTGAAATATTTATGAGGCTGTCAAATAGAAACAAATACATTTGTTGTAATGAGTACTATAGTCGTTGTCGTTGTTGTTGTTGCTGTTGCTGTTGTTGTTGTTCTTGTTGTTATTGCTCTTGTCTCTTGCTTGAATTGCGAATGCATTAAAATAAAATGCTTCATTTTGCACGCACTCAGTCACTTCGAACGAGAAGTCGCTTCAGACAGTTAGTCATTCACTCAATTGGTTGATTGCTCACTTAGTCTCGCCTTTAAAAGTAGGCTCGACTGTGAAATATTTCTGAATACTTTTATTTCGGCAATCGATTAACAAACAGCAGCGACAACAACATCGACAGCGACTTTTGCCGCATCGGCTGCATTGGTTGCTGCATGCGTTGCGAATGCAGTACGAGTGCCCAAAATCGCCGCCAGTGTTAATTATAAAATCTGACAGCAGCTATAATTTAGATGTCTACGTGTTGTTCTTGTTGTTGTCTTTGTTTATTTTGGCCAAGATATTGTATCCATGCTGAGGCGGTTGACCAGTTTCAGGACATTTTATGGAAGGGATACTTTATGGTACTTCATGATGATGGAGACTTGATGAAAAAGCTTTGTGATGAGATGGAAAAATATTCGTCTCTTTATAAACTTGTGCTAAAGAGAGAACAAGAGTTAATCTCAAATGTTCACTTTATTCCTTTTAAAGTTTCAACCAAAACTGTTTCGTGTTTCAAGAGTTTTTGCCAATGCAACAATTAAAGTGCAGTGCCACGGGGACACATCTTGAGGACATCCAGTGATTGAGGTATCCAGCGACACGAGGTCGATAATTCTGCGCAATTTGGCTGAGGAAGGCTGCAGGGAAATAATAAGGATAACAACAACAAAGAGCACCATGCAATACTACTGACTAATATGCGTATGTATAGTAAACACATACAACCACAGACAACAACACGAAACAACAACCACACACACACATATATCTGCACTCCACTTGTAGTATATTTAAATGTGCACGTACACGATTATTTGCCAGTGCTGCCACAGTCTCATTATAATTAGGATCACGGAATCCTTTTCGTGCAGCTCTCAGCAGCGAATTCATCACGAATACTGTAATTTTGTGGTTGCTTGAGAGGGTGGCAAACGAAGGAGAACAGAAAACAACAACCAGTAGCAACAACAACAACCATGACACGAACAACAACAACAACACGTGGTGAAGTGATGCGGTTTAAGGATATTCAGAGCAGCTCCTCTCTGTCCCGCGTTCTTCCTCACTCGTTCTTTTTCACGATTTGTCACTATCTCAGGATATCTGCCTCTCTCTCTTATTCCTCTCTCTCTCTCTCTCTCTCTCTCTCTCTCTCTCTCTCTCTCCGCCACTCGCTTTTGATGTTGTATCTGCCCGTATGATGATTTATCTTAGAAATTTATATCATATCTAATCTGATGTCTGCAGCTGAAGGATCTTCTTTCTTGGTCTCTTTTTAATAACGATTTGTTGCATATGATTAGATACTGATTACGAGGACGAGTGAATGAAGGATGAGTGACGGTGCTGAATGAGAGAAGTGCTAAAGTTTTCATAATGCTTTTAACACAACAACAACAACTTTTGACTTCTCAGTCACTTAAATGTTTGGTTTTCATAATAAATAAATGAATACAAGAAACAGACGGAGAGAGAAAGGGAGAGAGAGAGAGAGAGAGAGAGAGAGCGAATCAGGCAGCGATGTGAACAGAGTGACGAGTTACTGAAATTCTTTTGCAACTATTTGGCAGCATTGCTCCTTGTTTCTACGTGTGTGTGTGTGTGTGTGTGTGGGGGGGGGGGGGGGGATTTCAACTGAAGACTGATGAAAAGGGTCAAATATTCTAATTAAAATTAATAACATGTTGCTGCAGAGATTCACACACGCATAGAAGCGGTTGTGAGAAACACCTTTACACACACACACACACACTCACACACATACGAACATGCATATAATAGCTACCCACGTATACGTATAAGCTGTGTTGTTGTTCGCTGTAAAAATTCAGGAGTGTAAATTTTCAAACATTTCGAAACTTCTCACGGTTTCACAACTCAAAACTTTTTGATTAATAAACTAAATTAATTAGTTTTCAGTTGTTTTTTTCTTCTATAAAATTCTTTAATCAAAATGTCAGAACTACAAACAAAACACATGGCAGGTTTTTGGAAATGATTAATTAACAAAATAAATGCGATTAATATGTAAATAAACTAAATACTTTAAATATATAAAAGACATAATTAAATCAAATTCAGATAGAAATAAAATTCAAATAAAAATTATGTGAAAACTAAGAAAAATACCAGATTATAACTTAAAAAGTAAAATTTTCGGATTTAAAACTAAAATCAAGCTTAAAACTGTTTTAAACAAAATTTTAGCTAAAAACAAACCGAAGATAATAAAAATTTAAAAGAAAAACGAAGTTGCGCTGGATATTAAATTCGATTAACGTGCATAAGAATGGAATGATGAACATTCCTTCATTCCTTTTGCGTCTCCTACTTTCGCTCTTCCCCCTCCCCTTCCTCCTCCCTCAATCGTTCATCGATGTCCTGTTGTGGTTGACTTTTGTTCGAAAAACCTGCAGAATATCGTATTAAAGCCATTCGTAGCTGAGGTGTGGTGCGTTGAAGAACACTGCAGCAACTCAGTTGATACAACGCACGTAGCACTCGGAACGCACGGAATTATTTTGCCACCAGCCACCCCCCCCCACCATCCACCCACTCATTTTCCCCTACATTCCGCCTTAGATGTTGTATTAGCGGACGTATTCGCAGCGTAGCGTTGAAGTTATAAATCATTGTCAAAATATAGACGTTGAACTGAGTGGTTGTTGTTGTTGTTGTAGTACTACTGCATTAGTATTCCGTTATACAGCACTGTGTACATACATACAACAGTACAACATACATAAGTTGTTGTTGTCGTTGTTGCGTTGTTCTTATTGTGTCATTGACACATTTTTTGCATACAAAATAAGCTGCAAATAACAACAGCAATAGCAATAATATTTTTCTTGGAATACGTTGGCAGCAGAACGTCACAGAAATTGAATGAGACAGACAGACAGACAGCGAAACCTTTAAAATGTCCTTCCAAAACTACTGCAAGGAGAAGAACATGAATGGCAAAAGCAGAAGAGCGGAAAAAGGAGAGGAACGGGAAAGAAGAATCACAGAAAAAGAGGAGGCGGAGGAGGTGCCTTTCATGTGGTGTCAAAACATGTGTTTTTCACACCCTACTTCAGGTCGCTTTAGTGTCGTTGCCGCTGCTGACTGTTTTTGGTCATTCGCTGGCTTCGGTTTCATTAAATTTAACCTTAAAATTCAAGTCACAAACATGATAAATTTCACGGTTGATGAGTTCTCAAGGAAGCCAAAAAATGAAGCATTGTTGTTTTCTATAAAACTTCGTTGACAACTTTTTATATAATATTTTTAATTGCCTAAAATATTTATTTTTCTTTGCAGGAAATCAAATTTCACTGTAAAAACCTTAAGGAAGAACAACCTACTATAGAAATAATCTTCAAATAAATATAGAAATCACATTTCTTTCTATCGAAATGAATTGATTAAATAAAATTTAAAATTAATTAAAATAAAACTAATTACGTGTTATTTAATCTTTTTTTTGTTTTTCCTTTTTGTTTTCTGTTTCATACTAATAAATTTGAAAATGTAATCAACTTTTATCTTCTTTTTATTGTTGTTTTTGTTTTTTATAGATTTTCAGTTAATTAGACAAAAAAACACTCATTTTAAATGTTAATTATGAGGAACACCGCATAAAACAGTTTCTACACTAATTATAATTAGATAGTCAATATACACACGTACACATACACTCAAATACTCACACACACACAAACACAAGTGGAACATATCGATGAATGGAACGCTTTTGTGGAAATAAACGCAGATGGTTGTTGTTTGTCGCTTACAGCGTATAAACACTGTGAGTTACTCATACAAATACACATTAAATACACACACACACACACGCACATACACACTCACATTATTCCTCCCCAATGCCCACAAGTACAGATAAACAAATAAGAACAGATAACCGCAATATAAACTAATCAATTATTTTGTTTATTTATTTATTTATGGATATCAAATGAGTTCGTAACGAGAGAACGAACGGTTGGTTTGTGTGTGTGTGTCTGTCTGTGTGTGTGTGTCTGTCTGTGTGTTTGTGATTGTCACCATATTTAAATTAGTCACTCACTCACACACACACACACACTTTAAACACACAGGAATACGAAAAAAAAAAAAAATATCCTGACTTTTATAAGCTTTCTGACAAAAAGTAGCTCAGCTCAGTATTTAAATGCCACTCTAAATACACCGAACAAACACTGGTGGCTATTTAGAGATCTTAACGTGGGCCGGGGTGAATCGAGGGGACGATAATTCCTCCCTTAAATCCTCAAAACCTTTTTTAGTACTTTCAAAAATTAATAGTGACAAATTAAAGAAAATGTGGCAAAACTCAAAAAGGACTCAGAAAAAAATAGGTTTTTAAAAAATCAAATAAACTCATCTAAATAATAACGTGGCTTTAATTAAAATACTTAATGATTTATATAGGAAATCTAATAAAAAGCTGACCGAAATCAATGAGAAAGTAGAAACGAGAAAAGAAAAACGAGACCCAAGTGAATGCAATAAAAAGTATCAACGAATCCTCAAGGATCTCAGGGAATCCAAACCCTTGAATTCAACTCGAATTCCTAAACATATAAATAAACTATTTTACGATCTCATCAAGAAAAAGCCAGCAACCCAAGGAAAGCGTTAACAAATCTCTGTTAAGGATTCAAGCACTGTCCTTAACTGTGTTGAAGGACGTGGTTGAAGAGGTGTGCGTGGGTGTGGGTGTTGGTGTGGGTGTGGGTGTGGGTGTGTGTGTCTCAGTCACATGTTAGGCATCAGTTAGGCATCATTTGGCACTAATAAAATGCAATAAAAAAGCAGTAAAAAGTGCTGTAAAAAAGGGATTGAATCGGAATGGATTCTGCAGGAAGGAGGAATTAAGTCGGAATCGTAAAAACTCGCCTTATTTTGGGCACATAAAACTTAGCAGCTGGCGGAGGAACGGGAGGGGAAGAGAGGGGGGTATTGGTAAAGAGGGGGTGGCTGGGAGGGTGTCTTGGTAGAGAGTGAGCGGGTTGGGATTGTTTTGGTGGGGAGACCCGAGTGGGAAATGAGGCCCGATATTACTAGAAAAACCCTTTTATATTAAAACCTTTTGTGTGTATGTGTGTATGTGTATGTATGTATGAGTGTGTGTGATCCTGTATTCTTGAATTTTTTTGTCTTAATACTTGTAATTTAAACCGCTTTTTTTGTTTCTAGACTCAGTTCAAACTTTTCTCATTTATTGTTTCTTTTTCTTAATGCTGTTGTTATTGTTCTTATTATTATTGATGTCATTATTATCGTCATCATTTTTGTAGATGTTCAATATATCGAATATATCGAAAAATAATAATCACTCACTCACCGTTACGTTTTATGCATTTAATAAGTAAATTAAAAATAATTACAAAAGCTTATCGAGTGCAATTCCTTGAAATTCCGTTACTCTGATGAACTTCGCTCAAAAATTCGATGAAATGAAAGCGGAAAAGCAGCGAAAAAACGGAAATTGTTGTCATATTGAATCGAAGAAAGAGAAGAGACAGAGAGAGGGCGAGAGAGAGAGGCAGATAGAGAGTTATAAAGAGAGAGATGGCACAAGATAAACGCAGACGGATGGACATCTCAAAATCGGATACATGAAACCGGAAACAACATTTAAATGACAGCAAATGATTTACGGATGGTATTTTTTATTCGACTACAGTTTTTCACAACAACAACAAACATGAACTCCATTCACTGGATGCTTCTTCCATCCTCCATCTGCTACTCTATCGTTTCTTCACTCGTTTTACTCTTTCCTTTCATTTTTGTTGCTTTTCCATATAAAATACTCTGTCTTTGAGTTGATTTTCTGTCGTTGTTGTTCGAAAAACGAACGGAAGAGTTCATTAAAAATTCATCAGGTTTCAATTTGAAAACAATTTCCGTATCTCTGAAGTGACACAAGACAAGGCAACATGAAACAACAACAACAAACGTAATGAAGACCGACAATTAGTCGATCAAACTGCAGCAACTGGATCAAGAATCAGATCCAGAGCCCGGTTTAGACTCTTGAGGGTTCTTTTCGTAGATTATTTTAAGTACAATCGTTTAATTCGAAGTGTTCAAGGATTCCAAAACACATTTCCCAGCTTCGAAGAGGTCCTAGACTACTAAATCCATGGGTATATAATGGTAAATTGGTCTAAGTGTATCTCAATAGGATAGAGCAATACAGAAGGGTTCAGAAGAGTTGAAAACTTTGTATTGAAATCTTTGAAACTGTTGGGAATGTAAAAAAAGGAATACTTTAAATAAATCATCTCAAGAACAGACCGAAGACACCCCTCAACCACCCTCCCGCTGTCTCTGAAGCAATCAAAATAGAGTGGAGTCACTTAAAAATCCAGCAGCAGCTTCTTAAAGAGAAGAAGAAGAAGAAGCACAAGAAGAAGAAGAAGAAGAAGAAGAAAAAGACTATAAAATACCTCCACATACGAGTACTAGGTTAAAATTGAAGGAAGAATCAAATAAAATCGTCATGGTTTCGTCTTGAATAATGAGGGAAAAGGAAGGACTCAAGGAAGACGACACAACGTAAGACAGGGAAGGAGAGAGAGAGACAGAGAGAGGATGGGAAAAACAAAAGCCGAAAAAAGGAACCAGCAAAATCGGTTTACCGCCCGCTGTTTATTTATTATATTCGCTTCCACGCTTCTCGGGCGAACGCATGCGGTGTTTCTGACTTAATTTGTGATCTCTTCACACCACCACCCCCCACCCCGGCTTCCTCTTCTTCCTCTTCTCACTCACAAACTCACTCCTGTCGGCAGTAAAAAGCTGCAACACACGTGCAACATTCTTCATTTTTCATTCATGAATCTTTATTTTGTTTCCAAGGTGCAAAAAGATTGTCACCCAAAATATAGAAAAACAAGGAGCAAGAATCTAGAAAAGCCTGAAATACTTATGAGCTAAATTATCCTTAACATCCTGCGCTGCTTCCTTTCCTTATTATTGCAGCTCTCGCAATAATTCATAATAATAATTTAAGCTGCGAAAAGTGAAAGTTTGACATCTGAGAATGACTTCGGCGCCGTTGAGTGCGCTGCAAGAGTTCAACGCTGCTGCTCCTTGCCGCGGCGAAAGTGGCGAGGAGGTGAGGAGGAGAGAAGAAGAGAGAAGAGGTGCCAACGTTAAGAAGCAGCAACAACAGCATCAACAACAACGACAGCAACATATTTTAAGTGTCTATCTTATGAATAATTTTTGAGTGAAAATATAAATCTTGTTGCATTAAGGAGACCATTAAAAGCAGACGAGGGAGGAGGGCACGAAGGAGGGCACGAAGGAGGGGAGGAGCAAAAGGAGAAGAAGACGAAGGATTCGAAGGTTATCCCGAAGCTACTTCAGACAACGAAATTTACATGGAGTTCAGAGGGAGAGAGAGAGAGAGTCATTGAGATAGAAAGTGGGAGACATTCCAAGTGACTGTGTTTAAATTGTGCTTAAAATGTTTTGAACTTTTGGGAAATTAGCTCAATTTGATAAACAAGTCGAACGCGTGATTTTAATTGCGATTAAAGTAAGAGTTCAAAAGTTCAGTCAGAGTAAAGGCAACAATAAACAGATTGTTGGAGTTCCTACCACTTTCAATTTTTTATTTTATATTATATTCTTTTATATTATTTCGTTTTGTTTTATTTTATTTAAATTTGTTTTATTTAAATTTTATTTGTACGCTTTTCTTTTTTTTCTTTTCTTTCCTTTTCTTTCCTTTTATTTTCTTTTCCTTTTTGCTTTTCTTTTGTTTTCCTTTACTTTTCTTTTCCTTTCTTTTCTTTTCTTTTCTTCTCTTTTCATTTCTTTGCCTTTATTTTCTTTTTCCTTTCCTTTTCTTTTCTCTTTTCTCTTTTCCTTTTTTTCTTTCCTTTTCTTTTTTCTTTTCTTTCCTTTTATTTTCTTTTCCTTTTGCTTTTCTTTTGTTTTCTTTTACTTTTCTTTTCCTTTCTTTTCTTTTCTTTTCTTTTCATTTCTTTGCCTTTATTTTCTTTTTCCTTTCCTTTTCTTTTCTCTTTTCCTTTTTTTCTTTTCTTTTCTTTTTCCTTTCCTTTTCTTTTATTTTCTTTTCCTTTTTTTCTTTTCTTTTCTTTTCTTTTCTTTTCTTTTCTTTTGTATATGTTAATATTTTTATATCTATCAAATATATTTTCTGAATAAGAATATTTTTATTAAATTTTCCATTAAATACGATTATTTAGTTTGCTGGAGAAGTGGTTTAAGTGGTATTTCTTGTTATTGAAAAAACAATGACGACGGTTTTCGAGTTTCAGAAAGAATTAAAATCAAACAGATAAACAGTCAATCAATCAGTCAATCAATCAATCAGTCAGTCATTCCATCAGCTACTTCAGTCAGAAACTTTAGCAAATGTCAACTACAGATGTCAAATCGTAACTAATTGAATTAAAAAGCAGAAACAACAACTTGCTAAGGAAAAAAGATGTATTGTATTTAAGAGAAGATATGTATTTCCAGGACACACACACACATACAAAACACACACACCAATTAAACTCCAACCCGAACTCGAACCCAAAACTTTTTGATTTACAAAACAAGCAACAGCAGCGACACAAGCAACTTTTTGTGAACAACAACGAAACTCGGCAACGAAAATTTTTATCAGGCGAGGATGCTGTAAAGAAGAAGAAGAGGAAGTGTCAAGGTGACACTTGACACACGACGAAACGTGCGCCGGGAAGCGGTGACGAGGTGACAGGTGATGGAAGTACAACAACAACAACAACAAATAACAATAACAACAACCTTCAAGAGGGTGGAAAATTATTTATCACAAGCTAATAAGGGGCAAGTTGATGATAAAAGTATTTCACACAAGATAAACACACACAAACTCATTAGAGGATGTGCGGGGAGGATGATCAGGGGGGAGGAGGAAGAGGAGAAGAAGCATGTCATGTGTGACATTCTGACAGTCTCCGGAGCGACTCTGATGCGATGTCACTTAAGTGCAAAAGCTAATCACAATTTAATAAACTTGAACTCATCCTCTACCCGGAGATCGGGGTTGAAGCAGATGAGAATCGAAAAGGAGAAGAAAATAAGAGAACAACTAAACTAACTAAAAAAAAACATCATCTAGAAAAATCAACAACGAAGGAAAACACGGTTTTTCCACCGTTTTCTACTCCGGTTTCGTTAATTGTTTCATTTTAATTGGGTCAAACTTTAGTTTTGAAAACATTCCCTCTAAAAAACTGTGAATATTCTGTATTCAAATCAAGTGTTCGCCTTTTTTGTTTTTCCATGTGAATTCATTTGACTTGTTTAACATATTTTAGCCATTTTAACAATTAACAACAACTGTTCACACATAAAAGAATAAACAAAAATAACAGCAAACAACAGCAACGAGGCTATAAAAACAATAACAACAATGATAAAACTAACAACAACAACATAATAACAGTAATAATAATAATAATAATAATAATAAAAATAACAACAGTTGTAATGTTTTTATTCCATGCACTTTAATATTATGAGCTCTCGCTTTAATATAAGCGTAAAACTTTGAAAACAAAAACAGAACACGGGCTCAATTAAAAGCGAAGAAATGGGGGGGGGGGGAAAGCAAAAAAAAAGGAGAAAAAGGAGTGGAATGTGCAGAAAAATATGAAGAACAAGAGACGAAGAGGAGCTGAAAAAAGTTATGGACACGAATGAGAATTGAGACGGTTATGAGAGTCAAACATGAAATGTTTACAGATGTTTTTATTTCATTATTGTTGTTAAAACGATCAGCATTCGATGGCTAGAGGGGTGAAGAGGAGGAAGAAAATAATAACAAAAATAATAAAATATAGAAATATAAAGTCCAAGAAAGGAAAACAGAAGAATTTCCACAAAGAAAACAAACAAATCTGCTTCGAAAACCTACAGAAGCAGAAACAGAAAAGAATATCAAGAAGAAGTTGAAGAAGAGGATGAAGTAGAAAAGAGGATGAAGTAGAAGAAGAAGATGAAATAGAAAAGGAAGAAACAAAAGAACAAGAAGCAGCGGAGGATGAAGACGATGAAGGAAGGTTTTTAACTACTTTTTGGTCCTCTTCTCCTTCTTCTTCAGTATCCTGTGAATATTAAATTTAAAGACACATTTTATTCTTCCTTGAACCTTAAAAAATACTAAATTTCCCAAAACCCTGAGAAAATTATGGTTTTTCTTTATTTTTTTGTATCTTTGGAACAATTATTAAAATAATTCTATCAATATTCAAGATTTTCACTTAAATTTTTCAATTGAAAGTCCGTATTTTTCAGTTCATTCTTCAAGACCTCTCCACTCGCTTCTCTCCTCAACAGTTTATTCTATTATCCTGTAACTGAGGTCGAGATCCAGAGAGCCAGAAGCTTGCTATCGAATGTCGATGAAGTCAAACTTTTCATTGACTTAATTCACTTTATTACGAGGCCAGAGCATTATTACGAGCAGCGTCCAAGCGAAAGCGAGAGCGAGAGAGAGAAAGGAGTTGATTTCACCTGCGAGCAGGACCAAGAATAATGACGAAGAGGATTAAATTGTTTGGGTGAAGGAAAAACCGAAAAAACTCGCTTATGATTTAATGTTTTAATAGTTTCTGAACAGCAGACAAGAAGAGGCACAGCGAAAGACAGAGAGAGGGATACAGAGAAAGAGAGCGAGAGAGTGAGAGAAAGTTGAAGAAAATCCTTTGCATAATTTTTGGCCCCACTGTTTGCTTGGCTAACTTTTTATCATTTTTATTGCTATAATTTTTGTTCTTCGCTGCTTTTTGCTTTTGTGGAATTTACAACTTCTAAAACTTAAAACTGAAAGCTAAACATATGCACCGAATTTAATGTAGTGTAAAAATCCTTGCGCTCGAGATTCGTAGCCGTCGCCCAGCGGCGTGTGACGCGGGGCGCAGGGCGGGGCTCCTGCTTTATGACAGAGGTTGAAATTTCCTGCTCCGGCTGCCGTAACTCATCAGAGTTTCGCTTGCGTGCTTTCGGGCTCCAAGGATGGCCCAACAGCTGAGCGAAAGGAGCACGCAGAAGGAGGCGGTGAAGCGGGGGTGAAGGGGCGGAGGAAGGGGTGAAAGGGGTCTGCTTCTGTGCGATTTCCTTGTGAATTCAAGGAGCATTTAAGTGCAGCTGAGAGAAGATAAGGAAAAAAGACAAAGACGACAAACAAAATTAAACAACAGCAACTTTAATGTTAAAAACTAAAATACTTCAAATTAAAATTAATAATTAAACATTAAAAATCAAGTGCAATGAATTCAAATTTCATAGCTTCGAAGTTAAACACAAACATTAGAATATTATGGAGAATCTCTATAAAATATAAATGAATTTTCACTGCTCGAGTGACGTAAGTGACAAAGAATGCAAGTGTCAACTTTGATGACTTTTAACCCCATCTGTCAGTTGCTTAGTTTTCGATTGATTTCAATCCACGAAAAACACAGAATTCGAACATCATAAAATTGAGAAAATCATCAACGCACATAAAACACACATGATCCCAGAAACACATACAAATAACACAAACCCACACACATACATGCGTTGCTCTTACACACACACACACGTACGTATGGACGACTGTATACACTCTCTCATTCACAACCCTTTCTAACTGTGACAAAGTCTGTGTTTGTGAATTAATGGTTTGGAAATTTGTTTGAAATTCTAATAAAGAATGAACGAAGGAACGCAGTGGAAAAAAAAGAAGGAGGAGGAGGAGGAAGAAGGCGAAGAAGAAGAGGAAGCAGTTTAACCCATCAGTGACCCGCTTTTGTGATGAAAGCGTTCAAGTTTCTTCACCTGTGTCAATCACATTAGAAAAAAAAGAAAGAGTGCTTGAAAACACATGCACACACACACACATACACACACACACACACACACACACACACGCATACACACACACACACACACATACACACACACACATACACACACTCATATTTACTCATATATGCAAAGACTAGATTAGAGCTCAGATGTTCAGCTTTTCAGTTGCTCAATTGTTGTTGCTATTGTTGTTGCTCCTTCTAGTCTTTGTCCCCCCTCCCTCCCCTCTCTCATAGCTGATGTTGTTCCCTTTCTTTCCTCTGCTGTTGTTGTTTTTCTTTGTCTTTTTTTTAAGTCTCCCTTTTTTATCATTTCGTCGTGTATCAAAGTCAATTTATCAAGGACTGGAGGGAGATCATCGTACATCAACAGCAACAACAACAACAACAACAACAACAACAACACCAACAACAGCAACAACAGCTACAACAACAACACCAACAGCAACAACAACAGCAACAACAACAGCAACAACAACACCAACTTCAACAACAACACAATAATAATACCGAGAACTTTATAACGTGTTTTTCTATCTCTCTCTCTCTCTGTGTCTCTCTGCGTTACTTCTCACTCTTTACTCTCCACACCTTCTTAAATTTTTGTTAACTTCTACTGCAGTTACTCTTCCCATTTCTTCTCTTCCCTTCCCTTCTCTTCATTTCCCTTCCCTTCTCTTCACTTCTATTTGCTTAGCTTATCGTGTTGGCATCATCTGCAATGTAAGCAACAAAAAATGTCATACTTCAATTTGTTATTTATTCCCATTTGACTCCAGAGTGCAGAGGACGACATCAAGAGTGGGTGGGACCCAGAGGGGCATCCAGAAGATGGCGGAGGGTGAAAAGTGAAACACAACTCATATTTCTAGAAGCTAAAATCAAGGATGTTTCTATTTTAACTGCTAGTGACATGAGTTACAAGCTCAAGATAAACAAGCAAACATTCATTATATTCGTTTGCTATCGATTCGGTTATGAAAGGAATCCTGAAGAAGAGGAACCCTGAGAGTCATACACCGAAGCCTCCAGAGTAACCTTCTGAGGAACCTTCTGAAGAACCTCCTGAGAATCTTTCTGAAGCTTCTGTCTAAGAAACCTTCGAAGAAACTACTGATAGAAACTCCTGAGAGTTCCTGAAACCCTTCTCATCTGCTTAAATATTGAAGAGCGTTAAGGAATCAGAAGAAGAAGAAGAAGAAAAAGAAGAAGAAGAAGCAGAAAGAAAACCCTGTTATTCTGTCTGTTGTTATTGTTTTTCTTACACACTCCATGTGTACCGTTCACAAAACATGCAGAAAACATTTAAAAAAATTTGCAAATCTTCTGAAATTTTTCCACGCTGCTGCTGCTGATGTTGATGCCGCTGCTTTGCTGCCTTCCTTCTGCTGCTCTGCTGCGTTTCTGCGTCTCCTCACTGCCTCTCTGCCGTTTTTCTGCTTCTGCTCTTCACCTTTGATAATTTCTGTTGTTGACTTATGCTCACTTCGCTGCGCTTCGCTGCTGCAGCTAACAACATTTAAAGATTTCGTTGTCGTTAAAAACTTTTTTATTAACATTTAATGAGATTCGCTGCTGCCGCGACGTTTCTGTCGAAGCAACGACAGCATTCGTCAAACCGAAGCCCGAAGGTACTCGTTGCCGTTGTTGTTGTTATTGCTGTTGTTGGATAGCGTTGCCTTGAATGCGAAAAGTTTGAAAGATTTATTTCGCTTTTCTAAGATTGTCATCATTCCACTCGTCTCTTTCGTACCCCTCCCTCGATCGCCCCTCTCTCTCCGTCTCTCTCCCTCTCACTTCCTCTCTCCAATACGTTGCTTTTTAATTTTGTTCTTTTTTTTGTTTATTTTGCTTTTTATGTCGTAAAATTCTTTGCAAGAATATGCAAAAATTTAGCATTTGTTGTTGTTTTTATAAACGTTGTTGCTGTTTGTTGTTGTAATGTTGTTATTCTTGTTGTTTTTATTTTGTTATCATTTCGTGAGAATCTGGTTTTGTTGTTGTTATTTTTGCAGTCGTTTATGTTGCTTCTTCTTCTGCTTTTTATCAAGTTTCGCAACAAAATATTTCATTGACGAAAATTAATCATAAAAAAAGACAGTAAATTCTTTTTTAAGCTAATAAAAGAAAAGTTTGCATTCATCAAGAAAAGCAACAAAAAAAGCGTCGAGTTGATGGTGGAAAATTTGAAGAATCAAGAGATGGTGACTATGGAGGGGAGGGGTTGTTCAGGGGGTGGGAGGAGGGGTGGTGATCGGTGTGGGGTTCATAAAAAAAATTAGATTTCACATTTAAAAATACAACACAGCAAAAAACAATCTGAAACCAGAGAAGCACGTGATTGAAATCTAAAGGAAAAAATAGACAACAACAACAAAGCAACATTCGAAAAAAGACAGCCTAAAATATTCTAAGTTTCAACTTCTTCTCCTTCTTCTTCTTCTTCTTCTTCTCCTTCTTCTTCTTCTTCTTCTCCTTCTTCTTCTTCTTCTTCTTCTTCTTCGCCTTCAACAAACGTGCTAAAAATACAACCAGCAGGAACTCGAATCAGGAAGGATTTCTAAGGACTCAACGAAGCTGTTTCGCCATTAAAATGCGTGTGTGTGTGTGTGTGTGTGTGTGTGTTTGCTTAAGTGTGTGCGTACGAGTATAAATGAGGTAATTTATTTAAACCATGTTTTTCGAAATGTTCTCTACGTAAAACCAAAGAAAAAGAAGAATTGTCTAACTTTTTATACTTCTTCAGCCGTGTCCCTGTTGTTATTGTTGTTGTTTCCGGTGTTGTTGTTGTTGTTGTTGTTGTTGTCATTGTCCTTGTTGTCGTTCACAACCTGCTGCTGCTTCGACCCGAGAATTCGATTTCGGTCCCAGCGATTAGGATAAATAGGAATGCGTGATAAGAAAACGCAAATAAGCCGACGGCAACGAGCGGTAAGAAGAAGCAGAAGTGGAAGAAGAAGAAGAAGACAACGACGACGATGGACAACAACAACAAAACATGAACGGAGCGTCAGTTGGTCATGATAGAGATGTCAGAATGTCCTCGCTCAGTACTCAGAAACGGACTAAACGAGTGTACTGTCTCCCTCCCTCACTCTCTCCATCTCACTCTCTCCCAGTTCATCCCTCACTTTCTTTGGGTGTCTTTACAGTGACCAGGTATCACCAACAACAACAACAACAGCAGCTTGTTACGTGTTTTCGTTTGTCTGTGATACACTAAAGCATGTGTTTGTGTTTAAGTGCTTGTGTGTGTGTCTCTCTCTCTATCTCTCACTCTCTCTCACTCTCACTCTGTTATCAGCATTAACAACAACAACGCACGCACCAACAAAAGCGGACAGCAAACCTTGCATAAGAATTATTCACCTGCAGATAATGTTGTTGGCTTAACTCACACAAAGGATCATCTAAACACACAGACACACATACTAACACCATGACACACACATGAATACATGCTTTTACACACATTCATACACATTTAAGTACAAAGACTAAAACACGCTCGTGGAGCAACGTGACTTGTTTAATTTGCTGTCTAATTTCATCTCCTTTATAATATTTCTCAGTATTAGTTCACAAGGAAACCACAAGAAACAAATTAAATCATCAGTTGAACGACTTTCTATACGATGTTCTTTCTTTTATGCGTTATCTTTGCAACTCCGGAAGAACAAACTTAATATTCACACCATTAATAATAAGAATTTCGACAAATTTCAACACAAATTAACTAATTTTCCAAAAAATATCAGAACCAAAACTAAACCAAGAAAGCAAGGAAAGGAAAACATGTCAAACTATCAGCTCATGCTTGCAATGCATCAGAGTAACTGTAAATATAATTGAATTATGCTGCATTCTAAATTCCATAACGAATGAGAATCGAATCGAATGAATGCAGCATTTTTTGCATTAAAAACACGTGAAAAATTCATGAATTCGTTGCTGTTGAACACACACGCGACACAGAAGCGGCACACAAACACAGAGACTCTTCACATTCACATACAGAAAAAGTGTACACACACACACACATACACACACAACCTACCCATTCACATGTGAACTGCAACAACTACAACAACAATCATGCGGCAGTCACTTGTTATGCAACACATTTCAAGTGTAGCATTTTTTGGGTATTTTTTGCCGCATGTGATGTCGCTTCACTCTGTTGTTGTTGCTGTTTTTCCTACTTCTGTCGTTCGGATCGCAGTTTGTTTTTCCAGAGCATGAGTTAGGCTTTGATTTCATGCTATTTACAATAATGGATTTTCCATGTCATGCCAACGCGGCATCAAAACTACTCGTCGAAGTCGCGCGCGACTGCAGTCGATAAGCCGCAGTTAGCTTTTGTAAAGCAGTCAACGCCGCCGTGCAGACTGCGAATTTCCTAAAAACTCGACAATTTTTAACGCTAAAATGCATTAAGTAGAATGTATTGATTGTGAAAATATTTAAATTTGTTCCACAGGCGACAAAAAAAGCAAAAAAAAAGGACAACATTTCAAAACTCATCATCGAATACTCAAGGAGACTCAAGGATGGTTTAGAGTGGCTCAAAGGATGGTTTAGAATGCCTCCAATGAAAGGTTTACAGAACTATTTGAAGAACAAATAATGTTTGCTTTTAATTACACATTTTTTAGCATTGCAGCCCCTGCCTCGGCTTCTCTTCTCCTCCCACACACGACATTCTTTGAAGAGGCGCCTCAAATGTCAGAGGCGGCAAAAATGCACACAATCGAGTGCTCACAGGACTCGAACTCGCACTCGTTTTCAGTCGCTCGAATGACGGCAAACAATTCAGACGCAACGAAATTCCGTCGGTATTTGAATATGTTTTGGATTTCGTCAGAGAGGGAGAGAGAGAGAGGGAGGGAGGGAGAGCAGCACCAGGGTAAACAGCCCCCGGATGTTCGTGGGTTTGCCGGGCCTCCGATTTGCCAGCTGATCCGCTTAATAGTTTTAACAAATTACGGATTTCGAGAGGAGCAGCAACAGAAACCTCCACGGAGCGGCAACGGAATGACATGGGAGCTACTTTGGGGCGACATGGAAGCTGCTTTGGGGCGACATGGAAGCGGCTTCGGAGCGACATCCCTGCGGCGTCGGTTGCCAGAGTTCAGCGCTCGGAGTTTACAAGATTTATGCGCCTCAACAACAGTTTTCGGAATGTTGTGAATGCGGAGCGGTGCTGCCTCTGGTGGCTTTGTTTAGACTCCCTTCGAGTGGCTTTGTTCTGGCTCCAAATCCGGGGGATAAATCTTTAATGTTATTAGTTTAATTTGCAGTAAAAGTAATGAAAGCGGCTACCGCCCGAAATTCATTAAAACGATGGCGAAAAACAACAAACTTTCCGGCATTAAATCAGGCTCACTTTTATATACAAACGTTCACTATATTAACAGTTAGTTTTAAGGAGGAACACGCTGACAACAACAACAACAACAGCAAAAACATCAGAGTATAGTTATAGAATATTTTATATTCTTAAATATTATTATATTCTTAAATGCATATTTATTTCGGTGTTTCGTTTTATGTCTTTAAAAACAAAGCAACTAAAAATGAAAATAAATAAAAATATTGTATATAATTTGAAATAATAAACAATTAATTAAACGATTAATACTTAAATTATAGTAAATAATAATATTAATTTGTACTAATAAATTGTAGAAAAGATTGTATATACTTCACTATACAATAAAATTATTGATTAAATAAAAACTGATGATTTAATTAAATTTATTGTGCGTTGAGAAAATAATAATTTTTGCATTTTTTTATATATACTACTCTTTTTATAGCTGTACTGCTTTTTCTTTCCTATTTTTTACTTCTTTTTATTCCCTTTTTTCCCCTGAGATGCTTAATTAAATTTTTTTATTTGGCTGCTCTTATAAAATGTTTAAATTTATTTAATAGATCATTTTTCTATGTTTTTCTTCGTACGTGAGTGAAATTAAAACAACAACAACAACAACAACTGAAGCGACAGTAACCGTTTTCGGCACTTAAATTGGTACAAATTTTATGAAGCATTCGTAAAACTCGTAAAAAAGAGGATCGTAAAATTCTGAATAAATTTTTAATATAATAAAGCTTCTGTGGTGGTAAAATAAAATAAAATAAAGTAGAATAGAAGTAAATTAAATTAAATAAAATTATTTAAAATAGAGAGAGAGCAAGAGAGAGAGAGAGCGAGAGAGAGCGAGGGAGAAACAATGGAAGTTCATATGCAGCACGTAGATTTATTAAACATTCATTTATATTTTATTCACCGAGAGCGAAGAATAAATAACTAATTTTTTGCATAATTGAATTGAGGAACTTTTTCTCCGTTTTTCGTTCTATTGTTGAGTATTTATTGCTTCATTTATATAGTGTATAGGTTTAAAATTCAACACAAGATACAAAAAACTAACATAGGCACACGTACACCAACACACTCACACCAAGACACACACCAACACACTCACACCAACACACACACACACACACACCAACAAATACATGGATTTAAACTCTTAAATAATAATTCAACGAGAGCCGAAATAATTTTGTTACTCGACGCAACAGCAACAAAAGCAGCTGCTGTTGTGCAGGTTGTTGAAAGTACCCGTTCACTCGCTTCGTTTGTACCGCAACCGGAAGCGGATGTGGTCGCTGAATGTTTTGGCCACTTTCGAGTGTGTGGAGCGCAGCTGAGCCCAGCGCTGAGCGTTGCGTTTGCTGTGTTTCGTTGTTGTTTCTGTTAGTTTTTGTTTTTGTGTTAGTTTTTGTTTTTGTGTTAGTTTCTGTCGCTGCGTGAGTCTTTCGCTAGTTTTGTTTAATTTTCAGTGGCTGCCAACGCTTAACAGTTGTTGCATGCGGTGGATTTAATTTAAGTTTCTTATCGCCTGTTTAAATGTGCTCGTGATGTGTTCATCGTATTTGTTAATTCAATTCATTTACTAATTAAGGCAACTGAATTTAGAGGTGGTCGCATCCTCAGTTGAATTTCCTTCTTAGAACATGAAAACTACATGCAACAACTACGAAATCATAAGAAATAAGAAGGGTTTCATCGGAGCGGATGAGTTGCTTTAATTGAAATCTTAAATCGAATTCAAAGTTTATCATACGTCATGTTGTACACTAGAGATGCATCATCTTCATAGCTTTCTCTGGCTGAACAAGGGTTTTTTAAGAGTAAAAATTAAATTATTTTGTAGTTCATTCAATTCGTAGAGTTATTTATAAAAATTCAAAGAACACATTCTAGTTTACAAGAATTAAAAGTGTTCCTAACTCAAAGTAACATCATCAAAAGTCACATTTGCCTTATGAGTTGTATGATTGTCTGTATGAATGGCATGTCTGTATGACTGTCATGTCTATTCTATGTCTGTCTCACTGGCTGCATGTTTTTCTGACTGTTTGTTTACCTGTCTTCTGTGACTCGGTTTATTTACTAGTGCTTGTTTAGTTCTTGTGTTGTTTTTGGTTGTTTTTTTCCTGTTACTTTCTCTGAATTTTATTTTTTTTTATTACGAAGTTCGGTTTTGATTGTTTGCCAACATAAAATCAGTTGTTCAGTTAGAACAACACTCACTTTCATCCAATCAAATGCACTTAAAATAACTTTTCTGTACTTTTAATCTACTTAAGTATATTTAATCTATTTTATGTTGTCCTTTATTCCATCAAATAAATAATAAGCAAAAAAAAAAGCGACAAACAGGAGATGAAATTAAATATAATGATATTAAAGAACAAATAGTAAAGGAAACCAAAAGTTTTCAGAAACAACAACAAAAACCGCATCATCATCACCGAACACAGTGATACTTTTCAATAATAATCACTTGATACTTGAGCACTATTTTAATTAGTTATAACTTTTTTTTTAACTTGTTATAATCGTGCTTTTGACTATAAAGCAACAGAAGAAGAAGCAGCAACACGAAAGGCGAACAAAGGCCACAGAAAAGTCAATTTAAAGTCACTTTAAAGCCACTTTAAAACCATTTTAAAGCCACAATCAATGAAGCGGTGACAGACTGAAGATCACAACAAGAAAAAGGAAACAGCTTCGTTAAAAATGCGACACGTGTATTTCAAAAAAATATTTGCAATAAATCAGCAAAATAAGAAGAAGGAACAAAGTGAAAAATTATTAATTCTCTTGAAAATGAAACTGTTTTGGAATAAATGAGGTTTCTTTTCTTACCTGTCGTAGTTTTCACTCACTTCACACCTTCCATTTTATTTTGCTTCACTTTATGATGCTTCACTTTATAACGCTTCACTTTGTGATGCTTCTTTTCAGTTATCTTCGCTTCTTCTCCTCTCCGTCTCCGTCTTCTCCTCGACTAATTGTTTCATTAAAGACAGCTGCTTCTTCGTAGGATTCAACAATATGTTCCCCGGAAGTTGATAAGAGAATAAAACTGTTTAAATAGCAAAAACAAAGACCGGGGCATCGAGGGGAGGCGGGTCGCGGTTCCTGGTTGCTGGTTCCACGTTGCTGGCTCCAGCTTCCTCGTTCCTGGCTTGCCGCTTGTCTACCGAATGCGCTTGAAGCTGACCTGAATGCGAAATTTTCAATTATCAAGTGAGCTCTACCACGCAAGCTATTTAATTCCGTAGCATCTCATTTGGCAAAAAATTAATTATTAGAAGAGAAGGCAAACAAGACAACGAAGGAAGCCAAAAAAAACCCAAGCTTATGAGCTACGTGACTATGAACACCGTGAATGCAGTTCGACGCGTTTGGGGCAGCATCAGTGCCGGAGAGAGAAGTGGAGAAGTTGGCCGGAGGGGGGGAGGGGGAGGGGGATAGCGGAGGAGGAGAGTAGCCGAATTTTTCCAGAGTCTAGAAGTCGTGTTCCCACGTTTTATGAACTCCAAAAAATGGTGCTTCAAGTTGCTGGCACTCAAAAACTGCATAAAAAGTTTAGAAACTCCACTTGCTCCTGGTCGTTTGTTTTTTTAAATTGAATCTTATTGAAACATGACTTAAAACTCATTAAAATCTGACAAAAGGATTGAAGGATTGAATATCCTTTTAGAAGTATTTTTGAAGTTCCTTGAGGCCTGGATGTTAAGTTTTCTGGATGTCCTTTTGATGCCTTTTTGAAGCCATTTTCATTACACTTTCTTTGAACTGAAGTAGCAACTATTTTAAAGCGTCACTTAATATTTAAATAAACGAAAGAAACGGAACTGAAGCACTTCAAAACAAGCGAACAGAAGTAATTAAATAACGAAAGTAACAACAACAACAACTCTTACAACAACTTAAACAAACTACAACACACAGCAAACTAAGCTAACTAAAGTACAACAGGATAATGCAAGGATTACAGCAGCTAATAATTAGCAAGGACTTAAAATGTTACGTGATTTATTTTGATAAAAGAAAGCAGACGAAGAAGAAGAAGCCGAAGAAGAAGCCGAAGAAGAAGCAACGAAAGACGAAGAAGCAGCAGAAGAAGCTTCAGAATAAGAAGCAGCTGTGAATGACGGCGAAGGAGGAACAAACAAGAAGCTGAAGAAACACTAAAAGCTAAAAGAGCAAAATGAAAAGAAGAAGAAGAAGAAGCAGATGCTAATGCAGTGAAATCAGGAAAACTAGAAGCAGAAGAAAAGCCAGAAGAAAGAGAAGAAAGAAGAAGCGGCGTCGCAAGCAGCAGCAGCAACATCTTCAGCTGAGCTGAAAGTGTTTATTTACCTTCAAAGTGTGTGCATGTGGGAGGGGTTGTATTGGTGTGCGTGTGCTTATGCGTGAACGTGTACATTTAATTCACAAAAAAAGAAGGAAACGCAACAAGAAGCAGAAACAAGACAAGCAACAAAACTAGAAACAAAACGAGCAACAAAAGCAAAAGCAACAGCATCAAATGCAGCACAGTGTCATAAAGTAAGTAAAAAAGTTCAAGGATATGCCAAAAAACGCAAGGATATACGGAGCAGTTACCGGATTACAGCAACAAAATAATGAACTTCACTCTTCTTCTATCTTTCGTACGATTCTTTGGTGTTGTTTGGAAGAAATTCAATTGACTTCAAATTGGAAGTAATTAAAGAAGAACAACAAAAGGAAGAAGAACAAGAAGAAGAGGGAGTAATAACAATAGCATCTCTGCTGATAAAAGATTTGATTCTCTTTATTTGCAATAGTATAAAAATTCTATTTGTATATTTTTTATTTCAAATATTTATTGATTGCCCTTTTTATTGGGTTTTCTTTCTACTGACCATTATTACTCTTTATTCTTCATCACTCTTTTTTATAATTGTTCCCATTTAAAGAGGCTAATAAAAATATTATTATTATTAAATCATTGTTATTAGCTGCATAAAGTGTTTATCTCAAGCACCCTCCTTTTTTTCTGTCCTTTTCTATTATTAATTCCAGGTTCTCTTAAATAATCTATACAAATACCACAACAAGAACAACAACAGTACACACACACACACACATACACAATGAAAGTCAAACACATTTCACTCATGTCCGAATTTCATTCGAGTACCAACATTTTGATGGTTCTTTTATGGTTTCTATTGCTTGGGTCAGTTATTTCGGCTCAGATTTTATGAGCTCTCTTTATTAGCATGAATACGTTTCTCGTCTCTTCTTTTTTCCCCTCCTCTCCCCACTGTGTTCAAGGGATCGGAGAGTAGCTGCTTAAAGAATAGTAAATTTCGATATAGTACTAATAATAAATTAATTCCAATCTAATTTAACTTTCATTTATAAATAATATACGATATTTTGTAATATTTTCATTTTTCATAATATTGCTTACATTGTAATGTTTTGTTTCATACAGCGTCATAAAGTATAAAGTAAAATAATCAACACTTTTATTACCAAATAATTTCTTATTTGTTCGTAATTTTCTGTACTCACATAAAATGCTTGGCAACATTTCATTCGTTTAGGTTGGCAACATGTTGCAGTAGCACGTCTACGATATTGTTTACTGCAGATGATAGGAGAGGATTTTAGTTTATGCTCTCTCTCTCCCACCTCTCTCTCTCTCTCTCTCTTCTCTATAAATAAATCTCGCCACGTTGTAGTGAATAACGTGCAGAGTGTTGCTACTGATTTCAGTTTTAAACGGATCTCTGTTCAGAGTGGTTCAGCAGATGTTGAAACCTCGAACTCAGACAGTTTTCAAAGCTATTATTAAAGGCTTTAAATAAACGACAGCGGATGCTGAGAGCGACTTGTTGAACACACTGATTAACTATTGTATTAAAATCAGCGGATCTACTAAAATATATTATAGAAATACATACAATTATTTTGATATATATAGATTTATGTGTTTTAATTTTGTATAATTTATTTGCTTCCAAACATGTGTTATATACAAAATGTTCTTCTAACTCTTCCTCTCCCTCTCTTTTTCACTCCCTCTACTCGTCTGTTCCTCTACTTTATTAGTATTCTTTTCTTAGTGCAATAAATCATGCATTAATTATGCCAGAAAAGTTTCTCCTCTCATTAAACAAGAAGCTAGAACAACAACGAAAACCATGGCAATAAATAGTTTTAATGTGAGTTCGAGTTTCCTGAGTATCTTAGGGAAAACTCATCCACTCCTATGATTTATATACGAGTATAACTCAATATATATCGCTCACTCACTCGCAATCATTCCGCTCATTCTCATTCCGTGTTGAGTTCTTTATTCGTATTGTTTCGAAAACATTTTCTTTTATTCCTTTCTTTATGTGTTTAATTTCGAAAGAGAAAACATATCGCATGAGCATGTTTCCGGCAAATTAATCAAGTTTCCGTCGTTCGACTTGACGATGTCTTTATTCATTAATGATTCGGTTCGTAATGAATGGGAAAGAACACGCTTCATGCATGCAACATCACTTCGTTTCCGTACTTTTTAGAAGTTTTCAGTTTAAGAAAAAGTTGCTGCCTTTTTTTAGTATATTATAACCACGATCATCTTCATTTCCATTCCCATCCTTCAGTTCCTCATCCAACAACAGGTTCTTTGCCAAAAATCATTTAAAAATTAAACGTAATTTTCTCAGCTGATGAAACTTTTTAATTTCTCGCTCTTCCTTCTCTCTCGCTCTCTCCCCCTCCCTCTCTCACCATAAATGACATAATAGAATCAACATTTCTTTAGTTTTCAAAGAATCTTTGACTTTCATTTCCAAGAAAGAAAGAAACAACAACGAAATTATGGAAATTTACTTAATTTGTTTACTCCATTATGATGAGTTTTCCTGCGTCTCCTAAAGCGTCTCCTTCTCCTGCTGCTTCTTCTTCTCTTCTCCTTCTTCGTCTTCATTCAACTTTTTTTCTTTAAACATCGAAATGATTTTAATTAAATTTAAGAAGATACAAAATGAGAGGAAAAAGAAAGAAACATAAAAATAAAAACTGAAATCTTCTATAAAATGCAATGAATGAATGAATGGATGAATAAAGAAGAAGATAGAGAAGAAGGGACGAAGAAGAAGAAGAAGAAGAAGAAAAGAACAATGATGAAAGTAAGAAAAGTTTTGTGAGTGAAAACTTTTAAACAATTTTAAGCTTCAATTAACAATGAAACCTCATAAATTAACCACGGCCAAGAGTTCTCCGAGTTACTCGAAGTTACTCAGACACACACACACACACACAACTCACTCAGACATAACAGTAGCTCGAAAAAACAAAACCAACAAAAAGTGGAACCGATTTTATGGGCCACAGGACACAAACACGAAGCAGGGACCCAAAATTAGCATAACGAGTGAAAATTCTTGAGGGACCGACATTAAAATTGCTTTAGTAAATGAAGGAATAATAGACGGAGAAGAACAACAACAACAACAACAGCAACAATGTCGGTGAACAACAGTAATGAAAGTGAAACAACAACAACAAAAAGCATAAGAGAGACAACAACCACGAAGCATCAACGAATATCAACAACGACAACAAAGACGAGGACGACGCTGACAACAACAACAACAACAACAACAACGAAATCAACGAGCAACTTGAACACAGCATCAGTGAGAAAGTGAAGTGCTGAAAGTAGGCGTGGGCAAGGCGGGGCAGGATCCGGGTCCGGGTCGGGAGGTGTTGAAGACGACAACTGACACAAGACAACTCAATGACAAGACAATTTAAAGAGACGACAGAAACAGAGACAGAGACGGAGAGTTCAGACAGAGAGAGACAAAAACAGGGAGGCAGAAACAGAGCGAAAGAGAGGGAGAGAGGGAGAGAGAGAGAAAGACAGATGGCGAGAGAGATAATGCGATGGAGACAGAGATAAAAGGAGATACAAAGACAGAAAAAGACACTTAAGCACACACAGCGCAGTAACGGAACCAGAACCGGAACCGGAACCGGAACCGGATTCACCGTCCCTTCAGGCGGCGCTTCAAATGCATCTCACTTTAAAAATTTTACTGCTTCTGAGCGGCTCAAGTGACCGGCCCGAGCATTTAATAGAGAGGACGAGAGCAAAATTGAGGAACTTCTCGAGGGATTGAAAACTGCGAAAACGGTCTGCAAAAACAAAAACTGGGAGTTCAAATTTAATTTCCGCTTCACTCGAATGGCGAGGAAATCGGAGAGGAGGGAGGGACGGGGTGAGCAGCCAGCTACCAGTCATGTGACCCAAAGAATAACAGCAACAAATTAAAAAAAAAGGAGAGTCACCGGAAAAACCAGAACCAGAAATAAAGCAGACTTCATAATTGGAAACGGCAGATTTTTAATGAGAGTTTCTCTGCCTTTTGGGTGAGTGTTTGAGTGTATGTGTTTCTGTGTTTGTGTGTGTGTGTACGTGTCTATTGAGATTCAAGTGAAGCGAAAAATAAAGTGTGAAAAATTACAGACGAATCGTGCAGTCGAAGCAAAAACTCGTCGTTCGTCAAAAGAACAGTCGGTCACAGACCTAGAGAGGATGAGAGAGAAGGAGTGAGAGAGGGAGAGGGAAAGGGAGAGAGGGGGACATAATATATTAGGAAGATTTTTAGGTCAACTCTTCTTTTCACACAACAAATCAGAGGCTAGGATCGGACACTCTATCGTTGTCTGTGCTGCAAGCGGCGAAAATCTGCTGGCTTCGGAGTCTCTTCAAACTTCTCTGGAAATGAGTCCTTCGAAATGGCCTGGAAATGGCGCGAGATGAGCCGGAAAAGGATCGACTCGAATCGGCTTCATTTCCGGTGACTGCGAGTGATGAGTTGAGTTCTGTTTACTGAACACTGAACGAAAACTTTAGTAAACGTAGTAAAAGGAACTCGAAGAGGACTTTTCAGAGATTTTTGAAATACTCGAATAAAAACAACTTGATAAATTTTCAAAACCAACATTCTTGGTTTTCGAGTGCATTTCGCATTCTTCAGATTTTTTTAGATTTTGTTTCCTTTTCTGTTTTTAAGTATTTTTCATTTATTTATTTACTGCATTCACTCTATCATTCTTTCTTTTTTCCATACAAATGAAGTTATAGAAATTATGATTTCCAGGGTTATAGGGTCTGAGGATATCCTTTGATCTCGTCTCGTTTTGTTTTGTTTCGTTTTGTTTTGTCGCGTTGCACCGTCTGCATGCGAATCGAAAATAAATCAATTTAATGCAGTTTTTGACATTGCAACAGGACTTTAAAACAACAACAACAAAAGCGAGAAGTTGTATATACAGATTGTAATAGAACAACAACAATAAACATAAACAAAAGTCAGGAAGGAAAATAGAAAAATTAGAAAAAATCAGGCGATGTTGGGTTTTGTTACTTTTCCTGGTCGCTTCGATTCTTCTGCTTGGTGTTGTTGTTGGCTGTCTTTGTTGTTGTCTTTCTTGTTGTTGTTGCTGTTGTCGTGTCTTTGTTGTTGTTGCTTCTACTACAATTTGTAACCTTCAACAAACAGCAGTCAAACGTCGGACACGCGACTGTTGTTTGTCTTTCAAAAGCAGCAACGTCAGCAGAAGCAGAGACAGACGCAGCATGACTGCAAGTGGGACAGAGCTGAAGGAAAGCTCTCGTTGTTGTTATTGTTGTTGGTTGTAGTGGCTTTCGACGTGGGTGAGAAGGAGCGAGAAGGACGACAAAAAAGAGTCAAGTAAACACGAGATGATTGTATAGTCGGTTGTTCAGTCGGTTGCTTGGTCTCTTGGTTGGTTTGTTTGTTTGTTTGGTTGTTTTGTTCGTTGCTCTTTCGTTATTTATTGAGTCCGAAGTTTGTTGTTATGTTGTCATGTGGTTAAGTTGACGGTCACTAGATGTCGTCTCTCTAAGAGCACAACAACAACAACAACAACAACACCAACATTTGCAGTAGTAGCAATTGTGGTAGCTTGAGGTCGTTACTGTTGTTGTTGCTATTTTTGTTGTTTTTATTGTTGCGCTTTCAATGAACAACGTTGCTCAGAAATCAAATCATCATCGTTGCTCACTGGAAAATTATTGTTGCCATCGAATGCATAATTAACACCAGGACAAAGCACACACAAACACACAGACACACAAAGAAACACTTATCAACATACTCTTCGTCGCTCATCTTCACTCTTCGTCGCTCATCTTCACTCTTCGTCACTCTTCGTCGCTCATCGTCGCTCATCGTCGCTCATCGTCGCTCATTAAATACGCAATCACATCGCTTTTCATTATCTTTGAATTGAATTCACTTGGGCGGAGGCAAATCATCAGCAAGCGCAACAGCAGCCGTTGCCGCCGCTTCTGGTGCCGCATGGCGAAGGACTTCCGTTTCCGTTCTGGTATCAACAGGATCCAGCAGCTCGTAATTGAAACACAAACACAATGAACACACTTTCGACAAATATTCACATTGTATCAAAACTTCTCATTCGTCATGCATGCTTTTTGTCAGTTTTGTCACTTTTGTTGTGTGCATTATCAGCACATGTCACTCCACTCCCCCCCCCTCCTTGCTCCATCCCTCTCCCCGTCTTCTATGCAATGTTATGAGCTGCAGAAAAAAATTCAAGAGGATGCTTTTTGTTGGGAAAACGTGTCTTAATTAGTTAAGCATCACGTTGGTCCTTGAAGAAGAAGATGCTTGTCATTTACTGGTTGTTGTTGTTGTTGCTCTCGATTATTTAATCACCACGTGATTGACACACATGCACAATCATCAAGCATCCATCCATCATTCATCATTATTGGGTCCATCTTTAATTCAATTCAATTGAAATGCATTCCGACTGAGTTTCGCTTTAAATTAGGTTCGTGTTCTTCCTGGTTTCCGTGCCGCCAGGCGTCGCTTGCGTTGCTGTCCGGCGGCGGCGGCTGTCGACTTTTCATGTCTGCTCTCGGCCACTCACACACACACAACAACAACACAAACACTTGCTCACTTCACTCGTAGTAGACGCCCCCTCGTTTTCTTCTTCTTCCTCCTCGTTTTTGCAGTCGTCGTCGTCTTCCTCGCTTCATTGTTTTGTGCTGCTTCTCTGCCAGAGCAACTTTTAGCGCGCCTCAACAATTTAGTTGTCATATTTTTTGACAGCTGGACAGCTGTTTTTTTTTTGCTCTCTCGCTGTTGCACGTTTCTTTGGATTTATTGTCGTTTTTGTTGTAGTTTTTGTTGTAGTTTTTCTTGTTGTTGTGTCCATTTGGCCTCGAGGTGTTAAGCCAAACATTATGTAATAATTTTCCCTGTATTCCCTCGTTACTAGTGCGCTTTCTCGCTCTCTCACTCTCTCTCTTTCTCTCTCCCTCTCTCGCTCTCATTTTATCCCCGAGCAACGCCGTTTTGCTACTTTTCTCTCTGCAAGAATGAACTGCAAAAGTAACGCTTCTCTTCGCTCCACTCTTCCTTTCTCTCTCGTCCTCTTATCTTCACCTCTGTTTTCCTCCCCGTTCCTGTCTCTGTTTTCTCCCTCGTGGTTGAAATAAATTTGATATGACATTTGAACAGTTGTTCGCCGCCATTTTTTCTCGACTTTCTTTCACTTTGTTACACTGAAACTTCCGCTAAAACTGCTCTCCTCCATCACCCTACCAATGATTCTCTTTCTCCTGATTCTCTTCCTCCTGATTCTCTTCCTCCTGATTCTCCTACTCCCGCTGCTTCTGTTCCTCCGCCAGCTTCTTGCTTCAGGTCTTTTTTTATGTGTTGCTTTTTTTTGGTATATTTTTTTTTCCTAGCTTCCAAAACATCTAATTTGCGAAATGCGTTTGGGTCAAAAATTAATAATCTAATCTTTTAGGCTTGCTTGGAGTAGTTCCCCGCTTTCCCCCTTCACCCCCCCCTCACCCTCGCTTATTCAATCACCTTCTCTGGTGTTGGAAGTTTGCCAGAGTTTGCTGTCACTGACCTGACAGCTGAAATGAGGTTACGTAAGTCATCAGATGTCAGAATGCTGTTGTTGTTGGGCCAGAGCGGCGGGCAGGTGATCCCACGGAGAAGAAGCAGCATCAGCTTCATCCTTTACATCAACTTATTAGCAGCTTATCTGGCTTCCATTCGAATGCTGCTTTAATAAAGCAGATTAATTTTTCAATTAAATAGCGATGAGGGTCGCAAGTGGAGAGACATTTAAATCCAAGATGGAGATGGATCCGGAGTGGAATTTGGTGAGGACACTCTTGAGAACAACAACAAGTGAAGGGAAAAGCAATCGAAATGAATTTAAGATTCACTTTATATCAATTATTCCGTTAATCGAAATTACTTTAAATATAATATTATATATACATGTTGTTTTTGTTATATAGTATTTTGTGTAAATATTCTGTTGTTCTTTGTCAGAGAGAAGAGTGAGAAAATATTTTATAATCCGCTTTGGGAAAAAATGTCTATTTACGCAATCGAGCGTAATAATGGCAGTATTTTTAATATATAAGAAAAAGCACACATGGCCACACTATCCCGGTTGACCCCTCTCCCCACTCCCTCCCACCACACTCTCGCTATCTCTCTCAGAGAAGAGCTTAAAACCGCTACTCTGCAAACATGCTTTTAAGACTACAATAAAACAAGACTGCCCCCGAATGAAATCAACTTAAGCGGATAACAAAGAATGCAATGAAGAAGAAGAAGAAGCACAACAGGAAGAAGAAGCAAACGTGGAAGAAGAAGCATCGATAGAAGGAAGGCGTGGCTGAGGCAGGAAACATTTCAATATAAAGCGATGTTGTTTAAATGATTTGCATCGTAAAATCAATAAAAAAAGCAAAGCAAACAAAGCAAAGTAAAGAAGCGGCACAAAAGCAATAAAACTAAGAAACACATACACACACACACACACGCACAAACACACACACATGCAAATGCGGGTCTCGACGTGGAGGAAAAACTGTCAAACGTTGATTGTTCATTTCCCGTTTCCGTTTTTCAAATACACCCACAAACAATTCAGTCCACACACACACACACACACACACATACACACACACATGCATCTGCCAGCAGTCGATCGGTCGGTGGGTGGGTCGGTCGCTTCGGCTGCGTCAGCAAAACTTTTAAATTCTCATATTTTTAGCTTCATTCTTCTGCTCTTTAAAATCAGTGAAGAGTTGTCGTTGGTTGACTTCAGGAGGAAGGAGCGCGGTGAGGCGTCGAGGAGGGGGGGGGGCAAGACTCAAGACCTACAACAACAACAGCAAAACGTCCCAAAGGACGCCCATGAAATACGCGACGAGTATCACTCGTTAACAATGAAAAACCAAATCAAGGAAGAAAGCCGGGAGAAGGGGCGAAGATGTACAGAAGAGGGAAAGGAGGGGGGGGAGGGGGTGGAAGGGGGAGGATAAATAAGACCACTCAATGAAAAAAGGCGGAGACGGTCGTAAAAGCAACAACAACAACAGCCGCAAGCAGTTTATTAGAGTGAAGCAGCAATAAATGGTAACTACAACAACTACAACGCAACTGCAACAACAACAACTAAAACAACAATGAAAACTACAACAACAACAACAACAAGAAGACAAAAAGTTGCTGCTGTTGTTGTATGTAACAGGAATCACAACAACAACTTGGAAGAACTTAGAGAAATAATAATAATAATAAAGCACGTCATTGAATGCGAATAAACCACGTGTTGTTGTTGGTTTTTGTTGTTATTTTAGCAAAAAGACTTCCTTTTTATGTCATTTGATTGTTGTTATTTTTATGGTTTTCGATAATGTTGTAGAGTAAAATACAAAAATATTTGCATAAACAGCGAGTTTATTTTATTCATTTCACGTTGATTTTTCCCCCCTCAATTTTCATTGATTTCGATTTCATTCTAAATAAAAACACAGAAAAAACGCATTTCAATTTGAATGCCACAGAGGATTGAAATAGACACAAAAAGGAAGAAGAAAAACAAGAAGAAGAAATGTAAAAATCACAAACACACACAAGAATTAATCTGAACAAGAAATCTTGTCCACGTCGTGGTTTTCATGCTGCGAGTCTCTCTGCCGCAATCAAAGCAGAGGAAGAAAGCAGAGCAGAGCAGCAGAGCAGAGCAGAGCAGCGCCGCAGCAGAGCCACATATAAATTTCATCCTCTGGGAATTCATTTGTTGTGTCTTTTTTTATTGTTTGGCGTTCATTTCAAAAACATCCTTCATGAATTTTCTCCCACGATCTTAGAAGTAAGACCGGTAATTTTTTTATTTGTTTTTCCTGATAAGCGAAATCAGAATCGAATTTCTTTCGCTTTAAGGCGATTTTTAAGTTTTTATTTCTCAATCATTTAAAGTGAGTTCCTTGGAAAAGAAGTTTTGAAAAAGAGTCTTTATTTTTCACAGAGCCACAAACGAAATGCTCAATAAATCGAGTGCTGAAATGTGAAGGACTTTTTTATTGCCATTTCACGCTAAAGAAATGCTGCACATACTCTCTCCGTCTCACTCTCGCTTTTATTTTTGCTCTCTTTTTATTCGGTCTGGTGTACAACAACAATAAATATTTCTCACCATTTTCGATGCAATAAATTTTAAGGGGTACTTTTTTGTTATGCAAATTTTCACATTTCGCCATTAAGAAGAAAAACGCCTTTAAAACGACTTTCGAAGTAATTTTCGAAATGTTGTAAAGCAACAACAACAACTATAATAGTGACATCGACGTCGGCGGCTGCCTGGAAGAAAATAATTAAATTGCTTTTAAGTTTTCTCAATAAATTAAGAAACGAAATCTCAATAAAAGCCGATGCGAAGCCGAGTGCGGCTCAGCTACGACGACGTCAGACGGCAGCCAGCCAGAACAGAGCAGAACAGAGCAGAGCGGAACAACAGAATGGGACAGCAGAACCGCGCTAGAGCAACAGGAATCGCAACTGAAATTTACGAAGTGAAGGGAAATGCAATGAAACAGAATATATTGAAAAAGAGAAAACTACAAAATGATAAAAAATAAAAGTCACTGCTTCAAAAGTAGTGCATACAAATTTAATAGTAAGGAGAGGAAAAGCAGAGGCAGAGTTTAAAAGAGTAAATAGTAAAAAATTAATGAAAAAATCGCATCTGAAAGGCGCAGCCGGATGATCCATTTTGTTGCCTGTAGTGACGATTGTTATCTCCAGAATTCTTTACGGACTTCAACCTTCCCCTCCCTCCTCCCCCTCCACTCTATCTTAAAGCTTTTTCACTCTCACAGAAGAAGAGCGTGAAATATTTTCTACATTCATGTGGAAAAATGTTCCAAGCTATGCTAGAGGCAGGTTGTTTGTTGTTGTTGTTGTTGTTGTGCTTGTAGGTGTTTTATCCGTACTGAATGTTTGCCCCTCCCCCCCCTTCCCCAGCCACAACACTCAAACAACAGTAAATTTCTTGCAATAGAATTACATAGAATACAGGAAAGTGTATCGAGTCAAAAGGACAACAATACGTACAACAAAAAAAGCAGGAGCAACAGCAACCCTAGAAACTGCAACAACAACAATAAAAAATACAACAACACTAATGAAAACTACAACAACAATAGTAATAGAAACAACACGAACAGAAGCAAGAGAAGAAACGCAAATAATAGCAGTAAAAAAGTAGTATTAATAATAGTGAAAAAAGTAGTATTAATAGTAGTAAAAAAATTACCACAGGATTCTGTTGCTGGTCCTGCGACTTCTGCTTCTACCACTGCTTCTGTCGTTACCGTTATTTAAGGAGTAAATCTGAGCATCTTAACAGCAAATAAATAAAAAATAAATGCTCTTTGAATGCGAGCAATGAAGAAGAATGAGGAAAAGAAGAAGGAAAAGCAAAAGAAGAAGAGCGGAAAGGTATAAAATAAGAAGAAGAAGTGTCCTCATGACCAGCACCAGAAAAGGTAGCAGTAATTCGCAGTTCAAGAAGCTATTTCAAAGGTTTTCGTCTATTTTCAAAAAACGAACACATCGCAGTGAGGAGCAGAGAAGCCACCCGATGATCGGAGCAGAAGAGAGCAGAGCAGATCGGAGAGGAGCATCTCAGAGAAGAGGAGTAGAATCTCCTTACTACGCAGTTAGTAGTAACAAGTAACAAAGAAGAGTGAATGAATCGTTGAGGAGAAAATTCAAAGTTGTGATTAAGAACGTGCAGCAGATTTAAAACAGGGAAACACGGGAAAAATCTTATCTTCCACTCAAGCGATTCCTTTGGTTATCCTGAAGGCTAAAAAAAGCAGGCAAGAAGAAGAAGGAAAAGAAGATGAAGAATACGACGAAGAACAAGAAGCAAACAACACCAGCAACATCTGCAGCTGTGTAAAAAATAGCAAACAAGTCATAGAAAAGATTGCAAACAAAAGAACAGAACGAAAGAAAGAAAAGAAAACAAGGAACAACAAAACTGTTTGCGTTTTCATGAAGTTTAAAGCGAGCAGAAAATTTAACGGATTCAGTGTATCGCTACGATGGGACGAAATTCCTAAAAATTCTTCCTAAAAAACAGATCCTTACTCCTTTTTATTGTATTGAATTGAACCCGTTATTCGACCGAACTGTTTTCGGTATTTTATTGTATTTAAATTGAAAGTAGTAAAGAAAGTTAGTGCGTTTTTTGCGATTTCGTTCCACTGTTCAACTGCAACTGCAGGAAAACTATTATACAAACCTCGCTGATTTACGTGATCTCTGCGTAATAATTCCACAACCAACTGATAATAATTCTTAAAAAGTAATTTTTTCCTCATAATTTTCTCGCTCTTTGGTTTTTCTTTTCTCCTTTTTAGACTTTTCCTCTAGTTTATTCGCGTCTTTCTTAATTTATTTGTGCTTCGTTGTTGTTGTTCTTTGTTTTGTTTCTTTTGCGGTGCCAAGTTTATTAAAAAGCCGCGATGTTGAAAATAATGACTTAATTTCTACTCTTAGCTTAAGTTTTCCTTCGAATTTAGAATAAATTTTAGTTAAGTATGCGATTAATTGATCTGGTTGGATAGTAAATGAAATTAAATCATTAAAAAGAGTTATCACCTTAAGTAATCTGCTTGAAAGATGACATCCTCAAGAATACAAGCCAAGTCCTTAATTTCTAAACAACGTGTCACCGGATCGATTCTCAAGCGTTGCGATGACAGATCATAATTTCACATCAACTTAAATCGCTTCAAATCCGCTCTCAATTTTAGTCGAAATAAAAAACAACACAACGAAATAAACGGTTATTTTTTATTGCTCAATCGCTCTCTCTCTCTCTCCCTCTCTCTCTCACTCTCCCTCGCTTAAGTACTCCCTCAACTAACGAAGTGACTACAAGATGTTATTTTGCTGTATTTAAGCTGTCAAGTTTGCTCGGCGGCAACCCTCGCCAGAGTAGCCGCCAGAGTCGAGCCACTCAACGCTTTGTTAGCCACTCTTTGACTCTTTAATGCGGGCAAATTATAATTTATGGCGCGTTTTATTTTCGGTCTACAATAACAATAACAACAACAACAACAACCGGGAAATCAACACTCCACTGAAGCTACTTTGAAGCGATTTGAGGCGAGAGAAAAAGCAGAAGATTTCAACACGTTGTTAGCACTTCCTTACGTTGGCCAAAAGTCAAGTGCTTTTGGATTTTTTTTGAATTTTTGCTCTCCTGCTTCAGTTTTATACTGTATCTCAAGGATATTTTAACACATTCGAGTTCGATGTTGTTGTTCGGGTCGTTTTTTTCTCTGATGTGCACAAAAAAACCTCATAAAAGTGCTTAAAAATGGCGAAACTTCTGAATAACTAGCGAACGAACGAACGATACGTTTGCGTGTTTGTATGTGTTTTTATATTATATGTGAATAAGTGTGTATGTGTGCCCGTGTCTGTTTCGTCCTTCGATCACTCTTTGACTGGACTCCATTCACTGCTTCTTCTTCTTCTTCTCTCGATCTTAATTGATTTATAAACGCTTTGGTCAATTTAGCGAAACTCTTCGGGGTTTTTTTTGCTGTTACGTTACGTAAAACGTTGCGTTGGCATCCTTGAGAGAACTCGCTGTGTGTGTGTGTATGTCTTAAATTTCTAGACTAATGTTGGCAATAATTCCAGCTCAGACTGTGTGTATGTGTGTGTATGTGTGTGTGTTTGTGCAAGAGTTCGTTTTGGACAATTTATCGCATCTGAACGAGTCACGATTTGGGTGTATTTTCTTCAGGAGCAGAATACTTTATAAGTGCTGCTAATTGAAAGGATCGAAAGGATCAAAAGGAACAAAAGGAGTGAAAGGAGAAGGAGCACAAACTCCTATAATTGATTAATTCAAGTCTTGTTCTTTCACATTTCACCGAATCGATAGAAGAAAAGGGATTATTTTTAAATCGACCTTAATTCAAACTTTAAGCTTAAAATTAAAAAAGATTGCTAAATAAAACAAGTTTTGTTAATATTGAAAGCCTTTTAATTCAACGTCACTCTAACAAAGCTTCAGAGCTCATTGGAACGTTTGAAGATTATTCTTTAAAGACTCTTTAAAATCTTCTTTGAAATCTACGTTAAGTCTGATTAAAAACGTAAGAAATATCCTTAAATTTACCGTGGAAACTCCTAAAATCCTCGTTGAAGGATCCTTACAATCTTCGTTAAACAGCTTTGAAGTTTCCTTGAAGAGTGACTAAAGGACCTTGAAGCTAATGCGGTCCTAGTTTCAGCTAGTTGCAAACTGAACGCCTATGAAGTCTTCTTAATCCACTTGAATCCTTGAGTCCCTTATTTAAACCATTTATTTGGACCATTATACAGGCTTCAATCCTCGTTGAGGTGTCTTCTTCTTGAACTTGGAGGCTGCTGGAACTTCTGTGAATTCAGCTTCAAGTTAGGGCATTCAGCTCCCCTCTCTAATGCCATCCAAATCCGCAACTAAATTATAGCGGAAGTTAAAAAGCACGCATCTACTCAATGAAGCTCGAGATCAGCGATTGAATTTTATGACTTCTACACTACGGATTCGTCGAAGTTTTACACGCGACCCACGGCTGAACGTACGACTATAAAACACCGTTACACGCCCCCCCGATTTCCCCGCCGGACGTGTGCGCCCTGCAGTGGTGATGCTGCACCTCCTGCGTCTCGCCGCCATTGATTTCGATTTTGATTTTATTACTTTTTGAGTGCGTCGTCGAAGGATTCTCTTTGGTCCTCGGTATTCGGCGCCTTTCAGCACTTTTTCTTTGCTCTCTCGCTGTTTGCCGAGGAATAAAATTTATGTCTTGCCATGTGGACAATAAATCAACTGAACTGAGCTGAAACTCTCACAGCAGCCGGGTCTGTGGGACCCTCAACTACACGGACTACGTTCGGGACGCATCACTTTCGACGAAAACGCTTTCTAACTGCATCGGCGGCTTCTTGTTGTTTTATTTTAACGTCTTCTAATTTATTTTATTTTCGTTTTTATATATTTTTTTTTATATTATTTCGCTTTGATTTTATGTCCTTTTTCTGATTTGCTTTTTGATGTCCTTTTGCACGTTATGTGTGCCTTTTAATTTCAGTTTTTCTTTCATTTACTATTTGATTTCCACTTTTATTTCATTTCTTTCTGCTTTATTGCCGGCTTCTTTATTTATGCGGTTCGCTTTGGTTACTGAAAGCTTTCGTTAACGTTTCATTTCGCTTTGCTTAAAATAATACGATTTGTCAAACGATTTTCGTCTGGTTGCCAGTCTTCGCGGTCGAAGGACTTCGAAAGCGGGGAGTGCAACTTATAAAGAGCAGTGAAGAGGGAGGGGCAGAGGGGAGGGGAGTGTTGAGAAAGAGTGGGGCGGCGAAGGGGCGTTGATTCGAGCGAGAGCGAAAGCGAAAACATTTGTCGCTTGACGTTTATTGCGCTTTACGCTGTGACAGCTTGAGCGTGCTGACGTTTGGCGTTTAGTGCGGTCGACGCCTTTTTGTTGTAAGGATTCCAACCTCAACTTCGACACTGACTTCAGCTTTGACAGCGAAGTGATACGATTTTTCATTTAAAGGAAAAGAAGAAGAAGGAGTTATTTTTATGTTATTATACTTTTGTGAGTGTGCTGAGAAAAAAGTGCGGGAGAGGAAAAGAGGGAGGGAGCTGGTAGGAATTTGATTTAATTCATTTGAGGATACAATTTGTTTCCTTCAGATCCCGTTGAAGGTCCTTGAAGTTGTCATAAAAACTTATTAAAGCCTCGTTGTACTTTTTTAAAGCATCTTTTAGGCTTCATTAAGAAGTCTTCAAGTCTTTAAGCATCTTTTAAATAATTTTAAGCATCCTTGAAGACTATAAATGAAAATACTTGAATTGGAATACTGAAAATTTATAAATTATATAAAAGCAGTAACTAAAACCGTATCATTTACCGTAAATATTGATCTGAGCCACTCCTTTCCCTTCCTTCTGCTTCTTCTTCATTCACCAACATCCCGCATTTACCGCTCCCTTCTGGCACCCTCTCGACTCCCTCACAGGCACCCACGGGAGCCATCACAATAACGGGATACTTTAGTGAAAAATAATAATTTTTATGCTCTTCATAAATCTATTTACGAGAATCCATCGCAACCGCAAAAAAGAAGGCGGAGAACATTGCAAATACAAAAGTTGTGTAAATGGACAAGAAGAGAGGAGAACAACTAACAACAACAACAAAAGAGAACAGCCAACAACAACAAACAAGTGTGGTGAGAGAAGAATCTAATGAAACTTTCTAATTATGACCAACTTTGGCAATAACTCATTAATTGTGAGAGAACAAAAATAACAACAACAACAACAACAACAACACTTACAACCACAATAATAGAGAAACAGAAAAATAAAATTAAAGAGGAAGTAGAAGAAGAACAAGAAGAGAAGAGAAATAGAAAAACAACAAACTTATAAATGAAACAGTTGTAATGCGAAAGAGAGCGCGGAATGAAGGGGAAGCAGAGAGGACAGAGGCTACAAGGATACACCATATGGTATCATAACATGCAGGGGTATTTGTGTGTGTGTATGTGTGTGTGTGTGTGTGCGTTCGAGTTTGTGTTTGTGTTGTATAACAGAAATAAACTCTCATTAAAAGCGTAAAAGTTAACTGATGTCCATAAAATTTATACAACAACAAGAACAACAAATATACAACAACAACAATATATGGACTAAGGCAACAACAACATAAAAACCCTAAACAAAAACGAAAACAACCAACCGGCAACATAGAACAAAACAAACACACTCACACACACACACACACACACAGACGTATCCCCTGAGCATCATTAGTAAAAATATAGCAACAACAATTATGAGAATCTTATGAAAAAAAAAACCCAAATATTAACAATTTATAAGAGGCTCTTCACGAGGAATGACCAACATAAGCTTTTCTTATATTTTATGAGTCAGAAGCAATGAGGACAGCAACGACAACAACAACAACAACTATATTGCTGTCATAAACTAAGAAATGCAGACACACAAACATACACACATGGTTGCCTATACACAGCGGAGACTCACATACAAACTCAGGGAACTCATAAACTATACACGATCATAAACAGTCCCAGAAAAGCTAAGGATATAAAAACACGAATCCAAGGACCAACATGAACCAACATCAAATGAAGTACCGCATTTTTAACCTTTACCCTGAGATGTTTAAGCGAACCGATTACGCTTTTAAGGACCTTTTTTAAAGGCGATCTTATTTAAGGTCCTGTTTTTATCCTCTCTGAATGTGTAACTTTAGTAAGAAGTTATGAACAAGAAGTTATGAACCGCGTCTTTCCAGAGAGATGAGTGAGAGGATGTACTCAGTGTTGAGCATTACTTTTTTCAGCTTTTCCTACACTAAAGCATCCTTTTAGTAGGACGTGTTTTTAACTATTTTTCATACTTTTCAAAAAAGTACGATTTCTACTTTTTACAATATTTTCCCTTTCAATCGAACACCCCCCGCCCCCCGTATGGCGCCTTTGAATTTATAGCCTATCGAAAAAGCAAAGAAAAACCACAAGCAAACATTCAAAAAAATGCATGTTTACTAGAAACTTTTGCTGCCTGTCTACTAAACTCGTTTAATCTGCAACTGTTGTTGTTCTGCTTGTTGTTGTAAATCGCAGAGTTCAACTAAAAATTATGTTGCAATTTTAGTCCGTCGTTCGTATTGTTTGTTCACTCAATTCAAACGCATTGAAAGAGTTCGAACGCGGTGCAACAACAACAAGAAGAAAAACATGCAACCAGCAATAGCAACAACAACAACAACGACACAATGCACACCATCGTATTACAAGTAAAACAAATACAAGAACATGAGGCTCAACGCGGTCAGGATAACGATGATTGCGTGTGTAGTTGTATGTGTGCAGGTGTTTGTATGTGTTTAGCTCCCGTACACACCCTGTATTAAGCCATAACCACATAATCAATTGCCACAGGATTCGTACAGTTCCCGTACAATTTGTAAATTGCGACCAAAGTTCATGTTCGAAGTTTGGATGATGTTGTTGTAAGCGTTACTCGCTGTTGTTATTGTTGTTGTTGTTGTTATTGACGTTGTAAATCCTTTAGTTGTAGTTGTTGTAGCAGTGTTTCAGTTGGCCTCCGGAGAATTAAACTCACACAGAATTGAATGTTCCACAAAAAAAACACCATTCAAAGCTAAGTGAATGAGAAAAAGAAAAAAATAATTGGCTCATATTTTAGACCTGTTTTCGGTACAAAACGGATCCCAAAAAGAAAAACCAAAAATCCACAAGTCTTTTATTGTTATAAAATAAATATTTCTGTCTTCGAAATGCATACCTATTTATATGAAAAAAATATAAATACCACAGAAAACAAAACAATACTAGTTTAAATTTAAATATTTAAGTATTACAATTTAAAGCACTTTAAAATTCTAATTATTATACTTTAATTATAAATACTGCCGATATTTTAATTTCAGTTTTCCGAATCTTGGTTTTATGTTGTATTTTTAAGCAATTCCAAGAGTTCAGAGAGGGGCTTCATTGATATCGAATTCGTTTTAAGTTCAAAGTCAAAAACCGTCGATGCTCTCCATCGGATGGAGGCGGGGGTTCATGCTGAGGGGGTGGGGGCTGTTTTGAATGGTTGGGAAACGATGACGGTTACACTGTAACGTGATCCGAAGCGACGCTAAACAACCAAAAGCAACGAGGACGAATTTTGTTTTCGGATATCACAAGGTTTGGTTACAACAAAAACCGACCGAAAAGCGACCAAAGGAATCATCATCGGAGAGTGTTGCCAGTGATGCCGGGAAGGGGAACCACATCGGTGAACTACTGACTGACTGAAAGACTGACTGAATGACTGACTGACAGACTGATTGCCGTGTGTGGTTAGAGAATGAAAATTGCTCGCAAATGAAAAGCAGTCAGTCGAAACGAATGAGAAAGGAATGGAAATGGAATGAAATTGAAATGAATTGAAATGTCGAAGTTTAGTTGGTGGCCACAAAATATTTGCATGCATAAGAAAAAACAAAAACCACAACAGCAACAGAAACAACAAAAAGTACTCGAAAAATCCTTTGTGAGTAAGATAAACAAAGAGTTACTCATGAGAACGATGATGAAAAGCGGTTAAAAGGGATGAAAGGGGCAAGGAAGAAGAGGGAAGGAAAGAAGAGACAGAAAAGGGAAGGGAAAGGGAAAGGGAAGGGTCGGAAAAGCAGGAAATTTGAAATCTAGGAAGGTTAACAGAGGATGGTCGGATGGTTCGGATGATAAGGACAGCTCAAAACAAGAAGAAGAAGGAGAATAGGACGCTTAAATAGGCTCTCAAAATATATAACTCTGATTTTAAAATTTGAAATTCTGATATTTTCTCGAACTTGGTGAACATTTTTTAAACTTCCACTTTTTTAAAATCTTGTTAACAATATTCTAGCAGCCATCGTGGTCCATAACTGAACACACACACACTTATTTAATATAACTACCACATTGACACCTTTATATATTCTGTTTTTAGTTTAAGAATAGCAGAGAGAAAGAGCAGAGAGAGAGAAAGAGCAGAGAGAGAGAAAAGTGAGCCTCCTTTCAAATGAAGCCAAATGAATGGTGGCAATGATGATTGTGTTGGTGCTAATGACGTCAATGGTGATGGCGATAATTATGGTGATAATGGAGATAATAATGATGATGTGATGATGGTGATGTGGACGATTTTATCTGATTGAAAGGGACCCACAAACATCAACAACAAAAACAACGAGAAAAACATGCCTCATACAATATGTTGGTGTGCATATGTTTGTGTGTGTGTGTGTGTGTGTTTGTGTATGTGTGCTTATGTGTGTTTACGTTTGTCTATTTGTGTGCATTCGCTGGTGTCTGTTAAATTATTTGTCTAGGTTTTTGGGATCATCAGACGTCGCCTCAGACGTCGCTTCATGATTATCAGCAGCTGTCGGGTTGTCGGGTTGTTAAACCTTTTGTTAAAACCGACCGGGTTGGTGACAATTTCGACGGATTAAAGGATTCACAAGGCCCAAAACGCACTCATCGATATCCTTTCTAGTGTTTATATAGAGGAAGCTTTGAATGGATTTCAAGTGAGAAGTGAAACGTGATTTTTTTACTTATTTTGTAACTTATTAATGCCACATTCTATTTTTTCGTTTTTGAAGAGCGGCTTCAATGAAAATTATTATAAAACAAATAAATTTAAATGAATTACAAGCAATTTAATAAAAAATTCAATGAGTAAAATAAGATTTCGATTTAGATGGTGTACAATTTAACATACAATATATTCTTCTGTTGGAAAAAAACACAATTTTAATGACTAATTTATTGCTTTTTAATATAAACACAGAACATTTGAAATTCCTGCTAAGCCAGCCTTCAGAAATCGTAATTAACTTCATATGGTTTCCCCTACTTTCACCTCCCCTACCTCCCATTCCCCCTCAACAACGAACCCCTTCTTTGCTCGTTTTGTTTGTACGAGTAGAACAACAAAAAACAACACTTTATGCAAATCTTCGGTCATAAATCGTGATATTAACACCTTTCAGAAGAGCTTTAAAGTAGCATCGACAACAACAACAACAACAACAGCAATAGTAACCACACTGGCTAATAAAAAATAAAAAAACAACAACAACTGTTGTACACTCCGCATTCAGTATTTAAAAGCAGACGTCGTTTATCACGTCCAACGAAATGGAAAATCGTTTCGAGTCTGACTTTTTTATGTATTCAATTAATTTGGTTGCAGGTTTGAAAAAAGGACACACAACAAAACATAAAAATACAACAACAACAACAATAAGAATCACCAAATGAGTTCAAATTGAAGTGTGAGTAGATTAAAGAAGCCAAACATGAAAATCTTATCAACGAATCCATCAACAAAAGTTTGTCTAACCCGACACCCTCATGATGAAAAGTGGGCGTACCACACCCACATTCTGCAGAGTAACTGCCTTAATCTTATATAATACACTTTATTTATCTCTGTATTCGAAGTTCTTAAAATATTTTCAAATCATATTTATTCAAATCCTTTAAAATCGTCGATAATTTCTTCCCTTTATTTTTATTTTATAAACATGACTGAATTTAGTATCAGTCAATAATTTTATCATAGACTCTTTATTTATTACCTTCTTCTGGGATATATAGACTTCTGTATTAAAAAACGGATTGAAAACAGAAAATTTACATTTTTATGCTTTCTTTTTATTTAAATGTGACAAAATAAAAACCAAAATTTATTGTTTTCGCCATGAAATAAAATGTAATTTACATATATACATATGTACGTGTATTTATACAACAATATAAATTATAGAAAAGGGAAGGATGAAGAGAGACGGTCGGAGATTCAAAAATATTGAAAAGATTAAGAAAGGTTCATAAAATATGTGATACAAATATGATATACAAATATGTGGATAGACATACAGAAAGGAGTGACAAAAGAGACAAATAAATTGAATGACAGACAGACAGAAAGATGGAGAGACCTGAAGATTGCAGAAATATACATAAGTATCTTGAGTGAAGAGAGAAAGAGAGATAGAGAGAAAGAGAACCCTTTGAGAGAGTTTTGAGCACATGTTCCGAAGTTGTTTTTCCACCGAGTCACCGAGTTTTGCATTGTGCATTTGGCTATTTGCTTGTCTTCCTTTTTTCTTTCACGACAACACATAATTTTAAATGGATTTCTTATTCATGAACTCAATGAGAGGAGAGGGAATAATAAAAATAATAAAACAAATAAAAATCATGCGTTGGTAAAAAAATCACAACAACAATGACAAAATTCAAATTGAAAATTCATGAATTCGAAATACAAGAAAAAATATTATACCAAAAAGAAGACAGAAAATTAATAATAAAAGGAAACGAAGAGACGGGGAGGGGGGGGAGGGGAAAAAGAAGAAATGGAGGAGGAGAAAGGGACGTGAAGTGATACTCGAAAAGAGGTGAAAAAAGTGAGAGGAGAAAGTTAAGTTAAATCCAAGAAAAATGAGTCTTCAAAGCAAATAAAAAGTATAGCATACATTTAGGCGCTAACTGATTTAAGAAACCAGTGAAAAACGCAGCCGAAAACAGCAAACAAAAGAACCAAAGAAGAAGAACAAGAATAGGAAGATGGAAAACTGTATCAACAACAACAACATCACCATTAAAATAAAATACATGCAAATCTTGTAGAATCGGCAGATTTTAAACAAAAATAAATCGTATTAAAGTCCAAAAAAGGAAGATAAATGAGACGTAAAGCACGGCGAAAAAGCGCAGGGAGCCAGCTTCATCTAGGATGAAGGTGTCTATGTGTCTATGAATGTGTGTGTGTGTGTGTGTGTGTGTGTGTGTGTGTGTGTGTGTGTGTGTGTGTGTACGGCTCTGTAGGTGTGAATCTTCGTTGCGGTTTCCTGGTTGTTAGTCACATTCTCTTGTTTTCACTTCGTTTCTGGTTTTGTCACGGTTTTTTATTTGTTTTCGGTTTTTCAAATTTCTTTTGTTTAATAGAAAGATTAAATAAAGCAACAACAAAACAGACAAATCCATTTTATAATAAAAACAACAACAAGAACAACAGCAATGAGAAAAGACCCACCCACAACAACAACAACAACAACGCGAATAACAAGAAACCATCAACATCAGCTAATCTAATAAAAGCACCCAACCGAACGAAGAAGAAGACGGAGAGGGAGAAAGGGAGGAGAAGAAGAAGAAGAAGACGAAGAAGATGAAGAAGAAGATTAAGCAACAAAAATTGACACAAAACGCCGTCAACAGGCAACGCTTTAGATTAAATTTTGGTGTTGTTGTTGTTGTTGTTGTTGTTGTTGTTGTTGTTGTTGTTGTTGTTGGTGTTGTTGTTGTTTGTTTTTTGTTTCATTTTGTTTCATTATTGTTGTTGTTGTTTCGTTATCCCTTGTGTTTGATTTTTGTTTCCTGTTCTCGCGTTGGATTTATTTTTTGATGATATTTTAAGCCGCTTAAGCTTTGTTACTTTGTTGTTGTTTTTGCTTTCTTTTCTTCTTGGTTTCTTCTTCGGTTTTTCCCCTTGTTATCCTTAACATTCTCTCACTCATTCAAATTTAAGGATTACAAATGAATTGCTTTAAAAGCAAACCAAATCAGAGACGAACTTCTTTCGTTTAAAGATTCTCCGTCAGCTTCTTCTGTCTTTTCTTTTGTTCACCAAAAACCAGACCTGATATCCTGTAACTAAACACTTCCTGAGTCCTTCTTCTGGTTGATTTTTCCTGCACCTCTTCAGCTGAATTCAAACATCCTCTTTGATATATTTTAGATTAAAAGGAAAGCTTTTATGCGCCACTGATATCATTTATAAAGGAAATCGCTTTCGTGACAGCTTTTCGAATTCTTTCACATCGTGCAGTGTTAATAACTCAAATTTTCCAGCACCATGAAACACTGGAAACTAACCACGATTTAAAAAAGCAATCGAAAGGAAGAACAGAAGCAGCAGCAGAAGGATCGCCATCGGCAGCAACAACTTAAGTAGTTCAGCATTTCAACACTTTTAAAATGAGTGGGCCATAAAAGAATTAACGAGAATTCACACACACACACACACACACACACAGATATCCGGATACTCGATCTATTTTTGAATATTTTTTATCTCTTTTCGAACACTCTTTATCTCCTTTTATCACTCGCTCTCGATGCGCGTTCGTTCGCTGCATATGTTTTGCTCGATAAATCAAATTTGGTTGCCATTTTTAATGGTTACCGAATGGAATGGTTTACGGTGGTACCTGGCTGTTGGTTCCACGTACCTGGTCTCTGGGTTTTTTGTACTCATTCGCACCGAACCGCATTCAAACCGAACTGGTGACAAATATTTATCACATGCTACGGTGCCCATAAATTTATGCAACGTATTTTGAACACATGGAAATGTAGAGATGTGTGTGTGTATATGATTGAGTATGAGTGTGTATAAGTGGGAGTGTGTGTGTGTGTGTATGGACATGATTGCCTTTGTGTGTGTGTCCGTTTGCCTTTTGTAATTTGGTGTTAATGTATTGAGCAAACCTACGAACCAACCAAGAAAAAGGAGAACGGTGAAGAAGCAGAGGACGGTGACGAGGGACGATAGGAAGAAGAAAAAGAAGAAGAGGGAGGAAGAATGGTTTCTAACGAATTTATGTTCTAAAAACATTTGTCAAAACAAAATCATTGATTGTTAAAGTTTTTCATCGAAAATGTTCCAAGTTAAGAATATGTTTTAAATTCTCGAACATTAAATGCACACAAACACGAAATACACTCACAAAATTACTTCTCCGTGTTGATTTGCTTCATTAACTTCTGAGTTCTTCTGCTTCTTCTTCTTCTTCTGCTTCTTCTTGTTCTGCTTCTTCTTGTTCTTAAAACTTTCCTCTTCAAGTATTTCGAGTTTATTTGAGTTCGGTGTTCTATTGTTGTTGTTTGAATGCTGTTCGTGTTGCTTCTGTTGCTGTTAAACGGATGTTTTCTTAATTAGCATTAATTACTGTAATGAAGGAATGAATGAATAAACGAATGAATGACTGAGTGATGGAATGAATGTGTTTGTGTTAAAGCGTGTGTGTGGAAGCGGATAAAAGCTATAAAGGAACAAATACAAAAGAAGAAAAACTCTGCTTGAATCCATTCAATGATGAACTATCAAGGATACACAAGCATAGAGCAGCAGCAGCTGAAGTTAGCCAACAAAAGCGGAAAAGGAAAGCTTAAAAAGGAGCGCTGATTACCTGGTTATCGGGTTCTCTTTGAGCACCTCACGCACACAAACACAAACAACAACAACAACAAAAACAAAGCACGTTCAGGAAAAAAACATTAATGAAACACACAGAGTTCTGCATCTTCTCATTTTGTCTCTCTCTTTCTCTCTCTCTCTCTCTCTCCCGCTCTTCAAACAAAAATAAAACAATAGAAATGACAAAATTATGGGGAAAAGAGAACAAACATCTTCTTCTTCTTCTAACAAAATGCATCGTTCACTGTTCTCAGTTTACAGCACTCGGGTCCTCCTCCCCTCTCTCTCCCCTTCGTTCCCTTTCACCCTCTTTTCAGAGTCCTCCTTAATGAGGAGGTACTTTCTACCTTCGCTAACGTGTGCTCACCGCAGTCACTCTCATGCGAAGAACAACAACAGCAGCAGCATACAGAACAACAACAACAACAACAACAACAACTATGACTATGACGCGGAAACACGTAGCGCAACACACGAGTAACGTGAGCCAACGTAACAAAAGATACGCTGCGTTGCAACTTTCGCTGTCGTTGGAGCCTAGCAACATTTTCTGACTACAACACAATCAGCGGACACAATCAGCAAAAGAAGAAGAAGAAGAAGAGGGGAAACGAAGAAGAATAAGAGGAAAGAGAGGAAGGAGAGAAGAAGAAGGGGAAGAGGAGGTCGTAGCATCAGTTTTAACAACAACGATTACTGTTTTCTGATTACAACCGCGACGCGCTCGCTTTTTATTTCCCTAAGTTTCTGTTTCCGTTTCCGCTTACAATATGCCGCAGCATCCGGCAGCTGTGATTCATGCAAGTGTGTGTCTATGTGTGTGTGTTTGTGTGGAACACTTTCGTAATTAACTTGTAATCGTTAACTTCATCTAAACACAATGTATCTTTGATAATGCATCTTTTACAAGCCTGACTTTTAAAGACTCCGAGTAACTCTGAGATAGCATCCGAGAAACCATCAATGAAGAGTCGAGATCGGGTTAAAAAGGATTAAAGAGGATTCGATTTCATATTAGATGCACACACAGATATTATATTGTATTCACTTCAATTAATTCGAAATGGAACTTAAATTGCAAGTACAACGTGAATTTAACTTGAATAATTGTGGTTGTTGTTTTAATAGGATTGACCACTGAAAAGGTGAATAAGATGAGTGAGTAAATTGGCTCCCTTTTAAAGGGTTTCCCCCTGATCCACAAGCTGTGTGTGTGTGTGTGTGTGTGTATGTTTCATGTCTCCCATAAAACATGTGTTTTCACGCGACTGAATTGACTTGAGTTAAATTGAATTTAAGTCGAAATGAATTGCGATTAAATTAGGGTGAATAATGACAACAACAGTAACAACAACAACAACAACTATGAATAAACTTGAGGATCAAGTAGCAACATGAAACAGCAGCACTTCGGCAACATAAACTCATGAATTCAGTAGAACAACAGAACAACAGAACAACAGAACAACAGAACAACAGAACAACAACAACAGCAACAGCAACAACAACAACAACAACAACTAGTTAAAGAACAACATTTGATACACTTTCGAACATACACACACACAAACTCACACCTACACACGCATAAATACAGTCACAAGCGAACAACTCGTATTTCAGGATGAAGAAAGCGCCTCGGAATGAGTTGCGTTGGAAGGAGTTGTAAAGAGTGGGGAGAGGAGAGAGGAGAAAGGAGAGAGGACAGGCAAGAGGTGAGAAGCATAAAGTAAGGAGAGGCAACGACGATGAGAGGGGAGGAGCAGCAACTCTTGTGCCAGACTAATTAAACATGACATGAGCTTCAATTGTTCAACGAAGTCAAGCGGAAATGTCAGAAAATATGCTGCGCTGGTACCAAGCATGACCAAGCGAATGGAGTTCAGAGTGAAGACGTGTGGGAGGGCAGGTGGGTGGGTCGGGTGCTTAGTGGGTTGGTTGGTTTGCCTGGTCACAGTTTAAAGAGAAGCTCAAGTTACATGATACAAGTCCAGGTGGCTCAGGTATTTCTCCTGATTCTTATCTATTGTCAGTATAATAATTCACATTAATATACATAATTTAATAGAAAAATAAATGACGCATATTTTAGGGATATTTTATTTCAACAATTTATTTTATTTTATATTTTTACTGCGTTTTTCACGAATATTATTCAAATATTTCGGGATTTTTTGAAATATTTTTTATATTTTTTCTTTTTTCTCATTTGTTTCCCTTTCTGGTTTCTTTTTCGTTGTTATTTTTGAATCGCTGATGAAAATGTTTTGAATGACGCATCATTTTGTTGGCCGCCGAATTTCGTGTTGTGGTCAAAATTTAGTCACTGTAAAGAGAATCATTAAAAGCTGTTCGAATTTATGATGGACAGCGGAAGCGGATAGAGTTACAAATGCACCAACAACAACAGCAGCAGGAAGAAGAAGAACACTCAACACATTGGATTATAATCGTTATGTCATGCTTACTGATGTTCGATGTTGTTGTTGTTGCTGACATTTCACAGCTGTGCCACAAACCTTATTTTCAACTCGTGTCCGTTACTCAGTTCGGCGTTAATAATGCGTCACACTTGTTGTTGGTGTTGTTGTTGTTGTTGTTGGTGTTGTTGTTGTTGTTGTTGTTGTCGTTATTGATGCTGTTGTTGTCCGCCATTATAATGAGTTGTCAACACTCAGAAACGATGGACAACTGAACAGATGGACAGTAATAATGGATTATATACACTATACTCGTATAGTATACGTAAATACATACACATAACTGTGTACCATAGAATGATGAGTGTTTGTTTGTGTGTGTGTGTGTGTGTGTTCAAATGCAGTCCGAAGTTTAAAAGATTCACTTGAAAATACGAATGACATTTTTATTCCATTTAGTTTTTAAATAAAATTAAATTTCCTCATTTTAAATTATTTATATTTTAACTTTAGTTTAATTTTAATTCCATTTCAACTTCGAGTCATTCCACGAAATCCACAAAAGTAAAGTTTTAAATCTCAAACAATTGAAAAGGCTGCTCTTCTTCACTTTTCTTCACTCTTCTTCACTCTTCTTCGCTCTTCTTCGCTCTTCTTCACTCTTCTTCGAAAGAAGCATCAACAAGAAAAAAATAAAGCACTGAAGAACTCTTAAGTAACGCATTCGAAGCGTATCATCAACGATTCGGTTGTTGTTTTCAATTATTTTGTTTTCTTGAGGTTGCTGTTATGGTGTTTTGTTGTTGTTGTTGTTGTTATCGTTGTTTCTGCTGTTGTTGTTATCCTTGTTGCTGTTGTTGTTGTTGTTGTTGTTACTAAATAACTAAACTTTTTGAACTTGTTGTTCAACCGAACCCATCATAACTAAGAAAGTGTGATTAGTAACGCGACACACACACACACACACACACACACACACACACACACACACACACACACACCATCCACTGCTTACATGACGAAGAAGAAGAAAGAGAACGGAAGAAGAAGAAAAGGAAGGAGATGAAAATAACTCCAATAACAAAAACAATGGCCACAGAATGAAGCTTTTCATATTCGTTCATATTTTGTTACTGTTTTCGCTGTTGTTCTTGTTGTTGTTGTTGCGTATTTTGTTGTAGTGAGAAAAGTTCACACACACACACACACACACACACACCCAGAAAAACCCACTCAAAACTGATCCAAAAAGTAGCGTGCAACAAAATCAGCGAACTTCAATTAAAATGAAACTTAAAATGAAGAAGAAGAAGACGATGACGTTGTTGTTGTTGTTGTTTTCTATGTTGTAACAATTCTTGAGAGCTTCACAGAAAGTTTCGCATTTCAGCTGCGCACCGCAGCAACAACAACAACAACAACAGTATTAATAATAACAACAACAACAAAGTTCAGCAACAACCAACAACAACAGCAACAGCGCACGCTTCTTAAGTTACTTAAAAGTTTTCACTCAAGTTTATTTTTTCTAACGCAACTTTTTTGCCGCAGCTCACAAAAAACAAGTGAGTTCAGCGAGCAGCGCGAATAAATATTTTAGAGGGCTGAAAATAGGAGGTGGAAGGGGTGGTGGAAGGGGAGGGGCGGGGAGGGTTGAAGCAAAACTGTAGAAAGTAACGAAAAACCTCCAGAGGCATTCACCGAGTTGCGTCGATGTTGGTTGTGTTTTTACTACTTCAACTTCAACTTCAACTCGAACTTCACTCGAACAGCCGAATCGAAGCGCTCTGTTGGTGGCTCTGCTGTCGGTACGCCGCCGGGAACCACCTCTCGAGGTACGCGGTTGTCACCGGAACCGGACCGGAAATCCAGACCGTCCACCAGATCGTCCAACCGCACTTCAATGAAACCACTTTCAAATCGAAGAGTTTTCTGAACTGACAGAGTAAATAAATGAAAGCATTTTAATGCGTCTTCGATGTTCTGTTTCGCTTTTTCCCCCATCTCTCTCTCTGTCTTTCTCTTGAAATAGTGCGATAAGATTATTGTTATCATACCCTACACCCGATTAGAGGGTATATTAAGTGCGTCCTTCCGTTCACCTCATGGAATGTTGTTCTTCATCATCAACAAAGTAGTAACCCTTTAATTCAGATTCTTGAGCGTTTCTTTACGTTTCTTTATTTAACTTTTCTTTGTTTCTTCCTCTCTACTTCTTTATTCTTTTCTCTCTTCGATTCTTCCTTTTATTGCGTTGTCTTTTGTTAGTTTCTTATTATTCTTCTGTTTTATGTTCTGTTTTTAGCATTCTTGTTTTTCTTTTTATTGTCAACATTTAACATTATAACATGGGAATTCGAGAGAGTAACACAGAACAACAACAACAACCATCTCTCTCTTGTTACTACGTCCCGCTGTTCTCCGTGCCTCTCACCGTCTCTCCGTCTGTCCGACTGTCTGTCCGTCTGTCTGTTTGCCTGGATCACACTTTAACTCGATGTTAGTTTATTTGAGAGCATTTTGTCCACTTTTTCTCCCTTATTCATCCCTCCCTTTCTCCCTCCTTGCTTATGTTAAACTCATGCTTATTTTGTTGAGCAACTATTTTCAGTGTGAGAAACATGTTCAAGTGGAGAATCCAAGAATCTGAGAATCCTTGCATCGAGACCGAGAAATTCCCAGGCAGTTTTTTCTGTCTGTTTCATGATTAAAAATTTTAAAAATTAATGGGTTAAAGTTTTGAACTTAGGATAGGAAGAAAAATAAAATAAAAAGAACGGAGCTGAAACACGGAGAAATTTATAAAGAATGGAAGTTGACATAAATACTTTTTTGCTTTTTCAAGTTTCTGCTCTGCTTTATTCGTTTATTTTAAGACACTTTCTTTAAATAATTCATGTATCGATTTTTTTATTTGTTACATTATTTATTTTGGAAGAGTTTTTTATCGTTTCAAGAGGAGTAAAAAAAATAGAATTTCCAAAAAAATACGATTGTAATGGAGATCATTTCTGAAAAAAAGAAGAACAACAAGCAACCAAGAACAGAAACAACAACAGCAGCACAACAACAACAACTGCAACACAAAATACAATGACAACAACAACGACAACAACCTAAACAAACAACAACCAAACAAAAAAGTGACAGTAACACAGGAACTACAACAACAGCAATGACACGACTTCTTTTATAACAGTCACAACAACAAATACAGTGGCAACAATGACGACAACATAGTCGGTAGTCTCTGTCTCTCTCTTTCTCTCTGCTTCTTGCTTACGCAGTGTTTTGTTGTGGTTTTTTATTCTATACTCGTTACAGAGCAGCTTTTAAGCATTTCAGTGTCACCTGAAGAGTTTTTTTTGTTCTTCACTTCCATTGCCACTTGACCAGAGGGTCCAAATGTCATGCTCATCAAGAATGACACGTATGTATGACAATCACACAAAAGGACAAACGTTGAAATCCTGAACATGTTGAGCACTTAACGGTAAATAAGCGACAAAACAACTGAAATTCATTTTAAATTCAGCTCTTAAAAGATAGAGAGAGTGAGAGAGACAGAAAGAGGAAGAGGGGGAAAAAAGAAGGAGCATCGGGAATGATAAATAAAACAACAAGAGCGAGATGAAGAAGTAGAAACGAAATCAAAAATGAATACAAACAACAACAAAGACAACGAGAACAATATAATTTTAACATCTCTCTCTCTCTCGCTCTTTTCTTCTTCTTCTTCTTCTTCTTCTTCTTCTTCTTCTTCTTCTTCTTCTTCTTCTTCTATTTGTTCTCCCAATTCATTGAATGACATTCAATCAACCAGAAGCAGTTGATTGAATATCTGTGTTTTCATTCTCAAGTCTTTAGCAGGTGAATGAAAAGTAAATTCCTCTGGCTCTGTGATGGTGTGTGTGTGTTTGTGTATGTGTGTGTGCCTTGAGTGTACATTGAAATGTATGCACAAAATCCTCAAAAACAAAAACAAGGAAGAAAATCCCCAAAAAATCCTTTTCTGAAATTTCAATCCTCAATCACTCGCTTTTCTCTCATCTTCTCCGCTCTTCTCTTCATTTGTTACTTCATCGGAGCTCTTTTTTTGTTGGTTTTTGTTCTCTTCATTTCTTTTCCAGATTCCTTTGATCTGTTGACTGTCCTTCAATCAATTTAACCGGAAGTGCGCAATTTTTCTGACTGATTCCGGGACGAGTTGTGGCAAAAGGGAAGACAACAAAAACAAGCTATTTTTTCCCGCTTAATTTCTTATTTTTATCCTGGTTTCAAACTCAGTAAATTACTACAGCAAAAACAGTAAAATAACGCAAGAGAACTAAGAGGAAGAAGAAGACGAATATAAAGACAAATAGGATGAAAAGCACAATAAAGTTAAGTAACTTGAATTGTCATTGGATACACTTTCATTTATAGATTAAAGAAAATTTAAAGAATCGAATTAGCAACATTGATCATTTGATTGATTGATTGGTTTATTTATTCACTGATTTATTGACTCACAGTTATAATAAAAATAACAACCACTGCGTAAATATCACCAACATTTTAATCACATAATCACATAAAATGACCATCACTGTGAAAAAAGATTGTGAAGAAAAGAATATTATGGATTATGAGTTCAGAAATGCAAATCTGAAAGGAGATGGAAGAAAGGAATAGCCGAAAAATAGACTACAAAGTAAATGTCAATATTTGAAGGCGATTTTACTTTTTTATTTTGTTATTTTGCTATGAAAAATCAGAAATATTTCTCTTTCTTAGAGAAGAAAGGAGTATTATCAGTACTTTACACTCTCTAAAGAAAGGGCGTGGTCAGTTCACTCGAACATAACCTGCCCTATTTAAAGTCCCGCACCCGGCCAGGTGCTCCACTTCAGTCACTTAGTCAAGACTTCCTATATCACTCCTGCTAGTTTATATTATAATTCTTTTCATCTATCGAAACTTTTACTGGATTACCTTTTTAACTCCGTTTTTCCACTACTACTACTACTTACTTCTACTACTTTTTCACAGTTTAATCAAAAACCCAACAATATTAAAGTTCATTTTTAGTGGCTCTCTATACCCGTGCTTTTTTTATTTCTTCTCGTTTTCTTAGCGTATAATTCATGAAGCACTAAAATTCCTTGTTACCCAACTAAGCTACTCCCTCCCTCTCTCTCTCTCTCTCTCTGTATATCACCCTCTCTTTCGCTCAGACACACAACCAAACACAATCGAGCACGCACCTTGTCGGTGATAAAAATCTTTCTCGAAATGTCGTCAAGATCTCATCACGATGCTAAATAAAGAGAGATGCTAAAGGATAAGAAGAGAACGGAGAAGGGTGGGGAGAAGGAAGAAACTATAAAGTGTGTAGTGTGTGAAGAAAACAACGTTTATAATAAAAGCACGAGTTTTCCTCCCAGACAAATCTTTAAATAAACGTAGTTTTTGACACAAAAAACACAAGAAATAACAACAAATTTAGGAATATGGAGAGCAGCGAAGAAGCGACATGAGAAAAAGGAGTACTAAGAAAAGGAGGAAAGGGAGAAATACTGCCAAAAACGCGTGCGCCATAAGATTCAAGTTGAGCACAGATTTTATGACTTCTACGTGAGCTCTACGTGCTTCCATAGAAGTTTGGACAGTTTAAGTGTGCAAACTTCAAGGCAAACAACGGAAGAGGAGTGGAAAGGAGAGGAAAGGAGTTGAGCGGAGTGTCGTGGAATCGCATGGAGTGAAGAGGACAAACGCATTTTGAAATATGGTTAAAAATTATCCAAGATTTCGGCTGGAGCTCAGAAATCGTCCACTAAAATTTCATACACAAAATTTAATCAGAATTTCGTTGCTTTTATTAATTTATCCAGACATTTTTATTAATTTAAGCGCCTTTAGAAAACTCCTTTTTTAATTCCTTTCCACTTTTCATCAATTTAATGTTCACTCTACTTTTTCGTTGAGTGTATCAGCTGCTTATAAAGTCTTGTGCACCGGTTGTTGATGCCTTTGTTTTTATTGTTGTTGTTGTTGTTGTTGTTGTATTATTGCTGTCATTTCTTGTTCATTGTTGTTGTTTGTTATGTCATTTTAGCAACAGCAGCAGCTTTTAATGGCTCTGCAGAGATTCCAGAGGTTTGTTTAGAGTGCGCCTAAAGATATACTTCAAAATATTCCGAGTTTAAAATTCGTATTTTCATTTATAAATTAAATTTTTATATTCAATTCAATCAATCTTTTAGAATCCTTAAGTACTCAAGCAAAAAATGCGAGTAAACGAATGAAAATAAAAGAATTCTACCACAAAAATGTCATGGAGAAAAAGCTATCTAAAAGGGTCTCCTTTCCCCTCCTCTTCTTCCAACGCACCGTCCCATCACCCTTTATTAGTTGTTGTTGTTGTTGGTCCCCGTATTTAAGACTTGTAATGAGGGTCACTGAAACATCTTCCAGATCCAGGATGTTTATGTTCCTTTTCTGTTCATTTCTAGTAAAGAAACAAAAACAAATTATAAGCAAAAATAGAACAAAGTGAGTTTCCGCAATAAAATCGATTGGAGGGCGCTTAAAAACGCTTCCTTTTTTCTTCAAAGCAAATAAAAATAATAGAAAAATTCAGTAAATATTAAAAAGAAATGAAAAGCAGACGCAGCGAATCATAAAAAGAAAGCAAAAGCATAGAATAAGCGAGAGAAATCGACTCGAGTGTGTACTCGAGCAGCTGCTGGCGATGGGGGAAAAAATGGGAGATTAAATAAAATGAACACATCTTAAAATATTGGTACATAAAACAACAAAAACAACGGCAACAACAACATCAATTAACTGCTTAAGTTATGCAACTTAATATAATTTTTTTCTTATTTTATTTTCTATTTTTTGTTGTTGTTATTACTTTCTCTTGTCGCTTCTTCTCTTCTTTTATTTTGTTTTCAATACCAAGTGTTTATATATGGCGAGCTGTCGGAAGCGGAAACGATGGAAGAAGAGGAGAGGGTGAGGGTGAGAATGAAATTAAGATAGAGCAAACAAAATAATCATGAATAAATTAACCATCAGCACTGAAGTATAAAAAAAAGAAATCCACTTAAATTACGACACTTTAGCGGCAATCAAGCGGAGTGAGAGCGAGAGAGAAGGGAGAGAGAGAGAGTGAATGAGAGAAAAACAGCGGCAAAGAGACTAGGGGATGCTTTGCTCTTCTTGTTGTTGTTGCTTTGTCCCTTATTTCTAGACCTCTTTAGAGACATTTTAAAGAATTTTGTTTAAAGCTTGAACATAATTAAATTAATTAAGTTAAGCGAAAGTCATTAGCATAAATGTCTTTTTTTTATGAATACCTAAAAATATGAATCAAAAAATATGAAAAAAAGCATTCAGAACGGAGATAAAAAATGTTCACCAAAGAATTTAAAACATTCGTAAAGCGAAAGAAACAAAGAAGAAGACGGAGGATGTGTACACAAGGAGTGGAGACAAGAGTAATTCTTTATAATTACTTTAACGGTACCTTTAAGTAGCTTTCTATGCATGAGTTCCTCTTTACTCTTCCATGAATCGATTCCTATTATGAATGGAATCACTAAAAGAGCAAACAACAATAGCAAGAACAACAACTTCATTTACCCATAACTGTCAGCTGTCTGTCAGTCAGTCTTATGAGATGGGGCGGGGCCCACCGATCTGATGTGTGTGTCTGTGTGTGAACAAATGACAGTTAAACTTAAATAATTACGATGGATGATAAAACATCACGAAAATCGAAGGGAAATCCATCAAATGAAGGACATTCATCGAAAAATAGACACACATACACAACCATGTGCGCTCTCTAACTTTGTTTTTTTTTAAATATTCTAGACAAATTAGCCACAGTCTGTAAATCTATTAATATAACTATTATGTACTTAGTTTAAGCGGCATTCCTCACGAACTTAAAGGAAATCCTTAAAAAAGGTTCCTCATTATTTAGTTGGTAACAAGGATCCTTTATCATTCTCTTTGTCTTTTCTGTCTTCCTGTCTAACCTAACTTTCTCATTGCCTCAGTTTCTGTTAGCGTTTCTGAAAGTGTAGCTTTGCTCAATGTAAAAAACAATGAAGTAAGAGAAAAAAATGCATCCGTAGTGAGGACATAAAACCAACATATTAGTAAGTGAGAGACAGAGAGAGATAAAAGGATGACGATTAAGCTAACACTGTATAGAAGATTGACTGTTGGAAAGACACACAACAACCCATTCACTCATTCTCAGAAACTCCGACAGACAAGGAACGTCATCCTCGTGCGGTCGCCTGCCAGACGAATTAACTCATCAAATGAGTAACGATGCGTTAATTTCCATAATAGGAATTCCGAAAACCAAAACCGGAGTGAAGCCAAAATCAAGCCAAAAGGCAGCCAGAGCTTAGTTCAAATACCCGACCGACCCAACCGCTCCAAACCCATCCAAACCGAACCGAACCGAACTGAACTGAACTGGATTGAAGTCAAATTGAAATCATTCAACCATGATTGACGCCGGACGCCATCAGACGAGAGCAACACAACGGATTCCTTCGAAAGTCGACTAAGGAAGGAGCAATAACAACAACAACCACAGCAGCAATAAACACAAAACCAACAACAATAGTCAAGTGGAAGACTTCAACGCTTAGTAAATTGAATAAATTAGTTTGATGAAGTGTTGCTCGAAGCTTGGAGAAGCCATGAAATTTTGCCCATTAATTCCATTTGCGACCAGCTTCCTTGCAAATCGATCTTGAACATTGAATGGCTTTTAAATGGTTCGAAATTCGAAGCAATCTATCCGTAAAAATTATGCTAGATCCATGAAACTTACGATAGTTCAATAATTCTTTAACATTTCTAACTTTAGGCATGACTTTAAGTAAGATTTTTATTTGATGTTATACAAAATTTATAATTTTTTACATATTTTTAATTGTATACTTCTCGATCCGCTTAAATTTTACGATCTTTCTTCGGTTTACTGAAAAACTTTATTCTTAAAGTGTTAATATTCTGAAGGATGTGCGAAAGATCCAAAAACAACGGAACCAAATATAATCCGTAAATGTTGTACTTTATACCGTTATTATTTGGTCCATTTTTATTTGTTAATTCCATTTATTTTTTCATTTTATTTATTTTCTGATTTTATTTTGTTTTTTCTCTTTCAATTTAATTTCTGTCGTAGTTCTCTTTTTCTTTTATATTCGTTTATGCTTTTATATTCGTTTATTCTTTTACATCAAACAACATTTGCACTTGCGATAATAAACAAATTAACTGTTGTGATGTTTCCAAAAAACAACAAATATTAAGACAACAATTCTACAGATAATAAATCCAATTTATGAGTTTTTTGATAAGAACAATGAACAAAAAATTCAACACAAAAATATGAGAACAAAAAACATGAACGAAAGTGAAAAGAAACTCAATTAAGTAGAAATGAACAATTGCGAAGAGAAGAGAAAAGAAGAGAATGGAAGAGAACGAAAATGCAATAAAAGAAAATAAAACAAGAACAGAAAAGGCAAATACTACTCTTTATAACATAGAAGTACCAGAAGAATTGTATTCTGAGGAAAATAAATTGAAAAGAAAAAATATTGTATATACGTATATTGTACATATACATATACTTGCAAAAAGAAGTGTAAATTTAATATACAATATATACAACAGGAAACACATAATAAATTCCTTTAAAAAACAAGTTAGCCAAAAATCTCTTCATTCTTTGACATGGCATACTTTTAGGCCTCGCTAATAAAATACTAAATTAGCCATGAACCACAACCACGCCTCATAATTCCCTGTTAGCTTAGTAGAACCTAGAAGTATCTATGTTAGCTTAACATAAACCCGGAGAAAAGTGCTGGAACATTTTGAAGAACTAGGACAGACAAAAAGTGAGACAAAAAGACTCACGTACGGATAGAACAAGGCTACAGACAATGAGACAAAGAGACTGCCTGATTAAAATAGGTCCCACAACACACAAAAATAGGTCTCCAGACGAAACCATTCACATTTATTTTCCACTCAAGGTCGCTTAGACATCTGGATATCAGACGCTCTATCAGACTCGGCTGTTCTACTTATTCTTTTACGTATACTCCACTAGACATTGTTTTTTAGTAGCTTCTTCTTCTTTATCTCATCCTCTCAACACCCACCTCAGTCCCTGAATGGGTCTCTAAAAACTAGTCGCAAAGAAAGAAGTCGCTTTTTCAAGTGGAAAATTACTTTGAAGCTTTATGATGCGGAAATTATATGAAAAGTCATGGTTGGCCGCAAGCAAGCGAAATAAATGGCGAACGACAAACTTATTTGGCTCTCTGAGAAGCTGTCTCTCTCTCTCTCTCTCTCTCTTTATCTCTCGCACTCATTATTCCTTTTTGCTTTCCTTCTTCCTCCTTTTGAGTAAGAAAATAAACACAAAAATAACAAAAAACAGGCCGCATGACTGCCGGAATTCTTTCCTGCCTCCTGGTTTTCTTCTTCTGGCCGACTCCGGTTGAATCTGCCTAATTTTTTTACTCTCTAATGTCCGCTAATTAGTATTTAATCACGTTTAATTATGACAAATTTTATTCGCTAATTTTAGTGGAATTTTGTAAAATTCTATGAAATTTTATGGAATTGCTCAATCTGATGTCAGATGAGTTTTGCAGACTGTTTTTAGAAAAGAAGCAATATTGCTGTTGTTATTATTGTTATTATTGTTCTAATTTTTGTCGATTTTCCAGACATTTTTATTACCAACCATAAATAATAATAAAATTTATGAAATATTTTGTTCAGCAGTTTATATTGCTAGTGAAAAGAAGAGAAAAACATCGGGTCTTCTTAAAAGGAGAAGAAGAAAAGACATAAAACAACAAATATTTGCATTAAATAACTTTAAAGAACTAGAAGAGTTCATTAGAATGTCAGATTCATTGATTACGAATGCTGCTGCAGAGAATACTTTCGCTGTTTTTCAAAGAAGCAGCAGCAACCCAGAAGCAACGCCAAAGAAGAAGAGGCCAAAAGAAGCAGCATCAAAAGAAGCAGCATCGAAAGAAGCAGCATCGAAAGTAGAAAAATCAGTAGCAAAAAAAGGAAAACAAAGACGCCAGCAGAAGCAGCGAGAGCAACCTAAGCAGCAGCTGAAGCTTAACTTTCGCCGCTCACAACTTTTCTCCAGTTCAACGCATCGCAGCATCTCGGATGCTCTTTTTGCATTTTATGATTGTTCGGTTTCCTTTTTTCTGTGTCTGTGTCAGTCGTCCTTAAAAAAACGAAGGCTGACGCTCTACAAAAGAAGAGACAAATATTTATTCTGTTTCAACACAAAGCTGATGATGGTGCAACAGCAGCAGCAACAAAAGCAACACTCGCCCGACAGAAGCGTCATCAACATCAGCAAACTTCGGCAGCGTTTCGTAGCAACGTAAGAAGCCTAATCAACACAAACACACGCACTCTTCAAACGCTCAGACACACACACACAAATTTAGGCAGCAGAGGGACATCCGGACATGATTTCTAGGAGGCTAAAGTCAACAACAACAACGACAGAACAGGAGCAAAGGAAACAACTTAAGAATGCTGAACACGTTCTAGACAACTAAATTGACTTCGGCAAAGAAATGCAAACCCAAGAAAAATTTAAAAAGGAAGGACAAATGTATAAAAAGAAGTAAAGAAGAAAGAGAGACAGAGGCATAGACTGATAGTTTGATAGAAAGGGACAAGCAAAGGAACAGGGACAGGAAAGGAATGAAACCGAGATAGAAAAAGCGAGAGTGGAAAGGAACGATAAAGAAAAGCTTTTGAAAAAATACGCAGAAAGGAAGAAAAAAAGGAAAAGTGAAAGATAAAGAGAAGAGATATTAGAAAGAAATTAGAAGATTAGAAGAAAGAGAGAGAAAAATAAAAGTGATGATGTCAGCAAAAATTCAGGAATGAACGGAAAAAGAAAAATCAAAATAACGAGCTGAAGGAAGAAGAAAATACAAACACCGACGCACAGAGAGAATGAGCGAGAGATAGAGAAATAAATACAAACCAGTGGAAAACACACAAAACGAATGAGGGAGAGAATGAAACCGTAAAAGAAAGAGCAAGGAGGAAAGGAAGAAAAGAAAAGAGGATGAAAAGAACAGAAAAACTAAGGCAAATAATGAGAGAAAGGAATATACAAAGAAGAGAATCAGGAAATAACACGATTTTATTGAAACATTTTTTGTTACTACTTGTTTTTTACTACTATTTTTAGAGCTATGTATATACTACTTGTGTACTACTTTTTTAATATTTCTAAAAACTTTGAGCAGTTGAACTTTGCAAGAATTTTTTCTTAATACTTTCTTGCTATTTTTACTAATACTATAGTTTCCTTTTACTTTTCCTATTTATCCTTTTACTTTAATATTATACTATATACTCAGTACTTGTCTTGCAGAACTTTTCACATTTTTATATTTATTATTATTTTTATAAAAAAATTATTTTAAAGCGTTTAATGTAAAGGAAGTAAAGTTTTACATATTTCTTTTCTGTTATTATTCCGATATTCTTTAGGATTTTCTTCATCTCTGTCTCTCGATATTCTTTCATTCTTTCTTTTCTTTCGGTCCTACTCTACGGTCCTACTCGGTTTACTACTCTTTACTGTAACTATTCAAAAGTAATAGTTATTTTTAAAAGTTAATATAGTTTTATTACTTTTTACTGCAGTTGAGTTTTTCGGTTTTTTTTTTGCTACATTCACTACATAAACATTTGTGTATTTTTCATCAAGTCTTTCGATCTTTAATAACACTCCTCTTACATGGTTATTGGTACTCTTTTTTGATAATCTTTTTTGCTACTATTTGCTGCAATACTTTTTTACTACTTTTTCTAGCAACACATTTTGTTGAATATTCTTTTCGTGTTTTTTGCTTTCTACATGTAATTTTTATTAAAAACACTTGATTGTTTATCCGTTGGTCAATAATATTTTATTGTCGCATTTTTCGTCACTAGTTTTTTTATATTTTTAATGGCTTTTATAGCTTTTAACATATTATAGTTTTTGAGTAAAATAAACGACAAAAAAGCATACTTTTTTCCGTAAATATTTTTGTAATCATCACTTATTATGCAACAACAAGTACCACAGCAACAATAACAACAACAACAACTACATTTGCCTTTTGGTTTTTTATGTTTTGACGCGCGAAATTAAAATGTCATCCGTAAATTTTGAGTTTACTTTCAAATCCCTCCAAAAAAGGGAGGGAAAAGAATAATAAAAAAATAAAAAAACAACATTACATCGCAGAGTAGCAGCCTCGAGCATCATCGAATTGGGCTCAATATTAATCGGATTTGATGGTGTTGTTGTTTTCATTTTATTGGTTGTTGTTTTTATAGGCAGTGTTTTTCTTCTTTTTGTTGCTTTTTAATACAACTGCATATACATAAATTGATCGGCACTTCGTTGTTGTTGTTGTTGTCGTTATTTTATGTTGTTGTCGTTATTTTATGTTGTGGTTGTTATTGTTGATTTTTGTTGCTATTTTGTGGTTACACTGATTTGACGCCGCTGATAACGTCATTGATTCCACACGTTTGACAATTTAATCGAGTTTTCTACGCTACGCTAGAGAAAGCGCCATTTTGTTTTTTTTTAATATTTTCAAATCAAAATAGTATTCATCATCATCATCCTTAACAACCGTCTCGTGTAATTTTCGAGAAACATTTCCTAAAATGATGCTGCAACAAAATGTTCATAATAGAAGTGGCAATTCTTCCAAAGCTGTTCCTATCATCATGATTTTCTTATTGCTAAAGTTTGAGTGAAGAGAAACAACAACAAGCACAAAAGAAGAAATGTAAAGAGGTTAGAATGAAATAATACAACAATAATAAAGGTAAAACACCGTTATTTTTGTCTACTTTTAGTGTCGCACACTAAACAGAGTCGAATTCAAGAGATCCTTCAAACTCAGCGATGCAGAAACAACAACAGGTTGTAAAATTGTGATTGCAAGCAGAGAAACAACGATAATAATAAAAACCGAAACTGAAAACAACAACCATAAAATTCTAAAACAATCATAAAACCCCGACGAGGAAGGAACGAGAAAAGAGTCTCGTAAACTCAAAAAGCATTCCTCATCATTATCATCATTTTCATCTGCACATCCGAATCGTTTCTCGTTGGTACTCTCTTTAAAATTCCACCTGCAGCTTCTCTTCTTAATATTCATTTGTATTCTTCTTCTTTCTGGTCCTGAGCCCGGAACATAGAATTCCCAGAACCAACTCTTCCAACCTTCCTTCACACGCAAACCCAAAATTCAAATGACGAAAGTTTTCGATGCACATTGGCAACACTTAAATGTTACATTTGCATTTGAAGCTCTCCGAAAATATTTCACTTATCTACGAAATTTGTGTTGTTCCTCATTTACTTCAGGCTTTTCGTTGTTGTTGCGTTGTTTCCACTCAGCGGGCCAACTTTATAGCTAAGTATAAAGCAACGATCGTTGTTTTAAGCGCTCTTTCAACAACCAGCTACGGCAACAACAACAGCACAACAACAGCAAAAACAATTACAAGGAATGACAGAGTGAAGTACTCATCGAAACTCGGATAGAAAGAGATGGAGAATGATGATGCTGGTAGATGGAGCTGCTGAAGCTCTACTGTAATTTCAACATCGAAAACTAGTACTCATCATCATCATCCGATCCGATAATCTGACTGCAACTGAAGCAAGCAACCATCCATCCGTTATGCACGTTCATGTACATGTTACACATGTTTCATTATCCCTCCACTCACCGCAAATGGGCCGGTTGGGCCTGACGGGACTTTTGGCATAAATATGAAATTCTTTTGTAGGTTACAAATAATCGTTTCATGGAAACTTGGTCCTTGGTGACGCCCCTAATTTTCATTCTTCAGTGGAAAATTTTAAAAAAATTCAGTACAATCATTTGAAACACACAAAATTCTGATAAATAAACCTACAAACTTTTAGAAAAAACATTAAATTTCCAGAAAAATTCATTTTAAGTCATCAAAATATTATGCAATTTCTCAAGGTTCTGGAAATGTTTTTATTGCCCAAGGAAGACGATCTACGATCAATTTGGAATTTTAAAACTTAATCAATATAGTTTGAACTGAAATTTGAGCACTAATAAGAGATGACTTCATGTCTTTCAAAGAGCTTACAGAGTCCGGAGCGTATGAGCAACATTAATTCAATAAAAATTCATATTATTATTTCTTGGGTCGAAAAGAGGAGAGCTATGATCGATTTCAATAGCGCATTTGAAAGCCTAATAAATATAGTTTATAAGAAATTTATTATAACAACAAAACTTAACTCAATTTCTTTAGAAATAATCTGGGGACTTTTTCTCCTTTCTATCATGATTTGGATAGAATAGATTTTCAAAGAATTCTCTCTTGCTTCCTCTTTTTCCGACTTTTCTTTCTCATAAACTTTGGATTTTTTTCTTGGCTTTTCATGAGGTTTTCCATATCATTCCACCGTCTTTTATACCCTTGTACGCTCTTTCATTCTGGTCATTTAATGAGTTTTCGTACTTCTCCTTTGACTTTGTTGTATTTTCAGCTTAAATATTAATATTCGTCAGCTTTCATTTTCAGTCAACATCTACATTCGCTCAACAACTTCTTATCTCTCTCTATCTCTCTTTGTTTCTCCTTCGAACTTCTTAGTCCCAATACAATTTTTCCGCTTTCTTCACTGCAGACTCAATCAAGTGCGCCCGAAAAATTCCCAGCGGGTGGCTTCGTCTTCATTGCATTTCCTGCTGCTAATCAATTGAATTACACGCTGTCTCTGAAGCTCAGAGTGTCTCTGTCTCTGTCTCTATCTCTGTCTTTGCCTTTCTGTCTGTATTCGCTTTCTGTCTGTATTCCCTCTCTTCCGTGTGTCTCCTCTGACTCTTTTCTCAGAATGTCATTACCACAATTTGCCATGACGCTGTTTCAAGTTCTCGCTGTTATCCTTAAGCAGGATGTCGTTATCTATCGTAGTCCCGTATCGCTGTCGTTGTCGTAGTCACAGTCGCAGTCGCAGTCGTTATCGTTGCCGCAGCATCTTGCGATTAAAGCTGTCAACGTCTTTTCTTTCATTACTGCAACTTTTATCATATCTATTGCAATTTTTATGCCAACGAGTAGAGTGAAGAAGTGACTACTTTTTTAAGATTGTATGTACATGTTATTATTATTATTGCTTTATTATTATTATTTCTACAATGCTATTTACACTCAGACATCCTCCATCTCCGTTCAAGCTCTACGACATCGAATATTATTAGCAAAAAACTTCATTAATATTGAAGTGAAATTATTAAAGCGAAAAATCTCTTGTGACATTTGACAGTAATTTATTAAAAAAAAACATATACAACAAAATTCTATAAAATGTCTTACGGTTTTTCTGTTTGCGGTTTTTCTGTTTGCAAATCTTGGCAGGGACTCGAATAGCTTTTTCGATACATCTCTAGAGCTCGGTAGAAAGGCTCTTTAAAATTCTCTTAAGAAGGTTTCGGAAAACCTGGGAAGATCTTAAAAATTTTTGAGTTATCTATAATATTTTTGTACTTGTATAGTTTCAAATAACCAAAGAATCATTACACACATTACAAGAGGTGTAAAAATATTGAATACATTCGGTGTATGTTATGAATTTTCATAAAGTCCATAAAGAGTTTACTTAATATTCTAGACTTTTCCGAATTTCAATTCGGATTTAATTGAAAAAAAACAACCTCTCAAAAAGAGTTCACCTCTAAAAATAATTCACATACAAAATATATGCGTCCACAAAAGAAAATAAGTGAGACACCGGAAATGGCAACGGAAACGGAAGTGCGGTAAAAATAAATATGGCCGCCACTTGTGTTGAGAGGGCAGCAACGGTTATTTACAACTTGACAGCGTGACAATAAGTCACGTTTTTCAATTGTGAGACGGCAGAAAATAAAGAAAAAGAAAAACTACACAAGTGACAAGGAGAGAACGAAAGAAAGAGCAAATAAAACGAGGATAACAAGAGATTTTTGAAAATTCAGCATCACTGAACGAGGAAGAAAACACACCTAAAAATGCAGAAAATTGGAAAATAATAAAAATACAAGCAAATAATAGGACGGGGAGAAAAAATCGCAAAAGCGAGGCGAGAAAACACGTTAAAAAAACCCGATTTCAAGTGTTCTCAGTTGTATTGGTGAAAAAAGTGATTTGGAGGATTCGAAGGCTCTCGACTTGAAAAGTAGGACCAACAACAATGTTGCTGGGCGTTGTTATCACGCTGGTAGACTACAGCAAGAGCAATCAACAGCAACTACAATACAACAACAACGATTATAACAACAGCAACCTAGTAGAGTAGAGTAAAAAGAAATCCATAAAACAACAATGTGGATATGAGAACAACTCTAAAGAGGGCGGAGAGAAGAAGAAGAGACGTAAGTCGAAGAGAAGATAGGCGAATATCGAGTAGGATTACGAGAAATGATCCGATGTGCTCCGAGGAACCGACTAAGAAAAGTGTTGCAGTGAATGGTTTTATTGTTGGGGGGGAAAACAAGACTTTATGCTAAAATTAATCTGTATCGAAGAAAAACAACGAAAAAATATTAAAAACAACAACAAAAAATCGAAAACATTTTGAAGAACTTCCGATACAATAGTTTCAATAACAAAAACAACAACTTCAACTGTAGCGAACACGAACGAACACACCAACAGAAAGGGGAAGAAGAAGCACTAGAAAAATATAGTGACGATGCGGAAGGGAAATAAGATTAAGAGGAAGGTGGGGGGGGGGCAACAGCAACAGCAACAGAAGCAGCGTAAAGAAAATGCAAAAGTGTTGCTTATGAAACCAAAAGTGTTGAAACGGAAGAATGTCATTGTCTGGATATGTATGTATGGATGTATGTGTGTGTTTGTGTGTCTTTGTCTGCGTTTATTTTTTTGTAGATTTATTTTCTACAAAATACATTTCTCTCAGACGCGACTCAGTCTAGGATCTGTCTACTGTATATCGAAATACACTGAGGAAAGTATTATTACGTCTTCTCTTTTAATAATGATATAAAATAATTATATTTTAAATGCATTCTATTTCTCTCAAGAAAACAATTTCACATTTTATAGTTTACATTGAGTTCTACTAGCTGAGAACGAATTTATATTTTCCATCTCTTAAAGAAAAAACAAAACACATTCATTAAAGCAAGATTCAATAAAATCGATTAAAAAATTGGTATAAAATTTGTAATAATAAGTGTTTGAAGCCTTTTATAGCGTCTTAATTATAACAATAATTTAATTTATAAAGAATTATATAATATATTTTTCCAGTGTATTTAGTTTATGTGCGGTTTTTTAGCCATATTTTTAACTTGCGTTTGGTACTGCTTCTTCCCCCGACAATTTAAAAAGTGTTGCGAAAATAACCCGCTTGAATTTTTATATTTTTTCACTCAAATAAGTGATGATTTTTTGGCAAAACTACAGAAACCTGGTTTCTGTCCTCTGTTTGACTGTCTCATTCTACCTCTCTTTTTCTCTCACTCTCTCTCTCTCCCTCTCTCTCTCTCTCTCTCTCTCTCTCTCTCTCTCTCTTTGTCTATGTTCTGGCTCTTCCTATATTCTGGGAAACACAGCTGTTCCATGTTGGAATTTCTTTTCGGTGCAGAATTGCAATTTCTCAGTATTGTTTGGGCGGGTTCTAGAATTCGTACGTGTGTGTGTATGTGTGTGTGTATAGTCTAGAAATGTTTACCACAAAAAACAACAACAACAGTAATAACGCGGAAGCAGAGGCTATAAAAAACTACCATCCTGAGGTTCACTTTGAATACTAAAAAAGAATGGAAAATCAAGCAAAAAAACGAGCACAAAAATAGTGAACCACGTGCAAAAATGTTCGGAAAGAAAGAGAGGGGGCGAGAGAGAGAAGGAGGCATCCGAGCAGACGGCAGAAAGAAAGGAACGAAGAATGGAAGAGAGAAGGGGAACGGAATCTAAGAGGCAAACGGATTAAGATTACGTGTTTGACTTCGCGACGAAGATGCCTCCCAGTCCTCCTCCCTCCCATGTCCTACTTCCTGCCTGCCCCACCCACCCTCTTCCTCCCCCTCCTGCTGTCATGTTTGCTAGTCATGTAAAAATGTCCTTTTGAATTTCTTTCATTGCTGTAAATAAAACCTGAAGCGACGGTGAACAAAAATTTTCAACCACGCAAAATTTTATGCATCACATTTTCGAAAACCAAAAATTAAAAATAAAATATATTCGATTTGGGACCACAGCGCATGTGAAAGAATGTGTTTAATTTTATTCTTAACTTTAAGCATGATTTATGATTTCTTGATGTCAGCATCATTTAATTAAAAATAAAACCTGAAGCATCGAAAAACAGATTCTTAAAACAAAACTACGAAATATGAAAAAAGGGAAAATTTAAAGACTATCCAATTCAAGGGTAACGAAAGAGTTTACAATCATAATAATAATTTCACATGAAATCTCAATAAAGTAAAACAATTCTAAATTGAATAAATCAATAACTCTAAATTGAATCAAATCAAATCGGTATTTAAATGAATATTTAAATCGATCATAAATTTATTTCAAACTTTACGATTTTATATACAATTTAAAGTGATGCTGTTGAATGCACACAAAACCAAAAAAAAACAAAATCAAAATTCAACGAAAACCAACACAAAAGCAACAAAAAAACGATAACATTTTTAACGAAAACAGGGCAAAATCCTGAAACCAGGACAACGAGGAAGTCGCCTGAAGCGAAAACATTTTTTCGCGCGATGTAGAAATTAAATATTTAAAAATAAATAGAAATACATTCGTTGACTCTGTCACTCGTTCAGTAGTTTACTCTCTCACTCGTTCACTCCTTCGTTCACTCTTTCGTTCACTCATTTATTCACTCATTCACTCACTCACTTATTCACATATACTCAGTGAAAATAAATACAAAAACAACATCGTTTCGAAGGGTTGCTTTAGTTATGGAAGTAATGAAAGGAGAGGGAAAGGAATAAAGAGAGAAGGGGCGATGAGAAGTAGATGGGGAACCGTAATGAACATTAACTAAAAATTTCAAACTTAAACGCTTCGAAAAACAGTGAAAATATACATTTTAAATGAGAAACAGATTCAGGCGAAACATGATTCAAACGGAAAATAATGCGAACAAAATGTGGTCCAACAACCCTCACCCACCCCTAATTATCCACACTTTCCCCCATCATTACCATCATTCAGCTTCTTCATTTAAATATTTAAGTCTAAGTCCAGGAATTAAAGAATGGACACCGAGATAATAGTCGAGATATGTAACTCAAAGAAACACCGTCTCGATAAGTCTGGAGAAAACGTTTAATTTTATAATCCTGAAGAGTAAGGAATGAAGGGAAGACGAAAGAGAACGGGGGAAGTGGAAAGTATAAAAGAGCCACAAGAACTCATCACCATCATCATCATCATCCGTACCACGTCGCCTCTGAACGATTCATCGGATAAAACATTGATTTGAATTTAAATTTCAAATTTAAACTTGATGTTTTTTGGTGCTTTTTTCGAACTTCACTGATGCTCTCTCTCTCTCTCTCTCTCTCTCTCTCTCTCTCTCTCTCTGTCTCTCTTCTCCCTCAGCGGAAAGCCGCAAAAGACTGCATTTTCTCGCATTATCAGGCAATAAAAACGAAATTCAACAAAATCCTCAAAACAATTGACATTATTTTCAAAGTGATGGTTGATGAAAGGAGGAGAAGATGAAGCAATAAACATAAAATAGTGAAAAAGTGAGGCAGACGAAATGGAATAGAGTGGAAAGTTTGTGAGACAGAAAGAGACACAGGAAAAGCGTAAATGTTCAGGAAGAGGTAAAAGAAAAACTGAAAGATGATGATAATGATGACGATGCCGATTACGATGATGATGATCACCAGGATAAAAGTTTCATCGAATTGAAGCAGGTTCGTGCAAAGCAATTCGTTGACACCAGAAGCCAAACAAAACACCCACACACACACAGACAAAACCACAGACACTCTCTCATAAACTTATTCACCTCTACTTTGGTCTCGCTCTCTCTCTCCATCTCTGTATATTGCACGCACTCTCTCCTAAACAAGACAGATAACAAGTACAACAAAAAACCTCAAAAGAAGACTGAAACCTGAGAAAGAGAGGGGGTGGGAGAGAGAGGGGGTGAGAGAGAGAGGGAGAAAAGTCAGAGAAAGAGGAAAATAATCCGTTTATTTCGCATTCAAATTTCATCCAGTTACGTTTTTTTTAACGAAATTCCGTATGTTTTTTGTCCCGTTAAACACACTCGCTCTCACACAGTCTATAAAATGTAGATTGGAAGCTTTAGTAAGTTTTCCAATGTTGTTCTTGTTGTTGTTGTTGTAATAGTCACGGTTACTCTTGTCTAACAGCAACTCCTTCTCGTATTCGTCAACTTCTTCTTTATCTTTGTTGTTGTTGTTATGTTATCATAGTTGTTCTCCCTTCATTTTTGTTGTTTTTGTTTTTTTTTTTCATTGGTTACACAGTTTTCACACTTGTTATTGTTATTGTTGTTGTTGTTATTGCAGTTAGTCGCACTGCTGTTGTCGTTGTAGTTGTTGTTGTTCTAACGGTCGTTGTTCGTCTAACGTTAGTTGTTGTTCTTGTAACTAATCTGCTGCTTTCAAGACCAAATAAATTGATGTTGTTATCTGTTTTCTGCTTTATTCTTTTCTTCATCCTCTTCTTCTTTCATCTCCCCCCCACCCACACCCTCTTCACTTCATAATAATACTCCGTACTTATTTCGATGGCTGTTGTTCTTTTGTTTTTGTTGTAGTGTATTCTTTACACTGTATTTTTTTATATACTTATTTTGTTGCATACTTTTTAGGGTTATTGACTGGATTTCGTAAAGCTGTTGATGATAATAACGTGGATTTGGAGTGATGTTAGTGTTGTTGTTGTTCTTCTTCTTCTTGCTCTTTTATACCACTGATGATGCTCTTTTTTGTTGTTGCTGTTTATTCGTAGCTGGTGATGATTGTGGTTTAAAGGAATCAGGAAACATTCAACGAGCTCGGTATTTGTTACAGATTTACAATGAGAATGGTTTTTGGTCTATCGTAGTTTTTGTTGTTGTTGTTTTTCTTCTTCTGCTTCTGATTGTGCGTCTTAAACTGGGTTCTAGTTCGAAAATATTCGGGATGAGTTTTCAGAAGTTTCATTCTAAATACTAAATGAATAAATTTAAATATAAACAATATAAGAATATCCGAAAATTTATAAAAATGTGATTATTTTTTAATTAAATTGCTTTATTATAATATTTATTTCAAATCTTAACGGATTTGTTTCTGTTTTTTAATTCCTTTTTTCATTTTTAAATATTATATATATTTATTTAATAATATTTATATATATTTAATAATATTTTTTTATTTTTCGTTTTTAAAATTTTCTTTACTTTTTCTTTACTCTTTTATTGTAAAGCATTAAAGTAAAGAATCCCTTCAAATGACTTTCTCTAAAATCTAGACATATTTTTGTTGCTTTCAATGAAATCTTATCTCACATTCAAATCGTTCATTCGTTCCCTCGTTATTTCAAGGATTATGAATTCCAACAACGACTACAAAGCAACAATTCTATTTTGTGACAAACGAAATAAAGCAGGTGGCAGTGTTGCCAACAAATTAAAATTCATCATACAAATCAAAATTAGAAAACCGTCTTCTTCTGTCTTCACCCCTCCCATGACCACCCCTCTCTATCCTCAGCATTCCTTGTTGCCAGTCAAAGGATATCAATGAAAATCAATGACTTGTGGTTGCTTTTGTTGTAGGCAAGAAATGCTGACGATGCAATCAAAGGTATGAAATAATGTGAGTGTGTGTGTGTATTCATATATAGAAGAAAAAGAAGAAGAAGAAGAATTTGTGCCTGTTTTCACGTGTATTTGTATAATATTCGCATTGATATTTTGCGTGCACATTTCATAGAATATTTCGGAAATTTCAAGCGACAAAATTAATTCAGAATTTCGGGAGCTGAACTCCTCGTTGTTGCTGTGTTTGTTGTTGTTGTTGTTGTTGTTGCTGCTGCTGCTGATGTTGTTGTTATTATTATTATGACTAATGTTGTTGTTGTTGTGGTAAAAAGGTTGTGTTCATGTGTGGAATTAAAAGCGAATGAAACGAAAGAGACACATTTGATTGGTTGTGTGTATGTGTGTGTATGTGTGTGTGTGTGTGTGTGTGCGTGTGTGTGATGCATTTCAGGACTGTTTCAGGATCAGGACAACAGGTGGTCAGGCTGCTGTTCATTTTCATGGCTTTTCCTTGATTTTCCATGACATGCAAATTTAATTTAAATTCCTGGCTTCTTTCTAAGAAATCTGATCTGCAGACAAACTAAATAATGTACAAGTACAGTGATGGCGAAAGAAAGCAGGCGAACGTGGCATATTCTATTCTTAATTAGCACGAAAGTAACGAAAACGTTTGTCACAATTCTGTGAATTATATTCTTGGTAAAATACATTTTCTAAATATTGAAAACTTGATATAAAGTTATTTATTATTATACAATTTAAATGACCTTCAAAATAAGTCTAAGCTTGTAAAAATTCGCTACATTTTGGGAAGTTTCAGAATCATTTTCGTAGCCATCGCTGTAAAGTCGAATCGTCGAGGACGATAGCTCGTTGTTCCTTTCATTTGAAACACTTCACCATGCATTCGAGTGTCCTTTTAACCGTACTTCTTACTTTACCCCCCCCCCCGTGCCACCCTGCCACCACCCAACAGATCTCCGTCATTCAAAAGAACCCTTTCCTCTCCCCTCTCAGCTCTTTCGCTGCATCGACGATTCACAAAGGATTCTCGTCTCTTGTAATAACTCAACAAATATTAAATTCCTGACAGCAAAATCGCAACTGATGCTACTTAAAAGATGTGCAAAAAAAGCAAAACACACACACTCACAGGGCGAGTGAGAGAGAGAGAGAGAGAGAGAACAGATGCTTAAAAGAGAATATTTAAATTCTGCAACGTCTTCAAACGACCGCATCCGCATTCGTATCCGCATCAGCATCTGGTTGCGTGTTTTTATATAAAAAAACCACGCACCATAAAATTCACATCTTGATTACGTCCGGAAACCGAAACGAAAACCGCTTTTGTTCGTGTGAACAGAGTGTGTATACGTATCTATGTGTGTGTGTGTGTGTGTGTGTAAAAGTGTGCTTGGGTTTCTTCTTTTTAAGTTGGCAACATTGTGTAAGTCTTCAAGGAATCAAAGCCAAAAAAGGTGTAATTATTACGTATGCAAGAAGTGTAAATAAATCCTCGCCGAGGAGCAGGGATCATTTTCATTGCTGAGAATTACAAGCACACGGATAGACACGCAAATAGACAGACATACAGACGGACAGACATCCAGACACACAGAGAGACAGACATCCAGACTCTGACTCAGACAGACGTCGTGTTAAAATCCTTATCCTTGTCATATGAAAAGGAATTCGCTGCTTAGCATAACGAAATCTGTTCTTTTCTTAGTTTGGAGTTATTTTTGCCCGACATCCATAAATATTTAAGACTTATCGGAGAGCAAGAAGAAGCATCATCAACAAAATGAGAGTCAAAATTAATCGAAGACGCTTTTAAAGAACTTTAAACCGATTCTGAAAAAAACTCTGAGAGAAGATCAGAAAAATTAAAATTTGATCAAAAATCAATTCAAGGATTCATTTAGTAAAGAAGCAACTTAAATGAAGGACTTTTTTATTAAAGATTACAAGTGTTAAGCATAAGTTTCATACGTAAAAACAGAAGGAATCTAAATACATATTTCAATATCGTGGACAGAAGTTTGACAGCTGCTCCAGCTACGTACGAACTCAATAAAGTTTCACAGAGTATTCGCATTCAAAGAATACATGAGAATTATAATATTTGATGGTGATGCCAATAAAATTCAAATAAAATGTAGTTCCTCATTCAGAATCTATTAAATCACTAACATACGCAACTTGTGTCACATCACCCAACCTTCCTTGGTTCCTTCTTCTTCTTCTGCTTCACCTTCCTTCAGCTCAAATCAACTCAACTGAACTCAGATCAACTCCACTCAACCCAATACAACCCAACCCATTACAACCCAACCAAACCCAATATAACTCAGTTCAACATAATAAATTTAAATTCAAAACTAGACAAACATGACCTCATTTATATGCAAATCAAGAAAGTCACAGTGCTTCTGCTTCTTCTACTTATTTTTCTTATAATTTATCCTCCTCTTTTCCATGTCCTTCCTTTACTTTGTCCTCCTTCTTTTTTCCTCTTCCTTTTTTCTGATGCTTCCATTTTTCTGATGACACTCATAATTTTCTTTATCAAATAAAACATTCTTGTGGTTTGGTGTGTCTTTTTTCCCCAAACAATTTTAACATGATTATAAAAAAGCATTTCAATGTTAGTCAAACAAATACAAGGAAAGCAGAAGGATAACGAAAAACCCTCCTGATTTGTTTTGAGAGTGAAAATTCTTCTAAACAATAAAAAGAATTCGAACTGCAAAACATATCTTTTCGATCAAGTTACTTAATGTAACCAATGTTCTGTATGTTGCACAGAAATTAATTTCAACCATTTTAACCACTTTATCGTAGTTTTTACATTTAAAAAGTTTTATTTTTCCCGCTTTTGTTTTTTCACTTAAATTAATGGAATCTGATTTTTCGTTTTCTAAATTCGAATTATAAAATTCAAAGCTCTACACATGATCAACTGAGTTTCAAGGGATTGTATGAGTACAGTGACAATGATATACAAAATATAATATAAAAAGGATATATAAAAAGAGAATTATTAGAGATACAATAACAATATAAATATAAAAAATTTTGAAAGCTTCTTAATATATTTAATCTTCTAGTCTCCTAAAGATAGCATCTAACTAAATGTAGGGTGTCCAGAAAACCTGTCATGTTGAACGTGTTTTTTTCTATATAATACGAGTATTTGAAAAGCTTTTTAAAATGTTTCAGTATGCTTCAAGCGCTATTTTTTAGCAAAGTAGATAAAAGAGCAAAAGAAGAGTCTTGTGAGAGGCAGACAGAGACAGAGAGAGGTAAAGAGAGAGGGAGGGCAAAAGAGAGAGCTAGAGAGTGAAAGACTTTGCTTGTGAGTGAGTGAGTGAATGAGTGTTTGAGTGTATGTCTGTCGTCATCAGCTGTTCGAATTCCCACAATTTTGCACTTAAAAAACCGCTCGGCCCGAAGGCGTTTTTCGACTCTCGAAAAAGCCGAAGTCGAGTTTTCGTAAAATTTGAATTTTCAATCTACAGGACCGCTTTTGGAGGCAGCAACCACAACGTACCTAACGGTCTACATACCCATCAATACTCCTAAAATCCCTTTCTAAGCGTCTCTCTCTCTCTTTCTCTCTCTTTCTCTCTCTCTCTCTCTCTCTCTCTCTTTTTTGAAACTCACAGCTTACGAAGCTAACGAGTTGTTGTTGTTTGTTCGTATTGTAGTTATTGTTGCTGCTGTTTGCCTTCTAATACTATATAATTGAATTATATTGTTTACATATTAACAACAGAGAGACGAAGAGAGAGAGAGAGAGAGAGAGAGAACAACAGAGCAACAACAACGTCCTAATATTGTTTATTGAAAGCTTGAATGCACTTTAATTTGAATGTAACACCGACGTTTGCCGATCGAGCCCTCGCGGAGTACCAACGAATCCGAAGCGAGTGCATTTATGAAGGCTCACTAAAGGCACAGCGAAACCAACAACAATAACAACCCATCACAACAACAACAAGTGGGCTTAAATTGGCCAAAAGCTCTTCTACTTTGTGCTGGTGGCTCTCAATAATTTTCCGGGCGAGTTTATTTGCCGAATAAATTGTATTTAAATTATGTAAAATTTTAGGGGCGTGCGGGAAGCATAATAAATACGTAATTAAGTTATTTTCGGGCACTAAATCGATTTTCCGTAATTTACACCCAATCATTTTGTGTGTTGGTGTAACTCAATAAGCTGTTGTTGTTATCGTTGTTGTTGTTGTGGATTTTTTCTGCGTCGAAATGAAATTAACACAATGAGATATTTTAATTTGTTGTTGTTGCTTTTGTGTAGTTCTTTGTTTATGATCCCGAAGGACCACCATCGAACACGTCCTTTTCTCATCCTTTGCACCATCATTCTTCCTACTTCTTGTGTTTTTCTCCTTCACATCTTCGCACAAACATAAAGAAAGCGAAGCATCGTTTATTGATTTATGGTTCACACGTAAACCAATTTAATGCATCCTTAAATATTCGGTTTTTGGCCAACACAACATATTTTTTATTTTATTGTTGGCACTTTTTAACTTGTAGTAGTTTTCTGTCTTTTGTTGTTGTCTTTTGTGCTTTGCGTTGTTGTTATTGTTATTAGGATAAACTTGTTATTATTAATAATAAACACTGAAGCATCAAAGGTCTTTCATGTTATCAATGATGTAATCCAGACACGTCTCGAGGGTGTTCTTTTGTTGTTACACACACACTTATAAGAGAACCACACACCCTCATATAAACCCTCATACAAACATACTTACAGACAGGTTCACACAATCTCTTGGACGCTACTTGTTGGCTCAAGCGAATTATAAGCAAATCAACGAATCAAGTCGGTGAGATTCAAGAGATCAAAAGTCAGTCAACGAGTACGTGAGTGAATGATTCACAGATGACCTCACAGATAAGTTAACAGAAATGAAAGTGATCAAAATTAATTATAAATTATATTAAAAATTTAAAATTGAGCCAAGCAGCAGTGTCAAATGTGTGAGCGAAAAGTGAATCCGAAATGAATCATTAAGGAGTACAAAATGAATCCTAGTGAATCAGGGTGTCGCATTTCACTCAAAGAGAGTAGTTTGAGTAACGGAATAGTCAAGGCGATTCAAGGAAATGAAGGAAGAAAGGAAAAAACTTGAGTTAAATGTCTTTATTATAATTCAAAGCTGTATTCGTTATTCAATCATCAGTTACAATCGATTCACATATGATTCATAATGAAATCAAATAATTGCGGAGACGATTCTACGATTAAAACAATATTTCATTAAACGTATTCAAAAATGCCTCTGAGAAGCATAAATCTCAATGAATCAAAAAATCATTAATAAATCAAAAACGGATGCAACAAATCACGATCAATTTAAAGGATCCATTCACGAGTCAATACAGTCAATAATTCAAAGTAATACAATCGTTTGCCAAATACGATATATTATTAAACAAATCGACGGGTTTCAGTTGAGGCGAGGAATCAAAGGGTTCATCGCTCAGATTAAAATGGCTGAAATTAAAAATATTCGGGATTTAACCCGAGTTGCGATGAGCGAGTGGCAGGGAGCGAGTGGCAGGGAGCGAGTTGCGATGAGCGAGTGGCAGGGAGCGAGTAAAATTACTCGTTACTAAATAAACGTTGTTAAGCATACGTCATGCTTAGAAATCTGATCTGTCAGCAGATTAGAAAAATCGAATATTCGCAGTATTCATTACGAAACGAATTTCGGAAGCAAAAAAAATACCCAAAAAGAAAAAGGAAATAAAAATTTACACCCATCATCGTTCATGCATCACAGCATCGCTTCGCATCTGAAACTCAAAGTATATCGTGGTTTGTTACGTTAACGCGTTACTGTGAGCGTGGATTTCGAAAGGTGGAACCGAAAAACAGACAGGCGTGGCGAGGAACGAGACACAGGAACAGACAGACGGCCAAGGATTTGCTCCATTTCGCTTTAGTATTCAGTGAAAAGCGTTGATTTTCTCCTCGATAAAATCTGACAACTTGAGAAAAAAACCAACTCTACTTAACTGCTGCTGCTGTCGAACGGGTCTCGATGAATGTGCCTGTGTGGGTGTGTGTGTGTGTGTGTGGGTGTGGGTGTGTGTGAGTGTGGGTGTGTGTGAGTGTGGGTGTGGGTGTACATTGTTCTCATCTCATCTGTTTTGCATAATATCGATTGTAGATGTCGTCGCTTGCATACATAAAACGTGAGTAGATACGAGATTGTGTCTGTGTGAGTGTGAATGAGTTTGAATGTGTTTTTGTGTATTTGCATGTGTGTGTGTGTGTGTGTGTGGGTGTATGTGTTGGTGTGTTTGTATGTATACATAACACGACAGCGCTGTTGAATGCGTTTCTAGATTCATTTGTTGCTGCTGCTGCGTCTACGATTAGTTTTTCTACTGTTGTTGTTGTTGTTGTTATTGTTGTCGTTAGTGAGCTGTGAAAACTGACGCTTTCACTGCTGTGATATTCATTCATTAGCATAAGCAGAATCTACAGCAGCAACAACTCTCTCCTTTTTCTCTCTCCTCTTCTCATCGTTCCACTTTTCCTTGGTTGCTAATCTGCTTGATAATGATTTCAAACCATTTTATTGCGTGTTTGATTACGCTTTGTGACGTCGCCGCTCTGTTGATGTCGAAGTTGGCGCCAGTAATCTTCCATCGTTTAATGCTTCATTTTCCGTTCTTCCGGTATATTTTTTTGTTTTTTTTTCCTTTGTTGTTATTGTTGTATTTTGTTGTTGTTATTGGATTGCCTTCATTTTACATCAAATGTGCGAATATTTTTAGTGGATTAAAAAGTCGCGTTTGAAACAAATGTCATCAGGACTAAGAATTAACGAATATGAAGCTAATGATGTTGATGGTGATAATGATAATGAAGATGGTGGCGGTTATTATTACGATAATGATATTGATTATGAAGATGATGATACTGATGCTGATGTCTGTGCTTCTCTGTGAAATAACAACATTCCGTTTCCAACAACTATTCTAAGCTTTTCGTTCTCTTATTTTATGGCACCGAAAATTTATTGTTTATTTTGATTGTTTGTGAAAAAATTACATTTCTTTCTTTGTTGTTGCACGCACTGAATTTTTTGTGAGCTCTCAACTGTTTGATGCAGCATGAAATGCATTCTGAAAGCAGCCACGGCTCAAGCTTCACTCACTCACAACACTGCAAAAAGTTTTCAAGTCTTTATGTAGAAATTTTTAGGAAATTCATTTCAATCACTTTAAATTCCCACCACGATCTGTGAGTATCTGGAAGCCCACAAATTCCAGTCTTAAATCCTTTTCTGAATGACAATCAATCCTTCAATCAATCCTTCCTTCCTTAAATGGCTTAAAAGTGGAAAACCAGAACTGTAAATCTATCAAGAGCATTCTTTTAAAAAGGAAAGAAAAAACAACATCGAAAAAACACCCAAAACAACAGCAGCAAAGAAGAAAAACACAACAGACACTTGAAATCATGGCAGCCAACCTAAAATTCGAATTTCCCACAAGATTTATGCACTGCTCTCGGCTCGATAAACAATTTGGCTCTGTTCAGAATTACAACAACAAGAAGATGCCGGCGCGTGGCCGTATTGCAGTCCACAACAACAAAAACTACATCAACGGATATTATTTTGCCTTTGAAAATTCCGCTTACGAATTTTTTTTTCTTCTGTTTTATTCTTTGCTTTGTTAAGTTTTTATTTTTGATATTCGATTGTTTCTTTTTTCAGTTAAGAATTTTTATTTTTTTCTTTAGTATTTTTTACTTACAATTATTATTTAATATATTTTATTTATATCCTAATTATTATAAAAGATTTTATTGTGCTTTTTTATTGTTTCTTTTATTCTTTTTCTATTCGATTGATTAACTTATTTTTGGGATCTCACTTCGCCACTCACTGAAGCAAGTTTTAATTTAGTGGCACTGCATTACCGACAGTGCCACATTTCCGCCGTTCTTCACGTTGTTATTTTGTGCTTATCTTTCTACTTCTTGTTGTTTTCATTGTTATTGTTATTGTTTTGTTTTTTCTTTTCTTTTGTTTATTCTTTTTCTGTTAGAGCCTTAAAAGTTTTCACTGTCGAAATTATTTAAAAATTTGCAAACCAAAACAGCTCGAAAACTCGTCGTGAGTTCGCGAAGTTTTTGTCTCTTGTCTGTTCGTCGTTATTGTCTGTTGTTCATTGCTTGTTGTCATTATTGTTGCTTTTGTTATTTGCTGCTCGTCGCAGTCCTTGACATTCGCATTGGCCATAAATCACGCATTCCTCTTGAGCCATTTAACTTAACTTAAAGTTGTTAAGCCACACAACGGCACAACAACAACAACACAAACTGAAAAACTTTAGCAGTAGTCAGTGAAAAGGAAGATTGAAAAAAGTACCTGAGGCATAGTTTATGGCTGCAGTAGCAATAAAATTATTGCACTAAATTTCATTGGAAAAAACCATAAGAAATGTGGTTAAAAACAACAGTTTAAGTCGAATTAAAGTTAAGCTTAGTATAAATAATAATACTCTTAATACTTTTAAATAATACTTTACATTTATTTTGTGTAGAACCGTAAAATGATTACCAATGAGAACTATTGTGAACCACTCAGAAGCATTGTCAGCCGATTGATGATCTTTTTTCTTGTGTTGTTCTCAGCTCTTTCCCCACAAAATAAACTCTTGGAATTTTAATGTTATTTTATTAAATGTGAGTAACTCATCGACTCCATACTCTCCCTTTCTTTCACTCTGTTTCTCTCTCTCTCTCTTTCTCTCTCTCTCTCTGTTTTACCTCATATTTTATGTAGGATGGAGTTTTTCCTTCTTTCAGACATAAATAATACTCAACGCTGTTCATAAATAACCAAAAACTTTTTATATTATGGACATTTTATTCATTAAACGAACCCATCCATGGAGGAGTTTCAGTTACTCTCCGAAATGATCCAAAGTAACCAAAGTAACCCAGAGCAATTCAACAAATGAATGAAACAAAAAAATGTGGAAACATTTTTAAAGAGATCTTGACTAGAAAACAACAACAACAAAAGTCTTATTTAAAAATGCAAATGAACTAAAGTTTTATGACACTGCAACTCGGAAACGAAAACGAAACTCTAAGAGGATAGTCGGCTCCTCCTTCTCCCCTCTCGCTCCCCTGTACAACACTCATCATCACACGTACACCGATGGATATCCCGATGGACAAACATACTTGATTTACATTTTATTAGATGCACAAATTTATTCCTTGCGAAAGGAAGAAGAACAAAAAGAGCAAGGAGTAGGATAGCGGAGGGAATAGTAGGGAATAATAAAGGGAAATCGAAGAGGGAGCAACAGAAGGAGAAGAAGAAGAGAGAGAAAATGTATGAAAACTACAAAGAAAACAAACGTGCTTTACTACCGAATTTTGCTTAAGTAAAGTTTGACGATATCAATCATTATCATTTGGGATGGAGCTTTTATATAAGAAGAAGAAGAACAAAAAGAAAAAAATTACAAGAAAGAGGAAGGTGATGAAGCAGAAGAGTAGATCCTTCTCTTCTGAGGGATAAATGCTCTCTTAAGAGTGAGATGTAGATAGAAAAATACATGAAATAAAGCAGGTGGGTGGGAGGAGTAGAAGGAAGCCAGATTGAAGAGGCTGGGAGAGTAGGAGGAAGACGATGGGAGGGCAGATGTTCAGAGCATCAAAGACATTTCGGAAAAGTGATGGTTGATTAGTACTTGAAATACAATGAGAAAATCTTTTGGAGGACACTCAAATAATTTCATAGATTTACTCTACCCTATTAAGCAAGGTAATCTTTCATTAAGTTTGATATCCACACTCACAAGTTTTTCTCTCAGTGTATGAAATCAAATTTCATGCTTTCTAGGCATGGATAATGTTGAAGATTACAAGGATAATGTTATGCATCGTATATCTGTATGATGATGATGGTAATAATGATGATAATGGTAATGATGAAACTGATAATGATGACAGTGATAATAATGATAGTGTTACTGATAACAGTGATGACGATTATGGTGATGATATTTAATATAATGACAATAATCATTCTTATGTTGATGAAGCTCATAAGCTGTCATAAGTTAGCCAACAACTAGATCCAAATTTTATTCAGAGCCACCCACAATCCATTTCATTCCATTCCCTTCCATTACATTCAATTTTCTTGATGGCAACAAAGTATTCAACAAATAAACTGTTGCTTCGCCAAACAAACGGATGAGGAATTGCAGCCATGCAAATTTATTTGGAAGTTTATTATTACTCGTAGAAGCAACAGTAGAGAAAAACTGATTATTAGAGAATAAGAAGAAGCTGGAGAAGCGAAGGACACAGACGCCGGCGAAGAGGGGAAGAAGGATCCATCACAACGCCAAGCAAGGAGAAAATTTAATGAGTCGTAAGTAAAACGGAATTTAAATTTGTACAGGATATGCAAACATATTTGGCTGTGTCAGTAGTTGTTGTTGCTGTTCGTGTTCGTTCTTGTTGCCACTTCGCTCAACACAGCGACAGCTTTCAAAAGAGCTGGATTCGTTTCATTCTTTCGTTCGTTTTATTTTGTTGTTATTATTGTTGTTTTTCATTTAATAAGCATCATAAAAATCATGCCGCGCTCTTCACTCAGCTCGCTGTTTCACTTTCCTCTCTTGTTTACTTGTGGTTTGTGATACTGATGTCGGTACACTTTATGACTCCTCATTATGAATGGTTTTTCATGGTTTTCACTCCAGCTTTTCTGCTTTTCATACTCGTCGACGTCCTTCTCTGTTTTTTATTAAATTTCTTTTTTATTCGTTTATTATTTATCTTATGTCCTGTGCGTTGCTTCCTGCTGCTGCGCTTTGAGGTTTATGACTTTTCAATTAGGTTGCCAAGATTTTTATGCTGATTAACTCTGAATTGAATTAGCTTTCGCTGGGAAAACGTAGTGGAGGGGAGTTAGAAGGAAGGACAGTCTGTCAAAACTTACACCTGAGTAGTTTGTTCTACGTAATGCGTAGCCTCGAGTGATTACCATTTGCACTAAATTTTAATACGTAATTCTGCTGTACTTTTTTATAGTAGTACTTTACGCTACTCCACTGCTATCAAGAAACCCCTTAGAGTTTGTGGTTAAAGTTTTAATTAAATCGCTTTTTAAGTTGTGGCTGACGAAAAATGGTGTTGATTCTTTCTGGTGATTTTATTATTTACAGAAGAGGGAAGCACTTCAAAATAATCATCATCATCATACAGTAATTATAGATACTGTGCTCATTACAGTAGCTTCAAATGTCACTGCGTATTTGAAAAAACAACAATTTATTGGTAAAATATTTCCTTACGAACTCGTGATTCTCTGCTAATAAAATGGACATCGAATTCATTCAGATATTCAATTCTTATTAAACGAACACATATTTTCTGCTCTTACCTTTAAGTATAACGGAAATTGCTTTTCACAGCCTGTCCCCCCCCCCCTCCACAACCCCCCTCCGCACCAGTCACACGCTATTTTTCCATGCTTCAACATGGATCAATGATTTATGTATGAACGCCGACAGAAACGATCAACCAACCGACTGAGCGACCAAGCGACCAACTCGTTCGTTGCCGAAACATCCAAAACGTTGTCGCAAAATCATGCATGCATTCATTCATTCGTGCTGCAGCAGCAGGCAGCATGACGTAAGTCTTGCAAATTTGGAGAATCGAATATAAACGGATTATAAAATCAAATAAACGCTCATAAATTATTAGATACTAAGATAGAACTTAAATCGGAAAATTATGCATTTCTTTGTTGCAGTGACACGAAAAGCAGCATCTGTTATGCAATAATATTTACGAGTACCACCCAAAAGAGGAGCACTTACACTCAGGGTACCGATGAGTTTCAGTTTTAGAGGTAACTTTGCTTTAGATAACATATTTTGTTCTGAATTTAACAGGATTTAAGAGTAAATAGGAAATACTTTAATTACTTTAATAAAAAATCAAAACAATTCAAAGTTTCTAAAAAAACCTATTGTGAATTCTACAAACCAATTGTAATTGCTACAAAACATTAACTATAAATTAGCTATAAAATAACAAAGAAATTCATATGTATATCTCTCTCTTTCGATATCTATGTAACTCATGTAGATTAAATCCTGAATTAATTGAGGAAATGCAAGCATGAGCGAATGACAATATTTTCAACCAATTTTCAACTTTTTCGTAGTTTCGTCCGACGGCAACATTAATAATTTAGAACATTCGAAACTAATTACAAAATAGCAGAAATATTGAATATCCACAATCGAAAATTAAAAAAGTCTAAATAAAAACGTAATGAGATTTTAATAACCGGGTTGTTGAGTACTGATTTAGAATTGCGAAAGACGGATTTAAGTGTTGAGTGTCGACTAAAATTTATTATAGAAAAAATGCTTATGTTTAGTAATTGATTGGTTTCTGTTGAGGGTGTGGAAAGGAGCGATGAACATTCCAGATCATTTGTGGGCCAATCGAGATTACAGAGGATGCAAATATTTTATTTGTGCACATTTTCCTTTAATATTCGTATCCTTCTACATATCATCATCATCATCATAATCATACCTTCAGCTTCATCATCACCATCATCATGATCATTTAATAAAAAACGGAAAAGTTTTCAGAATTGAAAATCTTCTCTGATGGCGAAAAGCACATAAAAACAACAATACAATAATGAGAACAACAACAATACACAATCACAAAAAGATTATTTTTACACATCAATGATGACTGTAAGCATTCTTTAGTTGGTAAGCTTTTCTTGGCCGCTTTACTTTGCTCCATCGTTACTCCGACTCGTTATTATTACCGTTGCTGTTGACATGCTGTCATGCATACAAACGAGTGGATGACACATACATACACACACATACACTTGCATATGTGTCTGTAATAGCAGTGGTATGTACATATACACATACATATGTATGTATGTACGAATGAATGTGAATAGATTCCTTAACGTTTGTAGAAACGTAATCCCCGTAAAATGGTACGTATTTCCTACCTTACATATGTGTATGCGTGTCAGTACGAGTATGTGTATAACACGGAAAAACCATTATCACAATAAAATACAAAAAAAACCCGCATAACACAGAAAATTAAAAAATCAAAAAAAACACAGACATCTGGACAAAACTCGACACAAAACTCGGATCACGGATGAAAAGAAAAGTTACCGCTACAGCAAAAAAACATCCCAAAAACGGACCAAAAATTATCTGCTACTATTTCGAAAAACTACAGCAATTTTTACACTCGGCAACCTTACCGACAAAAAGTTACAACTCGATGCAGTCAACATTATGCACTACATTGACCATTGAATGTGCGATCAATACGACCGACCATAAATGTACCTCATATACATACATCGATACCGTGTTTGTGTGTGTTAGTGTGTGCGATTGCGTACCAAAAAAACAGTGGAGGCGTAAACCGTGAACTCTGACTGAAATGGAAAATATTTGCGTACTGCAGAAGAGGAAATTATTTATTAATTGAGAAAATATTGAAACAAGTAAATTAATATCGATGCAGTAGGAAAAAACAGCTCTTCTTTGAAATAATGTCGCTTTAATAACTGACTTTATTATTTTATTTTTTATTTATAATTTATATTTGAGAATCCTCTCTAAATCCAATTTCTATTCTCTGAGAATGATAAAGTATTGAAATGAAAACCTTGGATTGGAATTCGAATTAATATGTAAAAATCAAGAACTGCTCTTCAAAAAATCTATCCATAGTTTATAGAGTATTTTATGCAGTCGCTTTTTCAAGAAGTAGAAATGTGAATTTCACGTTGGTGCAGTAATAAAGATGTCTGTCCTGTCGTTCTGTCAGAGGAAATGAAAGATATCTGCATGCATAAAAAATGTCATGCAGATGGAGACAATGTACACACGGGACACACACGCTGCTTCTCATAATCAGGCGTTCTTTTCCCAAATCCATCAGTCATCAACGCGCTTCCCCACCCACCACCTCTCAGGAACATCGAATATATACCGATGGGACCGGCAGATAGCATTTGCATTTGCGTTTTATAATATACATACGACAATACTAACAACAAGAACAACAAGTGTTAGCAGATGTTATAAAATTCGATTTCACAAGCGAAGTTGCTTTGCAGTTCAAACAACGATGATCCAAGGCAACAACCAACCGACATACCACCCTCCAGATTCGAACCATTCTTTCGTCCGCCGTGTTCTCCCATGGAACCTCTTCTAAGAACCATGTCACCACATCGTAACGGATAAGAGTGGAAAAAGAAACTCATTTTCATGTTTGAAGATCTCATTCAAACTGGGGAGAAGTTATTCTGTGTAAAGAATATTTTCTTCATTTTGAAGCACACGTATTTTTGTTTTCTGTAATTCTATTTTCTTTGCTTTTCTCCATTCATGATGAGTTATCTAAAATGCAATCGATTTTTTGTCTTTTATACTGTAAGAATTGTTCTTGTAGATATGAGAGCATATTTTGTTTTACGTGCTCAAGTGATATATAATAACTAACAAATAACAAATATATTTATCAGTAATAATAATTAAGGCACTCATGATGAAAATTATACAAATAATGAGAAGATTATAATTTAATTGAATGTGTTTGTTTTAATCTTAATTTCGCTATTCTCCACAATCCTTGCAAAGTACATACAGTAATGTTTATATAGTTTATAATATAGTATCTAGATCATTTTTAATAAAATGAACATTATAACAGCAAATTTGTAATGTAAGAATATATTATATATGTATGTATAAAAAGTAGATTTAAATTTTATTCATCTTTTGATATACAATAAATAATTGAATAATTCTTAATAATTAATAAAAGCAATTAAGTTAAAAAAATTACAATCAAAACTATACTGATTCATTGAGTTAATGGACAAGTTCAAAGAGTACAACTCGTGCATAACTCAACTTGTACAACTTTTCAATTACGATCCTGAAACTGGTGCATTTTTGCAGTCTTTTTATTATCTTAATTAATCGCCACTATTTTGACATTGATTTAAGCCAAGTGCTTCGTTCCATTCGGTGTTTAGATTAATATATCGTTTGTGGTGTTTATAGCTATCGGCGGCAAGTAGATAGCTCGTATTTGACTACGCAGACGAGCTATTTCGACATCCTCTCGCTCCATTTCACGTATGAGTTGCGAGAACTGCACGAGACCCTCGCGATTTCCTGGAAATCCATGCGATTTTATAACATCTGTCTGCAGCTGCATGACCAAAGGAAATACATGCTGCATCATTAGCAACATATCCTTGCCGGCAGAAGCCTTTGCCTCAGACAATTTCTTAGAGTTATCCGGTTGATTGACAGTGCGAATGATGTCAATAAGAATCTGCTTGGCGGTGTCATTATTGAAGTTCATCAGATATGACATGTTAGAGCAACAGAACAGAGAAACTGCAATTTTAAGAAATTTAATACAGTAACAAAACTTCTCAACGCAATACCTTTTTCCAAAACCTTACACAAACTATGAACAAACAAGCGTACACTAAGAACAAAACAGAGAATATGAAAGAAAAAGATTCACAATTGAACACTTTAAACACTATGGCCGGTGTCAGACGGAAGATCACGATGCGTGCATCACTCACGAAGATTGTTGATTTATGGCATGTGACATGTGCCAACCTATCAGCGTGAGTGATGTACATCCTACGGCGCTTTATATACAAAGAGCGGCACTTTTCTTTTAAAAAAAAAATTTACATAAATAAGTTTTTGCTGTTTGTTTGAAATAAGTTGGAAACTGTTGTTGTACTTACGTGATTCCTATTCGAAAATTCATTTTCTCAATTCCTGCACCGATTCGAATGATATTTACCTCTATAAAAAGGTACGAGACTCTACTTTCTTAATATTGTGATAAATATATTCCATTCAGGTCAGTTATTCATTTTACTTAGAGAAAAATTAATAAATGAATAAATAATTACTAAATCTAAAAATTAATTTTTGTCCAAAAGTAAACGGTTTCCAAATGAATGTTTGTATAAATGAAAAATAATTCCAATGTTGGTGTTCCAACAATACCAATAAAATCGGCGATATGCCACTGTGATAAATATGTTCCAAAGTTTTATCAATTTCAACACATATATTTTTATCAGAACTTGAATAAAGATCAACTGAAGAATTGTGAACGAAATTAGATCCTCTTATTTTGTTCGACATTTTTATTTAATCATTGCATTAGTTTAATATATATCTTTAGATAAATTCTTATCACCTTAATGCCTAGAACACAATTGGAAGCAAAAAACACTAAACACATTTGTCTCTGTATCTTTTGCTTAGAACACGCATACAATTCGGCCTCGCGCACAAAAAACGAAATCTGTCATTTCTGTCAATTCTCTTGTGTAAACAATATGAATATATACAGAAGCAGAAGAAGAGCTTGTGCACAAAAGCTGTCAAAATAGAAATAGAGCTATCTCACGGACATGCGTTTCTTTATCTAAACACAAATGTTCGTAGATAACTCATTTTTTTCTTGAATCCCATAAGAGCCTGTGTAAATTTGACAGTTGATTTTGTGTTTAGTGTTTTGTTCGTCCAATTGTGTTCAAGGCATAACTCTTTTTGGTAATGATGTAATTTTTAAACAGGATGTGATTTTGAACGAAAATCTATTGTGAATAATCTTTAAAAGAATAGAATCTAATTTTGAGAGTTATTCAAAAATTTTTAAGATTAACATAAACAACCTTACCTTAGGATTTAATAATTCAACAAATAAATATATAACAAGTCCGTTAATATTGCTAGAAATATGTATGTAGCCAGACTAGACCATAAAATCGCACACTTCTACCAACAAATCAAAGGCACAGCAACCGCCAAGCTTGGAGTAATAGAGCAGTTTCATTATTACTTGAGAGCCCACCGTTAACGTTGCTCTACTTGTTTTGATTCTTAGGAATTTTATCAAATTTTTTTAACACATAAAAAGTATACGTTGATTAAAAAATCTTAACACAACAACATCGAATTTACCAGTAAAACAGGAAGTACTAGAATTGAATGAAAAAACTGACAAAAAAAAATTTCAATAAAACTATGAGTGATAAAAAGCGGGTTAAACACTTTCTACGAAGAAGTCGAGCTGGACGCTCAAAAACGTTAAACGGAATTAAAATTTAATGTTTACCTCTGTGACAAATCGAAAGGGTTCTTTGGAACACGAAACTGAATTTTCACAGCTTACGCAACGAACGGCAGCGGGCATTCGCAATTATAACGGACAAAATACTTGAGCAGTATCCAACGCTTGACTTTGATACCAAATATATAATGAGAAAAATCCAATATCTGAAACATCTTTACCATAACTACAACAAAAATGCATCCAAGTACAGCACAGGAAACCACAAGAAATATTACGACATGCTAGATTTTCTCGAAGATCGAGATACAACGAACAAGAATATGTGCGATACAAACATTGTTTCTCTGGAGTGTAACATGATCGACCATAAAAGTGAGATGCCGCGAAAAGAAGAGTGCATTTGTGAGTACTGCGGCCATCGATTTAAAGCTCAGCAAAATTTGCGGGCTCACATGAAAACTGTGCATTTGCCACTCCGTTCGTACGCCTGCAGCATTTGTCCCAAAACGTTCAAGACGGGAGAGAAACTAAGGACACACCGCAACAGTGTTCAACTCAGTGTACGCAGCCACATTTGCGAAGTCTGTGCTGAAAGGTTTTTCGACCGGAAGACGATCCAACATAGGCATCTCCACTACGATGCCATGAATTACGTATGTCGAGTGTGCGGCAAAGGATTTCGTCAAGCACCCTCCCTACATGCACACATACGAACCCACCGTTATATTAGCGTAACGCAATAACAACCACAACTTATTTCGCCTTATAAAACACGTCCATTGGCTTGATATAAATTAAATTGTTAGTGGTTTTGCATTGATTGTTATGAAATATTTTAATGGATTTTATACTTATTTTGTTGCTTTTGTCGTTTTAATTCTTAGTTACAATTAGTTAAAATTCTTATATATTATAATAATGAATTTTCTTAGTTCGATTAGCAATATTTGGAAATAAAGTTATATAACAGAATATTGATAGAAATTATATAATTTTATATTGAATATTATCAAAATTCAAATGTTATACATTTTCATAAAAAATATAAACAATACGTGCAATTATGAAAATAACTGAAAACAGTATAAAATAAAAACCGGAATTTTGTGATTATTGAAGCTTTAAAGACTATGAGACAAGTCTGGTGTTTCTTATTTTAAAATATCTCTTCCTCCGTAATGTTTCTTGGTTTCATTATTGCTCATTCTTGTATTTCTGTTAGGGTATAGTTATTTTTGAATATAGATATTTTGTTGAGTTAGAGTGTATTTGAGTTAAGATAAAGACCACAACACACAATTATTTCCGCAAGTATTACGCTTCCAAATCGTTGACGAAGAGAACTTCGCGATTTTTCAAACCCACGTCGGCCAGTGATTTCCCATCATTGCTGTGGACGTGATTCTTTGACTCTTTCGATGTGGACGTAGAACTCGTTTTGGAATATAAGACACGTTTCGGAAAATTCGTTGTGATCTCAAACTCATCCGGCGATGATGGATGACAAAAAAGATAATTATAAACATCCTATGAAATAGGAAGGAACCATTGAGAAATAGAAATACAAAATGGTGCCATACAAAAGAGAAATACATAGACGAAGACAGAAATATACACATATCCAAACTTACCAAGAGGGAATCCGATTTATGAAAGCGACGCTCGATGCGCGCTCCATTTGGTAGCTTAAAAACCACACTGATTGCATTCTTTTCATCTGCAGGCGGTTCTGACGGGACTCGATCGGCTAGCTCAATTTTTAGCCTAGCAATTTCCTGCATTTGGAAATAATTTATTGATAATTTTCACACAGCCACCGATTTTCATGTTCACCTCTTTTTTACGTTCAGTTTCTCTTTGCTCCTGCTCTGCCTTCTCCACCTCCTGGCGCTCAGCATCACGCTCCATCTGTCGCCGACGCTCCTTCTCCTCGTCGGCTTTCAAGCTCAACTGGTATGCCTCATCCTGTTGCTGACGAAGAGTTTGTGTGAAGCTACGTTCTAAACGATCAGCTCGAGCCTGACTCAACCACACATCATTTGTGGATATTACGCTTTTCAATCGACGCACCAACTCTTCGGGCAAGCAGTCGCCCTCGAATCGACCCATGACGGTCATTCGATTAGACCGTATGCCAAATAAAAACATAACAGGATAGGAACGAGCATTGACGACATGCGAGACACGATATCCTTCGGGCGACGCCACATCGCAGCCCCAGAAAAGCACGTTCCGATTAATGTAATCGATGACTGTTTGATGTGCCAGCGTTTGGCTGCAAAATGATTCTACGTCCGGATTACTTGCAGGATCCTTATGCAGATAAACCAGCAGGAAACGTAGTTCCTGCTTAGCGTCATTTAGAGCCTGCGCATAGGTACCCTGATAAAAGACCGGGTGCAGGGGAAACTTCTCGTTGTAGCTACGAATGAAACTGAGCACATCGCCCAACGGATCGGTTACAACTAGAAAAAATATGAATACAATTAAATATTAAAAGTAGTATTGCCAAAAGATAAGTAAACATTCCCACCTCGCTCATTGTTGCGGCCAAAGGTCAAGAACGTGCTAATGATGGTTGACAACGTTGTATAACAGTACTTGAAGACGACGTTGATGATGTAGCCGATTATGCCTGTGAAGCTGTGCGGCATTGGACCTGCCGCCCTTCGCATTGAACGTCCACCGGGCATGTTAGCAGAGAAAACCTGTTGCAAAAAAAGTTCATTCACCACCGTCGGAGCGCGTACATCCCGCGAGGCCACAAACATTGTGGGACGACCTTCACGTATATTAAGCTGTTCCTGGAAGGCGACCTCCAAGTCCCAGCTGTGCCGCATTAAAATATCACGACACATATTCATATCATCGATGCCCGTTAGATCCTGGAACTGCAGCACCTTCTCGACCTGATCGTTCGATAAGCCATCAGCTTCCATGGCAAAAACAGCAAATGTGCAGCAACTTTGAGCTGGCAAATGTATAAATTATGACGAAATGCAGGGTTTTTACGAAACGCTGTCGTATACTGGATCTACAAGTTATTTAAGTGATACAGAGCAAACTAGCGTGGTGCGAATCTGTTAGGAAATGGATCAGAAACAATAGTTTTATTATAATGAAAGTGAAAGTTCAATTGTATTCCAAATAGATCCTCACCATGTAGGAGCGAACTCATGAAGTGTATTAACGCCGAATTTCCAAAGTGAGGCTCGTGATTGGAGTCCTACGTAGTAAAAAGATTTTTAACTTTGCAAAACTTACTAAACTTTCCTTGTGTTTTCCTTACTTGTGCAATAAATTTTGCAAATTACTGATTATAAAGGAAATTTGTTAAAATTTCCCAGACGTATAAAAATATGTTTTCCTCCTCCTTCGTACAACTTTTGGTTAGTTAAGTTTTCGCTTTTTGTGTCTAATTTTCAGTGTTGCCAATCATATACTCTAATGAAGATATTCAAACGGACTAGATGATTCCAACTTTCTGTTTCGGCTGATAACAATATCGATACCTACACGTTATTGATATCGGTGAAATCTATGGGACTGCAAGGTTGACAGAAAACAAGGTTCCGCATAAAGTTATATTTTGAAAAGAATAGAGATATTGGGATAGGAATTATACTGGTACTTCTAAGGAAAGCTACTGACCTTCTTAAAATTAATAAATTTATATAGCCTAATTATATATGTTTCCTAGAAAAAAATTAATAAATGAGAGTACAAAAGTACTAAAATTTTTCCTCCAAAATTCTATGGTTTTTCAACAAAATTTTATTTACGTAAATAAAAGGTATTTCATTACCCATCCAGCTTTCCTTACTAGTTTCGGAGATATATCGATACGAATTTCACGAGCATAACTCTATAACTATACGAGAGCAAAAAAACATGAACAACGGCAACAACAAAATTGGAGTGATTCCCCAACGGTAAAAGTAGGACAAAATTATCATTGCATTACTTAAACTTATTGCTTCATGGTTGGCAACACTTGGGTAAGTCAATAGCACCTATTGTGAATTTGACTTATTAAATGAAAATATTTACTCGATTTTGGAAATCCAGATGTAGGAGAAATTGGTGAAGATTTTAGAAAATTATCAGTAATATAATTATTCACAAAGTCCAAGTTGCACTTATAATAAATTAAATGAACAGCACAATTACAAAGCAACATTTCAATGTTAAAATATTTGAAGAAACAGCGAAGTACGTTATTAAAAAGTGCATAGAAACATTGCCGACGGAGGCACTAAAATTGATTTGATAGAATTTGGTTAATTTCAGTTAAACAATTGATTCACTTATTTGTATTGAATACTTTTGTAGGTCGATGGTTGCCGCCGGATGATGATGACTACTCTAAAAGGGTTGGAGGCGAAGATTTCGAAATTGTAAAGCGTAAATCGTTGATATCAACATCCAGTTTTTGTAATGAATTGTTTGCGGAAGACGAGACAAAGACGCTTGGAGGAGACGACGCAAGCGGTACTACTAGCATAGCTACTAGTATAGATGAAGGTATTAGAATTAGAAATATGTACTTGTAAAAAGTATAATAAATATAACAGAAATTAATTATTTTAATGGGATTTTCCCTTATTCCAGATATTTTCAAATATCATTCACGACTCTCCATGTCGCTTCCTGCAATAGTAAAAGATCAAAACTGTCTTAGTCACTTCGTGCAATACATGGAAGACAGAAATTCATTGCCATTAATCAAATTTTATATGGATACGGAACACTTTCGCACAGCTGCCTTGACTCAACTGGAAATCGAACAAATTGCTTGCACCACGATCACCCCTCAGGAACATGTTGAACATGTTTCCTCACCCACAACGGAAAATCTTTACTCCAAGAGTGAAGATAAGAACTGCGTACCTGAATTGAAAACACTCTGCGATCTATCAATGCGTAACCCACTAACTGACGACGAAAAGAGTCAGATATACGCCGAAACAACTAAGCAATTAACACAATGCAGTTCAAGCAAACTGAAATCCTGTTCCGAGCAATCTTGTAGTGACTGTTGTGCACCTTCATCAGAAGCGGAAAGTGTTGGCGCTTCTACGATGATAGATGGTGGTTTTTGCGCTACTGCTAGTATTAATGATGCGATGGTCATCTATCAAAAATACTTGAGATCCGATTCGCAACAATTTGTGAGTCTTCCAGTCGCCATACTTTCACAAATTTCTCTTTTACTCTGCAAGCACAATGATGTAGACCCCAGTACTGTAACGGGAACAGTGAAAATTTCTGCAGATTGCTTTGTTGAGGCTCAACAACATGTGCTCAAGCAGATGGAAGACGAGTTCCTGATTCATTTCCTACAGAGTACCTACTATTGCAAGTATTGCATTGAGTTAATAGAAAATGCAAAAAATGGTTCAGGCACAGAGATCACCATTTTCGATGTATTGTATAGCGAAGTAACGTTGTTCTTCTTCATGGAGTACTTGGAACAGCAAAAGGAACGTAACTGCCTGGACTTCTGGAGTGCAGCTATTAATTTTCGTAAAAGCTACATCACCGCTGAAGAGGATACGTCACCGTTAACCGCAGTTCTGAAAGCTGAAAGCACAAATGAAGTTCAAGCAGATGCTATGATAATTTATGAAAAATATTTTTCTCTCCAGTCGGAGAGCCGTCTGTGGCTATCAGATCGAATACGCTCTAAGGTGGAAGAATCCATTTGTGCCGTTGATGAGGTTGGCAAATGTTTTGATCTCCCATTGATTATAATCGCAAAGTATTTGGAGCAGAAGTATTTAGAAAATTTTCTAAAGTCGCAGTTGTTCGAAAATTACCTCAATGAGCTGAAATCAAAAGTACACGAAGAACCAACGACAACGACCAGCACCACTGAGGGCGCTCTGTTCAACGGGCAGCCTACAAGAAACTGCGTTGGAGGTACAAGAACCTCACGACACCGCAAAACAATGTCTGATTGCACAAATTCAGGATCGCGCGCAATACTCAAGCACATCTCCCAGCACAACACGCTTCTCGCCATGGAAACGAAGTCAAATCATTTGCAGCAGGCAGCAGAAACGTCTGATTTGAGTATCGATGTTCATGAACTCACGAATCCGAAAGCATTGTGGCAACGCTCGAGCACTGTAAATGGAGACCTGAAATTCGGACAAATTAATGAACTGGGAAGGTATGAGCGAGACTTTGATGACGTGGATGCCTGCGTGAGCACGCACAAAAACAATCCGTGGTCGCTTACAACGAGTGGTAATAAAATTAAGAACGCCATGCGCAAGTTAGTAAATCTGCCTGAGGAAAAAGTTCAAGAGGAGATCGCCTGGCAAGTGGCTGAAATGATTATCAAGGATGTGACAACAATCACATTGAGCGATGACAATTTAAAACCGATTTAGTTACTAACCACTTTTACAAGGAAAAATGTTTACTATAACTTTTACTATGATAGAAATATCACTACATTTCTTATTCTATTATACGAAATTTGAAAAGTGGAGTAAGGAATTTTCTGTGCTATATAATTAACTCGAATATTTATGATACCTAAAATAATGCGAAATCTCTCTAAATCATTATATTTTTTTTTTATTAATTTAGTTATATTACAATAGTAAAATAATACTGTGTCTCTATTTTATTTTCAATATGAATTTATACTTTATTTCATAATTCTCATAATTATCATAAGCATCATTTATTATTCTACATAAATATATTATGAATACGTAAAGTATTTAATAGCAAAGTATTTAACAGCATCAAAAATTTTGTTTTTTATAAATTGTTAATATGTAAGGAAATCATAAAAGTACCTAGTACATGTATAACTAACACACACGTGTATGTACATGTAAGTATTAAAAAGGCAGGGCCAACGTTTTGTAAAAAAGAGGCATAATTGAATTACAAGAATAATAAATTGACTAACACACTGATGATGTGATTTTTTCTATACAAATCGGAGCTATCATTAATTTCATTAAAGATAACGTCTAGGAAAATATCGTTTCACAAAATCTAAAGGAACCGAAGATTTAATATTGGATATTTTTGTCAGTGGTTAAAATTTACATTATTGACTTTGTTTCAAGTTTATTTATTATTTATTTTATTCACTCAAGCGTAGAAAAACTATTATCGATTATACTCGGAACAAAACTGTTTCATTTTCGATTTCAAGAAGAGCCGTCCAAGTGATGATACTTTCTTTTGATTTTATACTCGAATCATTTAGCCTCATGGTACTCTAATTTTATTTCATTAAGAAGACTTTATTCCAAATAAGAAACAACATTAAAATAATAATAAATATTGTATAAAAGCAAACAGTTACACGCGACAGAAAATTGTTGCCGTAAATTTCATCAATAAAAGGTTTACAACATTTTAATATTATTTTTTTATTTTAAGCATTAAAGAAAATAAAGAAAGTGTTAAAAAGAGAGGAAACGAGAAGTAGAAATGAAAAATAGAAAATAGACCAGCAGAGAGTAGTGTGCAAAACTACAACAACAACGTTAAGGAAAAATTTAATTTTTTACTCTCACTTGTAAACAAACCAAGAAGACTCGCTCTCACTGAATATGAAAGTTGTTGTTGCTGCTGATGCTTTTGTTGCTGCTAAAGCTGTGCCTTGTTGGCTGCATACACATAATCATCGTCAGCGAAATGTTGGTGTAAAATTTCCAGTCACAATATTGGCCAGTAGCACGGAAAGCAGAAATGGTTTGTTGCTTGGTTTGTTCCTTCGAGTCAACATTTTAAGCGAAACAGTGAAAGAGAAAAGACGCGCTTCGATGAGCAGACTGATGAAAGTGGAAAGTGTTGTTTTCTATTATCAACTTAGAATAAATATTGTTGTATTGTATTTACTTCTTGTATTTGTATGTTTATCTCTTGAACTTAATTAAACAAAAGATTAAACATTAAACTCTTCCGCAAATCGGTTACTTTAATCTTGCTTTAAAGCAAATTAAATTGAGGAAAGTAAATTGAATTAAAAAAGTTATAATGTCAAATATAGTAAATGTTGTTAAAAAGAAGAAAATCTCAAAACAACCAACTAATTATTGTTGTTGTTCAATGAAAGTGCAGACAGCTTCATTGCGTTTTTGTGGATGTTTCTGTTTGTGGTTCCTGGTGATATCGATGTTGACCCTGCATCAGCGGCAGCTATTTATTTCAGCAGCTCCAACGCATGATAGCGAACTGTTGACTACTAACCGGCTCGTCTGGCCGACCATGAAGCACTATGATATCTGGAGCAGTGTTGACGATGACAGTGCTGCAGTTGGCAACATCAATCGTCACATAAAAGATAATAATGATGATTATAGTGATCATACCTCAGCTGAAATGAATTTGAATGATTCCGATCAGCTCCTTCGAAGTGTTGATGATGTGGAATTAATTGGAAACACTTTTAACAGCGACAGATGGATGAATAGCACCACAAAAGACAGCAGCACTCGACGACAAAGCAAGGGTAAATTATTTTCCTTCTTCATTTTAAAATAACAAACATTAAGTTAAAAGCTTAAGGAATGTACATATATGAACATACATACATATTTAAAATAAAAAGTAACGAACGATAACTGTAACAGACAAACTGCTTGAAAACGAGAAACGAAACAGCGAAGACATACACGATTTTAGCAACATATTTTGAAATAATATTTGTTGTATAACCAAGAAAAAAACAAAAAACTTAAGAAAGAAACTCGAAAACTATCAAGTGCAACATACATTTTGGAACAGATTGAGTTCTGTAGAAACCCTAAAATTTTGTTGTTCTTTTTGTAAATGACTCAAATGGTAATTCAACAACAACAAAAACTGGTACATTTTCGTACATGCAGCTCTCTTTAAGTGCTTGGGAGTTTTAAAATGCAATACCAACAACAACAAAATTTGGAGAGTTTGTATACAAAACTAAAATTAATCCTACGATTGACGATTTAAATGACCACTTTTGCATTATGCAGTAATACATATATTTCCGGTTCCTGTCGATGGAGAATGCCTGGCGAACGATGGACGACGCACTGGTACCTGCTTCAATGCTTATGAATGTCGTCTCCAAGGAGGCGTAGCTAAAGGGGAGTGTGCCATGGGCTTCGGTGTGTGTTGTATATGTAGGTGTTTCTTTTTTGGTTGGCCTCCTGCAATCTGCAATGAATAATCCAGCTACTTTATTCAGTCATTGCCAGCTGCAATCAAACGATTGCCAACAACATCACTTACTTGGTTTCACCGAACTTTCCCAGCTTCATGACGAGCAACTTCACCGCGTGCAGCTTGAAAGTGAAAATGTTGAACGAAGACATAAGCCAGCTGCGCATCGATTTCTATCACTTCTCGTTGGGTCAACCAAATCGTCGCACCGGAGTCTGCGATGGCGATGTTTTCAATGTTAGCGGCGGACCGAGTGGAACCTTTTCGCTATGCGGTCAGAATAGTGGACAACACAGTAGGTTATTCTTTATAATTTTTCTAAAGAATGCAATCATTAATTGGTGCCTATGTATGTACATCAGTCTATTACGACGTTGGAGGCCGCGCTTTACCACGTCAGAACCTCTACGCAACTCTGAGACCACTGACCTACGATCAACTATATCCAAATCGCAATGAATCATCAGCCAATGGAACAACCTTCGAAGAGTTGGTTGAAATAACTATGACTTTTACAAACCGATTTCTACCGATTCGTCTCTGGGAAATACGCATCGCTCAGATACCGTTTAGTCAACGAGCACCAGCAGGTTGTCTGCAATATCACACGGGCACAGAGGGTATAATACAGGTGAGCCGATGAGAAGCAATTTCAAAACGTATATTTAAAGTTTTGAAGTAATAAAGACGCTAGTTGGACGCTATCTGTATATGTGTTTGTGGGATTTCTGTCTCTAGCGCTCTGGTTCCTGCGAATGATTTTAATTTAAAGGGTTTCAAATCTATCAAAATTCGAACAAAAAATAAAGCAACTTTTCCACTGCTTTCTTCAGACTTTTAACTTCGCTGAAAATGGGCGTCATCTGGCAAATCAACGATATCGCATTTGCATGCGACAAGAAACGGAAATGTGTTCCATCATGTATGAGCCCTGTGATGAGCAGTCATTTCGAATTGGCTCCAATATGCCGTTGAGAACCGCTCTTGAAAGCGATAACACATTTGGAAGCTCTTCAGTTCCATCAACCTCAGCAGCAGCAGCAGCAGTAATGTCATCCTCTGTACCAAGCACATCAAGAAGAACAACAACAGCCATAACTACCACCACCACATTAGAAACAACAACAGCGGCATCAACAACAGCTTCAACAACGGCAATAACAACAAGCACTACCCCAACTACAATCGCCGCCTCAAGTAAGTAAACATTTTTGCTTCTCAATAAATTAAATAACAAAATGCTTTTATTTATTGATATATTTTTTATTTATATATATAGCACCTGGACCAGACACCACCATCAGTTCAGCAGATGCAGTAAATGGCACGGATGATACGGCTACATCGACAACAAACATAACCACAACCACGACTGCATCAATTCTTAACGATGAATTCGAGGGCTCTGGCGACGATTCAAATATCTCAACACCTTCTGCTTCCTCAGTTACTCCTGTGCGAGGAGGTTTCGACATTCTGGGATTTTTACGTAGTGCTTTTGATATAGGATTTCATCGTAAAAGCAAGGGCTTTGTACAAACACAACAATTAACGGAACAGAAACAACATCCGCGTCGCCAGCGTCAATTTTTCAGCACATGCACTGATCGCATCACTATGCCATGTATTATTGAAGACTTCATTGGTGCCGGTTTGGGTCCATTACCAGGTTGTGAGCCGGTACATTGTGGCTCACAGTTCTGCTCATCTGGCATAAATCCCTGCCGCATTGAATCCACCGTGACGCCATTCTATATCGGTATAAATTTTGGTGATGGCGCTTCGAAGGGCAGCGCAGAGGATAATATAGGAGCGTGCTTGCGATACAGTCAAGTCCAGTGCATGTAAGGGTTAGCATTGCGTGCATCAGTGTGCCTGTGTGTATATATAAGATCCCAGAAAACCAAATGATATCGTTTCAATATATGTTATCGAAAAGGTAATAATTTCAAACGCTTTTGATAATCGAGATTATACTGCATCCAGTGGCGTAGCGTGAATTTCTTCCACCCGGGGGCAGTTAAACATATTCCGCATATACAACTAGCCACTTTGGCCGACCCCGATAGCTCTGCCGCCCGAGTCATTGGCCCCCCTCTACCATCCACGCTACGCTACTGTCTGCATCGCAAGTACATCGAGAAATTTACGTTTTCGATAGATTTCACAAAACCTTATTGAGTTTAAAGATATTTTAATCTTTATTTATTATTATAATAGCCCTGTTTTGCAAACAGACATATTTATAAATGTCTATAAAGTTTTTAAAAATTTAGATATCATTTCTATTCCGGAACGATATCTATGTATAAATTATACTATCGAAATGAAGTTTACTGGGATGGTCATAAAATGAGTTTTTAATGTGATAAGTAAAAATAAAAACAATTTAATTATAATCATTTGGGTTGTTTTATTTTTAGAATTGAATCCAATTGAAATTCCATTTTCTAGTTTCCCAATAAATATTCACTCCATTAGTGTTGTAGTTTTTAGATCCTGGACTCCAATTGAAATCCTATTTTCTAGTTTCCCAATAAATATTCACTCCATTAGTGTTGTAGTTTTTATATCCTTTCACTTGGATTTTTCGTTTTCCGAAATTTTAAATAAATTAAATTTTTCGTGAGTTGCAATTTTCTATATTTGTTCTTTTATGAAATCTGCATTATAAAGGAATCAGAAGAAGGTAATAATTTGACAAAGGATTTTGTAAAATTAAAACAAGCTCCTTTGTGACAATATACATACATACACATTTATTAGTAAATCTTAACAATTAGAGTATGTGCTTTAAAAATATATTTGAATTGTATTAAAACGATGTGGAATTAATTTTTAAATTAAAAACAACTGCACATCAGCCCCTAGTAAGCCAATAATTTTAAAACAACAATTATACTAGCAACTAATTATAAAATGCTTTGGTTTAAATTCAATGTTTCTTATCTCTTGAGATTTTCATTTTTAAATGAGTTTAGTTACAGTTATTACAATATATTCTTTTTACTTTTACAAAATATATTATTAATTAATTATTCCCCAATTATTCCCTATTAATTAATTCCCAAATCGAAATATGAATTAAGTCTCAAATTTTGTCATACAAATAATTCTCCCGAATTTCGGGAGTTAATTCATATTTTGATTTGGGAGTTCATTCATTTTTTGTGAGTTATTGCCGTTTGCTCGGAGTTAATTCATTTGGACTTAATTCATATTTCGATTTGGGAGTTCATTAATTTTGAGTTAATTCATAGCGCCGATAAAACTATTATTGATACAATATAACAATTGAATCTTTGAATTTGCTTGCACTTCAGCAAACCAAAAAAAAATTCACTTGCACTTTAAACTATTAAAATAGATAAATATTAAAAAATAAGTATTTCGGAATGCTTTAGTAAAAACCTAATAAAACAATGTTTTTTTTCTATTGGAGATAAAAGTTGTACATACCGCCGACTAGCAGCTCAAGAAATGCCTAAAAGAACTCCCCACTAGCTGCATACACTTTGGGACAATGCATTTCCGCCAACTTGCCATACGCCACATTCGAGCCCACTTTAACGCGTCGTTGTATGGAATGTTTGTTCCACACGTGTGCTATATATGAGTGTTCGGTTCGCTTCATTGTCTCTTCGAGGTACTGCGCTTCGAAGAAATGCTCCCACATCGGCCACGATATCGCGTAGAACGTCTCCATGGGATAAACATTGAAACCCATGCAGCGTTCGCGAGTCATTATCTCTGTATTGCGTGTTTGACAAATACGTTGCAGCACACGTGTGATTACACCGGGTCCGTTATTTCCCCAGTCACTGCCATCGAAATTGTTCTGGAAATCGCGCAAGCACTGCTCAGCTACCTCGTGGCCAAAACCATCAGGCGCGAAATTCATAACTCCTGCAGCTACGGCCACTCTGGATTCAATGCCGCTAAAATTAGGTGGTACATCCTCAAAACTCCTTTTCACAATAACATCCAAGTCCAGATACGTACCACCCCACCGCCATAGCGTCAGGTAACGTAAGAAATCTGAGACATGCGACAAAACAAACCTATTTTAGTTAAAAACCAAATTCAGCGCTCAAGTGGATATAATTAAGAAAAATCTACTAAACACACTTCGATGTAAATAACTTGCCGCTCTTGAGCCACTCGTAGATGGGCGTGCCAGCTGCATAAGTCCACAAGTTAATGTTACGCAGATACACATTAGGATACGAGAACAAGGCGTCCAGCACCGGCTGAACAGTGATGTTGTCTGCACTGTATACAGCACTAGCGAATAGCACGAAAATGTCAAAGTTTGGATTGTGCAGGGCTGCTGATTCCACGGCACACGCTTGCCTGGCACTAAGACGCACGAGGTTTAAACCTTCGGGAAGAGTGCTCTGTGTGGCGTTGGACCTCGTCGCAGCTGATCCGAAAGAGTCAAAAATTGTGTTGAGTTTACGGGATTTCAACATAGTGTCACAAGTAGTTTCATGAAAAAAGATACTCTTTCCTGGCTTTGGCTTCCGCTCGGCCAGCAGAATATTCTCCAGACGTCTCAGGCCCAGCGCCCCATATTTCTTTATGCTGTGGTCTACAAAGCAGTAACGTACATCATTTTCGATAAATGGATGGAAATTAAGACTCAGAATGATCAAGAAAAATGCAAGTAAGCTAAGCAATAACACTCTTATGCGGAAATTCAGATGATAAAACTTTATCAGGTACTTCTGCAGGCCGCTCTGTATCTTCATAGCTGCAACGCAAAAACGTAAGCGCAGATTTTGGTTCACTGTTCAAATGTAAACTCACCGTGGCAATACCGTGACGTAACACAGGCGAACCTCAGCTTATCAAATACTCGATAATCTTTAGATATACTGGATATATATTTAATGAATATTTTAGCATTGATATTTGTTCATTGCAGGTTGTTCGTGAAATGTTCCACTCTCTGGTTGTTAATTTTATTATTTTTTTATTTTATCTAAAACGAAGGTATGTGTTTAAAAAAAGAGGAGGATGGAAATCAGAGATAATGAGATAGGACACTTCGAATTCGCCGCTTAAAAAATCGGTTTGACGTCTATTTTTTATGAGCTGTTGAATTCATGTACACTATACGTGAGCGCTACCATGTTGTTGTTCTTGTTTTCTGTCTTTCAGTATGTTGAAAAAATCAGCTGTTTCATGTTTCACCACGGACTCATTTAGTTATGAAATCAGCTTGCCTAGACGCAGTATCTTTTGAAACGGTTTCACTACTGTTACATCGATACCATCGGTGGCTACACACACTGGTTTCTCATTTGGTTTCAAAAGTCGTAAATATGTGATGCCAAAGTGTTTGTGAAATTTACTGAATATCCAAATGTTGGCCAGAGTGAGAGAAAATATGAACACGCGTTCGGCAAACTATGTTGTTCTTCTTTCGTTTGACAACTGCTTTCTTGTGTGCGTGCAAAGAAACTGAGAAGCAGGGTCTATTTTCAAAAATTCTCTACACTCGATACTAGAGTATGGACTTTTCTCTTTCTTCCTCATCTCTCTCTCAAACGAACTGAATGAAACCGTTTCACAAGATACTGCGTATAGCCAAGGCCATTGGCTTTTAAAATATAAATTTCACCATATATAAACAAAGGTGGTGAAGTTTCCCAAACCTAAAATGGTAGGTGCGAACGGATGCTTGACCCCCCAAGTGCATCAAAGATGTATGACAATACTTCATTTGCAAAAATATTAGAGAAGAAACGAAAAAATATAAATGCGACCATTCTGGATTTATTAATCGTAATTTTTTTTGGCAATAGGCGAACAACTTCGTATTTGCAACAAAACATCAGCACAGCGACTACTTTATACCAAAGTAAAAATGAGAAATAAACAACCAATACTTGGTAAAATATGGAAGCATATATTAATTACCATTATACGGAACGGGGAGTTATGTTTTATATATATTTTACACACATAAAAAGGATAATATTTTTATTTATTTGTTTTGACGTTTCATAAACGAACCCCTGAAAAACAGATATTGCATGCGTTCATGCGATCAATTTATTTTCGGCGAAGTACAAGTTTTTTGCAGCGAAGTACAAGTTTTTCACAGCGAAGTACAAGTTTTTTGCACAAAATCACAATTTTTTATCGTAGTGTTAGTGAAAATGCCATTGTGATTTGCGACGAATTTTAAGTGTCCTATCTCATTATCTCTGATGGAAATCCTTATAGAATTAACTTGGAAAACAACTTGCACTGATTATAATTTGTATATACCAAAGACTACAAGACTGGAAACTCCTCTTATTTCGTGAGAGAGCTCAAAAAAATGTCCGTCCGCGTGTTCACATACAGTGTATGTGAATTTTATGGTGAAATTACCGACTTGTTACAAGCTAAAACAGGCTATCACAAAGCATGATATCTGAAAAGGTAAACCGCTTTGCTTTGTTACCACACCGCCAGAAAATGATGGGGTGAGTTAGTGGCAGGGATACCAATGACACAGCTTTATTACTAATTATTTTTTTGGTTTTTAAGTAAACATTAATAGAAAAACTACTTTCCATTTATAAGTTCTAGAGGTTTTGACGATTTCTAAGCTGTTTGGAAATATTAAAAAGTAATGTAAACTTATTTATTTTTGTAATTTTTCATTTCTCTTTTATTTAAATTAAAATGTGTTAACACAAATAAATTTACAATTCATTTATTTAAATTAAAATTAATTAAACATAAACACATTCTCAATTCATGCATTTAAAATTAAATTCGTTTAAATTAAAGACCAAAAGAACTAAAGTCACAATTCAGTAAATATTAAACTAAATTAAAGATCAATATTCAACAAAACATGTTGAATACGTTGGCATCTCTTTCGGCTAAAAATACGCGTGGTAGGTTAAAAACAGCTGACTAAATTTGTGAAATGAGTAATTTTTATGAATTTTAACTTCGTTTTACTTGCAAAATATTCAATATTGTGCAATTATTAGACTTAAAAAAGGTTTCATGTACATTTCCAGAAGCGTGCGTTGCTTTTAAAAATGGCTCCTTGGTCTTTTTTACGTATTTGAAAAATCATATTTCTGGCTTATTGTTGTGAAGAAGAACAAGAGTTGCATTCCTCTCTCAAAATATTTTGTAAACAAATTCCCGGACTGTCAAAATTACATGCGTGTTGTTTTTGTAATCTATTACACCCAAGCCTGATTTCACCAACACATTCAAAGCGAAAAAAGAGTTTCCAGTCTTGTAGTCTTTGGTATATACAAACAAGTAAAAAATAATAGAATACAGATTATGCATTGCGCATGCCCATTATTCGATGGAAAAAATTTCACAATCATCTGTTTACAATTGACAACATTTATAAACCCAGGAGTATTAACTTCGGTCTTGCCGAAGTTCATATACCCTACACACGTTTACTTAACAATTGGGCGTGGCAATGGTCTAATTTTTTTCCTTTTCAATCTCAAATAGTCAGTGATGACAGAAAATATAATGCCAAATTTGATGAAAATATCTCTATTCGTTCTCCTGCAATCAAGTTTTATTTAATTAGTAGGCGGACCACGCCCATTTGTGGTAAACTGCTCTGGTCAGAAACAGCGGACTTCTAGACAATTTCAACCGCAAATTCTTTTTACAACTGAGAAATTGAGCATGGATGAATTTATATTTACGATAAAAGGTAGGCGTGGTAATGGTCCGATTTGATGAAGATATCTCTATTCGTTCTCTTGTAATCGTGATTTCCACAGACAGACAGACGGACGGACATGGCTAAATCGACTCAGGATGTGATGCTGATCAAGAGTACAACAAACAAGACAAAAAACAACAAGAGCAGTAAAAACAGAAACAATACTTATTGGTGCGCCCTATTTAAGCAAAAAAAAGTGTTTATTGTGACCAAATGTTTACAATTATTTCTTCCTAAAACTACTATTGTAGTTAATGCGTAAGAGGCATGTTTGCACTCTTACGTACAAAATTCACGCAATTTCGACGTAACTTCGCAGAACATACAAATTTTGAAATCTGATCCGCATAATTCGGTAGTCATCGATTTCGGGAACTAGTATACACTAGTTCTATCTGTTCTATTCAATGCTCGGTTGTCAAAGTAACAATGTCAAAATTCACAGGGTGTATCACAATAAAAAAATACATACATAATAAATTTATATCTGATTATGTATATATTATATAATTATAATATAATTTAGGCATAAATGCAGAATAGCTGCCAAGCTCAGATTTTGTTCATCTTTTTTTTACCGTTAGATAGGGCCATCAGGAACGGAAGTGGCTGGTTTGTATCGGGGGCTGGTCAGCCATCTTGGATTTATGACCGTTTGAAGGAAAAATGAATGGTTTAATGAAAGTAATTTATCTCATAAACTAAGAGAGCTAGCGGAACTAGCGATGTACTCTTGGAAAGGTATTCTTAATGCGTTTCATTTATGTAATACACATTTTTGTCCATAACATGGCTGTGAAGGAGTTATATTGATTTTTAGAAAAATGTGACAAGTTGACCTTGAAAGAACAATTTATTTCGTCCAAACGGACACATTACGGTATAAAACAAATTACAGTTATGGAAAGCTTGTTCTTTTACTTTTAAAATGGTATATAATATGTTATACTTACTATTGTATTACATTACTTTAGCTTTACTTTTCTCTAAACAAACAAGCGTAAACACAGAAAAAACATTTGAAATTAAAAAATTTTTATGAAAAATCGCGCGATTTTGAAAAATAGATGAGAGCGGCATCCGCTGTTGTTAGAGTCCCCACAAACAGCAGTAACTACAACAGAAACCACAACAAAAAATTACTACATAGTACAATAAGTTACTAATAATATTATTTGTTCGTTCTAGTTATGGGTATAAATTTGTAATAATGTTTCTGAGTGGTCCTCTAGATGATTGCCAAGAAATTTGACAGCTGCAAAAACATTGCTATCTAATGGTGGGTGTCACATTGGACATCTTGAGGCCGCCTCAGAAAAAGCTGTTTACGTTGCACCCTGTCACACTACAAAAAATTGTACGCATCCTCAAACTCGTGTACGTGCAAGCGGTTGAGATGTGTTTGTAAGCGCTTTCATTTCAACTAAAGCACGGTACGGAATGGTTGATTTGACGTGTCAGTAGCATAAGATATGTTGTACTTTACGTACCCTCTGTCTAATCTACCGTATATTCTACCTGCATGAGTTCGCATTATTCGAATGTAATGTAATGTAATGCAATGTTGTGATGACCTTCAACAATTTTTTACCTGTTCGCCAGCCTAGAAAAAGTTCGCCAGTTGTAAAAATAAACATGTTGTAAAGGTTGATAGAAAGACAGCAAGAGAAATTGCAACCTTTTTATACATCTTGGTTTTTATTTATAATTCTGAGAAATGTATCCTTTCTTTCCAGAGTATTCTTTTGGGTCAATTGATCAATATAATAATTTGTTTTAAATATGAATACGGAATATTTTCATATTTAAGAAATAAGTTTCTAGAGCTTAGTTAAGTTTTCTAAGCTTTGTTTAAGTTTCTAGAATTATTCTAATAATAATTATAATAATAATAATAATTACATAATACAATTAAATTCTAAAAAGAAAACAGTAAAGTAAGAAAAAACATGAAATCAGTTTTTCCATTCCATACGTTAGTTCCAAGGGCGAAGCCCTTGCTGTGGCTGCTACGCATAACAAAACAGAAATGAGAAGGCAACAGATAAGAAAAATTTTCTGACCGTGCTTCGAGTTTGTATACATGTGTTAGTGTTTGACGCTCGTGAGGCAGCCAAAATTTTAGCGCTAACATTGAGGCGAACGTGGATCGAAAGCTGTTCCACTTTTTGCAATCAACCAATCAGAGCGTGTGAGTCTGGCGCATAGATGCCCAGTGTGACACCCACCAATCGCTGGTGGAAGCGTTTTCTTTGGCGAAGCCAACGGAAAACGTCAATTATTCGTATAGATATTTGGACAGGCCGCATCGATGCGTTTGGTCTTTTGCATTTAACAAAATTGGGACGTTTTTTAATATGTAAAAAATCATTGATTTCGTATTTTAGTTTAAAGAATGCAATAGATTTGCAAAAGAAAAAGAAAGTTTCTGCAACTGTGTTTAAAAACCTCGACTAACCCTATCCAGCAAAGCAAAAACGACGAAACAACATATTTCTCCTGTCATTGAGGTTATGTACACTTGAAGTTGTGATAGCGACGACGGATATACGGGCATTGAATCCTAATTGAATTCAATTCAGAACATGAATGTCCCGCCAACAGTAGTACCTTCCATGGCCGGCATGGGCTTCCCGCCGATTGTTCCACCGTTCAGCATGCCGCCACCGGGGTTTGGGGCTGCACCGCCACCACCTGAAATTGTCGCGGCTGCTTTTGGCACCACTTCGAACACGGAATGGACAGAACATAAGGCGCCCGACGGACGTCCTTACTACTACAACAATACTACTAAACAGAGCTCTTGGGAGAAACCCGAAGAGTTAATGACACCTGCAGAGCGTATTATAAATCAGTGTCCGTGGAAAGAGTACCGTTCAGACAACGGAAAAGTGTACTACCACAATGTCAACACGAAGGAGTCGCGATGGGAACCGCCCCCAGAATTTATAGAAATGCAATTAAAGGTCAAAGCCGAAGAGTGAGTATATCCAGAATCCAAAGAAATGTGTTTGAATTAGCAGATTTATTTGTCTTTATTTTATTTTTTTTTATTTGCTAGAGCGGCAGCTGCGGCCAAAGCTGTGGCAGCAATGACATCATCATCATTGGCGGGCATTGTTCCGCCAGCTGCGTTGGCCAAGATACTGCCGGCAACGCTACCTGTGGTGGTGCCAAAGATAGCCACGCCAGACATTAGATCGCCAGCAACACCCGATAGCAATGAAAATTCATCGTCTGCGTTGGATCAGGCTATGGCAGCTACTTTAGCCTCAATTGAAATACCGAAAAGTAATGCAAAGGAAACAAAAGAAGGTATTTAGCAAAAAGGTTTTCAGCTTTTATCGATTACTTATTTACTGACTTTTGAAGTTAAAAAAGACATTGTGGAGGAACCTAAGCTTATATTTAAAGATAAGAAGGAAGCCATCGAGGCATTCAAGGATCTGCTGCGTGAGAAAAACGTACCTTCGAATGCTAACTGGGATCAATGCGTGAAAATTATATCCAAAGATCCGCGCTACAATTCCTTCAAGAACCTCAATGAAAAGAAGCAAACCTTCAATGCATACAAAACGCAAAAACTTAAAGATGAACGCGAGGAGTCACGCTTACGGGCCAAAAAGGCCAAAGAAGATTTGGAGCGCTTCCTAATGTCGTCGGACAAAATGAATTCACAACTGAAGTATTATAAGTGTTGTGAAGTATTTGCCACCAATAAAATATGGAACGTCGTTCCCGACCAGGATCGACGCGACATCTACGAGGACTGCATTTTCAATTTAGCTAAACGCGAGAGGGAAGAGGCGCGAGTGCTAAAGAAACGAAACATGAAGGTTCTGGGGGAATTACTAGAATCGATGACCTCTATAACATATGCCACGACTTGGTCGGAGGCGCAAGTTATGTTATTGGAGAACGTTTCCTTCAAAAATGACGTGAACCTACTAGGAATGGACAAAGAAGATGCGTTAATTGTGTTTGAGGAACATATACGCACACTGGAGAAGGAGGAAGAGGAAGAACGTGAACGCGAGAAGAAACGGGTGAAGCGCCAGCAACGCAAGAACCGCGACGCTTTTCTGACTCTCCTCGATGCCCTGCATGAGGAAGGTAAGCTAACCTCCATGTCGTTGTGGGTTGAACTCTACCCGCTGATATCGGCCGACTTGCGATTCTCTGCAATGCTTGGACAGCCCGGCTCAACACCGCTGGATTTATTTAAATTTTATGTGGAAGATTTGAAAGCACGATTCCACGATGAGAAAAAAATAATACGTGAAATACTAAAAGAAAAGGAATTTACAGTGCAAGCGAGTACTACTTTCGAAGACTTTGCTACGGTTGTGTGCGAGGATAAACGCTCGGCCAATCTAGATGCTGGAAATGTAAAACTCACCTACAATGCGTTGTTAGAAAAGGTAGCCACAATATTTGATTCTTGCCATAGCTTAATTTTCATAATTAATTTCCCTGTTTCAGGCTGAAGCTATTGAAAAGGAGCGCCTTAAAGAGGAGAGCCGGCGATTACGCAAATTGGAAAATGAAATAAAGGCCGAGTGGCTTGAATCCAATGTTACCGCTAGTGATTCCTATGAAACTGCCAAAAAACTAGTGGAGCATTTAGAAGCATTTACCATCTACGACAAGGAGATTGGAGGGGTTAAGAAAATATGGGAAGATTTTATCAAGGAGAGCGAAGATGCATGCAGTCACCATCATTCGAGGTCACGCAAAGTGAAGAAAAACAAAAAACACAAGAAACGCACACGGTCCAGCTCGAAATCGGTATAATTATCAATCGGTTTTCGAAACTGAACTTGGTGTATATGTTAACATTATTTAATTTTCTTTATTAAAAGGACATTGACAACGATTTATCGGAAATAGAGCGAGAAAAAGCCAAAAAGAGAAAGGTATCTTCTAGATCGGTGAGTATGAAATTAAAGGCATTTGCTTTTACAAAATTGTATATATCAGAATTTTAATGACACGTACTTGTTACTCATGTCGAATTCTCCAAAAACCAAATCACAAATTGAACTTTTTAACTGTTTTCATTTTTTTATAACTTTAGCCATCCATAAGCAGCAGTGCTAGCATTGACAGCGAACGCGTCTCCAAGAAAAAGAAGAAGCGAAAACACAAGCGACCATCAAGAGCTGTAAGTTTGAATACAGTTTTTGTTAATGGTGTGCATATATAACCTTCTATCTCTCTCTTTTCTCATAGTCATCCTTTGAATCTGCGCGCGGACTTTCGCCTATTGTGTCTCCACCTGCACCAGTACAAGTTGCCGAAATAGCAGTTGTACCCATGAAGAAAAGGAAAAAGGAGAAGAAAAGCAAAAAAGAGTCTCGCTCAAAACACGCACGGTCACCAACACCGCTCAGTCCAAACAGCAATGGTTCCGGAAAAATGCTTCATTCGACTGCTTCATCGCGTAACGGCGATGATCAGGCACTCAGCGAGAGTGAATTGGAATCGAAACGTGCAGCTCTGCTCGCCCAACTCAACGAACAAATGGAGGAATGACAGTGGAACAATCAATCAAGTGCAGGTTACAAATAATTGTAATTTGTAATTAAGCGCTTAAAGGTTAAATTGCGGAAAGAAAACTTTCTTATTTAAGCACCGCCAGCGTATTTTCTTTCTTCAGCTTTGATGAAATCTTTCTATTTCAGCGAAATAATTAAATTGTATTTTATAATTGGGCTAAAGTGGTAAAACTAATTGTGTGCGAATGATAAAAGCATTATAAATAATGCTAATAATAGTAATATTAATGATACCAGATATTAAACAAATCTAGTTGGTAAGAAAAGCATTACCAGAGATTAATTAAACAAATGAAAAATCACTTTATTTCAAAATTGTGTAAATTGCATTGTGTTTATAAGAAATCTAACATCTCCATCTATTTAAAACGTGCAAATGTAATTATATAATATAATTTCTATTAAATTAAATAAACTAGTTTCACTCACAATTTGAAAAACAGAAATACAATCTGTACGTGATTTATATCGTAGTTGGAAAATAATGAAAAAATCCTATAATGGATTCCAGTGGAGCGTATACGAGTATGCAAACGGAGGAAAACTAAAGGGTAAAAAATCGCATCCAATCCCCGGTATACAAAAATAAACCAACTTTGTTTTTAACTTGCTTTCTATTGAATTTAAAATGTTTACTTTTACGGTCGGAATTTCTATGAAAAAAGTTAAAACTTTATTAATTTAAATTACAAATCTCGAGTTCAATGTTTTTTACAAGTGTTTTTTTAATTTTTATTGCATACAGGACACAAGAGAAGGATTATATAAAACTATTATCTTATAAATATCGATCTTAGAACTTGAATTCTTTGTATTTTTTTGTCGTTTTCGTTGGATCTGTCTGTTGACGCTTACGTTTGGATTTCTGTCGTGCCACATGTTCGGCTAACATATCGGACAAATCTTCCTTCTGCAAGTGATTTTGTTGTTCTCGCATTTGTTGTTCATATCGCTGTGCCATGGCATCGTTATCCATATCCAGTTCGGATGGATCCAGAGCCAACTCAACAGTTCCTTCACGATCGACGGTTGTAACGGCCGCACGTGCTGTTACTTGTTTATTGACGCCACTAATATCGTATACGTGAGTAGAGCCCATCATTGATGCACCCACACGATCCGATCGCTTTTCGGGCAACACTTGATACAATACTGGAGTTTCATTGCTGCAAGAAAAAAAATATTTATGATTATTCAATTGTTGGATTTAGTAGTGAGAACATATAAAACATACTCTTCCATTTCAGCTTCGATTTTCTTTTTACGCAATTCAATGTTGTCTGGCGTTTCCATGCCGGCGGGCACGCTATTTAATCCGGAAGGCGTGACAAGACCTTCAGCAGGAGTAACCAATCCACTTTCATCGGGCTGATTGGCAAGATCCTCGCCGTCTTCCTCCTCTTCCTCTGAGGATTCCTCCGATTCAGATTCGAGTTCACCCCACTGATTCCGTTCAATGTCGCCCTCGTCAATACCGTTCTTAAGAATTTTAAAATACGATAGAATTGTGATTAAAAATCGAGTGATCTAAACTTACGTCCATATCGATAACGTTTGTACCGAAGACATCACCATACAAGGGTTTGCCGTTCTCATCAACGGGCGGTTTTCCCCACCCACCAGCGTGATAACCAAAGGAAGTGCCTTCTGGAATGGGTGCATTTAGCCCAGGAATCTTGAGACTTGGATATGATGGTGGAGGTCCATAACGTTGTTGCGCGATCAACCATGGTGGCGGAATCTTATGTGCACTAGGACCAACTGGCATTCCCAAAGCAATGCGTAACTCTTCCGACAGATCTCCGGGCTTCTTTTCCTTTAGACGTGTCTCAAATTCTTTACCCTCGTAGTAAAGATCACCATGAATGGTCATGCGTGGCTTAGTTTGCCATTTGAAGAAAGCATCGTGTAACTTCTGATAATCGATATCGATTTTTCCCATTTTGGGACGTACACGTTCGCGCATTTTCGATTTCAGAGACTTTGCTTCGTCTTTTTCCTGCAGCGATTCTCGCATCTCCATGATGCCAGTCTTTTTTATGAACGCAGGTAAGTCGAAGGGCGGTTTCTCAATGCCGCGTTTTCCCTGCAAATACTTGCGCTTGAAGCACCAGTGTCGCGGCACTTGCACGGTGTTGCGATATGCTTTTAGCTGCACCAGCAACTTGGGATCTCGCGCGGTCACATCATGCATTTCGACAACATCCGGCCGATTAACCAATTGTTTCAGCTCGGCAACGCTCAGACGTGTAAGTTTCTTAAGCTTGCGTTTAGAAAGCTTTTCTTTATCCTCTTTGGGATCCTAGAGAACAAAAAGAAAGTAGAATATATAACTGGAAATACAGATGTATAGTAAAGAGTTGTTTGACCTCATCCATATCATCATCATCGTCATCCATATCCTTGACATTCAATTTCTTTTGCCCGCTGCCTGTCTCGCCGTCGTTGGCTTTGTCTTTTTCGACAGGCTTTGGTTTATTCTCCAATTTAAAGATTTCGAAGACACGATAAAATTGACGGTACATTGGCGCTAAATCAGCAATTGTTATCTTCTCGGGCACGTATCTGCAAAGAAACACTTTTTAATATAAATTCGTAACCAGAATGAGTATTGATGAGACTCACTCAATAGTGACACCCTCAGGTGGTGTATCTGAACTTTTTTCTAGATTCTTGTCGCTCTTCTTCGATTTACTTTTTGACCTCTCTTTTGAACTTTCCCTTTCTGTGTTCTTGTCTTTGTCCTTTTTCTGAGAACTGCTTCTATTTTCGCCCTCTGTGGTAGCTATGACAGAATCCTCAATCGCTTCCTTATCGGCCACATCCTTGTCTTGTTTGGCTACTTCGCGCTGCTGCCTAAGTTTTTTATTTTGCTTCTTACGCTTCTTCTTCCTTTTGTTTTTTTCCGCTTTACTCTGTTTGCCATTCTTTGACGCCGTTCCGTTGGTTTGTATATCAGCATCGTCGTCAGAATCTTCCCCATCCGCATAATCATTGCTAATAACGCCGCCGGGAATGTTTCTGGTTGATAATTCAGCATCGGTAGAGCTAAAATCATCGGCGTTTACTTGGAATTGTGCTGCGCGTCGGTCTTTCAGTGCGAGAACATCTTCCAGAACTTTTGGCAAGACAACCTCTGTAGGTTTCTTTATGGCGTCGGCACCATCATTCTCTTCATCAGAATCGTTCCCGACAGTGTCGCCCTCAGCATTGGCTATCTTATTATCTTTTTCACTGTTCTCACTGTTAACTGTATCCATTTTAGGCGGGAGAACATGAACCGACATAAGTGGCTTCGGTTTACCTGCCGTAAGGTGGTCAACCTGACCAACTTCGGCTGTATTAATGTTAGCAATGGCTGGATTTTGATTCCAAGGCTGTTGTGGTGGAATTTGTTGATGATTAGGCAATGGCTGAAAACCTGGCATCATGACGGGAGGTGGACGCATGATAGGAGTTGACGGCATGCCGCCCGGAGGACCGACCTGCATTTGCATAAGAGATGGTGGAGGTACAACGCCGACGTTCGGAATGGTTGGCATCATTTGTGGCGGGGGTAGCGGCATTCGCTGCGGTCTCTGATAAAAAGTTGTGATTCAAAGATTGTGTTAAACATATTTTACACTTACGCCTGGGAATTGATCGGCCATTGTGAGTTTTCTCTAGTGTTTTTAAATTTATAAAGCCAAAATCATAGAATCCAGTCGAGCGTAAAAATTATTTGTGATTGAGAAAAGTTCCTTTCACAATCGTTCCATTAAAGTTGTATCACCTACAGGATTGCCACCTATAATAAATTTTGATTATTGTCAATGGTTAATATTATATTAAAATAGTAATATTAAATATCTCAAATTAGTGTTAGTAATAGTTTTGGAAGAACTTCACATTCCGTGGTTTCTTTGGAAGTAGCATTATTTAGTTTATGAGAGAGATGAAGAAAGTGAAATCTACAATCTATACTTTTTCATCTATAATCTATAATTATTTCATGTTTTTAATTGCTAATTAAACTAAAATTCTTTCTTGCAACACTGATTTGTGCTAATTTAATTTTGTCACACGTGTTGTGAAGTACAATCTTTTTTCTTATAATTTATTTTTAAAAATCTTTACAAGTTGTGCAAACTCTTGCCATGTTATTGTAATAAAAGCAAGTTTATATACTCATACGAAATAAACTCTTTTTTAAATACATTTTGCTAATAAAGTGTTCTTTATAAACTGTGTTTTGTAGCTTGAAACTCACAAGGTGCCTACAAAGAAATAAAAATGTTTAAATTTGATTTTAGTGTAGATGATTGTGGAAGCGACACATTTGGTGAAAAGGATAGCAACTCAAAAACAGATGAGTAATAACTTCAATACTCTTATTATTGAATATTTAATAATTATATTTTTGTAGTAAAGAAAGTGATGAAGAAACTAATTGTTATGTATCACAAGAAGTTCAAATTAGTACGGAAATTCTTGAAAACTTGGACGTATACAAACTGAATTCAACTGTGTTACCAGCTGGCAACATAACAATAACGTATATCATGTCTGGTTACCTTTTACAAAGTCTTAATTCAAGCAATGAAAATGCAGAAGATATAAAAAGAGCTGAACAAAATCACTCCGACTTAATTCCTGGAGTTTATGAAGGTAGTTTATTGACTACAAAAACCTTTAAAAACTCTGATCGAAAAAAAATTTAAATTTAGATAAAAAAATAATCGATATAAATCTTTTGAAATTCCCTAATTTCTATAATATACAAGTTAAACGAAATAATTCCAGGCGGAGCTAAAATATGGGAATGCACTCATGATTTAATTAAATATATGACTGAAAGTTGTTTACCCGCCATGTTTGAAGGTAAACGTGTTTTAGATCTTGGATGTGGAGCCGGTTTATTAGGAATTTATGCTTACAAGTGTGGAGCCCGAGTACAGTTTCAAGATTATGTATGTTTTAAAGCCCTGTCGCCCGTTTCTGTAACTTGTTCGAGAAATACTCGAATGAAAGTGACGCCAGTTATTTTCACACAGTGACTGAACGTGTTCAAAGTCACTAGATTACCAGAGAGATCGTGACGTCAATTCCCGAACAGAAGCTAAAACGAGAAAACGCTTCCAGAAAAGTTCCAGAAACGGGTTACTGACACGCTGTTTAAATTGATACACAATATATTTTGTTTTTTTAGAATAAAGACGTTTTGGAACAAATAACAATGCCGAATGTATTTCTTAATGTGCCGAAACCACCTGTCGAATCGGATTTGGATTTGAAGAAACTGAAATCTTATTTGCAATTTTATAGTGGCGATTGGAGCAAATATGCAGAATTATCAGAAACAGACGAAAAATTTGATGTTATCCTGACGTCAGAAACTGTATATAATCTAAGTAATCAACCAAAGTTGTTAAATACTCTACACACGAAACTAACAACAACAGGAGTCGTTTTAGTGGCAGCTAAAACGTACTATTTTGGAGTTGGTGGTGGTTTAAGACAATTTGAAGATTTAATTGTAAAAGACGGTCATTTTGACTCCAAAATTGTGTGGACATCTAGTGAAGGAGTTTCTAGAGAAATTTTAGAATTAAGAAAGAAGAAAATTACTTAAGCCCAATACTATGTTCTAGTGATGTAGGAGAAATATTATATTAAAGATGTTCATACTTTTTTTGAAAACATTTTTTAATTGCTAACTGAGAAATTGCGTATAAATTTTTATATATGAAATAAATAAAAAAAATTAAAAGAAAATTTTGAAATGAAAAAACTAAAAATGCGGTGATCTTTAACATCTGTTCTTGACTCCTCACTTTGTAGGTAAAGAATGAGTGCTAAAAAACGGCAATTATGTAATTGTTAAAATATTCCTGGCTCACCTTGTGACTCCATAAATACTCGTTCTGTTTATTTTTCTTACCGTTTACTCTCGTTCTTTTAATTGCCTACACCTTACCGTCGGCATGCTCAGTGTTTAAATCTTTGCCTTTTGGAATACAGTTGAAAATCGATTATCCGGACCTCCACCATCATTGTTTTATATAAAAAACAAATCTATCGCAAATAAACTCTTTTATTCAAAGATCAATCAAAAGCTCAAAAGAGGGCCGTCATCTTGGAGCTAGTAGCGTTGAACCTGATTTGGTAATTACACTCTTTTACTTAATTTGCGTTCGAGATAATTAAGCATGTTGTATACTGCTCGAAAGGTGCTATTAAAAACTTACATTTAATTGATTCCTTCATTATCATTTAAGAGAGAAATATTTGGTTTTACTAGCATTTTTCAGCAAAAGTAGAAATATGTACATAATTAATATATTACAACAATCGTAAAAGTAATTATAACATAAAAGAAGGGCTTTTAAAAAACTTTGAAATCACACATATATCGTGCTCGTATCTCTATTGGCTTAAAAGATATTGAGCTTCAATTACTCAAATTTTGTACTTGAGAATCCTATAAGTCCTAAATTATTATAAAGTTTTTAATTTTTAAACATTATGTATTTTAACATGCTTGCATCTCGAAAGGTAGGAGGTATTACAAACAAAAATATAACGTCGTTCTGTATCAACTACCCTTCCTGCATTTATACCGAAACACGTTTAGCGTTACGTGTAGAAACTTATGACCGACTGAAATTCAACATTTCGGCACTTGTTCATTTGTGATTTTTAATAACATACTGTCTATGATGCTTCCGTAATTTTGTAATGTAAGAAATCTAAAATAATATTTTTTATTTCTTTGCTAAAAATGTATATAATAAAAATTGGCAGCAGATTTTAGGTAGTCTAATAGATCCAATAATTAAATATATTGTAAATAAATTTTCACGCTGCGCTGGTATAATTTTTGGAACGATTTCCGAATCGGCTGGAATCATTAATTACTGGTACTGATATGGATTGCAATGTGAATCGTATTGTTCAGAGTAGTGGTGACGATTATATTAAGCAAGCAGAAGACTTCACCACAAGTGAGCGGCAGAGTGAAACATCTCTCTGCTGCTGCGAGTATATAAACAGTCGACAGCAGCGAACGAATATACTAACGTGTTGTTGTAAATGTGAGGAATTCGATTTGGTCTTCGATCGGTGAGTATTATTTCGAAAATCTTTATGAAATCAACCCGCTTATGCTTCCGATGTTGGGAATTCACAGTTGGATCCGTTGCAAGCACATCGAAGCACATCTACAGAGAGGCATGCTGCTTACCTTCCAAGATCGACTTCGCATCCCCTGGCGAGATGGCGCCAAGCAAGTCTCATTGGATGCGCTGGTGCCAATTATTGCTATACCGCTAATGATTGGCATTGCGGCCATTAACTTATATGCAGCCTGCATTATGTTTATTACTTCATGCATTTTTATAGCTTATGCTTTCTACATTCTTAAACGCACTCTACCACGCTCGAAGTTTTTTTTCGTCTGGTCCTTCTGGTCCGTGGTGAATATGGTGTTGTTGTTTGAGATCACTATGCCGTTGTTAGAACTGTTACCAGAGGAGAACTATGCTTTGTTGATTTTTGTAGTCATTTCATTGTATTGCTTGTGGAAAGCAAAGCAGCGCGCTTCGCTTAATCATGTTCTGCAGAGCACTGTCGATGAAGATGAATTGCCAGACATAACGGAGGAGGAGGAACAACAGACTTCATTGCTGTTGGAGCAGGTTGATGATGTGAACGATGACCATCACCATCCGTCCATTTGTCAGATCTGTCGCAAATATATGCAGCCACGCACAAGCCACTGTTCCGTGTGCCAGGCTTGCATAGTGCGACGTGATCACCACAGCTACTGGCTGGACTGCTGCATTGGGGAGGCCAACCATCGTTATTACTTGTTGGGTCTGATATTTGCCGAGCTCGGTTTGTTGTTGGGCTCTAATCTTACGATAACTGCTGTGTGCCATCCTTTTCTGGTATTGCGTTTGGGTGGAGTGCCTGTCATGTTGCCCGATGATTGCAGTGATGTGTTCGATGAGTATGAGTAAGTTAATCATGAAATATTCAACTCGATTACATGGAAATTAACGTGGTAAAGTGTAATTTTTTTCATTACCACAGACTGGCCATCTCGTTCATTATTGGTGTATACGCGTTAATAATGGCAGCTTATATTCTCATGGTGTTGCTTAAGCAATTTTTTCTAATTTCCAAGGGCACCACGATGGCCGAATATAATCGTGGTCCAAATTGCAACCGCAAGTCATTGCTGTCCAATTGGAAAGCTTTCATTTTTTAACTTATTGGAAATTAGCATTACAAGGAAAAATTTAGCATTGTTAATGATATTAGAAACTAAACTGCACGATTATCTTGTAGTTCAAAGTAAAACAAATCACATTTCCGCCATCAATAACTATATGATGCTCATATTTAGTGGATTTATTTTAATCCTAGTTATTTTATATTTCATATATATATATGTGTAATTTTATATATTATATCACACTATTATGGTAAGGCAATTCAAATGTTGCTTCCTATTAAATTTAACACATGAATGTAAGTGTCGAAATAAAAAGGAAATGTGTTAAAAAAATATGGATATTGTATTTGGTGGATGAGCATATTTATAGCATGAAGATACTGCTACAGGTTTAATTTTTAATTAATTGAATAATTGAATTGAAGTTAATCTGCACATTCAATTATAGTAGAATCAATACTATAATGGACTGATTCGCGCAATAGTTATTTTTTAATGCAAAATAGAATTTTAATAGATTTAATTTTCTTTCGAATAAAATTTAATAGTTAATTTTATGGTCCTTTTTTATTGTAAGTTTTACTATTTATAATATTATTAGTCAAAGCGTTTAAAAACATTGAGTATTTATTTATAAGCATAATATGATGACGTAGTCTAAATAAAACAATACAATAAAAAATAAAGTTTGTTACAAAAATATATATTCATCTTGTTGCTTTTGAGTGATTAATAGGATTCGTCTTGATTTGGAGTGTAATCCGGTAATAATTCCCAGATCTTCATGCGCCATCGTTGACGACGTTCTTCGGTTTCCTTTTCCAGTTGAAGAATTTGTGGCAAACGTTGCCAACGATCTAATATCTTCCACTTTAAGTGCCTACAAAATAAAAACGAAACAAAATAATATCAACATCTTTCTCCTTTTTCCAATTGTTTGGGTGCTGCTTACCACTCATGATGCGACGCTGCCTGTTGTAATTTCGTGTCTTCAATCATTTTTTGGCGCTTGCTGTAGCCAAACCAGCGCACAAATATGGCTTCGATTGATTTTAATTCATACCAGTCGATAGCTACATACATTTTGCTGCGTTCATCCTTAACATATCGTGTCCAGGCAGCTATCATTTGACGCTTCAGTATTTTATTGTAAAGCTCATCGGCCCTCATCGCTTTTTGTTCATTTAGAAGCACACAATAATTGTGCCACGTTCGGAAGCAGTTCTTTTGTATTATACACCTCAGGAGTATTTCACACCGACGAATATTATCGTATTTCAAGTGCACTAATCGCCGAAAGCCCTCCATGCCTACGCGGTGCAGCAGACGTCGACGACAGTATTCTTCCGACTTGCGATTATTTTCAATAGCACGCTGGCGCTCACGTTCCTTGATGACTCTCTGCATCTTCTCCTGCCGACGTTTTTCTTTCAGCGCCTCGATACGTAATCGTTTTGCTTCTTCGTTTTCTAAGATCTAAAGAAAAAAGTACAGCGCTTAGACTATACTATGTATTTTTATTCAAAATTCTATACCTTTGCTTCCTGTGCTGCTAGTTTCTGTACCTCACGCTCAGCTTCGTGCTGCTGTCGTCTTTGTCGTGCCTGTTCATGCTTAATGCTGCGCTCCAGCGCACGCTCTTGCATGTTCTGCAAGAATTTCGGTACGAAGAGCGCGTGACCCTGCAAATGTGCGTACTTCTCATCATCTGCGTCTTTCAGATTTCCGATTATCTGCAGACACTTGGCTTTGGCTTTGATTTTTGGGCCTCCAGAACGTATAAAGTTCTTCAGTTCCTTTCTGATTTCTTCTCGAGCTTCTTTGGCATCCTGCGATACTCTGTTCAGCTTGAGCTCCATAATCATGCGCTCCTGGCGGTCCAATTTAAGGCGCTGCAGATCGATAATATCCTGCTGAACTTTTATTCTAGTAGAAGAATGTTAATAGTCAATATACCAGAATAGGATATGTACTCAACAATTAAAGCAAAGAATTTATCGTATTTAATTTTAAACTTACTTATTTTCGTACTTCTTTGATAAGCGCACTTTGTTCACCGCAGCTTTAGACTCTCCATGAGCATAATTTTCGTCCTGGTCAATTAATTTGTTGTCGATTTTATTTAGCCGCACCTTTTCTTTGCGTATTTTATCCAAAAAGGCATTCATCTGGATAATACGATCATGTCTTTTTGTTAAGTTTTGGTTTTGTATGCGCTCCACAGTAGTGTAGTGAATCCACTTCAGGAAATATTTACGCATAATATTTGCCGTTGAATGAGATGCTTGAGTTTTAAAAAGTTGATCGATAATAAGATTCTGTTCGTGATTTGGTTGCCCTATGGATTCCTCAACGCTAATGTTTTCGGTATTGGCTTCAGGTGACTTCAGTGGTGCTTTTAGATGGGTAATCTTTAGAAAATCATTCGATGAGGAGGGTTCCGCAACCGGTAGCTTTCCGAGAGTCTCATTAGATTCCGAAAAAACACTTATATCCTCTTGATTACTGACGTCCTTTTCCTCCTCCTCTGCTATATTACCATTTGTTTCGTTTTGCAGGACTATCCCTCCTTCTTCTTCCTTTCGCAATTCCAGTAACGCTTCCTCCGCTAAATCGGATGCAACGGAATTGATGCCATCGGTAGAAGTCGAGAAGTCTGATGATTCACGCTTGTACTTAATATTGACATCCGACCCAAAGCGTACGCAGCGGAGCCCCATATCCTCTGTATTCTCTGCAGTGCTCCCACATGAAACATTTTGCTCTTCCGAATGTCCCTCGTGGCACTCAAGTTCCACTTCATCTGTTTCTTTTGCATTCTTCTTGTCACTTTCATATTCTTTATAGGAATTTCTTGTTGTGCAGAACTTATTATTCGCCTCTAGTGCTTCAAGAGGAGCTGCATTAAAGTCTTTCATGTCTCTAGCTGTGGCTGCTAGGCTTTGCATTTGTTGATTGTTCTCCAAACTGTCTGTGTTTGTCTCCAAAACTTCGTTAACTTTGCTCAGTTTAACTTGACTGCGTTTGTGCTGCTTTTCTAATTGAACACGCAATTTATTGAGTTTATTTTTGAAGTAGCGCTGTTCCACTTCTATATTATGCGTCAAACATCTGTCCAGGTTTTGCTGATTGGCCACTGTGACCAGCGGAAGATTTTTCGAGCATTTGCGGAACTAATTTCAAATAATTTCTATACCTGACTTTCGTTTACATATTTTATGCTTCTACTTACCAGTTCGTGCCTTAAATCCATGACTAGTTGGGGATTCAAAGTGGCCATTGCATCCTCATCACCATTTAGTAGTTTCTTTTGTTTCATTCCTATGAAGTCAGTTTCTATTAAATGACGCACTGCATCCAACTTAAGAGAGGAAGCCCCGAAGCTGTTGCTTCCACCGTATTTCTTTCGGATGCGATCCCATCGTGTGTCTCTTTGGTGTCTAATATATTGTGGCTTATCCCGCCGAATGTGCTTGACTAGGGACATTATTTTCTCTTTCAAGTAGTGTTTTGTATTGAACTGATTAAAATTTGACGCCTGCTATTTGTTTTAAACTTTCAATAAGAAATGGATAAAAACAAAGTATTATCGTTGTCAAGGATACAAAAAGCTATGCTGTTAGCGCTAAAAACAAGCTGTCGCATTGAAAGAAAAAATCTCACCGAACTTGTTCGCATTTTCTTAGATTAATTTCTATTAAGAATGGAAATTTCTCGTAACTATTTAATACGATCGCGAATATATTAAATTGACAATAATAATTTTACTATTAAGCCTTTTAATCTGTTAAATGTTGGGTAGTTTTTGTTGTTGTATAAGAAAATGCCATAGCATTTTCTCCTTTACAAGTACATTTATTTAACAATTAAATTTCTATATTAGTTTTTCTAACAAAAATTTAAATTGTCTAAATACATCCAGAAATTAACAATATGTTTAACGGTTGCCACGAGCCAAAATAGAGTAACTGACAATTTAAGAAACATTTTTTGTAGATGCTTGTTGGCTTTTACAGGACAATCCTATAGAACTATTTGAATTAGTTACCTAAAGTAACCTAATAAAATAAACTCAGTTACTTTGTGCCTTTGTGTGTACCCGTCTTCTAAATTTCATTTATTTACTGCAAAAAGTCCACGACCTCCTGCAGCTCACGTTCACGCGCCTGTTTTTGAGCCCACCGCGACTCTGCCACCTTGGAGTTGACTACCCAGCGATCGTGTGCTAATCGTATGCTGCAAGTTCCACCAGTATCTGTAGTGACAGTGGGTTGTGCCGCAACCCCGCCGCCCAAATAATAGCGTGCATCTGAGCGCGGATGACGCTTCTTTGCCGGACACAACTTGCCACCTTTTGGAAATGGAGGTTTCTGCAAAAACTGCTTAAGGCAACCTTGGTGAAACAAATGTCCACAATACACGCGCTCCACGAAATTGTCTTTTGTATCGTCCAATTCTACTTGCTCAGGATCGCTCGGCAACACTGTATGCTCACATATTGGACACAGTTCGGAGTAGAAATCCTTTGTTGCCTCCAAACAGAATTTCAATGTCTTATAAAGACTAGGCGCTGCCTTAAAGAGTGGCGTATTTTTATTCTTGGCCAAACGCAGCGGCTGTTCAACGCACTGACGTGCGATCTCTTTGGACTGACCATTAAGATAACGTAACAACACCGCAGGCAGATTTGTCTCTGGCTCCATGAGCACTACGCATCTTTCTGGATAGTCTTCGGGTACTTCTGCTTTGACGCGATAATAATAAGCTCCACCCTTTGCCACCAATTGCACTGTCGACGTTTTCTGCTTTAGTTTGAGTTGTTCGCTGGCTGTATCCTTGCCCAGACAACGTTTCAGTTCTAAAATCTCGTCGAGTGCCACACAGAGTGGATTTTCACATAAATACTGCTCAACAAACTTGAGCACGAGCAGACACTGCGGTTTTCCCAGTTGCTCCTTAGCTTTGGTTTCACACAAATCTGCAAGTCCGTCCAGAAACTTTCCACACAAGGTCCGACTCTTGATCTCCACGAGAATCGGATGTTGTGGATAATTCTCAGGAAAACGCAAACAGACACTCAGTTGTCGATTCACCTGGTTGAGCTTAATGTCGACGCGGACGAGCACACTCGTACAGGCGATTATTTTTGAGTAAGGCACAACATTCTCGCATAATTTAGCAATATCCTCAAGCTCAGAGTCAATAATGCTCATAATATTTTACAATTGGTCGAAAGAGGGATAAAGGGGGAAGGCTTCTTGGTTGGTGTTTTGTCCTTCCTTCAGCAATTTGTTGATTATGTTTGGACTTAGTTAAAAAACTATTAAATATATGAAGCAAAGACGAACCAAAGATTTTGATATGAAGTTTAAGAAAACAGCTGTCAGAATCCTTTGAAGTTTTTCAAAGCTAATGCAGCTCCTCTCTTCATACTCTCAAGAACTAGTCAATTTCAGTGCTGCATTCTTGAGTTAACACTCGTTAATGCGGGCGGATATTACACTACAAACATTGTTCGGCAAATCTAATAGCCTGTTTACATAAAATGGTTTTTCCAGGAATTGGGAATAAACTGTTTTAAGTCCCAAAACCATTCGTAAACTGTTTTAATTCCCTTGAAATTGTTGTTGCGATTCCAGCGCTAAACCAAAATGCTTTTAGTTTTAAGCCTCAGGTTTTAGTTTGCAAGCCTGTTTCGAAGTTCGGAATTGCAGACACACTATTTTTCTCCTTTTCTAGTGCCAATAAGTTAGAAAGAGATAAAGAGAAAGTGCCACCAAACTATACTGCCAAATGTCAAAACAAATGCAAACGTTTTATGCCGTAAGTAATACGTTTATGTAAATAACTATAATATCTAATAACTTACAAAAATTTAACTATTTCAGATGCAGAAATCAACAAAACGAACCTTGTGGTCGATGGGGGCGGAAGATATGCTGCTGGACCTCTGGCAAGAGAATATTGACGGCCTCCGCGGACTCCGAAAAAATGTCCATATTTATAGGGAGATGGCGGCGGTTATGGCCCAACACGGTCCATATTCTGTAAACTTGCGAATTTCGTCACCATACCAAAATACATTTCAACAATTTTTAATATTAATATTATTTTATTCATTGTATTATAAATTAAATTGATACACAATTTAAAAAATAGCTGCGTAAATAAACAAACACAAAACAACAGATGTTTATTTCTTCTTTTCGGTTTGACAGCCCGGACCGGATTATGTATGGAAACACTTGACAGCTGATTTATTTTCGAACACCTTAACCGGATTAAATATTTTTATGGAAACAGGCTATAAGGTTGACAACTCTGTACAGAAATGAATAACAACTTTTACATATGTTTTTGTCCCTATCTGTTGTGTGTAACGCCATTGATGGAAAATGTTTTCCTTTTTTGGTGCAGAATATCTGCAAATGTTTTTTTATTGAGAAAATTAATGCGAAGTTAGATGCATAAAAACTGGAAGAGTATGGAAGGTGCAGAATGTCTGCTTGTGTTAAATTAGTGATATTAATGCGAAATTAGATGCATAAGAACTGGACGAATGTCAGGACACGTATATATTAGTTACACACTGGCGTAGATGGACCCTAATGTGCAGAGCTGAAAATCAATTATTGTGTCGGTTGCCAGGTGAGCAGCCTTCTCCTCTCCCCCGCACTCATGATTGTCTGTACCAAAATCAGACTACTTACAGCTTTGTGAAAAGTAAGTTTGTTGTGGTAAAAAGTGATGACTCGTTTTATGTTCGTATTGTGTTTGGTTCGTGGGGTGAATCGATCGTCCCATTGCCCTGTTTTTTGTGTATGTTGTGGTGGGATTATTATTGTCATTATTATTATTGTCTTTATTATCATTACTATTATTGTTATTATTTTTAGTTTAATAAATAAATTATTATTATCATATATTGTTTGTTATTGTTGTCATCATTACTATTATTGTTATTGTGCGGTGAAACTACTCAATACTCTACTTAATGAATTACCCCACTTCCAAATTTCCCTATGCTGGTAACCTAGTGCTATTTCCCATAATTATATAATATAAACAAATAATATATATAAAAATATATAGATAAGGTATACGTAAGGTATACGATATATATAAGAATTAGTTAAGAAATAAAAACAAAACAAAAATGAGAAACATTGACACAAAAAACACAAAAACAAACAAAAACCGAAAAAGCAAGCAAAAATTGTTATAGAAGTGTCAATAAAAAAGATACTCCCATAACAATTGTAAGTAGGCCTTTTTGCCTAAAACTACTTTACAGGCAACGCCCAGAAACGTTTTTCGTCCCTGGCCTGAAAGGGACTCATCAGTGGGCTTTTTGTATATATAAGCGCTTACAAACATAACTAGTATGTGTGCAATCACCCATACATACACAGAAAAATGGCCAATAATGGCTAAAGGAGAAAATTAATTCTTTAAAATTGCCTCAAAAGGCGACAAACATTAATGAGTATTATATGAAATAATAATTAATTAATATAATAATTATTAGATGATAATAATATAATAATTGCTAGATGATAATAATATAATATAATATATAATGATATAATATAATATAAAATAAATAGGAGAAAAATTAAAAACCACTTACCATTCCTCAGGAAGACAGCGGCCACACGCGACGAGAGTTGAACACATACTAACTGATGTGTTCACCTCTATTGCATACCCATAAATATGGGTGATGCAAAATTTTTTCATATAGGGGAGGGTCAAACTCTAAACCTGAAAAACGGCAATTCTGGAGGCTTTTTAGCAATTATTAGGATGGGGAGGGGAAAATTATAAAATTTAAAGGAACTTAACCCCTAAACTTAAAATTTAAATCTCTAAAATGAAACCTATAATTGCATTGAGTGTATTAAATTAATTGAAATAAAATCCAAAATTAAAAGATTAAATAATAACTATATTAAATATGATAAATACTTTAAATATAAATATTCATTAAATGTAATATAATACATATAAATAGGGAGAAGAAAAAGGAAAAAATCGAAAAACCACCTACCATTCCTCAGGAAGACAGCGACCACACGCGACGGGAGTTGAACACATACTAACTGATGTGTTCATCTCTGTTGCATACCCATAAATATGGGTGATGCAAAATTTTTCATATAGGGGAGGGTCGATCTCAAAACCTGAAAAATGGCAATTCTGGGGGCTTTTTAGCAATTATTAGGATGGGGAGGGGAAAATTTGTAAAATTTAAAGAACTTAAATCCCTAAAGTTAAAATTTAAATCTTTAAGATGAAACCTATAATTACATTAAGTGTTTACATTAATTGAATTAAAAATCCAAAATTAAAAGATTAAATAATAACAATATTAAATATAATAAATACATAGAATATAAAAATTCATTAAATATAATATAATACATATAATTAGGGAGAAGAAAGAGGAAAAATCGAAAAACCACTTACCATTCCTCAGGAAGGCAGCGACCACACGCGACGAGAGTTGAACACATACTAACTGATGTGTTCACCTCTATTGTATACCCATAAATATGGGTGATGCGTATTTTTTATATAGGGGAGGGTCGATCTCAAACCCTGAAAAATGGCAGTTCTGGGGGCTTTCTAGCAATTAAAAGGGGTCACTTACTAAATAATTATTATTATTATTTTTATTATTATTTTTATTTTTTATTATTAGTTTCATTGTTATCTTTATTTTTATCATTAGTTTCATTGTTGTTATCTTTTTGTTAATTATTTGTTCGTAATTTTTATTTTAGTGTGGATTATGGGGAGGGTGGATTGTGTGTGTGGTTTATAGTGTTTTTCTATTCTACGCTACTAGGGAGTTTTTAGGATTGAAACTTAGTTATGAAAGATTCTAGATCGGATGACCGTTGGGTATACCTGACTGCCCTCATTCGTGGCCTTAGCCGAAGCAGAGACCCTGGTCATCATATAACCTAGGCTGCTGGTTAGAGAAGAAGCAGAGGAAAAAGGATGGAAGAGATGAAAGCGAAATAATTGTTAGTTGTTGTGTTTTGTGTGTGTTATCCTAGCGTTATATACTCATACTATGAAATTGTATTATTATATAGGTCGACTGTCTTAAGTATGTAACAACAGGAGTGGACTGGCCCCGATTTTTGGTGTGATACCCCCTTTTTTTGGGCGTGCATGGCATCCCATATGGCAAGGGGGGGGGGCCCTGTTTTGGCTGAAAAATTATTATAATGACCATTTTTTGGCACCAGTCCTCCCCCGAGGACGCAGTCCCCTTCGCCCCATGAGGCGCCTTGCCGTGTTCGGACGTTCAGCCCGCCCCCCGAAGTGATTCGCGTTATGCATGGCCTTCGTCACCAATCAGGTCAAGACATAATGCTTGGCCCCGGAAAAAGGTACATGTAATAGTAAACGTATCACCTCGTTGAGCATATGACCTAGCTGATTTCTGCATCTGAAATAGTTAAATTTTTGTAAGTTATTAGATATTATAGTTATTTACATAAACGTATTACTTACGGCATAAAACGTTTGCATTTGTTTTGACATTTGGCAGTATAGTTTGGTGGCACTTTCTCTTTATCTCTTTCTAACTTATTGGCACTAGAAAAGGAGAAAAATAGTGTGTCTGCAATTCCGAACTTCGAAACAGGCTTGCAAACTAAAACCTGAGGCTTAAAACCAAAAGCATTTTGGTTTAGCGCTGGAATCGCAACAACAATTTCAAGGGAATTAAAACAGTTTACGAATGGTTTTGGGACTTAAAACAGTTTATTCCAAATTCCTGGAAAAACCATTTTATGTAAACAGGCTATTAGGCTTTCAGAGTTGAGATCAGCCAGAGATACGAGATAATATAAAATGTTTGCTTTCGACGAGGACAAACTTCTCTGAACAGAATGAAACGTCAACTTTTTGTACTTGTAAAGAATGCTATTTGGTTGTTCTATGTAGCCACAACACCAAACAAAATTTTGCGAGAGCGAAGAAATGTTTTATCTAGGGCAAACAATGTTCGTAGTGTAATATCCTCATAATAGCCGGTTAATAGCTTGTAATAAGAAGACAATCAGCATAAAACTCACACTGTTTATGATGAAATAAAGGAAAATGAAAAACAAAAATTTATCTCACATGGAATTTTTCTGGGTCTGTTTTAGTGTTGGACATTATAGTTCACTACAGAGAGGGATCTTTCTAGTTCAATTAGATGTCGTGAACTAGTTCGCTCATATAGTTCACTCGGTCCTTTAGTTCAGTAGTTCGTTCGCTCATTTAGTTCAGTACTTTACTCGGTTAATTGGCAACATTATATTTAATTTTGATATTAATGTCTAATACTGAATACATGATTAAATTATATATTGTTAGATTTTTAGTAACATTTTTTACTATTAATTTTTTTTTAAAAAGACATAACTCGGAAAAAAGACGAGAGCTCCACTAACTCATATTATTGTTGTGGTTCCAAAATTAAACAAGCAACATTAAAAATAACTACAAAATCGGAGTTATGTCATTATGCCTGAATTGTGCCAAGATTTCAAATAAAAATTTCGTATGGAAACATCCTCTGAAATTGATCTAACCAACTGAAACATACAGAAAAACTAACGAGCAGCTGAACTGAAATGAACTGCTGAACTAAAAGAACGAGTGAACTAGAAGACCGAGTGAACTAAAGGAGCGATTGAACTAAAAGACCGAGTGAACTAAAAGAGCGACAGAACTAAGGCCCATATTACATTGCAAAGTGCCATGTTACATTGCAATTTTTTGATTGCTGCAAATTGGAATATTTTACTCTCTCAACAATTTTTTATTTGCTGGTATGTTACATTGCAATCAGTTTGCCAGCAATCTGTCTGTATTAGAACTATGCGTAGTATTTCATACCGATTTGCGATTTTTGCAGGCATTACAAATATCAAAAGTGATAAACAATGCAAACAATTAAAGAATTAGAGGAAATTCTACTTAAATTATTAACAAACGCTAAACATTTTGTTCAAAGCACGAAAAATAATAAGCAATTGCAGCCAACGAAGTAAATTTTTACTTGGATGGAATTGGTTGCAGAAATAAAGAGTTGCTTTGCGCAATTATTTTCACCCAAAATTACTTTTTCTAATAAAAGTGGATCTTTTTTACTCCAAAATGTGCTTACTTTTTTATTACGCCACACAAGAACACCGTTTTGATTGAAATTTGGAGCCGTCGACGGTAAATTTTTTGATTGCGGTTCCGTAGTTCATCGGCTCTCTTTCTCTCACGGATGAACCTGGCGTTGACAGTTTTGTACAGAAAACAAAAACAACAGAACAAATTGAAACAATCAAAAAATTGCAATGTAACATGGCACCAGGCGATGCGTGCAAACTACAAACAGAACAGAGTTGTTGTGTGGTGTAATAAAAAAGTATGCATGTTTTGGAGTGAAAAAGCTGCACTTATATCGGAAACAGGAGGATTGCGTGAAAATAATTGCACAAAGCAACTCTAATTAAGTATATATACTACGGAAAGTGTTTGACGGTTTGTGTTTGCAATGTAACATAGCAAGCAAACAGATTTGACGGGAGAATAAAATAGTTCATTTCTTTGGACTGTTTGATCGGACTATAGTCTGTTTATAACTATTACTAAATAAATGGTGAACGAATTAAAGCTATCAACGGAAACATAACATAATATGATCGATATAAGATATTTAATTTTTTTTCGTACAACGGTAAAAATTGGAAAAATTTACCTTAAGCATGTGGCTCCAATTTTATTGAAAATATATTTTCAATCAGTTAAATTTCTGCAGCAGTTAAGTTACCGGGAGCAGAGCTAGCAAAAAATTCAATGAAATATTAATTTTTTGGCAAAAAAATAAATGTGATATAAAATACAAAAATCAAAAAGATTTCATTAAACATTTTTTATATAAAAATGAATTATTGTTTTCTTTCAATCTATCAGTTGAAAAAGGTAGAATAAATTTGGAAATTATTTGTTTTAAAATTTATTCAGTACGAAGCTGGTTTATACGGTTCGTTTTACCGTCCCTAACTGGTAAAAATAGCTGTGGCAAAATTTAAAATAGCCATATTTTGAAAACAATGGAAAACACGAGTATGGAATTTTGCAGGGGATTCAAATTATAATGCAGAGGTACACTAGGAACAGATTTTGGAAAAAATTTAGGAAATTGGTTGTTGATTTGTTATATGTATAACGTATGTGTTTAGCTCAGGTCGCCTGTGGTCGTTGCGTTCCTGAGGTTCTTAAGTGCTGGGTTTTTTCTCATTCCCTCCCCCCCCCCCCTCCTTTTCCTACATTATATATTTCTAATTTATTTATTTAATTTAATTAAAATTAATAAAGTTTTTAAAATCAGAAAAAATGAATTTTTTTCTTAAAATTTCGTTATTTTTGTTATTTCAGATCAAAATGCTTTCATTCAATAATGAATTATGGCGTTCTACATTGGTGGAGAAATTGTATTCTGATTACAAGAAGCGCAAAAACTGCGATTGGTGTTTACGGTTCAAAGTAAACACCAATATTGAAGCGCAGAGCGCAGTATTAACAACGTACACGCGGACAATTTCTCCAATTTGGAGAAGCACGTAGCTATTAATGATGGAAAGGTCCACTGCGTGGTGGTTATGCCTAAAGAGATAAAAGTTGATGTATTCGATGGAATAATCAACTACCTTTACACAGGCAGCCTGGACATTGAAGCAAATAGCTTGCATGATGTATACAAAATGGCTGAGATCATGCAACTAGATACTCTTATTACATTGATGAATAGCCCCATGAGAGGTATGATGAACCAGGCTAAGCTCCCCGAATAACCATCAAATTGATTGTTATTAACAGCCAAGCCCTTCGAAGCGTCGAAGGGTAGAATACAACACCAGTGTAAAAACAGCGTCAACAGTTACTGGCGTAAGCAGATTTGTATCGCCGATACGAAAAAGTGCCAAAAACAAGGAAAATATGCCAACGCAGGATGCTGGCGAAATTAATGATTGATGACATTGATGAATAGCCCCATGAGAGGTATGATGAACCAGGCTAAGCTCCCCGAATAACCATCAAATTGATTGTTATTAACAGCCAAGCCCTTCGAAGCGTCGAAGGGTAGAATACAACACCAGTGTAAAAACAGCGTCAACAGTTACTGGCGTAAGCAGATTTGTATCGCCGATACGAAAAAGTGCCAAAAACAAGGAAAATATGCCAACGCAGGATGCTGGCGAAATTAATGATTTGCGAATGCGAAAAAGCGTGGAAAATATTCAAAATACGCCGACATAGGATGCTGGCGAAGATATTGATTTAATGCCGGTTGTTATAAGCGGCGAAAATATACGAAATACGCCGACGCAGTATGCTGGCGAAGATATTGATTTTAATTATTAATGTGCCAACGGTCAGCGGCACCTCCCCCCAGATGCTGCTCAGGTGTTTATATCTATGCAGAATCGCCATCGCGGACCTGAAGGAGGCGAAGGAGCTGGTTGCATTGGCGCAGCAAATGCAGCTGCCAAATCTATATGGCGTTTTCTGCGCCGAATCGGTTGACTTGATGAGTCCCGACAATGTCATAGAGTTGCTAATTTTCGCAACAGAGCACCAACTGCTCGATTGACAACAACGAGCAGCGACTCTAGCAAATACATTTATTAAAAGCCGCCTACCAGCACCTCCAGAGAAGGCCACGCTGGCTGAGGTGATGGAGGTGGTGCCGACGCGGCAGTCAGAGACGGAGGTGGTAATGGCGAAGGCAGTGGAGTCGACGGTACAGGAGGACGAGTCCCTCAAACTTGTTTGTGACATATGGACTTAGCTGGACAAGGAGACCGACCGCTCGACTCCAAAGCAGGTAGTTTAAAAAAATAAGTCAATTCAGCCATGTTCGTCTGTAAATTACAAGTGCAAACTTCCAATATAAGTAAATTGGAATTGTAATATCGTTTATTACATTTTTCAAGGGGGAAATGGCAGTATACCAATCGTGTCGTAAGGAATTCAAAAGATTAAATTCATTAAAGAGGGACATGGATGTGCATACCTTCATTTGGACGAGGTGTCCCCATGTCACACATATGCGGAAGAAGCACCCATCATAAAAAAGCACATCATAAAAAAAGATGGCACACTATACATTTACTTTTGTTTGTTGACGACTTCAAATTTAACTTCAAATTTAATAACAATTGCTTGCAATAATCATTATGAATATTTTATTCATAGTATCGGAGTATTTTTTCTTTAAACATTTCACATTTGGAATATATCAAATGCTCTTTGAAAGTATAAACAAATATAGTCTATTTTTATCTGGAAAATTCAGAATAAGTAGAGGTTGAAACTTTTATAACTTTTATCAAAAAAGTCTTTTGAATAACTGTTATCAAAGACTTTTATTTTTAAAAGTCTTTCATAAAAGTTATTTTGAGACTTTTATATTTAAAAGTCTTTGAAAAAAGTCTTTTCAAGACTTTTATTTTTAAAAGTCTTTGAAAAAAGTCTTTTGAAGACTTTTATTTTTAAAAGTCTTTGAAAAAAGTTTTTTGAAGACTTTTATTTTTAAAAGTCTTTCATAAAAGTTATTTTGTGACTTTTATATTTAAAAGTCTTTAATAAAAGTTATTTTGTGACTTTTATTTTTAAAAGTCTTTGATAAAAGTTATTTTGAGACTTTTATTTTTAAAAGTCTTGGGAAAAAGTCTTTTGAGGACTTTTTCGTCTAACTTTTTTGAAATAAAAGTCTTTTTTAAAAGTCTTTTGAAGAAGAAATGCGCTGTGGCGAACGGTGGAGGAACATGAGTGAATACATATATCGCTATCAGATTTGGTGCGAAGTAAAGAATATTTGCTTGAATCGTCCGTCACTCAGCGCACGCTGCGTGTGTGTATCAATATCTCGACCGCAGCCCTTATCGGCAGCGGGTACAGCGGCGACAATGCTTTAAAACAACAACTCATTGCTCAGCTTGTGTGTGAATGACTGTGTTGTTATTGTTGATTGTTTGAGTTATAGGGTTATAAAGGATTTAAAGCAGAACTACTAATGCAATGAATTTTGATCGAAAAATTGTTATTGGTATCAAAATCTAGTTAGTCGCATGTCACTTTAGAGTTAGTTAACTCTCAAACGGCTGCACCGATTTCGATGCGGTTTTCACCATTGTATTGCAAATTTTTAATTCAATCGTATTCATTGATGAGATTTTTTTTTACATTATAATTTTATACCTATAAAATATCTATGATTTTAAATACTTTTGCGTCGCTGATTTGGAGCAAAGGCAAATCTTGTAACCAAAACAGAAGGTACAGAACCCTGTGAATGTGCACACTGATGTAAGTTCTTCTTAACATATTTTCTTTTTACAAATTAATATATGTATGTATATAAATATTATATGTATATATATGTATGTTATGTGTGTATGGCATGATAACTGTTCCCATTATGAGACGGTGTCACTCTTTATTTCATGGCAGTTTGATCCCGGTCTGCATTACTTGTTGGCAAGCACTGGCATTATCAATCAGACTTTAGTTTCTGGCATCATCATTAGACTTTACTTGTTGGCAGGCAGTTTGATTCTGGCATTATCAATCAGACTTTAGTTTCTGGCATCATCATCAGACTTTTCTTGTTGGCAGGCAGTTTGATTCTGGCATTATCAATCAGACTTTAGTCTCTGGCATTATCAATCAGACTTTAGGTTCTGGCATAACATTAGACTTTTCTTGTTGGCAGGCAGTTTGCTTCTGGCATTATCAATCAGACTTTAGTTTCTGGCATCATCATCAGACTTTACTTGTTGGCAGGCAGTTTGATTCTGCCATTATCAATCAGACTTTAGTTTCTGGCATCATCATCAGACTTTACTTGTTAGCAGGCAGTTTGATTCTGGCATTATCAATCAGACTTTAGTTTCTGGTATAACATTAGACTTTTCTTGTTGGCAGGCAGTTTGATTCTGGCATTATCAATCAGACTTTAGTTTCTGGCATCATCATCAGACTTTTCTTGTTGGCAGGCAGTTTGATTCTGGCATAACATCAGACTTTCCTTTGTAACGAAGTGCTTTTCGGCCGAGGTGAAGCTCGCCGGATGTTCACGGTTCTTTCTCCGTCACAAACATTTGTTTGTGTCAGGAGACCGATATATACAAAAGACGAGTTTAGTTTTTGAATAAATACTAGTTTTCTTTATTTATTACTGAAGGTTGGCATTTCTTTCTACTATACAAGCATATGATACTTTGTTCTCCTGATTATACATTTCCTAAAATATGATCTCTTACTAAGTCGCGTGATTATGGGAAAGAACGCATGGTTTTTGCGCACAGGGCTTGTGGTTGTGTGGGCTTGTGTGGGTGAGGGGATTTGTTCTTTGAGACCAGGTTCCGATCGTCAGGGTCCTCCTGGCGAGCCTGAGGTGGGGAAATATGTATACCCCGCGTTTTGGTTCTCCCGAAGTCCCACCTGCCCGAGGTACACCCGTGACGATCGCGAGGTTGATCTCTTCTAGACGGTTGGTAGGGCGGAACCGGGGGTTTTCTAGTGCGACGAAGTGGGGAAGGAGGTTTGTTGTGTAGAGAGCGGCATGACCATCATCGTCGGAACTAAACCATGATGGTCATCCGTCAGTCCATTACGCTCTTGTGTCCGGCTTGAAACTCTCAGTCGGATACATACCGCGAGGCCGAAGAACAAGAGCGCGCGCATGGCATGGACACCACAGTCGGATGCATACCGAGGTGTCCATCCAGTCGGGACTTCTCTGGGCTGGATCTAGAAATGGACGAAGGAGAACAAGAATACCTAAGCTATGGGCAGAGAGCATGACCATCATCGTCGGAACTAAACCATGATGGTCATCCGTCAGTCCACTACGCTCTTGTGTCCGGCTTGAAACTCTCAGTCGGATACATACCGAGAGGCCGAAGATCAAGAGCGCGCGCATGGCATGGACACCACAGTCGGATGCATACCGAGGTGTCCATCCAGTCGGGACTTCTCTGGGCTGGATCTAGAAATGGACGAAGAAAAACAAGGAGAACAAGAATACCTAAGCTATGGGCAGAGAGCGGCATGACCATCATCGTCGGAACCAAACCATGATGGTCATCCGTCAGTCCACTACGCTCTTGTGTTCGGCTTGGGACTCTCAGTCGGATACGTACCGAGAGGCCGAAGAACAAGAGCGTGCGCATGGCATGGACACCACAGTCGGATGTAAACCGAGGTGTCCATCCAGTCTGAACTTCTCTGAAATAAAAGGGTTTAAACAAAAATTAATTATTTTTCAAGAGACTTACTCTGGTGGCCGGCTCCTGATGACTGATTCAATTTTCGCTGGCGTTGCGCCTTTTATAATCAGCCGTACCACTCAGACTATGCTTGCTCTTCTTATATGTCAGCTGGTCTATGAGCAGCTGTTTGCTCGTATTAGGTGGGGTGGTTTACATTGAAATTTTCCTTAAGATTATATTTTTACAAAGTTGAAACATAAAGTGCCTTTTTATTTCATTGCGGCTTTTAACACATAAAATAACATAAAATAATTCATTACAAAAATAATAATTTGACAAACGAAATCATTCCTTATTCATAAATTCGGATTTACAAAAAAAAAATATGTGTGAATATTATTTCAAAAATAATGTTCTTCACACCTTTTACTTTTAATTGACGGAAAAGGCTTTTCGTGGCTTCAAATTCCACTATCTTCCCACTTGGAATGTCGTTTCTGTTGCCGACAACATTGGGCTCTCCTTTTCCTGGATTTCTATTAATTTATTATTCATCTCGCCGAGATCTTCCAGCCACATTTCCTCTTTGCTTTTATTTTTTAAGGCTTTTGTTTGAATTTCTTCCCGACGCTGGATCAATTTATTTTTATTGTTTTCTTTAAGTGTTTCGTCAATATATCGTATCTGATTAGATAGGTATTGGATCTGTGCCGAAAGTTGGCCTAATTGATAATCCTTTCTATTACCATACATTTCCAAACGCAGAGGAAAATATTCTAGAAGAATATCTCTAGGCGTCTTGAAGTGACGTACAATCTTATTTTTATTGTCATAGCAAATGATTTTGTTGATCGTTAGCACAGACACCGATTTTAATAAGCGATGAAAGTCACAGTTTAATTTTCATTGTTCTTCGAACACATCTTGTGCCAAAGTAACAACGAAATTAATGCTATTACAAGTGCAATTGTCTTCATGTAGTAGTGATTAGATGCGCACCATTTGTAAGTAGTTGCAGAACATTTTCCTTGTATTTCTGCGACCAAACACCGATTTGTAATTCGGTAATTTGAAGTTTATTGTCAGGTAGTGACAAATGACTCCTGAATTTATGTATTTACCGGGTAATATGTGCTGAATTTTCCCCTAGAAAGTTTTATAAAAAGGGTGCATTTCTTGTGGATCCTCTTTTAAAATCATACGTCTACATTTTGAATGATATGAAATAGATTGTAATTATTTATTTTTGTATACCATCCATTACAGATTCCCGTACTTCCATTAACCAACACTATTGGTATTATTGGTAAGTACCACATAGGATCCATGTTCTTGCATCCATTCTCGTGCATCTTATCGTGCGTTTGTTCGTGCATTAGTTTGTTCGACGAAAATGCTAAAATTATAGCTTCGTCATCAGTGATGCCATTATATTTTATTGCTTTATTATGAGATTCAAAGGCCTTAAAATATGCCTTTGCATCTTCAGGGGTGGAGGAACCCAATCCCTTATAATACTTCATGGTATAATTTTTAATACCCTACACACGAAGTGAATAGGGTATATTCTTCATCAAACTTGGTCTATCATTAGAAACTCATCAGTATTGAAAATGGGCAAAATCGGACCATTGCCACGCCTACTTTTTATAGTAAATATAAATTCATTAATGCTTATAGCTCAATTTCTCAGCTTGTAGAAAGAATTTGGGGTTGAAATTTTGTCCAGAAGTCCACTGTCTCTGACCAAAATAGACTACCACAAATGGGCGTGGTCCGCCCATTAATTAAATAAAACTCGATTACAGGAGAACGAATATAGATATTTTCATCAAATTTGGCACGAATGTTGTCTATCATCAGAATCTTATCGGTATTGAAAATGGGCAAAATCGGACCATTGCCACGCCTAATTTTCAAATAAACGTGTGTAGGGTATATGAACTTCGGCCAGGCCGAAGTTAACACTCTTTCTGGTCATTATTTGTCTTTGTCTGCCATTTCTGAAAATCGCTCATTGAAAAAAACGTAAGGTCTTGGCATTCCTTTATGGAAACTTTCACGATTGGAGTGAAAAATATTTCGAATAAGTCTAATGTTGAAAGCATCGGCCAATACGTGTTGATCATATTGATTATCAATGCAGCAATATAAATGCCGTCCACATCGGGATCCGTCATTATTATAATTTTTCCGTAACGCAATTTTTCTTTACTTTGGTACTTTTCATTATATTTTAAACCAAGTATTTCAGTAAATCTATTGAAATGCTTGTTTAGCATTGCTCTTTCGAAATGCATATTGCATATAAATGCATATGAAATTGGTGTCCAATTTCATCTAACTCTGCCAAAGCGAATAATTGCATAGCAGACTTGCCTTCTGTTATTATTAATTTGCACAGCGATGCTAGGCTGCCACCTGCATTTTTGCATCCTGCATGTCCTTAATTTTAGTTATCCGTTTTATTGAAAATAGAAATACAATTAACATTTTGATGTTCTTTTGCAGATTCCATTGTGGGAAGCACGAGTTTGCACTTAGCGCATTTAATGATACCTTTTTTTCAAATGACATTGTATGTGATTATTAAGGTATGATTTTTGTTTCAGAACTAGTGCGCAATATTCGCATATGAATTGGCTTTCAGTTTCATGCCGTGAATTTCTTTTCAGATTTCTTTTACCCTTTAAAAAGGGGTAAAACTTTTGTTGTATTTGTAACATTGACAACTTTCAATTAAGTTAGTAGAAGTTACATTTGGTTGGGGGTCTGCTGTCACATTTTGCAGTTCTGCAACAACGCTTGCAGAACTTTCGTCCAACATTTCTATATCCTCCAAAAGAAATGTGTTTAATGTGCTGTTGCTACTTAGCGTTATGACCTGCACACCATCGCTGCATGCTAATGCAGGGGATTCTTTAATAAAACAAAGAATAAAGTTATTGAAGACATTTATTAAACATTATTGGATCCCAAAAGCATTTGCTCTCCAAATTTGGTTACATATGAATTAATTATTGTTTGCAACTCAGCCATTGCCTGATGAGCAATTGGCATTGCAAACTGCTTTAATTTCTGTTCTAAACCTCCACAAAAGGCGAGGATGACATCATTGTTTTGTTTATCTAATAACTTCTTTTACAATATTTTTACATTTTTTCCAGCAATAATAAAACAAAGAATAAAGTTATTGAAAACATTTATTAAACAATATTGGATCCCAAAAGCATTTGCTCTCCAAACATAGTTACATATGAATCAATTATTGTTTGCAACTCAGCCATTGTCTGATGAGCAATTGGCATTGCAAACTGCTTTAATTTCTGTTCTAAACTTCCACAAAAGGCGAGGATGACATCATTGTTTTCTTTATCTAATAATTTATTTTTCTCTGCATCCAATTTTTTCAGACCTAGACTTTCGGACCTAGAAAATCGAAGTTAACAGATCTCAAAGAAATTTTGCAGACTGTTATGTTTAATCTAAAGTCACGTTAGAAATTCCCTGCATAATCATTGCTTTCAGCTCTTAACACGCTTGGATATGAAATGTGATTGTAAGAATTTTTTAGTCTAACCCGCACAATTGTGTATGACAGGTCTGAAAGGGATACAGATCATTAATGCAGATCAAATTGCTTATTCTCGGAGATTCTCAGATAAACTAACGTCATAACTATTGATACAATCGGTTACTTTTTCAAACTGCTTCTGTTCAATGCACAAGAGTTTCAGTTAAAAAAAAAAGGAAATACGCAATAACACTTTTTAAAGAAATACGCAATAACACAATCACATACGCAACACATTGTAAATATACACACATGTGTGGAATGTGCTGCCAAACACACAATGTGTTTCCCAGAGTGCTGCCTCATAGAGGCGCCAATATAATAAATATAGATATAATTATATAACATACGAGTATATGTATAATATAAAATATACAAAATTAAATAAATAACCATAATAATAAAATAACGTAAAAGTGGGCGGACCGCGCCCAGTTTTGTTGTTATAATGTTTTATTGGACAATAAGTTGTTATGTAAAGTTTTATTCAGGAGGTTTATATATTTAACAATTTAACAGGGTATGTAAGCGCACACTCACGAGCGCACGCGTCCGAAAATAAGTTGTTATGTAAAGTTTTATTCAGGAAGTTTATATATTTAACAATTTAACAGGGTATGTAAGCATATACGACCGTGTGCGCGTTCGCTAGAAATATTTTCCAGCGCACGCATCCTGTTCGGTGACTGACTCACGTGCGCTTAGCGCACAGGATGCGTGCGCTAGAAATTTCTTTAAGCGAACGCGAACACAGTCGTGTTCGCTATAAATATTTTCAAATGAATAAATATTTTTTTTCTAGCGCACGCGTCCATATTGACGTGCACACGTGAGTGTGCGTTTACATACCATGCAATATAACCATTTAAAACTTTTTTTTCCTGGTATATTAACAGATAATGCTACTCTATACCCAGGAATGAAATTGTTGTCATAACTCAAAAACGAACGCTGATATCACATTTCTAATAAAAAATAGGTGTGGTCGTTGACAGATTTTGCCCATTTTCAATACCAACCTGCACACCATAAGAAACAATATTCCATCACGATATCTTCACCGGTTCTCCTGTCATCGTGATTTCCACAGACAGACAGACGGATGGACGTGGCTAAGTCGACTCAGGAGGTCACGCTGATCAAGAATATATATACTTTTCTATACCTATTGTCTCTATTTCTCTATTTACAGCCTTATAATGTAAATAGTTTGAAAACGAAAACGAAAACACAAATGAAAACGAAAACGAAACGAGCCAAACTAGTATAATAGAAGCTTTTCGTTCGTATTGCAGACTTTCGTTGTGTTGCAGAGAGAAAAGGTTGCCAATTTGTACAATATTTGAAGCATATTTATAAGTAATTTCTAGAAACGCAAAGATTTCGGGAAGAATTCAATGCAAAAGCGTGTCGGCAACACTGTACACAACACTATACACATACAAATTCGACACATACAATTCGACAACTTGCAAAATCTATTGAAATGCTTGTTTAGCATTGCTCTTTCGAAATGCATATTGCGAACGTTGACTGGTTTACCACAAAATGGCAAGATGCCATAAAATTGGTGTCCAATTTCATCTAACTCTGCCAAAGCGAATAATTGCATAGCAGACTTGCCTTCTGTTATTATTAATTTGCACAGCGATGCTAGGCTGCCACCTGCTTTTTTTGCATCCTGCATTTCCTTAATTTTAGTTATCCGTTTTATTGAAAATAGAAATACAATTAACATTTTGATGTTCTTTTGCAGATTCCATTGTGGGAAGCACGAGTTTGCACTTAGCGCATTTAATGATACCTTTTTTCAAATGACATTGTATGTGATTATTAAGGTATGATTTTTGTTTCAGAACTAGTGCGCAATATTCGCATATGAATTGGCTTTCAGTTTCATGCCGTGAATTTCTTTTCAGATTTCTTTTACCCTTTAAAAAGGGATAAAACTTTTGTTGTATTTGTAACATTGACAACTTTCAATTAAGTTAGTAGAAGTTACATTTGGTTGGGGGTCTGCTGTCACATTTTGCAGTTCTGCAACAACGCTTGCAGAACTTTCGTCCAACATTTCTATATCCTCCAAAAGAAATGTGTTTAATGTGCTGTTGCTACTTAGCGTTATGACCTGCACACCATCGCTGCATGCTAATGCAGGGGATTCTTTAATAAAACAAAGAATAAAGTTATTGAAGACATTTATTAAACATTATTGGATCCCAAAAGCATTTGCTCTCCAAATTTGGTTACATATGAATTAATTATTGTTTGCAACTCAGCCATTGCCTGATGAGCAATTGGCATTGCAAACTGCTTCAATTTCTGTTCTAAACCTCACCAAAAGGCGAGGATGACATCATTGTTTTGTTTATCTAATAACTTCTTTTACAATATTTTTACATTTTTTCCAGCAATAATAAAACAAAGAATAAAGTTATTGAAAACATTTATTAAACAATATTGGATCCCAAAAGCATTTGCTCTCCAAACATAGTTACATATGAATCAATTATTGTTTGCAACTCAGCCATTGTCTGATGAGCAATTGGCATTGCAAACTGCTTTAATTTCTGTTCTAAACTTCCACAAAAGGCGAGGATGACATCATTGTTTTCTTTATCTAATAATTTATTTTTCTCTGCATCCAATTTTTTCAGACCTAGACTTTCGGACCTAGAAAATCGAAGTTAACAGATCTCAAAGAAATTTTGCAGACTGTTATGTTTAATCTAAAGTCACGTTAGAAATTCCCTGCATAATCATTGCTTTCAGCTCTTAACACGCTTGGATATGAAATGTGATTGTAAGAATTTTTTAGTCTAACCCGCACAATTGTGTATGACAGGTCTGAAAGGGATACAGATCATTAATGCAGATCAAATTGCTTATTCTCGGAGATTCTCAGATAAACTAACGTCATAACTATTGATACAATCGGTTACTTTTTCAAACTGCTTCTGTTCAATGCACAAGAGTTTCAGTTAAAAAAAAAAGGAAATACGCAATAACACTTTTTAAAGAAATACGCAATAACACAATCACATACGCAACACATTGTAAATATACACACATGTGTGGAATGTGCTGCACACATGTGCTGCCAAACACACAATGTGTTTCCCAGAGTGCTGCCTCATAGAGGCGCCAATATAATAAATATAGATATAATTATATAACATACGAGTATATGTATAATATAAAATATACAAAATTAAATAAATAACCATAATAATAAAATAACGTAAAAGTGGGCGGACCGCGCCCAGTTTTGTTGTTATAATGTTTTATTGGACAATAAGTTGTTATGTAAAGTTTTATTCAGGAAGTTTATATATTTAACAATTTAACAGGGTATGTAAGCATATACGACCGTGTGCGCGTTCGCTAGAAATATTTTCCAGCGCACGCATCCTGTTCGGTGACTGACTCACGTGCGCTTAGCGCACAGGATGCGTGCGCTAGAAATTTCTTTAAGCGAACGCGAACACAGTCGTGTTCGCTATAAATATTTTCAAATGAATAAATATTTTTTTTCTAGCGCACGCGTCCATATTGACGTGCGCACGTGAGTGTGCGTTTACATACCATGCAATATAACCATTTAAAACTTTTTTTTCCTGGTATATTAACAGATAATGCTACTCTATACCCAGGAATGAAATTGTTGTCATAACTCAAAAACGAACGCTGATATCACATTTCTAATAAAAAATAGGTGTGGTCGTTGACAGATTTTGCCCATTTTCAATACCAACCTGCACACCATAAGAAACAATATTCCATCACGATATCTCCACCGGTTCTCCTGTCATCGTGATTTCCACAGACAGACAGACGGATGGACGTGGCTAAGTCGACTCAGGAGGTCACGCTGATCAAGAATATATATACTTTTCTATACCTATTGTCTCTATTTCTCTATTTACAGCCTTATAATGTAAATAGTTTGAAAACGAAAACGAAAACACAAATGAAAACGAAAACGAAACGAGCCAAACTAGTATAATAGAAGCTTTTCGTTCGTATTGCAGACTTTCGTTGTGTTGCAGAGAGAAAAGGTTGCCAATTTGTACAATATTTGAAGCATATTTATAAGTAATTTCTAGAAACGCAAAGATTTCGGGTAGAATTCAATGCAAAAGCGTGTCGGCAACACTGTACACAACACTATACACATACAAATTCGACACATACAATTCGACAACTTGCAAAATCTATTGAAATGCTTGTTTAGCATTGCTCTTTCGAAATGCATATTGCGAACGTTGACTGGTTTACCACAAAATGGCAAGATGCCATAAAATTGGTGTCCAATTTCATCTAACTCTGCCAAAGCGAATAATTGCATAGCAGACTTGCCTTCTGTTATTATTAATTTGCACAGCGATGCTAGGCTGCCACCTGATTTTTTTGCATCCTGCATGTCCTTAATTTTAGTTATCCGTTTTATTGAAAATAGAAATACAATTAACATTTTGATGTTCTTTTGCAGATTCCATTGTGGGAAGCACGAGTTTGCACTTAGCGCATTTAATGATACCTTTTTTCAAATGACATTGTATGTGATTATTAAGGTATGATTTTTGTTTCAGAACTAGTGCGCAATATTCGCATATGAATTGGCTTTCAGTTTCATGCCGTGAATTTCTTTTCAGATTTCTTTTACCCTTTAAAAAGGGATAAAACTTTTGTTGTATTTGTAACATTGATAACTTTCAATTGAGTTAGTAGAAATTACATTTGGTTGGGGGTCTGCTGTCACAGTTTGCAGTTCTGCAACAACGCTTGCAGAACTTTCGTCCAACATTTCTATATCCTCCAGAACAAATGTGTTTAATGTGCTGTTGCTACTTAGCGTTATGACCTGCACACCATCGCTGCATGCTAATGCAGGGGTTTCTTTAATAAAACAAAAAATAAAGTTATTGAAGACATTTATTAAACATTATTGGATCCCAAAAGCATTTGCTCTCCAAATTTGGTTACATATGAATTATTGTTTGCAGCTCAGCCATTGCCTGATGAGCAATTGGCATTGCAAACTGCTTTAATTTCTGTTCTAAACCTCCACAAAAGGCGAGGATGACATCATTGTTTTGTTTATCTAATAACTTCTTTTTCTCAGCATCCAATTTTTTCTTTTCTTCCTCTAACAAAAAAAAGTTTATTACTATAATTTAATTATAAATGAATATAACTTTTAAGTACATTATATTTATTATATAATCAATGACATATGGTTGTTGTGGTGCACTACAAGTCAATGAGTGATTACATTGATGTTTCTGTTGCAGCTGTTGCAAGTGACGCTGATGATACATTAAATTTACAATACAATTACAAACTTCAAATTTAAATTACAATTTTCAAATGATTCCTTCTTCTTGTTTTTGACTTCGTTTTTTTGAATGTTACAATTCAATTACAATTTTCAAATGCTGCCTTTTTGAAGTTTTAGAATTCGTTTCTTTGTATTTTACAATACAATTACAATTTTTTCACAAACAATATTTTAACATATTTCCGCGGCAGTAATAAAACAATGAATAAAATTATTGAAAGCATTTACAATATTTTTACATATTTTCCAGCAATAATAAAACAAAGAATAAAGTTATTGAAAACATTTATTAAACAATATTGGATCCCAAAAGCATTTGCTCTCCAAACATAGTTACATATGAATCAATTATTGTTTGCAACTCAGCCATTGTCTGATGAGCAATTGGCATTGCAAACTGCTTTAATTTCTGTTCTAAACCTCCACAAAAGGCGAGGATGACATCATTGTTTTGTTTATCTAATAACTTCTTTTACAATATTTTTACATTTTTTCCAGCAATAATAAAACAAAGAATAAAGTTATTGAAAACATTTATTAAACAATATTGGATCCCAAAAGCATTTGCTCTCCAAACATAGTTACATATGAATCAATTATTGTTTGCAACTCAGCCATTGTCTGATGAGCAATTGGCATTGCAAACTGCTTTAATTTCTGTTCTAAACTTCCACAAAAGGCGAGGATGACATCATTGTTTTCTTTATCTAATAACTTCTTTTTCTCTGCATCCAATTTTTTCAGACCTAGACTTTCAGACCTAGAAAATCGAAGTTAACAGATCTCAAAGAAATTTTGCAGACTGTTATGTTTAATCTAAAGTCACGTTAGAAATTCCCTGCATAATCATTGCTTTCAGCTCTTAACACGCTTGGATATGAAATGTGATTGTAAGAATTTCTTAGTCTAACCCGCACAATTGTGTATGACAGGTCTGAAAGGGATACAGATCATTAATGCAGATCAAATTGCTTATTTTCGGAGATTCTCAGATAAACTAACGTCATAACTATTGATACAATCGGTTACTTTTTCAAACTGCTTCTGTTCAATGCACAAGAGGTTCAGTTAAAAAAAAATGAAATACGCAATAACACTTTTTAAAGAAATACGCAATAACACAATCACATACGCAACACATTGTAAATATACACACATGTGCTGCCAAACACACAATGTGCTTCCCAGAGTGCTGCCTCATAGAGGCGCCAATATAATAAATATAGATATAAATTATATAACATACGAGTATATGTATAATATAAAATATACAAAATTAAATAAATAACCATAATAATAAAATAACGTAAAAGTGGGCGGGCCGCGCCCAGTTTTGTTGTTATAATGTTTTATTGGACAATAAGTTGTTATGTAAAGTTTTATTCAGGAAGTTTATATATTTAACAATTTAACAGGGTATGTAAGCGCATACTCACGAGCGCACGCGTCCAAAAATAAGTTGTTATGTAAAGTTTTATTCAGGAAGTTTATATATTTAACAATTTAACAGGGTATGTAAGCATATACGACCGTGTGCGCGTTCGCTAGAAATATTTTCCACCGCACGCATCCTGTTCGGTGACTGACTCACGTGCGCTTAGCGCACAGGATGCGTGCGCTAGAAATTTCTTTAAGCGAACGCGAACACAGTCGTGTTCGCTATAAATATTTTCAAATGAACAAATATTTTTTTTCTAGCGCACGCGTCCATATTGACGTGCGCACGTGAGTGTGCGTTTACATACCATGCAATATAACCATTTAAAATTTTTTTTTCTGGTATATTAACAGATAATGCTACTCTATACCCAGGAATGAAATTGTTGTCATAACTCAAAAACGAACGCTGATATCACATTTCGAATAAAAAATAGGTGTGGTCGTTGACAGATTTTGCCCATTTTCAATACCAACCTGCACACCATAAGAAACAATATTCCATCACGATATCTTCACCGGTTCTCCTGTCATCGTGAATTCCACAGACAGACAGACAGACAGACAGACGGATGGACATGGCTAAGTCGACTCAGGAGGTCACGCTGATCAAGAATATATATACTTTTCTATACCTATTGTCTCTATTTACAGCCTTATAATATAAATAGTTTGAAAACGAAAACGAAAACACAAATGAAAACGAAAACGAAACGAGCCAAACTAGTATAATAGAAGCTTTTCGTTCGTATTGCAGACTTTCGTTGTGTTGCAGAGAGAAAACTTTGCCAATTTGTACAATATTTGAAGCATATTTATAAGTAATTTCTAGAAACGCAAAGATTTCGGGTAGAATTCCGTGCAAAAGCGTGTCGGCAACACTGTACACAAAACTATACACATACAAATTCGACACATACAATTCGACAACTTGCAAAACACAAACAATTTCACACTAGGCGATAGCCTTCTTGCTTTCGCTTGGTTTCTCGACTTTTTTCCTGGAAACTGCCGATCCATTATACCTCGCGTAGCTGATAAAATCTGCAAAGCATGTAAAAATACCAACAACAAGCATTTTTTTCGTTTAGCGGATTTTACTCGAGTTTTGTCATGCTCAATTGTCAAACAACCGAAAAATGACGAAAAGCATAAAACAAAACTCATGAAAAACATAGTTTCGTTTTCGTTTACGGCTTGAAACTTTTTACATTATAAGGCTGTTAGTATAATAAGAACCAGCTCCAGACTGTTATGAAAAATTTAAAAACAAAGAATTTCCAAATTTGTTCTACTGTTTCCAACTGATAGAATGAAAGAAATCTGTTTTCCTCTTGTTATAATTCGATGACTAAGTCATCTCTGATACCAAGGCCTATGATTAAAAAAGGCAAAGGCCTTACCACAAAATGGCAAGATGCCATAAAATTGGTGTCCAATTTCATCTAACTCTGCCAAAGCGAATAATTGCATAGCAGACTTGCCTTCTGTTATTATTAATTTTCACAGCAATGCTAGGCTGCCACCTGCTTTTTTTGCATCCTGCATGTCCTTAATTTTAGTTATCCGTTTTATTGAAAATAGAAATACAATTAACATTTTGATGTTCTTTTGCAGATTCCATTGTGGGAAGCACGAGTTTGCACTTAGCGCATTTAATGATACCTTTTTTTCAAATGACATTGTATGTGATTATTAAGGTATGATTTTTGTTTCAGAACTAGTGCGCAATATTCGCATATGTTATGTATGAAAAATTTAAAAACAAAGAATTTCCAAATTTGTTCTACTGTTTCCAACTGATAGAATGAAAGAAATCTGTTTTCCTCTTGTTATAATTCGATGACTAAGTCATCTCTGATACCAAGGCCTATGATTAAAAAAGGCAAAGGCCTTACCACAAAATGGCAAGATGCCATAAAATTGGTGTCCAATTTCATCTAACTCTGCCAAAGCGAATAATTGCATAGCAGACTTGCCTTCTGTTATTATTAATTTGCACAGCGATGCTAGGCTGCCACCTGCTTTTTTTGCATCCTGCATGTCCTTAATTTTAGTTATCCGTTTTATTGAAAATAGAAATACAATTAACATTTTGATGTTCTTTTGCAGATTCCATTGTGGGAAGCACGAGTTTGCACTTAGCGCATTTAATGATACCTTTTTTCAAATGACATTGTATGTGATTATTAAGGTATGATTTTTGTTTCAGAACTAGTGCGCAATATTCGCATATGAATTGGCTTTCAGTTTCATGCCGTGAATTTCTTTTCAGATTTCTTTTACCCTTTAAAAAAGGGTAAAACTTTTGTTGTATTTGTAACATTGATAACTTAGTAGAAATTACATTTGGTTGGGGGTCTGCTGTCACATTTTGCAGTTCTGCAACAACGCTTGCAAAACTTTCGTCCAACATTTCTATATCCTCCAGAACAAATGTGTTTAATGTGCTGTTGCTACTTAGCGTTATGACCTGCACACCATCACTGCATGCTAATGCAGGGGTTTCTTTAATAAAACAAAGAATAAAGTTATTGAAGACATTTAATAAATATTATTGGATCCCAAAAGCATTTGCTCTCCAAATTTGGTTACATATGAATTAAGTATTGTTTACAACTCAGCCATTGCCTGATGAGCAATTGGCACTGCAAACTGCTTTAATTTCTGTTCTAAACCTCCACAAAAGGCGAGGATGACATCATTGTTTTCTTTATCTAATAACTTCTTTTACAATATTTTTACATTTTTTCCAGCAATAATAAAACAAAGAATAAAGTTATTGAAAACATTTATTAAACAATATTGGATCCCAAAAGCATTTGCTCTCCAAACATAGTTACATATGAATCAATTATTGTTTGCAACTCAGCCATTGTCTGATGAGCAATTGGCATTGCAAACTGCTTTAATTTCTGTTCTAAACTTCTATAATAAGAACCAGCTCCAGTCTGTTATGAAAAATTTAAAAACAAAGAATTTCCAAATTTGTTCTACTGTTTCCAACTGATAGAATGAAAGAAATCTGTTTTCCTCTTGTTATAATTCGATGACTAAGTCATCTCTGATACCAAGGCCTATGATTAAAAAAGGCAAAGGCCTTACCACAAAATGGCAAGATGCCATAAAATTGGTGTCCAATTTCATCTAACTCTGCCAAAGCGAATAATTGCATAGCAGACTTGCCTTCTGTTATTATTAATTTGCACAGCGATGCTAGGCTGCCACCTGCTTTTTTTGCATCCTGCATGTCCTTAATTTTAGTTATCCGTTTTATTGAAAATAGAAATACAATTAACATTTTGATGTTCTTTTGCAGATTCCATTGTGGGAAGCACGAGTTTGCACTTAGCGCATTTAATGATACCTTTTTTCAAATGACATTGTATGTGATTATTAAGGTATGATTTTTGTTTCAGAACTAGTGCGCAATATTCGCATATGAATTGGCTTTCAGTTTCATGCCGTGAATTTCTTTTCAGATTTCTTTTACCCTTTAAAAAAGGGTAAAACTTTTGTTGTATTTGTAACATTGATAACTTAGTAGAAATTACATTTGGTTGGGGGTCTGCTGTCACATTTTGCAGTTCTGCAACAACGCTTGCAAAACTTTCGTCCAACATTTCTATATCCTCCAGAACAAATGTGTTTAATGTGCTGTTGCTACTTAGCGTTATGACCTGCACACCATCACTGCATGCTAATGCAGGGGTTTCTTTAATAAAACAAAGAATAAAGTTATTGAAGACATTTAATAAATATTATTGGATCCCAAAAGCATTTGCTCTCCAAATTTGGTTACATATGAATTAAGTATTGTTTACAACTCAGCCATTGCCTGATGAGCAATTGGCACTGCAAACTGCTTTAATTTCTGTTCTAAACCTCCACAAAAGGCGAGGATGACATCATTGTTTTCTTTATCTAATAACTTCTTTTACAATATTTTTACATTTTTTCCAGCAATAATAAAACAAAGAATAAAGTTATTGAAAACATTTATTAAACAATATTGGATCCCAAAAGCATTTGCTCTCCAAACATAGTTACATATGAATCAATTATTGTTTGCAACTCAGCCATTGTCTGATGAGCAATTGGCATTGCAAACTGCTTTAATTTCTGTTCTAAACTTCTATAATAAGAACCAGCTCCAGACTGTTATGAAAAATTTAAAAACAAAGAATTTCCAAATTTGTTCTACTGTTTCCAACTGATAGAATGAAAGAAATCTGTTTTCCTCTTGTTATAATTCGATGACTAAGTCATCTCTGATACCAAGGCCTATGATTAAAAAAGGCAAAGGCCTTACCACAAAATGGCAAGATGCCATAAAATTGGTGTCCAATTTCATCTAACTCTGCCAAAGCGAATAATTGCATAGCAGACTTGCCTTCTGTTGTTATTAATTTGCACAGCGATGCTAGGCTGCCACCTGCTTTTTTTGCATCCTGCATGTCCTTAATTTTAGTTATCCGTTTTATTGAAAATAGAAATACAATTAACATTTTGATGTTCTTTTGCAGATTCCATTGTGGGAAGCACGAGTTTGCACTTAGCGCATTTAATGATACCTTTTTTTCAAATGACATTGTATGTGATTATTAAGATATGATTTTTGTTTCAGAACTAGTGCGCAATATTCGCATATGAATTGGCTTTCAGTTTCATGCCGTGAATTTCTTTTCAGATTTCTTTTACCCTTTAAAAAAGGGTAAAACTTTTGTTGTATTTGTAACATTGATAACTTAGTAGAAATTACATTTGGTTGGGGGTCTGCTGTCACATTTTGCAGTTCTGCAACAACGCTTGCAAAACTTTCGTCCAACATTTCTATATCCTCCAGAACAAATGTGTTTAATGTGCTGTTGCTACTTAGCGTTATGACCTGCACACCATCGCTGCATGCTAATGCAGGGGTTTCTTTAATAAAACAAAGAATAAAGTTATTGAAGACATTTAATAAATATTATTGGATCCCAAAAGCATTTGCTCTCCAAATTTGGTTACATATGAATTAAGTATTGTTTACAACTCAGCCATTGCCTGATGAGCAATTGGCATTGCAAACTGCTTTAATTTCTGTTCTAAACCTCCACAAAAGGCGAGGATGACATCATTGTGTTGTTTATCTAATAACTTCTTTTACAATATTTTTACATTTTTTCCAGCAATAATAAAACAAAGAATAAAGTTATTGAAAACATTTATTAAACAATATTGGATCCCAAAAGCATTTGCTCTCCAAACATAGTTACATATGAATCAATTATTGTTTGCAACTCAGCCATTGTCTGATGAGCAATTGGCATTGCAAACTGCTTTAATTTCTGTTCTAAACCTCCACAAAAGGCGAGGATGACATCATTGTTTTCTTTATCTAATAACTTCTTTTACAATATTTTTACATTTTTTCCAGCAATAATAAAACAAAGAATAAAGTTATTGAAAACATTTATTAAACAATATTGGATCCCAAAAGCATTTGCTCTCCAAACATAGTTACATATGAATCAATTATTGTTTGCAACTCAGCCATTGTCTGATGAGCAATTGGCATTGCAAACTGCTTTAATTTCTGTTCTAAACTTCCACAAAAGGCGAGGATGACATCATTGTTTTCTTTATCTAATAACTTCTTTTACAATATTTTTACATTTTTTCCAGGAATAATAAAACAAAGAATAAAGTTATTGAAAACATTTATTAAACAATATTGGATCCCAAAAGCATTTGCTCTCCAAACATAGTTACATATGAATCAATTATTGTTTGCAACTCAGCCATTGCCTGATGAGCAATTGGCATTGCAAACTGCTTTAATTTCAGTTCTAAACCTCCACAAAAGGCAAGGATGACATCATTGTTTTGTTTATATAATAACTTCTTTTTCTCAGCATCCAATTTTTTCTTTTCTTCCTCTAACAAAAAAAGTTTATTACTATAATTTAATTATAAATAAATATAATTCTTAAGTACATTATATTTATTATATAATTAATGACATATGGTTGTTGTGGTGCACTACAAGTCAATGAGTGATTACATTGATGTTCCTGTTGCAAGTGACGCTGATGATACCTTCTTGTTCCTTTTTACTTCGTTTTTACAATTTTATAATTAAATTTACAATACAATTACAAACTTCAAATTTAAATTGCAATTTTCAAATGATACCTTCTTCTTGTTTTTGGCTTCGTTTTTTTGAATGTTACAATTCAATTACAATTTCAAATGCTGCCTTTTTGAAGTTTTAGAATTCGTTTCTTTGAATTTTACAATACAATTACAATTTTTTCACAAACAATATTTTAACATATTTCCGCGGCAGTAATAAAACAATGAATAAAATTATTGAAAGCATTTACAATATTTTTACATATTTTCCAGCAATAATAAAACAAAGAATAAAGTTATTGAAAACATTTATTAAACAATATTGGATCCCAAAAGCATTTGCTCTCCAAACATAGTTACATATGAATCAATTATTGTTTGCAACTCAGCCATTGTCTGATGAGCAATTGGCATTGCAAACTGCTTTAATTTCTGTTCTAAACCTCCACAAAAGGCGAGGATGACATCATTGTTTTCTTTATCTAATAACTTCTTTTTCTCTGCATCCAATTTTTTCAGACCTAGACTTTCAGACCTAGAAAATCGAAGTTAACAGATCTCAAAGAAATTTTGCAGACTGTTATGTTTAATCTAAAGTCACGTTAGAAATTCCCTGCATAATCATTGCTTTCAGCTCTTAACACGCTTGGATATGAAATGTGATTGTAAGAATTTCTTAGTCTAACCCGCACAATTGTGTATGACAGGTCTGAAAGGGATACAGATCATTAATGCAGATCAAATTGCTTATTCTCGGAGATTCTCAGATAAACTAACGTCATAACTATTGATACAATCGGTTACTTTTTCAAACTGCTTCTGTTCAATGCACAAGAGTTTCAGTTTAAAAAAAAACGAAATACGCAATAACACTTTTTAAAGAAATACGCAATAACACAATCACATACGCAACACATTGTAAATATACACACATGTGTGGAATGTGCAGCACACTTGTGCTGCCAAACACAGAATGTGCTTACCAGAGTGCTGCCTCATAGAGGCGCCAATATAATAAATATAGATATAAATTATATAACATACGAGTATATGTATAATATAAAATATACAAAATTAAATAAATAACCATAATAATAAAATAACGTAAAAGTGGGCGGGCCGCGCCCAGTTTTGTTGTTATAATGTTTTATTGGACAATAAGTTGTTATGTAAAGTTTTATTCAGGAGGTTTATATATTTAACAATTTAACAGGGTATGTAAGCGCACACTCACGAGCGCACGCGTCCGAAAATAAGTTGTTATGTAAAGTTTTATTCAGGAAGTTTATATATTTAACAATTTAACAGGGTATGTAAGCATATACGACCGTGTGCGCGTTCGCTAGAAATATTTTCCACCGCACGCATCCTGTTCGGTGACTGACTCACGTGCGCTTAGCGCACAGGATGCGTGCGCTAGAAATTTCTTTAAGCGAACGCGAACACAGTCGTGTTCGCTATAAATATTTTCAAATGAATAAATATTTTTTTTTCTAGCGCACGCGTCCATATTGATGTGCGCACGTGAGTGTGCGTTTACATACCATGCAATATAACCATTTAAATCTTTTTTTTTCTGGTATATTAACAGATAATGCTACTCTATACCCAGGAATGAAATTGTTGTCATAACTCAAAAACGAACGCTGATATCACATTTCTAATAAAAAATAGGTGTGGTCGTTGACAGATTTTGCCCATTTTCAATACCAACCTGCACACCATAAGAAACAATATTCCATCACGATATCTTCACCGGTTCTCCTGTGATCGTGATTTCCACAGACAGACAGACCGACGGATGGACATGGTTAAATCGACTCAGGAGGTCACGCTGATCAAGAATATATATACTTTTCTATACCTATTGTCTCTATTTCTCTATTTAGAGCCTTATAATGTGAATAGTTTGAAAACGAAAACACAAATGAAAACGAAAACGAAACGAGCCAAACTAGTATAATAGAAGCTTTTCGTTCGTATTGCAGACTTTCGTTGTGTTGCAGAGAGAAAAGGTTGCCATGTGTACAATATTTGAAGCATATTTATAAGTAATTTCTAGAAACACAAAGATTTCGGGTAGAATTCAGTGCAAAAGCGTGTCGGCAACACTGTACACAACACTATACACATACAAATTCGACACATACAATTCGACACCTTGCAAAACACAAACAATTTTACACTAGGCGATAGCCTTCTTCCTTTCGCTTGGTTTCTCGACTTTTTTCCTGGAAACTGCCGATCCATTATACTTCGCGTAGCTGATAAAATCTGCAAAGCATGTAAAAATACCAACAAAAAGCATTTTTTTCGTTTAGCGGATTTTACTCGAGTTTTGTCATGCTCAATTGTCAAACAACCGAAAAATGACGAAAAGCACAAAACAAAACTCATGAAAAACATATGTTTCGTTTTCGTTTACGGCTTGAAACTTTTTACATTATAAGGCTGTTAGTATAATAAGAACCAGCTCCAGACTGTTATGAAAAATTTAAAAACAAAGAATTTTCATATTTGTTCTACTGTTTCCAACTGATAGAATGAAAGAAATCTGTTTTCCTCTTGTTATAATTAGATGACTAGTCATCTCTGATACCAAGGCCTATGATTAAAAATGGCAAAGGCAATAATAACAAAAACAATCTGTGTGTAATATTAGGATTCAATAAAGCAAATTGCATTGCAGGTGGTAACCGTTAAGTTCTCGGTAACCAAGTTCTTAACAATGTTAAACATAAAAGAATTACATTTCAAACGGTATCTTATCTTACGTTACGTTCTCCTGCTTGGGAGATATTTATATTTTATTAATAAATGAATGAATTCGAAAATATTGATTATAAATCCTAGATGGCTGCCTTCCGTGGATAAATAAACGGACTTTTTTGGTTTTAACAGTAAAAAAAAATTGTTTAAATCGTTGTGATGGACCTCATCTTAATTTTTTCTCACTTTAGCTGTAATTTAAGAATTTATTATACTTTTTAAACACAAATTTATGCAAACTTTTTTAATATACTTTGTTACGACTTCTTTGGTGTGCAATATGACAATATTCATCCCCACTAAGCTCAGCTGTACAATGGGAGTGAGTTCTTGACTCAACTTTCCCTAAGCCACCAATAAAAAATTTTGGTACAAATCGGTTTTTAAATGCTCTATTTTTTATTGTTGTTGTTTTTGGCGGTGACCATAATGGTGTGGTCTCTTCCGGTTCAGGTTTTATAGCCCTTTGAAATTTTCTAATTCATTCACTTATTTCCAAGTAACAGAGGGTTTGAACAGAGGGTGTTAATTCAAAAAGTTACCGTGGAAGACCGTCGGATGAATTTTCACCCATACATTGTTTCATGTGAAAATATGTAATGTTAAAGTTTGCTCTTGCTCCATTGTTTGCTCTAGATGGACCATTTCTTCGCTCTCGCAAAATTTTGTTTGTGTGTAGTTACACATAGAACAACCAAATAGCATTCTTTACAAATACAACAAGTTGACGTTTCATACTGTTCTGAGAAGTTTGTGCTCGTCGACAGCAAACATTTGTTTTGCCTCGCATCCTCTCTGGTTGAACTCAACTCCGAAAGCTGAGAGCGTAAGGTTGACAACTATGTACAGAAACCAATAACAATTTTACAGTTTTCGAAAAAATCTTAAAAAAGAACGGAATCGCTTAGATCATTTCCGATTACGGTTTTCAAATGCCAAATATCTAAGCTCCTTAACCTAATTTTTAAATTAGGTTTTTATGGCATTTTGAGAAAATGGCCAAACTAGGGATTTTAATATAGAATTAAAAGAAAAAACATATGTATGTATGTAAATTTAAAAAAAAAAATTACGTTAACAGGTAAATCTTTTCGCAATTACAAAATATGTTATAAATTCTAGAAAAAATGCTTCCAACAGGAAGGATATTTGTTTTGTAGCTTCTGGTAAAATTGAAAATTACAAAGTACACCTTTTTCCTAGGACACTCGTGGGTATTTGTGCACCGCGTTTTTAAAAACTTCTTCTCCCGCATAAATGGGGGAAAATCGATCACCCTCACGGAGGATTTTTTCTTGTATTGACTCAAACCTCACGTCCTAGGTTTTTGTCGCATCTTACGCGGAACACCCTGTGTTATACACAAAAGCATATTCAATTGATTTTTCTTGAATGGTTCTGCGTAAGCTTTTCCTTGATCAGAAAATTCATTGCAGTTCAGTTTGGTCGAAATTTTCAACAGTTCAAAACTGAAACGTGCGAGGTAAAGTAAGTGAAAAATTTTTACTACAATTTTTGTTCACGACTATCTAAAGTGGAAAACCAATTAAATCCGTAATTAGAGACATAAAAGTACATATCAATTGGAAAAATATTGAAAATTTTATCAAAAATATGTAATTTATCTACATATGTATATCGTATTAACAGAAGCAGAAAATTTGCTGTGATAGCGAAGAAAATAGAAGATGTGTGAAATACAAAAATCGAAGAATTTTCTTTTAGTCGCACAGCAAGGAGAGAGAGATAGTGTGTATAGAGAACTTTTACTATTTAAATAGTACATGTGTGTATGTGTGTGTGGTTGAGAACTTTTCTCTCTTGACAGTTCAGCCAAGTGCGGACCGTGGAAACTCTGCTGATTTATTTATTAAACAAAGAAGTATTGAAGACGTGATTTTCTTTTAGCAAATTTTAAGGAAAAATAACATTGGGTATTTAGTTTTCATCTTCAGCATCGCTTTTAAGTAATTACATTAAAAAGCACGTTATTTCATATTCAAATAATTTTTTTGAAAAATCGATATCATCAAAAATGTGCGAATTTTTATTCAAAACTTTTTAAATTTGCAGTTGAAAGAATGTCCAATCTGAAGAGGTTTAACGATGAGGAGAACGAATCCGAATATGGACGAGTATACGCTGTGTCAGGACCTGGTAAGTAAAGATTATGTCGCAGAGAAAGTGATGGTTCATGGTCATTTTTTATATGCTAGCAGGGTTAAATTGAATATAATATTTTGTTGGCAGACTTTTTCGGAAAAAGGAAATGCAGAAATAATGAGAATGAGCAATGCAGTAGTTTTAATGAGTTTATATATACGTTTTGAACAACATTTCCAAATGGCTAAACCATTTTCTTGGCTAATCCTTAATTTTTGATTTGTTTGATTACACAACGATTAACTGTAACCCTGTTTTCAGCCATTTCGACAAAACATAGTTTGAATAAAGAATTTAAATTAGAACACCTGGAAGCTCGAACTTATTCGTCGTATCGATGAATTTCACTTTTTATGTATAAATATCGAAATTGAAAAATGTTATTCATTTATTAAATGTTATCTTTATATTAATAATGAACTCGTGTTAATAGAACTCGGAAGACACTTAATTCTAATTACCTTCTTGATCCTTTCTAGTGGTCACTGCCGAATGCATGTCGGGCGCTGCTATGTACGAGTTGGTGCGCGTCGGCTATTTTGAGTTGGTCGGTGAAATCATTCGTCTTGAAGGTGACATGGCCACAATTCAAGTATACGAGGAAACATCTGGCGTCACTGTTGGCGATCCTGTCTTGCGAACCGGCAAACCTTTGTCCGTCGAATTGGGTCCCGGTATAATGGGCAGTATTTTCGATGGTATTCAACGTCCCCTTCAGGATATTGGCGAGCTCACCGGCTCGATCTACATCCCCAAAGGTGTCAACGTTCCTTCCCTATCGCGCACAAAATCCTGGGAATTTCATCCTTTAAATGTGAAAAGTGGTAGCCACATAACCGGAGGTGATTTGTTCGGTGTGGTCCACGAGAATACTTTGGTTAAACATCGAATGATGATAGCTCCACGTGCCAGAGGTACGGTTCGTTACATAGCTCCCGTGGGAAACTATACCGTCGATGATGTGATCTTGGAAACGGAATTTGATGGTGAAATCAGCAAACACACCATGTTGCAAACGTGGCCCGTACGTCAGCCGCGCCCGGTGATCGAAAAGCTGCCCGCTAATCATCCATTATTTACCGGCCAACGTGTGTTGGATTCCCTGTTTCCTTGCGTACAGGGTGGAACCACAGCTATTCCCGGAGCTTTTGGCTGTGGTAAAACTGTTATCTCTCAGGTTAGTTATATAATAATCGATCTGATGCAAAGTTTGGACCCGTTATGGCCACTATTTTTAGGCTCTCTCAAAGTACTCCAACTCGGACGTTATTATCTACGTTGGGTGCGGTGAACGCGGCAATGAAATGTCTGAAGTGTTGCGTGATTTTCCCGAGCTGACTTGTGAAATAGATGGCGTTGTCGAATCCATCATGAAGCGCACTGCTCTGGTGGCCAATACCTCCAACATGCCTGTCGCTGCACGTGAAGCTTCTATCTACACAGGCATTACTCTATCAGAATATTTCCGTGACATGGGATACAATGTGGCCATGATGGCGGACTCCACCTCTCGTTGGGCAGAGGCTTTGAGAGAAATATCCGGTCGCTTGGCTGAAATGCCTGCTGATTCTGGTTACCCAGCTTATTTGGGTGCACGTCTGGCTTCCTTCTATGAGCGCGCTGGACGGGTTAAATGTTTGGGAAACCCAGAGCGGGAAGGCTCTGTCTCGATTGTTGGTGCTGTGTCTCCACCTGGTGGTGATTTCTCCGATCCCGTTACCTCAGCTACTTTGGGTATCGTCCAAGTATTTTGGGGCTTGGACAAAAAACTAGCACAACGCAAACACTTTCCTTCCATCAACTGGTTGATTTCCTATTCGAAGTACACTCGTGCTTTGGATGATTACTATGACAAAAATTTCCCAGAATTTGTACCACTAAGAACTAAGGTAAAGGAAATTATGCAGGAAGAAGAAGATTTATCTGAAATCGTACAGCTAGTCGGTAAAGCTTCATTGGCCGAAACCGATAAGATTACTCTGGAAGTGGCCAAACTGGTGAAGGATGATTTCTTGCAGCAGAACTCGTACTCACCATACGATCGTGTCTGTCCATTCTACAAAACTGTCGGCATGCTGAGGAATATGTTGTCTTTCTATGAGCTGGCACGACACGCAGTAGAGTCAACTGCTCAATCAGACAACAAGATCACATGGAACACCATACGTGATGCGATGGGTAACATTTTGTACCAATTGTCATCCATGAAGTTTAAGGTATTCTAATTTATTATTAATTTTTACTGTTAATTTTGCGACATTACCTCATTGGCTTTATTTCTCTTTAAAGGATCCGGTAAAAGATGGTGAAACAAAGATTAAAGCAGACTTCGAACAGTTGCACGAAGATCTTCAGCAAGCTTTTAGAAACTTGGAAGATTAAGCCAATTAAGCCATAGTTTTGAAAAGCCAAAGTTAGGTTGTTTAATATAATTTTTGTGGATAATTTTAAAAGTATAATGATTTACATATGTATCCTTTTTCCTGTATTTATTTGTTTTATATTAATTTTATCTTAATTTTATGTTTAAGTGCTTAATTGTTAAAAAAACTAACTGTTAACTAGTCACAAATACAATGATTTATTTGCCCCCAAATAGCAAAATAAAAGCAAAAACAGTTTTACCAAAAAGACGAACAATAACTATTAGCTTAAAATTATGAAAGAATAATATAAAAGTAAGCAAAAAACACAAAGATAGCAATGAAAAAACACATTTATTCATTAATTAATTAATGTTATAAATAAAGCATTATGTATTCGTTAGAAGTTACGATGTTTTAAAATCTACGTCTCTTCATAATGTAAAATAATAAATTTGTAATGAATTTAAAAATTGATTTTGTTTGCTGTAAAGTATTTATTGTATGTATAATAATTAAAGAATAAAACTGCAAACGAATTCAAAAATGTATTATGATGTAATAAATATAATACAATCCTATTCCTCATTAAATACAATATATAGTCAATGTTAATGATTATGATGTGCTTATTTCTAACTAGAGGTTTGTTGGTAATAACGGTAACTAATTCTAGAGGATAGTATGGTAAATATTTTCAACATTTAGTTCAATATTTTAATTAGAATTTTTTGTTCTCTTATATGTGAAATGTTGTCTTCTCATCATCCTTATATGGTACATTTAGTATAATTTCTGGAATAGCTTTTCCTTAGCCTTGCTTGAGAATATAATACCTTTTAAATTAATACATATATTAAAATTAGAACTTTGAATTAGAAATAAATAATATTTATTTTAATTTCAGTTTCTGAAATTTTTATGTTTTCAATTTTAGTTTGTTTTTTATTTACATATGTATGTACATATGTACATGCAGAAAGTATGTAGAGAAACCTGTCTTGTGAAAAAGAATTTTTGTAAAAATTGTTGCGGTTGACAACACTGCTCGTAGTAATCACACGAAAACTTCACATCAATAGCTGTCATTGTTTACGTGGTGTTTAGTTGTCAAATTGACCGTAGTTACAAAATTAATAAATTGCTTCTGTCTGATTGAGTGTAATTTAACTAGGAATTTAAGGTTTCTAACCAGTTTATTAATATAAATGTAAGAATTTACAGCTAATTTAAAAACTCGCTAATGCTACGACTTCGCAATGCCAGAAAAAGTAGGCAAAAAAGTTGCACAGTGTCCGCAAGTCCAAGTCTAATAAGACAACAGCAATTGTGAAGTGCATTTTATTTACTTGAATTAAAGTGCAGAATTGATTGGTTAAATTGCAAGTAACATCGTCTTCTAAATAAAAAAAATTTAACAGAATGAATAAATACATTAAAACATTGTAAATTTGTAAATTTGCGTCGTGAGAAGATTAGTTTTTGCAGCTGATTAATATTTCTTACCACCCCATCTCTTGGTTATTTCTTGTTTGATTAATTCAAGCTTGAAATTAAATCTCTTCCATGGACACAAACCATTCACAATCGATTTTTTGTTACAGTAGCAGAAATAAAAATGACTTCCTATAATTCTGGTAACGAATTCTATAACAGCGGTCCTGGCGACGAATCGTACAACTTCGATATACCTGAATTTAGCGCGGAACTGTGAGTAATATAATTGAAGACCATAAATGATGATGTTAAATAATTATTTAATTTGAAATAATTTCAGTAATTTCCAGAACTTCGACAATTCGCAACCGTCCATTCCTCCCAACTACGATGCTGGTTATTCAAATACTAATCAAGGTGTAGGCGGTTTCTACGATCCCAATTCTTATGTAGCTAATCCTTATGAACAGGATAAGACTTTCAAATCACCTGGAGGTGGTATAGGCAATGAGTTTGACGATGAACCTCCTCTCTTAGAAGGTTCGTATTCGAACGTCTCTTAACCTTAAACTTTAGTGGTAATTAAAAATTTGTGACATTATTTCAGAATTGGGAATCAATCCCAACCACATCGTTCAAAAAGTAAGTGGATATTATGTGTTGTACGAATGTATAGTCTTCTATTTCATTAAACATAAAACGTATGAATATTAATTATTATTAAATTAAATTTGACTGCTGAGTATTGAAAAAATCTTCAGCATATTCTTCATGGAAAATTATTGTCTGGTTTTTTGTTTCTTTTTTCTGTTGTTTCTAATTTTTGCACTGTTAATTGTCTTCAGAATTTATGCTGCGTGGAAAAAATGTAAAAAAAGAAATTGCTGTACAGTAATTGTAATGATTATTACAACCAATAACTAGACAACAACAATAACCATAACAAAAACCAGCAACGACAACAGCAGTAACAACGACCACATAATGCTTTTATTTTGGTTTCTTAGCAACGCTTCTTTATTCTATTTATTTCTCTCGAAGACCAAATGTTCTTCTTTACTCATTCTGTGTTCCACTGCCAACGTTGGCCAATAATCAGTTTAGTGTGAGCCAAGTAGTGCAACAGCTGTGCGTCTGGCTGGCTACTTTAGTCCAACTTTTCCATCTTCTATCTTTTGCCATTGACTACTTGTGCTTGCTTTTATGCGATTATCTTGGGGCGTTGATCTAAAGTGAATAACTGCACAGCAAAAGGATTACTAAACTGCTTTTTTTTCTTATCCTGTCTTTGTCGAAAAAGACAGTATGTCTTTTTGCTTTTTCTTACTTATTTTTGTGAGCTTTCTTAATTTTCTTTATACAATTCAAGCTTTATAAAAAAATTGCATCTTTTGTTCATTTCCTCGATTGCTTTCGGGTACTTTGCTTGTTCTCTAATTATCTGCGTTGAACCGCTCTTGCTTTGTCTCTCTCTTTTCCACTGTCTCTCTTTCTCGCTTCTTCTCTCTTTATGCCAGTTACCCATAACAGCCCTCTTCCTATCTCGCCCTTCATCCGTTTATCTCTCACCTGTTCTCGATTCTAGCTCATCCCACTTCCCTGCTCATCTCAACTTATTTTTGGCAGGATTTACTTTATTTCTGTTTCAGCATTTTTAATTTTTCAACCCAAGTTTTGAATTCCGTTTTGCATTCGTTAACGTTTATTGCAGTTTTTTGAGAGTTGCACATAATAGAAAATTAAATGCTATTTCTTTGCCTTCACTTTCCTTCTCTTTTCGACCATCTTCTGGCGCCATATACATAGTATATATAAAGACTGAAAATTTTATTTATGAAAACATTGTGAAATAGCCTGGGATGTGGTGGGATGGCTAAAACGGTGGATGAGGGTGGTTGCGGAGGTTTTTTTGGATGAGAAAAGTATAAACTAAAAGTTCTTGTTTTTTAATTAAACCTTAAGTTTTATTTTTCATTACTGCAAGAAGAATTTATTACATTTGTGTTAATTGAAAATGAAAATGGTAATGAGAAATGCTAATGAAACGCTGCAGCAGCGCTGTGCAATAAGAGGCAATAAAATAAAGTTTTGTTTATTCTGTTTTCGCTCCTAAAAGTATGCAAACCAGTGAGACTTACGCCTCACTGGCTTCCATGCAATTAAATGGGATTCGTAAAAATTTTCCATGCATTAAAAAGTTTTTGCACAGTTTGTGTTGTTTTTTTTATTGTTAGAATAGCCAGCAGCTCTTTGTAGATCTGCTGGAAGAAGAAGTTTGGGAGCAGGCAGAGTCAAAGCAAAGGCCAAAAGTGCACGTCAAGTACAACTAACAACTAACTTACTAACATTAAATACATACTTGTGAACGGAAGAGTAAGATGTTGGATACGAACACTTTGAATTCGAAAACAATTAATAAGGAAATAACCGTTAAAGTACATTATACAAAAATAAATACATTTTTGCGAAATTTTAATGTGTATTTTAGAAATACTGAGCTTAAGTTGAGGTTAAAAGATTTTAATAATAATGTGACATTGAAGCTGTTGCTGAGTTTGGAAAGGTCCACAGGATGATGACCATTTGCATGACAGGTTGTATGCGGTCCACCTCCACGGTTTCTATAAATGTTATAATCGATTCACACACCCTGCTCCTCATCAAAATACGGATCGAAACCGGTACGGATCGAAACCGCTTAAATAGAAGGCTAGGCCAAAACTTTCATTGAACTCTAGAATTCAGTGAGGTTGGCAACTGACATTGCACAGAACTCCTCTTAAAGCCGTCACTCTGAGGAAGTAAATTTTTACTGAGGCCTGAAATGCTCACGAATTGAAATGCTCCAAACGATTTTCTGCTCAGTGTGAATAAAAATAGTACTGGTATTAGGATTATGATTGGAATTATTAATGAATACTGCAGATTGAACGACTGTCAGAAAGCTTTTATGGATTATGTAGGGTGGGTCGTCGGCTGGTTTCTTTTTGAATTAATTACATAATTAATTTAAAGTATTAATTAATTAATTAATCCCACCCTTTGCAATGAAACCGATTGCATATCATTTGATTGCGTATCAGCATCTCTATGTTTGATAACAGGCACTATTGGAAAAGAATTTCTATAAAGATCTGAGTTGGCAAGACACTCACTTTCCTAAGATTTAAATTTTATGGAAAGAGTAAAAGACTGAGAAGATTACTCTAAGCAATGGGGAATTGATGTGTATTGTACACATCATATGAGGAAAAAGAAGATCCATAAATGAAAGCCATTGAAAAAGAATTACAGTCTTCACGTAAGCTTAACGAAGTGAATTTTTATTTTTCGTAAATTCACGTATAAAAAAAGTCAACTATAATAAAACAGAGAATAAAAATTGGGAATTCATGGGAAAAACCTAGAAATTTAAAATAAAAATATATTATTTGGAGCATGAATTCCATTTGAAAAATTGGAATTTATAAAAAATGACGATGGTGGTCATCGGAGCATTCGAGTTGTCATCGTTGCCGTCAGGAATTGCAACGAATTTGTTTTAGGAGCGCGTTTAGATTATGTATGTGAAGAGGACTAGACCCTACACTAGGCAGGATACGAATTCTACTAAATATAAGTAATCATAAGACTTTAAATTTTATGGAGTGAACAAAAACACAAGGAATAAAAAACGAAGTTTGAATTTAAATTTTATTTACTTTTACTTTATTTGTGCTTTAGTTTTACTTTTATAGCGCCTCAACACGTTCATTTATATCGCGGATTTAAAAATTTGCTTTTCTGTGTCGTTATTATTTTTCCATTTTGTGTTTTTGTTGTTGTTTACTTTAGTAGACAACAGCGGACCAACAAAAATTTTAGTTGGAGAAAAATAACCTTTTTCCGCATTTCTTATTGTATTTGTTTTATTTAACCTAACCTGTTTTATTTACAAACAAACAAAATACTGAAGCAGTTAAAAATACAAAATTTATGAATTATGATTCAACTCGTTTGTGCTGTTGTTGTTATTATTTCTGTATATGTATGTATTTTCTGATATTGTTATTGTTATTGTTATTTTTATTTATTATTTTGTTGAAGTTTTTACTTGTTCAGGTTAAAAAATAAAAAGTTTTAGAAAAATAAATCCAACTAAAATTTAATCTCCCATTCATTCATTCATTTATTTTTCCTCGTTTTCATCAACTTCATTGATGTTGATTTTATAATTTTTATTGTTTGTAATACATAGTATTGCAAAATACTTATATAGTTTTTATTTTGATAAATGTTTACAATTCAATTTTTGCATAAATAAATACGAAATTCTGTAGACAAATATTAGTTGTTGTAAGCCGCATAAATAAAATTTAATTGAGAATTTTTTCGAATTTTAAAATTGTTTTTCCGTTGCTTTGAGTGTTTATAATAATAAAAATCAAGTGAAATCTAAGTAAATGAATATATAACAAATTTTGCATGAAATACTATTTTAAAAAAATATTAAACCAATAAATAAAGAAGATTAATTGATTGGTAGGATAAGATAAAAACGATATAAAGCTGCCATAAAAAACTATTCCATACTCAACTTTCAACTTTATCAAATCGAAAGTGTTTGAGTGTCCATAGATAGAGTTTAGAATTTTTTTAGAATTTCAGTTTTATCTTATTTAAATTTAATTTCATAGATGAATCGATAGATGAATAAAGAATCTTCAATTTATACGATTTTTTAAACATTTGGTTTGTGTATGTTTTTCAGACGCTTGCTGTTTTGAATCCATTGCGCGCTACTGAGCAACAGATCCTCCAGGATACAGATATGGCCGGTCCTCTGGTCTTCTGTTTGGCTCTGGGCGGCTTTCTTCTGTTGGTGAGTAAAATAAAATGTGACAAATAATAATATATCAAACAAACAAAAGTATTTGTTACATTTTTAATAGAAATACATGTGTATGTATTTTTACCCATCACTCTCACTCTCTCTTTGTCTTTTTTTTATTTTCTCTTTTATTCTCTCTTATTTTTATTTTTTTCTTTTGTGCTGATCAGAGTGGCAAAGTGACGTTCTCTTACATCTATGGAATTGGCGTCATGGGTTGTATAACATTCTACTGTCTGCTTACATTAATGGCAACACAGGCTCAAGTGACATTCGGTGCAGTGGTGTCGGTCCTCGGTTACTGTTTGTTGCCCATGGTTTTACTCTCTGGCATAAATGTTTTAATTACGATACAGTAAGTTGTTGCCGTCGATGTATTTGTAGTTTCATTTTATTTACATATGTATATGTTTTCGCAAATTTTTAGTAAAAAATATGATAGTTTCTTTTGTTTTTGTTTTGGTATCCATTTGAAGTTAGTGAAGTCAACTGAAATAGGATGAAATGCTTTTATGTAGTGTTATGCATTAACTATAATATTATATATGAATTTACGATGAACTTACAACCCAAAGCGTTTTAAAGAATGTATGAATTTATCATGAATTGTGAGCTCGAGAAGGAGGCACAATAGACCATTAGGTCGCGGTGCAATACTCTAATAAAACATATACTATTAGTATAATAGTTGATACTATTTTCCATGATAGAAATAGTAAAAGTGTACATAGAGTTGGAGATATTTTGCAGCTTTTAAATCTGAAATCAAAATCTATTGTTATAAGTAAATATGAACCACAAAGAGCTAGCTTATCTATTTTCGGAGGCGAGGTTCAATTACCCTACACAGTCTTTTATACGCATTTCTTTTACAGTCTTTTACACGCATTTCTTACGAGTACAGGTAATTTAGAAGTATGCGAATCACGCCCATGTGAGGGAGCTTATTAATAATTTATAAAGTCAAGAAAGAACTGCCACGAAGACCAAATTTTGCGAAGAAGAAAGTGTTTGCGGTACACATTCGGTATCGCGGTGACCAAAATCAATGAGTTAACATTGGAGTTGCTTCCTCACACACATTGGTGTAGCGAGGGTTGTGTTGTGGGGAGCATACCTGAGCCCAGCCTGTCACAAAATTTGATTATTTGAAATGATTGTTTATTAAAATTTAATCGATAGGATTTCGGTTAGGTTGGGCCGGGTTCATTGCAAAATTTAGCCCCTCGGATTTTTCCAAACTTGAAAACGTGCTCAGTGGTAAAAGATTTGCCAAAAATGAAGAGGTCGAGTCTGCTTCACTGAACACATTTACTGTCTATGGGTACTTTTGGGACTACCCTCAGGTAATGCATTCTATTTTCGATTAATTTGCCTGATTTACCGTTTATACTGTCAACCATTTAAAATTACGTGACAGAAAGAGGAACAGAAGAGCGTAAATTCGATTTCGTTTGTATTTGAATTTAATTTTTATACTAGAACGACGCGTATAACAATAATTAAAAATTATCCCCTCCCTCTTTGTTTTTATCTCTGCTCGTACTTCGTTCACATAAAACTAAGCATTCATTCGCGTTCAATCGCACGTTCAGACGATTGCAATTGATTCCTCAATTATTGCAGTAGCAGCAGCAAATGGTCACTATTATTTTTGTGATTCTTTTTAGTCGTTCACTTTATTTATATTCGACTGGTCGCTTGGTGGTTAAATTTTTTCTTCATGTTGTTATCGCCTTTTGTTTCGGTTTTCTAGTGGTTCCGTTTTTCTTCCTAATGTAGTTTTTCTTTTTATTTCTGATTCCGTTTGGTTTTTATTTTCGTTTTTGCTATGTTTGTTTCAAAATGTTGCAATTCTCTATTTTATGTCGTTGTTGTTGTTCTCAATTAAAGTTTTAATCAGGGAAATGCAATCAGTAGTCCAAACCGAAAACACCATCGATAGCAACACAGAGCAACTGCTGCCCGGACTCAGTTGGGAAGTTTTTATTAGGTTTTGGCTAAAAACAGCATCACCAATCGAGACCAATTTCTTGTTTTTTGTCCTTGTTTCATATAACTTTAAATTGTTTTTGGTATTTTTCATTGTCGTCGTGTTTGTTGTTGTTGTTGTTCCGATTGTTATTAATATTGTTGGCATTGCGAATCAGCTGATGATGCTTTCAATATAAACAACTGAGAAACAAAGAAATCTCTTGAAAAGGATTCCATGTTTTTCTCACAAACTGAAAATAATATTGTGCTTTTTACGATCACTTTTTTCGCATTCTAATTTCAGTTCGTGTTCGTGATAATTTTTACCCGACATGGTATCTGGTATCGAGTCCGTTGTTGCGGCCGCTCCTTCCTCCTTCACCGCTAAAGTTATGCATTCTTCCTTCGCATTTTATTACCGTTATCACATTATCAATATGAATTTTTGTTGCTTCTCTTTCTGATATCCTCTGCCATTGTAACTTAACTTCAACATATTCTCCAACAGTCCAAACATAAACAAACAAGTAGCTCCACACAATACCAACAACAACAACAATAACAACTTGTTTCCGCTGAAACGATTCTCAAGTGGCTGGGAATATAGACTGTATCCTCATGTATCCTGGTGCCTGAGGTCGAGTTCGAGTTCGAGTTCGAGCACTCATGCATATCCACTTCGAATACTTCGGATAAAACTTCACACTCCACGCCATTTAACGATGCGGTGCTATGCAGTGCGTTCGTTCGTACAACTCGTAGCTGGCTGAATAGCCAGTCGGCTGGTCATTTTTTTAAATGGTTTGGAAAATATTCCACTTTCCGTTTTTGCTGTTTATTTCTTGCAGTTCATGTGTACGGTGGAAAATCCTTGGTCAGAAGCAGCCGTTGTAGTCTTTTCTACCTCTTTGTTTCCCATTCTTTTCTCTTTTCCTTTCTGTAGTATTGTTCACATCGCTAGCTCATAATTTGTTGTGGCAGCAACAATATGCATTTTTTACTTTTATGGTATCGGTTTTTTTTCTCGTCTTTTCACTCTGTATTGTTTTCTTTCTTGATTTCTCTCTCATGGCTCTCATTGTTTGTTGTTATAGTTTTCAGAGCACAACAGCAATTATGTTTGTTGTTCTTGCCGCTGCCACGTTTTCTATTCCATGTTTCTATTCAAGGAGAAACATTTTTGTTGGTGGGAGATCCTACACACGCCTATGCGTGTGTGTGGGTGGGCTTGGAGATCCTGCATAGAAATTTCAATATATGTCAGATTGAAAACATTGGCAACTTGTTAGGCAATCAACAGATCGGATCGGAGTGGATCAAATAAAATCAGATAGATCCGGTTCTAGTAAGTGTAAAGTCTTATTCTTTAGTGAATGTTCAAAATGACCCTCGTATAACATCTATTCAGTGATGCACGTATAACATCTGTTCATCTGTAACTAATATGATGTCTTGTTTGTTTGTTAATTTTTCATAGACATCTCCACCAAACAAGAAATTCTTCATTCTTATTATCTCGTGGTATTGGGTAAAAACCCTCATATATTGTATATACATTTTATATACAAATATATATGTAGATCCTTTATGGAAAAATTGGTTTTTTCACCGAAATAATTTTTGCGTGTGTCTGAAAAAGTTTTTCATTTAAATCTCACACTCATATTTTCACAATCATTTTGTTCGTATTGCTTTTGCGTTTTTATACCCTACGCCCGAGTGGAAGAGTATATAAAGTTTGTCCTTTCTTTTGTAACGCATAGAAGGATGCGTGACAGGTATAGAAAACTATATATACATTTGTATCTTTGTCTGTTTGTGGAAATCATAATTGGGCGAAAATAGATTTATAGAGAATATAGAGTTATCTGAACGAAATTCGGTACTCACGTCCTTTGTTATGTAGAGCAGTTTGAAATAGCAAATGGACGAAATTAGTCAACATTTTATACTAAAAGTGAAGGACTCTTTTTTGAAACAGCATCTGTTATGTTATGTAATGGTAGGTTTAAGTATGACAATAAAGTTTAATACCCAAACATCCTGTATCAGTATTAATTTCTTTAGAGAAATGGGCGTGGTTCGCCCACTTTTATATGGGCCTAGTCGTATATAGCTTTTCGTTGGCAGACCAACATAATACAAAGATGATTTGGTGCACCATAGCTCACTTTTCAATATATGTGAGCATACATATTCACATATGCTTGTTTGTCCCACAGATTGTAATTCGGCCAGGCCCAAGATAGAACTCTCTCTGTGGATATTTGTTCATATATGTATTGTGCATTGTATAACTTCATAACTTTTCTTTTAATTGCTGCCGTTGTTCATGTTTCTATTTTTGCCCCCTTTTTTACAGAGGTAGCTTGGGCTTAATTGTTGCCGGAGTCTCAATACTTTGGTGTGCAATATCGGCATCCAAACTTTTCGTTACCGCTTATTCGATGGATCATCAACAAGTGCTGATTGCGTATCCGTGCTCCTTGCTATACGGAGTTTTTGCTTTGATAACGATTTTCTAAAAAAAAACAACAAAAGAATGTGGGGGATGAGGACCAGAATGAAACAGAGGAAGAAAAAGATTTACAATGGGAATAACAAAAGCTGCAAGAAAATTAAAAACGAAAAATTGTATACCAATAAAATATTATAAACTGATGTACACAAAACATGAACATCTCAAAGTTTCAGTTTATTTTCGATGCAGTTAGATAATGAAATACAGTGATAGAAATAATGGAATAAGAGAGGGTGAGAGAGAGAAATAATAAGAGAGGGTGAGAGAGAGAAAAGACTAAAAAGTTATATAATATAGTTATATTATATAAAAAACTATATTTGAGCTTGCGTGAAGAAATAAAAAGTCCGTTCGAAAAAATGGCATCAACCTAGCATTGAAATTACCAATCAGTGGACGGCTAGCTATAAAAGCTTTTTGCATGCCAATTTTAATGGATGTGGGTGGGTAGGGAGTTGTTCCAGGACACGATCGTGATTGTGTCCATTGTATGTTGGACATCCTACTATATATACGATATTCTTTGGATAAGTCTTCTTGGGTTAAGGCCAGTTCATTGGTACTCAAGCTGTTTAAGGTGCGTTGAACATACACGGCGGCGGTAGCAGAAATACGGCAATTAATGGTGATGACGATGGTTTGAAATGACCTACTAATTAAAACTTTACTAATATCATCTACAGTCGATTAACACTCATCCAGTTCCGCTTAGAGTAGACTGGATTCGTCCACAAGCTTGAATAATAGTGCCACAGTTAAGGTTGTTGCTGCAATGGCCCATCAAGAAAATGATAGGTCAAACGTTATTTTAACCCAAGTACAAAATGGAACCAACTGTTAAATGCGTACAGTAAGTCAATTATCGAAATAGATTTTGTTTAATAATATTATTATTTATATCTGTTTATTAAGATTGTACTCAATTATTTGATTATATTAAGATTACGAGTATTTTATTAAGATTGTATGTACATTTATAGAACGGGTTTCTTTTTGAAATTTATGTTTTTTTAAAGAGCAACAATTTTAAAAGGAAACAACCGCATGGACCACGCTATACATATAATTTACTGAGACTGAGAATACTGAATGTATTATAGATGAAATCCTCAAGTCAATAAACTGTTTCGAATTTTACGCCTTAAAATCCTTCGAGTCTTATCGTTGTCTATCGTTTTAAATCTCGTCTCATGTAAACTTGTTTAGATATCAACTGATTTTGATTTCTTTTAATTCCGGTTTTTTAAAGAAGTCCTTTAACCCTGTAACCTTTTGTTACTATTGTATTTTTACATTTATTATTTTTTTGCCTACTTTTCAATTTGTTTGTCAATTCGGTTGTTTTTTTATTATTATTTGTGATTATTTTCTGTTGCTGTAGTTTGTTATGGTTTTGTTTATTTTTCTTTATTTTTTTGCAATGTTTTGGTTTTGTTAAGGTTCCAGATCCCCCCACTACAAATTTTCGTACAGTTTTTTGCTGCATTTCAATTTTAAAAAACGTTTAAATGGTTTTATACAGCATCGCGCTTTTTATTCTTCAATGGTGCCGTTTTCAGCAACAAAGCACTCAATTGGAAAGTCGGGCTAATTGAGTTTTGCTGACAGCAACAACAAAATATCACACATTTTGTAAATATTACTATCGTTTTTAAAGGTTTTTGCTGCGTTTGTTAATTTTGTTTGAATCGATTGGAGAATGATGATAACTTTTTTGTCTCCAAATTTAATTAGTTGATTTTTTTGCTGAAATACTCATAAAATTTTATTTAAAGTTAACTTTTTTCTGAACTGAAGCCGAGATGGAATACGGAAACTCATGCGGAGAATTAATACCGCTCCAAACAAATACTTCTCTCGTCACTCCGAAGAGTCACCTCACATCACCGTTAAAAGAGCAACCATCATTCACTCTAAAGAATCCACTTTTAGAATCCAAAATAATTCATAGGTTTTAGGAACCGGGAAAGGCTCGCTTAGTTCAGATGAATTTTTTTCTATAACAATTCATTAATTTTTGTATATTGTTTCCATTCCGCATGCACAACAACTTGTTTACAAGCAGAATCGCTGGATAAGAGCTTTGATAGACTCACTTTCAAAAGCTTTAAAAAGAAATGAAAAATCGAAAGTAAAATGAACACCAACGACGACCACTCAAGTAATCAACTGATAACTATGCCTATTTTTATTTTACAATAGCAAATAAAAGATGTTTGTTCAGCTTTGCACTCTGCAAGACTTCAAAATAAAATCAGTTGATGTTGCACTGATCGCGAGTCTGGATCAGTCCCCACTCCGAGCGGGGAAATCAAGAAACTACCAGCAGAGACCTCAAAATTGACAACTGCGGACTTCCACAACAACATGTCTGTCCCAACAGCAGGTTCCAGCTACTCTCCATCGGACACAGCTGCTACGAACGTTGACCTTTTGCAGGAACGTCAATCGGCCACATTCGATAGTGAAGAATTCGCTCGCTGGTGGGCCGGCGGTGAGGAACCGCTACGCAAACGCCGATCTTTAGAGAAGTTGTTCTTTGACGATCCCGAATTCAACGAATCCATTCATAACTCGTACCTGTCGCACAAGCAATTGAGCGAGCGCAGTATTGAAAAAGCTGCCAAGTTTATCGCCAAACTGCGCAAGTGGCATGATGCTCAGAGCGGAGCGGCCGAGACATCGTCAACGGCATCGCCTAGCATTCAGTCGATGTACGACTTTCGCATGCTTATTAGTGGTCCACTCGGAACGGCGCTCTTCCAGCAGAGTTTTCCATTGCGGCTGCACTTCTCCATGTTCCTTCCATCTCTGTTGACGCATGCAACGCTCGAACAGCAGCGTGAGTGGCTACCTAAAGCTTGGCGGATGCAGGTGATCGGTTCGTACGCTCAGACAGAGCTTGGCCACGGTACTCATTTGCGTGGAATGGAGACGCGAGCCGACTACGACGAGGCGCGGGAGGAGTTCGTACTAAACACGCCTACTTTGGAAGCGGTTAAGTGGTGGCCGGGCGGTTTAGGCCAGGCGGCAAACGTAGCGATCGTCATGGCGCAGTTGTATGTGAAGGGGAAACACTGCGGTTTGCAGCCATTTTTGGTGCGCGTACGCAATGCAGAGACGCACCTGCCGCAGCAGGGTGTTGACGTGGGTGAAATCGGCCCAAAAATAGGCTTAAACGGGGTCAACAACGGCTTCTTGGGGCTCCATGATGTGCGAATACCTCGCCAGCAGATGCTGATGAAGCATGCCCAAGTCTTGGGGGATGGAACATTCATCAAGAGTAGGCAGCCGCTTTTAATTTACGGAACTATGCTGTACGCACGCGTCATGATCGTGAGAGACGTGTCATTCGGCTTGCTGCAGGCAGCCACCATAGCAACGCGGTGAGTTGGTTGGAGACATTAAAAAGTACTTGAAAATATATAAAAACATTTTACTTTCCCATCAGTTATTCTGCGGTACGGCGGCAGTCCACGATCGACCGCTCTCAGCCGGAGGTACAAATCCTCGATCACCTGACCCATCAGGCTAAAGTATTTCCGCAGCTTGCCAAAGGCCTGCTCTATCGTCTGACTGCGGACGCTTTATGGTCTCGTTACCAGCTTCTTTACAAAGAGCTGGATGCAGCCGGCGAAAGCAGACACCTGAGCGAACTGCACTCGCTCTCGTGTTGCCTCAAAGCCGTCTGTTCGGAGGAAGCCGCTTTCGGTGTTGAGTTGTTACGCAAGAGCTGCGGTGGCCACGGTTACTTGGCTTCGGCTAACTTTGGCCAGATTTACGGAGCCGCGACTGCTGCTTGCACCTACGAAGGTGAGAACAGCGTATTGCTCTTGCAGACCGGACGCTTTCTGTTGCGAAACTTTGTGGAGGCGCTGCAGCGTAAAGTGATGCCCACCTCGGTGACGTATTTTCGAAATCAAACGCGTTTAAAATGGTCCAGAAAAAAGCTGTTCAGCTCAATGCTGCGTGCTTTGGAAATCGCTGCTGCCGAAAAGACGCGCCTCGCTTTTGATGATAAGCGAGTGAAGAGAAAGACAAGCACTGAAGAAGTAGCAGTCAATTTAGCAGGTTTAAAGTTGACGCAAGCGGCAAGAATGCACGCGAACGTGTTTCTAATGCACACCGCTCACGAACACTGGAAAGGGTTTGCTGCCGAGAAGGCAGGAGAATTGAAAATGTCACCGGCTTTGCTTCAGGTGTTGCGCGAACTTTTGCAGCTCTTTATGCTGGATATATTTTTGGATAATTTGGCTGATGTCTTGAAATCTTCCAGCGCGTTGCAATCGCATCACATTGCTGAGCTGGAAACGAGGTATGAACAGACTCTTTTGGCAGTTCGCCGCAATGCGGTCGCTGTGGTGGATGGTTTCGACTTCCACGATCGTACTTTGGCCTCGACGCTGGGTTGCTGGGATGGACGCGTCTATGAGCGGTTGTTGAAAGACGCCCAGACAAGTCCGTTGAATGCAGCAGAGTCGATGAATGAAACGATTCGGAAGCATTTGGAATGCTTACAAAGCAGCAAACTTTAAAGGAGGACGGGGAGTAGTTGTTGTACGCTCTCAGAGGTTTTTGTCACTCTCGCCCGGTTTCCGAGTTATAGCGCTTTAGGAGTTCAAAAGTTTCAGACATCCATCTACTAGACTTTATAAGATACTCTTAGCTTTCTATACATATACATACTATAATATATATGTACATATATCATCAAAATCGGTGTAGGTTTAAAATAATGAAAGATATATTAAAATAAAAAATATAACTTCACTTCAGAACAGAAAATCTGTTGTTTTTATTCATAAATCAAGTTGCTTTTGAACACATTTCATTCGCTTTCCTTTGCCACGTTGCATTTATTTGCCTTATTAATAAGAATCCTTTGTGTTTTATATAAGTTTATAATTTGTTATTCTTCAAAATAATTTTCTGTCTTTCTTTTGAACAAGAAGAAAAAAATACTGTCATTCATTATTTTTCCAGGTCTTCTTAATTAGCGTATTTTGTTGCTGATTGTGGATTTTACTGTGGTTCAAAATATGATTTCTAAGCAAAGAAAACATGCAAAAAACAAAGGCAAAGGCTTGATGTTTTAAAATACGGTTATTATTATTATTTTCGTAAAACTCACTAATTGATGGTAAGTGTTGTTAGTTTTGTATAATTTGCTTTGACTCTTGTGATATTGATTTCTTTACAGTTCTCGCTCACTAATTCTTGTATTCATTTTATTCTTCTCATTTTGAACCAACTTAAAAAAATAGAAAGAAAGAGAGGAAGAGAGGAAGAGAGAGGGAGAGAGAGAGAGAGATACAGAGAAAAATAGAGTCACAGTTATTGCAATCTATTTTTTCATAAATAATTTATTAGAATTCGCGAATAGAATGGTTGAAAGACATAATGTTGTTGTTAATATTGAAGTCAGCTAAGTATTGTAGCATTGTGAGGCAACTATCACAAAAGCATCCGCACTCGAAAAAAATAATTAAATTATTCCAACGGTGTTGTGTGGGGCGGGAAGGTTTTGGTGTGCAATTTTGTGTAGATTAAAATTGTTACAATGCAGCCGCACCCACCACATGTCGCACACGAAAATACCACACTCACCTGCAGCACTCCGAAGTGCAACCAAAGCATTAACGAAGTAGTGTTCAAAAGCATTTCTCATCATTTTTGCAGTGCTGATTACCGTCGGTAGCATTAGTCGGCAAAAAGAGTGTTGATTACCTCCGATTGCACTAGAAAAAGAAGCGCTGGTACTAGTGACGTAGTCGAATCAGGGTGGAAAAGTACATATGTACCTCGAAAAGTCTTGAAAAAATAAATATTTCGACAAATTTTACAATTTTGTTAATGTTTTGCATGTAGAATAATAATAAATATTAAATAAAAATAAAAATTTAAAAAAAATAAACGTAATTATGATAATAACTAAAGAATAGGAGTATTTAAATATAGTTGAACAATTAAGATATTGAAAATAGTGTAATGAAATTTTGTTTCTTAAAATTAAAACTTCTGTATATTTGAGGAAAAAATTACCAGCTACGCTACGTTAAAATACTCAGTATGTAACGAAATCCACACTTTTTAATTAGCGTGATAAGCGCCTGAAAGCTTCATTTGCATACATTAAACGAAGAGGAAGAAGCAAAACCAAAAACAAAATTAATGCATAGATGCTGTTGAAGGTGGGTAAAGAACAAATACAAATAAACACACAAACACACCCACACACACACACACAGAGGGAGAGAACCAAAACTCACCCGCGATTCATAGAAAATTGGAAAAACTGCATTGGAAGCTTCATAATTACGCGGAAAACTCTAAAAACCACTAAAAGAAAGCTCTGGTGCATGTGTGTGTGTGTGTGTAAATTAGTGTCTGTGTTTGAGGATGAGGGTGTGTGTTTTTGAGATCGTGCCTGCGTGTGTGTGTGTGTGTGTGTGCTGAATGGTGTTCAGCTTGTGGCTTCATTACCGGAGGTGAGAAAATCATTTATAATTTTGCGCTGTTCATTTGGATTTGCTGCTGTGAGCCAATTATATAAACACAACAACAACAACAATAGCAACAACGACAGCAAAAATAAGTACACGTAAATTATGCACGTGGTCTACCGAGACCATTGAGTACCTTGCACTCAGGTTAGATGCTGGTAGAATATGTATTGAAACCAGGCCAAAAGAATGGAATGGTAAAAAACTAAATTGCTTTTTATATTTTTTGTTTAAATTAAAATAAAATAAGGTATTATAAATAAAAAAAAGAAATAGCAATAAGTAGAACAGAATAAGACAGGAATAACATCACCTTTCATATCCTTCAGGTGCTATTTTAATAGATAATCAGTAATGAAATAATTGTCTTTGGGCACATACTCATAATTCCCACAGAGTTAATAATGAATCAATCAATACATACGAGTATGTAGCACAGGATTTGTTGAAATCTGTGGATTGAACCTCCCGAAAACTGAGCTCATTGAGAAGACAATTGAGCCAGTTGATTTCACTCCCCGCACTCGGCCGATTAGTTCGTAGCTCGGCCGATTTATATTCGCTCTTCTTCGCCCGGAAGCATTACCTCAAAACTTTTAGTGTTTGGCTCTGTTCAGTAATTCAGTTAATTGATTTGGCCTCAGAAACGAAAAGTGAGAAATACGATGATGGGTATATCGGGCGATATGTCGGTTTATGGGTGGTGGAGCGCTAGAGCGGATGTCGTAGGGAGAGCGCTGAGGAAGTTGATTGTAGCATTCGAGCTTTAATAGTATTATTACACAGTATTATTATTGAAGAAACAATTTCGAAATCGAAGAGTTTTATTATTTCTATTTCTTCCCCCTCTTATTTATTTGATTTGTTGTGTTTTGTTCTTCTTTTTTTATTCTTTTCGTCTTATTTTCTACCCTTTGGTGTTGTTATTTCAATTTTTTAATTGAACCTTTAACAAAAAATAGACTAACTCAAAGTAATGTGAATAAAGGTGGTAAAAAAATCTCTTTATTAATTGTTAAACTTAATTGAATTTTAAGGAAACTTTGGGACTCAATAAAATCTTGAAAGCTCGAACTGAATCAATGATGTGAGTTTAGCGAGAGGTTTATTTGTATTTTTACTGTTCTTCTCTTAAAATTAAACCTTTCAACAATACAAGAAAAAAATCAACATTATAATACTCACTCATTTCACCCACTCACTTGGTCCTTGAAGTTTGCGACTCATTCACGCACTCATGACCCAAGACAAAATATCCCTGTAAGTCAAGAGTGAAGAAGTCAATCTTTATTGCTTTCGACTGATATCATTTCGTGTAATCCATTTTTTTGGCAACAGGTCAAAGCTTGACGTTGATCCTTTCGAAGTCCGAGCTAATTGCTAATCGACACTTGACAAGAAGAAGCTACGATAAGAAACGTTTCAACACGTTTCACAAAGAAGGAGAACGAGAACGAGAAGGAGAGAAAAGCAAACCATACAAAGTAGACGCTTGCGAAGCTCTGCTGTATATGAAAAGATATAAAAAAAACTAGATTTCAAAGTGCAATCATGTTATAAAGATGTTTTAATACTTAATAATGGTATTTGTACTAAAATAACTTGAGTAAAGTAATAATTTTCAAAAATTGACATCTATAAAACATATCCATCTAATATAATGGATATGAATTCATCTTAAATGAACTCGAAACTTATGAATGAATGTGAAATTTTATTGTAGGCTTCAGATAATTCACAATGTACTTATTTTCTTGTTCTTCTCAACTTTCTTTTACTTATTTTCTTTTAGTCGTCTTGGTAATCTTATCGTTCCGTTTCGTTTCGTATCCTATCGCAGCCTGCCTTCGACAGTTCGAATTGAATCTAAAGCTTAAATCTCTTAAATTAGCTACTAATGTGATTTCTTCCTCTTTTATTTCGCTTTCCTTTCGTATATCCATCGTTTCTTTTATCGCACACACACACACACAAAATGTCGAATGTGGTCTGTGGGCTAGTCATTTAGTCGGTGTGTTGGTTGCGTGGGTGGGTCAGTTAACGATTAAAAACTAATTCAATTAGATCTCACATCACTTTAAGGATTCAACAAGGATTACGAACGAGCAACGAAATTAAATTCTCATGCTGTGGAAGAAATAAGAAGATAATGGACAACAAGAAAGTTTAAAGAAGAAGAAAAAGAACAAGAAGAAGAGAGGCAGTTAATTAAGGGGCTTTTCGATGCAGCTATCGTAAAGTAGTAACAGGTTTCATTGCATCAAATCCTGGATGATTGCATTTTTTGTACTCTTGGCTTTCATTTTTATTACTCTTTGGTTTTTATTTAATTACAAATTAAAAATTATTTTACTTTAATTACAAATTATTTGCAGTTTCTCAGTGCAATTGATTAAACGTGAATTATGAGTATTCAGCAAGATTTGCCGCTTTTATGGCACAATATTTTTTAACAGGATTATTTCACAATGCAATGTTAACGCATTACAATGTCTGTGAAGAAATTAAATTAATACACTATATTGTATAATAATAATATTGTTTTCTCTTGCAATCAATATTATTATGATTGTAGAAACGTTTATTGCAAATAACCACAAAAAAGAAAAATGAAACGGATGGCAGCAAAAACTTATCCTCCCTCCCACCTCAACTTTTATACACAAAGAGGGGAAAAGAGGATGGCGTGAGTGGGGTTCAAATGTGGGCTGGTGATGCAAATTTTGCGCTCTACTGATTGCAATGCAAAAAATGCGGCCGTTGTTGTTGTGCTTGTTGTTGGTGTCTGTTGTTTGTGCTGCTGTTTGTGTTGTTGTTGTTGAGTTTTTGGTGATTATTTTGTCTCAAGTGCAAATTCGACCATTGAAAACAGAGAACGGAAAACAGAAACCGAAATCAAGCACAACATTTATTTGGGTGGAAGTAATAAATATTTATATGGGGATTGCATCCATATTTAATGAAAAGGAAAAACAAATTCTGCTGCATACTTTTTGGCGATGAACTAAAAGTTATCTATGGATGTGTGTGTGGATGTGTTTATATGCCGTTATTCCCCTCTTCTGAATTTGCATATTTAAAATATTTACTCAGCGAGTCTTTTACACATTTGCGCCGGGAATGCGGTGGAATGTCGGAGAACGACGTGTTGTTGTCGCGCTCTGAGGACGAAATGCTGTACGGACGCTTGTGCAGATGCAGCAATGTTTTATTGATATTACGAGCACTTCATATGCTTGATTTCGTGCAAATCGGCTGGCTGCTGTTCACCCCTTCGGCACCAACATTTCGCCCCTTGCCGCGTGGCTCCAACATGCGTCTCAAGCATGGCAGTCATTGCAGGCAACGAACGAGAGAGAGCCAGTCAACCTTCCAATCGTGTATTACGAATGCACAAAGACAGCTGCTGTTCATCCTTTTAAGTCCTTGAAAGTCCATCAGCGCTGACATTTAATACAACAAACGAAAGGACAACGACAGCAGAAACAAAAACAACAAAAACATGGAGTTGTAAAGAGCAAAAATTGGTTTAAATTCAAGAAGCGCAAAAACTTTGTGCATCCAAACGGATGACTTTTGAATACATGCAGCAGGAGCAGAACAGCAACAGCAACAACAACAACAACAGTAAGAGTAACGGCATCAGGATCAGCAACACAGCGACGTGCCGCATGAGAAAGCCGAATGAGTGAGTATATGCAAGTGTTTGTGAATGTGTGTGTGTGTGTGTGTGTGTGTGTGTGTGCGATGTTGATATGGAAAAAATCAACTCAGTACTCGGCTTCTCTTGTCTTAGATGCTTGCTGCTTTAACAACATCAGTCCGGGATGAGTTGGCATCTCTGAGAAGATGTGCTGCTGCAGTCTGTGTTGCGCTCCACTGAGTTGAGCTGCTCTACCCTGCCCTGCCCTGCCCTGTACTCAATCAAGCGTTTTATTTGGATATTTACAGACACATTAAATGTGCATCGCAAATCGGTAAATATTGGCTTTATTCTCCTGCGAGTACAGGAAAAAGGGGTCACAGAAGGCACGTCAAGTGGTGGGAAGGGGAAAGCGAAAAGGGAGTGTGTACCGTTCGAGGATGCAAACGCAATAACTAGTTTAAAGGCTTTGCTTGGTATTAAGCTTTATGCAGAAACTGCAAAATTGGATGCAAAATTGGTTACTGCTTTATTTATAAGGTCAAAAACAGTAACTGAAGGACAAGAATAGATGCAGATCGAAGGAGGAGAGGAAGGAAGGAAGGAAGGAAGGAACAAAGGAGCTCAAGCAGAAGCAAAACTAGGAAGAAGAGGATAAATAGGAATTGGGAGTTCATCATCATCAGCAGCCTCTGAGAACATCGCACTGTGATTGAATTCTGGGCGAGATTAAAATTCCTTCGTTTTCAGTTCAATTTAAAGCGTTCTTCGTACGTTTTAAATACGAATACGAATTCGAGTTCGAAAACATAAGAAAATATATACAAAGTCCTTTCACTTGGAAAAGGATTCCAACAAATTCGCCTTTCGTTCATCCCAAATTTTAAACAGGACAGATCATAGAAATCAATGTGTGGACTACGCCCATTTTTGATGGAGTAGCTAATACTCAAGCTACATGTTTCGAAATTAAATTTGGTCCTCATAGATTACGTTCAGTCTTGGTACAAAAAAGGTTTTAGAAACGCTTCCATCAGTTATATTAGAAAAACAGGGAGCGGCTGTGGAAATTTTTAAAGAATTCCTACACGACTTTCAATTATTTCTCTCTCGCTTTCGTTCTCTCTCTCTCTCTCTCTTTCCATCTGTTTCCCCTTCACGCTCCACAAAAGTCCTGTCAATAGTAGTGTAAAATTTCACTTTATTTCCAGTTTTATCTCCAACATCTTTTTATCTGCATCTGTCAATAAATTGAAATTTTTTCGCCCACTTCTTTTCATCCAGGACTTGTCATCAAGGACTTAGTTTCCGCTCTTCATTTCCACACAGTTTTTAGATCTGCGTAAATGAAAGTGAGGATGAGAGAAACTGTCCACCGATTTCATTAACTGTCACTGATACGCCCCACAAATTTATAAAAGAAATTGCAGTGTTCCTTAGTCCTCTCAACCAACCAAGCAATCAACCATTCATTCATTCATTCCTACACTTAGTGTTCGAAATCGTTTTTCCAGCTGATTCATGAGCAACAATTTAAAATGTTGCATCAGATCGGTGCATTTTATATCCACGTAGATATCATCATTATTCAGTTTGAAGCTGGTGACGAGTGACTGAGAGACTGTGAAAGACTTAGAGAGAGAGAGAGAGAGAGACAGAGAGAGAGAGAGAGAGAGAAAGAGAGAGAGAGAGAGTGGGAATTAGAAGTGGGTGTGGCTGTTTCTATCGGTTTTGGCTCGGTCACAGTTTTACTCATCAGTCAGTGACAAACGCTAGAAACGGAAATAAAGGAAGAAGGAAATAAAAGAAAATAGAAAGAGAAATTAAATTAAAAAAAGTAAGTAGTGAGTAAAAAAGTGGGAAGAGTGAAAAATCTTGGAAGATAAGATTCTAATCAAAGATTTATTAAAAAAAAACTGAAGATAGTTATTTAAATCCGCTATATTTTGTATTTGAAAAAGAGTTGATTAAAAAGTTTAGAAAAATTGGTTTCAAGTGAAATAAAATACCAAAAAATATGCCAAAAAAAGTCTCTACAAAAAGTAGAAAAGTCAAGTTAGTTGAAAAAAAGAGAGTAGGAGAGAGATCACAATAGAGATGGAGCGGGAGAGAGTCAGTTCCGGAGAGCCTGCTAAATTTGAACTTATTATTTGTTTGTTTGTCTTGTTATTGAGAATGTTCGCCATGGCAAATGTTCGTCGGTCACAAGGACGTCGAAAGATTGTGTTTGTTCGGCTGTCCTTTTAGTCAGCCTTCCGTCTGCGCCTTGAATTTGAGAAAGAAAAAAAAAGAAATAATAAAACGTAATCCGATAAAAAGGATTGATCCAGTGTGTGTGCGTGTGTCTGTGTGTGTCTGGATTCAGCAAGCTAGAAAAGTCCTTTGAGCCGTTTTCTCCCTTTCTTTTTTTTTAAAAAAGCCTACATGCATGAATCTATTGTATTTTAGGATTCTATTTTGTTGCCTTTAGCTTCAAATTAGCATGAAGCTGAATTTAGAATCCTTAAAATTCCATGACATTTATGAAAGAAAGAAAAAACGGTCGACGTTAAGCGCAAAGGATACAAAACTAAACAAAAATAGCCTCGGGACATCCAGAGGCTGGGATGCCATAACAACCAGGGCAATAATAATAACGGGACAATAATGAGAATAATGATAAGAAGGAGAACAACAACAAGTATGGAAGACAAAATTACGAAACAGCAAAAATTAATGAGAGCTCGTTGTATAAGTTTCAAATGAAGCTCTCCGTTGAAGCTTTAAAGATGGATCCTTTTACAATATATTTGGATATACTGATGTACGTAAACAATATTTATGCATATGAACAAAGGTGTGTGTGTGTGTTGAGATACTTCCGTTTGTTGGCTTTGATTTTAATAAAATAACAATGCAACTTTGAAAGCTTATCGCAGGAATTCGTTGCCATATCGTCGTCATCATCATTATCGTCCTTCGTTAGTTACTCGAAATCGGATTAAGGAGAAACCATCCGCTCGGATGTGAAAACACAAGCGTATACGTAATCTCTTTCCGTCTCTCCCTTTTCCTCTCTCCCTCTCGCTGTCTCTTTCTCTCCAGTTCATAGCGATTGTACAACATTTTTCGAATGAGTGAAATACGTTGATTGCGTAACTGAATTAATACTTTAAGCATTGCGATTTACATTTAAGAATGTCCGATTAAAATATGAATGCATTTTAAACTTATACTTTTTAAATAAAATAAAAATTTGGAATTGAAATAAAACAATTTAACTGATAACTAGGATTGCTAAAATACACTCTACACTCCTACGGCGAGATACTTTAACCACTAACCTTTAGAATAAAATGCGTAAGATGTGCACTAGACCCACGGGAACTTCAGATAGAGTAGGATATATTGAAATGGCAGGACCACGCCCTTTATTTTACAAGTATACAATACTTATTATTCTACATGCAATATTTTATACAATATTAAGTATTCTGATTGGATTCAGTTTGTGTCATAGTAATTTTTTATAGAGAAAAACTTTAATAGAGTATAGAGTGACAGCGTTTTTTTCCTACACCTTTTCTTTCCTTCTTTCAATTAAAAGGAAAGGAAAATAATAAGTTTTTTCAGTTTCCATATTTTTTTAATGAAAAACTGGAACATACACACTTTTTAAACCAACATTAAAACAAGTGTATTGATTTTTTGCTTGACTTCTTCGTTATCGCTGACTTGCAATAAATTAAAGTCAATTAAAAGCAACCTTTTTACATCTTGTATTCTTCTCTATCGCTTTGTATATTTTATCTCTCTCTTTCTTTGTCTGTCTCCTCGTTCTGTTCAAACATTTATCATCAAAATAGTCTAAAAACTAAAACAAAAAATCAAAATTAAAAAAGGTGAAGAAAGAAAAGACGTCGATTACATGGAAGAAGAAGAAGAATGGGCACTAACATGGCACGAGAGAGGGGAGAGAGACGTTCGATCCATTCGAACCATCCTCTTGAAGAACTTCATTTGCCAACTCGTATCAATAGCGATTCAATTAGAAGGATTAAATGTAACGGTTACGTCGGTGAAGATTGAAAATATCTCTGTTTCGTGATGATGGACAGAACTTCAACACAGATGCAGCCACACACACACACGCACACACACACATGAATAATTCTCCACTCTAGTCTAAACTCATTCTCATGTTTGAAATTAAAGGAAGCCCCAACAAAGAATGCAAATCCTTTGGATGTGATCCCACCGTCTGGCGATCTGGTGCTCAAGATGATGGCGATGATGATGATGATGGATGATGATGTTAATGATGTTAGTGGTGCTAATGATGATGATGAGGAACATGCTGACTACGGAATACACGCTACTTAAGCCAAGTTGTTGAGTGGGTGAGAAGGTGGACAGAATTCAGTCGAAGTACTTTCGCAATTCTGTGGCTCACTCTAGAAAGACAGCGTGGGAGGAGGGAGGAGGGAAGGAGCGGGGTTGGATGTTCGCTGGGTTCAATAGTTCAGTGGCTAAGTTGAAAAGTGAAACGATTTTGATTTCAAGTCAAACAGTCAATTTACGATATTTAGTAGTAAAAACAGCAGCAGCCGTGAGCACTTTTGTTGCAGGGGAGGGAGCTGGGGTGAAGAGCGTGCTAAGTAACAGTTCATTCTTATGTATGTCGTTGTATGTGGGAAAAGCGTGTGTGTGTGTGTGTGTGTGAAGTGAATTACTACTGATGAAGTGCATGTTATTTGCTTAATCTTTCAATTATCCGATTAGTGAGCCCGAGGCCAGCAAGGAATCAAACCAGAGGTGGGCGGTGGGCGTGGACGGTAGAGAAGATGTTTTCAAATAGAGGTCTTGACTTCTATCCACAGCTTTAAATATCAGCTTGGAGCGGATGATGCTGATGTTGAGAAATACTTCCGTAAGTAAGCACAATAAAATGGAGTTCATCCAAAATATTAAAAAAAATGCAAACAAATTTAATTAAAATAAACATTTATTTAAATGCATTTTGATTCCCTCGTTCTCATTGCAAGAACAATAAAATTTTGTTATCAAATAAAAATAGTGCAACACAATATTAACTCAACTAAAAAACTTCTTTGAAATTAAAATTTAAAAATGTAATGAAAAAGTGGAGAAAAGTTCATTCAATTGAAAAAGTTTTAGAAATTTTAAATTGTGCAAGAGAATACAAAAGATAAAAGATTAATATTTATATAAAGGATTATATTAAGAAAAAGTGTATTAATTAATAATCAATTAATTAATAATAGCAAAAAATTATATTAACCACTATCTATAATAAAAAATCTTTCCATATCCCTGAAAAATTAAAACAATAACTCAAAGTTAAGAAACGTTTCCCAAAAATTCCTAAAAATAAAATATTTTTATTTAAAATAGTGTGGAAATTAAAGTCTGCTTTTGCAATTGAGATCAAAATGATTGAGATCTGATTTACAAATTCTATTAAATGAACCCACTATGGGCTTTTGTTCAAATTGTTTTTCGATTTTAAAATTGGTATAAATTTGGACATTAAAAAAACAACAATGATTTGTGCTTCAGGGAGCAAATCAATATTTTTCAGAGAGAGTCGATTTTTTCTCCCAGCAGAGTTTCTTTTATAATTTTTATGATTTCATTTTCTCTGTTTATTTTATATTTTAAGAGGACTTTCTTCATTCTTTGCAAATTTAATTTTCCGCTACATAGCGATAAAATAATGAGGAAAAAATAATACCATAAAGAAACAAAGGATGATGAAGAAAGCTAAAAAAGTATATTAATGAGGAAACATTAGACGGAAGATGACTGTAAAAAAAACCGAAGTAGAAGAGGTGGAGTAGAAAGAGGAGAGGAAGAGAGAGAGAAAGAGTTATGGTAATTGATGTGGATGATAATGATGATGAAGATGAAGATGATGGCGAGAAGATCTTCTTTTGGTGAAGCACCAGCAAAAGAATACGACTGGGTATGGGTTACCTCTGGTGGTCTACAACAAGCGATTTCAGACGAACTTAATTGACACTTAAGACCAGAAATTAACAGAGAAGAGAAGCTAAAAAGTTCGAAAATGTTTTCTGTCTGTTGAACCGTTTTTATGGGGTTAAATTTTAAATTGCCCAACGAGGCAAACTAGAAAAAAAACCACAAAATAAAAGCCATAAAACTTGGGACGCACGAAGCCCACAATCGACTGGCAGAGTCATAAAGAATGTCGCCGAGCTTAGAAGGAAATTTCTTTTATAGGTTCTGTGAGTCATGATGGCTCTCACTCTCACTCTCACTCTCTCTCTCTCACTCTCAATCTCTCTCTTTCTCTCTCTCTCTATCTTTCTCGTTTAAATTTCAAATCTAAAGGATTTTATCCAATTAATTTTTTGCTGTATAAAAAAATTTACCTCACCTTCTGCTGTACTTCATCTGATTCATGTTGGATGTGAACTTTATTTATGTAGTTCTGGCACAGAGAAAGAGAAAGATGGAGTGAGTGAGTGAGTGAATGAGTGAGTCTGACTGACCAGGCTGAGTGACCGAATACAAGCGAAGTTCGCAGTCGTTAAAAGAAAATTACTTAATTTCTTGGCCATCATGTCCATCAAAGTACTCGGTGGTCAGTGCTCAGTGCCTGGTGTCAGAGGGAGGTTTTAATGACAGCAACAACAACAACATTTTCCACATTTTGCTCATCGCTTGTTGATGGACTCGGTAGCTGGTCCTTTCACGGTGTTGTCCACACTTACTTCATTTCGCCGATATAAACTGAAATACCCCCGACGACGACCACACTATCATACTTAAGAGGAACAACGTCCTCCCATCCTCCTCATGCCCCTCGACACGCCACATGCTGCTGCTTCTGTGGCTCACGTGTTACTGTTAACTTATGGCTTGTCTGATGGCATTTCTTGCCACATAATTTCGCCGCGACAGAACTACTGACTTCCACTGAGGGCAGAAAAAAGATAAGAATAAAAACAGTTTTTATTTTTCTCTATAGAATTCAAGAAGGAGGGGGAGGGAGACGAAACGAAGACGAGGAATATTGCAAAAAATATGAACCGTGGAAGACTGTGCTGGTATTTAAGTAAGTGACACTTCAGTTGACAGCTTAATAACACTGCGTCAGTCCAACTAATTGTAAGCACTACGGGTAACATGGTTCTTGCATTTCTGTTTTGCCTGCACTTAAATTAAGGTTTTAAAAAGTTGAAACGAAGAGCAGGAGTTCGCCTTCGAGAGGCGAATCCAGACCCAAAAACTAGGTCACCGTTTTATGAATGGTTTTCTACAGTCTATTGTAGTTGTTCTAATAAAAGCGTAGAAGACGAGTTAGTATTTAACTAAAGTCGGCAGTATTAAATAACTTAAAATAAATAATAATAATAACAATAAGTGATGACTTATAAGAAGTAACAAATAAAATATAGACACAAAAATGGAGAATGCCGCTGGGGGAGTGCGGGGTAATTAATTTAGAGACGGAAACATGCTGGCCCTCAAAAATTTATCTACAACCAACGACTGACGGACCAACCAAAGTTGCCAGCAGTCATGGCAACCGCAACGTTTATTTCTATGCAACACTGAAGCATTTGCCGAATTGTTGCTGAAAGCTGAATGCTGAGAGCAGCAGGCGTAACCACAACTACACTCACACCCCCACACCACACAATACACACACAGAGACACAAAACTGTTTTCTACGAACAAGTATAAAAGGAACTCTTAATTTTGGGCAAATTTTCGTATTTTAGGAATTTTTAATTTAATTTAATTTGTCTTCTAGGCAACCGTCGTCGCCGCTGTCGGATGCAGGAACAACTTTATGTGGCAACAGCGGTGACAGCAACACTTGCCACTCTTCCTGCTGAGTGGGAAAAAAGTTCAGACATGTGTAGCCAACAACAACAATAACAACAACAAGCATTATGTTTTGATAATGCTATCATCACCACGATGTTGTTGTTGCTGAGATCCATGCATAACTTATTTTAAATTCATGATTGAAATTCAATTTCTCATGATTTCGAATCTTCCCAAAAGGATGGGCTTCTGAAAGTATGTACTTAGTTTGAAAAATGTAATCAAAACCCTTTTCTACAGCATGCTTTGCTAATCTTGTCACTCGTGATTTTCGTCTGATGAAAAATCGTATTAAGCAGCAAATCAAAATTCTCTGAATTCATATCGAAGCTAGAAAAAGAAGCAGTTATTTTGAGAGATGGACAGATGTTGTTGCCAGCCAAGAGATGAAAAAGAGTGCGGCCGTGTGTATGGCGTGTCCGGACCCGGTATGCTTTTTCTCTCTAAGGATTCACTAGTGCTGTCGTATCATTGTTCTCGTTTTTCTTTATATTTTGTCTGCTCCAGTGGTCACCGCTGAAAATATGATTGGTTCTGCTATGTACGAGTTGGTGCGAGTTGGTTACTTTGAGCTTGTGGGCGAAATCATACGTCTTGAGGGCGACATGGCCACCATACAGGTGTATGAGGATACTTCCGGCGTCACTGTCGGTGATCCTGTTCTGCGGACCGGCAAACCTTTGTCCGTCGAATTGGGTCCCGGCATCATGGATAGCATTTTCGATGGCATTCAACGGCCACTGCGTTCCATCAGCGAGCTGACGAAATCGATCTACATTCCGAAAGGTGTCAATGTGGCTTCATTATCGCGCACTGCCGAGTGGGAATTTAAGCCGACAAAACTTTCTGTCGGCCAACATATAACAGGTGGGGATATCTTCGCGTCCGTGCACGAAAACAACTTGGTGGAGCACAAAATTATGCTCAACCCACGTTCCAAGGGGACCATTAAGTATATAGCACCGCTTGGCAACTATACAGTCAATCAAACCGTTCTGGTAACGGAATTCGAAGGCGTGTCTACGAAGCACAGCATGATGCAGGTGTGGCCCGTACGTCAGAGTCGTCCCGTGGTGGAAAAACTGCCCGCTAATTTTCCACTGCTAACGGGTCAACGGGTGTTGGATGCGCTTTTTCCATGTGTCCAAGGAGGAACTACCGCCATTCCGGGGGCCTTCGGTTGTGGTAAAACGGTCATATCACAGGTTAGAGAAAAATTCGTGGAATTTATTTATAATTCAGAGTGATTTCGTGGAAATATTAAAATAAATCCCTCTGCAGTCCCTCTCTAAGTACTCCAACTCCGATGTCATCATCTACGTTGGCTGCGGCGAACGAGGCAATGAAATGTCTGAAGTGCTGCGTGATTTCCCCGAGCTCACCGTCGAAATAGAAGGCGTCACCGAGTCTATCATGAAGCGCACCGCACTCGTGGCCAACACCTCCAACATGCCCGTGGCAGCTCGTGAAGCTTCGATCTACACCGGCATCACAATCTCCGAGTACTTCCGCGACATGGGTTGCAATGTCTCCATGATGGCGGACTCCACCTCTCGTTGGGCAGAAGCCTTGCGTGAAATTTCTGGCCGTCTTGCAGAAATGCCAGCTGACTCCGGTTACCCGGCTTACTTGGGTGCACGTCTCGCTTCCTTCTACGAACGTGCTGGACGTGTCACATGCTTAGGAAATCCAGAACGTGAGGGGTCTGTTTCGATAGTGGGCGCCGTGTCGCCTCCCGGTGGTGATTTCTCTGACCCGGTTACTTCCGCCACTTTGGGCATCGTACAGGTTTTTTGGGGCTTAGACAAGAAGCTGGCTCAACGCAAACATTTTCCCTCCGTCAACTGGTTGATTTCATATTCGAAATACATGCACGCTCTGGACGATTATTATGAGAGAGAGTATCCCGATTTTGTGCCGCTGCGTTCAATGGTGAGGCAAATCTTGCAGGAGGAAGAAGATTTGTCTGAAATCGTGCAGCTGGTCGGCAAAGCTTCACTGGCAGAAGTGGACAAGATCACACTCGAGGTGGCCAAGCTGATAAAGGATGATTTCTTGCAACAGAACTCGTACTCGTCCTATGATCGCTTTTGTCCCTTTTATAAAACGGTCGGAATGATGCGAAACATGGTGGGCTTCCATGAGATGGCCAGGAATGCGGTGGAAATGACAGCGCATTCGGACAACAAGGTCACATGGAACACAATAAGGAACTCAATGGGAAACACGTTGTACGAGTTGTCGTCGATGAAGTTTAAGGTGAGTTGAGAGCGAGTGGTTTCTATGTACGATTATAAAGACTAAAGTGACAAACTTTGCATTTGAAATTTAAGGATACCACGAAGGAAGGCAAGGATGAAATTCTCAAAGATTTTGCAAAACTATACGACAGCATGGCGCGCGCCTTCCAAAATCTGATGGAATAGAGCTGAACATTTTAATTATCAATTATTATCGTTTTTTTAATTCCTTAAAATTCTTTAACAAATTCCTCTCTCTTTCATTCACCTTTAAACACTTCCATCAAAAACAGATCTAATGTTTGACACCCCATTTAAAAGATGTGATTGTCGCCGGAATGGGTTCGGTTTGCTCCACGTGGCTAAAGTGTTTGCACTGAAAAAAGTTTCAAACGGTTAGAAAATTTAAAACCACGCAACATGGAGCCTTTGTGTTACTTTTTTCAAAAAATCGACACGAGCAAAAAACTGGAAAGTTTGTTCAACAAATTGTAAAACGGTAAGAACCAAAAATTAACACAAAAAAAGAGTACAAAATAAAAAAATTAGTGAAAAAACCCACACAAAAATGCAATATAATAGCGAAAAGGTGGCAAACTGTGAAAGACTGACACTTTCTCGGGGCCAAATTTAGACCACTACGAGGATTGAACATGACGGGAAACACCACTTTTACGGTCGACAGGGTGACGGTGACGTAATGACTGACAATGTTGATTATCAAGATACATACAACATGTTTGAACTTTCAATTTAGTTACGTACTCGTACATGTGCATAGTTAAAAGCTTTTCTCCCCCAATTGAAATGTTAAATAATAGAAAAAACTAGATTCCGGCTGTGAACTCCGCTGAATATCATCCATCCTTTGACTGAATTTCTCGTCCGTTCCATTTCCGGCTCTATTCCCTTTTGGCCGAACTGTTTGATTGACGTAGGTATGTGTTGCGTCCGGTACCAAAAACACCAGTTCCGGTTCCGATTCACCACAGCAGCGCGACAGAATTGCACAAAAATTCGCGTATGAAGCGTAGAACCGGAACAGGAGTTTAAAATATTTTGTTAGATCTTTTTTTCAAGTGGAGCACAAAGTTTAGGTGGGGTACAAATTAAACCCGCTAAATGTAGGTTGTATGCAGTTCCTGTGTGTGTTTGTGCTCAGTATTGATGGCGAGTGTGTGTAAATGCAGATTTGCTTCCAGTGTTTCATTGGGGCGATGATGTGAGCCAAAGTTTGCTTTTAATTTTCGCGATCTCTTAAGTGTGAAATTGAATCCTTTTCCTTGTACGAGTATACTGAACATTTTACAAATGACTTTGAATATACATAGAGCGCATGAAAAAGTTAAAATACCAGCAACAAAAACAATAACCAAAATATGTTGATTGAATGTGTTGTACATTTTTCTTTCACTCATCAAATTTTACACTCCGTGCAGGTTTTAATGTCACCTACCGATTTTTTCCGGAAGAAGAATCGATTTCAAATGCTTTAAAAATTCGAATCGATTGCAAATGCTTTAAAAATTCGAATCGATTGCAAATGCTTTAAGAATTCGCAAAGAAATGCCAGTCTGAATATATTAAAATTTAAGTAAAACGATAAGTATAGAATGAAGACATTACATTTAGTTTAGGAGTTATAAATGTGAAAAATTTGTATAATTTGAAGAGATATCTTTGAAACCAATTAAGATGTAAGCGTGATATATGCGTCGAAAAAGTATATAACATACATTTTAGATATTAAAGGGCTATATATGAGTGCTTTCAAATGATATTATTTTTTGATAGGATATCACACTTGGTGTAGAAGATATACTATTTAATATTAATTAGTACGAATTATTTGACCTTTAAACCTCCTAACTTCAATACAATTCACATTATATTCAATTCACTTCAAATTTCGCTAACCTCGTAACGTTTTTACCATCCGAAAAAATTGTCCATTTTCGGTCCTAGCGGTAAATTCTGTCGGTAAAAAAATGGAATACTCTACTTGTTCCAAATAGTTTAACATTAATTGATGCAACATAGAAACATGTCAACAGAAAAATAGAATGAGTATTCGTAAACTTCCAACTAAATGAAATTTATTTTACAAATACCCAATTATTAGTATTTCGAACAATTTAAAGAGACAATTTTTACAAGTATGTAATAAATTTATTTTAATTTTGTTGATAAAATTTTAGTGTTTAATTTTTTGTGCGTATCTTGTGTTTGGTTTTTGTTTTAAATATTTACAAATATTAACAAAAAATTAAGTGACAATAAAACAAGTTTGTTAAATATAATACTTGGAAAAATGCGGAAATACATTCCATATAAACACGACAATTAAAAATACAATCCAAAAACTAAGGACAACTGCAGCAACAAGGAATGGCTTCGTTTTCTAATAAATGTTATTTTTATATATAAATGCTGTTGTTGGATTTGTTTTGTTTTAGTTTTCATATTTTAAGTGAATGCCGTTCATGAGATTAAGATTTCGTCTTTACGGCGGAATGTTTTAAAAGAATCATTTCGAAAAATTTAATTTTTTATAATCTTCATGGCTTTGTTTTTTGTAGGCTTCTCTTTAAAACGGAATGTCTTGAACTGTTTCTCACAATTTTACTGCGGTACAAAATGATTTACGTAGTTTTACTTTAAATTAACTATATAACAATAAGATAAAAACGTCCGCAAGTTGTCTCAAAAAGAACTGTAGGACATTTTTTTTAGGATAAGTAAAAAATGGAAGGAAAGAAATAAGTTTATCGTTTTTAATCTTCCAAGTTTCTGAATGCTTGCTGAAGATCTTCATGCAGCTGATCGAAATCTGCTTTGATTTTGGCTTCGCCATCTTTCACGGGATCCTAGAGTTATAAAGAAATAAAAATAATTATAATAATTAGATCATATATCTAAGATATATCTAGATCATATATCCAAATATGCATTACAAATTAATACTAGGAATTGGTTTTTTAAACCTACCCTGAATTTCATGGACGACAGTTGATACATGATGTTACCCATGGCTTCACGTATAACATTCCATGTGATCTTATTCTCTGACTGGGATGTTGACTCCACCGAGTGACGTGCCATGTCGTAAAAGGCAATAATGTTCTTTAACATGCCAACCGTTTTGTAAAACGGACAGAAGCGATCGTATGATGAGTACGAGTTCTGTTGCAAGAAATCATCCTTCAACAGCTTGGCTACTTCCAGAGTAATCTTATCTGTTTCGGCCAATGAAGCTTTACCGACTAGCTGAACAATTTCGGAGAGATCCTCCTCCTCTTGTAAGATCTCCTTAACTTTGGTACGAAGTGGCACGAATTCCTGGAAGTTCTTGTCGTAGAAATCGTCCAGAGCGCGCATATATTTGGAGTACGATATCAACCAATTGATCGAAGGGAAATGTTTACGTTGTGCCAGCTTCTTGTCCAGGCCCCAAAACACTTGCACGATACCCAAAGTCGCAGAGGTGACGGGATCGGAGAAATCACCACCAGGTGGAGACACAGCACCCACAATGGAGACAGAGCCCTCACGTTCGGGGTTACCCATGCATTTAACGCGTCCAGCACGTTCGTAGAAGGAAGCGAGACGTGCACCCAAATAAGCCGGGTAACCGGAATCGGCAGGCATTTCAGCGAGACGACCCGAAATTTCACGCAGAGCTTCAGCCCAACGGGACGTGGAATCCGCCATCATGGAAACATTGTAACCCATATCACGGAAGTATTCCGATAAAGTGATGCCGGTGTAGATCGAAGCTTCACGAGCCGCCACAGGCATGTTGGAAGTGTTGGCTACGAGAGCGGTACGCTTCATGATGGATTCGGTTACACCATCGATTTCAACAGACAGCTCGGGGAAATCACGCAATACTTCAGACATTTCGTTACCACGTTCACCGCAACCAACGTAGACGATAACATCGGAGTTGGAGTACTTGGATAGGGCCTGAAAATGGATTTGATATACATATTTTGAAACACTGAATGAGTTTAGAGGTTGTATCGCCAAAAACTCACCTGTGAGATAACAGTTTTGCCGCAACCGAAGGCCCCGGGAATGGCGGTAGTGCCACCCTGTACACACGGGAACAACGAGTCCAATACACGTTGACCCGTGAGTAATGGATGATTGGCGGGCAGCTTTTCAGTCACCGGACGTGGCTGACGTACAGGCCACACTTGCAACATGGTGTGTTTGGTGATTTCACCATCGAATTCGGTCTCCAGAACGACATCCTCGACGTGATAGTTACCCGAGGGTGCAATATAGCGCACGGTACCTTTGGCGCGTGGATTCACAATCATCTTGTGCTTTACCAAAGTGTTCTCGTGCACTAAACCGTAGAGATCACCTCCGGTGATATGCGAACCCACCTTTACATGGAGTGGGTTAAATTCCCAAGCTTGTGTACGTGACAAGCTGGGAACGTTGACACCTTTCGGAATGTAGATGGAGTTGGTCAACTCATGGATGTCCTTCAGTGGACGCTGGATACCGTCGAAAATACTGCCCATAATACCGGGGCCCAATTCGACGGACAAAGGTTTGCCAGTACGCAAGACAGGATCACCGACCGTGACGCCGGAAGTTTCCTCGTATACTTGAATGGTGGCCATGTCGCCTTCAAGACGAATGATTTCACCGACCAACTCAAAATAACCGACACGCACCAACTCGTACATAGCCGAGCCCGACATGCATTCGGCAGTGACCACTAGAGAGGAGCAAGAAAGTGATGAAGATTATGTGTTGGTGCAATTACTACTGTAAATCGGAGAAGTATAGAATGTTTTTCGACTAACCAGGGCCGGACACAGCAAAAACACGACCATAATTGGACTCATTTTCTTCATCTGTGAAACGTTTCAAGTTGGACATTTTGGTTCTGTGATATTAACTGAAACAGAGATATTCTTCAATTAATATAAATAATTATTTAAAACGAACTTAATCAAAAAAACCAAAACTTTAAATGAAATTTTCCTATCAATTAAAATTCTGTTTTAAATATGTAGTTGGTTTGTTGATTAATAATTGATTCTTAATTAAGGGCCTCATTTCATAACAACGCACGAAACGCTTATCGTACGTTATGCTTTGTTGTTGTTTCCTATGTTAGGAAAGCGAAAATATAAAGCATAACGTACGATAAACGTTCCATTTGCAGATATAATATAGGGCTCTAAGGTAATCAGGGAACCTCACAGCAAAAAAAAGATAAGGTCAGCTGACTTGATCACTCATATTGTAATATTGATTTTATAAATGATTATCTTGTATTATTTAACCGTGATAAAAAAGTAAAATTTACGTCAACTGGTAAAAAATTACTACAATATTAACTAAACTATTAAATTCTCAGAGTTGATGAAATTAATAAAATTTTTTAAAGCGAACCTTTAAAGTTAAAAAAAACAGGAACTAATTTCGTAACTTAATATTTGTTCAACTTAATAAAAAAGAAGAAATATTTTAGAGAAAAAAGCTTATTTTCACGTGACTCTTTTAAAGTTTCCAGTATTGGAAAGCCGTAAGAGTTCGCTCTTTCGAAGATCGTACCCAAATTTTGTGTCATTTTAATGGGAGTAAAAAACGACGAGATCTTTTATAAAAATATTATATTTAATTTAATGAAGTCCCATGCATTAGTATATTTGAAAGTATAGAATAACTTTTATATGCTTAGAGTGGCTTAGAAATTTCGAAATTGATCACAAGACTGCTGTCAAGTCAGCTGACAGCTGCTGACCTCCATTTTTAATTCAATGAAAATAGTGATAGCGTAAATATATTTCTGAAATCTAGGAAGGAAAGGCGTACTTTTGTTATTAAAAATCTGCTAAATTGACAGTCACAGCTTAGTTACAGTTGGCTAAAAAGTATTTCCTTGCAGACATGCTTCGTGAACACTCTCTCTCAATTTTTCTTTTCAATCACAAGACTACAATGGCAGGTCAGCTGACACGACGGAACACTTTTGCCGCTTTCAACATTTCCATGTTTTTAATTTGTTTTGTAAGTACTTCTCGTAATTTTCCTTAATTTCCACTATTTCCTTTCATACAAACTAATTCCTAAAAACTCCCTTCGCTAATTCAATTTGTGCTTGACACTTTCATAGTTTTTTGTTTTGTTTAATTAGTGCACCATTCTGTATCTAATGCATCGCAACGCTTGTCATTGCTATCATTACCTAACCACTTCATTCATTAACTATAGAACTGCTGAACATGTATTTGTTAAATGTGTCTACTTGTTAGTAAAATCTGTAATTACCGCTTTTAATTGTCACTTTTTGGTATGAAATCTCAACCCAGTTCTTCTCGATTCCTTAATAAAATGTATGCAGTGCCGCCTTTACAATCGAACGAAAACCTACTACGTACGATAGCCTTAGCTAAAACCTAAATTGAAATTGTCATGGCTCGATCGGTGGTGGTGATCGTCAAGCTTTTCAAATTTCCAGTATTCGAACGTAGAGCTTTTTTAGACCAGTTTCGGCGGTGTTGTATTGTGGCCAGTGTTGCCGGTACTATGGTGTTTCCATAAAAATATGAAACCAGTTTAATAGCAGATTTTTTTTTATTGCCCTTATTATTTTGAGATTATTGCCTTTAAGCTGATATGACACTTAATTTTTTTTTATATTGCTTCAAAGACGAATAGAGCGAGATAGCTCCATAGGGAGATAGATGGATAGAAATGTGGAAAAATGCAGAAACGTAAAAAACAATATCTGAAAAATGCTCGGAGTTTCACTGCTTCCATTGCTAGAGTGGAATCGCTTATTTAGCTGACGAAAGAAAAAACAATGAAGGAAAAATTAAGTATCATACCAGCTTAAAGCCTCAACCATAATAGACCAATGCAGACGTAACGAATGGGTACGAATACGTCCGTAAGATAAAAAGTGTGAAACATTGTGAAACATCCCAAAATGAGTGTGCTTGGTCGATGTTTTGTACAATAAATCTACTCGTTTGCTTGCGTAGCACTTCGGACAATGATGAAAAAATAATTCTAAAAACCATATGGTCTCTACTTTTTTAAAATATAAATAATTATATAGACTAATTATACATTTTTCTTAGGAAAAATAAGTAAATGGGAAAAAATACTAAAATTAGAAGTCGTTTTTCCTCAAAGTAATGGTTTTTCGACAAACTTTACATAAATAAAAGGTATTGTATTCCTTTCTAACGGTATCAATCCTATTCGGATACCTTTAATGGTTTGGGAGATATATCGATAAACATTTCCATTTTCGACGGGCTATAACTCGATAACTATACGAGAGAAAAATATTTAAATCAGCATAAACAACTAAAACAATAACAGCAACAAAATTGGAAAGGTTCCAGAACAAAGTATCGTCGTAACATTCACAAACTCTTGTAGATGTCAGGTTTTAAGAATGTGGAGACTTCAACGAGTGACAGTTCATTTTCACGAAAATGCACTTTGTTTCGCTGAAGGTACGTAATGTTGCTTTTTCGCGGTAGAGAGGGTCTCTTTGACTCACTGCATACTATGAGACACAAAATTAACTCAAGAGAAACAATTTATTTTCTTATTCTTCAACAAATTTCCCTTGGAAAAAAAAAAACAAAAGTGAAGGAGAAAAATGAATGAATAGCAAAAATAGTACTACACCCCGGGTAAATTTACTTTATCTCTTAAAGTGCTGGGTTTACGACTAATTATTATTTTACATAAATGAAAGATTTTATTAATACCTTTACAACGGTACTAACATCATATGTCCGGGACCAATTATTGCTGTTAGGGCCAGTGCGAAAAACTGGTTTCAGAGATATCGGAGGTTAAATTGCTCGGCGGGCTATAACTCTGTCAACAATGGCGCCCGGAATCAATTGTTGGGGTCAGTGCCACAAATTACAACAACAATAAAGCTCCGTGCCTATCGTAAATATAAGACCAGAAATGGTGTCCCCCGTTAAGGTTCCTCAATGTACGTTTGCCCTTCGAAAATATATAATCGGCTTTTGACAACTTTAATTTTACTGCGTGGCAAAGTAATATTTTTGTCCTATGAACATTGTTGAAATAACGATTAATATCTTTGTTTTGTATTTATTTGCCTCCGAAAAATTCAATTGTATTTCTCCTCATATAACCATGTCCTTATTAATTCAATTTCTCATAAATGCAACCCTGAAAACTAATGTAAAACCTAACCTTGAAATTTATTTTTGTTCGTGCCGACGGAATTTGCTTCATTCGTCACCAAGTTTTCGGTAGCAATGGCAGGAAATCAAGAGCGCACCTTCATCATGATTAAGCCTGATGGCGTCCAACGTGGCCTCGTTGGAAAAATCATTCAGCGCTTCGAGGAGAAAGGCTTCAAGCTGGTCGCCATGAAGTTTACATGGGCCTCGAAGGAGCTGTTGGAGAAGCACTACGCTGACTTGTCGGCTCGTCCCTTCTTCCCCGGTTTGGTTAATTACATGAGCTCTGGCCCAGTGGTTCCAATGGTGTGGGAAGGCTTGAACGTTGTGAAGACCGGTCGCGTGATGTTGGGAGAAACCAACCCTGCTGATTCCAAGCCTGGCACCATCCGAGGTGATTACTGCATCCAGGTTGGCCGCAACATTATCCACGGCTCAGATGCTGTCGAGTCGGCCAAAAAGGAAATGGACTTGTGGTTCACCAAGGAGGAGCTCACTCAGTGGACTCCAGCTGCCGAAAAATGGGTGTATGAATAGGAAGGGGCGGAAAAGTGCAACATAGAAACCGGCAGATTATTGAATTTGTGATAAGCGAAAAGTTTCTAATCTTAATTATGTTTAATAAAAAAATTGAAAACTAGAAAAACTTGGCTTAGTTATGTAATTAGCCGATTATGTTAGTCTAACCTTAATTATGTAGGTTTAACGAAAAAATTGAAAACTATAAAAACGTGGCCTCTTAACGTCTACATAGTATTTGAGTAAGTTACGGTGAAAATGTATGCGAGTTAACGGCACGCCGTGATGTGACATTTCACGTATGCATGCAATTTACTGCATTTTTAATATATTTTAAGGTTATGTTATGACGTACTTTCAGCTATATTTGAGCTGTTATTTTTGAAAGTGGAATAAGTCCATTTTTTTAAAAAAATTAGTTAAGGGTAATTTTAGTAAGATATAGACACATTCTATCCATATTTATAATCATATATTCAATTGATTATTTTTTAATGTGGTACAAGTCCATTCGGAGATAAACATATCGTTTATTTATTAGATAATTTTAATTATTATTACATCATACCAAAATTAAAAAGTGTTAAAAAAATCATTCCAATTGATTAGCTTTTGACAATATTTTTAAATTTATTCAAATGAAAACCCTTAAATATTCTAATACATGCAAAAATGGACTTATTCCACTTTCAAAAATAACAGCTCATTTGTTTCTTAGTTAAGGAATCTATTTTAAATTCCAAGTATATACATCGATCTTTCGATTTTTAATAGTTTATCCATCGAACTGAAATATTGATCAAAATTTAATAACAAAATATAGAGGATTAGACCGACCAATTAGGCCAAACTGCTATAAGTACGTCACGAAGGCAATGAAAAAGCATTAAGCCTGATATAGTAATCAATTAATATCGCTAGCAAAATTTACGAGTGATGAAAGTTATCATTTGAAAATTGGGGACAGATTTACCGTTGCGAACTGTGTCCAATTTTGTTCTTCTTATTGTGCCCGATTTTCCATAAAAATCTTGCACTTTTTTGCATGAGTTACAGCTGTTAACTTTATTCAAAAAATTTCGGGAGTAATTACACCATTGCTTTTAGAATTGAAAAGTTCAAGGACCTCCTTCAAATTCGTATGGCCAGAATCAATATTTTTGTAATGAAGCGCGATATAGCGAAAAATCTACTTTTATAAAAATCAATAGTCAGAAATCGTTATGAATTCGCTTTAAACACTACACCAATCATATGGACCGCCGCCATAATTTCAAATTACTAGATAATTACAATATACATAATAATATAATTGCAAAAATAATCCCGCTTACAAAATTAAAATTAAATTATACATTGTATTATTGTAAGAAAAATCTTTAATTAAATTTTTCTCCAAAAGTATACGAGTTTCAATAAAATATTGTTTGACACGTATAAAATATATTTAAAAAGCCTATATAACGGTACCAATGTCACCGATATATCTTCTATACATAAAGAGATACAATCCTAACAATTTCAAGGGGCTCCTCAACTCCTAAAATAGGCGTGACCAGACATAAATGTTGTTGTTATTGTAAACCAAAATAATCGCTAGAGCTTGACAGCTTTAATCACTTGCAGTTGCAGTTTGCATCACTATGATTCCGTTTAATGGAGTGGACACAGCTACAACTCTGAACTATACATTACATGGGTTTATGGGAAGCGAGAAAAAAAGAAAATTTTCCTTTTATAATCCCTAAGTATAAAAGATATCGATGATATCTGTATCGTTATCGTTATATAGGCTTTTTAAGTATCTTTCATTTATGTTAAAGAATATTTTATCGAAAATTGTATAATTTTTGAGAAAAACGGAAATGAAGAATGAATGAAACGGAATGAATTCATTTTTTCTGATTAAAATCAACATTAACTTACACAATTATCACAATAATAAGAAAGTAGAGTTCTTTGGCTTTCTAAATATAGTTTTGCTACCATTTATTATACTTCTTAATAACTTTATAATAAAAACTTTTGTCATTTTTTTTATTACACTTTTTAGTTATCTTAACGAAGTAATTTACATTTTCCAGTAGTTTATTAAAATCGTTGTAAAAAATTTTAAAAAAAATTTAAAAAACCTTTTTAATATATGTAACTGAAATTATATCTTAATTAATCGTAATCTTAATTATATCGTAATTATATATCTTAATTAGTTATTTCTGTATTTACATTTCTTTATTTTAATTATTTCAACTAATTTACTTTATTGACGCAGCTTCGGTTTGTTTGTTGTTTCTGTTGTTGTTGTTTATTGTAAGGACTCAAACAACATCAGTTGCTGTTGTTCTCGGTTTAAGAATTATGAACCCTTTAGATTTGACCCCCTATATCTCCTAAACTGTACAAGTTGCCAAAATGTGGGTATAAATAAAGTACAATTATGTCTAGTTATTATTTTTCACATTAAAAAATCGATTTCAGTATATAAAAATTAAAATTTCTTCTGTTTCTTTATTTGTTATAATATGTTATTCTTGCAATTTCCATATATAAAAAAATTTTAATAATTATTTTTTCACAATAAAAGAAGGAAAATTTTACCTCCGTAATTTCTGAGAGAGCAGTGTTCCGTATTAGTAAAAAACGTTTTGTAGAATCGAACCGTAAGCAATATGTATAAAAATGGCAAAAAGGTATGCAAAAAGTATGGAATAATGGCAAACGGAAACACTAAAGTACACTAAACCACGCAATTTCTTCCAGCGGCAAACTTTCTGTGAGTAAATTTGCATGGTTGATTTTACCCAAGTGTGATCAAAGATAATGAGATAGGACACTTCCAATTCGTCGCTTCAATACATACATTTTACGGAAATTTCACTAACACTAGGAAAAAACCAGTAACAATCACCGTAAAATCTCGTAAATCGCTGGACGAATTTGTTTCGCATGTAGGGATGGCAGAAAAATTTATTAATCTATTAATTGATCATATGATTAATCGGATGCAGTTACGTAATTTACGTGAAAGTTGAACTGAATACAAATTGAATAAATGGCTTGCTGGAATTGTCTGGTTCTTACAAATATAGTATGGTAATATTTTTATACCCTATACTCGAAGTGATGAGGGTATATGCACTTTGAGCTTCCGTTTCTAACGCATTAAAGGAGGCGTGACAGGTATACAAAAGTATATACAGTCTTGATCAGCGTGACCTCCTGAGTCGATTTAGCCATGTCCGTCCGTCTTTCGGTCTTTCTGTGTGTGGAAATCACAATTACAAGAGAACGAATAGAGAAATTGACCCCCCCTCCCATACGATTTTTTTCTTGTCTCGACCCAACCTATACGTCCATGTCTTTTGTCCCCTCTTATGCGAAACATCCTGTATAACACATAATACATCGCTCTGCTCATAATATTTATAAAAAATGAAATTAAATTAAATTAAATTTTTACAGTGGAAATTACAGTGGAAAAGTGGAAATTACGAACTTTTTTTATATATTTTCCATATTTTTTCCATATTTTTTTATATTTCCTTTTTCCATATTTTTGCACCAGTAATAAAACACAAGTAGCCAAAAATTGGTATTTGAAAGGAAAGTATGCTTCGTAATTCTCACTTTTCTCTGAAACCACAAAACATAGATCCTTTCGGTTTGAAGCATTCTCTTTAGAATTGATTAAAGAATTGTATGGTCGGAAAAAAATTTATACTTAATACCATAATTTTAAAAAAAAATGGCGACCAAAAATTTTTTTTCGGAATTTTTTTTCCAAATTTTAACTTTGACACTTATTTTCTCAAAAACTGTTTGACATAGGAACCTAATTTAATAAGGATACAAAGAAGCGGATATTTTGCTTTGAAAATCAGCAAGCAAAAGTTATCTGGATCTAACCATTATTTTTTAATATTTTTTTTCCGATGTTAAGTCGGATTTTTATAAAATGGCCCCTCCCGTGTCTAAACGGGGGGAAATTGACCCCCCCTCCCATACGATTTTTTTCTTGTCTCGACCCAACCTACACGCCCTAGTCTTTTGAACACCCTTCTGCAAAACACCCTGTATATGAAAGTAAATATGAATGCTTTTAATATTGTCTAATTCTTATATCCATTATAAATTCTACGTGATTAGGGTATATTTTATAAAAACTAATAATTTATATAGTTTGTAAATTTGTATCAATTTAACTACTGAATTTTTAAATCCGTTGCGGAGGCAGAATACGTAAATTTTTTGTTAGTGAAGAAATACTCCATTCATTCACTTCACCCTGAGGCACCTTTTGCACGATATTACAATTCAAAAGGCAAACCCTAAAAGTATATTTTAAAAATTTCATTGAACTTTATTTCGTTAGTAAACTTCAATGCGTTTACGAGATCAGTTCGTTAACATTGTTCGTTATATTGTTATATCCTTTGATTTATAACACAGAGTTGAAGATTCCTTTAGTTTTATGTTCGATTTTGTCTTTTATTCGTTAAGAATATTAATTTAATAATGAGCTTTATTTTTGTTCCGAATATATGTATTTTAAATGGTATGATAATTGAGAGAATGGCATAAATTTAATTTATGGACGCAGCTTCAATTTTTTTGTCTTTTTGTTGTTGTTTGTTGGGGGAACTCCAACAATAAGATCAGTTGTCGTCGCTCTCGTCTGGTTTCCGAGTTATGGTCCCTTGAAATTTGAAACTTACAGGCTTTATCTCCAAAACCATACAAGACACCAACCAATTGGTATCGTTATTCAGATAGGTAGAAAGGTATTCCTTCATTTCATTCACATTATTTTGTAAAATAATATTTTATTGAAAACCATTCAGTTTTGGAGGAAAGTTAAAATCCAAATTTATAGTAACATTTTTTCCATTCATTAATTTTTGCCTAAGTAAAATTTATTATTAATCTATGTACATATTTATCAGAATATTAAGAAAGTAGAGTCCCTTACCTTTATAATATCCGGGGGCCCTAAATGCTAAGTGGGGCCCTTCTTTCAAAAATACAAATTTATATACATAAGTTTTTTTTTCGTTTCGTTTTGTTCACCAGGAAAGCTCTGATTATCAAGGGCATATTCAAGAATATTCATATTCAAGAAACTGTTGTACTTGATTGTGAGTTTCAAATGTAATTTTCTTCTAAACTCCTGCACCGATTCCAATAATACATTCGAGTATATACGCAGAAATGTATTATAAGAGACTCTACTTTCTGGTACATGTGTTGCCAACGATGTTTTGCCAATAAAGAAGCATTGTCAAGAGAAAATAAATTATCTCCTACCTTCAATACTTTTAAAATAAATTTGTTTTCTTGAGGCAGCTCCGAGTTTTGTGTTTTGTTCGTTAATTATGTTATGCGGATTAATAGTAGATTTTTTTTTTTAAATTAATGAATGGAAAAAAATTATTTAAAAAAAAAATTTAATTTTTGTCCAAAAGTAAACGTTTTTCTAACAAACAAATGCAGAACAGCTGCCAAGCTCAGATTTTGTTTTCTTTTTTTTACCGTTATTTGAGACCATTATAACCAGAAGTGGCCATGTTTTTTCGAGGACTGGTCAGCCATCTTGGATTTATAACCGTTTGAAGCTCAAATAAAAGGCACTTATCTCATAAACTAAGTAAGCTAGCGGAACAAACGATGTATTGTTGGAAAGGTAATTTTTAATACCTTTCATTTATGTCCTATACATTTTTTCCCTAAGATGGCAGTTAAGGAGTTATATTGATTTTAAGAAAAATGTGACAAGTTGGTCTCGAAACAACAATTTTTTTCTTACAAACGGACACATTAAGGTATAAAACAAATTACAGTTATGGAAAGCTTGTTCTTTTACCTTTAAAATGGTATATAATATGTTATACTTGCTATTGTATTACATTACATTAGCTTTACTTTTCAAAATTTCAATTACAATTTTGTCTGCGCCGCTTTAATGGGAAACATTTGAAAATAAAAAATGTTTATGAAAAATCGCGTGAAATTTTTTTGTTAAGTTAGAGCGCCGTAGGCAAAAATTTTTTTAATTTCAAATGTTTTTTCTGTGTTTACACTTGCTTGTTTACAGAAAAGTAAAGCTAAAGTAATGTAATACAATAGTATGTATAACATATTATATACCATTCTAAAGATAAAAGAACAAGCTTTCCATAACTGTAATTTCTTTTATAGCTTAATGTGTCTGTTTGGTTTAAAAACAATTGTTGTTTCAAGGTCAACTTGTCACATTTTTCTAAAAATCAATATAACTCCTTCACAGCCATGTTGTGGACAAAAATGTGTATTACATAAATGAAAGGTTAATAAAAATACCTTTCCAACAGTTCTTTGTTAGTTCCGCTACCTCTCTTAGTTTATGAGATAAGTGACTTGTATTAAACCATTTATTTGTCCTTCAAACGATCATAAATCCAAGATGGCTGACCAGCCCCCGATAAAACACAGCCACTTTCGTTCCTGATGGCCTCAACTAACGGTAAAAAAAGATGTACAAATTCTGAGCTTGGCAGCTATTCTGCATTTATGCCCGGTTTTCAATAAGAATTTATTTCACGTATGCAAGATAATGCAGAAAGCTTTCCAACGATACCAATAAAATGTTAGCATTGTACACTTTAGGAGAAATTGGCCTAAAGTTTCAAACATCAACGACCCATTACTCGGAAAGCAGACGTGAGCGACCGCAACTGATGCTGTTGTTGGAGTCCTCACTACCAACGACGATTGGAGTTTCAGTGCGGATCCCCATTTAAATCCATACTACAATAACGAACACATCACAAAAATCGGAGCTAATAAAAAACAAACACATCACAAGAGGTAGGAGATAATTTATTTTCTCCTGACAATACTACTTTATTGGCAAAACATCGTTGGCAACCCATGGACCATGAATGTTCACAAATTGCGCCGAACTTGAATTTTTTAATCACATCCATAGTTACGCGAAATTTCCACAATTAAATTATTGTAGTAAAATTTGTTTATTGAATTCAATTAAAAAAGAACACGAGTAATAAAATGGCAGGCATCGATGAATTCCCCGTAGTTGAAGAACCCGTTGCACAGCGTTATGAGTTTTCGCCGTACGAATTAAATGGAGGGTAAGTTGAGGTTAAGGTCGACAAATGTGCAACTAGTTATTCAATCGGCGTTCAATCCAATCCGCAGAACCATCGTGGCGATTGCCGGCGACGATTACGCTGTGATTGCTGCTGACACACGTCTGAGTAGTGGATTCGGGATTCATTCTCGTAGTCTGGATAAACTATTCAAACTGACGTCAAAGGCAGTTCTCGCTTCAACTGGTTGCTTGTGCGATACAATTGCATTCTCCGATCTAGTTAGCCTTCGCATCCAGATGTACGAATTGGAACATAATAAGATCATGTACACGGAAGCGGCAGCGAGTATGCTATCCAATCTTATGTACACCAAGCGCTTATTCCCGTACTACCTTTCGAACGTGCTTGCTGGTTTGGATAAAGAGGGAAAGGGAGTAGTTTACTCGTATGATCCCATCGGTCACTGTGAGCGCAAGACATATACTGCTGGTGGTACTTCAGGACCTCTACTGCATCCTGTTCTAGATAACCTTATAGGTTTCAAAAATATGCAGCTGGAAGATGGTGTGGTCCCAAACCTAGACAAGGAACGGGCTGTTTGCATTGTTAATGACACTTTTATATCAGGTACAGAACGCGATGTTTACACTGGGGATTCCGTTTTCATGAACATCATTACTAAGGACGGCATCGAGGAGCAAAGGATGCCCTTAAGGAAAGATTAGAAGTCACTCACTATCTTTCTTGGCCGGAAGTTTATGTTTTGTTATTTTTGAGTATATTGCTTATATGATCTAGTAGAGAACTATTACCTCCATAGAAATTTAATTCAATTCAAATAAAGGAATATGAAAAACGGAACTTTAATTTTATCTCTAGATTGAATTTTTCCTGGGTCCTGTTTATAACTATTACTAAATAATAGGTGAAGGACTTAAGGCTATGGACTGAAACATAACAAAATATCGATATAAGATATTTAATTTTTTTTTTCGTTCATATTTTTAACGGTATGAATAATGGGAACAGATATCCATCAAGCATGTGGCTCCAATTGTATGTTGTAGGTTTTAGCGCTGACCTCAACCACAACAATTGGGCCCAGACTTAATTGGTTTCAGAGTTATAGCCCTTTGAAGTTTGAAATTCAACCGCATGTATCTATGCCTATGTATAGAAGATATCTCTTATGGAAAGCATTTAAAAATGGTTAAAATTACACAATTATATTTAATTATGGTTAATTAGAAAAAATTAATAAAAATAATAAAAATAAATTATGCTAATATAAAATCTTATTTTTGTCTAATAGGGAACGGTTTTTTAAGAAATTTCTTTTAACATAAATGAAAGTTCTCTTAATTAATTCTTTTTTATTTTTTTTACGTAGTCTCCGTAAGCACAAGAGAAATCCGAACAAAATGTTGCGTTTAGATTCTTTTTTGTGCTTAGCAAGATATGTTGATAAACAATGTTTATGTACTGAGACGTAATGCCTGATATCTTTTAATGCAGATAAAATTTCGTTTCCATTCTTTTTGGCTGCAGTAGAGTAGAAAAATACCTAGAAAATATTATATGTTTAAATTGAATAAGCGTTCTATAGAAGCGTTTGAATAGAAGGTGTGTTGGATTGAGACCGGTCGACTGGGCTGGTCAAATCATATATGTCAGTATTCCTGATCTTTGTTTGTTCTCTAGATACAAGATAGATCGTTATCTTGCTGCATCACGAAACCTTCGTAGATCAATCGTAGGCCTGATGGTATGGCATTGTGCTGCAGTGTCGTTCGATACTCCTCCTTCCGCATAATTCCATCGATTCGAATTAAGTCGCATACTCCATTACTTGAGAAGCATCCCCAGACCATAACAGAACCGTCGCCATGCTTTACTGTTGGACTCTACGAAGTAAGTAATTCGAAGTAAGGGTTTTTTTGTTGCAATCCTTCTACAAAGACCAGTAATTAGCTCATCATAAAAAATGAACCCGTAAGTACCTGAAAATCGTCTTTTTCGCGATTTTTTATGGCCTGTGGAATAAAGAAAATCCCAATTTTGTACATAGTGTATTGTTTCAGCATGCAATTCCAGAATAACCACCGTAAATCGGTTTTGGGTTCCATATTACGGATATCACTTTATAACCATGCCATTAAAAAACCAAAATTTATACAATAATAAAGAATTGGCACATGATTTTCTATGAATAGCAGTGGTAGTGCGGAACACATCGATGGTGACCTTAATGCCAACAATAAGTAAAACAATGGTAACAACAGCAACAAGAAGAGGTCGTGCCATCATTATTATACTATTTAGACAATAATCAAAATAATAACACGGACCAACAGCAGCAGCAGCATCATCATTTCTTTCCATTTTCTCCATGAAACCATTTGAAATAATTTCTTTGTGGTACCATTTTATTTCATTACATTTGGTACATGAAAACGAACTATGATGATGATAATAATGATGATGATGGTGATGAAAGAGCAGAATATAAAGAAGAACATAAAAAGAAAAGCACATGAAGAAGAAGAAGATTATAAAGGACATGGAGCAGATGATTTGGAAGATTATGATGAAGCAGAAGAAGCAGCAGAAGAAGACGGCGAATGAAATGAAAAAGAATGAGAATAATAAGAAGCAGCAACAGCAATTTAAGTTCATAAATCCGATTTATTTCAGTTGAATTCATAACTGAAACGATGACATTTCAGTGCAAAGGATCGTAATCCCACACACACACATGAACCCACCCACGTGGCCAGAGAGATCCATTCATCTCAACGCATTTATCGTTTCTACACGCAGCAGCAGAGACACAGCTTTAGTTGCATCATAAAATTGGAGATGAAGGAAAAACTCGAGTTTAGCCGGATACGGAAACGTTTGCTTGCTTCAAATAAAATTATATTATCTGCAATTGTTGTTAAAAATTGCGCTTTCATCGTTGGAAAGAGAAGAGAAAAACCAAATATAAAAGACGTCATCGCCAGACGATGAATTCGATATGAACTCCTCTCACTTACAATCAGATTCTGGTGATGATGATGATGTTCGTGATGATTATTCTAAAGATTATTCTGATGCTGATTCTAATGAAATTTAATATGATTATATACACATTGCGATTATATAATAATTCTGATGATAGTTCTGCAGATGATTCTGAAAATGGTTCCTTTTATGATTATAATATTGAGGATCATACAACTAACAGCAGGAAAAAGCATAAAGTTTAGTATTATTATTATTAATATTGTTATTAGATATCTTTTATAACTTTGCTCCAGTTGCTTTTCAGATTTGCTTCGAAATTAATTCTTTCTCATCGATAACCGCTTTCAATGTTTAAAGTCAGTTTTAACAGAATGGACATTTGAAGAAGAATAAAAACCCGGTAAGGAATAGGAAGAAAAAAGGGGATATTACAAGGGAATCACTTCAAGTAAAGTATTCGTAGCAGAACTGCTCATGAAAGTTTAAAAAAAAGCGAAAAAACTTTGCAGGAATTCTCAAGACTTGCATTGAAATGAGTCAATTTCGAGGTGTGATTTTTTTATTTCTTAATTTGACCACGTTTCTGGTAGTGAAATAAATTACAGCACAGCAACCGCAAAAAACACCATAACAAAAGTCAAAAGTAGAAAAAAGAAGGAAAAACAAGGAGCAACTATTAATTAAATGTCAATCGCGTTGTTGGAGGCTCTCAGTTGCCACGGAAAACTTTAAATTATATAAGGAAGTAAAAAGAAAATAAAAGCCTTAAAAATAAAAGACGTCTCAAGGGGCAACATGTTGCAGCAGCAGCACAGATCAAGCAATAAAAAGCTCTCAAGTTTGAATGAAACATAATTTTAAAGGAATAGAGGGGGAAAAGAAGAAAGACCGAAAGAGAGAAACCTACAGAGGAAGAGATCTGAAAGAAAAGCTATTTCTTGCGAATAAAGCTCCGGAAATCGATGTGGCAAAACTTCATTTGAACAAAACTGGAAATAAAAAGGGAAAAAGAACAGATTCTAAAATGTCGATAGTAAAAAATGTACTTGGAAATCGAGTTGCTTACGTCTTCTGAAAGCGTCCCGAAACAGGTATCAAGTAACATTTACTCTGCATTCCGTCAAACATACTTCGAAAAACCTCTGAATGACCGGAAGCCTGCTAATGCTAAAAATTTTAGACCTTGGATGACAAAATCAAAGCTCAAGCACTGCACTTTCTCATCGTGAAATAACTAGATTCCAGCAAAGTTTGTTTGAACAGCTCTCTGCCAAGAATCAACTTTTACAATCGACTTTTAAAATAGTCAAAGCAAAAGCGAAGAAGGCAATAAAAGAAAATCTCAATCAAAAACCATTCTACAGGCACCATCATGGTGCTACATTTCTGGCACCTCTCTTGGCACTCTATAGCAACCTCCAACTCTCCCAGATGCAGGATGCTTTAAAAACACCTCAAATAAAATTTATTACGATTACCAACATAAATCTTAAGACAAACACAAGATTGCAACAAAGGTTTCAATGCAACGCAACGCAACGCAACGATGAGAAACGCAAAGCAACGCAACCAAATGGATGGATTTCTTGCAAACGAAGCAGCAGCAGCAAAAAGTTTGCTATGGATAAGCAACAAAAACACACAACGTAGCAAATGCATTTCCGGTGGCACACCCACATCTACATCCGCTCAGCATTCAGCACACTGCCGTTAACTCCCCCCTCGATTCCCTCCAGCACCTGGTGAACTAATGGCTTCCAATATTTTCACCTGTCAGCTGCCGCTCGAAAGGTGTTTAAGAGCCTCCACGGCGACGCCATAAAAACAAAACCAACTCCACAGAGAAGCTGCTTTTTGCTGTTGGTTAAAAGTTGCTCGTCCAAAATTCCAATTGCCAGCGACTTACGGCGACTGCTGCTGCTGCCCCTTCCTCTGTCCTTGCCGTTGCTTCTGATGCGGCGTCGGCGGCGCAACGTTTGTCATTGTTTTTCTTAGATTTCTGGTGGCTGTTTCCATTGTTGTTGGCGCCAAGAACAGTGTTTTGAAAAGTTTTCGGGGATTAATTTTTTCGCCATCTCAGTCACCACAATCGCCATCTTGCAATTGAATTGGAAATTCAATTCGATTTCTGTTCCCTCACGGACTCACCCCCCACTGCTGCAAATCAAGCGGCGAATGGAGCGGAATCGTCATAAATTATCGAACCGAGCGGCGGCTGAGGTTAAGCAGGACATGAATAAGAAGGACTGCGAATCCTTCCGGGGCGGGGGCGTGGCGGAACGAGGACGTCAACGAGCTCTGGATTTGCGCTTAAGTGACTTTTTGGTTGGTTGGCAGCGCGTTCAAATTGAATGCTCGACCAAGGAATATATATTTTGTTTTCACTTCAAACATCGGCATGAATGAGCGACTGATTGAATGAACGAATGAATGAATGCATGAAGAAGGCCCATTAGAGGCCCATTAGGTAAACGGGCTCTGCTTCTGTGCGGTTCTAAGTATCTGCATTTCTGTTTTTTATATTTGGCTCCACATAAATTTAGGTTGCATGAAATTTTAATGCGCTTCAGTGAAACTTAAATGCAGATTAAACAGTTATAAATCGATTACCATGCAAACAGTCAGCGAGGAGTTGAAGTATTCCCATCCGGAATGACCTGGGCGCAGATTGCGATGTAGGAAGTAGATTGAGAGAGGTGAAACTGAGGTGAAGGCCCGATGAACTCTGCTGAGACCTTCTTAACGAAGTATCTAATATTTACGAAATGTTAAAAAGTTATGTAAATAAATAACTCGTTTTATAAATTGAAGAAACTCCATTAAAATATTCGAAAATTTGCTATAATTTTTATGGAAAGTGTGAAAAAAAAAATTTCTTAAAAATGTTAAGAAATTTTTGGAGATTTGTTTTTGTTTTTAAATATCATATTTCACTTAATCATTCCAGAAATATTAAAAATTTAACGAAAGTTACAAAAATTTGTCGAAAATTGGAAAAAATGGTTTAGACACATGTCGAAATTCCGAAATCTTTATTTAACTCATTTAATATTTTTGAATTTCAATACTTTATTCAAATCTATACATTTCGAATTTGTTTTCGGTTTTTTAATTTCAATAAATTTAGCTGTTTAGCTTCGGGTTGTGGATGTGAATGAGCTATCATGCATCATCGTTGTCATAATGAAGGTTTCTCGAGTGGGTGGGTTGTCAAGAGCAGCGTCAGTTGGTTATTCAATCGAAGGCTTTTCAAGCGTATGAAGCTCGTGCAAAACGCACAAATAATCTCGGTATTTTATTGACCTCGCTCGCTTTCATCCAGTCTCGATATCTGTTGTCTATAAATTTGAATTTCGAAATTACTTCCGACTCAAATGTCAGAAGCCGAATGCAACGGAGACACACCAAGAGAGAGAAAGAGTGGCAGAGAGTGTGAAAGAGAGAGGGAGTGAGAAAGAGAGAGGGTGGCTAATTATCTAATTACAGATGCGCTCATTTCATATTTCGATGCAGAATTGAGATTTAAGAGATATCGTGCGCAACGATATGCAGCAAAAGGAAATGGCGATGGCAATGGCATAAATATGCAAGTGATAGGCTCACGAGGGCGGCCGGGGAGGGGGAGGGATCACAGCATTCACTGATGCAACTTGGTGCATTTTCACCCACGCACACATATGCAAATGATACAAAACGGCCCAACACAAGCTTCTAATTCAGTTCAGTTACCAATTCGGCTTCTTAATTTATTATATCTACGCAACAGCGGCAGTCGGACCGCTGTTCCTCTGCGTCCCCCATCTGGCCCCGCCTGTTCGTCGGCGCTCATTCCGTATCATTGCGCCTAAAAGCAGCAAATTGAAAATTATTGCAGCACCAAAGATTAGAGACGAAAACATTTCGTTTCGCAACGACATGAATAAATTAAGTGCGAGGACATGGCAACAGACAGCTCATACTTAGAGATAATAGACAGACTGACCGCCAGACAGTCAGTTGGACAGACAGACAGACAAGTAAGCATAACATTGTGTGAGTTCTTCTGTGTGTGTTTGTGACCTGGGTTTGTACGTGTTCTAGACGACGTTGATGAAAACTTGTGTAATCATGGTTATCATTATGGACGAAGTGAAATGTTTTGTTCCACTGTTATTTATAGATGATGTCCAAAGTTATCTGTCTCAATTATACGGCTGGCCAACTACGAAAGAAGTTTCTCATAAATACATATGATTATGTATGTGGCTCGGGTTATAAGATGGATCTATCTTGCAGATAGAGTAGACATTTCAAGAGTTTTAGCTTCTTTGAGACTGCGACTTTAGTTTTTTCCCCTTATTTTTAGTTTTAATATATGGTACTTTGTTTTATAAGTTTTATAAAAATTTAGGACTGTATTTTGCATTTCTAGAATACTTAATTTTAATTATAACATAATAATTTACTAAATAATATTAATTTTTTCGTGTTTAAATACTATTGTGTAAATTTCTAAATTTTAAGTTAATATTCTCGTGATTTAATTTATGTTCATGCTTTTTCTATTTTTTTATATTTGATGATGATTATTAAAAAACTGATTCAAACCTTGCTGCTGCTGCTTCTTTCAGTGCTTCTTTCGGTGCAGACTTTTAATGGAGGCAGCTTTACCACGCCAAAATGTTCTCCCGGAGAAGAGTGGGTTTCGTCGGTTGAGTGTTGAGTAAACAAATTTTCACAGTTTGAAGAACTTTTGAGCGCAAAAAAGCGCAGGGCGGAAATTAAATTGACTAAGTAAGCTGGCATTTCTGCGCATGTGTGTGAGTGTGTATGAGTTAGTATTAGTGGAGTGTGTATGCGCTGGTGTAAGTGCACTCGAATTAAGGCAAGCAAAGAGGCCGAGTGCATTTGTTGCTGGCGTTGATTACGCAGAACTCTTACATTATCTCATCCAATCCGGGGATCCAGGCGGCTTTAAGTTCGGCTCGAGTTGGAATGAAGAGCATCTGAATAGTTAATGAAGTGGAGTAGGAAATTGAAAATTACTCAAAATGTCGAGGAAGCGCTGAGTTTTGATCACGTTGGCTTCGTTCGGCGGCGAAGGATGCCATCTAACATTAATTTAAAACAGCAGACAGGAGAGAAGAAGAAGAAGAAGAAATAAAGTTCAATAATTTCCGGAGCGGAGGTAACTAGTAGATGCACAGCTTCCAGATTTGATGGCTCAGATATGTAAGAAAATACGTACTAAAAAAACAAACTTAAAAAGAGACTAAAAAAGGGACTAAATAACTTCTTTGGTATACGAAGTTCGATGCTCAGGATGCGGTTTAGCGGTAAAAAAAGAAATCTTGGGAGAGATTAAAAATTTCCTTTCTTCGGCTTTAAAATATCTTCCTCTTTTCCTGCCCATACCTCCGCCTCATCCTTCTTCCAAGCCGCTCCCCTTCAAGTGGCTGTCATGCACGGAAAATCGTCTCTTATGTTAATCTTGGACGCCTTTTTTTATCTCCACGATTTTTCATGGAGTGCGTTGCGGCTCCTCGAAAAGTGCTGCAGCAGCTCTTCCTGCGTCGAGTTGGCTAAAGAAAGACTTCTTACTGCAGCAGCATAAAGCTCACGAATATCACTTTAATGACTCGTTAAAAACATGCAGCATCTCCTTCTGATGGCCACGTTGCCGCTTCCTGCATCCTGTATGTGTGCATGTGTGCATGTGTTTATGTGTACGTGTGTTTGTGCATATGTGTGTGTGTGCAATTTGCATTTGATTTGCTGTTGACATCGTTGAAGTTGTTGACAACCTCTTTTAAAAATTTTTCACAAAATAAAAATGACGCAAAAAAAAAAACGGAAAATATTGCTTACAAAAACGTTTCTTCCAGCAGCAGTAGCAGCAGCAGTGAAATTTGCCAGAGAAGCTCTTCAAACAGAGGCAAAAATGCTGAGACTTTCCGAAGGACCTTTCAATTAGGTATTTTAATGTCTGCCGCAGTCAGCATCCCGATTTAACGAGGATAACAGAGGATCAGCTGAGAGGATGAGATGGTTTAACGACACTTTGTGGATAATACAAAAAAAAATACAAAAAATGGCATAATAAATACCAAGAAACGTAGTGACATAAGATGACATTCGAAATCTGACAGACGGAAGGATTTCAGGCAAGAAGTTATTCAGAAACACGAAATAAAACCACAAGGATAACTGATGATACAAAATGCCTTTAAGACACCAAACCACAAGGATAATTAAGGACAAAAATATGCTTTTAAAGTACTGTTTAATTTTAATAAAAATGCACTCACTTTTGTAGAGATTTTCTCTCTCTTAAAACGTACCCGTGGCATCCATTGTTGGCCAATCTTTACGTTGCTGGAGTATCCTCTGTTTTCATGCATTTTTAACACTTTTGCCCTAATTCGCAAAACCAAGCGAATGGAGACGCGAACGAAATATTTTTTAGTCGAATGAATTTCGTAGTTTTTGTCATGTGGTTCGCTACAAAATGTTTCTGTCCGATGCACATAAATTGATTTTCAGCAAAAAAACCAGCGACAATAGATTTGCCACCAGACAAGATTTCCGCATCTTGTTCAGCATCGCATAAAACCGCAGAAAGACCACGTCGCTGAGCTGTTTTTCTCCCCCAGCCAAGAGTTGCCAGCAAATGCTGCTGCGTGCTGATTACTGCATGCTTCACGCTGTATAAAAAGCAATGTTGTAACTTCATCTGCAGCTGGCCGCTGAGGCAGAACCAAGCCCGACCATAAAAGCGTCCAGCGCGCCAGGCCACTCGACCAGTTGACGAGTTGGTATCAAGCTATTAGCCGGACGTCAACAGAGACTTTCCGCTACCGACGAGCACGCGATGGCGGCACCAAACCAGTTGCAACTCCTCACTTGGAGCTGCCTGACTTGCATGCTGCTGTTTACATCTCCTGATGACCCGCAGAATGGCGGTGTTGCGGCTGCTCCACTTTCTGCTGCTGCAGTCGTTGAATCCCACGTTCCCCTGTCCCTCTTCGGGTCTGGCTCTCTTTTGCTCTCCGATTCTGCTAATGACTTGGAAGTGGCCGAGTCGAAGCATCACCACGACGACGACGAGACGAAGGAGGAAGAGCACGAGTCCGAATCTAGTGAGGAGGAACACAGCGAACAGCACGAGAAGAAGGGCAAAAAAGAGAAGAAAGAAAAGAAGTCCGAGGAGAAACATGAAAAGGGCGAGAAGGAGCACCACGAGAAGGAGGGCAAGAAGGGCGAAGAAGAGGAGGAGCACGGCCACGAAAAGAAGCACAAACACGAGGAGGACCACCATAAGAAGCATAAGAAGGGCGACAAGGGCGAGAAGGGGCACGAATTCGAAGAACACGGCTCCTTTAAGAAAGGACACTCTATCAAAGGCAAGCATCATGTGCATAAACTGAATGAGGACAAAAAGGAGCATAAACACTACGACGAGGACCACGACGAGGGCGGAGAGGAGAAGCACGGCGCCCATGAAGAGGAGAAGAAACACAAGAAAGGCGGATCGCACAAGAAAGGACACAAAAAGAAAGCCGAACACGAGGAGAAGCATGGCAAAAAGGGCCACAGTAAGAAGGGGCACAAGCAAAAGGGCGACAAGGGCCATAAGGGCGAAAAGGAGGAGAAGAAGAAGTGGGGCGATGAATATGAGGCGGGTAAGAAGAAGGGTGAGGAGCATAAGAAGGAGTGGCAATCAAAAAAGAAGAAGAAGAGCAGCAGTAGTAGCAGCAGCAGCAGTGGCGACGATCATTGGGATCATTGAGAGAGGTAAAGCGAGAGTGAGAGAGAGAGAGAGAAAGTAATGGGAAAAAGGCAGAGAAAGAAAGACACAGAGAGGGGGAGAGTAACTCGCAGGAAAGGCTCCACAAACAAACTTGAAATTTCAATTCAGAACATCCAGAAAAAATTTAATCTATCAACTAATCAATTTTAAAATAAATAAAATATCGGCGGCTATAGTAGATTATATTGTACAATATGTTAGATAATTTTATTCGGATGGTATTTTAAAGAAGATCACGAAAATGATCACTTCCATATACATTTTCAGGTTGTCTTTAGGTTTCTAATAAAATGCATCACCTTATGGTTTAAAACTCTCTCCATCCCTTTCCTTTTTGACCGGATGTTGTACAATCGACAAGAAGTCTATCAGTTTTATAAAATCAAATGATGAAAACTTCGTTTAGAGTTTATTGGAGTTCAACAGAGTTCAGTTTTTCATATTCATGTTTTTTCTACCCAAAGTTCTGGGGTACAGATTCGAAAATGCAGTACTCAGTTCGATAAGTAATCCTTGCCACTATTTCTTGCCTCTAATTGGTCATTACAATTAGCAATGAACTTTAACCTTAGTCAATATTCACACACACTCACAGAAGAACCTTTTATTAGGATTCGCTACTTTTACCTTGGTTCCTCGATTTGAACACCCGGTCAATAATTCAAAATTTTGCAATTTCCCATCGATTTCCTTTCCTTCCGCTAAAAATACCGAAATCGAAATGAGAATTCATTGCATTCGCAGGGAAAGAAAAATGCAAAGTAATTACAAAATTCCATTAGAGAGCCCCAAACGATTTCCTGCAATGGACCCGAACGATGGACGTTGTGGAGCCAACCGAGCCGAACGCAACGGAATACGACCCAACTGACCAAATGGTTTGATTAACCTCGCACGGGAATCTATGACATGGTATGTGAAGTGCTGCCAGGAGCCGTCGAGGTGGTGGTGGTGGTGCTGCTGTTGCTTCGTATACAAACACATGCAAACAGTAGAAAGAATGCAGCCACGCAGAGAGTCGGTTATTCGATTTTCCAAACAATTGTTAACCAGCCAACATTGTTGCTGGCCATTCATTTCATTCATTCGTTTTCATCATTTCGCAGTTACAAATTACAGCAACGGAAGTTATGCAGGGCACTCGAAGAGAACTGAAGAGAGGGAGGAGGACAAGCGACCGAGAGGGAGAGAGAAAAATAATTTAGAATCAAGGTTTGCTTATGGACAGGATAATTATAACGGCATTAAAGTGGAGGGATTGTTCGTCCCTACTGTTGTTGCTATTGTTGTCTTAGTTGCAATAGTAGCATGATTACAATCACAACTGAAATTCTAACAAAAACAACATGTAGCGTTGTATGGTAACCTCTCTGTTGCCCCTTCAGTGTGACTTCGTTCATTGAATTCCGTCTTCTTCCCTCATTTAACCGCTTGGGCGCAGCTATAAGCAAGGGTCAATATGCATGGTCCTTCTGGTCATGATTTGCATAGTTCTGGAATCCTTGTCGAATGCCTTTTGGACGATTCAATAATTCTCCTGCGTCTAGACTCAGTGCGGATTTGATCCCGGGGTGGTGCAGGGTTGCCTTTGTTTGTTCGTTTACCTTGCTCATATCCTTAATGCGATTCCATTCCCACATTCAAGAACACACACACACACACATTCTAAACTATTCATACTGTTCCCATTGGCTCCTTGGCAACTGTATCTCCGCAACCAGCGCTTTATGGCTTTTCATGTTTCACCGGAAAACCAGCTCTTGGGATTGTTTATGTTTCCATCGTAAGGACCTTGAGCAGATGAATGTTTTGCCATGCTTGTTGAACTAAACTAGGTTGCTACCTTCTATCGTTGTTGTTGTTATTCTAGTCGGTGTTGTTGTTATGGTGAAAATGGTTGAAAAGCCGCTTATTAGATACCTCAAAATATGTGTCGAACACGTTGCTTTCCTGTCTCTCTCTCTCTTTCTCTTCGCATCTATGGCATCAACAATGATAATTTAAATCCAAGTGAAAGTCTAACCTAACTTTACTATAATTTTTTCTACTTCTTCCGTTCTAACTTTGACCTCACCCTCGTCTCAGTGTAAAAGAATCAAACACTTAGAATTAAGGTCCGTCATTCGTTCTCCCTTCCTTTTCTTCCATGCTTGGGGCTACATCGGAAAATATATCTGTTCTACTTAAGAGATTAGATATTACTTTCAATTATAGATATTAAAATATGGATTTGAAGAGAATCGTAACGATCGGCAGAATTCGATAAAAAAGTGTTGAGTACTTAAACATATAAAATCTATAAATTTCAATATGTAGGAATAACGATGATTTATAATAAGATATATAAATCGGTTTTCAATTTTTATGTGGATATTTATTAAGTTGAAATAGACTCAAGGTTTCCAGAACGTTTCTAATTGGAACAACAGAAAAGATTTCACTCGGAAAGATTCAATTTCTTTGAAGGATTAACTGCAAGAAGACAGCCTTAAAATCTTTCGTAATTTTGAAAGACGGCGTTGTATATCGAGAAGTAAAGCACTTGTAGATCTTCTCTTCACAAATGTTCAGAATATTAAAAAGAAATATTTAAAAAAATAGACTTACTTTAAGAACGAACCGGAAACAAAAGAGACCTGAATAGTATGGTCTTGAATAGTTGCAAGTTTGTTTATCGCATTCCCCAGATTCCGCAGTACCTCACTATAGTGATTATAGTGCTATAGCTGCTTCCAACAACAACTTTGTTCTCAAAAAGGTGTCTCCTTTGTTGTTTAAGTGTTTGCTGTTGTTCCTGCTCCTTTTTATTGTTGCAGTGATAATCTTCTGTGTGAAGCATGCAACAAACAAAAAATACAGAAATAAAGTAAGTATAACAATCAACGAAATAAAAATAACTATGCGCAAAAAGATCTATCAAAAAATATTGCGGCATAAGTAAAGAAGAACGAAAAAGAGAAGCAGCAACATTCGCCTGTTCGATTTCTTATTTCCATTCTGCCTTTTTATATGCAGCTTTCGATGTCTTTCAATTGTTGTTGCTGTTGTTGTGAGTGGTTTTTGCAGCCAAAAAAATCACCAATAAAACTGTCAACTCAAAGAAATAATGGAAAAATGATAAAACTTTTTATTTGTGGTTGTATAGATGGAGAAAAACTAAAATTGATGCGCTTTTGTGGCAAGGGAAAAAAGACAAAGTAAAAGAACAAGAAAAATATGTCACAAGAATACAAAAATTTGTTTAGCCAACTTTACTGAAGATGCTTTTTAAGAGAAGGAATGCGATTTTGCATGCTTTCAAATAAGAAGAAGAAGAGGCAAGAATGGTAAGAAGAAGAAGAAGAATAACAGAGCGAAATACTAATAAAGAAAGAATGAAAGAAAGAGAGAAGAACAAGTTTCTGCAATCTGAAAATCTGGATAAAAGTTCAATAAATTTATTAGAGACTCTCGTGTGTAAGGATGCAAAAATGTGTGAGTGTAGCTTTTTTGGCAACTTTGCCTTTACACGTCCTTTCATTCTTCTTCTTGTTCCATTTTCTGCGGCTTCAACACTTCAATAAATAAAACCAAAAAATTATCATCTGAGCGCGAATTTGTTGTTCTCGCGATTGCAACAAATTTTGATGCAGATGGCAGCAGGATGTCCTTATTTTCAGAGGCTTCGCTATCTTGCTTCGCGTGGATGGTGCTCTGTAGTATGCACCGTCTCACTCGCACCTAACATACACACACACAACACACACAAACCCACATACAACCACATACTCGCCCCACATGCTGAGAGTAGCTTCCACTTGGCGCACATTCTTTAGCATTTTTTATGTTCGCAGAAAAAACATTGTTAAAAAATTCTTGTACTCCACTCCGCGTGCTGCGACACGAAATATTTTAACCATTTTTACTGTGTGCTACATGCTGCGATCATATGGTTCCTGTCTTCTTTCTTTCTCTATCAATAAAATATGTCATAAGTTCATAAGAGTTTTGTTCCCGAGTGAGGAAAGGAGCAGAAAGGGGGGGGGGGGAGAACAAATGATAAGGGGAAAAGGGTTTATGAGTTCAGCAGTAGAATGTGGTGAGAAAAATATTTTTTTGTTCTTTCTAATGAACTGCTTGAACTCTATTATCGACGAGTTCGTTCAGAAGTGTGTCTGTGTGTTAGTAAGCGCTTATGTGCACATGTGTGTGTATGTGTGAATGCTTAGATTCCAGTTAATAAAGAAGAAAGAATGACACATGGAATGCAGACTGAGTGGAATGAATCAAAGAACCAAAGAATAAAGATAAAAGGACGAACAGAAACTTGTTTTTGGAAAAAATTTGTTAGACAGATAGATAGACATAAAGTTATGGATTATTTTAATAAAAATGCAAAAACACTCAAATGCAAACACTCACTTCAAGTTAAGCGTGACGCACGCGACTTTTTACCTCAGTGACAATGGAAATACTGAATTATCGGTTGCGTATACGCCGTGTGTGTCTGTGGCAATTTACTCCCTCCTGTTATGAAGTTTCTACAAGACAAAACATAACCAGTTATTACGTTCTTTTATTACAGTTTTTTATATAATTTAATATTAGTAAAGATTAGAATTGAACATTATAAATGAAGTTTATGAGGACTGCGGTAAAAGTAAGTAGTGCTTATCACGTACAAAGCTAGAGGTGAGTGATCAAAGGTTGTTCATAATGATAGTACAACAAAACAAATAGAATGTAATAACTACGAGTACAAGAAAAACATGTAAAACAAAAACAAGAATAAGAACATAAACAATGGAGTGGGTGAGTTCAATTTAGACTTCGCGATACGAATTCAATCAATGCAATTAAGTGTTGCTGCTGATAAAGTCAACAGATCTGCAGTTTATCGTCATAATCGTTCATCACTTCCTGTTCCGTCTTTTCATGCCATTTTGTGGCACGCCTTTCAATTCAGCCCCATCCATATATTATTATCAGTTGTTAGTGTTGAGATTAAAGTGAGTGTTAATGTCTTCAAGGAACACACACACTTTGATATATTTTATTCTATGCATGCAGTAATTCGGTTGTGTTGGTGGTGGTGAAGGCAGCATCACGCAACAGCTGTTGTTGGAGGGAGGGGGGGGGGTAACCATCTGGGATGGTTTTCTTCCATTCCGTTCCTAATGATTTGCATTTTTTTGTAGTCGTTCGTCCTTTGATTAGCTTTCGTTCAGTTTCGCAGCCACGTATTTGTATAATTTATTAATATATGCGCGCCTGTGTCAATATCTTTGCATGTGCTAGTGTGTGTGTGTTCTAATTGAAGTGACAAAAAGGCTGATGATGACAAAAATTGCGTGACAAAAAGAAAAAAACTGTCATCAGCATCAAAATATGAAGCGCAACGAGTGGGTGGTTTTTTAGGGGTGTGAGCTTCTCTGAGTTTCTACGAAGTTGCAAAAAATGTCCTTGATTTTATTTCCCTTCCGAACAAATATTCAATATTTTGATGTTTATTAGATAAACAAAAAAATAGCGTATTATTTTTTATTTATATGGAAAATTTTGGCTTCTTAAGCTGCTTAAAATGGAAAATTTATACCAAGCGAATGAGGTTTGAAATCCGAAAGTCACCCGCCGCCCCTGACAATTACTATGACGCCGCCCACTCATTGATTGGAAATCGACAGCCGGAACGAGCTGCGTCGAGGGGAGTCGAGCGTACGCAGGGGGGAGTCCGTGGAGCTGCCTGCTTACTAACGATTTCCTTAAAGCGTGACGACTTTGTTGACAACGACGACAAAGTTTCTTACCCAATAATAATAATAGTACGCGAAGGAACAGAGACGGAGAGAGCACGAAATCTTACCGTTGCAGCTGGGTTCGCAATCGATGGGTGATTGGGACAGTCACGGGTGGCAAGGAGGAGTGGGAGGAGGGGGAGGGGGAGGAGGATTAAAGAGGAATTATTTTTAAAACGATTGCAGACGGGAATGTTTTCAAAGAAGCTCTCTGAAGGAATTCACAGTTTAATTTATGTTTTGCTTAGCGTTGCCAGCAGGAGGAAACCGAAGAACGAATTCTGGGAAAGTCTAGCAAGAATTTAGTTCCATACAATCTCTGATAAAAGTAACTCAGCGAAATTAATTGGCGTACTTTGTAATACAAGGAAATCAGCTGTCATTAATTTCGCAATCGAATGCGATGTTTCTCAGAGGATTCAGAGAAGTCAACCGACGAGGAAGAAAGAAAGAGAGAGAGAGAGAGAGAGAGAGAGAGAGAGAGGGAGAGAGAGAGAGAGAGAGAGAGAGAGGGAGTAGTAGTATGAGGACAGCGACAGTGGAGAGAAGCTTCTGCTAATAATTTAACAGAACTGAAAGAGCAACAAAATGCAATTAAGGTAGCAACATCAGAAGTTGTCGAGGCAACACATAGAGCATTAGAAAAGAAATACAAATACAAGGACAGCACCACAACTCACTCCGGCTGGAGTTGTGTTTATCTCGTCAGTCAAACGGTACACGGAGATACACACACGCATAACTGAAAGAGACAACAAACAACTGCATGCATTAATTATCACATGACTAAACAAGCGTGTGCAATTTAAATGCTAAATGAAATAATGACAACAACAGTTTCAGAACAAATGTACAATAACAAGAAAATTAATAAACAATAGCAACAACAAAGGCGATTTGGTTTAAAAGTTACTGAAGCATGACACTTGAACTTGTAAAAAAAAAAATAAATAAATTAAACGTAGCATAAATTAAGGCGTTACAAGCGAAGGAGCAGAAAGGAAGGAAGGAAAGGAAGGAGGCAAGGAAGGAGGGAAGGAAGGTAGTACATGTTATTATCTGTGTGCTTGTGTGTGGCTTTGTTTGTAGGGAAATAATTCCCCTGTTCCTCACAGATATTTGTAAAGAAATAAAAACAACAAATGAGTTGATAAATTTACAAGCATGTCTCTCAGTCACTTTCACCCTCCGCCACTGAGGAAGTCCTCTTCTTCGCACTCACTATCTCCCTCTCATTCACTCCACTCTTTCTCATTCACCCTCTCATTCACCCTCTCTCTCTCTCTCTCCCTCTCGTATTCTCCAACGTTTTCACTCTCACGCTTGACTAAAAAGCATTAGAAGCGCGTCTAACAAGTTGCCTAATTTATGGTGCTATGACGCAGCTGTGGGTTGATGACAGTCCCCCACCCACAACCGCCCCTTTCCCCTCTCTTCAGCATTCTATACAGAAGGAAGTTTTTTCAGAACGTTGAACCAAAATGAGGACTTGGAAAATAAAGAAAACTTCACATTTTAAACAAAATATAGAAACTGTACAAAGATTTCCCTAAACAATTGATTGATTTATTCTAATGAATTAAATAAATACAATGAGTAAAGCCAAATGCTCTTAAATGCAATTTAAATATTTATTTTAAATATAAGCGTGCAAATAGTGGAAGTAAAAATTTGATTTTAATAAGAATTAGAATTGTTTAGGCTCGAGGTCAATTTGAAAACATTACGTCTTCTGCATATAAAATATGCATATAAAACAACAAATCTTGTTGTATTTATTTTAAAAATAGCTATCCGATCTGCCAGTTGGAGTCAAATAAATTTGTTGTTGTTTTTTTTTAAAATAAATACAACAAGATTTGTTGTTTTATATGCATATTTTATATGCAGAAGACGTAATGTTTTCAAATTGACCTCGAGCCTAAACAATTCTAATTCTTATACAATTAAAGGTCGACTAAACAAATAATAAGTCAAATTATTATTAAAAATTACACAATTTGATTTTAATCTGAAACGGAAAAAACGTGAGACTTAGAAACTTAAACATTCTTAACTTAAACATAAACTTAAAACATAAACTCATTCATTGAGTACATTAGTAAGAATTTAAATATTTAAAGGTACCAATTTTTGTGTAGCGAAAATTTTCCATTCCATGAGATCTCTTTTAATGAAGTAATCATCCTGGATGCTTTAATCGCTGCTTCGTTTTTCCGGCGTGCTTTGTGGCTCATGGAGGCGATTGTAAACATTTCATTTAAGTTTCATTACTTGATTCTAGAATTAACGACGGCCGAATTTACGAGGCTCTACGAATATTGATGGAATGACGAATACCGCAAGGAAACTCAACAAAACAACGAACAATTTTTATGATCCTGTAATTTTCATGAAATTTTGTGAATATAAAGTGTCACCTTTTTATGCCATACTCTTTGTCTAAACCGTTAATGGGCCCATTAAAGACGAGGTCGTTAAATTGGGCAACATCGAACGGGAAGTAACAATCCTGTAATACGACAAAATGAAAACTTAAGATTTATGAGAAGAATTCAAAAACCAAACCAATTTCCATAAAATGTAAAGCTTTTAGTAAAACATATTTTGATTTTTTAATGATTCTTTAAAAATCCTCTCAGCTTAAAATCCGGTGAGCTCAAAGAAGTAAAAGAAATAAGAGTGACCTTTGATTTAATGAAATATTCCCGGGGAGAAAAATGTTAGCGGATTGATTTTTAAGTAAATATTGAGAAGCAGTGAGTTGTTTTGAAATAAAGGGTTAAATTCTTCCCAGATCATTCAATAGTTGCGAGTATATACCGAAATCCCTTGAATAACATGGTTAAATGGTTCTGTGTTATTCGAAACCATGTTATTCGAGGCTTTCAATATATGCAATGCCATGGATAAAAGAACTAACTAGGAATTGTGCTATTAGAGAGACAATTTTCCTTGTAAGCCGAAAATGTCAATGTAAATATGGCAAATATTGCTATAAATTCTGTTTCCACAAATTCCATGGTTATATGGACATTCATAAATTAATTTTTGGATAAGACAGTTTATTGAAAATGTTTCAGAAGCAAATGACATCGATTATTTAAAAGAGATGCTGAAAAATCGCAACAAATAAATGCTGAGAAAATTGCTAGCAAGTTTCGTTGAAGACGTGCTCAAGTATGCTCAACACAGCTACAATCTGAAGCGTACAAAATGCTTTAAAAGACAACACACACACAGATATATATCGATATATGCATATACATATGCACAGCCACAAGCACACACAGTGTAGTCAAAACAATTGAATTTTTGGTGCATTCGTGTCCTTGTAAACGTATTGAAGAAAGTCAGAAATGGATTTCAGATCAGATCAGAGAGCGTGCCGAAACTTGCAGCCACGAAATTGTTGTTGTCATGTTGATGAAGCACGGAGCAGTGGGCGCCGACGACGTAAAAGTCAAATGAACTACAAACGCAGCGAGTTGCCAGGTAACCACAATAACAACAACAAATCCAACAACAGCAAACAAGATTTCTACGAAGTTTCGCTTCATGTTTTCAATACACGCGGGGATCGAAAGCAGCGTCTCAAAGAAGCGTGCGGAAAGGACGAAAGAATGCAAGGATGCAAGAGAGTCGCACACAGCGTTCAGAACAGACACCGAGGACGATGATGAAGATTATGAGGTACGCGTTGTATGCGGAACAATGACTCTGAAACGTTTCCTCGCCCATCCTCGCTTCGTTTATGGAGACAGCAAGAAATTCACTGGAGCTGGATTTAAACAATTGAAAGCGTGACAGACTCGAACACACACAATACATTCACGAATACGGTATATGAGTGTAAACAAATGTGTGTGTGTGTGTGCTAGTAAATTTGTGTGTGTGTGTGTATCATGCATGAGATGCATTCATAACCGCTGCTTGGAAGTCGCGAACCGAATTCAATAAAATTTCTTGTTTGAGCTTTCAATTTCGCGCGTCTCCTGCTGCTTTGCCGCAGCGTTGGTGTGCTGGTGCTTCTTCTTCTTCTTCTTGTTCTTCCTCTTCTTCCGCATCGTCAACTCCTTTGAATATCCTTGTGGTTTTACTTCTTGGCTTTCGTGATTTCCGTGGTTTGGCGCTTAGCGCTGTCTGCAAACATTTAATGAGCGCCGAGAATTCTGTGAAGTGAAAATCTGATGGGAATCCGGAGCACTGAATCCAGAACGCAGAACAGCGTCTGTTTTCTTCTTCCGCTGCTGTGCTTCTGCCGCAGATTGCGAACATGAGGCAGACACAGATTCCTTGGAGAGCAGAGCGGCTGCTGCTTAATCAGCTACAGCCGACATCCTCATCGCTCATCAGGACTCGATTGGTTTTCGTTGCTGTTGTGATTTCAACGGAGCACCGAAGCGCACTGATGAAGCACCGATTGATTGAGCTGATTAGACAGCGGGGCGTGGCAAAGACCGACGAAACAAAAAGGACAAGAGATCCTTTTAAGCAGCTGTGAACGTGTATCGGTGCAGATCGATATCCTGCTATCAAAAAACAAGGACAACTCCAAAGCCCTGCATTGCAGCAGAGATACTTTTGTTTACTCTCCAAGTAAGAGCAGAGTAACAAAGGTGTATGTGTGTGTGTGTGTGTGTGTGTGTTTAAGTGTGAAGATATGCTTTTCATTTTCTTTTTGTTCTGGCTCAATATTCTTCTCCTTTACTGAAGTTTCCTTTGTTCACGCTTCTCGTCGGTTGTTTGACTGGCGTCCCAAATGATTTACAAGCTGCACGTCGGATAAACAGCTCAGAGCAGTTCGAAGCAGCTCAAAGTCCCGCTGAAGCAGGTGCACCATCCGGAGTCATCATCGTCGCTTCACATCGCTTTGTTAAGGACGCCGGAACGAATTGGAAATGAAACACCTGCCGGCGCTTTGTCTTCCGTATCGATTGGTTGGCTCTCTGCTGGTCTCAACTCTGTTCGAGTGGAACTTCTTTGCCTTCTCTACTCTTATCTGCTCTCTTCGCCTCTGCTCTGCTCTGTTTACTTTATTCATTTACGAGTTTTATTTATGTTGCAGCTCAGATTCATTGTTTTCTGTTGTCGTTAGAGAGCTTGTCCGGCTCCAAATCCATGTTCTCTCGTCGTTCTTTTTGTTGTTTCAACGCAGGGCTCTGGTATTAGCTGCAGCTTAGATGACACACGAATCCACTCCGATTGGCTTCTATTACTAAAATGTTTTTCTCTAAAGGAGAATCTTGATTTTCATTGCTGACTGTTGTTGAAAACCTTCCTCTCATGTCATGTCATGTCATATGATATAAATTTTTTACGCATTTCAACAAGCGAATTTATTTTCGTGAACATTTTTTATCGAGTGAAAAGAATAGCTTTTGCTGCTGTTGTCGCTGTTTCCGGTTTTTGTTGCATACTTTTTGGATTTCGGGACCCGGCGGCGAAGAAATGAATACAATTTATTAGCAGAGTGCATCAGGGAACAAGAAGGAACAACAACAACAACAACAACAACAACAACAACAACAACAACAATCACATCAACATATCAGCGGAACAAAAGACACATTTATTATTGTGTCGGTGCATGTGTGTGTTTGTGTTTCAGTGCGTAGCGAAGCACGTAAGCAGCGAACGAACCAAGTAACAAGGAACAGAAAAAAACAAAAAAAAACACCCGGCGTCTTAATGCGCGCAAGGAGCGTTTGAAGCCCGAACCCAGGACTCATGCAAAGCGCTCCGCTACGTGCGCCAGCGTGTTTGCGTGCACGTTTTCGGATCTTGCTGCTTTGTGGAAGTTACTAAGCGGTGTGTGTGTGTGTGAAACGCTTTAAGTAGCAAAGCACCTGAGGGAATTATGGGAAAAAGCAAATTAAAATGCAGATGCAAGCGATCCATTAATCATTTATAATGCACCGGGTGGCAACGCTCTGCATTCGTGTGTGTGTGTGAGGAGTTGTTGCAGCAGGAGAAGCGCCGGCAGTGAAGCTGCTTTCAGAGTTCAACGATGCTGCTTCTGTTATTGTTTTTGAATTTATTCAAAGCGCGCATCGCTTCTCGAACGCGTGTGATTTATGAAGTGCAACGAATTTCGTGCCGCACTTCAAATTACGAGCTTTTCGTCCGCTTTTCTGGGTCAATTCATGCAATAAAAGTTCCGATCCTTAAGAATTTATGTCGATTTCCGATCCGAAAAGTTCCGATCCTTAAGAATTTATGTCGATTACGTTGTTACAATAGTTGTAAATAGAATCGTAGAGCAATGTTCAGTGCAGTTAATTGTCATTTAAAGGATACGAGATACCGTTCGCACTCTCTTTCTTCACTTATTCTAGTGTTTCTTCCTTTTCCTTTTTCCTTTTCTTCTTAATCTTCCTGAATTTGTTACTATTGCGAAACAAGCAGAAACTTCAACAACTTCATTGAACTCTCATTTACAAAGTTTCTGTTGTTTCGTTGCCGAGAATCCTGGACTGAGTAACATTTGCGACCAGCAGCAGCTTGCTAACGACAACAGCAACAACAGCAACAACAACGATTACAACAACATTAACAACAGGCACAACAACAACATAAACGAGAATCAACAACCAACAACAGCAAGTCCAACAACGTGAACATTACTGAGCCAATAACGAGCTGAAAATATGAAAACTTTACTGTAATACTTTGTCCATTGTTGTTGTTGCTATTGTTGTTGTTTTTATTGTTGTTGTTATTGTTGTTATTGTTGTTATTGTTATTGTGTATCTTAGTTGTTATTCCTGCTGAGACCCCGTGCACATTTTCGAAAATCTTCACGAGTGAGTTGAAAATCGTTTGCGAATCCTCAACTCAAATGGAAGGGGAAAAATTTTTACTTTTACGCTTACGACGGAACGCCGTCGCTTGGGACTGAATGAATGCTCAGCGAGTCGAACATCAGTTTGCATGCGAACTCTTGAACTCCTCGGCGGGAATCGTTTAAACTTTTCCCATTTGGATGAGAAGGAAAGCACAGACAGCAGCAGCAGCAACAGCAACAAGAGCAACAACAGATTTAGCAACATCGCCAGCAGAAGCAGAAACCAAACAAAAATCGGAAAATAAAAGTTGTGCCGAACACGATTTCAGTTCGACAGCTTGACAGCCGTTCATGGTTTGTTAGAAACCGTTATAAAGTCGGCTAGTTTCCGCAGCTTTGTTGTCCAATGATGTTGCGTAGTTGTAGTTGTAGTGTCTGTCTGTCTGTTGGTTTGTTTGTTGGTTTGTATTTTAAGTGTTGCTTTGTTTTTATGTTGTTATCAAAGCTGCTTCTGAGATCAGAATAGAAAAAAGAACAATAATCAAAAAGTACAGAATTTGAAAGCAGAACGATAATTATTAAAAATGTTGATAATCTTCTATATAAACATATACTATGTGTCTTTCCAGAAGTATGTACATAGAAACCACTCACCGAATGCTTCTTTGCTTCTTCATTCCGTGTTGTGCTTCCGTAAGAAGCTGTTTCAAAGTTTCCGAGCCGAGCGACTTGCGTCTCTTTTTTGCGCCTGGCAACTTTGGCAACTTGTACAAAATCGTATTTACTGCTCCCCCGAGTGATGCAATGCAGCCTTTCCTTGTAAAAAGCAATTTCCTGGCCTGCAGCTTCTGCTCGAGCACGCGATGGAGCAACTTTTTCATAGCTGGCATGGATTGTTTTGCGGCTCGAGGCGATCAGTTGCTGGCGTTGGGCTCCCGAGGGGGAGGGAGGGGCATAAAACTCTACAGGAAGAATGCTCAAATGAAGATCCACTGCAGCAAAGCACACCAGCCACCGTTCAACCATCCAAGCAACCAGAAAAACTTACCTGAAGGTTGAATAGATTTTATGGTCAATTGATGTTGCTGATGCTGTGTGTGAGAGTGTGACTACTTGAGTGTGTGTGTGTGTGTTGCCAAGTGTTGGTGTTGGTGTTAGTGTTGGTTGTCTTTGTGATATTTTCACCTTCATTCTATTTAGCAGAATTCTCTGGCTTTCCTTTCTATCCGTACGTGCGAAAAGAAAGTTGGCCAAAAAGTTGGCAACAAAGTTGGCCTCAAAGTTTTTGATTACGCTTCGTGGAGGCCGCCATGGGCCGAAAAATAGCCCGGAACTGTTATTGTATTAAACGAAGGAATGAATGACTGAATGAATGTATTGATGCGAGCACAAAAAACTATCAGTTGGTTTGGTGTTTCGCTCAATTGAAACTTTTGGCAACTCTGCAAAATGGCGCCGGCCGAGAATGCGTGCCATTCAATTCAATTAATCAGACGACCCAACGGTCTGGGTCGCCATCGCAGTCGCCCGAATTTTAAATTGAATTCTGAGCGTGATTAAAACACTATAAATCAAGCACTCAAATTAACACTACAGCTTGGTTGTTGCAACTAATGGAGTAGTTTTTGAAATTGGTTTGTTTTTTGTTTGTTTTAGTTGTTGGTTTTATTGTAGTTGCAGTTGTGGTTTTTGTTTTGTGGTTGTTATGGGATGATTTATTACGATGGCCCCTGAAAGTATGCAAAGTTTTGCTAAAGTGCGTTCGATTGATTTCAGAGAGATCACAGAAACCGAATAACTGTGCCATTAGAAGAGTTGGTATTCAATTATAGGTTGTATACTCTATTTACATCTCAGGATGAAAGAGTACATTAAGTTCTTCATTCAATTTATAATGCACATTTATAATAATTCTGATTTTTGGGTTATTTTCCATGCATTGGAAATCCGGTTACTAAACCGAATATTTAAATGAATATTTAGCATCACTGAGTGCGTGCGTAAGTATTTATAACCACTGCAGTGCCGAAGTTAGTTCAACTGGAACGGCGACGTAATGCTCAATTTTTTGTTGTTGTTGTTGTTGCTGTGGTCGTAGTTGTATGTAAAGTTACGGTTCTCTGCTGCTTTAACGCATTTTAAAGCTTCTTAAAACTTCTGAAGAATTATCAAATACACTCAAATACATTCAAGCATATAAACTCAAAATTATTCCCCTTATGATAATTTATTGCTGTTGCCTTTCGAACAACAACAACAACAACCTGCAATGAACATTTTTACCATAAACTCGGAAAAATTTAATCGCTGTCTTAACAGCATTTTTATGGGTCTAGATAACTTTTTCGTTGTCACTTCATTTCTTTTGTTTTCTATTATTTAAAATTATTCATTTCATTTGTTGTGCGCTTTCTCGAATTGTTTCATTTTTCATCTCGAAACTTTGACTTCGGATTTCGAGTCTCGAAGCTGTTAAATTTTTCGGGTTTTATTTAAATTCGAAACTCTTTTCGAACTTTAAAAAGAATACAAATGAAATTTAAATTAGATTGTTGTTGGATTTTATGTTGAAGAGGGAGAAAAAACGAAAAAGGATTTTAAACTATAGCGCCCTGATACTGTTTAAATGCCGACCAACAGAGCGCTGTGCTTCATGAGAGAATAGAAAGAAGTCGGATGGTTTTAGAATTTAATATTCTGTTAGAAGTCACATAGTTGTTGTTGCTGTTGTTGCTTTATATGTACATAAACTGTGAAGAGTACATTTTGTACAAAGCACTCGGTACATCGCATGATTCCGGATGGTTTAGTCACCTTTTCTTTTGTTTTTCAAATGGAAAACCTGCCTCCCAACCGTCCTTCCCTTCCCTCCTTCTCTCCTTCGTTCCATTCTTCCGTTCTTCTTTTCATCTCCTTCTCCTGGCAACCTTCGAAAATGTTCACATTTCGAAAATCACCTCAGAGATTTAAAATGGTCCTCATGGCTAATGTTCTGGTTTTGTGTGGAAAGTTAAGGAACATAAAGTAAAGAAAAGCTAAAAGTAAAGAAGGAGGACAGCATAAAAGAAAGGAGGAAAGCATGAAAGGAGGGAGCGAGAGAGAAAAGCAGGAGGAGTAGGCTGCTAAAGCAATGGACAGGAGAGTACAAAACAGGGAAAGAGGAATACAGAAGGGAGGGACAACAAGGAACCAGATAGACAACAGAGAGATGAATAGATGGTTAAAGTGGAAGTGGGATGGAGGAATATACAATACACAATAATGCTTAAAGTCAGAGAGTGTCGCAGTACATATGCTTCAGATAGCAGAGTGCTTTAGAAATACAAATGTACATTATCTTTGTGTTCAACTGATGGGTGAATGCGCTGGGAGGGTTTGTATGAGTGCGTGTATGTGTGTTTGAGTGTGTGTCAGTGTGCCTGTATGCGTGCTAAACTTAGTGTGCTGCTTTTTAATGTGAAAAGTTAAAAAGTTTAGCTGTACACAAACACAAAACTGCGTCTAAAGTGAGCTTGCACAAAACCAAACTAGTCACAGGTAAACTCATAGTAACAGACACACCCACACACACTCATGCACTGCTGCACCAACATACACGCATTCATCTAGGCACTCACTCATGCAGACATAGTATAAAGACACTAACGTGTACTGTAGTCTATGGTTCAGAAAACAGAGTGATCATAAGTACAAGACTCTTCTTCGAGAGGGCTATTCTTCGAATTCAGAGTCCGAAGGAGTTTAATAATCAATTAAATTTAATATTAATAATATTGGAATTTGATCTGTAATTTAAGATCAAATCTCTTTCCTATCAAGACAAACCAATCTGTCAAAAGAGGTTCTGAGAGTATAGCGTACATAATATTCGGCCATGCTGTCGGAATTTCTGTATGACTCTTCCTGGTTTAATGATTGACTCTCTCGTGTATCATCATAAAATATTTCTAGTTCTGTCCCTCTCTTTTTTGTCACTCTTTCTTCCTATTTCACTGTTACTGTTGTATGGTACTCTAATTAAAAATTATTCCTTCAGATTCATTTTTAGTTCATCTCTTTTCCTCTCAGGGAATGAAAATGAATAAAAATTAAAACAAAGTTAAGTTTAACAAGTAACTCGTTGTGTTGCTGCGAGACTTTAGTTTTAAAGTTTTTATTCATTTAAGTTTACAATGTTTTTAGTGCTCTCTACGGTATAAAATCAGCAAAACGACCAGCAGCGAAATTGGCTCCTCTGATAGAGGCTTCGGTACAAAGTGTTTTTCGAGTCTTTTGTGTTTTTCTCGTGATTTTTATTTCCAAAACTTGAGACTTGAGAGTTGAGAAATCGTTAAAATAGGCAAAGTAGTTGTAGTTATTTTTGTTGCTGCTGTTTTAACTGCTGTTTGTAGCATCCTCACGTTGGCAATTAAAGTTACTTAAATGCTGCGAAAACGTTGCAGTTAAAGGAAACGGCTGCCGTCACTACTGCTGCTGCTGCTGCTGTTGTTGTTGTTGGTCCTGCTGATGCAACAAACCAGTTAAGAAAGTTGGAAAAATCGGAAAAACATGGAAGAAAAACTCGCGTTACTTCAAAGCTGCTGAAAGAAACTTATTTTTTATATATTATAGTATGCACGACTATTGTTCTTAAGGTAGATTGTGCCAGAGGTTGAGGAGCAGCGAGGGGCGGAGAGGTTCGAAGAGGCACTTTAAAGTTTTTCTCGCACCTTGAAGTGAAGTTCCAACAATTATGAAAAACGATGGGAAGGTGAGGCGCAGGAATCGCTTGTCGCCGCGGATTGTTTTGACAGCGAACTACAACAGTCATTGAAATTCCATCCGCTGAGTTTCCACAGAATCCAAGAATTTCAAGTTTATGTTTAATAAATGATCATTTTTGTATTAACTAAAAATGTCATTAATTTTTTCCTCAGTGTTTTGAAGATTATTCGATTATGTGGCCTCGCTGTTATTCTATGTTCTAAGTTCTTTCAGATGCAGATGCAGATTTCAAGTGCTTTCAAGTGTCTTTGTTCGTTGCTATCCCACTTCATCAACAGCTGACAGGAGTCTGAACTTCGGAGACTTTCTTTGTCTCTGTCTCTTAGTTTAGTCTCTGAATCTGTTTTTATCTCCATATCTTCTCTTTCTGGAGCAGAGAGGTAAAAGAGTCGAGGAGTAGACAAGGAAGAGCTCATCAAAGACTAGTTTGTGTCTCTGTTGGGCTGCGTCTGTGTCTCTCTCTCTCTCTCTCTCTCAGTGTGGGACTTTTGTGTCTCGTGCATATGTGCGTCCTCCTTTCACAGAAATGGCAAAAATATTACCCTTAATCCTGTTGAAAGTCAATCTTTTTATAATTTTATGCAACTCAAGAGACCAACCGATCCACCGAGAGAACAAACAACCAATCCACCAACCAATCGTATTCGGCTGGATGAATGAATGGAAAAAGAATTAATTTTATTTTAATGTTCGTTCGGTTGTTGGAGGATTTTCGGCAAAAAATCCTACTAAAGCCCTTCGAAACCATCTCCATCAGTTCGTGTGTTTGTTTGAGTGCAGAGCTCTGTGCAGCTCAATCAATCCTCCTGTGTATGTGTGTGTGTCTCTGTTCAGGAGTCTACTTTTTATTAAATGCACATTATAAGGATCACGCTGCAGATAACACGGCACAACAACGAAAACCAGTAGAAACAAGACGAAGAGAACCAACCAGAGGACAAAAATTTCGAGTAGAAAACAAAACAAAACAAAAAGTTTAAGGAGCAGAAAATCCAATAAAACTTTAAATTAAAACATTAAATTGACTACTTTAAGCCATTCATTTGGAGCGACAAACAAATGAGAAGACGAAGAAGAAGAAGAAGAAGAGGAAGAGAAGAAGAACAACATGATGAACTCCAACAACACCCGAGGAAGATCCTTGAAAATACGCGAGAAAAACAAAAAAAAAACTCATTAAAAGCAAGCCAAACAACGAGAGCGGAGGAGAGCGGTTTTTTATCAGGCGTTCTGTGTCATTCGAGTGTTTCAGCAGCAGACGCAGCAACACGGACCTTCTTCTGTATCCCCTCCTCTCCTCTCCTCCCCACTCCCTCCTCCTTCCTCTGTATCCCCCCAGCGGTTGACACAATCCTTAAGCTTCTTTAACCGACTTCCTTTTAGCATTTCTTACCATTCTCCCTTCCTACCTCTCGACGCCTTTCGCCTTCATCCGTCTCCATCATCATCATACAGCTTCATCATGAACTTGAAACCCGACTCAGTCACTCTACACGCGGCAGGCGGCGTGAGTTAGAAAACTGAAATTTATCACGATTTCATTACATAATTAAATCCGTTTTAAGCAGGAACTCGTTGGAGGCTGGATGCAGAACAAAGCAGGGCACAAAAGTTGCTCGAAAAAGAAATCTAAACGCTAAAGAAATAGAAAGACGAAAGAAACGCACAGAAATTGAGAGGATACTCGCGGATGCGGCAGGATGAAGGATGTGGAATCTGGTACCACGTCGCATACAAGAATCTCGCCGCTCGAGTTCGAAATAATATCGTGTCGAAATGCAAGCAAAATACTTGTAAAAAAGTAATCGCGAGGAGTGTAGAAAAAACAAAAACACTGTGAGAAAAATTGTGGCAAAATTTCATTAAATTAAAATGAAAACATGTAATTTTTTCTCTATCATTTCGATCCCATCGATCATATCGATGTTTCTCTTCCCCCTTTTATTTCTTTCTCTCCCTTTCACTGTTTCTTTCTCATAGTTTTCTCTCAGTGCTTTTGTGGCACTTCAATTAAAAAGAAGCTCACAAGATTTCCTGCCACTACAACGCATTTATATCGAGACACCGGAACCATTCGCATTCACGCCTCTTCCCACCCCCTTTCCACCACCCCGTGTGGTGAAGATCACATTATCTGCTCTTCTCGCTTGAATGACTCTAGAAACTGTTCCAAACTGTTGTAAATAAGAAAAGTATTGAAATAGGAAACTCTGAAGCCGCGCTCTTCAAAGGAAAGTGGAAAACTTTCAGTTGATGTGAAATCAAGAGCGAGTGCGATTTGGATTGTTACACAAGAGAGCGGTGAAGGACGGGGGGGGGGGGAGGAGGAGGATAAAAAGAAAACAATTACCAACCAACAGTAACAACTTAGAAAACCTTAACGATATCAACGGCTACGTAAACAACGATGCCAATGAGACTCCGACATGGATCCCGACACCGTCTCTGAAGTCCACGTTAACGCCTGCTGTGACAACTGACCCAGGAGAGGACTTTATCAAGCGTACGAGTGAGTTTAGTAACGCAATATTTTAAAGGAAAGGGAAAAGAAACAACAAATATTTGAGGCAGAAATTTTGAATCTACATTTTAGACCCATGGCAAGGGATCCTCGAATCTGAACTACTCTGAAAATGAGCACAAACAAATTGCTTAAGGATCTTCGGGAGAGCAACGAAAATTAGTCTCTCGTTTAGCGAGTCTTTCATGTTGCTTGTCTGCCTGCCAGCCTGCTGGTTATCTGCGAGAATACGTTGTTTGTTGAGCGATTCTCAGAGCTCAGTTTTTAGCTTGCAGCTGGCATAAAATCCTGTGCAGTTGCAGAGTCGTGTTGAGTTCAGCTGAGTTCACTTCAGCTCAACTTTCGCTTTGCTTATCTTATCGAACGCGTGAGGACGAATAGCAACAACAACAACAACAATACAATGCATTATAAAACAATACAAAACAACAACAATAGTCTCCTAACAAGTGTTGGACGTCGCTGTGCGCCGGCTGGAAAACTGTTCAGCTTTTTATATGGAGATTAAAATTTTGTTGGTGTTTTCGTATTCGTATGTAGCTCCTTTTTTGTGGTAGATAAAAAATTCCCCATTTAAGTCATAAATTATGTAAATTTTTGCATTCGGCGTTTTTATAATTTTATTTTTTATGAATTTAACTGTAATTAAGGGTAACGAGAACAAAAATTATCTCATTCAAGGACATTCGAGAAGGGTTTAAGGACCTTTTTGTTGTTACAGAAACATTTAAGATTAGAGAGCACATAATTCAAATGAAATTAAAATGTAAAAACTTTAAAAATATTAATTAAAGTAAAAAATAAACGCGAAACTAGAAAGAAAAGAAAAAAAACTGAAATAATTTGAAATAATTGAAAATTGATAATTGTTATTTATTACAATTTCTTCATTTCTCTGACATTTTCCCCACAATCTTAAATTTCTTTTCTTTCTTTTAACACACACTTTTTTGCCTCTAAAAAGCGAAATCTTTTTCTTTTATTTATTTTTGGCTGCTTTTTGAAGTTACCACGATGCCAACCACCAAGAAAAGCATCCAATAAAACCAATTCAACCGAGTTGATGGTCATAATAATAACAACGCATTATTATTATTACTATTATTATTATTATGTTGCTGTTGATGTTGTTGTTGTTGTTGTTGTTGTTGTTGTTGGTGGTCACTATATCGCATCCTTAATGGGCCATTTATATGGGATGTCCGTCAGCGTGCGGCGGCGCTACGACCGGCCTTAGGAATCACTTACTTACTAAGTTTCACTTAACGATAAAAGCGAGCAGCGCGGCAAGCAAGTTAATAAAACTAACCACAGGAAATACAATAAAATATAAAAAAGATTTACATAAAAATTTTATAGTTATACGGCCACCCTTCCTTAACCCTTCCTTCTCCTTCCTCGTCCTTCCCTCAACGCTGTTCAAATTCGACTTTCTTCTCCTTTTTGGGGAAAATCGCTTGATTTTTCTGCTGTTTATATTGCCTCCGTTTTATCCGGAGAAACGCTGTGAGAAAAGTATTTAGAGTGAAAGAGAGAGAGAGAAAAGAGAGCAAGAGTATGCGGAAAGAGAGAGACAGAGAAAGAGATAAAGAGAGAGAGAGAGAGAGAGAGAGAGAGGAGTAGCGGCTGGAGCCGTATCAATTCTACGAAATTCCAGCAACGTTTCTGTGGTTTACAACTAAAATGACAATAAAATCGTTCTTATGGTCGGTCAGCAGCGTCACAGCTCAGCTGGAGGTTATGGATGTTGTTGCTGTTGTTGTTATTGTTGTTGTTGTTGTTGTTATTGTTGTTGTTACTAGAACTACGGTTGTTACATCGTTTAAAATATGCAACGCATGCGATGTTATAAAAGCTAAAAAAGGAAAGAAGCAACCAAAAATGATCATTAAGTCGGTAAACCTTTAAGCTTTGGTCAGTTGGTCCGTTGTTGCTCTTGCTGGCATCGTTAAATCCACCAATCAACGTGCTCTCAGCAGTGGTCATGAGTACACGGAAAGCTAACACGCCAGAGTGGTGAAGTGGCAGTGTGGCCAGGAAAGCAGGAAGAGGAGGACAGTGAAGAGGACAGGATCAGGGAGAGGATCAGGGACAGAAACAGGGAAAGGATAGAGTAGGACGGAGTAGTACAGTACAGAAAGACAGGACAGGGACATGACAGAGCAGGGCAGAGACATGACAAAGACATGACAGAGCAGGACAGAGAAGTATAGAGAAGGACCATCAAGACATCAGGATGGCCGGATGCCGTAGGATATACTTTAGTGGTGTCAAACGTTAGCTGTTGTTGTTTATTTTCTAAGATTTCATCCGTCAGTTGTTTCATTGTGCTTTAAAGTTTGGGAGAGGGAGAGAGACAGAAAGGCAGAGAGAGAGAGAGAGAGACAGAGTTGGAGAGCAGGAGATGAGGAGCTGATGGTGGCTTGTTAAGTGTTCGATGGCTGAAGGATTAACGAACTGTTGGACGTCGATGGAGGAGTGCTTTTATGAAAATTGTTTGTTACTCGTTCCTGGCTTTGTTACGTTATCGTTTATCGTGAGATGCACGTGATTTGAATACGTAATCAGAGCTGAGATGTGTCCCTGCGCCTCGCAGGAGTACCGGAGGGGAGTCACTGAACAATCATCATCTTCCGCCGGAGTAATCTTGGAATTATACGAAAAACTTGCTTAATTTCATTCTTTTAAAAGAATTCCAAGTTTCGAAAATGTTATTATTGAAGGGCTATTATTTATTAATTTTTCATTGTTAATTTATATTTTATTGTTTGTTTGTTAACTATTATTTATTTCTTTTTTATTAGTCATTATTTATCTATTTTTTATTATTTATTTACTTCTCATTGTTTATTTATTACTTTTTATTTATTATTATTTATTGTTATGTTTTTCATTTTTCTCTTATTAATAAATAAATATTATTTAGATTTTGGTTTTTAATTATTTTTCTCTGGAAAAAATGTTAAATATTTTTTAATTAATGAATTATTTCGTTCACTGTGATTCAATGTATGTATTTATTTTAATTTGTTTTGGTTCAGAGAAATTATATTTCTGTTTATTTATCATATATTCTCACTGAGATTTTAATTTTGTTATCAATTTGTAAGTATTTCTTTTTCATTATTTGTTTAATATATTTAATTTAACGTGGTTATTATAGATCTAGATTTTAGTTCGTTGTATGAAAAAATACTTACGTAAAAATGTAATGAATTCAATAATAGACAAAGTATTAGTTTTTTTGATTACCACTTTTTCATATTCAGCTTTCATATTTCATAGTTTCATATTCATATTTAATTACATTTTATGGAGTATTTGCTTGTTGTTTTTTGTGATTAATTTTGTTACTTTGGTAAAATGTTTCGAATTGTAAATAAAACAAATAAAAGGAAAAAATAAACAAAACAAAAAAGAAAAACAAAACAAATTAATTTAGTGACATGGGCATCAACAGAGAATTGAATAAAGAAATTAAATGAAATGAAGCATTCGTTTAATAATTACTTTTTTTCCTCTCCACGGTTTTTAAATTATTTCACAATGAAACAACGAAAAGCTTTAAAGCACACTTTTATTTACATTGAAGCGAAGAAAGGAAGGAGAGGGAGAGGGAGAGAGAGAGTGGGAGAGAGAGAGCAAGACTGAACACACTCGTTACCATTTCTAGTGTATAATCGCTGAAAATGAGTTTATTTCGTGTTTGTTTAATGGTCGAGTTTTAATGGAGAAGTCGTTTAAATCGCTTGTCGTTGTTGTTGTTGTTAGTTTTTGATACAAACGTACGATTAAACACTCTCGAAAAACAGTTGCAGTGGGTAAACAATTTAATGCACTTTAAAGCATTCACTTAGCCGATTAATAAACAAACAAACGAACGAATAAAAAAAAACAGATACAATAACTGTGACAATAACAACAACAAAAATAATAACGTAGCTAAATAAATACGATAGGTTTTTTAATCGTTTGTGGCAATATTAAAATAATATTTGCGTGTTTAATGAAATCGAATGAAATTGAAAAACAGAACGGAAAAAAGATTTAAAGAGACTCTAAAACTTAGAAATAGAAATCACGAAATGAAAATGATGAATAACTGTTCTAAAAACAACATAAATTGGAAAACTAAACAATAAATACAAGCATTTATCTATACCTAAATAAGATTTAATAAAAATATCAACTGAAATGTAAATAAAACTGAAATTTAGGAACTAAAAGTATAATAAAACCTGTAAAACTAAAAGATTTAAATAAAGATTTAAAACTAAATAATTAATAACCATAAATAAATATTAATCAATGACAAGTAATTTGAAATCATGCATATTTTAACAAAAAGTTCCCTGACCTCCCACCATTTTATCTTCAGCCCATCATAAACTTCACCTCATCATAAACTTAGCCGCAATTCACCTTCACCTCGTTTCATTTTCACCTCTCCTCTCATTCTCATAAAAAGCATCCTTCTTTTGCTATCCTTTGAGTATTAAAAATGCGCCATCCTCGTTAAAATTGGTTCCTCCAACTGTTTTTTGTCACTTGCATTTCTTCAGTTATTCTGCAGATATTCCTAAGCTACTCCTTTTTTATACTCACACTATTCCTTGGTTTTTGTTAAGTGATTCTTAAGCTGTTTAATTGCTTGGAATGCAAATAATTTTGTAGAAAATTCTACAGACAGGCAACAGGACAGAAAGAAACGAATTAAAAACCAACAAACAACGCCAGGAATAATCACCACAACAACAACATAAAGAACTAGGATAATAATAACAACAACAACAATAATGCCTCTATACTACTCACAGACCTGAGCCTCAGAGCAGCCCAGCAAACCGATTCGAGGAAGCGGCTTGAAGCTTTCGTCTGTCCTTCTAATCGTCAAGGAAATTAACACGTTCATTTTAAATACCCTCCCCCCACCCCCCTCCCGGCCATCGGAGGCGTCCGCCGTCCTTTCAATGCATCAGAGTAGCTTGAGTCTTCTCGATGCTACGATTACTGACCCGTTCGCTTCTCCTTCTTGCTTGTCAGTTCGCCTGTCTCTCTGACTGTCTGCCTGTCTGTCTGTCTGTCTGCCAGTCTGTCTGTCTGTCGGTCTGTCTGCCTGCCTGGCTGCCTGCCTTCCTGTCCGGTGCCACGTGCCTCTGCTTTACTTGGACGGCTTCACTTCGACTTCGGCAACATCCTCTGCCTCTGAGATTTGAAGCAGACGTGAAGAGGACAGAGAATCCTTTTTTTCAACTTCAGGCTCATTCTTCTTTCGCTCGATGTTGTTGGTGTTGTTGCTATTTTTCATCCTCTTGTTTTGCGAGCTTCATTTGTCTGCCTTGCTATCCATTTGTCGTTGTTGTTATTCATTTATTCATTTGTATGCGCTGCGAACACGCAAATCGGTTGGTTCAACCATTTGTCTTGTCTCCATACTCACCAGAGATGTTGCGATGCCTGACATCAATTTAAAGTCCTTCAGAAGATGGCGAAAGGGAAGAAGAAAGAAAGGAGGAAAGCAGCCGTGATAACGAAGGAGAAACCGAAGATGTACATTTAGGGATGACTTTGTTTGTTGTTGTCCTTGTTTCCGGTTTAATAATTCACTCCAATTCTTTCGCTCAAGTGAGCGCTTAATTCAGCTCATAAACGTTTACTGAAAACAAGAAACAGGGGCAATTTTAAGGTTTAAAGGAAGATTGGTAACGATTTTGAGTGGTTTTTATATTGTTCAAAATTTAAATTCTTTTTTGGAGTGAACGCCATCAATTTTCCTTTCTGGTTCGAGTCCCTGGACGAGTCTCTACGCAACCAGTTCATCGACTCAGTTGCCTTGACTCTGGATCCGGGTTGGATCTGGATTTAAGACTGGTGAGTGTCTGAATATCACAGTAAAATCCGCTAATTTTGTTGTTTAAACGTTTAAAATGTTCTTGTTGTTATTATTATCCTTTAATACATTGAAATTTAACACTTAAATTGAGTGCTCAGTGAATTTAATTGCTTTAAATTAAACATCAAATGCAAGAAACTGCAACAACAACCACAGCATTAATATTAAGCAACGCATAAGTTGAATGTAATGTAATATAAATTATTAACAACAACAATAACAATAATAATAATAATAATAATAACTACAAATGCTAAGTTACTGCTCTTCATCTTCTTCTTCGGACAAACATTTATCAAATTTAACGTGTCCTCTGGCACTTTGACAGTTTATCATACAAACAGAGAGAGAGAGAGTGAGAGAGAGCCTGAGAGAGTTAGAGGGACACATAGAGAGGGTAAAGAGGGTAAACAGGGTAATAAACATAGAAATACTCTGAACACACACTCACTGAACATTCAACAGAGTCTTGCTTTCACACATCTTATCAGATTTCCGTCATCATCATTCTTGTTCTGCTTCTTCTTCCTTTTCTTCCATTTCTCTGATCCATTCTAATCTTTGTTAAATTTGCTCTTATCATTTGGAATATAAATTATTTTGCTTAAAGAAAACAAAAGCACTTTGATAAATGCATTTATAAATGCAAAACTATTAATAATTTTCGAGACTCGAACCAACTCCAATAGAATTCCAACCAACAGACCGAGAAATCAAGAAAACCAATCAACTCACCCATTTACAGAGCCTCTATCTGCTCTCTCTCTTCCTCTCTCTCACTGTCTCTTTCACTCCTTGTAGATCTCACATCCATTCAAGCTTTAATCATTAATGTAATTAATTCTCGTCCATAGAATTTCAATTTGAAAGGAAATCTAATGAACTACAGATGCATATAATTCCGCAACAAACACATACACACACAAACACTTATACACACACACATACACTCATCATCATCATCATCAGTTATCATTTGTTTCTAAATTCTTCCGCTATTTAAAGCTTCTGCTTCTGAGAGACTGAAATTACAAAGAAATTATCATTGGTCTTGAGTTTCTTTCCGGATTAGAATACGTGAAGAAAATCCATGTTTAGATGTGTTGTTGTTGTTATCGTTGATGTTACTGTTGTTGGGTTTGTTGCTGTTATTGTTGTTGGTTTTTATTATTACTAGTTTTTTGACCCTTCATTGCTAGTCACAGAAATCGATTGCCTTCATCAACCACTCTCTCAACTATACTCATAATAATTCCCTTAATCAATACCTCAATCAATCCCTCAATCATTGCCCCAATCATTCTCTCATTCCTTCTCTGGCTCATTTCTTTCAACCTCTTCGAATTCAACTGAGATTTAATTTATTCAAGTCAGCTACTGATTTGTTGCATTTTATTTCACTGATTTAGTTATTCATATCGTGTTGCTTGTATCACCGAATCATATCCGTAGATAGTACTTCAATCAATAGACCAGTCGATCAATCACTCAAACAATTAATAAATAAAGTACATTCACCTTTAATAAAGCAGTAAAAAGGTAGTAATTCTGAAAGATTTCTGAATTTCTCCTTCAAAATTGGTGAGTAACTTTAAAGTAATTAAATCCAAACTCTAAAATTAAAGATTTAATCAATAGTTTCATTGTTTGGGGATTTCAGGAAGGATTGGAATCCTCAGAAAGTAATGCTCTTGTATAATGAAGTTATATTGAGTAAGGATTCAAGTGGACGCTTTAATTGGACATCACATCCTCTTCCTTGGTTCCTGGTTCTTGTGCCTCATTAGATACATGATCGGATCACGTACACAACAACAGCAACAACAACAACAGGAACGGAGGAGGAAATACTCAGCCACTCAAATAAAAACAGAACAACAACAAGAAATTGAACACGTCAACGACAGTGATGAAGTTTGACGCTTCATTTAATTAAATTCTGCTACAAAGTAGAAAAAAATGGTTATTTTTGTGGGGGATTTTCAAGCGGTTTGATGATTAAATCGTCTGAAATGAAGACATAACGGAAAGAATGCTTCTTTAATGTATACACAAGTATCGTGAATAATGTAAAGTAATTATTTTTGTTATCTAGCTTGAGTGCTCTTTAATAACTTCGTAGGGAGTCATTAAAAGATTATTTGGCCATCGTGACGTATGAGTGACCACGAATTCGATGTTAGTGCAAATTTCAACTCTTAATTGAATTTCATTTTCAAGTTTCAATTTCAATCAACTCTCCTCGCAGTCGGCGTTCTTCACTCATATCTACTCATTAATATGCTGGCAACAATGTTGCTAGCTGTCAATGTTGCAAAGCGAAACAAAGTGTTCCCCAGACAAACGCTTGTCAGGGAAAATGATTTCGAGAAACCATTTCGTTGAAGCAAAACTCGAAACAAGTTGTGAAGAATAAAGCAAGCAAATAATATGATAGATGAAATAGAGGGCAATAGCAACAACAAAAACAACAATGGTTACCCTCTTTCTTTAAATCCCTTGTTTGCCGTCAAAGAATGAAAGCATGGAAACAAAAAAAAAAAAAGAAAGGAAACTCGTCGATTTTGACCCAAAAAAGGAGCCAGCGTGGAAAATTAAATACCAATTTATTAGAAACGTGGCTTGGAAATGCCAAGAAATAATAATTGCTGCTGCTGTTGTTGTTGTGAATGTCGGTGTTGTTGTTGTTGTGCTGCTGCTAAACGCAAGCGGAATTTATTGTGTGTATGACGCGGAGTTACGTTGATATTTTGACGTTTTAACTTTTTCCGGTTGAACGTGTGCAGGAGCGACAGAGAGGGAGAGAGAGAGAGAGAGAGGGAGAGAGAGAGAGAGAGAGGGGCAGAGTGTAAGAGCGAAGAAAGAACGGTGAAAAGGAGTGGAAGAGTAGAAGGAGATGGAGAATAATAGTTACAGTCACACAAACACGCTTCACTCCAGAAACTAGAAAATATTTTCGAAAATCATTTTTGTGTTGTTTTTGCTATTTCAGTGTTATTGTTGTTGTTGTTCAGAAGCGAAATGGTTGTTCTTGTGTGTTTTTGTTCGCTTCTACTTCTGTTTTTATTAGTATTAGTTTAAAAAATTATTTTACTATTACTATTATAGTTGTTGTTGTTGTTGTTGTTGTAGTGGTCTTCGTTATGGCTTTCGTGCCTCCTCGTACTCCCCCTCCTCCCCCTCCTCTTGATGCTGCTGCTGTAGCCGATGCCAACAAATAATTGCTTCTGTCAGCAGCAGATTCGCAGACCAACAAAAAAAGTCAGCAACTAGTTTTTTTTTTGATGGTACTCCTCTGTTGTTACTGTTGCCGCAGTTGTTATTGTATTTTCTTCTGTTGTTGTTGTTGTTGTTGTCCTGCTGAGTTTTAATTTTCGACTTTTGTGTGTGTTCTCTTCAACTGTGTGTCAGCTGTGGTCCGAAATCGTGAACAACAACAACAAGAAAAGCTTAAAAGTATTGTTGAAGAATGCAGCGACGTCGACATTGTAGATGCTTCGTCTCGCTCTCACACACTCTCACTCTCTCTCTCTTTGATGCAGTTAACAGAATTTAATTTCTTTGTTTAGTGTTCTTATTTAAGTCAATTGATTAGAAGCTGCGTTGGCAATATCGATCGGAAGTAATGAGAACGAGTAGAGCAAAGAGAAGAGCAGAGAGCAGAGCAGTGAGCAGAGCAGTGAGCAGAGCAGTGAGCAGAGCAGAGCAGAGAGCAGAGCAGAGCAGCGAGCAGAGTGAAATAACGATCAGAGCGAGAAATAAAATGAAGCCTCGTCGAGTTGTTTCGTGTTTTCATTGCTTTTAAAGAGTATTTTTAAATTATTTCCACCGTTTACTTAATTTTTATATTTAGTTGTTCTCGATTAAAATGCGTTTTCATGTTTTTCGCATTCAACTCGCAATTAAAATTAAATAAACACAAATAACTCTTCATTTCGATTGTGAAATATTATTTGAACTCCGAACGATTTGTATTCCGATGCGTGTGGAATTTAATTATCTTGATTTTGTTTATCGCTTGTGTACGGCGCTATTTTTGCGGGCGAATTAATTTCATTGCGAGTATTTAAAATAATAACCGATTCGGGATTCGTTCTGATTTCTACTGTTGTTGTCTCTGTTGTTGTTGTGCACCACAACCGCAGAGCGACAGAGACAGCAACACAGACGATGTGATAACAATTAAGAAGCATTAATTTAACTTTCATTTGTTGTTAAATAATGATTGCTTTTGTTTTTGCTTACTCATTCGTTTATTTGCTTAACTTTGAGCAGTGAGATTTTTGATGGAATTGAAATCTGTGGGCGTGGCACAGACAGCCGCTTGCTGTAAATTGAAGTGTGTTTTTAAATTGCGGTTGTATTAAAGCACTACAAAAATTGTAAAAACAAATGTAATGGAAAACAAAACATGATAATAACAATAATAGTAATAATAATAATAATTATAATAATAATAACGACAGCAATAATAATGATACTCGTAATAAGCCTATTAAATTTGTTGCTCTCTGTCCTGTTTACATAATATTCTGATTTTAATATTCTGTTGGGTGAAAATTACTTCGCGTGGCGCCACACAAAAATAGGCTGTCATCCACGCGCTGCCAGCCACGCGTTGTCAGCCGCGCGTCGTCAGCCGCGGGTTCATTTTCCTACCTGGAACAAGTCAATTAAAATGCGCCGCCATTTGCAATCGGTTGCATCAGCACCTCGGCGCCATGCGACAGCAAGACGATGGAAGGCGAGTGTGTGTACACCGAAAGCCGAGCTTCGGCCGACTGACAAGCAGAACAGCGGAGAGCAGGCAGCAGAGCCGCTCTGTCGCTGTTGCTGCTGCTACTTCATTTGGCCAGAATTCATTATTCCCTCATAATTGAAAAGATTGGAAGTTTTAAGCAGCAACAGCGGTAATAAAAACAACAATAGCAACAACAACAACCATAAAAACAACAAGCAACGAATAATGAAAGCAACTTAAAATATGCCATTAAATATTTACTCAGCCGCAGCCGCAGTCGTTGATCCGAGCAGCGATCCGGGCAGCAAACCGAGCAGCGAGCCGAGCAGCGAGCCGAGCTGCAACCCACGTCATCATCTCTTTAATTGCGTTGCGTTGCAGTGCTTCTCAAATCCTTTTAAGTCGCATCTGCGAGGCTCTGTTAAAGCCGGCGGTTGGAGGCTATTCGATGGACGGCTCGGTGCTGTCATCCATCAGCGCCAGCGGATTAAATGAAGCTTAAGAAGTTGAACGATTTTCACTGCACTTTAAAATTTCATTCATTGCATTTTCATTAAAAATTTCAGTTGCTATTTGCAACCAACTGAATTCTTGGCATCTTCAACCAACAAAAATATTCTAACTGACAAACACATCGTATTTCTCACCCACGCGTTGGTTTCCGAAACGAAGAACCTGCAAATTTTGATCTTAGTCCTTCTCTGTGTCATAATATTAACGAAAAGCTGCTTTTGCACCTGATTTTACTCTTATCTTTGTTTTTGCTTTGTTTTCTTTTTGGGCTTTTGTTTTAAGTTAGACTTAAGTTAGTATTGAGTGTGTTTCCTAGTTGAGGATGTTCAAGGACTCTGAAAGTATGTAAGCCCCCGAGCAAGGCTCGTAGAATCGAGTCGATACTAAACACAGAATTATGAGGACATCAGCAAGGATGTCATAACCATTTTGACCACTGAGATATCATAGATGCTATATAATGCATTATAATTGTAGCAGTAAAGTGTAAAGAATTGAAATTGAATTAAAAAAGGAGCAGATTTTTTTAATTGAAAATGTAACACTTTGTACACAGTACACATTCACTGTACACATACTTATATAGAGACACACACACTCACTATATTCATGGAGTTGCATTTGCTTGTTGGTTTTTTTAATGCGTTCTTTGAATGCGTTCTTTGAATGCTTTCTTTTAATTATAATAAAATTCACAATTCTCAGTTCACAAATGAATGCAACAGAAAAGCGCAGGATCGTTGCCAGGGCCGGAAAATGCTTTAGTGCCCTTTTAATGAGGTCGCTATTACTATGAAAGTTCAATCAACAGCAGTGCGAAAGTGATTTTAATGCTTTCTTGTTGTTGTTGTTGTGCTGTTGTGTTGTTGTTGTATTATTCTTGTATTATTGTTGTTGTATTGTTGCTGTATTGCTGCTGTATTGCTGCTTTATTGTTGTTGTGTTGTTGCTTTATTATTGTTGTGTTGATTGTTCGATGGTTTAAGCCAGAGCTTCATTTGTTTGTATTGACGGCATTCGTTCGCGTGTGTGCGTGTGTGTGTGTGTGTGTGCGTGTGTGTGTGTGTGTGTGTGTGTGTGTGTGTGCGTGTTTGTGTGAGTGATGGTTTCTGTGCGTGTGATCGATATTTTTTAATTGCATTTTTCGCGCTCGTTTATTTGTTTACTTTAAAAATAAGTATATTTTTGCTTGCAAACTTTTATTATATTTTCACAGATTTTTTGCTCTTCTCCTTCCTTCCCGTTTTCTGATGTTTGTCACTCTTTGTCACTCTTTGTTCAGTTTTCTGTTCGTTTGTAAACCACGAAGCTGCTGCTGCTGCTGAGCTTTCGATTGTCCAGCGGATTATTTGCAGGACTCATTGACAGTGTAATTGTTATGTAATGAAGAAAAGGATTATATTGCGACGAAAGACATTTTTAATTAAATTGATTTTTCTGATCATGGAAGTGCAAAAACAAGAATGAGAAAATGACAAAAAATAAAAATCGCTGATAATATTTTGCGTTGTATTATTTTTTCATTAAGTGTGCCTTTAAAGGATCTGTTTCACATTCTAGCAGTCTGTATCTCTCTCTCTCTCTCTCTCTCTCTCTCTCTTTCTCGCTGATGTGACACAACAAGGATTTTATTAATAATTTGTGAGTGAAGTAATTTAATCAGCAATTTAATGAGTGAAGAGAAGATTTCAATTTTTTGCAAGTGTTAATTTTTAATATTTTAAAATGGAAACGAAAAGTTAAGCGAAATATTAAATTATTCGTTACTTTGTATTAGAATTCATTTTAGAAGAGAACAGAATACAGTTATTTTTATTGCTGTCTTTCTTCCTCACTGCTTTTGCTCTTCTTTTCTTTCTCAAAGCTTTCCGCTGCACAAATGAAGTATAAAAAGTGAACTAAAGATGGCGATGATGAGAAGGCGACGGAGGATGAGGGAGAGGGAGGGGAGAGAAAATTGCAAAGATTCCGCTGCATTTTCTGCTGTTTTGCTTTCGTTTTCCTTAACCTCCTTTCTTTGCTTTCCATTCCATTTTTTTCTCTCCTTCTTCTTCCTCTTATTTAACTGTTAAATAGTAATCACTACAACGCGATGATAATCAACTTAATTAAGTATCTTCTTCTTCTTCTTATTTTTCTTTCTTTCCAGTTTTTTCCATTTTTTTAATCGTTGACATTTTTTTACTCTTACAACAAAAGAAAGGATTTCGCCTCATTATGAGTACCGTTATTTTAGAATTTCCTCTCTTGTGCAATTATAAATACTTAAAGAATAATTGTTGTTTTTATTGTTGACTTTAATTTAAATAATCACACGTTTTTCAGTAGTTCCGACATTGAATCATCACAGACGCTTCAAGGATTCGCTGGTGCGTTGGTAACACGCACTTTTGACATGCGATGCGATGTCTGAAAAGTTTTTGATTCCCAGGCTGATGATTTGAGTTATCGAGATTTTATTAACTGTGTAGAGAACAAATCGTAACTCGAGACAGATGCTGAGACGAGAGAAACGGAGAAACTTAACAGATGTTGACATTTATTTATATTAAGAAGATTAGAAGATGATGAGAAGGAAGTATTGTGTTAATAGAGAGAGCGAGAGAGAGGATCAAAGTTTATAAAACTTAAAAACATTTTACAAAATCAACGAAAATCTTGTCGTCTGCACGTTTTTGCTGTTCATTTAATAAGATTTCATTTAGCTGGCGGCTAACAGATGTCGACGGCATGAATGAACACGTATGAGACATGCACAGACACACACACACACAGACACAATACACACACAGACACAATACACACACGACACACACACACACACACACACACACACACAGAAGTCTGCTTGTTCTTCAAGTTTTCTTCATAAACTTCGACGCGAGGATGCAGCAAAAACTTTTGTTAGATGTTAGAAACAATTAAAACAACAACAACAACAGTAACAATAATAACAACAACGACAACATCGATGAAGAGTGAAACAGCTTGTTAACAGCTGTGTTCATGTATGTGTGTGTGCGCTGAGTGTGTGTGTGTGCTTCTGATGTGTTGATTACCTCCGCAGTTGAAAGTGCTGATTGCAGCGCTACGTTTCATTAGTTGTTGTTGTAGTTGTTGCCATTTTGAAGGAGTTGTTGTTGTTGTTGTTGTTGTTGTTGTTGTTACGGTGTGCTGGATGTTTAGTCGATGGTCGTTGTTTTTGTTGTTGTTTGTATTAGTTTAAAGATCCGAATCTGCTCCAGGCTCCGAAACTTCGCCTTACCACGTTGTCGATAATCAAGTCACGGATCATGGCCAGCTTTGAATACACTCTCTGAAATGAATTTATTTACATGTGTGTGTATGTCAGTGTAAGAGTGTGTGTGTGTATACTGGTTGCTGTTTTTAAATAAGCTTAAAATGTAACAAAGATCAGGAAACAATTTTTTAGTGTCCTTTCTTTAAGTTTGCATTAATTTTTATTGAAGTTTCTTAATTTTTTATAATTATAGAGGAACAACAAGACTCCAATTAAAAGGAAGAAGAAGAAGAAAATAACTGAAACTACACGCATTTATTTCAAGCTCACAAACGTGCTTCAATCTTTGATGCGAAGTGTTTCTGCGTTGCGTGGAAGGGTTTGTATTGAAACATGTTGCAATTTATAGCTAATGCGTTGATATCTTTCGCTCTTACTTCCACTCACTCAAACTCTCACTCTCTCTGTCACTCATTTTATACTCACTTTAAAGGTTCCACAAACATGTGTTGTTCGACTTCATGACGATTAAAATATTTAAGTGAACGTGAAATTGCGTCAACGTGTTAAAACGCTTTAACGTATCAAACGAATCAAATGCTTAACAGCGCTGAACGCCAGCGAAGAGAGCGACGGAGCGTGTACGTGATACTTAGATGTCGTTTGTGTTGTTGTTGTTGCTGTTGCTGTTGTTGTTAGCAGTTCGCTCTGCTTCTTCTGCATCCACAAACACGGCGCTCGTTTCTTTTCGATGTTTATTGAATTTGTTGCTGTGTTGTTGCGTGAGCGTCATTTAAAATCTCATAAAAAGCAGCCATAAAATTAGTCAAAACACAAGAGATGAGTGAAAGAGAGAGAGAGAGGGAAAGAGTGTGAGTAAGAGAGAGAGAGAAAAGAAAGTTAGTGGCAATAGAAGAGGGACATTAAAATATCAACAACAACAACAACCATTCAGAGAAACCATCAGAAAAACGTGTTTCGCAACAAACTTTTCGCCGTTTCCCCTCATTTCCCCTCCCACCCCCCCCCCCCCCCCACCCATCAGCTCCTTCCTGACACTTTTTTCTCCGCTTTTTCGAGAATTTAAAAATGTTGCTTATGATTCACATATGTACATTTTATTTTCTTATTTAGAATTTACTTAATTTTTTGAATTTTCTGTTCTAAATACTGTTTTAAAAGGCAAACAAATACATCAAACAATCATTAATGATGGTGATAATAGTGATAATAATGATGATTATTATTAACATTGGAACTTTTTCCGCTCAGAGTTTAATGAAGTAGTCGATAAGAACCGAAGTCGACCTAGAAAACTAACCTCGTGACCTTCAATGTTCTAAAGAAAGAAGAAACAAGAAAGCGGGAAGGAAAGAAGGGAGAAACGAAGCACAGCTGATGTTGATGGCCAACATAATGGCGGTCATAATGAATGACATCGCATCGGACAGCGAAACCGTTAGCAGCTGTGAGCACGCAACACAAAGAAAAATTATTGAAAAAGAGGCCAAAAAAGCGGAGCAAAGATCGATTTGAGTTCAACGAGGACGCTGAAGTGCTTCATTAAACGAAGTGAGGGAAAGGGAGATAGAAGGAGGACAGAGAGGGAGAGAGAGCGAGAGAGACAGATATGGAAAAAGATGATTGTAAGGAGCGACTCTGTTCTTCGAAATCACGCTCAACAGCAACAACAATAAATAACCGGCTGTCAAGTCGTCGGTGAGGTTTGCGTTTCGTTTCCATGCCGTGACTCAGGAAGTTGGTGGCCATTTTGTGGGAGTTCTTCAGAGAGTTCTTCATCGAAACACGGTTCCAAACATGTTCGAGAAACATGAATCATAAATTAAGCAACTTTTTCTTCTTTGTTTGTAGATGTCATTAAAAAAGTGTGTTTTGAGAGGCTTACAATCATTTCACCCAACTTATTTCATCATCTCAGCGGACCATCAAATGAAATTATCGACTATAGGATAGAAGAAGCATCACGAGGCATCATGCATCAGCAACCACCGTCCACTGTGCCTCTGTCAGCTCCATCAACTTGCGGCATTTGCGGCACCCAATTTGTTGCGTCTAATTTGCTGCATCCGAATTTAGCACGCGTTGAATTTAATGACGCTGCGGCAACGGACTTCACACGGCTCACAGTCGAAGTGGCACTCTCAACGATGTCAACATGTCGCCCTCATCATCATCATCATCATCGTCGTCATCATTATAATCATTTTCATGACTGTCGCTGTTCTCTTCGTAGTCACAAACACAGCACGAGTGCGGAAATTTTGCTCTCTTCAATTTATTTGTTGTGTGTTTTTCGCGTTGCATTTCGAAGTCGCGCCGGTAAAAAAGTCGCCAATCTTCATTGTAGAAGCTTCTGAAAAGTTTTCGTCTTTAAAGAAAAAGCGAACAAACCAGTCATTCGTTTGGACACACAATTTCTAGAATGTTTTCAAAATAATCACGAAGGATCGCAGCGGACGAAACCTTCATGCAACAGAAGAACAACAACAACAACAATCATTACCACAGCTACTTAAAGCGTTATATGGTTTTGCTGGTGAGTGCTTTGGGTTGGTAATGGGGAGGGGAAGGGGGTCTCAGTTTGTAGAAAAGGGAGGCGTGCTTAACCACGCTCCACTGTTTAGTTAACCGAGTTGAAGCCGCACCGTCAACGTGCTGGATGACGCGCTGGATGACGCGCTGGATGACGCGCTGGATGACCACGTTTTCTGTGCATTATTTTCATTTGTTTCCACTACCCGCCGCATCACGTTGCACTCCTCCCTCGTTACGTGCTGCATTCGTATGCGTTACGTCGCGTGCTCACTGACTGCGTTGAGGACGACGTCAAAAGAAAAGCAAAAAAAACAGAATAGTGACAGGATTTAAAATGAGTTCTGTGGTTTGAGAGTGCATTTATTTGAGCGACCTGCGTTACAACGCGACTTGCTCCGTGTCGCTCCTTTAAAGCTTCAAGAAATCGGACTCCTTTAAGAGAAAAGAGACTCCCCTCTGTTGGGCACATTTTCGGTGGCCCTCTTAAAGTTTTGCGCCCCACTGAAGTTCGTTAAGGTTCCTGAAGCTGCTTCGATGATTCCGAGCTCTGCACCGAAGTGCTTAGTTACCACTTGAAGCAGCTATTGTGATCCACTTACCTCGAACAGCGCTGAAGTACTTATTTACCACTGAACTGTAAACACTTGAGCTATTGTAGTTACCATGGAGCGTGTTTTTTATTCAATTAGTTTCTCCTTTTTTTAAAAAATAGTCTCCTGAATACGCTTAAATGACGTTCGGCTAACTGAGACATCAACAAATTTATGCTGATGAGCTCATTTCCATCCATTCAATTGTTTTCCCAACAGATTCGGGCACCGCACGCTTTGGAAGAGAGTCCATCAGCGCAGAAGCGAGCCACAACTACTTTCTCTTGTCATGCAACAATTTGCTGTATGCAGAAGCCATCCGTTTGCATGCTTCTTCGTTCCTCTCGGGCGAACTTCACAGGATAACGCTGCTAACATGTCCTCCACAAGGACGATTTCAGTTCATGGCACCGGGACTCAAAGCATTCGTTCAACACACATCTTGTGGGCGAATTTCGAAGCATTTCAATTCGTCCTCGTGCAACAGCCAAGCTTAACGACGCAGCTTATCAACGCAGTGTAGTTAGTTGATGTTATGTGAAGAAGCTTACTACTCAGTGTCATCGCATAACAAGCAGATGGATGCGGAGACAAACAAAGACAGCCAAAGGATTGCAAGAGAGAGAGAGAGACACTTGGCACTGCGAGGAGGATAAACAGGACGCTAACCGGAGCGACAAGCAGACAGAGAGACAGCCACAGAGACAGCCACACAGGCGGCTATCGCAACAAACACTTTGAAGGACGTTTTGATAAAATGCAAATCCAGGATTAGACGACGAACATGCAACATATTTCGCATGCAATTCGTTGGCACCGCTGAAGTGATCCCGGTGTCACCCCGGCGCTGCTTCGTGTCAGCCTCAAACGAAGGGGCGGAGATGGGAAAGAGAAGGATGCTGGGGGTGGATGACAGTTACAAATCGAGCATATGGAAGATTCGCACAGGAGCATCGCGCGTCATGAAGTTTCGTAAAACAATTTAAATGCAAGTCCTTGCAATGCGTTGCAATGCGTCGTTGCTGTTGTTGTATTTCGTAGCCATCGTAAAACTGAACGACAATTTAATTTCCTGTGTAACAATGATGATGAGAACATTTTATTGTTGTAGTTGGTGGTGATATTCTTATTTTTAGCCGATTATTCGCTTTTTATGGCAACAACAACAGCAGCAGGAGTCCTCAAGAGTGGGACAAACAACAGTGAAGGAGCAACAGCAGCCACCAGATATGCCCAAAAATCAATAAAAACAACAACAGTTCTTCGGGGAACAATATTCGAAACAACACAACAGCAAACAATTGCAACAACAACAGCAACAACAACAACTAGTGACACATCGAAACAGCGGGAAGCAACAATATTGGCGACATCAACGATCAAAGAGTCACCACCAACAAATTGGTTTCGTCGCCATCGCTGTTGCTGTCGTCGTTGCTGTTGAGTTGTTGCTGTTGCTGTTGCTGTTGCTGTTGTGGATGTTTATGTTGGTATTATTATTGTAGTCTTTGTACACTATACTTATTATTGGGTTTACTGTAGTAGTAGTTGTTGTTGTAGTTAGTGTAAAGTCCACGCTTTTAGCGCGCCAACATAAAAGCGAGCAAGATATCGACAGCAACCCGAATGGAAGCTTTTGTCTTCATTCACGGAGGCATGAAAAGCAATACAACGTACTATACTCAAACACGGACAAACACGCATACACGCACACGCACACATGCACACTCTCGCAGTCTCTGCTTTTGTCAAATTTTAATGTACGAGTTTCGTGACTTTCTTTATCTGGTCGACGTGTTGCACCGCTGGTCATAAAACTTTAATGAGGAGCCTCGCTAGGCGCCAATAAACGCATGTGTTAGTACAGTGTTAGTATGTGTGAGAATTTGAGTGTGTGTGTGTGTGTGTTTTACAGTGTTTCAATGTGTCTGTGTGAATGGCTGCGGACGTGTGCGTAGCCACACCATTAAATGACTATATACTCCTATATTATGTCTTGTAAATCGCTTGCTCGATACTCAGTAGAGGCGATATTTGAGTGCTAATAAGTGTATTCATACTTAATTACTCTAACTAAACCTTGTAATTTTTATTAATGAAATATGGATAATATAACGAGGTTTAGCGAGGAAGAAGAAAGAGACGAAGAAGACGAAAGGAAGAAGAGGAGGAGGAGGAACAATAAAAAGGTTCCTCGAGTAGGTTGCAGAGCATTTTTCATGTTAGCAACACAGCAACAGCTTCAAATTAAATTCGAACGTCAAACGCATGACGACGCAATGCGACGTATGATGCCAAGTATGATGCGTGGTATGATGCCAAGTATGATGCGTGGTACGATGCGGCGTGTGAATCGGCGTATGCTGCAATGTATGATGATGAAGCATTCTACTTAATTCGTTGTGAGCAACAAACGTTTCGACATTAATTACGACTTGAGCATCATTAGCAGCAGCAGCTCGAAATGTGAAGAGTGTTGCTATGCGTTGCATGCTTGAAGGCGCACGAAAGCGCCACTAATCAACGCTCTCAGAGTAACAAAGCCACAGAACAACACTGAGCTGAGCAAATAAAATATACTATAACAACAACAAGTGGCAGAGAAATTGAATGGATTACGTGCTTTAATTGTTCTGCTGAATTTTGTGGCAAGAGAATTCATGAAATACTCGTAGTTGCATAGATTATAGTGGGCCAAAAGAGGGTTTCTGAGGGTGAACAATTCAACAGAAGCCGAGAAGTAAGCACAATATAATGATCCTTGTTCCATTAAAGACTCCAACCAAGACTCCAACTCCAAGTGGCTTCCTTAGAAGGCACTCCACACTGATTTTTGCTGCTCCCTCTTTTATGCTCCATCTCCTGCTGCTGTGCTGCTGCTTTCTGTACTGCATCAATTGCTCTTAACCCATTAAATCGCAGTGTATCACCCGCAAAACACTTTTCGCTCGCTTGCTTGTTCCTTGTCCCGTGCAGATAGGCGACATAAATTAAATATCCCACTTGAAGGCAAGCAGGAGCCCAGAGCCGCAGCGGGTGGGGTCGGGTGGAGCCGCAATACGCAACCGGTGGAGACACCGATTTACACCGACAGACCCGGGCACCGAAATACTCCGACATCGACTTGGCATCCATTCAACTCTAATAATTTTCCAAATTTACTTACCTTCATCGTTTCGTTGTTGTTGTTGCTGCTGGTGGCTGCTCGGCCCATTTTCCCTCCTTCGAGCAACCCTCCTTGGAAGCCACATCCTCCGATCGACTCTACGTCTCGACGACCATTTTCATGCTTCTTACAACAACTACAGCGGCAACAACAACAACAAAAGTAGCTCATAAGAGGAAGATTTGCGCTTCGTTCGAATTTTTTCACAGAACCTCAGAGAAAACGTGTGTATATCCGAATTCTATCAGAAGCTGAGCGTGCAGTGAAGTGAAGTGAAAAATACGAGGGGCGCCTGGGCGTGGCACTTGAACGTGTGCAAGACACCTCAAGTCAATTCGAAAGTAAAGCACGGCAGCAGCAGCAGCAGCAGCTCGATTTCTTGTTCTCGATCCCATTCTTGTCCACATTCGGTCCATAAAACTGCTTGCAACATAGGAATCTCTTAACTCATCCATGTTGTAAGGAAGGAGAAGAAGAAGAGGAATGACAACAACAACTAGCACATGTGTATATGTTTAAGTTTGTGCATGTGTGTGTTTGCGCCAAACAATTGAGCAGTTTTTCGCAGTTACTTATGGAAAATATTACGTTAGCTACGTTGCACACATTCTGTGAATGAAGCTTGAAGGTTCGAAGCAGGTAGGAAGGGAGGGGAGTGGAAAAGAAGCACACAAAAGTAACCCTGGCAGCAGAATTAAATTTTCAGTCTTCTGAAAACGTGGTAAATTAATAAAAATTAGTATTAAACGGAATTAAAAGCTACTCATCCGCAAGTCCGCTTCTCGAGTCGATTTAAGCATAGTTTTTTTTAGTTTTTCTACTTACTAGTAAAGAAGTTATTGCTAATAATTATTACAAGTAAACAGTTGATTAATAGTCTGTGGAATAATTCGAAAGAACTCCCATTTAAATGCATACTTAAAGTCTGCTCTTTGGAAACACTTCTTATCGGATTGCGACACTATTTAATACGATGTAAAAATTACTAATTTAAAATACAATATTAAGTTTAAGAAAACGATAGTAAAGGAGCTGGAATTCACTGAGATATATTAAATATAATTTTACTAAATATTACATATACAATATAATTAAAAATCAATCATACGACACGATGTACGAGAAAAAACTTTATTTTAACCCCATTTTAAGGATGTTTTCTTCAGTATTTTAACAGTAGGAAATAATACGCATCCTGAAGTAGTATAAACACTAATTAAAGTTAAAATGTTTCTAGAAATAATAAATTTGAACGTATAAAGTTAAGTTATGTATTAATTTCTAAACTGATCTTAGTACAGTATGTAAAGGTGCTCTTTATTCCTTTAAATATTATTTCCAAAATATAAATAAAGTACTTGAACATCGTTTTGTGCTTTTAGGATTCCCACCAAAGTGCTAGACACGATGCAATGAGTAAAAGAGAAGCAAAAACTCGAAAAATACCGAGAAGAATTTCCCAGAATTTCATTTGAAAATATTTCTTTCCGAATGGACACGGATGCAGTGTAGCAAAATATGGTTGCAGTAAACATGGCGATGACAACAAGCGGCAGCAAGAAGGAAACCAACAACTACACGAAAATTCCTTGGTGACTTTGCCAAAACCAAAAGAGCATAAAAATCGCAACAACAACAGCAACAAGGAGCATAAAAAATAATAACAATAACTGGTTACCATGTACCGTTTGTGCCGTTGGTTGCTGTGGTTAAAATAAAACTGTCTCTCATACTTAAAAACATGGCGAAAATATTTCAAGACTCTAAACGCTGTTCTGATCGGTTTTCAAAGCAGAAACAATGGTAAAGAAGAGGCCACGATTTATTGCCAAAGCAAAAACTGCTGAAGAGGAGTGCTGAGCGGCGGGGGAAAAGGATATGCTTTATATACGGCGGTGTTGGTTTGGATTTTTTGTTATTCCAGCGACTACTTTTTTGGTTAATGTCCTTTTTTGTTTCGGTACTGAAAACTATTAAAGAAAAAGCGTTGCGGTTTAATTTATGAAGCGGTGAGGTTCGGTTATTTATTACCTAAAAAGCGGTTACCTACAAAGCCTAGAAAGCTATAGGCGAAGAGTAAGGCTCACATTTGTACTTCAAAATGAATTAGTAAGACATTCGTACCAAGAGAAAGAAACCCAAATCGGAATTCACTGCTTCTGCCTGCGATTGAATTGCAGCCATAATCTGCAGTCGCATTAAAACCCTGAAATGTGTGCAACATCCTGCGGCGTGTTCTTTTATCGAGTGGGGCCCTGTGCATGCGATTAAGTCACCTCCTGGCCGATAAAAAGCCACCTCTTACTGCTTGACACTCCATGTTCTTGGCATAAAATTGCACAACAGAAAAAGTTTATCGAAAACTGATTCGGAAGTCAATTATTATCCTTTTGCAGCTTCGGAATCAGCGACAGCAGATGCTAACATCGACATACAGAGTAGTAGAAAAAGCGGTTTGAACTCAAGCAAAACATAACGAAACTAAAAGAAACCCGACTGAATAAAGAAAAGAAAGAAAGGAAAGAAAGAAAGACTCATTTAGCGTCATTTTTTATGGGTTTGTTTTGCCTGATTCTCCGTGTCGGTTTTATTACCCCCACTTTTTTTGCCCCCATCGAATGTTCAACGAATTACCTACCGGAACCGAATGGCAGCCAAGCTCCTAAACTTCGGGTTCTCTGCGCTCTGCACTCGATGGGCGATTGTGCCAAGTTATGCAAATGCACGTTCACGCTCAAGCTCCGGCCAGAGGACACTTTAATGGACACGTTTTTATAGTAGAGCAACGGCTGCCAAAGCGGTTTCTTCTTCTTCTTCATCTTCTTCTTCTTCTTAGACTTCTACTTGTCCTCCTCCCCCTCTTTTTACTCTTCTTTCTCCTGCTGCTGGTGAGCTATTTAAACGAATGAGTTCTTTCACTGCAGCTTCATTTCGCTCGATCGTCCACCTCGTCGTGGGTTTTCTTCTCTTCTACTCTTTTTTCCTCCTCTTTTTATCCTTTGAAACTTCAGTCCGTCCTCCTCTAAACTCTGTCTCTTCAGCTTCTCCTTCTCTCTCGCTCCCTCTCTGGTTTTTTTTGGTATTACTGTTTATTTAGCGATGTTTGATGATGACGAAACGTTACGGATTCCCGGCATCGCACAGGAACTGTTTGTGTTTGCGACTCATGTCATCGCAAGGAGCGTAACTGTTTGTGGGGGAGGAAGGAATAAGGCGGGGTGGGTTGCTTGGACGTCTCAAAGGCTTAAAGTTCAATCACTCAGCCGGTGAACTGTTGACGTGACGCTGCACGCGGTTTTGATGTTTGCTGCTTTGCTGAAATGGCTGAATGGCTGAATGGGTGTCTCAATACTTTGACTCGAGCTCTGAACGCCGGGGTTAACTAATTCCCTAAACAGCGTAAAGCAGCGAATGGAATTGAAATTAGAAATGAAGACACGAAATGAAGACATAAAAGAGTATAAAAGCGGCTGAGAAAAACAAAAGCAAAGGAAAACAAACCACTGAAAATAGAAAGAAAACGTGACGTCGATTTTGTTTGACGCCAAAATCTTTGATAACAACTTCGGGGGAAAATGTAATTTATTACAGGAAATCATTTAATTGAATTAATCAACAGAAAGTGAGACATGATGGCGACGTGAAAGGGAAGAGAGGGACATCTCACAGAGTGAATAGAGAGAAAGGTCAACGGTTGTGTTAAAGTAGTAAAGAGACAGCAAAAACTCAATGGATTCGGTAATATTATAGATCTACATTTAATACTATACTCATACTTTTAAGTATTTACAAATGCATATCAAGGAAAACTCACATCATAGAAACTGAAAAACAAAGAAGCTTCGTACTTGAAAGATTCCTCATGCAGCGCAGCAAACATGCATGAACACAAACCAGACCCACTCTTTAGGAAAAAACCAGCTGCGTCGAGCGGCAGTCGGAACCGCAGCAACGTCACAAGGACCACAACGTTATACAAAACTATTTAGCTTTGGCTTTGGCTTTGGCTTTGTTCGTGCAAGTGTTGTGAGTGTGTGTGTGTGTGTGTGCGTGTTTCAGTGTATGTGTTTGTGTCTCAAAGTGTTTGAGTGTGCGTGCTTCTGTCGGTGCGCGGTTAGTTTTGCCGCACTGAAAGCGTAAAGCAAGAGCTGCCAAAGTGTTGGATGCTGCAGCAGCAAAGTGATGCAAGAACAAGAAGAGAAAGTCGAAAGTTGAAGGTTGCATTGGTTTAATATACTATACACATACACACACAGTCTCACACACTCACACACACAGCATCTTCGAGGATAACTTAATATAAAGTGTTTATTTTTACAGGATTCTTCTTTTGGGATGCTTTAGAGTAGCTTTTAGATGTGTCTTGTAAGCATGAGCTTCTTCTCTCTCTCTCTCTCTCCCTCCGCTTTTCCTTTGTCTTCATTTCCACTTGTTCCCCTTCTTTGTTTCTCTTTCTCTCTCGCTTCCTCCCGATCTTTCTTCTTCTCTCTCATTCTGTGTGTTTGGATGTTTGAGTGTACAATATAATAATTTTTTAAGAATATTTCTTCCTCTCCTCCTTCTTCTTCTTCTTTTTGCTCGCCTTCCTCGTCTTCTTCTTCTTATTTTTCTACTGCGTTGCTTGTAAATTTTAATTTAAAACTTCTAGAAAATCTTTTAACTTTATTTCATGCATCATCGCAGTCAGTCTGGAAATTTATTGTGCCAACTTAATTTCGCCATCTTTACCCTCCCTCTCTCCCCCTTATATGCTTCCCCCTCCCAACGATCTCATCTAATATCTCTTTTATGCTTGTTCTTCTTCCAGTTTTAAAAAGTTTTCAGCTTTAAATAGCTGCATATTCTTGAGCAAAAAATAGATTTTCTTTTCTTTTGCTTTTAAAAGTTCCTTTGAAAGTGAAATAAGAAAAACGAACGAATATAAAATATAAAACAATCACTGTGTATATAAATTCGCATTTATGTTGAAAATAGAAATGGCAAATTCTTTATTTATTTCAATTGTGTTTTCATATTCATTTATTATTTCATTTATTTTTCGTTAATAAAGGTTTTGAATTTGGAAAAAAGCTTCTTAGGAGTGGTTTTAATTTTAATTTCGTGTTGAAAGCATTGTATGTCTTGAAAAAAGTGTGAAAATAATCCTTGGACTCATTTCAAGTGGTACCCCAGAACCATCTGGTGCCGTAGCAACCTCAACCACAGCCTCATCGTTCCAGTCTCAGGTTTCAATAAATCGTTGCTCACTTTTAATGGATGCCGCAAACTATTTGCAATGAAATTGAAAAGAAACCGAATGAAGTAGCACAGTATGAGGAATACGAAGAAGAAGAAGAATAAGAAAATAGATACGGAGAAATTGAAAACAATTCTGACCTCAGAGTATCTTATAGCATCGCCGTCTCGCTCTCTCTCACGTCGTCTAATAAAACAGCTTCGTGCGTTTTAATAACATTGTCTTGTAAACGCATAGAGTAGAAAGAGGAACAACAACAACAACAACTGCATCATCGACACCACCAACTGTTTTAACCACAAACACCAGCTGCTGCTGCTGTTGTTGTTGCCGAACCACACAATTTTTCTTAACGCTTGCTTGAAGCTGAGATTTATAAATGCTTCGTCTGCTTCTTCTTCCCGATCTCTCTTGACCCCTCCCACCCTTTCCACCCCTTCCCCTCACCCGTTCCCCGTTAAATACGAGCTCTTGTTCAACAAGATCGAGTGGCTTTCATTTTCTCTCTTTCTCTTGTTTTCATTTTCCATTTCGGTTGATGCGGTTGTTGCTTTTGTTGTTGCTTCTATTGTTGCTGTTTCTGTTATTGCTATTTTTTCTATAGTTTTGCTTCATTCGTTTCTGGTTTCATTTTCTTCAAACTCTGTGTTTACACTAGAAACCACACACACTTTGCGTAAATAGAGCACCCTGTATCAGTGCCGGCCCCACTAGATATCTGTATGTATGTGTGTATGCGTGTATGTGCATTGGTCTGCGTTAGCTGCATCTCTGTTCCACCATCGCCGCAGAGTTGCCAAGAAAGTGAACGAAAGAGTGCGAAAACCGAGGAAAAAGCTTCCATTAACAACTCTTTGAAGTTGGCAACAGGTGCTGCTGGCGCCCGCCGTCGCTTGGGTTTTTAATTAAACTCGGTTTACAGACGGCAAACTAATGAAAGGGCAACAGCAACAACAAATGTTATGCTCTGAGTGCGTGTGAATGTGTGTGTGTGTGTCCTTATTTAGGCCGCTGCGGTGAACGCTTGATTTAGTTGCTGAGAGAATCGAACCACAGCGTGTGTGGTCATTTCCAGGGTGTGAAATTGAAGAAACTAAAAATTTAATAAAGTAATAAAAACAGTGAAGTAATAAAGTATGCACAGTAACTGGAATTACTGCAATATAATCTTCATAGGTTTGCCTAAAAGTATCCAATGTTTTGTGTGCTGAAACTTTTTCCCTTGTTTCAAGTTTACAATTTTTGTGTTGTTGTTGTCATTGAAAATCATGTTGCTGCTTCTCTTATTGTTGTTGTTGCCTTTGCTTGTCTTTATTCCTCTTTTAAACTTTAATTTCTTTCTTAACTTTGTCCAAATTATTGTCATTTTTATTGCTCGTTATGAAAAACGCTTTCAACTTTGATGCGTCCTTTTTTTCTGTTTTTCTGTTTGTGTTTCATTATCGTTCTGTGTTTTCGTTTGTTTTTTACTTCCTTTTATCTGCCTCTGTAGTGTTTTCTGCTCGTTTTTTCTGTAACTTTTCTGTTTTAATGGAGATAAATGAAAATTACAGCGATGATCTTAATGACCGGGACCAATAAAAGTTTTTGTAGTCGACTTTTTTCGCAATAAAATCGGCATCTCATTCGGCTTGAGTGAGGAGAAGAGGAAGAGAAGCGGAGGTTTGAGGGTTTCTCTTGACTTCTTTCGTCTACCAGACGGCATGTCTTTATTTTTCAATAAATTCTTGAAGGTTTTGTCTTCACTCTCACTCCCTGTACTCATTTCTTCCCCACCCTCTCTCCGCCACGCCCCGCTCCCGACGCCTCTTCGATTCCGATCCTTCCCATCTGAAGTATTATTTTCGTATTATGTACAACGAATGCTCCACGCTTGCGTGTGCTTCGATTGCTTTTGTGTTGTTGTTGTTGTGATTTACAACAAGCCGACCCATTATTGTTGTATTGTGTGCACTTCCTTTTGTGTTATGTAATGAGTAGCTTGATTTATAACGGTACTTAAGCTATTGCCGCGATAACATTCTTCTTGACAACAACAACAACGGCGACAACAACAACAGCAACAGCAACAACAGCAACAACAGCAACAACAAGAACAACAACAACAGCAACAGCAACAATTGTAGTAGCAAGAACAACAACAGCAACAACGACGATTTATCTAAAGTCGTAAAGGCCGAAGCCGGACAACAGCATTGTTGTTGTTCTTGTTGTTGTTGTTGTGGACTTGAGTGGTAATGAAAATTTTGAGGGGAGGGGTGGGGTATGCGGGAGGGATAGAAATATGATTGTCGCGGAAGGAGGGGCGGAGGGGGGGGGACGATTTAAAGTGTTTAAAGACAAAAAATGAGATCATAGTTAAGTTGCTAGACACATTAAACGTTTGATGTATGGAAATAATATGTAAAGTGTTCCATATAAAGACACACACTAACACACACACACACACACACACACTAACACACACACACACACACACTTACACACATACACACACTTTCTGTTAAACTCTTCATTGGATAGCCTAAAAGTATGCAAGAAACAAAAACTTTGTACATATTTAAGTAAACACAACATTTTAAGCTGGGGTTTAAGTTGATATTCTTGTTGTTGTTGCTGTGGAAGTAGTGTTGTTGTATCCCAGAATATTGTTATTATATTTGCGGTTGTTGTTTTCTTCGTAATACTAAAAAACTTGTAATTCGAATGTTTTACTTTAGAGTGAAGAAACAAAAGAAGCCAGCAACTGATTTCATGACATTAGCAACATGTTGAGGCATATTTAAGAGCTCAACTACATGCCGATGCTGTTAGCGGATACAATAAACCGCCAATAAAAAGAGTAAACACGGAATAAGGAAGAATGCAGAATAAGTACAAAAACAACAACAGCAACAACCGCGAGTAGAATTTAGAGCAACAACAAAAGAAACCATCGCACGCAAATAATAAGAATATAGCATGCATATACATGGAAACATACACGAACACACACACACTCACACATATTCGTTTCCTTTTATCCTTGGTTATAAATTTGATAGTTTGGCGTGTGTGTTTGTTGTTGCGGTGTTTGTGTTGCACGCACGCATCCACTTTTTATGGGTGGATGCATCTCATGAATATTGTTGTTGTTGTTCTTGTTGTTGTTGTTCTTGTTGTTCTTGTTGTTGTTCTTGTTTCGGTTGTTGTTCTTGTTTCGGTTGTGGCAACAAAGTTTGCGAAAGCGTAAGCGCTCAAAACCGTCAAAAATCTTGTCGAAGGAAAAGCCTAAGTAACAAGCTCTCATTGGCAAGCTGATGATGACAATGCCGGTGATGATGATGGTGATGATGATGAATGTGATGATGAGGATGATGATGTGGTTGTGGGTTTGAGAAACGATGGCAACGCTGACTTCGACGCAATTTTTGTAGAATTTGTTTTAATAAGCTTCAGTTTCAGCTTCAGTTTAACTCGAGTCACAAAGAAGTTTAAAGCGCTAAAGTGGTGGGGGGAGGGGGGGGAGAGAGGGGTTTCCAACCTGATGGCGAAAATTGCTGAAGATTGAGAGGAGAGACACGAAATCAGTGACAAATGTGAGTTGTTTAAACTTTTGCTATATTTTTATTCAATTTTTGTGTTTGAAGGAATTTTTTTCCAAATTTCTGTTTAAAAAATTCCAAATCGATTCCAAATCAATTCCAATTCAGTTTTTCAATGCAATTTCAATTAAATTGTTCCCATTTTTTCAATTCAATTCGCAATTCAATTCGCAATTCAACTTCAGGCATGAGATCAACTAAGAAACTTTGACTTTCGTGCAATTTATTAATCGTACCTTCGAGACGTAGACAGCGTAGAGCACTCCAAGCAACTCGGAAAGTAGAACAAAATCAATACAACTAAGAAGCTCCTGGGAAGCAGCGGGAGGGGGGGGGAAAGCATCGGAATGAGCTCAAATGAGGTTATTCCTTGCAATGAAAATATTTTCATAATTTATGCATTTTCAGAACAACAAGAAGTACAACAGCAACAACAACAATAACACAATCATCAACAATAACTTCAGCAACTGCCAGAAACTTGAAATATTATTAAAAGCAGCAGCAGCAGCAGTAAAACAAAAATATTGCAGCTACTTCTAGGCAGCATCTACTAAGTAAGAACGTGCTGCTGAGGAATCTAGCGATTCTGCTCACAGAACACTCCATCCTTTCAGCAACTCCAACCTCCGCGTTGTCTCTTCGAATGAGGATGTTGTTGGCGTTGTTCTTGTCAATTGTTGTTGTATTCGTTACATAAATAATATTACTTGCTAAATCTATTTGTGCTAAAAGCTCATTTGTATGGAACAAAGAATTTTGAGCACATTTAAAATTAGTTTTAAAAGTTGAAACATCGTTTCGAAAAGCGTCGTTCGACAGATGAGTGGGGTACTTTCTAGAAAGGAAGGGGGGGGGGGGGGTTGCGAGAGGTGTAAGGAAGTTTTTACATGTACTTAAATAAGTTACATCTTTAGGTTCTTCTTGAAGACTCTTAAAAACTTGTAATTTTATTTATATTTAATGTATTTTTCCCTTCAATTATAAAGATATGAATTTAATTATTATTTGATATTTCAGATATTTCTGAAGCTCTTTCCGCTTCTTTCCCGTTGCTTATCTGCTTTAATATCATTCTTTCCAACAGAGAGTAACTGAATATTTCCTGAATCTCTTCTCTTTCTATCGTTATTTCCCTTCATTTCTCTCTCCCGCTCTCATAAGTTGGATATATTTCATCCCAGGCTGAAATAAAGGCGACTTCTTATCGTTCAACCATTCATTCAGTCATTGTTTAATTTCAGCAACATCCCTGGAATTGCTTACGGCTTTATGTCTCCATGCATCAATCAATCAATCAGTTAACCGAGTGTAAATTTATGTGCGTTCAATAAAAGTATTTTACGACTGTTCGGAAGCAGCAACAGAAGCAACATCATCAGAGCAACAACCCACCATTAGTACCAGAATGGGTCCACTCTGTAGCCAAACTGATGCCGTTAGCGACGACCTTCATTTATTTTGCAATCCTGGCGGTAACGTGGAACATGGCAATCGCTCCTAAAAGTATGCTTTGACAAATGATTTAGCGACTTCGGCTGCTTCTCAATTCGAGTGCTCAAAATGGAGATCGCAAGCTTTTTTTCGCTGCACGTGCTTCTTTTTTTCTTATATTTGCTTTGCTTTGTTCGTGTTTTAAATGGTGAGCAATTGAATGCGTTACATTTCAATGCGTTACTCTTCACTCTTCTCACTCTCCACTATTTCTCTCTCTGTTTTTCGCAGGGAACTTATTTGGTATGAGCGTGGATTTCGATGTAGTGTTGTTGTTGTTGTTTATTGGTGATGCCTCAGGCCGGGCCAACAGCTGATTCCGATGTAGACGTTAACTTATTCAAAACTTCCATGCTGTAAACCGATTTTTCATGTGGTATTGAAAAAACCACGAAGTCCTTGAAAAGGATTTGTGTTGATCTGCCCGTGAGTTGAGCTGCGAATACGTCAGCGGCAATCAGGAGGCGTGTTCAGTATGCAAAAAAAATCACCATCGTCAGTGATTCAAGAACTGGTGACTGATGAATGCTGCAGCATGTGATTATTTTGTGCTTTTTTCTGTCTATTTTACAGCCCGGGATATAAATTGAATGCTGCCAACTCTGCGTAGTTAATAAATAAAGCTGTGAAAGTGTTCCCCTTATCTGTTCGAGGGACTGCTGAAAGTCGGTGCTTTAAAAAGGACGAAGTTTAAAGCAACAAAATCTCCCCCTTCGATCTCACTCACACTGATAAATATTGCATATTACTTTGTGCCACGCCTCACTGAACAGCTTGTGAATGTGTAAAATTGAACCCCCTCCCCCTTTCCCTCCGCAGTAGCCTATGCTTTTTACACCCCAAACAAGCTGACGGCGGACTCGTTAAATGGCAGGCGCTCACGAGATGGTTAACGGTGCCCTCTCCCCTGCTCCCCCCTTCTCCGCTCTTCTCCTCTTTCTCCCTCTATTCTTCTTCTATTCGCCATCCACCTCTTTGAGTGAATTTATATCCTTTACGTGATTGTAATTGTGTGCAAAGCTGAAATTTATTTCAAAAACCAAATCTACTCGTGGAAATGATTATAGTGAGCAGACAGAGTTGCCAGCTGTTTGCGTTGTGCTAGTTTATAAATTCTGTTGGCTACGCTCGATTGAATCGGATCGGCTCGGTTCGGTTCGGTTCGGATGAGGTTAAAATTAGTTCGAAAGGGTGAACAATGAAAAAGATTCTGCTTTTCACCGTGAATCGATAACCGAAAAGCTGGGAAAAATTATCAGGAAAAAAATCGGGGAACAGTTCGAATTTTAGGTCAAATCTACGCGTTCAGAGATAGAGAGAGGGTAGAGAGAGACAGAGAGATAGACAGAGGTATAGACAGAGAGATAGACAGAGGTATAGACAGAGAGATAGACAGAGAGTGAGAAATATACTGAGAGAGATCGGGAGAGAGTTTGCCATTTTTGTTGACATTTAAAGAGCATAGAGCGTTTCCCATCAAGCTCAACGGTGAGAGTAACGTGATGAGGAGAAAAGCGCTGGCGAAACAACAACAATGAGTGACGAGTTCATTTAAAAATACCGACGAGTAAAGGAGAAAGAAAAAGGAAACAACAACAAATCACAACCACATAGCGACTCATATCAATGAAACTCGGTTGAAAAATATGAAGCTTCTAATTTAAAGTCGACGATGTGATGCCGTTATGAAGACAAAAGAAAGAGAGTGAGAAAGCGGGGGGGGAGGGAATAAGAAGGAAAGTGACTGAGAGATGGAGGAGAATGAAAGCAAATATAATTAACATGTACGTTTTTTATATTCTTCTTCAACAACATATTTTCACATGGTTTGCCTCTGCATGTCGATTTTTTAGGTATACTTTTAGGAGGAATTCAATAATAATAGCAACAGCAACAACGGCATTTCTTCCTTCCTTCCTTCCTTCCTACTTTCTGTCTGACGTGACGACGATAGAGACAAAAAAATCATGTAATCGTTTTGTAAATGGTTTGTGGTTGTGAATACAAGGAGCGAAACAACAACAATAACAACAACAATGTTAAAAGATTATACGATGTGTACAAGAAACTGCTAGAAAAATGAGACAAAATAAAAGAGGACTAAACGGAAGAAGGTTAAGGATCATCAGCATCGACAAGAGCAGCATCACCGTCATCATGATCGCCATTATCATCGTCATCCTCATCATCATCACCTTCCTCGCCATATCATCATCCTTGTTGTATACGATGGAAACGTCGCTGGCGTTTCTGTCACGTTTCCACTCGAAGACCCCGAAGTTACCGTTACAATTTGTGGCAAATACGAGTGCCGAACATACATACTCGTAAAAGCAGCGACAACAGTAAACGTAGCGTAACGTAACCGAACAACATCTCAGACGGCGATGTGCTGCTTCTTTATGCTACTTCTTCTTGTTCTTCGTTCACTGCTCCTGCTGCTGCTTCTTCTAATAATTGATTGCTGTCATTATTTAGCAGGCGTCTGTTGGGCCTAATAACCGTTATTAGTAGAGTTATTGAACGACTGTTGACAGCTGCGAGTGTGAGTGTGAATGCGAGTTGAGAAAGATTCAGATTCGACGTCTTCGAAAGAAGAAGAAAATGAAATGAAGCCACAACAAAAAGGCGAAAATTAATGCGCTCTTTTTTTATAGAAAAAAGAAGTCAACTCGAATATTAGGAGTGTGATTTATTTGGGCGATTCACTTAATTTATAAAGTTTTATAAAACTTAAAAACAGTAATAAAATTACTGAAATTGAAAATAACCGCTTGATGGAAGAACAGTCTCCGCATGTGTATTTAAAATCTATGTTTAAAGGTCCTTCGTGTCCTTGAGGTAGTAACTAAAACTCGCTCCTCCGCGTGTCTGTTCACTTTAAAGGAAAACAATAATTAAAAAGAATAAATGCGCGTTTACCGTTAATGTTCAGTCATCCAGCGAAGCCTGGAGACCTCATTTTATTTTTGTTTTTCATTTAAAAGCAGTGGCAGAAAAAGAAGAAGTGAAAAAACAAGAAATACTAAAAAAATATAACGTGCACCGTGGACAACAACAAACAAAGAGTAGCCAAAACATTTTCATTTATTAATCCGATGCTGCTCGATGTGTGTGCAAAGCACGAAAGCAACAGAAGCAGCAGAAGCAGCGGCGCATCACCAGAGTCCACCGCAGCAGAAGCCGGCTCACAGCAGCGACGCGCTCAACTGTTGACGCTGCAGCTGCACGCAGTGACGCACACACCAAACATTCACTCACATAAGAACACAAACACATGCACACACACACACAGGCACACACATTTATACACAGAGAGACGTTCATCCATGCACTCAGCAGCTGAAATATTTTTTAATTTGAAACTTCAACATTAGCACAGTAGAGCAGAGCAGAGTAGAGCGGTGAAGGGCAGAAAAGAGAGGGGAGAGTACGTTTCCCACTCTACTCTGCCCTCTCTTTTGTTGTTGTTGTTGTTGTGTTTTTTTCTGTGAACATAAAAAATCAGTTGATGACATGCAGCACGGACACTGTGATGAATGCACGAACATGCGGTCATAAAGGAGATGGAGGAAGAGGAGGGGGAAGAGCAGGTGGCAGAGAAGAAGTAAGGGGCGAGACCCATAAGAAGAGAGGAGGGGTTTTTGTTTCCGTAACAGCGTTACAGGCCACTGAATAACAAGGACATTAATTGAGAGCTCTCGTTACAGTATTTATTTGTAAAAGTGTAAGAATGTGACAGTGTATGAGTGACAGATTAAAAGAAGGGCCCAGAGAGAGAAACAGTTAGAGAGGGAGAGAATGAAAATGTCACAATATGTGTCTCTCTTCAGCCTTCTGGAAGTAAACCAAAACCTAGGCCCAGATTTTATTAACTTCGTAAATATTTTCTCTTGCAGCTTCTGCTGTGAAACCTTCGCTATTTCTTCCTCTCTCTCTTTTATTCTTCTCTTTTATGCTCCTTACCTTGTACTCTTTAGAGGATGTCTCATCGGACGTCTGATGGCTCGTTTCTGTGGTGTTTGCTTTGTTTTTCTTCTTTAATTAGTTGGCTCGCGTCCTGAGTTGCAGTAAAGGTGAAAACTATAAAATAATTTTTAATGCCAAAGTAACTCGAATGTCCAACTTTAACGACTTCCGATTATAATGAGTCACTCGCAGGGACTCAGGGGGGCTGAGTAGGGGGGTCAACGTCATTAAAAAAGTTATTTTATTATTCTTGCCTGTTCATTTTGTTGTCAAGCGATCATGTCGCCCTCACACGTTCCACGGTGGGGCACTTAAACAGTTTATTGGGCCACTTTTTATATAAATTAGTTGTAAACTAGATTTTTACCACTCGCTCACTGTGTTCGTTCATTCGTTACTCGTTAACTCACACTCGACAGTCATAAAATGAGTACTTCCTATTCGACACTCCTTCGAATTCACGTTTCTATTCACCATCTTTAATACAGGCATTAGTTCTAAAGTCTTTAATTCGAAACTCGTTCAATTGACACTCGTCCTTCTCGCTCTATCCAATGACAGTCGTAACTCGAACGAGTTATCATGCGTTATCACTCGTTCCTCTCTTTCGAAATTCGGAACTCGTTAATTAGGAACGCGTTACTCCGGAATGAGCTCGTTTGTGATTTCACAGAGCTTAACACTCGAACCTCTGAGCTGAACTCGATACTGCGGAGTTCCTTCATGACTCGTCTCTGTTTCTTGTCAGAAGACACTCGTCGCTCGTTAGTTCGCAACTCGCTCATTCTTAACTCATATTTCATTCAATTTCGTAACTCAGCTCTCTCTTTTTTGATATTTTATTTCTCTTTACAGTGTTTAATAACATTCTTTTCTTTTTATTCAGCTTTTTACTCCCTCAACTAAATTTTTCTTTAAATAACTTTAGTTTCTTTTGTTTTCTGTTTTTTTGTTTCTGTTTTTGCTTTCTTCTCTTTGATATATTTTGATTCAATTCTTTTGCTTTGTCTATAAATGGAAAAATAAGTCGCGAAACTTTGTCTCAATTAGTTTGTCGTTAAAGAAATCATTACTAAAGCATTAGGATACTTCTTGGTGTCCGGTCAACCGACCCACCGACCGACCCACCGCCCACCTGAGCGACCTGTCTGTGTTGTTGTTGTTGCACGAATTCCGCGATTTAACGCTATCACACGGTCGCTCCAGACGCTTTAATTTGCTGTTGCTACGAAATGAATGAGTGAGAAATCAAGTCGTCAGACGGGCAGAGTCGACAACTCAGTCGACAACTCAGTCGACGTTTGAAATTCGACCAGATTCGCACAGACGGGGCGAGTACTCAATTTATACAGAGAGGGCGTATTCGAATGTGTGTGAGTGTGCTTGTATGTGTGTGTGTGTGTGAAAGTGTTCGTGCAAGTGTAATGCATGCCACCTGCCCACTTCCGGCCCGCCATTTTGAGCCTGCTGCTTGTTGCGTGTTTGCCAAGTATTTCAAATGCGGACATTTTAGATGAGGTCCTGTGTAGAGGATTTCCGTAAAATTTATACGCTGGTATTTTTAGTGTTTGTATTTGTGTGACACGTTAAGCGATACGCCTCTCTCTCTCTCCCTCTCCCTCTATGGTGGGTGTGTGTGCGAGAGCGAGGGCGAAACGCGTTCATTACGTGTTAATAATTAGCTTGTAGCATGTTCCAACCGTTGCATGTGTAAAAATATCTTGATTTTTATATTTCTATTTTTAGTTTCTTTGCTTTAGTTTCCTCCATTCTTTCTTTCTTTCATTCCTTCCTTCTTTCTTTCGTTGCAGAGATCATCGTATATTTTCGACGAATTGAGCGAGGCGCCAAAGACTCTAGAAATCGATCGACATTCTGAGCAAAAGTTGAACAAGGTCAGTGCTGCTTTCATGGTCTCCTCCTTAAGTCCTTGAGTGTCCTTCGAGTGACAGCACTTAACCGGAAAGTGTTTCTTAGACCGCAAAATATATAATACTTTGAAAACGGTGTTGAAAATCTTTAGAAAATTATTGGGAACCAGAAAGAGTTCTTAAGAACCCGAACACTCTGATGGTTAGTATGAATCATATAGAAAAGTGAAATATAGACTGCACCTATCTTTGGATTTATTATGCGATTCTCATCATGCAAAAATTGTTGAGCTACTCTTTTTCAATGCTTTTTTACCGATTCCAATTCTTCTGCTCCTATTTTATTCCGCTGTCTCCGTTTCTACATCGACATCTATTATTTATTATGACATCGAAGACGTTTACGACGTGTTGCTGTCACTGCGAGGCATCGTTGTTGTCCGATTTCGTGTGGTATCATTGGATGTCAGAGTTGCATCTGCACTCGACCCCAAACTGGAGATCCACGTGAGACAGAGACAGACATAGAAACCGAGACAGAGGCAGAGAGGGACGTTCACAAAGACATGACATGAGACACAGAGCGCAGAGACTGGAAGCTGAGTAGAAATGAGAGCAAAGTAGCAGAAAATATGTCCGGCTCTCTAACTGTTTCACTGTTTATCTGACTGTTTAACTGTCTGTCTGCCTGTTTAGCTGTCTATCTGTTTAGCTGTCTGTCTGTCATTTTGTTTGTCCGTAAATGCTTTCCTTCGATTCTTTGGGAGTCCTTTTTTGTGCTGTTTTGTGTTGTGTTTTGTTGTGTTTTGTTGAGTTTTGTTCTGTGTTTGTTCTTCGATTCGCTGTCGTGTGTGTCTGCTGACAGTCTTCACGTTGTTGTTGTTGCTGTTGTTATTATTATTCTTATTATTGTTTTTGTTGTCCCTGATTTCAAAAGGAAGCCAGTTCTTGTAAAGAGTAAATGGATTATGCTTGTCTTTTGTTCTTAATTATGTTGTTGTTGTATTTGTGTTGGTGTTGTTGTTGGTTATTTTGTCTTTCTTATCGTTGTTGTTATTCGATTTGCTTCTTAATCGTAACACAATCATTGAACTTTGATTCCAGCACGAAAACTTTGATTGAGCAGGTGGGAGAAATTGTCTGTAACTCACTTTAATTGAGCTGCATTGAATCGAACCCATTCTAATTGGGTTCATTTGTCTGTATTAAAAGAAAATGTTACCCGAAACAAAACCTTCATCAACTTCGAACAACTTCAATTAAATAATGCTTGTTGTTGTTGTTATATTGTTTGCCGCTGATGGGAGACGGTGGATAATAATAAAACCCTTGAAGTGCACCACATCATCAGCAATAAAAGCAACAACCACAACAACAACAACAACAACAACAACAACAACAACAACAACAACAAACGATTCATTGTTTTCAAACAAAAGCTAACAACTGTCAACCGTTGTCACTCGAATTCAAAACAATGCGACGTTGAGTAAATAAAAAAATCCGAAAATCAGAAGAAGAAAAACAAAAACAACAAAACTCGAGTTCATATTTTTACACGACAGCAACAGAAACACAAAAAAGAAGCACAGAAGCACCCAGAAAAAAGATGTAAAAAGGAAAGAAAGGAAAAAATGGTTGCCAACGAGTTGTTGTTTGTTGTTGTTGTTGTTGCGAATCGCGGCCGCAGTCAAACGGGAAAAACCGCTAGCGACATCCGCTTTTTTTTAGCTTTGGTGCTGAGCCGTAACGCGACGGTACACGAAGCGTGCGACGCAAGGCGACAGAGTTGCGAGTCACCAACATGACGCTTTGTCTGCGCTTAATAAGCCTGTAAAGGACTTGAAACAACAACAACGACAACAACAACAGCAACAACAGCAACAACAACAAGCGCCAGCAGCAAGCAGAATTATTTTCCGTTCCTTCGGGTGAAGTTGTGTTTTCCTCGCTCTCTCCTCTCTTCCTTAAGTTCCCCTTTTTTATGAGAGTGTGTGTGTGTATAAAAACGGTCCACGTCTGTCGCCGGATCCGAAAAAAACAAAAAAATTCCTCTACATCGCTTGCATTTTAATGTTCAGTCATTTAAACTCCTTTTTTTAATTTACTTACTTTCAGTTTTTCAGTCTTCTCATTTATGCAATTTTTCCATTTTTCTATTTATTCATGTTGCTTTTTCAATTTTTCCCTTTCGTTTTGTTGGCTCTGTCGCGTAATTTTGTTGCAGCAACAACAACAACAACAGCAGCAACAACAGCAACAACAACAACAGCAGCAACAGCAGCAGCAGCAGCAGCTTAAAACTAAACTAAACTGATGTCGAGTATTTTTGCTGGTGATAAATTGTTGCTGATGCTAAAAAGCACCAGTTTATCAGCGAGTGAAAAAAGAAATGAAGTGAAGGAGAACAGAGAGAGAGAGATAGAGGATGAGATGGTTGAATGGTGGTGGAGGGGGGAGAGGGGGGTGGAGAGGTGTCTTTGCCTTTGGCGCTGTCACTTGGTTGAATTTGTACACGACGCGGCGCGACATAATCTCGAACTTGAGAGCTGGAGGGAGAACTTTTGTAATTATTTCGTAGAATTCACGAAGCTTTTCTTGCACACTTTCCACTGAATGGAGAAGACTTCAGCTGAAATTGAGAACCTTTAAATCTCTGCTGTGTCTTTGGGAGGTGCTTCGAATTTAAAGGAATCTTCTTTGTTTCTCGCAAAATGCTTTGTATAATTATTATATTAATTATAATTATTAAAATAATATTTAGTGTATCACATATTGTTTAGAATACGTTATTTAATTTTTAATATTTCTCAATTTAACTAAATTCAAATTAATAAATAACCTTTTTTAATATTTCTGAATATGCGATTTATACATACAATTGATGCAAGTTTTTGTTGCTAGACTCTTGTTGCTGTACTCAATTTTCTAAGAATAAAAGAAAAACTGTCTCCAATCTATAATTTATCATGTTGTTTTGTTGTAATTTATTTTATTTTCTGGTGTTTTGTTTTTACAACTCAGAATTGAACACAGAAATGATTTTAGTTTTGTTCAGTGCAGAGTGCAGAAAGGTTCAAGGAAATCAAGTGACAGCAGCAGCAAAAACAACAACAAACAATAGAAAGATAACAATAATATTCGTAACAATAACAACAACAACAAAACAACATAAATGAAACAACAGAGCTGTCAAAAACATTGTTGTTGTTGTTGTTGTTGCTGTTGTTGTTGCTGTCAGTATCACTCAATCAGGTGTTCAAGCGTTGAAACTTAATCACTACAGTAATAATAATAATAATAATAATAATAATAATACTAACAATAGTAATAATAACATTGTATTTTACACACAAAATGTACTAAGTGTATGTGTGTGTGTGTGTATGCTTGTTTACTTGTATGTTTTTCTCTGCGTTTGAATAAATAAGAACTTCGAAGCCTTGAAGTTCACCTTCCATGAATGTTTTCTTTAACGATTTTCCGAATCAAAGTTGAAGCAAATCAGGAGTTGAAGCAAATCAGGAGCGTTGAAAGGTCTTTTTTAAAAGGTGTCCATTTAGTGGTTTTGTTCCTTTCAGAGCTTTTGAAGATATAAAAACAAACTCTATTTTGTTGTTGTAGTTGCAGACAAGTTCATGATGCTCATGATGACAATGATGTGTTCATGGTACTTCGTACTTCGATTAAACTAACACTCAAGTACAAGAACAACAACAAGAAGATTGTCCACTAGCCATAAATGTCCACTTCGGAGATGCTTAGAAGGAATCCTTGAAGGCGAAAATTGCTTGACGAAACCAAGAAAAATAACAACAACTGCAATGAAGGAATGGAGGAAAAACAGTGAGTTGTTGAAGGACTCGGTTCACGACAGCAAGAATAATAATAACAAGCAACATGAAGGACACAAAATTAGATGTCATAATAAGTAAACAACAGAAACAGAAAGAAGATGTGAAAAGAAAGCATGCGAGATGAGCGACAATCGGCTAGGACAAAAAAAGAAGAGGAAAAAAGAAGGGGGGGAGAGAGAGGGAGAGGGAGGAAGAAATATAAAAAGAAATGCAAAGAAAATGAGAGGCGTCGAGTAAAGGAAACAGACAGAAAGACTGACAAAGGATCGTCCGCTTTTAAGCAGGAAGCTGAAAATGTTGCTGATGCTGCAAATGAAATCACTTTTTGTGTTTATTGTTGTTGTTGTTAAGGTTGCTGTTAAGGTTGCTGTTGATTTTGTTTGCTTTCAATGTGCATTTAAATTGGATCCTCGGCAAATCACGCTTCTTTTCATTCTTAATGCAATCTCATGGCACACACACACATCGTCATGTTCTACACAGCATATCGTTAGTTGTTGTTGTTCTGTGTTGTTGCTGTTGTTGTTGTCGGTGTAGTTTATTCCTTGAACTCATTGCTTTGTGCACATTTTACGCGAGATCAACGCGTTAAGATTAACCTTAAAAATGCATCGAAAACTAACCAACTTTCAGTTCAACTAACAACATGATTTCACTGATGGTTATGGCTGTTGTTGTTGTTGTTGTTGCTTTTTTTGTGGTTGTTGTTATTTCAATTGTTACTCTTTAGAAGCAGCAGCATTCAAACACGTTTTCCGCTCTCATTTTTCCCTTTTGGCGGAATAAAACATGGTTTCCGTGCTTCGTATATCGCGATTTTCATTTACGATAACTCTGACTTATCGTTCGTTATTATAATATTTTTGTTGAGCTACACTTTACGAGGCTTTCTAGTTAGCAATACAAAAGAATTCCACGGAATTGACAGCAGCAATCGTTGCCAAGAATTACGAGCCGCAGAAGGATTTTACTACCAGCGTGGAATGGAAAATAAGCAATCGGAAATAGTATGGGTTTGTGACTGTATAATAGAAATGTTTTGTATACAATAACCTAATGTAGAGTATTTAGTTTAAAATTAAAAAGAAAAAACAAACCCTATTTAAATCTATCACAAAAAATGTCACATTTAATTTCAATGCTTGAGTATATGGGATGTATAATCAAAGCATTCTAAGATATCATGGGCTAAAATCAATCCTTCAGGAGTCTGGTTTTATATGGATTGTATTCCCCTTCATTTATACTGAATTTTAAATGTCGATTCGCCCGAAAACATGCTTTCAAAATGTCGCCGAAATCGTCTTCAGTTTCATCGTCAGTCGAATGGAAGCGAATGAAACATGCGCCAACGTGTAATAAAATAAATAAAAGCTACTTCTCTGAAGAATTTAATTATGTAGATTTGAACAAAGTATTCGAAAAAGGAAGAAGAAGAAAGGGGGGGGGGGGGAGGAAGAACGAAGAAGAAACCAGTGTGAATAATAAAAGAAAAGACTGCTGATGAAAAACATTCCCAAGTCAGCTGCGGCGAAGATGATTCTTTTAGAAGCTGTGTTCTATCGACGATATGATAGAATTTTTTTACTACAGCATAAATGAAAACACCAACAACAGCAACAACAGCAACACTAACAACAGCAACAGCAACAACAACTACAAAGCGTGAAACATGCATATAAAAAGAGCGTCGTTTAATAGCTCGAAGCTGCTGCTGCGTTAGAAGGATTTCAACACTGCTTTGAAGCGAAGTGATGACGGGGAGCGAAGGGAAGGACAGAGAAAGGGTGATAAAAGCGGGTGACAGAAACCGCATGAAAAAAGCGGTTGACGGAAAATACAAAAAATGGCTTTAAAAAATGAAGTTGTTTATTACATTTAATTGTTTAGTGACGTTTTATATAATAATAATGATGGGGATAATATTAATAATAATGATGGTAATAATAATGCTAATAATAATACTTGTAATAATAATACAATAATTAAAATAATGCTAATAATAATACTTGTAATAATAATACAATAATTAAAATAGTGACAATAATAATAATGTAATAATAATACAATAATGATAATAATGACAATAATAATAAACTAAATAAACCACAATATAAATGAATATTGTAAACAACGAAAGACTTTGATTTAATTTGCTTTGCTTTGCTTTATTTCTGTGGCACCTGAAAGTATGCAGCTATTTTTTAACCATACACAGCAAAATTTCTCTGCATGCACACGCTATGCTTCTTCAATTTGTTAGGTTACAACAACAACAACAGCAGGAACTACGACGACTCATTGGTGTTCGTGTTGTTGTTGTAATTGTGTTGTTGCTGTTGTTTTAATTGCTGTCACCCTTCCGCATGAATTCAACGCGAATTTGGCGAAAATTGACGCGTGTGTCGCTCTGCGTTGTTGCGGTCTGAATTTATTACTGCGGCTGGGATTTGAGAGAGGATTTTCTGTTCGCTCTGAGAACAGGCATTTCTAAGGATTGCTTCGGAGATCAAAATGAAAGCAAAACACGAAAAAAATAACACCGAATCGATGCACGTTTGATTTCGCTGAGTGATTATGAGTAATTTAGACGATTTAATGCAAGTGCTGAAAATAATGCGATGACAAGAGCATTCATAGCAAAAACAAATACTATTAAATACTAATAATAAGGCTAAAAATTGTTTACTGGAGTCAACAAATGAAATTTAGTAGTCGTCGGCATGCGGTGGGCGAGGGGATGCTGTTCGGGGCAAGGGCAGGGTTCGAGAATAAATGAAATGTTGTGAAATGAAACCTTTATAGTTGAGCTGGTGTAAAAGTGCAGCAACAACAACAACAACAACAACAACAACAACAACAACAGCATTAAAACTCAACTGGATGAAATGACTTCGTAATGAAAGGAAAACAAAGAACTGAATTGAGCGGCACTCAAAATAAAAGCATAGTTTTAAAAGCAGTACAAGCAAAAGATGAAGAAGAAGGCGACGAACAACAACAATAACAATAATAATAAGAACAGAAACAACAACAACAACAACAACAGCAACAGCAGCAAGTGAAAAATCATCAACATTTCAATAAGAATGGGAACAAGGATAAGAATAAGAACAACAGCAATAATAAAAAATACAAATAAAAATAAAAATAACAACAACATGATGTTTTTGATGTCTTTAAATTTACAGTAAAAGGTTACAGTAGATGAAGAGCAACAACAACAACAACAACAACAACAATAATGACGCTGTTAAAAACAGAATCCTTGAGATTTTTTCCATTTTATTTTCATACAACGAGTTCGTTGTTATTCTGTCAGGGCGATGATGATGATGATGTTGATGTTGATGATGATGATGATGGTGATGATGATGATGATGTTGATGATGATGGTGTTGATGACCACAAAGCTTCTAACTTTTACGGTGTAGTAAAAATAAATCAGTTCTTCTGTTTGTTCGTAATAAAATTTCACTAAACTGTAGGGCACGAAATATAAACATAAACAACAACAAAAACAACACTTTAACAAGTACTTAAAAAGGAAAAAAGAAATGCCTTTCTTCTTCCTTTTCGTAAATGAAAGTAATATTAAATAAATAAACGATACTTTGATTTTTCCAACCATGTTTCATCAATGCGAGTATTGCGAGTTCTTTCAATAAAGCTTTTTAGTTCGGAAACAGTTCTGAAATAACAAAATACGCAAAAATATTAAAAAATGTGCCGAATGTAAGTAATTCGAATCAATCAAAGAACTCATTAGAAAAAATAGCACAAGAATGCGATTGAAAACTTACTTTAAGCTTCGTTTTATGGTCCAGTCCACTTTTTAATGTCACATTTAAACACTCTCTCTTTAAATGAATGTCCACCTTTTTGACATTATCGCCAGCTGTTGACCTGCCTCATTTAAATGTGCGTTTAAAAATAACATTTAATTTTTTGCCAGTCGTTTAGAAGTGACTGAATTATCTACTAATGAGCCAGTGAACCGGCGGGTCCCACGGGTTAAAAAAGCCCCTAATTTCTAAAATGTTGCACACGCCATTTTGATGTAATCTTCTTCTATCTCTTTCGCTCTCTCTCTCTCTCTGTCCCTCTCTTTAACTGTCGTTCACAATGAGCTGAGTAGATACGATTTATTTTGGTTCTGTTTATGACTCATATTCTTTTTTTAACATATTTTGCCCCCTTCACAACGTATTCGAAATGCAGTTTTCGAGGTCATCAGAGAGCAGAATTTTCAAAATGTCGGATCTGAATTGAGTAGATCAAAGCTGTTGATATAATTAATGGAATTTTTTAATAATAACCATGACAACGACAACATACAGCGACCAAACCAGCAAAACTACAACAAAAACAAGAAATACTTTTATAACAACAACAGCAACAACATTCGCAAGTGTTTTTTTTCTTTTGGATAATTATTGGTGCGAGTTGCATTGATTGCGGTGTTGTTGTTTTTGTTTACTTTTACTGCTTGTCATTAAGTTGTTTATGGATTATTTTGTTGCAGTGTCCATCAGCGATAATATTTGCAATTTATAGTTGTTGTTTTTGTCGTTGTTGTTGTTGTTGTTATTGCTTAAATGAATTCTGCGCTCTCTTTTCGAATATGTAGAGCGACAAATTAGTTTTTATTGTTGTTGTTATTACGTTCATTAGTGTTTATCTCTCTCTATCTCACTCTCTCTCTCTCTCTGTCACTTTCTCTCTCTCTCTCTATTTATGTCCAGCTCTATTGACGTACATATTTATATAAAATCTAAATAGTTTCAATACTAATGAGTTTTCCTCTCTCCTGACCCCTTTTTCTCTACGCCCTTCCCCAGCACCCTTTTCATTTGCGACCCTAATCTATTTTCAGAACGAATGTAGACAATTATTTCTGTTTGAAATCATTTTGTAGATTTCAGAATTTAAATGAGTTCCATTCAAACTGAAAGAGAGAAAAAAATTAAATTTTTTGCATTTTATTTACTCATGTGATCAAAATAGAGTCGTTTGTGATGGATTGGGAGGGGTGGGGGAGGAGGGTGAAGGGATCGAAAGGGGATGGTGTTATGTGCCAGTTGCATTTAATACCCTTTAAACAGATTCAGTACTGTAATTCGACATACAGGCGAGTATACACACTAGAGTAGCCTCGAACTGGTAACTACAACCGTAGTTTTTATCAACTACACCCTCGGAGTGTAATTAAAATAGATAATCACTGTGACCATGTAGAATATTAGGATACACTACAGTATATCCATAAATAAATCCGAAACATGGGACCCTGTATACCTATGATATGTATGAGTAGATGGAAAAAACTCGACTATGTTCAAATACGTTTTTGATGTGGATTGCATATATAAATACTTTAAAAAGTTATCTCGTACCGTTTTGAAAATATTTTGAATTTTCTATTTGAAATGTAAAAATTTACATCTTCGCATTTTCACTTAAGAAAAAAACGACTCTCACGTGTCTTGAGAATGAAACCCGATACGATGATTTAAATATCACTTTGGAATTGAAAATAATTTCCTAATCAGATCATTTATTTTATTTATCTTACCTACTGAAGTCACGCTTTTAAGTTTTTCTGATTCTATTAATTTTAAAAGGATTTATTTTTTGACAGACAAAATGTTTTATTGCTAAAAATGTGTGTGTGTGTAGCGTGCAATGAAAGAAAGCAACACAAACCAATAGCGACGAAATGTTGAATTAAAGTGACAGAAAAGCGAGTGTAATAAAAAGAATGAACGTAAAGAAATTCAATTTGCGAAACGATATCCTTTGGATTTGCATAAAACACTCATTTTAGGTTATCCGCTCAGAGAAGCCTTTGATGCTACGGCTTTTCTACCACCCTCTCCCTCCCTCTCTCTCACTTCCCTCCCCCTCACTAACTACTTCCTTCCCCTTCCGGTGGCTATCAGAAGCTCATGTTTTCTGTGCTTCTGTGGGACTTTTCGTCTTCTTCTTGTTTTTCTTCCTCTGTGAGTGCAAAATTGAAACCCATCAAATTTATTGAAATCACTTCTTTTGACGTTCATTTGAAGTCGTCAGTCGTCAACAAAAACGAAAGCAAGAGAGAAAGAGATGGAGAAACACATACATACATAGAACACACGAACAAAATAACGAATTTGCGAATGTGGAGGAGAGTCGATCTCTCTATCGCTCACACACACATACACGTGCACTCACACTCTTATAGATTTTCAATTTATTGACAAAAGGATGTCAGCATACTTTTCTTTGCCAAAATAAATTTTAGACTCAATAATTCCTGTTTTTAGGCGTATTGAAATGAATTCAAGTCTGTTAGTATTTGTGTAACTGATGCCTCTGTGTGTATGTGTGTGTTATGTTTGTCCTTGTGTGTTAAAATTTATGTCATTCGTCCAAAATAAATACATTTTACATAAATGTCACATTCTGTTCACTGTTTTTATTGATTGCATTTCTTGATTTTGTAATAAAATCAAAATATGTCTCTTTATCCCACTCCCTCTCCGTATCCTTACTCTATCTTTATCTTTATCCTTTTTGTGAGGGTCTTTAGGATGTCCACGAGAGAAAATTATATTCACCATTCCAAGTTTTATTAGTTTATAGAGAACAACACTAGATTTTTGCATACTTTTAGGCGGCCGTCTTTAATACTTTACTATCTTTAATACCGTCTTTAATACTGGTTTACAAGTTTAAGTGTAAAAAATAAGATAACATGATTTTATGCTGCGCTGATGAACACAACCACGCCATATGATTCCCACAGAGTTTGTAGAAATGGATGCTAAGAGACAACTTGTGACACAATTAGAAATCAAATCTCTGGTATTTTATGGGGAAACGTATTAAATACAAAGAAACGGAGACACCTGATTTACTAAACATTTTGATACTTTTTGGAAATTCAACATGGCGTCGTAATAATTTGTGGAATCGGTAGTATCTATTCATATTGCCTTTGTAAGCTTTTCGTAGTTGTCGTGAGTTAAACACAAATCCTCTCTTTACTGAAAACACCATCGACAACAAAACTGTGATTTGATTTTATTAAATTAAATCGTCATGTTTTCTTACTATGTTACATTTACGCCAGTTTTTATAGATATTTCGAACTCTGACCTCCAGGATTTTGAGCTAGAAAATCAAAGAAACCAATAAAGAAATCAATAAAGAAATCGATTATCGAATCGACGGGAAAAAGGTTTACATTGAAGTTTGTTGAAGACGACGACGATGTTGTTGGTGAAGACGATGGTTGTTGACAGAACATTAGATTGGATAGAGATCGCTTGAGATCGTTTAATTTTATTTGTTGGACAATAAAAACTAAAGAACAAGTTTTATCGGACTCGGAGGATAACAAACACTCTCACTCACAGACTTGGAAGGATGTTAAAGAGGTCCTTCACACTGAAGGGCTTGAAAGTTGAAGAAGCAAGAGATAAAAACAAACAAGATACTCGTAGAAAAGGATTTCAAGGACATTAGAAACGAGGGAAGTTCGAACGCTGTTTGTTGTTGTCGTCGCAATCGTTTGTTGAAGTGCCGAAGATGATCGCAAAACCATTTACGAAAGTCTTCGAAGGCACACACAGCACACACACACACACACACAGCATACACACACAGACTAACAAATCCTTAATCAGTCTCAGAAATGACCATCTCAAGCTTTAGCAAAGGACATTCCACGAAGGTTGCTTTTCTTACATTCTGCCACTCGTTTTGACACAACTTTGGAGAAATCAGTGGGTGGGTGTCCCTTTTTGATTCGTCCGCTTGATATCCTTCCTTAATGACAACTTCTGGAATTGTTCCTTTATTGCTTTTGTTGTTTGCGTTGATGCTACCGCTTAATGAGCTCCTTGACAAGCGTCTATCTGAGCATCTGTGGGCGATTTAATATATTGGTGGCAGGATTTCAATTTGCTAAAAGGATTTCCGGTCACAGTTAATGAAAATTTATGGCCGATGGAATCGATCCAAGAAAAGGAGGGTAGAAAAAGGAAACGAAAGTCATTATTGTGAGGAAACTAACGCGAAGCAGGCGGAGGGGGAAAAATGGTGGCTGATGTTTTTCGATGCATATTTTAAGGCTTCAAAAATGTCGAAAAATTTCAAGGAGTGTAATTAAATGCCAGGCTATCAACCTGAGGTAATCGAAAAGGTGTCTTTTTTTCCGTCAAACTGTTTTTTATGGCTCAAAAGTATTCTTTTCACAGGAGAAAAAATCCGATTTAATAAAAGGTCTTTCAAGTAAGAGAGAGAGAGAGGAACGAATCAAAAATACATTCAATGGATTTACACATCACGTAATTCTTCAAACCCGGCGGCTTGGATGTCCCATGAATGCCCGCCCATTTCATCACCTGGCACCCTCAATGGCGCCCGCCGTAACGGATACGAGTGATCAGGATTTGATGACAGCGCGTTTTTTGCGGACAAACACTCATCCGCTGCTCGATTTAATATTTTGCCAGCGTCGTCCGTCGTCAGGCGAACGAATTAAAATCGAATTAATTGCCGCCACGTAGAAACATGACCATGGAACCACTTCAGCCTCCAGGACTTTCTTTTGGAGGGGTGAATAAAAAGAGGAATACTAAAAAAAGCAGAAACACGCCAGGAGCAGGGAATTGGAGAGGCAATCAAATGAATTTGATTTCCGGCCGAGAACACTTTTTCACTTAACAGGAAGCAGTCCATGACACATGTCCATACATACATGAGTATGTGTACTCTGTATGTATGCGTGTAAAGAGTGGGTAGAATAAGTGGATGGATGGTCATTGTTTACGATCGGTTGACTGGCTGCTTTGATTTGAGTTGAGTTGACTTGAGTTGAAGTCGTTCTGAGTGCGTTTCGTTCATTAAAAGCTCATTAAATATGTTAGCTCTTTTTTCTGCTGCACCACGTTGTGGAGTTCATATACTTTGGCTTGCTTCCCCTCCGTTCTCTCTTCGCACTCTCTGCTTCCTCTCCGCTGAGTATACTGCTGAGCTGCTGCTGTTGTTGTTGGTGTTTCTCAGCCTCATTTGTATGCAGTGTCGCATCTGCTCAGTGCGTGTTACTGTTGTTGATGTCTACAACGGTTAGCCAAAGTGTCAGTTTGCTTGACAAGCTGGTGACATGGTTATGATGATGACGGCGCGCTGATGATGATGATGCCCATCACCATCAGACACACACACACATCTACACATTTTTTATACGCTTTATATACACACACTTTGACAATCTAACGTTTTCACACAATTATTCATCACATCGAAACTTAAGTCAAGAATTTGTATGTGTGTGTGTGTGTGTGTAAATGCGAGGGCTTTTATTTGTGTGTATATTTTTCAGCTATTATTCATTATTTGTGTGTATTTGTGATTTTCTATGTCCTGCATGCAGGAGAAACTTCATTCATTTGCAAAACTTTGAATTTTCTTTCACTTTTCATTAATTTTGACAATTATTGTTGTTGCGGTTGTTGTCTACGTTTTTTTCCGTTATTATTGTGGTTGTTGTCCACACTGTTTGGTCAAAATCATCAAAAAATAATATATTTCAAATAAAGTCAGGTAAAAAAAATAACTCGCTTCGAATAAATGATGTTCAAATAAAATTCATTGAAATAAAAGTAATTTAGGTAAACAGAAAATAAAATAAATAAGTAAAATAGAAAATAGCAAAAAGTGTCTGCCTAAAAATTTAAATTTAAGCTTTTTACTCATTTTAATTGAATGAACAAAACTCGTTGGATTCTGTAAGAACACGAAATTAAATTAAAACTTTTATGTGACAAAACCAAGATGCGAAAAATCACTTAAAACGAAAAGGATGCTGTTAACCAGACACAACACAGAATCCTTTAAGCATTGAAATGGAACGATTTTGATTGCCTCGTCAGCTCGTTTTTTTAAAAATTCACTTCAGCACTCGATGGAGACAAGAAAAAAGAAGAAAGAAACGAACGAAAGACGACGAAAGAAGGCAAAAAAGGAGGGAGCAGAAGGAGGAGGAGGGAGGGGAGAACAAAAGGTAGCTAATGACTACGAGGCAGCCAGCGAGAGAGAAGCGTAGAGAGAGAGAGAGAGGGAGAGAGAGGGACAGAACGTAAATTAATGGTACTCAGCGAGGCGCATGAGGAAAGCACACACACACACACTCACACTCACACACACAAACGTGCGCTCGGTAACACAACCACAAATGCAGAATTTATTGCTGAGCCGATTTAAACTTTCGACAACATGTCACGTGAGTGATGTGACACGCCGCACCGGTGCGTGGATGTGTTGGGTTCCGTTCCTTGGAAACACTTTCACGTGGACGGATACAGTCACACAAACACTCAGACCTTCAGACACACACACAAACACACGCAGACAGAGAGAGAGAGAGAGAGAGAGAGAGAGAGTACCGCCTTCGATACTCTTTTGTCTAAGCTTGACAAATGCTCTCGTTTCGTGGTACTTTTTTCTCTTCTTGTTCTTCTTCGTCCCCTTCTTCTTCTTCGCAACTTATCCACCCTCTGGCTCTTCACGTTCTGCCACGCCCCGCCGGTTCCATTGCCCCGAGTTTCGCGATTTTCAACTTGAATTTTTACTCCAACACTTACGCTGTGAATTTTTTTGACTTCTTTGTTTTGTTGTTGTTTTTTTACCTCTCCGACATATCAGCCATTCACCTCAGCTGTCAGGCTCTCAGTCGAAGCTGTCAGCTTAACATCCTGGCACATCCTCGGCTCCGGGGCAGCGCAATATTTCAGTGCACGCCAACAATATGTCTTTCGGCAAAAACTTGGCACGCATCTCATTTGTGTCGGGAATTCATCACCTGGCGCTCTTCCGTAAGGCACTCTCACGCTTCCTCACTTTTGCTCTCTCTCTCTCTCTCTCTCTCACTCTGTAGCTCACTATCTTTATCTCTTTCTGCATCTCCCTGGCTGTGTGAGTGCTTTTAACTGTTAAGCATACAATTTTAAGTATAAAATTTAACTAAAAGCATTCTATAAAAAAAGAGAAGAGATGAGTACATCGAAATCAGTTTTCGACCTGGTTTTCTGACTCACGGCAGACCAAACGTCGTCTTCATTGACGTTACGTGCTTTCAGCTCTTCCGTAATCCGTTCGAAATTCACGCTTAAATAAATAATGTTCACACGTCAAAAATGTGCCACGAGATATCCGTCGTTTCTCTCTCTCTTCCTCTACACCTATTAGAAGCTCTCTCTCTCTCTTGTGATTTCTTTCTGTGTTCTTGATTCCTTGAAAAACTGCCAATAATTCCCGGGGTCTAAAAACGATTTAAATCAGAATCAGATCAGCGTTTAATGAAGATACTTTGAATGTTTTGTTAGCTCTTTAATAAATGATTCCTCTTTTATTAGCTCTCTTCATTTAATAGCCTTGTTTTACAACAAAATCTCTTCCTGCGGGTCGCTACGGTGGGTCGTTATGGTCGGTAATTTTTTACCACTTTATAACTTGATTTATACTCGCGCACACATAAAAAACAGGGTAAAAGTACCTGGAGTGGTTAAAGGATTCGAATTAATAATTTATGCCCGCTTTTATATGTTTACTTTTATGTCCTCCTCTCTTCATTGTACACCCTATTTGCTCTCTTCTCTTCAGGCTGCTTAAATCAAGTCACAACCATTATAATGACCGAAATAGTAACGAAGAATCCACGGAATATTTTCATGCCTTCGGTTAGGATTTACGACAGAATAAATAAAGTAAATATTAATAAAAATCTCTCTCTCCGGTGGGTGGTTGTGTGTGTGTATGTGTGCCTGACTGACTGACCGATCGACTGACTGACCGATCGACTGACTGACCGCCTGACTGACTGACTGATTTCCCATGTGTTCAAGAGAGCGACGAGAGCCTGCGGCCGTTTACTAATCAAAACAACAGAAATCCTTCGAAAATCGTAAGCATTCGTAGTCGAATAATCATCGAGGAATATCTGCTGGCAGGACGAGAGCCTGGTCCAGTTACTTAAGCCACTCGCAGGCCGCTTGAGCCTTACATTTTTGCCCCATCCTTTTATTTACTTTGGACCCATTTTTTATCGCTTTTTTATGTGTATTTTTGTGTGTGTGAATGGTTGAGAGCACGAAGTGGAAATGAACGGAAAAAATGTCCTTTTGATGGAAAGGATACGTTATACATACACACCGAAGAACACGTGTTTGTAATCGCTTTCGTGTGGCTGTGTGTGTATGAGTGTGGTTGTGTGAGTGCCGACATTTGAGTGCGTATTAAAATGAAAATTGTTGACATTAAAAATGATGAAGGAGCTCAGATTAGATGCTGATGGTTTGTCGCATCCTGCGAGAAAGAGACGGAAGAAAACAGCCGCAGGAGCGGATCAGAAGCTCAATATTTGTTTTATAATCGACGTCATTATAAACGAATCCGTGGCTTATCCTTGTCCTAGAAAAGTCCTTCTTTCATCCGGTGATTATGTTCTGAAGTCTTCTCTTCCCTTTCGGGGGGTTTTTTTAACTGTGATCAGCGTGGATATCAAATTAAAAAATTCTCAAAAATGTACTCTTTTCCTTCCTTTCGACGCTATTCTAGTAAAATGCTTTTTTGTGTTTCAAAGATGAGTCCAATTCGTAGACGTCATTCATCTTGAACCTCTGAAAAGATTGTGTAATTAATTATTATTTTTTTACACCAGGACGACACTCAAACTCCTCGCTCTCAAATAGACACACACACACACACATACACCGCACTTAAACTGGGTGATTTACACACAGTTTAGCGTTTTTAAAAATTTCAGGCTTTTGCTCGCTGTTTGCTTTTTTTTTCTTTTTGCTGTAGCATCTTCTTTTTAACGCTTTTAACCTGCTCCATCCTTCTTGAGCCGCCTCCTCCCCCGCTTCGTCTTTCTGCTGCACTGAATGCACAAATTAATGTGAGTGCCTCGAAGAGCTTAACACAAACGCCACGCCACGCCACGCGACGCGACGCGACGTGGGGTCGCTTCAGTGGCTACGAACACCTTCCGGAAGCGAGTTCATATGCGAAATCCTTATTAATTCAATGAATAAACGAATGAGCGCATGCATTTCCGCTTCCGCATGCTGTTAGTCTCGGCTGAAGTCTCACCCGCCTGCGAGGAGGGTGCGGAAGGTGAGAGGGAGGTAGAGGAGGCGGCTAGGCCCCGGCGTTGATGTCGTTGCAACGCGAAGTTTCGTTCTTTTTTTGCATAAAATGTTGCAAGTTAATGAGCTCCGCGTGAAGCACTTCTTTAAAGCTCTTTGCTCAGTTCAGTAGTTAGTGTGATTGGGCGGAAGGAGGGAAGCAGTGGTGGGGGGGGGGAGTGCAGAGGGGCAGGGAAGATAAAATAAGCAAGAAAAGTGGCTGCTCTTCCCTGCAGAGTGGCTGCTGCTTTCGTCTGCTTGTTTGATCGAGTGTCCAGGAGCTAACAAGGAGCTTTCGTGTGTTTCGTGTTGTTTGCAAGGATTCGTGAGGTGTTTCTGAAAAATGGGCACATTTTAATTTAATGCTCGCTCAGCGCGAAAACCATTTCGATTGCAGAAAGCTTTTGATGCTTGAACTAAACGAAATGCAAATAAAACTTAGCGAAGTTGCTTTGAGTGCGATTTTGTGGGAACCACGAAGTTATTGCTGCCGTTGTTGTTGTTGTTATTCTTGTTGTATTGCTTGTGATATTGTTGTTGTTGTCATAATAAGAAGCATGATCATCATGTGCCTGTTGGTTACTCAGGGGAATGCTCAGCGTTTTTCTACACGAAGCAAGCAACAAAAAATACAACAAAAACCACCATTCGCCATCCAAAACATATCCACATCAACAGCAAAGGACTCGAAGGACTACAGCATCATTACGAATGATTTAAGTGAAGTTCAGTGAAGGAGGAGTCGGCGGTGGCTGTGGTGGTGCTGCCACAGGACAGAAATATTTATGGACACGTTTTAAATTATCATATTAAATGATGCGTCTGTATTATGATCACGGTTGCTGTTGTTGTTGTTATTTTGGTTGCTGTTCCCTTAGTGTGTCGCTGAGGGGGGGGGTGGTAGAGGGAGGGGAAATAGGGGTCGACTGAAGATGAAGTTGTTTGTGAGTGGATGAAATCATTTTTCAGGTCCTGAAATACACTTTCACTGAAATCTCAAAACAGTTACTCTGTTCTGTTCTGTTCATAGCTCATATACTCTACAAGCGCAGATAAATTCATGGTCGATTTCAGTGGGCTCATTTTTTGTGGACCGATTCGCCCTGATACATGAACTCCGGGAATAGAATTTCAACTTCAGCCTAAAATCGTAGGCATTAATATTGATTTAAAAAGTTGGTGTGACAGTTCGGATTCCTCTAATTTTCTCCAGAGAGGAAAGCTTCCACTCGTTCTCCTGTAATCGTGATTTCCGCAGACAGACGGTGAATATCATGAATGTATAGACATTTCTCTGTCTGCCACGCCTTCTTTAATGCTTTACAAACGCAAGAACACAGTGAATGTACCCATAGATCCCTTCGGTTGTAAGGTATAGAAACGTATCTGTTAACGTATTAATTTTGTGTATATTTCTGTTGTGTGTCTTTGCAAGAATCAAATAATTTTATCTGGAAGATGAAATAATGAGAGCAACTGTACAAATTTAGTAGCTCCTTCTTCACTCCCTTTGAAGTGATGTAAACACCAAACATTTTACAACATCTACATTATCAAGTAAAGTGCTCGGTTCCATTATCGTTTTGATCTCTGTCCACCTTCAAAAATTAAATGATGCAAAACTTTTCTGTTGTTTAAATTACACTTTTGAATGCCATCAATTCGTTTGTTCGTTCTTTCGTTTGTTCGTTCTTTCGTTTCTTTGTTCTTTCGTTTCTTTGTTCTTTCCTTCCGTGGTTTCTTCGTTCCTTCATTCCTTCGTTTCTTCGCGCTTTCGATTGTTCAACTTCATGACGAACTGACCTACAATTTCTTTCTTTCTTACTTTTTCTTTCTTCTCTAACTTCTTTTTATTCTTCTTTTTGCTTAAGGTTGGAAAATGTCTGCTGCAAATAAGTAACACGTTTACGGAGGGTCGGCTACCCTCTGAAACTTCTTCGCACCCCCTCTTCTTTCTCCTTCTCCTCATCCGCCTTCTTCTCCTTTATCATGTTTGAAGGTATTTCTGAATACAACTCGTCCTTGTAATCCTTGTCGTCGTTGTTGGCTTCTCGTTGTCTCTGCTTCTCCGCCTCTGTCTGTCCTTATAATTTTTGGCGTCTTCCTTTTCATCATCGTTGTTGTTGTTGTTGTTGTTGTTGTTGCTGTGTCTTTGCGTGACTTCCTTCAAGTTTGACACGCGTCACGGAGTGCTTGGAGTTCATTATTGTCACCAGTTTTCTTTGTCAGTCATTCAAACAAGCAGACTAACAGACGAATAGACTGACAGATAGAGAGTCACAGAGACAGAGAGAGAGAGAGAGAGACAGAGAGAGAGAGAGAGAGAGAGAGAGATAGAGAGGGATAGAGAGATAGACAGATACAGCCAGAGAAAGACAAATAATGAGAAAGCAAATAGTAATAGCAAGCAAAACATAATAAATAAAATATTTGCATTAGAAAAGAACTTTGTTATTGTTATTGCTGTTGGTGTTGTTGTTGGTATTGTTGTTGGTGTTTTACAAATTAGAACATTTCCAATTTTGACAGCTTCAATGTGTCAGCATTAAAAGCACACGAAGCGCGCTCGATGTTTCGGCGGCGGGGACAAAAAAACAACACAGAGGTTTTGTTTTCATACTAAGTTGTACATGTATTTGTTGTTGTGGTTGTTGTTGTTTATATTATTGTTGTTGCGCCCGTGTAATAAACAGTCACAGTGACAGGGCAGGAAAAACTTGACGTTGACACAAAAGCGTTTGTGTTTCTTTGAGTTCAGAGCTCTTCCTGTTTATTACATAATTTTGTTGATTTCCTTGTTGTTGTTGGAAGACAAGTAACTGTAATGTTCATTCTATTAAAAGTGCCATTTATTTTCTTTGAAAGGTTGACTTCTTTAAATGGTTGAAAGAACTTCATGGCTAAAAAATGCATGGACTCAAATTTAAACGTGAATAGAAATGATATTGTTTTTCTTAATACAAAATATCTGTATAATATTTACAGTTTAATTTGGTAATGTTAAGAATATTTAATTAAGCATCGAACATTTTAATCAGTTGTAATCACAAAATAGGAACGATTTTTTTCGGAACTTATAGAGGGAGAGAGAGAGATACATACGTCACACATACACAGACATTTATATTAGCATACACTATCTAGAAAGGGAAGTTGGAAGGCGTGGCTGCAGAGGGTTAACTTTTTTGCATACGCAAATTTAATTTATTTCACTCGCTGAAGTTTTTGCTTCATGCAACTTCAACGCGCTGATTTTCATCTCCTTCTTCTCTCTACGTCTCTTCCGTTCTCTCTCTCTCTCTCTTCTATTTATTATATAATAATTTTTTCATTTTTCCTCTCCCTTTCTTCCTCTTCCTATTCTGCTTTTTTGGCGCGTTTGCTTTTGATTATGATTTTGTTTTTCTTTTGTTGCTTTTGTAAGGATTTTACACCGCTTTCATTGCTTTTTATTTGCAATATTTTCATTTTCTTTTCTTGTTTTTGCCCTGTTGCTCTTTTATTTATTTTATGTATTTCTCTTTTATTTATTTTTGGTTCTATTTTTTGTTGAAAATCGTGTTTAGTTGTCAGCGAACGCAATAAAATGCAACATTTTATTTTTTTCATATTTTCTCGAAGTTGGCAACGCGTTTGCTTGCATTCAAGCATTCATGCATGCATGTGAGTGTGAGCGTGTGTGTGTATTTATACACATATGTATGTGTGTGTGTCTGTGTGGGGTGTTGAATTAAAGGTAACGCCAGAGGGCGTCATATTAATTTTATATTTCTGCAGCTTAACATTCATTCGCAAGAATTTTCAATTTCAAGTCAACAGAAAGTTTTGGAAAAAACAGGGTTGCCAGGGTTGTCTTCAGTTGGCTTGTGAGTCGAGTTCTTGCGCTCATCCGCATCATCGCAGGACGGAATTTCGCGCAAAACGTATGACAGGGTCTTGAAAACGTAGGGAATGAGTCCGGAATGAGTGCCAGTTGCCGGATGACGACGGGTTGTGATGTTGCTAATGGTAACGCGTTGTCGCTGTCACCGTATTTAAGTTGATGTTGAGCTGGCTGAACTACAGTTCTGGAGAAGGAGACACCGTGAAGAAGGAGAGAGATAAACATGGAAAAAGGACTGCACAACTTTGTAAGTTCAACGGCAGCAATGAGACGCTTTAAATTATCCTGCGTGACTCTCGTTTCTGCTGCCGCGCTCGAAACTTATTCCTTCTCTTCTTCGCTTTCCTCCGAATCAGGATCCGCACGAATCCGTTAACGAAAATGTGACGCTGCGCTCGTAATTGCTCGATGCTGGAATGCTGATGTTGCTGCTGTTCTGATTATATGATTTCTTGTTGTTGTTGTTATTTCGTTCTTCAAAAGTCGCTTTGTTGTTGCGCTCACATGCGTTAAATATTTCCTGAATTTGCTTAAGTTAGCAGAAACTAAAAAAGGAGCTGGCGAAGTTCCTCATTATGCGAGTTTCTTCGCGAATTATTCGTTATTAAAAACGCCGTACGAGTGTTTAATGGAATTTATAATAAAACAAGTATCATATCATTAGAGCGAATATAACATCTTTCATTGTTGTTCATAAAGTTATCAAGAAGCAAAATAATTTCAATCCTAAGAGTTTAGATCCAGAGTTCAGATGGAAGGAGTGTGATTGTGAGCTTGAATCGGATGAGTTTGCTTCGGAAGCGTTTGAATCGGAAGTTTCGGAGTTTGAATGGAATAATTTACGTGCTTTCGTGAAATTGGCTTTGAGAGAATATCACATCTTTATTCCTCTTCCTTGTTTTTACCTCAACAATTCTTCTAACCTGTTCAAAAGTAAAGAAGTGACCATTAAATTAACCCCAAACTTGGGGAATTTTTTATTATTCCACATAAAAAAGTATACGAAGCAACCCGGATTTTTTGATTTTCTTTTCTTTCCTCTGCTTCAAAATGATCCTCTAAATTTTTCCACCCTCGTACAAAGTAGACGCAGCAGCAGCACTTAATTTTTCCGGTGCAGCCAGCGAGAAAATGGGCCGGGGAGGGGAAAGTAAGAGGAACGCAAGCAGATGCATGGATGCAACTCCACTTGTTTCCGGTTACGGAGCTTAGTTTCCGCTACTGGAGTTCTGAGTTACGTTTCACGTTGTTTTTTTTTGCTGTTAATTATTTTTGTTGTTGTTAATTGTTTTTTTTTGTTGTTTTTTATTGTTGTTGTTGCCGTAGCTCCTGAATTGGACTCGCCAGAGTTGGTTGATTATGCTTATAAACGGGACTCGGGATTCAAGCTGCAGGAGCAGAGCAACATCAGGGATCTTGGGGCATAACAAGGAGGGGACGAGAAATAAACGGCGATACAGGGGACAGCGTGAGACAGAGGAGACAGCGATAGACAGTGAACGAGAGATGGGAGTAGAGGAAAGTGACTCCAAAGCCGTTGTTCATAATCGCCAAGGCAACAGCAAGAGCAAGAGATCTAGAAAGAGTGAGAGAGAGAGAGAAAGAGAGAGAGAAAGATAAAGAGAGAGAGAGGGAGCGGAGAGAAGGAGAGAGAGAAAGAGAGAGAAAGAGAGGGGAGCGGAGAGTCAAGAGCATTTAAGAGAGAGTAACAGAAGCATTTGTAGAAAGAGTGAAAAACAGCATTTCAAGTGCAAAAGCTTTCATTTTTTATGTTGTGGTGGCTGTTGAAGTTGTTGTTGTTGCTAATCAACCCTTTCTTTGTGGGTTTCGTTGTTGTTAATATTGTTGTACTGTAATTTTATTTATTTCTGCTGTTTTGTCTGCTTGTCAGACGTCTCTGAGGGGTTCATTGGTGTTTTTTTTCCTTTTGAATTGTCAAAGCTGTCATGTTACTTGTTGTTGTCCTTGCTGCTGTTGTTGCTGTGTTGCTCTCTTTGTTGATTGTTGTTCTTGAGATGTTGTCCCAAGTGGTTAATGTTTCTTGTCTGCTTGGGGGCGGTTTTTTAAATTGCCCTTAATTTGGTTTTTTGCTCACTTTTCTCCCGAACGTTGCTTCCCCTGTCCGCATATTTTTTAATTGTTGTTGCTAATTTTATGCAGAGTCATTCGGATGTCCTACTTGTTGTTGTTGTTGTAGAATGACAGTTACAATACGATGAAGTGTCGTGTCAAGTTTTTAATATACACTTATTCGCGAAAGGAAAGAAATTCTTTGAAACGATTTTCATTTCTATCGAACAATAAATCCCTCCCTCCTCCCCTCTTCTGCTTTCTTCGTTTTCTTCATTCTTCGTGTCTCGTTCATATGTTGTCATTCAGTTGAAAGAAACTCAATATTCTGAAGCGCAGCTGTCATTCGTTGAAGTTTCTTGCGAAGTTCCGTGTTACGCGTTTGCTTAGAAACGTCCAACGATTGGGTTATCCTTGTTGTTGTGATCACTGTTGTTGTTGTTGTTGTTGTTGCTATTGTTGTTGCTAATATTGCACTTTGTATTGCAGCCGTGTGACACGTTCTCGCTCTGCAATATTAACACATTTTCGCTGCTGTTTTTCGTTATATCCTCATTCGAGCTGCTGTTATTGCCGTTTTTTTTTTGTTGTCATGTTGTTATCACTGCGTTTCTGTTTCTGTTGTCACTGTCTCGTTGTTGTTGTTAGTATTGTTGCTATATTCTTGTTATATTCTTACTATTGCTATGATTGTTCGCGCTTCTTCTTTCCTCGCGTACGAAGCGTGAACTTTTGCCTGTTGGTGGCGTGAAATCTTCGCAATCGGGTAATCGGGCTGGTAGGAGGGCGTGGCAGTTGAATAAAAGGAACAAATTGACAATTTAAAAAACTTTCTTTCGCGCACCGACAACGCGAAAGTTTGAACCCAGCCGATGACGACAACGAGACGCAGGGCAAAAGGACGCAGTGGAATAAAAAAAATGAAAGAATAACACAGAAAGAAACATCGAAAAACACAAAATGCCGAACATCTCCTTGAACTCGGCGGCACGGAAGGAAGGAAGGAAGGAATGAAGGAAGGAATGACGAAGGGAAGGAAGACTTAACATAAACTTGCTGTAGTTTTCACGGCAGCAAGACGCTGGGGAAATTGGGTTGTAAAATTAAAGGATTCTAAAGGATAAGCAGCAAATATGTTGTTTTTGAGCGAGATGAAGGGAAGAAGCAACACGAAAGCTGGAGGTGAGAGAGCAGCAGTTGTTGTTGGAAAAAAGATGTCGTCCCGCTTCGGCTCCCGTCATCACCCTTCGGCTTTCAACGTTTCCCTTCGCCACCCTTCCACGGCATTCGTCTCCTTCTGTCCCTCTCTCCCATTCATTGACACGTTTCTTGCTGCTTACACGTTTATGACTATTTTTCATCAATAATCGTCATCTTTTTTAATTTATTTTACTGTGCTTTATTCGTGTTGCCTTTCGTTTCAGTTCGGCTTCCGTTATTCATATCTTTGGCACTATAGCAGTTATCCAGAGCAGTGTTGTGAATGGTCTCTAGCGTTGTTGAGGCTTCATCATAAATTATTGATGCTGCTGCTTGTGTGTGCAGTACTTAAAGGCATTTAAAATGAAAACCATGAAAGGTCACATTGACTTATCCCGACCTTCTTTCCTTCCCACTTCCCCCTCCCCTGAATGGGCAAAGGAGGGTGGGTTAGGGGTGGATATGTAATTTCGCTGGTCCACCCTGTAAAAACGCACTTCAACTGAGACGAAATGAATTACGGACCATAACGATGAGTGGCAAAGAAGGAACAAAAAAAAGGAAAAAACACCCTCCAGTTTGTGGGTTGTTCGGCGTTGTTGTTGTTGTTTTTCTTTTAGTTTTTCAATAAATCAGGTGTGAAAGTGGAGCTGCTAACATTTGTTGTTGCTTTTAATAAAAAGTACCTCGGTTCCTCTGTTGACTCTGGTTTACATCGTAGGAAAAAGTAATATAATGAGGACCCGGACCCGGAATTATTAAGAAATGTTGTATGCTTTAAAAAGGACTCTCTGTAGTTCTCACGTGGAATACTTGAAGCTTTTCTCATGCCCCCCTCTCAAAGGACCTAACAATACTTTTGTACCTTCTGTGAGGACTTCATAAAGGTTTTAAATATTCATTAGATGCTAAAAGTGCTTAAAAAAGCTTCTGCAGTCTTTATTCAATTTCATTTAATTCCGAAAATGCTTTTAAAATAAGTTTCAAAGACTTACAAATACTTAATAGAAAGTTAAGGCTGAGCTTGAAATTATTATTGTCGAAAGGAGGTAACTGCTTTAAAGGAGAACCCTAGAGCAAGCTTCAGAGTACACTTTATACTGAATTCAACTCAAGTCTTAAGTACCTTTAATATAAAGTAGCTTCAAAATACAAAATCTTCATTAAATTGATGAATTTTCTCCATAAATTATGAAGAAGTCTAGAAAAGACTTTAAAACCTTATAAAGAAAAACTAATAAAATGCTATATAAAGGTTCACAAAGGTCTTCATTGAAATATTATAATACTATGCAATACTTTAGAGAGATTCTTAAGACTTCACTAAACTCATATAGTAAAATGCTTCATAAAAGGGTTCCATTAACAGAAAAGGCTTCCAGCCATTCAAAGAAAAATAAAAGGATTCGAAATCTCAAAAGCTTACCTTCCTTAATGAGTCCCAACATACATACGTTTCATTAAAGATATGTTCGACGATCCGAAAGAGAACCACGTAATTATTCAACATGATTTTTCTTTAGTAATTCTTGATCAAAATGTTTGATATTCGTTTGAATACTGAAATACTGTTTTGCATGCACCGCGGTAATCAAAACCTCCGGATCCGGAAGACCGGATCTTTGTTTTTGTTGCTGTTTATTTTGCTGTTTCGACGATTGCAGTTACTTTGTAATACATGATTAAAGGGACTTTATTCCTTTTTACTCTGCAAAACACAACAACAACCAAGGTTTCAATATTGATCCACCTCAGGCTGGATTTAATCAACAATAAATTCCTCCTCATACCTTTCAGTGCGAACGGGGGGAGGGTGGGGGAGGGAGGGGAGAGTGTGCATGTATTTATACGTATACGTGCCTGATAGCTCTGGGAATTTTATGTTTAATGATTTAATATGTTCGAAAAGAGCTCAAGGCGGCTTCATTCAGATTTTGTCCTGTTGTCCTCATACTCAACTCTCTTTCTATGTCTCTCTCTCTCTCTATCTCTCTCTCTCTCTCTCTCTCTCTCTCTCTCTCTGCTGTATCATCTCTCGTCTCTGCAGCCTTTTTATCCTTCAGTTTCATTTGTTTGTTTTATTTGTAGATTGTTTTTATGTTATATTTTGCATTGGTTTTATCATTATAATTTTCACATATATATTTTGCAGCCGTAATAAATTATTCACGAATTTTTTGTGCTCGTTTTTTATTAATGAAGACCTGTTTTTGTTTTAAATTTCTTTAAAAAGTATATAAAATCTCTTTCCTTTTCATGTCATACTTTCAAGTCGCGTGTATTACTTAAAAGTACACCTGCTTATAAAAGCGTGGCCTACTTTCGGGACGCTCGAATATCGTAAATCGTGAAATGAACCTCGCTGTTGAATTCACGGCCCGTTTATAGAATCATCTGTTAACAAAGCATCCACTCAGTGAGGAGAGAAAATAAGCCAGAGGAATGATAAATCTTGAAAGTGAGTTTCTTAACCTGCCACAATTCGTTTTGAAATTTGCTGAGTTTCGGAGGTTCAACAGCCTATTTATAAGGATACTCTACGGAGTTTTATGCAAGGATCTTCCGATTAGACACAATTTACGAGAGAAATAAATTCTTGATTATCATTTCTCAGAAAAATATAACAAATCCGAGCTTCTGTTAATCCTGCTGGATAGGAAAGCCGATCAACCCAACTCACAGTAGGCTGGGGCTTGCAGATGGAGGAGAACATTTCGGTCGTGCGTTTCCGGTTGTCAATAAGAAACAAATTCTGCTTGATTCTGCCCAAAGTTTGGATGGAGGGTGGAGCCTCCTGTGTTTGGATCATTCAAACTCGGCCATCAGATTGGAAGAAGTTTCTTCAGATTGCTTTACAAACTTACTTTAAACCGCTTAAGCCACGCTAAGCACGTTTATCCGAAGTTTGTACAGTTCCGGCATGTGCTCAAGACTTCTTTAAACGGGGACGGGAAGAGTATCTTTACCCGGTTACAAGTTTAATTGACAGAAAGATAAAGGAAAAGAGTGAGTGAGACTTGGCAGGCAATCAGACGGGCCAACAGACAGACAGCCGGACAGAGATTCTAATTGATAGGCCATCAGACAGTCTCTCTGCCTGTCTGTCTGTTGCTAAAGCTACCAATGCTCATGTTTATCCTTATCCAGGACTCGTTGCTAAGCCAGGTTTCGAACCCTTGCTACAGATGACGATACACGCTTCAACCTTAATTTATATCTTTATATCTCTTAACTGTAAGGGTTTATATTAAATTTATTGATGGAAGGGGTGTCTTCTGCTTCCTTCTTCATCTCTCTTTCGCTTCATCTCTCTTTTGCTTACGTTTTATCGTATATTTAATTTTCACTTAAGTGCGTTTTGATCTGTTTAATGTTGTTAGCGTGACTCATGTTACACGCATGTGTGGTAGTCAGGGGGAGGGGAAGGAATCTTTTTTTGTATATTTTTTGTCCTTAAATTGAAACGCTTTTTCATGCATAAAGATTAAATTTCTGCCTGAACGGCTGCGATTTTCAGGGTGTCTAGAATTTACATAGACACGTTTTCTAGGGGAACCTTTTTTATGTTTTATATGATAAACTGATAAAATGCCAGAAGTGTTTTTTTCTTGGGAAATTAATAGGATATCTAAAGGATTATTAACTGGATTTATAAAGCCTGTTGTCTAAATATACACACACACACATTGAAGCAATAGAATCCGCAGAAATCCTCATCCCAGAAAATTGTTAACTGAATGCAAAGTATTCTGTTAGCAGCTGTTAAAATGCTATGAAAAAACCCAAAAACTTCAATTTTGACGATAGAAGCCAGCCACAAACCAGTTGAGAGAAACTAACAATTTCAGGACTCGGTTTTTGGTCGATAAAGTGTTCAGTGAGAGGAACCAATTTTAATGCATTGTGAAGACGGAGGGGCGAACAGAAGGTGAGGAAAGAGAGGTGTAGAGAGTGCGGCGAACAGAACAAAAGGACAAACAACAATTAAAATCGGTTCAAGTACTCAAGCAACAACAAAAAACAGCAACACCCTCTTCAACAACAGCATCCCACAAACAAGCAGCTGATTTTCTAGTCTGTTGGGAAAAAATCCTGCCCAGCTTCCAAAAATACTTCCGCTGTTGTGTTTGCTTCAGCTTCTGACAACAACGACACCAACGGAAAGTCGAATTCAGTCAAGGTAGGAGGGGGGGGGGCGAGGAGGGGGACGAGGAGACCGCAGCATTATGCAAAATAAAGCCGCTGTTGTGGATTTCGATGTGACGATGTTCATGAAGCCGTCAACACGTTCGGAGCGTGCAAAACGACTTCCGGTAAAAAGTTTAACTGATCCAAAGAAACTCCCTCGGAACCAACCGGGTTTTCTGTTTGTGCCCTTCTCCCTCACTCCCTTTGTCACTCTATATCTCACCCTAGACTCATGCAGTCTCGTTCTCCATCACTTTCTTCCTTTCACTCTCTCTCTTTAAGGGTAAAAAGGGCTAAAGAACGCATCGAGCTGGTTTTATTGCTGTATGTGTGTATGTTTATAATGTACAATGTGTGTGTGTGGGTGTGTGTGAATCGGAAACCCTCTTCGGCAGCCGATTTGACCCTGATGTGACCCCCAGCGTCAGCTGTGTTGTGTCCGAATGCGTTTCTAGTTCAGAGGATTTTTTACTGTTTTTCGAATGCTTTTTGGATGTTGTTTTCTTGTTCCTCATTCGTCCTTGTTAACTCCATGCCTTTGGCCACCACGTTGAACAAGTAACCACGAGAACATTTCCATGAGTAGCACGCCGAAAGTGTGCGAATCACTGTAATCGGCGTTTCAAGGAAATTTTAAACAGAAACCAAAAATTAATTTAAATAAAATAAAAAGAACAGCGTCTGTTTTTATCGTTGGACTTCTTTGTATTCAGGAACCAGGAGAGAGTGAGAGAGAGAGAGAGAAAGAGGGATCGAGCTTGACTGAGAGATTCACCGTCCAAGCGCCTGAGTTGTACAACTGAGTTGTTGTTGTTTCCTAAAGAGTTTCTCTTATTTTTGTTTTTCTCGGCTGACCCGAAATGAATTTTAAACAGTTATTCATACAGTTCACGCCTACTTTTCGCAGACAAATTACTAAGCTCAGCAAATCCAGAGCCAACTGGACGAACAGCGGCGAAACTTTTTATACCAACTTTTTCCCTTTCGGAATATTTTTGGTTGAATTTTTGTTTGAATTTTTTTATAGGTGAAGTTTTTTAGATGTTTTTGTCACCTTTTCTAAAAAACTTCTCTTTTTTCCCTGGACACAGTTTTTCGGTTGCTTGAGTGAATGAAAAATGTTACAACCAAAATATATTCAGTTCGTATTCATTCACTCAGTTCAGCAAACACTCAGTTCAACTGAAATTGTAACTAAATCTGTATCTAAGCTCTGTGTCTAAACACTGTGTCTAAACATATATGTATGTACACATATTTTTTGTGTAACGGGTAGAAAAAAGCTCATGAATAGTTTTTAATGCCCTCGTTTCAAGTGATTCGTTGGGTGGATCAACACAACTCAACCGAACTCAACTTTTTTCCCCACCATTGAAGATATTTGAAAAAAAATTGTTATGAAGTTCAAAGTCATAAGAGAGAAAAAACCACAATCTGTCTGTTATTATTTACTTTGGCAGTTGAAAAATTTACAAACTTTACACACACAGGCGCTGTTTTGCTGATTTGTTGCTTGTTGCTGCTGTTGCTCAGACCGACCCGGCCAACTCTGGTGAACTATAAACAAATTTCTGAATGACATTTAAGAAGTTTGTCACCAGGGCATGGAAAACCAATTAGTGTACGAAGCACAGCGGAAGGCCAAAGGAAAGGGGGAAGCCAGCCAGACCAGCGAGAGAGAGAGAGAGAGAGAGAGAGAGAGAGGAGACGAGCAGGCAATCAGACAGCCAGGTCAACATGGAAACGTAGACAGGCAGATGGACATAGTTTTGGACAAGCAAAAAACTTGAAGTTGCTGCTTGTTGTGAGTCAAAGTTCTAGAAGTTCGTATGTAGTAGCAGTAGTTTTCATTTCAGTTGTTGTTGTTGATCCGTTTTTATTTACTTTTAGTCCAAAGCCTGAATTAGTTACTTATCATTATTATCGAAGCACTTGAAGAGCACTCTCGTAAAGCTTTGTAGATTTCGAATATTTGTGTTCACTGATAAACCAGTAATAAAACGATGTTAAGAGTAAGAAATTATTGAATAAATATAATAATTAAATAATAACTTCAAGGAATTCTTCAGAAGAGCGCTTCACTTTCGCTCAAGTGCTCTTCTAGTGCTCCTTAAGCGTTTTACTGACCACTACGTTGAAGTAAAGGAAAGATTTGCACATCAAACACAATATCACAGCCACTCATACTCCTCTCTCGCTCTCTTCGTCTCTTTTTACCGCTTATGGCATGCAACAACTTTGTTAAATACAAGTAGAAGTGAACAAATGAACTCCAAATCCAACTAAAAATCCTTTCCTTACTTTTCTCTCTGCTGTCATTGCTTCTGGTTGCTTGTCCTTTGCTTTTCTTCTATTCTCTCACTATTTCTGTCTCCTCTCTCTCTCCCTCTTCTGTCCATTCTAAGCTCTTCTCTATCATATCAACTTTAAATTTGAATTAAATGTCTTCAGTTCGAGTGCAAGTTTTAAGGATGGCTGCAGAGCACCCAAGCAAATATGTGTGTGTGTGTTTGTATGTATGTGTGCATGCATACACATATATATGTGTATGTGTATGTGTATGTATGTGGGTGTGCTTGCTTGATGCATGCTTGAGATATCCTGCATACAACCTGTCATCTCTGCCGAGTTGAAAATAAATCCTTTAACCAAAGAAATCCTCGTCAGACAGAGAGCGATAGAGAGTGGGAGAGAGAGAGGGAGAGAAGAACCAAACATTTAAATTAAGACTTAAATATGTTGCTCCTTTTGTTTTTAATTTAAAGCTTTTGTACATTTTCCACTAAAGTTAACGTTCAATTTAATTAAAAGGTACAAAAAACCGGAACAAAAAAAGGAATTTAAATTTAATAAAATTTCACAAATTTTATTTATCTACGAATGAAGTGGAGAAGCACGAAATGGTGCCCATTTAACTCTCCTACGCTGGGGCTGGTGTCGTTGTTGCAGCTACAAGTTGGTTGCCGCAACTTTGTTGTCCTTCAGTGGTACCCCATCCCCCTCCCCCACCCAGTGCCCACACCACACCCACTTCAGTGGCACTTTATACATCCCTATACACTACATTTCAACCGCAGTATGCAAATTTTGCTCCATTTTCTCAAATACAATTTTGCCATTTTAGAAACACTGAAAACTGTTGCTAACAAAGCAGCTGTTGTTGCTGTCGCTGTTGCTGTTGCTGTTGCTGTGGTTGTGCATCGCTCAGCTCAACCCAAGCTTCAGGCTGCAGCACTCAATGCATTTCGTTTGTGTAGATGTGTGGATTACGTTGCACTCTACATGCAGCACATAAATCGGAACTCTTATTATAATTTTATTTTATCCACTTCTTCAAACAACAAAAAATGGACAACAAAATTAAAACATTCGCACGTTTTGCGTTTTTGGATGCGTGGCCCGTAAATAAATAGACTTCAATTACGAGCTGACCACCGTTAGTATGCAGAATGGGCGTGTGGCAGGGGGCGGGGTACAGAGATGTGATATTCCATTGGATATGCATTCAGCGAAAACCAGCGAAAACAATCCAACTTCATGAAATTCATTGAATGATTTACATTTTGTTTTGTTTACAAAAGGTCAATAAGGACAACTTTACTGAATTTTTAAACTCAATATTTTATGATTTAATGATAATATAGTAGAGAACTCAATCGATGGTTCAAAGAACAATTTTAAGCGGAATTGAGTTGAATATTTTTGGGTCATTTTCAGCGACATTAAATAAAAAACGATGACATTACAAAAATGTAGCAAAAAATCAGCGAATAGGAACAGTATTCGAACCCTGGGCAATTAGTGACAAAATGAAGAACTAAAACTAAGCGCTAATTATTAAAAATTGCTTTGAATTATTCACTGGTTGATATAATTCGTGACATGTTCATGGAAAAAATTACTTAAGTAGTGACATCAGTCTGTTTGTGAATGAAATTGCTAACTAGACGTACTTTGTCGAGGGTTAAATAGATCAGTCCGATGTTCTGAAGTCCGAGACATACTGACAATGATTGACAATGACTGAAACAACGACTGACACTACTCTCACCAACTGTCACTACTGACCAACTGTCACTACTGACCAACTGTCACTACTGACCAACTGTCACCAGCACTACTCGCACCAACTGACACTAATTCATTCTTGCGGTAATGAAATAATCCTCAGTGGTGCTTTTCGTTTCGTGTTGCTTTAATTGTGTTTTAAAAATTTCATTGTATTTTGCTCCGTTCGTTTTGCGTCGAATCACATCAAATCACACTCATGTTTACACTAAAGGCTAGCAGTCACCCATCCAGAAGCGCACATCCTTGCCGCGTGTCCCTAACATCCTTTTATCGTACACTTTGCAACGACTGTCATAATTGTTGCTGTCATGTTTCACATCAGTTGCAACAAAATAGCAATTCAAATTTATGAAAGAATGAAATTTTGCTTAAAACAAGGCCAACTCGAGTAAGAAAGAGAAAGATAAAGCGAAAACATGACAGGGAGACATGAGAGAGAGAGAGAGAGAAACAGTGACACATATTCAACTGATTTATGCTGAAAGTAGCTATTCATGAAATTAATAAAAACGCAATAAAAGTCATGGATGCAGACAAATCAAAGGACGGTTATGAGGGTCCTTACCTCCTGCTAGGGTCGAGGTGGAGGTACTGCAAGCGACGTCATGGGGCAACGTGAGGCGCTCCTATTTAATGTTAATGAGTTTTATAAATATTAATACCAATTTTCGCAGATGCATGAAGAAAATTGAAACTCTTTATGTCCTTCATTTATTAATCAAGTTGTCTGTTGCCAGAGACATGGACAGACAAACAGACCGACAGACAGACAGGCGAAGAACTCGTCATGCTTCTTCGGGATGCAGGACAGACTTCTAAAGAGAAACAAAAACAGACTTCGAAAGAATCCCGTCTGCATAAAATAACCACACCAGAGAGTTCTGGAATGTTGAACTGCTCTCTTTTATTTCCTCTTTCGTGGTGGCTTTTGAAAGGCCTCTCTCTTTCTGTATCTCTTCTCTTTTGCGAAATGTTTGTGTTTAAGAGATACGCTCTTTGAAACATTTTTCCAAACACAACATGTTTCTAAGTTTTGTTTCTTTTTTGATTATAAAGATTTGCTCCTGAAACATGTTTAAGAAACATGATGATACATGTTGTTATTGTAGCGCAACATGTATATGAATAGAAATTTGGTACGATACACATGAACGTTTAATTTAAATATAATACATATAAATATTCCTAAATTTTTCAAAACAATATTTCTGAGACATTTCGTTACCTTTGAAAAATATGTATTTTAACATAACTTGTATGAAAATCTTGAACAGAATTAAGTATTGATTTTTTAGTTTTTACGGAAATGAAGGAAACCCACTTCGTCATTCAAAAGATTACTGATTTGACGTCATTATATGGCGGATGTTTAAATTCATCATCCTTTCATCAGGACAACTCTCTGCTTACAGTCTAAGCTACTCACGCGTCTCGTATTTCGGCGACTACGTGGCAACATCGCCTTAATTTCCTTTACTTACCTATAAATTTTGATAAATTATCCGGAATATCCGTCGAAAGTGGCTTTAATCTGGCTAATCTCACGGTGAAACAAATCATCTTTTCCCGGTTCTAAAAATTAAACGGAAGCAACGAAAAGAACAACAACGAAAACAACAACGAAAAACGCCCAAATAAAAACAGTCGAAAATAAGATGAAAAATAAAAAATTATTCACATTTTTAGCGCAACTTTAAGCTGTGCTTTTCTGCAGCTGCTTTGCCGTTATAGAGAAAAAAACTTCCATTTCGTTTAGCTTATTCTCCATCCGCTTTTTAGTCGGATGAAAAAAAATTGGTGGATTATAAAATAAGCAACAAACAAACAAAAATTACGCAAAATGAATGCAGACACTTAAATACCGCCTGGAAGAGAGTAGGGAGAACGTGAATTGAAAGAAGAAGCTGCGGAAGATGGACGATAAATGAATCGAATGGAGGAGGAAGGATGGAAGACGGTGAATGAAGGAAGGAGATGAAGAATAAATAAAAGAAGGATAAACTAGAAGAAGGAAGAAGGGAAAATAAAGAGGAATGACGAAGAAGTATGAAATATGAAGAAAGAGAAAGGAATGAAAGAAGCGAAGAAGAAATGAAGTATGAAGAATGAAGGAAGAAGAATGGAGATCGGGGAGTTATAAACGATGAATAATGAACGATGGATGTGAATAATGACAGATAGTAGAACAAGGTGAAGATAACGAATGGAGGAAGAAGGATGACAGATAAAGAATGAAGGAATAAAAATGAAGGATGAATGAAGAGTTGTGAAGGATAAAGAATACATGATGAGATGAAAAGACTGAAGGATGAAATTCTGGTTGAAGCAGAAGGATGACAGGAAAAGAAAGAATCAGTAGAGGGTATACACGACGAATGAAGGAGGATGAAGGAAAGTATTAAGGGGGAAATTGTAGATGAGGATAAAGATGACGAAGATGTGAAGAAGATGTCTGCGATGGCGAGGGTGATGTTGAGGATACTCGATGATTAGAATTGAAACAAGGAGACATGAATGACAGAGAACGAAATCAGAAGGAGAAGTAGAAGAAGAGGGAGACGACGCCAATAAGATAAATGGTTGTATTGACGTGGGTGAAGTGGGTTAAAGTTTTCCTACATCTGCTACAACAACATAAATCATGATCTTCGGCTTCTGCTGCAGCTGCTGCCGACGCTTCTCATGCTAAATCAACTCTCCTTCTTTTCGTCCTCTGTTTTGTTGTTGCCTTTTTCTGTGTTTCCGTAGAGGTGTCTTCTGTGTTTGGCGATGTCTGCAGTTGTATTGTGTTTTAAAAGCTGCCAAATTTGTAGTTTAAAAGGAATCTTTAGCTTCACATCACCTGGGGAACCATTCGAAAGACATGCATGACATACTGATGGGAATTTCTGCAACCTGACACAGGCAAAAACTCACAAACGCACACACACACACACACACACACACAAAACAAACAACCACACGTTCGCAAATAGAAAAAAAATTAACTATACCAACAACGAAGAGTAGACGAAGTGCCGAAGATTACGTAGAGAGGGGCAGGAAGGGTAAAGGGGGCGGCCCGGGTTCGAATAGCCGACGAAGAGGAACTGAAAGTGGCACAAGCTGCTGTTTCGTTACTCTTTCGAGCCATAAATCGACTAAAAATAGGGAACAAACGTTAAACTTGATTTGGTCACGTTCTCAAGTTTTGTTCCACTTAAGCTTCATTTGAACAGAAGAAGAAGAAGAAGAAGAAGAGGGGGGAAAGGGGCCTAGAATATGGGATGAATGGAAACGACAGTAGGTACTGTCGATGGTGTTGTTGTTATTGTCGTTATTGTGTTTATGCCGCCTCTGATGATGCTTTAAAATCGTCCTCCTGTCATAATAGTCAAGGAGTGCATACTTTGACCCATAACGAGAGAGAAGAGGGTGTGAGAGAGAGACAGAGAGAGTGAGTGAAAGGAAGGTACTCTTCATGCTTCCGATTATTAGCTGTAAAAACAACATAGTGAATTTGGAATGAAAGGTAAACACGATTTTCACTGTACAGCAATAACGACAAGAAGCAGAGGATGGAGAAGAAGACGGAGAGAAGAAGGTGAAGAAAAGGGAGAGTGATGAAAATATAACAACAAGAAGAAGCAAAGTAAACACATGGTCATCCTCTCTTCGAAACACATTCATATTAATAGCGAAATCATGGATGCCACTTCACCTTCATCGATTCTTGTGACGACTCGCTCCTCCTTCTCCACTCTCTTTCCCCCTACCCCTCTATGCTCGCTCTCTTTTGCTTCTAACTCCTTATGAACCAAGCACTCGAGTTTCCTTTCCGTTGCGAATGACTTCTCCGCCATTTTATCTGTCATCCTTGTTCTCTGCTGTGTCTGTCGGCGGCCATGTTTTGTTGTGGCTGCATCCTTAAACGTGTGCTAAATGCAGAGACAACCATTGAGGCGAGTTCGAGATTTATAAGGATGCTTTGTAATCCTTCAACGTGATCCGTCGGTCGATCAGTCGATCGGATTCGATGTTGAAGTGGCAGCTACAACCACCGCAGAGGTTGAGAGAAGACGCAAAGAATGAGAACAAGACGAGGAGGCTCTCAAAGTTCGTGGTTAAATTTAATGATGGCCATTTCGAGGACGGAGCGAGGTGAAGGAAGGCACGCTTTTAATCGAAGGATGGAAACGCGTTGAAAGCAGCGCGGTTTTAGAGAGGGCATCAAAGGATTTGCAGACCACAGTTTGATTATTTAACCATTTACGAGACGGTTCTAAAAATCACGTTTACTTTCTTCTTTAATGTAGCATTTAAAAGTTTTTACAATTCCTGCCGAAACGGATTCTGAACATGCGATTACGTGTCCTTGCCGAGGACGGGCGGACGGTTGGATGGTCGGTGGAGGTCCTGCTGAGATTTCGAAATCCACTCACATTATTTGCAGACGTGCTCAGTGGTTGGCCCGATGTATTTGCTACAAGAAAACAACAACAACCAGCGACATAACATCGGTAGCAGTATCAAGAATGACGACAGTAATCAAAACGACAAGATTTTTCCTTTTTTCTATGACTTTAAGCATCCTTTTTTACGTGTGTTTGTTTCGTTTTTATTTTCGTTCTTTTTTTTCCGTGTTGCTTTTTTTATGGATTAGTTTTACGCATGAAATCCTTTGTCGATTTTTACTATGCACCCACTCGAAACCATTCACATAAAGAACTCCACGAAACCCTCGGAAGGAACCCGATTCTCATCCGGCTGCCGACCAAAGGATCTGCGCTGTTGTTGTTGTTGCTACTCGTTATCCTTTGAGGCTACACGTTTTTCCAGGGCATGTCCAAAAAATGGTTCGGAGCAGACGACGTGGATGATGACGCAGGAGAGAAAAAACCCGAATCATCAAATTATTAAATTAAATCCGATTTCTGCAACATCATTCGGGACTCTGTAAACACAGAGTGGACAAGCATGGCCGCATCCGATAGACAGCACCTCCTCCTCCGCCCCGCCTCTGTCATCATCATCATCCTCCAGTGACAAATCCTTTTTGTGATTCTCTGCTTAGAGTGGAGAGAGAAGGTTCTCAGCTTTGAGGGGCCATTCAATGAATGTGTCACCCAAATAAAAATGATCCACTTATTCCAACCGAATGTAGACAGAAGAAGGAGAGAGAAATGGAGTCCTTAACTAATAACAGAAATTACTGAATGAATGTATAGTTTCTCTGGATGGAAACATTTCCCCCGACTGCAAGAACGTTAGTCGAGTTGATGAAGGAACCCGAGGGAAGAGTCCCAGAGGGTTTGGGTATACAAATAATGGTCTGGTGTCTAAATAATGAGTTCGAGTGTCAGCTGCTTCGAGGACCACATGTTGTTACATGAGTCATCTATAAATTGAATGACTGTAAATTGTTTTCATATCGAATATTTATGGGTCACATAAATTCTCTTCTGACTCATCGATATCTCAATAAAAGATGTTATTATTAAGTTTAAGATTGAGATGTTGGGAAGAGAAACAGAAGCATCTTCAGAAGCAAGAAAAATATGTACTCCAAAAGGACAATGAATACCCTCAAGGCTTTATTTAAGTTATTCAGAAGAACAAAAACCGTGACATCTGTCTATCTTACTTTTAATTGTCTTGAAAAGCACTATAAATCCAATTTGAAATTCCGTAGAATTTAATAGAATTTGTATGTTAAATTTTTGCTTCTTCTTTAGCTGCGAAATATCCGATCTTCTATTTCAGGATACTTTTCACAATTTGCTTATCTTCTCATTAGTTCTGAATTTAGTCATTGGCCCACTCATTCCTGTTTCAATTCTTTTGTAGCCAATGCAATCGAAACCTTTCGTCAGAGTTTAATCAGCATTGAATCATCACCATCATCATAATCACACTTTTTTCCATTATTCAGGTTTGTTTTGTTTTTGTTATGTGATAAAATTCTAAACTGATTTCGTTAGTTTTCACAGAAAGAGCATTCTTTCTAAACTCTGCTCACAGAGTGAGTCACCACAGAGAAAATTCACAGAGTACGTATTTATTTTGAGTTATTTTGAGTTATGCATGAGTTCATTTATTCCGCATAGATTTCGAATATTTTCCGGTTGCTGAACTGTAATCAATTTAATGTTTACAACTCCGGACATGCTGCAGTTGACACCATGAGAAGCTGTCAGGTTGGACAGAAAAGTCAGTGAATGAGAAAGCGAGAGAGAGAGCGAGAGAGACCCACAGTCAGCAATCAATCCCAGGGAGTGTGGGAGATGAGTGTCAAATCCCAGCGCAATCGGTGAACCCTTTTCAACTCAATCTGACCCAACCCGACCAAATCCGATACGGTTCGAACAGACCGGACCGTACACAAACCCGTCAACGGACCCACCGGACCGGCCTACGTACATTCTAAAGTGACTAAAGTATGGGACCAACCATCAGCTATTCAGGCAGCCGGTTCACAAACTTTCTGCCCCTCCCCCTCTCTGCCCGTCGACTCAATTGCGATGTCCGTGTAAATCAAACGCAATTCCACTGAATCAACTGAATTGAATTGATTCGATTGGATGAAAAATAATAATAAACTAGTGACTGCACAAGAGCATTTAATTCCCAATGGTATTGCAAAAAAGGGAGAGGGAGAGACAGTGTGAGAGAGAGAGAGAATGAGACAGTTGGTGGAAATATGAAAATCGAATAATGAATGTCGAATAATAAATGAATGTGGGCCAAATGAACTCGATACTATGATCTCTCCCAGGAGTTGGTTGTTGTTAGAGACCGAGAGAGAGGGCGATAGTGAGAGAGCGAGAAGAAGCAAGTGAGAAAGAGAGAGAAAGAGGGGAAATAGAGGGATAGCATCACTAAATTTGTTGTTGCTCCTATTGTTATCGGTTGTTATTAGTTGTTAGATGTTTTTATAAGTTGTTGTTGTAGTAGTTGTTGTTATTGTAGGTGTTGTACTTGTAGTAGTTGTTGTTATTGTAGTAGTTGGTCTTATTGTTGTTGCTGTTGTTGTTATTTGTCAATGTCCTTGTTCCTCTTTAAGTATGCAAATCTTTACGATGTTCATGTTGATGTTGGTCCTTCCCTCGGTGCTGCCAAGGTTGTTGTTGTTATTTTCGTTGTTGTTGCTTTTCTAAGGACAACCTAGAAAGTCTCCTTACGTGGCTTGGTTATCAGATCCTTATTCAGAGTGCAATATAGGATAACGAATGAATTCATCGAAGGTTCTGTCGTTGGAATTTTATGAGCAGCAGGATAAAAAGGATATGAATACGGTTTTATTTTTATTTTTTGTACTATTTGCTTTTATTACTAATACAAGCGAATTTAAGGTCAACAACAGCTGAGATGTTAAACTCGTTCGATTGCTTCGTAATTCGTAAGAGGTTTCTTGAGAAAACAGAAAGTGAAACCTTTGCATGAGTCATAACTTTGAATGTCCAAGTTAATACCAAGCAGAATCTTTTTGTGTCTCAAGAAATGTCACCTTGAATGAAAAATGAATGAATATGCATCGTGGACTAACCACTTTCATTCGATTGCGTTATAATTCGCAACAGAATTGCCATGTAACGCATATAAATTGAAATCCAAAGTAAAGACTTCAAGGAAAGATCACTTTAGCTAAATTTGGAATATAGATTGAGGCATAGTAGTGGCTCTATGAAGAAAACGAGAGAGAGAGAGAGACGAGTCAATAAAGTGTACTTGCATCTGTGTCACCGCGTGTCACACATTCGTCGAGTGACTTCCTACACCACAACAACCACTTCCTCGAAGACCTCCCAGGTTGGCAAGCATGGTGCACTAATTAACCATGCTTCGGACGTCGCATTGCAAGCGATCCTGGCGTGTTTCAATGAAGCACCGAAAAACTGCTCAAAAAACCACATTTAATTCGGGTTTTAGGTATAAAAAAGAGCCACGAGGAATGAGTTTCAAGCGCATACTTCAAGGTATCAGTTTCGGCTCGCAAGCTGTTTCCGAACAACAACATATGGTGGCAAAATAAATAAATAAGGACCAACAAAAATAAATTGAAAAACACACACATACACACACACACGCTTGCAAAATCATGGGGCTTTCGGACATCGTTGTGATGTATCGCAAGTCGCTTTTTCTGTCGATCCCCGACTTAATACGCGTACCTTTAAATCGCTTCTCTGCTCTGCTCTGCTCTGCTCTGCTCTGGTTAAATAAATAAATTATTCTTTGGCATTTCTTCAGAATGCCGCTGATGATACCCCAAACTGGATAATAATCGATTGCAAACTCTATTTTTTCCTTTTGGTCGGCGTCCCCTCTCGCTGCGCTCTCGCACCCGGCGGTTTCTGAAGCACGACGAAGCGAGGCCATCATCAGCCATCCTCATCATCATCATTAAAGTCTGCATCCACTCGGATCACATCAAGCGCGCAGTCCAATCAACCGGAACCCGAGCAAGCCAAGCCTTCGAAGTACACCTTCTGTCTTCATTTCTTCCGCCCTTCCTTCTCGCAATCGCCTGAACGACGCTTCTGATGATCAGATCTTCATCATTCCTTTAAGAGCAGATCTCGCGTGGCAACTCGAACGGCAACGCTTTTGTTCTTAGCTCCTATTTTTATTCAGTTATTTCTTAGCTCCATCGAGCGATCGTTTATTTCGTTATCGATCGTGACCACTCCAGTGATCGACATCAACTTCAGCTGTCATTCTTTGCGAGCTCATCTGGTCCTCTGATATCATTGTTGTTGTTATTGTTTGCCTGATCGCTGATTTTCACCTTTGCATTTCAATGAGTTACGGCGATGTTCGGTTTTTGTTGTTTCTCTTTTGTTCGCTTTCGATGCTGCCGCTGATCGCTTTTCATTCGATTCCCTGCTGCTGGAATGTCGACTCCTTGCTGGTCATCAACATTGTTGTCATCGTTATGCCTAGATTGTTGTTGCTGCTGTTGCTGTTGTTGCTCATGCATAAATTCATTCATAATTCTTTACAGATTTTCAGTAGCATGTTTTGAAGAGTTCCAAAGTAGCTTGGAAGCTGTCCTGTCCAAGTGTTGCTAATAGACAGACCTGTCTTTGTTGCACTCTAGTTTCTTGTTGTTACCTGAGGTGTTTGTCATGTCAGAACACGTTACATGAACACATTTCCGCTGAATCCGTTGTTATTTTGAAATCGAGAAACTCAAACTTTTTGGCGAACGATATAAATTTTAATATGAGTCACTCATCATCTGCTCAAATCATGAAATATTGAGTGAAAATTGTTATATTTTTTCTCGTGTGCGATTTGTTATTGTTTCCTTTCGGCTTTTCTTTCTTTTCGTGCAGCTTCTTGCACTTTTCTTCATTTAATAAACCTGCTGTTGTTGCTGATGTTGTTGTTGCTTGCGTGTTTTCCCTCTCATAGCGACCGCCGTGCAAATTGTTTTTGTTGCTGCACGGCACCGTCTGCTGCTTGGCCAACTTTATTTATGACCAACATTTTTCGATAGCTTGTGGTTGTTGTTGTAGTTCGTTGCTGTTGTTGTAGTTCGTTGTTGTTGTGATTGTCTATAGTTGCAGATTTTCATAGCTTTTAGTATTATTATTCTTTCTTTTTCGGTTACCCTCACCAACAAAGTGATTTACATACAGAAGTGTAAATATATTTTTATTACTTTCTTTTTAAAGAGAAACATTTTAATTGGAGTTTCTCGACTTTTAAGTATTTGACGACATTTCATTCGTGTTCTACGAAATAAGTAAATAAACGAACAAATGTCCGTTTTTCGACAAAATCGGAAACGAAACGAAAAAGCAAAAAATCAGAAAGAAAAAAAAGCCAAAACCAAAAAAGAAAAACCAAAAAAGAAAAACCAAAAAAGAAAAACCAAAAAACAAATACACGGGACAACAGAATCTAATTTGAATTCTTAACGTTGCACGGCAAACAACATGTTTTCGGCAAAAAATACTAGATTTGCATTCAGATGGAATAAAATGCAGTGAATGCAGATTAAAGCTCAAAGATAGACAGAATGTGAAAAACACACAGACACACATACACACATCTATAAGCATATATGTATGTATATACTCTCTTACAACTATTTACACTCAAGCGAAAATAATAAAGAAAAAGTATTGAAAAATTCGAAAATTCAATACTAAAAAAATAGGAACAAAGAAAGAGAAGAGCAGAACAGAAACACAGGAATAAAAACAGGAACACGAAAAGAAGCAGGAATTTAAATCGAATAAATAAAAATATTAAATGAATTCAAAATTCCAATTAAAATTAATCTATAAAAATATATAAGAAATACAAAATATTATATTATAAATAAAAATAAAAACCGAAAATGTAATATTGTAAGCAAAATATTTTTGATTTCAACCTGAAATAAATATAATATTTTTTATATACTCGTATATTTAAACGAATTGTAAACTTTGAAGTCCGAGATGCAGATTTTTTTTGTGCCGAGTGAAGTATAAAAAATGAGTCCTTGAATTTTTTTGAGGTTTCTTTTTTGCTTTGAGTATAAATCTGCAAAAGCATTTCATATCTTCTGAGCTTTATGCGAACCAACAAAACTCAAACTCCACACATACACACATACACATGCACATACACATACACACATCGTTTTATACATCTGTAGCTAAGCATTTGTCGTTAACATTCTCAAAAATATGTTGTTTGCTTGTGGTTATTTGAGTTGCTGGATGGCTGTTGTTGTTATTGTTATTTGTGTTGGTGTTGGTGTTCGTGTTCGTGTTCTTCTGCTTGTTGTTGTTGTTGTTGTTGTTGTTGTTGTTGTGTTTATTGTTTTTATGAAATTCCCATAAAGGACAAACTTGTGCTGCTCCTCTCGACGGTGCTGCTGCTGCGCTGCCACAAATATGAAAACTCAAAATCAGAACTCTTCGTTTTGGCAAATAAAATGGTGTTTTACGTTTGTTGTTGTCCTCTCTGTGTGTGTGTGTGTGTGTGTACGTGTGTTTCTGTGTTTTTGTGCTCTGCGTCTGTTTGTGAATCAAACATCGTCTTCTGTACTCGTCGTTTGATGCTTTATGAATTCTCTTGTTTGTAGACGAGAACTCGTGTTTGTGTAACACTGACGACTTGATTATATTTTGGACCCTGTATAAAAATTAAAAAAAAGTCCCTAAAATTCCGAAGAATATTGAAACTGAAGCATATTCAGGTCAGTTCTGGGAAAATTTTCAAAGATGACGAATTGAAATGAACAGAGTGTTAAAATGCATTCATAATGCATTCTCTCGATTGTTCTACTCTTTCTCTCCATCTCTCTCTCTCCCTCTATCTCTCTTTGTTATGCATGGCACATGTTCTTACTTGAATAACAACAACAAAATAGCAACAACTCCATCAATTACAACATCAACACTCTGAACTGAGAATGATTCTCAAATAAACTATAAAATCAACTCTGAATTTATTTCATGTAAAACGAATTCCTCCTTCTCTCTCCCGATGAGAGTTTTTATCCCCCTCTCATGGATTTTCTCTCACATTCTACAGTCTTTAAGTAGATTTGACATGCATGCAATTCTAAAGCTTTAACGGATGCTGTTGAAAATCATTTATTTGAATGGTGAAGAACATTAATAAAGCGGTTTAAAACTTTAAAAAACAAACATTTTATTGTTGAAGAGTGTCCTTGATGAGGATTCTTAATAGAAAAGGACACACTCTCTATCAATACACTGCACGAAATGGCAGTTCTTTCAACGTGTCATCGACTCATTTAATTTCACTCATCATCGTCATGCTTCTTCTTCTTCTTGACATTCACGCAAAGTTTATTCAATCAGAAACCGCAACACATGCAGTCAGTCGGTCGGTCAGTCATTCGGGCATTCGGTCACTTCTCACTACTTCGAAAGCCCTTTCAAATCCAATCATCAACAAGTTTCGATGATTATTAGCATTAAATGTGGGCTGACACAATGAGGTCAGATGTTGTTGTTGTTACAGTCACGAGCGATGAGGTGCTATTGCAAAAAGACCAATTATATTGACTAACCAGGAAACGGACAGACAGACAGTCAAATAGACTCATATTGACAGCCGGACAGACTGAAAGCCGGACAGACGCGTTGTGGTCCGCTTTGCTTGTCAGCACCTTTATTGCAATCCACTCTCTCGCATTTCCGCCGCTCTCCTGCTCATTCGCTGTCTTTGTCCCACTCTCTCCGTCCTGTCGAAATGCTTCTTCTTCCCGTGCGCCGACCACACGCATTGCTTTGGCGTTAATTTCGCGTGTGGTCGCTGTAATCAACTTCCAGCTTAAAAATAAATAAAATACAGTAGAATAAATCAAATCACTAGCCACTCAAAACGGATGAAGTCACTACCTACCGATGAGCGTCCTTTCGTTTGTTGTTGCTGTCGTCATTGTAATCATTATCATCGTGTCCTTTTAAGAGAAAAGGAATTCGTAAAGAAATTCTTTACATTCAATCGAAGGTATTGAATTAAATTCTTAATCACTCGATGAGGTTGCTGGATATTAAAATGCAAGAGTTGAGTTAACTGCTTGAGTTAAAACTACTTGAAAAATGTGGCTAAATGACGATATCGTAATGGGTCGTAATGTGTCTTTATGTTTTCTGACGTTGCCGGAGGTCTTTTCTGCTCCTTGCTAGAGAATAATTAAAATTATTTATCTCAGGATGAAGAGAGTACGCAATTATTTGCTTTAAGAGACTTTCAGATGGATGGAAAGATTAAAATGACGGAGAGTGATGCCATTAAAGGTATCTACGTTTACATTAAAGGCTTTTCTTCATTATTTTCAAAGAATGCGGATTGCCAAATAGAGAGAGAGAGGAGGGGAAAATGGAGATAAGTACAATATACGATATACATGAAGATGGAGTGACCACAACAGAGAATGAGATGTCATGTTTATTAAGTTATTTGTTTGATTTCTTAGAAATCTTCTTCGTCATATTCGAAAGGATCGATTGCGGGCACACCCACTTTTTATACTGGAACCGAAGGATCTTTCCTGAAACCATGCAACATGGACATAAGCTAAGTTCTCCAAAGATTTGCGTTTAATAGATTACAACTTCATTTATAATGAATAAAGTGCCCTTTTCTGGCTTCAAGTTACAACAAAGTTTTAGACAATTTGTTCGCAATTTTAAAACAAAGAAAACAAGAAGAAACATGTAATTGATTTACTTCTAAACTGCATACAAACAAAATGAAGAACTACTTGAGTCTGGACAAAAGGGTACAGTGTAAAATAAGACACACACACATAGAAAAACAATAGAGATACTCGTAATTTGAACCTATTAAAAATCTTTCTTTATTTCTCCTTTCTTTTTTTTTCCAATTTTTATACTCTACTATAATTAACTGGATTTGCTAGAAATCTCTGCAGTCCTTTTAATTTGGTGTCTTCTGTCTGCCGCGCTGCTGCTGCTGCCGCCACTAGCATCAGTCTACTGAACAAAGGAGTCACCGTCGTCTGGCGAAAAGAGAGTCCTGACAGTTGACACAAAGTGTTTGAATCCTTAGAATCCGCTTACATAAGAAAGACACAGCGTTCTTTATGTGAAAGCAGAGCTCAACAAATGCAGGAAGCAATAACAGAAAAAGGATTAGCAACGAATTTGTTGCTGTTGCCGGTACCGTTGCTGTTATTGCTGTCAGAGGCTAGGAAGTGTTTATTTTAGTTCAGTTTAGTTTGCGCAAAGTTTTCCGCTTCACAGGACATCGTCAGAACTCGAGGTAACCGACTCAACAATCCAATCCTTGAGTCCTGAGTCGATTGAGCCGACATCCATCAAAATAACGCCAACAGGTACCTGGTTCTGTTGGTCAGGATAATCGATGTTATTCCAGGATGTAGTATTAATGCCGCACAAATGACTGAAATTGCATTCAAAGGATTCAAGGTTTGGTTGAGAAAATATGCGATACATCACAACCACACAAAGGATATCGGGGAAAGATTAATACTTCATTGAAAGTAAAAGGAATCAACAGAACTGAGCGATGAGGATATGAAAAGAAGTAAAAGTAGGAAAATACGATAGAATCTGATCGACACAAAGGCAAAAAAACAGCAGAGAGGAAACATTTATTTTTAATAATGCACAATAATGTGTTTGAGAGAACTCACAAAGAAGCCGTTTTAGAGGCTTATCGAGTAGAATGGAGGACCTTTTTCGAGATTAAAATAAATTAAATAAAAGAAGTGAAAAACATCAGCGCATGAGACGAACCATTTAAAAGGCGGAAAAACTAAACGAATTGCATGTCCCGAAGTTTAACCGTATTGTTGGTCCTCACATGTGGCACTTTTCGCTGGCGGACTGTGGGCAAAAAAGGGCGATTTCGGTCCCACTCTACGCAGAGCTCTCTGTGGTGCTTCGTAAGAATAAAGGGCGGGTTGGCACGATGGATGGAAATCTAATTTAAGCATTTAAAAATTGCGAATAGCGAATAGCAGCCTGCAGTCCTTCGGGGTTGCTTTAAAGGGACGTGAAATCCACCGAAAAAGTGGAAACCGAACATTTAAGTGAATAATAAAAATAACAATAACTCAGCAGATGCAGAGGATTTGATCCTGTGACGCGAACACGCCCTGAATTCCCGGGTTACGCACCCTGAAGTGAGGTCGGCCGTTCGGCGGGTCGCTCTCTCTATGATTTGGTCCTCTGTTCGTTTCAATTCCATTTATTTACCAGTCATTCGTGCTGCTGCCCACTTTTTGCGTAATGAGTGCCTTTAGTAGCTGTTAGAAGTGCGTTGTTGCAAGTTTCCCAGCGCCAGGACGAGCGAGTACAAAGGACGAGCTATAAAAAACTACCCCGCAGTTGCTCGGAGTCTCAACTGGATTTAAAGCAGGAGCAGGAGCAGCTGCTGCTTCTAACAGCTTCGATAGCACTGACTTTGAGAGTCCTTTAGCGTTGTTGTTGTAGTTGTTGTTGATTCAATATTCTTCACGCTGCTTAAGTTGTCGTTCTGAACACCTTTCGTTAAGTTTAACTTGATTAATTATGAATCTTATCCGGATTTGCAACAGTGACGTTCTATTGCTATATTCTGAAGCACGCCCCCCCTTTCTGAAGCACTTTTATCGTTACATAAAAGTAAACTTTGTTTTCTTCCTCTTCAAATAAGCTTTGAATGGTTATGCAGCAAATACTCGTAAATGTGGATGGCATTTAAATGCCACTTCAATGTAATGCATTCATACATTTGCAACTTCAAGCAGATTTTTGACCCGGAAAGAGTTGGCTTGAAATGTCCCATCAAATCCCCGCCCACGACCCGGGACTCAGACGCAGCTCGATTTCGGTCTTCATTTAAATGTAATCTATGGTAATTAAATTAGTTTTGCTCTAATTGGGAAGAGTTACAGTGAAAGAGAGAGAGAGAAACATCACTGAAAACAACAACAACAATAGAAACGGTAGCAACACCAACAACAGGAACAACACCATCATCATAACAACAACAACGAGCAACTTAATGTGGCTTAATTTGAAATTTTAATTACGTCAGGTGATGTCGAACCAATAAAACTAAATCGCTTGGCAACTCTGCCGCATATGCAGCCACTCAAGGAACTCGCTTCACTCTCGGATTCGAAAATAAATTGGATTAGCAAACCGCAGAAATCCAATTGTTTTGTGTGGTGGGCATAAATATGCAAAGCAAGGGAAAGCGTGGAGAAACGACGAGAGGAAGAGAGCGAAGAGCGCGGCGATGTCCTGCTGCGTGTCCCTTTTAATCGAGGGCTGAAGCAAGAAGCTCGACAGACAGACACGGAGGATGTGGGAGAGGTATCTGTAAGTTTAACGGTACTTGCGTTTGTCAATGTGTTTGTTTGTTTAACTGTCTCGAAGGAAAAATTCAGCTCCTTACAAAGCGCCGTAAGAGGATCAGCTGAACCTAGCTACGAAGCCTGTGCAAACACAATAACACACGCACACACACACGCACACACACATGCACACAAGCAGAAACAGGTGCCAGTTTGTCATGGTGTGGGTGCTGTAAAGGTTAAGGATGGCATGTGCGTGTGTTTGTCTGCTTGTATCTGGATTAAAGTCAAATACTAATTGGATTTTTAGCTTTAATTGTCACTGCTGTGTATGTTACGAACAACAATAACAACAACAACAACGATAGAAAGGAAAACAAACAAAACAAAACTCACACAGAAAAGTGATGAATGCCGTTAGTCTGCGTTCTGAAGTCCTCGAATCCTTCAGATATCCACACTGACCTCTCCTTCACTTGTGATGTCCTAAAAATGTAACCGTAACAATTAAGCAACCTTAGAATTCTGGGTCCCCAGTCCGCAAAACATTTACACATCTCCCCCCCTCCGTGGAGGATGTCGGGGTCATCATCCTTGAGTCGAATTGCCTTGTAATGTGATTCTACTGAATCCCGTTTGGGTCATCATTTGGGCAGAATGTCGTCACCAGCAGCACGACACAATAATCACGGTCGCCGAAGTCATCATCGGCAGGATTTCGCCGCAGATAACAACACCAACACTCAACATATTCTTCATTTTGTGCCGCTTCTAAGCTTTCAGTCAACATATTCTTCATTTTGTGCAGCTTCTAAGCTTCGCACAGGACCACAAACCGGAGACACACACTAATTAATCCAATGAGTCGCAGTCTCTCTCCGATATCCAGAAGATTTGAAAGGACTCTAAAGTAAGGGCAAGCCACCAGCAGAAAAAAGACTCCTGCTTTATTTTTTCTTTGCTCCTTGTCATTAGTTGATGAGTAGAGTGCCAGACGTGTGATCATTCGTGGTACATCCATGAGAGTGTAGGGGGTATTTGAGTGTGAGTGTGTGTGTGTGTGTGTGTGTGTGTTGTATAAACATCTCCGATTTACTATTTACAGACATCATCTGATTTTGGACACCGACTTTTCAAAAGAACTCCATACAAACGATATATCAATAGATGGATCGGATTTATGTACATATGTGTAAGTCCTTTTAGTGTGTTTGTGTTTGTGTGTCTGTCGTTTTTAAGTGCTAATCAGTGCTGAACGAAATCGAAGCTGTTGCTTGGCTTTTATTTGCAAAAATAATTAAAAAAGACGTTCTTAAGACGAAACTTTTGTCTGCGGAGTTGAATTTTACTTCTCTAAATCGTTAGAATGGTCCTAATGTTTTTAGAGGTACAAATTACAACCAAAAACGAAGTTTACACATGTAAGAAGTGTGGTTTGAAGATGGATAGACCTTAAATGTTTCTACAGGAATACGCAATGAATGAAAGGAGCGTCCAAGCTACGATCCAACCAACCAACGAAGAAATTCCTTGTCTCATTCTTGGCGAAGTCAGACCGATTCCAAGTCGTTATGAAATGGAAACAAAGCAACAAAACTGTACACAACACGACTATTATCAGGTCGAGACAGCAAACAAGCTCATCAAGTGTCGCTGTTAACCACAGAATCCATCCTCAACGTCATTCAGTCAGTCAGTGTGACGCAGAGACAAACAAACGGTCACTAAGACAAGAAACAAAACAGTTATTCAGACAGTGAGTCAGTCAGTCAGTCATTTAAACACTTCCTCCAGCAGTCATTGCCACTAGTAAAACAAACAACAACAGCAACGAAAATGACAGCAACTACAACAGCAATAACAACTACAACAACAGCAATGAAGGCGATTTCAACTCCAGTGACACGATGATCCTAGAAAGACGCATTCTTGCAACTACTCGCATTGTTAGAGCAGCACCAGCAACAGACACTTGAGTTGCATTGTTTGTGTCATCCACACGCACTGAATACCAGCAACAACAGCAATATCCTGGGTAACGTGGTGTTGTTGTTGTTGTTCTCGAACGGAGGGCCGGAAATGACACAAACTGAGTTCATAGCAAAAAAGGAACAACACCAACAACAGATCGAAACAAAAGGAAAGAAAATGGAATGCAGAACAGAGGCAGCGATCTAGAAAACAGCAACAACAACAACAACAACAACAACAGCAAAATCAGCAACACTAATGACAACAACAACAACTACGAGTTGTTGCAACAAGCCTCACTATAAATAGTTGAGGTCACTTAAGGCTCAACTCGCAAGTGGATGAGTGGATCCATTTGTCTTCTACTCGTCCAACCCCTTCCAGCCCCCTTCCCACCCTCTTACAATCCCCTTCCAACTCTTTTGAAACCTCTTCAACCCTTCCGCACTCCTTTCATTTCCATTTAAAGAGAGACAAGCGGCAAACAAAGAGGAAAAGAAATACGAAGAGGACGAAGAAAGAAGAAGAACACGAAGAAGAAGGCGACGAAAAGAAGATAAAGAAGAAAAGTAAAAGCACGGGGACGAGAATAGTGAAGGGTTTTGAATTGGGCTGAATTGCTAGAAAAAGGAACGAAGGAAGCGGATCCTCGAACTTCTTCAACAAAAACAACAACAACAGCAACAGAGGTGTTTGTAGATGGTTGAGTGGATGACTGAAAGTTGGCTCAAAACAATGCGTTATCTGAGAGCCTTCAGTTACCGCTTGAAAAGTTAGTAATTTGACAAAATGGGAAACAACTCTGAGGAACAGAGATCTTCGTTGCCACCGAAAACACCCCCTCACCGCCCTCACCGCCCTCCACAACTCGCCCGACAACCTAGCGAACTTTTCTGCTCTTGTTAAGGGTTTTCTTACGGAACTGACGCTATACTGACTCTCGAGTGACATATCATTGCTCCTGCATCTCTTCCCCAAAAACTTCTTCAAAATGCAACTTCATATCCTCTGCAAACCGCTCTCAGGATTCTCAGCTATATTAAAAACATCTTCACAGATCTCGGACATTCTGGAGAACCGACAAAATTTTGATCGCTTTCCAAGTTTGATGATCAACTGGATTTATTTGTTTTAATAAATCTCTTATTTTGTATATTTTTCAATTATTTGTACAGTTCCCATTATTGGCTTTTATTTATTTATTTCTTAATTAATGAAATTTCAGTGATTTATTTAATATTAGATTTTAATGGCCCCTGGAAAGCGTCGTTGTTTATCGCGTAGCATTCCAACGATTAGTCGACATCCTGCTCGCATGTTTTCACGCCATCAGATCGTCTCAGACGAGGCTTCCCTCCCCCACCCTCACAGGTTTCCAGTTCCCAGTCCCCCTTCCACTAGCACACCCTCAACAGGGCCGGCCCTCTTATTCAAGACCTCGTATTTGTTATAATATAACATTTCTTCCCATTTCCCTTTCCGCTGCTTTTACTTCTCCTTCTTCTTCTTCTCTTTCTTTCTCTCTGACAGCCCCTTTTTCCTGCCTTATCTCTTGAACTTGCCTCGAGCCTGCTTTCGAGACGTTTTTTCTGTTCATTTTCATTTGTTTGCTGCGTTGTTTGTGTTTTTCATTTATTTTTTGCATTTCCTTTTCCGCTTCTTAGAATTTTTAGTTGTTTTATTTATTGTTTTCCTTTATTTTTCCTTCTCTGAGACCTTCGACTGTGATGGTTTGGTCGGCAGCCATCCAGTCAGTCATTCAGTCCGTCAGCAAGTCAGTCAATCGGTCGTTCCGCCTGCTTTCTTTATTTCTTGGCCCTTTTCAAATCCTCGGAAGGTTCCGAAACCCCTCCTTCCCCTCCCCGACCCACTGCTATGTTGTGCTTCATGTACTTCTGTCTCTCGTACCGTCGCTTCAAGTAGCTGTGTTTATTTTTGATTGACCCACCGACCTTATTTGCGACCCGCAGCGCGTGCTGCCGTGTGTGCGTTCGGACTACTTTTCGCTTTTGTTGCTGTAAACATGTGTTGTAGTTATTCTTGTGTTCTTTTTATGTTTTATTTTCGTTTCGTCTTCTGCTTGTGCTTCTGTGTTGCTTTACTTTGCTTTTAATTTGCGTAAAATATGGCAACACTGCGCTTCACAGCCTCAAGTGTAGTAAAAATAGCAACAAAAGGAACAGCAGTAACAACAACAACAACAACAACCACAATAAAAATAGTAACATGAGTAACAACAACAACAACAACAACAACAACAGCAACAACAACAACAACAACAATAGCTACAACATGAGCTAACAGAGTGTTCCAATTATTTTTAAAGTTGTTTTCGTTTCTTGTTTTTATTTCTTCTTTGTTTTTCATTCTTGCTTTGTTGTTTGTTTGTCTTTTTCACTTGCTTCTGCGACAGCGTAATTAGACGCCATTTTTAAGTAAGACAGCTGGCTGTACATGCAAATGTATGTGTGTGTTTCGGTGTGTGTGAGTGTTTTCGTTGGTGCGTTTCCGAGTGCGAATTCTTTCCACTTCCTGCTGTTTTACTTCGCCGCTTCTTCTCTCTACTTTGTATTTTCTCCCTCTTCCATGGCCTCCATCGACTTCCTCTCTTCGTCCTCTTCCCCTCTCCTCTTTTAACGCTCTTCCGGGCTTGTCGTTGTGCCTAATTTGATTACATTGTTGCTTCTCGTCTCCTCGTTTTTTCTCCTTCTTCTTTTCTTTGTTTCATTGGCTCGTCCTGGCTGCTGGACTGTTTGTTTGAGTTGCATTTATTAATTGTTGTTGTTGTTATTATCATTTATTTGTTCGCCACAAATCTAACATCGACACACACACACACACACACACACAGCTTTGCAAACAATCGAATCATTTTTTTTTTCATTTTTGCTGTATTTTTTATTGTTTTCCGAATTGTATTTAGAAGTGGTTTTTGCAAAATACAATTACTTGAATTTTAAATTTCAACATTTTTCTTAAGCTTCTTATTAAGAATATTTATTTTAATTAAAAACTTTCTCAAACAAAGTAATAAATACTAAATAAAAAGAAGGAGAAAAGAAGCAGCTCCAGAGTATTTATTAAACATGCTTCAATTATGACAGCCTTGAAAGCTACTTTGACGTCCTTCAAGCTTACGGCTGCTTGTGGCTGTCCTTCTGCTCTGCGATGCCGAGAAGTTTCGTGGCTCTCGCAAATGCAACGCATCCAGCGCGATGTTTTGCGTGCGTCAACAGCGTGAATTTGTTGCATGCAAATCATACGCACAGAATTATTAAAACAACACATGAACACACACGCCAACACATACACACACGCAAACATACACACACATGCTCATTATTAAATTAAAAACTGCATTGCGTGGCGTTTCGTTAACGAAGCGGAAAACTTCTGCTTGGCTTACTTTTGATGAAATTAGCATAAAAGCCACTTCGCAGTAAAAAGGACAAACAAACAAAAAAAATATGTGTTTTTTACACTTTTCAAAAATCCGGCCTCTTATATTCTGCGTGTGTGTGTGTGCCTTTGTGTGTGTTTGTGTCTGCGTGCTTGTAAGTGTTTCCTTGAATTATAAAAAGCAAGTTTTTCATGCCAAAAATGTGCTTGTTTTTAAATGCGTTCACAAAATAGCGAATCGTTGCCAAGTGGCTCGCTTAAGCGAATTATTTTGTTTACATATTGTATATAATTTATATAGAATCGTTTCAACACCTAATTTTTAGGGTTTGTTACTTGTAGAACCTGATCCAGATACGACTTGCGAAAGAATTCAACGATAGTATTGCGTAATTAGAATTGGAGTTGGTTTAGACTCGGACTTGGTCTTGACTTGCATCGACTTCACTTCGGACTTGATTCGACTTCGGACTTGATTTGTCTCCACTTGAGTCGAGTTCACGTGAGACGAGTTCAAAACTGGACAGATATTTGGTAGTACATCCGGGTCTAAAAGAGAGATTATTCGTCTCAATGGCGGCCTTTAATATGGTGACACTTAAGGATGTGTTGATTTGAACACGTATAAATTCTCGCAAGCACACACACACACTCAGATCTATACAAGTAATACACAGACACAAACACATCGTTGTAGTGATGGAACACTAAATACAGTGATCAATTGCGGCAACAGTGTTTAGTTAACACAATCAAACGCAGAGCATTGCGAACAGTCGGCTGTTCGGCAGGACGAATGCAGGTACACGGCTCATCTCAGGCACTCGCAACAGGAGGACATCCATTAAGTGTGTCAAGAGTGGGCGGTGTAGTGATGGGGGCAGGGGAGGTGCGAAGGGGGTTCTCAGTAGAACTCCATTTGCGTTTCCAGCTCAACAAGAATACGAACATCTGTCATTTGATTAATTCGCATCTATTTGATGTTCGTATCATGGGAGCAAACACAAGCACACGTATACGAACAATGTACACCTACACACAAACACTGCACACACATACACATTCATTTACACTCATACACAATTAAACTTTATTGGTGGATATAAATGAATATAAGCGAGGAATACAAATGAATCGTTTTTCGTTTACAAAAGACTGAATACACACAACGATACACACAGACTCATACACACGCAGACATACTGAAATATCATATATACAGACTCTTTCCTTTTCACTCTCCACCCTCAAAGAGTTTAGTTATTATTATTATTATTATATTAAGCGTTTTTCCCAGCCTTGTTTCCCAGTTTTTCTGAACCGGAAGCAACTCAAGAACTCAGCTTCGGGGCCATTTCTTCATCTTCTTCTTCTGTTGGCGCGTGTTGCTGCTTAAAGAATCTTGATTGCCTAAAATTAAGCTTATTTATTTATATATTGTTTTCCATTTTATTTATTTTTTGCCTATTTTTGGCTCGTCTAAAAGAAGTGCTTCTGGTTACTTTTTTTAAGCTTCTGGATTCTTTTTTCTACGCTTTTCTTATTTCTGTTTTTATACGGTTTCATTGTTTTAGTTAATGGAGTGTATTTTTCATTGATTTCCTTTTACTGTCTTCTTTTTCTTCCTCTTCTAATGGGTTGGTTGGTTGTTTCATGGGTTTCCTTGCCCATGTTTTATTTTTGGCTCATTAAATTAGCAGATTAACACTTGAAAAGATATGTTTTTGTTGTGAATTTTACAGCAGTTACTTTTTCCCGGATATGATTTGAACATAAAATGGATATTTATTACACTTATTGTCAATAAAATAAACTTTTCATGCTAAATGAGTTTTCATTTCGTCATAAATATTGAAGTTTATTGATGCTGAGTTTCGCTGCTGTGCGGCAACAATAACAACAATATTGGAAATTCCAATTAAGGGCTCGAAATTGCCGTAAATTCGAAATTCTTGCGGGTCTTTAGGACCAAATCAGTGCAACTAATATCGACAACAACAACGACAACAAGAACGACAGCGAGGACCCGCACCAGTGGAATTTCGGGACCAAACAACAACAGCAATAATATTAAAAAAAGCCTAACTTGTTACTCACTTGTGTCACCCACTTAATTGTGAGTTTCACTCAACTTATTCACGGTCAGTGAGGTTATTTTGAGCATCGCTTGAGTTATTTTAAGCAGTACTCAATTAATGGTGATTGTCACTCAATCAATTCGGTGAAATACAATGCCAATGATGGTATTTGGAGTCACTAATCTATGTTTTTGCGAGTCACTAAAACTGTTTAGTAAGAAATGGAAGAAATGGAGATGGAAGGAGGTAAAAAAGAAGAAGAAAAAGAGATGGAAAGAGGAATAGAATGTGAGAGAAAATATATTTCAGTCTCTCAGAAACAAAGGACGTTCTTTTGTGCCGTCTCGCAATAAGAAAGAGAAAAAATATAATACTTTTGCGTGTGCTTCTTGAGTGTTCTTTATTTCGTCTTCTTCTCCTTATCATTCGTCTTCTTCCTCGTCCCCGTTTTCTTCTTCTTCTTATAACATCTTCACATTTTGCTCACGTTCTTCGTGCCATTTGTTGACGATGTATGAGCGAGAAAGCTACGAAAGCAAGAACAACAAACAAGAACAAGAACAAGGAAGGAGCAAAAAAATGCGGAAAATAAAAGGAACGAAATAAGCGCAAAATTATAACATGAAATGGAAAAATCCAGCTCAAGTGGCCAGAGCAGCGGCGGAAAAGCACAACAGCTGCTGCTTGTGAACTGGCTCGAGGTCCTTTCGAGGTCCTAAAGCATCCTTAAAGGATGTTTTCTCTGCCACGCGTTTATAAATTCGCACAAATTTACAGTTTCGTGATGTTGATACAAAAACAACAACAACAACAGCAGCAACAACAGCAGCAACAACAACAACAACAATAAAACCCATGCTTGTGTGTGTGTGCATGTGAGTATAAATTTGAGTGCGTGTGTGTGTGTGTGTGTGTGTGTGCTCATGTTCTGAGAATTAATAACAGCGTAATTTTTGAAGTTGAAATGAAAATCAAAAACGCACCCAAGAAAAGGACGAAAGATGCAACAACAACAAAAGAAACACAAGAAAAAGATTGAAATTGAAAAAAAATACTAGAAAAAAAACAGGGCTGAGAATGTAGGGTGTTAAAAAAGGTTCGAAAAGGAGAGCGATGCGAAAACGAAATCGTGAGAATCGCAACGCAAACAACTTCAACGCTTGATTGAATGCCGCTCATAATCAATTTAATTTTTCCGCAGTTTTTCACTGACTTCAACAAAGTTGCCCAGGGATGTCGAGGGAAGGCCCCTCCCTCCATCAGTCCATCAGTGTATCAGTGTATCAGTGTATTGATATACGTACAATGTCGATTGGCGTCACGTCGCTGCTGCTGTTGTTGTTATTTTTATTGGAAATCACAACATATTGTCACAAAAACTTACGACAATCCAATAAAAAGTTCGAAGAAAAGTAACAACAACGCCATCTGGCGGCAGCTGCAGTTAATTTGAACACATCCAGTAGGAAAACATGAAGAACGAAAGTCGGCCATTTTTTATAAGATTCTTTAAGAGAACTTAAGATACAAACAACTGAAAACTTTCCTTTAAAACCTTCTTTATTTATGTGTTTATAGCTAATAAATTGAACTAAATATAGTTTAATCAGAATTACAAAGTACTCTAAACAAATAAATAAGCTTTTAACACTCTCTAAGTTTTTGTTTTGTGTTGTTAACAGTGTTGCTTTGTTGTTGTTGTTGTTGTTGGTATTATTGTTTCTTGTTGTTGTTGGGCATCCATCTTCTGTTCACCGGAAGTTTGACATTTTCTCCAAACACCTGAACTCAGAAAATTGGTCACCGAAAGTGGAAAAAACCAGAAGCGAACAAAAGCAATACTTTTTAAGCTTTTTGCACACGAAAATTAGAAGTTCGAAAAAAATCAAAAACTACCACAACAAATACAACAACAACAACAACAACAACAACGACGATGACGATGACGGAAAATCAAACATCAACTTTTAATACACGCACACACATCAACTAACAGAATACACAGAAGTTGACCAGAAACGGAACAGAGTCCGTTTTTGAAGCAGCAGAGAAGAGTTGTTGTTGCTGTTGTTGTTGCTATATCTGTTGTACTGCTTGTTGTTGTTGTAAATATTGCAGTACCTCATGTTGTTGTTGGTATTGTTGTTGCTTTGGTCGCATGACGAAACACGTGCAGCAGTCGCACAAGTCGCTTGACTGCGACACACTTTTTGGATATTTTTTCAGTTACCTCACCGAATTTTTGATGTTTTTTTCTCTGTTTGCTTGTCGTTGCTTTTGTTAAAAATTTTGATTTTTGCGATTTTTCAGATTTCCGAGTTTCGTCGTGGAAAAAGCAGCGCAAAAGAAACGATGGCAGGTCATCAGGATGGACACTGGACACACAAGTTGTGGGTGGCCCGAAGAGAGTGGGAGGGGGGAGGGAAGAGAAAGGAAAGAAAGTTGAGAAGGAAGAACCCGCCATAAAAACGAGTGCGAATCGAAACTTTATTTTGTAGTTTTTCCACAAAACATCGGATTCGATCTGTTGTGAGGAAACACCAGCAACATTTTATTTTAATCTTTGTACAGATTTTATACACCTTATTAAATGAAATGAGCTCCCTCTCCTCTCCCCTCCCCCTCCTCCCTCCTCCCGTGGAGCCTTTTTTTGGAGTCTATCGCATGAGCTCAAATATTTTGAGGTTGCTGCCAACTTTAAATCATCATCGTAATCATTATCATCAGGGATAAATTTGCATATGCTAAAAGATCCCAAAACAAACACATGGATAGCCTTCGGACAGACAGACTGAGAGATAAACAGATTGGCGACCGACGAGGAGCGGAGAACAACAACAACAACAACAACAATGACAACAACAACGAGGACCGCACCTACACGCGGCAGAGCGACACACAAAAGACGCACTCAGTCAGAGTTTTACGAATGTGCTGCCGGCATCCAGTCGACGAAACTTCGAGTTCTCAGTTGCATGATGAGCTCGATGTGACTCGTCCCACATGCATGTCTCTCACACACGCATGCAGACGAAATGCTATGCTAAAGATATGCAAAGATAAGCCAGCGCGACCGGAGCGGCAGCGACGCGACGCAACGGCATCCATCCGTCGTGCAACAAGCAACATCTGCCCACCACAAATTTTAAAATGTTATTTTTGCAAGTACGAGTTGTTTGCAGTCTGCACGGCAACTTGTTGTGGGCAGCAGCATCATTTGTATTCACAGAGCTGAAGCACCAGCAATGGAGGGTATACAGCAACAAAGTATATAGTACAACAATAAATGGCATAAATGAGTGTTTAAGGTAGCGCAATGTGCACAATGGCAACAGCAACAGCAACAGCAACAGCAACAGCAACAGCAACAGCAACAAACAACTTGCAGTTCCAAGAGAGAAAATGTTACAAAAATCGGACAGCAACAAATAAACAGAGATTGCAGTGACAGCGCAATTTATAAGCGAAAATCTTGCACAACAGCAGCGGAACTGGCAACAGCAACAGGAGCGCATTCGGCGCAGTAGAGCGTAAATCAACGCTTTTGTTTCGGTTCATGTAGCGATGAATCGCGGCCGTCGAAAGCGTGTCGAGAGCGTGAGGAGAGACGCAACAGAAGCGGCCGGCTGCTGTGAGTATTTGCATGCGTTGTGGGAGTCATCTTATGGCCATTATTTTCTTTGGGATCTAGTGAACCAGGCCCGATAGGGACTTGAGACATGTTTCTGGGTCATCAGAGAATAGTTAATAAAAATCCAATTCTTTCCTTGTAAGTTTCGCAAATTTACGACATTATCTAACGACGATAGATAGCTTCCATGCCTGAAATATAATCACTTTCACCGTGATATTGTATTGTATTTAGTGGAAGGACAACCCGACTCCTTCCCTGTCTTAATTAAGACAATGAAACGACTTACCAACGTACGAAAGCTAGCATTTAAATCATTCTAGGATAACGTCGTCCGGCACCCAAACCCAACAATCACAACTAAAACAACAACAACACTGACAGCAGTCTCGACTTGGTTCGTGTTCAGTTGTGTTGTTGTGGTTGTGCAGAGCATCCTTCCAGTAACCGAATTCAATTCGTTTCAATTCAGGTCCAACTACGAGTCTCGACGAGTCTGCATTCGAATCCGGCTGCATTTTAATTTATTACTTTGTCAGTCGCGCGCAAACATATGCGCAAAGTCTCAGACGGATGGGCACGGATGTGCTTTCACAGGTGCAGGTAAACCTTGTGGCCCTTCGATGCAATCTGAGATAACAAGGGCCAGCAGTCTTGAGCTGGCGTGATCTGTTTTGCCGCCTCGTCTTGAATTCGTATGCAAACATCCTCGATCTTCCTCGCCGATATTTCCAAAGTTCAACCCGAGAGTCGCTCTCCATCTTTTCACGTCTCTGAGGCAGTCCTTCGGCTCTCACTCCTCGACTCCTCCCGTTCCCATTGTCTGTAGTGCAGCGATAAACTTGAAATTAAATTGGATTCTCACCATTTCGTCTTAATTAATTTGAAATGACTTCGCTTGCTATCCGGCTCGAAGGGCCACCCGCCGGCCCCCGCTCGAGACAAGCGACCCGAGACAAGAGCGACTGAGTTCTGTTTCGTGTTGTTAGGAGCGAGTGCAGGAAATTGCCTTCAAAGTGCAACTTTATCCCTCTCCAGCGACTCATCCGTCTCCCTCCCCATGGAATTAGTTTCGTATTATTTAAGAGTCTGCAAGAGTCTGCCGGGTGTGTATTTTTACTCGTATATCTCCACAGCAGAACAGGTTCCAACTCCTCATTCTACTTATTCTTCCTCCTCCTCTGCTGTTGCTGCAACACTTCAGTCTGGAGCACATAAATTAAAATCGAATTGAATACCAATTCAGTCAATCCTCATCTCCCGCTCCAGGAGTACTCGTACCGCGTCCCCTCATCTTCTCTCTCGGCTACTGAATCGCTTTGTGCTCCACTTTAGAAAGCGAGGTTTTTATAGTTTTTCTGGCTGCTGCTGCCAAAGTTTCATTTTAATGGCCTGCAGTGTGCACAATAAAATGCTATCAGAAAACTTTTTGCTGGCAACAACTTCTCCATTCGCTTGTGACCAACACGATTTGGTAATTGAAAGATTATCTCGCTTCCGGAAGTCGGTGTTGCTGTTGTTCGGTCAGTCATTCCCTATCTGGATATGATCTTGATAAGAGACGGGAAGTGAGAGTTTGCATCATTAATTTAGATATCCTGTTGCAGTAACTCTTCGATATGTCGTTTTTTATTTCAGTTTAAATTGAATAACTCAGGTGCATTTTTCCAAGACAGGAACTGAGACATGAGATGAAGTGTGATGGGATTAAGAATTAATATTAAGTAGCAATTGAATTTCGATTGAAGCGATGAATTCGGCTGAGATTGATTTAAACGATACACTACTTTCGGAGGCCCATATTGGGCTGTATATGGTCTGTACATGGTCCGTGATATATGGGCTTTAGGGAAGATGAAGTGCAGGACCCTTTTAAGGGCAGCAGTGAACGAAATGTAAATGAAAGATGAGATTGGAACCATCTGAAGTCCAAGAATCGCTTGTTGAATCTCCATTTTTGTACTCTACACAATCTTCAGCACGTCGGGAGTTTCCCCCTTCATAAAAACAATCCCCCACTTCATATAATTCACATAAAGGACTTTATCCAGCAACAATTAAAGTCGGTAACCAAGCAGATTTGAGGATCCGAAACTATAAATCCACATGCTGAAGAAACTTACAGAAAACCGACATTGAATCCCACTCGGCTCACAGTGAACAACAGAGCACTTTGTGTTGTTAGGGATGAACACAATTACAGCAACAACTAACGAGTACCAACAAAGGCATCAGCAGCAACACCATCAACATCAACAGCAACAACAACTAACAAAAACTAGAACAAAAACTTGACAACGAACTGAACTGAAGGTGTTCATCCAGAAGGTTCTCCGCTGCTGAGATGATGGAGGAAGGAGAGCACGAGGGACGGGGGAGAGAACAAAGACGTGAATGTGAAGGCGAACAATGATGCATCGTCTGTGATGATATTTTATTGTCATGACGAATGAAACCCACTCAAAGGGAGATAAAAACCACAGAACTGGCTGGCTCGAAGGACGGAAGAAAGCGTGTTCAAAGCAGTGCTCGCAATGTTGGAGTCAACGAATTCTCCGAAGACAGAACAGGAGATCTGCAAACAACTGCAACAGCAACTCTGGCAAAAGCGACAACGACAGCTGCAGAAGTTCGTTGGTGTTGTCGCTGTTCGGATGGAGACCGCTAACGTGGGTCGGCTGAAATTAAATTAATAAATCGTCTCTCATCCTGCTGCTGCTGCAATCTTGCTTCATTATAGTTGACTCCAACCGAGTGCACAACCAGAGCAGTCGACAGCCCTGCAGAGTGGGTTCAGCAGTTGCCCGGGGCGCAAAAGTTAAACAAAACACGGTCTACAGTCTGGCAGCGACGGCGAACATCGTGTTGATCCTCGATTGTTTGCTCAGACCCCGGCCCATGTTCCCCCTCCCCCATGTTCTCCTGTCTTCCGTCTCCTCCTTACGACGGTCTCCTAACGTTTGGTTTCAAGGTGCGGCCCTGCTCTGCTTTTTAATTTCTCTGTGGGCGCAACGTGTTGACACTGGAAAGTTTTTGCTTGTGTTGCTTGTATTGCTGATGCTGTTGTTGTGGTACCTGCCCCAGAAAAGGGCGAAAATAAACAGCTTAAAAACTCTTTTGAAGCCATGATTTATCTGAAGCTAGTTGAAGTTACGAGTCGCTCCCCACAAACAACAGGAAGGTTTTCAGCACCAACTGCTGCTGCATTCGGTTCGGTGAAGATTTCCTGGCTTGTTTGCTGCTGGCGTTAAACGTCTCAAATCCGAAGCGAAAATCGGCGATGGTTCCGGCGACACAAACCACTGATTAAGACGAATGCGTGCTCGCGACTCATCGCGACTCATCGCGAAACTGAGGCACTAATAATGGTGTGGGTAGAACCGAGGGAGAGCCGCCATCTGCGTGGACTTGATCGAGCTTCTCTCAGGATGGTCGAAGGTGGGTCCAGGAATTCGATCAAAGGTGAGTCACTTTGTTCCTAACCTTCAAGAAACCGCGAATGGAAGCTAATTCAGTGACTCAAGCGAACCAAACAACTATCATTTATTTTCTTAATTGTGTGTGTTGTTAGTGGGTCTAATTTGAGCCAAGATAATAGTTGGATAGTAGCTCCTTCTTAGATCGGTAACCGCTTCGAACCAAAAACGACGTACATGGAATGCCAATGGCGGATATTCACGTGTACCGAAAACCGATATACATAAATAAGTTCGTATTAACATGAGAATGCAAAACCCAAAATGCATTCACTTTATTCTCACAGCTCTGCACAAAATTTGGGGCGGGACTCCGAATAATGGTCTCAATAATTTAGGAAGGGGACGGCTTCATTTAAAGGAATGCTTGCACCAGGTCCACATCGCCAACAACAACAGGCAGGTCCAGAAGACCAGCCACAGCAGCATCATCATCACCATCATCATCATCATCAGCAGCAGCAGGAGTATTTTTATGATTCACCCTGCGGCCAAAAAAGCTATAAACAACAAATCTTATTATTAGTTTTAAGGAAACGAAAATCGATTTCGAAGTAATGCGTTTCATTTTTCGTGCGTTAGTTTTGTGCTGTTGATGTTGTTGTTGTTTGTGCTGCTGCTGGCAGTCTTAACGACCCAGCAGCAGAAGTTCTCTTCAAGCGTCTTCTTCTCCGTAACCCAGCAGCTTTGTGTTAACTCCGAGTCTGCGTCTGTGTGATTTAATTATAAGTTTGCCTCAAGGGCTCATTTCAGTGGCTGCCATCGGGTTCGGCTTGTCTTTGATTCTTCTGTTTATTGGTTTCTTTATTATTTCTTGGATTTAGTTTGAAAATTGAGAACATTTTTAAGAACAAAGTGAAGATTCATTGAAGAAAAGTGACAGCATTTAAAATAGTTTTTCAGTCAACTCTGGCGATTGAGTCCATTCGGATAGCGACTGAAAGGAAGTTAAAATTTCGGAAAATTGAAGCATCGCCGGTGACTCAGAACACTGAAGCAATTCGGAACACTCTGGTGACTCCAGGAACTTCGGTTGACTACGGTATCTAAGCACCAGGAACAGCAGCATCGCGAAGTCACAAAAACCCAGGCAACTCTATAAACGCATGCGATTGAAGCAGTTCAGAAAACTCGGGTGATTCAAGCGACTGGAGCATCTCCGACGATTCGAACAACCCGACCAGTCCAATAAAAAGAACGCCACCGTCACCGCCAACGCCAACGCCAACGCTACCGACGCTCCGATCGAGTTTCTCCAGTCGACTGCGTTTCTGAACTGATTTGACAGGAAATTAAGTCGGATAGCGACTCGCATATCGTCGATATAACGTTTCACTTTTAGCTTTCAGCCGGATCGAGTGGCTTGCTTCGCTTCGGTTTCTGTGCATGCAGTTTTAGTCGTCTGTCGTCTGTCGTCTGTCGCTTGTCTCTTGGCTTTTGTGTTCCTCGGTTGGGTTTCCGTCTCGGTTTTAGTTGTTCTTGTTGTTGTTGTTGTTGTCTTTTTGTACATGTTTTTAGTGGTCTTTAAAAATTGGCTCCGCGACGCGTTGACTGGACTCGAATGTAGACCGGAGATGACTTTCTGTGGTTTCTGTGACTTTCCAACGAAGCTTGCTGGCTGCCAGCTGAGACGACCAACCAACCTGCGTTGTTGTGTTGCCCGGCACAGTGAGGAACTTCAGTGAAACAGTGAGAAGAGAAACGAAGACCAGAAAAAACCAAACCAAGTCCCTAAAAAGGTCGGTTTTCGCAGTGGTTTAGTTTTCGTCGTTGTTGTTGTTGTTGTTGCTGCTGTTGTTGCTGTTGCGATCGCTTCTTAATGAACATTTTTAATGACTTTTTCTTGTACTTCATTAGTTTTGATCTCGTTGTTGTTGTTGTTGTTGTTGTTACTTTCAGCCATTTCAGCGTGTCTTATTTTGCGGTTATTGTTGTTGTTTTGCTTGATGTTGTTGTTGTTGTTGTTGCTCCTTCATTGTAAACAAGCTCGTTCATTCAGTTTTTTTGTTTTCTTCAATTTTTTTTTTGCTTATTTTCCCCGTACTTTCCGTCCACGATAGGTTTGGTTCATGTTGTTGTTGTTGTTGTTGTTGTCTTTCATACGCAAAAAAGCATTTAATGAGATTTTTTAATTAAAACCGAACGCTTTAAGGCATCAGCAATCAATTAAAGACGATGATACAGCAAAAGTTGAGCGCCGCTGCAAATGAAGCTGAGGCAAGTGAAGCTCAAGGACTGTCAGTATGTAGAGCTACAACAACAACAACAACTAAACAGATCCAACTGCATCCTAAATGACATGATTCTAGAACATTCCTTATAACATTCCTTATTCAACTTATTTCATAAATTTCATTAATCGAAGGTTTTTGAAACCTACTATTAATTTTTATAAAAACCAAATCTTAAACTGTTTACGCCCACCGCCCACCTCAGAAATGTGAGGCTTCAATTGCTTCAAAACAACAGCAAAAACAAGAAAAAAACGGAAAGAAAACCGAAAGAAGAAAAGAAGCAGGTTGAAATCCCGTCAAAAACAGCTGCAAATCACAATCAACCTCAAAGCAAATAAGCAACTTTTACATGTTGGCTGCATTTCTGGGTTTCTTTACTTTATTTGTGGGTTTTTTTCTTTTTTGTAGCTTGTTTTGCAGCACGAATTTCCGTTTCTTCAGGAAAAGCAGCAGAATCTCACTTTTTAGTAGCTTCGCCGCATCGAGTGAGTGGCACGCAGCAGAGTTGCCTCAGCGCCGTCTGCCGATGAAGCGTTCCGTGCCTCCGCAGCACGTAACGTTACTTGGCGCTTAAACACTAACAACACACACACATGCACACGCATGGACTCGGTCTGCACGCTGGCGAACATCATGCTCAGCGACACACACGTGCCACATGCAACGAAAGCAGAGAAAATTGAAACGCCACTGAAGAAAATCAATGCGAAAACAAGCAGAAGCGAGAAGCATGTGGAAATGCATTCATGCTTCATCCTGCCTGCCGCATGCCGCATGCCGCATGGACGCTGCGTTGAACCGCAGGCTGTGTTCACTGAACTCGTCGCAGCTTTTGACAGCCAGCCCCAAGTCGTTGTTCGCGTTGACAGCAGCCGAGTGTTTCGAGTGTTTTTCCAGGGCGACGTCTTGAGCGTCGGTTGCGAGTCCTCGTGGGCGTCAACTCCATCCAACTCCCAGCGCAGTATTGTTTCTCGCACAGGAAGCCTTGAAAAACACCGAAACAGAAGAAGAAGCAGTTCAAAAGTTGTGCGAAGCCGCTTTAAGGATCGCGTTCAAGCTCCGGCTGCTTCGATGCTAAGCAGAGTTGCTTTTTACGGTTGCCAAAGCCAAAGTCGCCCAGGATTATCGACTTCATTTAAGTTTCTGATAAGTAAACAATTTGAGGACGTAAACGATTTGAAACACAACCAGCGAAGTCGAAAAGCACTTAAAAAATACTTTAAAAGAAAATGGAAACCGTTGAAAAAAGGCAACAACAACAACAATAGGAACAACAGCAACAACTGCGAACTTCTACAAAAGAACAGCAATCAATTTTACTTAAGAAGCTGCTTATTGTCAAAGTTCTAAAGCGACACGAGTCGAGTGGGCAAGGGCAAGAAAAAAAGGGGTTTTTTCCAAACAACAAAGTATTATTGAACTTGAAGTATTTAATGACAAACTTCTTCAGGTTCCAGAAACGTATTCGAAAAGGAAAACGGAGAAACTCGGCGAGGTTCTACGCAGGATAACAGATGTTCGAAGGATGTTCGCGAGGGTCGCCAGATTCTCCAAAAGGGCAAGGATTCGGCTTTTCAAATACCGTATCGAAGTCAAGGATTTTTGGCTAACTTATCTTTGTTTCAAGCGCTCCGATCAGATGAGAAGATTTTGAGTGGAGTGGAGTGGAGGTTCTTCTGTCAAGCTCTCTCTCTCTCCTTCTATCTCTTTATCTGTATTGCACTCTCGTCATCTCTCTTCGTCCGTGAAGCTTGTGAGTTGCAAGGTTTAGAATTTGTTGTTTGTTGCCAAAAAGTGTTAAAAGAGTTGGTGTTGGTGTTGTTTTCTGGAGACTGAGTGTCACCAGCAGACACCGAAAAGTCAGGCAGTCACACTACGAAATACGTTCCACTATTTTACTGTTCTTCTATTATATCCTCACCCATTTCAACAGAGTTGCGTTGCGTTGAGTTGCCTCCGGTGACAAGCGATGCGATTTTGTTGATGACAGTTTGTGAATATGGCTGTCGAAGTCACTTGACAATCTTGCTTCACAACCCCTCAGAACAGCTGTCGATGTGTTGGGATGCGTTGCCAGTCCCTCTCTTCAACTCTTCGACTTCAATGGCTTCATGAGCACACGTTTTCATGAGCTCTCAATTGAATTCGTACAGAGAACACTCGCTGCTGTTGACACTTGCATTGTTTTATTTAGTGCACCCGAAACCTCACAAATATTTGAATTATTTTGCCGTATTTGCGATTTTAATTCTGTAGTGGTTACGGCTGCTTGTGTCACCTACGGATCGCCCCAACCACTTGACAGACACACTCTACGGTTGACATTTCGTTCTCAAGATTAAAACGTACGCTAAACATAGTCGAGGAGGAGAGTGGGAGGGGGAGAGGGTGCGGGAGCGGGAGGGAGTTGTTTCTCAATTGCTTGTCAAAAGTTGTCAAGTGCAAAAGTGGTTCCTCATAAAGCTCTGGTCCGATTTGCCTCTTGAGATCGACGTCAACATCGCCAGCAGCATGATTGGCTGGTGCTGCTTCGGTGATAACATATCGAATATATTTGTTCGTTACGATTTCCCGGATGGAAAATAATTTTCCCTCATCTTCAACATTTATCTAAAGTCTGCGCTTGATATGAGTTTTGTGTACTATAGTAGATGTGGGTAGATTATTGAACGAAACTAGAGTGTGTGAGAGGCGAATTACCGGAGAGAGGCTGAGAGGTACTTCACTCTACTGATCTCTCTGTTTCGAAATCTCTCTCGTTCTCTGAGAGAATTGAAGTCCAGATGAAGCGGAGAAGATATGAAATCTTTGTGCTTAATTAACTAAAACTTAGACTTTAACGAATTACCAAATCTTTAATGAAACTTATAGAACCTTTATGGCACAATTTAATAAAATTTTAAAAACTTCTTCAAGTTTAATTGACTTTAATTCAGTTTAGTACATGTAATTAATTTAACCGATTTAATTAATTATTAAAAATGTGTGTACTCTGCAATTTCATGTTCACTTCAAGCATGGATTTTAATGTTTGTTCGTTTAATTTTTTAATTATTATCTACTCAGCTGTTGTTAGCTTCGTTTATTACAGCAACAATGACAAAACACATCACTGGAATGTTATTATTATGATTATTGTTGTTGTTGTTGTTGTTGCTGTTGTTGTTGTTGTTGTTGCTGTTGTTGTTGTTGCCCACGGCATGACACACTCATTACAGTCAACGAAGCAAGACTTCCACAGCGATCCGAAAGACGTTGTTGGTGTTTTCTTTATTGTATTGTTGTTGTTATCGGTGTTGATGTTGCTCATTGTTTCCCTCTGCCACCAAGAAAGAAGCAGCATGTTCCGTTGCGATTGCGCAGGTATTTGAACGTGGTTGTTGTTTCTTGTTTGAAAAAATGTTTCTATGCCATCCTCAACAATGCAATGCAACAAAGTTTGTGTTGTGGATTGCGAAAGAGTGTGTTGGGGGGAGGGGGGGGGGTGGAGCTACAACAACATTTACGGTTTCTGATCATCTAACTTCACTGTAATTAATAGTGTAGCTCAGCTGATGGTTAGACTTCGCATGCGATGGCGACGACGACGACAACCATCGAAGGCATGCAACGGGATCGCACACGCACGACGACAGACTTAACGACGCATACGACAAATCAACTGACTGACTCGATGTTACTCAACTCAGTGTTGCTTAGTGTATTGTAGTTGTTGCTGTTGTTGTTATTGTTATTACAGTTATAATGCTTGTTTATTCATCATTTTCTGTGGTCTCTTTACTTTGCTTTTTCCTTCTTTTTCCTGGTGCTTTTTTCATGGTTTCAGTTAAGTTTCACTCCACTCAACGCACGGCTGAGTTTCCGATGATCAGCCGATTTCGATGCAACGGTTTGTAACTCTGTCATTTTTAAATGATACAAAAATGATTCACTTAATTTGCGTTGCTGCTTTCGTTACGCTTTGCTGCTTCCTCATCTTCGCGTTCACTTGCATCTCCATTCATTTGAAGCTTCGCTTGCGACGAACAACTGTGAATTTCGTTTGGCTTGAATTTTGTGGTCACACGGTTGCAGTCGCCGTTTATTGCTCCGTCTATTGTGAGTGTGTTTGTGGGGCCCGAATTAAGGCACCTGCATAAATTTGCAACTTCATTGGGATGTGTTCTCTTTTTGTTGCTTTTAATTGCAGCAGCTTTGCAACTCTCAAAACATGCCGGCAGCAGCAGGGCACAAAAGTGAACAACGGTTGCAGCTGCAGCCGCGTCGCAGCCGCTGAGTGACCCGCAGCGCAGTCGTGCAGTGTTGTTGTTGCTCTCGATCAGAATGATGTTGTTTGTTACCCGAGGTACTTCTTTTGTACGAAGTTGCACAAAAAACAAGAACAACAACAACACTTTAAGAGAAGGAACATTGCGCGGTGTGGGTGAAGGCTGAACATAGCACGACAAAATAAAAGAACAGAGCCTTTGACCAAATTTAATTTCATTCTCGGTTTGCTGCAAACAGTTAAGAAACACACAACCGCCCGAGTCGAGGTTCCCCCCCCCCGCTCACAGACTTTCACACACATCGGGAATCGGACCCCACCGGGAAGCCCCCGAACGACACCCATCGGAGGCACTGAGCGAGCAAACAAAAAATGGGCCATTTAATGCACGAACAAATTAAGTTAAGCCACACACTCACTGAAGCAGCAGCAACAACAATTGGAGTAGCAGCAACGGTTGCAACAGAATTTCCACCGACTGCTTAATAAGTTGGCCATGAGCCCCAACTCACGAAACAGCTTCCACTCGTGTCGCTTCAGCTTCTGCTCCTGCTCCTGCTCCCGCTCCTGCTTCTGCTCATCTACTGTATTTGCTAACAACCGCTAAAAACTTAGAGACTTCAGACTTCAGGCTCGAAATGAAGTGAGTCTGCAGCGAGCGGAGCCACACGCCGCCGGGAGGACTGCAAACCGCAGCAGGACAGGAGAGACTCCGTGTTGCGTCCTTCGACTGGAGTCCGGAGGAATGCAGATGATGTCAGACGCGGCTGCTGCATTCACTTTAACTTGCCTCCTCTTCTCTCTCTGTTTCTCTGTCCCTCTGTCCCTCTCTCCCCCTTCGCAGCCTCTTTTTCCAGCTGACTACCGTTTGTTACTCTAGTCTGCAGTTGTTGTTGTCCTACTCTAGCGGTGGTGTTGTTTCACTCTAGTATTGTAGTTGTTGCAGCTACTCTGCTGCACTGTAGTCTTCGTTGAATTCGTTTTGTTGTTTTTTGATTTTTTCCTCTCAGTTAATCTTTAATTTTATTGTTCTTTGTTAGGCAATAGGAACAACAACGAAAACACAACCATCACCACCACCAACAACAACAACTCAAAGATTATCAGTTCCTGGGCTGCTGCTGGTGCTGCTGATGTCTTTTGTGGGGTACCCCAGGATGAGCTGGGACATGGATGTGGACGTCGTAGTTTCTACTTTGCTACTTTGTTGTTGTTGTTGCTTTTATTGTCTGTCGCATTGAGTCGAGTTTTAATTGTCTCGAGTAGGTTTTTCTTTGACTTTTAATTCGATGTCGAGTTCTTGAAATGGTCGTTTTTTGGATGCGAGTGAGTGTGTTTGAGTGATGGTCTTTGAGTGATGGTCTTTGAGTGATGGTCTTTGAGTGATGGTCTTTGAGTGAGTGTGTTTGAGTGATGGTCTTTGAGTGAGTGTGTTTGAGTGATGGTCTTTGAGTGATGGTCTTTGAGTGATGGTCTTTGAGTGATTGTCTTTGAGTGGTTGTCTTTGAGAGAGTGTATTCGATTGAGTGTGTTATGCGTGGAAATATTGGATAATCGCAGGTGACTAAATTGCTTTAAAACCGCATTTTAATAAAGATCAGCGCGATAGTTTTTATTCTGATCATGTTTTCAGAGCATTCTACTCGTAATTCTTCAAATTCGCACAATTATTTCTTCGCCAGCTCAAATTTCTCATCATCATCAACATCGCTTTGATCTCCATCCCACTCGGTGCCTTTCCTTCCCTCTCTCTCGCTCTCTCCCTCTCTCTCTCTCTCGCTTACTCAATTCGAGAACAATTTTGTACGTGTTCGTCTTCTGGACTCGACAAACACCGTCCAATATAAACAACATTCGGCAAGCAAACGAGCACTCGGCGGTCGGTGGTCCAGTCAGCATTTTATTTGACTTATTTTGCATCCGGCAGCCGAAAGATTCTTCAGTTTTCTCTCACATCACCAGCGAACGACGACAACATTTAACATTTTTTCTTTGCTTCTGTTTGCTTGTTTATTGTTGTATTTTTGTTCTTTCTTTTGCTTCCCGAAATGAAAATGTTTGTTGTTTTTATTAAAGTTTTTATGAGAACCAACGATGAAGCAAAAAAAAAAAATTAAAAACGAAACATCGTCTTTGATGTGTGACAGAGATGTTCGTCTCCCCTCTGAGCCCCCCCCCCCCTCACCGCTTCCCGCTCTCTCTCTCTCTCTATAAACTATTTTGCAAATGTTCCTCGTAATTCCATTTTTGGTCCAAAGCAGATTCAGCTGCTTTTTCTTCTTCATCAAAGCGTAACATTTACAGTCTGAAAATTTGTTGTAATAAACTAGAAAAAATCTTGGCTTTTCTACCGTGTCTCTTTACGTACCCTCCCCTTGTCACCTCCTCGTCATCTCATCATCTCGTCATCGTTATCATCGGCCACATCATCACATCTGCTACGGTTCAATTGTCGGGTCCCCATTTCGAATGTACGACTATTCTCGAATATCCGTCTATCCGTCTGTCTGTTTTATGTCTATATTATGTATGCATGTTCTCCCCTGTCTTTTTATGTTCTCCCCTGGTATGCATTCTCCTCTTCTTCTTCTTCTAGGAGTCACAGGGCGACACTTTTTCGTACGCTTCACTTGTCATTCGATGCGGCTGAGTCGAGTCAGTTTTTTGTCAGTTTTCCGTAGTAACCACAAAGTTTGGATCTCGATGCTGCTTGGTTTTGGTTTGGCATTTGTATCCATATCTGTCTGTCCTTCTCTCTCTCGCTGTCTGTCTGTCTCTTGCTGTCTGTGTTTATATCAACCTTGCATTTCATGGCTTGTCATGTCGTCAATCCAGTCAAGAGGTGTGACTTATTCGTTGTCTTGTTCATTCGTTCGTTCTTTCGTTCGATCGATCGATCGAAGTATCTACGTAATTTTTGTGGTCTGAAGCAAGAATCAGTCAACTGTATCGGTGCTCAGAACCCTGCTTGGTTTTGATTTAAAAACCACACAAAGGAAATGAATTCGACAGCAGCGCAATGATTGGTGTTGTTGTTTTTGTTATTGTTGTCGTTGTTCCTTAATTCGCACCACATCAAAGTAAAGAGCTTTGTACGAAATCACTTCAGAGTTGTTTCATTTTTCCAATCATCTTCTAAGGATAAGAAAACATACGACCAAAAAATACTAAATTTAAATAACTATAGATGTAGTAGTACTCGTATAGATAATATGAAATAACAGTCTATTTGAGGACCTCCTTTAGACTGATGTAATCCTCATGAATAAATTCTCGCTCCGTTTCCTTAGATTGAGCTTATAGTCGTTGGAGATGGTTTATTCTCCTGCCCATCCATGTCTAGTTCCACATCACATAGTCTAGATCTCTCTAACGATTTCCCTCAACTCCACTCTAGCCCTCTGTCCAGTGCTTCTGTTCCCACATCGCACCACTCCTTTTACCAACCCTTTCCCAATTCTTGTCTTATCTTCTCTCAACTAATTATCGCCAATTTAGTTCTCATGCGGTAATTTTCAATATCTTCGAATCTTAAGAAACACGCCTTCAACCGCATCGATCCAATCACACTCAGTAAACATCAGGGCAGAGGAAAAAGCAATGAAAGCACAATAATTAAGTAGACAGACAATCGGACAAACAGACAGACAAACAAATAGAGAATGATTCAAGTCCATGCATACAAATAATTTAGATCGAATCGATTTCCGGTTGAACTCATTCAATGTCGACGATGATGTCGGCGATGGCAGCAAATGAACCCGACCACAGCCCGACCAAAAGACAGTCCCACCTCGCCGACCCCAGACACGGCTTGGCTCTAAAGTGCTATAAAGACCGAATGGTGTTTGTCTCAATTAGAGAACGTCGACTGACAGACATGTTTACCTTCTGTTGGTTTCTCCCTATCGTTTTATCTTTAATCTCTGTGTAGGTCTTTCCGATGGTCTCTTGCTGGTCTCTCTATCGGACTCTCTGTCGGTCTCTCTATCGGACTCTCTGTCGGTCTCTCAGTTCTTCTCTCTGTTGGCCTCTCCACTGCTGTATCAGCCATGCGATCTGTTTATCTGTCTGTTTGCCAGTCTGTCTATCTGTTCAATGTACTACTCCTTCTTTCCCTCAGATTCTTTGAGCGTCGTAAATCATAACATGCTCATTAATAAGAAAATAAATAAAGAAGAAGAAGAAGAGGAACGTCCCTGCCTCGAAGCACAGTTCAGTTACTTGCTACTGCTTTCCGTTGCCGCTGTCGCTGTCGCTGTCGCTGTTATCTTTGTAACCGATATGAAATCCAAGCAACTCACCGGCTCTTTGTTGTGCCAGTCATCATCAAGCAGGGAAGGAATCCGTTCATTCAAGTCACGACATGAACACTCATGCAAGAAAAACTTGCAGCAGCAGCAGCAGCAGGCAGCCAGCATGTTGGTGATCGTATGGCAGCTGGCTGTCGAGCTGGCTGTGGTGCTGGTTCTGTTACCGGTGCCGTTGGCGATGGCGATGCCTCACCCCGAACGACCCGCAACACCGCATCGCCGCATCTCGCTGCGTGTAGCTGGTGCAATAATTGCTGAAATGTGAGACTTTTTTAAAGCACTCGCAACAACCTCGCGCTATTGAGGCGGGAGAGGTTCTTAATTTGACTCTTAATTAAGCAGAGAAGTAAACAACCACCTATCTATGGTGCCTACTTAGAATGGCCTTATACACTTTACCAGATAAATTTAATTAAATAAACCTTTAATGGAACTTAATTAGAAGTTAAAGACATCAAGTCAGCTCTTTTAAAATCTGAAGTAATATTAATGTTGCTCTAACAGAAAATACTTAATATTTAACTTAGTTCAATGGTTGATTTGCTAACATCCTTTTCCCATGTTATTCTGTATCCAAAACGTCGATCCAACATTCCTCCTCTACTTCCATGGAGATCCATTTAACCTCAGTTGAGCGTAGTTGAATATTACAATAAAACAATCAGCTGGCAACTTTGTGGATAAATTAAAAGAGTAGAGTATTAAATTGAATCTATCCAATATTTGAAATAGAAAAGAAATAGAAGAATAAAGCAGGAAAAGGAAGAAAAAGATAAAAAAAATAAAGAAGTCATGGAAAAAGAAGCAGAAGGAGAAGGATATGGATGCTATTTCAAGATGAGAACTGAATCGGTGGGAAAAATTATTAAAACTTCTAACAGAAGGACGACCACACAAAAAACATTAAATTGCAGAAATCATCAAAAACTTTATCGTTTTCGGAATATATGAGTTCCTCGAAAAGTTTGTCCACACATATTGAGTTGAGAGAAAAGAGAGTTGGTGGAACAGAAGAGGGGGAGAGAGAGGAAGGAGGAAAGACTTCGAGAACGTTAGCCTAGCTTAGCTCACACTATCAGCAACAAAAACATAAAACCAAAGACGAAGAACATACATACAAGCAATTATATTGGCTTTCATTAAATACAAAAACAAAGTTCAATCAAAGCAAACAAAAAACAAGAAACTAAGAAACGAAATCATTGCAAAGTTTACTTCTGGTTGAACCGAACTGCTAAAATGGAGCTGGGAAACTTTTGGCCAGAGCCAGAAAAGCGTTTAACCTCATGTGAAGTACAATTTGGCAGTTCAGCGGTCACTAAAAGGCCACTCAGTATAGAGGAAAAGAAGAGGAACGATAACAACAACAGCAACAACATTCTGAAAGAGATTGGAAGAGTTTTCGGTTCATTTAAATTAAAATTTGGAGAGAGAGTATTCAAGAAAAATTCCCTCATTTCAAAAAGAAATGAAGAATAATAATTTAAGGACGGCTTTCAGTTAAAATAAATTTTTATATAATCGATGCTTCTTAAATTTTCCCCATGAGCTGCTAAAGAGACCTTCGGGCCTCCTTAGATTTAAAGAACAACGATAACGATTTCTCAGTCCATCTGAAATGCATGAAATAATTTATGTCCGAACTGATTTATGCATGTCCAATGAATATCCTGCTCTGGACACCTGAATATTAATCGGTGTGTCCAGTAATAATAAAAAGGAAACAGAAAAGAAATCGGAATTAATGAGCGGTTTTATTTTTAATTGGCTCCTTTCGGCTGGTGTTTCGGCGACACCTAAAATAATGGCTCTCTCACGAACGCGTTTCAGATCAAGGACACCGGCAACATTAACCACTTCATTGGCATCGGCTAAAGTATCCTTAAGGATATCAATTGAGTTATTCGGTTAATTAATGCTCGAGTTTTTCTCACCCAAAGCGGGCACTTCTCCACTCCCCTCCCCAAACCTTCGATTATAGTTTTGCATTGTATGGCAGTTCAGCGGAAACTTAATTAAAGTTCGCGTGCTTTAATGAGGTAAGAAAGAGATGATGAAAGGAAGGAAAAACTAAAAAGAAGAAAGGTGGAAGGGAAGAAAGAAAAAAAGGCCGGATGGAAGGAAGAAAATAAGGAAATCATTAACTAGGAGAAACCGTGTGACAGATAAAAAATCAACCTAACAAAATATGGGAATTATTCCTTGAAGACTTCAACTGAACTAAAAAAAAACCATAGTTCTTAAAAATTATAATAGAAGAAGAGGAAGAGGAGGAAGCAAGAAAACAGCGAGATTATCATGCTGACGATGATGATGATATTAAAAGCTAACCGACTTATTTACTATACTTTCCGACTTTAATGTAGTGATAAATTTTATGTTGAAGATTCTTCCAGGGTGTCATAAAGAATATAAAGACTTTTTATACTGAAGAACTTTCAGCTCTCAAATAGCTTGTGAGACACGTCTTAAATGCGATTGACGAATGATTCCTGAATGGTATCGTGAAAACCGCTTAATAACCTGATTGGTAATTTAAACCTTTTGTAAAAAGAATCAAAGTTTGTTCTTAACGACTTTTGGGTTCTTATCGGATATTTGTAGTACTTAACGGATGATCTTTGAGAGATTTTAAAGGATCCTATTAAGAGTGTGACTGCATTTCGGAAGTCATTAATAATAATTCTATGGTCTTTCGCTGTTAGGCCCAATTGGACAGATCAGGAGTCACTAAAACCTCACTTAATATAAAGAAGAATGTCCTGGAAAGCTTCTCGATGTCAATCGTTTCGCTGTGAAAGCTTTTGACTTGTCATACTTGAAATTCAAAGTAAAAATCGAATGATTAGAAGAGTTCTTTCACATATTTTCTTCGATATATTTTTGTTAAGCTATTGATTTGTATCTTCCTTTCCATATAACATTTAAACGAAGCTTGATCAACCTGTTCCACTGTGAAGAAATCCTCAATGACTGACTGAATGAAGAAACAAACATTCGCCAACAAACGAATGAAGAAAAAAATATATCTGATGTTTAATTAAGGATTTTCAACAGCATTCTGTTGTGGTTGTTGTTGTGGTTAAAGAAAAGCCAAAAAAAAAAGAGAAATTAATTCCTATGTAAAGATTTAGCAACAGATTCGACGTGAAAGTGGCAAGAACAACACATTCTTCTTCTTCCTTCTCCCCTATCATTTCCTCCCCGCCCATTTCCCTCATTTCCCCCATGCCACACCTGCTACACCCCACATCCTCCCACCCATCGGATTGTTTTGAAAAATGATGGGAAGAACTGCTTTCGTCCCAGATGAAATGAAATCTTTTGGAGGAATTTCCGGAAACTTTTTCAGGGGATGTAGGAAAGGGATGGGAGGGGGAAGGGGCTGCCGGAAAAGAATGGGTGAGGGAAGGGTGTGCATATGTGTGGCTTTGTGTGTGTTTGTGTTTATTAAGAGGGGGGTATAAATTGTGTTCTGTTGCGTGGATTAAATGCACGAGTATAGGTTAGCATAACAATTAAGATTTCGCCTCTCTTCTCTCTCTCTCTCTCTGCACTCTCCCCAAGAGGTTGTGATTGTTGTTGTTGTTGTTTGTTAATAAAATTCGAAGAATTTGACTAACGAAGTGGGTGCGATTTTGTAAGAAGAAAAAAAGCATTAACCAGCAGATTGTTTTCATTCCAAGGAAAATAAATAGAGACCGAGAGAGAAAGACGAGAGATAGAGAGAGAGCAAATATTTTATGATACGCACATTGGTTATTAGCTGAGTTAAATTAATATCCTGCTGAGACCAGGACAATAGATTGCTTTCTGGTTCGGTTTTTTTACTTCTTCTTTCATCTGAACTCATGGATTTTCCAATGAAAGGGAGTTCAAGTACAACAACAACAAAAGCAATAGCAAGTACGAACAATAGTGAGTATCTAAAATTACGAAATAACAGTTATTGATGCGATAAAGTGATGTGGTAACCGCTGAAAGAAGGGCCACGTTGGACTCATAAATTTAGGGTTGCCAGAGGGCAGGTTCGATGCTTGAATGGACGAAGCTGCAGGGTGGAAAAATTACCAAATTGAAAAACTAATTGCATCGAGGGAGGGGGAGGGGGGGGAGCAGTCAAGCTTTCCATTTATTAATGAGCTCAAAATGAAGCAGGAGCAACTCGGGCACAAGAGAAAAGTCACCGAAGTTCAGAACCAGGACAAGGTTTTAACTGAAAGCTACTTAGAGAGTGAACAAAATTTAAAAACTGAATTGAATATATGTACTGAATAGAAAAGAGTTTTAAAAAATATAAATGGAATGAAAGACCAAAAATTAGCTAAAATAAAAAACTTTCTCCTGTGTTTTTTCATCAACTTCCTGATGATTTAATTTTTAGGAAAGTGTCTCATCAAAAAGTCACTTGAAGAGAAATCGGAAGCAGAAAGAAGCTGGGCCACTTCGACACTCGTACGAAATTCAGCAGAAGCAGCATTTGCAAAAGCTTGTAAGCGGAAGAACACTTAACAGTTATGTGAGAGCAGTTAAAGCCATTTTAGCCCCAAGAGAGCCGGATACCGCAAACCGCTGGCCAATTAAACGCGTCAATTAGCCATGCGACAAGTAAATAAGAAGAAGACAAGCAGACGACGGCGGCTGCGGAGAAGAAGGAGCAGACGAATAAGAAGATAACAAAGGCAAACATCATTGATCTAATGACACAAGGAAAGCAACAGCAAGAGCAACAGCAACTACAGCAACAACAACAAAACACAGATGACAAAGTATACCCACATTTTGAAGCTTTTGGCTGCAAAACTGAAGCTTGTTTCGCTTGACTGAAGCCAAAAATTAACACAAAAGAGAAGAGAGAAAAACAAACCAACAAAACACTCAATTTATACAAAAAACATTTATACATTAACATATACATATATAGTACATTCATTGTATTGTACATTATAGTGGAATTCATCCTGCTTGTATAAGAACAAAGTTACTTAAGTAATTTAGAAAATCCTAACATTCATTGAAATGTGTCAAAGTCTTAATAAACAATATTAAACACAACTTCAGCAGAAAATAAAAATACAATGACATAAAAGAATTACCATAGAAAAAGAAAACAAATGATAATAATAATAAGAATTCTTTAAGTGAGTTTATTTACTTATTTTTTATTATGTATTCTTTTTGTTTATTTGAGTTCAAGTTTAAGAAAGAAGTTCTCGGGTTCCTTAGCCTCAATTTCAGAATCCAATCTTAGTTCTAAAGTCCAACCTTTAGTCCGTGGCCCAATATTAGGTCAAGACTCTCTCTTAGGCGCTAAGCTCAGCCTCATTATCAATCTTGGTCTTGGGTACCGGTCACGATCTCTATAGTCCGAGCCCCATTTTAAGCATCAGTCCGGTTCAGTTTCGTTATCAATCTCAGTCTTTACTTACCGAGTATTACTTTCAGTTTTCATTATAGGTTTCCAGTCTCTGGTCTTCAAAGTTTAATCTCAATTCGAGTGTCATTTCCAGTCCAAGCATCGGTCTCAGTCTACACTTTTAGCTCCGGTTTCAGTATAAGTATAGGTCTGTATCACACCCGATTCAACCATGTTCAACCATGAGATTCTTTGAAATCTTAATTAATTTTGTTTTGCCAAAGAAGTGATGAATTTGAAGAATTTAGAGAATTGTTGTTTATCGCATTTTTTCGCTGGCTTTTGCTCTTAATTAAAACTAATGTAGTTTTTATGTTTCCTTTGTTTTTTTCTACTTTTTTTTTCTATACGCATGGAGACACACACTCACGATGTAAGTCCACATCTCAGTAGTTCATCTCAGATACATTATGTGTCTATATAACACTGAAGATTCTGCGATTTTTTAAAAGACCTTTTCTTAAAATTACTGATGAAAGGATTGAATTGAGCGGAAGTGAAATGTCAAAAAAGTAGTTTATTAAACATTAAAGAGCTTTAGAGAAGAAGATAATCCACGAGTATTCTTTAATTGAATTTAGGTTACATTTATGCCAAGTTTAACTTAGTTGCCGAGTTTGTAGTTGCTATTAGTTAGTTGCTATTTTTTAATGGAAAAAAGTAATCTGCAAACATTTCTCACCTTGAAAAACTCAGAAACACTCTTTAAAAACCTGTTCCTTTCATTCTCTGTCTCTGTCTCTCTCTTTCTTTCGCGCTTTCATTTTAAGAATCAACTATTTTTATGAGTTTATTTTTTTCTGGTTTATTTCTTGATAGTTTTCAGAAGCTCACTAAAGTAGAGTAGAGAAAAACTGCAAAGTGAACCATTAAAAAGTTTGCTGGACTATTAAAAAATGTTGGCAGCTGAAAAGAAGGAATTAAAAATGATTTTGCAGCTCGGCATGAATGAGAACTCAAACTCAGCCAAGTAGCCGGATAAACGAAGCTAGAAAACCGGCCAGCAGCTCAGGAGCAGCACCCGCTCTCCCCGCACCGTCCAATCATTTCTTGAGGAACGAAAAACTCCTTCATGCAAACCAAACAGGTTAATTATGAAGAAAAGCAAACACAACTACCGAAGGGAGGGAGGGAGGGAGGGAGGAAGGAAATAGAAAAAATGCTGTCAAAATGAAGCACTTCCTTGGGAGCCAAAAGAAGCGAATCGCCGCGGCGCCGTCTTCTTGACAGTCGGCCGAGTTTTGGCCCCGCGAATCCGCGATGTTAATGAAAAAGCAAACACAAATTAAATGTTTATAACGATGTTGTTGCTGAACGTGTTTGGAGCCACGAAGAAGCTCACAGAATCGTGGGAATCTCGATGGACGCTGCGATGGACAGAGATGGGCAACTTTTACTTTGCTAAAAAAGCAAACCACACTCAACATTTTCTTAATAAACACTTTTTACTGTGAACAAATTGTGCTGAATGCTTTCTACGCTTTGTTTAGTATTTTAAAAGCTTATCAACTATTATAATTTTAAAAATAATGCCAAAGAGAAAAGAAGCTGGCGAAAATAATAAAAAACTATAGATTAAAATTTCGACAAGCGTAGAAAGCGTATCTCATTGCTACACGCAACGCAACACATTTCGCGAAAACGGAAGAAACAGAAAAGAAAAGCGAATACAATGGGAAAAACTACGAACAAAGTATTTAGTTCGAAACAATCACAGAACGAAAATAAAAGCCGCAAATTAGAAACGCATCACTCGCTACTTTCGGCTACTCTACACAGCTGGCTGGTAACCAGGGCCGGAGGGGAATACTCTAATTCTGTTGGCTATCATTAAAAATTATTGATTAAAACTCAACTGAATCTTAACTGAAAGAAAAAGTTTTACAATTTGTATTTTCTTTGTCATAATTTGCAAAAAAAGAAACTTCAGCATGTTTTTTAGTAGATGAAATGAAAAACAAAACAAATAAAATTTTCACTTTCTGAAAATTCGTTTAAAACCGATTTTCAGATGGTAGCAAAATACATATGTATTTATTATATATTTTCATCAGAAATGTTGACACTAAAACAAGATATTTTTGTCTTGGTATTGTTGTTGTTGTTAAAGTTTCACTTTCGCTAGCGGAACGAACGAACGACCGAAGAAACCAAATTAAAAAAGTACAACAAAAAAAAGAATCAAAACCACAAAAATCTTGGTCAGGGTTCGATGATTAAAACCCAATTCAATAATTAGCTTAGAAGAGAAGAGAAGAGAAGAGAAAAAGTACCATAAAAATGGTGCGTTATTAAGTAGCGTTTTTCGTCTGGTAACAATTATCATCATTATTATCATAATTATTATTATTATCCTGACTTAGAAACTGCCCGAAGCTAATTCCATCATAATTAGAAGCGGTTAAAAATCAACCAAAGAAAAGTGAGACAGGAAAAATAAGAAAGCTTAATAAAGAACTCTGTGATATATAAAAAGAAGAATCTTGACGAGATTTTATAAAGTTAAGTTTTCAAAATTATTTAATCGCTTGGTTATCTTTTGGTTTGTATTTTTATTGAATGAGTAAATGAATGAAATTAATAAATGATTGAATGAATTCAACGGACAACACAACACGATTTTATGATGTTTAAGTGATGTTCAGGCGATGAAAAGTGGGACTCAAGAAGTGGCTCGGTACCACCTTCACCACCTCTCGGAAGTGGATTCAAGTGGTGGATCGGTAAACGAATCGATACAGAAAAAGAGCTCAAATCAAATCAATAGTAAAACAATAGAAAAAGTATAAACAATTCTTTGATTTGAAATTTCAATGATCTGATCTACTTTTTGATCAAATTTTAATAGTGTTTCTTTATCCGCGGAGACCAAAGCATTGTTAATTGCTTCGGCGTCGCAGAGTCCAGAAACCGCAACGCAACCGGAGAGTAGAAGCCGGAGTCTGTTGAAGAAGCTGGCGACATTTGAGGTGCGGGGCAGTTTTATCGATTGCCGCAGGCGAACTCAATTCGGTAAACTAACCCTACTCTGCCCTGCGCTATCCTGCGCTATCCTGCTTTGTCTGTGCTGCTGCTCTTCTTCTTCTGTTTCCACCCGCCCGTGTCACTTCCTGCCATCCGACCTCGTGTGGGAAATCAACATCATCATCATCATCGTCATCGTTTGCGTCTTCCTTTTCTGTTGGCATCGATTTTAAGTGCGTCCTGCTGTTGTCACGTCCCTGATCCGGCGGGAACCTTTACCTTAATTTCCTCATTATTTATTTGTTTATTTGTTGTCATCATCATCAGCAAGGACAACATCGCTGCGATGCTGCTTCTGCTTCGCCCTTGCAGTGTGTCCTCTTGCTGGCCGTTGATTCTACCTGCTCGGCAGACATCTCTAATGACAATTTAACCTGTCCCTTCGTCGCCTTCGCCTTAATTATTTAAATCATCTCAAATCGGCTTGAAACGCCTCCGATGTGATTCGGCCGGCGGCGGAGTTTTCATAATTACTCAAAGCATTTAAAGTGGTTAATTGCGTAGGCGGCACGCAAGCGAAGGAAGCGGAAGGACACCAACAACATCAACCGTCCGGCTGCTGCGGCGAAGGCGGCGTCTTTAACCTCGATAGCGACTTCAATTTCAATTACAAAACAAAACGTAATCGCTTCAAGAAAATTTAACATTTTAGGATTTCAACTGAAGTGAATGATGACGGGACTTTGCGAGTTAATGGAAAATCAATTAAATTCCTTTTCGGGTTTTTCTATGTGGCCAACTTTAAGAGAAATGGGAGAAAAAATACGAAAGCTTAAAGCGATGGTTGCAATTTCCCCCCGAAGATTACAGAGACAGAGAGAGGAGGGAGAAAGAGAGACAGGGAGGGCGTGTGGAGAGATTCTGTCCTTCTTTGAGTCTTTATATTTCACTAATTTTTATATTCATTTCACGTCCCTTATTTTGATCTCTCTGAGAACCTTGACTTCAATCAAGTCGTCACTCTTCAGTCTTTAAATTAAGATTTCCAATCTCAGCTATCCGAAAAATGGGTCGAATGTGCTTTATTACAGCGGAGTTTTATTGGTAACTGAAATACTCGCAGTCGTCATTCTTTCTTTCCCATTCTGACCATAAAATAGGAACCCGTCGTCTCTTCCTCCAGATGACATCTCTTTATTTTTTTTTATTTATTTTTTTATTTTTTTTTTGCTTACATGCAATAAATCGTTGTTCTCGTTACTAAAAACGGAAGTTGAACAGAAGTTCATTTAGTAGTTTTATTGTTAGTTAAGCCGCATAAATTCCTCGGTGACTTTACTTTTTATTTGAAGAGGTCAGCAGCATCACGTCAAATTCTGATACGGAGTCCTGTCGGAATTTTCGGGGGTTTTTTTTATGTGATACCAGATATTTTAATGCTTTATTTTGGTTGGTTTTATATTCGCGTTGATGGGATTCGGTGACATTCATTGAGAGTGAGTGAGTGAATGAATGAATGTGTATGTGTGTGTGTTTATGTGGGTATTTGTGTCTGTGTTGATTCCATTTATTTCTACGTCTATGGTCATAAACTCCACACATACAAAAGTATCTTATAAGAATATCCTGCAGCATAAAAGTTTAACCACAGGTGAATTTTGTGATTGCTTCTAAAAATCACCATCAAAAGCATCCGCGCCGAGTGATATATGAAAGCCGAGGAGGGCGAAAAGGGAACAGAATTCTATTATAGTAAGTAGTTGCCGAAGATCGAGATTAGTGTAGAATTGTTTACTTCTCTGAGGTATTTATTCTGGGTAGTCCCAGAAGTACCCGACTTGATCCAAGAGTTGGACAGACCCCTGAGCTTATTTACTCACTTCGAAACGAAAAATGGCTTCATAAAAGAATGGCCAATAATGAAGGGCTCGAGCTTACTTCATTATCCACGGCGATCAGAGAAAAACTATACAACCTACCATCGTCAGGCTTCAAACTGAAGGTATATAGGGACAATACTTCTAACTCAAGGTACTTTGCAAACAACAACTGCCATTCATATGACAAATTCGGGTACTTCTGGGACTACACTAGTACAGGAGAGACTGAAACATGATGGAAAGCCTCCCACTCTCTTCCAATCCGCCTTATTTGTTTCTTCTTCTAGAAACCTTTCTAAAGTGTACTCATGCAGTTAATAGTTCACTCATTCACGAAGAAGAGAGTACAACAGCAATCAATAGAAACTAGAATGGTAAACATTTACTACTTACTTATATTGGGTGGGACACATTTTGTAGTTACTCTATGGAATAAAAGAGGAAGGGCGGGGGGAGGGATTATAAACTGAACTCAATATTTTACGCAACTTTAAAGCCGGCTTTATTAAAGACCGTAGAACAGACGAGAACCAGAACGGCACAATTAATACGAATGAGGTACCCGCAAGAAGAAACAGCAACAAAGACAACAACAACAATATCATCACCAAAAACAACAACAACAACAATGATAGTGAGTAAAGCAGTAACAACAACATCAGTAATAAAACTAACAGCAATAAAAACAACTACTATACTTCAACTGGAGTCATTCATTAACTACTCAGAGGCTTCTAATTTCATGTCCAAGCAGTCGAGGTTTTACTGTACATGTACATACAAGCAGAGGTAATAATTCTTAGAGAACAAGAACAAGAACAAGAACAAGGGAAGGAAGAAAAAACGTACATAAAACAAAAACGTACAGAAACAGATGTATTAAAAGAAAAATTAAAAATAACAAGCTAACAAATGGAACAAATAAAAGTGGATAAATACATTTTTTTAAAATAAAAAACTTAATAAAAGTTCAAGTATATGCTTGAAATAAATACTCTGAGAATGAGGTACAAAAACATGAAAAAATCGTATTAAAAAGACGATAAAAGAAATCACTCAACATAAATTTAAAGTCAGCAAACTTTACAAAGTCACCGGAAATAATTATACCCTGAAGAGGGGGGAGAGGGAGGGAAAAGAGATAGAGATAAATAGATAGAGAAGGAGAAAAATTTAAACAGAATCTGAAGTTTAAGAAGAGTACCAAAGAAGAGGCAAGAAAAAAAGAGCAACGAGAATTCGTTTTCGCAAAAGTATTTTCTTAGAACAAGACTAAAATTTGCAGCTATAAATTCTTTTATTTTAATTTTAATCCAGTTCAGTTTACTAAAATTTTCAAACTTCTTTTTTTTTGCTTATTAAATGTAAAAGTTTTTTATATTAATTCAACTTACAAGCAACAAAAATTCATCCTTGAGGTGTGATAAAATGTTAAATGGAAAAACTGCACCCGGAGACTTTTTAGAATTTTTCTACAAAGCAGTTAAAAGGATTGGCGGAGAATTTAAAACAGTTGAAATAAATAAAAGGAGAGAAACACTGAAGAGTCTTAAAGAAACTTTCTAAGAAATCTTCTAAAAATTCCTAAGCATCTTTTAAGTATTTAATTAGAAATTGGATAAAATTTGCAAGATGGTGCAGAAGTCGTGACGAAGAGAGGGCGAACGGAGAAGGAAGAAAGGAAGGGGATTCAGAAGCACAGAATAGAAAATTTATAAGAGTCAAAAGATTCAGAAAGTAATGAAGATGGTAATGAAGAAGATACAGGAATAGAAGACTAAAAAGACTCACAGAAGATTTCAAAGATTCTGAGACAAAGTTGAAGAAAGCGCATAACGCTTTAGAATATCATACAAAAGAAATCTCTTTAAAAAGATTACTTCAGTTCTCTTATTTCTGAATTCTAAAAGGAATCAGAAAAGTCGGTATATAAAAGAGAGGACTCTGAAGGCGATTGAGGAAGTTCAGATAAGAAAGATAGAATCAAATACGATGTCTGAAAAAATTCAAAGAGTACAGAAGATGAGTTGGAAACTTGGAGGAAAAGAAACAAAGGAGTCTTAAGTCTTAAAAGACATAAGATTAGAGGCAGATAAGATGTAAACGACTCGTAGAAGATTCGCATGTAATGAAGGAGATATACATAAAAGATTCAACAGAAGATATCAGAAAGCAAACGATTCACACACACTCATCAGTCATTAGAAGCTCTTTGAGTCATGTCTTGTCTCTCTTGGAGATAATCTCAAAGCCGTTCGTTCAAAATTAAGAACCTTCATTGACAAACTTGAACTGCAGAATGTTATTCGTTGGATTATTAAAGAGTAGTAACAAAAATCTTGTCATTAAACACTCAGCTTGAGCAGTACTTGAAAAGAGCTTCTGACAATCGATTGACCGTAGAGTGCGCTGACTTCTTCTGATCTTAAAACCGGTTCCAGTGTAGTTAATTTCTCGTCCATTCGACTGAGAGGCCGATGAGGCTTGAAATCGGAACCCAAAACAAACCATAGAAGCCGCTTATGAATGACTCACATCCTCTTCCAGGTCTTTATTATTATTATATTATATTATTATTGTGTATTCTTTCCCATCTCAATTTGTTTGTGTTCATTTCTGTTTCGTTTGTGTGTTTTTTGTGTTGCGATGTGATGTGTTCTATTGTATTGTGTTGTGTTTTGTTGTCTTTCTTCATTTTCGATTCTGTGAATGAAATTAAAGCCACAGAATGAGCTCATTCAACAAGTGAGAGAAATAAGTACGTGGATACACTCAGCGGATATCTTAAGAATTAGTTACACATCAAGCGGCATCTAGACTGTAAAGCGGCTTCAGAGGAGTACTGCTGCTGCTTCTTACAAGCGGCATGCAACACACACACAAGCACCCTGTCAAGCAAGTGAATGAAGTAATAACGACCAACAGGTAGTGAAGCCAACGTTCGCTCAGATTAAGACAACAGAACAACACAGCGAAAAGAAAAGCCAACGAAAACGAAGGGAGAAGAAAACGCAGCCGGAAAACTGGTAACATTCAGCGTTATTCTTTCATTCAGCTCGAACCTATTTTCAAGAATTTATTGCTTGGAACCTCTCAATGAGGAACATAAGCGAACTGAAAGCGGATAAAATATGAAGAGAAGCATTGAAGAGAGTGACAAACGATGACAGTCAGCGCGACAAACAGGCAGACTGTCCGACCGAAAGACAGACAGTCAGTTAGCCAGGCCGATTGTTGAGAGAGCCATAAAGACGCACAAAGAATATCCTCAGAGAAGCAGCGACTAACGCCACAGCGGTTTAGGTTTGTGTTTGTAGAGGGTACTGTGGAGGGTTCTGTGGAGGGCGTTGTGGGCAACAGGTTTAGACCCAGACTCAGGTTAGCTGGCTGGGCGGTTGTCTGCTTGACAGCTGCATTTCTTTGAGTAACGTCGCGTCGATGGTGCGTCCATGTGCGTCATGTGAAGGTGCTGTGAATGAAATTATTAACCTGCTGGTTAAACAAGCTGCATTCCGAGAATCGGTGCATTCGTAATAGGCGCGACTTATAAAAGAAGTTACACACTTTTTATGGCAGTTCAAGACTTGGGAGTTGTTTTATTTAAACACCCCCTCCCCCCTTCGCCGCTCACACGGATTTCCTTTAGAAATAAATTTCACTAGATACTCCATGTACAAGAGCTGTACAACTATAAGTGGTCATCAATAATCACCTGAAGGTAGAAAACACCGAAGCAACACTCGAAATTAAAGTGAAGTTCACAGACTTAAAGTGAGGCGTTAAGGAAAGGGGTGTGGCTGGTTCAGAAATGTGTCTATATTATTATATTTATCACCATCACACCTCTTAAAACGATTTTTTTTCTTATCTTGGGCGGTCTTTTGATACATTTAAATGCCCCTGTGGATCTAAGCTCTGCTTCTGGTCGACACTATTAATCACTCTACCTAAAATAAGGGTAATACTCTACCTAATAATCATTACAACAGACTTTTGAATCAATACAATTGTTAAAACTATCAGAATATCCATTAAAACTATTATTAAGCACTATACTAAAATAATTATCCATGATATGATATCATAAGTTATGATTTCATATTGTTACGAATACAAGAAACGATTTACTCTTCAGATTGCGATTTACGATACAAGATACTCGCCTAATTTCTGAAAATTACTAAAATCTATTCTAATCTGTTCTCTTTCTACGATTACAGATTCTTCCTAATCCGATTTTAACTCCGGTTTTAGTTTCCTTAAATCCTCGGTGTAAAGGATCAGGATTAATGGATCGGGTAAAGTATTTTCGGGACATGGGATTATGAAGAAAGTCTCCAATAATCCGAGTATTGTCCACCTTCATAAAACACTTTTTAAATGCTTCGGTAAAGAACTTTGTAGAGTAATTAAAGGGAAATGGAATTCTTTGATGTTGTATTTATTGTTCAAAGATTTAAAGAATTCGATAGAGATAACGATAGGAACGCATCACATAGAAACATATCTACACACACACACGCATTTCGTGTTTATTTAGTTACTATTCTTGAGAATTAGTTTTCACAACTGATGATGAAGTTAGGTACGTTCGATGTACCCTGCCTTATTTTCGGGTATTGTATTGTATTGTAGTGTATCCGGGGTGTTTATTTTGCCGGTAGGTCCGTCATGTTTACTCAATGATACGGTCGAAAGGTGGAGTGATAAACGAAATCATTTCGAGCGAACTTCAGGTGATGTTGCAGAGTGGAAAGAAGAGTGTAGAGAGGAAAGCTAATTAAGTAGTTGGGACGAATTACTATAAAGAATGGGAGTTTTTATTCGACTGATAAAAAGTTATTCTGGTTTTTAAGAAATGGATTTTTTTTTCATATGTTAAAATTAGAATTTATAAACGAAATGATTGTTGGAAAGGTTAAAGTAAATCTGAAAATAAATCTGAAGTCTATAAACTTTTCTCCGCATCTCTACCTCTGTATTTATTCCGAACTCTACATCTATCTCTAGTCTTGCTCTCTACCACTCTGGCCTCTATTACTATACCTCTATCACTCTATCACTCTATCGCTTTATCACTCTATCACTCTACTCTATATAAGTATACCCTCTATTCAGTTTATTAAAGGGTAGAATCGTCTATCACTCTACACTGTACTCTAACTCCTTATACAAGGTTCTTTCCTATTTTATTAGTTTTTTCATTTGGCTTCTATTTCAGTTCATTCCATTCTACCGCAGTCTATTTATGGTCTATTTATCCTCATTCGGTGAGTATAAAATTAGGCTCTATAGAAGCGATTCCTTTGCAGAAGAAGGAGAAGAACAAAAGAGCGTATCAGGAACAACAACCGAACTTTAACGTTAGTTTAACTTCATCAACTTCAGTAGAATATAGGAAACGTGCTAAGAATAGCGTGCAAATATTAAGTAGCGTCTTTTCTATACCAACAACTATGATAGCATGCAGAAGTAATAACCACTCCCTCCCCCACTCCCTCCCCTCCCCCTCCACCCTAACGTTTAACACATTCATGCGTGCGCTTAAATTCAAATCAGCTAATTATAATTAAGTACGAAAGAGACTTCAGAATTTCGTGGGTTTTCGTTTCAAGGTTCTTGAGAATGTTTGCGGCAAACTCGCAAAGCTTCACGTTGTTTCGCAATTCAGTTATTTGGAATTAGTACATATACTAGAACCTCTTAACACACTACAACAACAACAAAGTAATCTCATCCATACCGTAGCTTATCTCTAGCTTTAATTTCACTTTACACATTCTTTTAATTCAACAGCTTTAATTCAGTAAATCAAAGCTAGTGAGTGGCATGGAAGGAAAGCAGTTCAACGTTTCTAAAGTAGAACAACAGACGCATAAACAACAACTGAAAACTAAGCATTCATTTAAAACAGACGCTAATTCTTCAGCTTAAAGCAACCCTTAAAACGAGGAATTAAAGAAGAAGAAGAAGAACAGGGGAAGAAGAGGACAGAAGAAGAAGAAGCAGGTAAATCGTAAAATCAAGATTATGTCTGGTCTGAGCTGCATTCAGTTGGTTTTTGTTTTTTTTTCCGACTATTGAAATTCTTGTTGTTTGTTTGTAGTTGTTGTTTGTTGTTGTTTGTTGTTTGTTGTTGTTGTTGTTGTTGCAGCTCTGTTATTTCTGTTATTGTTGACAACACTTAACTTAAATGTTTGGCAAAGAAATCAATTAAACTCCATCGCTTTTGATGATGGACCCTGGCAATTAGAGAGCGAAACGTGAAGGGCACCGTCTCTGTCCCTCCCGCTCTGCGACTGGCTGTTTATCTGAGGCTGATTATCTATCCATTCATCCATCCATCTGTCTGTCTCTCTGTCTGTTTATCGATCTACGTGTTTGAGTGCTTGTATATCTGTCACGCTGGGTTGGCACTCATTCTAATTCTCTCTCGACACCTCTCTCTCTCTCCCTCTCACACTCTCCCCCACTGTCTTCCCTTTTATCTGCTTTCCTGCTTCTGGTAAACCGCTTCATTCCCCCCCCCCCGCAGCTTGTCCATCCCTCTATTCCTCTATTCACCAACATCCTCTTTAATCCGTTCCCATTCAGGTAACTGCACCGAATCATAGAGCCGCAAAAATACAACAGAATAAAAGTGAATAAAGTGAGTTAAAAAAAGGAGAAAAGATTAGAAAAAAATTCAAAAAACAAGAAAGAAGAAATGAAGGAATGGATGAATGAGTGCACCAGCAGGCGTGAAACAATAACAAACACCCTCTCAAAGAAACAGGAATATTCTCTGATCGATTAGCCTAGATTTTCTATAAAAAAGCGATTTCAAATGAAGTTAAAACAGTTTGGCGAAGCAAACAAGAACAACAATGAGAACAACTGCAATAACATCAAAAGAAACAACAACAACATTTAAGATTAACTTTCATTAGCAGTGTTTCACGTACGAGACTAACTAATCGTCGTCTTTAAGTTAGTTAGTTAGTTTTTCTTCGAATTCCTCCCCGTCTTTTCTTCGTCTTCGTCTTTGCCTTTCTTCCTTTGAGTTTTTTCAGAACTTCATTGTGGATTCGTGGGTGACGACGAGATTTATTAGTTGTTCCAAAGAACCATGACAGAAAAGAGAGACGTAGAAAGCAATAGAGAACATTGCAAGGTGATCAGGAGTGACTGATCCTAACTGTTGTAAAACGTTATTTCCAGCTCGTTATTCTGGTGATTAAATGTTGGTGCGAATATGCTGCCAACATGTTGACAGGCTGCGGTGTTTATCAACACAAGTGCTGCAAGAGAGAGAGCTGGGAGAGTGCTGGGCAACATGTTTACGGATAACACATCATTTATACAAACATTTAACTTCCTATCCGTATAATATTGATAATAATGGTAAATACATTAATCTTAATGTTAAAATATATCATTTTCTACTATATATTATATTTTCTTTACATTTTTTGAGAACATTTACTAGGACATCGTTAGAATCATTTCATCATCAAACAAACCTCATTCAAAGACACTCCAAAGCAACATCAGCTCTCCATCAACATCGCACGACTTTCGCCAACTCACTCTCATTCCTGCTAACTTTCCAGTTATGTTGCACTTCAGAGAGACTCTCTTTTAACTGGCGCAACTTTTTTACACCACGTTGGTAAATCACCAACGAAACGAGTTGGTGTACAAAATCACTTCGGAACAGCCGAATGAATGACTTTACTGGCCGCCGGCATTTAATGAGAGAAGAATGAGAGAGAATGTTCAGACTGGAACGGTCAAAAAGACTGGAAAGTGCTCTCAATTTCGAATAACGTTACACAAGCAGTGAACTGGTAGAAAAACATTCCCGAGCATTCGATTTTCTTCAGTCAACGACGATTACTCGTGCGGTGCGGTTGTTTTCATGGCGGTTAGCACTCGTCTGTCAGCTGCTTGCTGAAATACCACACAGTCATAGTGATTAAAGGCAACAACAACAAAAAATAGAGATCATTTTGCGCAAGGAAAAATTTTCGAGTGTAAAATTTTATTTAAATGAAAATTTGAGTAAAAATCAAAACTTCTTTGAAAAGCATACCAAGTGAATCAGTGCAACAACAACAGTAGTCAGTAAAAAAGTACTCCAGTTGGTTGAAATTTCGTCGTTACACTTCGTGTTTAACTTCTTGCATCCTCGCATTTTCTATGATTTGATTTTCCGGTTTTCCTCTTTAAAACTAGTGTGCGTTTTTGGGCAAAACTGCTGCAAGCGAACAAGCGAAGTGGACCACGAACGACTTACCGAACACACGAACCGCTAGCAAACAGGACGAACCGATCGAACTACCAAAAGGACCCGGTAGACTTGAACCGTTAGTCGTCGACGTCGTCGTCATCGTTTGTGTTCGGAACGGATGGATGAAGAGTGAAAGCGAAGTGAAGTCCGCTAATTAAAGCCACCCCCTGTCGCCCTTGAAAGGATTATCAGTGACCAAAGTGCCGAAAAATGGCGAGCCGCGTTAATAACGGGAAAACATGAAAAAGTTAAGAAAGAAAATATTGAACGCACGAGAAGAAAATTAAGAAAAAATACCGAATAATGTGCGGTGTGCCGAAAGTGCTACAACAGTAACAACCACAATAACAACAACAACAGCATCGTCAAGAGAACCAACCAATCGCGAGTTTACTATAAAGCAAACTGATATTCTGTGTGCGAGTTGGTGGAACCTGGTCGCGTTTGCAGCCAGGATAACGGTGTCCCAATTAAGTGAAAGCAACAAAACACACACGCACACACACACACAAACACTGAAACACTGAAACACTCCACTACTGAAAAAGAAACACAAATCATTTTCCAAGATTCCGCTTTGACTGCTTTTTACGTTAAACGTGGAAAAAGAAAACCACACGGAATTCCTTGTTTGTTTTTATTTGTTTTGCCCCCGTTTGCATCAGTTGTGTAAGCCACGGAACTGAAGACTACAGAGGAAGGTGCTCGCCGGTGTTCCTCGACTTGGGTTAAGCTTGACATATCAGCGACCTCACCATATCAACAATCGATCCTTTCGTGTTCACATATCAGACACCAACGCCGCATATCAAAGTTCCGTGATGTCGCCTCACAAGGACCACCCTCACGTCTCCGCGACCCTCAGCCTCTGCACCTTCCTGGTGCTGGTGTTCCTTCCTGTCGAATTGAGTGCTGGCGCCTCCAGCAGTTCGCGTTACAGCCACCGGCAGCAGCTGATGTATGCCAGCAATCAGCAGCCGCCTCTGGATGCGGCCGGCTTCAGGCACGCGGGCAAGCATTCCACTACGACTGCCAGTAGCAACAACAACAACAACAACAACAACAACAACAACAACAACAACAGCAACAACGACGTCTACTCGATCGCCGACAGCCAGGCCATGACCGACGACTACATGTCGCAATTCGGAGCAGCGCCCCCCTCCCACTCCGCTGCCGACAATATGCTGATTGTCAACCAGCAGCAGCTCAGCAGCTGCCAGACCGTCTGCGCCTGCAAGTGGAAGGGCGGCAAGCAGACCGTCGAATGCATCGACCGCCTGCTCATTCAGATCCCCGACAACATCGACCCATCGACTCAGGTGCTCGACATGTCGGGCAACAAGCTGCAGACTCTGTCCAACGAGCAGTTCGTGCGTGCCAACCTGCTCAACCTCCAGAAACTCTACTTGCGGAACTGCAAGATCGGCGAGATTGAACCGGAGACCTTCAAGGGCCTGACCAACCTCGTCGAGCTGGATCTTTCGCACAACCTGCTCGTGGTGGTGCCTTCGTTGGCCCTCAGCTACATCAGCTCGTTGCGCGAACTCACCCTCGCCTCCAATCACATCCACAAGATCGAGTCGAACTCCTTCGCCAGCACGCCTGCCCTTCACAAGCTCGACCTCTCGCACTGCGACATCCAGACCATTGCCCCACAGGCTTTCGAGGGCCTCGAGGGCCTCACGTTGCTGCGTCTCAACGGCAACAAACTCAGCGAACTGCTGCCCAAAACCATCGAGACACTGAGTCGTCTCCACGGCATCGAGCTGCACGACAACCCCTGGCTGTGCGACTGCCGCCTTCGCGACGCCAAACTCTGGCTGCTAGCGAAGAACATCCCGTACCCGGTGGCGCCTGTGTGTGCGGGCGGGCCCGAGCGTGTGCTAGATCGAACCTTCGCCGAGTTGCTTGTCGACGACTTCGCTTGTAAGCCGGAAATGCTGCCCATCAGTCACTACGTAGAGGCCACCATGTCCGAGAACGCATCGCTTGTGTGCCGCGCCAAAGCCGTGCCCACCGCCGTCATCAACTGGTATTGGAACGGACGCCTGCTGCTGAACAACAGCGCCTTCAGCGCCTACCAGCGCGTCCACGTCTTCGAGGACGAGCGTCAGTTCGAGAAGCGCTCGCGATTGGTTCTCACCAACGCCCAGGAAACAGATTCAAGCGAGTTCTACTGCGTGGCCGAGAACCGCGCTGGCACTGCCGAGGCAAACTTCACTCTGCACGTGGGCATGCGTGCAGCCGGCATGGCTTCGTTGGGCAGCGGCCAGATCGTGGGCCTCAGCGCCGCCCTCGTTATCCTGATCCTCTTCGTGCTACTGGTCATCATGTTCCTGCTGATGCGTCTGAAGCGCCAGCCCTTCATTGAGAGCAAGACGCCCAACCACCTGGAGATCATCACGAGCGTCAACCACCAGAACTCCATAACGAACAAGACGCAGCCTCCGAGCGGAAACGGCAGCATCGGCGGCATGGTCATGGCCAACGGCGCCATACCAAACTGCGTCGATGCTCACGCCAGCGGAGAACATGTGGGCAGCGACAGCAAGTTCACGAACCCAGTGCAAAAGCCTCCCCGGTTAACCGACCTTCCGTACTCCACCAACGGCTACGAAAACAGCGGCAGCGTCCTGTCGACGGCGCCCTGCTTCATTTCGCCCACCGCTTCCGCCGGCAACAATCCCGACCTGATCAACGACACCAAACGCTTCGGCAGCGACGAGTTCGCCGACCTTAAGATACCCGCCATCCTGACCGCCAACCTGGGCGTCGAGCTGAGCGGCTCCAGCGGCGAATACAGCCGCGCCGACTCACTGTACCCGTCCGGGCTGTGGGAACACGCGCCCACCGGCACCTCTTCGGCCGACGACCTATTCATGAAGCGCTACACCGACAAGACGCCGATCATCGAGTCGAACCAGTTGTACGATCTGCACCAGCGCGTCACGAGTGGCGACTACTTCAGCAAGACATTTCCGCGCATGCACTACAACAACATGCAGATGAGTGTCGGACAGGGGGTCGGTGCTGGCACAGGAGTGGGTGGCGGCAGCGGGGGTGGCATCAATAATCCATCGACATCCTCGACTGCGGCCCTACTTAACGGCAGCATGGGCGCCGGGGCGCGATCGAGTACCTCGACGACGACTACAAATCTTTCGAATTCAGCAGGAACGGGCATCGGAAGTGGCAGCGGCAGTGGCTACCCAACGGATTACGGACTACCGCTGGTGCCGGGTGCCGAACACCAACACAATCACCATCTGCAGATGCATCCGCTGCAACAGCTGCATCAGCAGTTGGCGTCGTCGGCCAACAACAACAATAGCAACAGCAGTATCGTCGGAGGCGGAGGCCTTGGAGCTGACGGTACACAAGTAGGCTTTAGCAACAACAACAACTTCAGCAGCAAAACCATGCCACGCCTGCACGAATCGTCAGCGTCTCCGGTGCGCGGTAGCCCCACGCCTACACCGCCCCCGACAGGATCGAGTGCGATTCTAGCGAATGGACAACCAGTGAATGCGAAGACGATACGCGTGTGGCAGAGAGGCGGCGTGCCCGTGCTGCCCCCGGTGACGGCGCTGAAGCGAGCGTTGACTAGCAGCAGCAGGAACTCGCCGGATGAAGGGTATCAAGAAGGATGCGGAACCGATGTGTAAGGAGTGGGAGCAAGAGACACGAGGAGTGCGAAGAGAAGGGAGTTGGAAGGCAGAGCCAATAACTTGTATATAGATTTTGTAAATTCTTTCATTTTGTTTCTTTAATTATTTATTAAAATTTATTTCTTAAGAATAATTAAGACATTTTTTACTACTACTAAGAAAAAGAAGGGGAAGAAAAGGGAAAGGAGGAGAAAACAACAGAGACTACTGATTGCGTGTCGTACAGAAAATGAAAACAAAAAAAAAAATGTGATAGCGTTCGTAGTTTCCACATCCACAAGCGAAGCAAACAGAAATCAAAGTATACTTTTAGGCCGATAAAAATTAAACACGAATTGTTGAGTAAACGTTGTGAAGAACAAAAACCAAAAAGCGTCGAACGCGTTTCGTGTTCGTGCAACGAAAAAAGATGAAAAATGTATATATGCATGTGTGTGTACTCATATATACAATAAGTAAGAATACAAAAACAAAAGAAAAAAAGTTTGATTGAAACAAGTGAACTGAAAAAAAGAAGAAAAAAATAGAAAAAAAGCAAGAAAAGAAGAAAGCAAACGATGTAGATTACGTCAAGCAGCTAAAAGTAAGTTAAGAAGAAAAAACTTTAAAATAAAAAAAAGTATTAATTTGCGATACGTTTTGTTCTTTCATTCTTCATTTTCGTTGATTTATTGGATGGATTTCAGTTAAATCGTTTTAACTGGAATTCCCTTTAAATTAAATTTAATTTTTTAACTTTTAAATGTCTTTCTTTCTTGAAGTTCACTTAAACACAATATAAAAGCAAGAGGAAAAACAATAAAAAGTAACTCATAAGGACATTCGTGTGAATTTTTGATTCCTATTAGAAACTCTAAGATTTTATTTTGGTAATCAAACAACATCTAGGAGAAGAGACAAGATTTTCTTACTTCTCCTTTTTCAAGTTATACGAACTTCGATTAAACAAGTTTTTATATTATAATATCAAGGAAAGGACTTAGTAATTATTAAAGTTTTTTCCAGCTTTATTTGTAATGTTTAAATATACATATATACATATAATAGAAATATTTAAACATCATATTTAAGAGAAAGTTACAATATTTTTTTATAGAACAACAGAGATTTTCTTCTGTAAATATTACGCACTGATTACAAAACAATTCGAGTTAATTAATTATGATAAATATTAGTTTTTTATTACTTTTATTAATATATTTTTATTAAATAGTGAAAAACTTAATATTCTCTTTAATATAAAGAAAAAGCAAAAAAACACAAAGAGTTGTATTTTATATTAAAGAAAGACATGGAAATCATTATCATGAACATGAACAATTAATTATAAATAACAACAACTTATGTCAAAAAAAAATATAAGAAACTGAAACTAAAAATAAAGTGAGCAAAATTATTACTATAAATAGTCAAACTATAAAAGAAACGCAGTAGAAAAATTTTTGTACTCAACAACAACCAATAAAAAGTAGACAAAAAGAGAGAAAAAGAATTAAATTTAATTGAAAACAAGAAAAACAACCAGAAAAAAAATAATGAAAAAATATTTAGATTTGTACTTGAAAACAATTTGTTTTCTTTCTTCCTTTCGGTGTAACTCGTTGTTATAATAATAAAAACAAAGATGGAAACGAAGAGGAACCTAAAACAGACATGAAGGGAAAAATGCGAAACAATATCATAAAAAAAATTTGATAGGAAAAAGAACTCAAAGAAATAGTTCGAAAAATATTGAATGTTATGGAAGAAAAAGTAAAAATGTGAATTTGCAAACATTTGTGTCAACAGGACATAAGAATCCATGTGAACGGATCTTCGTCACGCCTTCCTCCCCTTCCTTCCCTTCCATCAATACTCTTTTTCCACAATTCAACGAAACTGAAAACTGACCACTGATTTCAATATCATCGTCCCTTTTTCCATAACATTCCTTAAGGCTGAACAGCTTTGTATCGTCCTTCCACCATCCTTCCATCGTCCTTCTCTCGCCCTTCTCTCGTTCTTCTTCCCACCACCTCATGTTGTAACATTGCTGTCGTATGTGTTTTTGTAATAAAACAATACAAAGAATCTAAAGAAATCCTTAAAACAACCTTTAGAAGTAAAACGTATTTGTAAATCGTAAGCAATAGCTTTTAATATCGTATATCGTATAATGTATCATATAAATAATTAAATAGAAATGCATATGAGTATAACTGCTATTCATGTAGCTATACAACCATGTACATGTAGCTATACATGTACTTATACATGTATATAAAAAATTGTATCTATGCATAAATTAAGGAAAACCAAAGACTTTCTTTTCTTTGAATAAAAAAGAAAGAACCCAAAAATGTAAATGTTGAAAAAACAAAATAATAATAATAACAACAAAAATAATGAAACAATAAGAATAAATATAAGAATAATATCAAGATAATAAGAATCATAATAGTAACAATAATAATGATAAAAATATAAGATAAGAGTGGATAATAAAATAATAATAAACACAACAAACTTGTATTGAAAATATTAAATTACTCGAGTTTTTATTATTACTGTGAAAAACTATGGGGGAAATGAAAGGAAGGAAACTCGTGGTTAGTGATCTGAGTGAAGTGAAGTCGAATCACTAGCGACAAACTCTTCTGAGGGAAAATAAAGTAAGTATTTCAAGTGCTGCTGAGATCGGGATCGTTCAGAACTTCGCAACAAAGAATTGAAGTTTAAATATTTAGATTTTATTTTATTTTGATAATACTCTGATTTTATTTCAATTGATTTAGATTGGTTTTACTTCATTAGCAATCTTATTTATTATATGTATTAACGGTTTAATTAACAATTCAAATGAAATAACGAACAGTTGAGTGCTTTTTAAAGTGAAGTGAAGTTAGGATTTGTTTGTACTATTTTCCAATCAATTATTAAAAAAAAGACACAAACAAACACAAAACCAAAACAAACAAAATTAGTTTTCAATATCAATTCAAACAACGTGGAAATCATAAATAAAAAAAAAAAACTCGTTTTTCACTTTCGTTCGCGCATCGATATGATTATACATAAATTAAATTCGAAAATCGCGAAAACGAATAAATATCGAATATTGATGTTGATTACAAAATTTGAAACAATAACATAAAAACAACAAAGTGTAAAGCAATTAAAAAGGTAGAACAAATCGAGAGAGAGAGTGAGAGAAACTCAAACAATCATAGTGTAGAACAAAGACAACAAAAAACATAAAGAATGAAGAACAAGGATATTAATGTAGCTAATGTTAAATATATTATAAATAAAAGCAACAAAAATGAAGTGGAATTAAATTTAAATCATGAACGAAAGATAATCAAATCACCAGCTGGCAAAATAAATAATATTGCATTCAGAGACTCACAGAGAAGCTCTGAAAGATTCGATGTTAAACAAAAAACGATAAAGCGAAGTGAAGTGAAGTGAAAAGTTAATAAATGCGAAATATTTCGATAATAACAACGCAACAAAATTCAAAACATTCAATAAAACAACAACTAAAACAACAACTAAAACAATTTCAATTCCAGTTTATGGGAAGCACGGAACAATGATGAAATGGAAGAAAAATAGCAAGGAAAACATTGAAAAATTCCATAAAAAGTAAGAAAGAATTCACGTTATTAAAGCCATAAATTGTCTCTCTGATTTGGATAAATATTTACAACAAGGACAATTCAAATGGCAATTGTTATGTCCGTGTTAAACACACACACACACACACACACAAAGGCACACACACAAAGGCACACACAAACATTGAGTCTCTCCGATAGACAAACAATTCTCGGTATGTTAATGTAAGTATAAAAGCGAGAGAGACGGAGGTAAAGATAGAGAAGGAGAGATAGTGAGGAGAGAGAGAGAGACGAGTGTGAGACAGAGGGAGGGCGGGAGATACGATAAGCGGAGAGAATTAGAGACAGAAACGGGAGGGTACACTTAAGTTAGCGGGTCAATCTTGTTAATCGTTACTTTATTGTTTAATGTATCATGTAACAATAAAACAACACACACATGCAAATACTCACAGAGTAAATTGTGTATGAATTCCTGTACTATGTGTCTATTGTTATTGCTGGTTTTGGTTCCGTTGAATCCTGTTCACCGGATATTCGAGGTTAGGCTCAATTTACTGCAACCGAATAAGCTAAGCTAAACAATTGTTGTACAATACATCGCACTGACAGTAATATTAACGCAAAAACAACAGCAACAACAAATGTATACACTCAATTGTGGGCCATATGGTAGTTATAGCAAATCTATTTATTAGCTTAAACAGCATTCGTAATCGTATGTTTCTGTGTTGTTGAATTAAACTAAATTATGCAAAATTGTATTCCATTTAAAAACCAGTTTTAAAACATTTAAATAATGCTATAAATTTATAATTTGTGTATTCTTATAATCTATATTTAGTTATTTTTAATATAAACATATTTATTTTGTTTAAAAGTGTCGGGAATTTCGATGCAACAAAAGTTGTCAGCAAACAACGAAAGTGTTCGTTTGTTTTAATTAGTTTTCGTTTAGGGTTTAATAATAAAAATTATCAATTAAGGACTGTATTTTAGTTACATCATGCTTTTAGTTTGTTAGGGGAAAAATATACAAAATGGTCATAATTATAGTAATGCATGCAAAAACTCATTTACATAATTTTTGTTAACTAAGTAAATAAAACTCATAGGATTTAACTAATATGGTTGTTAGCAACCAGAAGCTCGTTTAATAGAAGTAAAAAACCGGAACAAATCGAGAACATTTTAAATATTAACAAAGTTATTAAAATTGTATTGTAGAATGTTTGAATAAAATTCAAAAAAGGGAATTTAAATTAGAATTTAACAGGAAACTAAAACTATATTAGCAACTAGTTAAATAATCATATAATAATAATTACATTTATAATTACAATAAACATAAAGAAACATTATTTAATTAAACAACCAAATTAGTTTAAATGCATTATTAGCAAAACCAGGTACAATTTTTGTTTCTATTTACATGAAAATGAATAATTAATCGAATGAATACAATTATATTAATTATTACAAATACTAAACTAATACAATAAAGTAGTGTATTTGTATTTAATTTTATTTAGCTTAATTTACTTTCATTTTTATTATTTTGTGTATTGCAATTAGTGTATTTCATTTATTTTCATTAATTTTTAAAACACATTTTGGATTGAATTGCATTTCATAAACATACATTAACAAAGGTACAATTTTATAAACTCTTCATTAATTACAGTAACTACAAAACAGGCATTAATCTAGATTGAACCACAAAAATTAATAAAATTGCAGGTTTCAGTCTTTTTCACAACATTATCATAGTTTTCAAATGACTGAAGGAATAAATATGAACGAGTGTATAAACTATACTCATTTTTGTCTTTCTGGACAGCTTTGTGCTTGTCTGTGATTGTGTATAACAACATCAACAACGTTCGAGAGGTCATAAAATAAATATGTGCCACAGCGAGCTCCGTTTAATTGGCTGGCTGCTGTTTTTTATGTTCTCCTCAACAATTTAGATTAACTGCTGCTCATTTAGTACACACTTTAGTAGTAGTAGTAGTAGTAGTAACTCAAATAAGTAACTACAATTATATGGGGACATCTTTAATGGTACTCTAAAAGTTATAATACTTATACATATTATGTTATTGAACCCACTCAAACAACAAATACTTCGACTGATGGAGGACGAACTTATGACCGACATCAAGACAGCAACAATAACAACGAAATGTCATTAATTTTGAAAGAAACTTTAATCAAATAAATTCACATTAACTTGTAGTTACATACATTATAATATATGTATGAAGAAAGGAAGGAAGGAAAGATGGAAGGAAGAAGGAGGGAAGGATGGAAGGAAGAAGGAAGGAAGCAGGGTAGGAAGAAGGAAGGAAGCAGGGAAGGAAGAAAGTAGCGAGGCAGGGAACGAAGAAATGAAGAAGGGCAGGATGGATAGAAAGAAGCTCCAGAAAGCTTCCTCGTAGCTATTTTATTGTGACAGAACTCGATTTGTATGGGAAAAGTCAAGACACACCCCAATCAATCACTTTCTCACTCTCACTCATACACTTTATTTATTATTTATGTAAGTTTCAGTTACTTTTACTCACTAACAAACTCATTAATAAAATTACTATTTTGACCCTGACATACGAGTAGGAAAATTATAATAATAAATCAATATAGAAAAACAGTAGAACAAAGGAACAGCTACCACAAAGTTTTATACAGTATATATAATTAAATATGGTATATATAATTTATAGTTTAGTATATATAATTAAATATGGTGCCAAAGACCTAATAATATGCTGTCACAATTGAGCCATGAGTTCACGCTTACAGTTTTTATTTATTTAAAATACAAAAAAATCAGTTGATTCTAATCTCTCAGAACACGATTAAGTGAGGACTGATAGATTATTTGCATTTCGTTTTGATTTTTGCATGTTTTCCTCTGTTTTAAGTCATCGCCTTCTGCAGTCCAGATTTTAAAAAAGTTGGTCTTTATTTTCAAATTTTGTCCAAGATTTCTCAGTGCTCCAGTTTTACGTTCAATTTAAACATCGTTATTATTGCTAACAATAAAATCTTTAACTTTGGCTTAATATCAATCTACTCTGCTGTTCTGTTCTTCAGCTCTGTTACTCTACTTTGTTGTTTCGTTGTTCTGCTATTCCTCTGTTGCTCAGTTTTACTTTGTTTAGTAAGCAGCTTATGAAAACTAAACTTCAAGTGATGTTGAAAAGAATGCACATAAAGCTTAAGTGCCACAAAAATAGTTGATGTTGTTTATTTAGTTTTTATTCTGCTTTTAATGGGACAGAACTCTACATTTTGATTAACAGCAGAAGGCTTTTAGACTTGATTTAAATCGAGCTTAAAAAGTAGCAGAAGTAATGAACCAATTTAAATAAAATATCAAATAATAATAAATAAAATATAAAGAAATATTCTGTTATATTATTATTCTTCTTTAGTAACGTTTTCCTTAATAAATATTGATATAATTCCAAAATATTTACATTTGGATTCTATTCTTTGTCTCAAGTTTCATTAATGCACTCATTCAGCTTCGTCTTCAGGTTTGATTTATTATTTGACCCGGAAGATGTAATCAGTTCAGATCAGATCAGATCAGGTCAGAGAGCGACCAATAAATTTCTCCTTCCATCGCTTGTTAGTTCCTCGTTTATTGTCCTCTGTTCTGCTTCTACTTCCACGAATTCGTTGTAATTTGCTTTCCCTCTCTTCTAGCCTGAACGAACTATCAATCATTTCAGTTGGTGGCTTTTAGATACGCTCAAGATATCGACGAAATTTCATGATTCAAGATTTATGATTATCTCAAAAGCATAGAATTTCGTTAAGTGTGAGCATCCAGTTGCTTGTGTGTGTCTTTTGTAAGAGTTATCAGATTGATGCGGTGCGAAAAATTCCATCTCTCCTTTCTTCTTCCCCCTCCTCTCTTTGTTCCTCCCTCAGTCCATACCTCTGAATTATAACCAAACTGCGAAATTTGGTTCGGGGTCTGGTAGACTCCATTTTGTTAATCTGTGGTGTTGTTATTGTATTGATTAATGCCTTGTTACTGGTTACCCATTATGTTGCTGTTGCTTTGCATGGTTTTGTTGTTATTGTTGTTGTTTTATTGTCCTTCATTCTTCTTATTATTGCTGATGATGCCGTTGAAGTTTGTTAATAAATTTAATTTCGTGATGAAGTGTGAAATGAATGTGTCTTTCTCTCTCCCTCACCAGCTTCCGCTCTCTTCTCTTCGTCGAATTCTTATTCTTCTTCAACCTTTTCCTCTTTCTCTCCTTTGTTTCCACTTATAAATCTAAATGGTGATGAAATATATTTGTTGGCTGAATTAGTATAGTTTTCTCAATTATTTTATAATATAGTATAATAATTATAATAATACTAATAGAAGTAATTTTAATAAATAAGTTAAATTTATTTAATTTTCATTAATCACAACATTAACAATAGTTTAATAAAACTAAATAAAGTAAAATAAAATAAAATGAACTGAAATTAAAATAACCTGTAATAGAAACCTATTTATTATGGAAATCATCTTATTTTGTTATAATTTTTCTTTTGCACAAAGAATGCCAAAGAAATTGAGGCAGATAAGGAAGAAGTTCGTTGAAAACAAATCAAAGGTACAAAGAACTCGAAATTCGCCCACATGTGAAAGCAAAAGCAACAACAACAACGGTAGAAATAATATTAAATGATGTTTCATTTGTCAGAAGGTGGATGGAGGGGGAGGGAAGAATTAATGGATACCGAAACCAACTCTCATCAATTCTAAAGATAATTGGAGGGGTGGGGGGGGGGTTGAGGAGGTGAGACGAGAGATGAGAGATGAGGAGTGAATGAGAGGATAGAGTGAATGTCCTTAACAATGAGGTTGTTTAGGATAAGGATAAAAGGTAGAAGATGGAGATCAAAATACTGAAAAAGAGGGAGCAAATGAAAGCATATGTTGATGGTGATGTTGACGGAAAGCAGATATAATAAATGACTGGTGGATGAGTGAGTGAGTCGAGAGGATGGAGAGAAGATGAGGAATATTCAGAGCCAAGTGCGGAGGCTTCCTTTCATTCTTCCCATAGGATGAGCCACAAATCAGGGTCAGATATGAACCGAAGGACCTTAAATAATTATCTAAAGCTTCTTTCAAAAGGTTGACATCGTTTAACGATTAAGTTGAAGAGGGAAAGAGATAGAGAAACAAAGAGTGAGAGTGAGAGATAGACACTCACACAGACAGAGAGAGAGGAGCGATTTTTTGGTGCTGCTTCTTACAAAGCCCAAAGATTTGGTGAAGCTGACCTTCATTTAACCCTCAAAGGAGGGAGGTAAGTGTAAACGATTGTTGTTGTAACATTGTTGTTGCTACTTAATTGCTGAAGGAGTTTAAAGCTTCTAAAATCCTTTAAAACTTCTTCAATATTTTTTTAATCATAAACATGTTATGCAATCTAATTTAACAGACAAACGAATCAAGAAAAAACATAATACATTTCAAATTAATCACATGTTTGCCATGCACCCTCCCACCGCTTCCCCTTTCGCTGCATTTTTTGTTCTTTATTCTGTTTTCAACTTGTGTTTGCGTTGTTTTTTAAGTGTCCATGTTTGCAGTCGGGAGCTTTTAATTTGGATTCTTTTGTGTCTAGTTTTATATAACATAATTAAGAGTTGCCTCTGCTGCTGCTTCTGCTTCTGTCTCTGCCGCAGTTGATGGCGCTGCTGCTGTTGTTATTGCTATTGTTGCTATTGTTGTTGTTGTTCTTGTTCCTGTTTTTGCTGTTGTTAGTTGTAGTAGCTTCTGCGCTCGTCGTTGCTGCTTCTCTGGTTGTCGTTCGTTCAATTGCTTTGCGCAGAGTTTCTAGTTCAGCCCCCTCCCTGACCCAGCAATCAGCTCACTGCAGCACCACTTCTGACACACACACCCGCCCCTGCTCCGTCCCGGATTCCTCACTTCTACTGCATTATTTTTTCTGTATCCTTTCCGTATTATTTTCACTCATTATGTTTAAACTTCATCGTATGCACGTTGGGTTTTATTTATGGATTATGTCAGCAATTAGAGCAGATGTATGTATGTGCACACTATTGGTACATATATAGACATATTTGCACATGTGTGTGTGTGTTTGTGTACGTGGCCATGTTCCGTGTATTCGAGGAAGTTCTGAACAACGTGTTCGTGCTTGTTTCCACGTTGAATTTATTGATCGCATGGAGACTCAACTGATTTAGATTTCCAGCCGAGTTGCTTCTTTAATTTTAGACGTTCGCTTTCGATATAACCATAGAATGACCCCAATGTTCCATAAAAAATATGCACCTACATTTGTACCTTCATAGCGTTTTATGTTGCTATACTTCATGAAGGTTTTACATTGCTTCTAAGGTTTTCAGTCCGAGGAAAGTGTTTGAATAATCTTCATATAGCTTTTAAATACTCTTTGAATAGTCTTTGAATGATCTTTAAATGTTATTTAAATAGTCTTTAAAAAGTCTTCATACTCGAGTAGTTGTTGATTAGTCTTTAATATATTTCCATATTAAATGGTTGCAAAAGCTTTCGTAACCTCGCTAAGAAAACTTAAGAAGCTGGCGCAATGATTCGTTGGTTGATGGATGGATTGAGTGTCGGCGATGAATCATTAATCAACATCGTTTGCAGCAAATGGGATTTTAAATTAGATTTTGAAGATGAGGATTGCTGAATGATGACGTGTAGCTGCTGAATAGAAAATCGCCAGAAACGCAACTCAACAGAACGGAACGAAATGGCGACTAGTTGGGGAGTTCCTGACGCGAGAAAATGGGCCTAGAAGCGGGGGCGAAAAGGGACGATAAGTTCGACGTATATAAACAGAAAGAAAAATAGGTAAAAATTCGCAAATATCACAATTTATCAAAATTTAATCGATATCGATCGATGAATTTATAGAAGTGTTTAGATTTTAGAATTTAGATTAGTTTAGAAAATTTAAAAATAAAGGCTTTTATGAACTGCAAAATAAAATTATACTTACTTTTGGAAACATATAAGTGTTTGTATAACATAGATTTTTATAAAATTACAGATTTTTATAGATTTATATTTATGTACATTTTATTTGAATTATATTTTTAAAAAACTAAAAGAATATAATTTATAAATTTCTTTGTTTTTACTGTTGTTGTATTTGTGGTCTATTTGTTGTCCTTCTATGTCATATCTAAGAAATCTATCAACTGTGGAAATCCTTTTCAATTTCTTTTCCAAATCATGGTGATCACTTTAGTGAGTCCTTCAAAGTCCCTCATATTTGCATTGTTTTCATATTCATGCAGGGTAAGTATGCGAATGTGTTTATGCGCATGTGTGCGTCATTCTGTCTCTCTCTCTCTCTCTCTCTGCCTCTCTTTATCGCCATTGCTATCGTATCTCTAGGATTCAATATTATATTGCAATTTAATATTCAAGGTGCAGCAGATACGATTGTTTTCCAATCCTTCCTCAGCTGCAGCAAAAATGCTTCAGAAGTGCACAAAAAAAAATGGAAAAAACTGTTCTTCCCCCACATTGTAAGGATGTTTATTTTTTTCTTTATTTTTTGCTTTTTATTTGTGTCGTTGTGCGTGTTCGTTTTGTTTTTCTTTTCTTTATCGTACTTGCAAATATCTACAAATATAACAAGATATCTACAATGGATAGATTGTGTAAAGGAAAATCCTTTAAACTGTGGAAATTGCTGTCATAGCACGAAATTTACATACAAACGAACTAACACACTCAAACGGACACAAACACAGACACATTGTTAGTAAAACGATGCGGCGTTACATCGAAGCGAACAACAAGCGTGACGAGGTTCGGTGCGAGGGGGGGTGGAGGGGGAGGGGGAAAGAGGGAGAAGGGAAAATAAATATTGGCAAAGAAATCGGATTTTTGCAGCGGAAAAAATTCAGCAAAGGATGATGAAAAGCAACTTAAAAGGAAAACCCCGAAAATTTGCATATAAATCAACAGAAAAATGGAGGAGAATCGAGAGCACACACACGCATACACACACATATTTAAATACTATCTCTCTCTCTGTCTCTCTATCTTTCCTTCTTTCGTACATTCTTTTCTATAGAAGCATAACCTCAGAGCCAGAGACACAGAAACCGTTGAAGCCGACGTCAACGCTTCCGTCGTCGACAGCGGCATCAACATCGACGTTGGCAGCTTCATCGATTGCAGAGCATCGCCATCGACATCAACACGTGCACATCAACGACACACAAATCAAAATCCCATTTCCGCTTTTCATTTTCACACACACTCACGCACATGAGGAACTCTCAGAGTCCCTGCTGTCCTCCCTATTCTCCCCTCACAGCACTCTGCTGCTTTTACAGAGGAACTTTGATGTGATCGAGTCGGCCGAAGTCAGGTTTTCCCACGTTTCATGTCGCGTTTGTTTAAGGAAAAGGGCAACAGTTAAGAAAAAAGCTTGATTCCTGCTACAGGAACTGACAGACACATAGACACTCCCGCACACACACACAAACAGACACTCCTTCATCTCTTTAAATACGTACGTAGATGCACTGATTTCGAGTCGCGAGTTAACATGGCACATTTTTAAAGCTCCTTTCGAGACACATCGCACATCGATTGAGTAAAAAGAAAGAGAAAACCAAAGACAAGAAGAGAAACGGAACAGAGGGGAGAGGAGAAAAGGAAAGCAGCAGAATAAGTAGTTCTTCGAAAGTCATCGGGAAGTAATAAAAAAAAATTATTGCTCTGACTATTTTGGGTGCCGCAGAAGCAGAAGCAGTTTGTACAGAGTGCAGCTTCTCAATTGACATGCAAAGAGGATAAAACATTAAAAAAATATTGAAATCGTGAGTTCAGATCCACGAAAAAAGGAAGAATTACGAAGTGGAGTCCTCCCTCCACACAAAAGATGCCACGTCGCCTCATTCATTGACTTCATTTGACTTCTCTTCTGTTTGATAACACTTAATAAAGCCTAAATCTGAGTCTATCTACATTTTTAAAGCGTTTCCCATTTCATTTTATTTTGTCCACGTCTTTAAAATTCTCGCATCATCATTTTTATCCCATTTTAACTCAAGTATAGAAAAAAAGCTGTGCAGTTGATTGGAAGAGAGAGGGAAAGAAAGGAGATAAAAAGCGAGTATGGTAGAGTGAGAGAAAGTTATTTTAACATTCTTAAAGTTAACTTTATGTATTTTTAACATTTTATTTATTTTTTTTACAATTCTTATCAGTCGTTGTTTGCTTCTTTGTTGCTTCTTTACTTGTTTGTTTGCCTCTTTGTTGTTCTCAAGCCACTCACGTAGATTTCACGGTGAGTGTATTTGATTTCTTTTATTCTTTCTCTACGAATTTACATAAACGAATTTGCCATCTTTTATTTTATACCATTTTATTTTGATGCTTTTCACTTCCTTTTGTTATTTCTTTTTACAACATTTTTATTGTTATCGACCCGCATGACATGAAAATTCGTGTCCTGCTCGGAATGACAAATAATTGGACATGGAGCAGTTTTGATGTTACTGATGTTGATTACGGGGGTCCTTAAATACTGGGTTCAGGTTTTCAAGGCTTGATACTCTGCTTCAATCTTATTTCAATGCAAGAATAACGATTCTTTTAATACTCGGATACTGTTTAAGATGAAAGAAGGTGGGACTCTTTTAAACACCTTCAAGAACAGATCATCAATATAATGAATGTATGTTTATCATCAACCGCGATGACATTAAAAGTATTCCTTTTGGACTCGTATTCATTATACACTGTCTAAGGAATGACCAAATAAAGAATTACTAATGAACGACTAAAGAATGACTACAAACAGTGACTCAAAATGAATAAAAACTGTTTAAAAAAGAGTAACGAACGACTAAAGAATGACTAAAGAATAATTAAAAATAACTACCGAAAGACTAAAGAAAGAGTAAAAAGTTACTAAAGAACTAGTCGGAGTTTTATAACGAGTTCTCTCAAATAAATTATTAAGACGAAGTCCTTTAAGGATGAAATCTTAGAAAACCCTTCTTCCAAAATTCTTTTTCTTTCTCTCTCCCCTCACGCTCTCTCTCTCTCTCACTTTAGTGATGTTTCGTAGAAGCTTTTCTTAAGTTTCTTTATTACTTAATTTTCCTTATTAAGAATTTTCTCTTTTACACTGAAAAGTTCACTCAATTTGCGGTCATCTTTTGTTTTTCTTTTTTCACTTTCATATTTTGTCCTGGATTATTTTCTTTTCTTTTGTTATTTTTTGTTCATTAGTAATTTTTTAACTTACTTAAAACTCTTCAGAATCTTTTCAATCTGTTGGGACACAAAAACGAGATAACGAAGGAGATAACGAAAGATAACACCGAGACAAGAAAATAGAGAGGAAGAGAGTAGACGATAGTCACGGAACCGTTACTCTCAAGTCTATTATAAATAAGATACCTGTGGATACTGTCGAAACTTTAAAATGCATAAAAAATAACTTTGATTCCTCAGCAATTATTATAATATAAGCAGAGATCCTTATTTTTGTTCTTTATTTTATTCTTATTATTTCGTTCTTTTCTTCTTATTTATTTGTATCCTTCAACGTCTTCTTTGTTATACGCATAAACAAGGTACAAATTAATCGATAACCAACAAGTCTTTAATTTTAATCAACAAACTTCTTTTAGACTTCCGATCAAAGGTAACAAACATTCCTGAAAAAGCTTATTAAAAGTATTAAAAAAATACAAAATTCGATCTCAAGAAATTTTATAAGATAATCAATCGACCGACACCCGACAGAACTCATAAACTGATTCATAGGGGTCTAGATATAAAATTCAAGATCTGTAAAAAAATAAGATATAATTACACCTCTTAAGATATATATTCTTATTGAGTGTCAATCAGTTCTTTTTCAGCTCTCGTTAGAAATCAACCGGAGAAGTTCTCAAGCAGTTTTTGTATAGACAGCCTATTATATAGAGACCCGTTAATTAGGAGAGAGAGACTCCTTAATTAATGCTAGAATAACACTTGAATTGGAAAACAAATGGGAAAGTACAACAAACATACAAGAAATAAAACCAGCTGCGGCTTTTAGTGGAAAGAGAAACACGCCTCAATAATTCCAATAAATGATGGGCGTGTCTGGGAAATTATTTTAGTCAAAAGCTTGCACGCGATTTTGATTACACTCTTGTTACTTTTGATTACTCCTGTTATTATTATTCCTGGTTACTTTCACGATTTCAAGCTGCTGCTGCTCCTTCGAACTTTGACGAAAGGAAGAAACAAGGAAGTAGAAAAGCAGGCATTTTATTTTATGCTCTTCACTTCATATTTTCCTTTCTTCTTTTCTTTTCTTTTTTGTTCTTTTTCTAAGCACATCAAAGTCTGTGTGTGAGTCTTTTTTTACTTATATAACCACGTTGTTTCGGTCTTCTATTTTATTCATGTTCGTTATTGCTATGGTTACTATTCTCTTCTTTATGATTCTCTTTTGGGCTACGTATTCCTGAGGCGAATACTCTTTAACAATGAAGGCGTGGGGCGTGTCTCAGGAAGCTAATAATTCGAGATGCAAAACTTGATGCGATACTCAATAAAATTCGAACATTGCGCCTTTCTTTCAAATCTCAAGAATTTCTCATGATGACTCAAGATGTGGGTAACCTTTTCTTAACTTAAATAAACAGCCATGTTTTAGATCGAAAGTTTAATCGAACCATTTTTCGAACACTTTCGATCCAAAAAAGAAGGTTAATTTTTTATCAATAGATTAGAAACACAGTGCTTCCCAAACTGTATATATATATACATAAATAAGTATCTAGGCTACATAAAAAATATCTTCTTCTCGTTTCACGGTTTTCTTTCACATCTTTTACAATCTCCGTTATGCTCCTCTTCCCTCTTCTTTTTCTCAGTTTCATCCTCCTCCGTCTTATCTGCTTTTTCCATCCAACAAGAATAATTTTTAGTACGATTTTTGGTTTGCTTACAAAAATAGAGGAGAAGGATTCAACGGATTTCAAGACTTCAGTCAGAAAGGATATCGTCATGTAAACGATTCCACCCATTCACACAAACTTTGTTGACGATGTCGGTGTTTGGTATCTGTGTTCCGTGTCGGCAACACCAAAGCACCCAACACATTTGTAAGGATAACCCACAGGAAGTACCCACAAAGGGCAAAAAACAAAAAGCAACAACGACCACTGCAACTAAAATACAAATACATAGAAATACAACATAAACTACATCACAAAAGCAGAGAAATGAAAAACCAACAACACCCAACCAAAGGATATTAACACAAGTATGTATAAAAGGATATGCGGATACAAAAAATAAATGAATAAAAGAATGAAATGTAAATAATAACATGCAAAGAGAATGAGTATATAAATAGTAGATAGTGAAATAAGCAGAGAGAGAAAAGCAGAAAGAAAGGCGGAAGGGGAAAAGCGTAAAAGATTAAAGGTCGATAAGGGGATAAGGAGAGAGTGAAGGAAACCACCATACAACCGAATGTGGTTTTGTGGAATGTTTGAACTGCGGGATCAAGTCGATGAAAGGACGAGGGGGGGAAAGGTCGAAAGAAGAAAGCAGAAAGGAAGGAAGGAAGCAGAAATGTTTGCTTGTGGGTAAAATTGAAAGAGTGTATTTTTGAGGAACCGCCCGAACTGAAGATACGGATGTGAATGGACAACAACCAAGTATTCACATCACCAGCAACATTTTCTTACAATTTAGTAAGAGTTGGCAATTTATGTGGGCCACTAAACTCATGCCGGAATAATAATAAAGCAGCGGAGCAACATACGAAGATAGAAATAAATTAAATGCAGGCAGAAAGGTTTCGAGGTAAGAAAAGGAAAGAGAGAAACAAAAAAATTAAAGAAGGCAAATGTAGCAACTCTCTAAATGCCCAGATTCTCTCGTTGTCTCCCTCTCTCTTCCGCGCTTTTATTCACTGTCGTGTAGTCTTGATATTTCCCTCTCTTTCTTTAATTTTTTTGATAATATGTCGACTCCATTGCGATATCCTTTGTCAATCCTTTCGAATAGACAAACTATTAGAAAGCGATGAGTGATGTATCTCATGTCATGTATCTCAAAAAGGATACCTTATCGCTTCCTTGTTTTCCTTTTTTGGAAGGAATCACAACGGGGTTTTCTTAGTTAATTGAAGTTAAAGCGAAGGCTTTAAAGGGCTTCCATTAGAAAATCTGTTAGAATGATTGAATTCAATGAAACCTTAAGTTTTAAACTTAAACGTCGTATTCGAATATGTTCAGGATAGTATTCTAGGATATATACGCTCTTTCTTTAGCAATATAAGAATAACGTAACATTTCAAGGAAATAATACACCAAAAACTTTAAAAACATTCAGAATATGTTCTTAAGTTACTAATTTTACTTAAAACTCTAAACATCTAGACTATCAAGAAACATTTAATATACATTACAATTATAAAATTGTATTGTTTCTAAGTTAATCTCGTGTCTAAACACGTCATTAAAACTGTTCAATTCTGAAAGATTTGAAATGAATTCGTTGATTAAATTAATTTAACTAAATTATTAGTAATGAAGTCAGTAAATTCAACTAAATAAATTAATAAAAACTGAATAAATGCTTAAATTTAGTCATTTTTTATATTACTCTTGCATAATTTTCTTGAGTAGCGATTCTAAGTATTTCAATATTTCTGAGATGTTTAAACGAAGGCTTTTAATAACTGCTTTAATTAGGCCATTTAACTTCCCTTAATTAGAGGTCGCAGGAGGTCCCAAAGGAAGGGTCAAAAAGGGATTCGTGGACTTTTCACCTGCTTCCTTCCCACCCGAAAAGGATGAAAACGAATATATTATTAACTCAAATAACTTGTCTTTAAGCAAAGCAGAAGAATATGAAGAAGAAGACTATTAATTGCTATAATTCTATGCAGATCCTTTAAGGTCGTCATGGAGGACTTCGACAGGACTGCGTACATATCACTGCACTGCAGGAAAGCACAAAGTAAAACAAGGACGCATCTGTCTGAGCTTCAGTGCTCAATAATTAGCAGCAGCAGCGACAACCGCAGACACATCAGAGTATCAACCACAAGCAGATGGGGAGGTAACAACAACAACACCGATGAGGACCACAGCAAGAGAGAACACTAACAACAGTAGACGTTGCCATAGCAACAACAATAACAACAACAACAACAACAACAACAACAACTAATTTCTCGACACACGCTGCACCAACTTTTAAGTTAAGCAAATCAACTGAATTACCGAGCGAGCTCTTAAAACGTTCAGCTTTCATTAAGCGTTCATGTTGCAGCCGCAGCATCACCACCACCAACAGCTGCCTCTCAGCCAGTCATATCAGCAACATCGACAGACACTCTGTATACTGTTCAAAGCCTTGCTGCGAAATCCTTTGTTTTATCCAAAGTGAAGTTGCAGTGTTCTTATCCTTTTGCTCAGCAACGGCAACTGCAACAAAAAGTGAGAACTTTTACTTTACTTTGTTGTCCTTGTAGCAACTTCAATGGCAACACCATGGAATTGTTGCAGTTGCTGCAACCTCAATCATTATTCATTGCTACGTTATCCGATGTAGCTCTTCTTCTTCTTTCTTTCTTCTTCGATCGATCCTGCTGTAGACTGTGTTAATATGCAATCTTAATACTCTGCTGCAGGTCTTCTTTTGGCATTTACTAGGAATCATTTATTTTCAGTGAACTCTGCAGCTTCTCAAAATATCCTAAAGAAAAGTAATATTAAATAAATAGAAATAAAAAATATTCTTCCATTAAAACACTCAATTACAACACTCAAAACAATATTCTTCCATTAATTTACTCATTATCCTTAAGACCTTTTATGGAATTTTTCTGTATAACTCTTTGAAAAGTCAAACATATTAAAATTGAGGTCCTTTAAATAGTCGAAAGAGAGGGAACTTTCATTCAAACAAAAGAAAAATAACTTTATTTTTATTAATATTTCTAGAGTAAGTAGAAAAGAATTAAAACCTATGCAACGGTCTGTAAATCGTTTAGCGTTCGCCACCACATTTTTGACATCATTAAATAAAATATGTCCATAGAAATATTGAGATCAGATCAAAATCAGGAACAAAGAAAACATGGTAAAAATTCTGATTACATCTTGTTGCAAAAACTCTCTGCTGCTGTGAAATAAAACAACGAGAAGCAGTGAAATTAATTGTTCATGGGAAGGTCAAAAAAGGAGAAAATTAAATAAAATTTCATTTCAGAGATAAAAAAAGTGGTAATAAAAGTGGTATTTTTTATAAGAGAACCCTATAAAAAGCTTTAAAAAACGAATGAAAAATGCGTAAAAATTATTGTCGATGTCGACAGAGGACGAAACGGATGAAGAGGATTGCAGCCGGAAAAGTGAATGAAATAACAGCAAAGACGCAAGGAAAAAAAACAAAAACTAAGGAAAATCTGAAATGAGGTCTTTTATGCAACAATAATTGGAGGAGATGAGAAAAGAGATGAGAAAAGAGATGAGAACAAGGAAATGAAAAACGTCACTCCAGCAACGGCGACCAGAAGCTGTCAAACATATCGGAAGTGAGACAAAGAGAGAGGGAGTAAGAGAGATAGAGAGGGAAAGAGAGAGGGAGAGAGAGGAAGAGCAAGATAGCTATGAGAAAGGGAATATGAAAGGATGAAAAGAAGAGTGGACAGCTAAAATGGGTGAAGAAGAGGAACAATGATAGAAATGGAGGAGGGAATGGAAGAGAAGGACACAGCATCTTCAGGCGGAAGAGGAGAAGATGCAGAGAGAGAGGGAGAGAGAAAAGAAGAAACAATGCTTCAATCTTGTCTACTAATTCGTCGTTATTTTCTCCCCTTAAGTGGCTCATTTCATCCTCCCCTCGCGATATTTTTGTTGGTCTTGTTCTAGACGAATTATTTTCTTTTTTGGTTCCTTGTTTGATTCTTTTATGAATTTTTTTTATCATCTCGTCTTTTCATTTCCAGTTTTTATTATAATCATTTCACTCAACTTTATTAAATGAAGAGGCAAATAAATTTTTATTTTATTGTTGGTGCTGCATAAATTTTGATTGTGAATTATGCGGAGGACAGAGAGAGATAACGGCAGAGTGACAGAGAGAGAAAATAACAAATAAAATAAAAATGTGATTAAAGTAAAAGCGAAGCTCAGACAATGATTTTTTGCAGTTGAACAAAACTGAGTTAAGGTCAGAAAAATAATAAAGTATTGAAGTCAGTGGTCAGAGAGGGGCAGCGAAAGAAGAGAGGCACACAGGAAGAACGGATGAACGTGATCGAAGAACAGTATAAAAAAGAGGTTGCTCATAAATCTCGTTGCGTTGTCAAAACTCTAAAAGTTTAAAGATTTTAGATTTTTCCCATTGATTATACTCTCTTTATCATCTCTTTCTCTCTCTCTCCCTCTCTCTCACTATTTCCCCATTCTCACACTTGTTCTGTCTTTTCTCTCTCCGCCTTCCCCGCATTCAGTCTCTCCAACTCTCTCTCTCGTTCAGGGGTCCAGACTTCCGACGACTTCTCAATTTTATTTTAAGTTAAGAGGAAATAAAAACGCAAGCTATTCCCTTATTCAATCGATGCCGCTATCGTCCCTCCCATCCCTCGCCCCTCTCACGGTGAAGCTGATATCGTCTCTTTATCGAAAAGGTGAAAAAACCCTGAAGAACCGTCTGCATTCATAATAAAACGGTGAGGAATTAAATTTATTTTACGCTTATATCCTTGCAGATGTCTGAAGCAGCAGCAGCAGCAGAAGAAGAAGAAAGAACATCAGCAGAGGAAGCAAAAGCATCCGCTTTTAAGGAGGCAACACAAAAAAGTATGTAAATGAAATTTATAGTAAATTTTTTTCCGCTTTTTATATTTTTCATTTCCTTATAGTTTTTGTGTTGTGTCTTTTGTTTGTTAGCTTTTTAATAATGTTTTAAATTCGTGCTTCTTCTTAATTTTCTTCTGCTTTCTGTTTAGTCCACTTCATTCGGCCGTCAGACGATTCTTCATTTGAGAGGCAGTCAAAAGGCTCTCTCTATCAGTCAACACGTCAGCGGAGCTCTCTCTCCGCAAGAGAGGGAGATAGAGAGAGAGAGTGCGGTGGAGATTCTGCCTGTCATTATTTCGTTGATTAAGTAAATCAGTTTGATGTCTAAGCAAGGCGAAGTGAAGGTGAATCCACTCGAGGTTGCTTGTTGCTGTTGTTGTTATTTTCAACCCTTCTTCTTAAAAACCTTCCTTCGTTTTTGGATCTTTTTTCTTCGAGTTTTCTTTTGACAAGCTTTTGTAGATATAAAAATAAAGTTTTAAAATTATAAAAGATTCTTGAAGAGCTTAATTATATTCATCATCATCACCATTATTATTATCTTTATAATCATCATCACCATCATCATAATCATCATCATCGTAATCATCATCATCATCATTATCATCAACCATCATTGTCACCAGTAGCAACAGCGTCATTATCATCTCATTTGTTTATTGTTATCATTAAATTGTTGCAGAGTGTTTTTTATTTGTTGTGTTTCTCTCTTCGCCTTCCTTTTTGGACTTTCCTTTGTCCTTTCTGACGTCCCGAAGTAACCGAGTGCCATTTAAATTTCACTTTATTCCACGACTACTAATTAAATGTTTGTAGTTGTTTTTTGCTTTTAATTTTGATTTTCATTTTGATTTCAGATTTCTTTTGTGTGATTTTACTGTTTTTTAGGATTCCTCAGAGAAACCTTGGATGCTGCTCTTTGTTGTTGTAATTTTTCCCTTCTTCCACTGTTTCTTTATTGCTGTTGTTGTTAATTTTATTATTTCATTGCAGTCATAATTTTACTTCTCGTTCATGATTGTAGACACCATATTTACAGCAAAATAAATTATTAATTTGTTTTACATGTTTAGACATCTTTAAAGGAATATTAACTTAAATGAAATTGTTCGGAATTATTATTTTTTAATGTTGAGAGTAACTGAAAAATAATGATTCTTTACTTATTATTGTATTTTTGCTCAAATCAAAGTTCGAATTCCGCTGAGAGCTCTATACAGAATATAAACATAAAGAATAACACCAGCATAATTCTGGAGCATCTGCCTCGGTTCCAAAAGTTATTAATAACGATAAAGAGTGGGCTTTATTATTGGCTATTAAACAGGTGTTTATTGTTGTTAATTTTTAAAGAGGTGATTGAATGAGAATGATGATTGAGATGATGATTGGCACGATGATTCAGAGGCGTTTAAAATTCCTTCTTTATTCATTATTTTTAATTCTTTTTTACAGTTTTTAAACCTTCGAGCATTTACTCTGTTTAAATTCTATTAATCTGGGCTAAATATTAGTTAATTAGTAGCATTCAGCGAGTAGAAAAACAATCCCACATAAAGTCACGTTAAAAATCACCGAACATGGTGTGAAAAAATCGAGGAACCGAACAAAAGTCAGCTGCTGTTCACATTTCCGGGTGACTTAAGAAGAGAGATTTCAATCATATAGAAATAGAAGTGGTAACACCCTCTCCTGTCGTCCTCCAGGTCCACTGTTGCCACTCAATCGCGCTTGACACCATCAAACGTGAATTCATTACTTTATTTGCGCTGCAAATTTGCAGCATAAAATCAAATTTCGATCGTGAAACGAAACGACGCATCGTCAGCGTATAAATCGACATCAGGGTCGAATCGGATCGCGTTGTCGATGCGCCAACGCCAACGATTCATCGTCATCACCATCATCACTCGCTCGCAATCGCGAAATTCGATATTTTCGCTGCTTCCCACGTTGATAGATTTTTTCCGCGATTTATTTTTATGAAGTGTTTGTATTTTATTTCTGGCAGAAGTGCCAAAAGACGGAGATGACGATGACGTCACGAAGGAAAGTGATTTCCGCTCACTTTGCATCGAATTTCAAATGGCGATGGCGATGGCGGAAAGTTCAACCTTCCGCTTTATTGATCAAGTTGTTTATTTTTCTTGGTGGAGACTAAGGAGTCACTCAAAAAACAAGCAAACAGTCGAGACGAAGAAAAGAGCATAAAAAATCCATCACAGACTTCCTTCCGCTTGACGTCGTCGTCAACGTCGCTGTCGCTGTCGCCGTCATCGACCTCATCGTCATCTTCTCCGTCGTCCATCGATTGTCGCCTTAGAAGAAGAAAAAGAAAAGAAAAGAAAAGAAAAGAAAAGGAAAGGAAAAGGGAAAAGAATTTGTGGTCGATGCATTAAAGAAACATCCGCTTCGGTCAGAGCGAGATGTAAAGTGAAAAGTAGAGAGTGGATTACTAATTGGCTGAACTTGTGGTTAAAAAATGCAAAGATAAATAAAATCAGCATTCAGAATTTCTAGTTTATGCGGTGAGGGCTAAGAAAAACGAAGGGAACTCAATGAAATATTCAAGGATCTGCGGTTAGGCCGAAGTGTCAGTTGATCCTTGACCTTTTGCAAGTTATAATTAACCACTTTTCGTTTCATTTCAATTCAGTTGCTCAGCACTCTTGTTGCGAATAAAATGTTAGCCATTCAAATATAAAAAGGGATCTTTTAGTTGATGATGATTATAATGAAGACATTCGCTGCAAAATCTTTAATATGAAGCTGGATATTTTTTGTTATTCAAAAATATTGTTGCAATTTATGAATAAACTAGAAATTCAAAAGAAGAATTCCAAAGCAATCATTCAGAGAGTTTCTGACCTAATTACAAACCCAGAGAAAGGTTATACAAAGGAATCAATTTGATTCCAGTGCTTTTCTTAGAAGCCGAAATTTCTTTAATCTTGAACTGCGTTATATTAAGAAATCTTGTAAATAATATAACATAAATCGAATATAGTAAATGTAGATCAAGTATGTGGAGTAATCGTTAGCGTTGAGGCAACCACTGCAATCACCAAGCCAACTAAAACTGAAAAATTACGATTGCCAACTATATTTCGCTAAAAGCGAAGTGAAAATTAAACCTTTTGACTGTACAACTAAATTTAAATAGACTCCCATTAATATTGCGAAATTGCCGAGCCACTTTAGATGCCGAAACCTCCATCAAATCGCTGCCAAATCATTCGGACCGGATTTCTATTTTCATTGAATCTACAAAAGATTCGGAGAAAACAAATTAATCGCCGTCAATCAAAGGAGTCTCGAGAGCGACTTCCAATAGTAAGGAAAAATTCAATGCGGTCTCTGGAGGGGGAAAGGAGGGGGGAAGGAGGGGGGAAGGAGGGGGGAAGGAGGGGGAAGGAGGGGGAAGGAGGAGGGGGCGAAGTTGTGGTTGCTGGTTCTTTGATGGTAAAGAGGATTGAATTGAAAGTAGGAAGTCGTTGATGGTTGTTCAGATTGGCGGTGAGTGAAAAAATATTGCAAACATCTTGAAGGAAAAATCAGCATAAAATCGCTTCCTTTCCATCGATGGATGGATGGATTCCTTCCTCGAACGCTCGTCCTTCCTTCCTCCCTTTCTTGCTTCCTTACTGCCGTTATTTTTTCCTTTCTTCCTTCCTTCTTCTTTTCTTTTCTTTTCTAATGATTACAATGAATCTTAATACAGCCGCCGGTGCAATTCTTTTGAAAAATAATCTCTGCTTCGTGCTGTTGTAATCCTGAAGGATCTCTTCAACAAGGATAATAATTTCATTTCATGTTTTCCGAATTTGAGCTTCGGTTGAGTTGTAGTATTTCTGTTGTGGCAACATTTTTCACAACGAATCGCATTGAATAAATTCGAAGCTTGAAAGAATGTCGAAGAAACTGGTACAAAGAATTGGCATTGTTACTGTTATTGTTGTATTGTTTTTGTTGTTGTTACTTACACAGTAAACAATTTTGATTAAATTTGAACGGATTGTTTTCAATCGTAAAATAAAAAGAAAGGATAGAAGAATGATGATAATGAAGCACAGTTCAAAGTTAGAAACAAAACCGTTGTTGTTGTGGCTCTTGTGGATACCCTTCTGTGTCTTTATTATACATACACCGAAGGCATAAATCGCTGACCCAATTTGCACAATCGACCAACGACGGCACCGACAACCGACTGTCGTTTATTAAATCGCTTTGAGTTTATTTATTGGCTCACATTTCGAAGATATCCGGGGGCGGCCTTTTAATAAATCAAGGATAAATAAATCGTAAGCAGATAATCTCAAAATTTCATCCAAACAACAATAGAGTGTCTTATAAGAGGGAATCAATTTTATAATTTTTTTTATACTCCCCATGATTTATTATGGACCTTTTAAGTCCCTTTAAAGCCACGGACTTTAAAGACGTGTTTTTAGTTGAAATCCTGGGAGATTATTTCGAGGATTTTGGGATATCTTGCTTTGAGAATATCTCGCTATGTGGAAAAACCATAGTTTTTAGTTTTTAAACCTATTTGAAGCTTATAATAAGTTGAACCAAATAACATGTTAATACCTTCAAGCAAAAACTTGCCGAACCTCGAAAAGAAGGGGGGCAGTATGAGGGTTCCTCCTTCTTTCCGCCTCCAGGAACCATCTCGCGTTCGTTGTACTTGCTGCTATTTAGCGAGTACTTCAACCGCTTCAAACCAGAGTTGATGATATGTAGCACAACGAGAAGAAAAATAACAACAACTACAACACCAACAGTTCAAGAGTCTGGAGGTATGAATTGCACTACAGTTTGTGCATTTATTTCCGAAGACTCTTCACTCCCCTCTCCGATCAACTTAAAACCTTTCGACTGAAACGTAAAAGAGCACCAGAAGCGGAAGCTATTGAAGGTGACAATCATCGAAGGACTGCCTTAAAAATTAAGCAGTAAATAAACGACCCATAAGGATAAATAAAAGGACAACAACAGCAACAACAACCAACAAACAATGGCCATTGCTAACGTTGTTAAGTGCTGCCAACAATTAAGCAGACATTCGAGGGCTTTTAACGAAACGGCCCGCAGCTCAGAGAGAGAGGGAGAGAGGAGGAGTGAGGGAGAGAGATGACATACATATCCAGGAAGAAAGAAAGCGAGAGACAGAGAGAGAGTGAGCGGGAGAAACGCGGCTCATATACAGTTGGCCTGCATAAAATTCCGAACTGAGTTTCAGCTGATTACATTCATTACAACAGTAAAATTCTTCCGGCCAAACGACAACAACGTCAATAGCAACAAAAATAACAACAACATCAATAAGAACAAAAACGACGACAACAACTGCAACAACAACAACAACAACGATAATAGCAACGATTCACACCTTCAGCAGTGTTGTTGACCTGCGGAGCTGCCAGCCGTCGTTATTTTGCACTCGTACAACATGTGAGTGAGTGAGAGAGAGCGCGAGCGAGCGATAGAGAGGAAATGAAAGTGTAAAATTTACGCTGTAATTTAAACGCAGTTCAAAATGCGCGTTGAGGCCGGCAATAATTATCATTATCGTCCTGAATGTCCTTAACGTATTGTTGCTGCCGGTGTTGTTATTGCTTCACTATTATTGTCGTTGGGGTTGTTGTTGTTGGCTTTCTATTGCTGCTATTCTTGCTACTACTATTGTTGTTGTTGTTGTTGTTGTTGTTATTTCTGAAACCTCCAGCAGGTGACTTTATGCAGATTTTACTGCGAAAAATGAGGAAAAAAGCACAACCAACAGAAGCTATGATATACTCGTACATACATACACACACATTCAACATGCACACATACATACAAATACACACATACATGTGTTGTTGTTCTATTTTTGTTATAACATAAAATGTGTCCCGCTCTCTCTCTCTCTCTCTCTCTCTCTCTCTGGACTGATGTTTAGCCCCACTTCTGGAAAATAGAGTTCGAGCAGTAGCATGAGCAGGAGAGAGAGAGAGAGGAAGGTAGAGTGTACCTCAGAGCCTCCAGAGTTCCCTGTCAACACCGCCGTGTGTGCGTGTAATTAAAGTGCCCAAACGGACGCACATTGAATTGGCGTTGATTACTTTATTTAGCAAACATCCGGCACCGACTCGTCCCCGAGAAAGTTTAGCTTTTTAGTTTATATTTAAGAGTCTATTGACAGGCAGGCGGGTGGGACGGCGGTCGGGACTGCGGTCAGTCTGCGAGTAGGTGCTCCACTCAGTAGCAATCCCATGCGTTTCCCATCCATTCCAGCGATTTAATTGAAGGGCGCGTCTGATTTTGGGTGGCGCTTTTCGTTGATGATGATGCACGAACACGCGACCAGGATGGTAACGGGATCGAGGCTAAAGTCGCCAGGAATCATCCGGGAGTCATCATACACTTAGAATTTCAGTTTTCGGGCTTCATGGGAAATATTTTGAAGTGTCATTGAGTTAGAAAAAGAGTGGAAGAGCGATAAAGAGAGAGAGAGAGAGAAAGAGACAGAGCCAAATTAAGGACCAGTTAATAACAGATCAACACTGTACCATTAGTTAAGTTGAAGGGTGTAATTTGATGGCTTAAAAGCACAAAGTATAAATCGAGTTAAAAACAGAAACTTCACAGGTTTTCTATGGAGTTATACTTGTACTGTACTCTAGAGTCTACTCCGAGTTCAATATAAATAGAGGACTTTCCTCATCTATATCGAAAATAGGATGTTTATATATTTTTTCAATTTTACTGACTCCAGATTCGGGTCCAGAAACCTTTCAGGGTGTTTATGGTGTAATATTGTATTGGTGTAGTATTGTGTAATATTATTTATTATATCTGCTACAGAAGTATATTCTCAGATAGGTCACTTAGATAAATTGTCCACCAACAACAACCAGCAACAATTCTTTAATATCAAGTCCATCATTTGCACTGTCTTAAGTTAAACGATAACCGATATCTGGATAACATTTCTAATTCAAAAGAAATGCGAAAATAAACATCGGAAGTATCACAGTCTTTGAACAATGCTTGTGCGACAATTCATTGCTACGTCATTATTTGCTCTTTACTTTAATATACGAGATTTTTACTTAATTTCTCGTGAGACCCTTGAAATCCTTGACCATGAGTGAGTCAAGAGTCTTTCACCGAGTGACACAGCGAGTATTTCGAGTATAACAAGTGCATATTTTAATCGCTCTACTTTCGGAATCGAAGCTTCTTTTGGCAACACATTAAGTGGTTCATATATAAGATGTTGAGTGACCCTACACCTCTCCAGCAAGCACACCCATAAACCCCCCTCCTGCTACGCTCACGCTTTCGAAACATGAATCTTGTAATGTCTCAGTCGGGTTTCGTTGGTGTTGTTGTTCCTTTTTGTTGTGCTTCTCTATTAATGAATCCTTTTTGAAAATTTAATCAACTCTTCTGCTTTCTGCTTTTCCTTTTGCGTTCTAATTTTCATAATGATGAATTAATGAATGAACGAATGAGTGAATGAATTGGCAAATGAGTGATTGAGAGCACAAGCACAGACAAACATATTTCCAAATTAAAGTGGAAGCGAATAATTCTGTTTTTTATTCTCTTCTCATCATCAACAAACGAGTCCTTTCCGAGTCCTTTTCGACGAGAGGTTATTCAGCTCAAACATGTGTAGTTACATTCTGTGCCATCGATTGCTTTTACAGCATAAATTGGAAAACCTTCCATTAATCACAGCAACGAGAAGCAGAGTGAAAGGGAGATGAAGCACTAGACTGAGTGTTGATGGGGGAGGGGGGGTGCGGGGGGAATACCGAAGGAAGCGGAAAGACCCGACAAGGATTCGAAAAACTATGACTGCATCATTAGGATGGTGAAGTGATGGCTTCTGATTGAGTGCGCAAACTGAAGATGTTTAGCATTTCTAATGGATGACTTGAATGTTACTGCTGCAAATTAAAGTGTTAGTGAGAGAGACTCAAGATATGGAGACGAAGAGCAAACAACTACTTACATAGATTTTTTAATATAGTTCAGAGTTCATTATTTAAGAGAGAAAATATGATGTTCAATAGAAATCAGCCATTAAAATATTCCTAAATAGATCTGAACTGAATCATTACTATATTACATTCAAATTGATGAGGTAGCCAACGATTGCAAAACAACAACAACGACAACATATTAAGTATATCATGAAGTATCTAAATTGAGAGTCATTAAAGTGAGAAATGAATCAGAGCGAGTGATGGGCTTTTATAAACAAGAAGTTCTTTAATTCGAAAATGGAGAAAGGAAGAATCGTAAAAGTGAAAAAGAATTGCATTGGAGAACTTCAAAGTTAAAATAATCCAAGGTTGGAAATGCAAACAGTAAACATCTTGATTAACATACGTTCAAATAAAGAGTATGCAAACGCAATTTAATCGTGTTGTTGAGAAAATCAATCAATCGAATGAATCAACAACGACGAAGGAGAAAAACATCATTAAACTCAAATAGCAATTTTCAATAACAACAACAACCAGATAATTGAGTACAAAACTCTTAACACTCCTGCAATGCAATCCAATCAAAGTCACTTCAAATGAAAACGAAGTAGAACTCCGTGAAGCGAAATTGTATGTGGCAATAATTCCATGGAACTGAGATGACATGGCGATTGGATTGAAGCGGATTGATGAGGTGGGTGCTGGCGATGGGTGTCAATAAGAAACAAATTGAAAAAAGCCGGTGCTGATGTCCATGAACAAAATTATTAACAGTGGCAACGATATCAAAATAAGTTCGGCCTCGGCAAGTAAAAGAGTAACCTGTTAAAAGTTCAAACTATGCTGAATATCGGATAAACACATTATAAATGTTTTAAAGTATAACTTAACTGAGTGAAAGGTTACGAAGTTTTGAATAGTTAAATTGTATAAAAAGTATATAAACACCACTGATACGTTCCGATGGAGCTCTATTAATTTATTGACCTTAACGGAGGCATTCGATGGGTAGGGAACGTCGTCAGTTAAACGAGCATAAGACTGACTTTCGTTCACAACTTAACTGAATAAAGAGTTACTCGTATTTCAAGAGTCAAAAGTAGATTTTAAATTCTTCATACGCCGTGTTGTACCACAAACTACGATCGATATAAAAATAATAGACGCTTAATTAGCATTGCTTTAATTATATAACTCATTGTAAAGACATCTGAATAAGAAATTAGAAGCTTTTCACTTTCGCTATAATTGTTAGTTTCCTGCAGAAGCAATTGCAACAATAGCAACATCAGCAGCGGCGACGTCAAAAGAAAACATTCAACTCAAACAGCAACGACAAATAATCGTGTACAAAACTCTTAATACTCGTACAATGCAATCCAATCAGAGTCACTCGAAATGGAAGCGAAGTAAAACTCTACGAAGCGAAATTGTATCCGGCAATAATTCCACGCAGCTGACGATGAGGCGATGGCGATGGCGACGGGCGCTGAGCGGGCACGAAATGAGGTGGGGTGGTTGACAGGGATGAAGTCGATGGAGATGTTGAACAGCAGCGAAGGCAGCGGAGACGCCGGTGACAAGTCGCTGAAGGAATCTACTTAAGTTAAAGCGAAACATGTTGTAATTGCAAAAGTACGCTGAAGCTCAAGCAGAAGCAGAAGCAAAGCAAAAACAACAACACAAACAACTGCAACACTGAACACTCAACAACAACGGAATTCCGGATAAAGCAAATAAATTTTGCAATTGCTGCGATTTTTATTTGAAGTGTCGTCGCGTGGAAAATAGATGGGAAGGAAGGGAGAACGCAAGGAGGGCAGGAAGTACGAAAGATGCGCCATGGGCGAGTGACAACAACGAGTGGCTGGCTGCTCGAGCTCCACGGGCGATAAGGTGGTCAGGGGGTGGGGGGGAGGGGGTGAGAGGAGGCTCAATCGAATCGCATTAAAGCTAACGACAGCGATTGAAATTTGCTGCTTGTTGTTGATGGCGTTTTACGTTGCCGTTTGTGTCGTTGTTGTTGTGTTTTCTGTTTCTGTCGTTGAGCACACACTTCATTGTTGTTGTTGTTGTTGTTGTTGTTATTCTTGTCGTTGCCTTAAATTATTCTCTTTATTTATTTCTATTTATTCCACTTTGAGGATTCATTCCTTGGTTTTTGTCGGTCGTGTAATTCGTTTTGTCATCAGTTCAGTAATAAAAATAGCAACAACAACGATACCAGAATATATACTTATCCTTTCTACGATTGCCTAAAAGGATTAATAAATTTCCGGCAGACGAGGAGCACCAGAACACTACAAAGACCAAAACTAAGAAGAGGAGGCGGCGAATTCTTCTCTGTTGAAGAAACAAATAATCCAAAGAAGCTGCTGAAGTTTTATAGATACGCTTAGCTTCCCGGCAGATTAGCAAAGTTGGACCGGACAGCACGAACAGAACCAAGCAGTTCCGGTGAAGCACCAGAGCGGAAATTGCATTTATTGAATATCGGTCTGACTTTATTGGTTTCAAGATTAATGAAATTATAGGCTTTTCTGTTAATGAATCCAAATGAGCTTATTATGGGAAGGAATCAAGGAATAGCAGCTAAAAAAGTGTAAGCTTCTTAGGAAGGGAGTAAAGATATATCAGGAATGTTAGTTAACCCTTAACTAACTCGCTTGAGAAATAAAAATACACAATTCAAATTTGTTTAATCTTATATGAGAAAATCTATAGTTGAGTACGATGTACTGTCGTCTTATTTCAAACTATGGATATCCTACAGATCTGAAAGAGTTTTCAGATGTCTCTAACCATCCTCAGATATGAAGTGAAACCGCTTTCATTACCTTCTGCTTTGTTTTATATGCAACCTCATAAATATGGCTCAATTATCAGAAATACATGTCCAGTGATGGAAAATATGGGGAGGAATATGGCACTTTTTCAATAAAACTTGTCACCTTGCTTTTTATATGCATCACCTTTTATCAATCATCGGAAATTTCGATCTGTACACGACATTATGATGTCTGGTAGTTAATATAAAAATGGGCGGAATGGGAGTGTCATTATTTAGTTTCTAATCGTGAATTAAACTTCTGATGTTGGATACAATGTGTTCCCTTCGAGTGCAGATAATCATCAACCTCGCCTACTCTTCACTCAATTCATGTATTTATCTCTGTCCCTCTCTCTCCATGCGTCTTTCTCGCTCTTATCGTGCTTAATTTGCGAGTGAAGCTACAAATGAGTTCAATTTATTTGTACCGCAGCGTTGTGATTCCTAACTTTATACGATATGAAAACGAACTGTTCGATAGTTTCTAACAGTTCGATAGAAATCTTTATTGCCTCATTTTAACACACATCCGGATAACTATCTACACACACACACACACACGCACCCACATCAACAAAAGTGTTAATGATGGCGTCAATATATGCTCAGGCTCATTTTTATTTGTCAGCGCCGCAAAATGTGTAGTATACAACCCCGAACAACCCACTCGGAAAAAGAGATTAACTTCCATGCTCACTCATCTCAAGTGATTACTTTCTCATTGTATTAATAATAGCAATTATTTCAGCAATCGCGTTCAGCTTCTTTTAATTTAATACAATATTCAAGGGTCCCGAGGGAATTTCATAAAAACGAGTATTAGTTTTACTAACACGTCTCTGAAATACAAATCCCCATCCTCTTCCTCCTCTATGGCACTACTCCTCACCCCCTCTCTCTCTCTATTTCTGTTTCTTTTCATCTGAGTTCTCTTAAAACTTTTAATAAAAATTTGTATAAGCTTTTGCTTTGTGTTCTGCCGTTCAGCATATAATTCGTAACTCAATTTTTGACGTATTACTGCGACTGTGTTCTGTGACTTGTTTCACTCGTTCAGCGAAGGTTTTATTAATTTTCTTACTGGGTTGATTTCCGTTGATCTTCGTGTGGGCATGTGTGTGTATATGTGATGTACGTGTATGTGTGTGTTGGTGTTATTGTATTCGTTTCTGGTAGTTTTGTGTGCGGCTTTGTTCTCATTTTAAATGAGCAACTCAACTGCGAGGCAACCGCATTTAGTGAAAAATTAGAATTTTGATGTGTGATAAATAAATAAATAAATAAATAATTCGATATTGATTCGAGCTGATAGCTTTTATAGTTCTTGTTATTTTATGTAATAATTTTGTTTTGTTATTGTTGCTTTCTTGCTGTTACAGTTTCTGTATTTCTTTTCAAATCTCGTTCCTTCTCCTCTCACAGACACTCGAGTACGACGACGCTGGTCGCTGCTTTTCGAGGCTTGTATTTGAAACGTTTTGTGGTTTTGAGACATTGATACGTAACAGCTTCCAATGATTCACATACGAGTGCATTCACACACACACATACACATACAGAGCCATACAAGTGAATCCTTTCCCTTCAAAACAGCTGATATACGAAATCCTTTCATGGTTACGCGTATCATCATCAAAGAAATCATTGCGGCCATCATCAAAGCAGCGTTGTTAGTGGAACAAGGAATAAAGTGATCAGGAGAAGGAGGAGGGAGAGGAGGGGGGGGGGGTGAGGATAGAATGAAACCATGCCGGAGGTGTGGCGCTGCGTGATTGCGTTGATGTTCTGAGCTCAGATCACGACGCATTGTCGATTTGTCGATTTATAAACCGCATCGTAACATCAACGAGTTCTGAACGCAGCATGGGCACAGCTTTGGGACTCACTAATAATGGTGTCGTCCTCGCTGACAGAGCCACCGACGAAGTTCCGATTACGTTGAATTCACAGAATGAATTCTGTGTGCTTGTGTTTGTGCGCTGGTGCGTACTTGTGAGTGTGTCTGTGAAGCTGAGGCGATCTTTTATACGCTGACAGCTGCGAACCACAATTCGGAGAGTCTGGTTGAGTTACGTGAGTGTGTGTGTGTGTGTGTGTGTGTGTGTTTCTGAGTTGGTGACATACGACTTCATTTTTGGCGTTTCTGTGTTCGTTCCGCGACGATACGATTTTCAACTTAATTTGTAGCTCTGCTTTAAACGCATCTGAATGCGGTTGCGGGAGTACTTGTGTGTGTGTGTGCGTGTGTGTAGGAGTGCGTGCTCCATACACACCAACCGATCCATCGACGACTCTAAACAATCAGCGGTTTCCTGACCTCGTTTTGCTCTCATCAGGATTGACTTCGTTCGTCATCGAGAGAAACGCATACACTCGTGAACACATTCTATAAGATACACACACACATTCAAGCATATCTACGCATGCATACTAATGCACAAAATGCGCTGCATGTTGCAGATGCATGCATCCCAGCGTTATGAAGTTCATAATTATTGCAGCTGCAGGGCGCTCAGATTTTCATGGCAGCGTCGCGGCTCAACGCAGGACGCAAAACCGTCGATGCAGCTGCTGCGCTACTTAAAGCAAAACAACAACAACAACAAAACTAAAAACACATGAAATTTTGTTTAGAAAAAAAACATTGAATTCGATTTTTATTGCTCATTAAAATGTAGAAAAATAGAAAGAAAACTGAAAATAATAAAGTAATACAAATGAGACAAGTTTTGTTAAAAAAAAATACAAATACTATACATTTAAAAGCTTAATTAAGCTATTTCGATAGAATGACTCGTAATTTAAAATTGATCCCTGTTTTGAACTCTCTGTGTTGATCTCTCTGTGTTAACCTCAAAGCAAATGAAAACAATTTCAAAGCTGTTTCTGAGAAATCCTCAGAATTATTTTCGAACTATCTTCCACGTTACACGCTTCAAAAGAGACACCTTCTGAGCTCATTCATGTGGCTCATTCTGTCTCTTTCTGTTCTTCTTTCCTCATCGGTGCCCGTCGCTGAGCCGAAAGAGATGATTGATTGCTCTTTTTACACGTGTTTCGAACCATTTACACAATTTATCATGTTTCTCGTTTTGTTATTATGTACATATGTATGTACGACACACATTCACATCCAGCTTAACATGAATAATAAGTCTTTTAATGAAGGAATGCAGAATGAAGAAAGAAAAACTCACAATAAGTTTGTGAGTTTGTGAGATTGAAAAAAAGATGTTTTATACTGAAATAACACAGATTCATTATGGCTTCAAAAGATCGAAGTTTAAATCTAACTTAAATGACTTACACATGTTTTTATTTTAGATAGAGCCGAAAAACACATCAACGCATGACAGCAGCAACCATTAAAGCAGAGCAGAGACGCAAACCAAACTAGCAGAGACACCTTTTAGAACAGAGCAACGAATCACAGCAGAAGACAAGATCAGCAGAGATTGATGATGATATGAGATTTCAATCAAATATTGAGATGAACAGCAGAGTAGAGCACCACAAACAGAGTAGCAGAACAGAGAGCAGAACAGAAACTTGTGTCAATGTTAATATATTGTATTGTATTGTATATATAATCAATAAAATTGAATCGAGAAGTTTAAAGCATTTCTTTAAATAAATGAAATGAATTTGAATGCTTTATCACTTGACTTTGTACTCTATTTCGAAAGTTAGACTAGATTTCCAAATAAATGTTTTATTTGTTGAATGTATGAAATTGAGAAAGGTTTTAAATATTGTTTGTTTTTTAATCCGTGAGTATTCAAAACCAACCCCTGCATTAATATCTTTTATAAAACATGCGAAAAATGCTCCATTGTGGGGATTTTTTTAGGTACTTGTTAAAATTACATCATTAAACTTTTCACAGTTCAGTTCAAAAGGTTTAAAAAAAGGTTTAATTTAAGTAATTTAAGTGTTGAACATTTTTTCTGTAGATTCACTCAATCCATTAAAAGCTGCAGTAATGAGAACCTTGCATAACAAACATAACAAACAATAACAAACAAACATTAAATCTTGACGTGGATTTGATTTGTCAGGATTTTCGAAGGATTAGTAACGCTTTAAAATAGCTTTGATGAAATGATTTGCAAAGCTTGTTTTAAAACGTGGAAAGCTCCATTAAAAAGAATGAAAGAAAGAACAAAAAAAAAAGGAAAGGAAGGAGGTTATTTTTAAGGCTTCATCTGCATGAAAGGATGTAAAAAAGAAGAACAAATGAAGGCCCTGAAAGGTTTCACGATTTCTTTATTCTTTTAAAAACTGAAGTTTACCTTAAACTAGGTTGAAGTTACACTGGATCCTATAAAGTATCACATTACATTAAAGAACTTTAAACACATCTCTAATCTTTTTATTTTGAAATTTCGTAGCTTAAGCTTAAGCATCTTAAGCAACTTAATCATTTCTTAATGGCCAAAACTAATCAAAGACTAACCACACGACTTGCAATTGAATCAACGAGTTGTTGTTGCTCTTGTGTGTGCTCTTGTTGTACTGTGTTTCGAGTACTGATTTGATGTACTGACGAACTGACGAACTGACTTCTTGAGTAGCAGCAGCAGCAGCAGCAGCAGCGAGCTTCTCTGTTGGCGTCGACGTCGGTGGTGGCATCGATGTTGAGGTCAGCTGCTGCGGCACCAGCCAGTAATTTATTGACATCAAATTGTTTACATCGGCACCGGAGATTAATTTGTATAACTGCACAATTCAATTGAAGCCCAGCGATTTAGTTGAGGATTTTGACGTATTTCGAAACTGAAAGTTGAAAGACGAAAATTGTAAATCGAATTGATTTATGATCAGGATTTATAAACTTGCCTGAGGTTGTGGGACGAAAAACATGCAAAGAAATCAGAGAGAAGGAGAGAAACAAGCAAAGCAGAGAACAAGGAAAGAAGGAGGACATTTAGAAGGATCTTGTGTCAAAATGTCGTTCATTATTTACGTCCACATAAAATTAGTTTAATTTAAAGACGAATAAAATTTTAAAGAACAGAGAAAAGATTTCGTTTTAAACGTTGACAGAAGCATGAAGCATTTTCTTAAATAAATATAATTTGTGTCTATATAAACTAAATAAAAACTTAAATTTATCAAAAATGAATGAAAGTTTTCGTAACATCCTTTTTTCTTTCCTCTTTTATGTGTATTTTATTTTAAATTTTAAACATTTCGAGAGCGCTTCGAATAGTTTTCCCGTCCTTGCTGCATGCATTATAAATGCGATATCCTGTGCGTAGTTGCACATTTTTATTTTATGATTTTATGGCTACGATGTTGGTAAATATGCTGGGCCACGTTAATAACTCGCAGCGTAACCGCATCCTTCGCAGTCCTGAGCGACTCGAGTTGAATCAATACGAAAGAGCAGCTGCTCGTGTAACTGTTTGAACTTCAGCTGCAGCTGTTGTGCGTTCGTGGCCACTTCCGCTGCTATTCCAACAACAACAGCAATTACAGCAGAAACAATAACAATGGAACAGCAACAACAGCCGTGTATCCTTGAGTCGAGTACCGAACAAACGAACCAAAGTATTACAAGGACGCATACGAGAGAAAGCGCAATAGCTGGAAGCTGAGCTGGTGAGTGTTTAAGGACCATCGAAGATGGATGAATTAGCGGTGGGAAGGATGGATGGATGGGTGAATAGCGTAAATGGTGAGACGGATTGATGGGTGGATGGACTTTCTTTCGTACGAGTAGCAGCTGATTTTCCAATATTGACGTAGTTAAGCCACGTTGCCGAAGAGCAGCGGCAAGGAAGCTGACCCGAGAAGCAAAGAAGTAAACGAGAGGAAATACACACACATACACACGCGAATACGAAGTCAGCTTCGAGTCAAGCCAAACAATCAACGCAGTTTTTCAGAAGCATCACCCACGCTTTAGAGTCTGCATCAGTTTTCTCAGTCTTCTGTATCGTTATCTTCCTTCGTTCTCGTTCATCGTTCTTCTTCCTTCCCCTGTAGGTAAACAAAATTGATTGCCTCCGTTGGCCAGGCACTTTTACGTGCGCCACTCGTTTATCTTTTCGCCGACTTCTGCTTCCTCAGTTCTGTGAGGATGTGAGGAGGCGAGGTACTGAAATCAAGGATAACTCTTGCTTAACATCTTAAGACTTATTTAATCATTGTTTCTTTTTTCTTAATCCTTCCTTGATTTCGTCTACGTTCATCATGCGTTTCATCCACGGATTTTTCTATTCCCAGGATCCTTCAGCATCGCCCTTACCCCACCACCTCCACCCCCCCCACTTTTTTATCCTTATGGATGTGTGTTTCATACTTCTTACGTGGGTGGATGTATCTCACGATTCTAATAACTGCAGGCCAAACCAATTCGAGCGAGTATGTAAACATTCATTTATTAATTTTTCTCCTCATTTCATATTATTTGTCTTTATTTTATTATACTTTATCGTTCTCAGTTCGTTGTAAATATTGTTTTCTATTTATTTATGATGAATTCAAGAAGTTTACTATTTATTTTTACAAAAAATAACTGGTTTAGAAACTCATCGATAAGAATTGAATTTGAAACAGCATTGAGAGCCCTCAAAACCCGGGTGAGATCGAAAAAGAGTTTCATTGAAATCTGATAATGAAATTGGTGCCAAGTCTAGAAGCAATCATTAATCAAATCACAAATCGGAGGTCGTTAAAAAAATAGATTTAAAATTAGCATCTAAACTGAAATATAATGTGGTAAAAAATTACGTAAAATCGATCCGAATGGAATTCGAGATGTAACTGTAATTAAAATCCGAATGAGCTTAAGTCTGAATCTGATTAAATACAAAAGTAATCACCTAAAATAGAGTACTGCATCAAACGTCCTGGTTTTCAGATTTTTCTATCCTTTTAATAATCAGGATATTCAAAGCCTTGAAAAGAATTGTTTAATTCTTTTTTTCAAAGATTGCTTGTAATTTTGCAATATTTTTCGCATTTAAAATCTTGCAGACTTTTTTCACGATGGACCTTTAATGATTTTTCCCTCTTGAGGAGAGGTTTAATAAATGGTTGTGGTTACTGTTGCTGGTTTTCCCCTGCTTCATTTTCTCCCTGACCTTTATTTAACCTTTTGTATCGATTCAATTAGAATGGAATTTTAATAGCAACTGCTTTCAATATTTTTACCAAAGTTTTTCTTAATATTTTTGTTATGTTTCCGATTTACACTCAGATGGTTTGTCTGCATGCATCATGCATGTTTCAGGCATGTATGTCTCGTGCATGTTTGTCCGATGTGTACTTGTAGTTTGTAAGCATGTAATATTTACTGCTCATTCCTGTGTAAAATTTAAACAGAATTGAAGTGTTTTTCGGTTCCTTCCTTTCTCTCTCTCGCTCTCTCTTTCCTTCTCGCTCGATTGTTTCCAGTACCTTTCTTAGTCCTGTCCTGTGGCTTTTCCTCTCTTCCATCTTCCCCTCTCTCTTTCCTTTTCCTCACACTTTCTTGCTTCTCTCACATTTCATTTCACTAGAAAATCCTGGGAGCTTTCATTCAGAAACGAACAACGAATACCAGAAATTTATTTAAAGCTTACTTGTTACGCTACGTCGAACTACGCCCATCTAATGTGTTGCATGCATCTTGGTAGGCGTGGCAGTGGGTGTGAGAGCTTAAGTGTGTTGGTGCTGGTTTCGGTGTTACTTTCAAGTAGCTTCGAAATGTTTGATTTTAATTTAGCTTCATTGAATAAATTCGAATCGCATGGATAAGGATTTAAATGAAAATGCATTTTAAGTGCAGAGCGGAGAGCAGAGAGCGAGAAATGCTGCAAGGATAATGAAATGAACCAGTTTTCTTGTCCTGACAAAAGGAGTTACAAGTATGTACTTGTATTTATTTGTGTTGTGGCGAAGTTCTGCCTGCAGATTGAATTCATTCTTAAGCTCTTGAATATTCGAGAAATAAATTCAACTATTTTCGAGATTATCTTCCAATTAAAATTTTTGCTCTCGGGTCATCTACGTATTTATTTGGTATTCAGCAAATAAATCAACAATCGATATATATTTGGAAGAACGTAGAATCGAAAATAGCAGTAATTATTTTAGGAGATTGTGGAATTTTTCTTGATTTACAAGTATTTCGAGAGAGACAAAACTTCGTCTATCATCTTTCAGTGGTTTATTTAATTAGTTCCTCTTTTAATTTAGACTGAAACTATTATTTGAACATAAATGTAATTCCTGTATTGATTTCATTCAACTTCGTTTCTTATTTAATTGAACTTCGATATGTATTCTACTTAAATTTTCATCAAAAACATTCTTTCATTCATTACTTAAATTCTAAGATGATTGTGTTTATATTTCAGTTAGATAGTGTTTCTAATAGTGTTTTCTGAAAGTTATTCGATCATTTTCCGATTATTGTTTGAAACAAATTTGAAGGCTCCTGTCTTTTGAACGAATACTTCTTTGGTTCCTTCTTCTGGTTTGACCCGAGAACTCAGAGAGGGGAGTACAAACTCAATACTCTCAGCTTCCCGTGCACGATATCATTTCTGCCATGTGTGTATCGAACCTCATGTTGGCCTTGCTTACCACTGAAGTCGCTTTCGAAAGGGGGTCCTTTATTTAAGTATTTAATTTCAAGTTTACAATCGGTTGGACTCTTTTTTCTGTAAAACATTTGTAAGGCTTTAAATAGTGAGCTTCATGCATCGAGGAATGTCTTTCGTTGCCGAATTTGGAAAGAAACCTTCTTAATGGAGATCATTGCCGTTAGGAACACGTAACTTACACCGCCTTTAATACGACCTATTGACCTATAATTGGTCACTAAGCTGGAGAAGAAGAGGAGGCAGAAAGACGGCATTCGTCTGGCGCTTTTGGAGTGACACATAATAAAGCGCTCGCTGTACTCGTGGTCCGAGAAACGTCGACATTCAAGCAGCCCTCTTTTTAGGATGTACAGAGGCACACTCTGGCCTTTCGTGACCTTTGACCAGAATTGCATTTCATGAGTCGGCGGTTACGAATGACGTAACGAATGAATGAGGAAACCTTTATTTTCTTTCGTTTCTTTCGAGGTATTTCTTTCGTTTTCTTAAGCTCAAAATCTTTAATGTAGAACTTTGCTATGTTGATTAATGGTCGTCATTCATCTGATGTTTATTATTTCCTAATTGTATAGATTATTCTAGTATTTTTCAAGAATGAAAGGAAGAAAACAAAGAAAGGGGAGAAAATCTGAAGGAAACCAGAAGAACAAAAGACGGTTTGAGAGAAATAATTTATTAAGCAGAGTAGAAATGAATTATTTCACGATGCATACATGTATGAAAGTTTAGATGATGGCCAACAGAATGCGTCTCTAAAAAAACGAAGCTTGGGTGAACAAAGGACGCTGCTCCTTTTTTGGTTCCTTTCCTTGGCGCTTTCGTTAGAAGAATGAAATAATTTCTTCAACTTCTCTGTTCTGCCAGCACACTCTTTTGCCCTACTTTTTTAACCTCTTCGAACAAACATTGTTAAGAATATTCTTGGAGTTTTCAAGAAGTCTTGAAGTAGGAATTTTTATTGTAACGTTTCTATTGGCTCATTTTCAAGCAACAACAACAACAGCAACAGCAATAATAATAATAAAAACAATAACAATAACAAGAAATCCAAAACAGGAACAGCACGAACACGAAGAAGAGGAAGAAAAACAGGACCAGGGTTATAAAGAGCAGAAAGAAAGAAATAAAGAGCAAGAAAGAGACAACAGCTAAATCATCATCAGTATCATTACCATGTTCGTTACTTCCAATTTTCATTATCATTATCTGCATGTTCATCATCTTCAATAATAATGGGCATTATAACCATCGTAATCTCCTTCATCGTTGTCATTCTAATAATCTTCAATATCATCATCTTTAGCACCATAATCATTATCACTATCATCACCACATTCATTATTTCGATTGTTCCTATCCTCATGATCGTTATTCTTATCATCATTCTAATCATCCTCATGATCATCATTACCAGCCCCATAATCATAATAATCACCGTTTATTACCAACCTTTTCATTATTATCAATGTCATCATCACATCATATCATCTCATCTATAATATAATCATTATCATCTTCTGCTTCAGCTTTACCACCACCATCACCATAACAATTATCATTATCGTCGTCATCATCACCACCAACAACAACAACAACAACAACAACAAGAGCTTAAGTTGGTTCCATAAATAGTATTATAATTTTTTCTCATTTTTTCCATTTGTTAAATCATTCATTCTTCAAGTGGCGAAAATACACAGCGAAAAAATATTCGTATTATCACCTAAAAACAAGAAAATCTCCTTATTGAGCCATTTTACTATGAAATCTTATTTAATCATACAAATTATATGGTTTCTCATAGAGAAATCTTATAGATTGTATACTCAAACACTCTTATTTTCTTGAAACAAAGGGATAATCTTATTAATTCGTGATTTCAATAAGAAATTCATATGGTTTTCCCAGTAGATCATGAAATCAAGAAGTCTGTCAATGAAAGTATGAAGTATTGTTATTATTTACTTCTTTCAACTACTGAACTATCTACTAAACATGATATTATTTACAAGAATTCCTTATTGAAACTAAACGAAGCCGAAGTTCTCATCATTGTTCAGAACTCGACCTTCTTTCCAGCTTTAATAGGATTACGTTTATGAAATAATTTATAAATTTTAATCAAATTTTCCTGAAATTTCTGACTGCTTTTCTTCTGTTTTTTTGTGGTATTTTCGGCTCAGTGTAGATGGAATTAAACGGGACCAAAATAATCGCAATCAAGCGCATGCAGACAGAAGGATCAAACACACAGACTCCGGACTTATCACAATAACAACATAAGACAGCCTTACTTCCTTCTTCATTCACTCCGTGCTTCAGTCGTTCATTTATTGATAAGTTGAAGTTATTGTAATGAAGGTGATGTCGTTTTTGTCACCCAAACGTTGGTGAAAGCATCGTCTTCTTTCGTCCTCTTCACTTTCGGAGCGAGAGCATTGATTAGTAAACGCAGGGGAGTGTGATAGTATGTGTGTATGTGTGTGTGTGTGTGTGTGTGTTGGTGTGTTTCTGTTGCCTTTTTCAATAATCGACGAGTGCGATGTATCTAGAAGTATACCAAAGTGAACGCTAATTAAATGATTCCATGAGTTTCTGGTATCATATTATGGTTGTTGCGGCTGCTTCTTCGTCTTCTTCGTCCACTAATTCTTTTCTTCTTCCAGTAATTTTCTTCCTTCGCCTCTTCCTCTTTTCTGTGTGCAATTATTTAATTTTTATCACACGTTCGCTGCATGTAATTTATTCGTTTCAACCCGATCAAGACGTGCAGCAGCATCAACAACAGCAGCTGAGTAAAGAAAAGAAAAGAGATCCCAGTGAATCTATATTATGTTGGCAATGTGTGTGTGTGAGTGTGTGTTGGTGTGTTTGTGTGTGTGTGTCTGCTTGCGTTTGTATTAATTGAATTTGATGTGCTTTATTGACTGACTGAACGATTGAAATGGAAGGATGCGTAGACGAGTGGCGATGATTGCGAAGGCGGGCGTGAAGAAGGACGAAGAGGTGACTTGGAAGGTGGGGAATGGAGGGAGGGAGGAGCGAAGGGATGTTTTTGTTGCAAACGAAATGAAATTTCATGGCAGGATTCACATCTCACAACAATTTTTCGTGGTTTGTTTATTTTCGCTGTAATGAAAAATAAACAATAAAATTTTATGCTCATTGGATTGCATGAAATTCAATGATTATTTTTTACTATTATAATATTTTATTATTATTATTTATTGCAATTATTATCATTCTTTTTTCATATTGTAATAAAATTCATCATAATATTTTCATTATTAATTTAATGGCATTTAAAAGTAATAAAAACGTTATTAAAATCAAAAGCGTAATTAATACTAATTTAGTTGTATTTTTTAATTTCTTATTTTTTCCATTTTTGAATTAATTTCTTTATTATTTTATTTGACGATGGTGTATGTAATGGGAATAGTATTTGGCTCTTAGTTGCCGATTATTTACTATTTTTTTGCTTTCGAGCGGAATGGATTTAAACTTGGCTTCTGTAGCCACCGATTAAGACGCTTGCTTGAAAAATAAGAGAATAATGAGGTTAAAAAATAATATAAAAGGAAAATGGAAAAATGGTTTCAATTGCGGGCCACGATAATCAGCTTAAGTGCAAGTAAATCACAGCGAAGTGGATTTCAAGCCGAAAACCGAACGCGATTAAATCATTCAGCTGCAACCAGCAGCGACTCACGTGTTGGCCGGGCCTCGACCAGGCTGCAGACTGAAGCCTGATCCAGTGTTGCCACCTGTAAACGAGTCTACTTTTTCGAGCGAATGAGATTTATTAGTGTGTTCGGTGTATTTGGCTGCTAACTCACACTCACACAAACACTCATACACTCACGCACTCTCAGTTACTCTCCGATCCGAAAAGTGTTCGGAATAAGTGAATAATTCCGGGCTAAAACCTGGTAATTATCTAGGAAACTTGTCATTAGACGATAAGCAGCGCGTCCCTTCGACTCGCAGGAGGTCCGCGTGTTCCCCCCCCTACCCCCTCCCCCGTCCACTGTCGTCATTCTATTCTCTCGCCGGTCTTGCGTCGCTTAATTGGATTGGATCCGTCGCAATCCATTCTTTCGCTTAAGCATCTTAACAACTTTGACATCAGATACAGGGACAAAATACGGATGTTGTTGTTGTTATGGTTGTTGGAGGTGATGTTGCTGTTGTTGTTGATGAAAGCGATGTTGAGGGATATTGCGGGTGTTGTTGTTGTTGTTTTTGTGTTATTGTTTACGGTGAGGATTGACGAGGATTTGCGAAATCAAAGCAATGCAAATACGAAAGTCGACTTTGGAAGGTGAGGGATGGCAGAAGCGAAGGAGCAGGAGGCGGGGGAGGAATCAATAGAAAGAGTAGTGAAACCATGTAAGGTTCCAGTCAAAGGATGAGAGTCAAATGAGGCTCAAGTAGTGATCAAATCCGAAAGGAATCAAGTCCAGTCTGGAGGAAGTGAAGTGAACCGGCCAGAGTCAAGTGAGTAGCGGGTCAGGACAAAATAAAGGTCACGTGAGGGTCAAGTGAGTGTTATGCACAATTTAATGTGGGAAGGACCAAATAAAAAGCAATGCTGAAGCAACTCTGACGAAAGGAAGTAAGGAAGGAACTCTCAAGAAACAATTCCGAATCCAACCAAGCAAGAAATGCTATAGTAATGTTTTTATGTATGTACAAGTACATGTACATATTTACACAAAAACTATAACAAAAACTATTCGACGTTATAAAATGTAATCCTTGAATTGAAGGCAATAAAATTTTGTGTTTCTATTATTATGCGTTTAACGCAGTTAGTGTTGTTGTTGCTGTAGTTGTTGTTGTTTCTATTGTTGTTTTCATCAACATCGAAGCTGGCAAATGAAACTAATAACAACAACAACATCATCAACAACAACATCTGCCACTGAGTGGACTTTTTTAAGCTGACCAGCTCAGTGTTTATTATTATTAATTGTGATCGGCTAAGCTGACTAAAGAGCTTACCTGGTAAGGGTGGGTGAGGGAGGGGGGGGGGGGGGGACCTCGGTTATACGGTTGGAGTATTTTGGGGGTGAAACAGAGGCAGCGGGGAAGCAGCAATTATTTTATATGCCATGTAATCGTACTCACCGAACATACGATCGAGCAAAATGACGGAAAATTTATGCAACTCGCGGTTACGAGGACAGCGGAGAGAAGTGAAGAGGAAGGATGAAGAGTGAGAAGGAATGATAAACAAACTGGTTGGTAATAATAATAATAATAATAACAAGAACATCAGCATCAACAGTAGAGACGATGCAGCTTATAATGTGGAACATATTTAGAACAATAGCAACAACAACGGTGACAGTTACCGAAATAACAACAACAACAACGACATATACCACCAGCAAACAACAACAAACACATCATAATTTAAATTCATTGTTCCCCAGTGATGTCATTGAGAAATTTGATCACCCGCACACACACACAACTACTCATGTGATTCATACACACTCACTCACATAGAGTGGTATACATACACACCCTCACTCACACACACACACACACACACACAAACATTTACACAATCAAATAATCAGTCGTTGTCTCTCACGCAGTCGATGAGATAAAATGAGAATGAACGATACTCTGCTCGTGTATACAAATAACGCCAACACCAACACACACACACACACACACACACACACACACACACACACGCACACTTGGATTTGTTAAATACTCGTCGGTGTATATTTAATTTTGGATCTCTGCATACAAAGTTTAACAACACATCAACTCTACTTAATGCGAATATAGTAGCACTTTAAACAACAACAACTAAAACAACAAGCACAACAACAACAACAACAACAGATGCCACAATACTAACACCATCAATATTAAAAATAACAACACTAAACATCATCAACAACAACAACAACAAACGAAAGAACATCTCCTCATACATCTTCATCAACAACTCGAACACAACCAAAGCCAACACTCAATAAATATGAGAGAGAGAGAGAAGGAGAGAGAGAGCAAGAGAGAGAGAGGGAGAGAGAGAGAGAGAGAGTGAGTAAGGGAGTGAGAGGTAGGGATAAAGATAGCGAGGTAGAAACAGAGCTGTAAACAAACATTTTGTAATTATGTTGCATACACGTTGTTGCACGTACATGTTGCTGCACAAATATTTGTGTTGCTCTCAAATGTGGCTGAAATTTAAATGCGTTCGAATTTAGGAGGGGGGACGGTGGGGGGACGTTGGGGGTGCCGCAGAACGAACATAACACAAATGCACAAATGTAAGAATGTATGACGTATGTATGTGTGTGCGTGTGTGTGTATGATACGCACTACAAATGCAAATGTTTTAATGTGTTCCACTTGGTGAAAATTTGCATTCTTCCAACGAAGAGGCAGACTCTGAGTGGATCCGAGTGCCGGCTGCTGGTGCTGCAGATGCCAATGATGATAATGATGATGATCATGATGATTTATTCTTACTGTTGGCTGCTTTTATCGCTGTGTTAATTTAATTACGTAGCATCCTTAAAAGATTATTAATTTTTCCACACTGCGCTTTGAATTATTCAACAAATACGTTGCTTCCCTCCCTTTCTCACCATCTGCCCCCACCCACTCTTTTGTAAATCTGTTCCTCTTGAAGAATGACTCCTTGATATCGTAAATGGAGGAAATCAGACCACTGCCACTCCTCCTTTCTATGCAAATAATAATGCATCCATTTTGGCAGCCGGATTTCTCAGTTAGTAGTCCAGATCTCAAGGTGAAGTTCTATTATCGGTGTTAATGCTTCAGAGAAAAACAGTCCACAAAAATGGGCGCGATTCCTCCACTGAATTTAACTGTAAATGTGTCCCATGGGTGGGTAGGGTATCCGAACTTCGGCCATGCCGATATTAACACTCATTCTGGATATTATTATTGTATTTAATATCGTTTCTCTTATTAATACTTCTGTATTCTTAGTTTTTATTGTATTTTTATTTCACTCACAACTTTTTTACGTATTTGGTTAGTATTTTTTCTTTTTTATTTATATATGTAGTAATATATTTGCATTTTATTTTTTCATATTTTATCATTTTCGTTGAATTCGGTTCCCTTTTTTGATGGTTTTTTAAGGTAACTTAATTAAAATTGTACTATTTTTTGCATTACTTTTTCGATTGTGGTTGTGTACTCTTTACATGTGTTTGTCGATGTGTGTGTGTGTATGTGTCCATGTGTGTGTGTGTATGTGTCCATGTGTGTTTGGATGGATGAAGTAACTAAAAAGTCACATTTAATTGCATTTGTTGAGCGCTGCATGAAAGACTGAACAATTTTATTTTCTGCTACTTTATTTTGAGCTTGCGATGCGATGCGGATCGAGGAACTTCGCTTTGACAACGCAACTGCAATCGATTTGATGCAGCAGGCAATCAAATTAAAAGCTGGCGAAAAGTTCATCATCTGCATTCGGAGTTCGGCGGCAGTCCCCGTGGCTGGTTGCTGCTGGCTGCTCAGAGTGGCTTCGGTGCTCGCTGTTCGATCCACTCTCTCTCCTCCATCTCGTCTCTCTCTCTCCCTTCTCTCTCCCCTCTCTCGTTCCCCCTCCCCCCTCCGCAGCTGCTCTCTGGCTCTCACTCTGCGTCCTAATTGCGTTATTGTGTTATTTAATTAGCAGGATGTGCAAATTTCCCGGTCTCACGTCCACAGACACAAACACACTCCCATCCACACTGAAGCAATTCCGCCAGCGGGTCTCTATGTATGTGTGTGTATGTGTGTGTGTGTGAGTGTGTGTGTGCGCTCACTCCAATCGAATTATTGCTGCAAAACTAAGTAACTTCGTCGTATTGAACTGCATAAAATACCGATTTTATGCTTCGTTACTTTTGTTGTCGATATTCCTCTTGTTTTTGTTGTTGTTGTTGTTGTTGATTTCGGTAGCGCTGAAAACCAGAACCTCCTCAAAGCATCACCTGTTCTCGAGTGCGGTTTTGTGAGCCTTTCTACCTCAACGACTCAAGCAGAATTAATTTCAATTTTTTTGTCCGTAACTTTAAAAAATGGAAACACTTTAAATTGCACTAAAGTAGAATGAAATATAGTAAAACCAGTCGCAGTCTCATCACCATTATCAGTATTCAAATCCGACTTGAAGTCCAGTTCAAGCTTTCGCCGTAGTCAAGGGTCCTTCAAAGGAATCGTCCTTACGTCCCGCTATCATTCAGTTGTTGTCCTTCGCTTCTACTGCGATTTTTTCTGCAATCTCCGGCATTCTTTTATTTCAATGCAAGTAATCAATTGACTTAAAATAATTTTCATTCGCTCTCATTATTGTTTCCTATCCTCTGCTTCCCCTTCTCCCCCTTCTCCCTTCTCCCCATCCCTTGATCTGTGTGCAACACAAAGAAGTACAGCCGACACTTCCTTATGCTGAATTGAATTTTCTTCCATCGAATGTCCTGCAGCGTATCCTTGGACACAGCAAAGCAGCAGCATGACTGAAAATAATCCTAACAGGATAATTAATAAATCCATTATATCGCATTGTTATAAAGAGTGCTAAAATGCCTAAATACAGCAGAGTCCTGGCGTAGCTGTGGTATACCGACGACACGCTTTGCTCCTTGATGCTGAACGAGTGCAGGAGCTGTTATCCTTTCGCTGAGGCACCATCGTGGAGGAACTGCTGCGGAATTCCACTGAGAAGAGGAAACTATTTGAAAATTATTGAAAAATCACTCTGAACGGGAGAATGATTATTATGATTATCAGTTAAGAAGAAGAGTGGGAGAGGAAAGCAGAAGGGAGGAGGAAAGGAAGGAAGAACGTTTCAAAAGCAAAGCGATTTATTAACTTTATTCTCTCGTCTTAATGAGAGTCGATGCTTTTATAGACGGAAATGCCTCTGAGATGGACTTCGATTTGTTGGACAGAGCAGAGTCGCTGCGGTGCTTAAGGAAGGAACGATTATTAAACACGCTCGAGTAGTTTGTCCTGGAAGAATAACCGTAGAAGGAATCCATTAAATTGAAAGGAAAGAAGGTTAAACTGAGTTAATCGGAATCACTTCTGGAATGCTTCACCCGGAGTGAGTCTGAGTACAAAACCAAGTGTTTTTAATTATTGAGAGAAACAGAAAATCACTATGAGAGACACACTTCTTTTGTACATTTTTATATCATGAACTCTAAAAGATGATCTTTAAAGCATGACCTTTAAATCATAACCTCTTTTAATTACCCGAACTTGTGGTTTTATAGTGAAAAAGTTAGGTTTACGTTGATGCTATTAAAGAGGGCGCTTTTGTATTTTTTAGAGCTCCAAAACTTAGTGTCAAAATTAATGTTCCTGCTCGGCGCCATTCAGCGTCACTTCGCAGGTGCCAAATCACCAAAGGTCACCAGTTTAACCGCCTTCAATTAAACACCCGGCAGCGAAACCCTCGTAAATCCGGGTTAACGACCTTAATTCAGAGCAAAACCTCGTCGTCGTCGTTGAGCACCTTCTTAGTTAGTGTCAATTGGGTTTTAAAGAGAGCCATAAAACATCCTTAGAACTGGGAAAGCAAACAAAAGCGACAAAGAAAAGCGAAGAAGAAAAACCGAATTAAACAAAAAATTAAAACAGAAAAGAAACAAAAAATACGAACGAAAGCAGATCATAATTCTTAATAATCAAATCCAAGTCAATCAGTTAAGAAGTTTTCCCGAAACGTCTTTATTTCTGTTTTGCGTTGTTTCATTGCTGAATAAATTTATGAGTAATTTGAGTGTTTTGTTCAATGCTGCCTTTTATGGAGATTAATTAATATGAATAAAGTACTAAATAACAACGCATACACTTTAAAACGCTTCACAGTCGGTGAACAGAGCAGAAGCGCTTTTTTGTGAACAGTTGTGAACAATTGAAGCCTTGAGCTGCAGGACTGCTCATGTTGCTTTTTTAATCCTTCTGCCGTCGGCTGTCGGGGGCAGGGTTGGAAGGTATTGGAATGGAGGAGGCTCCCACTTGTGACGCTGTCGCCGTCATCACCGTCATCACCGTCATCGCCTGCGCCACTGCCGACGTCAGCGTCTCAAATTGCCGCAAGCAGTTTTTAGGCTTCATTGAACAATTTTCAATTATCGGCTTAAAAACTTTTATAAACACAGAGACAGAAAGGGAGAGAGTGAGTGAGAGAGGGAGAGAAATATGCTTAGACGCACCTAATTAATATTAAATCCCAAAATAAATAACCTAACCGTCGCTTTGGCGCTTTTTAATACTCGCTGTCAACGTCGCTGCTGCTTCTTCTTCATCCTTTCCTGCTTCTTCTTCTTCCGAAGCTACTCTCCCCCGTCTTCTTTTGTTGTAATTTATAAATAATAACGAGAATACAGCGAGCTCGAGCGAGTGAAGGAGTGGGTGAACTGTTGTTGTTGTTGTTTTCGTTGTTGTTGCGGTGATTCTGTTCTGTTGTTGTTGTTGCTGTTTAATATAAGCTTTAATTTTTTTGTTCTATTTTTGTTAATTTTTGCTGAATTTTGTTGTTAATTTTATTTTGATTCGTCTGAGTTTGTTTTTAATATTTGATGCGATACATTTACTGTTAATTTAATTGATTCTGATCTGCTTTTCAAATCATATTTATTACGAAGCATGATATAACGGTTGTTATTTGTTTTTGTTATTATGCTTGGCTTGAATCCTTTTTAAGTTAGACTTTCATTGGCTCTGAAATGAAAATTACACTGAAAAGAAGCGATTTTGTTTCAGTTTCAGTTTAAAGAGTATATAAAAAGTTCTCAGTGTATGAAAAACTGATCAATATTCGGACACTTTTTCAAATTTTCAGTGTATTCATTCCTTCACTCACTTGCAGCTCCTTGAAAGGACTCTTCTTTTCACCCGATCCGTGGCTCCAGCGTCCACATGAGCTGCTTGCGTTACCCGCCGGGGGCGCCACCCGTTGACGCGCTTTTGTTGCTTTCGGACCATCGCAGCACTTCGAATGCTCTGCTCTGGCTCACGAGCGTCTCTGATTTATTAGCTCATTTCCAGAGGCACACAACCACGCTAAACTCTATGAACGGACGAAGGAGAGAGCGAGAGAGAGAGAGATAGAGCGAGAGTGATGGCGCATTGATAAACCTACGCTGATGTGCTTCAACTATATTCTTAAAGCCGTTCGTGTATTCATATCGCTGTTCTGCCGCTGCGCTGCCGCTGCGCTGCTCCGGCGTCGTTTTCAACAAAAGCCACCATCGAAGAAAACGAAATCCGCTGAAACCCGGCTACCCGGCAGTTGGGCCAGCAAAACTCCGGGTGCCGGGTGCCGGGTGCCGCAGGGACTCCGACGAATGTCCTGAATTCGATTTTAAGTTGCTGTGTTGATTTCTTTCTCTTTCTTTGTTGCGAGTGCGAGTGCGAGTGCGATGGAGAGTGTGAGTGCGAGTGTGATGGCGAATGATGTGTGTGCTCATTTTTTTATGTTGCATGTCTGCGTTGCCATAAATGATGGTATAACGCAAGAAGAAGAAGAAGAAGAGGGAAGGGGCTACAATAAGAAGAAGAAGAAGGAACAGCAGTGGAGGAAGAAGAAGAAGCATAAGTAACTCCGTCTTTTAAGGAAATCTTCAAATGCTCAAAAACTCGTTTGCTTTGAGCCCATTCTTGTTCTTCTTCTCGTTTCCTGATGCTGTCCTTGTCCTTTCCATACAGTTTGTATGTTCCTTATTTTTCTGCTTCTTCTTCTTCTTCTCACTTCTTTACAATGGAGGAGCGTGTTTCTGTCTTTCTGCTGCTCAAATCTAATTCGTTTTTACATTAACATGGCAGCACTGGCAGAGAGTGATGCACACACACGCATCCGTACACTGAGCATGGCATCACTGACGCCATCCAAGCTTAAGTCATCCTCCGAGTATTAAAAGTAACAAAGCACTGAATGCGGAGCAGCTTCAGTGCCCACGGGACACTTTCAACATGGTTGCAACTCCCCGTAGTGACCAACGCAATGACTGGTCATGTATTCCGAAGCGTTTGCTCGGACTTCGAGGGATTAAATTCACTGTGATCGCAATTAACGCCCTCTGTTGTGACTTAAGTAGCAACATCGTCGAGTAACATGGGCGAGTAACGTCGCCGCACCTCGGAGACGTCTATTGCACCAGTTTGTGTGTTGAACTACAGGGCTGGAAGCTCAAGATAACAATTCTAATGATCTAGCAACAACATTCAAAAAACAGATAAAAAAAAATCAAAAACAAAACTTCATTAAAGTCACTTTATACAACTCTATTGTATGGCATGAAATTTCGAATGTTAACAGAAGCTTTACAGTGCACTTTATAGGCTTTAATGAACGGAGTTCGGCTAACAGAGTTCGGCTAACAGAGTTCGGCTAACAGAGTTCGGTTAACATAGCTCGGCTAAACGAGTTCGGTTAACAGAGTTCGGTTAACAGAGTTCGGTTAACAGACTTCGGTTAACAGAGTTCGGTTAACAGAGTTCGGCTAAACGAGTTCGGTTAACAGAGATCGGCTAACAGAGTTCGGCTAACAGAGATCGGTTAACAGAGTTCGATTAACAGAGTTCGGCTAACAGAGTTCGGCTAACAGAGTTCGGTTAACAGAGCTCGGCTAAACGAGTTCGGTTAACAGAGTTCGGTTAACAGAGTTCGGTTAACAGACTTCGGTTAACAGAGTTCGGTTAACAGAGTTCGGCTAAACGAGTTCGGTTAACAGAGATCGGCTAACAGAGTTCGGTTAACAGACTTCGGCTAACAGACTTCAGCTAACAGAGTTCGACTAACGGAACACAACGTTTGCTTTCAAATGCTTCAGTGTACAGAGTTCATTTGTTTAACGGAGTTAATTTAACATTTAAAGAAGTTACTTTACACTGTTAAGTCTCAAAGATAATAAAGTTTAGTGTACTATTCCGGTAATTATTCTTATTTTATTTTCGTATTTAAATTCTTTCGTATTCTGCAAACAACACTTTTAAAGACGATCATCATCTCGGGTTGTTTAAGACTCAAGTCGTGAAAAAGCCGAATAAACCGAGCAACATTATTACACTCCGACGCGGATGGCGATAAAATAAAATATTTCGCTAGGCCAAAACACAGAAATAAAAACCGGAAGAAGAAGAAGAAGAAGAAGAAGAAGAAGAAGAAGAAGAAGTAGTGGAATAACTGTTGTTCATCAACAGTGACAACAACAACTTATTTACAAATAAGGTCAGAACTACAAATAAACTGGATCACTAGAGACTCGTTGTTGTTGTTGTAGTGTGGTTAGCAACATTTGCTGAAACTTCAGTTGAAGGCGTCGCTTTTTTCTATGCGATGTCAAGTAAAGCAAAAGTTGTCGAAGAAGAAGAAGCATCGGTGGGGGGAGAAAACAGAAACCAGCAAATCTGCAGGAGCAAAAGTTTTCCTGTCTCTTATTTTTTACTGTTATTATTTTTTATTTCTTTCAGTTGTTGTTTGTTATTCTGGAGTTTTGTTTGGTGGTTCTTCTGGTTGCTTTTTTTTTATTATAGTTGCTGTTATTATTTCGGACACGCCATCATGTGTCTCACTCGTTCACTTAAGGATTTGCAACTTTGTCGTTCGTTCGTTCGCTGCAGCAACACTTCGTCTTCGTCTTCGTCATCGTCGTTCGTCTTCGTTCTGGTATCGTTGATGTTGATGTTGTTATTGTTGTAGTTGGAGTGTTTCGTCTTGTTTGCTTCTGTTCGTGTGTGTTCACGAGTGCTTCATTGTTGTTGTTTCTAGACTGAAATAGTGCTTGAATGAATTGCTTATTGTGCACCTTGAGCACGAACTGGAAATTGAGAAAAATTCCTCCTGTCATTGTTGTTGCCATTGTTACCATTGTTGTTGTTGTTTAGTCTGCTTAGTTTATGCTTAACGTTTTTATTTGTGCTTTTTTTCTGCTGTTGTGACGTAAGCTGTCACGTTTGTTGTTTCCTCAGATCATAGATTCTAAGTTGTGTCCACGTTCTAATCTCGCATTCGTTTACAAAACAGAACTCATAACATTCAAAAAGTTTTCATTTAATATTTTCCTCGTTTTTAATGTGAGTGCTTTATAGTGAATTATTAAAGATTTAACTCCGATATCGTCACAATAAAAATAACACAAACAACAGTGAATAACTTCGTCGTTCTACAATTAAACTGAATGCGATAATTTATTTAATGAACATTTTAATGTTGGACAATTAAATTTGTTAAAAATCATGTAAAAAATCGTGTAAAATGCAAAAAATTAACATTTTAAAATTACGACCGCATTAAATGTTGCTTTCGAAGTGCGTAGCCACAAACGCATGAATGTTGTTGTTGTTGTTGTCGTTGTTGTCGTTGTGACAGAGTGGGGAAGTGTTTTTCTCTGTGTCCCTTTTTTATGTGTCAATATTTCTGTGTCCTTTGCCTTGTGTCCCTTGTTACTGTGTCCATTTTTTCTGTGTCCTTTTTTTCGGTGTCCTTTTTTCTGTGTCCATTTTTCTGTGTCCATTTTTTGTGTGTCCATTTTTCTGTGTCCTTTTTTTTGTGTCCCTTTTTTCTGTGTCCTTTTTCTGTGTCCGTTTTTTGTGTGTCCATTTTTTCTGTGTCCGTTTTTTGTGTGCCCCTTTTTCTGTGTCCATTTTTCTGTGTCCATTTTTCTGTGTCCATTTTTCTGTGTCCATTTTTTCAATGTCCTTTTTTTTCCTGTTCGCTTAAAACAACATCATCCATATTAATATTGACAAATTGTTGTTAATGATGTCGCTGGTAAAGCGTAGAAACATTTATTGCACGATAAAATTTTAAGTTCAACGATTTTTCGATAATTTCATTTAATTTACAAAAATTGATTCATCGAGCAGAGTGGAAAATAATTAAACTCTGCGCTTTTAATGCATGTGAGATGAATGATGACCCCAAAAGGAGGGCACGATGCAAGAGCGGAATGAGTGAAACACAAACAAAAGTAGAAACAACAACAATTCTGCAAAATATTCAACACGAGTGCGTTAACATTGAGAAATCTTCTCCGATTGCATCCTTGAAGGAACTGCAACCACTTCGAAGAGTTGTCACTGTAAATAAAGCGTCCACGAGAAGAAGAAGCAGCAAGAAGCAGCAAGAAGCAGCAGCAGAATCATCGAGCTGCCGGATTCGAAGTTGTTATGAAATGCAATCCTCGCACTCGCTGAAATATAATAAAAAACTGCATTCGGACAGAAGCGAAGAGGAATTTAAGGTGGGCGACGAGGTGGGCGTGTCTCCGAAGTGGGCTAAAAAAAGTGAGTGTGAGTTTTTTGTTTTTATGTTGGTGTAATGTCTCATGTGTGTGTGTGTGTGTCTTTGAGTTCGATTCGTTCCGGCGAGTTTGCATCGAAATTGGAAAATATTTCAATTCCTGTTTGATATTCAGCCATTCTATCGAACTATCTATTCGTCTATCCGTCTATCTTTCGCTCTATTTAGCTATCTTTCTCTGTGTAAACATGTCTATCTATCGAAGTACCGTATAATGATGTTGTTTTTGTAGTGGTATCAGTATCAATATTGGCGCTCTTCATATTTTTGCTCGGGTTGGCTGTTGTTGTTGTTGTTGTTGTTGTTGTCGTCCTTGTTGCTGTTGTTGCTCCTGCAGCCGGTTTAAAGTCCTGCAGCATTCCTCGCTGATTTATGTGCACATTTTTTAAATTACATTTCAGCGTGATAACATGTACTTAAGTTTGAGTACTAGTACGTGGGAATATAAGCGACAGAGAGGGAGAGAGAGAGAGAGAGAGAGAGAGAGAGAAAAAATAGAGGAAGGATCAAGATTGTGCTATGAAATATCAATTTATTTTCGAATTCATTATCTGCGCTTCTGCTGTATGAAGTGGAACCGTTAAGTTTCAATCCTTTCAGTTTTCTGAATAAAAATTTCATCCTCTTTTTTTATGTTTACTCTTTGATTTCTTAGTTTTTCATTTATTTACTGATTCGCTGCAAAATCGAGTTCTAAAATCACTTACAGTAACGGTAAAAATAATGCATCTACTCTATCCTTCGATGATTTTATTTGAATGAACATTTGAATGAATTTATTTGAAAATATTATGTTACAATAAATAATTTTCGTTATTCAGCTCCATTCAGCTCCACTAAACTTCATTCAGCTTCATTCAAAATTCATTCAGCTCCATTCAAAATTCATTCCGCCACATTCAGCACCTATTCAGCACCCATTCAGCACCTATTCAGCACCCATTCAGCATCTATTCAGCACCATTTATCATCCATTCAGTTCCGTAGAATGATAGAATTTAATGTTTATAATTCTTCTGTGACTTCTTTTTAATTTTCACTCTATTTGAAAAAGCTTTGAAGACTTTCTTTAAACTGTTACAAGTTATAATAACATATTAAATTTTAGTAAATTTGATGCATGTTTAGACGCCTTCCTTCGCGTATCCTTTCCTCATCAATTCAGCCGGAAATCGCGAAATTCAGATACGACAGGCAGCCGCTTATCCTGCTTATGATTTTGGCAAATTAACCCGCCAACACTCACCACACACACATACACACACTCACACACACACACACACACGCACATTGCACTATGCTACATACACATTATAGACACTCATGGAAGCACGCGTCATTGCAACAAAGCTGGGCCGGCTTCAGGACTCGTATTAATGCTCATCTAAAGCCGACAGCTCCGGCCGAAATTCGATAATTGGTAGGCGGCTGGCGCGGTTGGCGGGTGGAGAGCGGTCGGTGCTTCGGACGTGCAAATTCCATGTTGCCGGGTTACGTCTGCAGGAACTCCGCGCGCCCCGGAACGCATGCTTTGTGTCGGGCGGCGCCCACTTCGGGCCCTGCTTTTGTCTTCGCGAACAATTTCGAGCTTCATGAAGCATGGAACGGATTTCGAAAGCGGAGGATTGCTAATCAGAGCGATGGCTTTGCCACTTCCGATAGCAGCGAAAACTTGTTCCGCCGTCGTTGAACTTTCATTTCAAGGAGGTCAAAATTCAGTGAAATTTAATTTGATTGATTACAATCCTTATTGACTCAAGACTGATTGAACGATTAATCGCAAGAAGATTAAAGGTAGGTGGAGAATAATCAATTATTCTTCAATGGAAGTGGATACAAAGTAGTTTAAAAAACTACAGTTATCACTCGATATCTTCACCTTGTCGAACACGAAAGCACTTTCCACCGACTGAACTCCGATTCTGTCCTTTAAAAGCATCCAATATAAAGTCTTTAAAGTTCCACACTTTCACTGGAAAATCGGAGTCGGTTTTGGTGTGGGTTCAATGAAGAGAGAGAGAGAGAAAAGAGTTCTTTCGCTCACTCAGAGTTCCTTGAAGTGGAATTCCTCGAGATGCACTGCGAATCCGTAGACTGAGGATTCCAGGAATATTTTCTGTGCGCAAACATTTAATGAACCGCAGTCGTGGGTTTATTTTACGCTTAATTTAATTCACTTTAATTTAATTTCATTGTAGTGTGAGTTAACCACCGGCGACATGTTTACAACTCAGCAGAAAATCTCTTCGCTTTCTTCTTCGCTCCACGGGATGACTTTAAAGAATATTTTTATTGATATTTCTTTCGCTTTGTTTTTCTATCAGATGATTTTATTTTTCAGTTCAGCAACAACTTAAAAAGTTGTCTCAAAAAATAAATAAAAAAGCAAACAAGTCACTTCAAAAGAGTGCTTCTTGAGCCCATACCACGCTCTTTCCGGGAGCATCTCACATCATCGGTTAAAATATCGAAGAGCGCAGCTCTGAAGTAACCACAAGAAACCTTCAAAGCACTCCGCGTGGCCGTCCAATTAAAAGTTAATTAAAGAAGCATAAAGTACACACCTTCTCCTTCCCACACCCCCCACCCCACGACCGCTGCGTCGCTCATAAAACAACCGCCTCAGAGTAACCGAGCGACAACCGAAACGTGAGGATTCGAACAGCATCAGCAACGAGCATCGATGCGATGAATGTTCGGATTACTTATTATTAAATTTCCAGAGAGAGAGAAGAAGAGCGAGAGAGAGTGAGTGCTGAGAAAGAGAAGGAGATTCCTGCAGGGACAGGATTGATTTTAATGGGACCCAGCTGACTTTTGTTGGTAGCATGTTTGAATTTGGCTGAAGATGAATCGACTTCTGTGAGTGGAAACTAACCTTTCACTGCAATTGCAACCGCAAATCTTCGATTCGAAGGCACTCTACCGTCGATCTCTCTCGCGTTGAGAAGTCAGTCAATAAACTCAGTGAAATTATTAGATAGGGTCCAGTATCAGTCATCTCCAACTTCAGCTTCTGTCGGCACTCATCCAGCATTATTCAGCTCCACGCCGGCTCATTCGGCATCCATTCCTCATTATTCAGCACCCACCCATGACTTATTCAGCGCCCATTCGTGCCATATTAAGCCACATGAACTACATTCAGCAGCCACTTAGAACCTATTATGGACCCAATCAGTCTCACTCAGCCCCATGTATTCAGACTTACTTAGCACGCACTCAGTTATTCAGCATCCACTTAACTCCATTCAGATCCATTCAGCACCCATCCAGCGCCCATTCAGCTCCCTTTACCACCGATGCAAGACCCATTCAGCCTCAAACAGCGCGCATTCAGCAACATTCAGTATATTTTCAATCTCGTCGAAAACCTCCACTCCGACGATCAAAAAGCAGCCACTTCAATTAAAACTCCGTCCAGTTCCTTGAATCCATGCGATGTGTGGAAATCTTCGCGGTTGACTGTGGTAATAAATTTTCTCTTCGGCTGGATTCGAAAGCTGATGCAAGTGCTTTATGTGGGATTTCCAGGGATTTTCTTCTTTCTCAACTGAAGCCGAGACTGAGACTGAGTCTGATAACGTGGCGCAAAAAAGACAGGATTCCTTGTTAATGAACTTCGAAGTCAAGTTGAAAAGGATTCTCGTTTAAAAGCATTAAAAACCGAAAACCATTTCAGCAGAAATGGTTACTCACTGACAAAAGACAAGAAACTGAAACTGAAGCGACAACCAACCAAGATTTATTGCCATCTTAAGATAGTGATGCCAAATTGAAAAGAAACAACAAAAAATACTGTCTTCTTTTATTATTTGTATAACTTTTTTCTGTTATTCTGGATGGTTTTATATGCGGTTGGCTTGAAGTATGTATTTACAAAAACTGAAAACGGGAGGAAAAGAGACAGAGTGGGGCAGAGGGAGAGAACTGAGAGAGATGAGAATCACTTAAGTCTACATGACGGTGAGCAGCGTCTACGATCTCCTGTGAGCCTTAAGTCATGAGTCCTGATAACCGGATAAACAAACAGATGTCCTGAGATCTCAGAACTCAGACCAATTGTTGCTCTGTTTTCTATCCGGAGTCGGACTGGAGCTGAAAATAGGCTACAACAACAACAACAAGCAGCCACAAGAAGTTCTCTTCAGCCTCAAAAACTGCACTTTTGAAGCCAAAAAACCATCTGGAGCGAGTATAAACATTTTACTGTCCTTATACATACTGTATGGACAAATTACCTCCAATTCCTCATTTTTTATTGCTTTCTCTCTGCTGTCTCCGAGTCTGATTACTTGTTTACTTATTTAACACTGGAATGTTGGCTATTTTACGACACCAGCAAAAAAATGGAATTAAAAAGCCACCAAAAAAGAGAAAAAGCGTGAATTTAACATATTTACAGCGATGGCGGGGGTACAGGGAGAGAGTCGAAGAGGGAGAGGCAGAGAGAGAGAAAGGAAAAGAAATGATTCTTGCCATTCTTACTTCCTCACCACCTCCACCCCTTTAGGCCACCCACCACCCGCCCCATCCATTATTTTAACGTTTTCTTATAATTTCAGACAGACTGCTCTACAAAACGGAGGATGAAAATGGCTGCTCCGGAGGAAGGTTGCGGAGGGAGGTTTCAGGCAATAGTGGGCATGACGTCACTGAGCTCGAATTTACAAATGGTTTCACTGGAGCATTTTTCGTATATTTCAAAATTAAATCTTTTTAAACAAGTCGTTAAACTTCGAAAATCGTGGAACCATCTTAACATACCAGCGTAGTCCCAGAAGTACCCGGCTTTGACGCGTACGTGGCGGTTGTTGTTCGAACAATGACTATAGTCGAAAGTACCATCCACCCACCCACCCTCTAAATAGCATCAGACTTTTCCAGAGTAGAATCTATCCCGGGATTGATATTGGTCGGAATGAGACCACTTAAAGATTTCCATGACTACGAATTCACCGAGATCGTTCACTTGAAATTAAATTTTATACTATGTATTGTTCAATAAAATCCAGAGATCATCTTTTTAAATATAATGTCAGAGAGAAAGAGTATTTTTTATGCTGCTATCATAATGAGAAATCATATCAGAACATTCGGATTTAATAAATATTTATTTCAAAATTTTTTACTCACATTTAATTTAAATACTGATGAATTCCCTTGAATGAAATCCATGTTGGTTTTTATATTATTTTCATATTTTTAACCTGATTTGCAATGAAAAAGAAACAATTTTTTCCTTATTATTTTCCAGCGTCTCTCTCCCTCTTTTTTTCTTTCTTTTTTCTCTCTTTTTCTCTGTCTCGCTCTCTCTCTTTCACTCAACAGTGAGCCGCAACAAACCTTGAAATTAACACGAAACTGGAAAAAGTGAAATTTAATTCGGTTGCTTTGTTTCATCATCCACGAGTCACTGAATGAGTGCGTGAGGGAAACACGAGTGAGTGAAAAAATTAACCGGAAAATCAAAAAAAAAAATCCTGTAAAATATCCTTCGGTATGCAAATTAGTCACACATACAAACACACACACAGTAAACGGAAAAGCTTGCAAAATGTGGGTCAGTCGTAAAGGTTAACAAGGAAGAACTGAAGCCGTGCTGAGGTTGGATTATTTTGTGCTTACTTTGAGTGTGTTTCCTCCGTAGTTGTTGTTTAAAATACAACAAAATTATTAATGAAATGCTTATAAATGAAAACGCAATTTAAACGTGTTTCTCCAAGTTTTCCAAGGATCCACAAAAGAGGAAAAAGGTTTAAATTATTTATTAAAGAGCCATCGCATTGCTTGAGGTGAGAAGAAAGGAAATCGTGAGAAAAGGTCAGTAGATGGTTTTTTCAGCATGTTTTTTAAGAAAAAAGAGAAATTAAATAAAAACAACGAACGGAAGGAGTGACGATGGGAGGGAAGAAGGAAGAGGAAGGGTAACAAAAGGCGGAAAGAAAGAGAAGGGAGGCAGGAAGGAAGCAGAGTGGGAGAGAAGGAGAGTTTCTTAAAAGAATACAGGAATGAAAGGAAAAATAAAAACAAATGCATTAAAAACGGGAAAAAAAACAAATCATTTGGAATTTTCTTCTCCTTTTTCATTGCATCACGAACTGCTGAAAGATTGATTCAGTTATTAAAGAAAATCAAATTCTTGGGATTTAAAATTCTTAGAAAGGATGTGATTAAAATATGTTTTAAACATCGTAATCATCAGCAAGTAAAGCAAATACAAAACTCCGATATTGATTACTAATAACTATTATTACGATAATAAAGATTAGGATAATCAAGATAAATTTTAGATTATTACAGATAATAAAGGTTAATAATTTATAAAGCTTTTTAAATAGTTTAGTAAATACGATAAAAAATCAAATAAAAAAAAAAATCGAAAAATCAAATCAAAAAGCAAATAAACTGGGCAGGAATAAATTTGTTGTTGTTGTTGTTGTAGTGTTGTTGTACTTTTTCAGCTTTAGCTTAGGTTGAGTTGCCGCAGTTGTTGTTGTTGTTGTTGTTGTTGTTGTTGTTTAGTCTTTGTGTGGGTGTCTATAAGCTTCGATGCCGCCCGACATTTCAATTAATGATTTGCTACTCGTAATTAGACTCACGCTTGTGTGTGTGTGTGTGTGTGTGTGTATGAGTGTGTATTGCGTTTTGTGGATGTGGGTTTGAGCAAATCCTACGAGTATCGCTCTCTCTCTCTCTCACTCTCTTTCTCTTTCTCTCTGGTGGTCTTCAGTGGATTTTTGGTGTGATTATTTATGCCGCAGTAGCAAAATAAACAAACAACAACAACAACAACAACATCAACAACAATAAAAGTAGCATCATAAAATACAACAACAACGCTTGTCATTTAAATGTTGTCACTCGTACATTTAAATTTTAATTAGATAACATAATTTTTAACTTTAATTGTGTTGAAAATAATTTGTTATTCCAAATGATATAATAAATGTTGATGTTGTGTGTCGTTGTTACTGTCGCTTGTTATTTAACGTTGTTGTGTATAGTATATTTTCATATAAATATTTTCATATAGTATATGTTGTGTATGGTTTTTCAGCAAAACCGTGTTTTGTGTTTAATTCATGCAGTTCACAGTAAATAATGGAAATAAAAGCAGCTCTAATAAAACGCTTTAAAAGACTGTTAATTCGTGTATAGCATGTCCTGATTTTTTTGTTTCATTTTTCATGCCATTTTTGACACATTTTGTTACCGCCTACCCACCCCACCCCCCCCCCCTCCTTTTCGGTTTTTTTGTTTCTTTTTTCTACAAAAGCCAAAAATAACTTCATTTAACTAAAAGTCCCCGAAAAAGTGTGACATTTAAAAGAATTGAAACAATTATAATTAAAATAAAAGATGTCTGAACAGCTAAAAAACAGCTGTGAATAAGACAGAAAAAACTACTCCTAAATAATGGAAAAACATTAAAAAAAAAGAAATAAAAAATAACGAAAGAAAACAAAAACAAGTAGAATATTAATCAAAAAATATACTATATAAAAACTTAGTAAGTTGATAGATAAGCTAATCCTTGAGTTCCTTTGAAGCAATAAGGAAAAATCTGAAAGCGAGTAAAAAACGAAATCAAATTTAGAATAACCGCAGCTATAAATGAGCAACAATACATGGAACAACAACAACAACAACAGACCGAAGAACAACAATAACAACAACAAGAAATGAGCTCTAATATACTTTAGACACGCGAATCATAAATAATAAACCGTTATTATGACCGCAACAAGAAGAACAACAACAACACAACATCACCAACAACAATGAAAAAAGGAAGAAGCAGCAGCGGTATTGTATAAGAACAACAACAACAACATCAAAACATAACTCACACCTTTTTTTGGGGAGAAACACAAACAAAACGAATTCAACATCGAACGTTGATGTCGGTGATTTTTTTATGGTGGTGCTTTCTAGGAGTCAATATTGTTGTTGGTGTTTGTTACTATTGTTGTTGTTGTTGCTGTTGTACTGAAAATGTGCAATGCACAGAAAAACGCAATATAAAAACAACAACAACAAAGCAACCTCGTTAAACGAAAACCAGTTTTGGAATTTATAGTAAAGCAGTTTTTCTTGTTTTTTCCTGTTTTTGGAATTTGATTTTTGAAGGCGAATTTTTAAGCAATACTTAATTTAAGTGTTTGCATTATTAAATGCAAAAAAAAGGAAATGATTTTTCGTTCCGGAGTCGAATCTTATTTTTTTCTAACTTTTAAGTAAAATATTTGTAAAAACTTCTTGTAAAAAACACTCGCCAACAAAAGCAAATGACACAGCAATAGTAACAACAACAACAACAACAACAACAACAACTTCACTATAATCCCAAAGTCATCATCGAAGGTTCTGTGGAACTACTTTGCTGCTTCTGCTCGTAGATTTTTATTGGGTTCCGTTTTTCACTTTTATTAAAGCGATTTCGAGAACGGCGCGGACTGAAGCCGAAATGACGTCGTCAACAACGTCCACATCCTCGTCCACATCCTCGTCTTCGTCCTCGTCCAACGCCAACGACGTCCACAGACAGCCGCTGTTCGAACTGCCGTCCTGTCGACGTCGTGTGCGAGTGTGTGCTCGCCGACTGAAAGAATGTGGCAAGAAATACGGTGATGTGATTATTATGATTATGCGAAATCATATTTTCTCTGCTTTAATGGCGGCAGCGACGTCGACGCTGGTTCGGCCACGAGCCACAGCCGAAGCCGAAGCCGAAGCCGAAGCCGAAGCCGAAGCCGAAGCCGAAGCCACGGTTCGCCGATGCAGTTAACAGTTCGTTTGTGCGGTGCTCGTAATCGATGCCATAAATTTTTCTTGGAAATGGCTTTTAAAATGCTTTCGCTGTAAACAGCACAGGAAATTAAATCAGCACACGAAAGTTTCAAAGAGAAAGCGAAAGAAAGCGGAGAGAAAGTGAGAGAGAGGGAGGTACAGAAAATTTAATTAAAAACCATAATAAATTAATAAGAAACCAACAAACAAGTAAATACTATACTAATACTAAAATACTGTCGAGAAAACTAAATTAAGTAAAGGAAAGTGCACTAAAATTACAATTAAATTAATAAACTGATTAAATGGGAGAATTTCAATTTTCCTCGATGGCCAGATTGTTTTTTCAGAAGCCTCCTGAAAAGCGGACACTCGAAATACTTGAATAATAAACGGCACAAAAAAGTTTATTATTGTTGTTGTGTGTAGCCGAGCATAAGAGCCGAACAAAAGACCGGTCATAATTCGTTGTTGTTGTTGTTGTAGATAGTCTAGTCGACGAGTTCTTCGACAGCCGCAGTGAATATTTTAGGTGTGGTAGTTGTTGTTGTTGCTGTTGTTGTCACATCAATGAATAAAGAACAACGTTGAACGAGAGACAGTTTTAAAGGCATGCAAATTATTAAATATTCTCCCGTGTTTTTAACAGTTAGTCTGAAACGAATATAAGAATCACGAGTTCGACTAACCGCGAGTGTGTGTGTGTGTATCCGTGTGTTTGTGTGAGCAACGTTCCTGTGAGGCTTTTCGCATCTATAATTCATGTCTTTCATGTCATTAAATCATGCTAATTCATTGCATACTCTCAGGCTGCAGCACACGGAGCTGAATTCAAATTAATGGCGCTGCAGAGGAGGGGGGAGAGGGGGGGGGGCTCTGAGGATGAGTTGCCCACTGCATCGACGACTATAAACTAATCTACTGTTATGCATACACTCGGAGGGGAGAGCAGCGAGTAGAGAGTGAGGAGGGAGAGAGGCGAGCGTTGTTTTCCATTCCTTTGCTGTAGATCAGGTGATTGCATTCCCTCTCTATGACCCTCTCTCTCCGGCCCTCTCTCTCCATCTCTCTCACACTTCCTCTCTTTTTAATACACAGTGTAAAACTTGTCAATTCTGCTGCAGAAACATTGAATTTCTTTCCGGATGCAAACACGAAATCATCGCTCGGCTGACAGCTAACTAAACTCCTCAACAACGACAACGACAACAACAACAACAACAAAAACAACTACATTTCCACATGATCACATTTTATTCTGTGCCGCGCCGAGAGAGAGACAAAAAACATGCCCACGGGTGCCCCATGACGTCGAAATACTCACTCATTACATCATATTTTTGAGTGCACGGTTGAGTTTTTTCCTTAGCTTCTCCCCCTCCCTCCCGCTGTCATCATAACTGCACCCCGGTGGAAAACATGAACATTAGAAAAACGTATCCTTTGCGCAACCATCGAAATGCAAATTAAATGTTCGACGCTTCAGTTTTTAGGCTTGCTTTTATTATTAATTTACGATTTGCTGCATGTCATCATTTAAATAAATTTCACTGAAGTACGTAAATTGAAGGAGCGTCGTCCTACTTGACGGCAGGAAGAAAGAAAACAACAGGAGAAACCGCTAAAAAATCCTTCTTGCTGCCTGCTGTCGTGTCGTCCTGTTGTTGGGGCAGATTTACACATGAATTCAAATGAAGAGCGACGCAGGACAGACGACCGCTTTAAGAGCCGATGCGGACTGCTTTACGATTGGCTGGAAGGACGCAGCCGAGTGTCGGAGTGACAGCTTTACTTAAGCTCCCAGCGACAGGAGCAGAGCGCCTTCAGAATTGAGGGTCTTTTACGGGTCTTTTACGGGGTGAAGTATTACGAGAATGAAAAGTTTATAGACTACAATATACGATGGTTATGAATTCATAAACTTCATTGAACAGAATTGTATAGTGTATGTTAATGCATTCTTATACCGAGAAATTCATGTACATTTTATAACTTGTATAATATTATAATTTGTATAATATTTCATTTAGTATTTCAATTTAATTTCCTTTAATTGAATTTTATTTTATTATACTTTCTTGTATTTTGTTTTATTATCTTTATTTAAATTCATTTTATTTTGTTTTATTTTACTTTGTTTCATTTTACTTTACTTTATTTTATTATATTTTATTGTATTTTGTTTTATTATTATATATTTTATTGTATTTTGTTTTATTATATTTTATTATATTATTATTTATATTATTTTGATTCATTTGTCTTCACTTTATTTTATTATATGATACTTTATTCTATTTTATAGTAGCTTTTGATCGTTAGCACTTCAATATTCTTTTATTTTGAGTTCGTTCTACATAATTTGAAGAGAATATTGAATGGAACACATACAAAAGTGTTCCTTCTTTAGTTTTCTTGGAACTTCAGTTGATGGGAACTTCAAACTTATTCCCTGCGCCTCTTCTCTGGCCACACGTTCTGCCCATTATTTTTGGCTCATAACGCGCTTCATTGGCGTTTCTTTTATGCGTCTCTCTCGCGCGGGGATGAGAAAACTCGCTCGTGTATTCAAAGCATCGCAGGAAAGCGTTTCTCTCGCTTGGCTGCTTTTCTGCTGCGAGGACAGAATTTTCGAGGCCCGAAATATAAAGAAGCGAAAGCGACCGAGAGAAGTCGGGAGGAGGCTTTAAGTCAGGTGCTTAAATAAAGGTTGGTAATGCTCTAAAAGTGAAGTAATAATCGAACCATGCAAAGAACAGCGATCGATGGATGTTATGGACATCGAAGTATTGAGAAACACGGAGCAATACAAAGCGATACAAAGCTAGAAACGTTTCGGCTTCATGCTCTAGTTTCCTAAATTGTTTATCTTTTCGCTTCGCTTTGTGCCTTTTCTCGAGGTTTACTTCCTTTCTACTTCTATTATCAAATACTAAAGATACAAGAAATCGGATTCTTTGCCCATTCAAGCAACAGCAAAAGTTCACTCTGCTCGCGTTATCATGTAAACAGTTTTCAATACCGCAGCAGATTCTGCCGAAAGAGAGTCTTGAAGGATGGAACAACAAAAAGAGTAGGTAAAAAGCACAGACGTCTTCCTTTCTTCCTGCTTCCTCCTCTCTTCGACTTGAGTGCGTATCAGCAACGGCAACAGCAACAACAACAAATCTTTTTCAGCAACATATCGTTACATGATTGCATCTGAAGTGCCGCTGCTGTTGCTTTGCTGTTGTTGTTGTTGCTGGTGTTGCCGTTGTTGTTGTCTGAGTGAGAATTTGTTGGTGGTTCGTTTTATTGCCCCTGAAAGTATGCCACACTTTTTCGCTTCCTGATAAAATGTTCCTTCCGAACACAAACATGACATTCCTGTGGTTGGCGACGGTGCGGCTGGCAGCGTGTGTTGCATGCAGCATATGCTGCTCCAGAAGTACCGTGAGTTTCCACACAAACTTTCAGGCAATCTTTTGGGAGCAGCAGAAACACAACAACAAAGCAGGAAAACTTTCTCCTCGATGCTTGTTTAAAGGGAATTTCTTTAAAATGTTGTTTAAACCCGCAAGAAAGCGTAAGACTTTTTTTTAATTAACTGCTTTTCGAATTCAATTTAAAATCTGTTTTCTTCCGATTTCGATGCATAAACTTTTGAATATTTTCATGGATATTTTATTAAATTAGTGCGAGTTTATCAAAGAACTCATTTCACTGATTTGTCGAATGCGGTCGCCTAAAAGAAGGCAACAAAAATTGCTGTCATCGGGCTTTTCTTTGTTCATCGATGGATTCATTAATCAAACCGGACGACACTTTTAACAGAACACTTTCTCTCCCTCTTTCTTTCTCACTTTCCCTCTGTCTGTCTCACTCGAGCAGCGTCTTAATAGAGTTGTACTAATTTTACTCATTCTCAAACTAATAAATAACCCATTCTTTGAGTTACTTTATTTTGAGCGCTTTTCTGCCAGCTAAAAACTTCCATTTTTGCTGGAACTCAGTTCTCTCCGTTCCAGAAAATTTGAGAATTCCTTCAAAAACCTATATTTAACACACATCATTCATCTTTTTTGTATTTCAAATGCTTAATTTTTTCAAATGGTTAATTTTTTCAATTGAAACTCGATTTTAATCGAATCCATTGATTCAAATTAACGCGAAAATCACTCGAGAGCAACTCGTGAACGAAATAAAGCGATAACAAAATAATCACAGAAACCACAACAATTACGAGAACAATGAAAACCTCGATAAAATCAGGAAAAAAGAATAATAAAATTGAATTCACAAAAAGAATACCAATAAAAGTACTGCATCGACAAAGAAAAAAACTAAAAGTCCGTATAAAGAGTCCTTTCAAGGACATGAAGGAAGAAAAAAAACAGAATTGGAATTTATTGTGAAAGGAAAATAAAAGAAAAACGGCTCGCATTGGAATTTATTGGCATAAATTAGCAATAAAATTTGCGTTGACCTTGAACGAAATTATTTTTCAACTAGAACAACAATGAAAATTTAATCTCTTTGCTATTTCAGTGTTTTAGGCGAAAATTTCTGCCTATTTTCATGTCTGCTTTACTGCTTGCTTCGGGCGTCCTTTTTATGGTCTACGTCTAGGATTCTTCTGCGTCGTCTTCTTCGCGGTTGTTTTCTTGGTCAGTATTTCGGTTGTCTTCCCGTATTTCGTCCTTCTTTCAGATCCTCTATCGTCTTCTTGATCCTATTCTTTGTCTCTACGGTACTCTTCACGGTATTCTTCTTGGTCAGTATTTCGGTTGTCTTCCCGTATTTCGTCCTTCTTTCAGATCCTCTATCGTCTTCTTGATCCTATTCTTTGTCTCTACGGTACTCTTCACGGCATTCTTCTCGATCGTCTTTTCAGTTCTCTTCTTGGATTTACCGAGAGATGACCGGACACTTCTTATGGGTCTTAATGGGTCTTCTTCCCGGTATTCTTTGCAGTCCTCCTTCTTGGTCCACGTCTCGGTTCTTCGATTCGTTCGCTGATTCAAGTGTAAAGCGATGCGTCAGAGAATCACGATTCTATAAAAATAAAATACTGCGACATCAAGGATTCTTAAAGAATACATTTCAAGGATTTTACTTCTCCATACAGCAAAAGCAAGAACAACAATGATTCGCTGCGAAATTATTTTAATGAAATTGAACACCGACGAAAAACTTTACTCTGCGTTACTTCGCTTTTTCTTTCGCTTTTGCCATCATCTTTGATAATTTAATCTGAATTTATTTCTTAAAACATAAATAGAGCAAAGTGTAGAATAACAACAACAACAACGAACCACTTGCAGCAACCGAATCCTTCGAGAAATGAGCTCCTTTAAGCAGCGCTTCGTAGGTTGGCTCGAAAAGTTTCATAAAGTGTAGCTGAAGCATAACTTCGATTTAGCAAACATCAAGGGAACAAAAGCAATACGAAGAAGGGGAAGAAGAAGAAGAATTAGGAGAAGGAGGAGGAGAGAGATGAAAATAGCTGGAGATGAAGACAACCAGGATGAGAGTGAGAGCAACCGCGAGGAAGCACTTCACTGTGTTTCATTGCCACTTTCGCGACGACGCTGCCGCAACGACAACCGACTGCAAAGGATTAAAGTTGAGGTCCTTAAATGCGAGTTCGACTGCGTTGGACGATTATGCTGGCTGCATATAAATTGAGGAATTAAGCGGAAATGGTGTTGGGAGCGCAAGCGTAAGAAAAATCGTAACCGTAAGAAACCGCGATGAAACACAAGGCAACAAGGATCGGGAGCAAGGAGAAGGAGCCAAGGAAGGAGAGAGTGTGAATCGCAAAGAAGAATTTGAAACGGAAGGAGAGGAAAGCAAAGAAAAAGAAAGGAACGCTCTAAAAAACGTTCGTCCACCGGAAATGGCGCGTTTTTCTCTGTGACTTCTGTGCGCTTTGCCTCAACGAGAACAACACCCGAGTGTATCGCTTTATATGACTTCCGGTTCCGCGGCTGCTTCGACGCTCTGCACGATGAAGCCGATGAAGATTCTGCGGTTAATCTTTTGTTATTGACTTATTATACGACATTAAAAATGCGATTTAAAGGATTTTCTTTCAAGCGAGTATCACACACAGAGAGAGAGAGAGAGAGAGAGAGAGAGAGAGAGTATATAGTTGAATATTTTACGTAATCTCGCAATCAACTGAACTTGACGAATACTGTGCAGATGTTTGTTACTCCAATCATGTTGTCCCTCCCCCTCCCCCCCCCGCTCCAACCCCGGTCGGTCGGCCGGTCAGTCGCTATCGGCGTCGAATGTGCTGCCACATTAAAATTTTCCACCGAATGGATTTGTTGATTTTATGGTGCGTAAACAATGATTATGGCGAAATAATCAAAAACAAATACAATTTTCCGCTTAGTTTGCAATTAAATTGAAATTAGTTTAAATTGATGAGCATCTAAAATAAACACACACACACACACGTACGTAAAAACGCACACATCGAAAAGAGCGGAAATCGATTATGCAAATGAAACAATATTCCGCTTTTGAGCAGAGCAACAGCAACATGATTGCGATGCATTCATTTTTGGTACCCAGATATTCCCAATATTATCCTTGTTGTTGTTGTTATCTTATGAAAATATCTCGTAAATGGAATATATTTTAGATGACTAACTTATTTTTCCATGTTTTTATACGATGTTCTTTAAGTTGCACCCAAAATTATTGTTTTTTTATTGGTTTTTGTTTTGTTTTCCTTCACCTCTTCAGAGTGTATCGTCCTCCATCACAGTGCCCCACCTTCTCGCCAGTGCAACTCATCACCTGAATTAATATCTCTCATTTTTCACTGCCTTTCGCTCTCCCTCTGCCCCTCTATCTCTCGATTCCCCCCTCCACGCTGTGTTCCACTCACGACGAATGCATGAAAGTGCATCCAAAACAATCTCTTTCATTGCTTTTTTTATATTTCCACATTTTTAGATTTTTTCGCATGAATTACTACTGATTTAGCAGAAAAACTTCTGAAATTCTATGGATTGAATTTGCTTTGAGTGCTGCAGCACATGAAATGTGAAGGAAGAGTGGAAGGATGGAAGGCGGGGAGGGAGAAGCAGAAGAAGAAAACCAAAAAGAAGAGGATGAAGAGAGGAAAAGAAATAGGAAGAGTTCGCAGCAAAAGCAAGGTTAAAACGCAAGCTCAATTTTGTGGAAAACAGCACATTTTGAGTGAAGCATTTAGTTGTGGTTACGAAGAGATGACAGAGACAGAGAGAGAGAGAGAGTGTTGGGAGGGGGGAGTGATAAAGTGCAGCTGCCACCAGTACATCATCATCCGCACAATCATCATGATCAAAACATATGCGCAACTTTAATTTAATGATGCACAATAACTTAACTTTGCTTCGCTGCATGTCATGCATATCGTCGAAATGTTGTTTGCGAGCGAAAGAAGAATATATGTGGGATTTCTTCAACAAATTACAGTTACTTACACATCGCACATTCCTCGCTCTTCCTAAATCAGCGAAAAAAGCTACAGCCAGAAAATATTTGTAGCCATTTTATTTCGCTTACACTCTAGCTTCATCTCTTTTATGTTTAGAAGGGGGGGAGGGAGGGAGGGTGGGACGAAACAGGCACAATAAACAATAAATTCGCTTTACATTTCAACGGCAATAATTTGCATAGATACTTGCGAATATTTCACAGCCACATCGGTTGCTATAATTTTTCGATTCATTCGGCAGCCACGAATTTATCAATAAATTGCAAAGCAATAAAACTCATCCAATTCTAATTTATTCATTTGAAATAATTCGAATGTCGATTCAGTAGATAGATGAATAGAGAAAGTATTACAGAATTACAGATAATTGGGATTATCTTATTTATTATTCGTTGTTTAAGATAAGTTATTCTATTCGAATTGATTGTATTTTATTTGATTTTATTTGATTTTATTCCCTTAAAATATAAAGTACATGAGTGTAATTTTATTTTTCCTTTGTTTCATGTTTCTTTCCAACAATGTTAGGGGTTTGAGTCTTTTGATGATTGGTTTACGTGTCGTATGAGTAACTTTTAATACATGAAATACACTGCGAACGTACACGCTGCGAGCTGGGAGAGAAATTAAAGCAAAATATTATATTAAATCAAATTCCCTTCACATCTGCACACACACTCTCTCTCTCGCTCTCTCTCTTTCCTTCTCATTTCGTCCTTGTCTCTCGTTTGCCGTCCTCCATCTTCTGGCTTTCATTTAATTACTCGAAACGGTCAAAGTTTTCCTGCTCGAACTCACCGACTTCGAAATCCCCGATCCACCTGAGAATGTTCTAAACTTTGTTATGAGTTGCGGAAGGAATACATGAGGCACACACACACACACACACAAGCACACACACACGTTCCAATTTATTATCTGCATGCGAAACAAAGCCGAACAGAGTGCAGCAAAAGGAGGACCTTTCATTGGAACTCTAATTCATGGAGTGCTTAGAGAGTGGAATATCATCCGGCCATTTTGCAAGGCGAGCAGCACCGATTTGGTCTCACACTCGAATAGCAACAATAAGAAGAAGAAGGAGAAGAGGAAGGAGAGGAAGGATATCACCGGAATAAAGAGCACCATCATGTAACATGTTGCTGTTGCTGCTGCTTCTTTGCTTATGAAACATACACCGTGGAACATGGTTGCTGTTGTTGTTACCCGGCTGCTCCGTGCCGCGTTCAAGCAGAGCTCCTTTTTTGTGAAAATAGACTTTCCAAGTTTGGCCCTGAAACAATTACGCGCTACAACGCACACTAATGACGCTTAGACAAGGTAACTCGGCGCCGAACAGAGACACGCACACACACACACATGCTACTTGCTCCTTCTCCCTTCCTCCCCTCCCCCTCCTTCTCCGGGTTTGATTGTTGCACTCTGCTTGACGCTGAAGCTGCGTGTAGACGAAAGCACAATGAATGCTCTCAACCCGGCTGATAACTGAATATAATTACGGTTAGAGGAGTGTGTGTATAGAGGAGTATGTGTGTGTGTGTGTGTGTCCATGACGTGCGTAAAACTTTTCCTGAGCAATTTGTAAACATGAGCTGGGAATTTTGATTGGGTCCTTGCGGAGTGCAGATCCGAGTTTCGTTGGCGGCGAGTGAAGCGAATTTAATTTTGTTTCATTTCGTTTCATTCGCCGCATTAAAGAAGTTTGCTGCTGCTATCCGCATCCGTAACCGATCCGCGTACATCGAAAACCATCGCCATCATCGCCATCCTCACCATCCTCATCATCCTCATCCTAATTATAATCATCCTCATTACGATCATAGCAGCACTTTCATTAAAAATCGTAGCCTAAAAATTCCGCATCCATTTGTTAAGTGATTTTTTTTAAATTGTTGTTGTTGTTTATCGAAAGCATCTCCTTGATTGTCCTTTAGTTCAACTGCAACACAGAAAAACGAATTATTTATCTGAGTTTCAGGAAAAACACCATGCAACCAGAAAGAGAGAGAGAGAGAGAGAGAGAGAAGGATAGAGAGAGGGAGGGAGCGGAAGAGAGTGTGAAAGTCAAAGAGTCGAAATTAATTAATTGCAATTTAATTGTAACCGAATTCCAATGAAGAGACCGATACAGCCAATTAATTGACAAAAGAGAGGCAGGCTGATTGATAAGCATGCCGCACACATACACACACACACACACACATATATACACACACATATATACACACACATATATACACACACATATATACACACACATACACCTCTGCTCAGTTAACCCATATAAAGTGCTCTTAAGCACAAGCATAAAGTGCAAGCTTCGCTCTTTTATTTTATTGAAAAAAATTACTCCGATTGCAAATTTAATGGATACCATAATCACGATTATCATCGCCATCGTCGTCATCATCATCATCATCATTTATTTTCGCCTGCTCGAAAAAGCATACGTTATAAATATAAAACAACAAAACAGAAGAGAAAAGAAAAGTGATAAAAATGCCCACTCAATGAATGATAATAAATGCAAAAATAAATAAATAAATTTTACAAAAAAATGCATGATTTTGGCAATAAAAAAAAATGAGAAATGAGAACGAATACTTTAAATTTATTGCTAGAAAGAATAAAACCATTTTTTATATAATTTTTAAGGAAAAACGTTAAAATATAAAATAAAAAAATAAATAAATCCCATAAATTAGATCATTATTTTTGTCACTATTTTTGGTTAATATTAAAAAGAATATTGGAAAAATAAATATATTAATAAATACGCTTTTGCAGAAAAATTGGAGAAGAATTGTTAATTAAAATCAGTTGCTGTTGCTGCTGCTGCGGCTGGTTTTTATGCCATGCTTAAAAAGCCATTAAAAGGAGCGCCTCGACAAGAGTGCGTGTGTGTGTGTGTGTGTGTGTGTACGTGTGAGCTGCCCACACAAGCGCACATGCTTTAATTAATCACTTGAGAGGCATCGTTTGCATTTCATGCCTGAGTAAATTTGCGGTTCTTCTGCTGCAGTCCGTCGAGACATATAAACACACACACAAACACACACACACACAGAAGCACTGACGCACACACACAACGTCACTCTGCTTCAGTCATTTGTAGTGCTGTTATTCTCGATCATCTGCATCTGTATTTACGAAACAACTTAAAGCGTGAGAGTGACGGAAAGATGAAGGGTGAATGAGAGAGATAGAGAGAGAGAGAGAGAGAGAGAGAGGGATAGCCAGAGAGATGGCGAGGGAGGAGTAGTTGGAGAGTGAGCAGAGTTCTTGTTTGTTTTTTATTTATTCATAAGTTTTAAAATGTTTAAATTTCATTTCAATTGATTTTTAATGAATGTACGAAAGACGAACGGCAGCGGCGTCTCCGTCAACGCCGACGTCAGCAGCGACATCGTGAATAAGCAACATTTAAATGTTTTAATTGAAATTAATCAGTACGTAGAGCATGTGTTTATACAGCACAGGAACAAAGACACAACAACAACCAAAAAAGCAACCATAACAACAACAACAACAACCAACAACAAGAACAACCAGAATAAATCGACAACAATAACAAGTGAGTTGATATACTTTTGAGTGGGTGAGAGCGGTTCGGTGAAAAGGAGGCTGAAAATGGTAAAAATTGTATGCGAATCCGAGTAGTTTTTTAACTTTGATTTAATTATTAAGTCAATGAACATTTCTGTGGATTTATTGCACTGTTTTGAGTAGAAGAAGATTCTTTCTTGGCTTTTTTTGAACTTTTATTCATTCAAATGATATTTTTTTATTATATTTAAATTTGTAGAAATTGTGCTTCGTTTTTTGCATTATTTTTTCACCTTCTTTATTATTATTATTAGTTTTTTCCAGCTGTTTGTCGCGCATGTGATGAAAGATTCAGAAGTTGCTGTGCGATAATGTTGAGGCTTTTATTTCAATCACTTCAATAATTCAATGAATTCAATGATTATATTGTATGTATAAAAAATTATCCATCGGCAAAGAGTTGAGAGCGATGTGCAGAAGTTGCGAAACAAGATAAACGAGATAAACGATGATAAAGAGTTCGACTTGAATGAATAAATGAATGCAAGCAACAAAAACTAATTGAAAACTAGTACTAATAAACAACATCAATTATTTGCTGTTGTTGTTATTTATATGGTAGTGACAACAACCATTTTGTTGTTGTACAGTACAGTGTTGTTGTTGTTGGTGTTGTACATTACAGTACACTGAAGTGAACCCTCAAAGAACGAGTGAAGAGAATTAAATGATTGCTTGTTGTAGACGTTGTGGCTGTGATTAAATGACTGCAAAACTATAGTATTCATTCAATGCAAGTATTCGATATCATATAAACGAGTAAGTGTGTGTGTGTGTGTGTATGTTCGTCTGGGTGTTTGTGTTTTTTATTGATTGTTCTGAGTTTTAATTTGTTGAAATTTTATGGCCAGCCACCGCCAACGAACTCCATGTGGCTATTAGACTTTATTACAGTATATACACCTGTGTATATCCCTCCATCAATGAGTTTATGTTTGTGTTCGCCTTTTCTTCTATACTCTAGCAGAAAGTTCAATGTTCGACTTGAACTCTAACAGAGCCTCGACCGTGAGACAAGGGCAACAACAAAGAAGAACAACAACAAAGAAACAAACAGCAACAACAGCGATTACATTGTGTCCGAAGTGTCCGAACACGAGAGTGGGATGTATTTTAACCTGCCTTCGCTGAGTTCACTGTCCAAATTATAGGCTGTACATCGATCGATAGAGAGTCCTTAAAATGCTATTAAAGTTGTTAAAACAAAGTAGCATTCTCCGCCCCTTCTCATTTGAAACTCCCTCTCTTTCTCTCTCTCTTCCTCTCTCTTGACTTGTTTCATTTTCATTTATTATTTATGAAGTTTCTTTAATTTATTCACTTTATATTGGCAACAAAAAAAGAAGCCGTAAATAATTTATCAATAAATAAGAGACGACGTCCTTTTGAAAGGACCTTGAAATGATTTGCTCTGCTTGGAAGTGTTCTGGAGGGACCTCCGCATGGCATGTCGACTGACTGACTGCTGTTTGTGGTCACCTGAAAGTACTTTTAATTGAAATGAAGCCTCCTATATACCACTTTATAGGATCCGCCATACAACCAATGAACCATCGCCCGCTTCTACTCCCCCAGCTTCTGCCCCTCCTTATCACCCTCTTCCTCCCTCCCTTTAAAGTGCCCGCTCTTGTTTTAAACCATAGCAAAGTCATCTGGCATCAGAATGGATCTGAAAGTAGACCGGGATGGGGTGGGGTTTGTTTTGGGGTAAATCGGGTGATGCTCATACATCCAACGCATGTCAAGCGACTTGATGCTGAGCTGTCAACACTTTTTTCGTGACTTAAAATTGTTGTTATTGCCTGCAGTCGATGAGGACAGAGTGAGAGAGAGACAGGGAGAGAGTGAGTAAAGGAGAGAGAGGCATAAAGAGAGCCGGAGAGGTTTAAAGTGAAGCTATACTATATTAAAAGCGACATAAAATCGAAATTATTGCTGACATGACAATCAATCATTTTATGAGGCGACGATGTATCGCGAGGCTGAGCAAAGTGATGATGACGATTACGATGGTGATGGCGATGATGATGATAAGTAGAATGATGAAGAGAACGACTGGATTGAGATTGAAGAGGCTGGTGACGTTGATGAGAAATGATGTGATGACGCTGAGGAGTTCGAGAGATGATGGCGATGTGGGCGATGATGATGTTGTTCACTCACTCACGCCTGCAACACTCACACTTCACATTCCCCTCCTTATCATCCTCCTTCCCCTCCTCCATCCCCTCCATTCGTCTTCTAGTGAAATGAGTTGGTTTATAAATCAAATAAATCCGTCCATCGTCCAACCGAAGCCGATTCCATGGACAGCCTGCGAGAAGGACGGGATGTTGACGGTTCGTCGGTTGCGTGGGAAATTTTGACAAATTATTTCGGTTGATATTCGATTAACGTATATTTTTCAGGAATTTCTACGCCACAACAGCACGAGAATTATTTTAAATCATGTCCCGTCACGTCGCATTATTAATTGCAAGTGATTAGAGTTAATCACTTGTGGACAGATGACGATGCGAGGAGGGAGCAGCGAGGAGGGGGCCGGGGAGAAGAACATGATTAAATAGGATCGCTTTTTGTCGAATTCAAGCAGTTGCGACACCGGAAAAAATAACACAATCGGTCAACGCGGTCAATCGTTGAATCAGATTCCGTCCAAGCTTTTTTATATTCCATCATTATCACTTCTATTAGTATTTCATTTAATTTTAATTCGTCAAGATTTGAGATATTTAATAGTTTCGTTAAGTATTTAAAAATGTCTCAATACATAACATTTCTTGACGAATTACTAAAACGATCGGAATCTGTCAGAGAAGCGTGTACATTAAACAGCATCTTCCTCTGCTTCTGCTTCTTCTCCCTCTTCCTCTTCTTCTTCGTCTTCTCATTCTTTCTCTTCTTCTTCTTGTATAACAGACATCAATCTATCAGTTGAGCCATTTGCACATCCTCCAGCGCCATCTGCACGCGTCTCGCTCGCACTTCATTTCGAGCTTTATGAACTCGCTCGCCTGCGATGTTCCCGTTATTATTGCGAGAGCACCAAATAACGAGAGCGAGCGCAATAAATCACATCTAATTGAATATTATTAGCAACTAAGTGTGTGTGCGTGTGTGAGTGAGTGTGTGTGTGTAAGTGTGAGTGTGTCAAAGAATGATTAATCGCGCTGTCAATCTGTGTTCACTTAACCGTTAATAAACGTCAGTGCGAAACGAGAGAACGACACAGAAAGAGAGAGAGAGAGAAAAAGAACAGAACGGAGGAAGAAGAAGCAGAAGCAGAGCAAGGAGCAGCAGAAGAAGCATGCACGAACGAGATCCAGGACATCCCGGTTATGATGTGAACGTTTTTACTGTGTGTGGGTGTCTCTCAGAGTATTCATGAGAGTGTGTCTCTCTGTGCGAGTGTGTGTGTGTTTGTGTGAGTGCGGATGTGAGTCAGTGCGTCAAATTGTGACAGAAAGATGACGATCCTGACAGAGCTTCGAGAATATCCTGGCATCGAAGAGGCTTCAACGAAGTGATTCAACTTCAACTGCGCTCACGGGTCTTAAATGACTCTCATGGGACTGGAAACAAGGAATTCCGATTGCAGAACTCACTGGAATTTAATACGAAATGCATAAAAAATAAAGAGCATCTAAATAAAGAGTTGTTGTTGTTGTTTTGGTTGTTCTAACTTTCAACACAATTCAATAAAATTTTATTGAAAAATGAGGATTCAAATGCGTACAATATTCGTTTATTTTCTCACCGACTCTCTCTCTCTCTCTCTCTCTCTTACCGACTGAATCAATGGAATCACTGAATGAATGAATGATTGTGAATTTATTCCAATTCGTTTCAATTTCGATTTAATAAATCATGAAAACCAATAAATCAGAAAATCTAAAAAAAAACTAAAAATCGAATTTAGACCAACAACTACAAAAAATAAGCAAAAAGCTGTGCAAAAGCAGACAGCAAAAAAGTGAGACCTAAACAGAAATAATCGAGGAAAAAGCGAGGACGATGGAAAAAACTGATTTCATTGAAATAAATATTTTGTTAAGCAGAATAAGAAAAACAATCAGGACAAAAATAACAACAACAACGGCAACAGTTACAAGAACAACTACAAATAATAACAATCAAAGGCGCACACACACACACACAGCTAACTATACGAATCCTTATAAATGTGTATAAATGTCTCCCCCCCACCCCTCTCTCTATCTCCCTCTCTCTCTCTCTACATTCTTTTTATTTATTGCCAGACCAAAAATAATTGTCTTATGCTGTCTACAGTAAACAATAACAACAAAAGCAATAACAACAAAGCGTACGCGTGTGTGTGTGTTAATAAGAACCTCGTGACCTTGAAAGGGCAACGTACTTTCGTAGTTATTAAAAAAAGACCAAAAAAGAGCGCAAAAGAGTGCCACATTCGGTCTGGAAGCAGCTTAAATCGATGTGTAGAGGTAGAAATGCTCTATCTCTGATGAAAGATCCTCTGAATGACAGGATCCAGCCACACATCCTTCTGGGCACCGAAGACGGACGAATAAACTTCATTTTCTGGTGTAGACTGTAATGAAAATACGATAAAAAGATGAACCACTTTAAGAATAACATTAAATATAATAATAAAATGTATTAAATTATATTTAATGATATAAAATACTTACTCACATAGTTACGTATGCATACACACATACACACGCTGCTTACTCACACTAATGACACAAGCTAGTGACCCACCGCAGAAGCAACACCACAAAGCTAACAATTTTGCTGACAGCTTGTCAACAGCTATTCGATTACCACAGAAATTAACAACAACAACAACACCACTAGCAACAATAACAACAACAACAACACTCGCAACAATAACAACACCACTAGCAATAATAACAACAACAACAACACTCGCAATGCTTAAATTTTTGGTGGTCTGCCTGAACGCACTTTTGTTGTGCTTTTAGAGCCAACGTAATGCGTGGGTGAATCGATTGTTGAAGGGAATTCGATGTCCATCGGTGTGTGTATGTGTGTGTGTGTGTGTGTGACTGTATGTGTAACTGCGTGAGTATGTGTAGGTTTATACAAGCACATCTCTGCATTCACTAGGATTCGATTTACAGAAAAATGTTTCCATTTTACAGGAATTTGCTTAGTTTTGTTGTTGAGTAACCGCATAGAAGTCACGTTGACAGTCGCTGTGGAATTCTGTTTACAAAAACAACAACAACAACACGAAACTGTTGCGGAATTTTGGTTGTGCACATTTTTCACAAATATTTCACAAACCATCGAAGTGCCAAAATAGAACTGAAATGAAAGGCTAACATTATGAATCTATTTCTGTTGGTTTTTCCTTTAATTCGCTCCTTCTTTCTTTAACACGAAGAAAGGTTGAAACACTTTCAGATTCGCTCCCTTCTCTGCTCTGCTGTCCTCTCCTGCGCTCCTCTACTCAATCTCAAGTCTCCAGTGTCTCCATTCACTGTATTCACTTCATTCCTGTTCTTTTCGTCTTCTTCTCGTCTTGTTTATGACGATCCGCTTTTTAATATCCGTTGTTATTAATACTGTTTTTCTTATTCTCTCCTCTTTAAATATGACGGCCATAAATTGCATCAATCGGGGGAAAACTGAGAGTCTGCGAAATCACCGAAAGCCATCTGAAGTAAGACGATCCTTTGGCATTTCAGCGGCGTCCTGTAAGCAGTTTTAACTGCGGACACATACTTAAGATAAGCATCGAACAAGGACGAGACGACGGCGACGATGACCGTGAGCACAGCAGCATAAAATTAAGTTCTGGCTCTCTTCTTCACCCCCTTCTTCCCTTCCGTTGCGATGCGATGCATCCCGTAAACTCAAGTTAATTTTTCGCCAACTGAAGCAACGAATTTAAATTTCGAACTCCTTGCTGTGTCCACTCGCCGGCGAAGGAGGCGAGTACGGAAGAGAGAGAGGAGAGAGAGGAGAGCAGAATAGATTAGAGTAGAGTGGAGCACGTAAACGCAGCGCTACGCAACGCAGCGGAACGGCACGCGATTTGTTTTTGCTGACGGCGCTTCATTCAGTGTGAATCGCTTTATTATCGCCTCGCTTCGTGGGTCGTTTTTTTTTTGTTTTTTCTGCATTAGAAGTGATTTAATTCGCCCGCATTTTGCAGCAGCAGCAGCAGAGTAGAAGAACTTTTAATTTCTTTGTTCGCTGCTTCCTGTCAAAGCGCGGGAATTTATGCATCTTCTTCTTCGCAGTTGACAGATGAAAGAGAGTGGAACGCAATGCAACAGACATTACTTTTCTTCTTCTTCCTCTTTTTACTCATATTATTATCTCTGTTTCACAAAACTTCTCTCATCGCTGCTTTTTAAAGTCTTTTAAAACTCATTTAATTGTTCTCTGAATTCATTTATTTTCACCTTTAACTGGGCCCCCCTTTCTCCCTCCCCCCCACCCCCTTCCTTTGACCACAGTATCCAAGAAATCGTGACATTTTTCAATATGAAAAGAAGCACGATCCAAAGAAAAGTTGATGTAGAGATCTCAATCGATCTCATCTGAAAGTAATGAAACTGCAAACAACAACAGCAAACCAAGTATGAATCGTATAGAAGCAGCGAAGAGTAGCAAAGCTTCACCAAGTACACAACCTTAACGATGAGGACGATAACAAGGACAATGATGATGATGATGGAACATTTAAAAACTGTATTAAAACAACAACAACAACAACAGCAAATTAATTTATCGCATGTGGCTGAAGCAAGCGTTGAATGAAATCCTTGTCAAATGCACTTTCTCAGCATCTGCTGCTCACTGCTGCTGCTGCTGCTGCTGCTGCTGCTGCTCTCTGCTGCTCAGCATTAATCTCAATTACTGCATGAGGAATGAAGTGCCACAGCAGCAACAAAATGGCAACTAAAACAACAACAACAACAACAACAACAAATACAGTTGCACATGCCGGCACACACAAGTATAACAACAACAACAACAACTACATAAATATCATATAGTACTTTAAAGTGAAGAGAGTTGATTTGCGTGCCACAGCAGCAGCAGCGGACACAATAGCAGCGACGTCGACAGAGGCAGCGACAGAAGCAACGATGATGTTATGTCTTAAGTATAAACTATAAGTATAAACGCACAACAGAGGCTGTTAATCGCAAGTTTATCGCTGAAAATTTCAAAAATGATGATCAACATTTTTTCAGTATTTTTAGGAATTTCCTAAATTTTATGAAACGTTGTTTTTTCGAATTATTCTCTTTTTCGAATCTCTCCTTCTTTTCCTTTTGTATCTCTTTCTTCGCTCTTCCTACTTCTGTCTTCTTTCTGCGCTGCTTTTCTGAAAGCAAAAGACTTTCATTGCAACTTTTCTGAGCCAACTTCCTTGTAAACTTGGCTTGTTTTCATTTCATTATTATTATTATTGGTTTTTCTCTCGCTGAACTTTTGCTGTTCCCCTCCCTCCCTCTCGATTTTTTTTGCCCTCCATCACCAGATTCTTTTGTTGTTGCTTACAAACTAAGCTGCTGTGAGCAACGTCATGCGAAGTGACAGCGTAGCTTCAATAAGTCATGGCGTAAATTTGAAATCTCCGTTTCCGGTATACGAGACTTTCATTCATTCACTCATTCATTCACTCACTCATTCATTCATTCACTCATTTGTTCGTTCCTGCGAAGTCGTCGCAAAACATCGTCATCGGAGGATTTTCAGGAAATGAAGAAACTAAACTCAAATCTCATGAAGTGAAGTGAAGTGACACCAGAAGCAACTCAGCTGCTGAGAAGTAGAGAGAACCAGAGAGGAGAGAGAGAGAAAGAGAGTGAGATAGAAAGAGTTACAAATGTTTTTTGCTTTTATTGTTCTTCTATTCATGAGATCACTTTCTTAATTTCATTTTAAGAATGAGATGACGCATAGAAAGAAAAGAAGAGAAAACGAAAATAGAATCAAAATAGAATCAAGAACAGGACTAAGGAAGAGGCTGGACCTCTTGTTTACCAGGAACCGGGGACCAGTTCTCTGTCCATCCATTAAATTCTCCGGAGAAATGAAAGGATCAAATGGCTTTTTACCGGAAGAAAGTACAACTTTGAAGAACATTTTCTGGAAAAATTCTTAAAAGGTATTAAAAAAGCTTTTTGAGAGTGAAACTTTATTGCACCGGAAATTAAAACGCAATGTTTTCCCGCAGCAGCTTCTAGTTGCTCGTTTTAGTTTCTCTCTTCTCTTGTTTTTCTTTTAATTCTGCTTTTTGTATTCATTTGTCCTGTCTTCATTTTGTTCCTTTGATTTTTTGTTCTACGCTTGTTTCTGTTGTTTCAAGCTTCTGCAGGACATCTTCAAAGTAACGCAAATAAAATCTCAACACTTCGCTATTCGTTGCTGCTGCTGTCTGGCTGTTGTTTTTGGTGTTGTTGTCGTTGTTGTTTCTGTAGCTGGTTCACATGATGAACCTCGACTTCCGAATGAATGAAATGAATCCCCTTTTCTGGGGTGCTAAGCGACAAATGGGTGAAGGGAGTTAAGAAGAACTTACTGCGACTTTCTTGCGAGCTGAAGTGGATTTCGGTTCTCTGCGTCTTCCTTTTTTAAGCACATTTTAATACTTATTTTTGGTACTTCAATTAATGAAAAGTGCTACGGATCGTATGAATAACAAGTTTTTCATAGTTCAGAGTACGGAGAGGGGAGAAATGATACATAAACACCATCCACTCTGTGACTCTTCACCTTTTATACAACGGATGAATGCTTATACGCAAGTATTCAGAGTAGAGACTCGTTGGCTGAACTCGCAGACTGGAAGATGAACTCTTTCTTCTCTTTCCCTGCTCTTTACCACATTCGAAGGTGAACAATCTTTACATATTCTCTCAACTGCTTTTTTCGAACAATGATTTCGGTGCAATGATGCGTTTTTCGTCCTCGATTTTCTAAACGATTTTCTGCTGTCTCAATTTTCGTCCAAGATCCCTTTCGATTCATTTCACGTCTTAATTTGTTGCTGCTTCTGTTGTTAGTTGTTTGTTTCTTTGTTGTTTCTTTGTTGTATTTTCCTGCGTCATTAAGTCCTGTGGCGCTTCACAGGAGGAGGTACTGCATCGTAAAAGGATCCCTGTAATTGTTGCAGATAAAAAGAGTTCGTCTTTTAGGATTGGACAGCGAGAGACACAGAAAGAGACACAAGAGAGCCACACAGCGCGTGAGAGTGAGGAAAAGAACGAGTTAAAGCTTTTAGAGAGTTCATGGGTTGTTTTCGGGGTTGATTTTCCTATTTCCCTTGTTTTTATGGTTCCCTGAACAACATTTTTAATCACTCTGAAGGTTTGAGGATCTCTGATGCTCCTTCTGGATGTTGTTGTTGCTTCGTGTTGTTGTTTTTCTTGCATTTTGTATATCGTCATCTGTTGGTGGACGATGTTTCTTAAAGTCTGGAGAGAATTCATTCTTAAAAATATCAATTCACGTCATTATGAATTCCTGATTCCCGATGAGAAAAGAAAGAGAGTGGAAGGTGAAGAGAGCTACTTAAATCTTGTATTCATTTCTTCGCTTCCTATTCCTTCCTATTATTCCCTTTACTTTGGAGGAGATGCGATACAGATTCCAGCACCTCATTTTAATTGCACCCACTTTTTTAAGCTTACTTCTCAGTCATCATCGAGCTGTTTCCCTCCTCCCTCTGCTCTCCCCGCAGCTCGACATTCGCAGGAGGATTTTAAATTAAGCGCTGGTTACTCGTTTCTTTGTTCTTCAGTGTTATTATTATTATTATTGTTGTTGTTGCGGCTTCCGTTCTCAAGGCTGTTTTGTTGTTGCTGCATCTCCTTCTCCTTCTTCTTCTTCTTCGTTTTCCGCTTGTTTTCACTGAAACAAAAACAAATTCTGCCAGCTGCCGACTCAGCTACTTATGGTGCACAGTTTCTCGCACAAACTTTTTACTCTCTGGCACGCCAGGCAGCATGCCGGCTGAAGGAAGGGGTGGGAAGTCAGGGGGAGGGGGGTGGGGAGAGAGAGTGAATTGCTAAACTTTTTTGTATTCGAGTGTATGAGTGAATGAGTGTATCAGTGTGTGTGTTTGTGTGCAAAGTGCAAAAGTTTTCATTACGCTTCTTTATATTTTGTTCGACTTTTCCTCGTGAGTTCCAGCGAATCGTATCATGCACCCGGTCCCAGCACCGGTTCCAGCGCCAGCACCAGAGCGAGTGTGAGTTCCATTTCTCCAAACTTGCTACGGAGGAGCGGAGTTCTTAACAAGTTTAGCAGCACAAGTAACACCTGATTCAGCGGCACACAGAACCCACACAGTGTTAATTAACACTGATTAGTTACATCAAATAAAATAATAAAAGTCTAAAATGCCTACAGTAGCGTAGAGTGAATTGTACACGAATAAAAACAAAGCAAATCAATTATATAAGCTATTTAATTTTTAGTAAATTCCTTTTTTCTTCTTTCTGCGATTTCGATGGCCGAATCGATTTTTAATAATTGATTTTTATGTTGATTCCATCATGAATCCGATCTGCATTCGCCTCTCGACTTGATTTCTATGCGAATAGTTTTTAGAATAGATCCTTGTCCCCATTTTAGATCCGATTATCTTCTGTAGTATTTAAATAAACAACAATCTTGCCGAATTTCAAAGTTGAACAAAAGTAATCTTTGCTTTATTTTCATTTATTTTCCCACTTCAGCATTTTTTGTGTTTCTTCACGTATTTTTTATTCTGCTCCTTATGCGTTCTCCTTTTCTCTTGATTCTCCTTGCAGTCGATTATTCTCCACAGCGACACAAATTGTGATCCATCACCTTGAAGCAACAGCAGCAAGGAACGTCTTCATTTTCGTCCTTGTAGTCTGCTGTCATTCCTGCTGTAGTCGCTGTCGATGCCAATTGTGAAAAATTGCATTTTCTTTGATTTTCCATCGGGCGGAAAATGATTTCCCGTCTGATGCTTTCGCTCAGGATCCATCCATCCTTCCATCTCCTTGCTCGCTCCGCTTATTGACACCATCGTTTAAGCCATTAATGATAATTTATTTGAATTGATGAATCATATTAATTCGAGGAAACGTTATCCGAACTCGTGGACCGGAGCTCTTCTGCCGAACCTCGTGTAGTTTTACTATTTTCGCAGTTGTCTGTTTCTTCGGTCTATTTGTCTGTCTATCTGTCAGTCGGCCGTCTCTTCACTTTGTCCGTCCCTGCCTTCTTTTAAGTCTATCTCATCGCATATATCTGACTCCTTTGTCCTGACTCCGTTCCGTCTCTAAGTCCATCTACTATCGACCGTCAACTCGGATGGACGGATAAGTACAAAATGTCCCCTTAAGTAAAATTTTCTCATCAACCTCTTATGAATTCTAATGCATTCCCTGAGTTTGCAGAAAATTTCGCTTTAAATCATTTAAATGAAGCTGTTAACGCAACGCTTGATACTGTTTTTATAGGTCTTTTTTAGTTATAGACTATATATATATAACTATATATTTAGTTATAGTTTATTATAGTTTATTACTGTTAATTATTTTGAATGCGTAACCATATTTTTATTAGTATTATTTTTGCTATTCTATTTAAAGTAAACGAAATCGAAATGTATTTTTATTGCACGTTCTAAATTAATAAAGGATGTACTTATATTATGTATGTATGTATATCGTTCATTAAATGGGTTTATTAGATACTTCTAACAATCAATAATATTCAATAAAATGACAAAGCAAAGCAGCAAAGCTTCTAAATCTCTGTTTGTGTAAATAAAATATGGCTTTCCTCAAGATTTGGCACGATTGCGATTGGTCCGTCGTCCGTCGTCCGTCTTCCGTCGTCCGTCTTCCGTCGTCCGTCTTCCGTCGTCATCGTCATTTGATTTGTAAACATTTGTTGAACACGATCATTAAACAAGACTACAGAAGTAATAAGTTTTAGAAAAGACATTAACACACACTAAGACCTCACCTCACATGCACACGCACACACAAACAAACATTTGCACATACACACACACAGTTGCACTATGCATGTATGTGTCCATGTGCATGCATGACTTTCGTAGACGAGTATTGAACAAGTTTTCCCACGATAAACACTCTATTGTGAGTTTATAGTATATGCGTGTGTTTCTGTGGGTGTGTGTGTTTCTGTCTGTGTGTACATGTGTTGGTATATGGTCCATCTAATGTTGCAATTTACAGCAAACATGTTGCAGTTGTTCCCCGAACATGTTTTAAATTACCCGATACAAATGCGAAACATGACCACATACGCAACAGCAGCAACAATAACAACACTACCAACAACAAGTGGAAGAACAACTCAAACAACAACAACAACAACAATAGCGCTTAGTATAACAACAACTGTACAACATAATTCCTTAATGTTGCAGCAACAAACTATTCGCAGCTAAACACAGCATAATATAAACTTTTCGAGGTTAAAAACCGAATATGAAACACTTGGTTTCAAAATTTATGGGTTCTTTAAGCACAGCAGGCAACCATCGGGCGGGCAGGCGAAGGGACGGGAAGGGACGGAGCAGGCAACAAGCAGCAGGCGGCCAGGATGTGCGACCGAAAACCGAGCCAAAGCGAAAGCTGAAGCTTAAAAAACGTCTCCAGCGACTACATCAAGTTAAAGCTGAAGAGTATCGTTATTTGCATTTATATCTGAGTGTATGTATTTGGCTATATACATGTTTTCCATGGGTACGAACGAGAGAAGGAGAGAGCGATAGCGATAGGATTTGAATTTCCAGTAGAAACTCGACGAAGTTTTTATTTTCAAGCATCTTCTGTTGCCAGGATTAAAGGATGAGCAACCGAGTGTTTTGAGGGGCTCATAAATGGTTTACCGTAGCGCACGTGGCACAATGAAGGGGGGTCGGGGGGGGGGGGGGGGCGAAGGAGAAGGACGGACGCCGGAGAATAGAGAATGGTATCTGCATGAAGATGAGTTCTGTGAAAGTGTATTTTAAGTCAGATTTTCCCCACATTTAAATGTATAAAAATAAATAAATTGTTTTCTGCCTTTTTGAAGAAATTCAAAAGTGGGCAACAGTTTCAAAACAACAACAACAACAACATCGACGAGCAGGTTTCAGTACGCATTCAAAATTATATCAGATACGGACAAAAAGTCGAACCGAAACCTAAAAGGATTAAAAACCGAGCTGGAGGAAAGCATTTCAAATTACAGCTTTGTCGCCAACAAAACAACAACATTAATAATAACAACAACAACAACAACAACAACAACGTCAGCAACAGGAACAGCAAACAACATGCGAGTATTCAAGCAACGTCACGAGCGAGCGACTCGACATGGCAGAAATTATCCAGATGCCGCCCACTCTACAACAACAACAACAACAACAACAACAACCGCTGAAGCAACAACTACAACAGCAACAACCACAACAACAACAGCAGCAGAAGCAACAACAAAAGCACCGGTAACCACAACAAACATGGCCGAACTAAGAGTGAAAAGCATGCGGCGGCTTTATATGCAGCTTTCGAAGCAGCAACTACGAGCAACTAACAACAACAACAAGTACAGTAAAATAGCAACAACAACAACACCAATACTGATAACAAAATCAGCAACAACCATGTGGCTGTTGTTGCTAACTCACACACATAAAAAATAAATCGTTTCTGCTTATATTCGTTGCTGCAGCCGCAAAGCGTGTTGAGCCGGAAATTGTGCGGCGGTTCTGGCTAACGGCAGCACCAGCAACAGCGCAGCAACAGCGACAGCGACAGCAACACATGCCGCACTACAAACGCGATCTGTTGCACACAGCGTCATACAACACACACTGCAACAAATTGAAATCCGCTGCTAAAACTGAAATTTTCACAGGTTTCTCGGTTTTCAGGCTGATCTGCGGTGGCGGGATTCAAATTGAATGCAGCAGAAGCAGCAGCAGCAAAGCCAACTACAACAACATTACCAACAACGGCAGTAACAACAACAACAATAACAGCAACAAGCGAAACTTCGCATCCTGCATGCAACAAATTGATGCTCTGTTATTATTTCGTACTCGTGTTGTTTTTATTTGTTAATTTTTTCGGAAATCCTCTTAAATTCAAGATAATTAAATACGTAATCATGTAATGAGAAAATGTATTCAAATCTACTTTAAAATTTCTGAAAAAGAAACAAACATATTAAAATTTCTATAGAGACTTAGAAAAGATTAGGAGTCTATATAAGCATCCATCTCAAGGTTCATCCTAGAGTTCTGTAAACGTTTCATGCTTCATATTCCAGATGCATATCAGGCTTAATCTCGAACTTCATCTCAGGGTTCATTTCAGTGGTTATCTAGGGGTTCATTTAAGTGTTCATTTCACGGTTCTTCTCAAGATTCATGTGAGAGTTCATCTCTGGGTTCATTCTAGGGTTCATTAAAGGGTTCAGCCCGGAGTTCATCCTACGGTTCATCCCAGGATTCAACATAGAGTTCTTCTAGACGTCATTTCATGGTTTGTTCCAGTTACATCCCAGGGTTCATTTCAGGGTTCATCTCCAGATTCATCTCAGGGTGTGGTACCTTTGATTGACTTCGAGTGAAAGAGTGAGCCAGCGCGCACACTTCACACATTGTTCATGCACGCCATGATTCACGCTCACCTGAATTATTTTAATTCCGCTTGACAGCTTTTACAAGACTACAAGCAGTCCCTCCCTCCCGCCTCCCGCCCCCTCCCCGCCCACAACTCTTTCGTTAAAGCAACTCATTCGTGATGCAACTGGACCAGGTGATAAATACGACGTCGATGCACATCGCTAGATGCCGCTGCCGTCACGTAATCACCAGCAGCTTCGAGACCGAGCGTGGGACTGAGTGTCGGAGGAAGTGTGAATGTGTGCGTGTCACTGTCTTTGTGTGTGTCTGCGTGCGTGTTGACGGCGCTGCGAGCTCACTTTCAACAGTTTCTCTCTGCTTCTGTGAGGGTTGATGGGCATCGCTTTATGCATCCCTGTCTTCGTCTGTCGCTCTGTGTTTGTGTGTGTGTGTGTGTTTGTGTGTGTGTGTGTGAGTCTGTCATCTGGCGAGGACAACGTTGTTGAGTGTTACTCGAGAATTCAGATTGCTGCTCAGTCGTCACGATAAGCTTGTTATTGAGCGCATCTGAGCAAATAAACAAACAACCTTGCAAATACAACTTTTTTTATATTTATTTTTTTCTCACCTGCTGCCTCCTCGTAAGCATCAATGTTGTTGTTGCTGTTGTTGTTATGTTGACGGGTGATTGAGATCTCGATCAAGATTAAGTTTCAGGTTGAAGAATGGTGTTAATCTCTGGAGCAGGTGCTTCTTTATCAACAAACTGTTTAGAATGAGACGCAAAATGAATGCAACTCGTTTTGCAGTTTACCCTTCCCTCCGCCCTTCCTTTCTTCCTTCCCATGTTCACTAATCCTGAACCGCTTTCGACTCGCTCGAGCGACTCTTGTGTTGCCGGAAGAGGCAATTTCCCTCGTCGCGAGGGGGGAAGCGACAACAAGGAGGAAAAACGAAGTACCAGGAAAGGAAGGACAGATGCTCGTTCCTCATAATGCTGTCCTTTTTTTCCTCAGTGAGACGTTTTTTCTTACTTTTACCCGTTTAACCTTACTTCTTAAGTTTACTTACCTCTTCAAATACAAGAAAATACAGAATATATGCGGTTAGAATACACTGTACTCTGTACAACAAGTGGGCGGACCACACCCATCTTTAAATGAGTGCATGGTTAGTGTTGATATCGGCTGCAAAGGTATTCAAATCGGTTTCTTAGCTCACTGCCAGATAAAGTATTCATGCAAATCTTCTGCTAGTCGTAACTCTAAAAGTGGGAAGATCACGCCCACTATTATCATAATGGATACTTTTGATACTTTTCTATACATGCCACGCCTCCTTGTGTGCGTTATAAAGGCAAAGGGCAAAGCTAGAAGCTTTCGTTGCCGGGTGAGTTTAAAGAAGTTAAATTTTTCCGGTTGGTTTCCTTTCTTTCTCAAAAAATTGGTCGCTGGTTGCATTTCCGGTTTTCTCTCTCTCTTCTTCCTGATGGCATCCTGTTCGTCCTTTGAGCGTTCCTCCTGCAAATAAAAATACTTTTACGATTCGTCGTAAAACTAATCTTAAGCTCTTTAAAGCCTTCGAATGGAAAACGCTATGAATTTTGTGTTGAGGGTGGACGAGGGCAGGAGTGGGGAGGGGAAAGGGGGGGGGAGGGATGAGCCTTCATTAAGTATTAATTTTCAAGCGCAGCTTCGTTGTTGTTGTTGTTGTTGTTTTAATGTGTCCTTTTGTTGGGTTTTTAGTTTGGGAATTTTATGACTTCCTATAAAAAGATTCTCCCATCAAATCCCATGACCCATGTTAGTATGTACATGAGTGACATGTATGCGTGTCACACATGAATTGACGAGGAAGCGGTCCACCGTCATTCGATTCTGCCACCAAATAAAATGGCCAAAATAATTAACTTTAATGAAATGTGACGATGTGTTGGCGACATGGTCGTTGTTGTTGTGGTTTGGCTACTTTCCCTGGTGCGGGCGAGGGGGGGATGGGGTGGGGAGGTTAGTGGGATCAGTGAGGTCACTGAGGTCACTGAGGTTTGCAGTTTATTGATGTAGCGTAGTTAAAAAGCAATAACAACAAACAAACACAATATTGAGTCAACCACAAAGTCAGCCATGATATAGAATGGTACAGAGAACAGCAACAACAACAGTCGCTGCGTCCCCCCTCAAGCCCTCAGGGGGTGCGGGGGTACTCGCTTCGGTCCAGCTTCGGAAGCACTGCAAGCCACTACTGAAGCGTTCGGAGATCAGAGCGGCAACGCGTGGATGTTTCGAAAGTTATGCATTTTTAATGCGCTTTTAATGGGCTGGCGATTTCTTTGTTGTTGGTTTTTATTTCGGTTTTTATACCTGGCAGCTGCCGGATATAAAATCCACTCCCCCTCCCTCCCTCCCTCTCTCTCTCTCTCTCCCACTTCCGCTCGTGTCTCTTCTCAAGGAAGCAAACAACGGAGTTGAAGCTGTTTTATTAAGAAGACGGTTGATGTTCATGACGTCGTCGTCCTCTCGTTTGACACGTTTTAAAACGCGTTCTTCTTTCAGTTCACTTCTTTTCAAAGTACTTATCTGTTGCTTTTGTTATTTTTCAATGTACTTTCGGCTTTCATCTTGTTAACACAAGATATCATTTAAATTACTTGGAGAAGATTGCTGATTGTTTGTTTCAATTTTGCTGTCGTTCAGCTTCTTCAAGTGCACACACACACATCCACACACACACTCACACATCGCACTGGCTTTTATCTTGCGCTTGAGATCCTTTTCAAGACATTGCATCGCCCACATCAACATTCAGCTCATTCATTTTCCAATACAAACACATTTTTACACCCGCTCGGAAGCCACTCATACAATATTTAAATAGCAATCAAAACTTTAATCGTTGTTTACCATCAAAATTTACATGCGCCATTTTTCCGTGGCACTCCGAGTGCCGTAAGCTTTGCTAATGCTTCTCCTTCTTCTTCTTCTTCTTCTTCTTCTTCTTCTTCTTCTTCTTCTTCTTGACTTTTCTGGGGTTTTCTTTCTTCCGTAGAATCCTTTCTCTTGTAAGCTGAGTTAAGCTGCGAGTAGCTTCTGAGTTGCCTGCTTCTGACTGCCTGTGCGTCAGCCAAACCGAGCGCCCTCTCACCCCTGATAAACCAGCAACCCTCTCCAGCACCCCCGCACCCCCTTGCAACGTCCGCCCCTGTCAATTTCTTTGTCTGTTTACTCGCCTCGCATTTCGCTTTGTTTGAGTTCAATGGAAGAATGATTTTTCTTATCTTTTTGCTTCTGTATATTCATCTGCATCTTCTTCTTCCTTTCTTCTTCTTATTCTTCTTCCTTTCCTTTATATTAACCTCTTTTCTTCACTTTTTCTCTCCATTCATCAAAGTTGCTTGCTTTGCATACGATTTATTTGTGGCTTTTCTTAAGTTTATCGTCTTCTTTGCATCTAAAATTATAATTTTTCCTTTCATTCTTCCTCTTCCTCTTCTTCTTCTTCTTCTGTGTCAGTGTGCGTGTGGCTTTATGTGTGTAGCTGTTCGTGTGCGTGTGTGTGTGTGTGTGTGTTTATTTGTTCCTGTCATTGTAAGCCACATAAAGAACCTCTAATTTTCTTTAAAAAATGTGTCGTCCTGGAAATTGTTGTTTACTTTGTTGCGCTCCAAACGACGCAGTTTTCTTGCAATCATCTTTTATCTTGTATCTTATACTATAGTTTGTTATTGTGGTTATTGTAGATAATCTGTTTTTTATTACTTGACAAGTACTCCAAAGGGCCAAGTTTCCGACTCTGGCACCTTCGACTGACTGGAGCAACCAATATACTATATAATATTTTTTAAAAAGCTTTGTTGCATTTTTAAACACTTTCGTTAAAGTTTCAAAATAATCTTCCATAAGTTTTGAATTTCAAAAAATTGTGCGTCAAGTCGTTAAAAATGTTTGTATAGTTTGGCATTTTTCGATATTTTCCGTTAATTTCTGTAAAGTATTCGTTAGGTTTTGAAAAAAGTTCGTTGAATTCCGAAACATAGTCTTTAAGTTCTGAATTTGTACAACTTTTTTATTATGTATGATTAAGTATTAAAAGCTGTCGTTAAGTTTTGAAAGAATTCCTTGAGTTTTGAAAAATCGCCGTTATTTTTTCAAATTTCTTTCAATTTCATTCAATTTCATCCTCATTACGCCCTTGTTTCTTACGTTTTTCCTTTCTTTCCTTCCTATTCTCATATTTTACACTCTTCACTTCGTATTTCTCACTCCATTTTGCGTATTTCTTTCTGGTTGCTGTTTCTTTTCGTGCTTTTTATTCTTCCTCTAGTGCTATACTCTTCATGAGTATACACACCATATACACCATAAACAACACCCAAATACAACACAACAACAACAACAACAACAACAACAACCGAGTACAAATATCAACCACAAGAAAAACAACTCCAACAACAATCGATATCATTTTTTTAGAACTAAAACAATCACTCAATCTGATGCCTCGACTAAACTTCCGTTTCCGGAGAGAACTCAAAGAACTCTACTGAATTTTATGCCTATAATTCTCAGTCTCTCTCTTTCTAGGTCTGTCCCTCTCTCTCTCTCTCTCTCTCCAAGCCTCCAATGAATTCAATTGAATGTCATTCATTCGGGTGGAAAAATTGCTATGTTATGCCACACAACGATGCATGTCGTAGCTCAAAACAAGGGCGTCATCTAAAGGAAGGGGAGAGGAAGGGAAGGGGAACTGCACCAGAGAAACTTTATTCAATCAAACAAATGAAATGAAGATGGCGCCACTGCAGCAGCGCAGTGAAATTGATGTGCAGCGAGTGTGGCCGCCAGGGAAATAAAATGAGGAGGAACATTAAAAGAAAAGCAAGAAGCAGAAGAAGAAGAAGAGCTCTCTTATTCTTCTCCTTGTGTTTTTCCTGAATACTCTGCTGCTACCACCGCAATTTCGAAAAGTTTCATCGCTGGGATTCCGTGAATTCAGGACCCGGTCTTGTATTCGAAGAAGTCTCCGAAGGAATGGCAACGGAATTTTGAAGGAAAATGCTACGAGTATAAAATTAGTTCAACCTTTTTGCGAGAAACTGAGTTGATGTCGACCTTGACATCAAAGATGACATCGTGAAACATCGAAGCGTGGAACGCAAACGAACCGAACTGAAAAGTTTTAAGGAGCTTAACAAAGTCACGCACACAAACACACACACGCACACGCACAGATACGCAGTGACATCTAGTAAATTGCTAATGTTGTTCGTTACATTTTTGTTGTTGTTGGCTTTGTTGTAGCTGAAAGAATGTCCTTCACCTACATGAAAGCACAATAAATACTTGAAAACAAGAACAAAAACTGAAAAAAACCGAAGAAAAACTGCAAAAATTCTGCATGCACAGAATGATAAAGGTTCGGCTTGAGGATGTGTGAGAGAGTGTGTGTGTGAGTGTGTGTGTTGGTGTGTGTGTGTGTCTAAAAGGTCATAAAGAACAGCGGAAAAGCAAGAAATTTTCCAAGTTAACAATGACGAAAGTGCAGCAGAAATTCTGTGAAAACAAACACACTCACACAGATACACACATACATACACTCCATATCGCTGAGAAAATGGCACGCAACTTTGCAAATAACAACAACAACAAAGAACCAGGACGATTTCTTTTCTTCCGATTCATTATTTTAACAGAAGAACATCAGCAACAACAACAACAACGGGAGCAGTGAAAAAATCAAAGCAACATCAAACAAAACATAAGAAACAATCGCTTTCATAGCAAAAACAATGGAATTAAAAGAGAGAGACGACAAACTGAAAGCAAGAGAGAGAGAGAGAAAGAAGAAGAGAGGGAAGAAGAGTGAGGCACAGAAAGAGTGAGAGTAAGAGAGGGCCAGATAGATCCAGCTATTGCAACTACAACTTCAACAGCACATACACAACAACACCAAACACATCGACTCTCCCTCTCTCCTTCTCTCTCTCTCTCTCTCTCTCTCTCTCTATCGTCAAAACATTAGAATATGAAGCTTACATTAGCTTCAAATTTACATGGATAAATAATAAAATTGTGATTTCTTTACTCCCGAATTTAATAATAAATTATATAAAAATACAGTATTTTTTTTAGTTTCCCGAAAAAATGTAAAATGTAAATTTTAAACCGAAAGATTTAAAACGGAAACGTAAAAAAAAAACAATTCAACTCAGTTGTTTGCTTTGCTTTCGAGTGCAGATGAACTCAGATCAACTCATCAACTCGTGTTCAATGAACTCGAATCGTTGCACATTTAAGCTCATAGCTGCACTGAGTAAATCCAGTGCACTTTCGCCCTCTCGTTCTTCCCTTAACCCCCCCTCCTCCTCCACCCACCTCCCTCTCCATGGATCACAACCAAGCAGTGACAATGACTGATAAGTGTTGGAATAAAATTGATATTTAGTCGTAGCTCAGTAGCAATGGCTTTCAATATGCATCCCTGGGAGAGGGGGGAACAGAGTGGAAGAGGGTGGAAGAGGGTGTAAGAGGGTGTTGAGAGTGATCTGGAAGGTGGGAGGAATAAAATGAATGTGTGAGTGTTCGTAAAAAATGAGTGGAACTTCATTTTGTGGTCTTCTTCTCTTGCTTGTGCTGCTGTTGGCTGAATTTAGAGATTTTCACTTCCAATTCTTATCAATTTTGGGAAGAAAATGGAAGTAAAAGGAAAGAAGAAGAAGAAGCAGACATAAAATTGTTCAAGAGTTCGCTGCAAATGCTCCTGTGATGGTTCTCTGAGCGGGGGAGACGCAGCATCAGGGGAGTGAGGAATCTTGTTGGTGTTTCTTTTCATGGTTGTTGTCTTTGCTTCTGTTCCCGTCATTCTTGTTTTTGTTGTTGTTGGAGATTTTTTAATATTGTTTTTCAATGTTCGTTTTTCACACTCCCAATGAAAATAACACAAAAATTGAGTTGATTTGGTTTTTTTATCTAAAAGATTCGAATTATTAAAGTTATGCAATTTACATGAAAAAAATTACAGAAACGAGAGAGCGAGAGGGAGTGTCTACATAAAAATTACCGTTATTTTAGTTGTTTGCTATTTCTTGTTGTTGTTGTTGTTGTTGCTGCTCTCAAAGTGTTGCTTGCTTAAGCCTGCCGGCAACGTTTTTAATTTTCCTCTCATCCGTTTTTTATCAGCATTCGTTTGTTGTCCTTCGTTTTCCTCTCTCTCTCTCTCCCTCTCTCTCTTTTTCGATTTCGTTCCTTCCCTTTTCATTTCTTTCTTCTTCTGTCTCTAAAAATGTGTGCATTTTTATTCCTTCTTGATTTGCTTTGTTTGCGTTTACAATCGTCGTCGTCGTCCTCTCCGACGTCACCCTCGCTTCTGCTGTTTTCCGTAAAGCGGTGCCCGACTTCCGTTTCCGCTGCTTTGGCGGCTGTCATCTCTTTTAACGTCGTGCTGCGAGATGTTTTCTCGCTTTCCAGTCGTTGCTATTATTTTGTATTTGCTGTTGTTGACAGAGACAGAGAACAAAACACAACAACAACGTGTATAAATGTCAGTGCGGTTCTCTCTTAATTCTGTCTGCATACGGCTTTTCAGTGTTGCCACATTGTAGATAGAAGACAGAAACGATCCCGATAGCAACAGATAGAATACAGAATATTGTATATACGAGGGTCTCCCCCGATCTATCGAACTGATCTACAGAAGAAGAACAAGCAAAAGGTGCTGATGAGGAAACAAAATGAAAAATCGATAAAATAAAAGAAAGTGCATTAAAATAAAAGAAAAGAAAATAAAGAAAAATACAGAAAAGTCAATATTAAATTCGTTGAAAATTCTATTTAAATCGAGTACAATCAAATTTGTGTGTGTGTGTGTGTATATGTGAGTATTTATGAATACTTTATGCGTAAAGTTGCCGTTTCTAAAATTCAATTACTTTAAAATTTCTGTCACAGCAAAGATATCGTTTTTCACAGCATAGAAAATAGAAAAATAAAAAGAACTAAATTCCATAAAAATTCAATAATGTTCAATAAACGCAGAAGAAAACAACTAAATTACTTTCTACAAATTTCGATCGCTAATATAATTTCTATAATTATAAATAACTTATTCAATACAGTAGACATTAAAATAAATTTAAACGATGATGATTTGGCTGTCATTTGACACGCCTCTGGTATCAGTGGGCGTGATATGAGTGGGCGTGGTATCACTGAGCGTGAGAGTAGCGTGAGGGCAGAAATTGACGCCGCGGCAGATAAAAAGAAGTGCAGCTTAAATAAAGTTTACTCCAATAAATAATATTTAATTGCTTTGAACAGACTAAAGAACTAACTGTTAGTGAACATATCTGCACATACACACACACACGCTACCCTACATGAACACATGCACAGCCACGCGTTTGTCAAAGCAGCCGCATTACGTTCATCATCAACGTCAGCGGACGAGCAACGAAGCTTGATGACTGATCATCAAGTGTGACACTCACACATACACATTTAAATGCTGCAGACAGCTGAAGTGTATGAGTACTAAATACACCCACAATACACACACACCACACACACAAGCACATGCATTTATAGAGCCGTTCAGTCACACAGCAACGAATGCCGCATCGACTACAAATTCAACAGCAGATGAGTGAAGCTGCTTCGATTGTGTGGATGTGTGGGTGTGTCGAAGGGTGCTACGTGTGTGCGTGTGTGTGTGGCTGCTTATCCTACCCCTACTCATCCGCAAACACACCCTACGAAACCTTTTTTTCCCTTCTTCTTTTTTGTTGCTGTTTTAATTGACATTCAACCATCGCAATTTACAACGACGACGACGACGACGAGAACGAGAACGCATCTGTCACCGTCAATGATGACAGCGACATCTGTTGTGCGGTTTTGAAACAGTTTCAACGGACAGCGGGTTCAGCGTAAAATTGTGTTGAAAGCATCGGAAAAAGCATAAAAAATTACACAGAATACGAGTTCATTGGGCTTGAATTCAATGCAGAAGCCGAGTACAAAGAAGAACTACAAACAAAGGGGAAAGAGTAAAAAGCAACAACGAACACCGAAATGAAACTATTCAACGAAAACTTATGATTAATGTTCACGGCTCGACTGCGATTGCAGCCGGTTGGAGAGCGGCGACGATGACGGCGACGAAGGACAAAAAATTGACAACATGAAAAATCGATGTTTGATTTACTGCTGTCCTCCTACTCCCGAAGGAGCAGCCCGGAGGGGTGGGCAGAAGGAAGGAGAGAAAAGCAAGCACCGTAAAAACAATGGAATAACCCGGGCCGGGTTGAAGGAGGCGGCCATGCCATCCACATCTCACAGAAGTCACAGGAGACCCGACCGGAAATGTCACCAGGAAAAATCAACACGTCAGGACAACAAAAAATTCACCACCGACAGCTTCTGGCAAAAGCAAAGACGAATGCGGATGCGGACGGGGAATAATGGCCATCGATGCAGTGTGCCCGAAACTTAAATTCGATTCGGATCGCAAAGAAACCACTAGCATTGTGTTATAAGAGGAAAATGGCAGATCCTTTGAATGCATGTAAAATAACAGTTATTGAAAATGTCTCTATAACAAAATTTCTACAAGGACGATTTTATCAAATGATAGTCTCTCATCGACGATGTTTGTGTATAAAAGTAGATGCATCTTTATGTACACTTAATATATGTATATACAGTTAATAACCGGTTCGGTTAACAAATTGAATCACATCGCTTTTTAAATCAAAGACTTACACCCGAACCAAGTAAGTTAAGACACGAACCAGTGAAATGTATTGATTTCTGTAGTAATCAATTATATTTCAGAACCGCAGCGAAGATTTCAACCACTCTTTATTTTTTCCTTAAACTGATCAGGAAATCGACTATAATTCACAGCATGTCTATGAAAATCGTTTTATATATTTGAGGTGTCTTGGAGTTGGTTTTGATCAAACCAGATATTAATCACTCTCGAAGCTAAATACCAGATATAATTGTTATCAATTTATTAGTCTTGTTTACGAAACTAGTTACTATTCTTGACATTAAAGTGGATTTCTAAATATTTAGATTTCCCAACTTCATGGAACCTCCTCCGATTTTAACTGTTGTCACCAGATATACCAAAAATTTCAAAAGGAAGGAAATATTTGAGGTTTTTTAAAGTGAGCTCTTTTGTATTTTAATTTACACCTCGTCAGAACCACAAATGATGCACTCCCTCTCTCATTCATACACACGCGCATACACACATTCATATTCAGTCTGTGAAATTGTTTTTTTCTTTTTTCTAACAACTTTCGCTTGCTTTCAAGCACTTTAAGCAATTCAAATGTTCTGCTTATGCTGAGTACAGCTCGTTAGCTTAAAACCGTTGTAATCCTTTTTGACAAATGAAATATTTGAGGTGCTTTTGCCATACCATCAAACGCACTCATATTGCTCGTGTGCTGCGCCATGTGACATTAAATATCTCGAATATTATGCGCGACACAAGAATTCCGTTGTAAATCCTGTGACAGTCGTAATCCTTTCCGCTTTAATTTCATTTGTTTTATTCTTCTGACTTGATTTGATTTCCCTTTCTATGGATGGCTTCCTCACTCCACTCCACTCCTTCGTACACACTCCAGTTTGTTGTTTTTTGCCATTTGTTGGCGGTTTTCTGGGCGTCCCCTCTTTCTTCTTTCTTGTGTTGTATTTTTTTAGCCAGTTGAGATGCTCAGATAGTTTGCAGGAGAGCTACAGTGCTCGAGGGTGTCGTTTTATTCTTGTTGTATTGTAGTCAAAGATAGAGGCTAAAATTGTTAACGAAGCCGAGTGTCTGTGTGAGTATATTAGGAGACACATGGGTCAGTTAGAAAAGTTTTCGCAAGTTTCAGAAGCACTTTCGAAGCTCCGACATGCAGAGTTTTCACCAATGCGTGGCTTTCGTTTTTTGAAAATTATGCAAAAATGGAATTAAATTTAATATTTATTTCTGACATTGAAGCTGAGTATGTGGGTGTGTGTGTGTGTGTCTGTGTATGAGTTAGTGACTGTCTTCAAAGGCTTATTTAATAAAAACTTTCATGTGGAAAAACATTTTCAATTCAATTTTCTTCAACAAACACTCGTGCATACAGAAATCCCCTATCTACATCTTCTTCATCTCCTTCTTCTTCTTCTCTTCCATTCCTCCTCATCTTTATTTGTGTCATAAAAATGAAGTCTTTGTTTTGTTTTGCTTGGTTTTCGCTGGCTGATGTTTTGTGGCGGCGCGTTTTACAGCCTGCATGTTTGCTCACCGAAGCTCAGTCATGGGCACGAAACCTTTTAAGTGACGCTTTTACTTACTTTCACGTCTGTCGAAGTCGCATAAGAAGAAGAAGAAAACCAGGCATAAAGTCTGAAGCTCACAAATTATATTCATATGAGTACATAACGCGAATGGGTTGAAGTATTAAAAGTATGATTTCGTAAAGGGTGATAAAAAGGGGAGGAAGGAAAGACGGTACGAGGGAAGGAAGCCAGACGACGATATGACGTAAGTATGACATTTATGTGTTGTAATTCATATTATAGCCAACATACTTCAATACTTTTTTACGAGGCCGAAAACAAACGCTGGTTAACGTGGCGTATGAGTAACAAGCAATTCGACGGCGCTCAGCGAAAACGAAGCGCTAAAGCAAAATGTAGAGTGTTTTTAAGGGACTGGGAAAAAATTAAATTTAGTTAAGACGTCAATTTATTCATAAAGGGTCTTAAAATTTGGAATCCCCTTTAAGAAGAATTTTAAATATTATAATTCACTTTAAAATTCATTCAAATTGTGTCTATTTTGTGTATAGAAGATTTGAATAACGATTTTCGAGTGATTTCGACGTATTTGCTTCTGTAATGTCGATGTTTTATTCAGTTTTTTATTAGTTATTCATAACAAAAATCTTTTATTGACAAACTGTCACATTTAATAGCATTTAGCATTTGATAGTACATATTTTATATCACATAATTTCACTTCATATCACTTTTATTTACGGCATGAATTCAGAGACTAAAAGCGACTAAAATGAAGTAACATAATGCTGAAAATTGTTTTAATTTATGACATGAAAAGATTTGCATTAAAAATGTAAGAGAAAATATATTAAAAATAAAACCAAAATCCCAAAAATAATCCAATGTTGGCTGAAACAATATGATGTCCACAGTGGCTTCATTTAACATATAAAAAAGGAGAAACACGCATTTCTAATTTATGAAAATCTAACTAAATTATACAAGAGTAAAAAGTTGTTGCTGTTGTTATTGTTGTAGTAGTTTCTACTATTCCTCATTTTATATGCCACAAAAATAGCATCAATCACTCATGTAGTCAAACATCCTGCGACTCCGACGTCGACGCACGATCATCAGTCACTCGATGCTCATCGCAGAAGCCTAATTAATTTATTTTTATCATAAATTTTAAATAAAATTTAACTAAAGTTTATTAAATAAGATACAAGCAACCAAGAGAATGACGATGAACTTAGTAGTTGTTCGTAAATAGAATGCAGCCGTTTTTATGGGAAAATGTGACAACAACAACTTATTATTTGAACGTTCATTTATTTCAGTGAAATATTTAAGCAAAGGAAAATGTTATTATTTCATGCTGTTCAAATTAAATACAATGAAATAACAATTTAATAAACTAATCGCGCTTGCAGACACAAAACTGGGAAATTAACAGGCAAACAAGCGAACAAACAAACGAAAACAATAAATAAACAAGCGTACAATAAATTCACTAAATAACTTTCTCTCTGCCTCTCTCTCTATCTTTCTCTCTCTCGCTCGCTCTTTCTCCCTCTCACAGAACACTCACAAAATCATGGTTGTTTGCATGGCAAACACAACAGAAGAGGGAAGCTTTTAGTATTTCCTGTGTTTAAACGCAAAGCGAGAGTTGAATGGCTATAATAGAGATAACAACAGCAACAAGAGGCAAATAACAGCAAAGCAACAGCATCAGCAGCGACCTCAGCCTTTCATTATTTGACTCCCTTTCAAACTCGGACTCAGTCTCGGACTCTCACCAAGACTCTCACTCTAACCATCAGTTTGCCAAAAGCGAAAACCATAGACTCATTAATGGCGGACTTCCTTGCGTGTGCGCTTCTCTCTCACATAAATTAAAGCGAGAGCAGAAGCATGAAGGTTTTTAATTACACTTTAATGAGGTAGAAACTAACTTTTATCTTATCTTAATAGAAGACTTTACATGGCATAGGAAATAAAACCTTTGTTATTATTTAAGAGAAAAGCTCTTGAGTCTTCTTATAAGATGTAAATTCAAAGCGATGAAGATTATGAGTAACATTTTTAATATTTCTCAATTCAATTGTGTTTAAATTTCTCAGTAAAATGAATCAAATTAAAGACTAAACTTCGATTAGCAGAGATTCAAACTAATCCCATATTTTTTACAATTTTAAGTTATTTTAGAACCTGATAAAAATAACCTCCATTAACTTTGATTCGATTCTCATTTAATAAAATCTTTGAATAAAAATACGGCAAAAAAACTTGACCATCTTTCGTTGGTTTTTTTTCCCAGATAAAGATTCGTTTTTACTCTCATTTTTGCCTTCTCCTTTTTGGATTTCAGTTGAGTTTTATTTAAACATGTCAGACATGAAAAATGCTGTCATTTTAAATCACTCATTCGTTAGTTCAAAGTACTGCTGCTGCGGTGCGCTGTCAGGAGCTCGCGAACGTTGAGTGAATAAAGCAGAACCCAATGAAAAGCAAAAACAAAAACCAAACGCTAGAGAAAAAACGAGGAGCCTCGAAAGCATCACGAAAAACTACACAAAACAACAGTCGAAAAATCCTAAAAGATAAACGATGTTTGAATCTAAAATGTAGTGAATTAGAGAGGAAGAGAGAAACGAAGGGGAGGGCGAAAGAGGAACAGAGAAGGCGAGAGAAGGTTAGAATATAAAAATACAAACAATTCTACAAACAGAAGTACAGCGAAAGGGATCTTTTAATTGCTGTTGCTGTTATTTGTAGAGCTCAACAACATTCATCCTGCTGTTGGTCAGCGTGCAAGCGTGTTCGGCCGCTTGTTAGTGTTGCAAAAAATATCAGAGTATCGAGGACACGAACGTTGCAAAGCAGAGAGAAAAACGAAGAAAATTAGCATAAAAATCAACCTGAAAATAATGATTTCATGGCGCCGGCGGGACATCGTGGCGTATGAGTGACGTTTAATTAGAAATTATAGCGAATATTCACTGTAATAATATTGTACTTCGCACTCACTTTCTTTTCAATGAATAAAGAAACCGGTTTCCAGACAGAGCGATCTTCTAACGTATCAGCGAATCTTCCACGCCAACCAGACAACCAAACAGCCAACCTGACAGCCAACCTGACAACCAGACAATTAGAAATCTCGTGCTGCTTGACTTCTTAAAACGTTGCTGCTTAAATGAGTGCGTAAATATTTTAGACAGCTTCAAACTACACTGCATCCGACTAACGTTGTGTTAATCAGCGATGAGAGCTGAACTAAAAGCAAACAAAAAAAAGAAACAAACAAAAAATAAAACAGACAAAAAAGGAAACCAAAAACAAGAAAATCGCCAACAGCCATCAACCAGAACCTTGCCCTTCGCTGGAGTCCTCGCTGAAGCCCCGAGTCACGAGGCCGCCGCCTTCTTGTTGCTGCCCGTCAGTCAACCAGTCGGCCAACCAACTCGTCAAGCAGCCGTCAGTTTTTAGCACTCAGTGTGAAGCGCGAAGTGAATTCGGTACACTTTTCTGACGGCTGCTACAAAAGCTCGCCTTCATACATCAGCAGCACATGAAAATGTTTTCTGTGTCTGCTTTGTTTTCGTTTGTCGAATTTTCGTACTTTGTTACTCATGAAGTGTCTGTGAGCGGTACGCAGTGACCCAGTTTTTTTGTTTTAAGGAAAAACGAACACATGCATTCCCACACACACACACACACACACACACACACACACACACACACTCAAGCCTGTTCACAAGCCTACATGCAGGCCTCACAATGATGATTGTCACTCTCAGAGACTTCTTTTTATTCCTTGTTTGTCACAAGAATTTTTATCCTTTTTATCTTTCGAGATATTTGTATTGTTTGACGTTTTTAAAGACAATTCTTTTCACCCTTCTCGTGCAGAACTTCAACCTTGACGAGGAAAACAGTTTGGAGAAATAACACATCCATTTATGCAGAGATTAAAGCAATACAGTAGCTCAAAAAGAAGCGACTGTTTTTCGCTAAATTTAATTCAACCATCAGAAAATGTTAAGAACACAAAAAGTACTTCAAAATACTATCCCTAAAAGGATATCCGCAGAGACACCGCAAAGCAACCGAAAAACCCTCTGAAAAGGGATTCCAAAAAAAGGCTCCAAAACTATTTTAAATGATGGAAAATTCTCGCCTCCAAGTCATGAAATGAAGCACAATGAATCCGTGAATAAAACGTGTAAAAACACATGCAAAAAAATACAAAAACAGACTACGGAGATACCCAAAATGGGTGCAAAATGTGGCTCTATTTAGTCTACTTTTTAGACTCAAAAAATTATTTCAAACGCCTACAAAATCTGGCCTTCGGCTTGTCTAATGAAGCATCACCTGGTTGATGAAAAACGAACCACAGAAGAACCCCCCAAAGAGGAGCATCTGAGTCAGTACAAAAAATGACAGAATTGTTTTTTACTCTTCCTCTAAGAGTCATAAATTTTTGGGCTCGTTGAAATTAACGAAAAAATTATACATTCACTTAAACGCTACGAAAAGAAAAGAAGAAAAAACCACAAAACAAAACAAAAGAAAAACAGAAACTCAAAGAAGCCTTGAGCATTAATTCTCCTTCGGCTGGAAAGTTCATTAAGAGAAGCGGCACTGAAAAAAAGAACCAAACTAAAACAACAACAATAACAACAACAACTAAACTAAAAAAATATAAAAAAAAAAAAATCAAACAAAAACTAAACAAAATAACAACAAATCGACTGAAGATGTACAAAAACCGACAAAACGAAACCCAAAAAATGTCGAAACTAAACAAGAGCCGCTATAAAGAGAAAGTGGGAAGGAGAGAGGGGGAGAGAGTAGATGAGAGACTGAAAGAGGAGCACAAAGAGCGGGAGAGCGAGAGAACCTAAAGCAACCGAATCGAACGGGTTGAATCCGAGGGGACGCAAAAAATGGAGAAAAAGAAGTAAAGAGCGAACAGAAAGACGAGAAGAATGAGTCAAGAGGAGAGTAAAAAAGCCGCTGCGGATTGTATTTAGAAGCAATTAAAGAAAATGCAAAAATGTACCCATGAAAATACCGAAAAACCCTACAAAATACATGTACCGAAAAAATAACAAAAAATTTCCAAAACCGAAAAAATGCAAAAGTTTCACCCAAAACAGCGAAGTAAAAAACATTTGCTCTCATTTATAATGTAAATAAGAACTCTGCTCTTCCTCATCGATTAGGTTTTGTAGCGTGTTAAGCAGCCGGAGGAATCCTTCGTTCCTTCATCGCAAGGAAACGAGGAAAAAAGGTGGAAAAACATGCTAACGAACCAAAAAAGGAAAAAAACAAAACACGGCTCACTTCAATCGGATTGTCTACGGAAAATGGATGGATTTATGTGTGGCGGTGTCTGTGTCTGGTTTGGTGTTTATCTATCGTCTGTCTCTCGGTTTGCTGATGTCCCTGAAGAAAGGGGAAAAACGTTGTCGAAGCGCGCCGCAAAGTGTGCCACGCATCACTTCCGATTCACGTCAGATTAACACGGTTTTGAAGGCGACAAGAATTATCAAAACAACAACAACCAAGACAAAAGCCCAGACAAGAGGAAAACGAAAGAAACTCCTAACGAACCGTTTGAAACATATACACAGATATACACATACATATACACACACGTATATACTCACATTCACAAACACAAGCCACCAAAAATGATGATCAGTCACAAAACCCTCAACATGGAAACGTCATAAAAATTTGCCAGAATTTGAAGCTGCCTCCAAAGAAGTTAAGCGAAAAAGCAATTCTAACTGCCTAAAAGTAGACGGCGAAAAATAAACGAAACGAAACAAAATTGAAATTGAAATTTAAATTTATTGAGCCTTTTTTCAACAACATTATAAGTAAACAAAATTCAAATTACAATTGTGGACAAAAATTAAAGACTATAATGTATTATCTTAAAAACATATATGTACAGCAGTATCATACTTATAGTATTAATAAGAAGAAAACATTGAAGAAAACAATAACATGAATATTAAACGCTCTTGCTCCCGGAGCTGACATAGATTGAGATATATAAATCTCTTAACCTAGATTAGATCTTAATGCTAACTTAATGCTCTAAGTAAAGAAAAATAAAGAAAACAGTAATAAAAAATTAATACAAAAACAAAAAAGAGAAAACAAACCTTTTAGACACATTTGAGTGCTAACCTCTATGAGAATGAGGTGCTGTATTTTTATAAAAATTGTGACAAAGTGACATATTTAAATCAAAATTAGCGGGAGCTTCGTTAACAAAGCCAATAGGTGATAAATACCTTAAATTTGACCAGCTAAAGACACTTTGTTGATTGTAGATATCAAGAATACAAACGTTATCATGGCATGAGATTCTATTGACAAATCTATGTAGAATATCTGACACGTAAAGTCCAATTGGACATACTTTAGCTTCGGAATAAACGAAACGATTCGAGTAACGTTTTGTAGGCGATTGGAAATACTTTCCAATACAATGACGTAAGACCTTGCGTTCCAAAATTTCAAATTCTCTAATGACAGTTGGAGAAACGTTAAACCAAATGGGAAAGCCATACAAGATAACAGGTCGAATACAGGTTTTATACAACAAAAGTTTTGTTTTCTTTGGTAAACTTCTGTTCCAAAAAACACTTGAAAAAGTGCCCAAAATTCTGTAGGCTTTTTTTAGTACAATTCTTGCATGTTTGTTAAATTTCAGAAGACTGTAAAAATTAATGCCAAGATATTTAATGGTATCCTTAAAAGGAATCTCAGACCCATTCAAAGCGTATTGTAAAGTTTTGCTTTCAGGCACTACAAACGACTTACATTTCCCTGAAGCATTCCTGATGCAAATGGCTTCACTTTTAGATGCATTAATTTTAATACCCCAGTCCTCGTAAAAACGTCGAACAATTTGCAGATGTTGCACAGTCTGATCTAACGCCATCTTAGGGGACTCATGGTGAGAGTATAGAAGAGAGTCGTCAGCATACAAAGAAAATGAAACAAAATTGTCACAAGTCACAAAAACCGGTGAAAACAAAAGAAATCCTAAGAAAGACGATGAACAAGTATTTTAAAGAGAGGAAGAGAGACAGAAAGAGAGAGTGAAAGATAGGGAGAAAGGTGGAGTAAAAGAGTGAAAAAGAGTGAGACACATCTAGCGACAAACGAAACAATAAGAGTGCAAGAATGAGATGTAAAGAATCGCAAACCCACAAATCAAATGAAATGCAAAAAAGTGTCAAACTGCATGGAAAAAAGCACTAATAAAAGTAAATAAAAAAAGTAGACAAAAAAGTGTTTCGAAAAATTATTGTGTAAATATTTGATTAGTTAACGAGGGCTGTACAAAAAGAAGAGGAAGAGAAGGGGCGAAAATTGTAGGAGGCGGCGATGGAAGAAGAAGAGTACACAATATGGGGTCCGCTTGTTGACTACTCATCAGTTTGACAGTTTGTCTTCTTATTCTTCTTCCAGTTTTTTACAAAAATTACACACACATTTCGTTTATTCACCAAATTTTTCGTCTACCAAAAAATTGGTTGTTTGATTTGCTAAGTGAGAGAGAGAGAGAGTGAGCAAGGGAGGCAGGGAGAGAGAGAAGGGAGCCGTGAAATCAAAAGCAACATAATTTTATAGAAAAAATTGCTGAACCAATTAAAATTTAAAGCCATTGATTTGACACAGATTCGGAGTCAACTTTTCAGTTGTTTAGTAAAAAAGCCACTTTAAAGTATTCGAAATCTATCAAAGTTCGGTCGGGTTTTATAATAACAACGCGTGTTAATATTGAAAGAACGGAAAAACCGAAAATTACTAAAATAAATGTTCACCATTTCTAAAAGTAAAATATTTAATATAAGCAACGATATTAAATAAGGAAAATCTTGGAAAAAGCTTGATTAATAGTTTTGTTCTTCAACAAATGATTTTACTGAACCCTAAAATGCTGAACCTTAATTTTGTTGTTGCTGTTGTTGTTATTCTCATTGTTGTTGTTGTTGTTGTTGTTGTTTTTGCAATTTTTAAATAAACTACCATCGCACAAAATTCCTGGCTGATCTTCCAGTTTAGTGAATTTAAAAAATGGATTTCAGCTCTATTATTGTTGTTATTTTTGTTTTTCCCTTTTGTTTCCTTTCCTTTTTGTCTCTTCTAATTTTTTGCTTCCTTTTCTTCTTTTGTTTCCCACATCGCACGACCGCGACCGCAGCTGCAATTATTTCCAGGTACCTGGTCAAGTCCGCACCCAATTCAGGCCGCCTGGCGTTTTTCATTGTTTATATTTTTAGGCTCGACAAAGCGGAACTGAAAATTTACTACGAATTCCTGCAGTTTTTCATTTTCTTCATTTCTCATTTTTTCATTATATAAACAAGAAAGTAAAAAAATAATGAAGTTAGTAATGAAAGAGCGTAAAATGGGAGCAAACGAAATAAACGACAATGACATTTCATGGTTACAATGTTGCTGTGTTCCGGCTCTGACTTTTGCTCTCGTTTTTGTTCTCGATATTTTTATGGTTGTTGTTACTGTCTCTTGTATTCTCTCCTTTCTCTATTCTCTTGTTACTGTTTTCCTCGTAGTTTTTGTTGTTCTTGTTTTGTTGTTCTTGTTATTGTTATTCTAAAAAACTAAATCATTCTTCCTTCCTTCAACTCTTCTTCTTCGTATATCGCATTCAATGATTGCTTTATCCTGCGCCTAAAATGCTGCCCCGGTTTTTCACTTTCTTTCTTCTTCCTTTTTCTTCGTTGCTTTTTGTATCCTTTTTGTGGATTATTTGTGTTCCTTGCCTTTGGGCCCCGCTATCTACTTACATTAGCCTCAACAAAGGATCCAAAGCTTCAGCTCGGTTTCTTTCATTTTTTAGCATAGTTTTTTGCCAAAGTTTTTCTATCGATTATATTCTAAGTACAATATTTTTTTAAAATTTTTTCCTTGCCCTTTCATACTTCTACATTCTTTAGTAACCATATTTTATGTATGCTGCTGCTAGTTTTTTTTTCAATTGACGTGAACCGAGATCAGCAGCGGCCTGAAAAATGCTTGTTGCCCCTCTCAAAAGCAGTCTGTTGTTATGACAGGCAAAAATATGAAAGCAAAAGTTCACTTAACTGATTAATTGTGTGTACTGCAGAAGACAGACTTTTAATTCCTCGCTCAGTTTAAAGGATTCAATACTTTAAGTATTTTTTTAGGGAAACACACACTTTTGGCGAGTATTGAAAAAGTTTCTTTACTTTGGATTTGACTGGACTTGATTCCGAACTTGACTCATTTGGGAATTGATTGACTTTCGAATTAAATGCTTTCGGAATAGATTTTGGACTTGATTATGGACTCGATTTCGGACTTGGCGTGGACTCAGTTGAGTCACTTGAGAATTTGCTCATGATTCTTAATATCCGAAACGAGTTGACACGATGACTTGACTTGATGAGGTTTAACTTGACCGAATCAACTTGATTTCATTTCTTTTCTCTTCTGACTTTTGACCTGCCTTAATTCGGGGGTTTCGCTGAATATCTTCTTCCTAGAATTATCTATAAAGTCAATGGACATTGTTCAGACTTAATGGAAAGAAAAAACTACTAAAATAATCGCTTTTTCTCGCTCTATCTGCTCTGTTTCTCTCGTTCTTTTCATTAAAGCGTCGTCATTTATATTCTCCAGTTCTTCATGAGACTTGAAATGAAGTGCTTTCAATTTACACATCACTACAACCGCCATCTACCACCATCAACCACTGTGCCCTCTTTATCTCCCCTTCGCCGCAACCACTCCTTTGCCCATGCCTCTCTCTTTCATCGTTCCCTGTTTTAATTTTGTGCTTCATTTCAGGCGTCACTCAAACGGCTCTCGAACTACCGAAAATGTACACTAAATAAGCACTTTTAGCCGCACTTTAAGCGGGGGCTTAAAACAAGTGAACGCGGGGATCAAACGGGTCACGATTGGCGTGGCACCGCGTTCGCAGCTGAACAACAATCTGTCAGAGAGACGCACTGAAGATGGCCGCATCACAGCAGCAGCGGAAGCGGAAAGCCACTTCGAATGCTGCTGCTTCTGAGTTTAGTGAGTAAACAGAGTGGCTGATTGGTTGCGAAGAGGCGGGGGGTGGGGGGTGGGGCAGTGTGGACAAAAGGAGTGCTAAAAGAAAACGCGAACAAAAAATGTTATTGCAGAAAACTAATAAAGCGCCTGAGAGCGCCGCACTAAAACTGGGTGCCGAAGCGAAGCGCAACATTTATTGAGCTCTCGACGCGCTCCTTACGTAAGCCGAATATTGAGCAAAAATGTTTGCGTTGCCGAACAAAATAAAGTGTTCACTATTTCAACACTTTCCAATAATATCACGCCTTCGACGCTTTCGCCAGCAGGCAGAGAATATTTTTTCTGACGTATTTCTTGTGGCTCTGCCAGCTGCGTTCATTCGCCTTCTCCTCCTCCACCCGTCACAGCATGACTCGTGTGGCTTTGTGGCGCTTAAGGAAATAATTAAAAAAGTTTCAATATTAAAACGTTCGCCAAACGTGGCCGAACGTAGTGTGCCGGGGTGCGAGGGGGGTCCACTCGGCAGCACGAGGGTGCGAGTGGAAGCCGCTGGCTATTTTGGCAGCGACGGCAGAAAGTGTCATTCGTTCAGCTGCTGCTCGTTCAATCGTTTCATCGTTCATTGTTATTTCTGCACACAACTATTGTGATCGTGCTTGTTGTTGTTGTTGTTGTTGTTGTTGTTGTTGTTGTTGTTGTTGTTGTTGCCGGTTGCCTGGCTGCTTGCTCGTCTGGTTGGCCTCAATGCTTCTTCATTCCTCACTGGCATCGCCTCGAAGTCGCCGCTAATAGCAGTTCTGATTGCTGTTGTTGTCGCTTCTGTCAGAGTTTGTTTTGTGCCAGTTTCGCGATTGTGTTTGCTCCACTCCTCTTCCTCTTCTATGCCTCGCCAGCGTTGAATATTGATGATGTTGGACGTCGCTCCTGCGTCGAGTATCGGAAATATTCTGCCCGGAGGCGGTATCTTCCACAATGAATGTAGTCATTTTTGGCAGATTTGAAAGGTTTGCACACGAAAGAAAGAAATGTAATGTATTTCGCACAACCAGAGAAAAAATGAGGGCTAACAAATAGAGTTGAACGATAAAAATATCAGAAACTGAACTGTTTGATGACTGTATATCGTGCATTATATTGAAATAAGCCGATATTCTGATGTTATAGCAAATAACACGTAACATCTTCTGTATTACAGATACTGACGTCCTTCCATCTCTCTTCAACATCCTCACTTATGCTACAAGTTATCCTGTCTCATAGTGGGTCCCCTAAAATTGCTCTCTTCTACTCTCCTTTTCGATTCCCTCGCACTTCCTCCATAACAAGTTTAAATTACGGACTCTATCGCCACTCGCCAGGAATGTTTCCCTTCTTGAAGCACTTCTTTTCCTTCAAAGCAGATCTCTTAGCTTACTTCCAAAGTATTCTTCCTTCAAAGTTCAAGTTTCTTTCTTGTTTGTCTCGTTAAACAAACATATTCTCTTGATTCTCGAAGTTTTCTCATCTTCACTTGAAGTGTATTCAAAATGAAGAAATGATTAAGTGTCCTCAAACAGAGCAAAGTATGTCCGAAGGAGGCCATTATTAAAATGAAAAAACTTCCAACGAACACATCACTTGGACTCGAGTGTACTCCTGGCCACTATTTGGGGTGAATTGATACTCCGGTCTACTTTTAATATTTGCCCACTGACCACACCCACATCGATGATGGTCGATTTCTTAAACAAACGTCGGATGGTTGGCAGACTCTGGAGTGCTGGAAATCACCGAGTTTCTGCTTCTTTCATTTCCAGGTCAAGCAAAAGTCAACAAATCATTCATCATTTCCGAGTGATGACTACGTTGGCAAATTATTGGCTCTTCTTTTTTCCTTTTCCATAGTTTTTTTAACTATTTTTCTTTCGTGTCAAAGTTTTATAGAGAATATATTCAGAGAGCCACAGCAAAAATTGCAGTGCATGAGACAAGTAAGTCTGTGTGAGTGTGTGTGTGTGTGTGTTTGTGTGTGTGTGTGGGTTTGTGAGTCTGAGTATTTGCCGGTTTCTTTTATTTTCACCTCATTTTAATATGATTTCAGCAAACATTAAAGGAACCTGTCCCAATCTCTCTCTCTCTCTCTCTATCTGTCTGGGTCTGTCTCTCCTTTTCTCCCTCTCTCTCCCCCTCTGCCTCTGGTTCACACATTCACTCACTCAATCATTCTGACAGCAGTTCAGCAAACGAAAACAGAGGCGCTCAATTTAAAGTTGCTGACCAAATTACTTTGCTGCTTCAGCCGAAACGAGGAGAGACGTCCGCCGGATGCCAGCCGAGTGTCAGCAGTTTGACATCTCTGCCGTCGTCTGCGTTCCGTCTGCTTCGACGTCCGACGCTTCCGTGCGACTCTCGTTTCCAGTCCAAGCAGCGTAGAAAGCAGCAGAGTCTTCCTGCCCGACTCAACGACGGCTGACTGCTTCGGTTTAGGGCTCGTTTGTTTATCCAAAGTTTTGCCGGATTTGCCACTTTTTTGCTTTTCTATTCTTTGACTTTTTCCCCCTTTCTTTCTCTCATTTTGTTTACCTCAAATTCTCCAACAAGCAAATCGTGGTACATAAATCAACACATTAAAAATCGAATTTCCGAAAATGTACAGCTACTCATCTAACCAAACCAAGAGCCCACCACGCCCATCCCCTCCTCGCCCCCCCCACCGGTCGCCAATCCCCTCCTCGACCCCCCCCCCACCGGTCGCCCTGCTCTCCCAGGAAACGAAAACCCGACATTTTTTCCTGAATCATAAAAATCGGAAAGAGCAGAATAGAACGACCCTTCGAATAACAACAAAAGATTAACATAAATTTAATTGTTTTTGTTTGTTGTTGTTGCTGCTGTCCATTGATACGGAAGCTAAGCGGTCGCTGGAGCTGAACCCGAAACCGGCAGCACCGGCCTGGCGTCGGCATGCAGCCCCGCTTCGACTTCGCTTCTGATTCCGACACCGACCCAAATCCGATTGCTTAAAGACAACAAAGTATTAAAGCATTTAGTGAGTTAGTCGCATGTGTACGTGTCTCAGGAAGCGGGGGAGGTGGGGGACTCCATTGAAGATGTATAGTGGCAGAGGGAGATGGAGAGAGAAAGAGATAGAGAGGGTTGGAGGGAGCCAGAATTTGGCAGGACGTGATACGTGAGGCAGGCAGTTGGTCAGAAGGATTTATTTTGGGACGGGTAACTCTTGGAATGTGTTTGTGTGTGTGTGGGTTCCATACGGGCCACACCTGCTTTTAGTTTTCCGCCCGGTTAATCCTACTCTTCTTCTTCTTTCTTTAAGTGTATCTGGTTGATTTGTTGTATCGCTATTGTTACTGTTGTTGTTTTCCTTGCTGGTGGGGGTGTTTATTTTTCTATCATTCCATGGTTGTGCTTCTTCACTCCTTCTTCATTTCTTCTTCTTTCTGTTCATACCACTTCCAATTCTAGTTGAGATTCTCTACAATCTTTCTACAAAAGAATTCAACTCCCAGAGGTTAAATTTTCGGTAACTAGAGTTGTGGGAATTGTGGCCATTTAAGTAGCTCATTTCGAGGATTTGCTCCAGTCTAACTGGTGGAAGATTTAAAGAAAGTGAACGAATTAAGGAATGAGGATGGAGGAAACTCAAACTAAATGAGTGAAGGGTTGAATGGTTGAAAGCATCCTTTCGAAGTTAAGTTGGTTAAAGTGGAGTTAAAGTACAGCAACATAAAATTGAAGTAGAGTTTTTATCAAACTCCTTTAAACTCAATTTGAAGAATATTTTTATAAAAAGAAAGTTGGTGAAGAAGACAGAAGGTGTTGAGTAAAACTTCGTACATTTTTAAACTATATACGATATACTCAAATATAGACAACAGTTGTTCAGCCACAAAAATGTGATTAAAGCCCTTTAACCATTGATTTTACCGTTAACCTGCGTGATTTTCTTAGTTTTTGCCTTTTAGCTGCGACACAAACCATTTGCTGTAATTCGTAAATGCATCTCTGTTGAGAATGGAATGAATCATCAACAGGAACAACAACAAAAACACTTTGTACGAAAGATAATAAATAATCTACAAATAAAGAAAATAAAGCAAATGGAAAACCTCTTTAAAGGAATGAAAATAAAAATAAAAAATTAAAATTAATTCTGAATGAAGACAAATATGAAAAGAAAAAAGAAGAAGAAGCGAAGAGGAACAACTGCTTGGTCACTCAGAATGTGAGTTAATTCCATAAAAAAAAACAAATTTGAGTGGGCAAAAGCAATTGTTAACTTCTAACATATGAGAAAAGTCAGACAGAGTGACAGCTAAAAAAAGACCAACAACAAAATCTTACAAAATTGCGAAAGTAATAAATGGAATATAAATTATTCGAGAAAGCATCTGATCTCATGTGTGACTTCGAGTGCTGAATGTGACAGAAGGAATGCGAGATGCACACTCACTGGGCGACGAGGTCACACTCACACACGTACACAGATGCACACACACACAAAAATACACAGAAACAAGCTCTGAATAATTCTTGGCTCACTTTATGCCAAATATTACACATTTGCCCCTTTCTCTCTCTCCCACTCACTCTCTCTCCCTCTCCCTCTGCCCATCAAACCTATAATAAAATTATTATTATTATTATTATTGTTATTATTATTATTGTTAATCTTATAGTTGCTTTTGTTGTTATTATATCTTGTAAACGTTATCCTCGTTGTTCTTTGATCTTCTCTGCTCCCCTCCTGCGCTGCTGGCGCTTTTATTTGTTTGCATATCCTTTCATCCTTTCGGAATAAACTCTGCTGCAATCGTGCGAGTGAATCGTAAAAGTGAACATCACGCACTTCACAGATTCTTGACTTATTTCAGTTATTTGTGAGCAATTCAAGTGCTCAATAATGGACGCAAATCTGGTCCCGGACCCGGCTGATTCTCTTCTCCATTCGTACATCCGTGTATTTGTATCTTAGCATCGGATGTATTCCTCTCGGTGAGTACCTGCGTGTGTGTGTGTGTGGGTGTGTGTCTGTGTGTGTGTATGTGTGGGTTTTGTCTGTCTGTTGTAAAGTTGGACAGCATTAAAAGCATTCATTGCTCAGGAATTTCTGACTCATGGCATCATGCGAATCATTTCAGTTGTGAATAATAACAACAACAACAACAATAGAGACATATAAAAACAACAAGAAGAACAATAAAGACATATAAATACAACAACAATAACATATTTAATGCTTTTGTGGCCTTCAGCTGATGGATCACCCGACTCTCGATACACTCAACTCGAATACTTCCGTTTGATTGACCGAATTCAACTTCCTGCTTCTCTCCCTGTCTCTCCCCTCTCTCCCCTTTCTCTCTCTCTCTCCCGTACTCTCCATAAACACCTGCTTCTGCTGATGCACTCCATTGAACAGTCGTAACGTGTTCCTCATCAATTTCTGTCATCTTCAGTTCTCGAATTTTCGATCCAATTAACAGAGTTCGATCCAATCCAAACAACAGAGTTCAAAGCTAGTTCTCGATAACTGAAGATGAGGAATTTTAACTCTCTTCGAGTCTGCTGAAATGCTGCAGGACTCTGATAATTTATTTGATGATATTCTGCGTGTTCCAAATGCTTGTATTATACAATAGATAATAATTAAATGATCCACTAACAATAATGATAATCTAAATTATACTCTTAATCGAACTGAAGTTAAATTCGAACATTTTTTATGAAACTTTAAATGCTATTCCAAAAATGCATGGCAAATTCACAATAAAGCAGCAAAAAGCGACAAAACTCTGCTCATAAACTGAATACTCGTGTAGTTGTTTTTATTGTTGTTGTTACTGTTGAAATAACAGACTCCGATGAAGCTGCAATGCGCTATGAAAACTTGCCAAAAGAATTGTTAAAAAAGTAAAATATTATTCTTATTTAAACAAGAAAAAAGTCATATTTTTTTAAGATATATGCACCTGAAGTATGTGTGTGTATGTGTATGTATGTGTGGGTGTGTGTGATTATGTGTTTCGGTTATTTTATGAATATTTGTGTTTGTGTCTGTGTTTGCGTTTTTATTTCTGTCTCATCCTTTTCTACAGCCATCAACATCATCGTCGTAAATAATTCACAAAAAGCCAATAAAACAAATCCAACAACAATAGTAACAACATCAACTACAACAACAACAACTGCAACAACAACAGCAACAGCAATGTTATTGCTTTGGCAGTCAGCATGAACGAGAGCATCTGCTGCTCTTGTTTTGCATGAATGTACTGGCTGTTGTTATTGTTGTTATTGTAGCAATATTGTAGTTTTGTTGTACAACAACAACACATACACACACACACAAGTCGTTGCTTTGTGCATATCGTAATACGTGTATAAAAAAAAGATGGCGAATTGTTGCTGAAACCCAGTCGATGTCAGAGATGCTAAGTTGTTGTTGTTGCAGTCATTTTTTATTGATAACCAGCAGCAACGAAATACGACCAAAGTACAGGTGTTGCCATACTTTTTCAAACCAGTTATGCTGCAATTTATGGCCAGCAGAAGTTCCATTCAGATGGAACCACAAAAAACAAAAAAAAAACAAACACAACCAAAGAAGAAAACTCTCAAGAAGAAGAAGTGACAGTAGAGAGTTAGACAAAAGAAAAAATAATAAATACTAAGCCAAAAAAAGTGTTTAGGAAAGAATATCTTCGAGACTGAAAATAATACTACGAGTAGACAAAAAATATGAGAAACGTAAGATTGAACATGAGGCATTAAGTTTGTAGTGCGAATTCTGAAATTAGTTGTAATCCCTCTGAACACAAATTTAATTACTATACTTCCTCTACGACCCCCCCCCCCCCCTCTCTGTCTCTCACTGTCTCTATTACAATTAATTATGAGTGGAAAACTCTTTCAGTTTGTTTTGAATTCAATTCGCACTTCAAATAAAATGAACTGCATTCAAGTAATTAAATTGCCATCGAACGATGTCAACGGAACAGTTTTTGTGTCAACAAACAGAAAAGTAAACCAACTTAATAGATGCTAACATTTACCCGTACCTCCCCTCCCTCCCCCACTCCCTCCTCCCCTTCGTTTCCACTCAAATTCCCACTCATACAACACTTTATTTACTCGAAGATTGCAATTAATACGAAAGCACAAAATAATTACTTTTAATAGGATTTCATTACAGTTCAATTATGTTGACATTTATGACATTCGCATAGCGCTGCATGTGCCAAGTGACAAGGAGGAAAAGAGACAGCTATACAGTGCTACAGGCAGAGAGTGAACAGTCTGCAGATGCGTTGAGGGGAGGAGGGCAAAAGTCAGTGCAGACAAAGCTTTAGTTTAATTATGCAAAAAATTCGTCACAAATTCAGTGTGTGAGAAGTTTTTAGACGTGGGAGAACCAGGGGAAGAGCGGGAGGGGCGGGGAATTGCACGGTTCGAGAAGAAGAAGAATGACAACGCTCTCGAGTGTCATTCAGTGTACGAAAAGACAAAAATGTGGGCCATGATTTTTAATGGAGAATGTAAGAAAACGTGTAATGATCAACTTGACGCGCGTCCTGAATATTTTAAGTGTTTTATTACATTGAAATTACGCTGGTGCGGCTGCTGCTCCTGGCTCTCTAACGTAAACTTTTCCAGCTTCTCTTGAAGCCATGGAATTTAATTGAAATGCTTTCTAGTTTATTGGGTTCGATTTTGCTGGACTGCAGCTTTTAAAGATTCGTCCTCTTCTTCTCCGTTGCATCGCTCAGTTATTAGCTCAATTATGCTAGGAATCTTAATAAAATATCATAAAACACACAAAACTACAATGAAATGAAAACAAAATAAAATACAATCCAACATAATGCAGTAAAACAAAATAAAAGTAAATAAAACAGATAAGAAAATAAAATAAAATTAATTGAAATTAAGTTCAAACTCTAGTTAAATAAAAATTCAAATGAAATTTCATACATAAACTGCTTTTATGTATCGTGTGCACGATATAATTGCAAGATATCCTTGGAGTGTAGATCATTACAACGCAGAGCACTCCCCGCACCTCCTCTCTTTCCCCCTTCTCTCCCTCTTTCGTCACTACGCTCTCCTCATTACGCTTTCATCGTTGTGACAACAACAACTTCTGCCGGAAGGACATCAGTACACAGAATGAAACTAAAATGAGTAAAATTTATTTATATTGAAATTTATTGATTTCATTACGAAGCAGTTATGAAGTGTTTAATTATTTGGTTGTCCTTTGAACTTAGGCAGAGGCTTTGTACAGTTGTTGTTCGAAATATTTTCATACTGTTGTTGTGGTTGCTGTTGTTGTTGTTGTTATTATTGCCGCTTGAAGTACCCTTGTAGTTGCTGTAAACACATGCAAACATAATTGAGTAGAAGTGGCCTTGTTATGAAAGGACATGTCAGGATACCAGCGCAATTATCATTAATTACACACTTCAATAGCGCAGCAGCGGCTGTGTTAACCGCGCCAAGCCACGCCCCCTTCGCTGTTCGCTCCATCCGCTGGGGCACAAATCAAATTGAGACAAATTCATTTTAAGCACGAAGATTCATTTAAAATGCTTTTGATTTTAATTAAAACAAGATTTATTATTCACTGATAGCAAGATACACATAACGAGAGTGAGAAGAAGGGAGAGAGAGAAAGAGAGAGAGAGAGAGAGTGGATTCAAGAGAGCGGGAAGCAGAGTGGGCAACTTGAAGCAACGAAAGCCAGAATCGTTGATGAAGTTCAGTTAATTTATCAACTTATTGAGGACGTTGAATTGAATTACATGTTTACCTTTAAACTACTAAATTATTTTCCTCTTCTCTTTTTTCTTCCTCTTCTTCATTTTGATCATTTCACATTTCGAAGGAATTTAGAGAAATACGATTTGTTGTAAAAAATTCCACCGCCAGATGGCGTTTTAAAGCGGAAAATGAACGGCGCACACATTTTCGCCGTTTATCATTAAATATTCAAAAATTTTTAATGGATTTCTTTTAGTGAAAGTTTTTTAGCAGCGCAACAAAAAAGCTGCCAACAAAAAGCAACAGAAAACGAAAAAAGATAGAGAAGAAGAAAGATTTTCCCAATCTTTCCAGAGAGAGAAAGAAACCAAAAGCAACAACAACAACAACGGAAACAATGTGTTAAAAAGTTGTTGAGTTAAAATAAGTTGAGTTGCGATACACAACAAAGTTTTGCCACTTAAAACACTACCATTTTCAAGAAAAGAAGAACGTTTAAAAAGAAGAGAGTGAGAGGAAACATTGTGAAGTCTATTGCGATTTAATTTCTCTCCTCCCCTCCCTCCCCGCAACCAAAAGTTGTTCTTCTTCAGCAAGGATCTTTTCGATGAATCAATAGTTACGGAATTTTAACTAAAAAGTTGCTGGTAGTTAAAAATTCCTCTCTCAAAGTTTGGCTGAGGTTTATGAGGCTAGCTTAAAGAGGAAAACACTTCATCATGCGGATGGAGAGAGAGAGAGAGAGAGAATGAGAGAGTTTCCAATTCCATCAGATCGAATTTAATGGAGTTTGTTGACGTTAATTGGAGTTGATGTTAATCGCGTTCCCAAAAAACGATGAAGCAAAACCAGGAGTATTTTTCAATCTCTATGAACTGACCTAAAACTAAACTCAGCCTGAGCTTGAGCCTGTTTTTGAGTCCTGAATTAAGCCCGAGTATGAAATTAAACCGAATTGCGAGTTGCGATTGATTTAATCTCATTTGCAACTAATCAGTACTTTATTACAATTTTACACTTGAACTCTCAATAAAATGCAATTCATCAATATTACTCAAAGCAAAGCGAAAAATGGTTCCAAAGGATTCACTTCCGTCTTTTCCGACATTTAAGAGTTTAATTTTCAACAACGACTATGAAATAAATCGCAGCAAGAACATCACAAATAACAACAACAACATCTATATTGGTATAAACAACAAGCAAGACGACAGCTTGTCAAAAACAGCGAGTGCCCATCAATCAACGTGGCCAAAAGCGGCTGCAAGTGGCAAGGTTCAATTGCTACGATGGCGGCTGGAGGAAGAAGAAGAAGAAGAAGAAGAAAATGGAGAAGCTGCTTTGGAACAACACAAAGAGATCAAAGAAAGAATAGGAAGGCAGGGAACAGAGATGAAGAACAAAATGGAACAAAAAGGAACGCAATCTCGTAAAAAAGTCAATCAGTTTGATCATGATTTTCGAGTGAGTTTTCACTATTGATTGATGTCGCGTTACGTTGGGTGGCGTTACGTTGGGTGGCGTTACGTTACGTCGTCTTGTGATGCCGTCTAATCGCAGCACGATTTCAATAGCATGTCAAATCATGTCATCAAGAGAAGCTTTCAAGGAACATATTCATCGATATCAACAACGAGGAGGAGAATGAAATCACAGCTATTTATACAAACATTTATACATGTACGTATGTACGTACATATATTGTAAATAATTAAGTAAAGTGAAGGGCATGAAAGGGAAGAATGAAACGAATGAACGGTATAACGAATATAATACCAACAACAACGATAACAATGATACTAACAATAATTAGAGTACTATTAAAGAACAACAAAAACAAGAAATAGAACTCAAACAAAGTAACATCAAATATTCAGTCAACGATATAAAACAACAACAATACACAACTAATTTATGAATTATATTTAATTAACTGTCAACTGTTGTATCGTTTTAATTAAAATTAAAAAGGAAATCGTTTTACTTAATTAAGATCGAAACATCATTGAAATGTTTGTTGAATGAGTGAGACATCAAATGAACAACGACAACAACAATAATGAAAAATCATTATCCTATCCACATTTCTATCAAATAAATAAAAGAATTATGCATACATAATAAGAAAACTCACATTAATAAAACGAAAACAAAATAATCTTAAACTTAAACTAAATAATCAAAACTCAACAAAATAAACTCGAAACTCAAAATTTAGAAAGTATTGCCTTTTGAGGTTAAATTTGCGGTGACTTATGACCTGTGACCTCTGTTATCGTGGTACAATAATCCTCACGAATTTTCACAATTTAATTAAAATTATTTTCTTCGCTTCGTCGTCTCTGCTGACGTTGCGAATTCAGAAACGCAAACGAAAGCACGTAATTTTAAACTAATTTTGAGGATTTCATGAGTTTTATGATTTGATGACAGCAACCGAGTAAATAACTCATCCGCAAGCGTCTAGACCGACCGTAAGTACCTTGAGACGTAAGATCTGATCCTTCGTAGTTAATCACGCTATTGAACTTTGCCGATTGATGACCTTTGAAGTGATGGGAAAAAGAAAAGCAAAGCGAAAGAAAAGGATACACAAGAACCGAGGTCAAAGTTACCAAAGCAGAGAATCATTTAGAACATCCCAAAGAAATCATGGATGCAATAACCATAGAGAATTACAGAGTACTGTACTCCAGAACCGCAGAACTCCAAACTCCAAAATAATTATAGAATCAAAAAAATCAAAGTAGAGTTTCCCGAAGAAGTAAAAAAATATTATTATTAAATCCTTTAAGAAGCATAGATAATCATCGACTTGTGTGACATTTTATGCGATGGTGAGAAAAAGGCAGCTAGATAGGAGATAGAAGATAGGAATACCTGCTTGAATTTTGTTCTTCATTCCTTCAACAGCCAGTCATTTCATTTCCGTTCCATTGCATTGCTGATAACTTCGATCAAAAGAGTGATAATTTGTTCCCTTGTCTGCATATGTGTGAATTTCGATTCGCTTGTGTGAGTGTTTGGGTACTTTTGTAGATAAGTTCACTTCTATGGACATCCGCTTTGACTATTTTTTGTTGCTGGGTTCGAGGGTCCTTCATTATCTCATTCTTTGTAGTTCTCAATAGTCGAAGAATAGTTTAAATGTGGTACGGTGAATAATTAAATTTTATATCAATATCCTTTGCATGTGTGTGTGTGTATTTGTGTGTGTCATGTGACACATACAAATTAAAGGACGAAGGATTGTTTATTGTTCTTGCTACGGTTCGGAATGTGAATTAGAATTATTAACCGAAGACTATAAAATATCTTATATAACCAGATAGAGTGCTATACTCGGCCTGGCCGAAGCCTTTATTATTCCACTTTACGATTTCTTCTTCTTTAATACTCCCGAAAACAATATTTTTTCTCCTCCGAGAACGAATTCATTCAAATGCAATGAATCAATTCAATTTATTGGAATTGGATTTCGACTTCGAAAAGCAAAACTTTTTCTAAAAACAAATCGTATTAAATTTCATCAAAATTCCTCGCTTTTTTGGGATTTTCTGTATTCAAACACGATTCATTCAGAGTTGAATGCTGAATTAAGGACCAACATCGGCTCAATCACGGGATAACACTAGGAAAGGGACATCGAACAGGAGTGTGGGGTTGGGGAATGTGGATAAAGCAACCCAGACGGACGGACGGATTGCGCTGTGAGTGACGCGATTCGACTTTTTGCTTTACTTCTTTAATCTCTTCCCTGGTCTTGTTTTGCGCTTGTTTTTATTCGTTGATTTCGTTTCTTTTTCTTTTAAATTCATTTTGAGATTGCAGAATTTTCGGCGTTCAAAGCAATTAAAATAAATTTCAGCTGTTAAATGCATCGTATGAACTGCACCGAAGGGAGGGTAGTTTTTTCTTTTGGTTCCTCTTCTGGACCGGAGCCAGCGATTACTCGGGATTGAAATGACATTTCGGAGCGCAATTTTAACGAAGACGTTAAACCGGAAAATGAAACGCTGACTTCTTTACGACGATTAATAAAATTACATAATCACATTAAATAATGGTTCATTTAAACGAAGATTAATTAAGAAAAAAACTTAAGAAAACGTTAAAAAATAAAAATAAAAAATAGAAACAGAGTGGTTGAAAATCAAAGAGGGAGCTAGCATTATAAGAGAGGGAGAGAAGGGTAGAGAAAACTACTCTTTTCAATACTCCAAACTGATGAATGATTTATGACTCATATTCATTATGATTCATATTCACATTAAATCTACAGAGATTATTATAGAAATTATTATATTATAGATTATTATAGAGATTATCTTATATACTATTAAGATTACAGAGATTGATCCACATACCACATAATGATTAACCGGAACCAAAAGTTTCATTTCCGGTCTCTAAATTTTCATTTCCGGCTAATCCACACCATTGAGAGCGCCTTCGCCATCTAGCGGGTGCTAGCAAAAGGGGACGTTTTTTTTGGGCCAATTGCAACTCAAAGAATTTTTTTAAATCCACACCACAAAAGAACTTTCAAAGCTCCACAATTTTACATTTAATAAAGATGAACTAATTTGACAATTTGCCAACCAACAACTTTTTCACTATCTGGCGAAAAGCTGTGTTTATCCCATACAATAACCTGTTTTTTTCTTATCTTATCTATCTACTAAAATAATGCAGGTTTGTTTAATTCAAAAGATATTCTATGAGCAGATACTTTCTGTGGATTGTGGATTTTATGTGGGTTTTTTACATTCGCAGTTCCGAAAATATTGGGAAAGCTGCATAGCGCCATCTACATGTCACTCATCGCTTGAAAGTGCATCATTGTACATAATTAATACGAAGGGTTGCTGTATAAGCTTTGTTCAGGTTTTTTCTTCTATTATTTTCTAGATGAATTTATGAACGTTTTTATAGGAAATTAATTAAAATAAAAATTGTAAAAATAAAAAAGTGTTGTATACGCTTAGCTTGTACACAAAATCCAATAATAGTTACTAGAATAAATTATTGAATATAAAAAAAAATGTTTACATTGCTTAAACTTAAATTTAATAAAACTTTTAATATCTTATTTATTTAAAAAAATAAAAAAATTTATTTGGAAAATTATTTACATAATTTGGAATTTCAATTTACATCACAATTAATTTATTCAATTCCCTTAAATTGTGAAATTTAAAGAAGAAACTCAGTCTCAAAACTCGACAAAAAAAAAACAATAATAATTATAGAAAAATATTCAAATTATTATTAAAGCTTTTAAAATTTAATTTTTAATTTTAAAAAAATAAAAAAAACAAATAAATCCAAACTAAATATTCTGATAAAATAAAAATGTCATGAATAAAAATGAAAACTGTTAAAAAGCAAACTGCTTTAAATTGCTTATAATTGCATATTTTTAGTTGGCTCGATTAAGGGTTCAATTAAAATCAGAATATAATCGAAAAAAATCAGTCTAATACTGATCTGAGTTATTCTCAGTTATTTTACTTTTTTAATTATTATTATTTTCAATTATTTTAAGTTTGTTTTCTGATATTAGATCAGAAAAAAACCACATTTATTAAGAAAAACTCAAAATAATTGAAATAATAATAATTAAATAATAATAAATGATAATAATTAAAAAAGTGAAATAACTCAGAAAAGTGATAACATGTTTAGATATCATCGTCGCCATCATCCACCAGCTACATGTTGCCATGTCCACCATCCAGCTTCTCCTCTTAGTACTAAACTCCTCCGCATGCATTCCACACTCTCTGGCGCAGAATCCAGAATGGAATCCAATTAAAATCCAAATTCATTTGCAGCTGCATTCAATGCAACAAAAGAAATGAGTGGCTTTTAAATATGAAAAAAATATCATTTTTAAAATTTATTCCTCATTAAAATTACAATTTTTATTATTTATTTACTTCAACAAGATTCTAATTTGTTTTTTGTAAAGTTCAAAATTTTATCGTCTTTTTCTAAGTTCAAAAGTGCTTTTATATAAATAAATAATATAAAATATAATATTTAAATTTCATACAATTTTTTATACACCAGCAAAAGTTAGAACTTTTAAAATTTTTTTATTATATTTCTTTAAGTTCCAGTAAAATTTTAAAAAAAGTGATCTACAATTTTTACAGAATAATTTTCTTGAATATTTATTATAATTTTTGTACAATTTCGTAGATGTGTTTCATGGCGTTGCTTTAAAACCAGATTCTAGTCAACAGAGAAGTTTGGCTTCCAGAGAGAGTCGTGATAGAGTCGGAGAGAGAAGAGAATGCAGAAATCGGAGGAGAGAGAGAGGGCAACGCAGCATCACACATCATTGTTTTTTGTCACTCTTATTTCACTTTGGGATCTCATTGTTGTTGTTGTCGCTGTTATTGTTTTTTTAACCAAACAATTGCGTCCATCAAGTGTCAAGTCGAAGCTTTGACATCAAGTGCACCGTATAGCAACCATGATGAGTTTTCCACAAGAGATACCGACGACAACCGGGCAGATGCATTTCCACCACTCATCCCATGAGCCCTTTGCTCCCCGCGCTCTTTGCTACTCTTCGCTCTGCCGCAACACTTCTTCGGCAAACCTACCATCGAAAATGTGTTGTAAAACCCCATTTTAATGGCTTTTTTACATCATCCTAAACAAATCGTTTCAACACTTTTATGATTCAGTTTGTTTTACTAGTTTTTTTTTCTATAATTCTTGGCTGGCTTTTACGATCGCCATAAAAAAATTCGACGAATTGTCACAGCACACAAACAAGGTAATGCGTAAAGTAAACAGACACACATTACTCAATCATTAGAACAAGAAAAACAAAATATTATGATGTACAGTTTCGATGTTAAACCGATTTCCGGTAAACATAACTTTTTAGAAATTAAAAATCAGGATTGAAAATCGAATCGAAAGAAATAATTAAAATGAAGAATAATGAATAAGATTAAAATTCAGAAAGCAATCTAATAACTGAATTTTATTCCATTCAACATTCATTACAAATAACTGTCAAACATTTCGAGAATATCTGATAAAATCACAACAGCAACAACAACAGCAACAATGACAATGCTTTGGACCAATTAAACTATCGCAAAACTAAATCTCGACAACATGGCGTCGAATCAAAGGTACTCTGAGAAGTTTGTACATAAAAAGTTTGAAGTTCTTTTGGTCTGGTTACACAGTTTTGACAAGTTTTCGAAAATATGAGAGCTAAGGGAAAGTAGGAGAAGGTCAAGCAGATTAGAGGTTGCCATAGAATAATATAAGCGATAAGAAAATAAGGAGAGAGAGACAGAGACAGAGCTCTGTAACAATAACTTATAAATGTTATACTTGTATTTAGTGTGAAATGTGAAAATTTACAAGATTCACTTGAGTCGTTCTACGATAGTATGTGTATTGTTGTTGTTATTGTTGATATTCTCATTGTTGTTGTTGTTGTTGTTGTTGTTGTTGTTGTTGTTATAGTAGTAGTGTTCAACCCTCAACGATTTCAGACGTCACTCAATTTTATATGAAAAAGGAGAGCTAATGCCGGGTAGCAGAAGAAGAAGTGGAGAGCCAACTGTCAACTGTCACTCATTCCTGACAGTTGAAATCAGCTGATCAAGCACTCAACCAGCGAAATACCACCCGCCACCCCAACGTATCCTTACTGTAGTCCTTGTGTGTTTACTGTATGGACGCATGTACTGTTCATCTGTCCGTCTGTCTGTCTGCTTACGGTGTTCATTTTCAGCTGCTTTATTTTCGTATTGAATTAATACGTGCAATAAACTCGTATTGTAAAATTTTCCCGAAAGATCCACGAAGAAGAGTCAATTAATGCTCCCTAATTTATTTATAAATGCACACTACACTCACTCATTGGCAGTTCCCTACCCTTACAATACACCCCCACCCCCCGCACACAACCACATGCACTGCCAAATATTTGCATAATTGCAGTGAGCTTTTATTAAGCGAATTGAATTCATTTCGGTGCCGCAAAAGTTCCACGTCGTGTAAATTTTCCACATCATCTGAGTATTTGTTTGAGAGCGAGAAAGAGAGAGATAGAGGGAGTGAATAAGAGACTACAGAGAATGAAAGGAATACGAAATTTGGCTCACATTCTTCAATACAATACAGATACAGAGTGATACAGAGAAGCTATATACTAAAAAATTCCTATTGGATTTATATATAAAAATGTGATTTTGTTACTTGATCTTGTAACATCACCTCTTGTGATATATAACTTGTATTTAAGATAATTTTCGTGATCTTTGAACTTTTCCATTATTTTCTTGTATTTTTAATAATGGAACTTATTAATTTCAATTATTTATTTAAATTGTATTAATGCACAAAATATATATAATAATTTTACTGATAGACTAAATTTCTGAGTTTTAATACTCTATCTTACTGAATTCTCATTAATATGCATCTTCTTTGTATAGAGTACTAATATTTTTATCTATTACGTTCGTAATCAGATTTTCATTGCCAAAGAGTTTAATAAAAGCAATGATAAAATTCTTATGAAACTACTAACTTTCAGTAATCAGATAAAAAGTACCTAAAGACTACACTTCAAAAGTAAATAACAATAGTTTTGGAAGTGAAACAAACCCTGCTCATTAAAATCAAAGAAAGGCATTGAAATTCTGTTCTCTGTGATAATATCTCTCCTTCACTAAATCTATCCGAGGTAAAAATTCTTAAATGATCTAATTTAGTTCGGTAACTTGTATACTATATGGTAGTTTTACAGCAATCGTTGATGTGCGAATGTTGTGCCACTTTTTTGATTGAGTGCGATAAGTAGATCCAGAAACCCCACCACAACTTTTATTTATTTAAATTCAAATACTTACGAGTATTCAGAATTGCTTGCTTTTAAAATCAAAGTTATTTAAAAACAAGTGATAATTTTTAAAGGGTTTGCCTGCGTTCCATGGACTTAGTTTGACTTGAGTAGTGTTTAATTGGAAGAAGCAGAAGACTCATGATGAAAAGATTACAGACAAATGTAACTGATCTCTGTGATTGCAGATTATTGTAAATTATTGTAGATGATTTTTGGATGATTGCCGTTGAGTTTAGATAATTGTAGATTCTTCTATTTGTGTGTGTTATTGTTAACTTTCAGTTAAGTATGGAGATCTGTTTTAATATAAATATTTAATCTCAGCAACTGAAAAAGACTATCATCATAGAGCATTTCCGAAATTTTATTTATTATTCAACTTTAATATTCGCACACGCGTGAAGGATGCACATGTACGTGACCTAGATAAGCACTCATGAGGAGAAGAAGAATAACATTTATGTTTTCAAGCTAAGGCTTGTGTTAGTCTTTCATAAAAAACTTTTATCTGAGATGTCTTATCTGAATATTATATGATTTCGCAGAATCTTCTGGGATTTTTCCAAGCTTTTGATTATCAGTGGGTGTGGCCATTAAATACTATTTTATTATTCCAAACAAATACGCTTAAACGTGTTCAATTGGAAGTTTTCGTGCCCCTTTCTTGCTTATCTTAACATAAGATCAGGAGATGAAGAGCAATTAAATGCAACTAAAATAAGATGAGTTTTGTACTACTTCCTAGTATGGACACGAGTATTAAATGACACACAAATGATAAAAATAACAATTTATTGCTTAGATACATTTTTAATTCTTTTGTTTTTCCCACGCTTAAAAATGCACACTTTAACAACTTTAAAGCTAACTTACTTAATATTTAACTAACTAACAAAGTCTTTGTTTGAAAATTAGCCGATTTTCAAAAAAGGAGTAACGAAGTGATGAAAGCAGCGACCGTAATAGTGGATATACAGACTGGTTCCCTTTGGTCCCAGAAACTGCTTGTGACATTCAAACATGCAAGGGCTGCTGTAGGTTTGGCGATCGGAGCCACAGACGGGGTTTGACTCCACTAAACATAGGCATATATTTGGCAACTTATCGGTATCCTGATCGGTTCTGGCTTTGCTGAAGGAATCCACCTCCGCATTCACACCGGAATCCGCTTCAGATTCGGTAATGACTGAGTTAGTATTTGGATCAAGAGCGGTTTCCAGTTTATCATTCTTAATATCCGCATTAAGATCCGCAATTGTATCAGATGTCCACAGAAGTACCACATCCGCATCTGTCAGCAGTGATTCATCGGTGAACACTGTCTGAGAAGGAGCAGCAACCACAACACTCAATAGAAGTGGAAGACAGATTAAGAACTTCATTCTTGTTCCTTTGAAGATTGACGATTTTTAAAAACGAGTTGCTCACAAAATCTAGGTTTGAACACTAACCAAAAGTTGAGGTGCTATTTATACTGAGAAGCAGCTTTTATATAATATTTGTTGTGATGTAAAACTGTATGTAACTGTAGATCAGATAAACAAAGATATCATAGTGAAGATAAAACGTTGAGCAGTTAATTTAGCAAAGTAATTCTTAAGAAAAGAAACTTGTAAATATATTAAATAAAACAAACAATATAAAAACAACATATGCAGAACATAATAATAAAAACAATTAAAACAGCAGAACCTAAATGGAAATCTTTTGAGAAAACTGAGATAAGAGACACTCGTGTATGAAATGTGGCTCATATTATACAAAGTACCAAAGCGTAGCATGGCTACGACATCACCGAAAATCGGAGCATTTATAAAATTCTAAGGAGACTCAGCAAGATATTATTCAATCGGCGAGTCCGCCAAAAATGGAAATGCTAACGAAAATGGGAACATAGTGTATGAAAAGCAAGGAATTATATTAAACTAAAACACGAATCCAAATTAAGGAAACTTGGCTTTGGTAGCTGTTGGTTCCGAAAGTGTGATGGTATATAAAATACATTTGCCATCTAAAGCAAATGTTTCAACCGTACAATTCAAATAGTACGAGTAACTCAGGCGAAGTTACCTAAAAAACACATACCGCCACAAGAACTGAAAGCTGAAATTAACAAAATCAAAAATAACGGGTCACCTGGAATCGATATATTTAATGCCGAAGGTATAAAATATTTGCAATAAAAAATGTAATCTTTCCAGCATTGATATATAATGTTGATATTAATGTTGTAATATAAGTTTGGGTCAGATGTCAGAAAAGAAACCCGTTAAGGATCTTCGTAAGTGTGACCGTCCACAGAATACTGTCCCAGAAGAGAAAAGCCAATTAATTGGGATATGGGAGCCAGGATAACTGAACAAGCTATAAGAACGAGGAACAAATTGAATCCAATCGACTCCTGTTAATATTGCAATATCCACTGGTGGCTCTAAAAGGATGAAGGTCCGGAAAACCTTAATACTGAAGGGAATTAACTGATACTCCATTAATATTCCTAACCGATTTCCTTGAATATGTAGAATTAACTCAGGTACTCGATTTTTAAAGGGTTTGGTTTATGAATTCAAATCGAATGGGGTTTCAAACAATAGGAGTTCTATTGGGGTTGGAGGAGTATAGCTGTATATTTTATGCTGAGGCCTTTGTTAATATTTCATTGTTATTTGCAGATGTCTTATCTGAACATTATACGACAGAGTCTTGCGGAATCTTTCCACGCTCTCGATTATCGGTGGCTGTGGCTCTTAAAGAGTATTAATCTTCTAAACAAATATGCAAACAAAAATGTATTTCATCTTCAGTTATAAAAGTAAACAAACAGCGTTTTCGTGCCCCTTTTTTCTTATCTTCCCTCTGATTTCAAATGAGAGTATTGCGATTTAATTTTAATGATTTGTACCGTTGTATAACGTGAATTCAACGCCAGAAGCTGTTTCAGGACGAAAGGATCATAGAGACATTTGAGCTCAAGGGATCGATAGCCATTAAATGCAAGTAACACAAGACATGATCCTTGTTACTTCCTCGTATGACGAGAAAAATTAACCAATGCACAGAAATAGCAAAAAACTTGGAATTTAATGCTTAGATAACTTTTATATTTTTTGTTTTTTGCACGCTTAAAACTGAGAGTATTGTGATAACTTTAAAGCTAACTTACTTAATATCGTTGTTTAAAATAATTTATAAATACAGAAGTCTTTAGTTTAAAATTTAGCCGATTTTTAGATAAGGACTAATAGCGTGGCGATAGCAGCGACCTCGGTGCCCGATATGCAGATGGGTTCCCTTCGACCCGAGGAACTTCTTATAGCATTCAAACATGCACGGACTACGATAGGTTCGGACGTCAGAACCACAGACTGGATCTAAATCGAAAATTATGCATGGACATCGAGTGGGCAACTCTTCGGTATCCTTATCAGTTTTGTCTTTATTCGAGGCATCCACAATGACATCCTCATCCGCACCCTCATACACATGCCCATTCTTATACGCTGCGTCATCTAAATCTTCAACATCCGAATTCACATTAAGAACGGTCTCCAGGTTGACATCCTTCATATCCTCATTCAGATCCTTAATTGTATCTGATATCCACTGATGTACCATATCCGCATCTGTCAAGGGTGTTTTATGGGTGGACACCGTCTGAGAAGGAGCAGCAACCGCAACACTGAGTAGAAGAGGAAAACAGATTAAGAACTTCATTCTTGTTCCTTTGAAGATTTTTTTATTTTGCTGAAAACGAGTTGCTCACAAACGAGAGCTTCGAAGGAACTGCAGAAGGTGTCGAAATTCGGTGCTATTTATACGGAGAAAGCAATCAAGATCGCAGGCCAAATCAACAGTTTATCGTAGCTTATCTTCACGCATTCAAGCGGTGACAATCTTGTTAATCTTCACGTTAATCTTTGAAGCTGCCTTTGTTGTTGTTGTTGTTGCAGGTGAAGTAAAAAACTATAAAACTGTATATCAAACAAACGAAGATATGATATCATGGATAATGTTGAAAGTGAAGGTAGCACGTGAAGATTATTTAGAAGCTCAAATGCCACACCCTCGTGATTAGTATGGCATACGGAGAAGGGGGCGGACCACACCCATATTCGGCAGAGTACTTAATACTGATCATAATATACTTAATACTGATACACGACACATGCTTCTAAACCTGCCACGCCTACATCGTTACAGACTTGTGCGTTGCAGACTTCTGAAGGAAAAACATAATACATGTACTCTTTCACTTTCGGGTGAGGACAAGAAAACAATAAGAAGAAGAACAACAACAATAACGGTGCTTCACCCACTCAATCGAATTGCAATCTTTAATCGATTTTTAATGCATTCTTAAAAAGAATGCGTATTTTATACTCACACAAGCTGTGTTGTTGATGTTATTGCTTATGTCACTCCTGTTTATGGACCACTTCCAGAGATGGGCGACCTAAAAAAAGAATTGCTTTTGCTGGAAATCGAAGAAGAACAAAACCACTCTGAAAGTGAAGTGAAAAGTTGGAAAAATGGTGACTTCCAACACGAGTTTTGTGATGTGACTGGAAAAACGCTGGATGCGTTCTGATGCGCCGTCGTTGTTTGTGTTATTTTTCTTATTTTACTCAAAAAAGTTGTCTGCTCACAAGGAAAAAAAATAACCAAGAGCAACATAAACAACAACAACAAAAACAAGATGTCGATCTTTCCTGAAACCTACGCGTCGACAGCTGGAAAGTCGAGAGAGAGAGTGAAAACGGGACAGACGGAGAACGGGAGAGAGAGAGCGAGACAGAAAGAAATGCTTTACAGATTTTGGTACTGTTGTTGATCTCTCGCAGTGTTCAAGGATATTCCACCTCTGTTCTGTTTCTGGTTTGATTTGATTTTAGTTTATTCAATATCTTCTTCTTCCTCTTCTGTATACCCCTATTCTTCTTCTTCATTTCGTACTATTTGTGAGTGGGACGTCCTATCTTTCCGTCCCGTTCTCAACACTCGAATAAAATCTGAAAATGAAGCTGACTTAAAGCTTAAAGTTGAAAAGGAATATAATCACTCACACACACTCACAAACACACCCACACACATTCATCCATTGCAATTCTTTTGTAGGCATTATTATCTTTTTTCTATTGCTACGCAGATAGACATTTTTTCCAACACAAAGCAAGTGAAGTCCTCGGGCGGCAAGCACAAACGTCAAGCTGGCAACCGTGATATCCTTCTTCTGGTCTCTCTGGTCTTTTATCTCGCTCCCTTTCGCTCTCGCTCGTCTCTAGCTGTCTCTCGCTCTCTTAACCGCTCTCTTGTTCTCTTCTTCTGAACTGATTTTTACGCACTGTGATCAAAATACTGTAGAAACTACAACAACTTTGAAGGAGCTGAACGTTAAATGCCTAAAAAGAAAAAAGCCCAAATAAAGCAAGAAGTAAAATAGTAGTAATAGTAGTAATAGTAACAAAAAATAGGAGGGAAAAAACGGATGGAGTCTGTGGCATGAATTCAAGTAAAGAATACGTAGAAGTATTTATTAAATGATTTTTATTTAATTTATTACTTAACAGTATTCGAAATCTTTTTTCTTCCTTTCCTGATGACGACTACGAGTTGATTATGATGATCATCTTGATGATGATGTTTCCAGCGCACGTCTTCGGCCATTTTTTAGCCCCATTAATCCATGGCCACGAATGCGCTCCGAATGCTACACCGAATGCTACACTCAACAGCAAATAAATTGTTGTCACCGAACACTCTACACTACTATACACACGCCCGACTCCTTGCGTAACCCCTGTCTATACCCCTCTCCCTCTCCCCCCCCCCACCCATCTGCCACCGACCACCATAATTTGTCATCCGCGGAGCACGCTTAACAGGACACTGAATTATTATGTGCTGCACTTAAGAAGCGGCGCTTTTCTCTGCGCCACGCCCACCCGCCACCGCTTCAAAAGCAACGCGGCTAACAATGAAGTGTTTATTCAGTAGAAATCACGTCAAATGACAGGAACAACAACAACGAAATTGGATAAATAACAAAAATTATAACAATGCCTGTCCAGACAAGAGAAATGCTCGCCTTGTTCTTGTTCTTCTTCGGTTGTGTTTGCTGGTGGTGTTGTCGTGAGCGTTGTTATTGTTGTTGTTTTTGTTGCCGCTGCACGAGGCCGCTCTTTATGCAGTTGCTGCTGAATTCACGTGCGCCCGTTTAAAATTCTAAATCCTTGAGCAGTGCAGGCCATTTTAATGCCCCCTTTCGTTGTTGTTGTTGTTATTTTACACACACACACACACACACGCAATTTGCTGAGTGACTGCTTGCACACAAACAACAACAACGAAAGTGTCCTTGTTAATTATGCGCCACGGCAGGAACTCAGCGCGTCTCATTTTAAATGCTGCCCTGAATCCAGTTGAGAAGTTTGAGTTTCAGTTTCCGTTCCTTGCTGTGCCTCTTGTCATCCCCCCCCCGCCCCTAGATTTCTCTCTCTCTCTCTCTCTCTCTCTCTGTGTATTTTTCAGGTTTGCTGCGCACAATTAAATATGTGACTTTATTCCTCCTTCTTTTTTCTAGAAAGTTTTTAGTTTATCGCAGAGTTTTTAGCTCGTAGCATATTTTAACACCTGCAAATTAGTTCTAATGAAGAAGAGGAAGAAGAAGGATCGTTGAAGAGTGAGCATTTCTACCGCTTAATTTGAAGCACTCAACTCTCAAGACTCTCCTTTTCTCCCCGCTTTCAACACGCACTTCCTCGCAATCACAACAACAACTCGCAACACCGGCCAGCATTTGTGCCGCGGCTTAATTCATGTCCACTTCCTTCATCTGCCGCATCGTTTCGCATTTCGCATTTAATTTCATGTCTCCGCGGGAAATGATTATAAATTAATCCCATTTCGCAGAATGCACACGATGTCGCGCCGCACGCTTTCTGGCATCGCTCACAAAAGGACAGCCATTCAGCAATTCAGCCATCAGGCGAAATGCATTAAATCGCTGTTGCATCCACCGCGAGGCAGCTTGACAGCTCGGCTAGTTGAGGGAAAACGGCGTTGGCAGGAGCAGATCTGAGGAGACTGCAAACTGCTGGTTGTGTTCCTTCGGAGTACTGATCCAGGTCTTTCCTCAGGACTTTGCTTAAGTTGGCCCAGCTGCCTGTTGCTGTTGATTGATGTTTCGTTGTTTTCATGAAGCTTTTCTTGTATAACTTCTCTACTGCTCCCCGAAAATAGACCGAAAATTATTGCATTTCCTTCTTTCTTCCTCTCTCTCTCTGTTCCTCTCTGTCTACATGCTGTCTCTCTCCTTCCCTGTTTTCATTTCTCTTCCCTTCCCTTTCATTTCCCTACTTTAATAAACTGCTTCCTGAAAGTATTTAAATCAAGTGTCTTCAATCTGCAGATCTGCAGTTTCTGTTTTGATATCCTTGATTCAGTTGCTGTTTTAGTCTTTGAAGTTTAGTTTAGTCTTTGAAGACTTGTTTTATATAACAAAATAAGCAACAACAATAACAGAGAGCTCAATCTCTCTCGCTCTCTCTATCTATCTCTTTCTCTTCAAGAGATCGATACCGAATTTCACATTTATTATTTTTATCCATTCTTGGAGTGATATGAAAATTTCGAAAGGATTTATTTCTCTCTTTCTTCCCATCTGCATCGCTCTCTCCCCACTCTTTTTCTCAAATTACAAACGCATTCAGTATCCATTAAATGCAATTATCCAGCTCTGTAAACTGGAAAGCTCTCAAAACCGACCCGAATAATCTGTAGACAGAATTTATTTGTTGAACAAATTTATCGTTTATCCTTCTGGATGTGCTTTAAAAACATTTCTTGCAGAGTGCGAATCATGAAAATGAAATTTCGGAAAAGTTATTTCGTGAAATTTTCCAGCAACTCAGTCGAAATGAATCTTGGGAACTGTCAAAGTCGATGCCGAACCGAAAAGATTCCCGTACTTTCAGACAGTCCTATATACACACACACGCACCCACTCACACACACATACCATATACCATACCATATTCACACATGTGCACTCATGGTACATGAAATTATGACAAAGTTTACTCCATACCCGCAGTTGAAGAAGATGAAGCCGAAGAATACTCCACATGAGGCATGGAGTTCATATAAAAAGAAATCACAGAGCAGAGATGGGAAAACTTTTGGCCAAAATGGAAGCAGGCAAAATGAAAGGAGCAATTATTCAATTAAAAGCAGCTGATTAGGTGCTCGTAGCTGAGAGGAGAGACGAAGCAGAGCGGCGCATCTTTGAAACTCGCACGAGTGAGAGCGAGCGGAGAGAGAAAGGGAGACGGACATGCAGAGAGCTTCTTCAACTCCTTCCGATCGTACAGAATTCAATTTAAACTTTTATGCACGGACGGTCCAAAGCAAACAAGGACATCGCTGCACTCTGCCAAAAGCAAACTAACAAGCAAGCAGAGGGAGGAATGACGAGGAGCAAAAGAGAGAGTATAGAGGGAGTGGAAGAGAGAGAAGAGGGGCCGAAGGGGTCGCCAGCTGCAAGGACAAAATCAACAATGTAAGAAAAACATACCGCATACTTAGAAAACACATGATGAAATAAACCCCGCTGCTTGGGCTCCTTCGACGAACTGCCGCCCAGGCCAGCAAAGTCAAGAATGTTGTCTCGGTTGGTAGCTCCTAGCAACAGCAGCTGTTGTTGCTACAGACAACACGGCTTAACAAGGACGAGCGAACGACATGTGAACAAATCCATTTTTGCATGCATGCCAAGAAGCACTCTCGACGGCTCTGAGTGTCTCCTGGACAGAGTAGGATTGTATCTGGTTGTGTGTGTGTGTTCAGAACAAAGTCCTTTTGATTACTTGAAATTACAAGAAGGAATTTTCTTTGCTTTTCACTTTTCTCGAACTACACAGCGAACGAACGAATTCCATTTCGTGGCCCTGTTCAAGTCGCCTTCCCTCCTCTCTCTTTCTCACTCTCCTTTACACTCTTACACCCTCTCTCGCTCCTACACTCTATCCATCTCGCTCACACCATCTCAGTCACTCCTTCATAGCTTATGTAAAAACAGTTGCGTGGTCCAAGATGTGTCTCAGTGACATGTTGCTTGACAAGTTCGGATTTGAAGAAGAGGAAGAGGAGAAAAGTTTCAGTTGAAGCTTCGTGAGCTTGCGGCAATCGCTTTAGATGAACTTACTTAAAGAAACTTAGATTAAAACTAACAGATATCGAACTGAAAAACCTCTTCAGCTTCAGATGCTTCATTGAAAACTTGTTCAAGAAGAATCCTTTTAAGATTAACAGAGAGGATCTCTAATGAAATTTAACTATAAAACTTTATCTTAAGAGCCATCTTAAGGGGCATCACCAAGTTACTCTTATTCTCTAATTTACACATTTAAAAAGCTATTTAAGAGAATTTCTGGAGAATTATTGGAGAGAAGAATTGGGCCTCCATTTGTGTATTTGATCTCGTTGTTTCCCAGCTTGATTTCGAATCCATTCAACCTTTCATTCTCCTTTTCCATATGAATAATCAATGCAATTTAAACTTTGACACGACCAAATCTAAACCGCCTCATGTTGATCCTGAGTTGCTTTCAGAACTTTCGCTCCAGAAACATCAACTCAACTTTAAATTCGTTTTTAAGCGCCCAGCAGAAAAGGACGAACCCGAACGAAAGAATGTGCGACACTACAAAAACCAAAGAAAAAAGTACTTAACACTGCAAACTACGGAATGCCAACCGGAAGGCAGAGGAAGCCAATAAAAGATATCGGTTGAAAAGTCTACAGCAACAATAATAACAACAACTCCAACATTAGTGCAGAGAAGTGAACTGAACTTAGACTGAGTTCGCATAAAAAGACATTTAAATCAATTCGTTAAAAAGTTTCTGCTGCTCTCCTATCGAGGAAACTTTCTCGGCGAGAATTTTAAGTGCGAGCAGATTGTTTATCGTTCAGTTTTATTTCCATCGATGCGAAGTCGTTGCAGCTGATGATTGCGTTGAGTGGAATGGTTGCTGCAAATGTGCTTTGGTAAGTGCTTACAGTGTTGGTGTTGTTGTTGTTGTTGTTGTTGTTGTTGTTGTCATTGTCATTAGTGTTTTTAGAGTCATTTCTGTTGTTTGCTTCGTAGTTTCTTTAGCTGTTGTTCTTCTGATGGTGTTGCTGATGGTTTCCTGAAACTAAACTGTGATATATGTATTTAAAAAGCAAAACAGAGGTAAAAAAACCGACGATAAAAAAACTTACTGGATAGTCCGGGAATCGAACCCGGGTCCCATTTTTTTTTTATTGAATGTGAAGTTTTAATACGAAAAACGATTTCCAATATTTTTTAAAATTTTGAAATTTCTTAGGTTCCTTTCTATTATATTAGCTTAAAATTCACATTAATTTTTTCTTGTTCCGTTCTTCTTCTTGTATTTATTAATATCGTTCATTCATCATTTTATTAACAAAATTTCTTGTTTTTCTTATGGAGTTTTATCTCCTGTTGTTATATTTTATTTTTTGTACCCTTTTCTGTAATTTCAGGTATCCTAAAACCCATTGGAAGTACATCAGAATCTTCGTAATGAATTACAGGGTATTAAAATTTGTAATAAGTAATTTTTAGATTGGTTTTTCATATAATGATATTTCATTCGAAAATAAGCGCAAATAAATTTGAAGTTCTGTGAGAAACCCTAAACTAGTAAGAAGATTTTAACCAACTCGGGTTTTAATATAAAAAAAAAATACGATCATTCTTTAAATATGCCTAAAAACATGATGCAGTTAGACTCGCAAAATGATACTAATAAAAGGTGGTGATTTTTAGCGTTATACCTCGTAATTCCTCTTTAAATACCTCGTATACCCTGTAGGTCACCGGAGTTGTCTGGTGCTCGGGTCGTACGTCTTCGCCTATTCTTCCCTTTCTATTTCGTTACATAAGACAGCAAAACTTTTGGAGCACAGCAATCAGTCATCCATTTAAAGGCGGAAACAGGCGACAGACGACAGATAGACGAACCCTTGTTACCACAACAGTGTCATTCAGGACGATGATTCTGGCTGCCGAGGAATAATTCAACAAAAACAACTATTTAACTTCGACACTGCTGTTGCAGTCGAGAAGAATCTTCGTGAGGAATGCAAACAACAAAAACATCGTAAACTACTACAAAATCGAGAGGTTGTGTGTGGCTTGTAGAGGAGAAACGGATGAAATATTGACACAAAACTAAATTTCGAAGTCAAAGCACGAAAGTTATCAGAGAACGCAACCCCTTCTTCTGTCCCCTTCTCCAAACACGTTTCGACCCCCTCTCCGTCACATTTGCTCTACGAGAGAATGACGCACATTAAACTAATAATTAAGGATTAAAAGTAAGTAATAAGAAGACATTCAACGCGAATTACTACTCGCTGGCAGCTCTCTGGATGCAGCTGCAGCAGCGTCGGGATACCTTTTAATAAAGCAACATCCAGAGAAACAACAAAGGCAAGAACAACAACAACATCCGCATCAACCAATCCAGAAAGCAAGAACACAGCTCTTACTTAATGATAAACGATGCGACAAAAATAGAGAAAAGACAAGAAAAACAAAAACTTGTAGGTATCCACGGTAATTGCAGCAAAAAAAACTACCAAAACTGTTGACTATTTTCTCCGAAGGAAGCCGTGGAAATTGTCTTTAGGTTGCCTTCCGTTTTTCTTCTTCGTCCTTCAATGTTAAGCAAACTTCAATCAAAATTAATAGTTGACCCAAATTAATTGACGTAATGAAGTGAGACCAGTGAAATATTTATACATCTTAATGACAGCCAGTTTCAAATTAAACAGAAGAAAAAAGGAGATATATGTACTTCAACACAAATTTATTTTAGTGTAAAAAATAATAATCGTATATAAGTTCAAAGATCTTGAATCGATCATTGGCTTAAATTTATCGAGGAGCAGCTTTTTATTTTTAAACTGGTTTCATAGCAATCTGATCAGAAGCATCGGTGGTTCAGTGGTAGAATGCTCGCCTGCCACGCGGGCGGCCCGGGTTCGATTCCCGGCCGATGCAAATTTTTATTTCAAAATTTTTTATTTGTATGAAATATTTAATAGTGTCGATAATTATTAAGAAATTTATCACATATAATTATTTATATAATATAGTAGGCATCGGTAGTTCAGTGGTAGAATGCTCGCCTCCCACGCGGGCGGCCCGGGTTCGATTCCCGGTCGATGCAGTAATTTTTTATAAACTTTTATTTTAATGGCCAGATTTTCAATAAACGATCGCTGTGATTGTCCGTGAATTTGCTTTGTTATTACGGCGTTGTCGACATCTCTGTTATATCCTTGTTGGTCTTTTGGTAATATTGTAATAAAGCAGAATCACGGAGAGTCACGTCGATCGTTCACTGAAAAACTGGCCCTTAATTATATATATTGCAATCGGTGGTTTTAATTAGTACGAATTCGTGTGCTCATTATTTATAATTTTAAAACCTTTACGAGCATCGGTGGTTCAGTGGTAGAATGCTCGCCTGCCACGCGGGCGGCCCGGGTTCGATTCCCGGCCGATGCAATTTATTTTAATTCCATTGTTTAGTCTACCTATAATTGGTTACTTTTCACCACTTATAATAAAAATTATTCCATTTCTTATAATTTAAACGAAACTGTTTTTATATTGAAGATATATTGTTACAATATAAACTATTTGTCTGCATTGTTTTTAGCCGTCTTGTTGATAGGCATCTGTATCCAATAAGCTTTGTCCACTACCCGAGCGCCCAATTTCTCGAACATGGAACGTGAAGCGACATTCGGAAAAACCACCGGTCCCATCAACTCCAACTTTTTAGCCGCTAATTTGTTGGCCATGCAACGCACCACCAACTGGCCCAGACCACGACGTCGATGTAGCTGTTCTACATGCACTAAGCCCAGAGAGCCCAAAGGTAGTCTATTGAAATAAAAAGGAAGAAATTTCAGAAATCCTTTCAGGACTCATATGATCTTACTGCAAACTCCAGGCTATCAATCGGCCAGCCGCATCAAAGGCACCTACACTCTCGTTGTAGCGAATCATTTGTTTAACGAAGTCGACCGAACCCGGAAAATTGTGTGGCCACATACTATTTATTTGCTCAGCGTGGCGTGTCCCCAACTTCGTCACAGTTACGCCCTTGGGTGGACTAAATAACAGTAAAATTATTGATTTCTATAATCATCTCGTTCCATGTACAACTCCACTCACTCGATCGCAAACTTCTCCACCTGCTCTTTGGGGATGTGATACCAAAAGGTACCAACTGGCTTATAGTCTTTACCTTTGAGGCCACAGGCTTTGAAATGGTGCTCGATTGCCGGCAACAAGCGTTCCGGAATACCAGCGAATGTGTACTTCGTTTGCAAGTCCAAGCAGCCGAGAGCGTCAATTAACCGGGTCAGGTTGTCGCTGAGTGTGTTGACGAATACTGAAGAGTCATACTGAAATAAGTGAGTGATTTTAATTGTTCCATATATTTATGAACACCATGTACTTTATATGTTTTCTTATAAGTTTCAGTTTACATGTATACATACATATATCGTTATTATAATGTATCAGATAAACGCAAAGACTGTGGGTAGTCAGTCACTCACTTTCATCACAAAGGTTCCGTCTTGTTTCCAATCGCCGTTCAGTGCATAGATAGCAATATCAAGTTGTGGATTCTGCGCGGTGCAGTAAATCGTCGTTTGCAGCAAACCGAAGGCGCAGGGAAGAGTTCTTTGACCTGCGTAGAGATCGCGTAGCTTCGTCCAATCTGAGCGTGGAACCTGAACGAGTTTATTCGTTCCAATAATAGACATGATGAGCGCAATAAATAATTGAATTGAGATGGAAATGAAGACTGAACGGCAGGCAACAAGAAAACTGAGCAGATCTCTGCGCCGAAATCAAACCGAACCACGCACAAGTTTCCAGCAAACTGAGGCGTTGACAAACGAAAGCGCTCGAAACAAAAACTCGTAATCAAACGTATACCTACACCAAGAAGAACAAACACATTTATAATCAGCCAAATAAACAAACCACAAATGTATTATTTTTCATCATAAACATATACAAATTTTAACATAAACATGTACTGAAATTTGAACTATTTGTCAAATTTCCGAGAATTTTTCCCAGCCAACTTGATAGTTTCAGAAATGCAAAACTGTGTGACAAAGTTTACAAAACCAAACTTTGTTCCTTTTACACCCTTTTAACACTTTTTAATAAACTTGAAATGTCAAAAAACACTCTTCATTCAGGATAATATGTGTATCAATTAACGAGATAGTAATATTTATTTTATTAATAATATTTATTTTTCTTTAATTTAGCCTTTTTTACCCAATTTAGCCGAAATTTACAATAATAAAAAATTTCTTATCTTTTGTGATTGGATTGAATTTATGGAAAAGAGATAAGAAATAACAAACAGATAAAAAAGATTTGTGTGAATAACGTTCAGTTCTAAGAAGCAGTAATAATAAAGGGCTATATATCGTACTTTCACTCTTTATTAATTAATTAATTATTCTATTTAAGATACACAACTCGGCACTTAATTTATAATATTATAAATAAATAAACACAGAGCCTCGTCAGAAACATAACGGAAACTGACCTTAAAGGAGTGCAGGTCCAAGAGTGAGATACGAATGGAGACCCAAATAACACGTTATTTTGAATAATAATCTGAAACTACAATTGAAAGTCTTGGTGAGGATAATAGTTCATATAACGTGGATCCAAGAGTTTAAAATTAGCGAAATTTTCCACTTAATATCCGTTAAACTAAAGCGCATAAAAAAGTAAGAAGCACAGCAACAACAACAACAAAAATAACAATGACATCTAAGAAACTGTTTCGCAAAGTGAAACGCAGATGAAAAAGCTTCAAACGGAAATCCTTATCGAACAATTTACACTTCCAGCACCACAGCAGGAGTGTCGTCCAACAACAGCAAGAGTGGAAGCAGGATAGCCCTGGGCTAACTTGGCAGATGGATGGCTGGTTGTTTGGATGACTGACTGCCTCTTCGGCGATGTCAACAAGAGGTTCCGCAGATGCAACACGATTCGCAACCAGCAAAATAAACAAAGTCGACTCGAGAACTAAAAGAGATCTCCGTAGAAAAAGTAATAGAAAACAAGAAGCACAAAGAAAAAAGAACACAAAAAACTGACCAAAGCAACAACAAAAGAAAAATCCTCTGCACCATCGTCAGCACCATCATCAGCATCATCCTCAGTACTACACCAGCTAAATCAGTAGCTGTTCAAGCAGGAGGAGGAAAAGGATATTCAAGCAAAATGCAAATAAGCGAACATCCTCAACTCAACTTCCGGTTTTGTGAGCGGATGTAATGCAATGTCCGGATTTCTTGCTGAGAGTTGGAAGCGCCATTTGTAGTTTTATGGAAATCTTGCATAATTGGAATATTTATAAAAGGAAAGTCAGAGAAAAAATCGACCAGAAAGAATAGAAGCCAAAAGAGTAAAGGAGGGGACTTCAAAGGAGGAATAAACAGAGACGGAACTGCTAAGTTCAAAGGAAAAAAATGTATAAATAATACCAAATACGTACATGCTTAAAGTACAGGAATTAAAATCCACTATTTTTACCAACAAAAAAGATTCTTCTGAATGTGAGAATTGTGATGAATGCAAGAAATCAAGTTCTGAAGTTGATTTTGACCCTTGAACTCCGGAAGTATGCATTGGATTGAAACACAAGGATTCAAGTATTTAAAGTGTAAAACTATAAATATTTTATCTGTAAAGTTTAACTCGGAAATTCATCTGAATCACTTCGATAGATTTAATAATTCAGTTTCTTCTAAAATGTGTGTACTATTTTACAAAAATTCTGAAAGCTGAGCTTCTCCGTTCACGGATGTGATAGGCAATCCATTTCCCCATCGTTTACATCTGCTGGTGGAAATGCAAATTTTTACCACAGCGATGTTGTCGGGGACGATCCAAACATTCGATTTCAGTACTTCAGATGAATTTTTAATTTTTATTACGTTTTTTTGTACAACATTTATTCCGATTATATTTTCGTAGAGATTACTGAGAGTTGTTCTCCAACCTTAAAGCGTAACTCAGTCAAGTAAAAGGTAAGCATACGAGCAACACTTTACATAATTTTATACTGAATCTTTCTGGAGCTTTCCCGGACCTTCTGAACCCCAAACTTAATATGGAAGTTGGGAATAAAGTATTCAGCTTTGAAAGGACATACAAGTAACTTTATACCTCCTTCTTTGTATAGAAAATTAAGTTCAATCTACAGACTTCATTTAGTAAAGCAATTTAATTTGCTTGCTATTATATGGCTTCAATTAAGTCCCTAGTCCACCTATTTTTCGACTTCCCTATCCTTCCCATCTGTGTGTATCTCTGCCTCTCTGTCTGTCTGTTTGTCCACCCACCCAACCAACCCGCTTTCGTGGTTCTGCTTTTTACTGGATAACACGGTTTGAGAAACAGTTATTAAAAGCATGAACAGGGACTGACAGCCACGCAAACAAAGCGGCAGAAAGACACACAGAACTGGGTTCAGCCACTGTTGCCAGTTGGTTTTAATTTTGCATTTTAGATGCCATATTAAGCTAGCGTCACACGTTGCTGGGTGAAAAGGTGACGCTGACACGGCGGGACATCGCATCACATCAGCGGTTATAATGGTAGCTTATTTGTATTGTTGTTCTTGCTGTTGTTGTTGATGATGATGATGCTGTGACTGTCCCTGCTTATTATCTTGTTATCCTTCTTTTTCCTTTCCTATTCCGGTCGCAAAATATACACCTCTTCAATGAGGTAAGAAAAATAGTAAAAAAGCAGACGGTTATAAAATGTACAGAATTTTGCATTGTGTTGAGTTCGTCTTGCAATTATTTTCAAAGATAAAAGATACATTACATATAAACATAATGGAAGACATACTTTTGCTCTGATACTCATAATTTTTTTATTTGCGGAAATCCTGTTCAACGGAAATCCTGCAATCAAAGCAAGCTCTGAAAATATGTTAATCTTCTTTTTGATTTTTGTTTTATGTTTTGTTGTTTTCTATCCGTATATTTTTGTGAAAATTAAAAAGGATAAAACAACAATAAAAGAAATTAAAAACCAGACAAGCAAAAAAACGACAGAAGGAGGAAGCTCCCATTGTAAGTGATCGAATAACAAAAACAACAACAATAATAATAAAAACGACAACAACATCTAGTACAACACCTGCTATACACCGTTGAACCTACGTTTATTTGCTGTTGGCAACACAGCTAGCAACTACCCAGTAGAAGTGTTGCCGTATTCTTGTTACCGTTTTCAAATTTATTGGGTTTTTGTTGTTGTTTTTATCCTTATTTTTCGCTGATATTCGTTGGCATCCGGTACGAGTCATTGTCGATCCCCACCTGCACTCTCACACACCTCTTTATCTATCCTCAAGCTACAGTAGAGTCTGCCTCCCATAAAAATAGCGGAAGAAATTAAGTAATCCTTGTTTAGTGTAGCAACGAAAATATTACTTGTGTATTTTAGTTATTGGCTGGGTTGCTTTGTTGTTCTTAGTTGCAATTTCGTATTTATGAAAAATTCTCTCTCGTTTACAGAATTTTTCGCAATTTGTTTTCGAAAACTAAACATACTGAGGAATAATGAGGCAAAATAGAAATTGGGAAGATATTCAGGTCTCCTATCAAATCCTCCTCTTCAATAATTTGCTACTATTGGTCCCTGTACAAGTTTCACATCGTAGCTTTTGAGCGGAGAATTTTTCGTGAATGGCTTGGATTTGATTGGAATCGATTGATCACAATATTGAAAAGTTGTTTATTGCTGTTCTACATTAATTGAACATTGAAACTCTTATATACAAACTATGGCAATAATCTGGCATCGCAGCCTTCATGTTGATCATTTAAACGACAGACATGATTAATCTTATCTCACTGTGAAAGCTTTATATAGCATGGAGCTTAAAATGAGCGATGAAGAATTGCTCAGTTGCTTGTTTATTGTTTCATTCTCAAGTTAATAATTGTGATTATAATTGAAGAAATAAATCATTAAACTAAATCAAATTCATTTAAGTTAAAAAATAGTATAACAATTTAAATTTCACAAAAAATGTAAGTGCTTCATTTACAGAATTTATTTGATTACATTAACTTCGAAGCTGTAAACTTTTTACGTAGATTATTCTCGGGGTTTTTCCCATATTAAAAAGAAGAACAGCAAGAAAAAGCTTTTGAGAATTTTATTTGACAAACAGCTGTTTTAGGGGTTTATGAACTCACTACGTTTTATCCTTTAAAGCTTATTTTAGCGAGTCAGAGAAGTGAGGTGAACCTCTTCATTGAAGTCTGTTTTAGTTCATTGGTGGGCATGAAGATGAAGAGGAGAGTATAAAATTCCATAAAATAGAATTCCGGCGATGATCTGTTTTTGATGCTTATTAAATCACTACGTTTTATTTCTTAAAGCTTCATTGAAGTTTGTCATTGAAATCAATAAAATAGAATTCCGATGACGATATTTTACTATAAAATGGGTTGAATTGGCTTCCATTTAAGTTCTTACTACATCCATATTTAGAGTGCTTAGAAGATCTTCGAATCAGTGGGAAGAAATTTCACCACGAGTCAAAGTTTTATTTATTAAGGCAGTGAATCTGTTCGCTAGTTTTAACTTCTTTCAAAAGTAAGAAAGAGAAGTTTTTTGAAGATTGGAAACTGTTGGAAGATTCAAAAAATTTTAATAAGTTTTGAGAAATGTTAACATTTTTATAGAAGTTTGTTTTATATAATTCCCAGAACGTGTTGAGAAACCGGACCATCAAGTTACCCGGATCCAAGAATTCTGACTGACATTCCAGTTGAATCCTGAATCCGTTGTTTTTTCTCTTGGTTCGGCTTTTGACTTTGGCCATCACTCAAGGGCGATGATGACAACAACAACGAAGCCCACGACGTCTCCATCGGAGATGGAAACGATGACAGAAACGGAGACGGCGACAGAGACAGACACACATCAACTCACCGCCATCACAAGCATCGCTGAGCTGGAAGAATTGCGGGATTTGTATCTTCAAAACTGGCCGGAGCACTGCGTCGGCTTCTATACACTCGACAATTTTCTGCGCTGGCTGCAGAAGGAACCGAAAATGAAAAACTTGCACATCTACACGTTGGACGGCGACTGGCGAAGAGAGGGACTCTTTTTGATTGTGGTGAGCGATGAAAAAAGAAGTCTGACGATCTCGCCGTCATTTTGTGAATTTTTTTACCCTTATTACGCTTTCCTTGGTACAACAACAATAACAAAAAACAGGATCGCTATCAATTGTTTGTGAATTCCTTGTGTTCGGCTAAAACAACAACACCAACAACAGCATGCACCACGGCATGCACCAGCAATAATAACAACAACAGCAGCACCAACGCTTTGCTGACCAAAGCCATTTCCTTGCTTAATTGGAATGACGGCTTCAAAGTCAGCTCCTTCCTCGAACGTCATCGCTCAGCTGTCGTCAGCGTCGTGCGTGAGCTTCACTTGCAGCTCGAGTATAAAAGAAAGCCCGACGCTGCTGTACTTCTTGCGGGCGGACGACGCGGCCAAACTCGATGTGACGTAAGCAAGAGGCGCCCTTCACTCTGCCTTACTTTCTCCTATCATTTCTCTCCCTTCTCATCATTCTTTTATGCTTTTTTTAACTACCTTTTTTCTAAAATCATTTTTGTTGTTATCCTTGTCAGATGTCCCCCTGGCTTTGTACTGCGTCCCCTCTCCGCGCTGAAGGACGCCGCTACCGTTGATGCTCTCTGGCCAAATCGTCACCGGGGTTCGCTCTTTCTGCTGCAGCGCCTCATCGCCTGGAACTTGAATATGGGCGTCTACGTCGAGGATGGTAGCGTGGTGCTTGAGGTGAGTAACTCCCTCACCTTCCCCCTTCCACAAGCCTTCAATTTTTATTTAAGTTTAGAGACTTTTCTACTCCTTAAAATTTCATAACTTAAAATAAAACACTTCAAACCTCGTACATTTTCAACTTTTATTATTTTGTTCAATCTTTCTCCCTTTTCGTTTGCTTATTTTTTCCTTCTTTTAATTAACGGTTGCATTTTATTGTAGCTCCTCTTCGGCTGTCATCGGTTTCGTTATCTAAAATGTGTGTTTTTTGCAATTTGTTTAGAAAAAGAAAGCTTTTATTAATATTTATTTTCCTTTTCATGAAATAGTAAATTTTTAATTAGTCGCCGTTAGTACCCAAAGAAATCAAAAATTATTTCCGTCCCTTTTCTTTAACCACAAGATTGCATGCCAACCTCTTAAAATTATATGAAAACCACGATTTTTTCAGAACGTTTGTGAAAATTTACGAAGATAGTACGATACATTTAAATATATGTGCATATATAAGAATATTATTAAAGATTATTATTAAAGATTATTATAGATAAAGATTATAAAGATTATAATCTCCTTATAAATAATGCTTTTTGCATTATTATTATTTATAATGAATATTTATATCTTTAGTTCGTTTTATTCTTTATTCCTACTAAAAATCTTCATTGGTTTTTGTTTAAAGATATTTCTTTAATTAGTAACAAAAAGATTTCTAATTCAATTCTTTTTTTATATATACTATATATATAATATAATATATAATATATATATTCTTGTTTTGGTGTATTTTTATGAAAATTTACTTTTTCATTCCTTGCATTCATTCTAATTACAATCCTTTTTAATTTTTCGAATCAAGCTTTTTATTATTTTTTATTTATTATTTTATTCATTCAAAAACTTGTCATTTTTTTATTTTATTTTATATCTCTACTTGTTTACTCTATTCTCACTCCTCTATTCTTCTTCGTCTCACTCTACGTTTTCCTTTTTTATTTTGTATTTAATAATAATATTCAATCCTAATTGAAGTTAAAATAAAATAAAACGTTATTTGAACTTCTATTAAAGTATTAAAATAGTGTTTTGTTTCGTTAAAAAAGTATTAAAATAATATTGGAATTAATATAAATTCTTAGAGGCAAAAGCATGTTAATTTAATTTTCGACATTAGTATTTTTCACAAAATTAATAAACGTAACTAATGTTTGAATATTTTTTCTAATAAAATTTTTAAAACAAAGCAACGACTTTTAGCAAATATTTCGTAACTATAAACTTTTCTTTTTTATTTAATGTATAACATTTAAAATATATATTAATCATTATATCATAATCATCAATAATCTTTTATTCATAAATCATCATAAATCATTTTTTATGGTAATAAAGCAACGCAAATTATTTACTAGTTGAAACTTATTTTTTTTATTTGAGCATTTTAACGACAATAATAAAAAGCAGGCTTAAATAATTATCTAAATTTTTCTAGTCTTAATTCTACTAAAAGTCAACTGAAGTCTGAGTAAGGTGCTTAAAGTTCTTAAAGCATTTCCATTTACATAAGCGTTCATTTCGTGGAATGACGTCATTGCAGTGACACCATAAAAGCAACCAATTAGACTAAAATTTACGTTATTAAATTATGACTAAAAAATAACAAAATAAAGAAATTATTGTAGATAAAAACGTTAAAACAAAAAGTTAACAAAAATTAATTTTTCCTCAAATATCAGTAAAATTATAAATCAAAAAAAAATTGAACTATTGTGAAAAACTAAAATGTTTAAAAATTATAATTTATTTTTATTACTTTAAATTTCTTCTTAATTTATTTTTAGTTTAAACTTGTTCTGATTTTGATTTTTATTAATGGTTTTAAAATTAAGTTTAAAATTTTAATTTCTTTATTTGAAACTATTTTTTATTATTTAAATTTTCTTATTTTTTACAGTTTAGCTTATAGTATAGTTTTAATATCATCATATCATCATATTTTATTTCACCCATGATTTTATTGCCCACCAAAAATGTCCCTGTCTTTACGTCGTGTTGGATGGAAACTATTCTTCTTAATTGAAATTATTGCAGCAACGACGACACACATGACAGACATGCACGACAGACATGCAGTGACTACAGACAGATACATTAAACAAATATTTGAGTAAGTATATCATATGTATTATTATCATCATTAGTATTATTATTATTACCACCATTGTTATTATTATTGTCATAATTATTATTACCTCATTCAATGACGACATAGTATAATATATTATAATTATAATTTAACTAAATTAATTATATTAAATTCATGCTTGTTTTTGTTTCTGCACGCTACATAAGTTCACATTTCGAATTGGATGGTAGATGATCCTTTTTGAGGGACTGAGAGGCCCTTCTCCATGCTTTTCCATTTGTTAGAAGAGACCAACAACAACAACAACGAGCGAAACAAACGAACACCCGCCATTTTATGACATTGCAACGGAATTAAATAAGGATCGCTTAAAATGGCCACACAGAAAAATGCAACCCAGAAGAAAATCCATAATTTTTTGTTTGTTTTCGTTATTTTTTTTTTCTAACTTTCATTACGGTGATTTTTTATGCGAATTTGTTGATGATAGTAATGATGATGATGTGTCATTATTTAGTAGTTTCTCTGCGGGCTTTCTTACTTTGAAGCAACGTATTCGAAAATAATCGCACATCTCGCACACCTGAGGAACGACAAAAAGACGAAAAAGGAGAAGAGAAATTAATAAGCTCACCACGATGGTGATAATCACCATGATACTCACCACGCCTTGACCGTAGTGCAGATGAGCTATCGTCACCGCTACCGTCAGCACGTGGACCATCCGCCGTTCGAATTCCACCGAGACGTCAGAGCCGAACAATTGCTGGTAAAAGGGGAAACAGGAGAGACTGACAACAGTCAAAAGTGGCCACATGAGGCAATTGAAGGCATCGCAGCGGGTATCCGACATCTGAGCAACAATCAATCGACACTGGAGTAGTGCGGAAGAGTGGAGAGGGTGGTGGTGAAAAGGGAAAAAAGTTATTAAAAAATCATTCATCAGATTTTGAAAAACGTTGAAAACTTTATAAAAAATTGATAAAAAATGTCTAACTCGCATGTGTGTCTGTTTGTTTCATGCTTTTGTCTTTCTTCTCTCTGTTCAACAAACAAAGACTTGTATTGTCCTATCTTCCCCGAGTCCCACGCTAACGCTTTCACTCCCCCACTCGTCTCTTGACGTAGAAACCGCCAGTCATACAAATATACCTCTAAAGATCACTTCAACCTGCTTCTTTTGAGCGCCATGAGAAGCGTCCACAACGCACAGTCTATGGTCCAAAAGAAATAATTGTCCGTCCGTCTGTCTGCCCGCTCCTGTCTAGTTGCGCACTTTTCATGCCACTAAAACGACATCAACACCAACACCAACACCAACAACAATAATACTACAAAGGAACAGCTGCCACAACTCACACTAATATTCGAGAATAACGTCCCGAAGAGCACAAACAATATTCGCGGCTCGAGATGAAGGATGTTGTTCCTGGAGCAGAAGCACCAAACCGTCGTTATCGCGAACAGCCAAAAGAACGGGAACAAAGGACGCACCGCTTCCGCGAAGGGACGCATTTTGCCGGTCTTGTTTCTGTAGGATCTGCGCTGAAGAGAGTCGAAGGGGCGACGATGGGGGAGCCAGAGCGGGTGTCGCCAAATCGCATTGTGTAAAGAAGTCGCAGTCATCGTGGCAGTCGCAGTCGCCAGCAGTGTTGATGGCATTCGCCGTTGCATTGAATACGTTCACCGCATTCAAAGAACAGAAAGGAACATAAAAGAAAGGAAGAAAAAGAAGGGTAGGGGAAAAAATAAAAAATAATAACTTAGATATAATATAAATTGTTTGTTTCATTATTATTATTATTAAAATATTTAATTTCAATAATAAATGAAAAAAGAAAAACGATTTTTATTTGAATTTCTTTGAATTTTACTCACAAATAGATATTTTTTATTATGATCGGATGACTGGTTAACAAGCCGCTTCCTAGCAGCATCAATTCGAAGAGGTTGGCCATCGAGAGGTTGAAAAGCGTCCGAGTCCTCCAGATGCCAGGACCAACGATTGTGGTGAGAAAGAGCGTTAAACTGACGCCCTGTAAAAATGGGAGAGGTGGAAAAATAGATTAGATAGTAGATCATATAATATTCAAACCAACGTCAACATTTAACCGCGGTGTTGCAGCAGTTCCTGTAGCTGTACAGTGTCCGGTATACCCAGCGCATTTTATTTAAACCACACGAGCGAACTGCCGCACTCGCGGTTGAGACCGGACCGTCACTGGAACTGCAACCGTACCACATCCGGATGTGCTTTAAGTCTTAAATGAACACTTGGAATTATGGCAGCATAAAACCCAGTTTACCCAGGCAGCTGTGTTTCAGTTTACGCCAAAGTTTTTAAGTGTTAAGCATAAGAAACTTCCGATGCGAGCATCATCAAAATGAGCGATGGCATCGTGTCAACACTTCCGCTGTACAAACAGGCAAATACTCGTAAACACATTCGGATGACCCCCCTCCCCCCACTCACTCCCTCAATAGACCGAAAATATCGCTGCGATGCGAGTGTGAAAATTATACACGTGAACTTGAGCATCAGGTGAGGAACAACGGGTGTGGCAACAAAAGCCACAACAACAGTACTGAGAAAACATGCCCATCACATTGTGATAAAGGAAAACAACATTACTAGTGGTATGTTTGTTACTGTTTGCATACTTTGAGGCGCACATTTTAAGGATTTACTGTAAAACTAGTGTCAGGAAAACTTACCCACATCGTAAAATCATAGCCCCAGGGCAGGAACATGACTCCTGTGTTATATTTCTCGACATGTGTCAAGTAGAAATTCAGGAAAACATTCCAAATGACGAAAAACATGTGAATTGGCGTCAAATCCTGATCCCCGAACAGGGAAAACATGTAGATGGGTATCAGCACCGCGGAGTACGAGTCCAAACCGTGATCGAAGAGTTCACCCAGAGGCCCGCTGGTCCCCGTGCGGCGCGCCTGCTTTCCATCCATGCCATCTGCGAGACGCAAAGAGCTTGATTATTTCTATGATGAGAAACACCATCGAACTCTGATCCCGATTCGATCGAATCGAATATATACAATCGGGGTGTATGCAGTTACTATAAACCTACCTAAGTTATAGTAGAGTAAAATATTAACGGCCGCCACCGACCAGACCCATCGTGGTACCGTGCTCTCTGAACTGTTTGCCGCCGTAAAATCCCAGTCGTAATAAGCAATCATAATAAAGTTGAGCACCGTCATCAGGAAACCGGTAAAAGTTATGAGATTCGGAGCCAGCCATGTGGGGAAAAACTGGTGAGAGAAAGAAAGAGAAACAGAGAGAGAGAGAAGAGAAAAAGAGATATGATAAAAACAAACTAACGATTGCAAAAATGACGCCAGAAGCTATGCAGTGAAAATGTTCGTCGCTTTCTGGCATGGAAATAAAAAAAAAGGGAAAATTTTATTAGCAGGCATAGTTAGTCAGGATCCAACCAGCCAGTCAACCAGTGAGTCAACCAATCAATCAACCAAACTGTCAACCAGCCACTAATTTACGTCAGTTTGTACTCATATCTTGCCCTATGTTGGACCCAGCCCTACCCCTGTTAAGTTAATCGTACAAATAATTTAACAACCGTCATTCAACCTGGCCAGCCGAACACTCACCCCCCCTCCTGTCACCCAAGTCCCTACTTTCACTCACCTGTACACACCAGTTCCAAAACGGATGCATGACATAGACACTCAGAAAACTGGTGTCTACGCTGTTGTACTGTTGTTCATAAAGAAAGGAAAAAAGAAAAGGAAAAACAGAAGGAAATTAATTGAAAATTAATTACAAAACAAAGACTAAAACAACAAATTTACATGATGTAACTATTTACATGGTTTCTTTTTTATGAATACCGACAACGTAATTGAAACATGAATAAGTTAACAACGTAGCAAACTTTTATGTGCACGAACACAAAACTTCAACCCATAAAATAATAGAGAAACTGTCTGAACAAGAAGAAGACAACAGTTTCCGGATCTGAATTGACACCGGAATGAAAATTAAACGCAAGTCGAAGGATGAAAAGAAATGCAATCGAAATTTTTTTACAATTACAACTGAAAGGGGTTGGCAATCAAGAAAAAGGGAGGGAAGGGAGGTTAGGGAAATCATAAACAAAAGGATTTTAATAAATTTTAGTTAATTGAATTATATTTACAACCGAAAATTTAAGAGATGAAGCATTTTGATGAAAGGAAAGTGAAAAATAAATTACTATATTTTCTTAATAAATGACAGAAAATATTAAAAATTCGAATAATAATGAATTTCAATCGAGCAGAAATATTTACGATATATTTACTAAATTAATATTCTATCTTCGTTTGCAAATAATTAAAAAAACCTATCTAACAGAGCTTTAAAATTAAAAATTACTTTCTTTGATGTTGTTGCCTTTTAATGATAAATTCACTGACACGCACAAATACAAATGTAAATAAAACATTTTTTAATGATACTATTTTTTTTATAAAACATAAAAATAACTACCATATGTAAATAAATCGACAAAGCCATGGTAATGATTACTCATAAATAATTTAATTAGCAATTTATTAAGAGAATGACACTTTAAATTAAGCAATTATAACTCTTTTAAAGCAACTGTTACAACAACAAAAACATTGACAATAAATTTTTACTGCATTCCATATTCGATTTAAATGAAGTATCAATCAAGCAAAAAATTACAACACTATAAAAAAGTCAAGAATGATAAAAAATGTCTTAAAATAATATAGATTATAATTTTAAAAAATTGACAACGGCTTAAATAAATATCATATTATTAATAATAATAAATTATAAAATAAATAATAATAAATTATAACAAATTATCATTATTAGCATTATTGTAAATATTATAAACATTATATTAATTTTGCTATAATTATGATGCTGATGATGTCGACGGTAATGAGAATTATTATTGTTATTATTATTATTATTACTGTTGTTTCTGTACTGCATTATTATTTTATTATAATTCGAACAGTTCTGGTAACTGCACCAAATTTTTCGTTGCATATTTTATGGCGTTTCGATTCCAGTCGCCTTTCTTCACAAAAATGGTAATAAATTAATATTGGTTTTTTAGTATTTGTTGTACCGCATTCGCTGTGCTTGTTGTTGCTGTCCTTTTTCAATATCAGGTCACAAATTAATTATTTATTTTCCGTTACCAAACAGATTTCCGTTGTTGTTGTTGTTCATGTTTCTACTATTGATGATATTCTTGATATTGCTATTGTTGTTGTTTCATTAATTCTTTCGTTCATTATTTATTCATTACTTTTGTATATTTTGTTGTTTTTTTAAAATTTTTTCTACTAAAGATGCGCAATTTTGTTTTATTTTTAAATATTCAATTAAAAATTCATTACGTTGAAATTTTAATTGATTTAAATACAAACATATTAAAGAAGCATTTCGTTCGTTCACGTTTATAAAATCATGTGCTTTTTTAATCCAATCGAAATTGCATTCTATTTGATTTACGGCTGTGACTTATAATTGCTCAAAAATTCCATTTGAATTTGAAAAAGCAGTTGAAAGAAATCATAATCTTTTTATAGACGTTAAAATGTATTAAAAGTATTCAATTTTTATTATTGATTTTCTCAACTAAAGTCAATTCAACCGAACTCATTTATTTTTTCTTAATAACTTTTGTTTTATTCTATTTTCGATTTCGTTTTTATTTTAAGGTTTAATGATGTTTTTTATTGAAGAAATAATCGTCGAAATTATAATAAAATACTGACTCATACCGTAGATCAACAAGTAGCTTGAATCAAATAAGTAACCGGTTTTTTTTACTCGTATATTACGAATGTGATTTCTCCTTGTTCGAAACGAATTATTTGTGTTAAATTAAGTGAACTGTTGTTATAAAACTGGTTTAAAATAATTTAAATAATGAAAGAATACAATGTTGTTAAAAAAATTTATAAAAGAATATTTGAATGTATGTACTTCATACTTCATTATGTGTTTGTTTTCTACGAATGTGTGCGTTTCTGTGTTTTTTGAATATCTAGTTGTACTCGGTTATACTCGAGTACTTTAGAGTATTCTTGTTATTGTTTTTAAAGTTCAGCGGTTTTGTACTCTGACTCTTGTCGCTGTGAGTATCAAAAACGTGGTCAAAACATATTTTATTTTTTGTTCGTTTTTTTCTGTTGATGATTTTCTTTTCTGTTCAAATAATAACAGCAATAAAAAAACTTGAAAAAGGAAGCACTTGAAAATGAGCGAAAAGTGAGAGTATATTTTGAAAGAGTGAATATTTTGAAAAAATAAACGAGTGGTGAACGAGTCTGAAAAATTGGTTGTAGGAGCGAGAGAGCGAGTGTCAGAGAATGGATCGGTTGAAGGGAGGGGGGAAGGGGATGCAGAGCAGTAAAGTGATGAGTTCAACGCGTGTTCGTATTATTATCAATGCTTTGAACTCGCCTCTTGTAACGAATGGGTTTTTGCTGTTGTTTTTTAATCATATTCTTGATTCATTGAATATTCTACAATAGTTTTGTTGTTGTTGAATGAGTGAGAATGTATTTGTGTGTGTCTATAGATTAAATTCAATTATTTATTGATACTCATAAAAATTATCATAGTTTTTGTATTTTATAGATTTTGACTGTGTTGTTGTAGTATTTGCTTTAAGAGCACGTTCAGTTTTTAGTTTAGCTTAAAAAATCTAGTTTTTCTACGTTTTTTATTTGCTTAATTCAGAAAAACATGTAAAAATATTTAAATAAGACCGACTGTAATTCTTCTTTTGTGTGTTCATTTCCCTCGATGTAAATGGAATATTTTTACATTTTTTTTATAATTCTTTATTATAAAAAAATTAAAGTGTCGTTTGATACGTTGGAAAAAAAAATCATCGAGTGGCGTGACTACACTAAAAAACTGTTGGTTGAATTAATTGGATGGATGAACAAAGATAAAGAGAGAGAGAGGGAGAGAGATGAATAAAAGCATTCAATTGTTTCGAGTGGTTGTTGAACAACAACAAATAAAATATATCGCTCTCCTTTAGAACTCTTTTTAGTTTCAGTGTAGCGAAATCCATAAATGAATATATTATTATTTAGATTATTGTATAGGTTAAATTAAAAATTTAATACACTCTCTTAATACTAAGCAAGTAATTCAAGAAAATCTTTATTAATAATAAGTTTAGGCACACTATTTTCTAAGATAACCTCTTGGAATCTCCCCCTGTGTGTCTCTCTGTCTCTCACCTCTCTGCCTCACTCTCCCTCTCCCTCTCCGATAACCCTGTCATTACACATGCCATGAACATGATTGAAATTTGATTAATTATGATACTTTACTTTAGTGTAGTGTTTAAAGTTTATTGGAGCAGAACAACAACAATATTAACTATAAAACGAGCTCACAACGAGAATTCTTTCTATACTCATTACTTGTTTTCCTTCTCCAATTTTTCATTAATTCACATTTAACCATTTCGAGGTTTGAATTCAGTGGATAATCGAAAGGGGACTTAAATTGAATGAGAAACAAATCTGTTTTTTATGCAAACGTTGTTGCAAATATTAAAAAAGAGCTTTAATGATGAGTACTGCCTACATTAATTAATATAATTAAACACATGCAACCACAACAACAACAGTAACTACTTAGTGGAATAAAAAACGACAACAAAAACAAACTTCGATACCTTCACCTGAGTTTTCATGAGTGACTTCTCATGACCGAAGCCTCTTAATACTAAGTAAGGTGAAATTTAAGGTGAATATGATGAAAATGAAAATCAAAACGAAAAATAAAAGACACATGTGTTTACACACATGTTACTAGAATACACACACACATACACATCCACCCCTTAAAGCACTCATGCACTCAATGATTGTTAGACTCATGTAAAGACTGATGTCACATTCGCATGGACCCTGTAACTTACCCTGTACCGTTCGAAGCCCTTCAAGTGGTCTTCCCGTAAATATTTAATGCTGAACATTTTGACAGCTGGTCAGCAGGTGAAACGAGGCAGAGGAGGTCAACACGCAGTAGAAAAGACGTATCGTTCTTGCTATTGTTGCTGTAGCTAATGATGAATAATAAACAGCACGACAGCAGCAGCTGCTGTAGCTTGTGTCGCAGAAACTTGTAACAGAGACGTCGATAAGAGTGATGATAATTATTGTGATTAGAATTGTTAATTTCGCCTGTATTCGTAGATAGTTAATTTTTCCTCTTTACTTCTCTATTATTAATTATTAATTAATCAAATTAAGCGTTTCTTGTTTAGTTCTTTTAGGTTTTTATTATTTTAGTTACTTTTATTGTTATATCCGCATTCACTGTTATATCACTGTTGTCTAAACTGTTATATTCACTATTAGTTAGATTAGAATCTATTTTTAAATCTACTAAAATCCATTTTTGCGTCATTTATTAAGTTAAGGATAAGATTTAAATGTTGTTGTTATAAAATTATTATTATTTTTGTTTTTCTTTGAAGTTTTTTTTAGAGAATTTGAAGACTTTTTCTACCTGAAAAGGAAAATTTTAAATTACTTTTAAAATATATTAATTTGAATATAATAAATAAATTAGGATTCATTATTTTATTATTAAATGTTAATAACAATTGAGTATTTTTTTATTTTAATTTTTTTAAGATATTTAATTTTTGTTATGCTGTTTTTCATTGACTTTTTCGGCAATCAAATCACTGAAATATTTATTCATTTACTGTTGTTTCATGCAATTAAAACATTCTATTATAGTTTTTGACTAAATATTAGAATAAATTATTATAAAATCCAATTCATACATATGAATATTTTTCTTAAAATGTTTCCAATAACAGATTATTTCGTTGTTTGCTTGAATGCGGATGTTGCTGTCCCTTTCTTTCCTTCTATTATGAATTTTAATGAACACGTGATATTTGTTGTTGCTCTGTATAATTTTTCTCTAATTTTTTATTCTCCTCATAAACATTAAAAAAAATTAGTACCAGTTTCTTGAGAGAAAAGAAACAGCGAAAGATTCATAAAACACTTTTGGCGGTCTTGAATTACAATGGAGGCTTAAAATAATGTCCATTAAATTTCGCACAATTTGAATTATTTTTTGCTTAAGTTTTAAGAAGTGAAAGCCTTGAATTGTAGTTTTTAATTTCTCTTCATTTAATTTAAAAACTTATTGTAATATGTACCAATATGTCATTAAGATCTGTTTCTTTATTTGACCTTTTTTCGTGTCATTTGAATTCACTGGAAATACTTTTTAAGAGCGTGAAATAGTTTTCGTTGTTTGGTGTAAAAATTATTATATATCTGTACATACACATATGTATATATATGTATATATCTGTACATACACATATGTATATTATATGTACATAATAATAGTCATATCTGAAAAATCTTCTCATCATCTTAGATTAGATAGTGTTTTAATTTATTTATTTAATAAAAACTCAAACGAGATGAGATTGTAAAAACTTGTGTCATAAATTATTTGTGAAAGCTTCTCGCATCTTCATGAGATTTAATTAATGATAACTTCTCATGTTTTATTAACGATAAGACGGTTTTTTCTGCCACTACTATTATTATTACTTATTTATAAATGTATAAATTGATAAAACTCAGGGAAAGATTCATTAAAAATGTATTTTATTATAAAACAATCTAAGAAGTAGCAACTTTTGTTCAAGAACTAAGAAACAGTGAATACTTCTTCACTTTAGCAACACATTTTAAAGAATTAGGACGAAACAAAGTCTTCAAAAATAACTTAATTAGCTTTAACTTACAGCTAAATATTTTTTAACATAAACCACATGTAAATATTTTTCATCAATGTTAAATTTAGATGAGATCATGATGTATTATAATGAATACATATATAATAACATAGTTCATATATAATGTCATAGGTATTGATTATAAATGACATCTTAATATACTCATTTTCCCCAATTTAGCAGAAAAACTTTTTTCGATATGTCAAAAATTCCATTTTTTCATTTTTAAAGAAATTGTTTCTTATAAAACAACGTTATCAACACTCTATAGGGTTTAATTAAATTCGTTGTTTTATACGGATGAATTAAATTCGTGGTTGAAATTAGAATGAGTTTTAATTAAGTTCGAGAATTAAAAGTTATCATTTTTTTATATTTACTAAATGCTGGTATATAATTTATTTATTTTATAAAATTTATAGTTTCATTTAATTTTGTATTTATTTTCTGTTTTTTTTAAGTTTCAATATGATCCTTTCTTTATTCTTTCTTAAAAACCTTTATTATTTGTAGAATTTATGAAACGATGTCTTTTAATTTAATATGACCGCCACGACTGTAGTCACTCCATCCAGCATAAACGTCATATATTGGAACATGGTTTGTTGTTGGGTTTGGGGAGGGGGGAGGGGAGGCATTGACGTAGAAAGAACGCAAATTTTTTTTATTCTTCGAGCGCTCTCTCTTCTTACCGCTCGTTATTGTTGTTGCTTTCAGTTTAATACACTTGTAGCTGTTGTTGTTGTTCTTTTTAATGTTTCAAATCCACAAACCGAAATTTTGTGAAAAGAGTGATTAATATTCGTTAAATAAGAAGTTAATAATTTTTTTGCTCATAATGATAAACATCAGTTCATAGTTTTTTTTACCCTAGTTCTCGGCATTCACTTTTGCCTTTTTCCCCCTTAATTTTTTAATTTTGCATTCGATAGTTTGCTTGTTTCGTTGTTCCCGTTTTTCTTCTTCTTCCTTTTTCACTCAACACAACTTGGCGATGTTCCGATGGGGAGGCAATTCAGACAACGTGGATTGCTTTCGAATTCAATTGAATTATGTTTGGTTTGAATCTCTTTGGTTTGGTTTCACATCACAACGAATCTAAACCGATTCCGATTCCAAGTCCACATCACGACTCGCGTTGGTTCTCGAGACTGAAGCCACTCAGCCAGCCGGCAGACGCAGATCGGTTGCGGCGACGTGCTTCCATTCTTTTAGCCACACGAGACGCTGTTTGTATTAAATTTTACTCGATTTTATTTATCAAGCTTTTTTCGCTGCTCTCCTCTGCTCTGCTCGGCTCTGTTCACTCGTTGTTTGTGTAGCGTTGAAATGAGGGCTTCTTGTTGTTGTTGTTGTTGCTATTATTCTTAGTTCTTTCATTTATGTATTTTCACTGCTCACTGCTTTGATTCGCCTACTCGCTGTATTAAAAGTGTTTCTCACTCTAGATTTCACAAAATCTCTCTCTTTCTCTCTCTTTGTTCCTCGTTCTCTTTTCTTTCACCGCTCTGTCATATTTTTTTAAAAATAAACATTTCAAAAGTTAATTTTTAATTTTAATACTTTTTCCCTAGTTATTTAGTCTCAATTAACTTGTTTATTTTCCTTTTCTCTTTGCTTTTCATTCCTTTATTCCTTGGTTTGTTTTGTGGGCTTTTAACTCTTTTTTGTATGCGCCGAAGTCGTCGGGTTATCAACGAATTAAAATATCAACGAGACATTAAATTTGAATGATTAAAATATGGCTCTACAACACTACTAAATATATACTTGAATTAGAATTCGACGGGTTTCTAGAAAATCCAAAATACAGAGTTCATTAAAAAAAGTTTAACTTAAAATACAAAAAAAAAAATATAAATACGGAATGAAACATGTTTCTCAGCTTTCAATATAATGCAGCGTAAATAATAATAATAAGCGTAGCTTTAATACAATATAGAGTGGGCCATCGGTTGGTTTCTTATTAAAAATTCTTTTCTTTTAAAGAAATTAAATATTAAGAATTTTGTATTAAATTTACGAAAATACCATTTGTAAAAGAAACCAGCTGATGGCTCACCCTTTTTTTGTTCTTATAACTATACGAATTGAATTAAATTAAAGATTTAAATTAAATTAAATAAATAACAGCTTCTTCGATTGTAATTTCAGTTTTATTGTAATTAAATCTTAATTTCCAATTTTATAAAATTTAATTTTGATTTTACGTTTGATTCTTCATTCTATTAGATTTTATTTTATTTATTAAAATTTTATTCGATTTCCGTAATTTTATGATTTAGTTGTAGTTGACTTAATTTTAATTGATTTCATTATTAAAGTTTTTACTCAATCAATTTAATTTTTATTTAAAAGTTACTTTAGCTTAGATTAAATTTACTTAAGTTCAGCTTTGAATTTATTTTGGAGTTTTTGAAATTGAAATCTGATATAATTAAAGCTTTTAATTAAGCGTTTAATTAATTAGTTTCAGTTAACTTAATTTTCGATTTTATTTTAATTTATATTAAATCAAATATTAGTTTATTAATGGTTTAGATTAGTTTCATGAATTAAATATTATTTTAATTTTAAAATGAATTTAAATTTCATTTCACTTTTTTTCATTTCGGTTTACTTCAAATCTTAATTTGAATTAATTTATTTTGATTTAATTTAAAAATAAGCTGAAGAGTCCAAACTCAAGACTTTTTAGTTATGTTCGAATAATATATCAAGGAATATCTCTCTATTGAAAGATGTCCCTTTTCACGTCTGCGGACCCTGCGATTCTTAACCACCAGGTTGTTGATACACCTGGTAATGAGCCACGATAAAGTTCAGTAGCGCTGCTGCCACAAAATGTTTTTTGCAACACCCTCAAGGCCCCTCTCCCCCTCTGATGCGATTGACCCTGGTATCGTACACCACAACGTATATGATATGACAACCCTTGGACGTGTTCTTCCTTCCTTCCTTCCTTCTTCCAACGCGGTTGCTGTTTCAGTTCACATCGTAAATCAGGTAGCGTAAAAAAGCTATAAATTCCTTGGAGAATTCTTTAAAGCTTCTGCAGTTTTTGCTTTCTTTCCTTCGTTCCTTCCTTCCTTACTTCGGATCCCCTGCATGTTGCAATTTGTCTTGTTCGTCCTGCTGCCTGGACGCTGCTGCTGATGCTCCTTGCTTTGCTTTTTATGGCTTTGCTTCGGCTCGTTTGACGCCGTTTTTGGCCTTCAACGAACGCATGCAAAGTAAACTCAAGACTCTCGTGTTCTTGTTCTTTAGAATCTCTCGTTCTCTCCGCGTGTTTTGCTCCTTTACTTCAGTTTTAAAGGTGATAAATGATTCCTAACGATTTTCTTCTTCTTCTTCCGCTGCTGCTGCTGATGCTGCAGTTCGCGTTTTTGAAGCAAGGATTCAAGATCTGGCCCGAGGTCAAGTTTTTTTTAAAGAAACTTTTATTCAGTATTTTTTGTGTTTTTCCTCTGTAAATCATCAATGAATAAACCGACTCCAATTGTTTTTGTAAAAGGTTTTAAAAAAATTTGAAGTACACAATTGTTCATTAAATTTCTAATAATATACAATGTACATATTTGTACATATTGTATACATTTTCTAGAATAAATATACAATGTGAAAAATATAAAGAAAAAATATAAAAAGGAATGATTTTAAAGCAAACCAAATCAATAATTAAAATAGACGTCATCAGCTGTGTTTAGTTAGTTCTTTCTTCTTCCTTCTCTCTACGTCCTTCTTAAACTCGCTTCCATTCCTTCCCATTTTTAATTCAATTTATTCATTCTATTTATTCGCTTGCTCAGCTTTCGTTTATTTGCATCCGTCTCTTTCTAATCTCGGTCGTCGTCGATGCCGCACAATCAAAACTTAATTGAATAATGAAATCTTTTCTGTGGTGAATAAAAATTAATCAGCATGCAGCAGCGAGGCGAGGACGAGCCAAGGAAAGTATGTATATATGCATGTATGTATGTCAAACGGATAAATATGAAAAAAAGAAGGCTTTGTTCTTGGTTTTTGAATGTACTAGCTAACCTTTTAAACTAACTCTATTCACTGAAATTAAATCAACCAAATCTTAATGGTTAAAAATGTTTTAAATTTAAAAAAACTGTAGAAGTGGATCAAAAAATTGTTTGTTTCGGATTTTTTTTTTTGGCTCTTGGAAATCACTTCTTATTTTGATATACGAATTCGCCATTTCGTAGAAATACATTTCTTTTAAAGTTTTGAAACTTATTAACAAAGTTTGGACTACAGTATTTTCTGAAAAATTAAAGCAAACACCACGAAACAAAACTTTCCGATTGAATGATGGTCGAAATGGTCGTGTTAAAATCAGCGCGACCCAAAACAGCAGCAGAGTGGAAACATTTACTTCCATCGAATAACCACCTCGCCTCCCCATCGACAAAACTGAACACTATGAGAACAAAATCAGCAAAGGACTCCAACTCCTAGCAACAGCATTGACGACAACAACAGCAACAGCAACAGCAACGATTTGGCCGAACATTATTTGTGGTTTCCGATGACGTGTTGTCGCGTAGCCACTGAAGCTCAACTGTTCGTTCAACTGATCCTGTTTGATAATGAAATTCAAACGACGGAAGAGAGAAACAAACACACCAGCAACAAGAACCATTAAAGAAAAAAACTGTCAAAAACTATTCCCATAAAACTTTGAATTTCACGAAAAACTCCAGAAAAACTTCAACTTCGCAGAAGAAGTGAAGAAATGAAATGGCAAAAAAAAACTGTATCGAAAACAGGAAACGGATTTGCAAATTCAACGCGTAAATAAAACGCGCCGAAGCTTGACACATTGAAATGACGTTTCGCTCGGGATGTTTGGACCTGCAGAGCAACAAAACAAAAATACCAAAAAAAAAAAAATTAATTTTCTCTTGTTGCAAAAATAATGAAGTTTTAGTCGTTTTTATGTTTTCTATTTAAACGAACATCATAAATACAATAATAACTAAAAATTAACTAAATCGTAATAATAGAGAAACGTTATAAAATAATCGAAACCTAGTTACTTAAGTATTTAAGTAACAAGAAGAAGAGCGGAGGGGAGCACCTCCTTCAATGCAGCCATTTGGATGTCTCTGTGGCGGTCAGACCCTCGGCTCGCAAACGTTGCAACATGGGACGGTAGATGTCGGGGGTGAAGGGCAGGATGACGCCGCGCTCCTGTATCTCCCCTAAGAAAATAAATAGAAGAACAAAAACACATTGAATATTGATTCGATTCCTTGAAAACGTTCTTCCTTGCTCTCTCACCGTCGAGGATCATCTTCGCCGCTATGGCTGCCGGTTTACCAACTGTCATTGCCATGGCTGAGTGACCTTGAGGCTGTCCGTACACCACAAAATTAATGCCGCGCTCCTCGCGACGACCATCCTGCCAGCGGATGCCGACCTCATGGCGGAGAATCACCAGATCACGCTCATTTTTCTCTAAAATAGAAGACCAGAATCTCTTTTATTCTCTTCTCTTCAACACTCCTCCTTCTATTCACTTCGATTCTCTTCTCATCATCTTGCATAACTTGACGATATTCAAGCCTTCTTTTAACTATCCTTGCCACTTACCGAAAGCCAGTCGCTTTGACAGATAATGTGACAGCGTATCCAAGGGCGTATTCAGCTTCACCACCGGCGTATCCTCTAGCAAACCCAGGCTCTCAAGGCAATCCGCATCGCCAATTCGTTCGACTAGCTTCTGCTTCAGGTTCTCGTAGAAGATACTCGAATCTGACATTCCCAACATATTGATCACCAACTGACGCCACGTCAGCTCCGGTCCGCTTGGGTGCAACATTGGATGTGGCTCAGGGTCAATCAGACCCAACAACTGCATGGGTTGAATGGACTCGGAGAAGCCTTTATAACGGATGGTGCCACGTACCAACGTGTGCACATCACGGCCCAAACCGTAGAGCTCGGCATACTTCGTAGAGTCGCGATTCGGGAAGCCCTCCAACGAAAAACCTGGCAGGAAGTCCAAGTTTCTCGGATTCGACATGAGTTCGCCGCCTCCCGAAATCTCCACAATTTGTCCTTTGCTCAGATACTTCGCCGCCGACAAAGAATTCAGCAGCACACCACGCGGCGACCATGAGAACTTGTAGCGCAACGCGTTGTCCGAGTGTTCGGGTGCAGGCAAGCCGCCGCAGAAGCTGACAAACGACTCAATAATGCCGCCCTTCTCCTGCACTTCGTGGATGCATTCCAGTGCCAGCAGATGATCAATGCCCGGGTCCAGTCCAACTTCGTTCATGATAGTGACGCCGTTCCGGACAGCCTCCTCATGGAGGGTCTTTATTTCGTCGTTCAGGTAACTAGCAGTAACCATGTGGGTGCGCTCAGCCACGCAATATTTGGCGATCATACCGTGCAGACTGTAGGGCAGCAACGAAATGACGACATCCGCCTGACCACAGAGCTCATGTAGATGGTCCGTGCCTTCCGTCACGTTCAAATAGACGCTGTCGACGCCCGCGTACTGATTGGCCAATCGGTCCGCTTCTTCCTTCACCTGGGAGCAGACGGTGATCGAGACATCCTTCTCGCGATGCAACCACTCGACCAAAGGAGCCGAAACCATGCCAGCGCCCAGCACCAGCACCTTGCGATCGGTTTCCGAACGACCTTCGACTTTGTGGCGGGAACGATAGCTACACGCACCGAAAAGAGGATTAAATCAAGAGACTGCAGAAGCGGAAGCACTCACCTGTTGGACTCACGTAGTTCCTGAATGTACTCGTAGTTCTCCGTCAATCGACCATTGCTCGCAATGATAGCCTAGGAAAAGAGAAGAAGAAGTAGAAGAAATTGAAAATAATCCTTTATCAACCGTTAGAAATCTCACTTCAGTCATGGGGAAGCAAGGGAAATTTTTTATGGAGCGGAATTAGGTTTTTGATAATATTTAGGCGAAACTTTAAGCAATTCCACCGAACGGCCGCTAAAGCCTTCAAATACTGAGTCGCTGTCAGCTTCGCTTGCATTACTTCGTTTCGTTTTCTTTGCGCCAGTTAATAAAAGTAAAACTTCGCACACTGCTGCAATAACAAGATAGAGATAAGCAGCTCTGAGCTGAAGGAGGCCTTTTGATGGGAGGAAAAAAGCTCGCTATACTTTTACTTGTGTTTTCCATTTTTACGACATTCTCAGAGAAACTTTCTGGGAGTCGAAGAAGCTCTTGAGCTGTGACTCATCAATCTATAAGATCTTGCAGTCAACGTTTGAAGGTCATTGATCCTGTAGAAAGGCTTCAAATTAAAAAAGATCTACACTGCACTCATTATGACGTCTTTAATATGAGTTCGTAAACGAAGTGGTTGTTTTCAGGTCTCGGTGAGTTTAAAAAAAAGTATCTCTGAGGTTTACTCGACTGAAAATGATTCAGGTTGTACTAACTTACCGATTTGATCGGGTCCGGAAATGACTCTTCCTCCAACGGCTTCTTCGCATCACTCTTGATGATGTCGTGCACGTAGGGCGCCAACAGCTCGCCAAACAAGTCGGTCGACTCGCGCGGCAACTGCGTCGGCATGTTGTCAATCGAGCAAACCAGTACTCCGGGTCCCTTGAAGCTCTTCGTGTCCTTATTACGATCTGCATCGTACAAGCAGAACGGCGTGTCGATCGTGGTGCACTCGTTCATGAACTCAATGGAGCCTCCGGGGTCGGCGGAAATGTCGCAGATGGCCAGCATGCGGTGCGGCAGAGCAGGCGAACCCTTACTGGTCGGCAACCAAGGCGTGTTTGCGGGCCGCAACAGGTTCTTGGCATCGGGTATGCTGATCAACTTGGGGCTGCCGACGGCCCAATAAATGCCGTTCAGTATAACGGATGCGTAAGGGGCGATTTTCTGATTGAAAGTCGAAATGTATCGCTCGGGGAACTCATCGTATTCTTTCGCATCAAAACCACCGCCCTCACGACGCTCCAAATGATCGCTCCGACTGACTTCGCAGCCGTAAAGTTTGTTTTGGCCTGGTGATTAAAGTGCCAAAGTCGTGTTTTAAGGAAAGAATCTAAATACTCATACGCCATACTCACTGCCATGTTCGGCCACCTTCCGCAGCATTTCCGGCGGCACGTATTCAATGGGCAACTCCTGGAAGACTTCCTGAGCTCCCTGCGAAACGTTCCCCGACCCAGTGAAGACGAACGTCAACGGCCCAATCGATTTCGGCATCATGCCAAGCGAGATTTCATAACCGCAGTCGCGGATCGCTTGACGCGCCATCGAAGAGTTGCGGTAGTTGTGAGCCGGCCCAATGTGCATGAACGGCGTGTGGTGGCCCAGCGCCAACAGACGCAAACCGATGCCGTGCAGTATGTTAACCATGCCGGCAATTCCAGCATACTTACCGAAGGCGACCTGACGGGAGCCGCGCTCAATGATGCGCTCGTAGTCAATCAGACGAATTTTCTGCGGACAAGAAAAGAGAGAAGGAGGCATTTTCAGGTTTCTGGATTACTTTCTCTTGGGTGTTGTTTGTTGCATTACCTTTTCGAGAATAGCATCCAGAAGTGGCATGTTCGATTCCTGTGCTTTTATGGTGTGCGAGAAGAAGCAATACGTTTTGCCGGGTATCAACGAATCGATTGGCACCTGCTTGACGCCGAATATGATCGAAGCCTCGCTGATGTCCTCCTGGATGATGGCGCCCGAGTGCAAATAAGCCTGAAATAATACGTGCAAAAGAACGACATAAAGAGCTCGAATAACAGCGAAACATTTGGTTGCAAGTTGAAGGCTTAAAATTGCAATTTAAATATTTGATGTGGCAACAAGCAGCGCACAGAGAGCATCAAATATAAACTCCAGGTTTTACGGAGAGGTGGACAGAACGGTCGTCGCCCGCCGGACTGCGTCATTCATTAATTTGGAGCGCTTAATAGCAAGGAACGTAGTGCATCCGAGTGGCGCAAATAATTTTCTGCGGCACTCGTAGTCTCGGCTGCGTCTACGATTACGTGGCGCTGCGTTAATGTCGTTGATTACATTTGTCCGCACTGCGATTTAATTTGCTGCCTGCAAAAAAGCTGCGTCCGTTTAATAGGAGAGCAAGGAACTCGATGAGCTCCGAGCTGAGGGAATTCAAGCCACTGATTGACGAAAGGTTTTTGCCTACAAATAATTTGTTCAGTACCTTTTTTTTGCCGATTCCAAAGAGATTTTGGGGAGGTCGAAAATAAAACTGAAGAAAATCGGTTTCAAAAGGAATTGGATTGGAATTATTGAGTTTCACTGTCTTTCAGTTTTCTATGACGTAGAAAAGGTCTTCAATGGATCTCTTCTTGTTTATTGCACAGTTAATATCAAATATTAATTAATACAATACTTTAATATTTCCAAAAATATTCGTATGTTTTTCTTAATTCAAATGTTCTTGCAAATGAGTTTAATTAATATATATACATGTATAACTTGTAACGAGTTTTGTTTCTCAGCCATGGATGTAGCTCAGTATATCCAAGGTCAGCTCGAAGGGGTCTCGTAACCCTCCAAGTGATACTCAACCGGCACATGAATTTCGAACGACTGTTTTCACAGTCTAGCACTGACTCTCTGCGGTGTTCAGCTCGGTGTCTAGGTTGTATTTGTATTATCTTAATATCTACTTAACAATTCTTATAGCCTATTATACGTGCAAAAGCGCATTCTTGCCTAGTCGAATCTAAGGGCAGAGTGCCACGTAGCATATGGCTGTACAGTTTCCCTACGTAAAATCACCTAAGCAGGAGATCATGTCAATGCCTCTGAAATATGTTCAAATAAAAATATTACCAGATTATTATTAACAGTACGATGTTTTATTTTAAATTTAAATTGTATCCTCCAACTGAGTCTTTATCATTTATATTGTGTTCTATTTATAGATTGTATTTACAATTTGTATTGTTATGAAAGAAAATTGCTTTAATATAAAATTAAAAATAAATATTTACTACTTAAATAAATATATTTTATAGGAAAAACTGAAAAAACAAAAGAATCTAATCGACAAAAACGTTTGCCTTTGAAAAATTCGATTCTTATCAATCGTCTTCAACAATTCAATTCTATAGTATTTATAAGTTTTTTTCTTTATATCAAAAATTGCTCATCTAATCTGAAGAGAGCAGTAAAAATAACGAATTGCTTGTCCTCTTTTTCTGGCTGTTATCATGTTAAATTTTGTTATCAACACTTTTTATAAATTTAGAAAGCAGTATAGTAGTATAGCATTTTAAGAATAATTTACGCAACACAACGCAAGCACAAACAAATTTAATATAATAGTTTTTATAATCAACGTCAGAAGCAAACCCAACTAACAACCAGTTAAGAGTGGGTTTATTCAGCATCAGATTAAAAATAAAGCATTCAGTCAGCAACCTCGGATTCCTGTTTTAGCCAGAGTGGTGAAAAAAAAATCAAACTGGACAAAGGTGATCAGGTGGACAGTGAACAGGATTGAATTGGATCGACTTGCGAGGGGTTTTCCGTTCTTTTCATTTAATTTCGATTGCTTTTCAGTTAATTTTTATTGGTTTCGGTCGGTTGAAAGATAACCTCAAGACCAACAAAGATTTCTGATTCTGTTTTAAGACAGAATAATCTATAAATATATTTTAAATTTACTCAAACCAATTACATATATAATTGGAAACAACTGATTAGAATAAATTATTGATTTATTGTGTTTCTACGGAATTTTGGTTCCGTGGGTTTTTACGATTTTATTGCGTTTTTTACTAGAATCTATTATTATTATTTCTAGAAACTAAATTCTATTAAAATTTCCATAAAATGGAAAAGCTTCAAATACTTCTTTAGAAAAACTTTCATAGAAGAACGGTACATAGTTTTGTCAATTTTTCCGATTTTAGAAATTGTGTCTCCAATACAACAAACTACGATACAAATCCGATCATTTTATTACAAAAGTATTAAATAGTCAAATAAAAAATTTTAACTGTCACTTGAATTTCGAGTACTGACAGAAACTAGAAGAAAGACGAGTGTAGCACTAGAATTATATAAAATTATTATAGTCGATAGTCGATATCTTTAATAGTCGACAGCCATCAAAAAGATTTATTATAGAATTATAGAATTTATTATAGATTTATTATTCGAAGGATGTTTATTCTTTTTTTTAAGTTAGTCTAATAGGATCCGCAATTTTTTGTTTTTTCCAAATAAATTGTGTATATCCCAGAATCATGAAAAGAAATCTATAAGTTTACAGCTTGAATTATTTTTCATACGATTCATTCATATTTTTCAGATTACTTTAAATTATTATTTAAGTAATGCAATTAATATTTAAATTATATTAAACCAATTGTAAGAGGATTAAATTTTATACTCAGCGTTTTCATTCTGATGAAAGATATGATAAGCAAAAGCGAAAAAAAATATAATTTAAAATTATTGCTACTTTATTTAGAAAAGTAAATAAAGAATTATTATTATAGAAGAGAATTATTTTTAAATTTTAATATGATGATGTTTTTCGGTGATATTTATTTTAAATGAAGATTAAATTAAAATTTATACCCAATGATTAAATTGCAAATTTTTGGAAAGACTAAATATAAACGACGTTCATAACGCTGATAACGGCCACGTCTACTTTTAGATAAACAACAAAGCAAGAACCATTTAATTAAAAATAATACAAGATAACAATACAAATTTTAATATAAATTGATATAAAAAAAATTTGTTAACTTTTTTAATTATTATTAAATTAACAAAAAAATGTATTTGTAGAAAAATTAAATTAAACAATTAAAAAAACACAATTTAAAAATATCACAAGTTTTATAATTCAGTTATAAAAATAAAAATAAAATATGATTTATTCTATAAACTTGAAAAAAAAAACATCTAAACGCAGATAAGAAACAATGCATCGAAAGTGATACAAAAAGCACAACAATATCTACAAAAACAAACACAATATGAACAAATGCGCTATCAAAATTCTAAGCTTTAAGAATTAATATTGTTTTGATACTTGAAAAATGTTTTCTTCTTCAAAAAAACAAAACAAACACCTTGAAAACAAAACCAACAAAAACGATCTGTATTATCTTAGATTATCATATAATAAAAAAATAATATAAAATAAATTTATTAACTATTATTAAACTATAACTAACTTTAAACTATTAAACTATTAACTATATTTAAACTATTTTATATATATAAATATATAATATATATATATATTTAAACTAGATTAACTAAAATTAAACCATTAAATTACATTAAACTGAAACTACTCTACTGAAACTCTTCTGAAACTAAAATTAAATGAAAATACTATACAAATGAAATAAAGGGTTTCCAGTTGTAATTCAGAAAGCATCAAATGTAAATCAGAGATATTATATATATATTTATTTATTAATGAGGCATTATTAGTATAAGGTATTTTAAAGCAGTAGATTAGATGGAACTTCAAAGAAATATAGTATTATTATTAAATAAGTATTATTACGTAAAGAAAGTATACATGTAATGTATACTTGTAATTATAATAAGTATTACAGAATTGAATATCATAATAATAGTACAAATTTCCTTGTGTGCTATACAACAGAAGCTTGGAATATGATTTGCATTTAGTGCTCTCTGATTTACATTTAATGCTTTCTGAATTACAATTGAAATTACAATTGAATTACAATTAAATTAAATGAAAAATTAGCACTACGAATAAAAAACATGTGACCTCACCTGCATCGGATACGCTCTGCGGTTCGAGGGCTGAACTATGACTTTGACGCCCTGCTTCACCAGCTTCTGCACATGCGTGGGCCCGAAGGGGGCGCGTCGCTCCCACACCGACTGATCCTCCCGGCGGATGGCGATAACTTTTCCGTGCTGAAATATTGCAAAGTTTGTTGTAGTTTCTCATGTATGTTAGTGTTGTTCTTGTTATTGTTGTTGTACTCACGTGCCGCCATCTGTTGAATGATTTGGCGACCGCATCCTGCAACGCATTGAAATTCGATGGTTTCGCAACCCGACTCTGAAGCAAGCGTATCATTTTGTTGCCAATTTTTAATAACTTTCTTTTTGTTTCTTTACTAACTTTTTATGTGCACTTTTTTATAATCAAAGTGAGTGTGAATGATGGATTATGTGTTTGATAACAACTCCTTATTCGTAATATTATTATTCTCCTTCTTCTTCTTCTTCCTTCCTTCCTTTTTATGCTTCTTTTCTGCTTGTTCTTCTTCGTTTTCTTCTTCTTCGATATCTTTTCACTCTCAAAGCTCTTTACACTTTTTTCGATTATTTTTTTTTTTATTTATATTAAAAATTTCATTCGTTTCAGTCCGGTTCGACCAGATCTGATTCGCTCCGGTCCGTTCCTTCCAATGGTTAGAAACGTTCTAATCACTTCGAGCCTAAGACGCTGTCGAGCCCCTATCTCATCAGATCCAAGTGAATCGTTTCGTTGGGAGGGAAAATCGGTTCGCTTGGAAGAGTTTTTGTCCAAATTTCACGACTTTCCGACGCTGAGCTTTCCAACACTTCAATCGCGCGTTGCGTGCTGGGCCACATTCACGAGATAAGCGCACGAGGGAAAAAATTCCAAATCCGGATGGTGGTTATTGGTACTACGAAAACTCGGCGCAGAGTGGGAATCAACCCAGTAGGAAATAAAGGCTCTCGAAGACTGAAGAGCAATTTTGTGGGACATGCTGCCAACTTGCGAAGTATGCTTAATATATGCTGCATGTATGTATGACCAGCAACTTCAAAACCACTGCAGCAGTTAAAGAAAAGCGTCATAGCAATTAATCATGGAAATGAATCATAAAATGAAATCTTGTGAATCATAGATGATTCATTGTAAATCTCGAAACAACTCTTCATGAATCTTCAAGTGATTCATTTTTAAGCGGTTTATGATGATTTGTTATTAGTCATAAAACGACAGTCTGCAAATTTCCTTCCTTCCTTCCTTCCTTCCTTCATTTCTCCCTAGAGAATCTCCCCAGTCCTAGCATTCCGACTGGGATATACTGAATGCTTCTCTCTGCGACGTCCGCATCGATATCTCCTGACAGAGTGCAGTTTCTTGTATGTGTGTGAGAGTGTCTTGCATTCACAACAAGTTATCGTCTGCGATCGTAGATGACTGACTGCCTGAAATGATGATTGATCGATTGATGAACTATCCACTCACTTACCCTATCAGCTGGTTCTGTGCTTAAACCAAATCAAATAAATAGGTAGATTTTATAAAGTAAAAGTATAAACTATCATCAATTATAAAAAATAAGATCAATATTTTTATGTTTTATATAAAAATAAAACAAAAAAAAAATGTTTGACAATTTCAAATCAATTGTGTAATCAACTATTTAAATACCATCGGAATTAATTTCAATTAAAAAAAATAATTTCGTCTAAGAAAATACAACTAAATCTTCCTCTCAGCTCTACTCTACTCTGCTCTACTCTCCTGTACTGAACTCTACTCTACTCATACTGTACTCTACTCTAGTCTACACTTTTCTATTCTGCTCTAGTTTACTCTAATGTACTCCACTCTACTTTATTATCTATGACTCTAAGAAACTTCAAATGTTTAACGTTTAATGAGAGATTATTCTCAAATTTATTTATAACTTTAAAAATGTTGTTTAAATATTTTGGTTCACTGATTCATTATGCTCGTAATTATTTAATCACTTAGCATTTTTTATACAATTAATTTTTATTTTTTGTATTTCAAAATTTTATGGTTTCAAAATTTTTATCAGCTTATTAATTATTATTTTTTTTTTCTTTTAAATTTAATGAACTTGAATTGGTTCGAATTAACTCAGCGACTCTTTCCTTTTTCTCTCTCTTTGTATCTGTAATGAGGTTTTTACACTCTCACTATGAGGAAAATTACCGAAAACCTCAACAAATAAAAAGGAAACAAGACATTCGTGATAAGAACTAATAACATTTTATTTCTCACTGAAGCTTTTATTTAACACGCCGATTAAAGTACGCACGACGGAAAATCACCACATAATCTGCCGTCACAAACCGATGGCAAGAGGCAGGGGAATGAACTGATAAGAGACAGCTTATTTTACAATCTTTCCTATTTTATATCTAAATGTAATACTAACTCCACAACATCAATATAATAAATCAGAGTAGGGTAAAAGTTAGCATAATTTTAATAACATTTGAGACGATTTTTTTTAACCAAAATGATTGTAATCATTAGTTTTCTTGGTGGTTGGATTTCTTTTCATTCGTTAAGCAATAGCAAACATTTAATTCTTATCAAACACATTCCTCAAAATGTATTTGAATTTTTATTTAAATCTGAGATCGACATGAATTAAAACTGCGCTTATTTTTGCATTTTTATTTCATTTTTATTCACTTCATATCTTGTGTATAGGGTATATGTTCATACGACGATTTTATACCTATAAAACTACATATATTTTTAAAGAATTATGTAAATAGAATCCTTACTTTTAAATTAAAATAAAGTAAAGCTTATTTAATGCCTAGCGTTTCAATGTTTCTCCAGCGACTTAAGTTCAAACCTGACCCATTAACTACGATAAACAACAATAAAACGATATGCAGCTCCTTTTAAATATAGTTTGTTAAAATTTTACTCATTTACTCAATATATTGAAATTCAATTGAAATTACCATCAAGATTAAAAAATTATAAAAAAATTGAAAGAGCGCATATCATTCTTTCCCAAAAATATGATTTCTTGTCGATTTTCGAGTAATATTGCGATTTTTAAGATATAATCGCTCTTATTGAGTTTTGCTTGAAAAGTTGAATGCTATATGAATACATTTAAGAACATCCGTTTTAATTACGTACTTCACAAAGACAAATTTTTTTACAATCATAAATTTTTGATTACAAAATTATCAACAAATTATTAAACTAAGCATCGAATTACAGAACGTGTTTAAAGTTAAGTTGCAGCATTTCAAGAATATATGTGGATGGTGAGTGTATGGATGTGAATAGATATAAGTGCATTCAAGTATATAGTAATAGTAATAATATAAAAACAACAACAAATTTAAATAAACGTTTTCTTTACATGAAAATAAAGGTTTTAAATTTCCGATTAAGTTCGTCGATCGTCGATCGTCGATTTACTGTGTCGGCGTATCAGGCAACAGCGAGGTAAAGAAAGTCAACACAAAAGTGCGTAGGAAGGAAATCACAGATGAAGGCGTATCAGTACCGTCACCGGAAGCAGCTGTTGACTGTGGTGTGCTGGAGCCACTGGCAGGTTCTGCTGCTGGTGGTATTGCTTGGCGCGGATCCTGGGCTGGTGGTTGCTGCTCCTGCTGTTGCTGCGCCTGAGCTTGCTGAACGTCTTGCACGCCCTGGCGTATCTGATTGGCTGCATCTGCAGCATTGTTATTACGATTAATGTTGTTGTTATTGCGTTCGGATCGAATTCGTAAATAGCCGATGTGATAACTGAAAAGAGTCAAAGTTATATGAGACTCAATTTAGACACAATAGCTTCTTTGTGAGCTACTAACAGATAAATTCCACCGGCAATGATTAGAACAAGCAGACAGCGCCACGTTGATGTATTGAAAATCAATATCATCAGAAAGATTGCCAAACGGGTCAGCGAAAAGAAGTTGTCCAACCAGTCGTGATGGTCGTGATCCTGTCCATGGGCTGCATTAGCCAATCGTGGCGCCTGACGATCTACACCACCAGCGACACGAGCCGCAGCGGGAGGCTGTTCAACAGCGGCCGCTGGTGCCGCTTGTGGTATCGAAACATTTGTAGCGGAAACAGCTGCATCAGGGGTGGCGGGATTTTGAAAGAGTATCACAGGAGGCGCTGTTCCGGGAGCTGCGAAGGCAGAAAAGTTAGCCGCAGGCACACCGTTCGGCATGAATGGCATTTGTTGCAGAAAATTATTGGCTGCAAAAGGCGAATACGCGCCATTTAAATGAGGCATGTTTCCGTCGTCAGGGGTATTTATAGCGTGAGGTAATCCAGTTGCTGAGTGGTTGGAGCTGAAAAACAGAAAAGAAACATTAAATAGTTGAAGAATCAAACTCAACACTTAGTTTTAAGGTAATAGTTACACATACAATCGAATACACTGATCCATGTACTGAGAGTAGACTTGCTGCATCCAGCCGTACATTGCTGCCTGCTGCGTGGCCAACGAATGCATATTGAACTGTCCGGCGAAGCTGAATGGCAACATATTCGGAGCATTGTTTGGATCAAAATTGGGGCAAATGGAAGCAATATTGGCTGGAGTACCGGCAGCCAGCATCTGAGGAATGAATTGAGTATTGAAATTGTTGGATTGTTGCTGCTGCTGCTGAGTTGTGGCTGTAGTACTGTTTGCGTTATCGCGATATCGTATTCCGTCTGCAGAGAAAACTGTGGAAGTGGAACTGGGGTTGGTTGCCATGGCGGCGGGGGCGACCATTGGTATTTTTTTACCGGTAGATGAATGCAAATATTTGGATGCACAAACTAAATGAAAGATATGATTCTGGGTATAGACATCCTTATAACTGCGAATAACGTCCTTAAGGAGTTGCGTATCATTTAATAATTGACCAGAATATATAAGTTTTTGCTCGGAAATAGCCTATGAGAGAAAAAAGACGCGTACACAAGAGAATTAATTAAAAATGTAGGAATTACGTAATTTAATTTTGTACAAATAAGATACTCGTTCGTATAAGTACTAATATATTTGATTGGTGTGAAAATTGGAAGAAGCAGTTGAATATACTTACATATGTACCTATATACATAACAATATTTACATATATACCTATATACATTATACATATTTTATATTTTACAAATACGTATACATACACAATAATTCATATGAATACATTTTTGCGAATATATACATATTAGGTACGTTGTATGTATTTCGTACAATAATATTTAAATATTGTTTACATTGTAACAAGTTAAAATGTAAATTTTTATTATGCATTTTTAACGGTACACAAAGCTTACGTCATTATTACTAGTTTATGAGTCGGTTTGGAATTTAATTTAAGGATCTTTCAGAGAAGTACACACATACAAAGAGTGCAATTGCAGAAAGTGGAAAATTTATTCTGAATACTCTAACAGGACCTTCGGGAGACATTGGAAGGGTTCATTCGCAAAAAAATGTTTAGCCATATTCAATTCAAAGTTTGAATGCTTGAAGTCGATTGAAGTTGCTAAAATAATAGAAACATGTTCAAATCTTTTTATTTACTTTATTTTATTTTTTTAAATTTCTTCTAACGGAATTCATATTCTTAATGGACTACTTACTAACTACAATTAATAAGTATTAATTAATCTAAAGTAATATTTTTACTGCCTGATTTTTGTTTTATGCCTTCATTTTTGGCTAAAGATAATGAACATACACACACTGCCGCAACCTTAAGTTCAATTAATTAATTTATTATTGAAAGAAGCGCGTGTAAAGTGATAAGGAACCGAATTCGAGAAATCTCCGATATGCGAAAAACAAAATGGAAAACAGAACATAGCTAAAAGATCTAGAACTAACATTTGCCCTTGGGAGCTCTTCAATTGTTAGTTCGAAAAATGACGCATGAGTGAGGAAAAGCGGAGGGCAGAGTGCCTTCGTTGTAACCGTCCGAATTCCACAGCTTAATCGAGAAATTTTTTTCGATTTATGACAGTATTTCATCTAGAAGGCATAGAGGAGGGTGGTAGGCAGAATGAGCACATTAATAATGCTTAAAACAGAACAGCAAGTGCCAAATTGCGAGTGTGGGGGAATGGGGGCCTTAAACCAGCAGCCAATCGCAAGCACACACTTGGCGCTTTTTGTGAATGTAAAAAACAAAAGCAGGAAAATATGATAAGATAAAAAAAGACAAATGAAGTCCATTTATGCAAATAAAAACCGAAAAATTATTGTAAATTAAATAGGAATAACGTAATGCAAGGGCAAGAGCATGAAGGAAGACTAACAACGGCGCTGAGCACTGTCGCTAAATTAAGACGCAATTAGTCGAAGTCAAAGTAGGGGTTGAATGACAATCTATAGATCAAATTTAGTTCTTTGAAGTGTGATTAAAACGTAAGAGCGAAAAGACAACGAATGCGTGCATTATTGTCAGGTACATTAAAAAGCCATTAAATGCATTCGCATTCACACCCATCGCCGACATCGTCTACCAAACTCACCGGTTTGCATGGATAGACCAGCGACAGCTGCTTCTTCACCCGTTTCACTGACCACAGAAAATCGCACTCGATGGTCTGATCGTCAAATTGTTGATTAGATGCTTTAATCAACAATTTTACGTTTGTTAACGGCGCTGCAATGCTTCCGCCAGCTAACTTGGAGTTATCAGAAGCTGCGGCTTCTGCGCTATCAGACTCTACCATTGCGGGAGCAGATGAGGACCGATTGCTTGAAGCTTTATGCATTATTACTTCTATTTTGTTATTGTTGATGTTACTGCTACACTGCCTGTAAATCGTTTCAGTTTTTATTACTACGACGAACGACCTTTAATTTTTGGTGTTATTTCAAAGTATCTGATTCCACTTCAAACTTCGAAATTTTGTAATGAAGACACACGAAAAGCTCCTGGGAACTTATTACTGAATTTTCACTGTCACTTGTAAGTCTTTCTACTACTCTTTCTAACTTTCTAACTCATTACCCTACGATTTTCTATTTATCAATTTTCCTACTTTTTGCTTGGGTTATTTTACAGTTTTCCGTTATGCTTTGCTTTCGGTTTCTTATTGGTCAGCGTTTTATGAAATGAAAATATTGTTGTTACTTTTTTATTAATTGTAAAATTGTATATGAAAGACAAATATTCACTAGCTTATTTTATTTTATGCCTTTTAATCCCTTGTTTTTCTCTCTAATAATTTTCTTCAACTGTTTTGTCTTACAATGAAACTGACAGCAGTACTTGTTTTTGTTTCGTTTCCTCGCCTGCTATTTAAATAAGTGCTGCCAATCTCTGTGTCAAACAACTGTTTCTTAGTTTAGACAGAAATTCCCTGAAATTGAATATACTAATTGTATTTTATGAGTTCACATTACTGCTAATAAATTAGTTAATTTATTTTTGAGCACATATTTATCAAATAAAACGTAAACTAAATTTAAATAAATAAATTTAAGGAAAATTTTCTTTGAATTAACCATAATCTTAAACTAATTTTTCGAAGGGGTACTCGTCATTCCAACATATGCAACACTTTTTTAACTGCTCAATTCATGGATCTTCCTCTTTATATTATAGATGTGAGTATAACAAGGACAACGACATTTTTACTGATTGTCTGATTCTAATTGGACAACGTGTCTGATCTGAAATAAAAGGAAAATTTGGAATGACGTGTTTTCTGATTATTTGTTTATTATGCGCGAGGTAACACTACGACATAATTAAGTCTTTGAATAAACAGTTATAGCGAGGTCACACTACCACTGAATTGGGTGCTCTAAATGTACCATTATTGTTCCTTTTTTCATCTTAATCATTTTTGGGCCACACTACAACTCTTTTTGTCGCTGTGAAAGTTTTTTCAAGCACCATGAAAGTGTAGGAAATTACTATGCAGCAAGTAATGCATGATAATAACTATGGCTTAAATAGCGCATTTGTCGACCTAACCAATATTATTGTTGTTTTTCTTGTTTTTGGCGGCGACCCAAACAAAAACTTGAACAAGGAGCGGTCACTTCCGGTTCCGGATTTATAGCTTTTTGAACTTTTAAATTTAGAAAGCGCGTTAGAAAGCGATTAGAAATACCCCCCCATTTATGTAATATAAGCCTTTACGAAAACTTTATCATTTTCAGGAACAACGTAATTTAGGATTTTTAGTACTTTTTTCCCCAATTCATTAATTTTTTCTAAGTAGTAATTTCTAATTCTAATTAATTCTAATTACCCCAATATTAAAAAAATAGGGATCCTTAGCTTTCTTTAGAAATTTATTTGGTCGAGAAATATAAAGGTCGCAATAACGTAATCACGTATGCGCTTTTTTAAATACCGCAACAGGAAATATATAGATATAGAAGTATTTTACAATGCTTGCATTAATATCTTCTCTTTCCAGGGCAAATTTTGGAGTTAAGAAAAAGCGCCGCCGGAATTTTAATGAAACTAGCGCTGCATGTGAAAATTTTTCATTTTTAGGAAAAACACGTCAATTCTTTTCACGATTTAAAGAACGTTACAAAAAGAGGTGCCCGATTTATGCCAAGAAACTCAACGCAAGAAATTACATAATGAGGCTGTTAATCATATTAGTATAATATCCATTGCCATGAAATGTCTTCCAATTTCCAAAAATCTTTATTGTGAATTTTAAAAGTTTCCATAAATTTCTATTTATTTATTGTTAATACATACAAGAAACGGCAACACTGCAATCAGATTGTGTTTGCAAAATATGTCAAAATTTATTAGTAAAGCTGCTTAATTTGTCGTTTAATAAAGTAATAAATATTTTGAGAAAACAATAATAAATTTATATAAAAAAAAATTCATTTAGCAACGTACGAGTACCAAACATAAAAAATGGCACAGCAAGCACCCTCGTCTGTGGATGTACAGGTCAGGAGCACGATACGCCGGTATTTTTTTGATACTATAGAAGTTTTGGAAATATTTTAGGAAATTCAGTTCAAATTGCACGATCGATGGAATGTTTTCTCCGCGGATGGGCCTTTGAGGAGCAATGTTAATCTCTTAGCCGCAGCCAGCAGTCAAGGGATGCTCTTTGCTGGAAATCCTAATTCAGCCGAATTTAAAGGTATGCATTTTGTTGCTGTGTTAATTTATTTGCTTAAAATTTGCTGTACTGTGTTTTGTCTAGTAATTCTTCTTAAGAATTTGGTGGAGTCAAAAACAACAGGTGTTCCGTTGACCGCTCGGCAGGTGGAACTGCCTAATGTGCCAAATGTGCTGGCAGCCAGCGCGGATGGAAGCATGTTGGCCGTTAACATTACATTGAATGGTTCTGCTCTCCTGCAAATCTATAGCGTTCCGTCGTTTGTAACAGCGGTGAGTAAGAGTGTAACTTGAAGTATATAGCATTTCGTTGATTATTATTTTTATCCTCTAGAACATAAAATTACTATATACTTTGCGTCTGTCGCCGGAAGAAGGTGTTTCGGCTTTGCAGATTTTATGGAATCCAGTTTTAACAAATAATCTGGCCGTAGTACTAAGCAATGGAGCTGTTGGAGTCTACAACTTAAAGGACGGTGGAACTTTTGAGTTTCACTCTCTTGATAAGCAACATCAAGTGCGCTGCGGCTGTTGGTCCCCAAAAGGCAAACAAATCGTCTTAGGTTTCCCTAACGGCAAGTTGCAACAGTTTAAGCCAGATCTAACTCCAGCTAAAATGATCGTATGCCCTGTCGGCGTGCATCCAGGACCATTCGAAACCATAGCCGTGCATTGGCTGTCTACTTTTCAATTCGTTGCAGCCTTTATGCAGCAAGGTGAGGAGCAGTCTCCCATGCTGTATATTGTAAATGCGCCGAAGGGTGCTTCTCCGAGCTACATAAACTATTTCGATATCTGCTATAGCTCAAGCGGCCCACGACAACACCAAATTAACTTCACGCACATTCAAGTTTGGAATTTGTTACTTGTGACCTCTGCCAACGGTGTTGAGTTGGGCATTTTGGGTACTAAGGAAAATGGAGAGTCGCCCATTTGGGTGCAGTATGCTTTGCTGGATGAGTCTCGCATAGAAATGCCATTGACCGAAGACAAGGAAGAAACCTATCCAATAGGATTCGCGTTTGATACAGCTTCTACGCATCAGTTGGTGGTTGGGGAGAAGAAGTTGCCTGTCATGCCAATGGTGCACGTGTTGTCGACGAACGGACATTTGGTGTCGTTCAATTTTCTGAATCTTACGCCGAATGCAGCAGATGTGTGCTCACCACCTCCGCCCATTACAGATGCATCGGGTATGTTCAAAGCACTGGAAGATCTCGTTGTAGAGTCATCTGTTGAAACGCCACCAACGCCAAACCCGCCTCCAAATACTGAAATGTCTTTTGCTTTCAATCCGAATACGGCGAGTTCAATTTCGACACCTGTGGTAAGTTTAAATCCTTGAACATTGTTTTGTAGACTAAATTTGTGGGTACCGTTTGGAAACAGAAAGACACAAATACAATGTTCTGCCAGGCTTCCGCTAATACACTTAATATTCAGAAATCTACAACGATGGCAACACAACCACCAACTATTGGAAGTCTGAATTCAGCAGTTGCGAGTTCACCATTCGGCTCGACGGCCAGTGCACCAACATCTTCAAATGTTTTTTCTGGGTTTGGAAATGCAAACACATTTGCCGGTCTCGGCGGTAAGCGTGTTTTTATTTTTCTTCGAGCTCGGAGGAAGTGATTTTAAAAAACTTATGTTTAGGTTTAGCTAAAGCTTCAGAGCAAGTTGACCAGGTAACGCCATCACAAATGGCTGCGCAGTCCACAACCGATCTTAGCAAACCCCTTTATACTGTGCCAGCTACATTTACCCCGCCCACAGCAACGGCAAGCGCTGATCACCAAAAGCCGCAAGCTCCACAGCAGTCACAACAGCAACAGAATGCCTCTGTAACACCACAAGTCAGCACGAATGAAATCGATGCTATTGTCAAACAAATGATTTCGGTTCAAATCAACTCTTTCGATTTGGAGCTGCAACAAATCTCAAAGAAATCAAATAGTTTACTTACAAATGTGAGGCTCTGCTATTAGGTAATTAATTGTGTGATTGGTCATTTATCATGTCGTTAACAGATTGGGAAGCCCGATGAAATGAAGTCGTACACCAAACGCTTGCATGATCTACAGGAGATCGTCGATCAGGCTGGCGATCGGGACTTTGAAATGGATGTTCAGAATTTGCGTCATTCGCTCAATGAATCCTATGCTATGTTAGAAGAATGCCGAACTAAACTTGACATGTACAATAATCCGGAGTAGGATAACATATCTATTAAAATTAGGCATTCCCATCTTATTGTCCATCCCCTTTCAGCATAACTCGTTTGACCAGCATCTTAACATTTGACCCTACCAATCGACGTCAGTTGGCCAAACTGAAAAGCAACATAACCACCAATCAAGCTCACTTGCAGCAATTGCAACAGCAAATAGATGCTCAATGGGTCAATTACCAGGATTTAGTACGTCGTAATTCCAAATCACAAATGCACATTCCTTGTCTCGACGGTATTTACCAACGCATGACGAAACTAAAGGATTTGGTAGCGTGTCAGCGCACGAATATCAACTGTATCAAAACGAAGTTAAGGCAGAAGGGATTTATTTTTACCTCCCTAAATGAGTTGGATGTAAGAACAGTAGAACGACAAGAAGCGTAAGTTGTTTCTTTCTAAAGTCAATTAAAAGCTTGGTAATTATCACTGTTTCACCTTCAGCACCATGGAATCTTTAGCGGATTCTATACTTTCCATGAGCTTGGCTAATGTTGTAGATGCCACACGCTCAAAGCTTTCTTTAGAGAAATTGAGTACTATACGAAGCTTTTTACAAGATCGTCTAGTCGTTCACATTAAGCCACATCGTCCAGATCGTGTGGATCTAAAATCGGAAGTCATTCTTGAAACAAAATTGCAGTCGGAGCGTCAATCTCGAGAGGGTGCCGTAACGCGTCTGAACAAAATGCAGCAGGAAAAGATTCCGACGTCGTCAATTTCCGCTATGATAAGTAAACCAACAGCCACTAAACCCACCACCTCAATGATGGGACTGTCAGCGACTAGTTTTGCTCCATCTTCAGCATCCATGTCCAGTTTTTCTTTTGGGGGCGCGAGTTCTTTTGTAAAAACTGCAACGTCTACTATGAAAACAGATGAAACCCTGTCAAAACCGCCAGTTCCAAGCACTTCAACCAATGCACCTGTTACTGCACCCTCTTTTATGGGCTTCGGTGCAGCCACTTCTGATCAACCTTCCATCTTTGGACAGACGACACCTATAACAGTTTTCAAATCCGAAACAACGCCGGATGTCGCCCAAAATCAAAAACAAGCTCCCATTTCATTTGCCGCCAAAGTAGTAAGTAGCGAGGCATCCACAAAACCGTCGACATACGCTTCAAAGCCTGCTGTGGCTTTGAGTCAGGATAGAGAAAGTAAAAATCTTGGAGAAACGGAAATTCCGAAAACCTTTAGTTTTGGCAGTGGAGCCCACGATAGTGTAACTATTTTTGGTGGTGGAGGAGGTGATGCGAAGTCTTCGCTTGGTACTGGAAACGTTTCTCTCTTCAGCGGCTTAAGTTCGCCTAAATCGTCCCCTTTTGATTTGAAGTCAGGCTCTGGTTTTAACTTTGGAGGTACTGGAACCAACTTAGTTGCAACCTCGACTACCGCAACAAGTGCGGCCAACAAACCGTTTAGTTTTGGTAGCTTAAGCGACTCTACCAAATCCAACTCTGCAGCAACGGTAACACCAGACTTTTCAACTACAAAATCAAGCAACTCAAATCTGACACCAACAGCAGCAACTTCAACAACAAATGCACCTCTGTTTAGTGGTCTCGGGAAATCAGTGGGTGGAGAAACAACAACGGCAGCAGTAACTACCATAACTCCGAGGTAACTTCATTGAAACCATATGATTTCTGTGACATTTTTTGAACATCTATTCCTCAATTTAGTTTTAGTTTCGGTAGCGCTATAAATTTGTCTACATCTAAGTCAACATCTTCGACTGTCACTACAGCAACTACGACGACAGATGCTCCCGGATCAATCAGCAATACAACAACCACCAGCGGTAATGAAGCCGATTCACTATTTAGTTCCTTTAACATATGCAAGCCGACCACCAAGGAACCGAGTAAGAGATCCGAAATTTCGCTCTTTGAGTTTATGATCGTTAAGTATCTATTCTTTCACCCTAGATTCTGTCAGCGCTGGAAATGTTTTTGGTGGCAATGCGTTTTCGTTCACTGGTGGTGATTCATCGAGGTCCCTGTTTGGTGCTGCAGATACTGCAAGTAGCTTTTCTTTCGGTGAGAAGATCAGCCAAGACAAGACTGCTCCTATGACCGCAGTTACATCGACATCACCTGTAAGTGCAGGTGAGGCTGCAGCCTCTACATTAACTTCGAGTGACACAAAAACAACTCTAACTGTAACTTCGTCAACTGGTGTTACAACGCAGCCACCTGCATCCACCACGTTCTCATTTTCGATGACTGGTCTTGGAACAACCACCACACCAATAGCAACAACTTCTCCTACTTCAACGTCCACAACTGTTTCTGCTGTGGAAAAAACTGCAGCATCAACCGCAGTCTGCTCTTCCTCCACTGTTGCCACATCATCTGGTGCTGCGCCAACATCTACAACGTCTGCTAATTCGATTTTTGGAGTTGCGACATCCTCCGTCTTCAATACAGGCTCTAGCAATGCAGCTACATCAGCGACAAGCACACCTTCATTGTTCGGTACAACCACCGCACCGACCAACGTCACGGCTTCATCTCCCTTTGCACCAGCAACAGCCGCAGCGAGTACAGCAGCCACTGGCAACATTTTTGGCGGCATTCCAAAACCTGATCAATCTGTCTTTGGTAGTCCACCAGCTGCTCCAGCACCTTCTGGCGGAGGTCTCTTTGCCACAGCGGCAGCGGCAAATCCCTTACCTTTCGGCAGTTCTGCGACTGCTAGCGGAGGCAGCATATTTGGTGGCTCTACTTCAAGTGGTTTCGGTGCGAACACCGCAACTACTGCTGGAGGTGGAGATGGAGGTAATATCTTTGGCGGTGGCAACGCTTCAAGTCCATTTGGATCCAGTGCGGCCGGCGGTTCCATTTTCGGCGGTGCTGCGAAGCCAGCTGAGGGAACCAACATTTTTGGTTCTCCTACACAACCAGCTGGTTCTATTTTTGGACAAACTAGCACTTTCGGTCAATCGGCGGCTGCTGTTCAGTCCGGTTCTTCATTATTTGGTGCAGGGTCTATTGCACAACAGCCAAACTCAGGCTTTGGAAGTTCTATTTTTGGTGGTGGTACCGCAAATACAGCATCTGCTTCGGGGGGATCAATTTTTGGAGGTTCACAAACAGCTCCCGTCTTTGGTCAGAGTTCTACGGGCGGCTTTGGCTCGTTTTCACAATCGCCGACTGTATCTGCTTTTGGTTCACCCAATGCGGGCAACTCCTTTGCTCAAGGTGGTGCTTCAGTAGCTCAAAGTGGTTTTGGTTCACCGCAGCAACAGACCTCACCGTTTGCCAAGCCATCTTTCGGAGGGACGGCCACCTTCGGTAGTCCACCGGCTTTCGGGGCTCAGCCCAGTTTTGGAGGTGCGCCAACTTTTGGCAGTCCCAAAGGATTTGGTTCATTTGCGGCAACGGTGCCCGCCGCAACACCGGCATTTGCATCACCAACACAGAAAAATAGTCTCTTCGAGGCTCTGGGCTCAACTGAGACGGGGCTGTCGTTCGGCAACTTGGCACAGAATACGAATGCTAATGCGGCCAAGCCGTCGTTCGGAGGGTGAGTAAAATTTCAAAAGGAGAATATTTGGAACTACTGATTTATCTTTCTTGCAGATCATCTTTTATGAATTACAGAGCTTGAATTGTATTTTATGGGTTTACTAAATTATGTCAGCTACTAAATTATGTATCGTTTTCGGAATTCCTAAATAGAGTCCGCAATTTTATGTTTCATTGTATTTGGATGATAAATTAATTGTTTAAATAAAATAGAAATAAAGGTTTATCGTTTGAAGTTGTTTTTATTCAATTTTTATAAAATAGTTAGAAATTGCAAAAGTGCATATTTTTTTAGTGTTCCTCACACGAATTATTTGCCACGAATTATTTTCCACATCATCGATTTTTTTTCTCTGTTCAATTTAATTTAAAAACAGTGTTAATGTTTGTTCTCTTCTTATCATTTCCTATTTTTATTGCATTTCTACTAAAATAAAATTTTTGGTTATTTTAATTTTAATTTATTATTGTTATTAATAATTTTTTTGTAAATCTTGATGTTTGTGCTTAATCTAGAGAATTAATAAATTGCATTACTTATTTTTAAATTATTATTCATAGTAAAAACTGGTACTTTTTCTGTATTGTTTAAAATTTGTCTTGCGTGTTTTAGTTTTTTCTACAAATATTTAAAAATCCCGCTCACTTCGTAAATGCATATTTTTGCTACTATTTGTTTTACTTTTCACTTTTATTTATTTATCTTTCGTTTCTCAATAATTGCTAATTTATAAATAAATTAATAAGGAAGCCGAGTTTTTCTTTTCTTCTTATATAGTATTGCAAAATTATTATTAATCTAAATAATTAAAAATATACAATCACATATTGTTTTTAATAGAAGAATTAAATTAAAAACGTGCAGTTGTGAGAATTAAAAATTCCATTATTTTTCATATTTCTTTTTAACACCATAAATGCAAAGAATTTAACAAATCATTTTGTTGGGAATCTAGCTATAGCTTTAGACACTCTACGAACTACTTTATTTTATATATATACTCGCATTTAATATTTTTTTGTTTAATAAAACTTTTTGCTAACCTTTGAAGGGAGACTTTTCTCCATACTACGTTTTTTGGCAATGGGTGTTTCTTAAATTTTTATGGGTTTTTTGGTAGCCAAATCCACTAATTATGATGCTCATGACGCGGGAATAAAAAGAGTTATTAATCGGTTTCGAGATTTTAATATAAGTTTATATTTTGTTTTGACGTTCGTTTCCACTGACTAAAAAATCTTCACTTAGATTTACAATGTAAAAAGTGTTTGAAAAATTCGTCTTTTAAATTGCAATAAAAAGTTTCTCTTTTTTCATTTAGTTTTAATAATATTAAGATTACGAACAAATTTAAACTTTGTAATAAAAGATGATTGATTAATCCAAATAAATGACAACAGTTAACTTAAGAAAATTATGAAAATTCTAACAACTCTATCAAAATAAAAGATATCAAAGTATCACTAAAATGAATAACAAGCCAAGAGATTATAACTTAATAACAAGTCTAAAATTGGAATTAATAAAAGGCAAAATCATTTTTACAAAATATATGACATATTATCAGTTCTTAAAGTAAATTCTGACGGAATTTCATTGTAAAAATTGCTTGAACTTTAAATGTAAATTTAAATTACATAATTGAAAATAAAGAAGATTATTTCTTCTTGAGACTTGATTAAAATTTAGATTGATAAATGGACAGAAGTGTGTTTCAAATTCACTGAGAACTGAGAATCAGTTGTAGTGTAGCTAACACTAGTGTAGCATTTGTGGTTTTACAGTAGGACTAAAAAAAAGAAATCTGCTTGGATTTGCTTGGCTTTTATATGGTATAAAGTCACTTTTTACATTTTAAGTATACTTTTGATAATTTTGATGTTGATTTAATTCAACTTCATACACTTTATACCTTTCTTAATATTTCGTAAAAGCAAGCTGTCTCTATAAAGAAAGCCGTCTAAATATATTCCCGTTTACAAATGTTCTTTACATAAAAGTGTTTTTCTTCCTTTTCTCTGTTGAAAAGTTTTTGTTTTTAACTATATAAACTTTTTCGCAGTTTAATTAACGTAAAAAAAAATGTACTTACGTTGTTTAAAAACACTGTAGAGATAGCAAAATATTACTGATTTTACTTACAATCCTCGGACACACTTTTTAAATATCTTAGTAACTTAATAAAAATCACGACAATATAGCGACACTTCTTCGTGGTCCGCCTTGGCTTATGTTGTCCATCGATGACCACTTCTTGATGCCGTTTTTCAGTGCCTCGGCGGTCACTTTGTCCTGCATGACACGTGACATTGCCTCCAGCTTCTGAGCCCGTTCTTTCGACAGCGGCTCCGTGGGAAAGGACAACTCGTTGGCCTCGGCGAGGGTACGCAAGTCGAAGTAGTACTTGGCGTACACCGACGAAGGGACGTTGATGTTGAATTGCAGAAGTTCGAGAAACTCGCGCTCTAACTCGTTCATATCCTCTACCGTGATATCCTTGAGAATCTGGCAGTAGTCGACGTTCCAAACGGCTTGATCGTCCCACACCTTGGAAGCCAACAGAATAGCGCCTAGGACCAAAAAAAACATTCGATGATAAGATAATAATAACAAACCCTTCGTACGTTCTTCACTTACCCAAAACCATGCGCTTCCAGTTGCAGGGGCCAACATCCATCTCGGCATACGTCAGCAGTCGCTCCAAGTAGACCAACGTAATGATTGCACACTCTGCCGTCAACTGTGCCGCATTGAAGAGTGTGCGCACGAATTTGTAGATTTGCCGATGCTCCGGGTTTTGGGTATCGTAATCATTAGGCACCGCATCATGTGTTAAAGGATGAAGCTTCTCGTCGAAGATGTCCAGCCGCCGGTCAGACTGGCGGTTTTTGATGTGGTAATAAATAGCGAGCGAGACACACTTAACGGTGTTCTTGAGGTTCGGCTGCGAGACGGTGCTGTCGTCCAAGTAGATGGTGGAACAGGAAGAGCTCTTCTTGAGTCCGACGCTGGAATTGCTGGCCTGTTGAGCGATATGGTGCTGCGAACGTTTGCGCGTGATGCCGCCGTTTTCTACTTTGGAGCGCTCGAGAAACATAGTCGCCGCTGTCGGGTCCACAGAAGGATCCTCCTCACCCTCTAGAGCCTCTCTCTCGGAAATATGTTGTAGGTTGTTGGGATTCTTGATGCTGTTGACGCTGTTGTGTATCTTTGTAGAAGAATCGTGCAACGACTGTCGAGCATCGAGTTGGTGCTGCGAAGCTGAGTGAGATGAATGATGCAGATGACGTTCTTCGTAAACGGGTGGGATTTCCTTGGATTTGCGTTCGGACTGAGGACTTGCGTAAGCGCAGCAGGAGTTCTTGTTACCCATTTTGAAGATTATCGTTTTTAGAGGTGTTCTTTAATTACAAATCTTCGCCGTCGTAGCTCAGCTCAAGCACTGTTCGTGTGGTTGCTTATAAATACCAAAAATGCAAGCTGTGTTTTTTAGTGACTACCTTAGAATTTAAACACGTTCTTAGGCTAAAAAACTATTATTATAAATCTATACGTTTTGGTGGCTACTTCAAAAGAGTAGCAAACGTATGTCTTTTCCACTTTCTTATATATTGGCGTTTATCAACCGTTCACTCTTCCATTGTGTCGAATTGCGTCCGGTTGGTGTTTACTGAGCACTGAGCATGATGAAGTACAACAGAATTACAATCATTTGGCACTTTTCGGTTGCTTCCTCAAAACATGGCTGCTTTTTCGGTGTTGGACAAAAGCAGTTAAAACAGCAGCACAATCAATCAGCAGCAAAACGCGTTGATGAGCAATTTTTAGTGACTTCTGAGAATGAGAAAAGTTACATATTATTAAAGTGAGTCAAATTAAGCAAACGAATTAATGTTAAGATAAGGAGAAACGATGTACACATTACAAAACAACTCCATCATATCCTAATAATCATAATCAAATATATGTAATGAATAATGAATGAAATATAATGAATCATAAGAATGAACATATTATTTAATGAGTCAGCATGATCATTAAAATAGAAAGGGTCGTAATATATATATTTCGTTAAAATCTCAACAGTTTATTCATTAATAAGATAAGCACAAACTTTAACCATTTACTGGTCACTATATTTGGATATTATCACTGACGATACCTCTTTCTCCCTTTCACTATCTGTCTCTCGCTCTCTTTTTGTGTATAATTACCGTAGAACAGATAAATAGACCAAGCTAGGTAAACAACTATTTGTAGTTTTTATCTAATTAAAAAAAATAAATAAAATATAAAAAAATACCAATTTAATGAGCCACTTTTTTCTACTTTCAAATTGTGCTTTAGAGGGGAGAGAATTTCTTAAGCTTAACCTAAGACTCTGACTTTAATTAACTGAAATCTCAGTATATCTGTAAACAAATAACAAATAATAAGTAAAAAATTGCTATGGTGTTATTTCGGCCTAAAGTTTATAGCTACGTTTGTTTTGTTTACTAATGGATTAGAAGGGCAAAAAATACGTGTACACTATGTGTAATTATTTAGACTTAAGACAGTGGAAAAAAAGGCCGATAAACAATGCAACAGTTTCGAGGAATTTATTATTATTTAATTATCTTTAATTATATTTTATATCTTTAAATATTAGAAAAAATGTTTTCGGCATGTAATAATGTGTGTTAGTTAAATCCGAGTGTTAGCATATAATAAATAAATAAATAAATTCCCAGTGTTGACGAGTTTCTTGTTTGACTCATTTAAAAAAATAAGAACGAATTCTTCAAGCATTTCATGTGTCTGCTTTGATAACATATGTATGTACAACCAAATATATTTCTATGTGTGTGTGTGTTGATTTTATTACTCAGCCAAAATTTGGTGGTTCATTTGTATATAAATTTTTATTAGTTTATAGAGTAAGCAAACAAAGCAATCACAACAATAAATACAGGTAGGTAGAAATACTGTTCGCCGCAGATGGATTGGAATATTTTCATTGAAAGTATTAAAACAAGAAACAGAAGCTGGCCTTTATAAACGCCAACACTATATTGATCAATTTATCTTTCTTTTTGACAAATCTAAACCATGACAGAGACAAAAATTGCTGCTTTTTTTGTTATGATTTCACCAAGAAGTTTTTTCAAACGTGGGGCCGTTCAAATGAACGCCTACACGAAGACTACAGACAGGTTATGCAACCACAACCATTGGAATGTAGGCTAAATCCAACGATGACCCCATGACCTCTTAATGCGTGCATGCTTTGTGAAAATTAGAAGTTCGAATGACATAAATTTGTAGTTACTTTATATACTCTTTTTGCTTCATCAAGTGACACCATTTACTTAAAAAAATAGAATGTGTACACACAATTACTTATGTATAAAAAATAAAATTAAATTATACGGAAACTTATCTTTTCTAATTAAAGTTATGTTCATAAACTATATTCTGTTTTACAGAATTTTAAATACATTTTATTTACTAACTGGAATTATGTATATCGTATTTTTCGAATTAATAATAATAAGTAATCGAATTGCATTGCTTTATTAAACACTGAATTAATAATCGTTGAATATTACCAGCCACCAGCAGAATATAAAAATTAAATAATTGAATTGTTAGAATAAGTAGGTCGCCATTAAACAAAGAAGAAGGAAAAAGGAGCGAAAATAAGAACATTTCAATTACTTTGGATATCCAGTAATGAATGAAATCAATTCATACTGAAAGACGAATGCGAAGATTTTTATATTATATATATTTGTTACAATGTAAGTTCAAACCAGTTGAAACTGAATAAAATAAAAAATAGGAACAACAACCAATATAAGTAAGAGGATGGCGGACTGTACAAGTTTTATATACAACTCAACTGTTTTCTTTTTCAAACAGACAGCAAAAGTTGGGCATTTCAATCAAATTGAATTTCATTAAAAACAATTCAAATGAATGGAATATAAACACACGATAAATTAATTAATTTAATTATTAATTTAATTTATTAGAACATTTTTACGACTCTCTTTCAATTCTTATTTATTCTTAAACTGAAGTTATTTCCAAAAAAATAATATGAAAAGTTACTGGGAGATGAGTACATATGCAAGGTAAAATGGATCTTTATACATATATAATTTATATAAGTAAAACTGTTTGTTCTGTATTGAAAGCATATGATTTTGTAAGACTTTTTAATTAATTTTGAACAGTTTAGTAAATTAAATTCACTAAACTTGAACAAGTTTATTGTATACTGAAATTTTAACTACTGTATATTTAAAACTAGAACTAAAGTAGCTGGTATCATTTTTATTAGAATTTCAAAGACGATGTTCACTATATTCATATATATGTATGTAAAGGTTTGCCTTTTCTTGTACTTGTTTCTTTCCAGAGCAATTTTAGCATTTTTATTAAAATAAATTAAATACATTTCTTTTAAAGAAATAACTAAACTAAACTTAACTAAATAACTTAATTACCACATTTCCCTCTGCTTGTATTTAAATTAGTGTTATAATCTATTAATAAAAATACAGTTCATTTCTAATTGCAATTTTTAATATTTTATGTTATCTATAGAAAAGTCTATAGTTCAATCGTATGAACATATATGAATTGAAATGCAATGAAAGAAATTAATTAAGTATTGAGTAAGGAATTTTAAATGAATTACTGCAATCGTTTCACTTTTATCGATCGCGAAATGTGTGTGGTTACCCATGTGGTGGGTGTGGCGACGTTAGTAGCAGCCAGTCAACGATGATGGCTTGCTTCCGCAAGGGGTTTTTCAACTTTTAGGAAACGTATTTATATTTCAACAAATGACTGAAGCAAGTGAAGTTAGGAAAATAAAAAAGAAAACAAACCACACATTATTCAAAAACGTGCCAAGAAGTAAAATTTTCTAAATCTGTCTTCAGTATTACTATTTGTGGCCTAAGAAAATATGCATCATTTTATTTGTCTTGGATTTCAAAACAAACTTGAGTTGGTCTTCAACCCAACACCAAACTTTACAATACTAACAATAAACGTTTGGAAACTCTTGCACAAGACGAGTCTGATGCATTCCAGTCATTCGCTTTATTGAAAAATCTTTAAAATAAAACCATACATAAATCATTAAATATGATAAATAAATAGCTCTATGTAAACATGTTTTATTTTTTTTCTACTGAACATTGTGGTCCTAGTGTCGTTCTTTGACAACCCTCGGAACCATAAAAAAATTGTGAGGACTAAAATCTTAGTATTCAGAAGAAGTTCATTCGAGAAGTTTTTTTACAATTTTTTCTAATGTATAATCTTACTATATTATTATTAATAGAAACAAATTATTCCAATTAGATTTTCTTCTATTCATTCCTGTGCTGGTTGTTCACTTCACTTTTAGACTGGTTTTACCTATAAACCACTGCGATTTTTTTTTTGCACAGCTTTTTTATGCCTCAGGTGCTTTTTGTCTGCTCATTTTTTAATTCTCCCTATTTTATTTCACATTTTACTTAATTTAATGTTTGTTCCATCGGATTACTAGCAGAGATAATGAGATAGGACACTTCAAATTCGTCGCAAAACACAATGGCATTTTCACTAACACTACGATAAAAAATTGTGATTTTGTGCAAAAAACTTGTACTTCGCTGTGAAAAACTTGTACTTCGCTGCAAAAAATTTGTACTTCGCCGAAAATAAATTGATCCCATGAACGCATGCAAAATCTGTTTTTCGGGGATTCGTTTATGAAACGTCAAAACAAATAAATAAAAATATTATCCTTTTTATATGTGTAAAAATATATAAAACATAACTCCCCGTTCCGTATAATGGTAATTAATATATGCTTCCATATTTTACCAAGTATTGGTTGTTTATTTCTAATTTTTACTTTGGTATAAAGTAGTCGCTGTGCTGATGTTTTGTTGCATATACGAAGTGGTTCGCCTATTGACAAAAAAAATTACGATTAATAAATCCAGAATGGTCGCATTTATATTTTTTCGTTTCTTCTCTAATATTTTTGCAAATGAAGTATTGTCATACATCTTTGATGCATTTGGGGGGTCAAGCATCCGTTCGCACCTACCATTTTAGGTTTGGGAAACTTCACCACCTTTGTTTATATATGGTGAAATTTATATTTTAAAAGCCAATGGCCTTGGCTATACGCAGTATCTTGTGAAACGGATTCATTCAGTTCGCTTGAGAGAGAGATGAGGAAGAAAGAGAAAAGTCCATACTCTAGTATCGAGTGTAGAGAATTTTTGAAAATAGACCCTGCTTCTCAGTTTCTTTGCACGCACACAAGAAAGCAGTTGTCAAACGAAAGAAGAACAACATAGTTTGCCGAACGCGTCTCACTCTGGCCAACATTTGGATATTCAGTCAATTTCACACAAACTTTGGCATCACGTGTTTACGACTTGTGAAATCAAATGAGAAACCACAGTGTGTAGCCGCCGATGGTATCGACATACCAGTAGTGAAACTGTTTAAATGATACTGCGTCTAGCCAAGCTGATTTCATAACTAAACCAATCCGTGGTGAAACATGAAACAGCTGATTTTTTCAACATACTGAAAGACAGAAAACAAGAACAACAACATGGTAGCGCTCACGTATAGTGTACATGAATTCAACAGCTCATAAAAAATAGACGTCAAACCGATTTTTTAAGCGGCGAATTCGAAGTGTCCTATCTCATTATCTCTGTTACTAGTTCGAAACTACTTCACTAAAGATTTTTCGCCGATTTTGCGGAAGCTGCGACCGAAAACCTAGTCGAGCATATACTAAGGATACCCAAAAAGGATGTAGGTGGTTTACATCACGCTTTACAGACTGGAACGTAAATTATACAGTTTTCTACAACAAAATAAAGTAGATACCATTTTTATTTACAAATTTAGTTCGATTTAGGACAATACCGCACTTAGAAACGAAATTTATATATAGGCATGTTTTTATTTTTTAATTTATTTATTTATTAATTATTTATTATTTCAAAAGTTGAAATCAATACAAAAATTATGGTTACAAAATCAATTCAGATTTCAATTCATTTCAATTATTAATACAATACTCCTAATTTCCATAACTTAATATATTCAATTGTTGTTGTCCTATCTGCAAATCATGGGAAGCGTACACGGCTTGTCTGCAGGAAATGGACCCCTTCGTGTTGTCCTTGATGTTGTTTCTAATTGTTCGTCTTGTTTTGGTACTGTTTTGGTTTTGTTTCTATTTGGTGTTCTAACATGGCGTAGTGGTGTGTTTTCTGTTTGGTACGTTACAAATAATATGTTGTTATGCTGTCATTGTTGCTATACTGATATTTTTAATATTGTTCTTAACTTTAATTTCGAAACTTATTCATAGGCTTTGATCAGCCTAGGGTAACTCCGAAAAAAATTCGCTGAAGGTCACTGTAAAAGTATTAGTTTGATGCGTTCGTGTACTTCTAGTTTAGCCTAGTATTCCCGTTTGATACGCACCACTGTTCCCCCAGAAGTTGCTGGTTTAAAATTTTATCCCTGGATTAACTCTTCATCCTCTCATGAGATTGTTCATATTTGCTTTTTGCTGCGAAAGAACAAAATTCCAATTTTAACCACATGGGTGATTTTGAGAAAGTGTGGTCACAGCCAAATATAACAAATTATTTATGTTCCACTCAGCAATGTATACGTATAAACTACCTTTATCGTTAGTTTTTACCCTGACGTATGTTCGTTCCCGTCGATTAAATTATTGTCGAATGGGAGTTGTGATTGTTTTTTTGCCCGAGTCATAAAAAAGCAGTTTCGTGTTTGTAAATGTGATTAGTAATTTATAAATCCATTTCAACTAGTATATTGGCTCAAATAAATTTATTTAAAATCAAATTCCTGCCAGAGAATAAAATATAATGGAGCCTAACGACGAAGTGGTGGAACGTCAGAAACTGGTTCCCAACGATGTGGAGACGGAAGAAGAGCCAAGCCAAGTGACCACAGCACCGCAGAGTGCACCGAAATCCGCGCCAACACCTGCCTCCCCCGTTGCGGTGCCAAAAATACACGTAATAGATTTATACGAATATATTCTAAATTCGCCTACCATGTAATTAATAGTGCCTCTGCATCTCAGATAAAGAGCATATCCAGTAGCGGCGACACCACACGCACTCGCAACTCTGCCTCCTGCTCCATTGAACGCACCACCTCCGACAAGGGCCAGACCTCCGCCAAGGTTACGTATATCAACGAACGTCGGCAGCGCGCTCAGCTACAGGGTGCAGGTGACGAGCGATTCGAATTCAAGTCACGCCCTCGCAAGCTACTGAAAGGTAAACAATCTTCTATGGGTTAAAATTCTGAATTGTATTTTTCTGAACGCTGAGATAAGTTTGGTGATGGAGGAGACGCGTCGCGCAGCGCTGGGAATGGTTTGCGTGCTGTAGATGTGGAAGCACACTCGTATGCGTCCGTATTTCATTTATAGCCTTACTTTTGCAATATTTTTTTTGGTTCTCATTATTTTTATTTACATTTTAACTGCTTAGAGTTTTATGTTCTTTCCTCATGACACAATCAGTTACTATAATTAGTCCTCTTACGCGACTGCAGTGTTTGCCATTATTTGGAACGCAAACATTTGAATATTGTTGTTTCTATGCTCTGTTAAGTATTTCAAGTTAATTGAAATACATCTTAATTGGTTTTTATCGGAAGCAAACTATTGTGTCGTGACTAATCGAATGTTAAGTATAGCGCTGATGCATAAATACAAATAAGCATATTCTGTATAATTGCTGGAGTTGTCTACCTGACCGGTCCTTCATAATTATTTTGGGTTTCATTTAATTTTGTATTAATTTGGTTTGATTTGTTTTCTTCATCTTTATATTTTTCCTTTTATCCAATATTTTGTTGTGATAAAATTACAAACACACAAAACATCATATGAACGCTATTGATGGTGGTTGGTAATAAACGCCGCTGCAAAGATAACGAAATCATTGGAAGCAGCATTAACAATAAAAGCAACTACAACACCAACAACGACGATGACATTGATGATAGCACCATCAATAACACATCTCCGCCCAGTGCAGCCAGGCGTAACCCCTCCACGGCGTATGCGTTAGGCACTCCTCCACAACTCAACAGCAGCACTCAGCAATGTGATAAATTCGATGATCGACCAATTAAACACCATTCCTTTGTCTCAGAAGTTCCGGACGTCAAACACATGGAGCGAGCACTCTTGGGCCTGTTAGACGACTTCCACTCGGGCAAATTAAAAGCTTTTGGTGAGAAATTAAACCATTGACTTATTTATTTGTTTTAGTTATTAATCTTTTACCACATACATAACTGTCACAAATCGCACAGGTTCTGGCTGCACCATGGATCAAATGACGAAAATCCGTGAACAACAGGAAAGCCTCGCCAAATTGCACTTTGAATTGGCGGCCGCCGAAGAAGATTCATTGGAGAACAGCAACGACTTCAATTCAGCCAAAGCACAAGAGAACATGTTGCAGTTGGTGCAGCGCCTGGAACAGCTCTCGATTTCCATTGAGCAACTGCAGACGAGTCACAACGGACTCTGAGAATCGGTTACACATGCAGCACCAACTGCAGCGCTTCAGTTGTTGTTGCTGTTTGATTAGTTAATTGAATGGTTGCGGATATGAGCAAGACATGCGTGAGATCGATTGTGATTGTTGCCGTTTATAGTTTTTATTTAAAATTTTTTTACCAGTAAAGAAAACGAAATATATAAATTAACTGCATATACATATACATATATACCTATACAAAAAACGAAGATTATAGAGTATAAAACGGAACATCAAATTACAGCAGTTGTTGCTGTTGTGCCGTAGTGTTAATAGTAGAATATTTTTACTTGTTTTAAACAGCAGAAAATTTAATGAAGTATGTGAAATGTAGATATATTACGATATTTAGCCGTAGATTTAAACATTTACAGCCTTATTTATTAGATTTCGTTAAACAGTCGTTAAACAATTGTTTAATTACACACTGCGTAAGGAGTTACACAACGTTGCTTAAGTTCTTATTTATAATTGAATTTTATGTGTGTGTCAAATAAACAAGGTTTGTGGATAAAAAGGTTCAGAAATCCACTAAAACTATTACAAAAACGCGTTCTCTATTACTTTTTTTGATATGTAAGTAAGAAATTTGACGTTTTTGAATTTCATTTGAAAAGATATAACGCGATTTGAAGCTTTTTTTTGAAAAATTTTATTTGAATACAAAAGTTATTTGAATTTTGATATGCCACTTTACGCAGGCTTTAAACGCAAATTTTAATGTTTAAATTACACAGCCTTTAAACAACGTTGCGTAAAATAAAAATACCGTTTTCTTGTTTAAGAGGTGTTTAAGGTTACGCAGCCTTTAAAATACGTTTATAAATAAGGTTGTTAATCTTTGAAAACAACACTATTTAATGACCTAAATACAATGTTGAGCGTTAACTTGCATATTTAAGTCATTAAATGTGTTTGAAAAATTACATTGAAAATGATACTTCATTTTTAATAAATGACACGTTTTTTCATCCTTCCTTATTTTGCAATTTTTCATCAAATGTAGTTTCTATTGGAGTGTTTGGAAAAATTAAACAAAATTGTTATAAGTATGATAGTATGATTATTATAATATTATTAAAGTCTCCTTTTGTGAAGAGTTTAACCTAAAAATATGATGCAAATAATTATTGTCGATGTAGTTATTTTATCCAAATAAAAAATAACATAAATTGTGTTTTTGTTACTAATATTTTAATGAGTGAACTATTTTTTTAATTGTTGAACTTGAAATCTTTACCAAAGCACATCAAGCGAAGCTTCTGTTAAGAATTCCGAACTTTTAAACTTTTTGTTGACAATAAAAGAAGGTAAAATGTGGCATCGCCGCTACAATCAACGAGTAAAAGAGTACTAAGAGTACAGCGATTCGTTCAGTGGCAATGTTTATATTATATTTTGACAACATTCCACATACCACATAATGATTAACCGGAACCAAAAGTTTCATTTCCGGTCTCTAAATTTTCATTTCCGGCTAATCCACACCATTGAGAGCGCCTTCGCCATCTAGCGGGTGCTAGCAAAAGCTTTACACCGCGCGTAGTTGAACACAAAACCTAAAATATTTTTATAGACCACTTTAGTTTTTTCACCTTTTTATACCTGTGTCCTGTTGGACATATACTAAAAATATTTAATTATATTTCGTTTAGTTTTGTGTTTTGTAGTCGGAAAATTTTTTTGAATAAATCGTTACTAGTTTATTATTAGAGTAGTTTATTAGTCTCGGAAACGGTTTTAACCTACTCTGCAAAGAAAAGCAAAACAAAAACCATTGTTCTTATTTTTACAATAACAAAATAGCGGAATTTTCATATTTTTATTTCATATATTTCAATATATTTTTTTGCCATAAATTTCATAATATATTTTATATAGTTGTTTTTTAATTATTTTATTTGTTTGTTTAGTAAACAAGAATATTATTAATTATAGTAAATTTCTTTATATATAATAATTGTTTACAATACACCTCATACCACTAAATAATGCACATAGTTTTGTTTATTTATTTCAATTTAATCTTCGTTATCAACATCATCGGGTTCTTTTGTTTTTTTATTTTTTTTAATTCTTGCTCATTTTCATTGTGTTTCCTCACTAGTGTTGTTCATAAATTGTATTTATTTAGAAACATTAATGTAGTAAATACAATATAATTATACAGGTTTCAAAATGCGAAATAACAAAAAACTTTAACTACAAGTTCAATAAAACAAAGAAGCAAAAAATACGAATTTAGTAAACAATCAATTTAAATTATGTTTTTTAGCAAAAATAATAGTAATAATATTTATTTTTTATTCAAAGATTATACAAAATATTGGAAATTTTAATTTCTTGTTTAATTTTCTTCATTATTTAAATTTTTGTTTATTATTTTTTTAGATTGAGTCACTTAGGAAAGAGAGGATAAACTTTAGAAGGAAGAGTTGATAGGTTTTAAATAACCTTTTATATATATATATATATATATAGAATATATATATATATATAATAATATGGAGATGTTTATAATTTTAGTAGTTTCTTTTTCAGTTTTAGTTATGTAAAAAAGTGGATATACAGCATTATATTGATTCGTTATATTTATCATACTAAAGTTCAAATGGAAAAATTATAAAAGTTTCTCTTCATTTCGTGTTTCTGGTTCGTTTCGTTTGTTTTGATTCTTATTTTCATAAACTTCTTTAGATACAATAGTCAATAAACAATATACAATAATAATAATTACTATAATAATAATAATGAAAGCGAGAGACAGAAGTAGATAATAATTTTCATTTGCAATAGGCAGCTGTAGCAATAACAATATACATATTTATTTTTTTTATCATGGAGATGTTAGAATTTTCTTGAAATTGTTTTTATATAATCATTTTTATTTAATTTTGTTGTTTTCATGTTGTTTACACTCTGTAATAATAGTACAAATATATTTATAAGATTGTTATTGTTATGTTTAGTATATATGTATATGTATATACATATATGTATATAGATATTTATATAATCTTTTTTTTGTTGTATGTTTACTCATTTTGTGTTTCTTTGCATAATAATAGAAATAAAATTAGATTAATGTATGTATATATAAAATCGTTACACTTTTCACACTTATATGCTTTTTCATAATAAGAATTCATAACTAAACAAATCACTTTTGAGACATTCAATTAAATTTAAAATTCGCTTTAAACTAATGGAATATATTATTGTTAAGCATGTGTTGTTGTTGCGTAGATGCTGACGAAGACGATGACAGAAATGACGATATGGAAAGGAAAGCAGCTGGATAGAGAGAAATCGATAGAGAGGGAGGAAAAGTCGACTAATAAGAATAGCAGAAGGTGATTGAAGAGGTCAGAAAAAGTATTTTCAGACTAACACTTGAAAGGGATTTTTTTGCTACATGACAAATAATTACAATTGTTAATTTTAATTATGACATAATTAACAACAAATTGCATTATAAGAAAACAATTAATTGTCTTAATTCACTTTGGAAGGAAATAAAAACTATTGCAGTTCTTTGTGACATACTATAAGCTTCTCTTTTAGCTTCTTTAACTTCATTTCTGTTATCACATAAAATCTGTTCCCTCTCCCTAACTCTCTCTCTCTCCACCAATCTCTTTCTCTCGGATCCCCCTCTCACTCATTCAATCATCACCTCTTCCTCAGAGCTTCTCTGGTTTATCGCATCAACATCTTAACCAATGCGGCGAACACGAATGCAATAAATAAAAATGAAACCATAAAGATCACCGCCTTCTCTTGATCCGTAAAGCGTTTACGATTCGTGTAGAGCGATGTTAGCTTCATGGCAAAACGTCGAATAGCACCGCCGTTTTGAACGTGTGTTGCTGCTGCCGCATTGGTCAACAATGGATTGTGAGCTAGCAGAGTGCTCGCTGTGGCCGCCAGCAAGGATGCCGTTGTGGACGCTGGTGCATGTGAATGATCGCCGCCAAATCCGGCTGATCCCGCAACGCCGCCATGAAACTGATGTGCATGATGATGGTGATGGTGGTGATGATGCGGATCATCACAGCTGTTGAAATTCGCTACAATCTCACTGCTTGTCATGCTAGAGCCGAGTGGAATGAGTCCAATAGCATTTCCGCCACTGCCAGTGAACAGATTGCCGCCGCCACCGCTGGACGTTACAGCTGATGCGCTCACTGAACGATGATGCAATGTGGAGGCCGTCGACGACGAGGAAGATGACCCGCCGTTGTGTCGACTATTGTGATGGGAATGATGCGCATGATTGTGTGCATGATGCGAATGATGGCCGTGGGAATGATGTGCATGGTGAGCATGATGGGAATGTCCGTGGAAGGAAGCGTTAGGTGCATTGGAATTACAGTTGTTGTTGCAGCTGTTGCTTTGGCTGGCATTGAGACCAGCGCCGAGCATTCCAGCTGCGCTGCTAAGCAGGGAGCCGTCGATGACATCGATGGAGGGTAAATCTGGCACTTGATAACGGAATGCTGAAGTAAATTGACCGGACAAGTCTCCGCTGCTGCTGACGCGTATGGGACAAACGCGGAATTGGTACGTGCAGCCGGGCTCCAGATTCTCAATGGTGAACTTCGTTTCGGGTCCGCGGTAGATCTACAAAGAAAGAGTTTACAATTCCAAGGCACCGAAATAAACATTTGGATGCTCCATTCCATACCTGTTTAAAGTCTCCATCTCTGCCGATTGCATACTGCAGCACGTATTCTACACGATCACTGAATGAGTTCTTCGAGTGCTGCCACTCTAATGTGAGTGGCACGCCCAGTGAGAGATTCCCCAATCCCGCGATGAAGCTTGATGGCGTTTCAGGTAACTGGGCAGAGGGTACATTCGCCGCAGCGCCCGTCAGAGCGCTGCTGCCTGGAGCCAACAAACACACACCACCCTCAAAGACCACGCGCGGCGTCTTTATGCTGCTGGGCAGAGTCGCCGTCGTTCTGAACACATACTCCGATGAATAGTCGCCAACGCCCGCCCTATCTGTGCCCGCGCAAATGCGGAAAGTGTAGGATGTCTGCTCCTGCAGCTTGTTAACCTTGCACATGCAGTTCGTGCCCGAGTAGACGACCTGGAACTCTTTGGCGCGCTGCACGTACATCTCTACGTAGAACTTGGTAAAGTCGAGATTCTTGCCGTCGCCCCACTTCAGCTTGATGAAGTTGTGGCCAACCCCGGTGCACTCCAAACTGGGCGGAGCCGGCGGTGGTGGAAGCGTAGTGAGCTTAACGTACGAAGAGAAGGGACCAGCGCCGACGGGGTTCACAGCCTGTACCCGCAGTTTGTAGGACGACTCTGGGGTGAGGTCGGTAATGGTGTACTCAGTGGCTGCATCGGGCGTTGTGATGCAGCGCTCCGCGTACTCAATAGTGTAGGCGGTGATCGGCGCGCCGTTGCATTCGGGCTGGGACCAACTAAGGGCCACCTCGTTCGCCGTAAATTCGTAATCCTTGATCTGAGGTGCTGCCGGTATGGCTGCTGGCGTCTTTGCGTTCACCAGGGGCGACCACTTGCTGACGCCGGCTACGTTGCTGGCGTTCACTCGGAAGTAGTAGAGTGTGAAGGGCAGCAAGTTGCGCAAATCGACAGATGTCTGCAATCCTTGGTAGCACGTTTGAAAGGAGGAGGAGGTCAGAACACTTTCATTGACGGCCGGTTGTTCGCCGCTCACAGCAGCACTTTCCAGTCTGTATTCCGAAATGGCCGAACCGTTGCACTCCGGCTCGAGCCAGTTGACTGAAAGTTGTGTGGCGGACTTTATAGCCACACGTGTTGATGTCGGCGGAGAGGGTGGCGCTGCAGCAGAAGTGAATTTGAACCACGTTGACCAGGCACCTGCGCCGATGCGGTTGATTGCGCGTGCTTGAGCCTCATATCCACAGCCGGGCTGCAAATCCTTTGCCACGCAGTACGAGTCCTTGTTGTGGTATATGACGGTCTGCTCGGCGACTTCAGTCTCCATTTTAGCGGTGCCGCAGCGACGCACCTGAATCTCGTATTCAAGGATAGGTGCACCACCGTTAAACTCGGGCTTGTCAAAGCGTAGCACTGCCGCATACGGACCTGGTAGGTTCTCGTAGTACGGAGACGACGGTGCGGCAGGTACTATAGCTTCCGAGGTGATCGTGGCCACTTCGGAGTAGGCACTGATTCCCGCAGGACCCTCACAGGATGCGCGCAACTGATACGTTGTACCCGGTTGCACACGATCACACGTCGCTTCTGGGTCGGGGCCGCTGTAAATGCGTTCGAATTTTGGTCCCGAACAGATTTCCAGGAAATAACGTAAGATCTCGGCGCCTCCTCGATCGCCGGGCGGGTCCCAACGTACCCTAAAGTAGGTGCCGTGAATTTTCCCCTTCACCTGCGGCTTGCCGGGGCAACCAGGGCGTTCTGGGGCCGTCTTAAAGGTAACTTCATTGGACCAAGGCGAAACTCCGGCATCGTTATCAGCACGCAGTCTAAATTGGTAGGATGTGGCGCGTCGAAGCTGACAGCACTCGTAAATGCAGTCAGTACCGTTGTACAGGTTAAGGTAGTTGTGCCCGTGTTCGCGGTCCAACATTTGCAGAACAAACTCAACATCCTGCTGACGGCGCTCCCAAACTAGGCGCAGACTTGTGCTCGTGACGGCCTGCAGAGTGGGGGGCTTGGGCGTTGCTGGTGGATTGCCCGATGTGCTGTACGTGCAGATGGGGGAGTACAGAGAGGAGCCGACTTCATTAACGGCGGCCAAACGGAAGTTGTAGATAGTCGATGGCTGCAGCTTTGTAAGTATGTATTGCTTGCCCTTGGTTTTCACAGCCTCCACAAAGTGCAGCTGACCGGCATGTTGGCGCGCAGAGCGTGATGAGGCCGGGGTCCCGGTTTTGCCCTCGTCGTACTCGAGTAGGTAGTGCTGAACGGGCGAGCCATTGGCATGGGGGTTGGTCCACCGCAAATGAAGGGAGTTCTTGGTGCGAACAACCAGCTTTGGCGGCATGGGTTGATCAGGTTCACACGCTGGGGTGGTGAATTCAGTCGGTTCCGAGGCGGTGCCTTGCAACTTCTCGAAATGTACCTAGCGTATGATGGGAAGCCACATTGCAAGCATTTTGTTCAGAGCAAATATAATTATCGACTTACTTGCAGACGCACAACGTACTCTTGTCCTGGCTGCAGATCCTGAACTATGCAGTCATAGGACTCGCCTTTGTACAAACTTTTGTACTTGCATTCCTTGGCACGATCGCTAAGCAGCACGTTGTAACGCAGGTCGCGATGATTAATTAAAAGCGGATCTGTGTTGGCCGGAGCCTCCCAGATAATTTTAGCCGATCGTGAAGTGATATCAATTACCTAAAAAACAAAGGGTATTTATGCTATTAATGATGCAGTATAAAAGTTAAAAAGAGGGATGCTCAGGTTGTTCACAGTTCCAAATGGAAAACTTTCATATAGATAATCTATTCAGCAACAACTCACCTCCGGCTTCTGTATGGCTGACAATTGTTCTACAATTGTCGCCTGGAAGTCATCCTCATCCTCAGCCACACTCGATGACTCTTCACCGTCTTCAGAGGTGCCCACCGATGAAGCGCCACCACTCGCATGAAGCTGTTGATTGTGCTGTTGCAGTTGCAGTGCACCGGAGACAGCATAAGTGCCGTTGCGTTGTGCTGCTGTTCGTCGCGCATTATGGTGATTGTTAGGATGTTGTTGCTGCTGCTGGTGATGATTGGGAGCAGTCGCATGATGATGGTTGTGCTGACTATTTGTTGATGTTAACGTTGTGGTCGTTGTTGCCGTTTGTATCGTAGCGCCTACATGACTGATGCTGGTATTGTTGCTCATGCTGATGTTGCTGGTGTTGATGCTGCTGCTTATGTAGTTGTTGTGGTGACCATTTATATCGTTCTTACGCGGCGACGGTGAATGCGCTGGTGTAGACATAGCGGAGTCTAGAAATTTGTAGAAGACAACTGTTTAAGAAATATATTTTGGCTGACTATCATCTCAAATTGAATATTTACTCATTTCTCTTTGTTTTTGATCGAGTTTACGCAACAACTTGGTATGTTGACGTTGCGTGCGCTCATCCTTGTGATAATTGTTTGGAGGCGATGGTGAATGTGGCGAATGGGACAACTGTTGCTGTGTGGTTTGTTGCTGTTGTGGTGCTGGTGGTGGCGGCGGTTGTGGCTGCAGGTGACCACCGCCTGGTATGGCATGGAAGTGAGTTGGGCCACCGCCTGGTCCTGTCGGAAATCCCGCCGGAAGTGGAGAATAGAAATGCGATGTACCATTTGCAGTTAGCTGTAAAAGAAAACAATACAAAAAGAAAAGAATACATAAAATATATGCTATACATAAATTAAATCGCGAAATATTTGCCTCAGAATGACGACTACTTTAGGCTGACTTTTTTAAAATTTCAGGATTAAACCATCTCATCAACCTCATTCCTTAAATTGCCAGTGTTTCTTTTTACTCTCTGTGTTCTCGCATTCGGAAGCGATGGCGAATTTTTTTATACGAGGTTTAACTTTCAGTTTAATTTTACCAGGAGATCAGATTCAGGAGGAGAGCAATTATTTAATGACAAATTATCCGGCCTAGCGGTGCCAACTGTTTTCACAGGAGTGAGAGAGAGATACGTTCAGCGCAAGTTAGTTGCGAGTTTCAAATGAGACAGTTCACACGAACCAGCACAAATTGATGTGGTCATAGCTAATTAATTTACTCATGTTATTAATTTAGTTTCTTAGCTGAAAAAACGTAATCGTTATTTCTTTTTTTTAATTTGAAAATTTTATGAACTGATTCTGTGAAAATTTGCATTTCAAAATGAAAGACTGACAAATCAGTCAACAAAATATATTCGCCTGTGTGTAAGTGTTGGGCAAATGTTCTTAGCTCATCCAATAAATGCACTATTTATTTTTATAGCTTTTTGCCGAAAAGAAAACGCAAATTTGTCGATCGACTGAAACCAGAAGGAGTTAGTTAAATGATTTGTCTTTTACGATAGGCTATAAAATCCTGTGGTTTTAGGAACTGATTTAAATGTTGCTGAATTAGACAGAACCACTGATTGGCCAGAAAATTGTTAGCAAGATTTATTACACGAGTTCAACTGTTGACATTGTATGATATGTCATGATGCAACATCATGTTATATGTACACATATCAAGTCGTGCAGTCGTAGTTGTGGTGATCTGATTTTTCGATTCATCGACTTTAATTTTCCGGTTTATTATTAACGAATCGATTACAAATCATTAAGCAGAAAAAAAAATTGCAAGCTTGCATTTTTACCAAATGAAATGGGGAAAAAACACTGATACAATCTAAATTTTAAATCTAAAATAATGGTTGATAATTACTGGAATATTTTTTAACTATATCTACATGCAAACATATAATCATTTAATTTCAGTGACTGAAGGTTGATTTGGATCCGGTATAATCAAGTTTATTTGCGCTTTTTTCAAACACGCTGATCACGTAAAAATCTCATAAATGCGAAACCGTTAAAACTCTAGATGACCATAATTCTAATGGTTTTTATAAGACGAGGTTGTTTAGAGAGTTGAGCGGAGGAGGGAAGAGAGAGAGGACACTTCCTCCAGCCTGACTTGAAGGAAAACCTGAAAAACTTACAAGAAAAGCAACAAATGATAAAGAAAACAACTGATCTTTAAGCCAATCACAATCAGCAATCTGTGGCTATTCATGTTGCAAGACCAGTCAAGAAACTGTTTGGAACCAGAACCGGCTTTTTAATACATGATCTAAATAATATGTATTAAAACAAAACAACAACAAGTTGATGCTAAATGCAAATGCAACCAGTTTTAATGCATGCATAGGAGGAATGAATTCAATCTTCGAGTGATATTTGTTGCTATAGGTCATCCTTGTTGTTGTTGTTGTTGGTGCACAATCGATCTGTTGAAAGGTTGTTGGCTAAGAGTTGGATGATGTAATTTGGTCGGTTGATAAGTTGGCCATTATTATTATTTATTTTATAAAAAAGCCTTAACGATGTTTTGTTACAAATTTAAGTGCCCTTCAAAATAACGCCGAGTTAATCACATCATACTTCAAACACTTTGTTTGACCTGAATGATGAAATCGAGTGTGGTTGTTGCCGGTGCTTGAATCCCCCCCCTCCTGCTCCTACTCCTCCATCAGCACCCGAGGTGCATTTTTGTTAATCTCACGGAATTTTAATTAGTTACGCTTGGCGGCACAAATGAAGAAAGTGTTGGTTGTGAATCAAACGCGATTTTTACTCTTTTCCCCCATTAAAATTCGGTTTTTCGTTTCTAGTTTTTTACTTTTGTTTCTTGTTAACATCGTACTATATATTTTGGCCGAAAAAATATCATTAAAACTTTCATTGTGTGTTAATTCAATGGAAGTACAACATTCGTAGATGTTGTTTATTGTTTTATTTTGGCAGCTTTTAACAAAGTGAAAAATTGCTGTAAAGCTTTTTCCAGCGTTTTGTAGCCAAATATTAATGTGTTGGCTTGGTTTTTAGCCAAATCTCGCGCTCATCCATCCAATCATCCATCCATCCATTCATCCACTTGAGAAATTATGATTAAATAACACAATAATAAAGCGCAATTGAACGGTAAACATTTTATGGCGTAAAATTGAAATAATGTATAAAATTTTAATGCGATTTCTACTTCTTTTTGCGATTTCTTTTGTTTTGGTGATCATCAAAATGTCCGACTTTGATTGAAAGCTGTTGATAAAGTCGTTGGATGGATAAATGGATGGATTGGTTGATTGATGGTTATCGCTCCGAATAATTGACCCGGAATAAGCATTATTATATTATTTACAGATATTAGATTACTCAACTCTGAACACTTTGATTAGAATGACAATCGTATTTAATGGAAAATAATCGCTTAACTGCATTTCATTCGCATTGCTATACATGATGCATGCATGTGTAATTAAAAATAAATTTTTGTAATTGTGCATAATAAAAGATTGCATAAAATAATTGTGAAAACAGAAATGTAAACAAAACTTTCAGCCAACAACATCAAAAACTAAAAAGTGGTAAAAAAGTGGTTGCATGTCCAATAAACAACAGAAATCTACTGCAACTTATTTAATTTTCGAAGCCACAACTTAATAAAAAACACTTTAACACAAACCGGAGAAAATTAACAAAAATAGAAAATAAAGTAAAACTCAATGAAACAACTACGGAATGAAATACGGAATACAAAGCAGTATCAAAATGAGTACATATAAAAATAGACAAATAAATATATTCAATGATATATCATAAAAATAATAAATAACAAAACAATAAAAATATGAAGTGGGAAATATTAAAGAGCCGAACTTCCACGGTCTCTTGATTCCATGAATTTTATTACTGAGCTTTGCAAAGCTAATTAAATAGTTAAAATTACGAAATGAAATTAAATGAAAATCTACGAAAATTTCTGAATAAATTTTGAATCAATTCGATAATATTGTCATATGCTTTATACGCGTTTTCCGCTGGAGGTGTCAGAATGTTCAACAGCTGCCGTTAAAGTAAAAAGCTGCCGGTTGCTTGTTTCTCTTCTGCTTTAATTTCAGTTAGTGAGCTTCAATGGAAAACTGAATTTCTACGAACTGAATTCAATCGAGTGTTATTTAATATCAAAATCTCTTGATTTGATTTATTAAAGAATTGTATTTATAGTTCAATTATTATAATTTTTTATTATTTATTTAATTTTATTTGTTTATTTCAACACCCACTCGAAGTTTTACTCAATTAAAAAGTATATTTATGTTATTAGGTTGTAAATACTTAATAGAGTATTTATTCAGTCGTTTCTGCCGATATATTCACACATGTACATATGTATGTATATTTGTTGTTGTTGTTTTTCTATTAAAGACTGGGATACAAATAATTTTATACTACAATATATACAATATTATTAAATGCTTGGCTGAAAATTTTAATTGCTCATGATTAAAAGTAATTTATTCGATAAAGTTTTGAAAAAAATGAGTGCAGTGCGCTTACTATTGAATGAATGGCTGTATGGATTTATTTATGAGTTTAACCGTTATGTAGTCGGACATACATATGTACATACATACATGTACATACATATGTACATACATACATGTACATAAATATGTACATACATCGATAGGAGTGCGAAAAACAGGCGGAGCATTAAATTATTTACAGTGCAGAGATTATTGGAAAGATATGAGCGATAATAATGACCGATAATAATAAATACATAGATAATAATATTAATACGAATAGATCGAGCCTAAACAATACTAACCGCCACATATTATTACCGTTATTATAGAACATACTATAACTGTTTTGATATTCGAGAGATGAAACTTCTTTTGACGATGAAAAACTTTCTTGATGATAAGTATCGAATAATGAAAGTGATTCTCTGTTAACATTTTCTTCTCTTAATTGACTGTCATTTGTCAAATGCAATGATAAATACAACAACAATAAATTCAACAATAATGCAGAAGTTTAATAATAAGCACCGAATAACAACAACAAGAATCGAACATCAACTGATATTGAATCTGATGATATTCAATTCAAAATTTATTAAAAAAACAGTAAATTAAAAGTCCCTAATACAGGGTGCAACAGAAAAGACTGTGAGTTAACCATGCGGTTGGATTTCTGGCTCTCCATCGCTCACCCGGTATTTTGAAGTATCGACAAATGAACTCGGAGAAAACATGTTCAGTCGTTTGCATTCATGGAACTCGCATTCAATGAAAATCTTCTTGACAGACAGCAATCGAATGGCATTAATTTGTATTGAAATAATATTAAAATTCATACGCAGAAATGCATTTGAGAAGCGTCTATCTGTTGAGGTTTTATATAAACAACAAGCATGATTCATTGTTATTAATTGCGAGCATAAATTTTCCAACAATTAGTAGATTGTCGCCATTATAATTAACTCGATCCGCAGTGAATCAGAAAGTAATCACCAGCGCCCAATGACCAGAGACGGACATGGAACTTGATATCGGCAGAAATGTCAGCGGATCGTAGGGAGGAAAGAATTCGGTTTACTTTATTGCAAATGTGATTTATTGAGCATTAAATCGCAACCATCAGAGCGCGCCAGAAACATTTTTATTACGTAATTATTTAATATTACTATAAGTGTAAATGTTGCAGAAGGTGTTAAAAATCGGATGCGTCGAGCAGATTGTCAGTTTATTAATAATTTTAAACTCTATAATTTAATTTGAAACTCTCTTAGAAAGGAAGAAGCAGAGTGGAGGTCCAATTCGTGCCATTATTTTGTACCGTTAGAGTTTGCCGTTACGACCGGAAATGGATTCTAATTCCTAATTTCTGTTAAAGTTACTAAGATTTAAAGGTTAAATAATTAGAAATCTCCTAAACCACGCATAAAACGGTAACAATAACAAGAATTGCATAAAATTAAAAGGGTATTTTATAAATCGACTGCAAAAAGCATAATATTTCTTATTATAGTTAGTTTAAGTACTTAGTTTAAGTACTCGCAGCAACGTAGTAATTTTTTATACGTCTCAATAAATCTGAAGTGTTTGATTTTGTTCGCTACTGCGTTGGCATCTCTGCTGCAGATGAGGCAGTTGCAGGTTGCCGGGAAGTGTTCAGTGAGGTGTTGAGCCAAGTGCTCGAAATGTGTACTTACAAATGGTGCATGAATGTGTCCTTGTCCCGCATGCAGCTGCTGGTACTGCTGCGGGGAGAGGACGACATGCGTCAAGGTACCGCTCTCGTTCAAGTATTGCTGCATAACTTGTCCCTGTGGCACCTGAACAGGTACCGGCATCGGTGGCGGGCGATTTTGTGAAACCATTTGTACCGTTGTTGGACCTGCAAAAGGAAAAATTAAAGAACAATTAAAATACACATCAATTTTATTTATTAAGGATTAACTTTATAACCATTTGATAACTGTATATGTATATGTATGTATATGTTTGCAATTTGTGTTATTCATATAACAAAGATTTCCATCTTAATGATATTTTAAAGAGAGTCTGCGGATGAACCGCATGTTCGTGTTCTTCACTCGCCTCTAAACCATCCAATGCGTGAAATATTTGGCTCATGTCGCCAGCATGTCGTCTACGATGCTCAAAAATGGGAAGAGATGAAGCAGAAGACGAGATGGGAACGGAACCTATTCTGAGTGGTAGACGAAAATGTCACCAGAGCAGCAGGGCAGGGCGACTCCTCTTCGAAGGAAGCACGAAAAAAAAAATGGAAAAACGGAAAAAATAAGGCAAGGAACAAAGAAAAGCTTTCATTGTATGTAGTTGTGTTTATTCTATCGCATGTTGTACAATATTGTATATGAACTGTTGTTGTTGTTGTTATTGTTATTGTTATTGTTATTGTTGTTATTGTTGTTGTTGTTGTTTCTTTCACAGTTAAAATTATATCGTCTCGCATTATTCGCTTGGTCATTATTGAAAATGCGAATTTGTCGCATGTCAGTTCCAAAAAGTCTCTCTCTTGTATGTTGCTGTTGTTGTAGCTTATGTTGTTGTTGCTGCTGTTACTGTTATATTATTTAGGTTTTTGCTGTTTTTTCTGGTTTCGCAGAGATGCATATCGTTTTTCATGTCAAAAAACACACACACAAACGCAAAAACACAGCATATACACACATACTAACTCATACACTCATACACACACATACACACTCATACACTCGTATGTATGGATATGGAGTTGCTGTATCTGTCCAGCGAAGCATGTTCTTGCGATGTCTGGACCAGATATAAATGTCTATCCATCGTATTAATCAACAAGCGGAATAAATTATTTTGTTGCAGATTTTTGATGCGTGTAATTTTTCGTCTTCCTCTGCTTGATATTATTCTCATACGTTTATGGAAAAATATAGTTTATGAGCAAATGAAAAGTAAAAAAGAAAAATTTTGAAATTTTTATCTGTATTTAATTATAATTACAATAGCGTCGTTTATAATTTAAAGAGAATACAAATATAAATCGTGTTCTTCGTTCATGTTTTTCAAGAAATACACGTTACCAGTTCGTTTTGAAATCAGTTTGAGTACGAAATTCGATGGTGGCTTGAGTTCTTCAGGGTTGAGCAGGTTTTCCATCAACCTTCAACGAAATGCAACTCCAAGCGTCGGAATGCAGTCGCTGGCGAAATCCGCAGCAGTCAGTATTGAGAATCGTTGGAGCTGCACCAAACGCTCGGTGTCGCCATCGCTGCTGCCAAATCAAAAGCACAGACAACATTTTAATGAAAGTGGATGGAAGTTTTCTGAAACGGATCCTGAACACAAGAGCTGTCAAAGGAAGAGAAGAGCAGAGAAGAGAAGGCAACTTTTGGCCTCAGCGACGGAGCAATCGATGCAATACAAGACACCAACTCACACACACACACAAAAGTTTAAACTGTATAAACAATTTTATTAAAAATAATCAAAGAAGAGGGGAAAAAAAGCAGCCTGACACTCACTATATTACTTTTGATTCGAGTGAAGAAGACATGCCGAGAAGAAGTGACACATGAAGGAGTGTGTGTGTGTGTGTGTGTGTGTGTGCGAGTGTGTTGGAGGGTGCTGCTCAGTGAAGTGCAGAGAGGTTGAAAGTCACCGTTGATGGTGATGGAAAAATCGTCGCACGCTTGAATGCAAATTAATTTGAGTGGAAAAATTTTCGAAATGAAAAAAAGCATAAACGAACGAAACGAACGAAACGAAACGAAGCATGGAAGTAACGAGTGAGCGTTAAGCGAGCCAACGAGTGACTAAACGAGTGACGAGTATGAAGGCTGTCTTAGCAAATGTCAAAATTTTACAATCCACACTGAAGTTTTGTGAAGTTTTCTTTCAACTTTTTCCCATTCTTTGAATATTTGTTGCTCTTTTCCTCCCCCTCCCCCCTTTCCTGCTTCTTCTTACAACAGATTAAGTTTTTCTGTGTGTGTGCTGTTTTTTTTGCAACTACATGCAAGATTCTTTGTGAAAATGTGGGAAAAGCATGTCAAAAGAATTTGTGTTGCACTTTGTAAAGTGTGCACAAATACAAACAGACAAAGACACACACACACACACACACACACACACACACGCACAGGGAACATGGAGCTCCACACACACACACACGTTCTACTTTTGCGCTGCTTGAAGTGCATTCTAAAGAAATTCTTCAAGAATTCTAAATGAAGTCGAAGTACTTAAAATGGTTGTATGTCAGATGATGTTGTTGTAATCGCGCTGCTGTGTTTGTTGTATTTTCTCTTATTACTTCCATTGTTGTTGTTTATAAATTGCATACGTTGTTGTTGTTGTTGCTCTTGGTTTTAACCAACCTTTTGTTCTTTTTGCTTATTATTGTTGTTGTTTTGGTTTTCTTCGTATAAATTAAGCAGCTTTTTATTGTTATTTGTAGTTGTTGGTATTTTCTTCTACTTCTGCTTGTTCTTCTCCTTCTTCTTCTATATGTTCTTCTTTTGTACTCCATCTAAAGCAAAAATTGCGATGCGGTTTCATGTTTGAAATGCTTGTGGCGGGTGTAAAAAAGTCAGCGTGCACGTGGCTGAACGTGGTATAGTATGTGTGTGTGTGTGTGTGTATGTGTGCCTGCAAGAGTGGGTGTGGCCCTCAACTTCACAAAGAATTTTATTCAAATATTTACACAAATATTGTGCATTTTTCTGCCATTTTATTGTTGTCGTGGCTTATATTTGAACAAAATTTCACTAAAACTCAGTGAGAGAGAGTGAGAGAGATAGAAACAGTCTCTTCTCTCTCTCTCTCTCTCTCTCGCTCTCTCTTAAGCGTAATGCTGCCCCTGCTGATGCTTTAAATGTGGCATTTTAGTTAAGTGCGTTGGCAACTCTGTCGGAATCCGCTTCTTGTGGCTTCCCGAAGCTCCAAATAAATGTTAAGCTTTAAACGAATTTTCAATATAATTCTTGTACTAAATGAAATAATTTTGAATCGCTTTTTCGTGTTTTTAATAGTTTTTCCATTCATTTAATACTATTTTGATTGCTTTTTTATTTTCTCTCTGCGTTCAAATACTATTCTTCATATTTAAAATTATTCCCTCCTCTTCTTCGTTAAATTATTCTTAATTTTGTGTAATTTAATTCTCCAGAAAAACTTGTCGTTTCACTCAATTTAAAATAAATTTTTGTCTCCATTTTACGGTGATTTTTAGGTTTTTGCAGTTTCAGTTTCTGTTTATTTTACGTTATTCTGAAATGTTTGTCGATTCTGTTGTAGTGTTCATTAAAATTTTAATTCATTGTATTGTAAAAACATGTTTTTACTAATTTTAATTTATATTTGAACATGTGTTAAATTTTAATAGAAAATTTAATAGCTAAAAAATCGCTTTAATCGTAGATGAACTTAAAAATGGAGAAACAAAAGTACGATAAAGGAAATCCTATAAATTTAATTAACGTTTTTTTTTTGCTAAAAAATTTTTAATGTTTGATTGCGATGATGTTTTTTGGATACTTTCAAGTGCTCATCTTTCAGCTACTTTTTTGCTTTAACTTTTTATGTTGTCTTCGTTTTCGCAAGTGTCTTTAAAGCGTGTTCGTCTTCGCCTTCATTGACGTCATTCAGCAAAAAAGTAAATAAAAAAAAACATTTTAAATTTAAACACCTTTTTTGCAGTTTTTTGAAGATAATAAAAAAAAAAGAAAACATTGCAAAAAATAATTATAATCAAAGTCAAAACTAAAAATAAAGAAATAGAAAAAAAAAACGTGACATAAACATGGTCATAAAAAAAATCAAAAGCAATGTTTTTTCTGCTTGACTTTAATTTGTTTGCGGATTGAATTTTAAAACAAATTATCGATTTTATTAACATTCAAATCATGAACTTCGATATTTTTTTCCTCCATCTCCTTTTTTTATTTTCTTTCTTTGTTTTTTTCTTTTATTTTTTTTCTCGTATTTTTTGTTTCTATGTTTCTTTGTTTTTTTTTCTTTCTTTTCTTTTTTTTTCTTTTAAATGTTTTTGTTTTTGATGAAGTGTTTTATTTCTTTCATTTTAGATGATGATGAGAGGTTTTTCCTCTCTTTTTCTCTCAAATCACAAGAACGAGGATTTAAGCGACCAGAATATACGTTTATTTAGTGGCACAATAGACTATCCGAAGGTCGTCCTACTTCCAGAGCTGCATAAGCGCACCCTCCCGAATGTAATCCACGGTAGCTCGAGCTGCGAGTTCAGGTGTATCGTCCTGCTGGAACCACACTATTCTCCAAGCCCAGTTGCAGCAGCAACTTCAGCAGCAGCAACTCGTTTAACATCCTTCTGAAGTGCTTACTATCGTCCTCACCTCAAAACAAGATGCGAGAATCACCTTTTCACCATAAAGAACACACCCAGAGTGACTTCGAGAACATCCAGTCGCTCTTTGTGCATTATTCGAGTATTATTGACCTGTATTTCAGAACTGTTGGGATTCTGGAACTTCACAAATGACAAAGTCACGATGAATACAATATACAATCATAATATAAATACAAAGAAACAAACAAATGGAGGTGCTTATATCTTATAAGCTAAAATATGGCAGAGTAATAAAAATACCAGTAATAATCATAATAATAAAAAGTGTTTTATTATATGTGTTGTAGTAATGATAATGTTATACTAATCACAACAACAAAAAGAATCACATATAAAGCTTAATTATAGTTTTATTGGAAATGTTTTTTCGGTTTCCCCATCGACAGGGTTTTCACATTTTCCCCACTTCTAAATACTTTTATTTATAGATTTTCTCGATCCTGTTTACATTCTTTTTTATTTGTGTAGTTGTTGTTGTTGTTATTGTGATGTTTTTCTTAATATTCTTCTTTATTCTTGTTGTTTTTCTCGTTTTCTGTTCCTTACTGGTTTTTTTTTGTACTCGTTTTCAGTGTAACTTTAAAGGATCATTTGAAAGTATCATTTAATTGTCATTTAATTGCAATATTTTGAACCTTACTAGTAGTTACGAGTTTTGGTTTTTCTGTATTTCTGCCTCTTGGAAGCTTTCCTCTTTATTGTCCATGTTCCAGTCGAAGTACTACAGACATACTATAAGTTGAATAGGTTTGTATGTATGCAAGTGTGCCTACTTTCTATATGATAGTCTTATGATAGTCCTCTTTTTATGTCTAATCTGTCCGTCTGTCTGTCTCTCTGTCTGTCCATCTGAGTATCTGTCTCAGTGCGTGTGCGTTTTACCAAAGACACTGCGAGACTCTCTTCTGGTGGCTCTCTAGTAATCATCCAGCGCTTCAGATGCGTGTCAAGCAGATTGAAGCAAAAACTAAGCGGTTCTCGTCACCGTTCTTCACACCCACAGAGAAGAAAAACAACCTGAGAAGGGAAATTTTCAATTTTAGTCTCGTTGCGATGTGTGTCTGAAGAGGTTTCATGTGCAGACAAGTACATACATATATGTACATATGTGTGTGTGTATGTTTGTTTGTATGTGTTTACATTTTTTATGCGAACGCTTTTCTATAGTTTCTGTTAATTATTCTTGGTCTTGTTTTGACGCTCGTCTGCCGCAGGTGTTCTAATAGAGTTGCCATGTATTACTGAAAATTCTTGTGTCATGTCGTGGAGCACGTTTTTAATCACCAACTACTGACTTCTGCTTGAACACTTCCTCAAGAATTCCTTAACAATTTAATTGAATAACTCCAGTTGTCTGGCGAAAGTCACCGGCGACCGCGGCAGTGACGTCGACTGCAGCACGCACACGTCGTCAGCAGGCGAGTGACACGGCGAGTGACACTCCGAGTGACTCCGATTTGCTTTTATGACAACGAGTCAACGAGCTCGTCATCGTCACTCCCTGTCTGGCGGGGGGCGGAAGGGGGTGTTGCTGGGTGTTTGCGTGGGATGAGAAACCGCAAACCCGCAGAGATCAGCACTCCCTCCCCTTCCCCCTCGCTTCTCCTCCTACACTAACAAAAAAACTCTTCTTGCAATCAGCTTGAATTGAAGTTTATGCGTGACTGATTTTGTGTGTGTCTAATTTTGTGCGTGTATGTGTGCGTGTATGTGTGCGTGTATGTGTGTGTGTTTGTATTTGGGTGTGCTTATATGTGTGCAACACACCCGTTCTCAACCTGACGCGTTGCTTCGCTCTGAAGGTGTGAAGTTTTCCTTGTTTTACAAACGGTTTTATTGTTCAGTGTGGTTGTTGTTGTTGTTGTTGTTGTTGTTGTTGTTGTTGTTGTTGGCGACTTTTCTTTTAAGCCGGCTCGTTTACACTTGATTGCGTTTGAATAGTGCGTTGATATTATAAAGAGTGTGTGGGCGCGGTTGTGGGTCGGCGTGGACGGGGAGGGGGTCGGTGAGAGGTCGTGAGCCTGAAGATGAGGGTAAAGTATTCGAAAGGGAAAACAAACACACACACACACAGACAGAGAGGAACACAGAGCTACTCACACACATGCAAATACAAATGCACACACACACACATACACATAAAATAGGCACCCTTAAATTATGCTACATTAGAACCTACTTTTTTACAATTTAGAAACGTGAAATTTCATTATTTTTCCTTTAATTTTTCATGAGTTTATCGGAAGTTCTTTTAAAATTAAATTAAAAGAATCCGTCTTCAGATTCGAAGAAATGAACTGAAATAAAATTTGCGATTGCGAACATTTTGAAATCTGTTACTTTTTGTTTGCTTTATAAGCGACTTTTTAATTAAAAAAACCACACTTTTTTCTCATTAATTCTGAGAAAACTTGCGAAAACGTGTTGAAAAATCGATTCATTGCATGAAAATCGAAAAATAAACATTTCAAAACCATTTCGTAATCATTGAATGAATATTTATGCATTTTTGGGGAAAGAAAAAGAAAGAAAAACAACTAACAAGGAAGGTAAAAAAATTTAAACTAATAATAATAAGGAAAAAATCATGTTCATTGGAAGTATTTACACTGCGAAACACTTTCAAGCTCCATTTACAACTGATTCAAACCTGGTGTAAGTTTTATTTTGCGTTCTTCCACCCTCTTACAATACCACCTCCGCAATCCCCCCCCCCCCACCTCCCCCTTCCTCCATTTCTGCCTGTCATTTCCACAACATTTAAGTGACCGCTTTTTTTTTTTTTCTTCTTATAAGGAAAAGCAATCGTGTCAAAGCTGTTTCTTTTGTGTATAGACTAAAATCACGTTTTGACGATTATTTGAGGCGATAAGAATCGTAATGAGATGCGGCGAATCTTCTAAACTCGACTCTGATTGCTATTTTGATATTGAAACAAGAGGATGGAGTGTAATGGAAACAACAACAAGCGCAGAACACAAGAGGGGAAGAGAAGCAGCAACAAACACTATGATAACTACATCAGAAGCAATTGCAACTGCAACAACAACAACAACAACAACAACAAGAAGAAGAAGGACCAGCATTAGCAGGACAACAGTACTATTGGGAGAAAACAACAACAACGTAAACAACACAAACCATGTGCCACAATAATTGAATTCAACAAGCGTTGAAAATGCGGCTCGGAGGCGCAGAACAAATCGAATTACAAACGTGTATGTGCTGCGATAATATCACTCATGTATGGCATGCATATATGCACATATGTATGTATGTATGTATGTATGAGTGAGTGTATGAACACATGCATTTTATAGAGTACGGGTGTGTGTGGGTGTGTTTAGTTGGGGGCTGATGTGACCCGACACTCAATTAAGGCCGGGTCCAGTCGCTGCGTCGCTGATCTGACTTTCGCTCAATTGTTGTCGATCAAAATAACAACAGGAACAGCAGCAACAAAAACAACACACACAATAATGACACCAACAACAACACACACAATAACGACACCTACAACAATAACACGAACACTAAAGACAACAATAACAACAGTACTAGAAATAACAACAAAAGTAGTAGAAATACAACTATATATAAGTAAGAAGAAGAAAAAAAAAACAAATCCATTTCATATACTAACAGGACATGTTTTCCCTCCGTCTCATTCTCTCTCCCAGAAAACACGAGTGAGTGAATGAGTTTAACAACCAGCAGCAACCTTGACTCTTGAGGACGATGATGATGATGACCATAATGATGATGACTATAATGATGATGACTGTGGCGATGATGACTATAATGATGATGTTGAGTCTGTTGAAGATGACCGGGACAATGAAGCCGAATGTTGGCGGCGATGATGAATGAGAACGACGATGATGATGATAATGAAGATGATGATAATGATAATGATTGATGATGACGATAATGATAACGATTATAAACACCATTAATATCGAGACTCTGTACTTCTCAAGCGACTGTAATTCACACGCTTCGACCAACAAATCGTAATCAAAGACAACTGAAATTCAAATGAAATTTTGACGTCATAATCATGATTTGCCGTAGACTGAATTCATTGAATAATCATCATCAATTCACTCTGAATCATCGTCATTAATTCATTCAATCAAACCATTGAATTTAATGTTCTTTCTTTAATACTCTGAAGATAACAAAATTCAACAGAAAATCCATGAAATCCATGAAAAATTTTTGAATAATTTTTATGAATTTATTTCGGTGGATGTTTCTAAGAAATTTTTTCACAAACGAAAGCAACGTGTTCATAATTTAAAAAAGCGTCGAATCATTTATTTATTGTATATTTTAAATTTTTGTATGGTTTCGATTTATTTCTGTTTTCTTGTCTTTTTCAGTTTTTATTTAACTATTATTTGAAAATTTCAATTTTTAATAAAGTCGATTTTAAAACCTTTCCTCGTTTTTTTATTCTTTTATTGTGTTCTAATTTGTTTTGTATTATTTTTCCATTCTTTCTGCATCATTTGTTCATCCGATTCATCGAATTCATTTGAATTAATTTCATTTACAAATTATGTAAATTGTGTGTTGTGTTTGTTTCTGGTTTTCGTTTTATTTATAGTGAATTTAAAGCCATTAATTATTTAATTAATTGATGTCGGCGTCGTCGTCGTCGTTTAGAAATTTCACACAAAAAATATTGTTTCTTGCCAAAAGAAATTTCAAAATAAAAGAAATTATAAATTAATTAACGAGAAAACAGAAAAATAGAAGAAAGCCGAACAACAGCAACAAAAAATAACCTCCGTCTGTGAAAGAATAAAAAGAAAAAAAGACGCAAAAACCTTTAAAATAATCAAAAAATAAACACAGCTTCTTTTTGTGTTTAGAGTATGTGTGGGTATGTAGTTCTATGAGTGTGTTTGTGTATTTGAGTGTCTGTGTGTGTGTTTGTATTCATGTTTAAAATATAACTCTTAAGATTGATTAATGCTTGGTTTTTCAGGTCAAATGAATTCTTGCTCAGCTCGAGTGACGTCAGTAGCGGCCAAACAGAAGCGATGAAGAATTCATTCGATTTCCCTCCACCTCCCTTCGCGCGGCCCCCCCCCCCCCAATCAAACACCGTCACCAGTGCCCACATCAGCCCAGGCACCGGTCGTGGCATCATCCATCCAACGCACACTGAGCTTGACCCGAATAAAATGTGCCAAACACGAGCAAAACAGCAGAAAAACACGAAAAAACAGGTAACAAAGAAGCAGAAAAAACCCATAAGATTTATAATTTAAATATGCATGTAACATGAAACACACACACGAATGTTGCAAGAAATCACTGAAAGCAAAAATAACAAAAACAAAGACGAATTTTTCGCATGTGCATTTAAAAAACTTTCTTCTTTTGGCAGCGAGAAAAGAACACCGACTTCGAGAGTCGAGAGTCGAGCGACGACGCTGATGACGTCATCCGTCAATCGATGGTCACATCAACAGAGGAGCCACAGCGCAAAAATGTGCTTATTAACTGCAATATTTTTATTGCCTGCTTTTTAAATCTTCATATTTTGCATTTATTGCTTGTGTGGCAGTTTATTTAAATGTTTTATATTAATTGTTATTGTTTGGTTTTCTATTTCTTTTGTTTTTCTTTTCCACTCTTTTTTGCTGCCTTATTTTAATTACTGTAAACACAACAATTAATTGCTTTGCTTTGCTGTGATGGCTGTCGTTTTTTTCGCTGTTGGCGTGGAAATTTGCACATTTTTGCGAAGTGTTGAACATTTCAATACTCAGTATTGGCATTTCGGACAATAATATTGCACAAAAATAATTCAAATTTATGATGATTGCTTCTGTGCCATTGAAATGAATTTATGACTGCTTTTTAGTTCAATAATTAAAACTAAAAGATTGCGATGTGATTATTTAGTGCAAAAACATTGAGTAAAAAATCAAATTAAGGTCAATTTAGAGAAGAAGATAGCAACGCAGTTCCATTTTCGTGGAATTTTCTTTACGAAGGATTCACATTTGACCCATTTGAGAGCGATCTTAAAGGGTTAAGCTGCTGGAGAAACCTTGTGCGCGATTCCTCGTGAAATTTCACTTGAAGTTTCTCCGTTTTTGTTTGCCATCTAATTTAGTGTCTGCTTGTTGTCTCGCTTTCTCTCGCGCGTTGAGCTGTCCGTCGATCCAGCAGGTGAAATGAAATCCGTCTTTGCTTGTTTTCGACAAAACTACAAACTGTAGACGCTTTCTATGTTCAGCGACTTACAGTAGAATTTGATGAGGAATATTTTTCTAGAATATCTTAACCCGTTCGCGCCAAGTTTTAAGGGTCAAATCGACGACTTTCTTAAAAAAATTAAAGAAAACTCTATAATAAAGAGAGCTAAAGGGTTAATGTGTTCTAGATAAAAATTCCTGTTAAAATTTTATCACAGTTTGTGCAAGATTTTGACCCTTTCTACACAGTTTATAGAGTTCAATCGCATTTTTTTATTAAAAAACTGGTTAAAAAGTGCAACGTTGAGACTTAGATGCTCTCTTTTTCAATAGTTTGCAGTTTCAATAAAATTTCAATTTCATTTGGTTAAATTTCAATATTTGTATTGTATTTTTATCTACATACATATCTTTTTTCATCTCTCCATTCGAATGAAACATACGAATGTTTCATCAATTCACTACTTTTATCAATCAATCAGTTTTCGCCAAATATTTATAAATACGAATAACAAAACCATGAATTGAAATCAGTAGAAAAACTCGTATAAAGGGAAACGGGAGAAAAGAAGTTTAGCAAAAAACTTGCTCAATGCATCACAAAAAAACGAAAGAGCTGTCAAACGTTGGCGTCGTTCAGAGAGCCGACGTTGGCTTTCATTCCATGGATGACAGCGCTTAAATGCCAGCGAAACTGAAGTGCAAATAACGGTAAATACGATAGAAGTGGATACGCGCAAGATTTTTGTAAAAAACTAGAGAAACAAGAAAAAAAGTAAAATCAATTTTTAGCCCGATTCTTTTCTTCATCTGCTTCCTCTTCTTAGCTTTCGGTATGTGTATATGGCCGAGTGTAGGGTCAAAATGTACGTGTAAATATAATAATAACAACAACAACAACAACAACGACTAAGCAACAACAACCCACACTCAGTTACAGCTTTTGTGATTTTCATATATTTTTAAATTTTTATAAAAAAATTCGTGCAAAAACACAGAGAAATAAAAACAAAATAAAAACAAATGCATGACTCAGTAAAAATTCCATTCGAAAAACAACAACAACATTTGTTGCTATTTTCATTGTTGTTGTTGTTGTTGTTGCTGTTGTTGCTGTTGTTGATTGCTTTCACTCAGACCAACCGATTAACTGATTGATTAACTGTATTTTTTCTAAGAAAAGAAACCAAGAGAGAGAGTGCGAGAGAGAGAGACTCATAGAGTGATGAGTGAGTGGGATAGATTCATACACACGCTAAATTATAACAGCAACGTGTTAAATCGTGTTTTTTCATTCATTTTGTTGTTATTTTTAACATATTTTTAAAAATATGCATTTAATTTTTTCCGTTTTTTTCGCATAATGATTTTATTTGCGCTTTAAATAAACTGAAAAAAAAACAAGAAACAAAATACATGCAATAATAATCCAAGGAAAACAACAACAACAACTGAATACGATAAAAAACTAAATACAACAAAAGTACAAAACTCAACACCGAACTACTAAATAAATACTGAAATACCTCGAAAATTCGTAGTTTCATTTATTTTATTTGGATTCATCGTTTTTATTGGCTGAGTTGGCGGCTTTGTTTATTTTGGCTGCTTTCTGAGCCGAGTTCAATGAACTCTGAACACGCGTCGAGCGTCGAGCGTCGGTTGTGTTCATGTGGCTAACCATGTGTTGTTGTAGCTGTTGTTGTTGCTGATTTTTAAAGTTTATTTTCAGCGTTTCATGTTTTTTTGTTTTAGTTGAGATCGACAAATTATTGTTAAACTATAAAAATGATTGTAGTTTCGGATGAATCAAGAAAGTCAACGGTAAGGAAGGCAATCAAGTGGATCGATCTGTCCGGAGAGAGGAGTAAAAATCAAAGTTATCTCCCTCCCTTTCCAACCGACTTGACAGCCATTCAAAAGTAATTTTTTACTTACTCAGTTGTTGTTGTCGTTGTTGTTGCTGTTCTCCTTCATTGATGTTTTCGTAGCTTATCACATCAAAATCAAGCGAGGGAAAGAGACAAACAACAACCACAACAACAACACAGTGAACAATAAAAGTACCCACATTAAAATAAAATCTGCACTAAAAAAGTCAATGACACTTGAATGAGTGTTCAAATCCAAAAGAGCACGAAAGAAGAACACACAAAATAAATCACTTTAAAATTTCTTCTTCTTAAGATTTCTTCTTCTTCGTCTTCTTCTTTTTCTGCTTCTTCTTCTTCTTCTTCTTCTGCTTCTTCTTCTTCTTCTTCTTCGTCTTCAAGAAGTTCGTCTCTTCAGAAGTTCTGCAGACGTAATTTTAAACTGTTAATGAATTTCGATGTACGTTGATTTAATTTTACGTGCTTTTAAATTTAAATTAAGTAAAAATTGTAAAATTGCAGAAAATTAATTGGTAAAAATCCTGAATATTTTACTATTATTAAGGAAAGAAAACACGTAAATACATAATTATGTTGATTAATTTTTTTTCATTTTTTAACCTTCATCGAATTAATTGACGGCGTTGCGTTTGTATTTCTGCGGAATGCGCTTGTAATAAAAATCGTTGGCAACGCAGAGTGAATTAAATGAGCTGGAGTAACTTTCTACCAGAGTAAGTGATCAATTTAACAACAACAACCACTGCAACAACACAAATTGAATTGAATTGAATTAACAGCATTTTTAAAGAAATGAAAACTGCAACAACAACAACAACAGCTGTAGAAGTATTAACTGCAACATCAACAACAATAATAACAACAATGAGCAACCATAGTATCAAACAAAGAGAGATGAAAGAGTGAAAGAGAGCAAGAGTGGGGCAGTGATATCGTTGAAGCCGAGCGAGTGAGAAAGAGAGACGAAGAAAGTACTACTGGACTTTTATTCATGTGCAGTTTAGCATTAAAATGTGCAATATCCGTTATGAAACTACAACAACATCGAGAACAAGGAGAATAACAATAAAAATAAAACAACAACAACAACAACAACACTAACAACAGGAACAACAAAGGCAACCATTTTAGCGAATTCGCACGAATAATGAATGCATTTAAAGCGCATTCAATCGTTTTTCCAATCGAAAAGACACGCGCATAGAAAAGCAGTTTTTACATGGATACAGTTTCGATTTTTTTCTAAAAGTTCTTCTCAAAAAAAGCGAAACAGAACAGATTTTAATGATAATAAAAACAACAACAAAATCAATGCGTTTATTATAATTAATTAAGAACCAAGCGAAAGGGGAAAAAAAAAAAAAAAAAACAACGAAAATTAAAATCAACTTCCAAGTTCATTTCTAAGTCAGACCTAATTTCTTTTTAATGTGCTTTGCGAAGAATAAATCACTAAATAAATGTACATATTTTTGCACAATAACAATAAATAAACAGATCTTTCATTAAGTTTTCATTAATATATCAACTTTGAACTGATTCATCAAAGGTTTAGATACGTTTTAACGACGTAAAACATTACGTAAGTATTCTAGAATTCAACTAAAACAGTATTAAATACTCGTTAAGGGGGAAAAACACTTTTTCGATTACGTCTTTACTTTTGTTTTTTACAGTATATGCACTACCTTAACTTTTAGTTGTTGTTGTTGTTTTTCTCGTTGTTTTTGCTTTTTTTTATTAAGCTGCTGATATTATTTTTGAAAAAAGTTCGGCATTTTTTTCGTTGCCTGAACTGCAACCTTTGAGACGTGGCTGCAATAACAACAACAATGAAACTATTGTACATCAATCAACATCACAGTAACAAGAACAAGAAGAAGAAGAAGGAGAAGACGAAAAAAGAAAACGAATTAACTAGCAGAACTTTTCTCAGAATTGCTTCTTGTGGAAACAGATTTATTTTAATTCATTCCCACACTTGAGAACAGTTAAGAAAGAGAACAACAACAACAAGCAACAACAAGCAACAACAACAAGCAACTGCATTTATGACATTTATTCATATTTATCCAAAATGTCGGTACAGCAGTTGTGTGTGAGCGATCGAGAGAGTGAGATTTCCAAAGCATGTGAGTGTGAGTGTGTGCGCCGTGTGTTTGGTTTTACTAATTAAACCGTTTTAACTTTTAACCTTATTTTCTAGCAGCGGCAACAACCAAACAACAACAACAACAACAACAACCAAGCAACCAGCATCTCGCGTCGCCAGCTTCAATTCTCGCGTGACTGTTTTTTCTGATTGAAAGTCGATTTGATTAGAAAACAAATTCAATTAAAAAGAAAACGAATGCAACAACAACAAAAAAAAAACGGGAAATTTTTTGAAGCTGTCAAACAACACAACATCAATTAAAGATAAAACATAATAATAATAATAAGGAAATAAAGAAATAAAAATGGAACAAGTAAACAAAAAATCGATAATCGGATAGTAGAAAGCAATGAAGCAGTATTTAGAGAAATAGTAGAAATACAATAATAAGTAAAGTAAACTAAATAAATAAAGCAAAGTAAATAAATAAAGTAAAGTAAGGAACTCATAATAAAAACTATTAAACAATGAAAAAGTATCGAAAGCAATAAAACAGCAAATTAAATGAAACAAACATGAGTCGAAAAATTAATTAAAAAGTGTTAATTGAACACAAAATATTGGAATCTGGTGTGAAAAGAAGAGCTGTAAAGAAATCGTTGTTGTTGTTGTTGTTGTTACTCTGATTACTGTTCTCTGCTTCTGTGTTGAGTGACCAGGAAGGTGTGGTGAATTGCGGAGCTGTGGTGGATAATGCTGAGCGAATGTGTAGTGTGTTGAATGTGCTCTTTAAATTGCAATCATTTAAAAAACAAAAAAAAGAAACAACTACAAAAAAGGGGCCCATTAAAACTTAATTGCATAAATAAAATATTCAATTTTAATATCGTATTTAATCTGCTTCAGCAGAAGACAGACAAGACACTCAAATATGACGAAATGGGGCGGACAAGTGTCACCGTTTTGGCATAAAAGCCCCACACGAACTGCTTTTCAAATGTCAGAAAAACCGAAAACCAAGAAAAATCTTTCACAAACATTGAATTGAATTTAATACCTTGTTAATAACTGCTTGAATGCACTCTACACACACACACACACACACACACACACCCTCAGGCGCACTCTACACTCTGTCAGTCAATCCACTCAGATGCACACACGCATTGCGTTTTATCCGCCAGCAACATTTTAAATGCGGATGTTGTTGTTGTTGTTGTTGTCAGTGTTGTAATTCTGTTTAGTTTCTGCACTTGCAATTGCGGTAGTTTCGTGGTGTTGTTGTTGTTGTTTTACTTCAGTTCGTTTCAGCATCTCTGCTGTTGTTGTTGGCAGTGTTGTTGTTGTTGTTGTTGCTATTGTAGTGTTTCTTTTCTGTGCGTTTGTGTGTGTTTTTTTTCGCTGTATTTTCCACCAGCTAAGCTACTGACCTAAATACTTGTGTTGTTGCTGGTTTCATTTATTAATTCTTTTAAAAACTTATTTTTATTTTTCAGTGGTTTCTTTTTTCTTAAATATTTTTTTTTATATTCTTTTTGCTTCTCGGTTTTTCGTTTTACGCTTGTTTTTCTTTTCCCCACTGTGCTTTTATAGTAGTTTTTAACTGGGTTTTAGCTATGTACTAACTAACGGTTATTATTTTTTGCTTCTTCTTCGTTTTTTTCTGCTTCTCGCTACGAAGCATTTAAAAAGTTAACGAGACAGTTTGCTCATGTTGTTGTTACATTTGTTAGTCATTGTAAATTGTTTTTTATTACTATTATTTTTGCTATTATTATTATTATTATAGTTTTTGTTGTTGTTGTTTTTGTTGTGCTACTCGTACACGCATCGTCGTGCAGTTAACCGCATTTCATATCTAATAGATACATTATGCATTTTTTGCAAAAAAAGAAGAAAGAGAAAAAAGAAACCAGATAAGAAAAACAAATGGAAAAACCAAAATAATTACAACAACAATCACAAGAAAAGCAGGTAGGAATAAAAACATGAATTCGTAAAAATTCAGCTTTTATTCGCTTCGTAGTTGGCGAATATTTTCACTTAAGTGCTTCGTAAAACATTCGTTACGTGTCTAGATTCCTTTTATTTGGCGTTTGTTTCCACTCGTTTCGGTTTAAATTGCATTTTTCTTGTTATTTACCCTTTCTATTTTCTTGTTGTTTATGTAAATATTTTTCAGTTTCATTCGAATGACTTTTTTCAGTTGAAGTAGCTACTTTCTTCTACTTCTCCTTTATAGTGACTCTTCTACCCTACAGACGGCGGCATGAGGAGGCGTGGCAGGTACAGAAAACTGTATACACACACATTCTTGATCAGATCATCACCTCCTACGTCGAATTTTCCCTGTCCGTCCATTTGCCCATCAGTTTGTGTCTGTCTGTCTTTCCGTCCGTCTGTCTATACGTCTGTCCAACCGTCTGTCTGTCCGTCCGCCTGTCTATCCGTCTGTCTGTCGGTGGAAATCACGATTAGAACGGAACGAATAGAGGTATAGCCATACATTCGGCACAATATATTCTCTGTCATCATAGGATTGAAAATAGGGAAAATCGGGCCAGTTTCCCGCCTACTTTTTATAGTGAATTTTTGTATGAATACTCATTCGTGTTGATAGCTGAATTTCTGAACATGTAGAGTGAATCTGAAGCCGTCTCAGACTTAAATATACTCCCAAATGGACGTGGTCCGCCCACTGGATACAAAAACTACAGTTAGAGGAGACCGAGTGGAAGCATCGTCATGAGATTTGGCACGAATATTCTCCCTCATGTAGTGCTCCATGATATCGACAGAGAAAATCGGACCAATGAATTTTTACCAATGAACTTTTTACGTAAGATTAATGCATCCCATTGAGTTTCTGAATTGAAGAGTTGAATTTCTCAGCTAGTAGTACAGATCTAGTGTTGAATTTCTATTCTACGAAGCATTTACCCCATGTAGGATATCCTGAGCTTCGGTCATGCCGATCTTGACAATCTTTTGCTTAGCTTTCGATTTGAATGCAGTATGTTTAGTGTATTTATTATGTTTTTTATTACTCATTACTGTTTCCCGGCTTTTAAACATGCTTTTAGTATTTAAAACTGTTATTATTATTTATTTATTTAAAATTTTTAACTAAAATATTGCTGTTTCTTTTATTATTTCGTTTTTTTTATTTACCATGTATTATATCATGGTTTTTCCTGTATGATTTCCTGTTTTTAATTTTTGAGTATACAAAAATTGCTGATAACAATTATGTGCATGTGTGTATGTGTGTGTGTGTGTGTGTGTGTGTGCCTGTGTTTCGTGTGGTTTTGTAGAGCCTGCCTACTATCGTCATTTTCTATGATTGGCACTTCAATTAGCGACTCGGCTAAAAAACGTGGCTTTTAACGAATGTTTTACCGTTAATTGGCGTACCGTAGATGGTTTTTTCAGCTAAAATTATGCATTTTTATCCATTATGAAGCTTTAACAAGATTGCTTTTCAGAGTTTTGTTTCATTATGTAAAACTTAAATTTAAAAAAGTTTATAAAAATGTTTTAATTTCCGCAGCATCCCGAACTTTAAACAAAAAACAACGCTTCTTGCGGCACGAAAACGTCACAAATAACAACAACAACGACGGCAGCAGCCACGTTTTATGAGTGGTGTTGAGATAACGAATGAATGCGAGAGAATTCATGAATGAATGAGTGATGGAATGAATGGGTGCCAATAGATGGCGCATGAGTCACATCCGCAAAGAACAACAACAATAACGATCTAATCTCTGTAAAGTCTTGAGTTATATTTAATTCATTCATAAATTATACTAATCATAGTTGTTGTTGTTGTTATCTGCCTACCTTCGTTCCTCATTCCCTCCTCCCTCCCTCCCTTTCATCGTAGTCTTTAAAGGTTTTAGCATTTTTGGCCTGCTTTTGATATGTGGGACATATTTTATTATCTTATATGTTGCAGCAATAAAACAATAACAACAACCTCAAAGCAATCGAAAAGAGAAGAAGTTCAAACGTGTTTATAAAAGCTGGAAACAATACAAACTCCACGAGAAATTTTTAGTTTTTTCGCAGAAGAAATAAGTTTTTGGGAAAAAACAGGCAACTTTTAATTCAACATCACCACCGACTCCATTTTGGTGAATTTTAATTAAATGCTAATGAAATGGTAATTAAAATCATTGATGAACTGACCCTAGCTAAATGTCAGCTATGAGCTTTTATCTAACCTAAAAATCGAGAAGGAAAACCAGTTTCTCCGCTGCATTTGTACTCGTTGCTGTTGTTGTTGTTGTTGCTTTTATAATTATTATTCACCGCGTTTGTTCATTGCTATTTCTCACTCGCTCAGTCGCTTTTTTCTGGATTTTGTTGTTGTGGCGGTGACTTTCCGCTAAAGAATTTCTTTTCAATTTAGAAATTAAAAACTAATTACATATTCAAAACATGAATCTGTTGCAAAAGCAGAGACGCGAATTTTGTTCCCTTTTCTTATTAATTTCAATACAATTCTTATTTACTGTAATTTGCGAAAACAGACACAAATTTATTTATATTGGTATAAATTAATTTATTACTGTTGAATTAAATAATTGATTGAATGACATACATACATACATACTCCATGACAGCAACAAAAACAACAACAAAATCCACGAGAAAATTACAACATTAGAAGGTTGTGAAATTTGATTTTTAAAAAGTAAATTAAATCGATTACGCGCAGGCAAATAAATTTAAATTGAATAAAAAAAAACAACAAAAACTTTTGAAAACACTCCCAAAAACCGGCACCTTTTCTGAGTCATTCTTAGGAACAAAAAAACCAACAACAACCACAGCATCACTCCGGGAAAAAATGTTGAATGCTCTTGAGGTGTGGTTTTTATTTGACGCTGAGAGTCAATTGTAATTAAATTATCAGGTGAAAAGCAACCACTTAGAAATCGAAAGAAAACAACAACAACAACAATAACTGCAAAAAGAAAAGAAACAAGTTCTTAACTCATTTGATTCGACTGGCCTTGAGAACAACTTAAGCAAAATACGAGTACTGCGACAACGGCGACAACAACGGCGACAGAGATGACGACAAAAACTACGTGGCAACCTTTAACAAGCTTAACATGTTATAATGACAGCTGAACTCCGAAGTTGAACAAATCGAACGAAGCGGAGGAAGCAGCCAGAAATATGTTTGTTATTGAGACATGGTACACATCCAAGACGTGGCATGAAGAAGATGAAGTGAATTTAAACAAAATTATGTCCCAAATTGAGAAGTTGAAACGTACGAAGCTGCTGCTGCTCTGTCTGATGAATGCTTGAGGCGCAGGAGGTAAGACCAACGGAAACCCAAGAGTACTGTGCTTGGGACACTTACTTGGCCATGACGATGGAGGTCGCATTCACATTCACAATTGCGACGCGAGACATCGTTTTTATGTTGATGACCTCGAAGTCGATGACTGCGATTCGATGCATTTTTCAGTTGTTCAGCGCAGCTCACAGCGGATATGAAATCAATAATGAAAAAGGATAACAACAAGAGCAACACGCACTTCCAATTGGAAGCCGGCTTTTATGATGCTGAGCATCGAATGACGAGATGCTGCTCCTGCTTCATTGACGTTAAGCCAAATCTACTCCACTGTTCACTTCGCTGTGACCGTTGCGGTCCACGCAGTGCACGACCACATCGACCAGCACCGACCCTTCCAACCCCACCCTCCCTCCATCGGCCAACCGACACCACACGACTACTCGATGATATGCAACGGATTCGATTGATTGAACACGAGAGAAACACGTTCCTGCAACTTGTATGCAGTCCGTTGATCCGAGTTCGTGGCTACTGTGCATGTGGACTGAAAGAGTGTGTAATTAAGGATGACGCTGGATGATGTTTGGTGATGGAAGAAATCGGGGAGGGGGATAAGGTTAAAGTTCGCATCAGTTGAGGATGTGCAACAGAAGCAGTTTTTTCTCTGGCTGGATTTCACTGTTGGCCTCAATTTGTGCAAAATGTCAGTATCAGTTTTGTCAGTGTTGCCAACTTTTCATTATTGTTGCTGTTCAGTAAAGTTGTTCTAATTGTGGTTGGAACACAAAATGTTCATCTCAACGGATTACAATTGAAATTTCGCTTCACTTAACCCGAATCCTCCTACCATTGTCATATAGCAACTCAAAGTTTTCTTTTTGTAGTGGTAGAACTAACGAATTCATGCCTAGCGCTGGTGGCAAAGATAGCATTTCTTAACAATATGTGACTACTTTGTGCCCAAGGACCAAGACCACCGACTTTTAAAAGAGTGTTGCTATCACCTGGAAAAGGACCAAGGAATATTCTCTGTCGTTTTTTTTAAATTCCACGAATATTTAAACAAGGAGGATTCGTGTTAAATCAACAGCGAATTAGATTGGAAAGCAATCTGGGGAAAAATATTCCGGTTCGAATTCGGTTGCAGTTTTTGAAATCAGTTCTCTGTAGTTTCGTTTTTTACTTTTTAGATTGACAGATGATTAAAACGCATTACATGGAACTTAATTGAATTTAATACAACTAGAAGGAAGAGGAAATGAAGAAAAAGAAAAGGGAGAGAAAGTAGACAAATTTAATATAATAGAAGAAGCAGAAAATAAAAAATTATTTTTGTTTTAAAAAATTTCCATTAAAATATTTCGAAAACGAATGAACCGCTTTCTTTGCAATTTTGGAAATTTGTTTCAACTAAGATAAAGATGCCAGGGAATAACTTGGAATATACTTATATACTAGAGCTTGTATATAATATCCGTGGACGTTATGTCAGTGGTCATTGTATCATCGCATCTTGACTTCATTACGATTGTTATGATACGATATTTCATACTATATTTTGTACATCATTAAAAATCGACTGATATACAGAAATATTTGTACATACATTCTGTGTGTATACAATACATACTTAGTACATGCAGTATTTTTTATAAGCTACAAAAATTAAATAATTAAAATACGATATTTCGAATGCATTTCATTTAAACCAATCCCAGTTAAGTTTTAATTTATTTAAATTGAAGAAACTGAGAGATAAACTTTAATTAAAAATTCCATTCCACTTACAATAGTAAAAAATAGTATTCATCGAGTTGTCGTCGTTCGGTTTCTTACCTGAAAATAATCAGAATAAAAGTAAATGGAATTAATTGAATGCTATTCAAGTTTTGTTAACTTTTGATATGAACAATAATCTTTTCATATGGATACAATGTGAACGAATAAATGGAATATCCTAATAACACTAATTAAAGGAAACAATGATTGATATCTTTTAAATGCTGTTTTTATTTTGCAAATTTCGGTATTTTGCAACAACACGTTGCAAAAATAAACGTTTCACTTCACTTTATTGGGTCATTTGTAAACAATCAGGGGAAGTAGAAGAAGAAGAACACGAACAAAAACTTCTCAAAAGAACAAGTCAACGGATGTGAGACATACAACATGTCATGTCAGTTCAACAACAGCGCAACATGTTGCTAAGTGTGCTCAAGCTGATGATGTTCTCGACAACGTTGACGACGATGACGATTAATTAAAATAAGCCCAAGGGTTTGTAATATTTTATTTATTAGAGCGCAGCGCGTGCCTACAGATAATAATAAAAAACTGTACGATATAAAAAAAAAATAAAAAAAAAAAAAACGAAAGAAAAATTAAAACAAACATTGATTAAAAAACATTTACATACTAGATGATGTAAATATAAATGACGCAGATCCAAAGAATGAAAAATTGAGTGCAGCTCTAAGTGTATCATGTAGCTTAGTCATTTTGAGATGTAAAACCATCTGTATATTGTTGTTATTTTCTTCTCCTCCCTTTTTTGTTGCCCTATAAATTCCACTGCTCCAAATTTTTTGATTTCTTCCCCAAGTTTTTTTGTGTTTCTTCTTTGCTTTCGTTTTTTTTGTTGTTGTTGTTCGTTACAAACATGTTACACACATTTTTTGGTAGTTTGTTGTTGCTGTTGTCCAATTTATTTGATTTTTTCGTGTATTTGTTATTGCTGCTGCTGAAGTTCAACAACCTGTGAATGGGAATTGAAAATCTGGAGGCCCAACAACAATAACAACACTACAACTACAACTGACTACCAACAACAGCAACAACAACAAATTGGCATCCAACATAAGGCGAAGCTACAACGGCGGCTCGGTTCGTCGTTCGGTCGGTCGGTCGGTCGGTCGATCGTCATCCTACTCAAACATAAAGAATAGAGTATCTGAAAGCTTTGTAGTCCCCCTTGTTGTTGTTGCTGTTGCTGTTGTTGTATTTTTTGGCAGCAGAGGCATCTTAAGTGCCATCCACAAGAGTTTCGTTTTTTATTGTGTTTTATTGTTGTTGTAGTCCTCTTATTATTATTATTATTATTATTTGATTTAACGTACTTCTTGTCATATTTATGTTTTTATTACATTGTTGTTGCTGCAGATGTAACCATTGTAATTCCCGCTGCTGCTGCTGTTGTTGTTTAATGCTTTTTAAGTTGGCAACCGATTATTGGCAACAATTCTAGCGGAACGTTGATGCTTTCCCTTTGGTTTCTTTTTCATTTAATGTCGTTTAAAATTTAATCATATCAATTTTGCTGATTTATACAAGACTAACAATTGCTGAACAATGAAACGAAAGTCGATGTGTTTCGAATGAGTTTAGTTCATAGAATGAAAAATGTTCACAACTGAAATAATAATGATTGAATTTTAATTCTCAAGTAAATCGATTTATGAGCGAACAAGTTTGCAGGTTGGATGTTGAAGAGTGCAAAGTTAGTGTATTTCTATAAGTGTAAATATTGAAAACAGTGGAATATCCAACATATTTACTGATTTACTTAATTAATACATCTAATATTAGTCAAAGAAATGAAAACTTTGTTAAAACATACAAATGAATAAAGTTTTAGAATTTTTAAAGAAATATTTGCCATGGATTGACATTTGAATTATGTACACTAGATTGAATTTAAACTTCATTTCTAATAATTTGAATAAACCTTGAATAATTTAAATCAAAACTTTGAGTTAATCAAAGATTGAGTATAAATTTAACAATTAAAGGTGTAAGCAAAACAATTTGAAACTCCATTTCATTTCACAGTCAACTGAAAACACTTGCAACTCACAACTTGACCTCGTCAGTATAAAAACAATGAAAACATAAACATATCTGAAATTTAAATTGAAAGAGAAGCAGATTGAGAAAGCGAGAGAGAGAGAGAGAGAGAGAGAGAGAGAGAGGTGACCGGGAGAGAAGAATGGGAGCCGTTACTTTAGTTGTTCCCTTTCGTGCCGTTATTTTTCCCTCGACAGCTGAGCAAAACCAAGGTCATTGTAAAAAATGCAATCTGTTTACACTTGACGGTAGAAAAACAAAGAAAAACCACACAGACCAAAAACTAGAAAAACAACAACAAGAACAGGCCGGAGCTGAGCAGGTGAAGAGCGGCAGAAAGAGAGAGATAACTAGTGAAATATAGAGAGAGAGAGAGTAGTTGTTTTTGAAAGTAGGTCGTAGTAAAATAATTGCAGCGACACGCCTCTCCCTCGGGGTCACAAGCCGACATTCCAATTATTCACACCCGCGCCCGTGCTCGCTACTACATCTTCAGGCCCCCTGCCCCTCCCCGCCCACTCACACCGTTATTTTTTACTGAGTTTTTTTGTTCTTTCGCTTCGTTTTTCTTTGTTTGCTTTTAATAGTCCTGTCTTCGTCTTATGGCGCTTATGATGAGCATTCGAAGGACTCGACGCTGACCGCAGGCTATTTTTTGGAGTACTCTTTCCTTTACTGCTGTTGTTGTCCTTCTTCGTTTTCTTCTTCTTATTACGTTTGTTGTTGCTGTTGATTTTGTCTGTGTTTGTTTTGCGAAACATGTTTCTCATTGTCTACTTTGTCTACGTTTTCTTATGTATATTCTTATTATTTTTGTTATTTGCTTACCTTTTTTTGTTTCCTTTTTTTAAAGAGTTTTTTTCAAAATTTTTTGTTGTGTTTTTTTATTTTTGCAGTTTGTTTCGGATTCTTTTTTATTAATAAAAGAAAGGATAGGAAAGGATAGGATAGGATAAAGGAAAGGAAAGGACTCAATGCGTCGCCGTCACCCGGTGATGCTTCGCTTTTTGTTTTTCTTATCGAAAAGTTACGTGATATTCTTTTTGGCTTTTGAAGGGGGGAGGGGGGGTGGTGAAGAAGAAGAAGAGGACTCAGGGGGAGGAGGATCAAGTGAAGAACGGAGAAAAAGGAATTCACACAAAATGTGTTGAGAGTTGCTTTAGTTGTTGTTGATGATTCCTCCCTTTGTTCCATTCTCCCCCTTTCAGAATCTCTCTTTACTTCCATCTTTGTTTCTCAGTCTCTCTCTGTCTCTCTCTTCCCTTTTTTTTGAGACGAACGGGTTTGAGTTGGAGTTCTCTTGAGTTCTCTCTTCTTCCCTCTCTCGACCGCCTCAAAGGACATCTTAGTCCTTGAGTTGAATATTTATACAAGGCTGCCCCTGAGAATCAAGCACTTCTTTTCATTTTCATTGTATTTTCAGTCTGTTTTATTATTTTTATGCTTCTCTCTTCATCGACTTCATCGAAGATTCATTTCACTTCGGATGCGTGCGAGGGTTAATTTTTCCAAGCCCTGAACATGTCACAACGACATGCGACCCATCGCCAACTTAATCATCATCATTATCGTCATCGCCATCGTCATCATCATGTTTTATGTTTTTGTTGCCTCATCGTTGATCGCTTCATCCACTCGCTTCCAGACGTTGATAAACTTTTTTATATGCTTGCTTATTATTTGTACGTTGTTGTTGTTATTAGCAGTTGTCATGGAGCGTCATCTGTCGTTGATGGTTGACATCATTTGTTGGTTTGATCTGTCCTTCGGAATATTTTTTGTTTTCACTTTTTTCTGAGGGAATGGGTCGGTCCTTGAAGATGATAACAGAGCAGGACTCCAGAAGCCTCTTCAACGGAAAGATTCTACTTTCGAAAGTTTCGTGCTTTCTGTCTTTTCATTGAGGCTTTGAGTAGTCTGTGTTAACGGTAAAGCTACCGTTAAAGGTACCGTTAGAGAGTCAGTTAAATAAGAAGACAACAGAAATTTTTATGAATTATTTTTGGTCGCCGCTTTTTTAGGGATTTTAAATCTGAAAGAAATTATGATTCGCATTTCTTCTTTTTCCATATAATTATAATAGCTTTTAACTTTTGTTCTAATATATGATAATTGTGAGTCTGAGCTTTTATTGTGAGTCTGGATCTGGTATAACTTGTGTTTTTTTTCGTTGTTTATCTCATATTATTACTGAAATAATTTTCATTGATTTTTATTACGCAGATTTTTATGACTAACAACAACAATAACAATAAGAATCATGAAGATGAAGATGAAGATGAAGGAGAAGAAGAAGACGAATGTAATGATGAATACAATGAAAACAATAGCAAAAATATGAACTACAAAAATGACTACAACAACAACAATCAGAAGACGAGGCACAACACTAATAATAACAGCAACTGCAAATAGTGAGAATATCATCAATGACCATAAATACATTAAGAAAAACAACAACAACAACAACAACAAGATAAACAACAACTAAACAGCTACGGTCGACAATAAAAAAGCGCTTACAAACAACACAAACAATAGCAAGAAAATAATGGAAAAAAAGATATTATTTAAAAACAAGAAACAAGAAAAAGAAAAGCAACAACAAGAAGACATCCTCAAGGTAACAACAACAAGATGGAAAAAAAGATGGAGATGGAATTCAAGAAGACAAGATTAAACAATTGAAGTACTTATAATAACAATAATAATAATAATGATAATGATTATGAAAAAATAACAAAAGTTGACGAAGTAAACAGAGCAACAGCAGAAAAAGAGGAATAGCAAAAAAGCATGAAGTTTCACCATCATAATGATCATCATCATCCCCAAGATCATCATCTTGGCCCATGACAGCAACATCGGAATGAAGAACAACACAAACATTGTCAACAATAAATATTTATATTCATTTATAGCAACAACAACGAAAGAAACAAAGAAAACCACATCAAGATTATAACGGATATGCGTATATAACGGTGCATGAGGGCGTATAACGGTACGTATGACGAGAAGACGCAAACTGAAGATAAACAACAATTTGTGGTTGAAAAAATTAAAAATGAACAACAAAAACATTAATGAAAACTTTCATCAAAACAATTGTAATCATCAGCATCATCGTCGTCATCATCATGATTATCATCATCAGCATAAAGAGAGATATGCCTAAAATTAACAACACAAACAATTAAAAAGATTTTCCCATAACAACCCAAGAAACAACAAATAAAAATAAGAATAACCAAAAAATAAAGAAGAGAACGAAAAAGAGGAAGAAGAAAAGCACAAGAAAGAGGAGAAACAAGAGAAAATAACTACAACTTAGTTATTAGAAAATAATAATAATATTAGCAATAAGAGAGGCAACAACAATATAGGTCATTCATCATAAAGACCATTATGATTATTATAAAAATTATTCAAAATGTTGCTCAGTATCAATATTTATATCATCAACACTAATAATAATATAACAATTGATAAACAAAAATGTAACAATACTTAAATCAAAAAACTATAAGCAAAATTTTAATATATAGTGTACTATATAAGTAGATTATAATCATCAACTATGAATAAAAATAATAATAACTAAAACTAATAGTAAATAAAAACAATAATCATTATCATAATAATCATTATAATCATCATTGCACGAAGCATCTGTATAAAAGTCAATATCATCTTCTATACACTTTCTAGTCCCCCGACCTCTTCTCTCCCTCTCTCCCTCTCTGCAAACAAACACTTCATTCTCAACGGACTCTCTTCCGCAACGAAGCAGCGTAATTTTTTGCCAGAGTCAGTGACGCGGTCAGAGGGTGAAAAGAGAGAGAGAGAGGGAGAGAGAAAATAAAACGGAAGTGACAACGTATGCTGCCGCCGCGCCATCAACTGCGTCAAACCGGAAGCACGAATTGTTGCTGCTCAAAAAGCACTGCATAGGAAAAGAAACACAGCAACACAAACACACCAAAAAATTAAGCAAATTTGAGTTAAACAGAAAACCAGATGATGCCAAAACTATTACAACAAAACAACAACAACAATTTATATAAAAAAAACCGTAAACAACTACAAATAATCATAAAAAAAGAATAAAATAAGTACTCGCTACATTCAAAGCTCACAACAACAAAGGAAGGGAGACGAAATGAAACGAAAACAAATACAATTACAACGAAAAACCACTCAAAGCTTATTCACTTTCCAAAAAGAAAATAAGAAAAAACGCATCAGCAAGGAAAGTAACAAAAAATGAAGCGGCTATAAAATGCAATAAAATGCAGGAACACTTTTTTAGGTCTTCAAAAAGGAATCAATAAATAATACCGAAATCCATTGCAGAAAATGGTTTAAAAAGTCAAGTGAAAAACGGAGTTATTTTCAATTTGCGTGGAAACTGTAAGAACAACAGAAACAACAACATTGAAAACAACCAAAACACAGCCACATGAACAATAATAATAATGGAAGCAATACCACAATCGTAACAACAACAAAAGAACCACAATAAAAAGTCTTACTTTAATTCCATCCATCACTCAATCATTCCAAAATACTTTTGAATATTTTGACCACTCTTTTTTGAGTGAGTTCTTTCAATGAGGTTGTCAGAACTGGACAGCTGCTGCTGTTCACATTCTTTTAAATTATACATTGTTATAAACTCGTAGTATTGACAATTTAAGTCAATATAATTGGGCAAATTATGGTAATATTGGTAATTATGGGTAAAATACTTCTGTTCCGCGTTCGCATCGTGAACATTGTTTTGTAGAAGTTATTCTAGTTGAAGATATAGTGAAGGTGCAACTTTAAATGAACTAAAAAATAAATAATAGAGATCGTAGGAACGAATGCATGTATCCCATTATTAATGCAAAAGAGTGGTATTTAAAATATAGTAATCTTTCATTTCTTACTTTACTGGATTTTGGTATATTTTCGTTATAAGTTGTAACGCAAGGAAAAGTGGAAATAATGATTTTATAAGGCTTTAAATGAAGTTGGACATATGTATGTAGATATATGTACATAAATACAGTATTATTATATATTCTATATATTATTATATATATTATAATATTTCTTATTTATAATTATTATATGTATATGTTTATTCTTTATATAGGGTGGGCCATTGGTTGGTTTCTTTTTTGAATTAAATGATTAATTAAAATTGAACTAAGTAATTCAAAATTAAACAATCCAATGAAAACCACCACAAAACCACCATTCATGTTTATATTATATTATTTTATATGTATGTATATTCTTTGAAAACATAGGCATGTATCTTATAGATGGTTTTCTTAAAATAAAAATTATTTTTTTCTTACTTGTATTTTAACACGATTTTGCAGTTCATATAACTTTTCTGAACTCATTTCTTTTTATTCTTTTTTTATAATTTTTATTATTTTTTTTTATTTGTTTTCTTTATTTATTGATCAAAGTTCTACTGGATATCTTTTCACATTGGTTTCTTGTTTTTCTGTATAAAATGTGAACATCAAAATAAAATGTGTAAAATTTATTTTGCAATTGAAAAGAAACATGATTTGCATTCATTTGAATTCAGTTGAAAATCCACGACATCGATCCAAATTTTGTGAGCAATATTTCAAAAGTACGCCTTTTTTCAGACACAACAACAACAACAAAAATAGTGACATCAATAAAAAGCTTTCAAAAAAACCTCCTCAAGAAAAGTTGCATTCATGCCAAACACAAAAGTACAAAGTTTTTCTTCTTTATATTGACTAAGAAGAAGAAGAAGAAGAAGAAGAAGAAGAAGAGAAGAAGAACATCTTGAAAATAGCAATAAAAAAATCTGTGCTGTGTAACACGCTTTGTTGCCAATGAGATGAGGAAAAACAACAACAAGAATAATAATAACAGAAAATATGATTATGAAGTATCTACACATGTATAGAAGATATTTCTGAAAATTGCCAAAAAAGAAAAGAAAAAAGAAGAGAAAATAAAAGAAAGAGAAGCAAATAAAAGAAGGAGAAGCAAATAAAAGAAGGAGAAGCAAATAAAAAGGAAAAGAAAAATAAATAAAAGAAGGAGGAGAAAAAATATGTCTATAAAATGATGAACAGCTTTTTATAGTCTCCTTCTCCATCCTTTCTAAGACCACCCCCCCCCCCTCCTTCATCCACCATCATTAAGCAAACACACACACACACTCAGAGGATTTTCTTTGTTTGTCTTCCTCTTCTTCTACTTTATAGTTTTTCCTTTTATTTCATAGTTTTTTCGGGCTTTTTTACTGTTTTCTTTAAGTACTCGTACATCTTTTAGATACTTTATACACTGCGGCGTTTTTACGAGATAAATTTATGACCAAAAGAGCGATTGTTATTCTTTCCCTTTATTCCCTCTCCCCCTTTCTCTCATCCTTTCTCTGTTTGTGTGTTTTCCATTATGGTTTTCGTTTACTTTCATCTCTTTCACTACTTTTTCTCTCACACGCTATTATTAATATTTTTCTCATGCATACGTTTAAAATATTTCTGTCTGTCTGTCAATCTATCCGTCTGTCTGTCCGTGTGTCTGTCGGCCAACTGCATAAATTTATTTTGATAAACAGAAAAACTAGTAATAATAAAATCCATACGAAATGACTGATAAAAAAGAGGAGTGAGAGGGATTTGAAGAAAGGGAGGGAAAGCGAGTGAGCGAGATAGAAATGCATATGAAAAGTAGGTAATAACTATTTACAATACGATGTATAAAATCCAAAGCAGAGCATCTAAAATTAGCATGCAATTGAAACTGCGATAAGAGACGATTTTATTTTCTTTTTACAGCCACGAATTTTTTGTTTTTTGTTTTTTGCATTTTAATATTTCTTTTTATGCAGATGTATTTAGCTTTCAATTGAGTTGGCAACTAAAAATAAAAAAAAACTTCCTTATTTTTATGAACCTTCCTTTGAATTGCTTTTTTATTTCTTTAGAATTGTTTGCTTGTTGTTTCAAGTGTTTGAGTTGAGTATTGAATTTGTTTCTTGTACGAGCTGCGAAATAATTATTATGTATTATAAACAAAAGCGAAATTTTTAATGAGTGAGAGAAAAAGTCATTAAAATAATAATAAAAATATTAAGTAATATGAATAAATTACTAAACAATAAAGAATGCATAAAAAGCGACTTTTAATTTTTTTACAAATATTAATTAACTATTGAACTATTGAATTATAATGATGATGACAGTGCTGACGATGATTATGGCGATGAACCACAATAAAGGTGCTTGTCTATGATGATAATGATGTTAATGATGATGAAGGCAAATTAAACACACAAAAAAAATTCATAATACAGGCAGAAAAAACTTTGGAGGAGAAAACATTCAAGAACGTTCAAAAAGCGAACCTGTTGTGTGAATCAGAGGCGAGATGACGTCACTCACTAACTTTTGAGTTTGGACTTGAAACACGGCTGCTGTTGCCATGTTTAACCCTTTCTTGCTATCAAAGTTTCCGACAATAACAACATAAAGTAACTTTTTCTATATACAATCTACATATCTAATATACATATAGAATATATTTAATTTTTTAAACATCTTTTCCGTGTGTTTTTTCTTAAACTTAGTTGCTTGAATTTCTATTTTTAGAGTCGCATCTTTAAAGGTCACATTTTATATATGCATTGGCTTTCGATGTGATGGATGGATAGTTTGTATAATAGTTAAATGGTTAAATGGTTAAATACCAAATCTTAGCCATGGTTGTGTGCTTGTTTACTGACAGGTTGAATGATTCTGAAACGCAACAAAAGCACGAGGCAACAAGACGGGTTTGTTAATGACAAAGAGGGCGAAAGATCAAATTATATAGCGCTTAATTTGATTATAATTTTTACTCATAGAGAGAGCTGTAATTCTATTTAATTTTCTTTTTATTTGCCTTGTTTTGTGGTGCAATTTTGTTGTCTTTTGAGCGAATTTTAACTTAACTTATAAAAATGTACTTAATTTAATAATATTACTTATTTCATTTAATTTTTTCTACATGAATGAACGATTTCTGAAGAAATTATTTTTGTACAGAAAATGTTCATGTTTTATTTTTAATTTTATGATCATTTGGAAAACATTTAAACCAGCAAATAAATATTATTAGCTTAATTAACAGCTTAATGAGTTTTTGTTTAATTTTTTTTGATTTTTTTTATTCACCACATTCTTCCATTAACAGTTATCAATTAACAGCTCATTGAGTGATAATTTTTTAAATGATTCCTTGTTGTTTTTTTATATTGCAACCAATTCACACATTTTTTTTGCCTCATGCTCTTCGTGACATCTTCTCCCCACTCTTCGAATCACTCTTCTCCATTCATATCTCCTCACTTCATTTAATTTCATTTACCAGCGCCTCACCCAGCATTTTTATAGTTCATAATTTTCAATTAACTGATGACAACACTTGTGCTCCCCTTCTTTTTCTTTCGTCTCCTTCACTCCTTCAGACTTCCATTGTTTATCCTTTTTCACCCATAAGTTTCTCTCTCATCGCCATTCATTAGATACTCATTAACAATGATTACTACGTTGACCTCATTTCGTATGTTGCACCCGATTGTTGGCTAAACTCATTGGATGGGATCTTCAGAAAGAGTAACACAGAGTTTGGATTAAAACAACAACATTAATCACTCCCCCAGCCCAACCCCCCTCCCACCATCACCATCGTCCGTCTGTGTCACTGAGTAACGCCAAAAACATCATTATTATGAAGCGATAGTATTTTGTTTCCCATTCTTTTCCTCGTCCTCTTCGTATCTCTCTCCTTTCCTTTTACCCTCTTCTTATTATGCGAAATTATTATTTTTATTGGCGATTTCAGAGTCGTTTGTGTTCTTTAGTCTTGTGGATTCCCTGATCCAATCATCTGCATGTTCCTTGGTTTAGTTCTTAAGATAGCCATTCATTGTGGGTGGAGAAGATGATGATAATGACGACGAGATAGGGAATTGATGGAGTTCTTATTCTTGTGTAAATCTGGGTAGAAAACTCTTGAAGTCATTCTTAAGTAATGGAAAATAGATGAATTATGCGTAGTTGATTGAATCAATGAATAATCACAAGAATGGTTCGGTGACCGATACATCAGAGTATATTAACCAGTAGCTGATCTCTCCTGAACCTTTAAGCCTCTTCGAAATACCTTTAATGGTTTTGCAACCTTTGAAAAGTTCTCCATCACTTTCTTTTAAATAATTTTGATAACCATTTTTTGGAAATTAAGTTTTGTTCAACATCACTTCGATGTCACTCACTGGTTGATGTGAGTTTTAAGTTCAGCTCAGTTCACTACCATCGTCATCGTTTGAGTGACGAGCTGACAAATTAAACAGACATCACCCATGCAGACACACACACACACACGCACAGACACACACACACGCACAGACACACACACACACGCACAGACACACATACACACACTTTTCTTGGCTTTTAACGTATGTAAACTTCATTAATTTATGAAAATTGAATGAAAGACGATATCATATGCAAAGCTTTTACAAAAGAAAATGGAATTTTAAGAGCAGTGGTTGATGGTGGGCGGGGGGGGGGGGGTGAGGGGAGGAAGCATTCTTTATGAACCCTTTGAATGATCTTCTTTCACACACAAACAAAAGACTGACAATCTTTCGAAAACTCCAATTAAAGCTTTTAAAATGGTGGGCGGATGGAGTAGAAAAGAACTAACGGGAATGAGAGAGAGAGAGAGGGAACGAGAGCGAGAGAGATGCCGTTCCTTACTAATGAGAAATACCAGCTCAAAGCTAACACATTTAATATAATGTCAGCCTTCGTTCATTTCACAATCTTCAGCAACACGCAGCTTCAAGCTTATTCACTTCGACTGCAGCGAATGTTATTTCAATTAACATGCTGATTCTTACGAGCAAATGTCAACTTTTCGACAGCTGCGGTCGGTCGTTCAAATGCCACATGGATGAACTTTTGTATTAAGAAAAAAAACGAAAAGTCGAAGTCGGTGTCAAATTAACAACAATCCATTACTTAGTAATTAGCAATCCATTAAGACTTCACAGAGTCAAGAGAAGAGTTCGAAAAGGTCATCTTTGAGAAGTGATTCATTAAATTCTACTGACGTATGCTCTCAAAAGAACCTGTTCTTTATTTTCAATTAATTTACATATATTATTAAGCATTGACTGACTTATTTTTGAAATACTTGCACTTTAAGGTTTTATATCATTTTTAGGTACTTACTTTGAAAAGAAAATTCGTCCTCTTCGACGATTTTCAAAGAGTTTTGTACCCCTGAAAACCCCTGTTTTTGACACTTTGTCATCAACACCTTTTAAAATAACGTAAAATCCAGTTTAACTCATTGAATTAATTAATAACCTCAATTAATTTCGATTATTTCTAAACCCTTTTTTAATTTCTAAACGAAACCGCTTTTTATTTAATGACTAAACTGCTAGAAGAACCTTTTCAGGCTTCTTTAAATCACCTTAAAATCGTCATTAAACCTTAAAATCTTAAAACGAAATACAACAATAAACGTTTCGTCGTCGTCGTAAACACTTTTTAATAGATTGTAGATTTAATAAAACTCTCTTTAGATTTAATAAAACTTTCTTACAACTCATTGAAACCTTGTTGACTTTATATTATTACATATGACATATGAAGCTTGTTTAACTTTTTAAAAATGAACTTTACAAGCCTTCAAAACTCTTTAAAATCTTTCTTTGGGATCCTAAATCCTTTTCTGAGCCGCTTAAAGTACCTTTTCCAAATCTTGTTGACCACTTTAAATGAGGTCCACTTCTTCCACATCTTGAATTATATTCAGAAATAGAAAGAGCTCTCTACTTTCTGGTAACTACAGTTAACAAAACTTGGAACCTTTTCAAAACTTCTAAGAAACTTCGAAGGCAGGCTTTAAAACAACAATTCTAAGGTTTTAGTATGCTTTGTCAAGTTATTCGTTTCATTTGAGGAGGTCAGAAATCCTTCATTGAAATGATTTCATCCAAAGATAGTAACTCTGGAGAGAGAGAGTGAATAGAGGGAGAGTGGAAAAGGAGAAACAGAGAGAGAGAGAGAGAGAGAGAGAACAAGTGAATGTTAGGATGGTACATCTTATAATTAAAATCAAAATCGAGGAGTTCAAAGTGGATTTTCCAAGTATTGTAGTTTGAAGAAATAAAGTTTACAACAAAATGTCTGCTCCCAGTTGTGCGCTGCGATTCTCTATCCTTCGTTCCCCTTCCCTGCTAACCTTCTCCATCACCACGTTCTAGTGAAATTAAGTCAACTGAAGATATGAGAAAATCACTTGTCAGAGAAGCAAGAGTCAAACTTGGTCAATACTAACACCAAGCGCATCATCACCACTAAGAAGATCAGAAAACCACCAACACAAACCTTACAAAATCCTCCCCAACTTCCCCTCTCCCCCCTCCCCCCTCCCCCCACCCTTTCCCAGAGTTTCGCTTGAAGCAAACAGCTTCAAACAACAGTCAGTCGTCCGAGAAGTTGGGCTACTAACTACATCAACAAGAACGATATAATCATTATTATCATCTTCGTCATCATGATGATTATCAACATAATCATCCATATCTTCATCGTCATTACCATCATCATTTGCGCATTCTCCATACAGAAAAACAACAAAAATAACAGCTCTTGCAAAAGGAACTAACTGCAAAACCAACAGAAAGTTGAGCACAATGAGAGAACAAACAGCACAACAACAACAGTAATAATAACATCAGAAGTCAATAAATTCACAGAGGAAAAAATAAGAAACAAAGTTCGGTGATTGGTGAAAAGAATGTTGAACTAATCTCACACAACAGACTCACCTCTCAGCAGAGATGAGGTGGACTTGAGTTAAAAATAACTTGATTGCTAAAAGAAAGAAAAAAACGATCGAATCTGCCACCAGGACTCCCACCCCCACCGCCACCGGTTGCTGAATTACCGATGTGCTACAGAGTATACCTGGAGCTGGACCTCAAGTTGAATTGAGTGATGGAGAGATGTCGGTGTCGCTGCCGCTGATGCTGTTACTGCTTCAGATCCTTCCAACGCCGTTCAAAGCTGCTGCTGTCTTTATTTAGCTTTTCATAAGTAACCCGTTTTGATTTAAAAATAGATCTCTGTCTCTATATCGGTGTAGCATGGTCATTTGGTTTATTTGAAGTCTTCATCTTCTTCTTCTACCTCGTTTCTTTTTCATAGTTAAATAAATTAGTTGCTCTGCCGCAGAGTTTATTAATAAAATAGTTGAATTGCAAAATAATTGAGATGAATTCCTTCGGGAGAAATCAAGGCTGCAGAGAACTCTATTTATAGTGTACCCTTGGGGTTACATCGACTCGTATTAATTGTATCTTATATTCAGAATATTCAGAGAATATTCAACAACTAGAAAATTTAGTGAGTGAAGACAGTGAATAAAACTTATTCAAAACGATAATATGTCTATATATACATACATAGATGGTTAAAATTTCAAAAAAATATACTAGAAATCTTTAAAGTATAATATTTCCTGAAGAAAGTTAACTCTGAGAAAGTTACGTTGATTCAACAGACTTCCTGAAGATTGACAGTATATTCTATAATAAAATCCCTTAACAGAAAATCCGCGATTCTTTTGATTAGAAACTGTCTTCGTCTTATCTAATTATGCATAAATCACGCATTCGACTTATTAGAAGTAAGAATACCGAGATTCCACTTAAATAGCGCTTAAGTCCGTCGTTGACCCATAGAACACATAGAACACGTAAATAAACCTGGAATACCTCGATATTATCAAATCTCAATAGAGAGACCCTACACTCTTTGTACAACTTTAATCCATGTACAGATCATTGTGAATCCGGGGGTTTCTTTACTTGTAATCAAACAAAACAAAAACCATAGAAAGAGAGCGAGAGAGGAGAACTCACCATAATCCGTTGGCATGGCGCACATCGGCTGATGATGGTGCGAGTGCTGGGGACACATGCCCTCATGCGGATGCGGTGCCAAATAGTATTCTGCCGGATAGAAATCACTTGGGTATTGGATGTAGACGGGACCGGGCGGCGGTGCCGGAGGCGGGGCGGCTACAACAGTGCCACAAGTGGCGCTGGAGCCACCGCTCGGGGATACTCCCGGACCCGGCGGTGCCGAATGATGACCGTTCTCGATCAAATGTTGCTGGGAATGTTGTTGCTGATGCTGCTGTTGTTGATGCACACTATTCGTTTGTGCCGCGTGGCCCAGTGGCGGTCCATGGTGGGCATGGTGCAGATGAGGGGGCCCCATGGCACCGCCAGCCACCGCTAGATGAGCAGCAGCCGCTTGATGCATGGCAGCAACAATGGCCAGCTGCTGCTGCTGGTGCTGCTGCGGATGGTGCACCGCGCAGACGGGGGAAACTATTTGAGCGCCTTGAGGTGGCGTTGCTGCCTGTTGAAGCAGCGGCGGCGACGAGGGCAACGACGAGGTGGAACCATCCGACGGTGAGTGTTGCTGGAGTGCGGTTGGTGGTGCTGGCGGCGGGACATGGTGTTGCTGATGTTGAGCATGATGGTGCAGCGAAAGATGTGCGTATTGCTGCTGCTGTTGCTGTTGTTGTTGCTGCTGCTGGTGTTGTTGGTGTTTTTGTTGTTGTTGCTGTTGCTGTTGCTGCTGCTGCTGTTGTTGTTGATGTTGTGGCACAACCATAACGTTGCTGCCCTGTGAACGCTCCAGCGAGGAAGCGTTGCTGTTCAAACTGGAAGTTGATGATGAGGTCGAAGGAACATTGTTGTTGCTGCTATTCTGATTGCTGTTAATGTTGTTGCTGCTATTCTGATTGCTGTTCGTGTAGCTGGTTGTTCGGATGTGGCTAACGTTGGTGTGTTGATGCTGCTGCTGCTGCTGTTGTTGTTGATGTTTCTGTCGTTCCTGTGTTGTTGCCGTTTTCAGACGCACCATGTTATTCGTGTGCAGTTTTTTGCTGTTTTTTTGGTTTTCGAATCACTTTCAGTAGATTTGCTTTCGTTAATAAAAGCAACCGTTTTGTTGCTGTGTTGTTATTATTGTAGATAACTATATCAATCGTTGGACGTACGTTTTTGTTGTTGTTGTTATTGTTGTTGTTGTCATTCTTGTTGCAACTTGGTTGCTACTTTAGAAACTTTCAGTTGATTGGTTGGTTTTCTTTTTATATTTTTTCTATTAAATTGTTTACAAAATTTTACTGGAATTTTCGATTTTTTAAAGGTTTTCTTATGTTATTTAAATCAGGTTTAATTCAGTCAGTTGGAGTTGCGTTGCTTTTTAGATAGCGTAGTGAAGAGAAGTTTTTTATTCTATTCAAATCTGCAAGAAAGTATTAACGGGTTCTTTGAGAAAACATAACAACCTCATAGGTTAAAAAAGTGTTGCCAACGTTTTTGCGACTGTTGTTTTTCATGCCAAGATTTTCAATCTTTTTACCAGGATTTTTATTCCTTTCACAAGAAAAATGCTTTTAGTTGCTCTGACAAATATTTTTATAAATAAACAGATAAATAATAATAAATAATTAAAAAAAAAAATATACATAAACTTTAATGTACAAACAAATATAATTATAAATCTTATAATTAGTAAAATTCTAAAAATTTTTATATAATAAAATTCTCAAGACGTATTTTGAGTATTTTTGAGAACATTTTTCAATCCTTTGTTCCATTTTTAACATTTTTTATTATTATCTAACTTATGACATTATTTAGTATATTGTTGATATAATTATTTTTTTATTATTATATATTATTGCATAACTGAATTATATGTTAATAAAATTTTGCTATAGCCTTAAATTTGAACCCTTAATAAATTGAAGTCATTTCTGTCACAATAAAGAAGACAGTTTTATTGATTTAACGCAAAAATTTCCGATCAAATTCAATTGATTCGAGTATAAAAAAGGCATTGATATGAAACCTCGAAAACATTCTTTCACGTTCTCCACCAGACAATGTTTGTGTTCACTCCCGCCCCCTTCAGCCCCTTTTCAACACCTCCTTAACTATGTTTTCATAGATGACATTGAAAACATAAAATTATGTCTCGCTACAAGACATAAAAAATAAAAAACAGTACAAAAAATAGAAAATTCTTTAACATTTCTCATCCGTCACGTGTTGTGCGTAACGTATGTATGTACGTGGATGTCGGCTGATGGCAACATCTGTCATATTCACGCACCCTGGCACAGGAGGTGGTGACGTCATTTTTTTATTTTTTTGTTCGTCTCCTTGTTAATTTTTTTATTCCTTTAACTTTTCTTTTTTATTCTCCATGTTCTTCTTATAAACCTCCCCACATGTTATTCCGCTTAATGAAAAATTCCTGTCATGTGTTTTAATGGTATCGGTATGTGTGTTTGTGGAATTTTGATGGTCGTACGGGCATCGTGGTCAATTATTCTAGACGTAACGTAACGTGGCGTGGCGGCGGATTCAACCTATCATACGGTTGCTAGTATAAAGGACTACTGAACGTGTACTGCAACATGACGTGACGGATGAACATATTGAAATGTGGTTGTCTATAGCAATCCTTTATTTTAATACTTCATATATTCTAGCTATCGGATAGAACGCGACTGCGATATAACGCTTCTTTTGACTCGTTAATAAGTTGGTTTTCCATTTTGTTTTGTTTTCTGGCAACCGACAGCTTGAATAACCGCCTAACACGTTCATATCGAGCTGTCCGTCACGCCGCGTTACGTTACGTCTAGACTAATTGAGCCATCACGGATATATTGCCCTGTCTAATACTCTTTCCCTATCTTGTTCTCTATTCCTCTGTCTTTCTGTCTCAGTTTCTCTGTCTATTTGTTTGTGAGTGATATTTTCGTTGTTGTTGCATTTGTTGGTGTTCTTGCTGGGGTTTTTGTCGTTGTTGCTGTTTTTTTGATACTGTCTGATACTTTATCACATCTGTGGTTGAGAATAAAATTAACTCTAACGACGTGACGTGATTATTTCTTTCTTCATGATCCCTCCTCACGCCAAATGTGATTGAATAATGTTTCAAAATCCAGATATTATAAAAGTGGGCGGATCATAGAGCGGTTGATTAGTGGGCTATTTAAAACTGATTTGATATTGACTTCATATTTTTATTTGATATCAAATCAAAACCGAACTTAATTTCGATCTTGTTTCTCGAACAAAGGTGACAAAGATGTTGTACAAGAAAGTGGCGTGTGTGGTGCACCGATTTAATCCATCGACAGTCATAAAAAGCGCTATATTTCTAAAAATATTTGCCCCGAAAACGGGAAGCAATGTTAAAGCACTGAATTGATATAAATAAACTTTTTTTGAGTACGTGGTCAAAATGGTACCATATAATTCTCAATATGTTAACACAAATTTTGACTTGAGGTAGAAGTATTAATTAAGCGATTAACAGATTTAGTGTGTTGTTCTTTATTCAATTGGTCTTGATTTTAGTTTAGTGTCTTTCATTATTTTTTTACAAGTAATCTCAAAGCATATTTTGGTCCATTTCTCCACTTTAATCCCACTTTAATAAATGTTACATTCGTAAAAAACATCACGAGCAGCAGTTACTCTCAATTACCGGTGCCTCCTAATCGTCCCGCCTCCTGACCCGTCACCCGACCCCCTCCCATCCATCGTCCTCGACAACGTCACCATTTTCATTCACACTACGCAAAAAAATGGACACAAACACCGACACCAAAACGTTGTGTAGCTCCGATTACCGTTCAACACTTTTCCCGTTCACTTTGTTTATCGATTCCTTTTTTTTCGTTTGCTTCAGTTTACTTGTTCTTCTTTTTGGTGTACTTTTTTAATGAAGTGAATATTTTTGCACTTGTTTCGGTTTTTTGCACACCCACATCTAGTGAAGCGAAGAATGAAATAAGAAGAAGAAGGCTAAGAAGAATGAGAAAAGCAGGAGAAGAATTGAAAAGTATCACACACACGCACACACACACACACACACAAACGCCCCCTAACAACTTATCATAAACTGAATTGAAACCGTCAGTTGTTGTTATTTTGCTACTGTTTTTGTGTTTTGATGTTGAACAAAACACCAATCGACCTCCTCCTTCTCCCCTTCTTCTTTGGGGCTTCATCATCACCGCCCCCAAACAACGCGCTCCCCCTTCTTCTACGCCCTTCGAAACAATAGCGATTCGTATGAAGAAATGTCAACTTGACAAATAATTGAAATGATGATTAGACGTGTTCGAGCGCCATTTTTATTTTCTGCTACATTTTGTAATTTTGTCATCTGTTTTTTTAAAGTTTTTTACTTTGTTTTGCTTGGTTTTGTCGTTTCAAATATTGGTACATCGCGGCGTTCGTTGCTGGCAACACTGTCCGTTGTCCGTCTGTCTGTTGGTCCGCCTGTCTGTCTGTCCGAGTGTCCGCCCGCCCGTGTGTTTGTTTTTTTGTTTCTCACCGGCTGCCCTGTTGAATTTCTATGGGTTGCCAGTGACACCGTCTCTGTCCGGGTCTGTTTAGCGCCGGGGTCGCCGAAAGAGAAGAGCGTGGAAGAGGGTCGCTCGATATTTGATATTCTAGGATGGTATGCTTTTTGTTTTTCTTTATTCTTTGGTCTGCTGGTCTTTTTTATTGGAGTCGTTTTTATTTGTATTTTTTTAATGTGATTCGTAGTGTTTACTTTCATTGGTGTGAATCGAATGTAGCGCTCCAGAAGGTTTAATTCCAGCTGAAAGCCGTCATCCGCCCTCTGAGTTCAGCTGGATTGAGTTGAACTCTTAAAAGTGCTTCAATGCTAGTGTTTATTTCGTATATCGTTTTATCGCCTGGATTTTTTCAAGTGTTTTTAAGACTCGAATTAATTTGACGTCTCCTAAATCAGCTGGAAATTTAATACACTCCCTCGGTCCGGTTTTTCCTTATGCTAATTTTTGTTAATTATCTTTTGTCAATAATACTTTTTTGTTCGAAAATTGTCATAATTATCGCTCATTCATTCATTTGTTAAATTATTAAAAGGTTTGAAAAAGGGGTTATATTCCAAGAAAACTCGAATATGTTAAAACTAATAGTCAAGTAATGTTAAAGAATCAACTTTAATAAGCTTAAATGATTATAGAATTCGATTCATTCCAAAAAGTAGTCTAAAATCATTTTTGAAAAAATTATCAAGAAAGGATTCAGAAATGATTCAGTAATGATTCATAAAAGAATGTTGTGTAGTTGAAGTAACAAATTCAATTTAAAGTGAGGTTAATATAGCGAAAAATAATAACTATATTATTTCTTTATATATTCCTCCAATCATGTGATATATTCCTTCATTCATTCCACTCATTCTGTGATCCTCACGGAAGTTAAATCTTATTATTATTCAAAAAGAGTTAAATAAAGATATATATGTATATTCTATATGATATTGAGTTCATATATTCACTGTTTGATCAGGTTGATCCAGTTGAATGAATGCTCAATATAAATATTATAAATAAACAAAAAATACGGACAAATTCCGTGGATTCCGTGAATTCCGCATCCGCATACTAAACAACCATAAATAACAGTAGCAGCAGAAGAAGAGGAAGACAAATATTTGTAAAATATTTCATGTGCAAATATTAACAACAACAAGAAAAAGATAATCTTAACCTAACAAAAATTATCAAAAAACACAGAAATATCTACATAAGCGAATAAATAATAAAACGTGAATGGAAAAGGAAGCATGCCAAGAAGGAGGATGAGAAGAAGAAGAAGAAATGAAAGAAACACATGCAAATGCGATTAAGCGTGTCAATAAAGAAATATATTTTTAAACATTTAAGAAAATGTGGATAAGATTTTTTTTTCTTTCATGAGTTGAGAACGCGTAATATTTATGAATGGAATGAAGTGAAAGACTAAAAATAGACATGGCAACATCTGCAACATCTCCCCTCCTCAGAGTTACCATATCACTCAAAACATATTGAATCCGCATTTAAATTTTTTAGTTAATACTGTACAAAATATAATAAACGAATAAATATTAATCAAAATCTTTCATATTCAATAAAATGAAAGAGAGAGGAGGAGAAAGAGGGAAGATATTCCTGCTATATACAAGAGAAGTAAAATTGAAAAAACCTTATAATTACTGGGTACTTCCAGTGTGTTTACTCATTTATAGCCAATGGTCGTGGCCACACTTGTCAGCACGATGCCTGAATCATCCGCACTGATTGGTTGGGCCATGTCACATGCCACGAATCAACCAATCCGCGTAAGTACTGCACGCATCGTGATGACCCGTGCGACATGGGCTGATCGGTTGGTCTCTGGAATACCCAACCAACCCGGATGTACTGCCATAAAATCGTGGGCTCTGATAACAACTGAAACAATGTAGGAAATTAAGCGAGTTTTTTTACGCTGTAGAAGACTAAAATGTATCGAGATATCGATAACTACAATGTTTATAAAACAGAAGAATAACGATAATAAATAGAAAAGAATAAAAAAGCAGAAACAACTACAAATTAAATTAAATTCCTCAAAAGTTGTTGTTCTTTTTCTTTCTCTGGTGTTATTTATCAGTTTTTTGGTTGTTGTTGGTGTATTTTGTTACACACGAACAGTTTTTCTATAAAACTTCCTTTGTGATTTTTGCTTGTACCCTACACTCGAAGATGAAAGTTGGTCTTTTCGTTCTTAACTCACAAATTAACCCACGTTTTCATTATAAATGCTCTTCGGTGTATTTGAAAAACTTGATAGTATTTTTTATACCATTTATGACATGATATAACATTTCATTACACTTCAGTGCCACACTCCTGTCCAGCGAATATTATAGACGCTGTATCAAAGCGTGTCTAAATTTCATATCTTACAATAAACAGACAAACATAAAGTATACCTTAAAAATACTATGTGTGATGATTATTATTATTTATATTTTAAACGTATGACTGCACCATCCACTGAACTATTTACGGAACCATCGACACTGAACCATACACCACTGAACTATCTATTGGACAATCTATTGATCCAAGTGGACTATCTAATTTCCAGTTCAATAAACTGATTACTGAACCATTCATGTAATGAAGCAGTTAGTGAAGATGTTATATTGAAGTACGAGTATATAAGATAGTCCATAGTTAGATAGATAAGTTATTGGAACTCTATATTAGACAAGTTATTCTGAAGTATATATTGATATTTATATAGACGATTATTGAATGATTTAGTGGAATTAATTTAATCTCGGTCAAGCGACGCATGTGATTGTTGTCAAACATGTCCACAGCTTTGTATCTTTCAGAGTGGAGCGGTTTAATAGACCTGAAGCTTTATATGCCTAACGGTCTATGATGTACGTATTTCTGTATGTATAAAATACCGTTAACATTGACAACAAATGGACAAGAAATATCAACAACATCGAAGAAGGAAAAGAAGCCGCTTTTAGACCGTAAAAAGAGTAACCATTATCTCTGGTGTCTTCCAATTATTATATTTCTTTTCTTTTTTCATATTTTTTTAACGCTTGATTTACTTGATTATTTTTGCATAACGATTTTATTATTATTCTTTTTTATATAAATATTATTATGTTTATTATACTTTCATATACTGTACATTTATTATGTATTTTTCACATCCCCTTTAATTTTCATTTCATTTTTACCATCTTTTCTCTTCATCTATTTGTCTGTCTATCTTCTATTTCAATAGTTTACCTTTTCTTTAATACAAGGTTTGTTTCTGATGTTGGTTAAATTGTAAGCATCAAGAAGCTCTTCTTTGATCACATTAAAGGAGCTTCTCTTGTTTATACATATGATATATATAATACATCTGTTCTACCTATGAATGTATATCTATTTACAAGTACATATATGGCAATTTTTTCTCTTGGTTACTTTAGATATAGCGTATATAATTACATATTTTTTTATACTTTTGAACGTTGATTATTTGTGATGCCTCTGTTTTTCTTTACTCAACTTGTTGGCAATCTATTTTCTCGATCTTTTCTTGAATCGTGAGTTCTTCGCACATTCTTCTTTTCTGCTTCTTTTTCTTCTTCCTTGTTTGCTTCTTCTTTAGAGTATTCGCCTCGCGTAGTTTTCTGTGAAAATCTCTGCGAGGCTTTTTTACAAATTGCGGTTGCAGCATCGAACCGAGTTAATTGCACAAACCGCAGGTTTCAATGACTTGTTTCTTCAGTTCGTTGGTAGTTCGGAGTTGGTAGTTGATGGCGTTGTTGTTGTCGTTGTTGTTGTTGCTGTTGGTTGCTGTTGCTTACTGAGTTACTGTTGAGTTGCCTTTCTGTTGTATTGTTGTTGGTATTACGTGCTTCTCTTGATTGTGGTTTTGTTGTTATTGTTGTTAATGTTGTTGTTATTGTTGTTGGTGTTGGTTACTGGTGCTACTTGCTACTTTCTGGTGATGGTTTACCCTCTGGCGACATCTTCTGGAAGTTATTCGCAATTGTTTAAAATGATTTTCATGTTGGAATTTTTTCGTCTTTTGCAATAATTTTTGTCTTTTTTTCTTTGTTTGTTTCTTTATTTCTGTTTGTTTCTTTGCTTTTGTTTATTTTTCTTTTGTTTTTTGGTTATTTTTTGTTGGTTTCTTCTTTTTTTGGTAGACGATGCAACTGCAATCTGATTGCATAAAATTTTACTCTATACATCAACAACAGCAACAACAACAATGAAATATTATATAATGACACATGTACCACATACATATATGTATGTACATATATAGGTATGTATGTATATACATATAAATAGAAGGAAGGAAACAAAGTTGCATAATTTTGCAATAAATTTGTTGTTGGTTGCAGTTGGCTTGATTTATGGTATTATATAATTTATAAATCAGATAATTTTTTCCAAAAACACCACAAGAAGCACACGTTTTAAAGTAACGAAAATAAAATAAAGAGTTTTATTCAGATTACATTTTTAATAAAGTAAACCTTAGATTAAAATACATGATATTAAAATCAAATCATATAAAAATACGATTCCAAGCTTCGAAATAGAATACTTTTCTTTGACATTTGAATGAATTAATAAGGGTTTCATATATCGGAATTATTTCCTTCTCTCTTCCTCTTCCCCTCCTCCCATCATACGCCTTTTTCTCATTTATCACATTATAACGAAATACAATATAATGAACACATATTTTAACATTCAAAATAATAATCAGTAATTTTGGGGTAACCACAAAAATTCACAAAATAAATTCGAAGCCCGCAGAAAATATAATTAATAAATAAATCGATTAAATCTAAGGATCGGCGACGAAATTAATTCGATTAGATGAGGGTGTTGCGGAGGACTGGATGAGGGTTAGAAGGGTGGAAGAAAAGGGGAGCGGAGAGGAGGAAAAGTAAAATAAAATAACGATTATTAAAGTCAATGAATTCAAATACAATAACAGCTTCATGCAAACATCAGCAAAAAGAACGAAACCACAACAAAAAAAAAATGTAAATAAAATCAATAAAAAACCAGAAAATAAAAATTTAATATATTGTTATAGTGTTTCAATATTATTTTTGATTTGTTTATTTTTGCTGTTGTTCCTTTTATTATTTCCACATTTTGGATAAATAGGATAAAATTTAATATGATTAAATTTATTATTTTTACATATATTCAGTGACTGCATTTGACAGCTTTTGTGGCAACAGCTTTTCAATTCGATCACGAAGCTTGAATTTATTTATTTAATATTACATTTTACTTCATTTACTTTACTTTAAAATTTACATTATAAATAAAAATTTATATAAAGTTGAATTAATACAATTTTTTAAATCATAACTTAAATTGATTTGTGTATTTTATAAATCAGTGATTTTTATTTTATTTTCGTTCGTTCGGATTTACTTTACCATAAAACCTCAAAGTGAATAATTAAAAAAGCCCATTAAAATGCATGGCTTTTTTGAATTAACTACGTAAAAATATCCTTTACTACAGAAAAACTTGGATATATTTTTATGAATGTGTAACCATAACAAAAAAATCCAGCGAAACAACGGAGAGTTAACAACATGAATAAAAGTCTGGCCATAAAACTGTCAAAATGCATCGAGAACAACAGCGATGACGACTCTATTAAAAATTTATGCTGCACAGAATATGCTATAAAAATTGACCAATGGACAAACAGTCTCTCGAAGGACGAACGAACCAGCAGACACGGAGACAGACAGATGGGCGAGTATACAATATATAAATATTTATATAGCAATACAGCGAGAGAAAAAAGAGTAGAAAGAGAAACAAGCCGAGAGACAAGGGAATCAAACAGGAGAAACAAAAACGCAATCAAGCAGGCGACGAAGCTGACGATAAAGCATACGGTTGAGCTTCCACGACTGACCAAGCAATCAACCAGACGATCAAGCACACGATCAAGTATACGATCAAGCAGACAATCGAGTAAACTATCAAGCATATGGTCAAGTAAACGATCAAGCATATGGTCAAGTAAACGATCAATCATACGATCAAGTATACGATCTACTATACGATATAATATACTATGTATACTATGTAGTATACGATCTAGTATATGATCAAGCTGATATTCAAGCGGGCAACTTAAAGCAGGTAAACATATGAACCATCGCGATCAGGCAGCTGATCGGGTAGCTGAAGGCGACCTGTTGGTTAAAAATAGACTTGAATAGAAAGGTGAACAGGTGCTGCGAATGAACAGATACGCTTACATACGACTATCTTCAGATCTCTTCCACAACAAAAACTAAAAGCTGTTAAAAGTGGTTTCAACCTTTTTGAAAAACAACCAGGAACTTTTCAACGACAGCATTGAGAAAGTGCAAAATCTGATTTGATTTTAGCTGAGATTGAGATTCATAGTGACTAAATAAGGTATATATGCACATATGTATATGTGTGTATATAAGGGTATATACGAGTCAAGAGAATAAGGATATATGAGGATTTCGAACATGATCATGATTAAAGAATCATCTACTTATAAGTAGAATCATGGAATCATAGAATTATAATCGTAGAATCATAGAATCCGTACATTAATCCGTTTGTGTTTTTCGAGGTTTGTGATGGAGAATTATTGGTTTACCTTTAAAATATATAAAGAGGGAAGTATTTCCCATTAGAAGCTTAGCATATACATATTTTTATAAAATAAAATCGTTCATTTTTAAGATCTATTAGAATAGCGTTTGATTTGAAAAACCAGGCACCCTCTATAATATCCTTATTTTGTTCGTGTTACACTAGAGTGAGTAACAAATAAGTCGCGATTTTTGTTTTCTTTTTAAGTTATTATCACTATTTTTATGTTCATGAGCTCACGACATCTGCGGCCCATTTTGCCCCCATTCATTAAAACTATTATATTATATTATTTTATCCCACTTGTTTTCCATTCCTACATCCCTCTCTTCCTCAGTCTCTTCCTTTCACTCTTTCTCACTCTTTTTCCCTCTCTATCTTTAGAAGATCCTTCATAAACTATTAATAATTTGTGCAATTTAAACTTTACAATTCCATGTTTCACTATTTTATGTTTTTCTTTATATTTTTGTATTATTATTCTTGCTGTTGTGGCTGTTCCTCTTCTTCTTGTCGTTCTTGTTGCTTTTTATGTTCTCGTTTTTGTTTCTTTGATTGCATTTAATGTTGACATCACTGTTGCACTGAATGCACTAAAATAGGCTGTGAAGCCTAAAAAGAGGCCACACATTTTTTTCATCTCAATTTTACAGTAAATTTTTCGCAAATTTTTTTATTACTTTTCTTGTTAATTTAGTAAATAAAATAAAATAAAATAAAAAACATGAACAAATTTAAAAAGAAAATGGAAATTTTATTTATGTTATTTGTTGTTGTTGTTGTTGTTGTTGTTATTGTGCTTTTTCTCGAAACTTTTCGCACTCATGCGCTTTGGTTGTTGGTGTTGTTTTTGTTGTTGCTCCGTTTCTTGTTTTCCTTTTTTTCCCTTTAATTGAAAGCCGTGAAATTGCATTCTGTTGGCAACATTTTTTGCTGTCTTCTTTCTTGTTTGTTGCTTGGCGAGTAAAAGAAAAGAAAAACTCGTATATTTTGCAGCTGTGTTTATTTGTTAGAGGCTGTTGTTTGTAGTTGTTGTTGTTGTTTTTCTGGGATTTAGCACTTTCATTTTATTATGGTTTTCCTCCGTGTTTCGTGTTGTTTTGTGAGGATTTCTGCCTCAAAAATAATACTTTTTTTCAGTTGCTTGCGGATTTCAAAACACAGCGAAAAATGTTGCCAAAACAATTACAGTTAACAATGTGATTTTTTCTTGCTATTTTCTTTTCTTGTCTACTTTCTTTCGATTCTTTTTTTCAATTTGGCCTCAAATTTTATTTATCCATTGATTTAGAAAGAGTTTTCATCTAAATCGAACCGAATTATTTAATATATTGCATTTTTAATCACCGAATATGATGAATAAAACCCCAAATTTTCAAAAGTATCATCAGTTATTATTATCATTCAAAGTTTGGGGGATGATTCGGTATATAAGCCTCAGCTGGGCCGAATACAGCCCTCTTTCGGGTTTTATTATACTCCTGGTACTTTTCGACTTTATTATTTATTATTTTCCTTTAATAACTCTTTAGCTTTCCTTAATGTCTTTAAATATCTTTACACTCAAGATTCATATGGATTGAATGAAGCAAATTCAGTGTATGCAAAATTTTTATTATGCTTAAAAGTTGCCGCAAGGTCTCAGTAATTGATTAAGATTTATTTATATATTTTTTTTGCCTTTTTTTATTTATTTCTATATAGTTCGAAGATAAAATTTCGTCATTTCTCAGTATTTTATTTAATTATTTCTAATAATAATACAATACATTTTCTAAGCATTTTATTACCAAGATTTAATTGCTATTAATTTTAATTTTAACTAAAGACGAATTTAAATGAGTTAAATTTGTACAGAATAAAAAAAACAATTAAAAGTTTTATGAATATTTAAGTGGAAACAAATAAAAAAAAATAAAATAATAAAATAACATGAATAATATTAAATAGAAGCTTTTAATAATTGTAAGTAGAGAAAAAAGCAACAATTTACAAGGAAATAATAATAAAAAATGATTACTTATAATAAATATTAATATACAAATTATTCCTATGTACAATATGTACATATGTATCCTTATATATGTAAGTTTAAATAAGTTTTAAAACATGTCTTCTTTTTTCAATTTTCAAGCAAATTTTTAAGCTTCACTAATTTTTCATGGCTTCTTTTTCGTTCATTTTGTGTTGAAAAGTTACTCATCAGCGTTTTAAAGCACTGCATAGAAACTGAAAAACGATGCTGTGTCGTAAAAATTGTAGATTCCATTAAATCATGACAAAACAAAAAACAAGAAAAAAAAATCGGTTACTCACTCGTAGAGTTACCATCGTCAACTACTTCATTTAAAGCCATCCTGGAAGAATGCTTTTTTCGCTTCTTCTTCTTTCTCTTTTTTTACAGTGCATCGGCTACACTGACAGCCATAAAGCAGTTCCGTTTCCCTCCTCAAGAAAATAAAACAAAAAAACAACAGGAAAAAATATGAAAAAAAAAATCTTACTGCAAAAGTTTAAATTTTATACAAAATTTGTGCATAAAAAAGAGCAAAGAAAAAAGTACCAAAAAACGAACACAATCCATAAATTTTTTTGGAAACAATTTTATTTGCCAGAAAACAAGAGACGAAGAAGATGAAGCGGAAGCAGAGCAACAAAGCAAAAATAACAAAGAAACAAAAATCGGGGAAAAAATAATTTTAAATATTGTAAAACAACAAAAAAGGAAACAAAAACAAAAAAGGAACAAAAAAGAAGGACAATTAAAAGAGCAGATTCAAGAATAAAAAGAAGAAAAAGGCAAAGAAGTGAAGAGAGAGAAAGACAGAGAGAAAGAGGGAAGGAGAGATAAAAGTAAAAGGGCAGACAGAGGGATAAGGAGAAAGAGATGCGAGTATAGCATATAAAAAGAAGACTTCAAATATTGTCCTCAACAAGAACAACAGCCACAACAACAACAACATCGTAGATAAATCATTTTTAGTGGACAACTCAGAAGACAACCTGAAAAAATGGCACAGCGAAGAGAACAAAAATAATAACGACGAAAAAAACCCAACCAAATCCACTGTCTTTCTCTTTCTTTGTTTATCTCATTCTTTCTATCTTTCTATCTTTCTCCCTCCCACTCTCTCATCCTCTCCCGCTCTCTCTCTTTCTTCATCTGATTGTTTACTCTCAGCATTTAATATTTATGCATGAATTTATGAATGTTACAAATATTCGAAGCATGTTTCTGGGCGCAAAAACGCCAAAAATAAAAGTAGTCTTAAAACCGAAATAGTGTATAAAAAATAGAATAGAAGAAGTTTAAGAATAAAGTATGCAAAAGGTAACAGAAAATCGTAACCAAATCCTAGGGTCACCATACAAAATAATGCCAGAATTATTGGCTAACTCAACAATCATTAAAAACGAAACAAATGCAAGCAAGTATAGGTGGCCCATCGGCTGGTTTCTTTTTGAATTACATAATATTTCGACATTTGCAACACTGATTGGTGCTATTTATTCGACAATTATTTAGCGTTTAGTCCACGGTATGAAACGAATAAACTCGCATTTGAATAATCGGTGTTTTACGCACTACAATCAATAACCAGTTCACTAACCCATTTCGGTGATGTGATTCTGGCCTCGATGAAAAGCCACCCGAGCAAATCATTTGACGAAAGTTATACTCCTCAACTAGTCGAAAGTTTCATTCTTTTCAGTAAAATATTAAACTTTGAAAAACCTTAAACGGTGCTTTTTTGAAACAATGTCTACAAAGAAACCAGCCATTGGCCCACCCTACTTCACAAAACAAAGCAACGCGAAAACAATAATTAAACATTAAGTAAATTTGTTATGTCTTCTCCTTCTTCAGCTTCTTCTATTCCCTCATCGTCTTCTTCTTCCCTTTCCTATTACTATTGTTGTTGTTATGGTTGTTGTTTTTATTCTTTCTTCTGTCAAGTGTTTTTGTTTATGCTTCGTTGTTTACTCGTTCAGTTTTTAATTTTATGGCTAAAGCTCAGGCAATATTTGAATAAACATTTGAGTATTCTTTTAATGCTTTGATGATTGATTTAATTTTACTACCAATAAAAAAAAAGAAAGCAAAAATTTATAAACTAAATTTCAAGGCTGTTCAGTGAATTAAAAGAGTAAAAAAATTAGATTAAAGTTGGTGTTAACTGTAGAAAAAAATGTCTGCTCTGCTCTGCTCTGTTGTGCTGATGATTTTTTTTATAAAAATAGACAAACAAACAACAACAACAACAACGCTTTAGCTTGGCCTCACTTAAGCAATCACGCAGCAACTCAACGGATGCGGTTGTTGAGCGTTTCATAGCAGCTTCTTGTTCTTCTTCTTCTTCTTATGCTTCTTCTTCTACCCGAAGGACTGAATTTTAGACAAATAAAATAAGAAGGGGGGGAGGGAGGGATACAACAGCAACAAGAAGAGGGACAACACAACATAACTCATGAACCTCATTCTCATCATCAGCACCATCATCAGTACCATCATCAGTACCATCATCAGTGCCATCATCACCATCATCAGTACTTTCATCATCATCATCAATACCATCATCCTCATCATCATTATCATTGACAGTTGTTGGGAAAAGAAAAACCATTTTAAAGACATGAACAAAAGAAAAAGCGTCTATTTTCAAAAAAAACCCTTAAGCCACAGAATTTTAACAAAAACAAACTCCAACTCGGGTTCAGACGCATGCTGAAAGACACACACACATAAATATAGGCAGATATACATACATATGTATCCGTGTGTATATAAGAACTCAGAATCCACTTAAAAATCGTCTGCGTGTCTGAAAGTACGCAGAGTTACGCATCCACACACGCGTCTATTTTAAGTGTCTAGCGTGTAATCAGCAAAGCTTGAGACTGCGCTTAGTTTAGTTTGCAGTTGTTAGAGTGTTAATGTTGTTGTTGTTGTTGTTGTTGTTGTTGTTGTGGTTGCTATTATATAATAGTAAATGTCTTTCAAATGTTTTTGCAGATGTCTTGTGTAGTTGTTGTTGTTGTTCTTGTTTTAGTCTTCTCATTAATGATGTTCTTCTTCTTCTTCATCTTCTTCCTCTTCATCTTCCAGATGTTGTTGTTGTCTTCCGTTAGCACGCGTTCGTTCTATTTAATGTCGTTAGTGGATTAGTGCGTCGTTGCATCGCTTGTTTGGCGTTGCGTTTTTGTTGTTGATGCTGTTGTTGTTGTTGTCAACGTGTCGTGTCATTAACCCAGTGTTCCTTATTCAGTACCACCCTCCCCTCCCCCTCCCTTAGATTACCATCTTTTGTATCTATTAACAACAATAACAACAACAAACACACACACACACACGAACGCACTTTTATTTATGTGTATCGTATACAATTAATATTATACTATTATAATTATCATCATCATCATCATCATCATCACATTAAGCAGCCAGCAGCAGAGGTCATTAAAGTTCAATGGCCGCAGTCGAAATGAATAATAAAAACAACAACAACAAAAACACACGCGTGTTTCTGCTGCGTCTGCTGTGATTTGTCCCGTCGTCTTCTTTTTGTTGTTGTTGTTGTTTGTGCCTTATAATTGAATACATTAGAGTCGAAATACGTTTCATTCATTCATTCATTCATTCATTCATTCAAAAGAAAGCGTCCAGTTTTTTTGTTTGGACTCTTTGATTTCTCGCTTTGGTTACTGTTGTTGTACTCATAAGCATAAACATCGAAATTAATAAAAAGTAACAACAAATTAACTACAATCATTTTTAATCGCAACACGCAAACGCGAAAAAGTGAAAACACAAACAAACAGACAACAACAACAACCACAACGAACAACGAACAACAACGAACAACAACGAACAACAACAAGAAACGAATACAAAAATCGTAACGTTTAACTTCGTCGTCTAGCGATCAATCATAACGCAATCTTCGTTTTTGTTACAGTGATGGCTATTTTTAGTGGACACACGTGAACTTCTGTTTCACTTTTGGGAAAATAATAAAAATTGCAATTAAAGAAATTTTTTAATAAAACCGAAAACAGAAAATTCTGCATCAACGTGTTGTTGTCGTTGTTGTTACAATTAATAATCACAAGAAATGCTTTGACGTCATCAACATGGAAAAGAAACAAAGCAAATCGCAAATCTACTAAAAACATTGTGAAAAAGAACGAGTGTATATTTTAAATCTAGGACAGTTTATAAAAAAGCTATATAAAAAGCTGGTTCGTATAAAGAGAACAATCAAAGTTGGGATACATAAAAAAATATATCAAAGACATATAAAAAGCATTTCAAAAATATCAACATCGACAACAGTATAAAAAAATACCATCGTAAAAATTACATTACAACAACGACTGCAACAGCAACAAAGACGGCAACCACACCAGCAACAACAACAACAACTCGCACCATAAAAAATATGAAGTTGCAACAAAAATGTGTCCAATAAATTATGCAGCTGAATTGATATCTCGGCGGCAGGAATGATCTGCGGTCGAGAGCGGGATCTGTACTCGTATCTGCCGCGAGTATCGCGAATATCTACAAACCCATAAAAAACTCCATACAGACTCCAAGATAAATGTCCATAAATGCTTTAAAGAGGTCTGCTTTTTCGTGTTCTTAATTTTTTAATATTGTTATGTTGGCAGCCCCAACAGCGTGAGACATGCCACAATGCGATAGACAAAGAAAAAAAGCTGCATTATGACCTAAAAACAACAACACAAAACTAAATACTGAGTCAAGCGAGAGATTTTTCCAGATTTTTATAACTTGAATCACATAAAAAATGTCGCATAAATAAAACCTGTAACAATTTTGAAGTAATTCTTAAGTTTTATTCAAATACTCGCCACGCAAAAATAAAAATAAAACGATTCTTGAAATTGAAGTTGAAAATAGATTGAAAAGTTATTCTTGACTTTTCCTGAGAGTTATTTTTTGGCAGCCGATTTGCTCGATATTCTTTACCACGTCTAAAGCTATATTTTAGTGATTTATTAACAGTAAAAATATTATCGATATTTTCTAAAGAGATACCTTTTTTCTTAGAAAGAAATCCTGGATTTTTTATATTCTATTCGAATAATAAGGAGAAAAATGTATCATTAAATAAACGAATGAAAGATGAGGTACGAAAACGTCGAGGTACCGTTCTAACCCTATCTAACGGTACTAGTTTAGTTAGCTCATCTAACGGTACCTACGATAATAGTTATATAATTAATAATAGTTATTATAATTAAATTCTTTCTACTGTACTTGAACTTAATACAGAATCTAATCTGTTGTAAGTTAAGCGAAGGTTACGAAGCTGGGTCATCGGCTGGTTTCTTTTTAAAACCTTTATAAAATATTAAGTTTTTAAGAATAAAACAAGTAGTTCTCATTGCAAATAATCGGAAGTTTTCTTATTTTTAGTTAGGTTCGAACTTTGACAAAACCAGAACAATCTTTTCTCTTATAGCAAATTCAAAAAGAAATCAGTCGATGGCGCTTAATTTAAATTTTAAATTTTAACTCTATTTAACGCTATTTATTAACTTTAATTATTTTAGCTCTTAATTTTATTTATAAACTAAAATTAAACTTTATTTTTAAACATTTTTAAAATAAATTAAAGAACAATATCGTATTTATTAAAAGCATTTCTCTTTTCTAAAAGCAAAAACAGTCGCATTTTTTTGGACACTTTATTAATCTTATTATTAAATAAAATCGAAGATGTTTCATTTAAAACTTACATAAAAAGTTGCAAGTGCAAAAGAGAGGCGCTCCTCAAAAGCATCCGTATCCGGGTTTAGCAGCTCGAGTTTGAATCTATCGCGATTCAACAGTAAAAAACCGTTTCGCAGTTTTAAAGTGAAACGTTTTTTCTCCACTTTTTTCCTTCCTCAAAAATCAATCGATTTTTTCCAATTTCATTGAGTTTCTTATTATATAAAAATAATTATTAACTTTTATTTTATTTCTTACTTTGAACAATTAATTCGTTTATTATTATGAACTATTTTATGTGTTTTAGATTCTTGATTGAATCATCGCTAATTTTTAAGGAAATCCTTTTTTTAGAATTTTTTATTGCACTTTTTTGTTGTTTTTACTTGAAATGGTGATGACGGCGATAATGCTTATGATTGTTGTTTTGTTGGTATTTATTTATAAATTTTTGTGTATATTTTTTATTTATTTGTATTTGGAATGTTTTTTTCGAATACTTTGTCTGCACTTGATTTAGTTTTATGCTTTTCTCAACGAATGTTCTTCATTTCGTTTTTGTTTGGTTTAAAATTCTTGTTTTTATTGAATAACATGTATAAGAAAATAAGTTTTAATGAAAACTGTAAAGAAGAAAGAAATCACTATTAAATAAAGCGGTTAAAAATGGTTTTTAATCGTGGTTTTTTGAAGACTTCATTTGAATATAGATTAAAAGTATTTAAAACGATTAAAAATATATTCCAAACGTGTATCTGTTCTGTTCTCCATATTTTTGCTTTATATTTAAGTTGCATTTATTTATCATTATTTACTTTTATTCATTATTAATCATTATTATTTCTCTATTATTCATTATTTAATAATTATTATTATTTACACTTATTACAATGCGTTCATATTAATATTTTACGAGTTTTCTATATAGTTCTTGCAATATTAATTAACTTTTCGTTGCTTTTTTAAATAAAATATTTTACATTTCTTTACTGTAATTTATTTCGCTTTTTTCCATATCTTTGCGCATTGTTAGCTGAAGATACTTTTTTGTTCATCTCACACACACAACAGGGCAACACTCATTAGTTTGCATAAAACTCATTAGTTTGATATAAAATCCCAGATACGAGTGTGTATCTTCAACAACAACAAAAATAACGGCAGACACCCAAATAACGGCATCCAAATGAGCAGAACAAGAATAAACAAAACAACAACAACAAACTATTTATAATATAAATGACCAAAGGGGGCGGGGCAGGACGGCGCGGTTGAATTGAAAGAATATGTATTGCAAAAATGTATAAAATGCAAAAATAATAAATGTTGTCCAACTTTGTAAAGAAAATAATAAAGTAAAAGCAACAAGTAAGAAAAGCTCTAGGAAAGATATGGAAAAACTATAAAGAAGAGGATAAAACTAATTGAGAGAAAAGTAATTAGAAAATGCATCACATGGAAAACAAAAGAAAGAAGAAAAAATGGGAAAAGAACGCGATAAAGAGCAGGAAAAAGAAAAGAAAGAAAATTTAGGAAATACAAGACGGAAATTGAACAAAAACCACGAATAATTCATAATAAGAATAAGTAGATCATAATAATAAAAATAATAATAAAGAAAGAGAAAGAAATTGAAGATTAGGAGAAAAGAAGCACATGAAAATAGACGAGAATGCAGAAGAAAGCAAGCAAAATTGGAATAGACAATATGAAGATGATAATTAGGAATAATAACAAGAATAACAGGAAAAAGATGAAGGAGAAGATGGTGAAGAATAAAAAAAGAAAACGAAGATGAAGTTGAAAACTAAGATTAATAAGATTAACAACAAGAAAGGAAGATTATGCAAAAGAAAAAGAATGTGATGATTGTACAATGAAGAAAGAATAATAACAACAATAGAAAATTAATTAAAATGAGAAGCAGAAGACGAAGAAGAAGAGGAAGAATAAGGAGAATATTTGCGATACCATCGCAATTCACGCGACGTGTATCTATACAACAACAAGTATCCGTACAACAATCTGTGATGTATGATGTATAGTATCTGTGATGCAGATGGTGTCTCTATTGTTTGCTATGGTTTTAATTTATTTATCAATTATTTTTCGTTTGTTCATGTCGCTGTTGTTGTTGGGTTTATTAACTTCTGTTCTAATTTATTTTTATTCTTCTCTTTTTTCTTGTTATCATATAATATGTATTTATTATTATTTATTATCTTCTCTTTTTTCTTGTTATTATATAATATGTATTTGTTATTATTTATTATATGTTGTTCTATTTATTTATTTATTAAGCTGATTTCATTTCAAATTCTTTTGTTATTGGTTCTTATATTCGATTCGGTACTCGATGTGGTTCCTTTTTTCTGGAATCTTTTGGATACGATTTTCATGTTTGAGAGAATGTTTTCGGTTTTTCGTTTTGTCCTCGTTTCTGTCACAAACTCCGTTCGGAAAACGTTTTCATTTTCATTGTCGTATTTCAGTCGTTGCACAATTTTCGTATTTTTTTTTTTGTTGGTGTTCTCATTGTTTTTGTTGCAGTTCTACAATGTGCATCTTATGAATGTTACATGTTTAGTAGTTGTTTGTTGTTGTCGTCCGTTCTTCGGCTTGCATTCAGACTGCATTTAAATTGTGTCACTCTTTCTGTCCATTTATCTGTCTGTCCGTCCACCTGTCTGTCCATGTGTCCGTATCAGTTCAAGACTTTTTCGCTTTTACGTAACGTAACTCACAGTTTCGCTCCTTTGCGTCATGTCATGTCACTTCACTACACTACACCATCTTCTCGTCTTCTTCTCTCTCTCCCACCGTTTCTCCGCATTCTATTCTTGTTTATCGTTCTAGCAAAAAACAGTTTCTTATTCGAAAAACTTGAAAACAAAACACTTGAAAGTATCCATCAGCTACTCTTTCAATTTGTTTGAATTTTCTTCAATATTATTATTATTACGTGCATTCGTTTTACTTTGTATCGTTTACTATTTCATTGTTGCTGTTGCTGTTGTTGTTGGTCGCTTCGTCTCGTTTCTCATTCCGCGTAACCGGAAATCGTAATTGAAAGTATGAAACAACAACAACAAAAAAGAGTCCTCCGCCTCACAAATCACACTCTTGTAGCTGGTCGTAGTATTGTTGTTGTTGCAGATGTTTGTTTGTTCGTTTCTCATTCTCATTTCTTTTTGAAAGAATACTAAATGCACCAGCAACATCAGCAACAACAACAACAGTTGTTACTGTAATAACAATAACAGTAACAATAACAAGGATGAAGTGGAGGAGTTGAAGACTAACAACAATTACTAAAAAAAAACACACCAGCAAAACTTTTTACACAGCATAAAGTAACAAAAAAAGAACAGACAAGAAAAGTTATGATAAATTGTTCTTTTTTCTTTTCGCTTTTCTTCTCTTCTCAGTGTACACGTCGTACTTCGAGAGGCCTCCAAAGAAATCACCGCTGCTGAAAGGCCGCCTCACCGCTTCGTATCGCTTACAATGAACTGTAATGTTGTATCTTTGAGTTTATATTTCAATTAATTGCCTCCACTTGTACTGCGTTGCCTCTTCTCCTGCGTCTCCTTTCCGTTTTTCCTTCTTTGCACTGTGCTACGAACGCGCCCCGTTTAACATCGTCGCCTGATCAACCGCTCAGTTTGAATGTTAGAATCGAACTGTTCGTTCGTTCCAACCGAACGCCGCCGCAGCACCAGCACCAGCACCAGCTTCAGCCAGCCAGCCGTCCATCCGTCCGTCCGTCTGTCCTTCCATCCATCCGTCCGACGTCAAGCAAACCAAACCAAGCCAGTTCCAGCTCCAGTCGCAGCGCCGCGTATCGTAAGTTTTCGGAATCCGTTTCGTTTGAGCCATGGTACCGCTTCATTCCACTGGAGCATGGAACCTGGAACTCGCCAGCCAGCTGAGCGTAAACTATACTCGAATTACCACTCTTGTGTACTTCACGTATCTCTGGATACGAGATTTTTTGCTTCTTCGTCTTCGAGAGAGAAAGATACGTGGGCAGGCTCTGCCTCTGGCGCAACCGGCTTTTATCTCAGAGGCACGTATGCTCAGATACAGTCCGCTTTCCAGTCAGATACAATGGAAGGAGAGATACAATGGAAAAGAGCGAGTGCTCATTTTGAGTTCTCTCTCTCCCTGTTGTTGTTATTATTGTCACTCACTCACTCAATCAATCGCTCGAGTGAATCGTCGAAGCAGAATCGCTCTTCTGTCGCCTGTCTCTCTGCGTAAGCGTTGCCAGATGATTGTTTGCTGTTTTATAGGAGATTAGCAAGCCATCATCACCACAATGAGTTCAGTTTTCCTCATGCTTTTATTTATCATCTTCTAATTTATCCATTCTACTTTACTCATTCGAAAGAAATACAAAACTCGAAATATAAAAATTAAAAATAAAAACAATATTTAATATTAAATCCGATATCTTTAAACTAATTAATCAATTAGTAATTTTAATTAATAATTAATAATAATAGTTTCGAAAGTCTTTAAACCATACTAATAAAATCCCAGAAATTGTAGCATTAATCTGAGTTTTAAATCTTTTGTTTGTCAACATTAAAAGTTGTAACATCGGAAAACACACTGTATTGACACCGATAACCTTTTGTGTTGTGGTTTTTTTTGTTTTGTTTTGTTTTTCTAGCGTATCTGTAGGGCCACAATATTATTGCTATTCATAAACTTGAAATATGGACCGAAAAAACCCTGTTAAAGCATGCTATTAATACTTAGTTGCAGCTTATCACTAGTCACACAGAGCCGCGTGTCACTTGATAACCTCATCGAAAGGGCTGCCAGCAAGCGTTCTAAATTCAAATCTAATAGAATTTAAAAACCGAACAGAGGAAAAACAAAAAATGGTATTTTATAAAAAAGAAATTCCAAGAAAAAACACAGCAGAAAAAAAAACTACGCAGATGGGGAAAACACATAAAAAAAAAAAACAAAGAAAAACAAAAGTTTTACAAATTTAGGGGAACATTTTAAAAGTAAAAAGAAAGTCGATAAAAGAACAAAATAAAAGAAAAGCATGTGATAATTTAATAAAGGAAAATAATATGAAATAATAGTGCATTGTATGAAAAGATAATAATAAAAATAAATAAAATAAATAAATAATATAAAGTAAAATTGGGGCAAAATAAAAACAAAATAGTAAAATTAATACGATATTTCGTATTTCAGAAAATATATTATATTAAATTCGCCAGCTTCGAAGTTTAGTCGGAGTCTGCAAGAAAGAGAGCGGGAATTCAAAAGTGAAGAATTTACGGGAAGCTTCTGGAACACGCGCTGACAGTCGTAATACTCATCGGCGTCCCAGACAACCGGGTGGCGACTTCGGTGCAGATGCATGGGAAAAATACTCACAACTGATGAGTGGAAGTTTTCTGAGGCGAATCGAGTCGCGTTGACGCTGCAACTAATCGAGAAAACCAGTCACTCCTCTCCCTCTCTCTCTCTCTCATTCAGTGAGCTCGAACCGGAGAGCGCGTATTTCAGGTACAGCAGCTGATTGGAATTTCTACGATAAACGAGCAAAAAAATCATAAAAATTGTGTGCCAGGCTGCTGGACGGTCCGTCGGTTGGAGCGACCAACCAGTTGGTTGGCTGGTCGGTCGGTTGGCTTCGTTGGCGGCTTGTCGATGATACAGCATGAAGCCACGACAACTTAACTGCGATTGCAATTGTGACTGTATACATGTGTGTGTGTGTGTGTGTGTGTGTGTGTGTGTGTTTGTGTGCGTTTGTGTGTGGGAAAATGTGAAGGGAATTTCCATGCATACTTGGCACCGTCGTGGATACGTAATGTATCTTGCAGATACATTTTGTCTTTATTCTGTTATGTTGCTTTGCTTTGGCTTTTTTCGTCTTCTCGTAGATTTCGCTTTGATTTATACATATGTACATACATACATATATTCGTTTTCTTTCTTTGTTTCCTTTTCAAATTGCTTTTATTATTGCTTCTTCTTCTTCTTCTCTTCTGCTGCTGCTACTTCGTCTTCTTCTTCTGTGGTGGACGTGCAGCACCCACCGTAACCATCATCAGCGCCACAAAGAGTACAACAACAATAATAAAAACCAGCATCAACATCAACAACAATAACAACAACAACAATAACTACAACAACAACAACAACAACAACAAGCAAAAGAATGCAGTCCGAAAGGCCAACCGATCAGAACGCTGCTGCAGCCTCTGTGCCCCTCATCTTGCCCTCATCTTGCCCTCATCGTTAGTGTTACTGTTGTTGTTTTTGTTGTTGTTTCTCCGTCTACGAGGGGCGACGAAGCCGTTAAAATTTTCGATTTTTAGGCATTCGGCACGTTTCTGAATAGCTTCAGATACTTTTACTTGTACCTCGTATCTCGTAGTACATCTTGACGTCGGTCTCACTGGATCGTCTTTCTGCTTCTTCTCCTTCTTCTTCTTCTTCTTTTTATTATTCCTCTTTTTATTCTTCTTCTTGTTATTGCTGTTATTATTGTTATGTTCTGTTGCTGTAACTGTTTTTGTTATTTTTTCGCTTTACTGCAATTAATCAAAAACATTTGCTGTTGATATTTCATCGAATGAATGATAAATGCATCTGATTTACTTATCGCATGTAGCTTTTATGCGCATATCTTCTTTACACTCAACGACAACAACAACACCGACAACAACAACAACAACAACAACAACAGACCAAACGAATGAAAAGGACAGAAGAAGTAAAAGAAAAGGAAAAAAATAAAATAATCGAACAGAAGAAAGAATCGCGTATACAAAATAAATCAATAATTTTGCGTAATCGTTTTATTTACATTTTGTTCTTGATGTTGTTTTTGTATTTAACATATTCTATTCGATTTACCCATATTCCTCTCTCTCACCCACTATCTTCCTTCACTCTGTTTCTCTACCCTTCTCACCCTCTGTAACTCCTTTCGTTCACTCTACTTTCTCTGTCACTTTTACTTTCTCTGCCCCTCTTCTCTCTCTCTTCCTCACTCTCTTTATCTATCCCTCGTGCTCGTCCTTCCTTTCAACTTCTCTCCTTTTCTTTGTTTCTCTTCATTCCCCGTTGCTTAACCTTCACCCTCTCTAACAGTAACAGTATCAGTTACAAGAACAATACACTCCCTCTTTACTCCCTTCGCCCTCTTCACATGCTCCTTCTTCTTTTCGCTGTTCTCCCGTCTCTCTTCCTTCCACATTCGCGTGTTCTTATTACTCGTCAAACAGCCGACAAGCCGCGGAATTTCGGTTGCGCGGTTGGCCCAAAGTAGGTTAGGTCAGGTCGGTTGTTCGGTTCGGTTCGGTTCGGGTCAGGTCATCAAAGTTCACGTGTTCATGTTGTATATACGATATAAATATAGATACATTTGTGTGTGTGCGTGATTGTGTGTGTGAGTGTGTTTATGTATCGTTTCATGTTTCACGATAGCGAAGCGTGGTCGTTGTTTGTTCGTTTGTCGGTTTGACTGCAGCGCCACGCGAACCGAGTACATTTTGTTCCGAATTCCCTCTGGATTCGTAGGTGTTAGTTTCTTGTTTCTTTTTTCCTTTCTTTCAATTTACTCAGCTTTTTAATTAACACTTTAATTCGCTGTCAAATTCATTTAATAATTTGATTGAAAGTTTTTATCTTTTAACTTCTATTTTCTTTAATTGATTTTAAAAGAATATACAAACATATAATAATTCAGAAAAATGTCAAATAAAATAGCTTTTCGCGATTTACTGTCTTGTTCATGAGGTAATGATAGCCTCCTGAGACCTGATAGCACCTGATAGCCTAAGATAGCAAGTTTTCTGGTTATATTTTTACTCTACGGAGACAAAATTAAATATTAATAGTATTTAAATCAGTATTAATTGATATAATTATTCATATAAGTAGTGATGGGTGCGGCCCGCCCACTTTTTCTTTCATATTTATATAATTTACTCGTAATATAATTTTTCTTGTCATTCACTTCAAATCGTTATATTTTTGCTATAAGCTTTTAGACAATTTTCACAGATTTTACTGATCTTTTATTGTATTATACGTAAAACAACTAAACTACGATCGTAAAGCTTTTTGCAATAATATCAAAAAGATGTAATAAATTAATAATTAAAAAAGAACCTCAAATAAATCAAGATTCATGCTTGAGATGCGATCGTGTAGATTAATCGTTGAAATTATAATGAAACGATACCGAAAACAATTCGAACCAGGAACAACAACAAGTAACAACAACAAGTAACAATAACAAGTAACAACAACAGGCAACAACAACAAGTAACAATAACAACGAATAACATGAATTCCGGGGGAAAACCACTCTTAAAATAGAAACGAAGAAAATTAATACAGAGTCAGAAGAAGAAGAAGAAACAACAATAACGACAACAACAACAACAACAACAACAACAACAACAACCAGTTGCTGTTGCAGTTCGAGTTGGAGTTGCAAAATCTTAAAGCTAAGCCGAGTGCTGTAAAAATAAAACAACAACAAAAAGCAAGGATGACGATAGGAGTATTCGCTGGAAGAGACTCGCATCGGCCACAAAAGCGAGATTTTTCTATACTGAACACATCTACAGATGTACATCATCATCAGCAGCACCAGCAGCGGCATCATCAGCATCATGATCATCGTCATCGTCATCATCACCATCACCATCGTCATCTGTTTGTCTGTCGATGGATAGATTATTTGTCTGTCGGTAGCTATATGTATAGCATGTCCACGTATAGCAAGCAACATGTACAGCAAAGCAAGGTACCTGAGCACCCCGTCGAACCCCGCCCCCACCTCTTGCCACGGACAGATGCAACCATAAACAACAACAACAAAGCAACTCTTGTTAGAGATCCGAGATACTTGCATTAAGCTCGAAGAGATACTTATTTGTGTTTTCTTTTTGGCCGATTGCTTAGCGGTTTGGTTGGGTTGCCATTCACGAAGATGCGCACATAAGACGGAACAAACAGATACAACAACAACAACAGCGACGACAACAACAAGAAATTAAAAAGCTGTGTTTGTGTGTGTGTGTGTAGAGATAAAACACTGTAATTGGCAAAAGTTGTCTACGGCTCTAGCGGGAGGGCAGGGTGATTGCTGGTGAGGAAGGGTGAGGAGAGGTGAGGAGTGGTGAGGAGTGGTGAGGAGAGGTGAGGAGAGGTGAGGAGCGGCGAGGTGAAGTAAGCTAAGCTTGGACTGGTTAGGAGAGGTGAGGAGAGGTGATGAGAGGTGAATTGAGGCTCCGGATCAAGCATGAAGCAACTGACACGGAGCACAAAGAGTGCAGCGAATGCAAAAATAGCACCAACAACATAACGAAAACAACAACAACAACAACAACAACGACCAAAACTGCAGTGAAAATATGTTGGCTACAATGTGCAATAAAACAAGCCACAAAAGAGCTTGTTGCTGCTGCTGCTGCTGCTGTTGTTGTTGTTGTTTCTGTTGTTGATGCTGAACTTAAAGCTTACACAACAAAAATGCTTAGAAGGGTAACAACGCTAGAAGAAGAAGAAGAAACAGCAGCAGCAGCACAAAATGACGATGAGAATGTTTGGTGGCTTAAAAGAAGTGATTTTGCGACTACTTTTTGTTGTTTCTTTAAAATTAAAAAAATCTTCTTCTTCTTCCACACACCGATGAAAATACAAAGTAACGGTAGAAAGATAACGGCAAAAACGGTTAAAGGGACAATAATAACATAATGAACAGTGAAATGAAAAAAATTAATAATGAATAATAAATTAAACTATATTTTTATTATATTATTATTATATTATTATTGTATTCTTACAATGTATTCTTAAAAAAAAGAATAAAATTGAAACTGAAAAATAATCCGCTGATTGTTTTAAGATTGCATTTGATTAAAGTGATATTTTCAACGGATTTGTGAGAGAACTGAGAGCTCTACAAGAGAATGAATTTTATTTTTAAAATCAGGAGACAAAACTTTAGCTAGAAAAGAAATTTCACTCAGATTCGACCAACCGTTTGATTTCTGTATAACTTTCAATATCGCAATATATAAAATTTCATGCGCAAGATATTTCAAAGATTTTTCTCAATTTTCAATTCTTTTCCTTAATTTCCTCGTCGATTTTTAATCATCTTTGTCGCTGTGAGATACAGATACATTTATACGAATTGTATGCGAATTTAAAAAGTTGATTTAAGAGGTGGGCAAAAATAAAAACAACACCATCGGAACTCGTACTGAAAAAGTGAAAGGATTCCGGAAAGTGTTAAGTGTTCACTAAAGAACCGGTTTAATTTTTTAATTAAAATGTTTAACTTACTTTTTAGACTTTATTTCTTTCCGTTTTTTAATTTATTTAGGTTTTTCACTTTTGTTTTGATTTCATTTAGTTTTTAAGCATTCCCAACAATTTTAATATATGTTTTGTTTTACTTCTTTTATTTTGTTGTAATTTTTAGCTTTTTTTGCTTTTTTTAGCTTAATCCTTTACATAACTCAACATCGAGCCAAGAGCTCAACTGAAGTCAACTCAACTCAATGCCATTTCAACCCGAAGCCACAACAACAAATCAAGATTCTCCACCGCGATTATGGTTGTTGTTGTTTTTATGCTTAAACTGTTTCACTTCATTTTTTTTGTTGGGGTTTTTTTGCTGACTATAAAGTGGACGAGTTGGACGACTGCATCCACCAACCACTCAACCAAACCAACAACACGACATCCAGTTTAAAACCCACAAACAACGAGTTCAACCAGTTCAAAAATATTGCATTTGAAGCTGCATGGCAACAACAGCAACAACAATAATAAGAACAATAACAGCAGCAACAACCACAACAACAATAGCAACAATAGCAACAACTACAACGACAGCGAACACCCAAGTTTTTACCATGTTTGAGCGAAAATCGAAAATCTGTGATGAAAGAGGTTAGAAAATATTTCATTTTACACAAAGACACAAAAGATTCAGTTGAAATATTTAACATTTTTTAAAAAATAAATTAAACTTTAAAGCAAAATTTCAAATAAAATTTTTACTGATTCTCTTTGCTTTGTATTTTATACAAAAACTAAACTCGAAACAAAGAAAATATTGAAAAACTATGCAAGAGATGAATAAATAAACGTGTATTGAAACATTTTCATTGAATCATTCAATCAATCAAACAATCGAATTCAGTTGAAGTCAGTTTAGTGAAGCTCGAAAAACAAAAACCAAGAACAACTCTACAACCTAGAAAAACCCTTTATTAATAAATACCAGAAACGTGACAAATGTGCATATTTTCTCCTTCCTTCTTATTTTCTTCTCCTGCTTCTCCTGTTCTTCCTCCACCAACAGAAGTTCTAAGTCACAATGTACTTTTATTTGAAAATTCACAACACTAAAAACAGCAACAACAACATATAACACTGTATTGCTGCCATTTAAAGAGGTTTACCAGAGAAATCTGGAGACAAATACAGCTACAGCTACACAAACAATTATATTAATTTGTACATAGAGAGAGAGAGAGGGAGAGAGAGAGAGAGAGATATGTCAGAGAGAGGGAAGGCAGAGTGAGCTATAAAATGCTACAAAATAAAAAATTAGAGATGCGTATCAAAGAGTTGATTTCTGTTTGTTGTTGTTACTGTTTGTGGATCTTCGCAAATTGAGTTAAATGCAAAAAATAGACTAAAAATAGACTAGAAAGAAATATAAACAATAACAATAATAAGACAATAAAGAACAACATCAAAAAGAACAACAATAAAAGCCAAATTTAATTTCAGTTTAATAACAAAATTAGTATCTGTAGAGTGTGCTTGTTGCATTTCACTTTAATATGTATTTCTATCTTCTCTACAGCTCTCTACAGAAGCCTACAGATATCTGCAGTCGTCTAAATATGAACTTTCAACAGCTCTCTTTAGATCTCTGCAGATCTTTGCTGATCTCTTCTGATCTTTACAGGTCTATAGAGATCCTATCCTCCAGCTCTTTCCACACAACCTCAAATTAGAATTCTGCTTTCATTCTTCATTTCACTTTACTCTCTTCTCTTTCCTATTCTCTCTCTCTTTGTTCGGCACTCTTTTAAAATCGGTTGGGTTGTTTATTCGTTTCATTCGTTTTCTGTAAAATTATTTTAAATTATGACTTCATTAAAATCAAATCAACTTCGAATTTAAATCGTGTCTAGTTAAAAGCCGATATGTTGATTAATTTTCTTTATTTTTTCAATAAATGTGTATCGAATTTTTTTTAATTTGGGACTTTTAATGATCAAGTGATTATCATATCTTCGGTTTTCATGTATATTGGTCTTTTTTGCTTCTGAAAAATACTAATTTTCATTTAATTCATGTTTTATTTATGAAATTAAAATAAAATATTAAAAAAATCCATAGATTATTGCAGAAATCATTTTTAATTAGAGGAGGGGAGGTGGGGGGGGGGGGAAATAAAAAGCCGTCCAAACGAAGAACCGGTTGCAGAAACGTGATTTAAATAAATTAAATTATTTTGGACGCGAAAAAATGCAGATCTTCTGTGGAGGATGGTAATGATGGCGGAGGGTGGGGAAAGGGGGGGTAGAGGGGGATTAAATGCCTCAAAACGTAACATAAAAAGTGGAACTTGTTTGTAGAAATCAAATCATACGAACAGGTTGGTTATTCGGTCCGAAAATGAAGTCGATAAATACAACCATCTGTCCGTCGGTCCATCCATCTGGTTGTTCAACTGTCTGTCCATTCATCTGTATGTCTGTACGTTGCTGGTGTATAGTGGCCACATTCCACAAATCCATCATTTAAAGCAAAATTTATGAGATCGTTTATTTGATGTGTGTGCGTGTGTGTGTGTGTTTTTATTTGTATTTGTATTTGTGTTTATGAGACATATATTTATGGAGAAAGTGTGCATTCTTCGCGTAAGTTACGACAACAAGAAGAAGCAGTGGAAGGCGAAGAAGCAGCAGAAAACCAACTGCGCATCCTCTTCACTGTTTTAACACTGTTATTAAAGCAAAAAGAAAAATAGAAGAAGAAAATAAGAAGAAGAAGAAGAGGAACAAAAACAATATTAAAAACAACAGACGAAGAAATAACAGAAGAAGGTGAAGATGATGTAGAAGCAGAACTACCAGGAGATGAAATAAAGTAATAAGAAGAAGTAAGTAGAAGAAGAAACAGAAGAAGAAGAAACAGAAGAAGTGCTTTTTTTAATAACTGATCTTCACCGATCGAAACAACGAACGATCGAGCGAATAAAGAAAAACATGCACTAAAGCAACGGTCACTACGCTCAGAGAGCTCTTTAAAGTTACGCCAGGAGATGCACATGTATGTGTGTATGTACGATATACATATGCACACGCTCCGAAAACATGACTATCATCATCATCAGCAGTTTAACATAATTAGATTGATCATAATTGCCATAATCATCATGCACACCGTCCTATTTATCAGCATTAACAAAGGTTGTTCATCACTATTGTTTGTGTAATGCGTTGTTGCTGTTGTTGGTGATTCTGCCGCCGTCGACGTGGGCGTCGCCGCCAAAGGGTTCAATGACAGCGCCGAAAGGCAGAAAGTACGTAACGGCTCTCAAAGTGACACACCCCAACACACCACACACACCAACACACCACACACACCAACACACCACACACACCAACACACCACACACACCAACACACCACACAAGTAAAGGCAAAAGCAAAACAAGAAATAACAACAAAACAAGAAATAGTACAAGACACACCACTACAACAACTACAATAACTACAACAACTTCCAACGAAAAAACTTTCGGGAAGATTACTCGTATAAGACACACGATAAGAGAACAGAACAGAAGAGAAGAGGAACGGAACGGAACGGAACGGAAGAAGGGCGCAAAGAACGACGATAAAATTTAAACGTCCAGCGAATGAATGTTTTTACGTTGACTTTTTGAGATTATATTATATACTGGCTGATGTAGTACACAAGTTTGGTCCGGGAGAGGGAAGGGGAAGTGTATGGGGCCTGTAAGAGGGGGCCAGCATATTTGACTCTTGGTGACTCTGCGTGACGATTCGGATTGAGCTGGAAGATGAGGGTTAAAGCTTAAAACGCTTTTACTGTGGCGTGTGCGTGTTTGTATGGGTTTAAGTGTGTGTTTAAGAGTGTGTTTAAGTGTGTGCTTAAGAGAGTATGTGGTTATGTGTTCGGCGAATTATTTCATGCAACTTAAGAGATAGAAAAAAGAAAGAAACGCGTTAATAAGATTAAATTAAGTGGCAGCACGTAACGACGTAATGATGCTATTACGTAGTTGCTGCCGGGGTGTCAAAAGATTGGAGAGCGACGGAGAGAGGGGGAAGGAGAGATAAGTCACTCTTTTCACTCTCTTCGAACCGAAAGGATGCAACATTTTTACAACGATTTAAAAGAATTTAATTGTTCCTCAAGGTGTTTGCTTTAAACCGTAAAATGGGCCAAACAAATGTACTTTCAAGATCATGTGTATAATGGATCGTATATAATCGTCAACAAATATGATTTAAAGGAATAAAGGAATGCTTTCAGTGTTTCCTTGCAGCAGTTTGTTCGTATGCTTGTCTCGAGTTTATAATATGAGATGACAGGTTATCTTGGCAGATCTCGATGGATCAGAACTGAAGATGAGAATGTAATACAGCATGGAAATAGACACATCCATGGGTTCATAAAGCAAGCACTTCTCAGTTACGATACTCTGTAATATCTGCTAGATTTTCATATAAAGTGCAACACGATACTCGTGCATAGACACAGTTTATCGTAGATGGTTTATGTACATACATACATATTTCGAATGTTTCTCCTTTCATCCATGAAAGTATGCTTCATTATTTTATTCGGGTCGTTTAACTAACATTTATTTTGTCACATTATTTGTGGCTTGTTAGTTGTTGCTTTCTTGCTGTTGTTGTTGTTGTTGTTTTTGTTGTTGTCGTACGAATATCTACAGCAACCCGTCGTACTCGTTGTTCGAAGTATTTAGCCAATACGGACAAACAAACGATCTCATAAATCTACTTTTTATTGAGATTGCTTTCATTTCATGTTGCATGAAATGTTGCTCGGAAATGTTGTTTTATCATTATTTTTGTGATTTGGTTATTATTATTATCATCATTATTATATCGTATTATTATTATTATTATCATCATTATTATTAGTATTACTCTTTTTATTACAATTTTTATGAATAATTGTTTGTTGTTGTGGCTGCTATTGTTGTTGTCTTTAATCGTGTTGTTGTCGTTGTTGTTGTTGTTGTTGTAGTTGTAGTTGTAGCAGCTAAACACGAAGCGTAACTAAAGAAATTGCTATTGTTGTCGTTGTTGTTGTTGTTGTTTCTCAACAAAACGTTACAACGCCAGACGCAACGACGAACAGCAACAACAATAAAGCTGGCATCGTGTACTTTTACTCGTTTTTAATCCTCTTTCTTACGTTTCCATCGATCTTCTCCCATCCATTCCATCTTCTTCTTAATTTTCTTCGCTTCTCACTGCTCGTTGTTCGCTTCATCCACTTTATCCACGTCATATCAAGTGGTCGCTATTGCGATCAAGTGCTCAATTATTACCTTCCATTGACCATTCCGAAAACTGCATTCCACAGGTTCAGTGAAACCAATTCCAGTTTCCAGTCTGGGAAGCCGATTCACGTCGATAACCGACCGAACCGATCGAACCAAACATCCAACCAGCAGCAATTCGTTCCAGTTGGAATTTCTTATGCCTTGGAATGGAATCTCACCGAAGGAAACCAGAAGACATCAGAAACTAAAACCACTGAACTACAAACGAATTGAAGAGAGATCAAAGAGCGAGATCAAAGAGAGAGAGAGAGAGATAGAGAGCGAGAGACATACCGCATGTCTTCTCAAGTGCACAGAACCGCTCTCTTCTAATTGAAGTCAACAGCACTTAAGTCCACTCTCTCGACTTTTACTGAGCCACAATGAGAGCTCGCAGTAGGATTGTTCAAGAATGACTTCTGAATAATCAAGACTCAATTGAGAAAATATCAAAACACAGTAGTCTAGCTTGGAGAAGAGAAAAATAATCTTGTAACTCAGTTTATCTTCACTTAGTTTTTATCTGAATTGTGCACGTAGTTAAAGTAACAGTTTAGTTAAAATTAAAGAAACGTTAAAAGTTAAATTAAAAAAACTACATACATTCAAAAAGATTGTTCAGATTCTTCAGTATTCCTTTCAGGAACGAGAGATTATTAATTCAGTTAAAGCTACTCTACTCTCACTCTCACTCTTGAGTGAATTTTTTGTTCTTGAGATCAATCGCTTTTGAATCCTATTTTTTGTTCTCTCCACTCTGCCACTCGACTTTTTATCTTCACTCTAACGTACTCTTTATTTTACTTTACCTATTTATTTATTTTACCTATTGAACTTCTCTTTCTCTCTCCATCTCTCTCTTTCTCTCTCTCTCTTCCTTTCATTCCACCTCTGATCTTTCCTTTGAGAGAGAAACTGATTGACTGTGAGTGAGTTTTCCTCTGATCTCAATCTTTTATTCTAAATCGCTTCGATGTGACCGAAACATACTTAAGTTCGGGTTGAAAGAAAAAACATCTGAACTCAACGAGTCCCGGGTGGATCATTCGGATCATTGTGGGTCTTTAAAAGGGTCCTTACATATAATTATATTACCTGAATCTCTCTTCTGATTAGCTTTCAGGTTCCTTACATTTCCAAGCGTCTGCTATAAACTCGTAATAAATGAATTGATATGACCATCGCATCACTTTTAATTTTTAACCTTTGAATCTTAACGGAGAAACGATGAGTTATTCAGAATTGATTGTTTTCAACAGAATTGACAGAAGGGCTCTCATCTCTTCAACATCATATCGTCGAACGAAAAAAAGGTGCTCTGCTCCTAAATTAAATCTGACCTCAGAAAGTTCGGTCTGCGAAATTTAATCTTCAAAGTTAACCCTGGCATAAGACTCGGCGATAGTGTCTTTGAAACCAGAAAACCTAAGAAATCTTTTCTTTTCTTCCTCTGGAGTGGAATGTGTTTTTAAATTTAATCAAGAGGTTTAGCTATCGTTGATATATTAAATACTTCACGAACTCTTTGAATATTTCAGTTATCCTGCGATATCTCTATATTCCTTAAGATCTCTGCATTTCGAATTTTTCTTCCGGATATTTTTTATACTCGTCACATATTTTTTATAGATTCATTATTTTTTTACGCTGAAGATTCAGTTTCCAATCTAAAATCTTCTGAGTTCGTTGAGTCATGGATAAGTAATGCCACCTTTCATTCACTTTTTATTGAAGGTTATAAATGAAGGATCATCTGGTGTCTGGGACGTATTATTGTGTAAGCGACTTTTAAAATGGCGTTAAAACGTGAATAACAAATACAAATCGTGAATATACTCGTATTGTGACAGATTTTTACGAAATCCCACCGCAATCGCTTGAACACAATATATGCACATATCTTAACAGTCGAATTCTTAAGTTGCGAAACTTATTCGGTGGCTGGCTGCTGACAACCGACACCATCGACACCATCGACATCATCAACGGCAACAACAACGAACAACAACTTGACATCATAATCAAATGGATTTGCAATCGTCGTGTGTTCGTTCGGTTACTGGTTCGGTCACAGACAAGCAACCAAGCAACCAAGCAACCAGCCTGTCAATCATTCCAACCCACACCCATTCGTACAGTGACGGCAACGGTACTTAGTATTCACCAGCACTTTCGACATACGACGATGATGATGAAGATAAGGATTTTGACTGTGATAACGAAGGTTATGCTGATGGTGGTGATGATGGTGGTGATGAGGGCGGTGATGATCGCGGTGATGATGGCGGTGGTGATGATGGTGATGATGATGGTGGCGATGATGGTGATGATGATTGTAGTGATGGCGCTTGTCGATGGTGGTGAATATGATAACCATGAAATGGAGTCTGGTATCCGGTGTACCATTTAATTCTTTACTATCTTCACTCTCTACCTTCGCTTTCATCACTCTCCTTTTTTCTGTTATCGTCGTCCCACACTCAACAAACCGTTCCGACCAAACTCAACAGATTCAAGAATTACAGAAAGAACGAAACCCCGAAAACACTGGCAAAGACCCAAGGAATAAACAGGCTACATAAGGAATGAAGCAACAAAAAGAAATGAATAAACTACAACTGCGACGTGTAGATCATTTTTGCACATTTTACGATAATCTTGTAAAATTTATTAATTTCGCGCAACCGCGGCAGATTAAAAGGGAACGAAACACGAGTATATACCAAGGTAAGCCATGTGGTAAAGGTAAAGCCGCCAGACCCAAGGCGACTGACATCAGTTTCGCCCTTCGCCGAACCCCCTCCATACCTCTTCACCGTCCCTCTCTTCACTTTAGATGAGTTTATTTAAGATGCTTTGAAAGTTGAAAGGTTCTCATCACCACAAAAGAAATATATACAAGTATAAAAACGAGCATTTAAATTAAACGAAGTTCGGTTGAGAGAACTTTTCGAAGAAACTTGACTGCTGAGGTAACGTCATTAAGAAAATGTTGAGCTCTGAAGACTGAAGAACAACGAATCTTAATCCGAATTCATCTCAAGAACGAATAATAAAGATAGATCCTTGTATTTCAACCAGGACCTTTTCATAGACCTTGAGTGATAGTACATAAATAGACTGGAATGATTAGCTTTGGGATTCTCTTGGACTCCAGATCATTGATAGTAACCATGAGTGATGGGTGATAATCGCTGTATTAATAGTGATACATATTATTATACTATTCCCAATATAGAGAACTAATGAGGAATTTTAAATGAGAATACATTTGCCACGAATTGGAATTGGTATTTAATAGGCTCCAAGGTAACCAAAACAATTTAGATCGATTAAATCGGTCCAAAGATGCATAAGTCCGGATGGAAATATTTGGTCACGCATTCCTTCACATAAAGTAGCGTCAATGAACCATACCCTAAAATACGCTAAATATTACGGTAAATGAGGTTGAAACAAACTTCATATGCACTTTCAAATACATTAGGTGATTTAAACTTAATGAAAAGTTAGTACCATTAAATAAAGGAACTACTCCATGATCTTTAATGTTTTGACTAATGTTTTGAAAACAAAAATGATGAAACCATTTCATAAGAAGCTACTACTTTATCGCATAAAGCTACTTTGGAAACTACTTTAAGAATGAGTCTCCTCTATTTTCATTATAAAATGGAATGCATAAAATGGGTTCATCACTCAAGACTTAAGAAGCTTTCCTCCTTCGTCGCCATCTTCTTCGCCTCTACTCGATTAAATAATTATGCAAAGCGGGCGAGTTTAGCGGAAGTCTACGTGAGCATAATAATGATTTAATAACGTCATCATTATCACTGTAATTCTCAACTTTATCTCGTTCAAACTTTAGTCTCTCTTCCAGAAACTCTTTCGTAGCTGCAACTTTTTACGCTTCCAAACATTATTGCAACGTGTAACATTACTAAATTCTAAACAGCAGGTTGTGGAAGGGAGGGGAAGAGCGCAGAAAGGGGGTACTTAAAATCACCGCTGAGTCACTTCAACTTAACGCGAATATTAGCTACGCCACAAGACAACCTTCGATTAGCGATTACCAACTGGTTACCTGGTGCTGTTTCGCATTGACCTGTGATAATTCGGAATTTCCAAAGAACGTCACTTTCGCAATAGCGATCAGACGGACGGATCGAACGCTTTGTTCCCCCACCCTCCCCCCCCCCCCGCCCCTTACTTCAGCGCACTTCCAGTCGCGTATTCATAACGTTTTTTCGACTGGCTTTTTTCTCTTGAGTTTTGTTTTTAGTTACGAGTGGTTGCAGCACGTCGACGTCTCGTCGCGATTCATTTTAATAGTTGTTGTTATTGTTGTGGAGGCTCATAAAATAAAAATTGCACGCCCTCGCCCTCGATTTCAACTGACAGCGAAGTGTTGACGTTCATGACCAAGCGAGTCACTCATTCGGAGTGCTTTAATGTACGGAGTGCATGCGTAGTGGACGTGTAACGGTGATTGCGGTGATGCTGGCGATGGCGGTGGTAAAGCTTTAAGAACATTAAAATTTACGAAAACCATAAATTTAATAGGGTTTTCGAATGGGACTGATTTGTGTATTGAATTAATTACGATGAAGTAATACGAACTAAAGGCGAATCGAGAACAACAGCAACACAAGAGTGACACACGCTGTCATGTTATAATAAATCACTCTGCAGTCATTCGTAATCCTCCTACATTTTCTCTCCCTCCCTCTCTCTCTCACACACTCTCTTTCTTTCCTTACCTCTCTTTCTTGCCTTTATTTCATTTGCTGTTGTTGTCTGAAAGACTGAAAATAGTAACTTTCAAAGTTTCCGAGTTTTAAAGTATTCCTTCCAAGGTTATGCTGGTTGTGCCAAAAATATTGCACAATTTGTATCTATTGCATTTTTATCTTTTTTATCTACAAAAAATATCGTATTGGTTTTTTTCTTTCTTCTGAAACTTTCAAGTCCCTAAATTTTCCTTTACTAACTGTATTTGTTCCATCAGAAGGCCAAGAAGAACAACAACAAAAATAAATGCCTTAATTTAATTCTAACCAAATGGATTGCATGCTCTCACGCCATCTCTTAGCTGTAGTTAGCACTCTCCTGTTGTTTGCTTTTCAGGATATCGCATTTTCGATTTCTTTTTGTCATTCTATTATTTTTAGGTTACGAGTATTTGTTCAATGATTATTTTAACTTTTTTACTTTTTTTTGTTTTTTTTTCGCTGATTTTTCTTTTCTGCGATATGTCAAACTGTGTCAAGGCATTCGTTTTGAAAATAGCTTAAAGCTCATCGAATTCGGTTCGGTGCAGAAGAGTTGCATTCAGTGACGATTCGTTTCACGTAAGGGTCATGTGCGGCCATGTCACGTTACGTCACGGCACGGTGGTGCTGTGAAAGGAAGGAAATCCACTCTGAAAACAATTCCAATGACACTTCATTTGTGTTGGCTTATCATGTCGCATGTCTCCATGATGTACGGCATGATGCTAATAGAAAAAATGGCAGAATGCTTGCAATATATCGTACCTATAATATATTGCTATATATTGCAATGCACAATATTCTAAAGAATATTCAGAGGATAGAGACAAATCCATTCGGCGAGTTCAAGGTGATTCATAAACCTTGAATCAAAAATTGAAACCTCTGGGCCAGACAAAGTGTCTATATTTTGATTTTTTTAAAAGAAATTATGAAAATCATTGAATGAAAGTGATCAGTAAATCATATTAGATCGAGTACCATTCCGTTTTATGGAGATTTTTTTGCAAATTTAATATATAGATGTAGATCCATAGTTAATACATATACAAGTGTATAGATGTCGAGATAGAATAGATGTATAGATAGAATTTGTAAAAATTCCCTGAACTCTATCACTTAATAATCAAACTGTTGATACTGTGGGTAAAATGAGTGTACTTAAAGACCATCGAGTAGTGTTAAAAGAACGGATGTGATTTAGTTGCACAATTTAAATTAATTTAATATATAGATGTAGATCCATAGTTAATACATCTACAAGTGTATAGATGTCGAGATAGAATAGATGTATAGATAGAATTTGTAAAAATTCCCTGAACTCTATCACTTAATAATCAAACTGTTGATACTGTGGGTAAAATGAGTGTACTTAAAGACCATCGAGTAGTGTTAAAAGAACGGATGCAACGGTGCAATATAAAATTATATTAAATTAGTAGAGTTATTATTACAGTGCTAAGTTTATATGAACACTTACCCTGGACACCCTCCAGTGAACCGTTTATATAGAAATTTCTTTGACTTACCTGAAAATAAAAAAGAATAAAGAAATATATAAATGACAAATATTATCGGGTTTAGTTTTATTGTGACAAATATTATAGGGTTCAGTTTTATTGTACCCATCTACAAGTTATACTATGGACCCCGAATCTTTACAATAAAAATATTTTATTACAATATTTAAAACGTTTGGTTTTGTTATCTTAAATTAACATCATCATTCGATCATTCAACATATCATTTGTGATCCTCAACCAGTCAATTCGAAATCCCGAATCGAAAGCATCTTATATCGTAAATTAGTAATTCTTTTGTTTTATCCGTTTTGCTCACTCACTCCGCTGCACTCCTCTACCCTCTCTCCGCCCCGCACTCTTCACTCATGGATAAAATTAAGCTTACAGCAAAGTAATCTCATACAATTTGAGCGCATTAACTTGAAACACCTCCGAAAGTTGGCTTTTAAAGCAACCTAAAAATGAAATCGCAAATAATAACAACAACAACAACAGCAAGAGTTCATAATAAAAACAAAGCTGAAAATAAAAATAAAAACAATAACAACACAGACAAAAATAACATCAGTAAAAATTTAAAATAAAACGACAACAACAGCAACAACAACTACAACAATAAAAGCCGCATTAAAATTTCTCAGAAGTTATTATTATTTATTGCAAAACGCCGAAAGGTCAACAGCACTGGAAAAACACAGCATAATAAAGCAAACGCAAAAGCAAAAACAAAACCAGAAACAATACTTAAAAAACAAAAAGAAAAAAAGTGAAAACGACCAAAAAGTACCGCTAATTTGCAAACATTAAAATCATATCTCACAGATACGAGTATGAAAATCAATCTAACCGTCGTTGGTTTGTTTTTTTTTTTGGTGTTTTTTTGTGGGAGGTGGGGGTCGGTGGGAGGTCCATTTCTGGATTTTTATTTTTGGTTTCTTTGTTTTTATTTTCTGTACTTTGTATCACTTTGTTGCCCTGCACATGCAACACCAGGACATGTAGAAAGGGAGAAGATCAGAGGAGGTAAACCACAGCAACAACAACAACATCTACATTAAGTTCTTTGCAAAACTACTGCATTTAAAGTGCAATCTTTATGGTGTATTATTTGTAAGTTGTTATTGTTATTTAATATTGTAATAATACAAGTTGCAAATATGTTGGATTTTCGAACGCTTTAAAAAAAAGGTTACAACGGCGCGTCGGAGGTCGTGAGCGGAGGAAAATCGGAACAGAAGAAATGAGGATAGATAATTTGTAGATAGGGGGACAACATGGTTATTTTACTCAAAACTAATATTATCATTTATACAGTCAGTTTTTCCTTCTCGACAATAACGATTGTGAGTGCTATTTTACGATGGGAGGGTGAGGAGGGCATACGAGGGGGGGGGGGAGGGTGAAATAATGTTTTGTTTTATTTTGGTTTATTTTACTTTAATTTCTTTTATTTTATATTATATTATATTATTTTCTTTTCTTTTCTTTTCTTTTCTTTTCTTTTCTTTTCTATTCTTTTCTTTTCTTTCTTTCCTTTTCTCTTCTTTTCTTTTCATTTCATTTCTATTCTTTAATTTTCTTTTCCTTTCTTTTCTTTTATTTTCTTTTCTTTTCTTTTCTTTTCTTTTCTTTTCTTTTCTTTTCTTTTCTTTTCTTTTCTTTTCTTTTCTTTTCTGTTCTTTTCTTTTCTTTTCCTTTCTTTTCTTTTCTTTTCTTTAATTATATTTTATTTTACTTTATTTCATTATATTTAATTTTATTTTATATTATTTTGTTTAATTTTTATTCTACTTTATTTTATACTAAAATTGAAATTAAAGTATAATAAACTAAAGCGATTTTATTAGCATAGCAACAAGTTTTTGTGGTAAACGTAGCTTAGATTGTATGTAAGCCCAAAACCACGCCAACGCACCCTGCTGAAGAACCGCCTTGAAGTGGAGTGGAGTGGAGTGGATTGGAGGAAAATCAGCCCGATTTTCCTCTTTAAGACGTTCCATTTGCATAAATTTGCAGATAAAATTTGCATTTTGACAGCTCGACTCAGCTCCGGCGGCGTCGGCTGAAGCGATTTGGACTTCGCTTGCCGCGTTATACGAGTACTTCGTTTATTTATTTTATATCGATCAATCGATTGATTGATGTCGCAATCGAAAACAACAACAACAACAAGAATGGCGCACTAGTCTGTTGTGATCGCCAACAAGGTACCGAACAAGATCTCAATTTTCGCCCGTTTCTGGGAACCGTTGTGAGTTCGATTGCATAACGTTAGCATGTCTACTATAGATGTCTGCCGTCCGCTCGTCCATCCGTGGGTCCATCGAACCGCCGCTGGTGGCGGCTGGTTCTCTCGTTCAGCCATCGTTTCAAACCCGAAGTCATAATTTTTCATTTCGCATTATTATCGCGTGCTTCTCGCATTTAAGTGAGGCACGTAAAAATGTCGTTTTAATGCAATTAAATTGTTTAGCGACTGCGACAGTTTCGAGTCCAAAAATGCGGAGCCCGTTCGGTACCTTTTTGGGGGTTTTCGAGCACTATTTTGAACGCTGCTGGCGTAAAATCAGTTGTAGTTAATGACTTCATTTCGCTATTCGACGCTATTCGATAATAAAATACTCAGTTAATAATAAGAATTGCAAATATTTTTATGATCGATGTTTGTTTTCGTTGAATTTCGGATAATAAAAATCCAACAAATCAATTCGATTTCAAAGTAATTTATAAAGAATTATCTTGATTATTCGATTAGCTATAAAATAAGAAGAACCGGTTAATTTTATAGATTTACGAACTTCATTCGCATTTTATTAGCGTATAAATAAAATATTTGACAAAAAGTTAAACGAAAATAATACAATTTTTCCACGCATTGCTTTTTTATGGGACAATATACAGGATAGTAAAAATTTCAAAAATAAACACACACAAAATATTGCAACCACAGAGAACAACAACAACTGATGTACTCGTAATGAACTCGTAATGAACTCGTAATGAACTCGTAATGAACTCGTAATTATATCGTAATTCAGCGGTTGATTTTTTATTATTTCTTTAGTGGATTTATTTATTCGTCTTTAGTGTTTATTTATTTGTTTGTGTAACGTAATTTAATTGAACTCATAATCGAATAATTGAACTCTATAACACAACATATTCGAACATTATGAAAAATTTATTCGAAATTTAAAGCAGATGTTTTTCTGTAATTTTATTTGATTGTTATGTAATTTTAAATTATAATTTTTTTTTATAGTTTGATATCTGAATTATTGTTGTTATTATTATATTTATTACTGTTGTTTTTGTTGTAGTTTGGTTTTGTTTTTTGTGTGAATTTCACTTAATTTGCGCAAACACTTTAAAGCAATTAAATGAGTTTAACAACAACAATAACAACAACTTCAATATTCACATTAATGACAACAACAGTCACAGCATCAGCAACAACAAATAATAGCAACACTTGTACAAATTTCACAGAGAATCAGTTCATCGCAATTTGCGTTTAATTTGTAGATTTGTAAAAATGTTTAAATTCAGTAAATGAACCAGCGAATAAACACACAAACAACAACAAACAAAGAAACAACAACAAACAAACAACGCGTTCCATTCACTTGCGCTGAATTCTGCTTGCTCTTTCTTGCTCCATGGCATGTAATGTTTATTCTCCCCTCGCGGGTCAGTCTCACTCACTCTCTTTCTCTCTCGCTCTATTTCTCTCTCCCACTCTCTCTTTCACTCTTTCATTCCACTTTCTTGTTTACATTCATACAAACAACCAACCATCCAATTAGATGTTCCACTAGACACTTGTACTCGTATTCTATCCAAGCCCCCTCCGAAATACCCCGCGCATCAGCCTTCCCCCCTTCGAAATACCCCCCTCTCATCCTCCAGCCAACACTTAATTTACACGCCTCAGATACTTAATATGTGTGAGCTCATTGAATTCCATGGCATCGCGTTTCGGTGCTGTTTTCCATAGAAATTGAATTGGATTCAGAAACGTGGCAACGACTGCAGAATTGTTTTAATTTTGATTTTCGCTCTTATTTTCATTTTCATTTTTGTTTGGTTTTGTTTTTTAATTGGTCCTCCTTTAAATGAATAAAAAATGCAACAGCAATAATAACCACAAAGCGTTCTATTTTCGGCCTGTCCAAAGCTTAAATACCCTCAGCTACACCCTCATAATCTTTATCGCATATGGAAATGTGGGCGGATCACACCCGATAGGCGTTGGAGACCTCGTCCGTATCGATGGAATTATAAATAAACAGGAGTACAGACAAATTTTAGAAGGATACACGGGATATAGCCCATAAGCTTGCAATTAATAGGACGTGGATTCATCTTGATACAAGCTAATGATCCGAAACATTAGTCCAAGCTCTGCAGAACTTATCTAGCCAAGAAAAACAAGGAACTTCAACGCCTGACCTTAATCCCATAGAGCTGCCCATTTTTCTCTACGAATATTGATACTAATTGATCGGAAATAAAAATCCATGGTCATAACGTACTTCGATGCCCTGTTATATGGTTTTAAGACGGATTCAAAGGATCCTTCAGTTTTTGTATAGAAAGTGGGTGCGTGTATGGGACCGATATCGTCATACCCACCAAAGATAAATGATCGCTCTCTCTAAATTCAATGAAATGCAATTACAAGTGGTTTTCTTGATTAAGATTAAACTGATTAGCTGAGTATTTTGAAAGTTTCTCCTATTCTTCGAAGCCGAAAGCGGCAACTCTTATCTTCTCTTTGTATAAGATCCAATTCATGCATAATTTCAAGTTTCTAATTTCAACACAGAGATAAGATGTTGTGAAATATAATAATTTATACTCTAGAAAATATTATCTTCATATTCTTTTGATATTCTTCTTCACCATCCACCCCCCTCCCCTCCCTCTTAATTTCATTTTCCATAAGTTTAAAATTTCTTAAACTTTGCCGTTGAGAGTTCGCTCAAGGAGAATCTTAACGATACTCGTAGCAGAAAAGATATCTTCATAAACTTTAACCTTTGCATAAAGAAACCCGCCTTCAAAACAAGTCTAAAGACTCCTTCAGGGAACCCCTACACCTCCATCCTAGACACCGTATTTCTCTCTCTTTCTCGTCCTTTCTTTCTTAAATACTCTGCGGTTTCTTCTTTCCTGTTTCTCTTTTCTCCTGTCACTCTTCCTTCCTTGTTCCTTCCTGCTCTTCTCTTTTCTCTGTCCCCGCTCTTCTCCTCCTAATACTCTTCCCTCCACCCTTTCCTCTTCCCTCCTCTTGTTGCTTCCGTTTCTTCTTCCTGTTCATTTAATTAAATGTTTTGTTCCTTCGTTCAGGTTGATTTATTTTCCTTTTTCCGTTACAATTTCTGGCAGAACAGTTTTGCAATCTTCAGTCTCTTTTTAGCACCCACAACAACAACAACAACAACAATGAATACAACAACTTCGCAGGCCAAGCACCTGGCCCAGTTTTGTAGCCCAGACAACGACAACGACGATGTGCAGCGGCAGCAGCAGCAGCAACAACAACAGCGTGCTTTCTTCTTCTTCTTATACGAGTACACGAGTAAAATACTCGTAAATATTCGCCACCCTCGCTGCGAGAGCGTCCATCTCAGCACCACCGCGCACAGCGTGTAGGGTGTTCAATGCCTCCGTTATGAGGTGGCACACAACACAACAACAAACGCGCCTCAGTGGCTCTGTTGTTGTTGTGTGGTTGTTGTCACTGTTGCACTTTTCATTGTTGTTCGTAAGGAAAATCAATGAAAATGTAGAGTAGAGCAGAATGAAAGAAGTTTGTTTCTTTTTTGTTCTTCACTCGTTTTGTGTTCTTCTTCTTTTTCTCCTTCTTCAGCTTTAAAGATATAAACAAATAAAGCAAAAGAAGGATGTTTTTATTTGCTTTTCTATTAAATTTTCTTTCTGTGCGCTTCTTCCGTTCTTCGTGTGTTTATTTGATGAGTCAATGCAATACAAATACAACATTAGAACACACAACAACAAATACAACAACAACAACAAGTTAGTTTACAGTAGAACCTCGATTATAGTGTTCTTTTCAGGGAATTTTTCCGTGGTTTTGTGTGTTTCCCAACGGGTTTTTCCGTCGTTAATGCTATTGTTCTCTTCCTCTTCTTCTTCCTGCTCTTCTTCTTGCCACTTTTTAATTTCATGCTCTTCTAACTTCCTCTCATGTTTGAAATTCGTTTGGCATTTTTTGTTAACCACTTTTTTGGATTTGTTTCCATCTTTTTTCTTCACTTATTTTCATTTCGTTGTAATTATTTTTTTGGCGATTATTATTATTGTTTTTCGCTGTGTTTTATGGTTTATTTCTTCGGTTTTTTTTTCTTTCGAATGAGGATGTTCGTTAATATGAAAAAACACAACAAAACATAGAGAAAAAAACCACAAAAATAAACGAACATTAAAAATTAAAATGTTCGCTTTGTGTCATCGAAGAGTCACGAACATTTAATTGCATGTCTTGTATGTTAAAAACCAAAAAAAAAACCCAGCAAAAACACACAGAAAACATTTAAAACTGCATCCTGAAACGTGTTTTGACCAAATGGATTTTTTTTTGCTCACTGCTCATGATTCAGCCACAGAGTTACTTCCGGCTTTCAAAACTTTTACGCTGACATCGGAATTATTTTTGATATTAAGATTCTTAACACTTTAAAGAGTTGAGTATTGAGTTTTTATACTCTTGGGTTCCGTTTTTTATTCCAACCGGGAACCGAGAATAACAAGATTTAAATTCTAAGAGTTTCTGAATGTATTCAGTTATTAAAACAGTTATAAATAAAGTAATCTTAAAATAAAACCGTTATTTAGGTTATTTTTATCAAAACTGAAACAAGCGAGTGACTTTAATTTGACTTTATTATGTCCTTGATTTCCATCTCAGAAAATTGTTTGTGTTTATTTAATTTCGAGTAAGTTGTAATCTCTATCCTATTTTGCAGCATTTAGCAGGATTAACGTTTAAAACGAGGATTAAAATTCATGATTTAATTGAAGCAGAAGTAAAACTAGAACAGAAAAAAGAGTTTTACACACAAAGTGAGTACAAAAAAGAAGAAAACATGTTAGAGGAGTAAAGATAGCATAGTATTAAAAAAGTAATAAAAAAATAGTAACAACACATAGTAGAAAAAATTGTAGGAACAAGAACGGTAGTAACAATAGTAATAGTAGAAGTAATAAGAATAATAGTAGTAACAAGAAAAATAGTAGTAACAAAAAATAGTACCAACAAAAATAGAAGTATCGAAAATAGTAGTGGCAAAAATAAATTTAGCACCAAATAGCACAACGAAAATAGTACCATAGCAACAAAAAATAGTAGTAACAATTAGTTTTTTTTTAATATGAAAGCTACTCGTTATAATAGAATTCGTTACAGTATACAGTACGACGAGTAAAACGAGTAGCAGCATGAATAAAAATGAAGTCACTCTTAAAGTGAGCAACAACAACTACTACAACGACGATAACAAGAACAACAACAATAACGCAAACAGGTCAAGGCTGTGCCTTGGCACTTGTTTATGACTTCAGCGCAGAGAATTAGAATTACCGTAACCGTAGCCCTTCTCCCCCCCGGCCCACCCTCCCCCTCATACTCCGCATCACTGGCAACTCCATCAACTGCGCTTGCGACTGCCATTGAACAATATTTGAGTTTAGTTTTTTATTTTTACTGCCTGCAACTCATCTGAAGAGAGCGCAATTTTATAATTTATAGTTAGTGTTTTTTTCTATATATTATAATTTCTGTATAATTTGAGTCACACTAGAAGCAGCCACAAAGCAGAAACGTTTTAATGCGCTTTTTGCTGCCATCAACGGCGACGTTGGTGTCGCCAACGCCGCTGATGACGCCGAAGCCGAGGCCACGCTCGTAGAAGCATCACGTGGAAAGAACCGAAACCTTCGCTGTTCACATTTTTTAAACGTGTCATTTTCTGTAATTATTTTTTAAGTTTCCTTCACTGAGGTTACTTCGACAGCTTCTTCTTGTTCTCTCTCCCTCCCTCTCGCACTCCTTCGCTACGTTCTCTTTCTATCCTTCACTTTTCCTGCTTATTTTTGCTGCTAAACTAACTTCTATTCTTTAATATTCTGTTTTATAAAACTTTTACGACTTTTTTTTTGTTTAGTTGTTGACTAAAGTTCGACTTTATAAGTGAATGTCATTTATATTTAAACGTCAAGCGAGTGGCTACTCTGTGAGAAATTATTGAAGAAGAAGAACGAGAAGAAAGAGAGGACTAAACTACAACAGTAGCTGAAATGAATCGATTTCCTAAAAGTTTTTCATTTGTCATCTTTTCTGTTTAGTTGTTGTTTTTGCTGGTTTTGTGAAAGTGTTGAGTTGTTGTTTTTGTTGCTGTTGTTCTCACTACTCTCCGCTGCTGGTTTTGTTGTTTCCCTTGTTGTTGTTTTAGTTGCTGCTGTTTGTTGCATCGCCTGCAACCGAAACACTTCATTAGCCACAGCTACAGCTGCATCCACTCAAGAGTTCACTTTCCTTGTTTCACAAGCAGCAATTTGTTGCAGTGCTCAGTGACAGCTTCATTCAGATTGAAATTAATTTAAAACTTTCAACAGAGCGTTTATGCAAATCGTTTATATGCAGTGTTCAAGAAAAATACGAACGAGTGCAAGAAAAAACAGCACTTCTGCCACAGCCGCTGCCTCTGCCGCTGCCGCTGCCACTGCCACTGCTTCGGCTGTTTTTGTCGATGATGCACAAAATCACAACGACAACTTTTTTGCCTTTCCTCTTCAATGCTTTATGAAGGCCAAGGAGAGGGTGAAGATGGAGCGTGTCACCTTCGCTCGATCCTCGTTGTTGTTGCTGTTGTTGTTGTTGCTTGAACATTTCTGGTCGCTGGGTTCAAGTACGTGCAGCAGCCTTTCCTTGTGCACTTGCTTCACTGAACGCGCGCTGGATTGGCTCTGGCGCACCTTTCGATTATGTTTATTTATTCGTCGTTGTTGTTGTTTTCCGGTTTATTTTTTTTTTTTTGTTTTCATCCTTTTCCTTGTCGGCGGTTCAATGATCCAGAAATGAGGCGAGAGTCGAAGTCAAAAGCGAAGTCGAGAGGTTTTGTGATTCCTTTTTTGTAAATTAGAAAACTAGTGACATTTGTTGTCATTCAGTTGAATGCTGAGTTTCAGTTTTTCAGGGTTTCATTAGTAAAAAGATACCGTTAATTATCGAGCTGTCATTCCTGTTATAGCAGACATTCGTTTCATTCATTATTATGCGTGTATATACACGAGTATGTACAATATTCACATAATATAGTATGTATGTACATATGAATGACAATCAAGTCTTTAGTGAGTCGTTTAAAATATTCCTTAAAATCCTTTAAAATTCCTTTAAAACATGTCTAAGAGTCTAAGAATTCAAGCTAAAATATAAACGAAACATTAGGATTTGTCACGAAATGAACATGAAATGATGATGATACTGACATGCATGATGATGATACTGACATGCATGATGATGACGATGATGACGTTGATGAGAACGATGACGATAATTTGCCTTCCTCTTCCTGTTCGCTTCCTGTTTTATTTAAAACTTCATTTGGAAATCCTAAATCATGATTTATGACAAACATGATGGCATTGATGACCAACATAGATACTGACGGCAATGGTTTTATTCATATGACAAATTTTTGAAATATCGATATATTGCAGAAGTCACTCATGATTTGTATTTTTAAATTATTATTAAAATTATTATTTAAAGTCACGAAATATTGGTTTAAAATTCATACTGCGGTGAAAGAGTTTCTGTGAGTGAGTCCTTGTTTCCTTGTTGTCACAACATCCTCATCACCGACCACATATCATTATCCTTTGCTCATCATCTTCTCCATTTCTAGTAACACTACCATCCTGTGCTCTCAACATAATAATCATTGATGACTTTCTGTATTATTTTCATCTTGTTACATTGTATGTGGTAATTATTAAAGATAATCTTTGTGATTATTGCATCTGACATCTGATTTAATGCTTGTACATATAATTAAAGTAATCAAAATCTGTTGCATTCTTTTGCTTTCCAAGAATTCTCTCATAATTTCTAGACCCATCATCGCCATCTTAAAATAAGGTTTCGTCTGGTTTTTCTGGTTAATCGTTCATCAAAATTCTTTACTGCTTTCCCAGCAGCAGCTGGGTCGGAAAAGTTTACAGAAGTTTGCCAACCTCAGCGAATTCTGTGAAAATCCAGCAGCAACGGCAACCATCATCGCCGTCGCCGTCAACGTCACTATCAACGTCACCATCACTGTCATTATTTTTAACACGTCATCTTTTTGTTTATATTGTGTTTCATATAAACGTCATATTTATTCTTTTTTACATAATTATTTCGGTAAAATTTTTATCTTTCTCTTTTCTTTATCTTTCTACTGTCGCTGTTGTTCTTCCTTTGTTGTCTCCTACTTTGAAGACTAAACACGGCCAGTGTTGCCACCGTGGTCGCAACAGCAGCTTAGTTTATGCAGATTGCTGTTGGCAACCGTAAAACACACTCGATGTTGTTGTTGGTGTGCCTTTCAATAGATGGCGCCACACGTACACAATGAATGATGCTGCTGTTGCTGCACTGCAATTATTGTTGGCGATGTTTTTGTTGCTTTTATTGTTATGATGAAAGTGTCGCCTTATGCAATCAATTTTTCATCATGTTTGTTTTATGCATATAATAAGTTTCTTTTCCCATCTCTCTCTCCCTCTCTCTTTCTTCGTCTTACTTTCCTTTTCCAATTCATCCTTTCTGACTCACTGCTGCTGGATGCCGTTGCTATTGCTATTGTTGGTGGTTTCATTCCCGTTATTGTTGTTGTTGCTTCCTTGGGGTCGATATCTACTCACTGACTGCACTATATCCCGTTACTTCAATTATTGCTCCACTGTTTTCTCACTCATTCATTTTTATGCTATATTTTTCAAAAGTTTCTGTTCTCTTCCTCGGCATAATTTTCTTGTTATGTGAAATTGTTACTGTTACTGTCACTGTTACTGTTGCTGCTGTTGTTGCAAATGCTAGCTTTGAAGTGGCAATTTGTTTAAAAAAACAACATCCAAAACCGAAAACAAGTCGTGTCGCGTCATCGTCGCCATCATCTTCGTCGTGGCTGTTAAACTACAGCGACATACAATTTAAATGTAACTGAAGAGTTGCTGATACTTAACGATGTGTTTTGTTGGCTGCACTGATTGCTCCTCTTTGGACATGGACTAACATTGGCAACACTGACATCATTGCCTTCAGTTTTACTGTTTCAATCATATTTTAATACTTTTTTAATTATGAAGTAAGCTTTTTAAATACTGTACTCAATAAATTGTACTTCAAAACATTACAATTGTACATATTTAAACAAAAAAACTATAAATAAATAATAATAATAAATAAATAATAATAATTTTTGCCTTTATTTATATTGCGTACATTTTTTACTTATATTTTACCTGTATATTTATTTATACTATTCCTTAATTTATATTTAATATTGTATATTGTTATAGTTTTCCTAAACATTTCTATATTAATTAAGAGTATTTCGCTCTCTCTCTCTCTCTTTCTTGAAGAATTTATTCACTCAGATGATGAAAAAATTGCGCTTAAAATGTCACCCTGAAATAAAAAACTGACCAAACAATGTCACCATTCATTTACCGTTATTTGTTTGTTTGTTGTTTCCGCGATTATCGTGGAATTACTGTTCAAAACTGTTGTTGTTCTTTTTTTATGATGGAGTGACAAACTTCAAGCCTTTAATAATTCAATTAATAATTTAACTCTGCCGTGAACCGTCTGCGAAGAGAGGAGAGGACAGTTAGAGAGAGAGAGAGAGAGAGAGAGAGACAACAGAAGAGCCGCACAGTTCGATGCGTGACAAGGATGACCGCGACTATCATAGCAAATGGTTATTATAAGGGTTAATATAAGTTGAACATACTACAGGCAACATGAACAAGCTAATTTATTGTAAACAAACGAGAGGGATAGAAAGAGAGGAAGCTAGAGGAGGGGAGGGGGGGGGGGGGGAGAACGTAGGGTTTGCTTTTATGTTTACGTTGTTGTTGAGTATACAATATTTTGTGGTCAGTTTGTGGTGTCTATAAATTATGTCATGTTGTTGTTGCTGTAAATAATGATTGATTATTTGATTGTTTGATTAACTGACTGATTGATTACACCTGCGGGTTCACTGAATAAGCGATTATTTAGTGTTAAGTTAAATTTTATTAAATGGTTTAGTGTTAATTTTAGCGAGAGTCGTTTAACAGCTGTTTACATTTACAAGAAGCGATTATCTGAAACAGAGTATATAAAGGATCAAATAATATACAGTATAGTATAGTATTTAAAGTAAATCTGTAGAAGTATAGAGAAGAATAAACCTATTCTAGATCAGCGTCACCTCCTGAGTCGATTTGTCCCTGTCCGTCTCTCTGTTTTTATGTTTATCTGTCTGTGGAATGGAGTTAAAATCATTTTTTCATATAAAAAGATCCATTTTTTGGCTCATTCATTGAATCTATCCATATTTTTAACATTTCTACTCTTCGAATTGGCACGGAAATCACTCGTATGGAAGATCGATAGAAGAGTTAAGCAGAAATTTCAAATAAAATAAAGTTAATAAGATATGTAAATGTTTTTCTTTTAATTTATCGTTAAAAATCTGCTCATGTTACAGTCTAGTTTGGCAACAATATAATTGTTGTTGTTGTTGTTGTCTACCTACCTACATATAAGTTGACGAAAAAGCAACAACAACAACAAATGAAACAATAGAGAAACCATCTCTAAGATACGGATACAGTCTCGACGTTGGCGGCTTTCATCGGCAGAAAGGACCGAATTGTCGATGGAGGGGCTTTTTTATGGGATTAATTTACATTTCAACACCAAATTCTCATGGCAACTAGCAACAATAAGAGCAACAGAAACAACAACAGCAACAACAGCAACAACAAGAAAGATGTAGATAAAAACAGAGAATATTTTTTCCCTTGCTGCAGTGTTGAAAACTGTTGGTCATGAATAAATTTAACACCAACAACAACATTAATACGAGCAAAAACAAAACAAAATCATGAGAAAGATGACGATGATAAGAACAACAACAACAACAACGAATGACGTTACGGCGACGCCCAACAACGCTCAGCATCATAAAACAAAAACTTTTGCAAGCGCCTGAGAGTAGGCAACATCTTTTTAAAGCACGGACATAAACCCAGAAAGAGTTAAAATGCTGAAACCTCTTTTAATTCAAAAAGGAGGCGTGTAGAAAGAAGAAAACCAGCGGGATGCGGAAAGGCGAATAAAAATGAAGGCGTATTCAAAAAGTGACAAGTAACGAAGTGGTAGCTTGTCTTCTTCTTAATCAGAAACTGGGCTCAATGATTACCTGATACTCACAAATACAAACGATGAAAGCTGCTAAGTATTGAAAATCAGGGGAAAAGAGTGTTTCGAGTTGTCTTTCTTTTTGAAATCCGTTTGTAATAATAAATGACAAACCTTTTAAAAGCCTTCTAGCGAAACTGATGCTACGAGAAACTCCTCCTCATATCGTATACAACAACCGCTCATCCTGACCACAAACCAAACACACATCTCACACACAGCTTTTCGATCTACTGACAAATTAACTGTCATTATATTGGCACTCAATCCATGGTTTATTAATGAAGCAAAATGCGCTTAAAATGCTTTTAAATTCAGTGACAGGTGGACACTACACACAGACACCCAGACCATACATGCACATGTGGGTATATGCTATATTTCTCCATTCACACCAACGCAATCATGTTGCGACATGAACACGTTTAGCTTTGGCCAGAAAAAAACCAAAAATACTGATGTTTTAATGCCACATCATTTTAATATTTAAAACAAAGCCTCTGTCAACATCAACACAAGTATTTCACACATACACAGACACATGCACATACACAGTCACATGTTTGTGTCCTTGTGTGATGTGTCTTTTTCCATACTTCACACTTTAAAGTCGCAAAAGTCGTCTTAATTTTCAGCAGCAACCATTTTGAAGCCTGATAAAAGTAGATACAAGATTAAAGTCACGGAGTGAATACTGTACATTGTATAAAGAGGAACTCAAACTCAATTTCCGGCCATGTTTTAAAGATAAAAAGCATTTCGAAGGACCCTTAAAAAGTCCTTCGAAGCGTAAAGATCGCTCAAATCAAACGTCGAATGAATGCGAATTAAAATTGAACCATTTTTCAAATCAAAATGAATCAATCCCCGAACTAATCTTCGAATCAATATGAGTCAATCTTCGAATCAATTAGAGTCAATCTTCGAAAGAAAGTTAGCAAAAATAACAATCCATCTAACCTTGAATCAAACTTCAAATCAATCATCGAACCACTTTTCGAATCAATAATATTCAAGCCCCGAACTATTTTTCGCATTAAAAAAATCAAAATTCGATTAATGAAAATTCCATTCAAACCTTGAGTCAACTGAAATGAGCTCAACGTCGTCGAAGTAAAGCCGCAAATCGATTTGAATAAACCTCAAATAAAATCATTGATTATCAATCATCGAATTAAACCTCGAATTCGAATTAGTAAAGCCTCCCAATTATGGATTTAAACCTCGATTAAATACTCATTTTAATACTCATTAAATACTGTAAATAGTATATTTTTTTGGGTGCATTTTTTATTACTTACGAAAGACTCTCAGTTAAACTCTTTAACGGACCACTAAAAAATGGTCCATCTTCTTTTACTAGATTGTATTGAATTGATCCATGGATGTATTGATGGACATCGAAGGATGAAATTGATTTCAATTGCTTTTAATAGTTAAGTTCTAAGCTCGAACAACTGATTTGTCTGAAAAGTTTTTTCGCACACAAACACACGAACATATATTTTGGTGATATATAGTATAATACACACATATCAGTAAACATGGACATTGAGATATAGTATGTTGTTGTTCTTGTAGTTGTTTGGTGCTGAACTCCGACAGAAAATCGAAGTAAATTCAATATAGAAAAAAGGAAGAAACGAAAAAATGGCAAACATAACAAATGCATTTTCAGCAGTCGGTAATCAGTTGCCAGAGAGAGAGAGGGAGAGGGAGAGGGAGAGAGAGACTGACTCAAAATGACTCAAAAATCAAAAAAAAAGAAAAGCATTTTAAAGGACCCAACAAGTACTCGTTCATATACCGGGACACATCCGGTGCTTCTCATGCTGTACAACACTTAAATGTTGTTTTGGACAAAAACAAAATCAAGCGTAACTTTGGTCGAAAAGTAGAAAAAAAAGGAGTGGAATGGAGTAGAAATGTAGTAGGAGTATGCAAAATAGTAGGGAAGAAGAAAGTAGTGAGGAAGATCGAAAAACGTAATTGAATTTCTGTTGTTGCTGCTGTCAAATCGAATTCGAAACGAGCTAAATTTTAGCTACTAGATTGAGTTCGTTAAATTGAAATTGAAGCAAAAAAATCTTCAAAACCCATAAAAATTAAAAATATATTTTTAGAATATACACACATGCATAGGAATCTACATATGTATCAAAACACATACACATCTAATTTTTCTCTATGAATAAAAAACATCCTTTTAACACCCAAAAAAGTAATCAAAATTCATCGCTTAAACCTGATAAAAAATTTGTTCGAGTTTGTCAAAAATTAATTGAAATTTCCACACAATATTATTATATTATTGCACACATAATATTAATTAATTTCTAATAAAATAAATAATTAATATTATAATAGAAAAACTCTTATTTTAAAACAAATATTTTAAACAATTTTTACAACATTAAATAAATATTAAAACAAAAAACTAAATAAAATATAAAAATAGAAAATAAATCCAAGCAATATAAACAGTATTATTTTCAATTTTTAATAATTTATTATATTAAAATTCCAAAAATACTTATACAAACTTTAGTAATTTTCAAGTAAAATAAATTTTAAAAAATTAACACCATGAATTATAAACATTTCAACAGATTCACTGAATAATAAAAAACTTTTTTACCGTTCGAAATTCCAAAATGAATGCGTTTTAAAGAATGTGCATTTTAAAAATTTAAGGATAACCTTTTAAAAACTCCGCAAACTTTCATTTTGAGTTTTTTTTAAGAAATCTTTATCACTAAACTATGCATTAAATTTTTCACTAATTTTTCTAATAATAACTCTAAAACTTGTTCGTAATCAGTTTTACATTTTTATCTAATTTTTTCTTCACTTCTTAATAATGTTTTTTTTTTATGTTGGTACTACTTTTTCTTAATCCTTTTTTTTAATTTAAAAATTTTTTATCATCATCTTTCTTCCTTTTATTACACATTTTTTATAAGATTTGTACTCTTTTTTACTAGTTTTTTCAAATATTTCTACTGGTTACTTTTTACATAATTTTAAAAACTGTCTTTTATTATTATTATTATTTGTTTTAGCGGTTTTTTCTACTCTCATTTTTGCGGATTTTTTATTAAATATAATTATCCATTTTTCTCACAATTTTTACACGCTGTTTTATTGTTTTAGTTTTTATTTGTTTTTATTCCTTTTTTTCTGTTTAATTGACGTGTATCAAAGCTGCGATCTGAGTGAAGATAACACTTTTATTTTCTTAGCTGTTTTGCTTTATTTTCTGGTACTTTTGTGTTTTACTTTTTCTGAATATTTTTTATTTCTGCTTGTTTCATTTTCATTTTCTTTTGCTTTTTCCTTTCATTTCCATCACCTAATTTCAACCGTGAGCATTTTTCTTTGTTATTTATGGCTTTTCTGCACAATTGAATGCATTCGTTGAATAATAAATCTTTAAAACGAAATCGTAATGGAGGCTCTCTGTCCCCCCTCTCCGTCCGACCGTCGATCCCCCGATCCGTTTGTGTCTTAAACCATCCGCCGATCCGCTCGTCGGTTCATCTGTCCTTTTGGCTGTTTGTTTGTTTGTTGTTGTTTGCTTGTAATTTGGTTGGTTTCTTCGCTACGTGCTCTGTACCGAGGCTGCGGCTCTGGACGCTGCTGCAGCTTCAAAGAAGACGGTGTATACAAAGAAACAACAGCAACAACATGAAAACCAACAACAAAAACATCACTGAAGACCGCGGAAGAGAATCACAGCAACTTCCGACTTTCTCTGAATACAACAGCGATTGTTGCTGATGTTTTTTGTATATATACATATATGTATATGCATACATATATAATATATATGTCTGTGTGTGTGTGTGTTTGTATAATATGTGTGTGGGGGGGGGGGGGGGTGGTATCGGGAAAGCAACAACAACGACTACAAATGCAACAACAATGCTGCATGACTTGATTGTGTATCCTAAAAATAGTTTGAAGCTGGAGGTTTGCAATTAAATAAACGAGATTCACTTAAGCAACCACCACGTCAACTTCAGATGCAATTTCTTTGTTGTTGTTGGCTTTTGTTGTTGTTTTTGATTTCATTTAATTTCGTTTATTCGCTCAGTTTCGCGTCTGTTAAGCAGCAGACACAAGATACTTAATACTCGCATTAAGAAGTTAGTTGAACATGAGAAGAAACCAGATAAAAAACAGAATTCACACAAATATTTATTTTATTTTTTTATTAGAATCTTTCTTTTTTTTGCTCGCCAATCTAAAGCAGCAATTATTTAAGATAAAAATTAATATTCAATTATTTTGTAATTTTTTACGCTGCTCCACGCCACCTCTTTTTTTGCTTATTTCTGCTTCGGTTGCTGTTGTTGTTGTTTCTCCTTTGGCCCACGTTGCCCACTCATGGCAAACAACTTTCAAGCCAAGAAGGTGCGCATACTTTAAGACCAACGCGGCTGTTGATCTAATTTAAAGACCTGCTCTTGGCAGCTCCGATGACGCTGCTGCCTCTGCCGGTACCTCTGCTGCTGCCTCTGCTGCTGCTGCTGTGCCAAAGAACTTAATAATTTGTTGTCGGAACAGTTTTCAATGGAGCAACTTTCAAAAAACATACCGACCGCGATCGACCTGTGGTGCCTTTAAAGCACTTAATTGCTGCGTGTTTACTGCACCTTTTTCGCGATCTGCACTAACAACAGCAACAACAACAACAAATACATTGTTGCAACACTGCACAAAAAAATAGGGACCAGAAATCGCAAGTGTGTAATAATTTTTATTCTGCTTTAATTAACTGGTCAGCTTTAAAAAAAATTATAATGAACAACGCAACGAATGACATAAAATTAGGTACTTTTTTCACTTTACGACTTCTTTTGCTGCGAACGAATTCGCGACAAACGATGATGAAGAAAAGATTGGAACAGCAGCAGTATTTTTTACTTTTCCATCAATCTTCATCTGGAATAAACTCTAGTTTATCATAGAGAATGATAACGATTACATGAATTTATATATACTTGTCTTCTTCTTTCTCAATATCTATCTGTCTATCTACACCTTCTCTACATTGGTCTCTGCCCTACTTTATATATATACTATATATACTATATACTTATACTACTTATATGTTCCTATTCTTTACTCTATACTCTCTACTCTGCTCTCTACTCTACTCTATACTTTGATTTACTCTCTATTCTCTGCTCTACTCTATACTCTACTCTACTCTACTCTACTCTCCTCTACTCTACTCTCCTCTACTCTACTATTCTCTATACTCTTTACTCTATTCTCTACTCTACTCTATACTCTTTACTCTACTCTCTACTCCACTCTATATTCTCTACTCTACTCTATATTCTCTACTCTACTCTATACTCTTTACTCTATTCCCTACTCTACCCTATACTCTTTACTCTACTCTATACTCTTTGCTCTTTACTCTACTCTATACTCTTTGCTCTTTACTCTACTCTATACTCTCTGCTCTACTCTACTCTATACTCTCTATTCTATTCCTTTTTTTGTCGTATATTTTGGATGTGTTTCAAAAAATGTGTTCCAACCACTCCATGAAGACTCTCTACCATCTCTTGTCTCTGTATTAATACTTACTTAAGATTTATTCACACTTTTAGTTTTTTTATTCTTTATACTTTCTGAATTCATGACAAGCCACATTTTTTTTATATTCTCTTGTCCTGAATACAGTGTAGAACGCCTAAAATTCAAATCGGATCTTTAAAAACTCAAGACTGTATTTCTGAATCCCATAGTTAAGTATTTCTTTAATAATACACTTAATATTCATTAGATATAGTATAAGATCCTTGCACTTTCAATAGATGTCTTAATAAATTGTTTTACAGTTCAATTAATGTTCAACTTTATAGTTAAATGAATTGTGACCTTCAAAAGGTGGTTTTTTATTATTCTTTCGCTTGTATTTCGCTATTTTAAAAATTATTGGGATTTTTTGCTTCAAAAATTGATTGAGTTCGACAAAAACTAATTAATTTTTGTATAATTTGTATAAAAATGGTCATGATTATTATGCATCTTTAACCCTTGAAACTTACCAAAAGTATTACAAAAATACAAAATACAATATATACAAATAATTATAATACAATACAATAATAATACAAATACAAAATAATTATATAATCACAGCTTTCTTTGGTTTGAGCTGATCAACCCTGTTTAACAAACAATTTAAATTTGTCAGCCATTCACACACACACATACACACACGTATTCATCAAAATGGTTTATTTTCGGTGTGGAAAATGTAGCCGAAATAGCGGCTGCGCCGATAATGCAGTTAAGGCTGCCAACGAATCCAGCAAACCTCATTGCAACGAGCGAATGTCAGAGGAAATGTCGAAAATGCTTTTAACTTGTCAATGGACCACTCACAAAACCTTTCTCTCTCCCTCCCTCACCCTCTTCCTCTTCTTTCCCCTTCTCTTGCTAATGCTTTTACGCACGCACGCATGGACTATGGGCATCGTTGGCACGCAGCGTGAACGACGTCAATAGACACAAATGGACATATTTTTGCAATAAAAAACCCCAAAAAACCGCAATAAAATTATAGAAAAAACCTCAACACATGCACTCAAAGAGTAAGGGAAAAAGAGGTAAAGAGAGAGAGAGGGGGAGAGAGGGGGAGAGATAGAGAGGGATGAGAAGAGAGAAGACACCAAGAAGCCTCATCAAAGCGATATGTTGCCAAAAATGGTTCTGTTCCCGTTTCGGCGGACAGTGAAGCGAGAAGAGACAGTGAAAGAAGAAGAGAAAGAAGAAGAAGAAGAGAAAGAAGAAGAAGAAGAAGAAGTAGAAGAAGAAGACGAGGAAAAGAGGACCGCATTTAAGCAGAATCCAATCGAAGTAGGAAGAGAGACAAACACATGCCCGAAAATAGACCACAGGAAGGAGAATAGATCAAAAAGGGAAGCCGAGTGAGGCACTCCTCCCGATCCGTTTACGACGACCACAGTACCGTCTGCATACGCAACAGGACATGGTCAGTATGTGGCTCTCGGCGGCCAGGCACTTAATCTAAAGTGGTTTAGCAGGGGGAGGGGTTGGGTTGAATTCAACTCAGTCATAAAGCGGACACTCACCTCGAATGACTTTACGCTTGCCAGAGACTTGCAGGGGCAACGCGACTCCGGCATCAAGTTGCAGCAGCACGCGTGGCTCAAGTGACGGGGCGGATGCGGACGTAGACGCGGCAGCTGCCTTTGTCGAGAAGGAGGAGGACGCGGAGGCGGAGGTGGGCGCAGTCAGCAGCTGGAATGGAACTGCTGTTGCTCCGTGCTGTGATGGAGGGGATCCACAGGATGCTTGTAGACCTGACGGCTGCGGAGCGGAGGCAGCACTCGCGCCATGGCTTCCAGCAGAGCCTACCAGTGCCACATACGGTGGCGGTGGTCCGTGCGCCGGACAGAATGGCCGATATTCGCCGTTGGCATCAATGTACATTGGTGCTTCCAGAAATGACCAGGCGCCACCAGCGACAGACGCTACGGCAGCAGACGCAGCTGTGGCGGACATGGCGGAAGACTGCGGAGTAGCCGACGCAGCCAAGGAAATCACTTGCAGTGGAATGAGATGCGCGTGGGCAGGAGCAGCAGCAGCAGTTGCTGCGGGTGCCGTGGCGAGCTGTTGCATGCAGTTGTTGTTGCTGTTGTTGATGGTGGCGTTGTTGCCCAGGGCAGGGGCGTGCGTATGCAGGTAGACGTGCGGCAAAATATTGCTTGCATGTTGGGCACAATGCGGCTGATGCAGCTGCTGCTGTTGCTGTGGCATAAAATGTTGCTGCTGAGGATTCGCTGAGATGGGTTGTAAGTGCTGCGGCTGCTGCACTGCTTGAATTGGCTGCAAGTAAGTCACTTGTTGCTGGCGGTTTTGTTGTAGTTGTTGCTGTTGCTGCAGGTACTGCTGTTGTATATTGACTTGCTGTTGGAACAGCGACAATTGTTGCATATTATAAACTATGGTTGGCTGTTGCTCATAAGAATGGAACGCGGCTGCGGCTGTTGTGGTCGCCGCCGGTGATGAAGTGGTTGCAGCGACTGTTGTTGTTACTAAAATGGTCGCTGATGCGGCAGACGTCGCAGCTGTCTTCGCGGCCGGATGAAAGGGCGGCGCCAGCGGAGTCAGCTTTGACTGAAGTGCTTTGCTGATAACGCTTGAAAGCGCCGCGTCGCTTTTGGCTGTCTTCGTGAGCTTCTTGCTCTGTTGTTGTTGTTGTTGTTGTTGTTGTTGCTGATGCTGCAGTAGCTTCTTTTGATTTCTGTGCTCATGTTTATTAGTTGACTTAGTTTGTACTTTTTTTTGGTCCTGACGCTGCCGCATTTCAGCGTCGTCGTTCTGCTCTCTGCTCTTTTCTTCATCATGGTGATCGCCGGTCGCTGCCGCCTCGCTTCTGCCGCTTTGCAGGAGACCGTTTATGAGGCGTCGGCTGGCTGTCGCGTAGCCGTCAATGTCACTGGCTCTGTCAGTCTGCTCGTCGGTGTGGTTCTCTTCGTCGTCGTCATCCCGCCCTTCCCTCAGCACACTCCCTCCGTTAGCATGTTCATCCTCCGCCTCGTCCTTCTCTGCTCCACCCTCCGCCATTTCGTTGTCGTTTTTGTTTTCACATTCGTAAATTTCCCAAACCGTTTTACCGTTATCTCTGCCGCCCGTCACTTTATTGATCGATTGATAGCTTTGCTCAATAAACTCGATTAATTCCTGGCACGCGTCTGTCGTCATTTTCGCCGGCGCGGCCCGATCGACGTCGCCAGTCTTTTTTATGTCATCACCACCGGCGATTTCTTCGCTAACTCTTTCACCACCGACAACTTTTGATTTTGGCTCTTCTGGCTCACCACTCGGCTGATTATCGGCTAAACTTGGCATCACTTCAACGGAGATGTCGATGACTTTATCGAGCACTTTTCGTTGCTTCTTCTGCTTGCACTTTTTTGTTGCGCACTCCAACTTAAAGCATTTCTTTTCGGAACCCAAGGGTTTGGAATTCTTTTCACTCTTCCGCTTGCTTTTTCCGCTCTGCTTTTCATCTGCTGCCTGGCATCGTGGTCCTTCGTTCGACTGCGGCGGCTCGCTTTGAAGCACGCCATCAGCATCAACTGTTTGCGTGCTGCTATCGATTAGCAGCACCACGACTGCGGCTGACGGCATCGCAACAGCAGCACCAACATCGGCCTCAGCATCAGTAGCGAAATAAAGGAGACCATCGACGGCGCCACTGCTTTCCATATCAGCAACACGCGCTCTTGATACGTTGCCATTCAAGCCATTGGCAACAACAGCAACACGTGCTGCCGACGCTGCGGGTGGCAGTGACAACTTCTTTGCAGCTGTTGTTACGCGTGCTGTTTTTGCTGCCGCGTGTCGTCTGCTTTTCCTCAGCATGTTGTCATCATCAGCTTCGTCATTGTTGTCCGTTTTGCTTGTTGCTTGCGTGTTTGCTTTCGCAGTAGCGGCAACTGTTGATGACGTCTGTGCGCGAACATGTTGCTGACAGCTGAGAGTGCTGCCACCGCCGCTGCTGCTGTTGCTGGTGCCGGATATGTGGGCGGTCACAGTTGCCGCGGCCATGGGTAGTTTCTGCTGCTTGTTGTTGGCTCTGGTGCCCTTTTATGTCTTCGCTTATTGAGCAACAAAGTGATCTAATTAAGTCAGACGCTGGTGCTATTATTATCGTTGCCACCCACTGTTTTTGTTGCTGTTGCTGCTGCTGTTGCTGCTCCGGCTTCAGACTCCGGTTCGAGTTCGGCTTCTGTTACTGTTGCTCTTTCTTGGTCTTTAATTATTACGATTATTGGTCTTGTTTTTACTGTTGTTGTTATTGTCGTCACTGTGATGTTTATTCACCGCGCTCCGTTTTGCGCTCATAACAAAGTAATTAAAACAGAATTCGCACATCGCATTGACGCCGCTTTAATTATTATTGTTGCTGCTTGACTGTTGTTCGGTGTTGTTGTCGTCGTCGATGCCGTCAACTTGTTCAGCGATGTGAAGGACGCAGCAACACGTCGTCTTTGTGTTGTCAAGCGGAATGTGCTTCTTGATTGTTGTTACTTGTTGTTGTTGGTTGCAATAATCGCTTGATTTTCTGTTGCGGTGGCACATTTTTTGCTCTGACGTAGCAACAGTGAATTCGTTTGTTGTTGTACTATTTATTGTGGTTCTTGTTACAGTTTCTTCCTTAGCAATCATACTCTTTTCACCTCCGCTTTATTGCTGACTTAGTTTTAGTTAAAGTGATCATTTTAATATTTTTTTTCTGGCACTTTTTTCCGATTCCTTCGTAACTTATTTTCTGGGAATTTTCTGCAAAAGGAAGAAGGAAAGTTTTCGAATTATTAACTGCTTTAATATTGATCAACACTGCGTATGAGTAACTTTTTATTAATCGGGTTTTCAACTGCTTTAGATGTTTACGCAATTTAACGCAATGTTTTGTTATATTTTCGTTAGTTTTCAGTTTGTTTTCTTCTAACACTTTTCTGGTTCTCTTCTTCTTCTTCTTCTTCTTTTAAATATCGCAATTTATTTTAGCCACCACTTCAGAAGCTTTACCGCTTTAAAGGACTTAAAGTTGAAACGAAATCAAATGAAATTCCAACAGAAATGAAAGAATTTCATTAAAGTCCAAAGAGATTCATCGTAAATGGTCAAAGGTTGAAAGCAACAGCAATTATAAAAGAGCTAAAGCAAGAGAAGAACAACAACAACAACCGGAAGAAACTAATACCAACAAAAAAGAACACACAAAAAAAAGTACATGCAGTTGAACAGGAGAGAAAACGGCGAATGAAGAGAAATTAATTTTAAGTACGTGTATGAATGACAAGAGAAGAAAAATTAGAAGAAGAAGAAGAAGAAGAAGAGGAAGAAGAAGAATAGAAGACCACATGAATTGAAGACAGAATCTACGAGCACAAAAACAACAACAACAACTGAAAGAACAGCTAAACTATAAGCTTTGAACAGAAATCCAAGGAGATAACATTTTGTGGGTGTGTGTGAGAGAGAGTATGCCAGTGAGTGGGTGGGTACAGTGTGTGTATGTGTGTGTGTGTGAGTGGGTTAGTGAATGGGTGTATGAGAGTTGCTTGTTCTGCTTCTGCCACGTCTTCATGTATTCGCTGTGGTGAGTTTTCCTGCTGACGCACTCAGTTTTTCCACAACATTTCTTTGCTTATCTAAAGTATAAATACTATATAGAAAAATTGAGAGAAAATGTGAAAGAGAAAAAGAGAGAAAAAGAGCGAGAAATAATAAAGGAAATGACGAACGATTGATATACAAACTCATCGCCCTCGTTTTCTTAGTTGTTGTTGTTTTTATGAAAGAAATACATAATAAAGTAAAGCGAAGTAAAGCAGAGCAGCGGATGAGCAACAAGTTTCACTTGCGTTCTATAAAATTTGAGGTTTTGGTATGCGGTTGAAATTAAAGAGAGAAGAATTTATTGATTTTTTGTTGTCTGAAAAAATTTCTAATAATATTATAATAATGATAAAAATAACAATAATGATAATTTTAAAATAATATTAATAATAATAATAAGTACAATTGCTATTATTTTTCTTATTATTTACTATATAAAATCATTTATTCCATCACGTATTTTAGGGAAGGACAAAGAATTAAATAAAAATGACAAAAAGGTGCAATTTTACTTAAGATTGCTGTAATACTTCGATTTTATTCTATCGTAGCAAAGAATATTGAATTAAAGAGGAACGTATATAAAGAAAAAAGAATATTAAAAGAATATAAAATCGAGGATAACAGCAATTAAGAGTTAAAAGTGAAGCACCGTAACTAAGCTGAATAACTAAGTCGAATATTCAATAAAAACACATGTAAATACAAGATTACAGAATTACAAGCTTAACCTTAATGTAATCTTGACAGAAATGTGCGTGTATGTTTGTGTGTGTGTGTGTGTGTGTAATGTGACAAAATGTAACAAATTGCAGCCATTCATAGTTCGCAATACACTTTGACTAAGCTATATAAATACACGAACACATACACACAAAAGAATACAAACACTCTCAAAGACAAACAAGAATAATCATGACGAATATCTCACTGCAATAATTCAAAAATAACGCCACAAAAAGAACAATTTTCACACTTTTGTACTTTTAGTCGCATTCATATACAAGTGTGTGTGTGTGTAAATGTGCATCTGTATCATGTTCTTTATACATACAAGCACTGCTTCGACCTTTGTTCCTCTTCTTTTCTTTTTCTATGAATGAATTGCATGAAGCACGCAGAATTGAATTTAAATTACATGCATTAACGAAATTATTGTGCATACTTCCAGGCCGAAGCTAGAAATACAACATGACTGACATGAAAACGCAATCACAATAAAATCTCTGTAATTAAAACTGTAGTAATTAAATGTAGTAAGCAATCAATGATGAATGGAGGGGGATATAAAACAATCCTTAACGATTTGTCATTTATTTATTCTACAAGCCGATTTCATTTCAATGGATTTGCAAGTGTACTATGAAAATAGTGGGACATACTTTTAGGCTGCGTTTGAAATGAAATTTTCGCAAGGAATCGGCACATTTTTTGCTGCTGCTCGTTAAAATAAACTTTAAAAAACCCCGTTACTGGCCTTCAAAAATAACGGGAAGTTCTTCTGCTTGCTGTTTTTAAAAGGAGCTCCTTAAACTCCTCTTTAAATTAGGTTCCTCAGAGAACAAACAACTGTTCTGAAAGACAGAAAGAAGAAAACATTAACGACAAAAGATAAACAGCAGACAGCAGCGGAAACGGAAACGGAAACGGATGCCGACAGGTAGACGAGGTGGAACGAACAGCAGAGTCTTTTTAATCAGAAGCAGTGCAGCAGCTGGCTAAAAATAAAATCACGGTGTCTGAATCACGGTGTAGGCGTGGAAACTACAAAAACAACAACAGCAACACAACAATTTCTAGTTTCGTATGGTATTTACAATAACAACAACAACAACAACTGCAACCACAACAGAAGTAACTACAACAACAATGGGTGCAACAGGCGAAATCACACAAAATATAGGCGTAGAATAAACAACAACAATAGAAATATTAAAAAACTAAAGAAGAATTTGAATGATTCAACAGCAGCAGAAACAGAAACTGCAACAACAACAACAAAAACATAAGAATACGAAGATGAAGAAGAAGAATAACAAGTATATAGTATACATTAAACCAACAGCAATAACAAAACAACAAACAAAATTAAATCAAAACAAAAGAACAAATAAGTGGACAATAAAAATGAAAATCAACAAAGAAGAATGATAAAAAGAACATGAAAAATAATAAAACAGTAGGAATTGAATAGAAGAAAGAATATCTGAGAATATCTGAGTGCGTCTGTATAACTCTTGGATTGTACAGTCCTCGGATTATATAGATCTGGCGGCATGTGGATGTCTTTTTGATTTCCTGTATCCCTGAATTTCTGATGTGTTTAACATTTCTGTGTATCGATTGGTAAGTATTTCAGGATAACTCTGGAACTTTTCGTGTATGTTCTGTGATACATACTCGTATCTCCAAGAATATCTCAGACAATTTGTATGCAAGTAGCAATAAGTTACTCGTAGATCTCTAAGTCTGTGCTAGAGGCTGTTATATATCTCTACATAGCTTAAAGGGGTTACTGATATATCTTTAAATATGTCTGTTATTCTAGTGTCTAGCTGTCTTGGAATATTTCTGTGTTTATTGTATTTCTGTGCCTCTGGATCCTGGTATCTCTCTGTGGGTCTGTATACTCTGTGGGTCTGTATACATCTCTGTGTGTATCTTGTGTCCATGTCAGCATAGCATGTAAAGGGTTCCGTCCTTGTTGCGTCAGGACGTGTTAAAGGATTAATGAATTCATGGCAGCAACGAAACTACGAAAGCTCGGGACACAAACGTGAGTTGAATGGCAACATCTGCTTAGCTGTAGTTGTTTGTGTTGTTGTTGTCCAGAGATTCAGACTGGCTCCGAAAAAAAGCTGTGTGTGAGTGAGAGCGAGTGAGACGTCGGACGAGTGAGAAGCCGACTGAAGCGAGAAAAAACGGATCTCTTCTGCATCCTTGCTGCCTTCGTTTCTCCGAAGTCTGTTCGTTCGTTTATTATGCTGCATACGTTTAGCAATTCTTTTTCTTTATATTTTTAGACCTCCTCCACAAGTTTCGCCACGTCAACGTGTCCTTCAGCTTCTTCTTCTTCTCCTGTCACCTCACCTTTGGTATTCTGAACTCACCTTTTTTATTACAGAAAAACAGAACGATAAACGGTTCTTCTTTTTCCCTATTTCTTTATTTAAAGTAAACGATTTGTTAAATTTATCTTTCGTTTGTGTTTCGCTAACAATTCTTCTTCAATTTAGGTTTCATTTTAATGCAATTATAAAGTAACAGTTTAGTAACACGTAAAGTTGACTAACGTAATAAATTCACGTAAATCAAATCTTCTGATCTTTTTTCACTCATTAAATACTCATTAAAAATGTCATTTCTAATTCGCGATTCTCTTTTATCCATGTCATGCTTACAACTTTACATGTCAGTCAGATAATCAGACACACACGCACACACACATGCAAGTGTATGTGTATATGTGCCATGTCCTACATCGAGTGACGTCATTGGAAATTCTGACTCAAATGTTTATTTAACACTCATCCGTGGGGACTGAAATAAAATGGCTCATTATAAGAGTAGCTTAAAGCAAAACAAGTGCTGGTAATTTAAAGTAGCGTGTTGGTGGATGTTTACCAAGCCGTAATACTGTCCTAATCTGAGCGATCGGAGTCTTTCACTCCTCCCAGCAAGATTTCTACGATTTCAGTTGTCCTTATAATATAGCAGAGGATCAGAAGATGTACACAAGCTATTTTTAGATGGTTTCCTTCAAATACTCGTAATTAACAAGGAAACCAGGAGAAACTCAAATAGTTCAGTACACTCACATAATATTTACTGTTAGTCCTGGCCGAAGGAGTCGGAGTGGAAACGGTCAACAAATCCTCGGTTTTGGATCGAAATTCCGGACACTTTTTGTTCATGAGTGTTGTTTCCTTTGTGTTCGTCAAAATGAAAAAGAAAACTTCACAGTACCCTATATACTCTATAGTCTATATGTATACCCTACATACCTATACCCCTTCGGTGTACAGAGTGTAGGGTATAATTAAGAGTATCGTAAGCTTCGTCGATTGAATGCAAGAAGCAACCTCGGAAACTTCGAGTGAAGCTTGAAAACTCTTAAACATACGACTATAAGTACATATATTAGACTTCAGATTAGGTTTTAGATTAAAGATGATTCACGATGATTTTTTAATTCAATTTAATTTAATTTAAATTAATTAATTTTTTTCAAATTTATCAGGTGTCTCTTCTCCATATCGCGCCTGCATGTTGACACAAGTGACACGCAGCTGAATAACGTGTGTCATGCGCAACAAAATTCATGAAATAATTAGAAAAAATAAATATAAAAATACCTACATAACTGTACATGTCTCTGTACTTGTATATACATACATATAATAATTGCAACTTGACACGAAAGCATTTTCTCAATATTCGAAAGCAATAACAGTAACTTTTTTCATTCCTCAACTCAGAACATGAATCGACACAAAATGGAGTTGGAAAATAGTAGCATGTTAGTAAGCAAATAATTAGTAGTTGATGATGAGATGAGATGGAGAAAAAATTATAATGTAATACATAAGCAAGGACATACAAGCACTATAAATATATACTATAAAATACTGCAATATTCAGAGTATTCAATGAATCTTTATTGCGATCTTCGTCATCTTCTATCGCAAATTTATCAGCGATATTTGGCAAGCGTTGGCAACTCTGCCCACGTCACAGTTTGAGCGCGCGCTGATGACGTTAACAGAAAATAGAAGAACGAAAGAAAAGCAAAGCCAAAAATTAGCACATATACAGTTATTTCCACTCTCTGTTTTCTTTCGCTGTTTATTTTTTCAATCCTGTTGTATTTCTTATCGTTTCTTTATCATGTTTCGGCAGGGGTTTTTTTTGTTTGCCGACTGCGACATGAGGGAAAAGTCAAAGGTGAATTAATAAGCAAAGAATAGCAACGAAAATGAGAGCGATAAAAGCGTTGCCACCCACTCAACAGACGTACAGAAGATGGTGACGATGGTGATGATGATGATGATGATGATGATGATGATGATGATGATGATGACTCGTTTCATGATTGAGAGCGAGCTGAGAAAATTGCCAGCGCACAGCGAACAGGAAAAACGAGTGCAAACTCTCTGCCAACAAGTGCAATAATTCAACACACTTGTGGTGGTGGTGAGTTCCGAATCATATGCGTGAAGTTGAAGCAAGTGAAGTGAAGAATAAAGAGTGATTCGCAGTTGATGGAGAAGGAGAGAGAATTGTTGATGGACGAGAGAGGTAAATATGGACGTCGTGTGGGTGTAAAGCAGAGTTGCGAATGTAGTCTTAAGCGAAGAGGTGAGGTGAGGTGAGTGACTGTTACCTCTTTATTGCCAATTTTTATTACTTTTAAAAGCAACTTGATACTGTTACTTTTATACTTTTTTCAAGCTTTGCTGAAATACCGAAGCTGATTCGAATACTCGCCACAGTACAAGAGGAGGATGTAAAAGCAACAACAACAAAAGACACTAGCAACAAACAGCAGAGAAAGGAGAAGAATACGACAAGCGGCTACAACAACAACATCACCAAACACGACAAATCGAATTACAATGAATCGTAAATGAAAACACGTCAATGCGATGCTCTACATTTTCACTGATGACGTTGATGTTGTTGTTGGTGTCTGTTACTTTTTATTAATATATATTTTCATTTATTATTTATCATTATCGTTGTTGTTGTTGTTGATGTTGTTGTGGTAGGTTTGCACAACCTCAACATTCAACCTGTTTGCAGCCGAACGAGTTTTCAACCAATAAATACACAAGCTGACCGAACGAACGAACATTAAATCAGGTCTCCCCCCCCAAACTCTTGCCCTCCCCCCCCCCACCATTCGCCTACCTTCTCTTCATTACAGTTACTCCGCTGAAGACATCGAAACCTCAACAAGTTAAAAAACTTGTAGACGGCGAAGTTGACCAAAAAAAGAAAACGACGATGCTCTGCAAAAACTCACCATACAAAATACAGACACACACACACACACACACACACACATACATACAAACATATACACATACACACATAAATATATTGAACGATTTTCTGCAAATATTTCAATGCATTTAATTGTTGCTCGGTTTCTCTTTTTTTTATTGCTTTTCTTTGCGAAATTTTTTGGAAATATAAAAACATGAGAGCTGCTTGTAACGAATAAAACAACAACGAATCCAGCAACAACAACGACCGAAAATTGGACCAAAAACAAAAAGCAATCGCAAAAAATGGAACAAATTCGCAGCGTTCACAGCACACATGTTGGGACACGCTTTGTTGCGATACAACAACAACACTAGCAACAAAAACACAGAAAACAGAGAAGTAGAAGCAGAAACAATAGCCTCCGAAAGAAGCGAACACGCAAAAAATTAATCAATAAGAAAACAGGCTTAAATGTGGCTCGATATGTTGTGCAGTTGAGTAATTATGCTGTATGTGGGTGTGGGGTGGGTGGGGGTGGGGGGGTGTTCTTGTTACCCAGAATTTCACTTACTTTCAATTCTTCCCTTCGTTCTGTTGGCTTCTTTACTGGTGTTTTCTTTACTATTGTACTTATGATTTGTTCCTTTCTTGTTGCTGGTTTAATAGTAGTTGTTGTTGTTGTTGTTTAATCACTTTGCTTGTTACCACATCTTTATTATATACATACTATACACTCGTTCATACATAATTTTATCGCACGTAATTATTATTGTTTCTATTATTATTATTATTTATTGTTGTTTGTCTGGCTGTTGTTGCTGTTGTTGTTGTTGTTGTTGTTGTGGCGGTTGTTGTTGTAGCTTCAACAGACGCCTCACCCATCATTTTGGGAGCCTCCCCCTGACTACGTGGCGTATACGCAACATTTTCAGCATTTTTCAACACCAGCCAACACACGAATCACGCGAGCCACGTAACGCGTTCCGTTTGTTTCGCTCTTCTCTTTTCTCCGCTTGTTGTAAGAAACGAAATAACAACAAAAATGAAAGAAAAACCAAAATCTTCACATTTAACTTCGATTGTGTTAATTTTTCCCCCTTGTCTTTTGGTGTTTATAATAATTATTGATGAAAAACTAAAGCGACTAACAACAGAAATTTCAAAGCTTTTACTTTTCACAAATGCTGACGACGAATAACTTAGAAACACATGCGACGGCAAACACGGAGTTCGTTTGATTGACGCGCCGAGAAAATCGGAAAATGCACAAGACTCGAGAAACGAACGCTCAGCAGGCAGAGAAAATGTGTGTCAAAAGCAGAAACCGAAACTGAAACAGAAACAGAAACAACAGCAACAACAGTTTCAATCATAACAATAATAGTATCAAGAGCAACAATAACAACAACAAATCTGTGTTGAATTTTCTCAAAGTGCCTCACTGAGCAACATTCACCACACTTTCAGGTGGTGTATTCACCACACTCTGAGGTCGTGTATTCACCACAACTCGCGAGAGATGCGAATGAAAGTCAACATCACCAACACAAACTCACCCCCGCACCAGGTCGATGGTGTTGTTATTGTTTTTGTTGTTTTTATTTGAAAGGGATGAACAGCGAAAACCTATTAAATTGTATGTACTTAGTTCTTGTTATTGTAGTTTGTCTCTAGTATTGTTGTTGTTGTTATTGTTATTGTTTCGGTGGTATTTTCAGGTTGTTGTTTTTTTTAACACTTGTTGCTAACACCGCCTTCACTCATTATTTTAATCATCATTCGTTCAATCATATCTTCCACGGTTATCAACACCGTTCTTTTAATATACCAAATAATTCATAGCCATTTCATTCAATTTCATTCAATTCATAGCCAATAATTCATAGCCATAAAATTATTCATAATCATTCATTGAAAACATTCATGATCAATCACTAAAGTCATTCGTAATACTTCATAAACATCATAGACAAATGTTAATTCATTCATCAATGATTCATAATCGTTCCTTACAACATTCATCATAATTCATTCATTAAAGCTCTGTATTTATAGTACGTCAATCGTATTCATCATTAATGAAATGCTTCATAACCGTCCATGATCATAATCATTATATTCATTCAAAGTACAATTATTTTAGTCATCACAATCACCATCATCATCTTGATACGTATTACGATCATCAAATTTAATTCGTATTTCAAGTCCATGGTGTGGTGAATTCCTCTGCTAGGGGAAACCCTTTTCTGAAATCTTGAGGATTATTTACCACTTTCATGACATTTCGTAGACGATAAAATTTGGTCGAAGCTTCGGTAGAAAAGCGTTGGCCTAAAGTTCAATAAAAGCTTCACTTTGATTTCAATAACTGAAAGTTGAACGTATTGAAAGCTTATTTACAATAACAACTCGTCAAATGCGTCAACTCAACTTGAAAATCAAGTTAATAATAAAAGTTGACCCACCAGAAACAGTTTTTGTATCTGGAATTGCGAACTCATTATAATACTTTACTAGAAATGAACTTTAGTCAATCAGAGTAGCCCTGTTACGACAAGCTTTCACCACTCCACATTGAGAGCTTTAAGCTTTAGTTAACTTAATGATAGCGTACTTAATTAACTTAATGATAGTCTACTAGATTAATTATTCCAATTCAAACTTAATTCACCTCCGAAAATTGGCCGAACATTTTTCAAAAAAAGTGTTAAAAATAAACACATTTTGGAGTTAGTTTTGATTATTTGTCATTTATTTTGTCCTTTTCTGCAAGTTTTACGTAATTTTTCCATCGTGATTACTTTTACTTTAACGATTAATCGTTTTTACGAATTTTTATTAAGGTTGCCATGCTTTTTCACTTGCTTTTTTCACTTCCGTACTTAAAATTTTGTCAACTTATCGCTGGAGGGATGTAATTTGGAACGCATCGATGCGACTGATAATCGATCGATAGAATTTTGAAGTTTCAGGAAAAATGAAGTTCGTTGTCCATCAACTTGACCCCTTGACCCCACTCCCTCCTTGTCATCGCTGTTAGGTACCGCAGGCTTTCTGCTTCTTCGGAGCTCGCTTCTTCAGAAAAGTTTTGTAGTCGTTACGGATGCGCTTCGGCTTCATCCTCATCTCGCGAATCTTCAAGTGCTCCTGGCACTCACGGCGCCAGATACGCGCATACTCCATACCAATCAGCCAACTCATGGGTATGGGGCACGGCTGCGGAGTGCAGGGCGGCGGGACAGAGAACGAGAGGGACATTTAATTAGATGCCATTGACTGCAAGATCAAGAATCCGTTCAACTTACGTTTCTTTCGTACGACGGCACGAACCGCTTCGACTTGATGAAGACATGTGACACGATGTTGTCACGAGGCTTCGTTAAGTACGATTTGGACCACTCACACTTCATCTTTTCGCTTCCCGATTGTTTCTTGTCCAGTTTTCTAGAGCTTCGAACACGAAACTCAAAAATTGATGTTTAAATATTGAAAATTTTTAAAAAACTAGAAACACACAAACATAAAAACTTAAAGAAAAACCTTTGGTTACTCAAACATTTTTCGAAATGTTTTCGAACTGAGTCTACAGTTCAATAAAAACTATGAAATCGCATCCAACTTAATTGCATAATCTTTTAAACGTAGCGTGTTATTAATCGCGTTTTTTTAATGAACTGTATAGGTTTCAATACACCTGAATATGAAATACAACTTGAAAAATGTGCAAATGCTCAAAATCATTGGAAAGGGCGACCATAATGAGTGAAACTAAATAAAAATCCACATCTTCATTACGCGACTTTACACGCAGAAAGCCAACAGGTGTAAAGTACACTCGGAACATATGTAAAACCTGAATGAAAATTAATATAAAAAGTAGTGAAGTGAAGTGAACTCTAGGAAAATGTGAACAAAATGCGTCCTTTGAATTATTTATCACCGTGGAAAATGGAACATATTGACCCACTATTAAGGAGAATCAGCATGTTCCCCCACAGTTACTTAAATTGCTCACATATCTATAGACTATTAACTGATATTAAATCTAATTATATTGAAAATCGATTGACTGAATTCGGTTGAATCGAAACTATTAGAATCTAGAATCTAGAATCTAGATTAAGTCAAGAGAATGAGAGTAAATTTCAAGAGAAAAGAGAGGAATTGCCGTTAACTTAATCGTATAGGAACTACCATAAGTTTGTCTTTTATTTTATTCTTATTATTATTATCACTCATATTTAAATAAATCGAAATGTAATCGAAGTGAATGCTGGCTGCTATGATTCTCACGTTTGTTGACCGATTTGTTTGCAAACCAGTAGGTCCGGCTCGGTATGACTGTGTCACTCTCTGTCACACTCTCTCTCTCTCTCTCACACCCTGTCTCTCTCTCTGTCACTCTCTCTCACACACACTCTCTCTGTCTCTCTCTGATATTTCGTTGTTTAGCTAATGAGATGTCCTTTAAAGTGATCGTCTGTCCTTTAAACCGATGGTCTGTCGCATTTTCTGACCGTCTGTCTATCTGTTAGTCTGTCTATCTGCCTCTTCGTTTGTCTGTCTGTCTCTCTGTATGTCTCTCTGCTTCTCTGTCTGTATTGATTACTCCGTTCACTTGCCTTCGGTAGATGAGGCTCAGTGTATGTACATATACAGTGTGTGTGTGTGTGTGTGTGTGTGTGTGTTGGGCTGTTTGTTTGCCAGCATGTTTGTATGCATGTTATTCATGTCCATTCAGTATCGAGTTTCGTTCGTCATTTCGTAACGCAGCCAAACGAAGCTAAACAAACATTCGTCTTCGCTCAAACTTGAATGTGTAAATAATGAAATAGCGTGCAATGTACTGAATGTGTTTGTTGTTGTTGTATTTTGTTATTTCCATTGGATTTGTAAATATTTGTTGTTGTTGTTGAATTTAGAGTTGATGTTTGATTTTATTGTTGTTTTGCACATGTTTTGTTTCCAAGTTTTGTTTAATTTTATACTCTTGTGATATTTGTTTTGTTCCATTTCGGTGTTGTGCTATTTCGTTGCTGTGTTTGTTGTTGTCATTTCTTCTTCTTCTTCTTCTTCTTCTTCTTCTTCTTCTTCTTCTTCTTCTTCTTCTTCTTCTTCTTCTTCTTCTTCTTCTTCTTCCCTTTGATAGCACATGCGCTTCGTTTCGCATTTTCATCAAAAGTCCTTTCATACTTATCATCATACGACGTCATACCGTCGTAGATCAATTTACTGTTATTTGAATTCTTTTTCCAATTTATTTCATAATAACTTCCTTCATTACGTATAATATTTGTTGTTGTTGTTATTTTTTACCGAGAGAATAGTTTATAATCGTTTATAATAATATGTAGTTTATAAATTTTGTTTTTTCCTACTGGGTTAATGAAGGATAGGAATAGGTTTTCCATTCTTCTTCCTGTATCTCGTCAACCGTACCAAGGCTCTCATAGATCTCTCTCTGTCTCCTCTTTCTCTCTCTCTCTATTGCTGCATCATCAAAACCAACTACACCAGCAACAACAACAAAACAGTCCCTCAATCAATCAGTTCCTCAGGCAATCAGTCGCTCAGTCTCTCAGCCCCTCAATAGGCCAGTCAGTCTCTCGCTCTCTCTCTCTCTCTCTTTCTCTCTCTGCAATCTTGCCTTCATTCATCTCATCCAATAACTTTCTCTGTCTTCCTCATTTCTGCACTTTCATGTGCCTTGTTTACAAATATAGTGAATTCTGTAGACTGTTTGAGAGATTGATGCATATAAATTATACCCAGTGTAGGGTGCACATTCCCCGCTGAACTCACACGTCTTTTCACCTCCGTGAAAAGTGGTGAAATTATCTGCACGTTAAAAAAATGTGGGGAAAAAAGGAGGAGAAAAGAGAAAATTAAAAAATTTATAAATGCTTCTCTTCCTCAATCGGTTGCTTTCTTTTTCCCTCACTGCGTTTTCGCTAATTAAGTTCATTGCTTTTTGCGTGATTGTTGTTGTTGTTGTTGCCTTTTTTTGTTTTTCCTGTTGTTATTCTTGTATTGCTTCTTCTTCTTCTTCTGTAGCTGCTGCTGCTTTTGTTGTCGTCTTTGTTATTATCTGTGTTTTTGTTGTCTTTTTTGAGAATGATTTGCATTTTTTGTCCTTTTTTTCGCATTTCTGCTGCTGTTTTCTTTGGCTTTGTTTTCGTTTATATATTTATGTATGTTGTGTTTTATTTTACTTTCTATGCATTAAGTTTTTTATCGCTTGTTAGTAAAAAAATCAAACAAACAAACGATTTGAAATGAAATGAAATAAAATTAAGCGCGGAAAAGAAAAGGACAAAAAACCCAAAACACAGTGCAACAAAATCCCCCTCCTCCCCACTCCCCGACAAAGAAAAACCTCCAGAAAACTCAACTTCGGTGACGTCTTCAAACCGAACATCGTCCGTCCGTCCGTTCAGAACCGACTTCATTAACAGTTCACGAAGTTTTTGTCAAGCTTATAAACGGTAGAGTATATGATGGATGCTCCATCTTCTTCTCTTTGTTGTTGTTCTGTTGTTATTATTGTTTTGGTGTTTGCATTTGTTATTGTTTCCGTTTTTATTTTGCTGTCTGTTTGTTTTTTTTCATTACCGTCTTCTGTTTTTCTGCTTTTCTGCTTTTTTTCTACTTTTTGTTGGAGCGAGAAAACATTCAACCCGAACGAGAAAAAAAAGCCGAGCGCTGTTTACTGTTGTTTACCATTTAGCCAGGTCCAAGTCGAATAACAACAACAGCAACGGCAAAATATAGAATAAAAACAACAACGCAAATTGTATAATGACCTTCAGTCGCCGCAAAACTTTGTTGTTGACGCTGCTGCCAGCAGCGAAGCGGGCAGACGGAGCAGCAGCGCAGCAGGAGAAACGATGCGTGCATGCGTTGAGGTGAGAGAGAGATAGCAACCAGAGAGTGAGAGGGATATACGAGTGTATTTTGCCCCACAGTGACGCCTGGCAGAGTAAATAAAAATGTCGAGTTTGTTTAATTTCAATACAGTTTTAGTTTTTCTTGTTTTCCTTTTGTTGTGCATAATTTTGTTTGTCAACATTTGCAAACGCTGAGTATTTCTACACAGTTTTTTAAAGTACAGAGCAGTTGCTCTCTTTTCTTCTTATTGTAAAAACAACCATTATTTGCCAGCAAACATTTGAAATCGCTCTCTCTCTCTCTCTCTCTCTCTCTCTCTGGTATTCTGTTACTCTCTATCATTCCCATTATTAATTTCACTCTCTCGTGCTCTCATTTCTGATTCGTGCATTGAAGTACATAAGCAACAAACATGCATGGAAATCCAGGTCCTTCTTTCCGCACCCTCCCATCTGTGAAAACCATTCCTACTCCGTATAAAATGTCTAAAACTCTCGCACACACTCTCTTGCTCTCAGATGTTTGTGAATATTTGTTGTATTTTCTTTGGGGGACTTTTTCCCCCGTCCAAATGACGCTCCAACAACAAGCAGGCAGTGTTTCGATACCGCGAGCCCCTTGAATGCGCTCCTGCTCGTTGTTTGTACATTTTCATCCATTCCTTTGCACACTTCATTTGTTTGTTCGGCTCTCAGTCATCATCGTGGCCCGTCGTCGTCGACGTCGTCGTCGTTGTTGTTGTGAACGTCGGCGTAGACGCGCTCTGAACTGCTGTCGTTAGTTTATTTTTGAAAACAACAACGCAGAAACCAAGCAAACTGAGCAAAAGCGTGTACGAGTGTGTGTGCTCGGATTTTTATACAGCAGAACAACAACAACGAAATAACAAAACATCATTCTTACTACATACCTATAAAGTTGTTGTTGCTTGTGTATATGACGAATATACTGCTTGTTGTTTTTGTTTTTATTTTCAATTGTCGTCATCTTTATATTTTGACGTTTCTGTTGCTGGCGCTGCTACTGCTCTGCGTCACCAGATAGATATAGACGAAAAGACCACAACAACAACAGCAAAAGCAGCGAGTCTCTCACCAGCAACAACGAGAACGTCAACGCTCTTCGCTCTTTGCAAACATGTCAGACGTTGTCGGCGACGTCGCTGTTCTCGTCGTCGTCTTCTTCGTCGCCGTCGGCTGTTGAGAAATTTTATTTCAAAACGATGCATTTAGTTACAAATCGATTTCATGAGGTTTGGAAGTGTTTCACGGTGTTTGACGGAAGCGGTAAAAACAATTTTTATGGGCTCTTGTTTTTTTCTGTTTTCTGTTATATTCCACAAATACACTAGCTGCATGTAAACGTAACGCGTGTGAAAGAGAAGGATCGAATGCGGAGTGTGTGTTTGCACGTTCCTTGTCATAATAAAGGCGCGCAAAAAGCGAAAACCGCAACGTGAGTGCAACCGAGACGCAGCGAAGTGACGGAGAGAGAGGATTAATAAAGATAGGAGAAAGACAAGAAACCAATAAGATAATCTGTCAGTTTTGTGTTAAAAATAAATCAACGAACCACGATTTAAATATTCAGTGTAATCAAAAAAAGTAAACACGAGTGCTGAAAATGGAAAATTTTATGTGTTGTTAATTAAAACAAACAAAGAAAGCAAACAAAATAAAAAATGTTTTTAAAAAACTTAAATAAATAAACACAGAAAACATAGACAGAATTTTTATAAACTACAAGTTTAAAAATTATGATTTTGCGCCTCTTGTTTTCGGTGTTGGTGTTGTTGTAGTTGTAGTTGTTGTTTGTTTTTTTAAGTTTATTGTGCTTGTTCAAAAAGACAGCAACAAGCCGAAATAAGTGACCAGCAACAATTTTTGCTTAGTGTAGAATCTTTAATAAACACAACAACGCAATTTTTTAGCGGCTCCTCTCTGCGCTCCGTTCAAATGTCATCGTAGTTTGTCTCTTTCGGCCGCGTGCGTGAGTGTGTTTTTCTGCTTCTGTTTATTTTCCTCTTATTTATTTATGGAGTTATTTGTTTTTTCTTCTTGGGTTTTTTTGGCATGAATCACAACATACATATTTTTGTTTTTGAATTCAGAAGAGCGAAGAAGCACGGAAGGCACCAGAAGAGAAAATAGATAGATATAAACAGTATAAACAAGTGTGTACAAAATATTCCACTTCACTTAAATCACAGCAACAACAATGATGATAATGATGATGATAATAAAATCGACAACAAGATCATGTGGATTCATGGTGGATATGAATAAAGGTCAGCGGTTATTAACCACGCGGTTGCTTTACGCAGAGTGATGTTGTTGTTGTTTTTGTCTCTTTCGGGCCCCTCTAAAATGCGTGTTAGTTCGTGTTGTTGTTTTGCTTCCGAATGAACAAATCTGTGATGATGATGATTAACAAGTAAACCGTCAAAAATACAGGAAATAATTAAATTTTGGAAGAAATCGTGAGGAATTTCTAATAAAGTGTAATTTTTGTATGAAAGAAAAACAAACTGACGACGCGCAATTGTGTTTAATAAGAAAAAAGGAAATAACAAGAGAATTATTAACAACAATTAACAAAAAATACGCAATCTTCAATTAGAATGCGTTTCTGATCACAACAACAACAACAAGAATCCGCGGCAGAGACAACAACAACAGCTGGCGTCCTCATCGTAAATCACCAAACGTAGCACGCAGCAACACCAAAGAACGACCACGCCTCTTGCGCCCGCCCCCGCGTCCCCATGATCCCATGCATCCCGCCGCAGTGGTTCATGTGAATGCCATGGAGTGGACGAACGACGATGCACTCGAGCTGATCGAGCAGTACCGCAGTCACCACGAGCTGTGGAACCGCAGCGACCCCAAGTACAAGGACAAGCTGTGTCGCTTCCGCGCCTGGTCGGAAATCGCGGACCGCTTCGGCTGCAGCAAGGCCGAAGTCGAGCGCAAGATGAACGTGCTGTTGACGCAGTACCGCCGCGAGAAGCACAAGATGCTGGTGAAGCTGTATCAGGGCATTCAGCCGAATCCTTCCAAGTGGTACGCGTTCAAGCGATTCGACTTCATGGAGGCGGGCGGCGGCAGTGCGAGTGCCGGGACGATCAGCGGCAGTAGAATCGTCAGCGCAGGCAATACAAATGGTCATGGCGGAGGAGTCTCTGCTGCGGCGGCTTCACTCAACGGCCTTGCGTCGTATGATGGGGCGGCGACAGCGTTGGCGGCAACCACAACATCACACCACCGACGCATGAAGAGCAAAGAGATGAAATATTTTGGCGCGGTGAGTAGTAGAAAAGAAGTAAAACACAAGCGAAAAACTTCAAATTTTTATATAATCGGCAACTAAAACAAACTTGTTACTGTTCGCCGTCGGTTTGTTGTTGTAATTGTTTATTTATTTACCTCTTGTGGAGGAGACGCGATCTCCACCTCATCATTTTTCCAAGAATCAGCGACACCGTCATCGTCAACGTCAACGTCAAGTTATCAACGAAAGAATGGGATGGACGATGATATTTTTGTGGATGTGTAGGAGTATTTGTTGTATTGTATTCGGTGTGTTGTTGTTGTTGTTGTTGTTGTTGTTGTTTTCTGCTTTAGCTTCGTCTCTTCCTGGTGGGGTTTTTGTTGTTGTCATGAGAGAGAGTGGGGACGGTGCAGGTGATGAGTTGAGATGACGACTTGTTAAGAATTGCGTTGCGGCGCGAACTCTGCACTGATGTTGTTGTTGTTGTTTTTGCTGAGGTCGACGCTTATGGTGACGTTGGAAGGTGCGTTAAACGATTTTCCTGTAATGAGCGCTTGACACGTGTGCAGGGGAACACAAGGGGAGGCATCAATATCGTTGCTCGGGAGGAGAAGAGCGTTGCCATCTGTTTGTTTACAGCTTTTGTGTAGTTAGAATTGTATACACGTGGGCGTGTGCCTGTGTGTGTGTATGTACATCCGTATTCACGTATGTTCAAGTGTGTGTTGCGGTATTTACGCGGTGTTTACTACGATAGTTTTTGTTTTTGTCATTATTATTATTATTATCATTGCTGCTTCGGTGTGCTGCTGCTTATGTTTTTGTTGTTGTTCTTTTCTGTCATTCGCGTAGTCATGCTCTTCTCGCTCGTCCCGCATTCTTGTCACTCACTTTTTATTTATTTTCTGGCGTGGCAGCGACGCTGTTGGTGGTGGAGCTGCTGTTGCTGCCGCTGCTTCTGCGCGCCTCACTTTACTCGCTATTATCGTGGTGTGTTTGTATCCCCGTCGCCAGCAATCACTCTCCTTCCCTCTTCTTCTTGTTTTCAACATTTGTTGTTTATTCATTGGATTGGATGATAATCAGTTTGTTTACATTTTAGTTGCTTGATTTTAGTTTTTCGTTTTGTTTTATGCCGCAGAAACCAAAAACAATGCAGACAAATATTAATGAAAAACAAAAGACAAATGAAAAATAAATGAACATAATACAGGCAAAAAAATTAGAAGCACAACTAAAAAGGGGACTTTTGAATGTTGTTGTTGTTGTTGTTCTTGTCGTTCGTGTTCCTTTAAGTGTAGCATACGATAATTTTTTTTTCATTTAATTTCATCGTGTTTCTTTCGCAAATGTCAATGATTGATTGTGTATGAATTTTATTACGTTTATGGAGTGTAAATCAAGTAAAAGAAATATTAACTACGTACTAACAAGAAAAAACAACTGTTGTGCAACCACCATTACAACAACACTACTGTTCCGTTAATCAGTGTTACTCGTTAAGCCCAACGAGCCGGTCGGTTGTCTTTGTCGCGTCATCGTTGTCGCTATCCTCGCATTTCTCCACGAGAGTCTATTCGTACGAATGCAGTTGCATTTCTTTTTTATTAATTTCTCATGATAGTTTATTTAAAAATATGTATATTTTTTTATATTTGCACTTTGTTCAGTCTTGTTTCATTCGTGTTTTTATTTAAATTTTAACACTCATTCATCACGCGAAGTGTGGTTGGTTTCTGCTTGTTTTGGCACATTCGGTAATCGAAATGAATTCAATTCAAACAATAATAAAACCCAAATAACTTTTATAAAAATACATACTTACCTTCATGAATATATGTACGTGCTTACATAGCATGTAATTGTAATGATTTTAATAATATTAACTAAGTTTTCCTCTATAAAAAACACCAGCAAATCTTCGTTTACTTTGCTTTTACGTTTTAAATTAAATGACAAATCACGGAATTCGATTGCATTTCCACTGTACAATAAAAAGCGTCGTAGTTTCATATTTAACACAAAAAACAGGATCTTTACTTTAGGAATATTCACAAGTATATTTTTTTAGCACCTACAACTTTTATTTTGTTTTTCTTTTAATTTTAATGTTTACAAAATTGTTTTTCCGTAGAGTTGCGACGTTTGAAGTGTTGTTAACACGATCTGTTTTTGCCCTCGCTTAATTGGCCGTAATTGCTTACCACAAAATGACGTTTTGTACTGTTGTTTTTCCCCTCATTCTTTTTTATTGTTACTTTTTTCCATGTTGATGTCGTTGTTGGGTTTTTTCTCATATATGCATTTATAATTAATTATTGATTCATTTGTTGTTTGCTTGGTATCGATTTCAAATCGATGTAAACGATATAAGTACTTTTTTAACATCACATGTTTTGAACTATGTAAATCATTTATTTAACAATCGTTTATTTTCCTCTCTCCCGATCTCTCTTTTTCTTTGATGCCACAGATGGGCCTGCACTTGCCAATGCTCATTACAAACACTCAAACTTTAGACTCTTGGAACACCCTTGGCCAGTTTTCGCCACCCATCGACCGCAATCATCTACGCGTACCTCTTCCCATCTCCTTCGGCGCACATAACGACTCGAGCTTCAGAAACGTCGCAGCTACACGAAGCCTCTTCAGCAGCAGCGATCTGACAGCGTCGCCGCAGAAACCAACCGATCCGACTGACATCGACGAAGGTGAGGAGAAAACCGAGCGCCCGCCGAAAGCACGAAGTGAAGCCTGCTCCGACTTGGCGACCGACAGCGAAAAAGCCATCGCTGGCGAAGCCGTTGTACGTGGATCCAGTCCCAACGCGAACCCGAACACACGAGAAGCACATAGAAACCGGCACGAGTCACACGATCAAGACGAGCTGGACATCAAACAGGAGCTGGTCGATTTCTTTCACGCGCCACACCCGCCGGCGCCCTCGGACTCCAATCGCTCGTACAGCTCCACCGATGAGAACCAGCGCCTCAGCAGTGTCGGCGTTGACGCCGAGGACTTTGCCCAGGACTTGCGTGTCAGTGCTGCTGCTGCGGCAGCGGCAGCCGCCAAGGGTTTGGACTTCAGCCAGTTCGTCCTGCCACCGCGCAACATGCGACATTCCTCCGAGTCGATTGAAGAGAAGTTTGCGCCACTCAACATGCGCAAATTAAACACAACGGCGGCCAATTCTGCGGCGGGACAGATGCTGATGAACTCCTTGTTGTCGAACGAGAGTACGTCCGAGGAGAACATGCAGGGCAGTGGGCGTGGCGGCAAGATGGGTAGTGGTAATGGTGGCGGCATGAATGATACACAAACATCGGCGTCCACTTCGGCAGCAGCGGCGGCAGCTGCAGCACTTTATGCCGAACATCTGAATCGTGACGACTGCGATTTCGTCGGCTCGAATGTGTCCCTGAAACTTCGCTCGATGGATCGGACGCAGCGCATCATTGCGGAGAAATTGATCAGCGAGGTGCTCTTCTACGGACAGTTCAGTGAGCTCGAGCGAAGTGCGCGCATAGAGCCAAAGTGAAGTGGACAGCATCCTTCAAATCAGTCATGGGTTGAGTTCCATACAAAAAGATGCGAAAAAGACACATAACGGTAGTTTCGAGGACGAAATGCTACCGATTCGGATTTGGCTCTTTCAGGTATGATGATGGTGACATTTCCGTTCCATTCAGATGAGCCTCTGCATTTATTTGTGCAGCATTTACAAATTTCTCCGTTTGTATTACGCCAGAGTTGTAATTTATTAGTTCACGTGACATCTGAAAATGGCCCAAACAAATGGCTATGGAAATGGGCAGAAGAGACTCTATGATAACTGTAATTTTCCGCGTAATGACATCGTGGAATTGTATCCTTCGCTCGCGCGTCACGCTTCAGTCACTCAACAAGGTTTTCTGTAACCCAAACAAAGATTTAAGTACCTCGCTTTAAACAGTCGTCAGTCAGTCAGTTAGACACAACAGTCAGTTACTCAATCAGTCACTCATCTTTAAAATTTAATTCAATCCTGAATCCCTGTTAACTAGAATGTAACTAGTTAAGGTTAACATATTAAATCAGTCACAGACTTAAAAGTGAAAACCTAGTTTAGTTAACGTACTCAAATTTTTAGTTGGTGAATAAGAAACCGCTAGTAAAACGTACCGTACTGTACCTTTTTTGAAAAGATTTTTTAACACGTATTTAAGATTGTATGAGGATTAGTTGTATTTTTGTATATGTTTTTAGTTAGTGTAAATAAACGATGGCAGAACAACAACTGCGTAATATCAAAAAATCAGATCAATAACAACAAAAATAAATAAATGTTTAAATGTGAAACGTTCTGTTTGTTGTTTTTTTTCTACGGTCTCCAAAGAATCTTAGATGGTATACTGTAAGTTATCTTAAAGGGGTAAGCATCATATATATTTTCTGGAGCCCTGTCTCCACTCACTCCAGTGGCAGATTCTTTAACAAAAAAGGAGAAAAAGATCAACATAATGCAGGTCAGGGCTCAGAACACCATTGAAAGAATTTTCGGTGTGCTTAAAACACACTTTAGATTTCTTTCAAGGCAACCAGTACTTCATTACAGCCATGAAAAAGCAGCAGATATTATTAATGCTTGTGTGATTTGACCACAATATTCTTTTATTGCGCGGCAAGTTCTGGAAAGTGCTGTTGAGGAGGAGGCGAACGAAAAAGGTCGAGTTATATACCATACATTGTAAAACAATTATTTACAAATTTTTTTAATTATTTTTTTAAGTTAAATAGGCATTTTCTGCAAACTCAACTAAATACCGTCATTTTTAGCTGTTAAAAAAGTGCGTGAAGTTAAATTCTTTAATAAGACTCGCATTTAGCAAAGACGTAAACCAAAATACGAATTTAAACTGGGTGATTAAAAGTCGTCTATTATATTTAATTCCCGGTTTGTGTTCGTGGTAATAATTGCAGGGATGTTATCCACTTTTTCCGAAAAAAAATTAAATTGGAAAAACAAATGGATGAGGTATATTAATTATACTAAAATTAATGGTAATTAATCCATTATATCATATTTTGGACAAAAATATCGCAGATCGGAATAAATATTTTGTAAACAAATCGATATAAATAAAAAGAAGATAATATAAGCGTTATATAGACGGAGGATCAGAGGCTTCTACCGGCAGAAGTTGAACAATAACAGTATCTTGCAGAATTTTCAGGCGTTATGATCTTACATTTTCCAGTATTTGACTGATCTCAATGACAGAATTATGTAACTGAAAAACATCGTCATTAAATGAAATAAATTCCTATAATCAATAATGTAGCCTTTAAATTCTAGGGGAATGTATAGAAATAATTGCTATAAATGTATATATTGTACATACTCATTTATACATAATTTAAATTAAACTTGTTGATTAATTACTTCCTTTATCTTTTCTCTTTAAGACAGAACGCACACCGATAAGATACGTTAGCCGGTAGCCGGTAGTATTCGGTAAACGCAACGGTACACAACACATAGTAATGGTGTAGCGTTGGGTTTATCACTACACCTTAGAAACGACGCTGCGCTAAACCGAAATAACACCGTTGCGTTCTGACAAAAAGTTTGTAAACATTCACACGCTCATGAACATTTTTTTGACATCTGACTTTTTCATTGCGCATTTTTGACTCACTTAGATGCGCATGCCAAAATTGGAAATTCCTAGTGGTCTCCGTTAGTGCGTTTCTTATTTCAGCCACTTGCATAAGACTGCGTGTTCCAATTTCATTTTGACAAAACGCAACGCAAGACGTACTTATTTAGGTACCACAGGTAGTTCGACTTTAGACCAAAGACTTTGCTTACACTGTAAAGTTCACAGCATTAAGCTCAATCAAAGCAGCAAGTTCAAGTTAGAGCAGCAAGAAATAGCTTGGCTTTAAAGTTTAAACCAAATGACAGCAGCATTTTCAGGCAGCATGAAATGTCAAAAACTGTTCAAAAAAGAAAGCAAAGGCGATTGAAAACAACAAAAAAATGTAAACAAACACAAAAGAAGAAGAACAAGAATACTTTTGCCTCTGTCAAAATAAAATTAGCTGGAGTGCAGAGGCAGATTTTAGGCAGACCCGCCTAAAAGTTACTGGGTGGTTAAGGATCGTGTCCAGTTCACCTCGTTGGCTCATCAAGAGTAGGTCGTGAGAAGATAATCTAACTTATGTTCGGAAAACAAAATGGCGAAAGCACACTTTGTGTGAAATTAGTATAACCTCAAAATCAAGAACTGTTACATAGAATAACTATGTGAAAATTCGTAATATACTTTTTATTAGCTATTGGTGTTATTATTTTAATACCAAGGGGTTTTACCCCACAATTATTGATGACAATATAATCCTAGGATTAGTCAAATAACTTTTTGCCCTTCGGGGTCCCACATTCCAAAAAAAAGGATCGTGTCTAGTCATTTGCATTTGTTAGAAAGTTATTAATTTGGCTGAATCTAGAGAAAACCATGAATTTATTGCCGAAATCTCATCAAGAATTTGGTCAAACCGAGTACTGGAATACATTCTTTAAGAAACGCGGCGAAAAAGCGTTCGAATGGTGAGTTCAATTGCAGTTTGAGAACTGCATTTGTTTGGAGTTTAATTGTGATACATCCTTGTTCGAAGGTATGGCGAGTACCTGGAGCTGATAGAGCCCATTCATAAATATGTAAAGCCAGCCGACAAGATTCTGATGGTGGGCTGTGGAAACTCCAAGTTGAGCATGGATATGTACGATTCGGGATTTAAGTAAGTGAAATAAATTTCCTGGATTGTTATTAATGTGCTATTCTTTTGAAGGGACATCACAAACATCGATATTTCGAAAGTGGTAATCAAGAAAATGTTGGACCAGAATGCAAGCGCTCGACCAGACCTACAGTTTCTACATATGGATGCAACACAAATGGTCTTTGCAGATGAGACGTTTTCCGTGGTGCTTGATAAAGGCACACTTGACGCCCTAATGACGGATGATAGCGTAGAGGTGCGCTTAACAGTGGAGAAATATTTTAATGAAATAATGCGCACAATGCGGTGAGATGGAATTTATGCTTTCAAGGGTTATTTCGATTATAATGAATTTGAATTTCTTAGCTATGGAGGTCGCTATATCTGTATTTCGTTGCTGCAGGAACATATCCTGAAATATGCACTTGAATATCTGCCCTCTCGCTCGTTCATGGTGCGCATTACACGTTGCTTGGATGCAGAACGAGCCAATCTCAGCAAGAATGCCGCAGACGGCGAAGAAGCAGCGGCGATGCCGGTTTTTCTGTTGGTGGCTACAAAGTTCAAAGCTTTACCAATGCCTGTAAGATATGCAGTCAAATTTCAATTTAGTTGAAAGGTTTGATACATTTTTTACATTTCCAGATCTTGGAGTTTAGTATGGGCAACGATAAAATGCTAAGACTACAGAACACTGAGGAACTGCTTAAAGCAGTGCGCTCGGTGCAGACAGCAGCATTGGTTTGCAATGGTCTGGCCAGGGGAAATATTGCAGGTTTGAATAATGATTATTATTAGGTCACCATTTTACGACATCCGTCATTACAATTGCTAATAAAACTTAAACTTTAACTTGAATGTAGTATTAAACTTGCATGTAGTTTCGTTAAATTCAGAGTTAAGCATTTTGTTTTTTGAAAAATATAAATTTATTGTGTCTTTTTGAAGATCTTGACGAGGTCACCATGGATTTGTGTAGACCTGGTGATGAGGAACTACGTTATACGGTCTACATAATCGACCAACCTCCAGCGCGGTTTCTAGGCAGGTATGCGGTTTTTATTGTACCGCAAGGAAGGTTAGATAAACATAATAACTTCCGATTCCTGTTCAAATGGTCTTTCTATTTTAGAGAAGTTGAGTGGCTCTTTTCAACAAAACAGGGGAGGAAAAAGCTTCTCCAATCGGCTGGATTTCAACGATTAGCTGTTGTGACGTTACATCGCGACCAGAATTATTCATCACTGGACGAAGTCAAGTGCGAATTATGTGAGAGCGTAAAAAGCTTTTCTCCACTAGGCCTTAGCGAACAAGTGAGTGACACTGTGAACAAATCGAGTGGCTAGTAGACATTCAATGCCAAATAACAAACACCTCTGTGTAGATACCATTTCTTTCACTCGGGGCGGATGTGGGCCAGCGTGATACTTTGGTAAGCGGCTTTTCAAAAGTATCCGGCGATTTTCGAATTGAAGAAGTTGAGGGTACAGATGGTAAAATATTTAGACGACTAATTTTCCTCAGCAATCAGTTTGTGGTGCAATCCGAAGCGCTGGTGAAGAAAAGTAAGTACGATGTGGTGTGCCGCATCACTCGAAGAGGTATCACTAAGTATTAACTAGAATTGAGTTGCTTAAACAGTTAAACCCAGGGGAAAGAAGGAGCGCAAGAAGATCGACCATAGTTACTTGGCTTGTCAGCATCATTTATATATGTCGGTGGGTGTACAGATGGCAACCCAGGCTGGCAGCGCCACATCATTTAAGAATGTTCTAGTTGTGGGTTTGGGAGGCGGTGGTCTATGCAGTTTTCTGCACGCCGTCCTACAGTAAGTACTCAGTGTTACCATCTCAATCTAAATCAGTTCGATTAATTTCTTTAGACATGTAATCATCACTGCTGTGGAAATAGACCCTATTATATTGGAGGTGGCCGAGCAGTACTTTGAGTTGAAACAAGATAAGCGCTTACATGTGGTCATTGACGACGGTCTGGCGTTTATTGACAAGTGCAGAGTAGAAGGTATCCATGTCCACCTTTTCCTTTCGAGCTAATAATAATGTAACTTGTACTGCTTTAGATTTTCATTTCGATGCGATACTCTTTGATGTTGACAGCAAAGATCTCGCCCTCGGCATGAGCTGCCCACCACAGAGCTTCCTTGCAGCCGCCGTTCTTGCAAACATTAAACAACTTATTGGGCCCAAAGGTGTTTTTATCCTGAACTTAGTATGTCGCGATGAGACGCTACGTGACCAAGCTGTAAACGATTTACAGCAAGTCTTTGCTTCGGTTTGTTGCTATAAACTACTCGAGGATGTGAACGAAGTTATATACTGTTGTAATAATGAACACTACAAAGAATTAGACGATTGGAAGAAGGTGCTGGGCACCTCTGGCCGTAGCTTAAATAGCTTAGCAAGAGAACAGAAATTAGTCAACAATGATACAATTGATGTTGCTGATTTTTTAAAGGATTTGAAGATATAAGTTCTATTGTGTGATGCTCCGATAAACAAACGGGTTTATTGTGCGTACTAAAATTTTGGGAACAGTTTATAATATTGTATAAATTAAAGAGAAGCATTTAAATCAAAGTTTAATCCTAAAATTATAGAAGCTAAAAGTATATCATTAAGAAACAATTTATTATTGTATAAGCAGTGACATACATTTTTAAATAAAAATTAAATACATTTTCAGGCTGAAAAACAAGTTTCTATTTCTGAAACCTTTTTATTAGGTCACTTTCTTTAGGAGTATCTCCTATCCACTTCCCAATGAGCTTGGGATTTTGAGCATAGATTACAATTAGATGACAATGCATTCCTGAAGCTTAATTACCTGCCTCCGCTATTTTCGCCTTAAGTTTTTCACAGCAATATAAGATTAATTCTACTCTATTTAATTGTAAACTACTCGAATTTTAGTTTAATGATCCGAAGATAAACGATAACGTTTTTAAATCGATATAAATAAAAAGAAGATAATATAAGCGTTATATAGACGGAGGATCAGAGGCTTTAAAAAATCTGCAATAAATTTAAGATTGGAAGATTAATCTATTATGAAGTCTTTTAATAGGGTTAACGTATTGTGAATAATTTTTATGAGATGGGTCTCCCAGCTTGACAGACGTTGAACAATAACAGTATCTTGCAGAATTTTCAGGCGTTATGATCTTACATTTTCCAGTATTTGACTGATCTCAATGACAGAATTATGTAACTGAAAAACATCGTCATTAAATGAAATACATTTCTATAAGCAATAATGTAGCCTTTAAATTCTAGGGGAATGTATAGAAATAATTGCTATAAATGTATATATTGTACATACTCATTTGTACATAAGTTAAATTAAACTTGTTGATTAATTACTTCCTTTATCTTTTCTCTTTAAGACAGAACGCACACCGATAAGATACGATAGCCGGTAGCGGTATTCGGTAAACCGCAACACATTTCTCGGGTACCGGTAAATCCAGCTAAATCCGGAATAAAACCAGAAAAAATTCTTTTTTAAAGAAAATTTCATCTCGTTTTTATTGAACTCTCTTAAGAATGTGGCAATATATTTCGGTTACTAAAATTAATAAATCGCTTGAATTGCAAATAAAAAAATACAATTGCAAATGTTATTTTCATTGATTTATTTCGAAATATTTAATAACTAAATAAATTACATAGATAATTAACTAAAATTAAGTAAACAAAATTTCCAAGTAGAAAACAAATGGCAATTTTTTCAGTTTTTGCTTTCGTTGTATAGCAAAAACTAAAGGAACTTAAAAACGATATACGTGGTTTTAAAAAAGAAATGTTTTAAGAAATGTTCTCTTTATAAAATATTTATAATTAAGTATGAATGTATGTGTGTATGAATGCATGTGTGTATGATTGTATGTATGGATGGCTGGATGGATGTATGTTTGTAGGTATGTGTAAATGTATATAAGTATCGTATATTTATTTATAAATCAATGTATACATTTATACCATATGTATATTACCCAAACTTATAACTGAAACTTTTGCGTTAAGTTGACATAAGATTACTTTTGCTCTAAATACATATATTTCAAAAGTTATTTAAACATAAATTTGTTTTTTTTTTTAAATTATTTCAATTCAAACTTCCATTGAATTTCCTATCCAAACACTATCTTTCACGCACATACATTTTTCTACAAAAATATTTTTAGCAGTCAACAATTTACAATTTTCTTTTTAGCACTCAACGATTTACAATTTCTTTCCTGCAAATATTAAATAATATTCTTTAAAAAGTTCTCTAAAATATCTTATATATTTATATAAATAGTAATTTAAGTTTAAGTGTGTGTTTAAGCATTTTAATAGTTGTCAACAACGTACACCAATTGTACACAATATACAACAATGCACAATGTCTTTCGTTTTAATATATTATTAACATCTCCGATTAACACATTTGATTTTTGCTTTCTTTCATAAATTAATTTTATTACATTTAATTTTGTTAATAACTCGAAATTTGATCTGGGTTTACTAGATACGTATGTATGTAAGTCATCGTTATCGTCTGGGTTGTTTGCTGACTAAAATTAAAAGCAGAAAAAAATTGTGTGTGTGAAAAACTGGGATTCAAAACTTACTGCTATCTATAAATATAAAGATGCAAATTAAATACATAGGATACATTAATCAGGCAAACAATATAGACACAACAACTTCAATGAATTAATGTCTGCTATAAAATTATGTAAGTGTATAGGTATATGTATGTATTCCGTTAATTATAGATTACTAAATAAATGAAATTATTAACTGGTAAGCAAATGATTTCAACTGAATTCTGAAACAAGTAAATGCAATCTTTTCTAAGTTGAGTTTTAGTAAATTAAATTAATTTATAACATTATTGATGTTTTTTTTTTGTTAATAATAAATACTTTCTTCGAATTTTCTTTGTCAACAGTGTTTAATAATTTTTTATAACTCTTGTATAGTTATTATATTAATTTTATTTATCGATACAACGTTTAAGTCGAAATCATTTTGTTTTTTACGGTAAAACAAAAATTAGCAGTTAACCGGCCTCGCTAAGCAAAGCATTTTCAGTAAAAACTGTGAAGTGTCTGTCAATGTTTAAGTTTTTGTATTGAACATTTATGTTTTTTCCTTCGATAATGAAACCAAACCTTTTTCGTTTTAAACATCTAGCAATAAATTTAAAAATAGATTAACTATTTTTCGACAAAATCAGAAATGATTCTCAGAATTAAAATTGATCGGATTTCCAACTTAATACGATGATTATCGCCAGTGGATTTCTTAATAAAATTGAAATTAATTCATCCTCTTTTTCATTTGTAATAATTTTCTTATCTTTTCCTTCACTATCCTGCGAAAGGATATAACTTTAATTGTTATAAAAAAATAAATTATCTCCTGTTTACTGCAAGTTATTTTATATCAATTAAAAAAAAAATAACCGTGACTATTTTAATCAGTGTGTAATAAATTAATACAACTGATGTTGTCGTCAAAAAGTCTTTTGGTATTTAAAAAAGTCAAATCGTAAACAACGCAGACGCGTCTATATTTCGAATAATAAAATGAGGAATTTTGTTAATATATCATTTTACTGCCTGCGCACATCGATGAACGGCCGTCGACGGTGGCTATCTTGTTTCACGACTGCCTATCATCACTCATTTTGCCTTGAAATTTATTGTTTTGCTTAATATTTTTTTCAATGCAACAGCTTTTCTTTAGGTAGGCAACACTTTTGGAGCATAAATTAAGAGCCGTATTTCATAACAACAAACGGAACGCTAATCATGCGTTATGCTTTGTTATTTTCACTAGTTGTTATTTCCTATGTCATTTCCAAGGAAAGCGTATATATAAAGCATAACGAACGATAAGCGTACCATTTATTAACAAATAAGTCCCTGAACCTAAAACCATGTCTTAGTGAGAGCCGCCATCGCCAGCCGCTTTCGAAGTACGCAGGCAATTATTGCAGTTAGTGAGAGAATACGATATTCTTGATGTGCCAAAGGATAAGCATCGGATAAACAATCGATTAATTTTGTTAATCAAGTAAATTTAAAAATAAATAATTCCCTAATATTTATGTTTTGCTGCTTCTGCTTAATAATGAACCTGTAAAGTGAATCAACACCTATATTTACGTAAAGCACATTTAAATTTTGTGATTTTTTTGAAGGCTCTAAGAATATCGTACTCTTTAAAATCAGCCACTGGGTTACTTTGTTAGTTAGGTACGTAGAAAAGCAAGCACAATTTCAATTTTTAAATGTTTCTAAAAGACGTTTTTAAATATCTTATTGAAACTGCGATTTTTCTTTTTTTTCGACGATGAGGAAGTCGTACTACGTATGCTACTATTTCCACCACTACTGCTGCCGCCGCCATTACCGTTGGTGGTGTTTGCGGTGTGTGCTGCACCCCCGGATGTCGAGCACAGAATGTCTTCCTCTAGTAAGCGAAAAGAGTTTTCATTTGCATTCGTCAGGAAATTAATATCGGACAGGGAAGACGAGTCAAAGCTGGCCGCAGGTGAACCACGCTGATAGAAGCTATCGGATCCAGAAGGACGCAGCAAATGATTGGAAGCTGCAGCATTTGTTGGTGTCTTTGTTGTTGTTTGTGTTAATGATGTTGTTGGTGAATGTTTGTCCGACTTCTTTGATCGATACCATTCCCAGGAGGTGGACTGATGCGATGGTGTTGTTGATGGGCCGTTTGAGGTTGACTTCAGTTTTAGACTTTTGCTGAACGGTGATTTAAAGAATGCCGGTGATGACAGACGCCTGGATGATTTCTTGGCAGCTTTGCTGTCTGCTTTGCTTTGACTGTTGGAAGCTGATGTTGGTGTGGCTGCCGCTGGCGCCATTGAAGCCTGAATTTGATAGCCAGACGGACCCTCGGGCATGAACTCATTGTACGCCAAATCAGCGACGGGCAAGAAATTGTCCAGATCATCTTCGTCAAGTATTAGGTTTTCGTCGTAGTCGCTGCTGTTACCAGTTATATGTGGACTGTTGGAAGGATCAGAGCAGTCGTGCAACTGAGAGGTTGAGTACAAGCGGCTGCTATTGGTTGGAGCGGAGGTTTGACGTTTGAGGTATTGCAACCGTCTTTTAGAAGATTTGTTTTTTTGACCAGCGTTACTCAAATCATTGGTGCCGCTGCTTCCGGTTTGTAGTTGGTTGGTTTTAGATCCTTGGAAATCGAACGCGAGGTCACGTTTTGTTGACTCTGAAAAAATAACAGCGGTTAAATGAATGAGGTTAAAGAGAGCTTCATTTAAATTAAAGCTTCAATTCAAACAGTAGACGTAGTGTTCAAACCTGTTTCGGAAAATTGATCATATTCCTCCATTGAATACAGCTGCTGTTCCAGCTGCTGTCGAACTTGCTGCTCACTATTTGGCGAAGAGTATTTCTCTCCGTTGCGTTTAGAGTTTGTCGCCATACCAGAGCCGTTCATAATACAGTCTTCATTGTTGCTATTGCCATAACAAACAGATATTTTACGCTGTCTCGGCTTGCAATCGTGTCCAATATCGCCGACATAATCATTTATTGTACCATCGTCGCTCTTGGAATCCCCACTGGACTGCTTAAGTATGAGCATCGCTTCCTCGCTAGGACGGCGATATTTCTCATTTGCAGCTTCTCTATGAAGGTTCTGCCGGTGATCTGAAAAATCTTCGAAAGATTTGCGTCGATGCAATTTCCGTTGGATCGCAGCCGTGTCAGTCATTGGAGTCTTTCGCTTGGAAACTCTCTGCAACTCCCGAGTCTCGCGACGCATCGAACGAATGAAAAGTATACCAACCACTACGACGAGGAAGACAAAAGCACCTACAAAAATAATGACGATAATGCAAGCGTGAATCTGCAACGTCAGATCCTCGAGCTCATTTCTAAGCTGGAGATTGTTTTGCGACAGCAGTTGTTCGTAGTCGCTGTGTTGTCGATTTTGCTCCTCCAGAGAGCGTACATTCAGAGTCTGTTGCGTCAGTGTCTGCTGCAGTTCCTCCACCTGCTTCTTGTAGCGTCGAGAGAGTTCTTCTAGATATTGTCCAGATAACGACATGTTACGTTCGAGCGCCTGCAATTAAAGGAAGCACAAGTGAAGCTGTTGCAAATGAAATAGTGACTGGAGCTACAAAAGGAATGAAATTCAAGTGGATGAAGTAATTTTGGCTGCGTAGGAGGTTCTAAGAATAAAGGATACAGTGGAGCGAAGTGGTTACACATTGTATAATTCGAAACTTCGAAAAATCTTCAACCAGGTTTTCCGACATAAAACGTAAGATATACAAGAGTTGGTTGGGGTTGGTGTATGGACGTAAAAGGACACAAAATGTTTCGCTATAAATTTATTTGCTTTACTGTATCAAAAAGTTCAAGCGGATTGCAATGAATCTCGTCCTTTTCGTGGGGGTACCGAAGCCGCTTTCAAGCATGCAAACACGCAAACATGCCATTAAACTTATTTTTTTGAAAATTTTGTTTTGAGAAGGAAAGAAAAGGAATGGGAGGAAAAGTGTGTCATGGTTCGCACCTCCGAAAGAAAAATATTCGCGATAAGGCGATTCAACTTCAGCCTTGATAGGATTTAAATCGGTTCAATGATAACAGCGATGTACATAGCAAACTAAACCAATTTTATGGACTATTTATAACCATTAGTTCAGCTTTTTTATCCCTCTTTCTTTTTCTCACACACTTCAGTTCCTTATCTTTAATCTTAATCACTTCGTAATAAATCTCTTTCCAAGTAATCATTATCTCATTTTAAATGAAAAAGTTACATACATTAAAATATTAAATGGTGTAAATTAGTAAAGAGATTTCAAATGAGATTTCTTTGAGCTACATCCAGTACTTTATTAGTACTGTTATTTTTTTTTTCTTTCCTCCTGCATATTATGCGCCCGTTGCCAGTACTTTTACGTAAAAATGTAAAAACAACCTTCACTACTTATTTTTATGCTATTGCATTTTAGCAGACTTTATTAAACTTGTTTCCTTCTACGTTCCACACGCTCTCTTGACTTGAACAACACTTTTCATACCGCAGAAAATCGCGTACGTTCCAGTTCACTCACCTTGATGCGATTGGATAGACGTATGAAGATGCTTTCCGAATGCGGACCACCATTCGGGATTTTCTGCTGCATGTTGATGCCAACACCAACACCTCCCGGTGTCGCTGAGCCACTACTCGTCGCTTGCTGACTGCTGGCGCTCCCACCAGCTGCTGTCGCCACACCCACCCCGGGCGGCATCATGGTGGTCGAAGTCAACAGATTATCTATGCTATCCCACGATGAGGGATCCTCTGAGGTGAGGCCAGCGGTTGCACTTGCAGACAACGGTTCGCTGGACGTTATTGACGAATGTGAAAAATCAGCGCTGCCCTCGAAAAGAGGTTGTTGCTGCACGCCATTCGTGTCTTTTGGCATTTCAGGCTGTGACGTTATCGTTGTCGTCGTCGTGCCCGTCAACACATCATCTTCGTTATTTAAATTAAAAATATTTACATCCCGCGCCACCGCGTCTTCGTGTTGAGTTTCGGCAACGCTCTCAGTTGCGGTGGTTGTTGTACTCGTCATCCTCGCTGGTGTTGCTGCTGCAGACATTTCTAGTTCGAGCTCTGGTCGTGCCAGTTGTTCAGCTGGTGTTAAAGTCGGCTCCGTGACTGTTGGCTGTTGTTGGTCGCTTATATCAACGGGTTGTTTTCCGGGATATTGAGCGGCAATTTTGAACTCCTCGTCTGTAATAATTATTTTCTTCTTCTGGTTCTGTACATTGTCCATGGAATCAAAGGTAGTGTCAGCAAGCGGCAATTTCTGGTCGATAGTCAAATTCAGCGCTAATTCAGCATCCTCCTCGTCACCATCTGATTGCTCTGCAGGTATGATCGCCGCCTCGTGTAGATTTTGCCGATTTTCGGCTACAAGTCGACACAGCGCCCCAACGTATTCCATCGGCAACAGTTGTAGGAAATAACTTGACTGCTTGACTGAATGGCGGCTACCGGCCTCATTAAATAGCGATGTTGCTTTGATCCCGAAATTATTGGCACACATGTGAGTATTTCGCAAGTCGCGTTGCAGTCGCTTAACATGTAACAAGTCACTCAAAGTCCTCGCTTTACACGACAACACCTCGTTGACTCGCTGAACCAATGCATTGTTACACTCAGCACAACTAAACCGCTCCAAGGCTGGTGTTTGACAATCGGTTGGCAGATAGACAGCTGCCGGCACTGAGTTGTTGTTGCTGGCGGGCTTCACGAGCACTTCAGCGGCTTTCTTAACAATGGACAGAACCGCATCGGAGGCTGATTTAAATAGATTGTTTTCGGAATTCTTGACATGAGCCTGCTCAAGCACGAATTCATCTTCGAAATCATCTAAATCCTCGTTCGGATGATTCTCCGTCTCGAAGGCCTCGAACTCGGAGGTGCCGAATACGCGAAATAATGAAACCGGGCAAAAGTGCTCCTTAGAGTAGTGCGAATGTATGTCGACGCGCACAAATTTCCCGAATAAATGCGGATGCAGATCGAAGCTTTGCACCGTGCGTGAGTCTTCGGCAATGAAGCGCCCCACGTTGGACCAGTCACGTGTGGGAAAACGATTCGAGACGGCGACGGTGAAATTCCGAGGTGAAGAGGAGAACAACTCGAAGTTGGCCAGATCAATTTTTTGTGCTTGTATGGCTTCGCAGAGCTCGACGACAAACCAGATACGATTCGTGCAGGGACTGAGCATGTACTCGTCCTTGGAAGCACTTAGAACAGCTCCGGTGTTACTGGCATCGCCATTGGATGCAATGATTTTGGCGCCGCAATCGGGGGAGGCATAGTTTTTGGAACGCAACTTGAGTGGCGGCAACTTGTGGCTGCCATTCGTATTGTTGTTATTGTTTTTCTTTTGCGTCGACGTATTGACGACATCCTGTTCCAACTGCTGTTGTTTTTCGGCGGCCTCCATTTGCTTTTGCGCCCACTCGGAGAAGACGGGAATCGGTACCTCTTCCGCATTCGCGCTGTCAACAGCAGGTGCTGGAGCAGAGGTAGCTTCAGCTGCTTGTTGTTCTTGATGAGTATCGGTGACTGTCGAGTTGTTTGCTGATGCAGAGTCCGACAAGTGTTTAGCTCCGACTGACTGATCATTTGGAATGTTTTCTGCAACATTTTGATCTAGAATTTGGATTATTGTGGCGGGTTTCGGTATGGTTGGATCTCCACCGGAATCGTTGATTTTAATAATTTGGTCATCTACGGATTGTGGTTGTTGTTAAGGTTAAACGGACAAACTTTTCACTAAAGAACCATCAAAAAAATTATACAATATACCTTTCTGCATCTCCTCGCCGTTTCCTGTTGGTAGCAGAAGTTCTAGCGTATTATTTACACGATGCTCCGGCTGATTGGATGGTGATTCAACGGAGCCATCAAAAATTAGTGCTTCTACACCCGAGCGCGTGACTTTCAAGACCTCTTTCGGCAGGTCTGCGAACTCGTGCACCGCGCTGGTAACGGTAGGAATTTCCGTGATGCCAGACAAGCTATTAAAAATCATAAAGAAATTGTATAAAAACTGTATAAACTGTATAAAAATCGGTATATTGATAAAACTATTACAATAACAATAACTATAATACTACAGTTGAAGCTGTTTCGACATATTTATAATTATGGAATTTCTTGATAATGTTTATAAACCATGTTTCTAAATTTTATAAAAGTATGTACGTTGTTCAGTAATACAATCTGTGAGTATAGCGGATTTAATATTGAAGGATATTTTTATTATTTTCATACCACTCATGTTTTATGTTTATGAAAATCAAAAATTAAAAAAAAGAGCCAATAAAGAAGTGTTGGCAAAACTTACATTTAATAAATCGTTTTAATGAACACTAATTAATCAGTGTCATTATAACTTACCTCATGAACATCGTCGAAATGGCTAAAATTTGGGAAAACCAAACTATCCAAAAGAATATCAAAAACATGGTTAAATTTGTTTTGATCTTCTTAAATTCGCAGCAGATAAAATCTGTTAACATTTGCAGCAACATTTTGCAAATTTTTCCTCAATTCGCTTCGAAAGGAAGTACAAAAAAATAAACACTTGTTGCTTGAGCATAGAAAAGTAAAGGAAAAAATAGAAAAAAAAAATATACATTTTATAATGAGCGAAAAAAGCAATTTGAAATCTTAAGCGTTGTACTCGTGACACCCACTAAATATTGACTACAAGCTGGATAAACCACGTCAGTAATACTTTGTCAAGCGATACGACAGCGATTTTCGCTGGCATTTAATAACAGAACCATTGTCGAAGGTTTTGTTGTGGCTGTTATCATGTATTACTGTTATTACTATTGTTATTTTTTTATTGTTGTTATTATTAATGATGATCTACGGGTACCTGTTGATAAATTTATTGCATTCACCCAATTCATTTAAGCAAACTATAGTAAAAATATACAACGTTCACCTAAAAGCAATAAAAAGGCATTGAACATTTCTGACGGAACGTTTATTAAATTAAGAAAACTTTTAAACGAAATAAAATGGTAGAAAAACAAATACAGCTGTTTAGGAAACAATTAAACAACAATAAAAAATGTTACTGTGCCGAAGAGGAAGAGGGACGGTTGATTTGGACTTCTGGACAAAGAAAATAACCAATTCACTAGTGATGTTAATGTTAGATAAAAGACAAAGGTCAAGCTAAAAGATATGATTAGAGTACATTGAAAGATAGGAGATCTTTCGATGATACGCTCAAAGAAGAGTAAAAACATCACAATATATATTTTGGTATCAATCAACATCGGACATCGGATTAAAAAAGTCGGCGTAGAAAAAGTCAAGCAGAAATTTATTAAATTTAAATAAATACGGCGATGTAAATCAGAATTCTTTTATCTACAAAATCATCTTTTAGTCTCTTATGTAGATATATAAAAAAATGTAATTTATTATTTATTGTTTATTAGTTATTTCACAAAAATCGCCTCTTCAATGCAGAACAACAAAATGTCACCTTGGCCTTCAAACATTATTTATTTTTGGCAAAATAAGAGAAATATTCTTCATAAAGACTACGAAGAATTGTGGCATTCATTAAAATAATGGAATGTAATACTATGTGCAATAAAACCAACAACTTTATCATTATATTAAAATTATTAAAAAATTATTTCAAAATAAATAACAACAACCATTACAACTAAACTGAAAATTAGAACAACGTAGAATGTGGAGTGGATTGAGTTCATTGACCAACGTTTATAATATACATAAATAAATGTTCTTGATTGAAAATGAATGCTTAAAATAGGCGTAAACAACAAATCTGTTACTTGAAAAACTTGAATGGAAAAATTGAATTAAAAATGAGTATAAGTATGTGAATGAATGCTTAATGCATGTTTAGATGTGTGTCCTAAAAATCATGAAAACACCACACTAAATGATCATTAACTTGCATTAGCATTGGCATTGACAGTGCTGTCTTCGATATTCACCCCAGCAGACAACTGATATTCTATGAGATTACACTTTACATATGCAGCACAACTAATATAGTAAAATATATATTGTGTAGGAAGTAGTATAGTAGTTATACTTGTATGGTAGAAATACTATGTGTGTATAAATTAAATCATAGGTTAGAAAAGCCAGCCGAGTAAAAGATCACTTAGACCAAGCAAGGTCAACTATGTCCAACGGTACGAGAGTCGCCCGCGTGTTTACGACGGATTTCTAAACCAGTTATATATAAAAAGCTTCAGAGATTTAGACTGGTCCATTTAATATCTGAGAGGACCTCATAACAGTTCTGGATGGATTTCACATAACATTTGATTTAACAATTTACTTTGTTGACATAACCGTTTTTAGTATCAACTGATTTACTATTGTGCTAGTACTTGCTACTATAGAAAGGGAAAACGATTTTAACATTTAATAAACAGTTGAGAATTCTTTTGAGTTGACAATTTTAAATCTTTTAAATCTACTAAAGTAAAAAATACTAATAAAATTAAACTAAAATCAATCCAAATGAAACTGAAACTAATTCAGATTTGAAAGGTTTGTAACCTTTAACCTAAAATAAATAAACGCCTCTCATTGATAAATAAACGCCCACATACTCGTACATACTTTTATAGAAATGCCCACGTTATTCGTGACACACTTTATAATTTTCTGTCCCAAATACTTTTCCAAAGTTTAACTAAGTATGTTGTTTTTTAATTTAATCTTTAATTATGCGGCCTCACAATTTTCTCTCACGTTTGCTAACTACTGAATAAATTTTAATTGTACGCTTGGCAATTAGCACATTTTGAAATGTCATTGTTTAAAATTGTCCACTAGACGACACCCTGTCAATGAATTGGCTACGTTTTAAAACGGTCGGAATCTAAATTAGTATATGTATGTACATATCTGCACCTATATCTGTCTGTCTCTCTCTCTCTCTGTATATTTTTCTCTCTTTCTCTCTATCTATTTTTTAATAAGGGTAAGAGAAGAGGGATTTCTCTTTCATTGATTAAAAGAAAATATTTTTTTGTAAGGGTATTAATTTATTTATAGTCAATAGTTTATTTATCATAGTTTCGTTTATCATATGATTAATGCAATTTTTTGGTAGCATCTCACAAACAACGAAAATACAAATTTATGATAAAAGAAGAGTGTCATTACTTCAAAATTAGTTTTTATTATTATTAATTAATTATTAGTTTGTTGTACAGTTACGAGTATATGCATATTATTATGTGTAATTATTACGACATCACTGAAATAAATTACAATAACACCTTGTGACGTTATAACTTTATCACGATCGAATTATTAATGAAATTTAATCCTTAGTAGATGAGGCTACTGTTGCATTCTGTGGACGACCACAAGTGCTTGTTGTTGTTGGTGTTTACTGAGTTTGTGTTGTATTGAGTACAGTAGAGTAGATTTATGAGATACATGCGAGTTCGACGAATACTCACTCGTATTAGATATGTTTTTTGCGTCGATTTTGTGGCCATATTAATTTGCGTAAATATTATGCAAGTTGGTTATATGTAGAACAAAAACAATAACAACAAGTGTTAAACTTATAAAGTTTGTAGAGCATTTTCTAGAGATCGAATGAACCACGCTGATTGTTTTCAAATCGTCGTGGTTAAAATTGTAAAAACTGAAATCAAATACGGCTTAGAAATACATATAGAGAAGAATTTTAAATCCAATAGATACTTATAAAAAAGATCAGGAAAAGCCATCAATTGCTTTGATACGTAGAATATCTGGAGGAGGAATTCTTTTAATATTCATTGTTATCACTCGTAAATGATTTTACTTTATGGGTAAGTAAAACTTCTTTACCTTTTTAAGTCGGATATATGCTACGATGAGGCCTAAAGTGACACATTAATTGTAAATTTAGTTCATTGTTTACTATATCGATATACTTAATAACTAACAGGCGATCTACAAAGAACTTGGAATGAATTTAATTGGAAATTACATTTACACACATTCAAATGTCAAAATGATATTCTGAAGCGCAAATTTAACTTAATATGGATTAGTTAGCTAGCTAGTTACTCAGATTTGCAATTAAACAGTACAAGAGTAATGGATTAACCTAGCTTGAACTAACGCCTCTTTTTATAAAAATAAGATAAAATCATAAGTAATAAAGATAGTAAAGAAATGAAAACTATTGCATTATATATAATGTTATAACTATGGACAAATTATAATTAATCAAATAAATAGATGACTTTCACGAACATACAAAGAAGACGACGACAAATTCGCCGTTTGAAAAAGTCATATACAAATGACACGTCTAAATAATATCTAAAATGTCAAAGTTTGATACTTAAAACGGCATTTACAATTACTAACCAGGAAAAGAGAATATTATACCAGGTTATGAAAGAACATTAAAACTGATTGGTTTAGGTGACATATATTATGAACCAGAAATACTACATAAACTATATATCATGATAATGATAACCGGTGACAATATATGTATGTAAGTGCATTAATTTTTATACCTCTAATGGCAACGGTAATGGTTTTTCACATGTTAGCAATAATGTTATGTTAATAACATGGTTCATGTGCAATTTTTTGCTGTTTTTTGCAATTAAAATTCTTTGCCACAACATTTTAAGCTATGCTATTTGCTACGTGGGTGGAGGAGTGTGTGACAAACGTATATAGAAGAAAACAAACAATATGTGCCAAAAATATAGCCACGATTTATATTAACGATTCAGCTTAGAAGGAACTTGCAAGCAAGGAATTTCAGATTTATTAGCATGTCATGTGAAGCATGTGGGAGGTACGCAGGAGTGGAAGAGAACAAAACCAGTCGCGAGAACCACCGATCGACCAGGTGGAAATTAACACTGCTGCAAATGCGAATAACCCACAATATTACTAAAGCCGCAAATAAATTAACACAAAGAAAATATCGAAAGAAATACCAACAATAAGGAAGGAAATTCGTAACATTTAACGAAAGAAAAACAAGTTGTATATTTATAAAAACCCGGTGACAAAAATATTTAAGCCGCTTTGCATCATACTCAAGTGTAAATGATTGCAAGGAAAACCTGAACCTGTGCGTCACGTGACTCACGCGTCTCACGCATAATTTAGTGCGTTTGAAGCTGGGAGCCACACATCTGATGGGCGTAGAAATATTTAATACAAGATGTACCCTCGTACATATGCATGTAGATATGCAAAGCGATCTCTCATTCATGTCGAGAGGGAATCCAAGTGGGTCAGTTTGGAAAAACTACTACGGATAACGTGTTCCAGAAAGCTGGCGTGGTTGTTTCTCGCCTGTGGCCGATTTCGAGAAATCGATTGAAAAGGAAGAGTCACTGGCAAAGGAAAAGTTACAAATATATTGGATGATGTAATTGTCACGATGACAGGAGAGTTGAACGAGCCGTGAACGGAAAGAGAAATGATGTCAATGAAATTCTAAAAGTGAGATATTTTACTTTTATTGCCACACGACGTGTTTGGGGAAAAACTAACTTCATTTAGCACGAGCATCATAAAGCATTAGTACTTTGAGGTAATCGTAAACAATCATAACGTGGAAAATGCATCAAAATGTTTCGTTTCTTCAAACATGCACGATTATGATTTAGGAAACTCTCACTGGAAGTATAGAAGAATTAGAGAGAGAGAATAAATCTCTCTGCTTTTGGTGAAATATATTTAGAAGAGAAATAAATAAACTAAATAAAAGTGAAAATTAAGAAAGGAAAAACTAATTAAATAATTTTACTTGATGACCGACTTATTGATGCATTTATTGATGAACCTTTTTAACTACATATCTACTTACAACGAAAACTAAATATTACACAGAGAAAAATTAATTCAATAAATCATAGAATACGCGTTCTTTGATCGAGATTCCAATTTTTGTTGAATAACTTATATGAACTTGTATAATGTATTCCTTGATATAAATATTTCAATTCTACCATTTTACAAATGTGAATTCAATGAAAAAAAAATTCCTTGTCTCAAAAAAAACGAACTTAAATTTGCAATAATGAGGAAAACTTTCCATGATTTACCTAGTCTAAATTTATCGTATGGTGTGTAGCTTTATGTATATATGCTTACACCTAAATCATGAACAGAATAGTGAAAATAAAGTAAAAAACAAAAGAAAAAATTCATTGTTTCGTTAAACATCTTTCTTAAATTTATTTGTTTCAACATTTAATCCCGTTATGAACAGAACATCGAAGCATACATATTTTTTCGTCATTCTTTATTTGTGGTTTCAGTTGATTGCGTCGTTCCTTATATTCTTAAGAGTATTAATTGTTAATTGAGTTTAATTTAATAGATAGAATTACTGAAGTTTGCAACGTGAGTTTTAATAAATAAATGTAAGTGATCTCAGGGATATATAAATATAACAAGCATTAATTTTTACTGTAGCCAACTACTATAGTTGTGGTTGAGAACGTAGATGAAAACATTTCAGAAGTACAAGAATTACTCGACAAATGGAGCTTTCCTTCCTTAAAGCAGTCATTTTACGAAAAAGGTATTGACTTGGAATGCTTAAGATATATTACATCGAAGGATATAAAAGTATTAATTCCCGAATCCTGTCTCGGTTTGAGAATAAAATTTCGCACACGTATTGCGGAATGGCATCGTGAAAATAAGTTTTAAGTAGTAGTTATTTACAATATAGTAGTTATTTGAGTTTTGTAATATATTTTTTTGGTTAGGGATTCTGTACACAATTAGCCGATATAGCAAACTACTAGATTGCGAAAAAGCATCAAGTCTTGGCTGCCGATTACCAAGAAGCCGTTGCGCAGATCGTCCTTTCCGAACGAAAGGAAGGTGAGATCATAGTATTCATCGAATTAAACAACATAATTTCAAAGATTATTTTACAGGAAACATACCTCTAATCAACTCGCGCAAGCAAAGGGAAATTGGCTTGCAGATATTATACCCTATCGCAAAAATATCGCCAAAAAGGACTCTTGGAAAGTCGATATAAGCTTAAAAAGATTTGTGCTTCATCAGAAGATGTTCTTGAAATTTCAGAGTCTCTACCTGTCAATCAAAAATAAAGTTTCCGCCTATGAACATAATAAGACTATGTAATGGTACCTATTGTATAAAATTAAGTTTACCTTTTATGTAATTTTGTGTTATATTATTAAAAAAATATTTATAAAAATAAAAGCTAATTTAAAATAAAAAGAAGATATTTTATTTGTTTGTATTTAAACAAATTTATTTCACTGAATTTCGTAATTGTGTCAATAATAACAAAGAACGTGATTCTTTGAAAATGCAATCTCAGCATTGTATTTCATATAATTAAAGTCCTTAATTTGTAAATTGAATTCAATGATTTCTGAGAATTTTCCATGTTGAATTATTGAATTGTTTCATGGTTTTTACAGTTCTGAATTTTGAAAACATACAACACATTTTTTCACATCCTCACTTAGATTTCATTATTCATTAAAAACTGTTCTTCATTTGTCTACTTGTATTTTATAAAATAAGGAAAGGATTTGTGTAAACTATGACTGAACCATTTTACAAATCATAGATTTCAAATTCGTATTATTATAGAATTGCTATGTATGACTGAAAATCATAGAATTAATTAGTACAAAACAATGATGATTTTCTATGATATTATAGAATCTTTTTTCTCTGTGTAAGTTTGCATATACATATACGAATATAAATCATATCAGGTTGAAGTGATTATCAAGGAATCGCCTTCATTCATTAATTTTTTCCTGAAATAGTGTTTTCTTTCTCTCTCCCTCTTTCTCTCTCTCTAGTATATTTTTCATAGACATATTTTCGTCTTAAGTCTGTGATTACTTTGAAGAGGGACACGAACTGGTTTGATTTGACTTATTATTAAGGATCAGGCAACTTTGAACGTAGCCCCAGAGAAAAATTGTAACAGTTCCTCAAACGTTTAAATAACAAGATTTTCCATGAAATTTTTCACGAATAAATCGATTGTATGACTGACATCTTGTATGGCTGTGTGGCAAGTTGCAATGAAGTTGCAATCTGCAGGAAATGGACATGGACCATTATGACCATTAACATCTTTTAGCTGAATATCCAAAATATTTGGTTATCACATTTTTTTAGCAGCGTTTATCGTTGACGGTAAAACGGCTTGCCATTTACATTAAAAATAAAAAATTTTTTAAAATATCCAACAACCTTTTGAACCCAAGAAAGCATGGAGTCAATTTTTTAGGATGAGAAGATAATCCGTAAATATCATCAACTTGTAAATGGTATAGACAAAAATTTGTCTACTTACCATATATGTACTTACATATATTAATAAAAAGTATAAAAAATATAAAATATTCGAAAAATGATAATATTGAAAAAGTGTTTTTAACTGATTAAATGTTCTTTGAGCTCATAAATCAAGAGGTTTTGCAAAGATACGTTAAAAGGAAAGTAAGATTTGTTTGAGTACATTAAAAGAGAAATCATAAGAAAGAAGAAGGATTTACTAATAAATTATATAGTAATTATAGGACTTTAAATGTCTGTTAAACCATTAAATAAAAAATTTATTATATAACTACAGAACTTTCAGTCTGAAATGACAAGTTATAAGGAACAAGTTCTTTGGTCGGTTGCGGAAGCGTGTCCGTTCAAAGGTAGAGTTAAAGGTTAGAGTATGGTTCTGGAAGTATTTATTTATATCTGTATGTAAATGTATTCGAAAACAATATTTTCGGTTTTTTCCGTTTTTCGTTATACTTACTATCAAACGAAAAGTATTAAATATTATTTAGGATATCTCTCTTCTGAAACTGTGCTAAGTTTTATAATATTATATTTTGTAGCATGGTTATAAAAAAGGTCAAATTCATACAATCCATTGCAATTTCAATATCTACGAGTATACGTTAAAGGCTCATTTCATAACAACGAACGGAATGCTTAACGTACGTTATGCTTTGTTATTTTCGCTATTTGTTGTTGCTTCCTTTTAGGAAAGCGAATATACAGAGCATAATGTACGATAAGCGTTGCGTTCGCGGATATGAAATAAGGCTGTATATCGGCTAAAACCAAAATCATCATGGAAACCTATTGGGACCCTCTTCTGATTGCACTAATGCACCGATTTTCAGAACATTTTGTTCGTGCGGGCGGTTATTATTTTATATAATATAAGTTACAACGGCATTTCTATTATGTAAGGTATTTACGTTATTTATTTCATTTAAGTTCTACTAAATATGATATGCACTCAATGCGTAGCTTTAGTCGTAAAATTAAGAGACCACATAAAAAAGAAAAAATACAACAGAATAAGGACCCTAACATCTTTAATAAACAAAAGAAACCCGATAATCAAAACAAAAAACCAAATCAAATATTTATTTATTTGCTCCTATAGTAAATATTTATGTTTCGCCAAAGCAATTAAAACGTTCAACATTGACATTTCGCAGTTACAATTAACACACGACGAAACCACTTACGGTGATTTTAAAGCCGCTTTTAGAGTCGGCAACGTAAATTAAAAGATGCCACAATTAAAGTCAACATTAAGTTAAAAAAAATGTTAAAGTTGACTTCAAAAGCAACAACAAACGTGGAGTTATTTGAAGTGAACAAGAAAAAATTGCAGAGACATCGAAAAAGGAAACTTGAGGCGCTTTGAACACCATAAAAATGAAGGCGATAATGAAGATGGTAAAGATGGAGATAAGGTTATCACAGCACAAACACAGAACATCGGAAAGAGAACGACGAACGAATCAACAGACGAACGACCTACCGGAAAAATGCAGCTGAGCATAACAAATAACAAATGATGCCGGAGTATACAACAAGTGGTTACTTAAATGCCACATGTGTTCACAGTAATAACAACAACAAAAAAACCACAACACAAATTCAATCTAAAGTCCTTCAGGAACTTATTTAAAATAACTCAATTTAAATATTCAAAGAATCCTGTCAATCAATACACGGAGTGTAACGAGTGGATTAAATAAAAAATGGATTAAATTAAGTTTACAGTTACAAGGTGCACTGCTGGCACTGTTGGCAACGCTTTTCAAGGACTTCGATGTCCTGGATACAAACGACAAACTTCTGTTTAAGTAACCGATAATCAATCGTAAAAGCACATTGTTGATTTTCTCAGATTCAACACCGATTTTCCTGGATTCAATTCAGATTCTCCATCAAGGATTCGAAAGATTTAATACGATGCACACTCCGTTAGCAACATTGTCGGCCGGTCGGTCGGTCGGTTGCTCTCAGACTGCTTGTCGCGGATCAGTGTTTGGCACACGCGCGCATCCGTCGCTCACAACGCCGCGTTCGGAAATCTGAATGAAAACTGAGCGACTTCAGATAAATAATTGTTGTCCAAGTGCGCGAAAAATGCGAAAAAGCTTTAATAGTCGATCGGCTGCTGCACTCGGAAAACGACAAGAAAATCGCAAGATGCCAAACAAAAAACAAAAACATTAACAAATGTTTGTGGTAAATAATTTTAACCGATCTACGCACACATGGGTGCTTTCAATTCATGCAGCATGGTGAGTGCGGCATGTTTGGGAAAATGCTGGTGGGCATGTCGGGTGTGTGTGTGTGTGTGTTCGCCTAGCCTTAGCTATGCTTTGATAGAGCTAGACAAGCTCCACTGATGACCAGACTCGCGTAGACCGAGAGACACCAAGTCAGACAGCCAGACAGAAAAACAACGAGTCAGATAGACCAACAGACAGACAGACAGACAGATGGACCATTTGAATGGAGAACCAACAGGACGCTGTGGGGTGCATACGGATTTTGTGGAGGCTGCTTCCCCACGAGGAGTTTAACTAAGTTGTAGTTGAGACGGTCTTAAGAGCTTAAAGCATTTTAATATTTAAAGCTAGGAGTGAATAGTAAGTTGAACGTTTTACGACTGGCGTCTAATATATACATACATACATAGGAAAGCAAAAGTACATAAATAGGTTATTTTGTCATATTAAACATCCGTTCGTATCGCCTGCGTGAGTAACTCTCATAACATTTACACCTCCGGAGGGTTCAGTTTTCAGATATGCATTCAATTGAACTCATTCAACAAATTTCTCGTAAACAGACAGACATCACTTCATTTGTGAAGCACTCAACTCTAAAAAAATGTTGAAATGTTAGAAGTACTGAGGACGAAAACGATAGTGAATGAATACTGTCCAAGATGAATACGAGAATCGAATGAAAATGTTACATTCCATCGAATGGAAATGGCCAAATATGGAATAAGAGATTAAACGTGGTTTTCGTTGGCAGAGAGGTTATTTTACCTAATCTTCGAATCCATGAAGAAGTCCTCTATAATTGTTCATAGTTTTTATTCACTCTTCACGAGTTTCAATAGATTTATAAGCATTAATAGAGACCAAGGTTAGGGAAGTAAAAGATATTAGTTAATGGCAATGAATTTGCCACATCGAAATGTCGAATCTCTGGATACAAAACTCAAAAGAAACTCACACCACAGCAACTTCCGGATAAGGTTCCTTTATGAACCAACCATCACCAACTTCTAAACAACATCATAATGATTTTCAATGCTTTTGCAGATTTGGAGATACTTCCTCTCTTTCAAGTAGTTTCTTGAACACAATAATCATCTAAAAACTTGTCTATAAAATGATATCCCCAGATTTAGATTATCTTCCTCTATATATTGAGTGAATTACAAAATCGTCGTTTGATGTTTCAAAAGAATTTATTTTTCTTGGAGATTTTATCATAATAAAAGCATCTTCGTTTCTTCTTTTTTAGCATTTTTCTGCTTATTGAGAATATTGAGTTCTTTTGTAAGAGTTCAAATTTATAGTAAGTATTTTCTTTCAATGTTAATTAACATAACAGGAACTAAAGTAAAATTCCTCTGCAAATACGTTAATAGTGTTAAATAATTTATTTGTTATTATTTTAAGTTGTTATTTCTTGTTGTTGTTTTCTTGTTGTTGTTTTCCCTCCCATGGCGTAGTGCTCCTTATCCCCGTCTCCATCGCATGAAAGCATTCATTCATTTGTCTTCAGCCGAAACGAAGTAAAAATTAAAAAAAAACTGCAGACAAAATCAATGAACGCGAGAAAAAGAATCCGGTTTTTGATTTGTTACCGGCTTTTGCAGCAGCCGGCAACTCATTTGGATCGCAGCGGCGGCAGACGGACCGACAAACGGTAACTATGAGAAATTGTGTTTATTGTGGCTTTTAATGGGGGGATTTTTTTGTGTTTTTGTTTTTATTTTAATTTTTATCTTTATTTTTATTTGCATTTCTGGTACGATCTCAAATGTTGGGGTGGAAGGCGCGGCGGATGGGGATGGGGGGATGTTTCGCTTTGAAAACTGTTTATGCGGCAGCATCGGCAACATCAACCAGCAACAAGCAAACATTAACATCGTACATACTCGTACATACTCGTACATAGAAGTATATTATCATTACTTGCAGCCCACTTTAAAACAATGAACGGCGGCGCACTCTGCGGCGGTGGCTGCGGCAACGATGGCGGATGATCGCCGCGATGAATGAATGAATGGTGGTCGCTGGCAACCACCAACACCACCACCAACACTTCGTACAAGTGTTTAACAAAATGACTTGGCCAAGTTACTAGGCAGTTAGTTAGTACGAGTGTTTGGGCGCCATTGTTGCTGTTGTTAACCTCCTCGCGCCGCGCGGGGGTGTGCTGGTGGTGGTGTTACTCGACAAATTATATTTGAAAGAGTGTGTTGTTTTATGTTTATCTATTTAAAAAATTTATTACCCGAAAATTTCACTCTTACTGCGAGGCGGTGGTGTTGATAGCGACGTCAGCGGCGTCGTCGGCGGCGTCGGACAGCCAAGAAACAACAATTCTTGAGAAAAATTTAAATATTGCGCAAAAATGCATAAATTGTAATTTGTTTAGTCTTAGTTTATGTTACAAACGTCAATAACTAATCATTGTGCAGATGAAGTAAGTATTTTAGCTGAATGTGGAAAAAAGTAGCAGTTCATATTTTCGGAGTAGTTCGGTATTTTCGGAAATCTCTCTAAGGCTGCAAATACGATAAACAACGTGTTTTTCTGACAGCCAAAAATTAAGAAAGGTGTTCGAAAGTAGATTCAAGTAGAAAATATTAATTAGTTATATATTCAGAGGAAAACTTCAAATAATACTCTCAAATACTCTCATCAAAACCATTCCGGGAAATTACATATTATGAATATTTCATAAATTATACTCCACTTTACAACCCTGGATCAAGTCATTCAAGGCTACTTAAGAGAGAAGTGCAAATCTTCGCTTTTGTTACTCTGATACACACCTTTTAGGATTTATTTCATCTTACACAATAGACAGGACAGACATACAGGACAACAGATAGTGCAGACGGACTTAATCGGCTCAGGAGGCGACGTGGATCTAGAATATCCCCACCTGCTGTATGCATACCTGTTTTCTATACTTTTCGATCCTCCTTCTACTCGTTAAAAACGGGAGAGCAAACAATATAATATATTTCTACATCGGGGACAAAAAAAAAATAAACTATAACCAGATTTTAGGTATTAAGAGTTATCCTTCGCTTATTTTTCATCCTAACATAAACTAATATATTCATTGTATATGCAAACCTTTCTTTCAACAGCCTTAAGCCTAACCGAAGCAAACCATACACACATAATAACCTCACCTTAGTAGCCTCAGTTAGTTCCTTTCTTGTAAAGCATTCTTGGTGCTACATGATTCGAATGACACAACTTCCATGTGTCCTCAAAGTACTCAAAACTTGGTTTGGAACAGATAAATAGTAAGTTACTGATAACCCTATGATAATAATATTAATTTTTTTAACCCACTTCATGAGTCATTAATTCTTATTTCATTATTTCTTATTATTTCCAGCAGTAACCCAAGCACTTGGCTCCACTGCCAGCCAAAACTGAATATTAGTGGATGCTTTTCCGTCTCTCTTTCGGCTGTCAGCATGCTTCGTTGTCAACCTAACCAAGTCTGTAAGCGTGGGCTGCGGTGAACACACTCCCATAATCGTCATAGTCAGGTAGTCTGGCTCCTGCCTTTGCTCGGATATCCGCCTTTTCCTTTCCTTATAAATATCTCCGTGTGGGGACCTAACCTAAATGTAGTCTTTTATCATGACCTTTGAGAAATTTAAATTTAAATTAAATTAAATTTTCACATAATTCAATTTCATCAATAACAATATATGTATATAATATGTATGTGTATAATAACAATATATGTTAAAAACTAGTAGTAACATGTTATGTTATTTAAAAAACTATTATATAAGAACTTGAAATGTGGTGATATGAATCAAAGTTCGTGATAATTTGACTATTTTCCATATTTTTAAGAAACTTTTCCATCCGGAATAACAACTAATGCAACGTGATATATTAAACCACAATAAGTTAAACACTGGCATTTTTAGTCACGCGAAAGTCACACAAATCGCAGGTGAGACTTCCGTAATTATTTATATTTTACATTGATTGCAAATAAAATAATTGGTAGTTCTAATTATTTGTCAGTTTTTCCTCCAAAATAGAGAACTCATAACTAAAACTTTCAACATTCGTAACCATTTGCTTCAACTGCTTAAAATTTAGGGAAATACACTCCTCTGGACAGTATATGAAATACCGTCTAACAAGCTTCAAATTAACAACAACAACAACGATATTGATTGGTTTTAACTATGTAGATTTCGAAATAATTGGTTGTACTTTCGGTTATTAAAAATAAAAGTAAATTGAATTTTCAACATTTCGAAAATTTGTTATAACTAATTTGAGTTTTACTTTTGCTTTTATGTAAATTGAATAAAGTCTGTTTCTCTCTCTCTCTTCTATCTCTCTCCTTTCTCACCATCTCTCTTAAAGTACAAGCAACAGTACTAAATATGTTTACATTGTGTGTCCATATAATCAAATTTAACGTCAATGATTCATATATTTGGCATTAAAACAATTACACGAACATTTTATCAATAAACTACAGATTAAGATTTAGCAAACTTTATTTTTCAATTACTATTGACTAATCTAAGCTTAAGTTGTACAATGGACAATATTATGACTGACGTAAGTCTACTGAGTGTAAGTATCTCCAGTTCTCTCAACAGCTGTTGTTGCTTATGCTAAAATTTTCAACGAATTAATGGTCATTACATTGTAATTTGTGTGTAAGCAGCAGTAATCGTAAGACCAAAATATCTATAGATCACTAGACATCATATCATTAATATTTCAAGTAAGATGCTAGTTATTAAAGTTTTTAATGATTCTTTTAATTTATTTCGTACCTTACAGAGATAGTTATATAAAATATAAAAAAATATGTAAAAATATTGTTCATCAAGAAGTAAGTGATTTATTATAGTTATCAATAGATGATCATTAATAAAAGTGATTTCTCAATATTCAGTGGTTAAAGGAGTTAATCAATCGTAGGTTAACATTTAGTGTAGGACTGAAGGGTGGACCCATTTAGTTCGGCAAATGAGTTGTTTAAAGTTGAGTAAACGAAGGCTTGAAGTGGAATTATTTGTCTTAGATAAGTTTTCTACAATCGTATTTCAATCGCGTGTAGATCGACATAATAAATTCTGGTCATTACAAACATCATCAACCGTCAACACATCACAAGCTGAAGCACGCAGAATTAATCACACTCATACCGTGAGTACGTGCTCTCTGTTGCAACGATCCATCAATATTGCAACAACTTGAGCATTTTGACTGCTGATCAAACACTGATCGACAATTCCAAGGAAAGCTCATTACTCAATATAACAAAGCAGCGACAATGACTGAGATGCTGAGAGACTGCCTCACATCGTATAAAATCAACAAATCTTTACAGAAAATAATAAATGAACTAACCACTGATCCATCCATATGTCCATATATCCACCCATCCAACCATTCATTCAATAATCTATCCATCCTTCCATTCATCTATCCATTCTTTCATCCATTCATCTATCTTTCTTTCTATCCATCCATCATAGTAGATGGTGGCGGGATATTTTTACATGCGATGGTCGGCTTGATCAGCAGACAAGAAGTGATTGTAGACAGATCCCCGGATTTGCATTTATTGCAAAATCGAGAATATCGCATTAAAATGCAACATGTTGCATCGATTTAGTCAGTGATTTGAATGATTGCACTCAAGCAAGACGATCATGAAAATCTTACAAAAAGCCAAACAAGTAAGCAAATAACGCCAACAGCAATTTAAAATATCAGTCAATAATAACAACAACAGCAACAACAATAGCAACAATAGCAACAGCAACAAGTTCATGTTGTTAACATTTTGTAGCAGTTAGAAATTAAGTAAACAGCAAAACATTTGCTAGTGTAAATATTGTGAATGATAATGAGTCAAGAAAGTGAAAGTATGTGAGTCGCAAAGGCATAACAAAAAATATCACAGCAAAAGCGATACAAGCTATAATTTTAAAGCTAGGATTTTTCCTTTTAATTGACAACAAGCAGCCGAACACTTCGTACTCGGAGTTGCAGTTGGAGTTCGAATTGCAGACTGAAGAAATGTGGTTGGGTGCATTTTTATCTATTATGTCTCCCAGAGATCACGCATTTAATGAAATCAATTGTAAATGAATCGAAGGTCAAGATACTCACAATCAGATGAGTTACGTTCGGTTGTGTTAAGACTTAAGTGTTGACTTAATTTTTCTATGGCTACTTTTTGGACTCGCTAACTACTCATACGTAATATCGTAAGCATGAGAAAGTCAAGTCAGTTCATGTTCATATTGAAATTCGAATTCAATTCAAACTACGAGTACATGTAAAATTTTTAAGGAGCTGTAATAAAAAAACCAGAGTGTCATAAATTTTATGACAGATTTATATTAGGATTAATAGCAACGAGGTGAGAAATGAAGGATTGCTAACGAAATAAAATCTGTTTATGCTAAGCACGGAATTGTCTATACTCGTAACTACTCGTACTCATACTCGTTGTTGTTGTTGTTGTTGTTGCAAGTTTATGGTTTAACCGGCGACGTTTAAAATTGTCTAACCTAACGAACAATTTTAATAAAAGTGAGTGTAGCAGCGGTGAATGTGAACAAGTGAGAAAGTAGGTGCATATGGACCACTAGACGACGATGATTGCTCCATGCTGATGGATACAATGATGCTACGTATTATTAAGAGTATTGTTTATGCACTCATGGGAACAAAAAAGGAAAAAAAGAACCATATTTATTGCAAAAAGATTAGCAAAACTGTGATGGATATCTAAAGTGTGATGTTAAAGTGTCACGTTGTTAAGATCTGTGTCTTAACAGAAGACTTTAAATAGCTAGAGGACATAATTATAACGGTGTATTTCTCGAGGTTGTCAGAAAAGAGTTATTAAAGAAAATAGGTTTATATTTATAGCCTACAGGCGGGGCCGAAAAAGGTATATTAAGATTGTCCTTCTGAACAGAAAAGTATACTTAATTTTTATGAATAACCGCTATCGTTTTTAATTAACGTCCTCCTGCATCGATTCAGTCCTATCCAGCTGTTTGTCTGTCCAACTGTCTGTCCCTTTGAATCACGATTGAGCGAAAACTTGTTGAGATATCTAAATGAAATTTGGCGCACACATCTTTTGTTGCGTAGGGCAATTGGGTATTGCAAATGGTGTACTTTTCATGCAATACAAGGACTGAAGGAAGCTTTTCTTTAAACAGCGTAGGAGCATATTGAATGAAGACAATATTTAGTTCCCAAACATTCAGTACCAAGATTGATTACTTCTGAAAAAGGGTGTGATCCACGAACCTTTATATTATCTATCCTATTAAGAGTTTAAGATGACACAAGTCCTAAAATGTGTTTACGAGACCAGCAAAAGCGATGATTTATGCTTCTATTGTACTATCAGTATTGACAAATTCGCAGATATTAAATTTTAATCCTGTAGAGCACTTCGATCGCGGTGTAGAAACTGAAATCCCCTGGACACTCGGCATGGTACGTTAATGTCGATGTTGCTTATCAGCGATTGACAATAGTTGTCAATGTAACCATACCGCGGTTTAAGGATAAAGATGGAGTTTATCATAATTCGTTCCATTGCAGTAAAGATGGGAGAGGACATTACACAGGTTAGGCATATTCCAATAAAGGGCGGACCAAAGAAGTACTTAGAAGCCTTGTAATATACCTTCAATCAATGTTGAAGCAAAAATGCATCAGGTTCATTTTTATAACAAAGGAATATTGTTATATCCCCAATATCCCCAAACTGTGTTTTCTCATTTCTTTGGAATTAACTTTTTATTTCTTAGAAAATTACTTCCTCTTTATTCGAAATTGATTTCTTATTCATTTTGATTTGTTATTTGACTCGTTAATAAAATGAATAATTTCATATTTTATCTAATTTATTTGTTTATTGTTATTTGTATTTGTTTGTGTTTTTGTTCCTTTGTGTACTGCTTACTGAGGTGCCAAAACTTGTGCCACCCAATAATAATAACTAACAGCACCCTTAGGCGAGGTTCCAATGAAAACATAATTCAAAACAACCAAGCAACCAACCCACCCACGAAAAACAAACTACCTAACTAACAATTTTTATGATTCGCATTGACATAACTTCATATGGACACAATAGTGGTTATAATATTATTGTACGTACATACGTAATAACTAACTGTATAGCTTTTTATAATATTCTGCACTAAGTTAGTTAACTAAAAATAAAAGTGAAACTTGAATAGATTGAAATTTTAATAAACTTCTACGTTGGCGTTGACATTATTTATTATTATAAATGACGTTGGCTTTTCTTTTTTCCGAATACAAAATCGAATACAAAATAATAGCCTTAAAAGGATGTTTTCCCCAATGTGAGCTAAGTAGTAGGAATTTTCTGGCTCACATACACGCAGACACATATTCATACGTACGACGACACTGAGTGAATGTTGAAAAACTAATCCACACATTTAGCAGGAAAATTTTAGAAAGTAAAACGAGTTGAAAAAAAACTAATGGCAACAAAATTTTACAACATCTCGTGGGTTGATGGTGATGATTTCAAAGTATGTATGTATGTATGCATGTAAGCACGTTGTTGTTGTTGTCGTGCTTGTCTTTCAATAAAAGGTGATTTTTATATTTACAATTGATACCCTTAAGGCGCGTAGATGCACTCAGTTATAACACACACACAGACACACGTATAATCCTGTTGATGTATGTGTATGTGAAAAGGAAGGACTTTTGATCTTGGTTCAAAAATTGAGGAAGATGTGGGAGGTGGAAGTGTTGAACATTTGAAGTATTTCTTTGCATTGTTTAGGGTCGACTTTAATGGATGTAAAGCTCTCGTTACAAGAGATCTATAAGTGCCTTACGATCAATCTCAAAGTTTTATTTACAAGAGCAAAAAAGAAAAACAAAGACCGGAGACAAAGACGAACGGAAATATTGTAAGTGTGAGAAATATACTCGTATATTTGCACACTAAATCCTATAAACCTGCGAGTGATTATTATGCGAAAGGTCTGGGAAAAGGTTACGCGTTTCAAATTGTAGGCCAACTTTAAGGATGACTAATAACGAACGACGGTTCATCTGGAAATTGTTTTCATGGGAGCGAATTTCATAAAAACGCTGCACTAATATTAACTAAAAGAAGTAACGTTTATTGCGAATCATTTAACTGATTTTAAACATTGAGTTGAAATCAAATGTTTTCTTGTAAATATTTCTACGATATGATGCGATGATATTTGAGCTAAAGCTGTCTTTCTAGTTTAAGGAATTTTCAAAGATTACTACAAGTGGTTTTAATATGAGTAACTACAACTGTTTGTCCCACAAGCAAAACAAAAAACAAAAGCTGTGTTTCTACTGATAAAGCAACGCGTATTTTATGAATGAAATTGAAAAGGAAAAACAAAATACTCAACACAAAGCTTGATAATTTAATATATTAATAGAAGTAATGCAAGGCTTTGTTGCTGATAGAGAAGAATTGAATAATTTTCTGCATAATCAGTGGATTAACTTTTATTATTTTAATGTTAAAATAATCTCGTAAATGGAAATGATCCACAGATAATGTTGTAAATAAACAAAAGCAACAGAGGTGTCACAACAAATTAATTAAAAAGAAGCGAATTACGTTTCACGTACCAGTATATACTCGTATATTAATATTAACTCATTTATAGAATATGTTAACATAAATGAAGTAGATAAACGGTAACCACATCTCAGGATTTATACACAAATACATACAGTTCTATGTATAGACATTGAAATATAAAAAACTTTTTAGTTGTAAAATTTGAACGAACGAACGCGCGTAAAGGCTCTACACTAATAAAGTTAATTAATATCGATATGAATTTCTAATAGCACTCTTTTAATTTGAACAACTATCTGTAGCAACTAAAATCTGTAGAAATCGCAATTCACTAAGAAGGAAATATATGTAAATGTTTTACATACATACATATTAGTACATTGTATATTAAGTATCTACGAGAGAGGTAAATATTTTTTCTAAATGAAGACATAATCTAAATGACAAACAAGCAGTTTTAGAATGTAGGCAATAATGAACAGCTCCATTTAGCAGGCAATAAAAGTTCTTATCAAGCGAACAACATGTCATTGACTAGAGCGACAACAGAATAGCATTTATTTCAAGTATAAAAGTATTTCAAGCTTTGACGTGGAACATGGTTTTACTTTGCTCTATTTAATGTAAATGGACAGCTTTGTGCGTTTCGGACAACTGGTATTCTTGCGTAATCATCACGAAAACAGTTTCATTAAAAATTTAAAAAAGACAAAGGAAATAAAATAAAATTATAGTACATACATTTACATAAGTACTTCATGTACTTATTTAATTGTGTACTAAGTTCAATTTTAACTTAGCTTAGATACGTGAAAAGTATTGAAAATTCCGCTTATTTATTTATGTACACAGCTATTAATGCTTCAACATATATCCAAAGGCATATCCATGTACACATCTATGAAAATATACATAGTTATATACTGTTTCACTTACACATTTCCGTTCTTATTCCCTTTGACGTATTCATTACCATCTGCTGACAATTCTTCATTAACAAATCCTTCCCTTTTAACATGTCTAAACGGCGGCAATATTTGGTGTTCCGTTTGCTTACTATCGCTTACACCTGTCGCAGATGAACTTAATGCTTCGTGGAGCAGTTCAATGGCATCGTTAGTAGATGCTTCGCTTGTCGGATCCAAGAACGTGTCATTATTATCGAACGATTGCTGCTCTGAGTACAGAAAACCGCGATCATTCGTATCAGCGTTTGATTGCAAGAGCAATGACGTTGCGCTTTTGTGTTGCTCCGCATTAGCGTCGTTATGGTCAGTCAATTTTTTGACTTTTTTATAATTTGGCAATATTTCTTCATGTGATACCACGGAATTTAATGTAAATTCATCAGCTTTTGTAGTTGCAGCGTCATGGATTACACTGTCCTCGGCAGCCGCAACAGAGTCTTCTGCCGCTGCCACATATTTCGTGTTTCCTGTTGCAATTAGGAGTACGAGGAAACAACTGCGGGAAGAAGGTGATACTTAGTAAAAAACTGAAGAGAACAGGAAACGTTTTGTTTTTTACCTTGAAATCAATGTAACCCAAAATAAGCTGCGGTATACGCAATAAAATTTAAATCTCATTTTGGCTCTTTATTTTCAGACTGCTCTGATTTCTATATATTATCTGAACGTTTTTAATCACAAGTGAATTTATTTGCAGACATTCAATTCATTGCAATATCTGCATTTTACAACTTGATTTTTCATTTTGTTGGCGTTTTTATTTCGTTTCACTAATTCTATTCCAAAATACTTGTTAATTTCTTTAAAACTTCTGGACACGCGGATAAAAAAAGCCACGAAAAATATTAAAATTTGCTAATTAATTCTTTAAATAATTCAAATTAAATACGATATTTTTTCTTTGTCCCGTCCCGTACCGAAAACTTTCAACAAATAAAAAGAATTTTTGATGCCAAACTGTCAAAATTCTTTGAGAGAGAGCGTGTGACGTTTGACAGCAATTTCTGGCGTGTTGATTTGAAGATCTCACAGAATTTCAAATCATACCTTTTTACGCTTTGTTTTACTCTTACTTAAAACACAATGTGTTTGGCATCTTTCTATCCTTTCTCTCTACATTTTCCCCTTTTTTAGTCTTAGCGATTGGTGTTATAAGAATTATTACAGAAATTAAAGGTATTCAAAATACCTCTCAAACGGACCAAATGTCCAAGATGACTGACCAGCCGCTTAATAAAGAGGCCCACATCCGCTTCTTACGGTCCCACCGAACCGTAAAAGAAAATTTTTTAAATCTGAGCTAGACCGCTATTCCGCAGTTGTTCCGAAAAGAATCTGATGCAGAATATTGCCTTATTCTATTGACCGAAGCATACTTTGACAGTGACATATATGCAAAAATAGTACTCAATGTATTTCAAGAGTATAACTTTAATACGATCTTATTGGCACTTGTATCTTGCAACCGTGGTTGAAGTCATGTGTTTTTCGAAGTCTTGTGTTTATGATTTTTGTCCTTTGTGTTTTTGTGTTGATATACTTTCCCATGTACTTATATTGCTTAAAATTAAAGTCGTGAAACCTTTCGAATGGATTCCAAAATCACATTGATTCACTGGTTCCGTAAGGGTCTGCGCGTTCACGATAATCCCGCTCTGACGCATATTTTTGATCTGGCGAAGGCAGCTCCAAGCAAATACAGCGTCCGTCCAATCTTCATACTCGACCCGGAAGTCCTGAAGTGGGTCCGGGTTGGAGGTAACCGTTGGCGCTTCTTGCAACAGTCTTTAGACGACTTAAATACACATTTGGAAGCACTCAACAGCCGAGTCTATGTGCTTCGTGGAACGCCAACAGCAGTATTTTCAAGATTATTTGTCGACTGGAAGGAGGTGGAATGTGTCACTTTTGAAGCTGACATTGATCCATATGCGCGCCATTATGACTCGTTCTTAGAAAACCTGGCACGGAAACATGATATTAAGGTCATCCAGTTTTATTCCCATACAATCTTTAATCCTGACGTCGTACTACAGAAGAACATGGGAAAAGCTCCGCTGACTTATCAAAAATTTCTGTCTCTGGTAGAGAAGCTACAGGTACCTACACCATTAGAAAAACAACAACAGCTCTCCATGGAGACGAATCCGTTAGCAGATGTGCTTGAAGCAGAAAATGCCAGTTGTTATGACTGCCCAACATTGGAAGAACTTGTAAAAAATCCACAAGAGCTCGAAGAAAATAAATTTCCCGGTGGTATGAAGGCTTGAAGCTAGAGTGGATATTCGATACATTCTTCTTTATCTTTATTTTAATTGCAGGTGAAAGTGAAGCTTTGCGACGCTTGGAATCCTCGTTGCATGATGAGCAATGGGTATGTTCCTTTGAGAAGCCCAACACAGCGCCTAACTCACTGGAACCCAGCACTACTGTGCTGAGTCCTTATTTAAGATTTGGATGCCTCAGTTCACGTCTCTTTCACCAGCGCCTGACTGCTTGTCTTGAGAGGCACTCAAAGCACACTCAGCCACCAGTCTCGCTGATGGGCCAGTTGATGTGGCGTGAATTCTATTACACAGTCGCTGCTGCTGAACCTAACTTCGATCGCATGCTGGGAAATAGTATCTGTTTGCAAATTCCGTGGCAAACCAACGACGTGCATTTGGATGCCTGGACACATGGACGGACGGGTTATCCTTTCATAGATGCTATTATGCGGCAACTACGTCGGGAAGGTTGGATACACCACCTGGCACGCCATGCGGTAGCTTGTTTTCTGACTCGTGGTGATCTGTGGATCTCTTGGGAGGAAGGTCAAAAGGTGTTTGAGGAACTGTTGCTCGATCAGGATTGGGCACTCAATGCGGGCAACTGGATGTGGTTGTCGGCTTCAGCATTCTTCCATAAATATTTTCGCGTCTACAGTCCAGTAGCATTTGGTAAAAAAACCGATCCACAAGGCTTCTATATACGTAAATATGTACCTGAATTAGCCAACTATCCGGCAAAGTATCTATACGAGCCGTGGAAGGCAACGTTACAAGAGCAACGTGATTATGGCTGTGTCCTAGGCGGTAATTATCCGCACCGCATCGTTGAACATGAAGTGGTGCACAAAGAAAACATTAAAAAAATGGGAGCAGCGTACAAAGTGAATCGCGAGGTTCGCACAGGAAGAGTCGAAGAAAATCTTAATGAGATCGTAAAGGAAAGTGGAGACAAACGTAAGGCGGCGAAAGGCAGGAGTGGTACAGGACCATCTTCTAAGAAACACAAAATAAAGTAAGGATAAGTCCAAAGAGGTTCAAATGAATTGTATCCAACGCAATCATATCTCAGTATTGAACACAACTTAATACTAGTCGCTGGTTGTACCATAGAATAGATTAAGTACGAGTAGTGCAAGTGGAATTCTGTGATCGCATAATTAAATTCGGGTTATGTTCTATGAGCAGTACCGGAGCTATAATTTAAAGTAGCTGTTATTTACAATTTCTTCTATTTTTAGCATTCTTATTTTTCTTATATCTGAAATATGTACATTTATTTTATTTATTTACGATATATTTACTAAACCATTAAGTTAAATTTTTCAAGATACCCGAAGGAACTCAACATAAACCCTTAGGTTTAAGGAGCTCCTTTCCAATCCTAAATGTCGTCCAGGAAGACTCACATTTCCAATGATGATAAGTTCAATTTTTGAAAATATGCAACTATATACGAGTATGTGCATTATTCTGTAAATATTATTAAATATATTAATTTAAAAGATTCGTAATTATGTTTATCTCAAGTTAAATTTAATGATAATTTTATGTAGATTCATAAATTTTAACTTAGTATGGAAATAATTGGAATCTTCATGATACTCGTAGACAAAACTAATCTATCACACAAAATATGAATGTTTGTAGCTTTGTGCTTCTGTGCCTCTGTGTGCAATAAAACATCATCATTCGTATTCGAAGACGAGTGGAAAAAAGCCCAGCAGACGATTCCGAATACATTTCAACAGTTAATAAACCGAAATCATTACTAGTTTATTTTCTATTAAAAAATAAAGACTGCTTACAAACTCTTCAACGTTCTTTTTTCTTTATTTTGTGTATAAAACAAGCTCGCGTAAAATATAATTACTCCATTACTGTTAGTATTCTAATTAGCAATAACTGCAGTAATTCTTAGAGAATGCGCACAGTAATTGCCTTGTCTGCTGGGACAACAAGACTCGCAGGATTGTGTATATGAGTGGCTTAATAGGCCTGATAATGTGGCATGATGTTTTCTTGAGTAGAAATTTGGAACATTTGAACGAAAATGCAGAGCCGGGCGCCGTCGACACGGAAGGATAAATTCTGGCAAGTCTCCGTGAGCAAAGGTAAGCCTTGCAAATGACACAAGCGAAAGCGGATTAAATGCTTCCTCCGTTGGTACGTAGTACGATGGCGATGGCAGTAGTCCGTACAAAACACCCGTCCTGTCTTGACTTGTCTCTCTCCCACTCTTTCCGTGTGTGGTTTGTGTAGAAAATTAATCAAATGCAACACAATTCAATTGCAGTGGCAAACACGGAGGAAGTCGCAGAAACTCGCTGTCATTTAATCTTGTATTTTCGTATATAACGACGGTGCACAGAATAATTTGCCAGAGTGTACGCTCCAGGCTTCGAGATTACAATGTTCGCAGTGGCTCAAACCAAGATCCGGTGTCTAAAATAGCAAGGCACCCGAAAATTAGTTACTTTGGCTGACAGTTTAAACTTTAAACTGAGATGATGATAACTGAGACCAGTGAAGAATGAAGATTGTGGAACGGCGATTAAAGTACGGAGTGGAAGTAAATTAAAGCCTGAGACTTCTAAATGATAAAATTTTGTTTATTTTTATTTACACTCGTTACACATCGCTATTTTGTTAATTTGAGCAACAATAAACACCGTCGGCTGAGAACAATTTCTGCTCTGGGTTCACGTGCCAGAGATGGGAGGTGGGTATGTCGAGTATCTTCAGTGACGATGATGCTCCCAGACCCTTAAACTCTTGCTGACCTTTGATTTGCCCGGATCCTCTGGGCTGCTCAGTGATTGGCTTCACCTGGACTTCCATATCGGTACTCATTGGGGCGACGTCGTCCTTCTCCCCCTTCTCAGCCAGTTCCTCATTCACCATGTATGCATCGGCGTCATCGGATGGCAACGGCTGGGAATACCTCGGGCGTAAATCTTTGTATATCTCGTCATCAATGTCGATGTCCACAACTGGCTCCAACGGTTTCGGCAATTCTTCTTCCTCGACTGGTGTTCCTGTGGTTGCAGTCGTCATTCTGGTGACCAACGATTTATAGATTTCGGACGTTAACAGAGGCTGCTTGATCAAAGTTCCTGCCATGCATTTTAGATTTAAATTCATTTTGGCTTTTAATTAATTTTTATCTGTGCTAATTTTCAAACAAATATTTGAGGATGGTGTTATATGCAAAGCTTGAGGAAACCAAAAATATATGTAATTTCAATTTATGAATTAATTTTCATCTGATACCAAAATTTTGCCTTGAATTATTTGAATTGAATTTTGATTTGAATTTCTGAAGTTTTTCACCTTTAAATTGGAATTGTTTTTTAAAAATTTTTTTACAGCAAGGAGAATTTTTAAACAAGTTTTTAAGAAGTTGAAATCGATATCAATCATCAAGAGATCGGACGAAGAAAGTGATGATCAATACAGGATAATGATCGTCGATTGTTTAATTCGATTTATCAATTCATAAACCAAGATGTTCATCAAATCCATAAGTAATCAATACAGTAATCGTTACAGTATATTGACAGGATTAGGAATCAATGGAATGACCAAACTGGTCATCAATAACTTCAACAATCCAATGACAATCATTGAATCCTGCTTCATTTCAGTTTCCAAATCAGTCTTCAACACAAACAGACGACCCAATTTGAAACCAAACCAAAGCAATCATCACATCATAGTCCAAATCACCTCCCTCCGCTATCCTTCCCTTTCCCCTCTTCCAACGTCACAAATTTATTTATAGCTACAATGACTTCCAAACTTTCGTGTGGTCCATATGACATAGTCGCCAACAACTTGCAACAGTATTTATGTTCCTACTAAATGCGTATTTATATATATTTGTGTATTTATATTATATATAAATTATGTACTCCATTAATAAAAGCGATAAGAAACAGCGAAGAGCTGGTGTTCTACTCCGAGACGGAGTACGAGGAGTGGAAGAACTTGGAACTCCGAATACAATACACTGTAGCGCAATGAATTCTGGACGTCAGAAATGGAGAAAATGGCGAAGCGGAAACAAACTTCATCAACCGGAACCTTACCTATTCGGGAAAGGTGAAAGGCAGTAACGTATGTATACTGAATTAATAAATATTGAATTACTGAGATATTCACAATAATGCGCGAAACATGGTCAGCGTTATTGATGGGCTGAAAGTAAATAGTCGCGAAATTCTGTACTGCTGTTTTTAGAAAAAACAAATTCTGAAGACAACGTGGCGCAATTAGCAAATACGATTGCAAAGCAAACAAATTACCGCCATAAGACAGAATAAATATGCGACTCCATAATAAATTTAGATGAAAATTATGTAGGCACTAACAATATTAACCTACCTCTAAGCGTAATTTTGGCACACGTGTAAGTGCCAAAAATGCATCTAATGCCTCCTATATTTCGTTAAAGATGTCTGAAGTGGTCCCTTTTATTTACCACCCGGACGATAGTGCGCTCTTAAATTACGAATTCGAGAACCGACAAAAAAGGGAACCAAAGTATTTCATACCGGTGATACCGATTAATGGGTCTGAAAGCACGGTTCACAAGAGGTCAAAAATTATTAATTAAAGCCCGCGTGATGTGATTTCGAATTTGAGACGCATGATTGCCAAGGAAGATCCCGTACCAATGAAGTCTTGGTACAAAAATTTTACGGGGAAAATTGAGAAAGTCTCCAACGGAGGGTATCTTTGTTCAACTATAGAGTTGAAATTACGGAATTACCAATCGGAACTTGGTCGGACGAATACAAAAACAGAGTTTTAGACCCGCTACTGAAAGAAACTAAGATTAGAAAGGCTGTGATTGTCAATTACAAAGACCACCGTAACCACAGGCAATACATGAGGGATTCCATGAGACCTTCAATTTAATTTACACAATGTCTAGTAATATAATGTATTGCAATGACATAAATAACTGCCTACGTCACTACCCCACGGAATTGGACATCCTTAAAGAATTCTTTTCGTTGCGTTCCGAGTTCTACATTAAACGAAGAGATTATCTGATAGATCTTCTAAAAGAAGCACAGGCTATGCGAATTTCAGAGCAAATACGCTTCATTGAAAGTTTCCAAGTCGAAACGCTTCACGGCTCCAAAAATTTAATTAATGAATTTAAAAAATGTGTAACCCTGTAAAAGAATGACAAACAAGTTGGGGGAGTTATAGAAGATGACGAACCCACTAATAATGCTGAACAGGAATCGGAAACAGAAGAACAGCAGAAAGAAGAAGCTGTTCACAAGTATTATAAGTATTTCACAAGTATGCAGGTGATAATGTTTATGGCGAAGTACAAACAATCATCGCTGGAACAGCTGAATCAGAAATCTATTAATTTAGAAGAATTTAAAGGAAAAACTGATTCTATGTTGTTGCTGCAGGATCTCGCCGACCTCGAAAAAAAATTGGAGGAAGTTGAAGAAAAAGAGAAGCAGCAAAATGTTGCCAGAGATTTTACACCTGATCCGAATGCCGCCGATGTCGAAATCATATTGTGCGAAGCATTTACGAAACGATATCTCAAACCGAAGCGAACTCATACCTACATGAGGCACAAAATTTTGGTAAGATATGTATGTATATGTTTAGTTGGTATTTGTAAGTTTATTTAAATTTTTTTTGTAGGCCTAGGGTGATAATAGGCCTAGTAGGGAACCTACTTGGAAACCTACTGAGGACCGAAGTGCATGCCTCATAGGTGTGGAAATGCACATATACATATATTTTTTTTTTTTTTGTTTGCTTTTGTTATTGTTATCTTGGCGGTTTTTTGTGTTTGTGATTATGATGATTACTATGTGGGGGCTGCTGCTTTGCAAAAATGTATTTATTGCCCTCGTTGAACTTTTAAAAACGTTTAGAGAATGGATAACATTTCAAACAACAACAACAACAACGACAACAATTCATAAACAAAGTCCAGAAATCGGTTATCGTTTGCTTGCGGATGTAGAGGCAACAATGGAATCTTCGGAATGGGCGGCATGTTCTCCGGCTTCTTGTCCAAGCACATTGATATCGCACCGAACTACGCTGGGACTTTGGTCGCCATCCCGAATACGGCCGCCACTGTGCCCGGAATCATCGTTGCACTTTTCGTGGGATTTATTACAAAAGGAAACGTAAGTGTTAAATATACATATCAATAATATGTATCCATGTGGTCCATATAACAAACTAATACCACCTGCTGACCAATTTATGTCATTCGAGTATCCGCGATGGTCCATTATATCCAACCACAAACACACACACACAAGAGTTCCGTTCCGATCGTAACTAAGATAAATAAACTGTAAAAGTGATTTATGACTCTCGCATGTGTATATACCACGAGTGTGTATATGAATATGCACATATGTATGTACAAGTATATGAACAGTGAGAAGGTAAAAGTTCAGACTATGGTGAGCATTCATTGTCGCACACTGCGCCCAGGTGGTTGATGTTGAGGGGGAGAGGGGATGGTGTAATAAAAATTGAAAAGCGGCATTAGAACGACTTTTGAAGTGAACTTAAAGCATCAGAGAAGATTAATGTTGGTCCCTTCGATCTGGAAACTGAGTATGTATGCACATATGTACATAAGTAAGTTAAACTTTTTAAATTGAACTTCTAGATTTCTGAAACCTTTCTAAAAGTCGTTTAAGTTGTACTAAATTAAGAAGATTAGGGAAGAACATTATATTTATAAGAGGATTATAAAAGAAGCTAAGTCTTTGGTTTAAATTTCAATCTTTATGAGGTCTTTATTTTCTATGATGATTTTTTTGGCGAAGAACGTGATTGTAGCATTGATCAGCAGAGGATTTATTGACCTACAAATTCCCAAATTACGTGTGTATATAGATATACGAATATATGTTATTGTACATCATTTGAAGAGTTCCTTAAAGCACAAGTAAAACCAAAGGCATTTTCAAGACCATTCAATCTGGAGGCCCACCTTAAAGCCGGTAGTTTTTGGACTACATCATCATTGTACTACATCAGCTCTTCCTCTTGTTCACTACAGATCTCGCTCAAGCGAATGTGTGGTGAAATACATGAAATTGAGTATCGTACCGTTGTATACCGTACGATTCAACCGAAGTTCGAAGTACAGAATGTTGCAAAACTTCCTTCGATTTGGTCCTTGATTAAATTATTTATATTTATGTATAAATTCAATAAAATGCAATGTTAAGTTGCTGATGCTGTACTCCTGTAATATCGTTGTTACGCTGGCCCTTAACGCTCTTATTTACGCAACGGATTTCCTTATTTTTATCGACTCCGCGGTCGAAGTGGTCGACCGGCTTGTATCGTTGTAACATTGTAATCGCCGGTAACTTTGGCAAAAAACAATGATTTATGTTTGGCCAACTTAGTAGCTTCTGAGTTGGTAGATGCAACAACAAGCATTATTATCTTAAGGCCATTAAGGATCATTATTCAGTCGCTACAGTAAAGCAGAAACAGCAACGAACAACAAGAGTTGAGAATGGAACAACAACAGCAGAAATAACAACAATGCGAGCAGCACCGTGTAATGCGGCATAAAAAGTCGCAAGGAAACAACAAAAACAAAATGGTTCATTTTTCACCACCTCGCTGAGGGGAAAAACTTTTTCCGAACAACTACTTTAAACAACTACTTTCGACGAATAATGAAATCCATTGCCGCCAGAAAGAAATCACCTCGTGTTGCTTTGATGAAAGGCCGCAACGGAATGAAAAACCGAACCGTTGGCAACACAGTTGCTAAGTTATGCATAACTGTAAAATGCCTCAAAAGTGTTTATTATTCGAGCAAATATTTGCAGATCGAAAAGTGGTAAAAGCAAAAAAATTACCGAGTGGTTAAAGTTTTCGACATAATAAATAACTTGAAAAACAACACTTGAAAAAGCCATCTGAGTAGCTGCTGTATTTACAATATTTGCATATAATTTGAATACTGATGAGCATGTTTTTCATATCTTGTTGAAGAGTCTTTCGAAAAGTTTGCGAATTGAGAAATTTTAATTAAATATTAATTAAAATAAAAGGAGGAGTAAATAAAATAAACCCTTTCGTGTGGCGATTGTATGCGATTCAATCCGAAAGGAACGCGTCGTTCGATTTGCTGCTTCATCATCAAAACGCTGCCAACCCGCTTCGTTTCCCGGCGAGTTAATAGCTCGAGTTCCTTCCTGTGCCAAAATTTATGTCTTCCTTGTCCATGGTCCATATTTGATCCTTGGTGCTGCATCCACAAACAAACCAACAACTCAGTTCTCCATAAAATGGCGACTAATCCAAGCAATAAATCGTCGAGCGAAAAGAAACGAAGCTGCAAGAATTCTTTTTCCATTCTTGAATTAAGTATCGAGAAGTAATCGAATTTCTTAGGCAACTAAAGAAAACACAGGAAATAACATTCGCTGCGTTTCCAATCGCTATAAATTCACTTTTATTTATGATAACTTAGAAATTTTTAAGACTGTTTCGAAATTGCAATAAATGCATAAATAGTCTGCAGATTCAATGCTGAAAACTTTAACAAAAGTTTATATGCAATGTTTATATGAATGCAACGAGTATGTGTCTCTCTCTCTCTCTCTCTCTCTCTCTCTCTCATCATTCATGCATCCAAGCTTCGTTCGTTAGTTTATACTTGAGAATTTTTTAGGTTTCTCAATTATTTATAATTTTAATATTATTTTATTATATATTATATATTATTAATATTTATATTTTTAATTGTATGTTTTTGTTAGTATATTTAATTCGTAGATTTATAGACTTATATAGAGATTTAATTATTATAGTAAAAAACAGAAACAATTTGAGTTGTAGAATTCTGTAGAATAGTTTTTGTTTACTTTTTTGCAGTGTATAGTATATAATAACGCAAATTAATAATACTTGTAATACGGACGCATGCATGCACAAACGCATCCCATCCACGCACACTCGCTAACGCATTCACGCATACGAAGACAAGCATCGGCTATGTGCACCATTTCCGCTTGTCCACTTAGCTGCATGCATCATGCGTGATACGTCATTCGGCACGCTGCTTGCGTTCAACGCCCGTTCAACAGCCGACGCAGTCAGAACACATGCGACAACATCCAGGAAACCTCTGAAAATTCCAATTATATGAAGATAGGAGTTAACAGTTGAGTTGGTATGTGTACCAGAAATGTACGTATGTGTGTTTATGTGTTCTCAGAGTTGCATAAATACTCGTTTACAGAAGCACCGAGCAAAGCTGTGATGGTGTTGCATTGCGTTGTGTGTTATTTGAAGCATGTGACACGGCAGCAGCAAGATTGACATATTCCCCCAACCACGACCAAACATTGTCAAAAAGCTATTCCTCAACACCATGTTTTCCACCCCAATTCACGAATTTATGAATTTAAAGGTTATGTAATCATAAACGTTAAATAATCAACATTAGCGACGTAAAAAGGAAAGGAAAAGTTGTTAAAAAGAGTAAAATAGGAAGAAAAACCTATGACACGGATGGATAGAGAAGAAGACGAATGGGTTTTGAATGAGTATTGAAAGAAGAAGAAGAATTTTAAAGAGATATTGTATATTAATGAAGAACAGAGAAAGTTTCATTGATTTACTTACTTCACAATTAAAACTGCTGAAGAACAAATGATAGTAATGCGATAAGAAAGGGATGAGTGAAGGATGATGGTGCGGGGAGGAAGGGGCAAAATATAGATTTTAAAGAAAGATTAAAAAGGAAGAATAACAGATGATGAATGCTTTTGTCTAGAAAATTGAAAAAACTACACAAATTAAAAAGGATTAAAGGTAAAGAGACAAAGAAAGAGAGAATGAAAGAGAGATAGAAAGCAAGAGGGAGAAAGAGAAGAGTGTTGGTGAGGGAGAGAGAGAGGGAATACGTGAGAAGTCTTTCATTAAAAAAATTAAAATAAAGGCTTTTAAAATATAATAACGGTAAGAAACGGGAGACAGGGTGGGAGAGAGACGGACTTCTATCTTAATTGAAATAACATGAGTATATCTCATCATTAATTTGGGAATTCATTAACTCATTCAAACTCATTCATTAAAATCAAATAATTTTCAGATTAATTTTCAGCGTTCTGTTATTATAAAAGAGGACAAAGACTAGAATTTCCCGTCATTTGCCAGGTTGTCAGGCTCGAGTCATATTATACTCGATTGTTGAAGTTGTCACAACCTTGCGAACAAAATGTTGCCAATTAATTTCGACTTTATTTGCAAAAGATTTATTTACGTTGAACGGATGTCAATCAATTTCCTTACTTGTTTGTGTAAATGAGGGGAAGACGAAGAGACAGGAAGGAAGGATGACAGATGTAGTAGGAGGCTGGAGGAGGACAGCCTCCGAAAAGAACAAACAATAGTAGCGAGTACATTAGCACACTCTCTCGTGTCGTTTCGTATCGAGATTTTAATAGATTTCACAGAATAAAGAAGAAGAAGAAAAATGAAAGGAAGTCGTTAGTTTGTTTTGCAAAATGAGTGGGTGTTGAAGAATCAAGTATCGAAGATAGACGAAACAGAAGATAGGCAGAAATGGCAAACTATTTATTTTGCTAATGTATGTACGAGTATTTATCATGTGTCATAACTTCTGATTGCAATGACAGATTCTGATCACATGACATTTCTAGAAGGTAATAAAACCCTTATAACTCGAACTTGGGCGGAGAACACATGAACATGTATTCTATTTTATTATAAGTCAATTGATTTGATAGTTTCTCTTTCTTTCTTTCTTTCTCTCTCTCTCTCTCTCTCTCTCTTTCGCTGGAAATATAAATGGTATTAAGAAAAAGCAAAAGTTTCTGACTAAATTTCAGTAATTAATTTTTTGAAATTTCCAATAAATTGTCTCGTCTTTAATTCTTGTCTTTATTGTTCTCTTTAATTCTGTTATTAAGTTGTTTCTTCTTCTTTGTTGCTCTGGTCATCATCAGGAATTTAGTTCATGTACTAATTTTCTTCACACTTGCAACTCAAGGACAACATTGGAGATAATTGTCTGATCTTAGCTCATAAATTGTTTGAACACTTCCTGGCACACTTATCAGTCCACCTTCCAACATTCCCTACTCTCCTCTCCTCCCCTCTCTTCTTTAATCGCGCCAACACCCGCAACGTATTCTCAAAGCGTGTGGCACTGAAATTAATTTCCAAATAATACACGTGGACGTGAGCGATTGCGACGGCTGAATGTAATGTGCCGAAAAATAGGAAAAATTGGCAAATATTCACATTCCAATTCAGTAACGTACGAGGTCGCCACAGAGGCACCACAACCGAGGCAGAGAGAGCGAGAAAGAGAGAGAGGATACAAACGAACTGAGTGGATTTTGATTTCTTTTTCCCAACTCTAATTTATTTCCTCTGAAAAAATATTTGAAGTAAAAATAGTCAACGAAGACCGTAGAGAGGTCGACCGTAGAGAGGATTGAAACTATGGTGTGAAGAGTAAGCATTTTGTGGGTGATTAAGAGTGGGATGGAGGGAGGGTCGATTGATCTATAGAAAGGAAAGCAAAAAACTGTTTTATTGGACGTAATTGGTTCCCTCTGAAAGTAACCTTGGCTCTAAACCATCCTTCTTTACCAACTTCTCCACTGCGCCTCTCTCTCGCCTCCTCCATCCCTTCATGTAAAAACCACGAAGTTATCATGTTGGTCAGTATAGAAGCACAAGCAACAGTCGCAGCAGCAGCAGGAGCATAGAAAAGCTTATAAGCGGCTTTATTATGAATGAATGGAGAGCTTGAATGTTGTTGGCTTCTTTTCAATTCTGTTTTTCAGTTTCTTTTTATTCTTTCTTTATTATTTTTTATTATATTTTTATTCTTTTTTTATTATTTTTGGGATTTTTATGGTTTTTTTTTTATTTTACTTTAGCGGTGCTCCCGATGACCCGACATCAGACTGAGTCTCGAGGTTTCACTTCTTCAGACTCTTCGTGTCAACCTTACAACCGCTTTTTTTAAGTGTCTACCGCAAAGTGTTGGTGAGAGGGGAATAAATGGAAGGTTTTCAGCTTGGATTGTAGAACTTTGAAATTTTGATGGTTGGCTAGCAAGTGAAACGTTGTTTGTATGTCTGAATGTTTGATAGACTCTTCCGAGGAGGTTAAAACGTGGACTTCTCCGGATCGAGGGTAAAAAAGGCTAACAAATTAAAAGAGTGGGGATTTCAATTAATAATGGGCATGGTTCACACTTTATTTACAGTAAATCAACTCTACTCTATTCAGTGGAATGGATAATGAAGTGTAATCGATGTGAATTACTTCGATATTACTTCACAAGGAAAGTATAATTTTATACTCTTTATTATTATACTATAATAGTTACTAATAGTTATAAATACTTAATAATATTAATTATTATACTACAAATAAATAACTATGCTTAAAAGTGTGTAAACCTTCCTCCGTAAGTTTTGATTTGAATTTAATTAATATATTTGATATGTTTGTTTGATGATCCTTTGATTGAGGAAAGAATAAGCATTCGGAGAGTAATCATATCGTGGGTTTCAAATACTATCTTCGAATAGCATCATCATCAGTTCAAACGATCTTCATCTCAAGATTTAATTTAAGAAAGATTTCCGGCCTTTCGACATTTGACGCTTTTGGTTTCTTTTCTGTGCGTGTGAATGTTTCATCCTTCATGTGAATCGAAAGAAGAAGCGCTCACTCTCAGGCCGACGATGATTGATGACTATGCCATTCTTTTATTAAGGACAGGATTCGGTCGACGGTGCTTTTGACTTCCTTGCTTTCATGCGACCCTGGAAAGAATTATGAGTAAAAAAGAGAGAAGAATAAGTTTAGAGCTGCGTTTGTGCTGAGCTGTGAAGGAATTACAAATGAACTAACTTACTACAGGCAGGTATTCGTAATTTATGCGTAGCAGAGGCGTGTTACGGTGAATTTGCCACGACCGGATGCTAGACATGTACTAAGTACCTATATACACATACATACACCCAGCCGGAAACCCACCCACTCAGAAATACAATAAAGAAATCCGCATGAATGAGTTTTGAAAAAGAAATCGAACACGTGAACAATTCAAAAATCATTTGAAAATTATACCTCGATTTCAGTTCGGGAAAGATTTGAATAGGAATGATCAAAGAAGAAGAATAATCAGAGGAAAAGGAAGAAAACAGCAGCAGCAGTAGACATAATATCGCATAGAAGATAATAACGAAGATTTTATATGCAATTTCCAGATAATATCAATAATACTTGTATATTGTACAATACACATGATCCATTTAGTTACAATATTATTAACTCATTGTGAATGGATCATGATCTCCTAAATTTTTGTGCATGGGTCATGATTTCGATCCGTGGCCTGTGTTAGTGTCTTGTCCCTTATGATGATAGATAGTTTTTGGTGATAGACAAGATTATGTTAGTTTTGCACACACTCACACAAACATACACACACACACACCCGGACACATAAATATAAATACTTGCATATGTAAATCTGTGTTTGTAGCTTCTTTACCGTGTCTGTGTTCATGTTTGTCCTTCCGCTTTTGGGATGGACTGTAAATTTTCATCTTTTATCTCTCTGAAGTAATTCCGAAAAGGGTCAAACGAAAGACTTCGGCTCTTAATTGATATGAGTGGATTTTATACTGCATTCAGGTGCTTTGAAGAAGGAGAAGAAGAAGACTAAACTTGGCCTAATCTCTTGCGGTCAACCTCAAACTCGGCATGTGTATTTTGCTTTACGATTGTTTTGTGGGGATCCGAGAAGCTTCATAAAATGTTGTAGCTTCCGGGAATTCGTAGTGAGTGCAGAGTGTGTCCAAGCGTTGGGTGTGGTTGAAGGGTTAAGCCGGATTATGAATTGTGAATTTAATGCCCTCTGTATATTGGAGAGAATTGGTTCAAAATTGATATGGAAATCGAAACTGTTTAGCTTTCACAAAATCCATAATAAAATATTAAATTGATTGTTGTTCAATTCTCTGGAACTTCAGTTAAGTTTAAGTTGAAATGTTCTCAAATGCATATGAAAATGATTGCTTCTACGAGTGTGTGTAAAAACCGTATAAACGTAAACGTAAGGAAAACAACGTAAACCGATTCAGAACTCGAAAAACAAACAAGAAATAAAGCAGGAAAGCGTTATTCTGGAATCTCCACCTTTTGGAACATGAGCAATGAAAGGATAACGTAAATTTTTCACTGTTTCACTTCTAAAAGTTCATGGAATTGTGATTTAAAGTATTTATTAACTAATTTGTATACATTTCAGCAAATACTAAAAATGAAGTAATTTAAAGCGCTGCTCTACTCTCTTCACTTCATTGTATTTCGTATTTTTTCCAGTTGCATTTCTCTCTTGTATAATTGCTTTCCATATGATTGGTGTTGTTGTTGATTACATTTGTAATTTCTTCTCTTTGTTACTTAATCTAATCCTTGAGTTGAGTTCTTCTCATTTCTGATTCGCATTCTCTCGACACTTCGTCAACCATGTCCTCAGTTACTCCAAACATCGTCACACTTGCAACCGCACGAGTAACGCAACACTTGAGTCATAGATTTTTGATTGTCATCATTCATTCATTCTTTCATTCATCTCATGTCACGTGTTCCTTTTTTTCCCGTCACTCTTTAAAGCTAGGAAATCTTATTTTCTTTGCATTGCTATCGATCGGATTCGGACTCGCAATCGGTGGGTCGGTCGTCTGCTGGCTCCGGATTTGATTTACAGCGTGATTTCGTCAATAAATCTTTTTTATTATTCTATCGGAATAAAAACGCTTTGATTTATGCGCCGATAAATCATGAAGTCTGGGCCAGCGTCCGACTGAATGAATGCGTCCGAGCGATGGACTCTGTTTCGATTCCACTACAAGAGGAACGCGCTCTGGATTGGGCACTAGATTGTCGTAAATCGAAGATCCGCTCAGAGGCGACGGCGATGGTGACTGAAGAGTGAAATTACCTTTAGTACTTATTTAAGGTTTAAAATCGATTTAAGGACTTGTTTATGGGTTTAAAAGGAATAAAAATTAAATACTTAAGTATTATTAAATCCTTAAATACTCATCAGATGTAGTGTAGGGTATTGAAATTGTGTCTACTGACCGACTGGTTTACTTTTTATCGATTTGTGTTTGTCATTCTTCTAACTGTTTCTCTTTATTACTACTTTTTTATGTTTGTCTGTATTGCGATATGCTTCATGCATTTTTATCACTATATACTATACACTTATAAGAACCGGAATTTTACTAGCGACACACACACTCACACACACTCACACATACACTCTTTTATATGTTTGCGGTGGCTTTCGCATTTCTTCTGATAGAATATCTGCAATTTTAATGGAATTCCTCCGCCAGAATTTTCGGTGGTTTTGCTTCGTTCCGTTATGTTCAGTGCAGTTCATTGCGTAGCGTGCGTTACGTGCGTCGATTTCTAAGACTGACATTAAAAATGAATAGCGTCAGAAATTCAGAACTCATCTCGGAAGATTTTCGGCGTGAATTGAATGCAACAAAAATAAAAACACATGAAATTTGAAGACACAAACAGTAAATAATTTAAAAGTAAAACAGTTTTAAAGAAATGTTTTCTTGTTCTTCTCTTTCTCCCGTCTTTTATTCATTTATTCAGATATTTTATACATCTGGAGAGAGAAAGAAAGAGAGATAGTTAATTTTATTTCTGAACAACCTACAGAATTTTTATTCTAACTGGCAGAAAATTTAATTTAGGAAAATAACAGTTCTTGGTTTGTTTTCTCTGAGTGTACAGTATATACACGTATTTCTTTCTTCAACCTAAACTGTTGATAATTCAACTTCGAATATCATGTCAGAACAGAAACAAGTCTAAATTTAGTCGCTTAATTTCAATTCTAAGGTCATTTCTTTTGTCATCTACGAAAATAGAAGGTGTAAAATTCTATTCAATAGCTTTCGGTTTTTAGTGACCACCGCATTTAAATATTTTCAATAAAAGTAAATGAAACCGATGAAATACAGTGTTCTCTTTTCAATTCCATCGTAAATCGAAATCAATTAACTTGCGGTTGAAAAATATTATCTTTTTTTAAGAACAAAACATCTTTTCAACTGATGAAAACGCACTAATCTCTCTCTCTCTCTCTCTCTCTCTCTCTCTCTCTCTGCTCTTTCTACCATCCATTCTGTTGTCCTCGCTCTTTCTTCAAACCACAATCACAAAAAAATACATTTTAAAAATAAAATCCTTCAAAAAGAGTTCGCATTTAATCTATATTCAAATAACCTAGATACATACTAACGAAACAATAAACACACACACACGCATATCCTCACACACATTTATACGTGTATACACACACACACACACATACACATCAATAGATATGCATACATAAATGCCAACAAATTTGATATATTTTACGATATATTTTAAGAAAAACTCGCACATCGAATGCAGAATTTTATTCGGTGCAAATTCATTGTCAATTTTTGTTCTATTTTGGTTTTTTTTGTTTTGTTTGTTTGTTTTTGTTTCTTCCATTCCAGTTGTTGATGTTGTTGTTCCTGTTTTACAGTTACAGTTGTTGGAAGAATTATTGGTGTGTGCGTATGTGTACGTGTGTGTGTATTATTTATATTGTTACTGTTGTTGTTGGTTTTATTAGAGTCGTTGCAGTTGTTCTTAATGTGTGTGTGTGTGTGTGTTGCTGGATGTTAGTTGTTGGTATTGTTGTTGTTGTTGTTACTGCTGTTGTTATTATAGTTGTTGTTGTTATTGTACTCTTGCACTTTGTATTCCAACACTTTGCAATCGACGATCAAATTTCTTTGCAAAATGCGATAGCAACACACACACACATACACAGTCACTCACACACACACACACACACATTCACTCACACACAAACACACGACTACAACTTAAAGAATTCACAAATATTTCGAAGGTTTGTATTAAGAAGTAAGCCATAAAAACTTTCTACTTTCAATGTATTCCTCTATAAGTTTATAGTGTGTGTGTTTGAGTCGATGTATGTGTGTGTGTGTGTATGATGCTTGCTAGTTGTCGGTGAGAGTGAAAAATTGTGAGTGCAAAAGTGTGAATAGTAAAACTTTGGGTTTATTTGTGTGCGTTTGCATTTCGTGTGTGTTTGAGTACTTCAATTGCACCAAAATACAATACCACAAGAACATACAATCGCACAAGCACACTCACACAAACACACACACAATCGCACGAACACACTCACACTCACACACACACCAACGAGTTCCAGATACAATCACTTCACTGCTATTGATTTATTTGGGAAACATGTGAAAATTAATAAAAATACTCGAATATTTAATAACATGAACTTGAAGTGAGTTTGAAGTCGTTTCTTTGAAGTTTCTTGTATTTCGTTTTTCTTTACATTTGAAAGATGTGTTGAAATGTTGTTGTTGTTGTTGTTGTTGTTGCGAATTTAGCACTTTTCGTGTTTGGTTCCAGATGAAAGTTTATTAAAGCGTAGAGGAGAAAATAACGAAATGTTCACACAGTTTTGCAGCATCTTCATTGTCGATTCTGATTAGCTGCCCGCTCCTGTTATTTTTCGCCTCCTTTCACACTCCTTCGCAATGTTGATTTATGCACAAAAATTTGTATGAATTCTTAGACTTCCGTTTAAGTGCATAAATTGTCAGTTGATGGCATATTTTTAGGCGTTTTACGAATTGGCAGAAGATGACTAAAAAATCATTCACTCAGCTATCCGAAAAGCTTTCTTTTCCCCTTCAAAATTCAGAAAGTCCGAATGTTTCCGAGAAGCGAGTTTCGATAGAATCGAAGGAGAAGAAAATCCATTTTGGGACACTTTGGGACAACAGTGCGTTAATAGTCAACCGTTAACTGCTAACAGCTGCTCAGTAACAGCGCAAGTTAAAGCAGACGATATGAATACGAATGATAACAGAGCTGCAACAATTAAAAGTCCGCTTCTGTTAAAAAACCGGTCACTGTTAAGCAAAGTCTTTGCTTGTAGTCTTTGCTGTTAAGTGACAGTAACAGCCGAGAACAGTTCGGAGCTCCGCGGCGAAACACTGTCGGGCGAGTGGAAGCTTTCGGACTCGTAAACACACACACACGACAGCAACTTCGTCTCGTCGTCGGTCGGCGCGATTCACATCAGTTCGACGACACAAAGCAAAGGAGGTGGATGTGCTCACATCGTCCTTAATCGTTCGCGAAGAAAAAAACAACAACAATAAAGTAATAAAGCAGAAACGAAACGTTGTTTTTGTTAGTGAAACGTAGAAACGAAACGATCAGCGGACGAACGTGTTAAAATTTATTAGCGAAAATGCGAGTGAAATTCACTCGAGGAAAGTTTATCAATTATTGAATCGGACATCGAATCGAAATTCGCGTGGAAAAGCGACGTTCAACGTGTTGGAAGTGGAAGAAAATCGAAACGTGTTCGAATCGCGAGGAAACACACTCGATAAATAAGTCAACATAAAAGTGATTGCAACAGGATAACGTTTAAAATTAATGAGTGTGCGATTTCAGTGGGAGTGATTTTAATGTGGGCACATGTACGTCGACGATGTTTACGCACGAAAATAACGTAATAATAATAATAAAATAAGGATGCACGCACAACTACTCGCTCTCTCACTCGCTCTCACACTCTCCAGCTTCTTCCTTCTCACCTTCTTCAGTCTCAGTACGTCGTGAGCGAGTGCAATGATTTTTATTGTGGAAAATATTTATGTTGTGATTTATACGAGTGTCGAAATAAACGTGGCCTACTTTTCGGCGCACCGTATAATGCTTGTGTTGTTGTTGTCCGTCTCCCCCTCTCGCTCTTTCAAGCCGCGTTCTGGACAACAAACTAATTACTGCCATTTAAGCTCATTGCGTGCCGTCGGCCGACCACGCGCTCGCATTGGCAAACCTGTTCGGGTTTTGTCACTCTGCCGAGCAGACAAAACGACTGCCTTTAAACTGCCAGCGGGCACTTTCGGAGTACGATTATGATTGGACATGATTGTGATTGCAGTATGATTGTGAATGTGTTCCGAGGTCCAAGCGGTGTGTTTGCTTCTGTGGTTTCTGTGTCCTGCCATCAAACTGCGTTCACATAAATCATTATTTAATACTAACACAAAAGCTCTTAATGGAAAACAAACGCTGCGTATTTCCATGTGTGCGTGTGTGCTCTTCTATTGCTGTTGTTCTATTTGCTTATAATTACACAAACTATCCTGTTACTCGGATATTATTGGGTTGTCATCACTTGTGTCATAGACAATCAGTGTTTCGAGTCCAAAATTTATGATGAGCATCTCTCAATAAACTCGATATGATGGCAACGACTTTAGCTTAAAATATCAGTCATGGAGCTCAGCTCATTAAAACACTTATTAAAGGCTCACTGAAAGCTCACTGAACTCTAATTTGTACATATTGAAGACCAAACAGGTTTTTCTCCCATCATTTGAAATGTTTTCCTATTACAATTCCTCACAATTACTTTATTTTTATAGGATTGATTTATTTGAATCGTTTTGAGACTCATTTATGACATCGATTGAATTAAAAGAAAACTCAATTGAAATGAACAACAAAACAGAAACAAAAACGCACACGAGTCTGTCTGAAACTCAATCAAAACTCTTATCTACATGAAAATGTGTGACTTTTGACATATTGTATATAAGAATCATGGGGACAACAGGCAACAAGGTACACAAGGTTTGCTTACTACAAGCCCCTTCTTTCCCTCAACAGCCTCTCCACACTCCTTCTCAATCCTTCCCACCCCTGCACCACCCCTCCCGCGCCATAATTGATAGCCTCCCCTCGCTAAACGACGTCTTGTGCTCGACACCTTCTGATATCCTTTTTATTCTTCTTGTTTTCACGCCATTTCTTCATACTTCAAAAATATTCGTATTTCTCCTCCTTCTCTCTTCTCTCTTTCATGTTTTTCATTAACTTTGAGCCTCCCTTCCGTCATTTCACGAGTTTTGATGTGACATTTGAAACATTTAAGTTCTGTGCTACAAAACGAAGAAATGCTGTAAAATTTAATAGAATCGTTCAAAAGAATTTCAGTAAATCATCTCATGAGTTGAAGGAAGAAAAGAACTTGAACAAAAACAGAAGCATTTCGACGTTTTTCTCGCATTTCACTCACTTTCGGACAGATTAGTCAGAGTGCTTGCCGGATTTCATCCTTAAACATTTAAATTTCAAGTCCATTTGAAGGCTGTTCACTCTCTCACACAGAAGAGAGTGTATCCACATTCTTGTCGCATTGTTTCAGCGGGAGTGAGAGAGAGAGAGAGCAGATAAAATCACGGAGGAGAAGGAAACAAACAAGAAGAAGATGTGGGAAAAGCGACAGACGAAGGCGAAGATTTCCTGTCGTATTTTGTAAGAGTAATAAAAGTGTAAATGACTTCTTTTGGAAGCATCAAAGCAAATAAAACGAGTAACCAAAAAAAAGAAATACGATAAACAAAGAAACGTTTGAGTTTTCAGAAAAATCAAAGAGAAAAGATTGGAAATAAAACTCTAAAAAGAAACATAAAACCAAAGAAAGGAAAATATAAAAAACGGGGTTTCTACGGTCGGGTACTTCCACTGACTACCCTCGTACTTGAAACACAATTTTTTTTGTTCTCTGTGGCCGGTTTTCTGCTCATTTTGCCACCGATTTTCGCCAACTCTGCGCTTTTATTTGAAATACTTGAGGAATGCAATGAAAAGAAAGAAAAGTCGAAAAGTCGTCTATGAATTGCATGAACTATGGATGGATGGCAGGATGAATGAATGAATGATGGAAGGATGCGAGGTTACATTAACAATCTTATAAATTTTAACTTTTGTACATCTTTTTCTGCATTTGTTGTTATTATTATTAGTAACTTCATAAAAAGAAGTTCCATTGTTTAAATATTATGATTAAAATATCGGAATTTTATTTCCATATCATATTAAATACTAAAATTGAAGAAATTGTTAGCACTTCATTGAGTAGAATAGCTTACTTTTTTAAATCATGTTATTTTTACTTATTTTAATACACTTTCAGTAGAGCAACACTAAATAAATAACTCGTAAAATTAAAGACTTCACTTCGTTTGTATTGGAAGTGATTTTAATCTAAGAAAACCGAAAAACAATCAGCGAATGTGAACAAAGAAAAAAGTGACCAAAAGAAAGGAGAATTTAACAACAACAACAAATAACAACAACAACAAACAACAAAATAAACTACAAAAACTAAAGACGATAATAAATTCAAGTAACACAACACAAACACGTTCGTAATTCAGAAGAAAACTTCGAGTGGTGCAGCGTCACGTAGACGCAACCTCAATAATGCAATTAAAACAACAACAAAAACAACAGCGACAATTGAAAAATAAATGCACGTGTCTGTGTGAGTGTGTGTGTGAGTGAGTGAGAAAATCCAACCTTTAGATAGATTAAAATGGATTAAAATAGAACGAAGAAGTAAAACCAAATGAATAAAAAATTAAACAAACAAGAAAATAATAAAAATTGAAATAAAGAACCCAAAAAAAAGAAAGAGAGAAAGAAGAAAAGAAACAAGGAAGGAGTAGAATAAAAAAATCACAACAATAATAAGTAAAACATAACAAAGTAGAGTTTAAAACAATCGAATAAATAAATTGTTGCACACTTCGAGGCGCACAACTAAAATACACACACACACACACTGCAAGGATATCACGCCACTGCTAATACAATAACCAATACAATAACAACAACCACAACCACAACAGCAACAACAACAACAATCAGTTCGGACAGAAATGCTGTTGAACGATCGCTTGAATGCTGTGGTTGAGCGCGTTTCTATTGTTTCCGACATCGGTGACCAGAGGAGGCAGCGACAGCAACATAAACAACAACAACAACAACAACAGCGGAAACAACAACAGAAGCAACAACATCAAAACCACTATCAACATCATCATCAAGAGCAGCAACGGCAACAACCACAGGAGCAGCAACGACAACAACCAAAGCAGCAGCAACGACAACAACCACAGCAGCAGCGACCGTATTGTAATTGGAAAACAACAACAACAACAACATTTCGTTGTTAGCCTGGATGCAGTGGTGCTTATTACTATTATTATTGTTGTTGTCCTCGTTGTCGTCATCACCCTCATCGTTGTTGTTGTCGTTGTTGTTGTAAGAGTACTATCTGTCGTAGAAGCGTTGTTGGCAACATACAAGAACAACAGAAACAATAGAAAAATCAACAGGGACGGGACGAGTAACAACGACAACAACAACAGTAATAAAAACTACAAAAATATCAACATCATTAAACACAACAACAATAGCAATAGTATTAACAATAAAAACAACAATAATACTACCATCAACAACAACAACAATAACAACAACACAAATAACAACAACAATAAGAACAACACCAGCAATTCGAGAACGTGTAAAAGCAAACGCAGAAAGGGTGACAGTGGAACAACAACAGGAACAACAGGAACAACATCGGCAACAAGAAGAAGAACAACAATCAGAGGAACAAAGAGAAAAGCAGCGGAAATCGTAGCAAAAGCAGCAACGAAAAAAATACCATATAAAAAAACAACATCAACTACAACAACTATTACAACAACAAATTTAAGTGCAACTACAACTACAACTAAAGCGAGGAGTATTTTTATTAACTACTGGATGCCATCATCATCTTCATCGTCATCATCATCAGCAGCAGCAGCAGATAAACTGAAACAACGGCGGGGTGAACAACAACAACAACAGCAGAAGAGTCACCAGCACCGCAATCATCAAAAGAAACAACAACGAAAAGAGCAGCACGAACGAAAGCAACAACAGCTACAACAACAACAAGAACAAATACAAAAACAAGTTAAAAAGTCAAAGCAACAACAACAACAACAACCGAAATACCAACATCAACGTCAGTACACTTTAAATGTTCTTCCGGCATTGAAATTTGTTGCCGTCATTTTAGCTGCACTCAGCATCGTGAATAGTTTGGGTGAGTTTTTTTATAGGATGGATTTTTTTTGGTTTTCTTAAAACGTACTTCAAGTGAACTGAAAATTATTGCTGCATACTTTCGAGCGCAATCAGTTTTTTAACCAGTTCAATTAATTTATTTGAAATGCATTGTGTGAGTGAGAGAATGAATGAATGAATGAGAGAGAGCACAAAGCAAAAGTGATGGGTGGAAAGAGAGGGGAAGGTAACGGAAGAGGAGTGAAAGTGAAGGGTGGAGAAGATTCTGAAGTATCACAAAGTATCATCAAGTATAAAATATCAACGAATTTCATACTAATATTTCTCTGGTTGTTGAAATCCATTCATTTTTGTGAATCTAATAGAAGTTTTAAAAAAGGAAAAGGAAGTTTTGGAATGTTTACCGTTATTTTAGACGCACCCTAAATGTAAAGAATTTCAATTAAAGACTCAGTCAATTAAAAACCTTGCTCAAAATTAAAAGCAGATTTCTTATAAAAGCAACAAACATTAAATTTAAAATGATTCTAACCCAAAAAAGGTAGAAAACACAAGAGAAATTTAACGATATACTATACTATATGTATAAAAATACAAGATTTTGCCATTAATTTTGATTAAATTTCGCAGTGTTTCTCTTTAAATATTTCCCAACAAATTTATGAGTTACGCAGAATGTTGAAATTCATGATGCAAGATTTATTATTTACGAATTGAGATCTTTTTTGAAGCCCAGACAAAGAGTAAACACAAAAGGTTACCGTAAATGTAACGGTGCTTTCTATTTATGGGTTTATTGTACCGCATTAAAAAAAAGAAGAATCAACAGAACGAAATTAAAGTAAAAAATGTATTCACATTCATTAAATGAACTTCTAAAAAGGAGAATAAAACTTTAACCATCTCTAGTGTTAAAAACGTTGAAGTTTAAATGACAAAACTAAGTTTTTTCACAACCCCCGAGACACAAGCCCCCCCCCTAGCAGGTTCTTTTTTAATTAACACATGTTACTCACTAAAAAGCGTTGCCACTTCCTTCAAACGATTAGCTTAAATTAAAAGTGTGTGTGGATGTGTGAGTGCGTGTGTGTGTGTGGGTAAAAAAACAAAACTTTCAAACAAAAATAAAAATAACTAAAATAAAAGCGGCAGAAGAAAAAACTTCATTTCATTATAACAAAAAAGGAAGGAGGAAATATGGAACCAAACTTTTTATGGGCAAATTTGTTCAGCTGACGCAATGCGTATCCAGCGAAAGCGAGCGGAGAGAGAATAAAGAGAAAAGAATTTCGGAGACAACAGTCGGGGTTTTTTGTTGGTTTTCTGGTTCCTTTTTCAAGTTTGTCACTCTGAATAAGCATGGAAAATTTGGGCCAAAGCAACGAATATGAAGACAAACACACATACACAAACACACGCATTTATTTGCACACATACGAGTACACTTTCCGAGATCAAATACAACTTAAAAAAGGGTTGCCACCGCAACTGAACTTGCTGCCTGAACTTTAAATATAATTTGCAGTTAAACCAGAGTATAATTAGTTAACAAAGTGGAAGTGGAAAGGAGGAGGAAGAGGAATAGCAGGAATGTGAAGAAGCAGAAGCGTGGTGAAGTAACGTTACCAGCAGCATCAGCGAAATTAACGAAGTCAGCAGCGGAAACAGAAAAGAATACGGAGAACTCTAAGAAACCCTGATACGAAGAAAAAAGTAAATGTATGAGTTTAAACCGCAGCAGCAACGAGGAAAAAAAACAAAAATAAAAACTAAAACTAAAACTAAACACAAAACAAATACAAAGTAAAATAAGAAAACGAACAACAGAAAAACAAAACAACACCAAAAGAAATGACGGCAACGAAATACTGGAAATAATAAAAGCAAAATGCAATTAAAACGCCGTAACAGTGTTGCCAGATGCAAGCGACTCAACGACGGAACTAACGAAAAACTGTTGCCACTTAATTTGGAAAAATGAAATTCCCTAAAAATTCGTACATTCCTTCTCTTTCTTCTCTCTCTTCTCGCTCTTATGCATTTTGGTTTTCTTTTATTATTCAGTCTGGCGTCTCGCGAAGTTTAATGAATGTTGTAAATTTGTTTTTAGCGCAATATTTTACTTTAATTAAACTGGTTCTTGTTTAAGAAGTATTTGCGGTAAAAAGATCATTTGGGATAGAATATATTAAATCCAATTCCTTCATTCGAAAGGATTAACTATGTAAGTAACTGTTAGTTCTGATCTTTATGACTTTCATATACTTGTGGGAGTATAATGGGTATTACTTTGTATGTAAGTACGTATTACGGTATATTATACGATATATCTATAATCAAATTACTTTGTAGGGTTTTTTGACCGGTTGATGTATGTTGATGGTGTATGTGCTTATCACCAAACGGTAGAAGTGAAAACTTACTGGTCTAAAGAAAATTTTCACTTTGCAAATATATAAATATTATCTAATTGTAGCGTCTTAAATAAATTACCCATAATAACATCAATTTAGGAGTACTTCATTTCATAATTACTAAATAATATGCACAACGTCTACATTTTAAATTTTGCTGCGTATCAAAAATACTTCCAATATGTAGAATGAAAAACTTTTCATTTCTTGCTGTTATCTGCTTTTCTTGTTGTCAAATTTGAAATAAATAATGCATAGAAATACCATATCAAAATATGCACACATTTTTATATGCAGCAAATCATGCAGATATGCAGTTTATATGCACATGTGCTTTACTCATTACTAATTCTTCCTATACAAACTCTGATAATACACACATTTGTATACCCTACACCAAAGGAATAGTATATTGACTTTATTTTTCTTTGTGTAACGCATTAACGAAGGCGAGGCAGGTATGGAAAAGTATATGTATGTATATAGCGTTACCTCCTGAGTCGATTTAGACATGTCCGTCTGTCCGTCCACCTGTCCTGAGTTCAACTATGAACTTATGCTACGGGTGCAGGGTATAGGAGTTTCGGCCAGGCCGAACTGAACACTCTTTCTGGTTTATCCTACTTATTTTCTAATAGTTGCTGCCTTTCACTTGAATTGCATGGCATTGAAGTGTAAAAAATGTGATAAATGAGCAAAAATTGTGCATGTTTTCAAGTAGTAAGCAACCATATCGTCGGCTAATAGTAGAAGCAAACCACTCGATAAATAAGGGGACGAAGACGAAGAAAAGGAGCACCCGAGTGTAGTGCTTCCTTCAGTTACTTAAAAGTAATGCTAAGAACGATTTATTTACTGAAGTCCGATATCACTAAATAACCCGATAAAGTGGTATTTAGTGTCATTTACGAACACTCTATGGGGCATATATTGTGGAATAAGAGTTACTGAAATTTCCGTTGTTAAAGAATCAGATTAAAAGATTACCTTTAAATGAGGGCATAGATTTTAACTAACAGTTCCTTAAGCAAGGAAATTCATCCATCAAAATCTTATTAACAGTTGAGAAGAGAGAACAATTTTCATCAATACTAACAAATATTCAGAGTTATACTATGCCTAAATTATTATTGTGTTTATATTAGAGATACAATTTAAAGATTTAAGACTCTAGATGAAGTGAATAACAAAAACAAGGCCATTGTAAGCGATTAAATGCGCGATTTTATATACCTGTCATCAGCTGAAGTTCAATAGTTTTCCAGGAAGGCACTGCAGAAAAAACTTAGAAACTTCGTTTATTCATTCTGTAGAAATTCTTGCTGCTTGGCTGAATGCCAACCTTTCGTTACTTCGATGATTCTACCAGCATTCTGATTGTACCAACAAAAACAACCTCGTACACACTATTCTATAAATTCTTGTTATTATTATTATTATTATTCTTTCTTTAAATGACTTACTTAATACGAAGTTTAGTAAAATCCGTGTCATGGAATCCACGGGCTGGAAATCGTCGACAAAACGTCACCAAGAACTGTGCAAAGGATTTTCAAAGAACTTGCCTAGTGTAGAGGGTGCCGGGCGAGGAAGGGGCGGTAGGTTGTGTGTGAAGTACATGTCCTTTGAGTTTCGCATTTCGTATTCGTAATCGTACTCGTTTTCACTCTCCGTAAAATCGTTGATGTATGAAAAGCTTTCATGTTTCCACCATCAAAGATGTAAGAAAGGACATTTTTCCATGAATGCAAGAGTTGAGCTCTTTCACTGTTATGATTTATATTGTAAATATTTAGTTTTGTGACAAACAATGAAGTTTTTTCTTCATTTTTCGTTGTTTTTTTCGTTGATGTTAACGAAGTTTACGCTTAAGTAAAGCACACGAATTCTGAACAACCGGTTGAACGATGTGCATGAATGAATGAAGGGTTGCATGAGCGTATGTATGAATTAATGGATGTATGAGTGGGCGGATGGATGAGTGGGCGGATAGATTGTGGTTTGATGAATTACAAAACCTTGCGTGCACTTTCAATACTTTGACTTTGAATTCTATTGTTACATGGAACACATCTGAGTTGCGCTCAGCTGTGTAGTTTTGACTCTTTACATGGATTTTGTATGCATGATATATAATTTTATTCGTTGACTTGAAAATTCTTCGATGTCTTTTGTTACTTTGATCATCAAATAAAGACGAGTTCCTGCTTCCTGCTTCCTGCTTCGAATTTTCAAAACTCGGAAGTTGACAGTCACGCATGAAGTTTAGCTCCTTATTCAAGCAAAGATTTGATCTATTGGCAAAAGAAGAAAAGTTAATTTCAAAAGTACTAGGAATTAAAAGTCCCTTAAAATATCTATTCAATTTACAATATTTATTTAGTCGATTATAAGTATAATTTCAATATTTTATTATATTTATAAATAGTTTGTTATTTCTTTAAATATTTTTCAATATTTATTCAATTTTTTTAATATTCTTTTTATATTTTTTAATATTTTTTTATATTCTTCAAAACTTTTACAATTTTTGTTGTTATTTTTCAATACTTGTCTATGTTTTTCCAATATTTTTTTAATATTTCTTATTATTTTTCAACATTCTTCAATTTTTTTCAATACTTTTTAATATTTTTTCAATATTTTGAACACTATGCAATATTTTTTATTATTTTTGAATTTTTTTCTATATTTTGGTATATTTTTCATAATTTTTTTATTCTTTTCTATATTTGCCAATATTTTTTTATTATTTTCATTATTTTTTATTGTTATTTTATGTAAATTTTTTATAGTTTAATGGTATTATGTTTATCTATCACTTTTAATATTCTGCAATTTTCATTATTTTTAAATAATAATTTAATATTTAAATAAATATGAAAGTCCTCTAAAGTGCTTCCTTTGTTGTTCGAAATTAATTTCATTTCAATTTCCTGGTGAATTAATTTCAATGCTAAACTAATTTCAATATTAAATGACTGATTAATTCCGTTAAATGAAGTGCTTTTTACCATTTACCATTCCGAAGCCAGGAAAAAGAGTCCCAAAATATATTCACAGGTTGCTTCCGATTCAGAATGTCAAAAAAATCGCTATAAATCTCCATACATTTATTCTACGTTTTATTTAGTTACCATGACATCAGAATTGAACTGGATTGACGGTTCGTGTTGTTGTTTTCAAGGCTGATTTATAGGCAATGAATAGAGCTGAATTCGTTTTTCCGGTTTCAATTTCATCCTCAACTCATTCCCCGTAATTTAAAGTCATATTAAATATAAATTGATTTGCCATTTCACATTCCTTACATTTTTATGTTCGTGGTTTTTTTGCAGAGTATGTTTTGTTGACTTGTCACTTGTCGATAAAGTATCAATCTTTATTTTCGTTGTTAGTTCAAATTTGATACTTCACATCCTTTTTGGTAAACATTTGCTTCTTTTCGGACCGATAAATAAATAACTAAATACACACAACATGTAAATTGAAACAATGAAAACCACAACCGAACTGTGTGTATAAATAAATGCAAATCCTAAAATACGCTGTGTCAACAAGTTCGCAGTTGAGTGAATTATTCACTTTTTAAATAGTATAAATTTAAAAAAAAATTGGGTTTTTTATATTCTTTTTCTCAAAGCCTCTCAAAAATTGTTGACTCACAAAAATTGTTGCTGTTATTTGTTACTTTCGTAGTTTTTTCCCATTTTACCTCATTTTTTATATTGCTTTTATTTTTTGGTAATTTTTCACTCACCGCAAAAAATATTGAAAAAGTTGGATGCCAAACATGAAACCAAAAAAAAAAAACAAAAAATTGACGCTCACATAAACGAATCTTCTACTCCCTTCTGCTTGATACGTTATTTTGCAATAACAATATATTTATAATACTATATAGAATCTTGTTCATGTTTTGAAATACAGTGCCCTCGCGATATTGCGAACTCATAAAAACCGAGAGTGTTCGCTGTTGCGAGATTGTCGAAATTTATTATGCAAGCTTCATTTTCTTAACTCAGAGAGAATCTTATTAAGAAAAAAATAACACTTTTAAGAACTCCAAAAAATATTCCGATATCACTAAAATGTTGGATTTCTTTTAATTTTTATATTGAACTTTTAATGAATGTTTTATTAAGTAAATTCAAGGGAATTAATTTAAATGCAGCAGATTCGATGTTCTGTCCCGCAAAATTGACAACGTAAGAAGTCAGAGTTGTTAACCTCTCCGTTGACACTTCGGCTCTTCGGTTAACAGATATTTATACAGAAGATACACATGTATGTATGTACTACGTGTGTATATCACGTGTATATCATGTGCATGGTGAACTTTTTTCATTTAGTTCTACTGAAACGTATGATTCTTTCGGATTGTTTCATTCATTCATTTAGTCATTCCTTTTATTACTGTTTTTCCGTTGTTCCTTTATTCCTTTTCTATATTTTTTCTCTTTCTTTTTGATATTCTCTCCTTTTCTCAGCCAATCCTTTTAGTGGTGTCCGTGGAACGCTATATTTTTGGATGCTCCTCGCAGAATATGCATTAAAATTGTTGAATTTCGCTTTTGTGCATATCCTCTTGTAGTAGGATATCCTTCGCTCATATCCTCGCTCACATCCTTGCACATATTTTTTGCTACATTAATAAATAAAAGCATTCTTGCAAGGCTGGCAAAAAGTGAATCGGCGGAAGGCGCATTTTGGCCACTTCTGTTCGAGCCGGATGGCCGCCTATCATTCGACTGACCGGCTGCTGACTGCTGATGTTGTTGTTGCTGCTACTGCTGTTGCTGCTGCTTGCTGTATCCCGTAATTTGTAGCCTTTTTCTTTCAGCTCACGTACGATTTATTCCCTGAATCCTTTCTCATCCGTTTTTTCTTTTTGTTTGGTCCTTTTTGACTCCGTAAATTGCCAAAATGTGTTTAATTAAGTGAACGTCGGGCCAAAAAGCAGCAACACGAGAAAGATGCTGGCCTCATCTGAATGCTTTTTGCAAGCAACTGAATATTCGTGTGTCTGAAAGTGTACGTGTGTGTGTCTGAATGTGTGTGTGTGTATGAGTTAAATGTGCTTAAAGCATGTCTTTGCAATTACATCCATGCATCTGTTTGTCCTGCATAAGCTTGGGTTTATTTTGTTCTTGAAATGAGTAGCAATAAGTTTAGTTTTGTTTGAAAAGGATTGTATTTTGATAGCGTACGTCTCTTGACTGCTCTGCTCTTCTCTTCTATGCTCATTTGTTGTCCTTTTTGGCAAGCAATATTAGAAAATCTGACTGACTAATATAAGTCACTGCATTGACCTAATCTAAGTTGTATAAAGTTTTAGAGAGAGATAGACAGGGAAATAAATTTTACGAAAGATGAAAAAGAAGAACGAAGTAGGCGTAATAATTTTCTCTCGGTGCAATTAAGTGTTTTCCAGTACGGTCTCAATATTTACAAAACATTCTTCAGAAAATACCAAGCAACAAACCAGAATTCACTTAAAATTCTAAACTAAAACACTATCGTAATATATATTAAAATGTGCAAAAAAACCTGTAAAAACAGCAAAAAGCTATGAAATGGATAAAGAAAACGTAATCTAGAATAAACCCCGTTCTACCAACGATGGAACGAGTGTTGTGGATATGAAATAAAATTTAGATAAATGCAAATTCAACAAAAAAATTGCTCTTTTATGATGATAGATGATGGTCAGAGAGAGGACATTAAAATGCAGTACGAACGAATGATATATCCTATGTATACACATGTGAGAATAATAAGAACGAGACACACATAGAGGGAGTGGTAGTGAGAGAGAACGAGAGAGAGTGACTGAGTGCAATGGCAGTTGTATTGTAAGTAGTTTTACTTGTTAGACTGAGCCTATCCATGTGCTGCTATCTTGGCCATGATAGCACCACGTGACTACTAAGGAGAAAACATTAAAAAGGATATATTTTCAACTTGTTGTCGTTGTCGTCATTGTTCTTGTTGTTTTCATTTGTTGTTATTGCTATTGATGTGGTGTTGGTCTTGCTGTTGGTGGCTAAGTTTGAGGTCTCGTTCTAATAGTTTTTTGGCTTTTGTTTTTGTGGCCTTCTTAATGGCTTTCTGCTGGCTCACTTCAGACAGTTGCTATACTATAATAACTGAGTACCTTCGAGTTTCTGCCAGACAGAAGCAATTCTGAGAGATATTAAATCATGTTGGTTGTGTCTCTTCTCTTCTCTCAAAATATTTGGCTGACGTTTGGCATTTCTTATACTGCCTTCCTTTGTATGAAAAATCGTTGGCAAAATATTTATTTTTAATGTTTTTGACGTATCATGATGAGGTGAGTAGAGAAAAAGATCAAATTTCAGATTCCCAATCCTTTTAGCGATTTCTTATTTTAATTTTTTTAAATAAATTCATAAAATAGATAAAAAAATCTGTTCTTTTCTATCCAGATAGAGTTCAGAAGAAGGGTCAAATTTGCTACAAATATTCAGACAACATTCGATATTCTGACAATAACAAATCATTATTTTCAAGTCATTCTTATGGTACAACAACATGATATAATAATAGAACCAAAAGTATTTCGACTGATTTGCTAAGAGTAACTTTTTGATTTCCGTAACGGTTCCTTGCTTTTCACGTAATTCGTCTCTGTCCTGATTATTTTGCTTGACTGCTTCCGGGTGTCCTTTCTACTTAATCACCGGAATAATTTGCGCTACTAATTTCAGCGACACTGAAACCCTGAAAACTATCACCGCGTTAATGTTTATTAAATCATTCATTCCATTAAATACATCATTAATCCCAATAATAGTATCTAGAGTTCAAGTGACATCTGTCAACACCAAAAAAGCTGATGATGCTAATGATAACGATGATTGAATCTCCGGAACAGTCCGTGAAACTCTTGTAACCATCACCATCACCGCCATCGAAAGCACCGAGCACGTGACTTCAGATTTTACTCAAGATTATTTGCTGTTTCATCTTCCTCTCTTTCCATCTCTTTCTTAATAAAGCAAACCATCAATTTAATTAAAATTTACGTATTATTGTGACCGAATTTATGACAATTATGATGCCCAGCCCATTAGTGTTGAAAGAGGGCGAGGGCTTTTGGCCCCTGGTGAATGAGGGTGGGGGGTGGATTTAAAAGTACCACTAATCACGGCCATTCGAGTTTTCAAACTTCCCACAGTGATAAATCGAGCACGAATTAATTAAGTGAAAATTCATTGCGGTTTCTGTTTAGTTGTATTGATTACCACCAACAACATCACCAACACCGAAACCATCACCCACACCAACAGCAAAACCATGACCCACACCAACAGCAACATTCTCACCAACAACGTGTCCATCTACATGATCATCTTCACGCTCCTCTCGTTCACGTTGGTCTCTGTCGCGGATCCCGGACAGAGCGATTTTATCTTAATTAATGTCAGCGATTTTCTGCGAAATCATTCGTCATCGGTCGTAAATTTGTCGCCAACAACGATTCCGTAATTGTTGCTGTAATTGTTGTCGTCGTTACAGTGTTGCCGGCAGCATCTTGATCAACCTTTTATAATCAGCGAGATTTTACAGTTATATGGAGCCTCCCTCATTTCATTTGATTAGCTGATTCTGCTCCTTTTGCTGCTTTTGCTGCTTCTGTTTTGCGGCGAGTTTCATTCGAATGATTTGCATCGTGTTCGTGGGTGTTCACAGTTAATGCTGGTTCATTTAAGCTGCTTAGGCGATTGGAATTTCATTGATTGCATGCCGGAGGTCGCAATGTTCTGCTCGATCCATTGCTTAGGCTTTCAGACTGTCTCTTTGATGGTCCGTCCGTCCATTTGTTCTTCCGTTCCGTTCCGACAGAAGTCTGTCGTTTTGCAAATCGCCCAACTGATTACACAACATTAAAGAAAAAAGGTGAGTGAGTTGAAGACAATGGAATTTCACCGACCGTAAGGCAGTAATTATAATTTACAGTTCAATTGAATGGACTGTGGCAAGAGTCGAGAGCATTATTATGCTTTACTTTTGAGCTGTGGAATTTCCATCAAATTGCGGCTTGCGGTCGACATTTATGACATTTGACAGTTGACTTTGACAAACTACTGCACATTTTTTGAATAATTATATTTTAACTCACTGTTAAGCAAATCTATTTATTCGCGAACAACCTTTATAAAGACATATTCGTACATATCTTTCTAACCAAAAAAATGCTGTTCATTCAATACTTAAACAAATACTAAAAAGGAAGAAAAACATGTTTAAAAATGATGAAATGAAAAAAAAGTTTGATATCATTCAAATGGCAATAAAGTTGAATGCAGATGATGTTGATCGTGTTGTTGTTATGCACGCAGTACAACAACAACGACGATGATGATGATAAAAATTTCCACCATCCTGAACAGCAATAAAAACAACAAAAATTCCTTGTTTGTACAATAAAAGCTTTAAAATAACACTAATGAAAACATTAACAATTCCTTTTCCTGTTGTTCGGTACATTGTTGACATCAAACTTTGACACAAAGAATTACAACAAAAACAATGAAAGCATTTAATTTTAAGTTGTTTTTGGAATAATTCTTCTTTGAAATTTAAATTCAAAAATTCATTAAACTAAAACCATCGGAATAACTAGAACAGGAAAAGGAAACAGCTTCCAAGCGTAAATTCATTCATACATCCATGGAAAACACACCATAAAATGACGTGATGGTGGACGGAAAACAATGCATTATCAAGTCTAAAGTCTCCCGTCATAAGCGAAAATTTACGAAAACAAATAATTATATCAATTGTCTTCCGTTTACGCTTTTAAACTGACCTGCCAACTGATTGACTTTCAATATTTATAACCTAATTTGTTGACTTCAATTATTGTGAATGGCGATATTCTTTAAAATTGCCCAAGTTTTTGTTATAAATTCTCCGAACTTTTTAATTCTTTGTGGACTTTTTGCTACTTGATAGATTGCATCTGGTTGCAAAGACTCGGCAATTAAGTAAAAAACACAACATCAAATTCATAGGTGTATATTTTTATTTTTATTAATTCGTATAAATAATTTGTTTTCTCAATTTTATTACAATAAATACATTGTAAAATGACTACTTAACGCCTCCAAATCATCGTACCATGGTTTTATTAATCATTTCTTTTGATTTTCCAGCATACGATACTTTCCAGCAACTGCTGCTCGCTACTTGTTGTTTGCGTTATTTAATGCAATGAATATCTTGCAATTCAGCAAATTTGTATTTATTTATTTTCCCCAGCTACTCTTTCTGCTCGCCTGGTTGCTATGCATTAGCTTTTCACTAAAAATATTCACTCTTCATTTGTTCATTTCATCGATTTATTTTATTTACTTATTTAATTTTGTATATTGTATTACTATCAGTTATTTTATGAAAATTATGGCTTATATTCGGTTCTGCCGCCGCCCTGGTTGTTGTAGATCTCCTCGATCTGCCTCAGGAAGATCTCCTTTTCCTGCTGGGTAACGGCCATTGCAGCCAGCCGGCGCAATTTACCGACCTCCTGTCGCTGCTTCACCAGCTTCCCGCCGCGTTTCTTACGACGTCCTGGTTTGCTGATTCGTTCCTGTTTTTTTTTCTCATGTTTGGACTTCAGCCTCTTGCAGAATTCCTCGATTATTAACGGTGCTGGTCCAGCCTTTTTGTTGTAGTAGATCTCCTTGATCTGTCTCAGGAAGATCTTCCTTTCCTGCTCGGTAACGGCCATTTCAGCCAGCAATTTACCGACCTCCTGTCGCTGCTTCACCTGCTTCCCGCCGCGTTTCTTAGGACGTTTACTGCTTTGTTCCTGATTTGGTTCCTCAAGTTTGGACTTCTGCCTCCTCCGGTATTCCTCGATTGTTATCGGTACTGGTCCAGCCGTTTGGTCCTTAAGGGCTTCTTTCAAAGTTGGGAGCGGTTGCGATGACATGATTGCAGGTTTTTGAATTTTTATATCTATTTCATAAATAAAGAAATTTTGTTAATATTATTTTGTCTCAACTTTTTCTTTATTTTGTTATTGAATACAATTAAAGGAGCGATCCTTGGAGGACCACGTGAAGGACGTGAAGTACCACGGATAATAGTGCCACAGGAAATGAAGTGCCGAACTTGTGGACTTTCCTGTGTCAGGCAGAAGTGCCGAATTAGACAGGGAGCTGAAATGAAATCATGTTGCGTTAGTTAAACTTACGTTTATTGTTTATTCCAATTCTCTGTGATCGTGTTGTCCACTGCTTCTTAACTGGTTGTTAATTCACTTGATTGAATCAGAAAGTTGGGTTTATATACCTTTTGGAATCAAATTCCGCATCGATTTTTGCAACTATCGCAAGAATTATTTTTATTATTAATTCTGAATAATAAATTGCGAAATAACAAATTGCGAATTATTGCTATTTTATATTTAGAACGATGCTTTCATGTGAACCCGACGCTCCGCTGGTGTTAATCTAGGCGACCAAATGTGGTCACACGTGTAGTTTCGCGTTGCTGCTTTACGATTATAGTTCGATTATAGCATTTGCGTTCTGCTGACGAAAGCCGCGTTACCGTCTTCGAGCTTTAAGAATATGCCCATAAGTTTAGTATAACCACTACTGAACTATGAGCACAGTATAATTTTTATTTTGAAACCGTTGTCAGTTTAAATAATCAGAAAAAGAAATACATAGAAAAAGTCGATTGTTCAGCCAACATGACTGTTCTCCTCACGCGACGTACTTCTACTGCCTATCGTCGTCTCCGCATTCTGGCACTTTCCTCTTCTCTACCCATCGTTCCGCCAGGGTTGTGCTGATAACAACGTTAAGCATTGACACATGCTGAGCCAAAGGATAGTTTATTACTACAGCATCGATTCTGACCTACAACAGGACCATTTAGTTGTATATATTAGAGAGCTGCACAAGATGTCTTGAATTGCTGAAGGCGCCATGCACAGTATTGCATTGCAGTGCAATGTCGTGTACAAATGAAGGATTTGACACACATACTTCAAGGCAACTACCCGAACAAGCCGTGACGTGTACCTGCTTCTCACCAGACAGTGTGTTGCTTTGCTTTTCTGTGAAGGCAATATAGCTGGAATTGTAAGCAGAAAGGAAGGAACACGACATCGAAAATAAAAATACTGCTATGATGTCGCCAACGATGTGCAATGATATGAACGGCACATTCTTTTGCATGAGTTTTCGTTTGATTTTAGCGCCATTGCTTGACTTACGTTGCCATGCGTTATCAATTGTCATGGCAATTGTCATGTCAAAATAAGCAAGCAGTGCAAGGCTTGAAATTTTTGTTGTGTCTTAATGTGCGTTTAAAGACATCTTGTGCAGCTCTCTAGTATATATCGTATTACCAACAACACTATAATCGGCATCTGTAAACGCACTCTGCACTTAGTACTGTATAATTCGCTTTTATCTTTGTTCTTTTGGTAGAATTCACATCGGTTTTATACTCCTGCGGTGACTGATAACGTAGACTCTCAGCATCTGATCTAATTTCTATCCTAAGAACGGAAATGATTTAATTATATTAAATTTAATATTCTTTCGGTATTCAATTCATGCATTATAATTAAAGTTCGTTTCGAAATAAGTTTTGTTTTTCTTTAAAGCTACTGAATTCTATTGAACTCACTCACTATCATTTAATTCTCATTGATTTGATGATGAGTTCTCGTTTTACTGGAAACAAAAAAACCAGCAAACCATTTAATTAGCTTTAAGAACTCTTGAGTCATTTCGTAATTAGACTCCAACAAGTTTTCACGCAGCCACAGACACTGTTGCAGTGCTTGCACTTTCTTTGCTTCTCAACACCAACGTACATCCCTGGATGTCTAGTTACAAGCATACTTACAGAGTGATCCATACACACAAACACCTCAACTGACACTGCGTCACCCGCGTCATCCTCGCTGCGACGCACGACTTCACACAGCAACTCATCCAAATACACTGAAAATCAAGTCCTCATCAGCATCGAGTGCAACAACTGACGCACATGAACGCAATTAATTTCTAATTGAAAGCCGACAAGAAACACACAACACACACCCTCTCACAAACCCTTTCCGTTGCCCACCCACTCAATTATTTATGCCTCCCCTCGCTGCTGCCAATGCAACTGTTGAAGCAACAACAAAACTAACGTTCGGCTGCTGCAGCATCGATGTATGTACATTTGCAGCAGCATGGAAGCCATCAAAGTTCAAAATCAAACGAGTACAAAATGAAGTGTTGCCACCGCAGCTGAAAGAGCTGCACAAACAGTGAACACATGCCACGCGATATGAGAGCACAAAAATACACACACGCACCGAGACTCAACACTCCTTCATAATCACATGTACTCGTGTATGCGTGAATTTACACACAGACACGAGGATGCTCATTCGCCTCATGTGCTTTGCGTCTACAGAAGGAGCAGGAGCAGCTGCAGCAGCCGGCAAGAAGCAGCAAAACAACAACAGTCAACAGCCACTCAAATTGCTTCATTTTAAGGCTTCGTAGAGAAAAATCAGAAAAGCAAAGCAAAAAATAAATATAAAATAGAAAGTAACATATGCTGATGATGCATGCCATAAGCTGTCACTACTTCTGCCGACGCCAAACACACCTCCCCAGCCACCCCTGCTCATACACCCTGCCAGTCTCATATTCCGCTGAACCACAGCTTCTTAATTCTTATTCTTGCTGCGGCTGGCTGCTGTTTGTCCGCCGGCGTGTACCGAGTTTGTTGGCCGACTTCGAACGCCTCTAAAAAATTTGCATCGTAGTTAATTTTTTTTGTGTCTGCTCGGTCTCTTTATAAGGACGGTTGGCACGTTTTCTCACTGGCTTCAATCTAAATAAAATGTTGCATTTTTTCCGACATCAAACTACGTAAATGCAATTTCCACAACTTGCTTTTTATTGCTTTGGGAACGAACTCTCTAATTTCTCTGTCTAAGCTTAAATATCAGATACAGGATACTGGTATCATAACCGTGAGGTGGATATCATGAGGTGGAATGAATAACGTTCAATTTTACAATCCAAATGAGTTGAATCCTGAGGGAACCGAAGAAAGAAGAGTAAACTTTGAGTATTTGAACTTGAGCACTCTTGTGGTATTTTATGTATGTATATACTCCTATATGAGCCTCGTTATGAATGCCTGGGAATACGAAGAACCATGAGTATGTGGAAGACTTTAGTTCATATTGTAATAAGAAGATTATTTCCACTTTCTTATTTACATATTTTAAGAATCAGAAAGTGATTTACTCGTACTTGGCTACAATGAGAGAACCACTACGTAGACTCAGAGACCCATGAGGCCAATTTTGATTGTCTTCAAGAGGAGTTTGTGCGGTAATGAAGCGAGGAACCCTCCTCCCCCAATTTTATTTAGCATTTTGCCTATGAAGCAAGCCCCGGTGATTACACGGGGCTTCTCCAGTCACTTTGCTTTTAATAAAGTTCAGATATCGGTGGCAGCACTGAATTTTGGATACCATTTGATGCATGGCATAACACCGCCCTGCTATTTCATCCGCTTTCTCTTTCCCTTCAACATTTGAGTGTCCGGGAACAGAGAGTGACCATAATCCTTCGGAATACTCAATACTCAGCTGCAACTCAACACGATTCTCGATTTAACTATTATTAGTATACCGTAAATACATACCTTATGTATATCATGAATTTATGAAGGAAATTTCCATGTGTGATGAAAGTAAATATAATATTCGTCTGATGTCAGAATATACGATATCTACGATAAACTATTTTAAATATATTTTAAATTAAACTATAAACTATGTATAAACTTTAAACTATATACTATATTTAACTATCTTCTAGTAATTTTAGATTCTAGAAGAAGATCATAGATAATTCTAGAAACAGCTGCTAATAAATTAGAGTGCAGATTTAAATTTAAATTGAATCTAACCTTTTATTTGTAATCCCTTTTTTAGGTAACTGTTTATATGTAACTTAAAATCAAGAAAGGAAAATTTTACTTAATCCAATTAATGTTGCATTTAATGGAAACACAAAAAATGCACTTTGTGGTTGCACTTTAGCTATGATTCCGTGCTTCCTCGCCAGCAGTAAAACGCATCCACTATAACACCCACTATAACGCCCACTTCAACGCCCACATTCATCACTTTCGAGTCATCAACACGTTTGCAAATTACATGGTTTCACACTCTATCATTTTGTCTGTCTCTGCCGCCCCATCATTCTTCCTCCATCTCTCTCTGGCACAGTCACAGTCTTTCCGTCTGTCTGTCTGTCTGTCAGTCCTTCTGCTGGCTGGTTTGTATCTTTCTCAGTTACAAATGATTGTCGATATTTTGTACTCGTTCTGCTGCAGACTTTCCACTGTTGCTGAAATGGTGTTGTTGTTGTGCGTCGTTGTTTTTGCTGTTGTTGTTGTTTTAACTTATGTTTGGTGTTGTCACTGTTGTTGGTTTTTGACTGACTATTGACATCTGGTTTCACTTACAGTGTTTTTGTGTTTGTTTTGGTTTGGTATTTTTTTTTTTGCTTTATTTCCTTTTCCTTTCATTTTTGGTGGTTTTTTTTGTATTTTTTGAGTAACACAGTTATTAAATTTTTGAGTTATTGTTAGGATTTCCAGTGGGTGGATTTTAAGTGGGTGTTAAAAATACAAAAGTCTCAATTTATCTTTCATTCTCCCAACATCACATAAATATTTACTAGGATTTCCCTGCTATTCTTTGCTAATTTTATTCATTCAATTCAGATTAATTTTGTTGCACGATAAAATATAATGAAAAAATATTTTTCCTATTTATTCTCTGATATTTTATTTCAAATACTCATGTGCTATTTAATTACTTTTTAAAATCTCTCATTTAATATTCGCTTTGATTCAACCGAAAAAATATAGTTTTTTAAACCTTCTCAATTTAAGTTTTTTTAAAATTTTTTATGTTTTTTGGACGAAAATTCAATTTGATTGCAGTAAAAATATAAAAATAGGTATAAAAAATAATCATTTCATAACATAAAAACAATACAACCTACAGATTCATACACGTTTATATGTATGTGTGTGTATACCTGTGTGTGTATGTATGTACGAGTATGTAACGTGCGAACTTCAATCAAATGTTGTAGCATCAAAAAAGCTTTGTGTAATTTTTTAAAAATATTTCGGAAACTCAATTAAAATGGGAAAAGAATTCTTAAAATTAAATTTCTTTACTTGGATTGTTTTTCAAAATACATGTATTCGTATTACATCGTTTATTATCAATCTACTTTATATACGTAAATAAAGTGTGCGAATTAAATTAAAAGTTGTTTAAGAAACCCTTTTTTATTAAACAATTTGAGCCATGTTATAATTTAACGAAAACGAAATTCAATTCGATTTATTTCTACGATTCAATTGATTCGTTCTTGATTTCTTAAGAATCATTCATAATACTGAATGAATGAAATTACGAATGATTCCAGTCGATCAATTCATTTGTTATATCTTCTCTGAACTGGAACCAGCAACTTCTGTCAACACTTTAAATATTCAAGTCTGATGTGTCATATATACTCGTTGCATTTCCTCTTCTGTCGAATGTCTTAATTCATGTATGAAGACAAGATCATTCAACAACTTTGCAAACAAAACTTGTGTTAAGTGTTGTTTACCAGCACTTGTTTTAGTATTTAACAAGTACTAACTTGCAACCATGGAAAGGTACTAAAAAACCTCATACGAATCACATACGCCAAAAATGTTATTAAAAAAAAAACAAATCCTTCGAATAGATACGAAGCAAGTAACGACGAATCTGTAACATGGGACAGAATGCAAGCCATTTCATGGACATCATCTGCTTCTGTGTTGTCTTTAAATGTGTCTGCTTAACGACTACAAACACAACCACAATATGCAATAAACGCATACTTTTATGACTTCAATAAACATCAGAGTTTAAATGTTCAAGTGCCACAGGGACAATGAACAGATGAACAATTCCACTGCGGATAGTAGAAGTGCAGTAGAAACGTGAAATGGTAGTAGAAAAAGTAGTTAAAAGTAAGTACGGACCAGCAACTACCGCAAATATAATCGCAATAAAGTGTTTCGCATTTTGAAGTGTTTTTTGTCCTAAATTCCTTATTTTTCATCAAACTTTTTTATTAAAACTGTTTGCCTCCATAAAAAATTGTTTTCTGCCGCAAGACCAAAACTTTAACAGCGTTTTTATCGCCAACAGCAACACTTCAAGCGGTGGCGTTTAGCACCTCCATGACCACAACTGCAAACCAAATTGAAGAACAGATACAGCAGCAACAACAACACATGCAACAAGATTTGTTTCCGCATCAGGAACCACAACCAGAGCCACAACCGCAGCAGCAGCAGCAGCAACAGCAACCAAATAATTTTCTACTGGCAGCCATAGAAAACTCTCTGGACGACACACCGAATCACACCTTCAGGAGTTCTTCCCACATCGACGCCGTCCTGCGAGCAGCGGAAACGGAAGCGGAAAAGGAAGTGATGTATAAACAACCGGCTTTTGATTTTGGGCTGCCGCGCAACATAACCGCACGAACGGGTCAGCCGGAAGCTGCAATTAAATGCCGCGTGGCACACTTGAATGATAAATCGGTGAGTTGCTGATGAAAGAACAACAAAAACATGAGTAAAGCTTCAAAAGCCTCCCGTAAAGCTTTAAGTCCCACTCCGAGCGTAAGTGAGTAGCAAGGAATTTAATTAACAATCCGTTTCCCACCGCCCTCTCCTTCAGGTCCCTTCGCTTTTCCTCTTTAACAATCAATTTGACAGATTAATCAAGCGTTTTCCTCTCGTTTTGTTGTTGCATTGAACTGTGTTTATTTCGTTTACTCTCTGCATATCCTCAGGTATCCTGGATACGTAAACGTGATCTGCATATCCTCACAGTAGCTACCTCGACATATACATCGGACAAACGCTTCGAGGTGAGTGCGATGTGGGCAAAGCTACAAGAAGGCTTTCCACTTTAAATTAAATTGAATCAATTTACGCAGCAACAAATTCAGTGGCGAAAAGAGAGGCCGAGAGGGTTTAATAATTATTCCATTAGTCACTTATTTGGCTACAGTGTACCGCGGAGTTGAGTTGACTCTCGATTCTGTTTAATACGATTACACTTAGACTACACTTTTCGCCACCTTTTGTCACTTTTTTTCACTAGTATTCGCCACTCAAATATCCAATTCGCCCAAAATATTTGGTGGATGTGCCGGGTTCTCCAGTAAAATTGTTCGTAATGCACTTTTCCCTGCAGGTTACCGCATCCAAGGATTCGCGTGAATGGACGCTGTACGTGAAGGCGCCACAATCACGTGACAGCGGCATCTACGAGTGTCAAGTTAACACGGAGCCGAAAATGTCGATGGCCTTTCAACTGAACATAATCGGTGAGTATCGTGAGTTGTCCAGAGCAAAATCTTATTTATACAGGGTAAAAAACAGTTAAAAGCTGTACACAGTTTTTTACAAAATTAATAAATAAATATCTCGCTTAATTCTTATAAATTTGAGTTCGCTAAAAGTAATGAAAAAAGTCCACGAGTTATATTGCTTTCAAAACACACCAAAAATAGTTCTATATTCAGCCTGATCGAAGCTGAAATGTAGCGTTTTTTAGCCTCAGTTTTGATTTGATGGCCTATGAAAAAGTGGGCGGACACACCTATTTTTCAACGAATATAGGTATAATATTGATTCTAGATGAGAAGGTGTTATATTATTCTGTACAAACTTATGATCCCTATAAACCTTTTTGATCTTCGGATGTCAAGAGCTCAAAGAAAGTACCTCTAATAAATACTAATACGATTTAAATTTATCTTTAATGGGTTTTTATATTTTCATTCAAATTATTCCTGCAGTTTTTTCATCTCTGCTCTATGAACATTTTAATTTAATTCTGCCATTTTTGTGCTCGGTTTCTTTTCGTCCTTTTATAACTGTACAAAAAACCTGTGCTAGAATTTTTACCTGATCGATCATTTGAACTACTTCGACATACGATACTTAATGACATTCGTTATCGAAGTTTTTGCTGACGTGCAGCGACTAACGTTGGCATGTTGGGAAATTTTCAACATACAGCTACGTACTTCATCCCACTCCCGCTAGATTTGACCTTGTTAGTGCAGTGACAACAACAACAACAAGGAGAGCAATTCACAAGAGTGGTCGTGAAGAGGTCAGAAACGCGGTCTCTGTGAACGCATGAATTGAATGCATGAATTCAACTCGCTTCAACAACTTTATGGCTCTAGAAAGCTTTTCATTTTTATATTACTTTTTATTACTTTTTTATTCACTTTTTTTCAATAATTCTTTTATTTCTTTTTTCTCTTTCTCTTCTATCCACTTCAATGCCAATAAACCTTTCGAATTCCTAAAAACAAATGCTCTTCAATGAAGAATTTTTTCCTTTTTAAACCCGTTGATTGTAGAGTAAATAATTGCACTTTAATTTTATACCTGATATTATTTGTTTCTAGTAAACCGGTGATTGTTGTACTAAAATTGAACGTACATAATTTTAATTTCTTTACTAATATAAATCACATTATATTTTAGCGATATTTTATAGGCTTGTAAAGTTTTCACAACTGCGGCAGCTGTTAATTTTAATTCGCGTCTCATTAATTTTATTTTATTAATGATATTTTTGACAGTCGGCCGCGCTTCCGGTGTCAATGGAAGCCGATAAAGAAAGCAAAATAAATATAGCATGGGATGAATAAAAAAAAGCAACAAGAATATGATAATCGCGTGTTAATTATGCAAAAAATGCATTGACCAAATACATATGTTGGCGACACGGTGCTGAAGTGGCGCATTTCCGGTCCTCCATTAACCGGGTTCATGTAAAGTGCAACTGTTAATAACAATAAATTTATTAATAAAATATGATAAAAAGCAACCGACGTTCCATCCTTTGATTACGACGATACACACACACACGTTCTTGCAGTAGAACCCAGGAAAACACAAGCACACTTCAACTCGCACATCCTTTTATACAATATGTACGTACGTTAATATTAAGGTGTCTATATGCACCCTACAGCCGGAAGTATATTGTTGTTTATACGGTGGGTGTTAATTAACACCAAAAGCACTAACAAAAACAAGCTAAAGCGATTTTCTCCACACGCATTTTATTGCGTAGCAACTGGTGGCCATTATTTTCATGTGGAATGCAGGTCCAAGGTTAGTACCGCTTACTATGCAAGAGTGTAACAGCTGCAACCGCACGATAAAAAAAAGAAAGGGACAAAGAGCACAATACAATTGCATAAACGTAGGTGTACGTAAGTAGGTAGTTTTATGGGACGAACGACTCTTAATTAAAATTAATATAATATATTTTTATATATGGACTTCTTATTATCTCTTTAATGTAGGGAAAGTTAAAGCTTTCACTAAAAACTATTTAATAGAAAGTGATTTGCATATCGTTCACAGCATAAACCATTCCATTTCCCAACACAATTTTAATTTAACAGAAAGGGACATCCAACACCTGTTTAGGACCTGGACCTTTTAGGGTCCATTTTTTTAGGTCCAGGGTTCTCATTCAGTATGAGAAGGTTGCATAATGTACCATGTAGCATATAATGAAAGCTCTGTGTAACTTGTCAGTTACTTTAACCAAACACTACTCACATCATTGTGGCTCAGTGAAGACCACATCTTATTTCGACCATAATTGGTTTTGATTAAACCCAAACAATGGGTTTTCGATGACATCCCAACATTCAAATGATCAATATTTCGTTTCTGCGTAATTTATTTCCATGATTTTATCAAGTTTTCTAGACCAGACCAATATTTTTAGATTGCAGCAGGTTCATTTTCGTTCATTCTTTAAGACCAAAACTTTTGACTAAATTATTATTAAAAATCATTAAAACATTAAAACAATAGTAAGATAATTCATGTTAACATATGTATATTGTAAAATTTATATTATTTTATTATTGTTTATATAATCCTCGTAAATCAAAATCGTCATCCATTCGATGTACTGGTTTCTGTGTGTGTTTGTTTTGTATACACTCGTGTTAAGCTTTAAATCATTTTAATACCCGTAAAACTTATTTTATTGTAAAATTGTAGAAAAAACCAACTCACGTAACACTGAAGAACGTGACTTTCTGCTTTCCTCACCGTCAAATCATGATGTAAACCATTATGAAACCACAAATAAGAATATTAATTTATTTTTTCCACAAGAATAATACATTTAACATGAATAAAATCTTGATTGATTAACTGCTTTATAATGAGGACATTAAAAATAATGGTATTTATTTATGGTTTTTATTTATTTACTTTGAAATTTTTGCGTTAATTTTTGGAATAAACCAACTTTTGTATCAAGGAGAGCAAATTACGAAAAAACGTACGAACCGAAGATATAAGTTCAAACGCTACGAAACGAATCGAATTGAAGTGTACTGAATAAGATACTGAGACTGGAACTGAGACTCAGACTGAGAATGAGACTGAAGTATAGATTGATATTAAGCTTGGAACAATATTAAGATTGTAATTGAAGCTTAGATTGAGACTTAGATTGAGATTAAGATGGAGAGTGATGCTGATACTAAGAGAGACAAGATATAAACTGGATATTATTAGCAGATGTTTAACCTCTCTGAAACCGTCAAAACCAGCTGCTGCTATGAACCATTCACAATAGCCGAAGCAATGTTTAGGGAAACGGATCGAACTAATTTATTCTTTCAATAACAAATAACGAATATTCTCTTTATATACTCTTTCTTTTTGTTTAATTTATGTGCATATTTCATTTCGAATTTCCCAAACAATCAATCAGCAGGAGAAAAATCAATGGAAAACATTTTATTTCATTTAGAAAATTTGATTAATCTAAAATTTATCACTGAGCCAATTAAATTGCCACCATTTTTCAGTGACGCCACCTGATGCCAGAGCCGTCATAAGCGGACCAGCTGATCTGCACTTCAAAGTAGGCAGCGTCATCATTCTCAGTTGCGTCGTGGAGCAGCCCAGCTTCAAGGACATCGGGCCCATCTACTGGTTTCGTGGCAAACAGATGCTGACCCCAGTCCTCGACGAACAGGACGAAGTGGATGCTGAAGCGGCTGAAGTGGCTGCCGCTGCTGCTGGAAATACTGATGGGAAAGGACTCAATACAGACGTCCCTGATCCGGCAATAACAAATGACATTGAGACCGATTTCGTGGCACGCATTGCCATGGAATCGCAACTGGGCGACACGCTCAAATCAAGGTACCATAAAAAGCATCTGTTTCACGTATTTCAGCGAAATTTAAATCTCTTGAAAAATGAACCTTTGCTTTATCTTTTCTTTACATGATGTTTTCTATGGTTTCTATGGTTGCCTTGCTTGCTTGTCCATGTTTTCTGCTCTATGTCCGGTCGTTTCGACTGCCAGACTGCGCATATCAAATGCTCAGACAACGGATACGGGGAACTACACATGCCAGCCGACAACAGCGAGCAGCGCCAGCGTCATGATTCACGTTATTAATGGTAAGTAAGTGCATGTACTCGGCTACGCGTATGTGATGGAATGATAAGTCACGGGGAAGGGGCAGGCGACGTGTCTTGTTCCTGGTTGCGCGGAGTGCATATAAGAAGCAAAGGAAATCCATAACGCTTTGTCATCTGTCACTAGTTGAGTCGAGAGTTTTGTGTCTTTTAGCGAACGTGTGCTTGTTCATGGAGTTGCTTTTTATTTTCATTGGTTTAAAAATTTCAAAATGTAGCGGTTTTAAAATGACGGATAACATGACGTGGGATGATATTTTCAAAAAAAATGTGGTTTCAGAAGAGGAAATATTTAAATAATATATAAAGTTGCATTCTAGAATTTATCTCAAAAGTAATCGAAAGAAATTAAGGCGTTTTTTCGTTATGCGAAATGCATTTAAGTTCTTAACATAGAAATGTTGAGAACTTCTTACATCCTTCCTTCATTGAAACACACACACACACCTACACATACATAAATATACAGCAATAAATAGTTCCAAACAACGTAAACCAATCAACACTTGCAAACAATCATTTAGTGGCGAGTATGAAGCACAAATCTTCTCCTAGTCACTAAGAACATCGGTTGTCTGTGAAGATTTTCAACTGTTTTTACTAAATTCTCTCAATTCATTTACTGTTTTTCTTCGTTTTACAGATGAGAATCCCGCAGCCATGCAAAAAAGCGAGGCGAGTTCTTTGTATGGAAAGACGACGTTGATGAAGTTTTCCTTCCTTGCTGCCCCATTGCTGCTGCCGTTGCTGCTCCCGGGTGATGGATTCACAGACAGCCTCCTCATGTTGAGTGTTTTAAGAGAAGCAATTTATTTAATTTTTGCTGTTGGCATAATTTGCAGATAGAAATCATGTTAAATTCTTAGCGAAAGGAATTCAGTTTCTTCACTTCTACATTTGTTGTTATTTCAGTTTGTTTTCTTGGGGTTATTTTTACTATTTTTTTTTTCAAATTTGCGTGTACGAATTTATTTTCTTATAGGAACAACATCAACAAAGAATAGTAAATAATGCGTAACTCACAATTGTACATACAAAAAATTCATATATAGCCACACTAATACATATATATATAATATAGTAATTGTATATTATTGAATTACGTTCATTTGGTGAAAATAAACTCGAAATAGAAAGGAGCATTTAAGTAATTAAGATTAAAATGTAGCATAATCTTTAAAGCAAATCAAGCGAGTGAATAAATGATAAAGCACATTAAAAATGAATAAAAAAACAAATGTTTCTTTATAATATTAATAAAAAAGACTTTCAACTTGTAAGAACTAAGGTAAGTTTATTCAAGTCCTGCAAAATCATTAGGCTGAAACCATCATAAAACATTTCAGTTGAGTGAACAACACGGCGTATGAGTGCTTTTAATTACTTTACGTAGAACAAATTATAGAGAAACAAGAAACCAGAACATCAATTGCAAGAATGAGAGAGAAGCTGCAGATAATAAGTGCTCATAGCATTTATATTTATATAACATTTCCACTTCAAACCACAAACCACTTCATTTAACGATAGTAATTCAACTTTTAGTAAAAATAAAAGTTGCAATAAAATTATACAACTCAAATTAGGAGCAATTAAATAATGTGGAAGCTTCAACAAGGCTATAACTATAAAACAGAATATAAAATAGTTATATAAAAGAGTTATATAAAATAGCAATAGTTATAAACCAGAAAGAATGCTATTTTCGGCTTTTACGATGCTGAAATACCCTACAACCTCGTGTCCTCTGTGTAATTAAAGTTCTATGTAAATCTTTTATAATAACATTTAATAAACACATAAACACCACTCGATTATCATCGGCGTCGTGATTAAAATCTAGTAAAGAGTGGCCAATTTTTAATGAATAGAGATATTTTCCAGGTGAAAGCAAGAAACAATTATAAACGTTATGTTCGACTTTATCAATTTTCAAGTCAAGAAGAGAAAAAGTACCTCAAACCAAAGAGGATGGGTTATTCTCATTGTTAGAATCGTGCTGGGTTCCTGATTGTCTCTGGTTGTTTATTGATTTTTGAATAAAATGGAATTTAATTTATACGTGTTCTAATAAAACTTAAAATGATGAGAGAAAGGAACGGAAATCACCGCTTGGCAATTACGTGACAAAACTCATTAAAAGTTTCTTGATTATAGAAGAGATTAAGGAAGAGCATCTTCTATGATTTTCCAAGAAGTGAATTTAATTTATTCGATTTCTCAATCATTTCCATTAATCAATCAATTCTTTAAATCAAAATAAACATATATCATGTAAATATATCGTATATATATGATGGATCTAAAATAAACTAGAGTAAAGTATGATATATTAACTTCTTTACTATAGCTGCTTACGTTCTTCTAAATCATTTGAATAGCCTCTGAATAGCAAAAGAGATTTAATGGCATTGCATACTTTTAGGCCACGCTAATAAGCAGACTGTGACGAAAACTTTTCGGCCTGCCCAACTTTTCGCAGGATATCGTTTATTTTCGTATAAATATACGTTCAAAAAGGAACAGCGAAACCTTAAACGATCATTCAGTTAAGAAGTATTGTGATGTAACGTTACAGATAGTTCAACCCGAATTTGGTGACAGTATTGTACATGCTTTGTGCTTTCTTTATAAATGGATCTTCTCACCGTACTACATTCTAGTCAATGTTCAACTAGATTCTAGAATCCAGCTATTGGACTTCAATCAAACCTTTGACTTTAAAATTGATATCTGTCAAATCTAAACAACAATGAAAATACACTATAATTAATCATTACATGTTAGGAATAACTTTTACGCAGACAACAACAACAAGTTTAACTATGTACAATAACCTGAGCAATTAAAACTTCTATTAACACAAACACTCGACTGAAAAGAAACCAACAACAAGATAACTATTATTAAAACTTTCAAAATGGGAAAAATTCACCCACAGCTATTAAAAATGTGACATAAAAACAACATAAAAGTTAACAAGGAATTTCGGATTATGAACTAACTAGAACTACTAGAACTAACACTATTATTAAAAGTTTCAGAAAAGGAAAAAGTCACCCATAACAATTAAAACTGTGACATAGAATCAAAATAAAAGTCGAATAAGAAGAAAACTAAAATAAAAACAACAATAGAATAGTACAATAATATAGTATAATCATAATAAATCACGGATCAACCAACGAAAATAACGACAAACAATCGAAAGCTTTAAAAGCCGCCACCGAGCCACTTGACGAAGCATTTCAGTTGCGTCATCCGCCAACGAATTTTCATTGCTTGCACTCGCTCGATCGCCGCCATGCTCGATTTTCTGTCACCGCGGCAGCCCATCGAACGCAGTTTTTTGCGCATTCCCCGCATTTCCGGCATCATCTGCGGTTTCTGGCCACAGGAGCAGCGACGCTCCTGTTCCACGGTGCTGCGCTTCATGGTGAATAGTTTTGCGGTCGCACTCGGTGCATTTAGCGAGAATCTTTACGGCTTCATCTACAGTGGAACCGATTTGAATGCGGCGCTGGCAGCCTTCTGTCCCGGCGTCACCAAACTAATCTCCTTGTTGAAGATGTGGTTGTTCTTCGTCGACTACAGGGATTGGCATCACATGACGTCACAACTGCGTGACATGCTGGTGAAGGGTAGGTGACGGAGAGGGTGGGCTTTAGAGTTTTAATAGGGTTTTTAGCCTCGAGAGTTTTATTATCCACTAATTCCATTGCAGACATCTGTCCGGCAAAGCGTCGTATCATTGAGCACCTGGCAGCTGTGTCGGGAGCACTGAGCTTGGTGTTGTTGGCGGCGGGCAGCGCCACGAACACGTTCTTCAATCTGCGTCCATTAGTGATGAACGTCTTCCTCAGATGGCAGACCGCAGCTGAGGTTGCTAATGTGCTGCCATTTAATGTTATGTAAGAGAGGGAGGGGGAGCAGGGAGACTATTCATTATCATTTATATTAAACTTTTAACGCTAGCACTAAAGTTATTAAAGTCTAAAAATTGTCTACTCAATTAACCTGGCGATGGACATTTTTAGTTCATGAATTTTGGTCCAAAGCTCTTTAAAAGTTACATTTTTTATAGTAACATTTTTTTAATTTGGTTTTTTATTGACTCAAATGAAATTTGAATAATTGTAGTTGCTGTAAACTCTTCGTTCATCGCTTCATCAATTTATTTGTGAAATTTAATTTATTTCAACTGAATGATTAAACAGAGTGTCACTCCCAGAGAATGACATCAAACACAAATATTTCCACTGCAATGAAATAAATGTAAAATGACGAATAAACTGTTTATTATTAATAACACATAATAAACAAAGTATTATCGGACTTTAATGCAGTTCCGATTCGGTATCCACATCAAGTTATTTCATTTCATATTTATTTGTACATATATTGGATAGTTTTTCTCGCATTAAGAATATAAAATGCAATATTGTATAATATTTACCTCACTTGGTGATGTAGTCCGAAAAGTGGCTTTCTCTCTTTTCTTACTCACTCAATAGCATCTGTAAATTCGTTTTCTCTTCTTCTTCTCTCTATTCATGTAACACAGCTTACCGGAAGTTTTCGTAAATAATCCGCTGCTGTATCCGCTAACGTATGGCAGTCTAACGCTTTCCGGCGCCATGACAGTCTTCACATTCAGCGCCGTCGATGGATTGTTTGTGTGCGTGTGCATGTATGTGTGTGGCTTGTTCCGCATGCTGCAACATGACATCCGCCAAGCGTTCGCCGAACTGCAACCGAGTGAGTTCCGCAAGTCGTTAATTGGCATCAGCTTTGTTCAGCTCCCAGTGTGTCTGAACAGTGAAGGAAAAGAAAACAAAAACCCAAAAAAATGAGAACGTGACACTTCGAACAGTGCTTCTTTTTTTCAAATCTTTCTTCTAACTTTTTTGTTTTTTCAACTTTATTCTTCTTTTCCTTCCCTGCCCGTCCACGCTTCTCCGCTGATCCTTCTGTTGTTTTTTCTGTGTCTCTTCCTAGGTGAAGAGTTCTCCAGCGTGGAACAGAATTTAAAATTCCGCCGCCAGTTGGCGAATATTGTCGAACGTCACAACGCGATTACCGATTTAAGTTCGAAATTCGCGTCGAAATTCACGCTCGTCGTTTTGATGCATTTCCTGTCGGCGGCTTTGGTGCTGTGCTTCAGCTTATTGAATGTAATGTTGGTGAGTAGTTTTTGAAAGGAGTCTAATTTGTTTATTACTTTGTTACTTAGTATTCATATTCATTTATTAACTCATCACCATAACCTTGAAGTACGTTCAAATACCTTAAAATACCTTCAAATGTCTTCAACTACCTTTAAACACTTGCAGATGCTTTAAAATACCTTTACTTCACTTTAAATACTTTGAAATACGTCCAAATATCTTTGCCTATATTTGAATGTTTTGAAGTAACCTTTGAAATACCTTTAAGTAACTTTAAATACTTTCAAGTGTCTTCCAACACCTTTAAATGTCTTCAAATTCCTTCAAATACCTTGAAATACCGAGCAACCTGAAATATCTTTAAATCTTTTAGTAACTTTAAGCAAAAATATACAGATTGTAGGTTAAAATAAAGCTCTAAAGAATTCGTTATACTCTCACATGATACCGAACACATGATCTACATGATCTACAAACACGAAATCGCGTATAATTTCGGTGCTGCATTGAATTCATTTGTGACAACTGCTACTTTTTTGGATTTCAAATCACAGAAAAAGAAAGGAATTGCAAATATTTCCACAATCATTAATTGATTTTTAATTGCATTTTTAATTGTATTTTTCGCTCTCTCACTCTCTCTCTATTTTCTCGCTCTCACTCTCGCTCTCTCTTTCAATCTCTCATCTCCTCAACAGAATGTCTCTTCATTCGAAGTGACTATCTACATTTTTTACAGTATCGCTGCATCGACGCAATTGTTTTTGTACTGCATCGGCGCCAACTACGTTAGTGAAAGCGTTAGTATGACCGTTATTCTTGTTATTGAACGTTATTCGAAGTAGTAGTTGTTGTTGTTGTTGTTATCACTCTACAATATACATTTATAAAGCACATTCCAGGAGGGTGGACGAGGCGAAATCTCTATCATCTGTCTTTATCATAGTATTAAAAATAGTATCCCAGCTTTAGCAGTACAATAATAGTTCTACTAGTTTCCGGACTAGATTTAGATGTGAATTCTTATTCTATTATTTATATAAACACAAATCATCGCCGATGGAATTTGGTAATAATAAATTCGCTGCATATCTCTGCACTTCTGAACACATTTTTAATATTTGTACAGTATATACTCGTATGGTTCAAGATATTGTGTCAGAGTGAGTGGCCAACATCCGCCACTTTGACCGATTTCCAGGCCGAAACGAAAACTCGTACTTACTTTTAATTGCACTTCACAGCACTTTCAACTATTCAACAGTTGCTGCTCGCCTCATTTTGTTCGCTCCGCTTCGCTTTCTTTCCTGTTAATTATCATGTATGGTACTTTTATGCAATTTTTCCATTTTCCTCTTCTTCTTTTCTCTCACTCTGCAGAGCACTAAAGTGGCCAACACCCTGTATAGCATTGAGTGGTATAAGTGTGATGTGAAGACACGAAAAATTATTTTAATGATGCTTCGAAGGTCGCAAAAGGCTCAGACGATTGCAGTGCCATTTTTTACGCCTTCCCTGCCGGCATTCACAATGGTGAGGGTGAAAAAAATAAAGCAAAAACAACAACGAAAATTGAGCTACAAAAACGAGGATCCGCCGCCGCCAGGCTTCAGCATGAAAGCGGCTCTCCTTTTAAGCTCAGTATTATTTGCAACTTTTATTAAGTTTTTTAAAAATATTTTACATGTTCTTCTGCTTCTCGTTTTACTTCCCTCCCTCTCTTCAGATAATAAGAACGGCGTGTTCATATATAACGCTGTTGAAAAACTTCTTGTGAGGTCGAAATATGGAAACATTGATGTAATAGTTGGTTAATTGGGTCAACAGCATTAACGAAGCGTGTCAGTAGCATCAGGAGCAGCAGATGTCTTAAAGGAGCGATTTACATCGTAATCGTGGTGAAAATTTTATCAATTTTGTTCTGTCTGTTGTGGTTTTGAACACAACATGTTGAAATAATAAAAGAAGAATGATAAGTTTTAATATTTAATAAAACCACTCTTTAATCTGGTTAATTTACAGATGATGATTTATAAGTGACAAGGAATGTCTGAGGACTCGGAACAGAAGGACTTTTAAAGTAGTTAAAGGTTCATATTAACAAAGGGATGTATTTAAAACTTAACCCCGCAAATACAATGCACTTGTTTGTTTCGTTCTCTTTTGTATTGTTGAATACTGAATAGAATACTGAATGGTTTAAAAGCTCGAAATAAAATCGGCAGTTTTTATATTAACAACAACTTAAAATACTTTAGAATTGCTTCGTTTCGAGTCCTGTCCTTTTAGAATCAATTGAAAAAGTTTGGTTGATTCAGATTGATTATTAACAAAGACAAATTTTACAATATAACAACAACAATCGTTTAAGGAAATACTTTATATTTTTTAAGGAAACGCAATATCTTTTGTCTATTTGTATTCTATTATTACACATTTTAACTTTTATAATAGTTATTTTATAACAATACTAAAGTAGTGACTATAATATTTCTGAGATTGCAGTTGTGAGAGTTTTAAGTTGTCCTGGCAGAAGCTTAAGTTTTCCTAGATACAAAGGCTCCCAAGTTTCCTTTCAATGTCACTTTACATTCACTCCAACATACATAAATTCAACATACTGATGACGTACACACATATTCTTGATGCATAAATTGTACAATTTCACTGTCTGCAACATTTTGCAGTTGCATATATAATAGAGACTTGAATTTCTAAGTAATGCAGATGGATTAGAAAACTCATGAAGGCGGTGTACTATATAATAAGGCAAAGTTTCTGTGTGATGAAGGCAAACGTACATACAATACACACGAATTCCTTGTCCTTTGACAAACTGCGCCAAAGAGAAGTTGTTGCATTTTGTTGGCCACAAAATATTTGCGGCTTACAACATTCACTAAGGTTTCATTCTGTGAAAAAAATCATTTTACAACTGAGAAATTTTGTGTTTTGCAAAAGAAAAAAGGAAAGTGAAGCATTATTTTCCATAATAAAGATCTAAATATATACAAATTACACATACAATCACACACACATACTTACGTATGTATTGTACGCTTTCACATTACGATTATATTAATAAAGAGTACAACATTTCTTGAAGATTACGATAGACAGGCTACGTGTTTATATAAATGGAATTATATTCCTTTAATTAATGACACATGATATTCTTTAAATTAGTAATAATTTCCATTTGCTACTTCAAATTTTTCCACTTTTAGTTCCGTTTTATGGTCATGATGGGTTTAATGCATATGAAAAGATCAAAGTGAATGTTAAAAGAAACTATGAAAGACACGTCCACATGATTACACTTAGAATAATACCTTTATTACGGTTTTACATGGTTTCATGTAGAATAGTTTTGCAAGGTTAACTTGTTGATGATTCTTTCGTAGTTATCTGTAACTAAAAATTTATATATTATAAATCATCATGAAGGCTAACTTAACATAACCTCATAAAAGTATATCTTTCTCCCTGTTTCTCTGTCTGTTTCTATTATATAATTTTCCATTATTTTTGAAGGTGTACAAGTTTTCTCATTGTTGCTTTGTGTGGTATAGGAGGGGGAGGGGGAAATGTCGTACTGTGCTCACAACGTGGTGCAGCCAACAAAACTGGATCCGGATGTTTAGAATGGCCTACAAAACGCATTCCTCAACGATGACGGGGAAACTTTAATGGAAAATTATTGTCGCCTGCACGCTTTTGAGCATTTCTCATTTTTGCGGTAATGCAGGCGAAAATGTTTCGCACACACACACACACACACACACTCGCATAAACTCGACACAAGATGCGAATACATGGCAGAAGTAGCAACAACAACATCAAAATTGCAAGCGCAATACTGCTGCTGATGTTGATGTTGATAACAATTGACAGCGTCGTCATGGCAAAAGAGCCTATTGCAGCAATTGAAGCACCCCCTTCACTACTTTTGTTATCCCTCCATCCCTCCCTTCCTTCCCTCCCTTTCACACGGACCACTCCACTTCACCAAGCCACTAAATTCTACGCATATGTATGATGTTAGAGTCACAAATACATTCACGCAAAACAATGACACTCGACTTGGCTGGTGCGTGTGTGTGCGGATGTGGTTTTGTATAGCTGTGTGCTTTTGTGTATATATGTATGTGTGTGTGTGTCGGTGTGTCGGTGTGTCGGTGTGCCTGCATGCGTCGTGTTCGATACACTCAACGGTGCGAACAACTTAACCGGTCCTTCTGCAACATCGGCAGCCATTTTGCGAAATCTGTGAAGCGCTGCGTACAAATCTGCGTGCGTCCTTGTGCGGCGCCTGCGAATATCCTGGCAGAAGGATAAACATTCAATTTGCATGAAACATAGTTTCGGCAACGTCCGAGTCGAAGCATTCATTCATTTATCCATCGTTGAAAAGCATCGCAACACAGACACGAACTGAAATACAAACCCAGACACGCATACACGCATACACACACACATACAGTCACACATACACAGATCCCTATACACTCACTTATGCTTGCTCTCTGCAGGCTTTAAAATACTTTATGGCCACTTTATAAATGACCGGAATGAATTAACGCGCTTTAAGATTGTGCACACGATCTGCTGTCGGTTGTTGTTGTTGCTATTGGATGGTGTTGTTGTTGTTTTTGTTGGTTGGTGTGGTTCGAAGTAGTAGCAATAACAACAACAAGAACAACAGCATAAAATTAGCTGTTTATGTGATGCAATCTGGTGTTTAGTCAGGTTCTTTGATCCTTCACCTCAAAGTGGATATTTTTAAAGCAAGACAAGAAGGAGAATTAATGAAGAAAATCATTTTTGGCAGATTTACGTATAAGATACAGAAATCATAGAAATGAATCCGGTGAAAGAAGTATCTTATTCGATAGAGAACCAGAACCTTCTTCTGCATTCGTTGTAAACTTTCCCAGTTTTAGTGGAAAAATTTACACAAGTTTCAAAATCTATTTTCAGTCCTTTCTTATGTTTTCAGTAATTACTTTACTTTAGTAAATTAAGTGCAATTTCCACAGTAAAGGAAGATTAAAAAAGATTGGCTAAATACATCATTAATTTCTGTATGTTGAGAGATTATTTTTCAATTTATCAGTTTTAAAGAATTTCTTGCTTTGCTTTTCTAACGATAGTAGCAAGAAAAAACTAAAAACGGGGAACATGAGAGCAGCAGATGAAACATTGTTTGGAAAACATCTCAGTTCTTATTTACGAAGTACACGAAGCACTGCAACAAAGTTAACTACAATTAAGCGGTGCGTGTTGCACGCAGCTGTTGCAAGCATAAAGTATAAAGGCAGCTTTAGTTGCTGAAGGAAGCTTGTGGTGCAAGACCAGAGTAGCCAAGGTATCTCTGATATAGCCAGAGAGAGGGAGAGAGATTCAATGGCATATTTGCTATAAAATCTCCCGGAAGAAAGGAAGCCCAAACTTCTTACCTTCTTTCATTTGATGGATATAATATACATAATTACAATCATCGCAGTTTTTTAATTTCATTAAATTAATCATTTGATCTGATTATAATTTTTAAAGTTCCGGAAATTAAAGTACCTGAATATATTCACAACCTATTCTTTTTCGTTTTATTCGTTTATTTTCTAATTATTCGTGTTCATAATTAATAGTTTTTATTAAAGCTTTGAAGTCTTTTTTTATAAAATATCATCTCTTGAGAATTGAAGAACAAACAAATACTGGTAATGTTTATAAAATAAAACAAATGTACGAAAAACAAAAATGATGATGACTAAAAATTACAAATGAGAATGAGCTTTTAACATTGATAAATCTTAAAAAGAATAAACCTAAAGAACTCAAGAAAAATGTATGAAAACTTTCTGGAGACATTATCGCAAATGATATTGAATGACCAGTAAAACCGAGCCAGACAATATCTCAGAAGATATAATAAATAATTCGGTACGGTTCCCATTTCTCCATGTCAAAAACTGGCAAAGCTCTCCGTGGAAAAGAGTATTAATAGATATTATTATTATTATATTATTATTATATAGATATTAATACTCTTTGTGTATAGTAGTATATCACAGCGTAATTCTACTAAATGTATATTTTATACAAATATATTTGTATTTACATTTAATATTATTAATATTATGGTATTCAGTAACATTTTGAAGCAGCAAGCACACATTTCTATAGTCTACATACACTATATCACTATATTTGATTTTGATGTATGCATTTGTGAATGTCAAACAAGTCCATCGATTCTGTGCCATCATGTGTAATAATATTCATGTTTGCAGAAATAATTCGTTATGCAACCTTCTGTAATTTCTCTAGAATTGAAACAACTTCTTCCGGAGGAGATTGAAAGCTAACAGATTCAATTTCTGTAAAATCTATTTGTGTTACTTCGAACTCTTCCTTCCTCCTCCTTTCAATCATTTCGAACACAGACGAAAATAAGGAAATTATTGACAGACATCAATTGAACGGACTTCAGATGCTTTTCATTAATAAACATAAACGCAAACAACTTAGTTCATAAGTTTGAGTATTTATTTGAGAACGCAATCGAGTTTAGTTTGATGTCACTGCAGGCATTTAATAAGATATGATAATAAAATAAATAACCACATGGACCAAAGTAAATTGTAATCGTTATTCATGGAATGTGTGTGTAGACTTTTGACTATCTCTCAGACATTCTGAGATGTACTCATAGATTGATACGATCCCAATAGAAATTTAAACAAATGGAAAATAGAAGGAATTATTTCCATAAATAACCATAATATAAATTCAAGTAAAATTAAATATAAAAATACTTAACATGTAGCATAAGTAACACATTCTAGCAAATAATGGACATTATATACTCTGTTAAAAATATATGGTGGATAATAAGTAAGATATTCAGAGCGAATATGATTCAAATTCCCGAAATTAACAATTGTTTGTTGATTTTCCATAATTTTTAAGACTCAAATTAATTCATTTTCATTAAATGTACTTTTCCAGTCTTTTGTTTTAATTTATACTTTAAATATACAATATATACTTATTAATTATAATAATTAAGATAATTATTTTTCTTATTTCAAGATTTTATTGCCATTCATTCAGCATTTTTATATCCACGTCTTATTTCTTTATTTAATAAGTGAGAACCGTAGAAGAGAACTCTTTGTCCACAAATATTGAATTTACATACATACATATAAAGAAAGAAAAATGTTACACAACAGAAGAATATAAGTACAACTTAAAGAGCAAAGAGCAAAAGAAATGCAGATATAGTATAATATTATACATAAATGTGTAAAGAACAGAATACAGAAAACATTATCTACTATTTATTTATCTATTTAATCTTAGAACGTTTTCTTTAAAATGAACAACAAATATTTCTGCAAAGATAAATACTATTCCTCTCCTCTCCTTCTCTCTCTCTTTCTGTTGTTGTTTTGTTCTCAGCACTCTGCTAACAGCAACAACAACAAACACCAAACAACAGAAGCAATAAAAATAACCTTCTAAAGTATGAAAATATATGATATCCCTACGATTTTTAGTAAGATTTCCATCTGGATGCATTTGTGCATGTATAAGTATGTGTGTTTGTATAAATATGTATGTATGTATAAAATATATGTGTGTGTGTGTGTGTGTACACATGTTTGTAGGCCAAATAATATCCATTACTTAGTAAATGTTTACGTTTCCATTTCGCAACACAACAACTGCGTCAGCGTCCACTATTTTTGTGTTCCTCGAACCCTTCTCACTTCCCCACCCGCCGACCGCTCCACTCCTGACATCCACCATCGTCGACTAAATTTCAGTACAAGTACAATTCTCAATTCTTTACATTTAGCTAAATGAATATTTTAGCCTGGCCAAGCAGCGTTGTTGTCTAACCGAGTCGAGCGGGTCCCTTGAGTGCTTCCTCTTCTTTTTGGGTCTTTCATTTTCGTTGTCTTGTATTTTCGTCATCCAGCTGATGAGTTTCTGCCAAGTCGCAAGGAGCAGAGAGTCCGTCAAGGTATGAAAGTAAGTAAGCTAAAAAATCAAGTTATGACGGGCAAAAGATAAGCTCAGCAAACTAAGTTAACTACTACACAAAGTATGTATGTGTGTGTGCTGTTTGCGGTGTACGATATTATGTTTCTGTGTATTGCAATTTAATTTCCATTTTAATTACGATAAAAACCAAATAACCAAATGGTATAGAAATGCTATATTACACAACTTGTTATATTAGTTAAAAATAAATACAATTTATTACGAAACATTAATAAATGACGAAATCTGCACCAACTTTGTGAACAATGTTACCATAAATACCATAAATGAAGGTATTGAAGAATTGTCTTAAATATGGAACAGAGTCAAGCTAAATATAAACAGATCTGTAAGAAGTGAGGTTAGAGAAGAAGTAGAAAAGTGATGTAAAACGATTCTAACACACACACGACTTTATAAATATTATACTCGTATAATATGATCATTAATTTGAGTATCACGTCACTACATATTTAAATATTTCGCATCAAGTCAACTGTTGGAAGTGTTCTTCAAAAAACCGCATAATTCAACATTCAATAATTAAGAACTAATTTGAATATGAACTCTACATCTTATCAGCAACAACTACAAACACAACACACATTAACACCCACACACATAAAGCCATCTACATACATACATCATGACACCACAGCTTGGTATAATAATAATTTATGCCGGAAGCGGATGTGGGTCGCTGCGGGAAAAACCGCAATAACACCAAAATATGAACGGCTCAGTGGTTTATTTTTTTTCTTTTTTGTTGGTTTTTGTTTTTTTGATGTGTGTTTTTTTTTTGTTTTGTTTTTTTGTTTTCACCTCAGTGGAATAAATTTTTAACAAAATGTAGAAGCACATCGAAGGACACACACACACACACACATAAACGCAAACACAAGTGCATAAACACCGCCCTTCCTTCATAAATTCACACACACACATACTCTTCCACGTACACACTTGGTAACAAACGCCTCTTTTTACCTTCATACACAGTATGAATACTTATACTATGTTTGGGCATAGTTTAGTGTGTTCACGTTTGGCACCAAGTTTTATGTTGTTGTTGTTTTTTCGCTTACAAGTTTGCTTGCTTTAAATAATGAAAAACGCATTAAATTGCACTCTTTAAACACCGAAAGTGTTCACCCACTGAAACACTAACGTTTACGCTCGCGTTTTGAGCCGTTGATGTTGCTCTCTAAAGTCGTTTGATGTTTTTATTCTCCGCTTATTTTTACTACCTTTTGTTGTTGTTCTCACTGAAGTTTCTTGTAATATTTGCACATTTTGTGAATATCCAGAATTACATTTATGGAGTCTATTGTCCAATTTTTTGGGATTTAGAGTAAAATAAATCTTAAAATGAAATAAGCGCCTATTTTACGATATTCTGTGCATCAAATGAACAACTTAAATTATCCCTCTTTAAACCCTCAATTTAAATTACATAAACCTTGTTTGTATTTAAAACTCGACATATTGAACAAAAAAAATGCAGTCATTCATTACTTCTCAATCGTTTATTGTATGTAATATTCTTATAGTTATAATATATTAATACAATATATTAATATACATATATGGTATATACTATATATCGTTTAATTACTTTTCATTCCGTATAACTTGCATAAATACCATTTCTGTAGCATGATAAAATTCCTATACATATAGATACATATACTGTTTATTTGTTTGTTTGTATATTTGCCGGTGTATTAATTCGTGACGATATCTTGCAGTTTGTCTTATTTGTTTTAGATACATTTTCTTGTTTTTAACAATTTGACCTCGTCTAGTGTTATTTTGTTGTTTGCTTTTATTAAATATATTGTTGCTAAATTAGGTTATTTTTCATTTAAATAACGTGCTCTCAGTTGCTTATGTTGATATTATCAAATTTGTTTCAAATTGTTTCGTTTTATTGCATAAATTTAAAATACGTTAATTTAATTTTCGATTATGTTAAATATAAATATATATATACAATTATTTTTGTTATACAAATATAGCTTTTTTTCTTAATAATGCTTAATAATGTACAGAAAAATCATAAAAAATATATTTATAATCACTAAATTTATTACAGAAATATTTTAGCTAAAAACTTTAGTATAATAATAACAGCAATCGCCATGATAATAAGAATACAAATAATATTATAATAGTCAGAAATATAATGATAATAATAGTAATAATAATAATAATGATTTTGTTTGCATCAATTATAAAAAAATAAAATGTTATCTCAACATATTTATTTACGTATTTTGAAATCAAAGAGGGTCTAAAAAGATTCATCTAAGCACGTTGCCTACGTTACAGCATTTAATACAATTTTTGATAAACTCTGCAAGATTTTTATTAATTGTTAACAATTGAAAGTTTGTGTTTTTAACTATGAGAATTAAGATTTTAGAATCGCCTGTCTAACTTTGTATTATTTTGTTACTTGGAAAAGTATTTCTAACCAGACATGTTGATATAAATAAAAGCCCAACATCATTTAGCACAACAAAATCTAACCGTCAATCCTTGCGAAAAACACGTTCATATTCAAATCTACTTCCTTTATTCCTGACAAAAACCTTCAGTCTCTTCAATGGCAAACGTTAGCTTCTCCACCAGTTGATCATAACTCTTGTACGGAGGCAGATCCAAACGATTGAAGCAAGTATGCGAACGCGGTAGCCAAGTCTCTTTGCCCACCTTCTCAATACAGAAACGTTGCGGCCCATTTGAGCCCATCAACTCCGCGAAGCCACCAACGGGTACACGACATGTACCGGTCACAAATTGCAACAGACGAGCACGTTTTTCATTGTCGGTATCACGCACAAACTGTGGATTTATAGATTCCCATTAGATACGTTATCATTCGGAATACAATTTAAGATGCTTACCTGCCAGAACCAGACCACTTGTTTGCTATTGCGATTGTAGTGTCTGTAGATTGTGTTACGTTGCCAATCGTCTACATCGACGTCCTGCATGCCACATAATATGAGCTCTAATTCACGTTCGTCAAAGTATTTGAGCCATTCCAAGGGGACGACTTCATTGAAACCTTCTAGGAATGTTTTAGTTTGCTGCTCAATGCCTCTATAAGAAGGAAAAATGAAGAAAAAATAAAAAAAAATCTCATTTAATGAAAGGATCATACAATTCAAAATAGAAACGCTATCCAAAGATTCAAATTAAACTGCTTACCTCGTCATACGCCACTCGGTCATCAATGTTATGTACTCTTCTTTATTCTCCTCAGTAACCCGTTCCTTCTCACCTTCCTCCTTCAGTTCATGATGAATAATCTGACCCAAGACCTCAAAATCCACACTAAACCACAGCTCCAAGCCACACTCGTCTATATTATTGTCCCGTACCCAAATAAGTGAATTATAAAACTCCGGGTCGATGGTCTCGATGTCCTTGATGGTCAACTTCTTGTTCAACATGCGCTTGTAGAAGGGCATCGTGAATCCCGAATAGATAAAGCGACCGTGATACAAGGCCATTGCAATAAAACGGCCAATAAATTTGAAATACTGCAGGTGGTCTGGGTTCACGTACGAGGCAGGATTTATTTGCAAGCTGTAGTTGTTCTTGTTTGCGTACTCGAACAAGCAATACATCGGATTTAGCACTTCGTGCGACAGCAAGAAGAACCATTCGCGCGACACGCCGCCGTAGTCCAGACCTTCTTCGCCGCGGAAAATGATGTATAAACGGCGCCGCAGTTCATAAGCGGGCAGACGCATTATCTGGTGATAGGAATCCTCGAAGAGTGTCTGACGCGTTACTGTGATTTTGATGTGGGACGGCAACGCGTTGCTCTGACATAAATAGCGGAACTGTGACAGCTTCCATCGGAAGGAGCGTTCGTAGGCGCGTGGCACGCCATACACACCCTTCGCACCTTTGGGCGCACCGGGGCGTGGGTCCTCAAAGGTTGTACGTCGCGTATTGTGATCGACGAAGAAACGTTCTCCGGTGGCCGTGTAGCGTATCTCCCAGCCAGGCGGCAGCGCACCCTCGTTAATAAGACTCACCTCTTGCCCTAGAAGATCACCAAATGTTTCATTTAATATTCACATTTCGAACATGTGTGTATTTGTGGACGTGACTTACCCTGCGTTCTTGGGTCCTCCCACTGCGTGGTGCGATTCTTGTGGTTCACAAAATAGACGCGATTATCCGACTGCACCTTCTTTTCCCATCCGTCGGGCAGTGGTCCTAGTTGATCCTCGTCATCCTGTGTCACCGTTGCAGTAACGGCGGTGGGTTGCTGCTGCTGCTGCGCGTAGAGGAACCTTTGATTGCCCTGTGCAACCACATGTGCACGCTGCCCTTGCCAGTGTTGGAAATGCATGAGACGCTCGCTGTTGGGTCGCTGCCAAGTGGTGGTGCGTGTGTTATGATCCACGTAGTAGACGCGTCCATGTGGATCCTTCCGAATTTCCCAACCGGCTGGCAAAGGTGTCGGTTTCTCCCAGTACGTGGAACGTGTGTTGTGATCCACATAGTAACGACGGCCATACTGATCAAAGCGTATCTCCCAACCGGCTGGCAATGGTTCATCGTCAGCCTGAGCAGCCTGCGATTAGATTGAATATTTTGAAGATTAAATATTATGATTTTACATAAAGCAAACGTTGCGCTTGTACCAACCTGTAGTTGCTGATCCGCAATATTGGACACTGGCAACGCATTTGCCACACCTTGCGACTCATTCGCCGCCACAGCATTTTCCAGTTGTACTGGCGCAGGTGCACCATTTGCGTACACTTGCGGAATGGCATTCATCATAGGCATGCGTTGCGCATGTATTTGTTGATGAGATGCAGCGACCTGCTGCTGCTGTTGCTGCTGCTGTGGTATCTGCTGCTGTGGTATCTGCTGCTGTTCCCACACTGGATCCGCAGTTGCTCGACGCACAGCACCAGTTTGAGCGCCACCATTTGCCATTGGCGATCGAGAAACACCATTCCCGCCGGATATCATTGCTGCGGTAAGGGTACCGCCAGCATTTTCATGGAGACTGTTGTTGCTACGTAAACGCATGCGCGCTCGCACTCCGCCGTATATCATGCAGCTACTTGCGTCGCCAGTAGAGGCCACATTTAAAGAGGAAGAGACACCAACACCGCTGCGTCCCGACTCTGCACCCGATCCTGCGGCAGTGGGTACACCGTTACCATTCTGTACAACCAATTTGGACATATCCAGTTTGAGACCGTTTAATATGGCCACCAACTCGCCACTCTTTGTCTTGCGATTGTCCGACTTTGAGGTGACCAAAAGATCCATGCTCAGCTCGAGGAATTCACAACGACCGTTATAGTGTTGCAGTATGTGGGCCAGATTAACGGAGCGTTCACCAAGCATGGCATCTTTACGAAAGCTTGAGTGGTCCAACACTTTAAAGTGTAAAATTGAGTTTGGCGTAATCTATAGATAAAAAGTGTAATTTTATGAATTAAAGTAAAAGGGTAAGTAAAGATATATTTGAAAAATAAAGACAACTTAAAGAAATCCGTTTTTGTATTATTCCTTATTAATTAATTAACATTGAAATCGATTCAGCAGCACACAAAATACTGCACGTCATTCAATGAAAGTGATGTAACCACCCAACCAACCACCCTCCCACCCACACTTACCAAGACCGTAAAATCCTCATTCCATTTTGGCAAGTAATTGTTTTTGACCACATCGGTCTTGCGTTTGCTTTTATTATCGATTAACAACTCAACATATGGATTGGGTTTCAAGAAACCCGTATTACGTAGTGAGGCTTCTTCAACTGCAAAGAATAAGCAGAAGGATAGCAAAGTCAATATGAGTGAATTTAACGACACTCTTCTAAGGAAATTCATTATTTACAGAAATGTTCCTTCGTATTGAACTTTAGTGAAATACTTAGAATTTTCTGATTGAATGGTGATCTTTAATGCAATTTTTAAGGGTTAATATTTTTTGGACAACTTTACTTACTTGTTACACTTAGCTGATGATAGCCTTGATTGCTTGCATAGTGGTTGACGCCGGTTGCTCCCCCAGTTGCTCCTACTGTCGGAGTGATGTAGTCGCCAGAAGCAGTAACAGCAGCAGCACCAGCGGCTTGTCCACTGGAAGCTGTTGATAGCAACACGTTTCCATCAGCCATGTTACTCAATTTACTCAACGACGACGCTTTTAAAAGACGTCTATTAAATTGATAACAATAATTTCTTGTTTTGCAATGATTTTTCTTGTACTTTTACTGATTTTATACTGAAAATTAAAATTACAAATACTTTAATAGCAGTCCACGGAGTATAATTGCAATGAATTAAATTACTTATAAAAATATGATAGAGACGCAACAAAGCATGATAAGATAGGTGATAAGATTGCCAAAAATTCATTGGTGGTGAAAAGAACACATAAGCTCACAAATGCAAAGTAATCAAGCCGTAGATAAGAGAGCCTATAGTTTTTATAATTACTATGTATTTTCAGACGGTATCTGAACTACAGTGTACACGTTACCGCTGTTTGTTCCAAAGTCTTAATTTAATCGTTTAATGAATCACGGACAAAGAAATGTCACATCTCATTGATCTACTTTATACTATTTTTCTACTGATTTCTTAAAGTATTTTCATTTCGTTTATGATTTCTAATTACAGGACCTTCTGTGAATATGTAAATTCTTATTTGTGGTGCTAAACTGTAAGATATTCTGTGCGATTCAGGAATTTGTACTTAACAACTCATCAACAGTATTTGTTTTTCTGCTTAGATGCACTTTGAGTCACTTTTCGAACTGCAAAGCTTATATTATCAGAATGGCTTGTCGCAAATTTCCGAATAAACTATATGAAAATAGATTATATACATTATTTCCTCTTCGGTGGAAAAGTATATCACTTCTAGAAACATAAAGGAATGAATGCAGAAAAAACGATCACATTAAAGAAAGAAAGAAAACAATAACAATGAGTAACAAAACAAAATAAATAAAAAAGGATACAGAAATCTGGATGAAAGGTGTTCAGTTTGCTAGAACAACGACTTCCGACCCACCGCCACTGCGTCCAGATAAAACAATTGAAACACTTGGTTTCGAAGGCAGGTATATTTCTCATAGCAATAGTCAGTCGAAATACATTGTAATTTCAACACAAAAAACCAAAATGTAGATTACAGTTAATGTTAACTAAGCTTTAATTGCAGTTTAACTTACGTCAGGCTCAGCTCAGCAGCAGTTAAGAACGTCTGTAACGTCGGTAGACAAAAAGATTTCACCGATTCACCGTGATAACATTTTTCTCTAAGTCGTTTTTTCCTCCGTTTTGTGCAATTTTCAATGTTGTTTTAATATTTATACTATATGTTTTTAATAAGTTTCACTTGTGCATAACACCTATTTTGATTACGTTTATTTTGTTCTTTATTGAATTTATTATTTCCTGTTGTTTTTGGAAGGAATTTGTGGCCTACGAGAAATTTTTTCTTTGCTAGGGACGACAAACATGGTTGAAGAAAACGCAACCCTAATAATAAAATTGAAACCGTAGTAGAAAAACGTGCTAATAAAATCCCAATAAGAAAAGTTCTAAAATTCTTGAAATGCACGGATCAAAAAAATAGTAACAATAGTTGTTAATAAATAAAAAAATTAGTCTTAAATTACTAGTTACCTCTTCCTATTATTGCTAAACTAACTTTAACGCATTTTTAAGTGCATACGACATGTGCGTTAAATCAGAATGTTTTCTTCAAAAGGGTATGTTTCTTTTTTTATACCTTACACTACTATGTGGTGTGAAGGCGGGATTAAATGCCATCCACAAGATTATCATTTTGAATATTACACATACAAAAATTAACCTGGTAATAATCACCATTAACCTGTTCATAAGGCTGGGAGGTTTGTGTATTGATAACTCCAGATTTATTATGAATTCGAAATGATTTGGAAAAAATACAAAATGGGCGCTCAACAAATTTTATTTCATCACATTAATTTCTTTTTATTTAGTTTGTCATATCTTTATATTTAATATTTTTATATATATTTAAGGAAGGAATTTAGCGTAGGACAATCCTTTCGATTTTGTTGTTGTAGTAGTATTATTAAATTGTTGGGAACAAATGCAGCATTTATGCCAATTGTTGTATTTTATTTATTTATTTATTTATTTATTTATTTATTCAATAAGTGTACATAAATAGAAAGGTATTTCAAATTTCTTTATAAATGTACCTATAGTTTCCGAGATATAGAGGTAAGAATTTAAATTTGCGACGGGCTATAAATTGATTTTACGAGTGCAAAAGAAGTTGTTGCATCAGCAATTGTATTATAAAAAGGTCAGGAATGGATTGAAACTTGAAGTGTTTCATGAATCATGCTTGCGAATTAAACTATGAACTGCTTTATCAACAATTGAACTATTTTCAACTCGCTTCTTTTCTGAAATTCTGTTTTCCTCGAGTATTTGTATTTGTTTTTCCATCCTGAACTGTCAAAATTTTAACTCGTTACTGATTTGCACACAGTTTTGATAACGTACCGTCAAAATTGCAGTTTGTGAGAACTGATGACATTCTGCTGGGTGTTTATTGAGTTTGGATCGAAATTCTTTTTAAGATATAAGAAAATAATAAAAAGAATATTTGCAAGTGAACTAATTCCAAAAGAAAACCTCGCAGCCTTCAACGAGTTAATCGCATTCGTAATTTTTTTGTAATATATAAGAATACCTGCAATGATCGGGAAATATTTTTTCTTGGCTATCTAGCTATCTGATTGTATTTGAATAACACTAGGAAATCAAAGTCAGATAATAATTTTGGAGTTTTTAAGATATCGAACGTCTTGGGTTGTGAGTGCATAGCATAGAATGAATGCTTGGAGTTATGCAGTAATTCCTTTAGCGCACCGGGCACTAGCGCTCTGATGACCTTCATGCAACCTCCAAATTCACGTGTGTAATCAATACTTAAATTACGCTGCTTAGTTACTGCAAATAAACAAACGACAAATCTATAGTAAAGCAATGCACAACGCTTAATCAAATCAGAGCAAGCTCGACAAAGAAACAAGCCAGCATCATATAGCAACTTTAATCGTGGAATCCCAGCTCGTCATTAGCTGCATTCATTCGTATTTCACATTCAAGCGACGACGGTTAACAAATAAAAAGTGTTCTAAAATAATTTTATCTCGCCATTTACCATATCTCCAATTCATTCGTTAACGCGATAAGTTTGAAATAACACTTATTTGAAGTAAAACAGTTTTTAAAGTGCTGTAGATTCAAATGCATTAATATATATGTATAAATATACATATATGTATATATAATTAATTTGTGTAGATTAAAAATGTGCATAAGCATACGTATTTAGGAATTAGTAATTTGTATTATTATCTTATGAGTTATCTGTCTCTATTAAATGTTCCATATTATTAACAAAAGGACTAATAAAAACTTCATAAAATAAAATATAATAAGTGCTTAAAACTGGAAATAATTGAAAGACTTACACCGGACTATGAGATCTCTTTTACACCAAAATTTGACACTATAGAAACGAAATGTATTTCAATGATTTTGTGTTTGCAAGCTCTTAAAATCAAAATCATTTCTCTGTAAAACTACTTAATGCGTCAGATTTTTGCGCCCTCGACTTCTATAGAGTTTTAATTATATGCCATTTGGCTTGCCTTAAATATTAATATATCCGCTATTAAATTCATGGAATTAATATTTAATTAATATAATATAATTTCTTCAGGCTCATTAATCGGTTTGAGTAATTTTACTTCTTTATTCAGTTCGATAACATTTAAATTGTGGCTTCTTATACACTTTATGAATACATATGTACATACATATGGTATATCGTATACAAAAAGTCAGTCAGTTCGTTTTTTTACATACAGCAATCAATAACCTGAAAACAAGTGCATTAGAGAGACATAAACAAGAAATAATTGTATATTAAAAACATGAGTGACCGTGAATTAAGTTGCAATTCAGCTGGACAATTTATGGATCGCGGACGCATGAATCAGAATGGAGTCGTGCAACCTTTGCTTACAGGTAAATAAACAAACAGCTTTAGAGTGTGAAATAATATAGTTTACTATTATAATAGAACATTTATTTAGAGATATGACCGCAATTAAATGAGCTGTTATTTTTGAAAGTGGAATAAGTCCATTTTTAAAAAAAAATGTGTTAAGGGTAATTTTAGTAAGATATAGACACAATCTATCCATATTTATAATCATATATTCAATTGATTATTTTTGAATGTGGTACAAGTCCATTCGGAGAAAAAAATATCGTTTATTTATTAGATAATTTTAATTATTATTACATCATAACAAAATTAAAAAGTGTTAAAGAAATCATTCAAATTGATTAGCTTTTGACAATATTTTTAAATTTATTCAAATGAAAACCCTTAAATATTCTAATACATGAAAAAATGGACTTATTCCACTTTCAAATATAACAACACAAATCTTATCGCAAAAAAGTTATTTTTGAAAGTGGTCCATTGGAGCTTAAAATTGGAGTGGTCCAAGTAAGGCCATTTGGAGCTTAAAAAATCCCCTATTTTTTGAAATATTTTCAATAATTATTATTTCATAATAAAATTTAATAGGTGTGTAAAGTTAAAAACATCATTCGGATTGATTAACGGTTGCCAATATTTTTAAATTGATTGAAACGCAAACCTTTAAATATCTCGATACATGAAAAAATGGACTTATTCCACTTTCAAAAATAACAGCTCAAATAAATACGAGTAATTATTCAATAATAAAAATACATTTATTGCAGATAGACGACATGAAATTATTAAATTAGATTAGATCGCTATTAATTATTAGATATCGAGTTAGTACTTTTTGTATTAAGTTAATATTTTTCAAGCTTTCGAAGTCAGTATTTTTTATTTTATTTACTTTGTATTTGGATTTTCCATGGACACGGAAAAGGCAGACAAATTGTCTTCACTTGCCAAAAGACCGAAGACTTACTGAGACTGTCATAAATAAAGACAAAATACTCGAGCTTTTCTTAAAATTTTTGATTTTAATTTACTTACTCTGTCTTATTTGATTTAAAATTTGTAATCTGGTTATATTTGTGATGTGTTCTGATTATATTGGGTTCTAAAGCTTCTTAACTTCGAATTCTACCAATTTTTTGCTTCGTTAATAACAACCATTTTAACATTTTATCTTTATTCTGTTCCTGTCTTTATTTTTGTCTCCTTTTTACTCTCCTTTTTATAAGTAATAAAATCTTAAATATTTTTAAACTCGCCTGCATTCGAGGAATTTTAGGATTGTTTATTCCATTTTTGTTTGAATTCCATTTTTGGGATCTTAAAACAAACACACACAGAATTAATTTTTTTTATACGCTGTACTTATTTTATTTATACACAGTAAAGTAGCAAAATATTTTTTTAGTTATTCTTTTTTATTATTTTATATACATTTATCTTAATTATAAATGTATGTATTTTTCTGTACGCTGAATAAAGAATTACTGTTTACACAAAGAGGAGCAATATTTTTGGCGATGGATTATTAATATTCATATCATTCTTAATATATTAGATGATTAAATAAATGACTATATAAATGCATGGTATATGTATTGCAATCTAATAAAAATGAAATTGTAGTTTGATAATCAGACAATACTTATTATAATTAAGTAAAGATTAAATCAAATGATTTTATAGCTTTATTATTATACAGTTTATCTTTAAGTAAAGATTAAATCAAATGTTTTTATAGCTTTGTTATTATACAGTTTAATCATTAGATTTTCCTAATTTACTATTTCCCTGTTTACTTTAAATTATAAATTTAAATTAGTAAACTCGTTTGACACGCATCAAAACTAGCAAATAATTCAAAAAAAATATTGCAATGCAACTTTTCTATATTGTATTATATTATATAATGTATTATATTCTGTATTGTATTATGTATTATATTCAAAGATAATTTTGATTAAACAACATTTTTTTTATTGCTATAATTAATGATTTTTTCTTCTTGTTGACGTCGAAAGTTCGATAGAGAAGAATAACGTCAAAGCTAGAGTCAAAATCGTCACTGATGAACGATCAAATGTTTTTGAAGAGTTATTTAAATATTTATAACATCTTCTATATATGTATAAATACACCACATGAAAAGGGTTTCTTCCCTCTTGCGTCTGTTTCTTTATTCAATTTCACTAAAACGTAGAAAACAATGGAGACGAAATTGTATCTGCATTAAAAGATATTCGGTATTATGTCCTAGTACATAAACATTGTTTATCAACCTATGTTCCCAAAAAAGAATCTAAACGCAAAACTTTGTTGCTGGTATTTCTCGTGTGCATACGAAGACGATCTGGTTGATTGAGTGAAAAGACAAGGTGTTTTTACTATTCATAGACGTGCAGACAATTTGAGTTTTACATTATTTTATATTGAAAAATTTTATAGTAAAAGAATTAATTGAACATGGAAATTGTTATTGGTCGAAATTTCGACTACGAACGACCCTACTAAGATAAATTATTTATATTTTACTATACATTTTACAGATTTGTACCAAATAACTATGGCCTATGCCTATTGGAAGTCGGGTAAAATTGAAGATCATGCAGTGTTTGATTTATTCTTTCGTTCCAATCCATTTCATGGAGAATTCACAATTTTTGCTGGCCTTGAAGAGTGTTTAAAGTTTTTAGACAGCTTTCACTATTCGAACAGCGGTGTGTATGAATGATGAACAAATAAACTGGAATAAAATTTACATTTTTATTTCTATTCAAACATTTTGTGTACAGATATTGAGTATCTCAAGCAAACGTTACCAGAAGGTATTGAACACGAGTTCTTCAATTATTTGGGAAACTTAACTGCTAGAGATGTCACACTTTATGCCATCGATGAGGGTACAGTTGCCTTTCCCAGGTTAGTAAAATGGTTCCGCTTAATTCTTCTGTCTCTTTCACTTAATTAAATGCGTTTATTTCAAGAGTACCGATTATAAAAATCGAAGGCCCGTTAATAATTGTGCAACTATTGGAAACAACTTTATTAACATTAGTTAACTATGCTAGGTAAGTCTTAGCTAATTACGTTTTAAATATTCACGTGCAACTTGTATTTTTATTATTCATTTCCTTTTTCTACTTAAATGCTTAATTTGTGGTAACAGTCTTATGGCCACCAATGCTGCTCGTTATCGAATGGTTGCTGGCAAACAAGTAAAACTCTTAGAATTCGGCTTAAGACGTGCACAAGGACCAGATGGCGGTCTGTCTGCTTCTAAGTATTCCTACATAGGTTTGTATACTCAATCGTTTAACAAAATGAATTCATTAAATAATCAACGTTGTCGCAAGTATTAGAAAACGTGTGAAAAGGGAAAACATTTAAAAATCATTAATTGATTACATCAATGCACTACGGTATTGACATGCTTTGATGCACAACAGAAGCTTTCAAGATTTGACAAAGATATTTAAAAGAAAAAAATGGCCGTTTTTAAATTTTTAAGTATGCTAATAAAGTTATGAATAAAAACTCACATCAATGAGCACTTTTCACATATAACAATAAATTGACATGCAAGGTCAACTCGAACCATTCGAATCCTTTTCACATATGTACATGTGTGTATATTAATACATACACATACTAGTATGTATTTCGTTCATACATGTATGTGAAAATGCCGTTCAGTGCATTTAGTCGTGCAGTTAGTATATTCGTCCAATCAATTAAATTCCGATCTCATCCTTTTTTCCTTCATCCTACCTTCCGATCTCATAGAAAAACGGCAGTTGCTATATAGGTGTATATCGTTACGTACCTAGTACCTTCGAAGGCCCCCACTGATACGAGACATCAAACTTCGTTCCGTCTCTAGCCTTATCTTCATCACAAGCTTTATGAAGTGTTCACATGCAAGCACGCAAAGAAATTTTTTGACAGCAATTAAAATGGATAACAATAACTTCATTGTTATTCTTTTATATGTATTTATGTTCAAACGAAATGTGCAACGAAGAAACTTTTATTAGTTTGTTTTCTGGGGTTTCGAAAATATTTCGATATACATACATATAATATACTAACTTTAGTAGTAACTTTTTTATGTCGGTGCAAATCCAACTGCGTACGTGTTTGTTTTGGAATTTCCGATAAAACTATAACCATTAAAAACAATCATTTAACACACGTATTTATTCAGTTCTAAGAATGTTGATATTGTTGTGAGTGTTCTCAATACATCTGGGTTTTCTTGTGGATGGTATCAAGCTGTACCAGGTTATTTCATGCTTACGCAAATTATTTTTCCATCCAAACGACACATCGTACATACAAAGCCTTTAATTTAAAGTTTTAATTTAATAAAAGTGCTGTACTTTTAATTTAGTTCTTAAAAACTTCAAAGAAATAATGGAGCTCCTTAAATTGTTAAACCTTAAAATAATGTTCTTTATCGTAGTTTATTAATTGAAGATAGTTTGTGGATATACATATGTGTGTGAATATCAGTGACAGAAATATCATTCCTCTTGATAGCATAAACATTACTTAAGACTTCAGAACAAAAAGATTAGCCAAAGATTAGCCAGGAACCATTAAGGTAAACTCATCTTTCTAATCGTAACCAATAGATTAACCTAAATTCAAATCAATAGATTGAGTAGAATAAACGCCGCGTAGACTTTTCTTATATAAGAGTCACCGTTATAGTAACTCGTAATTATTAATTATATAGAAAAACGTGTTTTTTGTTAAGTCCTCAAATTTTATCCGGTACTTTTTTCCGCAGAAGAAAATGTTAAATTGATTATTACAATGTTTGACGTAAAGATGATTTTAAGTATTAGAGGTGCACACATGATAAGCTGACCTTTTATGGTTTTCTGATTAGATTAAAATTTTCTTTATTTCCTTCAACCAACCAATATAAATAAGATTATCAGCATTTCTCTACATTTCCATTGATTGCCAGCTGAAGTTCAATTCCCGGCCAGAGTTCAATTACTCGCATATACATACATCGACTATCACAAGTTTTCAGTTGGAAAATATTAAGTTTTTCTTATACCTCTTTAACAGTTTATAAAAATTATATAAACGTGTAATAAATATTATAAATAAAAAATCTTATCTCTACTAATAACAAATTTGTACACTTCAGGTGGATTCGATGGTACCTCAAATGTTTTGGCGGGTAAATTATTTAATATACCTGTCAAAGGTACTCACGCTCACGCTTACATCACGTCCTTCTCGGGCATCGGTGAGCTGAAGACACGTCTGTTACGTCATAAAATTACAGGTTCGAACACTGACTGAGCGAACCAGCTAGTAATTTTTTATTATTTGAATAATTAACTATATTTCATTTATTTTCTTCGTATCACCGATAGGCATCACTGGTGATCTGCTCGAACACGCCATCAAGCATCGTCAATCGCTGTCGCATGTGTTGGAAGTATCGCCTGAGGAGTCAAGTGAGGGCGAGTTGGCTGCAATGGTGTCTTATGCTATCGCATTTCCCGACGGATTCATGGCTCTAGTCGACACGTATGATGTTAAGAGGTATTTCGCTTCTAGGCAGTTTCTCTCGGATAGATTATTATTTATTTAACTTTATTTTATCTTTAAAATAATGATAGTAAATAGTGAACTGATTAGGTCTGAATTATCCATTCCATTTCAAGTTGCACTATTTTTAAGTCTTTGGTATATAGAAATGTTTTCAAAACTTGTGATTGTACTGCAAGTTTGCATTTGTTTTGTTTGTTTTTTTTTATTTAGTGCTAAGATATTTACTACTTCATATATCCCACAGCGACATGAACACTTTGAAGGGATTTAACGCGTTTTTAAGTCCTAATAAAACGGTACATACTATGAATGGTTTAGACCGAGCAACCACAGCAACAAGTACAAATAACGCCGGCAAACAAATTGTCAATGGCTTAAGTATAAACATTGAAAACAATAACAATTTAAGGGCTATGAAAAATTTACCTGCGAATGGTGTGACCATAAATAATCTATCACACCACAATTCAACGCATTCCGATGCGTTCAAAATAAAAGCAACAACGAACGACGCTGCTGCTTCTACTAATAAAACGCCTTCGTCATCGCTACTATCATCGTCATTGTCGTCACAATCCGCTCCGCTCTTCTCTTCGTTAATTACTCCCACTGCTTCCGCTACGGTGTTAAATCCCAGTCCATCGTCACCGCTATCGAATGTAAATCTGCCAAAATATGTTGGGAAGTCGTTCAGGTAATTTAAGGAATTTAATGCAAATCATTACAAAATTCATTTCTTCCCTTTTTTCTTGTTTTTTCCCCTACAATGAGCAAATACTTAATTTTCTCCTTAAACTTTCCATTGTCTGCATGTTGTGTTGAAGTTTATTAGCTTTTCTGTAATAAAAAGAAAAAAAATACATACTTTTTTACTTACCTAATTTTAATTTCAAGTTTATTTTCATTCATAAGGAATTTAATACAATACTAAATCAAGTTGTTTTGTGCGCAAAAATCGGTCAGCTGAAAATTGTATTCCAAATTCTGTCACTGTCTATCACTCTAAGGTCCATCTTAGTGTGGAATTGGTTTAAGTGTTTCATGCATATTGGATTGGTCAGGGTCTTGGAGGCAAACAAGATTTGTCTATAACACCACAAAACGAGGTGATGTTTCTTCACTTATTTATTTATTTGTTTTTACTCATACTTTAGAAATATTATTTTTATTTGTTTGTAATAAAAGTTTTACTAACTCTATTTTTAATTACACAGAAAACAGTATTTTTACAAGCTAAAAATTGATTGAGACTCAGAATTGTGAATAAGAATACAATATGAAATTGTTAACTTGGAGCACTTGCATTACATCTATTAATATTGTAAACTTAATAAAAAAAAAATTTGAAGCTTTCTAGAAATGATCATTGGACATAGAAGTAATTAAAACTTATTTTAGAAGATACATATGTATGTTTCGGCGAACACGAATTCGGTGACTCCCTTTTGTGCTATTCGTACCAAATTTCAATGTCGACGAAAAGAACAAAGCGAGTCACCGACTTTACCCTCGACGTGACTTTCGGAATACAGCCCTAAATCATAGTGGCCAGTCACAATATCTTTCTCTCATTCTAAGCTAACATATTTTCACATCACTTTCTTTATTTCGGACTTGCATAGTATGCCCTGCTTTACACATTTGATTATATTTTCTATACTACAAATATACATATTAAATTTGCCTTTAGTTTTTTTTATATTTTATCTAAACTGTTGATTTAAAAAACTTAATTTAAATTGTTATTGAGAAAAAAAAGCAAAAAAAAACAGAATTTAATGACTTAAATGACTTCCCGGCACTACTTTGGCAGAGGTATGTAAAAGGAACGTTAAAAAATAAATACAGATCTTTTATATAAGATCTTCGTATTTGGTAAAGTGTTTGTGTAATTGTATTTTGTAGTTTCTGTGTGTGTGAGTGTTGACATGTGCTGAATTGACCTTGCTTAAGTGAAGCAATATGTCACCAAAGATGTCAATCTTCGTTTTTTATTTGTAAGCACAAAATGTTCATTTCATAATTTGTCATGCGCCACTAAAAGTTCAATGAAATACTAAATTTATTTAAGTCCGAGAGAGCACACTGCATGGCTTTCACAAAATGTATTTAGTTGTTCACTATCTTAATCCAAACGTTCATTTGTGGCAGTTAATATAGTATAAAGAATAAAGGAAACGAATTTACTAATAACTTGGTAGCTAAAGTTTCAAATTTTAGCGCCAATTTACAAAATAATTACCAACGAATTATTTGTGTGGCTCTAAAAAGATGTAATTTATATTATGTACTTACAAATTTAAGCTTTTTATAAAAGCCCACATTTGCACAATTTTTCACAGCCGATTTTATTAGCTTTTTAGTGATTAATTTTTGTTGAATCACTTAAGTAATCACCTCTACTCAACCGTGTAAATGTTTTTCTTTTATAGAAGCGGTCTACTAAACTTTAGTGCTGTTGCTTTGGCTCTCAATGATCTTGGTTATCATGCTCTTGGCATACGTATTGACTCTGGTGACTTGGCGTATCTTTCATGTCTATCACGAGAGAGTTTTCAGAAGGTATCGGAACGTTTTAATGTGCCCTGGTTCAATACACTTACGATTGTTGCTTCTAATGATATAAATGAGGATACAATTTTAAGTCTTAACGAACAAGGCCATAAAATCGATTGCTTTGGAATTGGTACACATTTGGGTGAGTGTAAAAATAAAACTTTATTCTCCGTACGTGTTCCGAAAAGCTTTAGCTCATTAAAAATAGGAATTATTTTATTTACTAAAACGTGCAGCATAACATAATTAATATGACACGATTCCAAAAACATATTCCCTTCTCTTTTCCATTTTAGTAACTTGTCAACGACAACCCGCTCTGGGCTGCGTCTACAAATTAGTTGAAATCAATGGTCAGGCAAGGATTAAACTCAGCCAAGATGTGGGGAAAGTGACGATGCCAGGAAACAAAAATGCGTACAGGTAGATAAAACTTGATTTACTATGGACATATATTTCTTAAAAGCAAACAACAACATGCTGTTATCTTGTCTACATTTCAGACTTTACAGTGCTGATGGCCATGCATTGATTGATCTCTTGCAAAAGGTTACAGAATCGCCCCCGGTGGTGGGACAAAAGGTTTTATGTCGCCATCCATTTCAGGAATCGAAACGTGCGTATGTGATACCATCGCATGTTGAACCTTTGTTTAAAATTTACTGGAAGAATGGAAAAATATGCCAGAAGCTGCCATCACTGGAGCAAATACGCGAGAAGGTTCAAATATCGTTGAAAACTTTAAGGAACGATCACAAAAGGACTTTAAACCCAACACCGTATAAGGTGAGTGAAAAGTAGTTCAATAGTTTAAAGAAGCCTACGGATATGATATTATATATCTACTATAATACATTATACTGTTAGTGTCATTAACTAAACTGTATAATGAAGTTATTTACTTTCGGTTCTCTTATTAGGTCGCTGTCAGCGATAACTTGTACAACTTCATTCACGATCTGTGGCTTCAAAACGCACCCATCGGAGAACTTTCGTGATCTATATAGGCTTGTACTTAGAATTTATGGATTATAATGCATACAACCCATTTTAAGTAGCCAGGAGTTGCTTTCACACAATACAGTTAGTAATAAGTTATATGTTGGTTTATATTAGGAATGAGTGTTTGATAAGGTGTTAAAATAAGGTTTAAAGTAGTGAATTATTTATTGCGGTGTGAAATGGTTGACCATCCTATTCTAAGATAGGAGATTATCTTAAATTTACAAACAAACACAATTATTCAAAAAGCACAGTAGTTTTGTTTAGAACGTAACATTCTATTAATCTGTTTATATACTATATATATAAATTTATACATGCTTCAATAACAACTTATTCTGTATAAGTTCTTTGATAAAATGCGTTTTTTTGAATATGACGTTCACAATATGACGTCGATACAATAACTTAATTCGATCTGACACATTCATGGTTTTCTATATTCGTATGGTTTTCTATATTTCAATTGCTTCAGCAACTAAAAAATTTTCACTTGGCTTTCATTAATATACATACATAGATATATTGTATATATGTATATTTCATTCCAATTTAAACTATGTGCAAATTTACAAAATTGCATATTTGCTCAAACTTACTTAACTTGACTTAAAAAGTCAACAACAATTCAGCTAAAAATATTTCATTCTTCTCGGACAGCATCTGATTTTCTGATTTGCTTTTAAATTTTATGAATATAGCTATTATTTGTAACTAATTTATTTAATACCAATTGCCATATTGTTTAAATATTATAAGAATGCTATATCAATTTGAATGTACATTTTTGTCCACAATAAATTATTTGGAAGAAAATTTATTGAATGGGATCTAGTTGCTCAGGATAGAAATTTTTCGTTAGTAAAAAAGTATTGCTTGCATTGAATTCTATGTTGTACAATAAAAAGTTGTATAGTCACAACACGAATACGACGAATTCGTTTTAATTGGCCCGATTGACCTACAACGTGAATTTGGTCAACATCAACTACAAATCGATTGGGCTACGATCTGCAGGTCGTCAAGGACATCATCACCTTTTAGGCAAAATTCGACAGAACCAAATTTTGTGAAGCATGCATAAGTGTATCATTTTAACTAAACATAGCCTAAAGGTACAACAAAACAAGCCGATTTTCTTGTAAAACGCTAACGACATTATGAAAATGTCATACACAACTAAAAAATTAAATATGTTATGCATAATATTTATTTAAACAATGTTTTTGAATTAGTGATTTCTTTGTAAAAATAAAAATTTTCCCAATATTACGGTTTTAAGTTAAGTTTCAAACCAATTTAATTCGAGTCCGAGCCAATTTCTACATGGTTATCGAGCGGGAAAACTTGGAAGTTTTGGAAGAACACGCCGCCTCAAAATTTCCTCGCAAAACTTCAATAAGTTTAAGAATGACTGAAAAAATCTAACAACGAATTCCGTATTAAATATTATTAGACTGTTTCAAATATTTTATTTCAATGTAAGCTTTTTAATACTATTTAATATCATTTATTAAATCTTAATATAATTATTATTAATATTTATTATAAAAGGATCCTATAATACTCAGTATTAATTTGTACTTTATTCGGACGTTCATCGATAATTTGTAGTCTTTCACTAATATATTGTCGCAGTTGAGTATATTGTTTCTATGAGTGGATTTATTATTGCCTATTTCAGTGTTATATGTTTAATTTTTATAGCTCGAAGATAAATACAGATAATTTTGAAGTTTTAATGTATTAAATATCTCTGTAACTTATATAAATTATACATAAAATGTAACCGTAGTTAATGTTTAGTTTATTCATTCATACAATTTTTAGATAGTTTTTATCAGAAGCCATTTTATTTTTAATTGCAACTCTGTTTCAGCTGCTGGCAAAGCCAAAAAACTGACATCGGCCGCAGTCGAATAGAGAAAGGGATCGAGTGAATTGGTGAAATTTCTTTTTTAATTCGAAAAGAATTTACTAAATTTATAGTGTATTATAAAATTAAAATTGGGAACTCGTTTTAAAGAAAATTGTTTCAAAGGTAAGCACATAGCTTTTATTGAAGTACATATTGTTTATACAACGCAGTCGTGGTAAAGAGTTAATTCCAAATCCAATAAAAATGTTTACGAAAGTGTACATATCTAAGGAAGCAACTGATTGTCTATAACCAATTTAGAAAAGCCGGCTTTTCAAGTATTTAGTTGGTGTAGGGTGGGGACATGGATGTGGAAGAAAGAAGAAAAAATTAAGTTCAAAATGGACAAAAATAAACTTAAGTGGGTGGTTGATTGCGTGACGGTCTTCACCTAAATAAGTATATTAAGCATTTAGCAAATAAGCACTTAATTAAAAGGCTTTATTTGTCCACTTAACTATGCATTGAAAATTTAAAATAACTATACGTAAAGAATGAGTAAAAATGCAGCTGCTCATAACACATTGTGAGATGATGGTAAGAACAGAATGAACAACGACCTAATGGCTTAGGATTTATGGTCAATAAGGAGTAACAAAGACGGCGAAAGAATGTTGGTGACAGTTGTCGCCTGTATCGAATATATCCGATACTACTGAGAAATCTACTTAAGTTATGGTTCGTTGCATTGATGATGGCTCGGTGCACCAACCTACATTAGAGAGCAGCAGCCACAGCCCTGTAGCTGCTGTATTGCATACAAATAGGAATTTGTATGTATTTACATACATATACGTATATTTATGAGTCACTCAACCAGCAGTCCGTGAAATAAAGTGACAAATAAAAAGTAGAAATAATTAAGAAAAAGTGCACACACAAATTTAATTTTAGATAATGATTTGATAATTCCGATGCCTTTCGTACGAAAAGCAACTGAATTCGTAGATTTCCATTTATCAGTGAAACATTATATAGATAAAAAGCATTTGGTCATGTAGTGGTTTATTTAATTAGATTACTTGCTAAATATATTTACAAAATGCTTACTCGTATGTTGTCTCTATCGAAGAGCAGCAAACGTCATTTCAATTTTAAAAAGAAAATTTAACAAAAATACGCTTCAAAGGTATTTTTATTGGCCCCACAAATGATGATGACCCCAAGGATACGAAGCAAATAATCAGAATTTTATCATTATTGATATCGAATTATAAACTAGCAAATCACTCGAGTTTTTTATAAACTTAAATAAGACAATATAGTATTATTAACACAAAGCATTGGACATAGATTCATACTTGTATATCGTATCAAGGCTGAATTTAAGTAATGAGATGTCATCAATAGCTAACATAGCTTATCTGTGTGACGCGAATGTGAGTTCAATCGCCTATTCCATACACATTTTCTTTATGGGGACGTTTTCTATGCATATACTAATGTTTGTACGCACTTCTATATGTTTTTCCACTCCTGCTTCTCAAAAGAGGCACACTTTGATGTACACTTCAAGTTAGTTGTACATCAAGCTCCCATCCATATTGCAGCAACATTTTGCAGTTACTCTTGACATCGTTTTCATCATTATTTCTTCGTTCTACAAACTACATATGTTCATGACTGTAAAGACGCTCGCAACGCTATTTCCAAAATAATTTTATTTCAAATGCATTAACAAACAACAAAAAAAAAATATAGAATTTTAAAGGAGTTTCGCTTAAATTTGCTGCTATTATTTGGTTTGGTTGTTTGTTTTTTTCTCTTTAAGTTATTGTGCAACATAGCATAACGAAATGTATTTGTTACAGTACATTTTTTACTGGAATCCATTAAATCAAATTTGGAATTTTTAACTTCTTTTTTGCGGTGCTGTTATTATTAAGTTGCTTTTGAAGTCAAGTTTGTATTAAATATAAGTTGCAATGTCTGCGGATGTCTACAAGATCAAGTGTAATAAATCAAGATGATTAAACGGAAACTTGAATTATGTATACAGAAATATCGAAAATATACAGAATATTCGAAAAATATAATATTTGAAATAAATACTACAACAATAATAATAATAATATCATTTGAAGATTATCTTAAGCTTACGAAATTTTATTAAACTCTCTTTCCGAGTTAAGATTTCAAATAGTTTCTAGTGTAAACCTTCCAGAATCAAGAAAACAGTGTTCTAATAATAAATCATTTAAAATCACAAAATTCATTCATGAGAAATCCTTTAAACTCGGATTATGTGATTGCGAGTTGTGTTGAAAGCAATTTAATTTAAAAATAAAAAGACGTGGGTGAGAAATGTGTGGCGTGGAAAAAAATTTTATTGAATTGTTTTCTATTAATTAAAAATAGCATTCAATTTTCTGTTCGCATATAAGTCATACATTTAAAAATCTTGTATTCTTATCTGAAATAATTTTATGCAAAATTTCTTTCGTTTCATTGTTTTGTTTTTAAGCTTTTCGATTATGTTGGTTATCTTTAAATTTAAAGATCCCGATTAACTTAACACTTTGCGAAACGATGTGTTATCTGAATGGTTATATGATATTTTAATATACACTCAGTGTATTAAGTCACAACTATGGACTTCGTTAAATGTAGATTCTCGGTCGAGTTGAGTTAAATTTAATATGATTTGTACAGCAATGAAATGCAAATTAATACCAGTAATTTTTTGTCAATTGTTTTCAATTAAATTAACTCATATAATTAAACATTCTTATATATTATGCAATCATATTTTGTTCAATTACCTGGTATTCTTTTTTATTTATTATTTTCTGAAAGCTTTCTGAACAGGTTTTCATTAGTCATCTAACTATTTTTTATTTCTTGTTATCATTCTGGATAACTTGTAAAGTAAACAATATGATTCATTTTCTCTTCACATATCGTATTAATTATAAAAACAAAAACATTGCACATATCTAAGCATTTATGTACGTGTTTATTTTTGTATATAAAGATATATAATACAGATAACGATATACCATTCAATGCGGTTTGTATTGTTTAATGTTTCTACAAAAAGATTTAGTTTCTTACGATTTCTCGATAAAGTGGTTGAAATAAAATCTCTCAGAAAATTATAGTAAATTTACTTAGAAAAAGAAATTAGAAAAAAAGGTTTCAACTTTAAAGAAATCGTGAATTATTAAATTAGAATGACAAAATAAATAAAGAACTGGAAATAACGAACACAAGGTTTGATTTCTGGTTTATTTTACGACTATTTGATTTTTATTATAGAAAAACTATAGCCGAACTTTTTATTAAAAACATATGCCTAAACTTAGAGTTACACAACAAATCGTACACTGATTTAAAGTTTAAATGACTGATTAAATGACTCATGACAAACGGAGTTAATTTTACAATTACACTTAAAGATATGACATTAAGAGAGATTAATGTGATTAAGACAGAAGATGAAAGTGAGAGAGAGTACACTTTACGGGAGAGAGAAGAAGGGAAATGAGATCGATTTCAAACTTTATGAGAAAACATAAAACTGACTACGCTTAATATATTGTAGATGCTTTTATTTTTAATTGAATACTTAAACTTTCAACGTAGTCTTGAATGATTTCAACTTTATTATACCTAATTTATTATAGACAAACATTGTTTCCAGATTAAATGTTTGTTTTCAGTTCTGTACCATGATTGTCTCATTTCTTATATGTCTTGTGTACATTTTTATCATCTTGACCTGTTCTATCATTTTATCTTTCCATTTAAGAGTAGTTTGTTCACTTTACTCAACGGTTCTTGCCCGAAACCAATCTATCGACAATAAACCAAAAACAGCTTTTCCGGCATGAAATCACTTCCTGCCACCGCAATCGTTGAACTTTTGTTGCTGCTAAATTGTTCTCTTCTCTTTTTGAAGAACGAACGTACCGCGGAGCAGTACAGTGGGTATTCGTCGCGTTGTTATTGTTGTTATTAATTTTTTATTCATTTAATTCTGCTGGTTTTCACAAAGCGTAGGTGACTTGGGATTATTACTAATAAATTGGCATACAGATTTCATGAATACTTTTTGTTCTCGTATTCATTCCTTTTTTTATTAATTTTTCTTTTAAATATTTCAATATTTCTTTTTTAATATCTAAGAGTGTGTTTTTAGTCTTCGTTAAGGCGTGGTTGGTGTTTGCGTTATCAAAAAAGTGTTCTCCAAAATAAAAAAATTCAAATCAAATCAAATTGTAAAATTAAATTCAAAGTTGAAGTTTATATTTGGATCAGTGTGTCTTTTATCAATTGTTTATCAAAATTTTGTAACTGTAAAAATATTGTATCACTTTGCTGTTTGAGAGAATCAATTGGTTGATTGTATTTATAAAGTGATTGATTTTTTGGTATAAAGTGCAAATATTTTGTTCTTTTGCAGAAAACGTGTTTTTTCATTGCCTTTCTTATTTGCCAGCAAAAATGTGAACTTAAACTTAAGAAATTAATTGATGTCTGGTGAAAACGAATTTCATCTCTTTTAATATAAATCACTAGGGCACTGATTCCTTCTACTCTCTGCTATAAGTCAGGGTGTAAAATGCAAGTTCTTTTAATTGCATTTTAATGCTTAAATGAGAACTTTATATTGAGCATATGTTGGAGCAGAACGGTTAGGTTTCTTATTGTTTATTATCTCAATAATTGAGTTTTGAGTATTGTTTCTATGTTTCAATTTTTTTATACTCTCGAATTTCATCTTATACTCTTAAAACATGTTTAATATTAACATGTTTAAGCTTAATATTTTAACTTTGTGAGAGCTTCCAAAATGGGTTGTGGGTTGGGCGTTTTTGTATAGCTTTGCACTATTATCCTTGTTTCTTGTTAACTTCTTTCGTATTTATACAGCTGGCGTATTTAGGGTGCAACTTTTGCGCAAGTGTGAAATTTTATTACTCACCACAGTTCGAATACACAGCAATAAATGATTAAAGTAAAAGTTAAATTAAAGTAAAAGTCGAAATTTCCAAAAGTTTTTAAAGAAAAACAACTTTTGCCAAACAAATAAAAGAAACATTTTAATGATTTTATAATTAACTTAGTTTCATTTGAAATCCAACTAAAGAATCTGATATCCGAAAGGTCTTAAAGATTAAGATTACGTTTTAAAGACTCTGGTGAATTATTATTTCTGCTGAATAACATTTTTAGATCGAAAGATTATATTTTCAGAAAATACAGTAAGAATGTTCGCTGCTTTACAGACAAAATTATATTATATATTTAAACTCGCCGTAGATGAATATTTGAGGTTTTTATTTTCTTGTTTAGCAATCGGTTAATTTTATTTTTTAAGAGACAACAAATTTAATTGCAAAATACAAAAAGCTTTCTTAATCTTTCTTTAATATTTTGTGAACAAATTGATAAAATTTAAAACTTTTTGTTATCACAATGCAGTGAAAGGCGAATCCTTTTTGTTAAAGCTCTCTCTCTTTCCTATTCATTCATCTATTCGTATGTCAAACTTTCCAATTTTTATTCACCTCACCTCTGGACCGCATGTTATGCGTGCTGCGTTTTAGTCGAAATTAACACGAACACTTTACTTTCCACTTTAATAGGTAAAAATGTCGATTGTGCCGGCAGTTGGACCGGATCAGCGTAGTTGTAGTCGTCGGAGAGTGAAGAGAGAACACGCAGCGGCAGCAACAGCAGTCGTCGGTCGTTCCTTTGTTCATTTAAACCAGCAATAAGTCAGTCAGTTAGTCAGTCAGTCAGTATCATAAAAACTCCAAGCACTTCAGTTAAACGCTTTCTCTCGAAAGCACTCGTTAATTAGAAAAAAAGTTTAATGTGAATAAAACCAAAAATTAATTAAATGCGTAGTTCTTTTTTATTAATAATAATCAATAATCCTCTCTGTCTGATTCTGTGCGGAAACAAAGCAACATTTTAATAAAATGTATGCGTATAATAATAGCTCGTTGAGTCTCAGCGCAGCTCAATCATAACCTCACGGTTTGGGGTGTGTTTTGTTGGTCTCAACTTGAAGTTACCCGGTATTCGTCCGGCCTGACCTAGATTTTGGTCCACAATATTCTGTGCTGTGATTTATAAATATGTATGCTAACATAGTGTAAATAAAGTAAGACGTTTGTGGAATCATTCGAATATTATTATAATTAAAAGTGTTAATGTTGAAATTAATGAATGGATATTGAAATGAATATGAATTTGGACATACTTACCAAAATTAAATATGTATTAAAAATTCTTAGACTTGGACTGGTATATTATTATTTGCTGTTGCTTTCGAAAGCATTTTGAGCTTCCTTTCCTTTTATTGTAATGTGTAAAGAAAAATCTGTGCTTAAGTTGTGTGTAAGGATTTTCGTCTCATTAAAGAGTACCTTTTGCGTTGTGTTTACGTTTAATTGAAGATATCTAAGGGAACACTTTCTTACAAGCCATGTTTTTCGTAATTGCACTCGCTGCTGTATTGCTTTGTACAAAACCAACCACCCACCCCTCCAGCGACATTCAGTGAAATAACGCCGTTTATTGGCCTGTCCAGGATGTGAGTTTCTGTCAATGGGTAAAAACATGATTCAACATCTTTTTTGTGGTGTCATGACGACTATCGACACAAAGTTGTCGTCATCGTTCTCTCCAGACAAACCTATACAGAGGCAGACAAACCTATATACGAGTATTTACCCTTTTTTTCTTTCATCATCAAGTGTAGCCACTGCTTTTTTTCGTGTGTGCATTTCCTTTCCCTCTTTTTTGTAGTGTGTAGTTACTAAAGTTTACTATACGGTTGAACTCTGTCACTTTCTACTTGGTTACACATCTCAGCCGACGCGCTTCAAATCCATGTTTCATTTATGAGGTTTTTGACCTGTCTTCTCCGTCAAAATTTTTTTGTTTTGACATCAAAAATCCATTCATGTTGCAATTTGTCTTAAAGTTTGCTTAGGTTACAGCGGGGCTACAGCGTTATACAATATTTTGTGTGATATTTAACAAAATGTATGAAAAATCCTGTAGGATTTCGTTCCTCTAAAAGTTTTGATAGTTCGTTTTCTTTTGTTATTTAGGGTTTAATTCATAGAAAAGTTAAGCTTTCCTTTTGCATTCTTTTATTGCATCTCAGTCAATGAAAGTTATTATAAAATTGCATGCTCTGATTTGCTGAAGTCGAACCAGGCGAAATTTCCGCATTATATTTAATATCATTCTGTCTGAGATCTGATTTAAGGTGTGTGTGTTTTGTACGATTTGTGTATTAGTCGCTTTTTCATGTTTCCTTGTCTCTACACAGAAAATAATTAATTAGTTAGTAGATATCATCAGGGTGGAGTTCCCGTTAACTGGGTCAGTTCGGTTTAGTTCAGTTCTAAGACATACATACGTAAAAAAATCATCATACAAGCGTTGAGTGAAATGATGTTTTCTAAACACTCATAATTAAATATTTACTATTATTTTACTACAATACAATACAAAAATGATTTGTTAAATTATTATCAATCAATTTGACGAAAAATCTACTTCGAGTTAGTTTGAATTTTAAAATTATTAACTCTTAACAAAAAAACCGAATAAAAATTTCAAAATACAAATTCGAAATGTTCTCGTGTTGTCGTGCTAATCCGGAAAAGGATTCGAATATCAAAACAAAAAATAAAAAAGATAAACAAAAGAAAGGCAGCGAAGCAGATCCACGACCCGCCGGAAGTAACGAGAACAAGTTAATTATTCCAACGATAACAATTGAAAATAGTAAATCTAATGACACCAACACCAACACAGAAGCAGAAACACCAACACTGTACAGTGGCCGATGTGTTGGCGAAACAAATGGTTATGAAATTAGTGAGAGGAGTGAAGAGGATCCACTAAATCATGCTCTGTATTCGGATACGTCGTCGTCGGCGATCGGTGAGGACCAAGCGGAAGAGGAAACTGCAGTAGCGAGAAGTACAAGGAATGAGGAATCGTTAAACGATATCCATTGCCATCCTACTGAAGTGGCCGAGAATTCAGGCAGAGTAACGGGTATTTATAAACCTCAATTTTTAATGCTTTCTTGTTCTTGTTTTTAATGCTTTCTTTTCTTGTATATTTAAAATTGGTAAAAATTATTTAGTTTTTATGACATCAGTTGAGTTCAGGTTTCAGTTTAGGATTCGAAATTTTTGAAACATCTAAACAATTTCGAAATCTCTTCTTACTTATACATACGAATTATTTATGCATAAGAATATTTTATTTTTCATTCATTATATTTTGTTTAAGTGATCAAGTGACCTTTAAAGTGAGCTGAGCCTATTTTAATATTATTTCATGAACACTTGGGAGTTACTTGTGACTTAACGAGAAACTTCTCTACAGATGTCTTATGTATGTCTTCTGTATGTCTTAAAAAATTTCAGTTGCAATCCATGTTGTTGCTGTTGACGTTGCGGATGATGCCAATTCGCCGCTTTCAACTCATGACCAAAATGTTCAAAGTAAATCCTCTCCATCGATATCAACCGATGATACGAATTCGACGGTCATTTACAAAATCTGTTCAACATCTGCTGCTGCTGCTGCCGCTGCGCGAACATCCGAAGAGGAGGAGGAGGAGGAGGAACCTTCGCCCGGTAGCGCAGACAGTTTCAACCCCGATTTGCCACCAAAAAGTTGCCTCTCTCGCCACAACTCAACACACACATCCATTAAAAAGAAGGTGAACATCAGCACCGAAGCCGAGATCATTGAGCCGGATCCTCTACCACCGCCGCCCTATGATCATCCGTCGCTAATCGAGGATGATGATGTCTTCTCCGATTCAATGCCACCACCGAAACGTGAAAGCATGTGTGCTCCGTACATTGAAAAAGACGATATACCCGAATCGTTTGCATTTGCTCACGGGTTGCCGGAGTGGTTTAACGATGAAAGGATTAATGAGATGTAATGCGATGAAAACAATGTTGTCATTTCTATTTCTTTATTTATTCAGTTTGAATAAGTTTAGTTGAGTTTTAGTTTTATTAATTATGACTACGATTTTTGTTGTTAATAGTACTCTTCGTAATATTTTCGTTTCGGTTTTTGTTTATTTGTATAATATGTATTTCAGTTTGCTTTCCTAAGGAAATGCATAATTATTATTAAATGAAGCCAAATGAATGATGAATTGTTATTTTGTCGAGAATATAAATTAAAAACTTTTCGTAGAAGTTTGAAGAAAGATCATTTGGTTCTTCCTGTACGTTCGTTCGGGGAAGGGCGAAGAATTAACCGAAGTATACACAAAATAATAGATGACAAAACAAAATCGCACAAGCATCTTCTTTGCCGTGAAAAACTTTGTTTGACTTCTTTTTTCAATTTAAATAATTATGTATTTCCTCGCAAACAATAATTTCGTTGGATTGTACGTTCCGAATCGCACAAAATTATTATATTAGTTAGTACAAGTTTAATAGCTAAAAACAATTGACCAAAAAAATGAAAAGAAAAAGAAACAAACCAAAAAACAAGTTCTTCATCATCATTATTAGCGGTTGCATGGAGCCACCTGTTACGCCAGTCGGACGCGATGAACTGGAATTGAAGCGTCAGCGTTTATATTCGGATTTGCTGAGAGCTGCTCACGCAGCGGTGGAACATAACGTACGCTTTTATTCGCTTGGTACAGAAAATTTCACGTATAATTCCAGACTCTCGAAAGTGGGGGAAGAAGAAGAAGACGTTGAGGAAGGAGGAGGAGGTGAACAAATTTTCTTCTATCAAAATTTATTTGAAAATTGATTGCATGCACGAATTGTTGACTTTTCGCTGACTGCTGTATGGTTATTATTACTATTTTGAACTCAAGAAAACAACTGATTTAAAAAAATTTAGTCTTTTTCAAATTGTAAAAAAATAAACTTATATTATTCTATTTGTTATACAATATGTGGTCTTGAATTCGTTTTCCTTTCTTTTCTATTCTATAAATAAATAATTTGTCCACACAATATTTATTTCGTCAACGTTTTTTCATTTGAATGTTGATCTTCAGTTTGTTTTGCTGACGTCTGACGGTCTCTTTAAGTTGTATCTATGAAAATCTTTAAAGTAGCACAAATTTTGAAAATGTTGATCGTTTAATATATTTTATTGGTTTAGTGTAGTGTGTTTGTCTTTGTTGTTGTTTTTTTTTAAATACAGAACAGAATGTATTCGAAAAATTAGTTTTTTGTTTTTTAATAATTTGCATCATACATAAATTATAAATACACTATAATTTAAATATAAATAAAAGTTATCCTCATCTAATACTGATTAAAAAAAAAATAATCTATGTATGTTACTTTCAAATAAACCGAAAATATATACATTTGTTTAAAAATTTTATGTATTTCTTTGCATTTGAAATCTATTTTAAAAAGTTGAAAAAAAAAGATTGTACTGTATCTTTTTTTCAAGGTTTTAAAATGTTAGTTCTTTTTAATTATTTTGATTTCCTTATATTTTGGTTTTCTATTCGAATATTTTAAATAAAAATGACTTCTGTAAAACTTGTCATACTTTAATATTCAACCAAAATGAATCGTTAAACGTGGAATAAAATTCAACGCTATAAAAATGTTATACCTTTTTGAAACTGTTATTTTTATTATTGTATTATATTCAAACATCTTCTGAAATATTGTCATGACATATTGTAATTTTGTAACCTACTTAATTAATTTTAATTTATTCTTATGATTCGTAAAAAAGTATGAAATAATCTTATGGTTTATTTATACGGTTAGTATTCCTAACGGTTCTTGTTTTCTATATTTTGTACCACAAAAGAGTGATCTGAATCCCTTTCACGTGTTCAAATTTATGCTGTTATTTTTGAAAGTGGAATAAGTCCATTTTTTCATATATCGAGATATTTAAAGGTTTGCGTTTGAATCAATTTAAAAATATTGGCAACCGTTAATCAATCCGAGTGATGTTTTTAATACTACACACCTATTAAATTTTATTATGAAATAATAATTATTGAAAATATTTAAAAAAATAGGGGATTTTTTAAGCTCCAAATGGACTTATACCACTTTCAAAAATAACTTTTTTGCGATAAGATTTGTGTTGTTATATTTGAAAGTGGAATAAGTCCATTTTTTCATGTATTCGAATATTTAAGGGTTTTCATTTGAATAAATTTAAAAATATTGTCAAAAGCAATTTTAATGATTTCTTTAACACTTTTTAATTTTGTTATGATGTAATAATAATTAAAATTATCTAATAAATAAACGATATTTTTATCTCCGAATGGACTTGTACCACATTCAAAAATAATCAATTGAATATATGATTATAAATATGGATAGATTGTGTCTATATCTTACTAAAATTACTCTTAACTCATTTTTTTTAAAAAATAGACTTATTCCACTTTCAAAAATAACGGCTCATATATGACATTCATAATATATAAAAATATCAATACAAATGAATTCATTAAATGCTTATAACACAAGTGTTAAAATGTCCCGATAGGAGAAAAGTATTGTTGTTTTACACACTCCGTATTTAGTCTTTCCGTTTCACTCTTAAATTTAATCAGGCGGGAAAACCCTTCACTCTCTCGGAGGTCGTTACACTGGAGGCCAAAAGCCAACAGAAAAAGATGAACTTTTGACTTTTTAGCACTGCTGCGTTGTGCATAAAACCATCGAAAACAACCAAACTTAAACTATTACTCACTATTAGAACTAATTTTATTACTTTCATTAATAGATTTTTGCTTTCTTCGTAGCGTGTGCACCCGATCTAAAACCATCGATAGCTCATAATCTCGAGTTCCTTGTTAATCGCTTAGAGCAGCTTGTCGAACGTTTGGAGCGTTCAGTGTCAGCACGCGAATTGGAAATCGCAAACCAAACCTTTAGTAGTGTCTTGGAAAAAAAGCGTGAAAGTTTCGATTTGGAAACCACTGATTTGCCGCCCATTCCAGCGGAACAACACGACAAATCTTCTCTCGACCAGGCGACTGAATTCATATCACAAACGGGCCACCTCAACGAACGCATTGAACGCATCGAAACAACGCTCAACAAACTGAACGATAGCTACTGCAACAGTCTCAGTCAGAACAGCAACCAGCAGCAGAAGCAACAGCAGTCGGACGGCAGCCTAGAAAACATACCAACAGTTTTAGAAGATTACCAAACGGAGGAAAGCACTCAGACGTCACCACAACTACCTACATCATCGCCTCCAGAGGTAGCACCACCATCAACACCACTACAAGCGCAACAACCAATAGGAACCACTAACAGCATGAGTGTATCAGGATATCAGGATATTATGAATGGGCCCTTGAGCCAGTATTTAGCTCTGTCGTCGAAAATAGGCGGAGATGTGGCTCAACATGCGGCTCTAGTAAAGCTTGCCTTCGAGTAAGTGAACAACGATTAAACTATGCATGTTTCCATTATCTTATTCACTTGAATCAAATTTAAATCATTTCAGCGCTCAGATGCAGTACGTTACGTTGGCTACGCAATGTGCAGAACCCGGCCAGGATAGGCGTATGGACCTTCTGAAGCCAACCTCGACGCATATCAGCGCCATTCAGGATTATCGTGAAAAGAATCGAGCTTCACCTTTCTTTAATCATTTGTCTGCAATTAGCGAAAGTATCCCCGCTTTGGGCTGGGTTTGTGTGGTTAGTTACATTAATTCCAACTTATCGTCCTAAAAGTGCCAAAATATTGACTCTATTTATCTTGGTTTCCTTTGCAGTCGCCTACACCGGGACCACACGTCAAGGAAATGAACGATGCTGGCCAGTTTTATACAAATCGCGTGCTGAAGGAGTGGAAGGAGAAGAATGCCACGCATGTGGAGTGGGCTCGCGCTTGGATACAAACTCTGACAGAATTGCAACAGTACATTAAGCAACATCATACCACTGGCCTGGTCTGGTCTGGGAAGGGCGGGGCAGCGCCTCCACCACCACCGATGGGAGCTTGTCCACCACCTCCGCCGCCACCAACTTTCGACTTGGGCGCTATGTCTTTGGATGGCAATGCCGATGAGCGTAGTGCATTGTTTGCCGAAATCAATCAAGGGGAAGCTATCACTAAAAGTGAGTAAATCACTAAATTCACTAAAAATGGGTTAATCATCATTATACTATTTCAATTGTAGACTTGAAGAAGGTCACCGACGATATGCAGACACATAAAAATGCCACACTGCGCACCGGTCCAGCTCCATTTAAAACACCAACACAATTTGGTTCCACTGCCGTCAGTGCTCCAACGGTTACAAAGCCACCGGTTTTCATGCGCGATGGCAAAAAATGGTTAATTGTAAGTTTTTCTTTTCTTCATTCTTTGTTAGATGTTGATAATTGTTTTAATAATATTTACTACTTGAATTCATAATAATAATACAGGAGCATCAGAAGAACAACGCCGGCCTGCTTGTTGAAAACGCTGAAATGAACAATGTTGTCTACATGTTCAAATGTGAGGGTTCAACACTCACTGTCAAAGGCAAGGTGAACAACATCGTTCTGGATTCATGCAAGAAGTGCTCGCTGCTGTTCGACTCTGTTGTGGCATCGATTGAGTTCGTTAACTGCCAAAGCGTGCAAATGCAGGTGAGCCATAAATTAGAAATTAATGAATGAAAGTGATTTACATATGACCCATTTTTAAGTTTCTTTTGCTGTTTTTACAAAGTGAAGATTTGAATACATTAATAACGATATATAAATTTGTATTGTATTGAATTATGTATATTAGTTTATATTTTTGCAGTACATTAAATTTATTATTTTGAACAGGTTTTGGGATTTGTTCCAACGGTTTCCGTCGATAAAACTGATGGCTGTCAAATGTACTTGTCGAAAGATTCTATGGGTGTGGAAATTGTGAGCTCCAAATCTTCAGAAATGAATGTTATGCTTCCTGGAACTAATGGCGATTACGTAAGTTTAAGTCATCACTTTCGCAACTAATCTACAAGTTGTTTAATCATAACTTTGTCTACAGACTGAGCTCGCTGTGCCGGAACAATACAAAACAACAATTACTGGCAAAACACTGAAGACAGTTTGTGTCGATAGCCTGGGTTAACAAGGAACCAACCGAAAATGCCCGATAAATATGTTATCGCAACCATTACAACAACCGAAACTAATTAAAGAACAACCACAACAATAGAATAGCACATACTCTGTACATCATGCGATAAATAGAAATACCAATATTTTGATATCATAAAGAAAGCATGCAAGCAAAAGAATAATACAAATAAATATCATCTTTAATTACATATTTATACATACATATATTCGTAAAATGATATGAAACTACGATAAACGAGGAGAAATCGCATTCAAATTGTATATTTTCCAAGTTCAACCACCTCTAACTATAAAAATATGCAATTTGAAGATCTTTTGTATTCAGCACAACAATTGCAAAATATTATACTCGTATATTAAAACAAAAAAACAATTTTAATATATCATACATACTAAATATTTATATATGTATTTATTAATTCATTCGATGTGCACATAATTATTTTATTTGCTTACTTTTTTACTATTACTAAAATAATATACTATTTCTAAATTACTTTATTTATTTACATAAAAAAATCAAAAACAAAGACCTACAAAACTATTTAAATAAATTTTTCAAAAATAAAATGAAATTTTAAAATTTATTACATATATGTAATTTTGCAGCAATAAAAATATAATCGATGAATATTTGTACTGACTTGAATAAAGCATGTTTTATTAACTAAAGGAATGAAAGCACTACATGCGCATTCTGGATGAGTCTACGTTATTGATGATGATTAACGCCGTTAACTTTGGAGAAGCGTTCCGAAACTTAATTTTATGAGAGCGCTTGGCTTGTATGAAAAGTTTTCCACTGAAAGAGGTCGGAAATTATTAAACTGCGAGTGATTTAATTTTAAACATTGGATTGCATCTAAGCACTCCTTTACCCATTTAGCAATTCTATTTATACTTACTTCTCTCTCTATCCACAGACTAAGTTACAAACCTTTCGTAAGTTTCGTCTATCGTATATCAATATTAACAAAAACTGAATAAGATTTTGTTTCTCTCTTGAATGCATTTACTGTGAAATGTGTATAAAAACCCGATACTACCTTACAGTAATCCTCTTTTGTAACAAAAGTTTATTCTTTTAAATTAGATATATTTTTGTATACGTTTGCCTTGTGTATAATGAATGTTATAGATATTGCAATGTGTAAAACAGGATTGACAATCAATGATGTGTATAAATAAAATAAAGAACTTTAAAATGTTATTCGTAAATTTAATCATAATAAAAATACATAATTTCTGAAGTTTATACAGCTCCATATACCAGATCCAAGTGCACCTAATCTACCATCTCATACGTACATGTTATCAATGTTCATCACAAAATTTGCGAGAATTCTTTCGCCTCTCACTCATTCACTTAAATTTTCTTATATTCTATGCGTTCCACTTTGACCTCGTCACCAATCAACTGATACACATACGTAACTACAGTGCTGCTCTGTATGTCCATCAGCACAAAGGACGGGATGACATTTGTATCCAGCGGATTGAAGGCACCCGTAGCTGAACCGGGATTTATGTAAAATTTGTTTCCATGTTCGTAAGCTTCGAATTTGTATGTGTGTCCCGATATAAGTATATCCACATCCAGTTGACGCTGTATGAGCGCGAGAGCCTCAGGATCTCCGCGCGGCACCACTTGGTGACCGTGAGATAGACCGATGCGGAACTGACCAACTGTGACCACTTTTTGTTCGGGATAACTCAGGTTCTCATCGAAATCCCCACGCACAATGTGAACATCGTTAGCGAGTGTCTTGAGGTAATCATACGATTCTCTGGTACATAGATTGCCTGTGCAAAGTATGTGATGTATACGGCCTGGTACAAGTAGTTTCTTGAATTTCGCTGGTAAGCTGCTGCAGCGATGCGGTATATGAAGATCACCCAACACCAGCACTAACATGGTTACAGTTTAAATTATACCAGTCCAAAAATAAGTATATAAAATATATACAGGGCTATATCGTTTTCAGATAACAAAATTCGCGACTTAATTTACGACACAGGTTCCAGTCTTGTAGTCTTTGATTTACTTCGATTTACGCCCATTAATTTTTGACATGTGATATAAACTTTGGTGTGTTCAGCGCTAATCAGTTTAATATATGTATAAATCAATATTTAAAGGTCTGTTAGTTGAGACGTAACGTAAGCTGTGGTGTCAGCTGTTCCAACAAATCCTATTGCGTCTACCACTGTTATTAATAATCATTGACAGTGGCAGTCGGAAGATAGCTAGAACATCTGACCTACGACAAATAACGTCCCGCCTTAAGAATTGTTTTATTTATTTATTTATTTATTTAATTTCAAGCTGTACAAAAAAGGTCACTAAACCTTAAATAAATTGTACAAGTAAATACAAGTATTTATATAATACAAGTAAATATATAAATATATACAGTGTAAAAGTGGTGATTTACTTCTACTTATTTAATAATAAATTTTGCTATTATTTGATAAAAAGCAACAAATAAATGCAATCAGCCACACAAGAAACGTAAAATCATCAAATGTATTTAAATGGAAGTTTAGGCTTTGTATCTTTTTGGTGACGCTTTATATTATGCTTATATATACAAATTTTATTAGCATTTCATCTTTCAAGTATTTGAAAAATTTACAAATTAGCGAAAATACAATTTTTGGAAAATACAATTGAAAATACAATACAATACAATAATTTTCAAATTATACACAACGCAGCAATACATAATTTGAAGTAAGGTTTTACTAAAGATACGGTTTTTACGGTTTTTAAACAGAGCTCGTTTTTACGCTACGTCGGGCGGAGCTGCAGTTTTTCTGAGTTCTATTACACAGGTTCTTATGCAAGCCATACACGTTACAACCGTTGGTACAACATGGTTAGCAATCAAGTTGTGTGTTTTGCCCACAAACGATACAACCTCTTTGTACAACTTCATTTTGCAAACAATTCATTTTGAGTAGAGATGACGTCTGATGTTATTGTGAACAGAAACGCTCTACAATAAACAATAAACACCGAGGCAATAAACACCGAGTAGTTCAAAAACTTTAAAGAATCTGGTATAATACTTATACTATAAAGATATATTGTGTATATTGTGAGTGCTTGAGTATGAAAATGCTCAGCACAACGATTTATTGTGTTGCCAGTTGTACCGTTATTAACTTCAGTTTCGTTGCTAAATTTACACCAATTTAAGTTATACACAATTATTAAAGTCGTGGATATATACAAATAATATAATTCGGCTTAAATAAAGTGCTTGTTGACCCCACCAATGTTGTTGCTTTTCGTGCTGACCCCAACAACAACAACAACTTTTGTTGATCTCTTGACGTTCCGTAGTTATAGACCATTAAAGTTGAAAAAGTTCAGGCCTGTATCTCCTAAGCCTTACAAGGCACCTGTATGTTATTGATATTGCTGGAAAGGTAATTGAATTATCTGTCATTTATGTGAAATAATATTTTGTCGAAAACCGTTCAGTTTTGGACAAAAATGAAAATTTAGATTTTTCGTACTATTTTTTTCCATTCATTAATTTTTTTCTAAGTATAATGTATAACTAACCCACATAATTATGCCAATAATAAGAAAGTACAGACATTTACCTTTTTATAGACGTATATATCTTTGGAATCAGTGTAGGATCTCAGGAGAAAACACATATTTGATAATTGCAATCATTTACTCTCATAAAAGTGAAAAATTTTTATGAAAAATCGCGCGAAACATGTTCGAAAGCTAAAAGCCTCTACTTTCTTATTATTGGCATTATGTGGGTTAATTATACATTATACTTAGAAAAAAATTAATGAATAGAAAAAAATAGTACAAAAAATCTAAAATTTCATTTTTCTCCAAAACTGAAAGGTTTTCGACAAAATATTATTTACATAAATAACAGATAATTCAATTACCTTTTCAGCAATATCAATAACATATAGGATACAACATAGGGTATCTTGTAAGGTTTAGGAGATACAGGCCTGAACTTTTTCAACTTTAAAGAGCTATAACTCTGGAACGACAAGAGATCAACAAAAGTTGTTGTTGTTGTTGGGGTCAGCACCAAAAACAACAACAACAACATCGGTGGGGTCGACAAGCGCTTTATCTGTTCCCTGACTTGTGTAAATGCAAGTTGTGTCGCGCTGTGTTTGACTGCCTGCTCAAGACTAAGTAACTACGTTATTCTTGAAGGAATGGAATTAACTGAAACTAAGGAGACTCCGGTTAATGATGGTATTATTTAATTGTCTTTTATACGTAATTATAATAATAATACAAAATTTTAGCTGATATCAACTATGTTAGTTTGGTAGTCATTGTGCTGGATACGAACCCATCTCAACGAATTATTCGTCGGAATCCACAGCATCTTACGCAGTGCTTGGACGCTATTATTGCCTTTGGAAATGCGCATCTCTTGCAAAGATTTCAAAATAGACTTGCGGTGCTCTCGTGTCATCATCACTCAAGGTGAGAGCTATAAGTTTACATCAATTCATCAGGAATTATGGTTGCTTTCCTCTCAGTGATTATCTCTATCCTTTGCCGGGTAAACAGCTAGATGTACGTCAGGTGGATGGTCAGTATGAGGGTTTTACTTTAGTTGAGAAGACAATTAAACAGCGCTTGGGACAAATCATCAACGATGCGCCAAAGATTTCAACACCCTGCGAGAGTCTGCTGGCGGGTACCATGTCCATGGCTTTGTGCTACATAGCAAGGGTGAGTGTTTCTCACTTTAGGTTTAGAGATGAGATGTTGGGAATAAACTTCTGAGTATCACTCACTCTGATTTCTTCATAGATGCAACGCAACATGGTAGCTAGAGTTAAGTTGAATGCCCGCATATTATTAGTAACCGGCAGCAGTGAATGTGCTTCGCAGTACATGACATACATGAATGTCTTCTTTGCCGCTCAAAAACTGGGAATCGTGCTCGACGTTTGTACCTTAGATAAATCTCTTAGCTTGCTGCAGCAAGGCTGCGACATCACAGGCGGGCAGTATTTGCATTTAACCCAATTGGATGGTCTGCTGCAGTATTTGTTGTGGGTGTTTCTGCCGGACCCGCAGACTCGAAATAAATTCGTTCTGCCACCAGCAGCTAAAGTGGATTATAGAGCCGCTTGCTTCTGTCACCGGGAACTCGTCGAAATCGGTTACGTGTGTTCGGTTTGTTTGTCAAGTAAGCTCCTTGCGATAGTTGATGTTACCTTGTCTGAATAACATTTAAACTTTTATTTTAATATTTTATACCTTTTTATTTGCAGTATTTTGTAAATTTAGTCCGATCTGCACCACATGCCAGTAAGTATTTCATTAAATTATGTAGTTAACCTTCGTTTTATAGACAAGTAATTGATTTAAAGTTATTCTATTGAATTGAATTGAATTCTATTGAACTATTGAAATCGAGGCGTTTTCGACTTCTTAAAAAAATAAATGTTTTCCTTTTCAGCTCCGTTTTCAAAATACCAGGACCACTTCCGCCCAAATCAAAGAAAAAGAAGAAGGCTTAACAATTTTCATGTATAAATAAGAAAACAGCTAAAGGTGATTTCTCATTACATACGAGTACTATAAACATAAAAAATACCAATAAAAACAAACATTTTAAAAAATTCTATTCAGTTGTTTCGAGTAATTTTGCTAAAATACATTGGGCCGAAATTGGCTGGTAAATATGGCACGACCATTTGTCCGTACTTCAATCCTTGGGGATTTTCAAATTTAAAAATATCACCAAAGAACTGTACAAGCAGACTTAAGTCTTTTATAGTCGCAGTAATGCCATGCTCAGTGAAGGCCTGTTGCAATGCCATGTGGACAACACCATCGTTTTGTATCGGTGACAAAGAACACGTTGAATACACTAAGCTCCCGCCTGGTTTCAACAAGCGCAAGCAATTCGCCAATATGCCAGCTTGCAATTCGGGGATTAGCAGACGTTCTTTAATGCGACTGGGCTTAAAAATATTATTGTCATTTTCCATCAGCGAATGACGGTCCGTTGTGCATGGCACGTCAACGAGTATCTTGTCGTAGCTCTCATAGTGGTTGATATGCCGTGCATCCGATTGGTTAAGTATCAGACGTTTACCCTCCCAAAGATTCCTGTAATCGAACAAGTACTCCTGCATCACACCGCGAATGCGATTCAAGCGACTTTCCTGAATATCGTTGCAGACGAGTGTTTCGAGATGCAATGTTTGTAACATTAGTAGAGACTTCCCTCCCGGAGCTGCACAAGCGTCCAATACTCGTTCACCGTGTCTTACGTCCAGAAAAAGAGGTGGCAGTATGGAGGCGCCGTCCATTAAATAGTGCGAAGAAACCCCTGAAGAAACAGAAGGACAAATATAAATAATTATAGGAATAACTCAATGTTTCATGTTTAGATTATTACTCAATATTTGATGTAACTATTTTATGTATAGAATAGAATATAATTAACAAGAGTGCATATACAAGTACAGTCTCAAGTTTCTATATTTGAGCTTCTAATGAATGAAAGCCAACTTATTTTCAATATTTTTTCATAAAAGTATATTTATTTATAGTTTTACCCGTTAAGCATCTTCTCGGCGATTTAAACTTGGAACAGTTTCCCATTTCGTAGGTATACAAGCAGAGATTCTCGGGGAATATGAACTCTTTTTCCAATTCCACGTTAAGTGGGAAGTCTCTGGTGGTTTGATAGTATTTGTAATGATCCGATTCTGGTATCCAGTCCTCCATACCTTTTATGCGAGTAGCAGGTACATATTCATGAAGTGCACCAGTTCCAAGTTCTGGATCCACAACACGCGTATAGTCTATGTTATAGTCTTCTTCGAAGACTCTTTCCAAACATTTCTTAGGATCAACGATGTCGCTAGAGTCGTCTAATTTATTTAATGATGCACTGTCATTTCCAGCATCATTTTCGCAATATTCCAATTTCTCAGGAGCAACATAGTCTGCATCAGCTGACGAATATATATCCATTACTTCACGTTCCTCCTGCTGCATTGCGATATTATCAATACGTGAGCGCACTGAAGAATCATCTTGTTGGTTTCTGTATCGTACTTCAGAACAATCAATACGTTCTTTAGCCAGTTGGATTAGTGACTTGATATTAATTGCACCTATGAATATAAAAAATGAGTGCTTTATTTCTTGCATATTCCATTTACAAACCATCCATTTCCAGAAGACTGCATGTTTTTTCAGTATCGCCGAAGATGTTTACCATCGCAATATATTTATGTTCGCTCAGTAGTGCTGCCCGCATGTTTTTCCATCGTAGACCAAATACACTTCCGTAAAAATCATCGAAATTATCCAACGCCTTGTCCGTTGGGGTCTTTTTGTGTTGCTCAGCTGACTGTGTGTAAAAGTGTTTCAGTTTTAAAGAAAAGTAAACTACATTTAATTTTATTTATTTACCCATCGTTTTTTCCCCTTGAGACGTTTCTGTAAGTAGAATAGATTTCTGCATTTTAACATTTCCTTATTGATGTAACTAAACACAAGTGTCAAACCCGGTGCTTATCAATACCTGCAATATCAGCTGGTGTCAAAATCTGTTTTTGTTTTTTGTCAGAGAAGTTAAAATCGTAATTAGAGATGACATATTTTGTGCAGATGTCTTTAATGTTGCCAATCGCTCCGATTATGATGATGTTAAAAATCTAATGGTTCATTTTTCTTAAAAAATACTCGTTATTCGATAAAATCTTGCTTTACATAAATGAAATAATTACATTTCACTTCGACCGTTAGAAATAGGAATGTAAATTTAGTATAGTGTAGTTAGAAAAATAAAAGAATTTTAACATAGGAATAATGTTAATTTTTTGAAAACACTCGTATGTTTGCTTATAGATGTAATTTGTTTCCATGGAGCTCTAATTATATGGAAATTATATACTAAATAGTAAATAACTGAGAAACAACTAGTGTTGAGGGGTAAGAAGGGATGTTTATGACCTTTTTTAACCGTTAATTTTGAGAGTTAGACTTGGTAATATCCTCCCCTTTTTGGGGCGTAATCATCGTTCCAGATTTATGGGCGGTTGAAGGTCGAGGAAAGGCATCTGAAGATTTAAAGCAGTCATTCATCTAAAGCAGATGATATACAGTTACGTGCGAGGTGTCTTCATTGTCTTCATTCTCGCCATACATCGAATTTTGACCAAAATTGTAAACATTAGAAGTTATGAGTACTCCAACCCCCTAATCACAATTTATACCATAACTAAAGAAGCCATCTTCGTTTCGTTGTGTATTGTATACAAAGGTGGAAAGTGTAATTAAATAAAGGGATTTATTTGATCAGAAATGTTCTGCTTCTGGTATCATTGGTGCTTTATATATGAAATTCCAAAAAAAGTCACGCGTTGAGGTTTTGTCCATAATTTATATTTTCATTGTTTAGACGTAAATATTGTATATTGTATACATTCATTTGTCAAATACAACATGATAGATCTGAAGATATTTCTTAACAACTGCTGGCAGAATTTTGAGGCTTACAATTACAATTAAAAAACATCTATTGCAGAACATATTATGAACTTACATTTATATAAAAAACTTAAAGTAAAAATTTATAAACTTTTCACGTTCAAGCGGTAGGATTGTTCTTAGTTCTTAGAGGTAGAAACATGATATAGAATAATGTATTGTATGTGTGTATGTAATAAATATAAATAAATCTATAAATGCTATTTACATTCATCCAACAATTGATCATATTAAATGATGTTTCATGAATTAATTTTAGAATATTATAATTTTAATCTCAACTTGTTTCATATTATTTTAATACCAATTCTGAATAACAACATGGACATTTAATTGAATACTATTTCTATGTATTCAAACACACAGAATTTTTTAAAGATGTAATATTTTTTAATTAAATTTTAACATGCATTTTCTAATTGAAATTTCCTTGTCTACTCTGGAATTACAATTAATTGCCACCATTTTTATGCGTTTCATCACTCGACTTAAGTGGTGTCGCTTCATCTTGATCACCTCTCTCTCCATCAGCATTTTTGGTGGTGTTAGTTTTGTTCCAGGGTTGTTCCTCGCCAGATCCAAAAATAACGAAGACCAAAAATTCAATAGCGAATAAAACAATGGTCACAAAGAATATGATACGCCAGGCGCCAATGGTTTGCTGCGAAGTAGATTAAAATACTATATTTAAACATGTAAACTCGGGAATGAAATGAGTTGGAGTGTCTGATTAAATTCTACTCAGAGTGAAGTGAACACTGACACTTAATAACACTGGTTAACACGACTTTTGTCTCACGATTATTAATAAAGGAGTATAATTAAATCAACGAGTATATTATTCAATACTTACGTTTCCTTTTGTAATAAATCCCACGAAAAGTGGAACGATGATGCCGGGCACAGTGGCGGCCGTATTCGTGATGGCGACCAAAGTCCCAGCGTAGTTCGGTGCGATATCAATGTGATTGGACAAGAAGCCGGAGAACATGCCGCCCATTCCGACGATACCAATGGCCATGAGTACCACAGCTGCTGTGTGTTTGCAGCCAATGTAGCATAAGCTGAACAAGCAAATTCCAGGGATCAAGGTGGCGATGCTGGTTGCCGTTTTGCGTGCAATCGTTGTGTTGATGATCTCTGAAAAACGTTTATTTAAGTTGATGATGTCTAGCTGTCAAAGGGCTTCGCGTTTTACTTACGTTTCGCTTTTAGAGTATCCAAAGTTTTGCCCAAAATAATACTGATAATCAACATGGGGAAGTAGGGCAGTGCACTGGCTACGGCGTTGCTGGAGACATTGAATGCCAGCACCTGCTTCATGTAGAAGGGAATTTCAATCAGGAACATATACCAGCCCCAATTGCTGCAGCAGTGAGCAATAAGAATCGCCCAAAAGGGTACCGACGTTAAGACTTTGCGCCAGGGCACCGGGGGATGCTGTTCCTCTTTGACAGCCGCTCCAGCCTCTTGTAAGGTGCCCAGTTGTGAAGTAATCATCTGACGCTCTTCGGGACTTATAAAGCTCTGTTTGTTTGGATTATCTTGGACCAACAACACCCACAACAACATCCACAAACAACTCAGGCCACCCATTACATAGAAGACTGACTCCCAGCCAAAGTTACCGGACAGGACGCCTGCCAACAGGATAGAAATGGCAGTGCCGAAAGAGGTGCCCACATAGATGATGGTCGACATAACGGAACGTTCATTGGGCGGCGCCCAGGCGGCGATCATACAGTGCATCGCGGGGAATGTGGCACCTCCTCCGATTCCCTCTAGCACACGCATGATAATTAAACCGACGTAGTGCAACTTGGTAAGGACCGGTGTGAGAAGGGTGCAGACCACGTTGATGGCCACCGAGAAAAGCATCACCCATTTGGCAGAAAAATTTTCCGCAATGCGAGCGCTTGGCATTTGAGACACTAGATAGCCCCAGAAATAACAACTGAGGAGGGTACCTTGAAGTGGTTCACTCCAAGTAAACGGACCGTCCTGTAAAAGAAAGCAAAATTAACAAATAATCTCATAATAATTTAGAAGCGTTGGTAAATATTACAAGTAATATATTATTATTATTAACACTTAGTTATTGTTTAGTTATTAATAATACTAATGCGAGTAAGGAAAAAGAAAGATTCAACAAGTATTTGATTGTGTTAACGTGATTGTATTGTTCATATATATATGTATGTTCGGCTTAATCAAAAGTTCTTAAAAATTACTCAATTGATATAAATTGTTTCCCATGTTGAGCATATGGAATTCCTTCAAATTTAAACCTATAAATATATAGTTTAAAGTATAACTGAATTTATTTTAATTAAAAATTAGCGAATTCCATTTGTGTTTAATTAACAAGTTTTCTGTTATATACGTAGATCATTCTGAGCACTTAACTTTAGACATTCAATTTTAATCCTCTAATATTTATTAGTACTTAGAATGTATTATTTTTTATTTTAATAAATTGGAATAATTTTAAAGTGTTTATTTGGTAGTTTCAATAATTTCAAATCCTTTAAAGTTATTGACAACTAATAAACTCACCTCAACCGTCACCGTACTCGTATCGCCACCAGGACTTTGACAGACCTCATCCTGTCCAGCTGTGGAGATGTTTGCTAGCGATACGCTGATATTACTCACAAGTGAAGTGGGAGTGGCGTGTTGATGGCCTTGTGAGACACCCGTATGATTCAACATGGCCACCATGGCAACACTCAGATTTACTTTGAGGCCATAAATGATGGCCATACCAATGGAACCCAGTACCGCGAGTATATAACGGGCAGGCACAAATTCTGCATAAGAACAAAGGCAATCATGAATTAAACATACATATGTAGTTTCTTTATAAAATTATATACAAGATTCTATAAAGATAATAAGAACTAAAGTAGTTTTTAATCCTTCCCTCTATAATAAGATATCTCCTAGTATAATAATAGTAATATCAAGAAATAGAATGTCGACTCATTTCTATATCAACAGAAACAATTATTAAGTCACTTCCCGGCTTTTTTTAATTCATATAATTAAAAGCCCATTTAATCAAGAAATAGAAAATGAAAAATGCATAGAAAATGATTCAAGACAATGAAACCATCATTAAATGAAAAAAACACTTTAATCACTTAGATACACATTCGTTTATATTGTATATTTATAGAAAATAGATTAGAAAAAAAAACAAGAGTGAGTCTCCGAAAGTTGAGTATTGACACTTGACTGGCGCCCTGAGCAATTATTATAGAAAAATATAATAATGAAATATGTAGAAATAAATGAAATGTGTAATCAATAGTGATATTAACAATAAGTAAAGTTATACTAACTTAGTTAACTAAGTAAAACATAAACTAGCTTGGTGTTGGTACACAATATAGTGCTTCTATTTAGACTATAAACTATATTTTTGCCTTTATCGAATGTTCTAATCTGAAGTCTACAATTTGGTTTAAATCAAAGGAACCCGAAATGAGTGTAATCATAAGTTTTGTCCGAGTAACTGACGCACAGAAACTCATCCTTAAAGGTATCACATTATTAAAGCTTATTAAAATGATTGCGGCCCTGACTGTTTTCAGGCCTTCTGCTACATTTTTGCAGCCGCCTGTGCCATCTGTCGCGGATTACTTATTTGTATTCTATCATAAGAACATCGACTAATTGTTCCGCACGGGAATTAAGTGCAATACTCGTCAACGTGCTGTCATTAATTTGGCAAAACAACATCAATATTGCGAACTGGTTAAGAAAGCGGCATGGCGAGCGTCTTTCAAGTGACCTTGCGCCGACCACCACCAAAAGCCGGGCAAAAGAAATAAATACACGTATACATGCACGTATCATCTTTTCGCAAACGGATACAAACATACAGGCATACATACAGATACCTAAATACACACTCCATAAGAAAGCGAAATGATTTCGCCATCACATGAAATAGCAATTCTGTTAAATTTCCTCCTTTCAGTGGGTCGTTGAGCGATGTGGAGTGGTAAAGCAATGACCTTTTATCAGCGAATAAGGTCAAATGCAATGCGTGTGGGGTGTGTGTGTGTGTCTATATATAGACGATAGTATAGAACAAGAAATCAAGATAAGAGAATCGTATAAATTTGCTATATTGAAACAGCTGTTTATCAAAATTAATATCTACTTCTTCAATTTCACAATAAATAATGAAGTGATAACTAGACAATGAATAAATGAACGAGCTTTTAAAAGATTAATATTACTTAATTAAAGTTCGAATTCATTATTATTATAATTTCACTTTTCAGAAAGAACTTACTGCCTAAAACACTGCCACGAGCAGGAACTTCTTCGGCCATTTTGTTTGAAGCAGGATTCACTTTTTTCGAAATTCAAATCTGTGCGGCAAAATAATTTACAATGATTTTTGATTTCCTGCCTGTTTTTATTATAGTTTCCTGTTGATTTTTATTTAAGGCTGTTTTCTTTTGTTTCTTTTTCACTTTTCCACCACTTTTTTCAACACAAAAACGTTCACGCAGTCCTTGTTACTGTTTTAGATCACTTCAACCACACACGGTGTTGCACGGTTCCTGTTCGCTCTCAACTTGTATCGTGGACACAAACGCGTCCGTCATTCAAAATGTTAGACAAGAGACCAGCCAGCTTGGCAGCCGAATACAAACTGTTTCTATGCGCTGGAGTACGCTTTGGTTTTGTGCTGCAGACGTGCTCTTGTTTGCGGCTTGCTTGCCGGTCGCTTGCCGGGTTATCTACTCTTGGATCCAAGAGACAACCAAGCGGCGTCATGAACGTTGTTGTTGTTTTTGGGTTGGTGTAGCGATATCGATAGAGACACTGGTGGCATGTAGCGCTGGTCCTCCAAACAAATCCAGTCTTTGAAAATGTGTGTTTGGTTGTGTTTATTTTTATGGTATCGTATTTAATGTACACGCTCTTTTTATGACTTTCGCGTCATTTCTTTTACTTTTGGAGATGTTGTTTCATTGTTGTTGTTGTTGTTATTTCATTATGGTTTTAAGAATTCGGTTTGAGTGTCAAAAGATCATTCGTTGGGTCAAAGAAAGGCCAGATTTCTTTCTGATTTGAAAATACTTCGTAATAATGTGAATGTACCAACGAGTACACATCGTACTCGACATAAATACATACAAACGAACATACATACGTATATAGAACATGTAATATCTCAAGTTTAACAACTTGTTGACTGCTGGTTGTTGAAAAACTGGTACAGTTGAACTCTTTTCAAATTCTGTACATTTTCGTCTAATGTAAATAAAATAGTAATTTATATACCTATGTACCTACATAGATGTAATTTACATATGTACATACATGTAATGGTAATGATATGTACATATTTTTATATTGAACGTCTTTTCAATTGTTCATTAATTAATGCCTTTTATTAGTTTATTCATAGTGATTTATTTTTCTTTAGTTTTTTATATTAAAAAAATGTTTTAATGGTTGATTAAAAAACATAATTTATTTTTATTATCTCATCTTGATATTTAAATTTAATTTAGATGCTGCTTATATACATACATTTTAATTAGTTTATCTTTATACTAAGTTTTAAGTCAGATTATTAAATTCTTTAGTTTATTTCTTTACTTATTGTAATTATCACTGTTAAATTGTTTATTGTTCATCGTGTTATCAACTGTTGTTCGTATATTTTCATTTATTTTTATTCATCAGCACCTCTTCTGCGTGACCTTTCGCAATGTTAAACTTCGCAGAAAAAACACCATTAAATTGGGTTACACCCAAATGATAACGCCACCAGGTGGGCAACAGAAATCAGTGAAATCTAAGAACCAAGCATTTTAGAAGCACATCGAATGAATGATGTCAGTTTTCCAGAATGAAGGCGGTAATTAAGAAAGCCTTCATAACTATTAATATTGCTGTATTTGTTTCTATTTGCAGAAGAAATTTCTTTTATTTAATTTCTCCTCAACAAATACAGTAATTTTAATTAATTACCTTAGATCGATATTTTTCGATTTATTTTTCATTCTTTTTATTTATCATCATACTTTTTCTATATCCTTTTTGTGTACTATTATTTAGTATACTTATTTATTATGTAAACCATATCGTTTAATTTCGAAATAGTCTTTATTTCATCCTTATACTTATATTATTAATCGTTATCTATTTTTAATCTTCAAAAGTTAATAACAACGACAAATACGACAAAAAATCCCGTGATTAATCCTTTTAGGCACAACATTTGTTGTCTTCTTCTTTTAATTATTTTCTTTTTCTGTTTCTTCCCCCTCCCCTCCTCCCTACCATCCTTCCTATTCTTTCAAATCTAAGCTCCAAATAAATGTTAAAACCTGTCTAACGTGTTTCCTGTTGGTTTTTAAATATTGGTTCTGCTTGTAGCCGGTGTTTCTTCTCTCTCTTCCCTCTCCCTCCCTCTCACTACCTCTGTCTCTCTCCACCTCTTTTCCTTCTTGTTTATTATTCATTATTGATGAGCTGTAGTTATTCTATCTATCGTCCTCATACATGATCTCTGCATTTATTTGATTTCAAAATTCAAAACTGTACTTGATCACATATTCGTACATACTCGTGCATATGATACAAACATATGTTAATGCGTGTATACATTTTTTTTCGTTATTGCTTCCTTCTGTTTTTTTATTTCCTGATATTTTAACTATCAGTTGGGTAAAGTGTTGTGTCAGTTAATATATTATCTCTGATTAATATGTTGTTGAAAACAAAACTTGTTGTTTTTTTTTTTTCTGTTACTTTGGTATCGAGTGCGTTTGCGTTTATGCTTGGTACTTCCGATAGTAAAGAGTTCAACGCACTTTTCGCTTACCGTAGAAATGGATCGAGATGTTGCTGGCGGTGCTGGTTATAGTAAAGTCATGTTTTCTTCCGGTGCTTGTGGTTTTTTCTGGTGCTGCCTCTGCTGCTGCTGCTTTGGTTGTAGTTTTGGTTCACTGCAATTTTCGACAGTGAGAATTTTTCATTTCGGGTTGAATGCGTGATCACTGAAACGTTACACACACAATAGCTCTATTGTTGTTGTTGGTCGAGTGCGTCGCTTTGCAAGTGTTGCCAGATGATAACTGAACTTCCCTTTGGTATGTTTCTATTACGAGTATTTATTACTATTTTATGTAGTTAAAGCCTTTTGGGTTTCGACTGGAAACTTTGCAACTTTGACAAAACTAATTAAAATGCACTTTGAAGCTTCTAATTATTCTGTCATGTTTAATACATGCCTATGGATATGATAATGAATGCATGCTTCATCATTATTTCTCGAAATTTATTAACCAAGTCAGCGACATCCCGTGTACATCCCGTTTATTACTAAAAATTGTCGTAGTATAGTTTTTAATGATCATACTTAACACTAAAGTTAAATAAATTCCTAGAAGTTTCGTTGATCGTTTCTAATATAAATAAAATTGAAGATCCTTATAATACCCGTAATACGAAAATAATGCCTATAAAAATGTAAGTATGTAATTTAAAAGTTGTGTTAAATAATGTGAGTGTACAAAAACAATGTGCACACAATGAGGGTCCCCAATCAGATCCCAGTTCGGATCGATAACTTCTACTACTTTCTCTACAGCACGATGAGGGTCTGACCTCTTGGACTTCACCTCTTAGTTCAGCCCTGGGCCCCCTATTCGATCACAGTATCTTATTCAATACAATATTATTGATGTATGTGTGTCTAGAATCGTAATTTATTAATTCATTAATTTTGATCAGAGTTCTTGGCGACACAATGAATTCCCAGAGTGTTGAAAAACTGTCATGTTTTACTTACTTATAGTGTATATATGCATATATATGTGTATCGTGTATATATACATATGTACATATGAACACGCGTGTGCCGTTATTATTATTTTATTACTTTCAAAAGTCCCGAATATCATCGCGGCGATTGAAATAAAAATTGAATTCATCATTCTATGTTAAATATACTCAATTTAAAAAGGTTGTGTGTGTGACTTTCTTCTTTCATGTATAAATTTAGAAAATGGACTTCGTTATTATATTCGGGATCGTTTCCTATATACTAGTCTTTAGATGTTAATGCGTGGCCACATAAAAGGCACCTTACATCAAACGTCTCTAATTTATTTAAGTTTTTATTGATTGAAGTTATTTTATTAGTGTCAATTTTATGGACTGTAATGTTTATGTAATTAATTTATTTACAAGTATTTTACATACACTTTTATACACTTAATAAATTAAGAAATATAATAACTTAATACGAATTATTTCATATGCTCTGGTTATACCAAACAATAAGAAAAAATACTATAAATAACGTTAAAAAATACATAATATACAATATGTAAATAATGTATAAATATAAAAGAGAAAACTATTAAAACCATAAACTATAATATTAAAATATATCAAGACTATAAATTATAAAGAACTTGAAATTATATTCTATAATAATAAACATGTTTTTCTAATGGTTTTTTTTTAAATTCCCACGCACATTCCCACATATGTTTTCTTAAACCCTTTAAAACAACTGTTTTTTAAGAATTTTTTAATGTAAGTCAACAACGTTTTTTCTCCGTTTTTCTGTCGTTCTTTTTCTCTGACGTATTTCATTCGAAACGAAAGTGAACACATTTTTTTCGCATGCGGAACGTGACAATCGTCGTCTGGTGTAAAACTTGAATTGCGTCTGATGCAATTGAATTCACATCTTATGCAGTGGTTACTATAAATGATGAAATTATAGAAGGAAGAAACAAACAGACACAAGGAAAAATAAATTCATTTAACTTTAATTATTGAAAGAAAAATTGTTGCACTTTAAATGTAGATTTTATGAAAAAACTTGGCAATTTTTTTATTTTGTGTTTTTATTGCTTTTTTAATATTTAATATTTATATTTTAACATTTAAAATTTATTTTATAAATTGATTTTTATTCGATTTTTGAGTTTGTTTTATTTTTAATTTAACAATATAATTAAATCAAATAGTGTAACTATAAATTGATATTTAAACTAGTTCTAGTATATAGTTAGTTTAATTATAATTTATAATTAATATTTATAAGTATTTAATAAATATAAGTCACAAATTGCAACGTCGTAGCAATAAAACAGTATAAGTACATAGTTCAGCTATCGAGCACTAGGTTTCTTGCTGAATCATTTGCAGCGTGGTTGTTGTTCTGGCTATTTCTTTACTTGAGGTCTCTAATGACATCAGGCATTTTCTTCGTACTGTAGATGAACCGGAAAAATATCGTCAGTTTGCAGCTTGATCAATTTCCGTTTAAAAATACTCGCCATCTCAACAAACTGAATGTCGCAATACGTTTTCGTCTGAAAAGTGCAAGAATTCTAGAAGGCAAGAATCTAGAATACATTTATGTATTGACAACTGATTCTGCCGGCATAATGACGTCACTCACGAAACGAAAAAGCATTAAGGTCGCACCACATGATACGAATCTGAAACTTTCAACTTAATATGAAGAAGTAATTGAAAAGAAGTAATATTTAAATGACAGAAAGCAATTGTAAAATATTATTTGGGGGCTCTATTTATCTGTGCACTTTATGACTGATCTTTTTCCACTAGCAGTTGCTTTAAAAGTAATGCAAGACAGCGATTTGTAACCAACTTAAAGAAAGCTGAGCGACTAAAGAATTCGTTTTTATACTGACACAGTATTCACAATTGTCCATGCTTTTAGTTCAATTCCTCAGCTTTTAGATCGAATTTGGAACTGAAATTGTATGCCCGAGTCCAACGTCTCTGACTCCGAAAAATGGGTGTGGGAATTCAAATATTATATCTAATGAAGTGCTGGAAAAAATTAGGAAAATCGGACCACAGTCACGCCCACGTTTTAAGTAAATATTAATCCATCTCATTTGAGAGCTAAATTTCTCAGCTAGTAGATGTGAAGGTGAAATTCTATTCAAGTAAAAGTTATCCTATGGGTGTAGGGTATAAGAGCTTCGGCCAGGTCAATTTACATCCATGCTTCTTTCCAAATCAAACAACCAATAAAGTTGTAAATCAAACTTTTATTAAGAAATAATAAATAATAATAATAAATTTATAAAAAAAAATTATTAAATTTCTATTGATTTCTTTTGTTGAAGTACTGATATATTGTTCTTTTTATTGTATGTTTTTTACTATTTAGTTATTTTGCACACTGTTGAGAACGGATTGGGTTTTAACATGAGAAATGAAAAGTCTGTGTATATAGTATTTTCTCTCTAACTCAAAAACTATTTAATTATGATTTACAATATATTTTAAATTTATAATTTCATAGAATATTTTTGGGAATCTTCACCAATTCATAGAAAATAGCTGCCATTTTTTAGGGACTTCTGTTACAAGGATCTTGTTTTTTCATAACTACTTGTTTGTGTTTTCTTCGCAAAAGTTTTCTATTCAATTAAATGTTTTGTCTACGTAAGTGTACCGTAAGTACTTTCGATTATATATGAATATGTATGTATTTTACACTTAACACTGACGAAAATATTTTATAATTATTACAATAATAATAACAATGATGGTGATTTACAACAACGTTGAATTTTAAATTTCATTCGCATTATTTTATAGATTTAGCTTAAGTTGTATATATGATATACTTAATATAATAGTACATAAGTTTTATGATTTACTGTTGCTTAGCAATCAAATATTTTAATAATTTCTTTCAAAAATACATAAATACATATATATATATATATATATATATATATATATGTATATGTATACATTATACAGTTTTTTTATTAAAGTTACTTAAAAAGCAGTCATGTTTTATTATTGCATATAAATATACTCTGAGTCACTTGATTTGCATGAGTCACTTTTTCATATGCGTATATCTATGTACATGTATGTCTTCACATGTTCATGTGTGAACACATATATACATATATAGCTAGTATATCCATTTATATGTTGCCGATATTACATAAAATTACATAGAATTCAATAAACAATTTTCTTGTAAGTTTTAATCATTAGAAAATCACTGAATCAATGGATTTATTTTAACTAAGAAAGGTTGAGGAGCTAATGACTTATTAAAGCAACATTCAGGTCAGTCAACTGCAGTAATGTAGTTGTTACTCATGCCAAAAAAGCGTCATGAGTACTTAAATATATGTTATTGTAAATCAAAGAAATTCCCATCCAAGGACTGTTGTTAGTTCTCAAAACAATTATTGTGAGTGCAAAGTATTTGGAAGTATGTAAAAACAATTCCGAATATAAGTTTTAATAGTTACATTTCCGTTTTAAATAGTTTATTCTGCCGTTTTATTTAACTGCGTTGTGACACTTTTTACATCAATTGTTTCAACATTCGGTGTAGTTAGTTTTTTCTAATGGAAGCCTTTTTAATGTGAATAAAATGTTGTTGTTGTGGTTTTTTAAAATTAAGGAAACTTGTGTTTTGCATTACACAATGATCATTAATTTCTACTAATTAATAACCTTAAATTGAAGTTTCTCCGCAATGATTTCTTTTCCTCTTTCCTCTCAATAGATACTTAATACTAGTATATGTATGTTTATGTGTAGATTGTATTTTAATCGCATATGTTTAAATACGCTCAGTTTAAGTTTAATTAAAATTCTGCTAGTTTGAGGACCCTGTGCAAGTTTGTAATTTGATTATGTTTGACAATAAATTGGATTGGATTGGGTTGGATTTTTTAGAACCGTGCTAAATGCTTCCGACTTTGTTTTCGTTACGCTAATTGAACATTTAATTGAATTAATGGTTGTTTAACGGAAACTGAGGTGAAACATAAAATTAGAGTTAGAATAAAACACACCTCGTGGAGAACTTTGAGCCCCTGCCTCCTGTTGAATGCGGCCACCCCGCTAAGCGGGCCACCCTGCATCAAATGTGCTCATTTCAGTTCGACATCTAAAAGTATTTCTCGCCTTTGACGGTGTTGAACGAGAAGCTCGGCTTGGCCACGGGTCCGTGTAGAAACTGTCCCAGTGAGCGCTTCTTCTTGGACACCATGAAACGCTTGGATGGAGGATAACCTGCCGAAGCATGTGTGAATCATTAGTTGTTGCCTTTGAATTCATGTCAATAACCGAGGACGCAACACTTACGATTGTCATATCTGTTGTGTTCCCGTGGTGGCAACTCATACTTGGGCAGTGCTTCCAAATTATAGGGTACCACCCCATAATAGTCAACAACCGGCGCCGGTTCCAGCCAGGCGCCGCCATTATAATCGCCCACATCATCTAAATTATTGGTTGGCTGATAATCGTATGCGGCCGGATAATTGTTGTTGTTGTTATTGTTGTATGGCTCCGGATAGGTTAGGTACTTGGAATCAGTAGCGGCGTCGGCGTCGCTGTCCTGGCGTGCTCTCTCGCCAGCCTCTACAAGGGCCACCAAGGCCAACATGTCGGCGGGTGTCAACTTCGTGTCGCGTTTGAGGCTGAAAGAAGAGCAAGAATTGTATGTAAGTAAAATCAAAAACGCATTAAAAATATTCCATTAAGAATTAACATAAGTTCACAACACTATTTTAAATGCAACAGCTGCAGCAGCATTCACAATGATGATGGCTTTCGATCGCTCTTCTGTTTGTCATTTCTTGTGTAAAAACATAAATTTAAATTGTGGAGCAGTTCTTGAATATATGTTAACATAAATAAAACTTGATGATCTAATAGAAACGAGTATATGTAAATACAAATTGGATTTTAAGCGTAAGTACTTAAAGTTTATAAACTATTAAATTCTGCGTTGACGCAGGTACACGGCAGCAACGTCGCCGTCATGTACCACATGTTATACTAATTTTGTTGTTCTAATTTTGTCTCTGAGACAAAGAGTGATGACGACAGGAGCCACTCTGTTCATCGTTTTTGTCTAACGCGTGCCTTTTTTGTTGTTGTTTAGGGCTACAAAAAAGAACGGAGAACACTTCATTTCCCATTCCAACATAAACGTCACTTTATAAGATTATAAAATGAGGGATTTCATTCAATGTATGTTGCACAGAAAGCCAAACTCACACACAAAAACAACAACTCTCTGTAATTGTAACTGGGATTAAAATATACTCTAAAAGGGTAAATTGTTTGTTCGAGATTTTTTCATAGCGTAGTTTTGCATCGTAGTTCTGTAGCGTAGTTTTGAAGTTGAAGTTTTATGTAAAAAAAAACAATAATATAAAGTGTAGTTTAAAGCATGACTATATGTACATGTTTTTAGTCTAAACTTTAGACTCTAAAGGTTTGTAAGGTGCTTTGATGAAGGCAACAGAGTGAAATTTGGAAGAATTATGGATGTAATTATGATGGACTTACGAAGAAAGCCCACAGAATTGTTACATTTACAATAGAGTGGTATTCCACATGCAATATAATAGGAATATGTACCTGTTTCTCTTTATACTCACCGCATATCAATGACTTTATTTAACTTATTCAGACTCGAACGCTTCTTTTTGTCAACCACGGCGCCGTAGTAACGCCCTGGATACTGCTGCAGTGGCAAAGCAACCGGTTCCAAGTACGCTTCGGAGTTAAGGATGTTCTGCAGATTATCATAAGCTTTGTTGTGATACGCCGCTGTTGTGTTAAATGGATTGAAAGAAATGACCGAGAAGAAAAGGAAAAAGAAGGCGATTCTCGTAAATAGAAACTTCATTCAAGTATCCAAGTGCAAATAAATATGTATATATAACTATATGTAAGTATGTTTGTATCTATGGTTGGTATGCGTGGAAGCACTTCCATAAGTAAGGGTTGAAATGTCGACATCACATTAAAACTCATCTCCAGTTATACGACTCGGTCATAAAACCCGAATATTAATTTAAAGCCAATTTTAATAGCTTGGGACGTAGCTTGTTTTAAGTCCCCACAAGGTATCACACTCTAAGAGATGGTTCTAGTGAATTTCTCACCCTGGGTCAATCCATTGAAGGTCCATTCCGAAACCGTTGAGCCCGCCCTCGTATATCCTTAAATTAACTGATAAAAAGCTCAATTTAAGTACCTCGTGGAGCATAATTCTCAAAGTCCTGCACATCTGAATATGGTTCTAGTTCATCGGCCCAAACGGCGCCATCACGCACCGCCGCACCACCTGCCATCGGTCCTGAGGGGTTGTTGTAGTAGTCTGGGTTTCCGAAATCATAACCGTAGCCGGCACCAGCACCGCCTAAACCACCAGCGCCATACAAATACTGTTGGGCACTGATGCCGCGCTTCCGTAACAAGGTGGGTGGATCGATTGCATCAATGGCATTTTCATCCGCAACATATTCCTGCTGCTGCTGCCGTTGTGCTTCCAAATCTCGTTGACTGGCAGCAGCAGCTGCTTCAATCGCGGCTGCTCTGAGACCAGCAGCAATGGCAGAATCGATGATTTCACCATTTCTGGTCGTGGAGGAGTCGCCTGCGTTGAACTGATGCGCTAAGTTGGAGGTCGATGATGATGATCCTGATGTTGCCAAAGAAGATGCTGCTTGTAATGGTGAGTTGAACGATTCTGGGACCATCTCAGGACTTGATTTCTTATTTAAAGCGGCAGCGGCGGCGGTGGAGGGGGATTCCTTCAAATTGTTCGACGAACGTTTAACTGCGTTGCGAGATGAAGAAATTTGGAAAGAAATGAAAGAGAAAGAGAGAGAGAGAGAGAGATGTAATAAACTACAATTAGTTTCAAATGATCCATTGATGAAAAGGGAACTTTTTGGAAGAACAAGATAACTGATAAAGCCGCCAATCTTCTTCACAGAACAAATCTCTCCACACAGACACAAAGCGTAGACAAAATTTCAATATTAATCGTAAGTGCTTGAAAAAAGAGGGAAAAAAGCGAGATCTAATTAAGAAAAACAAAAATCAATTCCTTTGGAAATTAGATTGGGATTTTCTCAAACAACTGATGACGACAACTGTGCGGAAAAGTTTCACGTCGGTGTCAACAGGTTGGGACGAGTTGCCATAAAGCAACGCGACGAACACACAGCAAATGCATAGAACAAAACTGAGGACGAACTTCAGCGGAAATTGTTTTCTGCTTTCCAGTCTTTCGACACACAAAAGCAATTGTTGTTATGACAGGAGCAGCAGTTATTAATATGACTGTGTTGTTGTAGTTGTAGCTGGGCGAAACAAAACAAAGGAAAACTTTTAAATTACCCCTCGAATACACAGAAAATACAAATTGTATTTCTATCAGGAGTGTTTGATGTGGCTTTATGGGCTGTATTAGCTACAGATGACATACATAAGTTTTGGCCTACATAAGATACTTTAACAACCCAGTATTTAGAGATCCTTAACAATTTTAAATGCTTATGTTAAATGCTAATGAAATCGGAGAGAATACAACAGAATAGAAATAGAGAGTCCATGCAAAAATATCATCCACACACTCTTAACTTGGCTCACATGTTGATAACAATTATAGCGATTATAATGATTAGAGCTAATCTGGGTCGTGGCAAAGACACATAACTACTAAGTACGAGTACTGTAAACAATGACAACAACAATATTGACAAAAAGACAAGCACTGTTGTCTGGGAGTGAGTAACATCATCATGCTGAGTGAGGGTTTGAGTTGAGGGTTTTTCAATGATGGTGTTAATTACAATGATAATGTTAGTTGTAGCTGTTGTTATTGTCTCTGACGCTCTCGTTATACTGACTTAACGGAAATAAAGCGACATCAAAATAAATTTAATTACAATCAACTAACAAGATAAACTATAATCAGAGTAACTGAATTATTATTAGAGTTATAGTTGGACAGAATAGAAAAGGACATTGCAGTGTTCCATGACAACAACAGAGGGCAGGACAAGGATAAGGGTAATGATAATAATAACAACAGCATGCTTTATTAAAGTGCTAACGGAAAAAAGATCACTCGAGTCTCAGCGGAATGGGGAAGAGAGTGGCAGGGAGAGAAAGGGAGATAGAGAGAGAGAGAGAGAGAGAGAGAGGGGGAAAGAGGGATAGATTCAGAGTCCATCCCTCCATTAACACGTTCAGAGTGAACAGCGAAAATTCAATTTGTCCTGCATCCTGATTTCAAGCGAAATGCAGGAGCCACTCTAGATTGAAATCGTAATCGCATTACTAGTGACATTTAACCCTGTGCAACTCTCCGCTATACCGCAAATGCAATAAGCTGTGGTTTCCTTAGAGTACATGTATTTAGTACAAGTGCGTTAAAGTTATCTCCCCAACCATTTAATGGAAGGCTCAACTCGTATTTAAAATTGTTTTAAATTGCTTTTCCTCTGCAATTTTATTGATTGACGAACTGAAACTATCACTGATGTGGAAAACAAAAATTGCTGTGGCCTTTTATAAACTCATAAACCAAATGGAAATATAATTGCAATTGATATTACAACACCAACAAAACCTTGAATATGTTTAAAGTGTATAACTTCACTGGATTGGATAAACATTTCCATGTATTATGAAAATTCATTATTTCTCCACAAATTTTAATGGAAATTGAAATTTCGCTTTATACCGTTGATCAATGATAAAACAATAAAAAGGCTACATAAACTAAAATCATTTGTAACGTGATTGTCGCGTAAATGTCACGTTTTGCAGAAACATCCTCACCTCACTTTTAATAGGAATTGAATTGCAAAAAAAAAATCAAATCCTTGAAGTAAACTGATTCATTTATAAAACAAATAAGTGGGGCAACAATACAACAACAACAACCACAACAACTGAGAGCTGTTGAAAGGTTTCTAATTTTGTAGAAACGTATTTGCCGAGAATAAGAAGAAGCTCTAAAGATGAATGAACAATGAATGAAGGAGAAAAATGCAACAAGTGTAACAGCAGCAGGAGCAAAACAACAACAATGACTTGTTTTCCGCTACGTAACAGTAAAGTGGAACGTGCAACTTATAAATCCTATAAAAGCACCAGCAACTGCCACTTGTAATGACGCAGCAACTTAGTTGAGCTTCAAATCACTTTCTATAATATATTAATACACTTCTATAACAACTGTTATTGGTATTTTAATTAAATGTTTATATTATTAAGTGTTTCTCGATGGCATTGAAAAAGTTTTCCATACAGATTTATTCCAAGTTTAGGTAAGACTTTTGTACATAAAACGAAAGAATTTTAGAAGTACGAACGATTTTAGTATTTTTATTGCATAGATACATCGAAATATCGATTATAAATAATTGATGATTGCAACTTCTGAAATTATATAATCGAAAGATTCATATTTTAGGTGTTATGTAAAGAAAGGAAGGTTATTATAGTACTTTTTCCTTTTATATAATATTGTATCGTCCAAATATAAATCACTATGCTTTTGTTTGCTCCCTTTTATTATTTTTCCAGGATTTTGCGTACACAAGTGATGTGATTCGTTCAGACAGCTTCGTTGAGGGTCAGACGTGATTCTCCGTCACTATGATCCGAGTATAGATTGTATTCTTCTGTAGTAGCAATAAAATCAATTAATAAGTTGCTAAGCGAGTTCTTTTCTAGAAAACTAAGGGTTTTATCGAAGAACTCGTAGAAATGGATTTTAATTAATGTTTTGTAAGAAGAGACACTAAGCACATTGACTTCTTCTTTGACCTTTTGACTGCTTTGACTTACGTTTGTTCAGTTATATTAAATTGAATAAAAAATAGATGCTCTTTATTTTGTAACTTAATGTATTGCCTAAATGATGAACTTGTTTAACTTGTGCCTAATGTTATGCAACAGTTTTTTTGTTCTTGAATGTGATGCTTTCTTCAGGCGTGAATGAAACAAAAACAAAAACAAGCTGAAATCATTTGATACTTCGACGATTACAACAACAATCCTTAATCTCAGATAGTAAAAACGTATATTTGTTTACTATGATTTTGACTATTATGGATATTTTGGTTACTTTGGACTATACTATACTACATCCATTAAGAGTAACACACGATCTGTGAAGGTTTTCGAGAAGATGTGGTACCGCAAAATAAATACCAATATCAATGTATATAAATAAGCATCGATTCTGTCAAAGCTTACCTCAGAAATCACTAAATAAAGTGTTCTCTTTAGAAATAGCAGAGAATAGAAATGTTGATAAGTACGAGAGTATGATAGTAGTATGGTAGTAGCTTCGAGGCTTGTATTACGTCTCTAAGGATGTGGATTTATTCAAAATGACGGGAGTTGAATTCATAAGATATTCACAAGATTACAAGACCTTCAAGCGACATTTTAAATTCCAGAAAAGAATAAGATTACGAACAAAAACAGCAAAAGCACCCCAGCGAGGCAGATGAGGAGGAGGAATGAGAAAGAAGAAGCAGATTAACGAACAATAACCTAAGTACTAGATAACAAAAAACCACAACACAGCAACAACAACAATAAAGCGACGTTACGTGGAGAGAATATTTTATTTGTGTTTCCATACGTTTATCGTCGTGTATATAAACGTACATATCAAGTGTAATAGTATGTACTCATATACTATATATGTGTGTGTATGTGTGTGTATTTCTGTTCTATGTTTCTATGTGGTGTGGAAAAGTTTTATAGCCTGAAACTATAAATAAAAAGGAGACACGCACACGCTATATACATCCATCCATAGATATCCATGTATGTATAGATAAACAAACACATACATATATGAATGTGTAACAAGTAACAGTTAATATTTATTCAAGTTATTGGAATAAAAATTATTGTTTTATTGAATTTAGTTGAGAGCATAAAACTGATGACGTGAGATATCAAATACTCACAACGAACAACAAAAACTCTCCATAATCAGCCACAATCCCTGTCTCTCTCTCACACACACAAAACTGGGAGAAAAGGGTGCCTGTTTATCTGTCAAAAAAAGTTATATCAACAGGTTGTTCTTATCGTTTCTTTTATTGACAAATCTTGATGCGAAAAAAAAAAATTCAAGAACTTTAGGGTTCTACTTTTATTTAACATCCCCTTAGATTAACTCTGAGTAAAGTTTAGTTAAACATTTTCAACATTTTCCCTCAATTCAGTTTTATTCCAATATAATTCAATCGTAAATCATACCGAAAATTATTTAAATAAAAATACCATTGAAATTGAATAGTAACGAAAATATATCTACTAGAAAATACTTCTACTAACGTATTCAAAACTTAGGTTTATTCTTTAAAAAACTAAAACTAAACTATGCCCATTAAATTAAGACGATTATTACTGGAAAATTATGTATTAAAAATATTTCATTTCTAGTCTATTATTTGAAATTTTTTATTATTATTGAATGTATTATAAATTCAGCTTTAATGCTATTCTTATGAACCTTATCGACCCTATAGAACACCGAATATGACGTCATTCGGGGTGTGGTTCATCCCATATATTTGAGATTTTTAATGTCCGTTATTCTCATGTATTTTATATTTAAGTTTTTTGTTTAAAATACTAACGATCTCTTCTCTACGTCTTCTCTAAAGAAATCTAAAATGCAGTTAGAAAAATCATGAATGAATGAATGAATGAATGAATGCTGCTGCATGTAAAATGAATGTTACTCATACGTTGCGATGAACTGCTGATTTGTTACAGCAACAAAGTATCTCATGAATGATGCATGAAGGATTTCCAGAGCAGACACATGAAATTAAGCCGCAGCCAGCAACGAGCGCCCACGTAAAGAAACGCTTTTTCTCTCCCTGTCATCCACTACACACACACACACCTACATAGCCACACATATACAAACAACACAGAATAATTGTGCTTTTCTTGGTGAGGTCAAAAGTAAAAATAAATTATACAGCTGCTGTTGCTGTTTCAGTTGCGTGGGCGTTCGAGAAACCCAGGAAAACTTAACAACTTTCATTAAGTGTGGCGCATTCGCTATTCTGAGCTGAATTCTTATGCTCCTGCAACAAGGACGTGCCTCTGTCAACACAGAGAACGAAAAATAAAAAACAATAACCGAGGAATGAAGAAATCCAGAAACCAAGCACTTGTTGTTGTTGGCAGTTTCAAACCGTTCGAGCGTATTTATTGCTCAGTCAGCTGGATGATGTCGACTTCGTTTGCCATCCCACAACTTTATCAGTTGTGGCGACTTTCATTCATTCATTGATATTCGAGTCCTGCACTGACGAGAAGAGCGAGAGACGATTTTATTATTTATTTATGGGCTTTCATTCATTCATTCATTGCTGTAAGAGAGTCCCAGCAAGAATCTCTATCTGAGCCAAACCCCAAACTGAACTTTCGACCTTTCTGCAAAAATAACCCGTTTCCTGACACACACACACACACCACCACGTCCACCATCACCATCGTCGTCACGATCTCATCCACCTCCGCCTTTCTACGTAAACACGTTTGTCTACGTCATTGCAGCTCATAAGTTATCACGCTGCGAACACTCTGCAGCTGTTGTCGCCCACGCAGCAACGCATTCGTTTTGTTTCTCATTTTTCTCATTTTTGCTGTTGTTGTTGCCGTTGCTTCCGTTGATGCTTCTTATTCTTCTGTGTTGTGCTATTTACTTACCTTTAAGATTTCCAAAATTGTTGTTGTTGTTATGATTATTGCTGTCGCCATTCAATTTAGCATTCGAAGCCATTTCGGAGTTCTGCACCAACACCGATGTTGGCACCGATGCCACAGTCGCAAAAATCAGCGCCAGCAACATCACAATCGCCATGACTCTGAAATTTGAACGTTTTAACATTTTCCAGCGAGTAGCAGCTACTATTTTTATGTTTCTTAATTAATAATTTTGTAGAAGTTTGTTTTTCCTCTGAAAACCAAACAATTTTGCACTTTCACTACTTTTTCTTTGAAGTTACACCCATTAACACCAAATTGTGGCTAAATTGAATTTGGACTGCTTCAATTGCGGATGCCTTGAAAGTTGCTTGAAAGTAACAGCTCGAGTGTCCTGAATGAACTGCTGCTGTTCGCTTTGGAGCAACAGTTTTTATTTCATTTCAGCAGTACGCAAAAAACATGAAAGGACAACAAAATATATACTATAAGTGAAGTAAGAGGCCGCCGCAGAAGCAGCAGCTTTTATGTGCCTTGTAGCCGGGCCAAAAAGCAATATAAAATTGTGCCTGGCTTATATATACGTCATTGATAAGAATTGCTGTTGAAATTGTTGTTATTATTATCGCATTTGTGGTCAAACCGCAGCAATAGCAAAAGCATAAGCAGCAGTAGAAGAGCAAGAACAGGAGCACACAATTGATCCAACCAGTTGAGAAATTGGCATGAATTTATAACACATGCGCTTTGGCTGTTTTATGGATTGACGAAGTGCTCAAAGCTGCAGCAAAATCCTGCTGCTCCAGTTTTGAGCTTGCTAATGTTTGTTCTAACGGCCCGTGCAACATTGGCGGATGTCACACCAAGCCTCTTGAGGCTCATTACTCGCCTCATTACTCGCTCTGATTGATTATTGCAAAAAGTGGAACAACTACGATCCAAATACATAATATGCATTAAATCACGCCCTACTTTCAATCATTAAAAGGGAAGCATTCACTAGCACTATAATTTTTTTACGTAGTGTTGCAGTAGTGGCTGTAGTTTTATTTGGGCACAGACCAATGTTGTAATTGTGTATCTCTCACCCAAAGCTCTTGAAGCTCCAACGTCCAATAATCAACCAACAACCAGTAAGACTGTTATATTCGGCTTTGACGAATCTGAAATACGCTACACCTAAAAGTTTTAAAAAATTTAACTGAACGAAATAGTTTTTATTTTAATTTTATTTTTAAATTTTTAATTTATTTAGTTTTTTCATTGCAGAACAATAACATTATAGAGTGAAATACAAACTGAAACTAGGGGAAATATGTGGTTAGAAGGAAAGCTTTATAATCACATTTAATCACAGACGGGTATAAATACAGTGGCGATGCTAGGGTGAGTCCCTAGCTATGCCACTGTACAAACAGTAGGCGTGGTCGTTACCTGTTTTCAAAACAAAATAATTAGCTTAGTAGTTTTATTATTGTGTTCAAATTTAAACCTTATTTCCGTGGTAATAAATTTGTTATTAATAAATTAACTATACTGTATAAGTAGTGGCAAAGCGAGCGAACCACACCCAGTTTTGCTGTAATAATGTTTTTTGGAAAATAAGTGACAAAGTGAATATACCCTTAACCTTAAGGTGTAGAGTATAAAAAATAATTATTAGGAGTAGGAATTAATAATGCGTATTTTTTGGCTTGAAAATGGCATTTATTTGAATAACAAAATGAATGAGTACATTAAGCAATATATTGCCCATCGTTGGCTATGACTTCCTCCCATCTTCTGGGAAGTTTATTGATTCCTCGTTTAAAGAAGTCCTCATCTTTCGAGGCAATCCATTCATCGACCCATTTTCGCACTTCTTCAGCATTTCGAAAGCGTACATCTGCCAGGCTGATCTGCATTGATCGGAACAAATGGTAATCAGAAGGAGCAAGGTCTGGAGAGTACGGGGGGTGATCAAGATGATCCCAACCGAGCCTCTTTATTTTTTCTTTAACGATGTTTGCACGATGTGGTTTGGCATTGTCATCGTGGAACAAAACTTTGTAGTGTTTTCTAGCTATCAATGGTCGTTTTTCGTTCAGTTTCTTTGCCTGTTCGTTCAATTGACGTCTGTAGCGATCAGCTGTAACCGTTTCATTTGGTTTTAACAGCTCGTAATACACCACACCCTTCTGATCCCAACAAATACACAGCATAAGCTTATTGCAATACTTATTGCATAACTTTGTTGTTTACACTTCAACGAAATGACACATACTGAAATTTTTAGCTTAATGACAGACAAAAACAAAGAAAATTGCCGCGGTGCGCTCTGATGCACATAACGCTAGTTACGCCATCTGTTATCTAAATCCGCATTATTAATTCCTACTCCTAATATTTAACAAATCCGGTAATATTGCTAGACATACATGTATGTATTGAACCGGACAAGACTTTAAAACCCCACCCACACTTCTAGATTTTATATCCGTAAAACTGAAAATAACTAACATTGTTTCGATGGGGAAAAGGCCAAGGGGAATTTCAATCCTTATTTTATTATCTTACGCATCCTTAATTTTTTATTAATATTACTTTTTAACATTATCGTTAAAGAAAAGGTCGATTTTTTGAAATCACGTGAATGGTGCAGAAAAAAATGACAACGGCTCAAAGTGTTAAAGTTGGATTCCTTTGCCTATCTATTTAGAAATTTTAAAAGAAAATATATCCTAATCTGATTGAGAACAACAAGAATATGGCGCTACATCTAACAGTTGGTTGAATAAAAATCTACCAACGCCAAGATGGTGACAACCTTTATCGAATACCTCACAGAACCTATCATCTAAGCTATTTATGTAGGCGATAAATGGTTGGGGTGGCTATATAAGATTGAAACCATCGCACTGTTTTTCAAGGGTGAAAAAAAAGTTGTCAGAAACGGATTCACCCCCGAAATATTTTAAAGGTTGCTCGCAATTTTGAAGTTTATGAAACCTTATAAAAAGCTAACCACAAACGTATGCTAAGGCATTACTTTGGAAGAAATTAGCTTCATGTATATTTATATCTATAGGAAATCTATGTGCTGAAGGTAACTCTCGCCTTGGCAGGCTTTGAAAATGTTGCCATGACTGGTCCAAAATTAATTGGTCATTACAAACGCTTTGACAAACTTCGTGTTTAGCATCTATGGGGTTGAGTCATAAAATGTTCGTGTGTTCGCAATTTTCTTTAGTCACAATATCTATATAATGCAACTCCCAACGCTTCTGAAAATGGTTGGTAAACATTTGAGGTGTGATCCGGCAAAAATTATTATCGCCCTTTCTGATTTGGTCAAAGAAATGCTCTAGTTCGTCGTGGCAAAGCCTCCTAGATTGTAAATAGGACAAACCTTTGCAGAATAAATATTGCCCTAAATTAGAAGAACTAAATGGTTTTTCAAATAGCGATAGGTTATCCGAGAAAGGAAAAAGACACCTAACGCAAAAGTTTTGAAGTGGCTGTTATACCTACGGCCCTTTAGCTTTTGGCAGCTTTTTTTTAAACTATTCTGAAGCAGCATTTGCAGCTGTGCAGGAAGTTTCTCATATTTTTCGATTTCAGTCGAACTGCCTGAAAATTGAAAATTTTGAAATTTCTAAGCTGCAAATTTTGTTCTTTTAAACGTTTAATTTTTCTCTTTAACGGCCAAAATTCTGTTTTTTGCTTTTATTTCAATTGCCTGTCTGCGCGATTTCCTTTCGAAAATTAAAATTTTTGCTAAGAGCTTCAGTTTTCGAGGAGTTCAACTGCTAAGGTGGAAATCTGTCTGAGCTTGAACTTTAAACTGTTCCTATTGTTGGAATCTAAACTGAAATGTTCTTCTATATCAGACATTGAAATCCCATTAAGATGCATGTCCGGGATACATTCTCGAAATACCTTGTTATTGGAAGACATTTTCTCCGAAAAGTGCTTGGAAAATACATATAATTGATGCGATTTATCCCATACGCCCCGTAGCCGACACCACACTTATCTCCTATATGTTTACATACATATGTACAATGCATGCTGGTTATTAGTATGCAAAATACAAATTTTAAAACTTCATAAGAATTATAAAATAGAAATATTATTATAAATATATTATATAAATATTAAATATATTAAATATCATTTAATAAATCCTACATGTGTGCGAAAGATATGTGTACTTGGGCGAAAGATATGAGAAAAACTATGTAAAACTAAATAAAATGCTCTAAATAACCATATCATGCCATAAGCATGAAAATATTATTTAATAAATCATACATACAAAAACTGTATAAAATACTCTAGATAAATACAGTACAACTTCGACAATCCGGACACATATAGTTTTAGGGCCGGTCGGATTAACGAGTTTTCCGGACTATAGAGGTGAAAAGATTGCAATATGTAATCTAACTGAATCAAATTGTGTGTACATATGATTTATTAAAAAACAATAAATTATATTTTATTATTATATTAAATTATTAAAATATATAATCTAAGTGAATTAAATACATATGTACAATGTACATACATACTATGATTTATTAAAAAACGAAGTTATTTTGTGCAGACTAACTTTGTTGAGATGGTTGACTTGTGCTTTTTGCTCTAGTCTCTTTAACAATAGAATATCCTGCATATCCAAATTATTCTCCTCAGCCCACTGAACGCAAACTGAAAATGATTTCTTTGCAGTAGCATTAGAGATCTTTGTTTTTGCATCCATTACTACAAAGTCGTCTTCATAGTCCGTAAGCAGCACTGACGATTCATTTCGTTTAGCGTGTTGTATTATTTCTTCATCGGAAATATGAACAACACGCACCACGCTTGCGAAAGAATGAACTGAAACTGAAGCAATGATAGTGCAAAATGTAAATCAAAGTATGAATAACAAAACATGCGAGTAAAAAACCGGAAACTCCCGAATTTTAGCATTTATTCTTGCATAAAAAAATTGTCCGGATTGTAGAGGTAAAAATTTTAAATTGTCCGAAACATAGAGGCGTCCGAATTATTGGAGTGACCGGACTAGCTCATGTCCGGACTGTCGAAGTTGTACTGTAATTCTAAATAGAAATAATCCGATACCATTTTTTTAAAAAGCACCCAAAGCAAGCAAAAAGCAATTCATATTTTTATATTCATTTCAATCTATATTATTAACCGACAATGTAAACCTCTTGAAACAATAAATATCCGAATAAACAAATAACTCTATTATACCCTATTATAACCCTAAAAGTTATTTCCACAGACGGACGGACATATTCACCGACATGGCTAAATCAACTCATATCGTTATTGTATATTATAAATTGTATTGTATTATTTAATGACATGTTGTACTTTATTCATGGGGCGGAAATAGTACAAATATTAAAATCGCGTTTTCTCCAAAAATATGCATTTTTCGATAAAATCTTACTTAACATAAATGAAAGGTATTTAACTTATGTTTCAAACGGTATATATCTATACCGGATATCTTCTATAGTTTAGAAGATATAGGGATACTAATTTCAAATTTCAAAGGGCTATAACTTTGAAAGTAGGGGAGAGCGACGGATGTTTTTGGTGTCTCCATCACAAACAACAATAACAACAAAAACAACAATTCGCTGGGCCTTTTCGGGAAGACAGTAATTTAAGCCAATTTATTAACTTTATATTATATTTTATATTTTTTAATTTATTAAGTTTTATTAATAGTTATTAATTGTTACCTCTATGAGGCAGTATATTGTGTAGCACAATGTGGAATGTGCAGCACATGTGCGTAGCACATTTCTTCTAATGCGTACAATTTTAAAAGAATATAAAATAATAGCTTATTTGGTATTCAAGGTTTTTGCAATTCCTCCATGAGCAGTTGTTTTTGGCTCATGTGCTTTAGTTATGAGTACGGATGTCAACGACTCTGGTATCCACAATTTCCAGCACATCTCCGATCCAATTTCATTTCTATAAATAATGCCGTCGTCCAATTTCAAATCTGGCAATCTTTCTGAATTTTCCTTAATAACTTTTATTAATTCCAGATATTGCGAAGATTTAAATTTAACTGATTCGGCGCTGCAAGAAATATAATTAGTCACTTCTATTTGCCCTACTGATCGTGACAACATATCCGCAACTACGTTTTGTGATCCCTTGCGGTGTTCTATTTGGAAATCAAAGGTTTGGAACTTCAACGAGCTAATCGACCACTTAAATCGTTTAGTGTAATCAAGCACGTAAGACTGGCATGATCTGTGATGATAGTAAACGGCATCATTTCCACAAATGGACGAAAACGTTTTACTGCCAATACTGCCCCCAAGGATTCCTTCTCTGCAACGCTGTAGTTACCTTGATGCTTGACCAGCTTCTGTGAAAAAAAGGCAATTGGTTTTTCATTTTTATCATCATCGATATGAAATAAAACGGCACTTACTCCATACTCTGATGCATCGCATTGTATCCAGAATCTTTTACTGAGGTCAGCGTGAGTTAATACTGGGGCTCTGGTAAGTGCTCGTTTGAAATTGTAAAATGGCTCCTTTGCTTCTTGAGTCATTGTGAATTTAGAAATCGGTTTCAGAGTGTCGCTAAGGAATGCAAAAATGGTCGCAAAATCTCATATGAAACGACAGTACCAACGCGCTGTTCCTAGGAAACTGCCCACTTCTCACGACGAACGGGGGATCGGAATCTTTTCGATTGCACCCACCTTTTCATGTCTGTGAACTTGGCACCACATTTTTTGAAAAGTACACTTTTTTGGAGTTCTGAGTGCACCCCAAATAGTTCTAGAGTTCTCTACCAGTTTCGGAAATAGTTCTGGCGAATTAAGCAAAAAAAATAATTTCAAAATTTGGGGTGCTAACTTCACAAATTGAAATATGAAAATCGGCCATAAATCTTAAACTATTATTGATAGATATATCGTGTAGTACAATTTTCTATAGAACTATGGGGGTGCTATCCAGAACTCTAAAAAAAATTACGGAATTGTAAAATTTTTTTTTTTTTAAATTTAAAACATTTTTTAAAAAATTTTTTTTAGAGTTCCCGATAGCACTCACAGATATATTCTGATTCGTATAGATTTCAAAGACAGTTCTACAAAAAAAAGACTGAAAAACATGAATTTGAAAAAAAAATAATAAAAACGGCCATAACAATTTAAATACTGGAGATAGGGCATAAAGTCACTAGACCAAATGTTCAGAACTCTGGGGGTGCTATCCAGAACTCCAACAAAATATTTGGATTTCCGAGAAAAAAATATTTTTGAAGCGTAGACCGGATGTAGGGTACCAAGTTACTTCTGCAAATCTTCAGAACTCTTTCAGTACTGCCCAGAACTGTAATAAAATTGATGGATTTTTAGTCATTGTTTCTGGACATACCAATTTTCTCAAAAGAAATATCAAAAACGGCGATAACTATTTAAATACTGGAGATAAGGCATAAAGTCACTAGACTAAATCTTCAGAACTCTGGGGGTGCTATTCAGAACTCCAACAAAATATTTGAATTTCCGAGAAAAAAATAATTTTGGAGCGTAGACCGGATGTAGGGTACTAAGTTACTTCTGCAAATCTTCAGAACTCTTGCAGTATTGTTTCTGGACATAGCAATTTTCTCAAAAAAAATATCAAAAACGGCCAGAACTATTTAAATACTGGAGATAGGGCATAAAGTCACTAGACCAAATGTTCAGAACTCTGGGGGTGCTATCCAGAACTCCAACAAAATATTTGGATTTCCGAGAAAAAAATAATTTTGGAGCGTAGACCGGATGTAGGGTGCCAAGTTACTTCTGCAAATCTTCAGAACTCTTGCAATACTGCCCAGAACTGTAATAAAATTTATGGATTTTTAGTCATTGTTTCTGGACATAGCAATTTTCTAAAAAAAATATCAAAAACGGCGATAACTATTTAAATACTGGAGATAGGGCATAAAGTCACTAGACCAAATCTTCAGAACTCTGGGGGTGCTATTCAGAACTCCAACAAAATATTTGAATTTACGAGAAAAAAATTATTTTGGAGCGTAGACCGGATATAGGGTACCAAGTTACTTCTGCAAATCTTCAGAACTCTTGCAGTACTGCCCAGAACTGTAATAAAATTTATGGATTTTTAGTCATTGTTTCTGGACATAGCAATTTTCTCAAAAAAAATATCAAAAACGGCCAGAACTATTTAAATACTGGAGATAGGGAATATGTATGGTACCAAGTTACTTGTGCAAATCTTCAAAACTCTTGCAGTACTGCCCAGAACTGCAATAAAATTTATAGACTTGTAGTCATTGTTTGTGGACATAGCGATTTTCTCAAAAAAAAATATCAAAAACGGCCAGAACTATTTAAATACTGGAGATAGGGCATAAAGTCACTAGACCAAATCTTCAGAACTCTGGGGTGCTATTTATAACTCCAACAAAATATTTGGATTTCCGAGAAAAAAAATAATTTTGTAGCGTAGACCGGATGTAGGGTGCCAAGTTACTTTTGCAAATCTTCAGAACTCTTGCAATACTGCCCAGAACTGTGATAAAATTTATGGATTTTTAGTCATTGTTTCTGAACATAGCAATTTTCTCAAAAAAAATATCAAAAACGGCCAGAACTATTTAAATACTGGAGATAGGGCATAAAGTCACTAGACCAAATCTTCAGAACTCTGGGGTGCTATTCAGAACTCCAACAAAATATTTGGATTTCCGAGAAAAAAATAATTTTGTAGAGTAGACCGTATGTAGGGTGCCAAATTACTTTTGCAAATCTTCAGCACTCTTGCAATACTGCCCAGAACTGAAATAAAATTTATGGATTTTTAGTCATTGTTTCTGGACATAGCAATTTTCTCAAAAAAAATATCAAAAACGGCCAGAACTATTTAAATACTGGAGATAGGGCATAAAGTCACTAGACCAAATCTTCAGAACTCTGGGGGTGCTATTCAGAACTCCAACATAAATATTTGGATTTCCGAGAAAAAAATATTTTAGAGCGTAGACCGGATGTAGGGTGTCAAGTTACTTCTGCAAATCTTCAGAACTCTTGCAGTACTACTCAGTCAAATTTTTGGATTTCTACGATATTAAATAATTATTTTAAAATTCTTATTTGTAAATCGTTAATTCTCGGAAATTCAATTATTTTGTTGGAATTCTGAATAGCACCCCCAGAGTTCTGAAGATTTGGTCTAGTGACTTATGCCCTATCTCCAGTATGTTACGTGACCCCTGTCGTGTACTCTTCGGCTACGGCTTGACTAATCGCCCCAGCTAGCTCTTTTTGCAGGGCGGAGTCGTTGACCCGTCAAGCCGTCCGTTGGGGCGTAACAATAACTTAAAACTAAAACTTACACTACTTCTCCATTTTTTTTACCCTTCAACCCTCTGATGGTTCATCCTATTTACCCTCCCTTCCATGTCCCCATTTCCTCCCCACCTCTTTAGAACACTCAGCAATCCATATTTCTTGAATTTAACAAACTTTATTAATTATATACAGAGTGTTTCATTGCACACACGGTAACAAGGTAAGTTTATATTATTCGAACATTTCTAACACAATTTCTCTTCTTTTTACAATACTCAAATTTTCTTTATTTTCTACAGATGTCGTTCTAACAAAGGGCCACCTATAACCTGACTTTGAGGCGCTACTGTCGATTGTGTATTCCGGAGGTTCAACAAGTCTTAAGGAGCTCCCTAAACTATGGTATCCTCACGGTTGGTAACGAATTCACACACTATTCCCCGCGATACCCTTTATCCCGACACCTTTACACACCACAAATATTCCTGTATATATATATATGTTCATCACAAAAAAAATTAGTATGAAATTAACCTATTAATTTCTTATAATATAATAATTAAATATTGAATATGTAACATAAAAGCATAGGGAAACAATTGGAACATACAGAAAAATAATAATACACATAAATACGGTACAAGTGCATATATAAATATATGAAGTGGACAATGATGAATTTTTGTTCTTTCTTTTTGTAGATAGGAAATATTTCATTGTAAGCATTTACATTTATTATTTTAGTTTGAATATATATATTTCGATTATTTTCACCAAACTTAGCTACTCTATATTTGGTAATTTAAGCATTCAACGCATGAAATAAACTAAGCGGCGCTGCAACCCACAAATCAGCAATTTTACACAATTTCATTTGCAATTTATTTTCAACGACTTTTAGACTTTTTCTTTTTGACTTTATAGGTTTATTTCAATGTATGCGAAATAACTTCACCACATTACTTCGCGGCTGCGCTTGAGTTTCTGCCCCCCTTGGATTTTTTTCTTTTTTCGGGCATGTATTGATGTAATACGTATATGTATACCATTTATATAATATATAATATTTATACAATACAGATATAATATTGATATAATCTTTCTTTTTTTTTCTTTGTAACTTTTCTTATCATAAGGCTTATCTGGTTTTTTCTTCCGTTCTTATTTTAGTTGAGTAGACGTTGCTTTTTGGTGATTTCTCTGTTCTGGAATCTGTCCTTGCCGTCTCCGGTGTTCACCAGGAACCTTGATCCTCGATATGATGCCGCTTATATTGTGTCGCCTCTAATCTGCTATCCTTGATGAAAGTCAAGGAATTCTAATTTTTCCTTTTTTTTTTTTTAAGTATTTTATGCACTGCGTTAAATTTTTTCTTTAAATTTTTATATAGACTTTAAAAAAAAATCTTTCTTTCTATGCCACACCGATCTAAACTTTTGTCTCTATTTTAAACCATACTTGATCACGGCTCTTTTTTCTATCCCTTGCTCGGCTGTCCGAGATTTTCCTTGAAACCTCTGTTTCTTCCCAGCATCTCTGCTTCCGCTTCTGAACTCCCAGATTTCTCTACACCTGTTTGCGGAACTTTTCCCATTTATAATAAAAATATATATATTTTCCGCTGTTGCTAAGGCTATTTTTTTTTCCGTTCTTTTCCTAAAAAAAATATTCTCGATCTTTCTATCGGACGGACATTATTCCTAATTTTCTTCTTCCCCATTTCGCCTACCCTACCAGGAGGTCATGATCGTTAGTTGCTCGCTAATCTTTCACTTCCCGCCATTTCCCACTTAGCATGGGTTACCATTTTCATTCACAACCCCTTTCTTTTGATGCATGTTGGTGTTGTTGGCTCTCAATTTTTGGACTGGCAATTCACAACTAGAACTGCTATTCTCGCCGCTCTCTAAGCTAAAGAGTTGTTGGTATAGCCGTGGCGGCAAGCTAAGTTGTGGTGAAAAGTGTATTTTATTGTAAACGGAGAGAACACTGAGCGCGGCGAAAGAAAATAGGGAGATCGGTGAGAGAAAATCTATTTGTCGGTACGGCAGTACACTTTGACATTTTATTTTTATGTACGATGACAGGAGTAGAATTCGGAGCATATTGGGTAAGTGTGTTTTCTTAATTAATTTATTCTTTTATTTCTTCTTTTACAGCCATCATCTGCAACAAAACTCTGTCCTAGCCGACGCTTCGTTCGTGATAGGGCAGTGTGCCTGATGATTACTATGCTTTCGGGGCGCCCAGCGTAGGATTTCGCCCACGCCCTGAGCCTCTAGGTATCTCGTCTCATGCTTCGCCGACTTAACAAGCCGGGCATTCTGGACAATTTCTTTTGCAGGAATCATACTCTTCAGTATTCATACTACGCATCTATTCATTCACCTACTCTGTGTTATGAAACCACGTCAGTGCGTCGGGGCCGAGTCAACACCAGTGATTGCAGGAAGTTTCCATTCTGTTGCCAGAAAGTTAGATAAGTTTTGGTTGCGTAAACACGAACGTTTACTTTGTGAGTCTTTGATATTTATTTTTAATAGCATCTCCAGGACGTCGGAATCGCGTCACGTAGTTTTGTATGTCGGAACCAGTACAGGAGTCAATATAATAGCCTAATCTCAATAAATTAACATACACATAAACATAGGACAAAAATGGTTAACTGAACGTGCACATACGGATAAAATAATTGCTGCAATAATTACAGGTAATCGATTAAAATATTGCACTTCATCACCTGACCTAATATAAAAAAATATTGCACCTTTACCCACATTGCATAGTATGTTAATTTATTGCTCATTTGGACATTCTATTGCTTGATATCTTTGCTATGGTAAATTCCTATATTCTTGCCGCTGAGCAAATACATCTATCTTCAAGCAAATACATACTGTTTCCCAGCACTTTAGCCACTCTACATTTTAAAAACTTCCGACAAAATTTTGCGTTTATTCCTTTACTAAAACTACTTTGGACAAAGTTACGCCTATAGACTTCCTGACCGGGCTCAAATTTAACCTGTCGTTTGAATTTGTTATAAAATTTAGCGCTTCTTTCATACGCCGTGTGGAGGTTTGTGCTTATACGTTCACGCCATACCGCAAATTTATCTTCCCGACTCAATATTTGCAACTCGTGATCACCTAACGCATTTAGTTTTCTCGCCAATTTGTAATCCGTGCCGCTGGTAAACATGTTATACCCAAAAAGTGCAAAAAATGGCGTGACCCCAGTCGCTGCATGCACAGAACTGCGCAGGGCACATTCGATTTCGGGCAAATACATATCCCATTCGCGATGGTCATCTTTCAAATACGCTCTTATGGCAGCCAATACAGACTGGTTTACCCTTTCGGCTGCATTCGCTTGAGGAGCGTAATATGCTGTTCTCATGTGCTTAATTTTGAAATCTTCCACAAGCTTTTGAAATTCTTTCGAGGTAAACTGGATACCATTATCGCTATGCAAAACTTCTGGAACTCCAAATTTATAAAACACTTCCTTGACCAGAAATTCTACCACTTTCGTCGCTGTCGCTGCTTTCATAGCTTTTAGAAATATAAATTTTGAAAAATGATCTAACACTATAAATATATACGCATTACCATTCTTTGATCGTGGGTATTTTCCTAAAAAATCTATGTAAATCTTTTGCAAAGGCCGAACAGTCACTACTTCCTGGCCGATTTGCGGTCGCAAGTCTTTGTTTACTGACTTGGTTTCTTTACAAACAGAGCAATCGTTTATGTATCGACGGACCTGTCCTACCATGCCTGGCCAAAAGTAAAACATTTTGAGACGATGAAGAGTTTTGGCTATTCCACCGTGTGATACTACAGGAGCTTCATGCGCTTTCGCAATGAGTGTCGAAGTAAGCGCTTCGGGCACCCATAGTTTCCATGCGAATTCATTTTCGCAATCATTATTGTTAAATTTAGTTCTCCTAAAAATGTATCCGTCTTCTACTTTCAGATCCGGTAGCTTCTCCGAATTTTGCTCTATGTTATCTATCATGCGTTTGTATTCTTCCGATTCAAATTCAGTGGTTTCTATGTCTAATAATTCTTCTCTTTCTAGCTCTACTTCTTCTACCACCCTGGACAACATATCAGCTACGACGTTTTCCGAACCTTTTCGATGTTGGATGTCAAAATCGAAGGCCTGCAATTGGAGTGACCATCTAGCCAGTCGGCCGGACAGATCTTTGAGTGACATAAGCCACTTGAGACTAGCATGGTCGGTGATGATTGTGAAAGCCATTAATTCTACATATGGCCTAAACTTTTTAACAGCTAACACCGCAGCTAAACACTCTTTTTCTGTCACGCTGTAGTTTCTCTGATGACTATTCATTTTATAGGAAAAGAATGCTATCGGTCTCTCCTGTCCGTCATCCTCTTTTTGGAACAGTACCGCTCCTACTCCAACATCTGAAGCGTCGCACTGTATGAAAAAGCGTCGGCTGAAATCTGCATGTCTTAAAACCGGAGCAGTAGTAAGAGCATTCTTTAAACACTCAAACGCTTTAATCGCTTCGGCAGTCATACTAAATTTCACCCCCTTTCCTTTCAGAGTATCGCTCAATGGCGCTGAGATAGCAGCAAAATCCCTAATGAAACGGCGGTACCACCCTGCAGTACCCAAAAATCTTCTAACTTCTCTAGGAGAACGAGGAATGGAAATATTCTGGATAGCTATTACTTTTTCGGGATCCGTTCTTAGTGACCCACCGCCTACTATAAAGCCAAGGTACCGCAGTTCTTTAAAACAGAAGTTGGATTTCTCCAGGCCTATGGTCAAATTTGCTTCTTTTAGGCATTTGGCTACTTCACTTAAAATTTTTAAGTGCGTTTCGAAGTCCGGAGCTATTATTAAGAGATCGTCCAGATACATAAACACGTTTGTTCTAAGGCGCTGCGGGATCACTTTATCCATTAAACGACACAGTCTTTGAGCCGCATTGCATAAACCAAATGGCATCACTTTAAATTGGTAATGGGGCCGACCTGGCACCGTAAATGCAGTATACTGCCTACTGTCAGCGTCGAGCTCAATCTGCCAGAAGGCTTTCTTGAGGTCAACGCTGCTGATATAATGCGTATAATCTATACGGCTCAATATGCCATCGATGTTCTGCAATGGGTAAGCGTCCTTGACTGTTCGCTCGTTTAATTTTCGTGCGTCTAAACAAAATCTGTTTTTACCAGGTTTTCGTACGATCGTCGTCCTATTATTCCACGGACTATTGCTTTCCTCGATTACTCCCAAACGCAGCATTTCATCAACCTCGTCATAAACAATTTTTTGAACGGCCGGTGAAATTGGGTAGTGACGATCCTTGAACGGTTCCGCGCCATCTATCAGCTTAATCGTATGCTTTTCTAAATGTGTACGACCTAAACCGTGATTTTCAAAACTACAAAATTGCTGTTTCACTGCCTCTAACCTTTGTTGTTGTTCGGGCGTTAAGCTGTGAGCTTCTACATTTGAGTTTTCTGTTCCGTGATTTACCACTGAATTTGCTAGCTGAATCTCGCTTGTTTCAAACATATCCCTGGCTAAACCGAAAGCTTTTAAAAAATCTACTCCGAGATACATTTGTTGCTCTAAATATGGACATATGTAAAATAAAATTTTGCTTGTCTGTCCCTTGTACTGAACGTCGATGTTCACACTACCTATCACAAGGTGTTTACGTCCAGCAGCGGTTTTTATTGCTGAGAAATACGGCTTTACTGTGAAACCACATTCTTCTACTAATTCCCTAGATCCTTTTCCTAACACGCTAACCGATGCACCAGAGTCCAACAGACCTCTCAACAACTTATCTTTAATCTTCACTTCAGCATACGGTCTAGGATCTTCTTTATCTATGGTTTCTACTGCTTCAACCACTGCCTTACGAATAGTTTTACGTTTTAAGTACCTTTCTCTAGCTTTCTTTGAAATGGGATTGTTTGAACAATCGTGACCAAAAATTCGTTTTCTTGTTTCATAATACTCTTGAATCTTCTCTTGCATTGGTCTTACCGGATTTACATATTTACTCTTTTTATTACAGTTTTCTAATCGTTTTAAAATACTAATTTTACTATTTTTTTCAGATATTTGATTGGATTGAATTGGGTCATCTAACACTTCGGAATTATTTACTTCTTTATTGCGGGCTGTTGGCTGGAGCATGGTTTTCCCGCATCTGCCATGATCCTCTTTACATTTCCCGTACTACATTTTGGACATCTCGGTGTAATTACGTCTGCCAACCCACATTTGTAGCAGAAAATGCTCCTTTGCTGTGAAAGACATTCCATGAAGACATGGCCTTTTCGACGACAATTCCAACACGTCGGTCGATCTACAACCGATTGCTCCGTTTCTTCCGATGCCTTTTCGGGAACTCGGGATTCGATTTCTTCCACTACCCAGTGTTCACTATCGCTCGGACCTAAAATCGATGGCACCTGCGGCGATTCTATTTCGCTTACTCTGCGCGTGAAATGTGGCTGTTGGAAGGCGCGTGCGTCCCGGCGCAAAACCCACCGTTCTGCATCGTGGCACTCTTCACGAAGTTGCTCTACTGAGTATACAGGTATGGGATAGACTACTCGCATAAGATTTTCCCGAAGGTTACGCTTAATAATTTTTATTAACTCATATTCAGGTAACGGGCTGGACACTCTGGAACGCAGTTTTAGTACAGCATGGAAAAATGCGTCTATTGGCTCGTTTAGCCTCTGCTTGCGCTCACGCAAGTCTTGCATTATTTCGTGTTCGGACCTACTGGTTTTATATTGAAGCAACAGCGCGTAACGCAAAGTACCCCAGTCCGTACTGCTATTCGTCTTGACGTACAACCAGTACCATTCTCTAGCATCGCCTGCCAAAAGAATTTGGAAATCACGAATGATATCCGACCAACAACATCTATGTTGGAACTGTAAGTATTCTACTCGAAAGATAAAATCTTCAACGGACAATTTTTCTTGGTTGCCGTCAAAAATTACTCCCCATCTATCGAGTTTTACTGAAGTTGGCGGATAACCCGGAGGACTATTTAGGATTTCCCTACCGTTGCTTTGACTTGATGGTGCATTGCTACTTTGTGACTCAGGTCTCTTTTGAAGATGTGGTTGGAATTCCCTTTCATCAGGTACTCGAGGAACATTGTTATCGGGTAAGCGATATTGCCAATTCTGGTTTTGCTGGTTATACATTTGATTATCCCCCCATCTAGTTGGCCTGTTTTCACTTGGATAGTTTCCTTGCGGCACAATGGGCGCTGGCATGGACCATCCTGGTGGTTGAAACGCGGCGTTATTTCCTTTACCCCTATTACTAAAGTTATTGCTTGTTTCTTTATTTGTAGCTGATCTGGTACGATGTGTATTGAAATTATTGGTCTCCCTATTTTCTCGAAATAAACTCGTGACTTCTTCCCTGATCTGAGCTAACCCTGTCAACAAGCCTTCTTGGATTTGCCTACTTATGGACTCGTCTAGCTTTGTTCTAATTTCTTGACATGCGTCTCCCACCGTTCGCGCCACTGTGTCAGGGTCCTCACACGCTTGCGCGACGTTTGAACCTTGAGGATTATTCGCATCAACGTCCGCATCTGCTGCGGGTGCACTTGGAATTTTGGGGACTGCTCCCTGGTGTTGAGTCGGCTCTCGTCGAGCTGAAACCGGCCTTGTCATAATTGTTTTAGACAAATCCCTAAATGACACATCCTGCATATTTGGGGGTGGTGGTTGTTGCATGTCGGTATAAAATGTGTTTAAAACTTTTAATGGAGTATTGAATCTTAATAATTTTTCTCTAGGCGATGAGCGATTTTGATCGAATTGTGCGTGCCGTCGTTTGTGTATTGCCTTGCGGAGGTCTCGGTTAGACATACCCCCTATTCTCTCCCTGAACAAAAAAAAACTAAAGCACGCAGCACCGCGGTAATAATAATTTTTTGTGTGACACGATAAATCTGAATAACAGGTATCCGCTTAAACACGTATGATCATAAACCAATTAACTAAATATATAAATAATGAAATAAATAAATACTAAGAAAATAAATAAATAAATGCAAACTGCAAGATAATTACCACAACCTAAACAAACAAATGATTATCACTTTTAGATGATGCTTACAGACAATGATTATATCAGTGCGTATATAGTAAGTGCAAGTTTAATTGCGTAAATTTAATAAGGTAATATGTTGGATATTTATATATATATATAAGATTTATTAATGAATTTATTCTTTCAGGTGTGCAGCGAGGAGGATCTGCGGAACATGTATTTCGGGTTTACTTGATATTTCTATAAATATTTCAGACATAATATTGCCATTTTTCTAGATACATCGTCAGAGGTCGCAACTACGTTACAAATTGTTATGTCTACTTTGCTCACAAAAGCTGCGCTATTGGATTTGCCTCTTTGAGCCATCCAAGTCATCAGTTTTAAACAAAGTATCTACATATTTTAACTTTTTAGCGTTTTGCGGAAAACAAAATTACGTTAACATGCTATTCAGTCATTCATGCAATCTGTCCTGGTGTCCGTTGATTATCTTTACATTTATTTGGTGCAATTGCATTTGCAGCTATGGTGGCTTCTTGCAAGTCACCAATCATTTTGTACAAATGTCCAGTTGCAGAAATGAACTCCATAACACGTGTACTCGGTGTCTCTACACGTCTGTCGGTCACTCGCCGCGTCCCGCAATCATGGTGCTATTAAAACCGATTTGTGATGTCAAGTTAAGCCACCATGATTGTGAAACTCAACGAGGAAACGTCCGAACTTCCACCATTTGATTTCTGCTTTAGCTACTGGTTGTTCATCGGCCGTGATTCCCCTCTTCGTGCATTTGGACATGGCTATATAGCCCCTCCAAGCCACGAGTGTTTGGAATCTGCCGAGGAAAAACCGTTTCATTTTCTTTCTGTTGTAATGTAAAAAAAAATTAATTTCTTCTTCGGTCCGCGGTTGCTCATCCGCAGTATTTCCTTCTCCTGTGCAGTTGGAGTTTGCTTGACTGCCGCTCCAAGCCAACAGGTTCGGGAAACTCTGCGGAGGAGAAACCGCGATGCCCGTTCGCTTGGCCGCCATATTGTTATGGCGTCATTCTAAATCAACAAAAACTATTACTAAACTACATTCAGCCTGCGGTTGCTTGTCGGCAGCGCCTCCTTTGCATGCGCAATTGAGATTTGCTGCATTGCCAGCTCAAGCCGTCATGGTTTGGAGACTCTGCCGAGAAGGAACCGCGAAGCTCGCTTTTCGTATTGGGCGCCATATTGTTATGGCGCCGCTCTACACTACATACACTGCCACTTCTTCGGCCTGCGGTTGCTTGTGAGCAACGCTTCCCGCGCACGAGCAATTGGACTTGGCTGCTTGGCCAGTCCAAGCCGTCCAGCTTGGGAAACCTTGCTCAGAATAAACCGCAAGGCTTGCCTTTCCGTTTGGGCGCCATATTGTTACGTGACCCCTGTCGTGTACTCTTCGGCTACGGCTTGACTAATCGCCCCAGCTAGCTCTTTTTGCAGGGCGGAGTCGTTGACCCGTCAAGCCGTCCGTTGGGGCGTAACAATAACTTAAAACTAAAACTTACACTACTTCTCCATTTTTTTTACCCTTCAACCCTCTGATGGTTCATCCTATTTACCCTCCCTTCCATGTCCCCATTTCCTCCCCACCTCTTTAGAACACTCAGCAATCCATATTTCTTGAATTTAACAAACTTTATTAATTATATACAGAGTGTTTCATTGCACACACGGTAACAAGGTAAGTTTATATTATTCGAACATTTCTAACACAATTTCTCTTCTTTTTACAATACTCAAATTTTCTTTATTTTCTACAGATGTCGTTCTAACAAAGGGCCACCTATAACCTGACTTTGAGGCGCTACTGTCGATTGTGTATTCCGGAGGTTCAACAAGTCTTAAGGAGCTCCCTAAACTATGGTATCCTCACGGTTGGTAACGAATTCACACACTATTCCCCGCGATACCCTTTATCCCGACACCTTTACACACCACAAATATTCCTGTATATATATATATGTTCATCACAAAAAAAATTAGTATGAAATTAACCTATTAATTTCTTATAATATAATAATTAAATATTGAATATGTAACATAAAAGCATAGGGAAACAATTGGAACATACAGAAAAATAATAATACACATAAATACGGTACAAGTGCATATATAAATATATGAAGTGGACAATGATGAATTTTTGTTCTTTCTTTTTGTAGATAGGAAATATTTCATTGTAAGCATTTACATTTATTATTTTAGTTTGAATATATATATTTCGATTATTTTCACCAAACTTAGCTACTCTATATTTGGTAATTTAAGCATTCAACGCATGAAATAAACTAAGCGGCGCTGCAACCCACAAATCAGCAATTTTACACAATTTCATTTGCAATTTATTTTCAACGACTTTTAGACTTTTTCTTTTTGACTTTATAGGTTTATTTCAATGTATGCGAAATAACTTCACCACATTACTTCGCGGCTGCGCTTGAGTTTCTGCCCCCCTTGGATTTTTTTCTTTTTTCGGGCATGTATTGATGTAATACGTATATGTATACCATTTATATAATATATAATATTTATACAATACAGATATAATATTGATATAATCTTTCTTTTTTTTTCTTTGTAACTTTTCTTATCATAAGGTTTATCTGGTTTTTTCTTCCGTTCTTATTTTAGTTGAGTAGACGTTGCTTTTTGGTGATTTCTCTGTTCTGGAATCTGTCCTTGCCGTCTCCGGTGTTCACCAGGAACCTTGATCCTCGATATGATGCCGCTTATATTGTGTCGCCTCTAATCTGCTATCCTTGATGAAAGTCAAGGAATTCTAATTTTTCCTTTTTTTTTTTTAAGTATTTTATGCACTGCGTTAAATTTTTTCTTTAAATTTTTATATAGACTTTAAAAAAAAATCTTTCTTTCTATGCCACACCGATCTAAACTTTTGTCTCTATTTTAAACCATACTTGATCACGGCTCTTTTTTCTATCCCTTGCTCGGCTGTCCGAGATTTTCCTTGAAACCTCTGTTTCTTCCCAGCATCTCTGCTTCCGCTTCTGAACTCCCAGATTTCTCTACACCTGTTTGCGGAACTTTTCCCATTTATAATAAAAATATATATATTTTCCGCTGTTGCTAAGGCTATTTTTTTTTCCGTTCTTTTCCTAAAAAAAATATTCTCGATCTTTCTATCGGACGGACATTATTCCTAATTTTCTTCTTCCCCATTTCGCCTACCCTACCAGGAGGTCATGATCGTTAGTTGCTCGCTAATCTTTCACTTCCCGCCATTTCCCACTTAGCATGGGTTACCATTTTCATTCACAACCCCTTTCTTTTGATGCATGTTGGTGTTGTTGGCTCTCAATTTTTGGACTGGCAATTCACAACTAGAACTGCTATTCTCGCCGCTCTCTAAGCTAAAGAGTTGTTGGTATAGCCGTGGCGGCAAGCTAAGTTGTGGTGAAAAGTGTATTTTATTGTAAACGGAGAGAACACTGAGCGCGGCGAAAGAAAATAGGGAGATCGGTGAGAGAAAATCTATTTGTCGGTACGGCAGTACACTTTGACATTTTATTTTTATGTACGATGACAGGAGTAGAATTCGGAGCATATTGGGTAAGTGTGTTTTCTTAATTAATTTATTCTTTTATTTCTTCTTTTACAGCCATCATCTGCAACAAGTATTTAAATAGTTATCGCCGTTTTTGATATTTTTTTTGAGAAAATTGCTATGTCCAGAAACAATGACTAAAAATCCATAAATTTTATTACAGTTCTGGGCAGTACTGCAAGAATTCTGAAGATTTGCAGAAGTAACTTGGTACCCTACATCCGGTCTACGCACCAAAAATATTTTTTCTCGGAAATTCATATATATTGTTGGAGTTCTGAATAGGACCCCCAGAGTTCTGAAGATTTGGTCTAGTGACTTTATGCCCTATCTCCAGTATTTAAATAGTTATCGACGTTTTTGATATTTTTTTTGAGAAAATTGCTATGTCCAGAAACAATGACTAAAAATCCATAAATTTTATCACAGTTCTGGGCAGTATTGCAAGAGTTCTGAAGATTTGCAAAAGTAATTTGGCACCCTACATACGGTCTACTCTACAAAATTATTTTTTTCTCGGAAATCCAAATATTTTGTTGGAGTTCTGAATAGCACCCCCAGAGTTCTGAAGATTTGGTCTAGTGACTTTATGCCCTATCTCCAGTATTTAAATAGTTATCGCCATTTTTGGTATTTTTTTTGAGAAAATCGCTATGTCCAGAAACAATGACTAAAAATCCATAAATTTTATTATAGTTCTGGGCAGTGCTGCAAGAGTTCTGAAGATTTGCAGAAGTAACTTGGCACCCTACATCCGGTCTAAGCTCCAAAAGAATTTTTTTCTCGGAAATCCGAATATTTTGTTGGAATTCTGAATAGCACCCCCAGAGCTCTGAAGATTTGGTCTAGTGACTTTATGCCCTATCTCCAGTATTTAAATAGTTCTGGCCGTTTTTGATATTTTTTTTGAGAAAATTGCTATGTTCAGAAACAATGACTAAAAATCCATAAATTTTATTATAATTCTGGGCAGTGCTGCAAGAGTTCTGAAGATTTGCAAAAGTAATTTGGCACCCTACATACGGTCTACTCTACAAAATTATTTTTTTCTCGGAAATCCAAATATTTTGTTGGAGTTCTGAATAGCACCCCCAGAGTTCTGAAGATTTGGTCTAGTGACTTTATGCCCTATCTCCAGTATTTAAATAGTTATCGCCATTTTTGGTATTTTTTTTGAGAAAATCGCTATGTCCAGAAACAATGACTAAAAATCCATAAATTTTATTATAGTTCTGGGCAGTGCTGCAAGAGTTCTGAAGATTTGCAGAAGTAACTTGGCACCCTACATCCGGTCTACGCTCCAAAATTATTTTTTTCTCGGAAATCCAAATATTTTGTTGGAGTTCTGGATAGCACCCCCAGAGTTCTGAAGATTTGGTCTAGTGACTTTATGAACTATTTCCATTATTTAAATAGTTATGGCCGTTTTTAATATTTTTTGTTCAAATTCATGTTTTTCAGTCTTTTTTTTTGTAGAACTGTCGTTGAAATCTATACGTATCAGAATATATCACCATATATCTATCAATAATAGTTTAAGATTTATGACCGATTTTCATATTTCAATTTGTGAAGTTAGCACCCCAAATTTTGAAATTATTTTTTTTTTCTTAATTCGCCAGAACTATTTCCGAAACTGGTAGAGAACTCTAGAACTATTTGGGGTGCACTCAGAACTCCAAAAAAAGTGAACTTTTTAAAAAATGAGGTGCCAAGTTCACAGACATCACCTTTTCTGGTCTTAGACTTCCACCTCCGACGACAAATCCTAAATATTTAAATTCTTTGAAGCAAAATTTTTACTTACTCATTCCAATCGTTGAATTTGCTCTTTTCAGGCATTGTGCAACTTCACTCAACACTCGTAACTGCGTTTCAAAATCAAGAGCGATAATCAAAAGATCATCAAGATATACAAAAACATGTGACTTTAATCCCTGAGGTATAACTTTGTCCATGAGTCTGCACAAACATTATGCTGCATAAACCAATTGGAATCACGGCCAATTGGTACAGCAGACGTCCTGGTATTTGCTTACCTCATCCAGCTCTATTTGCCAAAAGGCGAATTTTAAATCAACGCTACTGATATAGTAAGTATAGTCTATGCGGCTATATAATATACCTTCAATATTTTGCAGTGAATATGCATCTTTGACAATCCTTTCGTTGAACTTCCTCGCATCGAGACAAAAACGATTTTTATTTGGCTTTCGCATGACTGTAATACGGTTGCTCCAGGGTCTTTGACTTTACTCTATTATCCCTAAACGAAGCATTATATCGACTTCTGCATATACAATGGCCTACACCGACGGTGACATCGGATAATGATGTTCTTTCACCGGTGTAGCTTCTTCCATCAATTTTATCGAGATGGTGAGAACAGACCTCACAGAACCTATCATCTAAGCTATTTATGTAGGCGATAAATGGTTGGGGTGACTATATAAGATTGAAACTATCGCACTGTTTTTCAAGGGTGAAAAGAAAGTCGTTAGAAACGGATTCATCCCCGAAATATTTTAAAGGTTGCTCGCAATTTTGAAGTTTATGAAACCTTAAAAAAAGCTAACCACAAACGTATGCTAAGGCATTCCTTTGGAAGAAATTAGCTTCATCTATATTTATATCTATAGGAAATCTATGTGCTGAAGGTAACTCTCGCCTTGGCAGGCTTTGAAAATGTTGCCATGACTGGTCCAAAATTAATTGGTCATTGCAAACGCTTTGAAAAACTTCGTGTTTAGCATCTATGGGGTTGAATCATAAAATGTTCGTGTGTTCGCAATTTTCTTTAGTCACAATATCTATGTATATAATGCAACTCCCAACGCTTCTGAAAATGGTTGGTAAACATTTGAGCTGTGATCCGGCAAATTTATTATCGCCCTTTCTTATTTGGTCAAAGAAACGCTCTAGTTCGTCGTGGCAAAACCTCCTAGTTTGTGAATAGGAGAAACCTTTGCAGAATAAATATTGCACTAAACTAGAAGAACTAAATGGTTTTTCAAATAGCGATAGGTTATCCGAGAAAGGAAGAAGACACCTAACGCAAAAGTTTTGAAGTGGCTGGTTATTACTATGCAAAATACAAATTTTAAAACTTCATAAAAATTATAAAATAGAAATATTATTATAAATATATTATATATTATATAAATATTAAATATATTAAATATTATTTAATAAATCCTACATGTGTGCGAAAGATATGTGTACTTGGTCGAAAGATATGAGAAAAACTATGTAAAACTAAATAAAATACTCTAAATAACCATATCATGCCATAATCATGAAAATTGTATTTAATAAATCATACATACATTTGTGCGAAAGATATGATAAAAATTATGTACAAAAACTGTACAAAATACTCTAGATAAATAATTCTAAATAGAAATAATTCGATACCATTTTTTAAAAAGCACCCAAAGCAAGCAAAAACCAATTCATATTTATACCCTACACCTTAAGGAAAGGGTATATTACAAAAACTGGTATATAGTTTGTATATATATATTACAAACTGATATAAGGTTATGTACAAAAACTGTACAAAATACTCTAGATAAATAATTCTAAATAGAAATAATTCGATACCATTTTTTAAAAAGCACCCAAAGCAAGCAAAAAGCAATTCATATTTATACCCTACACCTTAAGGTAAGGGTATATTACAAAAACTGGTATATAGTTTGTATATATATATTACAAACTGATATAAGGTATATGTACAAAAACTGTACAAAATACTCTAGATAAATAATTCTAAATAGAAATAATCCGATACCATTTTTTAAAAAGCACCCAAAGCAAGCAAAAAGCAATTTATATTTATACCCTACACCTTAAGGTAAGGGTATATTCACTTTGTAACGAAATGTGTAACGCATAGAAATAGAGACGATAGGTATATAAAAGTATATATATTCTTGATCAGCGTGACCTCCTGAGTCGATTTAGCCATGTCCGTCCGCCTGTCTGCCTGTTGAAATCACGATCACAGGAGAACCGGTGAAGATATCTTGATGAAATTGTGCATAAACATTGTTTCTTGTGGTGAGCAGGTTGGTATTGAAAATGGGCAAAATCGGTCCACGACCACGCCTATTTTTTATTAAAAATGTGCTATCAGCGTTCGTTTTTGATCTATTACAACAAAATTTCATTCCTGGGTATAGAGTAGCATTATCCGTGAATGTGCCAAATATGGGCGTGATTCGCCCACTTTTAGGTTACACAGGCAAAAGAGGGTTATATTGTTAAATATATAAACTTCCTGAATAAAACTTTAGATAACAACTTCTTTTCCAAAAAAACATTATTACATCAAAACTGGATGCGGTCCTCCTACTTTTACACTACATATACAGTATAGTAGTATGAAAAAAAGTTTATTACCACGGAAATAAAGTTTAAATGAAAACAATTATAAAACAACTAAGCTACTTATTTTGTTTTGAAAAAGGTAATGACCACGCCTACTATTTATACAGAGGCGTAGCTAGGTCTCATGGAGCCCGGGACGGTTAATCAACTTGCAGCCCCAAAAATGCCTAGAATTCAATAAGTCCCTACTTGATTTCCACAACTGCCCGACATTGTGCCGCCCAGAGTGGACCGCCACCCCCGCCCCACCCTAGCTACGGCAATTTTTTTAAAACTTTTAGGTGTAGGGTATCTAAGATTCGGCCAGGCCGAATATAGCTTTCTTACTGGTTTTAGTATATATTTTATTATATTTACAGTGTATATTTTATTTCACAGTTATTTATGCGTGCATGCGATACTGCGACGAAGTACACATGAGAGGACAGCGCGGAAACAGCGGAAAGTTTTTTTGTCATAGGTTCGTCGCGTGTGGTCGCTATCTTCCTGAAGGTGGTACGTTTTTTGTGCTTTTTCCCTTTCTATAATTTATTAACTTTATATTATATTTTATATTTTTTAATTTATTAAGTTTTATTAATAGTTATTAATTGTTACCTCTATGAGGCAGTATATTGTGTAGCACAATGTGGAATGTGCAGCACATGTGCGTAGCACATTTCTTCTAATGCGTACTATTTTAAAAGAATATAAAATAATAGCTAATTTGGTATTCAAGGTTTTTGCAATTCCTCCATGAGCAGTTGTTTTTGGCTCATGTGCTTTAGTTATGAGTACGGATGTCAACGACTCTGGTATCCACAATTTCCAGCACATCTCCGATCCAATTTCATTTCTATAAATAATGCAGTCGTCCAATTTCAAATCTGGCAATCTTTCTGAATTTTCCTTAATAACTTTTATTAATTCCAGATATTGCGAAGATTTAAATTTAACTGATTCGGCGCTGCAAGAAATATAATTAGTCACTTCTATTTGCCCTACTGATCGTGACAACATATCCGCAACTACGTTTTGTGATCCCTTGCGGTGTTCTATTTGGAAATCAAAGGTTTGGAACTTCAACGAGCTAATCGACCACTTAAATCGTTTAGTGTAATCAAGCACGTAAGACTGGCATGATCTGTGATGATAGTAAACGGCATCATTTCCACAAATGGACGAAAACGTTTTACTGCCAATACTGCCCCCAAGAATTCCTTCTCTGCAACGCTGTAGTTACGTTGATGCTTGACCAGCTTCTGTGAAAAAAAGGCAATTGGTTTTTCATTTTTATCATCATCGATTTGAAATAAAACGGCACTTACTCCATACTCTGATGCATCGCATTGTATCCAGAATCTTTTACTGAGGTCAGCGTGAGTTAATACTGGGGCTCTGGTAAGTGCTCGTTTGAAATTGTAAAATGGCTCCTTTGCTTCTTGAGTCATTGTGAATTTAGAATTCTGTTTCAGAGTGTCGCTAAGAAGTGTAAAAATGGTCGCAAAATCTCATATGAAACGACAGTACCAACGCGCTGTTCCTAGGAAACTGCCCACTTCTCACGACGAACGGGGGATCGGAATCTTTTCGATTGCACCCACCTTTTCTGGTCTTAGACTTCCACCTCCGACGACAAATCCTAAATATTTAAATTCTTTGAAGCAAAATTTTTACTTACTCATTCCAATCGTTAAATTTGCTCTTTTCAGGCATTGTGCAACTTCACTCAACACTCGTAACTGCGTTTCAAAATCAAGAGCGATAATCAAAAGATCATCAAGATATACAAAAACATGTGACTTTAATCCCTGAGGTATAACTTTGTCCATGAGTCTGCACAAACATTATGCTGCGTTGCATAAACCAATTGGAATCACGGCCAATTGGTACAGCAGACGTCCTGGTATTTGCTTACCTCATCCAGCTCTATTTGCCAAAAGGCGAATTTTAAATCAACGCTACTGATATAGTAAGTATAGTCTATGCGGCTCAATATACCTTCAATATTTTGCAGTGAATATGCATCTTTGACAATCCTTTCGTTGAACTTCCTCGCATCGAGACAAAAACGATTTTTATTTGGCTTTCGCACGACTGTAATACGGTTGCTCCAGGGTCTTTGACTTTCCTCTATTATCCCTAAACGAAGCATTATATCGACTTCTGCATATACAATGGCCTGCACCGACGGTGACATCGGATAATGATGTTCTTTCACCGGTGTAGCTTCTTCCATCAATTTTATCGAGTGGTTTTCCATGTGAGTTCGCCCAAGTCCGCTTTCCTCATAAGATGTGAATTGTTTCTTTATTTTTCTGCTCCGGAGTTAAATCGTGCATATTCGTATCTGTTTCTTCATTAAGGTATGCTTTGGCACTCTCTAGTTTCCCCATTATTTCATCTAATCCTATTCTAAGACCCTCTAGAATCTGTTGGTAATCCACGTATCAATTGAGTTTTTTATTGGGGCACATACATTATTAATCATGCCTACTACCCCAGGATCCTCTTTATCACCGTTAGGTTTTACTCGCTGATTATGGTGCTCGTACCTTTTTTCCGGTATCGGTGTTCCTCCTGGAAGTGTTCTCTGATGACTGCACCGAGTTGTAGCCGACCCTCAGCGAGTCCAAAATCAGTACGGCGGGGCGGCGTGGCTCCAGGCTCGCATGTTCGGATGGCTGTCGTGGGGTTGATGACAACGATAAGGTGCCAATGGGAATTATCGTTTACCAGTAAGACGATGCACTGCTTCTCGAACGTTCCTTGTCCATCGTCTTACGGCCTCATGTCTTTCGGCTGCTGCCGGCAGCGTCCCATCACTTTTCTTCCGTGTTATCCTCGTAAGGAAGTGTGGAAAAAAACGTATATTGCCGTCTGCTGTGCTTCCGGTGATCCTGCCTTCCATACCCATTGGAGATATATGTAGGTCGATCATCGAGGTATTCAGCCATTGACCTTTAGCGAACCGTCGTCCAAGTAGATCATTATCGCTTGTTTCTCCGGGTAAACACATATGACCTGCTATACTCCAAATGAGGGTTGCTGTTGTTGTGAGTTTTCCCGTTGTAGTGTTGTTTGTTGTTGCTGTAGGAGCTGTTGTTGCTGCTGTAGTAGTTGTTGTTGTTCTTTCCATAGTAACTGGTGTTGTTGAAGTAGCTGTTCTTTCTATAGTAGTTGTTGTTGCTGCTGTTGTCCGATAACCTCCGTTCGTTGCAATAACATTATTTGTTGGTGACCCTCAACGTCTATTCTTCGTCGCCAGAATGCCGAGCGTGAACCGTCAACCATTGTCCTCGACCCCTTCTACCCAATTGTGGGTAGAATCCAAGACTCGGATTCTGGATCGTTGACTGTTGAGAAGCCGGTACTTCTCCCTCATCCGCTCCTTAGCCTCCTGGAATAGGTCCCTGTTATTGTCCATTTATTAGCCTACACTTGCGCTCAAAAAAAAGCCGATTTCATTATGTAATGTTATAGCCACATTCCTTGCCAAAAATTAAATAGATTATTCACTCAGTGCCTAGAGATATTTACGGCAAGATAAAGAGATTACCGGCAAATGGCGGCCAAACCCAAAACCCAACCAAACAATAATTTTTATAAGGAATAAGGTCTGAAATAAAATAAAAAAAATTAATACATAAAGTTTAAGAAACCTTGTTTCCACATATAAATGTGTTTTTTCCCCTGCTTTTCACATTAAAGTTTTAGCATACGAAAATACCTTTTTCGTAGAATATACTGATTTCCTTCAAAATGAAATTTTTTTAAATAATAATGTTATTACAAACTAAAACACTTCACTAAAACAGAATTTTAACAAATATTAACACCTGAGTGAATAATCTATTTAATTTTTGGCAACGAATGTGGTGATAACATTAAAAAATTAAATCGGCTTTTTTTTGAGCGCGAGTGTATACTTGTTTTATTTTAATTTTCCTCTTTTTTTCGACCTATTCCGACGATGGTTGAACCAGAGATAGGACACTTCGAATTCGCCGCTTCAAAAATCGGTTTGACGTCTATTTTTTATGAGCTGTTGAATTCATGTACACTATACGTGAGAACTACCATATTGTTGTTCTTGTTTTCTGTCTTTCGTTATGTTGAAAAAATCAGCTGTTTCATGCTTCACCACGGATTCATGTAGTTATGAAATCAGCTTAGCTAGACGTCGTATCTTTTGAAATGGTTTCACTACTGCTATTTCGTTACCATCGGTGGCTACACACTGTGGTTTCTCATTTGGTTTCAAAAATCGTAAATACTTGATGGCAATGTGTATGTTAAATTTACTGAATATCCAAATGTTGGCCAGAGTGTTAGAAAATATGAACACGCGTTTGGCAAACTACGTTGCTCTTATTTCGTTTGACAACTGCTTACTTTTGTGCGTGCAAAAAAACTGAGAAGCAGCGTCTATTTTCGTTTCAAAAATTCTTTACACTCCATACCATATTGTAGACTTTTATCTTTCTTCCTCATCTCTCTCTCCACTAAACTGAAACCATATCAAAAGATACTGTGTATAGCCAAGGCCATTGGCTTTTAAAATATAAATTTCACCATATATAAGCAAAGGTGGTGAAGTTTCCCAAACCTAAAATGGTAGGTGCAAACGGATGTTTGTGAAATTTCAGCAAAATGCATATGTGTTGAAACAGCGAATTCGAAGTGTCCTATTTCATTATCTCTGACATGAATTCAACAGCTCATCAAAAATAGACGTCAAACCCCGTGGTTCTGCTATCGAGCAAAACTCGGTGGGAAATTTATCTAATTTTTGTGACCGGAGTCCGTGCAAAAAGAGTGGTTACGCTTGTGCTTGGTCCACGCTTGCTTTCTTCAAATATGTATTATATATTTTTTCTTACCTTCAACAGCAACCCGTTTACTACACAAATGAGAAAACGTATTATTTTAGATGTTGTTTTCGACGCGATGGAAGACCAAATGTTTATATTAATTGAAATGTGTTTAACATAAATAAAGTCGTAATATTTTGGAACGATAATCACAAGAATATAATTGATAGATTTATCAGTTAATTCCATTTTTTCACTCCACTCGACTTTTCAATACTTTTGTGAATATTGAGACTAAGCAACACCGGTTTGCTTGGTGTCCTCGGTGTACGCTAGACCGAGTTTTCGTGCTCGGTGTGCGAGAGTGATGTTGAGAACAGAAAAATATCCCATTCTCTCTTTTACACACAAAACAACAAAAAAAAGTCCTACTTGCCAAGCAAAACTCGATAGCATAACCACGGGGAAACCGATTTTTGAAGCGGCAAATTCGAAGTGTCCTATCTCATTATCTCTGATCAGTGTTGCCTCGATTTACGCTGCAGCGTTCGCCGCCTTCAATACAATACCTTCGTTTTATGTAGTTGACAATTTTGCAATGCATGAAGGTGTGCTTCATTATGATTTGTACCATATAATAATCTATAATACTCGAAGATGCAAGATATTTGCCATCAGTATCTGTATCAATATCTGCTATGGACTTACAGAGATCGGGAACCTTCCTGGACAAATCAAAATTAGTCACTTAAAAAAGAAACTTGAAAATGTCAGCAAGAGAGATGTTGACTTTCATTTTGTATTTTCCTCTTATGATAGGTGACTTAGTTCATGTCATGCAGTAGTGATGCAGTTTGGCCATTTTTAGTAACATTAATTGACATCATAATAAAATCCTATCGTTCCAAATTACAGATGAAACTGTTTCGACTGTTAAAAAAAAAGTTAGAAATACATCAAAGTTTTTAAGGATACTTTAAAGCCAAAGCTTCATTTTTTAACTCACTATCCGTTTGTATTGAAATTCTGGTCCAATCTATTATAAAATGTATGGAGTTTTAAATTTTAATCAAAACAGAAGCTTTAAAATCTATGATCATATAATATCTTCAAGAAAAATACTCGTATATGCTTAACTCTCCCAAACAAGCACTGGAACTGCAAACTTATACTGATTTGCACAACAGATTTTCTTTCCAAAAGAATACACTGACTTTATTTTTGATGAAACTTGAATTTATATTGTCCAATATTACAATGACATCTAAATGGATATCTTAAAAATTATAACGAACTATTAATTCTTACCAAACGAAACAATTTGAAATAATATCGCTTCAGGAAACGCACACTCACTCTATCCATAATATACCCATTCCAATTAATTTCTCCCTTTATCCTAATAACACGTCTTCCACAAAATTTTGGAAGCCCTATTACTACATAAATGCATACAACGCGAAAGTATACATATGAGCAATAATTTTGTCTATGGTGTAAAAGACAAGTAGGTGTATATACTTTTATATATCTATCTTCTATTCTATTTCCAACTTTTCTTTATTTCTAACTTTTGCACCTTTTGTGACAATGTCAATATACCCTTAACCATATAAGAGTACAAAAATAAAGTCTTCAAAATTAATTAATCCGAATAAATTAAATACATATTTTCATCGCCACCTTTCACTGAGAACCCAATTATTTTCCCCTTCCTTTTTTAATGCTATAAATAAAATTTATTTTGCTTTTGCTTCTATTAAAAACAAAGTAAACAGATACCGGAACCCGAACCGCTGCGTGTTTCAAAACTCATCCTAATTTAAAATCTGTTAGAGAACAACAAGAAGAACAATGGATTTGCATTTACTTCTTGTACTATATTTCGCTACAATTGATATATTATTATTATAATTTATTGTATTTAATTTTAAATGATATAAATATACATTCTACTAATTTAGCTGCGTCTTATACTTATTGCAAATGCTGTTTCATTCGGATCTAAAATGTACACATTTCCTTGATTCATAACTGGTGAAAGCTTCTGACGCGGGAGAACTATTACGAAAAATTTGCAATTTAACGATCTTTATTAGTTAATAATATCTTACAAATTCAGCCATTTATCTTAGATTAAATGTTGCATTTCAATTAAGTGCTTTCTTTAATTTTGTAAGGTAACTTTTTAATTTCTTTCATATTGATAAAAAGAAAAAAACAAAAACAATGTAGATCCTGATTCGGATCTGGGAGGACGGCAAAAAAGCTTAGAAAAATTACTATTAAAACTTATAGTTTATTTAACGCATTTTTTAATGCACGAAAATATTATAAAATTTCTACATTTCATGTGTTTCATAGGCGGTGCTACAGACGGCATTCTTAGTCATGCTCTACTAAAATAAGCTGAACGTTTTTACACTGAAAACGTCTTTGTTATTAAAAAAAGTTATCTTTTATAAAATCAATTCTCGTTTTTAACAATTTTCTACTCATTACTCATTAATTTAACATATACATAAAATTAGTTTGCTTAAATTTTTTACCGAAACTAGGGATCCGAAAATTACTTAATCAATCAATCGATTTAAGAAAGCCTACAACTTATTACGTCATCTTGGTGCCGTCGAGCATTTGCACAATGTGTCTGGATACAATCGCGGTCGCCTCGCTGGCGTTTGGTATCAGGAATCGATCCATATCAGTTATCAGCAGGCCGTCACCATCTGGGCAGCCGTACTTGAATGTGATCAGATCCCGATGACGTTTCTTCGCCGTTATCTTTACGATGCTGGCCAACGGGCGGCGCACTATGACCTGCGCCTGACCACGCCCCAACTCGCGCAGCACTATCAAGTGAGTCGGCGTGATTATTAGGTGGCTATCGTACATGTAACCATTCATGTGCACCTCCTGGCACTTGAATGCGTTGATGATGTCGGGAGATTTCAGGTAGTGATTCAACGTTACGATCTCCTTGGCGTCGCCGGGAGGCAACTTGCTACCTGCGTTCTCCGGCGACGTGTTCAGCTCGTGATCATAGTACTGTTGCTGCTCGTCGTTGTCGTCGTCGATGCTGAAGACGGGCGCCACATTGCGATAACGTTTACCGTTGCGTTCCGAGGCTGAGACATGGCGGTCCTGCGAAGCATGTTGGCCGTTCATTTGGGAAGCACGCTGCTGTTGATTGGCCGCCGACGTCGCTGTGGGGTTGACGATGATATCAAGAAGCTTGCCTTTGACCTCTGCGGATTTGAGCTTCATGACGGCAGAAAATTTACTAAAGAGGTCAGACGAAGCGCTGGCGGTTTTATGTGATTCGCGCTTGCTCTGTGGGTGGAAACATTTCATAAATAAACGCAAAGCATGACTAAATCTTCAAGTTTTTAATAATTCTTAGTTACCTGCGCACTGGTCCTTAGCTGCACTTTGCTCTCGAGCAGTTGTCTGCTGCATACGATGCATTTCTTGGAATCGTGGTCCTCCAGACAATCAGTCATGTGGTCGCCAAAATAGTCATGTATGGCGGTGTAGCCACCGCTGAGCAGCGACACATATTGCGTGTTCTTCTGGAGGAATGATGCCACCACCATGTGTGTGTACTGATCCTCCTCCGTACGCCCGCTGCCCATGAAGCACAGATGTTCGCCGCCTGCATTTGAATTCGCTTCGATGGCCTGTCGTTGTGCGGTTAGTAGGCCCTGCACAGCAGTGCCAAACGCTAACGGCTCCTGCAGCATGAGATTGCAGTCCAAATGAAAGGCCGTCGAGAGGTGACCAGCGTTGTATTGATCTGCAGGACGACAGTCGACCAAAAAAAATCGCACTGAATCCGTGGCGTGGTTGATTTCAATGGATGCATTCTCAACGAGTTCGTACACAGAAACGGGTAAACAAAGCGCCTGTGAAAAAACGAGTTAAGGTGTACTAATCGATGGGATGCTCAGGCTTTAAAGTTGAAACTCACCTGCGAGACTCTGCAAGGTTCGTCTCGGTTTCCTACATTCGGCTTTTCAGCCTGGTTGCCGTAGAGGGCCTTCAAAAAGTCAGTCTTGAAAGAGCTTGGCGTTTTGACGGCGTAATACTGAGCTAACGAACTAAAGTCCACAACGTCGTCGGTTTCCAGGGCGCACGGCATGTTTGCGAGAAACTCTACGATTTCCTCTTTTCGGGCATCCTTCATGGCCAGAATCTGATCGCGTCCGTTAATCAGAATGATCAAACTAAGAAAAAATACTAGGAAGGGGTCTGCGTGCTGAAGGTATTGATCCCACATCGATAGTATAACCGAAAGGCCGCATTTGGAGGCGAAAATCGTCTGGAACCACTGCATTGAGTACAGGTCTGGAGTTATTTTCTTCGTATCCAACATGGTACAGAGCTCAGGATCATGGTAGAGGATGAGCAGACGGAACACGTGGAAGACATTGCCTTTGGGTACGCAACCCTTTGGTATATAGATGTCGCGGATCGACTCGAAGAGGTTGTACGTGTCGGAGCGATTCAGCTTCAGAGCGAGCAGAGGCAACAAGAGCTCAATCCAGCCGTTCTCGGTCTCGTACTGCAGATTACGGTTTTTGCAATAAAACGTTAGAATCGATTCTAAGTCGGACAGCACCGACACTTTGTCTTCATCGTCGTTGCCAATGCGCTCGACTATTTTATGACAATCAACACGTAGCTTGCTTTGAAATGGCAAATCATAGATTTCGTTGAAGAGAGACATCTGATCGCTTTTGTGCCGTACATCGAGACAAACCTGCCACACATCTGGACGTAAAGCCTCCGGAATGGCTTTGCCGTGGCAGATAGCGTAAATATCGTTCACATTGCAGTCATCCAGCAGCGCAGACTCCAGCTCTATTAACCTGTTGAAAAGATGATGAAATTAGAATTAACTGGAAATCGCACACAAAATTTTTGCGGTTAACTTTTCCAGTTTCTCACTATGTGGAAATCTTTTCATGTTGCTTCGAGTATTCATGTACTTTTTTATAAAGCAGTGAAAAATTATTATGAAGCCACGACAACAACTCTAAACCAATATATAAAACTAAAAAGACACTACAGTCATCTGTTTGGCAATAGATAACAAACAACACCTACAACAACAAGAATAACACCTACAACAAGAACAAAATTAACCTTCCCAAGAGACGGACGTTAGTGAAGTACCAAGGTTTTTTGTAGTCTTTGTATTACAAAAATTAAGCGTGCCATAAAATCCAAACGGGTTAAATAAGAAAATTTGAAGCAAGGGAAAGCAAATATTAATCATTAATACAATTTTTGTTTTTCCTTTGCTTCTCCTACTGGCGCATTACGTACCACAAATTCTCATCCATTTCCCCAAGTTTTTATACACACAAAAAATCACTTTCTATTATGTGTCGGCGGTTCAGTTCGCGTTGTTCTTGCTTCTATTTAACATTATATTTTGTAGACTTTTTTTTATATTTTAACCGAGATTTTGTAGCAAATCATTTGCTCCAAATAGAAACTTTACCAAATATATTGTGAATAGAAGACCAATGGTGGAAAACAAGATTACGCATTTTGGTTTACAGCTACTTTTTGACAAGACGAATGACGTTACTCCCGGAACGAAACAAAATTGGGGTCGCCACATACGATACGAATCTCAAACTTTAGACGTAGTATGAAGGAACAAATGCAGATCAGCTGCCAAGCTCAGATTTTTTTTTTTTTTTTTACCGTTATTTGAGACCGTTATAACCGGAAGTGGTCATGGCTTTCGGGGGCTGGTCAGCTAATAAAAGGCACTTATTTCATAAACTAAGTAAGCTAGCGGAACAAACGAAGTACTGTTGGAAAGGTATTTTTAATACGTTTCATTTATGTAATACACATTTTTGTCCATAACATGGCTGTGAAGGATTTATATTGATTTTTAGAAAAATGTGTGTGGCATAAAACAAATTATAGTTATGGAAAGCTTGTTATTCTACCTTTAAAATGGTATATAACTTATTATACTTACTATTGTATTATATTACTTTAGCTTTACTTTTCAAAATTTCAATTACAATTCCGCCTGCGCCGCTCTAAAGGAATACATTTGAAATTAGAAAATGTTGATGAAAAATCGCGTGAAATTTTTTTGTTAGGTTAGAGCGCCGCAGGCAAAAAATTTTGATGAAAAATCGTGCGATATACGTGTATAATATATACTCGTTGCATTGTGTCGAATCGCCAGAGTTTAACGTCTCCATTCGCTTGTGGCGCACTTCACAAAAATCGTCTGAAATAGGTATTTCGTTCAAATGCGATCAAACGTATTAAATTTGATTTGTCAAATCGTATGAAAATTTTTAAAATTTCGCTTCGCATTTGGGAAATAGAGCTCAAATGCGCATTTGGGGTCGGTATAAACGTAGCATTAATTAATTAATAATTGTAAATATTATTAAACATATAAATATAAATATTATTAAATTTTTAAAATTTTATTTATTAAATTAACAACGTGTCATTATTCTGCATAATTAAGTTAAATAAAATGAACACGATTAAATTTTATTTATTAAATTTAACACAATGGCAATAACTTTTGCTGCATGCACATATCTTCATTGCGACAGAGCCATCTACAGGTTAATTACGGGCCTCTATATAAACAAATTCAAAATTATTTACAAATGGCAATACAAAACAAAAACGAAAAATCATTGACGCTAGAGGAAGCCATTTTTACGAAAAACAAAAATATAAAATGATAAAATAAATAAAATAATTAAAAAATTATTGGAAAAATTATTAAGATAACAAATAAGTGTAAAAAATATTATTAAACTAATGAAAAAAAGAATGTGAAAGTGATTAAACTATTTCTAAAAAAAAATAGCGCAAAAAAAATTAAAAAGATTAAACTATTTCTAACAAAAAAAAATTGCCAAAGAAAACCAAAAACAAATTTGATAAATATTTAAAACAGGGCAAAGTGCACAAAAAAAAAATTAATTGATAAACATTAAAAAAAAAGTGCAAAGTGCAAACAAAAAAGGCATACAAAAAAAGTGCAAACAAAAAAAGTGCAAACAAAAAAAGTGCAAGCCAAAAAAGAGCAAACCTTTGTTTTCTTCAAAAACAAAGAAAAAAATTGGTAAGTTCTTTATTATTTTTAATTTGCTAAATTAATGAATTAATTAATTTGTTTTTGTAATTTTTCATTTCTCTTTCTTTTAAATTAAAATATGTTAACACAAATACAATTATAATTCATTTATTTAAATTTAAATTACACAAACATCAACAAATTCCCAATTTATGCATTTAAAATTAAATTCGTTTAAATTAAAGACCAAAAGAACTAAAATCACAATTAATTAATATTAAACTAAATCACAGATTAATATTCAACAAAACATGTTGAATACGTTGGCATCTCTTTCGGCATAAAATACGCGTGGTAGGTTAAAAACAGCTGATTAAATTTGTAAAATTTTTATGAATTTTAACTTCGTTTTACTTGCAAAGTATTCAATATTGTGCAAGTAGGACTTGTGTAAGACTTAAAAAAGGTTTCATGTACATTTCTAGAAGCGTGCATTGGTTTCAAAACTATCTCCTTGGTCTGTTTTACGTATTTGAAAAATCATATTTCTGGCTTATTGCTATAAAAAATGCACGAGTTGCATTCCTTTCTCAAAATAATTTGTAAACAAATTCCCGAACTGTCACAATTCGTTCCCGAACTGTCAAAATTACATGCGTTTTGTTTTTGAAATCTACACACACAAGCCTGATTTTACCAACCCATTCAAAGTTAAAAAATAGTTTCCAGTCTTGTAGTCTATGCTGTAAACACATAGAATGTAGCTCAGCTACAATCGTCTCAGCAAATTGTCAAAAATCTGCGCTGCTGAGACGCCGCAGAGAACAGCTGGTTTAATTTTTACAAAATCAAATGCGCAAAATCCATTCTGAAAATAAAAACTAATAGATAAATAAAACTTAATTTTATACCAGTAAGAAAGCTATATTCGGCCTGGCCGAATCTTATATACCCTACACCTAAAAGTTTTAAAAAAAGTGCTGAAGCTAGGGTGGGGCGGGAGTAGCGGTCCACTCTGGGCGGCACAATGTCGGGGCGGCAGTTGTGGAAATCAAGAAGGGACTTATTGAATTCTAGGCATTTTTGGGGCTACAAGTTGATTGACCGTCCCGGGCTCCATGAGACCTAGCTACGCGTCTGTATAAATAGTAGGCGTGGTCATTACCTTTTTCAAAACAAAATAAGTAGCTTAGTTGTTTTATAATTGTGATCATTTAAACTTTACTTCCGTGGTAATAAACTTGTTTTCATACTGCTATACTGTATATGTAGTGTAAAAGTGGGCGGACCGCACCCAGTTTTGATGTAATAATGTTTTTTTGTAAAACAAGTTGTTATCTAAAGTTTTATTCAGGAAGTTTATATATTTAACAATATAACCATATTAACGGATAATGCTACTCTATACCTAGGAATGAAATTTGTTGTAATAGCTCAAAAACGAACGCTGATATCACATTTTTAATAAAAAATAGGCGTGGTCGTGGACCGATTTTGCCCATTTACAATACCAACCTGCTCACCACAAGAAACAATGTTTATGCAAAATTTCATCACGATATCTTCACCGGTTCTCCTGTGATCGTGATTTCAACACACAGACAGACAGACGGACGCACATGGCTAAATCGACTCAGGAGGTCACGCTGATCAAGAATATATATACTTTTCTATACCTATCGTCTCTATTTCTATGCGTTACACATTTCGTTTCAAAGTGAATATACCCTTATCTTAAGGTGTAGGGTATAATAATTAACATATAAAAACTGTGCTGTACTGTGTGACAGTACGATTTTGCCTCATAATATTAATTCAAATGTCAAATATAAACAATCATAAAGAGAAGGAGAACAAGAGCAGCGACAGCTACAAAATTGAAAAATTTTCCGAAATTATCGCCGTCATTGGCAGAGGCAGCGGCTACCTTTTATTTTTTTTCTCGTTTTCCAAAAGAGCCTGTGTAATTTTGACAAGATGCAGCTACTATAGTCGCTGAGCTACATTCTATCTGTTTACAGCAAAATGCATGCTTATGACGAACTGCTAAGTATTTGGCTACAATTCCAAGTAAATAAGCGGTTTCAATGGCTAGAGTAGTTTATAAAAATTTTTAATATTTATTAATTACTATTAAAAATTATTAAAAATGCTTAGTTTTTACGTTGCATTTGTTAAAATATTATTTAAAATGGTTTTCAAATCTGTCGGCAGAGATAATGACATAGGAAACTCTTTTGCCTTCAAAAAAAGTGTCAAAATAAAACGAAAATTTATTACACGTATAGTAACGTCACGTCATACGTATTTCTTTCTCACGAAATTTATTAATTTCATTTAAAGATTGAAGTTTTATGCACCCTGTGTAGTTCATATAACATTTCTGCAGCCAAAAAGAGATCGCAAATGACGCCTTATTTGCTGACTTTGGTGGGTGTCACATTTGACATCTTGAGGCCGCCTCAGAAAAAGCTGTTTACGTTGCACCTTGTCACACTACAAACAATTGTGCGCGTCCTCAAACTCGTGTACGTGCAAACGGTTGAGATGTGTTTGTAAGCGCTTTCATTTCAACGAAAGCACTGTGCGCAGTGATTGATTTGACTTGTCAGTAGCATCAGATATGTTGTACTTTACGTACACTCTGTCTAATCTACCGTATATTTTACCTGCATGAGTTCGCATTATTCGAATGTAATGTAGTGTAATGTAATGTTGTGATGACCTTCAACTATTTTTTACCTGTTCGCCAGCCTCCTTTCTTAGAGGAATTTCCATGTTGTAAAAATAAACATGTTGTAAAGGTTGACAGAAAGACAGCAAGAGAAATTGCAACCTTTTTATACATCTTGTTTTTTATTTGTAATTCTAAGAAATGTATCCTTTCTTTCCAAAATATTCTTTTGGGTATTGGGTATTTTTTAAAATAAGAATGGGCAATATTTTCAGATTTAAGATATAAGTTGCTAGAGCTAATAATAATAATAAAAATTACATAATACAATAAAATTCTAAACGAAAACAGTAATGTAAGAAAAAACACAAAATCAGCCGGTTTTTCCATTCCATACATTTTTTCTTTTTACCGGCATGCAAGTTTTCTTAAGCGAAGCGAACAGATAAGGAAAATTTTCTGACCGTGCTTAGAGTTATACATGTGTTAGTGTTTGATGCTCGTGAGCCAGCCAAAATTTTAGCGCTAACATTGAGGCGAACGTGGACGAAAGCTGTTCCACTTTTTGCCATCAACCAATCATAGCGTGTGAGTCTGGCGCATAGATGCCCAGTGTGACACCCACCTTTCGGACTCACAAATTTATATAGCATTGTTCAATAGAATTTGTTTTTGTAAGAGTTGTACTAAAACTCACCGTTTGTGGTCGAGTCTTCCAAACAAATTTTGTTTTGCCTTCAGACGGGTGAATTCACATAGATAATTTATAGCAACAACCAGTAAGGCGTTTTTCATGTCAGCTGTTTCGTTCTAAGTTCCTAATCATTTCATCTCTGGTTTTCGAGTTCGTCGTCCGTAGTCATCGAAAATGTTTTGTGTCAGTTTTTTAGAAGAAGAAAAATTTTAGTAAACTTTGTTATTTTCAAATCTTTTGATCAAGGTTTTCATTAAATCTGGTATATTCTTCGAATACGAATGTTTAATATTTTTTTTATACAATAAACTAAAAACGTTCGTAAATGAAAAAAGTGTGAATAAAAGAAAAAATTTATAATTATTGTGTTTAGATTCCTTTTGTTTGAAGAAACGAGATTTCTGTCTGCATATGAACATAACTTCATAACATTTGCTACTTGGCACTTGGCTCTGCGCCAAACGAGAATAATATTAAATTTGAAATAAATCTATATCTCTTCCTCGTTTGTTATCTTTAAAATAAGTTGGCTTTGAATTTAAAAAAAACTAATTAGAGCATTTTTAATTCTTGAATTGAATTGAAAAACGGTGTTCGAGTTCTACTCCAAGGAATTTTTACGTACATAAGAGGTAAGTGCTTAATTTTATTTTTAGCATTTTAATTGTACTGAAGATTTCGAGAACTTTTGATTTTGAGCTAAGATGTTCCAAGAACTAAATTTTTTCAGATGCCAATCATTTAATTGTCCTAATCCTAAAATTATTGATTTTCTAAGCTCTTTGCCTAAATTCTTCAACGTCCCGCTCTGACGATGCTGCAGTCCTTTTTTGTGGTTCGTTTCTTTACTGAAGAAAACATCATATTGTAAGCCTTTCCGCGCATGTCCCTTTATGGAGTGGACTCTGTATGCTCCCGTTTGTTGCTGTTCTACTTCGTGCAGTCGACCTGCGTCAAGTTTTTTCAGCTTATTTGCAACATGGTTTGTATCTCTATAAACCTTGAACCATGTTTCATCGCCCGTTTATTATCCTCTCACACTGCTGCAGCGGCGGACGATGTGGATGTGGCTGATGCTGGTGTTGCTGCTGTTTATTGAGTTCAATATCTCTGCATGAATTTCTTCCTTTGCCTTGTATTTGCTTCTTCTCTTTTACATGCTTTAGTGGCCAATTCAGTTCAGCCTCGACTGAAAAAGTTATGCATTTGAAGAGGTTTAGTTCAAAATTATTAAATTAAAGTAAAATAAAAAAATAAATCAGTTAGAAAAAAAATCGTATGAAACTTAAAAGGAAGGGCTCAATAAAATGTTCGTATATTTAATAAAATGAGCGATAGGGAAAGAGAGATAGCTTATTAATAAGGAACTTAATCAGGTTACTAAATTTGAATTTAAATTAAGTCGAAATCCAGTCATTAATTTACTCTGAACCTTTCCCTTCTTTTGGCCGAGTCTTAATTTTAATCTTAGAAAACTGATTCTAAACAAACGGTTTTCAGGGAATTAAAATTTAGTTCGTTTTTCAATCCTCTCCGTTCTCACCTTCCATAAGTGAAGGACGGCTTTTTATTTAAGATTAATCCCGAAATCTTTTACCTCGAATCTTTGAAGCAATTCTGCGAAACAGGATTCTAAAATCTTTTAAACAAATTGCAGACAAGACAACGTTTCTCTGTGTCCCTGACTCGTTCATTAATTCTGTTATTCATTCCTTCAAAATTAAACCAGTTAACAATGATGTGTAAACGAGGACGATTACAGGTAAGAAATCAGATTCGTGAGTCGTGTCACGCAAACACATCAGCTGTTATACACTTTGCACTCTAACATTTGTAATCTTTTTTGAATAGATTGAGGGAGGGAGGGATTCATGTTCACTTGTACCTTTAAATAGACAGTAACAATAACAACAACAACAACTACATCAGCGTAGAAATGCATCCAGGCTTCACTAAAGATTTGACCTTCCGACGCTACTACTTATGCGTCACGTTGTTGACATTTGAGTGACATACGAAAGGAGGTTTTAATAATAGTTTATAGAGTAACTTTAGAACAACCTTTAAGTAATCTAGTTACTGAACTGGATGAAACTGAATTGAATTAAATGCTGTTACAAATGACCTACATTTCTTTTTAATCAGTTTTTAGGTCCTTTTTCCCTAGAATTTTTACAAAAAGCTCAGTTTTGTGCAATCTATAAAGGAAATAAAATTATTTATTTATTATCACCAGATTTATTTGTAACAATCTCCTTTTGTTGTAGCTGAGGTTATTTTTAGATTGAGGTTATATTTAGGTCTCTCTTTGTCTCTGCCTCTCTCTCCACCCTCTCTTTCTTTTTGTCCGTTTATACATAGACATCACCTTCATGTGCATTTCATATCCTTAACTGACCTAGTTTTTTCTTTGCTAGTTTGGTAATAAAATGGCTGATGACTGTCCCACCAGAATTTAAGAGCATGCGCCAGATTGCTTGTAATCAACCACATACACATGTATCTAGCTCAGTTACCTCAAGCCTCACCGCTTCATAGTTTCAGTTCAATAAAAAGTTCACTAACCAAGTCAACTACATGCGACAAAGCAACTAAACTACAAAGCAACCAAACGACGAGCAACCAGCAGTCTTGCATCACAGCAGAGTTCTTCTAACTGTTGACGCTTTTATAGCCACATTGATATGTAGTCAATCAGCCAGTTCGTCTTTACTGAGTATAGTCTGAGAATCACGCCACGAAATTTTCCACAGTGGCTTCTCAATAGCTGCCATCCAAGCACTCGCTGCTTGATTGATTTACTGTTTACTCAAATGTTTTACGCTTGCATCAGTTCTTTGTTCATCAGCTTTGATAGCAATGAAATTGCACACCACATCTTTTTTTGCCAACTGTTTATTCCTTCATATTTACTTTTCATATGCCTCTGTAGAATTATCGTGTTTCTGCCGATAGATTCTATTGCAATGTATTTGCAGATTATCTTTAGTCTTTTCATTTAAACAGCGCCTGCAAATCAAGTTTCTGTTCTGTTTTGCACTGTTCAGGTTCAAGTTTAGACTCGCGATAAAACATCTGCGACAAAACATATCTCTGTTTATTGGGTCTGCAGCGAAACTTAAGCACATGCTTAAGCAACTCGAACCATGCAGCGGAGTGACCATACGAGTACATCAGCTTGGCGACGCGTGGTCCAAGCGATAAGCTTTTAACTTGTCTGTCTGTCAGTCTGTCTGTCTGTTTTCATTCCATCGCAACATGATACTTTGTGTTGGCGCTTTAAAAAATATTCCACATGCATTTATTTATTATTTTTCTTTGATGTATGTTTTTCTTAAAATAACCATGCTGGTATTTTTACTTTTTCCTATATTAAATAATTTGTTTTATTTTCAGATGAAAAATCGGCCTGTTGCGGGCGCCAGAAGCATTGCTTCCGAATGGGAAGATAGCGTTCTCTTCGATTCTGATGATCCGGATTTTTGCAACATCAATGCAAACGTTGCCAGTGTCTTGAATACTGCAGTAAGTGATGAAGTTGCTGCATGCACCGAACAACTGGCGGAATTTTCATTAAAAGGTACATTCGAATAAATTTTAAATGTGATATTATTTTTAATACTATTCCAGAGGTGGGTGACATATTTTGTCACTTGTATACTTGTGGCGAATAATACACAGATTTAGATCTCGGCTCTTTTTAAAATCAATCTCGAAAAGCATTTTTGGTCTTCATCATAAAATAAAAAAATTGTCTGTGCTTTTTATCAGTTACCTTCAAAGACCGAATGTCTGAGACCGAGTGTTGCAAAATGAGTACACGTGCGAATGTGACTTGTTTTTTGTTGAAGTTGATGAAGGCTTTATTTTACATACGACATCGTCTGGAAATCGTATATTTGACACCTTCAAGTGACCAGACCTAATTTTAATTGAATCGCAACGCAAACCTGTGCTATTGTTTTTCTGATTATTTTGCATAAAAATGTCGAATTCGAATGTCTACTTTTGTACTTTGTTTCAAACAGAGACGACAGCAAACTTTGCTGTGTGTGTGTTCGTTTTTCAATTGTGATTTCTGATTTATACTCGTATGTGGTTAAATTATAATTAAATAGTTTCTTTGAATCGTTCGTTGATCGCACGGTTTGACGTCAGCCAAAAGAGTTATTTGATTTTATGCATTTCTAGAAAGAAGTCCTAAAATTCACACGGCGAAAAGACATACGAATCGTGGTTATAAAAAATAACAGGATTAACAGGGAAACAGCATCTATTCAATGCTCTGAATGGTTTTGTTTTATTTATTTAATTAGTTGCTCCAACTAATTTCATTTAAAGTAATACGATTTACTTATATTCCCAGACTAAATATTATATAGTATATTATATTACAGTACATATTTTAGTATAGAATATTATGTATATGTAAACATTCTAAATATGATTTTGTCACTTCTTATTTGATATTTGTTTTAAGGATTCATTTGCTTTTATTAAATTTATATAAAGAATTCATATTAATAATAATATTTATTTAATTGCAAAACATCCCTTTCAAGTAAAGCCTAAAACTCTGCTCCAACTTTTTCACACTTCATCTTCAAAGCCTTTTTAGTAAATTTGTTTAGTTTACTTTCGTACTATGAATAAATAACAATAACGATAAAAAATAAAAATAACTTAAAAATTAGCCTCTAACCGCTTTCGATAAGAAATCTTCTAAAACTATATTAAATATTTAAATATTTAAAATAGGAAATATTCTAAAACGAATATTTTACACCTCTGCATTCATCATTAAAATTTTCTTACCACATTAATGATAGAGGGATTGATAGTAATTAAAATGCTATAAGAAAAATGCTAGTAATTATATTTTTCAATGATCTGACACATTTTCATTTCTTAGCAACGACCGTAAAACGGTTTCAATGATCATACAATCGAAGTGCTTGCTTAAGCGTATTCCGTGAGTGTGTTTTTCTTTTATTGTTTCTTTGTGCTTTATACAATGTATCGTCTTTCTTATGATATTAATATTGGTGAACTTTTATTTTGCTTATATTACAAGCGAGAAGAAAAAAAAAGAACTGTGACAATGACAAATGCATTTATTGTTGTTGGCCGATGATTACTGCATCCAACCTCAGCAACCTCTGAGAATTGTGACCATGATTCAGGACAATTTGTTGGGATTTCTCTGAAGTATGAATTAATGAGTCTGTTAGTTTATTTGTGCGATTTTTTTGTTGCTGTTTTGAATTAAAAATTTTCAGCTCTTATTATTATTCATTAACACTTGTGGTTCATTTTATGTTAATGATAATTTTGAAATAACACAGTTTTATGGACTGTTATTAAGTCCCGTTTTTATGATTTGGCCTTAAAATTCCAATGTTTCAGTGTATCTTTAAATTATACTTTAAATTGTCTTCAATTTCGTTTTGAATCTTTTCTTTTTAGTTGGCTTTTATTCGTTATAATCATTTATTACATTTATTATTTTTATTACGTTTTTATTTATTACTTTGTCTTGTCTTTGGTCGGGTTTTTCTTGGTGCAAGATGGAATATTTGTTTAAGAATAAAAAGAATAAATATGGTGAATATATGAGTGAATGCAATCGTTTTATTTTGTGTTTATTTTCTCACTATACAGAGAACGGTTACCGAAAGAGAGGGAAAACGAGAAAAAGAAACAGAAGAATGCTGTTGAATGCAATTAAAAAATTATATACCTTATATAAAAATAAATGTAAAAATAAAAAGTTTATTATATATGTATGTATGTATGATGTCTAAAAATAGATTTTTATCAACATTTATCAGTTTTGTAGGCATGCAGTTGATCGACGATTAGATAAATCTAACCATTATCAACAAAATCGGAATAAAGAAAACCATTTTAAATCGGGTTTTGACATTTGAAATGAATATACATTGTATATACGAGTATGTATAAAAACGCACTCATATCATTATCTGATGTCACAAGTAAAAAAGAAGAATGTTAATTATTAGCATTTCTTTACATATTATGTTTTTAAAAACAAAAAAATTTTTCACAATAACAGTAGATCTGATATTAATTCTGTATTACAAATATTTGTTATTTTTAGCTCATCAGAAATGATGAACTGATTTTTATTACAAAACAAAACTTTTATAAAAACAACATTGGAAATCCGTTTTTTCTCTTCAAGTTAAATTTTAATTAATTTGAAAGTTCCTCTCACTGCCTATCACTCTCTCTTCCCTCTTTCTATCACTCTACTTATTATCCTCTTCCTCTTTTTTTTTGCTTCTCCTTTTAAAACTCCTTGTTATTAAAACAGAAAATCAATAAAAATGCTTCTTCTCCAGAGCCAGGAATTCCAAGAATTGCATTCAATTAAAATTTACGTTCGCCATTTAAAATTATGCGAAGCTTCAATCAATGTGCAAGATATTTACCCTCACCAATTTATTTATTTATTTGCGTTTATTTATTCTACTTTGATTATTTTTATTGGTGTTTGTTTTCTGTTTTTGTTTCTATTTTTTCGCAAATGACGTTAGTCGCACTAACGTAGTCAATGACGTTGTTGCTTCTTAGTACGCATTTATTTAAAAAAACAAATGAACTTCAAAGATTGACACTTTAAAGTGTAAACAAATCGCATTCAAGTGAAATAGTTTTTTCGTAGTATAAATGGAAAATTTCTATTCTAATTATTATTATTGTTATTTAATCTTTAATCTGTAGAGTGTGTTTTTCTTTTCTTTCTTTTCGAATTTTCTCAAATCAAATTATCATCTATTTTTACACTATTATTAATAATCTTTTATTACTTCAAAAACTAATTAATAGTTCTTTCATTGTATTAGAAAGTTTTAGAAAAAGTAGAAAATATTTTCTTCAAATAAAAAACAAAATAAATGTTATTATTATGAAACTTATAATATAAATAATTCTACAATATTTTCTTTATTACATACTCTATCTAGGGTATGTTTGTGCTCTCCGATCGAGTAAAAAGATTAATCAATTGATTCATATGATAAAATTAAAAATTGTGTGTATATTAAATAAGGTAGACTTTCCGCTGCTGTGTCTATTTATATAAACTTGTACCGTGCTCCATCTCGATGAAAACATTCACTGAACTATTTATAGTTCGTAAGATAAGCAAATAAATTCTGCTTTTCGATTTGCCCGTCTGTCTGTCTTTTTGTATCGTATTCTATCCTGACCTACCTCAACTCAATAAGTGACTAATCATCAAATTTTACACAATAAATTGAATAGACAAATCGTAGTCTTAGTAAAAATAAAAAACGATGTCTATTCGAAACTCGTTGAGCATCTTTTATTTATATTTGATCGTTTGCCCAATCAGTATTGTAGAGCAGACTCTTGAAAAATGTATCTAATCGAGTTTATTCATTATACGAGCATCGTTAGCATCATCATCTTTCTTGGAATTTTCGGTTTTTCCAAAGTCATAAAATTTATACGCCTCAAAAACAAAAACAAAAAATACATGTGATACATGTTCCATAAAATAGGAGGTGTTTTTGTGATTAGAAAACCGATTCTTCTTTTTAATGGGTTTTTATAAACTATGAAATAAAAGAATGATTTTTCTTCTGATCGAGTATTTTATAATCAAATCGTTTCTGAAGACTTGAACACTTTATTATTGTGTATTATAATGTTTCATGATATTCATCAAAATCATGAATATTCATCAAACTAATTCTAAATTTCTGATTACTACTATGAATAAATGATTTTAAAGAAAATTATTGTAACTATTATGAGTATTATTATTCGTAATAAATTATGTTATGTCTGTTTCCTCAACGACTTATGAATCATTGTTAATTCATTCGTAATTCTTGTTGTAACTCATTTCATTAGGTGAATATGGAATGAGTAGTTATTAACGAATCTTTCACTGAACTAATTTTGGATTTATGATGATTATCATAAATGAAATATTATTATGTGATGTGCTAACTTTCATGTGACATTGTCCACATTGACATGTTCGACATTGAAATGTGACGAAAAGAAAATTTTATCTCTTCTTCTTTAATGAATCTTTCTGAATCTTATGAATTTTTATTTTAAATGTTTCATTGCAATTCATTGTTGATTCTTTGGTGAGTCTTTTGTGAGACTTTGGTGATTCGTGGGTAATTAATTTCATTAACTCGTGAGTATTCGTGAACCATTGTTTGTCGTATTCATAATTCAAACGCTCTTGAAATATAAATTCGATAGCAGATAGTTTTAGAATTTGCATATAATGTATGTATGTATGTAGATGTGCATGATTCGGTTTAATGTATTTATATTTAAATCACATTATTTTATCTCAGTTTAAGTGAAATTTATATCTAAATTTTTGCTTTTTTAAGGAATATTTAAGAATTTCCAAATGTGTTCATTATTCTGGTCCATTATTTCTTTCCTCTTTATTAAAAAATCACACCCAACCAACACGTCATCATGTTCATACATATGTATATGTATTTATATGCATAGAAAAAGATTTCTACTGTATATCATTTCATATAATCTCACATCTCATTTTTTACCCATATATTAACTCTTCCTTTGATTCTATTTGGTGTTGAATCCTCATTTAAAAAGAAGCCAAGATTGACAACACGAGTTGCTCATTATTCTCATTATTTTCCACTCCTCACCACACTTCCACAGAGTGTTGAATAACCAGAAAGCCATGATGAAATTTACATGACCCTGTTATTAGCGAAATGTCAACAGCATTTAATGTATTACATATATTATTATAGAAAACCAGAAGTTCAAAGGTTACTTGAGGTAAGTGGACTGTATTGTAACCATTCTTAATATAATATGAAACTACATAGATTAATAATGATTATTATTCAGTAATTAACAAGGCACAGTTCACTAAATATTTATTCAACTAAAACCGAATTGCCTCTTTAAAATATTGCCACCAAATTTTCAATTAAAATATATGCTCGTATATTTTGGTTACTTCAAGATGAATATGCTTAATGATAAATGAAATTAGATTAGTGAATTATTAAGTCCATCCAAATAATCGAAATTATAATTTTTAACATTTTTACACAAACAAAATCTACTTACTTTACTCTCTGTACTTAAAACTTTCTTTTTAAGTACAGAGTATTTCATTTCTTTATCCTAATTTAGTCTATACTTAAAAACCAGATCCTTATGTAAAATTTTAAACCTTGAACTTGTAAAACTGAAACTCATGAACTCACTCAAAAATATTACATCACTCAATAACAATCACAGTTTTATATGCGATGATTGTTTTTTTAATACTATCTCGAAATTTTTCTGAATCAAACTAATCATTATTTATTTAATAACAAGCAATTAGTGTTGTTTAAAAAAAAGTATACACGATATTTCATTCATATTGAAACTACAATCGCGATGTTGTGCTTCATTCAAATTTTAACCGATGATGAGCTGAGAAAAATATGTTAATTTGAAATTATATAAGATTAATCAGAAAACAGATCATCTGTTGTGTAGTGTTGTATGATGAATGAATTCCAATTGCATGTGATTCATTTGCGGCAATATTGATTTCTATCACGTGTTCATTGTTCTTCGTATTGCATCTTCGTCGTAGTAAAAAGTTTTTCGTTGTAATTATTTTATTGTAATCGCTACGCTGTTCACTTCTAGATTGATTTTCCCTTTCAGTCACTCCTCCAGAAGCGGAGAATACGGCACAAAGTATTCATATTTAATTTTTGTTAAAAAAAGCGAAAACAATTTCAACGCTCATTTCGTTATTTGAAATAACTGCGGTCATTTTAACTGAAAGATTTTAAAGAAAATATAAAAATAACTCAACTTTTCAATAAAACTGAACGCCGTTGTCATGCATGACGTCGCTGTCCGCAGCTTGTTTGCCATACAGGAAGTTTGTCCACCTTTGAAAAGCCTTTTTAGACTCTGCTCGCTGCTGACTACTCACTCATGTGAAAGTAAATTGAACTGTAAATCTTCTTGGCAACATTTTCACACTCGTCGTTCGGCGTGTGGCGTGAGTGTTGTTTTTCTCCTTGGTGTCTGTTTCTAAAGCCTTTTTCTTTCCTTGTGCCACAGGATGGTGGAAGTATCTAATAATAGCTAACTGAAAACAACTTTCATGTGACGTCAATTCAGTGAAATGTGATGAAGAAAAGAAAATATGTATTTATTATTATTATGCAAATTTGACGATCCGCAGAAAATATTTGTTCGTATGTACATACATGCTCGTACATGTATATACACAATATTGTTACATGTTGAATACTATCATTTTCGACATTGTTCCATGGTGAACTCCAATTTAAATGGTTGTACATTTGTATTGCTTATATTATTAACACGTAAAATTTAAAGCGTACAAAATTACTAATAATAATTAAAAATGTCTTACTTGGATTATTTCTCATTGAAAATAGCATATTTATTTTAGGCATATAAATTTACTTAAATTTTCTAGAAATTATTCAAAGCTAAATAAAAACGAAGGAGAAAATATTGAACCTCATTGCGTGTGTTGGTAGCAATAAACAATAAAATCGTATCAATGAATTTGAAATCTAATTTCATTGTTAATCTAATCAGAACTATTAAATTGAGTTGAATATAGTGTATTGTATATAAATTGGGATCATGAACTTGTATGCATATAATTTTATTTAATAACTGTTGGTTTGCTTACTGATCTGCATTAAAAATTAAGGCGTATAAAAAAATCTATCTATCGTAAACTCGTTCGTACTAATGACGAAAGTTGTTGCACCCTACACCCGAAGGTGAAAGAATATATTAAGTTTGTCCAATAGATTGTAACGCACAGAAGGATTTCCTCACGATTGAGAGGAAACGAATAAATTAAGATTACAATTAAAATAATATTATTTCAAAGCTTAATTCACTTTAATATAGATGAATGTTTTTTTTTAAATAAGTTATCAATATATTTTTTTAGCTTTTAGATCACCCTCTGACCCCAGCGTGCTTCTTCTCCACCCTGAAAATTGAAAAAGAGAAAATAAAGAAAAGAAAATAAAGAAATAAAATCGCAATATAATTTAAATTGTTGATTTTGTGCTGTTATTTTTCAAGTCTTTATTTATCAGTTTTGATTAAAGTTCTATTTCTTGTTGTTTTTGCTTTTTATTGCGGTCACTGAACCACCCGTTATTTAGTCACCTGTTTTTTGAAAAAATCTTCATGTATTCGCCTTGGCATTGTTATTGTCATTGCCATTGTTGTTGTTGCTGTTGTTGTTTAGTGTTCTTAGAACTTGAATAATAAAATAAACAACTAAAATGAAAGCTCAAATAAGTTTTTAAATGTGTTTTTAAATTAGCGTATAACTAAGTACTTAAATAAAGTATTTGAAGTGGCAACGACGAAGATCACATTTCTTCGCATGTTTGAAAAAATTTCCCCGGGATTTACACCTGGATTCCTCTTTTGGAAGAGTTGCCAATCTATAAATGAATTTGGTATTTTTTTTTTATTTATTTTTAATTATATAAAAGATATACATATTTTTTTTTTATTAAAGATCATATTTTGTATATAAGAGATAATATTTTGTATATTATACACCTGGTAATATCATTCTTGGGAATTTAAGGTAAATAAATATTCTTGGTATTACATTTTTGGAAGAAGTATTATGAAAAGTAAAATAAAAGTTTTTATTCATAATTTTGAATGCATTAATAAGATTTCTAAAACCAAATTGAATCACTTTAGGCCAGAAAAGAAAAATGATATACAAAAAATTGGATTAACTATAATTGTAAATAAGATGATCATCATTATTCGATAAAATAGTTAAATAGTTATAATCTTGAGTATATTGGTTTTGTTATATTATAGACATGTTTAAAATGTCTGTATATGAATAAATTTGTCCAGTTTTTTCTCCGATCTTTTCTAACATTGACAATATTCCCTTTAATCTGCGACTGACGTGTATTTAAGTTCTTATTCAGTTTTAATTAGTTCAAGAGAAATTCCTGTATGTTTTCCCATGCTCCACCCTCCTGTTTTTCCTCATAATATTCTGATAGATTTGGGAATGCCAGGAATTCTTCAGTGTCTTTATTTATTTCGCGGTGTTTAGTGTAAATGTGAATATACAATAACTGATTATTCCTTATAGTAACTATAAAACTCTAAGAAATTATTGTTTACTAGCAGTTTAAAGGTAGGGGGGAAAATGTGACATGATTTGGTTTTGGCAGAACTCTCTAGAAATTTCGATTAGCGTAGGTTAATTAATTAAGTTAATTGAGAGTGAATTAAGTTAATTCGGTTTGAATTGATTAGGTCACTTAGATTATGTTCGATTAGACTGGATTATGCTAGATTAAATCAGATTATGTTAGACTTGATTGAACTGGTTAAATAACTTATAGTAGCTTACATTAAGTTGATTCTTCTGTTACTTTAGACTATATTAGGCTTTAAGTTTATAAAGTATGGTATCGTTATAGTATACTTTATGTAGTGTATATACTGAAGCCCTTTAATCTTAAGTTTGCCCTTACTTTTAACTTACCTTATGTCACTTGATGTACTTCATGTGATTACTGAATATAATCTCATCAACAAAAGGATTTGTGTAAGTATGTCCAATTGAGTGGATAAGACTTTGATCTTCCAGGTGTCATTATACTCTGAGATTAAGATACTATATACTATAAAATCACCTCTTATTATCTAAAGAAATTAGAAATGCTAAATAACAGTTATTAACTTTAATACAGTTATGCAAATGAAATGCACTTCGCAATTAAATGTCTCTATTATACGCATGTATTAAGTAATTGCTTTTTTATGCTTCTTTCCGTTTTACATATTATTAACATTTCAGTATTAGTAATCTACATAGTAGTAATTAGTAACCTAGTATTAGTAAATTCTGCAAACGCAAACTCAATATTATCAGGACACGTATTGTCAATAGTCTGTACTCATCAAGTAGTGTGCACTTTAGCCTCTTCTTCGAGAGGCTCTCAAATAATCGATATTTCGCCAAATGTCATGAGGGTCTAAGGTATATCAGCTTCAGCCAGGCCGAATATAGCAGTCTTTATGTTTTTTTTCTGCAAGAGAGAATATATATTTTTTATAATATACTTTTATTCCTACATATATATGTATTTTCTATTATTCCTATAGTTCTTCATATTAATACTAAAGCCGTTTTGCTAAGGCTCAGAAGGGCGGGATCTGGAAAACAATAGAATACGATTATAGCAATATTCTTCTTAGAGGTTTGGTTGATACTCAGACTGATTACATTATAACGAGACTAATTCTGGAGAAAAGTTTGGCATCAGTTATCCTTCCTAGGAAGGGGGGCTGGTAATCCTAATCTGGAATTAAGGGTCGCTATCGACACAGACGGCTGAAAGGTAGAATGTACTCCAAGGGCTTTAAAATAACCGAGTGTATTTCAAGCGGTGGTATAAGCATTTCTTGAGCCTTGCAGGCCAATATCCTTATTATTCGCCCTAAGAAGCTTACCGTATTACCATATTTTATTAACATTATTTAACATATAATGTGATATGTATAATCGAGTGCATATGAACATAAATAAGATATTCGTAATCACATCCAAAAAAGTACTACAGTAAAATTGAGTCACTCGGCTCATTGGCCGTTTTTTCCATTTTTTTGACACGAGCTTTTGAATATTTTTTATGGTCCTCCCTCCTCTTAAATAACAATTACACAATTACAATTAACAAATACAATGCACACAGACCAGAATACATACACACGCTATATACATAATATGTACATACATAATTACAATGGATTTTATCGGTCGAGGAGTTCAGAGGAATTCCGGTGTTTTTTTCGATGGGTCTCACTTCTGGTTGTAGCAATTTTAATCAATTTTTATCTCCAAAGTTCCACGTATATGACATTTAAATGTAATGTACATCAGAGCGGAATTGAATTGCGGAATGGTCACCATGGTTGACGATTATTAAGATCATTCCTCAGATTTGGGCAGAGGGCTTTGATCTTTATATATTAAATTAGCAGCTTTTATTATTGCTTTATTTATTTAGAAATCTCATTAAGAATTTTGATATCAATTGTCGAAATTATACACATATACATACATACAGTTTAATAAATGAGTACAACAATTTTATTCCATATAATAATAAATCTGATCATTCTGATCATAATTTCAATTTACAGCTTTCCAATTTTTTATTTAAATATTTTTTTCTTATTTGATTGAATGTACTTTTCAATATCTTTCTTTTTCTTTCTCAAAAAAGAAGCTTTTCTTTTTCAAACCATTTCTTTTATTTTCTTAAAAATTGCTTTTTTTCTGCATTTTGTGATTTTACCGTATGTTTGTTTAATTTCATTTTGCTTTGTTTTTATGTTTCCTTCAATTTTCGAGATTAATTTAATTTTAAATTGTATTTTTTAAAATCGTTTCTATTCCATTCTTTTAAAATTTTAGTAGATCACTTTAAGGATATCATAATATCATTTGCATTAATCAACTAAGTTTCAAGTATTTTATCTTTTTTAGTATTCTTTTTTCTTGCTCTTTCTTTTTTTTTGTACTTATAATTATTTACTTAACTCAGTAATTTTTACATATGGTTTCGATTCTGCTTTATAGTATAATTCTATTAATTTCATCATGAACATTGATTTAAATTCAGGCTTTAGTTTACATATCGTTTTATTTTCTTTTCAAAGATATATTTAATATGAAACCTCAGGGTCTATATTTAGGCCAAGTAAATGCTATGAATATACTGTACAATATAATTATTATATTTTATACACGTACGAGTATATATAATTCTCACTAGGTTCATACATAAAATTCTTAAAGGTTTACATAAGATCATAATAAAAGTTAATTGATTTCTTAGATTGGATTCAGTTACTTTGAAATCACGCTATAAATTTAGTATTTACAAAGATGTTGTTTATTTTTTAATAGATTCCTATTGGCAGATAGACGATTGTTAACAGTAAATAACGTTATATACGTACAAAGTATTGATTACTTTCTAACCTTTAATTAACTTAAGAGTTTTTTATTTATGGTTGTAGAAGTTATTATTTTTTGCTATTGTTTGTTGTAAAAAGTGCATAACAATAATAAGTATACATATGTATGTACGAATACATGTATATATGTATATAAATATATTATATATATATGCATATATGTATATATGTACCTTCAACACCTTGAACCGCGTTAAGTACTTATTCAACCTTTAGAAACAATAAAAAATATATCTATTCAAAATACTACGCTCAACGCTCCAGATAGATTCCTGTTCGGACCACAATTTTCCGGTTTGAACCGATTCGTTCCAGTCGAGTTAAACATCGAACCGAAAACGCGGCCTTTATTAGAATTCGATATACTAATATTGATAAAATAATATTTTATAATGCACCCAAATGAGACGAACAGATGGAGAGACTGACTGAAAGATGGACTAACTGGCAATCATTGCAAATCAACGCAAATTCATGCCTAACATTATCAAGAAAACGTTGAAATTTAGTAATTCAGTGAATGAATGACTGACTGGCTGAGTGAGTGATTGACTGAATGACGACTTCGATTGTGTGAACTTCGTCCAATTAAAAAATATTAGAAACTCATCGCTTCGTGGTTTTACACAAAAAAATTAGCTGTTAAAATTTGTCTGTCCGAAAAAAAAAATAAAAATAAAATCAAACAAATACATATAAATATAAACATAAATAAATTCCTTTGGGATGGAACGACTGTAGCAATGCAGATAGAGAAACAGACAGACAATTGAACGTGTTTGTACTGTACTCAATCTATCGCGAATCGCTAGAAATTGCGCGTGGCAACGGCGCTTTTTTTATGGACCGCATACAAATACAACAGAAGCGTGTTGCAGCTATAAAATTATTGGACGTTGTCATTAAAAACGGTTTCAATGAATTCGCATATTTAATGGTAATTGGTTGCGCCTGAGTTGAGAACAAAGCAAAGTTCATGTCGTATTCCTAACACACTTTAATAATGATTCGCATTCTCGAGACTTTTATTATTATTATTAGAAAAAAAATAAAATTTACATAATATATTAAAATTAAATACCTAGAATAACTAAAGTAAAAGCATAAAATAAAAGTGAAAAGATTAAATAAAGAGTATTAATTAAAGAAACTAAAAAGTAGGTCACAAAGAAAAGGCTAATGTGAGAAGAGAAATTACAAAGAAAAATCAGAAGGAATGGGACCTGGTGGAAGATGAATTTATACCCTCCATCTTCATGATTTCTAGAGAAATATCCTTTAACTCAGAACCTTCAACAGAAGGATTGTAAAGAGGCCAGGATCGTAGAGACCTTAACCCCTTCAAAATGTGTGGAGTATTCCCACGAAAGTTACTTTTGAATATTTCAGATTGAAATGGAATATATTATTAGTAGAAATCGAAGGCGTAGAGCGGGACACCGGTGTCCCATAAGGGTCAAAGGGGTTAAATAGGGAAAGTATTATACTTAACCGTGACCATTGTTTGAGGAGTATATTTACAGTATTGATACTTCGTGTACTGACTGGTCCACTTAAGTTTGTTTCTTCAATTTATTATTCAAAAGTGGACGAACCACACCCATAATTTACAGGATATTTAATAATGAGGGCAGAAGTTTGTATGTGTGTTAGAGCTTGTTATTATAGTTACGGATTATTATAGCTATATACCGATTCTTAATTCTTAACAGCACAGATAATGAAAATTTTTGGGGGGCGGATCAAACCTATTTTCGCTAAAGTATTGAATATCAAAGCAGGAGATGTTCGGGAATAACGTAAGTCGTTGTCTCAATAGCACCATTATTTCCATTCTTTGTTTTACGGTTTCAAGAAAGGTTTCTTTACTGATATAGTATATAGTATAAAAAGTGGGCATGTGAGTTGAGTCATTTTGTTCGCGATTTTCCAAATTGTTATGAAACGATTGAAATTGAAATCAAGTTCATCATTTGTTTTCGAAATTAGGAATCAAATCTTCATTATAAATATAATAATCTTCATTATTTTACAAAATACAAGTATATTCTCATCTTAAAATTCGCTAAAAAATACCCGCATTAATTTGAATTATTGTATGTTTGTTGTTGTTGCCTTTGGGGTTTTTTCTTTGTACATGTTTTTATAATAAGCTCGAGTTCTACTTATATTATACATATATACATTTCCTCAATTTCGTCGCGTGTGATTTCTCTGGAATCGTCTTTATTTATTTTTAGAAATCATTTACATATCTGCCGCTCAGCGAACACGAATGAACACGAACGATGAACAACAAACAGAAACGCAATTCGAAGCTTTATCTATCTATAGACAAAGCTAAGCTTAGAAATACATGCTTTATTTTATTTTATTTCTGGGCTTATGAATACAAATCTAATTAAGTTGCTGCTGTTGTTGTTGCTTCGTGTTTGTTAGTTACTTTGTTGTTAGTCACCAAAGTTTCGAGAACTCTTCATCACCATCATTATCAAAAGAAATATGTACTTATTAATCAATCAATCAATCAATCAATATAATAATAAAATATAATTCGTATATACATATGTATTGTACATCAATATATTACACATATTTATACATATTATTCCTTGATATGGATGTATCTCATACTCTTGATCGAATTGTTGTAGATCTATAAACTGTTTTAGCAACATGTTCCTAAACATTTCTTCTTAACAGGCGCTACATAGATGTAACTTATTTATTTACTTATTTATTACAATGATGAAATTATTAAAAGTTTCTCTTTCTTTTTTTAATCATGATCTGTGTGAAGTTGATGTAATAGCATTGTATTGTATTGTACTCGTTTATGGTTAACTTAACATTACAAGGCCAAAATATATGATTTTCATGTTTACAATTTTTGTTATTATAGTTTTTTGATTCATTGTGTTAAAGGTCAAGTTTAGAGCTTTTGTAATTTTGAAGGTCATCATCTATCGTCTATAATGGTGCTTATGTATATTTTCTATCACAATGAGTTTCTGAATTTAGACTTTCTGTGTGATAACCTCTGTTGGAATTGAGTGTTTTTATTTTAAGTTGTAATTTATTTGAGTTTCTGCTAGAGCCGCCTCAACTCAGTTAAATTCAGTTGAGTGTTTTTTCTTTAGCCAAATAATTTTATTCGACTAATAAGTATTTCCTCAATTTGTTGCTTCAATTGAGTTTTTTAATGAGCTCTTTTACTTATCTCAGTAACGATGAGTTAAGATCGCACTCAAATGAGATCTCCTTGAGTTCTTGTTTCCTGAGTTATATTTAAATGAGTTTTTGCTATTAACTGAGTTCACTTAAGTATATTCAATTCAGTTTTCCGTGGTTTTTTTTGTAACTGAGTTTATTTTGTTTTTGTTGAGTTTGTTTATCAGCTGAGATTTTTTCAACTTAATTTTCTGTTATTTCTTTTAAATTGAGTTCTTTTGGTTTTGTTAATTCAACTGTAAATGATTTCCTTCCCATCAAGTTTCTTTGTTCAATTCGGGTTGACCTTTATTACTTTAATTGTTCAGTTGTAATGAGTTTGTTTTTTCTCTTGCAACAGATTTTTCAGTTTTTTGCTCAACAGATTTTTATTGAGTTTTTTAAAACCAGTTTTTTATTATTTGTTTTTTATTCTTTTGAGATGAGATGTTTTATACAATGTTTTTATTTTGTATATTATTTTTTGTTATTGTATTTTTAAGTTCGTTGACTGTAATAATCAGTGTTTTGAAAACAACATCAACATCGTCTTTGTGTGTTATGCATGAACTTGAAATGAATGAGTATTTGCTTTATTATTATTATTATTATTAATATTTTAAGAGTTTTTTGTTTTGGTTTAGCTATTTACAGCATTCAATTATTGATTAACTAAAAAATAAGCGGGGAAAAACACCAACAAATTCCTTGCTTACCTTGGATTTGAATCCACCGCATTTTCGAAATACGTATAATATTTTTTCGTAAACATGAACACAAATAGTTTAACACTTATAAGATCCCAGAAAATTATAACGTCACATAAAAAATGCGAGTGTATCACAAAAAACAGCGCTTGATTTCTAAAATTCTCATCTAACTGTTCAAATATATACGATACACATACATTTGTATAGTTTAGAATATCTGTAAAATCTTCCAAAAATAATAGATCGATCGATACTCATTGTGTCTAAAGTTCTTGACTAAAGTTGAAATAATCTCGTAACCAGCCGCTGATTATTACTGATCACGTATATTGCAAGTGCCCGATTGTAGGTTATACGATCCATAGGCCATGACCGAGGTATCAGTCAGAAGTGCCGGCGGTCATTGGTATATAATTTTCTAGAGCAGACCTTCTATTAATATACTCAATATAATAAATTTTATCAATTTAATCAATCTAAGTGCCTTAAGCCTTCGTTTTTCATTTTGTTGCTATCGTGTTTGATTTTTGTTTTATACAATAGATTTCTTTTTATTACTTATGGCAGACTAGAATTAAAATTAATATGCGTACTTCATGATTGAATGATTATTTTAACTTCGAAATTTATTAGTTACGAAAATTTTTAAAAATTTCATCATAAATACATCAACCCGTTCTGAAATAAGATAAACAATATACTGTAAAACATACTTCAAGGTTTGAAAGATACTTGAAAACATCTTGTTAAAAGCAAGAAAGAATATCATTCAGAATAGTGAAAGTTTTTGTTGTAAAGTGAGCAAAAATCATCTTGAAATTTCTACGATTTAATGATCGCATCAAGTAAAGCGATTTTTATAATTCCCCATTAAACCCTTTTTTGCTATAAAATAAATATATACAATGTATGTATAATATAATTATAAAAAATGTTATAGAATATTCAATATAGTATATAATTTTTTAAAAGTTTCTTTATTTCTCTAGTATTTCTTTAATACAATACTGTTTGTACTGATCATTAGCATCAGTTTATTAAATTCTCGATTTCTTTAATGGTTAAAAAACATTAAATACATTCTATTGTGCTTTTATTATATAATTCTTATTGATTCAACTTGATGCTTTGATGTACTTATGTATTCGTATTTAAAATTATTCTTCTCTTGTATTCAGCACATTCTTCTGTCCATATTCGTCATTGCTTTTCACTTTCAATTCAATTAAGTTCAATTAATAGTGCAAATATTGCTTCATCAACAATCAAGTGCAAATCGCTTCAGAAACTCAACATTTCTTTAGAAACTCGGTAGCAACAAGAGAGACTTTTTTATACTAAGTACGAGGCGTCTATCGGGTTTCTACCTGCATTTGGGTAGTGTTTTGTATTCGTATATACTTCTGTCCATAAAACTGTTCATGTTCGCATCCATATATGGAAAAATGTCATTTAAAAGAATTTCCAAATTAAAACTCTGAGCTAGAGACTTAATCAAAAGACAAAAGAATTCATCACAATAGAAGATAAATTCTTGGGTTTTCCTTGTTATTATAATTCTTCAGACTCTGTTAAATAATTATGTATGTATATACATATTCAATGCTATATTCTATTTTTCATGGTAAAAGATTAATTGTTTGTTGATTCTAAAATTTTGTAAGAATTCTCTCAGTAAAACCAAAGAAAATAAAAATTTTAATATTTGACATTTAAATAACTTTGGCACTTTGAATACACAAGATCAATACACAACTTGAAAGGTTTTTACACTACACGAGCACGAATTTAATCAGAATTTATTAAGTTAAAAAGCTTTTCATACAGTAAAAAGAGAATTTTCACTACTGCGTTTCTTTTCGATGATGTATCGATGGGTTTGAATACCGAAAACTCGATTAATTTGCATCACTAGCTAACTGCAACGGCGAGAGGAAAACCTGTTTGCGTCTACATTTAAATTGGCTTGGCAATATTTATATATTCTACATACATACATATGTATGTGTCTACATATCTACACATACAAATCTATCTACATACGTACAACTCACTACGCTATAAAATAATTGAGTTGTGTGAACGGGCTCTAACAGTGCAACGACTGTTGTCGACATTTCTTATTCTTCTTCTGTGACTTTTGTGACATTTTGTTGTTGTTATTGTTGTTGTGGTCGTTGCGCAGTTGAACAATCTTGTCTTCAACTGTTGGAATTCTGTTGGTAGTTTCTGTTTTGTATAAATTCAAGTGATTTAAACTCAAAAGATTTGCGTTTATAAATTATTTTGACCTTTGCCCCCATGCTGTGGGGGTCGGAGGGGGAGGGCGTGTGTTTGTGAGGTCGTGCATGCAATTCAATTGCAAAGGAAACTCAATTACTGTGCTTATTATTATGTATTATTATTAATAGTTGGTTCATCGAGTTTTGAATATACTCGTACTCTTCATCAACAGTCTCATTAAATCAGAACTAATAATTTCTTAACTTATTATTATTACTATGTATGAAAAGTCATTGAATCTACTTGCCGCTTCATCGCAACCGCTAAAAATAAGCATGAACGATTTGCATGATATCTCTGATGTAGATATCATGGATCTGTATATGCTTATTAAGTGCAATCTAAGAGCTCCTCAAGAGCTGCTTAAGTGCTTCTCATTGAATGCGTTCTCATAAGCAGCAGTCGTTTAGTAGAACAAAAACTGTAAATGCGATTGAAAGCAGTTGAGCATTTTTCCAAAGAGATTGTAATATATCACAGAAATATTTAAATTAAACGTAAAACGAAAATTTGATTCAATTTGTTTGCAGCTTGGCAATGATTGAACAAATGATCATATCATATTCATGTGTACATATGTATCTTTAAATCATACTTCAAAGAATATTTCCTTGTCACAAAAGAATCTCTGTTTTTTTGCAATATTTGATCCGAAAATAGCTTCGTCAAAATAGATATGAAATCTAACCCAGAGTTCATCATATCGGCGAATCTTTCTTACTCATTCATTCATTCATAACGATTCATAAAAGCTTCGCTTAAATTTGTTTAATTCATCCATTTATTTTTAGCATTCTTTTTAAAGTTTCAGTCGTCAGAAGCTTGAGAATAGCCGCTCGCGCCTGTCACTTAAAATAGTCTTTTAAAGAGAAGAAGTGTTCTTTTTTGGTCATTTCCGCCTTCACATTTGACGTTCAATAAACACTTTTACACGATACAAATATGAATAAATTAAAAAGATCATTTTTAGCGATTTCGCACATTCCAGCTCGTTGCAATTGGATTTGCATTAATTTTCAGTCTTGATTCCAAGTTGCAGGAATTCGCCAAAATGCTTGAAATTGTATTTAATTCAAAGCTAAAATAAACATAATAAATAAATGTTACAAATTCTTAATTTTAATTTCAATTTAAACTCTTTTAGGATAGAGATAGGCTTTTCTATATTCTAGCAAATGGTTAGTTTAGGAAAATTAAGTCATTAATATTTTGGGGTGTAGAATATTCTTTTCAACGATTAAAGGACAATGATGACGTTTTTGTGTAACTGTAAACAATATTGCTTGTCTTTCCGTTCCTATCCTTTCCTTTCCTCTCCTTGTGTTTAAATATGGTTTTTGTCCAAAAATAAACAGCTAAGATAACAACCCAGTAACCCATAACCCCATCTGTAGGATACTGTATGCTTATGCATGTGATCCTTATTTATGTGTATGCTTTATCCTGGGAAAAACCTTTTCATTAAGACGAGCGACGGACGTGCAGGGCGAAGAGCGAAGGGGGATTGTTCTTCGAAGGATGTTGTCCTTCTAACAGACTCTGTCTGTCCTCTGTTTCTTTATCTGCCATAAAACAATAAAGATATAAATATGTAGATAAGATAGTGTAGGACAAACTTAGGTGATTAAAAAATCATTGAAATGGGCGCGAGACTCGAAACCCATCTGAGGCCTATATTCATTCCTATTTGCGACAGATAAACAATAGAGGAGAGAAATACGATCATATATAGACACATAATCTAAAGATATTATAATTTATATTCAATAAAGATATGTTTTCTATCCTTTCCCTATACATTTTTCTATATATTATGAATATTATTACAACGTATTTATATATTCTCATATAAAATGTATATTTATTTGTATTCATTATGAAAATAACATGAGATGAGCATCTATAAAGAGTACCACCAAATATACCATAATGTAGATTATATTTAAATATAATATAGTATTTAAAAGAACAAGTCTAACAAGTTTTATGAATTCATTTACGAGTACTAACCTCAGAGTTACTAATTTGGATTGGATATAAAAATAATAAGTTCTTTTAAAATTATGTACATCTCTTTCTGAAAGACCCGCTAGTATATCAATAAATATACCATCGATCATCGACACATCATCATATACTTCATTATAAAACATAAGCGTTTTTTTGTTTCTTTTAAGAAATTCCAAATATTTGCCTCTAAATCCGGGGTATTTCCCGGGTATATTTTCCAAGCCATGTTCGGTTTTGTTATTTTTTAAAACAACAACCTTTTAATTTGAAGTTAAAGAGACCTTCTTATGCGTTATTTTCTAAGCGACATTAAATCAAAATTTAATTCTTCTCTCGAATTCCAAACATCTGCCAAAACGCAAAAGAAATTTAAAAACATAATAATTAAAAAAAACAAAACAACGGAAATAAAAATTTATATTTAAATTATATTGATTCAAAAAACACGTTTTTTCTGGTATATGGTACATGTGGATAACGAAGATTCCTCTGATTCTATCACGTGATTTTTTCACAATCTCAATTTTATTTTAATATTGTATATTTTTATTTATGTATGTATGTATGTATATAAAACATTTTTTTGATAACATAGAAGCTGAGTAAAAAAAAATTCAAAATATTTTCTATATTACATTTTTGAGATTGAAATAAACAACTTTACGAGTATTTTAAATATCAAAAAATCACCTTGGATTAAAAAATTAACCGCTCCCCCTTCCATTAAAAAAACCGTATACAATAATAACAACTCAAACAGCAACAACAACTCGATCAGCTTAATATAAAACTCAAATAATGAATTAATATATTTTTGAAGTGTGTTTTCTATCTAAAATTTTAACAAATCAGTTTTCGAAACTGAGAATCATCATCGACGGGATATCTCAGAAACTGAAGGGGGGAAAGAATGTGAGTGGAAGGACGAGGGAGAAGGAGGGCGGGAGAGAGGGGGAGGGGGAGGTCGTTCAAGTAGCTCATTGACATCGCTCGGAAAGTAAAAAAAGTAATTTATGAAAATATGTCAAGTGTGGGAAAAGCTTTTAATAAAAATCGAAAGGTTGCCAGACGACGACGGATGGAGTTGTTGTAGTTCGAGGAGAGAAATTATTGAGTTGCATAACGTGTAATCAACCGATTGAAGAACTGATTAATAAAATTTGATTGATTGATGAATGGTTCATCAGGTTTATTTGAAGCATTACAAGAGTGTTTATTTTCAAGTTGGAAACAAATAATAATAATAATTAAAAAGGAAATAAAGAAATGAATTCAAAGTACAATATATTCAATTATGATGTGTTTCAAAATACTTTTGGTGATTCTTTACGATTATATCCGCATATAAACACATGTAAGTGAGAGTTATTTAAAGGGATATCAAAACATCACTTTATTGCTATCGAAATTCAGTGTCGATCATTTTCAAGGAATGGTGATTAGAATTGTCCACCTCGTCGTGCGATTTGACCCCATCGAGAATTCGAATTGTAAAGATATCATTTACAAAATGTATTATTTACCAAATATGGCATATTTAATTTTTAATTTTTTATCTTCGTTTATGGTTTTCTAATATTGTATAGACATCAATCATTATTTTACGATTACATTTTATTTGCAAAATTTGAAATTATATCCGAAGTCTTTTTTTAGCTTTATATTTTCCACATTAAAACGTTTGGAATGATTTTGCAGCGTGACGGACTGCAATCAAAGTTTACTGCATGGAATTTTCCACGACAGCCGCGATCATTTGTTTTCGTTTTTTGTATTTCAGTGTTTTTTGTTTATTTTGAAGACGAGCGGGAGTATACATGAGTTGGTTCCTCCGATCATGTTTCTGCGAAGTCAGCGTCGGCGTCGGCGTCTTCAGCCTCGCAGCTCCTCAAATTCAGATTCCTTTAAAAAAATATCGATGTTTGTTTTGATTACAGCCCAGAATCGAGACGACAATCCAAAACTTATTTAGTAAATAAATACTAAATAATTGTCAACAGCAGAATATCGCAGAAAACTTAAATTAAATATGTAAACTCTTTCAATGATATAATAATCTCTTCGATGGAATCAAAAACTCTTCAAATCTGAGTTTTCGTGAAGTAGTAAATCTTTAAATCAATTTATAGCATCGTGTGTCAATTCCTGAGACTGCTAAAGAATACATTTTGTCAAAGTGACATCCAATCCATAATTTAATACAATTTAATTTATCCAAACGTGTCCTTGGCTCATAAAAAGAATTATAAAAATGTCAGAAATATTAAATGTCAAATTCATCTGCCAAATGTCAAAATAAATCCATCAATTTATGAAGATAACGATATCATTGGAACTAAATAATTTGTATAACGTAAGTTCCATTCAAATAACAATAATTTATTTAACAACAACAATAACAACAACAACAACAAAACCACAAAAAAAGTGTGCTAAACATTGCAATAAATGCAACAAGTTATTCAATCAACATACTCAACTAAGTTGCACTTTGATAAGAATTCAGTGGCAAAGCGTGAATAGTTTCGAGCCAGCCGAATGGGACCCACGCAATAAAATCCATAAACTGAACGCCGCTGGGTAAACGTCCGCTGCCAATGAATTGAAGTGCTTTCAAGGTGTTCCAGCGGCCCAGGACGCCAGGTAACACATTCAGATGCAAGCCACTCCTGGGCACGTTGTAAGTTTCTTGAAATGAAGTAGCTCATGTTTCATGTCGCTTACTTAGTCCACATCTAAGTTTCTCCAGCAAAGCCATCCTCAGATATCGTTGTTTCCTTGTCATAATCATCAGTGTTTCTTTTGGTGGGGTCATTTTTCATTTTCCCAATCGCCAAACTTTCCACTAGCTCGTCACGATTGATTGATTCCTTGAAAGACTTCGGTAACTTTCCATATTCGAAGATTCTCTATACTTTTTATTTATTGTCTTTTCACACTTATCTTAAATTTCACATAATTACTAACATTGCATTAGTTCTCGATGCACACGCATCGCCGATGTGTCGAGGTATTAATTTGTAGTGTTTCCAGTGAAAAATTGTATAGGATCATATTTTTATTTGATGCTTTCCTTAGAATCCGAAATTATGATGAATTTAAGAATTTGTTACTTAGAAAATTCGAATAAAACATTTCAGCGTGAATAAAACAATCAATAATGAATACAGTTTAAAGAACTTATTTTTACACACTACTTTAGTGTGTAGCGCACAGAAGGAGGCGTGGCAGGTATAGAAATGTGAATATGTGCTTCATCAGCGTCCACCCACATTTTTATTAGCTATCTCATAAAAAGTATGGGGTAAAAAATGCCATTCACTCAAGTGACAATAAGCGTGAACTCAATGAGAAAAGAAAAAGTAAATAAAAACTAAAAAAAGAAAAAGAAAATTAATGAAATTAAATAAAATAAATAAAAAATAAATAAAATATAAAGAAAGCAAATCCAAAATAAATCGAAAATAAGGAACAAAAACTTAAAATTAAATAAATAAATAAAATGAATTAAAAATTATTAACTTAATTGGAAAAAATAAAAAGAAAATTACTTAAAATCAGAGATATAAATAAATTAAATATTATTTAAATATGAAATAAAATTATGAAAATCCTAAAAAATGTAAAAATGAAAACGTTCATCAAATTGCGCCAAGCTAAACATTAAGTTAAATATTAATTACTCGACGAAATAATTGCAACTCGATTGAAAATCGATAATCATAGCTCCAGCTTAAAAGAATGGAACAGAACAGAGATAGAAAACTTGTTCATTTAACAAGCAAAAAAGTATAAAAACAATTGTTTTTGGTTTTGCTTTATTTTGAAATTGTCTCAGTTTTTTGTAGGTCAGAAAAAATGCGGCAATCGGAAATTTCCACGCAAACATTTTGGATTTTTTGCATTTATTTTCGAGTGGATTTTTCGCCTTCTTGTAATGAGGAGGTTAAATAAGTTATCACACACAATAAGTACACACACACTAAGGAAGCACCCAACACATGCAGGTTTATATTGCTTTTTGTCGACTGCGTTTTTTGTATTATTTATTCGGCTTTTACCTGGCTTAATTAATTAACGGTAGTTCATGGGGACCGTGATACACTATGATTTACACGCTGCTGTTGCAAGAGACGAGATGCGTGCGTTCCGTTCTGCCCCGCCCTTTCGTCAACAAACATAACGGAAAGTTTTACGTTGCCAACGCAGAAGGAAAAATTGATTTCTTGTAATACAAAAATAAGAACAAGACTTGAAAGACAAATGAAGGTACAAAGATATGCGAAATATTGACAGTGATTTACACAGTCATTTGAGGGTGCCTCTGTTGGCGTTGTTCGTATTTTTGGTATAAAAAAGAGGTTTTATAAGTGTTTCAGCGAAACTGCTTTTTCCTTTCTTCATTTCTTTGTCTCTGCGTTTGTCTTTTCGAAACGAACGATTTCGACAAACGATTCGAAAAACGATTCCTTGAAACTGGAATGTGTTTGTTTTTGTTTCCTTTCTTTATTAAAATCGAGTTGAAGTAAAAAACAACTTATTTTTTCTTTTACTTAATTCGGTTAAATTTGAGGAAACGCTTTTGTTGTTCTTATTGCGAATTTCACTTTGTTTAAATGATTGAAATTGTTATTAACAAAAACATGACTGCTATTGAATTTCATTAGTGGAAAATTTTTTGAAGACGAAAAGAAACAAAAACCTTGAACTGCTTTTCGTCAGATTTGGCTGCTGTTTTCTGTGGGGAGTTTTTTGTGGCAACACAACCTTCAACAACAACAAAAATATTGTCCTCTTCTGTTTTTTGATCTCGAAGTTGTTTGATTTCTGAAAAATTATGTGCAGTTTCTGTTTGAAAGAATCTTGCCTCCCTTTGTTGGTTTTTACGAGAACCTTTTATTATTATACTATTTATTGTCTTAGCTTTTTATTCCCTTCGCATACAGTATACAGTATAAGTATAAAACGGTATATAAACGGTATAAAAAAAACCAACAGCGCTCGCTTCACTTTAGTTGAGTTAAACAACATGCCATATTTATTTGTTTATTTCTCGTCTGACGTCTATTTGATCAGTTTTAAAAGACAACACTTCGGATGCCGTCCGTTTTGTTGTTGCTGTTGTGCGCAAAATGCATGCAAAAGATTGAATCAATCTTTAGCGTTGAACTCAACATGCTGACGATTGATTCAGCGATCAATTCAGCTATTGATTCAGCGATCAATTCAGCGATTGATTCAGCGATCAATTCAGCGATTGATTCAGGGATTGATTTAGTGATTGATTCAGGGATTGATTTAGTGATTGATTCAGCGATTGATTCAGCGATTGATTCAGCGATTGATTCAGCGATTGATTTAGTGATTGATTCAGCGATTGATTCAGCGATTGATTCAGGGATTGATTCAGCGATTGATTCAGCGATCGATTCAGCGATCAATTCAGCGATTGATTCAGGGATTGATTCAGGGATTGATGTAGTGATTGATTCAGCGATTAATTTAGCGATTGATTCTGGGATTGATTCAGCGATTGATTTAGTGATTGATTCAGCGATTGATTTAGTGATTGATTCAGCGATTGATTCAGCGATTGATTCAGCGATCGATTCAGCGATCGATTCAGCGATCAATTCAGCGATTGATTCAGCGATTGATTCAGGGATTGATTCAGCGATCAATTCAGCGATTAATTTAGCGATTGATTCAGCGATTGATTCTGGGATTGATTTAGTGATTGATTGAGCGATTAATTCAGCGATTGATTCAACGTTCAATCCAGCGATTGATTCAGTGCTGATGCTGAAAATTTATCTTATTTTCTTTTGATCTAAACGAAATGTTTTTCTCAACTTAATGAAATTGTTTAATTTACAAATTATTCACAAATTCATTCATAGAAAACAAATTAACTGTGAACTGTGATTTTTAACGCTTTCAGAGCGAGCACATTTTTCATTTCCTGATATAGAAAATAAAGCCAACTCCATGACACGCTGCTTTTGATTTTTATAGCTGTCAATAAATCATCTTTTCGCCGAGACAAGCGGCTTGACTTTCTCCTGCCGTCTCATTCTCGCTCGCCGCCCGCCGGCAAACGTTTGCCGCCATTGCGTTTATTTAAACTATAACAGTTTTTATTGTGATCCTTTTAGCAGCTTAGAAATTGTGATTTACGAAAAAAAAAAGATAAAGAACCACATTCTAACAAAAAAGTCTCACGAATCCATGCGCCGAGAGAGAGAGATAGAGAGAGAGAAGAAAACCCAAGGGAAGTACAATAAGAATAAGGTAATTTAGGGGAAAAATCCAAAAATTATAAACAAACTCAATTGAATACAAACTGAAAAGCATAAACATAAAATGCAGAAAAAATAATAAAAAATAATACAAAATATATTAGTAAGTACATAAGTAAAACCCAAACAAAAAAAAAATCACACGGCACAAATGCTTCGTTTTTGTTGTGATTTAACGATGTCCCCTGTTTTTTTTGTTGGCTTTTTTCATGCAGTGCTTTGCTATCGCCACCTCTCCACAGCGCCACATTCCCGTTTTCGAACCCACCCCCTCCTCACATCGACATGCTGGCTCCCCTCTGCTGGGTGCACCTCAACTTGCGCTCCTCGACGACTCATGCCGCCCGTGTGTATTACCCGTAATATTACTGCACTGCTTTTAGCTGCCTTCAACTACTTCACAACAACATTAGCAACAATAAAAACAACAACCATAGCACAGCACAGCAACAGCGTAGATTTAAAAGCCACAACTACAACAACAACCACAATAAACCCACTTTAATATTATTTGCTGTGTTGCTTTGTCGCCGTCATCGCCACCGCGCCAATCTTTTGACGTTCGTTGTGGCGGTTGTCGCCCTCTCACTCGCTCTCGTGCGCCCCACAGACGCAGGAAAACTCATAAAAGTCGAGCGCCGAGACGAAAGATTTCAGTCGTTCGAGTGCATTCAAGGCAGCTAGTCCAAAAGTAAAAGGATTTTCAAAAAGAGTTCAGTGCTGAATTTTGTTGAAAAAAAGCCAAGCAAACGTCTAACAAATAAAAATTAAAGAAAATAACAAAATCATTGCAAGTGTTTGACCTGGTCAGTTGCTCAGTTTAAGAATTGAACAATTCGCATATTGAAATTGCAAAAGTTTAAAAATATTTCTCAGACATCAAAATTTTAACTACACAAATGAAAAACTGAAAAAGAGTTTTTAAACTTGCGAAATAGTTGAAAAGTTATATATACGAGCACAATAAAAATCAATACCTCTTAAGTGGGGAAAAGTTTTTGAGAAATTTTGAAACGGAAACAACAACAGTAACTGTTACTATTACTACAACCTTAAAGAATAATTAATTAATTTCAAGTTTTGTTCACTTAATTGTGTTTGCAAAACTACAAACTAAGCTCAACTAAAGCCCAGCAACAAATCATAACCACTTCTCACATAATCCCAGCCAAGACTTGTTTGCGTCTTTATTTCGTGGATAATAAAAGTCGCTAAAAAGTAAGTAGCAACAACATCCACAATCGTAATAATAATCGCATTAATATTGGTAAAGTTTAATTCAAAAGTCTGAAACGGCATATAATACATGTGAGCCCCGTAATTCTGAAGCTCATCTTGTTTGGAGATATTTAAAGGCTTGAGTTTGAACACTATATAAAAATGTATGTTATATATTTTATGTGTGTTTTTTTAATGAATTCTTCATTTCTTTCACCTTATTTAATGCATTTTGTTCTCCTCTGTTTTTTCCATACTTATCTTTTCTATTTTTATAGTTAGTTATCAAAGTTTCTTTTTTTTAATTTACCGGCGCCGTTCAATATAGAAATTTTGAGGGGGTTGGAAGGGGGGAGATGGAGTGGAGGCATGGATGGTCGCTGGTTTTCTGGCTAAACGACGATCCAAGTCATTTTCATTCTCAGCTTGGCTTTTTTCTTATCTTTCGCTTTATTATCAAATCTGTACTCGTAGTTTTTACGTCAATAAAATAAACCCTCTTGAAATAATGGAATTTAAGATTTACGGTATCCACATCGACAACTTATCGACTATTAAATGAGTGAGATTAGTTTTCTTTCATTCTTTTCTTTACATGTGCTGATTAAGTTGAAACACTTGATATACGCACATGTATTGCAATATATACTTGTATATATTTACTAACGAATTGCGTAATGGAATGAGTTTTTATGTTAGTGTATTATTACTACTATTATTCAGTTAATTTCTCGTTATTAATTATTGTTAAATATTTATTTATTTCTATTTTGGTCGCTTTTTTATTGTAGCAACTGAAAATACTTCATTCTTCTAGCTGCTTCCATCATCTCGCCACAACTTCTCTCTTCAAACTATCAGCTCTCTTTTCTCTCTCTTTCTCTCTTATAATTCATTGAGACAAGTATTTTTATTACTATTTTTTCATTGCATTCAGTTCGACTAGAAATAAACGGAACGGAAATTGTGTTGTGTTGTTGCGTTTTCTGGTGCCCAAACTTTTGAAGAATGATTTGATTGCGTGTATTAATTTGAAGAATTGTGTACAGATCTCGGCTAAGCCTTTTTTTACTTTATTTCGGTTTTGTTTTTAGATATTCTGTTACAGGTTTATTTATTTACGATTTTCTTAAACAGAAATGGAAAGAGTGGAACAACAACAATCGACAATATCAGATTGAAACTAAAAAATTCGAGTATATTCGTATAACTAAAAAATTGTCTAAAATACTTTCTACTTTTTCCCCATTCATACTTTTCAGTCATTCATTCTTTCGTCTTTCCCACTCACTCTGTCCATTTCAATACCGCCAGTTTAAAAATACTCTCCTTTTTAACATGAACAGGCTTTTGTTGTAATTTTTCTGGGTTACGGCTCGATCCACCGTCTTCAGTGGTAAATGTTTGGATTAAAGGTAAATTAACCATTCAACCATTAGAATATCTATCGAATATCGTGAGAGACGAACCAGAGGATAGACGATGTAAGTAGAGAGAAGCTGATAAACAGATATCTAGATACTACAAGAGCGCAGCAGAAACAGAGCGATTGTAGCGATAGAGAGAACAGTAAAGAGATGGCAGTGAGCAATTAATATTAACGGAATCTGACCATCTAAAAGGAAATTTGAATCTCTACTTAAATAAAAGGAACCATGATAAAATCGAATCGAATTAAATCAGCCAATATTTAAGTATAATAATTCACTAGCAACAGATTCGTGAAAAAGTTAGAAAAGGCATTTTTTAGAAATCGATCTGTTGCTTGCTTGCTTGCTGTTACTTTTAACGAAGTTATCTACTACTAAATCTGTACGTGAGTTTTGGTTAGATGTGGATGTCTCTGGTGTGATAATTAGCAGCAAAAGTAGAGTGACAGAGGAGGACAGTATAGCATAGTATATTAAAATAATAAAATGGTTATCGTCGCTAGCGAAAAATAGCTTCGCATTAGACTAGTTAAAAGCAGTCGTAGCTGGAAAAAGCATAATGAAAAATAATAGTAATAATAACAAGCATAAGTCATGGCTATAATAAAATACATTATAATAGTCATAATACCAAAAATTACAATAATAATTGCATTAAAATATGGAATCAGAGAAATGGATAAAATTGATAAATTGGCCTGTGAACGCTTTCTGGGTTGAGTTATTTTATTATTAGCCCATCATTAATATTGTTATGGCTCATTAAGGCCACTTTAATTCTCACTAGTAATTGGCTCATATTATTTGGTTGGTTTGTTGTGTGTGCTGCGTATTTCTGTGTCGACTTGATTGATGTTCTGATACTCGAAACGCATTAATGATGACACACAATTTCACATACTTAAATACAAAATTATTAATACGAATAAAATAGTAACTGAAATATTAACAACAATTGACAGACAGATAATAGAGAGATAGTTGTTAGATAGATAGATAGATACATAGATAGAAAAACAGACCGGCCTGGTACATGACTGTAAAGAGATCTGTGAAAAGTGAACGATGTAAATAATCGCAATAGCAACAACAACAAACACTGCATTGGTAACTTGAACGGACTTGAACCGAACGCATACACACACACACACACACACGCACACACATATACATACAATTAACACACTGACCTCGTATTAACACTCGAACTGAGTACACATGAATTGAAGCGTGCGTTTGGGCGTAGCAGCATCTAAGAAAAGACGGAAAAGAACCATGCCAATAGAATTGTTAACAGTAACAACAACAACAACAACATGCCACCTTGACACACAAATATACATACATAAGTACTAAGTAAAATACTAAGTAGAGTACTCAGTAAACACGATGTGTAAAAACGCAAAAGAAACGCCAGCAGCTGCTGTTTGTTGAGATTGCGTTAATGTGCAAGCTTTTAGGCGCACAGTGAAAATGAGCAGTAAAATGAGCAAAGTTTCAGATTCAATCGCATTTAAATAATTTTAACCAATTTATATTCTTTTAAAATATCCGAAAAACTATTTTTTAATCCTTAAAATATAACATTAAAGTTATAATAATATTAGCAACAAAATGCAAGCAATAAAAATAACAAAAATAATGACATCTTGTCTCTCTCTCTTTACACCTCCTCGTTTGCTCTGATTCTGATTCTTGGTTACTGTTATAATGTTTATATTTTGGGGGTTATTTCGAACACTATTGAAATTAAAATCCACTCCCCCCCCGCTGGTCACCCTCTCCCCTGCGTCGTTGCTTTCTCGAATGTCTACAATGTCCACCGACACCTGCTGCAAATGAATCATTTGCAACACTTTTGTGAGTGTTGACAGATTGGCAACGTGACAGATTCCTTGTGATTTTGAAAACCCAAAGAATTTGTTTTATAGTTCGTTTATTTAATTTAATTATTCATTTTATTATTTATTATTGCTCTGATTATCTTTGTTAATTTGTGTCTAATGGTTCTACCTTTTCATTTCTTTCAGTTCCGTCAACAATGTCAATTGCTAGTGTGCATGGACCACAATTTGCTGACATCTGCAGTCCTCTGGGGTAAGTTTTGCATAAATAATTCTAATAAACAACAACAAGAACAACCACAGCAGCAAATTAACAATAATTATTAGTAATTACGTTCGTATCGTATCAAGCAAAAATAATTGCAGTTCGCTGGCATACAAATGAAATTGATGAATGCGTAATGCTTCATGCTGAATTCCCGGTCTCGACCACCAACTCAGACCAGCGACCCGGCGGCAGTCCGGCCGGCGCCAATCCTAACCGATATGCTATGCTGGGCCAACAAACACTTAATGCAAAGCGAATACGCGAAACGACGATTAAATGCACTTTCTTGATTGTAGTCATTATGAAGCATATGAGACAACATCCCCGTGCCCCTTTTTATTGTTGTAAAAAAATAAGAAATTCTAAGGCTGCATAAATTATAAATTCTAAGACGAATAATAAGATTTATAATAAAAAAACAGAGAGAGAGAGAGAAAAAGGCGACAAAGACGGAGAGCGACTGAGAACAAATTGAAAAGCTTAGTTAATCTTCTAATTAATGATTTTTTCATAATAAAAATCAAAAACGTGGTTATAAATCATTACTTAATTTTTAATAATCAGTATTGTGACGTAATTAACTCTGAACCACGACCATTTAATAAAGAAGTGATTATTTTGGGGGGAAAATATATAGAATTAAAATTAAAAAATGGAATTTATCAGTGAAGAGTTTTGATAAGAAGCTGAAATTCAAAACGTAGTCACTTTGCGCTAAAATTAGTTCACAGTTGCTAATCTAAATCTAAATCTAAACAAACTTTGTGTTTTTCTATATTTAAAAGTAACGAATGTTCGATTCCAATGTTTAAATCGAATGATTTAATTCGTTGCTCGTGTAATTCGTTCCAACAACACGCGTCAAGATAGAAATAACTAACATATAATCTAGAAATAACATGTTTTAACTACAAGGATTAGTTTGCTTTGGTAATTATTTGCAATCAGCATTAATTTTCTTTACTTTTGTTCCAATTTCTTTATTATTATATTATGTATTTACTTTTGCACAATTTGTAAAAGTGTACCAGGATATTAATGAAGCACACATCTAAATATTTCTGTTCTGAATTTTAGACGCAGCAGCATCAGCATGTCTTCCTCTCTCTCCGATCTGGTGGGCAGTCCACTGGAAATATCGATGGACAACGTGTTGACTATCGAGGAGCTACGCCAACAGATGGGCTCGTGCTTCACATGTGGCGTCTCCTGGACCGATGATCATGTCTCGTTGGATTGCAGCGAATGTGGCGGTTACAGCCTGGAGCGACCCTGCCCCCTGTGCGATGGTCAATGCGGCGTTCAGTGGAAACGCGACTTCACCATGGTGAGTCTCGGAAAGTCGGAAGCTTTTGGCATTAGTTTCACTTGTTCACTCACACAGCTTTCACGTGAAACTTTTCAAAAGCTAGACTGGTGGGTGGCTAAGTAAAAATTAGTCTTGGCGATGAAGGTAGAGCTTCTTTCAAAAGCTTTTTAATCGTAGACACTTTCATGTTAGTTGCTTTGTGATTTAAATTCTTTCTCCGTTTTCCTTTACAGTCGCATGCTTGTGGCAAAGCTCGCTGGCAGGGTGTTTGTCCCAGTTATCCCGAAGCTTTGGCCCACTTGAATCCTCAGACTTCCAGCAACGCCACTGCAGCTGCTAATACAAATGCGAATTCATCCTGCGCTGCTGCAGCCACTCAACTGCGGCTGGCACAAGAGCTGTGCGCACGTTTGGAGCAGTTGTCGGCCAGTGCTGCTCACACATGATTACCAACGATTGCAAATGCATCTCAAATCAGCAAAAGCAACAACAGAAACTGCACCATTCACAACAACAACATAATTAAAAACAATGACAATAGCAACAACAAGTGGAAGAGCAAGGATAGCAATATATGCAACACAACAACTCCTGCAACATAAAATACCTTTATTATTGTTAAAAATATAGAGTTTTTATTAGGATTTGTATATTCCTAAGATGTAGAAATTGAATCACACTCTACTACTCACTACTACATATAAAGCCCGGAAATTCCAAATATTAGTTTGAACTTTAACAGCTACTTACTTGTACTTCCTCGACTTGCTGCCAGTTGTTCGTAACATGAGTCTGTTGCCAAGGTTTAAAGGTTGCTGTGTGTGCGGAACGCGATGTGCTGCTCCAAGACTTAGATTTAAGTGCTCAGTAAAGATTCCCATTCAATCACTACTGAGTGCGTTTATATAATTTTAGATTTGTTTGTAATTCGCATTAATTAAACCATAGTTATATAAGTATACATACATACATACGTATATGTTAAGTACGCACTAGTTATTAATAAAGAACTGTTTAAGGAATTTAAGAATTTAGTTTATACGCTCTGCTAAAAAAGACTACACTTTATAGACAAGAAAATGAAAAAAAAACACCAAAATTATGGCATTAATGAACTAATGAACGATTTAGGCTCAAAGGAGTACATGTAATATACAAAAATCTAAGAAATATCCGGTTGAAAAATTTTTGGCATACGAACACAAATTCAAAGCTGCAAATTTAAATGTGTGTATGTAGAAATTACTCTCTTTTCTTATGGCTTTGCAAAGGAAATAACTTAAGACTTTAGTGCATTTTACTGCTGTGCTTTGTACTTATTAGGACCACATATTTTTAGAACCGATCTTGGATATGAAGGAGCATATGAACGAGTATAATTATAACCAGTTATGAAGAATACATTTTTTCTGTGAGCATTGTATCGGTATTCTCTGGTAATCATAGAACCAACTCTAATTTTAATGCAAGCGGGTTTTTTTACATATAAGTTTCATGTATTGTATCGCATTGAATTCGTCTACACAAATGTTGTCAACAAAAAATAATGATATGCAATAAATTTCATATAAGCGTCGCAAAAAAAAAATGCGTCGGTATTTTGAATGCGTATTCGGAATTAATTGTGATTGCAGGATGTCGAGCCACATCCTTAAACATCTAAAAAATTTCTATAAAGCTCTGAGTTTGAAAGAATGATTTTTTCAAACATTTAATAAAGAAGTGGAGTTCATTCAAACCCGCGAGGACTCAAATCCATGATATGACTTATCTTTGTTAGATGTTTGCTGATCCTTAAATTGAAGTGATCATTTAAAGAACCTATAAAAGGAAATCCTAAAGTGACGCACCAGAACCCTGGGGACTTTAAAATGGGATTTTATGGGAAGGTACATTATGTTTAAGTTGATGGACTACGCCCATTCTAGGTCATAAATATAAATATATCTTTCATATATTTATTTATATTTATATATACGAGCATTTTAAATACAAAATATATATCAAATTAGAACAACTAAGGCTCACTTTACCTGTTGAACAACTGAGTTAGTTCATCGCTGTATAAAGATTACTTGCGATGTTTGTCAAACTTTCCGTTTCAAAACATTGATATTTCATTCATTAATTTTTCGTATAAAGATTTTGATTCGCTTTTTTGATCAGAATTTCTTTCGAGTCCGTTGGAATCTGCTCGATTCTGGTTGTTAGTCCAAAGAAAACAAAATGAATTCCGCTGTACAGCTCTTATTCTTCGCAGTCGTGTGGACTCAATTATCAGGGCTCAGCCTCGCCTACGAATATTGCAAAAATAAGGAATACTTGTGCAGCGTTGAGAGGGCCGAGCATATAATATGTAACCCGTCTACCGTAGTAAGTGTCTAGTACACTAGTGACTACATGCAGCTTAAATAAAGTTCACGTCGCTCTGTTTTTCCGCTTACAGCCTATGGGTAAGGGTATGGAGATGGTCGCCGTTGTTCCGATGACAACGAAACTTAAGAACAAGTTTCTTGAGCTCCATGACAAGTGTCGCAACGAGATCGCATGTGGTGAAGTTAAAGACAGTACTGGAAAACTTTTTCCCAAGGCCACACGGATGCGTAACCTCATCTGGGATTACGAGCTGGCCTACATTGCACAAGTACACGCCGAGCGCTGCCATATGCAACACGACAAGTGCCGCAACACGGACCGCTTTCCTATTAGTGGACAAAATCTATATTACAGTAGTAAAAGTGAACCGGGGAGATCTCTAATGAATGAGATTAATCGAAGCGTAATGAATTGGTTTGGCGAGCACAAGGACGTCAAGGACGGCGTTGCAGCAGCCAAAAAGTTCCCCAGAGAAGACTTGTATGTTTAATGCGACTACATTTCGCTAACTTATCACTGTTTCTTAGGGTTTGATCACAATTATGCTATGCTTTTCAGAAAAAAAATTGGTCACTTTACAGTCATGGTGAACGACCATGTTTCACGCATCGGCTGCGGCATGACGTATTGCACTAACTATAAGTAAGTCATTAAAAACGTAATGATTTCGATGAGCCATTTTGGGAAACATCTTTAATTTGCAGTAAAGGAATAAAAATGTACTACTACTTCATCACGTGCAACTACGACTACTCAAATGTAGGGAGAATATACGCTGACGGAGATGCTAAGTCCAAGTGCGATGAATGGGAGACGACACCCAGCTCTGAGTACAGCTGTTTGTGTCACAATAACGGCAAAATTTTCGGATGATTTATAGGGAGCATGGACGCACGTCTATATGTTTGTTTTTCATTTTCATAAACAAATGTTTTTTTCTTGTCAGTTTTCTTTTACATTGTTTTACATTTAGGTGATTTACGTTGCCTTGATCAGCATATTTTGTTTTTGGTATATGTATATATACATATATACAAATCATCTTATTAAATAAAAACCTTAAACATACACCCGTGGCCAAAAAAAAAGCCGCACCTGGAAAATTCGCAAATTTTTCACTTTGCAGGTAAAAAATTTTAGGAAAGGGTTTTGACTGATAACAAATTTTATTTTTACCTGTTTATGCATACAATTTTTGCTATAAAATGACATACTCTGCCAACAATTGCCCATTAACGTTTAAGAAATCAGATCAGATCCATCCGAAGTCGTTTTTTAGAGGTTGTTGAAGGAGAAGCACTGTAGACGGACCTTTAATTAATCAGCGTCATCTATTATTATTTATGTAAACCAATAAATGTAATGTAACCGCATCCAACTTCATGCCAAAAGCCAACGAGGTTAGGCAAGGTTTATAGAAAGAGGTTATTCTATAAACCTTGGAGGTTAGGGACACAGTTCGTTTTATGTCACATTTCTTAGCAAGCACTCGAGGTGAGCGGACGTTCGCAAAACGTGGTAGGCTATGGTTTGCCGTTTGCGTTAGTCAAAATAAAATTATTAAGATTATAGGTGCAAATATACTTCAAGTACAGTTACGTGGCAGACGTTGGTTTGCCGTCTGTCTTGTTCTATATAACTGCAAAATGTATAGGGCCGCAAATACGTGGCAGACGATAGTTTGTCGTTTTGTCGAGCCCTAAGACTTCTTCATAAGAAAGCTCTCTACTAACTTCTTTTGTTTTTGGCAGGAAAACCACACAATTTTACTCTAACTATTATCTAATTATTAATAAACTATTTGGCAAACCATTTACCAATAAAGATCATTGATAAAAAGTTTAAAATATGGTATTAAGTGAAGAAGAAAAAGGCCGTATTGTAGCACTGCGTGGAGAAACCTATTCCAATAGAAAAATTTCTCAAAGAATTGGGTGTAACGAAAGCACAGTGCGACGTTTTTTAAAAAAAAAATTCAAGTAACCGGAAGCATACAGAGGAAAACCGGAAGTGGGAGACCAAGAATCACTACACCGCGGGAAGATCGATCGTTGGAACGAATGTGCCTTCGAAATCGGTTCCAGACTGCTAGGGAACTAAGGAGAGACCTTCAGGAAAAGCTGGGAATGCAAATCGGCAGAAGAACTGTCCCCAGACGCCTAAAATAGGACCGATATTCAGATGAGTGCATTCTTCGAACAGTCACCTTATGTTTTGGTATGGGGATGCATAACATATTATGGAGTTCGGCAAATTTTATTGCTGGAGGTTCCGTGAATGCAGAAAAGTATAAAAATGTTATCAAAAAGGGCGTGGTTCAACAATTGAGGGGCTGAGCTGCCATGTTGAAAACACACTTTTTCAAGACGAAGTGCACCGTGCCACCGAGCTCGCTCTGTAAGTAAACCTTTAAGTTTTACTTAAAAATGCATTCTAATGGTCATTGTGCATTCACAGGTAAGACAATTAAAAGAAAATCTGTGGATATTATCGATGTCCTGGCCAGGAAATAGCCCAGACCTTAATATCATTGAATATTTGTGGGGAATTATGCATCGAAAAATTCAAGAGATTTCTCCAAAATCCTTCCAGGAGTTACAAATTATTATAAAGAAAGTGTGGTACGACGAAAAAACTAAGAACCATGTCCAAAATCTCTATGATTCAATGTCCAGACGAGTGGAAGCTGTTTTGAAGGCCAAAGGAGGATCAACGAAATATTAAAAAAAAATTAAAGAAAAACAAAAGAGTATACAGAAAATTCTTGAATTCTAAGAATATTTAAACATAATTAAAATAACAGAAACCAAAAAAAATCAACATTTTTTATTTTATTACCCATTTTTTAAAAAGTTCCAAAAAATTAGATCTTGGGTTTTTCCACCTCTTTAGCGGAAATCGAGCTGCCGGCCAACCCTTTCCTCTTTTCTTAAAGATTTTCCAATAATATAAATCCAATAATATAAAAAAAATATAAACTTGCAGGTAGCTTTCATTTTTTTATTAAATTTTGCATGAGTAAGGAAATGCTACTAGTGCGGCTTTTTTTTTGGACACGTGTGTACGTTGGGACTTTTGGTCTTTATGTGAGTATTCGTCTTCTCTATCTAGGGAGCAATCGTCCACAGCATTGGTAAATTGGATAAACTTATTGCCACACAACTGAATTTAAGTTAGAGGTTGAAAAACACACGATGAAAGACCACAGCGTATGTGGTTTCCTGACCTGCAAAATGACAACACGAACCGGGATTCCTACCGGGCTTTCCTCTAAAGCCCCACCGAAAATCATCGATGTAGCCGAGTACTTGAGTACTACTACGAGTACTTGTGCGAAAGCAATGGCAACATTTTTCTTAGTGGAACGTATACTTTTAGAATGTTACTCTGTTTCAGATAGTCTGCAAACGGATCTAGTAGTACTGCGACTTGCGTCAATCCATCACAATTAGAAAAAGTTTTTTTCGCTGATATATAATAAATTCTTTATTACCAGAGTGAAGAACTTTCTAGTGTTCCTTTGAATCATTCTTTCCTCTAAAATGCAGCCCGTCGTCGTGGTCTTGGTTGCCGTGGCATTTTGCCTACAGTTGCAGGAGAGCCACAATTATGAGTTTTGTAGAGGCAAGGAATACCTGTGCGAGAAATCCAAGCACATAGTTTGTGACTCGTCGATAGTTGTAAGTGACTGACGGGGACAGAAACGCGAAGACTCTGATGTATTTACTTCTCCAGGCGAAGGAGGGCGAACTATTGGCTTTTCTTCCGATGACCACAAAGGTTAGGAACATGTTGGTTGATATGCACAACTTGTATCGAGATAAAACTGCCTGTGGAGAGGTCCACGACAAGAACAATGGTGCCTTTCCCAAGGCCACTCGCATGCGCTTGCTCATTTGGGACTACGAGTTGGCCTTCGTAGCTAAATCGCATGCTGGACGCTGCAGCAAGAAGCCCGACAGTTGTCACAACACAGACCGCTTTCGCAACTCTGGCCAAAACGTCGACGCGATTTCCGGCACTCCGCTGCAAGTAGCAATCGAGGCTGTGGACGGTTGGTTCCAGCAGGCCAATTCGGTCCCCGATGGTGCGGCAATGGCGAACGAACTACCCCAAGACCAGTATGAAGTGAGTTGCTGAATGCTTTTTTAGTCTGATGTGTCTCTCTACTCTCTCCAGGGCAGACATCGCCAAATTTGCTGTCATGGTGAATGACCGTGTCTCGCGCGTCGGCTGCTCCATGGCCCACTGCAACGCCACGTACGTAGAGATTGAATCATTATCGATATAAGTACATATGTTTGTCATGTAGCCAATGAAGTCTGGTTTGCTTGCAGGGATGGCACGAGCATCTATATCATTACGTGCAACTATGACTACCAAAGCACGCCGAAGCTGCCTGTGTACCAAAATGGTGCAATGGGATCCCACTGCATGGATTGGGGCACAACGTTGAGCTCTGATTACCAATGCTTGTGTCACAACTCTGGCAGGATTTACCAGCCCTTGATTTGATGATAACAAACGGCAATTATTTGGAACGTTCAATTGTTCAACTGTTAAAATTTTTTTATTAGTAGTTTTGTTTGTTTTTGTTTCTCACTTGGACTCGTTCGGGTTGATCATATATTACGTCGCAGCTGTGAAGATTTCCTTTGTGAAGCTGTGAAGAAGAGATGAGGTTGTACTTGGATGGAAAAATAAAAATCACTCATGAGTCAAAGCAGATTTTCATCTTTTGGGATCGTTTTTTTGTGAGGAATATACATAAATAAAGTTTTTCGTGGGAGCGATAAATTTCGAACCGTGCAAATCACTACTTTAACGCATTTAGTGTAATAATTTCTATTAATAGTTGAAGAAAATAGTTTCTTCGAAAAAATGGAAGAAAAAGCAACCAACACAAAAAAGAAATACGATTTTTCTAGTATGATGCATATTATGCGAATGCAAAATATTGTACATGAACTTCTGAAAGATTTCCGCCAAGTTTGATGAAATGTATTGAATAAATAAGGCTTGAAAACGTAAAAAAATTGCTATTTCATTGTTCCCGCTTAATTAACAAGCACACTTTATCCTTCTTTATTTCCCTAGTTTTTAGCGTGAATTCATGAACTCATTCGAGCGCTCCTTTAATGCTGACGCATCATTTACCCTTTGACAGTCAGTAGTACTCGTATTAACTTACTGCTGTAGTTATTAGCTGACATGCAGATGTCATGCAAACGGTGCACATCACATGAGCCGACGCTGTGGTGCGAGTGAGAATGATGCATTCAACGCTGGTGATATTGGATAATCTAAAAATTGAGCTGGTGCTAAAATAATGACAAATTTTACTACAATTTATTTAATTAAAACGCTTAACCCTTATTTTTATTTGATAGGACACTTCAATTGGTATTCGGTAAAAAATAATGCCAATCGGTGGTGTAGCTGTCATTTAAAATCAATTAAAAAATTTAAATGCAAGACTATCTTTTTCACCATCGCTTTCTTTGGCAAATAAAGATTTTCGTGAGTAAAAATAACGTAATACGTGAATTCATCGTAAAGTTTACACACTTTTAACTATAAAACTGTATTATTCTCCCGGGTTTAGAGGCTGGATTGCCATATGGACATACTTGAGGGAGTAGCAGTGACCGTGCCAAGTGTTCCAGTCGATAACCTTTGCGTACATTTCTCTGGGATAGACTACTTTTAAATATTGGCCATTCAAGTTGCTAAATGAAGGAAATGATTAAGAAAAATAAATAACGAAATCACCTACTAAAAAGTTGCTATTTAAATACTTAAGCCTCAAGATCTCGTTCCCCGACTCGAGTAGCTCCATCTTTTGCCAAACACCTTTCAAAGCAGTATCGTCACAGTAGAAACTGTTAGCCAGATCCTGTGAAAGATACGAGATGTTGATATGCATTTCATGAACACCTCCTCCAACCCCCGTCTTTGTTTTACCGTCTCGCAGCAGCAATCGCTCGAGGCGCCAAGCTTCAGAACCATCAACAGCGTCCAGATCACGAAGGAGAACATCTCGTCAAAAGCAGTGTTTCGAAAGCACTAAAGATTCGATCCGATTGCGGTAGGTTTCAAACACACTCTCTCGCTCATTTCTTCTTCTTTGGTATTTTCCATCATCACTTTTTGACACATCTACAAGTAACAAAATAAGCTGAACCAATCTCAATCTAATACTCGTATCTTAGTTCAAAATCAAAACCGTTTTCTTTTGGAAATATTAAAGGTTTGCTTTCTGAAATAATTTCGATTCCGATCGTATAAAAGAAAACGCTAATCTTTACAGGCAATACCGGCAAGCGCATATATACTGAAAGCCAGGATCAGTTGGCTGTGATTTGTGCGCACTTCGAAGATTCGGCGAATTGCGAGTATGGGGAATATAAAATGCATTTTGGCATTTGCTCATTTGAGAAAAGTGACAGCACAAATACGTTGTCAGGACCATGTCTGGTTTGATCCAATGAAAGGTCCAGGTTGCCCGCACTTTTGATGATTCAATGGGTTTACAAACATTTCTTAATTGAGCGAATTTAAGCAAGAAGCTGCTCATTAAAGATTATAAGGCTACAAAAACAAATTGTCATCATTGAAAATAAAGGGTGGTTAAATTTTAAGGGCCGATGTTGATTTTGAATAAAACACAAATTATTTAGGAAATTATTGTCATTTATTTTTATTATGATAATATTAGTATGATCACTAACCACATAATATATAGACCGCTAAAAGTCCATTTCTTCTGGTCCGCAAATATTTCTATAGCGTGGGTCCCACAAAATTTCTTACTCTCGTATTCTCTTTTCAAGAGCAATTGTACCAAAATTGAACCAAAAAGTTTAAAATAATTTTTCTAGCACCATACAGATTCGCAACTCCACAAAGATGTTAAGATTTAAGACGAAAAACGTGGGGCGCTTATAGAATTAGTACCTATCATTATAATCCGTACCTATATTATAAAACTGTGTGCCAGGCTTGATAATATGTATTCCGTCTTTGCCAAAGTCAATGCGAACAGATGGAATATCGCTATCATACATCTGAGCTGGACGGAATAAAGGCCAAATAATTTCAGTGACAGTACCCATTGCGCCATTTACAAGACCTTGTTCGATATTAATATTTGAGCGAAGCATCACTCTCGCACCGTTGAGAATTTTCAAACTTTTCGTTAATCCTCCAGTCTTGTTAACATCGCCTGAAACAATATTGTCCATATTTATATAATCGTCGTGTCTCGTCGCATTCACTAATACATCCTGAGCTTGAATTTTGAAAATTTGCACTCCTTAGGCACGATATTGTTTAAGAACCGAGGCATTGTGGCAATCAACTTGTGCACGAGTTGGATATATGCGTATTGCTTTATGTAATTCAAAATCACCTGATGCCTTTGTCAACATTTTTGACACCAATAGATCAAAATGTAAAGCCTTCATCTCACCGATTCGTAGAGCATTTAAAAGATGTGCAAACCGTGTGCCGCCTTGTTGCCGCATATTTTCTGTTAACTCTATAAGGCTGAAGGTTTATCAATTAATTCATCCTCCGAATAAAATGGTAGATACTGTACTAGCATGCTGTAGAAATAGTTTTCTGGATCTGTTGACATTTGGAAGAATTGAACTCGCACAACTGCTGGAATATTTCTAACTACCATTTTACTGTTGTTTTGTAGTTTGATTAGTCTTCGTCTGGTTAGCTGCTCTTCTTCTTCTAAATCAATGTTTTCTTCACTATTACCTGCTTTTATTGCATAAAATGGCTCGAAATGCATTGCAAATTCAATTAAGCACATATTTGGGAAATCAAAGCCGTGTTGTTGTTGCCTTGGGCGATTTATATATCGCTGAAATATGTTTGAACAAAGTCCAACTGCTCGATTATCTTGAAATCTCAGTACTTGATATCGTTGACCGGGCTTTCTTGTATTCAGGAATACACACTTTCTTGAGCTTGAATGCAGTGGCAGGTGACATAGTCGATATACACATTCTGACGCGGAAACCTGCCGCTCTTTCGAAATTCGCATGCATGATTTGAAGAGCTATCTGGCAATGTTCGTTTCCTCTCGACGAATTTGATGAATGGCTTTAGCAACACCTCCGTTCACATCTGCTGGTTCCGGTTTAGAAATATACTTGGCGATATAGTGGGCAATAGACTCATTTGATCCACATGGTTGAATGTCCATGTTGCCATTCCAAAACTCCAGGATTTTCTGATTATAATTATTGACCCAAATCGTCCTCCATTTGGAATGAATTCGTCTGAAGTCGGCGGCACAATTTTAGTTTTGAAGCATTGCGGGCGAGGAAAAGCAAATCGACAAGTATGACGATGAATTTGGTTGTGTTTGACTAGTGATCTTAAGATAGAGTAATCTTCTTCACTTGGTAAGTAGCATGAAATCACTCTATCGAGATATGCAAGGCCTTCTAAAGCTTCAAAAGACGGAGCATTTTCAATCCACACTACTAGATGTACATGTGGACTTCCACGATTATAAAACTCATTTCGTGTCCAGAAATCTATTACTATTCCACAAAGAAGCTTATCGTTTAGATTTATCTGTTTCAGAAAGGCGTTTACACGACGAGAAAAGTGTCGACACAATACAACAGGATATGATTCAATCAAATGCTGTACTTCATCAATTTTTAATTTGCTAGGATCTTCATCAGGTCTGCCGTCTGCAATCAGAAATGCGTTTCGCATATCAATCCAATTCAAATCATTACAACTTAAAGTAATAAACCAAGTTGGAGGACCGAGACAGCGAATAAATGCAATTAATTCATTGTGTGGTGTACGCCAATATGATGCCGACCCTCTAATATTCTTCAAATGTAAATGAAGGTCTTCAATAACAATTTCTTGCCCTCGTATCGCTCTGCCACAAGCATTGATTGTCGACTGCACTCGAAGATCTTCAAACATAGACAGCGCGTAAAACAAATAGTCATGTTTTTGAAAACGAGTATCTGACCCTAAAATTCACTGCTGGAAACAATCTAAAGGCGTAATTTTTACCGGACGCTTATTCCTCAGCTTTTAACTCTCGATTTATATTAACAATATTGCCTTCAGTCTTGCGACTAATTTCGGCGATGTATTTGCTTTCCTCAAAGTTGTCATTTAGATCAGGATGCTCGTGATCAATTGGTGCCATTACAGAAGTTTGCATGAGGACGAATTGCGATTGATTCGCTGGTTCAGGTTCTATTTCGTTCGCCTCAGGGACTTCTTCATCTACCTGTATCGATTGATTTGCATCTGAATGTGTGTTTCCTTCCTTAACGGGAACACTAATACCTTGAACTGAGAACTGTGTACACTGATTGGAATGCACAGTTCGTCTGACAATGCGTAAGAGTTCAATAAATGTATCGCATTCGATAATGCAGGCTTTTCCATTTTGTACTCCGCCCTTTCCCTTTGGTCCAGACGAATGGGAATCAGTGAAATAAAACTTTTCCTCATAATTTATGAGACCATATGCACTACCGGTAACAATTAGAATTCCAACATTATATTCGGCAAATAATAAATTTATTGAAGTAGACAGGTTTAAGAAATTAACTCCATCGTTTTCCCTGTCGCATAAACTGCCATTAAAAAAACCATTTAAATCATTGTATTCAATAGCAAAACCATTATCAAACATCAGGATATCATGTTGTACAATATCAAGATTTTTTATTTCCAAATAGCCACGATTATCAATTGGCAATGCACCCGGGTTATTTCTAGTTTCGCCATATATCCGTTCGTAAAGTCTATCTCCTTCAATCATATATTGATTGAGAATATTGGTCGCTCGGTTAAGGCGCTCGGGCTGAGCTGGAATAACTCGTATGCCATCCTGAGTATTCAAGCTGGCAAATCTATTAATTGTTACATCCTTATAAAGTGGGTTATTTGCGACAAGCCAATAAAGAGCCTTATACACACGATCCGGTGAAATGTTATAGTTTCGAACTACATTTAAATTCTTAAGTGTTTCAGTGACTACAACAATTCCTAAATCTGCACTCGATCGAGGAAGCATTTGAGGCAACTTTTCGCTTACTTCAAATATGTCAAAGGCAAATACGTTGCATGTTCACCCATATTGACCAAATTTGCCTGGAAACTTTATTACTTTAACATAAGGTATTATCCGCTGAAGCGCTCGCCGTTCCGGTTCAGTTAGGGCGGAAAGTTCGTCGGGAATATCACCCGGAAGCAAATTATTCCAATAAGCCTTGGATGGAGCGTGATTTTGTGTGCTCTTTAAATGCGTATTGCAACCATGGCACACGAGTAAATCATGCTTCGTGGAGAGCTCAGTTGGTAAATATAGTTTCGGTTCATTGATATTATATTTTACTTCCTGATTAGGATAGCATGTTTTTTGGCAAATATCGCAGCATTCATTGCAGAATGTATAAATATATGACCGAAAATCGTCATCCCGTGACTTTAGTAGAGGGAGTTGCTCACTTGCTGTGCTTTGCTCCGATTCCTGTCTGCGTTAAAGGCCGCGCTTCTGCTTCTCCCTTAATAATCGCCGCTTACGTTGGATGGTTGTTTCTTTGGCCATCGGTAAAAATTTTTAGTCCAAGATTTTTTCGACACAATAGTTTGAATTATTTGAAAATATTTTTGAAGTAAAAATAATTTCATTTATGGAAAATTCATCTTACGTCAAAAAATATATGTATTTTTGTAGACAAATTTCAAAATGGCCAAATTGTCCGCCTTAAAATGGGCGGTGGTGGGTAAATATGTTATAGGGATGCATTGTCATCCAGTTCTGAACTATTGTCAAAATTTCAAACCCCTAGCTCATCGGGAAATGGGTGAAAAATTGCTTTTAAAATTTGCTTGTTCAGAAAGCGACCTAATAAAAACGTTTTAAAAACTTATAAATTCTATTAATTTTATTGTTTTTTTAAGACTTTAGATTTGTTGATTTAAGCACTGCTATTATTTTGACCGCAGCTGTATGTGCCAAATTCATTCCGATATCTGTGTTCGTTAACTGTCACTTGTGATTTCCACAGAAGGACGAACGAACCGGGCTAAATGACCACAGGAGATGACGCTGATCTAGAATATATGTATGTATATACCATTCTGTACAAGCCACATGCGTTACAACCGGAGGGAAAAACTTATTACTTGGTATTACACTAATTCCTACCTATCTGAAAACCAACTGAAATCACCACTGTATAAAGATGCACTGGCGACGTTTGTCAAACTCTCTGTTCAATTTCATTGATCATTTCATATTTTTCATATTGAGATATTAATTTTTCGCTTTTTTATCAAATTTTATGTCCAAAGAAAAACAAAATGAATACCGCTGTACAGCTCTTATTCCTCGCAGTCATTTGGACTCAGTTATCAGGACTCCACCACGCTTGCGCTTACGAATATTGCGAAAATAAGAAATACTTGTGCACCCCGGAGCCGGGCGAGCATATAATGTGTAACCTGTCTACCGTAGTAAGTGTCTAGTACATTAGTGACTACAATGCATGCAGCAGAAATAACACGTGGCTCTGTTTTTCCCGCTTACAGCCTATGGGTAAGGGTATGGAACTGGTCGGCGTTGTTCCGATGACAACGAAACTTAAGAACAAGTTTATTCAGCTCCATGACAAGTGTCGCAACGAGATCGCATGTGGTGAAGTTAAAGACAGTACTGGAAAACTTTTTCCCAAGGCCACACGGATGCGTAACCTCATCTGGGATTACGAGCTGGCCTACATTGCACAAGTACACGCCGAGCGCTGCCATATGCACCACGACTTCTGCCGCAACACGGACCGCTTTCCTATTAGTGGACAAAATCTATATTTTAGTAGTTTTAGTGAACCGGGGAGATCTCTAATGAATGAGGTTAATCGAAGCGTAATACTCTGGTTTGATGAGCACAACTTAATCAAGGACGGCGCTGCAGCAGCCAAACAGTTCCCCGAAGAAGACTTGTACATATGTTTAATGCGACTACATTTCGCTAACTTATCATTATTTCTTAGGGTTTGATCACAATTATGCTATGCTTTTCAGACATGCCGTGGGTCACTTTACAGTCATGGTGAACGACCGTGTTTCTCGCATCGGCTGCGCCATGACGTACTGCATTAACAATACGTAAGTGATTAAAAACGTAATGATTTCGATGGGACATTTTGGGAAACATCTTTTATCTGCAGGTTCGAAATGAAAATGTACAACTACTACATCACGTGCAACTACGACTTTTCAAATCTACGGAGAATATACGCTGACGGAGATGCTAAGTCCAAGTGCGATGAATGGGAGACGACACCCAGCTCTGAGTACAGCTGTTTGTGTCACAATAACGGCAAAATTTTCGGATGATTTATTTTATAAACTAGTTTTTTATCGATTGTCTTGGTTTACATAGTCTTGATCTTAATCTTTTTTTTAAATATACAAATTATCTTTTTAAATACAAACACCAAGCGAATGTTGGTACTGTGTCTTTATTTTTCAAAGTAAAGCACACGCGAAACCATGCAACAGTAATCATTCTTAGATCACTGCACCAGAATCGATCCTCAATTTAGTTTTGTGGAACAATAAATTCACATTTCTTTGTATCTTCAGTCTTAGTCTAATAGATACTCAATAATTAAGTTTATATGCAATTGGTGACTTCATTGGTGTATACTGATAACGGCGTCGATGTACATAGGTGACTGTGCCGATGCACACTGGTGGCCCCATCGATTTGCGCTAATGGGAGCATCGGTAACCGCCGGTGGATGCTTCGGAGTACGATTGTGACGCGTCGGTGCCACGTCCATATTGTGGAAATCGCTTCATATGCCGTTTCCTTGATCTTCGTCAGGTACTTTTCATCAACCGGGATAGCATTATCGTCTGCAAAACCGACGAATTTCACACCTTTAGGCACCCTCAATTCCAGTATGGCGTTGTACGTAATATTCCATAGGAGTGGACCAAGCACGGACCCCTGCGAACCCATCCTGTTATCATGTACTCTTTAAAGCCACGTGTTGTATTGTACAGGAGCACTCGATCACTCAAATAGCTGTTCACAATGTTATAGAATTTTCAGCCAATTCACGGTTTTAAAAGCATTTTTCATGTCTAGAGTCGCGATCAGTACTCCTTATCGCCGCCACACCAGCGTTTACCCTCGATCGCTTTCTCGGCTATGTTCTTCATCAGGCTTAGCGCATCGATCGTTGGCTTGCCCATTCGAAATCCATACTGCATGTCAGACATCTTCAGATTTGCCAACGCTTGCAACCTTTCCGCAGATCTTTTAAGCTTTTTAAGGACTAACTTGTAAGCCAAACCCCAGGGATTGTTTTCTACATCATCGCAGTGTTCCAGAAAGTTATTGTTTTTACTCTCCTGAATCGCAGCTTTCAGTCTATTCCGTTTTTCATTGTAGAGCTGCAGGATGTTTTCATAGCTCTCTGGCGCCCCTCTACAAGCTCCTGTTTACAGCCTCCTTGCACGGATACATTCTTTGCGTAGATCAGCAGTATTTGCATTCCACCAATAATCTGGTCTGCGCTTCGAGCACCGCTCTTTGCGTAACATTGCAGCATCGCATGCTTCAATCACCTTGCTCTAAAGTTGACTTGCAGCTCCTTTGCCATGCTGCTTGCGCTTATGCCACTCAACACTTGCTTCCAACATCGGCTTTAAATATCAGCTGTGCCTTGCCTCACTCTTAAAGTTTGCGAAATTTTGATTTCAATGGATCGGTGGTCACTGTGTGTGTAGCAGCTGCTTAACCGGCACCTTGGGAAATAGCCCGTGCTTATGTCTATGCAATGTCTATTATTTGTCCCGGCCATTTTTGCTGTGTGTGTGTGTACACTTCCTATGTTCAGGAGAATCACGTTCAGAGTTGCGAGGGAATCTAACAGAGATCTACCACGACCATTTGTTATTTTTGAATCTCATTCTATAGCCCAGGCATTGAAATCGCCTGCGATTAGGACTGGATTCCTAAGGCGCGCATCGGTTACCAAAGCATCAATCATACTGTTGAATGTGGTCTTATCTTTGCACAAACATAGCCGAAGTCCGATTTATTGACTGTAATATCCGAGGCATCGGCGTTGATATTCCATATCGAGCTTTACCCATCTGGTAACTTGCGCATGTGCATATATTTTATTAGAGTACGGTTCACTTAAAACCCAAGCATCGACTTCTAATTTGATTTAAGTTGAGTTTATTTTCATTTAATAGGTACAATTTGATAACCTAACCGCTGCTATCTAAGTTCAACCAAATCCTCTTCGCATGCTAAGCACGTCTTCCTTGTCGAAGCCTTTCAAGCTGAACTGTGTTGCGATCGCATGAAAACCATCGCCCTTTCCGGTGACCTTGTCCTTGATATCAAGCACTGTTCCCTCTGATAGCCCACGTAACTCCGCCAAGGAGTTGGCCATTGCAAGGCTATATGCAATAACCGCTCTGATTTTCCCCACATTCTCTCCAGTCTCCGTAAGCTTCAGAAGCTAGCCTTCCTGCGTTCTTCGTATTTTTGCCACGGCTTGGCTTAAGTCCCTATATTTTTATCTGGTTTGACTTTGCGCAGTATTTTTGCATATCATGTAACTGCATATGATGGTGTATTTGCAGATTTATTCTCGATAACGATCCCCTCTCGCTGTGTCTCTTTACAGGTTTATCTATTTGTCTTGACTTCCGAGTGCGCACTAGCGTCCATCCGTCGTTTTTATTTACTCCTGTTTCTGTTACGGGCGCAGCCTTCACCGCCCTGGCATAGCTCACAGCTTCAGCATTATTTTCAATTAACGCTCTCATCGATTGATGAATTGAGCGCCTTCCTCCACCAATCCATTCCACCAGTTCACCAATTTTCCTATCTGTCTGTCTGTCTATCTGCTTGTTTGTTTAGTTTTGCAAGAATACTATTTATGCTCAATGATGTGGAAAAATATTTACGACACCTAAAAGTATGCGTCATTTTTAAAAAAGTAACAAAATATCTCAACTTCTGTGGTTGTCGGTGGTTCAGTGAGCACACACTTGAATAAATTGCTATTAAAAGCACACACACATCAAAACACAATACACATATACAAATACCTACATTCTCACATACACTAAAAGAACTCGTGCTCGTTCATAATAAGAAACAAGTAATAGACATCAAGAGAGGCGCAGGACGAATACGTACCGAGTTCGTATTCATTTTAGATAATAATGGATAATTTGGTTAAAAATACATTATTGCAATTTATGCAAAACTTTGTTACTTATTTTAGTTTTCCCGCTCAACATGCACACTTTGTCCTTTTTTATTCCCCTATTTTGCTGCATGAATATAGCACTCGTACAAATGTCCCTTATTTGTATCTGATAGGAAACACTTGTTATTCGGTAAAAACTATTGGTGCAATTTATATTTTAGATCAATTAAAAAATTTGATTGCAAGATCTTTTTCTCCACTCCATTACTTTGGCAAATGAACATTTTCGTGAGTAAAAGTAACGTAATACGTGAAGTCATTGTAGTTTGGCACTGACTTGTTAACTTTAAAACTGTATTATTCTCCCGAATTTAGACACCAGATCGCCATATGGACATATTTCAGGAAGTAGTAGTTACCGTGCCAAGAGTTCCAGTCGATCAAAGACTACAAGACTGGAAACTCTTGAAAATGCTATGAATGTGTGCGTGCCACGAAGAGCAATGCAACAACAATTGCTAAGAAATTTTTGTTTACATAAAACCCCGGGGTCTTTACGTACACAAAACAAATGAGGTGATTTTTCTGTCTAGAAAATTGCGTTTAGAATGAATTTTCACAGCACAAAATGAGCACATTCACTTTAATGTCCACTTAATTAATTGTATAGAATATGTTCAAAATCCTTACAGGCACCTTTTTTTACAAATTACTAAGTATCATTATTGTTATTTAATAGGAATTTAGAATAAAACTTCATGATTTTTCGCTTCCCGACATATTTTTTTTCTGCTTTTAAGCTCACCACCGCTTGTGTCTCCAGAGATACCAACTAACAACTAACTAATATTTGTAATGTAATATATATATATACATATATGTATAATAAAGTATTTAATTATATGGGTGCAAACTGTACTGTATTGCTGTCATTGGGCAGGTATTCAAATTACTTATCCTTTGTCCTACCTTACAAAACCAATCCTTACCTAACCAATCTTTTATCGAAAAACGTGTGTTTTCCGAGGAAAATTCAATTCAATGTAACTCACAATTTGCAATAAAAAATTCTTAAAATATAATTATTTACCATTTTATTATTAATTAAATTGAATTAAATTCAACTTCACCAAACGGAATTAATTAATGTTGAATTAATTTCTGTCAACTTCACCAAACGGGCAACAACAATGCAAAATTACACGTATAGTGTACATGTTTTTTGATTTTACGATTTTTGAGTGTAGTGGAAGAGTTTCCAGTCTTGTAGTCTTTGCAGTCGATGCCCTTTGCGTACATTTCCTTGGGATAGACTCCTTTTAAGTATTGGCCATTCATATTGCTAAATGAAGGGAATGATCCTGCATGGGAAGAGCTATATTTGGCCCAACATGTATTATAGCATTGTCGAAGTCTTCCATATGAATCCAGAGCTCGTATGCAGTGGACTGCGTTAAGGCATGCAGATGCTTTAGTCCGATAAAGAAGTCTCCCTCCAAGTTTCCGAAGCCGCGAGAGGAAGTGAAGTTAATAGTGGAAGTGGTGAGAGTGAACTGCATCTGTGAACTCACCAAAATGTTTGTCGTTCCTAAAAAGAGTTCAATAAAAAGAGGTTTCACTTTGGGTTTTCCCCTCACTTCATATCCGAGGCATCCAATTTAAGCCTCAAGACCTCGTTCCCCGACTCTAGTAGCTCCATCTTTTGCCAAACAGCTTTCAAAGCAGTATCGTCACAGTGGAAATGTTGATATGTATTCTATGAACACCTCCCCCACCCCGTCTTTGTTTTGCCGTATTGCAGCCAGCGTTCGTAGTGCCCAGCTGCAGAATCCTCAACAGCGTCCAGATCACGAAGGAGAACATCTCGTCAAAAGCAGTGTTTTGAAAGCACTAAAGATTCGATCCGATTCCGATCGTATAAAAGAAAACGCGAATCTTTACAGGCAATACCGGAAAGCGCATCTACTGTAGGCCTTGGAAAGTTGGGAAACAATTTTTTCCGCTCTAATTGGAAAAGTAAATGAAGTTTTCTAACATTTTAGAAAAGGGACGTTTATTGAATCGAAACATGGTTGTATCAACCATAATCTCATCATTTTACAGGTAAATTCTTGACCCTCTCTGTACTTTGCTGGAACTTTTCTGGGCAAAAAACTAGAGTGATTTTCAGATTTTGGAGCCCATCATAACCAATCTTAACTTCTAAAAAAATTAACTTAACTTCTTAAAAACCAAAAAAATTGAATCAGCTGTGCTTTGTACATACTTCAAAGATTCGGCGAATTGCGAGTATGGGAAATAAAATGCATTTTGGTATTTGCTCAAATTTGATAAAATTGACAGCACAAATACGTTGTCAGAACCATGTCTGGTTTGATCCAATGAAAGGTCCAGGTTGCCCGCACTTTTGATGATTCAATGGGTTTACAAACATTTCTTAATTGAACGAATTTAAGCAAGAAGCTGCTCATAAAAGATTATAAGGCTACAAAAACAAATTATCACCATTGAAAATAAGGCGAGGAGTTGAAGTAAACAATGTAGTCTTCTGTTTTTCTACTTCCGACTCGAACCGGAATCCGGTTACAGAAACTGCAAAATTCACAACTTTCAATCCAATTCAGTTCTTTATTAAGTCTATGGCATTGAGCCTCTCAGAGCAAGATTAAATAATAACTTTATAAGAAGTTCATAGTTTTAACAATATTAAATTTAAACTTAACATTAAACTAAAATTAACAAATTTAAACTAAAAATAAGTGTAAGAAATATAATATTTCTAAAGAGATTTTTGGACAAAGAAAAGTCTAAAGATACAAAATTATCAGAATACAATCTATTTAATCTATCTAATCTATTATACTATAACACAGTCCTTGTAATTGGCTCATTTTGACCATAATTGAGGTGGAACATAGAACGTTCTATAGTTTAAAAAGCAAGAACAATCAATAGAACCAGGTGCAATATCATAAGCAAACATCAAGGAAGCTATTTCCTTCTTGTTCCAAGTGTTTGTAAGCCTAAAAGAAAACATCGGGAAGTGTAACCAGGGAATTCACTGAAGTTAATCAGACGAGAGGCAAACCTGGGAAACTTCCTCTGAATCCTTCATGACGAGCATTGTGGGCATCATAGTAGGGATTCCAAATGATTGCAGCCTATTCGAGTTTATAACTATCTAATAAGCTTCAGGGACAATATTAGAAAGATGTTGGGCAAAAGTGAACTTAGTATCCAACAGAACTCTTTTTTTTCTTAAATTTAAATTTCTTAAAATTTAAGTTAAGAAGACTTTTCTTAAATTTACTCTTGCTAGGGAAAAGTGGGTTAGGATGGGATTTAAAGCCCTGGAATAGGTTATATGAAAACACTTGGCAATATTAAGGTGCAAACTATTAAGAAAACTCCATTCATGAAATTTAAATCTGCTTGGAGATTTAAAATATATCACTATACTATAATCACTATACTACTCACTACTACATATAAAACCGACATTTTTTATCCCGAACTCCAATTTCGCCCATTTATAAGCAAAACAGCGCTACCACAGAATAAATAGTCTATTGAACAGAGAGTAATCAAGAGTATACTATTCATTCTGTGGCGCTACGCAACAAGGCTTATACATACATAGATACATGTATGTACATATGTGCCAAATTTCATTCCAATATCTGTTTTCGTTTCCTGTCACATGTGATTTCCACAGAAGGACGAACGAACCGGGCTAAATGAGCTCAGGAGATGATGCTGATCTAGAATATATGTGTGTATATACCATTCTGTACATTCCACATGCGTTACAAACGGAGGGAAAAACGTATTACACTAATTCCTACCTATACTGAAAACTAACTGAAATCACCACTGTATAAAGATCCACTGGCGACGTTTGTCAAACTGTGTTCAATTTCATTGATCATTTCATATTTTTCATATTGAGATATTCATTTTTCGGTTTTTTATCAAATTTTATGTCCAAAGAAAAACAAAATGAATACCGCTGTACAGCTTTTATTCCTCGCAGTCATTTGGACTCAGTTATCAGGACCCCACCACGCTTGCGCTTACGAATATTGCGAAAATAAGAAATACTTGTGCACCCTAGAGAAGGGCGAGCATATAATATGTAACCTGTCTACCGTAGTAAGTGTCTAGTTCACTAGTGACTACAATGCATGCAGCAGAAATAACACGTGGCTCTGTTTTTCCCGCTTACAGCCTATGGGTAAGGGTATGGAACTGGTCGGCGTTGTTCCGATGACAACGAAACTTAAGAACAAGTTTATTCAGCTCCATGACAAGTGTCGCAACGAGATCGCATGTGGTGAAGTTAAAGACAGTACTGGAAAACTTTTTCCCAAGGCCACACGGATGCGTAACCTCATCTGGGATTACGAGCTGGCCTACATTGCACAAGTACACGCCGAGCGCTGCCATATGCACCACGACAAGTGCCGCAACACGGACCGCTTTCCTATTAGTGGACAAAATCTATATTATAGTAGTGTTAGTGAACCGGGGAGATCTCTAATGAATGAGATTAATCGAAGCGTCATAAATTGGTTTGCTGAGCACAGCTTAGTCAAGGACGGCGCTGCAGCAGTCGAACTGTTCCCCAGAGAGGACGGGTAGGTTTAATGCAACTACATTTCGCTAACTTATCACTGTTTCTTAGGGTTTGATCACAATTATGCTATGCTTTTCAGACATGCCGTGGGTCACTTTACAGTCATGGTGAACGACCGTGTTTCTCGCATCGGCTGCGCCATGACGTACTGCATTAACAATACGTAAGTGATTAAAAACGTAATGATTTCGATGGGACATTTTGGGAAACATCTTTTATCTGCAGGTTCGAAATGAAAATGTACAACTACTACATCACGTGCAACTACGACTTTTCAAATCTACGGAGAATATACGCTGACGGAGATGCTAAGTCCAAGTGTGATGAATGGGAGACGACACCCAGCTCTGAGTACAGCTGTTTGTGTCACAATAACGGCAAAATTTTCGGATGATTTATTTCATAAACAACTATTTTTTTATCGATTGTCTTGGTTTACATAGTCTTGATCTTAATATTTTTTTTTAAATATACAAATTATCTTTTTAAATACAAACACCAAGCGAATGTTGGTACTGTGTCTTTATTTTTTAAGCTAAAGCACACGCGAAACAATGCAACAGCAGTCACTCTTAGATCACTGCACCAGAATCGATCCTCAATTTAGTTTTGTGGAACAATAAATTCGCTTTTATTTGCATCTTCAGTTTTAGTCTAATTGATACTCAATAATTAAGTTCATATGCTATTGGTGACTTCATTGGTGTATACTGATAACGGCGTCGATGTACATAGGTGACTGTGCCGATGCACACTGGTGGCCCCATCGATTTGCGCTAATGGGAGCATCGGTAACCGCCGGTGGATGCTTCGGAGTACGATTGTGACGCGTCGGTGCCACGTCCTTATTGTGGAAATCGCTTCATATGCCGTTTCCTTGACCTTCGTCAGGTACCACAACTATGATAGCATTATCGTCTGCAAAACCGACGAATTTCACACCTTTAGGCACCCTCAATTCCAGTATGGCGTTGTACGTAATATTCCATAGGAGTGGACCAAGCACGGACCCCTGCGAACCCATCCTGTTATCATGTACTCTTTAAAGCCACGTGTTGTATTGTACAGGAGCACTCGATCACTCAAATAGCTGTTCACAATGTTATAGAATTTTCAGCTAATTCACGGTTTTAAAAGCATTTTTCATGTCTAGAGTCGCGATCAGTACTCCTTATCGCCGCCACACCAGCGTTTACCCTCGATCGCTTTCTCGGCTATGTTCTTCATCAGGCTTAGCGCATCGATCGTTGGCTTGCCCATTCGAAATCCATACTGCATGTCAGACATCTTCAGATTTGCCAACGCTTGCAACCTTTCCGCAGATCTTTTAAGCTTTTTAAGGACTAACTTGTAAGCCAAACCCCAGGGATTGTTTTCTACATCATCGCAGTGTTCCAGAAAGTCATTGTTTTTACTCTCCTGAATCGCAGCTTTCAGTCTATTCCGTTTTTCATTGTAGAGCTGCAGGATGTTTTCATAGCTCTCTGGCGCCCCTCTACAAGCTCCTGTTTACAGCCTCCTTGCACGGATACATTCTTTGCGTAGATCAGCAGTATTTGCATTCCACCAATAATCTGGTCTGCGCTTCGAGCACCGCTCTTTGCGTAACATTGCAGCATCGCATGCTTCAATCACCTTGCTCTAAAGTTGACTTGCAGCTCCTTTGCCATGCTGCTTGCGCTTATGCCACTCAACACTTGCTTCCAACATCGGCTTTAAATATCAGCTGTGCCTTGCCTCACTCTTAAAGTTTGCGAAATTTTGATTTCAATGGATCGGTGGTCACTGTGTGTGTAGCAGCTGCTTAACCGGCACCTTGGGAAATAGCCCGTGCTTATGTCTATGCAATGTCTATTATTTGTCCCGGCCATTTTTGCTGTGTGTGTGTGTACACTTCCTATGTTCAGGAGAATCACGTTCAGAGTTGCGAGGGAATCTAACAGAGATCTACCACGACCATTTGTTATTTTTGAATCTCATTCTATAGCCCAGGCATTGAAATCGCCTGCGATTAGGACTGGATTCCTAAGGCGCGCATCGGTTACCAAAGCATCAATCATACTGTTGAATGTGGTCTTATCTTTGCACAAACATAGCCGAAGTCCGATTTATTGACTGTAATATCCGAGGCATCGGCGTTGATATTCCATATCGAGCTTTACCCATCTGGTAACTTGCGCATGTGCATATATTTTATTAGAGTACGGTTCACTTAAAACCCAAGCATCGACTTCTAATTTGATTTAAGTTGAGTTTATTTTCATTTAATAGGTACAATTTGATAACCTATGCATGCTAAGCACGTCTTCCTTGTCGAAGCCTTTCAAGCTGAACTGTGTTGCGATCGCATGAAAACCATCGCCCTTTCCGGTGACCTTGTCCTTGATATCAAGCACTGTTCCCTCTGATAGCCCACGTAACTCCGCCAAGGAGTTGGCCATTGCAAGGCTATATGCAATAACCGCTCTGATTTTCCCCACATTCTCTCCAGTCTCCGTAAGCTTCAGAAGCTAGCCTTCCTGCGTTCTTCGTATTTTTGCCACGGCTTGGCTTAAGTCCCTATATTTTTATCTGGTTTGACTTTGCGCAGTATTTTTGCATATCATGTAACTGCATATGATGGTGTATTTGCAGATTTATTCTCGATAACGATCGCCTCTCGCTGTGTCTCTTTACAGGTTTATCTATTTGTCTTGACTTCCGAGTGCGCACTAGCGTCCATCAGTCGTTTTTATTTACTCCTGTTTCTGTTACGGACGCAGCCTTCACCGCCCTGGCATAGCTCACAGCTTCAGCAGTATTTTCAATTAACGCTCTCATCGACTGATGAATTCAGCGCCTTCCTCCACCAATCAATTCTACCAGTTCACCAATTTTCCTTCCCATTTTCTCAAAGGGCTTCACGACGTCTAATTGCTCGGAATTCATTTACTTATGACATACTTTTATTGCCACATTAGCGCACATTTACCACATTAGTGACTTCTTCGGTGCGCGTTTGTGGTTGCATCTGAAACACTATATATTTGTCTGTCTTGCCCTCTGTCTGTCTGTCTGTCTTGCCCTCTGTCTGTCTGCCTGTCTTGCCCTCTGTCTGTCTGTTTATCTGCTAGTGTGTTTAGTTTTGCAATATACTATTATATTTATGCTCAATGATGTGGAAAAATATTTACGATACCTAAAAGTATGCATTATTTATGCATATTTTTAAAAAGTAACAAAAGATCTCAACTTCTGTGGTTGTCCGTGGTTCATTGAGCACACACTTGAATAAATTGCTATTAAAAGCACACACACATCAAAACACAATACACATATACAAATACTTACATTCTCACACACACTAAAAGAACTCGTGCTCGTTCATACTAAAAAACAATTAATAGGCATCAAGAGAGACGCAGGACGAATACCAAGCGAATTCAAGAAAAATGCACAAGAAATATTGCAAAATCGTTGCTAACAAACAGCATCACATAAACACACGCACATGACATATCTTGTCACAGGAACAATCACAGTGACACTGAAATTAAAATACTTTAAGATTGAAAGAAATATAAACGTAAAAAAAGGTTAAAGCAAAACCACATCACGTCAACTATTGAGCACCGGAAAAAGTCCAGCAAATTAAACGCTGCATTGACCGCCCATTTCAAGCATGCAATTGTTGTGTATTTTTCTGATACTTAAATATGTGTTCAAATCTAGATTCCTGTCTTCTTTTTTTTCTTTTATAAAATTTTCAACTAGACCTCCTCTGCTAACCTTTTTTTTTTTTTTCTTTTTCTTTAAACCCCACCTAGACTCTATCTATCTTTAAGTTTTAATTTTATTTACGTTAAATGTTACCTATTAAGTTTTTATTATATGTTAGTACTATTTATGTTACCTAATTTAATGTATATTAATTGTTATGCTTAGTTTTAAGTAAATTACTAATCTGCTTATATTTTATTGTTATTTTTTATTATTAAAATCTTTTGTTCTTGTTTGTACAATATCTCGCTAGTGCGCTATAAAAGACTTATGCCTTAGTGGGGAGTTAAAACTTTAATAAATTGAATTGAAATTGACAAAAAAAAATATCAGCGGTGTCGATATTGGTATGAAACTAGGCACTAACCACAAAACTGGTTTAAACCATCTACACAGGCAATTGAAAGCAAATGGACGGAATCGACTAATAGGGAAGGTGTTGTCTTCCATCGTGACTACGCTCGACACACTTGCTTGATGATTGCGAGAGTTTAATTGGGAAGTGTTGATGCATCCACCATATAGTCCAGACAAAGCACCCTCAGACTACCACTTGTTCCGATCTCTGCAGAACTCTTTGAATGGAATTAAGCTGCTTTCAAAAGAATCATGTGAAAACCATTTGATTCAATTTTTCAACCAGACCACAGAAGTTCTTCACTGATGGCATAATGGTTCTACTCGAAAAATGGCGACTATAAGCAATTTCATTTTGAGACTATAAGCAAACCAGTTCAATTTCACTAAAAAAATGCCACGAACTTATGTATACCCAATAAGTATCAACAAAAACTTAAACCTTAAAATAGTGTTGGAGTTTATGCAAAACTTTGCTGGTTATTTTATTTTTCCCGCTTAACACGCACAAGTTATACTTTTTCATTTACTATTTTGTTGCATGAATGTAGTACTCATTCAAATGGCCCTTTCGTGCTGACGCATCATTAACCATTTCGGAACAATTTCACGTCAGCGGTTTTGTCCCGATTTTTTTGTCACTTCTTTTACCGTTATGTGGGACCGTTATTTGGGGCGTGGCATTAGTTTGGGTCTCATCCGCGTTTGAAGCGATGACCTTGTCGCGAAAGGTCACCTCTTTAAAGGTTTATTATTTCGAAATTAGGCAAGGTACATTAATGATCGAGGTGTCAAAAGAAAGGTATTGCCAGGCCCCTTATCTCTAGTACACCATTTAGCCGCCAAGGTTACGGTTTGGAAGATATTTGAGTTTTAAGAAAAAGGTGGTGGAGATGCCATTATAAAACCTTTTCCCCTCCCTCTTATATGACAATTATATTGAAAAGTATATTAGAATCACTATTTATGAAGCCCATCATTTTCTCTTTTCACCGATATATAATATGTCATACTTTCCGTTAGAGTTGGTAAATTGCAGAAGGGGTGATTATTTAAAAACAGTGTTTTATGTGTATTTTATGATGTGTTTTTTTTTTATTAATTATTATTTATTAAGTAGGAATTTATTCGTCTTGTACAATTTCGTAGTCCTCGTTGTTGTCTCCGTCCATCTCGTGAACTGTCCTGTCTTTCGGGCAAAGCGAATTGTATAGCCAAACACCGGCTTCGCAACAGAATAGTGCCCATTTTAGGGCGTGTGTGCGACCTTCGGCGTTCGGCTTCCGGCCGCGCTTTTTGATTATAACGTATGTCCAAAAGAGGGTTAATGCTATAAAACGGAAATTTTAACTAAAAACATAGCTAAAACATAGCTGCAAATACTTCCTTTCAATCGGTATATAGTATATATCTTCTCTATAGTGCTAATAATTTGGGACTTATCAGCGATTGGGTGAACAGCGAAGACTGAAGCCACCATTTCCCACAGTAGTGTTAACTTATTGCTGTAGTTATTAGCTGACAAGCAGGTGTAATTAAAATGGTGTACATCAGATGAGCCGACGATGTGGTGCGAGTGAGAATGATGCATTCAACCCTCGTGATATTAGATAATTTGTATGTATATTGAGTTAGGGATAAAATAAAGAAAAATTTTACTACAATTTACACTTAGTATTCGGTAAAAAATACAGGTGCAATTATTATTTATTTTATTATTATTTATTATTATTATTATTTTTTCGCATTTAGAGGCCGGATCGCCATATGGACATACTTGAGGGAGTAGTAGTGACCGTGCCAAGTGTACCAGTCGATACCCTGTGCATAACTTTCCTTGGGATATTTTCCATTTAAATATTGACCATTTAAGTTGCTAAATGAAACGAATGATTAAGGAAATAAATAACGAAACCACCAACTAAAAAGTCCATATTTAAATACCTTTCGTGGCATTTATTATACCACCAGGCGGAGGAATATTTGATGGCACAATTTTCGGTAGGGTGCTGATCGTTGTCCTTATCGTAGGTCGTGAACTTCTGACCTGCTTGTTCTCTTAGCGAATCGCCTGCGTCTCCCGAGAAAGCACCCAACTGCTTCAAATCGTATCCATCACTTTCATCACCGACGGCGAAAGAGCTATATTTGGCCCAACGTGTAGCATTGTCGAAGTCTTCCATTTGAATCCAGAGCTCGTGTGCAGTGGACTGCGTTAACGCATGCAGACGCTGTAGTCCGATAAAAAATTCATCCTCCACGTTACCGAAGCCGCGACGATATTCGTTCCAGTTGCGATAAAAATTGATGTCACCATCGCGTCGTCGCTGGATGAGGGTCCAGGCGTCACCGTCTTGCCGCGGATCGACAAGGCAGTATACAAAGAATGGATCAAGATTTGAGTTCGGAATGCGAATTAGTTGGGGACCATTTTTCGGTGCTGAGCTACGACGAAGCGCCTCAGCGCAGCTGCTTGGTAGAGAGGAAGTTGTTTTTGGCGCGGGGGAAGAGGACAAAGGAGAGTCGGTGGAGTTAATAGCGGATGTGGTGAGAGTATGGAGGCTGCTTAGAAGAGAGGAAGTTGTTTTTCGCGAGGGGGAAGAGGACAAAGGAGACTCGGTGGAATTAATAGTGGAAGTGGTGATAGTATTGAAGCTGCTTGGAAGAGAGGAAGTTGTTTTTGGCGAGGGGGAAGAGGACAAAGGAGAGTTGGTGGAGGTAATAGTGGAAGTGGTGAGAGTATGGAGGCTACTTAGAAGAGAGGAAGTTGTTTTTGGCGCGGGGGTAGAGGACAAAGGAGAGTTGGTGGAGGTAATAGTGGAAGTGGTGAGAGTATGGAGGCTACTTAGAAGAGAGGAAGTTGTTTTTGGCGAGGGGGAAGAGGACAAAGGAGAGTCGGTGGAGTTAGTAGTGGATGTGGTGAGAGTATGGAGGCTACTTAGAAGAGAGGAAGTTGTTTTTGGCGCGGGGGAAGAGGACAAAGGAGAGTTGGTGGAGGTAATAGTGGAAGTGGTGAGAGTATGGAGTATGTCTGGTGATGGCGGTGAGATAACTGTTGTTGTTGTTAATTTTGTTGCAATACAATCCCATTTGGGTTCTTCTTGCTGGTGTATCTGAGGGATCTGCTTCTCAAGCGCACAGATACCGCTAAGTGCATCTTTGATTTTGCCAAAATGTTTATCGTTGCTAAAAAGGGTTCAATTTAAAGAGGTTTTACTTTCGGTTTTCCACTTACTTCATATCCAAGGCATCCAATTTAAGCCTCAAGATCTCGTTCTCCGACTCGAGCAGCTCCAACTTTTGCGAAACAGCTTTCAAATCAGCATCGTCACAGTAAAAACTGTCAGCCAGATCCTGTTAATGATACGAGGTGTTAATATGCATTCTATGAACACCTCCTCCAACCCCCGTCTTTGTTTTACCGTCTCACAGCAGCAATCGCTCGAGGCGCCAAGCTTCAGAATCGTCAACAGCGTCCAGATCACGTAGGAGAACATCTCGTCAAAAGCAGTGTTTCGAAAGCACTAAAGATTCGATCCGATTGGGCCCGTTTTTATAGAACACTCTCTGCCGGTCTTTTCTTTCAAAACACAGTGCGCAATAAATCTAACAACAACAAGAACAGCACATAATCGTATAGCAATTCACCATGTGCGAAAATACTTTAGATTTGTCACAAATGACCGATAAGAAGCTAGATAGATATAAGCAATGATAAAGATATGATAAAACTTAAAGACTAATGAACTATTTTAAACAAAAGACTAATAAACCGTAACACGCTCTGCTTGAAAAATGCCGCAAACAGCTTTTTTCCAAGAAATAAAAAATAAGTCAATGAACTTAAACACGCGCAACTTAGAAATTGCCGACGTTGCATTTTCCACCAATTCGACAGGTTGATCGAAGTTGGATTAATTTAAATACAGAAGCTGTAGTTAAATACCACAACTGAAAATCAAACCAGTAAGAGTGCTATATTCGGTGCTGGCCGAATCATGGATACTCTACACCTAAAAGTTTTGAAAAAATTTAATTGAACGAAATAGATTTATTTATTTAAATTTTTAATTTACTTCGATTTTCATTCATTGCAGAACAATAATATTATAGAGTGAAATACCAACTGAAACTAGAGGAAGAATGTGGTTATAAGGAAAGCTACCTTTTAATCACATTTAATCACAGCCGGGTATAAATACAATAGCGCAGCTAGGGTGGGGCGGGAGTGGCGGTCCGCCCCGAGCGGCACAATGTCGTGGGCGGTTGTTTTAAGTATATAATGTATCGACTTATTGAATTCTAGGTATTTTGGGGCTGCAAGTAATTAACCGTCCCGGGCTCCATGAGTCTTAGCTATGTCACTGTATAAATAGTAGGCGTGGTCGTTACCTGTTTTCAAAACGAAATAATCTATATCGACTCAGGAGGTGACGCTGATCAAGAATATATATACTTTTCTATATCTATCTTCTCTACTTCTGTGCGTTACACATTTCGTGACAAAGTGAATATACCCTTAACCTTAAGGTGTGCCGTATAAAAACTATTTGCTTCGCCAAACATGAAGGAATAAAAATATAACTTATGCTATAAGAATAGACTCATACTAAATATCGATGCCGATAAAAGGGAGCAAAAGGATTTGTAGTAAATAATGTCGTCTTCCTTTTTTGTACTTCCGGCTCGAACAGACAACGGATTGAAGAAACTGCAACAGTCACATCAACAAATAAAAACAATGACAATAGCAACAAGTGGAAGAAGAAGGACAGCAATATATTCAACACTCTTACAATATAATGAAAAATACCTGTATTATAGGTATAAATATTAAGATTTATTAAGATTTGTATCTTCATAAGATCTAGCAATTTGAATAACTATACTTATGAGTACTACATGTAAAAAAGGGGCATTTTTTACCCTGAACTCCTTTTTTGGCCATCCGCTACGCAACAAAGTATATATGTGCATATGTACATATGTGCCAAATTTCATTCTGATATCTGTGTTCATTTCCTGTCACTTGCGAGCTCCACAGAAGGACGAACGAACCGGCTAAACGAACCGACGCAGGGTGACGCTGATCAAGAATATATGTGTCCAAGAATATTTATATGTATGTGTGTATGAATATACATATGTATGTACCTTCCTATACATGCCACATGCATTACAAATGCAGGCGGAAGCGTACTTTCCTACACTGGTGAACAACTGAAATCACCGCTGTATAAAGATGTACTGGTGACGTTTGTCAACCTCTGTATTCATTTCATTGAGCATTATTTTTATATTGAGATATTCATTTTTTCCAGAGAAAAACAAAACGAAGATCTGTACAGATCGTATTCCACGCAGTCGTTTAGTCTCAGTTCTCAGGACCCAACCACTCCTACGAATATTGCGAAAATAAGGAATACTTGTGCACCAATGCACATGATCAGCATACGAGTATATTGTAATATGTAACCCGTGTACCGTAGTGACTACTACACTAGTGGCTACATGCAGCTTAAATAAATTTCACGTGCCTCTGTTTTTTTACGCTTACAATATATGGGTAAGGGTATGGACCTGGTCGGCGTTGTTCCGATGACAACGGAATTTAAGAACAAGTTTCTTCAGCTCCATGACAATTGTCGCAACGACGTCGCCTGTGGTGTGTTTAAAGACAGTGCTGGAAATCTTTTTCCCCAGGCCACACGCATGCGTAACCTCATCTGGGATTACGAGCTGGCCTACATTGCACAAGTACGCGACAAGCGCTGTAATATGAGCTCGCAGCAAGGGTTGAGGACAGAATTTTTCACTTGCGTTTTTTATGGAGGACATGGTCCAAAAAATGGAAGGATATTCATATATTCTACAACTTTCCTTCACACCCCACACCATGCAAAATTAATTTTTAATCATCGTTTACCAAATCCAACAAAAACATATTCATACGAAACACAAACAAAACTTCAGTTTCAAGCTGGGTTCGGAATATATCCCTCAAACGAACAACTTTTTTTATTTCCCTCACAAAAAAACGATCTCAAAAGATGAAAATCTGTTTTGACTCATGAACGATTTTTATTTTTTCATCTTTGTTCAAAAAAATACATGTCGCTCACGTTCAAAATAATTTCGATCTTCCAACAAAACTTACTCACCACTGAAATAGTGAATTTTCAAAAAATCAGGAAAAATACTCGGAGAATCGAGACGAGCATGGCAGTTACATTCCTTGAAACCTGATTCCATTTGCTTTCCAATAGTTCAGGTTTGATCGATGCACACCTCCTCCAAGGTAGCCACTGGCCACTTCATCCTGACCACTTACTCACTACTAAAATAGTGAATTTTCAAAAACTCAAAAAAATTAATCAGAGTTCATTAAAATATTTCTAATTACTATTTCCATGAATAATAATTTAATAAAAATATATTTTCTGTGATTATTGCAGACATTTTAATAAAATAAAAAGTTCGCTACGTAGCGAACTGTCGTGGATTGAAAAAATATCGTGTGATAAATTTTTTGTGGTTCGTGTCCGTGCTAAGTTCGCTACGAATTTAACTTCACGCACTTGTATATTTCTTCATCTTTTATATTTATGTAAGTGTTACTTAACTACTGTCATATGCATTTATGTAGGTACTTAATTTGTTAACATTGACAATGCAATTTGTTTGCCTCAACACATTTGAGTTGCATGGGAGACGCTCTCGAAAATGCAGTGCAAAGTGAAAATGTCTAAAGTGTCCTTACTTATATACTAATTGTTCATGAATAAACTCTTAGTTGCTATAATAGATGCTTCGCTCCTTTGATGTGCCTTTGGCTGCTACGTTTTTGGTTCCGTCGTCGATTGCGTTGATGATCATCTCCTAGATCCATCTTGCCAACGCCCTCCACATCATCTTCAATGTTAATCATGCTTCATATATTGATCTTCATCTACATTTATTCTTCATTATTGCGTTTTTTCTTCCTTGTCATCATCTTCCTTAGATTGGTCTTCTTTTTCTTCCTCTGTTCATTCATTCACTACGCTTCATTTCAGAGATAATTTGGACTCGATACGCATCACAACAAACCCATGTTTTTATAAATGGAGTTCCTTCGACGTTTAATCGGCCAGGATTCATTTGTATCCAACGCGGCATTACCTTCTGTTGAGAGAAAGATTTCATCCTTCAGAAATAATTAAATGCGCTTATTATATGAGTTATTATATGAGCACGAGAGAAACCCTTTGCGAGAATAGAATTGTATAAAATAAATTCGTTGTTAATAATCATCAATCATAGATCTATGATTTAATTGTATAGATTTAGATAAGTACGAGTAAGCAAGCACGTGGGGAATCCATATCCGGTTCTTTTCAATACGGTTTCAGTCCGCATACTATAAAATAATAGCATTTAATTAAATTTGGCTCGTGTTTATTTACTTGAGCTTTACTCAAGTTCAATTTAATTTATGTATTTCTTTACCTCCTCAGAAGGGGATCTCTTCTGCGGGAACACTTAATGTACTCTTATAGTTCCATCCAAATCCTTCTATCTCTATAGCTTTGTGTATTTATCTTATTTTATATCGGACTTAATCAATTTATCTATTAACTTATTAAAACAATGAACTTATTTCAAATCTGAGTGTTTTGACGACTGTTACCCACTTTTTTCCGTCATAAAACTTGTGATTGATTACGTGCATGCAGACTTCAGAAAGCTCACAAGCTCACAAATAATTGAGTGGTAGCAGTACACAAACACAAAATGATGACCACGTTAATAGTAACTGCAAGTAACAACAACAGTGGCAACAAATTATTGTATATTGGATTACGTTTTTGTTGTTAACTCAAATGTTGTCATTGGCGCAGTTGTTGTTGTTTGTTGCTGACTGTTGTGAAACTTACAGAGATAGGTTTCGTGCTGCGGCATGTATTCCTGCATGTCGGACAACAATATGGCGATGTCCTGGTAGTCCTTTGTTGTGCTGCATAACTCCTCCTGATTGAAGTCCGGCGTAATTTGCGTGCACAACAGGATCTGACTGATGACATTTCGTAGATTTGACGGGCCGGCACGATTTTCTGAAAACGTAAAACGCCAGCCACATTAAAAAAAATGACGGCAACAGAGCAGAGTTCATTGAAATTCATACAAATAAGAATTAAACGTAAATTAACGTACAAATAGGTTAAAGCAAAACCAATTCACGTCAACCTATCTGTTGTATGTCGCGATCGCAATTTCCATCCAAGCTTTCGTTAAAGTAAACTTGAAAGCCAAGCCTGCACCCGCAGCACCTTATTTGGTAACCAGAAGCTTTAGTCAAGCTTTGGAAAGCCAAGCCAGCAACCATAGCGTTTAGCATTGGTATGGATCGTGGAAGCTAGCGCTCAGTTGCGAGCTTCCAAACCATAAAAATCATAGCTCTTTGCAGTGACCATAAAACGCTTGGTTGGAAGAAATAATAAAAAAGATCCAAAACCAAACGCGGAAGAATTAAATTGGGAACGATATAATTCTGCCGATATTGAAATTTCGCAATATAAAAATTGCGAAAGAATGGAAATTCCGACACGCGCCAACACCGATTTGGTTTGGATCATATCAGCAGTGTCGATATTGGTATGAAACTAGGCATTGGCCACAAAAGTGTCTTAAACCATCTACACAAGGCTGGCTATCAACTACAAAGATTTCGCCAGGCAATTGAAAGAAAATGGCCGAAATTAACTAAAAAGAAAGGTATTGCCTTCCACCATGACAACGCTCGACATACTTGTTTGATGACCCGTCAAAAATTGCGAAAGTTTAATTGGGAAGTTTTGAGCACCCACTATATAGTCCAGACAAAGCACCCTCAGATTACCACTTGTTCCGATCTCTGCAGAACTTCTGAATGGATTTAAGCTGTTTTCAAAAGAAGCATGTGAAAACCACTTACTTTTTCAACCAAAAACCACAGAAGTTCTTCACCGATGGCATCATGTCTCTTCCCGAAAAATGGAGAAACATTGTAGATAATAATGGATAATTTGGTTTAAATAAATTCATCTTCAGACTATAAGAAAACCCATTGAATTTTACTAGAAAAACACCACGAACTTATACCCAATATGTGATGCTGACGCATTTAACCATTTCACACACCGTAGTGTTAACTTACTGCTGTAGTTATTAACTAACAAGCAGCTGTCATTAAAACGGTGCAGATGAGCCGACGATGCTGCGAGTGAGAATGATGCATTCAACGCTGGTGATATTGGATAGTCTGAAAATTGAGTTGGGGATAAAATAAATACAAATTTTACTACAATTTACTCAATTAAAACGCTTAGCCCTTATTTGTATCTGATAGGAAACACTTCAAATGGTATTCGGTAAAAAATAAAGGTGCAATTTTTATTTGAGGTCAATTAAAAAATTTAAATGCAAAACTATGTTTTCTCCACTCCATTACTTTGGCAAATAAATATTCTCGTGAGTAAAAATAATGTACTACGTGAATTCAGAATAAAGTTTACACATTTTTAACTTTAAAACTTGATTATTTTCCCGCATTTAGAGGCCGGATCGCCATATGGACATACTTGAGGGAGTAGGAGAGACCGCGCCAATCCTGCCAGAATATACACTTTCCGCGTATTTTGTTATGATCTCCTCTTTTTACATATGGACCATTTAAGTTGCTGAATGAAGGGAATAATTAAGGAAAATAAATAACGATGCTAACTACTAAAAAGTCCCTATTTAAATACCTTCTAGCGCATTTGCTATACCACCAGGCGCCGGTAAAATCGATGGCACAATTTCCGGTGGCGTATAGATCGTTGTCCTTATCGTAGGTCGAGAACTTCCGACCTTTATGGTTTGATAGCGAATCGCCTGCGTCTCCCGAGAAAACACCCACTTTATTCAAAGCGTATCCATCACTTTCACCACCGACGGCGAAAGAGCTATATTTGGCCCAACGTGTAGCATTGTCAAAGTCTTCCATTTGAATCCACATCTCGTGTACTGCGGAGTGCGTTAAGGCATGCAGACGCTTCAGTCCGATAAAGAAGTCTCCCTCCAAGTTGCCAAAGCCGCGACGATACTCGTCCCAGGTGCGATTAAAATTGATGGCACCATCGCGTCGTCGCTGGATGAGGGTCCAGGCGGTACCGTTTTTCCACGGATCAACTACGCAGTATACAAAGAATGGATCAAGATTTGAGTTCGGAATGTGTATTAGTTGGGGACCATTTTTCGGTGATGAGCTACGAAGAAGTGCCTCAGCGCAGCTGCTTGGTAGAGAGGAAGTTGTTTTTGGCGCGGGGGAAGAGGACAAAGGAGAGTTGGTGGAGGTAATAGTGGAAGTGGTGAGAGTATGGAGTATGTCTGCTGATCGTGTTGCATTACAATCTTGTTTGGGTTCTTTTTGCTGGTGTATCTGAGGGATCTGCTTCTTAAGCGCAAAGATACCGCTAACTGCATCTTTGATCTCGCCAAAATGTTTGTCGTTCCTAAAAAGAGTTCAGTTCAAAAAGGTTTCACTTTCGGTTTTCCACTCACTTCATATCCAAGGCATCCAATTTAAGCCTTAAGAACTCGTTCCCCAACTCGAGCAGCTCCATCTTTTGCGAAACAGCTTTCAAAGCAGTATGGGCACAGTAAGTACTGTTAGCCAGATCCTGATAAAGATACGAGGTGTTGATATGAATATTATGAAAACCTCCCCTCTCCCCATCTTGGTTTTACCATCTTTATGCAGCAAGCGCTCGAGGCGCCAAGCTTCAGAATCGTCAACAGCGTCCAGATCACGAAGGAGAACATCTCGTCAAAAGCAGTGTTTCGAAAGCACTAAAGATTCGATCCGATTGGGCCCGTTTTTATAGAACACTCTCTGCCGGTCTTTTCTTTCAAAACACAGTGCGCAATAAATCTAACAACAACAAGAACAGCACATAATCGTATAGCAATTCACCATGTGCGAAAATACTTTAGATTTGTCACAAATGACCGATAAGAAGCTAGATAGATATAAGCAATGATAAAGATATGATAAAACTTAAAGACTAATGAACTATTTTAAACAAAAGACTAATAAACCGTAACACGCTCTGCTTGAAAAATGCCGCAAACAGCTTTTTTCCAAGAAATAAAAAATAAGTCAATGAACTTAAACACGCGCAACTTAGAAATTGCCGACGTTGCATTTTCCACCAATTCGACAGGTTGATCGAAGTTGGATTAATTTAAATACAGAAGCTGTAGTTAAATACCACAACTGAAAATCAAACCAGTAAGAGTGCTATATTCGGTGCTGGCCGAATCATGGATACTCTACACCTAAAAGTTTTGAAAAAATTTAATTGAACGAAATAGATTTATTTATTTAAATTTTTAATTTACTTCGATTTTCATTCATTGCAGAACAATAATATTATAGAGTGAAATACCAACTGAAACTAGAGGAAGAATGTGGTTATAAGGAAAGCTACCTTTTAAACACATTTAATCACAGCCGGGTATAAATACAATAGCGCAGCTAGGGTGGGGCGGGAGTGGCGGTCCGCCCCGAGCGGCACAATGTCGTGGGCGGTTGTTTTAAGTATATAATGTTGTAACGACCTTTCTTGGTAGCTGGGATATCTCTCAGTCGCGTCCAAGGTTTCGTTCAGTTATTTATTTTTATTGAACCGAGTGCACACTTTTATTTTGTCTAAACTTATGTTGATACTTTATTTCGTTACTTCAGATTTGTGACAATGTTAAATTTATAAATATTTGAGGTAAAATGATAAATCGAAATGTTGTTAGCTTCCTGGTGCCTTGTATCCTTGTGAGTCGTGGGCATTGCCTGCGATGTCGTTGCTTTGTTTTGGTCGTGGGGGTTCGATTGATGGCGTCCGCTTGGTCGTGGGGTTGTAACCCGTGCGGCAGAAAAGCTAAATGACACTCGTTGAGTCGTCGAGCACGCGAGACAGAGGATCTTAGGATGGCCGTGGAGTCGAAACCCACCCGGCAGAACGCGTTACTGGTTGCGTCGTCGAGCACGTGAGACAGAGGATCTTAGGATGGCCGTGGAGTCGAAACCCACCCGGCAGAACGTGTTACTGGTTGCGTCGTCGAGCACGCGAGACAGAGGATCTTAGGATGGCCGTGGAGTCGAAACCCACCCGGCAGAACGCGTTACTGGTTGCGTCGTCGAGCACGCGAGGCAGCGGATCTTAGGATGGCCGTGGAGTCGAAACCCACCCGGCAGAACGCGTCACTGGTTGCGTCGTCGAGCACGCGAGGCAGAGGATCTTAGGATGGCCGTGGAGTCGAAACCCACCCGGCAGAACGCGTTACTGGTTGCGTCGTCGAGCACGCGAGGCAGAGGATCTTAGGATGGCCGTGGAGTCGAAACCCACCCGGCAGAACGTGTTACTGGTTGCGTCGTCGAGCACGCGAGACAGAGGATCTTAGGATGGCCGTGGAGTCGAAACCCACCCGGCAGAACGCGTTACTGGTTGCGTCGTCGAGCACGCGAGACAGAGGATCTTAGGATGGCCGTGGAGTCGAAACCCACCCGGCAGAACGCGTTACTGGTTGCGTCGTCGAGCACGCGAGACAGAGGATCTTAGGATGGCCGTGGAGTCGAAACCCACCCGGCAGAACGCGTTACTGGTTGCGTCGTCGAGCACGCGAGACAGATGATCTTAGGATGGCCGTGGAGTCGAAACCCACCCGGCAGAACGTGTTACTGGTTGCGTCGTCGAGCACGCGCGACAGAAGATCTTAGGATGGCCGTGGAGTCGAAACCCACCCGGCAGAAATACTTTAGGATGGCCGTGGAGTCGAAACCCGCGTGGCAGAAAAACTGTTCGAGAAGTCGAGCACTCGCGGCAGAGAACTCTATGATGGCCGTGGAGTCGAAACCCGCGCGGCAGAAAACACTTCACTGTATTACCGCGGCTCTGCTGAAGTTGACGGTTGCCCTCACTGTCGCTGTTGTCTTGCTGCTCGGTGTTGCTAGGCAGAGTTTACTTACCAGTTTGATGTTCCAGCTTGGTGGTCCGGACCCGACTGAAATCTCTGCGTGTGATGCCTCCTTTTATATGCAAGGCGTACGTGGCCTGTTTCTGATGTTCATGTGTTCGCTGCTGTGTGAACCCGTGTGGCAGAAAGAGACAGCGGTAATGGTGCAAGCGTTCGCTATTGCTAGTGTATATCATGTGTATGTACCGTGAACTGGCCCTGTTATGAACCGTATGTGTGTACCGTGAACTGGGTCTGTTATGTAACATAATTTTATTTATTAAATTGTCGTTACATTACCCCCCCACTTTACGGGGCAAAGTTTTAACATGGATGTTGCCCTGACATAGGGCACAGGCTGCTAGCGCGGTGCCAACCATGTTGGTGAATGCGACGACGTCGCTGCTGCGATACTTCTTGCCTTTGTTGGGTTTTTCTACGCCACTGCTCTTCTCTTCTGCATTTCTCTGTTAGTTGATCTGCACTTCATCACGGACGAACTCTTTCTGATCTTGATCGTTGCTTGTATAATATTTTTCGGTCCGCCTTCTCGGAACTCCTTATTTCTGTGAGCGCGTGTCCATATCAATGCATTTCTTAACTTTGACACTACGTAGTTTGTGCGTAGTGTTGTTGGGTTGTTTTTCTCATCTTTTTTTTTTTTTTTTTTTTTTTTGTTTTTTTTTTTCAACATCGTTATAATAGTTTTTTGATTGATTTATGATGTATGAGAAGATTTAAAGTAAAATAGGTAAATAGTTCAAATTTATAGATATAACTAAATCTATATTAAAGTAAAATATATAATTAAATTTGGGTTAAAGCTTAACTAAGTTAGGTTAAGGTGTAATTCAAAGTAAGTAATTCAAATTTATATATATGTATAACTATACTTATATTAATATGTAAGTAAATTTAGATTAAAGTAAAATACATACGTAAATTTAGATTAAGGCTTAAATTAAAGTAAAATATGTAAGTAATTCAAATTTATATATAAGTAAACTTAGATTAAGTATAAGTAAGTTAAGTTAAGGAAAGGTGGAAGGTGAAATGAGTAAGTGTGATTAATTCGAATTTATATATAAGTAGATTTGGATTAACGTAAATAACTAAACTATTTTGTTGTTAGTTGTTTCTCTGGGCGTTTCTTCTTCGTGAAATGGTTTCAGCTCGCTTATGTGTGCCGTCCGTAATGAGGTACCGCCTATTTTCTTAATTTGTACAATCACTGGAGAAAGAAATGAGTTTACGCAGAATGGACCTTCATATTTAGGTGCCAATTTTGCTACGAAATGGTCCGTAGCTTTGGAAAGGACATGCTTCTTTACTAGGACCTTTTCTCCTATTTGGGGTGACCACTTCCGTCGACGGAGATTATAATGTCGTGCTTGTTCCTGTGTGCCTTGGGCCAGCCTTGCTCTTACCAGCCTAAATATTTCTCGAAGTTGTTCTTCCTTTTCGCTTGGGCTGCGAGGTCCGATAAAATCTGCACAAACGGTAGCCAAAGGTTCTGCGGGGAGTTTTGTTAGCATGAATGCTGCTTGTTGTTGTTGGTCAATTTTATCCTTCTGGCATTGCTTACAGCAGCGAACGTAGTGGCGGATCTCCCTGCCCATACCTGGCCAGTAGTATCGGTTCATTATGCGAGTACTAGTCTTTCTTACACTGAGGTGGCCGGCGCTGGTTTGGTCATGATTTGCTTCAAGTACTCGTCTACGAAGATGTTTGGGTACGCAGAGTTTCCAGGGTGTATTGTCGTCATCTCCTGTTGTCCTTTGGATGTGCTTGTAGAGTTGTCCTTCTTCTAGTCGGTAGTCGGGATATTTATCTGGCAGTCGTACTACTTCACGAATTCTGTTCTTCAGCCAGGAACATCTTAATAGAGGCGTGGTTTCCTGAAGATTGTCGAACGCCTTGAGCTCTTTTTGTAGAAATGATTGAATATGTGTTGGTGGTTCGGCAGTTGCTTTTTCCTCGTGAATTACTGTGCATGTGGCGGTTGTGGTTGTGCTGCTGTAGTTTGTGTCCGCCTTCAGCTCTATGGTGTGTCCGCCGCAGGACAGACTCGCGCCAGTTATCATCAAAAAGTCGGTGCCTAGTAATATATCTTCTATTGCATCCGGCAACACCAGTAAATCGATATTCGTTGCCACCGTTCCCACTCGAATGTCTACTTTTACGTAATGTGATATTATCTTTGTTGAGCCGTCGGCCATGCGGATGTTTATTGGCTGGTCCAACTCCGTCTCTTTTTCGTCGCTTTTGCATATGAATCGTTGGTTGACGAAGCTACGTGTTGCACCGGTGTCAATCATTGCTTCTTGTATGCGTCCACTGATTTCGACGCTGACCAAGAGGTGCCCTTTATGGAATCGTAATGTTCCTACTGTTGTTGCCGAGGTTCGGCCACGGATTCCGCCTGGCGGGGGACCTACTTCGTTTCCCTGGGTTGGTGTCTGTTGTTGCCGACAGCAGTCGATTGTTCTGACGCCCCTCTTTCCGCAAGACCAGCAGAATAATACGGGCTTGTTCCGGCAGGATTGCCTCCAATGGCCGTTTTGCCCGCATCGACGACATGTTGTTGCGAGATCTACCGTGGGGGGAGAATACTCTGTTATTTCCTGGTGGCGTTCCTCCCTTGCTCGGGGAACCCCAAAGCACGTGTCCTGTTTTGCTTCGTTTATCGTTTCCAGGTCTTCTGCTAGTGACACTAGATCGTCTAGATCCGTGAAGTCTCGTCTCTTAATATAAAGTTGGTATTCCCGGCGTGAATTTCGGAATACTCGCTCCAACTTGTTTTGCTCCGAGAAGTTTGCGTGTCGCATTAAGTCGCATAGTTCTAGAACGTAGTCCTTGAACTTTTCCTTGTCTTGCTGTATCCTTGCCCGAATGCGGTCTTCCAACTGCTCGAAGTAACGGGCTGATAGGAAAAACTTCAAAAATGACTGCTTAAAGTCATTCCAACCTTTCCATTCCCGTCGAGTGTTCCGCAACCATGTCAATGCCTTATCCCGGAGTAGTTCTGGCATCATGGCGGGGAGTCTGTCTATAGGTAGTCTATAGACGTTTGTCAGTTCCTCCACCCGTTCGATAAATGCTAACGGTTCTCGTCCACCGTCGTATTTGGTATTCCATTTCCTTACCTTGTCTATTATCATAGACTGGTCCATGGGTGCTTCCTGTGACTTTGGAGTCTTGTTCGATGAGTTGGGAGCGTGGTGATCAGTAGCTGTTAGATAGACTGGTCCTGCTAACTGGTCTTGTGATGGTTCTGTCGTAGTTAAAGCTACTGATGCCTGTTCGGCGATAGTGGGTTCTAGGGCTTGGTGTGGTGAGTTCGCACGTACTGCTGAGTGCAGTGTTTCGAGTTCCTGTAACCGCGTCGTGAGTCCTTCATTCCCTTCGCAAGATCGAACGAAGTTCACAAATCTTCTTCGGAGGTCCTCTGTTGTTCCCGACTCGTCGAAACTGAACTCGTGGGCGTATTCTTGAAGCTCTTCTTTGTGCAAAGTATAAATCCAGGATGTCTTTGTCATAGCGGCTGATTTTTCCTTATCCCGGTTTTCCGTAGCTCAAGTAGATTTAATGGAATAAAAGTGTGCAAGGTCCCTGCTCGGGCGCCACTGTAACGACCTTTCTTGGTAGCTGGGATATCTCTCAGTCGCGTCCAAGGTTTCGTTCAGTTATTTATTTTTATTGAACCGAGTGCACACTTTTATTTTGTCTAAACTTATGTTGATACTTTATTTCGTTACTTCAGATTTGTGACAATGTTAAATTTATTAATATTTAAGATAAAATAATATAATGTTGTGAGCTTCCTGGTGCCTTGTATCCTTGTGAGTCGTGGGCATTGCCTGCGATGTCGTTGCTTTGTTTTGGTCGTGGGGGTTCGATTGATGGCGTCCGCTTGGTCGTGGGGTTGTAACCCGTGCGGCAGAAAAGCTAAATGACACTCGTTGAGTCGTCGAGCACGCGAGACAGAGGATCTTAGGATGGCCGTGGAGTCGAAACCCACCCGGCAGAACGCGTTACTGGTTGCGTCGTCGAGCACGTGAGACAGAGGATCTTAGGATGGCCGTGGAGTCGAAACCCACCCGGCAGAACGTGTTACTGGTTGCGTCGTCGAGCACGCGAGACAGAGGATCTTAGGATGGCCGTGGAGTCGAAACCCACCCGGCAGAACGCGTTACTGGTTGCGTCGTCGAGCACGCGAGGCAGCGGATCTTAGGATGGCCGTGGAGTCGAAACCCACCCGGCAGAACGCGTCACTGGTTGCGTCGTCGAGCACGCGAGGCAGAGGATCTTAGGATGGCCGTGGAGTCGAAACCCACCCGGCAGAACGCGTTACTGGTTGCGTCGTCGAGCACGCGAGGCAGAGGATCTTAGGATGGCCGTGGAGTCGAAACCCACCCGGCAGAACGTGTTACTGGTTGCGTCGTCGAGCACGCGAGACAGAGGATCTTAGGATGGCCGTGGAGTCGAAACCCACCCGGCAGAACGCGTTACTGGTTGCGTCGTCGAGCACGCGAGACAGAGGATCTTAGGATGGCCGTGGAGTCGAAACCCACCCGGCAGAACGCGTTACTGGTTGCGTCGTCGAGCACGCGAGACAGAGGATCTTAGGATGGCCGTGGAGTCGAAACCCACCCGGCAGAACGCGTTACTGGTTGCGTCGTCGAGCACGCGAGACAGATGATCTTAGGATGGCCGTGGAGTCGAAACCCACCCGGCAGAACGTGTTACTGGTTGCGTCGTCGAGCACGCGCGACAGAAGATCTTAGGATGGCCGTGGAGTCGAAACCCACCCGGCAGAAATACTTTAGGATGGCCGTGGAGTCGAAACCCGCGTGGCAGAAAAACTGTTCGAGAAGTCGAGCACTCGCGGCAGAGAACTCTATGATGGCCGTGGAGTCGAAACCCGCGCGGCAGAAAACACTTCACTGTATTACCGCGGCTCTGCTGAAGTTGACGGTTGCCCTCACTGTCGCTGTTGTCTTGCTGCTCGGTGTTGCTAGGCAGAGTTTACTTACCAGTTTGATGTTCCAGCTTGGTGGTCCGGACCCGACTGAAATCTCTGCGTGTGATGCCTCCTTTTATATGCAAGGCGTACGTGGCCTGTTTCTGATGTTCATGTGTTCGCTGCTGTGTGAACCCGTGTGGCAGAAAGAGACAGCGGTAATGGTGCAAGCGTTCGCTATTGCTAGTGTATATCATGTGTATGTACCGTGAACTGGCCCTGTTATGAACCGTATGTGTGTACCGTGAACTGGGTCTGTTATGTAACATAATTTTATTTATTAAATTGTCGTTACAATGTATCGACTTATTGAATTCTAGGTATTTTGGGGCTGCAGGTAATTAACCGTCCCGGGCTCCATGAGTCTTAGCTATGTCACTGTATAAATAGTAGGCGTGGTCGTTACCTGTTTTCAAAACGAAATAATCTATATCGACTCAGGAGGTGACGCTGATCAAGAATATATATACTTTTCTATATCTATCTTCTCTACTTCTGTGCGTTACACATTTCGTGACAAAGTGAATATACCCTTAACCTTAAGGTGTGCCGTATAAAAACTATTTGCTTCGCCAAACATGAAGGAATAAAAATATAACTTATGCTATAAGAATAGACTCATACTAAATATCGATGCCGATAAAAGGGAGCAAAAGGATTTGTAGTAAATAATGTCGTCTTCCTTTTTTGTACTTCCGGCTCGAACAGACAACGGATTGAAGAAACTGCAACAGTCACATCAACAAATAAAAACAATGACAATAGCAACAAGTGGAAGAAGAAGGACAGCAATATATTCAACACTCTTACAATATAATGAAAAATACCTGTATTATAGGTATAAATATTAAGATTTATTAAGATTTGTATCTTCATAAGATCTAGCAATTTGAATAACTATACTTATGAGTACTACATGTAAAAAAGGGGCATTTTTTACCCTGAACTCCTTTTTTGGCCATCCGCTACGCAACAAAGTATATATGTGCATATGTACATATGTGCCAAATTTCATTCTGATATCTGTGTTCATTTCCTGTCACTTGCGAGCTCCACAGAAGGACGAACGAACCGGCTAAACGAACCGACGCAGGGTGACGCTGATCAAGAATATATGTATCCAAGAATATTTATATGTATGTGTGTATGAATATACATATGTATGTACCTTCCTATACATGCCACATGCATTACAAATGCAGGCGGAAGCGTACTTTCCTACACTGGTGATCAACTGAAATCACCTCTGTATTCATTTCATTGAGCATTATTTTTATATTGAGATATTCATTTTTTCCAGAGAAAAACAAAACGAAGATCTGTACAGATCGTATTCCACGCAGTCGTTTAGTCTCAGTTCTCAGGACCCAACCACTCCTACGAATATTGCGAAAATAAGGAATACTTGTGCACCAATGCACATGATCAGCATACGAGTATATTGTAATATGTAACCCGTGTACCGTAGTGACTACTACACTAGTGGCTACATGCAGCTTAAATAAATTTCACGTGGCTCTGTTTTTTTACGCTTACAATATATGGGTAAGGGTATGGACCTGGTCGGCGTTGTTCCGATGACAACGGAATTTAAGAACAAGTTTCTTCAGCTCCATGACAAGTGTCGCAACGACGTCGCCTGTGGTGTGTTTAAAGACAGTGCTGGAAATCTTTTTCCCCAGGCCACACGCATGCGTAACCTCATCTGGGATTACGAGCTGGCCTACATTGCACAAGTACGCGACAAGCGCTGTAATATGAGCTCACAGCAAGGGTTGAGGACAGAATTTTTCACTTGCGTTTTTTATGGAGGACATGGTCCAAAAAATGGAAGGATATTCATATATTCTACAACTTTCCTTCACACCCCACACCATGCAAAATTAATTTTTAATCATCGTTTACCAAATCCAACAAAAACATATTCATACGAAACACAAACAAAACTTCAGTTTCAAGCAGGGTTCGGAATATATCCCTCAAACGAACAACTTTTTTTATTTCCCTCACAAAAAAACGATCTCAAAAGATGAAAATCTGTTTTGACTCATGAACGATTTTTATTTTTTCATCTTTGTTCAAAAAAATACATGTCGCTCACGTTCAAAATAATTTCGATCTTCCAACAAAACTTACTCACCACTGAAATAGTGAATTTTCAAAAAATCAGGAAAAATACTCGGAGAATCGAGACGAGCATGGCAGTTACATTCCTTGAAACCTGATTCCATTTGCTTTCCAATAGTTCAGGTTTGATCGATGCACACCTCCTCCAAGGTAGCCACTGGCCACTTCATCCTGACCACTTACTCACTACTAAAATAGTGAATTTTCAAAAACTCAAAAAAATTAATCAGAGTTCATTAAAATATTTCTAATTACTATTTCCATGAATAATAATTTAATAAAAATATATTTTCTGTGATTATTGCAGACATTTTAATAAAATAAAAAGTTCGCTACGTAGCGAACTGTCGTGGATTGAAAAAATATCGTGTGATAAATTTTTTGTGGTTCGTGTCCGTGCTAAGTTCGCTACGAATTTAACTTCACGCACTTGTATATTTCTTCATCTTTTATATTTATGTAAGTGTTACTTAACTACTGTCATATGCATTTATGTAGGTACTTAATTTGTTAACATTGACAATGCAATTTGTTTGCCTCAACACATTTGAGTTGCATGGGAGACGCTCTCGAAAATGCAGTGCAAAGTGAAAGTGTCTAAAGTGTCCTTACTTATATACTAATTGTTCATGAATAAACTCTTAGTTATTATGCTTTGCTCCTTTGATGTGCCTTTCGCTGCTATTTACGTTTTTGGTTCCGCCGTCGATTGCGTTGATGATCATCTCCTAGATTATGGAGATCCATCTTCATGCCAACGCCCTCAACATCATCTTCAATCGTAGAATGTTAGAGATAATTTTATGGTTCATATATTGATCTTCATCTACATTTATTCTTCATTATTGCGTTTCTTCTTCCTTGTCATCATCTTCCTTCGATTGGTCTTCTTTTTCTTCCTCTGTTCATTCATTCAATACGCTTCGTTTCAGAGATAATTTGGACTCGATACGCAGCACAGCAAACCCATGCTTTTATAAATGGAATTCCTTCGACGTTTAATCGGCCAGGATTCATTTGTATCCAACGCGGCATTACGTTCTGTTGAGAGAGAGAGAGAATTCATCCTTTAGAAATAATTAAATGTGTGCCTTATTATATGAGTTATTATCTGAGCACGAGAGAAACCCTTCGAGGGAATTGAAGTGTATAAAACTGTTTAAGTTAATAATCATAGTCTTTTAAATAGATCTTTGATTTACTTAAACAGATTTAGATAAGTAGAAGTAAGCAATCACGTGGCAAATCCGTATCAGATTCTTTTCAATACGGTTTCAGTCCGCACACTATAAAATAATAGCAGTTAATTAAATTGTGCTTGTGTTTATTTACTTTGAGCTTTACTCAAGTTCTATTTAATTTATTTCTTTACTTCCTCAAAAGCGGATGTCATCGTCGATTTATCTATTGTATTAAGTTATCAAAACAATCAACTTGTTTCAAATCTTATTGTTTTGACGACTGTTACCCACTTTTTTCCGTCATAAAACTTGTGATTGATTACGTGCATGCAGACTTCAGAAAGCTCACAAATAATTGAGTGGTAGCAGTACACAAACACAAAATGATGACCACGTTAATAGTAACTGCAAGTAACAACAACAGTGGCAACAAATTATTGTATATTGGATTACGTTTTTGTTGTTAACTCAAATGTTGTCATTGGCGCAGTTGTTGTTGTTTGTTGCCTACATTCATACAAATTCATACAAATAAGAATTAAACGTAAATTAACGTACAAATAGGTTAAAGCAAAACCAATTCACGTCAACCTATCTGTTGTATGTCGCGATCGCAATTTCCATCCAAGCTTTCGTTAAAGTAAACTTGAAAGCCAAGCCTGCACCCGCAGCACCTTATTTGGTAACCAGAAGCTTTAGTCAAGCTTTGGAAAGCCAAGCCAGCAACCATAGCGTTTAGCATTGGTATGGATCGTGGAAGCTAGCGCTCAGTTGCGAGCTTCCAAACCATAAAAATCATAGCTCTTTGCAGTGAGCATAAAACGCTTGGTTGGAAGAAATAATAAAAAAGATCCAAAACCAAACGCGGAAGAATTAAATTGGGAACGATATAATTCTGCCGATATTGAAATTTCGCAATATAAAAATTGCGAAAGAATGGAAATTCCGACACGCGCCAACACCGATTTGGTTTGGATCATATCAGCAGTGTCGATATTGGTATGAAACTAGGCATTGGCCACAAAAGTGTCTTAAACCATCTACACAAGGCTGGCTATCAACTACAAAGATTTCGCCAGGCAATTGAAAGAAAATGGCCGAAATTAACTAAAAAGAAAGGTATTGCCTTCCATCATGACAACGCTCGACATACTTGTTTGATGACCCGTCAAAAATTGCGAGAGTTTAATTGGGAAGTTTTGAGCACCCACTATATAGTCCAGACAAAGCACCCTCAGATTACCACTTGTTCCGATCTCTGCAGAACTTCTGAATGGATTTAAGCTGTTTTCAAAAGAAGCATGTGAAAACCACTTAGTTTTTCAACCAAAAACCACAGAAGTTCTTCACCGATGGCATCATGTCTCTTCCCGAAAAATGGAGAAACATTGTAGATAATAATGGATAATTTGGTTTAAAGAAATTCATCTTCAGACTATAAGAAAACCCATTGAATTTTACTAGAAAAACACCACGAACTTATACCCAATATGTGATGCTGACGCATTTAACCATTTCACACACCGTAGTGTTAACTTACTGCTGTAGTTATTAACTAACAAGCAGCTGTCATTAAAACGGTGCAGATGAGCCGACGATGCTGCGAGTGAGAATGATGCATTCAACGCTGGTGATATTGGATAGTCTGAAAATTGAGTTGGGGATAAAATAAATACAAATTTTACTACAATTTACTCAATTAAAACGCTTAGCCCTTATTTGTATCTGATAGGAAACACTTCAAATGGTATTCGGTAAAAAATAAAGGTGCAATTTTTATTTGAGGTCAATTAAAAAATTTAAATGCAAAACTATGTTTTCTCCACTCCATTACTTTGGCAAATAAATATTCTCGTGAGTAAAAATAACGTACTACGTGAATTCAGAATAAAGTTTACACATTTTTAACTTTAAAACTTGATTATTTTCCCGCATTTAGAGGCCGGATCGCCATATGGACATACTTGAGGGAGTAGGAGAGACCGCGCCAATCCTGCCAGAATATACACTTTCCGTATATTTTGTTATGATCTCCTCGTTTTACATATGGACCATTTAAGTTGCTGAATGAAGGGAATAATTAAGGAAAATAAATAACGATGCTAACTACTAAAAAGTCCCTATTTAAATACCTTCTAGCGCATTTGCTATACCACCAGGCGCCGGTAAAATCGATGGCACAATTTCCGGTGGCGTATAGATCGTTGTCCTTATCGTAGGTCGAGAACTTCCGACCTTTATGGTTTGATAGCGAATCGCCTGCGTCTCCCGAGAAAACACCCACTTTATTCAAAGCGTATCCATCACTTTCACCACCGACGGCGAAAGAGCTATATTTGGCCCAACGTGTAGCATTGTCAAAGTCTTCCATTTGAATCCACATCTCGTGTACTGCGGAGTGCGTTAAGGCATGCAGACGCTTCAGTCCGATAAAGAAGTCTCCCTCCAAGTTGCCAAAGCCGCGACGATACTCGTCCCAGGTGCGATTAAAATTGATGGCACCATCGCGTCGTCGCTGGATGAGGGTCCAGGCGGTACCGTTTTTCCACGGATCGACTACGCAGTATACAAAGAATGGATCAAGATTTGAGTTCGGAATGTGTATTAGTTGGGGACCATTTTTCGGTGATGAGCTACGAAGAAGTGCCTCAGCGCAGCTGCTTGGTAGAGAGGAAGTTGTTTTTGGCGCGGGGGAAGAGGACAAAGGAGAGTTGGTGGAGGTAATAGTGGAAGTGGTGAGAGTATGGAGTATGTCTGCTGATCGTGTTGCATTACAATCTTGTTTGGGTTCTTTTTGCTGGTGTATCTGAGGGATCTGCTTCTTAAGCGCAAAGATACCGCTAACTGCATCTTTGATCTCGCCAAAATGTTTGTCGTTCCTAAAAAGAGTTCAGTTCAAAAAGGTTTCACTTTCGGTTTTCCACTCACTTCATATCCAAGGCATCCAATTTAAGCTTCAAGATCTCGTTCCCCAACTCCAGCAGCTCCATCTTTTGCGAAACAGCTTTCAAATCAGCATCGTCGCAGTAAAAACTCTTAGCCAGATCCTGTTAATGATACGAGGTGTTAATATGCATTCTATGAACACCTCCTCCAACCCCGTCTTAGTTTTACCGTCTCACAGCAGCAATCGCTCGAGGCGCTAAGCTTCAGAATCATCAACAGCGACCAGATCACGAAGGAGAACATATCGTCAAAAGCAGTGTTTCGAAAGAACTAAGGATTCGATCCGATTGCGGTCGTTTTTATACAACACTCTCTGCCGGGCTGTTCTTTTAAAGAACAGTGCGCAATAAAACTAGCAACAACAAGAACAGCACATGCTCATATAGCAATTCACCATTTGCCAAAATAATTTAGATTTGGCACAAATGACCGATAAGAAGATATAAGCAATGATAAAGATATGATAAAACTTAAAGACTAATGAACTATTTTAAACTTAATACTAATAAATCGTAACATGCGTAGCTTGACAGTGCTGAATACAGTTTTTTTCCAACAAATAAAAAATAAGTCAATGAACTTAAACCCGCGCTACTTAAAAGTTGCCGATATTAAGTAAGGTAGAACTAATAAATTAGTTAGTTAGTTAGTAAAGCCAATTTTTCCCTTTTCCCTGCCCCCTTGAAATCATCCACCAAATATTTTTAGGGGCGTGGCTTTTGTATAGGAGGGCTGGCGTTGAAATGTCGAAAATTGTCTTGTCTGATTTGCAAGAGCGAATCTCCTAAAGTATGAGAGATGCATGGTCACATACCGCTGCTTCCAAAATTAAGATGATTTTATGTATGCTTTTCTTTCGTCCCCTCTTTTTCCCTTGGGTATTACAGGTAATGTTTGCCTGAAATCTCCAGACAAAACCAATGTAACTCCTCCCATGACGGCTGTATTTCCTCGAATATCCTGTAACGTCCTGTTAATTGTCTAACACGCTGAGTCCTTATCTGAACCTCCTCTGTTTCCTGTGGCCGATTACTCGACTGTAAGTTCTACGTTGGGACCTTACACGGGCCTGTCTTTGCTTCTCCGTTTCCTCTTTTGGGTTTCTAGAATGTATTATATTTTGTGCAGTCTCAGAATTTCAGAATTCAGGGCCACATTTGATTCTTGAATTATTTGGAACGTTGAATTCAGTAGTTGAAATGTTTATTAGTTATTTTGTCTTAGTTTTTGACCTCAAGACACTTTGAGATTGATTATAGATACTTATGTCCTTGTGTACCAAACAAACTAAGGAAAAATTTGTATTCAGTTATGGCTTGGGTTCAGGATGTTGGATTGAAACTTAGGTAGGACTTCGGTAATCGAGTTAGCGGAAATTCGACGAGGACAATACCTGAAAGTGAAGTCCAGAACTAACCTTCAAGTTCAATTTCAAAGGGTATTCTTTCTCTTCAACCCTTTCCGACGCAGCTGTGAAGATTTCGTTTCAATTCACTCTGATGAGAAGATGTTGTATCAAAAGAATTAATGTGTTACTTGTGTTACTTACACTAGGAAACAGACCGACCTTTATGAAAATAAATAGGAGAGAAGTGCTTGATTTGACACTTACCTCCAACACTCACTCTAATCTCGTATATAATTGGCTGGTTTCAGACGCGTCAACTATGTCTGATTATAGACAAATTCGGTTTGAGCTCAGCCATGCCAGTGGAGTAAGAGTAACCCCATATCGACAGAAAAAGAATACGAACTGGGAAGCATACAGCGAACAGTTAAGTAATCTAGTCGTCGATATAATACCCTCAAGAGTCGACACTGTAAATAAATTGGAGCTTGCAACGAGTTTCGTTGGACGCACGTGTAGTCAGTGTGACACGTTGCCATGCTTCAACGCTTCTAGACTACATTTGGTCCTCTGTTGAATTTTTTACGCAAACGAGTATTAATGTTGTATGTTGTCTGAGCTGCTTAAACTATAACTTAACTTTTTATTAAATAATGATTCCTAATATATTTGATATTTGTTTCGATTCAAAGCTTAAGTTGCTTGCTCTCTTTTCTTCTCAAGAAATGTCATTGTTGCATTGTAATATTTAATTACGTTCTAGGAATTAATGGTTGACTCTGATGGTTGGTTCTGAAAATCAGGCTTGCAAAAAAGCGAGGAAAACTCCTCAAAAAATACACTTAAAAAGTAATACTTTTGGTCCAACAGGGTGAACTGTCTGATTCACAACATCCTCCCCCTTTTTTGTGTGTAAAAGTATTTACATTAATAATTCATCAATTCACACACAAAACAATACAATACAATCAATTATCTAGAACCCTCTTTGGCCTTTTAATTTCTCTTCCACTTATAGTGGTCACAATAGTTGGTTCAACCTGAGGTCTTCTATGGACAGAGCTGACAATTTTTTTACATAAAGATGTTTTGAAAAAGGTATCTTCCATAGCTATCTCTACTGGTTATAACCTTTGTATCGGTCATATAAGCATGCCATTCTTCGTCTTCAGTAAAACCACTCTAGCCTCACCGTCACTACCCGTCATTATGTTTACCACCCGACCCATAGGCCAGTACAACCGTTTCTGCGAGTCGTCTCCAATGAGAACAACATCACCGCATTTCATCTCGGATTTCACTAACGAAATATTCATTTTTAATCTAACTATATTTTCGATATCAGAGTAAAAACTAATTAAAACAAGTATCAATTTGGCTATACTTTTCGAATTTTTTTCAAAACCTACATACTTTTATTTGGTATATATGCAGAAGTACCAAGGTTTTAAGAGTATATCTTATACAGGGTGTAACGCATAAGGTGTGCCAAAAAGCTGGGACAAGTAGGTTGGGTCGAGATAAGAAAAAAATCGCATGGGGCTGGGGGGTCGATTAACTCCCAATTCCCCCCGTTTAGGCCGTAGGAGCAATTTTCTAAAAACACGACTCAACCTACACGCCCTAGTCTTATGTCCCCTATTATGCGAAACACCCTGTATGTATGAATTAATAATATATTCGTATGGAAGTTTTAGCCAGGGAAATATTCAGCGAAATTTGAAGTATTAAATATATTCATAAATATATTTAAAAAAAATTTTTCAAGATTTTGCTTTTCAAGATTTTGCTTCCAAGATTTTGTGTTTCAAGATTTTGAAATTCTAGAAAACGCTACCAACCCAAAGAGAGGCAACGTACTGGAGTTCATGGAGGCTGAAGAGAATTTAGAAACTCTGTAGGATAGAAAAATGACAACATCATTTTCATCTGGAACAGTGCCAATTGATCTATAGCAGACAGTCACGTGAAATTTTCTGAAAATGTTGTGCAGTAATATTGTCCATGGCTCTTTTACATTTGTTAATTGACTTGTATACATATAATTTTTTTATCCACTTCGCCTTTCCGAGTTGATTTTCTCTGACCATTGCCTAGCATTAATATATTCTTTGCATAGGTAGAAGAAACTTGATTCCCGTGTAAATAGGCTCGCGTATTTGTAGACAGCTTTCAGATTTCAACATGCTTCCAAATATGAGATGATTTTATGCATGCTTTTATTTCGTCCGCTCTTGTTCCCTTGGGTATTACAGGTAATGTTTACCTGAAATCTCCAGACAAACCCGAAGTAACTCCTCCCGTGATGGCTGTATTTCCTCGAATATCCTGTAACGTCCTGTTTATTGTCTAACACGCTGAGTCCTTACCTGAACCTCCTCTGTTTCCTGTTGCCGATTTCTCGACTGTAGGTTAAGTTGGGATCTTACACGGACCTGATGTTGCTCCTACGTTTCCTCTCTTGGGTTTCTAGAATGTATGGACCGTTGTCGAGACAAACGGGAATGTCCTGGTTGTGCAGTCTCAGACTGTGCCGAGCCACATTTGAAGCGTGAATTATTTGGAACGTTCAATTCAGTTGTTGAAATGTTTATTAGTTATTTTGTATTAGTTTTTGACCTCAAGGCTCTTTGAGATTGATTATACATACGTATGTCCTTGTGTACCTAAGGAATTAAGGAAAAATTGTGTTCAGTTATGTCCAAGTTATGTCTTGGGTTCAGGATGTACCACAGAACGTACAACCGATTTACAAGAGGAATTCTTCTGTTGAGTCACGTTGTTGTTGTTTTAAGTCACGATGTTCCCCAAAATCCTATGTATGCGCCGTGATTAAACTGTTCCGTAAATCATGCCAATCATCGATGTCAGGGTATGTTGCGGAAGAACAGCATAGTTGTTTCTACAATTAAAAGCCGGTGAATTTATTTGGCTACTGCTCGCGTAAGGTTTGTAAGTACGAATGGAAAAGCGGTGGTTATGAAGGCAACGTGTAACACCGGCGAACAGTCAATCTGATTGGCAAAGACCTGCTCGCACACTACAGAATTCCTTCTCATCGGTCTTCAACCAATGCGATTCCCGTTGAGGGCACACCGATTAGAAAATATGATAGGTCTGTTTCCGATTAGTTAATGTCCATTGATAACGTGGTGCCTTTGATGTATACTCGTATCACATGCTTCGTTGTACCCACGGATTCGGGAAAAATATTGCTGCCGCAGACGCGTCTAGATAACCAACATTTCCCCAATATTATTTCCGTACAGTTAGCTGATCCAACCTTTGATCAACCAGAGCCCAGGGTTTTGTCTCAGGAAATGGCGATCAACTTCAAGGGTAATAGAGAGACATCTTAGAGAGAAATCTAACTCAGAAACATCAATTCTACGATTACGATTACCACAGTCGAACTGACAGTTAGAATAGAGTCGATAACGGTACCCTCAAGTGGATGGACTAAACGTTCTGTTTTGGGCATCACAGTACGTTTCTATGATCCGAACTGCATTTTAGATTTATTTAACTTGCGGCATCTGAGATTAGGTCGATTGGTATGGTTATGGCATATAAAACTGTTATATTGTGGGGCACAACAACTTGTAGCTGCTTTGAGACAAAGATATTGTATGATAGGCGCTCGATCGCTGATAAGGACAATAGTACGTGACTGTATAGTATGTGAAAGGATGAAGGCTAAAACTAGCGAGCAAGTGATGGGCGATCTTCCAAGTTACCGCATGCGTCCTGCACGACCATTTCTTCATGCAGGTTTACTATGTTTATATGCATGGTGTCTAAGGCAGTGCATTTGGAATTCGTCTCTGACTTAACTACATACCATGGAATTTATTATGGCATTCATACGATTCACGTCGCCTTATGGTCAGTGTGCGCACCTTTGAAGCGACAACGGGACGAATTTCGTAGGTGCTGAAAGAGAACTGAGTCAAATGCTTCAAACATGGCGGGACTCGGATTTGTTTCAAATGGTACAAAGGGTTTGGAAGTTTTGGAACAAGAGTTATCTTCATGATTTGCAACAGCATCCAAAAGGTCGAAAAGCTAGGCAAAATCTGAAAACAGGAGATCTTGTTACCATCAATCTGAAGGCACGCCACCAACTCTGCGGAAAACGGAATGAATTGTTGGAGTACATCCTGGAATAGATGGGTTAGTTCACAACGGATCACTATGAAACGGCAAGAATGAGATAACGCGATCGGTTCTATGACTATGTGTATTGCCTATAGAAATTGTTGAGCATCGATAGTCGTCGATTCTTAAGGATGGAGTATGTTTTGAAAACTATATATAACAAAACCCGTCGAAACAACTTTACCAGAAAATTATGTAGAAGAATAGCTCCGAGTAAGATTGTAGTTTTTTTATTTCTTTATATGGGAAAATTAATTTTGCTTTGCGATACAATTTCTTCTATGACTAAAGAAAAAACCAGAAATAAAAATATCTTTTAACACATCTTAAATAGATGTGGTGCGAGTGAGACGGATTTTTATAACCATGGTGGTATTGGATAACACTTACATGGAGTTTGGGATTAAAAAAATTAAAAATTTTACAAGAATTTACTCAATTAAAACGCGTAGCCCTTATTTGTATCTGATAGGAAACACATCAGTTGGTATTTATATGGTAAAATTCAAAGGTTTATATTTGATGTCAAGTAAAAAATTTAAATGCAAACCTATGTTTTTCTCCACATCAGTACTTTGGCAAATGAACATTTTCGTAAGTAAAAATAGCAATATAACATAAAGTATACACAAAATAACAATTCACAATAAAGTTAACACATTTTTAACTTTAAAACTGGATTATTTTCCTTTATTTAGAGGCCGAATCGCCATATGGACATACTTGAGGGAGTAGGAGATACCGAGCCAATCGAACCAGAAGAAAACGTGTTTTTCGTCATGAACAGCTCCTTTTAAATATGGACTGAATGTAAGTTGCTGAATACAGGAAATAATTAATAAATACCTGTATGTTTCGATAGCCAATCTCTAGCGTCTCCCGAGAAAGCACTCATTTTAGTCAAAGCGTATCCATCACTTTCACCACCGACGGCGAAAGAGCTATATTTGGCCCAACGTGTAGCATTGTCGAAGTGTTCCAACTGAATCCAGAGCTCGTGTGCAGCGGACTGCGTTAAGGCATGCAGACGCTGCAGTCCGATAAAGAACTCACCCTCCACGTTGCCGAAGCCGCGACGATACTCATCCCAGGTGCGATTAAAATTGATGGCACCATCGCTTCGTCGCTGGATGAGGGTCCAGGCGGTACCGTTTTTCCACGGATCGACTTCGCAGTATACAAAAAAAGGATCAAGATTTGAGTTTGGAATGTGAAGTAGTTGGGGACCATTTTTCGGTGCTGAGCTACGAAGAAGTGCCTCAGCGCAGCTGCTTGGAATAGAGGAAGTTGAGAGGAAAGCCGAAGGATAGGAAGACACAGAAGGATAGGATGATGAGTCGGTGGAGTTAATAGTGAGTGGTGAGATAGTTGTTGTTTTTGTTGATCGTGTTGCATTACAATCACATTTGGGTTCTTCTTGCTGGTGTATCTGAGTGATCTTCTTCTCAAGCGCACCGATACCGCTAACTGCATCTTTGATCTCGCCAAAATGTTTGTCGTTCCTGAAAAGAGTTTACTTCAAAGAGGTTTCACTTTCGGTTTTCCACTCACTTCATATCCAAGGCATCCAATTTAAGCCTTAAGAACTCGTTCCCCAACTCGAGCAGCTCCATCTTTTGCGAAACAGCTTTCAAAGCAGTATGGGCACAGTAAGTACTGTTAGCCACATCCTGATAAAGATACGAGGTGTTGATATGAATATTATGAAAACCTCCCCTCTCCCCATCTTGGTTTTACCATCTTTATGCAGCAAGCGCTCGAGGCGCCAAGCTTCAGAATCGTCAACAGCGTCCAGATCACGAAGGAGAACATCTCGTCAAAAGCAGTGTTTCGAAAGCACTAAAGATTCGATCCGATTGGGCCCGTTTTTATAGAACACTCTCTGCCGGTCTTTTCTTTCAAAACACAGTGCCCAATAAAACTAACAACAACAAGAACAGCACATACTCATATAGCAATTCACCATTTGCCAAAATAATTTAGATATGGCACAAATGACCGATAAGAAGCTAGATAGATATAAGCAATGATAAAGGTATGATATAACTTAAAGACTAATGAACTATTTTAAACTTAAGACTAATAAACCGTAACACGCGCTGCTTGAAAACTGCTGCAAACGGCATTTTCCAAGAAATAAATAATAAGTCAATGAACTTTAACACGCGCTACTTAAAAGTTGCAGATATTAAGTACGATAGAACTAATAAATTAGTTAGTAAAGCCAAGTTTTACCACCGCCCTGTCCCCTTGAAGCCATAATATTTTTAGGGGCGTGGCTTTTATATAGGAGGCGGGCGATGAAATGTCGAAAATTCCTGTTTTGCAGGAGCCAATCTCCTAAAGTATGAGAGATACAGTGTCGCATACCGTTCGAAAGGTCTGCTTAGGATCTACCTTTTATGTAATATACATTTTTTTTGAAGTTTCACATAATTATGGAGATATTTTAGTTTCACGAAAAAAATGGTTGGAACGCATTAAAATGTTTTTTCTCTTATATGACACTAGGATAAAAATTGGAAACCCTTCATTTGAATTTTTTCTTATAATTTTTTTTCCAACCATATATAATATGGTGTATGTATATAATATTTCCTGTTAACTCTTACAGTTTCGACCACATTTATTTAAAACTAGCAGAGTACCCGTCGTTGACTCTTTTTCTTGTTTTCTAAGGTTTATTTAAAATAAAATTCGGAAAAATTTTTATGGAATTAAAAATGCTAGAGCATAAATTTCGAAAAAAAATATTCTACGTTCATTGGAAGCGTATTCTTATATTAAAAATTTTTGGATAGAATTTATTGCACATATCTATATCTATATCTAAGTGATTACCTAAAAACCTCAGAATAGGCAATACTGTTGATTTTTTCATTTGGGGCATAAACAAAAATATTATCATTATTACCCACACGTGAACATTTAACATATATGTAGCTGTCCATGCGAAAAGCAAGGTTGTTCTAATTGTAATCCCGCAACCATGTGCTGGAGGCTGAATAGAATTTAGAAAGTCTGTAGGATAAGAACAACTCTCTGTAGGATGACATATCGCAGACAGTCACGTGAAATGTTCAGAAAATTTTGTCCATTAAAATTGTCCATAGCATCATTATTTGGCGCTAATATGGCTCTTTCACATAGCCACGTGCGATCCAGATAGTGTTCCAATATGTCCCTGTATGCGTTTTCCATTAATTTGTTAATTGACTTGTATACATATATTTATACCCTACACCTTAAGGTTGAGGGTATATTCACTTTATCACGACATGTGTAACGCATAGAAATAGAGACGATAGGTATAGAAAAGTATATATATTCTTGATCAGCGTGACCTCCGAGCGTCTGACTGCCTGTCTGTCTGTCTGTTGAAATCACGATCACAGGAGAACCGATGAATATATCGTGATGAAATTGCAGAAATATTGTTTCTTGAGGTGTGCAGGTTGCTATTGAAAATGGGCAAAATTGGTCCACGACCACGCCTATTGTTTATTAGAAATGTGATACCAGCGTTCGTTTTTGAGTTATGATTCAATTCAATTCAAGTTCAATTCAATAGTTGAAATGTTTATTAGTTATTTTGTATTAGTTTTTGACCTCAAGACTCTTTGAGATTGATTATACATACGTATGTCCTTGTGTACCTAAGGAACTAAGGAAAAATCGTGTTCTGTGATGTCCAAGTTATGTCTTGGGTTCAGGATGTTGGATTGAAACTTAGGTAGGACTTCGGTAATTGAGTTATCGGAATTTCGACGTGGCCAATACCTGGAAGTGAAGTGACCTTCGAATTCAATTTCATTGGGTGTTCTTCCACTTCAACCCTTTCCGACACAGCTGTGAAGATTTGGTTTCAATGTTGACTCTGATGAGATCAGGCTGTGTCAAAAGAGTTGATGTGTTACTTGTGTTACTTACACTATGATTTCTCGACTTCGACAAACACTTTGATTAAAAAGAAGTCTACCGTAAAGATTTTTATTTCTGTTGTTCATTTGTGCCAAAATCTAAGATAACTTTGATAATATGAAGATGTAACATGTTTTTGCACTGGAGATACTTAAAATAATAGCTTGTAATAGATTTACTCCGTACTTTCTACTCTACTCTGGAATTTGCTCTCTTTCTCTCAATCTCTGTGTATCGTGTATAAGGAGACATTAAATATTAAATCACTCAAAAATAGACTTAGCATCAGCCAACTTGTGACAAATACTCTAAGCTAACTTTTTAACTTTATATAGAAGCGGCCGGTGCGTTGCTTGGACCTGTAAATCCATTATCCATGCTCCATGCTGCATTCTTTAGTAGTCCTGCTTGTGACACGTGGCCGTGCTTCAACGCTTCGAGACTACATTTGGTCCTCTGTTGAATTTTTTACTCATACGAGTATTAATGTTGTATGTTGTCTGAGCTACTTAAAGTATAACTTAACTTATTATTGAATAATGTACCTAATATATTTGTTATTTGTTTCGATTGAAAGCTTAAGTTGCTTGCTCTCTTTTCTTCTCAAGAAATGTCATTGTTTCATTCTAATATTTAATTACGTTCTAGGAATTAATGGTCGACTCTGAAATAACATTTAAAAAGGACTCTGCCTTACTTCCTTGTGGGATCAAGAAATTTTAAAACTTGAATATTTATATTATATACTTATGTGCCTTTTATATTCACAGTTTGTCACTGAAGAGAACGTGTGGTAACGAACGAAAGGAAAAGAAGAGGAGAGAAAGAAAAGCACGGAATGGTGCTGAGTATTTTCTTAATGTGCAAAATATAACTTGTACCATGTTTTATATGCTTATATACATGTACATATATAAATAATTTGGTTTGTTTTTTTGAGTGTTAAATATGTTTCTTTTTGTATTGCAAGTATTCCTTTTTTCCTAGTTCTATATTACACATTTGTTTGGATCTGAATATATTTTATAATTTCATTTTTACTTATCTACTCGTTAATAATTCGAGTTCAACTTAATACTAACTCTAAAGAACAATGAAACAATTTCAATTAGTTTAACATTGATTTTAATATATACTCCTGTATGTGTTTATATATGTATGTATGTCCATATACGAATCTGCTGACGTCTAAATAATATAATATGTCCAGATGGATATCTATATATGTAGTATATGTATATGTACACGTGTGTAAATATGTACGTAATCACTACGTGTTTCTCTACACGCTGGAACTCATTCATTTTGCTGTTGCTGTTGTTGTTGTTCAATCATAGAATGGCTTCGAGTTCTGATTAGCTTCAAAGAAACTCGTACTGATGCGCTATCACAGTTGCATATGTGTTGTGAGTGTGTGTGTTCTTGGTATATATCATCTTTTCTTCATATTTTATATTTATGTGTTACTTAACTACTGTCATATGCATTTATGTAGGTACGTAATTTGTTAACATTAACAATGCGATTTTTGCCTCAACACATTTCAGTTGCATGGGAGACGCTCTCGAAAATGCAGTGCAAAGTGAAAGTGTCTAAAGTGTCCTTACTTATATACTAATTGTTCATGAATAAACTCTTAGTTATTATAATTGATGCTTTGCTCCTTTGATGTGCCTTTCGCTGCTATTTACGTTTTTGGTTCCGTCGTCTTCGACGTCGATTGCGTTGATGATCATCTCCTAGATTATGGAGATCCATCTTCATGCCAACGCCCTCAACATCATCTTCAATCGTAGAATGTTAGAGATAATTTTATGGTTCATATATTGATCTTCATCTACATTTATTCTTCATTATTGCGTTTCTTCTTCCTTGTCATCATCTTCCTTCGATTGGTCTTCTTTTTCTTCCTCTGTTCATTCATTCAATACGCTTCGTTTCAGAGATAATTTGGACTCGATACGCAGCACAGCAAACCCATGCTTTTATAAATGGAATTCCTTCGACGTTTAATCGGCCAGGATTCATTTGTATCCAACGCGGCATTACGTTCTGTTGAGAGAGAGAGAGAATTCATCCTTTAGAAATAATTAAATGTGTGCCTTATTATATGAGTTATTATCTGAGCACGAGAGAAACCCTTCGAGGGAATTGAAGTGTATAAAACTGTTTAAGTTAATAATCATAGTCTTTTAAATAGATCTTTGATTTACTTAAATAGATTTAGATAAGTAGAAGTAAGCAATCACGTGGCAAATCCGTATCAGATTCTTTTCAATACGGTTTCAGTCCGCACACTATAAAATAATAGCAGTTAATTAAATTGTGCTTGTGTTTATTTACTTTGAGCTTTACTCAAGTTCTATTTAATTTATTTCTTTACTTCCTCAAAAGCGGATGTCATCGTCGATTTATCTATTGTATTAAGTTATCAAAACAATCAACTTGTTTCAAATCTTATTGTTTTGACGACTGTTACCCAATTTTTTCCGTCATAAAACTTGTGATTGATTGCGTGCATGCAGTCTTCAGAAAGCTTCGGAATTCACAAATAATTGAGTGATAGCAGTACACAAACACAACATGATGACCACGTTAATAGTAACTGGAAGTAACAACAACATCGCCAACAACAGTGGCAACAAATTATTGTATATTGGATTACGTTTTTGTTCTTAACTCAAATGTTGTCATTGGCGCTGTTGTTGTTGTTTGTTGCTGATTGTTGTGAAACTCACCGAGATGGGTTTCGTGCTGCGGCATGAATTCCTGCATGTCGGACAACAACATGGCGATGTCCTGGGAGTCCTTTGTTATGCTGCATAATTCCTCCTGATTGAAGTCCGGCGTAATTTGCTTGCACAGCAGGATCTGACTGATGACATTTCCTAGATTTGACGGGCCGGCACGATTTTCTGAAAACGTAAAACGCTAGCCACATTAAAATCATGACGGCAACAGAGCAGATTTCATTGAAATTCATACAAATAATAATAAAATATTAACTTTTGCAGAGAAGATCAATTTTGTTAAAATATTAATACAACCTTTATTTTGAACACCTTTTGGTACTTTTTTTAGTTAATTTAGTGGCCTTGGAATATGGAAAAATTCGCTCGAGGACATTTGGCATAAGAGAAACACTGTCTGTCTTCCTGTCTTGTCCTCTGTCAAACGAACGCTAACGAACGTGCATTTGTGATGATGTCCACGTGAATCCTTGTTTTGAAATTGTTCTAGCGAAACTTAAAGGAGGAAATACCTCTCAGTGTTGGGATAACTAGCCAGATAACTAGCCACTCTTCCTTCATGATGCTCAACAAATAAACCCGGTCCCGGATGCGCAATATTCCAACTTGGCAGTACCTGCTGTCACCACAGTACAAATTGTAGAAATTTCAGGAGTAATCAATCCAAATAAAGCTCGAGGGGTAGAGGGTAAAGAATGGATAAGGTTCCTGACCATCTGATTCAAATAATAACGGACTACTTTAACGGCCGAATATTGCTTTGTGATACTGAAGCAGAGGCAAAACAACACAGTATCAAAAACGGAAAAACGGAGTGCCACAGGGGTCACTGCTTCAACCTGTCCAGTGGAATCGTGATTGAAAGACTTACAGGGCAAGGAGTAACTCCTACTGACATATTGCAGTACATGTATACTTCTAGTATAGCATGGAAGACAGGTTGCATAATCATAAGAGACATAATGCAAAAGCAGCGTCGCTTGGGCAGTACCAGAAAACGAAGCTTTTGTAATTCTCTCACTGCTTTCCGATGTAGTACTTAGCGGTAGTTCTGAGAGCACCAACCGTACAGATGTGAGGAGATGTGTTACGATACTTTAGGCTCGAAAGTAATATAAACGTAAAAATAGGTTAAAGCAAAATCAACGCTCATCTGAACGCGTCGAGCACAAGACACGCTTCACTTACCGTAATATCCAGACATATCCATGGGCACCACTTGGACCAAGCGGTAACTCTTGACCAGCTCACGCAGAAACAACTGAGCCAAGTAAAAAAGAAGCACGAGATGTGGATTGTCGGCGAGGACACCGTCGCCGAAAGCGCTGTAATTAAATCGAAGGATATGAAAATTAAATTAAGTGAGAAACACATGCATTTATATACTGATGTGATTGTTTGTGTGTGTGCGATGTCAGAAGTGGGTCCTGAATCAACGCCTCAATTTTTATTTATTTAAGCTTAATTATAGTCTTCAATTTTTTACCTAATTACCTACCTACTGTACCTAATTCAAAATTGTGTATATTGATTTTAATATTGATAATGAATTTGAAAGTATTTACTTTTCATCTGTTATATTTTTAATTTATCATAATTTTATCTAATATTTCGAATTTTTATACCCTACACACGAAGTGAATAGGGTATATTCACTTACTGCTTCCGTTTGTAACGCATTAAAGGAGGCGTGACAGGTATAGAAAAGTATATATATTCTTGATCAGCGTGACCTCTTGAGTCGATTTAGCCATGTCCGTCCGTCTGTGTGTACGTCTGTCTGTCTGTCTGTGGAAATCACGATTACAAGAGAACGAATAGAGATATCTTCATCAAACTTGGTACGAATATTGTCTATCATTAGAAACTCATCGGTATTGAAATTGGGCAAAATTGGACCATTGCCACTCCTCCTTTTTATACTAAATATAAATTCATGCATGCTTATAGCTCAATTTCTCAGCTTGTAGAACGAATTTGGGGTTGAAATTTTGTCCAGAATTCCACTGTCTCTGACCAAAACAGACTACCAAAAATGGGCGAGGTCCGCCCACTAATTAAATAAAACTCGATTACAGGAAAACGAATAGAGATATTGTCATCAAATTTGGCACGAATGTTGTCTATCATAAGAAACTTATTGGTATTGAAAATGGCCTAATTTTCAAATAAACGTGTGTAGGGTATATGAACTTCGGCCAGACCGAAGTTAACACTCTTTCTGGTTAATTTTGAGTTTATATGTATATTTATTTTTACTTTTTAGTATTTGTATTTTTTATTTGTTAATTTTACTTTTTTTAGATTTAGAAATAAAACACAAGTTAATTTTATTCTCGAACGTTTAAATCTTTTTCTATCTGAATAGAAACAACGTTTGCTGGTTGAGAAGTTGTTGTTATTTAATTACTTGCTGTTGTTTTTATAGTCACCATGTTGTTGTTGGTTAAAAGGACTTTGTATGTGTCAAATCATAGTTTAACAGTAAAAGGAGAAGGAAAAAATGTTGACCTGCAGCATACTCTCGGAGTCACACATGCGCAATTGTGGATATTTATGGATAGGTGGATGGATGAATGGATGCCTGGTGGTTATCCAATGGTCAACAGTGGACTGAAGTGCTTGTTTAGTGCTCTGTGAGTGATTATTAATGCTTCAAGTGCGACTATCTTTTAAAGTTTCAGATAAAAGATTCAGAAACGAATGAAAAAATTGTTAACATATGAAATAAATCAATCTCTCTAATAAACCTCTCTGCGTTTCGCAACTTTTATTCAAAATTTATAATATTTTCCAACTTTATTTATTGTATTTCATTTAATATCTTTTACTGGCATTCCTTCAGTTTTTCTCAATCTTCGTCATTTAATTGTTCTTTTCTACAGCTTCATGCAACTTGTCAATCAGGATCATGTCCAATATACGATATCATCATATGTACACCTCCTCCTCCTCCTATCAAATGCATCCAAACGGTTGACAGTTCCATCCTGTCAATCTACCAACATATCTGTCAATATGTCAAACTGTCAAGAGTTCCGCTCTGACTGCTTGATTTACTCCGTAATAATCGCAGTCCATCAGTTCCACGATTCTACAAATCGACTGGAATTTTCCTTTCCGTTATTTTCCGATGTGTTTTATTTTTCTTGCTTTTACTTTTCGGCGAAATGTTTGTTTCTTTTTGCTTTTTCAAAACAGTGCAAACAGTGTTTATTAGTTGCAGGAGAACGGTTTATGTTTACAGTTGTTTTTGTTTCCGCCCACCCTCACGTCATAACGTACATTTTTAAGGAAGAAGAGAGAAAGAGAGACATCGAGAGTGAGAGAGAGAGAGAAGAACCGCACATTTTACATGATCTGGAATTCTCCCAAATAATTTCAGTTTCCTGGTTTCGATGTGGCCTGTTTTTTTATCATCAGCATTCTAACGCAACTCTTTATTTTACTACCTGAAGCTTTTAAATCCAGCCTGAATCCACTTGACTCGCATCTTCGATTCTCCTCCTGCTTTCCTTATAGTATATTAAGGATACAGGATTCATTGTCTGGCAAAAGTATGTGTTTGGAAATATCCCTATCCGAGTGTGTTTGTGTTTGATTATGTTTGAGTCTGCATATACATATGTACGTATTTTTGATTATTTTCTCTGTTTTCTTACCTTCTCACTTGTGGCAGGATTATTTGAGCCGTATGTTTGCATGCCTCGACGCCGGTCCTTCGCAGTTTCCGGATCTTCTCCCGCAACTCGGGGCAGTCCTTCGTTTGGCCAACATGTATCAACATGTCGCGAAATAAGGCAACGTGACTGTTGATGTCCACAATTAGCTGTAGCCATGAAGAGAAGGAGAGAGGGACAGAAGAACGGAGAATGAGCAATGTATTTAAAAGTATTTATTTAAAATTGAAAATTTAAATCCATATTAAATTCATTTTGGTCTCGATTCATTCACTTATTTACTCATTGCAAAGGACACAAAGGACAATAATTAATTAATTCTTTTATGTTTTACTAGTATATCGCATATAAAACAATCAAACAGTTGATGTTAATAATTTATTATATATAATTGAAGAAGAATACATTATGAAGTAATAATAAAAGTGTATATCAAGAAACATATTGTATGTTTTGAATAGTGAAGGGCTTGCGAAGTTTTGAAATAATTTTTTCCTCTGATTGGAAAAGTAAAAGAAACATTTTATATTGAATCGAATAATGATTGTATCAGCTACCTTTTATCATTTTAGACGTAAATCCTTACCCTCTCTCTGTACTCTGCTGGAGCTTTTCTGGACGAAAAACTATAGCAAGTAATATATTCAAATTTTTAAGAGACCAAAAACACTGACAGTCTGCTGCTAAAGTGTATTAGTAAAAGAGATTCTTTTGGTCAATGATTCGCCATAGAAATACTATATATATATATATATATATACACATATATAGAAATACTATATATAGTAAGTGTAGTCTTAGAATTCCAACGATGGTTACAAGATACATTCAACCGTTAACTATCAGCAACCAGAGGCAACAAGTACAATCGTTAAAGTAAACTTTAATCAACGCAGAAGTCATGTTGGAATAATGAGTGTACATGAGTACGTTTGAGTGTATGTATGCATGTGTATACGCGTATATTTATACTTGTGTGTAAGTGTGTGTGAATGAATTAAAGCATGTGTGTCGATGAGCTCTGAAACATGGAACTGAAATTGGCCCCGTCAGCTTTTAGAAGCAGCAACCGAGAGAGCATTTCGATGCATGAAATACGAACTTAATGAGCTGAAATACGAGCATAAGATAGCACTGTGTGTGTACCCACCTACACTATGTGTATGTTTGTGGGACTGTGTGTATGTGTGTGTTTGGACTGTGTGTATGTGTGTGTATGGGGCTACGTGCACAAAAAACTAAACGCACTTTCAACTTACTATATAAAAGGTAGTGAAAACATGATTATACTAAATTAAAAGTCGACAGCTTCCACTAAAATTAATTTACTTATCCAAGCCAGAAGTTCAGTGAACAACCCATCAACGACCGACACAACAACCGACTGCCTTTTTCTATTATTTGCCGTTTGTTTTTTGGGTTACATAATCTTATGGGTTGTGCACAAAGATTACGATGCAAAAACTAAGCCACCCTACCCGGCAAAACTATTCTGTCTATCATTCACACAAACATTCCGATGCAGATTGAAGTCACTCACTCAATCCCTCAATCTTGATGCCAGCGATGCAATCGAGGATTCAAGCTCAGGTTTCAATCAAGCTTCGTACAGGTTCCATTAATTTTCATTACTTGTTGTCGCTGCTTTTGATTGTGTTTGTTGTTCTTTCTATTAAAGCTTTTGTTGTTGCTTCTATTAATGTTTCTATTAACTATAAACTACGTCGACTTTCATTTCGTTGTTTCCACCTCTTTTTTGGGTCTTTAAAATTTAAGTCTTCTTTTACTGTTTTTTTGAAAGATTTTCTGATGAGTAGCAAAAAAGAATTAAATAATCAAATTGTCAGTTTCGTGACATGCCCATGCTACTCTATGAGTGGAGAGTTACTCACCGTACATCGTCCCCCAACGCATTAATTTGCATTATTTATATCGTGATCGTGTCGAAGCTTTTGTTCAATCAGTGCATTTAAATTGTATCCTCGTTAAACAAACGTTAAAATATTCAACGATTGCATTTACAATTTAATTGAATAGCATCAGCAACAGCAACAGCAGCAATTACAACAAAAACAATAGCAACGACTATACAATGGATTTAATTATGATTTCAGTCATGTTTTTGTTTTAATGTGAATAAATTGTTGTTGTATCTTTGCTTTCAGTTATTTTCTATCCCATTTTTTACCTTCGTATTTTTTTCATTATTCATTCATTATCTTTATTCTATTCTATTCTATTCTATTCTATTCTATTCTATTCTATTTCAATATATTAATTTTCCAAACGCATTTCAATTCCATGGAGAAATCGCATGAAACAGTCGTAGTTAAATCGAAAAAAATACAATCTTCTGGTCGAAAGGATAAACTAAAAATATCCTCAGTGGATGTTATGAATTTTGTGTCCTTTCTCAAGGATCCCTTCTCATCATTATCGCCCACAACACGAATTGTGCCAGATTGTGAATGTTTTCGTGACCCAGAGAAAGAAACCATCTCGAAACCAGACACACAGATACACAGACAATCGGACAGACAGATTTTAGGGGCGAATTTCTTTTTTCTGCCATCTTCCTTTCTGTTTCCACTTCCGCTATTAGCTTTAACCTTTAACGGCCTTCTAAATTATAAAGGCTGATTAAAGTTAGAAATCCAGCATTAATTTTCTATAATCTTTTGAAATGGCAAAGGGCAACTTTTTGAAATGTACAAAAACTCAAAAAGAAGTTCGGTCAAAGTCAAAGTTTATTGCAAGTAAATTGTTTGGAAACTATTTTGATAATCATGAGAAACTTTTTAATCTCCTTTTGAGTCTGCAAATACAAACTCACTCAACACTTTCACAAATACACATTCATCAACTCAAACTCACCACAAATATTTACCCACAACTAACTACCCACCTACCGACCCCTACTAAATCATCCCTTCCTAAAGTTCAAATTATAGAAGGCAGAATTTAAATCCGCCGCTCAGAATTCTTTTGAATCAAAATGAAATAAAGGCAGAGTCCGACTGAGTCCTTGCATTTCCCTGCTCCTGTTCGCTTTTATTGTTTCTTTCTTGTTCACTGCGTGTATAAATATTCGTTATGAGTTTTACACTCAACCGATTTTGAATCGGTTTGAATCGTTTGAAGATTTGCAAGATAAAAAGTAAAGCAGTACAGTTAAATTTACTTGCATTTCATGCAACAGACTCAGCGACCTCAGAGGGAGTGACCTCTCTTTCGCGCACAGAGGAAGACGGATAGAGAGAGGTAGAAGGAAAGAGAGGAAAGAGGGAGAGAGTGAGCACTGAAGTTCTCTTGCAGGAGAGAGAGGCAGATAGAATTCCTTTTACTCTTCCTCCATTGACCATTGTCTCCGTCTTCTTTTGGATTCCTTTGTCTTTCTTTAAGAATCCGATTGTTTAGGAGTATTTTTTATATTATGTTAGTCACCATCTCCCCCTTTCATCCCCCCCCCCCACTCCCTAATACTATCCCCATCTCAATCTGATGACTTTCAATTAAGCAGTCTTTCAACTTGAGCTGTGGAATGTACTCGTTCTTAATCGCCATTCATTATTCAGACGTTTTATAGATATAAAAAAACCAAAGCATTTCTTATATTTTTTTGTAATATTTAAAGATTTAGTAAATCTTTTCGCCTCCATGCATTCGTCGGTACTGAGAACCAAAGAATGATTGTGAAACTTTATTCTTAGAAATTAAACAGAGAATAGAACACTTCTCATTGTCAACGCATTACGAAGATACGAATTTATAGTTACTGGAAAATGTAATAGAAAAGATGTAGAACAAATATATCGAAAATAATCAACAAAAGATGGCGAAGCAGAACAAAAAAGCAGGCGAAGTAGACGAAGCGAAACATTTTCTTTAAGTTGCAGTTTCTTTAGCAATATAGTCAACGAACATAGCCACACATATACACCCACACACACACACATATTGTAAATCAATGTGCCACCGTCACATGTGGTCCCTCGTCCTTGGTCCTTCACGTCCCTCTGTGTTTGTGTTTTGCGGTACGAGCTGCTGCTGGACGACGGCGACTCCACGGGATTTAATTTCAAGATAAACGTGAGCTCGACATTCGAGCAAATAATAAAGTTATTTATATCCCATGGAGTGTCTGTGTTCACCCTGTGATATGGACCCACACTTACATATGTTTACATATATATGTACGAATATATGTCTGTCTGTCTGAATGCATGCGTGTTCGGTGGCGTTTCCGCAATGAAATAAAGAAACATTTCTGGTATCTCAACTTGTTTTCGGTGCGACAGAAGAAACCAAATCAAATAAAGTTTAATGAAGATTTATTTCCAGAACTCAACGTTTTAATGTGCAATAAACTAAGTTAATCTCACAAACGCCATTTCCCCGTCCTGAGAAGTCGGGACTAAGCTTGTGTGGAAGTGTGAGAACAAATATGAATTGAGTACATTTGTTTTAGTTTAAATTTGTCTTTAAATTAAAATACTAAACTCTCAAGTGTAAAGGACTTCGTATTAAATGATAATGAAGGAGATACAAACAACATACCTTTTAAAATTTAGCAACGTTTTCAATAAACGTTTGTAAAGCTTTAGCTTTATTTTTAAATTGGTAATAAAAATCGCATGCAATCAAAATTTCAATCCATATAATAATATATTCGATTCATTCAATATTGAATTGCAATCATACATGTTTTTTTGCATCGTTAATGAAAAGCGCTATTTTAAAAATAAAATAACAATAATAAATGCTACGAAATGTTGGCAAAATGAAATACAAAATTAAGTCAGTTCAGCCGCTTTGAGGGACACTGAATATTTTTTTGTTTCGCAGAAGCCAGACACATCTCACAAACAGCCTCGCCAACACTTCCACTTCCGCACCCATACACATGCACTCATGGATGTACAATGGCGCGATACACACACATGTTCGCACTCACGTGCGTTCTTTGGCGTGCAGCTCCTCGTCCCGCCCATTTTAAGAGTAGGAACAACGGAATTCGGCTTCAGATGGGAACATACATAGTTGAAATTTTTTAACGCAATCAACAAAGTTCTGTGAGGCTTTCATGTGTGTGTGTGTGTGTGTATGCGAGCGATTGGAACCCATAAATTATCAAAATTTTAGCAATTTAAAACTTGAACATTGTATGCGTGTGTGTGTGTATGTTGCGTGGGAGTGCGAGGATGTGTGTGGAATGCGTTATTTCATTGAAATTAAATTTTCATGTATTCAGGATTTAAGTTCTGCTCACTTCACTGATATCAATGCTCTGCACCAACACTATCAATATAAAAATGGCGTAGACGTAACTAGCAATCAAAAAATCAATAATAAACAATTAACATTTAAAATTAACCTAAATGGCAGCTAAAAAATTACAACAAACAATCAGCAATCAACAGTCACTAATCAACTATCGCAATGAACGAGTATACAATCAATTATAAACAACTAACAATGAACAATTAATATTAACATCAGCAGGTAAAAAACATGTAACAAACTATCGGAAATGAACGCCAATCAACAGTCAATAATCAAAACAAAACCTACCAAAATCAAGAATCGAACAATCAGTAATCAAGTACCAATAATCATCAATTAGGATTAAAATAACACATAAAAATTAGTACAATTCAAATTCGAATTCGCTTCAAGTCCATCCTTCTGCAAATCAGAGCGCATCAAGGAAAAATATTTTTAAACGATAACATTTTCTTATATGTACAAACTAAGAGGCGAATTAAAGTGCAAACAGCTGAACTTGAAGTGAAAAACCTAAAAGAAATCAAATAATAAGAAATTATTAAAAATAGAGTTAGTTTAATTGGTGTACATTCGCATTCGGACAGTATTTTGCGAATCTTCTTAACATCGTAATATTTTCTTTGAGTGCTGGAATCGTTAGTGAAGCATTAGCTTAAAGGTTATCCTTAAGATAGCCCCAAAATAAAAAATTGTACGTCCACTTGAAGTCTCCATTTCGAGAAATGGCACGTCGAGGACATTTTTCAATCAAAAGTCGTTGTTTCGCCAGCCATGTGTCATGTGGTGCATGCTGCTGCCATGTAAAATCCTCCACGTCCATAGCATCAATTTCAGGCATAAAATAAGTAAACATCGTTCGGTGAAGCAATCCACTTACTCGATGACACAAAAATATGGCACAATGACATCGCCATCCCGGAAACTACACCAAACTGTCACTCGTTGTGGATGGAGACGTTGTTTGTCAAATTCTCTTGAATATTCGGAGCACCAGATGCGATAGACTCATCACTCAGAATAATTTGGTTTGTAAAATCACGATCTTGTTCGTGGTTGTGAAGCACCCAATCAGCAACTGTAGGGTGATCTGTCCAAGAATCTCTGGTTTGTTGATTAAATTCACTCTAACCATTCGAAAAGGAGCTGCACGACGATCAAACGCTGTACGAACTTGACGAACTGTGGCCACGATATCTGCACCCGTCTTTAATGAATTTTCACTGGCTTTTGCTTGTCAAATAATCTCATGGTGACAGTTGATTGCTGACTGTTCAAAAATAACCCAAAGTTGAAAACGACAGTTATTCTTAGAAGATCCATTACTAGAAAACATGTATTTTGCCGTAATCATTTAAATCAACTCTTTGTCAGTTTTGCTGAGTTCTCTATTTTCGTAAATGGACAACGGTTTTCTATTCAACACTTGAGTGTAACAACAGCAATACCGTAGCTACTTTTTGCTACAACAATAACAACAGCATTACCGTCAGTCTTCGTTTCCGAAGGACAACCATCTTCGGTGGGCATAAAAAATGTATTTTTAAACAAACCCAAGAGAACTCCAGCGTTAAAGAAGAGGAGAACGATAGAAGGAGGAAATGGGAATGGGAACCGATGCAACGGTTCGGAATACGAATGATGTCCAGGAAAAAGTATTGTGCAATAAATTGTTGCCTTGAGTGTGGGGTTGCTCATTGTTGAGCTGCTCACTTCTAAACTTCACTGCGTCTCCTGGATTTATTTCATCCACCCACATGAACAGATAAGGACAGAGAAAGCGAGAGAGAGAGAGACAGAAACAAAGACGAAGAGAAAGTTCTGCACAAATAAGCAACACTTGCAAATTATTGCTTCGAGGATATTAAAATTAAGAGGAAGCGTAATAAAAACCACTTCCTCCTCATTTTCAGTGGATTTCTTTGGTGTTTTCTGTTGTTTCCGTAGATTTTCTTGAAATTGATACGCCTTCCTTCGTTTTCTTCTTTTTTTCATTTTATTATCCTTTTCATTTCTGTTTAGTTTAATGGCTTGTTCCAGTTTAATGACAACAATTAAAATTGCACAGACAAGGATTTTCTTTACATTTACAGACCATTACATTCAAAGTAAAATTTAAAGCATTCAACAATTTAATTGTTCGAATTGCTTAGAAACTGTTGTGTTTTGTAATTTATTTTATATATTTTTTCTGATCCCTTCTTATCCCATTTTAATGCGGTTTTTTCATTATGTCGTTTCATATTCTTTAAATAACTAAATCCGGTTGAGAGGAAATGATAATCTTCTGGAAGAAGGCTTTCAAATTATTCTTTGCACACATTTAATTGAGTCTCATTTGGACTCATTTACACAGAAATGTGTCGAGTTTTAATAACTCGATTTTCCGAGTTCTGTTTAATTGATTGTATGCCTAAAATCAATAATGAATTAAATGCATACGATATATAAACTAATAAAATAATAAAATCCGGGACATAAGAGGCACAACCCTAATAATTGCTATCTTCGGTTTAAATGTATCCGGTCTCACCATGATTGCCATGATTCATTTCCTGTATTATTTCCTTCTATTATCCGTAAAGCACATGTATGGGAGTTAGTTTTTTCCGTAAAATGTATAGAATACATACATAAATGTACTTTGAAATAAGATATCTATCATGTGTATGTTATAGATTATACTTCTCATGTTATTGATAAAAATAAATCAAACGAATAAAGTGTTTAAGTGTTTATAAATGTACATATAACCCTAATTTTCGATTTCCCGTCGATGAGCCCGGTCCCGAGCAACCCGGATTATCGTGGTTCAAGTCTAATTAAATAGACTGCAATTAAATAGTAGACTGTATAACAGTAGATGTATCTTTCATGTAACGGCCTATGAAAATACATGATGGAATATATCGATATTATAACTAGAATTTGGAGAGTGATTAACGTGATTATGGGAGTTAATCGATTTGGCACTTGAGGCATCTCTATTTACCGTGTTTAAGTTGGTGATTTTGTCCAGTTCCACCGATGCACTGCCTCGATGATGGTGCAGGTGATGTAAATGATGCGTGGTCAACATAATGGAAGGCAATGATGATGATGTTTCTGATTGTGAGGATGATGCTAATGATGATGGCGATGATGACCACGACGACGGGTTGCGGTTGCCGTAAAGGAAGACGATGCTTAAACGATGCGATCACTCGATGGAATCCTTACGAATTTTTGTTGCTTTTTTTAAGACTCCTTTAAAACACTTGCTCAGCAACACTTGTTTTGAGTTGTTGTGGTAACGCACGCTTATTTTTATATTTTATAGTGTTTCTTTTTGGACTCTGGGTATTTTATTCACAATTTTATCACATTTGAGTAACCAGACTCGAATTCGATTTGAGTGCGGATGTTCCGGAACATAACCTCAAGGATAGAGTGGAAGGGAACACGCTTCGTTGCTGCTGGCTCTTTGATGAAGCTGAAAAGCGTTGCGTAGCGGGGATTCAAGCGTTGATCGGTGGCTTACATTCTGTTGTTTTAACTGTTCGAGTTGCTTCTCTGTCAACATTTGCTTCTAAATGAATACGTAAAATTTTTTCCATTTCAAATCTCTTAAATTTGTTGACATTTTTGAGAGTTTCTACTTCTGTGAAATTTTGTTATTTATTGTAATTGAATTTTAGTGAAATAAATTATTAATTTGTATAAACTAAATTTAAAACCTTTCGTTTTTATCGGCTTTAAATAAAAAATGATTTAATGGCTTTAACTTGAAATCAGGATAATAAAACTCACTTTACATTAAATAATTTATTGAAGCCTTCTTTTCGTGCCTATTAAAAGGCGGCAGCGAAAAAGATGGTAGTGGGGACGTGGTAGGGGAGGAGTAGGAAGGGGGACATGAAGAAAAAGAAGAAGAAAAAAAAAACGAGGCTCTACACTTCATTAAAGTAGAACTAAGAACAGTGAATATGTAATCAAAGGATGGAAAATATTTTGCGAATTTGCCAAAACAAGCAAAAATTATGCTAAAATAAGCAGCTCGCGTTGTCACACATGCACACACAAACATACACACACACAACCATAGTAACATCCGCATATACACATGTAAATGATTATGCAATATACAATATTTATTGTTATCACGTGATCACGTTTCTTTCATTCCAGCTCGTCATGCATACTTCATGTATGAAACACATGCAAATATTTGTTTTTTTTAAACACACGCATACATGCCTACACACACACATACACCAACATCTAAGCATCATTGAAAGCTTTCGCACATCAACGATAAAGTAAAATTTATTTCTTTGCAGTCTTTTCAACCGGAAACGGTTCTCATTCACGTTTTCATATACGTCACGCACACGCGTAGCAGCTGAACGGTTGCCACGCCCACTTCCGGCACCACCAGCCCCACCATAAAGTGGCAGCATAATTTATGCATTCATAAAATACTGTAGCAAATAACAAATGCTATCTACTTTTGAGAACTGTCTCTGTGGTGTGTTAATCAAATCTACATACACGCACACACACACACACAAATGCACACACCCATACGCATACGATATACAAGTGTAAATAGAACCACGTACATACACCTTCTTTCATTATTTTTTGTTGTCTTCTTTTTGTCAAGAACTCAGCATCTGCTGAAGTTGACGAAGCGTATACAACAATAAAAAATCACTCTAATAAACGCCAGTGCTGCCAGTTTCAGTTGAATGTATGTAGGTATGTCTTTGTGTGTAAGGGGAGGGGGGGGGGGTGGGAGGTTGTAGGCGGGTATTTGTCTGTATGAAACAATTTCTCCATAAATCATTACGAAGAATTTGTTTAAGATTATATATAATACTTAAGTGAGTATTTCAGGGCGCGATAAGTACCTAAATGTGAATGTAATGTGATTGTGTGTGTGTATGTGTGTGTAGATTTGCTTTAACCAGCAAATCATCTTCTGAACGTTACTCGCAGCACTTGTAACAGCTTCTCAGATCCTAGAAAATATGGTTTAAATATTTGCGTGATTCTAAAATGGTGTCCTTTTATTTGAGTAAAATAAACCAAATAAAATAAAATAATAATAAATAAGAGCTGCTCGATGCCCAAATCATCAGTGACTCCGTGGACTTGAAAGCGGCGCGTAAGCGGAACGTAGCATACCATGAGAACCTGAGAGACCCGATACTGAGCTCCCGTCAAATAGGCGACCTTAAAATCTCATCGGTCAAGTTGGGCGCTAAGGGAGTCTGGTACGCTGACTCCGCAAACATCCTCATAACGGAGGGCACATTGCAGAAGAAGGACTAGAAGACTAAAAATTAGTAGCACCAGAGTTCTGTGTGGGGTGCCTCAATGCCTTCAAAACATTTATGAGTAGCACAAGCGTTGGTGCGCGATACAGGAGTGGGTTTTTAGTGGGCAGTCTTAACTGGAGCCCCACAGAAACACTCTGGGAAACTGGGTATAATCCTCAGAGCAACGAGTATACATTTATCTACAAATGATGCATATACAAATATAAAGCTTAGAAACTCACAAAGATGAGTACAAGAGAGAGTGTAAAATGATGATACAAATCATTTAATTTATGAAACGAAATCTATTAATGATTCTACAATATTTGCTCGGGTTTTGCTAACCTGATTCTGAGTGTGTGATTATGAATCACTGTCTTAGTGCTTTCTATAGCGAATTTTTAATTTTGAGTCGAACGAGAATATCTTAATATCGTGAGTTTTTCTTTTTTTTTTTGTGATGAATCTTCTGTTTTTATTCAGCGTCAATTCAAACGCTTTTCTTGCACTCAACTAAATAATCCTAGAGATCTACAATAGAAAAGTCAGATTCTAATTTATGGCCATCGTTCGAAAAGAACTTTACTTTGCACCCCTCCCTCCCCCACCCCCCTCTATAAAAAACGCGTTGCCAACGACAAGTCGACAATCACGGCTTCGGAGGATTAAAGCTCTTTAATTGATGATGTTATTAAATGAAAGCGAATGATTGCGAGGGGGACGGAGGTAAATCGAAACGTTTTTTTAATGAAATGAAAGCAATTCATTTGATTCTTATGAAGTCAAGTTTGACATATGAGAGAAATTAACTTAATGGCTCTCTTTAAAGACAATTAAAGCGAAAATCGCGAGTGCTGCCAGCTCAGAGAAATAATTGAGATAAAGTGACGGTGTGAAATACAAATATACGTATATATAGGTCACGCACACACACTTGCAGCACACATATACACACATTCATACTACATACTCACTGACATACTTTTATCACAAAAACCAATCATAAATTTCATAGTTTAAAGAGTCACCACATACTTAATTTCAGTATTTCGAGCGCTTGAATGCCGTTAGAATTTCACAGAAACACAGAGCAGTAAAAGTTGTGTTGCGATTACGAAATGTGGGGCTGGGAAGGTGGACGATAGATTGGTAACTTTACATGCATCATTGAAATATATCAAGGATTTCGGTTAATAAAAAACAGAAGAACAAAAGGGAAAACTATGTGGCAACGCTTACTAGTGCCACTTACATGTGGAAAGAGACGCTGCAACTCGATGTCATTTCAAAACATTTTCGTTTCAATACAGTTTTCCAAGCTCAAAAGAACTCGTTTCTCATTTATCAAGTAATCACTTCATTACTCAGTTTCTCTCTTCTCTTTTCTCTGTATTATTTTCTGTGTATGTATTTTATATACATATACACGTTACACATTACATGTTGTATACATATACACGGCTACTATCACACCTCAACAACTAAAAAACAGAGAAAGGTTGAGAATCAAATAAATATTGAAGAATATCGAGTTTAGTTTTGAGATTGCGCTTCAGGAAAAAGTAGAGAAGAAAGGAAAGTGAAAGAAAAACAGAAAGAAAAGCAAGAGAAGTAGCCAATCCTACCAATGGAATAAAATTCCGATTAATTCCGGTCACAAATTTCTTCAATCAGCGGAAACTCAACTCGTGTTATTGAATTAAGCAACAGAACGAGAAAAATCACAGCTGCAAAAAGCTTAGCAGTTCTTATAAAAAGCTAAGGACACGAGTACTTAAGAGAAAAAAGCAGGTCCTGGAGCTATAAAGTATACAGATCTCTTATTTGTAGTGATTTAACTTTAACATGAAAAACTGTTGATGTTTAACAATCGCATGTGATAATTTCAATGCTTTTCCTTGGATGGGTTTTATAAATTTTTATTCCTTTTCTTTTCAGGGCATCTTATATTGATCTCTCCCTCTCTCTCCCTAACTGTCTCTTTCTTTCTTGAACTTAGGGTTATTTTTATTTATTATTTACATATACGATGATAGTTTCCACTTAATTCACGTGTATTTTTATGTGTTGCCCAACCTATCAAAATTCATGACCATAATCGAGGCTAAATTGATTTGCTGATGGTAGAGAGATTGGTATTTGGCAATACTCGATTATTGTCCCGAATTCCCGAACGGCCACAAGACCCAAAGAAATTCGCAGCCTTATTAATCTCAATTCTGGTACTGAGGGTGTATATTTTTAACCATTTCAACCATTTCTCACACTTTCGTTTCGCATTGTATTGCAAAAGCAATAAACCTTTTGGGAGTCCAGAGAGAATGAAATGAAGAGAGTGATAAAGTGTGAGAGTGACAGAGATATGAGGTAAGAGTGAGATTTGTCGGTTTAAAAGTGAAAAAATTACTAAATAAAAAAAACTACAATCAATAATAGTAAAGGTAGATTTCTTACCCCAGAATATTAGAAATAAGTATAAATTAAATGAAAATAATGAATTAAATTTCGATATTTAAAGGAATTAATGTGCGTGTAATCGTTGGCAACGTTTTAGTATCATTTTTATAGTCAAATATTCCATAAATGTTGCAAGTAGATGAGTATATAACATGAGGTGATAGTCTATAAAATCAAAGTTGACTGCAAATGTTGATAGCCCATAAAAATAAAGCTGGACGGAAAGATTCTTACGCAATTTCCGGAGTTTGTGGACTCATAATACATATTTGTAGAACATGAATGAAGACTAGACACTTGTAAATGCCAAAAGATGGGTATGAATATGAGACAAATAAAAATGTATATAAAAAACCCGACATCGTTAAAGCAAAACATAAAAAATAATCTTTTAAAAAATTGAAAAATTAATACAAGAAATGAGTAATGAATCATTATTCTAGTAAAATAAAAAATTATGCATAAAAATGTAATAGTAAATATAATGCTAATTAAAGTATTTACTTCAAAGCTTTAAGTACCAAGAACATTAAATGAATTTATTTTACGATCAAATACTCGTAAAATACAATTGCATTTCAAAAGTATTATATAATAAATAAATAAATAAAATAAGAGAAACTCAAAAACATAAATATTTTGCTTTGTTTATACTTAGTTTAATACTTTATTTTCTATGGAAAGAACAGTCAACGAACGAGTGAGTTGCCGAACATGAAATCGGAAACATTGTCACTCAGATTCAATGATGCCAAAAATGCTGATTGACACAATGTTGCACAACATGGAGTTAAGTTTTAAAGTCTGGCTCCAGAGAAGACTTTAAGATGCATCTTCTACACTTCTTGCGTACATACTATATATATTCTCCTATATATTCTTTTTTGATATTAATTTAATTTCAAGATTGAGTTCAGTTTTTCTAAATAATATTAAATCAGTTCGGAATGTGATTTGGTCTGGAAAAGAATCCTTTAGAATTGGAATAGCTTTTATTAGCCTGTTGTAGTGGTTTTTATTGTTGCTAAAGTTATTTTGACACACAATTAATCAAGAAATATTTTAAATTTTATGCATTGTTTTCAAGGAATGTTTTAATGCACTGAGAGAGGAAGAAGAAGAGGGAGAGAGGAAGAGAGAGAGGAAGAGAGAATGCGACAGAATCCTTATAGAGTTATTGTAGAATGTCGACGGATGCTGCTTTTATTTGCATATCCTTGCATCCTAGCAAAAAGACTCAACCCGAGTTGTCCTTCAGTAGAGCATATAAAAAGTGTGAGTAGTACAATGAGAAGAAGATGGAAAAGAAAAAAGGAAAAGATAAAAAAGTAAAGACAACGAATTCGTCTCCAATGTTTAAAGGTCAAAGTTGAAGTTTAACGCTTAAATTATGGTGAGTTCGGTGAGAGGGAGCAAGAGAGAGAAAGAGAGAGAATAGAGAACAAACAACAAAGAGTCAAAGAGCTGCGTTTATATTTTATGAGTGGGTATTTTGATTTTCTGTTTCTATTATAAACTAAAGTGCACTCGAAGCTAACTTTTAGAAGTAACCACCAAGCATGTGTGTGCATTTGCGAGTGGAATTGTGTATGTGGTTGTGTGAGTCTCCAGGCGAGCATGTGTATGTGCTTGTATATGTGTACTCGTGCTCGCTGTATAAATCTACATATCATTAAAATTGCACTTTCCGGACTTCGCCAGTTAACATGCCAATGTTTGTATGTGTTTGTGTTGCATTAGCTGTGCTTGTATATAGGCATGTGTGTGTGTGTGTGTGTGTGTTTATGGCTATGCGTCTGAATGACATTGAGACACGATAAATTGCAGCCACACTCACGCACTCACGCAGCACACGAACAAACGATCTTAAAAAACGGTAGCCTACTTTCAGGCACAACAACAATCAAATAAGAACTCTGCAACTATTCCATTCTCAACTGCATTTCGTCGACGACAAGTTTTTAAAGGACATTTCGCATGACAATCACAAGCACGACAATCACACGCACCACGAACCACTTCTTTATTCATTCACTCTTTTGCGGTCGTGTGCGTGTCACTGTGTCTGTGTTTGTGTGACTCCATCCACGCAGAGCTCGCTTGTTCTTGTTCTTCATGTTCTTCTTCTTCTTCTTCTTGTTCTTCCTCCTGTGGTATGTTGAGATGCAGTGTTTTCGAAATGTGTCTCGGAAGTTAATTTAAAATTCTAGCAGAATGTGCGAAGCATGTTTTAGATGTACTCGCCAATACACACGCACATACTTGAGTGTAATCATGCAGGGGCATGTGTATGTGTCTGTGCGTGTGTGTGTGTGTGTGTGTGTGTGAAAAGAGTGGATATGTTTACCTTCCACTTACGTGGTGGTTGTCAAGGCTTTTTAACTGCTTTTATTAACTTTTCTTTAGGTTTCATGTTGCACGGCGATGATTTTGATGAAAAGCTTTAATTATAATATATGCGCTATAAACGCACGTGTGTATGCATGTGTGAATGGGCGTGCATGTGTGTGTGTTTTAATATGTGTTGCATGCTAATCTTGTGAGTGTTTTAAACTCATTGACGCAGACGTGTGTGAAACTATGATAGCCTCTTATAAAAGCTTGAATTCTGAACTCATGAATCTAAAGCAAAAAAACTTTGCAAAACACTTTTATAATTAATAATTAACAACAGGAATAGCGAGTGTTTTAGTGAAATAAAATTAATTAAAGGTATAGTAAATATGTGGAAATTTTTAATGCATGTTTGCTCCAATTTTATATACACACATGTACTATGTATATGTATATGAATAAAAACATTTTCAACTTTCTTAATAAAGGTTTAACTTTTTAAAATGATTATTTTTCATACTAAAAATTGATTAAGGCAAAATTAAGACAAACTTAACACAATAATATTTGAAGGAATTCATAAATTGAAAGAATAATTTTTAAATATACGAAAATAACGAAAAATATACGAATAAATTCCATTAAAATTAATGGAAAACACAAGAAAATCCACAAAAGTTTCATTTAAATTAAACACAATTCATTGGATTCGTTCGAAACGAGGAACTCCATTGAATTTATTCAAGCGGATTCCATGTCGTTTATTCCGAGGTTAGGAGTTGTTTGCTGATAAAACAAACCTAATTTTTTCAGTGTCACTCGAATCTCTGTTGTGAATGCATTTTCCATTTTATGTTCATTAAAATTTCACGAAAAACGCAGCATTTAGTTCATGTATTTATTAAAGAATGTCCTTCCGTTTTATTTGTTCACACTTTATAAAATCCTCGCATTTTTCCTCTCTCTGAGCAACGAAACTTATCCAATAAATAGCACGTGAACAGAATGGCTCAATTAGTTTTGCTGCTGATCGCGGTTCGCAGCAGGACCTGCGGAGTCCACAGCACCCAAAAAACGAACGCCGAAGAGCTGCAGGAAGGCGTTGCGAAGAGCGTGCGATGAGTCGAGCTCAATTAAGTTGATATTTAAAGCAAACAAGAGCAGCGCAAACGAGTGGGCGAAACAAATATTTGTAGGCAATAAAAAACGGAACGAAAATGAACAAAATACAGATACGTGCATAAACAACACACACGCTTTGACAGCCAGCGATCTGGAGCTGATGCGGCGCGGGACGAACCCGAATTATGTCCAATATTTTTGTTTATTTCCACGTAATTCAGAGTTCGTTTTGGCTAAAAGCAGGCAAACAAAAGCGGCGAAAAAAGTTTGTTGGCATCGCGATGCAGCCACAACACACGTTCAAAGTACGCGGCACTCGGCGCGTGAACAGCAGCCGCTTGCGTGTGATTTTGTGAACGTCTCAGCTTCTTTTCACTCGAGTCTGAATTCGCGGAGATGCTCGCGTTCAGATGCTGCGATCAACGGCAGGACGATTGACTTGCTGACGTTTCCGCAACTGACGCGAGACTGAACGAAGCATCAGCATCAACATCAGCAGCTGATGTCGTCCTTTGAGGGGACGTCGCAGCGTGGACGACGACGACGACTGCGCTCCACCCAAAGCGATTCTCTGTTTACGTTTAACCTCAGAGAGTGCTAAGCTCTCGCCGCTAAAGCTTTCTGTGCAGCAGAGTAACATATCTTGTTGTTGTTGTTGTGACATGTGCTTAAGGACACTCGTACTCGAATCGTGTCCTACTTGTTAGGGACATCGTTGAGACTGCCGAAACCCGCTCGTGCTCGCGTTCAAGCTATCAGCTGTTATAGTAAAGAATGGAGAGGGGGGGAAACGTGTGGGAAAGCTTTTCACATCCCATTTCAGTGGGACAGAGTGAAGGAGGGAGAGAGAGAGAGAGAGAGTAGGACAGAGAAAGTCTTTATGAATTTGCTGTTATTTGTTTCTTCCACAATTCTGATTTTCATTCATTAATTGTTTTAATGGCTTTAAACGTGTTCACTTACATGTTCTCTGATGAATCTAGTGAAGAGCTGAGAAAAATATGAGGGACTTTTTCCGATTTGATACAAAAAACAGCACACACTTTAAGTGTTTCTCTCACTGACAACCTTTATTTTGGTGACATTTTTAATCCATCAAAATCTTCAGTTTTAATGGGCAGGACACGGAAAGGAGAGGAAGGGGAGGAGGGATTACGAGTGAGTGGCTTGCTTGGTTATAATCCGTAGAAGCATTTCGTTTTTCTCAGTCATTCGATTCTTCTTCCTCGTCATCATCATCATCATCACCCTCACCATCGCTGAGGATAGGTAGTGATCCATCGAATTTTGAAAATCTTTCGTAATCTTTTCTTTTTAAAATCCGAACTTTAGTTTAGCGGAACTTCTGGTTAGTGGTTTGATCATTTTATTTCAGTATATTGTATACCCATTTATTGTATACTCTTTTTTTGTATACCCTTTTGTTGTCTAAAAATGTAAGATTTTTCTAGCAACATTTTTATATGAAATTGTTTAAAATTTTCCATTATTCAACAATCTTTCATTCAATTCATCTAAGATCAACTTTATCAATGTTTTTTATTATAGTTGACCACAAAATAATCATCAATAAAGTTTATAAATATTTAAAATTCTAAGACAAAGAGAATAAATAACTTTTGTATTTCCTATATACAATATATTCTGTGATCTTAATCAACGAGTAGACGACATTCAAAACCTTCAGGGGGGAAAATATATCAACCAACCTTTTCTGGATCCTTTGTTGTGGGCATAAAAATACTTGGAACGTAAATCGATAAACGATGTGCGATTAAAGCTGAATTTCGCGTGGACATGGACATGGAACCGGAACGCTCAAAGGTGATCGACAAACGTCTCATGTTGTAGCTGTCAACAAACGCCACTTCTTCTCTCTTCCACCGTCTTTATTTCCTCTTTGATCTCTTCGATTTGTTGTTGCGTTTTTAGAACCTAATTAATAAACCTGGATTTCACGAGTGAAGAGATCCTTCAAAATTCTCTGCAAACGCACTTCGCAAACGTAAACTTCACGAGCTGGCGATCCACGAGAACTGTTGTCCTCATGCGAAGTCCAAATCTTTCGGAGCTCTGCGAATCTGGCTTAAAATGTCATCTTCTATGTTTCTATACACCAACTTTCAAAAGAATATCCTTACGTCGCACGGTTTCTTTACTTTGCTTTTGTCAACAGCAACAACAACAGCAACAACAATAACAACAACAACAGCAATAACAACAACATCAACAAGAGCAGAAAATGAAACGCTTTGAATTCAATCGCCGTTAGAATAACGGTAAATGATGCAGAGTTCTCAAAGGATGTGTTCTACTAGTAAAGCTACTCTTTTCATTAAGTTGATGCCAAAGAAACCTTCTGGCAACAAAAAAGATTCGGTGCGATTCATTGGGATGGGTTTCATTCAGAGGGGTGGACTTGTAGGAGGAGGAAGGGGCTGGCGGAGGGGGTGCAACATCTAAAACGAAGTGTTTTTTTTTATTAAGTAGGGTGTTGTTCGAGTTGTTTACTTGAGCAGGACAAACTTTTGCAGAGCCTACCTGACGTTGTTAACCTCAACGACACCGAATGTGTTGCTGTTGTTGTTGCTGCTGTTGCTTCTGTTGTTGCTGCTGCTGCTGTTGCTGTTGGTTGGACTTGTAACAGCTTTCATAAAAATACCACCATCACGTACCTGACTTTCTTTGCTGATTCGGTTGCGGATGCTCCTGCTGAGCGCTTCGTGTAGAAACAGCAGCATTCTTTGTATGCTTCTTCTTCTTCTTCTTCTTTCATTTCTTTCTTGTTTCCTTTTTAAGAGCTCTTAATTAAGGTTGCCTACCAACTTCACGAGAGATATATTACTGTAGGTGATGCTATTGTAGTACTTGTTGTTGTAGATGTTGTTGTTATTGTTGTCATCCTCTGGTCCAGATATTGATTATCAATTTTCAGGATAATGAGCTGAATTGAGGTAAAATACATACACTCTACTTTTATACAATTTTTAGGTTAATTTTTATGTATGTTAACCTGTTCATTATACGATAATTTGACATGTCGATTGACAGGAGCGGAACTAAAAACGGCGCTCAAACCTGGCTTAACTCAGATTTAAGTTTGATTTTATTACACTCATGAACCGCAATGCGATGGCTCCACTGAGGTCAATAAACCAATCTTCTTCAATATATGTCAAATTCTCAAAAAGCAATCGAATCGACCTTTCATTAAGCTGTTATTATTGCGAAAGGACTTCGAAAGGACTTCAACTGTTTCTTTAAACTAGTAACAATCACTGAGTTGTAACACCAATGAGATGAGAGCCCAATAGTCAACACAGCCCTGTATTTTTAAGTCGAGTACTAGAGTCGACCTCATTCGGAGATTTTTACTGAAACCCCAAAGCTTTGGTTCCATTCGAACTATGAATTGTTTATTCGCTCACACAAAGAACAAAAATAATATTCTACTGTTAACAGCAGCTGACGGATTGTTTTTGGCAACCGGAAACATGGACAAAGTCGTCCCAAAACATTAGACGATTGGACTACAGGCTCTGTACACAGAGAACCATTCACATGAATGCACTGAAACAAAAATATCGACCGTTTTCGTGCCTTTGTTTTTGTTTTCCATTCTAAAACCTTTCAGCAAGCAATTAAAACTATACAAATATTAATGTAAACGGAAACCAGAACCAACCAAAATAAATGTACACCAGAAAAACGAATAGAATGGAATAAAGATGGATTTATTTTTGTTGTTTGCTTGATTTTAAAGATTTTGGCTTAACCACGATAGTTTGATTGGATATTTCACTTCAAATTCAATACTTTTGCTCTTTAAATATCGTATTTACACTGAAGCCATTTTTAAAGAGTGGTTTATTCACACTTTACGTAGTTTCTGTACGTGTGTACGAGGGTTGTCCCAGAAGTACCCTTAGATGGCGGTATTTACGTATCATAAATAGTTAAGGTTCCTTAATTTGTCAGTTACTCGCATCATGTGATAGATAATCGAAATGAAAAAAAAATGTAAATTAAAAATGACTTTTATGTTGTTGCTGTTGTCATTTAATTAAAGAAGAACTCTAAAAACCACCAATTATTACAATTTGAGACACATACCCGTAATTAAATCCGTAATACATATCCGAAATAGGGTTCAAAGTCTTCATTTAACCCCCACCAACTCCACCTCACTCCTCCCCAGCACTCATTTCCATTCCCCCACGAAGCATAAATTATTTGCAGATATCCTTTTGCTTTATCTTTTAGCTTTAACAGCTTCAGTGGCTTGAATTACTTGTCGGTTGTTTCCGTTAGAACTTTGCGCCATTTTTACACCTCGTTTAAATTTCAAATAGCATGAATTTAGGCCGCCGGGCTGCATTTCTTAGGGTTGAGTAGAAGAGGAGGCGGAAGAGAATACTTAAGAAGTGGTTCGGAATGAGTTCCGGATTGTGACGCACGCACAAGTTACGTACAACAACAACGACACCGCTGAGTTGTTGGCATTAAAGTCGTCATTAGAGCCATTCTAGCACAGAACTTGAATTCAAGTGATTATAACGTGGACATTCGGCGGCTTTCGTGCTCACGTCTCAATCCCAAGCCATGAGAGTGTCACGTGTTACACAAGCGACAGGATAATGAGAAAGCTACATGAGAGGATGTTTGCGTCTAATTAGTCTAAAACTTGTGCTGTGCTTGTTGTGCGGCTTTTGAGCAGCAACACACAACATAAATTTCAATAACATTAGAAAGATTTTGATAACATTAGAGTAACACTAGAAAGAGTGCCAACCCTCGTAGTTGGCAACACGAATGTTTGATGGATCGGCATCCATCCGTTGATGAAATGGTGCTTGGGGAGGAATCACTCTTTAATGCAAACGTTGCGTGACACACGCAGTGAAAAAATTGAATGCTTCCGCACGTTTTTTATACATTTGAACAACTGCTGCTCTTGGAAGAACAACAAAAAGCGGAGATGCAACAAAAAATTTAAATAAAAAGAGCACCTAAAAAAGAAAGGACCTGCGCTAGCGATAAGGCAAAATAATACCGAAGGATATTCACACCCTTCTGAAAAGAAGCTTCTGGGCAGCTTTCGATGGTCAGAAAAGGAAAAATTTTGAGTAACAACGTGCAATAAACGTAAACAGACGAAAGAAGCTCGAAAGAAGGAAGAACAAATAAGAAAGGAAAATTATACCAGGACTAAAAAGGACGAAGCTTGGACACATACACCTCTGTATATACTCGTATAATGCATGCCTCAGTGCAACACGTCACGACAACCACAACAGCCAGCGATAAAGTAAGCACGAATGAATCCAGGGCAGGTTGATTGGATGCAGATTGCTGAAGAAAGGGTTTGCGTGTTCAGAGTGACCCGGTGGCAACATCACCCTCATCCTCGTTTAGCATGAAATTGAATTTATCGCTTGCTGAACATATTGAAATGAAAAACTTGGCAAGAAGAAAGCAAACAGAAGCATCGACAACCTGTGGTTCTGGAGCGATGCGGTGGGAATTTTTATGGATATAGAAAAGGCGCATCTAAGTATTTCTGTGCAAAGCAGAGAAGCTGGTGACAAGTCTTCCGATTACACTGTCCACAGATGGCATAACAAAGCCATAAAGTGCAAAAACGCGGACATAATCAATTAATTGCGAGGTTCAATTGCAAGGATTTCAGTTGAATTGCATTATCTGCGGAAGAAAAGTCTTTTTTTTTATTTATTTATTTATTTATTTATTAACTTCTTAACTTATTCTAAATAAATCAGTTAAATGTCACAGATCTTCACACGTCTTCAGATTCTAAAATTGACTTACTCATGACCTCTAATTTTCTATACTCAGAGGGTAACTTTTTTGTGACTACTTTTCTAAATAGTTGTTCATCCTATTTACAACAATTTACAACAAGTTGTTCATCCGATTTACCTGTGTTATTAGTTCTTCACTAGTCTTTGGAACATTGTTATGTGTAAAGTAAGGTAACAAAATATCATCGCCCTGCCACTTTTTACTTATAACTCGTAAAAGTAAAGTCCACAATTTGCCTGCCTTCCTTTAGTTAATGCTATAAATTCAATGGAGTAAGATGCCAAAGTAATCGCCAAATTTCGTTAAAGAGGTGACTGCAAAAACATATACACGCCTACAACGCCCCACATTAATTCAAATAGAGTCCATTTCAGAAACGTGTTGTGGGTCGTTGACTCAAGAGCCCATTAAAAGCAAAAATTCGAATACATACTCACATATCCATAAATGAGAGAATTAAGAAGAGATGAAGAAACCGAAAAGGTGAGGAGAAAGAAAAAGAAAAAGACGAATACAACAGAATGGAAGTGATAATAAGATCGAATAAGAAAGAAATGAATCGCTTGATTACATGATTAAGTAAATGAAACAGTTTTTACTGCAAGTTTGCGAGTTACAGTTCACCACTCATGTGACCCTTTCTTACGTGAAGCATTACTCTGTCTTCTGCCATGCATCATTTTCGTGCAATAAAATTCATTCCCTCTTAATGACTTCTTTCGGAGCGACAAATCGGGCCGACAAATTAGAAGAGACCGAATTCAGCCAGCATGGTATTATTAGACATCCTGTTCAAACGTGGTCCCCAAATAACAAAAAAAACCATCCACTCCTCAATGGTCGTCCACTCACTCCCCCATTTTCCCCAAAGAGCTCTCTTGTGTTGGTAGAGTATCCTCATCTACTATATAGTGGATTTCTTGGCTCATTTATCGCGTGTCTTAGTTTTATAGATATTATTAGCCAGCACTCCTTTGTCCCGCTATTTCTCTTTAAGAGAGAGTATATCCTTTGCTCTCACTTGAACACGCTATTCACAGAGTAGCTTCTGTTTAAAATTTAACATATTTTGGAATACATTTGGTTAAACTTGCAGAAGACAAACCTTATAATGAGATGCTCGTAAAAAATAGTTGAGACAATATTTAGGAGCTTTGTATTTCTTTTTCCTCCCTTCTCTCTCCCTCTCTCCTTCTCACTATCTCTCTTTGGGGGAATACTAATAATGCTATTAACCTTAATATATTTTCTAGAAAAAACTAACCGAAAAGATACGGTTTTTTATGACCCACTTAAAAGAGTAATAACCGTTACAAAAAAAAAAGAAAGAATCCCGTTATTTGTAACACTTAAATGTTGACAAATATCTACGAGTACCTGACAAAATCCTGACACAACCAAGGTTTGGGTTGGTTTCCTCAGGGCTTGCAGCGTCGGTATTTAGATCCATGGAGAGCCATCCTCTGACAGGCGCTTGTTAAATTTTCTTTGTTTCACTCTTGCGTTGCGGTGCTTTTTATCATGTCGTCGTGATGAATGCCACGAGTTTGTATGCAACTGGAGAGAACTTATTTAACCTGAGCAAGCTTATTATACGGCACGATGACGCTTCGATGGTGCCACGCAGAATAGCTTCAGTCGAATCGTTGGTTGTCTTGTTCTTGTTCTTATTATGGTTCACCCTGGGTTGTCTTTTATTCGGTTCCTGGTTTTGATTCTTCTTCTCCTCGGTTGCAGCTGAATTTGTATTGGAATAATGCGCTTGTGGCGTGATTGATTTCGACGCTAATTTGATGGGGTTCCTCGGTTGGGGCTCCCCAAAGTGTGTGTGTGGTGTGCGTATAATCGAATCATTTGTTGTAGTTATGAGGCACTTGATTCGGTCCGTTAGGATTTAATGGCCATCATTAAAGGAAAACGTGACGCTTGCGGGTCTGCTTGTGGCATCCTCACATTCTGGGGAAATGAAGTCACCTGACGTGGTTGGAAATTAAAATAAAGTGAAGTGAATAAATCTGCGAAGTAGAAGAAAAACAAGAAGAACACGAAGAAGAGAAGGAAGAAGCAAAAGTAGCAGAAAATCAAGAAGAGGAATGAAAAGCGATTTCAATGCGGCAAATGAACTGCAGGTTAAAAAGAAAGAATCATCCGAGGTCTGAAGTTCGATGTAACTAAAGTTTTATTTTTTAATTGTTCTTTCAGTAAACATCGAAGACCTGTTGAAAGCGTCCATGTTACCCTGCTTCCTCGCTTTGCCAGTCTCACCCTCCCTTTCTCCTCGTTTCTCCCGCCCGCTCTCCTAGCATCCTTCTTCCACTCAAGCAAAGTAATAGGCTTACAAAATTAAAAGCCGCCGACCGGCCATGAGCGGTTAGTTACAACTACAACAAGAGAACAACTGCAACTGCAACATTTGGCATTCAAACAGCAGTAACTACCGCAGCATCAACCTCTGACCTTTCGAAAAACTAATTATAAGCTTTGAGTGTTGGCATCGCCAACACAACTACTGCATTATGACAGAAGGAGAACGGAGCCGGGTGATGTAAGGGATGTGATAGAAGCGCCCTCATCATGTGGAGGACATAAACTCGAGCACCACGACAACTGCAACTGACTTTACAACTACAACTTCACTCTGCGACCAAAATGCTGGCAGAGTATATGCACACGTTGTTGTTGTTGTTGTCAGCAGCAACAATGTACAATATAATTGAATGAATTACTGACAACAGCGCCTACAGTTGTTGAGTTATTTATGTATGGTTGCAGCTGCATTGTTTTAGCAGCAACATGATTTGCAAAAAACAAGCAAAGCGACATGAAAATGCTACAAAAAATTAAATGCAATGGCAGAGCCAACAACATGCATAATTTCTGCAGTTGGCTTTGCTGTCAGTGACGACAGATGATGATAGAGTGCAAGATATGGCAGAGAGAGAGGCTATTCAGAACCTCATGAAAGAGTGAAGAGACATGAGCTGAGCGTGTTCTTTGCACGCACGAACAAATGCATTCATATACGAGTTCGTTTTGGTATCTGTTATGCGGGAGTTTTTAGCAGTGATGCAGCGGGAGGGGGAAGGAAACACATTTTAGTTACAGCTAACAAAACAAAGAATAGCAAAAAAAATTCGAGGACTACGATGGAATAGTGAGTATTTTTATACGCATTGTTGTTCGTTATTGCTGTAGTTTTTTTTTAACTTTGCTTTCTTGCTACAAATCAAAAAAACGAAAAGAAAACAGAGCGAATTGAGATTTTTGTGGCTTTTTTATTATTCGTAGTTGTTGTGTCTGTGAATTTCTCAATGATTGGCACTCATTCACCTCGCCAAGCCAGCCTTTAAACAGGATGTGAGACAGAATCGTGGCTGCATCTTGTGTTTCACTCTTTGTTATTGTTTTTGTTGTTGTTGCAGCTGCCGAAGTTGTTCAATTTGCGGCGGAGGCAAAGCAGATGTCAAAGAAAGTGTTGGTAGTTGACAGCTTCATTTAAGGCATCATCTGTGGCCGGAAAAAAAAATAAAAAATGTCGGGGTACTCAACACAAATAGCAAACTTCCGGTTCCTGTCGCAAGGTCTGAAAACTTATTATTATTAAAAAGTTACTGCTGACGATGGAACCGATGCTTTGCTTTGCTATGTATATGCTCGTACATGTGTATATGTATACAGTTAGTTGTCTGTGTATAAGTGTGCGTGTATGTGTGTGTGTTGCTGTGATGTGGTTTATTTGGCGTCAAGGTAACGATGACATTTTGTCGAACAGGATGCAGATCGAACATGAAATAAAAAGGAGTTCATTTCTCATTGAAGAAAATATAACTCGCATAGTAAAATATAAAAATTAGACACAGAGAGATAGAGAGGGAGTGACAGAGAAAAATACAGAGAGAGAAAGAGAGAGATAGAGTAAGGATATTGGTTATCGCTGCCGATACTTCAATTAGTATAGATTTCTGATTTCTTTCTGTTCCTGATGTTGCTACTATGCTATTAAGTATGAGTTATTAGAAGAGGCGTGGCCCGCCCACTTTTGCAAGCACATTTCTTCTGTGCAAAGAAAACGTGACCAGAGCCTGGGTCACGATTCACCCAATTGAGTTAATAAACATCAGCTGAAGCAACTCCTTTTAAAAACTCCTTCCAGTGTCAATATTTTAAAATATTGCCCAATATTTATTTCAACATCAACGCTTACTCTTTATATTGTCTTTATTTTTAAATTTCTGTTTATTTATTATTATCTTTCCATGGGTTTACGTTGACCTCTTTTCGTTCAGACCAAAAACAAACGATTTGTTCTCTTGGTATTTCTCAGTCCTTCTCGCTTCTTCTTCTTATTCTCCTCCTTCCTTCTTCTATTTCAATAGTCGAATAGTTCTTGAAGCTTTGTTGTTGTTCTTTTGGCTTGCGTTGTGTGCTGCAAGACGAGTGTTTCAAAGGACTTCTTGGAGGACTTTCTTGACAACACTCACTGCTGCAACAGACACTCGGGCGTATAAAATAAGCAATTCCACTCAAGGATATCGTGATTACACATTCTCTGTTTGTCTATCTAGCTGTCTGTCTGTCAGCATGTGTGTGTCTGTGTATGTGGGTGTGTGTTGATGGTTTGTCTTGGTGTGGATACTGTAATTTTATTGCACTCCTTGCATGGATTTCAGAGCGAATGTTTCTCGCATAAAGTGCATTTTTTATGAGACTCCGATTCGACATGATTCGAAATTGGTTTTCTATTATTTCCATCAAAATCCAAAGCGCTGAATTGTCAGCAGCTGGACTTTATTGGGCAAAGCTTTTAAGCTCGCACTGTACCGGAATTTGATTAAATAAAAATCGAGAAAAACAAAGAAAAACCGGAAAGAGTGCTATCTCTGGAATACCCTATATACGCTTGGTTGGTGTGGCATATCGAAAAGTGGGCGGACCACACCTCTCTTTAGACGAGTATAAAATATTGATTCTCCATGTAAAGATATTCAAATATTCTGCGTAAAACTCATCGCCCAACAAAATCTATACACGAACATATTTTATAAGGTCGATTGTGTAAAAGTAGGCGTATTACACACCCATTTTAATGTTGTCCTTATAGTTGGGTCCAATATACTATCCAATATCCAATCATGCTGGTTTTAAAATAGGTTCCTTCAGTATTTCTATCCAAAGTAGGCGTGGCCGTAGAAAGATTTTGCCCATTTGCAAATCCAAAGTGCTCTACATAACAAGGAATATTTGTGGCGAATTTCATTCAAATATCTCGAACCGTTTTCATATGACAGACGACTTCCTTGTGGTGTAGGGTACAAATAAATAATAAAATTAAAATAACAACGTCATCAAATTAGAAGAATCTTATGCATCTTTATTGGAATCTTTCTCATTCACAGAAATTCAGAAATACAACTTTTGTCCACTGCAAGTATTTTGAACAAAGAGAGGAATAATTTACAAGAGAGAACACTTTATAACGCATTTAATGTTTGTTATATTTTGACAAATGAAGTATTGTGGAAAAAGTTTTAAAAAAGCCATTGTATTTTAACAAAAACTGTCAAAAAACTGAATTAATTTAGAATAAACTTTGATTTGGGATTCGACATATTCGAATTTTAAGTGTTGAGTGTCTCCCTGTCCGTTTCTACAATCCTTTTCTACAGAAGAAGGTCCTTCGGAAAGATGTTTTTTAAATGAACTCAAGCATAAAATGAATGACAGCTGTTTTTACAGATACGAGCATTTGCATAGTAAAATCTTGTTATTGTTTAGATAATAAAAATAATATGGAAACATACAAAATATAATAAATAATAATAGTACTGTTATTGTTGTTTTCGTTATTATTATTATTATTATTATTTTTGCTGCTATATTCTCTGTGATTGCTTTCAGTTGCACTGCAGCTGTTATGGATTTTGATATCAGGAAGGTGTTTGTTGTTGTTGTTGTTGTACTGGTTCTTGTTAATATTGTTGTTACGTTTCATGTCCAGCTGCATGAGCTTAAAGCTGGACAAGAAAAGAAAAGGACCGAAAAAGACGATTCGGTTGATGTTCCTTTCAAAATGTTTGCTCAAAATTTTGAATGATGCTTAAAGCAGAAGCAGATAAAATGGACTCCTTTCGCTTTACGTTAACGTAACGACTTTGTGGTTGTCTCGATCTGACTCTCTCTATCTGACGCCATCTGTCCCTCTCTGTCTTTCTCCTTCTTTATTCTTCCTGTGTGTGTTTTTAAGTATCTCTAAAACGATTTTCCTCGGTTAAGCAATTTTTAAAAAATCATTGAAGAGTAAAAATTATGAGAAAACAGAGTGTCAAAAACACTTGTACTCAGAAAGCAGAAGATAGGAAGGAGAAGAGGAAAAGAAAACCATAAGTTGTTGTTGTTCTTGCCGAAGAGGACATTGAAAAAGGAGTTTATTTGAAATATAAAGGATTTCTTTCAACAAAAAAATATTCTTGATAGGCACAAAGAGTTTCGCGAAGAGTGGAAAGAAGAAAAAAGAATGGAGACCATGAAGAAGAGGAACAACAATAACAAAAGATTTTTCTAATACAGAACGATAGAAATTTGCAATTCCTTTGAGGTAAAGACTAAACTTCAGCGCGGTTCATTTAAATACTTAAGACATTTAACCGAACTCTAAAAAGTGTTTTTGTTCTTCAGCTTTTTTCTTCATTTCAATCTCATTCTCAATTAAAAATGGGTGTGATCTGCCCACATTCACATTATCTACCCTTATTTAATTATTAATTCACTACTTTTTATATTTCCTCCTGTTCTCTCCCTCTTCCTCCATCTCTCTCTCTCTCTCTCTTACTTCCAATTCCATTTTAAGCACGGTTCTGCCAAAAATGTTTGCTTACAACATACGTGAATATTTTTTAAGTTTTAATTCATTGCTTTTTCCTTCACTTTTGTTATGCAGTTGTTATATTTAGGCTAATTTATTGGCTAATTTAAAAGTTGCATTGAATTCTATCTTCAAGTTAAACAAAGGAAGAAAGGAAGAAAAAACAAACAAACAAATACCAGAATGAATATAAACAATGACAGCAACAACAACTACTCCTATAAAAGTTACATAAAAAACTGTCGGCTGGCAAAATGTTGTATGTTTCCATTTTTTCTTTCGTCTTCTTTGAACAACAAAATAACGTTGTTGTTGTTGCGAGAACGAGTGGCCGAGAGGAGATTTTTTTACATGCGTTGCTTGGTACTAAATCATGTACTGAGATTTAGTAGCAGTTTAGTAGTAGCTTTTATGTGTTATTTTATGAGCCGCTGTTTTGCTGCATTTTATGTTTACTGTTTACGAGGTTTTCTTTTTTGTTTTCTTTCCTATACTTGTTTTCTTTAACTTTATTTTTATCGTTTCTTCACTTCCGAAAACGCATGAAATTTCCAATGATTATTAATATGCGTCAATTTATCATGAGAGATGCTGAAGGATTTAGGTTGATAAGAGGAAATGTCGGTGGGTGGGGAACAGAGGGTGATATAATATACGTGATATGGAAATAAAGTTAAGAAAGAAGTTGAACTTGGAGTTATCTTTTAATATTATTTTGAAAAAGTAGTTAATAATTCACACACACACACAAACATATAAACACGCATCTATCCATGATTTAGCTAGATAACTATTTCTGTAGTATGTTCATAAATATCTATAACACATGATATCAGTATACAACACCCAGAATTCCTAATAGAAATGTTGAAAGTTGGGCAACATAAAATAGAAGAACGCAAGAATTCTTTCCAAGGAGTTATTAAATGATACCGAAAGAAGTTTAGTTGCAGAAAAACTTTCGAAAACTGGAAAAACTCTGGGACCCTAGTTTATCATGTCGTATGAAGTAATCTCCATAAATCAGTTCTCTTGAGTAGAACGATTTTTATTGATGACTTCCATCATGAAATCCAATTCTCACAAAGTTCTTAAGACTTGATGTATGTAAACTTGTATTGTATTTTTCCATATCAACTTTCCTAGTATCCTTTACTGTACTAACTAATCCACTGTCCTGTCCTAGTATCCTTGATGTACTAACTAATCCACTGTCAACTTAGTTTTTGATACGTATTTGTTATTAAATCTCTTTATTTAGCCAACTCTAAAACTACATTTTTATATATTAAGGAGTATAGTACCTTCACTAAAAGAAAACTGATAAAAAATCAAGCATAATAATACGGGTATAAAACAGTTACCATCAAACTGTTAGATTATATTGATTATATCAAGCCTCGGCAATTGCTTCCCTGCTCCCTTCCCACGCCCCTATCGATCTTCCCAGAGGACAGGGATTTAATGAGGATTGTGTCCAGTGAAAGATTAATTTTAATAAAGATTAGAAAAAGAAAATCAAGGAAAAAATATACACATGTAAGTTTGCACATCTAACCAGAATATCCGAGTGCTATCTTCGGCCTGGTCGAAGCTGAGATACCCTACGTAGGTATTACGTCAGCCGAACCTCTGATGGAAGATTCTTTAACTAGAAGTCCATCTAAACGTCATTTAAATATATTGATCAGGCTCTCAACGTAGTCTCTCAGATTTCCTTTCAATCTGTATACTTTTCTATACCTACCACACCTGCTTCTGTGCTTTTCTGTGCTACTCCTCGATTGTAGGGTATAAAAGAGGACACTTTCGGTGCATGGCCACAAGAAGATAATAATAACGAATATAATCATGTAGATATTCATTGGGTTTTTATGGTGTTTCATATTTCGAAGGTGTGGCGGATATGTGAATGAGGTTGGGGAGTGAAACTGGTGAAAAAACTGTATTTTTACAAATTCATATCTACACAAACGTTGAGCACTCTTTTTGTTTATCTGTAATCAAAATTGTTTTGCCAACGGTTTTTTCCTAGTAACTTTAATCGGTATTTTTTCATCAAGAGCTGAGGTTTGCCATCTATGAATCTTCAGGGAGCAATACTCGTATATGAACACAATCATGGTCACACGCACACACATACACACACACACATGTTGAAGGAACTAACCTTCACCTTTGTAAAGTAATTTTTGTCATTTAATAAAAACCGTAGCCAAGAGAATGAGAATGGAACTCAAGCAAGTTTGTTGTATAAGCAGACAAGCACTCGAATGCATGTGTGTGTACACATATAAATGCATTTATAGATACATATATAAAGTACACACTTAACACTTAACACGGTAACGGGTCCTTAAACTCGAAAGGATTTAATCGAAGGATGTTCATAAAATTTGAAATTGAAGTTTCTAAGGGAGCAAAAACCGCCAGCAGCGGCAACGAAGGAATAGAAAATAAAGAAGAAGAAGAAGACTAACAAGAAGAAGAAGAATAGCCTTAAAGAATATAAAAGGATTGTGTCAATTGATGATGAGACGGAATCAAGGGCTGAAAGGAGGAAATAGCAAAGCGTGAAAAGACTGGCAAAGAGAGAGAGAAAGAGAGAGAGAGAGAGAGAGAGAGAGAGGAGAGAGAGAAAACCGTTTAGATAACAGAAGGGAAAAGCTGCTGTTAAAGTTGTTATCATGCTCATGCTTCTGATGTGTTTATTTGTGATGTCACACCACTTGACACGCTTGACGACAGAAAAGTTGTAAATTATAAAGAAAAAAACGAACGAACACAAAAGCAACAACAAATCTTGCTTACATTCAACATTTCAGATAAACGGATTAAGAACTTACAATAGATAATATACAAAGTATAATCGAAGTATATGTAATACAATATATTTACGAAGTATAATCAAAGGTTTCCAGACACGGTCTCCAGTACGGTTATTTTGAGTGATATCGATTACGGTAACCGTCACTTGATCGCACGACACTCGTTTCTTACTTGTGGCATTTTTTATTCTCACCGAAAATTCTGCACTTTTTCCGTTCTATTCAACAAAAAAAAGGTTGCCCTCAAGACGTGTGGGGTTCTATTCTGGAAAATGTTGATCTGGAAAGCTTAAAAGGTACAGAATTTCACCGCAAGAAAACGTTATTAAAATACGATTTTCTTGTATCACGCGTTCTTTTCTTTTTGCTTTGTTTGCTTTTCAGCCTAAAATATTTCCGCTCCTGTTATTTTATTGGTGTTGTCATCATGGTCATCGTCGTCATCATCATCATGATCAACATCATAGTCTCATCAACAACATCATTATAGTCATCATCTCCGTCATCATCAGCCATTAACGCATCCCGACATCTAGGTATTTTTTGAACATCATGAGCTGTTGTCAAAACTTTAATTATTTTACAGCCTTCTCTATGCGGCAAAGGAGGCTTTACCCTCACATCCCACACTCACTCACCACACTCACGCCCTTCTCCCACGCAATATGAAGATGACGGAAGGTTCGTCAAAGTTACATCAAAGTTGAACACCGGGTATTCGGCGTACCTTTTGTTGTTCTTGTTTTTGATGTGGTTTCAATTCAAAGGCTTCTTGCTTGGGCCGTTTTTCCTTTTTTATGTGAGAAAATTAAATTAGCGAGAAATGGAATCAGCAAGACAACGTAAATAATGAAAACAGACTCAAAACCATCCACCCTAAAATTGTGGATGATGCTTTATCATCTGAGGATGGTCCAGGAAGATACGGACGACTAAGGGGTCAAGAGGAGGATTATTTCATTAACTTTCACTCTAATTGAGTCCATTCTGTAAAAGAAGAAGTGATTAAATACACCTTTTAACATTTTTTCAACAAAATCTAAACGCTAATACACGATATTGGAAGATCCCAGGAAGTTATAACAACATGGATGGCCAAGCTAACTGTTTTTCTCCGTACTATATTGACCAATTACTTCTTTTGATGGGTGTGGTCCACCCATTTTTACTTTATTTGCAATATTAAACGAAACAATTACAAAGCATCTGTTTATATCACATTTTGTAGTTAAAGTTCAAACGACCACCAAACAATAGTCTAAATCTTCCAACCTCCGCCACCTCCCCCCCCCCCTTGCAACGAATCACCCCGCCCACCCTCATCAACGCATTAACACTATGAGCCCTACTCTACAGCTCAATCCACAATGAAGTGGTTTAAAGCGGGTCGGGGCTGCTTTCAAGCGGGGAAACTAATTTTTGTAAAATCTTGAATGCGTTTCATTGTCCAAATCGCTGACTAACGCCAGCATGGCAACAACAACAACCTCCAGAAATTGCTTTAAATCGCAACAAAATGACGGCAATAAAATTAAAGTCTGCACACTCTCTTCATCGAAGGTTTCTTTCATACTTGATACTCTCCGCTTTTCTCTGTCCTTCTTTCTCACGGCATCTTTATTTGTTTTCTGGCTCCCCTAACGTAGAAATGCGGTTATTGCTATTGTTGTTGTTGTTGTTGTTGCTGTATACGCAACCGCATAGCTTTAAATTAATTGAATGTAATTTTATATTCTCATTCAATTTGAACATTTTTTATCTCGTCGTATTTCACTTCATGCACTTAAAATTCAAGCTTAGCAAAGAAAAAGCAAAGAAGGGAACGAGGAGGTGGAGGAGAAAAGGAGCAAAGGAGTAAGCGAGGGGTTTTAGGATTTCTCGTGTCCTTTGGCTATTTAGTGGATATACTGATGGATCTGGTTTCTTTGGGGTGACTTCGTGGGATGGCCGCCGTTGACGTCGCTGTCGCTGTCGCCGCCACCGCTTGAATGAATGCGGTTTCTTCAAATGGTTGGTTGACTGCAATTCCTTTGAATGCTCACTGCGAGGATCAACATTTAATGCGATTGCTTGAGCAGATGAATGGCGATGGATATTCATTAAGCTGAAGTGCTTTTTACTCTCCCCCTTCGTGATGTTCCTCACCATCTAATGAGCTTTTAAGCCAAAGATTTTGCTTTCTTGCTTTTCAATGAATTAGTTACGGAATCTAAATGCTAATTCTTTAAATTTAAGTTTGCATTCAAACTAATTATACTTAAATTTGGTATTTTGTTTGCCTTTCTTCTTCACTAGAAAATAGTTCCAGTCTCTTAATTTCAAGTAATCGATTTATATGAATGAATTATTAGGAACATGTATAATCTTCCTGTTTCTTCCTTTTTCTTTCTTGTTCTTCTCAGTATCTGCATCATTAACAGTTTATCATCAATCCTTCAAAAAGTTCATCATTCACCATTTCCAGGAATAACTTTTTAATGAGGGATAAAAAGCTTTCTCAAAAATTAAAAAATTGGACGTCACTGAAAAATGATGACGATGATAAATTGAAAAATCTTTATCCATCTATCTTTATATATCTTTACATATCTATGCAAGTATGGGTTTATTTCATAGATGGAAAATCTATCAGCGAAGCAGTGGACATCTGCTTCTTATTCCTCGGTAGAGAAGAAGAAACCGTAACTTTTATGATTCTAATTTCAATAATTCACATACTCTGCATTTGGTAGCGAAAAAGAGAGGAATATTAAAAATGTTTATAAGATTAAAAGTTGCATCTTTTGTCTTCAGGTTTCTCTGAGTGAACTGGATTTTTATAAACCAAGAGTTAAGAAAGGTATAAATTTTGGTTTGCGGGAGGTTTAATAACAAGCAGAATGAATCTTTAAGGTTCTTAAAGTCAATTTATAGACGTCAAGAATTGGCTTCGTTTTTGTAGCTAATTAAGGTATCGATGATTATATAGAAACTATAGAAGTATATATATAGAAAGCAATCAATCGAAAAACATCATTAAAACCCTTTTCAATAACATACAAAAAGAACAGAGAAAGAGAAAGCGAGAGAGTTCATTCATGAACTATCATTAGAAGATGGAGAAGAAAGTAAAGAAATTCGATTTCCACGTCTCATTTAATTTCATAAAAGAACAACAAGAACTAAACAAACAAAACAAAAACTAAATCGCAACCTCAACTCAAACAACATGTACAACAACATAATTATTAGTATCATCAATATTTTCTATCTATCAATATCTATATAAAATCTAATAATGCTTTTGTTGTTGTTGTTGTATTCACCCTCTTCTATGAATCTTCCATTTCATTTTGTTCCGTAAATCGTTTTCTGTACAAACAAATATACAGCTGAAAGGAAAACAAATATAAACCCTATAAATGCGAGGTAATAAGCTATCTTAGAATCACTATCACCAGGATAACAATAATACAATAATAAAAACAACAACATCTACCGCACTACCACAAAAGCTGTACAGATAAGAATGTGTGTGTGTGAAATAAAATGAAAACTTGTATTATTCCCTGGATGCGTTTTATTTTTTGCCGCAATCTTTTTTACTTTTATCTCCACATGTTCTTCAACAAAGTTTTTAGCCCACTCTCCGTCCCACCCAATTGCTCCATTCAGAACATGTCCCTTACCATCACATACTGTACAACTACCACTCTATCTTTCTCTCCATAGTTTCATTTTTCCTAATTTTACTTTAACTTTTCTTGAATTACAATAATATATTTCTTTATTATTTTTGTTTAATATTGTTTACTTTTATTGTTTTGTTTTATCTTTTATTTTTGTGTCGTTTTATTTGCTTTTCTTTCATTGTTTTGTTATTTTAAAAAACATGCCGTTGTTGTGCTTTTTTGATTCTCTGCCTGTTGGTTCATTTATATCCATGTTTCCCAAATTCTGCTTCTTCTGCTTTTTATCTTTCATCATCTGCTTCTTTTTCATCATATTCTTCTTCTTCTTCGAAATCTTCTCCTATTTTTTTAGTACCAACTAGAACGTGGAATAACATGATATCGTCATTATTACATCAAGTATTCATCATCCAACTTGAAGAAAAAAGTTTCGTTGTTTTCTGTCACTTTGTTAAGAGATTGAAAAGAAGAAAAGGAGAAAACTGTGAATAACTACATAGTAAGTGTAAACAAAAATATCTACTTTTATTTAACAACACTTCCATTTTGAAGATTTTTTACCTAGAGACAGTTTGCAAGAGTAATATAATAATATTTATGTATTTATTTATATGAATAAATTGATAGTATACTATGTATTATATTGATATATCATAATCGTATTTGCAACTAGTAACTAGCTGAAAAGGTAGACAGATCAAAAGGTTAACCTCACATACGAGATACATACATATGTATATCTACATATTACTTTTTTTAATGTTTTTTTTATTAGTATTGCTCGTATTATTCTAGAAGTTGAACATCCATGCACAGACGGGATTCGAACCCAAGTCGTCATAGTTAGTAGTGGATGAACATGTCACCATGTCACATGTAGCTCAAGATTGGGGAACAAGAGGTGGCAGTTAAATCAACAGGAAATCAACAAATCAAATCAACACGAAGTTAATCAACACGACAATACTTTAGTGAACACTGGTGATATTTTTATTTTAATCCAGATTATAAACTCTGAGATTACTAATGGAACTCACTATTAGCGGACGTTCCTTCCTGAAATCTTAAAATTGATTTCCTTCATTTCTTCGTGAGTACACGCTATTAACGCTATAGCGAAATCTCCGTAGGATCCCGTTCCGTATGATTCTGTGGATATTATTGCCCTGCATATTTATTCTTATACATATCTTCTTTGGATGTTTAAATGTTGCTTGTTCTAAAACACAAAATTATTACTTGGTTCCTCTGCGACAAGGGACGGTTAAGTTCTCTTGCCTCCATCCCTTACATTTCTTTGATTATGTGTACTTTGGGTTGTTTAGCTTAAGTAATAATAAAGCAAACTTTTAAGCTGAAAATGCTGTCTACAAAAAATTTGTCATTGAAGCACAGGAAAATCCGCAGTCCATAAAAATGATTGCCAAACGGAGAAAACAGCGCGAGACCTTTTGACTAGACACAAGCTGCAGTGACCAGTAGTGTGGATGATGCACTTGACCGTCGAGTTTGTGTCTGCTATTGACACAACAACAACGACAACAATAACAATTTTTATTAATGTACGTGAAAACCATAATTATTATGTAAAAAATTATATGTATATGATTACCATCTAAAGTATTTCTTCGTTTTACGACATCATTACCCCGATTGGACAAACTATATCTTATCTATACTAGTATTCGGATAAATTGGGACTTCGTCAAATATGCAGACAAACAAGAGTCTAAACATTGGCCTGAGAAATATAAATTTTTATAGGGAGCTTTAAGAAAACCGTTCAAAGAAAGGAAAATTACGTATGTGTCCAACACAACCGTGAGAGGTCCAGTAAATCACAACAGAAAAGAAAGAAATATAAATGATTCACACAAACATACATAAACCCCCACACACACGCACAAATTCATACGTTCATACATACAATACATACAAGTGCGGGATTCACTTCGAGTTTCGGTTGTGATGAATAGCCGCAGGTGATAAAAGACGATGCGAAGGTGTGTCTACGTGTATAAAAAAGAAATGACTTTGTTTTGACTTTGAGACACGATACACGACGTATTCAATAATTTCCCATTAGCCTCGAAATGCCAACAGAGTGCATTGAAAAATAGAACAAGTCCAGTTTGGGTTCGGATTTATTACATCACATGCAGACACAAGAAAAATATAGAAACTAAAAACGTTTAAATGCGAATGTGTGTGTAACAAGTGAAGAAAGCACAGAAAGTGTGTGTGTGTGTGTGTGTATGTACGTGTGGTCAAGTCTCGGTGTCGTTATAATATCGTAGAACAGGTATGGAAGGACCTTATGTGTCCACTTTTGACAGGTTTTTTATTATATTTCTAAAAACATCCGACGAAAACAGCCTTTGTTCAGCCTTCGTGTTCTTCTAATTTATTTCTTTCTTCTATTAATTTAATTTGTAGTAGTCATGTGTAAGATAAGTTTTAAATTTTGAGTAACTATTGAATGAAATTTTTATGTTTCCATTTTTAAAAATATGCCACATTTATACACACTTACATAAAACATTCACTGCTTTGAAATTGCTACTTCCATGTGTATCTATGAGGCAATTTAGAAAGTACCTAATCTAAAAACATCAGTCATTAAAAAGTTTTTACTTCGAGTATCACTTTCAGCTGTGATCGAAGTAGTTAGTCAAGAATGTTCGTTGGCTTAATTTGTTGCTTTGGGTTTGTAGTCGTTGTTTCATCACTTTCTACAGAATTCCATCCCATCTGAACACTTAATTCTTTGTTCCCTGATCTAATATCTACTGTAAATTAAATTCACTTTTTACGTGATGTTATTAATTGCAACATTCGATTGGGTTTTAGAGGATGGCTTTAAAAATTGTATTTTATTCAATACTGGACTGGAACTTGGACTTGGACATGGAGCTGTATGTACCTGGACTTGAAATGGATTTAAGTGGATTTTATTAAATTTGAAAGGACTTGGACTGGACTTGACTGGATTTGGAGTTTGTTTTCATGAATTTGTTGTTTTAATTTATACTCCATTTTTGGTTTAATAGTTACTAAATATTTTTTTAAGCATTTTAAAACTAGACAAAATTATCTTAAACTAGGCATTAAATTATCTTAAAGCTTTACAAAAATAAGGGAGCTTTAAAACATTTTAGTATATTCGCGAGTTTCATAATCTTAGTTATCTGTTAAGCTTCCAATTTAAGTTCAGCACGTTATGTATCTATACTTGGGACAGACTATTTTTAGCTAAAACTCAGCTTCTCGCTTGTAATGAAGTATATGTACGAACTAATATTTAGAAGAAACAGACTTTGGTATGAAAGTCCGAAGGAAACACTATTTTGTTAAACACTTGTGTTTAGTTGTGCAATTCGATGTGGAACACTGAAAACTTTAACCGCTTCAAATGTCAAAAACGAAAAATCAAAACTCTGCCAGAACCGTAAAAATTATGCAGGTAAACCTTTTGTCGCCAAACTTAAGAGAAACTGAAGAAGATTCGGAGTCTTTTGATAGGATATTATGTCTTATGAAGAGACTCAAAAGAGACGGCTTTTTAAACATGCACAATCTTCATAGTTGGCAACTGGAAAATTCTCACCTGATTCGTGAGAGATCCCAATACCAATTTAAAATACATTATTGGTCCGGGATACTATAGGTCCATTCGAATTGCCCAAAAACCTATATGATCCGGGCTATTTAAATTGTTTGCAAAATGTACAGCCAGGATTATTAGAGGAAGGACATTTGGCGATTCGACGAAGGATGTGGTTACAGAATGATTTTGTGTCCATGCCATTACGCTGTTCTAGTATGAAGATACTTAGATGAAACATACAATAGGTGGATCGGTCGTTTGGGATTTATTTCGTGGAATTTTTTTTATTGGGACAGAAAAGGGACAATACAATATACAAGTATACAATAATATACATATGTATATTCTAAATTTTCTGTCCATTCTTATATCCATGTACTCCAATTTTCGTGTGTTATTTTGCAATTAGTTATGAAAATCTCAATCATTTAAATTTGCTAAAACTACATGCTTCTTTCTTACCTAAAACTCATACAATATTTCAGAATAAAAATATTTAAAACTAATTCATATTCAGCCGGGTTACAAATTACAATACCTAAACTTTTATATTTATAAAATTAAATTACCGTATTCATTGTAGAAGGATCGAGCATCTTGTCCGCTATAGTTTTGCACTGATGGATCAGCAAAATTAGCCAAAAGCATATAAATAAAATGCTCTACAATCGGAGAACGAAGGCAAACAATCATTACAGTTTATTAAATTAAAAGAAAACCAGACTTGCCCATATGGTGCTCGATGGCAAACAAAAGCATTGTATTTCCGCTTTTCGAATCGGGTTCATTTAGTATCCTTTGCTTCGCTCGAAATGAGACGATCTGAGAGTCTGGAGATTTGTTGCCGTCTATATTTTTACACTGAAGCGCATAAAACTGCGTCAGCTCTTGTAAGTTGTCTTTCTCCGAGTCACTTAGACTGGCCGCTCTGTTGTGCGATGGTAAATTTAAGCGTTCATCTATTACTTGCAGTAACACTTCTAAGTACAGATATTTATTGTGCCGCAATGCCAAAAATAATGGCGTGTAACCATCATCGTTTCTATTACGCAATATATCCAATTCAACCTTTCTTGCCAATAGTTTAAATGTTGTTAAGTCTACTTCATTGCATATCGCTAAATGGAGAACATTTCCAACATCTTCGTAGAAGCAGTTGATGTTAAAGCCATCATTTATAAGAATTTCAATTGCTTTTGTGTTGCTATTATGACCAAGTGCTACCTCCATACAATCCTGCAAGCAATTTTAAATTACGGAAATATTAAATGGTAAATATTACATTTCAATAAGTAAAATGCTTTTGCTTTCATAAACAAGAAAGTAAAAAATATCAACTCAACTCAACTTGCCTTGCCGTATTCAGTTAAAACATCATTTAAAGGAGTCTTCTTTAGCTTCTTCCAAACGTAAATCTGCCTACGGAGACGATCCAAATTACTTTCGTATAAAGCATCGTGAATGGGCCTAAAATTAAATATTATCAACATTTATAAATAGGAAGCAAGCTTCTATACGTGCAGGTATCCCAGACTATCCTCAGCATCTGATTTTTCCGACTCTTGGTATTCTTTTTCCATAACAGTGAGCACCTTATTCAGCACAATGTGCTCTTTAAATTGCTTTGGAGCGAGGTCAAAATGAAATAAATCACTGAACTGCCACAAACTGAAGTCAATAGAAGAATCGAGACTCGTGAAGTCATACGAATCACAACGTTGACGCTTTTCAGGTTGGAAGTTATCGTTGGCTATGAAGGACGCAACAGCATTTGGACTGGCCTCCAGCTTGAAATATTAATTTCAATTTTTAAATAATACATTCTATAATCTCTAAGCAGCAAAAGTCACTTACGTCCACAATTGGTTTGGTTACCTCGTTCCTTTGAGTCGCGCACTTGTGGTTTAATAACGGGACCTCCTCTTGATGCATCTGCGCTTGTGACTGCTTGATCACGCGTGGTAAGCAATTTTTACGTTTACGTTTCCTACCCAAACGGGTTCCTATGGAACTTATCGGAACCAAAGATTTCTGTTTACATTCTTCCAGCTCTTCGTGGTTAGAACCTAAAGTAATGGGATTTGTTACCAGAGGTGACAGTTCACCAGGCTGGCTTTTAGCACTGTTACTATCGCTTTCTGTTATGGAGACTGTGGTGCGGTGGCAGGATTTATTGAAAGAGTAATTGTTTTCCATTGAATGCTCCAATTCTGTTTGTGTTGCCATGTTGCTGCGCTCGGGCGTTACAACCACTCGTTTCCTGCACTCATCACAAGGACGTTCCTTAACTGTAACGCCATTGATAGCATCCATCACACGCTGCTGCATCTGCTTGTCGGGTATTTTAAAGAGTGCCTTGAAAAGTTCGACATACGCAGACTTCATTGCTTTTCGTTGCTCAAAAAAGTCAGAGTTCTGGCCTGATCCCAGTTGCTGCTGGGCCGTTGAAATACAACCAATTCTTTCGGATGTTGTGGCTGCGATACTTAATGCTCTCGCTGTATCAATTTTCGATTCGGTCATCATAACACACCTCATTTCCTTCAGAGCACTATTTAAGTAAATTCAATTTTAACTAGTCTAAAATAACAACAATCAGTTTTCATTTAAGAGTTTAAATATGATTTAGCAACACTATGTGGGGAAATCCCCATGTTAAAACTCTGCTAAAATTAACACGAAATCAGCTGTTTTGACTCAACAGTTGTGAAATCATAGGCGTCTGTTGATTACCAGATTGATTTTAACAGACTGTGTCACAAACCATGTAAACTGTATTTATACTTACGAATTTAGTTACTTGAGAATGGCGGCGAATGGCACTTTTTTAAGTTTCTCACTAACTTCAATCAATACAAAATTTAAGAATAATTATTACAGTAACTTCACATATATAACTTTTCATTTCAGAAATTTAAGAACTTTCAAATATCAAAATTTGTCCTCGTGGAACCACTCCAATTTTGTTGTAATAGCCCGTCGAATATAGGAATTAGCTATAAAGAAATTCAGTTCTGTTATAAGGGAATAAAGGCAGGAAAATTGTTCATTTTTAATAAAAATACGTTTCGCGTTTTCTCCTAAAATCCTACACCGATCCTGATGGAAAAAATACGCATAGAAAGCAAATGGTTTCTGCTTTTAGAAAAAAAATTAAGAAATACACGATAATTATAGATTTTACATAGGAAATAAATTAATAAATGGGAAAAAAGTCCTAAAGTAATGGTTTTACGATAAAATTTTAATTTACATAACTAAAAGGTAAATTTAAACTGAAATTTCTTTATAACTGTACCAATACTATCCGGATATCTTCAATAGTTTAGGAGAGATAAGAATAAGGTAAGGATTTCACTTTTCGACAAGCTATAATTCGCTAACTATACGAGAGCAGAACAGTTATTGTTGTTATAATCAGCATAAAAACTAACAAGAAAATTGGATTCGGTCCACAAAGGTAAAGCTGTTCCTAAATATGCACTTTGCAATTGCTTATGCCGTGTTTACACAGGGGGTTTGGAACTATTCATCGACCGTGTCCCCGACAGCGTTTACACGGGTGACAGATTGGATTGTGGATCGTTGTGACATGGATGATTTTATTGCATGATTTTTTAATACTTTTTGCTACCATTTGCATAGCTTTAACGAATATTTAAGAATTTATAGTTTTTAATAGTTTTTGACTACAAAATTTTGCAAACCTTTTTATTAAAACACAAAATGCAATGGATTTGACAAAAACAACTTGTGGTGTGTACAATTATTTGCTTCTAAGTCTCTTCTAGTTTGTAATTCGTATTAAGTTATTAATTGCAAAACAACGAAGCTTATATAGCGATTGTTGTACAAAAATAAACACCGACAAAAGGATCGCTGATGAGGAACGTTGGTATGTTCCGAAATAGCTATACGATCTTGCCAGTCAGGTTGCAAGTTTAAATCCCATTGCAAGTGAAAAACGCTGAATCCGGAAAAATATGGGTGGTGTGTGTATTTACATCACGCATATAATGTAATAAATATATTCACTTTTTATTAAACTTTATTTTGTGGTACCGCCGTGATTGTAAGCGAAAGTTTAGAGGCAATACAAATAATAAACTATCTATAAACTGTACATAATTGTTACAAAATAAAATTTAACCCAACCTTACCCACTCCTATTTATTCATTTGAAGCAATAATAATTTCAAATAAACTTTCTAATCGATATTAATTGATTCGCTGAAACCATGAGTAGTTTTGCAGTAGTTGGCCTTGATGTTATATTTCATGTCGATTTAGCAAAAAAATATACGATTTGCTGAAGAGCTCAAATTTTACTACTTTTGTTGTTGTTTCTTATGCTAACTCCAACAACAACAACAGGTTTTGTCTCTCTCGTCTGGTTTTCGAGTTATAATACATTGAAGTTCAAATATTTATGTGCTATATATCCTAAACTCTACGAGATAACTTCATGTTATTCATGTCATCAAAAAGGTATTTCAATTGCCTTTCATTTATGTAAACCAACATTTTGTTGACAATCGCTCAGGAGATTTAGCTCATAAATCTTTAAACTTCAAGTCGCTGTATCTCGGAAACCAGACGAGTGCGAAAAAAACTGTTTTCGTTTTTGGAGTTACCATAAGAAACAACAATAATAAGAAAAAGAACAAAAATTTTTGTGTTTACAGAAACTGCTATTCTTTCTTGCTAAATTTGTAAACATTTACTTTTAAATATTTTGCCAATACATACCTGATTTCAGACTATAAATATTTTTTCCCCAGGGGACACGTTCATTTGCATACAATCCATAGTTCATCTTGCCGTTTGGCTGTGAAAACAACAACAATTGGTGTCCGCAGGGGACACGTGTCGCACGTGTGAACACGGCCTTTTTCATCTTGGCGTTTGCTTGTGAAAACAACAACAAATGGTGTCCCCATGGGACACGTGTAAACACGGCATTACGGATTATCTAACTTTTGGAATTTAATACTAACATAGTATATCTAATAGCGAATGTTTGAGTGAATTCACGAAATGAATTCGGCATGTTTGCTTTTACTCTTGCTACATTTTAAATCCAATTACGCGAAAAAAAAATTTTTTAGGATTTTATTATTTCCACATAAAAACCATAGTAAAATTTTGGTCTGGTAATACTAAAAAAGGGGGTTATGTGAAACGCTTTTGTTCCCCTTTCACTATTTTCTTGTAAACAATTGACAAGCAGCCATATGATTCACTAGCCCCAATATAGTGGAATTAGTTCTGATTTGGCGATTGGCTCCAATGGTAGTTTTGTAGATCAATTCGAGTTGGTTGCTCAGTTCGAGGTTTATTTATTTATTATTTTATAGTGCATAAATTATGTGGTCATAGTCGACTGGAGACTATAAAAAATAAGTAGAAAATTACAGTACGTTAACCCAAATAGAAAAAGAAAGCCTATAGCGTTTAACAAACTAATTACAAAATTAGAATTACAAGTGTAGACGAGAAGTTCAAGATTACGCTTTCTCCACCGACTTCGTTGTGACGCATTTGTTCCAACTTCCAATTCTGTTTTCGATTGGAATCACAAAAACTTCTCCAAATAGTGGGCGTTTTTGGTATTATTTAGAGAAGTTCGTTGGTAGCTTTTACAGTTGTTGCAGTTGCAGACAACAACAAAACATTACTTCCAAGTAGTTCACTGGACAAGTTACTGAACGGTGACATGATCTCGCAGAACATTCATACACGCAATACAAGCGGTGACGCGGTTGTAGAGGAGACCGCGCCGATAGCTTCGCGTCGCGGTCCCGCTTCGTCAATGATTCGTACTTTCGGCGCTCTATTTGGCGCTAATAGTAACGCGAACGGAATCATTCGACGCCCAAGTACACCGCAGTCGGCTGACGGTTATGTGGAGTTCGGAATGCAACAGGATCCGGAACGCAGCGGACGTACGTTGGATACATTTGCTGGTGTCTTCAGTCCGGTAGCACTTTCCATGTTTAGTGCACTCGTATTTATTCGTGTGGGTAAGTAAGGAAAATATGCATACTTGTTAAACATATTACTTTATTTCTATCGTTATTTCCCGTGCGAAGATATTACGTACAAGAATAAACTCTGTATTTATTTAGTTTTCGGCTACATATCAGACTGACCAACGTAAAAAATCACACATGATTAAACTGTCTAACTCAAAATTGATACTGTAAATAATGAAATTCCATAAAAAAGAAGTCTCCATATAAAAGCTATGTACATATATGGTTCAATAGTTCTGAATAGTTTATTTTATAACAAATGATACCTCTTACCAACGAAACACCTGTTTGGAGAAATTGCAAACCTAACAATAGGTATCTAGAATTATAAGACGACATATCTATACACTAATGTAACAAAGCTATGGCATACAGCGTTAGCATTCGCAATAATATAATATATGTAAAAACTAAAGTTCTGATCAAAACAACTCCTAAGTCTTTGTTTTCAGTAATATTTTCAAAAATATGATCGCCAATATTATATTGAGTAATAATAGGAGTAGAGTCGGCAAAATGATACGTAACTGTTAGCAATGTTAGGAAACAACAGATTATACTGCATCCAGACTGTAAGTTACACAAGTAATTTTGGAACTCAATAGAATCATGACTATTATTAGAAATATAACGACAAATTTTTAAGTCATCAGCCAACAATAGACATCAGCAAACAATAGAATCTTTAATCATGCCTACTAAGTCATTAACAAATATCATGAAAAGTAACGGAACTTCTCAGTTTCAATAATTTAGATACGTCCTATTAGATAGAAAGGTAAACGTTCCAAAATATAAGAGTGAAAGCCAGACCTCTTAAGTTTATATAAGAGTACATTATGATTCACTCTATCAAACGGCTTTGAAAAGTCTTAAAAGCAATTAAGACATAATTCCAAAATACTTTATCTCTTAGGTAGAGGTAGAATTACCTTCTTTAGAGGTAGAACTACCAAAAAACATGATGGGAAGGAGAAATGCATTCCTTAATCAAAAAGAATAACCTGCAATACACTAATTTTTCATCTTTAGGACCAGATTAATGAATTGGTGTTATATAGCAATATTTCAAACAGGGTAAGAATAGTCCAGACCCCAGAGACTGATTAAGATTATTAGCAAGGCCAAAGCTAGAAGTTGCTTGCTTAAATATTATTGGTGGGAAACCGTCACTACCGCTTGTTTATCAGATTTTAACAGCTAAGCATTAATTGCATACTACTAACAAAGAAAGGAACTATCTCCTGAGTCAACAATCCTCCAATTACAGTAGGACATGATTTAGGAACGTACACTGATTGAAAATATTTAGCAAACATATTACAAACTTATGTACAGTAATGTTAGAGGAACAATTTACTAAATAATGCATAATCTTCGAAATTCCTATCGGTTTCTTCTATTGAAATTCATAATACCAAAAAATTGTATGTTTAATTTACCACAGATACTCTCCTTCACATAGTTTCTATATATAAATTTATTAAGGCATAAGATTGGTTTGAGATAATTATAAAATGTGTATATGTGTAAATATGTATTTTTATATTTATGAACTATTTTATTCCTTAAATTAATATTGATTATTTATTCAATAAATCCCGTTATTTAATTATATTTATACACTCAATTATTATACACAAATACAGTAAATACAAATTTCGAATTTTCTCAAAAAATAGTAAAGTGCTCTTATCTCGTAAGTTCACATTAATACTTTTTCCTTAGTATAACCTCTATAATATAACATACATATATTATACTATATGCATATTGTAATTGTAAATAAATTATTGTTAGTGAACCTAACTTTACTTGTACGTATGTATAACGTCTAAAGATTTCCACATTCAACTTACATTTAAAACAATGCACGAAATGACGGCTTTTCTATCTCATCTCTTCTTGCAGGTTTTATTGTCGGCAATGCTGGCCTCTATATTACTCTGCTGCAGTTTGTGATTGCATATTTGATTTTGCTTTTCACTGTTGCTTCCGTTTGTGCAATTTCTACAAATGGTGCAGTGGAAGGTGGCGGAGTCTATTGTAAGTAAAGAATATTAATTAAAAGAAATATGAAAACATGCAATATCTGTTTCCATTGTTTCTTTTTTCTCTAGTTATGATAAGTCGCACTCTTGGAATTGAATTTGGTGGCTCCATTGGTACACTTTTCTTTTTAGCCAATGTTGTGGGTTCTGCTATGGCAATATCTGGATGTACAGAAGGTATAATGGAAAATTTCGGACCTGGCGGTTATTTTACAAAAGCTGGTAGTCATCTTCCGGATGGCTTTTGGTGGCGTTTCCTCTTCTGTACTCTCATCAATACTTCGATGTTGATTGTTTGTCTGATTGGAGCGGCTTTATTTGCTAAAACTTCAGTGATTATTTTGGGTATTGTAACAGTTTGCTTACTCTCTACGTACACCAGTTTTTTGGCTGAATCACGTAAAATGGTAAGCAGTTAACGTGTGCTATCTTTTTGTTTACATGTACATATACAAATGTATTAATAATTTTGATCTCATATAAAAAATACCGCTTTAACTTTTTTTTAAACTTATGAAGTGTGACAAAAATCTACGTCAATACCAATCACTCAACTTCTAATTCCACAAGCTTATCATTTGAACACAGCACAGTATATACAAAAAAATGACACATTTTGTAAATATTTCAGTTGATAATAACAATCACTAAATCAAAACTCATAATTTTTATGGGGTAAATCGTAATGGTAACGGTTCATTATGAATTCAACGGACGCTCCATTATCTTCCAATTAACTTCTTACATATATGCATACATATATAATTGTCAACATTTTTTGTCATTGGAAAGTTAATGTCATTATATACTAATTAGTTTTTAAAAATGCTAACATTGTTTTAATTATTTTGTACTAATAATAACAATATTCAATTGAATATGACTTAAATCTAAACTGTTTTTGTTAGTTTTTATTGAATATCTAAATATAAAAATAAAAATACATAAATTTAATATTCATTGTCGAACTTAGATCCCGATTCCGGAGGATAATACTTTGCTGCCGAACACTACTACTGCACTGAACTACACCGGGCTCAGCGCCGACACTCTGGTTAGTAATCTCCACAGTCACTATGGACCGGATTATACTTCCAATGGCAAAGTGGTAGACTTCTCAACCACTTTCGGTGTGCTCTTTGCTGGCGTCACTGGCATTATGGCCGGTGCCAATATGTCCGGAGAATTGAAACACCCGTCCAAAAGCATACCTGCCGGCACCCTCTCTGCCGTAGCCTTCACCTTCGTCTCGTACATATTGCTGTCATTTTTTATGTCAGTAACAACGCCCTATGAGACGATGCAGAATAACTATCTCTTTCTGATGCCGGTGAATCTGTGGCCACCATTTACGGCAATCGGTATTCTAACTGCGACTTTCTCCACCGGGCTCAGTAATCTAATTGGTTCGAGTCGTATTCTGGAAGCTCTCTCGAAGGATCAAGTGTTCGGTTCTTTGTTAAACTTTGTGTTGCGTGGCACTTGGAAAGGAAATCCCATCGCAGCAGTGGTTACCAGCTGGATTTTGGTTGAATTAATTCTATTGATTGGTTCGTTGAATGCAATTGCGCAAATCAATTCGGTGCTTTTTATGCTCTCGTATTTGGCAACAAATCTGGCTTGTTTGGGTATTGAGCTGACGGGTGCACCCAATTTTAGACCTCTTTTTAAATATTTCACGTGGCATACATGTTTGATCGGTTTGCTTGGCACCTTAGTTATGATGTTCGTGATCAATCCGATTTATGCATCGTTAAGTATTATTTTGTGCCTTATACTTGTCATTGCGCTACACCTCTTCTCGCCGGCCACGCAAGCTGCTCAATGGGGATCTATATCCCAGGCGTTGATGTTTCATCAGGTGAGTGACAGACGAGATTAAGTTGAATGCTCAAAAATGTCTTGCTTACTTTTTTCATTTTTTCCCGTAGGTTCGTAAATACCTATTAATGTTGGATCCACGCAAGGACCATGTTAAATTCTGGCGTCCACAAATGTTGCTGTTGGTCTCATCACCGCGTTCATCATGCCCTTTAGTAGACTTTGTCAATGATATGAAAAAAGGTGGCCTCTATGTGATTGGCCATGTTAAAGTCGGCAACTATGCCAGCGTAGAAGATCCAACAGTGGAGGAAAATCAACAGTGGCTGGAGTTTTTAGATCACATGAAAGTGAAAGCTTTTGCGGAGGTTACATTGGCGAACTCGATTCGAGAAGGTGTTCAACACTTAATACGTTTGGCTGGAATTGGCGCCATGAAACCGAATACCATTATATTGGGTTTCTACGACAATGAAGCACCAAGAGATTTCTTCCAAAAGTAAGTGAAATTTTCAATTTCATAAAAAAACGAAACTGGACTTGATTTATATTAAAGTGGATCATCGCCATACAAAACGGATGGCTTCAATGAAGGTGAACTACAAAAATTCCCCATACGCAGCTGTGATGAGGACAAACAAATAGGCAGCAAAGAATATGTGGCTATAATTTGTGACATTTTACGCATGAAGAAGAATCTTTGCTTGTGTCGTCGCTTTGATCGACTGGATAAGAATTTCATTGCAAAGTTAGTAAAGATATGTGCCAAAAATCCCTTGATCATTAATTCATCCCTAATTGATTTCCTAATTTCAGGAGTAAACATATGAAATACATTGATGTCTGGCCCATTAATGTGTTCAATCCGAAAGTGGAGGATCCCTTCGATGTTGTCTCTTTGTTTATGATGCAACTGGCATGCATTATAAACATGTTGGCCAAATGGAAGCATCTACGTTTGCGAGTTTTTCTATGCGAAATAAGTAACAGCGAATCAGGAAACATGAGGTTAGGAAAGTGATGAAGTCAAGAAGCCTGACTTATTATTTAATAATCTTTTTATCGACATGATAAAGGCATAAGTTTATATACGTATATTTTAATACTTTAAATTAATATTGCAGCACTTTTGATACTCAAGCACCCCATCCCGAAATTTTATCGAAATTTAAATTGGAACAGTCTCTAAAACAACTTCGAATCAATGCGGATATCTATGAAGTAATAATTAAAGATATGTTACTGTATTGTTATGTTTACTTTAATTCATTTGAATATTTTCTTAATTGCGTAGATTCAAGAGTGGAGCCACGACACCGAATTCACACGAAACTCGCGTCTTCTTAAACACTTTACAAAACACACAGATGTAGTTGACACCGAAATGGTAACTGAAGAGAACTTGGAACGCTCCATGTTGTATATGAAAAGGTATAAAATCTCAGTTCTTTTCAGTTCTTCTTAATAATTTTTTAATTCTTCTTTGTTATATTTGTCTTATTAATAACATCCCTCATTTTATTGTCTTATTTTTTCTGTTTTTCCTTTTTCATTCAGAGCCAATGAAATTATACGCGAGCGTTCGGATCAAACCGCGGTGTCCTTCATCTATTTGGCTGCGCCACCCAAAATCGATGCACCTGATTTTGAACAACGCAGTGCAAACTACATCGAATTGTTGACAGAGCTGACAGCAGATTTACCGCCAACCATCCTGGTGCACGGTGTTAGCACGGTGACTTCCACGACACTGTAAATGAGTGAAACGTGAATCGCAACATGTTTTACCAGCATTGAAAATGGTACCAAATCAGTTTTAGCATTCGAACTTTGAATAGTAAATTCCGTGTATGTTTTATGTACAATACTTTTATGTTTAGACATTTTTTTTTTTGTTTTGAAATCTTCGAGTACACAATTATTTTTACTATATACTTATGTAAACCAGTTTGAAGGCTTTTCTTCAACCTTTGAAACTGTGTTATTCTAACTTAAAACTTGGACTTAATTAGCTATTTTAATTTTGTTTTAATGTATTCAGATAACCGATTGTATAGTATTAATCTTTTTATTGTGAAGTTTTATAAATTTAAATTTTAGACAAATTTTGGTGTACAACTTATGCATATCACAAAAAAGGATACACATATTTATTAAAGATAAGCATGTAAAACGGAAAGCTTTCTAACACAAGCAATTATTCTCATTTTGATCTTTCGACTGGAAGCATCATAAAATAGTAATTATTAAATGCTATCACTGTACTTGCAAACGAAGTTCTTTATCAGTTTTCATTTAGCACTATTATTGCACTATTTTCGTAAATGTGATTTTGAAAAGGCAAACAATACATGTATTTTAAAAAACACTAGAATATTTTATACATGCTAATTTTGCGATATTGGCTACAAGTATTATAATTCCATGTCACTTAATAAAGTAATACAATTCTTTATCGCAAGCTATTAAAACTGCATTCTATTTATTTACTTAGTACTAAGCTATTACTCGAATTTCGTGGGCAGATACTCGTACATTTTATTTACATTTAATTGAATTAATCATTAAATAAAATCTTTTGCAGAGCTTGAAACCAACGCCAACCTCAATAAACAATGTTATACGTTACGTCTCAAATCGCATAAATAAAACCTTCAACACTAATCCCTACAGAAGCCGAAGAATGTCCCAATTTTTTATTTGATTCAATTAACAACGGAGCGCGCGTCATGTCCGAACGCTTAGATAACCCAATGAAGTCATAAATGTCAAATGTAATAGCTTCATCGCTTTAACGACACAATTTATGCGATCACCATCGACGATACCTCAACAGACGATTCTAACCCAAGGAAATCAATGGCAAAGAGAATTGCTTTTTACCTGCATCCTTACGCTGAATGACAATAGCGAACAGCGGGAAGAATGGAAGCTTGAAGTCCTTTTGTGATGTTACCAATATTTTGTGTCATCGTGCGTTTTGTGTTGCTATCGGAATTGATTTTGTTACTCTGCTCGGCTGATTGTCAATAAATTCTCCTAAATTCTTACAGTTACTCGAGGATGATGTGTAAAGTAGAGGCTTTGACTGGAAATCCTTTTGGCCATTAGTGTTCTAGGATAAAGCGTTGTCTGCTGATAAGACAGGGCGTTAGTTGATGGCTTCAAATGTGCTAAAGAGTTGATGTTTGTTTGGGCTGCCTGGTGTCACGCGTACCGTCGTAGCCACACTTTCAATAGATTTTTTTTAATTGTTCTGGTTGATTTGAAATTCTCAGAACGGTTCACTTTGATCAATTCTTAACACCGTCTATTATCCGTGTTGAGTTAAGCAGAGCTGGGTAAATAACATACTCAAGTCTTTCTATATATTTATCATCATTATTAATGCTATTAGTAATTGTAATTAATAGAGTACAATAAAAAATAGCAAAGTAATATTATAACTACCTTTAGCAAGTTTTGTTATAAATACATTCTAATACCCACTCCAACTGATGATTTTAAAGTCAATTTAAATAAATTCAACTTAATTGCTCCTTCCACTGTTTGTAGGTTCATGTATTTGAATAACTCGCAAAAGCGTGGGTTAATATAACCGAGATTATGGTATAATATTGTAAATTTCTTAAAAATTCTCTAAAAGCCTACGCACATTTAACGCACAAGTAACTTTGGAATATTTTGAGAATATTCTTAGAAATCAATACAGAATTGGAAATTTTTTGTATAGGATCCATTTAAAGGATTGTAATCTATATGTATTTTAAATATTTCATAGTAAATTGGCTAAACCTTTGTTTATTTGCAAATGTAAAAGAGCATGTAATATCTAAGAAAGACTGTCATAACCACAAAAGGTCTCTCTTACTTAATCCTTAGTCTTATTACGAAATAACAAATAAGTGGAAAAGTTGAATATAAATTGGAATAAAAAACAATACACGCTATTCTATAACTAAACAATAGAGAAAAGATATAGAAAATAATCGGAAAACAAGTGTTCAAATAATTGCGTGCACTATAACACAAGAATAAAGAAAGAATTCGTTCGAAGATCCAAGACCAACAGAAGATCAGAAAACAATAACAGAGAATAGACAAAAATCAACTTCTTTTAATCGCATTTTGGCAATTTAGCGCCATCGTATAATCTGCAAAACGAAAACTATTAATTTTTCAAAATTCCCTCATAATCTTTCTTTCATACCTCTCTCTCGCTCTCTCTCTCTCTCTACCTCTCAATGTTTATGTTTCTCTCTTCCGATCTATCAATTCTTCAAAAGCAAGCTAGAGTGTGTACGGATTAACATCAGGTTTTCCACAAATAGGAATGTAAACCATACCAACTAATATTGCGTGAAAAGGTGGAAAATCAAAGAGTCAAAATCTCTAAGAAAATCGTCGCTTCTTCTTCATTCCATTGTTTTACTTTTGATATGGAGCATTTTTCATATACCATTTTCAGGTACTCGTGCGAATGGCGGCGATATGCAACCGAATCGTCCGTCCGCCTGAGAACTGCTGCTGTTTCTGCTGCTTTTGTCATGCGTTTGCTGAATGCTTTGCGGAGGCGTGAGCGATCTTTAGCCACCCTATAATTAGTATGGCTTACAAACTGTCGATCGGCAGATAGCTGCTTCTCTTTTAATCCTCGCCTTGAGTGAGTGTGAATTTTTGCGCACAAGTGTTTACCGTTCACTGCTGGCATCGGCAGCATTTCCAATTTGCGGTCGCGTGGCATCATTTTGACAACTGCTCTCGTCGATCCGATCCATCAATCGATCAGCGACTCAGTTCGCCGCATCTAGGTACCGGATCCAGCCCAGAGAGCCTCTGAAATGTTCTTTATTCGGCTTTTTGCCGCAACAGTGGGTTGGCCAGTAAGTCAACCTCGCCATTGTGCCTCTCAGTACCATAGCACCACATTTGCTATTGTGATTGCGAATTGTGTCTGAGAGGTGCGAGCGATCATTTGTATATTTTAGTTCTGCTTGGCGTTGAGTTGTCTGGCTCTTTCTGTGGAAACGATCAACTTGTCGTGAGCGTTTAGAATTCGGTGACTTTGAAGTTGTACTGTTTGATTGTTTGTCCAAAAAGTAGATCACTACAGAGGGATTGAGTTTGAGAGATCCTTTGGTCTGTGATAATGCTCTAAGTCTAAATTATAAGTGAGATTCATGCAGACCAAGTTTTTTCTTTGGCTGTTACGTTATAGTTAATTCAAGCTCTACGCACGTAAATTATAGTCAAGTTAGCCCTCGATATCTGCAAAAACAACATAAATTCGAAGGGGTTTTTTACACATACATATGTATGTATTTAAAATGCTAACCACAATTTAAAAACTTCAACCACATGCAAATATTTTCGAAAGTAAGATCGGTTTTTTATGTTTTTCATAAATCGAAATACAGTTGAAATATTCATATGTTGATAAATTGAAATGCACTTAATTGATCATCATAACGATCAACTTTCGAGCACCTGGTCCCCAAGGCGGTTATTTGTAAAGCCCCGGTATGGCCATTTCTGCTTAAGCTTTGGTTAATACCTTCGAGGTCCGAAGATCCTTCCAATCTGCGAAAAATTATACAAAGAATAATCTTATTTCTTTTAATCCAGTACCAGGTGGATCCTAAATGTGAGTCAATATGGTTGCCTTTGTGCGTAAAGAATAAATTGAAAAGATTAAGTTATTATATTGCAAATAATTCAACATTTATCATCAACATAAACAACATTTCATTTAAATTTACAGTTATATTTGCAGGATAAACACTGAATTTAATGAAAAGCATTCAATAGTGGAAAAGTATTACTTACATGCCCTTTGGAATTCTAGAAAACAATCAATGAGCTAGAACGCTGAGCTTAAAACGAAATGCTAAAGTTGCATACCAGCAACCAGGAGGTTTAAATTGTGAATTAATGGGTGTGTGTTATGTTGAAGTGGGCGGACCCCGTCCATTTGTGGGTGATAATACAGCAGAGAACTGCAACGAATATAATCGTTCTTATCTGCGCAACGAAAAACGAATACATATTCGTGCAAAGGCACATTCGTAGTTCTAAATTTAATGCACAAACCTGATTCGCAATCGTTCTAAAGCAAGGAACGAAAAGAATCGCCACGAAGAACTGGAATCAACAAAAGAATCGCCACGAAGAGTTCGAATCAACAAAACAAGCGCAAGACGGGTCGAGTTCGATTATTCATTTCAGTTCTCTGTAATTCAGTATTGAACGACGTGTACTAAAAGGATTACGTTTGTTTTTGTAGTTGTTCCATAGCAATTTTATGAAAAGGAAATTTATAATGCATAGTGTAGAGTTTTGGGCGGACCACGCCCATTCTTTTTAGGTTGGATAATAATAATATGAATATGAAAGAATAATAAAGAACAATTTTCCTGTATCAATCAACTACTTTACATGTAATTGTTTTCTTTTTTTTACAATATCTTTAATTTTTGAACTTTTCGATTGTATGAATTCATTTAATGAGTTTATTCAATCTAGATTGTAGTGTAAAAAAAATAAATGTTATAGATATGTAATTACTTTGTAATTGAAATACATAAAGTATGTATTTTTTATATATTTTCTACTTGCTCTAAAATTACTGTCTTCTATAGAGATATCTTGTTGCTGTTGTTTTCATTTTTTCATTATTTACGCGAACGAATAAAAACAATCGTTCATGGATACAGCTACAAAAAGTCTGGCACACACACACATACAACGAAATTTCGATAAACCTTTATTATTAAACTTCATTGCAGAGGGCTCAACAATAGCAGCATTGTTAATTATTTGTCGATGTTTATGTTGATGTCAAATAATAGCTTGTCAAAGCCGGGTCTAGCAGGAGGTGCGGATATTAAAATTGACCTTGATAAAGCAGCAGAAAAAGAGGTTCCCAGCACACCAGAAAACACTTAATATGAAACGTAAATAAAGCCTTAACCCCTATCTTCTCGTTGTTACACCCCTCACCCAAAGATGGACGGGTATATTGAGCTTTTCCTTCGGTTTGTAACGCACACAAAGTGTATATAATCTCAATCAGAGTTCTGAGTTAGTTTAGCACTATTCGCCTAATAAAATTATTTTGATTTATCGAATTTACTCAAAATTGACATTTTAATCCGCTTGGAACTCGTCTATTTTAAAATACTCAAGAGTTTCATACGAAAACGAGATTCAATGTACTTAATCAGGATTTTTGACTATTTTATCATAAAAAATAAAAGAGGCATCGAATTTGAGACAGTGATCAAAACAGGGTTAAAAGCACAAAGAAAACGAAAGTGAAAATTTTAAAAAAGCCGCAAAATTATGGCAAATTTAAGTAACAATAACAACGAAACAATAATACATATATTCTCTATAAGTAGCTGGTGGATAAAGGATCGTCGAATATACACACTCGCATATGAAGAAATACATTATTGTATATACATATGTAGCTATAATAATAATCGAAATCGTAACAATAGCTTAACATGAATAACTAACAAAAAAACACACTCAGATGAGGTTGGAAATAATTAAACGTTTTGACCGCAAGTCAATTTTATGTACAAAAGGAAGAAGCAACACAAGCACAGGCACTCAACAATGCAGAAAGGATCAAAACAACAGTATTAAGAAGAAGCACGAAAACAACGACAACATCGGCTACAAAAGAATGCATAAGAAAATGCTACGCAACCAACACAACCAACAGCCACAAGTCAACAGCGAATCAGGTCAAGTTGAAGTAGCCAACAGGTAAAACTATGAGCCAATTATTTGGGCCAATCGAAACACGTTGTGTGGAAGTCGGAAAAACCAATAAATACTGAGAAAGCCTTTACACCGCATGCCAGTTCGACTTAATCCTTCGCAAAGACGCGACCACATTCTTTCGTGAACAATTCGACAACAACAACAAAAACGCACAACAATGATGATGTTCAACGAATCATTCAGCGAGTCCTTCAGCTTTTTAAGCCAACATGAAGTGAAGCATCTGAATGGCGAGAGCAGTCGGTCGTTGAGTCCGTCTCTGGAATCCGCGAATAAAAGCATACTGGATCTGTACAACTTGGACTACAACGCGGACAGTTTATCGGATACCAGCGCCTCCGAGCTGCGATTCAGCCTCCAGACGACCGATTACCAAACCGTACAGCTGTACAGCATGGCAAGCAACGAGTTCCAAGATGCGCCCAAAAATTGGCTACCTTCAGCAATAAAGCAGCCATCACCAAAGAAGTTGAAGTCTACTCGACTTCATCCCTATCGATTTCTAGACGGATCGACTTCGAAAACTGCTGCTGCTGGAGTTCTGCCGGGGTCTGTCTTTTCGAACAGTAATTTGTTTAAACAGCACAACGAAGTGTTGACATGTGCACCATCATCATCTGCATCCTCAAAAATGAGAGTTCACCTAGATGGGAAAGACGCATCGCCTATGCAACAACGACAACAACAATCGCATCATCAACACGGAGTAGTTTCCGGTTCCGTTTACACTGCGGAACTACTGAGAAAGCGTCGCTTAGCCGCAAATGCACGAGAACGACGTCGCATGAACAGCCTGAACGATGCGTTTGACAAGCTACGCGATGTTGTTCCGTCGCTGGGAAATGATCGCAAGTTGTCCAAATTCGAGACACTGCAAATGGCACAAGCGTACATCGGCGACTTGTTAAAACTCTTAACCTTAGAGTATTAATGATGTAATGACGGTGGCTGGACAATTGCAAGAGCTGTAGAAACTATATTGAAATATTCCTTTAATAAAAAAATATTTTAATATTTAGAATTAGTAAATAATCATGTAAATTTAAACCTAATGCATTAACCTGTATGTATGTATATACGTATTTATATATAGAATGTACATATGTATGTAAATATAAGTTAAAATGTAAAAAATGAACAAAGTAATGATGAATGATTGAAATATGTTATTTTATATATTATCAACAAATATAGTTGTTAGTTAGTGGAAAGCGTAGCTACTTTAATTTACAATAATATACATTTTTCTTTGAAATTTGTGTTTGTTTTCGATTCTAATATCCTTTGAGTTAACTTCAAACTTTACTTAAGTATAGCTTAAGTTAACCTTTAATACATTAGATTAATTAATAAAAGAATTATTATTCTTCACATATATTTGATTTTTAACCGATTTTTTCAAGGACAAGGTTAAATCGACTGAATCGAGATTGATCAAGAATATATACATATACTTATATACATACATATACATATACTTAGAAAGTATAACCGTTTTAAAGAATGTGTGAATCTATCGAGGACCAAGAGTAACAACTGGCTTCTTAACAGATGATTGCACATTGAAGAAACAACTACACACCAATGCAATATTCAGTGATTATTCATGTAGGTTTTTGAATGGAGGTTAAAAGAACCTCAATTCGTATACACACCCTGAAAGCAGCACTCGCGCAGACGAAGGAGGAAATAGACCATTGTGTCGCAGGGCACTACGCCAACACAACTACTGGTATACCCGCCACGCCGTCTTCTGTATGTTAATGAGGACTTCTTTTCGGAAGAACAGATGTAATATACCCTTTAACTTTCGCTTACATAATACATCCATTCATTTTATTCGCTGACTCAAATTTTGCGTAGTCCTCAACATGGTATTTTACTCGTAATCATCATCCTTCAACCTGTAACGGCTTCGATTAAGGTCAAGTGGGTCCAGACTGATATTTGACGTAACCAGACGATTATACAATAAACTCAAATCCGATCTCGATAGATATCAATTGTACTTTCGTACATCGCATCGGTCTTCATACTAACATATCATTTACACACATAGTTTTCGATTCTAATCGTAACACTCGGTTCTTGAAACAGCTTCTCTGCTCTAACAAATGTATATCCACTTATCATATTTTCCACACGAGTATATAATACATCCATATACATTCTATATAGATTGCTTTTCATAGAAACCAATCACTCCAATATAATAAAGTTTTCAGATATGACATCGACAGAACTTCTTCAACTGAATCATTTTTTCAAAAGATTTTCATAAATGCACTATAGTGCACTTCAATATATCACCAATAATTTTTGTATGTCATTATTATTATTAATTCTTGTTAATATTATTATTATTAATTTTTCTCAATATGATTACTATTAACTGTTCTCCTAGAAGGATCAGATGCAAAATAAAGAATTGCAACCTGGCACAATAATATCAATTTTAATGATATGACTTGAAAAAATATTTTCTTTTTACAATATTTAAAAAACCTACATATTTACATTTTTAATTTATTTATAAGTAATAAATTTTTTATATTTAATTTTAATGCATTTGTCGTAATATTTAATGCCTTTGTGTTTATAAATATTTCCCTAATAATCGCGTGAATAACTTGGAACAATGTTCCATTAACGCTTGTCTGTGGTTTTCCTGTGTATTTCCTGTAAAGATTTATAAGTGTTACAAGAAAAAGGTTTCTTTCGAATGAGGCGTTTCAGCTACATTTCAAAAACCTACAAGAAACGAAATATTCGAATACGCAATAAGTATTTGCTTAGTTTGGATGCGTACAGAACACTGACCACACTGCAGGAAGTGAACAACAGGTCATTGAAGAGTATTAAGTAGGGGGCGTGTAGGCGGCAATCAAAACAACACAAACATGCCGCAAATTAGTTCCGATTTTTTTATCCATCCTTTTGCGTTGCCTTGCTGTTCCGGTAGCAGGTAAACACACCAGTGTTTCGACGTCTCCTCGGATTTGTAATGACCGTACATCTTTTAAATGTACATCTTCTACGCAATACATATCTATGTATATTTGTATGTGCAAAGGTTGATAATTGATGTAGTGTAGTTATTATTTTTATCCTAATGTCTGTGTGTGGTTTTTAATAGTGGCAAATAAATGCTTCTGTTGATGAGCCGACTCTGTGGAGTGCATTGAAGATTCCGAAAAACTTCTACAATTTATGATTTCAAAAGGGAAAAGATTCTTAATTACAAAACTTTAAATAATTCTTTCTGAAAATATTCGTATGTATGTATGTACTACATACATCTTCCAATAGGTAAGAAAGAGATCTCAGTTAAATTAAAAAGAGAAGAGTGGATAACTTTTTTGCAAACTTTATTTTAAAGGTAAAGAATTTTGTTTCTTTGCTTTTGACTGTTTTTTAAAAGTCTTTTCGAATAAATTTCTCAAATCTACAAACTCTATAATATTCTACATAAAACTTAATATTTTAACCTAGGACATATCAACTACTCGTATTAAAATAGGCTTAGATAATAATTATATATGAATTACGGCATTATATTTACAATTATTAATTATTTCTGTACAAAAGTGTAAATTCACAGAATTTATATACACACACACTCATTTGTATTACTCAACATACAAATATACACAATCAATATTCTAAAACCGAAATCCGTTTCGTTGTTCTGAAAAACAGGAAGTTTATTTAATTTCAGCTTTGCACAGCTAACTACTTAGTTTAGTCCTAGTCTAGTTTCTTGACCTACTACGTCAAAGAGCATCAGTAATGTCAGCATGCACACAGCAACAACAATATTGTCACTTTGTTGTTGTTCATTCGATTCGATATTCAAGTCGATTTTTTTCTCTAATCTTCAAACGGGCTGAGTTTTGTTCGTGACAACAAAAAACGCAAATTTACTTAAAATGTTGCTTTAATTATAAAAGTGGATCATTAATACGATTTTAATTTGAGTTGATTTAAGATGTTTCTTGAGTGATAAGTATAAATATGAAAAATAGTTTTTTTCTTTTCTGGGTCTTATTAATTACAATTAATTAACTCTTTTCTAAAATCGCAGCTGCTCGATTTCAATTCTTGTATATCCCAACAGGAACTCGTGAAAAAATTTACCTTTTAAATGCAAATTTAGCCCCAAAAAAAATGTAAATGGCTCAATTGTATAAACGATTGAAGCATTTAGAGCAGAAGAACGCAAATTAACGAGTGTATATAATTCAACTTTAGCTGTAGAAAAGAGCGTTGCGAAGTACTTCATGAAATGAGCCGTTTATTTTGAAAGTGGCATGTCACTTTGTTTTTAATTTTTTAAAAATGAAACGATACCGTTCAATTGTATTTGGTGTTGCCATTAACTCGATTTTTTTTTAAAGTGACTTATGCTACTTTCAAAATAAACGGCTCAAATATTGGTTAGTTAAGCATTTATTTTAAAGAAAGGTAATACATTTTTAAAATATAATACTTTCGAAGGGATTACTGTACTTTATTAGACTAATCTTTGTTCAGCAAAATCGTTTAATAGATTCTATGCAGTTCCTACAAACATTTAATTGGTTATAAACCTTAAACATTGGTCCGAACTTTTGCAAGCATTAGAAATAAATGTAGAAAACTTAATTAAAGCAATACTCTAAGTATTAAATTAAACGAAACTTCGTAGTAAATTCTCAGACTTTCCCACTCTCAAGTTGTGTGTAGTTCAAGAAATACTTAAGTTCTGTAAAGAACTTGCAATGAATACTTGTAGTTTAATTGCTTTCTGTAAATTTACAAACTAGAAAACAAAACTAATACGTGAAAATGTTAGTCATCGTACTTGCAACCTCATTTAGAATACATGAATCAAAATTATAAGATTCACCATTAATTATAAGATTCACATTTAGAATACATGAATCACTATGATAAGATTCACCATTAACAACCTGCATCTTGATTCCTTGCATATTATTCTGTCCCCAGGTAGATCCTTATAAATGTGTGCTTATTTGGAGTCATTTGAATCATTCCATTGTGTAGTCTAGATCAAAAACTGCATCTACCATGAATTTGTTTATAAGCGTCTGTCTTTATCAATCACAAAATATTCAACGGATGTCGGTTTTAGGTATATTTTGTTTTCTTTATATTAAATACATATTATATTAATAGAACAATCGAATGTTACAACACTAAATTCACTTTTGTTGATTCTTTGCTTTGTTTTGTTTTTTTCTTTTTTTTTAAAGTGTTTATTCCCGTGAGAATAAAGCGAAATCTAAAAATAAATTTTAGTTTTAAAATAATGTATTATCATGATTATTAGTACTATTAGTATTATTTATAATAAAAATGAAGTCGGTAAACAGTCAAGCGAGAAATATTTCAGCAAATATAATTGTGCAAATAGTTTCTATCGAAACATTGTGGTCGATGTTCATCATTACAATATCGATAGAAATAATATGAAAATATTGCAATGATGATGCACTACACTGTAAAATATAAGACACGAAACATCACGAGCTCGTGATCATTCATGATCGTAGGTCGATTTTATTTACAATCAAAATTAATATCAATGAACCGAATTTCGAATCCAAAAATTGTTAAATTTTGATGCAGAAGAAGATGAAACACATAACTAGAAACATTTATGGTTTATAGAAAATTTTACAAACATAAGTTCGATTTATAGCTATAAACGCAAGATCACAGATAGAAAACTTAAGTATTTTTAAATGAAAAAACTTTTAAGGAATTTTTATACTGAACAAGTTTTCAAAAATATAGAAAAATATTTAAAGAACTTAAAGGAATATCGTCTATCTTCAAGCATTGAGCATATTTAACTTCAATAGCATTAACTTAATTCAAAGCATACTTTAAAGAAGAATATTGAATCATCAAAATAAATTTAATCAAAAAAGAAACTAAAGAAAATGTTCAACATTACAACACCAATCCTTAAAATACAACGAAAACTACGATATCCTTTAAATTTTACTTAAATTATAAAAATTTCCATTGAGTCTTAAATCAGTACCATTTAACCTTTAGGCCGGGTTTTTAAATGGCTGTTCCAACTTCCACTGCATCTCATACTAAATCGGAAGAACTGCACCTTTGTGCAATTAAATTCGACCTACGTCTAGATATGTATGTACATCATATCATACATATTAAAGCAGACCGAAAGTCAGACTTTATGTTTTGTTTGTTATTCACGGATTTCCAAAACGTAGAAAGTTCTTGTAATTTGTACAATTTTAAATAAGATATTTAGTACTTATATACAAAACATTTCGATATTTAAAATTTAATAAAAAAAAAAACAAGTTTTTACATCCATGAATTATTCCCACGAAATTTGCCACGATATGGACCACGCATGCCACCGCCACGAGCACCACGATTATTAAAATACGGGCTCCCACCCACACGTGGGGGTCTTTGCGCATTACGAAATGGATTCTGTGGAGAGTGCGACCAAGCGCGGCCACGTCCACGACCTCGACCGCCGTGTCCTCCACCACCAAGATCACCACCACCCATGAATTGCGGTGGATATTGTTGCGGATGCAAGTGAGGGAAGTGCGACTGCTGTTCTTGTTGCATCTGCTGCGGATGCATTGGAAATGGCGGATGTGGTGGGTGTGGCGCCGGATACATGGGTCCAACTCCATCACCACCTCTATAAGGCATTGCATGATTCCATGCTTCATGCGGATGTGGATGCTGGTCTTGTTGCTGGTCTGGCATGTTTTCCATGTCCATGGGTGGGCCTGAGAAGGGCGGCGCTAAATCCATTGATGTGGGAATTTGGACAGCGGTTTGTTCCCACATGCTATTCTGTGGCGTCGAATATTCGGGCGGCGTTTCAAGGAGAGGTGGTCGCGCGATGTTAGCATTCAATGATGACTGTTCTTGTTCCTCGCCAGATGTATCAATATTTAATGGTTGCTTTGTGGACACATCGGTCGTTATTGCTGAGGTTTGTGAAAGTTCCAGCTGTTCTTGGCTGCCCTCGTTCACCTCTGACAAAGAAATACATTGATTGAAGGAAAATTGTTCTTGCATGTCTGGGAAAATATCGAAAATGGTGTAAAATGTCTAATATTTACAATAAATAAAAATGTTTATTGATTAAACTAATCAAATTAAATTAAAATTATGGAAAATTGTTTGTAGGATTTTTCAACTAAGTATTAAGCACACATAAAAAATTTGTAAAAAAACCTATAGTGTTATATCAAATTTTAATGCTGTGCTTTAAAATAGAAGCTCAAATTGACTACAAATTAAAAAATCGAATAATAAAAATCTTTTGCCTCGTACTGATATGACTCCTTTTCATGATATTAATAAAAAACAACAAATTTTACAATAATATGAAACTTATTTCTCTTTATCTAAATGTAAGTTTAAAAAACTATAAACTCTTTAATATTAATTTAGTTTCCTTTAAACCCAATTGCAATTTCTCTTATTTTCATTGTTCAAATTATTAATTTAGTATTAGATCTTGGTCTGTGAGGTTTTTTGGTATAATCTAAGTAAATAAATGAATTTAAATTGAAAAAATTATAGTAATCAAGAATGATAAATAAAACCTTACTCAAAAATTATATTATTTCATAATCTACACAAAAATCAAGATCATAGAAAAGCGTAAACTTTTCAACACAATCAAACCTCTGAAAATATCCTCAAGATCTTCATCGGACATATCCATATCAACAACCATATCCGCCGGATCATAGCCGCCACCAATACTACCACCAGCATCATCCTTTTGAGATTCAGATGTAGTACCTTTGAAAATAAAAATGTTTAAACTAAAATACTCAGAAATGAGAAGTCGAATAGAAATTTCGATTCAAACGAACTTTAAGACGCGACTCAAATACCAACAGATTAACTTACTATTATTACTCTTTTTGGGCGAAACAGAATCTTCGACTTGTGACAACACTTTATTTGGCGATTCCATCACCTACAGAAAGCGGCACGATTAACTTTATAAATATAATATTAGACAAACTACTTTACTTACTCCAAAACCTAAGAATCCTGGCGGCAGAGGAGGTGGTTCCATGTTACTAGTGGGGTGAGCTTTTGGTTTCGGTGTACTGTCGATGGTTTTTATCGCTTGACCTATTCCACGATAGTCAACATCTCCAGTATTTGTTAGAAAATCCTGTTTACAACAAAAATCAAATTACCTTAATTTTCAATACAATACAATTAATAAGCTTACTTTATCGTCTGAAGAAACCCAAGATTTCTTCTCCGTTGAGGATGGATCATCGTTAACGCTTGGTGAACCAGTCAGCGAAATTAGATTTCTATGATCGATATCTAGCTGACGAGATTTTTCTAAAAATTCAATACAATCAATCCAGACAACATAAAATTTAAATCCAAGGCTTAATGAATACTTAATGAATAACAAGCTGTATTCATTTTTTTCGTGTTTAACATAAAAATAATGTATATAGTTTTAAATATATACTTGCCGTTGCTTAAGCCCAACTTTAAACCGAGACTGGCGGCAACTGTATTCAAATGTATGCGTCGATGATCAACATCTTGCGTCGTTGCTAAATTATTTTCCGTATATATAACGGCAGGATTCTCATTATTTTGACTTTTACGTTCGAATGCGTTGGGAGAAACATTCGATTCAATGGCATTAAAAGATGTAGAAGCTGATGCGGTTGAGCTGTCCAACTGTGACCATGACATGTTCATATCCCACGTGGAATTGAAATCGTCATCAGTATTTCGTTGCCCAACAACAACACCGCCTCCACTAACACCACCCCCGCCGCTAACAATTCCAGGTCCACCAATTGTGCTCGGTGGCATTGGTGGCGGCATGAGTGGCATTCCGTTGCCAGTCCCACCTCCGGCTGTACTGTCAGTTCTTCCATTATTATCCAAATGATAGCTATTTTCGTTATATCCAGACATCAAGGAATTGTAACCCCGATTTAAAGTGTTGCTGCCAAACAGCGGTGGATGTGGTGCTGGTATGATACCATATTGTTGAGCCGATCGCGCCAGAGATGAGTACTCCGATTGCACAGGCGGCACTGGCATTGGACTTAAACCTGGAATTTCCACGTCGCTGCCACCAGGATAGGCACTGATTGATTCGGGTTTGTAATATTCAACCGAGGTGTTAAAGCTGTCATTCTGATTATCCGGACGTGTTGCAATCACCTCAATAGGTTGGCCTAGATGGAAGGATTTAAATTAATTGATATAATTATCATTTATTGATATAATTAAAACCTACTCGCTGTCGAAGACGAGGATGTATTTATCTTGCCCTCGTCGCATTTGAAATCATTGATATCGAATGGTAGGTTACCGTCCAAATAACTCGTGTAACCATTAAATGAACTCTTACTAAACATGTTCTAAAATTATGGGGAAAATCGGGTTAAGAAAGTCAAAAATTTGTTGTGCACTTATAAGTCACCATTGAAATCGAAGTATCTTGTTCATCTGGCAGCTGCAAGTCTGCGTCTGGTTCCGGAGAAGGGGCATTTACGTCTGGCGACGGTATGGGACTGGCTAAATTTGGTATCATTTCATCAAGCTTTTTCTTTACTAGTTTAATGCGACTGCCAAAGTTTTTGTAGGCCTTCAAAAATTAGAATTAAGGAACATTTCAGAAAACTAAAATAGTAATATTTGAAAATATATATTATTCAAAACAGATGAAAAATGTTAAATTTGCTTTAATATCTTAGAAGAGAACTAAAAGTAATATCTAATATGTGAGTACAAAATTATTAACACATTTGTAAGCTGTAGAATTTTTTCAGTTCAATTGTTTAAATGAGGAACGGAAAACAGCAAATATTGATGCAGGTATTATAAAATGAGGATGAAAGCGTAATGTTAGCTAATTCTTAAATTAATTTGGGGCCTTGAAATACAGTTCAAATGAATAAATAGATAATGTAAGAATTATACTTACACCTACGACCACTTTTACTTCACCACGTTGATTTGAATAGAACTTAATAGCTGTGTCCAAGCTGGAGAGCACAGCTTTACGGCTTTTTATTTCAGCTTGTAAATTCTTATTGTACATTTCTATGTAAACCATATAACGTTCAATTTCCTTTTCCACATCCTCCGAATGACTCTTATCTTTCAACTGCTGTTTGATGTTATCAGTATCGGAACAAGGAGATTTTGGTAATTTCTTAAAACTTAAATCAGTGGCATTTGAAAGCTCAACACAGTCACGAACTCTCGTAATCAAAGTAGTATTCTAGAAGTATTTTCAAATAATAAAATCATTATAAGGCAGGCATTTATTGCAAACCAAATTATAAAATGCATACAAAAAAAAAACAAAGTGCACACAAAGTTATAAATTCTACAGTTGTCATTTAAACAAACCTGAAAATCCTCTGTTGCTTCTGGTGGAACTGACACTTTTTTCGAAGGATTGACATTTAGGAGTCCATGCAAATCGCTAATGAATTCATCAGAATATATTTCGCGTTGTTCCCAAATGTTAAGTATTCTTAAAATTTTCCCTTTGACTTTTTCATCCCTATAACAGAAAGACGAATAGATGAATTATTCCAAATGATAGCGAAGGTTTTTTGGTGATACTTACCTCACCATTGTGGTGGCTCTCTGCAGTGCTGTCGCCCAGCTTTCAACGAACTCATAATGTTTTCTTTTGCTGTACTGTATGACGTCGTTGGCCAAATAGAATAAAACTAATCTGTGTTCAATGCGAACTAAAATTAGAATCGAAATTATTATAAATATATTTGTAAAATTATTCAAAGCAGGATGTGGTTTTTTAACCCTCTCAACAATTCTACGCAATCAATATTTGCATCCAAATAAAAATTGCTGAAACCAACCTCACAAAATTTTATGGACAAAATTCCTTTTACCTTTTTTAAAAACATTCAACCAACTGGCGACAATCTTCTTGTGTTGAGCCCGCTGTTGAAGGCACCAGGACGACATCTGCTGAATGCCTTCTTGTGTGTCTTTAAGCGATTCCAAGCGCGTCTCAAATAAATCCACATCGAACGGGTCCGACCTCATTTTAGACATGCCTTTAACTCTTATCTCAAATTAAAGAAGTGGTAAGTTTCGTATGGTGCCGATGTCAGCAAACAGGCTCTTTTTTATATTGCAGGGTTTTTATTTCATTCAGTTATTGTATTCCTTTCCAGTTCCTTAATTAGCCTTAATACTAACAATTAATTTTCGCTCAAATTGTTGACAATCACAAGAAATTCGAGTATTTTCACTTATGTCCCTCCGTATTTCACACGTTGTCTTTGGAGCTGACATTTGTGCTCCGAACAAGTTGATTACAACAAAAAGTTTCCGAGACTGCCGCTTGCTTTTTAAGCCGTCTTTACTTTGAGCTCTTTCTTCACACCACTATTTCACTATGAAAAAAAACCATCACTTCTTGTCACCATTTTCCACTTCACCTTTCCACTTTTTTTTTGTTAAAATCCAAAGCACTTTATTAACAGTATAATTTAAGTAAATATGCAGTATTCAAAATCACAGATCTGCTCAAATTTACAATAATCGGCATGATTGGCACGCGAAAACTTTTCCAAACGCCATGTTATTTTTATGTTTTCATATATAGTAATAGAATATATTTTGACAGCCAGCGCCTAAGGAATTCTCTTACGTTTTAGTATAAACATTTTGTGTATTAGCTAAACTATAATCGCTTTCTAATAGTCGATTTAACAACGGCCGGTTGAATTCTTTTATTAACCGCTTGATTAAGAATTACAATGCTAATTTAATAAACACCTGGTAAGAACTTATTTAACAAGTAAAAACTTTCGTTTTCACCAACATCCGATTAACTAACTTCTAGTTAATCGTGGTTAAGGTTAAGGCCACATTTTAAGAGATTTGTTATACAGGGTGTTTCGCATAAGGGTGTTCAAAAGACGAGGGCGTGTAGGATGAGTCGAGACAAGAAAAAAATAGTAATTTCCACTTTTCTCGGAAACTACAAAACATAAATCCTTCCGGTTTGAAGCATTCTCTTTAGAATTGATTGGAGAATTTTATGGTCGGAAAAATTTTTATACTTAATACCGTAATTTAAAAAAAAATGGTGACCAAAAATTTTTTTCGGAATTTTTTTTCCAAATCTTAACTTTGACACTTATTTTCTCAAAAACTTTTTGACCTAGGAACCTAATTTAAAAAGGATATTAAGAAGCGGATATTTGGTTTTGAAAATCAGCAAGCAAAAGTTATCTGGATCTAACCATTATTTTTTAATAAAATTTTTTTTTGTATTTAGTCGGATTTTTATAAAATGTCCCTTCCCGCCTAAACGGGCGGAAATTGACCCCCCCCCCTTCCATACGTTTTTTTTTTGTCTCGACCCATCCTACATGCCCTAGTCTTTTGAACACCCTTATGCGAAACACCCTGTATATCTATATTTGAAATCTATTTTTTCGAAAAACTTTTATAACTGAGCCGGGCTATGACTCATTATATATGAAAAATTACCTAATAACAGCAAATTCAATTATATCAGGAACCATGAGCGATCTAGACCAACCAAGTCCTGATCAGTGAGCAGAAGACACTGGCAATGGACTATTTTAACACTAAACCTACCGACAATTGTTATATACCTATTCCTACCGCTCGCGGTCAAATTGACCGGTAATTAAAAAGTTATCGATTTTATTATTCAATGCAGATAATTGTTGATTTATTGCTCTTATCAAATCGTATAAAATTCATAATTTCAGTAAAGTTGTTTCGGCTCATTGTTTTCGAAAAAAAAGCGGGTCCCCAAATTTTATTCCACAAATATGAGATATCCAAATTTTTGGCCTCATATGCGCCACGAGCAAACAGTAAAGCAATGAATGCATCTCATTTTGTTGCATTTAGCTCCCACTTAGTCCCCAACACCCTAAATGCTTCTTCTTCTGTACATTTTATAATATGATGCATTATACGCTGATCAATGATAAGAGTAAATGCCGTCTTCATTTGTCCTTTCATTATATGTCGTTTAGCATATCCTGTTGGCCCTGACATATCCCTAAAAATATTATGCACTGGTAACCTGTCAGGGTTGGAACTTCCGTTTATTTCTTCCCAGACTGTTCCATCAGCAGCTGTTTCGATGTGTTGATCCTCTAAATCTGACTCACTTTCGGATTTCAATAAAACTCTCTTTCTTTTCTGTCCTGGAGGCTTATTCATAATATTCTCTTCTTCACTATCGCTTTCTGATTCCAATTCACTTGTTGTAAATAGCTCTGTTTCCATGTTTTTTTCATTTCCAGAAGCTTCTTGGTCATCATATTCTGATGCATTTTCTTCTATTTCCGTTATATTTCTTAGGTATTTTGTAATTTTGCAATGCTTTGACATTTTTAGGGTAAATATCTACAACAAATTATCACACTATGTAAGAAATAAAAAATTTACACCCAAGTATTGATACTTTACCTTATCTCCTTCAAATAAACAATTATAAAAAAAAATTTCATAAGAAAATCTTTAGAAGTGCACTACTTGACACTGTAACTATTGTCTGATCTTTTCCATTGAAACCGGCGCTGAGATAATTATAAAACATTTTACTCTGAGACAACTGTATAATATTTTTTCCCACCGGTCATATTGACCGACCGCGGTAGGTAGGCCACGTAACAAATTTTTCTTGGAAAATAGAAAAAGTAACTAAAACTAAAGAATGAAGAAAATGTTATAGACATATTCTAAGAATTGTCATATAGTTTGATAACGGTGTTATAACGTTTAAAAATGTGTAAGTTTTACAAAAGTTAGAAAACGGTCAATTTGACCGGTACTGGTAGGTTTAGTGTTAATAAGCAATACAATTTTTTCCACAGTTTGTTGAACAGTGTCATAAATATGTATGTAGCCACAAACAATAACAGCAAACTTGGTTTTTGTATTTTATGCTTAAATTGGTTTATTTATTTTATTATTTATTTAATTGCTTTCAGAATTGGCTGCACTTTCTATGATTATTTTGACTTCGCTACGTTACCCTCCTGTCAAGATAACAGGGACTTTAATTGACAGATAATCATTAATCAGACGTTGTGAAAACTAAGTTTTCTCTTCAAGAAGTTTCACCTAAACCTTTACAATGCCGTTATTTTGTTTTAATGTTATTTTGTTTAACTGTATCGTCCATAGTAACCATTAACCAATACGAATTCTTATCTTTGTTTAGGATGCAAATTGTTTTGTAATTATGTCAGAACATTAGCAGAGTTAAAGTGATTAATACCCAGGAGATTATTTTATGGCTTGTATCTTCGCATTGGCCCTTTGCGGCTTCATGAAGTTATTATAATGAATAAATAAATAAATAAATGATTTCATAAGAAATCGATATTTCGAGAAACATTAGAATATAAAATTATTATAGTAAATATTAGTTTTTTAGTTTTTTTATATATTTGTATTTGTAAGTATGTATTATTAAAGACGTAGTTTAAATACAAAAATTTTCCGTTTCTATTTTTAATGCATATTCTACTGGTACTTAATTTGAATTAAAATTCACAAGATTGATTCTTAGCTACAGTATTTGAATACTTTAAAAATAAAAAGTGAGCTAGATATATCGGTCAGTTTTTTGTTTTTTACATCTAATTAATAAAAAATGTTCTCAGCATATTACGCTTTATAAATATTATTTTTTCATTAGTTATTATACTTATACAATCTGCCATTTGTGTAAATTCTGCGACGATTGAATATTGTTATAACTTTTTGTATTTAATTTCATTATGGATCTATTCCAACAAAAATTGCAATATTGTTTCTAATAGAAGCTATGTAATTTTGCTTTGCCTCAACGTTTGTTAAGACATTATTATTGGTTACAAATAAGCAATTTTTTATTGTTGGGGGGTCTTTTTTAAGGATTCTTATGCATTCAACAAAGAACTTGCGCAATTTTTTGTGTAACAATCTTGCAGCATTTGTAATTAGATAATAGTAAGGTAGATAAACATTTTAAAATAATTAGAAACTGGTTACATAGGTCTTGCTTACAATGAAATTTTAAAATTTTTTGTGTAATTTTCTAAATATACCATAAATAATTAAAATAATTAATAGATTAGTACAGGAAACTATAAGAACAAAATATCAAAACTGTAAATAATAATTTTTAATAAGAATAACACACATTCATTAACTGGAAATAAATGTAGTACAAAATTTGTTGAGGAAAAGAATGTCGAATTCAAAATTACATCAATTGTGTTTGTAAACACGTTCTTTAATTTTCTATTTTGGTCTTCGTTTTTGAAAACATAAAAATATTATTTAATCAAAATTTTTTTAGAAATGTTATCTTGTAAATAATAAATAAAATTATAGTGAGCTTATTTGGGATGGAATATGTTTTCGAAAATTTCCTATATCCATTTCTTAGTACATGAACAATAGATTTTCAAAGGCTCTTGTTTCGGTTTTTAAAGTTATCGGATAAGTTAAAAAGGATCTTTTGTGAGAATTTCAAAATAAAGGAAATTTCAAATAAAGGAGTCAATTAAATTGACCAAAATGTATTATAACATCGTTTCATTTAAAAATTTATATCATTAGCACAGTAATGATTTTTATTGAGTTGTACATACGAGGTCTTTTCAAAACGTATCGCGAATTTTGCATTTCAATTGCGCGGTCATTATGTGTTTTCTTTTCGTTATTTTCGTTGAGTTTTCTGAATGGGCTTCAGTTCATTCTTTGATTTTTATTTTATCTCTATTCAAACCGGTGTCCGCGAAGTGGTTGTTTGAGCTTAAAGAATAACTAGAAGTCAAATGTAACTAAGTCAGGCGAATTTGGTGGTTGTGGAACAATATGCATCGAATTTTTGATGGAAAAGTCTCGAAGAAATCGAGTGTTTTTGGAACCATTCGAGATTTGACTGTTCTCAAGTACAAATGCTCTTTATTAATGGTTTCGACCGATCCAAATGAAATATTAACATTATAAACCAGGTCTCCAATTGTCAACCGACGATTTTCGGGCACCAAATTTTTGATTTCATTGACATGTTTTTCATTGATTGATGTTGATGGTCGTCCAGAACGCTCTTTGTCTTCAACGTTTTCTCTACATTCTTGTAATTGTTTATACCACTTGTAAACATTCCTTTCGGACAAAACCTGATCGCCGAAGACCTTCTGCAATATTCTGCAAACAAAATTGAATGCAACTTCTTTGTTCAATAAACTCACACATTATAAAAATCGAAAAATGCACTTTTAGTTGATCAGAATACACAACGAAACTAAGCAAAGAAAACACTTAATGCCGTGAAATTCTACGCCTTGTGCTCGACTTTAAGACAAAGGGCGCGTTTTTGGATTTTCTTCCAATTACAATAAGACCGGGCTTAACGCGTAGGATACGTTCCATCAAAGTAGAGCGTAATGTGACGTCGTTTAAGCGAGGTTTAAACGAGCACTGTTAAACTGGCCCTAAGTCAGTCAGATCAGCGCTAAACCGAAACAGCGCTAAACGAAACATCGTTAAGCGGGGTCTCACTGTATTTCATATTTACGTTAGTTGTGTGTGTGTGTATATGTGCTCAATTTTTTGCTGGTGTTGTATGTGGTGCTTAAATTAACATATTCTTTCAACATATTTTTAGTGACTATATTTAGTGATATATAAAAAAACACTTCAATTTAATGATGAAAGATATTCGCTCTCCTTCGCCCAATTTTTTTATATATGTTTCATCATCCGCCACAATATATATGTATGTATCTATAGTTTAACAAAAAAATAATAATTATATATATATAAGTAATTATAATATTTAATCCTCGCAATATATAACTATATATATGATATATATATTTTATTTATATAGGTATTTCTGCCGTGTTTTCTTCCGTTTGTTTTCTTTAAAATTGAGGGTCTTTAAGTATAGGGAAGTGTTTGCTTTTTCGTTTAATGCACGGTTTAAAAAAATTCGAGCGTGTTTAATGGACGCTTTCTGTATAAAAGCTGCACCTGATTTGATGTATTCAATCACCTTCAACACTTTGCCAATTGCAATTGTTTATTCTGAAATTTTTTTATTGTAGAAAGAGATATATAATTCGATTAATGATTGAACGTAAAAATAAATTCTTCTTACTCACTTTCATCTCTCAAAGTAAAGCGTCCCATCTGCGGAAACAGTTTAAATTGTTCAAGGCAAATCATTCCAGAACATTCAATTCTCATAATTGCAACTTGGTCTTGCTTAACAAATCTTGAACCTGATTTTGACTTATCGCCACTCTTTTTATCTACTAAGCAAATCAAGGCCTTGAAAAAAGAAAATTTTAATTAATTTAAATAAAATCACAGGCTGAAGAATAAAATACAAAATTTATTTAATATAAAATGGTACTGTTAAATATCAAAACGTTCCAAGGAATGACAAAACAAGAGGTCAAATCTTGAAGCCAATTTCACAATGTTTGCTTTCTAGTTTCATTTAAATTTGCATTTTAGTTAATGACAATCAATTTACATTGGCAATTAAAAATAACAACTGATTTCCCCCCAATCAACAAACAAATTTTCACATCATTTATAAGAAAAGCTTCAAGAATCCATTAGCTTTATCCAATATCATATGTTTGTCCCACGCTAAGTCATTACATTTATAAATGTTGCAGCTGTATCAATTTATTACAGAGCTAATACTAACAGATGTTTATACTTACTTCTTAGTACCTTAAGTTTAATTTTCACATTTTCTCCATGACTCACAGAGGTTACTTCATCATATTCAGACCACAGCTGGTCAACAGAAACTTGCGTCTGTAATAATAAAATAGTATTAAAAATATTGCAACCTTTTCGTACATGATGGAAACATACTCGATTTGGCATGACAAGTAAATTCTGTCCTTTTCACGCACAGCCAGACTCAACTTCACCCATAACCACTGTTCCCATGTCCTTGTCTTTTTCAACGATGGGCATTATAAATGGACCATCGTATTGACGGTTCAACGAAGGCAAAGCATCGATAAACGGAATAAACGCTGGCCCTCTATACCATGGACAAATGGATTCAGCAATTTGTTCGCGTAATCCATTACCGCTCAGTTCAGAACAAGGCATGAAGGTTAAGTCTCTAGCCGGATTAAAACCTAATTTTTTGAGGTATGGTAGAATTTTGTCTCTGCATTCGTTGTAACGTATTTCATCCCAGTTCACCGTCGGATGATCCATTTTATTGACTAAGACAACCAAATGCTTGACACCTGCAGTTTTAGCCAGCATAGCATGTTCACGTGTCTGTCCACCACGATCGAAACACGTTTCGAATTCTCCTTTTCGTGCGGAGATAACGAGGACGGCGAGATCAGCCTACGCGGCACCGTCGATCATGTTGGGCACGAAACTCTTGTGTCCGGTTGCATCAAGTATTGTGAAGTGTTTACGTTCAGTTTCGAAAAAGGCGCGTCCATTCTCAACGGTTTTACCCTTGTCACGTTCCTCCTGGTTTGTGTCCAGTGCCCAGGAGAGATACCAACTTTCTCTTGGCCTTTCCACCATGCCAGTGAAAGACATAATTTGTCCCCCAATTGTTGATTTTCCTGCATCTAAATTTCGGCATGTACAGGATTAATTGCTATATTCAAAAAAATATAGATCAACAATGTTACTCACCAACATGGCCAATGAAAACCACATTGACGTGGTCCTTTTTACTCTTGGACTGTGCAATTGTTTGAAGTTATTTCTTAGCGACACTTTTGGTATGGTTTCGCTTTCAGCATAATCGATTTCATAGGGCTTATCTTCGTCTGGAGTTATTATAGGAACATCTTCAACATCCCAACTATCCGCAGGATCGTTTTCTAAATGCATCCTTAGAGAGAAACACATTATCGAGAAATCGAGACATAAAAACACTATGTTTAATTAATATTTATTTAACCGTGTAGACCTACCCTAGAAAAATACATTTTTAAAAATAATTTTTGAAATATTTGTCAAAGTATAACCGATAATCCGTCAAAGTATACCTATGTACTTTAGAGAAAAACTCAAAATTTAAATATAATCATGAATTAGCGTGCTGCATCTGCAAAAAAAGTATATGCAAAGCAATGCACGACAGAAACATATCCCTAGACTGTGTAAGTGTTTATTTTAAATAGTGTAATATTATTTTGAAATAAAAAATTTAAAAAAGAACTGTAACGCAACAAGAGTTTCTTGGAGAGTAAAGGAAAAGTTTTGGGTGTAGAAATGTACACTTCAGGGTAGGATTATGAATATATTTTTAGGGTAGGTCAACGGTTAACTAATATAAGTTCAATTAATTTATAGGCTTAATTAATATATTTGTATTCTCCTTTTTTCTTGAGATCATGTCTATACTGTGAACTACCCATGTCTTGGGAACTAGAATTAATGTTGCAGGTTAACTTTTTGCTTTTTGCCACTTCTACCCTGTTGTTGTGCACTACCCAAATTTCGTTTTTTATTATTTCTTATTGGTAGGGTATTACTATTTAAATTTGTATGCTCTACCTCGTTTTCTTCTATTATACTAATATCCAGTTGTTGAGATGGTATGTCACCCTTTAAGAAATTAGAAGGACATTTTCTAAGTTTTCGCTATAACATATCTATTATCTCATTCGACGGATTATCCTTGATAAGATCGTTTAGATAATTTGTTTTCTTTCCTGCTTTATCAAAGCAAAGATCATGCAATCTTTCAAAAATATAGCAAATCTTAGTTCCTACTCCTATTAGTATCATAGACAAATCTTTTGGCGTGAAAAGTGTTCTTTCTGCTAGGAGGTGATTTAAATAATTTTCTTTATTGAAACAAGATTTATGAAAGTCTCTTAAAATAGAAGCTGCATTATTTCCCGCCATAGATAATACATAGGACAAATCATTCGGCATGAAACCTATTTTATAGAACTCATCCAAAAGATGTGCTCTGTTTCCTGCCTCATCATAACAAATATTATAGAAATCTTTTAAAGCAGAACAAACCTTATTTTCTGCTCCATGCAATATATTACATAAATTACTTATCGTGAAACCTTCCTTCTCATCTGAAAAGCGACTTAAATACTTTTTTGTTTTTTTTGTAAAACAAAAATCATGAAATTCTTTTATACTATCCGCTGATCTACTCAATATATTACATAGATCATACGGATCAAAATCTGCCCTAAAGAAATCATCTAAAAGTTCTGTTCTTTCTCCTTCGTCTTCAAAACAAACACTGTGTAATCTCTTTAAAATGGAAGAAACACGAGCTCTTGATCCGCATAACATACAGGATAAGTTACTTGCCTTAAAACCTGCCTTATAGAAATCATTTAAAAACTTTGTTCTTTTTCCTTCATTATTAAAACAAACACTACGCAACTCTTCAAATCATCTTTAGCATCAGCTCTTGCTCTACCTAACATACTGGATAGGTTACACAGTGTAAAACCTTCCTCATCTTTATCTATAACAAAATGCTTTAAATGCTGTGTTTTATTTCCGTGCTTATCAAAAAAAGCATCATGTAGTTCTATAAAAGCTTTTGAAGCACTAGCCCCTGCTCCACTTAAAATACTGGATATATGAACTAGATCTACTTTATTCTTTTCTAGAGTTTTTAAATATTGCTTTTTATTTCCTTGCACATCAAACCACAGATCATATAAGTCTTTAAAAGCTGTTGCAGCTTTTGCACCTGCTCCATGCAAAATACTGGACACACGAACTAAATCTATTCCTTCCCTTTTTAGAATTTTTAAATATTGGGTTTCATTTCCTTCTTCAGTAAACCATAGATCATATAAGTCTTTGAAAGCTTTTGCAGCTTTAGCACCTGCTTTACTTAAGATACTGGACATACGAATTAGATCTACTTTACTCTTTTCTAGAGTTTTTAAACATTGTTTTTTATTTCCTTGCTCATCAAACCACAAATCATATAATTTTTCAAAAGCATCTTTAGCATTAGCTCTTGCTCTATTTAACATACTGGACATGTTAGCTGGCTTTATTTTATTTCTTTTCAGAACTTCTAGTCTCTTTTCTTCAACAAGACAAACTAAGAACTGACTAAATGAAGGTGTTCCTTCTTTACCAGCTACACTTTTGGCAAATTTAATTTCTTTATTAATATCTTGTAGATCGATGCGTAGCCCTTTCAATACTATACCATTTTTGTCTGTAACAGAGATTCCATATTTTCTAGAGCTTACACTAGTTTCACGATTTTGCTTACCAGAACTCCTTGAATGACCACTTCGTTCGTGTGAGGAATTTTCAATACCCTGCAATGGTGTAGAAATATAAGATTGAGAAATATTGTGTGAGTTTGAACCTATCACATTACCGTAAGCTTCCTCTACAGAAACTTTTATGCTTCTCTTTATATCTTTTTCAATATTACTCAGAAGTGGTACAAAATGGTTCCTGTAATTTACTACATAAATAATATTATTACCTTTACCTACCTTACATTTAGTAACATGTAATCCATCTATCTCTTCATCTCTTAATTCTATAATCTTAACTTTTACGCCATAGATTTTGCATATAATTTTTCCTTCAGTTTCAGGTCTTCCCCATATAGCGTTTTTTAACTTTAGAATTTTTATTTCTGAACCAGAACTTGCATTTTTAATGTCTTCTGCAGTAAATTCAATACATGGAATATATTCACAAATTTCTACTTTTAAAACAATATTCAACCACGAGTCTTCTTTTGATTGATAAACTTGTTGTGCATATTGCTTACAATTTTCCCGCAAAGACTTTACACTAAATCCGTTACTATCTGTAATCAAACCTTTATCTTTTAGCTCGTTCAATCCTTGAGCTACGGAATCAAAGAAACAATCCCCTTCGCCTACAGCAGTTCCTAACTTAAAGCCCATAGGCAATTTCTTTCTTAGTGTCTCCAAAAGTTGATTAACTTTCTTGTTTTCCTCTTCATTCTTTGCATTTTTTTTCAGACTAAAAATGAAAATAGGGTTTCTAGTAACAAAATCTGCCTTTTTTAAAGTGCTCTCACTATCTGGATTCAAGATTTCACTAGGTGATTTACCGGGCTCTTTATTACCTGCTAACATATCGACGTACTATATTACACTATTCACATGGGAGTCGAAAAAACCAATAAAGTAGTTGTTTTTATGACTAATAACATTATTTAATAGGTATATATTTTAATAATTCAATATTTATTAATTGAATTATTAATAATTCGAGTATTTTCACTTGCGTCCCTACGCGTTTTTTTTTTTTGGAATGTGTTCCTTTGCAGGGTAGTTCTTTGACCAATCCTTGGATTATATAAAGGGCTGACAATTCCTAATGAGGTTGTATACGTCAATTACACTAAAATTAAAGTTACTCATTTTGTGCCATTTAGCCAATGTTATCAGTGTTTTAGATTCAACCACTTTGCACTCCAATGTAGGCAAACAGAAAAAAATTGCATGACATGCTTCCAGGTGCATGATAAAAAAGCAGAATGTCTTCCAATAAAATGTGTCAATTGCCACAACCCACATGTGCCTACTGTGAAGACGTGCCCTGCACGCGAAAAAGCCTACGCCATAAAAAGAATCATGACGATAAAAAATTTGTCCTTTAAGGAGGCAAATCTTAAATTCTCAAATGTTTTTCAAAACTCATTTTCCCCGCTTCTCGACACTGATGATCAATCGACATTCCCCATCCTACCAAATAGCAACAAAGGGGCCAGAGTACACAACAATGCACAAACGGTAGCAAAACACATGCACGAAATGTACCCCTATGCCACGGTTTTAAAGAAAAATCTGGCTAAGAAAAGCAATGTCCCAAACAGAACTGCAACAAACCAAGCTCTAAACAAAGACGTAAATCAGCACGAAAACGACTTTTCACCTCTCACAAAATTAGTCAAGGCACTAGAAGCGCCAAGTAACAAGGCTGACTTCTACCTACCGAAGTCGGTAGAAAAAGATATCAGCAGCGACAACATTTTTAACACAATTATGACCTATGTAACCAAAGCTTTGACAGATGTCAATTGCGCACACTTGTTAAATCCAAAAATGAGAGACAGTCTCACTAACACTAGGGATCAGATAAATATATTCAATGCCGCTCAAGATATAAACCATCTTAAGCAGGCGACCAAAAAGATAAATTCGAATGAAGATTCTCAAGGCTAATAAAGATATACTAGAACTTTTTCTCAATAAAAATGAAATACACATAGCCATCTTGGCAGAAGTTTTTCACATAGACGACGAACAAGATTATTCTAAAATAAAAAAATTTTACTGTAGTATATAAAAATAGGAAAGATAGATACGGGGGGGTAGCACTTGCGATACACAACAACATTCGTTTCAAGAAAATACCTTTTAAATCAGTTTTAGACATCCTAATAGTTAAGACCACAAATCTTCAAAACAACTTTATGATTGCGGCGGTATACTTTCCGCACTCAATCAGCTCCAGCACCTTTAGAACTGAATTAACCAAACTTGTCACTTTCTTAGAACAACAGCGAAATGTCCTGCTATGCGGAGACTTTAATGCACGGCTGCAAGATTACGGTGATAGACACAGCTCGGCAAGGGGCAGACAGTTAGGTACCTTGATGGCGAACTCCAATTTTTTTATACTAAATAATAAAAAACCGACCTTCAGAAGATCCTTTACTGTCGCGGACAGCCAGGAGTCGGTCCTGGACCTGTCGTTTTATAATTCAAACCTACACAATGACTGGTCAGTGTTGGATTGCCGTCTGGGGGGTAGCCACCACCAGCCAATCCTCATGAACATTGAAAGTCTCAACATGCCTTTGAGAAACTTTCTATCAAAGAATAAACTTAACAAAAAATTAGCTACGTTGTCTCTGTCTGGCTCGGTTGGGGAAATCTTAACGCAATTCAATGAGGTGATCGACACGTCCACAATAGATTTGGCCCGGGTAAAGGACTTCGCTCCCAAATCGTGGTGGAATGGTGATATACGCAAACTATTTAGGCTAAAGATAGCTGCTCAAAAGAAATTCAACAGAACCAAAAGCTTTGACGATGCCAAAAGGCTTCTGGAGGCCACAAAGACCCTAAAAAAGGCGATTAAAGATGCCAAAAGTGCGGCGTTTGAGGAAAAAATAGAATCTTTTTCGCATAACCCAAACCTTAAACTGTTCTTCAATTTTGCCAACAAATGCAAAAACAGAGGTAGAGAAAGTCAGGCACAGGCCTGGTGCCACGATAACAATGCACTCTTCTTAAACCATTTGAAAAGCCAAGTCAAGAATTCAACCGCGGTGGTAAAAAACAATCCCTTGATAGGAAAAAAAGTCAAACCCTTTAAATTTCATGAATTTGAGGCAGTACTTGAGAAAAAGAAAAAGCCATCGGCTGGAGGCGCTGATCGAGTAACATACTCGATGATTAGGGCAGTATCGCTTGAATCGCTCAAGACCCTCTTTGGGGTTCTAAATAAGGGAGCATATCGAGATCCGAGCGAAAACGCCAATCGAGTTGTTGTTGTTGTAGAATGTGGAGCAGGCCCCAACAACAACAATTTTATCTCGAGCTGCCCCCTGGTTTCGGAGTTATAGAGCTTTGAAATTTCAATTTATTTGCCTAATATCTCCTTAACTATAGAAGAAAAATCGCACGATTTTTCATAAAAATTTTTCATTTTCTCAAGGTAGCCAAAAAATCAAGTAAAATAGTACGTGAAGTGGGGTTCTTTGTAAACTTTAAACTGCGATTTCTCCTAATTTACATATTTTACTTAATTAATGGGGGAAAAAGAGTAATAAAAATATTAAAATCGCGTTTTCTCCAAAAATATGAGTTTTTCGGCAATATCTTACTTTACATAAATGGAAGGTATTTAAGTTACCTTTTTAACGATATATATCTATAACTCCGAAACCAGGGGGCAGCTCGAGATAAAATTGTTGTTGTTGGGGCCTGTTCCACATTCTACAACAACAACAACAACAACTTGATTGGCGTTTCCGCTCGGATCCCAACATATGCCCAAATATTTATCTATTTTCACAAACTTCCGACCTATTGCCTTGATCCCGGTTTTTCTCAAGCTGGTGAATCTTATGGTTAAAAGTAGATTGGTAGACTTTCTTGACAGCAACAAAATTCTGGCTAATCGTTCTTATGCTTACAGAAAGGCTCTATCTACGAGCATCTGTATTGACGAAATAAATCAATGCATTTCTGATGCTAGACAGAATAAACAAGTAGTAATTGTGGCTGTGATGGACATCGAAAAAGCGTATGATTGTGTGGACATTCATAAACTTGATGGTATCTTGACTAGCTTTTCCTGCCCGGACGACATACGCTGCTGGATCTCCAACTTTCTCAGGGACAGAACCCTAATGCTTGGAAAGAGCAAAATTTCCATTAACAATGGCCTGCCTCAAGGCAGCTGTCTAAGTCCAACTCTGTTCAATATATACACCACCAAGTTACACTCGCTGCAGAATAAAAGCACAAACATTTTCCAATATGCGGATGATTTTTTGTTTTCCTCTTGTCACGAGGACTTTGACAGGGCGGTATTAAACTTAAATGTCCCTACGTGTTTCACGCGCTGTCTTTGGAGCTGACATTTGTGTTCCGAACAAGTAAAATACAACAAAAAGTAACCGAACCTCCCGCTTGCTTTTTAAACCTTCTTACCACTCTCTGAGCGTCTTTCGTCAAGCGTGGTCTGTCTTTCGTGAATAAGTGTTTAATTCAATACAAGTGAAAGCCATTTCCATTCTTTTTCTTCTAAGAGTAACTGTTGTTTTCTTGCTAAAACAAATCAAGGTTTATCCTAACTATGTATATAATAAATAATTTAATCTATTTCTAGGAGTCTCGCTGAAAAATCAAACTTCCTTTAAAGTGTCGACAAAAAAAAGAAAGATGGGGTCTGAGGGGACGCCGCTCCCCTCGACTCAAGATGAGGTTATTCCTGGTGAGTTGCACCGCTCAGAAACGGTAAATTTCTTTTACGAGGATACAGAAAAAATTCCTTATATAGTTTACTTTGACACCGTTTCTGAAGGCCTAAGAAAACCGATTAATGCTATAACCTTAAGCAAAATTTTGACTAACTTAAAAATACAGAATATTCAGGAAATGATCAAAATTGGTTATAACCGTTGCAAGGTAGTTTTTAATAAGGCCGAAGCTGCCAACACAGTCACTACAAATCCACAAATCAAAGATAATGGCTATCTTGCTAGGATCCTGCCACATTTTGTGTCCAAAACTGGTATTATTTTTGACATTCCAACTGATATTGACATTAACGACCTAACAAATAACATAACTTCCGACATTCCTATTAATCAAGTAATTAGAATTGAAAGAAAAAATGCGAACACTGGGTTAAAAATTCCCACCAAAAATGTTAAAGTAATTTTCAAAGGTTTACAATTGCCAAAACATGTTATCCTCTTTAAGCACATCAAAATAGATGTGAAAGCATTCATACCATTCAGCCAATGCTATAGATGCTATAGATATCACCACTTTGCCTTACAATGTAAACAATCTGTTGACTCCTGCCAGAAGTGCTTCCAAACTCACGACAAAGGTACAGACTGCCTAACTATCAAATGTATCAACTGCAAAGGTCCTCACCCACCAATCAATCGAGACTGCCCGGCCAGAGAAAAGGCATATGCACTGAAAAAACTAATGACAATGGACAACCTTTCAATGGCGGAAGCCAAACTCCGATACTCTAACATCTTCACTAATCGTTTTTCAAGCCTTGCTGATCTAGACAATCCCAATGATTTTCCTTATCTCCCCACATCTAAACATAATCACTCTTCCACCCCAAACAACAGCCAAACAGCCAAACAGCCGCCAATCACATCCACTCCCTGTTCTCGTATTCAAAAATAGCCCAATCCAAACCAAGAAATCATAACCACACTCATACAACAAATAACGCACAAATCACGATGAATGAATGGTCGAACGCCATCAAAGATTTTAACACACTTTCAAACAACTTCGAACCATCATACTCAATTAACCAACGCCCTAACACATCTACAGTCCTCAATAGCCATCCTACCAAAACATACTCCCCTAACAACTTTGAAAAATCTATCGAAGATTTCAACCTGTTTATTACTCGCTGTTTAACCCGTGAGTTAACAAACCAAACTCTCTCAAGTAAAAATCAGGATTCACTAACGAAAATAAAACAAATCCTCAACAATATGTGTATTAACAATGACCTCGAAAAACTTAACAATCTATCAGGAGATAAGATGCAAAGTAAATAGCATTCTGCCGACACATAAATTTTCCCATAAATAACCTTAACAAACATGCTTAACATCCTCCAATATAACATACAAAGTCTTCAATCCAATAAAGAACATCTTGAACATTTCCTCAATTTTAAAAATATCCACATAGCCATTCTCTCCGAAATTTTCAATATTGAAAATACCACACATCACACCAAACTCCAAAATCATCAAATCCTCTTCAAAAAACGTCCAGATAATTACGGTGGTGTAGCAATTGCCATACACAATGACATAAAATTTAAAAATTTAAATTTTACTTCTGATCTTGACATTGTAATTGCGCAAACTTTAAATCTCAGACAAAATCTCACAATCGCCTCTGTGTACTTCCCAAACTCCTCTAGAGGCAATAAACTGCTATCTATAACATCACCCACCAAATTCCGTATTCTAAACACCGGCCAAACTACTTTCAAAAGATTTCTTTTTGATCCCTGTAGCAGCAGCTCTGTACTTGATTTATCTTTTACTAATTCCAGGCTCAATTTTGACTGGTCAGTTCTGGATCACACTCTTGGAGGCAGTCACCACTTCCCCATCTGGATAAAAATAAACGACTTCTCTTTTCCAAACAAAACATTCCTTTCTAAAAACAAACTCCTCAATTTTTTAAAAACCTCAACACTAGGCAATACCCTATATGATATCGAAAACACCTTTAAAACCGCTTTAACGAGCTCAACAAGCGTCATCTCAGGAAAATTACCCTTCACACCTAAACCATGGTGGAACAATGATCTTCAAAAACTATTTAGACTCAAAACAGCCGCTCAAAAAAAATATAATCGTAGCAAATCGTTTATAGACGCAACCAACTTAGCAAAACTTTTGGATGAATGGAAAAAAGCTGTCAAAGACACAAAAAAACAACATTTTGCAAAAGAAATAGAATCCTTTTCGGAAAACACGAACTTAAAGAAACTTTTCAATTTTGCCAACAGATGCAAAAATTCAGGAAATGTAAACACCAAGCACTACTGGAATCCGTCTAACAATCTCAGCTACCTAAAATTTTTAAAAGCCCAGGTTGACCTTCCGTCACCCTCAAGATCAGCAAATCTAGTTCTACCCAACCACACAAATCCTTTCACTTTCGAAGAACTTACCTCGGTACTAAAATACAAATCAAAACCATCAGCAGGTGGCATCGACCGCATCACATATGAAATGTTACGTTCGCTAACTAGCACTTCTCTCGAAAACCTACTAAAAACCTTCAACGATCATTGGACAAACAATCTCATCCCGATACAATGGAGACAGATTAAAATCTGTCCCATCCCAAAACCGGGTAAAGATCTCAATAATTTTAAAAATTTCAGACCCATTGCTCTGATTTCGACCCTTATCAAAACCATAAACCTCATGGTTGAGGTAAGACTTAATGACTTCACTGAAAACAACAAGATTATTCCTAGTAGGTCTTTTGCTTACAGGAAATCGCTTTCTACAAACATCTGTATAAATGAGATTATCCACCATATCGCAACCTCAAAGCATCAAAATCTTAAGGTCATAATAGCCACCTTAGACATTTCGAAGGCATACGATTGTGTTAGCATCGATCTCTTAGACAAGCTCTTAACAGATTATGAATGCCCACATGATATTAAAAACTGGATTTTCAATTTCCTTCGCAAAAGGATCCTGATCCTAGGTAACGATAACATCACGGTACACAATGGCCTCCCTCAAGGCAGTTGCTTAAGTCCTATACTATTCAATATTTATACGGCACATCTACATTCAATTCAAAACAACAATACTCAAGTTTTCCAATACGCAGATGATTTCGCGATTATCTCCACACACCAAGAATTTGACCAGGCAGTCCTCAATCTAAATAAAAAACTCATTACCTTTAATAACTTACTTACTAATTTGAACCTCCATCTTAACCTGGACAAGTCAAAAATAACTTATATGGCAAAAGGTGCCAGAAAAATCCCTGTCATTAGGTTGAACAACCACCGTCTCGAGAATGTTAAGATTTTTAAATTCCTTGGAAGGCAATTTAAAAACAGTCTATCTCTGAAGGAACATTTTGACCAAACCCTGCAAAATACCCAAAAAGCAGTAAACGCCTTAAAAATGATCACTACCGTGAAGGACGGCTTAAACCCCGCTCTCGCCATAAACCTACTCAAATCTTATGTCTTCTCCAAAATAGAATACGCCCGCTCCTCTATGGCAAACATGCCGGAATACATTTCAAGAAAAATAACCTCCTTTCAGAACACGCTTCTTAGGCGATGTCTCGGTCTCACCCCCATGAACTCGTCTAACATCATTTACGCTCTATCTCTCTCTTCCACCCCCGGAAAGAACGTCCTACCTTACCGCGAAAGAAATGATCAAGCTCAAAATAAACCATCCTGATATTTTCACTAAAATGTACTTTGATTCAAATATAAAATCTAGTTACAATGTTACATACTTTAAGTTCAAAAACATTTTCGACAACATAGGCATCCCAAGGTCCAACGCAATACATCCGGTAAACCTGAAAATTATTTCCAATATTAGCAACATCAAAAAAAACTCCTCGTTAATTGAAATAAAACAATCATACTTGGAAGTCTTTCACAAATACAATACAAACAATTTCAGCATCTGGGCTACAGATGCGGCCATCTTCGACTGCTCCACTGGATGTTCCATATGCAATATATCCCAGAATCAAAATTTTTTATTTAGAATTGACCAAAAAGTTTCTTCGCTCACCGGCGAACTCATGGCAATTAAAAAAGCAATGGACATAATGATTGAGGACCGCATAGACAAAGCCATAATTTTCACAGACAGCATTAACTCCTGCTCCTTACTAGCCAAGAAGTCCTCAGATAATCACATTGTTTCAGAAATCTTCCATCTAATCAACAATAGTACTTTAAAAGAAGTTACTATCCTGTGGTGTCCCTCTCATACTGGCCTTTTCTTTAATGAACGAGCTGACTATTTCGCTAAACATGCTGCCACAAAAGGCTGCTTACTAAACATCCAATACACTGCCAAGGAAGCTTGCCGTATCATCTATAATAACCTAAGGACAGATTGGACCGACAGATATAAATCACATTTTTCAAACCACAGTAACAACATTTTCCATAAACTATTTCCCGAACCTCCAACCAAACACTGGTTTAAAAACCTTAAATATAGCACGTATAACATAAAACTCATTAATCGACTTTTCTGCGGCTTCACCTACTCCAAGGAATACCTTCATAAAATCAAAAGAAGAGAAAGCAATACATGTAACATCTGCAATACTCTAGAAAATGCGGACCATTTAATTTTTAAATGTACCAAATACCACGCTAATCGTAAGTTTGATTTTTTCAGCGAGTTCTCCAATTTGAATCAACTCCTTCTTTCAAGGAAGCAAGAACACTTAAATGAACTGATTGATTTCATCAAAATCACGAAAATTGAATTATAATTCTCACTTTTATATTAATTATAATAATGGCTTTCACTTTCTACAACTCTGTGTTATGTACCTGTCAAATGTTTGTCTATACGTTAGTTTCTTTTATGTCAAGTAAACCTCATAATTATTAATGGCTTTATGGTCTTTTGACCTGCCACCATCTCTCCCTCTTTGAGGACAATCACAAAAAAAAAAAAAAAAAAACCTTCTTACTTTGAGCTCTTTCTTTACACCAATATTTCTCTATGAGTAAAAACCATCACTTCTTGTCACCATTTTCCACTTTTTTTGTTAAAATCAAATGCACTTTATTATGAGTATAATTTAAGTAAATTTGCAATATTCGAAATCACAGATCTGCTTCAAATTTGATTGGCATGATTGGCATGCGAAAACTCTTCCAAACGCCATATTTTTGTTTTTATTTATAGTAATAGAATATATTTTGACAGCCAGCGCCTAACGAATTCTTTTACTTTTTTGTATAAACATTTTGTGTATTAGCTAAACTATATTTGTACACGCTTTCTATTAGACGATATAAAAACGGCCGGTTGAAATGTTTTATTAACCGCCTGATTAAGAATAATAAACATTTATACACAAATATACTTCTTAAGTTTTGTTAACCTTCTAAATTAAAATTTTAGGAAGCCACTTGGGACTGCAAGTCACAGGCTAAATTACTCTGATAAACGCGCTTTTTGTAACATTTATTAAGTTTCCATGTAGAGTTAACCAAACGTAAGTTAGTAACTTCTCATGGAAACGGGGGGGGTTAAGTTTCGTTAAACCCAACTAAACTCCACGAAACTGGCTGGGTTTTCTAAGTTCTATCTATCAAAGTAATTTTGAAGTTAGAATAAGCAAAAATGGCGAAATTATCGTATGTTTTGCGTAGTTTTGATACAAAAATATGTCTCCCATTAATAGCAATATTTTTAAATTGTGCAGCCTGTCGTCGTCATTTCGTAAAAAAATAGCGAAGCCTTTTGGACGTTCCCACCTTACACTCTTTTGGTTTATTTATTTTGGAGCATTTTTTTAATTTTAAAAACATTTTTTGTGGAAACATTCTTTGATTTTTTGGATACCCGGCCTTGCGGAGCATCAGTGTTCACCGTCACCTTGATATCTGTGGAACGACGAACCCTTGAAAAAGGAATACAAAGTTGTCCATGACTGAATACTGGCTTGGGCAAGTACACTCTTTATCCAGCGTTTGGCCTTGCTATTTGTTGAAAGTTATTGAAAAGGCAAGATTGGTGGGAAATTGTCTTCGACGAAGTACGAAAGGTATATTAGAATTTGGAGGGCTTAAATCTATGCTTGGAATAAATGCTGTACATCCTTGTAAAGATTCTGTTAGAATATTGCAAATGAATAATTTCTTGACAATGTTGTAACTACCAGGCGGGTGCCATTACAAAGGCCTTTCTTCGTGTTTAAATTCCTAAGTAGCATAATTATTGCCCCTATCGCCAAGTTTAGTTTGTGGGCTGGCATTCCAGAGGGAGTTAAACTATTTCAAAATTCGATATGATACGTGTCCCTTTCAGATTTGTCATCAGAATCGATGCTGAGATAGGTTGTGGCCTCACCAACCAAGAGATTCAGAATTTCTTCATGGATTGTGGTAGTATCTTCGGCAAAGGATGACTGTACTCGAGTAGTTTAAAATATCGTTGGCAATCAGTCTAGTTCCAAATGTAGTAGTCACAATTGAATCATCAGTGATGAGATTAGCTGGGAGCTCATTATATCGTCCTCTAAATTACGACTTAGGTTTCCGTCCCGTAGTTTTAAAAGCCAATCACTATATTGAATATCTACTGATCTGATATTGGTATGCAACTTCAAGATTTTTAATTCTTAGCAGTGTCTACTATATTTTGTGCTTGTTTGTACTATGGCAGCTCTTTGAGCGTGTGGTACCACGGGTAGACATTGCCGGAAATCTCCTCCAAGAAGAATGACTTTACCGCCGAACGGATGATTGTTTTGCATGATATTCTTCAAGAGTCTGTCAACAGCATTAAGTGCCAACTTGGAGCCACAGTGGCCTCATCCCAAATTATGAGTTTTGATTTCTTTAGCTGCACTGCATCGGCAGAAGCTATGCTTATGTCCGATGTAGACGTCTCCACCAGCGGTACTGGCAGCTTGAATTGGGCTTGGTATGTGCGACCTCCTTTTAAAATGTTGGCCGCGATTCCCGTGAAGGCCACAGGTAACGCTATATTGCCCTTTTCGCAACACGCTCAAGAAGGTTTAGATAGGTTTTTCCACTTCCCCCAGGTCCATCCAAGAAGAAATATTTTGATGATCTGCTAGATGTGTATATTGCATCTATAACTGTACTAAAGGCAACACTCTGTTTATCGTCTAAACTTTCGAACATATCTTGACCTGTTGCTCTTTCTTTCATTATATCAAGAGCTGCTCCGGCATCATGAGGCAAGTCTTGAGGTGGAGTCTTAAGACCGAAGTCTGTACAATTTTTAACCATGTAAAATAAGAATTTCTTGGAAATCGGGTAGGGCTATATCTTCACAATTGTAAACTTCGCATTGGCCCTTTGCGGGTTCATGAAGATATTATAATGAATAAGTAAATAAATAAAGGATTTCATAACGAATCGATATTTCGGGAAATATTAGAATACAAAATTATTATAGTAAACATGTTAATATGTTCGTTAGTTTTTTATAGATTTGTACTTGTGTATTATTAAAGATGTAGTTTAAACACAAAAATTTTCCGTTTCATATTTATTCAGTTTTTTGTTTATTATCTTTAATTAATAAAAAATGTTCTCAGCATATTACGTTTTATAAATATTATTTTTTCATTAGTTATTATACTTTAATTATATAATCTGTCAGTTTTGTAAATTCTTAGACGATTCAATATTGTTATAACTTTTTGTATTTAATTTCATTATCGATCTATTCCAACAAAAATTGCAGTATTGTTTATAATAGAAGCTATGTAAGCTTTTGCTTTGCCTCTACGTTTGTTAAGACATTATTATTAGGTTACAAATAAACAACTTTTTATTGTTGGGGGGTCTTTTTTAAGGAATCGTCTGCATTCAACAAAGAACTTGCGCAATTTTTTGTGTAGCATTTTTATAGTATTTGTAATTAGATAATAGTAAGTTAGGTAAACGTTTAAGATAATTAGAAACTGGTTACATAGGTCTAGCTTACAATTAAATTTTAAAAAGTTCTTTTGGCAAAAATAGAAAGAGAAGATTTATTGTGTAATTTTCTAAATATACCATAAATAATTAAAATAGTTTAGTAGATTAGTACAAGAAACTATAAAAACAAAACTCTAAATAATAATTTTTAATAAAATTAACACACATTCATTAACTGAGAAGAAATGTAGTACAAAATTTATTGAGGATGTCGAATTCAAAATTACATAAGTAGTGTTTGTAAACACGTTCTTTAATTTTATGTTTTGGTCATCGTTTTTGGAAATGTAAAAATATTATTTAATCAACATTTTTTCAGAACTCTTTTCTTGAAAATAATGAATAAATTATAGTGTGAGCTTATTTAGGACCGAATATGTTTTCGAACATTTTCTATATCCATTTTTTAGTACATCAACAATATATTTTCAAAGGTTCTTTTTTCTGTTTAAAATATATTGATAGCTCGGTTTTAAAAGATATCCAAGGATCCTTTTTGGGAATTTATTTTATTTCAAAATAAAGCAAATTTCAAAAAATGTAGTCAATTAAATTACCCAAAATGTATTATAACATCGTTTCATTTAAAAATTTATATCATTAGCACAGTAATGATTTTTTATGATAATTCATGGTGCTACTTTTTAATAGAATTTGTTGCATTCTAATTTTATAGTGATTCAATTTATACATTTTCGCAACCTTAAATTCTTTATAATTTCTTTTGAATTCAATTTCATAAATATTAACTTCAATTTCGATTGAGTTGTACATATTGTTTTTTCCCTTCACTAGATAACATGTACTATACAAAAAAAAAATCTGTTGTGGAACTACTGTCAACTAATTAAACGTCAAAATTATATTATTAAGTTAAAAGTTCAGTTCAACAAAGTAACAAAGATTAGTAGTAATAATATTAACGCAAAATCATTAATTTAAGAATATTGATGTCCGGATGGTGCTGCTGTATGATTTATTTGGTGCTCGACTTTTAGTCAAAAGGCGCGTTTTTGGATTTTCTCCCACTAAGCTAAATTTTATATTATTATATTTCATGTCTGCGACGAAGTGTGTAACGGAAACAATTAATTGTTTAATAATAATTATTTGTTTTATTAACGAGTTTATCTTTGCATTTTCGTCGTTAAGTGTTTAAAATAACAATTTTATCTCTATTTTAAACCATATTCACGATGTTTGGAGCATGGCTTTAAAAAAGGTTTGAATATTGTTTTCATTTAAATTGAGTCAAGTAAAAGTTAATTCCAAGTATTTCATATTTTCGTTAGTTGTGTGTGTGTGTGTGTGTTTGCTCAATTTTCGCTGGTGTTGTATGTGGTGCTTAAATTAACATATTCGTTCAACATATTTTTAGTGACTATCGTTTTACATTTGTTTTCATTTACTTTTGACTTTATTCGTTACAAAAGAAATATATAAAAAAACACTTCAATTTAATGATAAAAGATATTCGCTCTCCTTCGCACAATTTTTTTATATATGTTTCATCATCCGCCACAATATATATGTATGTATCTATAGTTTAACAAAAAAATAATAATTATATATATATAAGTAATTATAATATTTAATCCTCGAGACATATATATAACTATTTCTTCCGTTCGTTTTCTTTTTAAATGAGGGCCTTTAAGGATAGGGAAGTGTTACCTTTTTCGTTTAACGCGCTGTTAAAAAAAATGCGAGCGTGTTTAATGGATGCTTTCTGTATAAAAGCTGCACCTGGATTGATTTATTCAATGACCTTCAACACTTTGCCAATTGCAATTGTTTTGTCTGAAAGTTTTTTTATCATAGGAAGATATATATAATGTCATTAATAATTGAATGTAAAAACAAATTCTTCTTACTCACTTTCATCTCTCAAAGTAAAGCGTCCCATCTGCGGAAACAGTTTAAATTGTTCAAGGCAAATCATTCCGGAACATTCAATTCTCATAATTGCAACTTGGTCTTGCTTAACAAATCTTGGACGTGATTTTGACTTATCGCCACTCTTTTTATCTACTAAGCAAATCAAGGCCTTGAAAAAAGAAAATTTTAATTAATTTAAATAAATTCACAGGCTGAAGAATAAAATATAAAATTTATTTAATATAAAATGGTACTGTTAAATATCAAAACGTTCCAAGAAATTACGAAAAGAGACGTCAAATCTTGAAGCCAATTTCACGATCTTTGTCTTTCTAGTTTCATTCAAATTTGCATTTTAGTTAATGACAATCCATTTACATTGGCAATTAAAAATAACAACTGATTTTCCCCCAATCAACGAACAAATTTTCACATCATCTATAGGAAAAGCTTCAAGAATCCATTCGCTTTATCCAATATGATATGTTTGTCCCACTCTAAGTCATTACATTTATAAATATTGCACCTGCATCAATTTATACAGAGCTAATACTAACAGATGTTTATATTTACTTCTTATATCTCACCTTAACCGTTATTTCCTCAGCCGCACAATGAATATGCATCACCGCTGAATAACCAGCACATATAATTGATTTGTGTTCCAGAATAACAACTTGTGCATCAAATATTTTGCCCGTTTTAATTGGATTAGAAGCATCACATAAAACGAAACCGGGCGATACATCTTCTTCTTCAATTCCCTAAAACACAGTATTGCAGATTAGAATTAGTTTAATGTTCAAGTCATTACAGTACCTTAAGTTTAATTTTCACATTTTCTCCAGGACCCACAGAGGTTACTTCATCATCATCGGACCACAGCTGGTCAACGGAAACTTGCGTCTGTAATAATAAAATAGCATTACAAATATTGCAACCTTTTCGTACGTGATGGAAACATACTCGATTTGGCATGACCAGTAAATTCTGTCCTTTTCGCGCACAGCCAGACTCAACTTTACCCATAACCACTGTTCCCATGTCCTTGTATTTGTCAACGATGGGCATTATAAATGGACCATCGTATTGACGGTTCAACGAAGGCAAAGCATCGATAAACGGAATAAACGCTGGCCCTCTGTACCATGGACAAATGGATTCAGCAATTTGTTCGCGTAATCCATTACCGCTCAGTCCAGAACAAGGCATGAAGGTTAAGTCTCGAGCCGGATTGAAACCTAATTTTTTGAGGTATGGTAGAATTTTGTCTCTGCATTCGTTGTAACGTATTTCATCCCAGTTCACCGTCGGATCATCCATTTTATTGACTAAGACAACCAAATGCTTGACACCTGCAGTTTTAGCCAGCATAGCATGTTCACGTGTCTGTCCACCACGATCGAAACCCGTTTCGAATTCTCCTTTTCGTGCGGAGATAACGAGCACGGCGAGATCAGCCTGCGCGGCACCGCCGATCATGTTGGGAACGAAACTTTTGTGTCCGGGTGCATCAAGTATTGTGAAGTGTTTGCGTTCAGTTTCGAAAAAGGCGCGTCCCACCTCAACGGTTTTACCCTTGTCACGTTCCTCCTGGTTTGTGTCCAGTGCCCAGGAGAGATACCAACTTTCTCTTGACTTTTCGCGTGCTTCGCGTTCATATTTTTCAAGGGTTCGCTTATCCACCATGCCAGTGAGAGACATAATTTGTCCCCCAATTGTTGATTTTCCAGCATCTAAATTGCGGCATAAACAGGATTAATTGCTATATTAAAAAAAATATAGTTGAACAAGGTACTGACCAACATGGCCAATGAAAACCACATTGACATGTTCCTTTTTACTTTTGGACTCTTCAATTTTGGGAAGTTTTTTCTTAGAAATTTTTGGTGTGGCTTCGCTTTCAGCATCATCGATGTCATCGGCCTCGTCTTCGTCTGGAGTTATTATGGGGTCATCTTCTACATCCCAGCTATCCGCCGGATCGTTTTCTAAATGGATTAATAGAGAAAAACACATTATCGAAAATTCGAGCCATAAAAAAGAGTATGTGTAATTAATATTTATTTAATTAATATATGTTTAATTGATATTAATTAATATACATATATGTTTTTTTTACTATATTTGTATTCTCCTTTTTTTTCTTGAGGTTATGTCTATACTGTGAACGCTTCTATACGCTTCTATTTTCACAACCTTATTTTTAAGCGGCTTGTTCTAACGAATATATACACATATATAAAATATATATACATTTACGATTTGGTTAAGAGATAACAAATCTTTTGTTTTGTACCTCAAAAATCTGGTATTTCTTCTCAAATTATTTTATTCTCAGAAGATGTTCTATCCTTGTGTTTTCCAACTACCCCGTATCTTTAAAAGGCTATACAAATAATAAGACTCATACCTTATTGGTTGATTTTAATTTTAGCGATATCTTTATAATTAAAATTATTACATCCAATTTAACCATTCTCTTCTTTAGCCCTATAGTAGTTTCTAATTCCATGGCTTAACTCAAAATTTAATGCTCCTTAATCAAATGATTCTACCTTTAAATTTGTAAACCAGTGCTTTATTTCTGCTTCTGTTGCTTGTTCGGGAGTGACTGATGTAGATTTTTTGGGATACTATCCTGTACTATGACATGACAAACACGAAGATTTTTTATTATCTATTGGACCATTAAGCCTACCGAAATATCCTAAAGAACCTTTTATCATATCAAGATTTATCCAACACTCCAATAACATTTTCCCAATTATGTAATCTGATGTAAAATCATTGGAATCATTACCCCTATGCAACTCCTATTAACTTCATATTAAACCATGGATTCTTATTAATCTTACAATTACAAATAAACGTAGCGGTAACCCATTCTGTTTTTACTGATCTCTTATCTTTAACTATAAAATCTATTTGAAATAACCTCAGTTCCTTAAATACTATTGGAGTTCCTTTCTCAGAATGATTACTATATCCGGTCCAAGTAATGCTATGTTAAAGAGATGGAATATTATCTTTTGTTGCTTCTGTAAATACTAACTTCATGCTCACTGTACCATCTAAGAAGTTTCCTTTCCATATCTTGCCATATGCCAGGCCCCTAGCGCATTAAGAATAGAAATTGCTCAATTTTGTATCATGGGTTTTTAATTGCTATGTAATTCAACGGGCTTAAGGGATCTTTGTCTCGTTAAAACCATTAATAAATTCTCTACCATTTACTCCATAATGCATACATGGTGCATGATACCAAGTAGCAATCTTATTACAATGTAAATTAAAATCACAATCGATATTCCCATCATATATATAGTTTAAGATTGTATAGACGTATTCCTGTGGTTCTTCTTTAAATTATGTGTATTCCGACGGCTTTTCTTTATTACTTGGTTCAGCAGAATAATGAGTCCTAATTTTAAAAATTTTGCCGAAGGTATTTCATACCATGAAGATACTATTATTCTATCAGCATGTGAGATGCTACCCATTAGTATCGAAGATAAATGAACTCTAAGCTTGCGCTCTAAATCTATATTAATTTTAAATAAAACTGTTTACAATAAACTAACCATAACAATGGTTTAATAATGGCTATAAAATATATCTTTGTTTTTTGGATTATATAATTTTTAAAAAAAAATATCTTTATACATATATAAACGAACATAATTTTAAATAATAATTAGCTCAGAGCAGTTAATGTATTTAAGAAATAGAATGCTCCCTAGAATAAACTATATTATAAAAGAAGAAAAAACAGGTTGTGGTTGTTAATCTATTCCTTGAGTAAGTGGATTTATCCGGTTTCATTCAATTACTACAACTTTCAGAAGTTGTTAATCACCAAACACATGAATTGCAAGAAAAACATTTTTCTTATGCATACTTTTAATCATTCTTCTGATGTTGATAGATTAGTTTGTTATATGGATATAATTTTAAGTTTTTTAATTAAATTTATACAATAATTGAAATTTCAAACTTTTGCCGAATTAGAAAATATATAATAAATGTTTAGGAATTTCATCGCACTGAAATAATTAAATAACCTTGAGTTCTGCCCATTTTTATTGGTAATGAAAATGAAATTATTTAGCTTTCCAGAGACACAATAAATTAGAAGAATGCTTCCTTAAATATTTCTTAATAATTCAAACCCTAATGATTGTAATAATTATAAAATCTATTGAAAATACTGAAAAAACTTCGCGTGGACTTCGTGGATTTAGTTAACGTGTCAAGTAGTTGGTAATGGGAAATTTTTAACAATACAACGATGACGGAGTATAGCGACGTGGTAAGAATAACAAACCATACGAAGTAAAACGATAAAAGAAAAAATCCAACAAAGAGTTGCCACTTAAAATTCTTACAAAAACACATTACAAATTATACAATATATTGTATAATTGGAAGTGTTAATTTCGGCACATATTCGGGACGCTGACGCAGCTCCAATTTTTTGTTGATGTTGCCTTTTTTCCCGGAGACTCCAACAACATCATTTTGCAACTCTCTCATCTGGTTTCAGAGTTATAGCACTTTAAAGTTGGAAAATTTCGGACCTATATCCCCGAAGCTAAAAGAGTTACCTACAAGTTGTGGACATGTTTGGAAAGGGTATAAAATTATCTATCATTTTAATGTCATACGTTGTTGGTTTTGTTGTTCTTTTTGGCGCTGACCCCAACAACAAACAGAAGTTGCCACCCCTTTTTGGAGTTGCTGTTGGGGTCAGCGCCAAAAACAACAAAAGCACAACAACAACGTAGAACATTGTGTCGTAAAACCTATTTAAACCAAAGATGTCCAATTTTGATAGTTTTATTATTTTGTTACTTACTTTTGTTATGTAAACGAAAGTAGAATTCGATTTTTTTGTAGAGGTGGCAACTTTAGCTTTAGAAATTCTACAATTTCTCATTCGAGTATAAAAATAAACGAAAAATGAGAAAGTAATAAGAGTAGCCAGAGAAATATGAAGATAATAATAATCCTTCATTTATGTGGAACCGTCTGTGAGTAATATATGTATATATAAGGATATTACTCCTAGACGGTCTGTTGACGACGACACCAATTCACACATTCATTATAAAAAGGTAAGGAACCCAGAAGGCAAAATGAGAGAAATTGCCTGTCCACCACACGAGGTGTGGTACTTATGACTTAACACAACCTTTTTTCTGTTCGCAAACGGTGTGACATCCCCCTTCGACTTACCATTATTAATCAGGATTTTATCAGCTATGTTTATGTTTTCTACCGGCGCCACTGCCGATGGTGTTTGCACTGGTGACGTCTGCATTGGTGACTGTGGGAATTGTGCTTGGTTTGTAGTTAGTATTGTTGTAGGGGCGCTGTTCATGACATTTGTCAATACGATGCCAGAGCCAGAACCAACCGAGCCGGCGGCAGAATCTGGTGTTGTGGCTGGTGAAGCATTAACAGACGATGGAACGGATGCGATGTCCATCGGCGCCGGAGCTGCATTCGCCGCTGGAGCCGCGATCGCCGCAGGACCCACATTCGCCGATATATTCAGAGCTGCTGCAAGTGGAGCCGCTGCATTTACGTTGATTGCACTGGCAGCTGCGCTACTGTAGCCAAAGCTTGGCACAAATTCCACCGCATTTACATTAAGCGTGGAGAATTTCGTGGACACATCGCCATTTTCTTGCGCCATTTCTACGAGTTTTGAAATTTTGATGATTCAACTATTGCGGAACCTTTAATTGCCACCAAAAGCTAAAAGGACTCACGAGAAGACAGTAGAACATACACGTTTTTCTTTTTTAACTTTTTTCTTTTTTTCGCTCTTTACAAAATCACGTTTTTTCTGCACTTATCGTTATGACCGTCACAATTCTACTCTTTTACCTTGACAAAACATTCAAAATGCTTTTGAAAAAGTTGCAAATATCAACACGATACTCAGCTCTACACTTTTAGCACATATAAACTAAATTAAACTACAATAAACTGCAAATTCCAACGTATTTGGTGTTAGCAAAAATTACCAAACTTTCAAAATGGCCACGCATGTATGGAAAGAATTCAGTCACACCGACAAGTCTCCCTCTGGAGAAAGAGACGGCAGATAATGTCAGAAATTGGCACAAGAGTTGGCTGCCTTGTAAACAAGTGACAGCTTAAAATGAAACCACACTAATTTTTTCATTATGGCCGATTATTTCATTCTGGTCGATTGATTATTGGAACAGATTTACCGTTGCGAACTATGCCCAATTTTTCTCTTGCTTTCGTCTTTTTTTGCGTTAATTAAAAATCGGCAACAGATAAAGCGCTTGTCGACCTAACCAATATTGTTGTTTTTGGCGCTTATCCCAAAAACAACTTTTACTGCTCTCTTATACTTCCGGTGTTGTAACCCTTTGAAGTTGGAAAAGTTCAAGCATGTATCTCCTAAACTTTAGAAGATACCTATATGTTATTGATATTGTTGTAAAGGTAAGCGAATTATCTGTTATTTATGTAAATAATATTTTTCCGAAGAACATTCAGTTTTGGAGAAAAATAAAATTTACATTTTTAGTACTATTTTTTCCATTCATTCATTATGTTCATTCATTAAAATTTTTCTAAGTATAATGAATACTTAACCCACATAATAATCCCAATACTTGAAAGTAGTCGTAATCCTGTGATCGTGATTTTCTTTAAAACAGTATATAATATGTTATACTTACTACTTTAGTTAATACAACATTGTCTTATTTTACAAAATTTGGATAGAAAAGAAGTGATGTATGCAATAAAATGTTTGTTATAAAGAATTTCAGTTTCTTGTTGCTAATGGTTTTGTAGTTATTCTTGCACTTGCGACATTCGCTTAATTCAAGAGCTACATAGAATATTTAGAATGCCTATCAACGACTACGCCGTAAATAGTATCAAAACCTGAAAATCACAATTTTGCAAATAAATAAATTAAAAATCCCACTAATTTTTCCAAAACTAATTTGAGCTATCCAAACATATTAGTTGAATTAGTTCATTTAAAAAACGAAATCAGTATTACGCTTTGTGTGAATGATTATACACTTAAGTTGGACACAGGTTGTAGTTTAGCGAAATTTTCCTCGTCGTTTTATAATGAACTGGATCTTCAGTTAATTAGATTCGTTACTGCGATATCTAAATCAGTGCGTCGTGCGTTGCATTGTTTCATGCTTCTTCAAAATGACGCTGCGCTAAACCGAAATTACTATGTTGCGTCAACATATGTTTCTGACAAAAAGTCTTTTAACATTCACACGCACATTAAACTTTTTTAACAGTTAACTTCATTTCAAAGCCATACAATTTTTCACATTTCATTTACGTGCTCACTATGTTTAAGCAGTTTGAAAGGTATAAAGGCTTTTTAGATTTTATATGAATACCTTTAAAGTACAAATTTATCGTAAAACGTGGGTAATTTCTAAATTTAGCATATACACAAACCGGATATAAAATACATAATGAATTATTGAATTTTTTTATCTTTTAAAAAACATTGAAACTATATAACTTACTTTAGAAAGGGAAATATAATATTAATACAAACTTATTATAATGAAATTACAACCTTAGTGTAAAAGAAAAATTAACACAAATAATTACATTTTTTACTGACTGCTCCATTAAATGACCAAATGCAGCCAACTTTCACCTAAACTGTCAAAACTGTTTTTACAAAAATTTCCCACACTCGCCATTTCAACTTCCTTCGCTTGTTTTCGCTCTTTCCTTTGCGTCAATATGGCTGATCAGGTAAGATGTGAACAATTCGCTGGAAATATACTAAAAAATTCAGAGATAATAGAAAATTGCACAGTATTTGATTTAAAATGTAAGCCGAAATAAATTTTCTAAAAAACGATGTAACCTATGTGTGGTGCAGGTGTAAAATCTTCGGTAAATTCTTGATCATAAAATTTTGCTGTCAAAAGTTAAAAGCTGGCGTAAAGGACAGCCATGCGGTAGTGCAATGTGACGTACGAAATAAAAGTAATATGATGCATAAGACGGGAACGCTGTCGTTAAACTAAAGATAAATGACTTTAAAATGGCGTACAATAGAAATTAAATACGAGAAATTAATTTTGTTAAGAGCTAACCTCACTTATTTATTCATTTTTGTAATACAAAATGTTCCTACCGATAACATTATACAGTGTCAGATATAAGCCCCATAGAAACATTATATTAGCTTTAAAACGTTATCAGAGGTAAACATATATGTGCCCTTTACTAATCTCTTTGTTTTTCTGTCTTTTACATGTTTCCCGTTCATGCTGCGCGGCCTACTAAAATGACTTGTACAAACCTGCCTGGACATCAAACATCTTTATACAACCCGTGGAACATGAATTTGCCGTTTCCCATTCGTCCCGATGTTTCCCACCTGCTAAACGCATAAAAACTAGAACGAGAGAGCTTTCCAAAAACAATTTGGTATTAACCTAAACAGAAAACTCAAGCCCGGAGTTGCGAAGAAGAAGTCACTTCGTCGATACCGGGATATTGGTTTGGGATTCAAAACTCCTCGTGAGGTAAATTGATTGATTTAGTTTCATACCAATTTTTGTACATACTTCATGCATTTTTTCATGTACTTCAGGCAATTGATGGCACTTACATCGACAAGAAATGCCCTTTCACTGGTAATGTAAGGATTCGTGGACGCATCCTCACAGGTGTTGTGCGTAAGACTAAAATGCAGCGTACAATTGTCATTCGCCGCGATTACTTGCATTTTGTACGCAAGTACAGTCGTTTTGAGAAGCGTCATAGGAATATGAGTGTGCATTGTTCACCCTGCTTCCGGTGAGTAAATAAACGGGTGTGAATTCAATTAGTCCCGAATTTTATTTCATAAGTAAAGGTTTTTTATGAATTAATGTAAATAAGCTAAGTTTTCAATAACTGCAATTCAAATATAATGTAATAAATTAATACAAAGCAACAAGGACGGGACGGGACTATTCAGTAATCTGAATTCGCTTTTCTAACATGTGTATATTCTATTAAATTGATATCTTGAGTATATAGGAATTATCTTTTATTTTAAATGATGATAAAATCATGACGGTCTTCATAAACACAATTGCTGAAAAGACTTGATCATATATATAAAATACTGACTAAAATAAAAATCAACAATATATTAAAATTAAATTAAGGGTCATACATACATATATTAAACTGGTGTTTTTTCTTACTCGTTGCAGAGATGTTGAACATGGCGATATTGTAACCATTGGAGAATGCAGACCATTGTCCAAGACTGTGCGTTTCAATGTATTGAAAGTCAGCAAGGGCCAGGGGGCCAAGAAGAGTTTTAAGAAGTTCTAGAAAATCAAAACCTTTTTTTTTACTAATTCAAAGTTTTTGGAAGAAAATAAATTAACAACTAGAAATTCTTTTGACTTTTATGAATTATTTAGTTTTTCACGGGAAGGGTTTTGGTAGCTTATAAAAAAGGGGGTTTTGAACTCATACATCTTACGAAACATCGTGCTAAGGAGGAGCAAGAACTAAGGTGAGACCCTTTTCCGAATATAATATGAACTTGTAAATGATTTAAAATTTTAATTGAAGTGATGATAAAATCATGACGGTCTTCTTAAACGAATTGCTGAAAAGACTTGATATTGTTTTAAAAAACTGACCAAAGATACAAAAAGCTTTTGAATTTCAATGAATTTTAAACATTTTATTAATTTTTTATTTTCTCCTTTCAGGCTTATGCTGAACAAATTGCTTGATCTTTTTTCTACATTTTCAGGTAATTAACTTATTACCTAAAAAATAATAAATGTAATTTATTTACTCTATTTGTTATATATAGTGATAAAATCATTACGGTCTTCAGAAACGAAATTGATGAAAACCCTTGACATTTATTTTAACTGATTTTTAATTAAGAGAGAACTGACGAAATAAAAGCAATATTTGAATTGACATATTAACTTAAACATCCCTTTTTTTTATGTTTCAGATTTATGAGGTTACGAATCAGCGGACTTTGTTTTACAGCAAACAAAACTTACCAGGATTTAATATTTAAAATTTTGATCCTACAAACCTGTCCTGTTTCCAAAAATTGTAACTTTATATACAGTCTGTCAAGATAGAGTTTGCACATTGAAAATAAATTCCATTTTTCAATTTGTTTAGCAAAATAATATTACTTTTATTTTATTTATAAAATTTTCGCTTATCAATTACCCTAGGTTAGGTTAGGTTAGGTTACTTAGAGGGACTTTTTTAGTCATCCGGTCGCTGGTGACCGGGTGCACTTAGGCCAAGAGGCCCATTGTGCGCCTCCTAAGGAAAGGAAAGTGGAGAGGAGGAAGGGGTGGGAGAGTGGGTGGGTGTCATTCAGCACTCTAGTCGAAGAGCCCCGTGCCCAACACGAAGCTCTTTATAGCCTTCCAGCCCTTGCGGCCGACGTCCTCAAGGGCAGTTATCTGCGTGGAGCCCAGTGTCTAACCTTACCCTGCAAAAGGCAGGGCAGTCACATAAGTAGTGCTCCAGTGTTTCTGGGTGTTCCAGGCAGGACTTACACACATCAGATTCCAGGTTACGTATTTTTCGTAAGTGGCCTCTGAGTTCATTGTGTCCAGTTAGAACCCCTATAATTATTCTTAGTTTACCTTTACTTCTAGCCAGAAGTTTCTTAGTTTGGGCCGCGTTCGGATTTCCCCATAGTTTCTTCGTAACCCTGGAGCCCTCCGTCGTGGTCCAGCACCTGTGATGCAGACTGTTCGCGACGTCCGCTATCTGGGTTTTTAGGGCTTGAAAGGGCCTTTTGACCGCCAGGGTTACCTCGTCCAACAAGGTGCCCTTTCGCGCTAGCTCGTCAGCCCTCTCATTGCCCTCAATGTTTCGATGTCCTGGCACCCATATCAGTTGTATCGAGTACCTCTGCGCCAGAAGTGTTATAGCTTCTTTGCAGCTGCGCACCACTTCTGAAGTCACATGGTCATTCGATACTGCCCTGATTGCCGCCTGGCTGTCTGAAAAGATTTTGCATCTCCTGCCTGGGATGTCGTTGCTGTTTAGCCATTTGGCACCTTCCATAATCCCAACAATTTCAGCCTGAAAGACTGTGTTAGAGTTATGTAGTCTGATGCTTGCTCCATAGTTGTTGTTCATACAGTAAAAGCCCGCGCCCGTGCGCCCGTCCATTTTCGATCCGTCCGTGTATAGGTGAATGCTATGGCTCATTTCACCTATCCATGCCGTGTTCCAATCACATCTGTATGGAATGATTGGCTCCACTGGCGTTCTGGACTGGATCTCCGCAATACGGTCACAATCCCATTCGTCGGGCCTTACATTCATATGGTCAAGTATGGTCTGATGTCCTGTAAAATTGTTCCTGTCATACCAGGAGCCCAGGACTCTCAGTCTTACTGCTGTTACAGCAGCTTCATACTTGACTTGTATTTCTATTGGGCGTATGGAGAGGATGACCTCCATCGCCTTTGTTGAGGTAGTGCTTAACGCTCCGCAGATCCCAATGCAGCATGACCGCTGCACCCTTTCCAGCGGCTTTACGTTGCACTTGGTTTTTAGCGCGCACCACCAGACTAATGAAGCATAAGTTAGTATTGGGCGTATCACGCTTAAATATAGCCAATTGACTATATGTGGTTTTAGTCCCCATCTGGGTCCTATACATCTTCTGCAGGTGGCCCACACTCTATAGGCCTTGTTCACTCTGCTTTCAATGTGTTCTTTCCAGTTAAGTTTCCTATCCAGGATCACTCCGAGATATTTGCCCTTATCCTGAAGCCTCAACTCTGTGCCTTCCAGGACAGGAAGATCAAATTCAGGTATCTTCCTTTTCCTGGTGAATAGGTCCGTTTTTCCAGGGTTTATGTTTAGGCCCCTGGGCTTTGCCCAGTGCCTCCTGAATTTTTCTTGATAAATACTGAGGGAACTTACCTGTGGCTATGATTACTATGTCGTCGGCATAGCAGACTACTTGGAGGCCTTCCTCCGTTAGAATCCTTAAGAGGCTGTTAACTACAGTGACCCACAGCAGTGGTGACAAAATGCCCCCTTGCGGGGTTCCCTGTAGTACCTTGCCTTCCACCTTTATACCCCATTGTTCACACCTTATGTACCTATAGCTCAATAAGTGTTTTATCCATCTCAGAATGGATCGGTCCACGTTAAACGAGCTTAAGGATCCTATAAGGGTTTCAGTGGAGACATTGTTGAAAGCTCCCTCGATGTCCACAAAAGCGGCGAGAGCATACTCTTTGGTGTCCAATGACTTTTCTATACCGTACACTACCTCTTGCAGTGCGGTTTCTACTGATTTGCCTTTGACATAAGCATGTTGCTTATATGTAAGTGCTTCCCTTGGAATGTTCTCTTTGATCATGTCATCGCAGACGCGTTCCATGGTCTTGAGCATAAAGGATGTCAGACTTATTGGTCTGTATGCCTTAGGTGAGGTGTAGTCCTCTTTCCCTGGTTTGGGTATAAAGACCACCTTTGCCTGTCTCCAAGCCTTCGGCGTGTATCCTAATTGGATGCATGCCGTAAATAGTGAGGCTAGTCTGTGTTGCAGTGCATCCTCACAGCTCTGAATTTGCTGGGAAGATGCCGTCCGCCCCTGGAGCCTTGTACGGATCGAAGCCATTTATAGCTTTCCTCACCATGTGATGGTTTATCTTTACTCCATCTCTATGCTCGTGCGTTCCTTTCCTGTTTGGTTGCTTATATGCCTCCAGACAGTTGGGAAAGTGTTCGCTCATCAGTATTTTTATCGAACTCTCCACGTCCCTTGCTGGAGCCCCGTCTTTCCCTGTCACTAGTCCAGGTTGCGAGTGAGTTTTCGATAAAAGTTTCTTGATTTTAGCTGCATCGTTTACTGAGTCAACTTGTTCACAGAATAATCTCCAGGAGTTACGCTTGGCCTCCCTGAGTTTATTCTTATATTGTTTTAACACTCCATGGTAGTCATCCCAGAGAGTGCTTGTGCCTAACCTTTTCGCCCGGTTGAACAGTCTTCGACAGTGCCTCCGTAGGTCGCGCAGATCGGGTGTGAGCCAAGCTCTGTTCCCGGGAGGTCCTGTCTTTTTTAAAGGACAGGCTGCCTCGAAGGCTCTTACGAGTCCTTTCGTAATGATATAGGTTTCTTTTTCGATCCCTTTACAGGTATCCAATAGATTCCTATCATTACACCTTAGCCAGTCCTCCGCTAGCTTCTTGAATTTTGGCCAGTTGGTGGCCTTCTTGTTTCTAATCAATTACCCTAAGTTGCAGTACTTACAACAGTTTAATGAAAAAAAAGCGAAATTTAATGCACAATCTACGAAATATGCAACGAAAATCATCATTACTCAGTTTTTTAACTGTCAAGAAACTCTTTTCACAACTCTTTTGTTGAGTTAATATGCGTTGCTTTCACCATTATTTAGGCATTGATTTGAATTTTTTTCTGTTGGTGTGTTAATTACTTATTCATTGTTGCTTTGCGAATACAAAAAGTTGAAAAATCGTAATTTGTGGTGGTTCTTTCTTTTAACATAACGTTTTTTAAATTGCCAGACAAAAGGTTATGTTTTAAGTTGTTAAGTGTTTAAGTTGGTTTATTGCAATGTACAGATGGGTAAAAGTGTGCCAGAATTATCCAAAATGTTTTCTGCTACACGAAAGACAATATACAATTATATTTATATTGTGAAGAAAATGAGGAAAGACTGCAACTGAAGTATTTAAGCGGCCGTAATTCTGAGTTAACTGAACGTGCAGAGCGCGTTATGATGAGGAAAATATACCAAAACCTCAAGGTTTCCACCAAAACGCTTGCACAAGATTCCAAGGAAGAGTTTGGTGTAGTCGTTTCGCATGAAACAATCAAGAGCTGCTGGTAAAAAGTCGCTGCTTTCCTACGCTTTGCTACGATGCTTTTTTCTCAACCTGCTTAGTATTGGGCCGACGTTATATTTTGCGCTGAGACAAAAATGATGTTCTGCTACAATGATGGCCCAACTAGAATGTGGCTCAAAGCCTTGGCATCATTAAAAAATAAAAATATTATTCCGACTGTAAAATTTCGATTATGATTTTTGAAACTCTTGATTGTTTCATGCGAAACGACGACACCACACTCTTCCTTGGGATCTTGTGCAAGCGTTCTGGTGGAAACCTTGAGGTTTTGGTATATTTTCCTCATCATAACGCGCTCTGCGCGTTCAGTTAACTCATGATTACGGCCGCCTACATACTTCAGTTCTAGTCTTCCCTCGTTTTCTTCACACTATAAAATATTATATATTGTCGTTCGTGTTATGGATAACATTTTGGATAATTCTGGCACACTTTTACCCATTTGTACATTGCAATAAAACAAATTATACACTTCAAAACATAACCTTTTGTCTGGCAGTTTAAGAACACGTTATGTTAAAAGAAAACCAACACAAAACACGATTTTTCAACTTTTTGTATTCGCAAAGCAACAATGAGTAAGTAATTAACTTACCAACAGAAAAAAATTCAAATCAATGCCTAAATAATGGTAAAAGCAACGCATATTAACTCAACAAAAGAGTTGTGAAAAGAGTTTCTTGAGAGTTAAAAAACTGAGTAATGATGATTTTTGTTGCATATTTCGTAGATTGTGCATTAAATTTGGTTTTCTGTTTTATTAAACTGTTGTAAGTACCACAACTTACGGTAATTGATAAAAGAAAATTATATACAGGACCAAAAAGTATTCTTTTTTTGCTAAACAAATTGAAAAATAGAATTTATTTCCAATGTGTAAACTCATTCTTGACAGACTGTAGAATAAAAGTTTAATTAATTTGAGCTTGAAACAATACCAGAGTATGATGTAAATTAATAGGAATTAACGAATGGAATCAGTATTGTTAGTGATAGTTGCAATTTAATTAGGATTTATTAATAATAGGGAATATATTCAAATAATTTCAATTCAATTTAAACTGTTTGAATATTTTTCAATGGCGTTCACCGATTTTCAATGGCGTTTAATGATTTTATGTATGTATCCCTTAAGCAATGTTTAGTAACCTAGAAATTAATTTTGAATTGTTTACCGCAGATACATGAATAAATGAATAGTTCTGAGGCAAAGGTCAAAAGTGAATTTTTTAATTGCAACATACTTGTATATGTGTATGTGTGGGCATATGAGAAAATAAGGTAAAAAAAAACTAATAAGCTAAGTGTTGGTCTTTCATCAAGTTCTTAAATTAAGTGCTTGCTTACACAGTAACCAATCATCAGTTGAAATGTTAAATTATTTATAACGTCATAAAATGTAGCTCACGTTTTCGATGTTATTGTGGCATATGTATGTATCTGTTGTTGACAGTATTGCCTCGCCTGGTCTGTGGTCACTGTATGGCCACCACCATGGTCACCTAGGATACAACAAATTCCAACAGACACGACACTGATGGTTATGGATATAGTTTCCGTATATCTAAAGGATGGTCTATTTTTATTTGTTAGAATTGAGATCGAACAGTTACAGTTTATTTTTCCAATAAATCAGTTCAGGTTTAAACCTCGAGCAAAAAACAAAAAAACCGGAAAGTGAAAGTGTTCCCATGATTTAGATTTTGTTTCTTTTCTAAAGTGATTTTGATGTAGAGTTTTTATAATGTACTCCATCAACTGGAAGATCTTTGCACAAATTATTTTAATTTGTCCAATGATTATATTTAAAAAACAAGCGATTGGCCAGACAAGTCAAAATATTAATGTTTGTAAGTTTTATATACATACAAATATTTAATATAATATTTAATTCTTATATTATATATTTGTTAATATATAGTCGTTTATTGCATTAAATATAATGTTATATATTTTATTTTTCGGAAATCGTTTCTTGTTGAAAAATAATTATTAATCAATATTAATTATTCATTGATATTCAAATGAGTGCCTCTTATATTGCATTTAGACTTTCCCCGTACCGTTAATTTCCACCAGAATTGAACACATCTACCAGTAAATGTTTAATTTTTGAAAGTCAAGACATTTATTTTTGATTGAATTTGAATTTCAATGATTTTAACATAAAAAATTAATGCGATTTTTTTTCAAAGCTTTCATATAAAGTACAATAAGAATTACAATTCTTTTAGTACCCTAATTTAGTACCCTAAGTAAAGCATAACAGGAATATATATATAATATATATATATATATATATATCCATATAAACGTAGGATTATTTTATCATTAAAATATTTAATTAATTAAAACAATAAAATCGCACTCATTAAAAACCTTTTAACTACTCTTTAATCCTCACACATTTAAAATCTATGAAGATAACTAAGAATATAAGATATTTAATAGAATTTTTTATAAATACTAAATCCAAATTTCTATCAGGAGGATATATTTTGTTTTTGATTCAGATACCCTACAATTGAAAGTGAAAGGCTATGCTTCGTGTTTCCTTTCGTTTGTAATGCGCAGAATAATGGTTAGCAGGAAGATACAAGATACAGATATGCATACATATCCAAGTATTCTTGATGAGCGTCATTTGATGTGCTGATCTAAGCCTGTACGTCTGTTTATCTATGAAACTCACAATTGAGAGAAAAATAATAGAATTATCTGAATGAAATTTCTTTCACACATATCATCTCTGTTACGAAATATCTCTGTTGGAAATAAGCGAAATCGGTTAGCAGGCACGCTCATTTTTCCAATACTTTTTGAAGCCGTCTCTAAGGAATTTATTTTGTGCATTGTGTACATTTAGTAGTAATAATATTTACATTGGTAGTAATGGGCGTCCGCCTGCATTAGAGTGTAGAATATTTTAGCTTCGTCAAAGTTGTATGGATTTCTATCTTTTAATAGTAATGTATGTATTATTGCACATTGAAGTTATTGTTTTTAAGCTTGATTTTTAGGTGCTGTATTTTTTTTATTCTATTCTTAGTATTTATAAATGAGATTGACAACGAGCCCGCTGCCAAAGCAGTCGATGTCGTCCTTACTTTCCTGAAAAAGAGTCCCTCGTACGGTCTATCAGTTCAAATTGAATCGATTGAAGCAAATAACACATCTGCAAAAGACCTTTTGGAAACAAGTAAAACAATTATCAAACATTATTTTGTAGTTACACACACATATGTGCACATATCTAATGAATAATGCCCACCATAGTTTGTACCCGATATGCCGAAAGTATTACGAAGAAACAACCACCGCATGTCGTATTCGATACGACAAAATCGGGCATCGTCTCGGAGACAGTGAAATCCTTCACACAAGCTTTAGGATTACCAACGATTAGTGCCTCCTACGGGCAGGACGGTGATTTGAGGCAGTGGCGCGATATAGAAGAAGAAAAGCAAAAGTATTTGTTGCAAGTGATGCCTCCGGTGGATGTCATTCCGGAAGTAATAAGAAGTATTGTGCGCAAAATGAACACAACCAATGCGGCCATTTTGTATGACAACACGTTTGTGATGGATCACAAGTACAAGTCATTGCTTCAAAATATTCAAACACGACATGTCATTACAGCGATTGCTAAAGAAGGGCGACGGGAGCGAGAAGAACAGATCGAAAAATTACGAAATTTGGATATAAATAACTTTTTCATATTGGGTAGTTTAGAATCTATACGCAAAGTTTTGGGTAAGTTACAATCAAGAACTAAAAGTATTAGAATTCATTGTTTTGTCCAATAAATTTATTCATTTATTGATTTCTTTGATAAAGAAATCATATTAACTAATCACCTATCAACTAAGTCACCTTTTTATAGTTCAAACAAAAGTGTAGTTTTTAAATGAATTTTTTTTTAAAATAACCAGATGCTTAATTCATAACCGCAGTTATATTTATACTTTTTACTTTATACTGTTGTTTTAATTTATACTTTTGAACTTATTTTTTGTTTTATCTTGTATTTATATTGTACTATTATGATGTCTCACTTATTTTTAAATCCTCTCATTGTCCTTATAGAATCTGTTAAACCGGCTTATTTCGAGCGTAACTTTGCTTGGACCGCTATAACGCAATACGAAGGCGAAGTCAGCGGTCAACGTGACAATGCTACGATTATGTTTTTGAAGCCCATGGCCTATAGTAAGAGCCGTGATCGTCTTGGCGTATTGAGAACAACATTTAACCTAAACGAGGAACCGCAAATTTCGACGGCGTTTTATTTTGATTTGGCGTTGCGAACCTTTTTGGCCATTAAGTATTTGTATAATTTTAGGGATATCTTCATTTAATATTTACATATTTAATAACTTTATATTTTGGTTTCTGTTTTTTTCTTTTCAAAGGGAAATGTTACAATCTGGTGCTTGGCCAAAAGATATGGAATATCTAGGTTGTGATGATTTCCAAGGCACAAATACACCGTCCAGAACAATTGATTTAAAGCAATACTTCACTCAGGTAGGAAAGCGTTGATGCGGTAGTTGTTATTGTTGTTGTAGGAGCGAACTGTTTTATTTTCATATTTCAACGCATATACAATTGTATATGCATATGCATAACAACTTTATATAATTTCAGAATATAGAAAACACAAACCAAATTCAACAAACAACAGTTTATAAAGTTGAAAAGAATAATTTTCTACAGTTTCTACTATTTCTATCTACATTAATTAATTAAATAATAATTCTTAATGGTAAATATTGATTTTGTTTGTCATTTTTTCTCTGATGGCGGTGTCCTTTGCCATGAAATAGGTAACAGAGCCATCGTCGTATGGAACTTTTGAGTTAGTCACGCAACCCGGAAAACCGTTCAACGGCTTCAGTTATATGAAATTCGAAATGGATATAAATGTTTTACAAATCCGTGGTGGCAACTCTGTCAACACTAAGTCAATTGGAACATGGTCAGCTGGTCTTGACTCGCCACTTACGGTCAAGGACGAGGAAATGATGAAAAACCTGACGGCAGACACAGTTTATCGAATTGCTACTGTTGTTGTAAGTATTTTTCATATGCATTTATTTAATTAACTCGCTTCATATGGGCTTTGTTAAAAAGTTGAACTTTCACTCACTTACATACTCACATACAAATGTATGTAAGTACGTATCAATATTTTCAGATAATCATTGTTAGTAGATATTGAATAATTTTTGAAAGGATTAGAAAAATAAATTGCTAGTTTATTTTTGTTTTTTCCCTCACTTATTGTTTTTAATTTTCATCCAATCATGATAATTCCAAAGGTTACTAGGATTAAAGAATTACCCAAGTTTCAAGATCATTCTACTACATTAGTTAAATAAGTTTTTAAAAATTTTTGCATTTATTTTTGATAATAAATTTTTTCATTTAATTATTTATCAATCAAATTTTAAACAGAGACAAAGAGAATAAAATTTTATTTTATTTATTGTTTTCACTTCATCTTTTTATTTTTTTTGCTTCATTAATAAAATTGAAAGAGCAATAAAGTGATTTTTAAAAGATCAGTAAAGTTACGGAATTTCCAATAATTTTGTTATGAGTAGAGTGACCATGATTTGATGTTTATATTTATCTCACACAATCATAATTTTTTGAAACTATTTTTTAGCAAGCCCCATTTATAATGAGGGACCCAAATTCGCCGAAGGGCTATAAAGGCTATTGCATAGATTTGATAAATGAAATTGCGAAAATTGTACATTTTGATTATACCATCCAAGAGGTGGAGGATGGCAAATTCGGCAACATGGACGAGAAAGGTGAATGGAATGGTATTGTGAAGAAGCTAATCGACAAACAGGCCGACATCGGTTTGGGCTCCATGTCAGTAATGGCAGAGCGTGAAATTGTCATTGACTTCACTGTTCCGTATTATGATTTGGTCGGTATAACAATATTGATGCAACGTCCGAGCTCAGCAAGTTCGCTGTTCAAATTCCTAACGGTTCTCGAAAGTAACGTGTGGCTTTGCATTCTGGCGGCCTATTTTTTCACCAGCTTTCTCATGTGGGTCTTTGATCGTTGGAGTCCGTACAGTTATCAAAACAATCGCGAGAAATACAAGGACGACGACGAGAAGCGAGAATTCAGTATGAAGGAATGTTTGTGGTTTTGCATGACGTCACTAACGCCGCAGGGTGGTGGAGAGGCGCCCAAGAACCTGTCCGGTCGTCTGGTAGCCGCAACCTGGTGGCTTTTTGGGTAAATTTCATTAGTTTCATGTGGATTAGAAGATAACAGTGTTGCAAAAATTACAGTTTTATTATCATTGCTTCGTACACGGCTAATTTGGCGGCCTTCTTGACCGTCTCACGTTTGGACACCCCGGTGGAGTCGCTGGATGATCTGTCAAAGCAGTACAAAATTTTGTATGCGCCCCTTAATGGATCATCGGCAATGACGTATTTCGAGCGTATGTCCAACATCGAAGATATGTTCTACGACATTTGGAAGGATTTGTCCTTGAATGATTCCCTCACACCTTTGGAGCGTTCAAGATTGGCTGTTTGGGATTATCCGGTGAGCGATAAATACACTAAAATGTGGCAAGCCATGCAGGAAGCGCAACTGCCGTCCAGTCTAGAGGAGGCTGTGGAACGCGTACGCAACTCAACACCTGTTAGTGGATTCGCCTTCCTCGGAGACGCTACTGATATCCGTTACCTGGCACTGACTAACTGTGATCTGCAGGTTGTGGGAGAAGAATTCTCACGCAAACCATACGCAATCGCCGTACAGCAGGGTTCGCATCTCAAGGATCAATTCAATAATGCGTAAGTTTCAAATTCTATAGCAGAAATGAAATCTTTTATGGATATTTAAAAAAATATTCAGGCTTGTTCTGCATTCCGATTCATACGGAAAAAATTTGATTCCTCTCATATTTTATTCGGTACTGTTGTGTGTTCCGACTCTGATGTTCGAATCCGATGCTACCATATTGATCGGAATTAAGGTTTTCTGCATTATGATTTATCGCAATTTTCTGTCGGAAGTAATCCGACTAACTTTTTGTGTGTGAATTTTAATTTTTGCGTGTTTTATTGTTTTCTTTTTATGAGTTGTTTTAAATTACAAAAGTTGTTTTAAATTACACATATTTTACAACAAACAGTTACAGTTCCACTAATTTACCTTACTATTTTTTTAAATTCTCTTAATTGAATAACAATCCAATAAACAAATTCACAGAAATGTTTGAAAACTTGCTTGAAAGGAAGATATTTGTTCTCTTCTCTTGTTCGAATCAGAATTGTTTGCCTTTCGAACATGTGAAATTTTATCGGATTGCAGGGTATTGTTTTTATACCCTACACACGAAGTGATGAGGGTATATTCACTCACTGCTTCCGTTTGTAACGCATTAAAGGAGGCGTGGCAGGTATAGAAAAGTATATATATTCTTGATCAGCGTGACCTCCTGAGTCGATTTAGCCATGTCCGTCCGTCTTTCTGTACGTCTGTCTGTCTGTCTGTCTGTCTGTCTGTGGAAATCACGATTACAAGAGAACGAATAGAGATATCTTCATCAAACTTGGCACAAATATTGTCTATCATTAGAAACTCATCGCTATTGAAAATGGACCATTACCACGCCTACTTTTTATAGTGAATATAAATGCATCCATGCTTATAGCTCAATTTCTCAGCTTGTAGAACGAATTCGGGGTTGAAATTTTGTCCAGAAGTTCACTGCCTCTGACCAAAACAGACTACCAGAAATGGGCGTGGTCCGCGCACTAATTAAATAAAACTCGATTAGAGGAGAACGAATAGATTTATTTTCATTAAATTTGGCACGAATATTTTCTGTCATCACAGGCTATTTGAGATTAAAAAGGAAAAAAATTAGAACAGTGCCACGTCTAATTTTTAAGTAAACGTGTGTAGGGTATATGAACTTCGGCCAGCCCGAAGTTAACACTCTTTCTGGTTTAATTATAAAATAATATGTTTTTATTGCTTTACCATTGTATGCTGAAGTATTTTAACGCTACTCAACAAACGAGAGCTGGAAAAACTAAAAGAGAGATGGTGGAGAAAGGGCGATATACAAGATAAATGCGACAAACAAGATGATCAGTCGGATGGCATATCAATTCAGAATATTGGCGGCGTCTTTATAGTGATCTTTGTGGGCATAGGAATGGCTTGCATTACTTTGGCATTTGAGTATTGGTGGTACAGGTGTCGCAAAACTCCACGCATCATTGATGTTGCTGAGGTAAACTCAACAGGAAAAGAAGGCAAAAAGGTTGAGGGCGTCATTTTGGGCCAAAGAAAAAAAGATTACGATACGGCGAATGCAGCCTTGCGTCCAAGATTTCATCAATATCCAGCTGGTTTTAAGTCCAAGTTTTAATATGTATAGTTCTAAAAGTTTAACGTTTAATTCAATTATGTATGAGATAAAATTGAATCGATATATTTTGGCAAAAATTTAATTAAAATACAAATTTTATTCCTGCACAATCATATTTAATAATAATGTATTTAATCACTTTTTAAAAGTAAGGAGAAATAAAAATACGCTAGCTATTGATTTACTCCACATCAAAATCAATTTCTTAATAACTTAAATAAAATTCCTTAAATCCAAATTTTTTACTAGTTTTACTAACTAATAATAAATTGAGACAAGCAAATAAGACAAAAATGAAAAATCATCAAACTGATATAAAAAAGGCAACAAAAACCGAGACAATAAAACGAAAACTGTTATAAAATTGTCCAGAACACACTCCCATAACAATTATAAATAGAAATTTTGCCTAATTTACTTTACAGGCAACACCCAGAAAAGTGTTTCGTACCTCGCTTAAGTTCAGTGGGTTTTGAGCATTTAAATGCATAATTACATAATTAATATGCATATATCCACCCAAATACCCACAAAAAGTTTGTAAAGCTTACACTCACGAAAGTACGAAACGCTTGTTACACACGCTTGTTACATAAATTACGGAAAACGAGAAATTACTAAAAATTGTTTTGAAAAATTGTTTCAAAGAATCAATTACTTTTTTCCATTTGTTGCAGGACAAATCTGATGATTGTAATAAATCTTTTCCTGTAATAGTATGTGTACATGTTATGACAAAATTTATAGAATAGAAAGTTGCGCTAGTAAACAAAGAAAAGTGGTCTCGTTCTGCGCACCTACATACGTCAATAAGTATTTCTGAAATCAGTAGGGTCACGACACCTGGTACAAATGCCAAATTTGAAAATTGGCATGAAGAAGAGTTAGAACAGATTAAATGTTACTCGAACGCTCCGATTTTGTTGATGCTGTTTTGTTGTTGCAGTTTTATACGGTACTTCACTTCATTATTCATTATTGGAATAATAATTCACACAATAATTCACTTCAAACATTCATATTAAAAATTATTGCTATAACCAGTGTGCAGCCCCTCGAAACAAAATTTGAATACAAATACTTATTGACGTCATTTGACGTCCCTGTCAAACGAAAATAAATAACAGACCTGCGCGTGCCGCAACTTTCTTTCTATTAACCTTGATTTTATGATTTGAAATCATAAAACCATTTATTTTATGATATTATTTTTCCGATGTGAAGTCGGATTTTTATAAAATTTCCCCTCCCGTCTAAACAAGGGAAATTTACCAATCCATTCGATTTTTTTCTTGTCTGGACCCAACCTACACGCCCTAGTCTTTTATCCCCTCTTATGTATATAATTGTGCATGAATTGTATAAAAAATTAGTATAAAAGCCTCTCTTCGCCAGGAAGTTATTATTTTTAGTTATTTCGTAAAAAAAATTGCGAAGCCTTTTGGACTTTCTCACCTTAATATTGAGAAATTACACTTTTGTGAAAAATTATTAATATTTTAAATTATTAAATTTTTTATAATAAAATCTGACAAATTAATCAGCACAAGCTAGGAAAAAAATATAAATTTCCTCCCAATCGGATTTATTGCAAAAAATTGGCGAAGCCGTTTGGATTTTTGAAATTCGCGATTTTTCTCATCATCTGTGAAATAATTCAGGTTTTTAAGTGATGTTGAAGTAAAAAAAAGTCCTGGACATATTTTGCTAACAGAAAGACACAGGGATTTTATATATGTATATAGATTGTTTGTAAAAATATATATATAATATAATGATGATATAATATATACGTAAATATATATTCTAATATAATAATAGGAGTATATATAATTTGTAAGCAATCAAATAAAATCGGAGACAAACACTAAAGTAAAATTTTGCTTATAATTTAACTAATAACTATGTGTATATACCATATAATTATACCTTTTTCCACTCAAACTTATATTTTACAGGTGGTTCAGTAACATTTAATTCCTTTTCTACCGCAATCCAATACTTTCCAACCTCCTCCTTGGTCCGTTTGGTCCAGAGGCAATTTCTGGATACTCTTCCATTAAATTAACCAATTTTTGAAGTTGGTTTCAATTTGTCCTGTAAAAAAGGTCAATTAAAAAATTGCACGTTTTAAAATTTCTGATCAATTTCTATATACAAAACTGAGAAAAATATAATTTTAAATGCAAATTTTAATATCATTAAATAAGGAAAACAAATATAAATGCAATAAAATGTATTTGAAAAAGCTTTTTAATAAAAAATTATGCGAACTGAACCAATTTTCAAAAAGAACAACACATAAAGTCGCAGAAGAACATTTGTTCCTTTAGCGCAGCGGTCGGGGAACTTTTTTAATTATTAACCCAAAATATTTTTGTGTAAGTTGATATTACCCCATGGCGAAGAGCAAAAAAAAACGAAATCCGATAACCGACGATAACCGAGCACTGAAAAACTGGCCCTTAGTGGTGGGGAGTGAGATGGCGTGGCCTGCATATGTCGCTATATTGTTTAAGTTGAAAAAAATACTAACAGGTTTATAAAATAGCAAATTAAAAATATATGTATAACTTTTACTCACAAAAGTTTCATTTTTACCCCCAAAAATTTCATTTTACCCCATTTGGGGTAATTTTCGCCGATCTCTGCTTTAGCGTCTTAACAGAATTTTTGCACTCAGTGAATATTTTAGTCAACACGAAGAAATAAAAAAGAACAAAGAATGCTGATACTCTTATTAATTATTATGCTCAATCACTTGATAATTCCCCTGTTAGCCTCTGCTCTCTTACGTCTCCATCTACCAGCATGCCACAATCTTTTCATTTTATGACTGTTAGTGAATATTATGTCTGCAAATGTCTCATGAAAGTTAAATCCAATTCGATTGGTTAAGATGGTATTCCTATAAGATTCATAAAACTCATTTTGCCATTCATAATAAAACCATTGACACACATAATAAATTTCTGTTTTACTTCCTCAACATTCCCTGATTTGTAGAAAATCTCTATTATTCAACCAACTCCAAAATTAAATAGTCCATCTGAACTCAGTGCTTTTAGACCAGTTAGCATCTTGTCGGCTTCATCTAAAGTATGTAAAAAGTTAATGTTTATTCAAATATCCACTCATTTAGATAATAACAATCTTCTTTTGCCTCTTCAATCGGGTTTTCGCTCAGGCCACAGTTGCACTACTGCTATTATTAGGATTCTTGATGACTTAAGACCTGCCTATGATTCGGGAGCAATATCCTTACTCGGAATGCTTGATTTTTCTAAAGCTTTTGATAAGGTAAACTACTTGTTAGTGTGTTCAAAGTTAAAGAGATTCTTTGGTTTTAGTGATAATGCTCAAAGGCTTGTGATGTCCTATTTATCCTACAGGTATCAGAGAGTTAAGGCTTGCGGTAGGTTTTCTCAGCTAACATCGGTTTTTAGTGGAGTTCCTCAGAGTTCCATCCTTGGTCCCCTACTGTTCTCGATTTTCCTAAATGATATATTTGCTGTATGCAAGCATGTATCACTACATGCGTATGCTGATGACATCCATGTATATATGTCCAGCCACAAGGACCATATCTTGCAACTGTGTGGTGCAATGAATGAGGATTTGAGTAACATTTACCAGTGGGCTATTACTAATAGACTTCAACTGAATGCTGCCAAATCTTATATTTTACCAATTACTAAAATTAAAACCAAAAACCTTAATCTCCCGCAGGTCCTTATAGGCAATAGTCAGTTAAAGGTTGTTACCAATATTAAGAATCTTGGCTGTGATAAATTCAACACTAACATGTGCAGATCATATCAACATTATAGTTAGGAAAATTTATTACAGTTTACGCAACCTTAGAGTATCGGCTTATTGCACACCAGTCAGTGTGAGACGCATGTTGGTTTTGCAGCTTGTATTGCCTATAATAACATATGCGGATGTGGTGTACAGTAGACTGGACTCTTCTTCCCAATTAAAACTACTACTTGCTTATAACTATGCTACTCGATATGTATATGGCTTGAGTAAATTTGACCATATATGTAACTACTTTTAGGAGGTTAGGTTGTGATCTTATTAATTATCTAAATGCTCCTGACTAAATCCTGACTAAAATTCCTCGATATTTATTCACAAAATTACAATTCGCACAATCGCAACGTACATAGTCGTATCTTAATTGTACCTCGATCTGGCTCCTTGCATACATCAAATCTTTTTTTTGTCAATGCTGTTAGATTATGGAATTCGCTGCCACGATGTATTAAAGATGTGACTAGCCGGGATATCTTCAGAAGAACTGTTATTTCTCATTTCTCTAGTCTTTAACTTCTAAAACTTTTTCTTTCTTCTAATACTTTCTCTACTTCTAATACTTCTCTGATACTTTTTCTCCTTACTCTTCTAGTTTTAAGCTCGTTTTATAATTTATAATACTTTGTACTAAATGCTAAATAGTTTTATACTTAGTGCTGTAAAAGAATCTTATTGTATTGTACGTATGTATTGTATTGTATTGTATTGTACTTATGTATCTTATTGTAAGAATTCTTATTGTACTGTGAATTCTCTCAATAAATAAACAATAAACAATATTAAGTCAAATGAAAAATTGTATTAAAAGAACTAACAATAAGTTGAAAAAAAAGAAACAAAGCTCAAGAAAATTTACACTCACTTTAAACGCAAAAATGCAAAATAAATTCATTAGTTTATCGATTCTCAACTCAATTAAATATATAATTAATAAAGTATTATAAATTAAAGTGAACTAAATAAACTAAATTAAAATAAAAACTAAAATAAACTAAATAAAGAAAATAAAATAAATTAAATAAAATAAACTAAATAAACTAAAAATAAATTAAATAAAGGAATATAAAATATCTTAGTTTTAAAATAAAAATAGTTATTTTCTAAAAATTCCATTTTTTAGTTGCGTATTAGAAATACTATATATAAAAAATACTCCAAAATGAATGGTTACAGAAATTAAGGAACATGTTTAGATGTACGAAAATATTAGAAATATAATTAATAAAAAACAAATACATATAAATATTTAAAAATGCAAATAAATAATAAATTAAATTAATAAAAAACTAAGAATTACAAGACACAAAAGCTAAAGAAAAAATATCTGAAAAACAACATTTAAAAATATGTATATCCAATTTTGAAATACTTTCAAAAATTTTCGATAATCAAACAATAACACGTTAAAAAACTGCTTAATTAAATATGGAAAAGTTAATAATTCATAATAATAATAAATTATTACAAATAATAAAAATATACACAAATATAAACCGTAAATTACAAATAATAAAAATTATAAATAATAAAGCTAAACTAAACATAACTAAATAATAACTAAACATTTAAAAAACTAAAAATATCTCAAATTCATAGAATAAAAAAATTTTGCATTCAATTGCATAAAATAGGCATTAAAAAAATTTTACATAAAAGTATACAAAATACAAAAATCTTTCGATGTTTATATTAAATATTTACTGTAAATAAATAATATAAAGAATGATATAACAAAAACTCAGTTTTAATTGATTTTGATTTCAAATAAAAGCAAACAGAAATTACATGAAGAGAGTTGTTGTCAACTTATTTGTTAGTTTGAATAAAATGGTGATTCATTTGAAGGTTACAGTGGACAATACTTTTGTTCTATCAAAGATAAATAGCTTAAAATACTGGCTTTTCCAAATCTGAAACATTTTCATTTTTGAAATGAATTTTCAAAGTACACATATATTGAAGTAAATAACAACAATGCAATTTGCTCTGTTAATCTTTACTCTTTAATCTTTTCACTGTTAGAGCTCAGATCTCTGCAATCTTACCTTAATCTGAACTCTGTTAATCTTAACTCTGTTAATCTGAACTCTGCCAATCGAACGAAAAAGCGAATTAATTAATAACTTGAATATTACAAATTTATAATAAAATTCTATATTATCCACTTTAAAGTTTCAATTAAAATTGAAAAATAAATTGACTGAAATTAAAGCATTTAAATTTACTTTCAATTTATTTCAAATAAATTTAATTTTTCTTCAAATAGAGTTTAGTTTATGAACCACATGCATAGTAATAATAGTAGAAAAACAAATGGATTAGTTTCCAGTGTTGCCGCGGCATCCATGTGTATATCTAAAAGAAAGAAAAAAAAAACAATAAGAGCTTACATAAAAACCTATTCCTGACATCGGGAATTTTACTCACCCAATCCGCACAGAGCTTGAAACGTTCGAGAACAGCTCGGCCGGTTGCGTGGACATTTCGTACAGACTTCGCCCCAGCGGAAATGCGTATCAAACTTTTCCCGGTTGAAGGGCGGATAATAGTAGCAAATCAGCATATAACCGCTATACATTCTAAAGAAGTTGCTCTTTCAGAAACGTATTTCAATACAATTTGAGTATTATAAAAAGTATTATAAAAAGAGGAGGAAGTTCTCCATAATAGAAAAGTTCTCTATAATATAACAGTTCTCAATAATAGAAAAGTTCTAATAATACCCATGATTTACTGTTCTTTATGCTGTATACATATGATAGATGTACTACTTTATACAAAAACAGTTTTGGGTATATGTACGAGTACATATGTATATTTGAATGGATTTGAATGGTTTGAATGGATCTCGATACCATCGAAGTGAAGTTGGAATGTGATATGGACGAAATTAGAATAAACTTAGGCTCAGATAGAAAATGTTCGATCAAACATACACTAATTTAAGCTAATAATAAAAGCTAATCCATTAAACATTCACACGATTAGAATGAATGTATGTATGTATAATAGTATAGATAATTAGTTAAGAGTTAAACTTAAGTTAAACTAATCGGTTTAACTGATTCGAATGCAGTTGTTTTATTTTGACGTAAATGAGTTCAATGAGTTTGGATTAGACTTTAAAGGATAAAAGGTTTCCAACAAACAACAAGGCACAATTTCATTAGAAATCTTTCATTTAATTTTAGTATTCGGATGGGAAAAACATTATATCTGCGGTTGGAATAATAGGAAAGAGGAGTATTTAAACATTTTGAATACTTAAATGTTTTACCTGGCATAGGCACAACCAAGAAATTGTGTTCTCGGCCAAATCATTTGCGTAAAATTAAGAGCATATTTTTTACTTTTCTTGTGTTTTTCAATAAACTGAGTTCCAGTTTCGACACCGATGCCCATTTCCAGGTACCATATGCGCACGACGCGAGAGGGCCAACGATTGATTAGTAAATGTCGAAAATGCAAGTTCGTGTTGACGCGTAAATTATTTTGACCTAAGAAAAATTAAGTAATATATTAAATATACTCATATGTTAGAAGAGTTAAGATTAGGAACCCAAACTTTAAGAACTATATACCGACCCGACTTTGAATAGGGTAGGTTATGCAAGTGGAAGACCCACGTGGCGTACTACAATCTATTCAAAGTAGTGGGTTTTTGTAGAATTTGTAATGAAAAAGTAGTCGGAATACGCCCATAATTGGCATTGTACTTAATCATGTCATTAAAAGTAGAATGACAAGAAGAATGCATATAATATCTTGTCATTCTAGTACACACCAATTATTTATCCCAAACTCTTAATAGGAGGATAGTGAAAAAGTCTTTATAGTTTATTTCCATGACTTGTTTCACGGTTGCCAAAAAGGTCTCTTCCGTGTTATTATACACATATACACCGATCAGTGTTCGATCCTAAAAGACAGAGTATATTACCGATAAACTGACAAGCATCGGGGGTGACTTGGCACTTCATCAGATAGTTTGACGCCACGGTTTCCAGATCCCGGCTCCAGTACTGTAAGAAATTCGGAAATCAGTATTAGTTTCTGAAAAATTCTATGAATTGGTACTTTAAGAAGAGTTCGGGAGAGACAACGGGACAAAGGGAGCTTGGAACAACAAAAAAGGAATTGATTCCAAATATTTTCGAGATAAAAAATTAACCAATCCTTGGTGGGTTTTTTTTTCTTTCTCGAACTCGGGCTAATTTGGTCAATAAAAGAGTTCAAGAATGAACAAAGACCCATCAAAGACCTTTATCTCTTCCTCTTTCACGAACACTCTCTCTTTGGTTTTGTCTTTGGATTTACAATAAGATTCATGTTGGCGATATTAAAGTTGGTGGCCACTTTGTTGCGTACACCGTTGTGCCCCTCAGTGAACTGTTTCTTGATGGAGTCTGTCATCTGCATGATGTAGAAATTTGAACAATTTTCAGGAACTTGGACTTTCTGCAAATGGAATAGATGGATAGGTAGAAATAGATAGGACGGATCTCATCGGATTCCTCGGTCAAGCTTTCATTTTCATCTTTTGTACCTCACAGAGAAAGTGCGTTGACTCGTCCGGACAAGTTTTGTGATCTGGCGGACACATGGTTTCATGTGGATTCAGGATCGGCAACTTCAATTGGCAACAAACTCTCTGAATTTGAGCAAAATTGAGTAAAAAGAGAGCAATCCAAATTATTTGCACGCGATTTTGCGAAATTTTGCCGAACATTTTCTATGATAAGACAATAAACAAAACGGTTTTAAAATCGAAAAATGTTCGCTCAAAATACACCAACAATAATTTTCTTTAAAAAATTTTTATACTAACAGAACTTTTAGGACACATTTGACAATTTTTAAGCGATAAAAAAAAGCTAATTCGAAAATCATACAGTTTTTTTAAAACTTACTAATTTAATATTCCAAATATTCAAAGTAGATTTGAAGCATAGATTTGGCACTCTAATTTTTCTGAAGTTTTATTGATAGTGACTTTTTAATTTTTTCAAGGATTCATATATTTTTTGGCATTTGTTGTAGGACAAATCTGATGATGTGTTTGCCTGTAATGGTATGTGTACATTTTATTTAAATTTATTTCTAAATTAATTTATATCTATCTATGTTTATACAAAGTTGATATATGTTTATATATCCCGAGTGATATACGATACTATACGTCCCAAATTAAGTGAGGCATTATTTAAAATTCAAATGCCAACTGCTGTTTTTATTCTACGAGTGATAAAAATTATGGGTCAAATTTACTTAGACTTACTATTTGTTACTAAACTAATGTTAAATCCAGCACCAACGACGTCTGAACTGTGGTGCGTTAACGATTTTTTCTTTTTGGGTGTTCGGCTCCCCAGTAGGCCTATTATCACCCATTACAACAAGTTTCACAAATAAACATTATAAACGTCAAATAAATATATAGATATGTACATATACTAACGACAAAATACTAATGCAAAAACATAATTTGTTGAAATAACGAAATTTGCACAAGTTATACAAATGATTAAATGCAAAGAATAAATTGATGAATAAATGTTATAAACAGTTCAGGGCTAAGTGCCTCCGGTAAGTTGTACGGCACTGTAGTGATGAAATGAGTAAAATCTAAAAAAAAATATTTGAATTATTAAATTTAAGCACATTCTTTAATTTAACCTGTTTTTGGAAGGTTCGCCAGAGAGAGGATAGTACGTCAGCAGTTTCCAGATGATCGCGTAAGTTAGGTAAAATAGATGAAATCCAGTTGCCAGAGAGTAGTTGATCTGCTGACCTGCCATGGCATCGTAGAAGTGCAGGAACCTTTGAAAAGCCAGAACGCTTTCGTAGTCTATATCGCTATCCATAATAAAATAGTTGTAATTCATATCGACAATATTGAACATATCGATTTCGTTGTGGAAATAATCGACTCCACGTTGCAGCGGATCCTTGGCATTTCTATGGATTAGAGTGCAACAACATTATGTTACGAGTGCAACAACGACCTTTGAACGCATTTTATTAGAATAAATTCGCTATAGTTGACAGTTCGAAGCCGATATGGGGTACCGAAGAGACACGTGCCATACATGTTATACCAATATATAATACCAATATATTTACAGTTCATTTACAATAAATTATTAAACAAACTAAATTTTTTCAAAATTTATTTCAGGAGCTAGCTAGAAAAATTTTTAGAGATATGTATATCACATATACCAATCGTTACAACATTAAATAAAATACAAAATATTGTTAAAACATATTTAAGTACACGAAGTAAGTTAATCTAATAAAACTAAAAACTAATCTTTAATAATATTCGTATACTAGTCTCTTCGTGGACCACATCAATATCTCCTGACTGAGTGCAGTTTCTTGTGTGTTGCATGCACAACAAGTTATCGTCTGCGATCGAATTACTGACTGATCGACTGATTAAAATGATGATTGATCGATTGATGAACTATCCATTCACTCAGCCTATCAGTTGATTCTGTGCTTAATCTAAACCAAAGGTAGTTACATTTTATAAAGTACAACTATATATCATAAATTATAAAAAAGAAGTTCAACGTTTTTATGTTTTACTAGCTGACCCGACGAACTTCGTCTCGCCCAAATATAATAATATCTGAATTCAAAAATTTTAATACGATCATGACTTTATTAAATTAAATACAATGCATCTTAACTCACAACGCCGATTAATTTCATTATCAGAATTTCCAAGGAAATAAATTTGTGATCAGCATTCACGGCGGGCAACAATACTCCTGCGCGATGGTGAATTTGTCCTTGAATCTATAAAATCAAACACAATTTCTTGAGTTTGTGTGATGGTTTCCTTCATTGAAGCTGGTTCGTAAATCTTAAATATTTGCATTCGAAAAAGAATTTACCTTAAAAGTAGGACTAAAGCCTCGTGTTTTGTTAATATTCGCCCCAAAAGTCATTTGGAAGGAACTGTTATAATTTTGTATGTTGTCCAAGAAATGCTTCGATCGAGTATCTTCGCCAGAAAGCAATGATGCCAATGGCTCTGGTGGCGGTGTCAATTGTTGTAATTTTACCTTTCCGGTCGCACAACATATTCCTGGTGGTTCTTGTCGGAACCTCAAAGCATTGCAATATTGACAAACAGTGCTCATTGCACCCAAGTGTGCCATATCCGCTGCGTAAAAACTGTTGGATCGTACCTGAACGCCGAACGTTCGTTTATGATTGTGTCGGTTGGCCGTCTTTTTTGTCGACGTTCAAAATTATTTCGAGCGTTTGCTTGTACTGCTCGAGTCGAACTTGATTGAATACGTTGTTCCGAAGTCATAATCGATCGCCTTGCGAAATTCTTACACAATTTTCTTCCAAACAGTGTCTGCGTTCTTCATCTTTCTCATTCACAAGATGGTCACTTGTTCGAGCTGAGTTACGCGTATGTCGACCGTCTAACTGGTGGCATTTTAAAGCGCAAACCGCAAACCAAAATATTAAATTATATCGAACTTATATGACCACAGGAAACAAAAACACAAAATTATCACGCACTGATCACTGATAATAATTATTATCAACTTTTTACAATATACTATGTATGCAAGAAAGATAGATTACTATCACCACTAACCACATAATATATAGACCGCTAAAAGTCCCTTTTTTCTGGTCTGCAAATATTTCTATAGCCTGGGTCCCACAAAAATTCTTACTCTCGTATTCTCTTTTCAAGAGCAATTGTTTTTGTTTTACAACGGTTATGAACGGTAGGCTTTCTCGTTCTTCCACGTGTTTAAAATGTGTTCCTACTCATTTCCACAAATGCTTCTATAGTCTGGGTCCCACGAAATTTCTTACTCTCGTATTCTCTTTTCAAGAGCGATTGTTTTTGTTTAACTACTGCCACGAAAGGTAGGTTTTCTCTTTCTTTCTTCCACAGATCGTGCTCGTTATTGCTTTCGTCATTGCATATTCGTATTCTGTGTATGTGTAGCTTATTTTGCTAGGTTGTGTGTGAGTATTTTCATCCAGTTGAAAATATTTTATGTTGCTTTTTATTGTTTCTAGGATTTTTAGAACTTTGATATTTTCATATTTACGTTCGGTGTCCAAGTAATATTTTTATTTTTGGCATATTTTAAACACGTCTAAAATCTGCTGTTTTCAATTATGAAAATAAAAAAAATTAAATTAAGATTTAAGAATTTTTATTTTTCTTATTTTTGTTTGGTTTTCACTTTTAGTGCACAATTTCTAATAAAATTTCATAATGATATATTTGCCACTTTTTTCAACAAAAGTGCTCATTCTCTGAGCATAAAGAAAACCATTTTTAATTGTGTATTGAGAAAACCAATAATTCAGAAAATTTTAAACAATGGTTTTCTGAAACAAACAGTTGCTATGAGCATAGAAAATACATTTTGAACTATTTTCTGCTTGTTTTAGTTAGAAAGAACACTTCCTGGTTATCTGAGAAATTGTGCACTAAAAGTGAAAACCAAACAAAAATAAGAAAAATAAAAATTCTTAAATCTTAATTTAATTTTTTTTATTTTCATAATTGAAAACAGCAGATTTTAGACGTGTTTAAAATATGCCAAAAATAAAAATATTACTTGGACACCGAACGTAAATATGAAAATATCAAAGTTCTAAAAATCCTAGAAACAATAAAAAGCAACATAAAATATTTTCAACTGGATGAAAATACTCACACACAACCTAGCAAAATAAGCTACACATACACAGAATACGAATATGCAATGACGAAAGCAATAACGAGCACGATCTGTGGAAGAAAGAAAGAGAAAACCTACCTTTCGTGGCAGTAGTTAAACAAAAACAATCGCTCTTGAAAAGAGAATACGAGAGTAAGAAATTTCGTGGGACCCAGACTATAGAAGCATTTGTGGAAATGAGTAGGAACACATTTTAAACACGTGGAAGAACGAGAAAGCCTACCGTTCATAACCGTTGTAAAACAAAAACAATTGCTCTTGAAAAGAGAATACGAGAGTAAGAATTTTTGTGGGACCCAGGCTATAGAAATATTTGCAGACCAGAAAAAAGGGACTTTTAGCGGTCTATATATTATGTGGTTAGTGTTACTATCATTATTGTATATCATATCAAAAATTGTTATAAATTTTTTTTTTTTAATCTCATATTTTTTTTTCATTTTTATTTTTGTAAACTTTGATGTGACAGAAAACAACTGATGTAAACTGCTTTTTTCTAATATTTTTTTACTGAAGTTTTAGTTTCATACAAATTAAAAATACAAGTTTTCGACTTTTCCGATCGATTTTCTCAAAATTTTCTTTCATACAAACCTTGTCCTGGCAATTACGAACACTACAAAATAAGCAATCGAACACTACAATCAGTCAAATCGGTTCAGCCGTTCGCAAGTGATGGCGTTACATACATGTGGCATCTCATTTTTATATATATAGATATGAAAATAAATAAAAAAATTATTGAATCTAGGCAACGGGCTAATGTGCAAGGAAACTCTTTCCATCATCTTCATCTTGTTGGGTACCAGCAACGTATCATCTGGACCTGCCAGATGTTGTTCATCGACTCGACGGGATTTCAGCAAACTTGATGCTGCAGCATAAGGTGCCGCAAATGGATATCCTGGTTCATCCAACATAAATCAGATAAAATTGAATCGATATATTTTGACAAAAATGTAATTAAAATACAAATTTTATTCCTGCACAATCATATTTAATAATGTAATTAACCACTTTTTTAAAACAATATATGTGTAGTCTTTTCATTGAGAAATAATAAAATATATATATAAAAAAAACTATTCACATAAACAATAGTTTTACTAATTAACTTAAAAAGAACCCGAATACGGATGTTCCAATATTTCATCTTTTTATTCACTCCCATTATTTTTAAGTTCTCATTGTTATTTAGCTCCAAAAAAATCCTTGCAATTACTGTTAAATGAAAAACAAAACTTCCCTAGAACATTTAAAGTAGTAATTTAAACAAACTATCAAAATGAAGAATTTATAACATGAAAACCCGCCAAAAGTAAAAAAGAATTATTAGCAAATATTACATCTTTTCTGGTATTTTTAATATTTTTTTTGTCGCGAAGATTTTTCATTGTATACAAAAATTATTCTACAGTTTTTCCATTTGTTCATTCACTTCACCTGTATTTCATTCACTACACTTGCTTCTCAGATATCTTTCTGTTCAATTGCTCAGCAACATACTGCCAATATTTGCGTCGTATAACGTCGTGTTTCGTTGACAAATCATGGCATAAACCGTATATTTTGCGCGATAATAACTCACGATTACCCATATTTTCGGTCTGCAAACACTTTTCTTCATATAGATCGATTAGAAATGCAAGAAGATATGGCGAACGCACCCCAGAGTCGTACAGTTCTTCACAAAATTCAACAACATCCGGATTTTGGTCAAGCATCCCATCCTCGCTCTGCTTGATTACACCTTTCAGGTAGTTCCAAGCGCTTTCATTATTTTTGACAACGCGTATGCGCTTCATCGCGTAGTGTAGTTCGCGCATGATAGCTTCCGTGGTGAATCCGTAGTGTTTGATGACAAAGAAACGCTGATTCCAAGCGGAATTATTGCGTATATCTTCGGCAATAAGCCGATCAACAAATGTTAACTCGTCTTCATACAAGCTAAAATGGCGAAAAATTATTTAACTGAACACAAATACGTGAGAAAAATACCACGTAACGAAACCCACTTGAATCTGCGTATGGCCCACTGTCGATGCTGCCAGGCATGATAGTTCTTGGCGTCCCTTTGTAGAGCAACCTCCGTTAACTCTAGCTCTTTAGAACCGTCATTTAGGAGCGTTACAATAAGGCGCCGGTGATGCCACACCTGATAGTTTTTGGCATTATCACGTATAACCTCTTCGATATAGTCCAGCTCTCGGTAGAGGTCGCAGTTCAATTCCCGTAGGATATCACGTCGATATTGCCACACCGTATAGTTGGCTGTATTTAAACTCAAAGCATCTTTTGTTAGCTCGAGAGCTCGTAAGGATTTCTCCTGAGACGCTAGAATTGCACGAAAGTAATCGAATACTTCGCGAACTAAATGAGTAAATGAATGAGAATTTTCGTTATATAAAGTATTTTTTAATAAAATCCTTAAATCATCTTACATTTGTTGCTGTAGGCTATTGCAACAATTGGATTTTCACCATCGTCCTGAGCTATGGGCGTAACATCAGCCCAATCATTTCGTTGACTATACGGTATCCAACTTGGAGAATAATCATCGTCCGAACTGTCGCTCATCGTGGTATTGCAATTGTATTCGTAATTAATGAATTAGTTAGAAAATATATTATATTATTTGAAAATTTAGTATGAAATCTTTCAATTATTTATTTTTGCGGATTATCCACAGAATCGCCCAGATTTCTTCGAATATTTAACGCTAACGCATTTGTCAAAATGCTGTCCAATGTCAAAAATTATCCACAGACTGCTCTGTTCGGTTTGACAACTGCTGTAAATTAATAGGATGTTCCAAATGCTTTTATTTGTTGGTTTTTCTTGTTTAGAGGTCAAAAAGTCTGCCCTTAAAAGTGTGAGCTTATCAAACGCTTGCCAATGTTGTCTTTGTTTTTGTTGTTTTTGGCACCGAAAGAAAATATTTTTCCTGGTCTCATTTAGTGCCCATTGAAATTAGAAATTTCAGGTCTATATCTTCTAAACTGTTCGAGATACCTTAATGGTGTTTTTGGAAAGACTATCCAATTATCTTTATTTTATGTTAAATAATATTTTGTGAAAAACTTTTCATTTTTGGAGAATAAGAAAAGTTTAGATTTTTAGTACTATTTTTTTCCATTCAATAATTATGAAACCTAACCTACCTTAAGGTTAATGATTGCAAGTTTGTACAAAAAAAGATCTTATTAACCTTGTATATCGTACTGCAGTACAGCAATAGTTAAACTATTATTAAGTGACAATATTGAACTAAATAAAGTATGATAAACTAAAGTGAATTAGAAGTACATTCTCCTTAAAACTAAGGTTTAGACACAGTACAAGTATAGGTGTATAGGTGTAGGAGGGCGGGGGAAGGGAGGGTAGTTAGGGATGGTTTAAACTCGTGTGTATGCAGTCGCTGGGAGTCAATAGGGCGAACAAACGTCCATCGGGACCACGACCTGAGTGACAATCGATTGGGTCCAATTAATACTTTGTGCGTTGCTGGACAGGAATAGAAAAAGGTCTTTTCTGAATCTAGATAACGAGGTAGTTTTCTTTATGCGCATAGGTAGATTGTTGCATAGCCTAATACCTCTTACCAGGCCGGAGCGTTCTCTAACTTGAGTGTGTATGTGCGGAAGAATAAAGTTCACGGTTCGGTTTGAGCTTCCAGGCACAAGTTTACAGTACAAATACCTTGGGGTGCGCTCCCTAATAACTTTATGTAATAACAGTAGCAATCTGTAATCGTATAGCGCTTTGAGTTCCATGCCAATGGTTGGCGAGAAACTGGCGAACCTGACTACCGCTCGTACGCATTTACTTAGTTTACTCAGACAAGCTGAATTACATGCGCCATAAACCTCGCAAGCATATAGAAAGTGAGGTACTATTAGTCTCAGCCTAGAAGCTTTAGGTGGGAAGTGCTTAACATGATAAAGATTTCTAAGGGTCGTATATACTCTGCTACAAACCAACGCTACTTGTCTTTCCCATGATAGATTTTGGCCTATAAACACTCGTTATTCGTTTCAAAAGTAATGCCGACATCAATTTCGAGAACAGTTGGTAGAACAACAGGAGGTGTTCCTCTACTTAGTACCATAGCTTGGGTTTTATCAACATTGAGTGTGACGTTGTTTCTAACAGCCCATTGGGAAACTGCTTGACAGTCGTCCATTACCCTGCGTAGCCCGATTTCTGCGTCAGATCTATCGCATGCTAATAATAACTGTACATCGTCAGCAAATATATGCACTGATGAGTTCGATACGCTGTTAGGCAGATCATTAATATACAGTAAAAAAAGGATAGAAAAAAAAGGTGGAAAGGTGAGATAATGGGCTATAAAAAATGTAATTCTAATTGATACCTTAACCGTCATTTAAGAGAGAAACAAATTTGTTGCTTTCATACGTAAAACGATAAACTTAATTTGTTTAGAAAAGTTAAATTGTCTCCATAATTACGGCAGTAATCGCCAAAATGTTTATTACATTAAAGAAAGGCTTTGAAATATCCTTTCAAACGATAGAAACTGTCGATATCTCAACTAGTTTTAAAGATATCGCTCTCAAACTTGGGAAATTTAAGGCACTATAACTCCTAAACCAAAGGTGACCTATTACAGGAAAAAATATAAAGATCTAGGCAGCTATTTTTTAGATATGCCATCTTTCGTAACATGATTGCGTAAGTCAACCTCCACGAAATAATAAGAAATAAATAATAATAATAATAAAAACACAGCATTAATTTCTTTCTCAGTTTCTGTATTTATTGTTGGTTTAATTTAAATTGAGTATGCATTTTCAACTTTTGATTTTTGGTTTTTCTTGTATTGAGATTTAAATAATATGTACATATATAGTATTTTCTTGCCATATGTATTTTATTTTTTCTGTATATTTTTTCCTCAATTAATGTTCAATTAAGAATTTAAGCGTGGCTTAACCAAAGCAGAAGACTCTTAGAAGTAAACAATCGTTCTTTAAGTGGAATTCGAATTGATAAATACGCTGTAAAATAGGCATATATACGAGGAAAAGCCGTAATTTCTACATAGTAAACATGTGTACCAATGTTAAACTTTTTTTGGTTTTAGTTTTTGTGTTTTTTCTTTTTTGTTCTCAAAATATAAGAGTGGTAAATAGATATAAGAAAATATACAATTTTGTCAATTGTTTTTGATTTTTGGCTTTAAGCACGTAACACTTCTGTGCGAAATGGGACTTAATTTTAGCAGTATACTTCAGCAAGTGTGTTAAAAGCAATTTCCATAAGTATACATACATACATATATTTCAAACAGTAATCCAGAATTAGTATTAATACAAAATGGATTTGTAATGCTTTGCATTCTTTTCCTTTTAATTTTCTGTGTAATTTCAGTCCTTTTCCTATCTATAATAATAAAATTAGTAATTGGAAAAACATATCAATTTACATATCATATTATTAATCACAAAAAAATAAATTTAAATGTAATGTCAATTCACTTTTGAAATATTTCTTACATCTCAGCTGACTGCTTAAATTTAGTCACATTTCGCTTAGCTTATAATAGAAAATACAATAGAACGAACTTCGGCTTCTTTTATTTTTAGTTTTCAAGTTCTTTAGGCCGATAATACAGCATCAATTTAAATTCAAAGACGATTTAAAGTTTCTTTATAAAATAAAAACAGATTCTTAATACTTTGTGCTTGTATTAATTTCTCCCTATTTTCGGGGAAATTTGAAGCTTTTAATTTAATGGAATTATAACAGTTGAACTCTTGTGTTTTTGTTCTTGTATTTAAGATAATAAAAAAGAAAGTGATTTGTAACTTCTATGTTATATGTATATATAAGAGTTGTTTTATTCTTCTTTGTGTGGTTTTGTAAAAGCATTTTTAGCAAAAATTTTTAAAAATATTAAGATTTTGAGTTGTTTGAGACCTAAGATTTTTTGAGCAACGCAAATATGAGGAAAGTTCGCTTCCTTTCATTTCTGGGACATTTTTCATAAAAAAAAACATTTTTACTTAAAAGTTCTTTCACTTTTTCTTTAGACTGCGAAGTCGTAGCTTTCCTTGTATTTTAGTCGCCCACATCGTTAGTGCCTTTATTTTTTGAGTTAATCAAATATATTTGTGTGTGTTTCATTTTGTTTGTGGTTTATTTCTTTGTTTTGGTGCTTGCGGCATTTAATTTGTATTACTTTGTAATTTTAGTTAATTGCTAGATTTTATTTTGTTTTCTATTCTTGTTTTACTTATTATTATGCTTCTTTCCTAATTATTTATTAGACTAGCCTTCTATTTAAGCTAATATTTCTGTTGCTCTCTGTCCGGGGCCTCTAGTTTCTGCTTCATTTCTCTAGTTTCTCAGGCATTTGCCTATTTATCCCTCCTCCTCGATGCCCTTGCATTTCTCCTTGCAGCAACCCGCCTCTTCTTTGCTGATATCACATTTTTCTGCCAACATGTCCTCGATTCCCTCATCAAGTGGCTGGTTCTCTTTGTTGGCTTCCGCGTCGTCATCGTCGTCGTTGCCACCAACCTGCCCATCGGTCGGTTGTGTCGCCAGCTTTTCTTTGCCGAGTACGGTCGAGTCGTCCAGCAGTCCATTTGTTGTAACGTTTCTCTCCAGGCCGGGAGTCATCTTGACGCGACACGTTTCGTAGGCCTTCGTGAAGCCCAGCTTCGTGTACAAATTCCTGGAGGCATCATTTTGTGGACGTATTACAACGAATGGAGTGTAACCGCGTTCGATGACAAGCTTGGTCAGCGCGATGGCCAAACGAATGCCATAACTGGAAAGTGGTCAGATGATTAAAATATGCGATTACTTAATTACCATGATGAAATAATTAAAAATATGTCTACATAACGAAAAAATGGCAGTTAGATTTATAAACCTGAAGGTTGCATTTTCCTTAGAAATCACGAAAAGAAATCGAACGAACCAACAACAACAACGAAGATCACATTCACATGCGGTGACGTTATACCTTTTGTATTTGTTTTGCACAATGGATTTGCACACCACAATATGTGACAAGTCAGAATACGAATTGGGGATGAAATTTTCTCCTTTACCTTTTTTATTAATTTGGAGCCAAACAACAACAGAATTGCTGAAGCAAGAGAACAACAAAAACTATTTGCTATGCTCAACGAACGTAGTGATGTCGAGAACAAAAAAAACAAGAACAAAATTCGAACAACGCTTTTGCACAGATGACGTCGTTGCCGCGAGGCTGTCAGCAGAGACGTGTCAAGTGCAATACGACTTCCAAAGGTTAGCCTTGCGTTTTCCTCAAGAAATATATTTACATTATACAATATATGCTTGTTTCATAATGTTCTAATCTCATGAATCTCTAATCTCATCAATAAAAACCAGTTCACAGAAAACAAACTTTTCCACAAAACGAGTATGGGTATGATCCGGAGTATTCGATAGATGTAGAGTAATCAGAATTAATTCTATACTAACCCCTTGCGACGGTAATCTGGACGTGTCTGCATGGAGAACATCGCACCGTAATACGAGTGCACCATCCATGCGGCAAGTTCGTTGGTGTCCTTGCGAAAGATGCCCAAACCGGGCAGCACGCGCACCAGAACCTGGAACACTTCAACGCGTTCAATCTCGCTGGCCGGATACAGATCATGTATGCCCTGGACATCCTCGACGGTGAGGGCGCGCATCTCCGCGTCCTCGGGCAGATCCTCGAATTCCAAGTCTGTGTTTAGTTTCTCACACACATATATGTCGCCATCGAGCCGGTCCATTATGCCGAAGGTCGAATAGAAGTCATCCAGACGATTCATAATCGCTATATGCGTAAAGTTCAGGTACAGTGGCTTCTGCCAATCGATTAGGATATCCTCGGTGCGCATCAGGTCGACGCACTCGATTTGAGTGGATGGGCAAAAAATGCCAAAACTTTGGTAAATATTGTTGTTGGGCTGAGAAAAAAATTAAACGGATAGAAAAAGGGTTTCCTGTTTCATTTGGTTTCGTTCTGTTTTGTCTTGTATAGCTTACCGTTAGTGTGCATCCTGGGAAATGCAATATTATTGGTTTCTCTGGCCAATCTTTGGAAACATAGAACTTAAAGTCCCAAACACGATCATTCAGGTACGTTTTAATGGTTTGATGAAACTGCAAGAAGAAAGAAAAGAATTTTCGAGAATCATTAGATTGCTTAAAGATAGTAAACCTATTAAGAATACCAAACATTTTTAACATTCCTTTGTTTCATTCATGATTTTAATATATTCAGATGCTTTGCAGTTAATTGTGATGCCTAAAACCATGCAATAGAAATGTAGTATCTATTCAATATAACGAATTCGATGCAACAATATTTGTTGTTGGTTTCTCATGTATACTTCGCCTGTATACGTATTGTCTGTGTTTGTTATTCTTGTTATTGGTGGTGTTATAACTATTATGGTTTATTTAATTGTTAAAAATAGTTACTAAATACATCTATAAATAAATGAAAAAATTACTGAAAATATATATTAAAATAATAGTTTCTGATGGAATTCAAAATGAAAAATTCTTTGTACTGGAAGATGAATGGAAGAAAAAGGGGGGGGGAGCCAGTAAGAATACATGTGCTACACTATAACCCCACGTCGTATGATGAACATTAACAGCTACTCAATTAAGGTAGCGTATACGCAGCAATTTTCAATTTTCTTTGAAGAGGAGGTTAAGGGGTAAGTATTTTTCTTGTCTCATTCTTACGCATTACACCCTGTATATGTATATGTACATATATACTGTAGAAGTTTACACACATATACAAGAAGTATTTAATTGGATTTATGTTCTAAATCAGTTATTATAATGTGGCTTATTTGGAATCCTAACCAAGCTTTGATTTCACTACATTTTTGCTTGCTTCTTCTATTCTTTGTACTGTATTTTTTACTATATATGTCGATGTACACACATTTACTTAATGGACGTTAATAGATGTTACTTCTTTAGGGTCTTACAAGCTCAATAACTGTAAAATGCAAACAAAAGAAAAACAAAATACGAAAGAAAAAACAATAGAAAATGACGTAAAGAAACTAAATACAAGGTAAACTGGAAAACATAGAAGTAATAAGAAAAGAATCACTTCACTACAATGAAAAACCTTTAAAATTGGTTTTCTTTCTTGAGCCTGTAACAAAAAGCATGCTTACTGGTTCTTGTGCCGTACTAAAGTCTCATTTAATGTAGGTTTATTCAAGCTGAGTTCAACGTAGTGAGCATAGAATCGTTTTTCAGTTGTATCGTTCGAAGCAATTCTATTTATTTACGAAGTTGCTGACAGAACGAATGATTAAAGCACAAAACAGAAAATAAAAAAGTAAATGTCGGTCTACTATAAGAGAACTATTGTATTTTACTTTATAGACCTGAATTTTAATTAATATTAATTGGAACTAAATTGCACTGAATTCGAATTTACTAAAATATTTGCATTGAATTGTATGGAATCTAATGCAGCTTAACCTAAACAACTTCATTTAATAATTTTATTAATTTAATGTAACTCTGTTTAAAATTTCGCATTTCAAATTTAATTACATTTAGTTTATTTGCATATTATTCAAGCAAATGGTATTAATGCATTTCTTACCGAAATAAAACTTCTTTAAGATTAATCTTCTTTAAGACAACTTCAGTGTTTTTCATCATCTTCTTCGAAGCTATGCCATTTTAAAACCTCAGAATACTAATGTTTCGTTTTTCCTCCTCAATTTTATTACTTATTCTCTACATTCCGTTCTATTGTTGTGAATTGTTCGAGATTCGATATGCCAAACTTTTGAATGTTTTGAAACTCGAAGTGTAAAAAACAATAACCATAAATAAATTTGCAATAGAAACAAACTATTGATTAACTATTATTATATTTTATATAAATTCTATTTTATTTAATTCTTTCCTTCTTTCTTTATACTCACCTTTAGTGACTCCGGTATAAATCTCTCCAAATACTCCAAAATTTCTGGAAGCTCAGATTCTTGCACCAAACGAAAATTTCTACCTTCAGGAATGATTTCCATTTCTAAAAATTAGAACAAGAGAAAAAAATAATCAAAAGAAGAAGAAGACGTTAATGATAACTGCCACACAATCGTATTGTAATCAGTATTGATGAGATGATTATGCTGATGATGAAGATTCTCGTATAACACTGATTTGTGGTTTATCGATATATAATTCATTTCAATGGGTTTACTTATTTATTCACATAAAAACGTCCCCAAGGATATCGAATGAAGCGCACTTGGTAATAATGAGATTTAAATAATGAGAATATTGTGATTTTTATCTTAATAAAAGTAGTGTACTATACCAGCATATAGGTATTGTATGTATGCATATGCTATACAACGGTAAAGAAGGAAAAAACACCCTTGAGAATGAATGAATTGGCAGTAGTTGTTGTTGTAGAGAAGTAGTAGTAATATTAATGGTAGTAATAATAGTATTTTGCAGTATTTTTAATCGTTAAAATAATAAATTGCAGTAGTATTAATAGCGTTTTTAGTATTATTTTTCAATTGATAAAACAAAAGACTTTTTGAATTAAGAATAAGAATTAACTTCCACACAAATTATCGATAGTCCACGCAAATATTAAAAGTAGAAAAAAAGAGTTGCTGAATTATTCTTTATCTTACATAAGGAACGTGCACAAAAAAACAAAAAGGAAACAAAAAGAAATTAAGGAAAATAAAAGAACAGAAAAGAGTGAAATCACTATAAACCACAGACAAAAAAAAACGATTTCTAGTACTTCAATAGTTTCAATCGTTATGCTCCTCTTATTGGCTTTTAAAATAAACAAAAAACCAACAAAAGACTTTTACAGTGGGCATTACTATGAAGCATGAATCAATATGAAGCAGAATCATGAAATACATATATAGTACGATAAAAAATTATTATACATATATAATATTATAAGATAGATGGAGAATTTTGTTTTTTATGCGGTTAACTATTGAAAATTATGAAAAAATTGAGCAAGAACGATTTTTTGGTGAAGGCCGGGCATGAACAAACAAACCATTGAGGGAAAAAATTTAATTTATTTAATTTGTATCACTTTGAGAATCATTAAAGAAACGAACATCGACCAAATGGCAGACCAAAAACAGTTCCGCCGAATGAAAACATTGATGTTGCCATCAAAGTGTTGCTAATGACCCAGCAACTACAATTTTATGTAGTTGAACTTTTGAGAATTCAGCATTTCTTATGGCAGTTTTTGACAAATTTTGCTTAAAGAACTGCATTTGTGTACTTTCAATATTCAATTAATACTTTCAATTAATAATTAATAATTGAAAGGTCGTGACTATTTGCAAACCAAAAATTTCGGTGATTGGTTGTTGGAACATCGTTGAAGCGATGCATTGTTTTCACGCAACATAATCTGCAGCAATGAAGCTGGAACTTCGCATTGGATTGACACGTCAATATGCAAAACTCTCGCATTTGGGAAGATGAAAATCCAAGTTAATAGCCCATTGAAGAAAAAGAACTTCACCCAAAGAAGTTTCTGTAAAAAGATGCAATTACAGTGAATGTTGAACGATATAATGAAATGATTATGATTATATATGGCTGAAATTAAATGGAATCGGCATAAGCAATGTTTATTTTCAAGACGCTACACAAAACTCCCGAATTAAATAAAAAAAATAAAAAATAATAAATTTGAAAAGAGTATCAAAATTCTTCCTATAGTCTATTTTGGATAACCCTGTATTAAGTATAATTAAACTCTAGCAGTTTTTATTTTTTAACCACTGTGCCATGTTGCGAAGCATTTGTTCAAGATTCTGCATGCAATTTAATCGAATATCCGTCCGTCTGTTGGTCGACTAGTTGGTCGGTTGGTTGGTCGGTCGCTGGGTCGGTTAATTGGTTAGACGGCTTGTTAGTTGGTTCGTCGATCTGTCGACAGATCGATTATATCACCCGAGTAGGAAAACGGACCAAGTGTGTTAAAGTGCTGCTGGGTGGGGACGAAGTCAAAGTTAGTAATGAAGAAGAATTGAAAAAAGTTAAAGTACAGCGAGAGAAGGGAGCAGAGATGATGTGCTGGTGTGGTCAAACAATAAAAATGAGGGGAATGGTACATTGTAAAGGGCTTTGCTAATAATAATGAGCATTTGCAGCGAGGGTGAGGTTGGGGACGATTATAGAAAGAACTAAATAGTCGCTATAAACATAATCATTTCGATTCTCCGCCAAGCATTAATTCAACCTTGAATACACATTGCATTTAAAATGAAATGCATTTCTATATACATACATATGAAGTCCGAATGAAGAATATAATCTCACACGTATAATGAAACCATGACAAAAAACTCCAAACTCAGAACTCAGAATGGCTCAAAACTGAAAAATGACTAAAAGCTTTGAATAAGTGTTGGTTTTAAAGTAAATTTTTCGATAGATTTTCCATGATACAGGAGGTTAGAAGAGTTCCAAACCATCAACATGGTAAAAATGTGGATTTTAAAGCTCAGTACAATCGAGTACCGTGGTAGATAATGGGTTAAATCACATAAACCATAAATAAAATACTGTTAAATTCAGTTCTCTTAAGAGTAACTCTGTATTAAATACAATAGAACTCTCATTATAAATTAAAAATACCTCTCTTAAAATGAAAGTCTTTTAAACAGAATCTTGTCGAACTGTAGAAAGAACAATCGAAAGCATTTCAAGAGAAACACATTTAAAAAGAACCAAAACCAGTTTAACAGAGAGCAATTCGCGATACAAGAGATATCATTGCCTTGAATCCTTGTCTCACATCGAGGTCTGTGAAGTTTTGTTTTTTTTAATTGATGGGTGTTTTTTAGATTTTTGTTTATTTGTACAAGTGCTTTCATAAATATTGAAATGATCATTTTAAACACTATTAAGAGTCTAAGCACAATTAATAATCCAATAAATTGTCCATTTAAAAGAAAACTTGATAAAAAACTTTTAAGCTCTTCAAGTGAAATACAATATTTGCCATTCAAATGTCAACAAAATGAATACGAAAACCGCAAAGGAAGCTTTTTCTTCTTCCACTTCTTCTTTTACGCATTCACATTTAGAATAGCATCGGCTTTATTTCACGTTGCGTTTGTACTCGTATGTGTGTTTGTTTGTGTGTGTGTGTGTTTAGTTAATGTTTACTCCTTAACCAAGTGTTTATTTACAATTTACGCGCTAAAGTGTTCTCACATTAAGACAACAATAAAAAACTGTTGCCGCTGTAATAACAGTAAATATGGAGAAAAAATAAAAAAGGATGATATATTTAACAACCACAACTTTTTTTATAATGAAATTTATTATTTCTGAAATCAAACTAAAATCGAAGTGTCATGGTCACCGTTTCAGAAACATTATTTAAAAAGGCTGTAAGAAAGCGTGATATTATTCATTCTATCGTTAATTTATGACTATACAACTAAACTAAATATAAAGAATAGAGACAATATTCTGTCAAGAAACCAAATAAGTTCCACTATTAAAGAGCAATTATAAACCAAATTGCATAAACCAAAAACATTTAGGAGACTTTTTGGTGTTAAGAAATCATGCAGTTAAAGGAGAGTGAGAGAGAGCGGTTGACAGAGAGAGGGGCGGGAGGGTAGAGAGAGAGGGCAAGCGAGGTCTAAACCTATAACTTGTGATATATAGTAATATATATAATGTAATATATACAATGTTTAATTTTCATCTTCATCAGAAAGTATTCAAATATTTACGAGTACTTACAAAAAATTCGAAACTCCAACGATCTGGAGTTTAGAAGTTGAATTGTTTATGCTTATGTTTTATAAGGTTCTGTTGGTTTTGTTATTTTATTATTATTTATTTATGTTATTTGGTTTTAAAAAGTTTAATATTATTTTATAAAAGCAGAATCACAGATTTTTAAGAAATGTTCTTATTTATTTTAGTAGTATAACTTCTAGTATAACTAAGCAATTTAGAGTTGCTTGTTTTATTGATTAATGGTTGTTTTTTAGTTTGATAGTTTATTTGCTCAATTTATTTAAAATTTCTATTTTATCTCTTATTTTTAATTGGTTTGTTTTTTTAAATATTTAATTTCTGTGGGTTGGCCTTTTTTGTGTGTAGGTGCAGACGAGGAGGTGGCTTCAGTTTTTGCTAAAATACCTCAGTAAGAAATGTTTTCATTAGTTATTCAGCAGCAGCAGTAGGATAGGAAGAAGGAGCACGAGAAGTTGTAACAACCGCAGCGGATGTTCTCGCACACTCCAGAAATGTGACACAGCAACAGCAGCTGCAGCAGAGGTGCTTACTGTCTGAGATGTTGTTATTATTGTTGTTGTGCCCCCGAAGCACCACCCTCTCTGCTCAGGCCTACGATCACTCCCGTAATTTCACGGAGTTTCCGAAGTGCGTGCGATTTACTTGAAATGCGTCTTTGCTTTTGTTTAACGTTTTTGTTCTGTTATTTTCTTTATATAGCACAGGTATTTGTATTCAGTTTTACTTATAATATTGTATATTGCATGTATTTATACGTGTGTAAGTGTGTGTGTATATCTGTGCAGTAGTAAGTGAAGCCAAGCAGCAGCAGATGTGTCGGAAAATTGATTTTTTGGTTCCTTTCGTTTTTATTCGAGCGAACGATTGAATCAGCGAACGCGTTGTGCAAGTAATGTCAATAATATTTACTTTTTATGTTTATACAATTCAAAAATTTATGAAATTTGTAAAGTGTTCCGTATACAATAATAATTATTCCCAAGTTTTCAATAAAAGCGTGTGGATCGAATTATTTTGATTTGTTTCTCAATTTTCTGGTGCAATGAATTACATGTGCTTTAATTTTTTCAAACTCTTTTATATTTTTGCAGCTATATTACACAATTTTAACCTATATTTTTGCAGCTATCGTATATAAACTTCAGTAAACATAGAATTTTTCTCGTTATAGTGTGTATATTGCGATTTTCGTGCTTGCGTATATCATATACTCCTATAAACACATAAGTAGATATGAATATCTTATACGTCGATCTGTCTGGACAGACAAGAGCCTGCCTGTCTATCTGTCTGTTGTCTGTTCCTGTTACGTCTGTCTGTCTTACGAATCTCTGCTGTTTTTCACCGACTTTGAAGCTCTCTTGGTTCTTCGATTGTGTTTAAGTGTTGCGTTAACTTTCGCGGCTGATTTTTCCCAACAACTTTTTTGTCAAATACTTAGAATTGATTTTTAATTTCTTTGTATTCTCCAATAGAACGAGTGTGAACCCCTTAGATACTTGTTTCCCAGTGAGTATTTCTGTCTGGTAGCTTTTCGAGGATGTATCTGGCGAACTTAGTGGCTTTTGTTCAACTGACTGACTAGCGGACTGCTTGTTTGCCAAGAAGCAGATGGAGCCTCAAGTCCATGTTGCAGCAGCGACTCGTGTCGCGTCGTCGTCGTTGGTTGAGCGGCGCTCCTCAGCTGATGTGCTCGTCGTTTGTTGCTGGCCCGATTAACTAACCAACCAGCCCTTTAAATGTCTCCGCACGAGTGCAGGGCCCGACTCTCTGCGCAGCCTTCCTTCCTTTTTTATGAATTTTTTTTCATATTTCTCATAATGTTACGTAGCATTGCATAAGCATTTTAGTGCCATTCTCAGCTGTTCTCGCTCTCTCTATGGTCGGTTCTTGCTCTTGCTAATCTTAGAACAGTTCTCTCTCTCATTTTGTTAGTTTATGGCCCAGGACCCGAAACAGAAGCAGTTCTCTTCGATATCTCTTGGATGTTCTCTTTGCTTGAGGAGAATTGTGCCTAAAACAACTCAAAAACACTGAAATTTATGTTGACATCTTTTTAATGTTCTAAAACAATATAAAACATCTATCAATCTAAAGCAGTAAAGATTTAAAAAATATAAAGAATACAAAAAATAATATAAAAGGTCCGGAAAAATCATACGAGAAAAAACTTATAATAAAAATAAAAATATTAGAAACATTAAAAAATAGGAAATCTAAAGGAAATATTAAAAATATCCAAATAAATAGTTTTGATAGACAAATTTAAACAAAAAGCAAGAGCAAATCTTTTAAAAGCTACTGTTATTTATATTGTATTTACAAATTTATTATTATTATATATTATTTTGATTTCAATTATTTAGGCAATTCACAGTTCACTCTCATAAATTATGAGATACTAAGTTATGACTTCGAACTTTGAACAGTCGCTTTATAAAGTGTTAAAAATTTTCCTTGTACATACTAGCGAGTGATGTAATCGTGCTAACCTTGATTTTCGTACAAACCAACAAGAAATTTTCTTATTACAGTCATAAATTGTTTAAACTTATGACAATTTATGACTTATGACGACTTATGAAGGTAACTGTGAATTGCCTAATTGTATATTTCATTAATACACTTTTGCTATCATTATCACAAATTTCAGAACAAACAAATTTTATCATTTAGGCAATTCACAGTTCACCCTCATAAATTATGAGATACTAAGTTATGACTTCGAACTTTGAACAGTCGCTTTATAAAGTGTTAAAAATTTTCCTTGTACATACTAGCGAGTGTTGTAATCGTGCTAACCTTGATTTTCGTACAAACCAACAACAATTTTTCTTATTACAGTCATAAATTGTTTAAACTTATGAGGTTTTGTTTAACAATTTATGACTTATGAGGACTTATGAGGGTAACTGTGAATTGCCTAAATTGTATATTAGGAATGACCATGGGGGACTTTCAAAGCACTACATGGTATAATAGATAGGGTAGTATCTGGCTACACTACTTTTTCTCGGTCCAAAAGCTCCGCAGAATTTAAACGATATTTAAGTACATACGTGAGCCATATCCCACTTACCGAGTAAAGTTTTAAGTCCCCAACCGTCCCTGAAATAAGTTTTTCGCTTCTGCACCAATCGTGGTTATACAAGTATATTATATAGATGCATGAGAGTATTTTGGATTTTATATTTGTATTTTAATTTTGTCCAAAAGTACAGTTGTTCTAAAAATGATTTTTCAAAGTCATCCATCGCGACTAAACGAACACGTGTGAGTACGAATACGAGTGCCGAACATGGAGGTATGTATGTATACATAGAGTAGAGTATAGTGAATCTGTCCAGCTCTCTAGACGGGCCGGCCGCACTGTATAGTTTATCCTGTTCTGATCCTTCTGCATGCCTTCAAGTATTGTTCTTGTCTTCTCGTTCTATTTGACACGCTACTACAGCCATCACCATCTCTAGGTGACTGGGAGCTCTCATTCTCTCGGAGCACTCTCTCTATCTGAGCTCTCGGAAATCATGCGGCATAAAAAGTGTTGAAGGACAAATGCAAGCATAGACGAGGAAGAGAAAAAAAGGAAGACAAGTGCTGAGAGTCATGAGATTATGAGAGACAAGAGAGTAGAGATTTAAGAGCTGATGGACAAGAGAGGAAAAATGAGAGACGAATGACATGTAGTTCAAGTCAAAGATACGTTTCAAGAGAGTTGCTCGTCGCTTAATAGAAAAAATCAATGTGAGTTGAGAGTCGTGAGTCCTCAAAAAAGGGGTTTGAGGCAGGAAAACAACAACAACTCATATACGTCATGCTGTGGATTTGCACATGCGCTTGATTGTACTAGTTTGGAGTCTGCTCAGGGATGTCCACAGATTCGTTCTCTTTTTCTTTCACGAATATTTCGGAGTCTCCCAGTGCTCATTCCTGCCCTCCCCTCTTCCCTCCTCCGGAACCTAGTGTGATATCGTTCACGTGCCTCATGTTGCTAACGTGTTCAACGTGCGTGTTGTTTACTTATTTTCCTGGTCGCTTGATGGTTGTGAACTTGTATGGGAAAAGTCATGTTACTCATCATTTGCAACAGTTTTAGCTTAATATATTTCTCTCTGCCATTCTCCCGCCCTTTCTTCTTTCGTTTCGTTGGTAGTAATCCGGTTATTCTGTTCTTTTTGCCAAACTCAGGTTGTCTTCATGCAAGATTAAGCCGCTGCATGTTCGAGTTCTACCAGGCGAGGATGAACTACTGAGCGACCCCGGTTGACTTCTTGAATGACTCTTGCAGGACGTATGAGAGAAACAACAATAACAACAACTACTCTGCTGTTACTGTTGTTGTAGATTCATCAATTCAGTTTCCAAAATTGGAAAAAACTGCATGTAATGAAGGTTAAGAACTTTAGCACGACAACAGATCTGCGTATCGCAAGCGAGTCGACAATCGAGGCTGTAGAGTCTGTTCGGCATTTGACTCGCTCCAGTCATGTGCCAATCATTTGAATCCTGCTCTAGAATCGATTCGGTGACACAACCACTAATTTGACGACCTTGGGGCAAATTTCCTGCATTATAAATGAACAGTGGTCTCGCCGAGGAACGTTTACGAATCGATAAATTGTATCATCTTCAAGATTTCTGCTTACATCGACGAAATTCTTCGTATTACTGCTATCGAATCTGACGACGTAACGGCAAACACTGCATAATTTACGAGTGGAGAGTGTCTGGTACTGAAATCTAAACAAAGTTTGACAGATAACCCTGTGGGTCGTCCGCTGCTCTGAAATTGTTATGAAGTTGTCCATAAATTTGGCTAACTTGGTGACATTGTTCGAGCCTCGATTTATTCATTCTGATTTCCCAAATTTAGAGTGTGATAATAACTATTGCAAACTTCAGAATTACAGATCATAACTATTGTAAATTAGAAATCACTTTGACTGACAATATTACTTGTAATTATTTTATTTACTTTCTAAAATTGAGATATTTTCTATGCCTCCATAAATAAATATCCTTAATTCGCTATATCCTTTTTATGCGCTTAATAGTTTCAGTTTTTGTAATAGTTTTAGTAGTTTCACTTATTTTTCACACTAAGTAAACTATTTGAATTCATTGCATTTTTCATTGATATTGAGTGAAATTAAATTTAATTGCAGCAAAATTCGAAAGTCTTTCGAAGTCGTTGTCGTCGGTGGTGATGGTGACATTGGCAACCTTGACATCACAGTTTTATTTGTGTCAAAAACACAAAATCGCGTGATTCATAATGCAGTAAAAAGAAAGACAAAAAGACAACTTCAAAGTCGGAAAGCGGGAAAGTCAAAAGCAACACAAAACATTAGAGCGTCTACAGAAAAACAAAAACGGAAGCATTATAAATCTGTCTGTGAAAGTAAAATGGCTGCGACTGGTTAACGCACAGTGGAATGAAATGAATAGAAATAAATCGAGTTACTTACACTTGTTTTAAATGAAAATCTGTATTAGATAAGTCATTAGATAAGTTTAAGAATTGGGATTTTCCGAGTATAGTAATTTCCGAATTAATTGACTAACAGTTAAGTGATTTAAGGATAGTTAAGTGAATGGATCCAAACATAAACTCTGAGTAAATCTGTTTACTCTCTGATGTAATTTTTGTGTTGTTTTAGTAACAGACGTTATTAAAAAAAAATCAAGGACCCATTATATACAAACTATCAATATCAAGTTATTTAAATAACGATTCCATGTACTTCCATCGTTGTATATTTTGTTCCACTGTACTGTGCACATGACGTTGCAGAACGACGACGGCTTTAATTAGCTCCATGTGCCGAAAAGGCTGTTGGTTGGAGTGAGTGAGTGAGTCATCACGAAGGTTACTTAAAACAATTCGGCGCCATTCTAAATCCAGAAACGCGCACACCGCAAGCAAACAAAGTGCTTGCCAAAGTGCTTGGAGGACCAACCGACAGACCGATTCAGAGGCCGATCGACACAGAGAACCTTGACCTTGAACTGAAGCGAGCGCTTGGCTACCGCGTTCGCTGCTGCTTCGGCTGCATTCTTGTGTTTGCTTTTCATGCTGTTTTTCTGCACATTGTTTTTGGCATGATGGTTGTTGCTGTTGTTGTTTTCGGTGTTTGTGGTTCACAGTACATAAGGCAAATGTGAAAGTTCCTCAACTCTCTGAACACACACACATTCTTATGCACTTAGAATCACTTCGTAAAGAGCAACCGAAGCGGTAATTTCGAATTAGTCTCAACACAGAAACACGAAAACACGAATAGAAAAAAATATCCCCAAGCGTGTTGCTTTTGTTATGAGTAAAAAAAACCGAATTTAAATTAAACCTAAAAGAAAATTAGAATTACACACTATATACAAATGTACAGATGCATGTTTATTTACACCTTATGTAGCGAACAAAAAAATGTACTCATTAGATTAGAGGCAATTTTATAGGCCTTAAATAAACACAACAGGTTTGCGTCGAAAATGTCAAAAACGCTTTGAATATGAACAACAGCAAAGCAAAACAACAACGACGTATTTTGACATTGACCATTGAATTCGCAATTTCTTGTACGTCGTCCCTTCAAGTGCAATAATTATAACTGCAGCTATATAATTGGAACACACACACACATACAATATACATATACAATTCACACGCACATACATTACAAACACATGCATTTACACGTCATGTTCATGCAAATCACGCGAATCAATTGCAATGCAAATTTAAAAAAAAGGAGGTGAAGAAAAGAAGGAAACAAATTTTTAATTTTGAACATTTTAATAAATTTCTCTTTTCTTTTGAAATATACAGATACATATGTATGTATGTAGATATGTATGTATATGGTATAAAAGGAAATAAAATATAATTTCTATTATATGTTTGTATGTACATACATATGTATATAAAGAAATATAGGACACATGTTTTCAAATAAGCTAAATGCAATTTTTAATAATTAATGGAACGTGTTTCATGTTTGTTTTTGTCTTTTCAGCACGTGTTTTCCTTTTAAACTTCGCGTAATTTCTTACTGTCAACATTTAACTGTTAAACGTGGGGATTATAAGTCAATCCAAATTAAATTGTAAACAGGAGAAGAGAAAAAAACAGAGAAACTCAAGTTTGGCCATGACATTTCGACGGACTTCTGGGTAGAATGAATGGACGAACAGACGGACAGGATTCTTTGAATTCAATATAAAGAGCTCTGAACTAAACAAAAAGTAAAAGTATGCAAAAAAATAAATAAATAATATACAATATGTTTTAGTGCTACGCTTTGTAGTATGTATTCGAACTATTTAAGTTATTAAATTTATTTTTTTCAATATAATTTTTATTTTATTTCGAAATAAGACTTCCATTAAAAATTCAGTCGTTGGTTGTAGTTATTTATTGAGCTTATACTATGTATAAGAGTGAAGCTTCTTCCAGTGCGAATTTTCTATTTGTTGTGAGTTGTTGTTGTTCTTTTCTAATGTTGTTTATGATGGTGTTGTTTTGTTGTTTTTGTACATTTTGTTATTGTTGTTGTTATAGCAGTAGTTCTGTGCCTGTTATAATTTCGAGCACGCTACTTTAAAAACAATGTATACTCGTGACCTTCAGAGTAGAGAGCGTAGGTTAAATAGCGGAATAGAACAATGGGAGAGTGAGAAAGAATATGGAAGTATTAAAAGGCTTCTAAATGAAAGAAACCTTTAATGGGCAAAGTAGCTCGATGTATTGTAGTATGTGAAATATTTTGTAGTGCGTACAAAAACCTTTCCTTTACAAAACATCAATTAACACATTCACACAGCTCTACATATTAGTGTGTGTGTGTGTATTACATGTCTTCTTTTCTTCTCAACAGCATTGATTTTACTTGTTAGATTCATATAAATTCCAACTGCAATATTTAAATAATGACTGCATGATGGCCATTTGCTAATATTTGCTTCTACAATAGAATAGGCTCAGCAATTGAATGGATGGACGGTTTACTGCAAGGATAAAGAATGTCATGGTTAACAATGGCACAAGTACAACAACAACAAATGGCAGCAACATCAACACAAGGCAAACAACTGCAATAATTCCATCAGCTACAGAAATCTTAAAAAAAAGTTTAACAGAAGCTTTAGGCACGAGTAGAGCAACAACAAAGAGCAAATCGTGGCAAAGCCGATTATTATTATTATAATTGCAGCAACGATATACTCGTAATGCACCATGTTTATAAAACCCAGTGGAAATCTTAAATTAGTTTCAAGAATTTAATAAAACTTAAATTAATATTGTATATTTTAAATGAAGCTGTTATCTAAAAGTTAAAATTATGAACACTTACTGTCGCTTATCTAAAGTTCTTTAAATATGAAATACATACAATAAAACTTAAAGCTATTAAAATGATAATTCTACAGTTTTTACATTGTCTTATGTATATATTGATAAATTCTAGAAATTTGTACTAAATTATTACAAGAAAGTTATTATTACAACATTATTATTATAAGTTGTTATTATGTATAAGAAAATTACTGCATTCGTGAGGAGAATCTAATATTTCAGAAATTATGATTACAAGTTTTTCGTATGGTGTGTCTATATTCTGATATATTCTAATCTTTATTGATTTATTTATTTCATATTTTTATTTATTTATGTTTATATTCGTTCATTTATTTAATATTCGCAATTTATTTATAAGAATCTGATTTTAATCTGATTAATTCACTCGAATTTCTTTTTAATTCGATTTTTCTTTCTACTGGGATTGAATCATGCAATATAAAGATACGTGAATCGAGATAGAAACGCTGTGTGGTCTCATGCTCATATGTGGCAGTCATCAAATAATTGTTCAGCATTTCAATTTCATTCCTCTTCCGCTTCCGCTGAATGTCCGTTTCTCTTTCTTTCATGGCTACCATGATTTGACCTTGACTTCTGCTGCAAATCATTTTTGTTGATCGCTGCAGTTACCCACCCTACACGTGAAAGGTCAGTATATATGATGTAGAGACGTGTCATTTGTAAACAATGCAAATTGATTTAGGATTGACACAAGACATGTGAAATATATTATAATATACAGTCTATTATACATACACTTATATACATACATATTATATATATGTACTTATATTATATACGCATGCATCTGAAGCACCTGAAAGTAGTTGGGGGAGATCTGATTAAATGGGCATGGCTAGTTTCTCTCTCTATACTGAATATAATCTTCCTATATAATAACATCAAAAAATGTGCTCAGATTATATAAATTATGAAAAATTATGAAATTATAAAGGTATTATAAAAAAGTATATACGAGTACATATAAAATATTATATAAAATCTGTGGACATTTCTACAGACTTAACCATCACTCAGAGTTGGATATGTTTCTGTTGCCGTGATTGATCAGCTGTAATTTTCCACCATATATTTTCAGTTTCCTTCTCTTCGCCTCGAAGCCTATAACAAGCTTTTGTGGATAATATTGATTTCAATGCGGATGTTTTTCGGGCTTTTTGAGTGCTTAATCATCCTTCAATCGTTCCCAAGTGGAGTCAGGAATTCAATTTGGCACACGTTCCAGTTCTAGAACTAGTTTTTTACAGACGTTCATTATGTGATAAATCTTATTTTTTATTTTACAATATATTCCAGAAAATATTTAGCACTTCTAATATGTATTGCATTTGTTATTCGTATTTAGAAAACAAATTTTAGAACCATTAAAATTACTAATTCTAATTTGCATCCTAATTTAATCTGTTTTACATCAAATTAAATACTAAATTTTAATTAAGTAAATTGCAATAAATTGTAAATAAAGTAAAAAAACTATAAAATAACTAAAATAAAGTAAAGCAAAAACTGTAAAATGATCTTTAATATCAACATTTAGGGAAAATAATCTAATTTAGGCCACAAAAGTATCACTTTAATATAAAAAATTCTACTCGTATTTGAAATTTTAGATTCTATTAAAGAAATAATAAACATTTCTTATTTTGAATATTTGATTAACATTTTTAATTTAAGATGTATTGATATAAAATTCTACTATTAAAACTGAAAGCGAAGAAAAATAATTATAAATGATTATACTCATTATCAACCGTTCAGTAGTTTATTTTTATATCGATTATCTTATTGCATCAATTTACTTATCAAATTAAAAAAGCTGTGGTTTAAGTTCAAAAAAATTATATTAATGTATTTGTTATAATAACAATTTAAATGAAATGTATGACTTTAATTATAATTGATTTACAAATAATTAAAATTTCCCTTCGTATAAGATTTTAAAAATTGACTGCAACATCACAGCAAATGCTCGCAGTCGAGATTTAAATTGTTTTCCATTCCTATCCACCTGTTCACATTTTCTATACGACACCAAAATAAATTCAATGCAGTGAGAGTGAAAACAAAACATAATAAATACTTCTGAATTATAAAAGCCAAATAATTAGCCAAATGTTGTGCTTGTGTTCAATGCTTTTCAGTTCAATGCATTCCGTTTCCGTGTAGATCCTACTTTTAATTTTTAATACAAATTTTCATTTTTGGTTTTATGTTTTTAATTTGTTTGCCAACATTTTTTACATTAATACTAAAAAAATAACGTAATAAAAGAACTCGATATTCTTCTGAGACCTTTCAGTTTTTTTGTATTTACACATCCAAACAAGTATTAAATGTAGTAAAAGCTAGGAATAATTTATTTTTCAAACTCAACATGCCTTTTTTTAGTCTACTGTAAAAGAATTTATATAATATAATGTGAACGTATATATAAATCATAATTTATAATCATAATAACAAGTAAGTTTGAGCCGGAAATGATTATCCCAATGTACCTGATAATAAGGTTTGCATCGTGTCTGTCGGTGGTGGACGAGACTGTCGATATACTCGTATTTATTATTTTTCTTTGAATTTTACATTTATAGATAACCTCACAGATATGTTTTAAAATCAATGTTTTGAAGTGAATGTTATAAGTTTATGTTTACGACATTTTCATTTTACGTTTTTAATTTTATCTGTTTTTTTCAATGTTAGTAACAGGCGATGGAGGTAAGCTCAAACTACACGTACAAAATATACCATAATTTCAAAAATCACACACGATGGAAGCACTTGTTGTATTAAATATAAAATGGCATCGCTGTCAACAGCTGTTGCTTTTAACAACAGTACGAAAAATGAAGTAAGAAATTTTCAGTTGCATATGTATATTTTCGCCGCAGTATTGTTTATTTTTCGACGTCGTCGTTGTTGCTCCTCAGTTCTTGAATCAGGAAAGCCAGGTTTTTATAGGATTTTGCTAGGATTTTTCTACCGGCATAGAGTAAAATGTCACGACGACGTCCCATCAGATCTGATTACATGAACGTAAACGCGGACGAACGTGAAGAAACCGACGGCTTCGAGGAGCAGCAGTTCCGCCAGTCGCCGCGCAGATTCCCCTGGAAGGCAGTACTTTTAATAATGGGTTTCTTGGTTGGAGGCATAGTTAGTTATTTGTTAACATTTTAATGTTTTTAGTGTGATTTTATTATGCAATTCTTATTTGTTTTAGATTTGTTTAACTTTTGCCATCTTAACTTCAACTGGCTACTTTGAAAAAAAATACGAAGATCGCGCTTGGCCGCTGTTTATTTTAGGGATTCTTATGTTCATACCAGGCGGTTACTATGGCTACATCTTGCTTTGTATCTGCTTGCAACGCGATGGTTTCACTCTTGAGGATGTGCCCTTATTTTGATAGGTTTAATGACAACATTTAAATTCATTTCTTCCATTGACATAAATACTAACTTATATATATATTTCCGATACTTTATATAGTTTTAAAAATGACAGTATATTTATATACTCGTGCATACACCCTCACGCATATAATTTTATAAAATACAATGTAAATATATACTTTATTGAAGTAACAATATATAATTAAATATGTAAAAATAAAACTTTCACATGAGGGATCCGGTTTTTATACCCTCCTACACACGAAGCAATAAAGATATATTCACTTTGTGCTTCCGTTTGTAGCGCATTAAAGAAGGCGTGGCAGGTATATAAAAGTATGTATAGTGTATGATACATTAAGGCTATATTATTGATCAGCTTCACCTCCTGAGTCGAAATCATGATTTCAAGAGAATGAATAGATGAATGAATAGAGAATGAATGAATATCTTCATCAAACAGCACGAATATTCTCTATCATGAGAAACTGATTGATGTTGAAAACGGACCAGCGATAATAATTTAACGGATAATGTTGTTCCGTTTCGTTTATCTTAGTTATGAAAATTTCTTTAAATTGTTTCCCACTTTTTGTACTTTTGCACTTTTTGTTTCGTATAACACGGCAATTTTTTCGTTTATTTTCCTTAACAATTTTAATAATTATTAATGCATAGTAAAATTTAACATGTTCATTTTGTTAAAAATATCACTCGCTTTAATTAACGTTTGCCAATATTTTTAAATAATTTCAAAGGCAGTCTTAAGTATCTGGACATATGAAAACAATACTTATACCACTTTCCAAAACATCCGCTAATATATCGTTATGATATATGAACATAGACTCGAATTAATAATTTTTACATAATGCTGAGATGATTCACCGGCTTTTCCCTGGTATTTATTTGACCTAATATTTGGCTATGGAATATGCCAAATAAAAAACACTTTTTACAATTTCTTCTCGCGAGGGTTTTGATGTTTGCAAGTATTAATACGAACACAGACCTAAAAAATATCTATAAAATCCTACAAAAATATCTATAAATACCTAAAAAATCACATCTAGTCATAATCTTGCATGCGATTTAAATCATACTAATATTGCCAGTTTTCCTCCGTATTTGATTCCATGGTATAGGTTATTTCAGTTTGGCTTTAAAATATAAAGTTGCTTTGAAAAATCCGTTAACTAAAAGCATGAACCTTGTTGTTAAACAATAAAATAAATCCATACGCGTTTAAACCCAGACAGCATAAAGGTTTCGTCAAAAATTTTCTTCGATAAAGAGATATTAATTTTACAATTTCTTTCAAATATGATTTGCAAACCAGTTGCTGACGTTTAAATATATTAATTTAATAATTTAATTAATTAATTAGTTTTACACGTATAAACTTGATAATCCTAGCTTAAAGTAAGAAAATGTCTTCGAGTCAATGGGAAGTAGTGACCAAGACCCGTAAGCAACAAAATTTGGATCGAAAAGTGGAAGCACACAACGAAAAGAAACGTTTGGCTGCAGTTCCTATAAAGTTGGAGGAAATTTGTAAGTCTTCGCTTGGATCACATTAATTATTATGAATGTCTGAATGAATTCATGTATTTTAAAACTTCAGTGCCCTCGGAGCAATATCGCACCATTATAACTGGCAAAGGCAACAAATCTCCGTTGAAATCAAATGGCACTGTGAAACCAGTTAAATCGAAGCCATCCCCTAAGAAACCGTCAAAAGCAGCAACTTCCAAAACAGAACAGGAATCCGCAAGCAGGAAGCCATCGAAACCAAAATCGAAGACGCCCAAACCGAAGAGTCCAGAGGCAGCGTTGCTTCAAATCACATCGGATGATTTTAGCGCGAATTTGGAGCAACTGAAGCTGACTTTCCCGGGCAGTGAGTTGCTCTGGCTGAGAGGTGTAAGTGACACATTCCACAGGTGGGCTTTTTTCTGTTTACAATTTCAATTGTTATCGTTTAGGTGGCTAGCTATTTAAACACTAATTTGCCGTTTGACTGTGATCCCACGTTTGCGGGTAGAAGCGTTGACTATCCCAGCAACTTGCTGACGGCGAAATGGAAAGTGGTATTAGTTAAATTTCTAGAGGATATGGGCGTAGTCAATCTTACGTATTTCTATGATGCGCTGCTGACAAGCATGGCCATGGAATTGGCCAAGAATTTTACGGTGTTTGGCTATAAAGTAAGAACTTTATAACACTAAAAATTTATTCTCGGCATGTTTTTTGTTATGACCAAGTTTTGATTAAGATATACATCTCTTATTATATATCTTGCATTATTTTTTTTCTATTCCCCAGTTGCTATTGCAATTGATTGCTAAAACTTTTCCTGAAATCATCTCCAGTAATCTGGCCAAGATAGCGCTGCTGCGGAACTCCTATCAAAATCGAAGCAATGTGTGTCTGAGCATCTTGTGGGCTGTTGGCCAATGTGGCTATGAACAGCTTACGGAAGGTATCAAAGGTAGATATAATATATAATTAATAACATTAGTATTGCCCTTTTTACTATTAACTTCGGACCTTTTCTTTATAGTTTGGCAAAACATAATGTTGCCTAATTTAGAAATGAAAAGCTACACAAAATTTGTAGTTGAATACCTGGAAAACGTGTTGAAATGTTTGCAGAATCGAAGGTAAATAAATTCAGAAATATTTTAATAAGTAATACATTTAATACTTTGACCGAACAGCTTAAATCTCAATCAAAATGAATTCTTTTCGATATACAATACGTTAAGAACTACTTGGCATGGTATTTCTAAGGATTATCAGGACAGATTAAAAGGCGCGTCTGAACTTTTTCTGGTAAGTTCTGAACTAATTTGGTTTGCCTACAAATATTCTTCAATACTTAACATTTAATAATTCAGCATAGATACATTATGAGTGTGGAAAAACATTCTCATCTCTTTCTCACATTCCTCCGAGATATCAGCCTGAATGATCACGTCGAGGCTGATGCCTGCATCAAGTGCTTAAGTAGAAATGAAGACGCCGCCTTCAAAATTTGGAAAATGAACTTTAATAAGCAATTAGTGCCTACTATTCTGTTAATTCGTAGAATTGGTATTTATTATTGCTTTCAAAAAACAATCATAAAAAATGATTCCTTTGTAATTTCATTTAGACGAAGGATGCGACGAATACTCTGCGGAAGTAAGAAATTCGAAAGCATACAGGGAATTTCTCCATGATACTCGAATCCTAAATTTGGAATTGGATGCAGTTAAGCTCCGTGATGCCAAACGTAAATATAACTTGGGTGAAATCGATGTGATTTATAAAGTAAGTATGTTTTAAATTAATTTCGGTTGCTTCATACATTCATGCAAATTTTAAGTTAAAATTAAGGTAATTAAACCTTGTTGCTTTGCGGTGAAAATTTCGCAACATTTGTTTGTTTAGAAAAAATTAATTTTGGTATTAATTTGAATGCTATGCAACCATTTCATATCCAATTATAGCCTCAACAAGAGTTTGAACAAAACATCTCACTACGTACGCTGCCGCAAGTAGTACATCATCATCTGTTCTTGTTCGATGTTTTGTCAACGAGTATATATTATTATATACTCGTTGATTTTGTATACGAATCTACTCGTTTGCTTGCGTAGCATTTTGTGTTCGATAAGTTCCGAACGCATGCATTCGTCTATTTTGGTTCAGTCTTATGCAGGGATGAAAGTTTATATACCATTATCAAAACAATTATTCAAATGTATAAATTGAGAGTCCATAGATTTTCAAAACTTTTATTTCGTTAGTGGCAAATAATTTTCGTCGAATAATCCAATAGTCCAATAAAACTAAAAATAATACCGTGAAATAAAGTGAGATAATACTTAACTATAAGATTGGTCGGAATAGATGAGGCATCTGTGGCATTTAAGTAGGTTGATATCACGAATAATACTACATATATATCTCAAAACTTTCTTAGATATGTATATGTAACCTCTCTAGAATACAGTTTTTTTTCGAATAAACGATATGATAGTTTTGATTCGATTAATCATATAAACATTATCAAATAAAAACGTGCTTAAGTAGTTTCCTTATTATAACACGTAGCGAAGATATTTAATTTAAATTCTGCCTGATTAAAAAAGAGTGTAAACACGACTACTACTATCATATGATATGGCATTCAGTTTGAAACACAAAAAATTGTATATCCCTCGTAATGAAAATTATTTAAACTTTTTTTTATTATATAAACTTTTTACATATGCCATTTTTAAACAATTTTCCAATTTGAATACATATATCTCTAAAGGGCAACACTGCAAATAACAGAAATGAACGAGTTTCTTTATAGAAAGGTTTTTTGCAACTAGTAATCTGAATTCAGTTACTCGTTGTAAATACTTCGAACAACGCCGTTGTTGGAGGAGAACAGAAAATAAATCATTTGTACGGAAAAAAAATTCTGGAAAATTATTGCTTTAAAATAAAAATGTAAATTTGTGATTTGAGTTAAACTTTAAATTTCTTTAAGAGTTTTAATTAAGGATATCTTTAATTAATTATAAGAAAACAAGTGTGCATAGTAAATACATAAATCGAAAGGTTAGAAATGGTAAAGGCTTCCAAAATGTGAAAAGAAAAAAAATGAAAGCCAGCGAAAGGTAACGCAAATGTTGAGGAAACAAAAGTGTAAAAAAAATTATCTGTGAAATTGAGCAACGTGGTACTAATTTAAAAAAGGGGGGAAAGCATTGGCAGCATCATCATTAACAGTTGCTGCGTGCTACATTAAAAAAGACGGCCAGCGTCAGCAATGGAATAAAATCAGATTTCGGTTTAGGTGCTTATTGGATGGTTCCTGATTAAACCATGATAAGGAACCATTTTACTGACAAGGGTTGTTGCGTGGATTTATTGTAGCATTTGTACATAATTTTAAAGTGGTTTTAGTAATTTTATAGACCTTTAATTGCGTACACTTTCAATTCTTATAAGAATTATGTGGGCCTAGATCGGCTTTTGCGCGTCACTACTATTCAATGTTTAATTTAATTTTTGGTATGTGTCACTAATAATCAATTAAAATATGAGGGTAGGAAGGTATTAAGCTCGCTTAGATTATATTGGTTAAGTGTTTAATTTAGTTTAGTAGTATTCGTCTAATTGCATGCATGGTATTCCATCGACCATAGTATTTAAAGCGCTATATTAATTATTATGATTATGCCTACGTGGATACCTTCTGTTGGATTTCTTCCATTTTTTATCAACTTTTAATGTCTGAATGATCTTTGAACTGAATAATCTGCATTAAAGATCATATCAACACCAATTATAATGTCATATATAAGTATTCATTAGTTAAGCGATACCTTGAATGATTACTTATGTATCGAAAATTTCTTATACACATTTATTCTTATATACATTTAAGGGATTCATTTAAATTAAATTTATTGGAACTTAATATATGTATGTATATCGGTCGATCCTTATGTCACTTCACAAGAAGAACGAAGATCATCACGTGGCAATAATCTGTATATACCTTTCACGGAAAATAAGAAGATTATCACATTTTTACTTCAGATGTAGATACAGACATGATAACTACATACTAAATATGGGACCTTCATTTATTCAGAGTATTAAGTTTAATTTTGCGTGGAACTCTTTGCATTCTGTTGCTAGCGTTTATTAAATTCGAATCGATATCAACTCAGGTTCAAGGTTTCATCGATTTCTAAACAGTTCTCATCAATTAACAACAGCTAGCTTTTTATAGTTAAAATAGGTTTTGTTTTTCGTTTGAATTCTACTTTCTTTTTTTTACCTTAAAATTTTTTTCTGTTTTTTTCTTTTCATAAAAAACTTTTAGACCGAATGTTTTTGCTTCACTGTCTTAATAGTTTTTTAGATTAAATAATAAGAGAACCATAAATATGTTTAATCCCTTTTTGATTTCTGCGAAACCAAGTGATACTCTTTTAACTGCCTAAAAGTAGTGGATACACACGTCCCTCGAATAGCACGCTACTGGAATTCCACGAAGTCTGCAATTGTTGCTGTTAAAAATTAACTTGATCACACAGTACTTATAAATATCATCGGCCTGCAAGGAAATCGCACTCTTTGTATTGTGTACGATGTTAATACGGCAATAGTTAGTTATTTTATGTATGGCATGGCAAATATTTAGTTAAGCCTCGAATACCATTGAAGCAATTCGAGGGACGCCTGTATTTTTTCTGGTGTTACTATAAAATAACCAGTTTCTAAAAGTACAAAGTAACCGGTTCCCAAAAAAGCCCGCAGATTTATAAATGTACGTACATTACATGTTTCCATGCTACAATAATAAAAACGTTTATCCATTTATGTTTGCTGATTAAAACTCAGATTTCCTAATGAGGACTCGAAGCAGACTGACTGCAAAAGTTTCATTCACTCTGTTCAATAATTAATCAACGTTTGCTTTATACTATATTTTAATGTTTCTTCAAAACCTAAAAAAGTCGCTTTCTTCATCTGATGGCTTTCTTTTAATTGCTTTCCATCATTTCTATTATCGTGTCGTGCCGTCTAAACTCTTTCTGACTTTTTTTGAATATTAGAAATTATCAGTTGAAATAGGATTATACTATGCAGAAAACCGGCATTATACTATGCATTATTATTATACATAACACGATACAGTGCGACCTCGGTTAATGCAACCCTCGATGAACGCAACTCCTCGCTTATAGCAACACTTCAATTATTTACATTCTTGAATCAGTGCATCTACATTTTTACAAATTATTTAATGCATTTATGGAAAATTATCGTTTATAAAAAATTGTTTCATTAAATTCGTGTCTACACGTATAACCTGAAGCAGCCGATATGTAACTACTTTTAACCTGTACAAGTTTCTTCTTTCCTTTATTGGTTGATCTTTATTCAAATTCACTTTTCGTTAAGCTTTGTTCCAAGTTTTAATCGGTTATCTTTGAATCCTTTACAAAGTAAAAAAGATTCATTAATTTAACTAAAATTAAATGTTAACTCGTGCTTAGTCTCTGAATTACTCGTAATAAAGATATGACATTCAAAGCTTGATGTTGAATTTTTATACTGGAAGTTTTCTTCCTGTGCTGCATTTCTTGTTAGTTTATTTTTATTTAGTTTACTGTGTCGTTGTTTATCATTTTTGTTTTGCTTCGGAAGATACTATATGTATGTGATGTTTTACTCGATTGCAAAATTATTGTAGGTTTTTATTCTTGATTAGGTTTTTTATTAATTTTCTTTGAGATTCTTGAGGACGAGGGGGATATTAATGAAAAGCTTGAGGTATTTTCTGAGCAAATAGGATTCTTAACTGCCATTAAGATTCATTGAAATAATAAGAACCAAATATAAATTAAATCCAATCAAAGGGGTTACCATTACAATTATGTTGGTCGTAATTATAACACTCGCATATTTACTCTACATCGTTGCGCACTTGTTTTATTATTATTAATCAAACGAATTAAAAACAAAAGAAATGAATATAAATATAAAAAATCATGATTAATTAAAACTCTTTGTGAATTTAAATTGTGTTCCTCCAACATTTAACACATGTTTTCCTATTCATTTAGTTTAGTTAATAATATATAAGTAATCCAATACTCAATATTTAAAAATGGCACAAAATTCCAAAAGTAATAAAAACACACAAGCCAAGCAACAACAACTGAAAAAGGTAAACATTTCAAAGTCTTAAAATTTATTTTATTTAAGTATTTATCCTGAAATTTTGACGAACTCTTACCTCATCAGGAATTCAAGTAAAATTTAACTAATTTCATTGTACGTTTTTTAGCGCGTTCAAGAGAAGGTATCTCAACAAAAAAAGAAGCATGCTGCAGAGCAGAAGAAAAGTTGTTGCTTTTGGATATACGGCGTTTTATTTTTGACTGTTGTGTTCGTTGGTGTTTTGGTCTATGACACTGAAGTGATGGGCAAGGGTGTGTTCGCGCAGTCGTCGTTCGGCAAGGCGCTGGACAAAGCCGGCGCATTGCCGTATGTGGAAAAAGCCTGGTACACTACAATGTCGGCTAATGCACGCGCCTACAAGTGGGCCGAGAAGCATGTGCCACCGTATGCCAAATCAGTGCTGAAGCTTACATCCGAACTCTTCAAGTTGACATGTAATACGCTGTGCAGTACGTGGGGCAAAGTGCAAGAATACTTGTCTGCCAAGTTGCCGGTGGCGGCAGAGTTCGTAAGTATATCCGCTCTTGATGACTAAGTTGATAATAGTTAATAATAAAGCTTAGAGAAAAGCGAGTAGTTAATAAAAGAATTCTTTGCACTACCTTAAATCTCAAGTATAAAGTGAAAGCTAAGTTATTGATAGCCGATGATGATATCAGGTGATGACATCAAATATATTGTATGACTAACGATGTATTAATTAAAATTACATTTTATGTGTTTTAAAAACTTCGCACTTAGTAAAGAGAGAAAAAACCTACTTGACATTATTAGGATTTATGTTATTAGGATTTATTAGAGATTTAATTGCTTCATTTCCCGATATTATTTTAATATATACCCTTTACTTATTTCAGTTGGAACAGTACGTTCCTGGGTTACCCAAGAAAATTGAGCTCGCGTCAGTGGAATCGCAAAAAGTATTCATGGATTTGGTGGCCAAGAGTACGACATTTTTCAAGACACAGGTTTTTGTGTAAGAAATTGCATTTCTTTTTGGTTTGATTTTAATAGTAAATTTGATATATTTTAACTTTCTCGCTTACTTCTACAAACAGTGGACGCTTCTCTCCCGAGAACCTGAGCAAAGCTCTGAATACAACCACTAACATGGCTGCTGAATATTATAGCATGTTTGAGAGAAAGGTTGATTTTTATGCAAAACTGAAATGATTTGGATCTGATCGGTTGCGTCGCAGTAACAACTAAATCAACAACCGCAAAAGCAGCAACAACAACCACACCATCTTTACGTTGTCATCTCTATAGTAATGAAAATTAGAACAAACAAAGAAACAAACAAAGAAAAAAGAAAACAGAAAGAAAAAACAGAAACAATTCCGAATTGAGAATAAGCAAATAATGAAACTTTACTCGTATGATTTTGTCAAAATTATAGAATGTATTTTTATTGAATATATAGAAACACAAGCAAAGCAAAATAAGAAATGAAAGCAAACAAAAAACAAAACAAAAAAAAAAAGAAATAGTGGCATCCGATGAAATATATAATTAAAGTAACTTATTAATAGTAAAAAATGGTAAGAGAAAAAGTGTTGAATGATTATTGAGAATAAATTGTATGTAGTTGTAAAGAAGAATAAGAAGAAGTAGTAGAGGAAGCGGAAAAGAATAAGCAAATACGTCAAGTTAGGGAGAAATCTTTGTGTGTCGAAGTGTTGGTGTCGTTTTTGCCATTTAACTGTTTTAGGTTATGTTTGTGGATCGAGAAAAGTGACATTGATACCATTGGTGAAATTCTGAAACATTTCATAAAAATTCCACTACATTTTTTGCACAGTTGCGTGTTTTTAATGCAAAAATTGTTGAAATGCATTTTATTTACAAAATTTAATAAAACACCACACATAACAGCTTAGCTTTCGTTCATGCACTCAAACACACACACACAAAACGCTTGTACATGTTCACATTTCCATTTACCATATATACTTTATATATGTAACACATACATATTTATGTATTTCGTGAAATCAATTCCAATAAATTTTTATACCCTTCGTCATTTAAAATAGAAAACTAAAAAAAAGGATAAAAATAAACATTCTTTGTGCATTTCTGTTGGAAAATAAAGTTGCATTTTAGAGATGTAAGTTGAAATTTTATAAAAAGAAATTGTAAAAAAAGATTAATAAATTAAATAAAATCGTGTAATTTTGTGAAGTTTTTATTGAAATATTTGTCTCAAAATTGAAACTTAGAAAACGAATCTATTCCGTAAATATGGAGCAGGGGACTGCAATACAATCGTTATCTGCGCAACGACTATCGAATACATATTCGTGGTTTTGATCCGCTGGTTCGCAATCGTTCTAAATCGTTATATTCCAAAGAAGTCGTGAAAGCACTCACACGCATCCACAAGTAGTTCCTCTGTTGGCAACGTTCTATGATAGTTCCCGAGAGATTCCTGCCGCTACTAACGGGGCAGGCACAGTGTTACCAATCGCTGGCAACCAGTCTATCGCAATTGTTAATAATCTGCAATAGGAATTGATTCTTACTTGAAATTCCATTTCAGTCTCCAGGTAGGAAGTCTCATTCTTTCAGGCTCGTTGTAGAGCTAAACTCTTAACTTTAAACAGAAATGGCTTTAGGTCTGCCTCTCCCCAAACCAAGGTCAATCAATAATCGTACTTCGAAGTAATGACTTGGAAGAATTGACAACGTAACCTTGTGGTAAGACTAATAATAAAAGTTGACAAAAGTAAATTATGTAAAGCAGACAGTTGGAAATGTTGATTGACAATGCTTACAACAGCTACTTAAAAATATTGTAAGCTCGCATTCTCGGAACTTTGGACGTCTAATAGTTCTCAATTGTATCGTCGTGGTTAGGACGTTGGTTAACGTTTGATTTAGCTACAAACATGATGCCATGACATAAAATAATGTTCTTTTCAGAACAGGGGCAATCAGCAGTGTTCATATAGAGAGAAGTTGTTATAATCATTAAAAAGGCCACTTTATTAAAGTCCGTTTAATCAACGCAAAAGAATTTCGGCGATTTGTTGCTTCTTCGTTCCTGTTGTTGAATTATAAGCTTCGACCACTGAAAATGAGCTCCATTTATTCGTTCCTACGCTAAATCCTCTTGCTAATTCCGATACTTGCTCTTGAATCTTTGTTTTTGTTCTCGTTGCTCATAATATTATAAATGAAATTTCCAAATTTTTGCTTGTTGTCAGATATTCACCGCTTTTAGAGTTAAAGGCTTCTAAGCTTTAAGTATGATTTCCTGGACGAGAAACGTCACGAGGAAGCCCGCTAATCACGTGATGTTATGCGGCAAAGTAATAAGTGGCTGCTGATCCTTCCTTCCATGCTTCGACTTCTATTGTACTATAGCCACATTGAATTGAAAGTCAAATTATATTGCGGCTAGAAGCAGCACTGACCCTTGAGCATTCTTGGATATTCTCATTTTAATACGCTCAAGAATTCTTTACCTATTTCGGAATTTATTCACTGTTGTTGTTCATCTGTACTGATGCTGTTGTTGTTGTTAGCGATGAGGACAACGATGATGACGATGACAATGATAATGATGATGGGCGTGATGTTGAACGTGGTCATAAGCTGCTGGTGTTAGAAATGAAAGCCACCGTTAAGACGTCGCCCTCGTCGTTGTATTTCGAAGGATGGGTTAAAGTTGAAATGAAAGATTAAAAATCGACCAGAAGCAGATGAAGTGCACAGTTGAACGACGGCGGCCTGAGAACGATGTTATTAAAGGTTATTTGAAAAAAGTTAGTTAAAAAAATATATGAATTTTAATTAAGCGCGAAATAATGAAGAACGGAAGCCGCATAACTTTATTCTTATTAATTGGATGGGGGAAAACCCGCAGTTTAATCCACTTGAAGTTTAGCGAGACGGAGAGGAATCGCCTACGCCGATTTGAGCAAGAGAATTAGAGAGAGATAGAGAGAGAGAGAGAGACCTCTACAGAGAGGGAGGGACAGGAAAAAAGAAAATACTAAATAAACACAGACGTGGGGATTCTTATTCGTAATTTTATTTTTATTATGGAAATCTTTTTGATGTTATTATTATGTAGCGTGAGTTTAGTTAAGTTCTTATAATAATGATAATTCAACTAAGGACTGTATTCTTCGTTTATTCTTCATGTCAACTCTTCCTTTCCACTCAAGTTTTTAAGCCAAATTACGACAACGATTGCCGACCAGCAGCTGATTTTCCGAACATCCCGGTAGAGTTTCCACTAAAACGCGATGGATCTCTGGTTGCGCGGAATCCAGAAGAATACGCTTTCCCGCTTGACATTCTTTCTCCAAGGAATCGTAGAGAAATTCTTCCAAAAGCGATCGTGAAGCTGCGAGCTCTGTGCAGATGTCGAATGAAGATGAGTCCGATGAGTTGTCGTTGGGAGTCGTTATCGCAGCTGAAGGTGATGTGGTTATTTTCGGTCTCAGAGTGGTTGCTGGCCCAACGGTGATAACAGTGGATGATGTTGCTGCAGATTCGGTTAATGTTATCGTTGTTGCTGGTGTTGTTATTGTTCCTTTAATTGCTGCCAAGTCAAAGTTTCGTAGATGGATCAGAATTAAAATTGTGATTAGTGTCGAATACATTTTATTAGGAAGGATTCTGTTTTATTTATTAGTTTATTTTTTATTTTTTGGCCACTTGTTTCGGTTTTTTGTTCTTGCTTCTTGATTTTCTTTTTCTTAATGTTCTTGTTTAATCTTTATTCTAAATTATTCCGTCAAATGACGACGTCCTAACTTAAGACGATCGAATCTGCTACTGAGTTTCAATTTGAAAGTGTTTTTAGATCTTCTTCTAAAATAAACAAAACGTATGCCGAGTATTTGTGTAAAATTTTGAAATACCCAGAATTCGGAAAGCGAAGAAAAATCATTGCTGCGATAGTGACACTTGTAAGTTCGAATCTAGCTGATAACATCAAGCAAAATTCACATGCTGTGACACGAACAGAAACGTGAACAACGACTTACGTAAGTAACACTTTCGAATTGTTTAAAATGAACATGAACCAACATTTGATTGTCATTATCGATTTAATGTTAATAATTAACAGTTCAGCAATTTTTCTGTGTTGAACTACATATTTTCTGTTTGTTTCTTTTTGTTGATTTATGATCCAAATTTATTTCAACTCTAAATTCACTGAGAATGTCTTATGTTAACATATTAAATACATTGAATCGAGAAACCATTGCCGTCATGGTTCATGACTTGGCTAAAAACAACACAGAGCAACTGCGTGTCTAATACAAGGCGAGATGAAGTCGAGATTAACGCCATCCACGAGATTATAACCCTTAATCTTGAAGATTACGCATACAAGATTATTAATTCATTTCAATCTTTCGTTATCATTAAAAAATAGTCCACCAAACCCGTTCGAACAGGAACGAGTAACGTAACAGTGAAAATTATTTTGGGACACTTTGCAGCAATAACAGGATGGGGAAAAAGCATTAACAGACGCGAAGTCAGAAGAATTAACAGAGGCAAAGCGAGTGCTGCTAACAGAGTGGGGAAGAGACTGTAAGAAATACTAACAGAATTTAGAAGAGTTCGGAACCAGAATTGTTACAGAATATAACAGAGTTTATAGAAGGAAACCAACTGTGCTCAATGTAAGCTCAACTCTTCTCGTATTTCGACCTCCCCGCTTTCGGTGAAAAGAAAGCTTTTGAAATGCAACACTTTTTTTCTTATTATTCAACGAATTCGCTTTGTTTTTTCGGAATGCTTTTCGGAAGCCATCAAAATTGGCGGAAGTGTTAACGTTTCAGTCGCACTGCAAACGTCAGAGCGATGAAGACGACGTGAAGCAATGAAATCTGAACGCGTAGTGAAATTATTACGTCTTATCAATGAAACAGCAGGAATGGCGTAAATCACATGCAACGCATGTACGTAAACGTAAAGCGTGAAACGTGATCACGACACTCAACTGTAGCGAGTGTGAGTTTCGGAGCGCGCGTGTGTGTGTTTGAATGCATCCCAGTGAACACGTGGGGGCGTGTGAATGGTGGGCAAGGTCCTGGCAGGATTAAAAAAGGTTAGTGCCACGTTTGGTGAGCTGTCAATAAATGAAAGCGCGACAAAGAAGTTTGAAGTGGAAAAGAATGTGTAGCTTCAAAAGTTGGTGCATCGTTAAAGTAACGCGTTCTTAGTGAAGAAGAAGAAGATGAAGAAAGGGAAGAAGTAGTGAATAAACGAAGAATTGCGGGATAAACCTTTATAAAAACTAACATTTTTAACATTTTTAAATACGAAAACAGTAATAATAGTAAAAGTATCAGTAATAAGGGTAATAATAATAATAATAATAATAATAATAAAATTGTGTGTGTGTCGAAGTTCCCGACAATTCTATTGCAACTCAGTTGTTGTTGTTGCAGAATGTTCCGTTTGTAACTTTTGTGTTAATTTTGTAATAAAACGCAATCGAGTCCACATGATTTAACAACAACAACAACAATAGCAACAATGAGAACATATGATTTTTTGTTGTTTTTTATTGTTACGTTACTTTTATTATTACACGCTTACGTTGTTAGGTTATCGTCGATGATTCTTTATGGTTTTTGTGCGTGGTAAAGCAGCATAAAATACAAACACAACAACAGCGAAAAGTGAGTAGGAGAGAAAGCGAGAGAGAGTGAGTTGCGAGAGAGGAGAGGGGCGAGGGGAAGGTAGAGTGTAGAAGAAAACGAAACTGGAACTGAGTAAAGGCGTTTATTCCAAAGTTTGTTTAGGAATGTGAGCTAAATTGGATTTCTAAATTATTTCTTAAAAAATGAACGAAAGAAAAGGCGCCCTCTTTTGGACTTTGTTTTCCTTTTGATGTGTTTTTAATGTAACGAATCCATTGAGAAGAAAAGGAACCAAAATGATAGTAAAGAAAGACGATAAAAGATCAGCTTCAGTTGTTCCAATAACAATTGTTTAGAGTGCTCTGTATTCTGTGATATTATATACACTATATACCTGAGTACATATGTACTTTAGAGAGGTGCAAGTATATAATTCACACTCGCTAACATAAATAAAACATAACAAACATTAATGAATGAATGGAATGGAAATCAGAGGAAATTCTGTATCGAGGCAACATCTGTACCAACAAGAGCAACAAGAACAACAACAACGGGAACAACAACAACAACAACTGCATGAAACCAGCGACACCACTGCCACAATAATAAAAAACAACAACAACAACGACGCTAACAACTTCCATCATCGTCATTCGTTATAATTACAGAATCTTGTCTAAATGAGTGTGTGTCTGTAGTGTGTACATGTGCTAGTGTGTGTGTGTGTTGGTGGCTTTGTGAGCATGTGTTGTGTTTCATAACTTTAATTAGTAGTGGAAAATTCATCAAACATTCCCAACTAATAACAAGTTAGCGATGATGAATTTCTCTTGTTGTTGTTATTATTATTGGCAACTTTGAAGTGATTACGTGACAACGTCTCTATTACTATAGTGATCACATACACATGCAAGAAATCGGTTGTGCGTGTGTGGATGTGGGTGTGGGTGGCAACTCTGGACGAATGACGAGAATGTTCGTGTTATAACAAAATAGTTACTAATTACTTGTTATAAGAAATAATTAATACTTAGTTACAGCCTGGTAATCGAAACAGTATAATAATAGAAAAGAATTAATAAACGGATGAATAAACTGGAAGATTAAACTTCCGATCGAAGAAGGAGAGGATCAAACTTCATTGAATTTCATATGATAGTTGAATATAATCGAGCTATCGTTATTAAATAAATTCTAATGTTGAATTCGTATAAAATTTGAATATAATAAAATGCAGTAAGAAATCAAATCGAAATCAAAATCAGAACTAAATCAAAACAAAATCAAATAAAAATCAAATCAAAATCAAAGAAAAATTAAATCAAAACAAAATCAAATAAAAATCAAAACAAAATCAAATCAAAATCAAATCAAATCAAAATCAAATCAAAATCAAATCAAAATCAAATCAAAATCAAATCAAATCAAAATCAAATCAAAATCAAATCAAAATCAAATCAAATCAAAATCAAATCAAAATCAAATCAAAATCAAATCAAAATCAAATCAAAATCAAATCAAAATCAAATCAAAATCAAATCAAAATCAAATCAAAATCAAATCAAATCAAAATCAAATCAAATCAAAATCAAATCAAAATCAAATCAAAATCAAATCAAAATCAAAATCAAATCAAAATCAAATCAAAATCAAATCAAAATCACATCAAAATCAAATAAAAATAAATTCAAAATCAAATCAAAATCAAATCAAAATCAGAACAAAATCAAAACAAAATCAAACGAACATGTTACGTGTATCAACAACAAACACAAAAACAAAAGCAAAATCAAAACCGAAGAGGAAAATAAAACTAAAAACAGTGAAACGAACAACAGCAACAGCAACGAAAAGAATCACATCAACAGAGTTACTATTGTTAATGTTAATAGCAACAATGTCAATAGTGACGATGACAATGGCAGCAAAAACAACAACAACAACAACGGAAAGAGAAGTAATACGAACAACAGCAACAATGAAAACAAATGTTATTTCTACAAGTACAACAACGAAAATGAGAGGGCTATCATCAACACAACAACAACAACACAGACAAGAGAAATTCCAACAACAACAGCTGCTGCACATGCAATCACTTGGTATGTACAAGTTATGTAATATAATTGAATTTTTTGCAGTTGCTGTTTTCATATTGATATCCTTGTATGATGTGAAGAGTAAAGCGCACAATAAAAATAACAAATAAAACATTAAAATATAAAGCAACCCTTATGAACAAATGAAACAACCGACAGCAAAAGGAAACTCAAATAGAAGCTGTAAGAATTCCAAATACAAAGCATTGTGTTTCGTGTTTGAAACAATCGATGTTCCATTTTGTAAAAAGCTGTTAATGTCTTAGTCCTGTGTGTGTGTGTGTGTGCATGGGTGAATTTTCCGAATATGAAAACAAATACACTCACAACGTGTTGGAATTCGTATTACTAGCAATTCCATTGGAAGAACACAAAGAAATTTCGTACATATAAATAGAAATATACACATAATATTGCATACAGTGTTTGGGTACATACATACATACTTAGACAAACATATTCTTAAACTGATAATCATACAAATTCAAATGGTTAAAATAGATTTTCATATTTTCCATTCAGAAAGTTGTATCTATTATAATAAAACAAGCCAATGTTGTTGTTGTTATTTATTGTTGTTGTTGCTAACGTTAAATAATTGCATGATTCGTATGCTGATTGAAATCTTTACATCATTTATTTTTTCATTTCCCTGACGAATCGAGTGAATTCATTCGAAAAGTTTCTGGTTTCAATTCGGAACACACGACGTATGAGCAACTTTCAATTAAAAGCAATTCTTGGTTCTTGTGTCTTCTTCGGGCGATGTGATGAAATAAGAATGAGTATAAATAGAGCAAAACTATTACTAAACTACTTAGAATAAAGAAAGGTTCATAAATTAATCGAAACTCGAGAGAAGTAAATATAAAGTATGTAAAATAATAAACAAAATACTCTTAAATAAGTAATAATAAATACTGTTTATAAATAAATGGACAAATATTACAAAATTTTGTTAAGAAATAAGATAATTGTGGGATATGATGATAAAATGAATAAAATAATTAAAATAAATGAGAGTTATGAAATAATGACTACTTAATTCATAATAAAATAAATACGCCTTTCAGTTGTTGCACTATGCTCCAGTTTTACATTCGAATGAACCAGTTGTGGAAGCATTTATTCCAGTCTGAGGTGGGCATCGCAGAAACATGCCTCTAAAGCGGATCAAAGGACTCCTTCCGGGGTTGAAAACCGCTTACCACGCACTTTGTTTGTAACAAAAGCGAAGCGAAGAAGTCCTGAGGTCATAAGTCAGGCGAACACGGACAATGAGTCATGTTTCAATGTTTTCTCTTTTAAAGTAGCGACTGTTTGAAGTGTTGTGTGAGGGCTGGCGTGGTCCTGATGAAGGACGATGGAACTTGTACCGCAATAAAGTTGGTTATGTTGAATTTGCTTATGTTTTGGGTGAGATAGAGCGAGAGGGAGAGAGAGTGCGACAGCGATGGCTGCCAATCGATGGAACTTAACCACAAAATCATAAACCACAAAACAAACACCACATTAAAAATGGAAATTTCACACTTTGTTATCGTTGTTGTTGTTGTTGTTTTTCGAAACAACAAGCCGATTATTAAATGCAAATATTTTTATTGCTAATTTCTATGCATTATACGATTATATTTCCAAACATTCCAAACACTTAAATTAAAATATTATATGAATTTTGTTACAAATAAATTGTTAACATTCTACAGAGTGAGCGATGTATGTTGTTGTTGTTGTTGGTGTCTGTGTTTGTATTTGTTTATGCATATTTTATGTTTATGCATAATATTAATATTTATAAAAATTCTGATTTAAGCTCATTTCGTTGTTTATTTTTGAAGCACTGAATTAAGCATTCAATTATAATAACAACAACAAGAAGAACACCAAAAATTAAGCTGCAAAAATTGTAATTTTCAAGTGATTTAAATTCCTCCATTTTCAGCGTTTTTATAGAATCAACCATTTCAACGTTTCCAAATGATTTTCTGAGTGCTGAGATAATATCAATCATTTAATTTGCGTGTCTATAATTTGAAATCAGTGAACAATTGCGGATAAATTTCTTATATTAGATTTCTTATCTTTCGCTGGCTCTGCAGCGCTGCAGTCGTTGGTGTGTTTTGCTACCGATCGATGCTCTGTTGGAGTTCTGTTGGTGCTCTGCTGGTCCTCTGCTGCTGTTCAGTTCGTGCGCTGTTGGCGTTCTACGGTTGCCTTTGTTGCTGTGCGTTTGCTTCAGGTTTGCACAGCAGTGCAGCAGCGTGACATCGTGCAGCATGCAGCAGAAGTTTTGATGTTCTTCGCGGGTCGGCGATGTTGTCGTGTTCACAGGTTTTTCTGCAAGTGCGAACAACGACACCAACAAGCAATCAAATTTCACTGTGTTGCTAACGCATGCATGAAACTGCTGCAGCATGCGGCGAATGATGACGCGGAATGATGCGACACACAAACAAACATTTAAGTGGGTCTGTGTGAGTATGTGTGTGTGTGTGTGTGTGTTGTTTTTTCTGCTTTGCAGAACAGTTTAATTTATGATTGCTGCCTGTCGACACACTTGCGCCCACTCACGTCGAGAGGGCGTGGCTGGCACACAGAAAAGTGGCTAAGTGAACCCCTGAACTCGTGTTCATGGTGGTTTATGTGTGTGTGTGTGTGTGTGTGAGTTTACTGAACGTGTGATGAGTGTTGTTGTTATTGCTTTATTAATTTCATTGCGTTTCGCCCAGTTTGTCTCTCAGTGTGTATTTTGTGCTTGTTTCCAAAAAATATTGAAACAACGTACTGTTTACTTGCATGCGTGTGTGTGTGTGTGTTGCCCCTCCCCCATCCTCCCCCATCCTACGAAAGTGGATGAAGTCATAAGTTCGTGAAGTACATTCAATTTATGATTTTATCTACGTAACGTGAAAAAGCAATGAAAAACAGTCAACGAAAAAAAGAAATAAACCACAAACACACACCGAAATGCACACACACAGACACACACACACACACGAACAAACATGGCCATATTATTGCCGACAGCCGGATTCTTAGACTCGTTTCCGGTTTCCTGGCGCGTTTCGTTTGTTGAACTCTTCTCGACGCACTCGCAAGCAATCAAAATTCCACACTTTCACCACTACTACAGCAATATGACAGAAAAGCACACACACACACACAGACACACACACACACACACGTGTTCGTATCCACGCTACGAAACTAAAAACAGCTGCTACGATTGTATTTCTCTCGGCTCTGAAAGTTTTTGCAACAATAACAAAAATACGAACAATACAACAATTTTAATGTCAAAGTTGAAGTCGAAGTGGATGAGTGTGTGTGTGTGTGTGTGTGTGTGTGTGTGTGTGTGTGAACCTTCGTGTCTCTGGCCAGTGCCTGAATAGTAGCCAAAACAGTCAATAAAGCAACGTCATTGAATGTCATAAAAATACAACAACAACAGCAACAATAAATAAAAAAAAAAACCAATTAAGAAAACATGAGTATGATTTCTGTTTTATGAGAACGAGATTCTGTGTGTGTGTGTGTGTGTCTGCAACTGTAACTAAACGCAAAACTATGAGAGTGTCAACGTTGAACACACAGAAATCGGTACAGAAACCCACACAGGCACACAGACACGTACACACAGATACGCTTAGCTGTCACTGAAGACATTGTAACGGGTTACTGTAAACTAACATAGCGTAACGGAACATCAACGGTAAGCAACCGTTCTCTCTCTCTCTCTCTCTGTCTCTCTGTCTCTCTCGCACGCTCTGAAGCAGTTATGCTGAAAAGTTTTATAGTTGTTCTTCTTCTTCTTCCTATTTCGGGGTGGATTCCTTCCTTGTGGCTGTAGTTTTAGCAAATTTTATTGCTGTTATTTTCGCTGTTGATATTTTTGCTATTTTTATTGCTGATACGTTTTATGGTTTCTTCAGTGGCTTTGCTCTTTGTTCTTCTTCTTATTGTTGTTGTTGTTCTTGTTGTTGTAACTGAATTCGCCTGCTTTGTTGGTTGGTTGATTGTAAGCACGACAGCAGCTTTTCTTGTTTACTTTTTTGATATCACGATGCTTTGTTTTAATAGAAAATGTTTATTTGTTGTCCTTTTTTACTTAAATAAAAATATGTTAACAACAAATGCGGCAAACAACCAGCAACCAAATCAAGCAGGATCAAAGAAAGAACAATCAAAAACAAAACCTCACGAACTAGGAATAAAGTTTGAAATAAAATTAATTAGACTCATACATACATACAAACGTACATATACAACCACGATAACGCCTATTTGTATTATAAACAGCTATAATAGGGAAAAACACTCATAATTACACAGATTACATTTTTGCACAAGCGATAAATTAGAATAGCAACTTGAACATGTCGCTGCCGCAGTCATCATCGAGCGCAGCGCAGTCGTCGTGTTTTCGAACTGCATATGAACCGTTTTTATTGCTCAATGGTCACATTTTTCAGAAGCAGAGGACACCTTTAAGTGAATGCCAGGGGCAACACTGCTACACGATTCTACTGTCGGTTCCAACTTCAGTGTGAACAGGCCACTCGTCCGCTCGGGTCGCCCAGCCTTCGTTCAAGCAAATCGGCTCTCTAACCTAACTTATTGTGAATGGCTTTGTAAGTGTTGCGTAGATTTATTTTCATCACTCTTCAGCCCCCTCGTCTTCAGTGTCTGCTTATTTTATTACCGTTGAAGTGGTTTACTAAATTTTTAATGTGTTTTGATTTCTTTTTCTTTTGTAACTTTTCTCTTGTGATTTTTAGCTTTCTATTTTTCCCCTTCTGACTTTTTGCTTCCTTCTTTTGGTGTTATTGTTGTGGTATTTTGATGCTTAAGTTGTTGGGGAGGATTTCACAAAACTATTGAATTGTATATTGTATTTATAAATAATATACAAGAAGTTATTTTAAAAGTGACACTTTGCGTAAGTAACTTTTTTGCGTTTCTGAGTGAGTAACTGAGTGAAAGTGTGTTTGTGTGTGTGTGTTTCCATTCAACAACAATTTGCTTAGTTTTAGTTTCTGTCAAATTGTCAGCATCAATTCACAGGCGACGTTTATTTCTTGACTCCCTCTCGATGAGCCACTCAAATGTCCTGCTGTAGATTTTCATTGGAAAGTCCAACTGCTCGAAGTTTTGCTACAATCAAATGACATGAAAGAGTTTTTATGTTGACTTTATTTTATTTTTGGTTGTTCATGTTTTGTGTCAATCATCCGTCGTCAGAAAAAACAAGAAATCTAAAATTTATCAGTTCATCGCTCCTTGATTATTGTTGGTTTTGTTCTTCTTGACTATTGTGATTGCTCCTCTGCTTCTTCTTCTTATTTTTCGAATATACTCCCTGGAGTTCCATCTGACATTTCATGTCCCTGGCTGTCAAGTCAAGTGAAATCTTTTATTATTCAAAGAGTTGTTAGCAAAGTTAAAAATAATGCTATATTTCATTTATGTTCCTAATTAAGATTATTTTTTTTGCTTTCATACTAAACAAATTTGAGAAAAATATCCACATTTTTAATATCACTTTAAATAAAGTCGCACATTCTACTGTCTTGGATTTTCCAGTTTTAATTCAGAAAGGTAATTCATGTAAAATGTTTGAGAAGGATTTCTATTTAAATGTATCAAAAACTTTCGGATAATTTGACAGTAGACACTCGTGTTGGTGTGCGTGTGTGTGCATGTGTGCGTGACCGTGTGTTTGTGCTCAAATTGAATTTGCATTTCTTTCAGAATTATTTGAATACATTTCCTGAAATGTATGGATTACAGTCATCAGATATGTTTTTCGATTCCCCAACAAAAACTATCAAAGTTTGTGGCAAGTATTGAGCGATGCTGCTGATTCTTCTTCTCCTGCTGATCGAGTTTCCAGCTTGATAAAGTTTTGAAATCTCATTTCGCAACGATTTTGAAAACTTTTGCCAGCGAAGTTCCGGTCGGTGTTCGGTTCCCTCGAGTTACTTTCGAAGTTTCAGTCAACGATACTCTCGCCGTCTCCCTCTCCACTTTCGCTGTCTCTTTCGAGTTTCGAAACTTATTCCGGTTTCCAGCAAGATTCAGCAAGTATTCAGATTGTGCAGAGATAGAAACTGTTCCTGTCTTGCAGCTTTAATTAAGACGAATACGAATCTTAGAATCATCACGTTTAATGACTGCTGGGAGGGGAAGGAAGGACGAGGCAGGATGGACGGACGGATGGTAACTTTAGTGTTCCTCGAAGCGCCGTCATGATTGAGGAAAAGGAAGGAGGAGGAATCATTTTCTCCCAAGCGTTTGATTATTATTTCCATGTTCAACTAATTGACGTTACTCTGGTTTTCCTTACTTCCTTTATTCCCGCATTTAAGCTTTTTAAAAGCGTGTCCTGAAACAGGGCGTGGCTCTTCTTCTTCTTCTTCATTTTGTCATTCAATAATGATGGATTATGAATTATTGGAAAAATCGTTGAATGAATCGCTGACCTCTTCTTCGAGTGGTTCAGTGAGTTGAAGAAGAAGAAGAAGAAGAAGAAGAAGAAGAAGAAGAAGAAGAAGAAAAACCAACTTAAACTATGCTTGAATTCGAAGAGAAACTCTTCGATGCTTCGTTGTGAGGCTCGAAAACCAGAAAAAAACAGAAAACCATTCGAAGTAGAAAAAAAGTACATTTGAAAAAATCATTTGATGTCAATCATCATCATCATCAGTCATCATCATCAAGCAATAAATGGCATAGCAGCCGAATTTATCCCGTAAGAGTTCTAATTAAAAGTTTCTTTGCTCGAGTTTGAGCGTTAAACTTCCAGCTGAATAAAGACTCATAGCAAAAAAACTCCTTCGAAATTCAAATTGAAATCAGTTCAAGAATGAAGAAAAATTAATGGCCAAATGATGTGAGACTAAACCTCGCTCTGATTGGTTGATCGTGGCATGTGACATGGGCCAATCATGCAGCGCGAGTGAGTATGAGCCTCAAGAGGCTTAGTCTGACATGGCTCTCAATGAGTGCATATCAAGCGAATCAACGGGAGAAACGCTTCCACTCGTTTTGAACATTTTCAATTTCTCAGTTTCAAATGTAGTAATTCTGGAAATATGAATTCTATGTAATCCCCTCCCCTCCTCTCTGGACCCACCTCTTTTTCTCTGCTTCTGCTTGCTCTTTGCTCAGTTTTTATGACTTCTTTTTGCTACTCTAAACAACAGCTTTTAATTCGCTTCGACGACGCTTTCTGCTTCTGCACGTTGTCGGTTTGTTGACTAAACTGGGATGGGTTCATGGGTCAGCGCAGTGTTGTTGTAATTGTTATTAATGCGATATTATTGCCGATGTGGTTGCTGTTGTTGTTGTGTATTGCGACAACACGTTCGTGGATCTAATTGGCAAAAAAATATATAATATAAAAAACTCTCTGATAAACAACAAAGTTTATTTTTCACTTCTTGTTTATTTCTGGTTTCTTTTTAATTGCTTTTTTGTTGTGTTTTCATTTCGCATTTTTTCCCCATCGCAACAAAAAATGCAATAAAACATGCTGCATAGAAAAGTTTTCCGTTATTTTTGCCATCATCATCCTTCTCTTCATCGTTGTGGCTGTTGTTGTTGGTGTTTATTGTTGTCGCATTCATCTTGTCTCTGGCCATGTTATGATGGATAATGTGGCATTAAATACAGGGTCATTGGATGCACAAAGTTTGCAAACAAAGTGAGCAAAGCGAATGGAGCTCAGGGAATTCTCTAAAAGAAGGCGGCGGAAAAACAAAGACAATAAAAAACGCTCCTCAAAAAATCGTGTTTGCTTGAACATGTCAAACTTCGTTGCTGCTTCGGTGCTGCTTCGGTGTTGCTTTCTACACGGTAGAATACGAACGCTTTTTTTGCTATAGAAACTTTTTACGTTCTGCTGTAAAATGAAAAGTTAAAATAAATGCATTACGAAAAGAAGAAGAACAAGAAGAGAAACAAGATTAAACAACAAAAACGTTGCTTTGTGTTTGGTTTGCTATAATAAACCGAATTCGGGACCACAAAAGTTGCTACAACTGAAAAAATCACTAAAGAAATATTAAATTTTGAGGAAACACAAATGATTAGAAAGGAAGTGTGAAAAAATAAGCAAGAGAAGCAGCGAAAGAATAAATCTACGATCAACTGAATGAAGCGCACCATTTTTTAAAAATATGGTCCTACTTTTTAGAAAGGATTCGATTCTCAGTCCGTGCTAAGTTCCCTTCAAGACCTCATCTAAGCACATAAACTAATTTTCGGACGAACACGGAACCTCTTCAAGAATTTCCAAGAACTACGAAGAAACACAATTTTTCTTAATATTTTTTTAATAATTTTAAAGTTCTTTTACTAAATTTACTAACTTTACTTAAATTTAAAAGTACTCGAAATGAATTACTTTATGTTTTCAATGTGTTAAAATGTTTCTTAATGTTTCTCGTGTTTGTTTATCAAAGTTTTTCGATAGCCGAACTTCCTCTTCTTCTTTATCTTCCTCTTTCTCTTCTTCTTCTCCTCCATCTTCTTCTGGTGGTTCTGCCAATCCTTTGACCAAATTTCAAAGTGTTTCCGAATCTCAGATTGTAGTCTATGGAATTTCTTCAATTACTCTTAATTGATGGGCTTCCGGAAAATGATTGCTACGAGTACTTTAAGCAATCGTTGCTCTTCCAACCGCAAGGAATCCAAAAGGATGTCTTTGTTTAGCTTCAGCAACTAGCAACTAAGAGGCTCAAATCTATCAAAGCTACTGGAGAACTATTGCTGGTCTCCTTGTTGTTGTTGCTGCTGTTGTAGTAGGTTTCGCCTGTGGCCCATTTGTACACTCGGTATTCATTGCAACAACTTTTCTCTGGCAGGAAAACTAGTTTGACATCCGTTAGATACAAAGCTAGCTTTGTACGTACATCCTTTGGCCGTAATTTCACTTTGAACAACAGCTCGAACACTTTTTGCGAGTTGAGTATTCGACAAGTTCAAAAGTTCAGATTGCTAAATCAAAAGTTCAGTAGCAAAAGCCGCCGGAAGCTGGCGGAAAGTTATTTCATCTCTTCGGAGATGATGAGATTTTTACTTTGACTGATGACATCTTTTTATTTAATTATTCTACCAAATTTCAATTCATTTCATAGCTCAACCAGTTAACTAGCTTATTTATTTTACGATCAAATTGAAATTTAATAACAATATTGAGAACATAAAAGTTGAGGAGGCTCTTTGAGACGAGGCTCTTTGAGAATGAGTGCTCTATGCGAAGAGTAAAGGAATCTTTTCTGAAATTGATAATTCGATTATTGACCATAGTTTCATAGTATTGAGCACTTGAGCATAGTTACAAATTTTGAAATCTAAGTCTAAGCACAGGTTGTGTTCGTTCGTAGTCCGTCTCTAAATGGGACTAAGAAACATTCCTTTAAATCGATGTCCTTGTAGTCTCTGGAGTCCAAAGTCCTTAAAAGCTGTGTAGTTCAAAATTTTCTGAGCTATGTTTAAAGTACCGGATCTAAGACTCAAGTTCTAAGGACTCAGAATGTCAAATTTGCAGAAAAGAAGGAGCAGGAGCTGGAGGAAGAAGATTTAAAACGCTTTCCTCCTTGAACAAAGAAATCAATTCTAAGCATCCACAAATAAAAGTAAGAGAGGGTGACCTCGTATAGTGGAACAGCGGGTAGACTACGCACACTCTGTTCTGGGTGGATGATATGAATACGATGTGTACAAATGTTAACTTTATTCTTTGTAGCTTTGTACTCTAAGCAATTAAACGAAAATCTTGAAAACCTATCGAAACACATGAAGAAGTATCTAATGTAACCATAAAAGCGGATGAATGGCAGCGTTTTGAGCACTTGTTGGAGTTCTTCTTCTTTTTCTTCTTCTCCTTCGCCTTTCTTTTCTTGTTATCATTGGTAGCTGTATCAAAGCTGTAAAACCATCTGCTGCTCTAGACGTTTACATGAGGAATCCACTACGTGTCCGAGTTAATTATCAGTTGCTTCAGAAAAAGCTACCAAAGCTTCGAAATTCTTGTTTGTTGCAGATGATGCTCGCACGACAACCCTGCAACTGTGTAACTCTGCTGTCCTGATCAGCTGCATCACCTGCCATGATTGCTATCGGAAGCGGAAATGGAAGCGGAGCCTGAATCGGAATCAGAGTTTAGACGCTCGGTTGATTCATTGAAATTCAGTTTGCGTTGAAGGAAGCAACAACAAATGAAAGAAGTAGGATGAAATTTAAGAAGCAGCATCCTTTCCAAATGAAATTGGATTGATCGAATGCGAACTGAACTGAAAGAATGATGAAGGCTGGCGAACTGAAAGGAGTTGCAGAATAAGGAGCGGGTTATGGAGGGGCTGGAGGAACAACCGGTTAAGTAGTGTAGATTGGAGTGAGTGGATGTCAGTATACTTTGTTGACTGAAGGAATGCTGCACAACGCAACAAGTTGTTGCTCTGCACAAGTTGTACGGAGACAACAACAAATGTTGTCCTTTGTACATCCCAGAGAGTGGTTTTATGGCTCTATTTAGTCGGGCCAAAGAGACCAACTGATACTTTATTCTCGTAGCACTCTTCGAAAATTTGTCACGTTGAATTTCATGTTTAGAATTTCAAAATACAGTTCGAAGGATTTCAATTTATCACTGCGGAGAAGGATAAAAGGGAGAGTAAAGAAATGCTAAATAAAATACAGTACATGAAAAATATCCACTTCATATCTTGAGTCCTTAATACTCATAAAATAGAGTATAAAAAACGAGAGTATAATAAAAAAGTGAGGTTACAACATACAACTCGCATGTAACAATATCACTTCACTTTAAGAAGTACGTATCTCAACTTCTATAAAAAATGTTTTCATAAATTCTCGAACAGGTTCTTCAGAGAACATTTGTAAATTATCTAATAAAAAACTCTTGAGAAGTACATACTTAATAAGATTGATGGTTAAAAAAATTGAAAGCTCGAAATTTTAGTGGAGATTAAAGACTTTATAACCATTGACTTAGGTCAAGAACAAACGATTGACTATGAATGAAGGAAGAACGAAACCCCCTTAACGTTTATTAAGAAAACGGCGGAGAGAAAATATCTGCGTAAAACTTACGCAACATTTATTCTGAATTTGGATCCCATTTGTTTACGCATTACTAAGTCTTAAAAGCTTAGTTTTATCGCATTACTAAAGGAAGCACGCCGTTGTTGTATCCAGTCTCAGGCTAAAATCTTCATCAATTAATAATGATCGATAAAAAGCATATTTTTCACCGAGTCCGAATAGAGGAGTCAGTAGTGTCAACGTATTTCTTGACTGATTTCATAATAAACGCATATATGCAGTAATGGTAACCAGTTAAACGGTAATTTAACGATGTAAAACGAGAGGTGATCAATAAATAATAAATAATTGCAGATAGGTTCCATTTGATATTTGACATTCGAGACTTTCTCACTCTTTCACTCCTTTGGAAATGGATCTTGGGATGGTTTCTCATGGAACATCGACTGATGCAGGACTCGATTATTTCGCCCATTCGGGGAATGTTTTTGCTTGAGGAAAGACCAAGAACATCAGCGTCTGTGAGCAAAGAAAGAGCACAGAAATGGTGATCAGGGTTGGTCCCACGCCTCCAATCGCCTGCAGAGTAAAACAGATACCGATCAATCCCTGGTTCCTTGGCTTTCTATGACAGCAAGACTGCTTACCATTTGTTTTGTACGAATGTTGGCATAACCGGCGACAATAGCGTTGGGTGGGGTGCTGACTGGCAGGTGGAAGGCCATACTGCAGGCTATAGCGGCCGGCAAGGTGAGGTACAATGGGTGCACTTTGATGGCAATGGACTGAAAGTTGGGGTAATATTAAAAGTAGTAATATTAATTAAATAAGATAGAAGAGATACACTTCTTCTTGAGGGAGATCCTTCGTACCAATTCGCAGAGCACCGGAATCAAAATATTGCAAATGGCAACGTTTGAGCTGAACGCCGTCATAAATACACCAGCTATAATGCAAATTAATTGTGTCACAGCCATGGGTAGACTCTCGAGTACTGCCAGAGAATTGCCGACCATCTTCGCGAAACCGCTAACTTCGAGGCCCTTGGCCAGAGCAAAGCCACCACCTGAAAAAGTGCACACAGCGATTTAAGCATTGAAGAATCCATTGGAGTCCAGTGAATAATACCCAGCAGGAATAGGAGTCCCCAAGGCATCTGTTGCTGTACGAACTTCCAACTGATTAGTCCCAGTTGCGTCGACTCCTTCTCTGGACCTGAATGGTAAAGAAGGAAGTCGAGTATAAAGAGTTGTACAAGCTCTTATCTGAGACTTAACCACGTACGCTTTCCGACGAGGTACCAAAGAAAAGAGTAGTTCCTGGGCAACACAAACAGTAAGATAGCGACGAGCGTAATCGGCAACGAACCCTTGATTTTTCTATTATGGGAAAGATGATAAAGCAAGCCGTTATATTGACGGTGTAAGGATATTACGGCCCGCAGGTGTGTTTAATAACCTCGAATTATATAATATCAATACACAATTGGCAACATTTTTATTTCCCCCTGTACAACCCCAGAATAACTACTCAGCCTCAACGATATCCATCACTTACTTTAGATTCAAAATATCTGCATAACCTGTAAATATTCCCGGCTGGCGTGCGAATAGTAAGATAATCATCAAAGCGAAGAGAATCGCTACTTGAATTTGATGAGCATTAATAGTGCCCAATTCTTCGTACTTCGTTTGTATGACCTGCTTGGCTGAGTCCTTATTTTCATTTAAGGTACGTATTTCAATAGCTTCGGGGGTGTTCGGACGCATCAAGCCCTGGAAGAGAAATTGTAGCCACACATATGTTAAGAACATTTCAAGCAACATCGCCGGCGCGCCGAAAAGGAAGAAACCAACAAATGTCACATCTGTGTTCCCTGGGAATCGGCTGCAATTGGAACGAATACATTGATTGAAGGCTATGTTCAACGTATTTCGTGGTAGGTGCCTACGTTTCGTAGAGTCCTTTATAGGTGAGGTTGGTGCCGGTGCCAATTAGTGTTCCACATCCACCGATACTTGAAGCATATGCCACGCCTAGATAATAGCAAACAACGGTTTTCGATGGAACCTCGGGTCTTCATAAAAGATAAAAGGTATAATAATGTTTTTATTATAACTGCAAGCTGATTTACTTACTCATCCTTTTCCACAGGTTGGTCAGATGTAAGTTTGAGAAGACCTTGCTGCAAATCGAAACAAATTCATCACAGATTAAGCGGCGTATGTGTGAAGTCGTCACAAATCTTGGGCAACATAACTTTGGCAACACTCCTGACTAACTGACTAACTCAGAAACGAGCTTCACACAAACCGTTTCACCCTGTCATGTGTATTTTTATTTTCTGGGACCTGAACTCACCGAAAACGAACCGACGGGAAACGATAATTCCTCTTATCCTTCTCGGTTCTTCATTGTATTTCCTTGTCCTATATGAACCAAGTCAATACGAAGCATTTTCGCGAATAGGTTTTCGAAGATGGTTGTGATCGGTCGGAATCTATTCGGGAAGTGCGCGTGTTGTTCGGGTCGATTAAGCCGATGTATCAGAGGAGGACAGTTTACGAGTATTTACTTTTATATTAGCTAGACCAAATGATCTCATCTGCGAAGTCTAATCTTAGATTCCTGCATAGTGTTTAAATAAATGTATGTCTTTTCTGAACTTCAGAGTTTGTTAGAGGTGAAGTTACATAAGTTACGGGAAGTAGATGAGAGAGACTTCACTGTAGTAAGTAAAAATGTATATTGTAATGAGAAACCCATCCGGAGAGCTTCTAAACTTAAGATAATCCACGTCTTTATCGTTAGCATTAATTACTCAGGGCCTACTTTCAACATCCTAACTTTATATCGCGTTCTATACGATTATAGTTCAGAGTAACAGTGTTTCCGATATTCGATTCATACTTACAGAACTCAGCTCCGAAAGGACAGCTTTAATAATGGGACAAAACATAGCGGTGGCGGCAGCGTTGGAGATCCACATGGATAGAAACATTGTGACAAACACCAAACCAAAATGAAGTCTAGAGAGAAAATACATTTAAGAATGTTACTAACGGCGGACTCCGATAAACGAAAAAGACAAACTTTCTGGGACTGCAGCCAATCAGAAGTATTGTTCCAAAAGCAATGCGGTAATGTAAGTTTGAGAACTCAATGGCCAACGCTACGACGAGTCCAGAAAAGAAGAGTATTAGGGCATCCGCGAAGTATGCGTTGCAAACAGAACGTGAGTCCTGTCAAAAAACCGTTGTTAAGCAATGCGCGACAAAATAAAGAAGCTACACCAACCAAAATGTCTAGCATTGGAAAGGCGAAAATTGGAATCAATGAGGTTATATGCAGGGGTATGAGTTCCGATACCCAGTAGAGGGCCATTAATAGCACGATATACATACAGCGAAATTCCTGTCATATAAGAAGTATTTCAAGACGATGGAGGGAGAAAGTTGATGGTTGCTTACCTTTGGCGGACTCAAAAACAATAACGGCATCAGAACAATGGGGATCAAGACAGTTAGGACACCCTGCCAATGATAACCGAAGAACTTTGTGATACGATTTTTGAAGGATGAAGAATTTTCCTCGTCTGTTTGATCTCTATGTTAAAAAAATATGTAGTCGAAAAAACGATGTAGTCGAGAAAACCACGAATAAATAAAGGAAACTTACGCCATCTTTTATCGTGACCAGTAATATTCTTCAAACATATGTATATTATTTAAATTCGACAGTTCGTCGATAGAATAATTTTTCAATGGGAATCAAATCCGTAATTGATATATATTTTTTTAACTACTGTGATTTGTTTGTCATTCAAGCACAAGTATTTGGCTTGATATTCATTGGAGTATATCGATCTCTATATTTGAGATCTAGACTTGTCTTAGTTGTGAGGAAGGCGGCCTGAAGAGATCGGCCCACTCGATCTTGTTAATGACCCAAACAGTGATTCTCTAAAACTAATTTCACTTGTTATGAGGGCAGCAGATGGATCCGGATCGCATGATATCCTGAATTATGATACGTATAAAGTATTTTTAACAATCTGCGAAAACATTCCAGACCTTTGGCTATTGGTGTATCCCAAGTAGAATCCACGAACGTCGCTACGTAGGTTCAGTAAAATGGAATGGAAGGAATTTTTCGGTTTTCTCTTTATTTTAATTTTTGTGATAGGTGAAAATGTTACAGAAAGTTGTGAAAGAACCTTAACAGAACCAAGTGTATCTTAGAGATGTCTACAACAGAACTGAACACAAACTTTATACATCAACATTCAAGCAACTATAATGACATAATCGGCATCCCCTAGTCATCAAACCATATGGGAATGTTATAAATAGTGGGATAGACGATATAAATCCATGACTGCGAAGCGGCAAACAGCACCGAAACCGTAATGAGTGTGGGTCCAATACCAGCGATAGCCTGAGATAATGGAGAGGGAGAGAGGGGTAGATGTATAGCTATAGAGAGTTAGTTAGTTTATCACAGAGCCAACCATGTCCTTGGTGCTAATGTTCGCATAGTCGGCCACTATAGCATTCGCCGGAGTGCTGCCGGGCAGATGGAAGGCCAGACCACAGGCCAAACCAGTGGGCACTGTCAAGTATAGTGGGTGCTTTCGTATGACGTGGCTCTACGGATGAAATTTGACAGCGATTAGGAATGTCGGGAGAAGAGCTGTCGATTGCGACTAATTGTTACCACTTCGGCCATTACTGCGATTAGTATATTACAGACGGCAATATTTGAGCTGAACGCTGTCATGACCACGCCGGCGATGATGAAGCAAAGTTGAAGAAAGGGTGGTGGAAAATTGTGCAGGAAATATAAGGACCTTCCAATTAAGTCGGATAAACCGCTATCTTTGACTCCCTTGGCCAGAACAAAGCCGCCACCTACAAAAGCAACGGTAGCATCATAATTCAGCAGTGTAGATTCGGGAATCTAGCACACTCACCCAGTAAGAGCAGCCGGCCCCACTGTACGTTTTCGTGTACATCCTTCCAAGTTATTAGGGTACGTGCGGTCCCCTCATGATCCGGCCCTGCAAAATAAATCCAAACAGCTGTTCTATAAGACGAGCCTATAGAAGAGGACTTACATCATCCCTTACATACGTTTTCCAATCAGGTACCACATGAAACCGTAATTTACGGGCAGCACAAGGAACAGCAGCATGGTGAACATAAACGGCGCGGATGTGGTGGTGCTCCTTAAAAATAAACACGAATTGGTTGCAATTAAATTTTATTATCTATTATTTCCTAGGTACCTACTTAAGGTTCCAAATGTCGGCCCATCCTATAGTCTGTAACGGGCGAAATGTCAACAGTGTCACGTTCATCAGAACGAAGATGAACATGACTTGAGCCTCGAACAGCGTTAGAGAGCCGAGTTCCTTGTACTTCTCCGAGATCAGCTGCCTGGATATTTTCTCACCCTCTAGGCCGACATTGATGGCCTGGGCCGCCTCACTTTTGGGTCGTAGCCAGCCCAGGTACACGATTTGCAGCCACAGATACAATAACAGAGTCTGCACCAGCATGATGGGCGAGGAGAAGATCATGAAGGAAACATAATCGATGACGCCGGACAGCGGAAACCTCCTGAAATGGAATGTTGGAAATTACGGGTGTGTGCAGTAGACTACTCGGTTGTTAGAGGTACGTTTCGAAAAGGCCTTTGATGACCAAATTGGAGCCGGTGCCGATCATGGTGCCGCATCCGCCGATAGTAGAAGCGTACATTATACTGAAGTAGTAGCAGAGCATGGTGCTAGACGGATCCGGGCGCCTGGAAACGGGGAAAGCAGATTACGCCCAGTGCAGACTGAAATGGACCGATGTCGTACTTACCTAAATTCAGATTTCGGTATACTTTTCGAATAAATTTCTACCATACCTTTCTGAAAAGTTTTGTTTCATTTACATAGCTATTTATAAACAGTAGAAACGTTCATGTACTCACTTCATTCATCGCATCAAAGACCATTTTGACGATCGGGCACAACGTAGCCACACACACCGAATTGGATATCCACATGGATAGGAACATGGTGCTGAGTATCACGCCGAATTGAAGCCTTGAAAAGAGCAAATAGTGAGCATTTTTACTGATACTGCTGGGGAAACGAATGTCGCGCGTTACTTTCTCGGACTGCAGCCAAACACTAGTATTGTGCGCAAGGCGATGCGCCGATGAAGATTGCAGAGCTCTATCGCCGTTCCCAGAAGCAACCCACAAAAGGTTTCAATGATCGTGGTATTGAAGAAGGCGTCGGCCACTTCTTCGCCCTTCTGGAAAAGATATTGAGAAAAGCGGATATGTTGTAGACTCTGAAAAGCAAATCTGCGTAGACAACACCAACCAGAACCCCCGCTATCGGGTATGCAACAATGGGTATCAAGGAGGTTACAAAGAGTGGTAATGCCTCGGTCACCCAGTAAATCGCTACCAGTGCAACCACAAATAGACAATGGAATTGCTGCAATGAAAAAACGGATATAGAATGCATAGAAAGTCAAGACGCGATACTCTTTCCTCGTCCCACGCACCCTCGGAGGCTGCAGAAAGAGGATTGGCGACAACAGGACCGGAGCTGCACAGGCTATCACGCCTTCGAAATGAAACATGAAGAAGTGCCTGCATCGATAGCCCACTGAGTATCGTGTTCTGGTGGTAAACGATTGTTAGTTGGTTGGTGTATGTAATGGAGAAGATATCTATGTATTTCCATCTTACCCCGTTGGGGGAATCGACGCAGGTTCTGGTGTATTTACAGCGGCTATTTTGTCGAATAACGCAAAACGAGTTCAAAGCAATTAGAAGTTTGTCTCGTTACAATTTTTCTACTGATATCTGAATGAAAGCTCTCTGATAGGCTTTCAATTTTATTACCTTACGATTGAAAAACACTCGAAACATAAACAGGTGTGAAAATAGATGTCACATACGTAGGCAAGGTTAAAAAGTCCAACTACTAGATTTTAATTGGTTTTCTTTCAACAGAGTGATCCATATTTTGTGTCCGCAGACTCCTGAGTAACTGTTGTTCGAGCTGAGTTCAGTTAACCAATAATTCTAAAAGTATTTTTAGAATTGAACGAGGAGTTCGTCACCGTTTTGACCTCTAAGTCTTAAAGAGAGATCAACGAGGCCTCTTCGTAACCTCTTCGAACTCTCCTCCCTCTCCCGGACCAATCACACGCACACACACAATCCTTCCTTCTCATCTTCTGGTCTCTCTTTTTTAGGCCAGATGATTAATATTCACATCTCGGATATTTACCTCACTTGAACAACGTTCACACTGATATTTACACACAGACACGCACACACACTCACGCTCACAAGTTTAATGAAAGTTTTTCATGCTGCATGATAGACAAATAGAATGGATGTGTGTGATGATGGGCAGTTTGGAGAAAATACGTGTTTTATTTGAATTCACACGCACTCTCAATCAGTTGATTACCTTTGACGTCACTTGCTTCTGTTGTTGTTGTTTTCGGTTTGGAGCTTGGATGAATGACTGAGATGCTGTTGCTGCCAAAACTCTGTTAATTCGCACACTTTTGATTTTTATAGTTTAGATAAATAGACTATTTTGTGTTTCTTTTGATATTGTCCATCGTTTGTCTTAATATAGGAGAAGTTCAGAAGGGATGATGTGGCTGGTCTCTGCACTCAATGGGTCAATATTTAACTTACCAAAGTTCAGTTCTTTTTTTTACCCATCTATCTGTTTTTCATTATAATATATCCATCCTGTATTCTTAAATATGTGCTAAATGCCTTACTTCAACTTAAAGACTATTTAAAAGCTCTTTCTTCTCATAGTGTGATTTATTAGTTGAAATAATTGCAATAAATCATAGCAATAAATAAAAAGCAATAAATTACACTCTGTTGTTGTTGCTCTTATTTTTGTTTCTCCGTTATTTACATTGCAACAGTTAAAAATCATTAATACGCGCAGATGTGTGAAAATGAGACAACAACAACAACTTCTGATATGTTGTTATCAACAGACTTAACTATTAATTGATTTTTGATTGATTCTGAGCTCAAAATATATATTATTACACTCTACCGTTAGAATACCGCCTGAATCAGCCTTACTTCTCGCCATTTCATTGTAGTTCATAGACGTAATAAATTAACAGTTAGCAAGCGACAACAAGGAAAACATCGCTGACGATAGTACTAAATCAGCAACAACAACAACAAGAATGCGAGTAACAGTAACCAAAGCAGCAGTTGCAACAGCCAAACAATGCAACCGTGCAGCTAGTTTCGAGTATCGCCACCGACAGCCACCAAACAAATCCGCAAACATGCCCACAAACACCGGACAAATTACTACAACAACAACAACAACAACGCCGGATTATGTAACAAAAATATACGGCGAATGGTGAAGAGACACAAGGGGATGTAAAGGTTATTTAGTGGTATTGGTCTCTGCCGGACTCTGATACATTTTTGGAACAGTTCATCTCTTCCCTTCCCTTCCCTTCCCTTCCCTTCCCTTCCCTACCGGGTTTATTATCATGCGGTTAGAATTTATTTCAACCACGTTGAGTTCGATGATGACGATGGTTGATTTTTGATGATGAAATCTAAACTTCGCCATAAAAGGATTGCGGTGACAAAGGATTATGATTAGGGCGATGAAGATAGGCATGAAGATAGAGATGATGATGAAGATGGGCGATAGATCAGAGATAGTGCTCTGATGCTGTGATGGCATGACGGTGATGGACGCATTGACGGTGCCGATGATGATGCTGATGACGGTGATGATGATAATGCTAATGATGATGGTCGCCTAACTGACAACATTTCTGTTGATTTGGTTGTCTTATCCTCAATGGTTGTGATACCGGATTACAGAATTTTCGCACTTAAAGTAATCGAATCAGGTTGCAGCTCAATGATTTCATTGGTGCATGCAGACACGCGGCCAACATCTAATTAGTATTAAACGTAAACATACACACACGCACACACAAACATATGCATGTACCACAATGCCACTTCCACCGACGTAAGCAGCTTGGACACCACCATCACCACTGTCATAAGGACTGTTTCTGTTGCTGATGTTGCAGCTCTTGTAACTCTAACTTTTGGCAATAAAACCTTGATTAATTCAATTATGTAACGCCATGGTTCAGTCACCATTCAAGGTGCACATGACACAAGGCAGGAAAAAGAGTCGATGACAGAACTTAGAGTTCGGGTTTTATCCTCAACACTTTATCCTTGTTAATTTTTATCCCTTCTCATTTAATCGGAAACTTGTTGATCTTTTCTGGTTCAAGAAGTCACGTAAGTGCGATATAAACGAAAAGCGTATTATGAATTCTAAGCAGAGTTCAAAAGTGACAGCAGAGAAATCAAACCACGCCAAAGATAATTTTTCGATTCAATTTTCTGGAGATAATTTTTTGTTAAAAAAGCTCATTAAGGTTACGTGATTTCCTACTGGGTACTATTGGGTGGGTGTTATATTTGCGTGTCTGACGTCATAAGGTTCTATTTCTGATTCTGTACGTCACTCATTACGTGCATCATGATAACTTTGCATGATAACATGGTATTTAAGGTTAGGAAAGAAGGAAGGAAGGTGAGAAAGGACAAAAGACGAAGGATTCTAAATAATGCTGAATGCAATGAACTGCATGGGCCTTGTTAGGGATTGCGTAGAGTTTATCATCGAGTAACATATACGTTTTAATGGCTGCAAGGCAACATCAGCATAATTTTTCGATGTTTTTTCTTTATAAAATAAATATAAAATCTTTAAACTCTTTAATTTCTTTGCTTTGGCGTTGAATTGACTTTCTTTTGCTCGAATTTCGAATAAAAAATGTATCTTGTATTTTGCATATGTACATAAATTTTAGAAATATTTTATCACGATGTCGCTTTTTCGCTCCCATTTTCAATTCCTCGGAGTTTTGTTTTAACTTTTCTCCCATCTCCTTCCTTCCTTTTCGTCCCTTTCCCCACTCTGTCTTCAACCGTCTTCACCTTTCATTTGAGAAAACTGTTCCATTTTATTTGATAACGCTTCGTGACTTGAAATGGTATCAACTCAGCAAATCTTCACGAAAACTGTTCAACAAAAACTAAAGATACAATAAAACTTAATAAAAAAAGCAAAAAACAACGGAAAAATTGGAGAAAATTATAAGAAATAAAAAAAGTAACAAAAACAAAAAACCATGAAACATGGCATGGCAGCTCTTTCGTTTCCGTTTCCTTTGCCATTACAATGAAAAGCTTTTGCGAAATTTATTTCAAGTTTTTAGGAAACTTTTTTCTAATTGTTTCTGCTTCTTTTGCTTTTATTCAAGTTGAACCTGTTTTTGTTTTCGTTTTGTCAGACGAAATTGTTGCAAACGTAACTACAGCGTCATCGTAACGAACTACGTACGAACTACGAACAGGAGAAAAGCGAATACCTGCTTATATTCCGTTATATTATGTTACATTTAGTTTACGTTTGATTCACTTTTACGTTTGGTTTCTTTACTGTAACTTTATGCCACAGTAACTTTATTAGAATAAAGAGCTTGGTTGGCAACGCGAAATACCCACTTCGCCCACTCTTTTTGCTTATCTTTCTACTACTTTTTCTATCTTTCTAATTTCTAACTTTTCTACAAAGTGTATAGTGTAGTTTTTATCTATATTCGTGTATTTTTATATTATTAGTATTAAGTTTTTGTTTATATTTTGAAGTTTTTATTATTCTTGTTTTATATTTTGTTGTTGTCCTTCTTATTGCCTTATTGTTTTTTTTTTGTGGTGGTTTTAAAAATTGTTATTTCTTGAACAAAATGAAAATTGAAAGTTCAAATTTGATTCGATCGATTTGACGAGGACTTTTTGAATCACAAGGTACATGTATATATTATTAAGAACTTAAGATAACAGAATTATATATATGAAAAGGAAGAGAGAGGCAAGAAGTGCGAGAAAAGAATATTTCTTGTATTCCTCAGAGACAAGAATGGTTAGAGCACGAGTAACAAATCACTCAAGGAAACAAAATCGATGTATACAGAGACAGGGAATGAACGAAAAATAAATCGAGAGAGAGAGAGAGTAATAAAAATAGTGGCGAAGGGACAAAGAATCAAAATCACAAAAGCAAGAGGGAAACAGAAAAATGTAAATAAGAAGGAAATAACAAAAATGAAGAAATATGACAGCACTAAAGGCAAACTACTGAGTGACAGCTAGAAAGATCATGACAGATGGATGAATTGAATGACAAAGTAGCAGATTCCAACAGCAGTCAGTTTTGGAAGATAGAGAGGCAGATATACTTGGAAGATAGAGAGGCAGATATACTTGGAAGGTAGAGAGGTAGATGGACAAATTCTTAAATTAATTGACAAAGGTACAAATTGACAGGTTGACAGAGGTATCGACTAACAATACAGAGAGCGATGGGATATGGTAGAGAGACAACAAACGGATGGACCGAGCTGGGAGATATACTTAGAAGCGAGGAGAAAGTCTATTTAGCAGACAAGCAGGGACGGAATGGATCAGGCAGACTGGAATCTGTGGCAAAGTCACAGTGGGTGGCAAACGAATAGGAAGGAATGCTGAGAAAGAAAGAAAGAGAGGGTGAGAGCGAGAAAGCGTAATTCATAATAACAAAAGACAACCAAGTGAATGCAAAAGGACAATCCAAAAAGGGCAAAAAATCGAAATGGTGCACCGGAAGAAGGTGCACAACGATTCTGTGTTCCACAGAGGCAACCAACGCTGAACTGATGGATTCTTACAGACAACCAAAAGTGGTTTATTTTTTTAATTGAGTTTTTTTCAAGTTTTACGGATTGGTCAGGTCTTGGAAAAGTCTTCTTAGAACGTCGTCGAGAGTCGCCTCAGAACCAGGTGCTTAAAAGATACGCATTTCCGTATGTTTGTTGTTGTCATTTTCTACGGATAACATCTGCCTCTCTCCCTCTCTATCTCTCTCTCGAGTACACTCTCACCTAAAGACACACCCCCACCCCATGTACTCAACTACTTTAACGGTCACTTTGTGGTCGATAGCCTGCCACTTATCACTTAGCGTGTTCAGCCTATTCTTGTGCTGCGTGCTCTATCAGTTTGGACTCGAGACAGTTGTTCAATATATCCAGTGTTGCTGTTGACAATAATAAGCAACGGAAGCACAGACAACCGTGTTATCAACACGAAGAAAACACCGCGTATCGCCATGGAAGCTGGATACGAAATGAGCGCTTACAATATTCACATCACTCGATGTACATTATCATCATCTCCATCTCAACCAACATCGGCGTCTCATCTTCATCTACATAATTTTAATGTTCGTCAACATCATCATCATCATCATTATGTTTTTTGCATCTCAGCATCAGTTCCATCCAAGACACAACGAGGACCAATAAAGCGTGTTTCCGTTTGCTTTCCTTTTTGTGGCTCTGTTGAATAACCAAATCTTTTGTACATGTCTACGTTTCTTGTAGTGTCTCATCGAAAATCAGCCATAACAGAAGTTCATTTAATTAAAATGCTTTTACTTTGCCTGCCACACTGGTTGCTGTCGTCGTTGTTGTTGTTGTTATCTTCATTGTTAACATTGCTGCTCTTGCTGTTACTAGTTTTGTGGTAGCAACATTTTCTCTAATCAAATTTTCTTTTCATTTGTGTTTTCTCACTGTTTATAATAAGTAATGAAAGAATAATAAGAACAACAACAAAAACAACAATAATATCAACAGGAGCAATAAAATGTCAGTGTTTATTTAGATTATGTTTTCTATTAGTTAATGAAATTTAACCACGGTTCTTCCTCAACGGTGGATGGTTGAAGGGAGGGAGGGAGGAAGGTAGGATGAAAGAAGAAGAAGAAGAACATCGCCTGAGAATTCCATTAAAATTTGAGGTTGTTCACTGATTTTTACAGACAGATTCACAGATTTTACACGACTTCCTCTTGTTTAAATTACATTTTTGTTTGTTTGCTTTTCCCCACCCTTGAAGATGAAGATTTGTAGTAAGTAGTACCTACATATACTATATCTAGATTTCTATGCAAGTTCACATCTCCTCTGCTATTCTTGTCTTGAATATAAGCTGCTTTCAGAGGACGTTGAAGCAAAATCTTTTCGGTCAAATCATTCATTATGCATGCATATCTTTAGGAAAGCTCTTTCAAGTGAAACGAACTCGTGTAAATATTTGGAATGAAAACATTTGAAATAGAGACAGATTCCTGGGATGGACAGCTATTTGAGGACGATACATCAGGGACAGGGACAGAAATCCAGAGCTCAGTGACGATGGCAAAAGAAAAAATTTTAAAAATTCATCGAATTTAGTAATAAAAACAAATAGAGATGAGTCGATATTGTATGAAAGTTGGTTGTTGTTTTTAAGGGTACACAGAAGTACAATAGTCAAAGTTGGCAACGTTAAGGATTACTATCCAAGGACTAACACAATAAGTTCAAGAAACTGAGTAGAAAATAGATTCTCAAATCTGCTTTATTATTAAATTTAAATTCTTTCTTCGCTTTTTATTCATTATTCATTCTTATTAGCTACTATAATCCTTTAAAACGTTAAACATTCACTAAGGTAAATGGTTCCAAGAATTTCTGAAAAATAAATACATAAGTAAAATAAATAGATTTCAACATTGATTTCGATGAGAGTCTCAATTTTGAAGAACACTCAAAACTGACGAGTCGAAGTGCTTTTAGTGAATATTAAAGAAGAATACAATTTAAAGGCGGGGTAACCACGAGAAACGACTTGTTAATCACTCCGCTGGAAACCGAAGTAACCCAAGAAAAGCTCTTTAAGAACCTCTGAAGTGTGTCCTTTGCCGAATGAAGACGCGGCAATAGAAGCGTCGTTGAACCACAACAACAAGAAGACTCTTATGGACATTTTAAGAATATGAACATTTTATTGATTCAAGTCGAAGTTCCGTCGGAATAAAGGAGTAGAAGAAGGCGAAGGTGGCAGGGGGAAGGTGCGGAATATAAGAGCGCATAAAATAAAAGTGAACTAAATGAGAACAAATTTTAGTTGAAGAGCGAAAACTGTTGAAAAGCGAAGAGAGGGGAGGAAAATAAAATTAAATATCAAAAAGAAACTAAACAGACTTGAGATTTAATGAGACCAAAAGGATGCACAACAAGGATGTTATTAATGAGCTCGATGGCGAAATTTAGAAGAGGGAAACCAAACAAAAAGACTGAAAGGCGGGAAATGACTGAAAAAGCATCTCAAATGAATGTTTTCCTTAATATTTCAAAGGAGTCAGAAATGAAATTAGATACAAAAAAAGAGACAGCTTCGTCTAAGAGAGAAAGAAGAAAACTAAACAAGCAAACACGAAGAACGAGCAGAATAAAGGACAAGCAATGCGCAGAAAAGTAAAAACAAAATAAATTCTAAATAAAAACCAAATAAATTTTCTTCTTTGTGATGAAAAAGTGAAGAATGACGATAAAAGCAAGAAATTATTTGATATAATTTATTATTTGATCATTTTTCTAATATAAATGATAACTTATATTAAATATCGATACTTTTACTTCCTTTTTCACGAATAAATGATTAAAATTTCATAAAGAAATCGTTTAAAATTTACTCGCGTCTAATGGAGAATGCATACGTGCAGCGTGATTGAACCGATCCGCCCCTGAGCTGTTGACTTTTGCTGGTACGCAAATGGTTTCAGTACGCATTGGTTTCGGTGCCATCAAAAGTTAGTGAAGCAGAACAAAGTTTCTAAAATAACAAACCGAAGCAAATGACGTTGCTAGCATTGCTCGTGAGTCCTGTGTTGGGCCCCCTGTGATTGCCCCATGTATGTAGTATATAAACGTATGTACACAATATTTACACATACATAGCCGTATGTATTTCATGTCGGTAAGCTGAATGAGAGTGCTTGTCGAGAGTGTCAGCGTGTTCAATTGCTGCTATTTTTTGTTATTTACCCTTGCTTCTTCTTTACACTGCATTCTCAGCGGGAGAGTTCAGTTATTTCGCGAAACTTTTTTGATTTGTCCCACTGTCGCAGAATAAAAAGAACGCGTGCCCTCTGTTAACGTCTGTCTTTTCTCTCTCTCTCTTTCTCTCTTTTCTGTCGTATTCTCGCGCGATGAACACCCGACGGGACTGAAAATGGACCTGATGAGGATATGACTGAATTTTGCATTCGTTTTTCTTCAAAAAGCTTTCATCGCCATGGCAGATATTTGAAGAATATGAATTTTATGAAGAATTTTAAAAATTCATTGCATTTCGCGGGGGTTTTAATTGATGTGAATTCCTCTTGGTGCCTTTTTACGCGCCACGTAACAGTTTTTTATGTCCTTAATTATTTATGTACATGGATATGAAGTAACTGTTAATCGAGTGACTGAATTTTCAGGTCGAATATTTAAAGTGGCTATTTGACAAGGCATTATGCTGAATATAGACATTCATGCTAAGTACTTTGTAAATTATGCGGAATGTGTAATGAGTTATGCTAAATATGCTCCTGAATTGCGCTGAATATGTTCTGAATTATGCTGAATGTGTAACGAGGGACGAATGGCGAATGTATTCTGAGTTATGCTGAATAGGTAAAGATTTATGCTGAATATGTTACGAATTACGCTGAATATGTAAATAGCTATGGCGAATGTGTCCTGAATTATGCTGAATAGCTGAATATACCGAATATGTTCTGAATTATGCTGAACATGTAAAGTTTTATTCTGAATATGTTCTGAATTATGCTGAATATGTAAAGTTTTATGCTGAATATGTTCTGAATTATGCTGAATATGTAAAGAATTATGACGAATGTGTCCTGAATTATGCTGAATATGTAAAGAATTATGACGTCCTGATAATTGTGGACCTGAATTATGCTGAATATGCAGAATGTGTTCTGAATTGTGTTGAATATGTCTGTATGTAGATAGCTATGTTGAATATGTTCTAAATTATGCTGAATATGAAATTTGTGACACATATGTATAGAATCAATGACTTTCAAAGGCATTTTTAGGGATTTTAAGGAAAATGATATGGACTAATTATGAAATTATTATCCAGTGTCTCGTAAACCTTGAGAACAGCTGTGAATTCATCATCTTTTCACTTTCTGCCGTTTTCTTAGAATCTGTCATAGTCGCTTGAATGCTCTAACAAAAACCGCTGAATCGCTTCTGACAGCCTGCAACAAATTCTTGTCAACGCGTCTTTTTATGAATTCTGAGCAATAAACTTGAACTGCGTTAGTAAAAACTTGTCATCAGAGCTCATAAACACTGTCGTTGGTGTTGTTGTTATTTTTGGTGGCCTTCACTTCTATGCTTCTATGCTTCTTCGTTGTTTTTATTAGATGCATTCTTTATGCATCATTACTCAGAACTTAATGTTGAACAAAAACAGAGAGAGAGAGAGAGAGAGAGAAAGAGAGAGATGAGAAAAGAAAAATAACAAAAACAAAAGCTCTAAAAATGCAATTGCAACCAATCCAAAAGCATGCAATTTATGAAGCGCGTTTCCTGGAATGCTTTTTGAAATATCCCAGTAAATGTTTTCCCTCCATTCGTTGTGGAAAACGTTCGTCTACTCGACGCCACGATTTTCCAGACATTTTCGTATTTTTGGCGTTTTATTGATCGGATTTCGAATCGAACGAAAGTAAGTCTGACATTTCTGCGTTGTTGTTGGTTGCTGTTGGTTTTGGAGATGAACAACAACAGCAAATAGTAAATCAAGGCATCAGAAATAATTCTCCATTCAGCAGTTTATCAAAGCCAGAATCCATGCAGGAATCCAGATTCATATCCATTGTACACACATACCTAGTTATGTATGTATGTATGTATATATGTAGTATATATATGTATGTACACACGTTCGTATGTTCCCCCGAGGAACAGACAGATTCTGCGATGCGAGCTAAAAGTTGATTAGCAACAGCAGAAGCTTTTTGAGTTGTTGACTGAAATAAATTGAGTTCATTTGATGGCTGGTGTTTAGTTGGTGTGTTTTCACGGCTCACAGGTTCCGAGGCACTCCTTCAATGCTATGAGCTATGAGCATGTGGATGCATGATAGTATTTGCGTCTGAAGGAGAGAGTCACGCAGTCACGTTATGTGATCCTTTGAATGCTCTTTAAAAACGAGTTTAAAGCTCAACCAGAGCACAACCAACGGAAGTATCTGGGTAATGAGCCTGTTTTAGTTTCTAAAATTTTATAAGCTTCGTTTTAAATGGACCAACAGCAAGCAAGAAGGAACTACAACAGCAGCAGCAACAACAACTGTCAGTTGCAGCAACACTTCTGCACTACATGCACAAATAACTGCTAATGACGTCTTCAAGACCTGCAACTTAAGTAATCAAAACATCTTGAACACAATCTTCAAACACAAGGACCAATTTGTTGTTGTTGTGGAGGATTATTAATGCATAACATTTAAGTTTCTCTGTCATCTTCTATTCTGCTCTCTGTCTCTCTCTTTCGGACCCTCTCTGTACTCACTCTTTCCACCCCCCTCCCTCCCTTTCTCACGTTGTCTGCTTTTTAGTTTTTCCTCATCTAAATTTTTAACGACTTCATTTTAATTGCAAAAATATTTTCACTCCAACAAAAACGTTTGCAATAGTTTTTCACAGTTTATATTTTTACTATATAAAAACGAACAACGAAAACATAGAAAACGAAGTGAAAAAATAGAAAAAAGAGAACCCCAAATATCTGGAAAAAGTTAAAAAAGTATGGAAAACACGGTATTGCGAAAGGATACTAAAAACAAAGCCCTCGCATAACTTTAGTCAGCAACGCGGTAACTTAGCTTAGTTTAGCCCAGTTCTAGAATCTAGATGTAGTTATTATAGTTGTTGTTGTTAGTTGTTAGTTGTTGTTGTTAATGTTTCTGTTTTAGTGACCCGCTGCGGTTGGCTTCGCTTCGCTTCTGATGGCTGCTGCAGTGCAGACATTTTCGAAAACAATCTGCGCCATTTTTGTGTTGTTTGCTTTTTTGCTGTTGCTGGTGTTGTTGTTATTTTTTGAGTCAAAAACACGTCCGCTGTTGTCCCAAGCAGAAAGCGTGATTTAAACATGCTGCCGTAGTTTTTGTCAGCAAATATTTGCTTTTTTATACCCTACAGTCGAAAGTGAAAGAGTATGACTCAGTTTGTGCTTCCATTTGTAAAACATTAAAGGAGGCGTGGTCATTAAAGGATCAGCGTTACCCCGTGAATCAATTTAGCCCCCTCCATCCGTCTGTGTGCCTGTCTGTCCGATTAGAGGAGAGTTATATTCTGTATTCTAATAGTATCCGTTATCATGTTTGCTTGCTTAGGAGTGAAGATGGCGCAAATCGGACCACTTTTAAGCCTACTTTTTAGTAAATACTAATGCATCCGCATGCATCCTTGAAATTTCATCTCTTGTCTAATTCTATTGCTGTCTACAGTTGAAATTCTACTCCCGGATTTAATGTATTAGAGTAACTCGACTTACAAAAAATGGGCGTGATCCACCCACTCTCTGAATGTAATATAAATTTGATCCTACAAGTATAGGGTGTAGCGCTCGCACATGGTGTACTCCATTTTTTCATTCCCTCCGTGGAGCTGCTTTCTGTGTATGTGAGTGATGTCCGCCATGTTGCGAGCGTCGCTTTGGCTGTAGTTGTTGTTCTGTGGGGCTGCCATTTAAGCGAAATGAAGCTGCCAAACAAACATGCAGCGCCTCATCGCCGCCTGATGGCCCCGTAACAGTTGATCGCAACCTTCTGACGGAACATCGTTCATGTTCATGATTCCGAAGCACAAGCAATCGTACAAAGCATCGTATACATCAAATAAAATCGCTCCCGTTCGTTTGTTAGTTTTTCAAAAGGGGAAAAACAGAAAATCGGAATATTTTTTAGAATTTTTGAACTTGCTCAAAAACACTCAATTAAATACTCTTGAGCTATTTCCCAAATTTGGGGAAATATTTACTAGTAAACTTTGGAAGAATCAACTTTCAATATACCGCATTTTATTATATACATAGAAACTTCTATTGAAAGAATGAAAAAGTAAGGATAACAACATAAATCCCAACAACTCTAATATACGCTAATGTACATTCGTGGAGAGTAGACGTGTATATTCAAGTGCTAACAATTTAAGCTCGTTTATGTTGTTTAAGCTCGTTTATGTTGATTTTTGAACGCTAAAATTGCCTTGAGGCTAGAATTTTGTTCAAGTTATTGTCGTTTTTTCGTTCTGTTATAAATCGGTTGTTATTTTGGCTTCGAATTGTAATAATTAAAGTTATATTTCTAAAATGTTGAACACACGAGAAAGGGCTGCTGCTTCGGCAAACAAGGTCATCGCTGGAGCGGAGAAACGAGTACTTCGTAATAATAACAATAATAACAAGTACGTCTCAATTGCCAGTCCAGTAAGTCCGTTGCATGTTTCTCTCAGCACAACTGGAAACTCCCCAGCCTCGTTTGATGTTAAACTACTAGAGCTCCGCGAAAGTGTTGTCCACCAAATTAGTGAGAGCATCTCTAAATCTGAAAACCGAATCTTAGACAGATTTGGGGAATTAGTTGCTACGGTCGCTAACTTGAAGGCTGAGCTGCACAATGTAATTTCGCGTGTTGAGCTGCTAGAAAAGGAAAGGAAGATCGCCGAGACAAAAGCTGATACTGATTCTGATTGTCTGTCTAGCAGAGTTACTAAGCTCGAGGACGATGCCGTGGCTGCTGACATTTTAATAACAGGCATTCCTTCGTCTGTGAGTGATGATCTTGAATCACTATTTGGTAGTGTGTGCAACACTGTTGGCGTTGACAAAAACTCGCTAGCTGTGTGTGATATTTTCCGAACTCGTAAGGACAAAAACAAAGCGTCTGATGGTCCCGTTGTTGTCAAGCTCAGATCGAGTCGCGACCGGTCCAGACTTATGCGCTCTCTCTCTTCATTTTGTCGAAAAAATCGACGGCCGCTCTGTACTGACGATTTGGGCATAGAGGGAGGTAAAAGAATACATGTGCACGAAAGTTTGGGGAAAACAAAACTGAAACTTCTTCAATGTGCGCTGAAGCTGAAACGTGAAAAAAAACTCGTGGCAGCGTATTCCAGAGGAGGAAATATATATGTCAAGTATGACTCAAACAGCTCTCCAACTATTGTTAATGACTTAAATAATTTTTCAAATTGTTAGCTCTTAAAATCTTAAAATCAAAAATTCTTAAAATGCTTCATTTCTACCCTAAACTGTTATGCGAATATTGTAATGTTTTTCACTTAATTCGTTGTAACCTTTACTCTCTTCTAATTCCCTCTCTTTCTCCCAATCTGCATCAATTTCTTTTCCCCACCTACTTTTTACACTCTTCTCTTACACCTACTTTTCTCAGTTGCTCCCATTTAATTACCACTCCTGCTCATTTTCATCTATTCTTTTGTGTTGTCCGCTCACTCCCTAGCTTCACTGACGTTGTTAGTAATTCTCTTGGATGTTTAATAAATTGTGTTTTGTGTTCTCCTGGCTTGTTGTCTGACCTCTCTTCCTATATGGTGCTTAAATGATTGTCTCCCCTACGGCTGGTAATGCTGACTATGATAACAGATTACTGATCGATATTTTCTGTAAACAAAATAATGCGTTCAATATTGTTAACTTTAATGCTCGTAGCCTTAGCGGCCACAAATTAGATTATGTTAGGAGCCTATTCGAGTGCTCCTCCGTCGATATTATCTGTGTGACTGAAACCTGGTTCCGACCCGAATTAAAGGAATCTGTACTTAAAATAAACAACTATACACTCTTTCGCTGCGACAGATCTGGTCGACGCGGAGGTGGAGTCGCCATCTATGTTAAATCTATTTATCGTTCACAGTTAGAATTCATGTCTGGTGAGTCTGATACCGAGTATTTGTCTATTTCTGTGTCTGATTCGGTCTCTAAAGTACTTGTCTCATGTGTGTACAACCCTAACAAACATACCAATTTACGTACTTTTTTTGACACTCTAGCTGACTACTCACTAAGAGTTAATCATTTAATAATCTGTGGCGATTTTAATATCAATCTTTTACAGACTGACTGTTATTCCTCATCCATTCGGGAATTGTTCTCTACAGCAGGTCTCTCTATCGTGAACGAATCACTTCCTACCCGATTTGGTAATAACGTCCAACCAAGCTTACTTGACTATTTTGCGGTCTCTGAGCCTGCTTTAGCTTTACTATGTACACAGATTTCTTTCATCTCTGACCATGACTTACTTTTCTGCTCTTTTGACATTAGCTTCGGCAATAATTCCCTACCAACTTCGTTTTCTATCTTTGACTACAAATCTATCAATACTGACGAACTATTTCGGACAAGTGCGCGTATTGACTGGGCACCCCTTTGGGCTGCCCTCCAGGTTAATGATAAGATCACGATCTTTGTCAATGTGGTTCAATCTCTGTTTGACTCTTTTGTGCCTGTTCGTACAATAAATGTTATTCCTAATTCATGTCCGTGGTTCTCGTCACAGGTTAAAGCTGCCATTAGGCAAAAAATTTACTCCATACAAGGTACAAAAGAAATCCTACACAAGCGAATTGGGACTCGTACAAACGAGCGCGTAACCTTGCCACTCTAATGGTCAGGAAATCAAAAGAAAGGTACTTCGTATCTAGGCTTAAACCTAATCTGGGCTCTAAACAGCTTTGGAGACGATTAAAAACTATTGGACTTGGGCGTCAAAGGTCTACGAATGTTGGCCCAAATCCCAACGACTTTAGCGAGTTCCTTTCGACCAATTATACTAATACCCCCCATATAGATGAATTAACTTACAATGATAATGAAGATGAGTTATTTCATTTCTCGAATGTCTCGGAATCTGATGTTATCAAAGAAGTCTTATCTATAAAATCGCCTTCGGTGGGTCTTGATAGAATTTCAATAAAATTTGTCAAGTTAATTCTACCTTACTTAATTTCACCCCTCACAGCAATTATCAACCATATTCTCCTTACTTCCTCTTTTCCTTCCTTGTGGAAATTAGCCACAGTTATCCCAGTACCGAAAAAATCTGTTGCTACTCTACTGTCTGATTTTCGGCCCATAAGTATCTTACCTAGTCTTTCCAAGGTTTGTGAATCATTGATGGTATCTCAAATAAATTGTTACATCTCTAACAAAAACTTGCTTAATCCTTTTCAGTCCGGCTTTCGCTCTAAGCACAGTTGCTCTACAGCTATGCTCAAAATCACTGATGACATAAGAGTAGAATTTGATCGGCAGAATGTGACTCTTCTTTGTCTGCTCGATTTCTCCAAAGCATTTGACAGTGTGGATCATACGCTCTTATGCCATAAGTTGAGGAAGTACTTTCTATTTTCCCCTAATGCGACTGAGCTTATACGCAGCTTCTTATGTGAACGATTTCAAAGAGTTCAAGTTAATACGGCTTACTCAGAATTCAAGCCACTTGAGGCTGGGGTTCCTCAGGGCTCTGTCTTGGGACCTCTTTTATTTACAATGTTTTTGAATGACATATTTACCACTGTTCAGTATGTGACTATGCATGCCTATGCAGACGATGTGCAGCTATACCTGTCTAGTAGTGTTGAACTCATTGACAACCTGTGCTCCAAAATCAACAGCGATCTCAAGAACATTTCTCGCTGGTGTAGTGAAAACTGTCTTCAACTCAATGTTTCCAAATCATTTGTCTTACCTGTTTTCCGTAATGCTGCTAATTTGACCAATATTCCACCATTATATATAGAGAATAAGACGCTCACGACTGTATCTAAAATTACAAATCTGGGTTTTTGCATAAACTCAACTTTAACTTGTACCGATCATGTCAATGTGGTTGTAAGTAAAGTGTACGCTGTTTTACGTAATTTTCGTTATGCGGCTAATTGTCTCCCTGTAGAAACCAGAAGAAGGATTGTGCGACAGCTCATTCTGCCCATCATAACGTACAGCGAATTGGTGTATTGTAACTTTGATTCTGTATCGACGAACAAATTAAGGGTCTTATTCAACAACTTGACAAGATTTGTGTGTGGTCTACGACGCTTTGATCGACTTGGTGGTCGGAGACACTCTATCATAGGTGGTGATCTCTTCGACCTTATTAATTTTCGTAACTGTGTTTTCCTGCACAGGCTAATTTATACGGGGTTACCTACCTATTTGTTTACAAAATTATGCTTTGGTAGCTCCAATCGTTCACGTAATCTAATAATTCCGCAGTTCAACTACCTCAGCACGGGGAGATTATTCTTTGTCAGCACTATCAAATTATGGAATAATTTACCAAACAGCCTGAAAACTACTGTGGAAGAGAAAGCCTTCAGGCGGCTTGCTTGGGAACATTTCTTCAGCACCTAAATAACCACTACATTCAAGAGTTTACTTCTTCTTCTTCTTCTTACTTCTTTTTCTTTCTGTACCCTTCTCCTCATCTCCTCCCCCTAAAATATCATAATTTAGTTAAGTTGTTATAAGTTTATTAGTTAAGTTGTTAAGTAAGTTAATTTAAGTTTTGAATTTATTTGTTATTGTTCTCTATATTTTACGTTACTTTTCTGTGCTACAAAAGAACTTATTCTTAGGGCACCTCCTGTAAAAGTGTTAAATAAATAAATAAATAAATAAATAAAAAATAAACTCTTTTCACTAAGTATTTATTTTTTAATACTTAAGCATATTACTTGATTTTTCTTTACAATTGATTCATGACATCTGGATTTTCCTAATTTTCTCAAAACGTTGCTTAATTTTGCGTTTTTAAATCAGATTTCAAGTCAGATCTGAAGAAAATGTATTGCTTGGGGTGCTGTTCTTTGATGCTGATAGTAAATCATTTGCGAAGGAAAATCTTCAAAAGGAATTCCTACTTTTTATTTTTTCTCTATTTTCTTCTTGTAACATCTACTTTGATCTTAGATCCAAGTTTAAGCAGTCCTAATAGTCTATTAAATGTATTGCATGTCATTACTTTGCATTTCTGTTACTTTGGCTCTATTATTATATAGCATTTTACTCCATCGGACCCGGAACCATTGCCGGAAAGGGAAATGAAGCTGAAGGTTATGCATTTGTTCTTTGAGGATATGATTATTTAAGGTTCTGATTTCAGAGCCACGATTAAGAAGAATTCTGAATATATTTGGTTAGTAATGAGATCTACGTCGACAGACAGACCATTCAATTGATGGCACCAAGACTAACAAAAGAAACACACACATGTAAAGAAACTTTCTCCCACACACATACACACACACCCATACACTTTAAAGACATGCAAATCTAACAAGGAAGTCAGATATAAATCAAGGGACATTAGAAGGAGTGAATGGATGATGCTGAGGGATGGAGGGAGTGGGAGAGTTAAGTGAGTGAAAAGTAGAAGAAGATGAGTGAAGTCATGTGAAGTACGTTGTCACGATATGAAAGGGAAAGCAATTAAGCAGAAATACAATTAAACTGAATCAATTAAGCGTCCACGAGAGTGTATGTGTGTGTTTATGTTGGTGTATTCTTGTGTCTGTGCATGTGTGTAGGACATTGACTGTGCAGCGGAAACGGAAACAGAGCTAAATTAACATCAAAGCGGGGGAATTTTTGCATGTGTGTTTGTGTTCATGTGAGAAGCAACGAGAGAGAGAGAGAGAGAGAGAGAGAGATATTATAGAAAGAGATGCCTGTATAAGGTATATTTTGAAGTTCGATTGATTGTTACATAAGACTCTAAACGGGTAACTTTAATATTGGGTGAAAAAACACTTCCTGAAATATTTACGTCATATTTACAGCATCTGATGAAATCTAAGCACGAGTATGTCAGTTCCGAGAGAAGGAGAGGGTGAAAACCGATTAATTTCAATGTGCATCACTTCCTTCAATTCCTGGATTCCTTTCAATTTGTTTCTTGTTCATTCAGGTTTTTTGTTTTCTTGAACATTATTTACTTTATTAAGTGTACGAAATTAAAAGACATGCACAAGATTAGTTAATCTTTCTAACTTAGGTTTTATTAATTATTATTGATGATTCAGAGGCTTTCTGAATTACAATTTAAAATGTTCTTAATAGTAATTAAAATAATTATAAGCAAATAAAAATGACCATACAAACATTTACATAGAACCAATTTTCCGAAAGAAGCAATTAAAAGCTTGTTAAGAGTTGACTAAACCATGTTTTGAGGTATTAAGGAATTCTTTACAATTTCTTTATGACTTTATTTATATTATTGACCACATGTACTCAATATTCAAGATTTTAAAGTTAAAAAAATTCTGTAATAATATATTTAACAACTTTGTTTTAATTTTTATTTTTATTTTATTTATTTTATTTTCTTTTCTTTTATTTTGTTTAATTTTACTTTATTTTATTTAATTTTGTTTGATTGTTTTTCTATTTTACTCTTTTTATTTTTCTTTGAAAGAGGAAAACTTTTGAGCTTTTCCTCGTCATTCGGCAACAATAACAGTCGTGTAACATCAAATTCATTTCCGTTTCCGGCAGAATCGTTTTTTATTGGAATCGAAGCGATGTTGAATTTTATTTCTTTTGTTAATTTTCGATTCTTTGTTACACTTTTCAGTTTGTTGTTGTGGTCGTTACTCGGTTTCTCGCTGCTCTCATTGCCATTCATTTTCTGTACAGGGTGCTTCTTGTTGAGTTTCGTTGAGAATCATTGTTTCATGTTTCTTTGAGGTTTTAATATCGGTCCTCACTTTTCTGTTCTTTTTAGCGATTGTTTTTGTGGTTGTTCTCTCCGATGTGTTTTCTTTTAATTATAAAAGTTAGTGCGAAGAAGTTTTTAGAAACGGTTGTTCATTTATTCAAATTCTACTCAGTATTGTTTTCATTTGCTGAATTATTTGGTGAATTGTTTTATGATAACAAAATCGAAGCAATACTTTTATTGGTTGGTGTTTTGATTGGTTTATTGATTGGTTTTTTACATTTTGTTTTAAGGATACGTAATTTCCTTTTTCTTCTTATAACAGTTGAATGTTTTGATTTAATTTTTATAGATTTCATCTCTTAACTTAAAATTTTAATTTAATGACTTTGTTTACGATTCTTCTAATTAATTAAAACGAACCTTGAGCACCTTTTTAGCTCCGTTTATCTAATAACTTGTTTTTTCAGTGCACTCAAATCTCGGATAATCTTTTGTTGAGTATCCACTCGTACTCAAGCGCTTCCAGAATCGTAGTCATCCAATTAGTACGGTGCATCTGTTCGGCGCCACACCGTTTAGAATAGGAACCTTGTTTGAATTGTCCACCGCAGTCGCCGGCGCTTCCGCCGTCGCCGTCGCCGTCGTGTCGTCTGTCAAAGGAAACTGCACACTCGACCCGTACGCTTCGATATTCCGCAGCTCCTGCTGCAGCTCAGCGTGATCGCGGGACTGACGTACGATAATCGCTTGGACGATATCCTCGCCGAACGGCAGATAAGCCAACAGGTCCTTGTGCATATTTTCCTGGCGACACACCGTCTCGCCGTAGTTCACTATGGCGTAGGCGACGTGCGAGGGCCGGAAGCTGTACTGGACCAGCAGCCAGGAATCCTCGAGCTCGTCAGCGGCTTCGGCGTAACTGATCCGAGCACAATTCGCTTTGAGTTTCTGCAGTTCGGCCAGTAAATAAGCCTCGGAATCGTGTGCATACAAAACGGATGCGTGGTACACGTTGCCTGGCAGATGCAACGGACCCATCAGTAGGCCGTCTGTGACCCAGCGGACCAGGTTCTGAGGCACCACGGAGAACATGACGGTACTGTCGTCGGCGCCGTACTTGATCAGGAAGTATTGATAGAAGTGTGGGTTGAATATGGATGCTTTTCTCTGCTCCTGCATCAACTTCTGCTTCTTGTATTCGATGTACGCACGCGTGGTGGAAGCGGCCAACACCGTCCCCGTCAGAATCGTCCTGTTATCCTTGCGGAAGCTTACCGAGCTGTTGTAGATTTCGTTGATTTTGTTAGTGAGGATTTCCATTAAATGCACCACGAAGTAGCTCTTCAGCGGGGCGCTTTCAACAGTAGACTGTTTCGCGGTTTCGCTGACCTCGATCAGAAAATACGATGGACGGATGCTCATGATGTGATTTCAAGAGGTTCCTCTGATGATGAGACTTCTAAATGTTCTTCTGATGATGGGAGTTTCTACTGAATTCTCCTGAGTTTATCTTGTTTGGAGTTTATCTTGTTTCGAATTGATCTTAATATAAGTTTATCATGGTTCAGATTATTGTGTGGAATGGATGATATTGGCGTTATACGAGTTTCTCTGTACAATTTATTGGAATCCTAAATTGAAAAAATTTTATTAAATTAAATCACTTTGTGTCTGCATCTTCCAGAGATTGAAAGAGAGTAAACTTACGTTACAAAAGGTGTTCTAGGTTAATTAATGTTTATATATCTAAACTATTTGTTATGTAAGAAAACAGAAGTGTATTTTTTTTATTTTCATATATTTTAGAAAGACTTGAGACTTTAAATCTATCCAGTGTTGAACTACACACAGCTCAGTACTGTTTTTCGAACAGAAAGCATTCAAACTTTTATACCAATGACTTACCAGGAACCACATCTGGTCGTCGAGTGATAATTATTGCCTATCGCACATTTTCATGACCTGTACTGCCTTGTGCTGCATTAAGTTTTACCTCTTTGAGTTGCTACCTGTTTTAGACAGCGTTACTATGCTAAAAACCTTGACTACAGAATTTTATTTCCTCGTTTCTGAATAAATATTGTTATATGAGATCCTAAATTAGATAAACTTCAATATTTTTTGAGGTTTTCCCCATCATAAATCTCAGAAAAAGGTTAGATTGTTTTATTTTGAAGCTATTAACACTTGTTAAACACTCGAATGCAAAGGAATTCATTTCTAACACGGGTGCTTATGGATCCTCCCTCGTATTTAGAGCAATTTAAGGAATTAGATTTGTGAACTACTGAAACATCGATTTGATTTTAGTTTTTTAAAAATTTCATCATCTTGAAGAAAGCACGAAAGAAATCACGGATGATGAGATTAGAGTTCAAATCGAATTCGCTGATGAGTACTTTACTCCTTACTCTTCTAAGCTACTCCATAGCTTTCAATCGAATGAACTTACAAATAGTTCTGATCATTAATAAATACCTCAGTACAATTCGCTGTGTCGATTGTTCTCAAAAACTTTCCTTTTCGTAATTTTAAGACTTCGAGACTTCGAAGAACTTGAATTTTATTATCCAATCATAGATTATATAGTATTCCGTGATGAGTTTTGGTTGCTTTAATCATATTTAATCTACGGATCGTTGAGCAGGTAGAATGCAAGCTTTGGTGCATGTGCACCATCAACAGGTAGAGTTCGGTAATAAGCTGGTACCCCGTAGAATGAAACAAAAGCATGTGAACTGTTGTTGTCTCGCTCCATTCCATTTAATCGCTTAATGAAACCGAAGGACACTCTTCTCTTCCTCTCTTTAGATAGCAGGATGTGCACGTGCACCATATTATAAACTATGCTATACTATTCTATATATCAGCAATAATCTGTGAATAACGGCTCATAAGCAACACACACGTTGTGCTGTTAAGATCGTGTTCAGTTTCGTGAAAGGCATTTCTAAGTTTACTTCCTTCAAGGACATGGGTTTGTTGAAAAAGGACTCAGAAGAAGTTCGCAAGAGAAGCAGCTCTCGAGATCAAGGCCACGAAATTGACAGTTCGACGCCGGAAGCAAGTGCCAAAGCAATGGAAGCTACAGAAACCACACGAAATGGACGTCACTCAAGTGACGACCAGAAACCACACACGAGCACCGAAGGCATCAAGAAAGGCTTGAAACGGGTGCGCATCGGAAGCAGATCTCGTGGCGATGGTGTCTACAACGACGATGACGACATCAGCATCAGCACCAGATCCAAGTCCCAGCAGTTGTTCTACGATGGCATCATCCGGGTGGGTCGCGACTATCAAGCAGTCTTGCCCGCCTTCACAGCGCCGCACGAGTACCAGCCGGAGACTATCAAGGATCGGGATCTGCTGATTTGGAGGCCGCCCACTCAAGTCGACGACGAGCAGATGGAAGAATACCTGAAGCAGGCCCGGGAAGGGCACGGCTACAACGACGAGCAGGCGTGCGGATTGCTTTTCTGGCACAAACACAATCTGAAGCTGGCCTGCATGGACCTGCCCAAGTTCACGCCCAGCCCGGAGGAGTTCACCGAGGAGGACAAGGTGCTGTTCGAACAGGCTCTCAGGAGACATGGCAAGCACTTCAGGCACATCCGGGAGCTGTTGCCACACAAAAGCATCCCCACTCTGGTGAAGCATTTCTACACACGGACGCTGCCCAGCGACAAGAGTGCTCAGCGGGGCCTGAAGAAACGCCTCTCGAGCAAAGAAGTCGACGCGGCGGATCACAACAGCAGCGACAACAGCAGCCCCGAAGACGACTCACCCCCGACATCGGCCTCATCATCGCCGCCACTGGCGTCAGCAGCGTTGTTGGGAATACAGGGTGCTGATGTTCACAAAGCAACGCGTTGATATTTATGCTTATTTTAGATTATACGAACATATAGAGTATAGTACAGTAGTATTTATAGTTCTTAATATTGTATTTAATTCACTAAGAAACCTGACAAAATTGTGATACATTCATATTTCAGTTTATCTTTTAAGGAATTTAATTTAACTGTATATAGTGTATATTCTTTGCAAATATCATATTACAATAAATATCATAATTAATCAATAAAATATTTTTTTTATATAATCAACTGGATTTTTTGTTAATATTTTTGTTTAAAGTGCGATTTTTAAATTCGGGGATTTCTTTTGATCTTAGATTTTGGTTAAAATCTCTGAAAGATGTGAGAAATATCATATTTTTCGGGTAATGACTGTGATCTGATCGTTAAGAATCTATCGTTTCTTAAGTAATGCGATGAAGTTGGAGAGCAGAAGAATGTGCATCGTATTTCGTACTAAATAAAGACGAAATCTTAATATTTGGGTACATTATTTAGTTTAATAAACTTCATTTTAAATATGAAAACACTTGCAAACTATTTTGGACTAAAAACCAATGATTTTTTTTGTTTATGATGTCTTGACGTTTGTGTTTCCTGGCGACATTTTCTTGCTTAGAAGTTGTGACCATCACTATATAAAAGACCGAAGCCTCGTTAAAAGCCTGAAGAGAGTTCAGTTTCCAGTTAAAAAGAAGGAAGACGCTGGATAAGAAACAAGCTGGTCGACAATAAAAGAGAGCCAAACACGTATCAAGTTTATGAGGACGTTTGTGTTTATGAGCACCGGAGATCAAAACACATTTACGAGCTGCGAATGGATTATCTTTTATTGGCCCGAAGATATTATCGTCTTCTTCTTCATTTCGGGATTTTCTTTTATATTTTCCCAAAAATATGCACATTTAGTACTTCATTTATGTATGTATATCATTCGTTTAATGCTAACGATATACAATAAATGAACTGATAAAAAAGCAATAAAATATTTATGGATGCAGAGTGTCATGGCAACTCTGGTTACTCGCTACTCGTTTTTAGACTCGCTGCTACTCGCTGCATTCGTACTTGAAATAGACTGAAATTTCTAATTATCTCTGTTTTTATTTCTCCTTTACTCATGTTTTTTAAAGCATCAATTAAGAGGAAAGACGATATTTAATATAATTATATAATTAATGCTTATTGCAGATTCTCCTTCCTCGTTTCACAACGCTTTCGAAATTTCTTTAACTTAATTTGCTGGAGTCACAAATTACAGTTACATTGCATTGCGTTACGTTAGACTTTACGCATTTTAAAAAGAATGTTTTACTTTCTGTTTTCGCCATCAAAAAGCAAGCGAAATTTTATTAATTACGAGTATAAGAAAAAAAGCAATTACTTCCGTAAGCGCCAGAGCAAAAAAAGCCTGCGTTTGAACTCTTGCTTACTTACTTAACTTAAATAGTGAGGGACTAAAAAAGAAGGAGCTGCTGAAGAACAACTCAGCAACTTCATCAACCAAATTTAGCTCACAACGCACGTGAAGAAGTTTCCATTTTATGCGCATATCGTACAAGTTTTTCGAGAAACTCCACGAAGTGGCGGAGGAAACTTCAACGGAGCATCTGACAAATTTTAATGAACTCTCATTCATCAGATTACTTAAACGCTCCACGGCGCAACGAACCCGGTAGGAAATCTAAGCTTAGAACTGCACTACAGGAAACACAGAATCTAGTCACCGAAAGTGTGAAATGATGAAGCTATGAACAACATGCAATACCATCGTTTATTTAGATTCATTTAGCACAATAACTAGATATTACATCATAATGAGCTCGGCATAAGTCATAATTTCGGTTCTAATGAAGTCCAATGTGATATATCTCCATATTGTATATACTATACTGTACTCATACATACACTCATTACTCCATAATCCATCACTCATAAAATTTAATGAGGAGTTTCTTAACCCTCTGGCTATCTGGTATTTTAAAAGGTTTATCCTTTGAATTACAAGTTAAAAGCTGTTCAAAGGTTTAACTGATGAGTGGCGTACCGTTACTTCTGCCATCCGGGGCCGGTTAGCAATATTCCGCATATACAACTAGCCACTTCGGCCGACCCCGATAGCTCTGCCGCCCTTGACAGCTCTGCCACCCGGGGCAATGGCCTAAACTGCTGATGTATAAAAATACCTTCCATAAGTAACACATCCGATATTAATGTTTTATTCCTGAATTTTAATAGAAATCCTTCAGTTGTCTACAATTTGAAGTCCGGCTCTTTATATTTTTTTAAACGCAGATGAAGAATCGTGAATACACATCGATATACAAGGTTTTAAAGTAATAATTTGGGTCTTGATGGGTTCAAAGACAAGTTAAGAGTTCATCCTTTAATATAAGTCGCTGTTCGCCGAAAGGAAAACATTAACATTAAAACTCAAAAGATGACTGAGAGAGATTTTAAGGAATGCGATGGTTTTCATTACAGAAACCCTTGTTTTGTAATCAAGGGGGAAAAATTGAGTCTTTATAAAAAAGGGATACGAAAGTGGAACCATTTAAAGCACTTGCAGAGAGACCATCAAGAAGGAAGATTTTCTTGTAGCCATTTTTAACTTTAATTTATTATTTCAGTTGAATTCTTTTGTAATCAGGACACAAACTTAGTCATGATGGAACAACACGAGAAAAAAATGCCATTCTATTTTCTTTACTATAAATAAAGCGGTTTTTCCGTCTTCTGCGTGGAATCGAAACCAGTTGAAACTTTGTTTGTTGGCAACATTTGCATTTTAATCTTAAAAACATTGAGAAAGAACAACCGAAAGTATTTTAAGCTCAAATTGAGATCCGGATGAAAACAGGGGCCCCTTCCGTTGAAAGCCGCTTCGCTCATGACAAACTTGAAATGCTTCTTGATGGGTTAAAGGGGAGGTTCGGGGAGATGAACGAATTTATTGTTGTTGTTGCTATTCATTTATTATGTTGTGTTGTTGTTTTTACAGCTGATGTACACAGTAAACGGTGCTGATCATCAAATTGTTGTTGTTTTTAAAAATTGTAGCTCCTTGTACAGTCCATTCTTTGCCCATAAACACTGCTTAAGTAATACTTATTTCCCCCTCTTCTTCTTCTTCTTCTTCTAATTCGTCTTCTTCTACCTTTTCTTCGTCTTTATTTTTTATTTGCTACTGGCAACTATTTATTTCTCATTTGCGAGCTCTCGGATTTTTGTTTTCTTAGATTTTTCTAATCCTTTTTCTTGATCCTTATAAAATGTAGCAACACTGCGTCTCTACTGTGGTGTGGTTTTATATTTTGTTTTTTCGAAGACGAACAAAAGCAGTGCTGCCAAAGCAACTTAATTCATTCACTCCGCATGAAATAATTTCAATGAAAATCAAGAAATGAAAAATATTACAAAAAAAAGTTGGAAAAATGCGGGGGTCAAAAGAAAACAACAAGAACAAAAAGAACGGCAACCTCAACGCAAAAGAAAATACAAAAAAAATTGCGAAAATGTTGTGGCATCATGTGGCAACGCTAGAACGCTGTGGGCTTTCCTTGCTCAAAGCGAAATTTTTACTTAAATATATTTTATTATGTTATGCAGCTGAAGAAGAATGGAATGAACAACAACAGCAACAACAGCGAAAGAGCAGGAAAGCGGCGAATAATTCTTCCATTCGAAATTCTTTAGAAACGCGATTTTTCCCGTGATACTTTTTAAGTCTTAATTAATTTGTCCGGATTCTGTCCGGATTCGACGATGAGTGAGTTTATTTATTCGCTCGTCAGCGTCGTCAGTGTTTTTCTAAGGTTTAAAAACAATCTGCGCTGGACGGCGGTTCCATTTCCATTTCTGTTCCATTTCTGTCACATGGGAGTTGATAGTCAGGAACTGAGGAGGAGAAATAGGGAGGAGGGGGGAGGTCTACCTCGAGGGAGCTTTATTCTGCTGTCGTAGGTTCTTAGCCATTTCAGATGTTGTTTCCATTCTTTGTTCTTTTAGTTTTTAGCATTTTTCCATCCGCAACGTTTTCGGATACCAATGAAAGTCCAATGAAATGTTATTTTTTCATAATTAGAGATCTTTGAATACCATAAAAAAGACCGTATTATTCATGCAAAATGTTTGTTTCTATTAAACATTGAATTAATATAATTGTAGATGTATTTAAATGACTATGAATGTGAATTAATTAAAATCTGTACATGTAAATATCGAAAATGGTTTAACTACTAAATTATTTGATTTGATTATTTCATTGAATACATAAAGACTAAAAGATTTTCATGATTTCTTCTATGAAAAACTTGTATATAGAATTTTTCAAAAAGTTCTTCTTTAAGAACGGGTCAAAGATCAACAACATTTCCAACGCTTATATTGCAACGTGTTATTCAAGAGATTTCTTGTTTAAACCAATGAAGAAGCTTTTTCAATTCATATCCAGTGAAGGATCGAAATTAAAAAGAAGTGGAAACTGTTTTTTGATAGTAAAGAAATGCAAAGTATGCTGTATACAATTTTCATCCAAATGAGACTCATTCTACGAGAGACAGAGAGGGAGGGAGAGAGAGTGACAGAGAGAGAGCGTTTAGACTTTGATGACCTGCGGGTACTAATTTTCATCAACACAAGAAATGAGTTCAGCAGCAGTCGAGACGGATTCTTTTTAGTTTTTCCATGGGAAAATATTCCAATGCATAAATATAAATGTGATGAGGAGAGACGAGAAGAGAAGAGAAGGGGAGAGAACTGAAATGACGCAAATAAGACTGCCGGCTGTAGAGCAAAAAAGGAGCAAAGAGCGGAAAAAATAAAGAAGCAAACAAAACTCTGGTAAAAAGCAACACTCTTCAATACTGAAAATCAGTCCCAGTCAGTTTCTAGTGAATGAAAACTAAAAACAACTACAACAACAACACCAGAGTTAAGTTGCGACACTTGTTTCGGCAACAACAACAATAGCAATTCATAAACTAGTCCTGAATATAATCCTCATCTACCAGAGAACGAACGGACGGATGAACTGCGGCGTGGTACGGAGGTGGATCTGATAGCTGGCGGGTATCCGGTGTACCGCAACACCTAACATTTGCATTACGCAAGCACAACGATGCGGTGCGTTGGCGGTCAGGCATGCGTCGACTTGCATGAAGCATCCGTAGTGCACAAGATGGAGGAGTCGATGTACTGCGTGAGCCAGTGAGCAATCGGCTTAAAATGGATCTTGAATGACATCAAAGATGAATGCAGAACTTTTGTGTATGTGTGTGAATGCGTGTTTGGCGTCTGTGTGTGTTGGGTGATTTATAAATATAACAGTTATTGAGGCACACACACAAACGCACTCGTTAGTTCTGGTGGCATCATTCGAGTGCTCGTGGGCAACATCAAAAAGAAATCAACGCGCATTCAAGCGAAGGCAGCATGAAAAACAAACTCGCGCACTCTCCGTCTCTCTCTCGCACACGCACGTTCATTCTTTTATTTCTTTGATCTTCTTTCATCACCGCAAAAGAAACGTCGTGCGTCATAATTTTTTTTTGTGACGCATGAAACGAATTACCGTTAAATCAGAAAAACCTGTAAATCGTTAAAAAGACACTTGAAACAACAACAACAAAGTGACAAGAGTAACCATGTGAATATTCCGCAGGTGTTTAAATGTTTCCATGTTTCTGTTTTAGTATAATTTGCTGCTTTATTTATTTTATGTACAAACTTTCCTTTATTTTTACAACATTTAAGAGGATGGTATTTACGTTATTTTTTGTTATTTTTGTTGCCTTTTTATCGTCGTTTTTATTATTTTTATTATGTTGATCAGCACATCGAGTGAGGATTTTCTTGTAAAGCTGCCAGAGAGCGAAACTCGAGGCTCGTGGAACGGAGACAGCTTTAAACCAAAACTCAACTTTGAGCTGTTTTCTTTTCATTTTCTTTTCGACGAGTTCAATCCATTTTGAACTCATTTTGCTGCAACCGAGATGAACGTTTCACTTCCTTCCTGACTTTACAATTCCACTCACGCACGCACACACAAGCTGCGTTTAACGCAAATATACGCACACCAGCAGATGCTCGAACCTCGCGTTTATTTGCTTAACAGACACTCGTTGGCTGTTCACATTGAAAGCAACAACAAAAGCACACGAGTTCATTTTTCAATCGACGATGGCAATCAACCACCCGACTCGCGCTCTGCATTGTTAACGGAATGCGTTGTTGCTGTCTCAGCAGCAATCTACTTGCATGTTTTCTTGTTTTTTTTGGCCAGCTTTCTGCATGAAGGAAATCGCATTACATGTTGAAATCGCGATCGCGGTCGCCATCGCCGTCGCCATTGACGTCGTCATTGGGTCGTTCGTTGCTCTGAATGCGTTGGCATTTGCATAAACTTGTTTGCAGTGCATTCAATTAGCTTCGTTGCCACAGAAGTCGATGTTCTCTCTCCGAAAGATAATTAAAACTGTTAGTGCAATTAGCAAGAATTTGATGTACAATAATGTGCAATAAAAACGTAAAAAAATTTAAAAATGACCAAGAGAAAACCTTTTACAAGTATTATAGTACGAATCGTGGAAGTTTACGAGTTTAAATGATTATCTGTTTGTGTTTTAAGTGCTGTCACTCTGCCTCCAGTATTGTCCGTCGTTCTTCTTTCTTCCTTCTTCCCTCCTACTTCCTCCACTCTCCCTTCTTCCCCTTCTCACTCTTCTTAATTTATATCTGATAACATCGATTTACGAGTAAATCATGCGTTATAATAGAGAAAGCGTTCAGAGATTAAATTAAATTTTAAAGCTTCACAAGAAACGCTTCACCGCGTAACTGAGTGTGTTCGGCGCCCCAAATCATAACCTCCAAATTAATTAAAATCAGACAAACAGATGTGAGTAACTGTGTTTTGGTGTAACACGGTTATTAACAACACCGACAACCTTGCAAAATGTCTGCCATTCTTGTACACAGTCTGCCGAGTGGGGTTGTTGTTGTTCTTCCCTGTCATAAAGTGAGGCCAGACTCCCATCGAGCAGTGGATCCAGTGGACCAAAAGAACTACCGCCCGACCTTCAAGTTTTATTGCTGCTTTTGGCACATACGTCGTCCATGGAGACGGCTCTCTCGATGACGTTACAGACACATCCGCTGTACCGATAATAATAAAAATAATGGCAACATTATAATAACAAGAGCAGAAATAAAAACAATACGGTCGCAAGTCCCTTCTTTGTGGGAGACAATTTTGTATCCTGATGAACTCGTTTTAATTATGTTGCAGCATCGTTGAGAGGACAAAAACGCTGTTAGTACTTCGTTTCCAGAGTGTTCATATACGAAATGCTAATAAAAGTGGATGTCGGTGTTGTTGTTGCCTTCATGGAGCTTCTTCTTCTTTCCTGTTATATGAGGGTAGTCCTTGAATGTGACCTTGACGTTCATACGTATGTACATATATAGTAGATGACGATTGTTGTTGTTGTTCGTCAAATCCAAAAAGCAAACATCCTCGCTTCTTCAAACTTCAAACTAAGGATTTGTATAGCTTGAGTGCTTCTGGGGGCTACCCTCGTACGATAGCATTTCCACTTCTTCATGTCGACTTTCGCCATATTAAAGACATTTCAGAATAGTTATAAAATATTCATGAAAACGCAACATGAACATCACATGTCACATGTTTGCAAATCACATGTGTTGAAATCACACGCAACTCATCTTCATTTAAGTTATTAACATGGACTGACAGGGAATCCGACCGTTTTTGTGGCCTTCCCACGCTGTCATTCAGATCTGAACGACGCTGAGTGAAGTAGAGTGACACTCAAAGTGATTTTTGTTGTAGTCAAAGCAATGTTGTAATGTGTCACTCAAGCATGAAGGCTTGTCAATACTTCTGACGTCAAAGAAAATTAAAGCCAGCAGACAGTACGGTCAATTAAACAGAACTTTGGTCCACTGGGAAGTACAAACATATGATTAACCATAAAAGTCATGAAGAAAGAAATGAATACGAAAGGGATGAAGAAAGATGAAGACGAAAGGGATGAAGAAAGATGAAGACGAAAGGGATGAAGAATACTTGAAGAATGTTGTTCAGAGTTTTCTTTATGTTGGTCTTTCGATTACTTCGTAGTAATATTTTGAAGATCAATTTAAGGCATTATCACAATCAATTTCGATATATTGTTCGGGTACTTTGGATATCTTTGATCCTAATGAAAACCGTTTAAATTTTCCAATATTGAGTCACGTTTTCATTAGGCTAATGAACAGAACTTTCATTAAACTGAATGAAAGATTGGTGTCATCCTTTTTGTGTTGGGAATCCTTCATAATGTAATCCATACTATTAAAGAGATTCACCTAAAGTAAGCTTTGAACATTCCTTAAACTGCTATTAAATGTGAATCGTATACAAATGAATTCTGTTGCTGTGGAGTGAATTTTTCCCTGAAGGCATTAAACACTTTTTGCCTCTCGTCCCTCTTCTTGTCTCTTTTGGACTCCTTCTCCATATACAAATTGGAATACACACATATTTAGATTTTTAATTTCTTAAATGTTTTCTTATTCAACACCTTAAAAAGAATCTCAACGTCGAGATGTTGTTAATGTAAAGAGAACAACTCAGCACGCAACTCAACTCAAGGATATGCTTTTGCTTTCATCTGAAACGAGGAAAAAAAGAGGAAAAAGAGCTAAAGTAAGGACGACATCAACAACAACTTGAAACAAAGAAACCCAGGGACGAATCTAAGCAAAAGTAAAACTAGAAACTATGCTAAATAAAGTGCGAGGGAAGAAAAAGCATCAGTTGGCCAAAAAAACCAACAACAAGAGCAATGAAGAAAAATAGTAGATCCACCTTGAAACCCTGAGCGGGGGAGGGGGGAGGTGTAAAAAATGCAGAACGATTTGTATGAGGTTGGAAAACCACAGAAAAACCACAAGAATTTCAATTCTTTCGGATTTCCTGAGTGCATTCTGAGTGCAACAGCTCCACATATCTTGAAAACACTCTAAAAGCAGCTGCTTACGTTAACGCACGCTGGAGGAAGGGTGACGAGAGCCACGATGCAGAGTTCTGCTATTCCAAGCTAATGCTAGAAAAACAGGTCGTCTGTAGCTTTCAAAACTTACCGTTATTTCCGCTGCTGCTTTGACTTTTATATCCTTGAGGTACTTCTTTGATATGTTGCACGCACACGCAGCAAGCGCGAGCAAGTAGAACAGCCCACCCAGTAGACAATTAAGCACATTTTTGTGCCCTTCTTCCGACATCATAATCATGTATTCAAGCGTAATATAGACCATAGCTTGAAAAGTATGATGCACTGGCACATCGACAGAATTAGACTCGTTGACTCGTAGTACTCTATTAAGTACTAAATTAAGAGCCTCTAAGCAGACATTCTAGATTGTAAAGAAAGTCTCCCGGTCTTCAAATAAGATGTACCCTCAAAATATGACATACAAACATACAAGCACTTCACTTTACCCACTGGGAATTCCTCATTTCGGAATGGCATCTCATTTCCCTGAGAAATGCATACGTACTCGCACAAGTAACCCATATAAGAGTACGTAAATTTATCATTGACAGTAATTGTCATCAGTATGTACGGGTACATATGTACATACCCTTAATATCTGCATTGTAGTTGTATTGACGCACGATCCTGTACTCAACCTCAAGCACCATCATCCACTCCCTTTCAAGAGTTCACAATGGAGCATCTCTTAAATGAAAGAACAGGAGCGTGTGTTTGTGTCCATAGATGCTTCTCCGTTTCAGTGGGTGGGTGTAGGAACCCCTCGCATTTCGTATACTCATTAAATTGCTTAACCTGACAGATAAACAGACAGACAGCAGACTCACATTCCGCAGAACAACAATAATTTATTCATTCACTTTTTGCTTGCTTGAAGATTTTATATTGCATGATAACCAGATCGAAACGTATCCATACAGCTTTAAAGTAGAACAAAACTAAGACACTTTAAGAGATTCTAATGGCTGAAAAAGTGTTTAACGCTAGAAGGTGTTTAAGAGGTCCTTCTCTCCTATGAAACACTTTAATTCACAAGTAATAAATTAGTCAAAAGTCTAAGGTTAAAGTTAAAAATATCAAGAAGTTTCATTTCATGAAGAACAGAATCTAAGCAGATTCTCGAGTACCAGATAGGTTAATCTTTGAGATCTACGCGAAGATGTTACGTATTTAGAGAAGTTCGCCTGCGACTGGAAAAAGTAAGGTCAGAGTTCAGTAGAAGTTTTAAGTAGATGTTTTGGATCCCCTGAAGTGTTTATGTATCTGTTTGAATATTTTGTTTAAAGATCTGCACTCGTAAATGTTCTTCAAACCACGTCTACAAACCACGTAAACTTTCCAATTTGATCTTAGAAGATGTTCCATCCGGAAACCTTATCTGGATCCTTATTCCTTTCAGATGATATTTTATACGTTTTTCCCATTCTCTCATTTTCAAAAATCTCCTCGATAGAAGAGAACCTCGAATTGAATTTACGAGTACATCTTGCTATAAAAAATGTTATTAAATTAAAAATCCCGCAACATCCATCAAGCTAGAAGACGGATTATCTTGCTCATTAATTAAAAATCACCCAATTAAAGTCTGTGGGGCAGGAGAGGCGTCGGGGGAAATCAATTAATATTACGTATGCAAACTTCGCTCGTGGTAAAACGAAAGTATATCAAGGAAGGAAGAAAGGATGAGACAATTTAAAAAATCCTTTCAGTTTCCATTGAAATTGTGAGTATTTTTCTTAGGGGAAAAACTGATTAAGAAAAGAAGCAAACACATCAGAGACGATAAACATTTTTTCTCGAGTATTCTTGGATATCGACGACATTCGGGACCATCCAAGAATATTCACAGGAATACCGAAGAGACTCGCATTTAATAATATTGTAGGATTTATTTTTTGTAACGAAAATAAAAACTTTCGTGTCATTCATCATGTCATCATGTCGTATATGGTGTGTATAACGACCCCTGGCGATGTATCGCCATTCGGAAGTGTGAAAAAGTTCGCTTGTTGACATTTCTTCCGGCAACATTTTGAGGGAAGAATTTTTGTCACACATCCGAATATTTTATCTGACAGCTGTCAACAACATACACACTGTGCTGGAAGTCTGGTCGCTTCAGGGGGAATTCAGCGGGGCGTCTGGATCAACAACAGAGTATCTGCAACACCAAGAGACAACATGAAAAAAGAAATGCAGCTCACAGCGAGAACTTGTCTGCACTTCCTTGTGGTTCTTTAACTTCTCTAAAAAGGAACAAAAAATTAAATAAAACTTAGGTGAATATATGCACATTTTACTTTATTATTATCTCACGTGTGTTGAAGCGTAAGATGATAGCGAATAAGTTGTTTGTTTAAAATTATAAAAACATCATTTTAGTTCAGGTTTCAGTTCGAATAAACCTGAAAAATGTAGAAATAATAAAGAGAAAGTGTAGAAATTTTAAAAATATTTACAAAAGAAGAGGAAAAGGTTTCTATAAATGATGAGTTTGTTTATTACTTCACTAAAATTATAGAGAAACGATGAAATTAACAAGTGGAGCGCTTGAAAAGCACTTACAGGGCTCTTTTCTCTCTTTTTAATTTATTATTCTTATAATATCAAGTTTCAAAGTTCATCTTCAGAAAGCAAGGACATTTGTGTATTAATTTCCTTCAGAACATCGTCGCCCATCTTTTCTACTTCCTCTGTGTCTTCTTCCCTCTCTCTTTTTTAGCTTCGCAAAAGCAGATTGAAGCCAGGCTAAAATAAGTGACTAACCTATAAAGTGGCAGCCACTGTCACTATTTATCGTTGCATCTGTAGAATGAATACGAGACTTTAAACTAAATATAAAGAAACTTATTATGAAAAGAGAGAAAAAATCCTTTAGAGATGAGAACGCTTGATAACAAGCGCCCCTCTAGCGCTCTTCAGGCGCTTGACTTATAACAGCGAGAGGAAAAGATAGATAGAGTGATGGAGGGAGAAGAAGAAAGAAGAAAGAAGAGGAGACGTATCCCCAGAACACTTTTTCGTCCATTCGTGTTGACACATCAACGACGAGTCGTGGCAGCTTCTGCACTTGACACAGTCATTAAAGTCGTATTTCCTCCACGCGAACATAAACAAGCTGAGTTGAGTGGCGCTCACACACACACAAACACACACTCACAGACATATTCGTATATGCACACATATACGACTTCTCTAGCTCACTTCGATGCTGCAGAAGTTATTTCATATCTTTTGGAAGTCAGTCACCGAATAAAAGCAAAAATAATACTGAAGTGGCAACATTTGGCGTTGGGAGAATGGAAATAAAAGATGCGATGTTGACAACACTTAAATCAGCAAACAAATTAAAGAATATTATAATGACAGAGTTGTATTTAAAACTTAGCTAATCATATGAGTGTCTTCTATGCACAGTATACCTCGGAGACCGAATAAAGACAGTTTGTTGCAACACTTTTACTCCTTGTTTTCCTTTTTCTCTTGTTTTAAGGCTCAGTTTTGTTCACCGACTTCACTTTAAAGTCATACGATTATTAGATACTTATACATAATTATTATTAGATTGAAAGACTCAGTCACTGGTTTATGCAATATTAAATTAAATTTCATAGGAAAACAATGAAATATCTCTTTTAATTATTGTCTCTGTAGAGTCTAGAGACGGAGAGTCTACATGGACGAAGAAGAAGAAGAAGACAAAAACAAGATTACTCTCAGAATTTTTTTTGTTCTAATAGCTGTTGCTATATACGAGTCTTTTAGACATGAAGCTATAATTTGGGAAGAAAAAGAAAAGGGAAAGTAAAAGTGAATGTTGTTGTAGCCCTATAGAAAAAGGGAGGGAGGGAGGGAGGGTGGGTGGTAGAAAAAGGGCGTAGCTGCTGTAATTCACAGGAAGTCATTTGTATGTATTAATTTTCATGTGAGCACTCTAAATTTGATTCTGGAGGGCGGACCCATGAGTTGTTTTCCAGGAATCTTTTCATATGCGTCCATTAATGTCACGTTTCTTTAACGAGCACGTAGAACCACAACAACAACAACAGCAGCCTCGATCAAGTGCTCTCATGTACGCACGTGCTCAGTTTTACGTCAAATACTGCATATTAAATTGAGTTTAATTCATTGATGATGGCACACGACACACGACATCTTTTTTGCTATTACTTTATTGTGTTTACTACTATTGTTGTTGTTGTTGTTTTTGTTGTTCTTGTTCTTGTTGGTTTAACCTACTTTTTCGTAACATTTTCCGGCTTTTTTGATGCTTAATCGTCTCGAATAAGTTAAACATGAGATATAATGTTAGGATTTTTTTCAAATACTTTGACAACAACAACAACAATAATAACAGAAAATTGGGTTAGATAACCTCCTTGTGTTTGAGGTGGACGCACGCCCACATTTTGCCCCATGCCCTTCAAGACGTTGACATGACATTCTTTTTAATCCTTTTTTACGTGCCTGATTTTTCTATGTGCACAACCACAAAATGGCACTTTCGAAGGGGATAAGAGATGAACAGAGAGAGAGAGAGAAAGAAAGAGAGACAGAGCCTTACTTTTGCTGCAGCGCCTTTTTGCCTCTGGTACACTTCTTGTGTCATCAACTGTGAAAAAGCGGCTTAAAATGTGGTTAAAAAGGGTTAAAAAGGCGTTCCGTCACCTTTAAAGTGGCTGCAAAAGTGGCAAATTTTCTCTCAAGACGTGAATAATTTAGAGCAAGTTGTCTTCAACAGAAACCGACGCAGGGAGAAAAAACGGGGACGCCTTCCTTCCTTCCTTCCTTCCTTTCTCCATTGAATTCTTCCTCTTCTATTGCTTCTCCTTGCCCTTTCTGCTCCTCCTCTTCTTCGCCCTCCTTATGCACTCTAGTTTATTCGTAGCTTATTTATTCAGTTTATTTGCCCGACGATGCCACAAGATTTATGCGTATCCTTAGATAGCGAGTACTTCCTTTGCGTCCCTCTGCTGGCGTAAATGTGAAGCGACATGATTTGATGTTACTTCGGTGTGAATGTTGTTCTTGGTGTGTGATAGTTTCTGGATTTATCTTTTATGTGCCGCAGGGAGACTGGCGAAAAGAGCTGCAGCGAAAACCGAGCTGAGTAATTTCTCAGCTTCAGCCACACAAAATACTTGTTCCTTTTGTTGTCCATCTTCGTCCTTGGACAATCCTGTGGCTATAAGGATTCATTCTACTAGTGACCTTGATGAGTGAAACTTTTGCTGTGGTTGTGGTTTTAGCTTTATTTGAATACTTTAAAATTTACAACTTTTTAAGTCTCGTGAAGACTGGAGGGCGATATTTAAATATAGAAGCATTGTTGTTTCCTGGAAGTTTCCTTTTTGGTTCTTCTTCTTAATCTACCGCTGACGATGAATAAACAAACAAACATTTAGTTCATAAGTTGTTTAACAAAAACTTATCAATATTTAAAGATTTCTTAGAATTGAAGTTAAGAATTGAATTAGAATTGATGAGCTATTAAAGTAATAAATAAAATAAATCATTATTGTTCATTTTATTATTATTATTGTTATGCTTTTTGCATTCTTTTCAATTAATTACAATGACTTAATAAATTCGTAAAGATTTCTCATCCAATTTTTATGCCTATCCTAAGGAAATTGGTTCTTTTGAGAAGTTTTGAGTAGTTTCCTAAAATTCATAGGTTTAAATCCAACAAAGTGATAAATGTCAATACAAATGCAATTTAAAACACTTCTCTAACTGGATTTTTAAAACCAATCCATACATTTTGAAGTCTTCTCTTTACGAATAAAAAATAGTAATAATAATAACTATAATAAAAATAATAATAATATAATAGTGATTATATGTATTGTAATAATAACAATAACTTTAGTGTAATTTTTACAAGATTTTCTGCTTATTTTCTTACGTATTACTCTTTAATAATTAATCAATTATTAATTTATTCATTTTCGTTTGTTGAAAACTTTCTCAAGCCTTCTGTCGGTGGCACGCAATTAAAAAAATGCAAATGATTTGAAAAACGCCGAAAATATTCCAACACCAAAGAAACCAACCAAGTAAATATTTCGGCAGTTAATTAAATTTCGCTGAAACAAGAGAAGAAGTTGGTTATTCAATCTTTTCAAATAATGTGAAGTCATGTAATAATCTCAATAATGTAAAATGTAAAGTTTAAGGGAAATGCGCCAAAGAAAGAGCGAGAGAGAGAAAAAAATAGCATTTGTTAGAAGCTTTTCAATTTTAAAGATATTTTTATTCCGTGTAGAACATTTTTTCTTTATCTTTCACATCACATTAAATTATTCGTTATTCGTTTTCCTTCCTCCTTCTTTTATTCAATCTGTGTGAGTGTTGGTGTGTGTGGATGTGTGTTTCCCTTCTATAGAATAAGCAATTAAATTAATGCTTTTCATGCTGTAACAATGAAGATATAAATATAAAAGAAATACATACGTATAAATAACTTCGGTCCCCGGAGAAATTCCAAAACAGCAACAACAGCAACAACAAGAACAACAATAGCAATAAAAAATAACAAGGAAAATTAATATGAAACCCATTTGTGCCACGCCTCTTCGTCTGTGTGTTAAAAACGAAAGAAAAATCATCCTTTTCATCTTTTGAAAATGTTGGCTATAAAAAACATACTCTCACAAGTCGATTAAAATTACCTTGATTATAGGAAAAGAAGAACAAGAAAACGAAGGACAAGAAGAAGAAGGAGAAGAGGAGGAAGCAGAGGAATCCATGGAGTGGTAAAGGTAGAAAACGTAATCGAAATTGAAAACGAAGGCGAAAACAAACGAAATCGTAATCGATGCGGGAAAAAATTGGAGTGATTTATTTCGGTGAGACGAAGCGATTAAATAGCTCAAGAAAGTGACGGAGAGGAAGAAGAAGAAGAGCAAGAAGAAGAACAAGAAAAAGAAGAATATAAGGAAGAACACTATGTTGAAGCATAGAGACTCTATGGTTGAAGCCAGAGAAAAATTGTATTAGAGGAAGCTAAACAACAACAACTCCAACAACTTAAGCTTAAGTTGTTAACATCTTTAAGGAAGTCAGCTTCTTATTGTTTTTGTTGCTTTTATTTGCGGTGAGGACTGCCTTTGCTCATGTTGTTGTTGTTGTTTTGTAATTTAGAGCCATTGTTTACAAACGAGAGCAACGCAAAGAAAAGAAAGCGTAGTTTTTTCACTTTGCTAAAGTTTTTCGAAAGCATGCACAAGTTGCCGCATTTTGTCCCACTGTACATCCGTATTACAGTTAATCCGTCCGAAAGCTGGACACTATCGCAATGAGACAGCTTCTGAATCTCAGTGCGACGTTTCTTCTGTTTCTATTTCGTAATATTTTGTGTCACTCTTTTCGAGAGGATTAAAGTAATCAACATGGTTTTCTTTCCTTAAATTAACAAAGAAAACAAGGAAAATAACAACAAGATAATTTAGCTGCTTCTGTGAACTGTTTTGAGTGGTTTTTCGTGCGATTTTCTTTTAAGCTCGTGTTATTTGTTGTTGTTGTTGTATGAAATAATAAACGGAATGGTGGTTGCTTGGAGGAGGGGGGAAGGGTAGCTATCAAAGAGCAAAAAAGACAGACTCATCAAGGAGAAGAAATGTAAAGCTTTTCTTTCTTTTTACGTATTCATTCCAATCTTCTTATGAATGTTGTACAGTAATAAATCAATGTGACAATCAAACTTAAGAGTTGATATTACATCAGAGGCCACCAGAAATTCACAGAAGCGACTTTTATCCGAGTCCAGTTCGATCAATTAAAGAAATGATTATTTTCAAGCCGCATTCAGATTCTTCCTCTTCTTATTTTTATGCTTCGCTCTAAGCTATGTTTAGTTGCGAAACTACGGCAAAAAAAACAACAACAGAATACGACAACACACGAGTGTGTGGCTAAATGCTTCGGCTCATTAGTGAAGTTCGCTAATTCAGTCGTTGACTCTCAACGGAGTACTTTAGTGCTTGTTTTTCCCTCAATTCGCACACAGCAATACTTAATGTAATGATCACGCAGATGATGATGATGGTGATGATAATAATCATGATGATGCATGTGCGTCATTAAATCAACTCAACTGTTGGCCCGAAAACATTTCTTAATGAGCATCGAGCACAACAAGTGTTTACAAATTGCACGCTAATATTACAGATTCAACACATACACAGACATGCACACACCCACACATGCCCCTTCGAAGCCACACATACACAGTTACACATCTATGCATACATACACATGTACGTATGAGTTTATCAATCGATTTGTATGCGTAGCTGCTGGTTTAATGAAGTTTATAGCACAGAAACACACAACAAAATAAAACATTCGAAGAGCAAAGCAGTAATAGCAACAACAACAACAACAACAACAATAACAACAACAATAAACATATGCATGTGTCACATACCAATACGCAATAAATTACAACAACAACAACATATTACAAACCAAAAAGAATAGCAGGAGTAAAAAACGTTGGAGAGAAATAAAAAAATATCCCTTGGAGAGCAGCGAAATCGAATAGAATTCTATTAACTCACACACACATACAGAGAAAATACATATGTCAATATTATATACCGTATATGCCACAGATTGTGAGAAAATAAGTGATGTGTGTATGTGTTTAAGTCGGACACAGCTTTGATTCTAATGAGATCTCAGATGAACACAAACACGAACACATGCACAAGTTTCCGCATTTTGTCCCACTGCACACACACAACACTCACCGAGACTGCTTGTGACTTCAATCTAATAGAATCAGGAAGTATAGAAAAATACAATAAATAGCAGCAAAAAGAGTAATGAAAAAATTGTAGTACAACACTCGTAAATAATGCAACAATACATCCAATTACAAAAAGAAATTCAATTCAATTAAACTACCCTTCAATCTTAAGGTTTATAGGGATCGTACTTTGGACTATAGTGTTTTTGACAACAACAACAGTTATTTATCGGGTCAAAGGTCAGGTACTTCTGGGACTACCCTCGTATATACCCTCAATACGAACCTATTGGAACCTCTACTGATCACATTTATTCATCGATTCTCATGATCTTGAAAAATTAAAATATGAAATACTAAGTATATTATTCATAGATTAAATATCCGATTAACGCGGTTTATTCACCTTATCGATCACTTTTTTGCCATTTGGTAGCACAGATGTTATGAAAAGAGTTTAAAAAACCGAATAAAAATCAAACTGCCACTCGAATGCCGGGAACTGGGGGGATCTGAGATCCTTGAGATCCCAACTCAAATACTTTTTGTTAATATTCACTAGATATAATCTACAGAAGTCTTAACACACATAATATTTAAGTATTATAAAGATTCTGCTAGAGACCCTGGCCAATATTGAAGGTTGGGAAAGAAAACTTCATCAATGTCAACAAATAAGAACAAAAATTGGAAAATAAAACAAATTCGAGACCATTTTAAAGCTCCTCGCATAAGAAATGAGCAACTATAAAGAGAAACCCACACACACACACGAAAACCAACACATCCGCGGGTGCTACTGACATTCCCGCATACAACTCCAAAGTTTTTCTACAGATGGTGGCACGGTCATCATCGTCATCATCGTCATCATCTCATCGTCATTCTCATCGTTATCGGTTGCAAGTGTGAACCATAAATTGTTGCTTTTGTTTTGATTTTTTTAAAATGTTTGAATAAATGGCAACGATTTTTCGCACCATGTTTGCGTTTTATAAAAGTCCCTTCAATTTGTTTCTTTCCCCCTCTCTCTCTTTTATTCTCCCCCTCTCTTTTCATCTCTTTTCCGTGTTTCTCATTCCGCCGTTTCTGTGGCTGTTCCAAACGCGAATTTTTCAATTGTTGGAATTTATTATCTCATCTGCGTTGACAATTGAAATTGATTACAAACACGTATGTACACACACATACAGCCACACACTCCCCCCCCCCTTTCCGCTGTATTTAATGCTTTCCACCCTCTTTTAGTGATTTTCCATGTGTTTGTTTATTCTTCACACTTTGTTGCGTAGTGATTTTCATACGAATGGAAATCGATTTGCTATCTTGTGTTCATAAAACCATTTGAGTTGCTTTGATTTTGATTTCGTTTTGATTTTAGTGCTTCGTCATGTTTTTGAGTAGCTTTATTCGCAGAATTCGAAATGCAAATATATTAAAAAATGAAGGGAGTTGTTAAGACTCTTTACTAAAGTACCTTTAACAGCATCAAAACGTATAATTTTATTGGAAACATACAATATATTAAGTGCACATGTACATATATTATAATGTAATATCTGTACATGTACTTATAATCACCTTCATCATGTGCAACATAGACACATAGTATCTGGTTATAAGAGTATAATGAACATAACATGTGTGGATATCTGGAATATTATATTTAATTAATTAATTCAGTTAACTGTTGGCTTTTCCACCTTTGAGAAACATGGTTGATAATTCTAAGAGACACCCTTTAAGTACTCTCACCAAAGATTTAATCTACTTTCTCATTTATCATATCGTATCATTTTCTATAATATCGTACTTTTATTAAGATTCAAATTTTATTATGGTTCTAAGAGGATATCAAAGCAATATATTGGTTTTACTATTATTCAGTTATAACTTCATTTCATAACCTTTTACTGCATCACTCATTTTATGTTTATAACTTTACTATTTGTTTAGCATTACGTTTAACGACACGAGACAACTGTATTCATCAAATTAATTTTTTATATCCTAAGTCTACATTCCAAGGAAAGCCTGTCTATCTGTCTATCATCCATCCATCTTAGCACACATTCAATCGCTTTGGGATTTCTTCGGTTACTTAAGTTTAGTTCGATGGCTGAGAAGTAAATTTAAATCCGTGCTTGATTCATGGCCTAACTTCTTCCCTGTTGAAGACTTTTGTGATGAATGGGATGATTTTTTCAATCCACATTTTTATAGCTTATTTTATTACCTCACTCAGCTAACCGAACCGCTGAAGTAACGGAAGCTCTTCGAATGGTCACATAAACAACCACGTTAAATCTTTAATGGATCCACTGAAGATTAACGCGTTGCCACCCTTCGAAGACTGGAGGGAGGGTCCAGGGTCCCAGATCTTCGTCATTCACTGAAGCCATCTTCTTGGTTTATAGTCATTTAGCATTCTTTCATTAGTTTTATTTTCGTCGCTCGTTTTAAAGTCCATTTTATTGAGTGTGTATATGAGTATTTTTTGCTATCATTATGATAATTATATAGTATTGTTTGTGTTATATTGTTTGTATTGTATGTTAGCTATAGATTATAGCTCAGTGCTTCTTTATGTTATAGAAATGCCTAAACAAATCAGAATGACAAAAGTATTTGTCAATTAGTGAAACAGTTACAACTCGGGGCCCGAAATTCAACACAAAGACGCATAGCTACATATGTATGTATATGTACAAAGGTATATATATGTATCTACGTATCCATCTAATATTCATGCACTGTAACAGAGCACAACATCATCACTGATGGTATGTCATCAACAATGACAACAACAATATCAACAATAAGAGCAACATTAGCAACAACAACAGTGACACCTCGAAACTGTGTAAATAAGTACGAGTACTCGAGTTACAAATGCAAAATACGGACGACTATAAACGAAAGCACCGCTGCAAGCAAAGCAGGATCTGGTGCGCCCGGACACCTGCATGTGTACCGAATATGCGAGTGGCATATCCAAGGGGTGAATGAAAAGGACATGAAATAAGTGCGTCATATAAACTTCCTTAAAATGAAGGCACGAAAGAACGAGTGAACGAACGAATGAACGAACGAACAACTCTGTTCTACTTAAGTCGAGAGGGACCGTGTAAAAGGTCGGTAGAGGGCGAGAGGGAGATAGGAAGGGAACCTGGCGGTGTTGTTGTTGTAAACGTAGGCACTTGTTCAGATGTGTATGTGCAATATACTATGTACATGGGAAGGTACTGAAACCCTCAGGAATTTTTGCTTCGGAGGCTGTTTGAATTGCGGACAAAAGAGCGATAGAAAAACATAACGGGACCAGTCGACGACAAGCGTGTGTATTGTTTTGTCTGTTCTGACACACACACACACACACTTGCATTCATGCAATTTACTAGTGCCAGCAACAACAAAAACAACGACAGTGTATGATAAACATCACTACAAATAGCCGAATAGACACGTTACTAGATGCTTTGGCTTGAAGGGCAACAATAAAGAGGTAACAAGAAGAACAACAACAACAATAACGATAGCAACAACAGCAACAGCAACACATGACTGGAATTAGCAAAAAACACGTACATGAAACTTCATACTTGCTGCTGTTCCTTGTTTGCTGCATCTTCCTCGGTTGTTGTTGCTGCCTTTCTTTCCTCCTCGTCTTTAGACACCAAACTCTGCCTCAAGGGCAACACTTTGCACTCGCTCGACATGCAAACATGGCATGAAACGAAGGATTTCGTAAGGATTGCAACATGAATGATCCGACTGGAGCTGAGACAGAAAAGAAACAATCATCGAAACGTACCGAAAGAGGCGAATAATAAGAATGTGAATCAACTGAAAGACGACAGACGATGGACCGGAATACAGCAGGCGGTCGGGGGCACTCAAACAACTGCTGCTGATGCGCTATCATCTCCTGATCCTGTCAGAAGAGCGTCAAAAGCAGGCTGTCGAAGAAATCAGCTGCAATTTAATACAACAGAGAGGCCACACTCCTTTGAATTCCACAGAAAAAACACAGGAGTAGCTCAAATATTTGTGCATAGTCTTTGGTTTAAAACGTACGATAAAAGATATGCCTCTAAACACGGATATCTTTCTTATTTAGTCGTATAATATTTCAACCAAACATTTTGAAAGCTACACCAAATTTATTGAACTTTGACTAATAATTGATAATGATAGTATGCTATTTAATCATACTCTGGGAACATTATTATATTGAAGTAGATTAATTTATATATTTAACTACTTTTTTATAGTATACTACCGTATTATTTTTATTTTCCTTATTTTTGCTATTGTTATTGGTATTTCAAATTTATTTTGGTTTATTTATCCTCATTTTTCACTCTCTTGCGCAACGTTTAACATCATCAACATTATTTTAGTGAAATGGTAACTCCAACAAAACACGTCGTTTGTAGTACTCAAAAACGTTCCCATCCGTTTTACACTCTCATTCCTTTCTTTCTAAACCATCTGCTAATCCGCTGTTTGTGATTCTTATGGAAACAATTCTCAAGACATACAAAAGAGCCACTCGAGTCGGTCTCAAGGAGCGATTCACAGCACTTCTTAAACAAATCATAAACGTAAAGAAATCTGTGTGAAGCTGTGTGTCTGCAAGACAGTGTGTGTGTGTGGGTGTGTATGTGTGTATGTAGCTGCTAGCAATTTTGGTTTGTGTTTTATTTGGTGTTGTTGCTTGCGGGTGAAAAGGCGTGGGTAGTCTTTTCTATCGAGTACATGAGACAAGGTTGCATATCGATTCAAATGTGTACGAGTATCTGCGTGTGTGTTGGTGTGTGTAACCCACTTAATACACACACTCGCTATATACATACACAAACATTCTGTAGAAACATGCAAATTCTAGAGTTTCTGTCCAGCGTTTGCTCGCCTCTGAGGTGCCATTAAAATGTCAAATAAATTCCAGCTTTTATATGTTGCTCTTGCAGTTACCGAAGTTTTATTTTATTCAGTCATTCCGATAGATACGAGTGCATACACACACACACACACACATACGCACAGAGATGTGTATGTGTATTAAGTATGGGAGTGTGTACGATGGAGCCAATTGAAACGAGTACAGACCACGTTGCATCCGTGTGTATCTCGGTTTATGTTTGCAACGAAGCATGATTGCATAACTCATTCCTCTCTCCCTCTGTCTCTCTTATCTGCCTCTAGAAACCGGAGACAGTTTCTCTCTTTTTGTGTGCGAAACATTAAAACTAATTCAAAGTGTAGCTTTAGTCACTGTTTCGCTCTCCTTCCTTCCTTCCTTCCTTCCATCCATCTGTTAACCTAGACGATCACTTTTAATCTAATAGTTTTCAGAAAATGTTCACAGAAGCATCCTTCCAATCTGACCTCAAGCGTCGTTTACTTCTTTAGGGACCCATTTTCACCTCATTAAAGCAGACAACAATGATGCCAACTTCAGAAACTGACTAAACAATTCAGAATTCAGAAACTGACTAAACAATTCGCAACATAAGAAGAACCACGAGATTGCGGTATAAAAGTTCTTATTCGCAGTGGCAACGCGTTAGAAAAAGAAGCTAAAGTACAAACATCGTGCCAGTTCTAAATTCTTATTATGTTTCTCTTAGAGCTTCTAAACTTTGATATCGGTTTTGAACTTTAAACCTGAACCTCCTCTAAGCAAGACTGTTTTAATTCTCTCACGATTTCAAGATGTCATTATTAATCATTGACCTCTAAATTGAGGACTCAATTCCTTTATCACCCACCGAACCAGCTCGCTTAGAGAGGTTCTCTAGAGGGTTCTCTTGAGAGATTTTATTCTTATATTCCTCTATTTTACTGTCCCTTAAATTGTAGTATTATTGTTACGTGGTTCAGTCTGCCACCTCCACAAACTCAGAGGTTCCTCATACCTCTCACGAGACTCTTAAATCTCGATGTAGCTAGCAGAGTTCTAACACACTTTAATAGACGTTCATTAAAATTAATAGCTCCAATTTTCAATACATGTTTTTCAGTGTTTACAACGTTTTTTACCAAGGATGAAACTGCAACGTGCAAAATAATATGAGAAAAAAAAGGGGGAAATTCAAAATAAAATGTAATTGTAATGGATTGACACTGTGTCTGGGCAACTGGAAAGACTAACTGACTGACTGAACTAATTCTATCTAACTTCCTTCCTTACAGTCCAAGTTATTGTGTCCTTCGACTACAGAATATTCAAAGAATTCTTATAGTCTTTTAAAATCCAATAGAAATTCTAGAAACTCGACTGGAACTGATTTTAAAGGACACAATGAAACCCATAAACAAATTTACTGGAATCTTTAATCTTCTGAGGTTCACGTAATAGAAAACCAACCTTAAAGTTTCAGATGATTCAAAGAAATTCTTTCATATTCTTTTATAACCCGATAGGAGGTTAATTTAATGGAACCTTTAGGGGTCATTTCATCAACTTTAGCTGTGGTATTTATAGGGTAATCTACTAACAGATTCTCTCCCATTTTATTTGACCCTAATCCTTATTTAATCTAAACTAAACGTGTTATGGAATTGCAAAGAAGAAAACTAGAAAAAGGCACGAAAAGTACATTCGACGTGGTCGCAGTTTAAATACTCATAGGATAATCCTTTAAACATTTTTAGATTACTGGGATCGGGCTTTTGAGTATGCCCATCAAGACCATTTGCCGGAGTGGGAGCCAAGGGTACAGCCAGGTCTTAGACTATGATCTAGATATACATATGATTAGATCTGAATTTATACTATAACACGCCTATTTTGTAAATTACAAAAGCAAGCACAACCGTAAAACTGAAATGCTTCACATTCAAATGTAGGGTATACAAATTAAACGAGGCTAGTTATCTTGGCTCCCTCTCTCTCTCTCTCTCTCTCTCTCTCTTTCGCTCTCTCTATAACTGATTTAGCAACCGTGTTAGAAGCAATAAAAGAAATTGCAGTTTATTGCCGATTCACGTGATTCACGCAAAGAAATCAACATGTTCGCTGTGTAACAACCACATTGTGGTTAACCTGGTACAAAAACAAAATAGAAAAACTGCTGCATGAAAAAAGCACACAAAACTACACCCTCGAGTTGTTTACCGCGTATATGACTTCCGTTTCCTGTTGCGCTTGAGAGTAACAAGGAAGGCTTCAACAAAAGCACTTTCTTGACAAATTGAAATGCGATTTTTGTTTTTTCTGCGGCGCCCATTCTATTTTGGTATTGTTGTTGTTGTTTTATAGCAGCAGTTACTAACAATCCAACGCTTTTGTTGCAAAGTCAGCACAACCGCAACGGGTTCATTATTCAAAGTGTTGCACGGCAACCGTAGCTGAGTGAATGAAAACACTTGATGCATGATGCACACAGCATGATGTCCGTGAACAACAACAACAACAACAACACCAGAGACGGGAAACCATCACAACTGACATGCAATTAACTTGGCTCACCTTTGCTCACGCACAGAAGCGTAGCCAATTCTTTCGCCATTCCTTCCTCTTCTCTTAGATTTTATGCGACGTCGCATCTACTTTAAAATAATGCACATATATTGAAATGGCTGCCGTGCTGAAAGCCAGGGTTGCCATGTCATTGCAATTTCATTTGGAGAGAGATGAAGAGCGAGAAAGAGCGAGAAAGAGAGAGAGAGAGTCCGGAGATGGAGAGTAAAGATAGAAAGTGAAGAAACATTTTCAGATTTTCTTTTCATTTTTGCACTTTAAAGTTTCTTTTCCTACAAAGCAGACACCAGTCAGCAGTAACCGATAACCAGTCACCTGTCGCCAGTCAGCGTCAGCACCGGCATCAATTTTCATTAAGTTCACTTGTGAGACTTTCGATTCTCCTCCATTCGATTCGATTGCAATTCAATTTCTTTACAGCGCTCGACGTTGCTCATTTCCTTTTGCAGCCCCTCATTCCCTCCCTCATTCATTCATTCATTCGTTCATTCACACAAATTGTGTTCGCTTCAGTGATCACAAAGTGAAAACTGACGTCCTGCTTCTTCTTCCTCTTATGGCATTCTTCTCTTTTCTTGTTTTGCAGCACTGGTTGGCGGAGACGCTGCCGATGTGACTGCATTCGCGACGCAGTCCCAACTCAGATCGCCTGCAAGTGAAGACGGCACTTTTGTCAGTCCCAGCAGAAGCAGTAGAAGTAGCAACAACAACAACAACAACAACAACAAGCACAACAACATGGGATACTATGTAAAAGATGATTACCACTCGAATGCATTCCTGCCATCAGCAGCGTCATCATCAACACCATCATCATTTGCGTCCTCAACACTCCCATCGTCTCCTTCACCACAGACGCCGCCCGTTTTTGATTTCGGGCTGCCGCGCAACATAACCGCCCGCTCTGGCCAAACAGCAGCAATAAATTGTCGCGTGGAGAATCTCGGCGACAAATCGGTAAGCGTAAAAGTATTGTAGTTGCAATTGTAGTTGTGCATGTAGATGCTGTTGTTGTTGTCGTTTATCATGTTCATGACAAAGATGTATCATCTGTCCATGTTAATTTTTGTCCATTGCGTTTGGAATCCTTTTCTTAGTTTTTCAGAACGAAAGGAATAAATTTAAGAAAGAAAAGTCGTATATATCAGGATTGTTGTGTTTCTTTTCATTACACACAAAAAGTAATGTCATGAATATTCGAATAATAGACACCAGAAATGAGTATAATATACTTTCAATGCACTATCTTCAACACAGTATGAACGAATGACTTCTTCAGACCCAGCGAACGATTTTGATAAAGTTATTGGTTTTGCATCATCAGATCTCAGGTCCTCAAAACCTCAAAAAAGCACTCAGTTGAATCTCTAGTGGATTTCTACCCAATATATTTTCATCAAACATATTAAGGAGTTGAAGAGAGAGAGAATAAGAGAAAGACAAGTGTTTCTGGATCTTCGAATCTACAGCTTCTATAAATTCAAGTGCAACCTACAGAATTCCTTCTCTAAATATTCACCAATAAAAAAACCTTATAATCCTTATAAACCTTAATAATCCTTACTTCTTAAGCCAAGAACTTCTCTCTGTCCACGACTTCGGATTTGTTTAGGAACGTATTGAGTAGCAGCAACGAATTTAGTTCAGAACCCTTTAAAAATGGGCGTTTATCGTTTACTTCAAAAGGTGCTCAGTTACAGGATTGGATTTCATCAGAGATCACAAGGATACTCATGTTTTGGCTTCGGCGAAATGGTGTTTGGTTTAGGAATACACGATAATTCGATCAAGTGACAATCCAAACATCTTCATTCAGGACAGATTTCACTGAGGCACCAAATAAAGACTTAGATTTAGAGTTGAACAAGCCCCGATTCGCGATTTTCTCAATGATGGGCAATGAATTTCTGCTCCTTCTTATTTCTATTCTTCTTTTTATTGTACTTCCTTTTCCACTTTTACTTTAATTTATTTTTCTTCATAACAACTTTGTTTTAAGTTTTTGCACTAAGCTCTCGCAAGACATCCTAGGAAAGCGAAATGCTACTTAATGATTATTAAATTGGTCCTAAGTGAAACCCTGTTGAGACCCTGTGGACCGCTTTGCACACTTTACCACGAAAAGAAGCTTCCAAGTTTTCTTCCTTTCATAGTAATTCGCAATGTAGGAAATAAAAACCCGTCTTCTTCAATAAAACTAGAAGAAAATAGAAACGAAGAAGCAAGCAGGATGTTGAATATGGGAGGCGAAAAGTCAGCGCTTGTGGCGTATTTGGCGAGCATACAAGGATAAGAGTCTGTGGCGCGTGTTGAGCACCGCAGGTCGATGCTAATAATGAGCAAACTTGCTACAGCTGCTGCTGCTGCTGTTGTTGTTGTTGTTGTTGTTGTTGTGGTTCTCTTCGTTTCGCGCTCTGTTCCTTGAGTTTCTTTTCCTGTGTTCGTATTTAATTTAAAAAATTGCACTTTTGTTATTTTCCCCTTCGTTGAATCGTTCTTTCTTCAAAGTCCTCATATACTTTGGGACAACCTTAGATTTTGTTATGTTTTTGTTGTAGTGCTTTCCTTATATTTTATTAAAGAAAAGTTGTTTTATTGCGCATTTCTTGATTTTTTGATAGGGTTCTATTTTATCCACTTGAGGTTGCATTCTTGCTACTTCTGACCTGTTGTTGTTGTTGGGTTTTTGTGACAGATGCTTTTATTGTGGTTTTGCAGTTCTCTTTATCGTTCGTTTGTTTTTCCTGGTTTTCATTTCCTTTTCTTGCCTGCGGATTTACAAATTGTTGCCATTATCTTTATTATTTGTTCAAGGAATTTCCTTGGACCCCGCGGTGTCAAACTCCCCCCTCCCCCTACAATTGGTGCCATTTAGTTGTCAAGTTCTGTCACCAGTCTTTGCTTTTCCCCATCAGTTCTTTTTTCCCCTGAGAATTTTTGAGCGCAATTGAATTTTTATTTTCGCACTTTTGAGATTTCAAAACGCTTACACTGCCGGCAGCTCCGCGATTGTTTTTCGGGATTTTTGCGTCCTTTGTGCGAGTATTTCTTATCGTGGTTCACGTTTGTACTCTGCGTGTGTTCCTTCCAGTTCCAGTTGAGTTCCACCTCCTTCCTGGAGGTGTTCTGGAGCTCTTTGAAGCCACAGATTTGTTTCCGTGGTTTAACAGGTCCTTTTGCCATGACAACGAACCGCTTTTAAGTTCTTACGTGTTTGTTCTGCAAGTCAATTCAAAAGCCTCACATGCAGCGGCTCGCAAACACACCCAAACACAGGCACATACACTCGCACATGTACATATACATATATAGGTATTTATGTAAGACCCATTTTCAGTTCTCAATTCACTTCGATTTTCTTGTATTTATATTTGCAGGTGTCCTGGATACGAAAGCGCGATTTGCATATATTGACAGCCGGAATCCTAACGTACACATCAGATGAACGATTCAGGGTAAGTAAATGACACACGGGGTAGTTTGAAAGGAGTGTTTGGGGGAAGGGGAGGTTATTTGAGTTTTTTCAATTTATTTTGCAAAACTTTTTGATGGATTTAAAGGTTGTTGCCGTGAAAAAGTTAATCTGCCAGAGATTAACTAAGAATCAGAATAAGAGGTCGTTTAGTATTCGCGCAGTGTAAAATTTGAATCCCTTTTATAATTCGATTAAACTTTTCGCTATCATGACTTCAAAGACGGACCTTTGTTCGGGTTCTGGCATCTAGAATGGGTACGGGTATTTTCGTCTAGGTTTAGAGACTTGCCTCTCTCTTTAATTTATTAACATTTAACGTTTTCTTGTCTTTTCTTCTCGTTTTCGTCGCTCTTAATGCAGGTTATTCGCACGGACGACTCCGAGAATTGGTCGCTCCACGTAAAATTCGCACAGCCACGTGACAGCGGCATCTACGAGTGCCAGGTGAACACGGAACCGAAGATTTCGATGGCGTTCCGTTTGAATGTCGTGGGTAAGTAGCACCAGATTTCACATGCGGGGCGGTCTCTCTACAGGAGGGCCATGAGCGTTGCCAAATATCGAGCGTGGGTTCAAAAGTTTTGGGTTCACCGGGAAACGAACGAGCGAAAAAGTTTCGCAGGACTCGGCTGACTCCTGGCGATGAATGCGTACGCAATCCTTGGCGATGGCTGAAGAATGCGAATGCAATCCTTGGCGCTTGCTGAGGATGAAAATTCGTGTGTGGCTCATGTAGATTGCTCTCTTAATTGAAAACGAAAACCCAGCAGGTGCAGTTGACAGGTAAATAACAAAGGAAAAACAACAACAACAGCAACTGATAATTTATTTCAGCCAATTGCCAAAGTTGTTGTTGTAGTTGTTGTTGCAGTTGTTGAGAGATGCATGGCTTCCAGATTTGTAGCAAGACTTTCGGGTTAAAACATTCCATGAACATGAACAAGTTCAAAGCTGCGAAGTTTGTCAATACGAACAAGTTTCCTGATAAATTCTACTTAAGGGAATAAATATACACCACATGCATGGCAATACACACACACACACACACGAACACGGTACATTTTCCTTTCGCTTTCTCCTTGAGCGAGAGAGAGAGTGATCATGCATGCATATTTTGTTTCTTTCCTGCTGCGGAGAAAGTTTCGTGAAAATGTGGCAACTTTATGGAAAATGTTTTGCGAGAGAACAGGGAAGGAATAATTTGCAGGAATTGCAAATCTTGTAGAGCCAGCAGATGCAATGTTTTCACTTCAGAGACTCATTGAAACCTGGAAAAAGATGCAGATTTTTCATTTCTTCACTTCAGAGACTCATATTGAATTCAATAATTTTATGATTCTACTTATTTTTTAATAAAACGTGGTAAAATTTTATGAATCTCAAATTATCTTCATTTAATCAGTTGAAATACATACTTAGAAACTCAGCGAGTGCCAAAAGAATCAATTTTGAACCCTCACAGAAGAAGTGTCTCGGAAAAGAATCTCCTGACTAGCGTTGCCAAAACTTATTCTATCATTTCACTTTTTGGTTTATCAGCCAAAAGCAGAAATTTCCACGCTGACGCATATTTAAAAGTGGAAACGACGAACTGAAGTGAACGCGTTTCTCTCCGAGATAAACACTGTGAATTTCCCGTCATTTTCCGGACATTTTCTTCAAAGCTATTGTGTTTCCTGCAATTTGACGTTCTTCATATTTCCGACACGGAAACCGCAATCCAACATCCATGGCGTCAACGAGAGCTCAGTCTCACTTAACGTCAGCAACAGCATCAGTCTCGTCCATCATTATTATTATTGTCACCATCGGAATCAACATTATCATTGGCATCATCTTGTTCATCCTCAACATCATGTTTATTCTTAGTGCAAGCATTATTAACATTTATCGTTATGCTAATTATTTTTATACTCAACCTCATCTGCTCATTCTCATCCTCATCCACATGATCCTATTCTCCTTCTCACCTCTAATCTGCTCATCCTTCTCATCCTCATCCCCATCCCCATCCTCATCCTCATCCTCATCCCCATCCCCATCCCCATCTCCATCGTCCTCATCCGCAGCAACCTCATCTTCTTGATTCCCATCCCCATCATCGTCATTCTCATCGTCTTTACACAACCAACATCACTAGCATTATCATCATCATTATTATCGGCATCACCAGGGCAATCATTCTCTTCACCACCAACCATTATCAACATCCTCAACAACAAAAACAATAACAACAACACTCGTACACAGTAACGGTAATGATCCGAAAAATGTTTTCCATCTCTTTGAATTCTTGTGCGACTTTAAGAGAATTTATGACTTCTTCACCAGCCACGCAATACGTAATACGCTGACGTCATCGCCATTGCCAACGTCTTGGTTTCGGTTGTTTTACTTTCGTTGTTTTCATTTTGTCTGCCATCTTCGCCGTAGTAATGCACCGGAAATGGCTCCGCTACGTTTTGCTGTTTTGCTAAAAATTCGCCCATTTCTCGTGTGTGACTTCAAATATTTTACCCGTCATCCTACCCTCGGCCCACCCCCTCATTGGGATGATGTCTCTGATGCAACACTTTCCTTATATCATTCCTATTCACATGCAATTCTCTGTTTCCACGTAAGAGAAACGATGCAAGTAATTTTATCTTCTTGCTCGGAGGCTGCTGGAGACCTCAAGTACTCGTGTATGCAGGTACCGGCACCTGGGGATCTGGGTAAAGTGAACCAAATGAATTCTCTGCATTCTTAAAGCTTTTTCTTAAATGTGGTTCCTACTTACAACTCATTTTGCAGCACCTGATGTTTCTGTGTTTGCTGTTGTTCTTACATACTAATGTCAAAAGTGCATCAAAGAAAGAATAACAAGCAATGTCATCAAACTGAGTTTTCACTCTTTTTCGGTTTCATTCTCTTAAAAAAGTCCTTATTTTTGTCAGCTCTTTTGGCACCCACCCGTCTATAAAACCCTGCATTTTTGCATTTTATGTACAAGGGCGCTTTCTGTTAGAAGTTTGTTGGGATTATTCCTTCAGGTAGAAATCATGAGGGGGACATTCTTCAAATCTGATTCTCCATTCTCAAGTTTTCGGCTTGAATCGAGCCTGGTTGAATTTTAATTTCTTTATCCTTTGCTGGGACAATTCCTTTTCAACGTATTCGGGTTATATTTCTGTCATCTTAGATATACAGTCAGTATTCTATGTATAGGCACTTTCAAGACCAACTATAAAAGCCATCAACAGCACGTCTAATAACACCAAAGCGTTGAACCCATTCAGGATTAACACATTAGAGCTTAATTCCAGAATTAGTACTGGGGACTACTCCAGAAGTCCCGACCTTACAAAGAAAAACTACAAATCTTGGTCTCCTTTTAGCTCGATACACTTTCAAGCGTTGCTCAATTCCAATTACATGGAGCAAAGTTCAAGAGAGAAGAGAGAATTTCACTTCTCCTATAGAGAGGAGAATACTTCATACAGAGAATAATTAGTGGAATAATAGAGGCTAAACAGAATAAACCTTAAAGCACACATCTTTCATCAGAAGTCACAAGAGCGTAAACTTCGATCAAGCTGAATGTAGCACTCTCTCTGGTACGTTATACGATACTTAAGTCCTTAAAACACTTCTGATATTGATCGAGATGATTGCCTATTAATGCCTGGAACTCTTGACGCACCTAAGGACAAAATAGACAACATGGTCAGGAGGTGGATTGTTTACTGTGTGGTGTTATTATTATAATAATTTTATGATTTTAAGTCATTCTCTCGAAATTTAAACGAACAACAAATGACATGAACAACAAAGGCACGACATCAACAACAACCAAGGGAACAACCGAAAAGGAGACTAAGATCCCAAGTCAAAGACAAAAAGCAAACAAACAAAGAGCAAGATGCAAAGGATGGATGAAATCTGCACCTGCAGAATCTATAAAAGGTCCTTTATCATGCGTTTAATTCTTCGCTCTGGGGTTCAACAAAAAGAACAACAGAAACACCCAACTCAACCCGAAATAAAAATAAAAACTATTGTATAATACAACAAAAAACTATAAAGCAAGTTACCACAAAGATTAAAAGACAATAATAAAAGACAACAACTAAAACGAATAAAAAGTGCCCAGAGATGACTTCGCTCCTTGCTTTTTGGCTCCAGCTTTCATCAACCAGCTGTGCAGGAGCAAGAAGAAGAAGAAGCGTTGCTGAGGATGAATGGATGGGAGGTGTCGAGGATGCTGTGTGTCTGATGTTTCTCGATGTGGCCATTTGAAGGCGTTGTTGTGAGTGAGCGTGTGTTGTTTATGTGAAAGTTATGTTGTTTTAATATAACGTCGCAAGGATTTAGGATTGCATCCTGCAACGGTTGAAGCTACAACTTTTATCTTTGTTTATTTTCGTTGTTGTTGTTGTTGTTTATTCCTCACTAGCAGAGTGCGAGGGGGAACACAACCCTTCTCCTTGGTGGTGGTCACTCACCGATCTAATCCTGGGTCCTGCTTGTTGCGAGTAACGAGTTCTGTGGCCATATTTTGTCATGTCTTAACTTTTCTTTGAGTCGTTGGCTTATTTCCTAAATCATTTTATTTTTCGCCTTCCGTTTCCTCTCCTTTGAAACATTATTTCACTTTAATCTATAAGCTGGAGCATTCATTTGGGTTGGATTTCACGGTAACCGAAATTTATCAGTTCGTAGCTGAAACCATCAATGAACCTGTTCAAGTTTTAATTTACTTTTCCTAACTTTAAGTGCTCGGATTGTAGTAGTTTAAAGGAAGCTCCACTAGAAAGAAGGTTTAAAAGAGAGAGAGAGAGAGAGTGATAGAGTGAGAAAGAGTGAGTGCAAAAATACTGCGCTCTGAATTAAAAGTTTTAGATTATTCAAGGAACAAAGTTTTGATCTGCTCTGAGTTTACTTCGCAAATATTGTAACTTCATTATAATTCTTTCTAAGCACGGTTCGTGGAAAAGTTAAACAATTTATATGAGCTTGAGTAGGTAAGCATTTGCTTCCGTTGTTAAACTTTCCCACCAAAGCAAGGAAAGAGAGAGAGAGAACGAGGAAGGATCTTTCTCTGTAACCGAGAGATAAACGCTTTTTGTATAGAATTACGCACTCTTTAAACTCTTTTCTGTCGTTGGTATCAGGTTTCAACTCTCGCTTTATTAATTTTGCAATTAATGCATGAACAATTTTACTAAAATATTAAGAAATTAATTCATAGACAATAGATAATGCGCGTAGATAGATTCTTATTTATTATGTAAGTAGATACATTCTTATCTTAACTTTCGAAGTAAATAGTTCATCAACACTATTAACTAAAGCCTCATAAGAAAGCCTCATAAAAGTAATCGTATTCATCCAAATCACATACACTTTTCTTAAACGTGACTCTCTTCCTTCGATTCTTGGTAAAAAGAGGTAAAAAAAGGACTAATTATAGACTAAATACCTGCGTATATGTTATTTATAGATACAGTGGCGGGCAACTAATTAGAAACGCCATGCATGTAAGGATTTTGTTATTTTCTCCTAAAGAATAAAATATATAGTATACATACGTATTAATTACTTTAGTAGCTACCTTGTTTAATAACCTCTCTGTATTATTCCATGCAATCAATATAAATTTGTATCAATTAGCTTAATTGGTATTGTTTCCACCCACAAAAGCTATGAAAATAATTAAAACACCAGCAACAACACTCAAAACCTTTTGAAGTATATTCGTACATAAGAAAAGAGGGCGCTTTTAATCATTACCGAGTACAGCCAAAGTTCGTTAATCGTGGCAACTCTTACAATTTAATGACCGGACATAAAATGGAAGTCTGTCATAAAAAAGTGACACCCACCATTAAAATCATGAACTAAAAAGAGAAGAAGGAACTCCCGAAAAACGGAAAAATCAATAACAATAACAAAATGTCGTTAATGATGGAATGAAATATCCTTGAAGGGGGTCAATTAAAAGAGAAGGCGTAAAAAATCCAAAGGTGTTGATGCATCGATGATTTTTTTAAACAAAGTGAAGCGTACTGATGGCAAGTTGAAGCGTGACAAAAGTTTGGCAAAAAGGACAGCAACAATAAAAAGTACAGTTCATAAAGTCGCCACGCTCTTTGTCAGTTTTCTTGTTTTTTATGTGTTTTTCATGTTCTTTTCACTTCATCGTTCGCGGTCGTATTCATCACGAACGCTTTGTGAAAGCTCACAATTGACAGCAACTCATGTCAACAGCGTATGAAAAAATCAGTCAGTCAATCAGTTAATCAATCAACTGAGTATAATAAAACAACCACAACAACAACAACAGTAACAGCAACACAAACATTGGCCAAAACTTATTCAACTGTGGCTGCTTTAAGGACAACAGTTTGCATTTCAGTATTTTTTGCTTATGGCATGTTTTCATTATGTGTTGGCACATGTCATGTCATATGACGTGTTATGTTATGTGAATATGTTTCATGACATATTTATTGCTTCTACATACATACTATTTTTGTTCTTTAATCCATGCAAACTGTTGTTGTTTTTGAAATGTAAGTTACACTAAGTGTGGTTAAAGGAGCAGTTAGTCGAGACGTAACGTAACGTGATGGTACGTCGTAACGTGTGTCGACTAACTCACCCTCAATAACCCATAATAACACATCTCTGTAGCATGTTATTAATGGTTTCTTTAAAGCGTTGCTATATAAAGTTAAAATAAACAACAGAATTGTCAATTGTAATCCTTAAATATAGAGGCAAGAATCCTTTAAGCTTTCAGTGAGTTTATAAAAACGTGACCATTTTGCATATTGGAATAAAATTTATTCTTATAACCTCACAAATCCGGCGGAGCTTCAAAATTTTACTTTTATTTTACACTTACAATCAAAGGATTTTCTTAAATTTTTTTCTATAACTTTTTCTCTTTTTTTATTGCTAAAAACTTACCATGATGATTTTACAAACTTTTTCGTTTGATTATCAAGCACGAGTATAATAAAAACAAGCTTTTTATGTCTTTGGGGTGAATTTTAAAAGGGTTTTACGAATACTTAAATAAGTTATTTAAACTGATAGATGATCATATCTTCTTTTTCTTGGAGTAAACACAATTTCAAATGAAAAGGCGACGAAGGAAAATTATTCAATAAAAACCGAGCGCCAAAAATTTATACAAAAGAAAAAAGAACTCTCATTAAAAAAAGAACAATGAAAACAGCAACCAAATTGGACAACTGATATAAAAGTAAATAAAAGAATAAAAAAAGTAATCAAAAAAGTAAAACAATACAGAAGGATTATTTTTGCTTTAACATGTAGAACGGCATAGACGACATAGCTAACACTCTACTTATTTATTACATTTTACGTATTTACTTTTAAATGTTTTTCCTTAAACTCTTGACCTTTTTTACTTAAGAAAAAATGTAAATTGCAGTATAATAGAACGCACCTTCGTATAACAGAACCAGCTCAGTATAACAGCATAGATTACTACACAGAATAGGTTCCAGAACAGAATAGATTACTGATTATTTACATGTAGAGGTCAATCTGTAGGGTGCTCGATCATGAGCAGGATAACGCAAAACAATAATAATAACAATGATTATAATAATAGTAACATCAATCACAATAACAATTACAACAACAACAAAAACATAAAACCACCAAAAAAAATGCCAATAAGAAGAGTTTTGCCAATCCATAAAAATAAATATTAAAGAATTTTTTACAATCCATTGAAGTGACGCAATGTTGAACTCAATCGTCAGTTCAGTAGCGTTGATTTTTTCCCTCTCTTCAATGAAGTCATAACTATTTTTTCGCTTTTTCTTTCTCTGGTCTGTTGGCATCGCAATTTGTGGTGCTGTTGCTGTTGCTTTTGTGAGCTCTACGAGGCCGGGTTAACGATGTTGGGCCAACAAAGCTATTAGCAAGAATAACTACACAGAAAAGGACCAGGAAACCCGCCATCACCACCAGCTTTTGTGAGCTCTGCACAGCTTAAATGTTGCATTTGTTTTTATTTACTTCGACGGTAGCTGGAAGTCCCCTGCCCACCCTCCTTCGCCCCTCCGCAATTTGGATAGCGATAAAAGCAATCTACATTTTGTAGAGCTTGACCCTGGCCAAGCGGATGCCTTCCTAAAAACGACTGATTGAACGCCTTCAATTTGATGCGAAACGAGAAGAAGTAGCTGATAGAAGCTGATGTGATGGGAATCGAACTGGAATGTAGCAGTAATTGCAATAAATTGGGATCTGGTTCTTCTGTTGCTAGGATTATGTGAAATTTTGTGTTGATGTTATTTTAAGGATCAAAGTTTCCCTTTTTCATCCAGCCTGGCTTTTTCACATAAGCTAGCTTCGCATAAATGCTCAATTTAAGGTCCCTATGGGCCTGGTACGCTACTTTAGCAATTCTTTCCAATGTTCCTTAGTTAAAGCATCAGATTTCATCAGAGGTCACGAGCGTGTAGAGTATTCAGCTTCAGCACGTCGAAGATTGTTTAACATTCCAGATGTTTAGCGAGATGTTTAACATTCAATTACAATCCATAACTTTAAAAAAGTTGCGGACGAAGGCACAGAAATGCGATTCCTTCAAATTTAACGTCTACGTTATCCACAACCGCAGAAACAAGGACTTCTTTAAAATTAAACATTGCACTCATCTCTGTGTAAAGATTTTAAATTCTCTTCCTGTCTGCTATTCTACACATCGGCCACTGTATGCCCCTATGAGTCTTTTCGCCTATCTCTCTATCCTATCTATATTATCTATATATCTCTCTCTATTTCTATCTTTGTCCAACTCCTTATATATTTAAATCTCTACTTTTTACCCCTTTGCAACTTTGATTCTGTTTTTTGGAACTCTCTTATATTGAAAACGTACCTTAAGTCCTTCTCTGAAACACTTGCACCCGACAAAATATGCATAGTTTTTGCCACTCAGAAGGATGAAGAATGTAGAGGAATGCAGGATATCCCAGAAAAAAAAGCGGCCACGCTGAATCTAAAATACCCTACACTGCCATTATTTTTATGACATTGGCGGACCATCCTTGGCTGGGTATATAATAAAGCAGCATAGTTATTCAATTGTCTGCCAAAGGAAATCTTAACATGCAATCTACTATAAGCTATATTATCTAAAATGGGACAGATCACGCCCATGTTTAGCATATTATTGTACTTAATAAATACTAATAGTAGAACATCTTCTCTTTTTTACTGCGATACACACCTAATTGGGTTTGTGTCATCCTGAACACTTTATATCACAGAGCATGTAAATTGTAAATGGGCGGATCACGCCCACCTTTTTAGAAATAGTTAATCTTGATACCGAATGTACTGGAATTAAATTTTGTCCTCATAGTTGGCTCCGATATGCTATTAGGCTGTTCTAAAAAAGGATCCTTAGTCCTTGTATAAAGAACGGGCGTAGATACTCTTCCATACCCGCCACGCCCACTTTTGTGCATTTCGAACGTTAGAATAAACTTAAATATCCTTCAATTTTCGAGTGTAGGGTATTGAAATAAAAAATTCTTGTATTTGCTCACATCCTTTGAAACACTTAAAGTTTGCCACCGAAGGACTTTCGATTAAGAACAACAAAAACAACATCTCCAATCACCTTACCATCAACTGGAAGACAAGACTGCCAGACAACAAACAAGCAACTTGAACATCCTGAACAGCACTTAACACATCGCCATCAAGAGGATCAACATCAACATGAACTTCATCATGAGGATTGTCGCCATTTGCATCGACATCATCTGCGTCAGCAAGCATTGGAACCATCATCAGCACCAGTATTGTCATCATCATTACTCACTACATCATTATCATGTGCATCATTATCACTCCGATGGTCATCATCATAATCACCATCATCAGCATCATTTTTATTTTCGTTGAGCTCCTTAAATACTCCTTCTCGTGCTCTGAGAGAATCGCGTTAATCGTCATCAAATGTAACGACCGTTTTTTGTTGTTGGTCTTTAATTTTTGTTGCTCTTTTGATTTTTTGTTTCTGTGGATCCTTCTTCTTAGTAGATATCATCACGCCCACCTTTCTGTTTCATTTTCCCTTGGTACGTATTATGGACCTGCTTTCTTTTCCTCTCTCTCACAGCTTGTTAGTCATCGCCGAGACTCTTATCTGTCATTTCGAAGTGGAATTCGTTCTGCTTACTTAAGCAAAACTATGCCAGTTCAAGTGGATGGCCCACTTAACCCCCGAAGACAGGGGTTACAGCCAACCTTCGCCGGACACGCAACGCCAAAAGCTAGACACCGCATTTAATTAGGTTGTAACTCGTAAGTGGTTGAGTGATGCCAAATCTGTCAATAACGATGACATTATCGACGTTCAACATTAGTGACAGGACATTTTCAGGACTTGTCACTGGATGTAACAGACGTTGAGGGAGTTGTTTAACACTTGAAATGATATCCAACTTCTTAAGGCACCGTTTAACAAATTCGGTATTTAAAATCATTCGAGTGAAGGTAGCTTCTGTGATTTCTGTGTGACGCAAAGTGTGCCACTAAGTTTAAAGCCCTCTTTTGAAATTAGACTGGCTAGTCGAATCACAGATGCCAAAAGCCAGAATGCAGCGTTCTATCGTATAACACTCTATGTTTATAAATGTCAGTGTCACTTCGAAATCACAGTAAAGCATGTCTTATGATACCCACTCCAAGATAGCTGCTTATTTTTGACAGAACTAGAGAAGCATTCGATTTTAATTATGGAACTTATTTAACTAATTGAAAATAAATAAAATATTGATTTAGAAATGTTTAAAAAATGACATGTTTAAAGATCTACATGTTAAAAAACTTAAAGTTAAGTTATTTCAAAGTTAAACCAAAGTAAATGTTCACGTTTGACGTGTGAGTGACGACAAATTTATGCAAATCAATTGGAAAAAGTTGGGCAAAGAATATAATGCGGAAATCTTCAAACTTTTCGCTAGCAAATGACATTAAGAAGAATCGATTCTTTTTAGTTTTCCAACAAAAACAGAGCATGAAGTTTAGGTTGATATTAACTAAGAAGGAAGTGCGATAGAGACTAACAGACTGCTAAAGGGACGGTAAGGTATGGAGGGGAATGGAGATAGGATAAAGTGAGAAAGGTAGCATAGAGAGACGAAAGATTAGACTAAACCAGTAAGAAAGCTCTAGGGAATCTTAGATACCCTACACCTAAAAGTTTTAAAAAAAGTGCCGAAGCTAGGATGGGGCGGGGGTGGCGGTCCACTTTGGGCGGCACAATGTCGGGGGCGGCAGTTGTGGAAATCAAGTATTGACTTATTGCATTCTAGGCATTTTTGGGGCTACAAGTTGATTAACCGTCCCGGGGTCCATGAGACCTAGCTACGCCTCTGTATAAATAGTAGGCTTGGTCATTACCTTTTTCAAAACAAAATAACTAGCTTAGTTGTTTTATAATTGTGTTCATTTAAACTTTATTTCCGTGGTAATAAACTTTTTTTCATACTGCTATACTGTATATGTAGTGTAAAAGTGGGCGGACCGCACCCAGTTTTGATGTAATAATGTTTTTTTGTAAAACAAGTTGTTATCTAAAGTTTTATTCAGGAAGTTTATATATTTAACAATATAACCCTCTTTTGCCTGTGTAACTTAAAAGTGGGCGGATCACGCCCATATTTGGCACATTCACGGATAATGCTACTCTATACCCAGGAATGAAATTTTGTTGTAATAGCTCAAAAACGAACGCTGATATTACATTTTTAATAAAAAATAGGCGTGGCCGTGGACCGATTTTGCCCATTTTCAATACCAACCTGCCCACCACATAAAACAATATATCTGCAAAGTTTCATCACGATATCTTCATTGGTTCTCCTGTGATCGTGATTTCAACAGACAGACAGACAGACAGACAGACAGACAGACAGACAGACAGACAGACAGACAGACGGACGGACATGGCTAAATCGACTCAGGAGGTCACGCTGATCAAGAATATATATACTTTTCTATACCTATCGTCTCTAGTTCTATGCGTTACACATTTCGTTACAAAGTGAATATACCCTTACGTTGTGTAGGGTATAAAAATGGAGGAAGAAGTAGATGCAGAAACACTAGCAGACAATGAAGCCGAGAGAGAGGCTGCTAGAGAAACTGACAGAGAGACTGACATCGATACAGAGAGAGAAAATACAATCAGCACGGGTGAGACTGTCACAGGGTCAAAGAGGCCAACAGAAATATAGACAAACCTTCCGTGATACCTTCAGAAAAACCAACAAAGTCACTGGGAAAGTTTTAACTCGCGGTTCCTGGCTTCTCTCTTATTCTTCTTCTGACTTCTGTTGCGTTTATCATCTTGCAAGAAAACAGAGAAAGAGAAAAATCTAAAAGGAAAATAAAACAATAAAAGAGACAAATAAAATATAAAAAAACAATTATAAAAACTTCTTAAAAGCTACATTTATTATCTAGAAATGCGTTCTAAAGAACTAAAACTGTAAAGAAATGTTATAGTAATTGTAAGAAAACACCATCTTTTCGTGGGTGGTGCCACGAAATTTCTTTGTTTTATACTCAAACGAATCTTTTCTTCCTTCCTTGTTGTTTGTCTCTTCTAGTGACGTCACCAGATTCCACGGCAATCATTGCCGGTCCGACGGACCTGTACGCCAAAGTGGGCAGCTCCATTACCCTCAACTGCCGCGTGAAGCAACCGTCCTCGCAGGACATCGGACCCATCCACTGGTACCGTGGCCCGTACATAATCACGCCTTTCGTGGTGCATCCCAACGATGCGGCGATCGATCTGTCGCGCCGCATCTCCATGGAATCGCAACTGGGCGACATACTCAAGTCCAGGTAGGTAAACAGAGATGTAGAAAGAGAAGAAGAGAGTGAGAGAGGGAGAGAGAGGAAGACAGAGAGTGGATTTGAAAGCAAGAGAGCAAAAACAAAAGCATACAAAATACTGCCTCTCCTTCATTAGCTCTCAAAAGCATTGATTGCTTTTAAACCAAACACACTCACACATACATGCAAACGCACACATATACATACATACATACATACATACATACACTCCCTTAAGGATTTCATATTTATGCGTTCACAGTTCAATGAACACCTCGTTGTTGTTGTTTAATTGACGAAGAATGTTGCATTGACATCAGCCGCAACGTGACGCGACATGACACGACATGCCGAGACATCGCCTTGCTGCTGCTATTTCTACTCTTGATGCTTAGGATGTTCGCATCCTTCCGAAGTTCAGCCGCCATTGTTGTTGTTGTTGCTATTGTTGTATTGCCTCCTCTGTTCATGGTTGAGCTGTCAAAGTGATGGCATCAAAGTTTTAAGTGTTTCTTGATGGCCTCAAATGCAATCGAGTGAAGATGATTTGGCTAGGAATTTATATAATAGTAAACCAATTTTTCCCCCATTCAATTTCGTTATTTATTTTATTATATTTTTTGTCTTGTGGAAGTTGTGTACTATACGGTAAACAGAACCACGTAATATGTTCCGATGCGGTACCGTAGCAGCCAAGCGAAAGTCGAGTTTAGTGAACGCAGCTCAGTGCATTTCGCGTGAGCATGTGTAGTGAACAAGAGGAAGAGTTTAATTAGTAGCGGCATCATCACCCGATGCGGGTCCCGGGTATGCGTAACGCCATTCGGGTTAAATCACATTCAGACGTTGACGTTAGGTTGAATATAAAATGTTTATGTTAATGTGTTCATATATATTATATGTTAGTATGGATGAAAGCTATAATTTGTCATTTATTCTTTGTCTCTTCTCCTCAATCCTCTCTTCGCACTCAGACTGCGGATCGCCAACGCTCAGACCACCGACTCCGGGAACTACACTTGCATGCCGACCACCGCAGAGGCGGCCAGCGTCATGGTGCACGTGATCAATGGTAAGCATTGCTTTATATTCTATATACAACACATTCTTACATATACATATATGTATGTACAAAAAAGTCATTTAATAAACACTATTTTTCACCAACCCTCTCTTTCACCCTCCTTTTCTCTCTCTCTAAACTTTAGACGAACATCCGGCAGCCATGCAAAAGAGTGCAGCAACAACAACCACAAACTTACTGGCTCCCATCATCATCATCATCGTTCATTTAATGGAAACTGTGCAATTATTGGACAATTTATTGACCTTTTTGAGGACGAGCTAGTAATTTGTATTAAAATTTAAATAAATGAGCTCGTTTATTATTTTAATCTCTTTTTTGTAATTTTTTTGTAAGTTTTTTATAATTTTATTATTGTTACATATAACATTATATTATTAATAAATCTGACTTTAATGTGTCATTTAAAAATGTATTAAAAAACGTTGTTAAATATAAATTTATTCAAATACCGCGATTTTTTTAATTAGATTAAATTGTTGTGAAACCCCTTTGTTGTTGTTTTCTCATTTAAACATGCAGACTTTTTGTACACACACACACACAAATATAGATCAAAATAATTGCAATAGTATGAGTGTCCTGTAAGTGTTATTAAATAATGCCAGTATATTCACATTGAAGAAAATAAGCAATTTAATGCACGATTATAAAGGGGAAAAATTGTTTTAATTTGAAAGGTTTTTTAGATTACAACAAAAAAAGAAAACAGAAGTAAACACAAAAATAAAAACAAAAACATGTCATAAAAAATACAAAAAGTTTACAATTCTTTTAGGATTACAACATTTCAATTAATAACAATAACAATAAAAATTCTATTTTATTAATATTAATAATAATATAGTGATTATTTTGTATATAGTAAACAATAAAAATCATGGTTTTTATATATTGTATAATTGAAAGAAAATACTGGGTAATAATTTTTATGGAAAAACAAAAATTAGAATAATTGAATAAATATTATATTTCAATAAAGTAATGAATAAAGAAATAAAACAAAATTAAGTGGTTTTTTCTGATTTCAGATTCGTTTCTCCTGCCTACAAAGTTTAGAAATTATTTTAGGACGAAAGCTTTCTAAAGCGAATGATCTTCCTTCTCAGAGTGAATTTTCTATTCCTATAATAGAACCCTGTACATGCCCCAATCGCATTGCTTGCCATGGAGACTACTTTGAAGGCAATAAAATAAATACGAGCATCGATGAATAATTGACTCAGTTTCGTTTTATTGACCAATTTATATGCAAATCGTTTATTAGGCGTGTTCTATAAAGATGAGTTCACGCCCATTCGTAGTCGGATCGATCTTTTTTACTCAAAATGAGCATTTATTCAATCTATTCTTCGTAGCTCAGGAAATTCTTTTCTGGGGGCATATAATGAAAAAGGAGATGGACACGCCCATCTTTGGCAGATTACTTAATATTGACCATTGACGTAGATGTACGTTACAGTTAACAGTTAACTCGCGACACGGTGAACTAACAAAAAATGATGCATTCCAAGTTACCAGATGGTTCACACTTGGAATTGTCGAACATTTTTGAAGGTAACTTAATTATCTTACCTCAGAAGGAAATCTCTTCAATACAAAAACCATATTCATTCATTTAAGAAAGTTAATTTTATATTTCGAAGGATTAAAATCAATAGAAGCCTAGGAAAAATTAACCCTCTCTCCAGAATGCAAAGAAGAAGTTCCACAAACTGTGGGTTTCGCTACGCCATACTTTTTCGTAGTATATACACAAGTGTCAAATGTAATGAGTTTCATTCTACTTTCACTTCGACTTTATCACACCCAACATATTCTCTAAGCTGATGCACTCTCCCCTTCTCACTGCTCCTCGATAAGATTTTCTTCTGTGTCCTGTCTTCTATGTTCTCTGTTACTGACTTCGGCTGAGCTCCGTCTGATCTCCTCCAATCCGCGCGTCTGTGACGTCACATCACAGTTCCAATGAAAGGACGCATCTAACAATAAAGCGTCTTATCTCGCTTTTTTCTTATATACTTAGACGATATCCTTAGACGATGTCGATGTACCGATATGCTTTTCTACGCTTGTCATAAGATTAAAAAAGTGACGAAGAAATTCAAAGGAAAGTGAAATCTTTGCAGAGAAAAGAGTGCAAGTGAAAGTATAAATAAAAGAGTCCCGACATAAATCGAAGAAATCTTAAAGATATTTGCAGTTAATAATTTGTTAAGAAATACTTGTAACTCGAAAGCATTGAATCATAAATAAAATTTCACTAAAGACAGATGAAGAAGAATTCTTATAAAGCTTTGGCGGGTTGTTGAAGAACCGCAGAATCCTAATAAAAACTTGTCAAATTCGGTCTCTCTTGTCTCCTTAAATATACTGTTTTTGGTCTCCATAAATTTAGGTTACATTAGTTTAGGTTGCATTACATTACGTTACACTACGTTACACTACGTTCGGTTAGCTTCTTCTAGTTTATGTGACAATGGACAATAATTGAACTTATGCTATACTATCATTAATATAATTTGATTTTTAATCAGATAACTCAGGGCCTTCAAATAATGCTTTTCAATTGAAATTTAATTCACTTGAATTGAAAGAGAAGACAAACAAATTGTGTAAATCGAAGTCTCAACACTTTCATGCAGTTGGAACATGTAGCAGTTTCGTGCTAAATGATGACTTTGTATGTAGCTAAGTATCTCATGAATATAGAATCTCTGGATCGCAAAATACAATGCAAAAGACAGCTTAACAAAAGTCAATACCAGCAAAATAGACAACGAAAATAGACACACACACAACTTTGCAATGACGCCTTAGCTTACGCTATGAATTCGTACACTACAAGTAATCATGAACAACTACAACATCCATGAAGAGAGATTAAAAAAAAACAATAATTGAAAATCGAGTCTAAAATTCTATTACGATGGAAATAGAAATTGATTCAGAAGAGGGACGAAGAGGAGGAGGAGTGTAAAGAAGGAGAGGAAATCTGTTTTGTCCTCTGGCAAAACAATTGTAAAGACGTCGAGAATCCAGAGAAAAGTCGAGAGATATTTGTACATATGACAACCGAACAACAAAAGCAAAAGCCGGATCTGTCAAATCTGTCAAATCATCTCACAAAACAACGAGAAGAAGCAAAGTTGAATGCAAACTCCATCAAATGCAATGCAAAACACAAAAATGATATTATTGCAAAATAATACAACACAACAAGGATAATAATAATAGTAAGAAGAAGAAGATGAGCGATGAGGATAATGAGGATGATGATGATCAGGAACAAAACTACACTAACCAACGGTTTAAACGAGAATAAAGCAACAATAAGGAGCCAGAAATTGAGGAATAAACTAGAATAAAGTCGAAGCATCAGCGCATGAAAAGCAGATGATGACGTAGATGATGATGACTCTGGTGATGATGATTACGATTATTATTTCCATGAAATGAACAACAAATCATCTTCAGTCCATCAGTCGAGGAAATTAGATTGCTTTTAATATACTATTCCTAAAATCGTTCATGTCCGAAATACGCGGATGATTATTATTATAGTTCTCAGTTGCTTCTCCATTCGAGAACTTCTGCAAAAGATCTCCTCTCTTGGAGAAGATTGTTAAATTTGCCAAATAATTGAAAATTTATATTAAGTTTTCCATTACACTAAGTTTTAAGTTGTTAAGAGCCGAAAACTTAAAACGATATTCATTGAATCTATCGCGATTTGCGAGAGCTTAACTTGGTTTTGTTGCTTGATTGGTTGATTGATTTGTTGGTTACTTAGAAATAAAAGCAAGAACAAATAGCAATTAAAACTGAAACGGAAGTTTTTGTTTTTCTCATTATTTTTAATCTCCTCGAGGTTCACTTCTAGGATCTTTCGATGTACAATCATTTAATCTACAATACAATTATTCGATGTACGATATTTCGATGTACGGTTACACTGAAACTTAAGTTCTTAAATAATGGTGATTATTTTCTTCTTAATCATTCATTCTGGTAAGTTTTCAATATTGCTGCCTCTCTACTCGCCCATAAATAACAATGATGAACGCCAGCTTATTATTATTTCAAGTTATAATCCACGGTATTTTAAGTGGAAAATGGAAAACATCTTATAAATAAAAAACTAAAAATATAATAAAAAATAAAAAAGAAGAAAATAAAATGGAAATCTTCATCTCTCCAGACGCGAAAGCGAGTGATGTAAACAGTTTTCGCTTTTATAGCAAACCAAAAAACATCAAAAAAGCCATAATAATTTGTTACCACGAATCGGCACGCAGTCGAATTCATCACGCCTTCAAACAGCAGTAAATCTGCTTAAGGATGCAAACAACAGCATCGTAGTTGGCACCACTGATTTTTCTGCTTTACGGCTTTTATGGAAAGGTGGCAGCATTGGCGCAACTGAGCAACGTCACGTACATCTTTTCGATTATGCTCGAGTACTTTCGGCCAACGGATGCATGAAGTGATGCAGCGAATCACAATCATTGTTGGTTGAAGCTGGTTGAAGCAGGTGGAAGCCGCTGGCAGCTGTTTAAAGCTGGCTGAAGTTAAATCTAAATAAATTACTTTTTCCTTTCTGTTAATTTTTTAATAATTTCGAATTCATTTCAATTTATTTTTAATTTCGTGGTATTCCTCTTTCAAATTTTGTTATTTCTATTTATGTTTACTAGTACCTCATCTTATCGCCGCCAAGTTTATGATTATGTTTTCTCTCTTTTAACGCATCCTTTTTGGGGCCAAGAAAAACGGACTTCTAAACAAATAATTCATTCAATTCTTGTTGTTGTAGCTGTTGTTTCGGTGGTTACTTTTTGTTGTTGTTGATGTGCTAAGGAGCTGTTCTCCTGCTCCTTGACGTTTCTGGTTTCAATGGGAAAACTTTCTCGCCTGCGTTTAATTATTAATTTTAGTTCAGTGGGTCGCCTTGAATAAACAACCAGATGACGCTCCGTGAACGAACGGTTTTGTTGCCAAAGGGTCAGGATTTTTAGAGCACCCTCCATCCTTCCATGCCTGCCCCGGAAACCGGTTTTCCACCTGAAATAATGTGTCCGCTGATGTTGAGAGATGGTGATGGGATGTTGTAATAAATCTGAACTACGAACTAAGAAGAACGAAAGAACGAGAAACAAATCAGCAAAAATTAAAAAAGGATTAAATGAATGAGAAAATATAAAGGAAAAAAAATAAAAAAAATGCTGGAAAAAGTGAGTTTAAATAAACTGAAACACTTCAAAGGGCTTAACGGGTCTGGCGGGGGCGGGGGCTCGGTATGGAGCGGAGAAACTATTAAAAACTCATTTATGGAATGTTCAAATATTAATTAAAATAGAATGAAATCACTCACTGGAGATTGCAAGGAATTTAAACGAATTAAATTCGAATTGAAAATAATTAAATAACCCAGGATATTAAAACCCCATAAAAGCGGAGAAAAAGTCTGAAAATTGATGTAAATACAATAATAAATAAACAAATAAATAAAAAATATATAATTCCAAAAATTTAGAAAAGAGGTACACAAAATACGGTTCATATTACAACGAACTTTAAGGATCAAAATAAATATTAAAGATAATTACAATTAATTAAATTACATGCATATAAATCTACGAATTTAAAATAAACCATAATAACGACAAATGTAATGAAATTAAAAATAAACTATTATTATAATTATTTTTAATTAACTAAATACAAGTAACTACTAATACTTCTCTAATAATTTTTTTAATAATTAATTATTATTCATTATTATATTATATTATATTATAATTTATTTAAGATTTCCAATTTCATTTATTTATTTAAATAATAATTGAATAACTTAATTATTGAATTATTTTTTGAACTCAATGGAAAAATAATAGTAAATCTTCGGCGATTTTTTTTTAATAGGATAAAAAAAAGTCACAGAAGTTAAGAAGTAAAGATGAAGAAAATAGAAGAAACTGAAAGCAATAAAAAACAAGGAAATAAAAAGCCTGCAGTCAACAAACTCAATCGCTAAAGAACAACAACAATAAAAATAAAACACAACAACAACTAAAAACGAAACCACTTTTAAGCGAAAAGTTTTTACAAGTATTTCGTTAATCTTTAACGAGTTTAAAAGATAGAAGAGCATAAAAAAGAGGACAGAAAAAATATATATGTACATCTTTATTCACATACATATAGTTGTATAAATACGTACATGTATTTCACATTCAAGGCGAATAAATAGAAACAGAAGCAAGATCAACGCAGGATAAACGGTTGAAAACAAAGATTAACGGATCCGGATACGGTTACGGAGTTATAAGTCACGAAATTCCAGCAAAGCGAAGAAAGATTTCAAAAACTTTTTGTTTCTGATTCTGGAAAGAAAAAATTAGAAGAAATATAAACAAAGTGTAGAAAAAATAGCACAAAACTACAGAAATAGGAATAATAATTGTATTCTCTTTGATTAATAATGAAGCAGCTGATGCAGCTTCTGATTTATACAGTATCCGAATATCTTTTTAATACTTCTTTTCTTTTTATTCCTCTTCCCATTTTTAATTAATTTGTTTATTAATTTTTTCAATTCTTTTCCTTCATTGATATTTTACTATTTTTTTAATAATTCAGTTATTTGTACCGTTTTCTTTTCACCATTAATGTTTTCTTTAACTGTCTTAAAATTTTTATTTATTTTTTTGTGTTATCCTACTTATTGATCGATTACTTGATTGATAGCTGGCTGGCTGGATGGATGCTTAACTTGTCCTTGAAGCTTATTTTTCTGTCAGCGTTTTCGTTGTTTCCTTCTCGAATTCTCGAAAGTCCTTTTCTCATTAAGAAGCTTCTTAAATCGCATATTTAATCAGCTCGTGGTTTTTATTTTAAGGCGCTTTATTTTTGTCCTTGAATTTCTTTTCATCATTTTACAATCTACGATATTTTACTCAACGCACTCACTTCCTTTTCTTTCCTTCAATGCTCATGTCCTTCGTAGCGATTCATCATCGCGAAATGTTGATCATTACAAATGGCCATCAACATCTCGAGCATTAAATTTTTTAACGGTTTGAGTAATTTTAGAGCGATTGTTTTGTTTTTCGTCCTTTGTTTTGTATTTTTTAGGATGCTAATTTAAATCATTCATAATTTTTAAGGAGCAAAAAAGAAGCATCCCAGAAGAAGAGTCCTTGAAACGTACCCAAAAGAAAAGCGTTTTATTAACATTTATCATCACGTTTCGTTAAGTGAAAAAGTGATGCCGAACAGTCTTTTTAATACTTATAATCCTTGATTACTGTAGAGTATTTAGTCTCAATAACGTAAGTAATTAAATGAAAAATTGGATTCAGATGGTTCTTAAATGCTTCTTTGTTAATCTTTTAAAATTTCTAAAATTGTGTCTGTTTCTGTTCTCCCGATTTTCTACTTATTCTACATTCTTATTTTTCTCTAATCATCTTCTTGCAACTATCATTTATTTATTTATCCATTTTGTCTAACTTATGACTCTCTCGACGTCAGTTTTTCACGATTTTTGTTCACTTTTCAACAATTTCTCCTTCCGACAAACAAACTTCAAAAACAAAAGAAAATTTTAAATTTGGATACAGAATTATAAGGTGGAAATTATTTTTATTACTCTCTCTGCATGAACTCTACTTAAAACTAACTTTTGATCCAGTTTAATTGACACGTGCCAGGAGAAGGAATTTTTTTATGACACCCACACCTTCTCATGCCCCTCCTTCCACCCTCCTTCCCCCTCCCCGCCCACTTAAGCTCTAATTTCTGACCTACACTGAAGTCATCTCAATAAAACTCACGTCTCAGCCGAAAATAAAAACAACAACAACAACAATAACTTCACAGTGAAACCACTTCCAATGGTGCAACTTTAGTCTTTTTGTTGTTGTTGTTGTTGCTTTTTACGGTAGGTAGTTGAAGTGGGTGGAAAAATTAAACTTTTTGCTTTAATGTTCGCGAGAAAGTTTATCATTTTAAAATATTTCCTCGAAGTATAGAAAAAAAAGCCGCTGTGTAGATAACTGAACGAAACTTCGACTTTAATGAAGCACGTATTCTTGAAAGTTCATAAAAATTCAGCGCTGAAAACTGGTGAAAACTGGACTTCAAAAGAATTCAGAAGCTTAATTTTGAAAAATGATGATTTACAAGTTTAAAACCTAAAAAGCAAAACATAAGTTCAAACTTTATTAAAGTTCACGAAATTATTATAAAAGATTAAAAAATTAAACAAATTAAAATTAAGTCATCATCATCATCAAAATCCTTGTATAAAAATATCAAAAACGTGTCCATTGAACTCTTCATGGTTTTCATATAAAATTGTTTAAAATATTTAATAAAAAACAAAACCTAACGATACTTTAAACCATGGAATTTCACGGGGAAAAAAACAAGCGTCGTATACAGAAAACAAGAAGACAAAAAAATAAAGGAAACGGAAAACTAAAAAAAAATCGCAGGTGGACAAAAACTGCGAAAAAGACGAACTGAATAAAATCAAAGAAGGAATACAAAACCAACAATAACAATAGAGCAATACAGAGTTAAAAAAAGAACAAACAACAATGAAAAACTTAAAAAAGTTCTGTAGAAAAAATTAAAGTGGGCAAAAATAGGCGAACATTTTTTCATGGCCCAACAATGAAACCTCATCAAAAGAGGCGTCAAAAATAGTGAAACGCTTTTTAGACCGTTTAATGAATGTTCAGTGTCGAATAAAAAGAGATCGAAAAAAGAATCGAAAAATATAACAATCGAGAAACACGCACAAAACTTGTCGAACTTTTAAGTGATGGAAAAACATTGAAAAAACAGGGAGGAAAATATAAAAACGCAAGAAAAAGAGCCTACCTTTAAAATCTGTAAACAATATTAAAGAAAAGGGAAATAAAGTTAACAAAATTTAGCAAAATAAACTAATAAGAATATCAAGTCAAACTTAAGAAGATGTAGAAATCAAATAAAAGAATAACAAATAAATACTTCAAATAACAAAAAATATTAAAAGTTAATTGAAGGATGAGTTAATTGAATGTGTGTTCATATAAACATATGATAATAAGCATTCAGGGACAATAATATACGAGTATATAAGCACAACATCAAGGAACATCATCCTCATCATGCCACAAATTTTCCTTAGTATTTTGCTATCCGAAAAATTGACATGGAAAACCCAATAATCATTCTCTGATGGAGTACTTATATTAAATAGAATTATTAGAAAAAAATAGCAACAAGGCAAAGAAGCCAAAAAGTATTTGTATTTGACCTCATTTGAGTTGAAGTATAAAAAACGGAGGAAAAGTATACGAAATGTAGCAAAGGTCGCTGAAGGTCGTCGCACATCATTTAAGCGCCATCTTAAGACCATTATTCGGCTAATGTGTTATTAGTTTTAAAATCCTTAAACCATCTTCTCCAAAAAAACCAAACACAAAACAATCATCCTGAGAGCAAAAAAGTTAATATGTCGCTCAAGGATGTCTAACAACAACTTTATCGGTTTAATAATGTATAATGGTTTGTGTATGTGAGTGTATTTGTGTATGTCAGTGTATTTGTGCATATATGTGTCTATGTTTGTTTGAATGAGTGACAGTGTGGTTTTGTGGCCCATGTTTTTATTAAAAACTGTCAACAGATAATAAAAGCAGGCGAGGAGCCTGAAGAAGCCGACAGAGTTGCCACCAGTTTGCATAAATCTCATTTAAATATTTATATAAACTTATTTTAATATATTAATAAATCGCTATTCAATGATTTTATTATAGAACTTGTTTCTTTCTCCTTTAGAACAAAGAATGATATCGTATTTAAGCTTAAGCTTTACTTTGTGTGTTTTTATTAGCACTTGTATACAACCTCATCTAAATTAAAAATCTAAAATAACATCAGAAGCCGTTTGAATGTTGGTAAAAAGTCGGTAACACTTTCTTTCGTTCGGCATCCTTTTATAGCTGGGTATAAAAACGCTATCGAGGAGCACTCATTTTTTTCTTACTGTGGTTTGCTTTGCTTTATATGCTTTTCCTTTCCATGCGATTTGCTGTTGTCTTCGCCATCTTGAAACTCATAAAATACACCTTCATTCAGCTGCAGCTCGGTCCACTGCCTAGATATCCTTGGGCAGTTCTTATAGAGTATCCTTGCGGTGCTGCTGCTCGCTTGCTTCAGGCTTCGCTTTTTGCGGCTCCTTCCGCTGGCAAATGGAGTGGATGCTGTACGTGTCAACGCATTCCTAATCATGGCCATAATTCACGCATGAATATTTTAGATTTTTCTGGCTTCTGTCAAAATATCAGCAAGTTTTCCTTCCTTCACTCTTTACAATCTTCTGTTTCGTCTTTTGAAGAAATCTACATCAAAAGGGACGGAGTAAAAATATTTAGATAACCTCCTAAAGTTTCCTGTACAGTTCAAAATACTTACTTTTAAGTTTACATCCGAGAAATACATAAAGTTTTATGCGACATTATTATTCATTTAAGGTTCTACTGTGACATTTATCGAATTTCTGTAGAACAGCCAGAAGGACTGGAAGGATCTGCTTCTTCTTCTTCTCTTTCATCATATTTCAGTAAACTTTGGTAGTATTTTGGTACTACGAAAGGAAACTATTCTCAATAAGTTTCAGTGCACAAGTTCGGAGTGATCCAGCTTAAGCTTGAAGATTACTTTTGCAAGAAACTTGAAGAAATGTTCTATAAAATAAGAAATTCTATATTCGGAAATGATTAAATAAACCATTAATTCAGGAAAATTTAGGTCAAGTGGTCATCATGAGAGTGTTCGATTTTTCTTTTCATTCTTTGCGGTGACGAATTTTAATCTTCGGCGATATTTTATAACATATTTAATGCGTTCAGTTTAAATCTAAATTAAACTGAAATTAGAATTGCAATTAAACTAAATTTCTATGGATTTCAAAATTCATCTATATAAGTTTATATTAATTAAATAAATATTAATGTTAGTTTAAGTCAACCATAAGAACTTAACAAGTTTGTTGTTCAAATCGAACAAATACTGAATTATTTTAAAACCAAATTAAATTCAAAATGAAAGTTAATAAAATAGAAAATAAAATAATCTATTCAAAGTATGAAAAATACAGCCGAAATAAAACATTTAATGATTTGCTCACATCCAGAAAAACCGCAGGATTGTGATTTTGAGTTACAAGCCGCAGATCATGTTTTTGGGGTTTTTTCACAGAATAACAAGCGTCCTTTATGAAAAAATGTGTTTAATAATCATTACAACAACAAATTAAGTAACAAAAACAACAACAACACGGCAACGAGTGGAATATTACAAAAAAAAAATCAATGTAATGAAACGATAAAAAAGATGTATTAAAGCAAATAAAAATAATGGCATTATTTAAGTAGTATTATTTCCGTTATATTACAGTCGCATTTGAAGGAAAAACAGTTTCATTTCCAGCTCGTCCTCCCCACCCAACCCCCCCCCCCCCCCCACGTGACTGTGGAGAGTTTCACGGGGTTAAACGCTTCGCATCCGGCTGCAGCGATAATGAAATCCGTCCGCTTCGTTTCGCATACAAATTTTAATGTATGAAGCTTTGTATAAGTGTGTGTGTGTGTGTGTATGTGTGTGTGTATGAGTATGTATGTGTGTATGTATTTGTGCTCCGCGGAGCAGAACAAACGTCATTTTGTGGTTTGTTTTTGTGTTTTATTTAAATTTGTTTGCAAGCTAAAAATTTGTCTATAAAAAACAGCATAAAAATAAATATAATAATACAAACAAATAAAATCAACGGACCACAATTAGCATGCATGTAAGCAACCATAAATGAGGAGTGAGAGAGGGAGTGATGAAGGGGACGGAGAGAGAAGACAACAGCGTAAATTTATGCCTCATAAACAGCTTTTCATTTTGATGGCCACACGTTTTTAGTGTCAAATTAAAGAATGCAGCAGTCAAAAGGATCACTTCTTGGTAATAAACTGCTCTCGCACTCACTCTCACCCTATACTCTCGGTTCTTGTCTGTTTTCCTCACCTTTTTTATCTCTTTCTACATAATTTTCTCTTTTAAAGTGATTTCCTCTTCATTTTTAACCCCAGTAATAATAATAAATGAAGGAATCGTTTATAAATTGAACCAACAATCAATATTTTACTTTAGACACCCTGCACCTGAGCGCCATTAAATTGCATTCCTTCCATTTGACGAGCTGTCGGTCAAACTCACGTCCTTCCTCATTTCCGGTTTTTCAATTCAATTAAATACACGGGAAAAAACTGTTCCCTTTTTCGAGTGTGTTTTTTATTCTTGTATTTTGTTCATCATCATTCATCCTTCATTTCATTTAATTTAAATTCCGGTTTCTTTTTTAATGTGTTTAATTTTATTTGATTGTCTTTTTTTAATGAATGTTTTTATTGCTCTTTTTTTTTTAATTAAATAACAATAAATTCATTTGCTGATAAAACTTTCATATGTTGATCTGTCGAATTCCAATCGTTTGTAATTTTTGGTTATTGAGTTTGTTTCAATCTATTATATTTTATTTGTTTTGTTTTTACTTATTGAACCGTCTCACTCTATATTTTATAATAGGCAGTTTAATTAAATCACCTCAGGTTGCACGCAATTTAATTAAATCACTTTAGGGTGCATTTAATTCTATCCTTTTGTATTTTATTGTTAGTAAATTTATACATATTAAGTATTATTTATACATTATTATATTGTATTGTTAGCATTATTTATACATTATACATATTTATACATATTATTAACAATTTTCAAAAATTTATCCATTGTTGGTAAAAGTCTATTGTATTTCATTGAAGAATTTCGAAAAACATACCTTTAATTATGTACTGATTAATATCATTTAGAGAACACGTAATTTATTATTAATGTGAATTACTTTGGTTGCTCGACAACTCGATTTTTCTTTAAATATTAATTTCTATATATTATTTTCCGAATAATAGTCGCAAATAATCAACCTCTTAAATAATTCAACCTCGCAAATTTAAACTAAATTTAATGAAATTTTGGAAAACAAACAAGCAACCGAAAGAACCAAAAACAAACCTTGGAAATTTATTTGTTTGCACTTCATTTCGTTGCTGTTGTTGTTGTTGTTGCTACCGCGAACTCGGAACCAAAGCCACAAAATTTAATGAGCCACGAATTTTAGTATAATAAGAATCTTTACAAACCTGCAGCATCTTTTTTGTTGTTGCTGTTGTTGTTGTCGTTGTTATTCTTGGCTTCGTTCTTCGGTCGCTTTGTCATCAGCGTTACTGTCATTAATATTGTTGTTTTTGTTGTTGCTGTTTTTGGTATCTCCACAGCGTGGGTTGCTGCTTCGGGATCCATGGAGTGTTTTTTTCCATTTTTGGTTGTATCATAAATTTTTTTTATGTTATGTCTACAAATTTCTGCAAAAACAAAGACAACGTTTGCCAAAATAAATTTATAATTTCAATTTTAAGAGAAAATTAAAAGAACTTCGTAATCTGGGCCGAAAGTTGAGAAAAAAGTGTAAAACTGGTCAAACTTTGTGAAGTAGTAAAAAAAACCAAAATCACAGCTTTCAATGAAAGTTAAAATCATTTTTTCCAAATATAATGTCGTTTTTTTTAAACTATCTAACTAGGAATAAAAACGGACTCACAGAATCAAATCCATCAACAATAACTGAGTATAACAAAGTAAACTTAACTTAATTCCAAACCACTTAATTGACCACTTAATCGTCCTCATTTGAATTTACATACTTTGAAATTCACAACTAAGTCGTCGATTTACGCAACTTTTAGACGATGTCGTGATATTTTATAGATTCAAGTCGTTTATCTTCCATTTTAACTCTGAATTATCACATCATATCTTTAGCCTTTGTTAACCATCATCCTGAGTGAATATCGCAAGAGCATCTTCTATGATTTCTGGTTTTAAAATGACAAAAGTGCTGCCAGGTTTATTGATATATTTTTCCCGTGACGTAACGTAACGTGCCATGTGCCGGTATCGTGACGGGTCCGTGGTGGCGATTAGGTAAACCCTGTTAGTTGAGCAGCAGCAATTCTAGTAATCGTATTATCATTAATCTGGTCATCATAGTCACATCGATACAAATATTGTGTTTAAACGATGTAAAGCAATTCAAGGAAGGCAATAATGTCCAATGCTTAATGCAGTGACGTCATTAGATTGATTTAGAACTGTTCACAGAAGAAGCACATCAAATAATTAATTAACTAAATGTGCCTAATCAATTCTTTAAGCTCGCAAGGAACACAGACACAATCACAAGACTAGCCCAGGGCACAAACGGGTGCATAACACGAGTACCATATACGGTAGTAAAGGAGCTGAGGTGAAATCTGTGAAGACGGAGATGGGGCATTTCGGGGCATATGAAGCTGAAGAAGTTTGCTACCCAAAAGAAATTAAGCACAGCTGTGAAAAGGCTTCGCAACTGCTGCTTACAAACTTGTAGAGTATGTATTCGAGTTATTGACCTTTCATTGTCTTTGAACAAATGCCTCTTCAGTCAGAAACACTGGCAAAAGTGTTTGCCTTCATTTGGATAACTGAAAATAGCTGGCAGTGAAATAATTGCTAGCAATCACGTTGGAGAATATAACGGCACAACATGGAGCAGGGTACAGTTCGGAGATACTAGAGTACAGTTAAGAAATGAATTTGTTTCCTTATTTCTGGTGATTATTTTCAGTTCTCATACTTTCGCAGAGATCTTCTGTTTACTTGATGATATGCAATCTAAATAAAAGTGTTCAAATTTACAGCATTTTCCACTCTCTGAATACAACCACAAAACTAATTTAAATTTATTTTATTCTCGGTTTCATGTTCAATTTCAAACTACAATATATACAGGAACAACATAAAATAACACAGCTGAGTAAAGGAATTCTATTTACACAAACACATCCACATAAATGCACACATACATACATAGTGTACTCGGGTGTGTGTGTTTTGCAAGAAAACAATTGTTTGTGGTTAAATGAAGCGTAAAATATTTGATATTCTTAAGTGAAATATTTACTGAATATTTAGTGACGTTTAATAAAGGAAACACTAGCTACTACGACAACAACAAAACCAGCAACAACAACAACAACAACAACAACAACACCATCACCACCAGTAACAATAACAATAATAATAAATTTTGCATTTAGTAACTCTTCTAAACGGAAAAAGGAAGAAAAATCAACAGCAACAACAAGATTTCATCTAACTTCAAAAGGATGGGAAATTTGAGGGAACCTGTTTTGAGATTAAACTATGATTTCCTCTTATGCGTATATAATCAATGAAGGAGATACTTTAATAGCTAAGATAGTCTTTGTTATAAACATAATATAGTTTCTACGAGTAGAAATAAAGGTACGAGTAAAAATTTCTTTCGAGTTCTTAGGATTTTCGGAGATATTTAAACACAATTCAGCTTCAGATTCAGACTATTTACAGTTTAGTTACAGATTAACTACCTATAAGGTAACTACAGAGTTCCTTGTATCTTAAAGAGTCTTTTAAATGGGTAAAAACCACTAAAATTAATGTATCTTGCTAACATTATTATTCCTTGTATCTACAAAACAGTTTTTGGTTTTGCTTCTCAAAAAACTTAGCACCCTGTATAGCAGAAGTAGGCACAGCATTTTGTCCATACAGTTTCATTGTTCTTCTTTTACTATTATGTTGTTTTCGTGGTTTTCTGCTGAGCTGTCTATTGAAACAATATAAGTTTATATAAAATAACTTACCAACCACATAAAAAATATCTGCAAAATGTTTGGACAATTTCTTGATGGCACTCGAGTGGCTTTTGAGAGATTGAGGTCTACTATAACCTTAAATCTACTATAATCTCACATTATGTCCTTCTATATTATTACTTTTGGGGTATTTCTTAGATATTTTCTTTGTTTTTTGTTTGCTGTCTGCAGGTTTTTTTTTGTTTTACTTTAATTTATAAAGTTTGTTCTTCAGTAAGTTTTAAAAAGCCTTTCTTCGCTTTATTCGGAGTTTTTAAAGGTTGACTTTTATTAGATTTTACGGACATACATAAAATATTAATTGAAGTTTTAAAAAATGGTATAAAATGACTGACCAGAAAAATACACCTTCAAAGAAGAAATATTCTCATCTCAAGTCACAATTTTCACTTCTCACCTCACTCTCACTGCCTCTCCCACTCTCTCGCCCTCCCTCTCCGTTAACTCTCTTTCACTCTTCTTCTCTCCCCCTCTCTCTCTCTCTCACACGCTATCCATCTACTCAATTAAAGACCTTTCCTTAACAATTCGTTTCCTTCTGTTTTTCTTTTCCGATTTATTCTTATTTTTTTTACTTTCCGCCATCCTTTTTTTTTCTCATTTATTCTGCTTCTTATTCTCCTTCAAAAGGTTGTTATAAAAACATTGAAACTTTGACAGAACATTTTGAAGATGGTAAGTTTTTCAATTAAAGTTCGTCATCACTTCCGTTGCATCATTTCCGTTTCCGTCCCGATGTTTGCGTTGATTTGCGTACTGATGCTATTATGAATGACTTCAGATAACATTTCGAATCGGGGCAACCCAAAAAATAATAAAACTCATTTTAAGTTAATCATAATGAATGAATCTTCGATTTGACAATTATTCACACAACAGCACTTAATTGAAGAAAGGTATAAAGGTTTATTTGCTTACGTAATATATGTAAGCTAGGACATGTGGGTTGTGTCACAAATAGAATAAAAATATCGAAAATAGACTTTCATTTTACTCATTTTCGTCTTGACTGGAGTAAACCGGCTGTGGTTTCTTTTCAATACCGTTGATTATAAAGAAGTTTTTATTCATATTCTCGACATTTTTTTTTTTTGGTCCTTCATTAATTTATTTAAAAAAGTTGACGTTTTGAAGTAGAATTTCAACAATAATGAAATAAAATATAATTCAGTTATGAAAAACTGTTTGAAACAGAACTCATATAATTTCAACGAGAAAAAAACTACCAAAAACAACAACATAGTACAACAACCACATGAAATTCACAAGGACAATAACAACAACAACACTATTCACTCACATGAAAACAAGCAACAAGTTTTAATTAATGCAACTGAATTGCTTCTGTTTTTAGTTACCGTTGAGCTCGAAAGTGTTTTGATGCGTAATGTACTTGTACCTTACGCATGAACATTTGCAGGTTTGGATGAACCTTTGATTAAAATTAATTACAATTATTCACAATTGAAAAACTTATTTAATAGAAAAATAATACAGAAGGAGTAAAAAAAAGGAGTTGAAAAAAAGTAGAAAAGTCAATTTATTAAACAACAAAGGATTTAAAAAAAAATATTAAATAAAATATAATAACTGATAACTGAATAAACTATAATAACTGAATATTATTTGACGATAGAAAAATATTAAATATTTATAAAAAATACCGCAATGTATTTTGAGGCAAATTTAAATTTAATATAAATATAAAATAAAATAAAAACATTATATTGAAATATTCTTTACTCGAGCATTGTTCATACGCCGTGGATGACCAACTTCAATTCAATGTCACTCATACGCCGTGGGTACGGGGCTTAATTTTGAGCGCTGTCTCGAAAAATTTCACTAACAAAGAAGGTACTAAAAAGGTGTCTTATATTCAATAGTATTTATTATATTTAGGCTGTGGTTATTTCAAATGATAATCCTTTCAAATGAACCTGTGAATAATAATAATAATCGCTTCACTTTCATTTCGATTTTTCGTAACAAACCTTTGTATGATGTCGGAATAACATGAGCCGATCTTTTGAATGTAACATTCATCTCCTCGTTTTTCATCTCCCTGTCTCTCCCTTTCTGTCTTTCTCACAGTTTTTAACACTCAATTTTTAACTCTCTGTGAAAAAGAAAAAAAAAGAAAAAGGAAAACCAATTAAATAAAGGAACCACTTCAGGAAAAACTTCACACAAGCAAAAAAACCCGCCATAAAAAAGTGTGACGTGTGTTTATATCTTTTTTTGCTATAACCCATTTTCAATTAACGTTTCCCTTAAAAATCTCATTGATTTTTCATACATGCACATAGTACATGGACCGGATAGGAACAAAATATATTTTAAATTTAAATGTAAAATTTTACAGCCAAATTTAAATTCGAATTGTAGCAACTTTCAATGAAAAATTTCACTTCTTTTAGAAAGTTCTCTTCTTTCAAGAATGTTAAATAAATCTATAATATATTATTAAATATTATAATATTAATTAAACATATATAATATATATTAAAGAATTGACTATGAAAGTAATTTTTACACAAACATATAATTATATCGATATAAATTTATAACTATACTTATACATACAGCTTTTAAATATAATGCAATGGAATTGTCTGAAATATTGTGATCCATGTATGAGGAATGTAGGTATTTCTGTGAAATTTTTTTTTGTTTTTTTTTTTTACCATTTATATTAAAATTTTCCAACCATCACCCGCATCGCTTCTCCTCCACCCACAAAACATACTCGACTCGACTCTAGCATTTAAAATCGTACGTGATTATTTTAACTTTTTTTATTTGTATTGCTTGAAGTATTTGTTTATAACTTTTTGTACTTTTTTATAACCAATTAAGAAACCATAACAAAAGAAAAATTATTAGCCAATTAATTATAGCCAATAATTGTTGTTGTTGTTGTTGTTGTTGTTACTGTATGTATGAAATTCGAAATGCGTTTTTTATACAATAGAAAATTTAACAACCTTCTATTAACCGTTATTATTTATAAATCTAAAGTAATCATTAACTGGTTATTATTTTTTTTATTATTGTTATTATTTAATTACTTTACTCTTAAAGAAAATGCCACATGATACAAAAGTGGGTCCAAAATGAGGCGAACTAAATTCAAAGTCATTTGAAATGAAAACATACCCGATTTTCTTATCTGTTGCTAACATATTTTTGCATGTGTTGGTGTGACAAGTGTTACAGTAGTTGTAAATGTTTTTGTTGTTGTTTTTGTTCCTTCGTACAAACAACGTTGAACAAGCGAGTGTTTACACTGTTCACATTTTGTGTACTTTAATCTATATAAAGGATATGAATAAATGTCAACCGCAAGTAGCTAAGGTCACAACAACAATAACAACAACAACAATAACAACAACAACAACAACAATAATGACCAAGTAACAACATCATAAACTAAACCAAACAAGGTTTTGATAATATATTTAATGCAGATAAATGCATGGTTATGGTTTAAGAGAGGATGAGCGAGAGGGGGGAAAAAAAGAAAGACGAAGAGAATGAAACATACGATCGTTGCGAATCTTTGTTCATATGTCGTCATCGTGTCTCAAGAAAAATATGACAAGAACAGTGAAGCATCTCCACTGAATTAAATACAAAGTGATGAAAAAGGTGTAAGAAAAAAAATAAAGGTGAACAGAAGAGAAGGTGAAAAGGACATTAAATATTCAACAAAAGCTACGGTTTGCGTTGCAATTGTCAAGTACAAAAGGTGATTATAACCTTATACAAAGAAACAACGAGATGAAGGAGAGCAGAGAAGGATAAAAATAATTTGCGGCAATCTTGCATAATTTCTGTAGGTTCTTTGCAATTATAATCTTGCTCAAGAACTACCAGGAGGCAGTGAGGGGGAAAGAGAGAGAAAGAAATGGAAATACAGACAGCGAAACAACAAAAACACAAACGGATATGCAATCAAAATTCCGTTAACTTCGAGGGCAGGACGAATAACGGTTATTACAATTATAGCAGCACCGTTATATGAGACTCGTAACGGGGAGAAGAGGCAAGTGAGCGATAAGCGAGAGAAGGAGGAATAGCGGAGGAAGGGGGCAAATATGCAGACGGCCACCAAGCAATTCAATTAGTGAAGCAGAAACACGCAAGTGAGAGAAAAGGACGACCAAAAACCTGCAAAAAGATTATAAATACATACAAAACTAGTGAAAAAACAAAAAGTTTCGAGATTTCCCTTAGAAGTGGGAATCACAAATCCACGTTCTTCTCTGCATTTGCTCTCTCTCTTCATCTCTCTCTTTCACCTTCTCTCCTTCAGCTAGAAACATCTCTCTTATATTGGAACTCTTAAGTGAAGAGCACGATTTGAATTCCCGATTTCACGAGAAAGACGATTGTTTGTCCTCTTTTTTCATTCTTTCTCTAACGTTTATATTTCTTATTTCCGAAAGTTTTTTCTGTAAACTAATTTTTCGGATTTGATTCGCTTTGTTATCTACTTTTCCTGGTTTCTTTATTTGTTCAACTCAGGGAAAAAATCGCAAACGGACGAAGACCACAAATAGAATTAATTTAAACATTTCAACTTCAAAATAATATAGGAGATGCCTGAAAATTCAGACGGAACTACCGACGACCGGCGACCGGCGACCAAGCAACCAGCCAGCCAACTCTTTGTACAGCGTCCATCGAATCAGCTTACGGAACCTTGAAGACGCCCGCCCTTCTTCCGTCTGTCGTCCTTCCATTTCCGCCAGCCACAAAAGAACCGCTATAAATTCAATTGTGAAAGAAGACGGGCAAAAGTGAATTTGACTTAAATGACTGTGAGAAGCGCTCAATTTGCAGTTAAATTGGCGTGCATGCGGTAGCGACACCGACGACGACCGCTTTGGCTGGTGTAGACGACGGTCGCTGCGTTGCGGAATGAAGCAAAGACTGCAACAACAAGAATATAGCTATGAAGTAACGGGAAACCAAAGCATCCATCCCGAAGTGCTGGCTAAGTAACGGTCATCGAGGGCGAAGCATTCAAGCGTTAAACGATGTCGCCCACGAAATTGCTGGTGGCTGGTTGCTGCCTGCATCATGGCGACCAGAGTGGAAGAGGGAGGAAGAGGGAGGAAGAGGGAAGAAGAGAGCGAAGTAGCCGAAAGTGCAGGCGGACGGTGTTACCAGCAAATAGCAACATTTGCAGGATTTGTTGCCAAATATAAAGCAACGAAGCGATGGTTTACAGTTCAATCGGTGTGAGCAGGACGGAGGAGTGGCGGATGACGGCTCACTTCGAAATCAAATCAGAAAATCTGTGAAGTTACACAAAAACGCCAACAAATTTAGCAGCAGATCGAGTAACTCAACAAAAATCTTTTACCCACAATTTTTGTCCGTTTTCTTTTCATCTCTTGATTTGTTTTCGGTTGTTTTCTTTTCGGTTTTTATTTTAATTCTCTCCCCTTTCTTGTGGTTCCACTGACGCAACTTTGTGGCAAGTTGGACGGTTGATGAATCGCTGTTGCAGCAAATCGCTTCCCATTCATTAAATCAAATACAAAAATCAACAACAACATCAAAAGTTTCATTGTAGAGAAAATGTACTCAAAATATGACTGTGTGAGGCAACTTATTGTTGTTGTTGTTATTATATGTTGAGGAAGAAACCAACAACGAAAACGAATGCTAACGAAAGCTGACTCTTATATCTGATATCTTGATTACTTTATTACGTTGTTGCATAATATACAATATTATATATACCCGTATATAGTATGTACATACAATACATGTACTAAATAAATATTATTATTCATATTACATTATTACAGTTTGATCCTTTCTAATTAGATTTTGATCCGGTTCCTGAGCTTTACTTAGTTCTCGCTTTTGCTTTAGGCTGAAATAATAAGCACTTTATTTTAATTGTGTTAATACACCTCTGTTGTTGTTGTTGTACTTATTATTGCTGCTACTGTTGTTTCTCTAAGTTTCGTTTTGTTGTTGATATGGAAGTTGTTGTTGCTGTTGCTGTTGCTTTGAATTACCGCATAAGTTTCAATCAACAATCGCTTGCACAAATATTGACCGTCAGCGACAATTAACCATTCATTAATCTTTAGTACACAAGAGCTATGAGTAGCATTATTTAATTAGTGCGGCAACAATGAAATGGTTGTTGCCACAAGATGATGAAATCACTTACATACAATCTCCAAGGGTTTATGGAAGTCGCAGCTGTAGCAACAAAAACAATTGCAGCCCAATAATCAAACAGCAGAACAAAGACATCGTTAAAGCACGCAACAACAAATAAAGCTAAAAACATTTAAAGAGCTGCAATACAATGCATTTCTACAGACGGTTTTTTACTGCACTGCTGCCACGTTGACTTCTACGTTTTGTTAGTGGAAATTTTATTGCACAATTTTAATCTGATTGGCCCATGCAGCATCATTAGTGCCGGCCTCAGGAGGCCTATTGCGACATGGCCCATATGTACGATAATGAGCACGAAACAGCTCGGTTCTTTATGCACAACATGTTTTCCTTCAATCCATATGATGTTGTTGTTGTTGTTTGGTTCTAAAATTTAGAGTCTAAATACGATAAATAAATAAAAAAGGAGTAAAAGAATTATAAACTCACATCATCGTCTTGTTCTTCTTTATTGTTGATGAGTTGAAGATGTTGCGGTTCTTCGGGCATTTTTCATCATCGTTCGTTAATAAAATTTCGAACCCGAACACGATGAAGTCGCTTCTTTGCAGTCGCTCTGCGGTCGGCAGAATTTTAGTGCTTTGAAGTGAAAAGTTAGCGAAGAGGAGTGGCAGGAAGACGTCGTTTCTGCTAATCGTTGCCTCCGGAACTCTTCACTCTACACTCTGCACTTAACACTCGTTGCATAATCATCGATTTAACCTCCTTAAGCTCTTGAGTATGCTGTCAGCTAGGGTTAAACTTTCGTTATTGCTTGGCAACGAACAACACGTGTGTAAGCACATTAATCGTCATCAAAATGGTGAATTTGCCCCACATTCTAACAGAAGCATTGACCATTGCATTCTCATTGTTTCTACGAGTATCAAAAACTGTCATTAGATTATCTTGATCAAAACATGAATGATTTAAGGCCTCCATGCTCTTGGAACGCCCCGAGTTTTAATGGAATGGATTTAATTGCTACAGCAAATTCGATGTTTATACGTATTTGTATTTAAATGTATTACAGTGTGTATATAAACACATTTAATTGCTTTTCCGATTATTTTCGGGCTTCCGATAAAGATTTGCAATCACCGAAGGTATTTCGATCATTAATTAAATGCTGTGTGGACAACGATTTATTTGATTCCTTTGGATTCTACCAGCTAAGAATCGCAATTAAATTTGCTTCGATTAAAATAGTAATTTTCAATAAAATTGAATAACATATTTTAAATAAATTATACGTATTAATATACAATATATATTAAGATATCTTCATGAAAATGAATTGCAATCCTTCCAAAAAAAATCGATAACACTTTCGCTTTAAATATTAAATCAGTTCTGATTCGAGCCAATAGCATCATTAAAACAACAACAACGACGGCAATAAATAATAATAATATTATTTATTTTATTATATTTTATGAACTTCAAATAAAGTTTTTGGTGGGTTAAAATATTCATTTTATTGTGTAATTTTGTCAGTTTTTCTGATTTCTTTGTGTCTTTCTGGGTTGCTTTACGTTGACTTTCGTTTAATTTTCCTTAATTGTCTTCCTTCGTTCACCATGTGTTCCATTCTTCTCTATTTCCCTTTTAATCCTTCGCTTTGTTTTCAATTCGCTTTTTTTGTACATTTTTTCTTCAGTTTTGTGAGCTTCCTTGAATTGTTCTCTTGATCTTCTTTCTATTTCAGTACCAGCGGTTGCCAGTCTTTGATACTTCTTCCCCCACCTCCCCCCCCCCCAATCTTCTTCAGCCCTTCGCCGCAACACCAACCGTTAACCACAGCGTTGTTCATTGAACTGGGCAGCGTGAAATTGATTCCATTTAATCAGCACCACTCCATCATCCTCAGAGTCTTCACGATAAACGAAAGCTTGACGAGCGCGATGAATTCTCTTCTTTTTTTAAAGCCTACGAGAATCTAATCTATTCAAGAGCTCACGCTTCACACGCGTTCTGCTTTTGTTCTTGCCTACAGCGGAAGTAGTGCCACAGCTATTAATAAATGTATGCAAACGTGAAGGAGCGAAGGAGGGGAAAAGGCGGGAGGGAGAGGGAGTGCATTCATCAAAATTGACAGCCACAAAAATGATATGATTTCGTTTGGATTTTCTTTTTATTGCTTATTTTCTGCTTTCTATCGGAGTCACTTCAGTCAGTTCTGAGTGTCTCTGTGTGTGTGTGTGTGTGTGTGTGTGTGTCTGTGTGTTTGTGTGTGGGTGTATCTTCCCTTGTATTTGTGTGTCATGAAACCAGGACACACAAAAATAGTAGCCAAGAAGGAAAAAAGTAACAAAAATGGTTCCTTTGTGTGATTGAATGTATTCGTTACTGTAGCCAACTTTCTCATTTCCTTTTCTTTCTACTCTCGTTTTCGTGTGTCTAACATACGCTCTAATTTGTTGTTGCTGCTCTCGTTATTCTTCTCGTTGTTGCTGCTGTTGTTTTTGTGGGTGCTGTTGTTCTTCCAACGACTCGCTGTTGAGCAATTAACCCTTGTGAAGCCGCGAAAAGTTTCTGAATTATTCTGAATACATCTCAATGGCTATCTCAATTATTTTCATGAAAACATAATTAATGAATGAAAGCAATTTATTTTAATTTAATTCTCAGATCATTTTAATTTTTATTTCATTTTAACTTCGTTTAAATTTACTATTTTAAAGTGAATTTTAATCTTTGTTCATTTTAATGTACATATAATTTTACTTTAATTCTAATTTGACTTTAATTTCATTTAAATTTTAATTTAATTACCTTTTATTTACCATGATCGAGTCACAGAAGGGTTAAAACAGTATCTTGTGCTTATTATATTCTGTTGCGGTGTGTTGTGTGTGTTTTTTGTGGCAAAAATAAAATAAATAAACCGGTGGCTTGTTTTATGGTTAATAATTGCCAACTTAGTTGTTGCTATTTTTCCCCTTAGAGAAATTAGAAAGTTTTCCCATAGAAGTGGTTTTTTTAATTGCTTCTTAAGGAGTGTTCCTCAAGTTTGCTGAGAATAATAATTATTATAATATCTTTCGAAATTACACACACAACAGATAATGAGAAGGAAATTTCTAGATCTTTATCATGTTACTTTGTTTTGAAGTATTGGAAAATAATTGATATGGATATTAAATTTTTTTTATTTTTTTATTTTTTTTATATTTTTTATTTTCATTTTTTTATATTCTTTATTTTTATTTTTTTAATATTGTTAAAAAAATTTATAAATTTTATTTTTTTAATATTTGTTTGCTTGAATTTCTTAAATTCTTTAATTTTGTTGTGGCTGAATAATGAGTTAATTAAGACAACTCTTGGATTTCATATTTGAAAGTGTATTTCTTTGTTTCTCGAGATGAGCCAATTATTTGATAATCACGATATCAGTGATAATCGTGTTTTGATAGAATTTCTTCAATTCTTTCAAATTGTAACAACAAAACTCTCTGCTTTTACTCTTAAAGTGAGGAACAAAGTGTTAAAATGAAAGAAATTCACACAAGTTCTGGTTTAATTAAAGCGTTTGCAGAGATATGAAGAGCATGAAGAAGCCTCAAGACACAAGCTGGAACAAGACACAAGAAGTTGTACAAAGAAGGTCGAAAATTTTACTATCAATTTTATTGTAAATTTTATTGAGTTCTGAATACTGTAATTTTATAAAATTTTTTTGTTTTTTTAAATGTTTTTTGTAACACATCTCTGACCTTTTGTCGTCGAAGCCGACAGAGCGTATTGAGTTCTCTGAAAGCGCTTAATTAAATCAGCTCTTAGCCGCATTTTAATGAAACTAATTAGTATAGAATGACGTTGTTGGGCGTAGAAGCACCTGTTGTTATTGTTGTTGTTTTTGTTGCTGCTTTGTTTTGTTCAGTATTCGTAAACCGATTAAAATCAAAAACATGCATTCGAAAAACATGCTTTCAGACCATTTTGCATGTGTTTATGTATACCCTACATCGAAACTGTTCATATCTTAAGTTATAACGTACATTTTGCACAATCTAAAAAATAAAAATACAAATCAATACAATTCTAAACTCGGTTTTTACACTTCAATTATTTGCATTTTTACTTCATTTAATAAAATTATGCTTTAAATAAGTTTCTTTAGTATGCTTTAAACTCTAGAGTCGTCTATGACCGACTGTAACTCCTCCACTTGCAGGTGGCGGAGTGAATAATGCGATTGAGGCAGGCAGAATCGTCGTCGCTGCTCGTTAGATGCAGAAGGGCTGCCATCTGGTATCGGGAAATCACATTTTATTTGAACATGTTTGTGTACAGCTTTTGCCAACAACAACAACAATCTTATGAGTACTCTCATGCTGTTACTTTTCCTTCTCGAGTCTTTGCTACTCCCTGATGATTTACGGGAATGTTTACCAGCCCGACTGCCAGCCCCACGGCCGACTGTCTGCCAACCTGCGTTTCTGACAGGATTCTGCAGGAAGCACCATCGACAACTTGAAGCATCGACGACCGAGTTTCGTTGAGTTGTGTTTAGCTGACGTTTAGTGGTTGATATTATTTCCGCATAAGTAGTTCCCAAAGAAGTTGCGTACAATAGTCATTATCCATAGAAGAAGACAAACTCGTCCTTTTTGTGTGCTAAAAGGTATTTTTATGTGTGTGTGTCCTTCTCTCACAGTTTTCTCTGAATCTCATGTGTACAAAATGTATAGAAGTATATGCTTAGACTATATGCAAAAGATGTGCGAAAGAAATCCTTCGCGAGAGCACACTTTTTACAGGGAATCCGCTTTAATGATGGTTGCTCTGTCCTTTTTTATAACCACTTTTGCGACACAAGAAGGTACGATCTGCTTTTTAAGTGTGTAAACTTAAAAATGTTGATACATGGCTTATATTCTCTCTCTCTCTTTCTCTCCTTCTCTGACGTCTCCTCACTGCCTGTCTTCTTTTCGCACTCGTACTTTATTTCAAGCGTATTCGTCCTTGTGGGAAAAATCTGGGATAAATTTATTATTTTTTGGTTTGTACAAAGTAAGGATAAAGTTTTCACTTGTTACAGGTTACTTTGGAGTTCGGTTACTCTGCTGTGCCGTTATTTTATTTCTTTTTAAAGATGATTTTATGAGGAAGTAAAGTAAACTAAGTAAATCATACACGTCAATTTGTTTGTCTTTTGCCTTAAGTCAGGAGATTTCGCAAAGGATAGAGAAGTGTTTACTCCGCATTGTCGAAATTTAAACTAGTAAATTTTTGGTTTATAACACAAGAGAATATAACATATAATATAAATAACAATGTTTCCCTTGAGCTCGAAATGTCTTACTTATTACATAATTTCTGCTGATATTTTTATAAAAAACAATAAATATTCTTATTAAATTCTTTCATTACTTAAATGTTCTGAAATTTTGTCAACTGAAGACTTAATTAAATAGTCTTCTAAAACTTTTCACTTACTTTATCTCACTATTCAGCTGAATAAGTTTTTTTATTTCTTCTTCTTCGGCTTCAGCTTCTTCGTTCGTTTTATTGAAATTCGAGAAAACTTTCTCTCGAGAATACAAAAACCACATCTGGTTAATAACACTTTAGAGATACATATATTCAAAGATGTATGTTTTTATTTTATAACTAAGACATTTAATAAATTAATGGACATATTTTTGACCAAAACTTCTGTATAATTTGCTTAGTTTAAAGAATTCACGAAGGTTCGATAATTCTTTTCTTCTGAAATAATAAAATGTGTATTATTGTTGTCGTTTTTTGTGATATTGTTGCTCTACTATTTATAGTTTCTCACTATTTCTTATTATTATATTTTCTATAATACTATACTTTTACTTTCTCTCTTGTTTTTTTAATTGCATTTTCTACAATATTATATTTTGCATTATTATTTTCATTAGATTTAGGCAAAAAATCACTAAAATTCTTGTATTCACCTTAAAATCAAATCCCTGGCTTTGTTTATTTTCACATTTTAAATAACTTCCATGACTTTTTTTGACGTTGTGTATTTTTTAACATTCTGCTTATTTATGAAGATGTTTTCCCGACGTCCTTCGATTTCATAATCAGCTTTAGCATCATCTCGAAATCCACCCACAAACATTATTTAAACTATATACTAAACAACAACAACAACTGTATTCAATACCTGTGCAGCGTTTCGTTGTCACTTCATTAAATTTTTCACAAATTTACAGAAAATAAGAGAACAAAACTTTAAGTCTGCTGCTGCTAAAAGTAATCTAAAAAAGTGAAAAATTAAATTATTGTAATTTAGTTAAGCTTATTATAAGATGCAACAAAAAATATGCATAAAAAGACATTCGACATCATACGATTCGCTCATAAAGTTTATGTTCCTTGAAGTATGAAAAAAAGAGACCCGAAGCTGCTTTTGCAGGATCTGGTTTAAGATTCGAATTGTGAAGCACGGCCTGTGAAAGCGTTGTTCTTTTGCTTTCCAAGGACAAGCAGCTGCTTCAATGGGTGGACATTAAAAGCGGCTTCTACTCTTATTTGTTCTTGTGTTTTTCTTTCTTGCCAAATTTTATTTTGACCTTATTTCAATGGAAGATAATTAATTAATTTATTTTGTTACTCTTGCGAGGGTAATGAAATGTATTCCCAAACAATTCTGACGACGGTACCGAAATAAAGCATCACGACGTTACTTTTTTTTTCTTTTTTTCTAAAAAATAGTAACATTCAAGATCTGAAAAATGATTTCGAAAGTCAAACAATTAAAACATGATTTCTGCAGAAAATAAAATGAATTATTTTTTTGTTATTTATTCTTATTTTTAATGGCAATCCTTCTTTAAGAATTTTCAATTAAAATCCTTCTTCGAAAAGTAAAACAATGCGAATGTTGCACGAGTCTTGAAAGTTAATAACACTTAAAAATATTCTGTTCAATATTTCTGTATTCTGTTTTCACAAGAAACATAAACGCAGAAATAAAAGTCGAATACCAACAATTGTTTACTTAAAATAAATTTTAAGATTTTTTTCTTAAAGTACACAAACAGCCAACGTTTAACTTAGCTTCAAAATGTTCGAAACTTTTCCAAAACTTATTTCGGTCCCAACCGAAACTCGGTAAATTTCGGGAGCAATCTTTCTTTAAAACCGATTGAAATCCTTTGTTTCCATGTCTGAAGATATTTTCTTTTATTTGTGAACACTCTTTTGTTTGCTTTTGTGCTGTTTTCTTATCGAGGTCAAGGTTCAACAGCAGAGAAAACCTTTTGTCGCATAGCTAAGCAAACCTTCGTCGCTGCTGTCACCGTTGCTGCCTAAAAGTATGCCATCTTTTTGCTAATTACTTTGGTAGTTTCCTGTGCAACCCGTCCCTCCTTTTTGACGCCAATCTGCTGTCCCTCCCCCCCCTCTCCGTTGTACTCTTGCAAAAACCGGCCTGATGATGATTTATATTCGTTTTGTGTGAGAGTAAACATTTCAACTATTAAATCTTTCAGTCACAATTTAAATATAAACCAGATTTGAACATTTCGGCATTTTAAATAAATTGAAATACTTACGTAACTGTGTGAGGAGGTGGTGGTGGCAGGGAGAAGGGCTTCTTTGGCGCTAAGGTTGTTCAAAGCTCTAGAAAACGACGGCTGACAATCATTATAATTTGCAAATTGCTTTTTAGTGACAGCTTGACTAACGGAGATGATGCTGATGACGATGACAATGATGAACAACGGAGAGTAAAATTCAGCATTCGTTCACGAAGATGAAATGTTGGCCAGCAACAAAGAAAAATAACCCAAAAGAGTGGAAAAGGAAATGCAAATGCGGCGAGTGTTGAAGATTCCGTGTCGAGCCAGAAATCCTAAAAGTAGACTATGTTAATTTCAGTGAACTTTTCCATTTGCAACGAACTGTTGCAGTGCGGCATCCGAATTAATGAATTGCTTAAAAACCAATTCGTACGACAATTTGAATCAACTAATGGACTGCCTCGCCCAGAGTTTGAATGGACGTGGGCGTGGCAGGCGGCTCCACGTTCTGCGTTCACTCTGCAGTTCACTTTGCATGAATATTCAGCAGCTGCTCGTATTAATTTAACCGCCGTCACGTTGCCATCACTGGAGCGGGTTTGCCAACTCTGAGACGGAATGAAGTAAGATACAAGAGACACCCTGGTATAAACAACCCATTCTGAGTTTTAATTCTTGAGTTTTTATCTTAGTGAGTATATTTTTTATTAATTTTCTGAGATTCTTTTCCAATACGTTGCTCTATTTGGCATTTGAAGGTTTGTTTTCTTAGAAAAGCAGTTGATTAAAAATCGTATAATTTTTCAGTGATATTTTCAGGGTTTGACAGCTTTTTTTCTTACATTCACATCAACATTCATGATCCGATTGTTTATCGAATTGTTAATGAAGCACTTGAGTCCGCTTTTATTTTTAAATTCTTAATACACACATAGAGAGAATATATTTTTCAATTTATAATAGAATACATCGTTTGTATTCCCAAATTTTGCATGTTTAGTAAAATGCAAACAAATATGTAAATATTTGAACAACTGAATACCACACAACACTCAATCGAAAACCACAACACAAACAAACAACACAATGGAACAGCTTCATTCAACTACTTAACAAGGACAAAAGTATATCGAAGGTCGAATTGCATTATTTCGCCACAAACTAATTTCGCATTTAATACGTGCAAATGACAGACCGTCGCCGCTGCGTGACGCTTCGCTTAATACGCATTCTGGTTTATTTTTGCCTAAAAGAATGCTCGCAAAAATGACAACAATTTTTCTACAGCTATCAAATTCAATATGATTCCATCGCCATTGTCACCGGAAAAAATTCACATTGCAGATTGAAAAGCTATCCTATAATCTACTATAGATTTCAGAAACCATTCAGATTCAGGAACTAAACCAAAATCAAACAGAGTACAAAAGTTTTCAAAAATTTAAAACTATCTTAAATCACCAATAAATTGACAAAAACTCCCCTCTGCCGCCATCAACTCGACTCCCAACGAGTGCAAAACACATCCCTGTGATTCAGTATGAATCCCACGCGTGCCATTTGGCGTTGCCATATCGATAGTTAAATTGACGAAGCGTACAACGCAAAGGTAACAAACATCGAGCAGTAAACATCCACTGCCACACCCACCCAATGCTCTAGCCCACTCACAACGGCGTATTTTACAGTTTTCACCACTCGCTCGCTTTAGTATTTTTTAGAAATACACTAAATTTAATACACTTTGCCTCTGTACCTTTTGGTGATATCAGGAGGGTGATTTTGGCTCATCGAAGGAAGGAAAGAAGAAGTGAAATATTACTCTAGCTACCATGAGAACCACAATGAAATCAAGGAGAAGCCGGAAAAGGAACTAAAAATCGCATTAATGATAACACGAACAAATAATATATATTTACATACGTGGTATAAACAACAAATAGAATAGAGAAGACAGAGAGAGAGAGGAGAGATAATGGAAAATATTTTAAAGAGGGCATTAAAGGATATTAGGATTTATTAGAATAGAATAAAACGAAGTAGAGCACAGAGATCAGAGAGATCAGAGTTGAGTTACGACCGTTCAGCATAGTGCAGCCGTAGAATAGATTTATAAACTAGACCCTAGACCATCGTAGAGTACCTTAGACCGTATGTAGACTGTAGAGTAGACTGTAGAGTAGACTGTAGAGTAGACTGTAGAGTAAATCATAGAAAAGACCGTAGAGTAGAGTGTAGAGTCGACTGTAGAATAGAACGTTCAGCAGATCGTACAGTAGTCCATAGAATAGAGCACAGATTACAACTTATGTTGTCTACTAAACTCATTCAATAACGTGATTTGATTTCCCTTCACTGCTGTGCTTGTTCATGTTATCGCGAGTTTAATGTAATGACATTATTTTAATATCTTTGATTTTTATGTGGATCAAAATTCTGACTTTACTTAAAGTGGATTTTAATGCAGTTTTACTAAAATTATTTCTACATTTTTATCATTCCGTTTTGATCTCGATTTCCCTCTAATTTTATTACTAAAATAACAATACCGAAGATCATAAAACTCAACACCATCAACATATCATAAATCATAGAATCCTTTGCATAAAGCTTTTAACTCACTTTGAGCGCACTTCAGGCTTTTTTGAGTAGAACACTTTTAACTTGTTTTGATTGTTGTTGTTGTCGGGTTGTTGTTATTTTGCATAAATTCATTACTCACTCTTTCGCAGCATAAACACCAAAATGCATCTCATTCAACGTTCATCAAACAACAGAACATCAGCCGGGTTCGTTGCTGTCGCCGAACGCGTTGCATCATCGATGACGTTAAATAAGTTTGATGCTTTGTGTTTGTTGTTGTTGTTGTTGATATTGTAGCGAGGCAGATTTTATTACTGAATGCGATGCACTTTTAATGCACCCAGTGTTGTTGTTTATGCGGCACACGTCGATGACGCATAAATTTTCATCCTTAGCGATAAAGGAAAAAACACTAAACAACTTCGGTGATGATTACTTTATACACTTTACATTCAATGCTCGTTGCTCGCTTTGTTCTGCCTTAAAAGCTACTCTAGCGAAAAGCACATCAAAGCAGCAGATTTTTTATAACTACTAAAAGCTAGGGAAAAAATAATACGACATAAAAAACACACAAAATTTCCTTGATGCACCATTAAAAGATCATTGAATATGTTCCGGAAATAAAATTCACTGAACTGGAAATAAAGATTATGCAGAAACTACAACTCTTTTGTATGCATTCATAATATATACGATATATTGTATAAAACAGATGGATAAAAGTTACTCGCTCTTCCTACAACTACAACACGTGTATTTCACTTGTGTTTTAATATTTTTTATAATATAAAATTATGTTTGCTGGTGCATCTTCTCGCTTTGGTTATAATAATGATTTAATTACGGACTCATCAACCAGTGCTGCCAGACTCGTACATCATTCAGCTGTTCACACCTCACACACTTCGGATGGAATCCATTGAAAACGCTCACTTCACTGCTCCGATCTTTTCTACGTCTTTCTATCGACGAGTAGTTCTCTATTATTTCCTGTCTCTCTCTGTTTCGCTTTCTCTTTCTCGATATCACTCTTTCTCCCTCCCTCCCTTCTATTTCTCTGTGTATGTAAGTAGTTCAAATAATTTCTTCTGCTTCGTTATAATAAAAGGACCAAAGGTTTTGGTTTCCCACAGAATAAAATCTTGTTTACTCGTGCATGTTCATGTCTGCGTTTGCTTGAGTGTGTGTTTGCGGTATGTGTGTGTATGTGTATTTGTGTATGGTTTAAATGCCATTACATGCAACACTTACTGTGTGCTCACTATTTTAATGCGGCTGGTTTTGTTTGAAGCTGTTATTATGTTCCTCCTCGAAGCGACCACGCACACACACTCACGGACACCCACACAACCACAAGCACACAAAGAAAACTGCTCGCTTTCCCCACAACGTTGAAAGGATTTGAATTTCTTTAATATATTCATACAACTGCAAATTCATATGAATGAATGAACGCAAACGTAGGCGTTGCTTTGTTTACATTTCTATATCTGCATATAAATGCGTTTAGTTGTGTGCGTCTGTTTGTGTGTTTGTGTGTCTGTGTGCTTTATATTAACCATAATTTTGCACGAGTGTAACAGTAATTAAATGTGCTTCGCCTCACTCACTCGAATTCATTCGGCCATTCATTCATTCACTTACTTCATTTCAGCATACTTACCTCGCCCTCTCTCGCCGTCTCTTTTCCTCTCATGCAGTCGCCGTTCTAAATTATTAATGTTTACTTTCCATAATATTTACATGTGTGCATAATTTAACGAACGTCCTTCTTGAGCAACTCGGTACGGTTGTCGCTGTTGTTGTTCCTTTAATAGTTTCAATTATTTCCAGTGCAATTTTAATGGCTGCCGCAACTGAATCAGAGTTGCAAATCTCTGTAATTTATAAGTATTTATACGCTATAATAAAGATCACTCTGTTCATTACTCGACTTCCTTTAAAAAATATACTAGAAAAAACATTATATTTGTCATTATTATCACTATTATTATTACTATTACTATTATTACTATTATTATTATTATATACTACTCTATCTTCGATATGAACCACATCTTTTCTCACTAAACGGAAACCTAGAAAAGACATATAAAGTACATTTTCAATTTTAAAACAGTTTTTCTTAATATTTCTCACACTGAGATGTCAATGCTACGTATTATCTTCCTATCTGTACAATCATCTTTCTAGATTTACATCTATTACATGTATATCGTGTATCTCTTTACCCTTCATGGAGAATGTCCCACTTGGCAGCTGAAATCATTTCAGGTGGCAGCATTCTTCGTCGAAGGGTAGAAATGGCAACCATCGACCAAAATGAGGCTGCATCCTTCGATCCTGGTCTCTTCCTTCTGCTATGTTTCTGAAATTTCTTGTTCAAATATTGTGCATAATTTACAGTTATTAATTTCTAGCCTCACCTTCGTCTTTGGCAAAATGGCTGCCTTCCGCAGTCGTTCGTCTCCTCGCATTCATTTGCATGACAAGGAAATAATCTGCATGTCCTGCTTTCGATACGTCACATCATGTGACTGGATGACAGGCAGAGCGACAGGCAGACAGACAGACAGACAGATTACAGGGAGCTGCACGGATTGCACACTCGTTCAGACAGCACAATAAATTTTAATGAGAATAATTCTAGCAACAACAACGAAAGTACTGCTATGTTCAGCATAATAGAACAACAACAAAATAACTACAACTGCAATAATAAGAAGAAGAAGAACACGACAGCAACAACAACAACAACACAATGCTTTAACGAATGGAAACACCATTGAATCGTTTTGATGAACGGCATTTAAAACCGAGTTCCTTCGGCTATTGTTGTTGTTGTTGTTGTTGTTGCTACTGCTAGTGTTTCTATTTCACTGCAGTAGAAGAGCAAATAAACGGCTTTTTTATGGCATAACAAAGAAAATTGTAAATAATCATAGAAAATCACAGCAACAACAGAGAAATCAATGGGAAAGAAAACAAAAAAGCAAAACGAACGCACATCACAAAATCTCTGTCGAGGTGAAAAGGAAAGAAATGCAAGTAGAAAAAAATTAGTTCAATATTCTTGTTCGAAATTCAGAGTTTCTAGTGAATTTCTAAAGAACTTAAATTATTTATCAGATGTATTTATTAAATACTTGAAATACAGTTTTATGTGGTTAAATAACTGTGCATGATTTACGTATTAATAACCAAACAAAAGATTTTAAATCAACTCTGATGATTTCGTGTGATGCTTCCTTTAAAACAAACCTAAAAAGATAAAGGAACTTAATGAAAAAAACTGAATATAAACTTTGTTTTAAATTTTCCACATTTCACTCACTTCTCACTCTTCCTCCCCTCTCTCACTCTCTCTCTTATGGTCACTGTTCTCACCGCAGTGACCTGCAGTGGGCTTAACCCGTTTTTATCAACTTAACAACATCTCCCACATACGTCACTTCGGTGAATCATTTATTCTCTCCTCCTGTTTATATACTATGTACACTAACACATTTATACATCTGCACAGACAACACAAACATATATACATGTATGTATGTACATGTACAACACATATAAATGTTAACAATTTGTATGCAGTTAAATCTGTAGTAGAGGAACACACACACGCACACTCTATAATAACGTGTGTGTTTTTTGGTTCTTGCTTCATTTCAACGATCTTTCATTTCCTTCGGCGATGCATAAATTTGCATATCAACGAAATAAAAGAATAACAAAATAAACCTGATATAATCGTAAATTGAATCCTGACGAGAGAGCGTACATATGTTGAAAATTGTTGCAAAAAACGAGAGAAGAACAAGTATTCGCTGTACTTCTCCCTCTCTCTCTCTCTCTCTCTCTCTCTCTCTCTCTCTCTCTCTCTCTCTCTCTTTCTCATAATGTGCTTCTTTTCTTTTCGGTTTGAATTTTTATACTATTTTCTTTTTTGTACTATTTTCCACTAAATGAAGTTAATCCCCTTTTTTTGCGAATGTAGTATTTTCAGTGACTACCGCAACCCTGCTGTACTGCTAATTATTTACTTCCCCTTTACTCTTTGTTGTTATTGTTTCTCTTTTTGTTCCCTCGACTTGGGGCACTTTAAAATCCGTTGCAATTCGCTGCAAGAAACCGCCACATAAGCTACCAGAAGGAGTCGTAAAAGTTTAGCTTTAAATGAGGTATTTAAGCAAACAAGAAGGGTAAAGTAAAGAGAGGAACAGGAAAATAAACGAACAACACAGAAGAAGAATGCGACAAAACAAGCCAGAAAGTAAGAAATAAAAAATGGTACATTTAACAAGTCACTCTGGCTGCAGATGCTATGAACGCTGCCTGAAAGCGGAGTTGAACGTCGTTTTCAATTAAAGTCGAATTTTAATTGATCATTTGGGTTACTTTCTATAACTGAGCCATCGCCTAGTTTCTCTTTAAACTAGTTAACTCAATTTAGGAACATTAATTTCATTAATTAATTACTGTAATTAGAATTAAATGATTCAAAAAGAAACCAGCCGATGGCCCACACTTTATGCTCAGAATTCATACTGGTTTTCAAATACATGATAATGAATAATGATGCCCAAAATAATTCGATTAAAGTTCATTCGATGCAAGTCGCTTTTTTATTCATTTGTCTTTGCCACTCTTTTATGATTTCCAAAGTTTCGCCTCTCGGCACGCTTCACTGCGCCGCACATTTTAACAAATGCCGGCTTTAGCAACGGCTCCTCATCACTGCTAATTTTCGCGGTTGAGGTCACTGAAAAGCGCGGTGATTTCAAAATTGTGCAATCTAATTAAGCGCTATGACTAAAATTATGACAGTCGGTCGAACTGATTTAAAGTGGCAGCTACTAATAAACGAATGCCGCTCTAATTCGGAACAAACAAAAAACCGTCCACTTAATTTAATGGAATGCAAAAATATTTAATTTGATTCGGTCATGATGAAGCTGAAATTTAGTTCATTAATGATAATTTAGTTAAATAATTTCATGGATTTTGCGATTGATATTCAATGTTTAGAAAATGTGTGGAAATTAGAGAGTAGGAAAAACCTAATAATCTTCTCATTCTTAATCATTCTTTAAAAATGCAATGTAATGAAATCCTGAAATAAATATAAATAGAATAAATATTAAATATAGTATAAAACGTAATCAAATATTTAGTAATATTGTATTTAAAGCTACCCAGGTTAATAAATTTTTGAAAACATGCAACTGTTTCACTGAGCGACCTTTTTTAGTCTTTTGATCGTTTGGCCCTTTTTAGTCCTTTGTACAAAATGTTCTCAATGAAAATTCATCTAATGACGAGCAACAGCTGTTGCTTTAAGTGTGGCTATTTTTGTGGAGAGGGCAATGCGTTCTCTTCTCCCTTCAACTCCACGCCCTGCTCTGTATTTCTTCGCAGCAACGGCTGTGAGTTTCTTTTGGAGTCTAATTTTTCGCTATTTAGTTTAATGTATTCAATTTTGAATAATGTAGGTTTTGTTTTCCTCCTGTTTTATACTATTGTACTCTTATTTATTACTTTTTTTATAGATGGAACAGCAAAAAACGCGAGAGAAACATGCACGTGACTTAATCGAAGCTTCGGTTTTATTCGCTTTGCATATCTTTGGGCTTATTTTACTTCCTCGCCCAAATAAAAAGATTTACAGTATTTTGTACAGTCGAATATACGTAAACCACAACGTATAACGGTACAAAACAAACGTTTCCGGTTCCATAACTGCAAACATTACATTATACACAAATATACATTAAATATGCAGAAACAAATTGCAAAGAAAAATACGATGAAGAAATCAAAGGCGCCAGAAGAAGGGTAAAGTTTAAAAAAGGCGGAAATCGCTCACGTTTTCCTTACTTAGGCAAGGAAAATAAAATTGCACCAGAACAACGACAACAGCAGCAAGCGCAAAACCGAACAAAAATAGCTCCAAAAATTTACTCCTAAGCTTAGTGTAAATCCTGAAAATCGCGTTGCTTTTGGCTAAGGCGAAAGTAGCGCTGCCTGTGGTGCCATTTATTTATTTAGAAGCATAAACAATTCACCTGCTTTTTCTGTTTTCGCACAGTTTTTTAGAGACTTAGGATATAAATTTGAATATTACATACAGGCATTTATAAGTAAATACGTTTTGGCACCAAAAATTATCTGAAAATGTTCAGAAAAATTGCAGCACTGTAAAAGAATTAATTTAATTCGAGTAAAGAATTATTAATCGAAGTCACCCCCCATGAAGTCAATTTATTTAGATATATTAATTCAATTGAATGCATTCACGTCAAAGTCACATAATCAACTCAGTAATTCAAATTAACTTAAACTGAAATAAGAATTCAAGAAGAGTCACTAAACAAAGAGTTGATGTGTATATATTAAGCAATAACTTTAGAATGAATTCAGTTCAATCAAAATTAAGTTACAGCTAAAAGAAGTCCATGGAAGTCCTATAGTAACATTATAACATAAAGAGGCAAAAAGTCAGTAGAAGTCAATCCTTGAATGATACAAGAAGAAGTCCCTCAAAATCACTAAACAATAGTCACGAAGTCCTTTGAAGAGATGCTTGTGTATGATAGCCAGGCGGCCCTCAAAGCCCTAGATTCGGGTACAATCTGCTGTAAGTTAATGGATGGGTGCCGCAACATCCTCAATACAGTCACATTAGAATGGGCATTCCATGACATCATTTCAAGTCACTCTTTTATATAATGCTCGCTCTTCTTCTTCTATTCTTTCTCCTCTTCCTTTTCTTATTCTTTTTCCTCTTCTTTATCTTCATCTTCAAAAATAAACTCTCTTACATAGAATCAAAGAAATCAAAACTAAATTAAAAAGTTTCTCCTGTAAAAAGTAATTTTATAGTGCTTTCAATTAGCAGCATTTTTGGGAATCGGAATGACGGAAAACTCTGTATATGGATAAGAAACAATTGCTTCCGGTCAAAGTAAATACTGTCCACTTTATCCGACTTTCTACTCGTTTCCTTTTTCATTCTGTTCATTTGGTTTTATACGATTTTATTTTCAAGAACAAAGCTTTGTTTCAGGCACTACAATTTATTAACTTTTATTCTCTCACATTTTATGACTTTCGCAGAGTTTTTCTTTCTTTTTTCTTTGTTCCACTCCTTGTCTCTGTCGGTTTCTCTATCGTTGCAATGCAAAAGCTGCAGGCTCCCCTTCCGGCTTCCCCCTTCCCAAGCCGATTAAATGCAATGTGCAAAAAATGATCGGTTATTTTTCATGATGTACGAATACTTGACGACCCAGCAAAAGCTACTCATGATTGGTAATCATGATTGGTAATGACTACATTGTTGCAAAACTTCACAAACACATTTAAAATTTTGGCCTTACATTTACCAAACTTCCTCAAAAGATGGAATTTATTCAAATATCTTAAAAACTAAAACCTTGTCATTGGTTTGTTTTTCTTTTTAAACATAATTTGTTTTATTTTTATGTAAGTAAAGTGGTATTTTATTTTAAACAAGCCACATACATTAAAAATATCCTCCTCATTCGGTCGCTGAACGAAATTCTTTCGTTTCTTTGCTCCTGCTTCTTTGCGGAAAACGCATCTGATTTCATTTCTTGGGTTTTTATTTCGCAGGGACTTGGATTTGGCAACAATAACCAAACACAACAACGCAACCAGTCAAAGCACGCTCGCAAACTTTACATGGATATCTTTTTGACATCTCTGATTGAAGGAACAAACTTCCTTCGAGTGTTGTCAAAAGTTGCACTCGCTGCGAACATGTTTAGTTTGCATAACTGCTTCCGGTGCCGAAAAAGTTGCAAGCGTGTTTGCATGCTTGATTTTAAGCTGTAAACATTTCAAAGATACAAAACTTTGGTATTGTCGAATATCTATTGATTGATTCTTTATAAAAGCTATAAGTAAAAGTTATCAAGTACTTAGAGTAAACCGGCTTTAAAATGTTGAATTTAAACAGTAAACTAGTCGAACAGTTTTTAATCAGTTTAGGAATAGTAATGGACTGGCTGAGGACCTTGACGGCCCGTTCAGGACCCATTGAGGATTCGCTGAAGAACTATTAAATATCTCAGAGTACCCAAAGAGGACTCGTTCAGGACCCGTTGAGAACCTGTTTTTTACCCGTCGAGGGAAGCTTTTAGACCCAGTTCTGAAGCAGTTGAAAATCAGGTTTGTAGTCGGTGATAACCTATTGACGACCTGTTGTTGGGCTAGCGAAGGACCCATTAAGGATTGAGAACCTAGTGAGAACCCATTAGGAAGGCATTAAGGTACCCGTTTTGGGCCCGTTGTGACCGTTATGAATTTTCAATAACAATTGATAGAATAGTGAATAAAATATAGTTGAATATTTGAAATTGCTCTCAACTGACAACGAAAGGGATTATTTCATTAATCCTTATGAAATCCTTGTGAACATATTCGCATTTCTGTAATATAGTGTGAATTATTGTCGACAGGATATAAAAATATGAGTAAATGTAGTTTCGCATGAATGAACAGTTTTTTTAAATGCAATCTAAACAAATTGTAGTTTGTTATAAAATTCACAATAAACTCGTACTTTAACGAAAAAGAAAAACAAGTTACATAAAATAAAATTTAAATTTAAAAAAAAGGACCTACGTGGAGCATTTCAATAGTTTTTACATGCAATAAATTTGACACATGCAATGCAACACCGTGACACATCGGCACGAAAAGTTTTCCAGATTTGAGCCACATGCCATCGATGACTATGAAAATTTCTGTTTTTTTTTATGTTACAATTAAGTTTTTGCTTCTCGTTGCTATTGAAATTACGACGTGACGAACATGACGTCATTTCCTTTATTGAGATAAAAATGAAAAACTATGACTCAAATTTTGTAATCTTTTAAAAAGTGGCAACACGAAATCACTTTATGAAATCACTTTGAAAAATAAGAAAAAATTACCCCTTATTTTGCCAAAGCTTTTTATAAACTTTCATCTACTATTAAAAGCAGGGTTCGGAAAACGTTTCTTTTTTATATCGATCAATTTATATCTCTCACTGATACATATCTTTCTTCATCTTTGTTCAAAAAAATTAATATCGCTCACGTTCAAAATAATTTCGATCTTCCAATAAAACTATCACTTGGGATGAAAAAAATTCTTATCTTCAAGTATTTCGATCCCTCAAGTTCAAAACATTTCGTTTGTTGACGAATAGCGATCACAGAAGATGAGAAAACTTCGGGTTTTGCACCATAACGATCTTCGGTGATGAAAAAAAGGCTGCGCAGGCAAAGAATCGATCTTTGAAGATGAAAATAATTTCGACGCAGGATCGAAAAAAGCAGCGCAGCAGAGTTGAACAGCGTGGGTTTTGTTGGTGTTTGGATGGTTCGCTTCGCGCCAGAGACAATTGCTTGAAAATGAAGTTTTGTTTGTGTTTCGTATGAATATGTTTTTGTTGGATTTGGTATACGATGAATTGAAATTAATTTTGCATGGTGTGGAGTGTGAAGGAAAGTTGTGAAAGTAAATACGTAAAATATTAATATGTAAAAATATTAATAAGTAAATAATATTTTTAATAAATAAGTAAACCATATGCAACTCTGCTGCGCTGCTTTTTTCGATCCTGCGTCGAAATTATTTTCATCTTCAAAGATCGATTCTTTGCCTGCGCAGCCTTTTTTTCATCACCGAAGATCGTTATGGTGCAAAACCCGAAGTTTTCTCATCTTCTGTGATCGCTATTCGTCAACAAACGAAATGTTTTGAACTTGAGGGATCGAAATACTTGAAGATAAGAATTTTTTTCATCCCAAGTGATAGTTTTGTTGGAAGATCGAAATTATTGTGAACGTGAGCGATATGTATTTTTTTGAACAAAGATGAAAAAATAAAAATCGCTCATGAGTCAAAACAGATTTTCATCTTTTGAGATCGTTTTTTTGTGAGGGATATAAAAAAAGTTGTTCGTTTGAGGGATATATTCCGAACCCTGATTAAAAGCTAATCGATCCGAAGTATAAAAAGTATTGATAGTATTATAATTTGAAACCTTTTTCAAATTTTATTTGAATTTATAAAGACTTATTTTCTTATACAATTCTATGACGTTTGTATAGGATTTCTTTGTGATATTTTATTGTATTTAGTTACTCGTACATATTTTTATAAGGTTTTACATTTAGTCAAACCACTATTTTACATTTAAATTTAAACTTAAAATTTTACATTTTTAAAACCTAAAATCATATCAACTAAATAAACATATCTAGAAAAAAGTCTAAATTTAAATTAGAATTTAATATATAAACATTTTTATAGCTTTCTTTTAACGAGTTCTTAAGGAGTTCCTCCAAACATCGCGCAAACATCTTCTTGGTACATAAAAGAACAAAGGATTCCATCCGACCATCCTAACTGCTTTTTACTCGTACGTGCCACTCTAAAAAAGAGAGTCCTCTAAAGCTAAAAGAGAGTCCTCGTCAAGTCATATCAGCTACGTTCACAAAGGAACCTCGAGTAACGAGCTCCTGACTACAAAAAACATGTTTCCTTTAGAAATAAAACAAAGTGAAACGGTATTTAATGGTAGTTTATTACGAAAACACTTTGTACTATTAACCTTCAGCTGAAGAACCGATAGATTAATGAAAACCTTACGAGAATGTGTCAAAGAATTTCTTTATAACCTACGCAAGTTTTCAATGAATAATGTTTGTGCCTCAGTACCTTATAAATCTAAAAACAAATGGTAACAAATACATATAATCTTAAATCCCAACCTGTAATACTAAGAAATCCATCCACGCCATCCAGTTTTTGAATGGACTAGTTGATATTCAGTTGCGGTGAAAGATTAGGTAAGGTTGAGTGCGCTACGTCCATAACTACAGGTCCGCTCACACCCCAGAAAGAGTAAAATTATAGTGGCTTGAAACAAGACTTAAAACGTATGCCACAAGCTCAGATTTTGCGCTAAAAAACTATCGACAATCGTATCGATATCATGCATATGTACATACATATATATGTATATCCGAAAAATCACTGTATTTCCTTTTCTATGCAGCTCTATTTTCCAATTAAACATTTTCTCCTTTAAACAATTTATCATTTAATTTCATCGTTATGTTAAAGGTAAGTAATAATAATATTTATTTAGTAATAACATTATTTATATATGTATATATGTATGTATGAAAGCAAATATCAAAAGAAATTCATTAAGCCATAAACATTATATAAAAACATTAAAAAACAATTGAAAATAAAAATAGTTTCGGAACAAAAATAAGCAATTCCACAAAAATAATAAAGAATGTTGTTTACTGTGTTCATTTCAAATTTTATCACTATTACTACTAAACAGTAGTAAATAAAAGTTCTAAGACCCACTGAAAGTGGATAATTTTATGTAATTGTGTTGTGTGCCTGTGTTGATCGTCATCATTTATGCAACGTTTCATTTGCGAATTTATTTTCTGTTTTATTTCTGTTCATTATTCTGCCGCATTGGTAAAAAGCAATTGAATATTCCCACAGGACAACAACAACATGCAAAGAAATCTTAAGTGTTAAAAGATCTCGTTGTAGATAGTGTACTGTTTTACCGCTGCTGCTGATAGATTGGAATGTTGTTCGTCGATTTATTTTGGACGAGAAAGTTCTGTGGCGCAGACTGATTGCTAGAAGCAGCAGCATTGTTGGCTGCCATTGACATCACCGCCATCTGTTGCTGCAATTGACTGATGTTAGTGCTGTTGGGTTGTGGATGTTGTTGGTGGTGCAGAGGGATGTTATTGTTATTGTTGCTTGTTTGTGTTGATGGCAACATATACGATGTGGGTCCACTTGGCCTTGGTAGAAAATGTTGCTGAGATTGTGGCTGTTGTTGCTGTGAATGAATAAAAGCATGATTTTGTGATTGAGACATAAATTGCTGTTGCTGTTGCTGCTGATGTTGTTGCTGAGCCGGAGCTATCTGCATTTGATGTTGCTGTTGTTGTTGTAGTTGCTGTTGATCGATAGCTGGTATTGTATTTGCTGACACATTTTGTCCCTGCTGCTGTTGTTGAAATTGATGTTGCTGCTGCTGCTGAGGTGGCAGCATTTGATAGTTGTGTTCTTGCAGGCCTCCTCCTGTCCCATACATGTGCGATGGCATAGACGATGCTACAGATTGCGGCGTGGCTAAAAGCGTATGTTCAAGTTGTTTCAATTATCTCTCCTCTCATTTGATCTTTACTCACCTCCATTAACGCCTCCGTTATGGTACTGCATAGGAATAACCTGCGATTGCATCTGAGGAGGTGCATAAATTGAACCTGTTCCTGGGACATTGCCTGCCGAACCTGTTGCTGTTGGCAACTGTGCACTGTTCAGTTGTGCTGACGCATTTGAAAGCGGCGGCATATGAGCTCCGCTTCCAAAGCTGGTCGCAGCAGCATAACTCTGTCCCAACTGAGGCTGTGCTGCTGGAAAGCTACCTGCTGCTGTACCAGGATAACCAGCGGCGCCGTACAACATGTGAGGACTTGCTTGATAGCCCATTCCAAGCGGCATACCAACACTGCCGGGCCCAACGCCACTCGGCATTCCACCTACAAACCCGCCGACAGTGCCTCCCAGTAGGCCAGCCGCGCGGTCATCGCGCATCAGTGAATGATATAAGTTTATTGCATCGACCAGATCCACAGAGAGTTGCGTCAACTGTGCGTGCTTGCGATCAACGCGCTCCAGTTCGGCATCTATGAGCGGTCCCATCTGGTGCACTTCCCGCTCCAAACGCCTCATTTCTTCTGTATCCTGAGACGGATCTTCAGGATTCGCTTCGTGCAGCAAGTGCAGCAAACGATCCACTTTCGCTTCATCAACTTCGATTGGCTGGTTGTTAGCGGCCGCAGTTGCTTCAGCCTTCTCCTGGTGCTCTCTAACAGCTTCATCCGAGTCAAACTGATGGGATTTTTTCGATTTCTGTTGCTTATTAATATCCAAAAGCTCTGGATCCACCGAGAGGTCGGCGGTAACAAAGTTAGAGGGAAAGAGTCCGTCGCTGCGTTGATTGTAACCCTTCCACCAATTGGGATCAGAATCATCGGTGACGTGGATGATTTCACCAGCAAAGAAAGTGAGTTCATTGTCCTCAGCGGCTTCGAAGTCGTACAGGGCGCGTACTTTGCGCGGCTCTGGCTGGACAGGAGCAGAGGAAGACTCAGCAGCTGCTGCTCCGATGAAAGTATTATTGTTGCCTGCAGCTGAAATACCAGAACTCCCAACAGTGAAACTGGGATATAATGAAGGCTTAAACGAGAAGATACTTAATCGAAACCATCATCTTAATCGACACCGAAAATAAACTTACATAAGCAGCTGCACCAGCGGCACCACCTCCAGCCACAGACGACTGCTGCTGCTTCTTGGGGCTACTTTTGGCCTCCTGCAGCGACAGCTCAATGGCTTTGGCAATTTCGTCTTGTTCACGCTGACTGCTCACCACATTCGGATCCTTAAAGGCAACCAGCTTCGTAGTGGATTTCGGTGGTTTGTCACTGAAATTGGAAAAGTCGTGACCATCATGACGTAGTTTCTGATAAAACGAAGGTATTAAATTTAATTCCGGATCAGTTCTGAAATCATTCTCAGCCCAATTTTTCAGAACTTGGCGCATTTTCTGGAATGAATTGAATAAAATAGTTCTGCATAAACTTATATTGTTTTTCTTTACAATGCTTTAGCTTACCATAGCAATCTTTGGTTGAGCTGCATTTAGAAGTCGACGATATTCATTTTCAAATTCGCGGGAAGCTATTTCCAAGTGGAATTGTTTGCCACAATTATTGACGCAAGCATCGAGCAAGGTTATAGCTTGCATAACAACGTGCGGATCTGCATGAGCCATTCGATTCATTATAGATTTGAGGCATGCTTTGGAGGTGAGCGGATTTAATGTAACTTTGTCGCATACATCCATATAAAGTGCCCAATTTTCAGTGGTATTCTTGTCGCTAGTGGCTTTCTCTAAGAAATTGAGGAACATAAATTAATACATATTTTATTGCATAACCAAGAAATATGTAAACTGAAATCAAATCAAATAAATCGATATATTCAATTAATTGCATAGACTAATAATAAAACCTACTGCAGTAGTATTTAATAAACATTTGGAAATATGCGCCAAATTAGAAAATACACAGCAAATTTAAACTACATATTAAACTGTATTTAAAATTAGTATCAAACAAACAAATATCGATTTTAAAAAAGTGATCGGATGCTTTAGAATACGAAGTTTTAGAATGAAGATATCATTTCTACTTTTTGGATGAAATACATCGATGAAATACATACTTATCTTTAATGTTAAACATTAAATCATTCAATGATAGCCTGGCAACGTCATAAAACTCATTCAGATCACTTGCTATGCTTAAACTAGAGTTTTTCAGAAACAAATTACAACAATGAATTTTTCTCAACGAATCTTAAGACGAAGAAAAATCTTTTGGAATCGTCTGATTTGTTTATATTTTGAATATTTGATTTTATTTATACGTTGCTGTGAATTTGTGTCTTCTTTATTTTGCTGTTGTTGAATGTTTACTGTGAAAGAGATTATGAAGCTACGCAAGTGATAACATTTAAGATAATAAAAAAAGATAATGGCAAAACATCAGCAAATTATTACTATATTCATTATTTTATTATTATTATATTTATTAGCATTATTATCACTATTACCATTATTATTATTATTGGCACTTATGATAAGCATTATTTTTACAAACCGTCGACGACATGATCAAAAGCATTTCAGTGAAATATTTTGAATATTTTAAGTTCTACAAAAGGTTGGGAATTAAAGCCATTATTTATATATACATATATATGCACACGCACATACATCAAAGAATGACTCACAAGTTTGATAATAATAATTTGTACTTATATTTAATTTTACTATATCAGAACCAAGTAAACAGAGCAATGAATAGCTGAAGGGGGAGGGAGAACAAGATTAAGTACAAAGTTACCAAGATTAAGTATAAAAAATTGAGCGTTAAGCATTTAATAGTTTTCAATAAAAGTAATACATAAATAAATAAATAAATTTTTAATGCATTAAAAAGAAGAATATTTGTATTGGTCGTCGTTGAACTTTCCTTCACCTTTTGCGATCTTTCGTAATTGCTACTAACACTAGTGAAGCTTAAACTGCTCTCAATTCTGTCAACGTTAAGCTAATATTTTAAATAATGCTCGTATCTCATTCGTAACTTTATGAAAAAGAAGTCTGGATGTTTCGTTACAACCAAAAAGAAGTAATAGAAGCGAAAAGTAAATAAACTGAGCACTACATCAGTACACTCAAGTGCACGCAGTATAAGTGCAGCGAATGTAAGCTTCTCTGAAACTGTGTTTATTCATGCTCCGTTCACCTTATAGAATAGTCAATGGAGAAAGTTGTTCACCTAACTGCATTTTCACATTATTGGATGTTGAATTTATTGGGTGTTCATCTTATTGGATGTCCATTTTATCGCGAGCACACTGTATTTCGCCAGTGTCATATTCATTTACTAATAGATTTTATGCAGAGAAGAAAAATGAATGTCTTTTATAATTAATTAGTGCTGTTCTTAGCGTTGAAGTTATCGCTTCTCAGAATGTAAACTATACCTATGTAGCTAATTAAGTTCTTTTTCTCTATGACAAGCAAAATACTATAACATCAATCACGAAACATGCGACTCGGCGAACCACAAATTCTTTTGTTGTCTACTAGAAATCAAATCGATGAACTCCCAAAAACAATTTTTACTGACTGTTAGATTGTTGCTGCAGAATGCGACCTATCGCAAAGGATACTGGTTAAGTAGATCAGGTGATTCACGCAGTCATTGTCCAATCTAGGGCAGTCTTGCAGAAGACAGGGACTTACCCCACTTCTTTTCAAATCCCATCATGTTTGAACGTTTTAAAACGAGGTATTTCCTTCTAATAATGGTGGACAAGAACAGCATGTTCCAACTGGGACTCCCCCGATTTCCAGAGTTTATTTCCCCCAAAAACCAGCTTTTACACATCGGCAAGCATAAAAACTTACCAACTTCTGCATCGAAGGGCGTCGATTGTCCAAAGATTCCCATATTGATTTACGTTGATTATTTATCTGTATTTCACAAGTATATTTCTGCGAAATAAACGCAAAATATTCTACTGTTTTACGTATGTACTTTTTCAATCGATTTTTAACAGTTGAATTATCTTTCTTTTCTTTCCCTCTGAACTTTTTACTCAAACCTTTTTCTTACTTCGTTGACTGCTGTCCGATCTTAATTTTGCATTTACTTTCTGTCCTTTAACTTTTTTAAACAAATTTAATAAATTACACAAATTTAACTTTTCTATTTTCTTTTCCTTTCTTCCAAAGTTATAAAATATGACGACTGCAAAACTGAAATATCTCCGTTGCAATAATATCGAACAGAGATGCCAACTTTAGGGAATTATATTTCTAACTTATGTGAATAAACAAAATTAAAATCTAAAAATTTCGAGATATTAGTAAGTTTCTTTTAAATTTTTCGGTTCGAGGTACGAATATATACTTGGGCTTAAATAAGAGGCTTGTCGACCTAACCAATGTTGTGATGTAGTAGTTGTTCTTGCTTTCCGTGCTGACCCTAACTACAACAATAATTTTTATTGCTCCCATCTAGTTCCGGAGTTATAGGACTTTGAAGTTTGAAATTTCGTGTATATAACTCCTAAACTTTACAAGATTCCCATATGTTATTGATGTTGTTGGAATGGTAAACGAATTGTCTATCATTTATGTAAAATAATATTTTGTTGAAGAACATTCAATTTTAGAGGCAAATTAAATTTATTTGCTATAGTTTAGAAGATATAAGCAGCTTAATTTCAAAGGGCTGCAAAAATGGAACCGGAAGTGTTCACCCCCTTTTTGGGGTTGTTGTTGGGGTCTATAGCAGGTATCCGGTGTCGTTATAAAGGTACTTAGAGCATCTTTAATTTATGCAATATATTTTACCGAAAATCTTATAGCTCTCGAGAAAAACGAAATTTAAGATTTCGAGTACCTTTCCTTTAATTCAATATTTTTTTTCTAAGTAAAATATGTACTCAACAAATTTAATTATATAAATCCTAAGAAAGAACCGATTAGCTTTCTAGAGAAATTTATTTGACCTTGATTGGTGTAGGAAATGAAAGGTGTAACACAGGCATCTCCTATACTTTAGGAGAAAATGACAGTTTAATTTCAAAGTCCTCACCCCTTTTTAAAGTTGTTGTTGGGGTCAGCACCAAAAACAACAACAAGATTGTGCATGTTGTACGGCCCCCGATTTATGCCAAAACCGCTCCTAATGAATAAAATATGCATGGAAAGCCAGAAAGGACTCTAGTTTATATTTTCTAGTAATCCTGTTAATCTTTCTCCACTGACCATCAATTTGTCCTCCTTCAATTTATAGCCCCATAATGGAAAACGTAATTTACGTTTTACTCACATTTTGTTTTGTGCTTTTCGTAGTTTTTTATATTTTTTACGTTAATAAGAAACAAAATACCAACAAAATACGAAAAAGCATAAAACAAAACGCTTGAAAAAGTAAATTACGTTTTCCATTAAAAGACTGTTAATTTCTTCACTGTACGCGGAAAATTAATAATGGCCCAATTCCATTTTAGTTCAATTTACTTTTTGCTTTGTGCCATGTTCTCTGTTTTGTTCTATTTGCAATGACAACAGAAACGTCTTCAATTGAAACCAAAGAAGAATTGTATATCCCACAGAGACAGACAACTGCAGAATTTTTACGGTATATTCAAGAAGTCGATCTTTGTTATATCGACAAGATTAATTAGGATATTGGACACCTCTGAAGATTAAAAAGTTAATAAGACGGAATGTGTGCTAGGATTCAGTAAAGCAAAATCTAAAAACGAGGAAATAACAGAACGTCAACTAGTTGAAAGTCGGTGGTGGTAAAAACAACACTAGTTCTGTTCAAATTGTGTTTGTGCGGTGTTGGAAGAGGAGGTGGACTGGCATTGTAACTGATCTATTGACTAAAAATCCAATCGCTAACTTGGTGGATAAAAAGAGTATACCCTTTGCCTGGGACAAGGTTGAGTATAGTAGCTAACATGGCCTTCGTATTCGATCCTTGTGGAATAGTCTGCCTCATAGTGACCTACGCGGCTGTGGCCTATGCCGACTACGTAGTAATGCGCTGGATAATATTGCAGACAATGCCGGCCAGGTTGGTAGAAGTTTTTAAAAGTTAAGTTAACGATTATTTTCTTAATTTTGATTTCCTCCTTTTTCACCCAGCATGTGGGCACCACTCCATGCAGTCGTCTTCAACACGGTTATCTTTCTCCTGAGCATGTCTCACATGAAGGCTGTCCTGTCGGATCCCGGCACAGTGCCGCTTCCTGCGAATCGCTTAGACTTTTCGGATATGCATTCGTCAGACAACAAAGGTGGACACGATAACGGCGAATGGACAGTATGCACGCGTTGCGAAACCTACCGACCTCCACGTGCACACCACTGTCGCATATGCAAACGCTGTATACGCCGCATGGATCATCACTGTCCTTGGATCAACAATTGCGTGGGCGAACGTAATCAGAAGTTCTTTTTGCAGTTTCTGGTCTATGTCGGCATCCTGTCGATGTACTCGGTAGCACTTGTGTTAAGCTCGTGGCTCTACCCATGCGAGGAATGCAACGCAGATGTACTGGAAACACAAACAAGAATGTAAATGAAGCTATAACTTGGAAGTATTTTCCCCTACCTTTTCTAATTGTATTTAATTTTTTCAATGTTCCCTTTTGAGTAGGTTACACAGCGTAATACTTTTGCTGGAATCTGCGCTCTTTGGACTATTCGTCGTTGCCATCATGGTCGATCAGTTGCATGCGATCCTGCATGACGAGACAGCCGTCGAGTCAGTGCAACAGAAAGGTGCATATCGTCCAAATCGTCGCAAGCTTAATCTGTTGGGTGATGTGTTTGGGCGCGGACACCCGGCATGTTGGCTTATGCCATGCACCAATTTCCAAACATCGCGTCGATACGACACCTCGCCACTGTTAAGTTACGAGGTCTGAACGACGATTATGATAACGATTTTTAGAGCATTCAACTGATTAAAGCGCTTCTCATTGTCGTGCTTTGATTTGCTAGGTTTTACATGCATACTTCAGGTTTACTTAATTAGTTTAGTTAACATTTGTGAAGAGCATCTGCAAGTAACTATTTATTTCATCATTTTTTAAGTTGTAATCTCCTCTTGGTGCGTGTTTTTTGTTATTCTAATTTAAATACTTATGGACCTTATTTATATTTAAAAGCTTTGAGCTACAATCGATATTGCAATATGTATTCAATCATTTTTATGAGTGACAATGTTCGCTTTTACTGCATTGAGAAAAAAGTTTTGCTTCTATTTAGTGTCATATGATGTGTTTAAATTTAACCTTTAAATATAAAAATTTAGCGGTATATGTATATGCACCAATTTCTTCTCTATGTTCCAACTTCTTTTACAAATTACTACTATGCAGAAAGTATTATTTACGGAATGAAATTTCATATCTCACTCGTCACAGAAGCGTCACTAAGGCTGTAAAAATTAAGTAAATTTATATCAAAGATATGTAGAGACGTGTTTTTTGTAAATTAATATATCAGTGATGAACTGAAACAATGATTTAAAATTTTAATCATACTTCACCTTCTGTTCAGAGCAACAAAGTCAACTTATTTTCTAGGATAACAAAATTAAACATAAGTACATTTTTAGTAATTCAGCGAGCTTAAGTAGAATGTGTTAAAAATATTTTTAGCTAATTTATTCATAACTAATTTTATTAGTTTAATTAAAATGCAATTGAAGTTAATTTAAATTTTTGCTAATTAGCATACAAAATGTGTGCCAGTTGTATGCAATTATAATTACACTATATTCAATTATAATTACTATAATTGAATGCAATTGTAGTGAATTTAGATACATAAGAAAAAAGATGTATTTCATTTAGTTGGAACTGAGGCGATTTCAGAACAAAATATTTAAGTATTTGTAAAAATAAAACAAAAAACGAATAAAAAGAAATATATTCTTTTAGTAAATTGTATAAATACTTTTCTGAGATTAATTTTAAGTTATATATGAGCAAATTAAATTTAAAGACCTTCAACTCAGTTAAACTGAAATTATTACAATCTCTGAAGCACTTAAATTGCGGATAATTAAAATGTTCTTAAAAAAACACAACTACTCAAGGTAATTTCCAAAAAAATTTACTTTGTGTGGAAGTGATTTAAAGATGTATTATAAATATAACTGTAATTATAGAATTTGTTTAGATATAGAAAAACTGCACACAGCAATAAAAGAAAATTATTTTAAGAAATTTTCAAAGCACTCACTTTCAATGCTCACTTTTATAAATGTCCAGATTTAAGTGTTTCCTTAAAAGCCCATAATAAAAAATTATTATCCATTCACTAAGTATATACTTATGAATGTATGTAGTATATAGGATACAAACTAGTAATCAAGATATAAACCTCCTGGTCACTACAATATAAATGTGAATCTTAAATTTTATCCAAGCAGAAGAAAAAACCATTTACACTTTTAACAACACCTTCAAAAGCCTTCATTTATTTAATCACTGTATATTAAATTAGCTGACATTCTAGACTTTAACCACTTTTTGTAAAGTTTTCAAAAATAAAAATATATATAATAAATACTAATGATTGCAATTATTTATCCTAAATTTACATATTTTTGGACTATTCTTCCTAATTATGTACAAAAACGTGTATGTATTTAATTTTAATCTGGGTTTTAAAATTTTTTGTTTATTTTTACGTAGTTTTTAACACAACAAATATATTCTCATGAAAAGCAGTTCACCTGATTTCAAACGAATTTGGTTCACTTGATAATTATTATCTTCAATACTTTTTTGTAGAGAATATTTCAACCCTGTGCTGACTGAGTGGACGAAAATGAAATGTCAAAAACACGCTGCTCTTAATAGCCAGGTTTTGTTTTGCTTTTCTGGTGCCCGAATTAGTGCCTGGAATTTTCGTTGTAAAATTGATAAACGGTGAGTGATAAGTTTATTTTGTTTAATATTATTTTTGGTATAAATTTTGCCATTAAAATTTATTATTAAGAGAGAATCATCATTTTTTTTTCTCTACATCCTCTGCTTTGCATATCGCGTTGGTGCCTTCGTTCACTTCGCAAAATAGACAAAGCTTAATATTCTCAATATCAGGCAGGCAACATTGGCGTGGAACTCTAATGCCGCGGGGATCACGTTGCGGACGCAGCAGATGCTTCTGCAGCGACCAAACGATGTCGCTGGCCAACGCACTGATGCACAATTTAATGCACGAGTCAAAATTCAGACTGTTGCGTGCGTAACTTAGAATTGCAACTGCCATTTGTTCAGCCAGGAATTTCTTGTCCATTTCTGCAAAAATATTAAATTGAATTCCAACATTACTCTTAATAATAGTACTTTTTCTATCTCAGAAGTTTTCCCTATCTACTTACCAAGCAGTTCCTTGCGCACATCCATTATCTTGTCATCGAAATGACACTGAATCGCACGGAAGACGCGTCTGCCCACTCCCACAATCAACTCGTGCTTGAATTTAATGACAAAGTGCTCAGCAAAGATGATGTCATTACGAGTCAAATGAGGTCCATACGATTTTTCATGACTTTCCTGTTGAGATTCTACAGGTATTGAGGCCAAAGAACCCTTGGTTTTTAAAAATTAATAGGGAAGTCGGGAGTTAGAAGTCTATGTATAAAGTACGCAAATCTGAGCGTAAACTTACGGCTGGAGTTGGAGCACGCTCGGTTGCAACCTTCAGGTCGATGCTTGGATGAATCGCATAACTTGAAATGCCGATTATAGGAGAAAAGGTACTGAATGAGACGTTTCTTTGGTTAACCAAATCTGTAGAGTTCAATTCATTATCTGCGTTCCTTTTGGCCATTTCTCGAGTGTGGGCAATAATTTGTGTTGCCCTCTGAAAGCGGAGAAATAATAACAAAGACTACTTCAAGAAGTTTATAAAATGAGAGTAAAAATATGAATATAAATGACAGTTGAATATTAACTTAAATTGTTTTCGAATAATATTAAAAGATTTCTTCTCCAATTACGATATTAAAAGCTGGCTGAAATTTTCATTTACTTACAAATATGACGAATGTCTTGGTTTCTTCGAAGTATTTCCTCACATTTCCAGTGACAAATTTAAGAGCTATACGATCACCACTCAAATCCTTGTCGAACGTTTTTATTATATTCAATAATATAAATGTAGCAGCCTTGTAAATTGGATCATCCAAATCAAAAGGTGGCTCCTTTTCACCATGCATTTCGACGGCGACCTTCAGTGCATTTAACAAATCTTTGCTGACCAAATTGTCAAAAACTTTTCGATAACCATCAAAAGCTGATTCAGTCTCAATTGGTACTACCTTCTCCTTCTTCCTCTTACGCTTCTCCTTGGTCGGTTTTATATTTCTTACACAAGGCTGAATTTCCTCGTGAATCCTAGCCTCATTTGATACTAGGTCCTTTCCCTGACGATTCTCCATGTTCTGATTTATATTTCTTTCACGTTTCTGATTGAGTTCCTCTTGAATTTTAGCCCTATTTGATAACATCTTCTCCTCCTCGCTTTTCTTACGCTTCTCTATGAGCTGTTTTATATACCTTGCACGTTTTTGAATGTCCTCTTGAAATTTAGTACAATTTGATATTATCTTCTTCTGCTTCTCTTTATCCTTATCCTTGTCCCTCTCTCGCTCCCTCTCTATCTCCCTCTCCCTCTCTATCTCCAATTCTATCACCCTCTCTATCTCCCTCTCTAACTCCCGTTCTCTCTCCTCCAGATCCTTCTTCTGCCTCTCCTTCCTCGCCTTAGCCTTCTCCTTCCCCTTCTCCCTCCTTCTAAGCCTCTCCTTGTGGCGTTTTATATACTTTGCACGTTTCTGAATTTCATCTTGAATTTTAGCCCATTTGTCAGTGTATACTAAGTGATGATCCTGCGGTAGAAAATTCATTCATAAAAATGAGTTTACATATTTTTATGTGGACTAAAAGGTTAAATATACATACATTATAAAAAATTTTGAAATCTTCTAATTTAAATGTTCGAATTTAAATAAAAGTGATTTTCATTTTTTGAAATGATAACCAGTTCAAAACATTTTAGAAGTATTTGAGGTTTACAGGTTTATAAAATAGTACAATCCACTACTGTATTTAGGTTTGTTATTTGATTATCGAATATCGAGTTTATGTTTACTTTCATACCTCAATAAAATCGAGCCTTTTTTTAGCCAGCTCTTCCAGTAACATTTTAATTTTATGTTGGTTTGCGATTCGTTCATTTAAACGCAACTTCCAGGAGGTGATCGTGGACTCGTTTTGTAATATAACACGTTTTTCTTCCAAAAGCTTCATATTCCTTTTCAAACGTTCTTTTTTGAACTGAAAGAATTTCTTTAAATTGATCTGCTTCTTACGATTCTCTTCGTTGCAGATATCCCAGTGGCGTTGCATGTTCATGATGTTTAGAATCTTCCTATGATTCAGTACTGAAGCTTTCATTTGTGCGTAACCAGCCATGCGGTGGAAGTTATTTTCTGTCTTTTGCCATAATTTCTGATAGCGTAACGCTCGCATCTGATCGATTTTCTTCTTACGTGTCAATATCTCAGTATAGCTATGTTGGCGAGCAGATAGATTGCGATGATCACGTGTGGTGATAGCTTCAGCACTGAAAATCAGCATGCGATCGCGTTGCTCAGATTCCTGAAATAAAAGATAAACTATCATATCATGGTTCAGAAAGAAGTAAAAAGAGGATCATCTATTCACCAGCCGATTGAGTTCTTGCATAACATAGTAAAGCTGTGATTTATGCAGCTGGAGTCGATACTCATTGAAGTCCTTAAGAGTGCAGATGACGTCATTGTCCTGCGTTATTTCGCCATTTTCTCGTAGACGCTAAAACGGCGTAAAATATTAAGAATGGAAATCAATAGAATCTCACAAACTTTAGCATTTGCAACTATTTCGCAGCTCTGTTCAGCTCACCTTTAAATTTCTCTCATTTGCATAGAAAGTTTTAAGATTTGAATCGTGTAACGGATTGTATTCAGGAAAATTGTCATGTCCAAAAGGATCAAATTCTTGTTTTAGATGTTTAAACTAAAAAACAGAAATTCATAAAAATTATCTAATAAAGTTTAAATGTGTATCCGAATCAAAAGCTATCATTTAGTATAATTTTTGTCCATCTTTTTTATTATCTTTCTTCTCTCACTCTCTCTCTCTCTATCTCTCTCTTTCTTACCGATTGTCCTATTTTGTTTTTGGAAAATATCACTTGATTTCCCGGACATTTCAGCATCGGTAATTTGCTATTTAACGGTATATGTTCCCATCCTGGCAAGCTGTTGATTGGCAATCCTGATTTGAAGACTATATTTTTAATTTGTACTACGTTGAGGTTGTGGCGGCGCGGCAAAGAAAGAACTTCGATCATTTTACATCTGTGTCGCAGTACGTTACGAGGATGACATCGATTGCTAGAGGTAACGGAATCAAAATGATTGAATTTTCGAATTAAAATTTTGGCTGATCCGATGGTTTTTAAGGGGAAAAAATATGTAGAAATTTGTATTCGTATTTCGTGCTAACTCATTGGTGATCGTTTGAAATATAAAAAAAAATTCAATTTTCAAATGAAAATAAAATCGGCATCTGATCGATCAAATGTACTACTCAGTCTTCAGTAGAATGTTCAGTGAAAAAGGAAACTCTTCAATTGAAGGACGCTTAACGACAAGCACTACCCTTCATCACTTTATTCTGATATGCGATATGCTACAGCTTGTTCTCTGTAACCCATCTATTCGATGGCACTTAGTTCACTCTAAGCTGTAAATGCGGCTAATGTAAAAGCGGGCGCATGACGCCCACTTTTGTTGAAGAGTTAATATTTATACTAGTTGATCTCAACGAATTGAGTTTTGTGCTTGCAACTTCACTGCTCTGTTACATGGTTTTAAAAAAGGTTCTTCAGTTTTTACACAAAAAGGGGGCGTGTCTGTTGGTCGATTTCGTCCATCTACAATCCCAATCATTTCATTCTGATATCTCTATTCGTTTTCCTCCAATCGTGATTTTCACAGATAGTTCGGCGGACTGACAAATGTACAGACGGATGGACCTGGATGGACGCTGATAAAATCTTTAGATTCTACAATTTAAGGAGTTAAATTAAACACATGAACTACCAGGATAATGAGTCTTAGTAGTAAAGACAGCAACAATAGCAATAACAATAATAACAGCAGCAGCCAAAATAACAAAAGACTATCGAACAATGGAACACCCGACCATCAACTGGTATAATGGAAAGCGTAACAATGAAGACTCCTCGAGGTGCCGTTCGAAATGAGAAGAACCTAAACAAAAAGGTCTTTAAACAAAGCCAACTTTAGTCGTCGTAAGCAGCATCTTTTCGTTAATTTAGATGTGTTTATTCGGTTGTCCAGATCTGAAGGTTGAATTAAGCGAGTCAGCTTACAAGTGTCTCAGTATAGTTCCAAGTAACCAAAACAAATAACAAACCGAAACAACTAGGTAATATAATAATTTCTGCTTTTCTACGGAAGATATTCGAGATTTGTATTTTTAATGCTAACCATGAGTTATTCTGAATGTTATGTTTTTTTTGTTTCATTCAAGTTGTTTTGTTTTGCCATAAAATATCGTTAAATTTGCACAAATAACGACAAGAAAACCGGGGTGCTTTTTAAAGAATCTTATTTTATTCTTTTTATTTTTCTACTCAAACGTTCGGCTTTCCCCGTCCATCTTTCGAAATTGAATGCGAAAGCTAAAAAGGAATGCTTTTGAAAAGCTTGTTTTAGTGTATAAAAGCATTTAATATTAGGTACTAAAATTTAGTTGGTTACTCGGAGTGATGTTCATGAATGATTCGGAAAGTTGTGACAAGACAAGAAAATTCTTAGGATTTAAATCCTTTCTTAGCCTTAAACGAGTGTCATCTGCTTAAAGCGCCTTTTAATTTTAAGTTATTGTAAATTTAGAGGTTATAATTAGAGCCTTCCCTATAAAATTTAATGGTTCCTTGAGAGAGGTTCTTAATTCGAAAATATTATGCGAGTGTATTACCAGGTAAAAGAACAAATGTAGTTAGTATCGCTTACGGTCAGCAAATGACCCTAAGGGAGAAGAATGGGAGGGTTTTTATGCTTCACTTTCCTTAGAGTATGGTTTTAAAAGATGGCGAATATCAGGTAGGTGCTTGAGATAGGTTCACATCTGGAAGTAAGGTTGTGCACTGATAGAGACAAATATTCTGCATAGTCCAATACATAGTGAACACAACATTTTTTAAACTTCCCTGTTTTTTGTAACCGGAAAAAAAGAAGAATTAAGTTCCGGTTCCTGGTTCGTCTTTTAAATTAATCGAGCGTTAATATGAAACCTAAGGTGTTTATCAAAGCAGACGTACTTTTTAAGAGCCGAATAAAAATGCAACTGACGATGAACTACCTGAAACGAGAGCCAGTGAAAGCCACCTGATGCGAGAGTATTGCTCAAAGTACTCTTTCTCTCTCTCTCCTCTCTCTCTTTCTCTCAAAAGCTTTTACTTTCCATTTCTTTTCAACGGCAATATATTCAACGATGTCAATGCGAAGCTACTCTCTCAAGCAGCTTGTTATTTCGAATTCAGTCTTAGTTCGAATATCAAAGGTGTTGGACGAGCCAGTAGTTGGCCTTCTATATTTTCTTATTATTTGGATTTTTTCCTCTACACAAACAGTGGAAATATTAAGCAAAGCAACCACCCTCCCAAACGCGGCTGCTCGTCCCAACCCTCGCCATTGTTAAGCAGCAACTTTGCTTGTTTTTGCACAGTTCAGTGGAATGAATAATGGACAATCCTGTTATAATTGTTGCTGCTAGGATAATGCTTTAAGCAGAAGCCGACAAACAATCCTTAATAATTCTTAAATCAAAGGACAGTAAAAACAAAAAAAAAAGAAAGACAATTGCATCGTGACAACAGATAGACAAGAAGAAGACAGAAGTAGTGACAGTGCTTTTGTGGAGTTTGTAGAGATTGATTCGTAATGGTTACATAAACCAGGGCGTCAGGACGCATAAAAGGATGTGTATATAGTGTAGTTGAAAAAGAAAAGTTTAGGCGGTTCGGTGAAGTTAAATGATGTTAAATAATAAGATCAACGAACCTTCAGTTTATTTAAAAACACTGCTAACAGAAAACTCGTGTCTCACTCACAAACGGAAGGAAAAGAAAAACCAACATACTTAGCATGAAGTGCTGTTTAATGTAGCATAAGTTAAGCTAAGAAACACTTGCGGCTCTTAAGGTTTAAGTGGCAACTCCAGGAAACTGTTTAAAGGGTGTTGCATAAAGAAGTGACCGATAACCTTGACATGTAACAATTTCTCTACGATTTACTCAGGACTCGCACAGTTGTGTACATGTGTGTTTGTGACATTTGCCTACTTTGCAATACATACATACAGACAGTCAGACAGACAGCGAGGCGGTAAGACAACCACCAAACGTTGTGCTACGTAAGCTTCTACAATTTTTCTTCCCTCGAGACACGCTATGAACTCATGGGTTTAAAGAACATGCTGTGCTTCGCTGCGAATAGAGCAGCAGTGGCAACAACGTAGGGTGTCTGCGTCCGCTGATATAAGAACAAGTAAACAAGTGCTTGAAATGATGCCACTTTCGCTGGCGAAGCAGCAACAACATCGAACACGAGTACAACAACAATCATTATCTACCCAGAAACATTTGATTTACTCCAATTGTTGAAACCCATATAAAGTGGCTCTGGAAAGAAGAATTTGAAGGACTAAACTTAAATCCATCAACGAACGTTAGTATCCCGCTCTGAATTAATTCTGTAATGTACCCAGCGCCTAGTCATCGAAGAATCATTAGAATCATCACTGAAAATCTCATCACTTACGTTCATCACTCATCACTATTCGTACTTTGGCCAATAATAGCAATAACATTCTCATCATCACATAAAAGATGCTCCCAGAGCACAAACATAAACGCACAGCATCACCTGCAACAGCTGATCCAATAAAAGCGCTCGAGTCGCTTGAGCCGCTTGATTACAGCGCTGGAGACAACATCATCACTATCAACAGCAGCGACTTCAGTATCGCTACACCACCGATTTCACCAACCAAGCGCTCAACAAATACCAACACGCTGCCTGCAGCACCAGCGAAAAGGCAACCTCAAATAAAACTGTTAAGTTATAAAATTCATGATTTTCTGGATAAAAAGACATCAGATCATCAGCGAGCATCCGATCCCATCGATGACAAGCAAACGAATCGTAATCACACTTCGGTAAATGCCACCAGCTTCAACATCAACTCAACAGTTAGCAGCACATCATCTACTCAGCGAAGCGGAAGCATTGCATCCACCTTCTGCCATCTCTCACATTGGATTTCCTATCAGGACAATATTGCCGATGCACATCACCGCAGAGGACGTCGTCTGAACGGTCTTCAACTGCCTTTGCATCCACTGCAACTCGTCGGGTGGGTTGTCCTGGTCCTCTTTGGTTTGGCTTCCTTCTGTGTTCTCATACCAACCTTCAACGTAGCTCTGCAAGGACCACTTTATGGCCTCATCTCTGGCCTGTACATTGTTCACGTTGTCTCTCATCTGGCTGCGCTGCTGATCGATCCCGCCGATCGGGAGCTCCGTCGCGTACATCGCAACGACCGCATAGTGCCCGAGTTCGATCGCAGCAAACACACGCATGTCATCGAGAACGGACGCTGTCATCTGTGTAACATACGCACCACCTCGCCGCGCACCAAACACTGCTCCGTCTGTAACAAGTGCGTCGGGAAGTTCGACCATCACTGCAAGTGGCTGAATCACTGCATTGGATCGCATAACTATGTCGCCTTTCTAATGTGCGTCGTCAGCGCGGTAATCGCAACACTTGTGATTGTCCTGGCAGCCATCGCGCAGATTGTGCTATTTTTGGTGCAGCCGGAGTGGCTGAGTTTCTGGTATACAGGAGCCAGTACGAATCTGCAACATGACCGTAGTGTCTCCGCCGGAAGAAGCGCCACATCCGAGGACAATCTGTGGTCAGGTTTAAATGAAACGCTATTGGAAATCAATGCTACCGATTATAATCTAGACATCCTCGCCAACAACCTTAATTCGTTTCTTTCGGAAGATGAGCTCTTTGGCAACAACGCCACGACGTCGGCAGCAGCAATAATTGACGACAATCTCAACATAACATTGATTGCAACTACTTTAAACCACAGTTATCTGACACCAGGCGCAACAGCAATCGTCAACGCCGTTAGCAGCAACGCCACCACAATAACGGCCACAATTGCTGGCATCGGTGTTAGCGATACCATTTTCTTAATATTTGTTGGCATTCTTGGCATCCTGGCTGCTGTCACTGCAGGGTTGCTGCTTCATCTGTGCTTCTTCCATATCTACATTTCTTTTCTGGGTCTCACCACCTACGAGTACATTCGCAATCATCGGCAGACGCAGGAAGCAAAAGCAAAGCATGCATTGACGGTACTTACGCAGCCAAAAAATGGTGTTGCTGACGGTGCACAGCAGCCGCAACCTCAGCTGATCACAACAACAGCGGGGATTCCGTCCAAAAAATCAACAAGTGCCAGCTGTGGCCAAATTTACTTCTGTTCACGCCTTAAACATCCGAACGCATTGGATGCCACGCAGGTTCATTATCTCGAGGCACACAAAACAGACGCTCCAGCAATTTATGGCACCCATCTTCACTGTTGCTCTAATTCCAGTGAATACCATCAAACTGCGTCGAAGAGCTACTACATGTGCTCACTGTTGGAGGAAGGCGATGTGATTGAAGCTCGGTCACCGCCGGCCCTTAGCATTAGTGCACATATCGACGATTCCTATGACGAGTATGCACAGGTTGAAACCAATGCTATGCGGGGCAACTGGAAGAGCTATCATTGTTGCTCGTCATTCAGCGCCAATGCTATGCAACGGCGCCTCAGCGCTGCCACAACGAAAGCCACTCTCGTCGGTGAAGTTGATGCTGCCACGGCAACCTTGAGCGCGCGGCGTTCCTACATGCAGTTCTCCGAGGAGTGTACGTTCTGCAGCTTCCGCATACGGAGTCCCAAAGTTGCCAAAAAGATGACGACGCCATCGACCTTGGTCGGGAGCGCACAGCAGCCGGAACACTGTCGCCGTTCTGCCAACTCATCCGCAGAGACAGTGGAAGTTGGCGCCGAACGTCAACGCTGCTGCATGAAGGCCATCTCGAAGCATCAGCGCTGGCGCAGGAAGTGGAATTGTTGCGCCAACGTGCCCGACAGTCCCGATGTGCCGCCTACCGATGTGATTGCAGCGTTGGCAATGCGCCATCAGGCCGAAGGCTCTGTCGCATCCAGTGGAAGGAACAAAATCAGTGCTGCCGAATTGCCGGTGCAGTTTATTAAAGCGACACATGGCCCCGCCGCCACAACTAACAATCATTCACTCTCTCCGCAAAGTGCCAATCTGAAAGAGTCGTACGTACGCAGCAACCGTCCCTGGCCCGTGGCACGTCTGCGCCGCATGCTTAGTCGCTATCGACGTTCACATTGTCGTCGCCCAAACAACAATCCGGCCACTTCGTCGCATGCAAGTTCCGACAACGAAAATCCAATCAAACACAATCAAATCCGCCCACTGCAGGTGGGACTGCAGCCCAATGGCATGCATAACGACAGCAGCTCGCCGCAGCCACCTTCCTCCAACACCACCGCCTCTGAGCGCAGCAGCGATCCCAGCATATATAGCGATCCAAGCACTACATCGACCCTCTCAACGAATACCATCGAAACTATTTTGCCAACCTCGGCCATTCGCGATGACAGTTCCACGACATACACCGTCTCTCCGGTGCTGACCTTCAGCATGCCACCCGCGTTACCACCGCCAACACGCCGTAAAATACCCAATCCAACAGATCTTGAAGAACTGGCCGAAATGCTCGGATTCTCTTCGCCAACGCGACCATCCGGCACAGCGGCAACACATCGTCTGCCCGCACTTAACAATTCCGTGTATCGTCGTCAACGTCGCAAGCACTTCTTACGCACACGTTCGCCCACACTGTCGCCCATACACGAATCGGGTCTGTCTAATCCCACCTCGCCGCAGCCGTGTCGTCACAACTCAACGTCGAGCTGTACGCCTGTGGCGGCGGCGGCCAGCCTAGTCGTCAACAACCTGTGCGGCGAGCTGACGCGAAAGACGTCGTCCAACAGCTCCCTGCAGAGCAGCAGCAGCAGTAGCACCAACTCAAGCAGTACTTAAAATCGAAGTACTCCGAATCTGCCCAGTCTGCAAATCGATCAAATAATAAATAGCAAATAGTAGCGAAATTATGACGAATAATCTTACCGGCACGTTAGTAGAAACGCAGTAGTTTAGTTAGAAATTAAAAAATATGTCCAGTCAAAAGAATGTGAGCTTTGAACTAAAATCAAAACCATATTTATTCAATGTAGAGTTTAAAGACAGTCAATCATTTTAAGCTTGTTTCGTAGTCGATGTTGTCAATTATTCTGTGTACTACTACTACTACATGCATGTTGAAAGATGTATGTACATATGTATGTACATAGGAAGAGTTTCAATAAAAATTATTTCAATTTTATTCAAATCATTTGAAATTACTGAATACATTTTTACTTTTAGTTATAAAGTTCTACTGATGTAATATTAGAGATCCCATTAATTAGAAAATTTTATTATATTTCATTTTTCAATTTCAATTTTAAGTTTCAATTTTCATTTGGCGTTAATTTGGGTTCATGATGATACAGTCTTGTGGAGGGTGAAGTTTGTTGGTTATTGTTTACAGCTGTCAATGCTGTCAGCAGGTTTCGTTCAACTCCCACAAGGATTTCTTAGAGTTCACGTCAATCCTGATGATCTCGAACTTTATAGTAAATATTGAGAACGATGAAGACATATTTTAATATGCTGTTGAACTGGTTTATGTGCCATCATTTGTAGGAACTTCGGGAATTTCTGGAAATATGAAATATGAATACTTGGAATCTAAACGTTTTCTGTAGTAAATTAAAAGTAGTTTTCTAGGATTCATACTTTCGGAAAAAGTCCCACTGAATGGCTCATGGACCATAAGTATTTACGATATGCAAATAGATCCTAAATGCTTTTTCATGATGTGGCAATCTAAAAGTAAACTACAATTTGTAATCCATTATTTCTGCTCACAGCGCTTAATACCCGTACCTGTTTATTTACGTTCCTATACTTGGAATCTTCCAATTTATATCGGATTTCCATTTTTAGCCTTTATTCAGGTATAAAAAATTTAAACTATAACTTGATGTCCTCATTTTCTAGTTTTAAACTCAGGTAATCAATAAATGGACTAACGTTAGCAGGTTTTCCTATAATTGAATTTCATTGCACATTGAATATCCTTGCTATTACGAAATTGAATGTAATTGCTCTTGTAGCTGTTGTTGTTTCGGTAGATTAGCGCGGTAGATTAGCCTGGCGACACAGGCTTCGCATTGGTTGTTTTTTAATTGCTTATATTAAAAAGACACCCGTCGATGGCCCAAAATATATTGTATCATATTACATATACATTACATACATATGTACATATGTATATACAGAAATAAATTGCCTATAATAATGTATAAAATTTCATAAAACGTTGAAAATATTTGCCGAACTTTACCATTTTTTGCATAAATTACGAAATTCCATCGAATTTTACCAACTTTAAAATATAATTATCTCATATAAAGTCTGAGACTCTTCCATTTTATTTTTTTCCAATATCAATTAATCATTTATTTTCATGATATTGTCATTCGAATTAACGTTAAATTTTGTTGTTCTTAGTTTTTAGAAAATCGCTCGTATCATCTCGCCAACGAAAAATTAAACCTTCGCTTTCTAGATTTCGTGCTTGTTGTCATGACCACTTGTTGTCGTACTTTAGACATTGTATATATACATCTCTACAGGTAGGTCTTAAAATAGCTACTCGTATACAGTGTATTACAAGTATTTTCCCAAACGCGATATGTTAATTTTTTTGTATTTCACATGAACTCAGTTTCGTCCGATTTAATTATCATTAAGCATGCAATATTTTTACAAATTACGATATTTCACAAAATTAGTTCAGATCATCCGTTTTCAGGCCACAACAAAAGTCCGTAATAATGAAGTCCATTTATATTTTCCTCCTGCTCTTTGCTACCGTTAGCAGCGTTATCAATAAAATATTGATTTCTTTCAATATAATTATAGTTTATTTTTATTAATTTTGAGTTTACCGGTCAAATGCGGTAGCATGTTCTTTCGATACCCTACAGTCACCCTACCAAACAACCGTACAATAGTTGGTACTGGGCACAATTTTTTAATTTCATGTCTAGAAATCAACGCGTTGCGTAGCGCTATTTTGGATTTCAAATAGTTTGGATTTTGCGATATCAGCCACTTTTATATAAATACTTAAATAATCTTTATTAAAACAGTATGACGGCATGGTATAACAGTATAAAGTATGACGACAGAACACATCATCTGTATATTTATTATCAATCCTTCCTACTAGAATGGGATATAATCCCCCACCAGTGTCAGAATGGGTGCATTCCGCCTACTTTTATATACAATATACATGTATATTTTACATATAATGTCAATCATTCTCATTGTTACAAAAATCTTCTTTCAGCGACTGTAGAGACTCAAAAGATTGATATATTTTGATCCTTTTTTATCTATAATACTAAATCATTATTATAGAGGCGCGATGTCAGCCCAACCAACAACTTGTCAGCCAACCCAGCAGGCGGGTTCGTTTTGCAGCATGTTGTACAGGTTGGCACCACCTTAAATGGGTGGCGTCAGCGGTGGTGATGGTAATGAAAGTGTTACCAAGTAAGGAGGACGAGAAGAACTCCAAAGGATAAACTAATATCTCTTTGGTTCCTATAAAAAAAATATGATTGATTTGCTAGACAAGTTAATTTTGCCTCTATGGTTCGGTGTCTATGGCGGTGTGTTTATCGGCAGTAAACTAAGACTGAATGACGGTGGATGGAGGCAACAAGCTGAACCCACTAAAAGTTCCACTGGATGAATGTGGCTGTCTTGACTGCCGTTGCCGTGAACATAGGTGAACCAACCTTTGTATAATCCATATTCACGTTTTGATGATGATGTTTCAGGGCGCTGCCCAAAGAGTCTCTTCGTCTCTCTGTCCGTGTCACAGTCTGTAACTTCGTCTTATTTCGATTTAGTTGGTTCAACGAACTTCTTGCGGAAGCCTTTTGCGAATTTTCCTTTTTTTAACTATTTGCATTGATAGATAACTTAAATGTTTGTATAGACGAGAATCGACGTACTCTCTCCTATCTTTCTTCGTTGCACGCAAGTAAAGACAGTAATCATGCTTTATGGCAAATTTAATGATTGTGTAATTAACATTAGTAAAAGAATGAAATTAATAATGCAACTCGCAGAGGCAATTTATTAAAAATTAATAAAGCAGAAATAAGAAGAGATACGGAAAAACTGTGCTGCAATAAATCACAGAAAACTATGATTATCAAATTGTCTGGAGGAAATAAACTCAATTAAAAAAGAGGTTTTTCCGGCAGAAAAATGAACGATAAATCAAAAATAATCTTCATGGAAGAGGTGACTTTCATTATCATGTAACTAAGAATGGTTTCCAAATGTTGATGCAAAATATTATGTACTCGTTCCCTCGTAATGCTCAGTCTTAATAAATGCAAAAACATTTACCCATGTACATCTTCTATTCAATACCATTTCATAGACTCTCTCCAATTATTTTCACAAAAGTCATCATAGTAAATATTTATTTGATTATATCTTTTTCAAGTCGTATTCCAGAAAATTCCTTAATTGAACGGTTTCAAAGTATCGACTTCTAACAATGAATCCATGAATTTGTTTTTACCAATTTTTATTAAATTAAAAAGTATTTTTTCTGCGTATTTTGCATTTCAATACTTATCAGGCATTAGAAAGGAAGTTCGGAAACCACAGCAGTCAAAACCACAGAAACATTACGATAACTCTGCATATATTTAAGAATGAGAAACAAAAACTAAATGTGAAACAAAAACGTTTCTTTCAGTAACAAATTTCAATTCAGTGCTTGAAGTATCAGTGTTGGAATCGGAGGTTTCGGTAGCATAGTGGAAAGGCGTATTCCTGCTGCATTGATATCAAAAACCTCTGCTGTAGGTATGCATTAATTAATATTTAGAAATTCGCCATCTCAGAGCCATCCATCTATTTACATAGATACCAAGAAAGAACCATGACCATTCCGAAGACAAAAAATAATTAGCTGCTGAAGCTTTTATTTAGTTAAAATGGTCCTGTTGCATTTTCTACTTATTCTCCTTATTTAGTTTTCTAATTTATTTACACTGCAAGAAAAACTATTTGCTGTTGTCTTGATGTATACTTTTCTTTCTTCTTCTTTTCTTTTAGCTGACATTGATATCGTGTTCTGTTCTATTAATTAATAAAAAAAAATATACTATCAAATCTTATCATGGCCGATGCGGTGGACACGAATAAAATTAAAATAACCTCCGATGGAGGAGTTTTAAAAGAGATCTTAAAGGATGGCGTAGGCGACGAGTGTCCGCTCGCTGGTTGTACAGTCTCCCTGCACTACACCGGCAAGCTAACCGACGGCACCAAATTCGATTCTAGTGTTGAGCGAGGCGAACCGTTCGAGTTCTCGCTGGGAAAAGGTCAAGTAATCAAAGCCTTCGATTTGGGAATCGCCACCATGAAGCTGGGCGAAAAGTGCAATCTAATTTGTGCCCCCGAGTATGCTTACGGGGAACTCGGCAGCCCGCCCAATATACCACCGAATGCGACCTTGATCTTTGAGTTGGAGATGCTCGGCTGGAAGGGTGAGGATCTCAGCCCCAATACAGACGGCAGCATCCAGCGATTCGTTCTCGAAAGCAGCAGCAAAAAACGCACCCCTGCCGATGGGGCTGCCGTTAAGGCGCATCTCACTGGCAAACATGGCGGAAAGATCTTTGAGGAACGCGAAGTAGCATTCGATTACGGAGAGGGTAGTGAGTTGAAGATTGTTGAAGGTGTGGAAATCGCCTTAGGCAAGATGGCCGTCGGCGAGACCTCAAGAATCAAAATCCAACCCAAGTATGCTTACGGAGAGAAGGGAAGTGAAGAGTTGGGTGTACCGCCGAATACTGAAGTCGAGTACACCATAAAACTGATTGAATGCGAGAAGGGCATCGAGGAGTGGAAACTGAGTGCCGACGAGAGAGTGGCGCAAGCCCAACTATTTAAGGACAAAGGTACCACATACTTCAAGAAGGCAAACTATCGGCTGGCTTTGAAGATGTACAAGAAATGCATTGATATATTGCCGGAAGAGAGTAAGAACGAAGTATTGAGTCTCAAAATAGCCGCGCACAGCAATCAGATTCTTTGCTATCAGAAAATCGATGACCTCTTCTCGGGAAAGAATGCCTGTGACGAGGTACTTAAATTGGATGCGAATAATATAAAAGCGTTGTATCGCCGGGGCATGTGTAACCTGGGCATCAATGAATTCAAAGCCGCTGCAGCGGATTTCGAAAGAGTCGTAAAGCTAGAGCCATCCAACAAGGCGGCTCAGAACCAACTCACCATCTGCTCTCACAAGATCAAAGAGTGCAATGTCAAGGAACGGAAGATTTACGAGAACATGTTTGCTAAGTTTGCAGCGGTAGATAAGAAGCAGAACCAAATCGAAATCGGGTCGTCCGATGTGTTGGACAAGTGCGGCGAATGGCTGGATGAAGAAAACATCAAGTGTGAGGCTGATTTGGCCTTTGAACGCGATGATATTGTAATGATTTAAAGCTCCACAAAGGACTTCAACTAAACCTAAATTATAAATAATAAAAATAATGATTTTATGTATGTACTTCAAAGAAAAAACAAAGATTGATTTTTCCTCCAAAATTCTTGTTTATATTATTTACGGGTTGTTTTATTTTAAGGCTTTAAGTAATAACGTGAAGAATATTGTATTTGTTACATTAGTTGAAATGAAAAAAATAGTTTCATCTTTAGTTTCTGCACCTGTCTTGAAGACAAAACTTTTTTAAATACCCGAAGTCTCAAATCAATAATATCCTTCGTGGTCCTTCCCCCTTGTATGCTGTCCCTTCTCTTCGAATGATGCCACGGATACTGCAAAATTTTGTCAACAGTTTTGAAACCAATTTTCTAAAGTAAACATTTCTAGAAACTTCCTTTATTATGAGTGTGTATGATGGTCCTTTCTCGTTATCCAGAATTCCGCATTTCACCTCTACTTTAGCTTTCATGTACTGAAAACTAAGCTGAAATTGTTTTTATCTTAGGCACGTTGGGTCAATTAGGGTCAGTAATTAAATATTTATCACCAGACAGACTGTCAGGTTAAAACTTTTAATAGAATCTCAGTAATGATTGCCACGGTGACAACGTGGCTCGGATGAGTGCAGTCTTGAATTCAGCAAAACAAGAAAGAAAAAACATGAGCGGAGTCAAATTTTTAATCCAAAGGGCCGATTAGAAACTTTATCCCCAGATATGGAAGCGAAATGTGAGAGGGGTAAAAGCTCTCATGTGTCGCCTTTCTAGAATTTTGTCGTATTTACAGAATTGGGTGTTTGCAAGCTTTAACAGGGCGCCGGCTCGTGTTTATGTTTACAGCAGCGGTTTCAATAAACACAAACTATATACGAATCGAAGCGAAAAAGCGAAAATAACTGGACTTCGTCGGTTACGATGAACTGTCAAATGAGGTGGGGGACGGTGCCGACGAAGAATGGGCCATATTTTCCCGTAATACTCGTACTTTGGACGAATGTCCGAGTGCCTACAGTTTAAGGTGCGGACGTACATGCATACACATGTATATACATATGTACCTACAGTTATGTACATACTATACGTATGTAATCTTGTTGGTGACTAAAAACAATAGTTGAAAAAAGGATAGAAAACTGTGCCATATACCGTATATTTTGTACATGTGTATGTATGTATGTATGTACGACGAGTACTTAAACAACCGCCTTTTTTATTTTATGGCCTAGAAACTTGCACTCGGTGAAACCCATTGCGGGGAATAATGGAATATCCTTTAAATAATGTATTGTACATGAGATTTAAAGTGTGGCCAGGAAGAGGAAGGGGTTGAAATAAAACGAAATGTATTGAAATTAAATGTCATTGTTGTTGCTGTTTTTTTATTACATCATTTGTAGGGTAAACCATTGTTTAAAAAGGTTCTTCTTCTAGTTATTTATATTTCCACTCTATGCATTTCCATACTCGCGTGGCTACGTTCTAAAAATATAATAAATTATTGCAAGGACCTTTTGACCAGAAAGAGTGCTATTTTCAGTCGGGCCGAAGCTCAAATACCCTACACCCTCATGTTAGACAGCTCATTATTCTAGCCGCAGGTCAATTTCATCATCATGAAGGTCACACTTAAGATCGTCCATCAGAGGTTCCATCCATTCACTGCCCATCGAGAAGTATCGTAAATCAAGAATAAAAGGTTTAAATGCACTTAAAATACACATTTAATTTAAAAGGTATTTGAAGGAAAAGTTAAATTTTATATGTACGAGTATGAGGATTTCTCGCAAAGTCATGAATGTACTTATACGAGTGCATGTATTCGTACAACACTCAATATAATTGAGCGACGCTTCAGTGAGTTTGTTCCCTGAAAACAGCTGTAGCGCGTGCTGCTGCTCACTTCATTGCAATTTGAAACGCTTTTACTTACTTCAATTTCATTAACTAGAAATTAATAGATATTTAATACTGAGCACACCGCAAGTTAGTGTGAAAACTGATGTATGTTATTTGATTTAATTGCACAACGAACTGCCTTTTAGTTTATTTATTTATTTGAAGAAAGTACAGAGTTCTTGAAAATTCCATACGATGAGATTCGTTGAGCAGCCTTCAAAAAGGTTAGTATGAAAAAGTGAGAGTGAAAGCACTTCTTTAAAATCTTTTGAATGCTGACCTATCGACCACAATTTTTGACACCAATAAAGCACACTTTTCACTCAGTAAGTACGTCATATTTAGACAGAGTGTCCCGCTGGGTTCTCCGACTTTTGAGCGCATGAAGGCAATCACAATGGACCACATGAACCTCTGAGTGAACGTTGTGGCTGATTTGTAACTTCCACACCGCTTTTTAACCTGACCTAACCTACTTCGTATTTGAATCGATGGACCAAAGCGACTGGAATGGATCAAGTGAGATGAAATGGTGTTATTGGTTGGTAATTCGTGATTTCCATGGTTTTAATTACATCAGCATGACGCTATTTAGTGTTCCTAACACTACAATTGAATCCAATGCCGATTGACCATCGATTCTGAAGCTAAACATTAATGATTTCTTTAAAGTGTATTATAAACATTCTTCCATTGCATTCTAATCGAAAAACATCGAGCAATTCTCATAATGAAATGTCAACTAATAACTAAACCGCAAATGCAGGTATCAATTACTTAATAAAGTTGTTTTATTCATTAACGAGAAAATAGCTTAATTCAAGATAATGACAAATTATACACATTGATTGGTTTTAGTTTCTTTTATTTACTTTTTGTTTCTTTTTATTAACTGAACGGACTTTTTTATTCCTATTTCCGTACAACAACAGCAACATACACCAAAATTTAACACTCCTGCTCGACCTCAATTCAAAACGATTCCAAAAGGTGGAACTCTATAAAAAGGCTAACTTAATTAGTGTCAATGGAGTGGTTGTATCGGGCTGCAGCAGGATTGTCTCTCCATGGCCGACCCTCCATGGAGCACTCCTTGTGTAGTACTTCTAACCTTCGATGAGAGACCTGATTCTAACTGTTTTCTTGAGAGATACTCTCATTGAACTAATAAGCACTCATTACTCTATAGTAAGTGTTTTTTAAGATATGCCACACCTCATCCGGAGAACAGAAGGAAACGACATTTCGTGTTATCATAGTGTGTGTCTCGAAGGTTTTCTGTAATTTGCTCCAAGTAGTTGAATTGTCTGTCCGTCTCTCTCTGTTTATATCCTCATAATGCAATTCAAAGTATCTAATTTCTTCACATTCATGCGTGGATTTCATACGTATCCTGTGTCTGTGTATGACATACGATATAAAGAATGTTCTGTAATCTAAAAAGTACAAGCAAAAACAGAAAGAAAAATGAAAAAGGACGAAGAACATCTTCACCGAAAACTCTTCTATGCTGTGTTTGTAAACATCACTGTATCTTTAGACGTATAGAGTCTATACTATGGACAGACTTGTGTCTCATTCAAGCTCAAGTATCCTCTACTCAACCCTCTCTTCTCCTTTCTTTCTTTGCGTACAAGTATTGAGGTCATTTCTGAGTTGAAGCATAGAGAAAGAATAACAAGAGGGCGAATCTTGAACAAAAATATTTTCCATGGTCGATCCAGTACTGGATCGAGTTTTTACTCAATGCTGAGTGTTTCGCGCTCTTCTCTTTTGCTATTGGCTGCTCTGAGCATTTGTTTCCTATCCACTACTGAATCGTTGATACATTACTCAATGCTTCGCTCTCTTGCCTTTGTTTACCTTCGTTTGTGTGTTTGCACTGATGCTCTCAGAATTCGTTCGTTCGTAAGAAGAGTTGAGCGATGGAATCTTGTATGTCAAAGGAGGTGAGAATGAATCGGTTGATCAATTTCTGGATAAAAACAGGGGTTGAGGGAACAAGGGAATTTGACTTCTTTACGTCTGTCGGTCTATTAAGCTTGGATTTTTTTCGCCCTATTATTCTTCGCTTATTAAAGGAATTTTGTTTTTTTATAACATTTTGCCGGCTTAATCAACTGTTTAGTATTTTAAATTAGGTCTGTTATTAAATTAGATTATTGTTAATTGTTATTTTGTATATTTAAGATTATAATATAATTGTTGCACCAATATTTCGTTTTATTGACAGCCCATAGGTAATGCTTCCTTAATAGAACTGAAATCATAAATATTAAAAATTTTAGTGTTTAATAATTTTAATAATGGTTTTGGACACTACAATAACAAGGTAAATTCATACACGATACAGAAGCACTTCAGTTGTTAGTACAAAATAACAAACACAAAGTCGATCTTCCGATTCCTTCGTATAACGTGTTCAATGTGTTGATATGCCGACTAAAGTATTCTTCTTCTTAAATCTTCTGCCTATACGAATTCACAACAGCACGCTATGCTCGGAACGTAGATCATTCCAGCGCGTTACAAAGCTTGGGCATCGAACAAGAAGCAGAACAAAGCTTCGAAAAGCAAAATTTCTTTCAAAAACCATAAATTGCAAATTTTAAAACGATTTCAGGCGGACGGACGGCTGCACATGGTTTGTTATTGTAAGAGAAGCAAAAGAAGACGAATCGCACCGTTCTTCTTATCACCCACTGTACTCCGCAAATTGATCGATTCTTTCTTTCACACTTTACTTGGCATACGAGAGTTGGATCGATCTCTTCTTACGCATGTTCGCTTGCATTGTTAGTGCAAAATAACAGAAGCCAAGACGATTTTCCGCTCCCTTTATACTCATTAAAACGATCTTTCGAACCCCTCACTCATTAGAAGATCATTCAATTTTGCTTTGTTATCAGCGCTGAGAAAATTACACACTGACTCACAAAACAATGCATAGTAGATCCGAATAATGAGAGAAAGACACAAAGCAAAAATTGAGAAACTGAAATCGCGTGCTCTCTGCTTGTTGATTCATTTCGCACTCATTGCGCTTCTTCGTTTCCCTTGCGGACCGACCGCTTCCATGTCGCCGATGAGTACATTTGGCTGATTCGGCCTCTTGTTATTCTTTCTCTATGCTTTAACTCAATTGAAGGTTCGGATCCAACAAACACGACTACAAAAGTTCTGACTAAAGACTAAAGTTCTAGTAGAAAGTTAAAAAAAGACCTGCAATACTTAAATAGTGAGTTTTCACTTAATATATTTTACTCCACATAAAATCCTGCAATGAATTTAAAGTGACAAAATACGAGTTACGTAAATTTAGCATCACAGTGTAAAAAGAGAAACTCGTGTTGCTTTTTGAATGACAAAAGTAGAAAATGATAATAATAAAAAATGAAAACATACATAAATGAAAAAAGAACAACAGAACAACTGCAAAGAAGAAAAGCTTCAACCATAGAGAAAGAATAACAAGAGGCCGAATCAGCCAAATGTACTCATCGGCGACATGGAAGCGGTCGGTCCGCAAGGGAAACGAAGAAGCGCAATGAGTGCGAAATGAATCAACAAGCAGAGAGCACGCGATTTCAGTTTCTCAATTTTTGCTTTGTGTCTTTCTCTCATTATTCGGATCTACTATGCATTGTTTTGTGAGTCAGTGTGTAATTTTCTCAGCGCTGATAACAAAGCAAAATTGAATGATCTTCTAATGAGTGAGGGGTTCGAAAGATCGTTTTAATGAGTATAAAGGGAGCGGAAAATCGTCTTGGCTTCTGTTATTTTGCACTAACAATGCAAGCGAACATGCGTAAGAAGAGATCGATCCAACTCTCGTATGCCAAGTAAAGTGTGAAAGAAAGAATCGATCAATTTGCGGAGTACAGTGGGTGATAAGAAGAACGGTGCGATTCGTCTTCTTTTGCTTCTCTTACAATAACAAACCATGTGCAGCCGTCCGTCCGCCTGAAATCGTTTTAAAATTTGCAATTTATGGTTTTTGAAAGAAATTTTGCTTTTCGAAGCTTTGTTCTGCTTCTTGTTCGATGCCCAAGCTTTGTAACGCGCTGGAATGATCTACGTTCCGAGCATAGCGTGCTGTTGTGAATTCGTATAGGCAGAAGATTTAAGAAGAAGAATACTTTAGTCGGCATATCAACACATTGAACACGTTATACGAAGGAATCGGAAGATCGACTTTGTGTTTGTTATTTTGTACTAACAACTGAAGTGCTTCTGTATCGTGTATGAATTTACCTTGTTATTGTAGTGTCCAAAACCATTATTAAAATTATTAAACACTAAAATTTTTAATATTTATGATTTCAGTTCTATTAAGGAAGCATTACCTATGGGCTGTCAATAAAACGAAATATTGGTGCAACAATTATATTATAATCTTAAATATACAAAATAACAATTAACAATAATCTAATTTAATAACAGACCTAATTTAAAATACTAAACAGTTGATTAAGCCGGCAAAATGTTATAAAAAAACAAAATTCCTTTAATAAGCGAAGAATAATAGGGCGAAAAAAATCCAAGCTTAATAGACCGACAGACGTAAAGAAGTCAAATTCCCTTGTTCCCTCAACCCCTGTTTTTATCCAGAAATTGATCAACCGATTCATTCTCACCTCCTTTGACATACAAGATTCCATCGCTCAACTCTTCTTACGAACGAACGAATTCTGAGAGCATCAGTGCAAACACACAAACGAAGGTAAACAAAGGCAAGAGAGCGAAGCATTGAGTAATGTATCAACGATTCAGTAGTGGATAGGAAACAAATGCTCAGAGCAGCCAATAGCAAAAGAGAAGAGCGCGAAACACTCAGCATTGAGTAAAAACTCGATCCAGTACTGGATCGACCATGGAAAATATTTTTGTTCAAGATTCGCCCTCTTGTTATTCTTTCTCTATGGTTAAAGTAAAGATGGAGACGAAGAGACATGATACTCAATATTCTGAAAAAGATGGAATGTTTTAGAAGCGGGAAATATTGAACATCCTACAATCGATAAACAAGTGTCCATAACCTTGAATTAGCCAAGAACTTTGGAAGTACAGAACCTCTCGGAAAAACTCTCGGTATTTCAGCTCAAACATGCAGAAACTTGCACTAAGGGTAGCTTATTTATTTAAATTATTACAGTCAATTGCTAGATCGCCAGATCTTCTCTTAATAAAAGCATCTTTCGCCATGTTTTCTTTTGTGGTTTCCACTTAATTAAAATTCAAAATTGATTTTTATTACTCTTGAATGGATTTCATCCATAAATAAACGTTCAAATTTCTGCACTGATTACGTCTGCAGTACGATGCTGCTGATGATGATGCTAATGATGACGATGATGACTTTGAACATGAATTAAAAGCAACTCGAGCTGAATAAACAACAAAAACATGCGAAGCATCAGAAATTAAAACTCACCCAAGCCGAAAGCTTTTCGTTACGAAGGCACGAGCAAGGAGTTCGGCCTCAGCAAAGAGTCGAACATCATCCGAATGTGTTGGCAACACGACCGTTTGTCTGTCCGTCCACCATTTCTATTGAACTGAACGTCTGTGCGTTTCTCTATCTGCTGGAAGAACGATTCCTTGAATAGGAATAATAAAACTTTATTTCCAATCAAGAAATTTAGGTCATTCGGAAAACCTTTCAATTCGCAAAATTCTCGATGTAGCAGCATCGAACAGTTTTTAAATTCAAATTCTCCGAATGATCTACGCATTTTGCAGAGATTATAATAAAAATCTTAAACACACTTTATAACGTTTATGTTTGGTTTTTTTATGTTCTAAGAGAGTTGAAATGAGTTAAACATGATTTTTATTCTGGTTCAGCGTATTTTTCAGCATTAAAATTCATTGTTTTTGCAGCATCATTAATTAAATTTAAACAAGCGTAACAAATCACTCAAGCAAGAAAAATTGAATAAAACAAAACTCGAAAGAGATGAAGAAAGATTGCTTTTAATGAACGCAAATAAATATGTTATGCCAACGTCTTTATAGAAATGCACCACGAACTAAGTTTGTATTATAATGCATTTGTATTTATAATAATAATATATTGTATGTGGTCAATTTTATTACCGCAATTTAAAAATTTCACTCTTAAACAGAAAGAAAAAAATATCTTGTGTTTAAACATAGAGAAAGAATAACAAGAGGGCGAATCTTGAACAAAAATATTTTCCATGGTCGATCCAGTACTGGATCGAGTTTTTACTCATTGCTGAGTGTTTCGCGCTCTTCTCTTTTGTTATTGGCTGCTCTGAGCATTTGTTTCCTATCCACTACTGAATCGTTGATACATTACTCAATGCTTCGCTCTCTTGCCTTTGTTTACCTTCGTTTGTGTGTTTGCACTGATGCTCTCAGAATTCGTTCGTTCGTAAGAAGAGTTGAGCGATGGAATCTTGTATGTCAAAGGAGGTGAGAATGAATCGGTTGATCAATTTCTGGATAAAACCAGGGGTTGAGGGAACAAGGGAATTTGACTTCTTTACGTCTGTCGGTCTATTAAGCTTGGATTTTTTTCGCCCTATTATTCTTCGCTTATTAAAGGAATTTTGTTTTTTTATAACATTTTGCCTTAATCAACTGGCTTAATCAACTGTTTAGTATTTTAAATTAGGTCTGTTATTAAATTAGATTATTGTTAATTGTTATTTTGTATATTTAAGATTATAATATAATTGTTGCACCAATATTTCGTTTTATTGACAGCCCATAGGCAATGCTTCCTTAATAGAACTGAAATCATAAATATTAAAAATTTTAGTGTTTAATAATTTTAATAATGGTTTTGGACACTACAATAACAAGGTCAATTCATACATGATACAGAAGCACTTCAGTTGTTAGTACAAAATAACAAACACAAAGTCGATCTTCCGATTCCTTCGTTTAACGTGTTCAATTTGTTGATATGCCGACTAAATAAATCTGCTGCCCATACAAATTCTTCAACAGCAGACTATGCTCGGAACGTAGATCATGCCAGCGCGTTACAAAGCTTGGGCATCGAACAAGAAGCAGAACAAAGCTTCGAAAAGCAAAATTTCTTTCAAAAACCATAAATTGCAAATTTTAAAACGATTTCAGGCGGACGGACGGCTGCACATGGTTTGTTTGTGTAAGAGAAGCAAAAGAAGACGAATCGCACCGTTCTTCTCATCGCCCGCTGTACTCCACAAATTGATCGATTCTTTCTTTCACACTTTACTTGGCATACGAGAGTTGGATCGATCTCTTCTTACGCATGTTCGCTTGCATTGTTAGTGCAAAATAACAGAAGCCAAGACGATTTTCCGCTCCCTTCATACTCATTAAAATGATCTTTCGAACCACTCACTCATTAGAAGATCATTAAATTTTGCTTTGTTATCAGCGCTGAGAAAATTACACACTGACTCACAAAACAATGCATAGTAGATCCGAATAATGAGAGAAAGACACAAAGCAAAAATTGAGAAACTGAAATCGCGTGCTCTCTGCTTGTTGATTCATTTCGCACTCATTGCGCTTCTTCGTTTCCCTTGCGGACCGACCGCTTCAATGACGCCGATGAGTACATTTGGCTGATTCGGCCTCTTGTTATTCTTTCTCTATGGTTTAAATTATGCATGATGTTGTGTCTCATTCTATCTTCTTTCTATTTATCCTTCTTAAGCTCTCTTTCTGCCGCTGCTCAGCATGGTTCATGAAGGCAGTCATCACGACGCAGTGGGCGCTTCTGCTGCTACTCAACGCAGGAAACTCGCTGGTTATGATTTCTACCGCAATGTTTTGGGTGCCCCGAAATTTATAGTAAGTATCAATATAATAAAAAGTTTTTCAACTTTTCGTTGATTCGAATCCAACGACAAAGTACGAGGGTGGATAAGTCTTTAGAATAACGCCTTATATGCGCCACTAGCAACTACTCGTTATGTTTGTGGTCTAATTTTTATGATATTTGGTTGAATATTTTCTTAATTACAGTGCACGTGCACGTTTGCACATATTTTAGCTTAATCCAACTGCATTTTGCGGGGATTCATAACGGTTGATGAAAACAACAGTCAAAACGGTGGGTAGAAGCTGGTTCAAGAGCTCCAAAGAAACCAAAAGTTGTTGCATCACCTTTATGAAGCAATTTGAATAAAAAGTTAAGGAAGGACGACCGCATTTGCCGTTGCAGAGGAAAAAAGTGCTCAAGCTCATGACAATGCTTCATCGCGGAAGCACGGATACTTCTCATCCTCCGTACTCACCTGATCTAGTCTCTTGTGACTCTTTTCTATTTATAATGTATCGGTGGAAAGAGATTTGGTAAAATGATGACGTAAAGATTGAATCGAACGCGTATTTTGAGGAGTTTATAAATCATGTATTAAACATGGTTTAAGAAATCGGAAAAAACGTCGGATTAAGTGTTTCTAAACTAAAGAAACAAATTATGGTTAGTGTTTCATTCTAAAGACTTAGCAATCCAGCCTCGGTTTTCAAAGAAAGGTTTTCTGTGAATATTTTCCACTACCATGTGTTTCCCTCCCAGGTGGCTCCAATGGTCGACCAGAGTGAGCTAGCTTGGCGTATGCTATGTCGCAAGCACGGCGCCCAACTCTGCTACTCACCCATGTTCCACAGCAACTTATTCGCCAACGATCCCAAATACCGCAAAGAAGCGCTGCAGACGTGTGCTCAGGACAGACCCCTAATTATACAGGTTCACCTTCTCCGAGACTAATACATCCCAATCATTTATTTATAATCTTTAGAACTTTGTTTTTGTGTTGACTTTAGTTCTGCGGCAACGATGCTGAAACACTGCTGGAGGCCGCCCTGCTGGCTCAGCAGCACTGCGATGCGATCGACATTAACTTGGGTTGTCCCCAGGCCATAGCTAAGCGGGGTCACTACGGAGCGTTCCTACAGGACGAGTGGGACTTATTGCGTGAGATCGGTTGGTTTGGATCGAACTTGGTTGGAACTTTTAATTCTCATTTTTACATTTTATAAAAAACACAGTACAGACTTTGCACAAAGAGCTCGCTGTGCCCGTAACGTGCAAGATTCGCGTTTTCGAGGATCGCCAGCGGACGATTGCGTATGCGAAAATGCTAGAGGCGGCCGGCTGCCAACTGCTGACCGTGCACGGCCGGACACGTGATCAAAAGGGACCGCTGACCGGCGTGGCCGACTGGAGTTACATCAAATCAGTGAGGTGAGTATATTCAAACATATACAAGCTAAATAACTGCGACGGTAAAAACCATATTTCGTATTTCTCTAGAGAGAACATAACCATTCCCATGTTTGCCAACGGCAACATCCTCTGCTTGGAGGACATCCAACGGTGTCTGGATGAGACGCGCGTGGATGGCGTCATGACCGCCGAGGGGAATCTACATAATCCAGCAATTTTTACCGGCACGTCACCAAAAACCTATGAAATGGCGGCAGAATATTTGGATTATGTTCAACAGTATCCATGCCCGACTTCCTACATACGCGGTCATTTATTTAAAATCTTTCATCATATGTAAGTCAATGAAAAAACCGTTACCTTATATATACGATATTTGCATGAAAGGTATAAAAAACCTTGTACTTTTTATCCATTAAAAATAAATTGTTCTCTCTCTGTTTCTATCAAGTATGAACCTCCGTCCCAATGTTGAGCTAAGAGAAGAGTTGGCCATCTCTAATCAGGTGCAACATTTCCGCGCGGTTGTTGAGAAAATCAAAGCCAAATATGAACCCTACCATGAAGGAGTACAACCTTACATGATGGAAGAAATGGATCCGAGTTTGTTCGTGGAGGACGAAGGCGTGAGTGGACGAAAACTTACGCATTCGTTCATTTAAAAAGTGATTATCTTTCTTTGGAATAACTGCAGTTCAATCTCTGTCTACCACCGTGGCTGTGCCAGCCATACATACGAGTACCACCGGAGACTCACAAGCTGATCATCGCTGAGAAGGTGCGTCTAGCCGAGGACCCCAACCGTACAAAACCCCAGTTCTTCGATCAGGAAGGCAAGCAAATCTCACGCAAGAAAATGAAACGTTTGCGTCGCCGCTTGCGTCGTCCCAACCAACCGGAGGGAGCTCATGAACGGAACTTGGAGAGTTGTGAGCTGTGCTTGAATCCTTTGGTAGGCATAACTTTTATTTCGACTTGAATTACTTTTTCTTTTCCTGCATTTTTCTCAATTTTCCTTTCTCAGGGCTTTAAATGTGGATTTCGTTTGTGCCGCATCTGTTGTCGTGAGAAATGTTACACAGAAGACTTGGATTGTCCGGGTCACGGTATCCTAATAAAGAGCCGTCGCGCCAAAGCGAAACATTTCAACAATTCACCAAACCAAGGAGAGCACATAGTAGCTGTTGGCGAGCTTGGGACGCAGAGCGTCGAGATGGATAGCAGCAACGAGGCTAAGAATGGTAACGTGACACAATCCACAACGACACTTTGCAGTTGACGCTTATTCTCCTTACCATATTGAAGAAACTACATAGAATGTGCAAATAAATATTAACAAATATTTGTATTTAGCTATCGAATTTTTAATTTCCGACCAGAGCAGATAATAAACGAATTATGTCTTAACAATTCTTTGAATATACTGATTACGAATGTGCATAAGTTGGGAAGAAGAAGGGAATAAATATGCTTTTGTAATATAATTGAAATTTGATAGCCTGTGATTAGCAAGACGTAACAATTAAATTACGGTACTGTAAGATAGCCCATGTGTATACCGTACAGACCCGTGGTGCGTCACGCGTTCTGGATTTTATATTTTCTGAGTCTGGCATAGTTCGCAAGTCTAGATAACAAAAAATTCTCAATAGCCTACCCTGCCAGTTTGCCGAACTCGTGAGGTTCCCGTTGCGCCCATTTGAAGGTACTGTGCCCTTCACAAAACAGTGAAATTATTTTTCTGAAAATGATAACCAGAGCTCTACACTTACTTTTCGAAATTTGCTGTAATCGTCGGTTAATAGTTCTAACAGACGTTCCACCAAAATCGTTATCGAATTGAATTAATATTGCAACAAGGCTATTTGTAAAGAGCGCACTCATAACATCTGCCAAGAGTGCAGCAAACGCTTGTTTTTAGCACCTTTCTACCGATTTGATAAAAATCCATTTTGTAATTGAAATATTATAACACTTATGTATCTTAAGATACACTATGTAATTTGTTTGAAAAAAAAACTATAAAAACATTTTCAATTAGGTTGAAAAATAAGAATAAGCAGTATTTGACAATATGGTTTACGTTACTATGGTTATGGTTATTAAGTTAAACTAAGTATAAACTTAAGCTAAGAATAAAGGGAACAGGGAAAATTGCGAAAAGAAAGCTGAGGGGATGCAGTGAGGAGTCAGAATTAGTAAAGATTAGAGAAGGAACAGGCAAGGAAAGTGCTACTATCGTGAGAAGTTATCGCCCGCTTGCAGCATCGTGCCGCTGTAATAAGCTTTAGGCTCATGGGCAATGAAATACAGCAGCTGTATTCCGGGATAATTAACAAGAGTCCTCCTCGTGTTTGGCCGAATTGTACCTTCTGACAAAGGTAGTGAGGAGTGCGGGAATAGATAAGTTTATGCAGAAAGATACAACTCCTAGCCCCTAGCACGGCGTATCTAAACTGCTCCAAATTACTGAGACCATAAAGTTCTACACTTTTTAATTCATAGTCTATCAGTCTAATGATCAAATATGAGTCAAATATGACGCTTTCATTTATTAAATTTATGCGATACAAAGCTGCATTTTCGCTGCCAATGACTTAGGTTCCATTACCCCTTGACAACGGCAACGGATCAAGGCAGCAGAAGATGGAAACATTGCAGTTCAGCTTATTTGGCTTGCTATAATTTGTTGTTAGTGTTTTGCATAGAAAACCGATCTCAAGATCAGAGTCACTTTAGAGTCATGACTTTAGAACTTCTTACTCCTTCAACTTTGAATAAAAACAATTGTTTTTAAATGTTTGAATAAATTTCTATATATACTATATTTATATATATATATTTGTATATATATTTATATATATGTTTATATATATATATATATGTATATATACATATATACTTTTTGAATATCAATTATGGTTACTTGTATCTGTGTATGTGTACTTGTAATAATTGATTGTACATAAATTAACGTTAAATATTAATAAATGGTTTACATTCTTAATCTTTTAATTATTAATTACATAATTTAGATAACTTTTGCTTTCTTACTTTTTTTAAAATAAGTTATTTAATTTTTTTAACGGTTTTAGTTTTTTTTTTGTCATAATTTATGATGCAATATTTTTAATTGAATATTATTATTGTGTTTATTTTTATTAAACATATAAATTGAGCTTAAGTTAATAATTGTTGCTCTTATTGAACAAACACGTAAGAATTTGTTAAGAATGCTACGCTAGCTACAAGATAAATTCAAAAATTGGTTTATTTTGTTTTATAAATTACTGATTTTTTCGTTTCTTTGTTTTTGTAAAGTACTTCAGCTTTTATATTATTAAATTATGTATGTTTTACGCTTGGATTACTTTTTATTTAAAATTAGTAAATAAACACAAAACCGGGTTTTGAAGACGATATATTAGGAAAACGAATTGCATTTGTTTTTATTTTGGTGTCGGATTAGGTTTTATTTAAAAATTAATTAATTTTTGTTATTTTAATTTGAGTACACGAAGTGCGAAAAACAATTTAAAATACAATAATAGCAATACGGAACCTATGGAACTAATGTAAAAATCGTAAATAAGATAAAATAAAATACACCTAATAAAATTCAATATAAAATAAAATATGCTTTAGATTAGACTGACAGTTATTTGAACATGCGTAGCGTACGACGTTACAAATACAAAAACACAATAAAACTAAAAATAATTGAAACTTTATAAGCTTACAAATTATGTACACGATTATAGGAGCCAACAATAAAATGTGTGGTTGATGATGGAGTAAAAATGTATGATCGTAGGTAGGTTGAAACATCTTCCAGAAGCGAATAGTAAAAAATTATAAAGTCAATTATAATCATGAATATATGTAAATACGTAGGTTTGCGTTACGTTGTACAAACTTAGAAGTCAGATGAAGCGCGAAAAATATGATTAGTTAGCAGCTCTGAAATGTATATAACTTTTTTCTTTTCTTAACTACTTAATGAAAATATATGAATGCAATCATTCATAAAATACACATGATTAAGAAAATATATGCTCATATTTTATGCATTTTTTGTTGTTCTGCTTTTTTCCATTATTAATTTTTACGTTATATTAAGTAAAGTTAGTTATTAATTAAGCAGAAAAATAATGTTGAATAATTGTGTGTCCAGTTTTAAAATATTAACTTTAACTTTCATTTTTCGGATGAAGCTATCGAATTCCTTATTCTTACTCAGTGTTTCAGGGCTGCATACTTTCGCTTACATTAAACAATAATTACTCTTTTTTCTTTATATAGTACAATTATAAGCGTTTGATTTACATTCTATTTACTTAAATTTTTGTCAACTTTATAGAAGAAACGACTTAAATTAAGTGTATCGCTTAAATCTAACAGCCACGAAAGTTTAGTTTTTTGAACGCCCATATTTGGCCGCCAAGCTGTTCTGTCTCATACTTTTGGAGTCAACGGATATTGATTCTCACTTTGCAGAGAAGGGAGAGAGATTGACGTCATTTGCAGCAACATTTTTAAGTGTAAACAGATTCACAAACAAGCAACGCGAAAGAAACTGTCACAAGTTTAACATCATCAGCAGCAGTGTTTGTTACTACTTGTGAGAGCGTTCGATGGCGGAGTGATTGAAGTTGGTTGCTAAACATATTAAAACAGCAGCAGCAGCAAAAAAGGGGTGTTTTGAGCAGTATAGAGCCAACATACACTTCTCGTTTGTAATCCATCTGTTTTGAATGCTAAGTTGCATTAAATTAGATTAAATTTCTCTTACACTATTTTACTCTCATCTCTCCTCATTTTTTACTTACTTTTTACAAATTAAATATATATGAGTAGTTAAAAAGTATATCTTAAATTAAAATTAAATCTTACTTTAACTGCTAATTTTTTTGTGAATTATTCGCTTTCATTGTTTGTTGTGTTTTGTTTTGTTTAGTTTCATTTTAGTTTTCTTTACTTCCACCCATGTGCAGCATCGACGGCAGCAGGAGCGGCGACTTCCCACTGTCGTTATCTCACACCTCATTCATTCCTCTCTTCATTCTCACTGCTGGTTGTAGACATATTGAAGGACGTTGAAGCCGCATCTGATTGCCTTGTATGTCTAGTCGAGCGTAATTCGCGTCGTTTTTCAGGTGGCTGTTCCAACGCATGCTCCGACGAATTGCCACCCGAAGAACGTGGTCTCTTTAACCTACTTGAAGAACGGCGACTGTCTTCAGCTGCCGTCGCCGAAGAACTGCTTAAATTTGCCGCAGTATTTGCCCCTCCCACGGATGCTGCATCCAAATCTTCAATACTGCTTCCATGACTACTGCCTGCAGCCGACGTAGATGACTGTTGTAGCAATTGTTGGTGGACTGCCGAAGTCGGCTGCTGCTTTTTAAGGATAGGCTGTATAATTAGCTCGTCCGCTTCCTCATAAGGAGGAGGCAGTTTGGCCGCATCTGCGGCATTTGTAATTGTCAGCGAAATGCGTGATTCGCTTCGTGATTCAGAACGCTCGCTACTAGTGCTGGCGCCGGAGCTAATCGGTGGTGCAATTGTTATTGTTGTCTGCGATGGTAGACCTGCAGCTATGCCCGACGAGTTCAGCGGCGTCAAGGTTACCTTATCTGCTTCGGGCGCACTGGCAGCGATGGAGCTTGAGGTGGCGCCACCGCCACGTAAACTCTTCTCAATGCTGGTCATGCCACCGCCCAGATTTAATCCTAAACTACTCAACTCATCCTTCATACTGGATGACTGCATGCTGTGCTGATGTGCGGAGATATCGTTACGAGCACGCTTGGATTTGTGATGATCATCTACCAAGCCAGAATGGCTGGAGGAGCCACCGGCGCCGGAGCCAGTGGGTATCAGTGAAATGCCCGATCCCAAACCCAAAGTTTTGGTGTAGTAATCAATTTGTTGTTTGCTTAGCTGTTCGAAAGCATCTTTCATGGCGTCTTGTTCACGTTGACGCTTGGAGCTGGATATAGAGCTACTATTGATTCCAGAAGAACCGCTTGAGCTGCTTGTCGGGGGCGCTGTCAGACCAGCTAAACTGCCAGTCAAACTGGCCAAAGAACCGGGTCCAGTAAGTGGCAAGGAACCACCGGCAGCTGCCATAGCTTGAGCTGCCATTTCGGCCAAGAAAGCCTGACTCAAATCTCCCGGCATACCTGGAATCTGAGGCATTTGTGCTGCTGCAGCAGCTGCAGCCGCTGCAACCGCTTTAGCAGTATTTTTACTCGAGGATGCTGTAGACGAGGATGATAATTGACCACCACTACTGGCCCCAGTCATTGACGTAGGCAGCTTACCCTGCGAGAATGCCTGCAATGTGGCTATATCTGGTGGAAGGGCACCTCGTGCTAAACTCTCCATCCATTTTTGTTGTTCCTTGGCAGCTTGCTTCTCTTGGGCTGCATGCGCCGCCGCAGCAGAGCTGGCGGCACGTTTCTCACTCGCTGTACTGGATGAGGAGGAACCAACACCAGATACTGGAGGCATACCGAGCGAACTCATTAGACGCGTAGCTTGCGCCAAATCCATACCTGCCATGCGACTAAGTGACTCGAGTAGATGAGGATCAGCACCTGGCATAAGTAAATTCGATAACTGTGCCATTTCTGCAGACGCTTGTGCAGCGGCGCGACTTGCGGCGGACTGACGACCACGGGACGAGGTGGACGATGAGCCACTGTTACCACCAGTCGATGATGAGGTTGTAGCAGAACTTTGGCCCATGCTGGCAACTGCATTCATAAGATTTGCAGCGGAAGCAGCTGCGGCAGCCGATGAAGATGATCGAGAATTATTCGATTTCGACTGCGTCTGATGCGACTTTGTTTGTGACGTAGCAGAAGTACTGGTCGAAGACGATGTTGCTGCATTCGAGCCACCATTCAGAAGATTATATTGTTGTGCAAGTTGGTCATAAGCTGAACCCAAGCCAGTCGAACCCAATGAGTAAGGATTTAAGCCACTTAGGCCCATGGGCGGATATAGCAACGAAGGGCTTGGAAACAAGAAAGGAAAACCGGCTGCAAGTTGCGAGGATGAAGCATTCAAATTCTTGTTTGCAGAAATGCCAGAGACTCCGCTGTTTCCACTGCTGCCACCCGCACCGCTTCCACTTGAGCTTTGCTGGGAGTTGTCCTGCTGTTGTTGTTGTTTACTCTTCTTCGACGATACGGAGCTGTTTGACTGTGACAAGCCTTTACCGCCAACACTTCCGGAATTGGTTCCACTGGTGCTACCCGGAATGCTTCCTAGCCCACTAAGGGCTGGTCCGGCTGCAGCCATTAAAGCTGCCAAACTCTGAGCATCCATACCAGCCAAGTTACCGAGTCCGCCCATACCCGCTAGACTAGCGAAGAGGTTCATGTTATTGAGATTTCCTAAGCCGGGTATGTTTCCCATGCCTGGCATTCCGGGAAATGGCATGGAAAGTAACGGATTCTTCGGGTCGAAAGCGGACAAAGAATTCTTTGGGTCAAAAGCGGCACCTAAGCCAGGCAAACTGGCCAAAAGGCTGGGATTGAGACCAGCTAAAGAACCGAATTGCATGGCTGCATTAGCTTGATCGATGGCAGTTTGACGCGACGATTTCTTCGACGAAGAGGAAGTCGAAGATTGCGAAGAGGCAGAACTAGACTGCTGTTGTTGCTGCTGAGAGTGCGAATGAGAACTGTTTGAAGCATTGCTAGATGTGGAAGAAGGACGTCCGCCGTGTGGTTTACTCGATGATGTAGCATAGGCATCCATGGAGCTAGGTTTGGGCGACGGCGCTGACATAGGATTTTGCATTTGTTCTAGCCATTTCGGATCAACTTCGAAAGCAGGGTTTTCCGTTAACCTGAAAGCAAAGAAGAAAATTGTTGAGTTAGTATTGAGTTAGAAAACCTTCAATATATTGTATTAAGGTTTATTTTCCCAATTTTTTAATTCTAATTTCACTCACCACTGCATGAGCCGTTTCAGTTGAGGCGCTTTGCTGCCTGTCAAACGTTTGCCGGTCTGTTTGTTTATCACTGGCACCGGTTCTTCACCAGTAAGGCCCGCTGGTGGTTGCTGCGAATGGTGCTGAGAGTGTTGCTGGGACTGTGTTGTCGTTTTCTGCATTTGAGCAGACGAAACACTTTGTCCAATGTTGTTACTTTGTTGGCGACTCGAGCGTCTTCCACTGCCACTGCTGGTGTTGCTACTGCTGGCAGCTGCGACGGCAGCGTTGGCATAATCCATGCTTATCTGGTCACTCAGAGGTGTATTCATGTCAGACAACCATTTGTTCACTTTGACGTCATGCGCGTTGTACTTCACGCTGATGGTAAGAAAAAAAAAATCAATTTATTGGTTACTGATCTAATAATCAAAATTTTTCCAAAAAACATTTAAAATTAGTCGAACTTATCTCGGTACCAACCTCATTTTCATGGCCTGTTCCATTTCAGCCAGCATGTTTTCGTACGCTTTGCGTTGAGCTGGAGGCAGACACTGCATCATTTTCTGTTGTTGTTTCAAGAACGTTTGCGGATCTGTGGACATCGTCTGAGCTAGCAAAGCATTTAGACTATCTTTGGTGGATAAGCCGCCCATAGCCATGTTTTGGAGTGCTGACAGACCAGTCGTTGATGCTAAATTACCGGCTGCCGCTGAAGTTGAAGCTGCGGCACCTTTATTTTCTACAAATCCCATTAATGAAAGAAATATTAGCCTCAAGTTCAAGGAGAAGCGTGCTGAATTTGAATAAAATCTTACTACTGGGTACTGTGGTCACAGTGATGGTGAATGGTTTCTGATTCTGCTGATTCTGATTGGCTAGAGACGCTTGCGATACGTTAGCTGGCGTAACGGAAACACTTGGTGGTATTGGTGTCTTTTTCGTTGAGGACGAAGGGAATGATAGCGTGGGATCAGGGAATGTTTTCTGTTCCTTGGCAGCAGATAAACCCAGTACGATCTCATCAAGCTTTTTGCGTTTCTTCTCCTTGCCTACCACAGGCTCTTCAATTGTCTTCAGAGGATAAAATGAGGGACAAAATTAAAAATCTAAACCTCACAGAGAACTCAAAAGCAGAATACTTACGCAATTGTTTTTCTTCATTAGTTTGCTTAACGTATCGTCTAGCTTGCTTTTGCTGCTGACCATGGATGGAAATGCTGATGCCAGTGCGGCATGCATACTCGATGACGAAACGGCGGCGCTGGATTTCTTAGAGGACATTGAAAAGTCTTGAGCCTCACTTAAATCTAAAGCGCCGGAAGCAGATTTCAGCATATCAGCCATATTCATTTTTGGTAAGCTTTTGGAAAAAAATAAATAAAAGTTGTGGTGAAATTTAAAACTTAATTTATTCAGATTTTTAATTAATATAAACCTACCTTGAGGATAAATCCATTGGCGCCCCCATTGAAGCGGCTTGAGTCTTCATCGGTGGTACCGCCGGCTTGTTAAATTGACCTGAGTTTTGTCTACTCAATGGGGTGTGTTGATGTGCAGGTGGAGGCTGTAGGGAAGAGTTAAGAGAAGCCGCTGCAGCAGATGCTGCAGCAGCTGCTGAACCTCCACGACGTGCCGCAGAGGCAACAACACTACTAGCAATTGATTCCATATTGGCGATTTCAGTCTCCCAGTCTTTTTGGCCCACTGCGAAGGAAAGATTATCGGCATACATGAATATAGCAATTAAACAAATTCGTTTTTGTACTCACATGCTTGAGAGCTGTTTAACAGGGCATGCAGTTTAGCTCGCTCCGTCTCAACGTCAATAGCAATGTGGCGCTTGCGTTTCTTGCCCGAAGTAGTTGTCGTTGTGGTAGTGGTTGGTGGAATCGGTGCATTGCTTTGAGAACTTGATACTGAAGTGGCTGCAGCAGATGCAGTAGCAGCATTAGATTGCATTGACATGCCTGGCAACAAAGCTGACAAAGAGCTTCCTAGGCTAGTGGGAGGTCCGCTGGCTGCTGCAGTGGCTGCAGCCACGGCCGCAGAAATAGCAGCATTAATGCTGTTATTATCAAGCGTGCCAGCCGAGCTGCCCTTCCCAGACCCTGGTGTTGTAGATGCAGCAGCAGCTGCTGCTGCTCCTGCAGCTACTTGTTGCATTTGAGATGTCTGCAAATGCTTCGTTAAGCCCTGATCCGTCGTAATCGTAATGACATCCGGTGTGGTTGATCGGCGTGGTTCAACCATATTCAAGTGTGGAATAGTTTCGTGAAGAGAAATGGTCAAATCTTGACCCACGCAGCCGGCGTGGGCTGAGTAATTTCGATCAACTGGCCAGGCATTCGTTTCAACACAAGTGATAATATGAGCTATGCGACGTTCCAAAGCGAAATCTTTAAACCAACGTATCATGCACATTTCTAGCTTTGGTCGCTCCTGCTTCTGTTTCTGCACCTGTTGCGGCTGTATAACCTCAAGGTCAGGAAACCGAGCCTTAAGCTCAGCTGCTTGTTTCTTACATTCTTCCTCGACGGCTTTTTCCTTCTCTTTCATCACTTCGTCGTCATCGGGGTCGGTAGTTCCAGCGGTAGCAGAAGCCAAGTCAAGGACTTCAGCATCGTCAATCTGTTTCTTTGTTACTGGAGGTTTTCCTAGTGCTTTAGCTAGTGCAGAGGTATTATCCTGGCTTGGCTTTGCAGCCATGATTTCCTCCTCGTCAACAGATTTCAACTCGGCTGATATCGCCTCCTGTTGCTTCTCGCCTCCTTCCATTACCTTAATATCTTCTTTTTCAGTGGCTTTGTAGGATAGTTTTTCTAAACCCATCAGATTACTTGAAGTATCCATCGGCACGATTTTCTCCACTTCAGAATTTGCAGAATTCTCCACTTCTTGTGATTTCACCAATTCGTCTGCATGCACACTTTCAGATTCGTCTGATCTTTCTTTGCAAGCATTTTCAGATTTCACTTGGTTATCTTCTGATTCTTCTGCACAGTTAAGTGTGGAGATTGGCTCACTTTCTTTAGATTTCTCTAATGGACTTTCATTTGTGTCTATTATTTCCGATTTTTTCTCCACATCGACGGCCGACGAAGAAGTGTTTTCGTTCGTACATTCTTCCGATGGCTGCTGATCCTCTAATTTGTCTGTCAAGGAGTCCTCTGTAAATATATCTGGCTTAACTAATATCTCTTCTATGGTATCTGTGCTTTCCTCGGCAGCGGCAGATGCCACAACATTTGAAATGGAATCTTCAGCTTCGGTTGGTTTCTGCTCCGCGGATTGTTCGACCTGTTTCTGAACTGTAGACTCTTCAACTGGTGTAGCATCTGTCACAATTATTTCGGTGGTCTGCTCCATTTCTTGTTGCTCAGTCTTTACTTCGTCCTTCAAAGTCAATTGTTCTTTCTTCAAACATATGTCTTTAGTCCGCAACTCCTCGTCCAAATCGATAACTTCATGCTTACACCACACACTGGCACTCGCTGTGGCTTCCGGCACTACCTTTTCCACATTCAGAGCTTCCAACTTTATGGAGCGCTGTATTTTCATTTCCAACTCGCGGATGAAACGTTTTTCCGATTCGGAGAAACTAAAACTGGGATCGTTTAAAATAAATGTCTCCGAACGATAGAGCCCATGCTTTAGCACTGCAGCAACAAGCTCCTTGTCATGACGTCCGGGCTCCCACCAGTCCGGTGTGTCTGCACTACTCAGAGCGGACTTCATTATACGTTCCTCAAACAGAGGATGACGGGCTATTTCACGCAACTTGGAGAGCAACTCCAAACGATCCAATATTAACTTAGCATGATCTTCACTGATCTCCTCAATGATACCCTCGAGACCACGTTCGCTTTCAACGAGCTTAACGCCTGACTGACGCTTACACATGGCTATAAAAACTTTGTAGTAATCAGTGAGGGTTTCATCGCTCTTGCGCTCCAAGTGGGCCAGCTGCTTAAATTTATTCCAGTCTGGTGCAAGCGAGGAACTGGGTATATTGAGGCCAACTATAGAAGTAGTGGACGGCAACAAGTCGACACCGTAACCAGTTAGCACACGCATAAATTCGTATTCCTCGCGTCGATTCCATTTCTTGGGAATACTTTGCAGACGCTGAGTTTCGCGCTCTTTGGCAGCCAATTCCATTTTGCCTTGACGTTCCATTTTCTGAAATATTCACATTTTATTAAAATCAAATGTAATCGCTGATGTTTAGTTAAAAAGAAAATAATAAAAAATTAATGGATATACCAAAAAATTTGACCAACACCATGGAAAATGATTATATCCTTAACAAAAATATACTCGGTATAAATTAAAACATGCAACAGGATAAGCGATTTACGATTTTGAAGGGTGATAATTATAAAGCTTTCAATTAAAGATAAATTACCAATTTATACATATAATATAATAATGCCAATTCAATTAATACCACTTAAAGATAATAAAATACTAATGTATACAATGTATGTATTACTAATGTACCAAATATAATAAATTACCAATGCACCAATATACGGTTGAAAATATATACATACATTTCCATATTTTTTAAGGTTATAATTAAATCATCAGGGAACAATTATAGTTGGAACTGAGAGATTGATTGACAGTATCGAATTGTGACCGCTTACGTTTTTTAACATGTCTACAGAGGCGGGGTTCCAAAATATTAGGCATTGACACGAATATCAAAAGTGTATAGTATAATTTACTGTTATAAATAAATATAAATCACTCCGATTTACCAGATATGAACACTCTTTGTTTTGCTAACTTTACTTTGTTTACTACGATGTTATTTTGTTACTGGTTATAATTCGGTGGGTACTGTAGTTTACGGTTGAGCTATGTTATGTATGCTTGAGGAAAAACAGTATTTAATAAATGCAAATTGGGAACGATTTTCTAAGAAGATTAACCGTCACATAGCTTGACACTAAAAAAATACCACAAGTAGTTCATCCGTAAACTCCAAACAGGAAATACCGAACTTTTTATTTAGTAACTCGAAATTTGATTACGACAGTTGCAATTTCAATGATATAATCGAATACACGTTTTCCCAAATTTAACGAAATCAATTAAATAAGATATTAGGTAAGACTTAAAAAAGTGTACTGGATAAAGTTTTTAATAATTATGGTTATGTATTTAATTGATTCATTGTGAAATTCGTGAGATTTGTGAAAAATGTGTGATATGAAATTCTGTGTAGTGAGTTTATTCAAGTTTCCTATTGTTTAGAGTCTTCAAATTGATTCAATCAGTTAAAATGTTTTAACAATTAGTTAAAGGAAGGATGCACTTCCTTTAATTTCATAAAATAAAATAATACATTAATAGCGCATATGTATTTTTTAATAATTAATTCATCGAAGCATTGAGAAAAGCATTTGTTCCTCCATGGATGTGAAAAGCAACATCCTCCAATATTTTATTGACCTTTCAGAAAACTTATGAATATGTTGAATATCTTTGTGTTTATATCATATGTACTATATATTTATTTTTGTGTCATGTGTAGTTGTTTCTTTACGAGCTGATGTTTGTTCGAAGTGTACTTTTCTCACGCTTTCGAAGTTGAAACCCTGTCGTCGTCTACCCCCATCACACATCTAGCCATATTTACCGAATTCTATTCAATGCAAATACAAATAAATTAATCGCATATTCTGTGCATGCACCGCACAAATTTAGTATACCAATAAATACAAGAAAAAAAACCAACCATTTATTTTTTGCACCCTTATTTTTCTAATAAGGAAAAAGAAAATTGAATGAACTAAAAAAAATTATAAAACCCCACACAATAAATATGTAGAACAACAAAACATCTAACAAAAGACGCAACAACAAAGCGCTGATGACAAACGTGCAGACAGCCAATACAGGGTGGCACGCGGCACGAATTGCTCTTAGTTTAGAATACCATCTTTGTATAGAATACCATATGAATCAGAGAGCGGGCTAAAGTATGTATTTTAAAAAAAGTTATGTTCAATTGAAGTTTTACCTCTTGTTCGTTTTCTTCTTCTTCTTCTTCGTCGAGATATATAAATTTGTTATGGTTTTGTGAAGATTTATTTAAATGCTCACAAAAAGCTGCAAAACTGCTAAAATCCATTGGTTTTATAACCTCCATTATGAAGTTAGTTTATTCGGTAACCTTTATAATTTCTTTAGAAGTTTAAACTAATAAACTTTATACGATTTTCATCTTTGCGTAGGTCACAATTTTTTAGGAAAAAACCCGTTATTATACATCAATATTAATATCATACATTATCTACAATACGTAAATAATGTAGTCGATTTGAAATTTCTAAGGCAGGTGAAGGTGATAGCGGCTGACACACAACAAAATCAATGAGTATCATTTAAACTATACCAAAAACTACGCGTATGTTACTAAAATATCTTAAAGGTAACGATTATAGGCAGCGGCGGCGTCAGGCAAAGACGGTAATAGTCGGTAGCGTTCGGATTGGTACTCTCTTTACTTTATTTTTGTTTTTCCCTTTTCTTCTCATACACATTCACAACTTAACCGCGCGACGCTCAAAAGTATAATAAAGCAGCAGAGACTAAAATAGTGTAGAAGAGCGGGTTGAGGCCAGGCACAGACGGTAAGATATACACAGAAAGCAAGAGATGATGGTACGGTGCGAGAGAGGAAACAACGAAAGGGTCGGTTGGGGGGTAGAGATATAAATAAAAAGAGATAGAGAGCTAAAGAGAAAGAGTATAGTAAAAGATATGGAAAACATTGTCACCGCCGCTTATTCTCCAATCACAAGCTGTAGCTGTTGCTGTCATTGCTTTTGCCATTAAAACAAGTACGAAAATTATCCTAAATGTTTTAGGAGCAGAATCTATCGAAAAGAGAGAGAGATCGAGGTACGCATAGTCAAATAAAATATGCCATACCATAGTTATTCAAAAGGTACAAGTATAATAATAAAAGGAATATAAAAACAAAATGGATTATATGCAATCGCGCGAGCCATCTCGCTTTCTAACATTCTCCCAACAGCACCTTTTCTTTCCCTAGAGCTCACGCTCGTTCTTCCTCTGCCCCTCTCTCTCTTTCCAACATTATTTTGCCTACAATGTGTATCTTTTACAGTCCATAAACAAGTCATGCATCGGACTACTTGCTATGTACGAATGAATCGTGGTAATAACGCCACATACTCGGGCATACGACGCTGGCTTGTATTATTGTAAGTATGTAGATGATTTTGATGACGGCGGGATGAGAATATTGGTTGATTGGTTGGTTGGATTGTTATTTGAGCTGCATGCTTGGTACTGACTGCTCCTGAGTGCGAGCGAACTCACATCAACCAGTTTTATTTATTAATTACTCTCTTTTTTGGTCCTCTCAGAGGATCGACAGTATAGGAAGAGAAACTGAACTGAAAATAAATGTACATCAATCTAACAACATGATTCTATAATATTTCAACGCAGCTGCACATCGCCTTTTGACGGCCAGGCCTCAGAGTACAGTGTCGTGTCCGCAAATCAGATTTATAATACTTTAGGCTAAACTTACTGGATTGAGTTCGATAATTAGGAGTATGAGATGAATGAATTGAAAACTGCACCTGTCTGAAGAAGTTAATATTAAAACATAAAAATAAATTATGTTATAATTTTATGCATTGTGTTTTATATATGTGTCTATATTCATTTTATTATTTTAGCGAATTTTTGTACTTTTGTAAAAACTTCAGATGAAATTCCTTGTACAACTTTACGAACCTTATGCTTTACTTTTCTCGACTTTATACAAACTATGTAAATATCAAAGAAGGCAATAACATCAGATGGGCTTACGTTTATTCTATGCTCAATGTCTAGTGTTGATAACATGCTTAACTCTTAGCAAGGATTGAGCATTAATGCTATAGTGGATATTCAGACATATATTGTATAAATTATGTCTTCTTACTTTTTCTCATTATTCGTATATCGATCATTATTTAAACCAATGTGAACTGATTAGGTGGGTCATGTAAAAGACACCCATTCTATATACGTATAATATAAGTTCGCTAATAAAATGTGCTCTTATCGCCAAAACTTTGGTGTCGAAATTTTGTGTCTTATTTTGATTGAACACTCTGTTATGATCTTTACAAAATGTGGAATTTATAAACACGTGCAATCAGGTACGAATACTTTACACACACATAAACGACGGTTAAATAGATGGAAGGACGAACAAACATAAGCAAGTACATACATATATGTACATATATATTGCTTTATTTGCGAGTGGAAATTTTTCAAAACAGAAAAAAATTAACTCTGTAATCCGATTAGAACGTAGATAGTGTATGTGACAACAATACTAAAATTATTTTAACGCTTTGATAAGGTGACCTAAGCAACCCACCCCCCTTCAGTCTCAACATTCTCAGTTATTAGCTGTGATTTTTATGTACCTCGGGCGGTTTGTACGAAATGTTACTATAAAATATCCGAACTTCTTAATCTATAGGTCCACTAAAATATACAATTACAAGTATATATCCAATATTTCCAGTCTTAAAAATATAAATAATATAGTGTACAACAACCAATTTTGAGTTACATAGATTTCGGCTAAAAATTCCCACTTCTCACTTCTATTCCAACCCAACAAATTCTTTCTCAATATTGGCTCTCAAAAAGGGTCATAAACTTAACACTGTATCATTCAATAAATGACAAGCTACCCTTTATTATATATTTATTACGGTTCCCTCTCTATATAACTCTTCCTCTAGTGTCAAATCAAGCTCTTTTACTCCATATACTATAACAGAAATAAAAGACCTTTAACACTTAACTGATGCTATTTAGACACACAAATAGTATTAATATACTACATATGGATACAAGTCAAACACGTTGCAGGGAGTAGAAAGAGAGAAAAAGACAAAAGCGTAGCACAATACCAGGTAGACCAAAGGTTGGGTATAAAGAAGAACAACCTTAAGTATAACAATTTTTTATAATTGCACAAATGAGAGAATCCCAATCGATGTATGCAAAGTAAAGTGTTTTCAGGGTCAGAGAAAGACTAGAGTTATAGAAAAGAGATTTTTAAATATGAACAGCGTATGTATGTAGTGAAGAAAGAAAAACGCAGAAAGAGAACAATTAAGCAGACGACGCTACTATGTTGCTAGCCAGCTGGCATAAAGTGACAAAAAAAGAATATAGAATATGTATCCAGGAAAAAAATTAAAAACTTTTCAAAAATAACCTAAACAGTGCGAATGAGCACAAGAGAGATAAGAAAAACCGTCTTTGTAAAAGTAATTAAAGGACACATTGTTCGACCTTAGTACAGGCTGGAAAATAGCCAACCGAATATAATTAGAGCAGTATAAAAACCTGATGTCATTTAACTTGCGTTATCATTCTAAATTACGTTTCCGAACGCTCTTCTCTTCTGCACACAAGTAAAGAAAGAAAATAAATTTACAGTTTTATACCTTCCAGGAAGGAAAGAGGAAGAGACTAAAGAAACTAATTATTAATGTACTGTATATAGAGACCATTTTAAGGCTACATATTTACTACATGCGAGTGTTACTGTGGTTGTGAATGTTGTTGGTGTTGCAGCAGGCAGTACAGCAACCACCACCGAGGTTATTATTATTACTATCATCATCTTCCATATTGACGAAGCTACTTATTGAAGAACGGCGGAAGATGTACCACACAAAATTTGCTTCAAACACGATGTTGTGTCGTGTGTCAAAATCGAACTATATAAAACCTAGCTGTTGTACATATTTACATGCATGAAATGAAATGGCTTCAAATTCAGAAATTTTGTGCAAGTGAAGATTAAATTTGAAGGTTTTTACACGAGACACCAGAGAGGCACGAGAGAGTCACTAAAAGGGTGATTATTTCTTTCTTTAGTTTTTTATTTGAATTTAAAATGAAATATTTTTATATACATATGTAAGACAGAAACTGGCAAGATAGCAGGCAGCTCCTGTGGTGTATGTTTTAAGCAGCAGTAACAGCAACTTTGGGCGGCTCCCGAAATGCTTGCATAAATTAAGCCACACACAAGCAGATGAGTTTATTGAATGCAGACCATGGCCGATGTTGACAAATTAAAACCAGGGACGACTTTAGGTAGTTTGATTCAACTACCTTGAGCTCGCCAGACGGACTCTAATCAAATTACAAAATTGTTGACATCGGAATTTCATATTCTTGTACAATTCTTCCTTACAAAACATTTTAAGTGTAGACTATTTTCTAGAAAAGGAGTCTACAAAATAGGTGGTGTATACAGAAGAGTTCGATATAACAACAAATTTAGATACTCGTTCAAGTTAGTATTGTTCTCATTAGTGGCGTTCAAATAATTTGTGGATCGAAATCAATGGCAAGATTAATGGATAAAATTGCAATAGATGCGGGAGTATATCTTTCTGGAGATCGTGAAAGATCGTCATTTGAATGAGTTTATTAGGTTCTTCCCTTTGGTACGCAGAGAAGGAAACGTGGCAAGTAATCTTGAGCAGCATCATTTCAATATTAACTATTTCACCAAACATCGGCATCCACGTTTACATTAGCTGTCGCACAAAAAGATTTAAAAAGAGCAATTTAGTGTGGACTCGAATGACATAGATATCAGTATTAGATCCTCTGGAGCATATTTGGTTAAATTAATAATTAAATTAAATTAATTAATTAAAAACAAATTATTAAATAAATTAATTTTCAGACTATATAAAAATCAGTTGAATTTTACTAAACAAACGCCAAGAACATTTTCCCAGAGCCAAAATCTCACTGAGATTTGGACGTGGTAAGTAATGGCGTAGTTCGATTATTATATCAACATATGAAAAATTTCATATTTTAAACACTGAATCTGAAATTAAATAAACTGACTTGAAATTTAAAAACCTTGTCTGAATTCTGCTCTATTAAATTATCAAATCTTATAAAAAAAATTTTTAAATGTAAACATTTTCGATAATTTGATCAGTATGTTTTATAAAAATTATTAATTATAATATCCGATTAATTTAAAACGAAATCGCTTAATCTTTATAAATAATTACGAGTAGCTCAATAGATATTATTGGTGATCGAAATATAGGTTAGATTAGCTAATTTGGGTTAACCATATTATTTTCAATATAATAATTTCAATATAATTTAGTTAATTAGAAAACATGCACATAACGAATAAAATAGATTACAATATACTTATATTTTAATTACTTGTTAGTATAAATAGGTGTATTTCTTAATTTGGCCAATAAGAAAATAGAATACTTTGTTTTTATAAAGGAAATGTTGTGTGAATGTGAAGAATTTAATTGGAAGAATTATGTGATTTTTGTGTGAATACTATTATATATAAAGCGAGAGGGGCTAATGGGAGGACGAGGACTGTTTGAATGGTTGAGTGAATTGATTGTGCGTTCTCTTTGTGAAGTGCGAGGAATGGTATTTAGTTTATTTTCTTAATTATTTAGTTAGTTTTCTAAAGCGAAAATGAAAAATAATAAAAAACCAGAACAAATGAAATTATGATTCCTTGTGATGTCTGTTAAAAATGAAGTAATGATGTAACAAGAAAGAATAAGTAGACAACAACAATGGCTGCCATCATAACAGTTATACTAACCAAGTACATGGCCAGTTTATTCAAATCCAAATTGGCCAATTGGCTGACATCATTCGCATTCAAGAAGCTTAACATCAAACCAATATCAGCAGCAGTTGGCATCTGTGCTTGTTGTTGTTGTTGTTGTTGGTGGTGTTGCTGTTGTTGTTGGTGCTGCTGTTGTTGTTGCTGCTGCTGCTGATGTTGTTGATGATGATGATGTTGTTGTTGTTGTTGTTGGTGATGATGATGCTGTTGTTGTTGCTGCTGTTGTTGTTGCTGCTGATGTTGCTGATGCTGTTGGTGTTGATGATGCTGTTGCTGCAGCTGGTGTTGGAGCTGCTGCTGATTTTGTTGCTGTTGGTGTTGTTGATTTGAACCCGCAACAGCAGCATTATGAGCCGCCGCTGCTGCAGCAGCAGCTGAAGTACTTGCACCAGTTTGTAGCAATTGATTGCTACCAACACTTGAATTGCCTCCGCTATTGTTGCTACCTTGTATCAACGATTGAAGGCTACGATTGGCGGATTCATTATTGCTTTGCTGTTGATGCATGGGTGATGTTTGTGACTGCCCGACGCCACTGTTTCCACCTCCTCCTCCTCCACCAGCAGCAGAAGAGCCGCCACCAACAACATTTTGCATTTGCATTTGCATTGACTGCAGGTTTGGTGTTGTTGGCACCGAGAGTGGTGGTGTCGAGGAAACCAAGGCTTGCAGCTATTTTGTTGTGAAATAGAAGGAAGACAACATTTTTGTTTTGCTTCTTTTTTCAAAATCTTAAGTTTCTGTTTTTGTGGGTGTTTTTCTTATAACTAAATGAGTTCTTTACCAGTACTTTGTGTTTTTGACCAAATAAAATAGATATCGATTTTAAAGTCTAAACTCTTTATTACACGAGTGCCTAAAGCTTCTATTTATAGAGGACATTTTAGACAAAGTTCACAATTTGTTCAAATCAAATTCATGCAGTACTATCGGTGACTATAACCATCGTCTGAATAATGTACTCGTAATAAGAGAGTGGAGTGGAAGTTTAACCTCTTCTAAACGGAACAAATTTCTGTGAACCTTGTAAGGTTTTTTACTCTAAAACTACGATTTTTCGTATAAAATTAAAATGTGTACAAGATACTGAAAAAAATTTCACAAGTTGAGAAATGTTTTCTCCTGTATATGTAGAGTATTAAATTTATATATTTGTCTATATAAATTATAAGCTTATTCTTATTCAATAACACATTAGAGCAGATTATTTACTAAACACAACAACAATTTACACCAAAGTACGAGTATTTCAAGCGATTGATTGCCGAAACTTTGTTTTGTTATTTTAACTAAACTAAACACATTTATAGCCAAATCTAAATAACAAAAACAGCCAAATTTAGACAAAATAAAACTAGAGAAAACCAAGTTAAATGACTGTAAGGTCTACAAGAAAGTGCGTACAGTAGAACTATAATTTATACACTTTGGGCTCAATGTTCTAAAAATACCGATGTCTATTATCAATTTGCTAACGTCTTAGTTTAGTGTTGTTTGTGTAATCAGATAAGAAATAAAGTTAAAAGCAATTTTAAAGACTTACCTTGGCCTTCTGTTGTTGCTTGAGCTCTTCTTTCTTATAATTCCGTTGGTAGGCAGTTATGACACGCCTTAGCCGTGTGTTCAAATCCTGCATGGATGGCCAGAGTGTGGTATCATCTGAGGCTATGTTTGTGGGTGGATAACTACCAGCCCCACTTTCCTCTTCGTCGAGTCCTAAACATGAGTTTGAGTTAAAGGTTTCATTGTGTGGTTGTTCGTGTGAGTTGTTGTTGGCGGTGGAGTTGGTGGTTGTGGTCGAGCAACCCGAGTTGGAGGTTGCATCGACAACACCCGTCGACGGGGGCGTCGTTGTCACTGATGTAACAACAGCAACATCTGAGTTTGCATCCACCTCCACAGCAGCGACTGCAACGTCAGTGGCCGGAGCGGAAGAGCTAGCAACAGGCGACGCTGTCGCTGCTGCTTTGGATTCAGACTCTTCAACGTCGTCATCGTCATTTGGATGTTGATTGCTGTCATCATCAATGGCAACGCATTCGGCCGATTCTGCTTCTCTAAGTGGCGTTTTATCACAACCTTCGGGATTTTCATCCTCAACAGCATCTGTGGCAACTTTTGTTTTTTTGCTCTTACCGGACGAACTCGGCCGATCAGCATCAAGTGAATCTTTATTATCGCTGGTTAGTTTAGTCGAATCGGAATCTTTGGTAGCTGTACCATCGTCATCAACTTCATCGGCATCTTCGTGCTTTGAATTAGCATCGTCCTCATTTCTGTGGAGTTGATGAGAGAAAAGCAAAAACGGAAAGAAGTAGAAATCAAAGTTAGAAAATACGGATTAAGAGTTGGTGTGAAAAGCAGAGCAGCACTAAAAGCAACATTAATGTAAATACATGCAGCAGCCAACTCTTGTAAACATTTTTACATAGAGCATCTAAGAATCGTTTGAAGACATTTACCAAAACGAAGTTGTGTTGTAATGGCATAGTACGTACTCTGGCAATGTACTGAATTAAGAAATAAAACAGAAACAACTGAGTGCAACAATGCAAAAGACCTCGATAGTAAATTGCGGAAAATATAGCATTTGATGCTCAATTTTGTTTTGTGAAAAGCAGAAAAGCTTTACTCAAAACATGTATATATGCATACAATTATTAAAAACATTTGTTGAATTAATTATACTCGTAAAAATTCGTCTAAATATGTCATTAATACGATATGTCATTAGCAACATTCTAGTATAATAAAAATAACAGTGAATCCTTGTATAAGAATAATAATTAATAACTTATTAAAAATGTAAATAAAGTTTGAGAAATTATGCGATATTATAATTTATAAAAGTATGTACATACATGTGTTACGACACAATATTACATATTATTTACCTATACAAATTTCATATATTACTATTTAAATACTTAAAGCAACTAATGTGAAATATATATACATTTAATTGGGCAAAATTTGCCTCTATTATTTCAACTTTTGTGAAATGAATTTTCCGAATTTTTATGTCTCTTTAAACGACGAAATCTAAATATTCCTCTAGAAAGGAGTAACACCAACGCTAACAAAGCGAATTTTTATCTGAACAATAAGTAACCCAAGTAATAACACAAGCCTTTTGTACTTGTACTAATTTTAAAATGGTTCGCAGCAAGTATATTTTGGTTCAGTCAAATAAATGCGAAAATATTTGGTTTGTATTCTTTAATTTTAACTGCATGTGTTAGTGTCTGAAAAATGTGAGAATAAAATAAACTTCTTTTCTCTTATTAGATAAGCTACATCAATCAACGTCCCCACTACCAGATTGTAATATGTTGGTGAAAATATACTCTGAATACAAACTGAATCCAATTTTTGTAAAATGGTGCATTTACAAAATTTTTAGAGAGAAATTTAATTTTCTCCAATTTGTAATATACACAAGTTTCTCTGTTAAATTTGCAATATACACACTTGTACTTTGAGCAACCGAAATCTACTTCACAAATTTGTAATTCTGATTTACAAGTACAATTTGAAAATTTCAAAAATGTAATTTGATGAAATAGGACACTGATCGTTTTTCTATAACATACATTTAACGTCTCATTAACATTTCGCAAAGTTATACAACCTGTCGATTTGATGACGGCTTTAAATATACCCTACACGCGAAGTTGAAAGGGTATATTAAGTTTGTCCTTCCGTTTGTAACGCACACAAGGAGGGGTGGCAGTTATATAAAAGTAAAAGTGGGAGAATATTGACACTAGTTACATGCACAAATATTGAATTTATCTTTTATAAGGTGTATAGTTTAAACTAACGTGGGCCCACTCTTGTTAACATGAATAATTTTGATACTAAATTAACAGATTTTAAGCTTTGCCTTTGTAACTCTAACAATGAAGTTTGAAATATAATAATAATAGGTTTTGGCATATAGTGCAGAAATGTATGAATTTGTTATTCAACAACACACTGGATATCACTGAACATACTTTAAGCTCTATGAATAAAAATAATGTAAAACTGGGCACGATAAAAACACGACATTTAAGAATTTTAATAATTAAACTTTGTCGTAATTCTTTATTCAGATACCATGCTATTTCCTTCAGATTTTGTATAAGTGGTAGTGGCATGAATTTTGTCGGATTTTTATCATTAGCATTGTCAAATGGCTGTGTATAACCTCTCTTGAATTGTGATTTCGATCGACAGACGAACTCTCTCTGTACGTTACAAAAAGGTGATTTAGTATTAGTTTAATATACTCTTTCACCTTCAGGTATAGATAACCAAATACTACAAATATGACCGCATGAAACACAATCTTATTGCTAAATAAAGACAAACAAAAGCATTATATGTCTTACCTTTAATATAAATCGCGTCAATTCAAAAAGATACAGAGAATCACCATATAATATTTCTGATGATATTATTCTCTTGCCAACCCGATACTTATACATATACGATATACCACATATTAATACTCCATATTATTCATTATCAGTATCTCAAGGTTTTACTATTATATTTCGGTACCAATACTTATTCTATTTCTATTATATGGTCTTTTAATTACTACTATTTTCTTATATTTTCAATATCCACTTACATAGGCAGATTCTGCACAGCAAGGTCGAGATCACCGGCACCAACGTGACCAACAAAACATAGCGTTGGATCAGCACGTATCTGACGATACATTTCGCAGCCATGCTTGTAGGTTCCGACTAAGAGACTTTTGTCACAGCACACCGGATTCCACCAGGAAGAAGGTGTTTGATCGGGCGTAGATGGTGGGCGAATGGGGAGTTCGCTACATACACAACAACATCAATTTTTTGGTTAAAAATAATATCAATATAAAGAGAGGTAAACTTAAAAACCATATTTAATCGTTACAAAGAAGAAAATAAGTCAATTTGAAAACGAAACAAAACAGAAAAAATAGAACAAGAAAAAATAATAATAACCAAATTTAGGCGCCAATGGCGGCCATTAGTTTTTGAAAAAGAATTTTTTTAATTTTTAAAATAAAAAGCATACTATAACAAAATTACTAAAAATTTTAAAAACTTTTCTCTAATTCAAGTAGCATTAAAATATTCCCAATTCGCCTTTTTAAGCGTAGATTTAATTTAGTTTTAGATTTTTTTTTATATATTGATTGAATATATATATATATATATGTATATACATTTTTAAAAATAATTTAAGAGAAATATTGAGTTACCTTTTTATTGCGTAATTTTTAAGATTTGCGCTGTATTTTTTGAAAAAGTTTTAATTTTTATTTTTGTTTATAAAAAATCTATTTAATAATGTATTTAATTTAATGTTTAAAAAAATATATATTATGAATTAGCGCTATGTATAACAGAGACAGAGAATGTGATGCAAACAAATTACATGATGTTCGGGTACACAGCAATAATATAAAATACATCACAAATAAACACACTGAGAGAATTAGAAAAGTGGAATTAAAAACGGATGTATGAATTAGAAAAACATTAGATAGAAATACAAACACCACGGAATACACGATATTGCAAAGGGAGCTTTTAAAAAAAAAGAGAGAAGGACACACCAGGATTCTAATACTGTAAGCAGTTGAATTTCTTAAAGCCGTTTTATGCAACGTATTATTATCAGTATACAGCTGTTATAAAAGAAGTATAGCTTTTGTAAATAAAGTGAAGATTTTGTAGACGGGATTTCCATTTTAAACTTGGATATTTAACATTTCAGTACTGATCAATTCCCTTTAAAATAAGTACAACAATTAAAATTGACTGATTTTATATACACTCTAAGTAAAATTCGACGCCTTTTTCATGAAAGCTTTGGCAAATCACAGTTGATTATAGTTGTCGGAGTATTCTAAAAGCATACTTTAAAAGATCTGAAATTAATTTTTTTCTTGAGTTTACGTGATATTTTAAAATTAATAAGCTTAGAACTTTTAAGTATAAATGATAATTTAAAATTGTCCGATAATCTTTGAAATCCACTTTTTCATTCTTTGCGGTATATATTTTCACTAATTCTGAAGGTAATCCATAATCCATAATCCAATCCAACCATAAAATTAAGAAAAGTGCGTAGATTCTTAAAAACAACCATTTACTATTGTGTGGGAAAAAAATTATTGCTATTTTCTGATAGAATGAATAACGGCTATTGTTCGAGTGAAATGCAGTGATTATGTCGAATCAGAGAGAGGAGAACAGGCGAGAGGGATTACATTTAGTGTTCCTCGAATGGCGTGCCAATGCATGCTGTATTAAGATCTTTTCAAATGTTTAAGATATAAAGAACAGAGAGCGAGAAAAGTATATGGATATGGTGTTTCTCATTAACTGACACTAAAAACTGAACTCTTTTGTTTTTAAACGACATTTAAAAAAGGTTAAGGAGAACATAGAAAAGTAAGAGGTTAAAATACAGAGAAGGAGAAAATAATGCATTTATGAACTTTTGATTTTGAGTCAACTTTGAATGTAGAAAAATGTTATTAAAAGCAAAATAAAAACTTTATAGATATTTGTATCTAAAAAAATAACAGAAATACAAACTAAAACAAAAATAAAACATTGAAAAGCATTTTTACCTAATCGGAATGTTATCCTTGATTTGTTGCACTAAATCTCCAATGACTTCATGCTGTATATAGTACAACATCCGGACCCGAAGTAGAACTCTATAAATTTAAAAACCAAAAGAAACATGTAGTGTGTATGTTTGTGTGTGTGTGTGTGTGTGTTGTTAAATAGTAATGAAGAGTGAAATTGTTGTTTAGAGTAAGAGAAAAAGAGAAAGAGGCAGACAGCATGGTTGTATGAGTGAAGGAAAAATAATATTTGTTATTATTAATTCTGAAAGTTTGAAGTAAGACAAGTTTTCGATTCCACACGACTCACTTATTCGCGTGTCGACTCAAATGCTTTTTATAAGCTCCTTCCAAGTAGACATCTGAGTCGTATTTATCCAGTTTACTCCAATGATTGGGATCCAATATATTTTGTCCAGGACTCTCTTTTTCACAATCCACTTTCACTGTTGCTGATTGAGTTGAACAAGAAGTACTCTCTTTTTGGGTTTTGCCACCATTTCGTCCTGAAATTAAGAAGACACTGTTATCAGTTTTAGGAATAAAGTTAACCCTTGCTATTCACTATTTGATAATTATTTATAATATTTAAAGTCTTTTATTAGGTTTTAAAATTTACAAAATTGTAATTCACTTATTTGATAAATTTACAATGAATTAGATATTACGTTTACATTAAGTAATGTTATAAAAGAACAATTTTATAAGTACCTATACATAATATAGTCAGATACACTAGCCTATTTGTATATACAGAATCTAGATTTTAGAAATTCTACGATACTAAAAGAATGTTAAACACTGTACTAAGTATTGATTTTATAAATTCTCTAAAGTAATCATAAGTCATGAAGCTATATCACACAGATTTCGAATCATTAATTACAAATTTAGAGTACTTAGCTTACTTCAAAAACAAACAGAAGTCTTTACAAGTCAACTTGAAAAACTAAAACATTTAGGTTAATCAAAATGAAAGAGTAATTTAATACTTAACAACTAAGTTTAGAATATTATTTTGAAGTTATATATTTGAACCCTGGACAAAGGATATCCCAAGGAAAGAAAAAAGACAGTCCCTCGAACAGTCTTTCCTCTATACGGCACTATGCCCACTTTCCCTCCATCCTCCTAATGTACCTTCCATGTATAATTATTTCTCATCCCCCCCCATACGATTCCTTATACAATTTACTGCTTAAGTATAAAAAAACTTTCACAAATTTAGACATCAGTACAAAAATGCACAACTTTATCATTTTTGTTATCTTATTTTCTTCAATTAAGTATTGAAATTTATTAGTAAAAAATTATGAAAAATAAATCTCTCAGCCTAACTCAAGTCTATTCAAGCCGATTTTCTTCTGCTCAATCTTTTCACTAATTCCTATAGTCTATTCCATACAAAAATATTCCATTATAATATTAATTCCTAATTAAAAATTATGTACAAATATTATATACAACTTTGATAAAGGTACGACACATACATCTCCAAGTCTACACATACAATAATATTTCAAGAATTACTACACATTGCACGCTGTGATTATAAAAGCCGAACTGCGCAGTCGAACTTCACTGTTTAGCACAAAGAGTGGGAGTAGAAAAACTAGTTAGTGGTTTTAATAGAAGTTGGTTGGTTGGTTGTGGTAAGTGATGGTGGTAGAGAAGATACACCGTTGTTTACAGTTGAACTACTTAAACAGACACGCTGCACGTAGAATTGCTTTGCATTACTTTGATTTTCGTTATCATTCTTTCTTTCTCTACTACGGTCGTGCAGTTAGGTGCGTGCAGTTTACGTTTCTTTTTTTTACCATACCTTTTGCATTCCTACCTCGTGGCACCAAATTATGTAGGCCACTATGATCCCTGCTAATTTTTTGTATTTCTCCATCCTCAGTTGGTGTGATTAAATCCCAAATAAAATTCTTAATTTTCTCGTCACCTTTGTATACTTGCAAGCAGTAGAGTAGCTGTAAATTAAAGCATAGATAATAGCTATGTTATTAAGATTGCGATAAATTAAATATTATGAAATATGTACATATAATTATTATTTATATATTTTTCAGTAGTTTGAGAAGTTTGTTTTTACTCAGCGAAAACCTAAAGTTTTCTCAATATTAGCATGGTTGGTCATCATATCAGAAATAATCATTAGCTTATGAAGATAAAGCACTTCATTTTCTGCAAAGCAAAAAAAATACTTACTATTATTCTAGCGCAGTCTTCGACATCTGAATCGCGCCAACCACGTTTGAACTGACCCAATTCCAGAATTTCGGTCCAGCGCCCATAACTACATAACAATAATTAATTTTTCAAATTAATATGAAAATTATTTACGTAAAATATTTGGCAAATTATTTTTTTAAAATATTCGCATTATTTTAACATACCTAAAGTGTCGGACATATTTGAACATACCTACAGCGTCGGACAAATTATATTGAACGATGTATAACTTAAAAACCGGAATTTGAGTATGCGCTCTAGCAAATCATTGACATAAACGCCATTTTGAACCTCTATTCATAACATATCAAAATCAGTCAACAGTGTTTGATTTGCTTGTACGCATCATATTTTACTAAATTTTTTTACGCATCATATTTTACTAAACATTTTGAAAATTGGCGGGAAAAAAGCATTTGCGGGAAGTTTTGCCACTTTTTCGCAAAGAAAACTTCAGCCGAAAATCATCGTTTGCTCGTGCAGTTGTAAGGCGAACATGCTCTTGCGAAAAGCATGTGTTTCGAATGAAGAGCTTGCGGAATCGTTGGGCGTGACCCAAGCTATTTCCAAACGGCTAAAAGCATTGGGATTCAAAAGCAAGGAAATTGGGTGTCCAGACTTGGCGCCTTCTGACTACCATTTGTTTCGGTCGATGCAGAATGCACTTTCCGGAATACGGTTTACTTCAGTCCAAGGCATCAAAAATTGGATCGATACGTTCTCTGACTCAAAAGATAGCTGGTTTTTATGGGATGGCATCCACAAATTGCCAGAAAGATGGGGAAAATGTTGTAACTTCCGATGGACGATATTTTTAATAACAGTATTGTACAAGACTTTCTTTAATAAACGCTTAAATTCCCAAAAAAAAATTTTAAGTTATACGCCCAATAGAAATATCCGTTTTTAAAAAACAACAACAAAATACATATTTATTCTGTCCAAGGTATTCCAATAATAAAAATTGTACAGAAAGTCTGAAAACCGTGTGATATCTATATACAGTAGCGGACATAAAAATCCGGACAGGTAGTGGGGATGCATTCAAAGGGTTGTAGTAGGTACAAATTCCTGTAGGTAGGGCAATTATTTTGTATAAATACATGCATTATGTGCATTTTTTTATCATTCTGTTGTTACCGGCATGACAAGTACCATACAAATTTTAAAAAAAAGCGAAAAAAGCCAAATTTTAAAAAATTAGTTGCGCCGATAAAGCTCAGATTTTGGCATTGCGCGCGGAATAGCTGAGTCTCCGGGACATTAGTGGAAGAATTGGATTCAGTAAATCGCCCATCAGCGTTTTTTTAATAAAGCATAATGAAACTGGATCTTTGCAGCGGAAACCAGGGTCAGGACGGGTCCGAAAGACCAATGCGGCAGAGGATCGCGTTTTAAAACGCATAAGCTTGCAAAACCGCTTCAAAACGGCTGAGGATATTAGAAAAGAGTTTGAAGAAGACAGTGGAACCCAAATCAGCACAAGAACTGTTTGTAGAAGACTCACAGAAGCCGGCTTATGCGCGCGCCTTCCTGCCAAGAAGCCTCTCTTGACAGCAAAAATGCGTCAAAAGCGTCTAAATTGGGCCAAAGAACACCAGAATTGAACTGTGGTGAATTGGAGAGAAGTGATGTTTTCAGACGAATGCAAGTTTAACTTCTTTGGAACCGATGGAATTTCGTACATGAGGCGAAGAAAAGGCGAGCGTTACAGCGACGAATGCATTAAAAGTATCGTGTTTGGCGAATGGTATGGGGATATTTTTCCTACCATTGTGTTGGACAGCTGGTTCTTGGACAGTGGAGCAACACTTTTCGCTACTAGACAACGTCATATTCAAGGATGATTCTGCGCCTTGTTACCGTGCAAAATTGGTAAGTAATAATATTTTATGGATGACTAATATTGTAGAATTGACTAATAATTACAAAAATTTTAATTTGTCAAATCGGTTTATTTTTGTGTAGGTAAAGGATTACTTATCAAAAGTCGGAATTTCGGCAATGCAGTGGCTCAACCCAATCGAGAACCTCTGGCACATTATGAAGATAGAAGTTACAAAGAGGAAGCCCAGAACTTTACCTGAATTAGACCGCATAATCGAGGAAGTCTGGTATTAGGGTATCACAGCACACCACACAATTTGATTGACTCAATGCCTGATCGCATTAATATGGTCATAAAAAACAAAGGAGGTTCCACGAAATATTAAAGTAAAGTTTTTTAGAATCTTTAAGGTTATAATTGTTTTCAGGTGTAATTTTGTATTTTTATTGAATGTAATAAAAAAGTTATGATCTTATCTTATCTCTTATCTTGTTAAATGTTGTAAAAAAACCTAAAATCCATTATAAACATTCTACCATTTTAAACAAAAAACAGGCTTTTTATTACATTGCTCATTATATGTTTCAGGTAGTCAAAAGACATACATATTCATGGGTAAAAGGTTTTCTAATAAAGTATTCACAGGTAAAAAAATAAATGGGTAATATAATAATTTTTTAGGTGTCCGGATTTTTATGTCCGCTACTGTATATAAAAATCTCGTGTCACGGTGTTTGTGTTCGCACTCCTCCGAAACGTCTTGACCGATTTTGATGAAATTGTTTGTGTATGTTTGGTAGGTGTGAGAATAGATCGTAAAGTATATTTTACCCTCCACCCTCACCCTACCATTAGTTAATCGCGATTTCAGTTTAACTTTCGTATTTCAACTAAAACGAATTTAATTATATTGCTGATAGTACCTTATAGAACAGTGCTACGCGTGCCTTATAGAACTTTCAAGTCACTTACGAGAAGCTTTGCGTCATTTTGACGTGAAAAATTTGGTACGATTAATTTGAATTTATATGAAATATCTATATATGTATATAAAAATAAGTTGCATTGTGTTAGTAATTGATGTTCTCTGGAATGCGTGAACCGATTTTGTTTCTTCATACGATTTTTGTTCATATGAAAGGTGACGTCAATACCAAGGTTTTTATGTATAAACGGTCGCTGTATGTGTATTGGTTCACGAGTTATAGCCAGTGAAACCAGACTGTTACCTTTTCACGGCTAAACCACTGCACTAATTTTGACAAAATTTTACATGGAAACACCTTGAGCCATAGGGATGGACATAGGCTACTTATTTTATAAAAAGTCGCCCCCTAAATTGTTGAAATGGGCGTGGCAATGATTTAAGTCGCCGTAATGAGAAAACTATAAGGCTTTCACAGCTGAACCGCTGCACCGATTTTGACGAAATTTTACATGGACACACCTTGAGCCTTGGGGATGGACATAGGCTACCTATTTTATACAAAGTAGACCTCTAAATGATATAAATGGGCGTGCCAATGATAAACAAGTAACAAGCGTTAGGGAAAATTGCAAATGCTCAGTGATAAAATCTGAAAATTGTATCTTTTATACATACATTGAAAAATTAGATACACATATTCATACTATACCATCGCCTACTTCTCTACCACGCGCACGAAGTCGCGGGTAACCAGCTAGTTATGTATAAAAACCAGTAAGAAAGCTATATTCGGCCTGGCCGAATCTTAGATACCCTACACCTAAAAGTTTTGAAAAAAGTGCCGAAGCTAGGGTGGGGCGGCAGTTGTGGAAATCAAGTAGGGACTTATTGAATTCTAGGAATTTTTGGGGCTACAAGTTGATTAACCGTCCCGGGCTCCATGAGACCTAGCTACGCCTCTGTATAAATACAATAGTAGGCGTGGTCATTACCTTTTTCAAAACAAAATAACTAGCTTAGTTGTTTTATAATTGTGTTCATTTAAACTTTATTTCCGTGGTAATAAACTTGTTTTCATACTGCTATACTGTATATGTAGTGTAAAAGTGGGCGGACCGCACCCAGTTGTAATGTAATAATGTTTTTTTTTAAACAAGTTCTTATCTAAAGTTTTATACAGGAAGTTTATATATTTAACAATATAACCATTTAACACCCTCTTTTGCCTGTGTTACCTAAAAGTGGGCGGATCACGCCCATATTTGGCATATTAACGGATAATGCTACTCTATACCCAGGAATGAATTTTGTTGTAATAGCTCAAAAACGAACGCTGATCACATTTTTAATAAAAAATAGGCGTGATCGAGGACCGATTTTGCCCATTTTCAATACCAACCTGCACACCACAAGATGCAATGTTTATGCAAAATTTCATCACGATATCTTCACCGGTTCTCCTGTGATCGTGATTTCAACAGACAGACGGACGGACATGGCTAAATCGACTCAGGAGGTCACGCTGATCAAGAATATATATACTTTTCTATACCTATCGTCTCTATTTCTATGCGTTACACATTTCCTTACAAAGTGAATATACCTTAAAGTGTAGGTAAAGAAATTACCTTAAAATGTAGGGTATAATGAAATGTGGATCGTTTCTTTATAACTTCTACCGGGCTGAATTTTATAATTTTTAAATATTTTTTTTTAAATGTTGATATCAGTGTGTAGAAAGTGTGTAAACAAAAAAAACAGAAAAAAGTTCAAAGGGGGAATGGCAATGTCTTAAATGTCCATAATTTGGAAACTATGAGGACAAGAAATTTTGCATTATAATGAAGAGGTACATTAGGAACGGATTTTGGAAAAATCTACCCCTAAGTGTCCGAAATGGGCGTGGCAAGATTTAAAATGCCCATCGTTTGGAAGCTATGAGGAATAGAAAGTTGAAATTTGGATAGGGAGGTTAGCATTATAATGCAGAGGTACACTAGGAACAGATTTTGGAAACATCTGCTCCTGAGTGTCCGAAATGGGGGTTGCAAGATTTGGAAGTTTAAAAGCTATGAGGACTAGGAAAAGTTCTTCGGCCTGGCCGAAGTTCATATACCCTAGACACGTTTATTTGAAAATTAGGCGTGGTAATGGTCCGATTTTGACCATTTTCAATACCGATAAGTTTCTGATGATAGACAACATTTGTGCCAAATTTGATGAAAATATCTCTATTCGTTTTCCTGTAATCGAGTTTTATTTAATTAGTGGGCGGACCCATTTTTGGTAGTCTGTTTTGGTCAGAGACAGTGGACTTCTGGACAAAATTTCAACCCCAAATTCGTTCTACAAGCTGAGAAATTAAACTATAAGCATGGATGAATTTATATTTACTATAAAAAGTAGGCGTGGCAATGGTCCGAATTTGCCCATTTTCAATACCGATGAGTTTCTAATGATAGGCAATATTCGTACCAAGTTTGATGAAGATACCTCTATTCGTTCTCTTGTAATCGTGATTTCCACAGACAGACAGACAGACAGACAGACAGACAGACAGACAAACGTACAGACAGACGGACGGACATGGCTAAATCGACTCAGGAGGTCACGCTGATCCAGAATATATATACTTTTCTATACCTGTCACGCCTCCTCTAATGCGTTACAAACGGAAGCAGTAAGTGAATATACCCTATTCACTTCGTGTGTAGGGTATAAAAATGCAGCATTTTAGGAATTTCCTATGCTACAGCATTTAAGATTGGAGGGGTGTAAGGGAACGAGGTAAACAGAAGGAGGCGTAGCAAAGTCGGGCCACGGGCAAGCTAGTAACTTATAATACTCTGATTATTTTTTCGTCTTTTCTTAGCGTCGTACGTTTTGGTGGACCCCACAATGCAGTACCAATGCATTTTTAAATTTGTTTATTATAAAGCTTACTGTGGATTTCGGCAAGCCGAACTTCTCGCAAATGTCTTGTTCTCGCTGTTTTAAGCATTTCCATTTCAAATCACTTGAATGTTTTTTTCCAAGGCATTTTCTTTTTAAACTTTACTTTTTACTTATACCCTCACACGAAGTGATCATATTTGCGACCATATTTTTTTGGTCGTTTGTGCTGCCATGTAGACCTAGGTCACTTCAATATCAAGGTCTACATGGCAGCACAAACGACCAAAAAAATATGGTCGTTTGTATAGGTAACAGTTCAATCGCCTAACCCTGTATTTTATTATTGCTAAAAATTAACAAACTCCTGTCCACTCTAGCACAAGTGCTCCAACTGAAGAAATCGCATCTGATCATGATATGATGATTGTTTATGAAGAGTTCAATGTTTTCGCACGATTTTCAGACTGTGTACAATTTTTATTATTGGAAGACCTTGGACAGAATAATCGTACATTTTTGTCGTTGTTTTTTGAAACGGGATATTTCTACTTTATTTATTTGAAAATGAAACTAAATTAGGTATAAATTTGTGAGAGTGTCAAGAAGCAGTACTATCTGCCGGTCCAATATACATATTATTATGTCCGACACTGTATATGTAAAGTATTTCTATAGAAATAAAACACAAGCATGTTTAATTTTATTGTTTATAAACAAGTAACAAGTGTTTATGACTATATCAAGTTTAAAGGAAAAGAAACACTATATTTTCTCCCTTTTTTTGCAAGTCTGACACGGTAACAACGCTTGTAACCAATAAGGCCGTGGTTAAGCTACCGAGCAAAACTCGGTGGGAAATTACTCTAATTTTTGTGATCGGAGTCCGTGCAAAAAGAGTGATTATGCTTGTGCTTGGCCCACGCTTGCTTTCTTCAAAAATATATAAAGCGTATTATTTGAAGTGTAGTTTTCGACGCAAAGGAAGACCAAATGTTTACATTAATTGAAATGTGTTTAACATATATAATAAACGTAATATTTTGGAACGATAATCAGAGGAACATATTTGATAGATTTATCAGTTCATTCCATTTTTTCACTCCACTCCATTTTTCAAAACTTTCGTAAATATTGAGACTAAGCATCACCGGTGTGCTCGGTATGCTCGCTATACGCTAGACCGAGTTTTCGTGCTCGATATGAGAGAGTGATTTTGAGAACAGAAAATATCCCATTCTTTTCTTTACATACAAAATAAAAAAAGTCCTACTTGCCGAGCAAAACTCGGTAGCGTAACCACGGCCTAATAACACAAGCATTTGATATGAAAATAACGACATAAAAAAATTTCTAGAAAATTTATTGAAATTGAAAGTATTTAGCATAATTTTAATAATTTTCTAAAATCTATCGTTCAGAGCAGTAAATATGATTGTCATATTGAATTTCTCCTCTTCATAAAAATTAAATATTTTAAATTTCATTGGAGAAAAGCATACAACTCAACAATCAGTTTTTCAATATACATACGTTTCCTGAAATAATGTGTCATTTATTAGAAAATTGTATATTACATTGTGCTACTATTATTTAATCTCAAACAAAAAATAAAACAAGCAAGAAATTTTCGCAAAATGGCCAGCAATTTAAATTCTACCACACAGTCTTCAAATACGCTGCCTAAGAATCCTCCAGCCATACCAGGTCGAAGCAAACTAATTACTGTCGATGGTCCGGATGTTGCAATGGAAACGTATATAGCCAGCCTGAATATGACATACTATAATAGGCTGAGTAAAAAAAAGCAGGAAGAATATATGGAGAAATTCGATGCTTTGGAGCTATTTATGGTGGTGCAGGATGTAAAGCGTGAATTGGCTGCGGTTAAATTAGAGAATCATATTCTTACCGACTTTCTAGAGAATAATGATCCAAAACTATTAATTGGATTAAGACAGAGGCGTAACACCGCATCGATACAACAACGCCTGACCATCACTTCGACGACTTTGTCACCGCGTTCATCCACACCGAATTTGCGCCGTTCAACTTCGCGACGTTCGGTTACCACTGTCAACCAGTCGCAGTCAGTTAACACGATTTTTACCACGAAGAGAGGAAACGATTACCGACTGAATTATAAAGCAAAAACAGAAATGGCTGAGAAAGCAGCCGCGGACTTAGAACGCAAGGTGCGAAATATTGAAGAAACCGGCAAGTTAATTGTTTCTAAAGCGAGTTATATATATTTCAATTATTTCGTTCTATATCTCATTTTAGCTATGAAAGATATCAAGCTTTTAAACGCCAACATCGAAGAGTTACGTTATCGCACCGAGGAAACAGATGAAACCGCAAAAAACTTCCGACTGCATTTTGTAAGCGATCAACGAGATATTTTTTTTTTAGAAAAAGCGACGGAGAAACAAATCGAACGCAAATTTCGTAAATTCGTTAATAACTGGATTAAAAATGCTCGTTCATTGCTTGCCACGATGCGGCTTCGCATTACAACTTTACAGGAAAGTTGTCAGTATCATCGCAATTTACTAATCGCAAAAGCTGATCTTAGCGGAATCTTGGGCGCTATTGATTTTGAACAATTAAAAATCAAACGTACAGATTTCCAAAAGTCATTAGATGAAAAAAATGCACACATGGCTGGTCTTAAAGGAGTTACAGGCAAAGCATCTCTGTCCATGGGCGAAGAGAAGCAGGAAATGATGAATATCGAAGAAAAGTCGCAAAAAATAACAAATAAAACAATGGATATTATAAAAGCCATTTCAAAATTGGAGAAAGAAGCCAACACTGTAGAAGAAGAGAACAATAAAGCGAACAAGACTCTAAATCAGTTGAAGGACCATCTTGGACGCTATGATGCGCCTAGCGTAAATGAGTACATTGAACGAAAAAATGAACTGGTGTATTTGGAAAAAAAGGACAAACTTTTGCAACGAAAAATTCCGTTACTTACTATGAAATTAACCAGTTTATCTAGAGAATGCAAACGACGGGATGACGATGATGATGACGATGAAGATACTTTATGAGATGAATAATGCTTTCACACATTAAAAATAATCTGTTCTTTTGGTACACAAAAAATAGAAATTGCAAAGAAATCCAAACTTACCCAAATGAAAGAAGGCCCTTTTCGACTTTAAAACATTCCGATTTAGCCCAGTTACCATAATGTATTTCATCCAAGCCCAGAGCAGCCAAAGCATCACGTTCCCGTGGTATATACTCATCAATTGGTTTCTTTTCACGTCCTCGATCACTGCGTTTCTCCTTGCGGCGGCGTGATCTCAGTCCTGTGATAGAAAATCAGTATCAGTAATACACCTTACTATAGGAATTATCTTTCCCTTACCAATTCCTCCTTCCTCATCGCTATTCTCATTTGAAGAGTCATCGGAATTTATTTCCATCACGTCTTCGTGCCCGTAACGCTTAATTTGGGTGCGTCTTCTAGGTTCAGATAGTACTAAATCCTCGGTCTCGTCTCGTTCGCATGCATCCGGATCGATATCAGCACGTTTTGCCCACTTGGTCCAGAAATCTGGATCATCAATGGTGATATCTGAACGATTGCCCGACGCGGCAAATGAAGCTTTTGAGAATGTGGATCCCTTTTCTGATTCCATGGTTATGACTTGAGTACGTCGTTTTAAAATCGAGTCAATATCTTCTTCACAGAATTTGTCGCCCGCATCATCATCCATAACAGCGCCATAGGCACCCTTTTTCAACAAGTCTTCGATTTCTTTCTTTGAAAGCTGCTTATTGCTGCCATCCTTAGCTCCATGTGTGTTCATAGATTGCAGTACCGCTTTATCTAAGCCCAGTTTAAGTGAAGCTTTATCGAACATTTCGCGTTCATACGTGTTGCGACAGAGCAGTCGGTAAATCTTCACCATTTTGCGCTGCCCTATACGATGGCAGCGAGCCTGAGCTTGCAAATCATTTTGGGGATTCCAGTCAGAGTCGTAAATTATAACAGTGTCAGCGGCGGTTAAATTAATACCCAGGCCCCCCGCTTTAGTACATAGCAAGAAGACAAAACGATCGGAACCAGGCTTTGAATACCGGTCAATGGCCTCTTGACGTAAATTGCCGCGTATGCGACCATCGATACGTTCAAAGGAATACTTTCGGTATACCAGGTAATCTTCGAGAATGTCCAAACAACGTACCATTTGACTGAAAATCAGCACGCGGTGACCATTAGCCTTCAGCTTCGGTAATAATTTGTCGATGAGAACCATTTTCCCCGCACTTTGTATAAGATTCTTATAATACGACTCCAGATCTTCACCATGTTGATTGCGATAATCATATTGAATCTGCTCTTCGGCGCCATTTAACAGATATGGATGTATGCAGCATTTGCGAAGTTCCATCATGGTGTTCATTAAATTCGGAATATTTGCCGAAGTAGTACCTTTCTTCAAAAATGAAAAATTCTGCTCTAATATACCGCGATAGTATTTCTTTTGTATGTTGGTCAATTCCACCTCGATAATTGTTTCCTCCTTTGGAGCCAATGACTTTTCTACATCATCTTTGAGACGACGCAACATCATAGGCTTCAGCAGAGCCTGCAGCTTATTAACTTCTTCTTCGGTGCGCAAGCTTCCGAATTCAGACATAAACTCTTCCGCGGAGGAGAATTGATTGGGTTCCAGAAAATTAAGCAGCGAGAATAACTCACTAATGTTATTTTGCAGCGGTGTGCCCGAGAGCAATACGCGATGTTCTAGATTGAGTTGACGCAAGCCTTCTAACAGTTTACAGTTACGGTTCTTCAGACGATGTGCTTCATCAATGACACACAAACGCCAGTTAAAAGGTTTCAAGTCCATGTGATCGGTGACAATCATTTCAAAGGTTGTGATCAAAACATTAAATTTAACCGGCTCCTTCAGAACTTTGCCACTTTCGGTCTTATAAAAGAATTCATAGTCTTGAATCATTTGTTTGCTCGTCACTGAACCATGATACACCACGACGTTCATATCAGTCCAGCTTTCAAACTCACGTTGCCAATTTGGTATGGTTGATAAAGGCGCAATTACTAAAAATGGACCTCGTATGCCATATTCGTACACCGAATGTACGAAGGTTAAACTCTGTATAGTTTTTCCCAAACCCATTTCGTCAGCAAGAATGCAGTTGTGGGAATTGTACCAGGAAAATTTGAGCCAGTTAAGACCTTCCAATTGATAGGGTCGTAATGTATTGCCACCCTTGTAGACAAGTGTCTTATCAAGCTTCTTCCACTGATCTGGATGAGGACGCTTTTTATTCTTCCATTCAGTACGCTGGGGCAGCTTATTAAAACGTAAATATTGCTCGATTTTGTCATCGTCTACATCCTCTTCGAGTTCCCAAGTGCAGTCCTCGTAGGGTAGAGACTTCCACTTGACCAGAAAATGTTTGGTTGCCTCCCCAGTATTTTCGTCTGTGTGCACCGACATATCCAGAACACGATCCACCTCAACGAAATCTGGATTGAAAGGCTCCTCTTCAATGTTTTCAAATATGTTAATTTGTTGCGATTGCTTCTGCTGGAAACGACGTATTTTGGCCGCAACACGCCGATCGCCTTTAAAGAGCTCTTCCTCGGTGCGCCACTCGCAATGAAGATATGAGAAATTGCGATACTTAACAAAGTATTCCTCAACCTCAATATATACCGGTTCTGGTTTGGTTGGTTGAGATTCAACTTCCGTGAGTTTCTTCTCGTCAATGCTCTTAGTGTCGCTCCCTATTTCATCTGTATTTTCAGTATCCATTATAGGATTTTGTTCCACATTCTCCGTTACTACGGATGTTTCATCTTTTTCAGGCTGAATTTGTGCTTCATCAATACTTTCGGCAACCTCGTCTTCGTTATCAACCTCCATTTTCGGATCATCTTTTAAGCTTGAAGTCTCAACAGATTCTTCTGTTGCACAAATGTCTTCCTTTACCAGTGGATCTGCAGACTTTTCTTGTTCGGTTTCAGTGTCCTTGGACTTTTCAGCATCACTCTCTATAATTGCTGGATCGACTTCCATTTTTTCTTGAGCTTCATCCTGATCGGTTCCCGCACCTTCCTCCGTTGATGAGGTTCCTCGTTCACTCGTTGGCGGCAAAGTTTCTTCAACAGTAATTTTTGTTAAACATTCATCTTCATTGATTTGATTCATTGGCGGACTCTTCTCTTCAAGTTCGGGTACTTCTGTACTCTCTTGTTGCTCCTCCTTTTGGGCATCGCTGTCTGCAGCTGGCAATGTCTTCACATCGTTTGATTCTTGTTCCGTTTCAACTTTTTTACATTGTTCCTCTGTTTCAGTGAGAACTGGTTCGGGGGGAGGTAGCGGCGGATCAGGCAATAGTTCTCTTTTACCCATTCGTACCGCTAGAACAATTTGAACCACCATACTGTCCTCATCCCCTGTGTTAATGTAAACGTAATTGGGCTTAGAAGATATTGGCGTTGGCTGCTCTGACGTCCCTGGTGCCAAGATGTCTTTCTCAGCAATGATGCTGCTGGCGGAACTACTTGCTCCTTCCGTGGCTGGTAAAGTGGATTCTGTTGATCCTGCATCCACATTTGATTTCTCTTCGGAGGAGCTCAGAGTATTTGTTTCGACATCGGCGCCGATAGGCACCGCTTCTGTACACGATATTTCGATATTTTTATCCATGTCAGAGGAGGTAACACTAGCTACAGCTGCTGCAGTTAAGGCAGAGGAACTGGATGACTTCTTTTCTTTCTTCACCGGAGACGTGCCGCCAATAAGCGAGGACTCATCATCAGAGAAACGCAGCATAACATCATCAATGTACTTCTTACGTTGGGTGTTTCGTGATGATCGGCGTTTGTGTGAATCCATCTCAGAATCGGGTGGTGGCGAAGGTGGTGGTGTTCTCTCCAGCGTGTCGTCTTCGCCATCCGATTCGGGCACAATACGTCCACGATTTCTTCGCTTTTTAAGAGCCTTTGCAGAAAGCTGCGGACGTTTCCGGGTGCTGTTGCCGCTTTCATCACCCTCTTTGACTGCTCTACTACGTCCACCCGAGCGTCTTTTATTCTTTCTGCTTGGAGTAACTGTGCTTGTGTCACCAGCGGAATCTGGTACAGAATCAACAACTTCTTCTGTAACAGGTTCTTCATCTGTGGTAACATGTGAAGGTCGCGTCGTGGGTATCTTTGATACTGGAATATCATCGTAATCAGGTGCTTCGTTAGACTCTATAGTGGGCATCGTTTTTAACTCTCCATCGTCCGATGTAGTTGTTTCGGGCTTATTTTCGACACCAATCATTTCATCTGTTCCTTCCGCAATTCTGCGTACCAGTGGCTTATTATCATCACCATCGCTAACATCACCAACCCCACTGGGTACTTTGTTGCTTTCCAATTCGTCGATACTAACAGAGCTAATCTTCTTTCTTTTGGTTCCCCTTGGGGGCTTCTTAACAGTGTTTGCAGATTCAACATCCGTAGCCTCTTTGATCTTCTTAACTTTAGGCGTTCGCTCTCTGGGTGAACGATTGGGATCTTTTGGAGCACGTGGCTTACGTGCTTTTTTCTTTTTTCCCATAATGTCGGTGGATGTGTCCAGTTCATTAGCGGAGTGCACATCCTGAGAAATATCACCACCACCTTCGTTGTATTCCAACATGCCTACCACCGAGGTGTCACCTGCACCTTGAGTTACACAGTCCTCCGAAACAGGTAGCTGTGTAGGCGGTATGGATGAGACGCTGCCACTGATATCCATTAGATCACAGCTAGGCTGTATTTTGTCCGATTTCTTCGCACGCGGTTTCCGAGATTTGGAGGCTCCCTTACCACGACCGCGTCCTGTTGTACTCGTTACCTGAGGACTTTCGACCATTTGATGATGCATGGAAACACTATTGCCACCATACATGGAGGGTGGCATAGTCTGATAAAGGATACATTGAGTTCCACCCACGCATTGATCAGTGACCTCATGTTGCTGCAACATGTTGAGGCGCTCTTGCAGGCGCATAATTTTCTCTTGATGCTCAGCATTGCCGGGAGGCATGCAGTAGAGTTCCTGCAACTGTTGCTGCAGAACTGCGATTTCTTGTTGATGGAGCATCGGATAAGGTGGATAGATATGAGTTCCACTCCCAGCAGTTGGATACAGAGGAAGAGTGCCGGCCTGCATCATTGGTGGCATGCTGGCTGGTAGAGTAGTTGCGGTGACTAACGGCATCATTGTTTGTAGTAAAGGAGCTTGATCCTGTGTCGCTACAGTTTGTGACAGCCCCAGTGGAGTTGATGCTCTACTTAATGACATACACGTCGTGACTGCAGTTGGCAAAATTGTTGGTACTGGAGACATGGACGTAGCAACGACTGGCTCATTCATAGCAACCGTAATTGCGGTCTGCGGTAGCTGTTGTTGCTGTTCCACATCGGCAGCCCTATGTTGGTCATCATCAGCAAGGATTGCTACCTCTTCGGGAGGAAGAGTTTGCTCCATTACTTCCGAATCAGACATTGCGGCCGTAGTATCGTTAACTGGAGGCGTCTCCGCTGTGGCAACAGTTTCTGATACATCTTCAATTTCCGTTTTCATCGCTTCCACTTCAGTTGCATCCATTGTTTTTTCTCCGATATCTTCCGGTTCGATTGTTGTTATCGTTGGTTGCTGTAAAGAACATTCATCAATCGTCTTCGCTGCTATAGTTTCAACTTCAGCAGCATTGCCGTCACCGCCTGCGAACATGGATTGTGAATTGCTGTCCAACATGGCAGTTATTGCAGCTACGCCGGCTGTAGTAGCAGCGGTTGCTGTTGCTCCCGATGACGACATTGAATTGTTGTCAAATAAGCTCGCGCTCTCTAGTAGGCCACTTGCTGGGGCAGCACTTGAATTTGAATTGCTGTTAAGCATGGAATTGGCTCCAATGCTATCCAAAGCCGACATTTGCTGTTGGTGATGATTGCTAGTTATTGAGCTTTGAGAATTGCTGTCGTGTACAGAAGTTGGTTGGTTGTTCACTATGCTGTTGGTAGAGCTGTTGCTGCTGCTGTTGTTGCTATCATTAGCAGCAACAGCTAATGTAGATGAATCATTAGAGTTGGCGGTTTCGTTGAGAATACTGCTCAGATGATGCGACTGCGATGACGATGAGGGAGTTGTTGGAGTTTGCGATTGCTGCTGCGTGGATATTGCTAAAACAGGTGATGTCGTCGACGTGTTTGCAAGGGACGGAGACACTTCTGTAGGAGTTGCTGCTTGTTGTTGTGGATGTGATTGTTGTTGTTGCACTATAGGTGGCTGTTGCTGCTGTTGTTGTTGCTGCTGTTGTTGTTGCTGTTGTTGTTGTTGCTGTTGTTGTTGTTGCTGCTGTTGTTGTTGTTGCTGCTGCTGTTGTTGTTGCTGCTGGTGGTGCTGCTGTTGTTGCTGCTGCTGACTTGAAGAAGTATCTTGCGCAGCCAACATTGTAGAAAATGGGTCTACAAGAAGCTGGGTTGCTTGTTGCTGTGGTTGCTGCTGATTGTAAGAATGTTGTTGCTGTATTGGTGGGGTAGGTTGTTGTTGTGGTACTGATGGTGGCTGCTGTTGTTGCTCTTGTTGTTGTACGTGATGTGGCGATGGCTGCTGATATCTGGGCGATTGTTGGTGCAACTGATGGTGTGGAGATTGCTGTGGCTGCTGCTGTTGCGTATGATGCTGTGACTGAAGCGTTGTTGGAGCAACAGACATTTCATGCGTTGGTGTATTTCTAGACAACAGGGAAGTTGTATTAGAAGGTGTTGTCAACTGATGATGACTAAGATGATGCAAGGTTGCTAAGCTTTGCTGCTGCTGATGCATTGGAGACAACGTTTGTTGCTGCTGCCCGGATCCTCCTCCGACAATATCGTTTATGGAATGCTGAAGTTGTTCACTTAATTGATGATGCTGCTGCTGCTGTTGTAGTGCTGGCTGTGGTTGTTGTGCTGACACTACAGAAGGCAGCGATGTCGATGGCGCTTGCTGTTGTTGCTGCTGCGGCTGTATAGGTGGTGGTGGTTGCTGCTGTTGCTGATGACTTATATTTTGCGCTTGTGCGTATAAATTAAGTTGTTGTTGATGTTGCTGGTGTTGTTGTGTCTGCTGATGCTGCATGCTGCCAACTCCCACTGGAAGAGGATTTTGTTGGCTTTGTTGCATTGCTGCTAGATGTGGCGGCCATTGTTGATGCTGTTGAGGAGACACAGGCATGCGTGGTCCCATTGGCGTATGTCCCGCTTGCCTATAAGCAGATGGATAATCCATCGGTACGCCTCCCGAGCCCGGCATAACACCCTGCGTTGGCATCACCATTTGTTCGAGAGCTTGGAGAGTATTTACCGGTTGTCCTGCAGAAACACTTTTTGAAGTCGCTGAGCTTCCTATAGAGGGAGGTTGTGAGCGTGGGGAAGGTAGCCCAACCATCCCCGATATACTATGATGCGTCGGTTGTTGTTGCTGCTGTTGACTTGGTGAATGAACTTGTTGCTGTTGCGAATTTTGTTGCTGAGTAGGTTTAGCCGGCGACATTACTGGACGTGGCGACATTTGTGAATGTGGCGACATCGTAGGTGGCCGAGGAGACATTTGTGGCGAAAGCTGCGGGAACGGTGCTCGATACTGCGGTGGCGAAGTCAATTGTGCTCCAGAAGACTGATGTTTGGCTGTCGACATATACGAAGGTGCTGCTGACTGTGTTGCAACACCTGGTTGTTGCTGACTTTGCTGCTGAAGGTGGCTGCTATAACTGGTAGGCACAACCATTGAATGTGGTGGCGGCAAACCAGCTGGGCCAGAAAGCTGATGTTGATTGGTATTCTGCATATGGCCGTGGTGATTTTGCTGCTGTTGTTGGCTCTGCAGTAAATGAGTACTTTGTTGCTGCTGCTGCTGAGCACTCAAGCTGGATGGCAGTGATGACTGACTTGTAACGGGATGTGCCGCATGTTGCACACTGTGCTGCAATACAGGTGGTTGTGTTTGTTGCTGTTGCGCAACAGCTGCCATCTGCGCGCTCTGCTGCTGAGCGGTCAAATGGTGTACAGGTGGCCCACCAGGAGGCGCACCTGAAGTTGGTACATGTTGGCCATAAGGACTGGACTGATCAAGAGCACCATGCCCATAACTAACATGCTGCGAGGCACGAGCCGCTTGATGTTGCATGGAACCAACATAGCTGCTGTGTGGTCCATACGGCTGAGGTCCGCCGGGAACTGCACCCGAAGCGGTCGCTTGACCAGGAGCTCCTGGGTACATGGGATGTTGGGACGCAGATTGCGGATAATGTTGCGGAATTCGGGATTGCTGTTGCTGTGGTGTAGATACCTGTTGCTGCTGAGATTGTGTTAGGGCACTATAACCACCCGCATTAACATTGGGTCCCGGTTGTTGCATTAGACTACCCATCATGGACTGCTGCGTTGCATAAGGAAGTTTTTGTTGATCTTGTTGGCCATAAGTCGGTAGATGTTGACGGTAACTAGAAGAAAATAAGAACATTTTGACATGAAAAACAGAAAGAAATTAATAAATAGCGGAATGGAAGAGTATTGGAAAGTTTGTAGTATTCCTACCTTGACTGCGCGGTTGTTTGACGTTGCTGTGACGGTGTTCCGGCTTGCGGGTGCCCGTAAGCACTTAACGGAGCGCCTGGATATGGCCCAGGTTGGCCGGGCACGGATGCTGGTGCACCCCAACCGCTTAAGTCACCCATCCCCATGGCGCCATGTTGATCGACTGGACCAAGTCCGTAAATATTCTCCGCCGTTGGCTGGTACGATGGATATTGTGGTTGTTGCTGAAGCGGATGTGGGGCTCTGTGTCGTGGTGGATAGCCGCCAGGAGGGCCCATAGCACGTGGTTGTGCTGCGGCGGCTGCAGCTGCAGCGGCTGCGGCTGGATCATAGCGATAATATGGCTCCCTAGAGTTAAAATATAATTAAATGGTAGCTGGTTTGTTTTTTGTGAATTAAGTAAGCAATAAGAATATTCAATCCTAAAACACGATGAAATCGAAAACCAGAATTCTTAATATGGTATAAGTTGGTTTACAGAGTACTTTTAACTTTTGATCGGTGAAGATCAATTAAGTATAACTTGAGATAAGGTTGGGAACCGTGTGGACATAAAATAACCATGATGACTAGGTTAGGTTACCTATAGATATAGGTTAGGTTACCTAAGCATCTGCTTAGCTAACATGTCCACATTTAGGATATAATTTACATTTTAACTAATTTTCAATATAAATATGTAATTTAAAAACTGAAGAATAAAAGCTTACCCTTGGTGATTCCCGTGAAACATATTTTGTGCATTTCCATCCATTAGATGATCTCCTTTGAAATACAAAATAAAATGGTCGGTCTATGGTCAAGTTTGTTTACCATACGACAGACAAGTACGAGCGTCGATTTAACGCAACACTTTGTCGCTACAATTTAACCAGTTCATTCAACATTTAGAAAATATATATTTTGGTGTGTGTGTGTGTACAGATGAGAGAATTATTGTGTGTATTTTAGTTACTCAGTTGAGATTTCAATAAATACAAAAAAGTATCTCGTCTTCACTTTTTAGTAACAAATCCAGCTGTTCTTGCAGTTGTTAATCTTGTTATTGTTTTCATTTAACAATCTATCTTTTGCATTATGAGCAGAGAGACAAGCTGCAATAAACAAAAACCAAAAGTAGCGTGAAAATAATGTTGTTATCAAAGTATTGCATTATTTTAATTGAATTACTTAAGCCTCTTTACGTGCTTTGATTAATTAATGTTTATATATCGCAGTCATTACAAAAAAGTGATACAACTCAAAATTTCTCATTCTTCAGAAAACGCAATTCTGTAATTGCAGTGTAGTATATCTTCATAGGATGAAGAGAAACCAAAGACGTTTTGGCATCAGTTTACAACATGGTAGTTGGTAGATATGTTAATTGCGAAGAGTTTTAATACAATACATAAATTCGAAAATGACGGCATTTGAATTGTGCTACCTTTTTGGATTGAGTGCAATATGTGTAAATTAAGTATTTTATAAAAATTTTCTAGGAACTAATTCAAATACTGGATAATATAGTATATCAAATGTAAAGGGTGACTCGTTTAAGATGCAACAAAACGGCTAAGACATGTAGGTTATATCGAGATAAGAAAATATCGTATGAGAGTCAATTTCCCCCTGTTTAGGTGGGAGTGGGAATTTTTTTAAAAAACTACTTACTCCGCTCGTACACATCCCAGCCTTTGCGAAGCACCCGGTATTTTTAATAACTTTTGTATTGACATTAAATAAAATTAAATTAATATCACATCGATAAGAAAATATATGAAATGTATGGTATTCACTTTGAATCTGGGGAATATTACAGTATGCATATGAACAATTGTGAGTTTTACAAATAGTTTTATAAAAACTTCAAATTTAGTTATTTTATTCCAGTTTCCAGTACAGTTATTTATTTTTGGATGGTGTGAATAAACTAACTTTATCCGACTATACTTGACTTATGAGTGATTCATAGGTTCAGTCTTGATATAAACCTGCCAAAAAAAGCCATACCACGAAAAATTGCCCATTTTCAGGTTTCAATTTAATAATAAAATGTATAACTTTTTATTTTTATAATTTTTATAATTTTTTTTATTTTTTTTTTTTAAAAGAACTATACAAAGACGCCTAAAGGATATGGATCTTGAATCTAGTCGGGCTGCCAGAAAGCCGCTCTTAACAGCGGGTATGAAGAAGAAACGATTGCAATAAACCAAGAAGCATCAGGAATGGAAATATTTCTATTGGCGGAATGTCATATTTTCGGATGAATCAATATATAATTTGATTGAGCCTGATGGAAAGGCGACTTTTCGAAAAAGAGCTTTGTAGATCGCTAGGCACAATTTTTTCCCCATATTTCGGGATGGAGATGAATGCAACGTCGGAAGTACATATTTGGATGCAATCTGCGAAACGAACAATTTTTTGCAACCTTCATAAGAAGCGAATTTTTGCTCAGACCGTCCATGAATCATTTTAGGACTTCCCATTTCAGCGTTTCCAAGTATGTTTTTACCGGTTTTGCGGAGGAGCATTGACGTGCTGCAAAATGTCTTTGTCGTATCTTTCGCAGCATTTCGGGCATTTTTCCTTCATTGCACAGCACAAGCCCATCAATTGAAGTCGGTAGCGATTCCCAATGATGGTTTTATTCGGTTTCAGCTTCTGCTAGTACCAAATATAAAGTATGAGCTTGGAACCGTGAATATCGCCCCAGGGTTTGCCCCTGGTGTTGTTAGTTGGCCGAGACAATGATTTTTTCACGTAGGTTATCGCAATGGATCTATTTTTTATCGCCAGTGACAATTCGATTTATCCCGTTGAATCGGTTTAAAGCTAAGAAAATGATTCTCAATGTCGGTCGGTTTTTATTGGTATGGTATCTAATGCCCTTGCTTTTAGCCTATTCATACGACTTTAAGGCGTTTTCCTACCGTTAATAAGTAACCTCCCAATAAGTTAGATAATTCTTAGTGTTTGACTTGAGTCTTCATTGAGCTATGCCTTCAACTTCTTCGCACGTTTTCGATTACCAGGTCGCACTTTGTCTTCTAAATCAAAATCGCTTTTAAAAGGTGGCAAAACTTTGCCAATTATTTCATCATCACAAAGTTCCACTGAAATATAATGAATTTTCAATATAATGTTGAAGTCAAACATCCCGTAATAACATTTTATTCCGCACAAAATTCGACGTATTCGATAAAGTAGTGTGGTTATTTACGCTTCAAACAAATGACATATACTGAAATTGACGCCTAGTGACTGTTTTTGCGAGGAATATTTGGTTGAAGTAAACAATGGAAAAATGTACTACCTACGCCATTTACTGTAAAGCGCTGTGTAGTAATTCTAACACCTGATACTATATTCTGCTTTTGTGTTTCCTTCTTTAAAATCGAATAGATTTAGAAACTAGTATTTTTTTGACGAGATTTCATTTGGATAATGCTGCAACAGTTTTTGTATACCCATGACTCCCAGATCGCCGCCATGTCGTTGACGAGGCCTGCCACGTCTTTCTTTGTCGTGAGCTTCTCAGTTCGACCAGCTGCGAACTCCCTACACCACTTGCGGAGGTTTTGACATCCACGCACGACTTGCCATAGGACCTGGCGATGCTTTTGGAGAGATTCTTTAAAGTTTCAGAGAGAGAGAGAGAGAGAGAGGAGATGAAGATAGCGAAAAGTCTACAAAAGTGTAGACTTCAGCTCCTCTCTCCTACAAATTTTAAAGAATGTCTTCAAAAGCATATACGTCTCGCCAGGAACATTCACTTCTTTCAATTGGCGATGTATTTCAATAGGTTTCATTCGTTTTGTGTTCAACCGAATAATTGCGCGAACTTCGCTCTTGACGGTAGCGCCACACGGGACCTCCATTACAAACGGCTGCCAAGTGAAGACTGAATGTAGCACACAGGTTTGTACAAACGCAACCGTAATTCCAACAGCTCGAGTAGATTCCCAGCATCGTCAGCGCTTTCGGACTTAAAAAAAGGTCTAAAAGTAAGGTCTTACTACTTTTGGGGTATGTATGTATGTTCGTTGGAATAAACTTTGGTACAATACATCCGAAAATGTTGCATTATTGCAACATTGAAGAATGTTTCAATATTTTGTAAAAGCTATTAAGACTTCCTTTCAAAATATTTTAATAGTCATTAAAGTTGATTTAGGCATTATATAGATTTGCATTTAATCATTAAGATCTGCTTCAAATATAACCATCACAAAGTATTCAAATTCACATTCTACTAAAATTAAAAAACATTTAGACACAAATGTAACACTATCATATTTAATAAAAAGGGCTGAGAAATTACAAGAAAATTTAAGGGGAAAAGCTATACGCTTATGAATATTTATAGTCTTAGAACATATAACGTACAGCATTACCCCATAAATAATTTGTATTATTTGTTAGACACTCTTTTCATCTTTTCCTACAATCATTTCTATCTTCAAATTTACATACGTACTTATAAATTCTATCAATCAATATCAAATCTTGCATAATATGTACAGTGTACCATGTTTATATGTAAGTATTGACCGACACCGGGATGACTTCATAAAATTGATATTTATGATATATTTATTTTATATCCTAATAATTTTAAACAAATTTTTTTAAACTAAATTAATTATCCGTAAACATACTCACCTATCCAATATTCCAATCAGTAGATTCTTAGTTAGTGCTTTATTGGTGCAGTTGTTGTAGTTTTTGTTGGTCAAATAGTTATGGTTTTAAAACACATATTTGATGATTTAGACTTGCACAATTTGAACGTTTGTGGTGAAAATTTGTCTAGACATATATTAATTAATTAACTCAGTATATATATTCAACATAACTTTTTGTTATGCACGTTAAATATTGATCAGTCTTTAATAAATTATCTCAAAATAAAAATTAATATTTTAAAAAAATAGCTATGTGCACGAACGTCAAAAGTTTATCTATAAGCACTAAGTTATAATGTATCTCTAAAACTTACAAACAGAATTTATTATTGAAAAATGTAATGGGTTTGTTCCTAGAATAATCTCCGAGATAGTATGTATAAGGTCGTATTCACTTTTTTAAAAAAAAAACCTCTTCAAAGCTACTAATCAATAATAAATCAATTTTTACAGCGAATCAATTTTCAGAATCTTTTTTTTATCTTCTTTATAACTTGCTGTGAAATAATTGCAATTCCTTAACGACTACAATATTTTGAAGTAGGTAAGATTCTCCACGGAAGGTGATTAAAATTCTCCACTCCTAACATTAAAACATAATAATTTATAATTTTTATTATAATGTATTCAAGCTGTATTAAGTATGTAATGCAAAAAGTAATGTATAAATAGAAAAAGATCGGTTTCCTCCTTTGTTTTGTTTCGTTTTGTCAACAGTGCAAAATTCAAAACGGATTCGAATAAAATTCGCCTTGGGATCATCAACCCCATCATCTCTAAAAAAGATGTTAGTAATGAAAGTCATTGTTGCTAATGAAAATTTCAAAATGAAAAGGAATTAACTTCCGTAGTTATAAAAGATCACATTACCTTTCAATATTTATGACAGAAGTAGTTAAATGCAGTTTGTAGATTTAAAAATAATGCAAGGATTTTTCACGGTAAAAAAACATTATGAGCAGGTAGTCGTCGGTAGTAAAACGAAATGTGGAATAAGAAATTTTTCTCTTATAAATACGGTGGCTGCAGCAACAACAAAGAATGTGAATGCATGTGAACTAAGCTCAGCCGAGTTCACCACATACTACTTTAGTTGGCTTAGTACAACGAACAAAAACAACACAAACAACAATTATAGCAAATGGCGAATACATATGGTAGGACTAATAATGATGGTGGTAATGAAGAATATGTTGATGATGACGACAACGACGATTCGTTCAATTTTTTGTTTTTGTTATTTGTATTTATCATATACATACATACACACGTACGTTCATAGATACATATGTACGTGTGCAGAAGTTTTACAGAGAGGACAGAGCGATTGAAAAGTAAATACTGAAGTGAATAGAGAAAATAAGTAAATATTAAAAAAAGATTCATTCGAATTTAGATCTTGTTTAGATTAGATTATAAGTTTCGATAATTATTTATATTATCTTATCTTATTCTATCTTTGTAGGGGATAAATTTGAGATGTTGGATCAGACCGGCTAAAATTATTAGAAACACTGTTATTATAGTATGTGTATAGTAAATGTGTGGAATATGCTTTAGAGTAAAATTTGTTACTTTTTATAAAGAAATTGTGTTCTCTCGTTTTCTTGTGAAAATCATTATTTACATACATATCTATACATTATTTATACAGACATTATAAGAGATTAACAAAAAATTTAAACAGTGAACAATATAAAACTGATTCAATTAAATTATGTACATACAAATCGTGGTATCAGTTTACGAGAATACGTATTCAATAATTGTTTTCACCAAATTCTGTTGTCCGCATGTAGTGTGTACTACAAATGTATGATTGAGTATTAATGGCGGAATGACAAACAAGATATTTGTGCATGTAGAGAAGAGAATGAGTATGAAGAATATGAAAGATAAACCAGTAATAGTCTTTTTTCGGCCTGGCCGAAGTTTAAACACTCTACAACCTAATTATCTGTAGAGCATATGTAAAAGCGGGCGAACTTCACGCCAGTTTCTGTGGAGTAATGAACCGTGATACTAGATGTTTGTGGATTAATTATTTTCGTTATAGTTGACACGGTGTTATGTATAAAACGTGTATAAAAAATGTTCCTTCAGTCTGTGCATACCAATTGGGCGTACTTTTGGACAATTTTACCTATTTTCAATGCCAAGCTCTACATAACACAGACTGTGTAAGGATTTACAATATTTCTATGTTTTCGCCCAAACGTGATTCCAACCGACCGATAGACAGATGGACGAACGGGGCTAACTGCGACAGAAGTTGAAAAAGAACCCGACACCCGTACCAAATTTATACGTACTATATGGTATATAGACTTTTCTACACCTGCCAGGCTTCTTTCTAAAACGGAAGGACAGATTTAATAATCACTCCCAACTTTGGTTGTAGGATATGAAAATGAAAGGAGGGTATAACGTATTATATACCAATTGTTGTCAGTACAGTACAGATTTATAGGAGTATTGTCATTATTCAAAAACTCTAATTTAACTTCTGCATTAATAAAAAATTGGTTATTATTAATATCTGAAATACAAACAAATTCGTAAACGTTAGAAAAAGTAGTGTTATTCATAAGCATTAGTAAACAGCACCATTAGATAAAACAAGTCCCAAAAAAAACGTATCACTTGAGCTTCGTTAATGAAGCTTTCTATTGGAGCGTGTGTATTCAGTAATTTGCGTCATTAATGCGAACTCAGCAATTGTACAATGAAACATTGAACACTTTTTTAAAATCGCATAAAAGCATTGAGAAATCTTTACTTATCGAATAAAACAATGCAACTCTACTGCAACTTAAATTAACACTTTAGTAGACTATCTGAAGGGACACATCTTTATTATGAGCATAACGAAATTAAATCTCTACCAATTCCATGTTATGTATTCCTTACAAGATACAATTTTGGATACTTAAATGCCAGAAATTAGCATGCCCACAAAAAATAATTCATATATAAACATCTTTTCACCTTAAAATCACCACAATTAATTAATTAAACGAAGAACCAGTGTTGCCTCATCTATTTATTGGTATTTTTCTTTTGGAGAATAATGCGATGTTCGCGTTGTCTCTTTTACTCCATGCCTGGGCTTCAGCAAACGACGGAAAATAAGGACAGTTATTGGAAGCGAAAAAATCATTTGCTTATGCAAAAAAAAATACCCCAAATAACAGGTAGTACGTCTGGGATAAAACATTCGAACGGCTATGAATTTATGTATACCAGTGGCGTGTTTTTAGGGTTGTTGATATCCGGACCCCTCCAGATATAATGCAACGTGGTCCCAACATTCGCAGTTTTACTTTGTAAACTGTGGAAACTCACAACAAAATTAAAGAAAGAAACAATAGGCACTCTATAAAAAGCTGCATACACCATCGATGCGTGAAATAAAAAGGACCACACACATATATACATATGAGAAAAGATACTAGAAATTTACTGAAATAAATATTGCTGTTAGACATCGATCCATTAAAAGCAAACCAGTGGAACAAACCATGCAAGTATATCGATATACTTATGTTGATAAGACATTTAACATCTGTTTTTGTATTTTTACAATGACTAATTTGATAGACAAACACATTTTTTCAAAAGAGAAAACTAAAGAATTAGCAACTGTTTCTAACGCTTGTTTAAGTAGTAATGGAATACTTTAAAGATACATTCCTTCAAAAATACAAGTTTTAGATACTATTAATAATCTTTGTCATGGTATTCAACTTGTCTTAAATTACAAAATTGAATGCTTATTGCCGTCAACAGCAACACCGAAAATTGCATGTTTGGCAACACCGTCGGCGGTGCGACATTAAAATTAACCATAGCATTTTTGGGTGAGTTTTTCCCGATATAGCTAGCAACTTAATGTACTTATGTAGTTAGTCTTTCTTTGCTGCTTCTTGTTTTTATTGTATTCCATCATTAAATTGAGTAAGGAGAAAAAGTCATAAAAACAGTGGAGCAGGGCAAGCATCAGCAGAAGCAGCAATAAAGTCGCGGCTCTGCCGACGAACTCTTTCTTCTTCGTATGATTGCGAAAAACGCGAAAACGAAACGAAATGAAACGAGATTGAAGTGCGACAACAGTAAAAACGTACAACAGGGGAAAAGCAACAAACTGATATTAAAATGAACATTGATGGTTGCTGCGGAACCGGAGGGTGTAGAGCGAAGAAAAGCGTTTTCAACTAATTTGCAACTTCTCTACACTCGAAAAAAGACAAGACAAGCTAATGCACAAAAGACGGTGAAAAAGCACCAGTACAATGAAATGCACAAATTTTCATTTCAAGCTATGCGGCCCGACCACAAAGATGCACAGTATTTTTGTATGGTATTATAAATGCATATAGATACCTATATACCACATGCATAAGCCAATCTGACAGCTTTGTACTTTTTCAATTGTGTTAATATTTATTTCCATTTTTTCCTATTTAAGACCAAAAATTGTAGCATGTTTAAAAACTTAAAAGTGGCATAGTTGATTTTTGTTTATTATTATTATTACTGCATAATATGGTAATAATTGTCATAGGTGCTTCACAAGATAGGCAAACCTTAATTTATAAACAAAATCACAGTAGTAAGTCTTCTGAGAAGCGATGCAAACGATTGAGAAAAATTATCAAAGTCGTTGCCTTCGTTGGCCTTCGCGGCAGTCGTGTCGCGAAGTACAGAAAATATTCTGCTTCTTCTCCCATCACTTTTTTTCAACTGCCCCAACCAAAGTGTCTGCATTAACCATTTTTTTGGCGAAAATTTTCAAAACCACTTTTCACTGCAAATACGCACTGATCGTCTTCTATTTCATATACATTTTTGTGTCCTTCCCATGAACGTCCGTTTTTTGTTAATTTTATTTAATATTTTTCACTTTTATTACCGTTTTTTGCAATTTTCTTCTCACTTTAACAAAAACGTACGCACCACACCAAAGACCTCCATTTTGAAATGAATTTTTCTTTTGACGTCGTCTATTGCCGACATCAACTTCTTAAATGTTCGTGGATATCAGCCGAATGCTTGGCAAACCATACTGAATGCGACAACTATATGAACGTGTTGCGCAGTAAATAATATGCCTAAGCGAGATGAAAATATGGACTATGGTCTGGGCATTTAATAAAAGCGGCAAAATTGTTACATCAAGACGTTGGCGGACGTGTGATGGTGCCACATGGGGCAAAATTACATAAATCCATATACGTTCGAAACATTTTGAAATTTCGGTATCATTACCATAGTATTAACAAACGGTTTGCCATCTTCCAGAAAAAGTAAATGCACAAATTTGAGACCTTACACTTCGGAATAGCTTTTTTAAAAATATTAAAATTTTTTTAATATTACACTCTCTCTATTAGTCTACATAAATTAAATAGACTTCTTAATGATATTTTCTTCTTATGATATGACTTCTATTTGATATTTTGGATGACTGTAATTTACCATTTCGACAAATGTTAGCAACAAATTACTGGATCCTACTTTCTTAGTATTGGAATAATTATATATGTTAAGTATGCATCTTACTTAGAATAAAAATTAATGGAATTGGAAAAAATTAATAAATATTTTAATTTGCATTTTCTCAAAAAGTATAAGGTTTTCGAATAAAATGTTACACTATATATTACATAAATGAGATATTTTAAATATATGTGTACTCCGAACTTTTCAAATTTCAATGAGCTATAACTCCGAAACCAGACGAGCGGAAAAAAGCGATGTTGTTGTGGAGTCTCCATGCAAATCAACAACGGTAACCACAAAAACAACGTTCTTCCGGTACTAAAGTAGATTTTATCCCATTCCATTCCGTAAAAATACTACACTGCAGAAACAACAATAATGCATATGCACATAAATTTCTTAAGAAATTTTATTTTATAAGCGATAAATATTCTGCGAAGCTTAGAAATATGTACACTATTTAGAATAAAGGATTTTAATTTATGAATCCTTTCTCCTTTTGTTTGGTTGGGTAGGCATTTCATCTTCAGACTTTTCACTTTCATGCGACGATTCGCTACTCTTACTTTTATTAGATGTTTTTGTTTCGACTGAACCCGCGAAAACTTCATCCATATCAGATTCTTCAGTTTCAGAGGAATCGGATAAACAAATTGGTCCTGTTGCTTTGACAAACATTATCGTTTTTCCTAAACGACGCGATTCTAAAGCAGTACAATATGAAAAAATATGTATTTGAACTATTATATATATAAATGAAAGACTTGCCTGCACGCAAAAACAATTGACGACAAGTCTTGTCGACAGCATTCTTGCCTTGATCCTCTGAAAGCCCGAAAATAAAGGCGCTTCATAAAGAAAAATGCAAAAATTAATCTTCTTTGTCCTCGATTGTGCTAACAAAATGCTCACAGATTTGCGACATCATAGGGTCCACGCAATTCAAAGACATTTGTTGCACCGCTGCTGAAAATGATGTTCTTAAGTTTACCACGCACCCGGTAGTTATGAGCAATTTTAATCATATCCTTGCGATTGTTAGAATCACGAATGGCGGGTGCATATTTAATTTCAAAAAACATTCTTTGCTTCGTGGCAATCTGATAAGCTTTTCGATTGACTAGCAATTTCGAGCCAGCATCAGGATCAAAGGTAACGATATCACCACAGAAGGTGGTGCAGCAGTGCTGAAAGCAGAATTTAGCTTTTACAAAGCTTAATCAATTGTACTAAAACGTTATCATACTTACCGTAAGGGCCGTATCGGTTTTAGGTTGACCTGCAATTAAGTTGTACTTCCTTAAGTTGAAGGAAGTTGTCTGGTTCACAAACGAAAGCATTACGAATATAGTAATAAAAAACTGTATCCTTTGTAAACTGCGCACTCACCATGGCATGTGTTATGGCGAGATCCGAGTAGATTATTGTCAACCGTTGTAAAATACGTATTTGTTGCTGGAATTCATTTCTTAAGTAGTCAATTGCCACGGGTTCAGGAAAGATGTCAGCGCTCCTCCTAATTGCATCTTTTTTGGTGTGATCGAAAAGCTGTTCAATTGCTATAGTTTTGTAGCCCACTGTTCGACAAGTGAAATGCATAAGTAAAAACAAAACAAACAAAAATATTTGTTGTGGCGCTCACATTCCACGAGATCTTTTACCATGCTACGCATCACATTCTCATCTTTATCAAAGAGCACAGCAAAGTCATAAAACCCTTTAGTCGATTCCATTTTGAAAATATACTATTGTATTCTCTAAAAATCTGAAATTCTATTCAATACAAAATTAAAACGAAACGATGTAAACATAAGCAGCAAAAGCTGTTGTCAAAAGTTGTTCAAACACGTGCAAACATAAGTGCCGTTTACACTATCTGATAAGTCATAACACTTTTCGGCTTAGCTATACTTGCGAACTGTGTCCAATATTGTTGTTTTTGTTGTTATTTCAAGAGTAACAAAGTTTCTTTCTGGCCACGCCCACTTTAGCAGTATGATCCCCTTGAAATTTAAAACTTCAGAGCTTATCTCCTTAACTATAAAAGATATCCCGATGATATTGGAGCCGTTATTACGGCGTTTTAAATATCTTTCATTCATGTAAAACTTTCTTTTTCCATTCATTTCTTATTAGTAAAATGTATAATGTGCATCTTTAAAATGCGTTTTATCCTAAAATGCGGCACTGATCTTAATGAAAAAAATTAAAGGTCTCTAGGTTATTTGCATTAGGTTAATTTTGTGGTTTAATTATACATGTTACTAAGAAAGAAGTACTCAATATATTTAATTCCATTTTTCTCCAAAACTTTATACTTTTGGATAAAATATTGATTTACACGAATGAAAAATATTTAAAAAGCGTATATAACGGTATGATTATTATCGGTTAGCGATCGTTAATATATTTTATAATTAAGAAGATACAAGCCCTAAAGTAGGCGTGGCCACAAAGAAATTTGGTTTAACTTTACCCTTGTGGACCCACTTCAATTTTGTTCTTGTTGTTCTTTTCGTGTTTATACTTATTACAACAACAAAAACAACTTTTTGTCTCGTATAGTTATCGAGTTAAAAATTGACATTCGCGCTTGAATTTAGTCGTTACTCGGTTTTTTTGGAGGTGAGCATCAAACACTATAAGATTAAGAACTAAAAAATATTTTTTGGCAAAAATAACCGCTACTCAACACTGATAATTAATCTGGTATGTTTTGACAACACGTAATTCTTGACGGAATACTCATGAAACGTCATAATAAAGTCGCACGTGAAGTGAAAGAAACAAAATATTTTTGTAATTTGCTCAAATATGTCGGACAGTGAACAGAAAGATGATAAAACAAAAATCACCAAGCTGGTGGATAATGCTTGGTCGCTGAAGATATCCGCATTCAAGCCTGAAGACAATCCCCATGGACTGGTAGAGGAGAGATCATTTGCTACACTTTTCCCAAAATACCGTGAAAAGTATTTGAAAGAGGTGTGGCCACTGGTGCAGCAGTGCTTAGCAGAACAGTATCTGAAAGCAGAACTAGATCTTATAGAAGGAAGTATGCTTGTGAAAACAACGCGCAAAAGCTGGGACCCGTACGTAATCATAAAGGCGCGTGAAATGATCGAATTAATTGCACACAGCGTTCTTTCAACGCATTTTTCTCTTCTCTTCTCTTAGTCAAATAATGAACCTGTTTCTGGAGAGCCAGGACCTGTGTTTGCAGTTCTACCTTTAGATAAATGCAGAGATTCTAGTTGCTCCTGCTTCTGTTTCTGATCGCTGTTACGCTCTGTGGGAGAATGTTACGCTCCGTTTCTTGCGTAACATTAGAACGTATGGAGCTACGTCTAGCAGCCGCACATTTCGAACAACGAAAATAATTTTTCGACAACTCCATGATCACAATATCAGCTGGCAAAATATTTACGTTCCAGTAAATAGAATGCGTTCCAGTGTTTTTAGAAGGAAGGAAGTGAGATAAATCGGCCTAAAGTCCTTCGCTGACTCTTGGCCACGTTTCCCCACTTTTGGTATAAAAACAACCTTGACCTACCTCCATGAGTGTGGTATATGGCCCAGCTCTACACTGGTTCTGAAGAGCCTGGTTAGGAAGGGGATTACTAAGACCTCCGTTCTTTGCAGCAACACCTGCCAGATACAGTCTGGTCCAGCGGACTTGAAGGGGTCGAACGAATTTACAGTCCATTTAATCCTGTCCGTCAAGATGATTTCTTCTATCATCTTAATGTCAGGTTGGCTGATATTGCTGGGTGTACCACTTGTAATGGTTGTCCTGGTGTCAAACTCAGAGGAATGTGGATTTTTGGTATTTTTTCAGCATATACAATATTTAACTCAAGGCTCCCGTTGTTTTTAGTTTAGAGAATATCGTCAATGTCAATTAAAATTGTTGTAGAAGATTTTGTGTCTTAAGTCTTTTGAATTTCCTGTTTTTTGGTGGAAACCGATAATTTTTGCTGGAATTATCATAAAAAAACAACGAACATACACTAAGTATAAAATATAATGAAGATAGATTATTGTAAATCTTGAACTAATGAAAATTCAATGATTTCCTTGTGCATGCAACTCGGACAGCTTCAAGCGGTTGCAAGTGTTACTGTTATTGTTGCTGATGTCGATGGTTCCCACTGTTTGCGTTTTTTTTGCTATTGCTTGTATTTAAGTTTTCGGTGTTCCTGCTTTACTTCGAACTTCATGTTAAACATGCTGTCGCTGCTGTCAGTTCTTCATGCCAAATGATCCGACCTCCAACAAATTCATGATATAACAACATCAACTATAGCAACATTAAGGACTAACGTGCGTGTATAGTATGAAAAATAGGTGATATTTCCAGTTTCTTCTGTTAAAAGAAAAAAGCCATAAAAAACGGTTACTTACTACTATTGTTGTTATTGTTGCTATCGAGAACCACATTTATTCCGCCTGGCTGAGTTGTTTTTGTTGTTTCTTGTTATTGTCGAATGTGTAATGAACTGATTTTTTCTTCCACGTTATCGTGTAGGTATATGCATATATAAATTGTATGTATATAAATATACCTATCAACTCCACCTTATTTGTTCCTTACCATTTCCAGAAGAGCGGTGTGCATGATTTAAATTGTTTGGCTAGCGATCAGTGGCGGGGTGGATGCGTGCTCTTGTGAGGAATAGTGGTCTTTCGTTCATTCATCAGGAAAAAAAATTTGCATGCACTTGCCAAAAGAAAAGATTGTAGGGGCTCATGAAGGAAAAGTCAGAAGGGATATAGAAGTAGAGGAGGAAAATAGAAATGAAGAAATTCACACCTGCCTCACGCTACAGCGAGTTGGTAGCGGATGGAGAGGCCACCTCTGCCCTTCCCAACCTGAGTCTGTTCTCGAACATCTCCATAAGTATCAATTTGGACTTTTAGTAAACAGGCTTACATTCTATTAATTCAACGCAGAATGTCGCGGCCGCTATCCCTATGGGAACAAAATTTTCTAATTAATTAGATACATTTCTCAAAAGAATAATATCTTCAGAAGCTGGTTTTCTATTTCTCTTTTTTTTCCTTTATTGAGTAATGTTTATCTTTTATTTTGAATTCATTATTTTTTTCTTTGCGAAAAATAATAACATGGCTTATATTTTCCTCTTACGCCAACCTAAATTTATAACTATCAAATTATATAAGTATGTATACTACGATATAGAATATGTAATGAAATCTTTTCATAGGTGACAATATATGTATGTATATAGCTAAAGAAACGTAAATATAAATACACGACTAATGTATATATTAATACACGCTATATATAAAAAAAAATCACTTTGACTTTACAAAATTTTTCTTAAAAAAAAACTTAATAAAATAATGTTGATGGAGACTTCTCTTAAGGCATTCCCTCGATGTCCCTCGGTGGCGCTGGCGCCTAGTTGATGAATTATTCGTAACTTAAGCTTCGTTATTAATATTTAATATTAATATTAATATTTTACTAATTTTTTTTTTGTCAAATGTTTTTAATCATATCATATGGATGTTTATATAAACGTGTTTTCTTTCAATTGTAAATTATGTACATTTTGAGCAAAAAATAGTGAGGATGTCTGTTTCCACGTTACGTTTCCACGTAAACACCAACATTGACGTGCACAGCGACGTTATCAAATGTAACACGCAATATTTTCATCGCTTTAAAAAGACATATATTAAAACCCAACCCAAACCCCACAAGAATTTAAAGTCGTGATAGAAATGCCAAAAGAGGCGAAAGTGGAAGTGTTCGATGGGATCATCGCTTTTATGTACACCGGCAAACCAGAAGTCGCATCGAGCTCCTTCGATGACCGCTATAGGTTGGCGCTGGATATGCAATACGATTCTCTCATCGAAACATTGAAGAAACATAAACAGTTGACGGCACACCAGACAAAGCGCCCAAGAATGTCCGATGCACTCACCGAAACTGCTGTCGCCTTAGACAATGATGAGATAAGTTTCGAAAGTGCTGAGAGATTCTGCGGGATAGCTGCGTTATTGTCCAGTGTTCGGCCGTCAATGTCACGGCCAACTTTCGAGGGCTCAGCTGACCCACAACGGAAACGTGCTTTTAAGGCACGGGTCCATAAAGATCCTCGGACACCACCTGTCCAGAGAATGGAATGCGACCTAAGTTGCGCACCTTCCCCAAACCCATCTACGTTGTCGACAAAGGACGCACGTAAGGATTCCCGGACACCACCTGTCCAGAGAATGGAATGTGGCAAAAGTTCCGTAGCTTCTCTAAACCCGTCTACGTCGTCGACAAATGACGCACGTAAGGATTCCCGGACACCACCTGTTCAGAGAATGGAATGCGACCTAAGTTGCGCACCTTCCCTAAACCCGTCTACGTCATCGACAAATGACGCACGTAAGGATACCCGGACACCACCTGTCCAGAGAATGGAATGCGGCAAAAGTTCCGTACTTTCCCCAAACCCGTCTACATGGACGGAATGTATAGATCCCCAGGAAGTGGAGCAACAAATGGGATGTCTTTTTGTAGACACACAATTACCAGCACATGGAAGTCGTTCAGAACTGATGACGAATGTCAGTTCTCCTGCGGCTCATGAAGTGGATCATGAGCCGCAGTATACACAGGTAAGAAAAATTGTTGTATTTCCTAATTACCTAACAATACGCTTCCAAACCGAAGGGTATTGTTAGGGAATCTATTCCATTTCATATACGCGTTACCCTTCCGCCAGATGAGAAATTCTTGGTATGAATCTCGAAACTGGGCGGAAGGGTCGCGATAGTTAGGCAGGTAGATAGGCATACTATGTGGATTTTAGGAACGTAGGAACAGTGTTAGATAGGTTTTTTGTTTTTTTTTTTTTTGGAAAATGTCGAAATTTGTTTTTGTTCACCTTTTAGACGAAAGCCAAGAAATGCGACATTTGTGGGCTGAAATTCGCAAAGGTCAATCGCCATAAAAAACTCCACGGCGATAATAACGCCGACAATTCGCATGTCCGAAGACCTTAAGGGATCATATGGCAAAGGAACATTCGTTGATAAGTAGGCAGTATGCATGTAAGGTTTGCGGCGGAAATATTTTCTGAATTGCGAGGTTAATCTTAAGCAATTACATAGTTAAAAATAATGTACTAAACATGTTGCTATTTTCGACTTCCTTTACAAAAATGCGGAATGGCGTTCAGATTAAGGGATGCTGCAGAAGCTGGCGGGAAGGAATCTCACCAATGCAGTCTGATCATCACAGAAGGAGAATCAGCTGCAAGAATGATGAATTCCGCAATAGGTGCGCGCAGACACTGGTATGGAATATTACCATTAAATGGTCAACCATTAAATGTACGGGATGTACGGAAGGAAATGGGGGCTTCAAATAAACAATGGAGCATATAAATAAATGGAGAATATAATGAAAAATACGCCGCAAGTGATGATTTAAAAAAACTACGATATGAGAAGATCGTACTCATGACCGATCAGGATGGAGACGGTTCCCATATCAAGGGATTAATCATCAACTTTATTCACAAGTTTATTCCAATGGTTTTGGTAAATGGCGCTTATGGACTGTGTGCGGGGTGGAGAACCGAAGTACAATCTACGCGACATTATACATAATATGAGACTGATCCTCGATAAAAAAGATCCTCTACCAATGCATCGTTGGTATAAGGATTTCAGAGGTAGGATCGAGAAATTACCCAATGGACCGTATGTTACCAAAGGAGTAATTAAAGTCATAAGAAAGAATCGCGTGGAGATTAAGGAAATGCCCCTCACAATGTCCATGGAACGGTACGAAAATACAGTAATGAAGAAAGTCAACAATCGTGAAGGAATGGAACCCATTATTTCCAAATATAGAAATGCTTCAACGTATAGAACAGTATGTTTCGTCTTTGATTTGACGCCACAAGCGTTTGCCAGAACGATGATTTAAAAAACCTACGACAATCAGGATGAGGACGGTTCCCATATCAAGGGATTAATCATCAACTTTATTCACAAGTTTGGGCCCACGCTTCTACAATTGAATTTCATAGAAGCACTCATAGCTCCAATTACTAAATATATGACTTCGTCCCAAACGGAGGACTATTATGTAGAAAGCAATACAGTAAAACTTACATACAACAAAAGCGAAGATGACAAATACATTTTGTTGGTTTTGAGAAAAAACAAGAACAAAATCGCAAAAGATGGATAAGCGATCACTTCAACGATACACAAGAAAGTGTGTATCATTTCGAGAATGGACAGAAGTGCATATCTTATGCGAACTTTTTCCAATCGGAATATATGACATATCTAAAAACGGACGTAGAGCGTCATACTCCTCGCATGGTTGATGGTTTCACGCCGGCGCGACGAAAAGTACTTTACACGTGCTTCACAGCGCGGGGTGACTCAACGCGATGGCCTGTGGAACTCTTAGCCACCAGCGTAGCGAAAGTGTTCCAACACCAGCCTATGTTCAACAAAAGCTATCATCATGAAATTAGCATGGGACTTGGCCACTTCAAACAATATCAATATACTAAAGACTGCGGCCAATTGCGGAAGTAGAATCAGCCGCTGCCCGCTATTCTGAAATAGAGTTGAGCTGCATAACTCCATATATCTTTCCTCCAAGTGAAAATATTATGCTCAATAATGGAGCTAATGGAGTTTTACAGGTGGGAAGAAACTTAGAAATATTTTCTGAATTGCGAGGTTAATCATAAGCAATTACATAGTTAAAAATAATGTACTAAACATTTTGCTATTTTCGACTTCCTTTACAGAAATGAGGATTGGCGTTCGGATTAAGAGATGCTGCAGAAGCTGGCGGGAAGGAATCTCACCAATGCAGTCTGATCATCACAGAAGGAGAATCAGCTGCAAGAATGATGAATTCCGCAATAGGTGCGCGCAGACACTGGTATGGAATATTACCATTAAATGGTCAACCATTAAATGTACGGGATGTACGGAAGGAAATGGGGGCTTCAAATAAACAATAGCAATTACATAGTTAAAAATAATGTACTAAACATTTTGCTATTTTCGACTTCCTTTACAGAAATGAGGAATGGCGTTCGGATTAAGAGATGCTGCAGAAGCTGGCGGGAAGGAATCTCACCAATGCAGTCTGATCATCACAGAAGGAGAATCAGCTGCAAGAATGATGAATTCCGCAATAGGTGCGCGCAGACACTGGTATGGAATATTACCATTAAATGGTCAACCATTAAATGTACGGGATGTACGGAAGGAAATGGGGGCTTCAAATAAACAATGGAGCATATAAATAAATGAAGAATATAATGAAAAATACGCCGCAAGTGATGATTTAAAAAAACTACGATATGGGAAGATCGTACTCATGACCGATCAGGATGAGGACGGTTCCCATATCAATCTATTAATCATCAACTTTATTCACAAGTTTTGGCCCACGCTTCTACAATTGAATTTCATAGAAGCACTCATAGCTCCAATTACTAAATATATAACTTCCTCCCAAACGGAGGACTATTATGTAGAAAGCACACAGTAAAATTTACATACAACAAAAGCGAAGATGACAAATACATTTTGTTGGCTTTTGAGAAAAAACAAGTGCAAAATCGCAAAAGATGGATAAGCGATCACTTCAACGATACACAAGAAAGTGTGTATCATTTCGAGAATGGACAGAAGTGCATATCTTATGCGAACTTGTTCCAATCGGAATATATGACATATCTAAAAACGGACGTAGAGCGTCATACTCCTCGCATGGTTGATGGTTTCACGCCGGCGCGACGAAAAGTACTTTACACGTGCTTCACAGCGCAGGGTGACTCAACGCGATGGCCTGTGGAACTCTTAGCCACCAGCGTAGCGAAAAAGTGTTCCAACACCAGCCTATGCCAGAACTTCGCCCGGCGGCGAAAATGCATTCATCATACTTCATTAACTTCCGAGCTGTCAACTAGAGGTTTGGTATTAATCAGCCCCAACAACGAAATACATCGCTACAATACAGTTGTGGATATTCTGCGTGCCGTCTTCCCCATTCGGTTGCAATTCTACCAAATGGTCCGGACACTGGAAGCGGAAATGAAGCAGCTTCAATCTCAGTCCGAAGAAAAATCTTACGAGAAGAAATCCTAACAATTGAGGAATCTATTGGAAAAAAAGAAGGCAGTATGTGGAGGAAGATCTCGTTGAGCTGGAAAACAGCTTTTTCAACTGCCCCAACCGAAGTGTCTGCATTAACCATTTTTTGGCGAAAATTTTCAAAACCACTTTGCACTGCAAATACGTTTTCTATTTCATATACATTTTTGTGTCCTTCCCATGATCGTCAGTTTTTTGTTAATTTTATTTAATATTTTTCACTTTTATTACCGTTTTTTGCAATTTTCTTCTCACTTTAACAAAAACGTACGCACCACACCAAAGACCTACATTTTGAAATGAATTTTTCTTTTGACGTCATTTATTGCCGACATCAACTTCTTAAATGTTCGTGGATATCAGCCGAATGCTTGGCAAACCATACTGAATGCGACAACTATATGAACGTGTTCCGCAGTAAATAATATGCCTAAGCGAGATGAAAATATGGACTATGGTCTGGGCATTTAATAAAAGCGGCAAAATTGTTACATCAAGACGTTGGCGGACGTGTGATGGTGCCACATGGGGCAAAATTACATAAAGCCATATACGTTCGAAACATTTTGAAATTTCGGTATCATTACCATAGTATTAACAAACGGTTTGCCATCTTCCACAAAAAGTAAATGCACAAATTTGAGACCTTACACTTCGCAATAGCTTTTTTAATATTATTATTTATATAAATTTATATAAATATTAAAATTTTTTAATATTACACTCTCTCTATTAGTCTACATAAATTAAATAGACTTCTTAATGATATTTTCTTCTTATGATATGACTTCTATTTGATATTTTGGATGACTGTAATTTACCATTGCGACAAATGTTAGCAAAAAATTACTGGATCCTACTTTCTTAGTATTGGAATAATTATATATGTTAATTATGCATCTTAGAATAAAAATTAATGGAATTGGAAAAAATTAATAAATATTTTAATTTGCATTTTCTCAAAAAGTATATATTTATATATTACATAAATGAGATATTTTAAATACATGTGTACTCCGAACTTTTCAAATATCAATGAGCTATAACTCCGAAACCAGACGCGCGGAAAAAAGCGATGTTGTTGTTGGAGTCTCCGTGCAAAACAACAACGGTAACCTTAAACACATTGTTCTTCCGGGACTAAAGTAGATTTTATCCCATTCTATTCCGTAAAAATACTACACTGCAGAAACAACAAAAATGCAAAAATGCATATTAGAAATATGTACACTGTTTAGAATAAAGGATTTTAATTTATGAGTCCTTATATTACAAAATTTGTTTTTTATGGAAAAAGGTGCGGCAGTCGAAAAATTGTTGTGAAAAATCACGCGATTAATTACATTTTACAGCTTACAGACAACTTTCACCATCACAGATTCCAGCCAAAATTTCATTTAAACTTGATAAAGGTACTCATAACATCCGAATATATAGTTTCAGAGCTATCAGTGGTTATATTTCAAATTTTAAAGGATTATAACTCTGGTCCCAATTGAGTCCGGGTTCAACTGTTGTTGGAGGTGAGCATCAAACACTATAAGATTAAGAACTAAAAAATATTTTTTGGCAAAAATAACCGCTACTCAACACTGATAATTAATCTGGTATGTTTTGACAACACGTAATTCTTGACGGAATACTCATGAAACGTCATAATAAAGTCGCACGTGAAGTGAAAGAAACAAAATATTTTTGTAATTTGCTCAAATATGTCGGACAGTGAACAGAAAGATGATAAAACAAAAATCACCAAGCCGGTGGATAATGCTTGGTCGCTGAAGATACCCGCATTCAAGCCTGAAGACAATCCCCATGGACTGGTAGAGGAGAGCTCATTTGCTACACTTTTCCCAAAATACCGTGAAAAGTATTTGAAAGAGGTATGGCCACTGGTGCAGCAGTGCTTAGCAGAACAGCATCTAAAAGCAGAACTAGATCTTATAGAAGGAAGTATGCTTGTGAAAACAACGCGCAAAACCTGGGACCCGTACGTAATCATAAAGGCGCGTGAAATGATCAAACTAATGGCACGCAGCGTACCCTTCGAACAGGCTAAACGCGTGCTTCAGGACGAGATCGGTTGTGACATCATAAAAATCGGAAGTCTGGTGCAGAAAAAGGATAAGTTCGTGAAGCGGCGGCAGCGTCTCATTGGGCCCAATGGCGCTACATTAAAGTCGATAGAGCTGTTGACGGATTGCTACGTTCTGGTGCAGGGCAACACGGTTGCTGCTCTGGGACCATACAAAGGACTGCAACAAGTACGTGACATTGTTGAAGAGACCATGCAAAACGTGCACCCGATATACAACATCAAAGCTTTGATGATTAAACGTGAACTCATGAAGGATCCGAAATTAGCGGGGGAGGACTGGTCACGGTTTTTGCCAAAATTCAAAAACAAGAACATCAGCAAGCGGAAGCAGCCGAAGATAAAGAAACAAAAGAAAGAATACACACCTTTCCCGCCAGCTCAACCGGAGAGTAAAATCGACAAAGAGTTGGCGTCCGGCGAGTACTTCCTTAACAAGGAACAGAAACGCGCTAAGAAAAATCAACAACGCGAAGAGAAACAAGCTGATGCAGCTAAAAGCCAGGAGGAACGTCGCAATAAGGACTTTATTCCTCCTACAGAAGAATCAAATTTCAGTCGGAAACGTGCCGGAGATCACAATGCCGAGGAGAATCGTAAAGTGGATGTTCAGGCATTGAAATCCAAGGTGATGAAAGCTAATAAAAACAACAGTAATATAAAGAAAAACAGTAATATAAAGAAAAAATAATCAAATACTATTAAGATTTATGCTTATTAAACAGGTATTCTCAATAAAATCCTTTGTGGGATTTTCTTGGAAATAAATTTTCTAAAACTAATATAAAATGATGTGAATAAAACAGATTTAACCGATTTTTAGGTATTATTTATGAATATTCGCTTGAAAAAAAAGCAATTTGCTTTAACCCTTTACTGATAGTGAAAGAAATTTTCATGAAATCATTCAAAAGAGAAAAATGTATAAAATAAGGTGTAGTCTTAATCCTTTTTGTGCCTGGCAACTTTTTAAAAGAGAAACGAATTCAACGGAACGCATTTAACCGAAAAAAACAAACGTCTATACATGACTATCGAAAGTGGTGTTCGAAAGGTTTTTTGTTAACATTAACGATTTATGATGCAATATAAAGTTTTACATGTGCAAAGCCGGTGAAAAAATAGAAATTAATAGATGAAGGTTAGTATTGTGAGAATTTTGTGGCAAAATCATAAATATTTGGTTGCATTCAGTGTGTATACGGTACGATGTACATTTCCCTTTCTATTAAAATAACTTTCATGAAATTAAAAAATTTGCATACTTTTTTCTTTGTAGTATTTGTAGAACATACGATGTTTGTCAATCAGAAAAAAATCGGGCAATGACGGGTTAAGATAAATTTTAGCTATAATTGTACACTGCTATACCGACCGTTAGAATTCAACGGAAAAATAAAATGTAAACGAATCAGCTGATTCAGATTTCGTTTTACGAAAATTACAATATAAAATTAATACATCGAAGTGGAAGATTGTGATTTTAAAAACGCAAAAAATTTACAGAAATACCACATAAAATTGCTGCAATCGCACAACATAAAAATGAACACTTCTGTTCGCTATGATTGCAACTCCACCTCGACGACAAGTATTGGAATGTCAACCGACGACGCACAAAGCAATTTTAATGTATGTCTCAAGTGAGCTCCACGTCATTCTTGTGTTACTGTACTCATCCTTTTCTATCTTAAAGATCCTTTGTACTCATGATGGAGTGCTGTTGAAAAAAGCCAGCGCCGAACATATCGCCGATCTAAATACCAGCGGATCCCTGTCTCTAGCCGAGTACATGCCATCGCGTTGTCTGTATATCGAATGGCGTCCCAACGAAAGCATTCTTATATCCGACGACCTTCAGGATCAAGGAGACTGGGCTCTCGTGGATACGATTTCTCGTCGCACACGAACCACCTCTGAATGCAAGGTGTTTAATATGAAACCAGAGCTCACGCCACAGAAGTTGCGAGGTATGCGGACCCGTCTGGAGAAACTGGGCTCCCTCGAGGTTAAGCATCGCGGCCAGACGATACGCTTTATACGCAAAACCGACAGATCTGTGCACAGCGAGTTCTTTTTCCAGCATGGAAATGCAGATCTCTTTGTGCACTCCATGCGGCAGCTTCACATTATCGACAACTCGCCCACGAATCGGGACGAATTCGTCATACTGACCACAGAGACACAGAAACTAAAGAAAACATTCGCTGAGCTTGATATTGGCGAGATAAAAGCCAGTTCATTGGCCCACGAGAGTTGGTTGCCAAACAAGGTGGTAGGATTCCTTGTGAACATTCCGGATTACGTACAGCCTCACAAAATGGCCCCCAAGTCACGTCCTCTCTCGTTGACGTCGTCTCCGGAATCGCGCGAACGTCCCAAGTCCCATTCGTCGTCGTCCACCGTGGAGAATTATCAATTGGTTGGCTTAGACGGAAGTGGCAGCGTCGTCAATAGTCGTGGGAGTAGCTTGGATAAATCACCCGACGCTAGCGAACTCGACAACGTCAAAGAAGAAGATGAGAAGATCGTCAATACCTTGCCAGAGCGGCAGCCCGTTATGCGTGGTATGTTTTGTCTTATTTTGAATATTCAAATCTCTACTGATCTTGTGTGCAGGTGGTCCACTGAACGAGACGCAATGGCTCGAGTTTCTCACGCCCGATGGTCGCATTTCTGATTCCACGCGTATCAGAGAAATAATTTTTCGTGGCGGCATTGAAAGTACTTTACGCGCTGAGGTTTGGAAGTTTTTGCTCAACTACTTTTCGTGGAGTGACACGGCCGTCGAGAGAATAGAGCGACGCAAGCAAAAATCCATGGAATATTATAGCATGAAGGCGCAGTGGTTGTCAATGACGACCGCCCAAGAAGCCAACTTTTCGGGATACCGCGATCGCAAATGTCAAATCGAGAAGGATGTTAAGCGTACCGACCGATCCCTTGAGTTCTTTGCTGGTGAGGATAATCCGAACCTTCAGATGCTACAGGGCATTCTCATGACTTACGTTATGTACAACTTCGACTTGGGCTACGTGCAGGGTATGTCCGATTTGTTGGCCCCGATTCTGGCGATACAGGTACCAAAAATACCTCATCCAGTCTAAGATTCTCAAATTGTTTTCTGTTTCTATTTTCATAGCAAAACGAAGTGGATGCGTTTTGGTGTTTTGTTGGTTTCATGGAAATGGTTCTTGCCAACTTTGACATCGATCAAGCTGGCATGAAGTGTCAGTTTTCTCAGTTGCGCCGTCTGCTCGAATTCGCGAATCCACGCCTCTTCAAGTACATGCAGACTCACGACTCCGACAACATGTACTTCTGTTTCCGCTGGCTGCTCGTTTGGTACAAGCGTGAATTCTCCAATGACGACGTCCTTATGCTCTGGGAATGTCTATGGACGCAATTACCCTGTCCAAACTTCCACATTCTAATTTCTGTTGCTATCCTCGACCAGCAAACGGATATCATTGTCGAGAGCAAATACGAGTTCACCGAGATACTGAAGCATGTAAATGAACTGTCTGGCAATATTGATTTGAAGTGTACACTGGAGCTCGCTGAGGCGATATATATACAAATAAAACACGCCGAAACAGTGCCGAACGATATACGGCATATTATTGGCGAACCACTGATGGAGGAGCCGTTTAACAACGTTTCCTTGGAAGCGCGAACTGTTCACAGCGCACAACAGGAGTTCGACGACGGCTTTGACGATCTGGTACGCGAACTAACGCCGGAGGAGAAACAAAAGCAGCAGGAATTGTTGGAGGAAGCGTGCGATCGTTCCATGTATTTGCAATTCATGTAACTGAAGCCTAGAAACGTGCGCAGAAAACGTAGTAAGAGACACATCAATTTTCTGATTTCGAATTGCAGAGAAAGCATCTGCAAATATTTGTTGATGCAATTCTACATTCATTATTATTCACCATAAGATTTGTCTTTCTTTCTTCTTCACTTGCTGTATTTAGGAACTTGTTTAGTGAACTGCTGACTTTTCATTCGGGTTTTTAGTCTTTTTTGCGTAATACTCCGTTTTAATAATTTTTGTGTATATACAGTTATGTCATAAGTTTTTATAAATTCATTATTTAACCCTTTTATAATAATACGACAAAAAACGTAGTTTTTGAACACTTGTATTCTGTTAAAAAATAAACGATTTTTTATTGTAGAAGTAGAAGTAGTAGAAAAAAAATTAACATATATTGATTTTTTATGGATTTGGTAGAAATCCAAAATTGAAATCTATTAACTGTAAGCTAACATTTTTATTACTTTTCATGCAGAAAGGAATATTTTTATTCAGATATAGAATATCACTATGCTAATTCTAATTTTCATAGTGCGTTTATCTGTTAAAGGAGGACAACACCATTATTTTATTTTAAGGAGTTTTAATGGGATTATGGATCGTTATACCGCATCGTTTTACATTGAAGTTAAGTGAATAACAGTTAATTTGTACGATTATTAGTACTTTCCAAAATGTAAGAAAATAGGAGTTTTTTGTTCTTTTAACACTGAAACAGCTTCGGTGTCGATAAAAATGTGCAAATATTTGACATTCTTGTTTGTTTACATTTATTTAGGCAATGGACTTTTTTTGGAACTTTGAATTGTTGGATTAAACAATTTTAACCAAAAAATAATAGGGAGAACCCTGAGCATGAAACACGATACTTCCAAAGCACGAAAACCCAATAAAAAGAAAGCATCGAAACGTCGATTGCGCAACAAGCGGCGTAAGCTGCAAAAGCGGTTGCAGCGACAGCAGGAACAATGTCAGGAACATGAAGAACAGCAAGTACTGGAAAAAGAAGTAGAGCCACATCCACAGCAACAAAAGCAACCTCATCACGAGCATCCAAAACCGTCGGCAGATGCAAAAACGCCCGAACAACGAACCTTAGAAGCGCAGCAAGTTTGGCAGAAGACTTACGAGAATGCCATCAAGTGGATGTGCAATCATCAAGTGCAATACTGGCGCCAACGCGCCGAACATTTGGAGCACGAAAATGAAATGCTGAAAGCTGAGTTGTATGGCGAAGACGAAGTTCCGCAAACGGATGAAGAGTACATAACTTCATCGTCTTCATCTTCAGATGCTGAACCAGAAGAGGCTGCGGATGACCTCTTTGAAAGTGATACGGAAGTGGATGAAGGGTACTTAAAATTTTTGGAAGTAACACGACGCCATAGAGAAGAACTGAGAAAAACCAGAGAGCAAGAAGCCAAGCAATTAAAAAACTAACTATAATGTAAAAAAATACAATATTTTCGGTAATTTTAAATACTTTAAAAACCACTTTCGAATTTCTAGCTGTACATATTAAACTAGAAGTTGTTTTGATAAGTATCTTTACTGCTACAAAAATTCAATACTATTAAAAAGAATCTATTAGTATTTGTTTTTAAAGTAATATCTGCATTCCGTAGATATTTATACATATACATCATATATAGATATCTATTGATTTGTATTTGTATACATGGACTTTTATAAACAATAAATTTATTTTGCCATATAAAACTAGGTGCTTAAATACGTATATACAGGGTGTTTCGCATAAGAGGGGACAGAAGACTAGGACGTGTAGGTTGGGTCGAGACAAGAAAAAAATCATATGGGAGGGGTGGTTAATTTCCCCCCGTTTAGACGGGAGGGGCCATTTTATAAAAATTCGACTTAACATCGAAAAAATTTCACTTTCCTCGGAAACTACAAAACATAGAACCTTCCGGTTTGAAGCATTCTGTCTATAATTGATTAGAGAATTTTAAGGTCGGAAAAAAACTATATTTAATACCGTAATTTAAAAAAAAAATTGCGACCAAAAATATTTTTTCGGAATTTATTTTCCAAATTTTAACTTTGACATTAATTTTCTCAAAAACTGTTTGACAAAGGAACCTAATTTAAAATGGATATTAAGAAGCGGATATTTGGCATTAAAAATCAGCAAGTAAAAGTGATCTAGGTCAAACCATTATTTTTTAATATTTTTTTTTTCGATGTTAAGTCGAATTTTTATAAAATGGTCCCTCCCGTCTAAACGGGGGGAAATTGACCCCCCTCCCATACGATTTTTTTCTTGTCTCGACTCAACCTACACGCCCTAGTCTTCTGTCCCCTCTTATGCGAAACACCATGTATACTGGGTGATTCGCATATGAGGCGACATAAAGCTAGGAAATGAAGGTTGCGTCAACACAAGAAAATTTTATCCACCTTTTAGGCGAGAGGAGGTATTTTCCGAAAACACGCTTCAAACCGGAATAAAAATCTTACAAAATAACAGGATTATCTAGATCAATTCTGGTCATTGGTTTTGAACCTCGTTTTTAAATTAGGTTTTTATGTTAGATTACAAAATATCCTGATAAAGAAGAGAGAAAAAGTGTTCCCAAGAAAAGTGTTCTGATTAAGAAGGACCTTCCTGCTTGAACCCCTAAGATATTGAAACAAATTTAAAAACAAATCTGAGAAGTAAAAGGGGGAAAAAATACAATATTGTACAATGTAATGCTGAATACTATCTGCTAGCAACATATCCAGGAAGAACTTCTTTAAAATAACTAAAATTCATTTAATTATTTAAAATTAATACTGGTTTATAATATGAATTTAAAATTGATTCAAATAATTTAAAATTAGTCTAATTAACATTAAGTAATCGTATATAATGTCTTTAATTAAGACATATGAACTTATTTATGAATTTATAAAACGTATGATTAAAAAACAATTACATAATTTAGCTTATATAACAGTTTTTAATACTCGTTTTTAAAAAAAATGTCATTACTTTAGTACTCGTCAACACTGTTTGCAAGTAATTTAAAATGAAATACTAACCTTTTCCAGGCCACATTCGCAGAATCGCCAAAGGCAACAACAAGAACAACAACAACAACAACAACCTTTATATAGAGAACCGTAAGAAGTACAGAAAGTGCGTTCGATAATTGGGTAGATTAACGATGGGGATGGGGGGATATGCATAACTTAAAAGCTCTTGCTTTAGTTTTCTCCAAATTGTATGCATCATTGATTGTTTATTTTAATAAATATTTTCGTGACAGGAAAGAAACGCAGGATTTTGCATTCCCACCAAATTCCGATAACAATTTTGAAAATTTTTCAATTGAAAAAGTAAAAAATCCTAAATAAATCCTAGCTTCTTTTAAATGCTGCTTGCACTTCTTACTTTCATTTGTTTCTTCTAATTAATTAGATTATTGGCTAAAAACCAAATTATAATAATAATTGGCGAATTATATATAATTGGTTGGCATAATACGAATTAAGTTGGCCTTCAACGATTTGGTTAGTAGGCACAAAAATTGAGTGCTTGCACAAAAATTATTACGGCGCACAAGTGCCAAAATTTTGGTGCCTTCAACGATTTGGTTAGTAGGCACAAAAATTGAGTGCTTGCACAAAAATCATTACGGCGCACAAGTGCCAAAATTTTGGTGCCTTCAACGATTTGGTTAGTAGGCACAAAAATTGAGTGCTTGCACAAAAATTATTACGGCGCACAAGTGCCAAAATTTTGGTGCCTTCAACGATTTGGTTAGTAGGCACAAAAATTGAGTGCTTGCACAAAAATTATTACGGCGCACAAGTGCCAAAATTTTGGTGCCTTCAACGATTTGGTTAGTAGGCACAAAAATTGAGTGCTTGGAACCTTTGAATCTTTAGTCCGTACTGTACGAAAATTAAAACAGAAATTAATTCAGGCCTGTAGAAGCCGAGATATAATTAACGATTATAACAGGCGTAAAAACCTAAAACCCGTGTAAAAAAAAAACACATATATAATGTGTTTTTACACAAGCTTAATTTTTAAAGAAAATTTAGTATTGGCATCCCTGGTCGTAACTCGTTGGTACGCTCGTTGCTGTGCGCGTTGCTTCGTTGTTTGAGAATTCATTTTACGTTTGGACCAGAGATAATGAGATAAGACACTTCGTTTTCGTCGCAAAACACAATGGCATTTTCACTAACACTACGATAAAAAATTGTGATTTTGTGCAAAAAACTTGTACTTCGCTGTGAAAAACTTGTACTTCGCTGCAAAAAACTTGTACTTCGCCGAAAATAAATTGATCGCATGAACGCATGCAATATATCTTTTTCAGGGGTTCGTTTATGAAACGATGCTGGTGATGGTTGTATGCACACTGTATGCTATTCGGTGATATTTGCTTAGCTTATGCTGCCATGATGTGGTGATCGTGGTGATCGCGTGCCTTAGTTGCTGAAGGAACTCGCAGTTTGGAGATATGAAAAACGGGCGACTTAATTGCTCTGGTCGATATGACAAAACAATTTAAACAGTTAACCTTGAGTTGCTATAGCTCAATAAATTAGTGGAGTTGCCACCAGCCAGAAATGCACAAATTTTTACTTTAGTAGAGCGCAGAGTTTCTAATTAATTATAGCTCTGAAAAGTTAACAACTCGAACGATTTGAAAACTCAGATTAAGCGACACCTAAAAGAGAGCGATGTGAGAGACTTATTATTTTTTGAAACTTTCATTTCATTTCATTTACTTTTATTGTCATTTATTCTTCATTCTTCTGCTGACACAAAATGAATGCCTGTCTTTAAGCATTCTAAACGCACTGGGAACGAAATAAAGTTTAACTTCAACCTTCTCTAAAAGCTGGAAAGCAATGCAGAGTATTTCAGGGAATGCAACAAAGGTCCGTGAGAATGCTTTATTTATGTTTCTCCGGTTGGTGTTGTTGTCACTGCGACAGCGCGCCTCACTGGCCACGTTGGCCATGTTACCGCAAATGTTCCGCCAATTTTCAATGCATTTAATTAGTTGTAATCGTCTTTGTGGTGCGCTACAGCCGCCTATTGTCGACCCGACTAACTGTAAGCGGTGACCTGTCGAGAAGCGGATGTTTACGGGCCGCTTGTCCGGCGTTTCGAGGCCGTGAATAGAATGCATTGTGCCAAATTGTTTCAAGTTATTTTAAACGTTGTTGCAAAATTATTTACAATACTTTAATGTACCTCCGTACCTATGCACGCACATAACATGAACGAAATACTACACTGTACTGTGCACCATGAAATTGACATAAAAATTAGATGGGACGAATTCCTTTTAAAGTGTTTTTAGGATGCTTAAAGACGATGATGAAAGAGCGAAAACTCATCTAGTCGTCACTTAAAAGATTTTCTCTTGGAACATTTGCGCTTAGAATATCATCGCTTAGAACGTCCTCGCTACTAAATTGGAAAGTAGTGGAAAATACTAGGGAGTATATTGAGTGCAAAGTAGGGTGTAAATATAAGCTTGTTCCACGTCCCTTTATAGAACTAGAAATTTATTTACATATGTACGTCAGTAAAACCAATTCCTTGGATAGATTTTAGTTATTGATCATATAAATATCATATATGACATATAATTCCATCTATACCTGTGTATAAGTATGTATCTCATATAATAGCCATATATAAGGTCTGAGTTAAGAGTGCACTTAACTTTAAGATTAGATGAACCCATAGATTTATTTGTCCTTCTTTACGATAGTAATACTAGAATATAATGGAATGAAATCGAAATTTCAGACTAAAAAGCGAGTATATAGTAAACATTAATAATATTTCTCATTTTTTTAAGATGAGTGCTTTATAATTCCCAATGAGTTTGTATGAATGATCATTATTTTATTCAGTTGAATTGAAAACAGAAAGAATTCGCACAACAACAAGGAAGTTGTAGTTAAGTGTACAAAGTAAGAGTACAAGATTGAGATAAGCAACTCCTTTGGGTTCAAGTTCTCCGTTCCTTAAGGATCCGTTCTTCAAGGGCACAGAGGAGCTTATCAACAATCGGAAGCGCGTTCGTCATAATTTGCAGCTCATAACTTCAAGCAAAGGCTTTTAATCAAACAGAAGAAGAGGAACAGGAAGAATAAGAAGAAGGAGAAGAACATCATCAAAAGATCGCTTTCTCTCTGTCTCTCTCTCACATAGGCAATCAATCAGTTTGGATTTATACATTTTTCCATCAATAACAATATTGATCCATTGGCGTCTCTCATTTCTAGTGTGTCTGTATACACTTTCACACCATCCGTGCATCCATCCATCCATCCATCCAACGACTACAACTAGATCAGCTTTGATCCGATCGGCGGAGGAACTCCTCATCATCGGTTTGAGTGTGCGGCGAGATCACATGCCATGAATACTAGCGGGATGGCGGAGTTGATGCATGGAGGGGGAGGGCGAATCAAGTAGGCATTCAATTCAGCCGAGTTGAATGCAATTCAATCAATTCGAGAAAGAAGAACAAGAAGAAGAAATTCCATGACCAGAGAGCGAAGAGGTTGTCGCACACGCACTCCACGTTCTTCTAATGATTGAAAATCCATCAGCTTTATTGCAGCATAGTTGTTGATAATGATCAACTGATCAACTGATCAACTGATCAACTGATCTACGCCAGGAGCAGCATGGTCGTGCGCATGCTCCGGCTTCCATTGCAAAGTGACATCAACAACTCCAACGTACAAGCTCACCAACAGCGCTGCATCACTTCGCATGCTCTTCGCTTTGGACTTCATAATGTCTCTGGGGATGTTTGGCCCCGCTACGAGAGATCTACGGATGCATCCATCTATCCATCGCTTTGTATATTTGTCTAAGTAGAGTATAGTTCTTTGTATCAAACTATGTACATATGTGTTTGTTTTTTATGATATCTGTTGCAGTTTTTGTGTATCCGCTCATCGTCATCGGTAAAAAATGCGTCACCGTGCGTGAATCTTGATGATGATGATGAGGATGATTAACAATCGCGGTGATGAATACGATGCACGTTCTTTTGTTCTGATGCTTGCAGTAATGTTGTTGTTGTTGTTTTTGAAAGTGTACTCGTCTTCTTCTTGTTTTTGTTATTACAATTGTTGTTGTCGTCTCTTCTTAAAGTTACCGTTGCTGTTGTTGTTTCCTTTACAATGTTGCCTAAAACCGCACCAAAGTCAAGTGTTAAAGTTCAGTTTTATATTCCTTGTTTGTGTGAGTGTGAGTGGGAGTGTGTGTGTGAAGAGCAACAAATTTTGAAATTGAATTGACACCACTTAAAGCAAAATACACATATACGATACAAATGCTTTTCAATTTTAAAGTAAAATTACAAAATGTTTGAAGATGTTTTTAGTTACAGTTTTAATTTAAAGTATCATTGCATATATTATTTAATCATTTAATGATTATTATTATATTTTAATATTATTTGATTATTTTTTTAGTGTTTAATCAATTAATTTTAATCATTAAATATTGATAAAGAAGTGTTTTGAGAGTGCGAGAAACAGTGCCACAGCAGCGATAAAGCAGTGCAGCCAGCAGCATTGCAGTTGCAGCGCACACAAATCAAAACACGGTTGTTTAACAGCTGAGCGTGTGAGAGCGAGGGAGAAAATGTTTTTGTTGTTGAGTGGTTTGTGGGTTTTTACGGAAGGAGGCGGCATGTGGCATGCTACACTGGGTCGAGTGGACCGTGAGAGGAGGGCGTGCAGTGTGTTTGGTTGGTATGTCAGGCGCGCAAATTAACTCGTCAACTTTTCTTCTGTTTAGGATTAAAGCGAATGTTTGAGTGGATGCCGGAGTGGATACTTAATTATGAAGCAGCGACTTCATTGAGTGGCAGCGGTTGAGGAAAATGAAGAACGAGCATAATTAAGTAAAATTACAATTAAAACCAATAAAAACGAAAGGAAGAATGATAAAAGAAAACAACAAGAGAGAAAGAGAGCGTTATAAATAGCAAAAGAGTCAGATAGATGTAGTGATAGTGAGACAAACAGGCAGACGGTTTGACTAAATGAATGACTGACTCACTGACTGATTGATTGATTGATGCGCCTTTCTATGGACCTCATCGAAAGCTATTGATTAAAATGCACTCTGATGCGTACGGATCGATGAAAGGCACGAACAACAACTACAGCAACAACAACAAAAGCACCGATCATCATTTGATGGCCAACATGCCGAAATGTCGGCGTCGTCGTCATCATCACCATCGACATGGCCATCGTAGTCATCATAGACATCGCGATCGTGATCGCCATCGCCATTTCCATCAAGAGCGTCATCCGATCGTCGTCATTCCGGACGCTTGTCGTGCTCTTGAGTCTTTCAGATACTTTATTCATGCGATACACAATGCAGCGTTCAAATATAGTATATAGTATATAGTATATATCTCTATACATATATCTCTAGATAGATAGCTAGCTGTATCGATAACTTGTATAGCGATGTCCTGATGTGTGAGGTATGAAAACAACAACAACAACAACAAAAACAAAACACCAGGAACAGGGAAAAAGCAGAGAGAGAGAGAGTCCATTGAAAACATTTCTTGTTGTTGTTGTTCAATAATGACAGAAACTATGCGAAGCACTTAAAGAAGCGCGTAAGCATCATGAATGCGTCAAATAACAACGCGCCGCCGCTTTGCGACGCACCGCAGCGCATCCACCAACAACAGCGCAGCGTCTAGGAATAAAGTTGAACCGCAGACTCACTTATTAAGCGACGTTGTTAGTTGTTGTTGTTGTTGTTAGTTTTTGTTGTTGTTGTTGTTGTTGTTGCCTCTGCTGCCGCTATCAACAGGTCGGTCGGTATACCAGAGCTACGTTGTTGAACGCAGTTGAAGTGAAATCAAGTGGAACATCATTTTTATTGGCTGCATTCTTGTCACTGCACGGAGTCACTGCTGTTGTTGTTGTTGCTGCTAGAATGGTTTTTTGTTGTTGTTGTTATTTTTGCTTTACTTATTATTAATTACATATGTATGTTGATACATTTGTTTTTGCTTTTTAAGCTTGAGTTTTTTAGTTTTTGGTTTTTTCTCGAAATTCTTTTGATTTTTCTGATACGACGATGAAACATTTTGATTGACTATTAAAGATATTTCTGAATTATTGTTAGTGTTGTTGTCGTTGTTGTTGTGTTTGGAACTTCCATTTGGTAGGTAATCATAATTATTGAGACAACCTCTTGACTATTAATGTTGCTATTGTTGTTGCTTTTTAACTTTCGCTCCGGTGGAACATGGTGCATGAAACGCAGTTGTTGTTGTCTGTTGTCTCGTACGTCGTTGCTATTTGTTGTTGCACTTGTAGCTGTCACAGTGGTTGTTGTTGTTGTTGTTGTTGTTGTTGTCATCCATGTTACTCTTGTAGATGGACACTTGTTCGAACGTGATAATGTTTTGTCGCATAAAAAGTTCTCATGATATACTCTGTTGTTGTTGTTGTTGTTGTTGTTGCTGTTGTGCTTTATATTTTCGCAGTTAGTGTTTGTTTGTTGTTGTTATTGTTGTCAGTCATTTCATATTTAATAAGGTGCTGGCTAGTGTTTTTTGTTGTTGTTGTTGTTGTTGTTGTTGCTGTTGTCTGTATTGCGTTTTGTTATCCGCAGCATGCGTTGCTTACGTTCGCCGCGTGTGCCGTAACTCTGACATTCGTTTCGTTGCTTGTTTTTCTATTCTTGATGGCAAAAATGACACAAAAATCAACGAAAACATTCAGAAAATGCAATCACGTTTATTAATTATTATTAAGTCACTCACTTTAATTGGCAGCAGTATTTTTTACAGGCTTTTGTTGAAAAAATAATCACTTCCATTAGAAGATGATTCGGTTTTATAAGAAAAGTAAAAGAAAAGCTTTAAACAAGGATTCATTCCCGTCAACACTCCTTAAAATAGTATCGAATTCATATCAAAAGCAGCACTAAAAAAAAGCCATTCAATTCACCGTTAAACTTCCATTGATTAAAATTTACCACCACAAAAAACAAGGAAAACTAAAGAACAACAATTTTCACAACGCGATTTCAAATCGCTAAACAAAAGTTTTAAAAATTCACAGGCTCATTCGTGAAAACGTGTTCGTCGTTGGCCAGGAATGAACAACACCAGTAATGACACCAAAATAACAACAACAACTACAGCAAAAACAATAAAAGCAGCTGCAACGAAAACGTTTACCATGCGCAGAAAAATACACTAAACAATTGAATCTGGTTCTGTGACTCTTGTTTTTTTTCGTGTTAAACGACCTTCATGATGACTGCTACGAAAAACTTCAATAAAACAAAAAAAAAAACCAAACAAATGCGTTCACTTTAAAAAAAAACCAAAGAATTCTTCTGAGAATATTCAATGGTGTCTCTTTTCGCTTCAAGTTGTGTGGAAATCCATTGAATTATTATTCATTTATGGGATATTTTTGTGCTGTCAAACGTGTGACTTTAGCCTCTATTATATGAATAATAATGGCACAGGGAGAGACCAGATGTGATCGATAGTGTGTCTCCAGCATCTTCCAACAACGTCGACTTCAACTGTAAAAGAGTCACAGTCACAAAGTTCCTTATATATTCTTTCATCATAATCATCACTTGTAAATACTTCACTAATAATTAAGTGATTGAATAAAACCACATTATAACATGATTCACAACATACGAGTAACTTTGTTATGAATCTGAAGGATTTCTTCGTTTTACTTTTCCTCAAAAACACAAAAAATTATGAATATATAGTCATTTTGGTTATCAAGATATGATCTGGTTATGATATATGTGTATATACTTATAAATGCAATACAACAGCTGTGGATATTATGTCTGTTTTTTATTAGATTAGAAACCAAGAAATAGAGTAAACATCAAGTTCGTGTCTTAAGTCTTTTGTAAGTGAACTTCACGAAGCGAAGAAACTGAAAAGAAACAACTGAAACTGCACAAGTATAAATACAATAGTACAACAACAACAACAACAACAACAACTATTACAACAACAATCTCAACCAAGCAACATTCTTATTAATTGAATTCATTACTCATTCTTTGTTGCAAGTCTGTTTTTTTTTGTTTTCATGAAAGCTTTCACGTTCAAAGGTTATGACGTCGCCTTGTCAACATTTTATTATTTATTGTCTTCTAATAAAAGGGTTCTTTGAGCGCTTTTTGGCACACGGCGAAACGCATGGAGCACAGACGCGAACCCACTCGTGGAGAAACGTAAGAGTTCTAAACTGCAACCAACCTCTTTTGGCTCAACACTCCCCAATCGAAGCATTGAACCCGGTACAAATCCTATCCGTCAGTCAGTCATTCCGTCTGTTCGTCGATGTGTTTTCGCCAACCTCTTCGACATGATAGGAATGAGGTTTTTCTCTGGTTTTTATTGGTTTCTTTCATTGTTTTGCTTTATTCGTGTTTGTCTACTATTGTGTTCTACGGAAAATATAACGGTACACAAATTAGCATTCAATTCATTTCCAAATGAACGCTAATCAACGCCCTGCACGCGTTCACGTTCGCGCTCAAGGAACGGGCGAGCGAGCGCTTCTTCCTCGCTGTCTTCGCATTCAATCTACGCTTCCACTCCTTTCATCAAGTCATCTGATTGTATGTAAAGACAACAACAACAAGATAAGAAAATAAAAAACAGTTTCAAAAAACACAACAACAGTTCATTGCATTGAACATTCAAAGACGGCGTTGATGCCAAGCATTTGAGCTGAAGTACGAAGCGAAGTTTGTGGGTGGCATGGATGCATTTTGTGGAAAGAGGACGAAAGACAGAGAGAGAGGGAGAGGAGGAGGACAAAAGGATAAGAACGAATAAGAAATTGAAAGGGGGTGAGCACGGGGGAGGGTGTGAATACAATAGAAACGCGTGGGTTGCGAGTGGAGTCGATGCTTTGAAAGAGTTCAATAATTTTGTTGCTGAGTAGAAGAGTTTTAATCCTTTTCTTTAACCTAGTTTACGGGACGGAAGAGTTGAGTGCATGCACAACGAGCATTTCAATTCGATTCCAAAAGAGTCAAAGGTCATTAGGAAGAAACATAAAACTGAACCTAAAAAATGAAACAAAGAATGAAGATGATTGAATTAAGTAACAAGCAGAAAGAGTGCCGTCTCCGGTCGAAACTGAAACCCTAAACAAACCCCTACATCCTCTACATACTCTGTATAGCACACGGAAAAGTGGGCGGACCGCACCCATCTTTGAATGAGTGTAGCGTGTATTGATATCAAGTGCAAATACATTAAATTTGGTTGCTTAATTTACGGCCATACACGAAAACCTTCGACAGGGCGTAGTATTTGGCATATAATCTAAAAAAATCACTTAATGATGTATTTCATTAAAGTAAGAGATTGAATTAATATTAAACATAATAAATATTTAAATAAATACGAATTGTATTTCAGTCGAAAGACAAAAACAACCGTAGATGTGTTTAAAAGGATATCAGAAGCCAATAAAAAATACCAGCGCGAAGCTCAGATGACAGAGACAGCCAGACGACAGGCAGGCCGACAGACAAGCAAACAGACAGATAGACAGACTGACAGACAGACGGATACACAGACAGCTGGGGGAACGGAGAGCGAGAGAGAGAGAGCAACGCAAAAAATAACCTGCCGAAGATGAATTTATGTATGCAAAATAGCAACAGAGTGTGTTTTATGTGCCCTTGTTTCTTTGTTTTCATTTTCCTGAAAGACTGACAGGACAAAGGAAATATTTTTCAAGCAAAACCAAAGAAGCTCCGAAAAATCAGCGAGAAGCAGAAGCAACCGCAACCGTCACAACAGCAGGAGCTGCTGCACAAGTGGATGGAAGCGACATCTAGCGATCACGACGGACAACAGCGAGGAGCCAAGCTCAAGACCAGCAACAACGAACACAGCGAAATGCCCACAAAATCGCCAGGCAACTAAAAATAGACACGTTTGAGTGGTATGGAAAAAAGCGCAATAAATAAGTAAAGAATATAAAAGGAATATTTAAAAATTTCAAGTTCAATTCTGGCAGCAGCAAAAACAACAGCAACAACAACAACAACAACAGCGACAGCAGCAACACACATAAAATAAAATAGGAAAAGTAAAAGTCTGGCAGCATTAAATAGAATGGGACAGAAGAGGTTGAAGAGAGAAGAGAATAAAAAAAGGTTAAATACTAGAGTTACAATATCAACAGAAGTAAAACCAACAGCAACACAGAGAGAGAGAGAGAGAGAGAGAGAGAGGGATAGCGAGAGAGAGAGAGAGGGAGAGGGAGTAATACCAACAACAACATTTTGTAAGGCGGGCAGCACCAACAGCGGCGGAAACCAAAGCAATATAAATTATCTCAACGATGAAGACAAATCTTTATGCTGTCAACTGTAAATTGTTGCTGCTGTAGATGTTGCTACTGTTGCTGCTGCCGTAGTTGTTGCTGTAGTTGTTGCTGCTCCTGCTAGTCTTCTTCTTTCTAATTTTAGTGCTTCCATAGTAATCGGTGAAGAAACTGTTGTTGTTTCTTTTGTTTTCCACCAGCTAATCAACGATATCGACAAACATATAATAAGAAAGAACAACAACAAAACTATTGAAAGCAACAACAACTTTAAATGTTGATAACATCGTATATACTCCAAAAAATGTAGAAATTTTCCGATATTTGAGAAGCGTATATTGTACAATATTCGAATGCTTCTTCTTCTTAGTCAACTTCGTGTGCTTCTTCTTCTTCTTCTGCTTCGTTATCTTCTTCCTTTTCTTGCTAGCAGACTGACATGATTGACATAGCGTTGTCCTTTGTGATTGCGATTGTAGTGGTTGTTGTTGTTGTTGTTGTTGTTGTTACAGAACCCTGCTACGGTGGACATGTTGCAACAATGACACATGTTGCATCGTGAAATGGAAATCTGACAGCAGCTTCAAGGACATGCAGCTCAAGTGTCATCCATGCATGCATGCTTAATTTATTATCGCCGCTCGAACAGGAGATCCTTTCGGTGAATGTACATATTCTTTCCATGTTTTCCTGCTGTTCGCTTCTTTTCTGTGTTTCTTCTTTTTCTTGCATTTTCTTCTCTTTACGTTATTTTTTCTAATATAAAAGAAATCGTGACTTCGGTGTTATGCACGGTATTGACACAAAAAACGGAAAAAGAAAAGCAATACGAATGATATGAAAATCGTCGATGGGAATGCAAGTAAAATAAACAGCAACAACAGCCAGAGAAACAACAACACTAACATTTCTTAAAAGAAAAGTCTTTCGTCGCTTTTTCTGGTCACCTCTCTGAAAGCGCTACGAACTCATGTTTTCCGTACGGATTCCGTTCGTTTGTAGAATTCGAATATTTGTAAGATTCAAGTAGGAAAAATGTTATTATAGAAAAAACAACAAAAACCGAGAAATAATCGAGAGACATTAACAAGTAGCAACAACTTAAGTCGCTTTGTTTGTGTGCTTTCTTGGGTGCTGTTGTCAATGACAATAGACACATTTAGCGAATGCAGCAACCGCAGAAGCAACGGCAACAACAACGGGGAAGAAGAAAGCACCGAATGACAGCCGTTCAATTCAACGCTTCACATTCTACAACCGCAGACACCATAAAAGAGGGGTGACGGTTGTCCGAAGAGGTACTGGGGGGGGAGGGGGTGGGAAACTAGAAAAAAGAATCAAAATCGCTTTTGATAAAAAACTGAAGAGATTTCTTAAGAATTTTATCTTGACTTTAGTATTAAGCTTTAATGCTATATAAAGTACATGCATCTATGTATCTTCTATATACAATATATACATATATAAAATGTTCGAGATTTTGTTAGTAAAAAAAACCACCAAAAAGGGAGTGAATATAAAAGTACATCTGAATATTTGTTGTATTATGATGGATGTTTCTTAGTTTATTAAAAGTTTTAAAGAAGTATCAAAAATAAATACTTTAAAAATGCTTTTATTAATTTCCTTTCCTTGTTTGTGCAAAATTTCTTCCTTTTTTGTAAATCCAAATCTTTTATTGTATGTTCTCAAGCTAAATAATTGTTTCCAAGTCATTCAGTTTCTTTGTACTTGTATTTTTACTTTTATTCTTTCAGTTGGTTTCTTTCTTTTTATTTAGTTTCATTTCCAAATCGTACCAGAATCACGACGTTGTACGTTGAGGTTGTTGGTGTTGTTCTTCTTCTTGTTCCGCCTGCTGTGTTGCAGCTTCTAACATTTTTGGCATCACAAAAACAAGTGTTGCCAAGTTTGCGTTTACTGAGTAGCTATCATTTGAAATGCATCGGCACAAAATGTAGTTTTTTTGTACTCGGTTTACTGTTATATCATTTCGAATAACAGACGGATATCAGAATTTGCATAAAATCATGTAAAAATGTTGTTATTGTATTTTATTTGATTTTATTTGAGTTTATTCGGTTTTATTTGAGTTTTTTTAAAATTTATTTGATTTAATTCGGTTTTATTAAATTTTATTTGATTTTATTTCATTTTATTTGAGTTTATTCGGTTTTATTTGATTTTATTTGGTTTTGTTTGATTTTATTCGGTTTTATTTGATTTTATTTGGTTTTGTTTGAGATTTTTTTAAATTTATTTAATTTTATTCGGTTTTATTCGGTTTTATTTGATTCTATTTGATTTTATTCGGTTTTATTTGATTTTATTTGATTTTATTCGGTTTTATTTGAGTTTTTTTAAAATTTATTTGATTTAATTCGGTTTTATTCGGTTTTATTTGATTCTATTTGATTTTATTTGATTTTATTCGGTTTTATTTGATTTTATTTGGTTTTGTTTGAGATTTTTTTGAATTTATTTGATTTAATTCGGTTTTATTCGGTTTTTTTCGATTTTATTTGATTTTATTTGAGTTTATTTGAATTTATTTGATTTTATTCGGTTTTATTCGGTTTTATTCGGTTTTATTTGCTTTTATTTGATTTTATTCGGCTTTCAAAAGAGTGATACTGTGGTTTATATTGAAAACCTTTCTTTCTGAGGTAAAATCATGAAGTTTCCATGAAAACTGTCCACAATCTCAAGCATGAACGTCCTCGTAACCGTGACACTTCGGTTTTTATTGGTTCACGGTATCGCGAGTGCACTGTATACACTATATGGTGTAAATTCAATCCGTTCGATAACAGTTCAAATCGTGAGTGCTTAAAAGGATCCGGAAATTATGTCTGGTGTTTCTTTTAATCATGGATAAAATCTACTTTCTGCGAGGGTGCAAAAACATGCTCAACTTTCGAATCCTGAAGTTTTTTCTGTTGTTTTTATTACCCTGCCTTCTTTAAACTCAAAATCAGTTAAAACGTGATTAAAAAAACCGAAAAACCCCCGAACATCGAAAATCGACGAGACGATTAAAGAGAATCTGTTCATTTTGCTTGAATATCGTGGCAAATAAATGTAAAAACCAATTAATTGCCAAAATAAATGTTTATCTTTGCTAATCGGGGAAAGCAAAAGGAAAGAGAAACGAGAAGTAAAACAACAACAACAGGAACAGAAAAAAGGAGAGGGACCGAGAGAGAGAGAGAGAGAGAGAAAGAGAGAGAAAAAAGCTACAAACGAAAGACATGTGAGGTCACTATAACCGAAAACAACAACAACAACAACAACAACAACAGCAACAAAGCAGTGAACGAAACAATCACAAAAACTATTAGTAACTGTTAACTTAGTGATATCTTTGGTTCCGTGGTGGTTGTTGTTGTTGTTGTTGTTGTTGTTGTTCTTACTGTTACTATTACTGTTAACAATCGCAGCATTTAACACTAAATAAAGTAGTTAAGAAGTGCCTAAAATAGACAGAAAGCAAACCGTGAAACACATGAAATGCAGCAGTAACAACAACAACAAGCAACATAATGCAAATACAACAACACTAACAACAACAATGAAATCTTTGTGCCGAATACTTACTAAATCCTAACCAATCTGTTGCCGGCATCTCGAATGCTGTTGTTGGTGGTGCTGTGCTGTTGTTGTTGTTGTTGTTGTTGGGGGTTTTGGTAATGTTGTTGTTGGTATGAAATGTTGTTTTTGTTGGTATTGTTGTTGTTGTTGTTAAAACGTTTTGCATTTTGGCAACGCTTCATTGCGGTTAAATGTTGCTGCGCTTTCCTCGTATTTAAGTTGCATTTCAAAGCCGTTTAAAGTCGTATATGATTTGCCTCTGCCTCTGCCTCTGCCTCTGCCGCGCCAGCAACATCGGAGCACTTCGCGTCGCACAACTCGTTAAATGAACCCGAAAGACTCGACGAGAGTGTGACTGAGCGGCTGTGGAGCTATTTGTGGGGTGTGTATCCGTGTGTGTGTGTGGAAATAAAAGGAAGTGTTAACCTTTTGAAAGAGGAAAATAACAACAACAAGTACGTACATCAACATACTATTAGCAGTGCTTAAGAGGAAAAAACAACTGACTAAATAAATAAAAACGTTAGAAACGTGATCAAAATGTTGCGGTGGTTGCTGTTTTTGGATATTCTTTATGTTGTTGTTGTTGTTGTTGTTGTCGCCGTCGTCGTGTGTACGGCCACCATCACATCATTCGTTGTTGTTATTGTTGTTGTTGTTATTGTTGTTGTTGTTATTGTTGTTGTTGTTGTTATTGTTTTTGTTACTCTTTCCCTCTTTCAATAGTTTTGCATAGTTTATAGAATGGCGCAGCTTATATTTTGGCTTTTGTTGTTGTTGTTTTTCTAAACATTTTTATCGAGGCTTTTTATATTGTTTTTGGTGTTGTTGTTGTTGTTGTTGTTGTTGTTGTTGTTGTTGTTTTTGTTATTGTTTTCCGTCCCATCCAGAGTCCTTAAAGAGTGGTTTCTTCTTCTTGTTCTTCATCTTCTTTTTTCGGTTAATTTTTTCCTATCGAAAAACAAACAACGCATTCTTTTCAAACACATTCGCTCAGATGCGATCACAAAAGCGAAGCGCCAGAACAACAACAACAACAACAACAACAACAATGACATCATTTTGTTGCTTTTTTGTTGTCCTTCGCGTTGTCGGTGTTTCTATGAGACGGTTTTTTTCCCCCTTCGAATTCCATGTGACAATATTTTCTCAGCAACACCGAAAATTGTTTGTTTCTGTAGTTTGTTTTTGTTGTTGTTTGCAGTGTTGTCGATACTGCTGTATGTGTTGTTGTTGTTGGTTTTGCTGCTGCTACTTTTATCGCATGTTAATTAAAAGAAACGACCCACAATGACACTTAAATTTCCGCAATGAAACTCTTGATTTTTTGTACTAACAAAAAAATTGTCAAAAACATTCAAAGTGATTCTTTTCCACTTGCAATGCTTCGAGTTTTTTTAGTGTATCGTTTAAATAAAACCGAAACGAGTGGACAAATAAAATTCTGTCGTCTTCGATCAATAAATCGGAAAACGAATCCGTCTCCGATATTGGGCATTGTTCAGTCTTTCAATTGGAGCTCCTTTCGGCAACTTTTTGGGCCGCTTTTGGACTGGCGTCCTGATCTTGTCGCGTGCTGCGCGTTTAGCAGCGAATTTGTTCATGCAACCGCGGTACATCGACGCACCGGAGCAGCGCGCGCCGATCATGTTGCTGTAGCTGAGTTTCGATGCTTAATTGATGCTTAACCTTGAGTCAAATGCTGTGCGCAAGTGTTCAAATGTGCGAATATTCAAATCATTGAGTGTCAGCACATTCAAGTGTGTGAATGTTCGGTGTTTTCGAGTGTTTGGATGCTGGTTGGCTTGCGTTTTCTGTGTGCTTCTGTTGCTCACTGCAACCATGAGCAATGAAGTTTTTCTCAACACTTTGCGGCCGCAGATAACTCAGCAACGATAGCAATAATTTAGATTTAGCACAGCGACAGCGACAGCAACAGCAACAGCAACAGCAACAGCAACAGCAGCAACCAGCAACAAGAATGAAATCGAATCCGCTGTTCGGAGGCAGCAGCTTGAATTATGTGTGAATTGATTGTCGATTGGTGTCGCCTGTTGTTGTTGTTGGCGGTGTTGTTGCTGTTGCTGCTGCTGCCGGTGCTGTTGTTGCTGCAGCAGTTGCAATTCTCCAAGCATCAGCGTACAACATGCTCTTGAATTGTCGCTGTCGCTGTCGCTGTCGTTAGTCGCTGCACACTGTCATGTGTTCAACTTAAGATCCGAAGCGCCCGATAACGGTATAAATTTGGTCACAGCACTCGAAGAATTCCAGCTTCTATCTGCTTGTTGTTCGTTTATGATTTGAGTTTCCATGTTTTAGTTTTCATGTTTTCGTTTTTATTTTTGCTTGTTTCTGTTTCTGTATTTGTTTTTGTTTTTATTTTTTTATTTTTTCATTCTTTTTTCCCCATTGTTGCCATTTACGTTGGTTAATATTATTAATTGTTTTTGGTTACGTTTGTGTTTTTGAGGTCGATGGTTGTTGCTGCTGGTGTTGTTGTTGTTGTTCGTCGTGTTGTTGTTTTAGGTGGTGTTTCTGCATTCATTTACATTTATAAGTATTCGGATAAAAATACTGTACATTTTTTATAATATTTTCCTTTTTTTTATCGAATATTGAAGAATTGATTGCTTTGGCTTTAAGTATCAAAACAATTTGTTTTTAAAAATTATTTATTCGTGAAAAGTTATCGTGTTTTTTCTGTTTTTGATTCCGAATATAATTAAACTTCATTTTATCGAGATATAGATTGGTTGTTTTTATTATACAATAATATTATATTTCGTTATGTTTATAAACAATGTATTAATGGTAATTTTATTCGAATTCAATAGAAAAAGTGTGAATTTCGAATAAAATTAGATTAATTAGAAATAAACTAAAATAAAACTAATGAACTAACTTAAAATAACCTAAAAAAAGGATTTGAAATGAAATTACTTAAGATTGAAATGAAATAATGAGCGAGAACAGAATGCAACCAAAGAAGAGCGAAAATGAGCCGCAATTAAAATACAAAATCGAAGAAACGAGTTAAACTAATGTTAAAGTTAGTTAATATAATTTTTACTTATTATTATTATCTTAAATGTATATCAAATAAAATATATTAAAGCAGAAATAAGAGAAGTGAACATACATATAATACATTATAAGGAGCTTCAATAATTTTTCTATTCACAACTCCTTTTGCTTTCGTTAACAATTATGTGAATACGATTCTTATTCACTTCCTTAATAATAATAAGATCGGATTATTTATCTATCGGATTATCAGAAAAATTAAGTTATTTTATCAATCTCAAAACATTCGTTTATCAGCTCGAACCTGAAACAGCTGCAAGTAGGGCAACAATCAGCATCAGCAACAACTTCGGCAGCAAAAACAATAGCAAGAGCTGCAACTCAACAGCAAGGAAATAGTATCAGCAGCAACAACAACACCGCAACAGCAATGATCACGATTGCTAGCAGCAAGATTCACTGCGATTGCAAGGATATGAGTATAAAGTATTTAAATCAGTTGCCCAAATTTAATTAACGCAACACTGTTCTTGTTGTTGCTGTGGTTGTTGTTGTTGCTGTGGTTGTTGTTGCTGTTGTTGCCGCGGCTGTTGCTGTTGCTTCTATTTGTTGCTACTGTTTGTTGCTACTGTTTGTGGCCCAACACGTTGGCATTTAAACGCTGGATCGTTTGCGATGTGCATTAGTGCGCTAATTGTGTCGTTTTTTCTATCATTTCCATGGCAGGAGTTCAGTGTCCAGGCTGTGAATTTGAAAGCGTTCACTTCAGTTTGTAGCGCTCATATCTGGTCTCTGTTGCCGCCGTCGCCTTTCTTTGCTCACGTTTGCCAGTGTTGTTTATTGAATGTTCCATTTCTCGAAGCTGCCGCTTAGTTAAGTTGGCATTTTAGTACAAGTCAACCTTCTGGTCGCAGCGATCGACTCCGAGGAGAGAAGGTTTAATCGGCGCCATCTTAACGACGCTGCGATTCATTTAAGCTGCGGCTGTCAAATCTGCGCGCTGCTGCTGCCAAAAATAGTTGAGCTCCGTGACAGCGTTGCGGCGTTGCGGCGATGAAAGGCAGCCGAAAGTGAAGCAGCGGCGAAGATTTCGCTTAAATTCAGAAGCAGGTACTCGTGGTTAATGAGGTCACATTTTTGTCCAATGTGTCACAACAACAGACAGCAGATTGAACCGAACAGATTTCGAGTAGAGCCAAAATGAAACAAGAGAAGAAGGTAAAATTTAATGTTGTTTAAATTACCAACTAAAACACTCAAAAAGTTGAAAGACTAAATTAAAAAATGAGAATTAAACCATAATAGAAAGAAATTAAAATAATACCGATTATTATCAAATAAAGGAGAATAAATGAGAAAGTATAACTTCTTTTTTTTTGTATTTTTTATAGCTTTCACCACTGAAATCAGTTTCCGACTTCGGAAAATAAAAAGAAACACACTGTGATTGCGATCATGGTTTTTATTATAGCAGTTTTTGGGATTTTTTTACTTTTTATTTTCATTTATGATCTGTTGTCTAATCTACTGTGTTGTCATCTCCTTCACACATCTTGAACTCCGCCTTCTTCTCGTTCGAATGGGCTCAATGGAAAGCGATCACCCACAATCGATCAACGGGCACAAAGCCACAATAACTACAACAATAACAACAACAGCAACGTACTACAATGCAAACACCAGTACAGCAACAACAAGAAGACGACAAACAACAACAAACACAAAACAACGAACCGAAAACAAGGCAAGTTTTCGAACTCTTAACAGCTGCGCGCCTCAAGTTTTGGGCAGCCAAAGAGAAGAAGAAGAAGAAGACGAGGAAGAACAACATGACCAAGAATAAGAGGAGGAGGAGGCGCAGAAGGAAGAAGAAGCAGTAGAAATTCTCTGCCATTAGAATCTGCTCACAACAAACGCTGTAAAGAACAACAAAACAATTCATTAAAAAGCAAAAAAAAGATCACGTTTCTAAGAAGAAAAACACGGGAAAATTTCTCAAAATATTAGAAGGAAAAGCAAACAGAGGAAAACTGAAAAGAAGCAAGGAAAAAATACAAAAACAACAACAACAACTACAGAGCTGAATTGTTGTCTTCATCGCTGTTGTTTCTCGGTTGTTTTTGCAGTGGTTTCTCCATTTTTTCCGTTGTTGCTGAGGGTTTCCATTGCAATTGAACCTAACAGTAAATTCAAGTAGCTATTAAAAGCACGGTACACATGGTGAATGTATGGTGAAGTGTGTGTGTGTGTGTGTGTGTGTGTGTGTGTGTGTGTTCATGTCTGTTGTTATTGTTTGTCCATGTTTGTGATTTAAATTGTGTGATTTTTATTCGCAAACATTTTTTATTCTATTTTATTTTAGTTTTTCTTCTTATTTTTATTTTCAGTTTTTCTTCTGTTTAATTTTTTGCTGATTTAGAAAACCTTTTAAATATTTCATTCGATGCAGTGCAAAAAAAAGTCCTTTTTTATGTTGCACCAAAGCACAAGAAAATCGATCTTTCGGCAGCGACAACACAAGCACAAGGAAAGAACAATAACAACAACGACAACAACAACAACAACGACAACAATAACAACAACAGCAACAACAACATCGAAGCAGCCAAATAATGCAAATGAATGTCGATAATTCGAGCGATAAGTTTGTCTCTCGTCTTGTTTTCGCTACTGTTTGCTGTCGCATTTGCGGCCAGAGGCATAGATTACGCCAGCGGAGGGCTCGGACCCGCTCCTGCCCGGCGCTGATGGAGAATCACATCACGATTTTTGAGTTTGTGGGACATCTGATGGTGGTTCTTGAAGCTTCGTGGTTGTTATTGGATGTTGCCGTTGTTTTGTTTGGTTCCATTTTAGATCTTGTTTTCCAGCATTGTGTTTGATATGGTTTTTTATTTTGTGTTGTGGGTTGTTCTCAATGAATACAAAACGAAACGAAAACGAAAAAAGAATACAGGGAAATCAACTACATTCAACCAGGAGACATTCAGTGGGAAAAAAGTGCTGATTTTATTGATATTTTCGATATGATTTACAGTGAGCGATCAGGGTGATGACGTGTCATTTGTTGTTGTTGTGTTTTTCGAATTTATATCCTCTGAAAATAGAACAAATGCTTCGATGCATTTTCACGTGAGCAAAATGAGGAATCTGAAAGACTTAAGAAACAAACCAGCTTCGATTATAAACACTTGTCGAGTTCGTTTCCCGAGTCTTATGTTCTGATTTGTTATTTGATGAGCTTGCTATTTGAATGAAATAAATTATGTTGAAAAAGAATGAAGTGGAATGGAATGGATGGAATGAAGTGGAATGAAATAGATAAACGAATTGGACCATCGAAATGGAACACTGACTCAAATTGGACATAATTAAGACGAATTACATCTTTTATCTTATTTTATTAACTGTATCAAAAAAAATATTATGAATGGTTTAAAGAGAAAATCAATGTAGCAACTTTGAACGTATTTGCATGTGTTATTTTTCATAAACAGCGTTCACTGGGATCGTTACTATTGTATTTGGCGTTGGCCTTTCTTGCGGAAATGTCAAAAACAATCATAATTTACAATCGTCTGCCCTTCCTTCTTTCCCCTCCCCCTTCCTTCCCCCTCCCCCTTCCTTCCCCCTCCCCTTCACAACCAACAGCCACAACAACGCCACAACAACGAACAATAAATTGTCGACAAAATTTAAAACAATTACAAGAGTACACCATCAACAACAACAACAACAAGAACATTGACAATAACAACAACAACATTGACAACAACAATAGCAACTGCCACAGTGACAACAACAACAACAAGAACTGAACATGAAGAGAATAAACGTCGTCTCGGATCATTCAGCTGTCGTTTTTACTGTCGCTCCGCTCATTTGACTGCTTGCTGGTCCATCCCTTTGGTCTACTTTTGCGCTTACGAGAGCGTCTGTCATAACGTCCGCCCACACACACTCGCTTCAGCGCCCGACGTTAGACTACGAAAGTCAAAGTCGAATTCGAATCGAAAGCAGCGGTTGATCGGTTGGTCGGTCGGTCGTTCGGTCGTTTGGTCGGTCTCTGAGATTTGGGTTGGTGCGCACAGCATGCGCTACGCTACGGAACAATTAAGCAGCGGAAAGGATCAGCATTTGCAACAACAATAGCAACAACAGCAGCGACGACGACAGCCAGCCAACATCATCAACTGAAACAATAACAGCACCAGGATACAAACGACACGAACAACACGAACAACACAACAAACAACAACAACATCTGCTGAGGTCGATGCTGGAGTTGAGGAAAGGAGAAGAAATTCGACAGCGACGAGTTCAACCTACAGGAATAACTCTATTAAAACAAACCGACGAACATGCGTCCCGGCGATGTTGCCAGTCTTCTCGGGAAAAGAAGAAGAAGGGGGAGGGGGGGGGGACAAAGGACAACAACGAAAACATGAAATAAATAGATGACTTATATATTGTAGAACAACTTCTAAGAATAATAATAAAGAGGCGAAGAGAGCGAAGATGCGAAGAGGCGAGAAAAGAGATTGAGTGGGTGTGGCAGCATCCGCGCTCTCGTCGAGTCACTCATTTGCTCAAACTCCTGACACTGATTTATATCGCATTTCCATTTTAAGATCGAATTAAAGACTATAAACTCAACTGCTTCGATGTGTAGCTCGTTATTTTGAAACGCTCTGTATTTCTATCTACTAAAAGTCACTATTAATTAAGCGATTGGAAATTTTTTGAAAAACTGGCCACTTAAAAAGTGTTTCCATGTTAAGGCGATTTGTTCAACACCGATTAACAATTAATTAACCCTAATTATTTGCTTATTTTACGAATTTCGGAAAAACCCCTTAAAAAGCGGCAACAAAAATGACAGAAACGGAAAAAAGTAAACAGCAAAATGAAGCAGCATGGAAAATAGTGGAAAAGATGCCATCATAAAATTGAAAAACGGCGAAACGTCGCGCTGTCTGGCAGTAACAACAAATCAACAGCAAAAACAACAGATCCATGAGCAAAATAATGATTAAGTAAGCCTCAAATATGACAGGCGAGCCGAGCGTCATTAGCAAGAATTAAGAAAGACAAATAAATGAATGCTAAAAACGAGCGACGCAGAGGCAGAGAGTCAGACAGACAGACAGACAGACAGACAGACAGACACTCAGTTAGTCATTCCTTCAGCCAACCAATCAACGGCTACAAATTGACAATAATTCATGTGGCACATGCAAGAAAACGAAAATGAAGACAACAGCGACGACGACGACGACGACGACGGGACTTCGATGGGGCTTCGATGGCACGTCAACGACGACGACACGAGTGAATGAAGGCGTGGCGGGTTCTTGAAACGGTTGCAGCAATAAACAACAACAACAAATGCAACAAAAAATGCTGCTGTCGGCTTTCGTACAAAAAAACGCATGAAAAAAGAGGGACTCTCATTAGCAGGACTCATAATTAGCCCCTAAGCGCATGCTGCCCGCCTTCTGCCCGGTGTGTCTGTCAGCCTCCCCGCCCTCCCCTCCCCTGGACAATCAATCAGCTTCTCTTCTTCTGCTGCATTGATTTGTTTTGCTTTGTTTCGTTTTGCTTTGCTTTGCTTTGTTTTGCTTTGTTTTGTTCTGTTTTGCTTTGCATGCACATCATGAATGACAACTGGAAATAAATTTTCACTAATAAATTAACGAAAATCTGCCAAGAATTCGAACGACTGATCTTGTTTTTAGCTGTAGTGCCTTTTTTAAAAATGTTCCCTTTGTCCAGCTTGGAACCTCTTCGATTTCGGTTAACTGCTTAAAAATTCCTGATATATTGCATATGGATGTGTGTGCGTGTGTGGGTGAGTAACAGTAATTTAGTATGAATGAGAATTGGCTTCAATTCTCGGATGAGCCTTTATATATTTTGTTGTTGTGGTCATTAAAGGAACTCCAAATGAGCTGATCCTTTTGTTGCGGTTACAAGTTGCCCTCTTATTATTGTTGTTGTTGTGTTTGTTGCTGTTTCCGTTGATCGTTATATTAACTGAAGTGATAATTTAATCAGCACGGAACATTTTTCAGTGGGAACTTTAATTTATTTTCGATGAGAATTAAAAGTTACCCAGAAAATGATTGAGGGAGACACTTGGAAGTGTAGAGAGAGAGAGAGAGAGTCTTTTTTTTAATAAATTGTTTCCAATTAATTTTTATAATGATTAATAATACTAGAATTAATAATGACGATTTATTACTATTAAATGAATTGATTGTAAAATGTCCAATTAAATTTCTTTAAGGGCATGAATTCTTCCAAAGAATCACGGGTAAAATAGGATGGTAATGATTTTTGGCAATGAGTTGCTTTAATCACTGTGACGTCATTCCCTTCTTTCGCTTCTAAATATTGTGATTCCACTGTTGAATGCAAAAAAGCCGACAATGACAACGAATGATGACGAGCAATGCAGTTGTTTTTGTTTTAATGCATGAGTTTCGTTGTTGCTTTCTGGATCCGAATATAAAACGATGGCAACGAACGAAGCTACGTGCTTGAGTCGTCGTTTTTCATAGCTTTTGGTTTCGTTTTGCTGCCTTTTGTTGTGTCGTTGTTTGACCTGTGAAAATGTTTCGCCGGTGTCGGTAGTTGTTGAATTTCGTTTATATAATCGTCTTTATAAATAATTAAACAACAAAACAAATAGAAGTGCCTTTCAATTATTGCCGTTAACCGTGAAACATGTTCAAACGGATTTCATCAGGGTTCAATTACATCAGAGTGTCGGCAGGCAGTGAAGAAAATCCGACACAAACCCGCTTTTTAATTAAAGCACAATTAAGTGAGTAGAAATGCAAACGTTTAATGAAATAAAACATCATGCATGATGTTAGTGAAAAACTGAAATGTTAAATAATAATTGTTAGAATCCTGCAAACGCCAGGAGGTCATCCGCCCAGTCCCCGCAAACTGTCCAAAAGCGCGACTTGCTTGGAGTCGTTCAAAGTGGCGAACATTAAATTCCGTGATTCTCAAGTTGATGAGTGGAGAAGAGTTCTCTACACGGTTGTAAGTCTGTCTGTCTGTCTGTCCGTCTGTCTGTCTCTTTGCTTGTTTGTTTGTTTGCATGTGTGTGTGTGTGTGTGTCAGTTTGTCTGTGGTTTTTTGTTTGTGGGTCGCTTGGTCACGCTGCACATCCAACTGAATTTCTTCAATCAGCGAAATTGTTATAAATCTAAACAAACGGCTGCAATAACAAGAACAACAACAACAACAGCGTAATCAAGAGGAGTAACTAAAAAATATCAACAACAAAAACAACAACAACAATATAAAAACCAAGCAGGACAGACGTAAAACGTTCCTTAAAACCGTTAAAATACGTTATACATCTCTACACATGAACGTACGTGAGTTTGTATGAATATTTGTGTGTATGAATGTGTGTGTGTGTGTCTGTGTGTGTCTTTCTATGCCATCATAAAACTTCCCAACTCCAGCTTCCATTCGTTGCTGTTGTTTTTGTTTTCTTGTTTGCTGAAGTCGTGGAAAATATAAGAAACTTTGAATCATTTGTGGAAATCAGCGATGTTAGAATGCTTCATAGCAATCGTGAATCATTTCGAAAACTACTTCGAGCGCACAAGTTGCAGGGTCACTGGAAGCATGGACGACTGTGTGAATGTGTGTATGTGTGTGTGTGTGTGTGTGTGTGTGTGTGCGCTTATTTGGCTCTGATATCAGTTTCGTTCACCTTCTTATGGTGCTTCGACAAATATTTGGCTTAAACTGCGATAGTGAAAAGAATTCAGTCACTAAAGAAAAATGCAACTCTCCCGAATGCACCTGACTTTGCTGTGGAATGCCGCGCACACGGAGTCTAGCAAACAGGGTGCGATCTCTCTCTTGAATACAATATAAACATCAAATATAATGAAATATTCTTCAAAGACTCACAAATAATAGTAACTAAGGTAGTAGACCACTTGAAGCACCCTGTTTTTGGCGTTTCAACCACTACTAACTCACCATTCGGATAGCAGCAGCTAATTTCAGCTATTAAACTGGTGTAATGCATAAACTGGGCCAAGCGGCCGCCACGGAGGCCATTCGAAAGGAGGCGAGTTTTAATTGTGGAGAAGCCGGAGCCGGAGCATTCCTGACCTTATTTTTATTTGCAATACACAATATTTTGGGCACCGAACGGCTGTTTTTCTTTTAATAACGCAGTCGATGCTACAAGAGAAGGAGACAACAACGAAAGTAACACAAACAAAATTACGATGAAAAACAGAACGCAAAACAAAACAACTTCAAACAAGGCAACAAAAGCTTAGACAACAACAGCAACCAGTTAAGGAAAATAGCAACAACAACAACAATATAGCAACAATAATAGCAACAATAGCAACAGCATCTCAAACTGATTGAATCTCGTAATAATGTGATCACGATTTTGAAATCACCGTATGAAGTGGGCGTAACATTCTGTTAGAAATACAAACATGGACGGACACATACACACGCACACACACACACACACACACATAGACACACACACACACACACACACACACACATAGAATCAGACGGTAGTACAGAAGGATATCCTGCTCTAAACTCATGCAGACAAATGAAGAGAGTGCGAGCGATACGAATGCCAACAACAATGCGACAGACTGCGGGCGAAAAGAGTTCCTCCGTCTGTCTGTGCACCAGTCTGTCTGTCCATCAGTCTGTCTGTCCGTCTGTTGGTCATCATAAAGCGACCGTCCCTGCGTTCGCTTGGCTCGAAAAGCGCTTCAAATCGGTTTCATTACTTTTCATTGTGTCCTCGTTACTTTCCGCTAAGAATTTTCGCTGTTCGACAAGATTTTCTTTTGCCATCTTGAGTGTTCTTTGTTGCTATCAAAGTTAGTATTGTTCTCGTTGTTGTTGCTCGATCCTTTTCGTGGCTTGATTGCTTGCAATTAATACCGAAGTGCGTGCGTGTGTGTTGTTGTTGTCTAGTAATCACGGCTGGTCATGTTTTCGGCATTAAAACGTTAGTTATTTGTATCTGCTTAAGAGTTACCCACGAGCCGCCAGTGAGTCGGTCAGTCAGTCAGTCAGTTAGTCAGTCAGTCAGTCAGTCAGCCATTCTAACCAAACAATCAACCAACTAATCAACCAAGCAACGAGGATTGTTTGTGGCTTTCTCACGATGGCTTTGTTGTTGCTTCCCATATGAATTCTATAACTATTCTCTCTCTCTCCCTCTCCCATCCCCCCTCCTTTGGTCTCTCATGAACTTTTCTTTAATAAGTTATCATATCTCAATTGAATCTCACTCTTAGCAGGTCAGAGATTTCAATCTAGACAATAATTTTAATTTTCCGCTTTAATTAATTACTTTGTTGTGTGATGGTAAAGAAAATTGCTGTCGTTTCCCGATCTTGCTGCCAACAACGATATCTCGTATCTCTTGTCGGCTGTCGAGTTCCATTACAGTGTCCATTCATTTATTAACGTCGATCCAGCGATTGTGATCATGATCGCTTTGCTGCCGAGTGGATTTCGCCATTTTTCCGGCTGCTGTCCGTCGTGGCCAAGTTTCTCAGTGATGATTTCGGTCAAATTTCACAAAAACAAATCCTTCTGGATTTCCTTCGCATTCTGAATCGGATTAAAACGAATTCTCGGACTATTTTGCAGAGTGAAAAACTAATATGATGAATTAAATGAAAACTAATACTAAATTCATATCTATTTCTATGGCCGAATACAGGCAAAGATATCGGAGGAAGTCCAAGGGAACTAGTGGAGTAACGGAGAAGGAGAACGTGAGACAGATCTGGGCTACATGCTGAATGAAAGGGTTCTGGTCAACTCTGGGTACTTCTTTATAATGTACTTCTTCTTCTTTGTACTTATATTTATTTTAAGTTGGGTAGAATTTTATATAATGTATCACTTCGTAAGTTGAAATCATTTCACTTTTTATTATCATCTTTCTTCGAACTTTTTTAACTTTTCAATCTCTTTGAAAGACGTAAAAACTGCATTTTTTAAATAGGAAAAAAATCGTTAAATCATTTTTAAATTAACATTTGAAGTACTTCGGCTGAGCTGCTAAATAAACAAAAAAATTGATTGATTTGCAACAAAATCCTGCGCTGAAAACTTCGCGGTGGGGTGCCGCCTCCAAAAGAAGCAGGTTTGCATTTTTTGGTCCCCTTGAAAGACTCAAGCGAAGAATCTGCTGCTGTTGCTGTTGTTGTTGCTGCTGAGTATCAATTTTATGAGGCAGTGCGTATATAACAAGAGCGACAACAGCGCAACAACAACAACAACAACAACAACAACAACAATAGCCGCCTAGACTCATTTCAGACAAATCAAGGTAATTGAAATTCAAGGACGTCGAGTCGCAGGAATCTGTGAAAACCACAAGAAAACCGACGAAGCCGCGTGCACCGCTGTGCCACATATGAGCAGATACAAAAACAACAAGAGCAACAACCACATCGGAGTTGTAGTTGGAGTGTTGAAGGTGGAAAGCTACAACAGCAACAACAACAGCAGAAAACAAAAACAACAGCTAGAAAGAACAGCAGCGACGTAAGACACACAACTCGGCAATAAAAACTTGCAATATTGATTACAACAACTGTTGCTGCGGTGGATTGCTTAGATTCCTGTTGCTGCTGCTGCTGCCAACAGGAGCAGTTGGATGTTTTCTTGATTATTTAACTCCTTTTATACCCTACACTCAAAGCGATGAGACACTCGGTTCTTCCGATTCGCGAGGTATTAAAGGAGTCGTAGTAGATATAGGAAAGTATATAGTATACATATATTCTGGATCAGGATCACCGCTTGAGTCCGCTGTCCGTGGAAATCACGATTACAGAAGCGCGAATATCGAATATTGTCATGAAATTGGCACGATTCTTTTCTGTCATCTATTCTCTCGCTTTGATATCGAAAGTGGAGAAAATCTAACCTTTAAACTTGTCCAGATCCAAGGCGCAACTTTATTCCTGGATATAAAGTATCGGAGCAAATGAGCCCCCGAACAATGGACGAGGTAGGGTACATAAGCTTCGGCCAGGCCGATGTTAACAATCGTGTCTTGTTTTCTTTAATATATTTACGAGTATATTGTTTATTAGCATGAGCAACAGCAACGTCTTTGTTGCTGACAACTAGGAACGATACAAAGGATGAAATAGAAAAATAATATTGCAGAAAGACATTAAAAACCAACAAAATTAATACGAAGTAAAAACAACCGAATTGAAATAAAAACTAAATAAATAAATAAATCAGCAGCACCGACGAATTCAGTAGCAGCAAAAAGTTGTTTGATGCTGTTGTCAGAAGTCACAAGCAGTCAGCGTCGGCAACATTGTGCCACTATCTGAGATCGCTAAAGACAACAACAATTGTTGCTTCGGCTTGCCAGCAATTTTTTCTTATTGCTGCTGCTGTCATGATGATTTTTCATATCGTGTTTCTTCTCTCTCTCTCTCTCTCTCTCTCTCTCGGTTATTCGGCCTTTTTTGGGTTGTTTTTTCTCGTTTTGGGTTTTCGTTTGTTTTTTTTTTCTATTTTTACGAAATGATTTACGTTGTTAATCCAGTTAGTAATTATTTTCCTTTTTTCCTCTTCTTTTAATGTTTTTTATTGTGGTTTTTCTATGCTGCAATAATTTTATTATTTTATTTTGTTTTCTGGTTCCTTTTTTATATTTTTTAAACATCTTCTTTTGCCTCCATTTCTCTTTTGTAGCCCTTGTTCTTCTTCTTGTTCCCCCTTTCTTCTTCTTCCTTTTTCACTTTGAATTCATGTCATGTTTTTATATTGTTTAATTCAATTTCAACTTTTATATTGTCATGCGAACAACTAAAGGCAACAAAGGCAAAAATACAAAGGAAAAGGAACGAAAATTATAATAATACTGGTAATAAAAGCAACAACAATGGGATCAACCAACAATAACAAGAACATACAACATCATTTGAATCAAAATGCCGCCTCGTAAACTTCTTTAAATGTAGATTAGTTCACAAAGAATGCGTTGAAGGAGGGACACATTTCAAGACACCGCCAGGAAATGAAACACATTTTAAAAGCAATCAATTTCGGAAGTTACTCAATCGGAAAAAGAAATCTACTACAAAGATCTGCAAAATCTAAGAAAATCATCATTAAATTCCGTGATCAGAAAAATCTTCCTTCAAACAAACGCAACACAAAATTCAGGGTTAAACACAAACACAATTTATTAACACGGTTTATTACAAAAATTCCATCCTTTTTCTCCTTCTTTGATTGTTGTTGTCACTGTTTAAAGACAGTGATGCTTCCTAGTGGGTTATTTGATGGCTGTGGCTTGTTTCCGTTCTCTGTTTGCATTAAAAACAATACACAAAGCAAAAATCATTATTATTTGGCGAACAAAATCTGTCTGCATTTAATTTAGCAACAACGAAATCGATGTTCGATCGCGCTTCACTTGACTGCAGCGTAAAATGCTTGCCGCAGAGGAAGAGCAGCAACGCAGCTGCTGCCCCTCGATGCCCCGCAGTCACCCGACGCGCCCAGGGATAAGCAGGGCCGGACTGACCTGTCTGTCCGTCTGTCTGTCTGCCCGCTGTCTGTCTGCCCAACTATGCGATGACATCCTACTCGTTATGTAAGGCGAAACGAAGCAAGCAACAACAAAGGCAAGCCTGCGTTTACGTTTTCGCTTACGTCTGAGCAGAATTCGTATTCAATTAAAAGCAATTTTTATTGCAATCGCAATGAAAATTGAAATTGAAATCGATGTGTATACGTGCATGTGTATGTATGTATTTATGCTCGTATGTGTGTTTAGTTGGTTTATGCTGCGCATGCGTGGCGCATACGTTGAATGCCAGGGCGAAGTCGCTGTTGTAATCACAGTGCAGCAGCAACAACAACAGCCGATGAGCCGATGACGACAACGCGTATTCACTCTTAACAATTTATAAATGGAGCAACACAATTAAATATGCGTTGTTCGGTTGTTGTTGTCGTTGTTGTTGTTGTCTCTTTGACTTTAAAATGTCTCCCTGTCTGTCTGTCTGTCTGTCTGTCTGTTTGTCGACGTGGTTCGATAATTTTTCCTATCATCATCGGAACTCGTTCATCCAACTCCTGCTCCTTCTTCTTCATTCTCTGCCTCTTCATCCGCATCACTTGCTTTGTCGATCGCATCTTCGTTTTATTCTTTTTTTCTTAGCCTCGTTCTCTGTCTCGTTGAACTAGTTTTTGCCATTTTATCATTGTTGTTGTTGTTTCTGTTCCTCTTTCGCAAGTGATACCAATGCGTGCCTTCAGTCCGTCCGTCCGTCCATCCGTCCGTCTGTCCGTTCGTCGCCTTACTTACATTCTAAATAAGTTATTATCGTCTTCGGGCCTAATTGTTGTAATTGTAGTTGTTGTTTTTTGTTGCTGTTGTTGTTGATGTTGCCGTTGTTACTTGCTCTTGCTGTTGTTGTAATTGAAAGTGAATTTTTATTTATGCGTTAATTTTGTACAAATGTTCGTCGTAAGTCGCTGTTGCTTCGTTTTTGTTGTTGTTATGGTTACTATTCTGGGTTGCCGTTGTTGTTATTCTGTCTGTTGTTGTTGTTATTATTGTTGTGTTGTTGTTCCTCCTGTTGTGGTGACTGTTGTCATTGTCATTCGTGATTTGTTGTTTTGACGTTGAGTTGCTGTGTCTGTAGGAGGAGCGGCAAGGGGGTGTTTTGTAGGGGGGGGGGGTGAGGGGGGGAAGGTAGGGAGAAAGGGTGGAAAGAGGGTCCGTCCCTATTGAATGTAAGTGCCGAGTTTTTTCAGAGCTGCCTTCGGTCCGATTCCTTTTCGAGAAGATGATCATGAAAGCAACATGTTGCCGATCCGGTCAAACGTTTGTATGTAAAAACACGAACCTTAAATCTTTACCAGTTGTTGTTGGTGTAGTTTTAAATCCCGTGCTTAATGCAGTTGTTGTTGGTGATGGCGGTGTTGTTGTGTTGTTGGTTGTTGTTGTTATAGAGAATGGAACGTAAAGAATCGCTTTCTAACGATAAATCAATTCAATCAGGCTAAATCAGGGAATGGTCCAGATCCATACTGTTTTTGGTAGTTGTTTGAATTGATTATCGATCATGAATCGATCGCTGCTCGTAGTTTTAGCTTAATTCTGAGTCCAAACTTCAACCCAAAACTTCTAGAAGAAAGGAGATCGAAAAAGTAATTGAAAAGTAATCGAAAAGTGATCAAAACGTAATCGAAAATTTCTCAAATCGCCCTCGATTGTTCTTTAGAGAAAGATTGGAGTTTCTAATCATTATTGCAATATTATTAACAGTACAAATGACAAATCTAAAATATTTTCAATAATTTATCATGGGAAATTTTCTTAAAAACGAGGCAAAAGTTAGAACTGATCGGAATGTTTGCGTGAATGAGGGAATGATTGGAAAACCAACAAATATTGCTTTGCATCGTAAATATATGGAAATGGAAATTAACGCCGTCACTAGCAAAAAGCAATCCAATGTTGAATGCATTTCAGATGCACATTCAATAGCAATAACAACAACAATAACAACAACAACAACAACAACAACAACAACAGGGCAGCAGTAAACAATTGAAATCGATTTTCCAATGAAATGCTTTTGGTTGCAAATTTGTTGTTGCTGTTGTTGCTTTGGTCTTCGGTCTTCAAGATGTTCGATATTGTTGTTGTTGTTGTTGTTTTTCTGAACACCGAACATGTGATGGAAATTCTTGTCATTGAAACAAGCCAAGCAGCTAGGCGGCAACCCTGTAGGGCTTCTTTGAGGAGTGTTCGTCCACGGCAACAGAAACAACAACAACAGCCAACAACGGCCGAGAAAAACCCGCCAACAACAATGACAGCGAATGAGAGAAACAAAAAGAAGAAGCAGCAAAGTAAAGGAACAACTGCAATAAACAACAACCGCAACACAGCGATGGGGACATCAACGACGACGACAACGACTGCGATACGACAAGGAAAACCGCGCCGACGGCGACCAACGACGATGATTTCTAACCAGCAACATGTTGCTTGTTCTCAGTTGCAATGCGATGCGATGTGATGCGCTGCGAGTGTTCAAATGTTTGGATAATTCAGATTGTTTGGAGAATTCGATGGATTCGATGATTGGATTGATGTTTAGTAAATAGATGAATAGCAGCTGCAAGTGGTGTATATGTATGTGTATGTGTGTGTGTGTGTGTGTATGTGTATGTGAGTGTGGCAGTGAGTGAGTGTTCGAGTGAGGCGAGCATCGTCGGCGGGATATTTGATGGGACAACAGCAACAACCACACAAGAAAAAACAGAAGCAATAAAATAGGGAAAAACCTAAAGCATGCAACAAGTCACAGCAGCATCCAGACATTATAAAGAAGAAGAAGAAGAAGAAGAAGAAGAAGAAGAAGAAGAAGAAGAAAGGAGTGCTTCTTCAACTGCTGTTTGGATTAAGAGACATCAGCAAGCAGCAGCGGCTTCCAAGCGCGCGTTTGCTAGTCTCCGCTGTGTGAATTTTCGGAAAATGTGGCAACCTTTCTTTCTTTTGCCATTTTAACCGACTCCTGGCATCTCTCTTCTTCTTCCTCGTTCCGCCTTCGTCAACTCCTCAGCGCACCGCACCACCTGCCCCACTGGCGGCTGTCATTTCTGTCACATTTCAATTTATTGAACGCATTCACAATCGCATTTGCATCGAATCGCATCGCATCGCATCGCATCACATCGCATGGCTTCGGATCGCATCGCATGGCTTCGGATCGCATCCTCGGGCTGCAGTCGCTTGTCGCGCATGCAAAATAGATGCTTCATTCTGCTCCGCTCTGCGTTCCGTGCTTTTGATGCGTTTTTTTGGGTTGCTTGATTTTGATTTGATTTCGCTTAAATGTGTTGCAAGTTGTTGTCGTCGTCGTTGTTGTTGCTGTTATTGTTGTTGTAATAACTTCAATTGAATTGCATTCACTATTTAGCTTCGCTTCTACTCTCAACCGTGCTTGAATTTATTTGATTTCCTTTTGAAGAAGAACAAGCACTCGACAATTAATTCACATAAAATATGTTTCTTTGCTGGTTGGTTTGGCTCTATGTTTGTGTGTGTGTGTGTGTGTGTGTGTGTGCCATAAGATTGTTGCAACATTGTTGCTGTGATTAGATTTTTCGCCTTGAATACGATTCGTAAATCGCTCGACTGCGATGATTTCATTTGATAAACTCACTAAAAGGCGTGTGTGGATCTTGGATACATTTTGACACCACGATAAAGGTTTTTAATAATAATAATTAAATGAATTTTAGTAAAGAGACTACGATACATATACTTATACATCTTTATAAGTATGTGTGTGTATTCCCAAGTTAATTGGAGTAGCAATGAATTGCGCAAATTTAAGTTCAGGTCGAGAAATAAATAGAAAATAGCAACCCACGACAACAACAGCAACACCAAGAACATTATCGCCACCATCAACACCGCATCGACAAAAACAACAACAACAATACCACAACTATTGACTCGAAAATGTCGCACACTTCGCCTGAGGGACCAAAATATTCATGCAAGAGAGATGCACACACACACACACACACACACACACATACTTGAAGAGAAGAATGCATTAGGACCCAATGCACTTGGCTAATAATTCACAATCGATATTCGACTCGAAGCATTAACAAATTCATTTCGCAGCCAAAAATGGATTCACGTCGCATAGCTCGAGGCGACTGATTCCGAACCTCCAACCGACCGGCGCGGGTTCGTCGCAGAGACACGAGTGCGGTCGGTTGGGTTTCGCGACGGAGGTGACGAAGCCGTGTGTTATACGTGGTTGTCGTTGTTGTTGTTGTTGTTGTTGTTGTTGTTGTTGTACTGTAGAACAGGGTGTTCAAAATGTTTATTAATTCTAGTTTAGTAAGTTTTAAAATTTAAAATCTATTAACATTTATATTTATTAATGCTTATATTTCTGTGTTTATTATTATTATTGTTTTTATTATGATTGAAATGTTTATGGGGCGATTATTACCTCCACACTCACCCTGTATGCACGTACATACAGACACATAGTAGATGTAGCTTAAATGTATGTATTATGCGATCGATTTGCGCAACTCTATTTACACGTTTCTTGTCTTTGATTTCGTTTTCATTGCAATTTTGGGTTTTCTTTTCTTGTTAGGTTTTCTTTCTGCTTTTTGTAGTTTTTTCTTTTCAATATCGCATTTTTCACTTTTCTTTTTTTTTGTTTTGGTAGGCAACAAGTTGCTGTTGTTGCAGCTCATGCTGGAATCGTGGCCATCATGTTGCATGCAACTTTTTGTTATGTAAATTTGTTGAGAATTATGCAAATTTTGTGCATTTAATATTTAGTTAGTGTTGCTGTTGTTGTTGTGCTGATAGAGATACTGCAAGAGTGAGAGCGAGTGTGAGAGCGAGTGTGAGAGCGAGTGCGAGTGTGAGTGTGAGTGCGAGTGCATTTTTGCATTAATTTTTAGCTGCGATGTTGAATTTCTGGTCGACTGGCGGCTGCTGCTGGTGAGCACATTTTTGAGGTTGCTGGTGGGTGTTCGGGTTGCGACGATTATGATCACTACATTGCGTGCATCGGGTAATTTTAATGGTGCTTACTTTTAGCTGAATCATACTTCTTTTTTCTCCTTTTCTTACCTTCAAGGAAGTATGTAAATCTATTGAAATATTCTAGTAATAATAATAAGTCTATTGATCTATAATACGAAAATATAAATAAAATGCTTAAATAGATGGTTTTTGAAAGTGAAATTCTGCTTATGTGAAAGCGTTCTTATAAAAGTGTCTCTTTCGATACTCTGCTGAATTAATATTAAACAAATATAAGAAACCATTGAAAAATTATCTCCCATTTGATCTACATTAAAGAAAAATTAAAGACTGTCTTGAAAAACTAACAGAAATAATATGGTAATAAATATAAATAAAGCAGTACATTTATTTTAATTAATGAAAAACACTGAAAATGTTTTGATTCAAGTGCTTTTGTGGTTTAGTGTTGTTGTTGCTTTTGCTGTTGTTGCTCTTGTTTCGCACATGTGTTTGTAATTTAATGCTTGACATGCAGCATGTCTGCGGTATCACCTGCGATTTCAGTCGTTTGTTGTTGTTGTCTCCATTAATAACTGCCATTTATTATATTTGCTGTTTATTGGTAACTATTAATTCTTCATTCTCGGGTTTTGTTTTTCTCGCACCACTCGCATTTTCACTGTCATAAATCATTTTAAACACTTGTTGCAGTTGTATTAATTGCCATTACCGTTGTTATTGTTGTCTATGTTGTTGTTGTTGTTGCTGTTAGTTTTTTTTGGTCCTTGCGCGATAAAAACGTAAGAATATCGATCACAAATGCTTTAGATATCGATTATTTGTTTAAATATCTGACAAATCTTGGAGTTTGTTGCTGTTGGTATTTTAATCGTGGGAGGAAATTTCGATTTAAGTGTTTGCGTAGTACAAAGTTATTATAACATATAAGTTATTCATATAAGTACATAAGTACATATGTACATAGGATTATGAAGATGTGAGTTCTTCTCCTTTTGTATTACATACGGACTTTTGGAGCTTTTAATCTTCTGGATTGTATATCGACTAAAGACTCTGCTTAGAAATGGTTTGCTTTTGATTGTAGAATGGTAAAGCTATTTATTGGTGCCTTTATGGGTGATATATTCGAGAAATATTTACTATTTTCCTTCTTTCTTTATATTTCCTAAAGTACCTGACCTCGATTGACTCTGGTAACCTGACCTGGATTGATTATAGAGTTAGTCTGTTTAGAAACTGATCAAAATCTCTTACATATTCTGAATAAATCCTTTTTATATTTATTGTATAATGTGGTGAGAAGGGAACTTAGTTTATTCTAGTTTAGTTGATGTTTAGTCTGCAGTCAGGTTTTATAAAGTCTTATAAGCTCACTGCTAGTCTTTTTTATTCCATATAGACATCTACTCATACTTATTGTTTTCCATGGAGATTGTTTATTATTGGCTATTAATTTGCAAATCTCATCTATTTGCGAAGTCAGTTTGGTTGAAGTACATGATGCTTCTCACGTGATATCCAAGTGAAGTGATTCAATTAACTTAAATGACTTCTTTTAGCCAACCGTCTTCAGAAAACTGTCGGAATTATAACTCATTTTCCCAACAGTCTTTAAACTGCAGTCGATTTCTCCAGCGTCGCAGTCGCAACCAACATCCACAAGCATCCACTGATCTGGTCCGATTCGCCATCATTCATTCAAAACTGTACCACCTCCTCAACCTGTACCACTTTCAATCACACGCCTGATTGCTTGACCTGAGGCGATCTTTTAACTGTTCTTCTTGTATGTTTTGGCCACTGATGGTGATGATGATGCGAATGTTGTAGAGAGTGAAGAACAACATGATGACGATCACATCGAGGTTGTCGATGATGTTGACAGTGCTGCAGAGGACGATGTACAGGATCCTGATGATGGGAATTCCGATGATGAGAATGGCGATGATAACGATGACGACGCTTTCGGTGACGATTATGAACATTGTACTGATGGCGAATATGATGACCATGATGTTGACGATGATGTGGCTGATTACCGCCGCCGCCGACCATCATCGCAAATCAACACCATCACCAGCGGCGGCACCAGCAATCAACCTCCATGATTGGGCCACCGCGACAAGCTGTGGTGCATCCACAGGGATCATGTGGCTGCGAGCAGATGCAAGAAAATCACTTGACGACGCGATCGGCTGCTCTGTTCACTGATCGGACAGATGATGTGATCGACGCGAGCTGATCGCGCTGTGTGTTTGCAATGTAAGCCGGCGCGTTCGCGACGCTTGATTGAAGTGTTTGGTAATTGCACGCGTTCGGCACGCCAAATACCGTTAGAATTGATTTCGGTTTGATTGGCGGCACTCTTGCCATTCAAAGACTACAACAACAGAGCAGAGCAGAGCAGCAGCCAAACTTGATCATCATCATCGTCGTCAGTGTGATCCACACTCAGCACTCTGTCCAAAGAGATATCGCTTAAGTGAGTCCCCATCGCGGGGTCTTAATCAACGTATTTAATATTTAATTCCTGATCACTGATTGCCACCGATTGATAGTGCGTAAAGGTGCGAAACAAGTGCCTTGGGGATTATCTGAAGTTGGCCACTCTGGAGCACTCGGCCTGCCAGCCAGTCAGCCAGCTTGTCAGCCAGGTAGTTCGGCACTCAGGCGGCGATGCTGTTATTTGAAGGACGGAAGTGGCCCGGTTAGCGCGGTGATTGTTTTACGAATGGTGTTAAAATTATGCATTATAAACAGCGCCGAAGAACTGATTTAGTGAGAAATAATGATGGAGCACGCTGTACACTTGGCTACGAAATGATTGCCTTCGAAAGAGTTGGTATTGCTGATAATCGACCGGCACAAAAGCAGCGCAGATTTCTATTATTTAATAACGTGATAGTTTCTTGGGAAAACAATCAAATTCCAGAGTGGAATTACGGGGTTTCGATTTAATTGGATTGGACTTCCTTGGTTGCCCCACTGAAGATTGTAACTGAGAATTTTATAGCTTTAAAGTGTCTTGTCAGTTGAGAACGATTGGGAGCAATCAACCGCGGGTTGAGCGGTGATTGGTGCTTCTTTCAACAGGTACATTGGTGCTTCTTCTTGGGAAATAGGAAAAGCAAAACTGTGGCGTATTATGAAGCAGTCGAGATCCGTTTTAATTTATAATATTTTAGTTTATTAATAAACTTAGAGTGGAACATACCTTTGATAGTAATACAGAATCGAAATGTAGTTGTAAAAATTCCATTCGAACATCCATTCTGGTCGAAAAAATACAATATATAAGTTGCTAGGATCAGAAACTTGAATTGCTGCCAAGGAGTATGAGTTACTATGTTGGATAAATAAATATATCTGAACCATTTGAAGATGTTTATATTCACTTATTGTAGTTTTTAGTATTAATCTATCTTTGGGTTTGATTAATTACTGTATCTGGCATAACCAGAAAGCTAGACAAGTTATCGAAGTGAAATTTAACACAAGAGATGACTTATAATTCTCTTGGGGTTAAAAATCGACCGAACACGATAATCATGTTTGGTGAAATACAACGGGCAGCAGAAAGACCAATGGAATCTATTATTGTAATATAATATGTACTGCGTTACTGTTGCACTGTTCACTATTCTACATGCTTCAGCCAGTTCTTTGTACCTTTGACTAAAGTAAACCGACCAAACAATGTCACGTCATATTTTTGCTACCTTCCATTCAACCATCCATCCATCCATTCAGACATCCATCCTTCCATCCATATATCAATTATTTGTAGCTTAACAACTTCTTCCTTCTCACTTTGCACGTCGCTGATTTGTTCGCCACACGAGAAGAACACCTTCCGGCACCGCTGCGATCTGCATAAGGAACAAATTTTTAAACATGATTAAAATAAATGCTCTTCAAATCCTCAAAAACTGAACGGATGCATGCATGCGTGCGTGCATGTATGAGAGCGCACGGCAGAATCTTTTTTCGGGTGTCAGTTTCACAGAAACATCGTCAACAACTTGTTAACCATAACAAACGGACTCAAGACTTTCTTTTGCATGCTGTGAAAAAGTTGCCGGGAACCGATCGAAAAACATGGACTGTAGATGGTGCTTGCGTTAAGGTCAGCAATATCAACACCCGACTAAAACGCAAACGAAAACAACAACAACAACAACATCTTACATGATGAACAATTTATTGTGTCAAACTCAATTATTTTCCTTCTTAGCAACCAATGAGACAAAAGTGAAGAAGAAAAAGCGACCAGCAACAACAACAATAATGAAGAAGTACAGATGCAGAAAGAAACAAAAATTCATTCCAATTCAGAAGAAATTCCAAAAAATTTAGCAAACATTTTGGTGAAAAGATAAATGAAAAGAATTGCGTAAAAGAATGTTAAAGAAAGCCACGCAGAAAAAAATGTTTGAGAAAAGCAGCAGCAGAAGAAGCAGCAGTGGTAGAAGAAGAAGAAGAAACAGCAGCTGAGTTGGTACCTAAAAGACCAAAACTTGAACTCGAAGTTCGATGCAAACAGTTTCAAAAAAAAATGTCCAAAGTTCTCTCGAACTCCTTCGACGCTAAGAAAACAAATAAAAGACACTGAAGCAAATTGGTCGAATGAAATGCGCAAAAATATGTTAACTGAAAGATTGAACCGAACAAAAACAAAAACCAAAAAACAGATACTTCAACTCTAAAAAAGTGGCATTAAGAAAGATTTGAAAAAACGCTGATTTCTTCGATGACACTTTAAATGCACGAGTTGATAACTGAGCCGCAGATTGAGGGCAAAAGTAGAAGTGATTCCCAAACGAATGGACGACCGAAAATAGAGAGCCAAGGGCCAATTAATTTAATAATAAAAAAGACGTTCAAAGCGTGTTTTAAAGATTTTCATAAAAAAATAAACATGGCATATTTTTTAAAAATTTTATATTATTAAAAATTGCTTAAATGTGTGAATTCTGTGGTAAGCTGATTGAATCTTAAAAAAAGGCATATTCAAATTAATATCGGTGATTAAAAGTTAAGAAATTCCTGCCGGAGAAGAAGAAGACAAACCCCGTTAATCGTATCGTCACTTCACTCCTTGACGCTTTGGCAAATCAACAACCACAACCAGAACAACAACAACAAGACCAGCACCAAAAAACCACAACAACAACACCAACAACGATATCAGCTTCAAATAAAATCCCTCACTAAAGCGTCGAAATAATGATGAAGCACGCAACAAAGTTTTAAAGGCAGCTACAAGCTGCATTTAATTCGTTAAACTTGAAGAATTCGACATTTTGACTTCTGGCTAACAGAGTGAAGAGGACATGAAGAAGCATTTGCAAGGGAGTGGAGCCGAACAAGCAGTTCTTAATTCAATTTCGGGGGTTTTTTGGTCCGATCCCGATCCCAATGAATCGGTTGGTACTCGTATTTAACAAAGTATTAAGAACTCATCGATCGATGTTGATTCTTGCTGAGAATTTGCTGGGTTTTTTGTTGAGGATACCTTTGGAGAATGATCAGGGAAGGAGAACAATCAGGGAGAGAGAAGGGTAAAGGTCTTTAAGAACGATGCCGCTGAGGTCACACACTTGCTCACTGCGACAGATACTGATGCTTGAAGTTTTGTAAAGAAACTTGTAAGTTGTCAAGTCTCAAGAAGTTTTTTGCTGAATCCCTTTTTACTGAGTACCGAAAGGTACGGAATGTAAGAGTGAGAGAGAGAGAGAGAGAGAGCGAGAGACATGGAGAAAGTGGAAAAAGATAAAGAAAAAGAAATACAAATTGAAGAGATTTCATAAAGAAGAAAGTTCTAATAGATTGTTTAGAGAGAGGAACTTCGTATCAAATAAAATATTCTTTTCAAATTCCAAAAAACGAAAGAAATATTTACTTAAATGTTTTTTTAGAAAGAGTTTTTCTCAAGAAAAGTTATAACAGCCATTAAAAATAGCTGCATGCATGTGACACACTTCGTGACAGCTGCAAACCTCGGGAACCCCCTAACTTGTGTGCTTATTTGCTTCTTTCTGTAGTCACTTTCGAAGTTGCTGCTGTTGTTGTTGCTGTTATTTCTGCCCACTCCTTCGGTCCGCTTAACAGACGGCGAATCATTTCAAAAGTTGAACTGACCGTTTTTTGACAATTAATGAAGCTCCTTTTTGGCTGCATGAAGCCGACAATAAATCTCCGAAAACCGAAGCAATCTTTTCCACAAAAACAGCAGCAATATAAAAAGCAACCGGAAAAAGCAAACAAAAAAAGCAACAAGAGAAACACCAGCAACAACAATTGCACCGAGCGAAGAAAACACATTTTTCAGTCTGACGATTGGTGTTTACGATTCCAGGAAAACAACAGAATTGAAGCGCACGGCGCAATATTAACAGCGTTCACGGGCTATTTCACCAATTTGGAGAAGGCCGTAACTCTGAAAAATGGAAAAGTCCACTGCATGGTGTCTATAACCGTAACCGTCAAAAGGATGGTTATTCGCAGGCCCTGCGAAGCGTCCCAGGATAGATTACAACACCAACGCAGAAGATGCGCCGACCACAGTTGTCAAGGAGAATACGCCGAGGAAGGATGTCGGCGGTGAACTTGATTTGGAAATGCCGAAAAGCATGCAAACTATTGTGAATATGCCGAAAAGCATGCAAACTATTGTGGATACGACGACGCAGGATGTCGGCGGTGAACTGGATTTGGGAATGCCGAGAAGCATGCAAACTATTGTGAATACGCCGAGGAAGGATGCCGGTGGTGAACTTGATCCAAATGCAATGATTATAAGCATCGTAAACATGGATTCTGTACCGATGCGTTTAAAGATCACAGACAACGGATGACGCCAAATCAAATGATGGGCAAGAGCTGGCGTGTAATTCAAAGGTAAGGTATTAATGAATTTAGTTTATTAAACTAATTTATTGTATTATTGACAATTATTTTAAGCAGAGCCTGAAAATAACTGTTATGCCAATGACCTTGAGCGAAAAAGTCAACTTTTAACTTTTATTTTAAAAGTTCAAACTTAACAATTAACTGTTTCAACTTTGTTTCTATAAAAGGTTTTTTCATAATAGTCATTTTGTAACTATTAGGCATAAATCAGAGATTAATGAGATTGGAAACTCTTTTATCTTCAGATAAAGATGAAAAAAGATCGATTTTTTATGAGCTGGTGAATTTGGCTACATTTCCTTTCTTTCCTTCAGGCAGAAAGAGATAGCAAGATCCGCTTTATCTTTTGACGGCATTATTCACCCAATTTTTTTGCAAGCGGTTGCCACCATAAGTAGACGAAGTGAAAAATGTGGGCATAAATTTATTTCTGTTGGATTTTTATGTGATTGTAGAAATTTGGTTAAAATATTATTTAAGTTAGTTCAAATATTATTATTTATATTTGAATTATTTATATAGTTTTCTATATTTGTAAAATTTATAATGAAAAAATGATATAATGGAAATTTTTTACTTCTTTATTAGATGACAATTCTGAAAGTTATAGAGTTCATGCTGTTTCCACACCACCATTGAGGTTAGCGCCAAGAAGCGTTACCGATTTTTTAAGACATGACACAATATTTACAACAAAACGTATCAAAGATTTCAAAGTAAATCTCAAAGTTTAATTTTCCAAATTGTTGAAAAGCACTCGTTTTATTTATTTATGTACTAGAGTAACCCTGCCCGCGTCGCTGGACAATACAATAACATACATACGTTTACGCTTTTGTATTAAAAATTAAATTTTCCTGAAAAAGAAGTGCAAAATAATATAAATTTTTTAAAGTGAGAACATCAAATAGGAAAAATTTATTGCAGAGCTTGGTGGTAAACTACATTTTTTGTATTGCCGTTTTCTCAAAAAATGAATAAAGACGACGGCCGCCCAACACGTGAAAATGCAACATACAGTTGACCGTGTGAAAATACAGGAAATTCTAAATTTAATCCGCAAACTTGCAACGACTGGGCTTGAGCTTTATTAATAGTCATTGCAAAAGCCAAACGAACGGGAAACTGTAATCGTTGAAATTGAAATGACATATCAGTGGAAATCATTGGGATGCGTGGTATTAAAACATCTTCGCCTTTGAATTTCCCATTTAAAATTGTTGCTTCAATTACATAATTCATTAATTTTTTGACCGCAAGTCTTGTTCCGTTGCATAATTTTGTGGATTTATATTATTAAATAAGTCAAATGACGCGAGCAAGCAGAGCCTTATACCGGCAAAATGTAATTCGCATAAAAAAAAATACATTTTATATAGGGAAAACACACCATCATAAAAGTTCGCGTATAACGCATATTCGTAAAAATTTTTCGAAGTTTTTTTTATAAACCATCAGTGCAAGTAGACCTTTCCAACGCATGTACTCGTTTGAAAATCGGTTGAGTGGTTCTCGAGTTATAAAATCACGAACATAGGACAACTTATTTTTATATATATAGATTATGCGCAAAATCTTATTACTGAAATCAAATTCAAGAAAGCAAGAGAAAAAAAAATATCATGGTATCGTGCGCAAAAACAACGGTGCTATTCCAGTAGACAGGTAGTAAAAGAACCCATCAAAAGAAATGAGATCGAGCTCTTGGATTTAGTAGCTCGGTGCAGGAGGTTGTCCGCATCTTATAAGTGAACACTTAAAAATAAAAATCACAATCGTATTAATTGACTAAGCTTACGCGGGTGCAGAAGAAAGGGAAAAAGAATAAAATAGTTATGAGTTTACCTCTAAATCTATACAAATAAGCTCTAAGGCAACAAATCTAAGTGTTCATAATTTATAACAAAAAAAAAAAAAATCACAAGAGAAAACCAGTAAGAAAGCTATATTCGGCCTGGCCGAATCTTAGATACCCTACACCTAAAAGTTTTAAAAAAAGTGCCGAAGCTAGGATGGGGCGGGGGTGGCGGTCCACTCTGGGCGGCACAATGTCGGGGGCGGCAGTTGTGGAAATCAAGTATTGACTTATTGCATTCTAGGCATTTTTGGGGCTACAAGTTGATTAACCGTCCCGGGGTCCATGAGTCCTAGCTACGCCTCTGTATAAATAGTAGGCGTGGTCATTACCTTTTTCAAAACAAAATAACTAGCTTAGTTGTTTTATAATTGTGTTCATTTAAACTTTATTTCCGTGGTAATAAACTTTTTTTCATACTGCTATACTGTATATGTAGTGTAGAAGTGGGCGGACCGCACCCAGTTTTGATGTAATAATGTTTTTTTGTAACACAAGTTCTTATCTAAAGTTTTATTCAGGAAGTTTATATATTTAACAATATAACCCTCTTTTGCCTGGGTAACCTAAAAGTGGGCGGATCACGCCCATATTTGGCACATTCACGGATAATGCTACTCTATACCCAGGAATGAAATTTTGTTGTAATAGCTCAAAAACGAACGCTGATATCACATTTTTAATAAAAAATAGGCGTGGCCGTGGACCGATTTTCCCCATTTTCAATACCAACCTGCCCACCACATAAAACAATATATCTGCAAAGTTTCATCACGATATCTTCATTGGTTCTCCTGCGATCGTGATTTCAACAGACAGACAGACAGACAGACAGACGGACGGACATGGCTAAATCGACTCAGGAGGTCACGCTGATCAAGAATATATATACTTTTCTATACCTATCGTCTCTAGTTCTATGCGTTACACATTTCGTTACAAAGTGAATATACCCTTACCTTAAGGTGTAGGGTATAAAGATAAGAAAAACTGTTAATTATTCTTAACTAAAAGATGTGTGAAGAACGACTTTGCAAAAACTAAGCAACAAAAAGAAAACCTGTCTAGAAAACTGAATAATTTTTAATTAATACAAATAGCGTATACAGTGTTTTTTTTGCATAAAATATAGAGTTTAATTTATTATATTTGGAAAATCTTGCCGACACTGTAACAAAAATTTAAACCGAAACAAAAAAAAGACGGCTTAATACATATACATATATATAGGGACAATATAAATGTACATTATATATATATACATATGTACATATACTATAATATAATATATACGGAATAAACAGTTTATATAGGAGAATAATAAGTTTTTATTTTACATAAAATTTGGTATTGAGCAAGAATACTATTGGCCTACAGTTATACGATTAGTCTACAGGTACAGACTGTACCAAAATGTCTACCTAAAAAAGGAACAAAAGAGAGAACTAAAACTAATCACAGTGAACTACATTGAATTAAATTATTACATTAATTTTATAACAACTACCTTGAACAATTAAATCAAATTTATTACATTAATATTGCAACAACTACAGACTGGCCATCAACATCAACAAACACATCAACTCTACTCATCAGCATCCTGGCGCATAAGTATAGGTATATTTAAGTATAACTTAAGTTATCGATAAGTACATATAGTTAAACATATAATTTAGTTAAACAAGAGATAATTATTGCTCACCAGAAAAGTCAGCAAAGACGAATTATTTGTGAAAATTTAAGAATTGGGGGGAAAAGAAAGAGAAGAAAAAATCAAACGACGATTAAGTTTGAAAAATGAAGAGAAAAATACAATCATGTAATTGTACCATAGTTATGATTAGTATTATTACCGCTTAGTTATTTTTTTTTGTATAAAATGTAAACAGATGAAAAATGTACATGAATTATAAAATGGACCACCTTTTTGAATAAAATAGAAATGTTAAATTGTAGCAGCATGGCTAATTACTTCCGATTCCTGAATCTATTTCTATACTGTCACCCGCTATAAATTGGTCAGGTTGGGCATTCCGCTCAAGAGTCCTACCAGCCAACATTTTCAAAGAAAAATGTCTAGAGCATGCACTTAATTTTCTACTAATTTTACCGTTTACACCCAGCCGCTGACACCACTTCTCTCGTCTATTTGATAAGTACATATATAGATTACGAATTACATATATAAAAGTATAAAATACAACATTTAAATCAGATCTAATAATTACGTAATTAGCACTTACCGTTCAGCTTGGGTGTTTTGGTCCGGAAAACAATAAAAATGTCCATTTGCTTTGCATCCGCAGGCACAAGTTCTGCAATACGACATTTTAAAATAATATTAATATTATAAATATTTGTAAAAATTTTGCGAGTACTTATGTTTAGCGTTCCAATATCAATCAATTTGTGAATGACAGCTTAAAAAGTAGGAAACAGAGATTATAACGACTTTTCTACGAACAACGATATGGCACATTTTTACATTTTCGACACGCAACCGTTCAATTAAATTTGTTTCTGTAAAATTTGTATTGAAACTCACCGTTTTCAGTCGAGTCATCGAAACTCACCCGCCTTTGTTTATCCTTTTGGCGGGTGAGTTTGCATACAAAATTTATAGAAACAACACGCGGCTGTTTTGTTGAACAGCTGTTTTGTTCTAAGTTTCCAATTTCGTTATCTCTGGCATAACTGCAGAATAGCTGCCAAGCTCTGATTTTGTTCATCTTTTTTTACCGTTAGTTGGGACCATCAGGGACGGAAGTGGCTGGTTTTTATCAGGGGCTGGCCAGCCATCTTGGGTTTATAACCGTTTTAACGACAAATATATGATTTAATAAAAGTTCAAAAGTAAAAAAAAAAGTTTATCACTTATCTCATAAATTAAGAGAGACAGCGGAACTAACGAAGTACTGTTGGAAAGGTATTTTTAATACCTTTCATTTATGTAATACACATTTTTGCCCATAAGATGTCTGTTAAGGAGTTATATTGATTAATTTTTTTCATCCAAACGGAGTCATTAAGGTATAAAACAAATAACAGTTATGGAAAGCTTTTTCTTTTATCTTTAAAATGGTATATAACATGTTTTACTTACTATTGTATTAAATTACTTTAGCTGTACTTTTCTGTAAATAAACAAGTGTAAACACAGAAAAAACATTTGAAATTAAAAAATTTTTATGAAAAATCGCGGTGTCTGTGAACTTGGCACCTCATTTTTTAAAAAGTTCACTTTTTTTAGAGTTCTGAGTGCACCCCAAATATTTCTAGAGTTCTCTACCAGTTTCGGAAATAGTTCTGGCGAATTAAGCAAAAAAAAATAATTTCAAAATTTGGGGTGCTAACTTCACAAATTGAAATATGAAAATCTTAAACTATTATTGATAGATATATGGTGTAGTACAATTTTCTATAGAACTATGGAGGTGCTATCCAAAACTCTAAAAAAAATTACGGAATTGTAAATTTTTTTTTTTTTAAATTTAAAACATTTTCTCAAAAATTTTTTTTTAGAGTTCCCGATAGCACTCACAGATATATTCTGATACGTATAGATTTCAACGACAGTTCTACAAAAAAAAGACTGAAAAACATGAATTTGAAAAAAAGAAATATCAAAAACGGCGATAACTATTTAAATACTGAAGATAGGGCATAAAGTCACTAGACCAAATCTTCGGAACTCTGGGGGTGCTATCCAGAACTCCAACAAAATATTTGGATTTCCGAGAAAAAAATATTTTTGGAGCGTATACCGGATGTAGGGTACCAAGTTACTTCTGCAAATCTTCAGAACTCTTGCAGCACTACCCAGAACTATAATAAAATTTATGGATTTTTAGACATTGTTTCTGGACATAGCAATTTTCTCAAAAAAAATATCGAAAACGCCCAGAACTATTTAAATACTGGAGATAGGGCATAAAGTCACTAAACCAAATCTTCAGAACTCTGGGGGTGCTATTCAGAACTCCAACAAAATATTTGGATTTCCGAGAAAAAAAAATTTTTTGAATTTAGTTTATTAAACTAATTTAGTTTATTATTGTATTATTGACAATTATTTTAAGCAGAGCCTGAAAATAAATGTTATGCCAATGACCTTGACCTATTTTAAAAGTTAAAAATTAACTGTTTCAACTTTGTTTCTATAAAAGGTTTTTTCATAATAGTCGTTTTGTGATTATTATTCTTTTCAAAAGTCATATTCATATTCTTATTAATTTTCATATTCTTCTTAAAAAGTCATTGATAACAGTTATTTTAAAGACTTGTTTGTATTCACCGACCGTGTCCCCGGCAGCGTTTTCACGGGTGACAGATTGGATTGTGGATCGCTGCGACATACATAGATGATTTTATTGCATGATTTTTTAATACATTCTGCTACCATTTCCATACTTTTAGATACTATTTAAGAATTTATAATACGTTTTGATTATAAAATATTGAAAACATTTTTATTACACTTTACTTTGCGGTGCCGCCGTGATTGTAAGCGATAAAATAAAGGAAAAGTTCAGAAGAAATACAAATAATAAACTCTCTATAAACTATACATAATTGTTACAATATAAAATTTTGCCCAACCTTACCCACTTCTACTTATGTATTTTAAGCCAGAATAATTTAAAATAAACTTTATAAACGATATTAATTGAGTTCGATATTAATGAGAGTTCTAATAGCAAGTCCGCGGGAGAGAGTAAACAAATAAGGGGATAGGGAGAAGGGAAAGGAAAAAATTTTTTAATTAAATTTAAAAAATTCAAATTAATAATTATAAAATTAATGATTTAAATTAAATAAATTTAAATACAAATTTTTTGGTTTTTCCCATTTATATTATATTATTATATTATATAATTAATATTACTCAATTCATTAATTACTACATATTATATTAATTATTCATGTTTTGTTGCCTCTATGAGGTAATTTAAATAATTAATCTTCTCTTTAGCTTGTTAAGCTTCCTTTTCGATGTATACAATTCTGCAGTTTCGGTAGTTTTCTAGGATTTTCTTTTTAAAGTAACCTTGACGGGTGTCTTAATAATGTGTCCAATCTGCGTCGTCTCGGATCAGCCGAGCGAACCGAAAAAAAAAACCGACCGAAACCGAGACAGCCAACCGAGGTGCCACCGGTGGCGATCCCAAAACTCAATTTGCCGTGGTGGTGTTCAACAAGTAATGAGTGTTGATTACCTCACACCCCCTAACTTGTGTGCTTCTTTCTGCAGTCACTTGCGAAGCTGCTGCTTTTGTTGTTGCTGTTATTTCTGCCCACTGCTTCGGTCCGCTGAACAGATGGCGAACCATTTCAAAGGTTGAACTGACCGATTTTTGACAATTAATGAAGCTCCTTTTTGGCTGCATGAAGCCGACAATAAATCTCCGAAAACCGAAGCAATCTTTTCCACAAAAACAGCAGCAACATAAAAAGCAACCGGAAAAAGCAAACAAAAAAAAGCAACAACAGAAACACCAGCAACAACAATTGCACCGAGCGAAGAAAACACATTTTTCAGTCTTTTCATAAAAGTTTCAAATTTCATTTCCTGTTTTTTTATAAGTATTTTCCTTCTGTTGTTTTTGTTTTTGTTGTTGTTGTTGTTGAGCTCTTTTATTTTGCACCAACGTCGTCATTATCGTCCACGTCCACGTCGCACAGTGGCCGGTTTTTCAACTTAGCGGTCAAAAATCCATATCTTTTGACTCTCTTGGAATTTTTTATTCCGTTTTTTTTCGTTGGATTTTTCTAATCTTAAGCTTTAATAGAGACTAAAATCATAAAAATCGATTATTGTAAACCAGAGATATGAGAGTTTCAATCAGGGTACCTATTAAAATTTTCTTAAAAGCCTCAAAAAGAGATTATAAAAATAATACGTTTATTTTTATTTAATGATTAAAGACTTTTTATTATCAATAACGAACATACTAATAAATTAGATTAATAAAAATAAGGTAATAAGTAAGGAACTAATGCAAATTAAATAATTTTTTCAAAACATTCATTGATAGAATTTCGCTCATCTAGTAGTAAATTTTGTGCATCACTATCTAACTCGATTGAGCTAGATTTCCATTTTAGGCGGATATTTGAAATATGTATATGGATCCGATGTGCACAGCAAAACTGCAAGCAGATCCTCATTGGTACAATATCTTGAAATTTTCCTTGTGTTGTGTTCACGAAAGAATCTGTAATCCTTGTTTCTTTTTTCTTGCGCTTCCTCAGAAGTTTCACCAAGTGGAAGTAGACTATTTTCAATAATTTGCTCGCCATAAAGAATTTTATGAATGGTTGATGGCATATTCCTCCAGGGATATTTTTCGTTGTAAATTTCGGCGGTTTTCTTTGCATATTCACCAAATTTTTTGGCATCAATCATTCTGCTGCATGCTATAACTTCTATTCTAATTTTGAATCGCTTAATCGCCACTCCTGTAATGAAAGCTGCCATCTCAGGTTCTGAGAAAAATCTTCTAGCGGTGTTTCCATCATTCGTATTTCCCTCTCCTTGTTTTGGCTGGTCAATTATTAGCCCTATTTCACGATATTTTTCCTGTATTTGGCTTTTTTTCAGCTTCCGTTTCTCCATATTCACTGCATTTTGTCTAACCGTTCCTGTTGCTCCGAATTCTAAATCATAGCCCAATTTGAGTATATGTTCTAGTGTGAAGAAGGCGAATTCTAGTGTGAAGAGGCGACAATCCGAATTCGTATGCCTCCTCAAAATAATTGGCATCTGCTGGTGCTTGGCTTAGTGTACTCGCGGTTTAATGGCATATAATACATCTAGAGGATGCCTTAGTATCAGTTAAGGTACTTGTTCGACTTTTCCATCAATCATGGTGAGCTGAACTTTGAAATCTATTTGAATAATATGGCCATGATACTCAAATAGCCGCGGCTGAAGTTCATCAATTTGCCTCCTAATTTTATTAACTTCATCGGTTATCACATCTTTTATCACATCACTTACAAAAGCCAAGACTTTTCACATATTTCTCTTCCAATGAAAGCAATAATCTGTTCAAATTTACACTACATATGCAGTAAGAGCTAATTACCTGATAATTAAAAAAAACCTAATTACTGCAAACTATCCCAGTACCTTTCCATACTTTGAAATATATGTACATATAATTTGAAAGAAAAGTATAACACTAACAAAAAAAAAATAACGGAAAACATGTTAAAAACGTTTGCAGTGTGTGACTTTGACTCATATAATGGGCTCTAGCGCCCGGTGGGGCAAACCGATGCAAAAAAAATTGGTATGGGCTTTTAGAGGAAACTTTCAGCTTTACAATGGTGTAAAATTTGTTTTGGAGCATTTTGGAGCGCAAAAGTCCTGCTCCAAAATACGACGAAATTTAACCAAATTTGGAGCATTTCTGGAATTCGTGTTACGTAATAACTATACCACAGTTTTACTCAATTGTAACAACATTTGACAATGAATATATCCAAGAATTTAATAAAAAAAACCGGAACTTAATATCTGAAATATTGACAGAGATATGGATATCTAAATCTGTGAAAAGTTGAAAAAATGTGTTTATTTTAGTTGAAAATAAAAGGTGCTGTCTTTTATTGCATAGTTACTAATGAAATAATAAAAATAAAGCTGTAATTTTTTGGCTCCCTAGGTTCTCAGGTTTCTACTTTCATATGATCTAACCCATTTTGAAATCGGTGACATTGAAAAAAATTACTTTTGGCCGCTAAGTTGAAAAACCGGCCACTGTGCGTCGTCGTCGTCGTATTAATATTTAGTAATGACAAATTTGCAAACGCTTCTTTCACCATTCCTCCTACCTGTGTACCTCTGAAAAAAGAATCTCCGCAGGGCAAAAAAGAGGCTTCAGAAACTTCCAAAAAAAATTAAGCAAAAAAAAAAGAGAAGAAATGAAACGAAACGAAAAGAAAAGAAAAGGAAGGAAAAAAAGAGGACCAACTCGCTGAAAAGCAATTTGCAATAAAGTCTACAATATTAACAATAACAATAACAACAACAATAAAAGAACAACAACATCAATAAATACAACTGCAAAAAGAAGAACTACGAAAACTGATGCTGAAATCAGATCCTGACAATCTGACGTAACGCATCGCAACGATTTCTCATTTTAATCAATTAAAAAGTCATCGACCGAGGATGCTTATATTGTTGTTGTTTTTATTGTTACCGTTGTAATATTTTGTTGTTGTTGTTGTTGTTGTTGTTGTTGTTGTTATGATTATTGTTAGCACTGTTGGTTGTTACTGTTGTTGTTTTTAATACTGTTACTGTTGCATTTCTTCTTCTGCATTTCCGAAGCTAAAAAGAAAGGATATCTTTTTTGGTTAAGAATCTTGCAACAAAAACATCAGCAACCTAAAACAACAACGACAAGAAAAACAACAACGAGCAAATCAACCACAAGAAAAACAGCAACAAGAGGAACAAAACACAAACGACAGGTTGTCAAAAATACTATAAAATAAACATGTTTGATTAATTAGGTGAAATGTTGTGAAAAATAAGCCAGCCTTAAATTCGTGGCACACGCGTTATAAATTTTGTCTCTGCAGCAGGTATTTTTTATCTTTTCTGCCTTCTTTTCGGTATTTTCTTTCACTGCGATGGAGAGATGAGAAAAATTGGTAAAAGAATAAAGCCCAAGGAGACGACCCTTGGTAACATTGGCCCACCCAGCCGTGGGTAACAATTTCACTCTTCAGATTTTACATGAATTTCAGAATAATCGGAAGAAATAGTTCCGGGATGATTACTAGATGGTTCCTGGATGGTTCGTGCACGATTGATGTACGATTGATGTACGGTTGGTGTTATATTCTTGAAAGATTGCTGTACAGTTCGAGGATGGTTCCAGAATGGGGCGAGAATACCTCGTTAAAGGTTCGTTAGTGATTAATGAAACCTAGTACATGTATGTTTATTAGACGTTCGGTAGAGGGTTCGATGATGTGTGATGCTATTTTCATTTCTCTTTATTTATACTGACTAATTAATTTGTTCGTTACTTAGTAATACACAAAATAAATATCGGTACTCGTATGTATAAGTATATAAAATAGCATAGCAACACAAACTACATTTTAACACACCAAATCTTCTACCCTCCGATCTCGCTTCACTTTCAAACACTACTTCATACGCTCCGAGTCATAAATCAAAGCATGCTTGAAGCAACAGTTAAATCACAAAATATGCACGCTTACAACACTCATCAGAGACGTCCTTGCTGTGTGTACGTGTACGGGAAGGTGTGTATGTGTGTCCTTAAACATTTCTGATGCTTTTTGTTTCGTAAAGTATGTTTGTGGGGAATCGTTTGTAGGCGAGTTGCACGAGTATGCACGAAGCTAGTTGTTGTTTTTGTTGCTGTGCTGTTATTGCTTATTATTGATGTTACTGTTACTATTACCGTTGTTGTTGTTGTTGTGCTGTTTTCGCCATTCAACTGCAGTTGTTGCTGTTGCTCATTATTTATGTTTGCAACGTGACTGTCTTCGATTTCTATACATCGCAATTATTTTCGCTGCTGTTATATAATCTGCGTGATATGATGTGCACGTGGGTATGAGTGAGTGTGTGTGAGTGCCCGTGTGTTTGTGTGTCAATGTTAGTATATGCATGTGTGTATGTGAGTATGTGTGAGGAACACGTGTGTGTTTGTGTCTTTTTTATAGGCTCTCAGGCTTCGTTAAAAGTATTGCTTGCAGTTGGTGTTTTTTCCTTTCTTTGTTGGTGTTGTTACTGTTGTTGTTGGGACGATGTGCGTGATGCCATCATTAAATGCTTGAACAAGTGCTGCTTTACTGTACTGCTTTTCTGCCATTATACAATATTTAGAACTTTTTTTCGAGTTCCAAAAATGCGTGTGTGGTTAATTATGCTGAATTTATAATTTCAAAATATTTTGAAAAATGTTTAACATCCTAACCGTGTGACAGCTGTCAAAGTTTTGCGAAAAATATTTGAAAATCGAAAACGTGGTGCAGCACCAAGCAACCAGCAACAACTCGTGCATAAATGTTGCAATATCGGGACACGAAGGCGAAAATGCAACCAAAAACTTGTGCTTTGACTCACTTCTGAAGAAAACCATAAAAAGTATTTATTTTCGTGTCATATACGTACACAATATGCAATACTATACGCGTTGTTTTTTCTTTTCTTACAGATTACAGAAAAGTTTCAGTTTTTAATAGAATACGATTTAATGCTATGCTTTAATGAGTTCCTAGCAAAGTGTCGCTAAAGTACTAATCTACACGCACTTGTAGTTGTTTTAAAAACGAATTCTTATCATGTCCTCATTTTATAAGCTGCTCCCATTAATCGTTTATTGAAATTGCAGACAAACGTACAAACGTTCTGACTGACAGCTAAAATGTGTGTGAGAGGTGTTAAAAGCGTTCATTTTTAAGACCATTTAATGACCTCAGCTCGGGTGCAGCTGAGAGTTAATTCGCTGTGGCAATAAAAGCGCAGCAACATAAAATAACAGCAGCAGCAGCAGTTAATGACAACAATTCAACAGATTAGAAAAATCAACTGGTGACAGCTTTGTACGTATTTCATGATTGTATCAATCGCCGTTTTTAGCTTTTTATTAATTTATTTAATGCTTGTAACTTTCTCGATGCAAATCTAGTCGACTAAACGAATGAAAATCAATTTGCATCAAAAATAATTTCCATTGAAGTCATTGAGTGTTTATTATAATCAATACCATTAAAGCGAATCAATGTAGTTGAATGCATAAGGTAGATTAAGGAAACAGGAGGGTGAGGGGGGAACCAGGACAGTCAGACACTCGTAAGTAGACAAGTAAAAGTTTATAACAAGAGCTGCTTACAATAAACGTCAAGCTAGGAACAGAAAAGCGAACAACAACAACATCAATATCCACATCAACAATATCCACAATCACTATAATAATGACAATAAAATTGACAGACAGTCCTTGTTGTTAAAATGTTGCTTTGCTTTCAATTAAAGCTGTCTTTTTCACTTCTACGTAGTTCACTTTTAAGCTGGCTTTTAGCAATGAGTTCGTTTCCTAAGTCTTTGGATTTCAAAGGTATTTAAAAAGAGACTTTGTTTGAAATAATTTCATCTACTTCAATCTATGAAATTATTTGAATTTAGTACTTTAGTACTATTCAATTATTACTATTCAATTAGTACTATTCATTTATTTATTATACAATATTAGTCAATGAGAAAAATTGCATTCATGACCTCAACTTATGGAGCCAATTAAAATTTTGAAAGATTGGAAAAAAGAATTAACTATATTAATTAATTGCAAAAGAAATAAGGTTTTCCTTTTTTTTCGCGATATTTTATTGGCATGTTGCTTCTTTACCGTTTAAGGTCAGATGCTTCTGATCGCTGCTGGAATGCCGAAGGTGTAGAACTCAGTTTCAAATACCAGAAGATACTTTTAATTAAATGAGTGCGAGCTGGCGACTCTTCTTTAGAATGCGATACACTCCCATTCCAGACAATTTAAATGCGTTGTCTCCTGTTCTTGTAACTTTGAAGGTCATGTAAAGGTGTTGTCTTTTGTTTTGAATTCCATTCCAAGCTTTGGCGGATCCAAATGAGTTGTGGTGAGAAATTAAAACTTAAAAAAAATGGAAAAGAAAATAAATACACTCACTGGAACTTCAATTCATAAAAACACAAATCTGAAAACGAACAAGAATTCTTTTATAAAGTAAAAAAATATGTAAAAACTTAGTAAATCTAAAGTTAAGTAAAGAAACATTTTAACTCTAAAGAATTCTTTAGAAGAAGTCTTTAGAATTCCTAAATAAATGTTGAATACATTTTAAAAATTCTTAAGAGACTTTAAAGAGTCATCGCCTCGCAATTTAAACCAATTCGAATACAATCACAGACTTATTTTTCTCCAGAACAGTTTTTCGAAAGCCTTCAAACATCCTCGCATATTTTCGCCATCGGAACAATAGCGGGATCTTCCTCAATACCTATAATAAACATAAATTACATTTATAGACAAATAAAAGCTTTCGCATGGATGAAATGAATACCAGATGACACCGTGATTTGGTTCAATGTTTGCTGTATTCATCTCTAACTTCTATCGCTTTATTTTCACCATATGAATCGTCTATTTGCTCGTCATCTTCTAAGATTTCATTACGCAAGGCAGCATCAAAGTGGAAATCTAGGATATAATTGTCGTCAGCAGAAAAATCGCATCATCTTCGGTTTCCGATCACGCAATCGAATTGACGAGCTCTTCTTCTCGAGGTTGGGTCCCTCCACTGGACATGCAGCTCAGAAATGATGTCGCCTGCATCAACACGCATCTTTAAAGTCGAAGTGGGAGAAGAATTCATTTAAAGAAGTTTTGATGTTCGGTTTTCTCTTGATTCCTGGCTCTACATGAGGTATATCAAAGGTTAAGTACATAATAATTACAATCTATCTACTCAATTATAGTTAATTAATGATTCTTAAATGATCTCTATATGTAAGAAGTTCCAGCGGAAGATTTCACAATTATCAAGGTTTTCTATTTTAAAACTTTGCTTGTCTCAGATCCACGTAATCTATTTTTAATTTTTACAAATAATCCCTACAAAGTTTTCTCGTTATGTTTTGCAGCTTCTTCTCTTTCTTCCTCCTGCTTTTTGATTTGCATGTCCTCGATGTTACTCGAGAGGTTGCCCCGTTGAAGAAACTTCAGAAGATGTCTCTGGATGAACAACAACAAGTTGATTCCCAGATGATTGCACATGCAGACCCTGAAACATACTCATAAAGATGTCCACTCAATATATTGCTCACATAATCACCACGCTTTTAAACAACTTTGTTTGTGTAGCTGACAAGTTAAGAGGATCGATCCGTGATCCTTTATGACGCGACTGCTACATCCAATAAAAATCATGCTCTCGTAACATCCAACTAAATTACATTATAAAAGACACGAAGCGGCAACAAATGGCATCACAACAACAACAACAACAACTGCAAATGGTACACCAACAAAAGTTGGAGTGTGCGGTTGTTCAAGAACAGCAAAAGTCATTTTGTTTGCAATGGAAAAGAAGCAAAAAATAAAACAACACACCAAAAAATCACACCTTCTCAGCAATCTTTGAGTTCAAGTTAAAGATCCTGGTCGGTTGAGTGAGCGCGACGTTGAAAAGAAGAGAAGGCACAACAACAACAACAACAACAACAATTCGAATTAAATTGAAAGTGTTTATTTGGTTTGATGATGCGCAAATGTTCAAATCTCCGAAAACACAGACAATCAGAAGCACACACACATGGACAAGAGACAGCATGAGGTATACGTACATGCGGCACACATCCAAATCCAAGGTTTACCTCGTCGAATTTCGCACCGCAGCATTCATTCCTCTTAATCATTTGGACAAGCAGCCCATGGAGTGAATCGATCCTCCGCCCTTTGGTATCAACACGAAAAATCCCAAAACAACAACAACAATGGCAAGACAAAAGATACCAAGCCGAAAAGCAGTACACAATAAGGTATCTCAAGACACCAGAAACAAAAGCAGAAGACAACAGATACAGCAAAAAAAGCAAATTTTAGCAGAATGGGTTACATTGGAACTTAGGAACGATGAAGCACAAATCGCTCTTTAATTGCAACAGCATCAGCAGGCACTCGCACTCGGGGAGGAGAGACGGACGCAAAGGAGATGGTTAGAGGGTTAGGAGAGCTGCACAGGAGACGCACAGAGGATACGCAGGAGGTCGGAACGGATTGCGGCAGAAGTGGGGAGGTGTGCTTCGCGCGTATTGGCGAGAAATGTAATTAGTTAATGACGTTGATATACGCGACAGCAATCCGCAGCAACAACGAGAATTTAACACGAAAAACAACAACAACAAAACACCGAAATAACAACAAAGGGCTCGAAGTAAGAACAATTCGAGTCTTGGGATTGGGTTGATTGCTGAAGAGGACACCAGCAACCAGGAGGCCAGAAGATACTCTCGAAAACTCACTTGGATGGTGTTCATGATTCATTTGACTTTAAAAGGAATGATTTCGGAAATGCTTTCATTCATTTTTGAAGGATAAATGATTATATAATTGAAACCAATTTAATGTTTAATCTTTACTAGTTACTAATCTGAGTTCAGATGGCATCTTTGATGGACCTTCCAACTGGTCCCACATCACAGATTAATTACAGGACTACTTACGCCTTCAGTCCAAAATAAACTCCAACCAGATAGTTCTCGATAAAAGTCAAAATATTCCGTCAAAATATTCCGTGAATCATGGACCTGATACATTGCACCAGATCAGACCTGACTTGACTGTTCATACGTCATTTCAACAAAGAAATGGTAGCATTTATGAAGACAATCAACACCGATTAGATACTTCATGAAACACTCCTATTAAAGTATTCTTCGAAACAGGGACCTGATTCATCTTACGAGTCCTGACCTGACCCTTCACGAGTCAATTCACTAAATAGACTGTGACCAATGACTTAAATGAAAGAATGGCTGATATTTTTAAATGATTCGATCCTCTAGCAGTGGAAATTAAAACCCTTTGTCGATTTTCCCGGTGAATTTACTCTATCAGCGATGGATCGATGTCAACATTCTTGTCAGAGAGAGAAATCTTGAATCTGATTCGAGTACATCGAATCCCCTCTGCAGTGCTCTTTGTGGTCGCGAAATGACCGCTTCTCAGGGTTTTTGCTGAGTTTCCGGTAAGTTTTAAAGCACTGACGGCAGTCCGGTTTGTGTGTGTGTTTTCATGCCTACTAACATTTCGGAAGATAATGAAATTCGGTAATTCAAGCAGTATTTTTCAATTGGCTGCACAATAAATGACCCTTGGATGGTCCTAACGATTTACTTGAGGGTGGCCATCAAAGCTAAAACTCGGTTAAAAGAAACCGATGTCGATGTAGACAACTACAACTACAACAACGAGAAGATGGGGACGATAACAAGGACGATCAACCGTTGCCGCCGTCGCAGATGACGTGGACCGTAAATTAGAATGCATATCAACTAAACGACGAAAATTTCACGTATCATGTGATTCATCATTTTGACAAGCTGGCTCAAATGACAATAACAACAACGACAAGAATAATAAGAAAAACAACAACAACAGCAACAATACAAATAACAACAACAACCAAAATGGCAATGACAAAACGGCTGTATGCAGTTCCCGAAAAAAAAATACTTCAAAGCATTTCCGTGACCATAAACAAAGGCCTATTCTATTCATCCCGAATGCAGAAAACTTGAAGTTGAGTTGAAGCGAAAAATGCAAATCCAGTCAATAAAAGGATCAAAAGTGACTGAATACACACGCAAATTGCTGCAGATCGCATATCCTCCTGAGTGCCAGCGCTGGAGTTGAGCAGAGTTACAAGTGCCCAGAAGAGCGAGCAGAAGACGACGCCATGAGTATAAAGACACGTCGAGGACGAAGGAGAACCGAGATGAAGGAGTTGAAGGAGTGGACATGGCGACGGAAAAGCAGCGGCAAATGTAAGTAGCTTGTTGCCATTTATTATTCGACGTGGCGTCCGGGAGTGAGCGAGAGAGACGGACAGAGAGGCAGAGAGAGAGAGAGAGTGCGAGATAGAGAGAAGAGAGGAGATTTCTTCCTCCTCGATGCAACTGAACTCAGTAGACTATGATGAGGAACTTTGATGTACTCGTACCGTTGATGGCAGCTATTGTTTGTTAGATGCTGATGATGATGGTTGACTATGTTTTCGTGTTTTTATTGTCGTCGTTATTGTTGTTGTGTTTATTGTTTATTTTCGGTTTTATGAGACCATGCTACTTCCATGGCTCCCGGGATAAGACATTTTATTTGTATTGGATTGGAACTCGTTGGTATTCCTCTTGTTTCTATGTTGTTGTACGATTCCTTTGCCATATTATAATTTTGAAGGAACAACAGAGAAACCTCTTCGAAGCTTATAAAAGTCTGGCACAAAGTTGATGTCTCTTCCTGTCATGTTTTGTTGCAGACTCATGAGAACCTCGTTTAGCTCCTAAATCGAAGTGGAGCAGTTCTGTTGTTGGCCGCCGTTTGGTTTGACTTGCTCTGGTTTTTTGGCTAAGTGGTTGGATGCCGCTCGACTTTGGTTACCGAAGCTCGAGCTCGTCATGGTCATGTTCACTTCACTTCACTTCACTGCTCTGCTCCACTGTCCTCGACTGGTCTGCACTGCTTTCTGTCTGCCGCTTTCTGGTGGCAGCCGCTATTATTTAAATAACGAAATCCTTAATTGTTTGAAATTGTTTGCTTACATTGCATGGAATATCAAATTTCAGTTCGGATTTCAGATACGTCGTGGGATCAACATCGAACGCAAGGCTTAAATTATTTTTAATAAGCTGATTCAGATGAGTTTTGGGCGGTGTATAAGGATGGGGAGGGTGGGAGTTGCCCGTTAAAGTCTGGCGGGGAGGGGGAGGAAGTTAAGCGTTATTTAAAGAAGGATAAATATGCAATAATATGTTGAATACGAGCACCAATCAAGAATGGGTGAGGAGGGAATAGATTTTGGGGGTTTATGCTTTTATCGGGGTAAAGATTTCTTCAGTGAAATTACTTCATCCCCTCTCTCCTGCTCTCCACCGCCCTTTTTCTCGGTATGATTCACTAAGTCTGTCCTTTGTACTTCATAACTCGATACTTAAAATCTCATTTCAGTTTGCTACGCATTTTGTTGCTAATAATTTCTTAATTTGATAAAAATGGCAACGCTATAAAGTAACTCATCAAGGTTCGTGATCAACTGATCAAAGGCCGATTGAGCTCCACCACGACAACCACCACCACCACCACCACCAGCAACAACAACAACAACAACAACATCAGGAACAACGAGTTAAACAATGCGAATGTAGCCAGCCATCATTTGTTTTAGCAATTATTTTCGCATTTGGCGAGTTGAAGTTAATTTTTGCTTATTAATGTCGGAACCTCGCAGGTCCCTAAATCCGGCAGATTTAAGCTGAAGACAGGACTAAGCCGCGCGCGTGCACGCTGGCTCTCCCGTTAGCACACTGAAAGCAAGTGTGAAAGGTCTAAATGACAGCCAGTCATACAGCCGCCCGGACAGACGGACGGACCGCTGTGATCACATCCGTGTAGCGTATATAAGCGGCTTTGTACCGACCAGCCACTTGGTCGGCCAGTCAGCCAGGCTCTCACTGGACAGCTAAACAGTGCTCAAGAGGCGGACAGTCGAGTTCGTCCAGCTGACGTGTCGGCCGCAGTGCTGCTTTGTGCCCAGCAGGTTCAGGTTAGCCGCTCGGTAGACGCTGTCAGTTCGGGATGAAGACATTAGTGTTAATGGATTTGTTATTAAGGTGTTGCAGGCGATGTTGGTCCACTCGGGCCGCCTGTCTGTCCTCTCATCTGGCTGTCTGTCTGTATGTCTGCTGGCCAATCTGTCGGTGTGCGGTGGAGCTCATTATATGTATGTATGTACGCTTTCGTGCGATGCTGCTTCGGCTTTGCTCGCCCGGTTTAGTGCAACCGCGTCCAAATCGCGGTCTCGATCTCTTGACGCCCCTGAGCTGGATATATCAATGCATAAGCTGCTCAACCGATATTATTTCTTCTGCGTTACTCTTTGTCGACTTTAATTTGTTCATCAGCAACGTAGTTGAAAGAAATTATATTATTTTTTACCTCTTATTTTTCCCGTTGTTGAGATGCGTGGACTTGATGAATTAATCAATTTCAATTTCAATGGAAAGTCCATGTTGAAGGTGTAGTATTTCCTCTCCTCTCCTCCGCTCTCCAGCACTCCGATCGTCCTTTGTGTGCGCTCTTCTCTTATAGACAAATTACGGCAAAATGTACACTTAAATGACTTGGCTGTCAATCAACGGCACACAACTTTTATTCTTTTATAGTTCGAAAACAATATAATTAAATTCAAAGGCAGCTAAATAAGAGTCGTTGCTGGTGTTGTTGTTATCTGGAGTTGTTGTAAAACTTTTAAAGTTAAATCACCGGAGCGATCAGCAGATGAATTAATGCTCCAACGACTGCCACGGACGAGGCGGTGGACGCATCAACTGGTGTGGGGAGAGGATAAAGACGAACGCAAGAATTTTCAGAGCCGATATCGAGCTGGTCTTTCGGTTACTTGCTTTCGGTTATTTGCAATTAAATATATCTATAAAATACATATACATACATGCATAATACATATTCATATATGTTTTAACATATAATATAATGAACAACACGGAAATAAAGTCTTAAATAAGGCCTGAATATATAGAATGTATATAATAACCAATAAATTTACACTTTTAAGTAAAAATTTGTTCGACGTTTGGAAGAACGTGGAAGAATTTGTCCAAAAAATATCCAAACTATATTTTCTCCGCCTTCGGATTAAATAAGGTCATGTTTCCCACGTACGTTCCACGTTTCCCTTTATCATCAGGTCTGAATCATTATCTGGTCATTAAAATGCATCATTTTTAATCCTTTTGGAGGATTTGCATACCGGGTGCTAAGTTAATTTCTTACCTTCAGCTTTTTTGAATCACTTTATAGAATTCACTGAGGCTTCGATTATTTCTTAAGCCTTCCAACGTGGTCCACCCATTATTATTATATGTGGTTGGGTGAGCTTATGCAGCTCCAGTACTGCGCCCCTTATAGTGGCCTATTGTACCAACTCTATTCTGTTAGAGTGGTTGTTTCAATCCAGTCTTTCTTGTGAATATCATAAGTAGTGAGTGATTGAGCTCTGTCAATTCTGAATGCTCCACTATATCTTTCCCGAAGATTGATCATCTAGCTGGACATTCAAAGAATGAATAAGCCCGAAGATGAATAAGATGCTGATAGGACGAGGGATATTGCGAGCAATATTGCGACCTTTAACAACTCAGGATATAGTATCAGATTGATACTGCAAGTGTGATCCATATATCTTCTTTAAGTTAGTATTTATGTACCTATATTCTGCTGTTGCTGACACAATCTCAACAACTTGCGTATCAAAGCAGCAGCTGCTGCCCGAAAGCAATTTAAAAATGTGGTAGCGCCCAAAAATTATATTGTGGTTGTCCACGGCTTCGAACTCAATGAATGCGCCTTTTTCCATGAACTGTTTATTGTTAGTCTCTGGAATGGATTTTCGGCTATAGTGTAAACTATGGTTAGTTTATGGAACTACAAGGCAAACAATAACAAGAACAACATTAATAGGTGCAACCAGTCTAGAAGAATAATGGTACAACACCAAAGAAAAGAAAAGAAAATTCAACAGCTTGAATACAATCAAAACCTTGGCGCAGACTAAACGTCTGTCGAGAGCAGCATTTTTGGATATCCTGCTGTAGTTAAGCGAACATTCAGTCAGAACATTCTGTGTGTGCCTGTGTGCATGTGTGTGTGTCGGATATAATAGCTGTTGGCTATTATTAGGGTGAACTATTAAAACAAGTACACAACAACGAGAGAAGCCAAAAGTACAACAACACCAATTTTAAATCTGCGTTCAACTAAATATCTACGAGTGGCTGTCTCTATAGTTCGTTGTTCCTTTACATGTCCCTCTCTTAGGTGCTATTTAGTTGCTCTGTCTGTCTGTCGATCCGCGTCCCCCGCGTTCCCTCGCATTTTGGCATTCTACTTCGTTTACAGCTGCTCTTGAGTTCTGTAAAGGGTAAACAAACGAAAGAAAACCATTGGTCTTTACTTTGGAGTACTTATAGGTACCTATAATCTTTACAGAGCCCAACAAAAGTATTTACACTTACAAAAAATTCATTAACATACATTTACTCAAGACCCTTTTAGACCCTTAAATGCCCGAAGTTCTCATGTACATATCTGATGAGAATCACTTAGGAAACCTTTTTAAGCCTTACCTAGGGAGTTACACCGTGACGAAGTTGATTCAGACTCTGCTGTACATGATAAGTTTTCCAGATTCCGAATTTCCAGAATGACACAGAAGCTATTCTCTACCTTTAAACCAATCCGGGACCTCTTTGGAAATTTGGCCTTTTTTTAAACCTCTTTTCTTGAGCATTACTTCGACCCTACTCTTTTGTTGTGTGTATAGATTCAAGTGTTCCCTAGGTTCCATGGTTTTTGTTGTTGTCGACATTGGCCGTTGCTATCAATTCGTGGTGCGCCAGGGAACTTCACCAGAGCTTCTTCTTGTCCTTCAAATCCATGTGCCGGATGAAGCTCCACCGTGCCAGTTGATTATAGGTTGTGGTGCATATGATTGTTTTTGTTCCACGCTTGTTGTATTAATTCACAGAAAAATTGGGTGTGTTTGACGGTGACGTTAAAAAAAGAAACTAAGAAAGCCAAGCAAATAAAAAGTGAAAAGGTTTCATTTAGTCGATTTCGAGCGCCAATTTTAATCGTTCCCAAGGCAGGAGTTCCCAAGGTTAGCCGAAGCTGGTCCCTACATTGAAGTGCTTTCAAGGCTTTCTGTAAGTTTGCCCGAAACACTGTTGAGCTCTGTCTCTGGGGTTTTTTTATGGGCTTTCTGTAAATAGTGACCAATTTTATTCTCTTCGAAGTTCTATTTTGCTGTTTGGATATTTCTTGTTGTTATTGTTGTTGCTGGTGTTCTTGTTCGCTGCTTTACTTCACTAAAATTCATATTTATTGCGCTGTCAAATAGCTTCGACAGCTTCTTGCTGCAGCGTGACAGCCGTGTGGCAAGCCACCGCCGCCCATTGTATTTAGTCTTCAACTCTGCAGCGGGCCAGCTGAGGGCGCTAATTTAATGCACGCTCTGGTTTTTCTGGTTGCCGGTATTGTCTAGCAATTTAAAAACATATTGAATAAAAAAACACTAGTGAAATTGTTCGACTTATTCGGATTTAAAAGGAGGGAGAAACTTACTTAATCAGAGACTTAAACTTTGTGCTCTCATTATTGAGGACAAAAGAAAAATCGCTGAAATGTTGAAATATGCTATGGAATCGATTTCAAAGCCACTTATTTTGGTTTCGAGATTGGTTTTGATGAACCTAACCTCTTCTAACTATTTAATCATAAAAACTTAGAACTTATGTTGATCTGAAGACATAACAAAAAACTAATTTATAAACACAGAAAAGAAAAGTTATTTGCTAGTAATTCGAAGTTTTTCCCCAGAGTGTTTAATGTTTAGTATCCTTTAGTTTCAATCTTTTTTTTATTATTTATATAGCTTTTCTTTCTCTATCGTATGCAGCTTCATTTCACTTTCCATCTGCTTCATGCTGCTGTCACACTGACACTCGAGTGCAGTGTCACTAACGAACAGTCACGTTTCGGCGTTAATGTTGCCAATAAAAATGCATGCACGCGCTGTCACAATGGCTAAAGTTATGGCCAGTTCCTCAATAGATGGCTTCTTTTATTATCGCACGGTAGCAATAGTTTGACGTTAGTGGCGTAGTAAAAATGAATTTATGAATTAAATAAAGTTTAGAAAGAGAAATATTCGTAGAAGTATGTAGGTGTAGGTGTACAAACCTGGGAGTAGATGTGGGTGTAGTGCAGCGGTTGAGTTAGCAGTGAATAAAGAAGTGATTATTTTAATTTCATTCAGGTATTCGGAAATATAATGGGAACAAGAGGCTACAATAGCTGACCATTAAACGACCATCCCACTTGGTTCGTCTCTTAATTTATTGTCACTGAAAAGTTGGCAATTAGATTTAAACAGATTGATTGGTGATTAATTTCAATATAGAAGAATGGTTTCCATTTATTCCATACATTTTATTTATTTTTGGTAAACTACAAACTTCGAGAGCTATTATTACATGATTAAAATATACAAGAATAAGAAAAAACTTTGCTGAAAGTAAAGAAATATTTAATTGGTACTTAAAGCCTTTTGAATTCTCATCATAACTCAAGCATATCGAGAGGCGGATATCTACGAAAGGTGAAAAAAGAAAATGCTGAAAGAAAATCCTAATATTAGCTTCAGTGACAGTCCATCCTTTGTTGTGAGTATTAAATAAATACAATGAAAGGAAAAAACTATTCCATTTCATCAATTGCACTGCAGCTAATCTCAACCGCATAAACTCCGCATAAAGCTGAAATGCTGGCAATGATTAATTTCTCTTATTGTTCGCGCATATCTCTGAGCAACATTAACTGGCCGCCTCTATTTTCGACGCAAGCACCCAAGATGTACGTCCATAGGACAGCGACAACACGAGCTGCAAGAGGAAAAACAACGAAAAGAGAGATACAGAAGTGGAAGGAAAGGAATGAACAAGGGAAAAATTGGGCCTACCTACGGACCTAAGTAAGTGCAAGTGTAGCACTAGCGCAAACAAGGAAAGCAACACGGGATTGCAATTTATAAGGACCGACCTGCAGCATACACAGTGGCATTAAGACAAGATCGTTTATAAAAATTAAATGGATTGCAAGTAGAACGCCTTCATTAATTTTAGAGCAAATTCCTCATCCGTTTCCATACAACCGATCAGGCCGAAGAAGTCCGAGGAAGAGAGAGAGAGAGAGAGAGAGGTTACGAAAAATGGAGAGCTTAGTGTAGCTGAACGTATGACGAAATTGGTGCTACAAAAAGGAAGGAAGGAAGGAAGGAGGGAGGGAGGGAAGTTCTCTCGAGCAGAAGCTCGTTTCTTGCGTCAAAAATTTTCGTATAGCGCCAAAAAGTACGCAATACTTCGGGTCGGCTTACATCATGAGAACCGAGTGTCTGAACTTTTGAACTTTACAAGTACTCGTATCTTCGTTTTAACCCTTTCAGCGACAGAAACACTGTTCTTGCAGAATGTTTGGACATATATTCGGATCCTGCTACAAACAAGTCTTGGACGAATTCCTGGTCTGTGAATTGATTTGTTTTTGGATAAGCGACGGGGCACGTTCTGGTAACAACAACAACCAGTGAAACATGAAAGATGAATAATAGGCAAGCATATTTTTTAACTACGTCATTCTTTTCTCCCGTTTGTTGTTTTTCTGCCCCTTCTGGTTTTTTATCTTCTTATTTTTTCTTCTCCTTCTTACTCTCGCATGCATGAGGCCAACTTTAGCAAAGATTGGCCAGCCTCAGTCTTGGCATTGACTCATTTATTTGGAATTTTTGTTCTTGTACGGCGCTCTTGTTGTTGTTGTGGTTGCTGTCTTTCTATCCTTCTGAATTTCTTGTCGTTTGCCAGCTCGTCATTATCATTATATTTGCTGGCTGCAAATCCTTCATTTCATTTGTTTCTTTCGTTGGGATGAATTATTTTCTCCGTCTTGTGCTGCGAGGAGAGTCAGTCGAAAGATCTTCTCGTTGTCAGCAGTTGTTGCTGATCGTTGTTGTTGTTGCTATTTTTTGTTGCTACAGTTCGTAGCCACAGTGGAGGCGGAGAGGATTACCAGCGAAGTCCAGAATTGATATCATTTTCGAGAGATCATACTTGTTGTTTAGTTTGTTTCGTAGGTAGGAATGAGTATACTATAGCATGTTAGGTGGGCGGGTAGGGGGGTGGGAGGGTAGAAAGACATGCCAACTCTTCACAAGTTGTTTCTTCTTCATAGCGTTTCTTTGTGGATTTATTCTGCTGTCGGCTTTGTGCTTTGTCTGGAATGTTGCACAGCTTTAATAAAGCTACTCAACAAAATTTTACGGTGCTTTATAATGAACTAACTTGGAAACTAAGCTAAAGCAATATATTTTCTCTTTAGTTAGGTCTTGCTTACAGTCTTGAAGAATGTCGATTATGGGAGGCGTGGCCGTGAAAGTTATTTAATCTCATCAAGAGTCGCCAGCATTCTTCATTCTTAGAACCTTTAAAGTTGCTCTTAAAATAAATAACAACCATTGATAATTGACGAAATACTTGTAAGCAACATAAAAACTGTAAACGAGTAGCCGATTTTTTATAAAATAAAAGATGTGTTATTTCAAGATTTCGTTTAATTTAAACCTGAATACTTGGCATTGATTATAATCGTTTATTTTAGTAATCAGTGCCACTTTATAGTATTTAATCGTATCTCAGAATCAACACTTTTATGCTGAACTGAGTCCTGTACACCAGAACTTGTTTAGTAAAATCTACTCTATTCTTTGTTTAATTTCTTTCTCCTTTCTGATCTTTAGCGATCAGTTTAAAAGTTTGCTAAATATTTAAATAGACTAACTTATAAGATACTTTCGAAAATACTCACATTTTGTCCAAAAATTGGAAATGCGAAAAATTAATCGTTTCGGAAGCTGTAGATCCTTGAAAATGAAATTCTCATAGTTATGTATGTAAATAAAATATTCCACATTTTATTCGTTTTATATTTTTTTGCCTTTTCTTGTTAATTTTATGTTTTTATTTTCCATTTCTTGATGCTTATAATTAACAAACACGACTGCTTATAAACTGTATTGAATTTACGTTTACATCTTAATTAATTCGGACTGCTTTTACAAAAAACAGCAATATAAATACTAATATTAGAGAAATGTAGCTAAAACTAATTACAACAAATAAGTTTATTCGAAATTATAAAAAAATAACTATCATTATTATTTCATCAATTTTACTTTAAATAAAACTAATTTACACCATTATTCAAATTCTTATTATAAAATTCGGTAGATACAATATATTTATAAATACACACTCAGATTAAAATACATTTTTAGACTTAGTCTTAGATTCTAGATGTAGTTTATGTAAAAAGCATCAAACTTAAAGCTTCAAAATCAAAATAATTTTGGTTTTTAAATAAATTTGATTAATTTGATTTCCACTCACATTTTGAAACATGTTTTGATTTACTTAACGCATTTATAAATGGAAGATTTACATTTCTTTATTAATACCATGGAAGATGTGGGTACAGAGTCATTCTAGATGCTACACTACGATGCCACAAAATTTTATTGAAAATTATATGATTTGGAGGAAGTGGTGACACTTCCTCTTTATAAGAATTAACCATGGCCCGGTAATCGCTTTGTTTTTTGACATTTGGGTCCACTGTGTTTGGTTCAACCGTCTGTTTTATTATTCTACTCCGTATTAAAGAGATACTAAACTAAATACTAAGTGCACTTGTGTTAGTTTACTTGCTAAATACATACTTACACACTAACAAGTTAGTCGGTAGTTTTAATGTCTTCATCAGTGCTTACATTTTATGGCTTCTTTTTCCTACATTTTAACGAAAATTAATTAAATACATTTTCAGAGTCTTTATTGGCTTCGTAGTCTTTGTCGCGACGTGCTTACATACATACAGACACCTATACACACATACTCGTATACGATGTATATACATATATAATATGTGTGTATATATATATACAATATAGAAATTTCTGTTATTATCTGCTGAGTATTCGATGTCGGATGGGAAATCGGGTTTGTGTTTTGTACTAACTAAATGAACTACACTAACTTAACTGCTGAACTTAGTTGGTAATGGCAAAATATTTGTAAGAAAGAGAAGGACACTGTTTATTGTTACTTCACTCCGTCCTGTATTTTTAATTCTTTCAAGTTCGCCAGAAATAGAATCGTTTCGGTACGACTTTGACTCGGATACGATAAATACAATGAACGTTAATCCATTGGAATGTATTTCACTTAACTCTTAACTTAATATTGGTTGCTATACAGGATATCTTACACTCAACGTCTTACAAACTAATGATCACTTGGTTCTTGTTGTCGTTGTCGTTGTCGTTATCGTTCTACTAAGATTTACCTACCACTTGTACTCACATTGGTTCACATGCGCACTCGCATATCCTGATCCACGACTAGGTTCTTCCCCCGTTGCGTTGGCTGCGGTGGATGCCGCGGCAGCGACACCATATGATGTCCTGTCGGCACTCCGCCCAGCGGCGATATCGACGGCGAACGTGTGGCCAGCGGCGACAAGGAGGGTGAAAACGATGGCGACATGGCTGACGAGGTGCTGAAGCCGCCTGGTGCATCGTGACTGATCGGTGAACGAGGCAGCATATACTGTGGGCCGCCACTGACGGCTGACGTTGTCGCGGAGTTCGAGAGGTGATGCGGAACAGCGTTGGGTGGCATGCGTCCGACCATTCCACTGCCCGCCCCCAAAACCGGCATATTAATAGAACGCGGGGCTATATTCGTCAGCAGTGGTGGCGGTATGTGTGGCTTGACGCTGCCGATTGAGTGCGCCATCGACTGCTTGCTCTTGGCGCTGGACGAGGCGCCGCTGTTCCCGCTATGCACGGACATGGTGTCGTCTTTCAGTCTTGCGATTTCGGAGAAAACATGCGCCAGTGGCTGGTACTGTGGGCCCCAATCGAGCAAGTAGTCCCAATTGTAGCTGCCCGTCAGTTCTTCCTCGCTGTGTACAATTGAACTCAGAGAGCCATTCATCGATGGGCCCACGTTGCCGGCACCTACGACGGGAACATCCCCGAAGCCCATTACGTGATCCACGGCTGCTCCTATGCTGCCCGCCGTCGTGGCAGCCTCGTCGGCACTGCTACCGCGATCGGAAGCCGCGCCGGTGACGTCATTCAGTTTCGCGTAGATGAGGTTCGTGATGTCGGACTCTGCTGCGGGATCTTCGTCGAACATGTGTAGCGAGTCGACGATGGGGAGGGGGTGGTGCAGGTGGGAGTCTTTGTTGGTGCTCTCCGAACAGCGTCGCGATGAGTTTGAGGCGCCGCCCGTGGGATTGGCGTCACGGTCCACGATACCTAGCCTCGCCAAGTACTCCTGTGTATTCTGTACAGAGATCTCCGAAATGCGGCCGTCGTCGCTGGCACCCCCACCGCTGGCCCCGCCGCGATGATGCAGTGGACCGCCTTCGTTAATCATTCGTATTTCTTCGTCTTCGCCATCGTCTTCTGCGGAGCCGCGACCACTTGATCCGGACTGCTCGGAACCCGACAGCTCTGAGGTAGTCGCCGCGCCGGAGTTCGAACTGGCTGCATGTGGACCGTACGGCGGGATCTCATCGTACTTGGGTGGCGGGAATTGGCCAGCCGCCCCGGACACGCCGCCAGCGCCCGCTGCTGCCCCCACAACTCCACTCACCCCGCCATGAATGGGAATGGTGTCGAAAGCGCTTGGATCAACATAACTATTCGCGTTGCCCACAGGCTCTGTGTTCAGGTTCGGCTTGGCGACACCCTGTCTGGGCCGACGGCAGCGCATTTTTAAGAACAAAAGAATCCCCGCCGCCGCACAAAGCACCATCAGAAAGGCTATAATCAATCCCAGCACCCAGTCGGCTATACCGCTGCCATCATTACCGGCACCACCGCTGCTTGCCAAATTGGTTCCCGGATCAGCGAGAGGATCCAAGGAGATCTCTACCACAGTCATATTCGTCAGCGAGCCCTGACGCCCCGAACTCGCGGAAATGACCAAGCTGATATCACGTCCGTCGTCGAAGTGGTCGTCCAGCTTCTTCTTAATTAGCACAGCGCCGGTGGTGCGGTTGATCTTGAAGTAGGCGTGCTGCGAACTCAACTGATACACAATGCGTCCGTCCGGGCCCTTATCGCGATCCGTTGCGGCGACCTGGCCGATCACGAAGCCCAGGGGCATGTAGCCGGTGGACGGCGAAGGCATTACGAAACGGTAGGTGCGCTCCGTAAACTGTGGCGAGAACTCATCCTGCGACTCGACGATGATGCAGACTTTTACTGTCGCGGACTTGCCGCCCGAATCCAAGGCGCGCAACACGAAGTCGTAGCGATGACGCTGTTCGTAGTCAAACACAGCGTTCGTGGTGACGATGCCTGTCTGCGCGTCAACACGGAACAACTTCCATGAGACGTCATCGTCCATATCGACGGATCGGTGATCGATGCTGTAGTTCAGAAGCCCGAAAACACCGCGATCCAGGTCGGTAGCGCGCGCTGTAAAGACGCTGGTGCCAACTGGCTCGTTTTCGCCCACAAACTCAATGTACTCCGAGACGGGGAAACGCGGTACGTTGTCGTTCTCATCGAGCAACGCGAGACGGAACGGCTTCAGGCTGCAACGCGGCAGTGTCGCGCTGTCACAAGCACGCAAGATCAGTTCGTAGTTCACCGCTCCAGTGTCGTAGTCCAACTTGTTGTTAACGAAAAGCACTCCAGTGACAAGGTCGATGGTGAACATTCCCTCGTCGTTGCCCGAAGTGATGTCGTAGACGACTTCTGAATTCGGCGTGTTCTCCAGATCGTCATCGTAGGCCAGAATTTGCGCGATCGAGTAGCGAAGTGGTGCCAGTTCGCTTATTTCAGCCTCGTATGTCGAGTGCGCGACATCGAATTGCGGAGCGTTGTCGTTCTCGTCCTCAACGGTGACGAACACGTTGATGGCCGAAGTGCTGGAATTGTCGGCAGAAGCTGCCTGCATCGCGGCTGCTGACGACTGTGCATGCACATCACTCATGACGAGGCGCAACTTGTACAGGTCGATGCGTTCGCGATCGAGTGGCTTCACCAGGATTATGGCGCTTGCTTCGTACACTTCAAAGGCGCCGTCCTCGTTGCCCGCGACGATGTTGAAGGCGAGATGTCCGGATGCGAACTCTACGCTGGCGTCTAGCACCTCGTGCGACATTCGCAGCACGACGGTGCCCAGTTCGGCGGCTTCGTTTATTTGAGCGCGGTACTGCGTCTGCAAGAATTGTGCTCGACCGTTTGCATGTGTGTTGCATCGCACGCGCAGCACAATCGAAGACCTAAGCGGCGGCACACCCGAGTCCTGCGCCACGAGGAGCACAAACAGATCATCGCGAGCGCCGGCCGCGGCTACACGGCTGGCGTTCATGTACACAGTGCCGGAGAGCTCGTTGACGCTGAAGCCCTGCACCGGTGGCTGTATGCTGTAGCGGATCAGCGAGTTGCGCCCCTCCGCGTCGAAGTCCGTGGCGTTCACCGTAATGAGTTCGATGTCCATCGACGCTGCGGCGGAATCAGCTAATAACGACGACAAGTGCTGATCGGGCAACATGGCGAAGTAGGCTGGAGGCTGCTGCGCCTGGAAGAGCGGCGCGTTATCGTTTTCATCGCCGACGCGTACTGTGAGTGTTGTTCGCGCCTCGTGTGCAGCATCGGAGGCAATTATTTCCAATTGGTACTCTTGCTGCGATTCGTAGTCGAGGCGGCGTTTGAGGATCACTTTGCCGCTGTAGCGATCGATAGCGAAAATCGATCTGTTGTCGTCGGCGGGGAGGTGCGACGACGCAGTGCGGCTGTCCGTCGGGTGCTTGTTGGAATCCTGGTACTGTTGTGGTTTGTCTTCGCTGAGTTCATTGCCGAAGCGGTATGTTAGCGCAGGGTAGGTGTCGACGTCGTTGGCGGACATGGTGGTTATGACGCTGCCAAGTTCGGTACCTAGTTGAGAGTGGGCGAGAGTAAGAGCGAGAAAGAATAGAAGAGAACTCGCATGTTAGATGCTAAATGAATAAAGTTATACAGCGAATATTATAATATATGGTATTTATAGATCATGAGTGGAAGTAATTTCATTCGCCTATCCCTGTAAACTACTGAATTTAAAAGGTGTTGAAATCAGTATTGGAATCAAACTGCTCAACCCTGTTTTTGGAATCTAAACCTTTTGAAAGTACTAAAAGTTACGAACTCGGAAATAGCAACTGTTTGAAGTAGCGATTAAAGGAAATCCCAAAAATGTTCAACTTACCTTCACTCACGCTGATGATGCTGTGCGGCGGAAAAGTCGGCTGGTTGTCGTTGACGTCCACGATATGCACACGTATCGTTGCGGTGCCCGTCATCTGCGGCACGCCCTCGTCCGTCGCAATCACCTTCAGCCGATACATGTCGCGGATCTCGCGATCCAGCACAATGTTCGTCTTCACGATGCCACTGAAGGCAGGCTCAATGACGAACGCGTTGTCGTGGTTGCCGTCGACGATGTGGTAGAGAACGCGCGAGTTGGCGCCCGCATCCGCGTCGAAAGCCGCCACCTGCATGACGAAGGTGCCCTTGCTGTTGCCCTCCCACACGGTGGCAGCGTACTGTTGCTGCGTGAACTGCGGACTGTTGTCGTTGGCATCCTCCAGCTCGATCACCAGCTCTGCGTAGCCGTAGAGCACTGGCGAACTCTCGGTTTGGGCCACCACCACCAAACGGAGTTCATGGGCTAGCGTGCTCATTGCGCCAAAGTGGTCCGAAGATGACATTTCCCGGTTGCTTCTTCGAGTTTTGGTAACTCCCAAGACGTCTGATGAACTGTTACTCTCCATTTCCGAGGCGTAGATCAGCTCGTTGTAGTTCATAGCACGCCCACGGCTGCCTCCAGGCGCTGCATCAGCACCCGCGTATCGTTCGTAGTCCAGCTGCTCCGGGTCGTGCACTTTGATGTCGCCTGTGTTGGTGTCTACAACGAACGCGCCGTCCTCGTTTCCTGCCCCGAATGAGTACAAGATGCGCTGCCGTCTGCCGTCGCTGCGCACAGCATTCACCTGTAGCACCGTGTGGCCCGCGGCGGTGTTTTCGGGCAACTTCACTCTGTAGCTTTCGTTTTGGAAACGCAGGACGGGAGCGCCGGGTTGCACATCGCCGACTCGGAGCTCGATGAGGCCAATCGAACTTTGCGGAGGGTTGCCTTTGTCGCGTGCCACAACCTCGAGGTGCAGCAACCGTCCCGATTCGCTGGCCAGACTGGCGGCAGCGCTGACCACGCCCGTGTTGGGGTTTATGCGGAACTTGCTGCGCATGGCATCCACGCTGGCGGTGAGCGAGAAGAGCACTTCGCCGTTCATGCCCTGGTCCAGATCTGTGGCGCTAACCTGCAGGAGCGTTTGACCCGGCTGTATGAGGGCCGGCACTTGGGCATGGAATGGATAGCGTTCGAAGATCGGCTTGTTGTCATTGACATCGTCGACGATTATCTGAATGGGCACGCGCGCCGAACGTGAGTCGTAGCGGCCGCCATCCGTGGCAACGACCATGAAGTTGTAGATGTGCTGGCGTTCACGATCGAGCGGCCTGCAAGATAGAGACGAAGGAGGAGTGATAAGAACGGAAATGCGAGGAGTAGCACAAAGCAAGGATGATCTACTTAAAATATCAGTGCACTTTTCGGATATGCAGTAAAAAGTGGGTGCACCTGGAATCCGCAATCTCCCCCCTCCCTCCCACGCCGCTGTTTGACTCTGAAACAGGGTCTTCGACTTCAACTTTAAACACAAAAAAATTACTACAAAATTTAAAACTGGCCTTCATTGCCGATCGTGATGCCCTCATATTTTAAGAGCAGCATTACTACCCGTTCGCTCCCCCCCCTGCCCCCTCTCTCCACCCTCTCCCAACCTTGCTTCATACAATTGCCTTGGATTCTTGTACATAATTGCCTTGGCTCAGTGTTTAAATAAAACGCTGCACAAAATTACAAGATGAATGCAATTTCATGAATTAAAGCAGTGATCGGCAGCAACAGGGTCAGCAACACTTCAGTGAGTGATCTTGCGCTGTCTGGCGATCATTATTATCACGACGATAACTATGACCAGGATGAGGATCATCAACATGGTGGATTTGTTGTTAGTATTCCCGAGATCGTCAGCATCAAAATCAAAATGGACAGCTTCAAGTTGTTACTTTTCTTTCGCTGCCTTCCACTCGCTTCGTCGCTGTATTGCTGCTGTCTAGGAGCAGACAGCAACATCACGAATTGCTTGTTGAGGTACTCGTAGTTGTCTTTTACTTGGCTTTGATGTTCTTGTTGCTGTTGTTGTGCTGTTTTTGTTTTTGTTTTCATTATACCGCCAATCAGCGCGAGATAAAAGCAAACATGACAGCAGAAAGCGTTTGAATAAATGGCAACACAGTCGCGGGCGCGGGCACAAACGCTACTGTCTATTTTTTGTCTTAATTTTTGTGTTTCTGTTTCTGATTCTGATTCTGTTTTTGTTTCGCTTTTGATTTTGATTTGCTTTGCTTTGGTCTTCCTGCCAACTTGATTTAAGTGGCAGGCTTTTTTCTTAAGTTATGCGCCGGGGCTGGCTTAATGATCGCGATGGTTGTTGAGGTTGAGGATTTAGAAATGGAGCTCCATGTTTTGGTGGCAGCCAAGAATTATGATTAGGTTGGAGTTGAGCTGGCAAAAAGAATTCTCAGGATCTCGAGAGGGCAAGCGTACGAAAGGAAGATTCGGTTAGATTATGTGAAGTTTTGCTACTCGTACTCGTGCTTTAATCAAGCTTGTTAAAAACGATCGTTGATCATATTTTTATCGTATTATATAGCAGCTAATCACAGGTCAGAAAGGGATTATTTTTTATGATCCGTTTTACTTCTAACCTATAGAAACGTTAGCATTCGGGAAGTACATAAAAAACCGCTTACAGAGAATCGAAGGACGATTGAGGATGATTTTGTGGCGAGAATGAAGCTCTTCAAACAAAAGGGTTTCCTTGGATATATTTTTACATATTATTAGAGAACTCTTAGAAACTATTAGAAGAACGATAACATCCGGAAGTGATCTCTGCGGGAAGCCGCAGCTTTATTTGAAGTGATAACTAAATAAATAGCTGGGCTGTATTCTCAGAGAGCCCCCATGAACCTCTAAATCCGTAAAATGGCGATAAAAATACACGGTTCACGCGAAAAGCGATCAGAAGAAGCGAGAAAACGAATTTAATCAGTTTTCGATAACATTTATCGCCAACGCCAACAAATTACTTGGTAAACGGAAACAGTTACTTGAAATGGTTATTGCTAAAAAGCACCGATACTCACATGGTCATGAATACTGGATATCGGCGTTAATCGCAGTAAGTATTAAAATTTTATTATAGTTAATAAAAATTGCAGCAATTTTCTTCATTAAAATACACATTTTATTAAGCAGATCTTCAATTTACAGATCTTACTTCTAGCTTGATCAGCACGAGTAAACGTAACTTGTAACTGCTTCTTAGCTTGGAGAAATATTAAAATTTAATTGCGATTACGATAAAAATTCAGCGATTTTCCAGCTGTTTTATTTACTTTTTTAAAACTTCGTTAAAACAGATTACGAAGAGTGCAAATCTTCGCGATTCGATCTTGGAAGCTTAATCAGCGAATAAGATTACCAAAGGAGGTTGTGTTGACTGACTGTACCGCATCGTGGCGTACTGATGGCTATAAAAACAAATGACTTCTTCTGCAGATTGCAGTTTTTGGCATCTGAATTAATCTTGACCATCAATGTTTGTCAATGTTTTTAACATTATTGATGTACAGATCGGGTTTTAGAGTAGAGTAGAGATCCGAAGAGTAAAAAATGTGATGTTTTCTGTGGGTTTTCGGTTTCCTCTTAATGCATTCAACATCAACCATCCAATTGAACCAAAGAAACATTGAGTTCAAAGTCGGGTATATGACTATGTATATATATGAATATATGTATATGGACATGTATAAAAACTCCTCAGGTTTTTCCTTTTGGTTGTCCCTTTTTTCTTGTGGCGTTACACTAACCATCACATCCATCTTTCTTGAATCTTAATTTCCTGCAATAAAAAATCAACTTAAGGGAAAAAACTCGCATTGTTGTTGCTGTTGTGATTGTCGTTCACTGTCAACATTGATTGCCAATAAGCATAAATTTGCACCAGAGGGGGTCCTCCGAAAACCACAACGAGACCAACAGCAACAACAACAATAACAACAATTACAATAACAGCAATAAGCGAACAAGAAGAAGAACAACAGCAGCAACAACAGCAAACCGCAAAAACAAACATTCTCGCCAAGGAATTAACTTTAAAAGTGCAGCACAGGATCGCCTCACTATAAGTCTACATTATAAATTGCACAGCAGAAGAGTAACCGAGTTGCCAGGCTTTCTCAATATTGAGTCGCGCGGCGGCAGTAACAACAACTGCTGCTGTTGCACTGGCGTTCAAACTGCTCGTTGATGCTGCTCGATAACAAGATCCTGAGTTAAGGGAATTCATGTCTACGCAACGTGGCTGGCATTGATTTAATTGTGCTTGGAATTTCTTAGTTTCCTTTCCACACGCACACATGCACGCGACCTCCACCCCTCCTCCCTTCTGCCGGCGCCTTCTTCCGCACCAGCCCCTTTATAACCGCGTTTATTTTTAGCGCTCGAAATTTGATTGTCCTGCAATTTGTCGTTGTACTTCTACGATGTAGCAATTTATGATGATGTGTAGGTTGGACTTGGACTGTCTGTTCATCTGCCTGTCCGTCCGTCTGCCCATCTTCCCATCTGTCTGTCTGGACCATCATCTGATATCATAACATTTGATCAATTCGATATACAGTCATTCGAACTGTTGAACCAACAACGATAGAGTTGTTGTTGGGCATAATTTACAGGTTTTTATTGTAGAATTTTACTGTATGAGAGCGAACTTTTCTTTCGTCCAACACTGATGATCTCCAGTTGGATTTTCGGAGATAAACGACCGATCGATCTATCGATCGATGTTGAGTGTGTGATCAATTGAGAAAAATCAAAAATTGTATCTTTGTTAACTCTCTTAAGTGAAAATAACTCTTAATATGATCAGTGATGTTACGAAAGTTATAAAGACATGAATCCGTTTTTAATTAAATGATATTTAATTATAATATTCGATTAGTTTCTTTAGATTTCAGTGTCTTTAGATTTGATACATTTGATACATACGCTAATGATCTATGATTGAATACTTTTTAATTTGATTCTCGTATTCGCTGAGATGAAAAGAGGACTATAAAATACTGCAATAATATGAGAAAAATACGACATCTCAAAGGGTTGCTACTAAATTATAATTTTCCAGCAATCGAACACATCGATCTTCAGTAGTTGAGGTCCTCTTTTCCGAACAATTCGACATCAGAAGCAGTTTTCAGAGAAAGGTTAGACTAATCGGGAAACGCCGATAAGATACAGCCCAAAGCTATACAATAGTTGGCGACTACTTCTTCGTTAATTAATATCTTTATAGACTTTCTAATTTTAACCGAACCATTCACGCGTTTCAGTAAACTGTAAACAACTCAAGAACGTCTCCCTAACATCTGTTTTCTCTCATCTTTCTTCCTTCCATTCGTAGCTTGCTTGAGTTTACCATTGATTTGTTCCCCACACATTCTCTTGTGTTACTTCTACCGTATGTCTTTCCACTGACTCTACTGCACTCGCAAGAAGCCCCTGCTTTAATCTTTTCCCAGTCAGTTTCAGTAATAATTCGCGAAACGCTGTACGAACCCCACGAAAAGATTCAATCCAACACTTGTCAGGAAATCCAATTATTTTGAATAATTCTGTGCAGCTTGCAGCGGATGCAAACGGGAAGAAGTCGCGCTTCGGTTACGTGGCATTCACACTTACCCGACTGTGGTGATCAGGCCGCTTTTGTTGTCAATCGCGAAGAGCCATTGTGTCTCATTAGCCAATGAATAGACGAGGCGCGCGTTGGGGCCCAAATCGGCGTCCGTGGCCTTAACGCGCAGAACACTAGCGCCCACCGCCAGGTCCTCGGCAACGTTCGCTACATACTTGGACTGGTCGAAGCGCGGATCGTTGTCATTCTGATCCTCGACGATCACCGAGATATTGCAGTGGCCCTGATAGATGGGCGAGCCACGATCTTGCGCCTGTATCTGTAGCAAGTAGCGTGAGTGTTGCTCACGATCGAGCGAACGTGCAGTTAGCTCGCCGGAATGCATATCAATGCTGAATTTGTTGCCCAGGTTGCCACCTAGAAAAGAAAAACATACAAGCACCGAAATGCAAAGTAAGTAACAGGGAAGGAAACAGAGTGAAATGCTTAGAATATGCGAGAATTGGCCAATTAATTGTATGGCGAAATAAAAGCGGAAAACATCAGCATAAATAACAACACCCGGAACAGCATCGAGAACAACAAAGCACTTACCAATTACGCTATAAGCGATTTCACCGTTGGCACCCTCATCCAAATCGATGGCCACCACTGTATGGATGACAGCCAAATCGCTGTTCTCCGGCACTGAGAGCGGATAACAGGACCCCGGACGAAACTCAGGTGCATGATCATTAATGTCGGTGATGCTGATGATAAGCGTTGCGATGTCAAATTGTCCGCCATTTAATGCGGCTGACGGTTCATTGCTAGTCGCCGATGTTGTCGATGACGTTGATGCCGCTGTTGACGATGACGATGACGATGACGAAGACGATGACGAAGACGATGAAGTTGAGGAGGTCGACGTTAATGCCGAAGCGCGATGCTTGCGTGCTTCACTGAGCGCAGACACCGCCGTAGCACCACGATTCATATCGTACACGTAAATGGGCAGCCTGTATTCCGCTTTCGTTTCCCGATCGAAGAGTCCACGTGTGCTGACAATACCACGATAGGTGTCAACAATGAAGTGATTATCGGCAACACCAGCTGGTATCTCGTACGTCAGATTTGCTATTGACAGAGAGCAGTTAAAGAGAAATTATAAGTTGCTATAAATTACTCCAGAAAGTGTAGAATGTGGTTTCATGTCGGGAGTCAAAGGGAGTCAAACTAAGAGGACATCCAATCGCGGATACTGACTTTGTGACGCTTAAAAACTAAGCCACACACTAGTTTGAGGTCCAAACAGAAAACCATCGAATAAATGTGGTTCAGGGAGAAGGTTCATTCACTTGGGATAAACTACTGATGCATCAGATGGCAATAGAAGCCGATGCTTACCCCTTAATTGGTTACTCTGAGGTACACTTAAAATAAGATTAATAACACTGCTAACTTAGAGATTCTTAAGTTCTTCGAACGGTCCAATTGACCCCGTCCACACTGCCGCTAAAACTAAATTTATTAAACTTCTTTACTTTGCTTTGCTTCGCTTGGATTGCTTTGGCTCTCTAAAGTCGTTTAAAAGATGTTAAACAAATTCTGCTGCCAGCGAGGTAATTAATTGTATTTAATCGCCATTAAACCAGACAAATCTGTTAACCTGGCTAAATACTTAAAATAAATAACACAGCCACAGAAGACACAGAAGCAACAAGGCGAAAATATTGTTAACTGTCTGCAAACGGCAGAGAAGCGTTTTATTTTAATTAATACCAAATAAATGATATCATGTCCTTGGGAAAAAACATGTAATTAAAAAACAACAAGCGGCGAACAGGCCAGCCGACAAGTTACACTGTAAACAAGCGCAGGTTGATGATTACGCTTGCGAAGAGGCTCTCAAATCGCTGCCTTAAGAATCAGGCCGCCAAGCGAATCAGCACGGGAAACACATAAAAAACAGCCAACCGCAAGAGAAAAAGCAGAACAACCGAATTCAAAAGAAACCGTCGGACAGTTAATTTTACAGAGGTGGCAATAAATTCCATAACAAAGCGAAAGCTGAAGTTAGGAGTCTTTAACGCAAGTCAGCTAGAAAGAGGCTCGCAGTAGAGCCGCGTACGGACGAGAGGCTTCGGGGTGAGCTAACTGCAGTTACCTACAGTAGCTGATACAAATAATAAACAAAAATTTGTGTATATCTGGTGCCGGGAATTGGTTCTGCTGGCAAATGTGCGAGTTGGTAGCTGCCATCGAATGGCGAAGGCCCCAAAGTCGACGACGTTAACTACCTACACAGATGTCAAATAAACCAGAGCGGCAGCGAGAAATCGCAGAGTCGCATATGAAGTCCCGAGCAGGACAAGCAGTGTGTCAGATTTGAGAACATGACAGCCGAACTGTCAGAAATTAATGAATTGAACGAGATTATAATGAATGGCCAGCGCACGGAAAGAATGATGGGCACTATTAAATAAAAACGCTCCGTACGTGCATCCGTGAAGTGGCGGACATTTTTAGCATAATCTGAATTTTTCACTCTTAGGAGGACAATAAGAAGACTTGTCCCTAAAAATGTAGGGACAACCGTCCATAGCAACTACAGTAATACAAATTCAGTTTCTATATTAAAGAGTATCAGGTATCATGAACCCATCATCTCATGAGTAATGTAACTTTCCTCTATCGACTGTTGTCGCCAGAGTTCTAACGAAGGAACCGAAGTTCCTACTGAAAGAATTGAATGAAATGATAAACTTCCTTGATTTCCATTGTCCTGTGAACAGTCGCAAGTCCAATTAAAGAAGCTTCTACAAGCTGCAAGAGCTACGGAGCCAACAACTAGGGGCTATTCTGATATACGCTTAATATTGTACTGGAATTGGAAAGGTTTATGCAACACATTTGAATTCATTGAGCTATCAGACAAAATAAAGCCTAGTGCTCAGATTTCTCTATGGAATTAATTAAAGCGATATAAAGGCGCTCACAAAAAACCATTAACAAATTTGAAAAAGCTGATCGCGACTCACCGTGATCACCGCCGTTGTACGACTTTGCCGCCACCTGCAACACAAAGCTTCCCGACTGCGTGTTCTCCGCTATGCTGGCCGTGTAGGTGGCGTGCAGGAATCTGGGTGGGTTGCTGGTGGACCCCTGCACCAGTATTTGCAGCTGCAGCAACGACTGCTTCGTTGTTGGTTGACCCTGGTCGCTGGCGCTGATGATCAGGTTAAAGCGGTTCTGATGCGATCGCTCGGCAGAAGCAGCGGCGGATAGACCGCTGTCCGACATGGCCGGCGGCAGTGGTTTTGCCAACTCCACGTACCCGGTTTGGGTGTTGATTCGGAAGCGGCCGTCCTCGTTGCCGCTGGCAATGGCGTAAGTGATGTGTCCATTCTCCCCGGCATCGGCGTCGACGGCGACGATATGCGTCACCAGTTCACCGATGCGAGTGGTGTCGCTCAGATGTATTGTGGCCGTGCGAGGCGTCGCCGGTGACGATGCGAGCGACGCGGCAGAATAACTGCCCGAGTCGACGGCTGTGTCGAGCGGTGTTACGAAGCGCGGCGCATTATCGTTGGCGTCCACAACACGCAGGCGCGCTGTCACCGTAGATTGCAGCCGCTCGGTCACGTTCGACGATTGGTCCAGCGCCTGCACGATCAGCAGGTACTCTTGCGTCTGCTCGTAATCGAGGGGAGCGAGGAGGCTGAGCGCTCCTGTCAGGGCGTCTACCGCGAAGAGGGGCGCAGTTGCCGCTTTCGGCTTCGATTCGGCCAGCAGAATCACGGGGCTGTAGCGCAGCAGCTTGTACTGCAGCTCCCCGTTGGTGCCGGTGTCGGCATCGGTGGCGGTGAAATTGTGTATAACGGTGCCCAACGCAGCGCCCTCGCCGACCTGCACCTCAATGGGGTCCGCCGCCCACTTGGGTGGATTGTCATTGACGTCGGCTATCTCGACCTTGACCGTTATGGCGCTGCTCTGCGGATTGTTGCTGGCCGAGGTGTCCAGCGCGCGGATCTCCAGGCGAAACTCGGATTGCAGCTCGCGATCGAGCTTCTGTGCCACGACCAGCAGCCCCGTCTGGCGATCCATGTCAAAAGCACCCTCGACGGTGTCTTTGGTGAGAGCGGTGAGGGTGTAGGTGATGTGGAAGCCATCATCGTTGCTGGCAGACGAGCGAACTAGCCAGTTATCGCTGCGCTCGCTTGGACCAACGGAGCCGACAACGTGGCCGACGGGCGCATCTTCACGCACCTGCAAGGGAGAGAGAAAGAAACGAGGGAGGAAATGTAAGTATAAAGAGAATATGCCACATAAATCTAAGAAATACGTAATTGAAAATACAGTTGAATTTGTGAGTCATTTTAAGACAGACCGGGAGGGGAAGACTTCAGGGGAAACTCAGGGGACTCCATAACTCGCTGGGGTCAATGGAGACCATTAAAAAATCGATGCAATTCTGAAAGTATTGCAAAATATGGACCATCAAAAGTCATCTGTAATATTTTACGGATGTTGTAAAACATATCATTCGCAAAATTAATAAAAGCCGATGCTCTCTCTCTTTTTGAAAAATATAAAAACGTATTGAACTCACTTGAAAGCATTACAAAGCTTTTGAAAGGATTGTAAAAAAGAAGTGGAACACTAAAAATTCTTAAGGAATCTTTTGAAATCGGAAAAATAAGTGGATTGGCTTTTTTAAGATCGTAATTGTTTCGCTTGCTCTTGTTTGCTTTTGTTGTTGTGTTCCTTTTTGCACTAGATTTTGGTGAAAGGCTTCACCGAACCAACGGGAACTCTTCTCTCTTCGAGCGATTACTTGCTTCGCCTGCAACTCGTTGTTGACGGCCGATCATCAGCAGTTGAAACCGTTCTTCAAGCTTCGTCTTCTTGAAACAGTGTTGAAAATCCAATCTCAAAGTCGTAATTCATAAATGACGATAGCCACTGCGTTAAGGTTGCCTGCTTCACCAAACATGAGGCTAAGCCATGGACAAGAACAGCAACAAATGCAATCAGAAGCAACAACAATAACATCATCAATGTGAAAACAAAACCACAAAATATACTCAAGTATGCGGCGGCAACTTAATCCGCCGAAACTAACCAAATCTTAAAAAAACATCTTAAATTTTTTAATATGCAAAACCGCAAAATTGCAGAATCGCAGAATCGCAAAACCGCTTAAAGTGCGGCATTGGAACTGGCCGCTGCTGGCCTCTGTTTTAACTGCAACCGATGGCGACATAAAAATGACAGCTCGAGATTTATATGGCAACCGCTATCTTAAGTTGCAGCTAAGATTCTCACCATTTTTGGGGCATAATTTTATGGAAACATTTTTGTTTGCTATGTAAAGGCACTGGTACATGATTGCTGTACATATGTATGTTTGTATATAAGGCAACACAAGGCCTACATTGTCCTCTTCTTCTTCCACCACAGTCGGCAGGATTTCTTCAAATCTGTGAATCTGTGAATCTTCGAATCTGAAAACATTCAAGTGTCATCATAAAGTATCATCGCTTCTGCAAATTTCAGCCTTTTACGATGATTAATGATTGTTTCCTTGCCTTCGCTGCAACAGAGTTGAATGAACTCAGCCACTAACATTTCACACTCGAGCGATATTTAAAATTTGGTCGTTTTTTACAGATTAATTGCTGATTTATTTAACTCACGTTTGACGTGCTGGTTTACTTGTCAACAATAAGAACAACATTGAAAGTAACAAGAAAGAAACACACTAAAAAGTATGAAAGCCGTCATCATTCTTGATTTAATCGCTGGCAAGACTGCAGTGAAGACATTCCTTCACATGCGAACTGAAAACACCTACACGATGATGAAGAGAGTCTCTTGAAGGTGTGGGTGTGGCTGTGGGTGTGTGTGTGTACGAAAACACGGAAGCTGATCATGTACCATACACTATACATGTCGTCGTTCTGCAGTTTTTAAGCACAGAAAAGAATTCCACCAAAGAAATGAAGTAAAGAAAAGAATAATAAAGTAAATGAAAGAACCAGCAAAGATACATATAAAAAGTCGGAGAAAACATTATGCTCAACTTTGCGTTGAGAAAGGAAATAATTTGTAAAAAATTGCTTTTTCTTGCTTTCTTCTTTCGCTTTTCTGAAGCAATCAGAACGCCGAAATGACACCAACGCAATTTTTTACGTGTTTTGCGAACATTAAATAAAAAACATTTCTCTAAAAAGTCGATTTTTAAATGACAAGCAACCAAGAAGAATAAGATAGGGGAAAAGAGATGGTGTATATATGGGAATGAGCTATAAGAGAGATCAGAGAGGAGAGCGAATAGCCGAGGGAGGGAGGTCCATCAAAGTTATGGACTTTGTCAAAGTATAATTTATATGGTGTTGTTGTTGTAAAATAATTGTCAATCCTTTTCGCAGGCTCAATGGAACCTAAACTAAACCCAAAACGCCCACATCTGTTGCCTACTGAAAAAAATTCCACGCAAAGTTGGTAGTTTTTGTTTGGACAACTTCAAGTGCGTGCATAAAAAATGATGTGGAAAAATAATTATAATAAGATTCTGTTGTGACTTCGGTCTCTCTTCAAAGTAGGTGTCTAGGTTCTCCGACCCGAAGTCGGCCGGACTTTAGTGCCGAAATAGTAGGCCGATGGATCCCGGGAGGGAGGAACGAAGCTTCGGTTAGCTGAATGAAGGAGTACCTTCCGCTGCACTCCATGCGGCGCCTCCCACACTGCAGCACACAAGACCATCGGACACATGTAAGTGTCCATGTGAACTGTCACCGCAAAAATTTTAATTTGCCATCTTAAGGCGCGTTGCGACGCGGCGAGACGAGACGAAACAAGGTGAGCCCAGCCAAGCCAGAGCACTTTAGACAGAAAACCAAGAAGGTTCTTCAAGAGAGCTGGATGAGAGTCATGGAACAAATCGTGTTTTAAACTTTTGTCACGTGACGCTACAAATCATTGCAACGCCAACGAGCAAAAAATGCTGCACAAAAGCAACGACAACAACACCAACAGTGGGAGAAATGAAAGAAAACTAACGATAACAAGAAAATGCCGCTCATTGTCAGTTCTTCTGAGGAAACAACTGCAACAACAACAGCAACCAAATAGTAGTAGAAAAGCCACTCAAAATGTCACAAACACTAGTGAATAAAAATAAAATGTTTAAACTAGAAAAAGGAACGCAAGAAAAAAAATGCAAATTCAACGATCACGAATTCAAAACGCGAAAGAGTAAAACTAGAAGTTTTCAGCCAAACGAAAATGGTCGCAGTTTTCCAAGAACTGAATTTGGCAGCACTGATCAGCGTGCAGATTTGTGGAGTTTGGTAGTCAAATGAGACAGCGGTGGGCAACTGAAGGCCCGCAGTGACTGTGCGCATCTTCAAGTGGGGCGAATGGGATTTAAAGGTTTAAAGGAGTCTATTAAATTAAAATTAATAAATTAATACTTCAAGTTAGTGGCTCAGTATACTGCGCTTGGCTAGTTTGGCTCTTTTAAAAGCGTTTCAAGTTAAAGTAGAAAACTCATGTAATGATGTATGTAGCATAAAACTCTTTGCCCATCTCTGAGCAGCACTTCAGTTCATATTGGAACCTTCAGTTCCACAGCAGAAACCCATTCCAAAACAGTAAGCAAAGCAGCAAAGACTTACCCTAAACACCAAACTCGAGCTGGTAAACGTCGGCCGATTGTCATTCAAATCCAACACCTCGACACGCAGCAGCCGAATGGACTGCTTCGGCGGATTCCCACCGTCGGTAGCGGCCACAGCCAGGCGATAAATGCTGCGCTCCTCGTGGTCCAGCACCACACGCGTCCGTAACACTCCCGTGCTGGCGTCAATGGCGAACAGGCCGTAGCCATCCGAATCACGACCCTTCAGTATCGAGTAAGTGATCGATGCATTGTTGCCATTATCACGATCGACGGCACGAATTCGTACAACTTCGGTGCCGGGCGGCTGTTCCTCGCGCACGCTGACCACATCCTCCTGCGGATCAACGATGTCCGGCGCGTTGTCGTTGACGTCGGTGATGTGGACTTTCACTGGCACCCGGGCGCTGCGGTAGGGGGTGCCTTGATCGCGCGCCTCAGCCACCAGATCGTACTGTGGACGCAGTTCGCGATCGAGCGTTTCCCGGGTGATGATTTCACCTGAAAAACATTTCGAGAGAGAGGGAGACAAAAAGAAAGGGAAGACGATTAAAAAGATATAATTAATTTTTTTTATATAAGAGAGAGAGATCAATTAATTAACAGTAAAGCGGCGAAAAGTCTATCTGACACACTGAACACACTATCAGAAGTACAAATGCTCAGAAAGGTAGAGAGCGGTGAAAAGAGAGAGAGGAGAAGGTGAGAAGGATCGATTAAAACTTCTTTTTAACCGATCTTTTTCTGGAACCGAAATGGCTGAACTCTGGGTCAACTTTAGCCGTGCCCTAAGGAACTTGCGAACGCTTTTCTTTTACGAATTTTTCGGCTACGTTTGATTTAGTTTTTGCTTATTTGAATGGAAATTAGGTTGATCGTGTGCATCGATCACTGCGACTTTCAAACCAAAGTGTACCATACACAGACCATGACATGGTCCAACACAAGAGATCTACCATTCTTTCAATGCAGATGCTATTCTAACGGCTTTCTCTCCGGCGGAAGCTTAAGATATCAATGCCATTTTTTTTAAAAATCGCTCTTCTCAAAGATCCCGAGTGTTTAGCACTCTCTTAACTGAAGCTGTGGCTTGTTTTGTTCGGAAATTGGGTCATCGGTGAACCACTCCCACATGAGGAATGGCGATAAAGTGGTAAAAATTATCATAAACAGCTGTTGGTTGGAAGTGTGGGAAAATCTGTTTCATTGGCAGTTTGTTATGCAAGATTATTGTCGTGGTGAGGTTAAGCAAACGTTTCTAGCGAGAGAGGAAGAGATGTTTAATGGTTTGGGGGACATTAAAATGGTTTAAACTAATAAATACTCTCTACAATCTAGAGCCTAGAAATGAAGTGTTTGAATATAGGCATTGATGGTAACCAACTTGCTTAGTCAAAAGTCCTCTAAGAAGAATGCTGTACACTCATGAGTTCAAATGAGTGGAATGGAATGAGTAAAAAATGGTGATGTTCAGGGATCTACTAACTGATATCTAACTGAAGTTTCGTGCCAACTTTAAATCTCAGTGAACTGCAACTAAGTCACTGCCTCCATTAGTTTGAATTTAGCTCTGAACTGTTGATGTGTTTATGTTAAACTTTGAAACATTTTTGAACTAGTTTTCGTTTGATGCGTTGAAATTTCTTCAAATAGCGCAACAAACAAACGACCATCTACTGACTGTAGTTGAACGAGTTTGCAGAACTAGGATCGCATGTAGCCGATTTACATATTTAATTTAAATAACTTCTAAGCTGTTTTGTGTGACACAAGCTGCCGCTGGGGCAACCAGTGCTAAGCGATCACTAAACCAAGCAGCAGCAACCACAGCAACCGAACAGCAGCAAGATCCAGAGCCAGATCAGCAGCTAGACCTGGAGCAGCAACAACACATGTGCGATGTGCGCCGATTGTCCAACTGGAACTGCACACAGTGGCCACAAAATGTCAACCTGGTGACATTCAATTGACTGATGAGCTGACAGCGCTAAAACTGTTGTTGTGCGAACACTAATGGTCATTGGAATACGAATAGATCAGATCGATCGTGGGGCTGGCTGGCTGGATCGCTGAGTGGCTCCGATCGCGGCCTGTATTCCTAGCAAGTTTCCTGAAATCATCGTCGTCGTCGTCCCAGTGCGTCGTTAGCATAACAAACCGGTTCGGTTTGGTGTCCGTCGTTTCTCCTGGTGATCGTGAATCGCTACGATTGGCCGGGAAGGTAGTCACTCCACGAGTCACTCCATGTGTTTATGCGGTCGCGATGAATGGACGACAAAAAGTGGACCAGTAATGAATGACCACGGGTCACGGTTGCTCCAGTGGTTGTTTTTGTGGATGCCACTGAGTGAGTTGTTAGAAATGTTGCGATCTGCTACGGAGCGTAAGTGACGTTAATGTATGTTCAAAGAAAATATTTAATTTTCAGTGAGTCGGCAGAAAGGAACGCGAAAGAAAAGCGCTTTCTAAACCTGCAGAAGCTCAGGCTGAAGCGTAGCTGGTTTTTCTAAAAGCGAGTTTTCGTCTAATGAATCTTAGTGAGATTTTGGTTTATTTTGGATCATAGTATTTTGTCCAGATTTACGGATGGTGGAAACCATGAGAGCTCTGGTGAACGGAGAGTGATGAAGGTCGTGAATAATGACGATGAATGTTGAGAACAGAATATTGAGAACAGTTTTAAGCAATGGAAGACACAGTAGTAGGACATAATGAAGTAGTAGAAAGGAGAAGCAGTGGAGAGAAAAGCAAAACACGAAAAAATACTGGAAATATACGAAAATCTCTGATCCCCTGTCAATTCATTGATGTACAAGAGATGAGGGAATTCGTTCCATAAATCATAATCAGACCGAAACAGGACAACATCATCTTCGACATCAGCATCGACAGAGACGTAAGAAATCAAATTGTCCCTTAAATCATCTTCTTTAATTGACAGTTGCTCAAACTGAAATCTTTCGGGAGGATTCCTTGAGAGTCTCATAATAAATCGTTACACTTCTCGTCTGTCTCTGAACAATCGCTTCACTAACAATTACATCAATCTAAGTTGTTGTGCTTGTTGTGACCGAGAGATCAGAGCGCCCTCCCACCCGCCAACTCACCTGTCACTGGGTTCACTTGGAAGCTCGTGTTCGACGGTATCAAACTGTAGCGAATGGCTGCATTCTCGTCCAGGTCCAAGTCACTCGCGCCGACTACGCCCACCAGCGAGCCGCGTCGCATGTTCTCCTCAATGGCGAACTCGTACGCCGCGCGTAGGAAGTGCGGATCGTTGTCGTTGGCATCGAGCACGCTGACAACGACACGTGTGCGTGCGTGCGCAGCGGGCGTTCCGTTGTCGCTGGCCAACACGGTGAGTTCGTAGCGATCACGTGACTCGCGGTCGAGGGTGCCGCGCAAGTAGATCCAGCCGCTGTTCGGAAAAATGCCGAAAAGCTGCGCGATTTCCACATCCAGAGTGGTGCTGGTGGCAACGATTTTAAGCGGTTGCTTTGAGTGCGTTGCGGTTGCAGCAGTGCCGCTGATGGTTTTGGTAGCCGGGCCACTTTTGACGCTGACGTTGGCCGGGTGAAGATTGTTGTTGCTGCTGCTGTTGATGATGCGGTACGTGATGCGTGCGTTGTTGCCGGTATCCAAATCAATGGCGGTCACCTGGAGGATCTGAAAGCGAAAAGATAAAGATGTCCGAATGAATCTGTGATAGAAACTTCCTAGTTTATAAAAGAGTTTATAAATGATTTACTAGTTCGATGATGAAGCAACAAAAGTCAAAAGGCTCCATTAAGTGCCGGAGGGTTAACAACGCAACCGGCTGCGGCTGCGAGACTTCCTCGCTTTTCCAATGCGAATCGTGCTCGCAGCCTGCGAATGGCAACAGCGAAAGACTGTAATTCTTATTTTTATTGGGGGAAATCGTTGGCTTCGTGGGCCACGTTGAACTGGGTTAAAATGACCAAAATTAGCTGGAAGAAAGTTTTTAATAAGACACGCTTTGCGCCGAGGTTAAGTGATTGCTTGTACTCGAGTCACTTGGCTTGCTATTTTGGGATCGAAACTAAGCGCCGTGTAGCGCTTTCCGAGTACCGCAGCGTGTACTAAACTCTGCTGCTTTGGAGAGAAAGGATCGCAACTATTTCGGGCCATAAGCGAGGTTAACAGCGATCACAACAAAAGCATCAGCATGCAAGAAAGAAGCATTAAAATGTTTTATATTCCTAAAGGGGAAGGAGGAGGAGAAGAGGAGTTTGAGAAACGGTAGCTAGCAATGCTAACAGAAGAAAAGCCAAACAAAGAAGATGCCGTTCGAGCAGGACTTTAATGTTCCCTTCTAGACGACAAGCATTCGTCTGGTTCGATTGGCGCTGCTGGTGCAACATTCAGCAAGCAACCGAACAACCAAGCAACCATGGAAACAGACCTGAAGCCTTCATTACGGAGCCCAGTCATCTGTGGCAGTTGTTGTCTTCGGTTGTAGTTAAACATGATATGGTAATAAAGTCCAAATGGACGACAGCCCGAGCCCGAGCCGAGTCTGACTGGCAGACAAGACATTTACAACGGTAACAGTTTTTATTGCCCGGCCGACGGTTTGGTTCGGTGACATCGACTAGCGAGCCATCCAAGCATCCATCCATCCATCCGCCTTCACAGCACATGTTCGTTACGGAAATTACCACAGAAAGTAGCGATTTTCGCGGACTCTTCTCTGTTTTTCTTCGTGTTCTTGTAGCTGTTGTTATTGTTGTTGTAACCACAGTGGCTCACTTGCGCACATCATTAGACTTTGCTTTGCATGTGCTCGCGATTCCCTCTGAAGCCTTATTAAAGTATCTCTTATTTGAGCCTGTAGCGAGCGATCGCATGAAAAACACACTCTGTTTTTGCTAGTCTCAGCTGACTTCCAACGACAGGTACAAATATAGCCCCATACATCTGACCCACTTTACAGTATCCTCCGAATGAGCTCCTTCGTTTTTGTCTCTTCAAGATTTCCATTACCATACATTATCGAGTAGTCGTTGATATTAAAACTTAAGCGTATTCTTGTACTTATAAGACGGTTGTAGTTCCTTCCGAATATTCCAAAATTAATCTTCGACGGTGATGAGAGCAGCTCTGTTCTAATTTCCCGAGATTGCTCAATTAATCTTTCCTCTATTCAGGGATCATAGATGATTCTTGGACCTGAATCGAATGATGATCTAGAGCAGATTCGGTCTACGAGTACGCTCAAAACTGAAGACTTTCTTGTGGATTTTTAGGATTTCAAATTATTAAAGTTAATGACAAGATTATCATCACGATTTATTTTTTTGCTTATGATGATGGAATTTCGCCAGAATATCTTAAATTAGGTTTATGTGCGAGTTGTTGATTATTAAAGTAGTAAAAAACCATCCGAAGCAAAGTAGCTAAAGTAGCTCACAGTCGAATTTCTTCTTTTGTTCTCTGGATTTCTTCTCTCTTTTCTTTCGAAGAACTTAGAACTTTCTTCCAATCACGGTTGCATTGTTCTTGCTTCTATTCTTCGGCTTGAGTGGCCTGCTTTTTAGTGGATACTCAGACAATTAAGTTTCCAGCAGTACGCTTTTACTGATGATTTTGTTTAGTGGAGGTTTAATAATTTTCTACTCACTCACAGAGACTGAGTCAATCTATAAAAACTAAAGAAAAATTCTTCATGTTATAAATCCATATCATGTGCTTTTACTAAGTACTTTCTAAGGTTTTGTTCGTTCGTTCTGTCTCTCTCTTTTTTCTTTCTCTTTTCCTTCTTTCCTAGATTTTGTGCTCATTTTTCTCCTTCTTTTTACTTTTAAAATATACAATAGTATGACTCCATGCAATTCAAAAGCAACTGACACGTATACTCACACATACACACATACATAAGCACACACACACACACGCACACATACTCCAGGCATATTCTCTTTGTACATATATATTTTAAATGGGATCTGTTGGCGGTCATCAATCTTGCGAAAGCATTCAGCTCTTTATGCTGATGCTCTCGTTCTCTGCTGTGCTCGTGCTCCAGAGGGAACCCTATAACTGTAAATCGGTGTGCTGCATATGGATATATATGCATCCATTCGTCCATCCACCCATCTCTGGTGCGATGGAACAGTGTCCGTCGGGTTGAACTGGGCAATTCTTGCTAGCGATCTGTTTCGGCATGAATCCGTTCCATCTGTTCCGCCGTATTGCCCCTTGCCGCCCCCTTTCGTCCCGGCAATCGTGCGTGCGTCTGTCGTTTCATCCCTATCGATGTTGAAAAATGATTTAAGCGATTTGTTGCGATATCAAACGAGTACCACAACTAGTTCATCAAAATAAGCAACAACAAATGCAGCTAGTTGAAGCTGCTGGGTTCTTGGCTTCAACTCTGGCTTGCGGACTCTGCTTGCTTTGAGCTGAAAGCTCAAACGTTAACTGGACGTTAGAAGCGACTGCAGAGATTCGTTATTCACGATATGACGGCAGTTGAAAGCGTGATTTTTAAAGCCAGTTTATCAAATTAATGTGTTGAATTTAGTTAGCATTAAATAAGCAAGACACAGGAACTTGAATTAACATAAATGCAGAGTTTTAATCGACAGAAGACAGCGGAAAAGTTTAACAATAGAAATGTAGTCGCTCTGGACACTTCTATGACTGGGTTAGTTTCTTCTTAACTACGAACTAGTTAACTAAACTAAAGAAAATATCGAAAACCTTCCACAAAACAGAAAAACTCAAAACAAATAAAAACCATTCAGTTTTTAGTTTGTTGTTCGTTTTGTGTAATCAATATTTTTGTTATTTTTGAAAATATTTTTGTTGTATTTACGCAGCGTAGGTTTCTACAAGCAAAAAACTAACTGCGAACAACGACCAAAGGAACAAAATACTTGTCAACTTGTCACTTTTTGTAGTCAATCAAAAACAATTCAAATTGATGTTGACTGATTTATGTTGGACAGTTTAAATTTTAACAACAACAAAAGCCTAGCAAATACCGCAACAGAAGCAGCAGCGGCACGGACTCTTTTTTGGTCCTCGAAGTGGACAACGAATTATACAAAAAATATGCAAAACAGTCGAAAACAAAAGCAACAGCACACCAAAATTTGCATTTTTTGTAAGTTTGCTTTTCATTAGCTTCATAGAAGTAAACAAACCGCAAAAGCAATAACAGAAAACTGTTTTATGTTTCCTCATCTTTAATATTGTTATATTGAATCATTTCATTTGAGAGTTTTTTATTGGTTGTCTATTTTCAAGAAGAGAAACTTTATATTAATAAAAATCTGGTGTTTATTTAACCATCTGTTATTACTTTAAAAGCTCTTGCTTAGTGCGAGGAATTTTGAATAAGAAACTTGAGCGCTTGTGTCTTAAGTCTTTTGTTGCTTGGCCGCATTTTTATTAAATTAATATTAAAAATTATAGCTATCCTTCAATAATATATAATAATAACATAACCTCTCAATTGTTTAAATATTTTTCGTTGTTTTTTTTCTTCTTGCTTACAAGTAACAGCAAGAAAGCCAAATTATAGCATCATTTCTCTTACCTGAGAATTGACCGGCATCGATTCTGGTACTTTAATTGAATATTCAGTTCGCTGGAACACGGGAGGATTATCGTTCACATCTTGTACCTCGACCAGGATAGTTAAATTAGCCGATAGCGGCGGTTCTCCCGAATCGGTTGCGGTCACAATTAACGAGTGCCGCTGCGACGTCTCGTAGTCCAGATGTCGTGACAGCGTTAAGTGGCCGGAACGTGCATCGATGGCAAACAGACCCTGTTGTATTTCGGCGGCAGCAGCAGCGGCGGCGGCGGCGGCTGCAGAGCCGGAAACAGTGCCAATTCCAACACCAACCGCTGCACCTGGCAGCAAGTAGCTGCTCATCGTCGCGTAGGTCGCAGCTCCGGCCGCCGCCGACGCCGACTGCAGTGATTCCGGCCTATAAAGACGATGGCTGTACGAGTTGACTGCGGTTAGAGCAGTATTGAGCGGTTGTTGTTGTTGTGGCTGGTGCTGGTGCTGGTGCTGGTGCTGTTGATGCATCATCTGGTAGGGCAGCACTTGCGAGCGAAGGAGGTGGCCGATGCTGACATTCGCGGCACTGGAGCTGGGAACCATGACGAGGCTGTAGGTGACTTCGCCGCTTTTGGCCGAGTCCTTGTCCTGCGCATGCGCGGCGTACAGCGGGGTGCCCAGATCGACGTTTTCGGGCACTGATATGCGCACCAGACTCGTTTCGAATTCGGGCGGATTGTCGTTGATGTCCTCGATGTCAATGTTAACCTGTGCGGGGCGGCGGAGGGGGGAGGGAGACAAGATGAAGAGATGTTTTTAAATGATTGTTAATGAAGTGAAAATGGAAACGAGATCAATTAAAATTTTAAATGATTTCGAGAAATAGAGTTGCGAAAGAGAAATCTTGAAGATAGTTGATACATGAGTATTATTTTAAATCTTTTGGTAGTTGTAAATCTTAGAAAGCGCTTACGATATCCTGCTTAATTTCATTATTATTACTGTTAAGTTCGTCTTGAAGGCTCACCTGCGTGTGTCCGTAGACGGGCGGGTCGCCGCTGGTGGCTTGGATGTTCAGCAGCACCTGCGGCTTCGCTTCGTGGTCCAAAGGATTGGCTATGCGTATGTTTCCGGTGGCAGGATCAATGCTAAAATAGCTCTCGGGGTCACCGGAGTAGATGGAGTAGCGAACCACACCGCGGCTGCCTGTGAATCGAATAGGAAAGCAAAGATACAAAAAGGAGAACAAGATTATTACTAAGAAAGGAAAAACAATTCGATTTATTAAGAAAAAAGCGCTTCCAAATGTCAGAGGCTCTTCACCGTTATTCGAGTATAACAATGAATGGTTTCTGCTTTCATTTAAAATTGAAACCTCTCCAGAAATTCTTTATAAATCAACTTTGATTGCTTTGAATCAGGAAATAAGAGGAACCAAAAATAAAGCCCACAAAATTTGCAATTCGGAATTTTGTGGCGTCATTTAAATAAATATTAAGTGCAACATGCAAGAAATAACCAGAACATGAGGACGAAACTCTACACGAGCAACCACAAAAATCGTGGATTCAAAGACGCTGCTGATGACGACTCAGCAGAAATGGAAGAAGTGGATCATTAAAATTTGCAACATTAAAAAAGGGTACGTTTTTCGTTTCTTTCGCTTGTATCTCTCTGTTCCTGTGCTGCTTCGTTCCTGTCCGCTTCTGCTTGCCTCTTCTGCAGCGCTCCATAAATAACAATAGAAGTTGGCGGTGGTGTCTTTTATAAGGACTGCGGTTGGGTTGCCTGCCCTGGAAGATTGACACAAAAGCAGCGAAACGCCGAAAAAAGGAAACACAAACAGCCCCCAACAAAATACAAACACGTGAAGGAATCAAGCTGCAAGCAGCATAAAAGCGAATTTCAGTGGACCCTCAACAACAACAACAACAACAACAACAACAACAACAACAACAACAACAACAACGTTAAAAGTTTGGCAGTCAAATTTTTGCATATATCACTGAGCTTCAATGTTCACCGTTGATGACGCTGATGAGTGAAGATTTCGCTTTGCTGTTGAAGAAATTTAGGAGCAGCAAAAAAAGGAAAGCACACAGAAATTATAATAAAAACGAAAGAAATACAAAATTACAAAATAAATAAATAAAAAGAGGAAAAATAAAAATATTTAAGAATAAAGACGAACAGCAACGACAAGAAATCAGAATACAGAATACAGAATACTTTGTTTGAACGTCTTTTTCAGTTAGCGAATCCTTTATTTTGTTGCTTCACGTGAGATTCTTTTGTTTGTGCCGTTGTTGTTGTTGTTGTTTTTGCCGACAGGTCACCGAAAATCGTCTGCGCTGTCCATCAAATGTGCAGATATTCGTTTCCAAATCATTGAACTTATGAATGCTCGCTGAAGTGGAGCGAAACGAAGTGCAGAAGGAAGGAAGAAAAAGGATTTCAGTAAAAAGGGAAAAGGAAGAGACCCTGAAGTGAAGAGAAGGGATAGAAACCGAAAAGAGGAATCTTCAAGTTAAGAGATGGGATTCAAAAGCAGCAAAATAATGTTTAGAATAAATCGAAAATATCAAAAGTTGCAGTGAATCTGTGATCTGTTTTTAGTTAGTTATTTAATGGTCATCACTTATTTAACTTTTATATCAACTTAAATGTAGTTAAATTGCACATTTATTAAAATGTGCATTTTTTCCAGCAAATTAAATCCATGCAAATAAAGCGAAACAGCGTTCATTTTTCGGAAAGAATTTCTTACCTTTCAAAGCAAAGATTATTGAATTCCGAACTAAAAAACAATAATAATAAACACAAAGAAAGGAAAAACTTGGACACACCGAAGATGTGAGAATTCTTTGATCTCCTCTTGAAATTGGTTCAAAAAATCAATTTAGTTAGTTTCTCAAGTCATTTGTTCTTTCGACTAGCAATGAATTGCGTTTTTTATCAATGAACCGTTATAAAGGCACAAAGAAACACCCTCTCCCACTCACCTGAATCGCTGCTGGATGCCATCACCGCCCCAACCACGGTGCCGCGCGGCACGTCTTCTTTCACGTAGTAATTGTAGCGCGGCTTCTCGAATATCGGCGGACGCTGCGTCGAGTCGATGATGCTCAGGAAGACCACCGCATCCATCGAAGTACGCAGGCCGCCGCCGTCGCTGGCCGAGATGTTGAGCGTGTGGATGGGCTGCGTGCGCACCGACAGCATGTTCGGCCGGTTGATGAAAATCTCGCCACTCGCACGGTCGATGCGGAAGATTCCCGCTTCGTTGCCGGCCACAATGCGATACGAAACGGCTCCGAAGCGACCGGCGTCCGGGTCGGTAGCTACCACGGACACGATGGGCGTGGCAGCGGCTGCCGTCCCGGCCGATTCGCGCAAGGAAACATTATATTCGCGCGGATAGAAGATGGGCCGGTTGTCATTCACGTCGGTCAGTTGAATCTTTAACATGGCCGTAGTACTCAAGCCGCCTGCAATCAACAAAACGGAAAAAATAACAACGGATACATTATAGAATGTATTTTCATAATTACTACAAACAAATACGAATATAATAAAAGAATATGTCCTCACCTCTGTCCGTAGCTATGACTGGAAATTCGTACGCGCTGCGCTTCTCGAAGTCGAGTTCCCCCGATATACAGATCTCCCCGGAGGCGGGCCGCACTTCGAACTGCGTCAGCTGCTTGATGCCATCGCCGAGCGTGTAGTTCACCATCGCGTTGACGCCGCAATCTGGGTCGCTGGCAGACACCTGTTGGGCGAGAAACAGGAAAACCGTCAATGAGTGGTTGCAGTGAAGCGGCAAGGAACGGAAAATTCATAAAAGTTTTAATTTCATTTTAATTCAATTTTAATTTAAGTTGAAATTTGGAAATCTTATCGTATTTGCTGAGATTACGCTCTCAAAGCCTGCCCCAAACTTATCGCGTTCTAATTGACTTTGTTGAGCTTTGAGTTGCGGCGACCGGAGCTGATTGAGGCCGCGTCGCGTCGGTGCCGCGGCTGGTGCGACTTCGGTTGCTGTGTCTCGGATGTCTTTCAGGTATGTTCAAATGTTAGAAGGCACGCTGTCACACACGCATGTGCATGTGTATGTTATGGTGTGAGTGTGTTTGTGTAGATTGCTCTGTATTTGTTGGGCGATTCTGTGTAATATACTGATATTTGTAGCTTATATAAAGCTATATTTTGGAGCCGCAGCCGCAAATTTGACAATGATTTTTAGTTAGCGTAGTTGTTGTTGTTGTAGATGTTGTTGTGGTTGTTACAGATGTTGTTGTAGATGTTGTTGTTGTTGTAAGAACACAATTCGCTTAGCCTACTTGGGCAACTCAATTAAAATTCCATGCAGTCGTGTTTGTGGCTTGTTTTGGGGGTTTATTTTTGTTGTATTGATTTTGTTTTTATTTTTTATTTTATTTTGAAAAGGAGACTGATTTTTTTTTTAATTTCCCCCCTCCCCCACCCAATCAACAACTTAGGCAAATGTATCAATTAAAGGTAAATAACCAAAATTAGAAATAAACTCAGAGAAAAATAAAATAAAATCAAATTAAATAATAACATCATATATTATATTTTCATTTTGTATTATTTTTAGTTTTTTTGGAATTTCGAATAGTTTTTCTTTTGGTTTCTCCAAAAAAATTGCATTTTTCAAGATCCAACCATAAAATAAGGAACCCAGCCGTAAAAATTGATGGTTTTTGTGTGATTTTCTTTTTAACTTTAATGCTGCATTCTGCGGTATTTTCATGGCTTTAATTAGAGGCTGTTTACGCTGTTTTTTCAACGTTTTTCATTGGTTTTTCGCACAAATTCGGGCGGCGGCCGCTAGCACTCTTGTGGTTGCTTTTTTAGTTTTTCCCTTCTTTGTTTTTTCTTAATTTATAATATATTATTTTTCAATTAAGTTGTTTGCCAGCTGGAACTAAATTAAGTGTTGGTTTCTCTGTTGTTTGGTCTTCAAACGGAGCTCATGGAACAAAATGTCAAGTTTTTGATTTTCTTTTATTGTTTTTGAGCCCAATTAAAGTCTCCTTTAATGTTGATTGTTGGCATTTAATAATGTGACCAATTTGAGCAGCAACTACTTTTTATTGTTATTATTATTATCATTATTTATTAGTTTTTCGTATTTTTCGCGGTTATGTTTTGTGGACTGGATTTCTTGTAGATTTAAGTTGTGGACAACACTCAAAATATTACTCTCATTTTTAGGCATTAATCAATTTTATATTTTCACAGCGGCAGCATTAAAAATATCATGTAATTTTATGTGAACACGTGTATTTAAACACAGGCCATTATTTGTAGTGGATTAAAAGTGGATTTAAGTGATCCGATTAAGAAAGCACTCTTTTCTCCTCACGTTTCGCTCACTTTTCGAAGTGTTAAAATGGAATGAGTGTCTCGTGGGTTGAAGTCGTCTGCATCGAGCCGATTTCGTTACCTGCTGCGGCCTGGAAACATTACATAACTTCACAGTCGGTCTAACTTTTGCATTGTTTGAAAAGCGCACACGCGAAGAACCTGCCCACAGCCCACGCCAGTGCAGACGTCGTGCTGGAAGGTGGCAACGCTTGCGCCACTCAGTAACATGCAAATAACAGGATGCAGCGAACAAGCGAACAAGCGAACAAGCGAAAGCGTTGCAATCGCAGAGCCCGCCGAGCAGCCAGCATCCATCAATAAATAATTGCAAATGGCTAAGAAGTGAAAATCCGCCAACAACAAAAGAAAAAGAATCAATAAACGAAAAGAGAAGCATGACCAAACAAGAGAGCGACCAAAATGAAAACGAAAATAGTCATAATAACGCAGAAGCAACAACAAGAAAAGCAACGAAGTATTGAAGAACGCCCTCTCGCGCCTCTAAAGCGAAGCATTTGCTGGGTATAAAAAAGTACGTATTTTTGACAAGCAAAAAGTCAACAAAACGATTGTTTGATTCAGTTTATTCGCTGCTAAGTCCAAGAATAGTAATAAAAGCGACTTTATTAGTGGCTCCCGGATGCGAGCGGCTTCTTAACACTCGATTTACGAGATCTTAAAATCTAATTTAATTTTTCAATCAACGGAGACTGCGATTGATGGACCGAAGAACGGAAGAGGAACGCAGGAAGGGAGACGGCTTCTTCCACTCGCTGTCCCTCTCTTCCCCCTCTTCGTCTTCCCGCTCTGCTTCTTCTGATCGTCTTTGTGCTGCTCTAAAGTAGATCTTTTTCACACCTTTTCGTTGATTAGTTACCGGATTTGATTTATTTTGACGCCTTATCAATTGCAGGCTGAAATTTATTGCATTTTTTAGCTTGTTGCTCAACTTGTCGTCGGTTGCGGTGCTGCGATGGCCGCCGCATGAAGCACGGCAGACAAGTGGAACCACAGGCAACGCGGGAGGCAGGCCGACGCTGGCGGGGGGACTACTGCACCATCTCTCGAGGAGTCGTCAGCACAAGAATTCACCACACCGCAGAAGAAGAAATGCGACGCAGTACTTCAATTAAAATCACTGATATACTTGAGCCAACTTAAACTGCATTAAAAAGTCGCCTAACAGTTCTTCAAGTTTTTCACTCTCTGCTTGTTTCTTCATACTTCTAGATTTATTTTATTGAAATTTCTGTGTTCCTCAGGAATTCGCTTGGTTTTCCGCTTTAGATTCGAACGCGCTGCGCACACACGATAGCGCGTCGGCCGCATCGCGTCGAAGCCGCTGCTATTTATGAGGCTTCAGCCTATCTAACAAGCTTGTTAGTTGGTGTTGAGCAGCGATGTTCGGCGCTATCTTTAATTCGGATATTTGATTTATGCTGAGTGAGTGGGTAATCACAGAGTCAGCCACTAGAAAAGCCAGCCAGCCAGTCAGCCAGTCGGTCAACCAGCCACTCGGTCAACAAGGAAGCATGCGCTGCGTTCGAGTTGCGAAAATTTGGCGAATGGCGAAGAAGAAAAGAAGAGAGGATGAGAGCAAGAAAAGAAGAGGAAGAAACTTCATTTTGACTATTCAACTGAATTCCCTGCAAGAGTTTGGACTCGTTTAATACTCATCTACGATTTCAATCCTCAAATTAATTGTAAAATCATACTCATTTGTGGCGAATTCCATATTTTGATTTGAGAATTCCTTTTCCTTTTTGTTTCTTTTATTTGCTTTTACGTTCTTTTATTTTATTTTACTTAATTTTATTTTATTTTACTTAATTTTATTTATATTACTTTTAATTACTTGAGATCGCGTTTGTTGCTTAAGTCTTTCGTTGTCTTCGTTAACTTTGTACCGTGATCAGCTTCAACTAATGCTGTGTTTTAGCCGCTATAAATTCACTGTCTTTAATCAGTCTCAAAGCGCTGCAAAGCGTCTGCATGTTTAAGAAATGAATGGAAGAAGAAGAAGAGGAAGGAAACTGCCAAAAATGCGATGCGTGCAAATTGTATTTTTAATGACGGCAACCGTTGCTGCTGCTGCTGCTGCTGGGCGGCTGCAACATCGTTCTGTACAACAAATAAGCCGATAAGATTTGCGAAGAAGATTTGCGAGGAAGCAGAAGAAGACGCAGAAGAGGCACGCGAAGCATGAGTGAGTAAAAATGATTTATTTTAATTGGATTAACTGGCGAAGCGCGGAGGAAAAGCGAAACCTTCGACCCGAAACGAATTTCGCTGAAAGTGTTAAGCGGCCAAGCAGAGCGGAAGGGGCAGCGCATCGTCGCGCAGCGGCTGCCCTTTCGAGCCACTCGGGTTTGGGTGGAAATGTTGTGGGAAGCGCTGAGAGAAATTCGGCGAGCGGCGCAGAACTCATTGCATTGATTTATAGGCCACGTAAGAATGTCGGATGCCGTGATTCCGTTCTTGATTCCGTTCTTGTTTGGCGACTCTTCTAAAGCACTCGAGATGTGGAATTATTGTGAGCTGTAACCCGTGACTAATGCGACTTTAACGGTTTTTAGCGCTGACAGGAGCGGAGTGGCTCCTTTTTTTATTTTGGCAAATAAAATTAAGGGCAAAAATGCAAAAAACTCCAGTTGACAAGATGCTAAACATTGTTTTTGTTGCTGGTTGTAGTTTTTGCTGATTTATGTACAAACGACAGACAAAATTAACACATGTCGTTGTTACAGCGACATCTGAAGTGGAATTTAAGCCGAAATCACTTACCGTCGCTTTTGTGTGCGTTAACAACAACAACAGTCGCACTCGAATTCGCATATTAGCGTGCAACAACAACAATAGCAACAACAACAATAGCAACAACAACAACAGCAACAACAACAACAACAACAATCATAATCAAAACTAAAGACCGTGCGTCGCTGTTAACCTTCAGAAAAGGTTAATCGTCATTCTTAGAGCGAATGTCCGAATGTGGTTATTTTCAGGATTTTATACCACGTTTTTCAAGCCAAATTACGATTTTGACGTGTTCATTTATTAAGCCACAGAAATGAGTGAGTGAGTGAGTCCGTGACGTGTATGAATGCATGTGTGTGTGTGTGTATTCGTCATAATTGCTGCATATATTAAAGCAATTTACTGTTTCAAGTAAAACAACAAAAGAGCGGCCAACAGAAAATCACACATGAGCCGAAACTCGTAAGCGAGCAGCTCGGATATCTGCCTCGAAGTTCGTTCGTCGCGCGCGCTTTCGACTTGAAAAGCTGCCGCACGCTTCACTACCTTCACTCGCTTCATTCGCTTCACTCGCTGCGTCCGCTCTGAGCGCTTCTTCGACATGGATGTCTGTTAAGAATTATTATGTGTTCATTAGAGCCGTGATTGCTTTATTATTTTTATTCCTTTATAATTGCGAATGCATTCCATGCAAATGTTCCTCAGTTAAGCTCGGGATTTATTTTAAACTCTTATCGCATTGCAATTTCAAGTATTTTAAACATTTTCCAAGGCGAAGTTCTAAAATCATTGCACCTCGTAGGAATATCGAGGTTCCTAAGCAAATCGAACATCATAATTAATTGTCTATGCACCAGAGATTAATTAAAGATTGAAGTTCCACTAATAAACATAAAAAAGACTTGGAAATTGGTCAAATGTTTAAATCGTGTTAAGTAAAAACTAAATAAATTGCAATATTTTAGTTTTAGCCTTCATTTTATGGCAGTTCTTTATGTTTAACACTGAACAAAAGGAATGTCATTCATAGTGAAGCTAGAAGCGATGCACTTGCTATTATTGTTGCTATTGTTGTTGTTAATGTTGCTCCCGGAAGCTCCCGAAAAGCAGTCAAAGTGCGTTACTGGAATGCATTCAAAATCCCTTCGAAGGACGTCAAATTTAATCGAAAATTATGGCCTGATGCACAGAATCTTTGGCCACTCCACTGGAGTACATTTTAAGAGTATATCGTCTTTTATTTCTTCGCTTAATTTGCGGGTTTCATGTTGTCTTTATTTACGTTTGGTTTTTTCATGTTTTGCTTTGTGTTTTAATATTTTTGGCTTTCCTGCTGTTGTTCTTTTTGTTTATAATACTTTATCGACGGCTGAACATCGGCAGCTGTTGCAGTTCTGTTGTGCGTTGCGTCTGTCTGTCTGACGTGAGAAGGCAGCAGGTTGTTGTTGTTGTTGTTAACGTAGCTTACTTTGTTGCAGACCATGAAATAAATGATGCCCACACTTTTTGTTGCTTTATGATTCGGGTTCTGCTTTTGCTTTTATTGATTTGTAAATGCGTTAAGTTGTTAATCATTGCAACAATGTTTCACTTCTGCTTGTTCTCCTTCTTGTGCTTCTTCTTCTTGTGCTTACTTTTACGCTTTATTTTAGTCCTTTGATTTTAGTGCTCTTTTAATAATTCTGCTTCAAGTCGTTGTAAATCATTAACAGCGGCTCGGAAGTGACACCAGCCACCATCTCAGTGATCTTAATGCAGCTGTTTTGCAAGCATTTCTTCAGTTTTCCATTAATTAAAAGCAATACAGCATTTAAAGCTTCTCTTCTTTTAACGAATAGTCCAGTAAATAAACACAATTATATAAAATATAGTATAATTCATAATATAAATAAAGGAATATATAAAAATATACGATATCTACAACTGAACACGAAATAAATGAAATATAGGTTTTAATTTCTTTTGGAATGTGTTCCGTAATTCAGTGAAATCACAGCGAGTTCGTTACACAAGTCTTTGGTTTATACAGAGAGCAAATCAAGTTCAAGTCAAATCTTCTTCGTCTTTTTCACAAACTTTGATGGAGTCTTGATTTTTTTCCCTCATTTAAGAATGTCACAGAATCAAATGAAAATATGAGCAGAAAATAAAGCAATGACAACAAAGCGAGGAATAGAAACAGAGACTGTAGAGCGTGTATGATTAATAGTGTGAATTTTATCAGGAAAGCATTATTTACAGAAACTCGCAGTCGCACTCGTCACCTCCTTCCTCCTTCCTCCATCCTCCCCGCCCGTCTTCACCCCATCCTCATTTAAGGCCCACCCCATGCTGCTCTCCCAGCATGTTGCCGGTGCATAAAACTACAAACGAATCCGTTGCTACTTATTAAGCCTCACTTCGGTGTTTGTTGCCAAATGTTTGTTGGCTAAAAACAAAGAAAGACGGAGAAGGAGCAGAAGAGAGGGAGAGAGAGAGAGAGAGTGAGAGGGAAAGAAGGACAAACGTCGAATGGACTCAGTGCCGGGTGTAAGAAACAAACACAGCATTGCAAAGGGTCGCCATTCAGCCATTCAGTCCGTTTGTCAGTCTGTCAGTCTGTCAGTCTTTCAGTGAGATCTGAAGCTGCTTCCTCAGCGCACGATTTCGATTTTTCCACATTTCGAGTGGGCGATCATTTTAATTTCAAATTTAAATGTTGTTGACAGATAAAATTGCCAGCCGATGATGTTGATGACGTTGTTGACGCTGCTGTTGATGTTGATGTTGTCGCTATCGCTGTTGTTGCGGTTGTGGTTGTTGTTGTTCTTGTAGCTGAGGTGGTGGTGGTGACTGGTCACAGTTTTACTTGAGATCTGGTGACATCGTGGTTGTTGTTGTTCTTCTGCTTCCCATCCCTCTCTTCGCCCTTTCATGGCCCTTCACCGACAACAGATGAAATCCAACAAATGGAAGATTTTAATTTGTAACTTTAACTGGTTAAATGAATCGGTGCTTCAGCAGCCGTTCTTGTTGTTGTTGTTGGCATCATCCTGGTTGACAAAAAGGATAATTAGCACAAATCGATGTGGGGAGAGTAACACGTTTTCTGCTGCTGCTCCTGCTGCTCGAGACTCGATGATGCTGTTCTCGACGCTTTGCTTTGCTTTTCTCGTTCCTTCCCGTTTCTCTGTCGTTTCTGAGCTCCATCCCGGTCTTGTGAAACCATTTTAAGCACAAATAATGATGATTTTTAATTGCTGCATTTAAGTTTTGTCTGTTTTGTGACGTTGTTGCTGTTGGTGTTGCGTCTTGTTGGCCGGTTTGCTCCTTCTTCCTTTTCTACTACTATTTATAGGGTGGCGTAGGTTTCTGCTGTTGTAGTAGCTGTTGTAGTTGTTGTAGTTGTTGTCGTTTGCATGCTGATAAGCTGACAGAAGATTTTAATTGGTGTTGGTTTATTTTTCGACTTGGCTTTCAAAAGGCAAAGAAAACTTGATTGGCGTTGAGTTGAGTTGAGATGAGTTGAAATAAAGTAATGTTTTTCATTTGTTTTAGCATATTTTATACGTTTATACTTCTATTTCTTAGCTTCAAGTTCCTTTAATTTTTAGTAATATTTTTAAATGTTTATATAATTCACTTTTACTCTTATTCCTTTTCTTTGGTGTCGTTATTTATAATAAACTTGATGAATTTGTGTCTTTTTTATTTTTAGTTGTCAGTTTTACGAAATTCTTTTATTTTTTAGTTTCTTCGCAATTCCTAGTGTTTTATGATGCATTTCTTGCTTCTCTGCTGCGCTTTTCCTCAGCGAGTTTGTTTCTTAAGTCTTTTGTCTACGTAATATAAACAAATATTAAAGATCTCTCTTAAGTTGTCGACTATTTAAGTATTTTTACATTCCTCTCATTCGGATTTCGTGCGCTACAACTAATCGCTGAAATAATATTTTTTCGACAATTTATTTTGGCCATTTTTCATTATAAATCAGTTAGCATTGATTTCAAAGAATTGCAAGACTGAAATTAATTGTTTTTCCACTCAAATGACCCGAAAAATTAAGAAAAAGACACACTGCAAAAGAGCAAGAAAGGCCAACGAAAGACACAAAGAAAAACCATTCATTTGCATAGATTAAAATCGCAACAATGAACTGCAACATAAACAACAACTGCTATAAAACTAAGCGTATGCAGCAGTTTGTTGCATTTGATTGTAGTTTGTTGCATGTTTGCATAAATTAACACTAAATGTCAAAATGAACTCTGGGCCAAAATGTTTCCATACAGCGCATGGCTACCGTCGATTTGTGAATCGTTGCTGTTGTTGTTTTCGGATTTCGTTTTTTCAACTGACTGACAGCCTGCACTCGCAACGTATTCGAATTCCTCTGAGTTGAAATGCAGCAGCTGCTGATGTCATAATCTTGGCTCAAAGAAGAACCTCCACTTAAACACTTTGTGACGATAAATAGAAAAGATTTCACAAGAAAATGAGAATCTACAGCATTCAAATTTAAAAGCTTTTCTATTAATTAGATTTGTCTGGTAAAAACTTCTTTATTTAGGATTATTTTGCATTTTATTAGTTTAAAGCATTTAAAGCGAATCGTTTATCGCATAAACTCGTAAAAACTCGGTTTGAATTTCCACAACTTTAAAGAAACTCTGTGAAAATAACAGATATTTTTAAGCACTCTGTTATCATAACAGATCCGTGCATAATTTCTTCAAACACAAGATGAAAGTTGAAGAAACGAGAAGCATTTCAACGATGAAACATTTCTCATGCTTGTGAATGTGATCGATTATTGTTTTTAGTACAAGCAATAAAACGTGCTGCTCTAATATAGAAGAAAAGATCAAGAAATACGAAGAATAAGGCAAGCAAATAATAAATACCAAAGACTTAAGCAACAAACTCGATCGAATATCGATAAGCAAAGCGACAGAAATAAATATCAAATAAAATCAAAGGGTTGTGTTATGAATGCGTGTATAAACACATTGAATTGCAAGTGTTTAGAAAGTACAATTACATAACATGAAGTAAACGCAGAGAATTCTTACGGCGCCGGTTATTTTGCTCTTGTTCTCCTTTAGCTACAACTTTATCGTGTGGTGGGAGGGGGGGGGGCAAAGGGGGGGTGGTGGTGTCGCCAGAATCTCTGCTTATCACAGTCTTTTATTAGGTACCGCATAAAAGGCTGCTCCGGACAATCGACGACCCAAAGACGTCGGCGCTCATGGCGTCACTGTCAGATGCATGCGCTTTATGCGTTTTAAGCAGATTAGCAACTGCTTCATTATGGGTACACAGCACACACACACACACACACACACACACACACACACTCAAGCAGACCCATTCACTCATTTTACCGTGCAATCTGAAGACTCTGATGCGGAATTCATGCATCGCAAATGAACGAGCGACACTTTTATGTCGTCCACCTTCAGACAGAGACACGCAGTCAACCAGTCAAGCAGGCACAACAACAACAGCAACAACAACAACAAAAACAACAACACTAAAAAGGGAGGGGGAGGGGGTAGGGGGGGGGGGAAACAGAGCAACAACACAACCACACAAAAGTCCAACTTCAGAACTTGCAAACGATCTCGCAATAAAACATGTTAATTGATGTTTGTTGTGGGAGGAGGCGCAACGCGATAGTGTCCACAACAACAACAACAACAACAACAGCAACAACAGCAACAACAACAACAGCAACATAACTTGTAGTTATGATTTCAAAATACGCAAAAGGTAAACAAATAAAAACTACAGAATAAATAAGAAATTAAATCAAAATAAATTTATAGAGTCATAAAAAAGAGTTGAAGTTGCTTCTGAGTTGCTACTAGATGTGCTACCAGAGAGAGAGAGAGAGAGAGAGAGAGAGAGAGGGAGAGAGAGAGAGAGGGGTGAGAGAGGGAGGGAGAGAAACAGACGAGACTTCTTAGGCGATATGGTCATATGTTGTGCTTGTTTTTGTTGTTCTTTTTCGCTTTCACACACAAACTGAAGGACCAAATTCATCAATGATGATTTTGTGGTTGCTATTATTGTTGTTGTTGTTGTTACTTACTACTATACACACGATTACAATGGATTCATGTTTCTACGTACCCAGAACATGAGTCTAGAAAACATGAGTGTATATGACCGAAATACGTTTTATTTCACAATTAAATTAAAAAAAGAAATAAGAACAGCAACAGAATACGCAACATAAAGCAGTAAGAAAGGAAAATGTATATAAAATAACAAATAAATACCATATAAAGAACAACAAACACAGATTGATGCCAATGAAGTCATTATTTGAAAGTCAATCGAATATTTTGCTCCTTCGTTTGTTGCTAGTGTCCTCTTTTGCTTCTATTTTTCATTAAACACTCTAATGTTCTTCAATTCCTTTAAATATGAATTTGTTTCGGTTTTGTCCTGGCGTTTAACTTTCCTGTTGTTGTTGTTGTTGTGGTTCCTTAACCGCGCCTGAATTCTTCGCTTTATTTGTGAGAATTTCCATATAAATACTTGTTAATTCTTGAAAGAATCGATATTATAGTAATCCGAAGAAAAATTAATTACAACAGCAACAGCAACAGCAACAACAACAACAACAACAACAAAAGCCTATTGCCGCCGCAAAAAGTGAAAATGTCAAGCATTCATTGATTGTTTTTGTTGTATTTTAAACCAGTGTCCAAGAAGCAGTACAACAATAAAATAAAACTAACCAAGCAACCAGCCACAACAACAACAGCAACAACAACAACAACAACAACAACAACAACACCTGGAAATTGCTGCTATTTTAATTGGGCGCTTAACGCTTGCTTTTGATGTTATGCTTTTTTATTGTCCGTTGTTGTTTTTCTCTCTTTTATTGGCGTTAATTATTTTTACTGCCAAGCAGTCGAAATATTTACAAAGCTTGTTCACTGCAGTGGCGAAAAAAACTCAGCAATTTGACTATTTCACTTAACTTCGATGATGCGTTCGTTAGCGTCACTTTTGCACACACTCAGTTGAGTTAAAGCATTGCCAGCCTCTTCGTTGTTGTTGTTATACAAGTGATTGTGTTGAAAGCCATACGCTGGGGAAATTAAAATTGTTTGTTGAAATTGAAAGATCGAAACAGAAACAGAAAAGATTCGCAGGTTTGTCGCCTGAGTCTTTAGTTTAATGAGGCTCTTATGAAGTGTCAAAATACTCTTCAGTCAGCCGAAATCTGAAGTCCATCCGAAGTCCGTCCGCTTTCATTCAACCGGGTCCGTGTTGCTCTCTAAACTAAACACTTTAAACTACTCGAAACTAATCATTTAAAGCACTCGCGACATCGAGCGAAGTGGACATTCTTCGCGAGCGGTTCGGCAGCCGATTGGAGGCAAGGAAGGAGGAAGAAGGAAGGAGGAAGGAGGAAGGAGGAAGGAGGAAGGAGGAAGAAGGAAGGAGGAAGGAGGAACTTGTCAATATTTTCACTTCAAAGATAACTCAATTGCAGCGCAGACTTGCTCAGGATGTGGCTAAAACGAGGCTAAAATGTGGCAACGCAAACAAGTGGCGGTCCGTCCGTCCGTGGTGGAAAGTGATTTTTGACGTCCGCCGATACTCTTCCCCGGCACCAGAAAATGTGGCGAAAAGCTTCGTGGTCGACTTCGTGTGTTTCACAGCCTGAAGCTCTTCAAATCCGTTCAGTTAAAATTTCTCTTTGTTTTTCTGTTGTGTTGCTGTGTCATGTGGCTTTAAATTATGCCATCGTCTCGCTTAAGTAGACTGTTCATTAAGATTTTCATGTCATGGAAATTAAAAGTGAGATTCGATCCGATTGATAGGGATCGAGTTCGTGTCTTAAATCTTTCGAAGTCTGCTGTGATAAGAAATGCATTAAATGCATTTCGACCACTCAGGAAAACGATTGTCGATGAAAAGAAAGAATGTCCAATGCAATAACTGCCACGCCCACATTCAGCACTAGAAGTATCTTGTATATCAACTCGCTTGTTACGCGTTCGCAATGAGAAAAGCGAACACGAAATGGAACCGTAACAAAAACTGGATGCAGCCTGCAACTCGAACTGGACCACTTTAAATTAATGAGATTTTAACCATATTTGCACTATTTTGAAATTAACTAATGCAACTTTTCAGCAGTCTTTCAGCGAGCGGCGCAGAGTGTTTAAGTGTGTTTCCACTCGCATACTAGACGCTAACTGTTGCTGAGCACATGTTGCAGCTGAGCGGGCCAGCAACATGCACTTCATTCGAATTCATCGCCTTTTTCAACTTCTAAATGCGCAAAATGCAATTATTTTTTATGAAACCTCAATTAAACGCAATCGGCGATGACGACCACACACAATATTCAAAGCAGTTCAGTGCAGCTCCGTTGCTTCTTCTTCTTGTTCTGCTTCTTCTTCTTCTGCAGCTTACCTTAGCTCGGTTCTTAGTTTAGCTCATGTTTAGAAAGCTTTGTGGAAGCTGCTGCTGTTGTTGATGTTTCTGGCGTTTGTATTTTCATCCTGTTATCCTTGTTCTTGTTCTAGTTCTGGCTCTTGTCTCTTCATTCAGTTCAACAATTCATGGAAACCGAAAACAACCGAAACAAAGAAAACCATTCTTTTTCAGCATCCAATCGATTAAAGTTCAATCGAATGCAGCCCACGCATTCGCTTGTGGAATAACATCAAAAACATCAACAGAAACAACGATGCAGCAGCATTGAAGTCGCTGGAAATCGGTGTTGGTGTGGAGTAGAATACAAAAGAGAGGGGAAGGAAGTCGAGGGGCGGGGGGGCACTGAAAGAGGTTCAAAGAGATGTCAGAGCGCGGAAGTGGAAGTTGTAAATGCGTAGGAGTTGCTGACATCTATTCAAAGGCGATTTATGCATGCCTCAAACTCATTGAGGGTTTTACAATCCTTGCCTTTGCATCCTTTTTTAATATGTTTTGAGATTACAATTGTTCTAGTCTAAAATGTTCGTATCTTTGCCTCTGCTTTGCTTTTGGACTCTTAATGATGATGAACGCTCTCCAAACAACGCTCGTAAGCTTGTTGAAAGACTCAATCAACGTTCACAGCAGGATTTGCATTATTTATTCCTCGAGAGGCACATGAAACGCTTTGCGAGGAATGCGAGCCGAAATCCAGTGATCCGTTGCAGGCGCATGTGTCGCTTCAACGCCAACAATTCAACTGCTGCACCCCAGACACGGACTCTATTCTTTGTACGTCTAAATTTCGGTCGTATTTTTTAATTTTTTCCCCCTTTCAAGGCTTGTTTCTTATTTATTATGCCTTTTTTTGTTGTTTTGCAATCTGCACATGAAATCTCAATAATTTCTGGCCTTAATTACTAAACAAACAACAACAGCAACAACAACGAAAATAACATCAGCATCACTTGAGCTGAAAATTGAATTTTTAAGCAAATTTTTACACACGCACCAATCGAGCGGCTGCGAGTGGCGTCGATCGACTTGAAGCGGCTCCGACGCTGCACGGAATTCAATTTGGCGTTATTCACAATTAATTTGGCTTATCTTTGGTTGGGTTGACCGCGTCGCTTAAGTCAACAAAATCAATATTTAAAAACGTATAAATTCGGCAAAGCAGCGCGGCGAGGAGCAGCGAGGAGTGGCGAGGAGTGGCGAGGAGCGGCGAGGAGCGAACAGCAGCCGGTTCGCATTCACATGCGCCCCAAGAGCGGGGCCCCGAAATGCACCAGTCGCTGCTCCGGAGTGTGCAGGGTGCCGCTGCTTGGATTTTCGGCTGCATCCAGCGCAGCAGCCAGCGTCGCTTTAAGGCGCTTACTCTGTGTTGGCTCTGATTTATTGGCAACATGTTAACAGAGGCAACATAACAGGATTTGAAAAACTGCGATTGCACAAACACAAAAAGGAGAGACACGAGAGTACCGAGTACAACAACAACAACAACAACAACAACAACAACAACAACAACAACAACAACAACAACAACAACAACAACAACAACAACAACAACAACAACAACAACAATAACAACAACAATGGCGAACACAGACGACAGACGTAATAGAAAAATCATAAATACGCCGAAGTCGCCGATAAAAAGCATGGGCGACGGGCGAGCGGGGTTGGGTTAAAGAGGTGGATACACACCACCACCAGCAGTAGCAACAACAACAACAACAACAACAACAACAACACAAAACAGTCCACCAGCTGAACAAGCATTTTGTCAGCTTCAGCATGTGTAACATGTTTGAGTCACTCATGCAGTTTACAGTTATTTAAAGTAACAAACCAGAAAAAGCAACAGAAAAAAGCACCAAAATAAAAAGCAAATGGATTCATTTTCATTTCGGTTTCATTTTCGGTTTCAGTTTTTCGCACAAATCTTTTTCTCACTCTTTTCTCGAATTCCGAACTGCGGGCAGCATTGGATTGTTTACTGTATTGTAAGACAACAACAAAAACAACAACAACAATAACAACAGTGAGAGGAATTTCGAATGCTGCCCAGTCGAATGAAGTGCTTAATAATATTTAATTGAGTTGGCAGACAATAAAAATTAATCCCGAAAAACGCCGTCACGTCGATGCGGCGAAACGATCGGACAGCCGAAGTTATGTGAACATTATTTTGGCATTTCAGGTGCATTTCGCGTGCAGCATTCGGAGATGTCAACTCAACTCAACTTCACTTCGATTGTGCGCCGAATAAAAAGTATTCGAGGAACATAAACGTAACTCATCCGCTGCGTTGGCGAGTAATCGTAACTGAAACTCGCCGCTGATGGAGTGACAGGTGTTTCTCCCTCTCTGCCAGCACCTCTATTTCACTGCTACTCTTCGCCTTCTCCTCTCCTCCCCTCCCCTCCCCTCCCCTTCCCTCCCCTCCCGCCCTCCTTCGTTTTTCACAGCAACTTCGAGCACAACGAACACGGCGAACCCAATAGCAACAACAACGACAGCAATAGTGGAACAACAACAGCAATAGTGGTACAACAACAACAATGCTACAACAACAATATTATTTGAATTAACATTTTCGGCCATTTAATGGCAACGCGTAATTTAATGCCGCCGCAGAGCACGAAAAGACGAAAAATAAATACGAGCAAATAAAAGAAACCAGAAATCGTTGAAGTGTGTAAATTTTTGATCAAGATAATAATTGTTTTAGGTTTCATTAGGATAGCCACCGGTTCGCCGTCTCACAACCAGACCCCCCCCCTCCCCCAACCGCCCCCGACACCGACCCCGCCCCTTCGCCCATCGACTCGAGGTCTTTTCTTAGACCGGGACTTCAATTCGAGCTGCTGTCGGTGTTGTTGTTGTTGTTATTGCTTTTATACTTCTACGAAAACTTGGCATAAATCCAAATCGCAGTTTTTATTTCATGGTATTCATTTTTCTCATGTTTTGCTTAAGATGTTCACTCAATTCGATCTGCTGTGTTGCTGCCTCTGCTACTTCTTTTGTTTCTGCTTTTAAGACAAGTTTTCTTGTATTTTAATAAATGTTTTTACAGCACAATTTGTCAAGTGAACCAACTCTGAATTATGCAAGAATTTAAAACGGTAATCATTTTGGCTGAAATTGATTGAATTGTTGTTGTTGTTCTTATAAATGTTGTGTCCCTTTTTGGCATTCATTATAAACACATTTTTATTTATTTACTTTGAGTATTTATTCCACTTTGAGTATTTATTTCATTTCTATTTAATTTTTTTATTTATTTATTAATATTTTCTATTTCAATTCTTCACTTTCAGTTTCGATTGTTTTTTCCTGCCGTTTTTAATTGAAAACCACAAATATTTAGAAAAAGTGTTCATTTTTCCTACCGTAAACAATTTCCGAAGCTTTTGCTTTTCAGTTTTCCCACAACAACAGAGTAACCGTGCACCAGCAGCAGAGAGTAACAACAACAACAACAACAACACCAACAACAACAATAACAACAACACCAACAACAACAACAACACCAACAGAGGTCGTCATTTGCGCCATCTTCCACTTGAATAAGCAGCAAAAATGCGATTTGAATAGCTTCTGTTTGGCGTGGCCAACATTTACTGTGTAACCACACCAGCAACCACACCAGCAACCACAACAACAGCAACAACAACTACACCAGCAACCACAACAACAGCAACAACACCAGCAACCACAACAACAACAACAGCAACCACAGTAATCTTCTTGCTGGTTCTTTCTCACTTTTTAATTTGAATGGTTTCGCCTTCGAGTATCTTTTTATTGAATATAATATTGAAAAGCAAAAAACTGTCGGGTCAAAATTCGAAATCCAATTGAGAATCAGGCAATCCGATTAAAGTCCATCGTTTATGAATGCGAAGAGAAGCGGATCTCAAATTAGAGCCAAATTGCAAATAAGATGCGGCTGCTGTCCTGCCGTCGCTCCTGCGTGTGGAGGCATGTTTCAAGTACGTGCCAGGAAACCGCGGTGTGAACTCGTTAGTCCATCGATGTGGCCAATCCGTGTGGCTGCTTGATGGCTGGTGTCTGGCGGCGGCTGCTGCTGCTGCTGCTGCTGCTGTTGATGTCTGCAAATCAGGCGCAGAAAGCAAACGCAGTTTACTATCGACAACTCGTCCGCAGACTGCGAAAAATGTAGCCCACAAAATTGCACAAAATTGCACAAAATTGCTTGCGGTTGTCGTAGTTTTCATTTTCATTTCACTTCGTTTCGTTGCACTTTTATCGCATTTTATGTTCATTTTTGTTTGCTGTTTTATAGCTGAGAGCAGCTCAGTTTGCTGTTGATTAATGTTGCTCCATTAATTTGAGCAACCGTTTTTAACAGTTACATTTTATTTGCATTTTCTGACAAATTAATTGATCTCCAAACTCGAAGTGTTCAGTGACGGAGGCGATTTCAAAGCAAGGAACATGAAATTTAAAATGCAAATGAAACATTTTCAACGATACGGAACTCTAATGTTGTTGTTGTTGTTTTCGTTTCTGGTGCTTCAGTGATAAACTGTTCGATTGAAGGAAACTAAAACTTGTCAACGATATCGATTAATTTTCTTCCCAGAGACTTCAAATTTATTTAAAACCAAGAAATAAGTTGAGAATTGTTGACTAAATTGAACACAAATTAAATAAAATTAAAGTTTTAGTTAATAACCAAGGATTGAGATTGGAATTCAAAGGAATAAATTGTCAAAAATATACACAAACAAATAAAATAGTAATTCAATGCAAATATTCATGAATTTCAATAAATAAATAATAATAATTATTGTGTGTATAGAATAACTTTGACGGTTTTCTTGTGAGCATGTTTATTCAGGTTTTCTTTATTTGAAGTTTCTTTCATCGTAGATTTCAATTCACTTCAATTTATTTACCAATTTTTAGCAACTAACTTGAATAAGTATCAGCAACCATAACGTTTTATAAAATATAACAGCAACAACAACAACATGGGCAGTTGTTGAGATTATATTAAAAGTTGATTTCATTGCTTTTAAAATGGCTTGAAATTTAGTTGCAATCAAATAAAAATACTTGAGTTGATGTTCATAAACTGAATATTTAATTCGGTGGATTTTCTTATTCGTTAATAATTTGAATTAACTGCAACCTGAACAACAACAACAAATAATCTGAGACAGGCACAACAACACTGGAGGGGCAAACAGCGGCTTCAAAGCAGCAGCAACAACAACAACAACAGCAGCAGCAGCATGGCAATGAGCTGCATTTAGACAAAAAATAAAAGCGATGTTGTTGTTATTGTTGCTGGCGAAGCGGTTGTCGTCATTCATGCTGCTGATGTTGCTGCTAATGTTGTTGCTGCTGCTGCTGCTGTTAATTGAATCGCTTGAGAGACAAACTTGAGAGACATTAATTGGAATTCGAAAGTTATGTTTATTAACAATGCTGCCGTCGCTTGTTCTCTGTCCACTGTTGTTGTTGCTGTTCTCCGTTACTGTTGCTGCTTTTGTTTCTCTGCTTGCATTGTTGTTGTATTGTTGTTGTTGTTGCCTCGATGTGCTGCCAACAACAAGTGGTCGCTGCTCGATGCTGCCGTCGCGAAAACACTTGCGATTTATGGCATTTTTTAATGTGCAAATGCAATTAAAAGAATTGATATCCATAAGAATAATTATTGAATGTACAGAATTTTGGTTCGTATTATTCGTATTATGTTATTTGTATTATTTTTTTATATATAAACGTTGTTTTATGAGACTTTTCCAGCGTTTTTCTTTATTTTTGTCTTGTTTTATTCTCTTATTTTCACCGGATTTGTTTTGCTTTTGTTTTTAAATATTCACTACTTTTGTTTGTTCGTTTTCTGTACATAAAAAGCGAAATAATCCTCCTTATCTTGTTTCGTAATTCGCTATCTTTGCGCATTTTTACTTTCTTTTAACGTTATGCATTTTCCGGGGTTTTCCTTTTTTGGTCTTTCGCGTTGCGTTGCGTGACGAGTGCATTAATAAAAATGGCTTCAAAATGCAAAACTGCTGTTGTTGTTGCTGCTTAAGTTTCTATTGTTTTTTCTTATCTTTAATGCGTTTTAGTGATCATCGTGGTATTTCCTTAGGATTTGCTTGTTCTGCTCTTCGTTGGATCTGGCTCCAGCTGCTGCAGCAACCGCATCTGCATCTTTTCACGTTTTTTGATGCTATCATCATCTTCGCGATGAGTTTGAAGCAATCATGATAAAAAATGTTGAATTTTTCTACATATTTATTAAATATTTAAGCCAAACATTGTGTTATTTATCTTTATTGTTATTTATAATTACTATAAACGAAAACTGTATACAGAATAAATGAAGGAATCAAAAACTGAACAACTCAACCTTAAGAAAAGATTGATAGGAAATGAACTGAGCGTTTGTTTGCCTTTCTTGTGAGGTTTTAAAGAACAACGCGAAATAAAAGAAGAACGCTCGAAGGAATGTTTTAAAGAGTTAATTAATAGAATCAATAAAAACAATTGCATTCTGAGAATATTTAATGAGAACTACGATGAGGGGAAAATCACATAAAAAACCGAAAACAAGGACTGAAAACTGAAAACAATCAAGTAAAGAAGAAAAACAACGAGAATGTGAAGGAGCAAAAGAAAAGGACGAGCATTAAATAGCAATGAAAGAGAGAAAGAGAGGAGAAAAGCACTAAACGATGATGCGCAGAACTGAAAATTATACGATCGCGTTATAATAAAATTTAAAGACAGCGACTTTTTTATCTCAACGACTTTTAATCTCACAGAGAGTAGCTTTTTTATCCACTCCTTGAAGATGATTGCAGTTGTTGCTGTATTCTCTCAGCTTTTATGTCGTTTATACTTCTAATAGCAAGATTCTTCTTCCTCTTTTTTCTGTTGTTGTTGTTGTTGTTGTGCGTTGGTATTCGTACACAAGCTACGTGAACAACAGCGAATGCGAGTGAAGTTTTCATGCAGATGTCACGTTGACCGAATGAACGGGAGGAAGCAACGACGGGACGATGGAGGGCGAAAGGAGGGCGAAAGGAAGGGGAGGGGGTTTCAGAAGAAACAGAAAAACAAAATGTGGAAATTTTAATTTAAATCCAATCAAACGACAGCACAACAACAACAAAAACTTGGTTGATTTAAGAGTGTGTTTTGTTTTCTTTTGTTTTTGCTACTCTTGTTGCTCATGATGATCACTACGATGATGACGGTGATGAAGTCGATGATGATGACGGTGATGATGACGGTGATGATGACGGTGATGTCATTTATGGCGCTACTTATACTACAAATTTGATTGTCTATTTAATGCTGCCAGACTGAGCATTTCTCTCAACCTCGAATGCAAGTTAATTTCTGTGAGATTTTCCACAAGAACAGCAACAGCAACAGCAACAACAACACCGAAAACCGACAGCAACTCGTCCACTTCAATTAACAGCTACACGAAATGTGAGTTTCTTGGAAGAGAGACAAAACATTGGCTATTAACAAAGAGTGCGACTGAGAGAGAGCGAGAGAGAGCGAGAGAGAGAGAGAGAGAGTGAGAGAGCACGTGCAAATCGCTCTCGAGGCAGTAATAATTTCTCTGTGAAGTGGCCAACATTTCTGTCGTCTGTACGCACGGCGGTCGCAAGCATGCGCTCAATTTTATAGCCAACAACAACATCTACACACCAGCAACAACACAGACTCACCACCAGCAACAACAACAACTACAGCAACGCCGCACGATGCACTCACGCAAGTGCAGCCATCCACTTGGTTGTTTCTTATGACATCCTGGAAAATTCCTGAAATACTTTCTTCACTTTAGAATGTGCGAGAGCGATGCGTCATTGCTGGAGTTCCTGTTGCTGTTGCTGTTCCTGTTGCTGTTGCTGTTGCTGTTGCTGCTGCTGTTGGAGTCTCCGTTCTGCTGGCAGTTTCCATCGCTGACATAATTAGCAGATAAGCTGTCAATTTGAAGGCTAGAAATTGTTTGTTAAACATATTAAGCTTGCCAACACAGCACACACAACAGCGTAGAGAACAGCAGCAGCTGCTGCTCCGGCTGCTGGCAACGGCTGATGGTGTTGTCGTTCATGCGTCCTGCTCGCGTGTGTACCGCGCATTTTGCACACTTGTTCTACGCTTTGCCGCACACGGCGCGACAGTGACACAGACCGCGTTGGACCGACCCGTCTACCAACAACAACACACCGAAGCAAGGCTCGAAAAAGCATCTTTCTTGGGTGCTGAGTGCTAAATTCTTGGTTGTTGTTGCTCGCTCGGTTGTTACTCGAAACTTTGGCGGAATTTATTGCTGCATAACTGCTAGTAGTTGCTGTAAATACAACTTACAGTACATTTTATTGCTGGTGCGTTTTCCAACCTCTTAAATGTCAAAGATAATTCTTTAATTTTGCCAAACTGAAGTTTATTAGAAGTCGCCTTCGAAGCAGGAAGCACGGCAGCAGCAACACCGCTTTTATTGCCAACAATAATGAGTTGTGTGATATTCTCTTTGACAAAATTGTTCAATTTTATTTGGAGCCTGCAAATCGTGCGCAATTCTCGCATTTTTTAAGTTGAATTTCTGTTTCTGTTGTTGTTATTCTTTGCATTCATATATAATATTTTACAGTTGCTTGAGGGTAATAGTAATACACAGCAAATCTTAAATATATCCTCAATCCAATGAAAATATGTGCATATGTCTATCAATTCAAAAGACTTAAGAAACGAACTCGACGTTATTTAATTTGAGAAGTTACAATAAATTGCAATAAAATTGAATAAAAGAAAGCAAAACTAAGTAAAATGAATTCAAATAAAATAACCTAAAATAATGTAAAATGAACCCAATAAAATAACGTCAAATAAAATTAAATAAAACCAAAGAAAGTAAAATAAAAACAATACGAATAAATGTAAATACATAAATGAATGGAACCTTAAAAAAGCAAACATAAAGCGCAATTATGGTTTCCTTAGAAGCATAAAAAGAACTCGGAAACAAAAATCAACTGAAGCCATGAATTTATTTGCGGTGATCATGTGAGGAATCGGAATTTAAGACAATTTATTGGCAACACGCCTCTTTTGCTGAAGCCCACATAAAATGTCGAGATTTTTCTGATCTATTCTACAACAAATTCTGGTTTGTCGTTATTTATATTCGTTGTTGTTGTTCTTCTGTTGCATGATAGCAGCAACAACACATGATGAACGCGATGTAATTAAAATCAACGCGCCAGATGTTCAGATTCAAACATGTTGATATGAGAAGAAGAAGAAGACGAAGAAGAAGAAGAAGGAGGAGGTGGAGGAAGAGAAAACAACAAAAATGGGATAACAAAAATAATCTAAAACTAAGCCACTAATAAAACGAAAAGAAACAATCAAAAGCAGGAACAAAGAAAGAACAAAACCAATAAAACTACGCTTTGAAGGGTGGAAGGGGGGGAGGGAGGGGAGGTAAAAGAAGCTTCAACGGCACAGAGTCTTAGAGATCAGTTATTGAAGCGGCAATCGAGCCGGTTGATGAACACGTTTGTTGAAAATGTGGCAACTCTCGCCGCTGTCGAGAGTGAAGCAGTCGTCACTCAGGCAGGAAAAATTGTATCATGTGACGAGGAATTCACGGGCAAAATAAGGAGAGAGACTGAGTGGAGAGGAGCGGAGCGGAGGGCGAATCTCCAGAAATGCGGCAGACGTGTTGATAAAATTCTAAAAATGATTGTTGCAGAAAACGGGAACTAAAAACGGGCAAAAAGAGGATTAAAATCGAGGGGCAAAAACTAAACCAAGCGAGCATCGAAATAAAAGCACAGAAAAGAAGAAGCAAGCGTTGTCACCAACCAACAGAAGCAAAAAAGAAGAAAGAATAAAAACAACAGCAGCAGCATCTCGTCGCTCCGTGCAACGAACAGCAGCTCAAGCTCAGCATCGGCAACATCAGCAGCATTGTCAGCAACGGCATCTGATGCCCCGCATTGATGCATCATCGTTTATTGCATCATTATCAAGAACAATAAAAACGACGACGAAATCTTCTGTGCTGCCGAGCTTCGGCAGTGAAAAAGTGTTGCTGCGGCATGCAAAGAATGTGGTCATCAGCGGTGATCAACTGCCAGCGATCAACGTGAAGCGTTTAGAAGGAAGCTGCTGCTGCCGCTGCTGTTGTTGTTGTTGCCTGCAGGATGCTGCCACGAATAAACGAGGGAGGGGGGGGAGGGAGAGGAACTGAGAAGGTGAGTCGACTAAAATAACTGACACACTTCGCGATTGCGATTTGAACAACACTCGCAACACGCAGCTCAGAAACGCAGCCGCTCACGTAATTCAAGCATTCGACATGAAGTAAGTCATTGAAATTCTATTGAAAGTAAATGCGAGGGGCTGGGAATAATGAAAAACTTATTAATTATACAGTAATTATTAATAATCTGCACTTGATTTGCTCTCTTATTTTCAAACTTAATTTTTGTCCTTATCGATTTCGAACTTGTTTTCGTTCTTATCGTAGAATGAATACGAATTATTTTAAATAGAATCTCAACTTGAAGCAGTTTTTCATTAAAAAAGCACCCGTTGAATACCTGGAGACAACAACAACTACAACTGGATTATTAAAAACCAACAAGAAGACTTTCTCAATCAACGTTACATTTTTATCAACATGAGTAACTCATTTGAATCAACAACAACAATGACAGCAACAACAAAAACAACTACAGCGATTACAGCAACAATAACAACAACAACAACAACAACAACAACAACAACTACAACAACAACAACAGCATCTCTGCTTGAATACTATCTCCGGCCAGAAATCATATTTTCATTTATATTTCGAAATGCGTTTTTATTTTAATATGCTTCTTTTATGCTCATAACATGCATCGGGAGAGAAGGAACTTCTTTCGGAGGAAGGGCAATGAAGGGCAATGAAGGGCAAAGGGACGTTAGGCGTGGCGAGGTGCACTCCAACGAAAAAAGTAGGCAGAGAAGCGAAAAACTCGTCTTCGCTCACGCTGTCGACATCGCTTCATAGAGTTGAATCTTCTCGAGATAAGCGATCAAATAATGAAAAATATGACGATGATGATGATGATGATGATGGCGATGATGACGGTGGTTATGACGATGATGATGGTGGCAGTGAAGTGACTGAAGTGGAGGAGTGGCAACACGATGGGCTGCGAAAAGGTGTGCATTTGCTATAATTTGCCGAACGAAACGCACAGCAACGCGGCCAGCTTCGGCTTGTCTGCTGGTTGGCATTGACGCCGGCTTGACTGACGGAATGACGGACAGCCTGACTGATTGACTGACTGACGGAGGGACTGACTGATGGAAGGGCTGACGGTTTCCCATCGCAGAACAACGCAAGCAGAACCGAAACCACGACGAGTTTTCGTGTTCATACTTAAAAGCTTTTGTTGCTGTGCTCGTACCTCGACGCACGCGCCGAGCGCACAGCGCAGAGCAGAGTAAATAATAAAACGCATCGTATAGAAATATTTTCATCGCATTGAAAAAGCGCAGAAAAAGCGTTCCACGTCGATAGCAATCACCGAAAAATAATAATAATAAAAACGCAAGTAAAAAAGGGGGAAAACGCGGTGAATCGGGATGAGCGAAGTGCGCATCATCAGGAATGATCGACATTTTAGCCGAGTTAATAACAAAGTTATAAGCAACACGTAGTGCAAAAAAGCCACGGAGCCACAGAAGAAAAAACCAAGCTAAATCATAATAATAATAATAAAGCCACCAGCACCAGCGCACCAGGGCACCAGAGGAACCCGAAGAAGAAAGCCCCGAAAAGAGAAGGACCGAACCCAGTGCGGAGTGGAGAAGAACGGGAAGAAGAACGACGGGAGGACGACGTTGATGACGCCGATGAGAAAAATGCTGAAAGAGAGATGATTTTCAATAAACGATAAAGAAAACTACTGAAGCGCAAGCGTAGCAGGCTCCACATGGGAAGGGTGAAGGGGGGGAGAGGGAAGAGGGAAGGGGGAAGGTGGAAGGGGGGGAGGAGCGGAGGACAGAAGAAGAAGCAGCAGGAATGAATGAGTTCTCGAAGAGGGTGCAACATTGTTGAAATGGCTTTCAACACCCAGCCGCCGCTTATCCTCGAAGTCGCGATGATTACGAAGATTGCGCTGATGATGATGATTATGTCGGCGATGGTGGCTCCCTCCTCTGCGTCGTCCTGCTGTCTTCCTCCTTAGTTCGTCGTCGTTGGCTCCAGGAATCCATCACCATCAGCACAGCGCCGACTTGTTTGTCGATGGCCGCGCTCTCATTAAACTCGAATATAATTTTTATTTATATTTGATTTCGTGGCATATTTTTTCAGGGTATCGACGACCAACCAGCCAAGGTTTGTCTTCTTCTTCTTCCTCTTCTTCTTCTTTTCCTGCTCGTTGTCGCTGTCGTTGTTGTTGTTGTTGTTGTTGTTGCGCGGTGCGATTCTCCTGCGATCGATCGATTATCTAGAAATGAGAAATTTTTGTGTGCTGCCTGCTCTGTGGTTGTTGTGGTTGGTGTTTTTTTCTGGTTTTAATTTCAAGGATAAACAATGAATTTTGGAACCAGCAGAAGAGTTTCGATACGAGCTTCGTTACTCGCAAAATTCTCAAAAAACACAAGAAACCAAAAATGAAAAATCAAGAATCATTGATTGAATTGGACGATTCTTTATTTTCAAGTTTTAAAATATTTCTATTAAACTTATTAATGTCTTAGAATACGTTTTTATTGTGTGCTTTAATGAATGAAAGATAGAATCTTTTCTTTTTCACATGCGCCAAATAAATACAACAATCAAATCAATGAGATTGTTGTTTGTATTGATATTTAATAACTGTTTTGAAGTCAAAACCGCTGCTCGAAGTGGGTGGAACATCTTCATGCATTATTTATGCAGCATCGAGAGTAACAACAACAACAACAACAACAACAACAAAAGCACCCGCGCACTTTGCTTCGGTAGCGTAACGCGTTTGCATATCAGGAAATTAAAAACTCGCGGGACGTGGTTGTTATGTTGATGGATCCATTAAAAGATAAGCGCAACGAGCGGATCCGGTGGAGCGAAGGAGGGACGGGGGGTGGGGCAGAGAAGGGAGGAGGGTGGGGGAGGGAAGAGAAGGGAGAAGGCTTCAGAGTAGGCGTTGCTACGAATGTGAGAATAACAACAACAGGTTTCACGCCATTGCAACGAATTAAACACCATTAAAAATGAATGCAGAAAAAGAAAAAATAACACAGCCGGGAAAACACATTCTTCTTTTAACGAAACTCATCACCACTCTAAAATAATTTCAAAACTTTAACCAATAATTGAAGTTTTAGAAATCGGATTACAGTTCTTTTGAAATGGAATTTAAAAATGTTTGAAATCGTGTTGACTTCAATGGATTCTGGAATATTTTAGGCTACTTTGATGGGTTTTCTCTGTTCCCAGACTCATGGAAATAATCACCACGTGGATGAGTATGATTCCCATAATAATAACAACAACAATGAGTGCAGTCACTCCGCCACGATGCGTTGAATGGTTTTTTCACGGTGCTTTCATGGTACTTTCATGGTTTTATACAAAGCATGCTTTCAAATCCGAGAATTCGAATGCTTTTAATACGAATTCTATGTGAAAATCAGCTGCACTCTTAATGATCTACTTAGCTTCATGCTCTTCGCTCAGCGGCACAGCGACGCAATGTTTTTATGCAGAGACTCGTTGTTGTTGCTTTTGACTTTTATGAATTTTTGATGCCAAAGCAACAGCAACAACAACAACAACAACAGCAACAACAACATGTTGCCGCATATCTGAGGCGGCATCGTCGGCATTCCTTCCAGCTGCATACCCAACCTAATTATTCACTTGTTCATTCATTCATGCATTCATGCATTCATTCATTCGTTCATTCGTTCATTCGTTCATTCGTTCATACGTTCGTTTACTGTTCAAATCAACCTAAAAATCTAATCTAATAAAAGCTCAAGAAATGCACAGCAGGAGAGCACAGAAACACACACACACACACTCACGCACACACACACGCACATACACACAGGCACATAAACCGTTATAGAAGCACAAGCGGCGTGTTTTGTTTTTGTGCTGATTGTTGCCGTTGTTGTTGCCGTTGTTGTTGCTGTTGATTTCGTTACTCTTCTAATCCAGTCTTGCGTTTATTTGTTCCGGTTTCTCGTTCAAATCCTGCGCCGTCGCTGTTTGCTTGTGATTTTCGTCGTTCCGTTCGAGAGAAAGTCCGCCGGAGTTATGAATTCCGTTAAACCGATGAAATTAACTGCAAACGCCGGAGCACTCGATCACCATCGCATGCAATTAAAATGCGGTTATAAAAAAAGAACCCGTGAAATCTTCATTTGTTTCATTTGTTCATGTAACAACAACAACAACAACAACAACAACAACAACAACAACAACAAATTATCGATCTTAATATTAAAGTCGGTGCTGGATTTTCTGATAATTTTTCACTCTTGTGTGTGCTTGTTTGCTACTTAATCTAAATTCGCTTTTTAACTTCGATTTCTTCTTAATTCCTTGGATTTATTTTGAAATCTTTTCATTTACAACACTAATTCGTTTAGTTTTATTTCGTTATTTAATATTTTCCAATCTCTTTCTTTCGATAGTAGTTTCTTTAACTAGTTTAAATGATTTTAATATATATTTTAACCTTTTACTTATTGTTTTGCTTTTCAATTAATTTATTTTGGTTTTTTGTCTTTATTTAAAATAGAAATCGTTGGCAACTTATAATAAAAGACGTAATTTTTGAAATTTATGGAATTCCAACGTTTTTGCGTAGATTTCTGATAAAATATGAAATGATGGACATACCGAATGCTCGATCTCGACTCCAAACTAATCATAGTTTAAATAAACGCTTTAAAATACCTGAAACGATAAAAAAGAAGATGAAGAAAAAAATTAATAAAGTTTCTATGAACAATTTTTTCTTAAATGAAGACATTTTAAGGAATTATGAACAAGAAACTATTATGTATTGAAGAAAAGTATTTGTATATATTTTCAGCGTATTAATAATAACAAAAATAACAACAACAACGAGAAGTAACATTATTAGTAGCTTAAAAGTCGTTGTACTCAACGTTGCCAAGAGTTCAACTTTTCAACAGAAAAAAAAACATTAAATACAACAAAAGAACGAAATGAAGTTTGGACAAATTTGAGGTGAAGGCAGATAAACAGATATACATACACACATGCACGTACACACACACACACACGCACACACTCATGCAGCAACAACAACAACTCAATTACAGCAAACAAGTGGCAGTTTTTAGAGGAAAAAACATTTCTGAAGCAAATACAAAGAATACGAACAAAAATTAGAAGACGAAAAACGTTCGCCTTCAACGATTGACAACAACAACAACAACGACGATGACGACGACGGCGACGGCGACGGAGTTCGTTTTTAAAGCAGCCATTTGCTCGTTTCGACTTTTAGCCCGAGAGGCACCTCGGATTCGGCCGATGAGATGCCGACCCGCAGCTCGTTCATATGAAATGCGGCGACTGCGGCGTGGATTTCACATGGTTGCCAAATGAAGGCGTGCAGTATAACAACAACAACAGCAGCAACAACAACAACAACAACAAAAACAACGAAATAACAGAAGTTATCAAAACATAATAATTTTCTATTTCATGCCTTCGTATTTTTGGCATTTAACGTTTTATAAGCTGGTTCTTTTTTGTGGTTTTTGGTGTTGAATAGGTTACAAAATATTGTTAACCTCAGATGTGCAACACCGAAAATAACAACAACAACAGCAACATGTAGATATATCGTACATGTTTAAATTATGAAAAATATTTCCATCCAGTCTAAACTCAGTCTTCAAATGAAATTCCGCAAACAGAGGATAAAAAAATATCAACTCAACTCATGGACGGATATTCAAATTGCTGAGAAAATGAGGCACAAAATCAAAGCAATCAACACCGAGACCGACCCATATAAATAGCTACAATAACAACAACAACAACAACAACAACAACCAATGATTTACGGTCCACCGATTTAAGTTGGCAGACGTACATAAATCCACCTGTTGACAGTCGCTGTGAGTGGGAAAAACGAAGACGACCCGACGAAGAAAGAGAGAAAATCTTCTCCTTCATTTTCGTCTTCTTCTCACATGGAGACACAAGAATATTCGGAGTAAATACGACCGAAAAGGGAAAGGATGCTCACAGAGCCATAAACAACAACGAGACAACAACAACAACCAGACAACAACAACAACAACCACACAACAACAAAGGTAAAAAGAGAACAATATTAGTTTTGAATGTGCGCTGAACGAATTGTTTTGGTGGAGTTTCTTAGAAGTCAGCCACAACAACAACGATACTCCGCAATAATACGCTCGGAGTAGGAAACTCGAAAACCAGGAACAACAACAAAAACAACTGCAGCAGGAGCCGAAGCAACATCAGAAGCTGAAGCAACGGCTAAAGCAATAAAAATTATAGCTGCCACTCCTCGTCTGCCATTCGTCAGGCCAAAAGAAAATATATTGCGCAGAAAATATTTAATATAAAACGCAGCCTCCCTTTCCCTTTCCTCCCCCCTGCCAACCCTATGAATCATCTAAGAATTATCAGGTCATGTTCAGTAAAAGCAACGTAGATAATTTACAGTTCTGTAATCTTAATTCTAATATTTTAGACGTGGTTCTGACTTTTGTAGCACTTTTGTTTTTATTACAGTTTTAAAAAAGAAAAGAAAGTTTATTAAAAGAATCAAATGATAGATAGAGAAACTGAAATGCCGAATAATAGCATTTATTCACTTTTAATGTCATTTCTATCGGGAATTTAAACTGAAAACAGCCCGATCTTTAAGAGCGCAATGAAAAGATCCTTATACTTTTGCTTTATGAAGTATTATAGTCGATTTTTGGAAAATTTCAAATGATGCTTAACTTGAAACAAAGACTGCTTAAAGCAGAAATAAAAATCCAAAGAACTGGTGTAGTTTTCTGTGAGTATTATGATCAAAAGTGTAGGAAAGTAGAACCGCCGAAATGATCACTCAACCGAATTTATTACTCTGAGTTTTTAGCCGCTTCACCTCACTTCAGTACCGTTCAGGCCACTCCGCTCCACTCCGGTTCCAATATATTCACCACTACTCTCCCCTCCCCTCCCCCCTTCGCCATTCTACTCCGCACTACGCTTTTTCAACCGAACATTCGAACTTCCTAAGAAATGTGATACAAATCAGCAACAGCAACACCCTAGTAAAGCAGCACACAAACCAACACACTCATTTAGGATCTCTCTCTCTCTCCCTCTCTCTCTCTCTCTCGCTCTGTTAAATCTAGAGAAGCGTCTCTTCAGTTTGTGTCAACTGGCTGCTTGTTGTTGTTTCGAGACCCCCGCCCGCGATCGCTCCTGAGCTGCGCCGAAGCTTTTCTGTTGTCATTATGTTGAGCGATGGCGAGTCTGATGAGTGCAACCGCAAGGATGGAGACAGCGACGGCAGCGTTGGCATCATCGGCATCGATTGCGGTGCCGTTGCCGTTGCAGTCGACAAGAATGTTGTGGCTATTCGGAGGACGATGCTTCGGTGTTGCGATGAGGGCGAGGGAATGCGGGTGGCGGTGGCAAGGAGGCGGAGGAGAGGAATAGAATGCAAAATAAAATGAAAGTCAACCTGCTGCGGCTTCTGCTGCTGGTTGCCTGACTGACTGACTGACTGACTGAGCATTCATTCGCAAATACAATGCAAAATGAAGCTAATCCACGGCAGCAACGACAACAACAACAACAACAACAACAACAACAACGCGTTGAGGTCTTAAAAGAGACAAAACCGAAATCCTTCACAGTCAACGCGCAAAGAATGGAGCAAAACAAAAGACGGTCAGCGAAGCAACAACGTGGCAACAACAACAACAGCAACAACAACTGGGTATATACATATGTAGGTACAGCAGCAACCAAAAGCAGGAGGAGGCTGAAAAGCGAGAAGAAGATGAGGAAGAAGATCAAGAAGCGGAAGAAGAGGAGGAAGAACTCAACTGCTGCTGGATGGCGGCTTTTGCGCGCTTAAGCCGCAGCAATGAATTCATCGTTGACAGATCTCGTTAATTTAATTCTTATCGCGAGGATAGCATCGAGCGCGCTGAAGTAGCCAGCAACATCAGGAGCAGCGACAGCAGCGGCGGCGGCAGCGGCGGCAGTGAGAGAGAGGAGGGCCCACGACACTCCGCGCAACGAGCGCAGCATCAGTGGGCAATCACTGAATGGGTTCTGCCTGCGTATTGAAGGGCTCCTCCAGCCGGCATGGCCTGGATGTATGCAAATAGGGGCCTTTGTTGTTGTTGTCGTTGTCGCCGGCTGCTGCTGCGGCTGCGGCGGCTGCTGTCCCAGCTGAAGGATCTTCTTTGCATATAAAAAAGGGCACCGAGCTGGGTACTTAGTTGCTGTTACTGTTGAGATTGCAATTCTTGTTGTTATTGCTGTTGTGGTTGTCATGGCTGCTGCGAGCAAGATTTCGCTTTAGCAGCTATAAATTTTGTCAACGATTTGTTTTCCTTCTCATTTTTGTTTGCTTCTTTAAAGGATTTGCTTGGAGTTTCTTATTGTCATTGTTATTGTTGTTGTCATTGTTGTTGTTGTTATCGAATTGGCAGCCGTAAAAAAGAATTCCTTGAATTTTTAGGGTTGCCTGCCAACGAATCTTTAAGGACACACTTATTTTGCTTAACGGACAGCTGAGACACTTGAAAGCAGCAGCAGTGCAGAGCCTTAGAACCGGCTGTTGGAGGGGGGGGGGAAGACGGGGTGAAGCAACGAAGGACCGAGTTGCTTCCCTTGCTTCTGGCTGTTTTGCATAAAAACCGCGCAGATTTTTTAAATGTCAATCAAGTCCTCGGCGCTGACAGCCGCCGCTTCAGTCGCTTGACAATTCGAACTCGAATTCGGATGCGATGCGATGAGATACGATGCCCGAATGCCACGTCGTTTATTGGATGTCAATTTTTCAGCTTCGTTAAGCGAATCGCGGCACAGCGGAAATTTGAAAAAAGTAAAAAAAAAATATAAAACAAATTTAGTTTTGAACTATTATTGAAACATGGAAACATTTGTAATGAAATGAAGTAGAAAATGAAGCGATAACGAAATAGAAAATCAAGAAGAAAGGAGAATATGGAATAAGAAGAAGAAGAAGAAGAGGAGGAAGAAGCGAGGAGAAGACGAAGGAGCATGAAAAGTAAAAGATATCGGATTCGGTTTAAATCTTTCATTCAGTTGATGATCGACTTCATTAAATTTTTAGGAAAATATATTAAAATGTGGTATGTTTTAATTGTTCAAAAATGTATGATAATTTAGATATATTTTTTAAATTTTATAACCTTTTTTTAAGTTCATGAATATTTGTTCAATTTTCGTATTTTTTAAACATTTTTTGAAAATCGTTCAATTATTGAAATCGGATGAAAAGAGATCAAAACACTTTCAGTTCTTTTAAAGGGTTTCTTTCCCAGAAAAAGTTCCGATTTGACTCTTCGATTCTTCAGTTTGCAGAGAAAACACAAGAAAACACATACACACATATACACACACACACACAAATACAAACACACAGATATTCACTCCGACCGACTCTGATCCATTCAAATGGATATTTCCCAATGTTTTCAGTTTTAATTCGAATGTTGAATTTTTAAGCGTATAAAATCAGGCTTTAATTGAATTATAATGCTAGTAATGAGATTATATATCGTATATATACAGGGAAAAATACAAAAACAGAGTTAACAACAACAACAACGATCTGTAGTGGAATGCAACCAGTTTTAGTCACGTGCCACCGAATTGAGTTGAATTATTTAATTGAAATTGCAGTCTAGATGATTTCAATAATAATAGTAATATAACAATAAATAATTAGAAATAAAAACAGTAATAATAAAGTTGTTACAACGATTTCTCGAAGAATTCAAGTATAACCCGGAGCAAATGAGTTTAAAGGTCAGAACCAAAGGCTTTAAAGTCGATCGGTTATCGACTATCGCCGTAGATTGACACACACTCGTACCATGAACCTTCCTTCATTTCTTTATTTATTTCATAATTTCTATCATTTATTTCTTTATTCTTTCTATCTTCATTCTTCCTTCTTTCGGGTCTCTGTTCCTTTCTTTTAATTATCGCTTTAAATCATTGCCTGGATGTGTTTCCATCTGAAATCAAACTTAAGTTCGGGTTTGATTTTAATTGAATTCGATATGAAGACTCTCAGGATTAGAAGAAGATCTCAAATCGAAGAAGTTCAATGGAAGTCTAACGGGACCTCTTGAAGTGGTAATAAACGATTGAGCAATCACTGGCGATTGTTGCCCGCGGTGAAGCACAAAGGATCCAAGCGTCGAAACTTCCACTCTTGGAAATCTTCAGACGCCTCGCGGCTCCTCAAATCATGGATTGTTGTTGGAGTGACTTCAAATGTTTATGATTAAATTTTATTGTTTGCTGTTTTATCTTTTCTGCTTTAATTCGTACTGATTTGATTTGGACTTTTTTCCACCTTTTATTGTGTTGGCGATTTTTTTAGAAAGTTTATTAAGTAAGCAGCGATTTATTTATTTTCAGTAATTATTATGTGATTGCAGAAGCTTTTGCTATGCAAGTTGTTGTTGCTTCTTTCGCTTCTGTTGTTGTTGCTTCTTTTTAAGCTTCTGTTATAATTTTTAGTCAATTGAAGTTAGAGAATCAAAACCGAAGTCGTTGTTGCTGTTGCTTTGTCTCGCTGCTGATTTATTTGCTGGTTCTCACCTCCTCCTTCTTCGTCTTCTTCTTCTTCTTCTTCGTCTTCTTCTTCTTCCTCTCCCTCCTCCTCTTCCTCTTCTTCTTCGACTGCCAACTATTCACGTGCTAATTAGTTAGGAAAATCGTAAAGTTTTTTAAATATTAAGTAATAAAACATGAAGATTGCTTTCTGGCAGCAACTGCAACTGCTGCTGCTGTTGCTGCTGTTGCTGCTGTTGTTGCTGTTGCTGCTGCTGCTGTTGTTGCTGCTCTTCATAGTAATGATTTTTCTTATGATACTCAAGCTTCCGATGTTTCTGCTGTTGGTTTTCCTTTGTTTTCTATTCTTCAGCGGCCTCTCCTTCGGCTGCTGTTGTTTTTGTTGTTGTTGTCGTTCCATTGACATTCTAATCACAGTGGAAAACGTTTTAATTATCATTTAAAATTCGACTTGGCTTCATTATTATTCTGCACGCTTATTTAATGTGTGGAAAAAAGTCATCGCTGCCAAACGCCGTCATGGTTTCCATGGCAACCGATGAGGAGCCTGTAGCAACTCGTTACTGCTGCTGCTGCTGATGTTGCTGCTGCTGCTGATGTTGCTGCTGCTGCTGATGTTGCTGATGGTGCATCGGTGGTTATCTGTTGTTGTTGTTGTTGTTGCTACTGTTATTGGCAATTCTTTTGTCTTCTTCTTGTGCTCCTTGCTGTTGCTTCAATCTTCTGACATTCACTTCCGTGTCTAAAGCTTCATTTAGTTATGGTTTTTACGAGGTTTTTCTCATACTTTTATCTCATTTTTACATTATTTTTGCCTCTAAAAATTATTTAAGTCTTTTCTTGCAGTTATAATTGAAGATTTTTTTATTGTTGTTAATGTTTTTCTACCTTTTTTTCTCTGTTGTTATTCTCAGTTGTTGTTTGTTACTCTTTGCGGAATTTTTGTTTGTTTTGTTGTCTTCTGTAATCACAGGCAATAGCAACAAAAACAACAACAACAACAACTACGGTAAGAAGCACTACTCACAGAGTAAATCGCTTTATCAGAGTTTATAATAAGCTAAACATGTGGGACGTCCTTTTAATAAAAAGTGATCAATGAAGTGATTTTCTAACTGATTCTTCTGTTTTTAGTGTTCTTCACCTTCCGTGATCCTTCCATGCAATCATTAGAATAGTATTCTGAATAACGGAAGCAGTAATTTAAAGTAATTTAGACTCATCAAGAATATAGTATGTACATGGATCATGTCCAATCGGTTCTCATCACGAGCAACTGAACATCAACGGAGAAGCTTTTTTTAGTTGAGGTTCTCTGCTAGAATTTCTTTTAAATAGTTGTTGTAATGAGAGATAAAAAAAAGCTTAGATTGATAATGAGAAAATATCGTGCAAATATTTATGCATAATAACTGCATGGAATACGGAGAGAGAGAGAGGGAGAGAGAGAGAGAGAGAGAGAGAGAGAGAGAGAGAGAGAGCGAGAGAGAGAGAGAGGAAGAAACCGTTACCCGAACAAGAAACAACCAAATGAGTGGAAGCTGTTTGAGGAAGAATTCCAAGCCAAGCTAGAGTTAAAACAGTTTGGATAACTTGTGGATAACTCGGATAACTCGAGGATAACTCGGTTAACTTTCAGTAAAGATTCTTTTTCATGCAACTTTTGGAAAAAACAAGCTTAAGTACCACTCTGAGCACTGACGAAGCTTCCACTAGATGGCGTTTTATTATCTACAGAAAGCGGTGAGTGTGGGAAAGAGGGCGAAAACACTTCGAAGTCGCTTTATTCGGCAGCTGAAGAAGAAAAGCAAAGAAATGTGACAACAGAAAGAATTTCAATTAAATTCAAAAACCGGAAGCCGGAGCTCGGAGTTTCTTTTGAAGGATGTCACCTTAAAAGAGGCGAAGAAGAAGAAAACAAGGCAAGGACAATAACAAAAACAATAAAAACAAGCGGAACAACATCAGCAAATAAGTTTTACATAAATATTTAAATAAGGAAAAAAGTAGCAAAATTAAAGTGAGGAAAAAAGTTCACAGAAAGACAATCAAAGTTAGAGAAGTAGCAGCAGCAACAACAACACCAACAACAACAGAGTGGCAGCACCATCATCGGCAGCAGCGGCGGCGGAATGACTTGACGCCGCCACAAAAAACGCTACGACGAAGACAAAATGGCTTCCAATTTCAATGTTTCTGCTTTGTTGACTCTCGCTTGTTGTTGTTGTTGTTGTTGTTGTTTTTGTTTGTGTGCTTATGCTCGGCCGCTGCGAGAGGGTCGGCCTGCCAGCAACTTCAGCTTAGCTGAGCTGAGCCGAGACGAACCGAGCCGAACTGCTCACCACTCAAGCACGAAACCGTTCATGTTTTCTTAATTTTTATATATTGTTGTTTGTTGTTGCTGTTGTTGTTGCTTGTTGCTTGTTGTTGCTTGTTTCTTGTTGTTGCTTGTTTCTGCTTGTTGCTGTTGTTGTTGTTGCTTAGTTGTGTTGTTGTTGCTGCTTTTAGACTTCTTTAACTATGCTGCCAAAGCAATAAACGACATGGACTTGAATACAGCGGGCCTCAATGTCAGTGCTGTTGTTGTTGTTGTTGTTGTTGTTGTTGTTGCTGCTGCTGTTTTATTATGGCAGATACCTTTATATGTATGTACGTGTGATTATATTGTTTTTAACCTTGTTGTTGTTGTTATGTTGTTGTTGTTCTTCGTACGATTGTGGTTCATTCCTTTGGCATGTTTCGGGGTTGGCATGTCTTTTAGTAATTATGATTTGTGGTGATATAATATAATTGCAGCAGCTCCAAACAGATAACAATGTGTGTGTGTGTGTGTGTGTGTGTGTGCATGTTGTTGTTTTGCGGTTGCTCTTGTTTCTTAATGAGCAGCTACACATGAGCAAAGAAAATTGATTGCCTCCTTCGTCGACCTTCCGTCGAGTTCTCCGGCAGAGTACGAGGTCCCTCATTCAAGAGAAACAGAACGACGACGCTCCCTCTCACTCGCTCACTCGCTCACTCCCTCTCTCTCTCTCTCTCACGCTTCATCTCTCTTTAGAAGATCATCCTGTCAGCCATCAAAGCTGAGTGACGCGCTGAACAGCGTCTCCGTTCTCTGTTGTTGATAAAGCAATAAAAATGAAGGGAAGATTATTTTTTTGGTGATGTTGATGTTGATGTTGATGAATTCCTTGATGAGGTAGTTAAATAAAATAAGAAGAAGAAGAAGAAGAAGAAGAAGACGAGGCGCATCGCGAAACAAGTGCGGAGAAGTACGAAGGAAAGAATGAAAGAGCAGCATAAAAAACCGCAGAGGGTTGGGCTTAAAACATGGGCTACGTTAATGGATCAGCGCAAAAGAGGGGCTGCTTTTTCATTGTTTTTATTGTTGTTGTTGTTGTTGTTGCCTTTGTTTTTGTGTTTGTCTTTCAATATTCCACACAATGAATAAAATGGCGGCTTTCAGGTGCGAATGGGTTCGTATTTCTTCTGATTTGTTCTCTCCTCGTTTCTTTCCTTGTTTCTTCTTCTAGTTTCTTGAATTACGAGTGTATTTAAAATGCGTTTGATATTATGCAAATATTTTCCTCGTATTCTTTTTTATTAACTCCACGAGTCACGAGAAATGCAAATTTCAACGCGTGCGCTGAATTTTCCGGCGCAGCAAAGAAAATTCCAACACGAATGCGATGTATTTAAGCATCAACCAGCAAAAAGAAAGACGGACAAAAAACAGACAAAAAACGGAGAAAAATAACACCAGAAAAGTGAGAAAAAAGTCCGAGAAAAGCGAAAATCAATGGATTGTACTTGTATTGAGACAAACAGAGAGAGGAAGTGATTGAAAAAGCGAGACAGATGTCAGTGATGATGCGCTTGTGAAGAACTCACACAAAATCACACTTATACGAATACACACGTGCACTCACACATACACACACACACACTACAAGTACACGTTTGTATCCGCGGCTCTTCGAAGGTTCTACTAAAGATTTCTATCCATTCACCGAAAAACCGCTTTAAAAAACCTTCATTCAAATCTTTTATATTGAAAACTGTTTAAAACTATTTTCTAAAAAGGTTTCTGATTTAAAAAAGCACCAAACAGGTGTAAGAAAGCCCAAGAAATCGTCAGTGAAGCCTGTGAAATGATTTACAAGGTGTTAATTGAGGTTCTGAAAGGTTTTAGGAAAGATGCAAGGCTTCATTGAGTTCCTTGCGGACTTCAAAGGTTTGAGGCACTTCAATTTCTCTGAAGTAAAGCCAAGCATAGACTAAAATAAACCTGAAGCTCTAATAAATCCATAGAAGGACAATGAAACCCTTTATTACACTCCATTCTGTTGTCAAAGCCTTCAAATACTTTGAAAGGACTTCGATGCATTCCAAGTTCACTCTGCAATTTATTTCAAACCAAATCGTTGCCAAGCTTTAAACATTTTGAAAAGCAGAAGCGAAATAATGGATTTAGTTGTGTGTTTCAACAAATTGCTTGTTTCTTATTTAATGCACAGTCTGTTGGTTTCGTTGAGGTCTTGGGTTTCGGTCTCGGTTACGGTTTCGGTCTCAGCCTCGGTTACGGTTCACTCGGATGCGAATATTGGCTGCATTTCTGTTGTTTGCAACCGTGTTGCTGTTGCTGTTGCCACGATGCCATCCATTGCTATGTTGTTGTTGTTGCTGCTGGAATGGTTCTCGTTGCTATTCTTGTTGTTGTTGGTTGCCTCTGTCCTCCCGAGCTTCCAGCTCCTTGTATCCGCCATTTAAGGCGCCACATTTGCGTTCGGTCGCCTCTGCTAATTCGCTTGACCTCATCCGCTCCAAGAATTTATTTTATTCTACTTCTTTTCCGATTTTTCTTTTTGATGCTTCTGTTTTTATACTTATTTGTCTTTTTTTGTAGATTTCTAGACGCCGAAAGCACCAGCAGCTGCTTTTGCCTGCATTTTATGGCATTTAAATGAACTCGAATAAAATAAAGAAACAACGACAGACAGATGAAGAAAATTCCATGTTCTGCTATTTTAATTTGTTTAATTTTTTGAAATGATTTTTATAACATTTTTCGGTACTGTTTTCTGTAAAAATACTCTTCAGACTTTTCGGAACATTTTCCAATTCGGCTTTCTTTCGGTTTGATTGTTTTTTAGTCTTTCGTTTCAATTTATTATTCATTTTTCTAGCTTGTAGTCGTTGTACAGTCTATTTTCTGTATCTTTCAGTCACTGTTTATTTATTTTTATTTTTTCTTTTTCTTATGATCTCTCGCTATTTTCCTATTCTATGTTTTTTCATTGTTTCCATGTTCTTTGAGTAGTGGGTGGATGTTTCGCCTTTTAAGTGAAGTGATTCTGAGTAGAATGAAGAAGTGGAAGACGCAGAGAACGCCGCACTACCAGCACCAGCATCTATCAGAGTGGCTACATTAGCAACAACAACAACAACAGCAACAGCAACAACAACCGCAGTTCAAACTCTTGCCTTATACGTCAATAAAAGCACATGAACTCTGTTGCAGCGGTTGTTGTCACTGCTACTCTTGAAGCAGTGGTTGTTGTCACTACTCTTGAAGCAGTGGTTGTTGTCACTACTCTTGTAGCAGTGATTGTTGTTGTTGTTATGCAAACAAAAAATGCGTTTTTCATTCTATTAATTAATTTGAAGGGCACAAAAAAGAGCTCGCAAGAATGTCGACTGTCGAGACTGTTGTTGAAACAACGATTTTATTTTGAATAAGGGGCGGTTGGAGGGGAGTGGCACCTGAAAAAATTGAAGTAACATTTTTCGGCACGGTTTGTCAATGATTTGAAATAATTTTCCAAACAGCTTGATAGACGAATAAAAAGTATTGAGGAAAAGCAGCATCGAGCAATTAAAAGACTTAAGCGACAAACTTGATTCATTATTTTGTTGATTAATGCGTCTATCTTATCCTCTTATATTCTATTTACTTATCTTTAAAGTGTTTTATTGACCTATCTTCGGATATTCTTTTATCGAAGAGATAGCTTAAAGCATAAAACTGCCGAAAAGCGCTGAATAACTGAAGCATAACAGAAAATCACTTCATCGGCAATCGAATTTCGGTCTGTTTGCATAAATAGTCCGTTTTAAGGTCCATTCGAGTTGATTTCGATTTCGCTTTGAGTTCGCAACTCACAACAGTAACGGAAGATTATCGCAGACGCACAGATTGGAATGCCATCGAAGAGCAACAAACGAGATCTTCGCTAAATGGAGTGAGCATAAATTCGTGAAAACTAACATCGGCATCAGCGATTCAGTCACAATTAAAATGGCGAATTTATGAGGCGAATCAGAAAAGCGACTCAGAAGTGATCGCGGTCGATCTGGACAACTCTCAGCATCGTAAATAGATTCATGCAAGTGTAATGTGACAACTGATCGAGTTTCTAAGTAAAAACGTGGAACCGAAGAGGAAAAAACAACATTGCAATGCATTAAGGAGAAGAAGACGTGGAAGAAGTGCAGGAGTTGAGAGAGGGGGAGGTGGGGAAAGGAGGAAAACAGGAAGGATGAGAATAGGAGTTACTAAACTTGAAAAAAGGACGAACCGAAGACTGAAAGAGTTTAAATTTCTGATGATACTTTTAATTTAAATCAAAATTACATTTCATTCACTTAATTTATACTTTATTCTGTAGTATGAATGAGTGTAAACTTCATGTAATAGAGTTTGTATATTATGTCAATGAAATAACGAGAGAAACACACTCGCGATGCCAACTAATTTGAGAAACCAGCAAACGCGAGGAGCGCAACATGTGTCTTGGGCCTCGAGTGTTGCTGGCAGCGGTAAGCATGTAGCTGGAAACCTAATTTAATGTGAGTCGGGTAGCTGCTCGCTGAAGAGTGTGTGTTCGGCTTTGTGTGCGTTTCTATGATTGCTTTTACCACCCAAGAAGTCGGGAAGAAGAACTACTAAAAACTAGTAACCAGAAGCAGCAGCAGCACCATAAAGAAGCCAGCAGCAACAGCATTAGCAACATAAGCATCAGCAGCAGCAGCAGCAGCAGCAGCGTAGCATTGCTCCAGCTCCGAACTTGCTATCGACCTTAAATTATTGTCTGCAGATGAATCTGCTTAAGTTGGTTATTCTTTCCGTCGTTCTTCTGGCTTTTTTGCTCTGCGTTTGTGGTTGATTCTTTTTCACAGATAAAAGCGCATAATTTGCACTATTTTATGAGTTCTGCAGAAGCATAAAATATGACAATCAACAAAAACATCAGCCAACAACAACAACTAAAGCACTCACTACATGATTTTACGACTAAAGCAACGCAACAATGTTGCAGCTTAGAAAAACTAACAGAAAACAAAGAAAAAGTATCAGAAATGCATAAAAATGTTAGAAATGCAACAAAAAAAAGGCAAAAATATTAATAACTGAATTTATTAAAAAATAATTCTTTCTTTTGTGGTTTCTCCTTCTAAAATGCAGAAATAAAATGCTAAATCTTGAGACAATGCTTTCGTTGCAGAGCTTCCGGAGTTTATTGCTTTAGCAAAGGACGGAAAAATCGGGAAAAAGAGAAAACAGAAGCCATTTCCTCCTGCTTTCCTCCTGGTTTTGTTTTATATTACTTTGTGGGCGTGGACATGCGCCCGATTGTTGCGAATGTGCTGCTGCTTGCAGTTTTCTTTGCGCTACGCTCGGCAGCAACGTAACGATCTCCAGTGGCAGAGCTCAATATTTATGTGCCAGCCACAACCTACTTCCTTCCAAGCAACAACAACAACAGCAACAACAACAACAGCAACAACAACAACAACAACAGCAGAAACGGCAACAACAACAACAACAGCAGCAGTCGTTGAGGTGGTAAAATCTGCCATCGGCACCGAGCACATGTTTTTCATCACTTGTCATTATTCGAACTGCTGCCATCGTGTGGCTGCTGCTGCTGCTGCTGCTGCTTCTGTTGTTGTTCTGATTTTTTATGTTGCCGCATTTTTAAGCGTGGAGATCGCGTCCATAAGAAAGGCCTAAGAAGCTCGGAATCAGCAGCAGCGCCAGCAGCCGAGTTTTGATGCATGAGTCGAGGCCCAGAAATTTATTATTTTCCATACACACACCCTGTTCTTAAATTAAACATTATTAATCGTTGCTTCTAATCAATTATCGCTTCCATCTTTAATTAATTTTGTACAAAAATCGGTGCTTTCGTTGTTGTATTTTGTTGTCCTTGTTATCAACTCTCAGCAGCAGGTTGTCTGGTAGCCCTCTCCTTCTCCCCCTCCTCCCCTCCCCCACATGATCTACTTTTTAAAGGGTTTTTAATTTTCACCTTTCTTTTTACGGATCTCGTTAAAATCATGAAAAGATTTCATAACTTTTTTGTTTGTTTTCAGAACAGAGAAGAAAGTATGAATTCTCAGCGAAAAGAGAACAACAATTAAATGAATAAAAAGAAACACAAATAATCGCAAATGGAAAAAAAGTAGTCGAACATAAAGAAAACGAAATTAAATAAAAGAAATTTATAAAACAAAATAAACTAAATTAAGTTTATTAAATAAACTGAATAAATTGTCGCCTTCATCTCGTGTCTGATTTTTACTATTTATCGGCGTCTATTTTTGATTATTTTTAATTTTTTTACTTTTAATTGTTGATTCTTTGTTCTTTATTTTCGCTCCAGTTACTGTCTGTTCTTTAGTGCAAATATGAACATAGCTGTTGCCTCTTCTTGTCTCCCCCTCACCCTCTGTCTGTCTCTTTTTCTCTTTTTCCCTTTCCTATTTTTTTGGCCCTTCGTTTGCTTGCTTTGGAACTCTTCGCTTCTTCAGCGCTTCAACACGTTTTTAGTATTTATGCTCAACATATTTTATGGAAGATTTAAATCAACTCTGCCGCAGTCGCCGCCGCCGTCGCCGTCACCGTCGCCGTCGCTGCTGCTTGCCACAGAAACAATTTGTAATTTTTGCTTATCGCTGGATTTTTTAATTTTCACACAGATTCGCGGAGCCGCTCGCAGCGCTGCACACGAGAGCAACGAAAAACGAGAACGAAAGCAAGACAGACGCCAGCACCAGCGGCTCCACCGGAGGATCCACCCGAGGAACCAGACGACGATGCGCGCACATGTTCCAGGATTAGTTTTCTACAGATATTTCGTTGGACACCGCGTTGTTGTTGCTGGCATTGTTGTTGCATGCACCCAGCATGGAAATGAAAACAATCTGCCGCAGCTAGAATCAGGTCTTTAATGTGCACTGTGTGTGTGTGTGTGTGTTTGTGTGTAAGTGTGTGTGTGTGTGTGTGTGTGTGTGTGTGTGTGTGTGTGTGTGTATTCAGTATGTGTGTGTATGAGTTCCTGTACATGTGTGTCTATGCAAAGTAAGGTTCTATAAACACGTCGGTTGCATGTCAGCCGCGTGCTGTTGAGTTGCTTTGCTGCCGCCTTTCTCCCGCCTCCCTCTTCGCCCTCTTCTCTATCGCTCCTCGCTCCTCGCTCCCTCCCCCTCCCTCTCCCTCTTTCTCTCTTTCCGCAAAACGTCATTTTATAATTTTCAGCTTCGGTTCAGACTATTAAAGCTCATTAAAGTTGATTGGGTTTTGCGTTTCGCGAAGAGATACTTTTTAAATGATTAGCGGCTCCTCTTCGTTCTCTCTCTCTCGTTCGTTGTTGCTCTTTATTTCAATCCCTCCTCTCCTTGCTCCCTTCTCTTCCGTGTTCATTCGAATTCCTGTTTCTGTGGTTCTGCGAAGCTCATCGACTGTTTTTTGGGAAGCAAGAAATGAAGAACTGGTAGAAGCTAAAGAATTCAGTATTTAAACAGGGATTAAAACGTGTGGAATAAAGTAGGAGTAAAAGTGAAAGAAGGAAGAAGGAAGAAGGAAGAAGGAAGGGAACAGAGGGGGAGAGCGAAATAGACGAGAATCACGGAAACCGATCGGCTTTGTTGTAAGTTTTCTAAGTTTAAAGTTAATAAGTCAGCACTTTCTTATCAGTGAATCATGAATCATGTGACGATGCTTCATTTAATGCTTAGTTTTGACTAATTATTATTATTGATTATTGATTATTATTCTACAGTGTTTCAGAGCATCCTTCGATTCGATTTCGTGTTTGATTCTTTGCGGTTTCGTTTTCATTTCGTTTGCTTTTATTTTCGGGTTTTCCTCAGTTTCTAATCAATTTTCCGCCGCCATCCGGCGTTCCGACTCGTGTACGGAGTGCGTAAATGCGAGTATGCGTCATTAAAGATTTTATCATCCATCCCGACGTTTAAATAATTTTACAGTCTTTGTAATCAAAGGACTTAGCAACAAACTTGCGCTTTTTAAATATGTTGCCGTTGCCGCTGCTGCACGCCGATGCTTGTTAGAAGCTGCGCAGACACAATATTTTAATTACTGCTTTTTTAGTTTGGCCACCGCTGTAGATCCGCCGCCGCGGCGAGTGTCTGCAACACTGTCGGCAGCTTTTATTGCCGCAACATTGACGCTTTATGGTTTATTAGAGAAGCACAAAATACTGAGGAGCATTTGCAGTTTTATGGTTTTTAATAAGAAAAATAAACGAGCTGGAAAGTCGAAGTTCTCGTTGCGGTTGTTGTTGTTGTTGTTGCTGTTCTCGTTGCGGTTGTTGTTGTTGCTGTTGTTGTTGCTGTTGTTGTTGTTGTTGTTGTTGCTGTAGCCTAACAATGCTTCGGCTTGAATTTGCACCCAATTTCGCAGTGGAAAATGTGAAAATGTGGCGAAAATAACAACGATTTTCTTATCGCAAGGATTCCCGTCTTTCTGCTGGCGCTCCGCTGGCCGCATGTTGCAGCAACCTTCACATGCTCCGAGCAACAAGCGTACTCTTGTGAATTCTCGTCTGTATACAAGTCATGTCGTTTAGCTTCAACTGCCGTCGCCTCGAATAACGGTTGCTATGGCAACAGTCGACGTTGGCGTCTCCCTTCTCTTGTCTCCTGCCGCCGCTTACTGCAGTGAGTGGGGCGAAGTGATTACAGAGCGAGTTCGAGATTTCAACTCATAACATCTCAGCGAAAATTACAGTCTCAGCTCCCTGCGTCACTCGCTGCTCACCCCCGTCGCTTCACCCTCGAATCGAGTGCCACTAAATTGCCACCAAACGGTGTCGAGATAAACGCTGATATAGTTTTACGGCTTTTATCGCTGAATAGAGCTTAAGTGGAGCGCGGCCAGAAGATAAGAGAGCTGCCAGAGAGTGCTCCAGGAGAGGGGGACACCACGAGCACCAGGAAGTGCAGCGAAATGCGGGGAAAGCCATCACCGAGAGCAATTTTAACGGCAGGTGTTGAGCGGTGAGCTCGTGAGGACTTTTATGTGAGCCGTAAAGGTTGCAAGTGTTTTTCTCAGCTCGTTAAACGTAATAAAAGCGTTCCGTGGTGCCGAAGTGCTGCGATCCTAGAAACAGCGGACACAGTCACATGCTAGCGCCTTTCAAGTCTCTCTAATTAACTAATTTTACGCAATTTGTACACCTTTTCTACAAGATGTTTCTGAGAATTCGAACGGCTTTGAAGAAGTGGAAATTAATAATAGTCAAATAACGACACACACAAACGCACACAACACACTCATACACACTCACACAAAAACAGATCTAATATATCAGCTCTGAATTAATACAAAAATTAGCATAATCTACTAATAACAGCCAACAGCTCAGATGTTGATGGCTCTTAAATTGATCAAAGTGTCGGCTTTCCTAATTAATTCTACTTAAGAGCACGCCAATTAATGAGCTTTTAGTTCTGCACGAAGCTCGAAAAAAGCTTGAGAAGTGCTTTCGAGGCTCCGCTTTAAAGAAAACCAACAAATTAGGAGACAACAACTGAAACATGAGTCAATAGTTTTTAATTCCTAAAGCAATCTGAAGCGCAGATTTATTTAGATTATTACGCATTCTTTGCGAACTCTTTCATCCTCTCTTCGGCACTCTTTTGGCCTCTTTTGGCCACTTTCGGTCACTTCGGTGTGCTTTTTGCGAGTGGTACAGAAAAATGCGCTCAAATTAATTGCGCAACACATTAGAAACATCGACGTGATTTCATTCATTAAATTGCGCACTTCTGCAGCTGAAATGGTAGCAGCAACAACAACAACAACAACAAAACTCGTGCGTCTTGAAGCGGCCAAAAATTGAAAAGCAGAAAAAATTATATAAAAATTGCATGGTTCGTATGTTCGTATGTTCGTATGTTCGTATGTTGTTGTTGTTGTTGTTGTTATTATTGTTGTCGCTGTTGTTTTAATTTATAACCTAAAAACAATTTAAACAACGAGTCAGTTGTTAAAATTTCTCAGCTCTTTATTTGGTGTTAGACACAAAAAAGTGCTACAGATTTGAAGAAAAACCACTTCAGTAAATCACAAAACAGATTTGAAGCATTCGCTGTAAATCTTTAGTTACATTTTTTCACTCATATTAAGTTTTTAAGTGGAAAATGAAACAATTTTAGAAGACGAAAGAGAAAAAAATATAAAATTGCAGACGAAACGAATGACTGTTTGATTGAGTGACTGACTGAATGTGACCAGGATCCCGAACTGCAGCCAGAGACAGAAACCGAGCTGCTAACCCAATCACGATGCACCCAAAACAACGCACTTTAATTGGACCAAATCTAAAGACTTAAGAAACGAACCTGGCTGGATTCCTTTACTTTTCTGTCTGGAATCTAAGGTTTCTTCTGTGTTCTTCTGTTTCTAACTTAAGTTCTAACTTCATTCAACTGTTCTTCTTTCTTCTCTTTCTAACTTTACAACCTCCGATCATTTGTTCTTATTTCGTCTTAAGTGAATACATTGAATTCAGTTGAAGTGTCAGATGGAGGACAACAACAACAACAACAACTACACTGACATAATGTTGATTAATTCCAACAAGTAACCGAGACCTTCAGGTGTCAGGTTGTTTTTTTGTTCTGCTCTAAATTAATGCGAGTTGGAGTTGGAGACAAAATTAATATCAGCTTCCATTTGTCGATTGTAACACTTGCTGTAATGCACACATACACATACCCAAATAGACACACACACACACACACATTTAAACATGCATGCACTCAATCCAATCCTTGCATGTTGAAGTCACATTTGTTCAGTCAAACAAATGATTCATTTGCCAGCACTTATTTAACATGCTTTAGTTGTTGTTGTTTTTATTTGTTGGTGTAGTAGTTGTTGTAGTATTTGTTGTTACAGTTGCTACAGTTCAGCTTCTTGTTGTTGCTGTTGTGTCATTTGCAGTTCTTAATGTCGTTTCTCTTCATGAACGTTGTTGTTGCTCGTGTTCGAAACGCCTTCAGAGACAGCGACAGAGACAGAAGTAAAGACAATATAGCTCTCTACAATTACTCATTCAATAGAATAACTTTTCCATAGTATAATTACTTCAATCTGGACTGCAATCGAATTTATTTCTGTGAAAAGGTGTTGAAGGCACTTTTTTTTTGCAGATTCGGACTGTTCGGTACTCACGTTACAGAAAACACGCTGTAGAGAGAGAGAGAGAGAGAGAGAGAGACAAAGAGAGAGAGAGAGACAAAGAGAGACAAAGAGAGAGAGAGAGAGAGAGAGAGGGATAAAGAGTTTGTAAACTAAGAGATTGATTTTAAGTTCAAAGAGGCAACATTTTCCACCACACTTCAAATGCTTCAATTAATCATTCTTATCTACTTTTATAATAATTATTAATCTTTAATCCAATGTGTTAAAACCTTATAATAAATCACACGAAATATTATTAGTATATTTTCTAATTTTTGGGCGTTGTTTTTTATACATTTTTTTAATGATACTGGAAAACTTAAACAAACTGCGTCGTTTTTTTTTTGAAGCATTTCGGAAAATTAATTAAATGAATTTTAGTAAAAAAATCTCCCGGTTTCTCCAACCATTGTTTGTTGTTGCACAAGACATTCGTTGAATTCAGTACACTGACTTTAGTAACAACGAAAGGAGTAACTAAAGCCACAACAACAACAAGGCGCTACACAACAAAACAATTTTAATAGAATTTCTTAAAAGTAGCTGACAGGATGGCAGACTCGCGGTGGGTGTTGATTTTGCTAAACAGCTTTCGGTATTTTTTAATTTCATAGTCATAATCAACAACACACAAAGAGAGGTTCGTTAATTTCCGCAACATGATGCGGCGCAACACCCAGCCATCAAGAGCGACGTCCTCAACAGTTGCTGATGTTAATGAATGAGTCTTGAAAGCAGCAACAATAGCAACAGCAGCGACGCGACTGCGGCGACTGTAATGCGTATGAGCATTTCGAAGTGTCTATGTGTGTGGCTGTGTGTGTGTGTGTGGCTGTGTGTGTGTTATTCTGAGTGTGCGAATGGATGGATCACGTTGAAAGACGTTCGATTGTTTGCAGTTCGGTTTTCTACGTAATTTTTGCCTCTTCTATCCGCAGATTTCTGATTTTTAATTAATAATGAAACATAAAAAATTGCCGTTGTTACTGTTTTCGTTGTTGCTGTCAGGCCACCAGATAACGGTTCTTCATGTTGTTGTTGCAATTGATTTCGTCATTCTTTTACATTAAAAAAGCCAGCAATAAAAGCTGACAAATTCAATGAATCAGAGTTTGTTTGGGTTTCTTTTAAAGTGAGTGCATTATAGATCAACATTTAAAAATAGGAATTATATTGGCAGTGTTTCTGGATTGTTTGTATTCGATGATGAATTTGAGAGGGAATTCGTTTTATTTATAATGTTTAGGATTGATTTTATGCTGAGTTAGTATATTATTCGCTCTTGTGTGTTCGTGAATGCTGATTTTGCAAACAATCAAACTATTTGAGTTGCTTTCTTCAACTTCTGTCCACGTGTCGAGTTTTCTCATCGCTCAGTTTATGAAACCAAACACATTCCCGTGTCGTTCGTTGCATTTGCCGCTGCACGATGGAGAGAACCATCCGAGTCCGGTCCGGGACACAGTCAACGACGAGCGAAACAGGATCCGCGGCGAGGTTCGCCGGAGCTCGCAAACTAATCAGAAAATTAAATCGCTTTAATTACTGGAAGCACTCGCATCGCGCATCGCGTTGAGTGCGGCGGCGACGAGAGCAGCAGCTGCTGATTGAAAATTAAGCGCAGGACAAAAAAGAAGCTGCAAATATTTAGTAATTGCACATTGAAGCTTACAATAACGTTTAATATGCGTGTAATGAAAAACTTGGAAGGGGAAGAAGAGGAAAGACATGCATTTCCATTAAAAATAGGAAAATAAAAATTCTAATTTGATGAAAAATTGAAGGCGGCCGCAAATTGAAAAGTTTTTGCTTATAAACACTTGAAGCTGCGTCAAAGGAAGGCAAAAAGTAAGAAAAGAGCAGAAAGAGTTTTAAGAGCTTTAATCGTTCTTTTAAACCCTGCAACCACGAACCACGCTGAGTTGAGGTTCTTTTCAAAGGTTTTTGAGGACCCAAAACTTAAAAGAAGTGAGAAAGGAAAATTGAACAGATTCAAAACTGAGCTTCGGCTTGATTTAAAACTGTCTTCAGTTTCAATTCAACTACAAAAGATCAACCACACACAAAAAACCTTTATTTTTAATAAAAGTGACAACAACAACAACAACAAGAACAAGTTATGTTGCTCACTCTACTCTCTTCACTCTCAAATTGCAGCTGAAAAAGGATCGAAATAAGAACCAGAAAAAGCCATGAAAACTCTTTATAGTTATTGAAGAGACAAAAAAAATGTTAAAGGAAAGTATGAAGAAGAGGAGGAAGAAAACGAAGAAGAAGAAGAGTCTTCAAGTGAAGCAGAATCCGAAATCCAAACGTTGTTTTAATTTGATTTGTCAGTTGCGGCTGCCAGGATGGAGTGTCAGGCGTGCATGTCATGCACGCGCTACGATTGTACCAGTGAGTGGATGGTTTGTTGAATAGTTTCAATAATCTTCGTAATTTTATTTAAATTCAGACAACAGAAGAGGAAAAAAGAAGAATCCACGAAAAGAACCAAAAGAAAAGCCACCACAAGGAAACTCTTGAAACAAGTACAAGAAAAATCGAAAGAAAACAAACACAAACACAAAAACAACATAACTAAAAAAAGATTGTAAATAAATATTTAAGCTTCTTTTAAAAGGCCATAAAATCGAAAGGAGAACGAAATCGACCAAAAAATATGAAAGACAAATGATTTTGTTCGAAGAGTTCTTCGTAAATGACAGCTAACGGTTGTTGTTGCTTTGTACGGGTTCCGAGCTACCGTTAGGAGTCTAGACGCTGGCTGTTTTACCGTTTTTGCGCTCTGCCACACGGCAGACGTGACACGTGACGTGTTTCGCGATCGCTGACGACGTCCGACGAGTGTCTGCGAGGGTTTTAATGATTTTTAATAAAATGTAGATTTTAGTGGGCGCGACTAAACGACACACTAAACGACAAACTAACTGTTGTTGCCGATGCTGTGCTGTTCCTGGGCGCAGTTGCGAGAGATAATTAGCAGAAAACCAACTAAGTACCTCTTTTGTGCTCCTTTTTTGCTCTCTCAGTTAGTTAGTCAGTGGAAAGCAACAACAACGAAACAAGCGGACATTTCCGTGAGTTCGAACCATGTACCGTTATGTTTTGTGACCCTCCAAAATGCCGTCATGTGGAATAATTGACGGAAAACTGAACGCGGTCTGAAAAATGTCGTAAAATCTTCCATCGCAATGAAAACCGAAACTGCCAAATAACTAAATAATAAAAACTTAAAAGCCAATTTATACCTCCTACCGAAATCAGTTGAATTCCATTAAAATTCAATTTCCTGGTGAATCGTTTAAAGTCGCTAAATCGGTTGAAACCTGGTGAATCGTTTAAAGTCGCTAAATCTGTTCGTTAAAATAGAAGCTTCAGTCGATTTTTTTCCTCTTATTTCTATTGATTTTTTGTGGCTATTATTTAATATTTTCGTACTTAAATCATTTATCATCAAAGATGTGGAAACAATAAAATATTAAATATTTATTGCAGTTTATCGCTTTATTTCTTCAATTTTTATTTATTTATAATCACTCTTGTTCGATTTTAAATGCTTTATAAGCAGACATTTAAACCTAAAGAAGGTTTAAAGAAGGCTTCGTAGAGCTTCAACTAAACTGGGTCAAAAGAAACCAGCGCCAAAATCCGCAAAATGTTGCAGCAACCATCTTGGGCTCATGTTGCGAGTGTTGCCTTTCGTTTTTGTTGCTGCTCACTCGCATTTTCAACTTCAAGTGATGCTTGTGACAAGCAGAGTCAAAATAAATGACGGCGACCGAGTGTCAAAGCAATCAAACGGCAAACGAGGCGATATTCTGTCAAATAGCAGAAGTGACGGATGACGACGACAACAACATTCAACAAAATTAAAACCAATAAATTGTGTATAGAAAAATAATAGATTGCAGTACGAAGAAGAAAACGCAGAAGAAGATGGAGCAAAAAAATAGTTACACAAGCTCAACATTAGTGAGTGACAGTTTTTGGTCACAGCAGCAGCAGCGATTACAGCAACAACAACGATTACAGCAACAACAACAGAAGAATTGCAGCGATTTTGTTGCTGCCACCGAAAATGGCGAAATCTGCCATCCATAAAAACACAATCCAGCGTCAACAAAATCTACAACAAATATAATTAAAATGCCAGTGGAGTTTGATTTTTGTTGTTGCTGCTGTTTCTCTGTGGATGTTGTTGCCAAAATGACACTCAACTCAAGCGAAATCCACGTCATTGCAATTAAAAACCCGCAACTGAAGCTTCTTTTTTTAAGAAACCACGGACTCAGCTTTCAGAAGGCCGGAAAATGTTTTTTATTTAATAAAAAAGAGCATTTCAAATACAAGAGTGAAGAAATGATCATTTAAAATAAATTCAAAGGTACACTAATTTAGCTATATTATATTTTATATGCAATTGAACACGGTACAAAGAAAGATCTAAAACAACACCGTATTTCTTGTTATTATTATTATCATTATCATTATTACTATTATTACTGTTGGTTATATTTATTATTATAGATTGTTTTCTTGTTGTTGTTGTGGTTTACTGTCACTGTTGTTGTTGTTCATATTCTCCTTCGCTGAAATTTGATGCTCTTTTTACACGTTCACGAAATTATTGCGAAAAAAGCAAACAAAAACTTCAGACAGCGCTCACTTAATAACTCATAAATATTAAAGAGAAACGCAAACGCGAACACAAAATAAAAGATAAACAATAATAACAACAATAACAACAATAATAACAACATCCTAACCAGACACTAACAACAACAAAATAGATATTTTTTCTAAAACTAACAGCTTGACACTTTTTAATGCACACAACAACGTTTTGGTTGTTATCTTATTTGTTGTTGTTGTTGTCTGGATTGTTGTTGTTGTTGTTGTTGTTGTTGTTGTCTTTATTGTTGTTGTTATTGTTGTTGTTGTTGTTGTTGCTGTTGTTGTTGCCGTCCAGACAGTACACTATATCATATGCTTGATTTGCTAAGCTGCGAGGTAAAGCGGATTATTTTGATCTAATGTTGGGTTAAAATGACGATTGAATTATTAGCACTTGTTTTGGATTCTGTTTCTGTTTTTGTTGTTTGTTTTCTTGATGTGATTGTTGTTGTTGTTGGTTTTCGGTTGTTGTTTTTCTGCTTATCAGATTATCGCCAGTTGAACAAATGACGAAAGGCGAAAACCTTTTTATACCGTCACAAATCTGTTGGCAGTCAAACACTTTAATTGTGGATTAATTTTTAAATCCAAGATTTCAGGGTTTGCGATTCGAGATTTGATATTTAAGATGAGTGCGTTTCAAAATTGCGATTCATGAATATGAAATCACTGCAAATATCATGTACCACACTTTCATTGAAAAAGAAGAAGACGACAAACAAGAAGAAGAGACACTGAAGAAGGAGACAGCAACATCTGCTTGAGGAGAGCAGAAACAGCTTTTCTCTGAAAGCGCTGCACTTGTTGCAAGCTTAGAAATGATTTAACTTCAAAAATGAGGTGAATAAACTAAATCAGAGAAGAGAGAGCGGTGAAGCGGAAGGGGATGAAAGGGCGAGGGGCTCACATAATAATCATGGGGGCTATGGTCCCTTTCGTCCCCGATTTTGAAGCATTTCGACGCATGTTGTCTATGCGAGTGCGTAAAAAAGTGTGACCGTGTTGCTGTGCGTATGAATGTTTGTGTGATCACGTGTCAGTGTATTGTATGTGTTCATATCCACGCATTTCTGTGTTTTACGTCATCGTGCAATGAATTCAAATGCTGCAGAAGCACAGCAACACGAATGTGAATGCATTTCCTTCAAACACTTCAACTGCTTTTGATTGCGTTCACGTTTCCTGAAAGCAACAACATCATCGCTTACTTCTGGGTGTTGGTTGATGATGTTGTTGCTGTGACTGTCTTTCTTCTTCTTCTTGTTCGATGTGAAAAAATTAACATGTTTAATTTTGAGTGAGTGAGAAGTAGTGAAGAAAGCGAAACGCCAGAGAAAACAAAAGACTTGGGACACGAACATTAAGCCGACCAGAAAGAAGCAATAAAAATAATAAAATTTAACAGCAATCAAAGCAACAACAATAAAAAATAACAACTAAAACAACAGCGTAATAAACAACAACAATCAATTCAACAGCAATCAGAAGAACAACACTCAAAATAACAGAATAAAAAAGAAAACAAAGCCAATAAAAATAACCTAAAAAAGTAATCAAAAAAAGAGTGAAAGAAGATTAGATACAACAACAATGCGGTTGCTAATTGTTGTTGCTCAATTAAAACCCAAAGCACCAAAAAAATCAAATTAAAACTAAATAAAAATTTCTATGTTTTTTATCCAGATTTTGTAATTTCTTTGAGTTTAGTTTAGATTTTCAAAATTTCAGTTTTTTTAATTTTTCTGATTTTAAAGTTTTATCTTCATAATTTCGAGATCGGAGTTTTTTGCACATACGAAAGACTTAAGAAACAAACTTTTCAAGGCAAGCTCTCAACATTTTCAAAAACCTTGCTTATTTATTATTTATTTGCTTTTTCTGCATGTTGTTTTCGCTTATTGTCAGTGTGGTTGTTGTTGTTGTTAGTGTTGCTATTCGCGTTGTTGGCACCGACATTAAATCGCTCTCATTTCTACGAGTGTATCTTTCAGTTGCATCTCCTAATCATAGCCTCGTTTTTTATAATTTTCGTCATTATTTTTAATGTGTTATTCTTTCTGCCTTCTTTATGTGTATTATTTTTTATTTAATTTTGTTGCCGTTGTCGTTGCTGCTGTTCTGGTGTTTTATTGTTGCCTCATCCTAAGCAACTAAGATAGCTATTATTTTTTAATCACTTCCACAGAAATCTGGAGTGCAGTCTGGAATCCTAAAAATACAAATTACCCTGTATAAATAAAAGGAGCTGCCGTTGAACAGGAAGAACAACAGGAAGGGAAAGCAACAAAGACAACAAAGACAACAATGAGAGGAGCAGAAAAAACATTTGTTTATTATATGATTATCGTGCTGATGGAACTAATTATATGTCTCTGTTAGTACGATAAATCGACCAACAGATCGTCAGACCAACGAAATAACAAACAACAAATAAGCCAACAGACAAATAAACGGAGAGAGAAACAAAGAAGCGAATAAACAGAGATACAAGCGGATCAAAAGTCAGACAGACAGACAGACAGACAGTCGAAGCGACAAACGGACATCAACACAGACGGAAGAAGATTGTGTGTTGTGTTTTATTGCTGTTGTTGTTAACACCAAACAACACAGTCGAAACAACTGCGAAAGTTGATGATATGTTTTGGGCGCGTCTAAATTAATGTAATGAAGCTCGCAGCATTTCGTCGAAGCGGAGTGGAAAAGGAAGAACGGAAGAGCAAGAAAGCAGAATGTGCAGTTCTTACTTTTCACTTGTAATACGTATTAAAAGCACACGGAGAGAAATTGTGGTTATTCCAAGCCAATACACTGGCCAATACAGTGTTAACGGAGTGCAATTTCAGTCAGGAACCATTATTTATTCATTTAATGCATACTTTTTGATGTAATTATATTTAGTTTACTTTCATTCGTTTTAATAACTATTCATTTTTGGTTTTATTCAGTTTAATTAATTCATTTTAGTTACAATATTATAATGTGCTTTATTATTACATAAAAACTTGAGTTTAATGAATTTAATTCTTCTACTTAATTTATTTTTTATTATTTCGTTTTTCTGTTTGTTTTTAAATACTTTTCTTTTATATTTTATTTATATTTCGCATTAAATTTTTAGTCCGTCTCTGGTTTTGCTTTTGTTTCAACATTGATAATTGCTTTCAGAAATAATAGAAAATACAAAGCATTATCTCGCTATGTTTTCAGTTACAAGAAATCTTTGCGAATAACGACACTTTCCGCTTCTTCTTCCTTTTTATTGATTGACTGATTGCAGTGCGGTTGCATTGCTTGCACTCCATAATCAAGTATTCAATGCAGCTGCAAAATTTTCATCACCGAGCGACTTCGATTGGACTCGAGAGGAACTCGAAATTAGTTACTAAAACTGTCAGCGATGTTATAAATATTACAGCAACAATAACAACAACAATAACAACAACAACAATTATACGAGTAATAATAAATATCGATCGAGCTGCTTTCTATCGAACTCAATGATAATTACTACGTTTGAAGGCAGGAAACCAGCAACATCAAGAAACTGATACAAAGCAGGAACCAAACAGCGAAAACAAGGAAAAAGAATAGCAGTGGAATAGAATTGAATAATATTCCAGAACAAATAAAATAGGAAAGAACCAACACTTCTTTGTTATTCCCCTTGAAGCCTTAAAAACTACTTCCATTGAAATTTAAGTTATTTTAAAGTACTAAATAATGACGCGATAAATTTTGCGAGTATGTGTATATAACGTCACTGATTTGATTTTTCGATTTTCTCCAATTTTTCTTCGCTTTTCCTTGAATTTTTCTTCGATTTTTCTTTCGTGCACTTTTATCGAAATTTTAATTCTTGTTGCTTTCAAATAAAACTTCAACGTGTTCATCGAAAAACCACTCTTTTACGAAGGAAATCAGAGTGCAACATTAACCACATTAGCACATTATTTAAAGCAATTAAACCTGCGAACCGCACCGCAATGAAACGCACTTAAAGCGCTTGCTTTCGCTGCGGGGCGAAATTCGCCATGAAATCTTATCTAGCATTAAAATGGTTTTCGTCTCGATTTCATTTGGATTTCGCATCTTTAAGAAGTCTCCTCTTACGACGCGCTGCTTTGCTCTCATTCAGCGCGGGAGCGGATTCGGAGGCGCCGCTGGATTCGATGACGATGACGAACTGTCAGCGAATGGAAGCTGATGATTGACAGCGGATTTTGACAGCTTGTCTGGAACACAATACAACGCAATGCAATGCAATGCAACGCAATGCAACACGTCATGCGGTGCAGATGACCTGAATGCATTCAAAAGGTTTCGGTATAAAGTTGAGTTCGAGTTACACGTACCTGCAATGAGAGGAGAAGAGAAGAAGCACAAGAATTAGTGTACTTTCTTCATTACGAGGCAAAGAGTCGAATTCTACAGTATTCTTAGAGACTAAAACGCAATTAAAGCAGGTTAAATAGAAGTATTAGACCATTTAATTTCAATTTCTGGTTTCTGGTTTATTCATAGATAGATGTATCGTATATTTACACTGTATAAACACGTCTATAAACTAATTTTGTCATATCTACGATGGACGATACAGTGTGTTGCTTTTAATTCATGTCCAATGCAAACGCATTGAAGTGGTGAATCGATGAATCGGTGGTGCTTCGCAATAAATTAGAAACCAACAGATGATTTCTAACGAATCCTATCGAATCTTGGGACATGCAACACGGACACACAAAAAAGCAGAGGGAGGGAGGGAGAAAGAGAGGGAGGGAGAGAGAGATAGCGATGTACTAACAATCATTCATATACTAAGAAAGACAAAGCATCTCACAGCATACATTTGAACAGTTGGACAAACCAATCCAATCCTATTATCATCATCATCATCATCATCTTCATAAGCACATTAATAAATATTTGCTGCGTTCAACAACTACAACTACAACAACAAGAACATGCTCTCTGAAGAATATTTTTCAGATTCAGCTTTGAGTGTCGACATATGCCGAAAGAGAGGAAGAGAGACAGAGAGAGAGAGAGAGAGAGAGAGAGAGAGAGAGAGAGAGATAGTAGTAAATAAAGGAACTAAAAGAACTAAAAATGCAGCAATCATAATGAAGATAAAAAAACCAAACAAAAAATAAATAAAAACGGAAAATCAAGAAAAGGGAAAAAGTTACAACGAGGAAGACGAATCAGCAAAAGAATAAAAATAGGAAAAAAGGAGAAGATAAAGAAGATGGTGAACATAGAGTACCATTTTCTTGCCTTGAAGCACCTGGCCTTCAGCTGTCGTTGTTGTTGTTCTTTTCTTTTTTTTCTATCTTCGAGTTATATAGCAGTGTCCAATACAATAAATAAATGATATTATTTGTTAAAATTTGTCTTGCGTGTTTATTAGATTTGAGAAGAACGAAAAAAGAAAACCAAAGAAAAGACAAACATTTCAGAGGCGGAAAGAATTCTATTTTCTATTCAAACTTTAACTTTCGCGTTCTTTCAAAGGAACTCTTTGATGTGAGTGACATTCTCTGAAGTGGATGTAATTCTTTGACTAAATTATTATAGTATAATTCTTTAAAAATATCCTGATCAACTTCGACTATGAAAGTTGACTTTAGTTTAACCTCATTAAATTCGAACCTTCTTTTGCTCTTTTGTTTATCTCATAGTATATCAAACAATAAATAAGCAGTTTTTATATAAGACACTTCATTACAAAATATGTGATAGGAACGATCAAAAGATACTTACAATCATTGATATTTCCGAAGCAAAAACTATCAAAAACTCTCATGAATGTGTTATGAATAGTAAAAATTAGAGAATAGATAGGATAGGATTCCTCAAAGTTTATAAGCGAACAACATGTAATAATTATATTTGAAAAGAACTAAAAAAATAAAAATAAACTACGGACATAAAATCATAAACTATACTAGGTTTTAGTGAGTTAAACTGCAAGTCGAAAACTGTATTTGTAACTATTTACTTTTTAAAGCATCGTTAAAGCATTTTTAAAGCAAATGCTCGTAAATGGAATGCTCAAAAGACTAACTTTATTTAAAGATGTCTTCTTCACTGAGCAGAAAGACAGTAATTTTTATTTATTACTTTTTGAAATGTATAAATTTGTTCTTCATTTCAAATTTTCGACATTTCAAATGATGGTGATGATGACAGCAGGCAGAACTCGATAATAAACGACAGAGAGAAACTTGTTACACAGCAGCCGCTGACAGCACAATGAATTCAATGAATGCCAATTAATAAACTTACACACACATACATCCACTACATACATCTACATCTAATGTTCAGCAGGAATCAATGATCAAAACTAACAAATGAAATGATCAAAACTAACAAATTTAAATGAGCTCTAAAGTCTCTTGATTGACGATACGCTGCTGGTCTTGCGTTTAATTTATTGCAAATTAAGTAAGTATATTTAAGTAAGTAATTTAAGTAAGTAATTTAGTCTAAAAAAGTACTCCTGACATCGTTCATCATAATAATATTTATTCTTTAATATTTATCTGTTTTCTCAAAGAGTTTCACCCAAAACCAAAGACTTCAGCAACGAACTTGATTCGATTGAAGCAAATCGGACGTAGTTTTTGACTCTTTAAAGCATTTATTATGCAGTAAACATTTCATTAAGTGAAATTATGGAATCGTAAAAGAAACTAGTATAAATATTCAGTGCTGGAAATCGCAAACAAAACAAAAACTTTAACGACATGAAGTGTCAGAAGCTTGACCAGTGTTGAACACGTAAATAAACATTCACTTAATGTATGCAAATCTTCAGGCGACTCGCTGTTTTATTTTATTTATCTTTTCGTTAATTTCTTTAATGCTAAACCAACTAATTTACAAGCGCAGAAGCTTTCGATGTGAACACAATAAATCGAGCACGAGAACAAAAACAACGGCAACGAAAACCTCGCAAATTGCGTAGGTTGAGCGCTGCTCCAATAACGAATCTCTTTATGTTTAATCTGCTGAATTTTCCTTTAGTTTTGACTTTTAATAAACCAGCAGTTTGTGTGGCTTGGTCGCTGCTGTTGCTTCTGTGTTGTGGTTGCTGCTGCTGCTGTGTTTCTGAACTATAAAATGTTGAGGTTCATTAGCGTTGGTGATTAATTTCGGCGAGCAAAAACCAAAGCATTTTAGAGGTTTTTTAAATTTATTTACAGCAGAAGACAAAAAGCACAAAATAATGGACCACCGAGAATCGTAATTTACGCTCTACACTCAGAAAAGAGATTTCATTAACATTTGGAACAAATCAAACGCCAGAGCAACAGAGCAGCGTCAACGAAGCGACTTTAGAGCTCACTTAACAACTTAATTCGTTAATTTCTGCTACATTCTACGAGTAGACACAACTGTCTGTGTATGTGTGTCTAAATTTATTAATTGACATGCATTGTATTCATTTTATTCATTGTGCTGTCAGCGGCTGCCGTGTAACAAGATTCTATCTTCGATTTATTGTCGCTTTCTGGCTGCTGCCATCATCATCATCATTTAAAATGTCGTGAATGCAACCGAAAGGACAAATTTTTACATTGAACAAAATAACCAATAAAAATCAGCCACTAATTAAGTTGAATTTACTTAAATCTGATCTTGTGGCCATTCCGCAAGCTGGATTAGAATCCTGCTGATTGTATTCAGATAGCATTCACGTGATGCATGGAAAAGTAAACCCAACTAGAGTTTTGACTTGCACTTTAGCTGATTAGAATAGTTTATTTTAGTTTCCGTTGCTTTCGAGTTGATTTATCATTTATTCACATCACATACATTGTTGCCATGACTTTCGATATCTTCGTTATTAGCTCTCTTTCTTTTGCTCTGCTTTTATATCTATTCTTAAGTATATTATTTCATATCATGTTATTGCTTCATGTGCTTTATTTGCTTGCGTGTCCATCGAAGTGCAAGGTTTCCTGTGGAATCCACGATCCAAGACAACCTCCCAGCAAAAAGAAGAGAGCAGAACAGGCATGAAAGAGCATCTCTCACACGCAGGCTGCCCTGAAGAGAGGACGAACCCTTCCGTGGAAACTTGATCCACTTCAAGATGCTTAATGAATCGTGTGCACAAATTAGCTCACTCTTTGCGGGAACCTCGTCGTTTATTTTTCTTCTGCCAGCTTCTTTTGTGTTTGCTCTGTTGATGAAGAAATAAAAATCGCATACACAGCAATAAATAACCACAATAAAGTCCTAAAGAACATTGCTTTAGCTGAGTTTAGCGCAAGTTTAAGCTAATATTTAAACTCAAGTTGAAGTCTAAATTAAAACATTTCATTTGATTACGAACTTGAAGAAAAACCAAGCAAACGAGAACGGAATCATATTATAACAAAGAGAGCAGAAACAACAACAGCAACAACAACAGACTGCATAACCCACAACACCCTACAACAAGCAATTATCACGTTTAATCTTGTATTAATTCTTGAAAACCATAAACTTCGCTCGAAAGAAAGCAAATTAAGAGCTGTTCTTCTGCTGTTATTCGACTCGCGTTTTGCTTATTGTTGTTGTTGTTGTTTGGTTGTTGTTGTTGTTTGGTTGTTGTTTTACTGGCGAATATCTCCACAGCAGCATCTTCTTCAGCGGGACTGTATTGAGGCTCAGATGCTGCTGCCGAATGATGAAGCTGTGTTTTGATGGCGAGAAGCAGACGCTGTCATTGCTTCTGTCGATGATGCTGTCGTTGCTGTCGTTGTTGTTGCTGCTGCTGTCGCTGTCGCTGCTTCTGATGCTTTACTGGAAAATGCCACATAAAAAACTCCAAATTAAAATGTTCTTTCAACTACGAACTTTCGGCAATAAATTGAATGCAGCAACAGCGGGCAACAGTAACGAAAGAACAGCAACAGCAACAGCAACAACAACAACAACAACAACAACAACAACAACAACAGCAGCCGTGTTTGTTGAAATTTGCAATCTTCTTGGATGAACTGAACGCCAACGGTTTGTGTTGATCATGATCATGACGATGATGATGATAATAATGGCAATGGTAATGATGCTAATGCCGGTGCTACTCTTCTGGCTGTTGTTGTTGCAATCATTCGGTTCTGACTTCAATATCGACTTCAATTTTATGCTTCAATACTCTTGTAGTATTTCTTCGGCTTTTCATTTGCTTTCTTTATTGGCATCGTTGTTGGTGTCACTGTTGGTGTTGCTGTTGTTATTGTTGTATTATTACATTGTATTGTCACTGAGCTAAAACATTTGTCATGTCATTTGTACGCACACACGGCTACAAGTAATACAACAGCAACAACAACAACAACAACAACAACACGATTAAAGACATATTTTGTTGGTATTTCTTTGCCTTTTGAATTTATTTCTATGGGCGACACCTTTTTTTATTATTATACTTTTTTGAATGCATTTTTTATCAAATCGACCAAATCGACAAAATCGACACAAAATGTTTTACTTTCAGCATAAACAACATAAACTAAAGACGCATTCAAAGACGTGATGCTTTTAGTGAGCGTGCGTGCGTGCGTGCGTTGGAACGTTCGTGCGTTTACAGCGCAGAGAAACGGCGAACAGGACAAGAAAACGAAAAGGAAAGAAAATTGAAACCATTTTGGGGAAGGCGTTTTTCGGACAATTGTTGTTGTTGTTGTTGTCACTGATGTTGTTGTTGTTGTTGTTGTTGTTGTTGTTGCACCTTTTATTTATAGACACCACGTTGATCTCTGTACTCAGTAAACACTGCATAAAAACACTTATAACATTGGTTTTGTTGTAATGCTGTTGTTGTTGTTGTTGTTCTTACTCAGTTGTTGTTCTCTTTTTATTGTTATTATTTCACAAATTAACACACGAATGAAAGAACCAACCTTCAACGCTTTGAAGGTGCAGTTACTTTGGTTTGCTTCTGCTACAGTTGTTGTTATTGTTGTTGTTGTTGTTGTTGTTGTTGTCCGACCGTTTTTGTGTGCAATTTAATTAAATTCAATTTATTACTTAAACAGTTTTTGGGTGTCGCTGCAGTAAACAGTGAAAAATGCTTGCAATAAACACAAAGAAAAGGCTTAAACGAAAGACTTAAGCGAGCAACGCGGTTCCGGGGATTCTTTTGTAGAGCGCTCTAAAATGAAGTGTTTTTTCACTCCCCTTCAATGCAAGCAATAAAAATAATTAATGCATTTAATTAAATTGATTAAATTTAAGAACACAACAACTCAAATTCAATTAAATACTTCAACAGTGACAGTGTTCGGTGAAGTGTTGAAGCTGTTTTTTTCTTTGGAACTGCGCAAGTGTTAATCGCCAACGATCAGCGGTGGATTGAGGCTATAATAGCAACAACAACAACAATAGCAATAAAAACAATCAAAAGCACCATCACAAAAGACAACGACAACAATTAATGACAAGAAGTAAAATCGAAGAACTCAAGAAATGAAGCCAAAGAAATCACCAAAGACTAAAGACGAAGATAGCAACAACAACAATAAGAAAGGGCACATGGAATAACACAGAAACAGCAACAACAACAATAAGAAAGAACAACCGACCAGCGAAATTAATGCAAGTGTTAATGAATTATTTCGAGGACACGTCGAAATGTCTGAGCCAACAACGCAAACTTCACTGTGCGATGTACACGACAGCGACCAACGACAGAGACAGAAAACGGGGCCAGAGAGAGAGGGGAAGAGGACAAGCAATCAAATTAAAGCGTCCTTATAGAAAAAGTGTTTCGAAACAAGAGAGAAAGACACAAAACGAAAACATGATCGACAGAAAAACTCAGAAACAGAAGAAAATCGAAATCGCAGTCGAAGCGACACAATAAACAAAAAACAGCTCGGAATGCAACAAACATTGTTAGCAATTAAAATAAAAATACAATGAGGATGAAGATGAAGATGACAACAGAAATGCAACAAGAAGTAAAGAAAGTAAGGAGAAGAAGACATGAAACAACAACTACAATAACAACAACATTGTCATCATCAAAAAACTTGATAAACTATAATAAATAAAAAGGCGCGTATAAACATCAAGTAATGCGATCAGAGAGGGACAAAGATAGAGAGTGAGAAAGATAGAGAGCGAGAGAGAGTGAGAGAGACGGACAGAGAGAGATATAAAAGACGAAACCATAAGAGCAACAATGATAACAATAACAACAATGATAACAATAACAACAAATAAGCGCTTTCCTTTTTTGTTTTACTTTTATTTTTACTTAATCTTTTAACTCTTATGTGACTTTTTTTTTGTTATTGTCGTCCTTATTATTAGTGTTAATTTTGTTTTTATTGTCTTTATTATTCCAAAGCGATGAAACTGAGAGTGAACGACATTTGATGTTTCGATGTTCGGAAAAGAATGTGAAATTTGGTTATTGTTGTGATTATGATCTAGCAGAAATTCTAAAAGACGCAATTGAATGTAATTTAATGAATTAACAAAAAAATTTAAATAAAATTCTTATTCAAAAACGCTCACAACTAAATTTGATCGTTGAGTCTTTTTGAATGCTTTGATCTTTGGTTTAAGATTATGATTACTCTACTAGATGATTGCTCATTATAAATTCAATTAATTTTATTTGAACAAAAATCTTTCGACATATTTCTTAATAAAAATATATTATTAAAGTTATTAATTGTAATAAGAAATGCACAACTTGAAAGATTGTCATTTTACTTAAGCAACAAAGCTTCAATTTTCGTTTCTTATGTAGCTGCGAGTTTGTGTCTTAAGTCTTTCATTTGTTAATATCGTGTTCTGCCTTCTTAAGATTAATATTATTAAAGAAAGTACGTATTCAATAGTGTATACAATACATAAAGTGAATCAAAGATTTTATATATTGTACAATGCCATCATTTTAAAGTTAAAATTTGCCAAAAAAGCAACTGAAACGCGGTTTCTTTTTAGATTGTCTTAACCAAATTTTTTGTTGAGTTCTTTGATTCGTTATCAATTATTTTAATGACGAAAACTTTAATTTAAATGCTGTGAAATGCTTTCTTTTTCATATTCGTACTGAGTGTAAAGAATAACTCATTAAAGCCATTAAAAACCTTTACTAAGAATTGTCGTGCAAATACTAAAAGAGTTTTCTCTTGAAAGCATTCTGTTCAGCATTCATTTATTCATTCTTTCAAGCAATTCATTCAGTGGCTCTTCGAAATTAAGTGCGAGTTTTGAATTCTTTCTTTATTGTGGTTATTTTTATTGACTTTATTCAACTGCTTGCAAACAAGCAATAAAATGCTAGCTTAGTTTTTAAAGTAAGTACTTGAGATTGTTGTTGGTGTGGTTGTTGTTGTTGTTATGGTGGTCTCTTGTTTGCTTGAGCCGTATGACAACCCGAGGACCACCTCGCCGCAGAAATAGGATTCGGTTGCAGTGGGAACAACTTCCATGTTGTTGATGTTGTCGATGTTGTTGACTTGTTAAGTGCGAAGTATTGCTGACATTTGCGGTTGCTGCACACACACACACACGCACACTCATACTCCTATATAAGCTTAAGCTTCACGTCTGGTTGTTTGTCTGTTCGAATTCAAAATCAAAAGACTGAAGACACGAACTCCTTCATAAAAGCGCAGTGAAAACACACAGAAATAAATTCAGAAATCTTTTTTCCTTACAGAAATGTAAGAATTCCGAGGAATTATGATAAACATACATTAAAATAAAAATAAAGAATGCTCAATATGCGAGATTGAGAACGAATGTTTTGCAGAGAGCGAAGAAAAAATAAATACTAAATACTGTAAATTATAAAATATAGAAATATAAGAAATACAGCCGTATAGAACTCAGTCATAAAAAAGTACAACAACAATACGCGATCATGAAATGGATTAAAAGCTACGCCCAAAAGCAATAAAATTCGAACAGGGAAAAACTATCCAAACCTTTTCTCGTGTTGAGATGCTTCGGAATCTTGTAAAATAATGAATCACTCAGAATGCTATAAAATCTAAATTAATTCCAGCGATTTTTGTGCCGATTTTATTACCAGATTCCATTAAAAAGTTGGATTTCTATAATGTGGCATAAACATATTGAATTTAAATTAATTATTAAGGAACACGATTAGACTTCGACATTCTTTTATTTCTTTAGCTTCGGAACTCAAAGAAGCGTGGTTTTTTTCAATAAACTAAAATTTAAGGTTTACAATCGCGCCACAAAAAGCGTGATTATTCTCTGACAGTTTTTTACGATGTCTATTTAACGTTTTTTAGTGTTGATTAAGCTTAACGATAACTTCGAGCACGCGAGGTGGGGAAAAACACGAACAAATAAAATTAATGAGCGCAAAATAAAAGAATTTCTGACGAACTAAAAATTAGAATTCAAAAACAGCGGACACAACAACAGATCAACGAGTCCTGGTCTATGGGAGGGTCTGGAAGCTGTATGGAGTTTCGGGGGATCCGAAAACGAGCTCAACACTTCTAAAAATTGATGTTAATCGAGGAGTGTTTGACGATGGTATCGTTTTCAGGTTATCTTTTATCAGCGGTCATAAAATCACCGAACACAAGCGAAATCGGTCACTGTGAGTGGTCTCTAAGACAACGTTTCTATTTGGTGGATGGTCACCTCGAAAGACGACTGTTGAAAATCACGGTCAATAAATTTTTATAGCCACCTGCTTTGGTAGATACACGCGTCGGCGAAGCATCTTTTGTCGGTGTTTCTTTCAGTTCATCGTCGTCATCTACACGCATCAGATACTTCTATCTAAAGCTCTCTATCATATTCGTTCGTATATTGAACACTAGTGATTATATACAAATAATATCGGGATCATATATCGCTATATTCGTCGAACATCTCATATTAAATACGAGATCGAATCATAGCATCAACCGCATCATGCGAATCCTTATTATAGCCTCATTATCATCATCCTTACCCTCAAAACTATCATCTTTATAGTGATCATCGTCATCGTTCCCGGCAATTTAATGATAATGAATGATATGAATCAAATAATAGACAAGAACGATTCAAGTGATGGTGATGAAGAATCTTTCGATTGGGAGGATGGTTAAAGAGATGACAATAACAACAACGATGATTGGGACGACGCTTTAGAAATGAGGTTGATAATTCAGGCAACGTAGAGAGTGATAATTATGATGATGATAATGATTGCGTTGTTATGATAATCTTTATTATAAGCATTCTGATGATAACTCTAATAATTCTAGCTTCCTTCATCCGCATCATCTGTGTTCTCACCACCGTCATCATCTCCGTCATCATCATCACCGTCATCATCACCGTCATCATCATCACCACATTTCGAGCTATAATAATAGCATTTTATGCCCTCGTTACGATAGCCTTAAACGAAACAGCTTTTCGTTTAAGTTTCATTAAAGCAAAGCAACCTCAGCAATGGCAGCAACAACAACAACAGCAACAACAACAACAGCAACAACAACAGAAACACCAGCAACATCAGCAGCAACATCAGCTTTAATTTACGGAATTAAAGATGGTATAAAAACCGAAACACCAACAAAAGTGTATCCTGCTGCACTTTGCACCTTTTTCGTTGTTGTTGCGTCGGTTGTTGTTGTTGTTGTTGTAAAACACACGTCGACTTATTCACGCCAAAATGAGGTCTACAATGTAACCGAATCCAATGTAAATGAGGCAAAGTTTAAAGATATCAGTCGATATGCTGGTTGTTTTTGCTGTTGTGTTGTTGTTGTTGTATTGCGTGGCCTCTTAAAGCTCGCTCAATTTGTCCGTGTGTGTGTGTGTGTGTGTGTGTGTGTGTGTGTGTGTGTTCGTATTCCTGTGTGTATTTGTGTGCTGCACCGTATTCATTTATTTTTATGCCTTCTGCGAAATGGAAACCACGATCACGTCAGTTGAGCTGACCTATTAACATGTTCCGATGTTTGTTGTTGTTGTTGTTGTTGTTGTTGTTGGGACTGTTGCACTTCGTTGGACTTCCCCTCACTTCTGTTGGTCACTCTTGTTGCTGTTGTTGTTGTTGTTATTCTTTCTGTTTCTGCTGTTGTTGTTATTATTATTGTAGCAACATTTTTTATTGTTGCAAGTAATTTAAAAATACTACTGATATGACAGAAATAATGTAGAATGCATTCGAAAGGTTTCTTTTACTATCTACTGCTTTCTGTCTCTCCCTCTCTGTCTCCCTCTCTTTCTCTCCCTCTCTTTCTTGATCCTGCGCTCTCCTCTTCACTCACTGTGCTTCACTTCACTTTTACGATTCCTTAATAATAGTAATAAAGTCATTTCTAGTCACCAGACACTCTCAAGTTTGAGCATTCAACTGAATCTTCGATACTTTTTCTTGACTTTTCTTCACTCTTCTTCTGTTCTTTTACCTTCTATTGAACCATGAATGGCTGATAAGAAATTCAAGTAAAGAATGCAATCTCCTTCCTAAAGAACTTTCTCAAAGACTTATAAATATCTTGAAAAGTAGTTTTAAATCTACTTTTAAGACTGCTTTTGATTGATTCGAATCACCTTGCTCAGGTTTGAATGTAAATTTTAATTAAAGTTCGAAAAGCAACAGAAAACAACGAAGAAAGTGAGTTTTTATAGACTCTATCTTGTTTCAGCGGAGAGCAAAACGGAACATTGAGAATGGTGCAAATGGGACCCTTTTCTCAAGATCGGATTGCATTGATTTGCATGCGGAGTTCTCTTGAAAACGTGCAGCAACGAAAAAACAGCAGCCAGGCGAAATGTGAGCAACAACAACAGAAACAGCAACAACAACAAGCAATGACAGTACAAGCAATCAGAACGACTACAGAGACGAAACAACAACAGCAACAACACAAGAGAAGATCGACAAAAGACTAGCTTTCAACAACGTAGAAGTGCACATGATATCAACAACAACAACAACAACAACAACAACAACAACAACAACAACAACAACAATTTCTTTAAAGCATGCCACTCCGCTTGCATTGTTGTTGTGTGTTGTTTTTTCCTGTCCTCCACTCGGGCTCTTAAAGGAATGTTTTTTTATTATTATTATTGTTATTTTGTTGTTTCTGGCTCTGGTTGTTGTTGTTGCTGTTGTTGTTGTTGTTGTTGTTGTTGTTGTGGCTGCTTGTTCCCCTTGTGTTTGCTTCGCTTTGTTTTGCATTCTTGTTTCGGCCCAGATGAACGATACGGTGTCAATGTTGCTGCCGATGCCGATGCTGCTGCCGCTGCCGCTGCTGCATTTAACCAAAATAGGCAGAGTATTAAGCTAAATTCAAGAAAACAACAACAAGCAGCAACCCCTCCCCCCCCTTCCTCGTTCCGTCGGCTGTGTGGACAACCCGTTCCTCAGAACTGCCTGCAACTTTTGCAGCCGTTTTTTGCTCCTTTTTAATTAGTTAATTATTTGTAGCTGCAGCTTCCGTCGTCGTCGTACTCATCGTCTTCTGCAAGCGACTCGTCCCTATTTTGTGGGGCTTTCGGACAGATTTTCAAGGTTTTCAAGGAGTCAGGAGACGAGCCTGGAACGCAGGAGCAGCAACAACAACAGCAACGAACAGCCACCGATCCGGCCAAAGAAATCAACATACGTGCATCTTAAGATATCAACAGCAGCAACAACAACAACAGAAGCTGCAGTGGTTTGTTAATTTTACATGCTTTGTCTTCTTCTATTTTCCCTCCTCATCATCATCATCATCATCATCATCATCTTACCTTAATTATTATTAGAGTTCTGCAACATTTGGATGGTTGTTCGATATAGTAAAACGTTCTTCAAACTAATTTAGAAATCAAACTCTTTGGTTTATTGCAGAAATATTTAAATGCTTGTCCGGTTCATTTTATTTGTTGTTTACAGTGTATCTGACTTTAATTAATTGCTAAATTAAGCAACTTTTTTGAGACTGCCGAGTTTTGCGGAGGCCATCATTAAAAACAAATAAAATGCCAAAAAAGCGAATGTGAATTATAAGAGAATCAAGAAAACAGTTAAAAGAATTAAAAAAAACGTTAAAAAGAAACGAAGATCAGATTAAAAAGCACATTTCACTTCAAATCCAAGCTTCACGTGGATTTGAATACATTATAATCTATATACAGTTTATAAATGATACAATATATAATAATAGAAAAAGGATTTCTTACAACGGAAACAAAACAGAAGCGGAGAAACCATCAGCAGCTTCTACCTCGATTTTTAGAACGATATTCTTACCGAGATTTCATTTTGAATTAAAAAAGAGAGGTACTTTGCACCTCAACACAGCCAGGAAAAAAGCAATCCTCGAGATTAACTTTGGCCCCGTAATTCTCTTTCATTCACCTTTGAGTTGTTTAGTACGATAACAAAGGAAGATAAACGATGTATTAGATCGATTCTTAGCATCATAGATACTGCCAATTTAATGGCGCTTAAGATCATAATCTTAGTTATGGTATTTACTTAACTTGCTTTGCAAATCTGAATACAAACGTCAAGCGAGTCGATGGACAATTTGTCAACCATCGCCAGTGCAGAGTCTCTCACAAAAGAGGAACAGCAGCGCACTCGATCAGCTCTGGAATGCACTCTGGAGTATGAAGTGTTTCTCGGGGCTTCTCTTACATTGTTGCCAGCAACGTGCAACAAGGGCAACATGTTGCTAGGAGCGCTTTGGAAACGTGTTCATTACGTTTTCTCCCAACTCCTGTCATCAGTTTCGACCCGCTGCTCACGCGGTCCCTCTGTTTGCCTCTCTCTCACTCTCTGTCTCTCTCTCACTCTCTCTCACTCCTTCATTTGCTCTTTCTCCTTTGATGCTCCACAGTAAAACGTTGCCATAACCAGTTCTTCATTCCCTTTGCTTTTTTCCGGATTTTCGTTCTTCGTACACATTTTTGTGGCATGCTGTTGTTGCTGCTTTAATATTTATCAAAAAAGACTATGATTTGACGAGAATCGAAGGTGGGAAAGGGCAAAGGAGGGAAGAAGGGGTTAAAACTGTAGTAAGTATGAAAAATGCCACAGACGGTGGATGCAACGAAGGCGGCCGAAAGGGCAGCTCAATGATTCGAGCCCGTTCGACTTCATTACAACGCATGCGTAGCGTAAAATGTGAGCTCATCCTCACAATGAGAACAACAACAACAACAGCAGCAACAGCAACAACAACAACAGCAACAGCAACAACCTGAGGGCATTGGCTACTGCATTTACATGCGATGAGTACGTGGTCGAGTTCCGTTTTCTCTCGCTTCTTTGTTGCTGTTGCTGGAGGTGGTTCTTTCGCTTTCCTCTCTGTTGATATTTTCGTTCAATGTGTTTATTTTATTTAATTTTATTTTCTTATTTACGGTTGAGTGTAAATATTTACAGGAACGAGAGGATAAGACAAATAAATAAACAAAATAAATAATAATAATGAGAATAACAACACAACAACGACAAAACCCGTAGAAGAAGATAGTAATTCTTGCAGAATTAAGAAAGCTATTGAAGAACGTAGTTGTTGTAGTTTCTTAAATATTTTTTTGTAATGATTTCTTAAAATACCTTCTATTTTTGTCCACTGTTTTGTCCACTATTTTTGCTACGATTTTTGGTACGTTCTTCAATATTTTTCTGTTTTTCTTCTCCAGCTTGGAAATGCGAAAGACTTAAGCTACGAACTCGCTGCTCAATGAAATTCCAATCGTTGCGTGTGCGGCGCATCTTGAAGCATACAAAATCTATTACAATTTTATACCAGCTACCTGCAGCAGCAACTCTTTTACGGTTTTCTACCATGACAACAACAACAAAAGCAACAACAACAACAGTGGAAATAACAAAATAAAACCGGCTTCTTGCGCCATGCTTTTTTTCCACAATCATAAAAAGAAACTCAAAGAAAAGCAAACAAAAATGAACGACATTTGAAATGATAAAGAAGAAAAATAAAAGAATAACTGATAAAGAGGAAGAGGAACAACGAGAGACAGACAGAGAGAGAGAGAGAGAGAGAGGTGACTGTACAAGAGAGTGTCCAGATAGTGGTTTCTATATGAAAAAGATTGCCTGTGTTTCTGTGTGTGTATGAGTGAAATTTAAAGCACAACTAGCAGCTGGTTGAAAAATCGACTAGTCTAGAAAGAAATTCTTAAAAATTGTATTCGAATTCGAAGCAAGAAACACTGCAGGATGAAATGAAAGGAAAAGAAAAGCACTTCAATACAGAGATCAAAATAAATCAACTGCATTGTTTTGCGCATTCATAAAACTTTCATGAAAATTGATATGGATAGAAATAATAGGAGCTCTCCTTCCCTTCCTTCTCCTTCTCCAATGATTTTTTAAGAGAGAGCGACAGAGAGAGCGGAAGAATGAACTTGCACTGAATCTCTGAAGAGTTATTACGATCTCCGAAAAGTCTTTCATATTCCCTCGCTCTCTTGGTCCTTGAAACATGTAGGAAAATCAAATATCGAAGCAAGGAGAGTATAGAAGATGTTGCGAGAGAGTGAAATCAAAAGAACTGAGTTTGGTAAATAACATGGCTTGAGAACGACTTATAAAGTCTCGCAAAGAGAGGGAAACACGCACAGAGCGCGAGAGAGACGAAGAACACGAGTACCGTTGGTTCAGTTGGCGTCATGTGAGTGGGTTTAGTATACGTGTTTATGTGTATGTGTAGAGTTGCGCCAGTGTGTGTGTTTGGGTGAGTGTGTAGCATGCGTGGTGAGTTAGTAGTCGTTGGTGTTTGTTTTCAGTTGTTGCTGTATGCGTGACTTGAGGAATGCGAGTGGAAACAACTTGTTGTTGTTGTTACATTTGATAGTTTTGCCTTTTTTATAGCCTATTCTTTTGTTTTATATTCACTTATTTTTCTTTTGTTCTCTTTTCGCTTATCGAAGAATATTTACTTAATTTAGTCAAATATTTCAGATACTGTAAAGCATCATAAAAGATACACATAAAATCACAGAACGAATATAAACCGATAATGACTGAAATTCAGCTTCATCCTAAATTAAGTCAATCCTAAGCTGCAAAAGCTTCTTTGAATCCGTAGATTTTTGAAGCTAACCTCAAAGTGTGTATACTCTGTGTTTGTTGTTGTTTTTGTTAGTATATTTAATCTGTTTGAACCCTCAACAGATGGACCACGTGAAGCAGTTAAAATATTAAAATTTTTTTATTCTTCTCCTGTCTTTCCTCTTCTTCGTTTCTCTTCTGTGCTTTTCTATGCTCACACTTCTTCTTCTCTCTTTCGCTCTGAGTATCAGCTTCCGTTTCAAGCATTTTGTCCATGAAAACATCTCTAATTCTTGGTTCCTCACTTATAAATTCTTTGACGAGTCTCGACGCTTCATTTCAACCTTCTTTCGTGGCCAATAATATTCCAATTGTTCCCTGAAGAATACACACCAGAGTAGTGTTTATTTTCCATGACTTTTGGAACATCCCGAAGATCACAACATTGAAGCAGACTTCTTTTCTGGAATGCATCACTTTTCTGGAACCCGTCAAAAGCACTCTTTTGTGAACATTCTTCGCCGTGTTTGAGTGCAGAACTCATTCGGATGTCGCTGAATGATTCGTTTCTTGACCCCGTCAGAGCGAAGCATGTGAAGCGGCGTTCTTTCCCACTTTCCACATCCAACTTTAATTACACAGGCTTCGGAATTTATACCCATCTTCCTAGGAGACTCTGCGCTCTCGTTCGGAGTGGTTGCTTCCGTCGCTCCGTCGCTCCGTCCGCGGGTCGGTGGGAGTCGCTGCCCGCTTGCTTCTCCCACTTCTAGGAAGCGCGTCGGGGCCGCCGCGGCGCACAGCGGGCCATAATAGCAGCTCGTAATTGAAGATTAACGAATTACGTTGTCGGGCGAGCTGCCAACGAAAGCGGACGCAGCTCCGCAATCAAACGCGGCTGCATGATTTGCATGCGGCGACTTTTTAATTCGAAGCAACGCATGCGAACGAACGCGCTGCTGGTTAGCTTCAGCCGCGGTACGTGGTAACTATTTCGCTAAAAGTGTGTGAACAAAGTTCGCTGGGATGCAGTCGAAGGCGAAATGCAGTCTTATTTGCAGTTAACTTGTAACTGGAGCTCGTTTAATGCCAAAATCTCGTGCTTTTTGCATGTGATTGTGTCCCCTTCTGCCCCTTCTGTCCCATTCTGTCCTCTTCTGTCCCCTTTTATCCTCTTCTGTCCCCTTCTGTCCCATTCTGTCCTCTTCTGTCCCCTTCTGACCCCTTCTGTTGATGCGTAGCGCAGAACGCAAATTAAAATCACATTAAAAATTCATCATTCAGCGGACGGACAACCAGCCGAAGATGTCATCATGGTTAATAACACATTCAAATCATTCTTTAATAACTTCGATATTATCCAAGTAAACTTTCAAATAAAATTCAAAGCACTTTTAAATTACGTGAGAATAACTGTGAGTAGAACAACAACAAGAACCACATCAAGAAGAGAGCAACAAGAGCAACATCGCCATCCTTCCATCAGATCGCAAGTTTAAACACGGAAAAAGAGTTAAAAAAATAAATGAATCGTGTATAAAATCAACAAAATAAAAACTGATGAACTGGTGAAGTCTGAAGTCTGTCAATCTTTTAGTTTTGGGCGAAATCTTGTCGAGAAACCAGAAGAAAATTCAATTTAATTTCTTTTCGCTTCTTTTCGGTGTTTGCTAAAATTATTTCCGCCGAAATCATGTTCGGTCAAGAAGCAACAACAACGACAAAAGCAGCAACAACAACGACAAAAGAAGCCAGAGCAAAACTAGATTAGGAATGCACCAGAAGAAGAACAAGAACAGAGGAGTTCTACCTGAAGTGAGGCAAAAGAATCTTCGGAGCAAACATTTTCTGGGCAAACGAACAACAAACAGTTTTGGGCAGCTGAGTCAAAAGCCAAATCAAAGTCAATGTAAAAGAAGCCAGTCATCAGAAGAGCGAGCACAGAGAAGAGAAAACAAAAAATAAATAACAACAACAAACACTACAAACACTACAAACATAATACAAGTAACACAATCCAACAACAAAAAGGATCAGAATAAAAACAAGTCGTAAAAAGCGACAGAAAAAATAGTGCGGAAAGAGTGAGGAGAGGGAGAGAGAGAGAGAGACATTTGCAGAATCTTTTCATCCAAAATTAAGTGTGATTCGGAATGCGCGATGCAGAAATATTTGCGTGCTTTTTTTGTAGAAGAACAAAAACGAAGAACACGTTTCTTCCCGTTCCTCCTTCTGCCAGGATAAAAGAATAGAAAGTCCAGAATAGAAAAAGACTGAATTTGTGCCTGAAGTTAAAACCAAAAACTGAGCTCTTAATACAGAAACATTTTAAATGCATTTTTTTGATATTCATTTCAGGTGCACACAAAATTATAAGTAATATAAAATTGACCTGAGATACTTTCGGTTCTTCGTTCTTATTTACTATTATTAATAAATTCAATGCCTCTACATTCATTATTTATTTATTTTAATTAATTTATAATTCTGGTCCTTCTTTGGGGTTTTTTATTCTGGGGGTTAACTCAATTTTTATTATTTTATTTATTTGTTTATTTCAATTCGTTTCTTAATTCAAATGTCGCGATGTTTTCATTTAAATTTCCTGAATATTTCAATATCGTAAATAGTTTTATTTACAATATTTTGCCGTATTTATGTTGATTATATGCATTATTATCCATACAAGTGGTCCACAATTTTGAGTCTTAGTGAAATCTTCTGTGATTTTCTTCTTGTTTCTTGTTATTCATTGCAGCGCTTTTAATTTTCAATTTTAATCAAGTATTCTTCTTGAACCTTTTTCATTGTAGTCTTCATACTTTCAAGTTTTTAAGGTTTATTAACACCGTTATGATGACCTGCCTTCCGCGGAGATAAGAGCTATCATTTACGATACTGCTTAATTTAGCGTTCATAGGGAAAAACTAGGTTAAATGTCAGTAAAATTCTCATCATTCAAAACTTTCTCGTACAGAAAGCAATTAAATTCTATGCAACTGAGTATAGAAAACTTGAGACAACTGTGAAGTGCGAGTAGTGTGCTTGTACGCTGTACTCAGAGCCAAAAAACCCGAAAAGTACCACAAGCAACCAAACAATGAAACATCCATCAAACTTTGTTTCCACTCAATTAGATGCTTGACGCAATTCGTCTTACGAAGAGTTCACACCAAGTTGAGTGTTTCCTACTCTTTCCCTTCGCTCTCCATCTCTCTCTCACACTCTCCACCCATTTGTCTCACCCCTTCAACGCTCCCTTTTCTCCTTGCATCCGATTCTTCTACTTGCGAGACTTCCAAAGAGTAGAAAAAGCGTTTTAAGGCGAACAAACTGCGTGCGCGTGCGTAACAAAGTTTTGCTAACAACCATCATTAATATTCAGGGAAAAAAAGCACCTCAGCAAAGTACATGAAATGAATTTAGGAGATAAGAAAAATAGTTGACCTGCGCGATGATCTTTCAGTTCTGTTTTGCCCCTTCTTCTGCAGCTTCGAATGTTTGTTTATTCAAACCTTTTACATTACGTTGAAATACAGATTGGTAAAAAATCAAGCGACATGAATAACTACTTAGAAGTGAAGTAAGTGATAATAAAGGGTTATTTATTTACGCAAGTACCTCAAGCGTAAAAATACGGAAACCAGTTGTTGATCAGTGAAGTTTTATTATAGATTCGACGCGTCTGAGAAGCTACGCTTTTAGGCGATCACCTCTGAGCTTCCAGGAGCTGCCTTTTTTGCCACGTTTCTATGTAATCGAAGCTTGTTTTAACTTATACACTCTTTCAAGAAAACTTGCAAATGTTTTAGCAGAAAAATAAAATAGAATTTAAAGTTTTGCAGAGTAAATAGAATTCATGACAACTCGCTCATGTTCATGTTTTTATTGGATGAAAGAAGTTCTGAACACATTTTAAAGTTGTTAAACCAAATTTGAAGCCGGTGTCAGACGGATCATCATGACGCGTGCATCAGTCACGCTGATTATAGTGATTCGTGGCATGTGACATGGACCAACCACTCAGCATGAGTGATGCGCGCATCGTGATGATCCGTCCGACACCGACAAACGCCAGTTTGACCAAAGATGAACTTCAGACCAACCGCAGTAAGATTGAATAACCTCGAATGAACTTTAGATTGACTTCAGATCACCGGCTGAACCTCGGATCGTGGGACTAGATTCGAATGTAGCTCAGAAGAATCGACGAACGTACTGTCGATGTTTGAATTACCAACATATGAATCCCATTTATCCACAGATGGATATTAGAATAGATCTTTAAAGGAGCCTCAGATGATCCTTAAATGAACTTAAGTTAATTTTGGATTTATTTAAGATTTACTTCAGTCCCCCGGGAGTGCCTCCCGTTATGACTGTAAACTCCGAGTATTCTATTGAAAAACAGTTCAAGAAAACAATTTCAAAAAATTGTAAGAAGCAGAAAAGACGCTCTCATCTCTTCTATCGATCTTCGACGAAATGAACTCATTATTTTGATATTATGTAAGGCACAACAGCAAGCAGTCAACACATTAAAATGTACCGCAGAAGAACCGAGCGGAACGTCGATACAGATGCCGATGGCCATCGTGCCATCGTGCCATCTTCCTGCAGCCGCAACTCATGAGGATTCCCTATCATCACAATTAGGCAACCCAGCATTAGGCAGCTGATAACCGCAGCTGGTTGGGAGAACGCACTCCCCTCCCTTCCCTTCTGACTCACCTTTAATATACACCTTCCCACGGGCTCGTTCTCCGCCACCGAAACGTTGTAGAAGCTCTGGTCGAAGATCGGCTCGTTGTCGTTGACGTCGTGAATGGTGACGAGCACCGTCGCCGACGACGACAGCGGCGGATGTCCGTTGTCCTTGGCGATCACGGTGAGCTGCGGAACCGGTTCCGTCTCGCAGTCGATGTGCGCGCGCGTCGTGATGAGGCCCGTATGCGCGTCCACTTGGAACCACTGCGAGTGCGTTTCGGGCGTCTCCGCCAGCGAGTAGATCAGCGCCGAATTGTTGCCCTCGTCGCGATCGACGGCCACGACTTGCAGCACGGAGGTGCCCGGGTCGGCGACCTCCATGACGTTCGCATGATACACGTCGCGCTCGAATTCGGGCGCGTTGTCATTGATGTCGGTGACGCGTAGGTGGATTGTTTTGGAGGCGTGCAGCGGCGGGTTGCCGTTGTCGGTGGCCACCACGCTCAGCGTGTAGTTCGGCTGCGACTCGCGGTCGAGCGGCAGGGACACGATTACCAAGTAGATGATATTGTCGCGCGTGGTCAGCCCGAAGTGACCTTCGCCGCCGTTCAGCGTCACATTCACATTCGAGTATTCGGTCTTCGAGTCCGGGTCGTGGACGGAGATGCGCGCCACGAATTCGCCCGCTTTCGCCGACTCCGAGATCTTCGGCGTCGCATCGTCGCTCAGGAAGATCACGTTGATCGTCGGCTGGTTGTCGTTGACGTCCGTCACGCGTATCGAAACGAACGCCGTAGTCTCCAGCGGCTGCTCGCCGTGGTCCTTCGCCACCACCACCAACTCGTGCAGCTCCTTGGTCTCGAAGTCGAGCGGCTTGTTGACGGAGATCAGGCCGTTCCTCGCGTCGATGCGGAACATCTGCTCCTTGTCGCTCTGCCGTCTGTTGATGGCGTACTCCACCAGCCCGTTCTCCGCGCCATCCGTGTCGGACGCGTAGACCTGCAGGACGCTCGTGCCCAGCGTCGCATTCTCCGGCACTGTGGCGAAGTAGCGGCTCTGGTTGAAGATCGGCTGGTTGTCGTTCACATCCTGTATTGTGATGTTGACAATCATCTGGCCTCGCAGCGGCGGGCTGCCGCCGTCCAAAGCTTCGATCAGCAAGCTGTAAGCCGGCGTGGTTTCGCGGTCCAGGAAGCCGTTGATCTGCAGGTCCAGGTAGAGGACGTCGTCGCGCTCGCGGTGCGACGACAGCCGGAACGCGTTGTCCACGTTGCCCGACACGATGTTGTAGCGCTGCGTGTTGAACTGGCCGAGGTCGAGGTCGCGCGCCGGGTGCAGCGTGCGCTTTACGTCGCGCGGCGTATTCTCCGGGAACTCGATGTGCATCACGGGCTGCGCGAAGGTCGGCGCGTTGTCGTTCTCGTCCAGGACGCGCACCAGGACCCGCACGTTCTCGCCGCTCAGCGGAATGGCCACCAGGCTGTAGGAGGCGCGCGTCTCGCGGTCGAGCCGCACCTTCGTCTTGATCTCGCCCGTGGTCTGGTCGATGGCGAGGTCGCTGTCCACGCTGCTGCCGGGCACCGGGACGATCAGGTAGGGCGGCCCACTGTCCACGCCGTGTATAAGTTCGCCGATGTAGCCGATCTGGTGGCCGATCGGCACTCCTTCGGACACGTTCAGCTCGCGCATGTGTTCGGCGAGGGCGGGCGGCACGCGGGCGGGCAGCAGCAGCGACAGCGACAGCAGGAAGCAGCAGCGCGCCCATGAGCGCAGTACGTTCGCTGGGGCGGGCGGCAGGAGGCGGGCGCTGCTTCGTCGACGGCAGCGATGGTGGTGCGTGTAGAAAGTTTGCCGAAGCTGGGTGTCCTGTGTTTGTTTTTGCGTTGGTGTGTGTTTGTGTGTGTTGGGCGCCATCGTGGTGGGCGTGGTGGGCGTGGTGGCGCTACAGAGAGGCTCAGGCATCATGCTGGAGAGAGGCTGGTGCTCCGCTCTGGGTTGCCCAGCGTTCGGGGGCTGAAAGCGCTTGGATTCAGTAGGCGTGGGTCTCAGTAGTCGGAGGAGTTTCTAACATTCCCGATGCATGGTGCTTGAGTCCGAATTCATTGATGCCTCGAGACGCATCGTACGTGACCGGATCTGGAAAGAGTGAAGCAGAGAAGTCGGCGTTAGTGAGAAACCAAAAAAGGTGCGCAAAGGAAGTAAATGGAATCTACAAAAAGTGGCAGATACAAAAAAATTAGATACACAAATTATTTAATTTCTATTAGTTTTTATTATGGTTTTCTGTCGTTTATTTCGATTTCGAACCCAGATTATTTACAGAGGTCTCATAGTTCAAAGCACACATAAAAGCCACGAAGTTCCGGTTCGGTGCTTTTGCGGTGTATAACATCCACTATCGACGTTAGACACTCATCCGTCTGTCATGCACGTCTAAGCGACAATAAGTTGAAGTGGAGTCTTAATTCATTTATAATTGCTTCTGCTGCTCAAACACGGCCTTGATTGCGAATCGAGTTAGCTAGCGCTTTGTCCATCTCAGGCTTGGAATCGTTCACAGAAATTCAAATAATAATTATAAGTTCAAAATGCTGAAAAACCCATTCTGAAAACTATCGGCTGTGTGGTTAGCAGCGGCGAAGAAGCTCAATCAGAATTGCTTATCAACCGATCTCAGAAAATTACTCAGAGGCTCGTAAAGAAGAATGCTCACGCGTTTATTGCCGGCGCTTAATTGAAACGGATGAAAAACTTAGTCATCGACTCGACTCGTTAACGCAGGCGATCTTGACCACAACACAACGCCAGGAAGGAAAAATCCAGAAACCAACACAAGATGTGTAACTTTTCTCAAAAATACGATCCATTTTTAGATGGATTTTGGATAATATTTTTCAAAATTGGTCGAGTTTCCTTCCTTCTTCTGGTCTTCTTTTGTAAGATGGCAATCGTTGTGTTTGTTTTCCCAGCTCAACATCAGCAGCTTGACTAAAGTTCCTCTACTCGCCTCATAGAAATTCCTGAGCAGCCCTGAGAACTGGTTTCTGTGGCCGCCGACGAACTCTGGAATTCTTCAGCTCTTCTGTTGTGGCTTCTGTTGTGATTCTTTCTCGCTCTCTCTCTCTCGCCCTCTCTCTCTCTCTCTCTCCCTCTCTCACTCTGTCATGAACTAATCACCAAAGGCGAAGGCATGCGTTTGTGTGTCACCAGTTTTTATGGCGTATCGTAAATCGTCCTTTAAATTTCCGTTCTTTACTACGACAATCTTTTGAGAGAGACACGGAGAGAGAGCGAGAGAGAGAGACTGCATGTTCTAAAACACTTTTATTGTAACTCAGGCGACTCCTTTGCTTGATTTTCGCTGTCATTGTTTTGTGTCGTTCTCGTTGTCGCGAAAGCCACCGACGACTCCAGCAGACTGCGTGGGCCATGGAATGGTCTGTTCTACAGTATAACAACATCCATGAACATTTATCATGTATGAATACTTAACTCCATAATCGTGCTGTTGACTGCCATATTTGCTGAGTCCCGAAATCGGTGCACCATAAAAGCATGAGTTTTATTATCCGTGAAATTGAAGTCAACTGACTCGATAACAATATTTTATCATAGAAATCAATACACAATGTTATTGATCGGTGCCAAGTCACAAGAATTATTGAACATAGAAACCGTGTTTGATTACAGTCTCCGAATTTCTTCGAGATTCCGTCCGGGATGTTTTCAAGTTCGTTTCTTAAGTCTTTTAATTGCGCGTGTCTATGAATGCTTTAACGCGTTATAAATTCTATTTGCCTTAAATACGAATTACCTACTTTATAGTTTACACCGTCTATTTCTTAGCTATGGCATAATATTGGTGTCGACTGTGTTTGGGTTCCTTTTTTCCCGCATTTACTCTTAGAACTTAACACATGTTCATACACTTCGGAAGAAGTACACTCACACTGACACACCTTCACTGACTCTTAATGGTGAGCATGGTATTTCATTCCCTACACCCCGCCCTCTCCCCCCGCTGCAAGTTCATCCATCCGACAGCTTCCATCAAGCTTCAATCTCAGCCTTGCAACTCAAAATGATGCAATTCAGTTTAATTTCGTGAGCACGAATAGCAGCTTAAGTCGCTGAGTAATAATGAGTACCTTATGAAGGACAGCGCAAGAAAAACAACAACAACAACAACAACAACATCGGGGGGAAAACGATGCTAAAACAAAGCATCTGTTGTTAGAAATCCTCATTCAGTGATAAATACTTCTGTGATTAGTTGACATTGAAGAACGAGAGAGCAACAACAACAGCAACAAGAACAACAACAACAACAACAACAACAACAGCAACAAGAACAACAACAACAACAACGACTACAATTTCGCCGACAAGCGACAGCAAAATGATAGCCGGTCGTTTGAAAAACCCTGAATGGGCGGGGGCGGCCCGCGTGGTGCCTGGCGCATGGTTCATGTGCTGGCCGACGTACGCGGATAGAAGATTGCAGCTGATTTGCGTTTAAAGCGATCGCACGCATGTCGTGTTCCAGACATTAGAAATCTTCGGGATTCGTTCGAAACCACAAGAATAAAGAGCAGGAAATTCAACTCGACAGACGTGGAAAATATTATGAAGAAATACAAAGTGAACAAACTAAAAATTGATAAAAAACGAAGAATAAAAAAAGGAGAATAAAAAACGGAGATGCAATCAAAGCATCAAAGCGAGGGGGAAAGCGTGAAAAGCGTTGGTTTTATAGCTGCAACAGGAAGTGAAGAGAGCAGGGAGGGAGGTTTTTCCGTATGCAGCTCAAAGCGAGGCAAACGTTTTCATGATTATGGCCATCATCAAGATCAACGTCAGCATCAGTGTCAAAATTAATATCATCAACATAATCATCAAAATCAGAACCAACGTCGTCTTTAAGCAAACATTTAAACACGTAAATAATATAATAATAATATAAGAAACTAAGTTATTATAATAAACACTAATTTAGTGTCATCATTCAATAGAATCAAATCGTTTAATTAATCTTTTCATCATTTCAATCATTCAAATAATTTAAATGACTTCAATTGAGTGACTTCCTCTAAATTTTCATCATTATTTGAAGAGTTTAAATGTTTTTCCCAGTGAATACTTTTTCCTAAAACGAAAGTCGAAGGCAAGAAATACAATTTCACTTTTTAATTTATGCATCTCATTAATTATTTCGCTGTGGCGCTGCATGAATTAATCCCGTTAATTGCATTAGTTCACTTCGCTTAACTTAGCATCAATTAATTTCACTTCACTTCGAGGGAAGAGCGAAATATACACAGGAACTTATTTCTGTGCATTTTAGCCGCAAGCGCAGCGGAACTCAGAGCGTCTTTCGTTCGCTTTACTAAGACGTTTGAAGCGCTGCTCGAGCAGAAATCAGCTCAAAAGCCGCGAATTAGATGCGGCTCATGATGAGATCTTAGTATTAATTAACTGCACATGAACGGAGTGGGGAGAAGCACAGCAACAACAACAAACAATCCTCCAACCGTACAAACAACGAAACACAATGGAAACAATGGCAACGGAATCTGTTTGAATGCATTCAAAAACTGAACGAAAACCAACAGCAAACAGTCACGAAAACACTCCTAAGCACACACACACGCATGCACAGCGACACACACACACAAAGATCAAGATTTTAGTGTATGGCGTCCACTGCTTTGCTTATCAGGTGTTGCATGTTTTCCGCTTGCGTTGCTTTTGCTTTCCTCAGTTGCATTAACTTCAATTTTATGCTCTTTTTTTCCTCCTCTTGTTTTGTTTAAAAACACTTGCATTTTTCAAATTTTTGCCGCTTCTGCTGCTGAAAATAATCAGAACGAATCATTTTTTCTTCGTTTTGCTACGAAACATTGTGCTATGCAGTTAATTTTATGGTCAATTAAAGGAAAAGTGAAACCTGTTGAATATTTTAATAGTTTAATACTATAAATTAAAGGAAAACGTTTTTCATTTCACTTGATTATTATTTGTAATCAGCTCGATATTATTATTCATTTCTTTCTTTCTGTGGAAGTTTAACAGGGTGCTTTGTACGAATTTTCGTCGCTTTGAAGAACGTGCTTTTTTCCGTGTCCACTTCATGTCATTTTCATTGCGTGTTTATTCATAATTACGTAAAATTAATAGACTGCGTTTACTACCAGCAAAGTTAGTCAATCATAAGCTAATATCAGATAAATCAATATTGTATTTAAATCATTTTTATTTATTTTTTATTCGAATTCTTTCATAATCACAGAACCCGATTCAGCTCGTAACTCGCTGGCCTCGCGTTGATCGGTGACGGCGTTTGCTTGAGTTTGTGTTCAGTTTAGTTAATAAACCGTATTTACTTCAATTAAATTTCAATTTTATGCATTAATATTGATTTATTATTATGAATAAATTAAATATTTCAATAAATTAATTCGCATTCGCATCAAATAAAAAGACAGAGAGCAAAAAACTGACTGCTGTATAGAATAACGTGCTGAATGAGCAACAACAACAACTTGTATATAATAAATATTCGAACTAATCACACGACGTTACTTTTAACACTAATAAGTAATTAAAATAGTGTTTATTAACATTTCAATAGAGATTGAATGGGTTTTTTCTGTGCGCAACTTTTTTGCAGATGAATGTGAATACTTTTGAATGAGCTGCAAATACTTCAGAAGATGATCGCATCGAAATCGCTTACTCAATGACAGATAAACATAATTTCGCATAAGAATCAAGTAGTTTATTAGTAGAAATAAGATTTTGTTGTGTTTCGTTTATTGTTCTCGAACAACCTCTCTCAAATCTTCACTCTTTAACTGCTAATTACGAAATTCATAGCGTGTTCTCGCGTTCTCGATGCACAGATGCTGGAATTGATTCTTGTGCTGTCGGCGGATGATGCTCAACCATTTTACGGCCAACAACGCCTTCACGTGTTGTCTCAGCCAACCGAAGATGCTGCAGCTGCTGCTGCGAGTGCTGTTAGTGTTCCTCGTCTTCTTGCTGATGAAAGTCGTTGTTCTTAATGCTCATTTTTGAGGCAAATTTTAAATGAGTTACATATTTGTTCATACAATAAATCTTGTGCACCTGAAATTTATTTGAGTCGTTGTCTTTGCAGTCCATTTAAATAATAATCTATTTGTTATTCTTTCAAATGATATTATAGTAACATCTGATTTTGAATGGAAGATACTTCAAACACATCGTCTGTTCGCTCGAATGGTGCTCAAAGTTGCTCAAATCAATGAGAGATCCCACAGAATCATAACACAAATGATAAGCAATGAAAGGACTCATTTCGCTGGAGGACATACTTTAAATTTGGATAAAGATATCTTTTCTTTATTAAAGTGACGTCCAAATGAAGTGAAATCCAAATCATATCACTGAAAATACTAGCGATGAAAAATACAGCCACAAACTCCTTTAATGCAATAAATACTCGTATGTTAAATGAAGCGGCTTCGATAACTCAAAGATATCAATTGCAGGCTTCAAATTAATCAGTTGCATTTGAATTCCTGTCGAATGATGCGATGTTGACAGCAAACAACGCAGCAGCGAAGATGTTGTGAGGCGCTGAATGAATGAGTGAAGGAATGATGGATGAATGAATGAATGATGGATGCATGATATGCAGTCAACAATCAAGTTTGCAAAGTAAACGAAAATAGTTGCTAGAAGAGGCAGAAATGAACTGCAAACGGATGCAGCTGATGAGAGAGCGAAGAGATGAGAGTGGTTAGTAAAGGAATCTAATGACTGTATTTCTTCTATGATTATTTAATGACAAGTTGAGAATTTAGAATAATTTCAGTGACTACAGAAGAAACTACGTGTGACTATCAAAGGTTTTCGTGGCATTCTATTCGTCTGGAATCCATTGCGAAGAATTTTTCACATCTCATCAGTGTCACGAAACAAGAAGAAGCTGAAGCAGGAGCAATAGTAACAGCAACAACAAACAACAACAAACAACCACAGCATTATTTGAAGTCAGTATATTTTTTGGTGCACTTGTTGTAGCTCACAGCATTGCAAACGACGAACATTCACAGTATACTATACAGTAAATAGAATAGAAAGGAAGAGAAGATGATAGAAAGAAAGACAATAAAAGGAGAGCAATAAAAGGAGAGAAAGATACGCACTCATTGGATTTCCTTCGATCAACTCAAAAGGTGTTAAATCAGAGCTGAAGTGCGCACAAAAACAACAAACGGAGCAGCAGCAAATCCAAAGGAGTGCAGAGCACATCGTAAAATAGCGAAGTCGTGTGAAGCCGAGCCTGGAGCTGGCGGTGAAGCGGAGACTGTTGATAGAAATTAAAGCTGAAGTGCATGCAGGCAACTCAGCCGAGCAGACACACAAACGCAGCTCAACTGCGCTAGAAAACTAGACGAACAGCAGCAAAGCGAGCTGAAGAGGAACGAGGACTCGCAAATAAACAGACAGACAGACAGAGAGAGAGATAGACAGACAGAGAGAGAGACAGACAGAGCAGGCAGGCTGGCAAACAAGCTGGCAAGGAGACGCATAAACGGACAGACGGATGGAGGGACGGAAAACACACTAGAATCTGGTGAGATTGCAATAACATCAACCACAACAACAACAACACCCAAGCATTTCGCTCTTCATAATTATTTTATTAATAAATTTTCATCATTCGCATTCATGCGTCCGTGTGTTCAACCTGCAGCAATGCAAAGCGTTGGATTGTATTTCATTTCGATTGCGCAGAGCAGCAACAACAACGACGGCAGCAGGAACAGGAACAGTTTTACACTCAACAAAAAAGAATGCGCAAGCAAACAAATAAATGAACAAGGAGCAGAGTTGTAAATGAACAAAACGAAAGGAACGCAGCAACAGGCACCAAACCGGAAGAAGCTCGCAACCAGGCGCTGCTTTTCAGCCCGATCCAAGTGTGAGTGAATATCACACCACGTGTGTGTGTGTGTGTGTGTGTGCAGCTCGTAGTTTGCTTGTGGCAATTCTCTTGGCTGCGCTCATGCATTATGACAGGTTTAACGCAGTATCTGCCACGGCAACAGAGCCAACTATTCTACGCCTCGAACAAAGGCGTCAAAATCTACACAATCTAGGAAACATTTTCCATTTATTCCCGGCGCATCCGCAGCAACAACAATGCAGGAAAATAATTAAAACCCAACTGAAAACGAGAAAACTCTACAAGGAAAACTCTGCCTCGCTGTTAATTAAATATTTCATTTAACCACTGAATAAAGCAGTAAAATCGTATTCAAGCTCATAAAAAGGATGCACTTCTAAAGTAATAAAAAGTTTGTTTAAGTTACCAGGTTTTTAATTTCGTTTACTTTTCCTGCGAAAGAAAATGATTTTCACCAGCACAAAACCGTGTATAGCTCTCAACAGCTCTTTAAATTTCACTGAATAAATTCAGATGCTTCAATTTCTAGCTTATCGCCATCATTTGTCGAACAATTGAGGGTAATTATATTGAATAGAATCATGAGATATGCAACGAAAGACTGAAGAAACGAACTCGTTTCGATGTACAGAATGCATACAATACATTATAAAAGAAGCGCAAAGAAGTGTTGAAGTCCACTTTTTTGAAGTAACTTCAATTTCCACGCTTTCTAAATATTTAAATTCACAAGAGATTAATTAACGCCTCATCGAGATCAATTTAGATTCAGTTTACACTGAAAGCGTTTTAATTACGATTGATGCAGAGAAGAGTTGATCGAAGGTTACGAATAATCACCATTTATAGACACAAAAGAAGATGTTCACATAAACGATGATTTGCAAAAGAATCAAATAATAGATTGAATGAATTGTCTGGGAAGCAATAAATTCATAGATTGGAATTGAATCCCAAGTTTATAATTATTACTATTTCTATTCCCTTTATTGTTATTATTAATTCTAGTATAATATTGATTTAGCGTTTAAATGAAGGGCATAATTTAAAACAGTTAAAAACAAATAAAATTATGTACTCGCGATTAAAAAATTGAACAAAATAAAATAAATAAAAACACAGCATGCATAAAAAATAAAAATGCACAGCATAACAATTAATTCATTTAATAATATATGTAAAATAATAAATTTAATACATTTTACATAATAATGTATAATACTATTGCAGTATTTATTCAGTACTAATTCCAAATGTACACAAAAATACACTAAAAAGTACTAAAATATATACTGAAAATTTATATTTAAAAAGTGAAGAATTATAAAAATATATAAAATAAAACTATTTATTTTTATACCATTATTATTTAACCATCTGAATGAAATCAAAAACCGTAACTTTTAATTCATTGGATTACTTTTTACTGGCATTTTAAGTTAATTTAATAATTTTCAATTTGAAAATTTGAAATAATTTCAAACTTTCTATATAAAGGAATATAAAAATGAATTAGAAATATAGTACTTAAATAATACTTAAATAAATTATTCAAAAAATAAAATTCAAAATTATAAACACTGAAAAACTTATAATATTTTTATTAAGACTAATTAATTAATTAATTCTTTAAACTATGAAATCGTATATAGAATAATATAACGAATATATTAGAAGGTATAATAAATAAAGTACATATAAATAAACATACATTTTAGAATAAATAAAAACAAAGTAATAAAGAAATTGTGAGAAGTAAGCAAATCAGTTTATTCATCAAATGAAAAACTTAATATTATACTCGTATAATATAAATAAATACATAAAGCATGAGTATTATTTGTTAATCATAATGTAAACAAAATATTTGTTGTACATTATAAAACTAAATTGTTACATACATATTTTAGTACAATACTATTAAATTATAAATAACTGTACTACAACAATAATATTTCACTACGAATATTAGTATTTAAATAATAAATTTAACCCAAAGAAGTTAAAATATTAAAAAAAATTACATACTAAATAAATACCTATACTTAAGTATATTAAATATTACATTAAACTAAAATAAAAACTAAATTCAAACAAAATCCGCAAATCAATAAAGAATGATAATAAAAATAAATAAAGATTGATAATAAAAATCAATAAAGATTGATAATAAAAATTAATAAAGATTAAAAATAAAGACTCCGAGAACTTAATAATAAAATTTAAATAAAAACTATAATAAAAAAAAAGAAATTGTGTAAATCTGTAAATAAAAATAATAAAATAACGCAATCAGGCGAAATTTACATAAATCACCTCAATTGGTAAAACATACGATATAAATATGTTTTTAATAGAAAACTTAATAAATCAAAATTTAGTGCTCGTAATTCGAAAAAACCGAATTCGAATAAAGCAACAAAAAGCACTATAAAAAAATTCAAATGCTAAACTGCGAAATAATGAGTAAACTACGAATCAAAATATAGAAATAATAAACAAATAAATAAAAAAATGGGATAAAAATTTAATTTTGGAAAAAGCCTGAAAACATGGAGAAAAATTATTTATTTCTAATACTTTAATTACTCTAAAATTAACAATAATTTCTAGTTTATTTTCTAAGGATTATTAAGCTTTATATTCAGCTTTAAATCAAGATTTATATGAAGCATTATATTCATACTAAATTTCATAAAAATGAACACAGTCTCATGAATTATTGTAGGAATTTGTCATTCATCATTTCAATCATGAAATCATTTCATTCTCCGATATAATTTCTAGAGCCGAAGCTTGAAGTATCTGCTGTTTCTAAATGTGAAGAACTTCAATTTAGTTATTCTTCACCGGATTACAACGATTCATATTATAACGATATTTCATCGTTTTCATTTCCTCTGTTTTTTCCCAAATTCCATCAAAGTCCGTATAAAAGGCATTAATTTCCCAACGATGTGCAGTGAATACGTAATTCAAACAAACGAAGTAATGAAACCTAAAATATTAAAGACATTTTCTTCAATTTTTCCAAGAAATGTGTTGAAAAAAATCCGATGGACGGTCGACTCGAAAAAACTCGAGAGAACTTCAAAGAAAATTTGTGACTTTTGAAAAATGTTCTAAAATTCATCTCCTCGGTTCTGCCAAAAACAAAAGCCACACACAGACACACACACACACGCACACATAAAGACCTCGGCTAGCTACGGGTTTTCCAGTAGCAGGTAGCAGCAACAACTGCCACGAGTATTCGTGTGGGTTATTATTTCAGTTTCGAAGCATTCGCCTTGATTACCTTTTGGAACCACGAATTTTCCGGCCACGGACAGAGTTTCCTCGCTGTTGGAGCAGCCGAGAGACTCCTGTAGACAGTTTTATTGTTGTTGTTGTTGTTGTTGCTGTTGTCTTGGACTGTATTGCTGCGGCTCTCTGTTGGTCGGTTTGTTCGCAGCTTGGTTTGTATTCTACACCCGAAAATTTACGGTACACGTTCACGTTCACGTTCACTTGAGCGAGCGAGTTGCGTTGCCAACGCGACAACAACAACAACACGTACCCGTGGTAGGAAAACGCAACAACAAACAATTTTAAGAGACTGAAAAACAGACTCAAGTCAAGCAAAGGAACAAACAAAGCGAACAAACAAACGAAATCCACTAAAAAATAAAAGCGGCGGCTTTTTTTTATTTTTTCCTTTCGTTGTTGTTGAATAATATTTTCCTTTCAACAAGCTTGCTGATGTTTTCCTTTAATGATCTTTTTTCTCTTTTTTCAGGGGTCAACTTCAACAAATGCTTCACTTCTCGCTTTGATATACTTTTTTACATGTTTCACTTTCTACTCATTAATTATTTTATCAAAATTTCAACAATTTTCCACTTTAAAACATTCGATTCTTTCCCGACGTTCTTCTTCTCTGTTATTCGAGACTTTCCACAACACTTTTCGATCGACGCGTTTGTTTCTTAAGTCTTTCGATTTCGTCAAACAATGACTTCAATTTTCAATCTTTTTTTTGCTTTTTCGTTGATATTTTTGCCTTTCTCACTTGAATGGAGGAAAACAGTTTTCCTTCACAGAAACAACAAGCGTATTTTTTGTTGTTGTCGTTGTTGCGGTTGTTTGAGTTTTTCTTTATTTTTTCTTTATTAAATTTACTTACAACAGCGCCGAACTCGCTGCAAGGGGCGGCTGCTGCTGTTGCGCGTAGAGAACTCGTTTTACTTGTTGAAAAATATTTTTCTTGCTGCCGTTGTTGCCGTTTTTGTTCTTGTTGTTGTTGTTGTTGTTGTTGTTGTTATTGTTGCTGTACGCCAAACGACGTACGTGTGAGTTTATTGTTAGGTACACAAGATTCGATATGGAAAAAATTCGACTGAACTCTTAAGCATTTCACTTAAAGCATTTCGCTTTCCCAAATAAAATCACCGAATTGAATTCTCTTCGTTCACTTTTCTTCTGCGATGTTAAAACAGCGCAACGCAACGAAGCCACGTAATGCGACGATTTGCAGCAGCTTTTCTCAGCTTAGATTCGATATGATTTGCATTCAGTGATTTATTTAACTCGAAAAGCTTCTATTTTCTCTTCTCGAGCACCGCAAAAGACGATCGATCCGCTGAGTGATCTGCACTTTTATGCAACTTCGAAAAACAATTTATTCTGCACTCGACAAGAACTCAGATGAAAACTGAAAAACTGCATGCAAAAAACACGCTCGCGCAACCGTCCGCGTACGCTTTGCTCTCTTATTTCAGCCACGAAAACACACGGATAACTGAAGCCAACGATTGCTGGCTGAGCCATCGCGAGCCTGGCCAACAGCGGCCGCGAACAAGTGTGGTGAGCTGCATGTGTGGTGAAGATACACACCACAACGATGGAGACCGAAGAACCATTAGCAAAGGGAACAAAGCGATGAGGGAAAGAGTGATGGAAGACGCTAGAAGAGGGGGCGGAGGGGGAGGAGGAGAACGTGTGGTGCGAGGCCTGTACGCAGCCTCAGCATGGAATAACCGCCGATCAAAGAGAGGGAGAAGAAGAGGAAGAGGCAGCAGCTTCCATTGCAGATGGCTGTTCGGAGCGAGCCGCTGCTCCACTGAAAGAAATGAAGTCCAGGAGAGGCACAGAAATAAAATAAAAATAATGCGCAGAAGTGTAAAGATCCAAAACGAAATATTCAATGCACTTTCTTATAGCTTTCTGTTCTTCAGTAACTATTGGAATATTAGTATGCTTCCCTCTCTCTCTCTCTCTCTCTCTCTCTCTCAGTGCATCGCTCTCAACGCAGAGTGAGCGAGACTCAAGCCAGAGCAACGTGTTGAGTTGCATTCAAGCAAAATGGGTGAAGAACGAAATGCCAAAGAAGCAGAATTCCTGTAGGACAACAAACAAAGCGAACGCAGCGAACGAACGTGAAAAAGACAGAGGAAAAGAGAACCAAAAAAGGCAATCAGAAGGAAGGGGAAAGGAAGCCCGGCACAAAGACAAAAGCAACTGACGACAGGTCCACAATTAGCCGCATGAAACCAAAAGCAACGAAAACCAAAGCAAATGCAACGAGGAATCAAAGCAACAGCAGACAGAATGCAACAACAACCACAAGAGCGCCACTCGCAAGTGTGTGTGCGCCGCTATCTCGCTCTCTCGCTCTCTCGCTCTCTCGCTCTCTCTGGGAGCATCTTAAATTATGTTGAATAGCAAATGTTACTCACCATACTCACCTCGCCATGCTCACCACGCTCACCACACTCATAGTGATGAGGTTCACAGTGAGCCGACACCCACACATTCACGGCGTCGAGGTATTTTAATGGGTTTTCACGCAACATTGTTTTGAGTTGCAGCTCCGCAGAATGCGTTGGAGCGTCAGCAGGTCAGAAACACACACACACACAACACAAGAGAGCGAGAGCAATTCGATAACAACACAAATAGTTGGTCAAAAGCACTCTCTCTCTCTCGCTCTATCCGTCCCTCTCGCCTTCACCCACCTTTTCACGCCCTTTTTGTTGTAGTATTTAAGGAGAATAAAGGATATCATAACTAAAGAGATTTAAATTACATTTTGTGTGAAGAAAACTAAGAAGAATTATCCACCGAGTTCGTGTCTTAAGTTTTTAGTTTTCCTCGCTGTGTTGTTCGATGTTGTTGGCAATCATCACGGGAAAAATTCCAGAACCAACTACAATGCAACAACATTCACACATACCATGAAAACTATGCTGAACTTCTATAAGGGAGTGAAAGAGATGGAGCGAGAGAGAGAGAGAGCAGGCGGGAGAGAGAGAGCATGGTTACAATTCACCACAGAATCAGAGGCTGATCAAACTGAAGGTGAGTAGAGTAGTTTTTATCTTCGCGAGTTAAGCTAGAAGAAAAGAAGCTGCAACAACAACAACAACAACAACAACAATAAGAAGAATAGCAACAACAAACGAGAACAAGATGAGAAACAGATTTATTAAAACAAAAACTTAGATAGAAAAGAAAACACACAATAAATTGTCTAAATTGTGGTGCACCAGCAGCGATGGCAACAGAAACAGAAACACCAACGACGGGGGCCCAAACAACAACAACAACAGCAACAACAACAACAGCAACAAGAACGTAGGTGAAAGAGGCAAGCAGTGAAAAAACTAAACAGAAGAAGCTATCAAAGCAAAGCGAACGAAAGCAAAGCAACAGCATGTGAGTGAACTGCAAGAGATTCCGTAGAAAGAATGACAGCCAGAAACCTGTTTCGCGGTGCTCTATTCCTCTCCTAACTTATGGCCTGTCGCTTGTTGTTGTTGCATTTGTACTTGTTGTCAGTTGCTTGTTCTTCGCTTCTTTGTTGGTTTTGCTTTTGCGCCCAAACAACATTTCGTGGTATGTTGAAGCATTTTAGGCAACAGAGCCGCAAACAGGCTGCGTGAAGACGAGGAGAAAACGAGGGGAAGGAGAGAAGGGCAGAAAGAGGGCCAGAGTTGTGAGTGCAAGCAGAAGCAGATGGAAGAACGCAGCGACTGAGGGCAGAAAAGATAACCCATTCTTGGCAGCTAGCGTCCGGTCCCTCCGAGAAGAACGACTGACTGAATGACTGACTGAATGACTGACTGAATGACTGACTGAATGAGGGAATGAGGGAATGACTGACTAACTAGCTGCCTGAGTGTGGTGAGTATCCACCAAAAACAAGCACAGAGAAGCACAAGAAGCGAGAGCAGCAACAACAACAAGGCGAACAACAAGAACTAGCCTCAGCATCGACCAAGATTTCCTGCTCTCCGCTCTGCGGCGTCTCGCTGTGCGTTGAGGTGTGTTTTCAAGCGCATAAGAATGCCTGACCAAAAATTACCCTGTTTTTTCCAGTTGCTGGCATTGTTTTTGGTTGGCTTTCGGTTTACTTGCTTTTGTTGCGGACTGAAAAACGTGGAGAGGCACACACGAGCAAATGAAGCAGAAACGAAGAGGAAAACGAAGCAAACCAGGAAAGAACACCAGCGACTCTGGCAGAAATCTGAAGGCAAACAGGGTGCGTATAATTGAATGAACTCTCAGTAATATCAGGTGAATCCAAGCTGCAATCAAATTCAATTAAGTGAAGTATTCTTAAGTAAGCTGTTTGAATTGCAATATTTTTCACAATTTATTCTGTTCTAATTCCATTTCATTTACAAACCAAACACAGCTGTTTGCTGAGTCACCCTGTACGCCTGCAGGAGGATCGCCTGAAACCCTCCCCTCGTCCCCCAGCTTCCCCTCCCCGGGCATCCGTCGAAAGGGTTCCACCAGAACTCAATTTGACGATGTGTTGTTTTTGGTTTTGCTTTTGTTGTTGCTTTTTTGGGGGTTTTCGTTAAATGGCTCCGACATTCGTTTGAGTTATTTTCTTGTCGTTGTTGTTGTCGTTGTTGTTGTTGTTGTTGTTGTTGTTGTTGGACTCGGGGCGCATGCTGCCGTGATGACATTCCCATTTGCACAATAACCAGTTCCTCAATCTCCCAACAACAACAACACGAAACACAACAACAACAACGAACACATCCTCATCCACTTCGAAATGTGTTGCGATTCAACGAACGAACGCAAACGATTGCCTCATCAATTCCCGGGTTTTATTTTCTTCCATTCGCTCTGAAATCGGTTCGATTTGTTGTTGTTCTTGTTGTTGTTGTGACTCCCTTTTTTTGCTCCCTTTTGTTCCGATTACGATTCCAAGTCTGCTGCTGCGCTTTACCAAAAAATGACGTGTGTGTGAAATTCAAATTCCAGCGAAGAAGACAACCGAAGAGAAGAAGTGAAGGGGGGGGAGAGTAGGGGGATGGGAGGGAAGGCGAGGAGGGGACGAACTCCGGAGTGGAGAGAGCAGCGGCATTGGCAGGTAAGCAAAATAGTAGCAGGCAGCAGTTTTGCCAGAAAACTAACAAAAATTACCAGTGGCAGCGACGACAACAACAAAAATAACGAAAGTGGCGGCTGTTGATGTCTTAAGAAGCCGCGAAGGAGGCGGGAAGGACGATCCACCGACAGGGGGGAGTGGGGACTCACTACTAGTAGTAGAGTAGTGAGTAGCAGGAATACGAGTGCATGTCTCTCAATAAGAAGTGCATTAATGCGCTTTCATGTCCGGTTTTAACTTTTAACACCCTCGACCAGATTCACTCCTCCGCTTCACCTCCCCCTCCTCCCCCTCCTCCACCTCTGCTAAGCGGCTCCCTTCGCAGCGCCGCGTCCGCTGTCACTCGAGCTGTCTGCTCTGTACGCAAATATAAAGTGTTCATCGCGTTTATCTGCACTCAATTAATTATGCGGCGACCCCTGCTGATTAATGAAGTCAAACGGTAGACCGCATTCAGAGTCACCAGCATCCGTCGTGGATGCGCTTCCCGGACACGTTTTCCCCGAGGAGGAGGATTTCTGGGGACGTACCTGTTAAATTTGACAAGAAAACAACAACAAGACGTCTCTCGAAGTTCCAAATTCAATACATGACAAATGAATAAAGAAGAAATGAAAATAAATTATAAAAAAAATAATAATAAATGAAATTAACACATAATAAATATAATAAAAAATAATAATAAAAACAATAAATGAAAGTAAATATATTACATAATTTACATGATTGCATTAGGCAATAAATGTATAATTCATTTGATTTATTTAAATTTCTGAGACGACGAACTTAATTTCAATTCCAATTAACTTCTTCCACAAGTTATTCGAATGTATACTTTAAATATGTGTTTTTTATTGAAAATATTAAATATTTTAAGGAAAATACAACTAAATTTCTTATTCAATCTTCGTGCTTCAAATTCCATTTCATTGCACTTTCAATTGAATTGCATTGAACCGAATTTAAGTCTAAAACTAATTAAATCGAGTTAAATACGAGACTAAATTGGATAACGCAAATTTAATTAACTAATTAAGAAAACTAAGTATTATTATTTGAAACTGTTTCTAATAATTAATAATAAAGCCGTTGATAGCAATCTAACTTAAGAGCAGCAACTACAACATTTCAATCAGCTATTTGAAGTGCATGTTATTTGCAATAAAAAATAGACAACAATAACAACAGCAGCCTCGACTTACATAAGCGAGTGAATAGAGCAACAACTGCTGCTCGGCAAGCAGCAACAAGAGCAACGCCAACAACAAGAATTAATGACAGCGTTGAAGTCATCAGTGAGGAGATTCTAGAGTAGTTAAAGCAAGAACAACAACAGCTGAAACTCAACATAAACGATTCGCGGAGTAGAAAAATATTGCTGCCTCATCTGCGCTGCATGCAAGCAACAGAATCGGAATTGCTCCAAATTTTCGGCACCAAAAACAACAACTTTTGGGGCGGTCACGGGCACGGTTGTTGCTGTTGGTGGCACGTCAACTCAAAAGCAGCGACAACGACAGCAATTTAAGTGTGCCACTCATGAGCGCGCCTGTTAATCCATCAAAATTCAAAGAAGTTGATGTCAGTCAGAGCAGCGGCGACAACAACAACATCAGCAACAACATCAGCAACAACAACAACAACAACAACAACAACAATGAGTGTGGGCGTCAGTTTCGCAGCTCAGCGATTGTTTGGCTGCCCGAGTCGTTGTTGGTGATAATATTTCCATGTTATGAGTAGATTTTGCCAATGTTGTTGCTGCCGCTGCCGCTGTTGTTGTTGTTGTTGTTGTTGTTGTTGTTGTCACTCGATGATGCATGCGCATGCGAAGAATCGGTGTCTGAGCTCACTGATTCGACTCACTGAGAAGGTGCTGCGATTTGAATACTTGCAACTCTGGACAACAGCAACAGAGCTAAATAACAGCAACTGTCGCTGTGGCTGCTTTAATTGCAGGTGGATTTTCTGGTTCTGCAGATGAAGTCTGTGCCGAATCGGCTCATTTTAACAGCATCATTTGCAGCACATTAAAAACCGAAGCAAATCGCTTCAAAAGATCAAAGCCGCAAATCAAAAGACTTGAGAAACGAACGCGTTGTCTGTATTCAAAGGCAGAGACGCTTAAACGACGCCTTCAGGTACCCGCACTCTTTTCCGGCTTTCATGCGCCTCCATGCGATCTGCCCCACTTCCAGGTGCATTCATCTCCTTCATCCTGCCCGTTCCACGCGCACCTCTCGCATCCGTGGCTCCTAATTAACCCATCATGCAATAAATTTGTCGCCGCCGCATGTTAACACCGGCCAAAGCGCCGCTGGAGCCGTGACGGCGCTGCACGCACAGCATCGCTGGTGCTGCCAGAGGTCAATACAGATTCTAATTAAGAACCGCTCACTCCCGGAGCTTGGACACAACTGGTCCATTGGGTGCTTCAGTTGCTCTTGCGCTGGTGTTTTATTTGTTCTGCAGACACCGACAATGATTTTAATTCGCTGGAATCCAAACCGAGATCAACAGGAGTGCGTGCAGGATATTCAGTGTTCGGAGACGTGTTCGCCTTCGCTCGCTGCCTGAAATCAAATAAATTCTGCGCAATTAGATTATCCATCTGTTAACATGGCCTAAATTGAATGTGATTGTGGGAAAGAGCCGCTCTGTCTCACAACACGGTGAAAAATAAAGAGAACTGATCGAAAAATAATCCGGGTTGAAATCTGAGTTCAGTTTAGGAGATCCTTGGATTATTTTGAGTAGAGTGTTTGCTTAATTGAAGTGAAGTGATCCTTAAATCAGTGTCAATGCATGGGTTAACCTCAGATCCGCTTAAATTAAAACTCAACTCAGTTAAAAGAGGCAGATACGCAGCATCTACCCATAATATTTGTGCGGAATGGTGCAACATGCAAACGATTCGTTCTTTGACGTGGTTGGGAATGATTTCCACTTAACTGTAAAAAAGTTGTTAACAAGTAATTTGCATTAAATGCAAACAAACACAAACGCGAGGCAGTTAGACACACTCACACACACACACACACACACACACACATACTAGTACAATGAGAGAGTAGAGCCACACAGCCACGTAGACTTGAAATCAGATTCAAAGCCAGAGACGCGTGCTTTTTTATTCGCTTTTGATGGCTGCTTGCGGTGGGCCGGCGAATGAGGAGGCGGCGAGCGGGCCACTAAGCGGCCAGACGTTGCCAATGCCACTCACTAATATTCACACAACAACAACACCAACATCATTTCCAATATTTTACATATCAGAGGATGCGATGAGATATTTATTCGGCGAAGCTGTGTTCACGTTCGATGTACATATTCCTGTGTATTGTATGGAGTCTTTCGAAAACATGTCGTCTGTTAGGACGAAAAGTAGTTGAGCAATTTTAGAGGTGCACCAACAAAGACAACAACAACCACAACCATATTGAAACTAACAAAGAACATTTAACAACTAATTTCAATGTCAGCGATCAACATGATCGTCAACGACAACAGAACAACAAGAAGCATGAGTTTAGCATTCAAAAAGCCACACAAATGTGACACACATACACACACACACACACAAATATATTCGTCCAGCCCATCAGTGTTGGCAACCATCCATCCATCCATCCATCCAAGGAGCATTTCGTCAAGCATCTAGCCATCTACACTTCTTTCCATCCTTCCATCCATCCATCCAATCATCCGTTCATCCAATCGTCCATCCAACCATCCTGGCGGTGTTCATGGGTTCATCTGTTGTTGCTTGTATCTGGATGTTGAAATCTCCGCTCCTGCTGCGCTCGTTTCTGCGAAGCGGCCCGGCCACAACATGGCCGAAACTATTGTCAGTGGCTGGAGCCGATTCCCATATTTACTGTCAACCAGACGAATGCCAAACATAAGTCATCCAACGATTTATACGGAGCTCGTCGCTTGGGCATTCAACACGAACAACCGACCATCCGACCATCCGACGAATCGACGCGGTGCTGCTCTATGGGCGTCGTCGCTGGCCCCGGGCCACTGGCGGGGTAACGGAGTGAGTGCATTGGTATGTGTTTATGTGTGCTCTACGGAGGGTATGCAAAACTGTTGTTGGTTTTGTTTAGGATTCTTGCCAAAACTCCTACACAGATCTGTTTCTCTTTCTGCCTCTCTCTCTATCTCTCTCTCTCTCTCTATCTCTCTCTCTCTCTCTTTCTAAACTAATTTTTTTCATGCTGTTTGATGCTGCTTCTAAAAATTATCAAAAATAATTACAAGCATCGAAAAATTTATTAAATAACAAATTCGGAGAAAGATTCAAACTGATTTCTGTTTCTATTTTTGTTCTTGGTGTGGTGATATTTTTTATTTATTTGTTTGATTCTATTCTATCGAAAATGCCATCATAAAGTCGCAATTCGACTCGAAAGAAGTACAGAAAAGATGATGAAATGGAAAGGAAAGGATAGTTAAGTGAATTAAAGTCTTGCGCATATAATTCACACTTAGTTTATCAATAAAGATCCATAAATGACGACAAACAATCCAGGAGAGAGCGACGTCAAATTGAAGGACGAACCAGACTCCTTTCGATGCCTTTCTACGTCATTAATATTTAAATCACTCATTCGGAAACTTCAATAAGAATCGTCGCAACATTTCAAACGATTTCAGGAGCTTCAACAAAAAAATTGACCTCAAAAACGAAAAATTAACGAAACCCAAAAAAAGAGAAACAAAGTAACAAGAAGAACGACAGAAAAGCCAAAAAATATGCGGTGTAATTTTTGTTGTAATTTCTGTGATTGCTTAATTCTGATTAATTTGAATTGGCAACGCGAGCGGCAACGCAACATTCGACCGCAAGCAAGCAAGAGTTGGACCACAAACACACGCACACGCACACGCATTTTAGTGCTCTTAGCTTATATGGGCAAAGCGACAGGGCGTTGGGCATGGGCTCGGGCAGCGGTGAGAGGGGAACCTAATTTCAAGAACGCACTGCGACTGACATTCGTGTGTGTTGTTAACTGAGCCGACAGCGATCGGAATCACAGCGAAAGATTGAGAGGTCAAAATCGAGTTGCTGCTTTTGTTGTTGTTATTGTGACTGTTGTTGTTGTTGTTGTTTTACTCTCCACCCCGCCGCCTTTCATTCATTACTATCATCCGCAGCGTTTTCTCATTTCTGATCGCGTCTTGATCACTCTTTTCTCGAATCTTTTGTATTTTTAATTTGATTGAAATTTATGATGAACTGACTGCGTCTACAACTGCGACAGAGACACCAACAGCTCCCTCTCTCGCTCACTTCGATCGAAATTCAGACAACTTTTTTCTCTCCTCGGCGACAGACTTCGGCGACGTAGCAACCGCATGTAAATCTGCGGTCAACGCGTCCACGCCGGCTTTCACGGAGCATCGTGTGGTCAGCTTCTCGCGCCGCTTCGACAAATTAACACGCTGCCAGTCAGCGCGCTGGAGCTGCATCGCGTGCAGATGCGGCTTAATGCGTCGGCCGCTTGTGCCGCTGCGGCGCATAACTCAGCTTTACTCCGCTCTAACGGCGAACAATGAATCTGGTTTCAATGCTTCTTAACTGTTGTTGTGGCGGATGCTGCTGTGGTTCCTTCTGCTTCTGCTGCTGCCGCTGATGTTGTTGTTGCTGTTGCTGCCTTGAAGGGGTTAGCGGGCAACACTCCGGGTGAAGGTTGCATTCTCGAGCTTTTTGTGTGACGTCCACACGCACAAATCATCTGTTTTTATGTGAGTTCACCGAGAAGGTGGCCTTCGCTTACTTTTTGAGCCAACTAAATAACGGATTATGTATTTCTAAAAAGCATTTAAAAGCCGTTTTCATATATTTCATTCCTCAAATTGTACATTGAAACCTCAAAACCGTTCATTGATCCTTTCTCAAAACGGATCTTCAACCTCAGTACTCGATCCTCGACTATTGAATCTGAAATGAATTCAAAACCAGCCAGTTTCTACTGCAACAATGTTGCGAAACACTGAACAACATGTTGCACAAGGTGAAAGAGGTTGATTGCGGTGTTGAAAACGGCGTTGTCACTGAAGTGAAACGAATAAAATGTCTCAGAGAAAGTTTTCAGTGAATAACGTCGAATTTTGAATTCAATAAAACAACATTTGAAGCTATAATAAAGTCGTGTTTCACATTCCATAAAGTCAGCTTCTATTTTACAGAAAAGCATAAATATTTCAATTGTTCAATAACAACTGAAGAAATCACGTTCACTTAAAATATCCTTCCCTCCGTTTCCCTTTTAAAACGGTTGTTTAGCGTCAATGTTGAGATTTACAATTTAGAGATTCGTTCTCTGTATTTATACTATTGTACATTGAAAATATTGCCCCATTCTTAGTGATGACTGCAAACTTGGGTTCGAATATAAATTTGAAACTTCAAAAGCCTCAGCTGAACGTGTGAACACGACCAGAGAACACTTTTCATGGGCCTCTCACCCTCACCAGCCACCCTCCGGTAGCAGCCGAGGTGACCACGGTTTCCATTACCGACCGTGTGAGTCCAGCCAAGCGAGCAACTCAAATGACACGCCTCGGAGCCATTCGGAGCCGAAGTTTCGATTTCAGTTCTGTCTGGTGTTTGTTTTAAGGTTCATGTTTCCGATTTGCAGAAGTGTTTTGAACAATAAAACAGCTGGCTCGGATCATTGTAACTGAATTATTGCAGATTTGAAATGCGAATTCGTTGGTGCCAATCAAATGAATGGCCAGCAGCCAGCAATAAAGTGTTTGGAATAAAATAAATAAATAAATGCAAGTTCAATAATAAATAATATTGGATGAAATAAATAAACACTCAAGTGTCGAAAAATAGTTGCTGGCTAACAATGAAAACTGTAATAATACTTAAAATAAAAAGGAAAGTTATTGAAATAGTTTATTTTTTAGTTTATTATTTAGCACAAGTTATTAACTGGTTGTGAGCGTTTTTGGTAACTGAAAACTCTACAGAAAAACTCTTAATTTGTTGGAAACTTGGGGAAAGTAAGAAAGGGCAACCTCCCACCTTCAACCTCATGAACACTCTTAAAACTCTTATCACCGGATTATTTCCTTCGACTTTCAAGATTTATTTTCGATTCTTCCAAACAAAAAAGCGAAATCTTCCAGCTCCAAAGGACTCATCTAAGGACTTAACTACTCTCTCATGTGAATCGTGCAGCACAAGCGACTGCTTTCTAATAATTTAACTTAGAATGGCTTTCATAGACTTGCTTTTTGTTCATCTTCTTCGATGAGTCACTTTTCAAACAACCCAACCAACCCGATCGAATCAGTTCAGAGTTTATATATGAACTATATACCTACATATTTATTTGTATACTTGTGTAAATAATCTTTAGTGAGTATTGAAAATGTTCAGCTACTGAGTGTTGTCATGTTTTCCCTTGAGACGTTTTTCAGGAAACGTTTAAGCAACGAAAAGAAAGATCAACCATAAAAAGTGCACTGCAGCATCCATTCGCTGGCAATAATAGCTCCATTAACTACTACTAAATTACCTGTTAACTACGCCGAGCGAAGGAACTACCTAAAGGAATTCCGCTTAATAACTACTTAAGCGTTCGAATGGAACGAGAAGAGGAGGACGACGACAACAAAAGCACAACAAACAAATAAGCGCAGCCACATCATTCTTTAATATTTCCCTGGCAACTTAAAGGAATACAACTCAATATTACAACAACAACAGAAACAACAGAAACAACAGCATCAGTGAGATCGCCAACAAATAGCTACGTTATGCTAATGCAAATGTTCAAATGGATGTCTGTGGAAATATAAGAAGAAGAAGAGGGGGGGAGGAGGAGGTAGAAGAGGTGGATCCACTAGAGGGAAATAAAGCGTAAGAGAAAAAATGCTAATGTCAACGACGAAGGCTTAAAATGCTCATTCGTGTCAATTAGGTAGAAAATTCTTAATAAACTTGTTACTTTATGGGCTCATTTCAACGAACCGAATGCAGCAGGAAACACTACGCCACGCTACGCCACGCTACTCCAGAGCTCTACAGCAGACCAGGTACACTTCTCCACTCTGGCCTACTCTCTCTCTCTCTCTCTCTCTCTCTCTCTCTCTCATCCGCTAAAAGCAGACTGTTGCCAAGCTTCGCAATGCAATGGAAAATATTGAAATGTTTATAGAACGCACTCAAAGACTTTGCACCACTAAAGCATTAGATCGATCGCTATCGATGGCTGGCTGCATGGACGGCGGGGTCTGTCGGGCTCTGGGGGGATTCTAATCCACACGGTAGTTCATTACGCATGCGTTTGTCTTCTTTAACCATTTCTTAATGTACCCCGGCTACTGATAAGCTTTTATTTAGTATTCCAAACTAAGCGGCGTGCCTTCTGCGGCTTCTATTCAACTATCTACGGGTTTTTTCTGCATCTCGTCTCCTCCTCTCCTCCTCTTCTCGTTTCATTCTCTTTTGGCGAAATCAATTTAGACCAAGTTTGTCAAAATCCATTTAAATGGAAAGCAGCAGCAGCTTTTAGAGGCTCGTCTTGGGTGGCTTGTAAATATATTTGTTTTAATATTTTATTTAGTCCCAAGATGTGCATAATTCAAACACTAATTTTTAGGCAATTTATAGTCGTAGTTCCTAAAATTGCTGGCCTGTCTGTGGAGAGATATCTTCGTGTGGAAGCTTCATGTGGAATTTAATCAGCTTTCTTTGGAGGAAGAATTTCATTAGACATCAGATTCATTTCCTTAAATAAAATCTCATTGTCTTAAATGGAAACTAATTTTTATATTTGCCGATAGTTCTTAATGAAGAAATAAGAATTACAAATTTATGGAAAACTAATCAAAGTGAAATTTATAACCTTAAAACCAGTTAAACTTAAAAAGCTGCGTTTAGAAAATTGGCCTTTATTAGAATTATATTGATAAAAGAACTGGAAAAAGTACAGAAGACAAGGTGAAGGTAAAAAAGGAAAGGGAAAAGAGCGAGATGTGCACGAAGACGAAGAATTAAGATCTAATGAAGAAGAAGAAGAGGTAAAAAGATGTAAATAAGACTATGAAAACAGAAAATAGAGTCTTAAACGATGACAGGTTGAATATAAAGACGATGGAAGTATGGAAAAAGGAAAGAAAATATGGATCAAGATAGGCTATATATCAATACCATTCAAAGGATAACATTAAGGATAAGTATTAAGTAAATTACACAAAAATATCCACACTAAAACTGAACTCAAAATAAAACCTTCACAAATCCATTCCTTCTGATTTATTCACATGTTTCATAACTTCGAATGGATCGACGGACTCAATCGCGTTATAATCTTCACTGGTGCACATGTCGGTGGATTCAGTGATGCACGAAAGTGCGTAAAAAAGGTTTCACCAGCGCAGATCCAAGCTCCGGAATGCTGTTTACTCTGTTCTCGGGAAGAGGCCCCAAAGAACTCTTCAAGCTAATCTTGAGGCCTCTTTAACCTCAAGCATCTCTTCGATGGTCACTCGTGTACACTCTAATCCGACTCTAATGTCTAATAAAAGTCGGCAATACTTCAAAAGGCAGCGGAAACCTTGGAGAAGAGGGGACGCGGCCGAGCCGAGTGCTGCCCAGTAGACGCGAGCGGCAATTACGACCTAAACCAGTCCGGCCTAAATAAATAATGAGCACGAAGCGGAAATCACGGCGTAATTTTCTCAGGTAGATTAGTGTTTGTTTTTGTTATTTTTGGTAGCTGAAATGTGGTTAATGTTTACATTTCTTCTCTCCCGCTTAAGTGTTTCTTTACGTACACAAACATTGGGAACAAATGAGACAAAATGATGCTATAACATGGAACCACCTTGTGTTGTTGTTGTGGATACTTTTGGTATGTTTGTGGAAACCATTCACATCCTTCGTAATATTAAAGAGCAGTCGAGAAGTATTACAGCATTTCTCAATGCCAACGACCACCATGTTTTATGTACAAGTACAACTACTATAATTCCCTGACTTACGTGGGTACCTGCTTGGAAAGAGCTTACCTCACGGCATGTAAACAACCATGCTTGTAACCTCACGGCGTGTAACTCTACGCCGAGTCCACCAACGAACTCCACCCGAGTATCTTTGGGCTTTGATCACTCCCACTACGAGTCCTCTCCAACCTACCGGGAGACTGAGAACCCAAGTGCCAGCCGGGCGTATATCCCGGTACCCAAGTTGAAAAAACAGCCATCATTCAGTGTTCATTGACAGCCCTAAAAATATGCAATGTTTTTCCGTAGTAAACGACAAACATTCTACAGCGGGAGAGAGTAAATCGAATTGTTTACTGTTGTCGGGCATTTTAAATAATAGCAAATGTACAAGTTTTACTTGAAAGTGTTTGCTATATAAAACCTAAGTATAAATAATTCGAAATTCTTAGCATATGCAGAAAAACCAAAGAACTCTTCACTCATCACCACTTCGAAGTACGAAAACTATTACGAATACGATACGTTTCGATAGTTTTTTCCTACACAAGCACTAAACCCTGTTAATGACGTCGAAGCTGCATTCGTTTCGATTTCGCTGATCTGCTGAAATACTAAAGAAACAATAAAAGGTTGGCTTTTATGGCTCGCGCCAGGATGACTGCTGATGCTGCTGCTGCTGCTGCTGCTGCAATAAAAAGCGGTTTATGCGGTGCAACGAAAGTTTAATGAGCACCTCCGCAAGGATCAGGATTAATTAAAGCCGTTGAGTGCCGCGTCTAACGCGCTGAAATCGAGCGGCGAAACCGATGAACTTTAAAGAGCTTTCGTTGTCTCTGCTTCGGAGGTTGCAGCCTTTTCTGAGTTCAGTTCGATGATTAGCTGTTTTTATCCTCAAGATTTCTAGTGTTTTCTAGTTAAGCCGATGTTAAGCCTTACATGAGCTCTGTTCTAAAGGTATAGCTTCTGCCTGAATGATGAAATGTTTATTAGTGAAGAGCTGCGATATTCGAAAGCTATTCAGAGCGAAACTTCGGATCTACGCTCCTCGCGTGACGATTGCGTAATGTTTTTCCAGACGTCGAAACATCCTCGGAATAACAGCAACAACAAATGAGCAGTGCGAATTGCGGGAGGGGGGAGGGGCAGCGGGGGCAAGCGGGTTATAAATTGTAGCATTCAACGGACATTCATCGCTGTCAGCTGTTCAGTGTACATGCAAAAATATTCCGGTTGTTGTTTTTCGCTACTCTTGTTGGTGGGGTTGTTGTTGTTGTTGTTGCCGGTGTAGTTGTTGTTGTTGTTGTTGTTGTTGTTGCTAGGTTGCTACGTTGACTTCACTTACAGCAGCCGGTGTGTGTCGTAATTCCACTTGTGACAACAACAACAACAACAGCAACCAGAAGAACAACAACGAGGATCGGCATCTCCGGCTGCGACTCCGAATCGAGTCATAAATCCTCACCGCAAACAGTGAGCAGCCTCAACATCATCAGCAGCAGCATCCTCCGCCGAAGCTAGGACAGATTCGGCCGCTGTTCATATCAGCAGACAATCGAATTTTTAATGCCTTCATGCATAATTTCTGCACACGGCAGCCGGGCAAAAGTTGAAACGCGGCGGGAGCATGCAAATAATTCAGTTGAACTGCTGTTGTTGTTGTTGTTGTTGTTGTTGTTGTTGTTACCCCGAAAACAAAACGAATGCATTCGCACAACGGACAGCGAGACGATTCGAAAGGAAGCATGAAATTATTTTTCACCTTAAATAATAGCTGCACACAAAAGCTCGCACTGGAATCAAGCGGAGCTTAATTGGAGCTTCGCGGTCAACCTGTTGCTCTGGCCACAGTTGTTAAGAGTGTCGATGCTGCTGCTCCTTAATCAGTGATAAGCAGCTCGATCCTGGGCTAGTTTACTTCATGCCAATCATTCGCCTTCCTTCCTTCCTTCCCTCTCAACCCCTTTCATGCACCTAATTACTGAGTATTTGCTGCGCTTAGTTATTGTTTAGTACTGTGACTGTCTCTATCGCTCTCTCTCTCTCTCCGATCTTGAGCACCTCGACTCGTACTGCTTTCAATTTCACACATTATTCAATATGCCACTAGATGCCACTCGTTGTTCCTAGAACTGTACAACAACAACAACAATAACAACATCACCATTCAAATGTGCACAAATTACAAGGATCATGAAGCCGTAAATGAGTCGAAGTGCTACTTTGTATGCCACGCCTCTTGAATGACGTACACTTGAAAGTGTTGAATGGGTCGGCGGGTCGGCGGGTCGGCGGGTCGGGCGTCTGGTTGTATGAGTGACTGATAGACTGGCAAATGGATGAACCATTAAAATGATCAACTGACTGTACGATTGAAGCGCCTGGCTGACGGCTGTTCATCAGAAGTGGCCACAGAAACCAACCAAGCCACTGACTCTCATCCTGTTCGCTTCTAGCCGTCTGTCAGTTGCTCCGGCTGTCTGTCTGTCTGTCTGTCCATCCATCCATGATTACAGACCTGTTAGTGTGACTGTGGAAAGCGCAGAAGTCATAAAAATGTTTTATTGACGTCTTTACTGGCTTTTGTTTGATAGGTTTTGAAAATTTCTTGGCCATCGTTTGTTTCTTTTATTGCTCTGTGAAAAAAATAACCGGTTACGTTTAAAAACCCGGTACACTTCTGAATAAAGATTAAATGAATGAAGGAAACGTGAAAAATATACGAACATCAAATGTTATCTACAAACCGATGAATTTCTATAAATTAATAAGTGAAAGCCTCCTCCTTCATCCCACCCCGCCCCCCTCCGCCGCCGCCTACGCCCACCCCAACACAAAATAGAAAGCAACAACAACAACAACAATAGTAATAGTAGTAAAAATAATGAAGAAGCACGGAAACACGTTTGCTTTCATTACGAAAATCCTTGAAGCAAGCGGCGACTAAGAAGCTCACTGCGCCGGGCAGGCAGACAACAACAACAACAACAACAACAACTACAACAACAACATCCGCCATCGACGCGGCGCCCCGCTCAACCGCTGAAAAGCTGCTCAATAAAGCGGCCGCATCGAACAAATCGCATTGCCTGCGATTCCCACACGCGCTGGCGGCATGCCTCTGCACCGAACCGCCCCGCAGCCCACCCGCCGCACAGTTTCGGCCCCCCCCCCCCCCACCGACTTCAGCAGCCGAGCAGCTCAACAGCTCAACTCAGCATTTCATAAGATCAATTAAGAGATTTTCCTCGATTTTCCTGACGATGGCCAGTTGGCTGGTTTGTGTGCTTGGTTGCTGTTGTTGTTTGTTGTTGTTGTTGTTGTTGTTGTTTGTTGTTGTTGTCGCCGTGCGGATTACTGAAAAACTCTCATCGCTGTTGGGCGCCACTTGCCACATGCTAGTGACTGCACACCGGGTACCGAGTACCGAGTATCTGTTCGTGTGACAATCCTACAAGCGTCTCTCTGTCCATGTGTCCATTCATCCGCCTGTCCGCCTGTCCGTCTGTCCATTCATAGGATAAGCATATCAGTGTGAATGCTGGAAGAGTGACAAATGAGCAGATGAACGTAGCAATGATAGTAAACAGGTTACAATGATTGCCACATACACACAAACACACGTTCACGTTCATACACACACAAACAACGTGTGTCGCTGTGGGTCACCAACGAAGAAGAAGAAGACAATGTCTAAAACAAACGTTTTCATATACAAAACATGACGTATTTTTCATGCAATTTATAACTTCAATTTAATTATTTACATTAGTTTGAACTTATTTAATTTACTTTCTTATTAATATATTTCATTTAATTAAAAATGCTTCCAGTTTAACAATCGAATCACTTGAGCGAAATTCGTATTTTATAAAACATCCAAATTTTAATAGAATTTTAACAAAAAACGGACTCATTTTTCCCCCGAAATTCTCACCAAAAACTGCTTGCGAAAAAACGGTTTCGCTTTCATGAAAATTTTACTTTCAACCTCGTTCATGCATCTGCATCTGCAACTCTTGCATCTGCATAAGCCGAGGCTGCTCCGTGTTGCAATTGTTTGGGCCCATTGGTTAAATTTATGAGATCCGCCGGTATTTCGCTCGGCGCCCAAGCAGCTCCAGTCGTATTGACCCTGAGGTACCGACGTACCGACGTACCGAGGCATCAAGCACGGCGGGCTGAGCGACTGATCGGCTGGTGGCTGGTGGCTGGTGGCTTCGTGCTCGTGTGTGAGCCGACAACAACAACAACAACACAGCGTTGGTCTGAATACGGCCGCCATAAATATTAAAAAAATATGACTGCAAAAATTCCCTGCCACAACAGCAACAACAACAACAACCATAGGAGTTTAAAGCAATAGGTTATCATCATGTTCTTTTGCGAAATACTCCACTGAATTGAGAAATAATTTCGTTGCTTCTACCAGCGATAAAAGCACATGAAAAGCATTTCAAGCTTCATCATAATTTTGGCATTAATTGCAAGTTCGACATCTGAAAACTTGAACGAATCACATGGAAATCAGTAAAAATCGATTAAATATCATATACAAAATTGAATGGGTTTTATTTCCAGTTGCGAGTAGAAAAGCGACACGTAATCGGTCAGTGGGTCACATGAACCACCGACCCACTGATCGAATGGAACCAGAAGCAGACATTCGGTATTCATGTCTGAGGAAGTTTTTCAGCCGAATGAGATTGGAGATGAATGAGCGTGGAATTCTTCTCGAAGTTTACTATTTTAGAAATTAATTTCATTAGTTTATTCAGCGCTAAAGTTTTCGTTGTTGATTTCAGTGCGAAGTTGAGAAACTTATTTGAATTAAGCCACGACAATCAACCATCTTTCAATATTTTCCAGAGATTCACCCAAAACTGTTCAATACTATCGCTATATTCTTATGCACAATAGTATAGCGTATATACATATATATATAAAGTGTGTCGTTGTGTCCTTTAGCAAGTCTGTCCATCTGATTGTCTGTTTGTATGTCTGTGTATTGTGTGTGCATTCGTATGTGTGTCTTTTTACGGTACATTATGCTAGTCTGTTGCTAGCCTACAACACGATTAACCCACATCTTGGACGCGATCATAAATTATTATGCACTAGAAAAGAAGGAGAGGAAAAACCCCGGAGACAACAACAACCGAACAGAACACAACAACACAACCAGCAACATGTGCAGATTCCGTTCGTAACAACGACCGGAGAAAAATTCATCTTATTTCATCGAAGGCAAAAAAAGAAGCAAGGAAAAACAACAACAAAAGACACAAATCTTCCTTGCAACAACAAATACGACAAAACCAAAAAATGGACGATTATAAAATTTCGTAGAGCGATTTTATGAACTCACTTCAAATGTTCGCATGCTAAAAAATGTGCAGCACAACAACAATTGTAACAGAAGTAATAACAACAGCAACAACAACTGCAGCAACAACAACAACAACAACAACAACAACATAAGCAACAATAAACATCAGAAACAACATAAGCAACAATCAACATCAGAAACAACCTGAGCTGCGTTTTTTTAGCAACACCGGAATCTCTGAATTTGAATCTTTAACCTGCTTCGGTTACTTAAAAAGTTCGATTTAAGAGCTACGAAACACTCAACATTTCATGGAAAAAATGTTGCTTTATTTGCATAAAAAAATATTTATAATTAACAATAGTAATAAATAAATAACAACAATGAATGACTGATATTAATTGGAATTTTTAGTCAATTATTTTGTAATAAACGATGTGATTATTTAATTGTTATACTTTGATTTCTTTTTTATTTTTCAAACATTTTTGAATTAAATTTGAGTCGAAATATGTAATAATTTATATGTTTGGATCTTTTTCTGGTTTGCTAAAAAGCGTTCCTGTTTGAAGACTTTATGGAGGTCCAAATGACCCACGAACTCCTTCAAGGTTGAAATGATTCGTGGGTTCCTTTACCATTTACGATGCATAACAATACAACTTTTACCATCTATGACAATTGTTGTTATTGTCTCTTTCTTCCTTGTATTCTATTCTGAACATTTAATTATTAGGTTAAAAATGTGCTTTCGGAGCGGTTGGCAGCCGCACTACGAATGCCAATTTAGCGCCTGTCCCCCCCGTCATACCCCCCCCCCCGCGCTCAGCCCCCCTTCGACAGGATTTGAATCTTGAAGTCTTCACGTGAATTTCGTTGAGTTTCGTTGAGTTTCGTTGAGTTGCGCGGTTCAAAAAGTGAACAACTGAGATTCGGTACAAGTTTATGACAAGCGTATGTAAGTCGTTGTTTTTGTTGTTGTAGTTACTTGTTGCTTGTTACTTGTTACTTGTTGCTTTTGTTCTTCTGACACTCTTCGTACAACAGATCTTTAAATTGCTCAAAGTGTATCTAGATAAATGTTAACCCAGTGCCAAGCAGTGATCAAGTGTTGCTGTTTCCGTTGCTGTTTCTCTTGCTGCTGTTGAGGGGAAGGAGGTAGGCGCCGAGAGGGGGGTGGGAAATATCCAACGACATCGAAGGTGAAAACGAGAGTCCATGCGATGGAAGTGCAACTCTCCTGAGCTGCGCAGACCCTCCGCCTCCTCCCCCTGCCCCACCAACCCCTCTCATCCTCTTCTCCCATCGCTGTGGCCCGCTTTGATGTGGTCATCGATGTATTGCAGCTAGTTTGAAAAGTAGTACATGTACTCGTGTATACGTACGTGTGTGTGTGTGTGTGTGTGTGTGTGTGTGTGTGATATTTACGATTACTTTTCAGTGATTTTTTGTTTCTTTTAGGATGATTTTCTATATTGTAATTTTTGGTCAAGTGTTATTTTCGTCGCAGTTTTTTCGATACCTTTTTTAAATTTTCATTTGTTTCTTTTTTTGTTTTCATTTTTATTATTCCATCACCTGCATAAATACATAAAATTAATGCAAGTATCTGCGCCTGTTTGTATGGCGTTGTGTGTGTGTATGTATGACATGCATGTGTGGCCATACATTAATTTTGCTTGTCTGTTGGTTTATTATCAGTTTAGGTTTCCATTGTTGTTGCTCTTTCCGTTTTGTTGTAATTTTTAATGCGACATAATTTTCAGTTTTAACAAGCTACACACTTAAAATAACAACTGCAATAATAAAAACAACAACAACCACAACCACAACAACAGGAATAATAATAGTAACAACACCAACTTTGTAACAACAATAAGAACCTAAAACAACAACAAGAATAACAACGCCATGCCGAATATAAACAATTTTTATCAATTGTCGAAAAATCACTTGAAAAATCACTTGCTTTAAAAATTACTCAGTTCTCGTTGTTGTTTTTGTTGTTATTGAAATCTGACATTTTGGCTTCGTCAGCGTTGCAGGTGCGATTTTTCTCAGTGTACAGATTTCTGGAAAAACTGTTACTTCATTGGAATTCCTTTCTTTGAATTTTAGTTGATTCTAGAGGATAATAAAGGATGCAGGGGCGTTTTTTAAAGGGTTCTTGAGGCAATATCAAGATGCTTACTGAAAGCCCATGAATTAAATTCGGTCAAAAGAAGTCGCGATGAACGAATAAATGATTGAGTTTATAAGCATCTGTAATGACGAAGAATGTTCCTTAAAATAGTGTCAAAATTCTAGCCACTCTTGTATTAGTTTTTATTTGACTCCAAATTTAAATTGTGTCAAAGTTAATGGAACACACGATCCAATGCAGACAATGCGATGTAATGAGAGATATAATGACTCTTCTACACAATCTTCTTCGGCAAACATGATCTGCTATCGCTAGTAAAAGGATTGCTATATAAAGCCTTATGTTCTCACTTTATAACCATGAATTCAAAGCAAATCTTCATGATTTTCATAGAATAGATGGTGCTTGTAAAAGAAAACGCTTTGCTTTGGTTGGTTTTTTAATATGCTTTATTCTTGCATATACAAATTAATAACTGTAATACTATCAGTCTACGTATGTGATAATATTTGTATATGTGTCTGTGTGTGTGTGTGTGTAGGTGTTCATGTATGCATAACTACACATTAATAAGGTTGTGTATGGTTTCAATGTATGGTTAATTGATACAAATATTGATTTATTGTTTTCTGACTGAGAAGTCGTAGATTTTTCATTTGGTTTTAATTTCTGTTTGGTTGTTGATTGATGATTTAATGTGATTAAGTATAAAATATCTCGGTGATGCTGTCTTGCGTCAAATGGAATTAAATTAAACATAGCAAAGTGTTCAAGTCAATGACAACTTAACATAAGAGTAGGTTTCGAATATAATAGCGGATTTTTGAGAATTTTTTGCACAACAAACACAACCTTTGGCAATATAATAAAAGCTGTGTCTTTCTTTCGGTTACTTTTACTTTACTTTTAATTAGAAAGGAATTTTTGTTTAAATCAAATACAATAAATTTTCAGATTTCCGAGTTTCCAGTTTTTCGTGTATTAAAATCATGTTTTTAGTAGCTTAAAATTGCAATTAAACAAGAGTTTTCTATCTGAAGTTTTGTCGTCTCTGTTTTGAGGAAGTTTTTGTTGCTGTTTTTGCTGTTTTAAAACATTACATTTTTAAAATAATTGCTTATTACATACATCATCATAATCTTCATCATTTATATTGATTTTTTGGGGTTTTCATTTCCTTCTCTATTTCAGTACGAACTCTTGTTTTCTTTCAATGAATATTGAACAAATTTATTTAAAAGTAAGTAAGTAAAAATACAATATTTATTAGGAATAATTTAATACTTTTATGTGGAAATACTGTAAAAGCATACATTATTTATAGCGACAAACATAAAGCATTAGAAAAATTTAAATAATTGATTAGTGAGGTAATAAATATACTTTACGTTCTCGTATTTCGAAAACAGGAAAGATACATTGGAAAGTACAAGAATACATCATCTAAATATCCCGTAAATATCCTCTAAATCATATATAATTTGAATGTGTTTTAAATAATATTGACAACAATAATTTTGCTGGTGCTCAATGTTATTTAAATGTTGTTGTTATTTTAAATGTTCTTTTAAATAATCTTAAACATGTTCTTAAAAATGTACTTAAGTTGAAAACAAAGATATTGAGATTGTAATTGAATCAAAATAAAATATAAAATAGTCTTGATATTAAATGTGAACCTTTTAGAAGAATTCTGTTTATATTTTTCCCAAATCAAGCATTTAATTTTAAAAAATGGTACTTTTGTATTTTTGTATATTTTCGTATTTTGTTTCAAACCTTTTGAAATCACAATTTTTGTTTTTTGTAGACTTTTTCTTTTAGAAATTTCAAATCCATTTTTTATTCAATGCATCTACATATTTTTATAGTATTTTATTTGGTGTTTGTTTTTAGTGCAAGTTTTTCCTGGATGTTTTATAAGTTTAGAATTTTCAGGGACGATTGAGTATGACTTTTATTTCTTCGTTTCTTTTTTCTGAATTTTTTCTATCTTCACACTTTTTCATAACATTTTATTAGATTTCTATACGGAGCGTTTTTGATGTAAAAATATTGATTATGAATGGTTTATAAAATTAACAACAAGTTGAATTGATTTGGTTATTTTTAAAGAAAATCTAGGATTGTAAAACTATTTCACGCATTTAAAGTTTCTGAAGTTATTCTGAATCTATATAAAACCTTGATCGAATGCTCACCAAGCTTGTATCGAATTAAACTGATGGTTAAACGACGAAATTGAAAGTTCACTTGAATGACAAAAGAAGCGTTTCTTTGGCTTCAAACCTTAGTAATGGATATTCTATGAAAGTATTGCATTCTAATATAAAAAACGATTCAATTTTGAACAAAACAACTTGTTGCAACGAATGATATGAAGTTTAGATTAACCAAAGATTTGAACTACCAGTTTTTATGTCTTTTTCCTAGTGAAGCATTTTTATATACTCTTGTGTTATTCTTAAAGTGAAAACTGTGTCTGAATGCTGATGACTTAAGCTGTCGTTCTCTAAAGTTACGTAAGTTACACGTATGTTTGTATGCGGATTTACTGCAACGCGTGCTCTTCGCTGCTGCCCCAACCGGCCGACGCTCAGACGCGCCGATTCTTGTTGCCGTTCTGCTGCAAGTTGACGTTGTTGATGACCGCGTTGATGTCGACCACCACCGAATCGGGCGTCGAGTTGATTTTGTCGTCCAGCTCGGTGGATCCGTCGATGACCAGGTGGCCATTCGGGGCGCCACTGGGTACCTCCTACACGCCGGAAAGGAAGGGGAAAGCAAACAGAGAGATTAGTTAGTTTAGCGTCACTCGAAGTACCGAACGAAACATTTTCATTGTGAAAATAATACGCTTTCTTCGCTCAAAAAAAACACGCATCGTTGAAGGGCGCAACGCATCTGTAAGCGGATTTTTAGTGATTTTTTAGTGATTTTTTAGTGATTCAACGGATGACTTGAGACTGAAATTGCAGTCGGTGTGCAAACAGAGCTCTACAGTACCTGGTACAGCACCGCAGCATCCAGAGCCATGAGTTCCTTGCGCGACAGCTCCTCAACCACCGCAGCAGCGTAGCAGTCGCCCAGCATGTTGTTGGTGGTGCGTATGCGGTCCCTGTGGGCGAGAGGGGGAGGAGGAAGTTTAGTGTGATCCCTGATTCTGATGAGAGAGGATCTGTGTTACTCACACAAACCAGTCCACTGCGAAGAGCAACGTGACGTCCTGCACCGGGGCATCGATCGCTGTCAGGACGACCAGCAGCAGAACCAAAGCGGCGCTCGGGACGCTGGCCGAACTCATGGAGGCGGCGGTGGAGGTCAGCAGCACCGTCACCAGTTCGCCGAATCCCAGCTCCATGCCGCTCATCTGGGCGATGAAGATCGAGGCGATGGCGATGAACAGCGCCGTGCCGTCCATGTTGACGTTGCAGCCGATCGGCAGCACGAAACGCGTGATGCGCTGGTCGACGCGCAGCTTCTCGTTCATGCAGCGGAATGTGATGGGCAACGCGGCAGCTCTATTGCCGGATCGGTGGAGTGCAGTGTTGCCAGCAATTCGTGGTTCGGGGTTTTTACATTAATTATTTGTCGATCACAGTTTTCATGTTTTATGTTTCAACGAAATTGTGTTGAGTGTTTTTTACATTTGAAGGATTTTCAAGAAAGATATTCGTATTGTTTTGTATTTGGTTTGTTTTTGTTTTCGTTTTTGTTTTCGTTTTTGTTTTGTTTTGTTTTGTAAAAAATCAAAAATAGGAAAAACCAAAAAAAGGAAAAGAAAATATTTGTAGCATATAAAATATCACATGATCTGCATTTGAAATGCAATCCTATCACAAGCAAGTGGATCGAATTGAGCTCTTAGTGGCTCATATATAGAGATATGTATGTACGAATGGTATATATAGAAAAGTGTATGAGTGGCTTACGTTGAGGCTGTCGCAAAAGCGGTCAGCAGAGCCTGGATGAGTCCGGCGTAGAACTTGAAGGGGTTGCGGCGCACGAACACAAAGTAGATCGCCTGCATCACGATGAATTGGTACAGGACGACGCCGATGACGACGGTCAGGATGAACCACATCAGCTGCTGCATGACCAGATGCAGGTCGGCGACTCCCAGAATTTTGCCCGCAATCACGGAGCTGATGCCCACCGGAGTGAGCCACATGACGCAGGTGACCATCTTCATGACCACCTCGAAGACGGCCGAAAAGAAGTCGACGACCACTTGGCCCTTGCTGCCGATGGTGCCGAGGAAGGTGCCGAAGACCAGACAGAAGAAAACGATGCCCAGCGTGTTGGTCCCGCTGCGGTATTCGACCACGCGTATCAGCGCCGGCTGCGTCGCCTCCGCTTGATCGTCGACGGCACTCGAGCCTGCGTCGCCGAGGTCCAGCGCAGTTTCGTTGAGCGTCTCATTGAAGGTGTGATAGATGGTGGGCCGCTGCTTGTAGACGGTGTGCGCCTGTTCGAAGGAGGCCTGGAAAAGGTTGTCCGGAAACACGTTTCTATGCAGAAGTGAGAAAAGCAGAAGTGCGCCAACGAGAAGAGAGAAGAAGAGCAGAGAATTCAAAATACATACGATAAATCACAGTGTATATGAGTGCATAAGTAATGACTTAAAATACAATGGAAGACTCTCACTTTCAGTTCCAAATTTGAAATACAAGGAGCTTCAACAGTTCACACGCAATAAACGCTTAAGTTGAGAGTAAAATGAAGCTGAGCTGCTCGATTCTAGATGATAGAGCCAACAATTTCAAGAATTCATCTCTTGAAACATCAAATTCTCAGTCTGATTAAAGTTCACATTTCCCCATTAAATTGAATTCAATTTTAAATTAAAATCGTCCTACAAAATCGACATCCCTGTGAGCGCCTTTCTCGGCGATTCTCAGAAACTGAATTGCATGTTTTTTAATTGCTTCTGACACAATCTGTATTTTTGCACAGTTGCACAATCCGTGTAAAATTGTAAAACATGCAGCCAGCTCACAAACGGTTCGTGCGTTTTGGCAGTTTGAAAGCTGTGATTTGTTGCTTTACTCTACAGTAGTGAGTGCTTTAAAACTTTGTCTCAACAGTTTTGCACGCAGAGGAATACTATTTTTATAAACATCTTTACTACTGCGAAAATGACGACTAAAAGAAATAAATTCCTTTTTAAATATCCTCATATTTAAGGTGGTTTCTTTGCTTTTTGTAGATTTTGGAGTGAGAAATATTCTGCGAAGAATGAAATTTTAACCAAATAATAATTCAATTGCGCAGATTAATTAATTGAATTATTAAAACTCATCAAATATCGTGTTTAAGCATTTAAAAGCGTTAAGAAGTTCATTCATTCAAAATTGCTACTGAGATGGTTACTAAATCTTCGTTATTTTGCTTTGTCCTCGAGCATTAGCATCCGATTATTTTCCATAATTAAGTTGTTCGCAACAACACATCACATGTCACAACAGCTGCGTCGCTTGAGACACATGACAATAGCTTCGAGCTAAAACTGTTCAAGGTTGGGTAACTCAGCACACACACACACACACTGATGCATAATATGTGTATACACACATACACACGCACATAGAGCATGTGTCCGGCGGATGCTGGCGGATACGGAAGAAAAGAACAACCGAACACGTTGCATAATCTGAATGATGACAATGACTCGTGAACAGGAGAAGGGTGAAGATTGAAGGGGAAGTGAATGGAGACACATTCGCTTCCAAATCCTGCGAAGGATCGACACGAAATAAAGTACAATAAAGCCGTGATGTGTAATTTAGACTTTCTTGCGGGATCTTAGAGCATAATGAAGGCCATCGGAGGGGGGCATCACTCACCTTCCCAGATCCAGCAGACTGTCGAGCAGATTGACGGCGCGCTTGTCGGTCGAGCGGTCGGCGGCGTTGTGCAGGTCCGGGTCCCCGGGGTGAATGAGCAGCACCAGAGCGATGCCCAGGCAGGCGTTGAACAGCGACGTCGAAGCGAAGTAGACCAGCGTCCGCAGCGCGATTTTGCCGTTCATGCGCGCGTTCAAACTGGCCGAGCCGGCGATCAGACTCGAGATGACCAGCGGCAGAATCATGAGTTTCAGGACGCGCATAAAGAGCTCTCCAGGATAAGAAATCAGCATAATCGAGTCCTCGTGCAGCTTGAAAGGACGCAACGTGAAACCTGAACGGAATACAAAATTGTACAAAATCGAAGGAAATTCAAATTTATTTAAAGAGCAAATTTAACGAAGAGATCAGATTAAATATTATAGTATTATTAGTATAATAATATTGTCCATGCTCTCTTCCTACTTCGCATTCGATTTTCTTCGTCTTCTTCTTTACACTATCCTTTTTTTCATCCTTTTCATTAGTTTTATATTTTCCATTGCTTGTTATTTATTTGTTCAATGGCAATTTGAACTTATTTTGCATAACAAGCGGCATGGCGACGAAAACAACAACAACAACCACACCAACAACTACGAAGTGGTTACCTCAGCTTGTGTCGGTAACTAAGAGGGTTTGTTTTTTCATCCTTTTAATAGACATCGTCTCTCTACACACTCCCTTATTTGCAGTGAATAGATCCATACCTCTTCTCCCCCTTCTCCCTTCTCCCTTGCCCCTACCCTGCACCTTTACTCTTCCTCTACTCTTTTATTCCATGCTGTATTTGGTCGCTTTTGTTTTACGTACTTTGATTGGGAACAAAACAAAAGAAAACAACAAGTTTATCCTTGGAAGCTTTTGATTTAAATTTAACTGGTTTCCATCGGATGTCGTTATAATTCCTTCAGCTGTTTATTCTGTTTTACCCACTTTTCAGTAGCTTACTTGAAGTCCTTTCATTTCTGAGGTAGATATACTACGTAATGCTTTGTATTTGCTAAGACAACAACTAATTTCACGGTGATGATTGATGATGAGTTCATTATTTGCGTTTCTTTGTAAAATCGGTCTCCAGTATTTTGGGTGTTCTTCTATTCTTCTTTTCTTTTCCCTACCTCTCTGATTTTCGAGTTTCTTCGAGGGTGAAAACATAAAAAATCACTAATAACATATTTAAGGATATGACAACAATAAACATAAATGGAACAACAGCAATAACAACAACGATAGCATTCAGTCGAACTTCGTGTAAAACGCAATCAACTGGGAGGGGGGGGGGGAGTGTTTAATAATACCCACAGCAACAAAATTGCTGGGCAACAATTTCGAATGATGCCGACGCCAACGACGACAGTGTTGCTAAGTAATTATTTTGGGGTCATCAACACGACTCGTGGCGTTAATCATGTAACTGACAATAGCAAAAAAAACAACAACACAACACCGAAAAAACGACAACGAAAACGAAAACGAAAACGAAGAACGAGTTATTCATACATATTAAAGTGTCATTCAAAGTTTGACGCCGCTTGGAACTATCGATTGACATCGATCGATCCAACAGACACCACTTTAATACCATACTCACTATCATGCTTTTAATCTCACTAAAATGGAGGTGTTTGTTGTCCCACTGTCACTTTTGTTGTTGTTGTTGTAAACAAGTCGAAAGCTATCGGCTTCAACCCACTGGTGATTTATGACGATAAATCAAGAGACGCCCTCCTCTACAATTTAATTTTAGTTAATTTCAAGTGCAAGCAGCCTACTTTAACACAATGCAACTATCAGCAACCTACCCCAAGTACCTCCCCCCCCCCCTTCTTTTTCCCAAGACTTCTAAATATCTTGTAGTTCGCTGCTGGTACTGTTGACTCATGGAAACGGGGGGTCCGCTGCAGGAGAGACGCTGCCCCTTCACGCAGAAGCTACTTGAAAGACTTTTAAATAAAAGTGATTTCAGGTCAGGAGAGGGATCGGGTGAATGCAGGGGAATGTGGGGATGTGTTTCCAAACCTCTTTGGCCTTCTTTGTCCTCCTTAACTCTTCAACTTCTTGAGCTACAATGTTTTCCGATCGGGTGCTGTTGTTATTGTTTCCTTTTCTTTGCAGTTACTCGTGTGTAACATGACGCAGTTGGATGAAATACTCCAACAGGTAAAAATAGCCTATTATTCTATCTGACTTTCTATTTTTCTGAACAACTTTGTGTGACTTTAGAAAATCGTGTGGGTTTGTCGATAAACTGAACTACGATAAACAAATGAAATCGTATCAATTATTAAAGTCTTGTTTTCCATTCTGTACCTCAAAGAGTTTTAAAAAAGCGATAAAAATGTGAAACACGATTCTGGTATATCGATTAGTTGTTAAATCGTTTTCTTAATAACAGTTTTGTTTCACTCCGTTTTTGTAACGTTTACATTTTTTCGATGAATGATGAATGACTCTAGAATTTCGTTAAATTATTCATTGAAACACGTTTTTCCATTGTTTTTAACTTTCGTTAATATTTAAATTATGACAAAATAACAAACAAACAAACAAAGAAAATTCTTCACTAAGAAAATCTCTTTAATTATCACGTTTTATTCACGGAATGAGTAATAAATCAAAAATTTGTAGAAACTTTTCAATGAAATTATCACGTTTCGAACTACAAAAACGTGTGTTTAAAAAACTATTCGAATTACTGTAATTTATTAAAACTTCACAAACAAAAATTGACAAGAGTTTTAAGTATAGTATAACTTCAGTAATTCAAAGCTATGAGTATTATTACATTCAATAATAAAGCCTCTTCGAAGTCAAACATTGCAAAAGTGAAATTCGATCGGTATTTTAGATCCCATTACTGACCATCCCAACACTCAAATTACTGAAGAAACAATTAAATTGAATCCGCTGTTCTACAATAATTCGCAATGTTTGCGTGACCAGCGATTATTTTTTTATTATTTCTTTCTTCTTTAATTCAGAGTTGATTATCAGTTAAAAACACGCACGAAAGTGTCACGTGGAAGCTTTTGTTATTATTAATGACGTCTTTTTCTTCTCTTTATTCTTGTTCTCGTTCTTCTTCATTTTAATTTCACTAATGACAATTGATTACTTCTGTAGAATCTACTCAAAACGATTCCATTCTATTCTTATGTTTGTTTTCTCAGGTTCTGTTAACTCCAATAAGCTTGCGATGGTATTGCTTACGTAAGCAAAAACCTTTTCCATCTACTCTATTTACATATATACCGTTGCATTTGTATATATTTACAGAAGTCTAAAGTATATTTGTGAAGAATATACAAAATTCTACAAGTTTCAGTATGAAGACTCTATAGGGTTGAATGCATTTATAGGCTAAGACCTCTGAACAGAGTGATATGTCCTAAATAACGGCCAACGTGAGTTCGGACAGCGATTAGCACCGGTAACAAATCGAACTCATGACCTTTCAATGGGTACTCAAGCGTATTTCTTGGAACTACGGACTTTTCTGTGTCTTAGTTTTGTGGGTATTTCCAGTACCTAATTAAGTGTACTTTAAGACTTTGGGATCTTGATTAAAATTAATTAAGTATTATATAATAATTCCCGTGAGATCTTTGGAAGAACAAACTATAAACACTTATCTCGAGGATTTTTAATAATCCCCGTATATTTAAAAGGTTTTTAATCTGTGTCCTATTGCATGCAGAGGCAAACGAATCGTGATTCGGTTCTCGTAATAAGGAGGTGGGAAGGAGGTTAAACAGCACCCCGTTTATGTGATTCGTTCCACTTACAAGACCTACGAATCCGGTATCTACACCATAAAGAACTCTCTTAACTCCCATAACTGAGCTGAACAGCCGACCGAACTCGGCCAGTTCACTGTACGCACCGGACCAACCTTGACATGGATTTCGCATGATTGAGAACTAGGACAAACTAACTGTATTGTCAGTTATGCAAATTAAATGGGAGAGAAATGCAAGTAGAGAGAGAGACTGAGAAAAAGGAAGAGAAAAGAACTAGAACAGAACAGAACTAAAGAGTTCTAGAAAGAAAATTAGAAACCGAAAGGAACCTGCACTCGAAATGCATATTAAAGAATGACGATATAGAGGTATATATAAAGTATATAATATAATATTAATAATACTCAACACTGTACTCACCCATAAGGACGCCCAGGAGTACGCCGGACAGCGTAACGAGCAGCATCAGATTGTCGCTGATCCATTTCTTGTAGCCGGTGAGTTCGCGTTGTGCTTCGCTGCGTTCGGTCGTCTTCGGGGGCAGTTCGGTGCCATTGCCGGTTGTACCATTCGGGGAACCCATTTTCGCAAACAAATAATCTGAAAATTTGCCCGATTTTTCCATTGTTTGTTGAACGAACAACAAACGTTAACCGTGAGAGAGCGAGCAGGTGTGTTCGTGAGATTGGCCAAGAGAGAGAGAGAGAGAGGCAGGCGTCAGCGATGGGCGAAGGAGAAGTGGAAAACGAAGACGCAGTAGATTGAAACAGAAAGAAGTGCTTCTACTTTCGTGGGCTGGGCTGGACTGGACTTGGGCTTGGGCCCAACTCCCAACTACGGGCGCAGTTGGGACGCAGCTTGAACTAGAAGTTCCGTTACTCGTTACTTCGGGAGACGATTCAGCGTCAGCGTTGGCGATGGTTTGAAGGTTTCTCTTTAAGGGAATTTATTATACTATTTATGAATTTATTATTAGTCCTTATTCTGTTATTTTTGAATTTTTAGTACTTTATTTATTATACATTTTTAGATCTTTATTATTTTATTACTTTATTAACAACGCTTTAATTTGTTTGCGAATGAATGCGGTTCTAAATGAATTCCTTGCTCTGTTCTACTACGCCAACTTTAAAAGCTACTCATTTCTAGCAGTAGATGGACAGATAGGTAGTTAGTAGTAGATGGGTACCATTATCTAGTTATCGTAATTTGCTTATTGATTCATTTATATTTGGATGAGTTATGTTGGTATCTATTTATATTTATTTTATTTGTTGTTGTCGGTTGTTTATTTGTTGTTGCTTTGTTTTTTCTATAAAGATATTATTGTTGTTGGTTCTAATATAAATGCATAGATTGCCATTATTTATTCTTTAAGTATTTAACATTAAATTTTAAGATATTTATTAAGTACTCCATCGAAGTGGTTTTAGTGTTTAACTACGCTCTGGATAACTGTGTTTGTGCCGATCGGCTGGGCTCGTCGCTTGCCCTCGAAGGTTACCGATGCGGCGTGGTCTTCTTCTTCTGGAAGACACGCCCTTCGGTGCTGGGAGTAGCGTCGCCGACGTCTACCTGCGAATGGCTGCGTAGTATTGGCTCCGTTGTTGTGATTTTTCGAAAAACTCTTACTTAAAGTAATGCAGTCGAGAGCGAAGTGTTCTGTGTTCTGTGTTCTGTGTTTTGTGGTTGTGGTTGTGGTCGAGGTTGACGACAACGACGGGCGGCAACGTCTGCTGCGTGTAGGGTGGCGGTGCTGGCGGTGGTGGTGGGTGGTTGTAAAGGTGTCCAAAGGTTTGTGAGCTCTTTTAAAATTGTTCCAAGTCTATAAAAAGTTTCTACTTCAAAAATCGAATACTTTGGAAAAAAGTACGTATTTTCTTTTTAAATATTTTTTGGCAGTTGGGCTACTTTTCTAAGGTTTCCTATAGTACTAGTTGTTGTTGTTTATATTGGTGTCTTTTCCTCCTTTGTTGGTATTCAGAAGAGTTTCTCTTTCTAAAACTTCGCAGTCTTTATTAATAATGTTTTTTATGACTTAATTATAGAGTTTTTTGATTATACAGTTTTAATTATCGGACTCATTTTGAAATTATTTGCACTGATTTAACGAAACTTGTTCTGTTCTTGTCTGTTCGTGTGAATCTTGGAAAATCGATTTTTCGATTGCATACAAAATATTCCCGGATCGAGAAACTCCGGCCGATGTGTATAAATCTGTGTCAACACGTCTTGGATGCAGCAGCCAAGCGATTCTGTCCTTCTGAGCCCTCAAATTGAGCGAATTGAGGGCGTGTGTCTGCGTACGCGTGTGTGTGTGTGTACACGGCTGCTCCCTGAAACACTGCCTTTTAGAGAAAAGCACTTTCAAAAAAAGAAAATCCAGCAGAAAGCCAGGCTAGGCCACTTTTTTCAAATCGGCCGCCATTTAAAATTCCAATCCGATTCTCAGCTATGATATTTAAAGAACGGCGACGATTGGGAACAAAATCTGCAGAATTTTCACTTTTGCACCGCAAACTCGAGAGAAAACGTGTCTTAACAGCTGCCAAACACTTTTACTAATGATAACGCCAAGCTTTGGCACCGAGTATTTATAGGCTAGAATGCGCAAAGCAAAGCTGCAGAAAGGTAGATGGAAAGCGATAAGGGTTGGAAAGGTGCATAAAAATAGACTGAGAGAGAGAGAGAGAGAGAGTTCCTATGAAGGATGTGCTTGTAGTCACACAAGAAGCCGGCTTTTGTGATAGAAGACACAGAGAGGTGCGTAGAGGGAGCAGCAGAGAGCAAGAGAGCTAAAAAGCTTGCGTGCTTTTAGCCCCCGACTCTCTCCACACCGCCGAATGTCACGAGCTCTTCAAAACGTGTGTGCGCTATAGGATGTGTGTGTGTGTGCGTATTATGTGTATGTGTGTTCGTGTTTATGTATACTAATACGGTGTCCGAGTAAAAAATTTGCAAAACAATAAAGAAAACCAAACTCAATCTCTTTAAATCACTCTTCGAAACATTAGAATCACTTCACGAGGCAGAGATTATTTCCTTCACACGCATTCTTTTTAACCCTCCCCCCCCCCCGTCCCTCTAAGAATTCACATTACATTCCTCCCCTCTCTACTTAACTCTTAGTAGATAGCATTTTCTTCTAAATTATACGGAATTATTAATAGTTTAAGTTAATTAATAATAATTTAATAAGGAGATTGATAGGGATGGAGATAAACCGTAATGATTTGTATGGCATATGGAAAAGTGGGCGGCCCACACCTATTTTTGAAAAAGTACTTAACACTGGTAATAAAAGTAGTACGTGTTTCTTTGCTTTTGCTCTTCTAGGACACACCTATATTAGAGTTTGCGTTTGTACCTACCACGCCTCCTTCTGTGCGTCACTAACGCAGAGACGAACTTAATAAACTCTTTCAACATCGAGTGTAGGGTATAAAAATGGTGAAACGAGACCGAAAGCGAATCGGAGTCTTGACGACTGTAGAATAAACGAGTCTGGTTTCAGCTGCAAACAATTCAAGGCATTTAAATAAAATATTTACTACACCATCTTAGGAAAACTTCGACCTCTTCTTCTTTAATAATAATAAACAAATATACATTTTCTAAGAAAAACAAGCAAATAAATTTATGAATTTATGATGCCATTAATTAGTTTAATTTAATTAAGCTTCCAAAAGTGTTCGTCTTTGGTGTTTCTTTTCTGGGCTAAAATCGTAAATCAAAATACTCTGAGTTGGTACTGAGTTGACTCTGAGATTCCTCTGTGTTTCTATAATCGATAATAAATTAAGTGAAATCGAAATCAATCACTGTGAACAAATCTAATAAATAAGGAAATAAGGGAAAAACATAAAGATTAACCTTCATAATTGTTTGCAAATTGAATGTCAAAATCGTAGCACTTATTTTTTATGATTACTTGCTCGTGTTTTCATCATATGTTCATTTTAATTGTGTAAATAAATTTCTTCCTTGTCTCTTTACAGAGTCTGCGAAAAGACTTGCGAAATATTTCTTGAGCAAAAAAAGCATGTCCCGCCGCAACGTTTAATAAGTGTGGCCCACGTTAATCAGCAGGTCCAAAAATAGAAATGGCCAACCTAACGGTGCATTCATTGAGGCAACAAGTGATCAGCTGACGGGGCAGAGGGAGGGGCAGAAGCTGAAGCGGACCCAGAAGCAGGGGCAGCGGAGTGGCTGCAGGTTTAACACACAACAAATATTTCAATCTTTTCAGCAACATCGGGAAATATTTTATTTTCGGCCATTCGGCTGGCAGTCAGCCTAAATGTGTTGTTGTTATTGTTGTTGTTATTGTTGTTGTTGTAGTAGTCATCTGCTATTTGATGATGATGATGATGCGTTTCGAATTGTTTGACCTTTTATGCATTATAAATTATTATCAACTGAATTGTGAGTAAATAGAAAATGAATGAGAAAAACATTAAGGAAAAAATTTAATTAATTAAAAGAAAGGAATAAAATTAAATAGAATAGGTAACTCATAGAGTATTCCGTACAAAGTAAAATACAAGAATACTTTAAAAACAATCAATAATAATCAAATTTTATGCAACCTCAATCATTCGTTGCTTTTAATTAATATAAATTCATTTAAATTAAATATAAAATTTAAATTAAACAATGCAAATTATACTGATAATAATATTATGTATTTTAATATATTTATTATAGTAGTATTAAAATATAATTAATATGATAATAAAAGTTGGAAATTTTAAGAAAATTATTTAATTTCATATTGCAATACTTTAAATACTCATGATTAGAAGAAAGTCTAATAGTAAATATGATGAATTTTAATAAAAATTGAAAAACAAAATAGATTAATTAAATAGAAATTGTTTAAAACAAGATATTTTATTTAAAATCAGATAAAGTAAAATAATTTAATAATACTCAAGGAAAATAAAATTATTGTATTCATTATTATCATAATTTAGAATTTTCTTAACTTTTCCAAATGATTTTTCACTCTAATTTAAAGAAAATTTCTCTTGAAAAATCTTTTAGAAAATGCTCGATTTTTCTGAATGAAATTCAGGTCAATGCTCTTTCTTTAGATTAGGATTCAATGAAAAAATGTGTAGCAACATATTAAATTAGCATTCAATTGAAATTAGCATTAAATTGCAAACAAGGCATGCAAACTTCGAGATACAACAACAATTCGGAGGCCGATTTCTGGGACGATTGAGTAGTTGATGGAAAGAAAATGATTGTGTGTTGTGTCAAGTTGTCGTTATTTTCTTCCCTGGCAGGTGTAATTTATCGACACCTCACGTGCCAGGAAGTGACTTAATAACGGTAATTGTCAGAGTAATTGTTTTGTGTTTTATCGCCTCTTTTTAAGTACCAAATGTAAATATAAAGAATAAGAAAGAAAGATAGAGGAATCGTTGACGCAGTATTTCTATTTTCGAATAAACAAATACCACAACCCTCCCCTCTCCAGCCCCCCCCCCCCCCAAAGCACCTTGGCGATAGAAAGAGATAGCAAATCAAACAGAAGCTCAGACAGCCGCTCTGTTTGTGGCTAGATTTTGATTGGCAGACATGCGAATGTCGTTCGTCGTTCGGGGACATCGAATTAAAAATTCATAAACAAATTCTTGGAAAATGATAAACAACATAAAAAGATGAAGATGATTAGAAGATGATTCAATGAGTGAATGACAGAAGGAAATGCATTACGATTACGTGGAGTTAAATTCGATTTAATGAACTGAACTGAACTGAGATGCAGTTTTTCAACTCCTGGAAAAAAGTTTTTAAAATGAAAGCAACAACAACAATTGAACACGTACAACTGAGCAGCAACAAAAACAGCAATAATAAGCACTGCAAAAGCTTTCACGTGTTGTTTCCGTTTCCGTGTCGTTTTCTGTATTCGCATCCGTTTCATGCTGCGTTTCATTGTTCGGAGTGCGTTGCGTTTCGCTGCTCCTGAAGGTCACAGTCAAGTGTCGACTACGCCGAGCACACGCTCGCATACACACACACATACACACACACATACACACACACACACACACACACACACACACAAATACAGGTGCAACTCAGTCGACTTCATTTTCCTTGTTTTTATTATTTGTTTTGCTTTCATTTGAATTTTCAGCTTGACAAAAACTTTCTGACTGCTTCTTCGTTTTCTTCGTCTTCTTCCTTCCATTCCTCTTCATTTCTCTCCCCTCTGCTTTCTTCAGGAAACAAGAAACTACTGACAATTCGTTCCTTTTCATCGATTAAATCATCGAAGTCATGATTATCATGAAGTTTCTTTTCTTTTCATTTCTTTTCGAGTGGGAAGAAACGAATACCAAAAATGATTTACAGATGGATCAAGGATTTGATCGGGGTCATTAAAAATGCATCATTGCAAGGTTACGAAAGGTCGCAATGGGTCAAGGATCTATTAAATCGAAGGATTGAAGTATTAAGTTTTTAGAAATGACTTTATAAATATTTCTCTTTGAACTGAATTCGCTTTAATGTCATATGTAATATTATTATTAAGTTTTTCTTTTTATATTCATTTATTTTCCTTAAAAAATTGGCTTATTTATTATTTATTTTTCTTTCGTTTAAATTCATTTATTTTAGTTTAAAAGTTGTTTTCATATAAAAAATGGCTCTCGCTCTCTCACGCTGTTCAAACAACGAAATAAACAAAGCAAATAACGAACTTGAACTCACCTCGCACGAGGTACCACGGATTACCCAGATTTGCAGTTGTTGAGGCGCTTCAAAATGGTGTTAATAATGATGCAGGAGAGTGTGCATCACAGGAAGACGCACACACACACACTCACTCAAAACGTGCGCACCGGAAATAAAATTCTGAAGCTGGACGCTGGACGCAGGACGACTGAGCGTTGGATTTCCTAAAAAAACACGCGTGCCACGTGAAGACGCTGCAGAGGATTGAAGCCGTTGTTGTTGATGGTGATTCTGTTGATGTTGATGCTTCTACTTTTGTTGTTGTTTTTGTTGTTATTGCTCATAAATTTGCTGTTACAACGCCGACTTCTGCGTTGGCCGACCGCCGATGAGTTGGCTGCTCTCGTGGACAGAATTTCGACCCGCTAACGTACTCAGATTGACGAATTTACGCAGCAGTTTGTGCTGCAGCTGCATCAACAGTTTTATGATCCGCTGCACCGCTGTAGCCGTTGTTAGAAGTTTACTAAAATTGAGATCGGTTTTGGAATAGATTTAGTGGCCAATGGAATCCGATTAATTGATCATTAGTCTCATTACTTATCGGTAATTAATTTAATTGTATGTTTAAATGTCTCACTCATTCAATGACTTCAATAACTTTGAGAATTTGAGAATTGAGAAAATAAATCCCACACAAATGATAAAACGGATTTAATCGGATTATTTATTATATACAAACAAGAAATACAATACAGAAATAAAAGCATATGTAATACGCTAATTCTGTTCCCCAGAATAATAATAAGTTTATGAAGTAATATATTATCGATAAATGTATTCATTAAAACGTATGTGTTTATTTTAGTTCTTCTTATCAACATATCTAAATGTGGGTACTATAAATGATGACTATTTAACCAAGTTGATGCACATTCTCATAGCTTAAGGAAAAGGGTTGGCCATCGGCTGCTTTCTTTATGAATGAATTACTTCAGTATACATTAACTATTTAATTAATTTAGTTATTTTCAAATCGAATTCAGTGATTCAAAAAGAAACCATCCGATGGCCCAGCCCATTAATTTAATAAATAGCACTAATTAATTTAATTATTTAAAAAAAAGAAATGATACATTTTTATCATATAATTGATGTAATAATTTATATAAATAATCAATACATTGTAATAGCTTTTTAACACGAATTCTGTTTTTTTCCACAACAACAAATCGTAACTAATTAAAAATCAATATACTACACTATAAATACATATAAACACAAGTTAATATATCGAACCTTGATAATCACAAACGCAGAAAAATCTATGAATGCAGAATCTAAAAGATTTCGACTATTTTTTGGGTTTTCCACAGAAGATGATCACAAAACCGAGCGGAACGAACGGACCGAACGGACGTAACGGAAGACTAGAGCAGAGTGGGTACGTTGTGTTGGCGTGTGGAGAGGCACCGCGGCTTGTGTGCCGTCCGTCGAAGCGCTAACTAACTAAATATGCGAGTCCGTTAGCTCAAAGAAGAACCTCGGCAAAACTTTTCTAACTAACGTGAGAAACGCTCGACGATAATCTTTTAAATAAACAAATCAGCTCGCGAGTGTCGGGGTGACAATTTCGAAATGTTCGCGGTGCTCCGAACACGAGGCGCGCTGTTGAGTGGGTTGAAGGGTGAGCTACGGCGCGAAAGGGCGATGGATACATGACAACAACAGCAAAAACAGCAACAACAGCAACAGCAACAACAGCAACAACAGCAACAACAACAACATCAATAGCAAAACTATGGCGTTGGTAATTGACTCAGAGTGTCAAGAAGTCAGAGTTGAAAAATGGATATGACTTGAACAGAAGCGAATTGTTACGAGTTTCGTATTGTATATTATCGGGCACGAGTTCTGTAACAATCTGCAAAAAAGGTTTCGCCATAAAATGCCGTTGTTGTTGTTGTTGTTCTCGTTGTTGTGGTGGTGATGACTCGTAATAACATACAAAACATGTGACAAAACTCACTCGGAAGCACACATCCACAACAACAACAACAACAACAACAACAACAACAACAACAACAACAACAACAACACAACGAGTGACAACTAAACGCATTAACGACGCTCATCGATGAGTGACCAACACAACAACAACAACAACAACAACAACAACAACAGTAACACATAATGTCAGCTTTAAAATTAGCCCCAGTCCATTTAACCACCCTTTCAGGTCACTTCAGGAAACCACTCTATTGTTGGGTAGGGGGGGGGGGGGGTGTTGGGTACGGTACGGGAGGGAGGAGGAGAAGAACCTGGGTGGGGGAGGGGCAGATGAGAGGAGAGCAGCATCGAAAAAAAGCCACAACAACATGACATGATACAGCCACACGTTTATAGAGATTTTTGCACATTTCTGCATCTTTTCTCTCTCTCTCTCTCTCTCTCTCTCTCTCACACTCTCCCTTGCACACTTCTCGGAAAAGACAGACAAAGACACATGCACACACGCAGACATTTTTTCCTTCTCACATTCGTTCATTTGTTATCGGAAAATCTTACATTCACTTGGCACTCATACCAACGCTGTAAAAAATTTACATTTTAAGCCTTTCAGAAAATGTTTTCTCTTGTTTTCAGTTGGCACTTTCTTCTTCTTCTTCTTCTTCTTCGTTTTCTGCTTTTTCTCTATGGGTATTCGTTTCCTCCTCCTCCCATTTAATTTACGTAATTCCGCTTATTCTTCGCTTTTATTTTTATTTATCATTTAATGTTTTTTAGAACATAATCACATGCATGCATGTCCGTCATGCATGTCATTTGTGTATTATACGGTGATTCCTATGATTTTCATTCAATTTACATAAAAATGTTCACAGATTTTAATGGAAAAATTGCAGGCCCGACTTTCGACCTCAACTCGGCTTCAATTTGCTTTTGTTTTTTGTTACCTATTTAAACGAAAGAGAGAGGGAGAGGGAGACAGAAAGAGACAGTTAATAAAAAAAATTTAATAAAAATATTTCCACTTGTTGCGTCAGATTTAAATCTTTCAAACGATTGAAAGGTTGTCAAAAAAAAGGCAATCAACAACATTAAATATCAAGCTAAAGACTAACATTAATTAGTATTAGTGCCCATTTAATATTGACTGCTTTCATAGATAATTTATTCCATAATTTTGAATCTGCCGAAATGATTACTCGCCGTGATATTTATTGCTGCACTCATTTTCGCCGCATGACATAAAAAAACAAATGACTCTATAAATTATTTGGTTTTGCTCTGAAACACGTGCGATTTCCTCCTTCTTCACCTCTTTTTTTCTTTACAAAATTTTTCTTTTCTTTTTCTTTCTTCTTTTACAAAATGCCTTTATTTAAAATCTGAAACTCCCCTCCCCCGCGCTTCATCATTCACTCATTCTCACTTTTTGTTGTTGGTTTTGTTGTTTGAAAAGATTTCCGATTTTATTCTAAGTAGCAGAAGAATTCTGATTCTCACAAACGCCATCTATGCGTCAAACAAGTCGGGTCTCAAACTTCAAAGGTCGGATAACTTCTGGGCCCACCTTCGCACATTTATCTATGATTGAATATTTTCACAAGTGATGCTAGTTTTCTCATTGTCATTGCCCCTTCTGGCAGCAGGGTTCGGAAATGCTCGCTCTTGCTCGCTCTTTTCCGCTCCAGCTCGCTCTTTCAAGCTCCAGAGAGCATTTTTTTTCAGGAGCGCGAGCGAGCAGGAGCCGCAAAAAAAATTTTTCAGGGCTCCTGCTCGCTCCAAAGAGCATTTTTTTTCAGGAGCGCGAGCGAGCAGGAGCCGCAAAAAAAATTTTTCATGGCTCCTGCTCGCTCCAAAGAGCATTTTTTTTCAGGAGCGCGAGCGAGCAGGAGCCGCAAAAAAAATTTTTCAGGGCTCCTGCTCGTTCCAAAGAGCATTTTTTTTCAGGAGCGCGAGCGAGCAGGAGCCGCAAAAAAAATTTTTCAGGGCTCCTGCTCGCTCCAAAGAGCATTTTTTTTCAGGAGCGCGAGCGAGCGAGCAGGAGCTGCAAAAAAGGAGCGCTGAAGCTGAGCTGTTTCTGAGCTGATGGTAGGTAGCAATTGTTTCAATTTATATTTGAAACAAAAAATAAAAGAAAAATCATACATACCAATAGTATTAATACATCTTTCTTTCTTAATACAAGTCTTTTATATATTGTATATTAACCCCTAATACACTTCGCTCCATTCTAGTTGCAATATCAATTTTCACAGATACCATTTTATTTCGAAGCCGTTTCGATATTATATTTTGAATATGATAACTAGTGGTTTCTATATATTTGATGATATGCTTTGAGTTTAAAGATGTTTTGAATTTTGACTCCAGCGGTGAAATAAGTGGCTTGAAGAACTCTGTATCATCGAATATCCTCAAAGGAATATTCTTCACCGTTACTAAACCCACACAACATTTAATGAATGCATTTTTGTCTTTTTTTATATCTGCAGTGGTTTTGCATATTTTTGCCGGCATTTCACAATCAATGTCACTTATACTATCTTCCTCTGCGAAAATATCAATGTGATGCACTTGCCTCAAATGACGTCTTAAATTAAAAGTTTTTTTCCCGCTTATTATACTTTCACATTTTTTACACACAGACTTGTTATTTTCTGGAGTATAATTGAAATATTTGTTGTTGTGACTTAGTCTTGACATTTTATATATGTAAGTAATATAAAAAATTTTGTAATTGCGGAATACGTTTATTCAAATCAATGACAGAACCAATAATGACCATAGTTACGAAAATGTGTCATTTAAATATTAAATTGTCATTGTTTTCTGATCCAAGCAGAAAAATTTGCCAAAGGGTTATTTCATATGTAAATAGAAAAATATACTTACAATTTGAGCCTGGGATGGAATTCTCCAGGCAAAGGAATATGCATGTGCATGCGTTTCAAATTTGCAATTTTTAGATGGGTTTTTTTGACAAACAACGCGTTAGGTAAAAAAATCATGATTAGGTTGACCTGCCAATTGTAAATGGTACTTCGCTGATAAAAGTACCTGTGTGTATGTGTTATATGCGTAAAGTATACATACATATATACTTATGTACATATATTGTATTATTAAGTACCTGTCTATTCGTAGAAACGGTAGCTACATCCACATGAAAAACGAAGACAATAAACAGCAATAAAACCATTACCTCTTTTTAGCGATTCTTTGAAATTTGGCAATTTGGACCTAATTCTTCACCAGAACTTATAAAAAAATGTTCTTGTTAAAAAATAAGAAATATTTGACAAAGTTTTTTTATTGCCTTTGACTTGTTTCAAATATAAATTGAAACAATTGCTACCTACCATCAGCTCAGAAACAGCTCAGCTTCAGCGCTCCTTTTTTGCAGCTCGTGCTCGCTCGCTCGCGCTCCTGAAAAAAATGCTCTTTGGAGCGAGCAGGAGCCATGAAAATTTTTTTTTGCGGCTCCTGCTCCCTCGCGCTCCTGAAAAAAATGCTCTTTGGAGCGAGCAGGAGCCCTGAAAATTTTTTTTTGCGGCTCCTGCTCGCTCGCGCTCCTGAAAAAAAATGCTCTTTGGAGCGAGCAGGAGCCCTGAAAAATTTTTTTTGCGGCTCCTGCTCGCTCGCGCTCCTGAAAAAAAATGCTCTTTGGAGCGAGCAGGAGCCCTGAAAAATTTTTTTTGCGGCTCCTGCTCGCTCGCGCTCCTGAAAAAAAATGCTCTTTGGAGCGAGCAGGAGCCCTGAAATTTTTTTTTTGTCGCTCCTGCTCGCGAGTGCGAGCGAGCAAGAGCGAGCAATTCCGAACCCTGTCTGGCAGCTCAAATTTAAGCATTTTTAATATTCCTTCATTATTTCAATTGAATTTCTACTTCATTGAAATCGCTTCCAATAAAAACCGAATTATTTAACGAAAAACTATATAAACGTTTATTAAATAAATTTCTTGGATTCGCACCTAATCGTCATATTTAAATTACAATAACAATGAACAGATTATTATTTTTTTTCGGCACATACAACTCATAAAAACAGTGTCCGAAAAAAGTGTCGCTTATTTGATACTTCCGGAGCCTTGAAACTTTTTAGTTGACACCCGCTAGAAACAGCGACGACGACGGCGATGATCTGTGCTGAAACTGAATGAATCTATGAACAAAACAGAAAATATGTAAATGAAACTGTTTTGTTTCTCTGGACAGGAAATCTTCGCCTGCCGACAGATACTCGTATTTAATATCGTACAATGACAAAAAGACGTGGTTAATCAAAAGGCAGTAAATTTGAAATAACAATCTTGAGACGTCTCTTGTCTCTTGGCAGAGATCTCGCGCGTCTCCAAACGAGATCACTTTCGTTGCGCTTAAGTGGGGAGAATGTCAATGATGGATCACAAGGGAGGCGAGCCATGGTGCAATGTAACATAATAAACGTGTGTAAATCTGACAGCTGGCGCAAATTAGATGCGTACACGTAAAGAGATGAGTTCGAATTTAGCGATAAACTACAGGATTTGCATATCGTAAACTTGACAGTGAGAAAGAGAAGCAGAGAGATATAATATTTTATATAGTTATATCTGAAGGTTATATTTACAGTTTCTTTTAACTGGCAATAGAATAGTACGAGTACAATTAATCTTTAATTAATCGTATTTTCTATCTATAAATTTGCTGTCTGTCTGAAGTCTGAAAACCCTCTTCTAAAGTCTTTTAGTCGAGTATTTATTTGTTGCAAGAGATTTTGAAAGTCGGCCAGATCGAAAATAGACTCATACTCCTGGTTCAATTATTTTAATTATTTTTAAGTATTTCTCTCCTATCCCTAAAATTATTAAATCGCCAAAAACTAGATCATGTCTTAGAGAAAAACACTTATTTTTAGCATATAATAGAACATTACATTATATTTTTATTTTCAATTCGTTTCCGTTTGGTTTTTTTGTGAGTGTCATGCGCTGAGCAGAAAGAGAATAATGAACATGTACATAATACAATTTATAGGAACTTTTATATCAGCTGCTACGGAAATCTGAAAAACAGCGACGGTTCGTGTCTCGGCTTTTCTCACCTTTCTCAGAGTAGCTTTTTCTAGAACCAAATAAAAGTTTAAACAGTCGAGGAAATTTAAAAAGTAATCAAATATATTAATTTCATTAGGAAATAATTATAATATTGTACAAACATTATAAATAAACTAGAACTATTTTAAATTATAACATACAATTATTACAGTACCATTATTTGTGATTTATAAATGGTATAAATAAATAAAAAATAAAACTCGTAACTCTTTTCAAACATTAAAAAATGGCTCAGTGGTAAGAAAATTGCCAACAATCTGTCTGCGATTCATGGCCATTTTAAGGAGCTCGACAGGACCCACTAATAGCAGGGTGACGTTCTGGAGGATTAAATTTAGAATCGAATCGTTACGAAGTTATTCTTTTCCTTTATAAGTAATTTATTTTCAATAACTGTTGTTTACATATTTATTAAAATATGGTAACCAATTGAAGTGCTATTTAAGCATATATTATTACAATGAGTTCAATCCATCATCCCTCAACTCATTATTAGATATCTCTAACCACTTACTAACCGCCACGTACTCAGGAATTCTCGTGAAATTTATTTTCTTCTCACGTTTAACTATGATGAATTTTTCCACATCGAAAACCTACATTTAATTTTCTTGAATATCATATTTAATTTACGCAACAAATAAAATAGCTTTGGTTGTTCCTTAACTGAAGTGATTCACTAGGTCGGGTTTTAATCCCAGGCCACTTTTTTATTGATCCTTTCGGTGCAGGTCGTGAAAAGCTTATGCAAGAATTTTGAGTGGGTGCGATATGATATGATATGAAGGATATGAAGTCATAATCCAGCCATCTGTCAGTCAAACGGTTAGTCGTGCAGCCATCTCAAATGAAAGCAACCCTTTCTATCGTAGTCCTGGCAGGATGGGGAAAAATGGGACAAGCTTTGTTATTTTACGAATACCGCTCAATTCTTCTTTAAGTCAAGTAGTTTTATGGAAATCATGATGACTCCTAAAAATAAATTTTTGCTTCATTTATCTCAGGTCGATTTCCAAGAAATTCGTTTACAGGAATTGGGTTGTTTTTTTTTGTTGCTTTTATAGAAATAAATTAAATTACTTCTTTTCTGGTATAAAATATTTGCATTTCCTTTTCAGGAGTTTCCTTTTCTTTTCTTTCTTCATCTTCTTCTTATTTCTTATTATCTTCTCGTAGACTTGACAAGCATTTCAGTTTTGATTTAACTTGTAACTTATTTCAATTGATTCGCAAATAGTTTTAAGGACGACATTCTTCTTGTAGACTTTGAGTTAACATAAGGGTTCAGGACCACAGCTGTTGTTCTTATGCTAAACCCTAGATCCCGAAAAATAGAATATTTTTGTTTTCCTTCTGAAAGATTGAAAAAATCCTTAAAGTAAATATTTCTAGAATAAATTCAGGAGACTTGAGAAGTTTTACTTTAAAGCTATAAACCAAATTGAAGTCTATGGCAGATACTCTTAAATAACAAAGAGAAAGCCAGAAATAGTGCTATCTTCGGCCTGACCGAAGCTAAAGTACCCTACACTCTCATGGCCTCTGGTGAAGGATCCTTTAAATGAGAACTTTTAGAAGAAAATATTAAGTGACACCAGGCCAATAATAATCTTGAATAAGTTAGATTATGTTGAAGTGGGTGAACCACGCCCATTCCTTGATGAGTATATGGTATTGATACCTGATCGTTTCTTTGTAGTAAGTTTTATTTGGTTACAAAAATTTGTGAAACAAAATATATATAATTTTATTCATTTTTAGCAGATTCTAATTTAGTTTTTTGAATAACATTATTTTATACTTTCCGCCTTCTATTAGGGTTTCTATTAGGTAGGTCTGCCTCCCTTTTTTATAGTGATTTTCTTTTTTCTCTGACTTTTATTGTTGTTGTGTGTATCATCTGACCACAAGCAAATGTTGCGTGAAAAATAATGCTTCTTTAATATCATTATTTGCTTAGAGAAGCCTTCCTTCGCTGCTTCTTCTTCTCAAAATACTTCTTTTTTCCTGTTATTCTTTTTGTTGTAGAAATGGAAAACGCTGTGGGGAAAAGTGGATTTCGCTTTGAGCCGCGAAATCCTCATCACTTAAAGCGATTTTATTGAAATCTGTCTGATCCGGAAGTCGGCCAGGAGCTGGAAGCCGAAAGCCGGAAAATAATAAAATCAATTTAAAAATTGAAGAGCAAATTAAATTAAACTCTTCACGGCAAAAGAAGAAGCTCTTAAGTCTATTATTCTCTTCTATACTCTTCTATTCTTGCCTATTCCATTCTCTCCATGAGTTCGGTCCTTTTCCATAATTAATTAGAAGCTTATTAATTTCAGAATCATTCGTTTAGAGATTTAATGATGATTGAACCGTTTTGAGATTTCTTATAAAACGGATTCAATGCATCAAAACGCTACGAAAAAAATAATAAAAACAACAAATAATCACATCACGCGATTTCATTTCTGTTAATTAAGGAATTTTCGGAAGGAAGAATGAATAAAAATATTCGAATATATGTACATAAAATATTAAAAAAAAAACATTACGTTTGCTTCAATTTTATTACCACGAAAATAATGAAATCCATGAAAGAATTTATTACCACCAAATCAAAGAAACAAACACGGGAATTGTGTATGAAAAAGGAAGCATTGGCCAATACATTAGATACTATTTTCGCAACAACAATTTTAATGGCATCACGTTTCACAAATCATTGCGTTGTGTTGCGTGTTACGTGTGGCGATAACGTGAAGGTCAACATTAAAAGAGATCAAAATTTAACGTAACAAACAAAAATCTGCATGATTTTGTTGAAATTTAAGAGTAGATTTAAGTCGACTATCGGCTAAAATCATCGTTAAAATTCGAAAACTAAAAATTGTTGGTTAAAGTAAAAATAATAAAATATCAAAAACTTTTAATTGATTGAAGCACGCAATCAAAATAATGAAAATAAAAAAATGTTGCTTAAATGTTGATGATTTTAAGAAGAAAGAAACATTGCGAATAAATTGAATAAATGACACATTAAATCCATCAATCAATTAAGACTAATAAATGACTATTAAGGAATTTTAATGAAAGTCCATCTAATCTGTTTGAGTGAATGATAGAATTTAACATTGAAGAACCTGATCATTCCTTGTTATTGAAGTAAAGAGTTAAACGAAAATTAAATTTTAAAATATCCGAAATATTAATCAAATGAATAGCCGAAAATGGAAGGACAATTAAAGGAACAAACTTCATGAAATTATAAAGCAAGAATTTATTTAGAATTATTAAATTATCTTTATTTAAATTATAAACAATTTTATTCTTAAAATTAATAATTCGAAATCTTAAAAAAAAAAGTAAGAATTTCCTGATTTGGCTGCAATTTGTTGAGTCATTGTCTCTTTCTTCAAAAAAAAAAGTCATCTTAATAAATAAAAAAGTCATCTTGATAAATAAAAATGTTTATTTACATATATGTAATGAGAGCATGTACATATCTACATACGCACATACACAATATATAATCTCTTCGTTTCTTTTCTTGAATATAACCTCAAAATTAGCGACAGAAAACAGCTGATTAGTTGCCGGTCCTTCTTTAAATTTTTGGCGGCATTTCTTCCATTCTGAACTCTGCGCATCTCAGATGACAGCATCTCTTTTCTTGTCACTCTCTCTCTCTCTCTCTCTCTCTCTCTCATTTTTTTGGTTGTTAAAGATTCTGTTTCAAATACAATATGTTAAGTTAACAGTTCTTTCTTTATGTACTATAAAAGTCGTTGTTTTCAGAGAAAATTTTACAGTTATTCCGCAGTTTACAAGCCTGATGCGTCGACTTTATAACGGTACTTTGATACCGAATCTAATTGATACCGTTGTTGTTGTTGCTTGAATTTAAACACTCTAAAAGTTAGAGATTATATCAACATAAAATCAAAATAAATAATAGAAATACAATAATATAAAAATAAATAAAAGATAAAATCAAAAGAATATTTAAAGAGTGCAAAAATATTGGGTGAAATAATAAGATGCAAAAAAAATTAAAAATGTGTATAAATTATATTAAAAATGTGTAAAAATATAAAAAATGTGTAAAGAAGTATTTAAAAATTTGTACTTCAAATTATAATAATATATGTATTAAAAGATATGTATTTACAATAAATAATACGAAATAATAAATTTCAACTAATTACAAAATAATATTCTTTTTTAATAAAGAAAAATATAAACGCTAATCTTCGAAGAAAAAAAAGAAATTACGTTTTTATATATAAATGTTATTTATTAAATTAGTAATAATTAGTTAAAATTAGTTTATCATCGTTCTTATTTGAAATTATTATCTTATTATACTTTTATTATATATAAAACGAGTATATACTTTTATTTCTATTTTATAATTTTTTTTTTTTTATAATATATACAATATATATATTGTCTTTATAAAAAATGTTTTCTTAAAGCAGTAAAGAAATTTTTTTCAATTACTGATTTAATATATGTAATAAAAAAGTGCCACACTAAAAATTTCTCATTTTCGAGTTTAAGTTTAATTTTCTTACCCAAAAGCGAGAAAAAGGAAAAAAGCTATATTGAGTAATACAATTACTATAGTCGAAAGTGCCTTATTTGCAACCTTCTCACACTTCCGAATTGGCTAACAAATCGATAACATGATCCAATGTTTTAACAAAATTTGTGTTAAAAAAAAGGCTTGTTTTTGGGCCACACGTAGAATGAAGTCAATATGGAAGATGGGCTCTGTAGTGCCCCACTAAAACCAGAAAAAAGCCAGTTATATCCCGAAGTACTCTTCCGAAGAACCAGGGTCAGAGAAGAGCGACCATGGGCCGGGTTTATAACAGTTCAGAAACAGTTCACGCTTTGAAAGCCAACAGCGCTCATGTTATATACTTGACATTACTGGGAAGCGTCACATACAATTATTTTTAAATAAAAATGCTAAAAATCGAGAATCTTTCAAATTGAGAAAGAGTCTGAAAAACGATTAACTTTTTTATTTCCACTTATTCGCTCAAAAAAGGATTATATATCGAAATCGTATATTTCTCCAATAAGAAAATCTCTTCAAGACTTTTGCAGCTTAATCTTTTGAAAAGGACGATTTCAAGTTAGTTTCTTTTGTATCCCAAACGATTTTTTTTTCATTAAATGTCCATTTTTTTGGTTTTGTGTGTTATACTTTTAGAGCAGACACTTAAGCTGAATTTTGGGCATTCAAATGTATGCAGATACATACACTAAATTTCCATTCTTTCATGTACCCATTTTTTAACTTGTTTTGCATTTTCGTCCTTTGAGAAAGCATCCATAAATACATTTTATGCAAATACTTTGGAATTATTTCTGTCTGTTTGCTGGTTTTTTGGTCACAACTGTTGATGTTACATGAACATAATGTTACACGATATACTATAATATAATATCTCTTAAATATAAAATTCATTTTTTTTTGTACAATTTTTCTTTAATCTCTTACCTGAGTTTCCTTAAAATACTAGAAAAGTAGGCGTGCCCCTCGACCGATTTCGGTTATTAATGAGCGGAAAAATAACTAAATAAACTCGTAAACTTCAGTAACAAAAGAAACTAAACCTAAATTAAACACCTTCTTTAATGAGGATTAAATTTCCAAAATACTATAACTAACTGTTTACCAACAATTGACCCCTTTTTATAAAGAAAAAAGATTCTGCAAAAACTTATTTCATGAAATTAAAGTTTCACAGAAATAAAAGACCAAAAATCACTACAGCCACAAAAAACACCAAATACGAAAGCAACAACAACAACTACAACTACAATAATCAAATTCAAGAAGAAGACACAAAAAGTGCTACAAACAATTAACGACAAACAACATTCAAAACTTTAGAAACAACTCTCGAAGCATGAAACTTCAAATCCATTGAAATAAAGAGTTGAGGACTTTAAGTTTCCTACCACCGAAAAAGGGGCGGTGGGGGGGTGTGGTGGAGGAGGCGTGGTGGTGGAACGACACACGGATGCTACGTGGTTTTTAATGTTGGAGTGGAGACAACAACCACCACTTTTAAAACTACTCACCTGATGCAGAAAAAAGTGTTGATCTTTCCTCTGTTTTGTTTCATTTTCGATGTTGCGCTGATGTTAAACAGCGAACAATGGAGGGTTGTTTCCGCTTCCGTTTCCATTTCCATTTCCATTTCTGCTCCCTTGTAATCAAACTTTACAAATTTACCGTTACGTATGCGTGTTCGAACGTGATTTCGGTCGGATGTGGATACTTTGTGAGGGTTTTTTCCAAAAGTTCGAATCTTTTGTGGTCTGTTTTGTGTTTGTTTTCTGTGTTTTGGTTTTCTTTTTTTCTTATTCACAGAATACATAAATATATATTCTCTTTCAAATGTTAATACATCGCTTTATTCGTTTCTTATTTACTGTAATTAAAGGTCGGTAAAATTTTGAAAATAAATTTTAATCCTTTGTGGATTCTTTAAATTTTTCATAATTCATGTTTTATTATTTATTTAATGATTTTTTATAATTTTGAATTTAATTTTCTTTTATGTAGTATTTTCAAAGTTTTTTTTTGGGTGGGGAGGGGAGGAGGTTGTCTTAAAAGTTCATACAAATTGATAAAGTCACGAAAAATTGTGACATTTAAAATGTTGTGCCATAAGTTTTCAAAGGAAATTTCCAAAAAAATAGATCAGCAAATTATTTCTTTAGCGACTTAACATCGGAGTGGAAATGAGGAGCCCACAACAACAACAACAGCAACGATGACGTCAAAAGATACTCTACACTTCTGAATTGTATTGTGATCAACAACAAAACAAACAAAAAACGCATTGAAATTAAGCCGAAAATATATAAAAATCAATGAAAAACAATGACAACAGCAACAACAAGAATCTGTTTGAAAAACCTTCCGAGTTCACAAACACTTCAACAGAGGAACCCTTGAAGAAGAAGAAAAAGAATTCTAAGGACTAAATTCAAGTCAGGAGATGAATACGAAAAGCAACAACAACAACAACTTACAATATCAAAGGATAGACGAGTATATTTCAAGTAGGTTCACGAATAAAATGTGAATCGTTTCGCTACAATTTTCCTGGCTTTTACCTGGCTATTTCCGGTTATACCCTACACCCGGGAGTGAAAGGTACTCCACTAACGTGAACTTTTATTCCTTTTTTTTGCAAAAGTTTTCTCTTCTTCGATAAGTTTTTGTATTGTTTTTTGTTTTATTCACGTGTAACGAAGTGTAACACGAAGTCAAAAGCTTGTTAAACAATTTGTAAACAGCAGAAGAGAGCGGAACCGAAACTACAACAATTATAAGAACAACAACGACATCTACAACAAAAACAACAACCACAACAAGTGTTGGCCAATATTTGTACCATGGATGAAGTTGATTGTTTTTTGAAGGAGTGCAGGATGATGAAGAGAAGGGACAAAAAGAGGAGGGGAGAATGAGGAAAAGTGTGACCGAACCGAGAAGAAGGAAAACCAACATTTTGATTGCTCGTTACGGCAAAAAATCAACAAATTCGATTCTCTTTCTTCTTCTTTTTTTTGTTAATGACTCAGTTTGACTCAGTTTGACTTCAGCTCCGTCCTGATGACTGAGAATAAAACCCTCACTAAATCGGATTCGATTTGTTTACTTGCAATCGCACTCGTTTCCACGTTTTATTTGTCGATGAACCAATCAATGTTTAAGTGATTCCACTTAATCAGAAAACCATTTGCACCTGAGGGTTTGTATGACATACAGAAAAGTGGGCGGATCACGCCCTTTTTGCAGGAGTAGTTAATCCTGATACACGTTGTTCGGCGAGTAAAATTCTTCCTCATAATTGACCCTTCGAAAATGATTCCTTCAGTTTTTGTATAAAAAGTACGCGTTTATACGATACTTTTCTATACTTGTCACGCCCCCTTCTGTGAGTTACAAAGGCGAGGGCAAATTTATTATACCCTTTTTCCTTCGGGTGTAGGGTATAAAAGCGTGTAGGGAACGAATTCATCATTCAATTTAAAATAAACCCCAATAAACTGTTTTTAAAGTTATTAATAAATGTTTTTTAAAAATATATTACTTTAGAAGTGTGCTTCTTTAGGAATAAATTTCTTGAATCAAGAATTTCCTTAAAAAGCTAAGTAAATTCATTTCAAAGGATCTCGTTTTTCAGCAACACAAACGAATGCTCAGCGCTTTTCTCATTTAAAAGAATTTTAAAGTATTATATATGCACATATGATTATGTCCTTTCTTGGATAATTTGTCTATAAGCATATACAAGTAGTTTCTTCACTAAATACATTAATAAAACGAATCATTAAAAAATACATCCGATATTTTACGACACTTAAATCTATCTCACGTAAGCCATTACGTCTTTAATCGGTAGCACTGAAAACGTGACGGTAAGTGAAGCATTTAAATATACCACAACACATGGGACCGAATTTGTTACCCTCGAAACCATCCCGAAGGACACCTTCTTTTTTGTAATTAAAAAAACTCAATTAAAATAAACTTTTTAACCCACTCGCAATCAGTTTACATCACTCGACAACAATGAAGCCGTGTCATCAACTGTGAGGAGCAACAAGGACCCCGTTGAATGGCAGACAGACAGACAGACAGGCAGACACGCAGAGTGAGTTGGCAGACAAACTGCTTGGACAGCAGACGGGAATCCAAAACAGCAGAAAAAAGTAATCTTAAAGTAACGAGTTTAAAGCAACACGAAGAAAACACTTAAAAAGATGCGAAAGAGAGGCTCAGAGCTCAAATCAATACCTTTTGTGATTATTTAAAAGTGGGCGAACCACGCCTCAGTAATGGCACGATACTACGAACCGAGTTTAGAGGTAGAGCACATGTCTTTGTGCATCATTCCGATTATCAGGTTATTCTTATCAATGATTAGCGAAGTTTATGTATTATTTTCTATACTCAGGAGGCGGTGTATATTTTATATGGTGTATAAAAGGTATAAAATAAATGAAAGGAGTTAATAGCTTCCTTTAATCTATTTTTCTTTACTTACTTTGTTTTATTAATCCTTTTGTATCGATGCTTGTCATTGTACCCACTGCTACATGTCAACTCTGTCCTCTCTCTCTCTCTCTCTCTCTCACGCAACCCCTTCTATCCTTTCTTCTTTCCCACTTTTTAATTCACAAGGATTAACCGGAGACAGACAAAAATAAGCTCAACAGGTTTTAACAACATGATAACGGCTTTTGTGATGCTTGTTCTCGACGTTGTAACGGTTGTTGGCTTTATAACGGTTGTTGGTTTTGCACCGGTTGTTGGTTTTTGTGGCGGATGTTGGTTTTGTTACAGTTGTTGGTAAATTTGTCCCGCTTTTTTTGTGGCTTCCGTTGTCCTTTCCATTTTATTTATTTACGAGCGCTTTAAATACAAATAATTTAAGGAAAACCAAACATTAATATTCATGAATTTATTATCTTCGCATGGCTTAAATGAAGTCGCTCCCTTCCTTAAATAGCGGTTCTTTAAGGGTTGGAAACAACTTTAGAAACTTCAATTGAATGCCAGATTGAAATGATAATAAACACACAAAAAAAGCAATCTTTACAAAACTAAAACTGAACTTAATTCAGAGATTATTTATTCTCCTGAGATGAAGGAAAGGCAGAGACCCTAACGGTACTTTTAAAAGCGGAATCTATTTGGTGATACTTCACGATGAAATCCTTGTAACCACCCCGGAAAGGGTGCAGAAAGGGTGACGTTGGAGTGGATACCAGTTGTTGTTGTTGTTAAAGCTGTCAATCGTCACTGCGATATTTTAATTAATGTAACTCGGCGACACCGTGATTTTGTCACTGATGCTGTCGCTGTTGTTGTTGTCGTTGTTGTTGGTCGAACTGTCAACCGCAATCATCGTTCCTCTCAGTTTTTAAGCCTGTCAGATTGCTGAGAGTGAATACTTTCACTCCTCTTTATTGACCGTTTCTCATTATTAATTGCTGTTGATGGTGGGTGGTTGTTGTTGTTGCCCTTGTTGTAGTTATTATCGTCTCCGTGTCGCTGTTGAACCGTGTTAACTTATCGATTTATTGTGTATTTCTCGAAACTATGCACTGTATTCGAATAATCCTCCTACGATGTGTGGCAGGGTCTCGAGGGCACCTGAAAGGCGTTTGAAGGCGAAATATTCTAAATAAGCCCAAATAACTGCCTTCTAAATACTCTCTTACAATAAATGAAGTCGTACTCATTTTCTATGAAGCACAAACATTAAATTGTCTTAATTACTTGAACACAAATCTTTTATGACTTCATTTAAGGTAAATATTTCATCTCCTCATCGTCTTTAGAGAGGTTATTTATTACTAATTCCGCTTAGAACACTTAATGCAGTGAGAAAAGAATACCGATCAACCACCAGCAGCAGCACCACCTGCTCCCAACCCCTCCCACCGCAGGACCCAATCCCACGTCCCACCAAAGCTCTGTATTTAACTCCACGATTCGAGGCCTCCCTTCAATGAACACGTGTAACACAGACGCGTCGGAGATTAAGTGGCACAAACACACACTCATTAATTGGTATTAACACGCATTATTACACTGTTACACACACACAACACTATAAGTATTTTGGGCCTTTAAGCAACACAATGAACATTATTGCTTACATAATTAACATGATTTGCGGAACGGTTTCACTATGAAGTCGATGTTAACACGCAACAAAACTGTTAAATCATACTGTGGACCATATTTGTTCAAAGAATGATTAATTTACTCGTTTACGGCACAGAAGAAGGTAGCCTAAAATCGAATCTATAATAAAGTCTAAAATAAAAGTTTTTTCTTATAAAGTTTTCCATATGAAAACAACGCCGAAGCTTCTGATAGCCGCAACATAAACAAAAAAGTTAACATTTACAATAACATCAACAGCAGCATTGAAATTTATTCGAGCAGAAGTGAGAAAGCAAATATTTATGAATGAATTCTGTGAATAGCAGCGGCACATGCGCTGTGCATGGGACACTATTTGAGCCCCCTTCCCACGCCCCCACCACCTCCTTCCCGGCCAGCATCTGAGCAGCAGCATCCTTTGCTGAGTCCTTCAATCAGAGGCTGTTAAATGCTACTCTGTTGCTGGTGCTAACAGTTGCCGCGAAGAGCTGCTATCGAGCGCATCGAATCACTTCGCATCGGCTTAAATAAGAGTGATAAAATAAGTGATGAATTGTTAATAGAAAAAACAGGATAATATAAATTAAGGACATCAAATGGAACCGCTTCTTTAAGAACAAAAAAGAAGTATCGTAAAAGTCTTCAAATAAAAGAAACATAAATAAGGTGTATGAAATGGTTTCTCTTTATTAATGCTAATGACTGCTTTTTATGTTACAAAGAATCCTGAAATTTATGAAGAATATCAAAAGCGTTGAATAAAATATCAAATAGCAAATAAAAGAATATAAAAGTTATCAGAATTCATTGGAAAATGTGTTAAATAACGAAAATTTATATGAGACCATATAAATCAAGAAAATGAAAAAGAAAATTCAATTAAAAGTTAATAAAAATAATTAATCCGAGTATGAAACAAAAAATGTATAAAAAATAAAAACAAACCTGATGTGAATAAAATAAGTTCATTAAATAATTAAGATTTCAGTTCATTAAATATTTATGTATTTACTTGAAAAATATATTGAAATGTAGATATATACACAGTTTATAGATATTAATTATATTTTTCATAAAAAGTGTAATATTAGTAACAATAAAAATTGTAGAGTAAATCGAAAGTTGTATATAGAAAGTATTTTTGAAAGAAGAATGAAAATTGAAAGATTAAAAAATTCTATTCTTATAAATAATAAATTAATAATATATAAATAATCATCAAAAATAACAACAATAATCAGATAATATTTGTAAATAATATGAATCCAGTTTAAAAAAAAATAAGTTTAAACACACACACTTATACAAGCACAGACACTTCACATCAACACACTCCTAAACTTACTCCTATACACACACTAACACACTCAGACACCTAAAAAAGGATGTTGAAATGAATTCATCTAGAAAACTTCTTCAACTTCTTTTTCAGTCATGACTTCAAATAAACGTCAGTCAATCAATTATTGAATAAACAACGAAATCAAACAAACAAACAAGCAGATCTATTTTCTTAAGGATAAGAATTGAAGAGATATTTAAAAAAGAATCTTTGTATCGTGAGAGAAAAAAGTAAAGCAAATTAATACATGGTAGTCCCAGAAGTTCCCGAAAGCTCTCAAACAACAACTAAACGACGTAGTGATTTCTTCTGAGTAGTGATTTCTTCAACCACAAGCTCCGGCCATGTGATACTTCTAGGATTCGATTTCCTTAAGTAGATTGAATCACTTTTAATTTGGATCCTTCGAAGGGTTCATATAAAGGAAATATGTACTCTGAAGGATGTCCCCTTCTAAGGATTCCCTGATTTAAAGAATTCGATTTTTGATTTGATGAGAATCAATTATTTTCTCATGAAAGGGAACCGAAAAAACCGAAAAAATATAGTATTAGATTCTAATAACGTCTCCTGACATGATTCCTCTTCCCACTCGGCGCCTCTATTCTCCTTTTTAAAGATATAATATTAAAATGAAAATAGTTCACTTTTATTTATTCAGAAAATCTTGCCTCATAAATCCACATAAATTTGTTCTTCTATACACATTCGCACTCGCATATGTAAATATTTTAAATTATTTTCTTATGTTTTTGCAAAATCAACTGCTTGAGATGTTAATGAGTGAAAATATATCCCCGAAAACTTCAGCGTCTCATAATTTAACATCTCTCGAGCGGATTAACTCACCTCGAGCTGAGGAAAGTTCAACGAAGATAGATTTTCATTTGGCAGACAATGAAAAATTGTAAAGCAAAGAGCCAGTCAGCCATACAGTCAGCCATACAGTCAGCCAGCCAGACAACCAAACTAGGGAAGAAGAAGAAGAATAGAGGTAGCATAACGAATTTATAATTTCTGAAGAGTTCGCAGTCGAAAATCATAAGCATTAAAGAGGTGGGGAGGGGAGTGAAAACACGAAAGAGGGTGATGAATATGGTGAGGTGAGTGATGGCAGAAGCAAAAAATTTCAATTTCGAATGACTGACTTAATTTGGATTGACGGTGCTTTCAAAGTTTAAATCACCTGAAAGAATGAGTGCTAGAGAGAGGAGGGGGGAGGTGTGGAAGGGAGTATTGGAAATCATTTATCTCGTTTGACGACACTTCTTCTGTCCCTTTCATCCGCATCTTATTTCAGCGACGTTTTTTTCAATGTCTTTGATGTCGTGGATGTCAGTCGATAAATAATAAAGATTTATTTTTAATTAAAATTGGATTTAAAAGACGTATTTACTTACTCACTCAGATGTTCTCCGTTCCCTTCCTCTCAATCCGTACCGTTAAATAATTATATTAAGTTAAACATGGTTGTTGTTTGAACTGTTTATTTTACGAAATTATAATAATAAATACTATCATCTCTCTCTCTGAAATATTGAAAACGCCGACGTTGGCAGCTTGTGTAATCCCAAATCGTAATTTCGATAACCTTTTATTATTAAATTAGTACTTTAGTAGTCCATCGGTATTTCAGAAGATTCTGATTGGATTGAGCATAGAATAATATACAATGAGATATTAAAGTACAAGATAAGGTTTTAAGTAGATGATATGCACAATCTTTATGAGAATTATTTAATATTTCCAATACTTCATAATACGAAATAATAGTAGAATAATGAAAGACGGTATTTTATTAAATTAAAGGACTGTGCATGTGTAAATTTAAATACTTTTGCTGGATGTGATTTAATTTAAATGCACAGAATTAAAGCAGAAATAAATGAATGAATGAATGAATCACCGCAGAAGAACTGCAGCTTGACTTCGAAAGGATTTAAATGCTGGTCATTAAAATAAACGGATGTGGATGAAGTTGTAAAATGCACATCTACACAAACTTGTGTGAATGTGTGAATGTATTAATGTATATAAATGAGTGTCTGTGTGTGTGTTGTAATCTAGACTAATTCTGAATTTAAATAATTCCGCTTTTCGCAAATGAACTACAACTTCAACATTCATATTTATATACACAGATGTAAGTATATGTATACACGCACATACACACACACATGTTGAACTATTAAACAAACTTCACCGTTGAGCTGAATATACATGCATATGTTTAAATGTGTGTGTGTGAGTGTGTAAAGAAATGCATGCAAATGAGTACAAAATTTTCAACATTTTTGCAACCTAGTTTCTGTGTCAAGTGTAAAGACATGCTGATAGAAACATACAAACACACAGACACACCCGCACACACTCTTAGACATCACCATACAAATGTATATGTATGCACTCATACATACTCACACACAGACACTGAGAACATAATAAATATTTGCACGTAGACAAAATGTTGCACAACATTTGTACTAAATACCTGATGACTGCTGCAACCAAAGAACAACAGCAACAACACGATAGTAGTTGATGCAATAATAGTAGTAACAACAAGAACAACAACTACAAGTGAATAGAAACCCGCTCTGTGCTGAGTTTGACCTTAAGTGACACGTAAGCCCAAAGCGACAACAACGGCAACAACAACAACATCGACAATATCATAACTACAACAACATCATTCACAACAACAACCATTAGTAGAACACAGCCAAGCACACAAACAATAACAGTGACATACTCTCTAATAACAACTGTTAATTACTTCTGTTAAAATAACAACAACAACATAAAACATGACCTGAAGCGTATACATATAATAAAAAGTAATTCTCGGCTCATATTTAAACGGTACTTCAAGTACATAAGTACATAATTCTTCCTTCCCTAATAATGAAGGATTTACTTTAGACTTGGTATAAATAAATCTTGGTTTTATAAATAAAAGGAGTGCAATTTAAACTTGAAAACACATTTTTTTTTTTTTTGTAATCATGATGTTGATTATGAATCATAAAACCGAATTATAATTAAGTAAGCTTTTAATTATAAAGTATGTTATTCATATCGTGATAAAGGACTTTAAGAGAGAAATCAAAATATTTGCTCATATAAGTTTATAAAATAGATCCTTTATTAAATAAATACAATTGTTTACAAGAAATACCAATATTTTATTATGTTTCTTATTCGTTCTTCAACTTTGCACAAGAAAGTTTTCGACAATAATTGAAAATCATCTCGATTCAAAAGGATTATAAAAACCTTTACTTAAACTCATAACCAAGAAACAGGAAATGGAAAGGAACGAAATATGTACTAAAAGAATGTAAAGAAAGTAAGATTTAAGGAATTAAGAATTATATTTGCCATAAAAATGAAGAATCGCAAAAGAAGGAAGACAAAATAAACACTACACAAAAGTGAAGAGAAACAGCAAACGACGAAAGAAAAACAGCTTCAATATTGATTATAAAGGAAGTATTCACGTAAAAGATGTTGTTAGGGGCACAATAAGAAGAAGAAGAAGAAGAAGAAGGATGGTAGCAACAATGGCGGCATTGTGCACACTTCCGGTTGCTGAGTTGAAGCTGAGGCCAACGTGTTGGCGGTTTGTTGAAGTTTCACGGGTTCAGAGAACCGGCGCCGTTTCTGCCACGAGGAAGTGCAAGGATATCGTTAAATAACGGGACACAAAATACCGTAAAAACCGGAAAGCAGTGCATATTTTTGCATTTCCGGATGTGCAAAGAAAAGCGAAATTCGTAGCAATAAATGCAAAGTTTATCTGCTCTGATTTCTGTTACTTTAAATACGAACTGGAATGAGATGATAATAATGGTGACTATGATGATGGTGATGATGATCGTAATGATGATTGCGTTACCACAATCGCTTTTAATTGCACAGTAACTCAATTAATGGAAATCCGAAGAAGCAGCATCATTAATTTTTAATACCTGACTAACCATCATTTAGTTTAATGAATGCGAAGACGCACAGAAAGCGTGGCAAGAAAGCAAGAAAAGGAAGAAGGAAATTAAGTGCTGCGGATTACAATAATGAGCACTTGCAACTCAGCACTCTCCAGGATGCACTCAGCTGGTGACACTCTCTACTTCGTCACTGAACACGTCTTATTTGCTGATTCTGTATGCTGCATTTGATTACGTTAAAAATGTTTAAACTTAACTGTATTTTAATTGAAAGCAAATTAAGCAACTTAGGAAAACTTTATGTCCATTGAAAATATTTGTTCATTTTAGTTGTACCAATAATTAATTCATATCAGGTTTATTTTAATTCACTCAACATACAGAGCATTAAATTATTCCTGTCACATTAAAACGAAGTAACAAATTATTAACACATGAATTTCCGATTTCTAAAAAAACACATGACAAAAAAGCAGGTCATCATTTTAACCAAATACTAAACTTATCAAAAATAGTAAAACAATTATAACAACACTACGAAGCACGATCTAAATAAATCACAATTAAATTTCAACCGCAATAAATGGGCAAATAATGAAGTATGGCAAATGATAATAATTACTAAAATGCCAAAAAGTATGCAACGAGATTTTCAAACAACTGCAATAACTTAAAAGGCGAATAGAGTAAATGCAACAATACATTGTGAACACAAAGTAATGCGTGCGTGAGTAGATGCATAAGTGTGTGTGAGTGTATTAGTGTATGTGTGCACATAACACACTCACGTTATTTGTGATCACGGTTTAGCATGTTTACTGTATGCAAGTAAAGGAACGAGCTTCAGTATCAGTTTCTTCAGCTTCAGTTCGGCTGCAGCGCCATATTCTTGCACCTTAAAGTATGCAATTAAATATTTAAATGAACCGGCAACATTATGATAACACACGCAAACACTTCTATGAGTGTCGTCTACCGAGCACCGAAAAGCAAACCGAAGCCAGTTCGTGTGTTGTTGCCATGTTACGTCGTACTGCTCGCTACGATGATGCCGTTTGTAGTGGCCTGGCAGGGGAGCAAAACAACAACAACAACAACAACAGGACAACAGCAATTAGTTAACAGTGCGGGGGTAAGAAAAGTGAAAGAAGTACAACAACAATTTAATCCCGAAAACAATTTCATTAAAAGCAATAAAAATAGTAGTGTATATTGTAGTAATAATGATAATAGTAGTAGCCGCCGCCGTCGTCGTCGTTTCCATTTTGACTACTATGGCAACCCTGAAAACGAACAAAGTGCACATTTTAATTATAACTCTTTTAATAATGAACGAACTTTTATAAAACATAAACGAAAGCTTCGTCCAGCAGACAAACAATTTTTAATTACGCAAAAAACAACAAAAGCAACAACACTAAGTGGACCAATAGTAGTATCTAATTTTAATATAAATACACCGCAAAAAATTAATAACAACAACAACAAAAGTAAAGAAATTATTTTCGACAATCAAAGTGCGATAAAAAATCAAACTGAAATTCAAAAAATCAAACAAAACGCTACGAATTTAAAGATTTTAAAAAATTCTGAGCCAAATCAATTGCTGCGGAATTGGAAATTCAATCGGACTAAAGCGAAACGTTCCTCTGACTTCGCGAAAACACACCACAACAAATCTTTGGCACTGCCAAGCGATTCAATCGCGAACGTCACGCTCACGTCAGTCGCGCCCTTCTCCTGGACGTCACTGTCCCTCCTTGCCGCGCCTCTTCTCAAAGTGAATCAAGTATTCGAAAAGGAGCGACGCATGTCATCCGGTCAGATGCAACGTAATCGCGGTAGAATCATGTTACTCGGTCTCTTCGAACTTTCGACGAAAGACGGTCCTCGTCCGGATGGTTGGAGCGAGCTCGGTGCGGCCATGATGGCTGTGGAGCACATAAATCGCAAGCGTTTGTTACCCGGTTATACGCTGGAGTTGGTCACCAACGATACACAGGTGAGTGGTGTTTGACAGGGAAGCGAGTGCTGCGGGAACAGAGGGAAAAGGGGGTAAAGATAGAGATCAAGAGTGTAACCAACTTGTAAGAAACTCAGGTACCAAACATAATCTAATTATGAGATACTGAAATCTCATTAATCAAATGAGATTCCCTTTCAAATTAGAATAAAATTGGAAATACTACTTGAATACTTTCTAGGAACAAAGAAACCCATTACAAGGAGTTGCAAGCCTCAAAGAGACCCGTTTTGAAAGAACATTAGAAAAAGTCGTACAAAAGTTCGAACTTTTTAAAAATAAGCTTTTAAAACATTTGCCATTTAACTAAGTATTTCACATTTCGTAATCACATTAAACCTCAGCAAGTTTGCCACAAAATTGCGTGCGTAAAGTTTTACTATTCACAGTTTTAGTTGCTGTTTGAATGAAATTTTACGAACTCGCAAACGCCGAACTTGAATATGCTTAGAAACAGCCATAAGCTACAGCTGCAGTATAAACCACAAACGCATCATCGCTCTCATCTTTTTAGTGACTCTTGAAGACGGAGCTCAAGGGGTTTCATGTTTAGCGAAGGGTGCTCCTTGTAGAATGCCACACAAAAATAATTTCATTACCGTCGAGGTGCTCATAAAATTCACATGAATATAAAGACCCAAACACATGCACACACTTATATAGCTTAAAGCACTTAACTTGAGTTGGGTTGAGGAATAAATGGCGAGGACAAATTAAAGCGCATATTAAATACTTAATAATAATTCTTGGATCAATGCTGACTACAAACAGATGTTTAATATATAGTATACTCTCTTTTTATATTCTTTATCCTGTGTAGTGTGATCCTGGCGTCGGGGTTGATCGCTTTTTTCATGCCATTTACACGCAACCAGCGACTCGCATGGTGATGCTTTTAGGCAGCGCCTGCTCCGAGGTCACCGAAAGTCTAGCGAAAGTGGTACCATACTGGAACATAGTCCAGGTGAGTATTCGAAAAGGACGAACGATGATTTTATCTCAATCCAGGCTCCAAGACGGGCTAACCATGTCCAATCAAAGTTCCATGTCGGAGCATGTGGTCAAGGGATTGCGGGGAAGAAAGGGAAAGGAAGATTAAATCTAAGTTAAATCTGATCTGTGAATCCGAAGAGCAATTAATGCCAGTGAGTTTAGTGAGTGTTCCGAACTGAGTCAAGTCCGCACAGAGCAAGTGAGATCTCTCTCGCTAAGGAAGGGGCTGCTGGCGATCTTTGTGGGCCCGAACCTAAAGTGTTTAGGTTGTAATGGAAAGCTTGGGGCCTTCGTGGGCGAGGGTTTATACTCCGAACACTCACACAGATGGGAGGAACTCACCCCATATCAACAGGCGAAGTGCACTTAAAAGTCCAGTAGACCGCTCAATTATAATAGAGGTAATCTTAGCGTGCTTACAGCTCTTTTAACGAGCCAAGGTAACTCCAAACATCATCTACGCAAGATGGTTCTTGTTGAGGATGATATCTGCAAGCCTTGCCAGGAAGAGGCAAAGACGGCGGAACCATACTGTATGGCGCTGTAAGGCATTGACAAGCAGGAGACTCTGCATGGACAGTCAATTTATTTACGGTGGGATAGGGGACTCCAAGTATAAGAATATGCTTATGAAAAGAGGGTCGTTTCAGGGGTAGTCTTCCAGGGTGTGGTAGGAGTCCCAAATGATTAATAATATGTTTGTACATCAAGTCAGTAGAAGTTCTGGCTGGTGGACGTAAAAGCATTTCCATTACCTTTATATAAAAGAAAGATAATTCTGAAAAAACCTTTTTTAAACAATCACACAGATATTCAAATGCCTCCACGAATATTCCCGAAAAAGAACACAAAAAAGTTCTATTAAATTCGTCGAATTTTAAAGCAATGCATGCATTTATTCACTTAATTCTTAAGATCTCAATCAAAGTCAATTGAAAAATCCTTGATATAAAATGTACAGATTTCTATCTACGAGTTCTATCCTATCCTAACATTCAATCAGTTCAAACACTCAGGCCTCAAACAATAAAATTCAGCATAAAATACGCAAAACATCTTAAATTAAATTCTCAGCTAAAGGTTATATTTCAAAATGTTTCCTTTTTGCATTGCAATAACAGACACACAAACACACAGCTAAGAAATCCAGATCCTTTTTGTATCCTTTAAACTTATAATTTATGGTTCTTTTGGAACGAAAAATGTTGATCCTTTTTCAAGGGAAATCCTTTCAATAATTAAACTCATCTCGAGCTCACATTTCGTTTGCGCTTTTCTCTTTAAATACAAAAGAAGGAGGACATTTGGTTTTCTTGAAGCTTTTGTTTATCTTTTCATTTCATTCTTGTTGCCGTCTCTCCTTGTTGTTGTTGTTGTTGTTGTTTGGTGGTGTTTGCTTTTATATCGTTACACATTTCCTTAAATGGTCTCTTTTATTCATATTCCTTTATTTAAGCGTACGTTTCTCGGTGGCTATCTTTTTATATTCTTTACTTATGCTCTTATTTTATAAGAACCTGAATGAATTCAATTTCTGCTGAATTGTTTTGTATCCCGCTGAATTGCTTTCAATTCCTTTACCAACTGCTTACAACAAATCCAAAAACCCTAGAATTTTCTTAATTTTGTTTTTTGTATGTAATTAATAATGAAGAGAATCTGAAAGAAAAATCCTTGTTCTGTGTTTTGAAGGCATTCAAGGAGATGCAGAGTAGTACTTGTAATATATTGTATTGTACTTAGTATTTGATGCTTTTCCTTTCCTTTGTAAGGTTTCCTTCGGCTCCACTTCGCCGGCTCTAAGTGATCGACAAGAGTTTCCGTACTTCTACCGAACCGTGGCACCCGACTCGTCTCATAATCCGGCGCGCATCGCGTTCATACGGCGCTTCGGCTGGGACACCGTCACCACGTTCTCACAAAACGAAGAGGTGCATTCTTTGGCCGTGAACGATTTGGTCACCGAACTGGAAGCGGCGAATATCTCCTGCGCGGCAACGATAACGTTCGCGGAGACGGACTTCAAGGAGCAGTTGCTACTTCTACGGGTAAGTGGAGCTGCGGCACATCATAAGACACTCAATGGCATCTATAAAACCAGAAATAGTGATACCTTCGGTGTAGTCGGAGCTCATATGTTGATGCCAACCAAATCATTAAAAGATATAATTTCTAAAGTTAACGCTTACGACTTCAAAATCGTCGTATGGCTCTGTCGATTACTTTCAACATCGGTTTGCCAATTTACCTAAAATGACCTCAACATAAAAGCTAACGTAATGTAATTTAAGAGTTTTCTTATTGGAACACGAAGAATGTATATGAATACATAAAATAGTATTGATATTATATTTCACTTTCTCGAGCAATCTTCTTAACCTCACAGCCCTTAAATTACCCTTAAATCCTGACACAAATCTGGTTATTTTTGTCCCCTGCAAACGTCAATAGTGAGAATTTGCTTCGTTATTCTTCAGTCCAATGTGACTACATTCGATTCTCTATCTATCTCTTATATTTCCTTAATATCATTGTCGTAATCTGTGCTTTCATTCCAATCCCTCATTTCTTTCTTTCTTTCGTTCAGGAAACTGATACGCGCATCATCATCGGGAGCTTCTCACAGCACTTGGCCCCGAAGATACTCTGCGAGGCTTACAAGCTGCGAATGTTCGGCGCCGACTACGCTTGGATCCTGCACGAGAGTATGGGCGCCCCCTGGTGGAATGCGTTTCCGAACATGGGAACGCACTGCAGCGCCGCTGAATTAGAAGAGGCTGTGGAAAACTTGATTATCGTCGCCAGTCACAACAGCATCGTCGGCAACGACATCAGTTTAAGTGGTTTGGTAAGTAAAAAGAAACAACAACTGCAAGCTAATTCCTTTTTTTTGTAATAACCGTATTCTGACGTAGTTCGGCCAGAGGGAGGGAGGGGAGTGCGTTAGGTGTCGGCAGCAACGAGATTAGTTCTCGGTTGATGGATGTGTTTGTTCTTAGAATTCTTTTGCGCTTTATTTTCAGAATTGTCGAAACCGCAAATTGTCGGTTTATTGCTGCTGTTGTTGTACTTAGCGTTCAAGCGCTTTCTATTTACGTGCTTTTAAAATAATTCATTTGATTATTCTTTGCAGCAGCGTTGAGTAAATTTAGTGTTCACTTCATTCATTCGCTCCAATTCATTCGATGAATAATAATTCATTTTCGTTAATTTTGCTTCTTTCTTTATTTTTTCGTCTTTGATTTTTAGACATTGGCTGGAGTTCCCTAAATTCATTAAGACCTCTTTTTAAAGTACTTCAGACCAATGTTTTTAGCTCGATTTTGTGGCTAAAGCATCTTTGATGTTCTTCACGAATTCACTAAAGCTCTTTGGGATAATTTTCTGAATATGAGAAACTCGTAAAAAAGAAAGGATACAAAAGCAGAAAAACTCTTAATCGACAGCAAATGCGCAATGAAAAGATAGCCTTTTTCAACCTTTTTTCAATCTTTGTCCCGTCCCTGTTTTTCTCTTCACGCAGAACAACGACATGTTTTACACGGAGCTGGGGAAAAAGCTTGCACAATTGGAAGGGACCACAAGCAATGGCAACAAACCCAGAAGAGATCAACAAAAGCAACTGACGAAAAAAATCAATGCCAGCGACACGGAAGCAGCTGCTGCTCATGCTGACGATGGTGCTGCTGCTGCTACCCTCAAGACACTCGCTAGCAACATGTCACGTTATGCTCCACAAACCTACGACGCTGTCTGGGCGATTGCCTTGGCGCTGCGTGCCGCCGAGCAACACTGGGGCAGGGACGCCGTCCAATCGAAGAAACTGGATCGCTTCGACTACACACGCAGCGACATGGCTTGGGAGTTCCTACGGCAGCTGGGCCAACTGGATTTCCTGGGCGTCTCGGTGAGTAAGAGTAGAGATGCACAGACGGCGACGGAGACAGAGAGAGATTTCTTGAGAATCTTGATGCTTTTTTTATACCGCCCGATTATCTAATAAACAAATTGATGATAACTTCTTTTAATCTTCTTAATATTTAACTAATCTAACACAAAAAGTGTTGTTTTTTTCTCTTTTCCCCCTAGGGCCCAGTTTCTTTTAGCGGCCCGGATCGCATCGGAACCACGGCTTTCTATCAAATACAGACAGGCGTCCTCCAGCCGGTCGCCCTCTTCTACCCCGCCCAAAGAGCGCTGGACTTCCAGTGCCCTCGTTGTCGCGCTGTCAAATGGCACAGTGGTCAGGTGCCGATTTCCAAACGTGTCTTCAAACTGCGAGTGGCCACCGTAGCGCCAGCGGCTTTCTACACGATTGCCACGTTATCGTCGGTGGGCATCGCGTTGGCGATGGCGTTTCTGGCGTTCAACTTGCACTTTCGGAAGCTGAAGTGAGTGGTAAAAAATTACATGACCGCGCATTGCTTGGTGTATTAAATAGTTGTGGTGACTTGGTGGAGTGACGCTTTCTAGACTTCAAGTGGAGTTGAGAGTACAAATAAACATGATGACTGTGAAAATGATCACGACAAGACTACAACAACGATAATAATAAGAGTTGTAGAGGGTTGCACGGGCCTGGCCAGTCGGGTTAACCCCGTCCGAGCTTGTCCACGTGGTAACAGCAATCCTCCAACTTTTTAAGTAATGTACAAGAGCTTGGTAACTTTTAGTAAATGAGTAGAGGTTGCACGGGCCTGGCCAGTCGGGTTAAACCGTCCGAGCTTGTCCACGTGGTAACCGCAATCTTTTAACCTTTTAAAGTAATGTACAAGAGCTTGGTAACTTCTAGTAAACTTTTATTGATGTTCTCTCTTAGATTTCTAAAAACACAATCGCTGTTATGTTAAAATATATTACAGGGATGATTTTCTTAAACAAAAGGGAAGTGTTCAAAAATGTGAAATAGGGTGTTCCAAAAATGTAAGGAATAGTTCTTAAGGAATTATATAAAAGTGGCTCGTTACAAGTGTTCCAAAATGTGAAATAGGGTGTTCCAAAAATGTAAGGAATAGTTGTTAAGGAATTATATAAAAGAGGCTCGTTACAGAGTGGGTTTAGATCCATGTTGAAGACTAACTGCTGAAATTTAAGTAGAGAGATTAAAGAATAACGTTCGGACGATTCCAGGATAAGTTGGCAAATCGTTGTTCATTGAATCGTTGTTCGTTGTCCCAGAAATAGAAATAAAATACACAACTCTCTCAGCATAAAAATCCCTCAATATAAAAATATATAGCAAAATATAAAATAAGCTCATTGATAGAATTTTATATAAAAAATATCCAACCTTTCGTCTTTAAGTTCTTAACAAACTCGTTCATAAACTCTCGCTTACACACACATACAGTCATGCCTTCCTCTCTCCTCTCCTCTCCTCTCTCTTCTCCCTCTCTCTGCCTCTTTCTCTTCCGAACTGTAGTCTATTCAAGCAAATGTTAGATTTTTCTTAAACCAGCAACACTACGGAATTCAAAGGATCTTTTTATATGCATATACACATGTACATACACATACATATGCTTGTATGAATCTTTATACATACACATACATACATACTCGTATATATGGCGTTATATTGCTTTAATTTGATTTCCTTCTGCAAACAAAACTTGATGTTGTAGTTGTTCGTTGTTCCCATTTCGTTCTTTTATTACTTCTTCATTCATTCTCGTCTTCTTGGTTCTCGCTTCCCGGTTTCGCTGTCTCCCCACGCCGCAGAGCCATCAAACTCTCGAGTCCCAAACTGAGCAACATCACCGCGGTCGGCTGTATTCTCGTCTATGCGGCCGTCATACTTCTGGGTCTGGATTATTCAACGCTGCCGACGGCTAAGGATTCCTTTGCCACCGTGTGCACAGTAAGTACGAAAGTGGGCGTGGTGTGGGGTGGTAATACATGGCTTGTGTTAGTTTTACGCTCTGTGCACTTCTGTGGACATGTTTGTTTCCGTGTCATATTTACACCCTACATCCGAAGATGACACAGTTTATCAGGTTTGTAACGCATCTAAGGAGGTGTGGCAGGTATGGAAAAGTATATTTTCTTGATTTAATTATCAGCATCTTCGATTTAGTCTTGCTGTCGGTCCGTCCTGGTTAAGATCTTCGAGTGAACTACAACGACTGTAGTGAACATCGGTATACATAGTGTCAATATTATCTTCTCTAAAACAATGGACGTTTATAGCCGCCTATTGAAAACACAGACTGAATTTTAATAGCCACTGAATACACGTTCTATTATTAATTTCAAATAAATTGCCAATGCAAAGTCTATGCTATGATACGCTACTTTGTCAATTTCTTCTAAAGTTCTCAGTTAAAGGATCTTCCGCCAGTCACTACCTGGATGTAGGGTATTTCAGCTCCGACAAAGTCTGCTACCTTCGACTTTGCCGAAGCTAAAATACCTCTTTCTGGTTGTTGTTGTTGTTGTTGGACTTCAGTTTTCTTCCTTTTTGTCTTCATATTCGTTTGAGTTTCCGTTATTCTTATTTTCCTCTTCCAATAACGATTACTTTTTATAGGATTTCTTATTTTATTAAAGTTGAATGTTCGAAATTTAATATTAATAATGAAGAAACAGAATCGTATGAAGGAAATTTGAGAATGTACTTGCGGTCAAGGTCAGGATAATCTTACAAAATATATGTACATGTATTTATAGTCACATTTTATGATATATATATGATATAATATGTTCAGCAATTTAAACACATGTCAAAGCTTAAACACTTTTAGGTATTAAACGTATTTTTGACATGAATTTGTTCCTTTATTTTCATCTTCGTCTTTGTCTTAATATTTCTCTTCTTCATCTTATCCACAGGCCCGTGTTTATTTACTTTCTGCTGGTTTCTCACTCGCTTTCGGTTCGATGTTTGCCAAAACTTATCGTGTTCATCGGATTTTTACACGCACCGGCAGCGTCTTCAAGGACAAAATGCTCCAGGATATCCAACTAATTTTGCTGGTGTGCGGTCTCTTGTTGATTGATGGTCTGGTGGTGACTCTTTGGGTGGTCACCGATCCCATGGAGCGACATTTAAACAACCTCACTTTGGAAATCAGCAGCAGCGATCGTAGTGTTGTGTATCAACCACAGGTAAACAAAACAAAACAAAACAAAACAACACAAAACAAAACAGAGGAAAATAGAACAAAACAAAACAAAGGAGAAGAAAAAACATGGAAAACCTTTTCGTACACATTCTAAGCATTCACATACATACAAACCATACATATATACGAGTGCCTACTATTAACAAACTCTGACGAAGAGTGTAAAGAACTCAGAGAAGAATTTCGGACGTGAAACCATTTGAGCAGCAAGAGCATCCGCCTCAGAATCAATATATAAACACACACTCATGTACTTATACACACACATACTTATACATCTTCATGTTTTTCCAACTGGCATTCCTTAAATTATTCCTTTTACTGAAGTGCTCAGCTGCAAATCAACAGATTCCATTTTAATTCCTCATCTCCATCGAAGCATGTCTAAAAAAGCGGTTCCTCATGCCTTCCAATATGGGTTGCAGCAGATAAAATTTCACTACATACAGACAGACATACCAACAGACAGACATACAGACAGACAGGCATCCGAATGAAAGGTCGCTAGATTCAATTGAATTTTGTTGTTGTTGTCCATGATGGAGTTACTTTTATTTTTAATGGAGCTGCTTTAAAGGACAGAGTGGACGAGGTGCAGAGTGAGGGAGTGAATATTGTGGAAGTTTCTATTTCCACGAAAGCTTTGGAAACCCATTCATTCAGTCTACAAAATGGAGCCAACTAAAAATCGAAGCTTAAAATAGTTGCTATTAAATTGCAAGTCGAAGAATCAAATCGAAAGCGAATTGGGAAGCTTCAGTTCACTTAATTGGGGGAGGGGCGAAATATGCCCCTCCATCTCTCTCAATACTCGTTACCCTTTTAATACAACAACTCAATCGCAAATTCAATCCCCCACAAATTCAACCCAACACAACTCAACCCAACTCAACTCATCCAATCTTTCCTTCAACAGGTTGAAGTCTGTCGTTCGCAGCACACTCAAATCTGGCTCGGAGTACTCTATGCGTACAAAGGCTTGCTGTTGGTGGTGGGCGTGTACATGGCCTGGGAGACGAGACACGTCAAGATTGCAGCCCTGAACGACTCGCAGTACATCGGCGTGTCCGTCTATAGCGTGGTCATAACCAGTGGCATTGTTGTTGTTTTGGCGAACTTAATCTCCGAACGTGTTACTTTGGCTTTCATTACCATCACCGCATTAATATTGACCTCAACTACGGCCACATTGTGTTTGTTATTTATGCCAAAACTACACGATATCTGGGCAAGAAGTAAGTATTTCCTACCCGTATTTTTTTAAAATCTGCTCCTATTTTTTTCTGTAAAATTCCTAAAAAGTTGCTTACAGAAACCTGAGAAAAGCAATAAAAGTCCAAATCAATATTATAGATTAACCATGTTTAAATTGTTTATGGTGAATATAGTAGATAAGATCTTAATCTAATACGAAAATGTAGATAATATGTAGATCAAAATGAAATCCACAATCCACATTTATAGAAATCAGAATAAATCTACTTGGCACTCTTTAAATGAATAAATCTTACATCGAAAAACTTTTATTCTCTAACAAATCTCTCACAACTGAAGATTAACTTTAATTTTCGATTCTTCATGTCAACTCTCTTATCGCACACTCCGTTATCCATTCATCACATCCACATAGACGACATCATTGATCCGGTCATTCATAGCATGGGCCTGAAAATGGAGTGCAACACACGACGCTTCGTCATCGATGACCGGCGTGAGCTGCAATATCGGGTAGAAGTACAGAATCGCGTTTACAAGAGAGAAATTGCAGCTCTTGATGCGGAAATACGAAAATTGGAACGAGTGCTGGAATCAGGCAGCGCATCAACGACCACATCGTCGACGACTTCACTGATGTTCGGACCACTAAAGGTAGGCAATACTATACAATGGTAAGTAGGTGAAGAGGGGAGGAGATGTGACCCGCATTGTTTCGAAATTCAGGGGACATACTGACGCTTTAGAACAGTCGCATTTATTTGAAAAATTTCCTTGTTATAATGTTAAAATTCCTCGCTTATGAATTCACTCACATTTACACCTTAGATTTAATATTACCCTTCAATTGTTTGCCTTGATTCCCATTTCAGCCCGAGTTGACGTTTACCAGTGATTCAACGCTACACCTGCCTCCACTGCCGCTGCCCCCACCGCCGCACAGAAGCTCCAACAAGTCGCGTACTCCCAGCATATCTGGCATCCTTCCGAATCTCCTGCTCTCCGTTCTTCCGCCCGTCATTCCACGTGCCAGTTGGCCCTCGGCCGAGTACATGCAGGTGCCAATGCGACGCTCCGTCACCTTCGCCTCACAGCCGCAGCTTGAAGATCGCACCATAGCCGAGTCCTGTCTTCCGGCACAGGACCTCTTCAATCTGCGGCTAGCTCATCAACACGCCACCGACGCCAAAACGGGCCTCATCACGCGTTTGCGCGGCATCTTTTCACGCACCTCACGCACCTCCAGCAATAAAGGCTCCACGAACAGCCTGACCGAGCAGAAAGGCCTGAAGGCGGCCTTCAAGTCGCACATGGGCCTGTTCACACGTCTCATACCGTCCTCTCAGACCGCCTCCTGCAATGCCATTTACAACTCGTCACCCGGTACCTCTGGGGAAGGTGATCCCAGCTTTTTGAGTGACACCAGTAAAGCTGGGAAGCCTCTCCATCGTCTTTCGTTTGCCAAAAGCGGCACCCATCTCGATGTGACGCCTATCGATCCGAATTTTTTACCCATTCCGATAATTTCGACCATTTCGACCACAGATAATGCGCATCCACTTCCATCCGTCGACGTCGCTACCTCCTGCAAGTACATCAAAGTGCACGAGACCAAAGTCAACTTCGCCCTACCCTCAGACAGGCGTGCTTCGAATGCCTCAACGGCTCTGCAGCCAACGCTACGTGAGCGCGTGCGGGGCTCACCCCGTTTTCCCCATCGCATTCTGCCGCCCACTTGCAGCCTCAGCGCCCTGGAGGGATCCGATGACCGCGTTAACAAGGCGACACGCCCACATCTGCGACAAGCTTCTCTAGTGGGCAACTGGAAATCGATGGAAATAGCGGCGAAGTCGCGGATATCGTTGAGCGACTCACAGCAGGAATTTCAACCGCCAGAGGGGGAGCGCGGGAAGGGGCGAAAGACTTGATCAGATGAAGGTAGTAAATACATAAATGCGCATGTAATTCGATCTTATAAAACGTAAGAGTTTTATGAATGTAAATTGGATTGATTTCGACAATTTCCAAATGAAGAACATAACTTCTAAAGAACTTAAGTAAGAGCAGCACACAAACCCCCCCCCCCCCCCCCACCCACTTGAATCCGTTTCTTACAGTCAATTAACATATGATATTAAGAAAAAGTATCAAGCATATTCTGGACACAGTCTCGTGAATGAAAGTTTTTCGCTTAAGTCTGAAAGATGTACGTAAAAATCATCTCCACATAATTAGCACAATTTTGTTAGACTTTCGGATCAAAGTTCGTTCATACCCATAAGAAGCTGGCTCTCAAAGAAACCTTTTAAAATTAGTGGGCTTTTAATAGATAAATACGTTTATTATTTATTTTATTTTATATAGCTTTTTGTATATAAAACATTCCAAACGAATGGCTTTTATAATAAGAAGATGACTATTCGTAGGTAGTATAAAACATCCCTACTTTTAATGTTTAGCTTTTAATTACGAAAATATATTTAAAGTAACTAAATGTTTAGCGTTTAACATCATAATCACTGACCAGAGAACTATAAGCAATTAATATAAGAGTGACCGGAGAATGCATAAAAAGAAACTAAAACCAATTGTAATCATAATTTTAGCCAATAAAAGAAATGAAATAAAACTAATCAGCATATCATTACTACAAGGAACAAATAACAAACAAAGTATTAAATACCAAACAATCCATAGAAAGATTAAAACATTTAATTACTACAGTATTTTTCTACATTGCTTTTATTCATTTAAACTTAAATATTTATTTAAAAAAAATACTTATTTTAATATAAAATGTTAATATATTTTTATAAAAATTAGTAATTTTTTTACAATTGTATCCTATTTTGTTGCTTTCTAAGAAGTAATGAAAGTTACGACCTCAGCTTTGGCATTCATATGTTCGTTCTATCATTCGGACTCTTTACAGGTGATTCATCATTTATTTTCAAAAAATACTACAAAATTTTACTGCCATTTAGCAGAAATCGCTATGCAATCAAAAGAACTATTTTACTTACTCTGTTCATGAAAGTGATTATCGCGATATCAGTAGCTATCCTCATTACTGCTAATCTTTGCTAGAGATTATACACACTATTGCGAGAGTATATAGAGTACTTACGTGTGCTTTTCTAGGACACGCTTGTAGTATCGTTTTGTCTTCCTTGAATACGAAAGTCTATTAAGTCCGTACTCTGTTCTGTTAAATAAAGTTATCCAAAATAATGATTTGCTTGTTGTTTTGCTATTTTTTTACTTTTGCTTGCGATTGGAGGGAACTATTAATCAACCCTCCGAAAATCAATTACAATCTACGCCGTATTAACTGAGCAATATTTTTAGACAATTTAAACACATGTTAAAGAAATGGCCGAGCCTTTCAAACAAAGTGAATAAATTTAGCTGCATTTTAAATATATACGAGACCTTGTTGTAAATAACTACGTAGACAATTAAATTAAATAAAATAAATGTAATAAAATAAAAATGTCAGAAAAATAACATTTACAAATTTAATTTCAGAAGTAATAAAAATAAAATAAATGTATATCTGTGTAGACAAAATTCTAGCAAATCAATAGAAACGTAGAAATAAAAGGAAATCATTTTAGAAAATTGAAATATAGAAATACAGTAAATAAGGAGAGTATAATAAAAATAAACTTTAAAAGAATTTCATTAAAAAATTTCGGCGTTTCTTCATTCAATGGTAAGGCTCAAAATTAATTTTTTTAGTTTTTCCCATTTTCCTGTTATGAAACGACGCGTATACCAGAGATAATGAGATAGGACACTTCGAATTCGCTGTTTCAACACACATGCATTTTGCTGAAATTTCATTACACCTATGATAAAAAAACGTGTGCGCTGTCCTCTCATGTGTACTTCGCCACACAAAATCGTGTGCTTTGTCCTCTGATGTGTACTTCGCCGCACGAAGTGTACTTCGCCGCAGTATCGCATGCACGCATGTAATATTGATTTTAATGGGTGTTTTTTCGAAACGTCAAAAATATATTTAAGAAATTAAACTTTTGTTTATGCTCACATTATATACATGATATATCTACCAGTTCCTTATAATTATAATAAATCTATACTTTCAAATTTTACATAGTATTTGTTGATTTATTTCACATATTTAATTGGTATAACGTAGGCGTTGTGCTAATTTTTTGCTGTCAATGCATAGTTGTTCGAATTTTCACAAAAAGAATTAAGATTAATAACTCCAGAATGGTCACATTTATATTTTTTCATTTGTTTTCTAATATTTGTGCAAATTAAGTATTGTTATACATCGTTAGATGCACTTGGGGGGTCAAACATCCGTTGGCACCTTCCATTTTAGGTTTGGGAAACTTCACCACCTTTGTTTATATATGGTGAAATTTATATTTTAAAAACCAATGGCCTTGTCTATACGCAGTATCTTTTGAAACGGTTTCACTCAATTCGTGTGAGAGAGATGAGGAAGAAAGAGAAAAGTCTACACTCTGGTATCGAGTGTAAAGAATTTTTGAAACGAAAATAGACCCTGGTTCTCAGTTTCTTTGCACGCACAGCAGTTGTCAAACGAAAGAAGAGCAACGTAGTTTGCCGAAAGCGTGTTCATATTTTCTCTCACTCTGGCCAACATTTGGATATTCAGTAAATTTCACAAACACTTTGGCATCACATATTTACGACTTTTGAAACCAAATGAGAAACCAGTGTTTGTAGCCACCAATGGTATCGATATACCAGTAGTGAAACCGTTTCAAAAGATACTGCGTCTAGCCAAGCTGATTTCATAACTAAATGAGTCCGTGGTGAAATATGAAACAGCTGATTTTTTCAACATACTGAAAGACAGAAAACAAGAACAACAACATGGTAGCGCTCACGTATAATGTACATGAATTCAACAGCTCATAAAAAATAGACGTCAAACCGATTTTTTAAGCGGCGAATTCGAAGTGTCCTATCTCATTATCTCTGGCGTATACTGAACAATCCCGAACTTGATTTCATTATACAGAATATCGTTCACAGAGTTGAATTAAAACAGAGTTGCAAGAATAGTAGTAGTAGTAAATGATAAATGGTCACCAATTTATAGCACTTCTTAGTATATATTTATATATTTAAATATAAATACTCGTATAAATATTATTCCTTGAATTTTATTTGTTTCTTTTAATTTGCGTTTTTATTTTTAACTTTAGTTTTGATTTAATAATCAAATTTTTCTTGTATAGTAATCAAACATGAAAGTTCAATAAATTGATATGAATTTTTTAATATTTTGTGTTTATTTTTAATTTTAGTTTTCTTTAATTTTATTTTGTTGTGTTTAAATAATTATTTAGTTTTGCGTAACCGTTTCCAGTAAATAAAACTCTAGCGTGATTTAACCTCATTTAAGTTTACAAGTTTCAAGTTCTAAATTTTCATGTCATTGTTGTTGTTTTTGTAGTTATTGGTTTTATTTGTGGTTTTTGTTTCGTTTCTCTTGTTATTGCTGTTTTTGTCATTCTTGTTCGTTGATGATGATGTTGCTGAAAGTGGCTTTTATTCTCTTTATTTTTCTGCCAACCAACTCTTGTTTAACTTCATAGATTCATGTCCAGAGATGAGATCTAAAATTGGGCGAACTTCCTCTCCCCTCCTCCCTTCCCCCGCTCCTGCCAAAGGTCCTCTACTCCTTTGTTGGTCCACTCAACATCACACATTTACGGCTATTTAATGACCTGGACTCCTTGCGATGATGTTGCATCTAAAACATGAACTTTAAACACGGAGGTGAGTATGAGAGTGTATGCATGTTTTACCACACAAGCGTGGTGTGTATGTGTGTATGCACTTTTGACCGTCAAAAGCCAACAACAACCACACCACACTAAAAGTCGCAAATTTCGTTGGGTTTTGTTTTGTTTCTTCCGACATATTTTATTGCACTTTGCAAATTTTGTGACCTGTTGTTGTTGTTGTTGTTGTTACTATTTTTTGCAGCTCTTGGAATTTCAAATGTCATTTCCTGATGGTGTTTGTTTATTTTTTTTTTGTTTTTTTGACATTGATGACAAAATATTCATTGATTTAATTTATAGTTACATTGTTTTATTATTGCGGTTTTAGAATTTTAGACATGATTTTCGACTTTATATATATGTACATATACATATGTACATACATATGTATCTGTGTATTATTAAAAATACTCAAACTATCGCAAATATAAACACACATTCAAATAAACTGAATAAAAAACGAACAGAAAACAAATAATAAAAAAACAATATTTTCGTAGTTTTACTATCGCAAGCGAATAAATAACCTCAACAACCTAATAAATTCTCAAATGAAGATAACTTTAAGAGAGAACACAAAAACAAAGAACGAGAACATATAAAAGAACAGATCCAACAACAAACAAAACACACACACAAACGAATGTTTTTTTTTTATTTTTTTAACGAAGAGTAAAAGCATCAACAACATTTTAGTCAAAGGTATCTATATAAGTAAATATATCTTTTTTAGTGCAATAAATAGCTGAAACGAAAATTGCGGCAATGAAACATATCTTTTACAGAAGGTACGAAAATTCGCTATAAAAACCGAAAAACAAAGATAATCCTAGAAACAAGAAATGAGAATTCGAAGAACTCCTACTAAAAGAGTGTTATATTAATATGTATGTATGTATGTACATATAGTACAAATAAAGTACTATAAATAAGTAAAGTACTAATAAATAAGTATAAAGTACCTACATATGTATATAAAGAAATTTTGAAACTGATGGTTATTTTCTTGTTTTAAACTTCAAACTTCATTGATTGCTTTCAAAACAAACAAAGATTTTTATTTTGAAACATTCATTGTATTTGAAATGTATTCTGAATGTAAGATTAAGAAATCTTCATTTTAATTTAATTTAATATCAGAAGCTTCATCTAAATAATAAAATAGGAAAATAAAAAAAATATCTGCACATGCAACACTTCCTGCTTTTGTCCTTCTTCACGTATTTCAGTTTTCAGTTTAATTGTTGAAAAACGCTCATCTGTAGTGACGCACAAAATATTGTCTATTAATTATTATTATAATATCTATTAATCTATTAATTTAATATTAAATTAATATTAAATATAATCTATTAATTCATTAAAATGAGGTCGCCTGAAAGTTTTGAGCTTAACATCGAAACTTCTGGTCTTCGTTTATTAGTATTCATTTGTTTATAATTACATGCGCATATCATTCGTTAAATAAAATAAATATTACGAATAATTTATTCATTGTGTTTCAAATTTAAAGACTAAATTGGATTAAAATCATTTAGCAAAATATTAAAAACATCAAATGTGACGAACGACAATTTTTCAACGATAGAAAAAAGTGAAGTGAAAATTGCGAAGCGAGAAACTTTTTTCATTAAATCAAAAACATACTCAATTCATTTTCCAAAAGTTTGCGGAAATTATTGTCCATGCAATTGAAACAAGATTAAAATTCAAACAACAAACTGTTGATTATTTGTTTGGTTTTCTACATTTTAAATAATTTTTATTCCACTATGGAAATTTTGAAGTGGAATTTTAATTTCAGTTTCGAATTAATCATTGTACAATAATAATTTTCAATTATTCAAACATTTTTTTAAAATTGTAATTAATTCAAGATATATTATTCTATATTTAAAGTACATTTGAAGTTTTCAATTTTATAAAAAGACTTTAAAGAATCGATTCCGGTCTCAAAAATTCATTTGGTGAGATGAAAATATTTAAAGCAATAGAATCATTTCAAAAATGCAATCATTTCAAGAGAATCATTTAAAAAACCTTCATTAAAAGTGTCATTAAACGTTCATCATGGAAACCATCAGCAGATGCAGTGGGAGAAACAGAGCACAACAGTGAGCTACAAATTTTGATTCCATTCAAACATTTCATTGGAATCTACTTCGTTATCTTAATCGAGAAAAACTCTTCATTAACATCTCATCAGCAGCTCATCTCATCAAAGTCTCATCAACCTCGGACTCATTAACAATGTCTTATGTTCCCCATCTCATCATCATCATCATCTTCATCACCATCATTAACATTATCATCGTCATTATCTAGTCAAACGAAAGCGAAGGAAAACCTAAATTCGTACGGAATGGCAAATAATACCAACAACATTTATCATGCTTAAACATGTCATGTGTTTCTATAAATATTTGAGTTAGCGTGTGTGTGTATGTGTGTGTGTGTGTGTGTGTGTGTGTGTGTACATGTGTTATCCATCGCAGTACCCGTCCTTGCTCATGGTTACGTGATTCCCTTTTAAAATATTTTATTCGCTCTGCAAAATTTCCTTCGTTCAGAAAACAGAGCAACAAATTTAAACAAATCATGTTTATTTAAGCAAATAAATCCGAAAATATTCTGAATCATGTTGCAAATCAGCTGCTTTCAGATTTGAAATCATTTTATGCTCGATTCTTTCTATTCAATGGAATATCGACGCAATTTTTGAGTGAGAATTGATTTGAGTTTAAAGATCAGATAATTGAATTTTTCAATTTACTCAACGTCAGAAGTTGTATTTTCTTCGGGTGCATCTTTCAATAGAATTTATCATTGAATTCACTTTACTTTCAATTCACTTCTGTTTAGTTCTTTTTTCATGGATTTTTTTACGAGACTTTTTTAACAGTCTATAAAATTTTGAAGCGAAATGGTTTTGACACCTCAAACAAACACTCACGCAAAGACACACACACGCACAATCACACACACACACCATCAACATGTCGCGTATCATCATCATCCGAGTCATCCTCCTGTGAAGTTTTTCGTACAAGGAAGGAAAAACACCAAAAAAACGTGAAGATTTTTATATCAGTTTTCCTTTCTTAAAAATATTCTTTCCCGGATTTGTTTCTATGGTGTTATTCTTACTCGTTTCATTTCGTTTCTTTCTTCTACTTGCTTTTTACTCTTGAGCTTGGATTTATTTTTTGGCTTTCCAAACGTCAATATATGGCTTCCAGTCCTCTTTTCCGTCTCTGTTCCTTTTTTTGTAGAGTACGGAAGAAAACCGACTTCAGTTCCATGAAGAGAATCCTCTAAAAAAGTGATCACTTTGATTTAATGTGAATAAACTTCTGTGTTAAAGTCACACTTGCAGACACACTAAGATGCTTATGATTAAAAATCCAATTAAATTTGAATGATCTGAAGTATCAGAAATGCGCCATGAAATATCAATCGATATTTTAGAGAATAAATTAAAGTATCTACTATGTTTTGTATATACTTTCATACAATAAGTATGTTTACCAGCCACATATTTTAAGTATGCACGCTTTTGCCAGTTAATTAAAGCTTAATTTTTCGCCATACAAATCCACATTCAAGCCCTCTCATGACATGAGCTTAGGTTGAACACACAAACATATGTACACACATGTACGTAGCACACACACATGTATGCATACAACACCGAATCAACTTGTTGCTTCGAATTATGCACGAAAGCTTTCAAAGCGTTCTGCAAGCAACAGCAGCGCAGGAAGTACGAAGAAGCAACAACGAAAGCGTGTTTGCCGTAAATACAAATACACATACACATATGTATATACGTACATATAAACACATGGAATAAAAAATAAACCAAAATTAAATGCAAATAAAAGGGAAATCAATTGAAAAGATATTCACAAGAAACCACACAAGAAGAACAAATTATTAAAAAAAAAAAAAAAGGAAAAAATTAAAAACTCGGTCTGAAAAAAGGAATTGAATGATGATGTTGTTGTTTTTTTTCTTCTCTCTGCTAAGACGCTGTCATGATGAAACATGATTGATTGCTTGATGCTTCTCACGTTTTATTTGAATGATGTTTGTTTAGAATACGAGTTACATCGAGTACTCAACGTAATGTTCTGACGCATATTTTGAGGGAGGGGGGGGGGACTGACATAAATTGATCCAGAGATGAGACACTCATCAAGTAATGCATTAAACATTCATTCTTTTATTCGATTTCCGCGTTCATCTTATAGTTAATTGAAAGTATACCACGCTGTCGTATGTATGCAAGTTAGCTTGTACATACATGAACATGTGTGCCTGTGTGTATGCCTCTGTCTATCTTTATTACTGCGTTTTACATACACACTCACACAGCCGTACGTCTAAATAACACCAACACAATCAAGTTTCTCATCCTTACAACATTCTTTGAGCAGAGTTCAAGTGTATGTGTATGTATGTACGAGTGTACGGGTATTTGTATATATGAGTGAATGTGTGTGGCTGTGGTTATGTATATTTGGATGTTTCGCTGCGGCTTTTAATGCACTTTCAATGTTCTTCATGTTCTAGTTTATGTTTTTAAATGATGCACGCTTCTCCCAGCAGCGTTTTGAGACTCGCGGTTCACACATCGCAAAAAGTAACCGGATACAAAGTGAATAAAACACCTTAAATCACCGAATAAAATTGTTACAATTTTACAATCAGTCATCGATACAATTAAATAAGCTCAGCTAATTTAAATGTAATCAAAACCTTGATGTCATCTCTAAATAATGGTATCTAAATTTTGGTCCAAAGAGAAGTTAAGCTATCATTAATAATGGAACTAATAAGCCACAGGTTTATAACACACACACACATACATATATACAAAGTTAAACTTATATACATAAATCGTGGCTTTATACGTACATATGATTATGAATGATTATTTAAAGCTCGCTCTAATGATTGCCAGATGGTGTTTAATTAGAATGCTTTCGATATGGTCACCAGCAAATTCACACACATTCACACACACTCACACATTCATCCAGCATTCATGCAACCACTTCATGAGGATAATGAAGTTCGATATACATACACACCATACACACATAAATACAATATTTATTGATACTCGTATCTAAATTTATCGCCCATTCTCAATTCTTGTCTGCGAATTCACGAGGACTGAATTCATTTCAAGGTTTAATCTTAGAATATTAGGATTTAGTTAACAATTAAAAAGAAACACTGCCATAAGCTTAGTTGATGGAATATCACTCCATCGAATCGATTTCAGGTTCCGAAATTGGTACCATAGTATGAAGAATTACGTTTGACAAAAACTGAAAAATACAAAAACAATGGTAATGGATTTTTGCGGTTTAATTGTAATGCGAAAGTTAACAAAGAATAGAAAATCAACGCTAAAAAACAATCTGGCAAAGAATATGTTCAAACAATGTTTTCATTTTTCAATGTTTTCCCTTCAAGTCTCCTCATTTTCCAGTACCTTTGTGGTATTTTTTCGATATTTTTCCATTATCTGAAAACTGCAAGTAAGCAACAATAACAACAACGGAATAAAAACACCCGCCAGAAAAAATAAAAATTAAAATAACAGAAAAGCTCTCAAAACGTGAATGCAACAGAATGGAGCATAAAAACTCAATGAATTTTAATGAATTTAGCTTTTATTGCTTTTGAATGCTTTTCGAGGGTGTTTTTCTGATTTTTGCACTTTTATTATTATTGTAATTTTGCACATTCACATTTCTTTCTTAAGTTATAAAAAATTAAGAAAATTTCTCTTGTCTAAATCTTTTATTTTTATAGATATTAAAACAAAAATAATATTAACTCACATTAAAAGTCGAATCGAATCGAAGGAAGTCGTATAAAAAAGAAAAAAAAGAAAATACAAACAAAATTTATTATTAAAGATATATGAAAAAAAAGCTGTTAACTTTTCAGATTCATGTTTATCAACCAATCAGTTTATCGATAAAAATATTACAAATTTTTAAGAGTTTAGTAAAGGATATCAATAAAAGCGAAACTGAATAAGAATTGAGCAGAAAAAATCCTATTCTAAGTAGAAAAGCTATCAGCGAGCAGGACAAGTGAAGTGCGAGGGAGAGGGGGGTGGGTGTATGGGTGTATGGAAGTGTGTATACTCATCCTTAAACTCTGTTAAACCGAAATCTTCTCACATAAATTTAAATTCTTTTTTGGAGCTTTTCCACTGAAATGTGCGAGTTCGTGTATTTACCTTGTATTCATGTCTTTGAGCGTGTAGGTTCTCACGAGCACATATGTAAGTATTTATGCGTGTGTGTGTAATTCTCTTCCATTTTTTTGCTTCTTCTTTCTTTATCACGACTACTTCTCTTCTTGTTCCATTCATTTTGGTCCCTCGAAGTTTATAAGGAACGATTTTTTCGATTCTTTTTCTTTATATTCACACCGCACTGAAGGGAACTCAACCATCGGATCCACTCGAAATCCAGAGGGGAATCCTTGCAAATTTCACACTTAAGTAGCTCTGAATCTGTGTTGAATTTAGTACTTAAGTAGATGAAGTGAAGTGAAACTCTGCAGAGATTTATGAACTCTGCCGAAGTTGGCACAGACATCATCTATCACATCGATTACTCACTCAGAGCTCAGAGGAATGCTTAATTTAATGCACGAGTATTATTTGTATTTTCTTTTAGCATTATTCGATGTAAAATTTGTATTTTGCGATTATTGGATAATCTTTTTTCAGGTACTAGGAAAAAAACAGACAGATGCATATTATAGAAAACGAACAACAACAATGGACCGAATTTAATACATGAATATACCGTAGATACCCTGAATAATATACTGTAAATACTTTAAATGTACTAAAGACAAGACGAGTTGTTCTTGTATTAAATCTACTGTAGTTAAAAGTTTAGATTTCTCAAATATGACTCAGAAATCCGCAGCAGATCCTTCACCATTCGCCACACCGCTTTAAATCCAAAAATTAATCAACAGTAGATAATCTAAATAATCTCCCCGCTCCTTCCTTCAATCAATATAACTGATTGTAATTAAAAAACGAAACAATTGAGGTTTGAGTTTGAAGACGAAAATCCAAATCCAACCACCGTCCGTCATCAGCACGAAAATCGTTCTGTGATCCTTTCAAGCTTCAGATTGAATTCGGAACAATCGAAAATGGTTCTCAAACCTAAGCAATTATTCTGTTCTCGCACAAAGAAAGCGCAAATTTCTCGAAACTACGGCAATATATTGTGTTTAATCATCAGCGAACCAACAGGCGATAAACTCCGACGATGCCCTACCTTAAAATACCCTACCTGAAAGTACCCTACCATAGAAATAAAATCAGTTACGTGTTCTGATACGAGATATTAAATTACCTGGGTCCTTTCACCACTGGACATTCACCACTTCTTCACCCACTAAAAACTTCGTATAGTATATTATAATATTATAAGATAGTATACATCTTAGATAGTATATATCTACATATATGCACGTATTATTAAACTTTGGAATTTCTAGAGGACTCTATGGCAAATTCCGCCTAAGAGATATCTAATGCGGCGGGACTTAGTACCATAGGTTCGTCTCGCCTCGAGCAACGATCTCGGCTTGGTTTTCCGCAAGTGGGAGCAGACCACGCCTATTCTTTAGTTTAACCGTTCACTATCGGATGTAGGGTACAAAAAGAAAAGCAGTGGAGTTTGTCTTTCTCACTCTTCGCAACATGGGGAGAAAAGAACAACAATAAATATTCAGCAGCACACGTGAGACCTTCGTCAAACACTCGGGAAATCATGCGGATGAGGGAAAAGTTTCTTCAGAGCTTCAGAGTCATGGCACCTGGACTACAAAATGTTACAACAAAACATTTCCACAGGAATGTCGTATATGTTTTTTTTTATGATAATCTTATTATTTTGCTTGAGTGTATGAATCCGTCAGAGAGATTTGTGAGAGTCGATGTACCCATCCCTAAAAAATACCGAAGATAAATTAGCAACGAACGTATTTTAACGGTTTTCTTATTGTTTTTGGTCTCGTTGTTCTTCCCTTAGTTATTGTTGTATCCTTCCTCCTTTTCGCCCATTTGATGAACATTCATTTGCAGCGAAAATGCAGGCACCCATGTGAAAACCTTGGGAATGAGTGAAGGCAAAATGAGTGAGCTGAGACAAAAGTACTGACAATTATTTGTTGTGAAAATGTGAAGGGGCCATAAAATAGAACAGCTGATTTAGAGGAATCCTCAAGGAGGGGGAACATAGAAAGGGGCTGGCGGATGATTTGGGACAAAGCTACAAGCAAAACTCATTGAAGAGGGACCGACGAAGAAAATTTACGACAAGAGAAGGGTATTATTGAAAAATCGAAATTAAATTGAAGTAAAACTAAATCCAGACGTGAATTAAATTAAATGAAAATATTTTCGATTGTTTAAATTTAAATCCTTTGAGGCATTTTCATTTTATGTGACGTCGTCGCTGAGTTGAAATGTGTGAAACGAGGACATCTCGAATAGCGTGAAATGAACGTCAAACGACAGGCCGTATGTCAGTCAACCTTCATGCGTGGGTGTGGCTGAACATTTCCACACATTTCAGAAATCGTCATTCATCAAATCATTGTACATCAATTGTCAATCGCTAAATGGCTCTGTCTCTGTCAAAGTCAAGCTAATTATATTCTTTGTTCGCAACACACGACCGATAGAGAAGGATACACATTTATCTATGCACATACGTTTGGATAGCCTTGAAGTTTTAAGGTCTTTCCTATTCACTTTTATTATTTTATGCTCTTTGTTCGCTTTTTCTTGAGTTTTGACTCTGATTGCGTGCCTCTGTCCTTCATAAAGCATGTAGCACTCGTAAGTGTGCCACTTTTTGCAAGCTTTAAGTGTCACAAGTTTGCTGTCATCTCTCTGTTTCTCTCTCTCCATAATTGAGCTGTCAGCGAAAAGTTGAGTTGATGATATTCAGGTCAGCATGGTAGAAAGATTGGGTGGAGAGCTTGCAATGTCAATCGAGAGAAATTGCAATGTCAAATTCTAAGATTCGCGATGACAGCCTTTAACAGGTTTTTTATTTCCTTTTAAAGAAGTCATTTCAGTTAAAAAACTTTTGGAAACAACAATATCTTTCCATCCCATACAACTTCCTTCCATTCTTTACTTTTCTACAAAGATAGTTCTTTCCTTCCTTTATATGTATAATGACCCATAAATTCCTCTTCCGGATTATGCAAAAGACTTTGAGTGGCTACACGGAACCACCACCCCGGCACCACTTTTCTATTCTTCCCTTCTGACCCTTCCATTTTGTATACAATAACAATTAAAGCGAAATTTACACAAGCTGAAATAACAAACAGATTACTTTTTTACAACGGTTTAATAAACGGTTGAAGCACCCCTGAAACTGCAATAAATCTGTTACTCATTTACTGACAGCAGTTTGATTACAGCAACTATGATTAATAATTAATAATAATACTAATTAATAATAATACTAATTAATAATAATACCCTTTAATAATTACTAATTATAATATATTATAATTACATTATAATCAAATGTAAATGTTTGTAATTTAAGTCTGAGTTCAGTAAATCATTCTTTTAATTTGTATCATGTTGAGATGAGATTCTTATTTAAATATCTTTATTAAAAGTACGATTTTACTTTTCAGTAGACCACAAATCAAAAACACTGAGCAGCAAGATATCTCATTATATCCTGGAACACACCGACAAATGTTGTACGTACTACCCTCTGCCCTATTTGACTCTCTGCCGGACTCCCTTCCTCCCTCCATTCCGATCGATTCACAAATTCGTTCCACTGGCTTCCCACTTTGTAACTTCACCATCACTTCATCATCACTCCCACTACACTTCATTCACCTCTTTTGTGGTCAAATCGTAAACATCAAATCCTAAACAAAAGCAGCTACATTTGCACTCGACGGCATTTCGTTTGCACCCAACAACAACGACAACAGCACTATTTACAACATCACGCTGCGCCGTGGAACGATTCGAATGAATCAGCTCCACCGCAGAAATTTCCATTAAAACTTTAACTCTGTGATTTGTTGTGCTTACGAGTTAGTTGCTAAACAAGTTTGTGAGTTCGACGAAAACATTGATTGTTTTTCAGTGAATGTAATGTTATCATCCACTCCATCACTAACAATTTCTCGAATGAGTTCGACATTGAAATCAACGAAAAGTTTTGTTCACTATTTTCAGAGCTTCATAATTTCATAACCTTCTCAATTGATATCCGTGAGGAAATTCCATGGGAAAGCAACCGGAACGCAAGCAAAAAAGCAACCAACAAAATCACTCGACATCAATTTGTTGAAAGTTTTTGAAATTTTCTAAATTTGAATACATACAAATTCTAGTACATCGAAATTTTACCTTCATACGAGTACATTTTTTGTTCTATGAACTATTACAACTATTTCTGGTGTTCGCCTACGGTGACAATGATAGCTTTCTAAGAAGAATATCGATATATCGAAATACTACATAGTTCCGAATAATAACACATTTCGAAAAATGTTCCAGTTAGATTCCCTTCAATATGCAAAATATGATGATAATTGATATTATTACGTTATAAAAATATTTTTAATTATGAAAATATTATTACAAATAGATAGAGTATCTCAGTGTCGTCTTAGTTTGTTCAAAACTGTAGAATTTTATTAGGTTTCTCTTCATTCTGCTCAATTGTTAGAACAGAATCTGAAGAGCAACCGACATCAGTTAACTGAAAACACTACAAGTTTATGTTGTGTGATTAAGTTGTTGTTTTTGTTGTTGTTGTGCACTGGAACTTCTGCTGAAATATACATATGTGTATGTATGTATATGTCGCATATGAGTATATGCGAAATTGTGTGTGTATGTCTATTGGAGTTTATCTCGATAACTGACAAATGTTGATTATTAAATGATTGCTATTTGATTTCAAAATAATTGTTTAAGTGGCATCCTTCTCTCCCTCGCTCCTCACTCTCTTTCTCACTCTTACTCTTTCTGTGTCTTTCTCTCTTCATCTGTCACTTTCTGTGATGCATATTTTCCATTTGCATTAAATCGGCTCTTGTTAATGAACTCATATCAAAGTGAATCCTCAATCAATTTAAAAGGAGCTCAATTTGATGTCATAATTGTTGACAGCAGTGAACATTAATGAAAAACTGTGCTTCTTAATATTTTTCCAAAAAAAACTCAATGGGAGCTTTAGGTTTAATTTAACACTTGTGTTTAGATGCATTTGAATTGTCAGCAATTTTATGAACTGCCGTGAAGTTAGTTAATGAGTCAACCAAAAATACCGAAGAAATTGCAACGAGGTGAAGCTATCTATACTGGTACTGTAGCTGCTCAACGAAAAATTAAAGATGGTAACATAGAAAGCAGACATCTCGTGTCCTGAAATTATAAAATCCTATCTGGCAATATTATTATAAGTGGCATTGATTTGGCAGAACAAATGGCGGGTATATGTATATGACCTGGACCGTAGATCCAATAAATGGTAGAAGAAGCTTTTTCATCGTGCTCTAATATTATTATGTTAATTGAATTGTATACGATAAGGTGATCATGGAAGAACCGAATTAAAATCTGCACACGCGCTCTTCGGTGTTCCGTGTTGAGTGAATGCTGATCTGCACTTTGAGGATTCTAAATGACAGACGAGGAACGCTTAATTGAGTGTTAATAAATGTGGGAAGTCAGAAACACCATATTGCAAGTTCAGGAAAAAATGTCCAATATTATCCATTATGGTATACTCGTATTTATTTTCTTTTTATACCCTACACCTTAAGGTAAGGGTATATTCACTTTGTAACGAAATGTGTAACGCATAGAAATAGAGACGATAGGTATAGAAAAGTATATATATTCTTGATCAGCGTGACCTCCTGAGACGATTTAGCCATGTCCGCCCGTCTGTCTGTCTGTCTGTTGAAATCACGATCACAGGAGAACCGGTGAAGGTATCGTGATGAAATTTTGCATAAACATTGTTTCTTGCGGTGAGCAGGTTGGTATTCAAAATGGGCAAAATCGCTCTACGACCACGCCTATTTTTGAATTCGTTTGAATTCGTTGAATTCGTTTTTGAGCTATTACAACAAAATTTCATTCCTGGGTATAGAGTAGCATTATCCGTGAAAATATCCGCCCACTTTTAGGTTACACAGGCAAAATATGGTTATATTGTTAAATATATAATCTTCCTGAGTAAAACTTTAGATTACAACTTGTTTTCCAAAAAAACATTTTTACATCAAAACTGGGTGCGGTCCGCCCAATTTACACTAAATATACAGTATAGCAGTATGAAAATAAGTTTATTACCACGGAAATAAAGTTTAAATGAACACAATTATAAAACAACTAAGCTACTTATTTTGTTTTGAAAAAGGTAATGACCACGCCTACTATTTATACAGAGGCGTATCTAGGTGTCATGGAACCCGGGACGGTTAATCAACTTGTTGCCCCAAAAATGCCTAGAATTCAATAAGTCCCTACTTGATTTCCACAACTGCCGCCCCCGACATTGTGCCGCCCAGAGTGGACCGCCACCCCCGCACAACCCTAGCTTCGGCACTCTTTTCAAAACTTTTAGGTGTAGGGTATCTAAGATTCGGCCAGGCCGAATATAGCTTTCTTACTGGTTTATATTCATTACATTAAATTTGCATTTAAATTAAAACAAAAACAAAATAAAAGTTTTAGTTATAAGTTATTTAAATTATTAATTTTATTAATATTTTGCATTCATTAATTTAGAGAGTTCCATCCCTCTAGCGATCGGTCTTCCTAAGACTTCCGGATGTAAAGAGCCTTGGATCTTGAAGCGTTCCAAATCCTCTACTCCCCAATTACCGGTTTAGGTAGCTCTCAATGCTGTTGTGTCGTGAAAGTCTGGTGTCTCGAGTAGAAGGTCGCACCTAAGTTGGTCATCAGTCCTTCCATACACTGCTTTTGTAGAATCTGCATGAACACCCCATTAAGATTTCTGAAGTAGGGTTTCCCATTCCTAGTCCCTTAGTTTGTCTGTATTATTATGTACATTAGCACCATTAAGCACGTCGACGTATTAGTTTTTTTGTGCTTGCCTATGTTTAACCTACGCTTAGGTTTAGGAATCGATCGATTACCATGTCAGTCCGTATGTGCTCTGTTAGCGGTAAATGAATATAAAATACCTCAGAATTTAACCTTGTTTGTTCTTTTTCCGGGTTTTTGGAAATTTTATGGTCCACAATTATGAGTTATTAATTGTTATCTGTGGGTGAATTGGTTTTGTGACCTGATTCTTTATATGCAAAATCAAATGCGAATGATATAAATAAAAATGGCGGATGTACATATACATATGTGATTTACAAACAACGTGTGTTCAAACACTTTTCAATCTGTGTCTACGCAGTTCAGCACCAATTCTGACATCGCCATCTTCCGACCCAATGCACCCGATCCTTTTCTGTGATTGAAGACAGGTTGCAAAGCCTTATATTTATGCTTCAGCTTTTCTAAGTTTAGCTTCTGACCAACAAGTGTTGGGTTTCGTGGCAATTCTGTTCTGGTTTTTGTGTTCTATGTCCACCATGCTATCCGTAGTATTGATGTTGAAGTGTACTCGTATATTACATGTATTCGTTATATGATCCTGTTGCTGTTTTCGTTCTTGTTGTACTCTGTCGTTGACAGCATTAAGTTATTTGAATTCTTTTTTTCTGTTAAGAAATCTCATTTGCATTTTCGTTGCATATAAATTTAACTACGTCGACGTGTGACGGAAACTTGCAACCATTCAAGACTTAAGTATAGATATGTACACCTTTGTAAGTATATAAGACACACACTTGTATGAGTGTGTATGTTGAAAAAAAATAAAAATTTAAATTTCAACAAAATTTCAAGAAGCAAATTCAGAAGCAAAATTTAAGCAAACTATAATATTTACAAAATATATTAATATTTTTCATTTTCACACAAAAACTTCTGGAATAAAAAATTAGAAACTCGTAATTATACATTTTTCTTAGGAAAAAATTAATAAATGTTAAAACCAGTAAGAGTGCTATATTCGGCCTGACCGAATCTTAGATACCACACACCTAAAAGTTTTAAAAAATTATCTTATTATTAATTATATTAATCAATTATTAAAATTTATTTATTTAAATTTTTAATTTATTTAGATTTCTCATTGCAGAACAGTGGCATTATAGAGTGGAATACAAACTGAAAGTAGCGGAAATATGTGGTTATAAGGAAAGCTACCTTATAATCACATTTAATCACAGACAGGTATAAATATAGTGGAATAGCTAGAGGGGCGAGGGTGGCAGTCAGCCCGGGGCGGCAGTTTTGGAAATCAAGCATTGCCTTATTGAATTCTAGGAATTTTTGAGGCTGCAAGTTGATTAACCGTCCCGGGCTCCATGAGTCTTAGCTACGCCTTTGTATAAATAGTAGGCGTGGTCGCTAGCTGTTTTCAAAACAAAAAAACTAGTTTAGTAGTTCTATTATTGTGTTGAAATGTAAACTTTATTTCGGTGGTAATAAATTTGTTTTCATGAGCTATACTGTATAAGTAGTGTAAAAGTTTAAAGCCCATTTTTAATACCAACCTGCACACCATAATACACATTTCATGACAAATTGAATATACCCTTAACCTTAACACTAGATGTACCGATGGAGTCATTTTGACTCCTTTTGGGTTTACTTATCGTTGTCAATCACGTTGTGACGCGTTACAGCACCACGCCACAAACAACAAAATAAAATAATAATAAAAACATATAGATATATGTATATATATAAAAAAACGTTAAAATATAGAAAAAAAATGAATTTAATACTCCCACGGAGGGAAGCTTAGGATAAGGTATAGAATAAGTTGAACATGAATTAAATGAATTTTGAGAAAAAAAGGAAGGATCGGAAAACTTAGAAGCAAGGGCAACTCTGGCATAGAAACCAAGCACCTGGCAACCCTAAAGCAACAGCTGATCAGAAGAAACACAACAACAACGAAAGGCACAAAAGGGGTATAAAAGCAGGCAGCCAGAAGGCAGTTCGTCACCGGCAGCGGTCTGAGTAACATCGAGAAATCCTGGCTTCAGCAAAAATATTGGTAAGTTGCAAAGTAGCATCCTCGTCCTCCCTACTCCCCCTTCATCGCTATAGGTGTACGGTAGCATCCACGCCTGCCTACAGCATCCTCCCTATTCCTTCGTCATCGCTATAGGTGCACGGTAGCATCCACGCCTGCCTACAGCATCCTCCCTCTTACCCCTCCACCGCTATAGGTGCACGGTAGCATCCACGCCTGCCTACAGCATCCTCCCTCTTACCCCTCCACCGCTATAGGTGCACGGTAGCATCCACGCCTGCCTACAGCATCCTCCCTCTTCCCCCTTGCCACCTTGCCCTTTCGCTGCTACACGCAACACACCAAAGCGCGTTCATCGGCGCACAGCAGCACGTTCACCGACGCACAACAGCGCACACCGAAGCATTCATCAGCGCACAGCAGCGCATTCACCGGCGCACAGCAGCGCGTTCACCAACGCACAGCAGCGCGTTCACCAACGCACAGCAGCGCGTTCACCGACGCCCAGCAGCGCATTCACCGACGCAACAGCAACACGCGCCGAAGTGTTCACCAGCGCGCAGCGGCGCATCCACCGGCGCACAGCAGCGCATTAACGAAGCGTTCACCGACGCAACAAGCAGCGCACACCGAAGCGCAGTCACCGGCGCACAGCAGCGCATTCACCGGCGCACAGCAGCGCATTCACCAGCGCACAGCAGCGCATTCACCGGCGCACAGCAGCGCTCTCGCCGACACGACAGCGGCACACACCGAAGCGCATTTATCGGCGCACAGCAGCACGGTCACCGACGCACAGCAGCACATTCACCGGCTTATATCAACGCACTCACCAGGCGTACACCAACGCACTCACCAGGCGTACACCAACACACTCATCGGTGAGCATCACCGCATCTATCGACACAACACAAGCTACAACGAAGCATTCACCAGTCGCACATCGACGCCACCGCAAGCACACACACCGAAGCATTCACCAGTCGCACATCGACGCCACCGCAAGGACACACCGAAGCATTCACCAGTCGCACATCGACGCCACCGCAAGGACACACCGAAGCATTCACCAGTCGCGCATCGAAGCCACCGCAAGCACACACCGAAGCATTCACCAGTCGCACCTCGACGCCACCGCAAGCACACACCGAAGCATTCACCAGTGGCACATCGACGCCACCACAGCCATACACCGACGCGGCCACCAGTGCCCACCAAAACAGTCACCGGTGGATATCGACGCCGTCACCCGTGGACACCAACAAGGTCACCAGCATTACAGTAACTCGATGATTTATAATTAAGTAGGCTAAGACTCAGGTTAAGAAAATAAAGTGAATTTATCTGTTCCACCAAGTTACAAATTTTTCTGTGGACGGACCTCTGGTCGAACTCGCTGAGTCAGACCCTGGCAAGAGCAACGTTACAACGTAATTATTCACCGATAAGCTTGCAATTTGGTGACTTTTAATGATTCTTATATTGAAATAAGACATGATAATGGAAATGGCCCTACATTCAAAAATTAATAGTAAAAATTCTTTTTTACCTTTGTATACCGATTGAGTTATGACTCCTGTTTCGAAATTTTGCGTTTTGCGTGTAATTAAGATAATAAACCGCACTAAAGATTTTGGTTTCTATATAAAATTCATGTTCGACCATACTCTTTTTATTGTTATGATTGTTTTAACCATTTTTTAATTTTTCTGAAGGTGAATGAATCAATTTTGGCATTCTACAATGTTAAATGAAATAAGTTCGCTGGAATTCATTCCATAATAATTCGTTGGATGAATAAGCGCTGGAAGTTCGCGAAGTACATTTGCATTCCTTTGTTTAACTTCAGTCGATTCAGATGTGTGTTTGAAAAAACTATTGGCATGTCTCGAAAAAATCTCACAAGTGAAGAAATTCTATCATTTTGAATGGGCTGCCAGAAAATGAATCGGAAGGAGAGATAAGTGCTAAGGACTCTAATGATAATGATTACAAAATAAGTGATTCTGAGGATTTGTTTGACGAAGATTTGTTTGAAGAAAAAAAACAAATACGATTGCAAAAAGTACAGCAACAACTGGCAGAAAGTAGTTTTTGTTATTTATGCTTATATGTTTTTTGCATATACTTAGAGTCACATAAAATAAAACACGTGAAAGTAGATGGTTCTTGTGAACCGTCGACTAGCAGCCGTCGTCTCGTTTTGCGTCAATCGAGTGAAGAGCAACTGAATGAAGAAGAACTAGATCAGCCGTTAGAAATTCAATCGCCGAATAGTTGTGAGAAGTTACGGAACAATTTGGACAGAAATAAAGCCTAATTCTAATTTTTCTGGTCGATTTCCTCAACAGAATATTTTAAAAGATGTGCCCGGTGTAACTGCTGCTAAGTGCTTTCCTTTTCTTTTTGACAATTTTATGCTGAAGTATATTCAAAAGTGTACTGTCGCTGAGGCTAAGAGGGAAACATTAAGGGCCTTATTCCAAGAGTCACGGTGACTAAGACGACAATCGTCTCTGACGAGTCACGACGACGTAACAAACCTATTCCAAGAGTCACGGAACTCGTCTCGTCTTGCTCTTACGTCACGGTCACCGGACTTCACGTTTATTTTACAACCATTGTTATTTGCCAAAAAGGTTTGCGCACAGGATACAAATTTTAGTGATGGTAGACGAAAATATTATAATTGTGATTAATTTTCATTAATGAAAACCTTATAAATTTGTTTTTTTTGGCAACAAACGTTGCCAAAATATAAAATAAACTTAGCAAATTATATGTAGATTGATATATGTGATATTGTATATTATTTCGTTTAAATACTAGCAAAAAATTGTTTTTCTCTTTTTGGTAGTTTGCAACAATGAAGCAAATGGTAAACAAAGAAATTTTTTTTCAATTTCACACTTAAGTCAATTCCAGAAGTGCGTGTGTTTATAAGTGCTCGTAAATACTTGCAAATAATACAATAACACAGTAAATTTTTATTTTGGTGCATTGAGTTAAATTCAGTATGAATTCCTTAGTTGAATTTTTGGTAGAGGAGGACGATGCTGAATCCATTCACGTTAGGAATCGGAGTCTACGGAGTCTACGTCTACACTTCAAATATTTTTGATATGACGGAGTCTGAGTAAGTTTTTCAATAAATCTTTTACCATATATATTGTATTATTAATAAAAACAGATTCAAGACAAACTTTCGTATGGGCAAAGATTGTTTTCGCCAAATTCTAACCGAAATCGCTCCGCATATGAAAACGTGATTTTTAACAACAGCGATCTCACCAGAACTACATCTCGGAGTTTGTTTGCGATTTCTGGCATGCGGAAGCTACCAGAAGAGTATTGCAAATGCATGCTTTGCTCCAATGTGCCAAGCACAGTTCTCCAAAATGCTGTCCGAATGCTTGGACGTATTTGAGCAACATTTCTGCGCAAACTGGATACAATTCTACACAAGGAACATTTCTACACATAATTTAATATTCCTGGGGTCGTTGGTTGTGTGGATGGCACCCATATCAAACTTTGTAGTCCGGTTCAAAATTTGAAGCACCTTTACTATAATAGAAAGGGTTTCTACAGCATAAATGCGATGATGGTAATTTCCATACTTGTATATCCATTTCTGTTTTATTTTTAACTTGTGCTACTTATATTTCCCTCATTGTAACATTCCAGATCTGTGATCAAAATATGATCATTCGTTTTGTAGACGCTACGCATCCTGGAGCAAATCATGATGCTTATGTGTGGAGGGTGAGCGCAGCAAATGCGTTTTTCAATACAATATACGAAAAACATTGCAAAGCTCGTAATGTAATTGAACGATGCTTTGGGGTTTTGAAGAATCGGTTCAGGTGCTTAATCGGAGAGCGGGGTCTTCAGTATGCACCCGAAAAAGTCACCAAAATTGTTAACATGTGCTGTGCTCTGCACAACGCATGTGTCTTTTACAAAAATTATTGGACGCACGCAGTCTCTGAACACGAAGCAGACTCTAATTCTGAACTAGCAGACCCAGCAACTCCATCTAATTTTGCTGCAGGTGTGAGAGACCGACTCGCCTGGAGTCTTGTTGAAATGTGAAGGATTTTTAATTAATGTTTTTGTGTTTAAAAAAGCACAACTATTATTCTTCATTTTTTCTTTCTTTTATTGCCAAAAACGACGCCAGATGGAGCAGCCGATTTGTTTAAGCACAGCAGATGGCAAACGCTTTCCTCTATAGTTGAGAGAGTAGCACTGGCGCTGTGCGGCCCACCACCTGTAGCCTTTAGCTCTGCTTGCGTTTGAGCAAGCTTCTTCTTTGTGCGTGCGTTTAAATCGGTCCATACCTAAGTTGAATATAAATTTAGAATTACTATTTTAAGGAGTTTATATGGTTTACTTACTTTCTTCCATTCCTGGGTACTTCTTACGGGGGGGCCATTGGAGTTCAACCTTCGTTGTATACGGTCCCACTCCTGCTCTACCCTCATTTTGCTTGCTCCAAATACAGGCGTTCGCCGCGCTAGATCAGGAGCAGCCTCCATTTCTTCTAGCAGTATATTAAACTGCTCACTTGTGGTAAATTGTATGCTGTAATAATAAAATAATTTCAAATTAATATATTAATTATTTTTGTTTTAAATTGTATTAACTTACTTCTTTTTCGAGGTATCCATTTCAGTTAACGTTAACAGAATGAACGTTTCAATTGCTTACTTTGAAATGTACTTTTTTCAAATTCCTTTGAATTGCGGGCTTTCCTAATTCCCGAATTTTTCTTATACGGGCATTTTGCACTACACTTTTTTACATCTTTACTACACTTTTGCATTTTTACTCACCTTTTTAGCAGTTTTTAAGAAAATGCTATTTATATTATATATGTATATATATTTGCTGGTCCGTCTTCGAAAATTCATTTGGAAGGACTACTTAGTCTATCTTACGAAAGCATACTTACGTTTTCTTTTAAAGCGAATCCATTTTTAATGCCATTATTTTCAAAACTTCTTTGACAAATATAAAACTATTCCGCAAACAAAGCGATCACAATACTTTATATATATAATAAAACGTAAAATTTCGATCTAGAGTTCGGTTCTCAAAATACTTTTTTAATTATATCATACGTTTACTTTTTACTCTGCTATGCTGTACAACACTGATTTGCTCATAAAATGTCAGTTCATTAATAAGTGAATTTGTTACAACAATCAAACAAAAATTAAAAAAGTTTGATTTCATATAAATATAATTAAAAAAATTTTTAAAAAGCATAAATATGAAGTGCAGAGTTATATTTTTCTGAAATTATGACAGAAATAGTGAATTTCGACGATAATCGTCTCTTGGAATACCTCAAGACGACCGAAGTTTACGTCGTGGACGATTTAGAGACGATTTTAAGACGATTTAGAGACGACCGTGACTATTGGAATACCTAAGACGAGTGAGAGACGATTTAGAGACGATTTAGAGACGACCGTGACTCTTGGAATAAGGCCCTAAATGAATATTGGTATATGTCTGTACCAGAACTTCAGTCCTTCATTCGTATATTGCATCCGCGAGGAATCAGCGAAACAAACGATTTACGTTTTCATTCAATATGGTCCAACTCATGGGGCAATTCGTTTTGCAAAAATGCAATGTCACGCAAACGATTTAGTGAAATTTTCAAATTCATTCGATTTGATGAAAAATCCACATGATCTGAACGGCTTAAAACAGATAAATTCTATACTCGACAATATGGAACCGATTTATTGAAAACTGCATATCGTGCTATCAACCAGTCCCGTTTATAACCATCGATGAACAATTGTTTCCGAGTAAATGTCGGTGTCCATTAACACAATTCATCAATTCATTCAATATCAATATCATCTAAGCCTGATAAATATGGGCATAAGTTCTAGCTTGCTGTTGTCAAGGAAAACAATAGCTGCATTCAGCGGTTGAGCGCTCAGGGAGCGCTCAATTGTTTTGATGTCATTGAACGTACCCTATTGTTTACATTTTCACGGAGCGGTCGCCATTTTAGGTAGCGAACAATTTTTACGCTACATTTGTCAGAGTTGCAGTACTGACAATCAAGCAAAAAAACAAATTAATTCGCTTTTTACAGAACAAACGTCAAACGAAATTGAAGTGAAGTCATATTATTATTTGAAAGTTATTTTAAACTCAGAATGGCTCAAGAAAGGAACTATAATTATAAAAATATAGAATATATAGTTTGGGATACGATTGAAGTTCATAGACTTTTGCAAAGTGGTATGTGCTCCGTACAAAGTTCATTATACGCTGTACGCCTGTTCGGTGAAACTAATAATTTATGATTTTTAGACAGAAATTTTTTCAAAGAATATATGCGCGATAAAATGGGAACGTTTGAAGCTGTGGGTGTTGATGAGGCAGGAGCAAATGCAGCAGGTAGTTAAACGCCAAAAAATATGTAATTTCCATATGCTAACGAACGCGGGTTTCTTTAAAAATGGAAATTCTTGAAGGTGAAACTGGACATCAGTGGACTACTGTAAACACAAAGTATTTGAAGGTGAAACTGGACATCAGTGGACTACTGTAAACACAAAGTATTTGTTGGAATTGTATAGAGAGAAAAAGGACAGATTTCGTGACCCAAAAATTAAGAAGAAGGTGCTATGGATGGAAATACGTCGCGAAATGATGAATGCAGGTTACACGGAAGTCACGGAAGAGGCACTTGATAGGAAGATGCGAAACCTCCAAAAAACATATCGCAGCATCAAGGACAACAACAGCAAAACTTCAACTGGCAGAGGACGAATCACTTGGGAATATTTCGATATTTTCGAAGAAATATTTTCCGATGATGTTACTATAAATCCTGGTTATATTATATCATCACTACGTAATGCATCAGTTTCATCTACATTATCATGTTCCAATGACTTAACAATATCATTACATGAAAACTCACCACCACTTGGTGAGGTCGATCGTGATCAGATCAACATCCTGAGATCTCCGTCAACGCCAAGAATCAGCAAGAGGCGTAGAAACCGAATTTCAAGCAGAGAAAATATCGAACGAGAACGAATTGCTTCAGCTCGTTCCATTGCTAAAAAATTGGAGGAGCATAATAATATTCAAAGAGAAAGGAACCAAATTCTATTGAAACTTTTGGAGAAACAATAGTTTAATTTTGCAAGCGATTTTATTAATATCAGTAGTTAACAACATTTATAAAAATATCTGCAAATTAATCACCATTTATTTTTCAAAGATACTGAGCCACTGAACACTAAAACTAAGCTTACAAATTTTTGGTTTTCGTGTTCAGTGGCTAATATGTATGAAAACACAAATATAGGGGAAAATTCTGCTAAACTGGTTGTTAACTAGTAACTGTTTTGAATTCCTAAGAAGTTAGTTTAATTTTTACACTTCTTGGAAAAAACATATGGTTGTGAAAAAGTGTTGTTACGAAAGAATACTTTAGGAGAGGTTTTTTAAAAACTTAAACTGTGATTGTTTGAAATAAAATAAATAATAGTGAATTATGTCCATATTTATTACTTCTGTTCTTGTTATATCTATCTACTATATACCAAGGCTTAAATATTTCGGACAATGTCCAGTCTTTTTTGAACAGCAGCGTTAGAAGCTTGCGTTTCGTCCTGTTGAATTTGGGAAGTGCCATCGTCACTGGAGTCAACAGCGATGATTTCAGCTTCAACTTCGTCACCGTCATTAATTAAAATAAAATTATGCAGCATACATGCAGCGGCTATAGTTTTCTTGCCAAAATCCACATCTGATACGTCCAGAAATCTTAATCTACGGAATTTCACTTTTAAAATTCCAAAAGATCGCTCAATAGTAAAGCGGATTGAACACAGCATAGTATTATATATTCTCTGTGCCGTAGAGAGATGTCCATTATCCCTAAATGGCGTAATTAAGTTGACCATTAGCGGATATGCGCAATCACCAGTCAAATATTGCTCAGGATTAAGCAGATGGATTCCTTCATCGGTTAAACATTTGTACAGTGGACTGCAACGAAATACACGAGCATCATGCATCCTTCCCGGCATTCCGATAAACACATCAATAAATTTGAGTGAATGATCACAGACCCCTGCAAAACAAGAAATTAAATAAATTTGAATTCATAATTTGTAAACTCCATTTAATGGGATACCTTGCAATATTATGGAATGAAATTGTTTCCTATTATAAAAATCAGACGGGTTACCGACAGGCTGCTTAATGGGTATGTGGCAACCATCAATCGCACCAACTACATTTAGAAGACCGCGAGAACGCTGCTTAAATATCTGTAAAACTAAATTTAGTTAAACATCTGTAAAACTAAAAAACTCATTTGAAACACTTTTTTAAACACATACCTCGGATGACGTCACTTGCTGATCAGAGCTTGGCCATTTAATAAATACTGGGAGTAACCTTTCGAACGTTTGGATAATTTGTTTGAAAACGCCATGTCCAGAGCTTTGTGAAATATCGAAACGATCTCCCACGGCGAGAAACGACTCTTGCTTTCCTATAATCCACAATGAAAACAGTATTTTTTTTCGAAGTGGTATAGATCGAAAAAAAACATTTTCATGCAGATTGTTTCCAACGGTGTTTTCCAAAACCTTAAATGGCCAAAAATAAGGACATGCATTGCAGATAAAGATTACAATCTTTACCTGGAAACTACTTCGAGACATTCTAAAATGATTTTTAAATTGGATATCGGTGTATCTGGGAATTATTTTTTCGTAATAATCGGGATTCCTAATCCTTTTATTCCGTTGATCTTTTGAATCGTGCACATCAAGCAAAAGTGATGTAACTTCATTTCTATCGCTTCAACTATTGCCCTTATATTTCTATTCATTTTTTTTAAATTAAAATAAATTAAATATGTCCGTACTGTGAAAATAAAATCTTTATTGTAAATTATTTTATTGTTGCGACACGTCATATGCTTATGCCATATGCCTATGGCATTTTAGGTTTGGGAATTTTCTTTTTGTGGGATATTTGAAATTCGTGTATAAAAATCAAACGTGGCAACTTTTTTCTCGTCTTGTTTATTATTTTTATATTTCCGCTCAGTGATCAGGTAGCACACCATTCAGGAACACGTAGCGATAACTGATCAGGTAGCGCTCAAGGAGCGCTCACCCGCTGAATGCGGCTAATTACTCAGTGAATGGCCATATTTAGGCCATATTTAGGAAAAAATGAATGTAGGCCTCACAAAGAACGGTTGCCTGATCACGTGGTTGTGAAATTAATGGATTCATATATGAACAATGGTAGGATGGGATAGGGAAGGATGTCACTGCAAATAATTTTTTTACTTTACTTAATCCAAACCTACAAAAGACTATCTTATTATTAGCAAATGTTTAAAACTCATAGGAAAACTAAAATTTTTTATAACTGAACATAAATATTTACGTGTGACGTAAGCTATGAAGATCACATGCAGATCAAACTATTTAAAATATACAATATAAGAGAAGGAGATGTAAAATTTGCAGAAGGACTCCTTCGGTATACAAAGGGTGGTCAAAAGTCCGGTACACCTGGTCCAAGTCCTACACCGGTGTTAAGGTGTAGGATATACAAAAAGAAAAAATTAAATTCTTGGTTAAAAAACAGTATTAAAAAAATTAAAACTTAAATTATCATTTCGTGATTAAATTTCTTATAAAATGTAAGGGAGTTTCAGACGCATATCTTCTAAATTGTAGAAGATAGAAGAATATGATAGATAGAAGATGCCATTGGTGTCATATTATTAATAAATTATTAGTTTTACTTTAGTTATATACGAGTATTTTTTTAACTATTATTATATGCATGTTTTTCAATAAAAATTTCAGGTTATTAATTAAATTATATTAGGATTTATATTTTTATTTTGAGTTATTGTGAATTAATTACATCTGACATACATATTCTTAAATTCAAAAATATCATTTCAATTCAAATAACAAATACAATACATACATATTCTTTGCTTATGCCTCAATTGCAAAGAACGGTCATAACTGTAAACCAATGGAAGTTTCTAGGAGCTTTTCTTCTGCGTATTATATACATATTTAATATCGTAAGAGAGAGAGTAAAATTTCCAATTGTTGAGCTCTCTCCCAATGTTAATAAATCCCAATAAATCTATGTGTTTGGCTGTTTCATGTGACACATGTGTCGAATACAAATGTTGTCTCTCTCCTACACACCACTCAACAGGCTGTTTGCGAGACTGTTTGCCCCTCATCACTTCGTGTGTAGTGTACAAAATTTTTAAAAAATACACCAGAGTCGTAGTGTTTTTGTTAGCGCGGTTCGGCGGGGGAACGCGATATTTCGATGTACATATGTATAAGGAGAAATAATATAAGATGGATCTATTTGAAAAAAGGACCGTATCAAACGTGATCAAACGATCAGCTCATTCGATAATTGAACAGGAAGTAGTCCAGTCAAGTCTTCTAGTCAAATAAGTCCAGTCAAATATAATCAGTTTAAATTTTGAATAAAAGGTAAGAAGATTATACATTTACCTTTTATTATTATTATTTATTTATATTATTTATTTGAATTTTATTAATTTATATATTTTCAGATGGAAAATCAACTATCAATAATCACAATCCACCAATTTATATATTGTGTAGATATATACCGATTCTCCGAAATGGAGAACGGTAGAGCAATCGTAAAGGAATTAATACTTCACTATCAAGATGTAATGGTAATCCAAATTGTTGTACCAACAAACCAGGTACAGGATGGGTACCACAACTGTTGCCAACTTTTGATTCTCCGAGCACCTGTGTTTAAGTAACAAACCGACTCGTAGTTGGATCCGTGTCGCTATCTGTCAACGATTCGTACTGCGTCCGATGTGAATTGAGAATTTAATTGCTCTTGCAGATTCTAAGTCCAATACTTCCAACAAATCGTCGTCGTTGCCATTTTCGGGCTGTGGACGGGTACCACGTAGCGATTTAGCCTGTAAGGTACTGGCATGGGTTTCACTATTTTGAAATGGCAATTCAAACCAACAACAAATCGGATAAATCGAGCCATTTTAAAAATTTCTTAAAAAAAAAATAGTGCTGAAACTTGAAAAAAAAAAATTTCGCGAATTAATCCGCTAATAAGTGTGAAAATTTAAAAAATAAAGAAAATACTTCAAAGTGAAACTTGGTAAGTTTCGAATTTCCAAAAATAAATAAAAATTCTTGACCTTCCAAACAAATAAATAAAAGAAAATATCCTTTTTATATGTGCAAAATATATAAAATACATAACTCCCCTTTCAATATAATGGTAAATGAAATATGCTTCCATGATTTACACAGCATTGCTTTATTTCTCATTTTTAATTTGATATAAAGTAGTACTTGTGCTAATTTTTTATGCATAATTCTCCAATGGTCGCATTTATATTTTTTCATTTGTTTTCTAAAATTTTTGAATATTATGTAATATTATACATGGTTGATGCTTGGGTCCATTTGATGACCATTTCAGATTTGGGAAACTTCACCACCTTTGTTTATGTATGGTGTAATTTATATTTCAAAAGCCAAAAAGAAGTTGAAAGAAATTTCCCCAAACCTGATATATACATATATAATAGTTTTTATAATAGAACTTATTTCATTTCTTCTGTATTTGACATTTATTGCAATTAACTAATATAATATGCATGTTCTACTTACAACTTTTATTCAATAATTTTACAAATAAAATTAATTTATTCCATTAATATAAAATAAATAACTAATACAAAGTTACTTCTCCTACAAAAATTTATTGAATATAATCAATGCTGCTATCGATCTGAAACTAACAATAAAATTGTTAATAAAATGATTAATAAAATGTAACTAAGAAAAAATTGCAATACAAAAACAAACACAAGAAAAAAGCCTTCACTTAATGAAGAATATTCGAGATTTAGTCCAGCATTCAATTGTGTACTAGCTCCTCTTTATCCATCTCCGATTGTATTGCCATCGCGGACCTCGACATGGCCAAGGAACTGGTTGCGTGGGCGCTGCAAATGCAGCTGCCAAAACTCACTTGGCAGCAAGCAATTATTTTGACCAAGTGACCGAAATTGAGGAGCCAACAGCCAGCGACGATTCCTCCGAATGCACCTGAAATATTTGTATTTGGACAGCATCGCCATCGCGGACCTCGACTTGGCCAAAGAACTGGTTGCGGCGGCGCAGCAAATGCAGCTGCCAAAACTCATTGACATTTGCTGCGCCCAATTCGAAGGGAAATTGTCTTCCAACAATTTCTTAAAGTTGCTAGTGTTTGCAGCAGAACAAATGCCTGAAAGACAAAGCTTGGGCACTAGCAACTGTATTATATGAAAGCCGTAAGCCAGAACATTCTACACATGTGCTGCAATGTGCTACACAGTATGCTGTCTCAAAGAGGCAACAATTAATAAGTAATAATAAAACTTAATAAATTGAAAGGTATAAAATATAATATAAAGTTAATAAATTTATAAAAAGGGAAAAAAGGAAAGAAACAAAAAACTTACTACCTTCAGGACGACAGCGATCACCGCGACGAGAGTTGAACACATGCTAACTTATGTGTTCACTCAATTACATACTCCATATAAGAGGAGTGATGCAATTTTTAATATGGGTAGGTCGATGTCCATCCCGAAAAATGGCAAGGTAAAGTGACCCTCCATATCTGTCTTTTCTGTTTTTATACACTACATGGACATTTTTCAGTTTGGAATAATTCTGTTCATCGTCAATGTAAAACACTTCTGCCAAGATTGCAATGTGAATTTCATTTTTAATTACAAAAGGTTCGAGAATATCTTTGTTGGCCTTGAGGCTTTGTATATTATATTGTGAAATTTTCATTCCTATTGCTGTTTTCTGTAGCCTGCTTTACGTGGTTAATGCCTTGCGCAACATTAAAAGTATTTAACTGATCTCTAATATTAGTTAGGCTATTTATCATTTTTTGGTCATTTCACTTAATTTGTACTTACTTTTACTTAATGCTTTTAATCAATTTTCGGCACTTTACACCTTTTTTTCTCTGCACCGAAACTCAACCTCTTCCATCTACTTGTTTTTCTAAGCACAAAGCCTCCTGCCTATTTTTACCATTATTTCAATCAGTCCCGAAAGTTCGGCCTTATGTACTCTTTTCCTTACTATATACTTCATCAGTAACTCTTTTCTTCTAAACACAATCTATTCTATCCTTTATATACCTATAGTCGAGACTCGAACCCTATTCTCTGACGTGTTTCGCCCATCTTTACTTTCGCAACTTTGACGTTTTGACTGCTCTCTTTATTTTTATGTACATATTCACCTGCACACTTTCTTTCAGAAATATGCTGCAAAACGTTACTAATATATTACAACGTACAATAATACGTTCCTATGGAGCAACAGTTGCAGCTAAGCGCGAACATCGAAGGAGATCATCTAAACGTAAGCCGCAAAAAGAATCGAAAGGCGGGACACTCATTAATTGCAAACGCTCTGAATTCAACCTGTCCGCACCGGAGAAGACGGGTAGCAAATTTGGGACCATACCACTAGCCTCGAAAGGTTGGCTCCACTACAAATCCAACAAAGATTACTTTACCATCAACGCCACAACTTCCGATAATGACCAACAAACACATCGTATGGATCTCACCGAGTTCTTGAAAAATAACCAGATCAAGCTCCAATCTGAGTTGTTGGATAACCTAAAGAACGAATTTAAGATTACAGCGTTCACACAGATTCAAGCCGAAGGCTTTCCAAAAATCTACCAATCACATCACACACTCATAGCTGCAGAAACCGGCTGTGGCAAGACGCTCACCTATTTATTGCCCATCGTTCAACAAATACTAGAACGTCGACAGCGAAGCAGGGAGGAAACGCGTAAATTTAACAGTCCTTTAGCGCTAATCATTACGCCGGGCCGGGAGCTGGCTACGCAAATCGGCAACGTAGCTGAGCGATTATGCATAAACACCGGCTTAAAAGTGACGACAATACTTGGAGGCAATACCAAGCAGTTGATAGTTAATCCTGAATTCATAGATGTCGACATATTGGTTGTCACAATGGGTGCCATTTCCAAACTGATAAACACTGGTATCTATCGAGTTGGTCATGTGCGGCATCTTGTGCTAGACGAGGCGGATACTTTGCTGGACGACGGTTTCACATATCTTCTTGTGAGGTTGCTGGAGAAATTTCCGGTATGTCGGCCGAGTTATAATTATTATTTCAACCTCGAAATATTTTAGGGATTCATATTTAGAAATTTATCTTTATATTTATGATTTTAAATACTCATATAAAGTGGAAATAATTGAATTCTCATTTTTTCCTACAGTTCCACAGAAACCAGATGCAAGATGAACACAATTTTGGCACCCAATTCGTACTCGCCTCCGCGACGATGCCAACAAATATAGAGGAACAATTACAGCGTGTTATCGACGTTAAAACGATACAAGAAGTGGTCAGTCCCAATTTGCATAAACTCATGCCACATGTGGAGCAAAAATTCATACGGATGGCGAAGGCGAGTCGACCAGAGAATATGTTGTGCTTGGCCCAGGCAGAGATCAAACAAAACCGACCAATCATCATTTTCAGCAACAAATCGGCCACCAGTGATTATGTGTCCATTTTTCTAAACCAAGCTGGCATCAACTGTGTGAATCTGAACGGGGATATGTTAATGAAAATACGTCTAGGACGCTTTGAGAAATTCCAAAGTGGCGAATTTGATGTGCTATCCACCACCGACGTGGGGAGTCGTGGTTTGGATACTACCCGAGCACGACATGTAGTCAATTTTGATTTCCCCCTGCACGTCTCGGATTACATACATCGTTGTGGCCGCATTGGACGCGTAGGACACACAGCCAAATGCTTCGTCACAAACTTTATTTCATCGCGCCGAGAAGTGAGTGTAGTTCAATCCATAGAACATGCGGCTCGAACCGGTGGCCTGCTGCCGAATGTAAATGCGAACATCAAAGGTTTGATAAATCGGAATATTTTAAAGGAAATGAAAGCGGCTGGAATTCAGCTGCCGCCAGCAGAACCTCAAGAGGAGGAATCCTTCTAGTTCCAGGACACGAAATTTTAATTTTAAATTTCTTTCGTTGCATAAAATTCATATAAATCTAAAGCTATGTATATACATTTATTTTAGGTTTAAATTAAATAAAACTCTACTTATTACTTTATCTACTAAATTCGAACAAAATAATAGCTACTCAAAGGTAAAACACGTCGCTCATCCGTCAGCGGCTTATATAGCTTACGACGTGCTATTAAGATATCCTTTTGCAGCGAAGTCGCCGTCGTTGCTCCAGTTGAAGAAATGCCATCCGTTCCGATTGTGACGCCAGCTGCTTGCTTACAATTTTGCTGGCAAACCTTGGGCTTTATTATTATCGGTCGACAACCGGAAAATTTAAAACGAATTGTGCCGGGGCGATTGAGATGCAGATTTGGCGCAGTCAGCTCAGGGAAATAATCATTGATGGATGGTTTCGGTTTCAGCGCTTTATTTGGATCATCACCGTGACACATGGCTGCCGCCAAAGTGCTCCATTCCAGCCGACGTACACCCATTTTGGGGCATATTTTGTAGGTAGGTAACCGGCGATGCTCAAACCGATATGTGAGCATTTTTTCATGATACTCTAAGAGAAAAAATTTTCTTATTCCAAGTGTTTATACTGTTTTATTTTTGTACTTACGTGCATAATAAACCAAAAATGGTTGTAGTTTATCAGCACCGCAGAGGAACTCCAACCATTCATAGAGAAAAATATCATCGGCTCCAGTTAGAAAAATAGCAGCTCTCTTTAAGGAAATACGATTTCATTATCATTTGGTAATCAAAAATTCTCTACCCTACCGCAAAGTCTGTCCACAGATTTTCGGGTACATTCGCAGGATCAAATTTATATATGAACGGAATAAACTCCCGAAACGCATATTCGCCCAGACTAATAAGACATCGCACAACACGACTTATATAATTGTACTCTATGGATAGTCAAATTGTCATTCTTTTCCAAGCTCTTTACCTAAAAATACCTTTTTCCGTGCATATATTCCGGCCGTCGAAAAAACGTTCTAATCGACGCACCACGAGAAACAAGCATTCGCTCTGGAAGAAGCCATTCGCCGCGGCCATCTGTCCGATTGTCTGACACAAAACGTCCACATGGTCCCAATCTACGGGAGTAGCAAAGTACGCAGACGTCATTGAGGTATTCTTCGAAGCATCCACCTCCTCATCATCGTCAGGTAATAGTAGATATATCTTCTCTTCAGACTGCTGCATGTCTGCTGCACTTTGTGAACCACACATTTGTTCATCAGTGAACTCATTCTTCTCCTCCTGCGGTGCCATTTCCGGCTTAACGTCATCAATCTCCATTTCAGACGGTGTTCTTTGTTCTGCCTGCTCGTGGCTTGTGCCTTGATCAGACTCTGTTGTGACTGTGTGTACCTTTATGGTTTCGTAGGGAGCCAGAAGTTGACAAATCAAAATTTCCGCCAAGTGGAAATATTCCTCGCGGCAATCGACATCGCGTGTATATGGGTTGAATACAAGAGTACGCAGTAAAGACCAGCAACGTAAACTTACTGGATCACTTTGTTCGAAAGCAAGTATTTGTATAAGTTTGGCTAGTATCACTCGGTAGCAAGAACCGATTATTGGAGAAACGGCGACTTCGTTGAGCAGAATATCAAAATCATCGCTATCGCCAAAAAGGGACACTACAATGCATTAGAGTTAGTAACTTAGTAATATTTCATCTTCAACTTATAATGCATTTTGAATTGAATATCAATCAATACAAATTTAGTTTGTGTCTTAAATCATTTCTCAGTCTAAATTTAATTTTTCACACCAAACAACTTCAACTTCTTTTAAGTTTAAATACATTTTTATCATCAAATCAAGTTCTTCTCTGTACAAATTATTAAGTATTACATTAATACACATATATGATTTACCGTATATAATCGCTGGTATATATTGCTTAATAATCTCCGTGTTTTTTTCTTCTATTGGCCAAGAACACACATAGTCGGGGCCTAGTGGCATAGTGATGGTAATACTTTTTTGATACTCGTCGCGCAGCTCAATAATTTTATCCTAAATACATTTAAAATTACAAAATTTGTAATTGAAATGCAAAAAGTTGCAATGCTAACCGAATAGAAAAAAAAGCTTCCATCATAATCAATGCGGTCCCAAGAACTGTCCATGGCACCCAACATTGGTGGAACGTCAGAGTCGCCCAGCACCTCATTTACCAGATCATAGGTCACCTCACCGCCAGAGTGGCGGGCATATGTTTTAATGCTCTATTTGCGGTTAACAAATAAATAGATTTTAGAAAATGTACAAAATTTAAACTGAGAGTTTGAACATACATTAATGATTTCCCATAGTTTATATGATGCATCCTCTGCCAGGTGCTCACACACTCCTGCGTATAACTCCACGTCACTTTGATCGTGCTGTTCCCAAATTATTTTAATGGAACGTGGATCTAAACCAGCATAACACTTCTGTTGGCACTGCGAGAGGGGAGGTCAAGCATATATTTATTAATATGAACGAAACAAAGGATTTTGTCTTTTACTCTAGGACTACCGCTACTGCTACTTTCTGTGTTGTTTTGACCGCTACTTTCTGTGTTGTTATGACCGCTACACACGGAGGAAGAATCGTAAGCGGTGCCCGTTGTCATAGCTTCTTCCAGAGTGGTGGGGTTGGCTGGTGCCGTCGTCAAATCGCCGTCGCTGTTTTTGTTGTTGCTAGTGTTCGTTCCGCTATTATTGTTAGCAGCGGTACCACTTTTTTTGCTATTTTCTGTTTTACTCGCTTTCGCGCGAGACCTTGTGGCTTTTTTCGTGGTCTTCGCTGGAGCACTTTTCGTTGTTGTCTCCTCCGTGGAGTTCGAATTCGCAGATGATTTCATATTTCCGACTATCGCATAGTTTTAGAAAATTTTTATTTATTACAAATTTGTTTTCATTCGTGAATTATTTGTATACTTCTTCGACCAAAACTTGTATCAATTTACACAATCAGCTGCTAGCTGTCATTGAAATCGATTTCGTAAATAAGCCAAGTTTGAACATTATCACATGATAGATTTGCCAAAATTACTCTACATTTTAAAACGTTTTTATTACGTTGCGGACTATGCAATACTAAACTCTTTAATTTGAGTTAAGAACTTTATTATTTTATTATATTACTTTTATATTATTATTAATTTATAATATTGTTAAATATAATAACAAGAAAAAATTATTTAATAAAGTGGAGAAATGCCTCCAAATACTTAAAGAAATTTCAGTCTTAATTTGAGTAAATTTCTGCTTACTCATTTCAACTGTGACAAACGTGTCTATAAAATTATTTATATATAAATAAATATAAATTTAATATATTTATTTATTTATATATTTAATTTAGAAAATTTTTAAATTTTTTCTTTTATTTCTAATATTTTTATATCATTTATATATTTACAAAATAAATGACAAAATTTTATTTCACATAAATAAAAGGTATTTCAAATTCCTTTATAACGGTCGGGTCTTTAATAGTTTAGGATATACATATAGTGAAAAGAATTTAAATTTTCGACGTACTATAACTCGATAACTATAAGAGAGCAAAAAAAGTTGTTAGGGTAAAGGTAAAGTTAAGGATAATCATGCAAACAAATTTTGGAACTTCGATGAGGATTCCTAAAGTTTGCCTAAATTTTTCCAACTTCTGAATCCATATTGAATAAATACTTCTAAGTGTAGTTTGGCTCATTGAAATAGCGCTGCAACTATTTATGTATTAAATATAAATTGACCTTCAAATATGAAAGACCTTCGTTATCGATTATTTCCAGAATATATATTACAATACAAAATCAGCTGTTTGATACTTGAATACAAGAGTTGAGTTGGTTGATTCGTTTTGAATTCCGTTAATATGTAAGTAAGCATTTAATATGTAATAAACACCATTGATATTAATACATTTATTGAAAGTAATCAATAGAAATGTCTGAGAGTGCAAACATACGCCAGAATCTACAAAATGTTCCGTCGATATTTGAAATCACAGCAGCAGAAACACTGGACAACCTTATCTATCCGGCGTTAAGCAAAATATTCGACTTTTTCGGACTGCGTTTGGACTTTAAGCTCTGGCATAAACAGCGCATTCGTGAGGAACTGTCACCATTTTTTACTTGGATGCTACAATATACGTATTTACGCAATCGTGGCGCCTCATTTGGAGAGAGCTTCTATGGTCTTCAGCGTACAACAACTGCAACAGGAGCTGTACTAACACAATCACAACAATTTACCTCTGCCAGTATTCTTACATTTTTGCCATATTTGGAACGAAGGTTGCGAGCACGTAGTGAACAACGCGTGGACACTGATGCCTGGGAGCAGTATTTGCTGAAGGGATTACATATCTACAAAGCCTCTAAAGCCGTCCATACGTTTTTGTACTTAATCAAGTACACTGCTAGTCATTCACCAATTTTTCGTGCGCTTGGTGTAACGTTGCGCTACCCTGATAAGCCGCCACGTGAAGACAAAACTACATTCCTGTTTCTTAAAGTGTTGGAGGTGCTAGCTTTCTTTTTGCAATTTATTCAGTGGTGGTACTCAAGTGAACATCGACGTAAAATTGGTGGCTCTCTAAGGAATCCTGCTCCAATTAATCCTGAACAAGACAAAATTGCTACTAATTTGCCACCGAAAGGCTGCTGTCCCGTATGCTTATTGCGGATATCAACGCCAACGGCATGTGCATTATCTGGTTATGTTTATTGTTGGAAGTGTATTGTTACATATATAAAAATTCATTCCAAGTGTCCAGTTACAGGATATCCCATAAGCATAGACGATTTGGTTAGAATATATGAAACATAGTTCTTAAGTACAATTAGGGTTTATGGTCTCGAAGATGTTTGTGCCCAATAACTGAAATTCATACCACACAACCTTACAAGGATAGTAAAAATATTCCAAAAATATTGACTAATATAATTAACGTTTTATAATTACTTTTATAGCTCAAGATATTTTTAAAGGTAAATAAATATTATATAAGTATACACAGTAAAATCATGTTTAGCTCGACTATCAACAGCTGAAATTCTTTTCAACATAAATTGGGGATATCCATGAAATTGAACACACATTGTTTAACATTCTTGTATATTTATGTAATATTTTATTCTATTTTTCGGTTTAGAGTAAAAGAAATTACATTTAATTTTGGATAAATATTACTTAATTATATCGCTTTTTATCCATATCGACGATATGCTATATTACGTCATCAGTGCATTGAGATTCCTCACCTTTTTGAAAAATGAGCCCCTGTTCACACCAAAGCAAATAATATTCATGCAAATCCATACAAGCAGTAGCGTGGTAATTGTATATTGATAATATATATAAATATTCGAAATATGCAAAAAGGGAATACACTGTAAGGAAACAGGGAAGATAGTATATGTATATATAAAGTTTAACAAAAAAGGAAGACAAAACTTTTTGACTAAGTAATAAAATTAATACGATAAATTAGTTTATATTAATATAGTTAATATTCTGATATATTTGATACCTTTTGTTCTTAGGATATTGTGTTTATTGTGTAGCGCTCCTATTTGTTTACTAAATTAAGCTAAAAAAACTATTTATTTAAGTTGCTACGTGTATATAATGAGATCGTTTTTTGATAAATAATACTATACATTTATATTGTATAGTTGTCCGTATTGAACGTATCCCTTTTCATATTGCTTGCTTACAACTTCGATTAAATTTTGAAAATTCGAAATTGAAGCCGAATAAACTTTTTCATTCATTTGCTAATGAAAGTTTCTTCTGACGACTATGTTGGCCTGTGTAATTGGAAAAAGGAATACACAATCGTTTGTGCTGTGTTTAAAATTGCTCGTGTTTGTTTTGTATTTGTATAAAATTATTTATCACTCAATTAAATATATTGTTTTTCTGCATTTCTGCACTTAACATGATATCTTAAAAATTTGTGAATAATAAAATTAAGTAAACCGTTTGTGCTTACAACTAAAATATTACAATTTGTATGTAGGTAGATAGACGGGGAAAGGGGTTGAATATACAAAAGCTATATAAAATACGAAATATAAAACAGTTATTGGATTTTATGCCTATCGTCTATGTTTGTGATAAATAAAGTCCTTTCTGCCAGTCGAACGTTATATTTAACGCAATAAAGTCCCAGTATGCAGTCATGTGGTAACCCATGTTGGTCAATACTACGACGTACTCGAATAATGCGAATAAAGTATAAACTGTAATAAAAATAGGAGGAATTGTATTAGACCTCAAAAGAAGACTCTTTGCAGATAGAAAAGAATATTCTTCCATACCACCAACAATTGATATCACTTACCGCCTGGTTCACAGCGTTCATTATGTCGTAGAAAACAGTATCCTGCCAAGCAGAACGCTAACACATTGAGGAGGAACAAATTGCGCTTATAGCGCAGCGACTTTTCCTCGATAGGCAGCAGTATCGACACTTTCCGACCATTCTTATTCAGAAAGTACGAGATTAGCATGTAAAGCTCACTGCACACGATGAACACGATGAAGGCATTCCGGTGTATGTCATAGTTGTCGGCCGATGTCCACAGCGACAGACTGAACAGCGCAAAGTCCTCGACCACGTTTAGCATGCAAGCTACGTATGCGAACATGCGGCGGTTGCGACGTATCTTGTCCCTGTAGTGTTCTAAGTACATCTTAGCTACAGCGATGCGTGCGGGTAGATGAAGAAAAATTGCCAGTCGCCAAACGGACTTCTGAGGTTGATAGTTTCCGATGGCAGCCGAAATGGAGGGAAGGTAGTTCGGTACATCGCAGTGTGTGTACGTCGACCTGGCAAAGTCGAACCACACGGACCAGACGACGCAGAATGCTAAGCTGCCCAGCGGCAAGCTGACCACGAGAAAGGCTATCCTTCCAAAGGGAATGCGGAAGATTGGTTTCGGTGCATCGAGCCGCTCGTATGTGGGTAACATGGCAAAAAAACACTCCCAAGTCTCGTGGGAAATTTTGCGATGAATTTTTAAAATTTATTGTTTTATTTATTCTTAATTACTTTGAAATTAACATTATTCTGTTAATAATAACTCTTTTCTTCCTCTTTTTCTTGTTGTTGTTGCCTTTTTGTTCACAACGTTCTCACACACGACAGCGCCCAACAAGGCCATCACCACCCATTCCAACAAAAACATGATCAAATGACAACAGTAGTAACCCTTTTTGTTGTTATTCTTAACATTCTCTTATTTTCTTTGCTCTCTCTTTTTATCGATAACTTGAAATGTTTGTTGCTTGCACAGCATACTTCAGTGTAACGCAAAATTGTACTAACAGAAGTTTTTCAGAATTATTAACTGTATTAACAATTTTAATTTTAGTCTGGAAACTCCGCTGCGTAATAAGATATGGTAAACGCACACATTTAGCAGTAAAATTTATACTTTATATATATATACTTTACTTTACTTTATACTTTACTATACTTACACTTTTATATAAAATTAAAACTGCAAAGATGTTATTATACAAGTAAATCTGAACGATACAAGCACCGTCTGAACATTGAAAGCGTTGCAGCCATGCACAGAAATCAATATTACAACCAGATCCTGAAAATAACTGTTATGCCAATAACCTAGAGCAAAAAAGAGAACTTATACCTTTTATTTTAAAACTTATCTTTTAAAGCTTCAAAGCTTTTATCAAACGTAAAGTTTAAGCTTTTATTAGCTTTAAAGTTTAAAGCTTTTATTATAAACTTTAGCTCTTAAACTTTCAGCTTTTATATAAAAACTTAACTTTTAACTTTTATTATAAAAGTAAAGTTATAACTTCACTTATATTTTTGATGGTCATGGAAAAAAGTTTTTTGATGACTTTCCTCTGACTTGATCATTCAGCTTGAGGCATTTCTAGCGATATAAATATGTATGCATATGTATGTATTCATGTTGCTCCACAGTTGGCAACAATGCATTTTTCTTTAAAAGACTAAATTGTAGATATTAAAAAAAAGAGCTTTATTTCAAAAAATTCAGAGGAAAAGGTCATCAAAAAGCCTTTTTCAATGATGTTTAAAAATAAAAGGCTCAAAATAACTTTTATGAAAGACTTCCAAATATAAAAGTCTTGAAAAGACTCTTTTAAAGACTTTTAAAAATAACAGTGTTTAAAAGAATTTTTTCAAAGACTAATTTACTTTAATAAGAGTTATTCAAGTAATTTTGCGACTTTTATTTTAAAAAGTCATTGATAACAGTTATTCAAAAGCGTTTTTTTTTGATAAAAGTTGCAAAAGTTTCAACCTCTGACTGTAACTATATAAATAAATGCTCAATATTTTTCTTTTAATTAATTGTTTAAAACTGTAAGAAGCAATATGTTTGACATCCCAAGAAACAAAAGTTGTTAAGTTTTTTCGGTTTCTTTATCTTATTCTTCTTTTAAACATATTTTGTTTTAGCGTTTTGGTTTTTATTTTGGTAGATTTGTATTTCAGCATGAAGTATTGCATGGAATGAATTATCGCATTAAATATCGATAACAAGACAGCTAATTTTCTTTTAGTGGAAGAGTGGAAGAGAGAGCTGAGTTCCGTGATTACTTCTCTTCGCTCGTTGCTTTAGATATCTCTTGTTTTTACTTCTGTTCTGTTTCCATTTTCATTCGTTCCCTATTCATCAACTCAGAAAGAAGTGGAAAGATAGATTTTCAGAAAATTGAAAAATAGTTTTCATTTTATGTGAATATTTTGTTTGTGAAAGAATAAAAACTTTATTTTGTAAATCTACGAAAAATTTTCTGTAAGCAGAAAATTTTAATTTTGGAAAAAACGCAGTAAAATATAAAGACTCTAACTAATTAATATTTACCAAGCCACGAATCGTGAATACGAAGGAAAAGACGCAATAAAATGACAATTTTACCCAAACCTTGGAGCAAGAAAAAATCCATCGAGAAGTTATCGTTACCTCTCCAGGATGAGACAGCCATATTGCATGCACTGAAACAGGGAGCGCTCATGGGTGTAAGTTAAAACAATAGATCAATTTTAACTGCAAGTGAAAATCTATTCCATCCTCTTACCTTCAAAGTCTGCAATTATTTGACCTTGTGTTATGCTATTTCGTTATCCTTGCTTTAGAATCCTAAAGGACATTTGGTTGTGTGCAAAAACAATGCTAAGCTTTATTGATTTTTTCACTCCTGAACGAGTCTAGTAATAAAGTTTTATTTTTTGACACATTTATAGGATATATTCAGATATAGACTGAATACATATCCATATATAGGGTCAATGCAGAACCCACAGAAACTTCGATAAATAGCTATTATATTTTTAGTAAATGGGAAGCAAAAGTACATAGGAAGAATGATTTGGGTTCAATAACTACGAAATACGTTTGATTACGCACGTATTTTTAAACTTTTGTATTGTAGTCACTTTTAATTTTGTACATTTTTCCTAATTAAAGTACGCGAAACGCACTAAAAGTATACCCAAAGTACGTAAAGTATGTGCAAATATAGACTCATTTGAATAGCGATGAAAAATATCAAAATTTAGTGAAATCACGAGTACAAAAAACTCTATCAACATACAGTACGTTTTACTAATCTGATGTATTTTTTAAAAATGGATTATTATTATAAAATAATAATACAAAATAAAATTATATAAAATAATAACTGCATTATTATAGTATTATTAAATTACTAACCAAAAGAAAATATTCTAATTTATGAAATGGTCATATTATGTCATCTTATCTTTTGTCATGGACACTGAAATCTTTGCCGTTGACTTCACCTGTCGTCTGCATGATATAGCATTTGACTCGTGCTCTCCGCACCCGAGAGGAAGTGAAAACTACAGAGAACAGCCTTGATTTTAAGGGTTTTTATGCAATTTTTCGGCATTAAAAACAGTTCAGTCTTTCTTTACGTTTTTGCTCTAATGACCTTTTGTTGCTATTTTAGAATACAATTACCAAACTACATGTCAAAAGAAAATTAGATATATCGTATTTCATTAAATACTATACATCAATAATAAATTAGCCAACTCTCAACCAATTCATTATTTAATATTTAAATTGCCAGAAAAACAAAACGTTCTACTGTTTGTTTATTCCAAATGTAAATTCGAAAACCTACTACCGTCTGCAGAAGATTGAACTGGATGTCGTTCGAACTAAATATACACATATTATATACAATTGCATTCTGCTGTATATGCAAGTATTAAACTCAGTAAGCTACAAACTTTGTTGAAGCTTTTACTCATGAAATACGAATCCACGTCACTAGTGTCAAATAATGTATTGTACTAAATACAATAGTATAGAAATTTACTCGACATATGTATGTATGTACATGTGCATAGGTTAATGAGGTATGAAAACTGTCCATTTAAAGTATGTATATCTAGGTATTTGTATTAAGAATTTTCTGCAATATTTTTAAAGTAGTATTCGTGCTCTTTAGAATAGTTATCGCGTTTACAGTGTGCTAACCGCACACTTAAATTATTTGTTTCTATTGTTTTCCCTATTTTCCTACGTTCTCTTTACTTCTTTTTTATTTGTATTTTGTCTGAAGCATAATATCATTTAGATAATGTAGTTATGAAATTATTTTCCGCTTTTTCTATTTGCTGTTTTTGTGCTAAATTTATAATGTACTATATTACTTTTCCCAGATACCTATTCCAGTGAGCGCCTTTGACAGGTCTTTTATTTGTACACACTTCTGTTAAAATATAGACAATCGACTAAATCTATTATCGAATTTATTTTTCAAACCAAAGATCTATGAAACATTTAAGCTTAGAAAGATGTTCTGTGGATATGGACATAATAATATCGTATAATAAATGATGACCAGAGAAAGTGAAAACATTACAACGTCTTATGTCAATACAGAACATGTTTACTATTTACTCGAGTTTTGCATACTCGTAGGAATGAACATTGTATGAGGATGAAAATTAGTACTGCAATTTGTTGAAGTTTTCGTAACTGTATACATATATTAAATGAAGTAATTATTATTTTTTACTCTTGTAAACTAAATAGAAAAAAACAGAAGCAGTGCAATACATTTCAAATATACCATATATTATTTATTGCATTTTATTCCATATAAATGCCTTTTTGCATAAACAACTAGGTCTAAAATTTTCTCATAAAAACTTGAATTTCAATAGGAAACTTAAATCCCAAATTTATAGTAATTTGTTTGTAAACAAAATTTAAAGAAATAATAATATTTAATATTTGTAATAATAATGTCATTAGAAATATGATAACCCTACAGATATGGTACATTAAAATTTCTCGAGTTACATAAACATTTCTTATTAAAACGAAGTTATGAGTCACATTCATGAATTATATATATACATGTATATATACAAACATGTAGATATCGCGAGCAATAATAACTACAAAGAATACTATCTTCCGCTTAGTCAAACTTTAAATATAGGGTATTTACTTATTATTATTTACACTATTATTTACACCATTATTTACACTCTAATGACTAGTGCATATGGAAAAATGGGACGGATCATGGGCATGTTTAGATGAGTAATAATATTGATTCGAGTACTAGTTAGATGTAACGATTACTATTTAGCAAAACTCATTGTCTAAGCAAATGTACAAACGAATATTTCTTTAAAACGCGTATATAAATATATGGTAAATGCCAGTCGGGATGAAAAAATTATTAGCTTCAAATATATCGATCCCTCAAGTTATAAAAACAGAATTTGTTTACGAATAGCGATCGTAAAAGATGAGAAAGTTTCAGCTACCGTGCAATAACGATCGACGGTGATGACAAAAGGCTGCGCAGGCAAAGAATCGCTGTTTGAAGATGAAAATAATTTCAACGCAAAGATTGAAAAAACCAGCGGAAAAGTGTTGAACGTCGATGGTTTTTGACAATGAAATTTTGTTTGTGTTTGGTCGGATTTAGTAAACGATGATTTCAAATTCATTAAAAATTGTTACAACTTGAGGGAAATACTTGAAGATAAGAATTTTGTTATCCCGACTGATATTTATGCTGCAAATATCGAAACTACTTTGGACGTCCAGGATATTTATTTTTTCGTGATTGGATGAAAAAAGGTATAAATGAGGACAGAAATATTGATTATTGGAAGAAAGACACCTTTTCCTAACCTTGCTTATAATACTTAAGCTGTTATAACATAGAAAGATATCGTTCTTAATATGAAGTATGATAATATTGATATTATATATTCGCTGCTTTATTCCGATGCCACGTTATTCTGTTAAAAAGGCTCCTTCAGTTTTTGTATAGAAGTCGCTGTGGCTTTTTCTGTTTTCTGACCGATTTATCTCATTTGTTTGATTCAGATACCTCTGTACGTGTTTTCTTAATCATTCTGGACAAACGTGTCCATTCTGTGCAGTAAAAACGAAAGGGTAAACGGAATATACCCTATACAGCGTGTATATAATGTGTATAGGGTATAAAAACCACGATACAATAATAACCTATCTCCGACAAATATTCAAATGCGCTTTTTAAGTAAAAACATCCATAAAATTTCTATATTATGGATAATACTTTAACTATTTAATATTGAAATTTTGCAATAATACATTTTTTAAGAAATATTATATCAAGTATAAAAAAGGTCTTCAATGTAAAAGGTATGTATGGAGTTAATGGTTACCTTTTTATTGTATTATTTGAGAAGCGAACAGAAGGTTATTTATTATTAACATATTATTGAACGATATAAAAGAACTCTGTAGACAATAAAATAGCCAAGTGCTTTTATAAAAGATAAAGAAAACAAAAACTTGATATTATGTACATTGTGTGTATTAAAAAGAAGAGCTATGAATTAATTGTTCAAGAGTAATAAAGACAGTAATAATAATAAGTAAGTAATAATAATTTGAGACAGTAATAAATTTTTTTCTTTAAGTTTTACGAATTAAACCCATCCAAAATGTTTTCCTGAAAAAATATTTCTGGCTTCCCTCTGATGTTTATTCAGAGTCGACACATATTCAATGTTTATGATCAGAGCAAAAATATAATCGTAGTTATACTCGAAAAGTTATAATACGAAAAGTGTTTAAAGTGGGCGAAGATCCGAACCGATTATGTCATCGGCAAAACAAATATCTTGCCTTTATTTTTGCATTATGATATTCAATAATTGTATTTATTGTTCTTCAATCTTGCTTTTTTCATTCCATTCATTTTCGAGTATATTTATTAAATTCTACATTTCTAAATATTTTTCTTTCCCATCGATTAACACTCACTTTTGTTTGTTTAACATCCATTTAGACCGCTCCGCCTCCGTACTTTAGTAATGATGCCGATACCGAGTCCATGGTTTTCAATCGTCCGCAACATTCTTGCGTCAAGACTTTCCTACTCTTTTTGATATCGTTGATTGTGATGATGATGGGTATTCTGGGCGGCTACACACTCTATCGTATGTACGTTCCAGCCCACTCCAGCTTGTACATGCGTGCACTCTGCGACATTCCATATACGGCACGCTCCAATTTAACTTTACCACGTTTCTACGCGAGCTCCGATGATTTCCTACCTTTCAATCCGTTCCAACTTAATGAAGCGCCCTTCCCCTCTTTGCTGGATAATGATTACTTCCGTGAGGAAATCGAAATGGACACGTCAGATGATGAAGGCTTTTCCAAAATTGATGTACCTGATTTTAAGGATGGACGACGTGGCCGCTTCATGCACGATTTCAAGGAGAATCAGTCGGCCATCATTGACACCAGCGCAAATCGTTGCTTCATCATGCAGCTGGATCGTGAAACTACATACCCGCCAAAGAGTTTCATCGATCTGATGCAGAAAATGCGCTCTGGCTATTACAGCATTGACACAGACCGCATACGGCGTAAGATGCGCGTGGTCACACCTCCCATAACAGATCTGTCGGAGATCTCGGAACGCATTGCTAACGAGTGTTACGACATGAAGGTCTACATGTTGGAGAGTTACCAGTCCGGCGGTGAGTAACCAGCAGTCATTGCTAGTAATGATTATTTAGAAGTCGCTTTAATTCAACATATCAAATTTCATTTTGATTGCAGTGTTCAAACGTGAGGCCAATATCATCACAGATTCCGGCAAATTTGCCGAATTCTCTGGCAAGGGTATCGTGGAATTCGACCTGTTGAATATAGGGGAAATCGATAAATACGAGCGCGAGCATAAGTGAGTTAGTTAACAAGGTATACTTTTTTGCTAAACGAAAATATCATGCTTCTGAGCATTTTGTAGTATGTGGATATTTACTTTAAATTTAAAACGAGAATATATACTTTTCTTCTGAATTCAGTATATAAATTATTAAACCAACTACTGAGCTAACTATACATATTTGATATAAATATTTTAGAACTCTGGGAATGTACGAGTAAGTATCAAGTGATACGTTAATGGCCTGATTTTCAATAGTCCACGTGGGTGAGAAGCCTCAACTCGTTTCTCGTCAACGTAATGATTAACAGCGATTTCTAAACTCTTACGAAGCGTATCGTGCGCTTCTCGTAAGCATTTCAGAGGAGCTGTTTGATTTATTTAAGGTACATTTATTTTAGGTAAGGATTCTCTTTTTTTCATTTTTACTATGAGTTTCCCATATTTTGTTTTGACAACTGCTGAAAATTGTGATGTTTACTTCAAAATTGTGAAAGTGAATATTGGATAATAAAGACATAAAAACAAAACAAAGAACATATTTTTAGGAGTGTACTTTGCCAACGTTTCGAAGGGAAATATATCCTGATTTTAGTTTTGCCATATTTTTTATTGTTTCATTAACATTTGTGTTAAATAAAGTTACAAAATCATTTTTGGAACACACAAGTTTCAATGAAATAAATAAATGCAACTATTTTAACGTTTTTTAGAAACACTTCACGCTGGGTTTGCCAAAAGAATGCACTAAATGTCAGCTTGCGGCCACTCGTTACATATTGCATTTCAATCCCTTCTTTATCGTTCTCGTAAGAAGTATGGCAAGTGTTGTTGTGTTTTTACCGAACTCGTTCATTCATAATACCAAATTACCGACACAGCAAAATCACAAAGAAATCGTTTCGTTTGTCTATTGAAAATCAGGCCCTAAAATTCGAATTCTCAAGAGTATCAATAAAAATAAATATATCTAAACATCTAATTATATCGACTTGGTTCTCAAATATATTCTATATATATATACGCATATGTTATATATATGGCATATGTAAACCGGTACCTAAGAAATATGGAAAATTGTGACAAATATCTTAAAACTAGATTAACAAGCTATTATCTAAAAAATTCAATGTATTACCACTACTTCGATATTACCTTACATACACACATCCATATAGATTGTTGTATATACATAAAATATTATTTAAAAAAAATATTAAAATTTGTCCTTCCAATGGACAATGAAAAAACAATCTTACCTTTAAAAAAATACCATTTATAATAAATTTTTCCTGTTTGATATTTGTAAATGAAACTATGTAATTTGGAATTTTTTGTTAAAATCGGTCATATAAAAGTAAATGTTTGTAATTGTGGTTTACATTTGTAAAAAAGACAATTAAATACAAATTTTAAAATTAAGCATGTTGAAATCCTTGAATGGTTAAAGAATTGTAAATCAAATTTGAAAATATTTACAGAAATAAAAATCCAAAAAACTCAAAATCGACTTTAATTTTAATGGTTTTCTGTGGTGTTGTCGTTTTGTGAAATTTTGGTATAGGTAGGGCGTTGGGGTCTGGCGCAGCTTCCAAGATATATATTTTTTTGAGTACCTTAGTGTGTCTATTTCTGAGAAAAACATTTCTGTTTCAAGAACACAAGTCCATATTTAAATAATAATGCGTATAACTGCTAAACTCGAGGGGTGTGGTGAAAACAATGTGGCACAAATGAAGACAATAAAAATACCTTTCATGGTACCACTCGCGGTAGTTATTTGAAGTTATTGAACGTTCATTGATAGATCAACTAAAGGAAGCCGAATCTATCCAAATATAAAGCAACAAAATTGTAGCCATGACATGAATAAAATTAATAATTATAAAAATGTACGAAAATCCCTTTGGTTTAAACAACATATTCGCTTAATTTGCTCTATTAGATTTATTTATAACAGTTAACTTAATCTATTCACATAAACGGTTTACACAGTGCCAACGTATGATCTACACCGAAGACGACTTTCGTTACTTTACTATTGACGGCGGTCTTAAAGGGGAAGAACTGATCCTTTTTGTGGCCCAAACCTAATTGCCCAAAGCGGTTTTTGCCCCACATATAAAGATCTCCATCGGAATTAATGGCACCCATGTGAAACACTCCACAGCCGATAGATACAACCTCTGTCTTGTCACTGAAATCATTGCGTCCAAAGAGTGTAGGCAGCAGACGCTGTGGCCGTGATGCTTGCTCTACATGTGGACCGAAGCCTAAAATACCATAACCCCAAGTGTAAACCACACCTTCCTCATTGAGCAGCATGCAAAACGATCCACCCGATCCAATGTCTTTCACCTTGCCAAGGCCTTGTGTGATCTTTAAAAAACGTGGGGTGTTCAACTGCGTGGGAGCATCCGTAGCATCATTCAATTGTCCATATTCGGAATTGCCCCAACCGAAAACATCGCCCTTCTCATTCAGCGCCAGGATGCAATCCGATGAACAGCTCAACTTTACCACGCGTTCCTGCACAATCTCTCCCTCAGCACGTGCTATCACTCCGCGAGTTTCATAATTGCCTTGTCCTGTTTGTCCGTCGGCACCCCACCCACACGTGTATACACGCCCAAGTTTTGTCAGGAACATTGTGTGGTCTTGGCCGCACTCCACAGCAATCACCTCATCGTCTGCACTGCAGAAGGCGCTTTTCTCAATTCTATGTATCAAAGCACCGTCGCGATAGTTTTCATTTTCGACAATATCTCGCCCGCACTGTCCGTACGAGTTGTTGCCCATCGTGAACACGGTATTATTTTGGGTGACTACCACGAGATGCGCGCGTCCCGCCGACATGCATTTCACTTTCATATCAGCCTCCGTTTCGCTTTCTAGCCGTGGCAGCCAAATGGACGTTGGATAAATGATAACGTCAAGTTTCTGGGGATTGTTTGCGTCTCCCTTCGTCTGAAAACCGAGTTGAGAGTCGGTATTAAGTCCGGTGCCAAAAAGCATTTCTCCATCTGAACGATCTACGGCAAACACCGAGAAACCATACCCTGCCGTAATATCTTTTATGTTATTGTTAGTGGAGAACTGCATGCGAGTTGGGTGTTGAACTATTTCAGTGTATCGCTCTTGCGCCTTTTTCACATTCCGCTGGAGTCCCAATGCTCCCGTCTCTTGAAAGCCCCACGCGTAGACACGCAATCTATTGGGATCACTGACAACAGGTTCATAGGCTGCAAGCAATACAAATTGGTAACCGATATAAATGCAATTCGGTAAATATACAAATTACTTTTAATTTTGCTTTTGTCCTGTAGTAGAATGGATCGTTTCGCTTTCGTTGTATACGAGCGAACTAAAATGTGCTGCGTCTTTTGTAGACCTTTCAACATTCTTTACAAGATTTAATTTATAAAACTTAACTTAAATTATCATTTCATTTAAAAAAATGGATGGGAGATTAAAAAATTAACATGAAATAAGACCGCCTGATTATTTACCAGAGATAATGAGATAGGACACTTCGAATTCGTCGCAAAACACATTGGCATTTTCACTAACACTACGATAAAAAATTGTGATTTTGTGCAAAAAACTTGTACTTCGCTCTAAAAAACTTGTACTTCGCTGCAAAAAAGTTGTACTTCGCCGAAAATAAATTGATCGCATGAACGCATGCAAAATCAGTTTTTCGGGGGTTGTTTATCAAACGTCAAAACAAATAATTAAAAATATTATCCTTTTTATAAGTGTAAAATATATATAAAACATAACTCCCCGTTCCGTATAATGGTAATTATTGTATGTTTCCATATTTTACCCAGTATTGGTTGTTTATTTCTCATTTTTACTTTGGTATAAAGTTGTCGTTGTGTTAATTTTTCATTTCAAATGCATAGTTGTTTACCTTTTTACAAAAAAAAATACGATTAATAACTCCAGAATGGTCGCATTTATATTTTTTCATTTGGTTTCTAATATCTTTGAAAAATATGTATTGTTATACATTGTTGATGCACTTGGGGGTCAAACATCCGTTGCCACCTCCCATTTTAGGTTTGGGAAACTTCACCACCTTTGTTTATATATGGTGAAATTTATATTTTAAAAGCCAATGGCTTTGGCTATATGAAGTATCTTTTGAAACGGTTTCACTCAGTTCGTGGGAGAGAAAGATGAGGAAGAAAGAGAAAAGTCTACACTCTTATCGAACGTAAAGAATTTTTGAAACGAAAATAGCCCCTGCTTCTATTTCTTCTTGCGTTTCTTTGCACGCACATAAGAAAGCAGTTGTCGAAACGAAACGAAAGAAGAGCAACGCATTTTGCCGAACGCGTGTTCATATTTTCTCTCACTCTGGCCAACATTTGGATATTCATTAAATTTCACACACACTTTGTCATCTCATGTTTACGACTGTTGAAACCAAATGAGAAACCAGTGTGTAGCCACCGATGGTATGGACATACTAGTAGTGAAACCGTTTGAAAAGATATGCGCTTAGCCAAGCTGATTTCATAACTAACTGAATCCGTGGTGAAACATGAAACAGCTGATTTTTTCAACATAAGGAAAGACAGAAACAAGAACAACAATATGGTAGCTCTCACGTATAGTGTATATGAATTCAACAGCTCATAAAAAATAGACGTCAAACCGATTTTTGAAGGGGCGAATTCGAAGTGTCCTATCTCATTATCTCTGTTATTTACATTCATATTTTGGCGCTATGTGATAAACACAAATTAAGCACAAACATGTGATTAAGATCGTTCAGTCGAGACGTAACGTAACGGGACGTATGAAGATACCGTGACTAGTTCGTGGTATTTAGCAATTAGTTAAACCAAAAAAAAACAAATATTTTGTTTATACGATGTAGAGCCAAGTTTCCAGATGTAGCTTGAAATTCCCCCGATGGGAATTTGTAATAGGTTATAGGATATGGGAATTCGGTAGTATTTTTGAATTCATCGTGCGATTTTCTAATGCTCGTGGTCATTTTTATCCCACAACTCTATTTCCTACAAGTTTTAGAGCTTTAATAGCATATCAGAAGGACTTTCATAACAGACTTGCAAACTAAAAACTGAGGCTAAAAACCAAAAGCATTTTGGTTTAGCGCTGGAATCGCAACAACAATTTCAAGGGAGTTAAAACAGTTTACGAGTGGTTTTGGGGCTTAAAACAGTTTATTCCAAATACCCGGAAAAACCATTTTAGGGAAACACCATATAAGGCAAACGGCCTTATCTCTGGCGAACGGATTGATGAATTTGATTGAGATGAATTTAATTGATTGTGAATAATTATGAAAAATTTAGTATAATAAATTGGCTTACTTTTACCGTTGTGAAACTACTCCAATTTCCTTGCTGTTGTTTTAGTTTTATTGCTGATTGCAACAACAACTTCTTTGCTCTCGTACACTTATCGAGTTATCGAGCCCCTCGAAAAATAAAATTCTTACCACTACAACTCCTAAACTATTAAAGATATCTGGATAGGAACGGTACGGTTATACCGGAATTGAAATACCTTTTATTTATGTAAATTAAATTTTGTCGAAAAATCACTACTTTTGGCGAACAACGAATAAATAATAGGTATTTTAAATTCCTTCAACAGTACCCACCGTATACTGATATCTCTAATACTCTATAGAGATAAGAAATTCAATATTCAACTTTATCACTATACGAGAGCAAAAAACAGTGTTCCAAAAATCGTATTAGTTGTTGTTCCGATTCCAACATCAAGAATTTTTAACGCTTTCTATTGGTTTCCGAGTTATAGCCCTTTGAAATTTGAAAAGATCTCCTAAACTGTGAAATGTATATCTGTATATCTCCTAAACTGTATCAGACAACTGTGAAACATTATTTTACTAAGAAAAAATTATTGATTAAAAAAAGTTTACAAACTTTAAATTGAACGTTTCTTGAACAGTAAATGAAATGAATGTATCGAATGCTGAAAGTGATCATTTCTGCAGCGAAGAATACATAACTTATTCTTACGGTCAGTTGTAAGGGCACGAGTCAATTATATGGCAAAGAACTATACAGTTCATTTAAAAAACACAGCTTTCAATTGGTTCGATCGCCACCTAACGATTTCAATTTATATATAAACGTAAATTGTATAATATATATAATATAAACCTTATAATATAAAACGTAAACAAAAACGGAATTTACGTTTTTCACGAGTTTTGTTTTGTGTTTTTCGTAATTTTTCGTTTGTTTGACAACGGAGCATAAGAAAAGATCGAGAGAAGAGATTTTATCAGCTATGCGTGGTATAATGGATCGGCAGTTTCCAGGCAAAAAGTTGATAAACGACGCGAAAGCGAGAAGGCTATCGTATAGTGTAAAATTGTTTGTGTTTGCAAGTTCTCTGTCGAATTTGTATATGTATAGTGTTGCCTACACGCATTTGCACTGAACTCTAAGCGAAATCTTTGCGTTTCTAAAAATTACGTATAAAAATGCTTCAAATATCGTAGACATGGCAACATTTTCTGTCTGCTAAACAACGAAAGTCTGCAATACGAACGTAAGCTTCTATTATACTCATTTGGCTCGTTTCGTTTTCATTTTAATTTGATTTGTTTTCGTTTGCGTTTTCAAACTATTTACATTATAAGGCTGTAAATCTACCCACAATAAATCTTCGACTTCGAAATACTCAGCTAACTACACGGGTTCAATATATACAGCCTTATAATGTAAAAAGTTTCAAGCCCTAAACGAAAACGAAACATATGTTTTTCATGAGTTTTGTTTTGTGCTTTTCGTCATTTTTCGTTTGTTTGACAATTGAGCATAACAAAACTCAAGTAAAATCCGCTAAACGAAAAAAATGCTTGTTGTTGGTATTTTTACATGCTTTGCAGATTTTATCAGCTACGCGAATATATAATATAATGGATCGGCAGTTTCCAGGAAGAAAGTCGAGAAACCAAGCGAAAGCAAGAAGGCTATCGCCTAGTGTAAAATTGTTTGTGTTTTGCAAGTTGTCGAATTGTATGTGTTGAATTTGAATGTGTATAGTGTTGTGTACAGTGTTGCCGACACGCTTTTGCACTGCATTCTACCCGAAATCTTTGCGTTTCTGAAATTACTTATAAATATGCTTCAAATATTGTACACATGGCAACATTTTCTCTCTGCAACACAACGAAAGTGCAATACGAACGAAAAGCTTCTATTATACTAGTTTGGCTCGTTTCGTTTTCGTTTTCATTTGTGTTTTCGTTTTCAAACTATTTACATTATAAGGCTGATAGTCTTACAGCCTTATAATGTAAAAAGTTTCAAGCCGAAAACGAAAACGAAACATATGTTTTTCATTAGTTTTGTTTTGTGCTTTTCGTCATTTTTCGTTTTTTTGACAGCAGGAATATAACAGCTGACAAATGAAATACACCACGCGCATTTTACGTTTGTTGTTTGTATTTTCACATGAGTTTGCAGACACGAGGCATAATGGATGCTCAATTTCCAAGAAAAAAGTTGATAATCGAGGCGAAAGCAAAGAGGCTATCGTCTGGTGTAAAAAATAGTTTGTGCATTTTCAAGTTGTGTCGAATTTTTATACATTTGTCTTATAATTTCGGTAATTTGTGAGTTGTTCTGGAAACAATTAAAATGAGAAAGTAAATATATATCAAATAAATCGGTATCATTTCATATTAAAGTGATTTATATGTTAAAAAGTGAATAGTTATTTTGTTGTGTAAAAACTGAAGTAAAAACATGGCTGCATGTGTTTTTTTGTGAAATTGCGTGTGAATATTGTGTGAAATACATAAATATTTTCGCATAAATTTCACAACACTCGAAAACGCTATTATCAAGTGCCTTTGTCTAATTTGTTTTAGGTATAGTGTTGCCTACACGCATTTGCACTGAATTTTGCCCGAAATCTTTGTGTTTCTAAAAATTACTTAGAAAAATGCTTGAAATACTGTACACATGGCAACATTTTTTGTCTGCAAACAACGAAAGTCTGTAAATTTGTAATGGTGGACGAAAACGAAAATAACCAGCCGAAAAGCTTAGTTTATAGGTCGACTGGCTTCATTTCGTTTTCGTTTTCGTTTTTGTTTGTGTTTTCGTTTACGTCTTGAAACTTTTTACATTATAAGGCTGTTAACCGAAATAGACGAATGCAGACGTAACGAATGATTACGAATACGCTCGTAAGATAACAATTGTGAAGGATTACCCAAAATGAGTATACGTAACTTATTGAATATCAAGGAAACATTCTGACGAACCTTCCGTTAGAACCATACAGCATACGGATGTAATAAAATTTGAGGCTTAAAGCTGCAGTTGCGAACTGTGTCCAATTTTGTTGTTGTTGTTGCTGTTTTGGTGTTAATTACAGTACCAACAAAATTTATTTGTGGCCACTTTAGGAGTTATAACCCCTTGAATTTTGAAATTTCAGAGCTTGTTTCTCCTTACCTATTAAAGTTATCTCGGTGATATTATCACCGTTATAGACCTTACATTTTTGTTAAGAAATATTTTATCGAAAATTGGGCAATTATCGCTAACGCTGTTCGATGTGCGCCAGCACTTATGTACGTCGAACTACTTTTGAACTGCCGAAATCCATATTTACCTTTTTGATCATGTAAAGGCGGTTTGGCGAAATATCAAATCCATTTTAGTATTTGCTGAAGTTCGATGAAAATGGCAGTTAAAACACGTTGACGGGTCTATGTATGATTTGATCCAATGATAGATCCAGTTTGAACGGATAGCTACCACCCATCCCTGCTTCGTGTATGATTCTGCTTAAAATATTCTTGTCATTCCAACAATTGTTTTGGCATGACTATTTTTTTATTGATGTAGGAATGTTAGCAGAGGAACTCTATTAATTTTTCCTCCATATTTCCCAATATCCAAGCACAAAATATAACGGCTTCGCTAAAATTGCTTACACTAAACTTTTTGTTAGAACATATGTTGACGCAACGCTGTTATTTCGGTATAGCGCAACGTCGTTTCCTAGTCGCAGTGATAAACGCTATGCAAGACGCACTTATTTAGGTACCACAGTAATAAGTTGAAAGTTAGGCAGTTTTGGTCTTCGACGCATGCGTTGGATATGCGCGTTTGCCCTTAAAAAACCATACACTCAACTCGTTTTGACAGTTCAGAACTCCGATATCAAAGAATGACGGGCCATATGAGCCTGCGCCCTTAAAATGTTCATCATTCGTTCCGCCAAACCAAAAAACGAGAGACAGATGGCGAAAAATTTGAACGAGTGAAGAAGTAATCGTCGGTGCTCAGTGGAATATTTTCTGTCTGTTCAGAACAAACTTTTGCATATAAAATTAATAAATTATTAAAATTAATTTAGCAAAATTGTCCTAATAAATATAACATTAATAGTATAAAGATTAGTGTTTGAGATAGATGCATGAAGTGTGTAATAGTGGAAAAAATATAAAACTGAAAAGTACTGATATCAAGAAGTCAACAGAATGAAAAATTTATGAAAATCGTATTGCAGTCGTATTTAAATGCAGTTAGAATGAAATAATTGTAAATACAACAAAATTGAAAAGCAGTAAAGGAAGTAAATGAAGAAATTTTTTCCCTAGAAATACATGTGCAAATTGCAGTGAATGTAATATTTCCTCGCTTCAGAGAAAATGTTAGTGCGGTATTAATAATAAATAACAGCGGTAGTTAGTGTTAGTTAGCTGGTAGTTAGTGACAAACAAAAAAGAAATTGGAAGTATGCATCATACGGAAAAGTTAAATACTCTATTGTATTAATTTTTCATCAGTCAAACAAAATCAAAACCACGAACCACCTAAAAAAGTCGGTGGATGCAACGATTTTCACTGACGGTCATACTCGTCAACATCATCATCATCGCCATCGTCATGCAGTAAGGGCTGGGGCTGCAAAAATCCATTTTCAAATAACGACTCCGGTAGGTACACACACAAAAATCCATACTCCTTCGCTCGCTTGCTCCTGTTTGATTCTGCTTTCTATTTATTCCTTGTTTTTTCACTCCCAACACTGCCTACCAACCTGTAATAGATTCGACTTTTCTCTAAACGATGTTTTTGGGTTGGTTCTGCTAGGATATTCTCCAACACCACCGCTTGCATGCCATTCTTTTCAGTTCGAAGCTCTCACTTGTTAGTTTCAATTTTCATTGCATTCTCTAACGGAAACGCATTACTCCCATTTCTTGAGTCGCTGCTCTCCTGGAGTAACACTTTAGTTTCATGAGTGTCTCTCTCGTAGAGCGTATATCCTGCTGGAAACATCCAGCAGCACCACCTCCCACCCTTTTTTGTTGTTGTTCTTGTCACTACATGGGACCGCATGGGAAATAATGCGGTGCAGCGCATACAGCGGCAGAACTCCAGACACACCTCATTGTGTTATGTGTAAAGTGAACGTGAATCCTGTTATTAAAGGGTGAAAGCTCTTTTGTGGAAAACTGCGAAAATGTCAGCAGCAACGAATTCAATTTAATGTGTGTTCAAATATCAGTAAAACAGTATGTTATTCTATAGGTTATTGAAATTTCAATTAAATGTATCGTAATATATATCAGAATATATTTAAAGTACAATGAAATTAAGGAATATTCATTATCCCTTGGTTAAAAGTTGACATATCTAAGAATTATATCAAAAACATCACAGTTTTTTACAATTAATACAAACATGTTTAGAGTTGTCAATTAAGAATTCATATTTGTGCCTTAGGATGGCTTCTTTATAAAACAGTGTATTAATAAATATATTAAGAAAAACCACAAAAAAATAGTATATATTCCTCCGTGTGTATACGAATAATTAATTTATCAGTTTTAACTTATTTGGAACTAAAGATAGTTCTTTCTCTACTCTATATCTTTACAGTATATTTTATTTGAACTTCAACTCAATTTTATCGCTTTAATCGCCTAGAATTGAGTGCAGTTATAGCAAACATTCAACGATAAACGCGTGTCAATTTTATTCCATTTCATTTCATTCCATTTCAACCCTTAAAAAGATATATGTTTTTTCTGGCTTAAGTGTTCTCCGCTTGATATTAAAATAATGCAAATTAAAGGCCTTAACTCGTAACTGACGCAACTTCATTCCAAATTTGGTCATCTACTTTATCACTTAATGCTTAATAATAAACTCTGGGATGCAATAATTTAAAAGTTACTCCATTTAATAAGACTTATTTTAATTGTACTCTAAAATTATTCATTCAGTTAAGTTCAGTTCAGTTCATTCAGTTACAAAACACACTTGTTTTGTGTAAAGTAAATTAATGCAGTTTTGAAATATGGGAATCTTTGTATTGCTCCCTCCCCTCCTGATTACAGTTACAACTCAAGTGCAGAAGGATGCATATCTGCTAGGTACCACCTTCTGCTTGTAGTCATATTTACTGTTCTTCGTCCACTCTGACTTTCATTGTTCTATTCTAAAATTTTGTCGTGGTTTCTCGTCACAAATGAATTCTTCGCTTTATGCAGCATTCACGTACCGACATCAGTGACTTCTCCACGACACTATCAGCACCATCACCACTACCGCCACTAACAGTAACTTCACCTTCCTACCGAATAACTTCAGAATGTTATTTGACGTGCTCGTCCTGCTTTCCAATTGGATAAAAATCGCCGGCAAAAGTGATGCAAAAAGCACCCGGCACAAACAACGACGCGACGAGGACTACGAGGACGAAGGCAACAACAAAAACAACAAGATTACATTTTCGTAACCTAAAACTTCGTGCTCGGTGGATAAAAGAGTTTTCTCCGTTTTCTCCTTTTCCCTTTCGCTCATATTGTTTTTGTTCCGTATTTGTGGCTACTAAATTAAATTGCTCGACTTTGTTGTTGTGTTGTATGGCTATTTTCATTGCCACTTATTCTCGGTTAAAGGGTTTCATTACTATAAAACACTAGTCCATATATATGCACATACCTAAATGTCATTGTAGCTCTCAAAAACGATATCTTCAAATCAAAGCAGTCAAATATGATTTATTTCAAAAATTTATTTAAAAAAACGACAATAATATAAAATCAAACCTAATACGAAGTTCTGCTTTTAATTATTCCCTTTTTTCGATTAGAAAACAAATAAGGTTAGTTTTTAAGGACATTTTAAGACCGAACTATAAAATCGATTTATTCTTTTCGACTACGAGGAAGTAAATCTTTTCGTGCTCTCCTAAACGATCATAAATTTTCACTTTAAATTTTTTATTACTTTGCCACCCCCACAAACAGGAAAGCTATTAATTGAATTACTTTTTGCTGCTCTCTTTTCTAACTCGGCGTCAACTTGAACTCGCTCTGAATAGCAATCAAGACAACAAACAAAAACTTATGCTTTTTCAAGAAGTTCATTGGCCAACGTAAGGAACGACAACAGCAATAACAACAAGAAAGTATATTTATCAACAGTTGATTATTTTGTACTCAGTTGAAACTGTAGTTACATATCATATACTTACCTATATAAATGTATCTAATAAGGGCGCTTTAGAGCGCAGTTGTTGCCGTTGGTAATTATTTTCTTGCAATTTATTTTATTTTCATGACTTTTAATTAAACTTAATTGACAGTGGATAGTTAGTTATGAAATATTCATTACTTAGTTAGTAAAAAAGAGCTTTAAAAAGGTCTTCTTCTTAAATATAGTAATATAAATTAAGTTTTTTGATATATTCAAGTCGTATATGTATATTTGATCGTCTTTTGGTATCATATAATTTTCTCGCGACTCAGTGAACATTCTTAGATATACTTGTATTTTATACATTACAATCTGATGTTTGATGTCGAAAGGCAAAAGTTACGAGATTCGTATTCCTTAAAAAATCTACATTACGATTGTATATTAATTCATTAGCTTATTGAGCAGCTTCTTTCGTATTCTCTATTATTTTCTTCTTCTCTCTTAAAGCATCAACATTTACTTGAATGTCTTGGACGAACCAACCCATTAAACCCACATATAATCATATCCCGATGGCCTGAGTTAAAGTCAAACCAATCGATTAAGGTTTGAATAATTTATATACATATGTATGTATATATGACGCGTTCCATCATTTTACGTGCAGACCGAAATTTGTTATTCTTGTTTTCGATTTTTCCATGTTTGATTACGCAGTGTTTCCACCGCTACGCAACTTTATTCCATCATCCAATTTATTTGAGCGCTTTTCTTCAACTCTTTCGAGTTGGTCTGTAGAGTACACAGCAGCAACAGCGTCCAGCAGAAATTCAAGCTGCTTCTTTCGATCAATTGTATGGCTAAAGAAGTGTCATCTAGCGTAGAGGTATATCATTAGTGTTATATTGCCCCGAGGAAGCAAACTCCGGCTACTGCTCCCGCTGGGTAGTGCCACTGGTATACATATATACATACGATACACACAAGAATTGGTTTTTGCCATCAACTCCGATGAGCTCTCCACGGAGAAATGAGAGCGCTTTTATTATGAGGTCTTCATGTAATAAATAAAATAGTTTGCATGAAACAAGATATGTGTGTGCTATATGTTTGGTTGCGTTATTTTATATGGTTTTGTACATCATATTTATTGTATAAGATGTGCCGGGTGCGAACTTTTGAAAAATATCGTCATTGAGGGCACTTCAATGTGTGTGCTGATGTGTGGATGGATGCTGAGGTCGTCGCACAAATTTAATTGTCAATATTTTATTGTGTATGCCATTCAGTACTTTTAAATGTGTTCAATTATATTGAAACGAATAATAATAGTAAAATAAATGTGCGGCAAATTGCTTTTCAATTTTAAATTTAAAAATAATTACTAAATACAATTATGTGAAACTTCTGTTTGCTATTCTGGGTTGTTACAATATAAAATTTTAATGGACGCCTTTCTTTTTATGTATTTCCTTCATTTATTCGGATTACATTCAATAGAAGAGTTATAAGTTGTATCCATTGTTTATTGGTGCGAAAATAATGACAATTAAAGCCAATTTTGCCTGGAGAATTTCGTTTACCTTTAGCTTGTTTGCTTGAATTACAATTGTTTTGAAACGAGTGTGATTATGAATATGAGTTATTAATAGATAATGTTTATTTGGAGTATTTATTAGCTAGCATTATAAATACATATTTAAAAAATATATGAATTCAAGTAATCCCCTAGGAACAAGGAAAGTAGCTGAAATGTTAAACGATTAACACTGATAAATCATAAATCTAACTTGTATAACGGATAAAGATATTAACTACTTAACTTATTAATAGCTGTTAATTTTTTGTCACAAATTAGAAAACAAAAACTCGTTCATAACTGATTCACTTTTTGTTTGCAGTGTAGCATTTCTTCTTTAACACTTCTTTGAACATAATCACTAATGTGTTTGTGTGACCCAGTTTCTCGAATCTGCTTTTGCATTCTCTTCTTCATCATCTTTTTATCGTAAAATGTTTCTTTGTTCTTATCCTTCTCTCTTATTATGAATGCTTACTGTTTTTTATTTGTCATTTTACTGGTGAACGCCTCTTTTTTCTGTTCCGTTTTCGTTTGTGTTCACTCGAAACATAAGCTACTGTTTATGATGATTAATAATGCAACAGCTAGAAGACTAACATTTTTTAATTTCTTATCATGTATCAAGTAAAAATGAGTTGGGAATCACAATTCCCAGCAGAACCTTAATGCAACTCTCGGCACTGGTTCCACTTGCATTGCTTCATCACTCTTCCATTAAAATTTAAAAAACTATAAAATTCGTTTAAAAAACTTATGAACGATTCAGTATTTCGTGTTTGTTGTGGAATCGTGGTTTTTATTTTACACTTTGTATATAAACATTATGTATACAAACATTTCATGTTTATTTTAAACTTCGTAGAAATGTATCAATTCGGTTAGATACGACATTTTCGACTAAAAATTGCATATCGATATAACCACTAACCACATAATATTATGTGGTTAGTGATATAACTAACTACAATTGGACGGATAAATCAAAGTTTAAATTTAAAGTTATTATTTAATTCATTAATTATATCTGCTATTATAGACGGACGACTTGAGTGTTTTTAATAATCATCTGAATAATAGTCAAAACTTAGTTTCCAAACAAAAGTTCACCGATTTGTTTCAGAAATAATTTGTCTTTGTTGTAATAAAAAATTTGCTTATCATTCTCTTATAATAATTAACTTTATAATAACTGTTCTTGTATGTCACACAAAATGTTGTACTTCCATCAATCAATGCAAATTGACTTATTATAACCTCCACACACTTCGCTTTGCTTTGTTTTTACTAATTTTACCTTATATAAGATTGAATTTTCGATAATCGTCAAACTGTAGTTTGTTTTTGTTGTTGTTGTATTTTGTTAGACCTACAACTACAAAAATCGAGTTCTTGTGTCATTGGAAATTGACAACAATTTGTGAAAAACTGTTTAGTCAGCACAGACGGACATTCTCACTGTCCTTGGTTAACTATAACGTCATTTCGCACTGAGACGCATTTAAAAACAGTACCACCGCAAAAGAAAATAATATTCGATACAGAAAAACAAACAGAAGCACAAAAACCAAGAAAATACCCAATATTTATTACGTAGGTGTTGAAGTGGTCGCTTATTTTAGATCACAATCACAAGTTATTGATTTACATTTTTCGTTTGGCTGGTTTTTGGTTCCTAATTTCCTATGTTAGTCACAAACAACACAACACGCCCAACTAAAATCAGCACCTCAGAGAATAACAATAACAACATGGTAACCATGGTAGCCCTCGATTTAAGCCTTCCCTGAGTTTGGCACTTTTTTAAACCAAGTTGCAGCCTGAAAGCCATGCTGTGCCCCTTAAAAGTGGTCACAGAATCACAATAAATCGCAAGATACTTTTCTAAACGAGTGTCCATTCTATTTATAGCACATTGTCCATTTAAATCTGCTGCATGAATCACCTAGTCAAAGCATGAATTAAATAAATTTCTTATTTGTAGGAAAAACAAAATCGAAATGAAATCGTTTTCAATCATGAGCGCTGAGCTTAAATACCAAACAAAAAATCAGTTAACAGTAATACAAATAACCACATTTATGATTTACTACGGAGCAGTTCGTAGCTGGTGTAGTATAAAGTCGGATTTCACTATCGATGTACCATCATCTACCTCACGTAGACGAGAACCTTCGCCTTTGAAAAGTGTGGCTCTAACGCCGCAAAAACACATACAAATGTTCGTTCAATCTTGGCACAGATAAAGGTGATGGTTAAAGGTTTGCTGGAAAATAAACATTATATTGTGGACTATTGTGCAAAATTTTTGTTTAGGTTATGGAAGTTACATTTGTAAGAATAAAAGGCCTTTCCTTCAAAAGGCGTGCATACTCAATTCTTCATAGTCGTTTACTACTTGTTTTTCTTTGAAATTAAGTTAATGTTAATGTTATGTTAGATGTTAACTGCTCTTGACTTTTTTATAAGCACAGCGGACAATTTTCAGAATCGCTTAGCTTGTGTGTTCCACACTTTATAGCTTTAAAACAATCTTGCTTCCTACGGTAATTCGTCGTAATAACGTTAAGTCAGTTAGTTTGATGCAGAAATTGAATGTACGGAGTTATTTTTGATAACCTTGATGTTTCTTCTTAACCCTAGACCACTTAAAAAAAAACAACCTAATATGCTTTTTGGGGACCATTTGGTCCCAAAACGTATTTGCTTATAATTTAACCGATAAAAAAAGTAAGAAGACTTTAATTTGTTTTTTTTATTTGTATTATTTAATTTATTGATATTATTTAATAATAAACATATAGGTAGTCCATAACAGATAAGCTTATTCTAAATCGTTAGTTGCACATTCCAAACATAGAGTTGTTCTATGCTCTTTGCAAATAAATTTTGAGCAGTTTGTGCAAACTAGATCACATTTGTGTTTTTCCGAGCCTGTGCAAAAAGTGCAAAGTCCTCTTGATCTCTTTGATGAATGTGGGGTGTCCTCTGTTTTTTTACATCTTTTTGTAAGAAGCGGCTTTTTGTTCGATTTTATGAAGTTATCTGCCAAGTCTTGACCAAGTTTTTCCAGGAACATTCTTCTGAACCTTTTCTTGTGCTCTTCATGAAATCTTGGATTGATTGCATCATACAGGACTAGCGCATTGGAAGCAGAAATGTCCAACATGTTGCAAAATACAGCCACAGGCCAACGGTTTGTCTTTCTTTTCGTGCTAAAACGAGACAGCATTTCATCTACTACATCCACTCCACCTAATAGGATTCAATAAATAAAAGAAGAAATACAAAAATATATTATATATGGATATGTTATTGGCATACAAGTTTATAGTAATACAAGAAGAAGAAAGAAAACTATACCTTTTGTGTGATTGTAGAATTTGATGATTTCGGGTAGCTTTTTGGGATTAGTTTCATCTACATTTGCTTGATGATGAAAAGTACTAAGGAGTACTGTGCATAAATTTTTTCGACCAACGTATGAGACCAATGTGGTGTCTTTGGTAAATGCAAAACTTGAGGAGTAAAGTGGTACCTTTCTGCATATCAGTAGTTTCGGCGGAATGCAAGTCTTGTTTTTTCTCAGGGTTCCAACTATAGTTATTTTCTGCCGAAGCAATTCTTGGGCCAATTCGTATGAAGTGAAGAAGTTATCCGTAGTAACATTATGACCCTTCAATCCCTGTACTAGGTCCAGCACCACACGTTTCCCCTGTTGCCTTTCGATTTCACCAGATGTTGATTTTCCGAGGTAGGGTTGGATTTTCCATGTATATCCCGTCTTTGCGTCAACTAGCATCCAGAATTTAAAATTTAAAAATTTAAAAATCTGAATAGCTTGGAACATATATAGCCGATTTGCAAATGCATAAAACAAACACATCAGACAAACCTAATTACAGGTCATTTCGCATTTGAAGTATACTTACCTGTCATTTCGCGTTTGAGGTAAAAATTATATAAAAAAGAAACCTACCTGTAAATGGCCGTTTTTATAATTATCCCTGGCTGCTGTACCTTACCTTGGTCAAAGCCCGAGGGCACCTGACCTTTTAAAGACAGGCAGGGGTTTTTATGTAGAAGAGGTAATAGAAAACAACGGCCCCTGCTTTTTAGAGATCTCGTTATGAAAAAAAGGTGAACAAAAAATTTTTTCACGTCTTCCGATTCGTGGAATACAATATTGGAATTTCCATTCATTATCTGGTGTGTTTCTATGATTTCATTTTAATTTTTGAACCAAATTATTGAAAAAACTGTTATGGGACCATTTGGTCCCAAATAAGCATATTTGTTATAATGCCTATTACGACCATTTCTAAAAATATTTTTTTAAAAATTATTAAGATGAAAGAAAGAGATCAATAAATTATTAAACGCCGAAAAGTTTCAGGTTGGCAGGTTTTACATTTCAGAAGTTATGAGCGCAAAAGTATGGTTTGGGACCAAATGGTCTCAATAAGTGGTCTAGGGTTAATTTGTTAATTGCTCGTATGAACTAGTGGAATAAATTGTGCCATAAAATTGTCTCTTGTTTTTTTTTTTCAAGTAATCAACTATTGTAGTTAATCAGTGATTTTATCAAGTGAAAGTCTGTTTATAACAACTGAGTTGTTACTCTCCTCTAAATACTTTTCTTATCAGATAAATAGATATTTCCATTGCTTAATAAGAACTAATTTACAAGTTTTAAGAAAATAACTAAGTAAGTACTTCTTCGAACTGTTTATCGATCTTGAAATTGAAATGTATTCAAATATGTTTTTCTAAAGTTAACTTTAAAACATACATATACAATAAACGAGTACGTATTTTGTTCACGTAGAACTAATAGATGAGATTACGTAGATACTTAAGTGAAAGTCTCATTAGTTTCAATGTTAAAGTGTCAAGGTTGCTATTATTTTTATTAATTTCTTTTATGATATAATATATACATATATATGCAATAGGGTCTGAATATTGGGTCTCGATTTAAAGGATTCAATACGATTGTTCTTCAAAGAGTTCTGAATAATCAAAATCTATATTTCAGTGAATAAAGAGTTTGTACTCAAGGAATTTCTTCCACAGCCTGAAATGGATTTTAAAACACTCAAATCTAAAATATAATCAGTCAAGTTATTATTCCTTTCGGAATTATGAAATTTCGTTTTTTGGGTCTTATTTAAGTATGATTAACAAAAGGGCAACACATAAAAAACCTATATAAAGCATCTCTAATGCAATTTCCATCAGAATCTTTCAATATATGAGGAATGCAATTTGTCAACAACGATCCTAATTAAAGTAACTTCCGTCTGCCAAGCTAATTAAATTTCGTTTTATTTTCCTGAAGATATGATTAAAACTCTTGCTAGTGTGCGTGTTTCTCACTCTGTCTAACTTCAAAAATAGAAAGGAAAAAGTGCAGAAAATAAAGAAACAGAAAACACTAGCGCGTAGTGTATGACGATCAGGTGGAGGATAAAAACGATGGAGGAGGGTGGCGGGACCAGACGAACTAAAAGTGTAAAGGGGATAATCAAGCAACCGCCATTTTAATTTATTCACCTGTAAATCAAGCCAAAAAATAATAAACAAAAGACCAAACACAAAAATCATTTCTCCAAGTGGAAGAAATCTTGTAATTTTTTTTTCTTTGACAAAGTCTGGCGCGTGCATTTGTAACGGTAAAGATAAGTATTTGGATGTTTGTTGTTTGCATTTGTATTTTATGCTTTTTATTTATGCTTATGTTTCCACTGAATGGATTGAGTTGGCACGAAGCATCAGAAATGCTTTTGGCGCTAAGTAATGTTGCATGAAATTCGTCAGCCACCAAAAACGATATGAACGACAACAGAAAAGCAGGGAGCAGAATATACAAAGTGAATAAACTTGGATTTCTTGACGTGTTTTGAGGATTCAGACGACGTGACACACTCGAAAGTCTAAAGGAAGTCACTCTGTTGGAACAAGAAAATTGTACAGTGAAAGGGTGTTTTAGCAACGACATGACTGTTTTATTGAGTCAGACATACTGAAGAATATATTGACGTAAAGCAAGACGATATACAGGATATTTTATTATGACACTGAAGTCATTATTCTCGGTTATTTTTAAAGATATCCATTTTTTTCTATATTTGACTGAAAACCTGCGAACTAAGAGGCCAGAATAAACCAGTTTCGTGAAGTGTCACGTTAAAATCAGTCCCACATACCTCTGATATCAGATCGTTAAAGTAATCGGCAGCCATCACCTTGTAAAACTATCACATCAACGTTGTGCCACCTTTTTTGGGCCCTGTTTTATTAGTTTCATGAAAAGCACTTTTTCTCAGCAGAGCACAAAAGCTAACAATAACGTGACAAATCAAAAAGTCTTCATAATTACAAGTTTGGTGAAGTTGAAGTTATATATGTATACGAGTATATATGGAATGAACTATTAAATAACATTTATTTGAGCGAAAAAGAATGGTACTCAGTCTATATTAGTAATGTACTAATAACTAAAACAAAACACGAAATGAATTTTAAACAGAATGACAATCACAAAAAAAGAACAATATAATATAGGATTTATAATCAATATAGGATACGTAGTGTTATATTGATCACACCTTATGCAAAATTCTCATGGTTAAATAAAAATATGTTGTGGTTAAATAGCATCTTCAACTCAAAGTTCAGTTTTAACAGTCGGCAATTAAAAAGTTCAAATGAAAAGTAAAATCTATATCTATGATTTTCGTAGTTAAATTGTGAAAACGCTTAAAATCCAATTTATTTGTTGTAATGAGCTTATGGAAAACTCTCTCTGACAAAATACAAGCGTTCTATTGTTCCGGAGGAATTGCAGCAAATCCTATGGAGGTACCCAATACCATCCACCAGAACAGCACTTGATGATGGTTGGCTGACAATGCAGAATCTGGAAAGTGTTCTCCCTTCGTCATTTACGCCACACTGACTCCAGGCGATTTGGTTACAGTAGTTAGTGCTGCGGAATGGTTTCGAATTTTAATGAGTTGCACCGCAGGATTTCTTGTGAAATAGAATACAGCTCCTAAGAGTCATGTATACCAAATAATGTAATACGTAATCTAAGTTTAAAGCTGAAGAATAGTATATAAACATTTCAAAATGTTGTACATTGCCTACATAAGATAAGGTCTAACTTCAGATAGACGTAGTAAGCACAAAGCTAATGAAAAATTCAAATAAATTTAGATTTATTTTAAAACCTTGTCAAAGAAATAACTTCGAACGAATTTCAGTTGGCGAATGTAATCTGAAATTTTCATAAATGATTTTAATTTTGTCTTAACAATGAATAACATTATTAATGTATTACATTTTCTTGTAAATGACCTCTAATGCAGTGTCCGCAGATAACGTATCTGTGCACAGTGACAACGTCATTTATACACTGTCAAAAATTAATCTTTGCGGTCATGAATAACTGCTTAAAGGGTTCGGCGATTTGAACACGCCAGAACAGTTAAAAAATACATGCATACTCTACCATATTATTGTACTTTGTTTGTTATCTTTTGTTTGTTTGTAGTGTTAAGTATAGATTTGGCCTTAATTTGTCAGTTATTTGAGGATAATGTTTTGGCTAGGTTTCATACTCGTATATAAAATGAAAAAAATCAAAATTCATCTTTTTGGCATTTGTATTGGCTCTCAATTCTCTTTCAATTGTCTTAATTGAACGTTAATTAAATGCTTCATTTCTCAGGCACCCCTGATTGAAGATTGACTTCAATTTTATATTAGTTCGTGATTGTTTCTTTACACTTTTCTCTTATTTTTCGTATTATTTTCATCACTGCTTTCAATGAAGCAAACGTAACGTTTCGTTCATGACTTGGAAGAGTTTAAAACTTGTGAAACTTTCTCTGGTTTTTTCTCGATTACGAAGAAACGATAACCATGAATTCAATTAATGAGGTTTCTTGTTACCATTACTCTTTTTTTTATTGACAATCATTATTCTCTATGTTCGTTTACTGGTTGAATATAAAAGAGTATAAATAAAATCATAATATAATATAAAATATTGAAAATATTGAAAATAAATATTGAAAATAAAATATTGAATTGGTTGAATATAAAAATTATAATCATAATAATTCACAATTTCTGAATCATATCAATCTCATCTTCATATTGAGACATTATGTTTTCTACTTTTGAAATTAATTATGACTTTTTATGTTTAAGGCTTCGCGAAACGCTTTTTACGCTTTTTAAACAAACCCAAATTGCAACTAAGTAAACTTTGAACACCCAGAAATACTCTTGCCAAACGTTTCACCAAACTAAAAACTACTCCATCCATCGCTGTTGTTGAACTCCACCCAACCGATGAGAAAATCACCACCTAGGAGCCACTTAAACCAGGCCAGCCCAACACTCATATGACTTCATGCCAATTCTCCTCACTTTGTGCACAGAATGCACTCCCATTCGTCCCACTCTGACCATTATTATTATTATTATTATTATATGGTACAGCAGGGAAATAAAGTTGCCAACTTCTGATATCCAGTCGCTTCTTCGCTCTACTTTAGTTACTTTCTCGTACACATACCCATTTAAAGGTCCTATTAAAAGCGTTGATATTAAAAAAAGGAAAGAGGACATCCTCATGGCCTCTGTTTACTCAATATATGCGCCTATGAATATGCAACGATGCAAATGTTGAGCTCTACAGGAGCTGCCAGAAAAAATAAAATAAAAATCCGAGAAACCAAATCAATCATGAAGTATTCCAATTGACTTAACGACCTATAAAAATCTGAACTCTTATATAGGATTATTTAAAGATTTTATTATTCGCCTGTTGGCGTCAGTTGGCTCTTGGAGATGCGATGATGTCCCACATATACTGCCAAGAAAAACGCTCGTATGTATATAAAACTAAAAATAATATTGTGACCAATTTAGTGCCTCGATGATGGTGGGTGTCCCGGATAATTGTGAACATAATGTTGACGTTCGTGATGATAAGATTCTAAGATTCTTAAATTTGTATTATTTTGTAAAGAAGTTTAAACACTGTTTATTTTAAGTACTTATTTAAACAGCATTTATTTTAATTTTTCAGAATTCAAAATTAACCAAAAGCTTGACTAATTTATCACCTTTTTAGCAACGAAGAACAATATTTCAGAGTGAAATATAGAAGGTGGTCATAAGAAATTGAAATTGTTATTAATCGGGTTTCTTAGCTTCTTCGTGTTGTGCCTTTTCTTAACTTTTTTCCTTCCCTGTCTATATCAATATATGGTAAACATCACAAAAGCAGTTAATTCTTTAAAGGCCGAAACCTGACGGCGATTAATTTCTATGTAGTAAATACATGCATATATACATTAATTCTTTAATATTTCTACTTAGTTTGGCTTTAAATTTTCAGCTCCAGAAGTGGCAAACTTTTTACCCACTGACCCTCTTCCTCCGGTCATACATTTTCTCCCCTTGAAACCTCTTTACTGTTGTTTCCAAATCCATTTCATACTATATTTGTTATCATATCGAATTTGTTATCATTCATCATATATTTTTCATCATATCATACTTTTTACTTATTTAAATAATATATCTATTCATGTTTTTCATTGATAAAACCATATTTTATGGAATCGCTTTTTACAAACGCTTCTTTTGTGCTTCATATTAATTTCTCGTTTTTATTTGCAAACATTTTTTCATCAAATTTTCTTCAGAAATGATTTTTCATTGGCATTTTAAGCGCATCATCGTCCGCAACAAATTGCTGTACATAACATCCAACAACAACAACTTGAATATATTCATCAATAAACGAGATCAATAGAGAGTGGAAAAAAAGGTAGATCCGTCTGGCAGACAAGCAGTTCGCACAAGCACTCACTCATTCACCCCTTGAACACCCCCGAACCTCCCTCCTCTACGACTAATAGAGGAGCTGGAATGTTGGAATATTCCCAACGATTCACGCGAAATATCCCCGATTCCTCCACAAGCAATCAATTGCCAATAATAAGTCGTCAACAGCTTCATCAACGACCTCATCAACAACAGTCGCAGCAGCCGCATCCTCAGCCACAACATACTCGCTATCCGTCAGGCAGCGGTAGTGGCAGCGCTGCACCGACACCTGGATTAATAGTTGCAAGTAACTGGCAGCAACCGCAACAGTTGCACCATAACCAAAATCAACATCACTATCAACAACACCAACAGACATCATTGCCACCACCGGGATCACCGGCGCATCATCAGCGTCATACACATCAGCATCAGCAACAGCAACAACAACACCACCAAGGTAATCACTCTTCGGCATCGACTTGTAGTGCACAACAACAGCAGCACAAAAGCGTAACATTTAGTCAAGAAACAACGACGTCATCAAGCAACTGCTCTTCCAAGAACGGCGCCGTTGAACGTGACACAACAACAACTTGTGGCAGCTCTAGTCAGCAACAATCAATGGCGGGCAACATGAAGCACGGTATATTAAAAAAAAAACAAAAACAAATAACCCCATATTAATTAATCTATAAATATGACTTATAAAAGTGCAAATTTGAAGTACATAGTTACATTTGATATGCGTACTTTAATTAGTTACTTAATTTTGTAAAAACTCCTAAGAAAAGTAGACTTGATATAAATCCTTTAAAAATTTGACCAATTTATTGGCAAAAATTTCTTCTTCAAACTTACTACATTTCAACTACATATTAATTTGAATTCTATTGTTGATTACTTTCTCCATTTCTATAAATTCAGTTAATTCAATTCAATTCATTTAATTACTTAGAATTAAATACTTAGAAGGAGTTTACTTGAAAACACGTGTACTTGCGTTTTTATAAAGCTATTTGAAAGTACAAAAAACCTAGAGTGTGCTCTTCTCCTTATTGCTTTTGTTTATGTATCGATTTCGATACCATTTTGAAGGCAAATCACAAGAAGATGTCTGCTACGTGGTGGCCAAATACGATTACGCGGCGCAAGGGGCACAGGAATTAGATCTTCGGAAAAATGAACGCTACTTGTTGCTCGATGACTCCAAACATTGGTGGCGCGTGCAAAATAATCGCAACCAATCCGGTTACGTACCGAGCAACTACGTTAAAAAGGAGAAGCCTTCCTTATTCGACAGGTAAGTTTTAAGTTGTTATTTAAAGAATTACTAAATTAATGCGTTTTTACTTAACCCTTTTCCAGTTACAAAAGCTAAAAATTACGATTCTATTCTGTTGAATTTGCTAAGATTTTTTAATACTTTGCTGCAGTTAATTTTATTTTTTTAATTAGTGCTTTTTTTATATATATATGTATATATTTTGATGTTTTATTACTTTTTTGGTTAGTATTTTCGTAGATAAGCATATGCATGAATTTCTCTTAAGTGAAGTATTTGTTTTCTTGTTTTTTTTGCCTGTGAAATGTAATCTCCACAGCTGTACAGTTATTGTCTTATCCTTAATGCTGCTTCCAAAGAAGTACAGAGTAGATTGTTTCTTCTGAAAAATATTTTATTTCTCATCTTCAGATGAAGTTGAATAGAGTAAAAGAACAAATTTAAATCAAGGTTAAGTTACAATAATATTTATTGTAGTAAGTCCTTGCTTTTGTTATTTCTAAGAAATTCAAAACAAACCCCAAAAGTGTCTATAAACTGACGGGAAAACTTGTTGATTGTATTAAAAAGTCTATTGCTTTTACTTTGCATTCGGTGAAACCAGTTTCAGTCTTCATTCCATTGAGAAGTAGCTATATTAGACAACTGAGTGATTGCTACCTCAGATTTTTAAAAATTTAGTTCACTTTTAAACACCGAAATACCAGACTGACGCTTGTTTTTTGCACTGGCTGTCGTGAATTGTTACGGTGCTCTATGTATTTTTAGAAACATCAACCAACAAAAGACTTTTTTGATCGTCACGACGAGTCGAATAACATCATCCATCCCCAAATTGTCCACTATTTCACGGTAGGTCACATATTGTTGGTAATAACATCTGTTTTCCTTGAACGACCTTGGTGAACCTCGTCTCTGACGATAGCAGGACCTCGCTTGAATTCTCCAAATCCCTGTGTCTGTCTGTTAGCAAAATATATCCGGGACTTTTTTTTGGACTTCCACATCACTTAGAAACCTGAATTTTCACAGATGTTCCTGGGCATCTAATGTTGATGAGAAAAATTCGCAAATTTCAAAAATCCAAACGGCTTCGCCATTTTTTTGCAATAAATCCGATGGGGAGGAAATTTATATTTTTTTCCCTTGATTGTGCTGATTAATTTGTCAGATTTTATTATAAAAAATTTAATAATTTAAAGAATTAATAATTTTTCATAAAAGTGTAATTTCTCAATAGTAAGGTGAGAAAGGTTATTTTTTACGAAATAAATAAAAAATAATAACTTCCTGGCGAAGAAAGGCTTATATACTAGTTTTATATAAGTATCCAGTGTGCAACAGTAAATGTTAAATTATATATTCCAGTACATAGAAAGTATAAAACTTGTTATCTTTTAAATTGAACTGGTTTCTATATGTGTTGGTTCTGGAATCAAGAGAAACTTACTAATTCAATCACCATTACCAATTTTAGAATGAAATGAATTCTCACAATTTTTATGGTGAACGATTACATCTTATTTTTTATTGTTGACCTGCCTATGTAATTATTGTGATTCAATAAGTGTTTTACTATAATATCTTATATTCGCATTTATTAACTCCTTAATGGTATATTTTTCAAACTTTCACACTTTATATTTCCTTCAGTATCAAGAAAAAGGTGAAAAAAGGCTCCGGCTCTAAAACACTACCCAACTGTTCGCCATCTCGACAAATTGATAGCCCAACCATGTCACGACGCCTACCACCCGATCCATCCGAGGCTATTGGTACAGCGATTGTCAAATATAACTATCAGGCGCAACAACCCGATGAACTTTCGCTTACAAAAGGGACGCGCATCCTCATATTGGAGAAGTCCAACGATGGTTGGTGGCGCGGACAAAGCGGTAATGCTGTTGGCTGGTTTCCAAGCAATTATACAACCGAGGATTGTGATAATGATGGCGAAATACATACGTACGCAATGGCAGAGAATGTGCTCGACATTGTGGTAACTACATGAGTCCTAGATAATCAATAGCTTTTCATTTAACTAGTAACTAATTTAAATTTTAAAAGAAATTCTAACTGAAATCTGAGTTTGTCTTCCGAAATTCTAAATTCGATTTCTAAAATATTATTATTATCTATGTTTCAGGTCGCTCTTTATAGCTTCTCTTCGAACAACGATCAGGAGTTATCGTTTGAAAAGGGCGATCGTCTCGAAATCGTCGATCGTCCTGCATCCGATCCGGACTGGTATAAAGCACGCAATAATCAAGGACAAGTCGGTTTAGTTCCACGCAATTACCTACAAGAGCTGAATGACTATCTGGCCACTCCATATCGCAACAATGGCGCAGGTGGCAGCGTCGGCGGTGGCGTTGGGGGTGGTGGCAGCGGCGGTAATGGAGGCGGCAGCAGTGGTGGCGAATCGATTGATCGTCGCAATGACGGTGGTGGCGGTGGTGGTGTTATGAATAACATGCCGCCACAATCGTCGCCGCCAATGCCGCCCATGGAACGTCCAAATCTGGCTGGGAAATCATGGTACTACGGCGCCATCACACGTAGTCAGTGTGACACAGTGCTCAATCAGCATGGTCATGATGGCGACTTTCTTATAAGAGACAGCGAGACTAACGTAAGTTGTGCACTGAGATATCCAGTAGTACAATGGTATTAATGACGAATACTGTTAAGAATTCAATAAGCTTCATATAGGTATTTATTAATTATTTTAATCATGAATTCGAAGCAAAATTGAAATCCCTTGCATGTCTATTTGTAAACTTACGAATGGCTTCAGTATTTAATAAAATCCGACAACTCTTGAAGTATTCAACGAATGTCTCCGAGAAGCATTCAATCGTTCCCTCAATTTAAAACAAAAAATAACATTAAAGGTTTAAAGGACTAACAGATGATGTGATTGAAATTATTTTATAATATAAGATTCTAATCTCGTAATAGAAATATAGACCCTTCTCTATCATATCATTCTATTTGAATTTTCTCTTAGGTTTATCTCTCGAAAACGTATTTCGTTCTTCCATAATTGGTTCTCTTTTTTAGATGGGCGACTATTCAGTATCTCTGAAAGCACCTGGACGCAACAAACACTTCCGTGTACATGTCGAGAACAGCATGTACTGTATTGGCCAGCGGAAATTCCATACGTTAGATCAATTAGTGGATCACTACCAAAGAGCACCCATCTACACGAATAAACAGGGAGAGAAGCTGTATCTGGTGCGGCCGCTACCCAAAGCCAACGGCACGTAAGCGTTGAGCCGCTTTATCCGGAAGCAGCACCAGGAACAGCAGCGCTCTCTGCCTCCATCTCCATCGCTGCTTCTCACTTCACATCTTTCTCAGAAACACACTCAATGATATGATATTCGAAGCTATAAGAAACAAGTTTTGTCAAATTAATGAAGCGCGAGGATTATCTAAACTAAAATACAGCAAACAGCTAAAGCGAGACCACTTAACAATTAGACTTTATTAATTTAATTACAACTCCAAAATATTATTATTATTATTGAATAATATCAAATTACATATAATTAAACTAAAGTACTATAAGAAGAAAATCTAAGTTCTAGAAATCGATTATATTAAATAAATTGTATTATTTAATGGAAAGAAGAGATAAAACAAAACATCTTTAAGTTTAAATCAATTTAGCACATTAGAGAGCTCACAAATGTATGAAATAACTAACTTAAAAATTAATTTAAAACAGCTTAAGTTTAAACAAATGCTAGTGTTTTAAAAAGGACTAAGAATATGAATATGATAATTAAACAAAGTGTTGAGAAATTTTAATGAAATCTCAGTTTAACTTTTTCCTTCTTAAAAAGAATGTAAAGATACATCCTAGCAGCGCCAGTTCAAACTAAATCGTTGTGCAAAAGGAGCTCTTCATTTTTATAGTATAACCATAGAACAACAATAAAATGCACAGCACGAGAAAAAGCACTCACGTAGTTGACCTCAATACGTTCTGCGCAGTCAAGGACTAAAGTAACTCTTACTTTTTTGAATTGAACAATATTTTTTTCCTTCATAGAACAACACTATCGACTTAGACTGCTTTTATTAAACAGGCTTACGTAAATAATTGAATTATAATAATTATAAAAATAACTATAACAACTATGGGCAGCTCTACTCCCAAGCAATCACAATGTCTAAGGTATTTCTTAATTTTAATTTGCCTGAATTTTCTTCTTCTATGTTCCATTGTTATTAAAATAATTTTTTTTTGTGGGAAAGCCGACTTTCAAAGATTTTGTAAAAATTCATTTTCAAAGTGTTGCCATTTTTCTGCATAAATTACTGGAAAGCAAGTTTTACATAAAATAACACAAATATTTCGAATTTTTGCATTTCTTTGCTGAATCTAAACAATAATATGCAATTTTAATATAAAATACAAGATAAATCGATACAAACCATATTTAGTTGTAAGTGCATAATTAGTAATAATTTTAATAAACTTTTATATGAAACAGAAAACGGTAAACAGTAAACGGAAAAAATATAAAAACAGAACAACCAGAAAATTAAATAATATAGTAGAAATGCAACTCAAGTGAAAGCTTAACGACAGACAGCAATCGAAGAAGTTTCAGAAACAAATTTAATAATCTACTTCATAACATCTCTGAGGTTTTTTGTATCTATGTACGTGTGTAGTTTTTTCTATAATAATAACCAGTGTAAACCTAATTTATTTTCCACCTGTATTTAGCAACGTAGCTGCGCATTTTACTATAAAAAGAAAGAGATGTTTATCATTGCTATTTCGAAAATAACAAATAAGAAATAATATCCTTTAATTTAGTATTAAAGTATTTTAGGTTGAATTAAAGAAATCTACTTTATTTTATTTAATTCATATTTTTCTAATTTATTTATATTTTCTGTTTTTACTCGTATAATAATTCCTCTAATTCGAATCACTTCCTTGTTGTCGGTATTATTTTTTCATTGTTCACTATCACTTTATATAAAGCTTTATTAGAAAATTGAAATTACTTTTAATACATATCATAAAAAACGATTTTCCTTTTTGAATGAATTTCTGTACTGTATTTTTAATTCTTATTTCGTTTTAAAATTGATAGAATACAAAGTTTTCTGGAAGTTCTCACAAAATAATTTCATCAATAATCAAAAATTCTTTATTAACACTTTGCTCACTTTCTTTTAACACCATCTCAGCAGAGTATTCATGCAGTCATTAGTAGTTGTGTTCTGTTCTATATACCGCTTTCATTTTCAGAATAGCAAAATATGAACAATCATTTTTATATCTATCCATTCAGCAGCTGAACTCTACTTTATATTTCGATCGGAAAAGTAAAATCCAAAAACTTGATTGACTTTAAAAAACTCGAATTTGGAAATTTGATTTTTTGCTTTCTGAATCACTTTAAAAAATAATATTACACAATTTGCAAGTGTAAAAGTTAAAGTCTTTTAAATGCCAACTAAAGTCGACTAAAGTTCCAGTGGAAATATGAGTAGAGTTATACAGAGTAGAGAGTAGAAAGATACAGGTATAAATCAGCTACAAAGAGTTCAACTCCGTCTCCCTCCCCACCCAAACATGGTATCATGCTTCTCTGATGACGCACGCAACTCGTGCCTCAGTTAGGACATCGCAACGTAAACGACGTAATACAAATCACGTTAAATGAACATCAACACTATTAAAGAAATCGAAAGAAATGCGCAAAACGAGAAGAAAAACAAGAAACAAAATATTAACACTTCTTATTAAATTTAAACTATACTAAATTATCCAAAACAATGTGTAAGTGTAACTATATGAATATATATAATGTATATTATATAATAATTTATTAGAAAGAACACAAATAATAGAAGATACAAATTGAAATCCTAATGAAAACACACACACAAACAGCTCAGCAAACAATTCAAATACATTCAAACATTTAAAATATTAAAATAGAAGAAAAACGTAAAATAAGAGGAGAAAATAAACTTGAAGAAGAAAAAGTTTCAACACTTAACTTGTCCTTAATTCGAGTTATAGAAAAACTATGAGAGAAAACGGAAACAGTAAAAAAATTAATTTATACTACGCGTAAAACGAAATATAAATATTAAATATATATATATTATTTATATATATATATATATATATATATATTATAAATAAAAATAAAAATTTATGAACTATATACGTATATTATTAAATTATATATGTATGTACTATAATTGTATTGTGAAAGACGGAAGCGGAAAAAGCAATGCAAGATGTCGAACTTGAGACGCCAATTTTTACAACATTTACAATTTAATATTCAATACTCGTTCAGGCTGCTTTCAATTTCCACTTCCTTCAGTGCGCAACTTAGTGAAGTTCATACAGCACACGTTGGCCGATGTTACACCTGTCATGACGATACCTGTGCATCACTGGAGCCGATTGGTTGATTCGTGCCTTTTGACATGGGCCAACGTATCAGCTTGAGTGATGCCCTCATCGTAATGCGCGTCACACCAAAAATAGTCATTTTATTATAATATTTTTGTATGTCTGACATTTACAGCTAATTAAATTATAATTATTATTAAAACGAATGTGTTCTTATTTTTTTTTGCTAAAATAATATTTTTAATTTGAAAAATAGAAAGTTCATTTTTTTCTTCTGTACAGCATTTCTATAGCTTCTACTTTTACTACCGAAATACATCTACGTCGTTGTCTAGTATCTGCTAATAGAAAAAAGACAAAATAAAAAACCACAATTTAATTAAGTATAACCCTAGAGCTGTTGGCGTTATCTAAGCTAGCTTAACAGTATTTCTCTTGATATTATTTAATTGAACTGAACATGTTTTTTATTTGTGTATTTTTTATAAGTTCTTCATGTATTCAATTATTATTATAAATATTTTCTTTAGTATTAAATCATGATTCTCAACTAAGTAATAAATGAACTGTAAACTTGTGTAGTTTTTTAAAGTTTTTTACCTATTATTAAATAATTATCGATAACATAATTCTGCAGAGCGTTGCCATCTAAAACAAAATTCTTAACATTTTGCTGCAGTCAAAATGGGCAATTCTGGTGATGGTGTTGTTATTGTTGTTGCGACAACATTAGAGAGAACAACACGCTTTGGACCTCTGCAGATTTTTGTTATTTTTTTACCATATTTAAATAGAATTTGCTAATTTATTGAACGGTACGAAAACGCAAAACATAAACACAAGAAAAAATAATAATACGTGAATAAACAACACTAGAAATTATACCGAAACGGAAATAAATTACAAATAAAAATACTTAAATATAAAAAACAAAATGTCTTTTCATGTTTTGTTTTATTTTTGAAGAAAAAAGAAGCGAAGAAAATAAATTCCATCCAAACCACAAAAAGATACAAAATACAATATTTTTTTAAAATATTTACATTTTCAGCACATAGAAGTTTGTACAGGAAATCAAAAACAGAAATAATATAAAAATTATTTTACATTATTTCTACATATGAGAAAAAGACGAAGTTTTAAGAAGGAATAAAAAATATAATACAAATTTATTGTGTACATAAATAAAGAATTTTTTTTTTTCAGAGAACGATAAAAATCAAGAAGAAGCTTAAGAAACTCGGAAACACATTTAGCTCTCATTCCAATACAGGCTATAGAAAACCTTCGAAAACTACTGCCACGCCTACAATAACAAATTCACCTAAAATATAATATCTTAAACACTATTGAAGATACAATCATGAAACTTGGCACGTGGGATAACTTTGTCAACATGAAGTGCCACGTTAAATGTAGGCGTGAATAAACAACTACCACGCCCTATTCTATCTGTATATATGAAAATATAATGCATGGTTTTGTGGTTCTGTGCCGCCTGCGTTACTTTATTATACACAGATTGTGATGCAACTTACTAGTAACTGAGTCATTGTTCAAATGTCAATTGTTATAATGAATTTTCTCTAAAATTGTGGGCGGGACTAAATAAAAAGGTGTGGCATCTTCCATATTTAATTGGAAAGAACTCGAAAATGAAAAGATACGCTACTTTCGCGGTCTAGCCGAGCACAAGCTGTATGTATATGCTACTCCGGCCCTAAGGATTGTAAATGGGCGTATCGAAATTAAAACACTTTAAAAAATACGAACGATTTGCGGTCGCTCAACTCTCAAAGTAGTTTGTCCTAGGACAAACTTTCCTAGGCCTAAGAAGCTGAAATTTCGCATTAGCTTGAAGAGACGTAGAGACTAAGATTCTTTTATTATAATTTAAGGATATGAAGTCGATCCTTCGACTGCCACAGTGACGCGTGGCCGGGTTTAGCTAGTATTTATATACAAATTAACTGGAATTCACTGTGACTTACCCCGTAAATCTCATTAAAGTATCTCTCTAGTATCTTCATCTTTATGAATATAATGCATACAGCTCTTACTTAGTCTGAGATATTTTCGTTTATTTGACAAATACAGTTATTGAATTTATATACATATCATAGTCCGAGTTTTAATAAAGTCCGAAATTTAGTTAAATACGAATTCGTGTACATGTGAATCTTGTTTTTGTACCAATAGATTTAGTTGCGTTTATAAAGAAAATCGATTTCTTTTTCAAGGTATCATGTTACAATTTTAACTGACTCTTAATTTCTTAGTTATACAAACTAAGACTACAATTTGCGAAGCACAATTAATGTATTTTTATCGCTTCATATTTTTGTAGTTTTATGCTTAACTTTTGTTTAAAACTGTTCTGTTTCTTGTTCTGCTAAATGCTTTAATATTTTATAGATTTATTTTCATACGGTTCATAATTTCATTTAATTCGAATTGAAGCTTTCATATTATGCAAAAGTCGTTTATAATGATTCCAAAATCATTCATTTTTGCAGTTAATTAAGATTAAGTAGGAAAACAAAACAGTCTTAAAATCTCAAAATAAAGAGAAGAGTTTAAAAAACGTGCTAAAATAAAAGAGTTTCTGTATAGTTTTCATAGCAGTTTATATTTTATTGGGAATATAATTTAGTGTTTATATATACGATATTTATATTGATACAAAAATTAAAACTTAAAAAACAGTAAATTTCGAAATTGATCTGTGAGAAACAATAAAATTCGGAATACGACTATTTCGAGCTCTATTTTTATTAGTTTTGCTTTCTACAGACACTCGTACTTACGGAGTACTTACTCCTTCTAGTTCTTGTTCTTCTTGCTTTTGCCTGTTTTGTTTCTTCCCTTTTTTTAATAAACAGTTAAAATGAAATGGGTTCCATTTTTTTCTGCGGAGTTTTTGATTATCTTTTTACTACTTTAGACATTTTGGGATGAAACCAGATGATGAAAGAAATGCTTATAAACAAGGATCGAATATAACTAAGCTAGATTTATATGTGTGTGTATGTACATATATACATACGTTTGTATAGATGTGTGTGTGTGTGTGAGGGTATGTATTGCATAATCTTAATTTTTGTTAATGTATTTTAAAGCATTTCGTTTTTTATAACTAACTGAAGCTTAATTTTGTTTGTTCATTAATTTCGCTTAATTAACAGATTAATTAATAGATTTCTTTACGTAACTAATTAATTGTTATTATTATTATTATTATTATTTGTTTATATATTATATATTTTTCGTATTGATTTCTCTCTCTGTTTCTTTTGATACTTTCTCAACAATGGACTAATTATTTTGTTTTGTTTCTTTTATTTTTGTGTTTTTTCTTTATGTTGTTTAGCAAAATTATTATTTAGTTGAGTTCGAACGCTGCCAGGGAACAACAACCGGACGCCTTCAACGACTACCACCAACCCCCCTCTAGGTACGCTTGAGCCCGGCGCTGGGGCTGAGTTGTGAGGATCAGGAGGATGACGACGTCGTTGAGCAGCTTCATAAGAATGGATTATTCGAGCTTAAAGCTCCGCCGGTAGCCTGAGGAGATGAGAGAAGATCATGAAAAGAGATCATAAAATCAAACAAAGAAAAAGCAAACAAAGCGAACGAGATTAGATTGATTACGAAAAGGCAGATCAACCACAACAACGATCAGTGCTACTCACCGCAAATGGATTGTTGAATGCCCCGCCGCCACCGCCGGCTGCTGCGGCAATCTGCTGCTGCATGGAACCGAAACCAAAGCCGCAGCCATTCGGGCCGCTGGACGGAGCAGGAGGAGGAGGAAACATTGTGGACGTTGCGGCGCCAGCTGCAGTATATCCGTTGCTGTAATTAAAGAAAGCAGTATGTTGATGTTGTTGTTGCTGATGATGATGTTGCTGTTGTTGCTGCTGCTGCTGCTGCTGCTGTTGTTGTTGTTGTTGTTGTTGTTGAGCAGAAATCGGCTGCTGAAAGCCATTCGTCAAGAGGTTGCCATTTGTTAGTGTTGACATTTGACCGAAGAGATTCTGTGGCTGATGAGTTGCTTGAAATGGATTCACCATTGCTGCATGTTGTTGCTGTAGTTTGAATGGATTCACATTTGGGCCCGCGTTGTTATTGTCTATAACAACGTTTTAAATATTACAATAAAATGAAATATTTCATTGCTTTGCTTACTATTTCCAAAAGCATCAGCTACATTTGTCGCCACAACTGTTGCGGCTGCTGCTGCCACCGCTTTGCTCTCCCGTAGTTGCTCATCTAAATCTTTGAGCGCCGCATAGCGATCTTCAGCAGGCGTCGAGCTTTTGTTGTTGTTCTGGCTGCTGCTCACATTATTGTTAACATTCGTCGCTGATTTTACTGAGGCGGCAGCATGTTGCTTGTTGCTGTAGCCATTCGTCATCGGCAGACCTGCGAATTAAAAAAAATTATATAGAAAATAAATAGTTCATTCTAATTAAACATGACAAGTTTGCAAGAAATGAACTGAACTGCTTTTGTACAAATTTTTTTCAATTCATTAAAAAAACTTCCATACATAAAGAATTTTTATAATAGATAGACGCAGTGTAATGAGATGCAGCAACAAAAATTCCAACACAGGCATATACACATTACAATATTACAAAATAACTAGATATCGAGCATCTTAACTACACATAAGAATAAATAAAACAAGAAAGAAGACTAACTAAATTAAAACAAATGGGAGAAAAGCTTCACTTTTCGTTCTGAAGATTTTCATGGGATTTTCTAGACTTCGACATAGTAATTGATAATGATTGAAGTTGTCTGCTACGAGTAAAAGAGTGGACACAATGATAGCTACAAGCGAAAGCACGTCAGAAGTTGGCGATTGGACACAAATGTATAGCGACGAGCGCTATCATTTGCTTGCAAAGATTAAGGAAGCAAAGAAAAATCAAGACCAGCAATATTACTATGATATTCGATTTAGAACGATGGCTAACGACCACGTCGTCATCCATCCATCATGAAGCTTGTAGCCATCATTACGAGTATTCAAATCTGTAGCCCGTTTCTGTAACTTTCGCAAACAAACGGCTTAAAAACGTACACAAATAGTGGCATTAAATGGAAAACTAATATTTTCGCAATACAGGAAGGATCTTGAACCTCGACCGTTATCCTGTGACATACATACATATGTTTGTCAGTGGGATTTAAATGTTACTCGGTAAACACCAGTTTCGAATGATATCTACATATTAAAGGATCATCAAATTTACTTGTAAGAAAGTTTTAGCCTTTTAATTAAATGAAGAAAGAAAAAGGCTTCAAAGTCGGTGAGAAGTACAGAGAGTTCCACAGTAAATTTCTGTCTGTAGCAAAATTTATCTATTCTTAAGTTCAATTCTACACAGGAAATAAGCAGAAAAAAACAAAAGTACATACGTAATATTGAAGTGCAATCAAACAAAGCATTAAACTACAAAGGAACAAACAAATTTAGAAACAATTAAAAAATCTCTCTAAAATTCTAGCTAAACAACAATAACAAAAGATTATGCAGCCAAATAAATGAATGAATCTAAGCTGAATGCAGCCAAGAAAATGCAAGCAAGAAATGGCTTTGAAATTCCACAAACACAAAACAAGAACAAAACGCAACGAGCTCATAAAATCAAAATGGAAACGAAAACAAAAAAAGACAAAAACTTACGCCAACCAGGAATACTATCAACATTCGAGTTTTCATCAAGGGTGGAAGACGACGAACTGCGGTGGGCGAAAAGTCCTGCAGGCGAAAAGGTAGAAGAATCGAAGTCGGGAAGAATCGAATTGAAGTCAGAATGTGAGAGAAAAGGATTCGTAGAAGAAAAGGACGCAGTCGCTGTAGTTGTTGATTCTATTCCGGCTGAAGTTGAGTTAAAGGTTAATGGAAACGAGACGACGTTGGAGTTGCTCTGGATGCTTTGGACACCCTGGACTGGAGCAGTATTGTGAGTGAAGAAGTGAACGTTGCTGGACGCTTGCGTGGATTGAAATGGAGTCAGCGGTGTTGGTATCAAACCATTTGCAAGCCCATCAGTGGTGCTGTTGTTGCTGCTGCTCCTGCTAGTGTTGTTCTCCCAAAAATTATCCCCATCTGTGGGTGTTGTTGGACTCTCCACGGAGGCCATGTGCTGCCAGCTGTCCCACTGAGGGGCAGCAAAAGGACTCTGCATATCAAAGCCGTTGCTGACATTAGAATTACTGTTGCTGACATTAAAATGGCTGTTGCTGCCGAGAACTGCCATCGCTGTTGCATGAGCAGCCATCGCTAGAGGAGTAAATTTCTTCTGTTCTTGTAGCTGCTGTTGCTGCTGTTGCTGCTGCTGAATTTTTTCCTGTTGTTGTTCATGGTGCTGTTTTTGTTCGGCACCAAAATTACTGTGAATTGCTGTTGTTAGTCTACTGTTATTGTAATGTTTGAAGTTAAAATCATCATCATTAAAGCAGTCGTTGAAATTTGTTGTAACCCGCTCCTCCTTCCCCTCCTCCAGGGAAATGATGTCATGCCAACTATTAAAATCATAAAAATTGTTACAGTTCTTCGTGTGGTTTCTACTCGTATTGCTATTGTTGTTGTTGTTTATATGATTTTGAAGGTTTAAAAAATTATTTCTATCCTCTTTCGTTGTTGTTGTTGTTACAGAGTTCATCATCGGTTGTTGTTGTTTTTGCGGTTTATCTTGCAATATTGACGATGTTGACAAATTTTTCAAATTACGTTTTCTGACAAACTTGTAATTTTCTATAACGACAGAAAACAGAAAAAGAGAAGGAAAAAGAAGAAAAAGAAAATTGGAAATAAAACTACACACACACACACACACACTGTACATATAAAGCCTTCGGTTTTTGGTAGTGTACATTTTTTCAGAAAATTCAGCAACACATCACGTGACAATATCGACAAAAATAGCTATAAAAAACCAAGCTTTTCCCCTGGTTTTGTTTTGTGAAAAAAGCAGATCAATTTAAATAAAGGCTTTTGTATGATAGATACAATATGATCAACAGGATTTTAGATCTCAAATGCCACGAATATTTCAGACTTCATCCTTCAAGGAACCAAACTTTTATAAAATACCCACAGTTCGAATAATAAAGATCTTTTCTAACAGATGCGAGCTAAAAGACTCTCATTGAGAACAACTCCAGACGAACCTATTACTAAATATCTCGTTAATAAAAACATGAAACTGTTCGGGTTCCAACGATCGTGGAACGAGGAGGCTTGAATGAGTGTATTCAGATTTACTCACGGATCTCTAGAAAGCCCCTCATATAGATACTTGTATGTACATACTTATTGTTACATTAAATAAAGCATCATATTGAAGTTATGCATTTTATTTAAGTAAAACATTAATCAAAAACTATCTACTATTTAAAGAGCTCAGGACTTTAATCACTTTAATTTACATTTATAGATATTTTTATATCTTTACCCTCATATTATGAGCATTAATAATATAACGATTAGGTCGAGTCTATATGCCAACCATCTCTGCAATTTAAAGTTCCTGTTTAACTACTAGTCAACTAAATGTATCACTTTATAATGGAGTCTATTGATTACCTGCATGTATTTCATCGTTGTTGCTGTTCGTGCTAACTAGTTATTCGTGCCAATCTTTAGCTTTTTAAAATAAAAACGTTGGCGGCCTTGCAAATTTCAATTAAAATAAATTGGTAAGCGAACCGAAATACTAATTTAAAAGTGATTAAACTTAAAGAGAATGAATGCAATGCATTCAGCTACGAAACGCCTCAGTAACGGAATGATGAGGATGGTGAAGATCGAAAGAAGGACAGAAATGAGGATAATGAAGAGAATAAGAATAAGGAAAAGATGAGGATAAGAATGAGTATTTTGAAGATGGTGAGCATGAGGTTGAGAATGAGCAGGATAAGGATTGAGATGAATTTGAGGTTAAGTAAGAGGATGAGAACTACAAGGATTGGTAAGGATGAGGATTATGGAGAAAGTCAAACGAGAATTGGAATGAAATTGCTTTTGAAAAGCATCATTATTGTAAGGTTAAACTTCTCAAGATGAGGATGAGATGATGAATCTTAAGAATAATAAACAATAATGAGAATAAAGATAGAGTTTATTGCGTTGATTTTGGAATTACGATGGCTTATCGAAGTTGAAGTTTAAAAGTAGCAGTGAGTTATGATGATGGTAGAGGTAATAGAAATCGTTTTGATTATGAGGATTATTATAGAGAAAATATTAGGATAGCGAGGGTAATAATCATCATGGTATTATGGCAAGAGAGGAGTTATGTTAAATGATGAGAACACTAAAGGTGATGATCACCATCACTCAAATCACATCTCAGTTTTATTAGGACCTGAAAACATTTTCAGCGATCAAGGTAAGGATTCATCGTTTGTTAAGCAAAAACAATAAATTTTAAAAGAAGATTAGAAGAAACGTTGGACTCTTAGATTGAAAGCTAATTTGACTTATTTACTGTTTATTACTTGGAGTATATAAACTAAGAACTCGAAATTCGTAACCATATAATTAGCTGGACACAAAGGAAAAAGGTATACAAGTATTAGTAGTTATTCTATCTAAAAAGCCAGGCCAACACAAAGACAAGACAAGTGGTTAGTAAACCAAAGTTTAAGTACACCAAAAGAAGAAAGCGAGTTATTTGTGCTGTTGGCAAATAACATTGACAACAAAGTGACTTACCCGCTGCATTAAAAATGGGCGCATGATCGAAATCGGCAAAATTTTCCGAAATATTTTTAGTATTGTTGCTGATGCTGTGGCCATTCATTCCATTCTGTTGGTTTCTAATGTTGCCATTCATCATCAGAGTCGCTGCGGCCAAATGATTGCCAACGCCACCGACGCCATTCATAAACTGAGTGGCTTTCATGGGCTGAATCTTGGCGTAACCATTCGAGGTAGCCACTGAAGCGGCTGACGAAACTGTCGGCGATCCCACCGAACTGGACGAGGTGGCATCGAATATATTGGCCGAGCCGAAGTCAGCAACGAAGTCTGCTTCAGCGCCGAAGCCGTTGCTGGCGCTGCTGCTGGTACCTGATAGCGCAGCCGTGGACGCGGCAGAGCCAGAGACCATGGAGACGTTGTGGCCATGCAGGCTGCTAAAGCCATTCAGTAAAGCGCTGCCACCGCCGCCGACGCCATTTTTGGTCATGAAGGCGTCGTGTTGCGATTGCGACGGATGGTAGCCGTTCTGCGGCCGACTGATTGCGGTCGATGAAGATTTATGTAGGCCACTTTGTGTGGTGCGCTGCGAGGTTGGCGGTGTGAGCGTGATATTTTGAAAGCTGCTATCGAAGCCGCCACCCGCCTGCTGGTTGTTGCTGCTAATGTTGCTAATGTTGATGGCACTGCTGCTGCTGCTGCTGCTGTTGTTGTTGTTGTTGTTGTTATTGCCGCTGTTGCTGCTATGACTGTTGCCACTGCCATTGTTCAGATGATTTCCGTACCCATTCGTTAGTTGTTGTTGTTGTTGTTGCTGCAATACATGTGACGAGGTTGTAGAAGAGGAGTTTTTGACGTTGCTGTTGTTGGTGCCCCTGCCGTTGCCGCTGCCGATACTGTTGCTACTTTTCAACGATGCAGCATTGGTTAGAGATTTGAGAGGACTCGCTGGCTCCAAATAGTAACGCTTGCTTTCATATTTATCGATCATCAATTCACGATGATCTTGATGCACGGCGCGTTTTGGGTCCCAGAGACCCAACCAAGTCTTGGCACACAGATCGTTGCCGTGCGCTCTGAGGAAATCGATCTCTTCCTGAGTAAAAGTGGCCATGGATATCGACTTCACACGATGTGGTGGCGTCAGGCCGCGTCTGAAACAAACCAAAGAGGTGAGAAGGTGAGAAAGTGAAACATTAAACACCGTTAACAACTATAAATATTGTAATATTTGCATTCCGGAGGTAAGCCCCAAAAACATCAACACTTCTCCAGTACAGAAGGGGATCGAAGGTCACCAGCGGCGGGCCATGAAGCAATTTTATATTCCAAAATATCACACGACCGAGAAGGAATCGCAAGCCAGTGGATTTAATTGATGCCGGAAGACGAATTTTGCCTTCCTGCAAAATCTTTAAATTCGAATCAACGATTATCAATTGGAAAATAAATGTTGAAATTCTGCTGGGAACGAAAGTACAAAAAAAATTAGAATTTATCGCAGCTAAAACCTTGAACCGATGCTGATAAATCTACATAAAATGTTTATATATGAATTTCGTAAACTTCTCAGATGAATATTTGTTAACAAGTGAATATTTCTAAACACGGAAATGTTTCTAAACAAGTACAGAACCAAGTGCCTTGAAGTATCGAACTTAAGAACAATGAACGTTACTATAATACATTCTAATGTCGAATTACTAAACTAGAACCACTTTTGTTATTGGAAACATTTTCAGTCTACATGTAAAATATTTTACTTTAAAATATAAAAGAAGTACAATTTTTTATTAATTTCATGAAACTCTTCCAATTTAAATGGAAGACTTAAAGACTTTTTTTCGTATCCTTGTAAAGATGTTTTTATTTTTATATTAAACTAAAGAATATTATAAAAACATAATGGCCAAAAAACCAAGATGAAAAACGTCCAATCGATGTTTCAACATGAAAATTGGCCACAACAATTTGGTTTTCAGAGCATTTTTTGGAAAACTGAGAAATCCAATTGTACTATACAAACATCTACTCGTATAAACATATGTACATATGTATATGCAATTCGTAAACACAAATACAAAAACAAAGAGTTATGTAACTTTGAAGAAAAGTGAAGTACGTGAGAAAAGCTTCTTTTGCAGAGTAGAAAAAAGAAAAAACTTTATAATGCATAATAAGAAGGAAGGCTTTTAAGTTGAAGAAGAAAAGAAAATGAAAGATAAGAAATAACTAAACAAAGAAGAGTGAGTACGAAATATAGGAAATAAAACAATGTATTTTTGGCAAATTGAAATAAAAACAAATGATTTTCATCGTCTTGAACCATCATCTTTATTTCATGTCTTAATTCAATGCCTCAATTCATTGCTGAAGATAAATGAAAACTTTTAATTTAAAAGTATAGTGCATTGCTTTTCTAAGTTATTTCCAATGTGAAAGCAGACCGAGAAAGAGAAGGAGGAAAGTAAAGGAAATTAGAAAAAAGATGGCATGAATGAATAAAGCATGAAACGAAGGAAATTAAAAGTAAAAACGAATCGGAAAAACACGGAATAAATTAAATTTTGCTGATTAACTTTTCCAATTCTCAAAACTAACAAAAATCACAACAAAAATGAAAACTTTATAGAACATGAAGTGAGAGGAAATCAGTTTTGTTCGTAGGGAGCGGAGGAATACGTGGCTTTACCCTCATTTAGATGGAGCGAGTTAAATACAGATTCGTATCTACGCATCAACCAAGGAAAAGAACGTAGTCATCAGTTTCACGATTTAAATAATAAGAGAAATTATTGCATATGTTATTAAAAGACAAGGAAAATAGAACCAAATTAAAAAATATAAAAGTTTAAAAATGTGCCCGTATTAAAACATAAAAACATGTCCTCTTTAAGGCTTAAGATACCACCACAAAGGGTGAAACCCGTTGGTGTTGCTGTCACAGCCCATGTAAGTAACTGAAGTATTCAAGTACGTCGCGTTGATGACATCATGACCCAGCGCCATCGCTGTAGGAGATGATCTTAAGCTTAACTATAACGATTTAGTATGTATTCCACTTCGTCGTAGTTGTTGTGGTTGCTCTTGCTCTTGCTACTACGGTGCCATTACTGCAGATGATGGAACGATGCAACCGTGGCTGCATATTTAATGAGACAACATGAATGAAGTGCATAGTTTCTGCAACGAAGGCACAGAAATAAGCAACAGCATAATAATACGTATCAAATGTCTTAAATTCCTCGAAGCGAGTCTATAAAATCCAACAGCAACAGCTGAAGCTGAACCCCTAAGAAACTGTCGACGAATGCTTTGTCGGAATAATAAAATTGTTATTGTTATTATTATTATTGTCATGACAAAAACCACGAATACGTTTAGTGAACTTTGAATCTTTGAATGACAGAAGGTGTGAAAATCAACTTCGAAATCAAATATTCAGGGAGCATATTCAGAGAAAATGAGAGAACAATTATAATGAGAAATATTTGATAGTTCGGGACAAGTTGATACTCCCTCAAGAATGATTTCAAAGCTTCTCTTCATTTATATATCTTAAAATTCATCAGAACCTCAAGCTTTTGTATAACTACAAGGAAAAATGCTTTAAATACACTATCAAGAGGTTAAAAGACGAGAAGCTACGCCTAGTAAAATGCTTGATAATACGCTTTATAAATTATTACGATGATATAGGATTCGTATATTGCCTCCCGGTCATCGTAATCCCTCTCCCTTCCTCCCTCCTCATCACCAGATGGCAGACATCATCGTTCACTAGATCCAACTTATAGAGATGATATCTGAAGTTACCATGGGCTGTAATAAGTGCTACCAGCCAACTTAGACTATGTATGGCTGAGCAGTCTTGGCGGTAGCACTCCACGAAGCGGTTGCTTAACGAACAGCTTCGTCTGTTCAGGGCAGGGTACCCCTGTCTGGGTGAGAGACACCAGCGAAGGCCGTACACCCTCCTGGAGTACAAAAGCACACCTCTTGCCTTCTTTATCCGTTCCTTTACGTGCTCCCTCCAGGTAAATTAGCTATCCAAAATAACTAGTAGATATTTGAACTTCTGGGAAGCATTTATATTATATGCTTCTTATGCTATATACTTTCTTTTCCTCGTACAGAGGATCATATCAGACTTCGTAGCACTGATGGTGAGACCTTGCTCTCTACTCCACCCCTCGGCTGTGCATAGCGCATCACGCATGGTGCTCGATATATTTTCCCCTCACCGCCACCGCTATATCGTCTGCAGCCAACCCATATATTTGTTGCAATGATGATTAGTCGTATGATTGCATGGTGTATTAATTGGTCCGGAAGCTCAAGAAGTATCTTCAATTTAACGAGATCACAGAAATGACTGTTCAACCACTTCGGCTCGGATACTAATAAAATTGTACTCTCTTTATATAGCCGATTTAATGGATAGCACTTTATGCAAGTGACGCATACAGAGAATACCCTCTCATTTATGGATGATGCTGTAGAGGAAAAAACAGGCACCGAAGTCCTCCTCCTTCTCAGTCCTTCTTCCTACATAACACATGATTAAACTTCTTGGAAACTTCTCATCAAGGCAGAAACTCTTCTGAAGATTTGTGTCAACGAGTTCTCTCTTTTGGTAAAACAAGACCATATGAAAGAAATTTGCAATATATTGAAGGACTCACACCGGCAACCCAGCGTACATATAAACGGACTTCATCCCGTCGTTTTAAAATATGTGATGGTGTTTATGTTGTTGTTGCCCGCTCATTTATATACTGCTGTCGTCCCTCATTGGCGCCAACGTTTCCTTATGACCCATTTTCGATTTGACTGGCGGAATTACCATTTCTTCTTCCGTTGTTTCCGTTGTTCCCGTTGCTGGGTTGAATTCGCTCTGTCGAGGACTCGTAATTTTGCAAGAAAGCTCGCAAAGGAAAGCAAACATTTTATACAACACGCGTGTTGTTATACACGTATTTTTTAATTTCCATTACAAACGCAGTCATACGTAGCCTTGCATGTATACCAGCAACTCCCACACACAAACGCACACTTACGCAATACATACTTTCACACTTACTATTAAACATCTTTAACATCTTTTTTACTTGTTTGTTTTGTTTGCTCCTCTGTATTTCAGTTAAATTGCTGACGTCGGTTGTAGACGTCGCCCGCCTTTAGTCGCCTGTCTCCTGTCGCCTGTTCCATTATAGTTACCCGTTCATCTTCCCTCCTTGAGTTAGGAGGGAGGGGCCAGGTGCAAAATACACTGAAGTACTGAAGTCGGTTATGAGGGACACTATCAGTACTCGTATAATGGCATTAACTAAGGTCAATGATGATTTTTATTTAAATTTATTTATATGATTTTCGTATTTATTTTAATTTATTTTAAGAATGTTTGCGTTTATGTTAATTCTATTAAAATCGAAAATTTGCAGTTAATAATAGTAGACCAAACACTAACTACGATATTTTCTATCCTAACTTTTCTAAACGTTTCTAAAACCTTAAAACCTCTCCTTTTTCTATTGTTTCTTCTTATGTAAAAAAATATGTGTACTTTAAATTCGAAAAACGCTTTTTAATGAATCATGATTTAATTTCCTTGGCTCCAAATTAATTCCACAAACATGGAAAAGTGGCAGAGAAGATTGCTTCACTTTGTTTTTAAGCGTAATTATGTTGTTGTTGGTTTTCACTTACCGTCGCTACATACATACATATGTATGTGTGAATGGAATTTAATGAAAATATTTGCTTTTCATTTCCAAGAAAATGAAGAAAAGCAGAGAAGAGTTTAAATTAAAACAATAGAATAACAACAGATACAGAAGAACATGAAATACATATATGTTGTAAATAAAATTCATTATAGCTGAATTATAAACACGGATAGAGAGAGAAAGACACAGAGACAGAAAGAGACATACGCATACAGAGAGAAACTTAGAAGAGAAAAATTAAAGGTTATAAGTTAAAATTTATACAGTTGAATTCAATATATAGTAGATACGAATTCCTCCGAGTGGACAGATTTTTGCGGTTGGAAAATCTTGGAAAGATAAATCATTTATTTTGTGTGTTAGCTTTGTTTAGTTTTAGTTTTAGAAAATGAATAAAATTAATTAATTCCAATGCGATAGGTGAGGAAGATTCGAACTAAAAAAATCATTCTCATTCCATTAAAAGATTTTTATTTTTCATTTAAATACATTTCGGGCTTATTTAAATACACATTAAATGGATAAAATTGGAGTAGAATTGTTGACAGATATGAGTACCTATGAACTGAACTCGCCGCAGTGCATCAATTATAAAAATCTGGCAACACATCTCCAATAAAACAATAAAAGCAAATGTTACTGAATGCAATTCTAAAGGTATTTGGATAAAAACAGTTGCTTTCGAAAGAGATAAAAAAGATGAACTCGTAACTGCTACAACTCCGTTAAAACCTGCTTCTCGATTGTCATATTGACAAAAGCGAAACAGGAAGAAGAAGAACAAGAAACTCGCAATATACAATACACATGTATATTAATTGCACAAAACGGAAAAAATAAAACGCTGCTATAAAGGAATTCATTAGAATCAGAAGAACGGATAGTAAAATAAATCAAAACACAAACCTAAAATAAAAGTATAATATGTAATTGAAAAGTTACCATAAAGCAGGTAAAATAACTCATATTTTGTGCAGCTAATTTAAGTTGGTATATTGCAGCAATAAAAAGAAGAGGAAGAAAAGGGTTAACCATGGGTCCCACCTAACAACTGGCCGGCTTTTTCACCACCACAGAAAAGTAGTAAAGCGACAACAAAAACCATACAACAACCAAGAAATATAATGAAACCGGATGTTCGGCTTGAACGCTTCGGTGCCTCTCAGTGGTCGGTCGGTGGGACGGTCGGTGGGACGGTCGTCGGGTTGGTCGTTGTCCAGCTTAACTTTCTTCTCTTTTGGTGTGCAACGGACTTCGTTTTTAAGGTACTCGTGAATATGTACATACATACATATGTATCTTCATCCATATAAATAAATACATACACAATACCTACTTCACTCATATATTGTGCATTAACAGTAGTAGTAACTCATTGGCACATGCAGACCGTCTTTTTTTATAAAATTTATATTTCTCTCTTTAATGTTGGCTGTTTTGTTCTTTCTTTGATTTGCTTTAATTTCCACTTTGCAAGAGTTTTTCATGCAAATCATCATGTTTTTCTTTTTCTTCATATTGATTCAGTTTATTCACTATTAGTATGTGAAATGGGTCAAATGAAACGAAAAGCCGCAAAAAGAGAACAACATGAAAAACTACTCCAAAGAAAAACTCAAGACTGGTTTTTACTTAAACACACACACACATCAAAAGCAACTAACTGCACATCGGTGGTTTTTACTCTTGGTTGAGTTTTTGTTGTTGTTTTCTTTTGTCTTTTTCTACTCCATTCGAAAATCTCTACAAGTTTTCCACTTTCCACTATGAATTGAAAACATTGCTATATGTATACAAAGATATATTTTTCGTATTTGTATTAATAAGATAATTCTTCCAATGGAATCAATTACATTGATTACTCGTCAGTGTTTTCAGAGTCGCTGTAATTGTTAAATTACTATTCACTAAACTACTTTCAATTAATTTTACGACTTTTCTTTTTTTTGGGTAATGAACAAACCCAATACAATGTAAAAAAGAGAAATTTAAGAAACCAACCAAGCTGATGAAATGAAAGACGTACATATGTATGTAATTACAAGCTGAAATTAATTTATATATGTTATGAGAAAGATTGAAAGGTTTTTTTATATAGAGATTTTCGTGTATAGGTCTCAGTTACGCAGTATATTCGACTTATATACGAGTACATCTAGGATCAATGTTATATACTCATCCAAACATGGGTGTAGTCCGCCCACTATTAGACATGCCACATACATCATGAGGGTGTAGGGTATTTAAGCTCAGCTAGGCCAAAATATTATTATTATTATTACTATTATTGTAGCAATTTAATTTTAAGTAAGACAGCGAATTATAAACAAGAAGATTGCAAGACTCTCCTTTATTAACATCTGAATGAATCGGAGATAAACAGCGAGTAGAAAAGAAAGCCAACTAGAAATGCATTCATGAAGATGCACAGATATTTCTGATATCCTGACTGCTTTTCTGACACTCCTCTCTCTCCTATTCACATTACCATCAATACCGTTCTCTCTTTTTCTCTCCTTATATCCTTTGTTTCTCTTCGGGAATTATTTTATCGATACCATTACGAAGTCCTTCTTCCTCTGAAGAGCAGAAAATAAACTGTAATCGAATTATGCTCTTGCATTATCTTTCGAACTATTCAATGTTCATCGTAATTGGCAGAATGTTCCACCAACCAACCAAGAACTGCAATCCACTATCTAGAGCGCTGTGGGAGTAGAAGTGGGCGGATCGGTGGATGGTGTATAAGATGAATCAAGTGCTTCATGCAGAAATCTGATCGAATGACTAGATTTTCAGAAAAAAATGTCTGTAGTTGGAAAATTGAATTAACGTTGTTCACCCGGTGATAAGGACCAGCTGAAGATAGAATAATATTGCTTTTTAACCTTGTTAAAGCAGGCTAATAGAGCTACTAGCTACTAATAGAGCTACTACTCTAACAGCTGGTCTAAACTAAAGGACGACAGAAATTACTGGAGACTAGGATAAACGAAGTAAGCCAAGAAGTTGGACGTCTTTTGCCAAGAGTAGTTAAAAGAATTTGTTTTACTCATGAGAACGTTTAATATTATATAAGGTTTGACGATTTACGTGAAAGAATTATTTGCATAAATCAATGTTTCTTCCTAAATTGTTTAACAGTAACGCCGAAAGAGATTTCAAATTAAATATATAGTGACGGAATAAGTTATACGAAAACTCAGGTAATCATCTGAGACACTGAAGAAAAGAAGTTCGTTTAGAAACTCATTGCTCTGAAACTAATAAAAGATTGCAGACTATAAATATGTAGACTTGCATTACTATGCACCAGGTGAACCATGGTTCAACTTCCGCTATATTCAAATAATTCATAATTTATAATTTAGTAAAGTTCCTGGGAATTACGTACATACATAAGTACATATATGTACATATACACGTGTTGTCCTTTCTATATCTATTATGCGCTAAACGAAAAGGGTTCCGTCCCTCTAGCGTCTGTTCCGTTTGTTCAACTTCAGTGAAACCTATACCGATTTGTAGGTAAAAATTTAGTTAACTAAAATAGAAGTCGAGAAGTAAGAAGTACGAGTAATTTCAAAAGCGCCTTACAAAAATTCATTCATACTGTTTTGCGTACGTTAAGCAGTTGACTGGACAAGTTGTCAAGACAATATAGTAATTACATGTTGCGAACTGATTACCAAAGTAGAAGAATACGGAACCTAAGCAACGCTGGTCAGAACGAGGAGATCAAGTGAGGTAGATAGAGATAACGAGACCGGTAGAGAGACATCAAAGAAAAGCGACCAAAGAAAGGGCACTGTAAGTCTTCTATAACTATAACTGAAGAATTTCCACATTGGATAAGTGCAAATTAAAGTTTAGCAAACAGCAGAACAAAAACAAAACCAAGAATTAAAAACCGTGAAAATTTAAGGGATCATGACCTTACAATTTGGGAAAATTTGTATGGTCCCGATAAAGCATTAACGGCTATGTTTCTGGTTAACATTTAAATTTCTTTGAAAACATCGAAAAAACTTCGTGGAAGAACAAATCCTCAGCTTTATGTGATGTACATAACACACGGTTATTCATACAGATACATAGTTGTTGTAGAATGTTACTCATCTTAAGAAGAGGACAAATTCGCAAAAGGTTGCCACCAGCTGGGAATGCAAGACAACGCAGCCGCACTGATCTTGACACGGATTCATGTGCAGATAAGTCAAACATGTTGTTTTAGCATCATTTTCATATGAATCGAAGCCACTGGACACTAAGAAATGATGGAAGGCAGGTTGAAAGGTAAGAAGTAAGTAGTTAGGTAGGTAGTTAAGTGTTTTGTGTACCATGTCTGACATGTATAAACGCCATAAAGCGAATGGTTGCTTGAAAGAGCACCCATTCAAAGGAAAATAAAGCAGCGAAACTCTAGCAACATCCACAACAAGAACAACTAATTGCCATGACAAGACAAAACAAAGAAGTAACTAAGAAAAAATATTGTACATTTGTCTATCACTGTAGTCAATGTCGTTTGCGTGAATTTGTTCATTCATGTAGCATGACATACATATAGATCAGCACTGCCTGCCTGATGTCGCTGACTGACGCCATCTTTCTAGAGCAGATCTCAGAAGAATGACTTCTTCTTTTCCTCTTCCAACTCGCTCGGATTCCTCAGATATTCCAATATATTCCAACTTCGTATTATATTTCACATACATATATGTTATTATATATTGTGTATAACACATATTAAAGGCATATAGCACATATTATTTATAATCTTGTAATAACCTGGTGACCTTAGAAGTTAAGATATTTAAAGACAAGATATCGTACGTCTTCTATGCAATCATTTATTTAGTTAAGATGATATTATATGAATTTGTCGATCATTAAATAGTTCACCCGCTTAGGGTTACGTTGGGATATAAAGAACATGTGAGCAGATAATCAGAGCAGATAATAATAATTATCCAAAGACGTTCAGGATGCACTACAGTTTTAACTGTAATACTATAGCAAGGTAAAGAGTTCTGCTTTTCACAATAAATCAGTAATTAACGCTTAATAATATTTACATTTTACTGACAATTGCAAAGAATCGTTAAACGGGCTTCAAATATTTAGTTTGGCTTCGATATAACACAAAAATATAGTATATAATAATAAATGTCATTCGTCGCAATTTCTTGAATATGTTCTATCTCAGATAAAGCAAACTGATGACAAAAGCATATTATATAATGAAGTATATACACACTACGTATAATATATTGTATAAGCCAGATATGTTAGTTTCTTTCTTCTTTAAACTTGAAATCTCAGTCTGTCATCAACTCAATATATTCATACCTTTTGAGGGTCTAACGTCATTCAACAAAGTTTCTAAAAGACGCATTACATTGTATTTTACAGCCAAACGGCTGTCATGAGATATTTTTTTTAGAAAAAGAGGACAAAGCATTCACAACACACTAGAGTAAGTAAGAGAGCGAAAGGGTTTTCTGTTTACACGGAGCAAATATTTATGTGACATCGTTTCTTGGTCGCTTGCAATGACTCGAACACGCTTTGATGTGTTGATGTTCCACAAACAAGAATATGCAACATTGTAGAAGAAGTTGAGTAGTTGGTTGGAGTTCAAAAGAAAAGAAAAATACAATTTCAAGTTTTACATCTGCAGCTCGTTTCTTTCACTCAACAAATTGGGTGGCTGACTGACTCTTTGGCTGGGCTGTTGGCTCGTTACTTGGCCCGCTTCGTAGACTCAATGGCGCACTCTAGGCCAGGCGAGCAAGTGCAATATTAGCGTCACGAATAACTGCAAAAAAGAGAAATGACCTTGTCACGGACGCAGTCGTATGTAGTTTGCATTTACGCGATGCTTTAAGTGTGCATCTCGTTAACTCTCTGCCTTTCTCTGCTTTTTTGTATCTTATACTGAACTTGGTCTAACAACAAAAATAGTGAACCGTATTTAAGAAACTTGCAAAAAGTTGCACTTTCCGAGAAAGAAATTTCTCACTCAATAAATTCTAAAACGAACTGGAAACATTCGTTAATGTCACGAAAACTTTAGAATGTCTGTTGACAAAATACAATATATATATCATCCAAATGTAAGAGTATGTATATGTATATCCCAAAATATTTGGCACATATGCATTCAAATCAAAGTTCACAGTACATCGGTTCATCTTAAAGTTTTAAACACATTCAAACTTACAATTATCAAAGTTCTTAAAACAACAAAATAATATAAAACTGTACCGAAAATCTGTCCGTTATTGTGGTTACCAAACGATATTTCGAGTATTTCTCACTCTACGACAAAGGAATCCAAAGTCAAAGGTTTTCCGAATAATGTTCTCTCCCGGGATAAAGATTTTCTCAGAATATGCAATCTTTTATGTGCAACATTTTTACACAATCAAAGCATTTCTTTATACATACATACTTCACTTCCGAATGACCTTCACAGTCATATAAAAGTACTGCAACGCAGTGTGTTACTAACATTAAAATTTCTCCCTTACAGTAATCATCATCATTTGAAGTACCTTGAACTGTGTCGGAAAAAATTTCCATTGTAAACATTCGCAATCGAAATAAAAAACTCGTAGAATTCAATGATTTCAACTAAACCAGGAAGTTTCAATTCATTACCAAGAAACGATTACATAATGAGTAACAAATAAAAAAGACTTAAATTCAATCCATTAAAAAGCAAATGAAATTGTTTTAATTTCATAGAAAATGATTCCGGTTTAACTTCGCTAGTTAACTTGACACTTTAAATTTCTGTTTAAATTTAGTTTTAGTCGAAAATTATTTCTGTTTTGATTCTACTCACTTCGATTCTTGATCTTCGATTCAAAGATTACGTCGTTTTTAAAAGTGTGTCAATAAAAGTGTAAAAAACTTACCTAAAAGAAAAAGAAATTAAAGAAAAAAGAGAAAATTAGAAACTTCATACAAATAAAATTATATATTCAATTCAATTAAATTTATTCAGTTCAACTGCCCACTGTCAACTGCCCATATGTCTTTAATAGTGTACCAGCGATTATATATTATACAGGGTGTTTCGCATAAGAGAGGACAGAAGACTAGGACGTGTAGGTTGGGTCGAGACAAGAAAAAAAGTGTATGGGAGGGGGGGTAAATTTTCCCCCGTTTAGACGGGAGGGGCCATTTTATAAAAACCCGACTTAACATCGGAAAAAAAATATTAAAAAATAATGGTTTGACCTAGATAAATTTTGCTTGCTGATTTTCAAAGCCAAATATCCGCTTCTTAATATCCTTTTTAAATTAGGCTCCTATGTCAAACAGTTTTTGAGAAAATAATGTCAAAGTTAAAATTTTAAAAAAAAATTCCAAAAAAAATGTTTGGTCGCAATTTTTTCGTTAAAATACGGTATTAAGTATAAATTTTTGTCCGACCATAAAATTTTCTAATCAATTCTAGAGAGAATGCTTCAAACCGGAAGGTGAAAATCCAGGGTTCTGGGTATGGGCAAGTCGTTAACATGGTCAGTATATGTAAATTTAGAATTAATTATAAATCCAAGATTTTTTTCCCTACCGACCAAATCCAACGGAGTAGATCCTATATACAAAGGGGGAACACCAACAAAAAAAGAATACTTGCTCAGAATAGGTAGGACTTTCGTCTTGGAGGGGTTGATGTATTCAGAATGTGCAGAATTCAGTCTATAGTGTAAATCTCCAATTAGATTAAAAGGATCAGCATCGGCATGTATAGAAGCATATTTACAGATCGCATATTTACGTCATTGATGAAGATGGAAAATACCCCAAAATGGACCCCTTGATGCCCACCAAAAGGTACTCCCTTGGTGGCAAGTTTAAATGAAGATACATAGTTTGCTTCCAATTTTCACACGCTGCATTCTACCCCCAAGTTACCTCGCAAATTAACTGCCCTACTACTAAAGTTGAAACAACTACTAAACTTTTTACAGAGTATCATCCATAGAGTCCATTTTAGAAAAGTCAATCAGTCAACGAAGCGTTTCATAATCTTGGATAATCATAGGATAATCATAGAATATTCTAACATCGTCGGTAATTTTCAATAATAGTCGTCGTACAACTGTGAGCAGTTCTGAAGCTCGATTGTAGTGGTATTGGGGATATTAATAATTGGGATATTGATAAGTATTTTAGTAACTTTGAATTTATAGTAAATAATATAAAAAAATGTATATAAAAATGAAAGACACATTTCAAAAAGAAGAGTAGTAGCTAAAAGGCTAACGCTAAAGATAGCGTTTCTAATTGAATTGACGTTTACTGACATCTATTATTACTATTACTATTATTACTATTATTATTATTATTACATCTATTATTACTCGCGTTTTAACAACTGCATAAAGCACTGTACAATACAAATGCACAAGCGATTGATCACATTGAAGAATAATGAAATGTATGAAACGAGTACACATCAAGAACCATTATTAAATTCAAGTCTGTGTTAGGAGTCTGGCATATATACGATGTTCAATAGCTTCGATACCCTGTCTGAAACCCGTGAGACCCGTCAAGCTCCTCAAAATAGCCATGAATCAATGAGTCCATTTACCATGAGTGAGTTTTTACCACCGAGCTATTTTTTGAACTTTGGAAACAGCAAATAATCCGAGGGCGCTAAATTTTGAGAATAGAATTTTGATCAACCTAACCACTGGGCTAAATGGGCTATAGCACCGGGGCGCAAGCCTTCGGGGGTAATTTGTATTGAAGGGTCAAATTATTTTTTGGAGGTCATGGCCGCTGAATATCCGAAAGACGTGTTGACGATCGATTTTGCCTATTGTTCTACATAACAAGGAATATGTGTGTACAATTCCATTCCAACATCTCTATCGACTTCAAAATTTTAATATAAATGAGAATTCGTTACAATCAAATAAATCTTTATTTATATTATAATATATTTTGTATTAATTCATTTTAAAATCTAAAAACATGTACGCCATGTCATCATTTCTGAACGTGCCTTCACTTCCTCTTACTTATTCACGACTTAAATAAAACTCAATTAAAAGTAAAAATTAAAAGCTTGAAGGTTAATGGAGATGCTTGAACCGCTTAAGTAAACCACATTTAAAGCTCAGTATCACATGCACACTAACCTCTAACAAAGCAAAGTTTAAAACAATAATATAAAAATTAAATAAATTGCAATTAAAATAAGATTCCTTTCCACAGTATTGTCAACACTCGTTCAGAAACTAGTTATGAAAATGCGTCATAAAGTTGATCTTAATAGTTAAAAGCTCATTACCTGTACTCGTACTTCAAGAATTTGTATTGTTGAAACAATAGAAAATATTGTTATGCATATGTATATAAAAACATGAATATATGTATGTATGTCTATCAGAACCAAATTACTTGGTTAAACTTAATGAAGTTTAATTTATTTAACTATCGCTATAGAGAGATAGAGAGAAAGAGAAGGACAGAGAGAGGAAAGAAAGTTCAAGGCAATCAGAGACTTATATCATGGTCAAAGTTATAAACTGCGATTCCGATCCTACGTTAATAATAATTGACCATGCTTGCTCAATAAAATATAATATTCTTTTGGGACAAGAAAATCCGAGCGACAAACATGGTTCAGCAAAGGAGATCCAAAAGGAAGGAAGTGATTGTACTGAACTGCAAACATGTATAACTACAGAATCCTTACAAGCTCAAGGCTGTCCCTCCCTGCATTTACTTTTTTGTGGTTTGAGTATCCTTTTCATGATTTGTTAACAAGTCGTAAAAATAGATTCACTACATTAAAGCGGCAATCAAACTACTTATGATGAAAGCTAGCTACCAACAACAGCGACAACGAGAACAATAGCAACATCGTCAACAATGTCATCGTAGCCATAGTCTGGAGACTGCCGACGATTTGGCATTCGTCCAACTGAATGTATTCAATCCTTGGCAAATATGTTGTGGAAAACAATGGCGTATATACAAACGCAATTAAATTAGTATTTATAGTTTAAAATTTTTAATTGTCATTATGGCCAGTTTTAGTCATTTTAATTTCGATTTACAAAAAGCAAATGCATAAACGCATTAAATTTAATTATAACGTAATTTTATAAAATCTTTATTAATTGTTTTTTCTAACTGTAGTCAATAGCAGGTGCAAGCTGACGTCGATTGTCCGGTTGTAGAAACATGCGGATGACATTGTTATTTCTTTGAAAATGCGACCGGATGGCGTGCATCAGTCAATCGAGATTGATACCCGACAACGATCAATAAATATCTTCTTTGACAAGCTGCGGTTTCACAAGCTGAAGCCAACGAAACCATCGATTTATTAAAATCAAAATTTCGAAATAAGTCGATTTTGTGTGATTTTTTCTTCATTTATAATTTCTTATTAGAGCGATTATTTGTTTTTCCCTTTTTTCTGTTTTTCTAAAAGAATTTTAGTTAGAAACTTAGTTTACCTTTCCTTTGTTAAAAAACTTGAATGGTTTCTCTTTTTTAACACACCAAACAACACAAGGCTGATTCTTAGGATAAAAATACCAACCGAATCTTCTTCTTTTCGGTTACTTTGAATTTTTTCAATAGTGCATTTTTCAGAAGACTTTTATTTTAATTTTGTGCTTTTTTCCCTTTTTTCTTTTGTTAAAATTCCTTCCAAATATTATAGCGCTTTTGCACTTCGCACCAGGGTTTTTTTCCTTCTAATTTTTCATCGGTTTTTTTTCGCTGCTTTTTCTGAAATTTCTTCATTCTTGAGCGTCCAACAAATTGAGGACATCGGCCGTTGAAACGCAGCAAATTGTAACTTCATGGAGCTGAGAGAAAAGGCGACATGAAGTAGAGCAAACGGAACAACAGAAAGAATAAAAAAAAGAATCGCTGGAATTTAGAAAGCTCAAGAATTCGGAATTCGCAGCTGGTATCCATTTCTTGACTTTTTGGTGTTGCGTTGGTGCTTTGTTTTGGTTCAGAGCGCGGTTGCTTCTAACCACTACCAACCTTCCTGACTGACTGCTAGCCCGTATCCTCCCTCCCCCCCCCCCCCTCCATGGAGCTGTGAAAAGGAGGACACCGCGACATGCATTTCCGTAATGGACTCTTTGTGAAATATTTAGGTGTTGTTCTTCTATCCGTCTGCATAGTTTGCTTGCTTTTACTCTGCGGTATCCTCTTATTCATGCCACGCCAATGAATGTAAAAGGAAACCAATTACGATGCTAAGGATGCGCTTCCTGTGTACGTTTCTTGTCCTCTTATTCGCGCAACTGTTAGCCGCTGTCGTCGTCTTGAGGAATTACTTGCAATCATCATAAATAAATGTTGGCAACAGCGGAAGTTGCTTGTGGGAATTACTTTAGCCTTTTTAGAATAAGAAAGAGCATTCTGTTTTAATACTCTCGATATAGTTTACAGTTCTCCATGGTATAGTTATTTATATCATAACTTATTTCCTTAAGAAATGATCAAACCAGAAGATTAAAAGTGGAATTTATTCAAATTGCTTTAGTTTCTTTGGTGTTAATTCGTAGAAGCTGAACAGAACGCGAGCTACTGATCCCATGAACTAATTTGAACATTCCTCTAAACAATTACATTGAAAGTGGTTATGTGTTCTATAATATGGCCATATTACCATGTATCGGAGTTTGATGAAAACTAAGCACAGATAAATAATGGTTTGATCGTTGTAAAACTCACCGTTTCGAAAATCGACACCCGGGATTCAAGCTCTGATAAAATTATATGTTAGATTAGGTCACGGAAGGCATGTATTTTGGTTTCTATTCACTGTCAGTGAAAGTCATGTCCGTAAAGTTGTGCAGTCTTGCCTTATAGTCTATTAACGACTGCCTCCTCCAAACACTATGTTCTCAATTGCCCTATAAAGTTTAGATATCGGTGCCAAGACTGACGATCGGCTATCTTCGGCTACCAACTACATACATACAAAACCCTAGCCCTGCCCTCCCGGAGTATCTGGGATTCAATATTTTCAGTATAAATCATAAAATATAAGTGTTTTACTATAGAATTATAAAAACAATGACTTCAAAATCAGAAATTAACAAATTAATAAAGCTTTTTTGTTGTACATGAAATCATGGCTCTTTTGTAAAAAATGAATGTTGTTTTTTGGTGAATGTTCATTAAGGTGAGGTCAATACAATACTGTATAATGTTTGATTCAATCCTTGTGTTAAAGGAAAAATGAAAACCATTAATGTGCTAAAAACTAAATAAACAGCTATACAATATTTACAATTTAAAAAACGACACGATTTAACGAAACAAGTAAGCAAAAAAACGAACCAAGAAACAGGCTTTAAAATGATGCCCAATTAAATTAAGTGGCCCTATCTTTATCTCTATGTTTTTGACGTCTCCGCTTTACCATAGACTCGGCTTAGAAATGCCATCACAATCGCAACAGCAAAAACATCATTTTACTATAATATAATACTAACTTGGTTTTGAAAAATGTACATGCATTTTGATGTGGAAAAACAAAAAAAAAAAGAAACATCTCGAGTTGAATTGAAGAATAGAGGAAAGTGAAAGTTGAAAACATAATCTTTGGAGTTCGATTGACGGAGACTTGAGACCGAGTGTCTGGCAGACTGACTAACTGACTTGATGACTCTGGAGTTTCTGTGTCCCGCAGTTGAATGCAAGAGAGATTTTATTAACAGACTTAATCACGATGTGATATGCAAATTTCTTGTAAAGATAAATTCCTACTTTTATACGAATTTATGGCGAAATTCGAACGAAAACCAGCTAAAATATGAAGACAGAATATAAAGAAATAAAGAAAACTTTCTCGATATTAAAGTCTCTAGAGATTAATTAAACTGCACTTTTTTATCCAAGTTGAAGTTTAAGAAAAATTTTACTATTAAATATATTACTTAATGAAAACTTTAAATAAACTATTTCTTATGACTTTTTAATTTCATTTAATCCATACTTGTTTGCGTAATGTTATCGTTCATAAGTCATAATTACTCTCAATCGTGATGATTGAATGCATTTAAAAAGTTTGAAGAATTTTTAAAAACACTCATGCGTTTTAATTCAATTTCGTACTCCAATTTTTCCAAAAAAAAAACAGAGAAAACATGACCGGGTAGATTCGCTACTGCTAATGAATCTCAACAGCGTGAGCCTTGTTTAAACCAGGCTCGAACAAACTCTACCAAATGTAAGTGAGTGTGAGTGTGAGTGAATGCGAGTGAGCTTGCATGTCGGATTGTATACAGAAATAAATGTGTGTTAATTAGTTGTTGACCCACTGTTTGTGGCTAGCGGTCGGTCGCCGAACAGTGTTCAGTGGTCGTCCCTCGGGTCGATTTCGGAGAGAGCCCGGGGAGGGCTTCAACTCAAATGTGAAAAATTTGCATGAGCATGTAAATAGAAATGCATGCAAATTCAATTGCAAAATTAATGAATTTCTCTCGGTTGGAATATTATTAAAATAAAATTGCGTTTAAATAAAATCATATCGTAGAAAAATATTGTTATACATTTTTTATACATTTGCGACCTATTTTCAACTGTCTGGTCCCAATAAATTCTATTATTTTAAATATAGTTTTCTCAATTAATTAAAAATTAAAAAAATATTGTTTAAAATAGTGATTATTTAATTTCTTTATTCGAGTTTTCAAATTTTATTAGTTTTACATGTATAAATCCACAGAATTTTTGTACGTGAATTTTTAATTTATAATTTTACATATAAATTACATAAATATGTACATACATACATACGAGTATGCATATATCTTTTCCCATTATTTATAATTATTCTCGATAATTTTACACTTAAACTTTCAAATTTTTCAACAATAAATTGGATTCATTCACCTAAACGAAAGAAAACGAATAATAAAACTCATTCATCATTCAAAACAGCGAAAATTATGCGCGTTCAATAAACCTAGCTGTGCCACTGCCGATGGAGGAGGTGCTGCAGCAGCTATCGATAAAGCAGTGCAACACAGCAAATTTCATAATGCAAAATTTTAAAGATTCCAACGTCTATTAAATTGCGGAGGAATAAGATTTCATTATGAATTCGTTGTTGTGTGGATTCGACACACTTTACTACAAAAAAAAAAATTAAAACTTAAAAAAAAATAACAAAAACCACTACAAAAAAAAACACCCGCAGCACGACGAATTTGCTCCCATTTTTGTTTAGAAATAATTGCAATGAACTGCCGAATGAGCTGGCGTTGCAGAAATTAGAACACGAGAAAAACTCTCGTAAACTTCAGATGAACAACGACAGAAAACAACAACAATAATAATAACGACGCTATGGAAAAACAAGAGGCTTGAGTTTATTTATTAAGCAGTACATAAAAATTGCTTCAAAAGTGTTACAAGCGTTTAACACAACGTATGCGGCGAGTAGCGTATGAAATGTATTCAGAACAAGCAGCAAGTCGGACATACGAACAAACTGACGAACAAACATGTGCCGTGTTCACACAGGGGACAGATTGGATTGTGGGTCGTAGTGACATGGATGATTTTACAGAAAGATTTGTTAAATACTTTTTGATCAGAATTCGCGAAGACGCGGAAATTATAATATGTATATTACAAACATTACAATTCTTGACATATTGACATTTCCAATGAAAGCAATTACATGGTATCTCGTAGAGTTTAGGAGATCTCCTAAATCTTTGAGCTTCAAAGTGTTATAATTCGGAAACCAGATATTTGAATAACCCATTTGAAACATTTCAGCAGCTCATATTTTTTTCCCTAAATTTGTATACATTTACTTCTTAATATTATAAAATTGCATACTCGATTTCAGGCAATAAATATGTTTTCGCTAGTACGCGATTCTGTTTTCTGGAAGACCCAGAAAAATCGAGGGACATTTGTGTCGCACAAGGGACAAGTTAATTTTTTCACAGTCCACAGTTCATCTTGCCATTTGGCTGGGAAACAACAAATGGTGTCGCACAAGGGACATATGTCCCACGTGTGAACACGGCATTAGCATACACAAGCGTATTATGGAAGATACTAGAGATTACACGACCCCAACATAAATTTGAAATTTCTTTACGAAAACGAACAAATGCATTCATTTCTAATTTGCATCAAATGTCCGAAAGTATTTTAAAAGACTGCCCACCGTGTTTTTTCAAAAATATGATTAAATAACTTTTATAAATGTCTGTTCTGAATCTGTCAACATAGATTAATACTCTTTATTTAATTTAATCTTGAAGGGTAAGGAGATGTATGGTGCCACGCCCAACTGAAACAATGACTTCATCATTATTTGTTTATTTATTTTAGTTAATCATTATGTTTGTGTAGCTTACTTGAAGAGTAGACGATCGATCATAAACATTGCTTAGTGATTTATCGACAATTCCAAGCACCCTAAACAACTGTATTTGCAAAGACCACTTCTGACCACTTGAAATAATACTTTGGAGTGCATACAAATGATACTTGTTTTCATTCTTTCCATCTGTCCGTCTGTCTAACTTTAAGCTCTATTTTATTCTGTCTGTAAGTCGGTTTGAGTGTACGTCTGTAACTTCAACCGAGTGTTCATCCGCCAGTCATTCCCTACAAACATCTGTCCGTCTGTCCGTTCATTTTTGTCATCTTACCCAACTCGTCCGTCCGTGCGTGTTGTTGGTCCGTCTGCGTTGCCACATGCTTTGTATTAACGCCTCACAAATGAGAAATTATCACCAGCGCCCGCCTTCGCTGCATTTCTTCGCTTCCATGTTTATTTGTGTGCTGGTTTAAATGGTTCCAATCGAAATGCTGAATTAGCCTGTTCAGTTGGCGTGGGCGGGTGGACGTAACGACTGATGAGCAACCACCATCAACCACAATGCACTCTTTTTAAACATGGAAGCGCGTTTATTGTAAACAATGCACATTCATGCAGTTGGTATACAACCAAAAGAAATTAGGAAAAACTATTTAAATATCGTGGTTAGTGTTGCGCTAACAACAGCTGAAGATAGAGGAGAGGGAAAGAAAAAAAAGCTTAAAATTAACGGTTGTTTACTTTGTTGTTAAACTTTTGGCATCCTTTCAACCTTAATACAGACAAAATATTGCAATATCAACACTAATGCAATATTATACGGAACGTCACTTATGAAATATTATTATTATATATAATAATCTTAGAACTTAAAAAAGTTCTTATAAAATTTTTAAGATATTAAAAGCAATCAATACTATATAATTGGATAATTATCGCAATCAAACATTTTAGAACATTTTTACTCTGAAAAAAGAATATTACTAATAAATACCCCAATAATAAAAAATCATACATTTGATTTTAATTCAATTTCAATTTGATTTACGATTTCAAAGTTCGGAACCATGATTTCACTATGATTAGATTGCACCTCTACTACTTCTGAAATTCTTAAATGTATTCATTGAAAACGTTATAAAACGCAAATGCTGAATAATGTATAATATATGTTATAATAATAGTTTGAAGACTATTGAGTATGAGTATGACTATAGTCCTTGAACCTTGGTTCATTTACATCACATCATGTTTTCAAGTAATCTAATAAAAAAAACTGTGACGATGTCTTGTAAAATATAGATAATTTATATTCTATATATATATGTATATCTATATAAAATATAGATATATATTTACAATTTTTAAATCTATATCATTACATACTCGTATCAGATAACCTTTTGTGCACAATTAATTATTATTGATGCTAACTATAACACTGTGAGATAGGTCAATAATTAGGTTGGCGCCAAAGAAGTTTGTCTGATGTCTATCAGAAATGCCATTGAAAGGGAAAAGCAAAAATAAGCAAAAAAGCAAAAATAAACAGGCGTCTCTGTCGTCATTCCATTAAATTAAATTAATATAGCTATCCATTTTGTCCACTCTTCCACACACATTCCACCAACGAAAAAGTGTAGTCATATAAGTTACAGGTTTCGGGGTCAAGTTCTCAGACCCGTCACGCAGTCTTTGAGTGTGTCTCTTTGAAACACTGCAAACACAGCGTCAGATGAAGTTTTCATGAAATGTATTACATTGAAGTGTTATGTATGAAAATAACGCATCTTCGGCATGGTCGAAGCTGAAATACCCCTACCTTAGCTGAAAGTCCTTTAAATGAGAGGCTTTATAAGGAAATGCTAAAGGGAGACATTCAGACTATCACGGAAAAAACTGAATATAACTCATCGTTTACCTTCGGTTGTGGATTAGACCAACTAAATAAATAAATAAGAGTGTAACATAATGTGACCATTTTATATTTTTTACCGAAGCGGGACGAAAATAAGAAGACAAAAAGTGGGAGGAAGCGGGAGAAGATGTTAGATAATTAAAAAATATTTTATTATAAAATTGTACACATAATTTTCACACACAAGAACTTCAAACAAAATCGGAATTGAAAATGTTTAAACAATTTATTGAATATTAACATATTTCACGGTCCTGAAAATGAAAAAAAAAATTCAAAAATAGAAAAATTCGACTGGAGCTGATGTTCCGGGCAGAGAGACAAAAAGTTCATTAAATGGAACCTTATATTTCAATAGATACTGAGAGTTGTCGGACCAACGGCTGTCAGTCGTCACGCCTTTCTGACGGTACAAGAAATGTCAAATAAATCACGACAAAACATCAACATGAAGCGAAAAACGCTTGAAAAACTGTTGAATTTCACTTGCGTTTACGCTAAAGGCTCGAATAAAAAAATATGATAAACATTTTACACAACAGTCCGATAGTCAAAGCAGGGGAGGCGAGAAGCATCATGGGAGACATGGTCAGGCTAGTCTAACAGCTACCCACGCTGGCGACGTGTTTTCCACTTGCGTATTGTGTCATTCGTTAAGCTAGCTGACTCAGCTGCTTTGATTGGAAAACAACAAAACGAACTGAAACGCGAGTCCATGACTCGTTGCTATGAGTAATTATGAAAAAAAGCACAAGACACTACACGACACTGCACAATTTTTTATTATTTCACTAATTGATGAGTGATCTTTGCGAATATCCTCTCTTTCCAAAGAAAATCTCATTTTCTAATTTATGGTCACCTTCTCATAATTTTAACAAATAACTCCAAACTGAAGCGGTAATGTCACTTAAGACAAATATATTTCAATATATAATATCAAAAACGCATTTACATACGAGTATGATACCTTTACAATTTTTAAAACTCAAATTAGGAAAAGCATATAAATCACTGCCTACTTTTTCTCCTGTTTGTTGCACATTAATCACATGCAACTTTAGCACAATCTATTGCATGCCTGCCTACCAACTTGAGTACCAAATCAACGAATCAATGAACCAACCAACTGACCAAACCAATCGACTAACAGATCATCTGCATGGAAGAAACCTATTGAGCCTCCTCCGAAAGTCATTACAAACGAAAGCTTGGCCTGAGCTTATGGAACGAGCATGCCACTAAGCTAGCAAAGCTGTCTACCCATGGCTATCTTCTACAAAAAGGCGGACAGCACATCGTATTTCCACATCTTGTCCGTTCGAAACCTCAGACAAAACGTGAGCAGTTGTTGATGTTCGCCACGAGTTGCAATTGTCGTACTTTTACCACAAAGAAATTGCAGCACAGAAACAACAAGACGCCCATCATCACCACACGAAATACTTTCTTTCTAATCGGTGTCTGTCTGCCGCTGCACTCAATCTAAAAGTATTTAAACATACGAGTAAATACCGCGCTCGTTACCGCGTTAAGTAAATACACCTTTCAAATATGTACGCAGATACAGAGTAGGTAAGAAAAACATTTAAATTCATAGTTTAAAGACCACACTTTTCACTGCCATTTAAAATACAACACTTTTATAGCGAATTCATGTTCGTGGCAACTGAACAGGAATGAAAGAAATCGATTACAAGCAGAGGGCAAGAGACAGTAGATTGCGGTTTATAATGATTTCTTCATGTTCCATATGCACGGAATCCGAGTTCAATATGGGGTAAAAAAACGAAACAAACCAAATGCAATAAACACCAACTATGCACATTAAGTCAATTATAATTTGTGGAAAAAGAAAAGTTCCCTTAAACATGAACTTAATGTAGTTTTATCAACGAACTCTGCGACTTTTCCGAGTAAATCCTGGTAAGAAAATAAACCTTTTTGACATTAATGAATTCAGCATTAATAAATTAATTATAGAAAAGTCTGAGCCGCATTTTGACGGTCATCAGCATAAATCATTTTATCATTCATTAATAACATAAACACCCAAGTAAAATAACACAAAACAGCTTAAAATCTCACAAATTAAGCGCTGATTAACTTTGGTTGCTGAAACAAAAGATAATGCGATCGAGAACTTTGTATGCAATAATTCCATTTTATCTATATTTTTCCCTTCTGGTATTATATATACAAATTAATACAAACATAAACATAACAGAAAATAAACTTAAGCGGCGTAAATTTTGACGTGATTCGACCACAGACGATTCTGGTACCACGGAGTCAGGAACCCGGCTGGAACTTGGGTTTCAGCATAGAGAAAGAATAACAAGAGGGCGAATCTTGAACAAAAATATTTTCCATGGTCGATCCAGTACTGGATCGAGTTTTTACTCAATGCTGAGTGTTTCGCGCTCTTCTCTTTTGCTATTGGCTGCTCTGAGCATTTGTTTCCTATCCACTACTGAATCGTTGATACATTACTCAATGCTTCGCTCTCTTGCCTTTGTTTACCTTCGTTTGTGTGTTTGCACTGATGCTCTCAGAACTCGTTCGTTCGTAAGAAGAGTTGAGCGATGGAATCTTGTATGTCAAAGGAGGTGAGAATGAATCGGTTGATCAATTTCTGGATAAAACCAGGGGCTGAGGGAACAAGGGAATTTGACTTCTTTACGTCTGTCGGTCTATTAAGCTTGGATTTTTTTCGCCCTATTATTCTTCGCTTATTAAAGGAATTTTGTTTTTTTATAACATTTTGCCTTAATCAACTGGCTTAATCAACTGTTTAGTATTTTAAATTAGGTCTGTTATTAAATTAGATTATTGTTAATTGTTATTTTGTATATTTAAGATTATAATATAATTGTTGCACCAATATTTCGTTTTATTGACAGCCCATAGGCAATGCTTCCTTAATAGAACTGAAATCATAAATATTAAAAATTTTAGTGTTTAATAATTTTAATAATGGTTTTGGACACTACAATAACAAGGTAAATTCATACATGATACAGAAGCACTTCAGTTGTTAGTACAAAATAACAAACACAAAGTCGATCTTCCGATTCCTTCGTTTAACGTGTTCAATTTGTTGATATGCCGACTAAATAAATCTGCTGCCCATACAAATTCTTCAACAGCACACTATGCTCGGAACGTAGATCATGCCAGCGCGTTACAAAGCTTGGGCATCGAACAAGAAGCAGAACAAAGCTTCGAAAAGCAAAATTTCTTTCAAAAACCATAAATTGCAAATTTTAAAACGATTTCAGGCGGACGGACGGCTGCACATGGTTTGTTTGTGTAAGAGAAGCAAAAGAAGATGAATCGCACCGTTCTTCTCATCGCCCGCTGTACTCCACAAATTGATCGATTCTTTCTTTCACACTTTACTTGGCATACGAGAGTTGGATCGATCTCTTCTTACGCATGTTCGCTTGCATTGTTAGTGCAAAATAACAGAAGCCAAGACGATTTTCCGCTCCCTTCATACTCATTAAAATGATCTTTCGAACCCCTCACTCATTAGAAGATCATTAAATTTTGCTTTGTTATCAGCGCTGAGAAAATTACACACTGACTCACAAAACAATGCATAGTAGATCCGAATAATGAGAGAAAGACACAAAGCAAAAATTGAGAAACTGAAATCGCGTGCTCTCTGCTTGTTGATTCATTTCGCACTCATTGCGCTTCTTCGTTTCCCTTGCGGACCGACCGCTTCCATGTCGCCGATGAGTACATTTGGCTGATTCGGCCTCTTGTTATTCTTTCTCTATGGTTTCAGTCACCTAACAAGCCTTTCGGTGTGGACTCGCGCTCAATGTGAAATTGTATTTTCAAGCAGAACAAGGTGAAAGAAATTGGCGAAGAACCAAATTTGATAAATTAGTATCAGGTAAGTAGAAGTAAATTAAATTGGTACCGGGTAACTGGAGGTAAAGTATAAGTATATCTTAAGATAAGGTCTTCAAGACAGATAAAAAGACAGAGACGAAGAGAGGGTACAGAATACAGATTTCTGAGTATCTATATGTCGCATGGCACCGTGTTGTTGGAACCACGTATCCTCCATAACACAATATTGTGTCCATTTGATGTCAACATTTTTGGTTAATAGGTGAAAAAAATAAAGAAATAAGTGTAAATAAATCTAAAAAATTACTTCGTTTTTGAAAAAACGATAAACATTTGCCGTATGTTTATTCATTCGGGGTCATTATTTGTTCAGTATATTTGTATCCTAAACTCAGTCAATATCAGTAAAACAGAGTAATGTTTGTTTTCAAGAATTACTTAAACCCGCTTTAAAGAAATGATATCTAAAAATTACGTCGAAAACTTTAAGTCACAAAGTCACACAATAATTATTATCGCATGGTACTTGTACCCAGTCACTCAATCGCATTTTATATACATACATACATACATTTCAAGATCATCTCGGCTACTCACCAAGTAACATTTTTAAGCTCGTATATAGTTAATATTTATCTTTGAACTTGTTATTCAGCATCTTGTGTTCACGAATACATAGAAAAAGCTTTATTAATGCAAATGAAGAGCAGAGAAAGGTTAGAGCAATAACGAAACTAATAGAAACACTCGTCATGGCTTTTCTAGATTGAAGTCCAAGAGAACAGAGACAGATGTATAGATAAAAAATATAATTTTACACAAGACTTTCTGATAGAGATTTATTCAAACTAATATAGTAAACATTTCACTCTATATAGCTATTCATGGTCTAAACTTAAATAGGCAAACAAAGATTTAGAGCAACAGACTTTCTTGGGAATGAGAAACCGAGGATCATGGTTACCTTAATCATGATGTCAATGAAAAGAATTTAAATACATGATGGTGAAATCGAAAGTTAACCCCATACCGAGATCATACCAGAGACCATACAGAAAAAATTGAGTTATACCACGTTATACAAACTTCCAAATTTCGAATTAAGAGAGGAGAAGAAAGCTAAGTTATCAACTAACAGCGGAACTTTTGCTCCGACGGATCTATAGTACATAATTGAAAACTTTGCTGATAACAAGAAAATAAAAAACAACTCTAAAATATCTTGTAACTCTTCTCTCGCCGTCTTCTTTAATTCACTTACAACGGAATTCCTTAATTCCTTGAGTTCAATTCCTTAATTCTCCTCCTTAATTCCTTAAGTTCAAACTGGGGCACCGAAAAGGTATTCGCAATGTAAAACTTTAACAGCATAGACCCCTAACTACGCCTAAGTGTTCAGAGCGACATTTATAACAAGCAAACAATTAGTTTTCTTTTTGCGGCATAACTTAATATTAAACTGCACTGACAGAATTTAGACTGAGTGAAAAAAAAAATTTTCAACGTTCATCACTTGACAATGTTCATAACAGGAAAAAATTTCTGATTATAAAGCTTATTTTCTTAAAATATTTATCGAAATCATTTTTCTACTTGGTAAGAAATACGGATTAATAAAGGAAGCAAACGTAAACGAAAGCAATCTTAGTAACCAAATGTAATGATACAGAGTGCATAGAGAAGAAATGAAGGGAAGTAAAGGAACTTAAAAAAAAGAAATGAAGGGAAGAAAAATAAGCAAGGAAACTATTCTGTCAAATTAAAGATTTCCAATTTAATGAAGACATCTCTATTCGTTCTCTTGTAATTTTCACAGACGGACAATGCTGAATCGATGCAGGAGGTGAAGCTGATGAAGAATATATGTATATAGTTTCATATACCTGCCACGCCTTCTTTAATGCATCACAAACGGAAGCACATAGTGGATATATACACTTATCACGTCGTGTGTACGGTACAAAAAAGGTAAAGGTACCGGGTATAACGCCATGCAATTTTTATAAACTTCTGAAAATGTTTTTAGGCGAACCACTACCTTTAATAAAAATAATTACTTGTAATTGAAATTTTCGATCCACACGCTCAAAGTTAGTTCGGTTGTACTGTTTCCTGTTTTCTGTACTGACCCCGGGCTACGGCAATAATTATTCGATTTATAGCGATCGACATTTTTTCAAATATGTATTTATTTTCCTTTCCTACTAGACTTTCTTACATTTTTATTTATATTTACTAGACAAAGATTAAGTATAAACGCAGTTTGAAGATTTAAAATTGTGGAACAGCAAAACTTATCTAACATACGCTTGGTGCATTTCGCGAGTGATTTCTATAAAATCTTCTACGTGTTATTTCCAATATTTTAGTATCTGCGTTGGGAAGCGTTAAGCTTTTCTTTTTCGTAATATCTTGTTTAAAACAGAAATAACGATTATTTGTCAATGTTAATGTAAGCAAGGTTATTCTTATAGGTAAGCTTTAAATATTGCGGCGCATTCTTGAGTGGATGGACAACCAACCAACACAATATTTGTGAAGTGTTCAAAAGTACCCCCAAGTGTTTAATGTTTACATGCTTTTATTCTTCGAGTTTCTTTTGTTCTACTTACGTATTGCAACACAAATATTTATATTCTTCTAAAACTTACCTGGAAAGAGAACAAAAGACAATATTTATATTATGTTATATCGATTTAAAATAATGTATGTAAAAACACACAAACAGTAATTAATATGTATTTAATTATTAATACAATAGTATTGAATGGTATTTAAATGTGTACATACTTATGTATTTAAATATGCACTGTTTTTTGAAATTATGTATGATATATTATTCAGATAACTACATAAAACCTCCTCCTTATTTAAATATTTCGAAATTCCTTGTATGCATCGCAATGTTTTTGCTCTTTGATAGATCAACACTATATTAGTTTATCAGAGCTTAATTTTGGATTGGTTAATTACTATTCTATCGTATATTCTCAAAAATAATCATTATCGTTTTTTTCACAGATCACATTTCTTTTGGTGTTTGAACGATTAAATTTTCCCGAATATTTCAGATATCAACATTGATTTTTTTAGCAAGTATCAACTAAAGAAACTAAAGAAAATTAGCAAGGAAGAAGAGAAATGAAAACAAAATACAATTGGGCAAAGGTTGGTGGGTGGCTAACAAGATACAGTATATGGTATTTAAATATAAACGTCAGTATCCATCAGAATATACAATAATCAGATGAAGTCGAACCACTGAGCTTATGATTATATGGAATAATAAAATAGAATCATGCTGAGTGACACATCTATGTGCATACGTGGGCGTCTGTGCAAACACAACAACATCTGTAAATATTCATTCATTATACTTAATATATGGATTTTAAACCAAAATGATTTATTTATGTAAAAAAGAAAAGCGACAAAGGCCACAAATTTGATCTAATTTTTCATTTTAAAAATGAGGTGAAAATAATGTGCTAGTGCCTGTGTAGTACATATTTACATATGTACAAAGTTTAAAGCATGCAGAAAAGGGTAAAAATTTCGAAAACATAACACATTCAACTTTTCTAGTAAAATAGTTATTAATTAATAGTTGAAACATAACTACGAGTATTTAGAAAAATAGAAGAGATTCTATAGTCTTGCCCCTGACAAGGTAAAAATAAATATTTGAGAACGCAAATTGGCTAAATTTCTATGCAGAGCAAAAAGTATGAGTACTAATCTGATTATATTCAAGCTTTGGCCAAATATACCAAGAAATAATATTGTAGGCTATCATAATCGTGCCCGATTATATGAAAAATTAAAGCAAATGATAAAAATCGCTTTTGTTGCTAAATTAACATTAATAATAAAAGCAATTTATTTCTTCTTCACTCAAGAATCATAAACTAAAATAATCTTGAATATCCTTAAATATATTGTACAATCTTTAACTACTATAAATCTTCGTATATGATAATCATCCGCATTCCGATGGTTCCTATGCTCTTTTTGTCTTTTCATTGGTAAAATAACATTAAAATTTAGTTGATCATAATAAAACTATAAAAAAATTATAAGACATGGATATCTAAAAATCCCTTGGACTTCGATTCATTAATTCATTGTATTGTACAATAAGAAAATTATTGTATTGTAATACAAACTTAATGTAAAAAAAAACAGTGTAAACGTTGTTTACAAAAAGTTTTAAAATTCAAGAATAAAATTAAAAGTTTAACTCATTCGAGATCACATAAAACTTAAATAGAAAACCAAAGGTCAGAAATTCAGGTCAGTTACAGATTTAGGAAAGTCAGTATTTAAACAATCCTGTGTTTGACAAAGAGAAAATTTAGCTAAGAAGGTGGTAGGGTAGGTAGTCACAAATCAGTGCATAATCGCAAACTTTTATCATTGAGGACTTTTTATTCATTTTATTTCCATACTTTTCCCACGCAATGATTTCGAGTGTGGCTCATATGAATCATGATGCTGTTGCCTGCAATCGACTGGAACCATTATTTCAATTCCTGCCACACACACATGTGGGAGTATTTGAAGTCTGCATGTACATATATATATATCTATGTATGTACATATGTATGCGTTCTGTGGGTACATATTTATGTGTTATGTGGGTTTAATTTCTATGAGCCTGCACTTCCTCCACTATTTTTCTGGCAGACTCTTTTTTCTTTTCTATAGAATTCCGTTGTATTGAGCCAATTTGAAAAATAATGAGCTGGAATACTATTTCAACACTTAATAGGTTTTTGAGGATCTTTATCAGTTTTAAAAGAATTAAAGTAGAAACTCTCCGTCATATTACTAGATTAATGTAATTACTATACAATAATATTGCTTCCGATGGTGGCCAGCGTAAGCAGAGCAAACTTTTAATTTTTTATCGAGTGTTCCAAATACCAAGCCAAACAAATGTTTTTATATAGGCGTTTAAAAACAAACTCGTGCAATCTTTATAGAAATACATTAAAAAAATTAAATTAAAATTAAATTTGTTATGAGGAAAAATAAAAGACAAAGAATTAGAAGATATAAAATTCCTTATTTACGCATTTAAAGTACTCAAAAAGCTTTGCTAAAATGCTTCCTCTTTATATATATACATACATACATACTTAGTACTTACACCATCTACACTATATTATGTATTGTTATACAGTTGCTGCGAAAAAATAAATATTTATTTTTAATTGGCGCCACAGCGTTAGCCAGATAATTTCGCTATTTTTGGCAAATAATTCAATTCGCCGCGTACAGTAAACAGCGTGAGAGCGAGAAGGTGGGAGAGAGAGAGAGATAGAGAGGGAGGGGAGAACTGGCTGGTTGGCGGACACAAAAGCAAAAAGTTCAAGGCAAGAAGAATGCTGGTGCTGATTCCGATGTTGATGCTGCACACAATCGTCACATGTAAGTGCAATGGCGGATAAGTGCTATAACAACAACAACATGCAACAATAAAAAATAACTGTATCAACAATAACAATAAAAAACTACAGCAATGAAATCCGAAAACAAGAACAAGAGAGCAACGAACAAGCAACATTGTCCGGGGGCAACGTATCCACGGACATCTTTCAAAAGTTCAAAAAGATATTAAAAATTAAAAAAACAAAATGAAAAGATTGAAAAAAAAAGACTAAATCATAAAAGGATATACAATTCAAAGAAAAGCATGCAATTTTATAATCTACATTCACTAAAGACAAAGAAGTAAACAAAGTGAAGTGAAGAAGGAAGTGCGAGGGACCGAAGCGCGTCAATTTGAATTATTCAAGAAAAATAAATGTTTTTGGTAGATTAGATCATCGTATTATGACAGTTCTTCCAATAAGTTCCACGTCAGAAATTAAAACCGATTTAAAAACAAAAACTGCTGAGTGGACAAACAATACTTGTCCTTTGTTTTGATTTTAATTTGATTTTTAATTAATATTGAAATTCAACTTTATTAATATAAATTTAACTTCTCCTAAATGTGGCTCATTCCGCCGATGAAATTTTAAGATATTCCCTCTGCCCATATTTTAGGATCTCATATTCTTAATGGTAAATGTATAAAAAATATAACTGAAAATACGAAATATCGGATATCAGCAGATGCAGACTTAATAATGCACACCTCTTTAGCGACCCTTCAATACACACCATTCCAGTATTAGTTCCTTTTTCATTTTCAAAATTGAAGTAACTAACTAAGCATAATTTTTCAGTCTTATGACGAAGCCACATAAGAACACGAAATCAATCCAGACAGTAAATATGTGCAGCAGTAAGCAACAGAAGGGAGAGTTGAGGATTATACAGGTTAATAGCTATTAAAACTTGTGGAACGAGCGTGTATAAAATTACAATGCGTAGGTTTGATAGGGATCAAAAGACTTCAAAACTTTACCTCAAAAACAGCTGTTTGTGGCTGATAAAAAATACTTTAAAATAACACTAAACATAATAATTGAATATCAATGAAATCACTGACTGTTTGTTGTATAAAAAAAATATACGATTTACACGTTTCATGCAGTTAAATACTTATTCTAATATTTTCAAATAATTACATATTTTATCAAATAACAGTTATATTCTTATAGTAATAGTTAGTTAATCACAGTTAGTTAAAATCTATTTAAATTTATTTCACATTTTTCATAAAAATATTCAATGTGAAATAAATGATAAAACTAATTAAAACGGTTAAAAAGGTTAAATAAAAAATAACGTATTTTTCTGGTAAATTTACATGTCGCCATCAGTTGACTTTCATTGTCTATTTTTAGCTGTCAAAAATTTGCCCATAACCTAAGCCAACTTTTAAACTACTCAGTTTTAGTACTCACCAAATTTTTAAGTGTGCAATAAAAACCAAATGCCATTAGATTAGTACCGAAATTGCTTTTAGGGAACGAGCACAGTAGTAGTGAGTGGAACTAAAATTGACATAGTTTACTAAATATGTATTGGTTTTGAGTTTTCGAACATAAAAAGTTGGATTTTCTATTAGTACGTTTAGTACTTTTAACGCAATCCGTATCTCTACAAATATTGTGCTTTTAACCAATAAAAACGTTCTGATTTTAGCAAATTTTATACCAACTCATACAAAAGTGGTGGAAAAAACATGCAACTAAAATGTTGTGTGTGAAAATGGTTGCGGAAAACTATTTAGAAAAAGTGTTGAACGTAAGCGAATAAACTAGTTATAAACCCCTTTTAATCGTTTTTTCCAAAGAAGTTTTGCGCCTGCGGAACAATTTTCACATACAATATTTTAGTTGCATATGTTTTGTCCACCACTGTAAGTAGCATTCACAATGAAATAATATCAGCAACGGATCGATTTTTTTGTTAGTGGTAGAAATAGAAGTATCAGCAAGAAGAACGTCTTAAAATTGGCATCATGACAAGGATGACAATTTAAACATATTCTTGTTGTTAGTGTTTCTTATATTCTTACAACAGATATACAACAATTTTTGGTTGTCATTGTCTACAAAAGTCAAGGATTTCGACAATATTTTGAGTGAGTGTTGCACACACAATCTATTTGCACAGAAGAAAGAAAGACACAAGGATAAACTAAATATAATCGATAAATCAAACGAACTTCTTAATTAAATAAGAAACGAAAAACCAAACAAATGTCACCGGGGACAGCCAACAACAATGGTCGGCGGCAACAGCACAGCGACATTCATTCGGCGGCGTACAATTAAAAAATTATGCACAGCTCTACATCGTACATACACACACACACACAAACAATCAGCTAAGTCAGCACTCAACTATTTATGGCGATTGTGGCAAAGTTTTTTGCCTAACTATAATATTAGCAAATCGAGCAATCAAAAGCACTATAAATAGGTGCGGCTGGGAGGAGGGATGGAAGATGGAGAAAATATTGGCATAAAATCTGTTGTGGGGTTGAACAAATAAAATATTGCGCATTTATTTAAAAAAATCATGACTTGTAGTGAATGCTGCAAGCGTCAAACGTCATCAGCAATAATATTACGTTTTTTTCTTTACTGTTGCTGTTGCTAATGATATCAATAAAATAAAAAAATCTAAAAACAGTCTTCATAACCAGCCAGGAAATATTGTCTTAAAAAAAATCATAGAAATTTTCCGAAGCGTCTTTCAGCCTTTTAATTGCATTATTACTTGAACGAGTATATAGTATTAATATTAATATGGTGGTCTGTTCTATTTTTATTAACTTCATTTTACGTGATTTATTGCTTTCGATTTTCCAACTGTTTTGTTCTCGTATCGCTTCCTCGTCACCCTCCCCCCACAACCTCCACGATTATGGGTGACACATGTACGGTCGGTCATCGTCGTCGATTGTAATGCATCAAAGATAATTTATAATTTATAAACAGTTCATCTATGTTATCAGAGTGCATTGCTTATCTCTGCAAGTGAAATCAATATATTGACAAAGTTGTGCTTTAAGAATAAATTATTGCAAGAATGTTCTGCAGCTTCCTTAAAGGGAACCTTGATTATTTCATGATATACGGTAATCATCAAATAATAATGAAAATAATTATTGCATTGTTTACAACAGAAAACAAAGGCAAACAGTGGAAACAAGAGTAAAAAACATAATAATAATCACAATAGAAAATCACAATATAAACAACTTTAAATCAAGTTATTGAAAATACATGAATACGGTTTTTTAAAAAACCGCTGATGGACGGTTTGCTATATCCAACCTTTCCACTAATGTCCCGAAGACTCAACTTTTCCGTTCGCAATGCCAAAATCTGTGCAATATAGGCACAGAAAATTTGTTTTAGAACTTAAAATTTTTTACTTTTGTTAATTATTTTCCCAACCCTACACTACACCCCTTTGATTGTATCCCCAACACCTGTCCGGATTTTTATGGCCGCTAGTATACGTATTTGAGAGATACATCCAAGCTACATAATTGAGGTCACAAAAATCGTTTATCATCTCCCGATCCTTTTATCGTCTCGGTAACATTTTAACATTAATCTATTTACTCAAAAAGCGTGATCAACTTCAATTTCCTTTCATTGTGTTCTCCTTTTTAATTCTACATATATTATAACTCATTGAACTTAAATTTTTTAATGGGAAATCCAACAGTTAGATTACAATACGGCGCTAACCGATAATTCCGAAAGCAGGCCAAACAGGTTAACCGATAAGACTGGCATCTTTAAATAATGTAACCGCTGCATTAACGACATACGTACCCGTGTACACGAGTATATATAAGAAACCCTTTGAACCCTTTGGAATTGAATCTAAACTCGGGATCATTTAAATTGCAAAAATATATATGTATGTCCTTGAAGTTTTTTAATTACTTATTAAAAAACATTACTCATTTATATTAAAAAAATTTTAACTAAGACGAACGCAATTCAGACGAAACAAATCAAAAACAAGACGTAGTTATAAAGTGCAATAATAACAATATTTATTAGCAATAATAAATTTGTTGCTTTAAGATTTTTAATCATGGTGATTTTTAATGAATTCTAAAAAAATCTAAAAAAATCTAAAAATTTGCAATATTTTCTTAACGAGATCTTTTTTGAAATTTTTCCATTTTGTTCTTTCGTCTTAGATTTATTTAACTATTTATATTCAGAATAAATAAATAAATAAACGAATTTATTAATTTCCTTTTTTCTTGGGTGAAAATTATTCAATTAGACTATGATTCACACTAGTGACACAACAAGAATAAAAAAAGCTTGAAATTTAATATGTTTTTAACAAAGTTATTGTGATCACATACACAATTCAAAGTTTCAAAATAGTATGGAATTAAAGTAATTGGTTAAATAATTTTTAATTTCAATCTACTCGTATATATGTACATATTTATGCTACTATAGAACCGCTATTATTGGTGTTCATTACATATCGGTGATTACAGAAAACATAAGGAAAAATCAATTTCCTTAACAACCATTCGAGGCCGTCAAATAAATGAAAAATTACAACAAAAACTATGGTAACGTCTTTCCTTCAAGCCACAACAAGTTTACTGACGAAGTCCTAGAAAAGTGTATGTTATGCTGCACAAAAAACAGAAAAACATGAGCAACCGTAAAACATACAAGCAAAGTTTCTAGACACATTTTTCTTGCGTCTGGTAAAAATTACCTAACCAAAAACCACCTAAAAAAAATCGAAATTTATTCTGATCTAACGATATTAATTTATTTATCAGTAATTTTTGAAGAAAAAAGTACAAATATTTATTTACGTATTTATCTTTATTTATCATTTATTTGTCATTCTTAGTAATACAAGTTTAGAGTATTATTAAAGAATTTAGAATTAGAATTTATTATTAAGAAATATATATGCCGAAACCGGCAGTCGTTTGCAATTGTGAAGCGCCAAGCATCAGCTGTCAGATTTAACCCGAGAATGGACTAACTAAGGATTAAGTAACTATATAGTGGAGATAATACTTCAACAATATATTGCTTTAATCGCGAAGATGATATTTAAGGATCACCGGTGGTCGAAATACGGTCGAAAAGAACTTCAATGAACTTGATGACATAGTTAAATAATTGAAATAAATTAAATGAAGATATTTTTTAATATAAAGTTAATATTCACTACCACAGACAATTAAGATATGAAGATTATGACAATCGGGACAATTATGATGACAATTATGATAATCGGGTCTTAACTTGAAGAAGTAACTTAAAGTCCTCATAGGTATTTTATTAAAACCAGTCGTATTTGAAGCTAATAACATCTTAAACGATTAGTAACTGTAAAAAGTATTATTGGCTGCCGTCCTTTTTTTGAGATGAGAATAATTCATTAAATGACTTTCATTTTTCTTATAACTTCATTAAGAATATAAAACAGAAAGAGTGTTAACTTCTCGGTCTGCCCTACACCTAGGATAAAATTATATCGAATGGATTAATATTTACTTTAAAAAAATGTGTGACAGTGGTCCTGATTAAATATAACTATATATAGATAAGGTATAAACAAAAAAGTAACTTCATACTTCAGTTTCATTCTACACAACTCGAGTTCAACTGACTCGACAAGTTCTGATACTAAAATTTATAGAAAATTCCCATTGAACATTTCAATAGAGCTTGCATTTATATAGCAATTACAACAAATAAACAATATAGTAAAAATACGAACACTATTCAGAAGTGTCTGAAGACATGGTCATGGTAGCACAGTTTGGGTTGAAATTGAACCCAGTGAAATTGAAGCACAACAAAACTGTTTAATTAATTGGGACAAGGTTGCATGCTGGCGAAATATTAAGTGACTCATATTGCCGACATAAATAAAGATAAATAAGTGTCAGCAAAAATACTCGACTTCTCATAAACATAGCAGAAGTTGATTGGTATATTGGATATTGATTTTTATGAAGTTGCAATTTTTCTGAATAATCATCCTGGTGATCATGATCGTGAACAATATCTGCGTAAAAGAAAATCTTTATACAATCAAGCAAACTCTCAGACTTAAGTCACAAAAGGTACGTAACCCCAACGTAACCAAACTTTATGACGAATAAACAAATGTCAATGTAAATAACAATTATACGAGGTTCATATATGACTATAGATATCACCAACCACTTTAATGTGGTTCCAAATGCTTGCAATGATTATGAAATAAAACTTTCTCCGGTCGTAGTGAATGTAAGTGCAACAACAACAAAATCCGATACCACACGAAAAGACCATACTAACGGCAATAAATTGACTTGGGGAAAACGCGTTGAAAATCAAAGAAGCAGAATGAAAGATAAACCGGAAAGAGTGTTAATTTCGGCCTGGCCCATCTTCAGTTGAACATATAATATTGATACTAGATATAATCATATTCAATTTGTCTGCGTAGTTTTCATAAATTTGTTTAGAAGAGTTATAGAGAAAAAGGAAAACTTAATATACCCTCTCATCTTCGTTTTTAGAATATAACAAGTTTCATTATGACGCTTAAATGCTGCCTTTTTCAAACATGTCTGCGATGATATATGATATGTTGTTTACATAACTATTATTAGTTAAAAAAACTTAAGAAATGTACACAATATAAAAAAAAAACACGGCATAAACACCGCGTTAAATTTCCAGATTTATATTCATATATTTAGAACTGGTTAGAAAAAACCCAAAAAGCCCTGCTCTAAAAGATGGATGAATACATTAGTTCTAATGGGTATGGTATATATACCATAACTGTAAATTTTAAATTAAATATAGTATAATAGGTCCAGAGACCTACTATATTCAAGCACCTATTACCTTAGGCTACGATATATCTGTTGTATCGATTTAAAGAAATTCGAATCTTTCATATTTAATATTGTTAAAATACGAGTACTAATCTTATTATTGAAATCAAAGACATGAAAATTAAACAAAAGGTTTGATAATCACATCTGATCACATCTGATCGAAACCAAGATTTTTTTGTTGACCAAATAAACTGGAAATGGAATATTTTTTTTACTTAAACCCAGTTTATTGAGTTATCAGTTTCTGATTCTGAAAATCAAGCGAAAAATATCCAATTAAAGTTGGACAAATGTTGATATCATAAACTTTTAATAAAAAAGGGTTAAAAATAAAATAATTGAAAACAAAATAATATTAAGAACACATTTAGAATTATAAATTCACTCGTCTAGGCTATGAAGAAACTCGTACTCTAAGGTTTCCGCAGAGAATCATTGGTTATTTGCTTGGGGGGCTTCTTTGTGAATGGTAGACATTAGAAACGCTCCAAAGGAATCCCTTTCAACATTAGCTACGTAGGATTTGAATACGATACGACAATAAAGAGACATGAAGATGAATAACGGAGGATAGAAGAAATGCAAAATCAGGCATGTGGTAATGTTGACCTCTTCAAGTGTACGTACATTCCACATTCTCTCCACAAGGAAGGGGAAGTGAAACGGCAGCAGACAGTCAGTTGGTTGGCGGAATTGTGGGCGGTTTGTCGTTGCCGTCGACGCTCTTGCTGTCAGAATTCAATGAAGTTATTATTTTTAAAAATCGTTTATTAAGAACATCGCCTTCTTTTTTATTTAAAACCCCGAGTTTGTGGCCCGCAACACGGACTTCGATGTTCTTGAGATTTTCGTATAGATCTTTTATGTCTGTGACTGGCTTTTTTAATGGACGTTGTGATTGTTGGTGGTATTATCTGGTTTCAAGTGTCGTTTACTGGTTTCCTACATTTTTGGCAGTTGTGGGAGAGGCCAACTCAAGCAAAGTCTGCTTTAGACTTGTGATTTCCTTTCGTGAATCCCTTTTAGTCGTTGCAACGACGTTGGATGGCTGACTGACTGCATGGCGCGCTGTTGTTTGGTACCATTTTGGTTTCAGGTTGCCACTTTGAATCAATTACTTTTGGCACGGCATTTCTTGGGTAGTCGTCGTCGTCGCGTTGGTTGTTTAGCTTGGGCCGCAACACATTTCAACATGGAACTCATGGTTCAGCGAACAAGCACAATATTTGCTGTCGTTTGGTATTCTTTCTACTCTCTATCTGTTCACAAGTTAAAAGTACGTTAGCAGAGTTGTCGTTGTTGTTGCCGAATATATAAAAAATACAAAATATTATTATGTGCAGACAAGTCAAGTCGTATTCAAGTGAGGTTTCATTCAGCGAGAAGTCAGAGACACGCAGCTGTATGAACACAAAGTCAGATACTTGCACCCGTGACTCATGCGAATATCACATCCGATGCGAAAATGTAGTTCCAAGATATGGTGCGGAAAACTGAAGACAATAAATGTAAAATCAGCAAATCTTGCTAAATAAGCAATTTTGATGCACGGTTTAAAAAATAGTAATGAGATACTTATAGAGTAACAGATGTAGAATATTATTTAATATCAAAGATATGTATATAAAAGAGGAGAGAAAGAAAGGTTCAATCAAATTAAATCTGAGAATACGTGAAAGCTTTAATTTATTCTACTTATTACCCAATTAATGAACCAACTTCAACTGCAACGAATCGAGTTTATTCCGAATCCATCAATGAGTCATGGAGCAAACAGGTTTTTGAATATTTTGCAGTCTACTACTCGGCATAAAGCGAAACAGAAATGAATGTGCATGTATGTGTGAGTGCATTTGTTACTTTTCGTTTTTTATTCAGATTATTTAAAAATAGATTAATAACTAATAAGTACGAATTAGGTTTTAGTAACTCAGTGGTTGCACCTCGCTGTATGGTAAGTAATTCAACAAACAACGATTAATATATAGTGTCTGAACACGTACCTTTCTTGCGAAATGCTAACTGTACTCGTATAAACACATCTTTAAAAAAAAAAACAATACATACATTGTATGTAACCGTTGTATATTGTGAAGTGATAAAAATTCGAACGCTGCCTTTCGATAAGAATTGATCAATCAATGTTTAAGTAACTAGTTACTAGCTTTTCGAAGTGAATACAATTTTTAGTTGTTTATTCCTTCGAACGATACGCTTAACTTACAGATCAGAAAACTGTTCTCAATCAATTAATTTTTTCAAAGGTCAAAATATAAAATCGGCACTTAAGTAATGTAATTGATAAATAATTTTAAGTTAGTTAACACAAGAAGTCGCTTCCGTGGAATCATTAATCAACACAGACGTGGCACTGCACTATCCCAAGTAATGCATTTACAACTAGTTAAGGAGATTTTTTATATTGTTAAATTCATGAGTGCAACGTACGGAACGTGTACAAACTTCAAATGTTGCCGTGCAGCTTTCGGAGTTTAATAATATTAATTTTCTCAATTAAAGCAGTAGATTTACAGGTTTTCAACTCAACGCAATTCAACTCAATGCGGGCCGATTGTCTTTTTGAATGTAAATGTTTTGAACATACTCAAAGCTGTTGGTGTTTAACAATATAGATATATGTACATATATACGAGCATATTGGATAACTACGTGTACACATATTGAATACATACATGCATTTACAGTGACGCTGATTGCTAGAAAGATGCATTATGCATTACATTGATGTCGAACCATTCCAAGTACATGTACATTGCAATTCGAGACATTACTTGTATGTAGAGTACGAGTATGTATTGACCACATTGCTGTTGCATTCAAGTTAAGTGCGATTATTACATTTTTTATGAAACCTTTACTTAATACAATACTATTTACCAAACTTAGTACTGAGTTTAAATTTTGAATAATTACTTAAGCAATGAAATCGCTTTCTTAAGAATAAATCAACTTGTCGACTTATCTTTTAACCATTAAGAGGTCTAAAAAACAAAATGTTCTTTTTCTAAAACCTTTTCACAATCTTCAAAACCATTCCTACTTTAAAAGCTTGAACTATACTCAAAACACCTTCTGTAGTTTTCCCATGTTTCTTTAAAACATATGATATAGATGATATATGTATATACACTTATTTATATAAATATATGCGTATACTCGTTTATATAATATTATATATGCAAACACAAAGTATTTTTCGTCACCTATCTTCATGAATTTGCTTTGTTTCGCATTTAAAACCCGACTGAGTTTAAAAGTCGACTTGGTGAATGAGTTCAACTGCATCATTTTTCAAAGGGTTTTATTATGTTTTCTAATGTACTTTCATGTCTCTCTTTATGTATGTATGTCCACTAACGTAAGGTGGCCTGGTAGACGCAAAATCAAAGCCTATAATATTTACTACAGTATCAATCAGGAAGATTTCAGACGTCACCCATACATTTTGTTGTACGAAAATCACGAAGACTTAAATCAAAGATTGCAAAAGCAATAAAATTCTGAATCAATAATTTTTCGGGTTTACGTGATGTGAAATGGTTTTTTTATTACGACTCAACCTACACCTTATGTTGCATCTCATGCAAATCGCCCTGTATATTATATTTAAATTGTTTTTATATAATTATGTTTCATAAAGTTTCTTATTTAATGGCGACTTTCTTTTTGGGAATTTCGCTTGAAATAGAAAAATAAAGACTGAAGTATACGAGTATATAAAAAGAAATCAAACATACATGCAATGGTTACCTAAATATCTGGATAATAAATTCTGCAACTAGTCTATTCTGCTTCTGAATCGCTTTGTTGGCCCACACAAAGAACTCGTATATACAACAGGAAGAATCATCGCATCGACCCCATTTAAAAAAAGTTACGCACGCATTTTATTGGTTGTGGACAGTCTGATAGATGTTGGCAATTACCACTTTGTTTTGGCTCTATAGCAAAGCTGACTTTATTGAATTTCATAGTCACGACCGTGACTTTGAACCAAAACCACACCAAAATATAAAAACCAAGTGAAACGAACTGATTTTGATTTTGAAACGAATGTGAACGGGTTGTGGCGTGAATTTCAAGTAATGTTGAATTTCTAAAACTTATTATAAGAAGTCAAACACCATGAGACGTTTCTAAGAAGTCAGTGCAAGGGACAGCCTTTTTGCGGCCAATGTTATGGCTTTGGACAACATAAGAAACGATACTTTCGCTTATTAATAACAACAGAAATGCGAGTTATGTTTAAATGTCTTCTTTTCTATGTTGATTAACACTATGAATAAATACTATGTGTATGTATGTATGTCTATGTATGTGATTAATTGAGCTTTATTAAATTTAAGAATATACATAGGTAGCTGATGGAGATAAGATCACAGTTAAGAGGACAACAACAAATTTAGTCATGCGTTGCAGAAACACACATGTTTAAGCTCAGCTCTTTCTTTTAAATCATGTTCCACATCAACGATCGCCCTGAATTTGGTGGCAAAAAAGTCACATTTTATTGTATTTAAATAAGTACATATGTATGCTGTTTGTGAAGCTATGCGTGGCCACCTTATTGACAGCACTACTATTTACAAAAAATACACCGTGGGAGAGTAACACGACACGCCTAAAAACGGATGATTTACCAAGATTTCCCGAATACTAAAGTGATTTAAGAACTTATTAAATACTTTTATTAGTACATAGTATTCATAAGTAAATGATACACTTGGACGTAGTACACTATCTAAAATCTTTAAATGTGAGCAACATCAACTTGTTGATATTCTTCTCTTGGTCTCAGACATTCGTAATCTTAGATAATAATAAGAGAGCTTAATGTTTATCATCAGGACTCTCCTGCCCCGTGAGAACTATGTTTACAAAAACAAAGTCATGTACATATGTATATGTACATGTAGATGTTGGTTCTTGCTCCAACAACCTTCGTCCTATCGTCCTTAAACTTAGAGCATTATTAGTACACTTCCAAATCGGCCGACAACGCTGTGTCCCATTCACAAATATTAATCACACAGCTGCAGAAACTCGCAACAAATTTCCAGAAAATGCATAATTACATGTGTACATGGATATCATGATCGTATTTCCAGCTCTTGGGTGAAGCAACAAACAAATTTGTTGCCAACACCAACGAGAACGCAACTCGTAGAACGAAACAGGTTCCAATAAATGAGGTCTGAAGTAGACGGGTTTCACTAGAAGCTATCGACCATTCTTTTTACCTGAACTTATATTCTGTTCGCATCTCGTATGTAGTACTAAAATATTGGCTAGTTATTTTCCACTTTAATTAGAAGATTTAATATACAAATTTGTACATCTTCACTTTATGTGTTTTTATCCTATACGATTAGATTTTAGGCATTCTAGCAATTTGCGGCTAATGATATCTATTAAATATAACTGATTTATATTTATTTAATTTAGTTAGTTAATTATACAGTATTTTTAGTTATACTGTATTTCTATCATTTTAAACGGTGCCCCATTTTCTAAAGTGTTTAGCGAATCAAATCATGTTTACTACAGAACACAATATAATAATAAAGTTTAATGAAACTTGTTTACTTTTTATTGACTTATCAACTTACAGAACTCCGGAGCATCGTGTGCAAACGAACGACCCGATCGTCATGTTCACATACGTTGGACCCTTCTGACCGCAATCGAAGCACTGGCGATTGCCGCCACCTGTGGTCACCAGCTCACGTAGGACTTTCAGAAACTTGTCGTCCTGTTTCTTGCGTACCACAGCCATCGCTTGCGATCGTGGAGACAGCGAGTTATTCGGAACTTGATGCTTATAAAACCCTGGGTATTTTAAATCTTGCCTTGCGATCGCGTCGTCGTCGTCGTCAAAGGTGCTGTTATGCTTTTTCTTGTCCTTGTATAGGTCCGAAACCGCAAAAAATTCAGTGTCGGGCGGTGGCGACGGATTAAGTACTGCAGTTCGATTTGGATCCGTGGCGTTCGGATGTATGGAAGAGTTGTAAACAAAAACGAACTGAATGTTTGAACCTCCTGTTTCGGAGCGCGTGAAAGCAGAAGTACAATCAACCAAGGAGGGGAAGCGTTCTCACAAATTCTTCACAATGACAACAATCCTTGGGATGCACTTTCAGATTCGGAATTCATAGAATGGATTACAATAAATTTCAAATTTTATTTTCTGATCAAACAAAACTATTATTTCTGTTACTTCTTGATATGAAAATCAGTGTATGTATATTATTTTTGAATTTACTACAAAAAAAACAAACTCAAATAATTTAATTATAAATTTATATTTATATTTTTGTATATATATTTATGCATACATACTGTTACGCCAAGATATAATTTACGCAACAATCTCTTCTATCAACAATTTTCTCTTTTTCACCAAATTTATGCGATAGAATCGCAAGCAAATTACTAATATTATTTCCTTGCCACTAAATTCGAATTTATTAACCCAAAGTCAACGCAGGCAACACACGAATCGCCGCGGTAACAAATTGAACAACTTCCAAACTCACGGAATTTCACTCAACTGAAAATAATTTCAGTTGTGTAGTAGGAACTAAAAACAACAACAACTCTTTTCATTTTCTCCCTCTCTTCGGAAAAATAAATCGATTTACGAAAATCGACTAAAACGAATTTATAACAACAAGCGCCTCTCTCACGGCTTCACGAAACCCTGATGTAAATCTTAACATTCTGGGTGGATTACACTGAAGTGCACCTATTTTTAAAGGAGGAAAGGTTTTATTTTAGTGTGGTTTATGCCCCCAAGAATGAAAGAAGAAAATGCATTACGAAATGAAATACACTCAATTCTGTTTTTACACGGAAATGGGTTCCAGGAAAACCCGTTTAAAAAAAACCGTGTAAAAAAGACATTGTTCGTATGCAAAATAGGTGATTGGTTCCTTATCTCTAAAACCTATTGAAATTATCGAAAATCAAGGATTTTTTAAGAACAACTATTCAGTTTTATTTTATTAAATCACATATATAATGTGTTTTTCCACAAGCATAGTTATTAAAGAAAAAAAAATAGTCACAAATAAATTTCATTGTATGCACTAAAAGGGAATTCGCCTAAATTTGTGCTATTTACAATTGCTCTGACCAGTACATTTTTCCTTGTATCCACAAAAGGGAAATTAATTTTAATTAATTTGATATGAACATATTTCGCAAAAATTAAATTTAACCAAAAAAAATTTAAGCCCAAAATATTTTGAATCGTGCTAAATGGAATAAAATCGTGTAAAAACTTAAAATTTGTTTATTTTCAAACCGTGTTAAATCGAAACCTTGTAAAACACGACCGTGTAAAAACAGAATTGAGTGTACAATGAAAAGCATTACAGTCGCCACACACGATGCAAATGTCAAATTTTATAAGCGGTGTGAAATTTAAAGCATTGGAAAGAATTAAACTTTAATACGTTAAGCTCTGTTTATGTTTCGTTCATGTTTAGATATTTTCGGACATTTTACTCCGCACTTCATGACTGATTTTCAGCGATGTGTATCCACTTTAAACTGTCGACGTAAATGTACGAGATAACAAACTCCCCAATTTTATTATTGTTATTGTTTCTAGTTCCTTTCCTACCAACACAACAAAGTTTTTGCTTTAACTTTACCGTTGTGGAATTACTCCAATTATATTGCAGTTTTCGTTTTTTATACTGATTACAACAACAACTTTTTTGCTCTCATATGGTTATCGAGTTATAGCCCGTCGAAAATTGAATTATTTATCACTATATTTCCTACAGTATTAAAGATATCAAAAGTTAAGGGTGGGCACTATTATAAAATTAATTGAAATACCTTTTATATATGTAAAATAAAATTTTTTCCAAAACCATTTACTTTGGATAAAAATTACTTTTTATAATTTAAGTAGTTTTTTCCCTTTTATTAATTTTCTCTCAAAGAAAATGTATAATTAACCCATATTATTTTTTATAATTTTATGAGACCAGAAGCTATTAGCTTCTAATTCTAAGGGTATTTGTTTTATCTGGATCGGTGCACGATTTTAGCAGAAAACGCTATTTGAAAAATAAGTATTAACGCAGTTTTCGTAAAAATTAAAAGTTTTTGTGAAAAATCGCGTGAGAACAACAACAAAAACAACAAAATTGGAGTGATTTTATAACGGTAAAGTTGTTTCAAGTTGCCCTTCGAGCTTGTGCGATTTTTAATAAAAATGTTGCCATTCCTTCCATTCACATAATTGCAAAAGTGGTAGTTGTTTATATAAAATAAGATTAAATATTCTTCACAACATGGTTCAATAATAATTTTGTTAAATTCTTACCATTCTAGCTACTGACTCTTAAGTAGATTAATGAGAATATATATTTCTAATTTCCCTATCTATTACCCATCTGAATCAATCCATTAGAATAACCACCGCCGCACCCGCAGACGTTAATTTTAGATTTCAAAAATGAGTTTTCTCCTAAAATCCTGTACTAATCCCAACGAAAAACAAATGTGTATAGAAAACTTCTAGTTTCGTTGTAAATTATGTACCTTAATGATACATTTTACCAAGAAAAAAATTAAATAATGGGAAAAAAGGTACTACAAATTGTTCCATTTTCCTCTAAAAGTATACGAAATTCGGTAAATTATAGTATATTTCAAAAATTACGGTAAGTAAATAGTGCACGATGTCCAAATTTACAATTTTTATCCACACAACTATTCTTCCAATACGTAAAAATTAAAAACTTATCAGTGCTAGCTTTTCTGCTTGTCTTCCTGACAACTTTTCAATTTGTATATTTATTTATTTATTGCTTAAACTTAGGTACAATAGTTTATAGTTCGTAATATCAATTGAAATGTGAAAAAACAATATGCATATGTGTTTATACACAGCACTGTATGCATATAATCTATCAACTCAGATGCACATGTATTTTGAGCATAACTAACTCGAAATGATGAAACTCTTTCGTTTCGATTTCTTTAATTTAAATTTTCTTTTAAGTTAGTTGTTAGTAAGAAAGAAATTTATTAATTTAAGTACGAAGATATATCGAAGTATTAACTATAAAGATATGGGAAACTAAATATGTATAATGAAATCTTTAAAGACGTAAAGAGTTTTGTATTTTTAATTCCAGACATTTGTATATACATATTATTTGTTGATAGAAATAATTACGCATTTTTCATTGTTGTAAATATTTTCAAAATTATAAATTTCCAATTTTGAGCCTGAGCCCAATAATATACATATAATATCTAATATATCTAATATCTAGATAATATCTAATTATCTTAGAGCTGAAAACCCCAGTAGCTAGTACTCGCTAAACTCTCATTGTAATACTAATAATTTATAATTGTATTTCCCTGATTAAATAAATAAACGTAAAATACTTATGTACTATATGTAAATTACGATTTTTGTAGCCTCAAAATCTTTGCAATTTCACTTTTTGTTGTCAAGTTGTCGATAAAATTTATCGATAATAAGAGAAATGTGAAATCATCCAAGGATATATCGCAGCCCAAACCAAACGTCACTTTTGTTTTTTTAGATTACGGAATATAAACAAAGAATAAATAAAAAATGTGCATCGCAGGAACTTTATCAAAAGGTTTTCATGAACAATTTGGCCGGGACATCAACGGTGTTCATACAGAGTTCGTTTTCCATAAGTTCGCCAATAAATGGTTCTTATTAATCACACAATATGGAAAAGCGGCAAACATCTATACTGTAGAGTTCGATGTCAAGCGTGATGAAAGTGTTCCTCTAGTATTACAGGAACCAGTTCAACATCCACAATTCCATATGTCGGTACCTATTACAGTCAAATGTAAATTCGGTGTGGACAAAGATGAAATACACGGCGGAATAAAGTTTCTCGTTAATAGATCCAAACTGAATCGATGCCAAACCGAAATAGTCATTAGTCTGGGGCTAAAAGAAATTAATGGCAAGAGCTTGACTGAAGTGGCTAAAGTACTGGACGAAATCATTATATAATCATGTTCTGAACTATAGTAAGCAAGGCAGTGATTTGTGAAAATTAAAATACAATTTCCATTTCTGTATATGTAAAAATTACTTCTCGTTTTTTATTCTTAAATTTGTACAATAGAACGTGTACAAAACTATAAAGTCCACACAACAAAACGTTTTACAAGAATTTTTATCATGTATGTCAACAGTCTTGATTCTGCTGCTTGCACTGCTTAATCGAAAAGACCGAAACCCATGTCATCATCAGATTCCTCTGGTTCTTCTTCTTTCTTCTCCTCCTTCTTGGCTTCAGCAGCTGGAGCAGCTTCGACACTACCAGCAGCGGCAGCACCAGTTGGTGCACCAGCTCCAACGCCAGATCCAATGTTGGTAATCAAGTCCTTGACGTTAATGCCCTCCAATGCCTTGGCGAACAAACCGGGCCAATAAGGTTCAACCTCAACATTGGCAGCCTTCAATATGGTAGAGATCTTCTCTCCCTACAAAAAAGAAAATAAATGCAAAAACACTTTACCGAAATTATCAACAACACGCGGGACTCATTCTGTTAATTTTTAATCCAAAGATTATAATGATTTTTAGAGATCTATTTTAGATTTCAAAACAATTAACAGTTGTTCCCACATTGTAGTGCAACTCTCTTACAGTAACTGCAACATCGTCATCAACCAAAATGAGAGATGCGTAGACGCATGCAAGTTCAGCTTTGGTAGACATGTCCTAATGTTTAGTTTTTAATTATTTGTGCAAGTTGCCAAAAAATCAAAATTATATTTTTATCAATTTCGGCCTTAGCTCAACTAGAGAACAAGCACACCTGACAAGATCCTGAACCGGAAAGAAAAAATAAAAATGCTGTCATATTGAACGCCATGAGTTTGTTGTAATTTGTAATGACATCTACGTTAACAACGATTTAATAGTACTGTACTGTATAAAATACGGTATGGTCGAAATGCAAATACGTTTCAATAAAGTTATACAATATATAACATAAAATGGAACAACTTTAACTTTGTGGAATCACTCCAATTCTGTTGTTGTAGTTTTTGTGTTTTATGCTGATTAGACCAACTTTTTTGCTGTAGTATAGTTGTCGAGTTATAACTCGTTGGAAATTGAGCTTCTTATCACTATATGTCTTGCACTAGTAAAGATATCCTGATAACATGAATACCATTATTAAAGAACTTAACCCCCTTATTCAGAGAGTCACTTGAAGTGAGTCTTCAAAAAGTCACCTGAGTGGAAACGTCGTATTCACAGAGTCACTTTTTGAAAGGTGACTAGCTCTTACGTCGTGCTCACCTCAATTTACGTTGTTCTCATATATGACAGTTGGTTTGTGCACTAGCTAGCATTTTTAGTGTTACAATACAAAAATTTTACTATGGTGTTTATGTTGAAATAATAAAATTCTTAAAAATTTAATTTTTTTTCGCGAAAATAGATTTATAAATGTAGTAAAAACAAAGAATAACCTCAGGAGTTTATGAGAGAAATATTTATTTTGTTTTTCTACTGTATTTTCGTCATATAATTTACACCGAAATATATTAACATTTGTTTTTCTGTTGGAAATATGCAACACTGTAGAATTGTAAACAATCGGGAATTCTAAACAATTACAATGTGCAAAATTTTGAGTTATGTTTATTAAGTGCCTGTTTTTTAGTGAATGGATAATCTTCAAATCTGGATTTAGTGCAAAAATAATAGAATACTTTCCATTCTTTGGCTTAAATAAAGTGCTTGTCGACCCCACCAATGTTGTTGTTGTTGTTGCTGCTGTTGTTGTTTTTCGTGCTGACCCCAACAACAACAACAACTTTTGTTGATCTCTTGAGGTTCCATAGTTATAGACCTTTAAAGTTGAAAAGGTTCAAGCCTGTATCTCCTAAACCTTAAAAGGTACCTGTATGTTATTGATATTGCTGGAAAGGTAATTGAATTATCTGTCATTTATGTGAAATAATATTTTGTCGAAAACCTTTCAGTTTTGGAGCAAAATGAAAATTTAGATTTTTCGTACTATTTTTTTCGATTCATTAATTTTTTCTATATATATATATAACTCTGGAACGACAAGAGATCAACAAAAGTTGTTGTTGTTGTTGGGGTCAGACCCAAAAACAAAAACACCAACATCGGTGGGGTCGACAAGCGCTTTATCTGTTCCTTCAATTTAATTTAAATTTATTCATTTGAGAATCAGTTACTATTGTGAATTATATTATATTGAATTAATCCAAAGTTCCTCTGAAAATCTCCAAAAGTTCCTCTCAACATGTCCAAAGAACCACTGAAAATCTTCAAAAACATGAATCCCCTAATATAAAAATATAACATTTTTGGACAGTTAAGATAAAAAGCAATAAAAGCAGCCAGAATTCGAACCGAATTCACCATAAGATACCAAAACAGAAGCAAAAAGGCGCCAAAGTTATGTTTACAAAATTTAGTGGATACAGGAAATACAAGATATTACTTTCTGGCAAATAATGACTGAAGTTAAAACTGAAATCAAGAAAGAATCTTCTAATGAAATACTATGCGGGGAAAATACTGAAACAGAATTGGTAGAACTAGACGCGCACGGTGATAAAATAACTTCTCTGAAAAGCCTGGAACCCTTTATCGCCAGAAAAAACAACGCAGAGAACACGCTGTATATTACAGATATACCAAATATTTGCAAGGAGCAGCCGTGTATGCTAGGCGTGGACGAGGCTGGACGTGGACCAGTGCTCGGCCCTATGGTTTATGGCATCGCTTTCTGTCCATTGGAAAGCAAGCAGGTTCTGGTGGAGTTGGGTTGCGCAGACTCCAAACAACTGACCGAAGAAAAGCGTGATGTCATTTTCGATGAAATCAATACCAAAGATTACGCTAAGTCGTGCATCGGTTGGTCGGTTGAGATCATTTCGCCAAATGTGATCAGCAGCAGTATGTATCGACGCAGCAAATGTTCGCTAAACGAAGTGTCCATGAACTCTGCTATCGATTTGATTAATTGCGCTATCGAAGCTGGCGTTAATATTGCCGAAGTCTATGTAGATACCGTGGGGCCGCCTGAAAAGTACCAGGACAAACTGAAGCGAATCTTTCCACAATTTCAGATAATTGTGGCAAAAAAGGCAGACTCGACGTACCCAATTGTCTCTGCAGCTAGTATATGTGCCAAAGTTACACGTGATCATGCACTTAAGGCTTGGAAGTTTCCGGAAGGTTTGCCAGCGTCGACACAATTTGGAAGTGGTTATCCGGGCGATCCGGTCACCAAGCGGTTTCTCACTGACCACATCGATATGGTTTTCGGGTTTCCTCGTTTGGTGCGTTTCAGCTGGTCTACAGCAGAGAATGCTTTGACAGATAAAGCATACGATATGGAATTTGATGAGCCAGAGAGTGAAAAACCGAAATATGCGGCGAGTGCCAAGTTAACTAAATTCTTTAAAGAAACAACAAAATTCGGTGGGGTGAAACGACAACAGTGCAGATTCATGAAGGAACGATATCTCGACTCGGTAGCTGAATTTTAATTGCTGGAAAAGTAGTCGCTTTTATAAGTCTCATTTGCTTAATATTTACCTACCAAATACTGAAACCTAGAGAAATAAATGTAGTTGTAAGGTCTACTGAATGCACAATTTATTAAAGTGTGTATAACCTCAATATACATGTTGGGTACTTACAAGTTATTTTAACGCTATTTTAATCTTATCAATTTTCCAAAAAATACTAATAACTGAATATTTTCAAAAAATAATATGAATTTTTGCCATCCTGTCCAAAAATAATAATTATTAAGTGATTATTTTGTAGCAATAATAAGGTTGTTGTAACTTCTGTCTGACGCATTTTATAAATATACCTCATTAAATATCAGCGACTTAAACACAATCTTAAAAACCAGTGAGAGGCTTTATCAAAATTTTCTGACATCAAGTACAAACACGCTGCCATCCGAAGCACTGGCTCCGACCTTGGTACCTTTGGAGTTCCAGCATACCTCGAATATGCCACCAGTGCCCTTGTAGCTGTGTACTAGTTGGCCAGTTTGCGTGCTCCAGATGTGTACGCATTTGTCGAAACTTCCCGAAGCGAGGAGTTTGCCATCGGGACTGAAAGCGACCGAATAGACGGGCTCAGTGTGCTTGGTCAACGTGTGTATGCAAAGACCTAGTTCTACATCCCAAAGACGTACGGTGGAATCGAAAGACGCAGACGCTAAAATCAAATTCATATTCGGGTTAAGGGTACCCTGTCCTGTGGGTGACCATTTTATGGTGTATATCTCTTTGGAATGTGCCTGTAGATCATGTAAACAATTATCGCGTTTCATACACCAAATTTTAAGTGTCATATCATCAGAGCACGAGGCAAGCAGCTGGCCTGTTGGACACCATTTAATGGCATTTACTTCGTTTGTATGACCCTGAAAAGATTTAATAGGCTTGTCTACGCCCAGTTTGCAGACGTGTATGCGCTGATCTGTACTGCAGGAAGCGAACGAAACGTTCGACTGCCAATCAACATCCAGAGCTGGTGCATTGTGAAATGAAAACTGTTGAGTACACTGACCGGTGGAAGCGTCCCAAATTATTGTAGTCTTATCCACCCCAGCCGAGAGTATGTAGTTCCCACGTTTGTTCCACTTCAAAGCAAAAATAGGTCCCTTGTGTTGACCAAGTGTTGAAGCCAAACGACCCTCTGTTGTCCAAATGCGTGCGTACCCATCATAACTGCCAGTGGCTAGCAATGTTCCGTCACACTAAAAAAGCAATTAAAAGAGTAGTTGGAAGAAGATTAAAGAATTTATAGCTTACATTCCAATCTAAAGATGTGACATCCTTGTTGCTTGGGACCTCAGCTCCACCTTTTTGAATACAATGTCGCAGTACGAGCTGATTTGGACTGGACATGGCATCGGACATGTCCCAAATGCGAGCGGTGCTATCTCCCGAGCCACTTGCAAGCAAATCCCTGCTGGGATTCCAGGCGCAAATAAATACTTCGCTTTCATGGCCACGTAACACAGTAGCTTTAGACGCAGGTATCTCAATGCCCAGATCAATATCCATTGCTTCCGGACCCGAGCCGCTGACATTTTGTCCTAAGGTTACAGCGGACGGAATGCCTGGGACTGCCAGAGACCCCGGTCCAGGTGCTCCAGTCGTTGCTGATGTAATGGTAGTTGTAGTAGGTGTGGCACCAACAGTTCCACAGGAGGCTGTGCTTCCAGCCGTTCCACTAACTGGACCGTCAGTTGTTGTAACACCTGTGGATGCGCCCAGTGCGTTGTTACCTGACGATGATGTTGTATTTGTTGTAGACTCAGCTGAAACAGGACCGGCAGCAACACCACCTTCGACTGAGGATGTTGTAGTGGTCTTCTTTGCAGTTGCAGACGCTTCGCTACCGCAGCTAGAACCAGCACCTGCCGAGGTACCACTCGCAGTAGAACCACTAGCAGTAGTCGCCGTGTTCACGTCCGTTTCGGTAGCATCACCCACAGTAGTTGTTCCCGTAGAACCCGTACCAGCATTTGTACCGTTTGGGGCGCTTGAGCCAGCACCACCAGCAGTAGCACACTCTGGCTTAACTTCGGTTTTTACAGAATTTGCGGCGCCATCAGAACTTGCTTTAGCTGTTTCTGTCTTAACAGCTGCAGGTTTTACAGCTTTAACTTCAGGCATAACGGCATCGATCAGACTAAGACCTTCGATAGGACGACTAAATTCGCCGTCCTCGCCGACGCTCCATTCTACTTCGGTATACATGAGACCTTTTTGCAAGATGGTAAGCAGGGCTGCGGGCGGCACTAGTGCTCCATTGATGTTGCTCTGGGATATATGCGACTCAATCCCAAAAACAAACGCTGAATGCAAGAAACCTTCAGAAATGCACCGCAATGATGAAGTGGACAAACAATTATCAGCGTACTATCCTCACCTGACTCTTGTAAATAGCGGTAAACCAAGAAATTAACTTCATCGCTCGAAAAACTCATCTCGAAATCTCACTTTTAATGTGATGCTGTGAAATTATTACTTTTGCCGCTTGTCCTTTCAGGCTCGATTTTGTGTACAATGATTATACGGCGGTACATCAGCTGTTAAAGTTCAGTTAGTACGACAGTCAAAAACGATCAGGTTGGTTACACCGCAGCGGAACATCAACTGTAGTTAATTTAACCAAAATATTCCAATAGTCACGACGACGACGATATCAAAGACTGACTCTCTTTGTTTTTTACACAAAGAAATTTTTAAAATTGTTTTCTTTATTGCAAAAACAAAGGCGTTATGAAATGTCAATTTCAACGAAAATCACAAAGAGAATCACCCGATAACGTCATCGTCGTGACCATTGGAATAATTTTGTTAAATTAACTACAGTTGAACTTCGATTATCCGGACCACCATTAAATGGTTACATCTGTTAACCGCGATCGGAGTGAATGATTTTATATATATTTTTGATTTTGTTTGTTATGCTGACTCCAGCAACAGTTTTTTTTTTTTTATTATATATTATTTCGTTTATTAATTTTTTGGCATATCTTTACGTCAGGCAACTTTTGGAAATTGTACATTTTTTCAATTATGAAACTCTGGTACATTTCATTATGGCGGAGATAATTTGCCGAAAATGAAAGTTGTGTTGCTGCACCCGTGACGCCATTCCACAAACAATTTTGAACTTATCCTAAAATGAAAAATGTTTATGAAAAATCGCGCGATTTTATGGATTATATTACATATTTTAAAACTTGCTACACCTATTCTGACACCTACTTCCTATACCTTACTCTGAAAAGAGAAGCTCATTAAGCAATACTCTGAAAAGAGAAGATTTTGTTATAGTTTAAAATGTTAAATATAGTTTTATATGTTTTGTTATGTTTAAAATGTAAATAAACATTAAAACAACAGCGCTACAATTAACGGTAACAGCCACCACGATTTAAATTCTCAACAATTCACTCAACGTTGTAAACTCAGTAGAGTCGTAGAATTGAAAAACCGTATAGTAGTACGATTCAAAAAAAGTGAGTTGTACTCACTGTTAAAATGCGTTTTCTCCGAAATTCCTGCACCGATCCTGGTGAAATAAATTTCTATACAAAGCTAAGAAGCTCTACTATCTTTATATTGGTATAATTATACAGTTTAATTAATGAATAGAAAAAAATTGTACTAAAAATTTTAAATTTTATTTATCTTCGAAAGTAAACGATTCTCGACAAAATAATATGTAACATAAATGAAGAACATTGTTAATCCTTCCTAAACTTTATAACCGTTAACCTTTATAACTTACTAATATCGTACGCATATCTGTTATAGTTTAAAATATATTGGCGGTTAAATAACCAAGTTCAAGAGGTTATAACTCTGACCCCAATTAAATCCGGGATCAACTTTTATTGTTGTTGGGGTCAGTGCCAAAAACTACACCAACAACATTAGAGCCATGGAAGTAAATGGCCATTCAATGACACTCGTATCATTGAAATTGGTGCAGGAGTTTAGGAGAAAATGTATTTGTAAGCTCACACTCACGTAAGTACGAAACACTTTTTATACAAATTTTACTACTTATTTGGGAAAACGAGAAATTGCGAAGAAATGAAATAGCCTGCGTGGCTATTTTTTATAAAAACTTTTTTATTAATTTTCACAAATAAATTTTAAATAAGTTCCTTTTTGCTCACCAGAAAAGAACATCAATATTCAAGAAACTGTTGTTGTACCAAAGACAATATAATACAATAATATAATATGTAATATTGTCTTTGGTTGTACCACAGAATACTATTTATTCTGTGGTTGTACTTACTCGATTGGGAGTTTTAAAATGCATTTTGTCCTAAATTCCTTGGCTAGACGTGGTATAGTGTAACGGTTTCAATTCCTGAGATTTTGATACCATTGGTGGCTATACACCGTGGTTTCTCCTTTGGTTTCAAAAGCCGTAAACGTGTGGTGCCTAAATGTGTGTGTGAAATGTACTGAATATCCAAATGTTGGCCAGAGTGAGAAAAATATGAACACGCGTTCGGCAAACTACTTTGCCGAACTACTTCTTCTTTCGTTTGATAAATGCTTACTTGTGTGCATTAATAGACTTAATTAATAAAAACAATTCTAAAAGTAGGCAATCATCAAAATTTTGTCTATTGTGTCTCGTTTATGTTTCGATATTAATATTCTCTACACCAGAATGTAGACTTTTCCCTTTCTTCCTCATCTCTCTCCAAGAAACTGAGTGAAACCATTTCAAAAGATACCACGTTTAGCCAAGTTAATTGTTTATTAGCGATTGACTAATATTAATCAAAACAGCACAAGCGATTAAAAAACAACACCTTTGTCTACAACATACAATGTCTAAACAGGATATAATAGATTATCTAAAAGAATGCGGCGTTTGTAATGTTTGCCAACTACGTTATTTAAAGGCACGTGGCAATGAGTACACAAATATGAAGGAAACTTTTTTACGGGTAAATTTAACAAGAACTGTATAATACAACCATAATAAATGCCCTATCCTTCAGGCTAATGTGAAATATGAACCAAGCAATGATGATGCGAGTGACCCAGATATCCGACAGCTTAAAAAGAAGCGACTGAACACTTGCTCAGTGTGTCTTGGTCTCTTCTCATTAGAATTCCAAGACGAAATGTTGAGTAGTATTCTTGCTACGGATTTCAGTAAATACGAATGTAAGCAAATAGTTATTGCAATTTCATTGCCGATGTTACTGCAGGTGCGTCAGATATCGATGTGGTACGCGTTGATAGGCCGATTTGGCGAGGACAAAATTGTCGCAGAGCGTTCACCCGATGTGCCTCTTAAGGAAGCTATTAAATTAATTTTAAATCCAATAATTTGTGCAAAGTTAAATAAGGAATACGATGCTGCTGGCATTATGATCAACATGCAATTATCTCATGTTCAGGAAGCGGAAGAAGTAGATGCTGCTCGAAAGGTCTATGAGCTAGCGTTTCCAATTAAAAGCGGCAAGCCCCGAAAAATCACACGCGGTGTATTAGAGAAATACTTCCTGCCCACGCAACTTCCAGAGAGACAATTCAAACAATTTGTTGCCATTCCTCCACAATTGCCCTGTAGCAACCTTCGTTTGGAATCGATTTCATTGACTGGTCCTACAGGTTAAGTAATATTTCTCCTCATATAAGGGTGTGATTCACAAATTTGTATCAATAATAATTTTCTACAGTAGTAGACGATGTCGGTGACTCTCCTTTATGCTTTTCGTCGATTGCAAAAACATATACATTGCAAAATGTCAATGTCGCCAAAAAAAGAAAAACACCAAGAGAGTCACCGATATCCTCGTCATCGTGATTCATGGAATACGGCCATTAGTTAATTAAAGTTATCGAATTTTTCATATAACTTTTAAATACAGTGTACGTTGCCGGAAGATACAGAAAGCTGAGCAGAACGTTGTCACACACTCCCTGGATTTTAAATGGCAAACGTATGATGGAAGATAGTATTGAAGAGATAATTTTGCGGAATGTGGCACCATTGTTCTGGTAATTAACTGGTGTTGTGACCGGAATAGAATATGAAATATAGATTGAACAATTTTTCTTACAGCGTTGAACACAACAACGTTATTTTTATGTCAAGTGGTCGTGAAGATGTGGATGTTCGTTGCCTCGGAAAAGGCCGACCATTTGTGCTGGAGATACCGAACTCATTGCGTAACTCTTTAAGCAAGGAAGCTGCGTTCAAAATTGAATTGGAAATTGAAAAATATGCTCAAATATCTGTGCGTAATCTGCAAATGGCGCAACGCGAAGAATTGGTGCACATCAAATCGGGCGAAGAGAAGAAACGAAAATTTTACCGCGCACTTTGTATACTCCAAGAGCCAGTAACGTTAGATATTTTAGAAAAGCTTCAAATACCAAAAGGTTTTGAAATACAACAAAAGACTCCTATACGAGTGCTACACCGGAGACCGTTGCACACACGTCCACGGACAATCTACAGCTTGAAAGCGTGGGTGCATCGTGACAATCCTACAGCAGTGATCTTGGATGTAGTCAGTCAAGCGGGCACGTATATCAAAGAGTTGGTACATGGGGAGTTCGGACGTACTTCACCAAGTCTGGCCACACTTATTGGCCAACCAATCGATATAATAGCGCTGGATGTGGTTGGCATCGATTTAGAGTGGCCGTCTTATGTAGACAATCGTAATTAAGTTCTGATCCTTAAATATAAGAAATTTTAAAGAAATTTATTAGATATAATTTACCAAAAATCCAAGTTTTTATTTTTCACATCTCACATTGCAAATATAATTATATAAAAGTTTAATATTCACATTCTATGCTGCTGAATAGCCTATCAGATTATCGCATGTAATCTGGTCCAAATGTCGTATTCCGTTCTTGTCCACCACAGCAATATTGAATTTCTTCTGATTGATGACAAGACGTTTTTGTATCTCTATTATACATTTCTTTAGCACATCGTAGGCCTGTGCTTGCGTTATATTTGGCTGATAATATCGATCGAATACACTGGCACTAAACATGCCACCGTATCCCTGTCCGGCATATTTAACCGATTTTGCATTACCCAAATAATCGATGTAGTGCAACTCAGGTCCCTCTTTCTCCTCATAACTAAATTATTTTAAATCGGTGAATATAAATAATACCTCCTATTTAAAAACACAATAACTTCATACCCAGCTACAAACATGTTCACTTGGTATGGTGTCCTGCTTCTAAGGTAATCAGCTAAATTTTTTCTAGTAAAATGCGATGCTGACTTGGGCTTCAAGTCGTATCCGTTACGCATTTTGTATAGAGCAATGTTTTTAGCAATAAATTCTGTGAACTGCACGGCATCACCGGGCTGACCAATAGTTGCAATCATCAAGTTGTCCCCGATTTTATGTATTTTACTTTCGTCTACAAAATGGGGCCGCAAGTAATGAATAAATAGTATGGGAAGTGAAAGAGGTTTTTTATGTCCAAGGAGGAAGGAAAGTCTAGAAGAAACAAATACAATACTCACCTTCCTTCATGACAATTATAGAACGGGCTTGCGTCGTATCGGCTGCAACCATTACAAAGTCAGGTCCACGGATTCCCAAAATAGTTTCCATGTTTATGTGTTTTTTATTTGATAAATGTTTAACTTAAATGCAAAATTATTTCCTTGCAGACCAAATGTGATTGAATGACAATCCAGAAATCAAGGAAAGCGAAAATGTCTGTCCGTTGGTCAGTGTTGCCACAAATTTTTTCACAAAAGAAGCTAAATCTAAAAACAAGACGCTAAAAAGGAATAAGGAAAAATCTAAAAAGAGCTATAATTTATCCAAGTCCAAAACACTGTTAATTACGATTATTAGCTTATAATTAGGAACAAATCTACTTTAGCCCCAATTTTTTTTCCAAGAATTCCGAATTCTGAGCAAAACCGAATGGTGAAAAACATTACTCTGCTCGCGATAAATATGGTCTAACGCCCAATATGGGCGTATTGAATTCTAACATCATGATACGTATTTATACAAAACTACTGCATGTACCGTTATGGGTCTCAAAAGAAAGATAATTTTATTTGCTTGTTTTTGTACATAAATATTTTTAAAATTTGGTTAATATAAGTAACTAATACTAAGTTACTAATTATGTAAAAAAACGTCAAAAATAATACCCAAGAAACGTTGTTTTCTTAAAACAGTACATGAATAATATATAATAATATCCATAAATTTAAAAGGGCCGTTTCCTTACCTTAATTTGGTATACGGCACTTCAATATACACCATCAATTTTAAAAGACATTTGTGAGAGTGTGGTGTTGAAAACGGAGAATATTCCATTCTCTCTTTCACACACAAAACATAAACAAAAAAGTCCTACTTGCCGAGCATGCACGATGGGGCCGTGGTTACGCTACATGCATGCTTAACAAGTAGAACTTTTTTTTGTTGGTTTTTAATGCCGTGTTTACACGTGCGACACATGTCCCCTGGGGACACCAATTGTTGTTGTTTTCACAGCCAAACGGCAAGATGAACTATGGATTGTATGCAAGTGAACGTGTCCCCTGGGGAAATACGTGTCGCTCGAAACTTCTGGGGACACCAGAATACAGAGTTGCGTTTTAGTGAAAAAATATTCATAGTCTGAAACAAACAAAAAAGAAGAAGAACAAGAGCGACGACAACGACAGTATGAAAAAATTTCGCAGTTTTGTCGTAGTAGTACCCGTCGGCAGCGACGACATTTTATTTTTGCTCGTTTCCCATAAGAGCATGTGTTATTTTGACAAGTAGCGGCCAAAAAGTCATCGAACGACTTCTATCCCCGCTTTAGCTACTATTAAAAATTTATAATAGTTTTTGACTATAAAATATTGCAAACCTTTTTATTACACTTTACTTCGTGGTACCGCCGTGATTGTAAGCGAAAACATAAAGGAACTTTTAGAGGAAATACAAATAATAAACTATACATAATTGTTACAAAATCAAATTCAGCCCAACCTTACCCACACCTACTTATGTACTTTAAGCAATAATAATTTAAAATAAACTTTATAATCGATATTAATTGATTCGCTGAAACCATGAATAGTTTTGCAGTAGTTGGTGTTGATGTTGTATTTTATGTCGATTTAGCCAAAAAATTACGAATTGCTGAACAGCTCAAATTTTGCTGCTTTTGTTGTTGTTTTTTATACTAACTCCTACATGATATTCATGTCAACAAAAAGGTATTTCAATTGCCTTTCATTTATGTAAAAAACATTTTGTTGAAAATCGCTCAGGAGATTTAGCTCATAAATCTTTAAACTTCAAGTGGCTATAGCTCGAAAACCAGACGAGAGCGACAAAAACTGTTTTTGTTTTTGCAGTTACCATAAGAAACAACAACAACAACAAAAACAACAATAAAAATTGTTGAGTACAGCAACTGCTATTCCTTCTTGCTAAATTTGTATATACTTATTTACTTTTAAATATGATGGCAATGCACACCTGACTTCAGACTATGAATATTTTTTCACTAAAACGCAACTCCGTTTTCTGGTGTCCCCAGAAATTTCGAGGGACATTTATTTCCCCAGGGGACACGTTCATTTGCATACAATCCATAGTTCATCTTGCCGTTGGCTGTGAAAACAAGAACAAATGGTGTCGCCAGGGGACACGTGTCCCACGTGTAAACACGGCATACGTGTTTACAGCATAACATGCTTCTATAAATGTACATTTTTCAAGTCATGTAGTGGTACAATATTGAATATTTTGCAAAGGAAACGAATTAAATTTTCATAAAAGTTGCTTGATTTACAAATATAGTCTGCTGTTTTCAGCCATTCGTGTTTTTTGCCGGAAGAGATGTCAAGGAATTCAACATGTTTCGAGGAATATTAATCTGTAATTTAGTTATAATTTTGGAATAACTTACTCCAAATTTGTTGTTGTTTTTTCAGTTTGATATGCTGATTACAACAATTTTTCTTGTTTTCTTATAGTTGTGTTAAAAATTTAAATTCTTATCACTGTATCTCCTAAACTATTACAGATATCCCGATAGAACTGGTGGTAGAAAATTATTGAGCTAATTAAACATTTTTCTTAGGAAAAGATGTATAAACGGGGAAAAAATACTACTAAAATTATAAAAAGTCGTTTTTCTCTAAAAGTAATTCTTTTTCAACGAAATTTTATTCACAAAAGTAAAAGGAATTCAAACACCTTTATAAAGATAGCAATCCTATCCGGGCATCTGTAATAGTTAAAGAGATGATAAGAATTTAATTTTGTCTGGTAGTACTCTAACAAAAAGGCGTAAATACTTACATTTCAAAGAGCGGTTTCTCCAAATATCCCGCACCGATTCTTGTGAAAGAAATTTGGTAAGAAAGCTAAGGATCCATACTTTCTTAGTATTGTATAATGATATATGTTAATGAAGCATTTCACTAAAAAAAAGAATAATGGATTTAGAAAAAAGTAACAAAAATTTTAGTTTGCGCTTTTCTTGAGAGGTTTTGGATATAACATAAATTATATATATCATAAATGAAAAAAATTTTAAATGCTTGTGTATTGGTGCCTCCACCAACCGGATATGCACTATAGTTTATAGGATAGAACTCAGAACTTTTCTAGTTTCAAACGGCTAAATTGTAAAAAATCACTTTTTTCAAAAGTAATGGGTTTTTTGACAAAATTTTATTTCATATAAACAAAAGGTATTTCCAAATTCTTTATATCGGTATCAATCTTAGTCGGTTGTCTTCAATAGTTTAGGATACAAGCGAGAAAAATGTAAAGCATTGATAAGCTATATCTCGATAATCATACGAGATTAAAAGAAATCGTTGGTGAAGTGGTAAGATTAGCATCTAAAACTACAACAACAAAAGTTAAGTTGCATTTGATGGCTAAGATGTAGTTTATGGGACTGGCTCAGTTCAGTCCCCTAAACTACACCTTAGCTCGCCTTCTTGTCCTGAATCTAACCATGTAAAAATTTTTTAGGGCGTGGACTTAGTTTAGGATTTATGGGCGTTTGAATGTTAAAAAATCTCAAATTTCAAATAGCGATATCTCCTAAACTATAAGGTTTACTAGTAAAAAATTGATAGCGTTCGAAAGGTCCTAGCAAGGTCGATATTTTAAGTCATAATCCTTTTTTGATTTTAACAAGTATTTATGGAGATAATTTAGTTTTAAGAAAAAATATTGGAGGTTGTATTACAAAATATTTTTTTTTTCTCTTCTTTGATAATTAAGGTATATATTAAATTCAGGTTTCTTAGAGCCCATAACCTCCCCTTTTCAACGGTATATAATATGATAGGATATCTCCCACAGTTTCGACCACTTTTAATGAAATATTCAAAATTAGTGTTCGGTGGATATCCGAACACGCATCTTAGACTTGACTACGGGAAACTTTTGTACCTTAGCGCGTATTGTTCAGTATTTAATATTTAAAATTGAAAATTTTTCGCCTGCGGCGCTAGAGAATCCTTTATACATACATTATCAATATTTAAAATTGAAAACTTTTTTGTAAAAAACGCGCAATTTCAAACACTCCATGCCTCAATATTACAGAAAGAAATCGCACTTCAACGGATTTCTTGCGAAATTTGAGATGTTGAGGCAATTTAAGGAGAGAACTTCGGACGTTCTGTTAGAGTTCTTGCGGACAGCTGGCCGTATATATAACCCACTAATGCCAAAATCACATATAGAAGATGATCCAGAAGAAGAAGATTACGAAATTTATGTCGAGGATTTAGAGGATTAAGTCTTTGTGCATGTATATACAATTTTAATGAAATCTGACCACTGATGATTTTTACTTTTTATCGGTTTTACATTACAAATACAATAAGTAAGTATGGCATGTTATATACCATTTTAAAGGTAAGACAATAGGCTTTCACGATATATAATTTTTGTGGTACATTAATGTATCCGTTTCCGAGAAAAACATCTCTGTTTTACGAGCACAAATTCATAATTACATAAAAATACGTATAACTTCTAAACTGTTGAAGTGTTATGAAAACTATGTATAGCACAAATAAAGACAATAACAATACCTTTCCAATGGTACCACTGGCGGTACTATAGGTTATCTACTTTAGGAGTTATTAACCTTTCATTAGGTGTTCTTTCGTGAACTTCAAACGCCCATAAATCCAAAATGGCTGCCTAGCCCCGGAAATAAAGTACACACTTCCGGTCCTAACGGTAAAATCTAACGGTAAAAAAAATACTGAAAAAAATCGGAGAAAGTCACGTAAACTGCATTTGTTACATATAGATTCTTAATTTATTCTTCAGAACAAACACAATATTCCGAACATATGTCGAATTGACACGTCTGCGTACCGTAATATCGACGGCTATAATTTTGACGTATTCCATATTTTCTACTCTGCTTTAATAACTTTCTTTATAATCTATTCTGCAGTTTGAGTGCGTGTCAGTTTTCTACGATTTTCAATAATAATAATTATTAAAAATCGTAGAAATTTTTACCAGTGGAACATTACAAATTTTTAGAACGTAATTAAATGTCGGAACAAATTGTAGAAGCAGTAACAGATGCCGTTACTGAGGCAGTCGAAAATGCAACCAGAGATAAGATCACAAATGAAAAGATTCCGTCTACACCTGAGGGAATTGCCGTTGCATACGGAAGTCTGGTCGTAATGGCAATGGTGCCAATAGTTTTCGGATCGATAAAATCGGTCAAATTGCACAAAATGCAGAAGGTTGGTTGAATGCAATACATGTATGAGATGTGGATTAATCATATATTTGTCGATTTAACACTGGTTAAAATAGCAATAATTTTCAAAATTAAAAAATCGGCTGCAAATAATTTTCTTACTTCTATGGAATAAAAAAAATTCTAAAAAATAAGTTCAATGACTTATTTTTCCTATCAGCCTCGGTTCTACTATTGACCAACATTCGGTGCAGCCAATAAATTTGTGTCAAATTAATAATTAAGTTCACTTATTTTATTTCAGGAAACTGGGGAAACGTCTGACACAATGACTAAAAAAGACGCCATGGTCTTCCCAATAATTGCCTCATGCGCGCTCTTCGGACTCTATATGTTTTTCAAAATCTTCTCCAAAGCCCACATCAATTTGCTACTAACTGGATACTTCTTTTTACTCGGAGTTATAGCGTTGGCTCATCTAATGAGTCCAGTTGTTAATTCACTTATGCCAACAGCAATTCCGAAAATACCATTCCACATACACTTCACCAAAGGCTTGGGCAAGCATAAGGAGGACATCATCAATTACAAATTCTCGACGCATGACATTATCTGCCTGATCATTTCATTAGGCATAGGTGTTTGGTATCTGCTGAAAAAGCACTGGATTGCCAATAATATGTTCGGCTTAGCCTTTTCGGTCAATGGTGTAGAAATGTTACATTTGAACAACATTGTCACCGGTTGCATACTTCTGAGCGGTTTGTTTTTCTATGACATCTTCTGGGTTTTCGGCACGGACGTTATGGTAACAGTAGCAAAGAGTTTTGAGGCTCCCATCAAACTAGTTTTCCCACAAGATCTGATTACCAACGGTCTGAATGGCTCTAATTTTGCCATGCTGGGTTTGGGTGACATTGTTATTCCTGGCATTTTCATTGCGCTACTTTTACGTTTTGATCACAGCACAAAACGCAAACGACGAATTTATTTCTACTCTACGTTGATAGCGTATTTTATGGGTTTGATGTCGACTATTTTTGTGATGCATATTTTTAAGCATGCTCAACCAGCGCTACTATATTTGGTGCCCGCATGTATGGGCACACCAATCTTGGTTGCACTGGTGCGTGGTGAATTGAAGACTTTATTTGCGTAAGTTGAATTGTGGAAAACATATTTTTATAGTTTTAATGATGTTTTATTCCATCAATCAATTAGTTATGAAGACCATCCGGAAGAGAAGACAGAGAAAAAGGAAGTTAAAGAGGGAGGAAGTAGTAAGAAGAAGGACTCAAAGAAATCAAAATGAGATCAGAACGTTTGTAATCTAAAAAATTGTCCAAAGCCACAAAACTCCACTAACATTCTTCGGGACTTCAAATTCACGTATTCATCTGACAATTCAATGCATCGCCAAGCAAATAGAAACAATTAATGGTTATTTTAAAATTGTTTACTATATTTCTTTTTATTATAATTTAATAGTAATTTTTTTGTATATAAATGTTTAAAGATACATTTAGAGTTTTTTATGATCATCTCACTAGTAAACAAATGAAACTTTTCAGTTGAAGCAAACTCGCCAAATTGCAATTTTTATATACAAATTTATATTAATTATATGAGTTATTATTGTGAGAAAATTATGCTTTAAAAAAGTAGTACATGCGTACAATTGTATTTATAATTGTCATAAATTGAAACTGCTTAACGTGTTTAAGCTCAATTGAAAATTTAGTTGCGAAAATCTCGACTCAAAGAAAAATACTTCGATTTGAACTATATAATTATATTGAAAGTATGCTTTGTTCTCTATTCGTTTGCGATCATCGAAAGATAAACATTATAACTAAAATGTTCCCCGTAAATCTTTTTAGAATTAAATACGAGGGTTCCCTTATATATTTCAGGAATAGAGAAAGAAAACCCAAAATTGAAGTAAAAGGCTTTATTTTTCAAAAAATTCTCCATGAAGATCGATCGGTACACTTCTGCAAGCGCATGAACCAATATATTTTTTGGGAAGACTTGGAAAAAAATAAATGGGTTTTTACCATTCAGATCGTTCGCTGAGAAGCGGGCGACCATTTACTTCGTGTGCCAACAACTTTTGTCGGATTTGGTTCACCTTGAAAGACCCATTAGTCGACCCATACGCACAGATCCGTGTCACCTTGTTTGTGATCACCAAAATTTGTCAGAGAGCGAACGACGGCCACAATTGAATTTCATGTACCACCGATATACAGTGCTTTTTGAAGGTGTTGCATCGCCAAAAGTCGAATTAAGTTCCTCGATTGACTGTTGTGGTAATCCACGTCGAAAAACGTAAAAAATAATGGCAAGCAAATGTTCACGAGTTAAGTCCATTTTGCGAGTCACTATAAACAAGTCTGCATGTCAAAATGCGCAATTTACGTTTATAAAATATAAAAGACAACCCCATTATAAATAATGACCCCCAAATTCGTGCCCCAGAGGTTTGAAAATGTGTATATATTATATACAATTATATAATTTCCCGACTATGCATTTCGATAATTATGTGATATCTGCGTAAGTATGTACATATATGCAAATGTATAAAGAAACAAATATCAAAGAAAGAAAATGTTAGTAAGAAAGAAAATACGCTCAAGAAATTTACATAAATGTAGTTACAATTTATTTTAAAAAGTGTTAATATAAAAAATTGTTTCATCTTTAAAAAACTTCTAACTGTTCTATTGGTAACCACTTGGAGCTCTCCAAGGCATCGTACAAATGACGGTCTGCGTCTATAGCATCTCGATTCAGTTTGTCAACATCCAAGACGTATTTATGATCTACTAAAGCAAAATCATCATCTTCTGCAACTGCGCTTGCAGCAGCACTTGCAACAGATTGCTGTTGTTGTTCATACTGTGCACTACGTTGAGCACTCCAGGCCTCTGCATGTTGAGCTAGAGTTTGAGGATTGGAATGTGATTGCTGTAGCGCTGCCTGTTGATAGTAAGCTGCGCTGGGATCGGTTGCACCTGCTGTACTTTGATCATAATAGCCTTGCCAAGCATTGTATCCCTGCCAGTACGCAGTTGGATCGTAGTACTGTGAATAATCAGATGAATTTGATGTGGAACTGGTAGTTCCATAACCGTAATTACTACTCGTGCCTAATGCGACTCCCAACTCATTCTTTGGTTTGGGCACAGCATTACATATCTTCAGTGGCTTGGAGCCGAGACCTATGAATCCATTCATATCGTATAAAGCAGACTTCTGCTCATCTTCTATACCAAAACGTACAAATCCGTAACCTTTGGAAAATCCGGAACCGTCGAGTATTACTTTTGCCGTTTTGATAGATGTGTATTTGGTTGAAAAGATCTTGTACAACTGATAGTCGTCCACATCAGAGCTGAGATCACCCACCCAAACACTGAATTCCCGTTCATTACCTGGCATTTTGTAGGAGTTACTTGCACTATTCAGCCGGAAGCGTACAATAGGATTAGTGCCGGGTATAGGTTTGCCATTAAGTTTGTGCATGGCGTCCATAGCATGGTCGTCACTAGCGAAATTGACAAAGCAATATCCAGCCGGTTCACCGGTGTATTTGTTACGCATTAACCGGACCGTTGATGGCTCCTCGCCCATTTTTCGGAAAGCAGCGATAATGAAATTTTCAGTCATATAGGGTTCCAGCTGTAACAATAATTGGAAGATAATATACATACAATGGTGAAATTATTAGAATGAACTTACGCTTCCCATCCATAATTGACAATGGACCGATGAAGACATTGTTTCAAATACAAACAATGCTTTGATGTAAATATTTTTTTCCTTTTATTTGTGAAATTACAATTTTTTTTGTTGATCGGTGGATTATATGGCCAATTCAATTTGATCAGATTTCGAAATTATATTGTTTGATATATTATTGAAAAAAAGCAAAGCAAAAATTTGTTTGTTATTTTATTTTTCCAACAGTTTTCCGGACTAGCATTACATTTCTTATGGGATTACAATCATGGTAATTGCACTAGTTTTAATTTCTTACCAGTTTACCAATGTGTACGAAATAAAAGAAAGGCCGTAGTTACACTTGGGCAACGTGTCCCAGATACTTTTTATTTAATTTAGGCATAAATTTTCGTTGACGTAAGTAAAATTTTTTTGGTCTTGTTATTGTTTGTTACGGGAATTCCAAAAACAACACCAGTTTCTCTCGTCTGGTTTTTGAGTTATGGCTCTTTGATATTTGGAAATATCAAGTATATATCTCTTAAACTAGATAAGATACGAATCTGTGATGCTTTTTCTTTTTGTTCACCAGAAAAGCTTTAAACCTCAATTGCACATTCAAGAAACTGTTGTTGTACTTACATGATTGTGAATTTTAAAATACATTTTCACTTAACCTTCTGTATACTCCTATATATGTATATTATTATTACTTATTGGCCCTTGGAAATTTGTGTGGAAATTTCAAACCTATATCTCCTGAACTGTAAAAGATAGCTTCATATTATTGGTCTTCTTAGAAAAGTATTGGAGTTATCTTTCATCTATGAAAGATAAAATTGGTATCATTTTACTTGGAAAAAATTAATGAATGGAAAAGTTTGATTAAAATTTTGAAACTTGAATATTCTGTAAAACCACAGGGTTTTCGAAAAAATTTTATTTATATTTTTACCAAGCACATTTTGGTATCTTGTACAGTTTAGACCTGAAATTATCAAACTTCTAAGAGTCATAGTTTGGGAATCGTAGACGTAAGCGACGGCAACTTATGTTGTTGTTAGAATGTTTTTCCCATAGTTTTTTTATTGCTTGCAATATGGAATTTCTCAGGAATATTACTCAGGCTTGCAAACATCACAAACTAAATTGAATTGAAGTACAATTATAGCTGGGTTTCTTGAAACATCTGTACGGCTATAAAAACAAATCGGCGCGATTTTTTTATAAAAATTGTTGTTGTTGAGGTACCTTAGCATTTGACAGAGTGCTTATTTTAATAGAGTATAATCATACCATTAGGAAAACGTAGTTTTGGCAAATTTTTATGTTCGTTTTCTCCCGAATTAGTCAACCGATTTCAATAAAAAACACCTGTAATTAGCTTATTAACTCTACTTTGTTAAAATGCAAACGTTGATACAGGTTTCTGAAGAACTTTATCTGGAAAAAATTAATAAATACTATAAAAAATTGTAGTAAAAATAATAAATGCGATTTCCGCGAAAACTGAAAGCTTTTCCAAAAAATCTCTGAAAAGATAAATTATAGATATTAAAATTACCTTTCCAACGATGTGTATATAGTTCCTATATGTGCCGGGATTATGGAGATATAGAGCATAAAAGCTTCAAACTTTCAAGGCTCATAACTCCTAAACGGGGCGGGGCGAGGGGCGGGATTTGTTTTCGTGGGTAGCTACAACAACAAAAACCACAACAACAACAAAAACAACAACAATCACACCGGTCATGTCTTGAGTATAGCCCAACTGTACATAACTTCGCCATACAACTGACACTTACCGATGTATTACCAAGGTATCTGCGTTATAGAGAAATTTTAAAATTGCCCTCTTTTTTTTTCAATGTAGCCAACTTCACTTATTTGGGTTGGTGCAGGATTTTTGGAGAAAACGGTCTTTGAAACGTAAGAAAAATGAAAAATTTTTATAAAAAACCCCTAGATTTTTCTTTTTTCTATTCCTTCTTTTTTTTTCTTAAAATCAAGAAAATTATATGGGCTAATTATACATTTTTCTCAGCAAAAAAGTAATAAATTGGAAAAAAGTACTAAAATTATAAAAAGTTGTTTTTCTAAAAAATCTAAAACTTCATTTTTCTTCAAAAATGTACGGTTTTCACAAAATATTATTTACATAAATGAAAGATAATTCGATCACATTTACAACAGTACCAAACATATAGAGATATCTCGTAAAGTTTGGGAGATATAGACCTGAAATAATCAAATTTCAAACGGTTAGATATTCCCGGATTAGATGAAAGTAGGAAACATCTTTGATATTGTTGCGGTCAGCGCTAAAAGCAATAACAATATTGATTAGGTCTATAAGACTCTAATATGTTCCAAACCGAAAATAACAAAAACCAAAGTAAACAACAAACAACTTTTTTTCAGTATTGCAATGCATCCTCCTGTGGAACAATATTCCACTGTCCTGTAAACCAGTTTTAGCTTAAAATATTTTCCAATTAGCTTGTGTAAAATATTGCAGAGAAATTTAATCAATGAACACTAAATATTCAGTCAAAATCGGGGAATTCTGCTATTTAATTTCAAATTACTTTTTCTTGATCATTCTAATTTTTAGCTTTGATACAACGCGTAAAGTTGAAGTCTTATATTAATTTGGCTGAAAAGATTTTCCGCCTTTCCGTATCCTTTTTGTATTTGATGAATGATTTCACATTTCTTTGATGTGCTCATTAAATTTTGACTGCAACGTATTTGTTTGCTGTTATAAAAACAAAAGTAAGCAACCAACTGAAAAAACTACAATTTAAATTTCTTTTTAAAAAACCGTTTAGGCTGAACTTTGATACTTATAATTCATTTGATGAGAGATGTCGGCAACAAAACTAACAACTAAGCAGCAACCCACAAGGACCCTCGTAAAATGTGGTGGATTCTCTACACAGTTAGCCACACACGTAGGCGAACGAATCGATGGTGATCCATTATGGGGCTCGCGTTACGATGCAAAGGATACGGATGCAATTATAAAGACACACTTGGATTTCCTGCAAAGTGAGTTGAAAGTAATGGCCCCTAAAGGTGTAGATGTCTATAGCTACTACGAGACTAAATTAATTAGTTCAATTGATTTTTGTTTGAGTTGCCTTTACATTTACATTTAACATCAGATGGTGCTCAAATCATTTTATCCAATACATATCAATCCAGCGTAGAAGGCTTCATGCAATATTTAAACCTAAACAGGGAGCAGAGTATAGAGCTTATGCGAAAGAGTGTTCAATTGGCCAAGCAGGCCAAAGAAAAGCATAATGCAACGTTAGCAACACAAAATTGTGATCCATCTCTACCAATGGTAATGGCATCTATTGGACCATATGGCGCCCATCTGCACGATGGCTCTGAATACAATGGTAGTTATGCAGACAGGGTTACTGTCGAAGAAATTAAAAAATGGCATCGTCCACGAATTGAGGCATGTCTGAGTGAAGGCGTCGATGGACTTGCTGTAGAAACAATACCGTGCCAGGTGGGATGGAGATCTTAACAACGCTGAACACAGTATTATTTTTAGTATTGTCATATTTATACCAAGTATGCTCTTTAAAGATGGAAGCTGAAGCAGTAGTAGATATGATTCTGCAGGATTATCCAGGTGTCAAATTTTGGATTTCATTTCAATGTAAAGATAATGAGAGATTGGCGCATAACGAATTATTTGCTGATGCTGTTACCTCTGTATGGGAACGTGTGAAGGCCAAAGACGCGCGAGAGAGGTGTTTAGCAATTGGTGTGAACTGTGTGAATCCAACGGTAGTAATTGTAATCTATGTGATGTACTTCCACTTTTATTAATTTCTCAATAATTTACCTCATTAGATAATAAGTCACTTCTAATAATTCGAGTCAATAACATAAAACAAAACGTAAAGGAAGTAATAAAAGTGCAAGTTCTATTTACGAATTTATAAATCCAATTTTATAAATCATTAATTAATAAGTTTAGTTTTTCCACATAAGTATCAATCGCTTTTTCAATTATAGTTTGTTACACCGCTTTTTGAATCGGTGCGCCATATGTCAATCGTTGACCGAATACCATTGATTGTCTACAGCAATCGTGGTGAATCATACAACACGGACACCGGTGAGTGGACGGGCCTTGAAAATTGTGTGCCACTGGAAACATTTGTTCCAGAATGGATTAAATTGGGTGCTGAAATTATTGGCGGTTGTTGTCGCGTTTATCCTGCTGATATTTTAAAAATTAGAAAATGTGTCGATGATCTTTATAACTGTAATTGTAAATTCTAAAATAAAGTGAAATAAGCAAATGAAATTTGCAATGCAATGAAAACGTTCAGGTTTAAGAAATGTAAGCGAGTAGAGAATCGCCAATAATCACAGTTGCAGTTCAAATAAAACGAGTTACAGTTAAAAACCTAAATTTATTTTAGCATTATATTAGCTAAATTTTATAGAAATAAACAATTTTGCTGTGTCAATTTGCAAACAATATTAAGCTATTATATTAGCCAGTTCAAAAACATTCACTTATACTGAATAAAACCTCTCAAGTTTTGATCTTTACAAGATGTATCGACGATGAACAAAGCATTGAAGTAAATTTAAAAGTCATTGAAAATGTTTTTTGATGACTTTCTCCTGGATTTTTTGAAATAATAGTTATTTTTGGCTTGGTTTGGAAGAAGGCACTTGGCAGTGAAAAAAAGGAACTGCTGCATTTAAGACCCTCTTTTGCCTGTGTAACCTAAAAGTGATTGGATCACGCCCATATTTGTCATATTAACGGATAATGCGAAAAGGAAACGAAAGAATAGTTGGAGAATTTAAAAAGTATTTGACAAATCAGCATCCAGCGTAGTTGAGTCGCTTGGCTTAGTGATAAGTACCCGAACAGTTCAGAGGATGGCATGTGAAGCTGGACTAATAAGTTATGGAGCAGCCAAGAAGTAGTTAACTTAAAAATGGAAAACAATCATGTTTTCCGATGAGTTCAAGTTGAACTTGAAAAACTCAGACCAAAAAATAGGAGTTTGAATCTTCGCTATTGTCAAGGGACTATAAAATATGGAGAGGGAAATATGGTGTGGGGTTTTCTGGAATGGCTATTCTGGAATTTGGAGCTCTTCATCGAATACGTGGCATTTTGGATAGGTTTGTCTATAAAGACATATTTCGAAATGTGATTCTTCCCTATGCAGAGTGGAATGTGCCCCCCCTCCTAGACTTTTTCAGCATGACAATTATCCAAAACATACATCAATATTTGTTTCCAATTGGATTGCAGCAAAAGGAATTATTATTTTGAAATGGATAGTCTCCTTGCATAGTCTCCAGATCTTAATCCGCTCGAAAATCTATGGGAAATTGTCAATAAATCAAATATTATTATTAAATTAAATAAAATTAGGAATAAACTTGTAAGAGTGTGAACAAGCAGTACTATCTGCCAGTCCAATACTCGTATGCTATGTCCGACACTATATATTCATTAATCAATTAATTAATCAATATATTGTGCTATGTATTTTCAAAACTTATAATTATTAGCGAATATAATTAAAGCTGATTTAATTTTTCAGAAGCGGGACTTTTCTTTTATTTGCACTCTCAAGTAGTTTCTTTCATATTCATGTTTCTCCACAGTTCCTAAAAAGCTCATATTTCAAATCAGAAAGAGTGCTATATTCGGTCCGGTCGAATTTGAAATACCCTAAACCTTGAAGTATGCGGAGCCCGCACAGTTTTGGAACAACAATCTGTTGGACCATAAAATACTATGTACAGTTTAATTCAAGAAGTTTTTATAGATATCATTTAAACCCATGTTAAATTTTTGACGGTGAACTAAAAGTGGGCGGATCACGCCCATATTTGGCATATTAACGGATAATGTTACTCTATACCCAGAAATGTAATTTTTTTGTTACAACTCAAAAACGTAAAGTAGGTTCAATAAAGGTAAAGTAATTAATTTTCAATAAAAAGTAGGCGTGGTCGTTGACCGATTTTCAATACCAACCCTTAAACCAAATAAACATTAAACTTATATTTTCAAAACAAAGTTAAGGTTTTAACTTTTTTAAGAAAGGTCATTGGAATAAGAGTTATTTTCAGGCTCTGGTTTAAATGTATGTATGCTTATTTTGTTGTTTTTATCTATAAGTTTTTATGTACTAGATTCCCGATGCAGTTGCTCTTATCATTATCAGTAATTAGCATACTGACTCCCCTGATAAGACTGCAACTAATCAGAATATTTACGACGTCGCCATGAATCAATTATAAAAGGTATAATCGCGACTATTTTGTTTTAGGTTTTTCTTGGATCCACATCTGTTTATATTCCTTTAATTCGACATTTAAGTAAAATCTTGAATTTGTCCTAATTAGTGTGTTAACCTAAAACAAAATTAAGCAGAATAATAAGTGATAGTAATACTAATGAATCACATATACAATACTTCATATTCTGAGACATAAAATACAATATTTATAAAAAGGTGAAATAAAAGATACGTTTACAGTGATAATATAGCCTAATATAAATTACTGTGGAGTATTAAAAAGCTTTCAAACTGAACCTATAATATTAAAAACATATAGTACAACTAAAAGTTCATGTACATACATTTATGCGTTTAGTGTTACCGATAAGAGTAAGTGTTTATAACGTTATTCGTCTCGGCATCTTGGCTAGACTTTTTATACCCCACACCTTAAGGTAAGGCTATATTCACTTTGTAACGAAATGTGTAACGCATAGAAATAGAGACGATTGGTATAGAAAAGTATATATTCTTGATCAGCGTGACCTCTTGAGTCGATTTAGCCATGTCCGTCCGTCTGTCTGTCTGTCTGTTGAAATCACGATCACAGGAGAACCGGTAAAGATGATGAATTTTGCATAAACATTGTTTCTTGTGGTGTGCAGGTTGGTATTGAAAATGGACGAAATCGGTCCACGACCACGCCTATTTTTTATTAAAAATGTGATATCCGCGTTCGTTTTTGAGCTATTACAACAAAATTTCATTCCTGGGTATAGAGTAGCATTATCCGTTAATATGCCAAATATGGGCCCACTTTTAGGTTACACAGGCAAAAGAGGGTTATTTTGTTAAATATATAAACTTCTTGAATAAAACTTTAGATAACAACTTGTTTTACAAAAAAACAACAACTTGTGCCCCAAAAATGCCTAGAATTCAATTAATGAATTCTTGATTTCTACAACTGCAGCCCACGACATTGTGCCGCCCAGAGTGGACCGCCACCCCCTCCCCACCCTAGCTTCGGCACTTTTTACAAAACTTTTAGGTGTAGGGTATCTAATATTCGGCCAGGCCGAATATAGCTTTCTTACTGGTTATTAATACGGTATTTTCACAATTCAATACATTACGGAGACGCACAACAACAAAGATTCTTTCAAAATTTTGATAAAGCCGAGCTCACTAATGCGGTATTCAGTTTTACAAACATGGTGTACAAAAATATGACTCAATTTGTCGTAAATACGATGCATTACAACGACAGTCGATTAAAATCGAACTGTGAAGAATTGTGGGCATAAATGCAGAATAGCTGCCAAGCTCATATGTTGTGGCAGATGTTGTCAGAACATCCGTTTGAAACATACAATGAAAAGTGGTAAACTATATAATAATGTTTACTACACAAACGTTAAACTACTCAAACAGTATTATTATAATTAAATTACATTCTGATGATTTTTTATATATGTATGTTAAGTTGTATTTATGTACATATTTATGTTCAGAAAAAATGGGCCTGTCCGGCATTCTCGTAAAAGATGGCGGTTTTGGCACTCAGCTGGCAATGCATGTTGGTAATTCTGTAGATGGTGATCCGTTATGGAGTGCACGTTTCAATGCTACTCATCAAGCAGCTGTAATTGAAACTCACTTGGATTTTTTAGAAAGTATGTTGCAGACTTCTTCTTCAATAATTTTATCATTTTTTCTCTCACAAATCAACTATATTCATCTACAACTTTTATTCGTATCAGACGGCGCAGACATTATTCTAACCAACACTTATCAAGCTAGCGTCGAAGGATACATGCAATTTTTGGACTTGGATGAGCAGCAGAGCACTGAGCTTATAAAGAATACCGTACGTTTGGCTCATACCGCCAAAGAGAAATATTTGACGGAATGTAGAGCGACACGTCGAAAAGTGTATGATGGTATAGATTTTTGTTGCTTTATTATGAATTAAATACAAAACAATTTAACGATATGCTGCCGAAAAACGTTTAAGCTTACGTTGTTACAAGCTAGGTTGAATGCATAAGAAATCATTGGAGGTGTATTAATGTAACAATTTATAGATCCAAAGATTTAATCAGTGGCTCTAGAATTGAATTACATTGTTTAATTTTGGTCTTTTGAACAAAAAATTTACTTTCTATCTATGTATGTATGTACGTTTCCACTTCTCAACTTGTTGCTTCTTCTAAAGGATTTCCCATGATTATCGCCTCGATTGGTCCGTTCGGTGCTCATTTGCATGATGGCTCCGAATACACTGGTGATTATGCAGATTATGTACCTGCAAAGAACATTTGCAATTGGCATCGGGTACGCATTAATGCTTGTTTGGAAGCTGGTGTTGATGCACTGGCCATAGAAACCATACCATGCCAGATGGAAGCAGAAGCATTGGTAGATATGTTATGCAATGATTACCCTGACGTCAAGTTTTGGATTGCCTTTCAATGCAAGGTATCATAACGAAAATTTTGTTAAACAATTAGCAGTAATATAGATCACAACATTCTAATAAGGATAAAAATACGTTGGCACATGGTGAACAATTCTCCAAGGCTGCTCTTTCAGTTTGGAATATTTTAAAGGAACGGAATGCTCAAGATCAGTGCTTGGCAGTGGGCGTCAATTGTTTACATCCGGAGGTATGTAAAATTGAAGTAGTAGTTTTTTGAATCTGTATACAATTATATATACAATTTATTATGTATAATTTATTATTATGAATTATAATTCGCATTTTGGACCTTGCGCCCATCTTTAATATATGTATACTATATATCGTGATATTTTGGATAAGAGAAAATTGTTATTATGTGTTGGTTAAACACACAGCGGCGATATGAAGATACGTTGTCCCTGTTCCCGTCTTTCCTGTTCCCTGCAATGAAGTCGTCGTTTTTTTAATTCAACCTCCACCATTTTTTTCGTAAAACTATAATATATTATCTCCAAATCAAAATCAAATACAAACCAGAAAGAGTGTTAACTTCGGGCTGGCCGAAGTTCATATACCCTACACACGTTTACTTAAAAATTAGGCGTGGCACTGTTCTAATTTTTTTCCTTTTTAATCTCAAATAGCCTGTGATGACAGAGAATATTCGTGCCAAATTTAATGAAAATAAATCTATTCGTTCTCCTGTAATCGAGTTTTATTTAATTAGTGGGCGGACCACGCCCATTTGTGGTAGTCTGTTTTGGTCAGAGGCAGTGGACTTCTGGACAAAATTTCAACCCCAAAATTCGTTATAGAAGCTGAGAAATTGAGCTATAAGCATGGATTAAACGCCCGCAACTCAAAATCATTCTGATCGAAAAAGTTATGCGGATATTACACTACGAACATTGTTTGGCAAAACTGTAAAATTGTTATTGCATTGCCCATGCTACATTGTTTTTGTTTTCTGTACAAAGTTCTCAACTCTTTGTGGGATGTCACACTAGGCATCTTAACGCCAGACTCACACGCTCTGTTTGGTTGATCGATCCATATTCGCCTCAATCAACCAATGAGAGCTTGAGTCCAATGAACCAATGAGTCTGGCTCACGTGAGAGAATGAAAATGGAACAGGAATGTCGCTATGGTGATAATAGGAAAAAGATTTAAAAGACGGGAAAAGGGGACAACGCATCTTCATATTGACGTTGAGTGTTTTTGAGAAACATAATATTAAATTTCGTTTTTTTATGTGTTCAATAATAAGAATAAAATTTTTTTTTAACAATTTCAGTTTGTTACGCCTCTTTTCTCAAGTTTAAACGATAATCGTTCTGAAAAAGATAAGTTACCATTGATTGTGTATCCAAACAGTGGTGAAGTGTATGATGTACACCACGGCTGGATGGGTCGAGAAAATTGCGTGCCATTAGAAAACTACGTGCCTGAATGGGTCCAATTGGGCGCCAAAATAATTGGTGGTTGTTGCCGCACATATGCGCGCGATGTAAGTAGAATTGCGAATGCAATTAAAACTTTAGTAAAAAAATGAAATGTTGATAAAGTTTCCATAAAATATAGTATATTTAGTAAGTTTCCATACAAAATTAAATGTTTTCTGTCATTTAAGTACTTTTGTTTTTTGTTTTATTCTATTGCACGCACACAAAACCGCTATGCGATTTTTTGGCGAAATATTTGATTCGTGGAATTCATTCTCCAAAAGTTAAGATACCTTCAGCGAAACGCAAGACAATTTGTAAACCTATATACATACGTATACAAATTTATGACTTTTTTTATGAAACGTTATATGAAACTTTCACGTTCACCTGTGAAGTTTTTTAAGAGAGTACAACGGTAAGTACATTTTTTAAGTATATAGTAATATAATAATTCGTTATTGTATTACAATAGTATAACATATTTAACAATATATAATTATATAAACAGTGTTCCCGCCATTATGTGCATTTTAAACTTAACATAAAAACAATTTATACCAAAATACATAACTCGGGAAAAATATGATCTTCAAATGGCAACTTGCAATAACAAACGAAATTGGGACAAGTATTATGTATTTTTTCGTGGATAGTGTTGAAAATTAAAGTACTTATTAATATTGCATGGGTTATAATACAATATGTAGGATTTTCGGTTTTTTACAATTCACTTAAGTACTATCACAGAATAAATAGTACCACTATTTATTCTGTGGTACTATCAAATATTAAGATCCCTATGAAAGTAAACTTCGGCTTAACTTTGCCGTTAGAAGCTCACTCCTATTTGTTGTAGTTTATGGCACTGATTACAACTACATCAGTACATCTACAATTCTGCCCTCAAATAGTTATCGAGTTAGGGCCCTTGAAATTTGAAATTCTTACCACTATATCTCCTAAACTGTTACAGATATCTAGATAAGATTGGCACAGTTATAAAGAAACTTAAAAACTCTCTTATTTATGTTAAATATAATTGCGTCGAAAAAACATTAATTTTGTAGTAGAATGATTTTTTATAATTTTAAGACTTTCTCCCATTTGTTAATTTTTTCCTCAAAAAAATGTATATTTAGACCATATGATATTCTTATTCTTTTTAAGAAAGTTGAGGCTTTATAAACATATTTTTTATATCAGAAACGGTGCAGTATTTTACGTTAAAATGTATTTTAAAGCTCTAAGGTAAGTACAAAATAATGTGCTGATTATTGCAGTGCTTCCCGTGAGTATAATAGTACTTTCTTGACTATTTCAGTGATGTTGAAAGTTGTCTGTAAGCTATTATATTATAGTTATAAAAATAGGTAATAGATAAAAAAAAGTTATTTTATTTCAATATGTTTTAAAAATTGTTATACACTTGTGAGATTTTGTTTAGAAAGATATTTTTATATGACTGAATCTCCATCGGCGCGATTTTTGAGAATTAAAATTATTAAATGTTAAAAACTAGTTCATAAAGAAACGACGCAGGAGATTCGTCGGAAAATTGCGATCCTGATAATAAAAATATTCATAGAAAGTTAATGGCCTCTGCTTTCTTAAAAATAAGAAATTTATATAGCGAATGATTAATTTTTTTTCAGAAAAAAAAAATAAATAAATGTTATTTCAAATTCTTTTATTAGAATACCCATTCTATTCAGGTATCTTTAATAGTTTAGGAGATATAGTGGTAAGAATTTCAATTTTCGAAGGGCTATAACACAACTATACGATGGCAAAAGTTCTTGCTGTTGTATCACCGTCAAAAACTACTACAACAACAGAACTGAGGTAAATTTCGAACGGTCAATTTAAGCCCCCTTTTCCCAGACGATGATATATTCCCCGAAATTTGGAAAAATTAAAAAAACGTTGAACTAATGAGAACTTGCCAGCAAACAACGAGATGGCAACCCAACTGCCAACTTTGAGAACGAGTCTTGAACGTGACAATCATCTTGAAACGGTTGTCAAAAGAATATAAAATTATTTGACAATTAAATTTTATTTCTGAACAAGCGGGAGCATACACCGCAATTACAAATCAAGAAAGTTTGTGTTTAACAATTTAAAAACAATATATAAAAAGTTAAGATATTTTTTAAAATTAAAAAAAGTAGTACCGACCATTAAAAATGTTAATTAAAGTGAAGGTAAGCTAACAGCCGTTTAGGTTCGTAAATTTCTGACGACAATTTCATCTGTGCTATTATTATTATTTGATATGTATTATATGCTGCATTATTTATTTTCTTTTTGTAATTTGTAGACTTTAACCGGCAAAGAAATTGAAATCGATATTGAGCCCACAGACAAAGTTGATCGAATTAAGGAACGTGTCGAAGAGAAAGAGGGAATTCCGCCACAACAGCAACGGCTAATATTCTCTGGAAAACAAATGTGAGTTCAAATACCTTTCTGTAACAAGAAATCTATTAAAACGGGTCCTATACTACGCAAAAGGAGCAAAAATGAATTTGATTTTAATTTTACACAACCCTTCTGCAAACGTGCACAAAAGCCGTTTTGCGCAAGTAATTTGTGTATTGTATCATCCTACACAAGTCGAGGTAGGTTAAATGTCCTACGAAAGTCGAGTGGAGGCATTTTTGGTAAAAAACCCTTTCGACCATGTGGCCTATGATATAATTTCCTGCAACTATATAATCAATACAGTTCAATGAAACAATTCCGATTATGCACGGAAAGAAAAAGAATTTTTATTTCGTTGTTGATAAATATCAGGTTTATGTAGATGTATAATTTGCAAGGTTTTAATTAAATCATCCAACTTTTTCGCATTCTTCCAGGAACGATGATAAAACCGCTGCTGATTACAAAGTGCAAGGTGGTTCGGTGCTTCACTTGGTCTTAGCACTACGTGGTGGTCGCAAATAAGTTGTAATTATATAAATTAAATACTCGTTAAAAAAAATAAATGATTAAAATGATTCCGTGAAAGATTCTCAACTACTCTTTATTCTTTAAGGTAACAAATTGAAAAGCAATACATACACAAATACGAGATGGCCGAAAAGTATGCAGTATTTTGGCATTAGCAATTAAGAACGAAATAATCCCAATCGCCCGAAAACACTATTAGTATGAACTAAGATAATAAGTCGATAATATGCTTTATTTTTACATTACAAAATAAGATCGATTAAAGCAAAAATAAAATGCCTTTACTTTATCTTTCGACACAGTGTACCCACAAGTAGGCGATTTTTCGGTGTGCAGGTCTCTGGTTTCAAACGAGTCAGTATCACTTCATAACCTTCCTCCTCTGCCATGAGCTTCCTATCCGTATCTAAAATGTCCATGCAGAGCTGCCCTTGTCTCGTTATTTCCGGCTTACAATTTAATGTACCCAACTCATGTGCTTGATCTGCAGTGTGCGCTATATGTAGTAAATCCTTTTCCGTTAAAACCTTGCGAAAGGTTTTGCTCAAAGGATACGAAATATGCGGCATTGGTTGGAGCGAGCCATAGCAACAAGGACAACACACGAATCTAGCACGACTGCGCATACACTGACGCAACACAATATCAGTGGCAGTGCCGCAGGCATGCAAAGCAGTTCCAATCTCAAATTGCCCTTCAAAGTACCCGATGTTGCACTGATAAAAAAGGCAATTTTTAAGCTTAAGTTCTGCAGCACGCCGTTTCGCATGTTCCAAGGAGATTGCCTTATTCTCCATAAGGATTACAATGCAGTTCGGTAATTGTAATGCTAACAGAAGGCCTAAATGGCCAGTGCCGCTACAAAAATCTACAATACGATCACCGTCCGTGGCTAACGCTGCCACAGCATTGGCCAAGTTCTCTAATTGCTGACGCTTACGTACGAGTCTTTTCTGTGGTAAGGCACTATTTTTTGCATGATGTGGTTCAACAGAAAGCCAATCAATCGGCATATGATTATAGACAATGTCGGAGTCACTATTAAAAGACATTTGCAGTGACTGCAGTTTGGCCAAAGCAACATCAACTGCAGATTGGTCTGTATATATACGATTACGTGGCTTGTAACGTCTTGGATCATTCTTATACAAGCTACTGCTTTCACAGTCAGGTATCTTAAATGGGAACGCCTTACAAAGATTGGAAGGAAACGTATGCAGTTCTTGAAAAACTTTGTAGCAGCGAGGCTCAAAGCTGTCGATCTAGAAAAATTCTTGTTCAGAAATGGACCAATACAAAAATAATAGAATTGCTTACTTACTTCACATAACCACGTGTTTAACAGTGGAAATTGTTCAAGTACACCCTGGCAACGCAAAAAAATCAATCGAAAACATGGATACAATATCAAGTCTGCTATCGTAAAAGCGATGCCTTCCGCAAAGCGATGTTCTATTAGAAGGAGCTCCTTTGGTGTGTTGCAATCGATGATTATTTTGCCTTTTTTCAGAGGTGTTTTGGATTTATTTGCACTTTCACGTGCCAACTTGTAGATGTTATGCATACGTACCGGCTCGTTCATGTGTTTCTCAAAACGTGGAACTTCTTGAGGCAATTCACAGAAATCGTCTGTAGATAAAATGCGATTGAGTGCCTCTACCACATTCACTTCACAAAAACGAGTCCAAATGGAAGTTTCCGCCGGCGCTAACAAACAGCTTTCCTTAAATCCCAACAATTTGCGACGCTCTTCATCACCCTGACGCAGCAGCAGTTCCCGACAAACGGCGCTCATACCCGCTATGGCACTCATACTATGGCATTCCATGCCATCCTTCACATACACTGGCAACTTCAAATCAAGAATAGCTTGTGCGGTTGTTCTGCTCTTACAGATTATTCGTTCCTCTGTCAACTCGCGACGCAATGTTTGCGATCGTAGCTTTATTTTGGCCTCTGCTTTATTCAAATTTGAGCGAACAAAATTTAATTTAACGTTCTGCGGTGACTGCAAATATCGATAAACGTAAAGTGTTATAAAAGAGCTAACAGTAGTCAGTATCTCTGTCTCAGGACCACTGGAGATTATTTCGATTTCCACAAAGAGTTGGTCCATACTTATTAGTACTAAACTCTTAATTTTATGTTACATATGTATATGCGGATCAGGTGAAAAATCCAAAAATTACTACAATAAATAAAATTTGCTATAACTGCCCTGAACAAAGAAATAAACAATTCAAACAATAATATTTAAATGCCTTGCTTAAGGTTATGTTTTCAGAACAGCTGTTATGAATTTCATGGCCTTACTGTGGTACCTAAATAAGTCAGTCTTGGGTTGCGTTTATCACTGCACCTTAGAAACGACGCTGCGCTAAACCGAAATAAGAGCGTTGCGTCAACACATGTTTTGACAAAAAGTTTGTAAACATTCAAACATGTAAACACCCACATGAACAATTTTTTTTACATCTGCCGCCAATTTCACTTCGGAGCGCATGCCAAAATTAGAAATTCGAAGTGGTCTCCGTCAATGCGTTTTTTATTTCACCCACTTCCATAAGACCGCGTGTTCCAATTTCAGCAACGCAACACACGACGCGTTTATTTAGGTACCACAGTAACACAAGTTATAAAGTTTTTCTGAAAAAAATTAAAAGAATTAATAAAATAAAAAAAAATGGACCGATAATAAATAGCTGCACTCTTAGCTGAACTAGCTGAACTCTAAATAATTCAGCTGCACTTTAGGTAAAATTGAAGGATTTGAAAAAGTTTTTTATTCCGTTAAGTGGGACCGTTAGAACCGAAAATGTAAATTTTTTTCGGGTGCAAGTCTGCCAACTTAGATTTTGAAGTATTTAAAACTTCAAAAAGTGGTCAATAAAAGTTAGTTATATTTCTTAGAAAATATAAATTGGAATAAAATACTATATTAAAATTATAGTCGCTTTTCTCTAAAAGTAATGGTTTTTCGGCCTTTATATCCGCATATCTTTAATAGTTTAGGAGATATAATAATAAGAAGTTCAAATTTCGTGCTACCGAAATTTTCGACTCGACAATCATACGAGAGCAAAATTGTTGTTGTTGTACTCAGCATACCTCAATTGTCATTTAAAAGAGTAACTAATAAATATTTGTAAAACGATGTACCTAATTTTTTTGAAAAGTTGAATTTTCTCCATAATTACTACAGCAATCGCAAAGAAGTATATTATATAAAAGAAAGGCCTTGGAGTAGTCTTCCCAATGGCACAATTTTTAACTGTGTTGAATGTCGCGTCGTTTAAAAATAAAATCCCATTTTCAAAGCTCTAACTCCAAAACTAAATGTATGCACCGCAATTTTATATATGGTCATAATCAGTAGGCTATCGGCTATTGCAGTGAGGTTAAAGAAAAATAATCGGACCATTTCACCTAAGGTGCACCTATTCCAATGATTCTCCTGAAAAGTAAAGACATTCAATTTAGGGTGTTTCCAAGGTGGATAGAATAGAAGGTTGAGCTAGTAAACAATGTACGTCATAAAGCATTTTTAACTATCACTAGGTTCACCACACACGGTACAAGTGCCAAACTTTAAGTGCTATATAGAAAAGATGTAACAGGTTAAATGTTACTCGAACGCTCCGATTTTCTTCTTGCTTTTTTGTTGTTGTACAGGGTCCGCCAAATAACTTCGAAAATGCTATAAAAAAAACTACTGAATATTTTCTCAAATTTCTTTTTTTATTTGAAAGTACAATCCTTCCGGTTAATAATGGAAAATAATTTCATTCAAATGGCTGCTTCGGCTGGCCATGCAGTAGCCTACACGATCGGTCCAATTTTTAAGCACATTATCGATTGTGTGCAGCTGTATTTCACCAATGGCTCCACGAAAATTGTCCTTTAAAGCGTCCATTGTCTCTGGCTTGTCGGCGTAACACTTATCTTTGACGGCACCCCACAAATAATAGTCCAACGGTGTCAAATCGCAGCTCCGAGGTGGCCAAACGACATCAACTCTGCGGCTGATAATGAGATCTTCAAAAACAGGGCGCAAAACATCGAGTGTAGCTTCGGCTGTGTGGCACGTAGCGCCGTCCTGTTGAAACCAAATGTTGCCAATATCCTCCTCTTCAATTTTTGTGAACAAAAATTCGTTCAACATGGCCCGATAACGATCGCCATTGACTGTAACGGCCACTCCTTGCTCATTTTCGAAGAAAAATGGCCCAATTATGCCTCTGGACCAAAATCCGCACCAAACAGTGACTCGTTTTGGGTGCACCGGCTATTCAATGTATGCGTGCGGGTTTTCTGTGCCCCAAATGCGACAATTTTGCTTGTTTACATACCCGCCACATTACCATGATTCCATGATTACCCGCCTCTGCAACATTACCATGATTTTCAAAGTAATGTCACAATATTTCCCAGCGTTGTTCAAGCGTATACACAACCATATTCGTTCAGCGGAAGGATAAAACTAATTATCTGTCAAATCAGACATGAGCTAAGTGTTACCATTCACGAAATAAGCACTAGTTGAAAAAAAAAACGTTAGATAGCGGACCCTTTAGTTGTGTGCGGTAATTCCAACAAAAATAGCAGTTCTCGTCGGTCTCTTATGTTTTCGGAATTACATCCCTTTGAAATTTGCACATTTCGAGAGTGTAACTCTTGAACTATACAGGACTCTCTTAACTCAGTCCCAATATTTTTACTTTGTTCGTTAATAATGCCGAAGTAAAAAATTGCATTTTCCTTGTCTTCGTACTCTGTGCATGTTTCCTGTTGTTCTGATTCCACTTGTGAGATTATCGTTTGAATACTCCTATGCTTCAGTCTTTTACTTACAGCATAACCTGATTTTGTACACGTTATATAAGATAAAAGTTAAAAAAGCTATAATAAATTTACTTACCCATATTCATTTGCAACTCGTTTTCATTTTTTTGCAACATTTTCATTTAAAATTATTGCTACAACCGGTGTGCAGACACCTCGAAAAAACTGTCAATACGCTTTGCTTTGTGACATTGCTGTCAAACGAAAAAAGATAACGGACCTGGGAGTGGCGCAACCTTCTTTTCTATCATACCTGGGCTTTATAACATGGCTATACGTGGTATCTTTTAAAACAGATTCACTTTTGGAATCTGGATACCATCATGGCTATAAGGCTTAGCTAGACGCAGCATCTTTTGAAACGGTTTCACTGAGTTTCTAGGAGAGAGATGAGGAAGAAGGAAAAAAGTCTACTCTGGTACCAAGTGTAGAGATTTGTGAAACGAAAATCGGCCCCGCTTCTCAATTTCTTTGCACGTACTCTAGTAAGCATTTATCAAACGAAAGAAGAGCAAGGTAGATTGCCGAACGCGTGTTCATATTTTCTCTCAATCTGGCCAACATTTGGATATTCAGTAAATTTCACGCACGCATTGGCATCACATGTTTACGAATTTTGAAACCAAATGAGAAACCACATTGTGTAGCTACCGATGTTATCGACATACCAGTAGTGAAACCTTTTCAGGAGATACTGCGTATAGCCAAGCTGATACATCGTTGTTTCTCGTTTGGTTTCAAAAGTCGTAAACATGTGATGCTTAAATGTGTGTGTGAAATTTACTGAATATCCAAATGTTGGCCAGAGTGATAGATAACATATATGCTTACTTGTGTGCGTGAAAAGAAACTTAGAAACCGTCTCAATTTTTGTTTGACAAATTCCCTACACTTGTTATCAGAGTGTAGACTTTTCCCTTTCTTCCTCATCTCTCTCTAAAAGAAACTGAGTGAATCCGTTTCAAAAGATACCACTTACAGGCATCCACATTAGTTGATTTATTAAGATTTTAGAACAGTCTGTGTCAATAGTCAATTTATTGACAATTTTCATAGATCTGTGTGAGCGCTGTTTTCTAGTACGTAAAATTATGTTGAAAATATTTGTTTGAAGCTTTGGATCTTTCAGTAATCAAAATAATGGCGAAATTTTTGGGAATCAATCGGCTTGGAAAATTGTTCAGAATAATTGAAGAAAGTGGAGGAATCAAAAACGCTTACTTGAAACTTTTTAGGTTCGATCTTTACGGGCCGAAAAATAGAGCTTATATAAGATATTTTGCTTATTTAATTCGCAAATTATTTTTATGTCTATAATAGAAACGATGACTTGAAAATAGGAACGCTGATTGGCACCGACAAATATGGAAATAAATATTATGAAAATCCTTATTATTTCTATGGCAGAAACCGCTGGGTGGAATTCGCAGAGCATGTTCACTTAGACTATGATGCTTCACAAATCCCTGCCGATTGGTACGGTTGGATGCATTATAAGGTAGATTACTGTGTTAATCGAATTATCAAATTTAAGTAAACATAAACAATGCATACCTCTATAGACCGATTTGACTCCAAATAGGGACGGTAAGCGCCCAAAGTATAAATGGATGGCGGACCATAGTGAAAACCTTTCCGGAACTAAGGGTAAGTTCCCTAAAATAATTCGAAAACAATATCTGAAATAATTTGTTATAACTTATTTTATATTATAATAATTGCAGAGCAATATATGCCATATTCCACAACGCGCCCAAAGATTGAAGCCTGGAACCCTAAAACGTCAAAGTAAACCAGACATTAAAATATGCCAATTAAAATCTAAAAATAAAAAATAATTCGTTAATTTTCTTTTTCGTTTTTTTGAGCATTTTATATTTTTGCTCCAGAAGTACATATTTAATTAATTTTTGGCATAAATGCAGAATAGCTGCCAAGCTCAGAATTTGTTCATCTTTTTTTATCGTTAGTTGGGGACATCAGGAACGAAAGTGGCTGGTTTTTATCGGGGGCTGGTCAGCCATCTTGGATTTATGACCGTTTGAAGGACAAATAAATGGTTTCACTTATCTCATAAACTAAGAGAGGTAGCGGAACTGACGAAGTACTGTTGGAGAGGTATTTTTAATACCTTTCATTTATGTAAAGTTAAAGTAATATATAACATATCATATACTATTTTAAAGGTAAACGAACAAGCTTTCCATAATTGTAATCTGTTGTATACCTTAATGTGTCCGTTTGGAAGAAAAAAATTGATGTTTCGAGGCCAACTTGTCATATTTTTCTAAAAATAAAAAACCAATATAACTCCTTCACAGCCATGTTATGGGCTAAAATGTGTATGACATAAATTAAAGGTAATAAAAATACCTTTCCAACATTACTTCGTTTGTTCCACTAGCTTATGTGTTTATGAGATAAGTGCCTTTTATTAGTAGCATTTATTTGACATTCAAACGGTCATAAATCCAAGATGGCTGACCAGCCCCCGAAAAAACATGGCCACTTCCGTTTATAACGGTCTCAAATAACGGTAAAAAAAAGAAAAAAAATCTGAGCTCGGCAGCTGTTCTGCATTTGTTCCTAATTTTTTTCTAAGTATAATTCAATTATTTATTAGGAGATATAGTGAGAAGAATTTAAATTTTCGACGTTCTAAAGCTCGATAACTATACGAGAGCAAAAAAGGTGTTGTAATCAGCATAAATTACTAAAATAATAACAACAACAAAAACCTAACACCAACAGAAAAAACATAAAATTTTAATATTATATTTTTCTTAAAAAGTGAAGTTTCCGATAAAACGTTATTGTCTTAAATATATAACTTCTCGGAATCGCCAACCGTGTTGTTGTGGCTTGTGATGGAGACCCCAATAACAACAGAAACTTCTGCTCCCCCTGTTTTCAGAGTTATAGCCCTTTGAATTTTGAAATTAGTATCCCTATATCTCCTACTCCATAGAATATATCTGGTATATTATATATTATATATATATATATAGATATATATCGTTAGAAAAGTAAGTTAAATACCTTTCATTTATGTAAGGTAAGATTTTATGGAAAAAAACATATTTTTGGAGAACACGTGATTTTAATATTTAATATTAGCTTTCCACAGCTGTTTTTTTCGCCATAATCAGTGCAAGATTTTAGGAGAAAACGCTCTTTGAAACGTTAGTAGTTAATGGTACCTTTCTAACGGTATATATCTATACCGGATATCTTCTATCGTTTAGGAGATATAGGGTCACTAATATAAAATTTCAAAGAGCTATAACTCAAAACCAGGGAAAAGCAGATGTTTTGTTGGGGTTCCATCACAAGCGATAAAAACGAAAACAACAACACGATTGGCGATTCCGGGAAGTCGTATATCTGTTCCACATTATTGTACATACATATATAAATGAAAATTAATTCGATTACCTTTCGAATAATACCAATAACAGAGGGCTCTCCTAAGTTTTCGGCGATATAGGGCTGAAATTTTGAAATTTCAAAGGACTTTAACACCTTACCAGATGATGCAACCCGTCTTGTTATTGTAGTTGAATTCAGCGCCAAACAGAACAACACAATTGTTGACTTTATGCAGCGCCCGATTTCTTTCGATTACGTTTTTACGTCTGTAACTGATGTATGTATAGCACTCGATAACATTTACTTCAATAGAATTTTATAAAATTCATAATGAACTATTTTATTCTAAATGCACGTTTAAAATTTGTTTCTTCATGACTAAATTCAAAGTATATACACCCTTTGTCACCTTGGCCTTTACATACTCTGGTGTTGTGAATGTCATGCGCAAAGACGAACGAGCTGTTAAAAGTAATGTGTGTTAAAATACGAAAAGCGAAAAGAAGTAGAATTATATATTGGACAAGCGGTCAGAAAAAGCAAAGAGTCATTTGGTACCATTCGAGGAAGTTCTTTTTTAGTTAAACCAACAAAAAAATTAAATTTTGCAAGAACACCGAAGTACGGATATCGTTTTATTTTACTATAATTTATCGAAGTATTTAAGTTTTTCCCTACTCACAATTTTTTGCTGAAACGTTTTATAACTGTTGAGAATTACATTTAGGAAAGGGAAAAGATGGACGTCTTGCGTAAAATGTTTAAAATGAATTCAGACGAATCTAACAATAAAAAAGATAATGAGTAAGTGGCTTCAAATTGGTAGCGACTCGTATCCAACAAAATTTCGCATGAACTTTTTAAGCCCGTTTTATAAAATCGATCGATCAATACTTCTGCATGTGAACGTACTTATACTATAGACACATGCAGGACTAGGAGGCTGCGTATTAACGCGTTCACTTAGTAATTTATTTCTGTTTAATCTGCGACTTTTTCCCCCCAGAGCATCAGCCAAAGATGAATTTCGCAAACCACAATGGTTCGAGGAATCTGAGACGGATGACGAGCTCTTTGACGATGACCGTAAATTCGCTTTTCAGATTTTTACTAATCCAATGGAATTGCAGAAACACTTTGAACGCCAAATGCAGCAAATTATGGAGGCTGTCAGCGATTTTGAAGGTGTGTGGCTTTTGAAGAGTGGATGTTGAGAGTTCATTATTATATACATATGTGGATATATGTCAAGTAAAAAATCTCATCCTTCTTTTTTTAATTTGAGAAAAATAATATCACTAGAAGCTGAGGTTCAGAATGTGTGTCGATCTTATTCAACCTATAGTAGAAATGCATGATTATTGAAAAGACGAGTTGTAATTATCCGATTGTGCTCTTTATAATTTTAGACGAAAATATGAAAGTTGATAAGAATCTTAAGGAAGAATATTTAAAACCAGGATTTGAAGGCAATCTCTTGGAAGAGATTGAGAAGCAGAAGAGAAATCTCTTGGACACTGATCTGGATGGAGAGTGAGTTCTTAATGCAACATTTGTTTAATCTGCTTTGTATATTAAGAACTATCTGTAAGATAATTTCTTCTTTATATAACTGTTATTGATAAACTTTTTTCTTTAATAAGTCGCATTGAATTTTAATTAATCTTTTAATGAAATGGCTGTATTGCTAGATTCCTTGCGCTCAACATTGTTTGCTAACTTAAATAAAGTATTCTAGTGTTATTTCCTTTGCCTTAATTCTAGAATATATGCTGACCAACTCCATTCATTGATGCAACGATTGAGTCCTGATGAAGCCAATACTAATGGAATTCTACCACGTAATGACAACAAGTCTAATCGCTTGATCAAGCCCCAAAAAAAACTCAGCGATGAGGAAACTATTTTGGGGAAAATACATGGAACTCTTGTGGATGACGAGGCAAGGTCACGCATGTCAAAGCAGAATCAACATCCGGATATAATAGTACCCCCGATGATGCCTCGTGGTATGACTCCTTATGGTGGCGTCTTTGAGGGCACATATCAAGTACGTAAACTTTGGTCGATGCAATTTAAGATAGCGGGTTGCAATAATTCAAATATTTTTGCAAAGATTTCGATAAACAACTGTTTGCTGAATTAATATATTATATTATATATATTTTTATTCCTAACTTTTCGAACCAGGGACCAAAATTATTTCGTCAGAGTGTTATGACTAAAACTGTGCGGAGACCCGATGGTACTTACGAGACCACAAAGATAACACAAGATTCTGAAGGCAATAAGACTACAACAATTACGCGCACTAGAGATGGAAAGTCAGAAACAGTTACCACATATGATGGTAACGTTGCGGGTGGTTCTGGTGTGGCCGCTCGTATGACTGACGACAACGGTTTGCACCAAGTCTACTCGGATCGTAACATTTATGTGACAAAACAAGGCTACGCTGTGCCACGGAACCTGTGGTGACCAGTAGCCGTATTGCTAGTTATTATTGGCAATTTAGTCCCCATCAAAATTCAAGTTAAAATATACTACGTATTAATTAATAGATTATTAAGAGTTTGGTGTTTAAGATGAAACGAAAAAATTATTCACAACAAATGGCAGTGGCACCGTATATACAAACAGAAAAAAGTAAATGAAAGACGAAATCCAAAGTATGACAACCAATTTGGTTGCTGATTGGCGAAAATTTCATTTTTACTATTGTTTTTGGAGAATCAAGGAGACTTCATACAAGACTATTTGAACAGCGTGAACGTTCTTCACATTCAAGGTTCTCTTTAGCTTAGATTGGTGCAAAACTGAGGCTAAGAACGGGAATGATAAGTTCATCAAAAACTATCATTATTGCTATATAAAAGAATACAAGGCACTCTCTTACAATTGGGAATGGCAAAGATTACATCTTTGCGGAAAGACATACACAATTAAACTGTGACTCGTCGATATGATTGGTAAACTATAACAAAGAATATTTTTAAATCAACTTTATTTTGTGTAAGTTTATCCTTGAGTACAGTCAAATCTCTAAATAAGTTCATATTTGAATTTATAATTTCAATAAATTAATTTATTTACACGCAGACAAAAATGAAGAGATTACGTAAAAGAATTGTAAATGTCTTTATATTTATATTATTAAGTAATAATTTGTTCGCATGGTAACAAAGCAAAGCAGGAAGCTGTATGCTTGGTATTAAAATATTTAAAATCAATTTATCGTGAACCTACCTACAAATAAAATTATTCATGCAGATTTGTGCAATCAAATTAAAATGACTTGTTTCTTTCTTGTGAATTGGTGCAATAAAAAATGTGTAAACTTGAATTGATCGATGTTACTTTTATACATATTTTACTTGTTCTGAGGAATTCGACACCACCAAAAGCTGGCAGTATTTTCTAATAAAAGCACGAGCTCTACAAATTTAAAAAAGTCCATTTATGAATGTTTTTTCTTGGGGAATTCATTTATTATTGACATTCAATTCGATTTCTCTAATGATTATGTCCATCCTTTTTGACGAAACGTAGTCCGCAATATCCACATGTATGCGTTCCTGGTTTGTCCTGAAGAAAAAAGCTTATATTAAGCCATACCAAACAATTTCTGAGGAACTAAAATCTAATGAATACTTTACATACATATATTATATGACCGCATATATATTTACATATATTAAATGACCGTAGTCAACTTAACAAAGGAGTTTAAGTAATGCTTTGACTTCCACATCCCTATTACATATTTCTAGGATTATCATCCTAGGAAAGCTAATAGTGTAGTAAGAAATGCAAAACTTACTAGATTGATATACACTTTCGGATGACCTAAAGGTCCATCGCCACCGTCGCAGGAGACAACACGTTCAGTGCATTCTTTTGGTGGGATCTCAGCAATCAGCTTAATGCCCCAATTTTCGTTGACGTAACGTTTTGCATTTGTGAAACGAACATTGCGATAATCTTCCTTGTCAAATATCTTTGAATAAAAACTAAAATAATTACACACATATTCAAAATTGTTTGCGTAACACGTTCGGCGATTACTACAGGTTCAAAGTTGTTGTCCTTACTTGGCCTGTATGTGTTACTTTCTCAATATCGGTACGTGAAGAACACCTTCGGGCCGAGGTAGTCATCCATAATTTAGAGCGACACACACCTTGAATTTCTATAGCTATTTTTTTAGAAGCCATTTCATTAAAATTATCACAAAAATTTGTAATGATTCCAGCTGTTAGTAGGGAAGTGTCAAATGACAAGTCATAAAAGTGTTATACTGGCGTTTTCCATTGGTCGTCTACATAAACTTACCACTTAACCTGGTTGCAAACGTAAGATTTTAAGCTGTTTCAGAATATTGTATATGCATATACAGTAGAACCTCGGTAATGCGACAATTGTTTTGCAAATCGTTGTCGGATTATAAAAATTGTCGGACTATAAAGTGCTACCAACGGCATATGTTGGGATCCGAGCGGAAACGCCAATCAAGTTATTGTTGTTGTTGTAGAATGTGGAGCAGGCCCCAACAACAACAATTTTATCTCGAGCTGCCCCCTGGTTTCGGAGTTATATTCGGTTTTTCGATGGCCTCTGTTTTATTATAAAATGGTAAAACCGTACGCTTTTCGTTCATCTACAGACTGTCCGCTTTGAGCGTTTTTTATTTCCACTTTGCCTTGGTTCATGTTTCCGTCAACACAACCAAAGTGGGTCAGTATTGCCTTATGCTATGTTTACACCGACCCCAAATGCGCATTCGTAATCACGCATTTGAAAACTGTTTACACCGCTTTGTTCGCATTTGGTTTGACATTGATCAGACTAAATTTATATTTTTTGTTTGCCTGATTTTTTTTATAATTGTGTTTTGACAGCTGATTGACATTATTTCCCCTCCATTTCCACTGTTTTGTTTTGGGATTTTATTTTTTCCCTACCACAGAGTGATTCAAAATATTATTTTGCTTCGCATTTCATTCGCATTTCTTTCAAATGCGATCAAATTTATTAAATTTGATTTGTCAAATCGTATGAAAATTTTTAAAATTTCGCTTCGCATTTGGGAAATAGAGCTCAAATGCGCATTTGGGGTCGGTGTAAACATAGCATTAAAGACAAGCAGAGACGCAAGACGCAGATTCATTAATTAACTGTCAAAATTACACGGGCTCTTATGGAGATCCAGAAAAAAGTTTGCTTTCCATTTTGCTTCCCTACTTTTCTGCCGATCTTTGCATCTCGCATTCGAGCTAATTCTAATTTTGACGGATGCAAAAGCGTTCTTTTTCTTATTCGTTGTTTGTGTTTGTTTACATTTCATTCTTGTTTCTATTTCAGCTGCTGTAAAATTATGTGCGTATTTTTCTGTTGATTTTTTATTTTTATTCTGTATAATATAGTATTTAAATGTATTTTAAATATATTTTAATACAGATTAAAATAAATAAACTCCGAATAAACTTCGTGAATTTTGGTTAGAATGAATATATTGTTCTCTACTGTGAAATTTTTGACATTTCATACTTCTGCTTCCCGAAAATGCTTCTCTGCTATTTGGTTTAAATCCGAGCCATTTCTTGCGTCCGTACTTTGAATCTGCGTCTCTGATTGTGTTTAAGGCATATGTCGTATATCGGAACGAATGTAATCGTTATTTGCGCAACGAATATCGAATAGTAAGTTACTGTACAAACCTTATGGGAGAATTTTGCTCTGTAACGCTTGGAGTCATGACGCTTCGATCAGATCGATTCTATTTTCTCACTGACGTCGGGCTTACGCTCTTTTTTTCGGAAGTGTGACTCTTCGTCCAAAATACTTCGAAAATAATGAAATTCTAACAAAGCAGATGTTTGATATGCAAACAAACGAAAACCGTTATTCTCAACAAAAAGATACAACAATTTTTCTGAAGAAAAAACATGAATGGCAGAAGTGGCGGACATGATGTAAACAAATTTTGACGAGCGTCTGGCGTATTCATTTTGGTCCAACTTTTTTTACGCTAGGAAGTTATACGGTGACGCTTTCGATGTGCTTATACACTGAACTTGTTCTAACTGTGCCGTGTGTTGTGATCGCATCCGCAGACATGCTCAGAACGAAATCACCTTTGTTTGTTTATTAGCACAATTTCTTATTCACTCGTTCTTGGTAGATACGCTCCTATAAAGTACCGTTTCGTGCGAAACGGTGTTATATAAGACTAGAATCCAGTACACACTTAAGGAATCCAATTTTAAAAAAAATTATTTTTTGTTTACATTTTTGTAGGAATTTGGCATTTTTATTATTTTGGAAGTTTTTTAGAGGAAGAGTGGGCAACACATTTCCTTTTTAAAAAAAAAACCTAAGCTCGGCGTCAGTGAGAAAATAGTCATGACTCCGAGCTTCAGAGAGCAAAATTCTTTCATAAGATTTGTACAGTAATTATTTTTTGACGCTGTTTGATTTGATTGAACACTAATGACGCCGAGCGTGAGAGTTTAAAATGTGCTTAAGCACTAAATATGTTTTCAATTCAATTGTTGTTTAAATACCTCACTCCGTACTGCTCTTTGGTTTCCTGTAGCAAGTAATATGATTCCCTACCTCATCGTTGACTAATTGAGCCAAGTATACACGATTCAGCGTTACAGTCCCGAGCGTGACGGTTAAGTTTCGTTCACTGTTCAGCGCAAAACGCACCTTAAAAAGTTTTCACTTAAAAAAATTACTTAATGGAAAAAAATAGTAGAGGGAAAAAATAAACGATTTTCGACAAAATTTTACTTAACATAAATGAAAGATATTTTTAATAACAGTACTTACGTCATCCGTTAATTTCAGAGATCTCGGCGTTTAAATTTACTTTTTCAAAGGGCTGTAACTCCGGTGATAAAGCGCAAAAAACTACAACAACGAAGTTGGATCTACGTGCTTATTGTAAATATAAGCCAAAGTAATTTATATACTTGGAAATGAAGAAACCTAAACATCTTAGCAAAATTACTCTTGCCACTATAAAACTTCATTGCCTATAGCAAGAGGGCAAATACAGCGATATAATACCTACATATTTACCATGAATACATACAGTATGCAAACTGTAACAGAGAAAGAATTTGAAACGTTTCTTAGTTCCTTAGTTTTTTTAAGGAATATATTTTCCACCAGTTTATTTATATAGTTTTTTAATATATCTGAAATGAATTTTTAAATAAACTTGATAATTCGTGTATTTACATGTCTTAATTTTAATTATACTATGTCCTAATTTTAATTATTATTTTGTACATTGTTTGAGATGTATTACAGAGTAATTACATATATAGGTTTTTGTTTCTTTTAAGTGTATCGAATCGAATTAAATTTGAAAAATTTAATTTTCCTCATAAAAACAATGAAAACTAATAATGACAAACAAAACACGGGGCAATTTTTACATAATAATAATTCGTTTTCTAAAATAGTTTTATTTATATACATATTTTCAGGAATAGTTTTTCAGGAATATACATTAAAAAACCATTTCAGTAAAGCCAATGTCTATAAAAATGTGGACGTCAGGTTCTTCTTGTTTATAAGCAATATGTTATTATTGGTTGCATTCATGAGATACAATTCATGCAATACAATTTTAATAATTATCGTTGTATAATAATATGTAACATGTTCATATTGTTAAATACATCACCCACATTTTCAATATTTTTAAATTTAAGCAAACGAAAAGCCTTAAGCTTTAACCAATAATTATTCTATTAGCTTTAACCAAAATAGAAAAAAGCCGAAATGAGTACGTATATGTACCTCTGTAAGAAATGAATTGTATATGACTACCAAAAATACGTATACTTAAAAGCGAACACAACCACAGCGACTAACCACTAAATAAATTTTTCGTTGTCAAAACGACATGGACTCTTATGGGAAACGAAAAAAAAGTTCCATTTTCCCTTCATTTGCTGCTCTATTTTGATGCGATAGGAATGCTCTTCGTGACAGATTGTCGCGTTTATATCAATGCTAAGGTTGTGGAGTATCGTCAGTACTGAGAACTGCATTTGTGGTTAGTCGCAATGGTTGTTCTATAGTGCGGCTCTATAGTTCTATAGAATGGTTGTTCTATAATGGTTGTTTAACTGATCGAATTTAAATAAAACATACTGCCGACACTTAGTCTTCCGTAAGAAATGTAAAGCATACGGATCTACTTGCCATCAGCTGTTGTTGTTCGATGTTTTCGATACTAAAAGCCAAACCAAGCCCCTCAAATGTGTTTCAAGTTTTGAGAGAGAACTCAACGACAAGCTATTGCTTATGCAATGCATTCCTAGCTATTGCTTATGCAATGCATTCCATGCATCGACGGCCAAGCATTGCAGGGAATTGAAATCAATCAAAACACCTGTTTTATTTTTAAGGGTTACATAATTCTTACATAAAGTTAGAAATCGTTGTGTACGCTTCTTGGATACTGAGCTGATAACAAAAGTGATATGAAACAAGATTACGCATAATTTCGTGATACTAATTATTGAGAGTTGATTCAGAACCCTTTGATAAATTGCTATTTCGAAAAGGATTTGATTTCCTTTTGATAGGAAAGAAAAAATATTAAAGATTGTTGTGTTGTTTTGAGCGCCATTTTTGTGAAATCTCTATAATCACGCTAATTTTCACGAACACTTCTATAAATAAAGTGACTCCTGGTACTCGGAGAATCATTCTCGTAATTTTATTGCCGTATGATTTTTGCGGTCACCAACTAAAGACCGACCACCCGTCTCACCCGTAATGGAAGTCGACGTAAATCCAAAAGATTGATGGCTCATCGATAAAAAAGAAGAAAAGACTCAACGATGGCTCTCCGCTTGGGCAGGAACAACAAACTCAACACCAATCTCCTCATCAAAAACAACAACTATTTGATCGTCTAGGCCAGGGGTGGGCAACCTGCGGCTCGCGAGCCATATGCGGCTCTTTGGATGTGAAGATGCGGCTCTTTAGTTCCATACGCACATATTATTTATTTTATAAAACAAAAACATTTAAAAATCCTTCTGAATCGATTACCAAGGATTAGGCACCGATTTTATCTCTTAGCTATTTGTACTCGCTTTTCACCTCACCCCTTCCCCGAGTTATATATAATTTTGATTATGTGCGATTATATATGTACTGACATAAGTAAAATCATATATGTGTGGGAGCAGAATTTATAAACAACCCTGGGAGAGAAAACGAGAGTCAGTCGAAAGAAACCCGTGGCGCAGTAAAGACGGATCTCACTTCAGTTCTCATTAAATCGCTTGAAAATCAAATTACATTTTACATTTTATACTCTTTTATTTAATTAATAATTAAAACCTACAAATTTTGGGGGCTCGTCCAGGAATTGGAGTAGTAGTGGGATTTTTGACGGGATTCATCGGCTCGCTTAAGCGATTGTGGAAGTTCATATTGCGCGTTTGGCACCATTAGCGGAATAGTGTTGCGAAATAACATTTGCGATTAACGAGATTCTTTGATTGAACTAAAAATATTTTGAGTGAATCAAGAAACAGTTCCAAGAACTAACGGTGCTCGGTCATGGCGTCATTGCAACAGTTCGCGGCAATCGAAAAGCTTTTGCGCACCGGTTCACGAGCAACCGTGTTAGTGCTGCACAAGTACGTGTTCGAGAGAGACGGCGACAGGTTAAATAGAACCCGCTTGCGAGAGTTCCAAGGCTATACCTTTGACGAACATAGCTCTCAATTTGAAACGAAGCTCGAATACGTAAGAGGCAATCTAACAGCCGCCGACTTAGTAACAATTTGCAATGCTTTGCAAATTGAGTACAACGTAGAAAATATAGAACTCCACATATTTAAAAATTTACAGCAGGGAAATTTATTTGGCGGAAACCGCGCTGCAGTTATTGAAGATGAGGAAGAACGTAACAACGAAAACGACGACGGCAGCGTTTACATCGGAAACGACAACGGCAGCGACGACGAGTATGGTAGCTGTGCACATAGCAACACCGGTGGTAACGGGATACCACAACGACGAGAAGAACGAAACGACGCAGCAGAACGAAACGCACATTTCGCTATGAGTTTTCGCGAATTTTTAAAGAAAAATTGGGCGCATATGAAGCTTATTCTAAGAGAAATAAATCAAATGAAACGCGTAAAGTGGACAAAAATGTTACGATTGACAAAAGTGACAAAAAACACGAATTCTCTTGTTATAATTGCGGTAAAAAGGGCCATAAATCAATAGATTGCAAAAACAAAAGCAAAGACACGAAATGTTTCCAGTGTAACCAATTCGGTCACATCGCAAAGGATTGTCCCGAAAGACAAAATTGTAATTTAAATAGCAATGTTCGAACAAACAATCGAGTGTTATGAATAAAGAAGTAAAAATCTCTGATAAAAAGTACGTCTGTTTGTTGGATACGGGTAGTATGTTATAACATCGTAACTTAACGTGTTTATAATGACTTAGGTAGGCCACATATAACTCCATCAAACATTTACCTCATCGGTTTTGGTGAAATGTTAATAGACAATGAAATAAAGCCTATTGGCAATTTCAATCAGGACATCCAAATTGATGGTGAAACACATAACGTCAATTTTCATGTTGTGCTGTCGAAATACATAGACGTTGAGGTTGTGTTGGGCGAGGAATTTTGTCGGCAGGCTGAAATAAAAATAAATAGCGACGGTGTTCACATCCACAAAACGAAAACGGTACTAAACAACATAAACTTTGAAGCAGACGAATTCAGCATTTTTAAAATTGGCACTATTTCGAGTGAGCACGATTTAAATATCGATGAAAACGCGAGTACGCATGCGAAACAAAAGATAAGCGAATTGATAAACAATTATAAGCAAGAAAAGTGTAAGTCAACTGAAATTGAAATGCATATAGTGCTTAAAAACGAAGTTCCTATTTTCGCGAGACCGCGTAGACTGCCAATCGCCGAAAGATATATCGTAGATGATCAAGTGGAACAGTGGCTGAAGGACGGTGTAATAGAGAATTCCGATTCCGAATTTAGCAGCCCGGTGGTCCTAGTAAAAAAACGAGACGGGACACCGCGACTCTGTGTAGACTTTCGAAAAATCAACAAAGTTGTGATGAAGGATCGTTTTCCTCTTCCGCTGATCGAAGACCAACTCGACAGGCTACAAAACGGTCGAATTTTTAGCACCATCGATTTAAGAAACGGATTTTTTCATGTCCCAGTAGATGAACAATTGGAAAGCTTTCTCGGACTTGCTGGATATTTTAAGAAATTTGTACCAAACTGCTCTATAATAGCAAAGCCGTTAACTGACTTAAAGAAAACAAATAGTAAGTTCGAAATCAATGACGAACAGATAAATGCTTTCAATATCTTATGCTTACGGTCTTGAGCATATTTAACCAAAATTTAGAAACTGAGGTGCACACAGACGCGTCAATCGATGGATACGACGCTGTGTTACTACAGAGGTCTTTCGAAGACGGGCAGTTACATCCAGTGTACTATATGAGTAAAAAAACCACCGAAGCTGAAAGAAAATATACCAGCTACGAGCTAGAAATTTTAGTAGCCATTGAGGCACTAAAGAAATTCAGAGTTTATCTGTTGGGGCTACATTTTAAACTCGTGACCGACTGTAACGCCTTTGCGAAGACTTTGGAGAAGAAGGATTTGTGTACCAGGGTGGCTAGGTGGCTTTTGTTCTTACAGGAATACGATTATGATGTAGGGCACAGACCAGGTTCACAGATGAAGCACGTAGACGCCTTAAGCCGGTATGCAGTTATGATTAGCACCGAAGACGACGTCCTTGCTAAAATACGACGGGCACAGTCATGAGACGATGATGTAAAAGCGATAATCGAAAATCTTCAAGGTGAGTCGTCATCTGATAGTTACTTTTTAAAAGGCAACATATTATATAAATGGAAAGACGACCAAGACCTACTTGTCGTGCCTAAAGCAATGCAGCGAGAAATAATTAGACAAGCACACGAGAAGGGGCATTTTGGTGTCAAAAAAACAAAGGAGTTGTTGTGTCAAAATTATTTTATACCTAAATTGGACAAAAAAATACAATGTTGTATACCGTGCATAATAGTAAACAGAAAGCAAGGTAAAAGGGAAGGAGAGCTCCACCCCTTAAGCAAAGACGAGGTTCCACTTCCATATTGCTTTTCTTGGACCATTAGAATCTACTAGCAAACAATACAAACATATTTTCGCGATAATTGATTCCTTTACGAAGTTTTGTTGGCTCTATCCGACGAAAAGCACATCAGCAAACGAGGTGATAACTAAGATGCGCATTCAGAGTACTGTATTCGGTAATCCAGTACGGATCATATCAGATCGAGGTTCAGCGTTTACCTCTGACGAATTCCGTAAATATTGCGAGGAAGAAAACATCAAACACTTCAAAATCACTACCGGTTTACCAAGGTCGAATGGACAGGTAGAAAGACTTAACGCCATAATCATCACGGTCCTAGCCAAAGTTAGTCCCCTCTAAATGGTACCGAAACGTGGACAAGGTTCAAGAAATAATAAATTCCACCTACTGCAGGAGTATCGACATGACACCCTTTGAATTGCTGATTGGAACAAAGATGAAAGTAAAGGAGGACTTGCAGATCAAGGAGATCCTCGATGCCGAGATGACAGTAAACTTTAACGAAGATCGCGACGAGATGAGGCAGCGAGCTAAGCAACAAATACTTAAAATTCAAGAGGAAAATAAGAAATAATACAATCTTAGGCGTAAACCGGCTGTTAAATACGTAAAAGGTGATCTGGTCGCTGTTAAGAGGACGCAGTTCGGAGGAGGCTTGAAACTGAAGCCAAAGTATCTTGGGCCTTACGAAGTTATTAAGGCAAAGCCGAAGGACATCTACAACGTCCGAAGAGTAGGCGCAAGCGACGGTCCCGGTCAAACAACAACGTGCGCTGAATACATGAAGCCCTGGTCACGCGCCGGTGGAGATGAAGTCGAGAACTAACCTGTCGAATCTTTTGTAGGATGGCCGGAATGTGGGAGCAGAATTTTTGAACAACCCTGGGAGAGAAAACGAGAGTCAGTCGAAAGAAATCCGTGGCGCAGTAAAGACGAGTCTCACTTCAGTTCTCATTAAATCGCTTTAAAATCAAATTACATTTTACATTTTATACTCTTTTATTTAATTAATAATTAAAACCTACATATGTATGTATAAAATTTCCACAAAACTCATTGTCGTTGTGTAGTTTAAAATTATACAATGTTAACATTAATAAAAAGAAATAAAGACTGCAGTTGCAGTGCGACAGTCATCAGGAATCAATAGCTCGCACAACTCGCATAACACTCGAATGACACCGTCGTCGGATGTTTCTATGTAGGCTTTAATTACCTTTTGACGCAAGACAATTTGGCGTCTTCACCACTTCTTTGGCTGTGACGTATAGTTTTTTGTTTCAAGTATAAGTAGAAAAAATAATTATTTTAAAAATTCTTGATTACGGCTTCATGGCATCTACGAAAAAAAAGAGAACAACTGAAGAAGAGCATCGAGAATTCAATCGGGATTGGACGGAGTCGTTAGCTTTCATATGCAACTCAGATGCCCTTCCGACTTGTCTCATTTGCCTCGAAAAACTCGCACACAATAAAAAATCAAATTTAGAGAGACAATTCACTAAAAAACATACTCAGTTTGCTAGTAAATATCCAGCCAGCGAAGAACCAAAAAAGCTGTTGACGAGCTCCTAAAACAAGAACAGCAATCAAGTTCCACGTTAAGTAATTGGACGCAATCTACTAGTAATGCTAATCTGGCAAGCGGTATCACTAGAAATTGCAAAAAAGGGCAAATTCACAGATGGTGAGTACGTCAAAGATTGCTTCATACGTGCATCTGAAGAACTGTTTCGTGATTTCAAAAACAAACCAGAAATCTTGAAAAAAATCAAAGATTTGCCACTATCCGCTAAAACAGAACAAGATAGATAGAATAGCTAAAATGTCTTCAAGTGTAACATATTTGCAGGTGGAAAATATTCAACTGTCTTCTGCCTTATCACTTGCTATACATGAGTCTTGCGCAGGGTATGTAAACGCACACTTACGTGCGCAGGTCAATATGGACGCGTGCGCTAGAAAATATTTATAGCGAACACGACCGTGTGCGCGTTCGCTAATTGACTCACGTGCGCACGCGGTTGTTTGCGCTAAAAAATGTTCTACCGCACGCGTCTGCGCCCGGGCACATGAGTCGACCGCGTGCGCTGGTGAGTGTGCGCTTACATACCCTGGTCTTGCGACATAAAAGACACGGCACAAGTTGCCCTTTTTGCCAGGTATGTATATGTCTTCCCAAGGTCTAAAAGAAGAAATTCTAGGATTGCTACCGCTCTCAGGACAAACTAGAGGGGAAGATATAGCGAATGCAGTGCAAAAATAGCTTGAAGACAATAAGATCGATTTAAATAAAATGATTCAATAGCAACTGATGGAGATAAAAGTAAGACAGGAAAAAATAAAGGGGCAACAATGATTCTTTAGAGCAAAATAAACTACGAAATTCTTACGTTTCACTGCATAATACACCAAGAAGCGCTTTGTGCCCAAACATTTCCGGCCGAAATAGTTGAGGTCATGAATTTGTTAATTAAGATTGTTAACAGCATCTTGTAAAAAGCACTATACCATCATCAGTTTAAAGAATTTAAATAAAGGTTTGTGGAGTGGATATTTTATAGAGTTGAAAAGGAAGTTGGAAGAGTTTAAGTTGCAGAAATGTATGTACGGAACGCAACAGAAGTGGACAGCTTTAAGAGAAATGCCGCGAGTTGAGGCGCATTATATTAGTCTTCCAAATTGCTACAGTGAGGTGAAGAAGTTCGCATTTGGAGTGCTGACTATTTTCGGATCGACATATTCGTGCGAGCAAGCATTCTCTTGCATGAATATAATTAAAAGTAAAGTAAGAAGCCAACTAACAACTGAAAATTTAGAGTCTTGTTTGAAATATAAAACAACTAGTTATGAGCCAAATTTATCCAAACTTTCTAAAACCATGCAAAGCCAACGCTCCCATTGAATTTGTTTGCTTAATAGCTTGTTATTGAAGTACAAGTTAATGTTGTAAGTAAATGTTTAATTGTTTTCATTTTTTACTTAAATAATAAGTAATTATCTAATAATACCATATACATATATTTTATCTAATTTGTTATGAAAACCACTACATATATATAAATAAATAGATATTTTTTCTTATCGAAAAATAGATTAGTTTTTCTTTATCAAAAAACTTTATTTATGAGAGTACTATTTATTGTTGGCAAGAAGAAATTTTGTGGCTCTTTAAAAACTTTGAAATTTTGTAAATTGTATTTTTTGACTCTTCCGAGTCAAAAGGTTGCCGACCCTGGTCTAGGCGATAACCGCTTTAAATTGATGTCGATTGTGCCCGAAAGCGCTGCCAACTTCCGAACCTGGTAAAAATGGTCAAGCTGCAACACAGCCACATTGTAGTGTACCACACTAGCCACCATGACTACTCGATAAGCGACAGTATAATTGACCAGCCGTAGGCTGCACGCAGTGCGTCAAAATTGCAACGCTAGCGTTTCCTGTTGGAGCGTTGACCGCGCTAAGTTCGGCTGCGTGTATGTTAATGCTTTCTTTTCGCTGCCTACACATTTTTATTGAGAATGCGACAGAAAATAGGTCATCCAACATTTATATACAATAATTTAAATACATTGTAATATTGATTGGATCAGCAGAATCCGCGGACCAATCACAATCTAACTATAATAAATATGTTTATAATACTTTTAAGTCCGCGCTTCGAAATCCACTATAAAAGGGCAAGATTTTTGGAAATAGATTCAGAATTAGATCAGAGGCTAAACCGGCAATTCTTATCATTCTCAAGCCCTGGCAATAATCTGCCGGCTTTATAACTCAAAGAAATAGAATTCTTGGCTGAGGCCCATGGCATACTCTGCCGGCCAAGCCAAAGATTTTATAATCAACTAGTATAATTCAACGTAGAGAAGACTTGAAGAGGGAAACAGAGTCCTATTACATGGCATTCCTGCGTACTTCGATCCTGGGATCCAACACCTTACACTAGGATCCTGTGCAACAAAAAGCATCAAAAATTACTAATCCTGGTCAAAGCAGTCAATCATTCTTAGTTACACGGCTGTTCCTGCTTATCAATGTCACAGCTAATTTTCGTGACACTATAATGGAATATGTACCCAAGGGAAATAGCTCCGAAGCACCACCTTACAAAGCGTCAAAGCATTGCCAACTTGTGAAACTGAGCATCGAGGAATACAAACGAAGAACGTCAATATATTCAATATATAAGAATTTATATACTTTTCTATATCTATCGTCTCTATTTCTATGCGTTACACATTTCGTGACAAAGTGAATATACCCTTAACGTTAAGGTGTAGGGTATAAAAATTAATTTTAAGAAATTTTGAAAAAGATAAATTAAAGCAATGAATTTTAAAAAAAATAAATATTAAAATTAATAAAAGACTTTGAATGTAAGAATAGAAGATAATTTGAAAAACAAATATTAAAATTAATAAAAAACTTTGAATGTTAAGAAAGAAATAATATTTTTAAATTGTGAAAAATTTCAAAGAGAAGTTAAGTTAAGTTCACATATAAGTTAAGCATAAATATTCCAAAGTAAAAACTAAACAAAATTGAAATAAAATAAAGTAAAGAAAATACAATAAATTTTGAAAAGAATAATATTAAAATTAACGAATCTCACCTCAATTACATTGACATAATATATAAGATATTCAAAAGAAAAAAAAAAACACACAAATATTCATAAGTAGACACTAAGCAAAACCTTAAAAAACAGAAGACATCCACAAAACCCAACATAAATGTACAAGAAAAATTTAATATCGTTTTGTACGATACTAAATTTTTCTTCTCCGAGGGTGGAGGGATGTTGTCTGTCGCGATCGCAATTTCAAGTTCCGGGTGATATGAACTTTCCAGGCCAGTATTCTTGTTTTTATAATACTACTCCGCGAGTGAGTCAAGGCCAAGTTCACATTATTAATATAACAAGTATAAATACAAAGTAGTGTTAAGACGAATAAAAAGAAAAGTGTTAATAAAGAAAGCAAGAAAGCAACAAGAAGCACAACACCAGGAGTTTTACTTAGTTGTCAAGCGACAACTAAAACAGCCAAGGACTACCCTATAATAAATTACAACATTGTTAAACTCATAGACAGTTTTCTCTCTGAAAGACATATTTAGTCACAAATTAAACAAACAAAGTCCACTATAAAGAAAGTCGGAGTGTCTTAAGGCTCAATACTCGGCCCCTTCCTTTTTAACATTTACTTATCTGACTTTCCGCATTCCTTCACTGCCAATGGTAATAACTCATTCGACCTTCTTTATGCTGATGACACTTTGGTCAATATATAGATTCTAAATACCCTACTGATGCCCTGGACATTGTCTCTCTTTATATAAAACGAATCATTGAATTCAGTCTCAATAGTCCGAAAACCGAATGCATGTGCTTTAGAAACGCTCCAGGAAAAGGGCCGCCAGGAGTAGTAAAAAACAGTAAAACGATAAAGATTTCCACGTTAAATGCGTTGCTTTGTCTGGAAGAATTGCTGATAAAATCGGCTTTGATAGTGGCTTACGATGGTCATGCGCTGAGTGTAGAATGATTGATTGCGATATGATTCGTTTATTGCGCCAGGCACGGTCGAACTTCCGTGAAATCGATCGCCAACTCCTTGCACTCTAAATACTATGAGTCCTTTTATAATAAGTTCCAACTTCTTGAGGAAAGGTCGCCGAACCGGAAGCAAACTCGTCTACAGAAATCCTCGCAAAAAACCTCACGCGGCCATTTGAATACACTCAACATTCTCCCTTCTCACTCGCAAAGTGAGTCGCCCTCACTTATTAATTTGTTAAGTCCTGCTGAAAGTGATATAGAAGGCGTCACTGGTAATACTTTAGAATTGGTTCGTCACGTCAATCAAAGCAATCAGATAGATCGAATAATGTTGATTTGGCTCAAACCTCATCACATAATGCTGCATCTACTACATATGATGTTACTGCAGCTGTAGCCGAAGGCTCACGAACTGGTGCCAACAATGGGATTCGTACTGGGGCCATACCAAAGAATTCTCATTTAGCTGGAGCTCTCTACCGAACACAATTGATGAGATTGAGTGATGAAAATTATTCTTTTACACGATAATGCTCGTCCACATGTTGCGGCGCCGGTAAAAACATACTTGGAAACACTCAACTGGGAAGTTTTACCCCACCCGCCGTATTCACCAGACTTAGCCCCTTCTGATTATCACCTGTTCCGGTCGATGGCACATGGTCTGTCTGAGCAGCGCTTCACATCATATGAAGACACCAAAAATTGGGTAGATTTGTGGATAGCGTCAAAAGATGATGAGTTTTTTCGACGGGGTATCCGAATGTTGCTAGAAAGATGGGGAAAAGTGGTGGCAAATGATGGAAAATAATTTGAATAAAACGTAATGTACTGTTCCTTCAAAAGCATCAAAAATTACTAATCCTGGTCAAAGCAGTCAATCATTCTTAGTTACACGGCTGTTCCTGCTTATCAATGTCACAGCTAATTTTCGTGACACTATAATGGAATATGTACCCAAGGGAAATAGCTCCGAAGCACCACCTTACAAAGCGTCAAAGCATTGCCAACTTGTGAAACTGAGCATCGAGGAATACAAACGAAGAACGTCAATATATTCAATATATAAGAATTTATATACTTTTCTATATCTATCGTCTCTATTTCTATGCGTTACACATTTCGTGACAAAGTGAATATACCCTTAACGTTAAGGTGTAGGGTATAAAAATTAATTTTAAGAAATTTTGAAAAAGATAAATTAAAGCAATGAATTTTAAAAAAAATAAATATTAAAATTAATAAAAGACTTTGAATGTAAGAATAGAAGATAATTTGAAAAACAAATATTAAAATTAATAAAAAACTTTGAATGTTAAGAAAGAAATAATATTTTTAAATTGTGAAAAATTTCAAAGAGAAGTTAAGTTAAGTTCACATATAAGTTAAGCATAAATATTCCAAAGTAAAAACTAAACAAAATTGAAATAAAATAAAGTAAAGAAAATACAATAAATTTTGAAAAGAATAATATTAAAATTAACGAATCTCACCTCAATTACATTGACATAATATATAAGATATTCAAAAGAAAAAAAAAAACACACAAATATTCATAAGTAGACACTAAGCAAAACCTTAAAAAACAGAAGACATCCACAAAACCCAACATAAATGTACAAGAAAAATTTAATATCGTTTTGTACGATACTAAATTTTTCTTCTCCGAGGGTGGAGGGATGTTGTCTGTCGCGATCGCAATTTCAAGTTCCGGGTGATATGAACTTTCCAGGCCAGTATTCTTGTTTTTATAATACTACTCCGCGAGTGAGTCAAGGCCAAGTTCACATTATTAATATAACAAGTATAAATACAAAGTAGTGTTAAGACGAATAAAAAGAAAAGTGTTAATAAAGAAAGCAAGAAAGCAACAAGAAGCACAACACCAGGAGTTTTACTTAGTTGTCAAGCGACAACTAAAACAGCCAAGGACTACCCTATAATAAATTACAACATTGTTAAACTCATAGACAGTTTTCTCTCTGAAAGACATATTTAGTCACAAATTAAACAAACAAAGTCCACTATAAAGAAAGTCGGAGTGTCTTAAGGCTCAATACTCGGCCCCTTCCTTTTTAACATTTACTTATCTGACTTTCCGCATTCCTTCACTGCCAATGGTAATAACTCATTCGACCTTCTTTATGCTGATGACACTTTGGTCAATATATAGATTCTAAATACCCTACTGATGCCCTGGACATTGTCTCTCTTTATATAAAACGAATCATTGAATTCAGTCTCAATAGTCCGAAAACCGAATGCATGTGCTTTAGAAACGCTCCAGGAAAAGGGCCGCCAGGAGTAGTAAAAAACAGTAAAACGATAAAGATTTCCACGTTAAATGCGTTGCTTTGTCTGGAAGAATTGCTGATAAAATCGGCTTTGATAGTGGCTTACGATGGTCATGCGCTGAGTGTAGAATGATTGATTGCGATATGATTCGTTTATTGCGCCAGGCACGGTCGAACTTCCGTGAAATCGATCGCCAACTCCTTGCACTCTAAATACTATGAGTCCTTTTATAATAAGTTCCAACTTCTTGAGGAAAGGTCGCCGAACCGGAAGCAAACTCGTCTACAGAAATCCTCGCAAAAAACCTCACGCGGCCATTTGAATACACTCAACATTCTCCCTTCTCACTCGCAAAGTGAGTCGCCCTCACTTATTAATTTGTTAAGTCCTGCTGAAAGTGATATAGAAGGCGTCACTGGTAATACTTTAGAATTGGTTCGTCACGTCAATCAAAGCAATCAGATAGATCGAATAATGTTGATTTGGCTCAAACCTCATCACATAATGCTGCATCTACTACATATGATGTTACTGCAGCTGTAGCCGAAGGCTCACGAACTGGTGCCAACAATGGGATTCGTACTGGGGCCATACCAAAGAATTCTCATTTAGCTGGAGTTCTCTACCGAACACAATTGATGAGATTGAGTGATGAAAATTATTCTTTTACACGATAATGCTCGTCCACATGTTGCGGCGCCGGTAAAAACATACTTGGAAACACTCAACTGGGAAGTTTTACCCCACCCGCCGTATTCACCAGACTTAGCCCCTTCTGATTATCACCTGTTCCGGTCGATGGCACATGGTCTGTCTGAGCAGCGCTTCACATCATATGAAGACACCAAAAATTGGGTAGATTTGTGGATAGCGTCAAAAGATGATGAGTTTTTTCGACGGGGTATCCGAATGTTGCTAGAAAGATGGGGAAAAGTGGTGGCAAATGATGGAAAATAATTTGAATAAAACGTAATGTACTGTTCCTTCACAATAAATTCCTAGCTTTTTATAAAAAACCGCGGAAACTTATTTGTACACCTATACATGCGATGGATTAAAACACCGCGAGTTGCAAATTGCAATCTCCGCTTTGAGGTTTGAATCGATGAAGGAAATGCGCGCTGCACTTGAGGACTATATACAAAATTTGTCACCGGGAGTGAATTATTATAAAGAGGGACAATTTGGATCTTTTACTTATGCCGGAGCTTCAGTAACTCTTATATTGTTACTTATGTATGTATGTGCATTATTTTATTTTATATAATAAACAGGTTTATGACGAACAGGAAATATTCTTTAATATTTTCACGAAATAGTCTCTCAAACCAGATGATTGCAAAATGCTCGCGTTTGGTGTGATTCTGAACAGTGGCTCATAAAATTTTTGTTATGCACGGCGCTACCTTCTCCAAAAGATCCAGAAAACTTATTTTTTCATGCGTAGTTCGTCATAAACCTGTTTAAGATATGGTGGTGATTTGAATATTCGTGTAAGGGGGCGGAAGAAAGGAAACGGTGAGTTAAAAATTATTTTTTCGTGTTGGCAAAAAGGTCGGTCTCTGAAGAGCTCTTCCGGGAGGGTGTCGATGCTTGATGCGTCGGGTAGACATATGTATGTACATATATACAGGGCATTAGGGGTATAAGCAAAATAAGGCCCTATCACCACGCTGTAGCCGATGTTGTGCTGAAACCGAAAAATGTTTCCTCAGGTCATTTTCAGGTCATTTCGGAACAAAAACGTTCCGCGTAGAAGTGGATTTCTGAAAGCCCTTTAAGATTTTTTTTTTTTTTAATTTTTTCAAAATTTTTTATTTTTTCAAATTTGCATAAGACAGCGTAGGTAAGTCACAATATTTTATCACGATTAATTGAATTTATACAGAATATTATTCAATATTTAATGGAAAAACTTATAATTTATTTATCATTTAATGCATTTATAAAGAAAATATTTTTATTTTTTTAGAACTTACTGATCCCAAACTTAATTGCATTTGACGCGGAACCTTTTTTAACGATATCGAAAGTCTAAAGATGCAGTTCTTATTGTTTTATTATGCACTACATGGTATGGATAGGGCCATTTTGATATTTTCAAAAATTGTAAAACAGTTGTATCCCTAATATACATTCTGTTTTTACAGTCGTGTTTTACACGGTTTTAATTTAACACAGTTTGAAAAAATTTTAAATTTTTTTACACGATTTTATTCCATTTAGCACGATTCAAAATCTTTTGGGCTTAAATTTTTTTTGGTTAAACTTAATTTTTGCGAAATATGTTCATATCACAAATTAGAGGGAATTCCCTTTTTGAGGATACAAGCAAATTTACTGGTCAGAGCAATTGTAAAATCACAAATGTAGGGAATTCCCTTTTAGTGCATGCAATCAAATTTATTTGTGTTAATATTTTCTGAACTATATTTTTTCTTTAATAACTATGCTTTTGTAAAAACATTTTATATATGTGATTTAATAAAATAAACCTGAATAGTTGTTCTTAAAAAATCCTTGTTTTTAACTAATTTCAATAGGTTCACCAATCACCAACCTTTTTTGCATACGAACAATGTCTTTTTTTACACGGTTTTATTTAGACGGGTTTTCCTGGGACCAATTTCCGTGTAAAAACAGAATTGAGTGTATAAGTTAACACACTAGATCACACCATCACCAACTACGGTAACCCAACACCCCACACGTGCAACCCAAAGATTCCATTAGCTCAGCGTTTGGCTTTTCCGTGGGAATCACTGAAACAGCAATCTCCCGTTGAAGGCATCGACAGTTAGCCGAGGGTTTTAGTCATTAAGTAAAGTTAAAAGCAATTTTATAATTTTAGTCTTAGAATAACAGTGAAACAAGAAAGACCTAAAGGTCCGAAAAAATATTTTTTTTTAGTTTAAATAAACGTAAAAGTTTAACTGGCGCCCGAACAGGGACCAGTCGCGAGTGAATTAACAAAGAAAAAGTCCAAAGGCCTCTAAATAGTGGCAGGATTTTTCTATTAATAACAAAGAATTCTAAAGGCCCCTAAATAGTGGCAGGATCTTTCTATTAATAACAAAGAACACCAAAGGACCTCAAACAGCGGTAGGCGTTGGCACTAGCGAGGACAAGCTTTGTGGAAAATCATCGAATGCTCCTCTACGCGACTGGTCGCGAAGATAATCTACAATCCTATAAAATCGCTCACGTCGGTGGACATAGGCGAGTGCCGTGCTAAAGATCCGGAGTCATCGAGGAACTAGAAGAACCCCGAAAAAAACCGAACAATCCAGCCCGTCATTTATCTGGAAAATGTTTAATGGAAAATGTTTAATGTTTAATGTTTCAGTTATGTTTACTATTGTAAGTTTAGTTTAATTTAAGAACATTTGTTATAAATTTAAAATAATATTTGTGGAAAATTAGAAAATAATCAAATAACATTCGAGAAAAAATTAAATAATAATAATATCGGAAATATTACTAATATTATAAGTTTAGGAAAGTTTTTTGTTAAAGTGTAAATTTAAACAGTATTTGTGGAAAATTAGAAAGTAACCAAATAACATTAGAGGAAAAATTAAATAATAATAATATCGGAAATATTACTAATATTATAAGTTTAGGTTAATTAAAGGAAATTGTTTTTTGTCAAGGTGTAAGTTTAAAACAATATTTGTGAAAAATTAAAAAATAACCAAATAACCTTTAAGAAAAAACATTAAATAATAACAATTATAATAAAAGTAATAAATAAATAATAATAACAAATATTAATTAAAGTAAATTAATAAATAGTAATAAAAAAAATGCCTGACGATATTCCTTCCTGATAGGTCCTCTGTCTTACGACCTTCTATCCTTAATTCCACCAACACGACTGGCAGCAGCCAAAGTAACACTCCGTTGTTAGAAGAAACAATACTTAGGATTGTTAGAACAATCTTTGATAGTGAAGGCCAAAAGTTAGTTAATAACATAGTTAACCCCAACCATGAATTCCTCGACCTGAACGACGAACCTGTGGTTACTCAAAGGAATTCAGATACTGACTGTGTCCCTAAAATATCCAGAACTATAAGAGAATTCTCTGGAAATCCTAGTGAATTCAGTTCATGGCGAAAAAGCGTAGACAGGCTTCTAAAGGGTCCGCCATCTAACGTTTTTTTTTTTCAACTAGTGCTTATTTCGTGAATGGTAACACTGAGCTCATGTCTGATTTGACAGATAATTAGTTTTATCCTTCCGCTGAACGAATATGGTTGTGTATACGCTTGAACAACGCTGGGAACAACGCCTGCGATCGACTTACAGAAGATGCCGATTTTGCCAAAAAAATCATCTTTTCAGATGAAGCTCATTTTGATCTTGGCGGGTATGTAAACAAGCAAAATACATTGCACGCATACATTGAAAAGCTGGTGCACCCAAACGAGTCACTGTTTGGTACGGATTTTGGCCCAGAGGCATAATTGGGCCATTTTTCTTCGAAAATGAGCAATTGGCCGTTACAGTCAATGGCGATCATTATCGGGCCATGTTGAACGAATTTTTGTTCACAAAAATTGAAGAGGAGGATATTGGCAACATTTGGTTTCAACAGGACGGCGCTACGTGCCACACAGCCGAAGCTAAACTCGATGTTTTCGAGCATTTTCAAAAAAAAAAAAAGTTATTTGGCGGACCCCTTAGAACAGTTTCAAGGAACCCCTAAATATTTTGGCATCCTTATGTCCATTCGTAACAAAATAGTAGGACATGCCGACGAAGTACTGGAATCATATAACATCCCATTAAATTGGACAGCAATTCGCTCTTGCTTAACATGGCATTATGCCGACATGAGAGATCTAAAAACTCTCGAATACCAACTATGTAGCTTAGTACAAGGTCGACTACCAATTCGCAATTTTTATCACATGGTCCACTCCCACTTATCCTTAATGCACTTAGGCTCCTCACACAAATGTATAGAGAAAAAGCTCGAGACGTATGCATAAATGGACTCAATGGGGATCTGCCGAGACTATTAGCAGTTAGGGAACCAAAAGACCTGCCCCACGCACTTCACTTGTGCGAGATTCTCGAAAACCAAATTAACTTTTCTCCCCCAATAGAACAAATAGGCACCTGCCTCAAACCCCTTCAAAACCAAACGTACAGAGAAACACACGCCCTTAAACACACGCCCTCATTAAAACTATCAACAAGCATATTACCCACATCCAACTCAACCACCACAGTTACCACCAAGAAATACATTCCACTCTCAGCAAAGAACATCATTCGTTCCACCCGGCTGGAATACGCAACCCACTCAAATCTACCCTCAATTCACTCAACCAGTATGGCAGCCACGACCTCTCCAACCATACCATCAGTTTCAAAATAACCATCTCGCCCATTTGCTCCCAAGCCATTACCGAAACCAGAACCCATGGACGTTGACCGATCTCTACAGTCCAGGATGATTAATTACATGAACAGACCAGATCTTAACAAACCGGCAGAAAAAAGACCGTCAAACTTTTCTAACCAGGTACCTTACAAAACGCAAAGGAACTTTCACATTAATACCGAAGCTGGACAACAACAAGACAATGATCAGGAATGGACACCAACCTTGGACGAATACCAGACCACATTAACTCACGAAGACTACGATCAGTTACCCCAGTCATGTGAACAAGCTTCGGAAGATTTTACAGACATACATTTTTTAGAATGACTTGTTCTTCGTTACCCTGCATAGAGTGCAAGACGAAGAACGGAGATATTCTTAAAATATTACTAGACACTGGTTCAAGCAAAAGTTATATACAACCACACCTCGTTTCAAAACCACTCCCTAATGAACAACCTTTCCTTGCAAACTCAATAGCCGGACAGGTAGAAATTACTCATCATACCTTAGCCAATCTTTTCGGGAAAAACGATACAAATTTAAAATTCTATCTTCTCCCTACATTAGAATCCTTTCATGGCATCCTCGGGAATGACAGTCTCAAGGAGCTGTCTGCCATAATAAATATCCATGACAACACGCTTACGGTTGGTAACAATACAAAAATTAAAATTAAACAGAAAATTTCGAAGGACGTTAACAAAATTTGGGTAGTGCCGAAGAAACTAGACGCCTCCGAACACAAAAAATATAGACTTGTAATAGACTATCAAAACTTGAATACAGTGATAATACCAGATAAATACCCCATACCGGAAATAATCGAAATAATTTCACAACTAGGAAATAGCCAATATTTTTCCGTTCTCGATTTGAAAAGTGGATTCTACCAGATTCCCTTGAAGGAATCCGACATGGAAAAAATAGCTTTTTCACTAAACGACGACATACTAAGGGACCATATAGGAAAAATTTGCTATGTCTACATAGACGACATAATAGTGCTCGGTAAGGATGAACAAGGCCATCTAGCGAACTTTTTTTCAAACACTCGAAAATGCTCAAATGAAAGTACAGCTGGACAAATGTGAATTTTTCAAAGACGAAGTCGAGTTTTTAGGTTTTATAATATCAGGAACAGGTATAAAAACAAACCCCTCCAAGGTCAAAGCCATTCAGGAATTTCCACGTCCTAGGACGTTAAAAGATTTAAGATCATTTCTCGGATTATCAGGGTATTACCGACGTTTTATCCGCGACTACGCCAAATTAGCTAAACCTTTGACCTCACTCCTAAGAGGAGAAGACGGACGAGTTTCAAAAAATGCCTCAAGTAAAAAAATAATTACATTAGACGACAATGCCTCAGACGCTTTTAATTGCATCAAAAATTCACTCATATCAAAAGAAGTCATACTAGCATACCCATATTTTAACAAGGACTTCCACCTTACTACAGACGCATCGAATTATGCTTTAGGTGCTGTATTAGAACAAGCAGGTAAACCCATTACGTACATATCAAGATCAACAAAGGCAGAAGAAAATTACGCCGCAAACGAAAAAGAGATGCTGGCAATAATTTGGTCACTGAATACACTACGAAACTATATGTACGGCTCAGCCAAAGTAATAATTTTTACCGATCATTAAGACACATGTAAATTATTAGGTATCAAAAAATTACACATAACGCCTTATCATCCACAAGCGAATGGCTCATTATAAAGAAGCCACAGACCTTTAGCGGAATATTTGCGTAGTTTTGCTAAAGAAGACGGGTCGAATTGGGATCAATGGTTAACTGCAGCTATGCATGTTCATAACCACACACCCCACATTACGACGAAGCAAACACCGTTCCGCACTTTATTTGGATTCGATACAGAAATGCCGACTAACTTAAAACGAAAGTGTAGTCCGGTATATAATGCCGAAGATCCAAATAAAGTTCTAAAATTCCAAATACAAAGGGCTCACGAAATCGTGAGAAAGAATCAGGAGTTAGCAAAAGAGATAGCTAAAAGGCAGTACGACAGCAAACTAAATTTAGTAGAGTTTAAAGTAGGAGATAATGTATTAATTAAGAATCAAACTAGGAAAAATAAGTTTTCTCCCATATGGATAGGGCCATATAAAGTAGTAGGAATTAAAAGTCCAATTACTACAGTTTTAAATATTAAGGGAATGGAAAAGCCATTCCACAGTAACTTACTTAAGTTATATAATAGCAATTAAATAGGAATATAGGATTAACTATATAATTATGTAAGTAATCACTAGAGAACGTAAACCAGGAGAATTTTATAGGAATAATCAGAGAGTTAAATTAAGTCAATCGAACCATAATAGGCACATTAGTGGAAGGAAGATATATTAGATTAGCACAGGATAGGGTAATATGAAATTAAAACTTTATCGAGGTAAGAATCAGGGGAAACACTGATGAAATTTTATATTGCGAGCAAGCACGTTAACGAAAAGTTTTGTTTGGTTGTTATAGAAACATATAAGAGTTACGCAACGATCGTCAGGAGCAAAACACACAAGATGATAGGAAAATTTATTTACGTGCTACTGGCGGTTACGCAGGTGGAGGCACGTCTGCCAATAGAAGTGGGAAAATTAAAAGAAACACCAATGGTATTCGAAACAACTAATAAGGCCCTGTTTTTCAAGGACACCTGGACAATATTAACTAAAATAGAGCGTAATGACTTCCAGGGGATAATAAACGAATTGGAAGTATACGTAGACAACATGCACAACATTTGCGAAAATTTAAACAGACAAATAGAAATAACCAATTTCAAGGAAGCCTGCCTAAACCTGAACCAGCCGTTGAAGGCCACCGTTAAGCAGCTAAAGATTAACGAGGACATTATAAATCACCCTAGCAAAACGCAGAAACGGAATAGAAGATCCCTAGACTTTGTGGGAGAGGCGCTGAACTGGGCCTTTGGAACAATGAGTCAAAAGGACGACACGGAAATACATAACCATTTGGAAAAAATTAATAACAAACAAGCAGAAACATATAAGATTTTGAAGCAGCAAGTCAGTATAATGAAAACAACATACAACAGAACCACCTCAGCGTTACAGCAATCGGCAGCAGAAATAGACAGACTACAAAGGGATCTAGCTAACACCATAAATAATCAAATAGCAATAAACAATCGAAACGAACATAAAATAGCGCAAGTAGAATACTTATTGCGCACAATGGAAATCCAAGCCACAATACAGGCCACCCTAGTGGAGATACAGGGAAAACAGGAGTTGGAGATGCAGATATTGGATGATTTGTACAGAGGAAGACTACACCCTTCATTATTACGAGAGGTAGACCTGAGGGACCAAATAGAGAAGTTGGATCTTACAAACAAAGCGAAATGGTTACTAAGTGATGCGTTCAGAATACACCAACTAGCAAGGGTAAATACGCTAACAAGTTCGGGGGAAACGTTGATAAAAATAACGATACCACTACCAGAGGAGGACCTTTACACAATATACAAAGTATATCAAGTTGTACTATTTACAAATACCACATACGACCTAACAGTAAAGCCAACCTTCGAGTACATAGCCGAAGCAAAGGAAGAATGGCAATTCGTGGGCATGACAAAACATGATCTAGATACCTGCAGCCTCGTAAACGGTGAAACAAGGGGGAAGAAATGGACAACCGAAAATGATATAATAGTATGCAGGAGTAAAGGGAAGAAACTAAGTGGTAGACACCCAACGTGCGAAATAGCATTACAACAACACAATAATGCGAATATAAACAACGTATGCATCGCCACGGCAACCCCAGCGAGTGAAGGAGTATTAGTGAAAATGAACACCCCCAACAAATGGTTATACAATTTCCGACGTATGCACACATTTGAAACAACGTGCGGTGCGGGAACCAACACAATATCACTGGAGGGATTGGGAGTACTAACAATTACACAAAGGTGCACAATAAAAAATCACGACAGCACCATAGAGTTCGAAGAAAACAGAACAAGTAGTTTAAACCAAATAAATAACAGGATAGATCATTCAGAGTTAATATCGTTCCTAAAGCGCAGCGTAATAAACTCAACAATAGGCACGGGGAGCGGACCGCACCTACTGCCGCTCATTATAACGGATCACAACAGTCTTACGCAAACACTGGAGGCAGGAGCGAAAGATTTATCCGAGCTACAAGCGGAGATAGAACAGGCAGAGTTGACGAATACAATTCAACTAAAACAAAAGATATTCGAGATAGCTGGCGCATCTGCAACATTTGGAACGATGCTTATGATAATACTAGTAGTCCTATACATACGGCATAAGACGAAACGACCAATTAATACATCGGTGCAGCACGTGGTGCAAAGACCAACCATTGAGGTGTTACACGAATCAACACTTAGGGAGGTGCGCAAACAACGGGCGGAAACCGGTACGGTGGTGCGCAAACCACGAGCAGAAGCCAGTGCTGGAGTGCACAACCAACTAGCAGAAGCCAGTGCGGAGCGTCCTTTCAACTCCACTGCCTAAAACCAGACAGAGGTTGAGAAGCTGGAGCATCCGATTAATGCAATAGTAACCAGATTACAATCTAAATTGTAACAAAACGAAGATGGTTGATTAAATAAATAAGAGTTTACACCATTCGATTTCATGTAGTTCTTTTCAGTATCCAATTTTCACCAATTTTAATTGCTTCCATTAGACAATAGTAAACTAAGAAAATAGATTTAGAAGTGAAGTTATTTACAATAGGCACCTGACCAATTAGAATAAGCAGATAGAATATAGTTAATAAGTTAGAGTAGGGGGTAGATAATTATGCAGAGTAATTAGTGGAGGAAAAGGGGCATAACCGAAGACGTGCTGCGGAGGACGGTGTTGCTAAGAAAGGGAGAATAATAACTGTTAGTTAGCGAAAGGAAAATGTTAATAACAACACCAACCAAGGTTATTCCTTGCCTAGAGGGCAACTCCATTACAAAAAGACACGAAAGAGAAAAAGAAGAACCAACCAAACTCAAATTCATACAACACTTAGGAAAGGGGGAAGGCAGAAATAAATTTTTTGTTTTTAATTTTGGTTTTTATTAATTTTCTTTCTTTTTGGTCACAAAATATAAGCTTTAAAAACATCGGTTAGAGCATCTCGGCCAAACATGGGTATAACGCGGGCAGCTCCGGCCAGGCTCGGCGTAAGGAATCCAGTAGGGCCACGAGGAACAACAATCACTCCTCCGTGGGGTTGACGCCAAAGACTTCCTCCATCTGAAGTAGCACGGGGACGAAGGGTTCCAAATCCCACAAGTCGGTCCGGATGAAGGTCTGCAAATCACGAACGTAGAGTCCGACTGGGAATATGTACGTTGATACCGGATAACGCAGCATTCTGGAGAACGATTTGGCTTAAGTGGTTTAAAAGTGACTAAATGAAATCACAAGAGTTCCAAGCGAATTTATAAGAACCCAACCCGGAAATCCAGTAAGAAACGCGAATAAAATGAATTACATTGCGTTTGCAATTAATAATATTAATGATTACACACGCAAAAGTATGCCCGAAGATTTAGTTCGCGCATACCACACAAATACACTACATTAGCATAAACAAAAATACGCACATATGGCAATAGGTCACTAAGCCATAAGAGAAAAAAAGAAAAAAAAAAATAGAGTAGTAGTAGCATACAAATCGGTTAACTAAATGGGAAAAAAAAAAAAAAAAAAAATAAGCGATCAACGCAATCACTGCAACAAAGCAGGTGCAGAAGTAGAACAACCGAACGCAAGCACAATGCAGCGTCAGATAAAGCAACAAAAAACTGTAATGAATAACAACAAAAATAGTCAGAAAAATAAGTAAAAGAAGTAGGAGAAAAAGAATTGCATTGTAAATATATACATAAAAACGTGCACATATAAGAATATAAAGAAACTACTTAAAGTACGCATAACAATTTTAAAAGTTAATTTAATTGTAATTTAGAAGCAAAATATGTTGAAAAGAAAATATGTTAAAAAATATGTTAGAAGTTAATTTAATTGTAAGCTGGAAATAAAATATGTATAGTTAAAACCGAAATTAATGAAAATAAGATGGAAATAAGAGAAAGACATATAATGATAATAAAAATGGAAAAAGAAATAGATATAAAATCGTACATATTAAAGTAAAAGAAAACAATATCTAAATACTTGTACGAACTTTTTAAATACTTTCAAAGTTAACACTTATAAAGAATAACCTATCGAATAATAGTCAACTACAATAAAGTCGATATTTATTGAAAAAATTAAAACTTGTATTGAATTAAAGAAAATATTAGAAATAGAATGTCATCAAGATATAATAAAATATTTCTAATTAATTAATATTTCTAAATTAAAGTTATATACGAATAGGATTTAAATTTTTCTTAATTGGAAACAAATTATGAATAGAATTAAAACATATTGTAAGAGAAAACTAAAATAGGAAAAATTGATAATAACTTAATTAAGATAATAAAGAAGACAGCACGCAGAGAAGCTGACCTGAATGCCGATGTACACCCATCACAAAAGCAAAAGTACAACAACACAACACTTGACACCAGGGCGACGAATAGCACCCAGCCAACTCGAAGGGGGAAGGGTAGCAGCACATCATATATATTAGCTGCAACATCAGATCATCTTAGCGATAGCAACCAAAATGGCAACCATCACAAACAAAAATAAGATGGAAAGCATCAAAGGGGGCTAGCAGCATCAATAGTTGAAACGGAAAACTACCGCACGATAGTAGGTGGTACATACAAAGTACCGCGAAGAAAGTTAGCTATTCATCGATGGATACAACGTAGTTGTCGTTCAGCAGTGAAATCATAGTCAATCATGATTGCTTGAAGCCAACAATTTAAGACGACATCAGTGGATGCATCGTAGAGTGGCGGCGACGGTGACGAACGTAAAGCAGTCACAGGTCTACCAGCCCAATCTACTATGGCCCATTCATCTTACAAAAGCAGCAGCCACAGAAGTATGAAGTGGGAAATACATAAATTAGCAGCGATGTAAGAAATGCGACGCAACTACAAGTGAAGCAGGAATACCAGCGCTTGCGTACTCTGCAAGCAAAAATTCGAGCGAGAATCGCACCTTCAACCACATTATACGAACAACAACATGCGATGAACAATTGACACAAGAAACTAACAGCGACTGTTTCAACCACAGCAACTAAAACACGGAAATCACTAAGCCAGCTACCCAGCAGCAGCATTCCCACAACAAATCGAGAAAGAAGACTTTAATACAGCGGGGTGTACGTCAACGGCAATATCAACAGTAACGTCAACGGCAACATCAAGAGTAAAATCAACAGTAACATCGACCGCTATATCAACTTCAAGATCAACACCAACATCAAATCATCATCAGCTTACACACAGACGACGCCGAAGAAGTGCAGCTACCATTTATATTATTATATTATTATTGTAATTGTTTTTATTGTAATTCTTGTTATAAGTAGTTGTATTATAATTATTGTAATTATTACTAATAATTAATCATTATTGACATGTCACATAAGATATTCACAAAGAAAGAAAATCACAAACATACATAAGTATACACTATGTAAAGCCATAATAAGCACACGCCCACCCAGAATGCAACAAAATATAAATGTACAAGAAAAATTTAATATCGTTTTACGATACTAAATTTTTCTTCCCCGAGGGTGGAGGGATGTTGTAGGTCAGAATCATTGCTTTGGTAATAACAACGCTTAACGTTGTTATCACCACATACCTTTCGGCCCAGTAGTTAACAATGCGTAACTTGTGGTAACACATACTTCTAGGCTGCACTTTGTCAAGCTCGAAAGTACAAGTGAATCACACACCACTGTGGCCCAGATAAAAGAACGAACTTGATCGCATTCCAATAAGTGGAACAGCGCGCGAATAAGTAGAACATCGCGCTCAAATCAAAAGAGCAAAATTCGCACATTGTTGTCAAGAATTATTGCTAAAAATAATTCTTGAGATAATTGCAAATTCGATGCGGAAATGATTCTGGCCAACAACGAATCTCAGAAGAGATATAAACCCGTCTTTCAGATTGGAAGAAGGCAGTTGTTGTGAAGTGTCGGATCTAAGCAGTTAGCAAGGCACAGATTAAGTCAAGTAAATTATTGTAAAGTAAGAGAGGAGTCGAGCAAAAGAGGAGGACGCCTCCGTAAATAAAAAACGTAAGAAAAATTAACCCAGGATCTTTTTATTTCAGCACCTGTCGAAAGACGGCAGTATTGCCCGACAGGTTAAAGGACCACAAAGGCGGCACCCTGGTGCCCGTGGTAATTAGGCGAAGGGATCCACTACGGCAGGTTGCCGGATCCCAACGGTAAGTCCACTAAGACGGCAAATCCTTGCCCGTGGCACAATTATCCGTGGTCCTTCGCGTCGAAGGATATACGACAACAACCCTTATTATTAGAAGCACTGTCAGTGATCCTTCTCGAGGAAGGATCTACGACATTAAGTTTGTTCTAGTATCCTAACTATCTTAGTTGTTTTATTATTGTGTTCAAATTTAAACTTTATTTACGTGGTAATAAATTTGTTTTCATACTGCTATACCGTATAAATAGTGTAAAAGTGGGCGGACCGCACCCAGTTTTGATGTAATAATGTTTTTTTGTAAAACAAGATGTTATCTAAAGTTTTATTCAGGAAGTTTATATATTTAACAATATAACCATATTTTGCCTATGTAACCTAAAAGTGGGCGGATCACGCCCATATTTGTCATATTAACGGATAATGCTACTCTATACTCAGGAATTTTGTCGTAATAGTTCAAAAACGAACGCTGATATCACATTTTTAATAAAAAATAGGCGTGGTCGTGGACCGATTTTGCCCATTTTCAATACCAACCTGCCCACCACAAGGAACAATGTTTATGTAAAATTTCATCACGATATCTTCACCGGTTCTCCTGTGATCGTGATTTCAACAGACAGACAGACAGATAGACAGACAGACGGACGGACACTGCTAAATCGACTCAGGAGGTCACGCTGATCAAGAATATATATACTTTTCTATACCTATCGTCTCTATTTCTATGCGTTACACATTTCGTTACAAAGTGAATATACCCTTACCTTAAGGTGTAGGGTATAAAAATAGTCTCGTATTCTAATACACTTCTAATATACAGCTGTGACCACTAGAATAGCAGTGCGTTGGAATGTATGATTACCATCCTAACTTTTAATAATATATTAAAGAAAAATATAGGGAAAAAGAGGTGGAAAACGTAAAACAACATCCCATGAAGACCGAATGATTTTGAGAACCTGCAGAAAGGATCCAACAAAATCGGCAGTACAAATAAAAAAGGAACTTAACCTTAAAATCAGTGATATGACCGTACGAAGAAGATTACTAAAGAAAAGTTTAGCAGCACGCAGCCCCAGAAAGAAACCGCTTTTAACAAAAAAACATCAAGTTAGGCGCCTGCAATTTGCGAAGAAGCACGAGACTGGCCTGTTGAGAAATGGCGCAATGTTTTATGGACTGATGAGTCCAAAATAGTTTTATTTGGTGGCACTGGATCACGTCAGTTTGTCCGTCGTCCACCTAATAGAGAATGCCTACCGAAATACACAACCAAAACGGTTAAATTTGGCGGATCAAAAATTATGATATGGGGATGCTTTCCTACTATAGTGTGGGTCCCATACACAAAATCGATTCCATAATGACCTCAATCCGATTGAAAATCTATGGACAGATATGAAAAGATCGGTTTATAACTCGAAGCCAACGAATAACAGGGAACTATGGGAAGTTGTTCAGAATGCATGGTATTCCATACCAACTGAGAGATGTCAGCGGTTAGTTAACTCCATGCCGAAGCGATGTAAAGCTGTTATAAATAATTTAGGAAACGCCACGAAATACTGATAATTACGCCATAATTTTTCTTAATTATTTCTCTTTATTTTCAAAAATTTCGTCAAAAATAAAGTACGATTTACTAAAACACTGCTATTTTTATGTTCACTACAAAATATCTTTTTCTTCGTCCAGAAATTATCCGTAACGTTTTAAATGCTGAGATGGTTTTTTTTTTAAATTCTGTTATGACATTTGATAATAAAAAATAAAATAAAAAATTATTGGATAATCCGATAGGTAAAATATTGGATAAATTAAATATTAAGATTGGTACTGCTATTTTGTTGTTCGCAACTGTACATGTGGGATCCGCATTCGTCACGGGCGGCAACTCTTTCCTCCTCATTCTTTTCTTTAAACGTCATTCCTTTCTCATCGTCATCGTTACCCGATAAACTCAGTCAGTTCTGCGAAATTAGTGGTCATGAACGGACACTGAGTCCACCTGTTTTTGCTTTGAAATAATAAAGAACTTTTTGCTTTAAAATAATAAAGAATGATATTGCTTGAAATAATAAAGAACCATTTTGTTTTGATTTAATAAAGAACCACCGATTTTGGGGCTCAACCGAAATTGTGAGCATTATCTCATATTTTGCATCAAGCGAAATTTCAAGTGGAAACCGAAATTGTGAGCATTATCTCACATTTTGCAAACAATTAAGTGGCGGTCCAAGCACAAGAACAAGCAGCTGGGAATTCCAAGGAATCCCGTTAACGTTAATCATCCGTTAAGACGTGCGTGTGTTTATCGATTCAAAAGCAAACGCGGTAAAATTACGAAGAACAACGATTACACAAGGACTGCATGTAGTTGTCGTTTTAAAGGAAACACGACAAAACTGCAAAGGCGTGTGTGGGTTTGTCGCCGAGAGAGCAGAAATTAGAGGAGAAAACGACAGTCAACTGTAAACAGTACATACAGAAGAACAAGTACGAGTCGGTTACAACAGAAGGTAGCTGGAAGCTGTTCGAAAATTAGGAGAGTTTGATAGCAATAGAAGCCAACAAGGGCTGTGAAGATATCAGTAAGAACAATCTTAAGAGAGGAAAGTAAGACACAAATCAAAATAAGCAAAAATAAAATTAAGAAAACAATTTGATGTAAACGTAAAATAAATTACTTTTTGTGTTTGTTTGAGTTTTGTGTTCTATCAATTGCTTTAAACAAAGTTTAGAAGAATTAAGAATTTTTGTACACATTCGAAAACTAAGTTGGTCATATAACCCTTAGTAAAACCTTTGTAACTTTTGAGACTCAAAAAACCAAGTTGGTCATACGATCCTTAGTTATATATTTGTAAGTTTAAATTTAAAAGCGATGGACGCGGCAAGCGTTATGAAACTAAAGGGCCAAGAATTGAGAGTGAAACTCAGAGAAGCACAACTTCCTTGCAATGGTAGAAAAATAGAGTTGCAACAAAGACTCCTTTTACATCTAAATTTGATAGAGATAGTTGCCTAATTCTAATAATTCCAATAAGCAAATTGCTGAACTGCCAAAGCCAAACCGGAAAAAAGGAATAAGTATTAAAAATAGCCAGAATTGTGGCAGATTTGCTGGTAGTCATGTTGATGCTCCAATGATGGCTGTTGTTCGTCCTGAGCTTCTGGCAGTTTCTTGTTCAGTTGCTCCCAATCCCAGTGGATCTTTGGGTGAAGGAGGTGGCACTACTCAAGTTTCAACTGATTGTACAACAATGAAGGAGACGGTTGGTGGCATTATATCTACCCACGATTGGATCACTGTAAGAAAAAGAAAAACAGCTAAAAACCGAAAAGCCACCATTCCCACAACATTGTCGTTGGTACTGTTTCAACTTGTGATGCCGTCTCCGTTGTGCACAATATGAAGTTTATTCATATTTCAAGGTTTGACGTAAAAACTGAACCTGTGGATATTCTAAACTATGTTTCGGCAAAGAGTGTATCACATGTGTTAAACTTATCAAAAAAGATGCTGACATTTCTAAACTCCGCTCCATAAACTTTAAACTTGGTGTACCATCACCTTTGTACAGCAAAGCTTTCAACAAGGAATTATGGCCACTTTCAGTAAAAGTAAAACCTTTAAAAATAAGCCAAAAAACTTATTAGGCGGAGCATTGAATCCGCCACCAATAAACTCGGCTTTGAATCCATCGTCTTCAGCAATCATTGTCACTCAGCAACCTTGAATCCTGCATCCACATCTCATCAGACTGCCTCTTCATTGCGGTATTCGTACCTGGCACCCGTTTCAACACTAGAATGCTTGTCATCTGATTATGTGCTTGCGTCAACTCTTCCACAAGAGCCAATGCAGCTCCTTAGCAGCATTGAACATCGAGATGAATCTACTTTAGCGTCATTTTCGATTTACTATCAAAATATGGGTGGCATCAGGACGAAGACTTCGGAATTTTTACTCGCTATGTCTCTCCATGAATACGATTTTGTGGCTATCACAGAGAGCTGGCTACATAGTCCTCTAAAGAACTTTTCGACAGCTCCTATATTGTCTATCGCCATGATCGCTGTCCTATTGCTTCGGGCCGAAGCAGAGGTGGTGGAGTGCTGCTTGCAGTTAAAAGTATATTTCGCAGTAAACTATTAAAATTTCCTGTTATTGATAACAGTATTGAACAAATTTGTGTAGAAATTAGCATATCAAACGTTAACTTAATTTACTTTATCGTATCATACATCCCTCCTAATAGTTCTTATGAAGTTTACCAAAGGCACTTAGATAACATAAATGGCATAGTAGATAATCTTAACTCTTGCCACAGCACGATTGTCATGGGTGACTTTAATTTAAGTGGTATATCTTGGTCCTATGTGGATAAATGTCTACTTCCCTTCAATCTCTCATCAGATATTGAAAACACTGTTATGAGCTATTTTTTATCTACTGATTTTTGTCAAATAAATGACACCAAGAATGGTTTAAATAGAATCCTCGATCTAGGTTTGCCAAAGGTAACTTTGTTGCGATTAATGAATTCTTATCTAATGTTGACTGGAATCCAATAATTAATTGTGCTGACCCTTCTAGAATGTACGAGTTGTTGTGTGCTAAACTTCATATTTCGGCATCGCAGTTTGTTCCTACTAAAAGAATTACTATTCCTGGAAATAAACCTCCATGGTTTAATTTTAGATTAGCGAATTTAAAAAATGTCAAGAACAAAGCGTTTAAGAAATTCAGAAAAACAAATTGTGAGGGTGATTGTAATCTTTTTGTTCGCCTTCGAAACGAATTTGACTTTCTACATAAGTTCCTTTATGAAAATTATATATTTAAAATCGAAAGCAATTTAAAATCTAATCCAAAACATTTTTGGGGGTATATAAACTAAATGGGGGTATTATAAATAAATCTAAGGGATATCCTGCATGCATGGAATATAAAGGTTTTAAATCCAATAATGCACTACAGTCCACTTATCTTTTTTCTAGATATTTTTAAAATGCTTTCCAAAAATATTCGCCTCCCTCAAATAATAGTTATTTGGACTTTGATACTCCAAATATTCCTCAGACTGCCTCTACTCAGATACTATAACTATTTCTGATATATTTCTCATATATTCTGATATATGTTTCCATTGCAATTACACGTCTCAAGTCTAGTTTTAAATGTGATAATGGTGACTTTCCAACAACACTTTTCAAGCTTTATGCCTCCAGTTTGGTCGAGCCAATTGCTTCCCTTTTTAATTTATGTATTAAAAAAGGAACATTTCTCAATTGATGGAAATCTTGCGTTTTTGTTCCAATTTTTAAAGCTGGTGATCGCGGTGACGTTGATAATTATAGAGCAATTGTGAAGCAATGCACAATCGCTAAATTATTTAATCATATAATCAAAGATAAATTGTTTGAGCACTTAAAAAATATTATTTCGGATTCCCAGCACGGTTTTCTACCGGGCAGATCGACATGTTCAAATTGATTGCTTATTTCCAACTACATTGTTAACGCAATGGAAAATGGTAAACAATTAGATGTTATATACACTGACTTTTCCAAGGCTTTTGATAAAGTAGATCATTTCATTCTTTTATCTAAACTAAAAAAGTTTGGTTTGTCTGATGCGCTAATATCATTTTTTAAAAGTTTTCTGATGGATAGATTGCTTTTTGTGAAGATTGGTACAGTCATCTCTGATGTTGCTTTTGATGCCTCCTCAGGCATTCCTCAAGGTACCCATTGTGGGCCTCTGCTATTTTTAATTTTCATTAACGAAATACCTCAGCATTTTAAATCGTCGAGCTGTCTAATGTATGCTGACGATGTAAAATTATTCCGCTGCACCTTAGATACATTGTTATAGCGTTACCCGTAATGATAATATAAATACACACATTTACATATGTACATTCTCGTATATATATATTCAATCACCTGAAATAAAATTAGTTCCCAAGCACATTCTTAAGAATTTCCGTTGCACAAAATTCCCTAGAATTTTGTTGCACAAAATTATTAATTCTCAAGAAATCAAATTTCACATTTAGTCACACAAATTATTCGCAAATTCGATTATTAGCAAAGCAATTCCAAAGAATTGTTTTGAACAAAAACAAAATAACAAGTTTGCACATCCGGCGCAAATATACAAGGTTAGCAATAATTACTGTATAAAAAGCCCAGAATTATTGTAAGAAAGTCAGTCAGTGATCAAATTAGTGACAGATCACTAAATAAACCCAATCATATTTAATAAACGAGGCAGGAGCCTCAGGAAAACTAACAAGTGTTTGCTTTAAAGAAAAGTAAAAAACAAAACTGGCGCAGTCGGCAGAATACTTCGGCAAAATATCCTACGAAGAAGATAGTGAATATTTTTTATTTTCATAATTAATGCGGTATCCCACACAAATGCTTTGGTCATCACTGATTCAACAACAAAAACCAACCAAGGACTGTTAAAAAAGTGATTATTTCATCCTGGATAATAATAAAAATAAAAACTAATAACAATAACTAACCAAACAGTGAGTGTTAAATAAGAGAATATTTCATCCTGGATAATAATAATAATAATAACTAACAACAAAAACCAACCAGTGACTGTTAAATAAAAAATTATTTCATTAACAATAACTAACAACAAAAATCAAAGAACCGTTGACTTCAAAATATAGTTCAATAAAAGTTAAATAAAAATTATTTCATTAACAATAACTAACAACAAAAACCAACAAAAACCAAAGAACCAATGACTGTTAAACAAAAATTATTTCATCAACAATAACTAACAACAAAAACAACCAACAATCCTAGTGTGAGTAAATGTTACCGGTGGACTCAACGGAACCCAAAACACCAGAAGTAAGAGAGGACCCCAGATCATCTTTCACACCAATCCCAGAGGAACGAGCCAAAGGACAAACATACGGAGAAATAGATACCATCGATCGACAGGGCACCTTCAAAGAGCTCAGATACAGGGCCAACTTCAACTAAAGTATACGTTGTTTTAATAATTATAGTCATTACCATATTATAAGTTACCATATTATAAGCAACATTAAAATGGCTCAAAATCAAGTATCCTTTAACCCACTCAAATATTTAGGGAACCTACCCGAATTTCATGGAGATCCCAAGGACCTCCTAAATTTTGTGAACCTAGTAGATAGAGTTCACCCTATGTTAATTACTTTCGACGAACTTGGACAAGGACTATTTTCAGACCTTATAAAAAATAAACTAAAAGGAAAAGCTAGGGAAATCATAGAAATTAATTGCCAGGCCGTTTCCTGGAGCGACATTAAAAGCGTACTGCAAAATAATTTCGGAGACAGACGTAGTTGTGACGAACTATTTGATGAGCTAAGGGCCACCAGTTTTAAAACAAACAGCGTAGATTTCTACAGTGAAATTAAAACTAACTTAAGACGATTGAACAATAAAACCCTATTCGTTCTTGGAGTAGGAGCAGGGGCAAACACTGTCGCTGAAAATAATGTACGCACCGCTTTAAACATATTCAAATCGAAAATTCCGGAGCCGATGAAGACGATTCTGGCTTGCAGGAATCCTAATACACTCGAAGGTGCGATGAATATTCTTTTCGAAGCTGGGTATGCCTATCATCGACCAGAAAATCCAAAACAAACCACACAAAATTTCACTCATAGAAATAAATAACACTTTCAAAGTAGTCAAAGTACAAATCCACAAATTCAACAATCCTTCAACCACCAAAATAGAAATAGTTTCAATGGACATAATACGCAATTCAGGCAAGCACCTAACTACCAAAATTTCAAGAGGCCTAATTTTAATAATCAAAATGGGCAAACTTTCCAACCGAATATTAAACAAAACTTTACACAACAAGGACAAAATTTTGTACCACAAAAGATAAATTATTTTCCGCAAGGAAATCAGCAAATAATTACAAATAATAGCTTACCAATACCTGAACCCATGGACATTAATAATTATGAGGTCATTCAAAAAAGGAACGAAAATTTTCATTTTCCTGCCTCGGAGGATTACCATATATAAAAATAAAAACTAAACTAGGGTACGCGAAACTTATAATAGACACAGGTGCCACTAATTCATTAATAAACCCAGGCGTATGTCACCCGTCATGGATACAACAAACCAAACCCATCTCCATAAAAACACTTCAACATAAGATCCATGCAGATACAAAAGTTACGATACCAACGTTTAAAGAATTCGGTACACAACCGAACGTTATAGAATTCTATGTTATCCAGTTCCATGATTTCTATGATGGCTTAATTGGTAACGACCTTTTAAGACCACTAAAAACTAATATAAACTACAGAAATAATACCATACAAATAAATGAACAAACATTACCAATTTTTTTTAGAGGCGAAGAAGGCCCAAGTCCTACTTCTAACTTAGTTCATTTTAAGGAACACCACAAAGACAAAGACTTGAGTAATGAAATTAAAATAGAAAGTGTAAATACGCGGAAAGTAGACAGACATAATTTTAATATAATAAAAGGGAATGAAGACAAACCCTTACTAGAACAAATCAGAAGTCAACATCTCAATTTAGAAGAGAAAAACCAATTGTTGCCCATTATAAATAGATACTCGGACATTTTTTACCATGAAAACTCAAATCTCACCTTCACGAACGCTATAAAACACAACATACGGACTCTCAACGATATCCCAATATTTACCAAAACATACAGATACCCGTACATTCACAGAGACGAGGTACAGAAACAAATTCAGGGGATGTTAAATCAGAATATTATACGACATAGTAACTTTCCTTACTCCGCACCCATATGGATCGTACCGAAGAAGGTCGATGCAAGTGGGAAAGCCAAATGGAGGCTTGTCGTGGACTATCGTAAGCTAAACGAGGTCACAATTGACGACAGGTATCCAATACCAAATATAGACGAAATCCTGGACAAACTAGGAAGGTGCCAGTACTTCACTACACTGGACTTAGCCAAGGGATATCATCAGATTGAGATCCAATCCGCCTTCAGCGTGGAAGGAGGACATTATGAATTCCTACGAATGCCGTTTGGACTCAAGACAGCTCCAGCGACGTTCCAAAGGTTGATGAACAACATCCTTAGGGATCATGTTAACAAAATTTGCCTCGTCTATTTAGACGATATAATTATTTTTTCAACATCTCTGCAGGAACATATTAATTCAATTAAATTAATTTTTACCCGCTTAAGAGAAGCGAATCTTAAGATTCAATTAGATAAGTCTGAATTCTGTAAGAGAGAAACCAAATTTCTCGGACATATAGTAACACCGAAAGGAATAAAACCCAACCAAAAAAAAATAGAATGCGTGCAGAACTTTCCGATTGCACTGGCCTTCAGAATGAATTATCTATTTTTCAAGATTGGTGTAGCTCAAATAACCTTTGTCTAAATATTAATAGGTGTTGCGTTATCTCATTCACAAAGAACCAAAATGTTATTTTATTCGATTATACTTTATATAATCAGTTGTTAATTCGTAAAGATGAAATTAGTGATTTGGGAGTAATTTTTGATTTTCAGCTGAACTTTAAATAGCATTATGGGTTTCCATGCTTGAGTTCATTAAAAGAAATACACAACATTTTAAGGACCCCCTGACAATCAAATCGCTGTACGTTTCTTTAGTTCGTAGTAAACTTGAATATTGCTCTATCGTTTGGAATCTTTTATATATGAATCATTCCAATCGTATAGAAAAAGTTCAAAAGATTATGAGCAAATACGCTTTAAAAAAGTTATTTTGGCCTGACTCGCGGTTGCCTCCATATGACGCACGCCGTAAATTGCTTGGTTTGCAATCCCTAAAAGATAGACGAAGTCTTCATTCGTTGATTTTTGCTTACAAAATTTTGTCAGAGGATATTAAGTGTATCGATCTGTTTAAACTTTTCCATCTTTATGACGCTCCTAGGAGTCTAAGGAAGAATCGCCTGTTTGTTGAAAATGTCCATAGGACTAATTATGCTAGTAATGAGCCTATAGCTAGGTGTTTACACTTATGCAACAGTTTTGCACATATTATTAATTTCAATGTAAATGAGGCTAAATTTAGGTTAAATTTATTTACTATTTTTAATTAGCTGTAGGAATACTCTGTAAGATTGTAAATCGGTAGATGGAAATAATAAATAAATAACACATCCTTCACAACTAAAGGAACCCAATTAATCCAGTTCAGAGATCGCAGCATACAAATTAACGGCATTACATCCCAGCAAAACCAGACTACCCGAGTGGCGCACACAGGTACACTTTTTTCTCTGTTCACTAACACACTCTCATAATACTTTTAAAAGAGTTACTAAGTGCGAAAGAGATGTCGACATTTACGTGACTGTTGTGTATTTCTTTCTTGTTTTGGCATTGCATTCTGATTTTGACGAATGAAAGAAAGCGTGCAAAAAATAAAAAGCAAGAAATTTAAGTGGTTTTTATTAATTTAATTATATTTAAATAACATACAAGTAAAGAAAATGAAACGAAAAACATTTTGCAATTACTTGTCCGCGGAAAAAAAAGTTTCCAGCTATATGCTGAAAAATACAAAGAAATGGACACATTTGCGTGTATAAAAAAACGAATCTTCAAATAGCGTGTGTATTGATAGTGATAGTGTGGGCAACTTCCTAGTAGATTCGACAGTCGAAAAGAAAGCAGAAACTGATATTTGTAGTGCAGTCAAATCATGGGCAGTTAGAAATAACATTCCTCATAATGCTGTAACAGATTTGTTACATAGTTTAAATCGCGCAGGAGTGCAGGGCTTACCTTTGTCGGCAAAATCTTTATGGAATACGGACAGAAAACAGGTTCAAATTGTCCACATTCCAAATGGAGAATTTGTTTATTTTGGGATCCAGGATTATTTTTTATCTAAATCTTTTGATTTCCTTGAAAATGAAAATGAGGTGCAAATTGATGTAGGTGTAGATGGACTTAAAATTTTCAAAAGTTCAAACAAAGTTTTGTGGCCAATACTTGGGTCAATTGTTGGTTGTCCTAAAGAAAGCCCTTTCACAATAGCTTGTTTTTCAGGTGTCAATAAGCCATGCTCCATCAACGATTTCATGCGCGAATTTTGCGAAGAAGTTTCGCATCTACGCGAAAATGGTTTGATAGTGGGTTTTAGTGAGCTTGTGAAGAAGTTTAGCGTTAGGTTATTTGTTTGCGACAGTCCTGCGAGGTCTTTCCTCCCAGTGTCCAAGGCCACAATGGCAAGAATAGTTGCCCAAAATTTTCTCTGGTAGGGAAACATTTAATGGGAAGAACAGCTTTTTCTAAAGAATCTGGTTCCCTCAGAACAGATTTATCCTTTAAAGTTAGAGTGAATGAGCAGCACCACATTGCAGTTTGTAGGGTTCATCAGAACATATTAGAGCAGTTTGATTATTCAATGGTTTCTCAGTTTCCTTTAGATCCCATGCATCTTGTGGATTTGGGTGTAGCTAAAAAATTGCTACTGTTGTTGATGGTGATGTGTCTAGAATGAATTCTAAATTTGCTTCCTTATTAGGATACGTTCCGTCCGAGTTTGGTAGAGTTTGCCGCAATTTAAATGATGTTAAGATTTGGAAGTCTACTGAGTTTAGGCAATTTTTGTTGTATTTTGGTATATTCATTCTAAAAGATTGTGTTAGCGAAGATCATTATTACCACTTCCTTCTATTACATGGCAGCATCAGACTCTTATCTTGTAGCAAAACATGCCATACTCATAATAAGATCGCTCGAAAAATGTTAGAAGAATTCGTTCGAATATTTGGTGAGATATATGGAGACCATTTAATAAGTTTCAATGTTCATGGTATACTTCCTGATTGCGTTGAACAGTTTGGATCGCTAGATAATTTTTCAGCTTATAAGTTTGAAAACCATATGCAGTTTCTAAAAAAGTTGGTGCGGAAACCAAACAAACTTTTGCAGCAATTATTTTTAAGGCTTAATGAAAGGCAAGGTTTGATTCAGTCATGCTCCACTAAAATAGGATATTTTCATGTAGATCCAAAAAAAAAGAAAGATGCTTACTGCTATAGCTTCACAGAGGGTGCAATTAAAATCACTAGCTTAACAAGTGTAGGAGGAGAGCAGGCTTTTGTCGCACACAGGTTTAGGGATATTGATAATTATTTCGAAGAGCCACTTAGTTCTAGTTCGAGTTTAGGAATTTTGTTGGTTAGCAATTTAGAAGATGATATTTATTTTTAGTTCCTATTCTGCATCACCTTTTTCACGAAGTTTTTTAACATTTTCGAACAGTCGCGGATTTTCTATTCTATAAAACTATATTTTATATATATTCTATAAACTGACAATATTTCTAAAACAATTGCTATTTCAGATAAATGTCAATGTCCGCCCCCATAAACGTACGAAGAAGAAAATTTGACGAGGTTATTCCACCCACCCAACCAGATCTAGGTTGATGAAAAGTATTTACAGTTATTTACAGTTAATAAAAAATTACTTTATATTATGATTTTAATTATTCTACAAAATTAACAAAATCTCAGAACGGCTCGACATTTTAGAAAAAAAAGGTGAATTAAATTAATTAATAACTTAATATAGGAAATTCTAACGAACTCTCTATCCTATTCGGCAGGTACCAGAAAAGCACGAGTGCTTGGCGCAGCACAAAACCACCAGACAGTGCAAAGTATTCCTGAAGAAGGTGGTCTCGTCTGTTACCCGGATGACTGGTGAGGCTATTGACGACCTACAACTGGAAGTGAGAGCGTTGTTTCCCTTGAGCACAATGGATGCGTGCCACGACGTAGAAGAGCGGCTGGAAACCGAGGAATTTGCTTCCGCTGTGGTATTTATTTTTTTTCTATTAAACAAAACTAATAAAATTTTTTCCCTTATTCTTAGAACACATATTTCTATGAATGAAAGGCTCGGCAGGGAGCCTGGAAAGCAACGTCAACTTATTAGTTTAACTGTTTTGCATAAGTCTGAAATATGCTCAGCATATTTCAAATTTTCATATTTCCATATATGCATATTTCCAAATAGCTGATTAAGCATTTGGGCAATTGTACAAATACATACATATGTATTAGTTATTAAGTCTTTATTATATTCCTTATTATATTAATTAATGTGAACTTTGTAAATCAGTAATAAATCAGTTAACCAAAAAAACGGACGTGTTTAATATTCCTAGCAGTTGCGACCAAGTCGAAATCATTATTTTTAATCAAACTGGTGGCGGAATAACGTAACTTGCTAGTAATTTTGCTAGTCATCGCCGATATCAAAGTCGGCGCCGATCGTAAACTTTTCGCCGACTGCGACGACTTTGCCTATTCACGCACGCGTCGACAAATCTGTATGTGCTGTTGACGACATTCGCACCGTTTACATCCGTGCCGATTATGACGACTGCGATGGTTCGTACAAGTGCTTTTGTGACGATGCCTCCGACGGTTGGATGCAACACAGACGTTAGTAGCCCAAATAGAAGCATGATTTTTGCACCACTGCCACGTATCGTAGAGACGAACTCATTAAACTCCAACGCTTTTAGTAATTTGCACGATGTTATTTCAATTTTGCCAACATTTGATCTAGCAAACAAAACTATTACTGCAGTACAATTCGTGACGCGTATTGATCAGCTATGCCACGCGTATGGTTGGGACGATCGAATTTTTTTATTCGCAGTGCAAACGAAATTACAGGCCTCCGCGAAAATGTGGATTGACTCGAGTCCACAAATATTTTTAGAGTGGTTTCAATTTGTTGACCAATTCGTAAGAGAATTCCCAACTTCATTGAATGCTGCGGAAATCCATATGGACCTAATGAACTTAAAGCGCAGTGAAAATGAAACACCAGAAGATTTTTACTACAAAATTCTTTCTGTTTGTCGCCGCGGTGATCTAGGCGATACAAAATACGTCTTTATCGATTCTGGTAGTGCGCGCACATTAATAATGCGGTAAGGCAATTGCATTAAGAAAAATGCGGTAGGCAATTGCGTGGTTTCGGAGGTGGTCTGGTAAAGTGTGAATTTAAAGTAAGGTCTAGGCTGTTAATTGATGAGTTGGACATTGAAACAGAAGCTTTTATTGTTGACGATGATCAAATTACATCTGACGTTTTACTCGGAAGAAATGTTTTGTGTTCCAATGGTAGTCGTTTAGTGATACACGGTCAGCAGTGCTGGCTAATTAAAAAAGCAGAAAATATATCATCGCATAAATTTATCAATTGCAGACATTAATAATATGTGGCAACGCTGCAGCACACAAAAAATGATTTGCAACAATTTGACACTAAAGAGATACATACACTTTTCTCAATAGTAAAAAGACATACTTCAAGTGTTTGCTTTTCAATTGATTTAATTCGGATTGTAATTTATATTAAATGTTTTTTATGTTATAATTAAAACTCAGTAGTATATCGTGGTGTAATCTATTAAATAAATAATACTACAACCCCACAATTGGTGACCCCGACAATTAAATGGAAAAGAATCAAGTGGCAAACTGCGCAAATACAAGCACCTTTGTCTGAGATTGCCCGCATCACAGTAAAGATTCCGCCCTTCCGGCACAGCAATCCAGCATTATGGTTAGCGCACGTGGAATCACAGTTTATAACAGCAAGCATCACGCAAGACGCAACAAAGTTCCACACGGTGGTAGCCGCCATGGACGGCACAGTCCTAACGCACATTGCCGACATAATTTTGAACCCTCCAGCAATTGACATGTTCCCGGCAATAAAAAATCGCATACTGGATAGATTTGCCGACTCGGAACAAAAACGACTCAAAAAATTGTTGCAAGAGTTGGAATTAGGCGACAAGTCACCTTCACAATTATTATACGAAATGCGAAGTCTAGCTGGAAAATAAATAAATGATTCGTTATTAAAATCAATGTGAATCAACAGGTTACCCATCGATGTACGCTCCATCATAGCCATAAGTAACGAGCCTTTAGAAAAAATGGCACTGATGGCAGACAAAATAGTCGAGGTAAGAGACTGTCCAGGTATAAATGCTATACAAAGTGACAAAATGACGTCCAGGCCAGAAATGGAAAAACAAATACAGATGTTAATGCAAGAGGTCGCAACCTTACGAACCTAAACAAGTCAACGTTCTAGGAGTGAGGAACATAGAGTATCATTCTCAAGGAGACGTTCAAAAACGCCACGCAAAGATAAACTTTGCTGGTACCATTTCAAATTTGGTGAAAAAGCAAAAAAGTGCCAGCAACCATGTACAAAAGCGAAGTTAAACTAAATTCCCTGTCACAGGAGGCGGTCGATGATAGGCGAAATGCAACCAACCGCCGTCTTATTGTTACAGACACTACGAACAATCTAAAATTTTTAATAGACACTAGAGCCGAAGTTTTCCAGCCTTAATTCGAAATAAGGCGCAACAGAGTGCACATTATCTTTTTGCAGCAAATAAGAAAAAAATAAAAACATACGGAGATAAGTTGTTAAGCCTCAATCTTGGCCTAAGACGGAATTTCAAATGGAAATTTGTGATAGCCGACGTCTCGTAGCCAATACTAGGCGCCGATTTTTTGATAACTTACGACTTATCCGTGCATTTACGACATCGAAAACTTTTCGATAAGTAAGACACAGTTGTCAAAAAATGGCATGATTGCAAAGGTATCAGAAAATATTTTGGGTATTTCGACAATTGAAACATGCGATCCCTTCCAAGAGATGCTTGTGGAATTCAAGGATATCTTCTCAACTTCAAACAACATGACGCCTAAAAATGCTAAACACAATGTAGTACACCTCATCATCACTACAGGACCATTAATTTTCTGCAAACTAGACGTCTCGATGCCGAGAAACTTGAAGCAGCTAAAAATGAAATCAATATGCTACTGGATGCAGGAATTTTTCGACCGTCAAGCAGTCCTTGGGCTAGCCTTTTACACATGGTAAGGAAAAAGAATCAAGAATGTCGATTATGTTGAGACTATAGTCGCCTCAAAAGCATTACAGAACCAGATCGTTACCCAATTCTACATTTGCACGATTTTGCTTCTTGGCTGCACGGATGTAACAGACGGGCTTATTATCAAATCTCCGTCAATCCCGCTGACATACCGAAGACAGCAGTAACAACACCATTCGGTGTGTATGAATATGTTTATATGTGTTTTGGGCTTAGAAATGCTGGTCAAACCTTTCAGAGATTTATGCACATTTTGCGCAACCTGCCATTCGCATGGTGATATCCTCGATGATATTGTTGCCAAAAACAAGGAAGAACATCGGCAACAGATACGTGCCGTATTTCAAAAATTACGGGAATATGGCATCACCATAAACACATCAAAGTGCGTTTTCGGCAAGACAGAAGTAACATTTCTGGGTTACCTTGTTACTCCTGAAGGTATAAAAAGACCAGAAGAACGGGTGAATTCCATAAAACACTACAAACTGCCTGAGCGAGTATATGAGCTGCGACGATTTCTAGGCATGATTAATTTTTTCCGAAGATTTTTGCCTAACGCCTTTTACACTACTTACACGGAAAGGAGAATGTAGTTGCACACACCATGTGGCGGATCGAAGCTATTCACTGCAATCAAATATAATAATTAATTTTAGGAAACTAGCCGAAAGTCAGAACGAAGACATCGAGACAGCAATTCACTAAAGATTAAAAAAATCAATATAGCAAATTCATCATGTGATATATTTTGCGATTTAAGCACAAGAAATGCAAGGCCATTTCTTACCGAGCCTTTTCGAAAAATAGTCAACTCTATACAAAATCTTGCTCATACCGGTGCAGCAAAAACAACAACTCTCGTAGCAGAAAAGTTTGTCTGGCCAAACATGAAAAAGAATTGTCGCGAATGGACGCGTGCATGTTTGAGCTGCCAAAGAGCGAAAGTGCAACGACACAACAAATCACCAATATCAACATACAGGCTTCCTGACCATCGTTTCGAACACATCAATATGGACATAGTCGGTCCATTGCCATCACACGTTGGGTCGAGGCATATGCATTACAAAATATAACCACAGAGGATGTCATATTTGCCCTGTATAGCAATGGGATATCCAGGTACGGTGTCCCATCGAAATTAGCTACGGATCAGGGTCGGCAATTTGAGTCTTCCTTTTTTCATAAACTAAATAAATTGCTCGGCATCACACATTTACGTACAACTGCATACCATCCTGCGGTTTAATTGAACGGTTCCACAGGACACTAAAAGCCGCAATAAAGTCTTACAACACGGAGAAATGGCTCGAAGTCTTACCCTTAATTCTCCTAGGGTTTAGAGCATCTTATAAAGAGGAAATCGGCTGCACCCCAGCAGAAATGCTTTACGGTACATCAATACGAATACCGGGCGAATTTTTTGAAACACAATCGTACGACAACGAAGATACATTAACGACGACATTAACGAAGCAAAAATTTACGCACTCGTATGCGCGAATTAAGACCTTCGCCGACTTCAAATCATGCCAAACCATCAATCTTCATAGAGACTCGTCTCGCAACAACGCCAGCAGTTTTTGTACGAAACGACAAAGTGCGACATCCACTGGAAACCCCATACGACGGAACTTATCCAGTACTCAAACGTTTCGAAAAGTATTTCACCGTCAATATTCATGGCAGCGAGTCGAACATTAGCATCGATCGTTTGAAGGCAGCTTTCATTGTTCCTGATATTGACCAACCCTCACAAAAACCGACATCACAATATATAACAAAGACAACACAACAACTCCCAACACCGGCAACGCCAGTAAGGTTAAATACATCGTCAATCCCAACATATCGTAGCCGTGCTGAAAGCAAAGTAAAGTTTACTTCAAAATATGCGGGGGAGTATAGTGGCAACGCTGCAGTACACAAAAAATGACACAGTACACACATGAAATGCAACAATGTGAAACTAAAAAGTAGATACACACACTTTTCTCAATAGTGAAAGGACACACTTCACGTGTTTGCTTTTCAATTTATTTAATTCGGATTGTAATTTATATTTAATGTTTTTTATGTTATAATTAAAACTCAGTAGTATATTGTGGTGTAATCTATTAAATAAATAATATTACAACCCCACAAATACATTAGAGCGATATCGAGGATGCTTTGCATCAGAAATCAGTGAAATCGGTAAAGCAAATTTTGCGAAAATGAACATAAAACTACCCACGGATACTCCCATAAAGATGAAACTATACAAGTTACCATTCGCTAGACGTCCAATAGTGAAAACCATAATTGAAAATCTGTTAAAATGTGACGTAATACGTCCATCCATATCACCATATGCCTCACCTATCGTGCTATTAGAAAAGAACGGCATTTCCAATGCCAATCATTGACGAACTTTTCGCGAAATTGTCAGGCAATAAATACTATACTACACTTGATTTTAATATGAGTTATCATCAAATAGAATTAGACGAAGAGTACACAGCTTTCGTGACAACTGAGGAACATTACGAATACAATCGAATGCCATTTGGACTCGTTAATGCCCCTGCTGTGTTCCAGGAAATGATGAACGAAGTGATACAAATGGCAAAGTCACAGAACATCGTCGCGTATCTAGACGACGTACTTATTCCAAGCTCCACTGTACAGGAGGAACGTTAAACTGGTTTAACGTTGAGGTATGACAAATGCAGGTTTTTGAATACTGAAATAGATTTTCTTGGACACCGAGTAAACGAGCGTGGGATATTTCCAGGTGAGCGTAAGGTTTTGGCTAGCAAAAACTATAAACCTCCGACTACAGTTACTGAAGTTAGACGTTACCTTGGCTTACCCAGATTCTTTCGAAAATTATAATTATTCTATAAAGATTATGCCATTATAGAACGCCCATTAACTCAGCTTACGACAAAGGCCGCTATGCAGAATTTCGAATGGGGTAACGGTCAACAAAATGCTTTTCAAACTTTGATAGCAATATTAAAAAATGAACCAGTACTGACGTTATATAATTTCGATCACCCGCACGAGGTTCATACGGATGCAAGCAGTGTTGGGATTGCCGCCGTACTACTGCAGTCAGAGAACGTAGGACATTCTTGGAGACCCATAATGTATTATAATCAGCGCTGTACAGACACAGAGTCTCGATACCACAGATACGAATTTGAAGTCATAGCAGTCGTGGAGTCTCTGCAGCGTTTTCGAATATACATTCTAGGCAAATCGTTTAAGGTGGTAACGGATTGCTCAGCGATTACTAGCATAAAGGCGACAACCCCAATGATTCCACGAATTGCTAGGTGGTTGGTGCGGATAATGGAATACGATCTTGAATGTATTCATTGGGCAGGTGGCAGAATGAGCCACGTCGATGCGCTTAGCCAATTGAAGAAAAACTGAGAGCCCAGAGCAGGTCATGAAAATTGCCAGAAGGTACACTTTATGTAGACCCAACAGAGCCAATCCCATTTCAACTCCTCCACATTGATCAGTTAGGCCCTTTCATTAAGAGTACCCGCGGTAACACCTACGTTATAGCCATCAGTGACGCCTTCACGAAATATTTGGTTTTAAGTTTCTGCAAGAATCAGATGGGGAGCAATTAGAGATTTAACAGAAAATACTACTTAATACAAAGCTTACTCAAAACGCAGAAAGAAGCATTCGGCGTGATCACAGAACCAACACCATACGCCTGTAACGTGCACAACGTTACAAGTAGTAATAGACAAAATAAAACTGAATTAACAAAATATAGAAATAAGTAAAATACCACCAGCGACAAAACATTTTCTTTATCTTCTTATTAATTGTGTTTAAGTTCATATTTCACAATGCCAATGACCCCAACCTAAGCCATTTAGATCAACGACCTACAATCCAACCATTCGGAGTTCTGATGTCGTTGCATTTTCACATATTATTATTTTGCTTTTGTACGGTATTTTAGTCGCAGCAGAGGGTCAATGCTTGCACCCGACGCTGAATATTGACACCACAATAATTTGCGACGCAGCAACATATCGCAACCAGCGACTGCGAAATGAGCGAAGCGACTGCAAATACTATCCAACTATGACCAAAAATATTATGAAAGCTTAAATAATTACTCAAATAAAGATCAGTCTTAATTTTACAACCAATAAGCTTCAGTGTTTCTGTGTGATACTTTTTAAATCTCAAGCTGTAGTTTTTAAGTGCTGCAGTTGGAGCAACATATTAACTGTCCAACAAACATTGGAGATGAATTAGTTTAAGTGCTGATTGATCACAGGGAAAACGCTCCTTAAACAAAGTTGCGGAACGTGTTTGCACGCATCAACAAAGATAAAAGAAACAACACGAAACCGGTTTCGTCATACATTCATACACATACATGTGGGAAAGTAACAGACAGACTAAACTAGACAGGTGGAAACGCCTCAACGCAATAACGAACTAGCGTAGCGAGTAAGAAATAATATAACGAACAACTACTTTTTGTGTGTACACTGGTTTCGGAAAAACACCGATACATATAATAAAGTTTAAGAATAATTAAAAAACCATCGTTTGACTTCAAACCACATCAAGGGCCATCCTACAAAATTGGTGTCAGAACTGGGATTGGATTTGATGTAATCCTGATCCGCGTGAATACTTGAAAATTTTTGCTGGAAACGTAATTCGGTGGCCGAGAATCTTGCTAAAAAAGAGCGACAGGCAGTGGCCGAAAATTTTTTGCTGAAGAGCGTAAGGCGGAGGCCGAGAATTTGTAAATTCTTGGAATTAAGTGCATCTGTATTTGTATGTATTCATTGTATTCATGTGTGTTCGTGAAGTTTTAAGGTTAACTTAGCAAACTTGAATTTTGTTAATTTTTCATTTTTAAACTATCATTATAATCTCTTAGTTTGTAGTAGTGATGGACAGAGTTCATACGCAGCCAAAATGGTATAAGTAGTTGGAGCCGGTCGAAGTCAGCCATGCAGTCCGAATTCAGAACCGAGTTGTCAGTGTTAGACGTGCACCGCCTACTGCATAATCGCCGTAAGCGTCAAGGCGAAGATTTTCGGGAATATCTCTACTGTCTAATGAAGATCGCTAAACCAGTTAGCTTCGATGATGCAAGTCTCTTAGAGTACTGGACCGACTCAAGAAGCAAGCGGCGGTTTTTGGAAACCCAAAGAGTATCTCCGATAGAGGCTCTGCGTTTACGTCGATATTATACTGCGAGGAATACTGCAGAAATGAATCCATTCAGCATCTAACAATAGCAACCGAAGTTGCTAGAGGTAACGGTCAAGTGTAGCAAGTCCACCGAGTCGTAATTCCTATGCTCACCAAGCTGTGTCATGAGAACCCGAAAAACTGGTATACATTCGTGGAGCAAGTTCAACGAACATTAAACAGCACTCCACTAAGGAGCACGAAATTGTCACCGTTTAGGATTTTTTTTATTATTTAATTCATTTATTTAGCATCCGAACAAAGTACATACTTCTTATGGACTACCGACTAGCTAATGATGTACAAAATTCACTAAAATAAGTTAAAAAGCCAAATATAAAATCAATTAGCACGCATGATTTAACTGGCCTAGAGATGCGTACACCCGACATGAGTGAGCGGCTAGAACAACTAACATTTGACGAACTTGATGATGAACGAGAAGAAGCTCGGAAGTTAGCAAAAGAGAATATAGAGAAAATCCAACGAGAAAACCGAAACTGTTTTAAAGCTAAACGTAAACATGACCGACCATACCTTATTGACGAATTGATCGCCATCAAGCGCACGCAGTATAGTACAGCGATTAAGTTGAAGCCTAAATATCTCTGTCCTTATCGCATCATTCCCATTATAAACCACGGGAGGTACGAGGTTTCGAAGATTGGTGACCATGAGAGGCCAAACTGCACTACCACGGTTGCTGAATTCATGAAGGCATGGAAGCCATCCGGGTCGAAACGCAGGATGGCCGAATGTCGGAAAGTAACAGACAGACTAAACTAGACAGGTGGCAACGCCTCAACGCAATGACGAACGAAAACCTTTTACCATCACTAGCGTAGCGAGTAAGAAATAATATAACGAACAACTACTTTTTGTGTGTACACTGGTTTCGGAAAAACACCGATACATATAATAGTGTTTAAGAATAATTCAAAAACAATCGTTTCACTTAAAACCACATCAAGGGCCATCCTACATACATATTATACAATATGATGATCGATGCTTGTAATTTGCACTCACGAGGAAACTAGTGCATATAATTCGCGTGCCGTTTACGGTAAGCTATTCATAAAAGACTGCGGCAAAGCAATCCATGATTGAGTTGCGCTGAGTATAAGGTAAGACTTTTACGAAGATCTTAACAACCTTGCGGCTTCACTATCGGCTTAGGCCATTAGTAATATTCCTATTTATTACTATCGACTTCGGTCATCGGTGAATGCACTATCATTCACTATCGGCTTAGGCCATTAGTAATATTCCTATATATTACTATTGCCTTCGGTCATCGGTGAATGCACTATCATTCACTATCGGCTTAGGCCATCAGTAATATTACTATCGACTTCGGTCATCGGTGAATGCACTATCATTCACTATAGGCTTAGGGCATCAGTAATATTTCCATATATTACTATCGACTTCGGTCATCAGTGAATGCACTATCATTCACTATCGGCTTCGGTCATCGGCGTGCAACACTATTTGCACGCCACCAGGAGAATCCCGTGGCCCCAGGAAAATCCCGTAACCAGGAGATTGACCAAATTGGCCTTCCATCGGAAAGGCCATTGGGTTTCCAAGATCTTATTTTCGGCCTTCCGAAGGGAAGCACTTCCGCTTTGCCTTATATAATTAAGGCCTTCCGCTGGTTAGCACCCGAAGCTTCCAAGTTCTTACTTTAGGCCTTCCGCCGAGAAACACGCTGGTTAGATTTTACGTAGGGAAACTGTACAGCCATCTCTTGCATGGCATTCTGCTCTTAGATTCAGGTAGGCGAAAATGCATTTTTGTACGTATAATAGGTTATAAAAATTGTTAAGTAGATATTAAGATAAAAAGCAATACAACCAAGGAGGTCAGGCTCTCTTATCTTGAGAATGATTCAGTATCCACTGACATTTTGATGACTGGTGTTCCCTCTAATCAGAGCGACAATTTGAAAGCTGTTTTCGATTGTGTATGCAGCACAATTGGCATTGAAAAGGATTTTCTTCGTATTCGCGATGTCTTTTGCATTACGAATAATAAAAACAATAATAAAAATGATAATAAATCTAGTGATGTACCAATTGTTGTGAAGCTTCAATCAAATTATCACCGCTCGAATTTCATGCGTACGCTCTCATCTTTTTGTCGCAGAAAACAACGTACATTTACTCTAGATGATTTAGGTATATTAATGTTGGCAATAGTAAAATATTTATACATGAAAGCCTAGGCAAATCTAGACTTGCTGTTTTAAAACAGGCTTTGTTATTGAAGCGTAACAAGAAGTTGCAGTCAGCGTATTCTCGTGGCGGTAGAATTTATGTCAAGCTTAACTCTGGAACTGCACCGGTAGCTATTATGAACTTAGAAGAACTTGAAAAAGAACCAGATAATTAGAGCAAATATAGTTGTAACTATTTTGTAAACCCCTTTTATGTAATGCTTTGTGAATACTCTGTGATCTCTCTTTATTATTTTCTTACACTCTCTCTTATCTAGCCTCATTCTGTCTCTATTTACTGTCAGTGAGTAAAGTGATATATAAGAAAGTTAAAAATGTAAACTTATATTACTCTCTTTTTATCCTTTCTTTATGGTCTCAATATTTCGGCCTACGCTGTTACTGCTGAATATTAAAACCTTACAGCCCTGCATTTCTGATGGGAATCACCGCCTACTCATTGACATATTCTGCAAGCAACACAATGGCTTTAATATTGTTAATTTTAATGCAAGGAGCTAGAATCATGGTAAAATGAATTATGTGAGGGACGTGTTCTTGAACTCTGCTGTTGACGCCATATGCGTAACTGAGACATGGTTGCATGCAGATTTATCAGATACCAGTGTAGTAATACCAAACTATAAGTTACATCGTAAGGACAGGTTAAATAGAAAGGGCGGGGAGTTGCTATATATGTTAATTCATGCTACAATTCTGAGGTAGTTAATTCATCCGGTGATAATGCTAACTTGAATTCCTTTCGGTTAAGTTGTCTGATTCTATGGCTAAAATACTTTTGACTTGTGCCTACAATCTTCATAAATACTGCAACCATGAAGCTCTTTTTGACTATCTTTCAACTACCGCATTTGTGTACGATTTTACAATTGTATGTGGTGACTTCAACATTAATATACTGACTAATGACTGTATCTCCAAAAACTTTATAGACGCTGTATATGCGTCTGGGTTTGCTTTTGTTAACGACTCTACTCCTACCAGATTCAGTAATAATGCTTCTCCTAGTCTGTTGGACTATTTTATTATCCCTGATCTTGATAAGTTGCTACTTTTCAACCAAATTGAGTTTGTGTCTGGCCATGACCTATTATTTTCTTCTTTTGACTTTAAACTAAATGTATGTTCTATATCTGACACTTTCACTTTTCGTGATTTTAAATTACTTGACGTTGATTCCTTGTATTGTGCAGCCCTAAATATAGATTGGTCAATCATGTGGAGGGCGCTACATGTAGATGACAAATTAGAATATTTCAATAATATTTCAATAATAATAATTAGAATATTGTTAATTATTTATTTGATTGTTATGTTCCACTCCGTACTGTAAATATAATTAAGAAGTGCTGCCCATGGTATACTCCTAGAGTTAGAAGACGTGTACAAGTCAGAAACCGATTACGTAGTAAATGTAAAAATAACCCAACTAGCTATAATTGGGAAAATTTTAGAATATCAAGAAACTTTACTTCGCTGGCTATCAGAAAAGCGACAGGAACAGTATTTTAAATCTAAACTTAATCCAACACTACCGTCCAAGCAGCTCTGGAAGCGGCTAAAACGCATAGGAGTTGGGTCCATAAATCGTGCACCGTGTAACTTATCTCCTGATGAGCTGAATGATTATTTCCTTTCCAACTCTTCCGTTTTTCTATTGTGTTTTCGTCATTTAAGTTACACCAAAACAATATTAACATTGCTTTTTCTGTTGGAAATATGCTGTAGAATTGTAAGCAATCGGGAATTCTAAACAATTACAATGTGCAAAATTTTGAGTTATTTTTATCAAGTGCCTGTTTTTTAGTGAATGTATAATTTTCAAATCTGGATTTAGTGCTACTGGGGCCACCTCATAAAGCCGCAATATCCGCATGAACCTCAGCTCCATTTTAGTGCGTGATTTCAAATCTCTTCATATCCGTAATTGTAACGTATGTAAGTAAGGAAGTGCACATGTGACAATTAAAATGTTAAACTAATTACCTTATCCATTAATTTAAGCTACTAACGGGATGGCCGTTGGAGTTTAACAAGCCGCTCCCATTCCTGTTCACCTGTTCCTGTATATTGGGTTGGAGTTAAAAACAGGGGCACCTTTTTTATGTTCCGCACCAAAACTTCAAATTATAGCGATGTTGTAAATTCTACGCTATATCTTAAGAATTAATAAAATATTTAACAAAAATTGTTGTAATTATTTATTATTTGTTTAAAAACTTTATTGTTTTACCTTTTCTTTTATATCCATATTATTTATCCTTATTCACAATTCTATACTTTGTGTTTATTGTTAAAGGATGTTTCAAGGATCACAAGAAGATAATGGGAAGCAACGAATTTTTATCAAAGCTCTATAAATCGAAAAGAAACAACGTAGAAAAGAAAAATTTTTCTTCGCGAAAATATACCCATTTTCTCCAGAAAAAAACAGTTTTTCAAAATAACATTATATAATATATATTTATTTATTTTATAATACAATAAAAATATAAATATAACATAAAAAAAAATCATAAAAGATAAATATAAAAAATAAGCAACTTGCAAAATATTTATTTTTAAATATAATAAAAAAAAAATCATAAAAGATAAATATAATTTAAAAAGTAAGCAATAACCTACAAAATATTTCATTTTTAGCAAGAGACGACACCTAAGAGGCTGTCGTCATATTTGACAGCTCATGTCGTTGGTTGTCGTCTCTGTGAATAGGTTTTTGCTCACCTCCAAACTACGTAAGATACGACACCATGCTTAGCTAAGACACCTCGTCGTCTCTGTGAATAGAAAAAGACGACAAACAGCTGTTTTAGACGACGACGACAGCTAAAAGTGACTCTCTGAATAAGGGGTAAGTCGATATATGCTCGGTGGAAGATCTAAATTCGTAATGTTCTTGAAAGTCATCGAATTTAAAGAAGTAGGATGGCGTTGTTAAAAATGACAGAAATTGACGATTGGAAAGTACAGGACAGCAAAGCACGCTCACTTATTCGATCGACTTTGCACAACACAACTTTCGATCAGGTTTGCGACTGTGAAACCGATGTAATTATGATGAGAATTAAAGCATTCTATGTGCCAAAAACGTTAAGTGCTTTATTAAAACTGTTGCGTAAGTTTTTCACTTATTCGTGGAAATCGGACGATACGGTTAGTACATTTGTGATAGGACTCAGGGTCATTGTACGTAAAATTGAAGCGTTGGATTGAAGCGTAAAATTGAAATTGTCAGACTTTGGAAGCTAATTAAGGAAAAACTGTTAATGGCAGAGGTTTTTGGCTGCCTATCCAAAGATTTTGATAGCTTTGTGATAAGCTGGTCTCTTTTGTCGGATGAGATGTCATAGGAGTCTTCCTTAGAAAAATTTCCGGTTATATGTTGGATGTTGTACCATATTAGTATTACTGGACGTTGTACAGTATTTACGTTACAATTGAAGTCGACGGTTGATAGTAGATAGATAGGAAGAAAAAGTATAAAGGCAGATGTCACAAGTGTCAACCGAAAAAAATAACCCTGGTGACGTCTGTCAAGTAGATAAAAAGGAGGAGTGCGAAAATTGTTTTCTTAGCGTACGGACGTGCTTCTGTTTTTTTTGCTAATCAATTATTGTGTCTTAATGTATTTTTGCTAATCAATTCTTGTGTCTTAATAATAATTTCTTGTATTTTCTTTCTTACAATTATACCTGACGATTAAAACCATGCAATTTAATTAAAACAACGTGAAGTTTTCTTAACTTGACAATATCAGAAGTGAATAACACACGGGACGCGATTCTGAAAACTCGAGAAAGAAAAAAAATCAAAATGAGCGCATACGAAAAAATGCGAGTAAAAGACTTGAAGGTAGAATTGAAAAAACTACATCTTCCGTGTGATGGAAATAAAAGAACATTAATTGACAGACTAGAACAATACGAGAGGGATTTCTCTTGTTTGCGTGCAAGAGATCTAAGTGAAGCTCGTTCTGACGAGGAAAATTACGCGTACGAAACGTTGTCGTCTTCGCGCGCGGCGGTGAGCAGGCATGTCACGAGCGCTGCAGATCAAGTTGCTGCAGCTGTACTGCCTAACAACAGCGTAGTTGTTCCAGGTCACCATGAAAGCTTTCGCGAAAACGTGCACACTTCTATCAATGGCTGCGTTACTACTCGTGTAACACCACGATGCCATTAGGTGAAAACCGCAAAACGGGATCACGAAGTTGTTCGTCGCCAACGTATGCCGGTCATTTACTTGGACAGGGCTGTACATCGAGAAGCACATACACGGTAGCCTCGCAAGGGTACATGTTACCAAGTGCGGAGTACGGTACAGTAACGGCTGTTCCAGTTACTAGGTACGCGTGTAATGCCGGTCCGTTTCCACAAGTTCCGATGTCATCAGCTCCGATTCGACAAGCTCCGTTTCCACAAGTTTCAATGCCACCTGTTTTGTTTCCACAAGTTCCAACACTTGTCACACAACCACACTTTGACAGTCTTAAAGTTCTGAGTAGTCCGTTTACAAATGTTCATGACATAATATCCATATTGCCATTTTTTAACCCATCTGATAAACACAGTAACTTGGTACAGTTCATAACACGAATTCAAAAATTAAAAGAGGCATATTTCTGGGACGATAGATTGATTTTATTTGCAGTGCAAACAAAGCTGCAAGGTTCAGCCAAGCTGTGGATAAACGGATTATCGCACATTTTTTTAAACTGGAACCGATTTGTAGAAGAGTTTATAAAAGAGTTCCCTTCAATTGTGAATACGGCGGATATTCACATTGAATTAAGTAATATGAAAAGAAAAACCAGTGAAAACCTTGAAGAATTTTATTACAGAGTGGTTACCACTGCTCGACGTGGAAACGTGGACGAACAGTGCATTATAAAATATGTCATCTATGGATTAAATCATGCAGACTTGAAAAAACACCTTTCAGTGAATTTTTATCCGTCGTGTAACGCCTTATTAAAGGCAATAAAAAGTTATTGTGCTTACAATATTGGCCAAACCGAATATGTTCGACATGATATAAATAATCGTGCAATTAATGTCCCTGTGAAAAAAGACCCCCTTGTGGAAAAGAAAAACAATCCATTGCGTTTCAATTGTCACGGTCGCGGACATATTGCGCGAAACTGTCCAGAACCCCAAAATCGCGAAAGATGTCCAAAATGTAACAGAGTGGGTCACAAAACTGATACGTGCACACAAAATACTGTGAAAGTGCAGCAAACAAACTGCAACAAAATTGTTCAAGACAGTGATAAGCTCACAACAAAAGAGATTAAGGTAAACAGTGTCAATTGTGAAGCTCTGATAGATTCAGGCAGTTCAAGTTCGTTAATTAAGAAAAGTGCAGCAGTTAACATGGAAAATAAAACAACGTGCCTTGTCGAATTAAACGGTTTCGGTGGTGGGAAAATTGTGTGCCATAAAATGATTAAAGCCCAATTAGAAATGGACAATTACGTGTGCGAAGCAGATCTTCTGGTAATTGATGACGAGTTCATGATACAGGACATATTACTTGGTCGAGACGTATTGTATGCCAAAGATAAACAATTAATAATTGACGGTGACGAATGTTGGATTCGCGAGAAAGTTTCCACAGTGGCTACCGAATTATTGAAAGAAGAAGAATCGGAAAATTTAAAGAATATTCTGACGCGTTATCAATCTAGATTTTCTACAAAAACATCGGAAATAGGTAAATATAATTTAACAGTAATGAACATAAAAGTGAAAAACGATTTGCCGATAAATGTGAAACCGTATAGAATTCCGTTCGTTCGACGGCCGTTGGTTAAAGAAATAAGTGACGACTTATTAAAAAGTGGTATTATACGTACCTCAAATTCCCCTTACGCATCAACTATTGTGGTGGTACAAAAAAAGAACAATGAGCTGCGTTTATGTGTTGATTACCGTCGACTAAACAAGGCAACGATAAGGGAACTGTTAGATAAGTGATTGTTGGCAAATCAAATGTAAGAACTAAAACATGTAAATCAACCACTGCACATTAATTGTAAACCAGTTGGAACACTTTCTGTTCCTGTTTGAACTTCCTTCTTGAATAAATACTTGAACTTATCGCACGTGTTCCTCTCATTCGCTCGAAAGATTCTACATATTATAACAAAGGTTATGGGCCCAGTTATTACGTGTTTCGATTGATAGAAGAGTTGTGTAAATACATTCGTAGGTCGAATTTAACATTTTGTGACGCGATAAAAATATAAAGAAGCGGGCGAAATATTTGTTTTAATTCTTGCATTCGTTTGTCGAATCAAGTAGTGCAACGGCCGTGCATTTGCTTTAATCTGTTGAAAAGAACAAAGAAAACGTAGAAAATGGTGAGTGCGCTTACACTGAAAATTATGCTACATGGGCAATCCAAATAAAAAGCTTATTGATTACACTGGACTATTGGGATGCGAGACAGAATGACTGTCAGACAGTACAGAAGGTGAAAACCAACGTGCAACTTGGAGCATTGCGGATAAAAAGGCGCTTGTTACCATAACATTGAGTGTGAAACCATCGGAACTGATTTACATTAAAAATTGTGCTACCGCAAAACAAGCGTGAAATGTGTTAAGTGAACTTTATAAAGCTGATGGACCTGCACGTAAAGTAAACCTATTCAAGAAGCTTGTGAGGTTTAAATTTAAAAATGGTGAAAAGTATAGTTCACAAATAAATGAGTTCTGTACGATTACTGGTAGCCTTAAAGAAATTGGTGTTGGTGTTCCCGATGACTTATTATGTATTTTACTCTTGTGTAGTTTGCCGGATGAGCTTGAAGGTTTCGTCGTGGCGATAGAAAGTCGTGATACGTTACCCAACATCGAACAGTTAAAAATTAAAATAATAGAAGAAGAGCAACGCCGGGGTGATAAACTAGAAGTAAACGAAGAGAGTGTACGATTAAAGAAAGAAAAGAAAGAGTGAACGAGAGGTTTATCCCTCGACAACGTGATTTTAATGCAAATAAGAGCAGGTTCAAAAAAGTAAAATGTTACGCGTGTGGAAAGAGAGGCCACATGAGGTCTCAATGCTGGTCTAACAATAAAACTGGACAGAAGGAGAACAAAGCTGTCGTTTTAAGCTTATGTGGTCGTTCGATCAAGTGTAAGGGAGATAAAACATGGATTCTCGACAGTGGTGCCTCTTCGCATATGAGCAACACTAGTGAACATTTTTATTCTTTAAGTCCACACACGCAAAATATTATTCTCGCCTCGGGTGAAACAGTGACTGCTCGAGGCATAGGAGACATTAATACAAAAATAGGCAATACCTTAGTCAAGCTGAGAAATGTATTATATGTCCCGAAATTACACTCAAATTTTTTATCTGTAAGCAAAATAATCGAAAACGGGAAAATAGTCGAATTTCGAGAAAACAAAGCCAGTATTAAATCAAAACAGAACGAGGAACTGTTTGTGGCAAATATGAATAATGGTGTGTTTTGTGTAAACCCTAGTGCAAAAACAGAATTGTTGAATTCGATTACAGACTGTACAGAACGTACCTAAAGAAAGAGACGTTTCTGAACGCAACCAAAAGAAAAATGACAAGACGAAAGGCACGTGTAATTTGACAGCGGTTTCCTCTTCCCTTTTGGCATCAAGACGTCAGCAAGAACGAATCAACCGAAGCCTAAAAACGAAGAAATAAACTCCCGTATTTTCTAAGTCATGTTTATTCTTCACAAATCAAAATAATTCAAATAAATAAATTAACACAGACGAAAAGTTTAAGATATGGCATCGCCGGTTTGGACACTTAAATTCGAATAACATAAGCAAAATGTCAAAACAAGAGATGGTTCGTGGTATGAATGTAAATTTAGCAAATGAGTTTAAGTGTGTAACCTGTGCAATCTGCAAAATAACTCGAAAACCTTTTCCGTCCTATGCAGATGTGAATAGGATAGGTTCTCAAGGTGGAAAATTTTACTTCATTAGTTTTATCGATGACTTTTCGCGTTACGCAACTATATATTTTCTTAAATCAAAGTTAGAAGCATTTCAAGCATTCCAATCGTTCAAAGCTGCAGCGGAGAAACAAACAGGATCCAAAGTGAAGTGTCTGCGTAGTGACAACGGGCTTGAGTACGTAAACTCATGTTTTAAAGACTTCATGGTCAAACATGGCATTTCCCATCAGAGAACGGTTAGCTACACACCACAACAAAACGGCATACCTGAACGTTTAAATAGGATTCTTGTCGAGATGGCAAGATGTATGCTCGAAGATTCAAAGTTATCACAAAATATGTGGGCAGAGGCAGTGAACACTTCAGTGTATATTCGGAACCGGTCACCAACCAAAGTCCTAAAGGATCAGACACCGTATGAGAGGTGGCACGCAAGAAAGCCATCCGTAGCTCATTTTAGAGTTTTCGGTTGTGAAGTGGTAAGTCTGTTAAAGAAACCAGGGCGTTCTAAACTGCAACCTAAGGGCATGAAATTGATATTCGTTGGATACGCTGACCAATCAAAAGCGTATCGGTTATATAACAAGCAACAAAATTCCATAATTATTGAAAGGGATGTTATATTCTTTGAGGATGAAGTCCATACAGACAGTGTGAATACACATAAAGAAAATGTAAATGATGTTTTTTATACAATGATACCAGCAAACGATAAAAGCTGCGATGTAGAAGACGGCAGGGCGAACATGAAACCCAATCATGAAGATTGTCCACAAAAAGCTCCTGAAAGTGACGCAGATGATGCACAAGAACAAGTTGTCGGAGATTTGATTGTCGGAAAATTGCGTCGGAGATTTAGTCTGACGATGCGTACAAGATACAGTTCATCAGCGCGAAGCTGAAAGTTTTGGAGTTGACGTCAGAAGCTGAGAACGGACAACGCCAGTTCCACAGAGCATCCACCTCAGTAACACCACAAACGCTGAAGCTTCCAAAATTTGAGCTACCAAGATTCACTGGCCACATTAAGGAATGGCTACCATTTTGGAGTGTATTCAAGAAAATACATGAAGATGCATTTATACCAGAGGAAGACAAGTTACAGTATTTAATGCAGTCTATGGTTCCCGGTTCCCGGGCCAGTGATTTGGTAACCAGTTTCCCGCCGACGGCGCAGAACTATTTAAAAGCCGTATTCAGTTTAAAGAGCCGTTTTGGAAGTGATGAAATTATCGTTGAGTACTATGTGCGAGAGTTACTAAAACTGGTGTTGCAGAACGCCTTAAAAGGCAACAAACGAGCATCAATTGCGACCACGTACGACCAGCTAGAATCGTATATTCGAGCACTAGATACACTGGGTGTTACGACGGATAAATGCGCAGCAATGTTGTATCCGTTGGTGGAGTCTTCACTGCCAGAGGAGATTTTAATTGCTTGGCAAAGAAGCGGAAGAAGAGGCGCAAACAGCGAAAACCAAGCAACGGGACAATCTCAAACATCCGACAGATTAAACAGTCTTCTAGAATTTTTACGAGTAGAAGTCGAAAATCAGGTACGCGTGGACATGGCTATGGCTGGTTTCGGGCTGTCTAAGGAAAAGGAGACGACAAGCAGTCTGAAGGCCCACAAGGAAAAAACAAAGGAACTGGCGAGTGCAAGTGCATTATTTGTATCCGAGGGAGATAAGAAGGTTGTATGTGTATTTTGTAGGTCGGTGGAACATGACTGTAAAGACTGCGTAACTGCGCGTAATTTAAAGTTAGATGAGCGTAAAGATATTTTTTAAACGGGAGAATTGTTGTTTTAGATGCATGAGACGCAATCACTTTTCTAGTAAATGTAAGGTTAACGTAAAATGCGAATGGTGTGCAAAACGACATTTGTTGTTGGTATGTCCGAGTTTTGGAGTGGCCGAACGAGCCACAGGAAGCAAGGCTCTGGACGGAGATAAACCCGTTGAAAATACATTAACTGCCTTATCGGAGTGTCCAGAGGTTTGTTTGCAGACACTTCGCGTCAGGGTATATTCGGACAACCAGGAACAAATCGTAAGAGCTATTATTGACACGGCGTCACAACGGTCGTATATACGTTCGGATATTGCGCGGCAGTTAAATTACCGAAGAATCGGCGAAATAGAAGTTACGCAGTCTTTGTTCGGTGGCCTAAAGGGCGAATGTAAAATGCACGATATATATAAGTTACGTATGAAAAGTTTAGATAATATGTATGCATGCAATTTTTCTGTCTTGAGCCAAGCCACTATTTGCGAAACGATACCTGGTATTAGAAATGATAAGTGGGTTGAGAATTTGCGTCGTAACAATGTAATCCTGTCAGATATCGGTAACACTAGTAAATCCATAGATATTCTTATTGGAGCAGATGTTGCAGGAAAATTATTGACAGGAAAAAAGGTAGATTTAAACAACGGATTAATAGCTTTTGAAACTATGTTAGGATGGACAGTCATGGGTAAATTACCGACGTTCAGAGATAAAACCAACGCGGCCGTTATGGTAACTACAATGTTGGTGCAAGACGTAAATATTTCAGATTTTTGGAAACTAGAGGTTTTAGGGATTTCAGATCCAATCGAAAAGTTGCGCAAAGAGATCAATGATCAGCGGATACTAGATTTTTAAAAAAAACAGCTAGATTTACTATGGAAGGACGTTACGATGTAAGACTACCGTGGAAGGAAAACTTTTCGCCTTTACTAACTAATTATGAAATAGCGTTAAAGAGATTAGATAAGACAGTGGGAAAACTTAAACGACAGAATCTATTTGACGATTATAATGAAGTTTTTAAAGAATGGTTAGCCGAAGGTGTAATTGAGAATGCACCCGCGAATGATAATGGCGAGCAGAATTATCACTATTTGCCACACCGTCCAGTTTTGAAGAAACATGGTACTACACGTATAAGACCCGTTTTTGATGCATCTGCTAGAACAAAGGGGTACCCATCGTTAAACCAATGTATTGAAACCGGGCCTAATTTGATCGAACTTTTGCACTCAGCAATAACTAGATTCCGCGAAAGGGAAATTGGTGTCGTTTCGGATATTAAAAAAGCATTTTTGCAAATTAGTGTAAATGAACGAGAGAGAGATTTTCTACGTTTTTTGTGGTTAAAGGACAATAGAGTCATAGAGTACCGTCATTGCCGAGTGGTGTTCGGATTATCGGCGAGTCCGTATGTATGGGACAAAAGCGACGATTCTATCTCTATTAATCCGGAAATGGTGAATATAGAGATACCCAAGAGGGTTACAAAGAGAGATATTTTGTCCTCAATACAAAAAATATTTGATCCTGTTGGTTTCACGTGCCCAGTTTTTTTGCAACCTAAGATATTAATGTCAAAATTGTGGGAGGAAAAATCAGGTTGGGATGACGAGATCTCTAGCCAATTCAGTATGGGTTTTTTGCAGTGGCTAAATGAATTAGGATGTCTCAAAGAAATAAAAATTCCTCGGAAAATTGGCGAGGGTAATTTAGAGTTACATGCTTTTGCCGACGCGAGTGGTTCCGCATATGCGGCAATAGTTTTCGCTAGAACTGAGGGTATAGGCAAAGTCAGAGTTACGCTTTTAGGCGCAAAGGCGCGTTTGGCTCCAAAGAAGTCGACAATTCCACGACTCGAGTTGATGGCAGCTACGATCGCCGCAAGATTAGGTACAACTATTTCGAAATTTTTGCAACGACCGGTCGAAAAGATCACCTACTGGACCGATTATACTACGGTATTAGCTTGGATAAATAGGGACACAGAGTGGGGAGTTTTTGTACAGAACAGGATAAAAGAAATTCGTAGTTTGAGTGATGTTAGGGATTGGAGGTATGTACCTGGAGTCCAAAACCCGGCAGATCTTCCATCACGCGGGTGTAGTCCGACACAGCTAGTAGAATCGAAGTGGTGGTCAGGGCCTGAGTGGCTCTATGAGTCGAAGTCGATGTGGTCTTTCGGGAAGGGAGGCGTTGATGAAAGCCAAGTAGGTAGTGAGGTAAAAATGTCGGTAGTTCATAACATGATCAATCTAAAGAATTCGGAGTTCAAGGCAAGCAAATACTTCTCCTCGTACAGTCAGCTAATTCGGTTTTTGGCGTGGATGAGACGATTTTTAAAGAATTGTAGAAGAAGGTTAGAAAATAGGGCCATTGGAACAAATTCCAATGAAAAGCTTCCTGATAGACTAAAAAATGATCAAGAGCCTTACCTCACTATGAAGGAAATAAGCGACGCTGAAGTAAGTTTATTAAGACATATCCAGGGTATTATGTATGAAAATAATAACAATAAACTATCGCCATTGAAGACATTTTTAGATGGCCGGGGGCTACGAGTTTTAAAAACTAAAATTGCCAATCGAGAAGATAGCTTCATGTTTTTATGTCCTATCATATTAGACAATAACGTGGATATCGTCAAAATGATCGTTCGAGAATCACATGAAAAATGTGGTCATATGGGGGTTCAAGTGGTAATAAGTAATCTTCGCGAAAAATTTTGGATAGTCTCGCTGCGTAGGCTCGCAAAAGCGGTTATAGCGGAGTGTGTAACTTGTAAGAAACAAAGGGTTAAACATATGGAGTGTAACTCACCTCCTTTACCAATAAATCGTGTGCGGGACGCGGCGGTTTTCGAAATTGTAGGCATAGATTTTGCAGGGCCTATATATATTAAAGAACGGGGTAAAGGTTGGATTTGTATTTTTACGTGTGCCGTGTATAGAGCTGTTCATCTAGAACTAGCCTCATCTCTAGATGTCAAAGGATTTTTGAATTGTTTACTTAGGTTTATTAAAAGACGGGGTCGTCCAAGAACTATATACAGTGATAACGGGACGAATTTTAAAGGTGCCTACAACATGTTTAGAAAATGTGACTGGGGAAAAATCGTTAAAAGGACGTCGGTGTATGAAATAGAATGGATTTTCAATCCCCCATCAGCGCCCTGGTGGGGAGGATGGTGGGAAAGATTGATAGGAACTCTAAAGAATATATTGCGCAAAGTATTGGGACGAGCAAGTCTTGGGTATGAAGATCTAACAACAGCACTTTGCGATGCCGAAGGAATTATAAACTCGCGACCCTTAACGTATGTTTCAGAAGATCAGGACGATTTAAAACCTTTGACGCCGTCCATGTTTCTTCAAGACATAACAGAGGTAGGAACGCCAGAGTGTGACATGATTTTTCACGGAAAACTTAACAAAAGATATAGATATAGGCAGAAGATCTTCAGTGATCTTAGATCCAGATTTCGTACCGAATACTTAGGTCGGCTGGTTTTGAAGAACGGAAAGGCAGAGAATCGCGAGTTGAAAAGCGGTGATGTTGTGCTCATTGGAGACGACTCGCAGAAACGTTTGTACTGGCCTATGGGTCGGGTGGTAAACATAATGCCGGGTAGTGACGGTGAGGCTAGAGTGGTTTTACTGAAGACGAAGAATGGCATGCTTATACGACCGATACAAAGGTTATATCCATTAGAGATACCTATGGAAGATACCTTTTCCAAAACATCTTTATGTAAAAGAATTGTCAGCTCTGTCCATAGAAGACCTCAGGGTGAACCAACTATTGTGACCACTATAAGTGGACGAGAAATTAAAAGGCCAAAGAGGCTTGTAGATAATTGATTGTATTGTATTGTTTGGTGTGTAAATTGATGAATTATTAATGTAAATACTTTTACACACAAAAAAGGGGGAGGATGTTGTGAATCAGACGGTTCACCCTGTTGTGAATCAGACGGTTCACCCTGTTGGACCAGAAGTAGTAGTTTTTAATTGCATTTTTTTGAGGAGTTTTCCTCGGGGGTTTTGCAAGCCTGGTTTTTGGAGAGATGATTGTAAAAATTAACTAAGCACGGGTTTTTGCATACTAGAGAGCTGTATTTTTTGCATTAAAATAAAGGAATAAAATTCTTAACGTCAGAGCTGCTTGTTTCATTTAATCAGAAGAATAAAAAGTTACAACACTATGCATGAAGTACATACAGACGCCAGCAGCGTAGGTGTTGCAGCAGTGTTGTTACAATCAATCGATCAGGGTTTGAAGTGGAAAGCAGTTATGTACTACAGTAGACATTGTACTGACGCAAAAAATATTACGATAGCTACGAACTGGAAGTACTCGCAGTTGTTGAAGGATTGCAACGTTTCAGGATTTACATTTTGGGTAAAAGTTTCAAAGTCATCACGGACTGTGCTGCGATCACAAACGTAAAGGAAAAAACGCCTCTAATACCAAGAATTGCGCGATGGTGCATACGACTAGCCGAATATGATTTTGAGTGTGTACATCGTCCGGGTAGTCGAATGACGTCACGTCACGTAGACGTCCAAGTCACGTAGACGCCCTTAGTCGAGCACCACCTGAGAAAAAGGTTATGGAAGAAACAATCGTTCTACAGCTAAGTGGTCTGATGATTGGCTGCTCACAATGCAACTCCGATATGAGGCTATTCGCAATATCACCCTAATACTTCAAGGTCATCGGAAATCCGAACGAGAAAAACAAATTCGAGCTGAATATGTACTGCGGAAAAATAGATTGTACAAATTAAGCAAGGACAAGACTTTTTTTTGTGATTCCAAAGGCCGTGCGTGGACAGATGGTACGTTTTTGCCATGATAGAATGGGACATTTTAGTACTGATAAGACATTACAACGAATAACCGAGCACTACTGGTTTCCCCGAATGCGTAACTACGTGAAGAATTACCTTGCCGCTTGTATAGAATGCTGTTACCAAAAATCGAAAGGTGGTAAGCCTGAAGGTCGACTTCATACACACGAAGTGGAACCCATACCGTTCCAGACGATACATGTCGATCACTTAGGACCGTTTGTTAAAGGTAGACGAGGTTTTGTTTATATTGTTGCGGTAAGTGATGTCTTTAGTAAATATATGATTGTAAAAGCAGTACGGAATACAACATTTCCGGTATTACAAACCTTGAATGAGCTAAGCAGTTATTTTGGCTTACCTAGAACAATCGTTACCGATCGTGGTACTGCCTACACATCGAGACTTTTCGAAAACTATTGTGATGATAATAATATACGTCACATTAAAACTGCTGTCCGCACACCTTGGGCAAACGGACAGGTGGAAAGAGCAAATCAGTTAATCTTGCATTACCTTCGAACGTCCACCTCCAACGCTAAAGACTGGGGCAGTTACCTGCGCGAATTGCAGTGGACTGTGAACTCCCAAAGAAATAGTTCCACGAGCTATACTCCAAACGAGTTTGTTTTTGATTTTAAGTTAACCGATGTGGTGCAAAATCGGATGGTCGCCGCAATCATCGATGAATCACCCCAAGAAGGTATTACGAAAAAACGCACTGATGCCCTAGCCCAGATGAAACGACACCAAGACACCTGGAAGAAACGTTTCGACGAAAAACACCGAACTCCCATTACCTATGGCCCAGAGGATTTAGTGCTGGTGGAGAACGACCTGCAAGCAACTGGCGAATCCCGAAAGCTTGACGCGCACTATAAGGGACCGTATCTCATTACGAAGGTCTTAAGAAATGACCGGTATCTCATCGAAGACATTCCGGGGATGTAATTAAAACAGAAAAGGTTTTGTTCTGTCTACGCAGCGGACAAATTGAAGCCGTGGTGCCGTGCTTCGCCTGAGTTAGACGACATCGAAGAGGCAGCCGTGGAGGACGAAAACGGGGATGACATCGGGACGATGCCAAGTCAGGAAGAGCCGAATTGTCAACCGAAAAAAACAACCCTGGTGACGTCTGTCAAGTAGATAAAAAGGAGTGCGAAAATTGTTTTCTTAGCGTACGGACGTGCTTCTGTTTTTTTTGCTAATCAATTATTGTGTCTTAATGTATTTTTGCTAATCAATTCTTGTGTCTTAATAATAATTTCTTGTATTTTCTTTCTTACAATTATACCTGACGATTAAAACCAGTCAATTTAATTAAAACAACGTGAAGTTTTTTTTAACTTGACACAAGTTTGGTAAAACACGGTTCGTGAAACGCGACTGCTGGCAAAAATTGGAAAAACCTGAATCATGGAAAGGAACAATAAATGCGAAAATAATAACGGATTGCCAGTATCTGCATATTCGAAACTTCTTTCGCCACTTTTTTTGAGCATAGCTGATGGTAAAAAGTTGAAGGCAATATTATTTATTCATGTAGGCGATATTAAAATCGAAATGTCAGTCAATGGTAACATTTGGGAGAAACGAAATATTACGAGAAATATTATTGTGAAAATATGAGTACAGAGTACCATTCCCCAACAACGTTTATGGAAATGACCAAAGTTATAATGGAAACTAATTCATGCGACTGATCAATGGGAAGAAGGCGGTAAAAAACTAAATGAAAAAAAATTACTTGATGTAATTTTAAGGAAAAGGGTTGATTGTGATTCGAGTCTTTTGGAAAGTAGACAATCTGTTCTCATCCCACTCGCTAAAAACGTAAATGTTTACCTTTCAGCGTTTTCATTTACATGCTTTTCATGGAATAAATGCAAATATGTTTTTACATTGAAGGACGAAGCATATGTTTATTATAGAGTTGTCATTATAAAATCGAAACATGAATTATCCAGTATTCTCAGACAGTTTTTCTTAGATGCAGAAAAGGAAACTGTTTCGCATGAAAAACCAGTTTCGCTGAGAACTTATAATGGAAGTGAATATGTAAACAAAGAGGCAAAGAAAGTTCTCATGACGATGAATATTACTCATGAATTGTCGCCACCCAATGTGAAGCAGTGTAAAGGTATGCATGAACGAGAAAATCGTGCGCTGCGTGATTCTGCTAGAACAATGTTGTTCAATACAGATCTTTCAAAGACAGATCGCTTTTGCTGTGGACAGAAGCTGTAGGAACAGCAGTATATCTTCGAAATCGTGTTCCAAATTAGGAGTTACGAAAATGATTCCATGTCTCTCACCTGAGAATTTTGGAGCAAAGGCGTAAGCACTTTTGTGCATATTCCCGATTCGATGATATAAAAGATGAATCCCAAGGCAAGAAAAGGGATCCTATTATTACTATTAAGTATGAAATGTCAAATTTTGAAACGAAAATTTTGTTTATTTGATCTCCAATAAGAAACAATATGATTAATCGAAATATGCGCCTCAGCTATCGATGATGTTTTGCCATTTTAACGGTAACGTTTTTATGCCTGCAACGAAGAAGTCTCCGGGGCGAGAGGCAGTGAAATCCGAAAAGTCATTTTTCACAGCTTCTTGAGAACTGAAGGATTTTCCTTGTAAGAACTGGTCGAATTCCTGGAATAAGTGGTAGTCCGTTGATGCAAGGTCTGTTGAATACGGTGGTGAGTAGCGTTGTTCGAGTGACATGTGGTCGCACGTTGTCTTGTCAGAGGATTGGACGGTCTCTATTGACCAATCTGGGCTGTTTAATAGAAAGCCTCTCATCATCACGTTCAATTATTGCAGTAGACATAGCTGTTATGGATTGACCAGGTCTCATAAATCTGTAATGGATAATTCCGGCGCTGGACCACCAAACAGACTCTATAAGCTTTTTCTGATGAATGTTTAGTTTAGGGCTCTATTCCGGAACCTCTTCTTTATCAAACCATTGTTCCGAACGTTTTCGATAGTCAAATAAGATCCATTTTTCATCAATCGTTACAATGCGGTGTAGAAAAGGTTAGATTTTATACTGTAACTGTAAAGAAAGGCAAGCTCTGAGACGATTTCGTTTTTGACGCCCAATTTGTTTTAAGTAAACCAAAATTGTTAGAATAGAAACGTTAAACCCTGCCGCTAGTTCACGCGTAGTTTGAGACGTATCTACTTCCACTACAGCTTTCAGGTTGTCATTAACTAAAACAGCAGGGCTAAAATAACCAGAACGAAACTTATAAAACCAACGACGTAAGATCCGATGGTTAGCTGCACCTTCCGCAAATACTTCATTGATGTTTCGAGCTGCCTGCGATGCATTGATTGTCTTATGAAAGCTACTCTATATCAGAAGATTCAAAAAGGAACTACAATTTTCAGTATGAATAGGAAAGAGTAATATTACACCTTCATGATAAGAAAAAACATAAAAACCGTTATAATCAATTATCAGAGATATCGACTCTCAAATTTAGCTCTTATGAAAATCGGACATTTCAATCTTAATGACCAAATAATAAGGTGTACCAAGTTTTCAATCTTGAAAAGAAAGCCGTTGAAAGAGTTGCAGATGTCGAAATCCAAGATACAACGAATGTAATGGATCAGGTCATCCTTTACCAGTTGAAGTATTAGAAGACGAGTTTGAGAAAGCGACTGCATAAGAGCATATCACAGATGCTGATGTTTTTGTGGATGAAGTGGAGGTTGATAATACAAGTTTATTACCAATCGAACCACATACATAGGAAGATTGACCACATTGGTCGAAGCTACACACAAAATCAATTCATCCATCAGATCGTGTGGTAGGTGACAGACCCGTACGCATAACTGCAATGAAGTTTCATTAGATCCAGTTTCGTTTGAAGATGCAATTATAAGAGACGATTCTGAGCTCAGGAAAAAGGCAATGGATGATGAGATAATATCACTTCTCAAAAGTTTGAAGTGACAAGACGTGGGGAGCTTAAACCAACAGAACGTTCGAACATTATAAGCAACGATGTTTTAGTCAGAATCAAGGTAGAGACTGATACAATTTGACGCGTTTCTTAATACTAGTCTTGAGGAAGCGATTTATATGCAGTAACCACAAGAATATGATGATGGATTTGGATGTTTGCCAACTGAAGTCTATGGGCTCAAACAGCTATCCAGGACTTGGAATAATAAATTCAAGGAATTTGTAAAATTTCATGGGCTTTCGCACTCAAAATTGGCAATCAAATCAATCTGTTAACATCATGCTTGCTGAGTAGAGAAAATTTCTTCCCGCTCTTTGCAAATTTTAGTTCTTTCTGTTAAATTATAACTTCATTTCATAAAAGAGTTTTTGTTTACCTCAAAGCTTTCACCTGAATAGCTGGCTAAATTGAAGTCTGGACTTTAAGCGTAATTACCCATAACTAACCACAAATAGCTGCCTGAGCATTCTTCTTCTGATTTGCGGCGCTTCTCAAGTTATATATTTTTCTATTGGTGACTACAACATGGCGGACTTGAGCCCCGACTACCCGCGCTGTTGCAACAAGGCATATGGCTCACTCGTCTTGATGTATGATAGCTGCTTGAAATGGTTCCACCTCCAAATTGCGCCAAAACTGATGAGGCTACTTTTCTTCAATCGGACCAATATCGTCACTGAAAGTTGAGTTGCTTGGAGAAGTCCATTGATAACTAGCCTCGCTAATTGAAAGACTTAACCTAAGTGCAAGACTTAAAAGCAGTCTGCGGGAGTGGCTGACATTAGCTCTGTGGGAGGAGATTTTAGGCTCCCTTGGTGAGCTCGATAGTAGATGCAGCACCGTAGAAGCGATAGTAGTCAAGTGCCAACATGATTTAATTTCTGGCTTGGCTGGGGTAAATTGCGAGCTATCAAAGTGACTTATCTGTGGAAATTGAAAGGCTTGAACGTCGCTTTAGGAGATGCGATACAATCTTAAATGGTGTGACCACTTTAGTTCCTGATTCTGAGCTCAATAGATGTGTCGTCGACTTGTCTTGGAGTGGAGTACTGCAATGGTGATATCATGGTTGTCAAAAGCAGAGACTCAGTCTTGGTAACGTTCTTCAGCATGGACATACGTAATCGTTTGTTTAGAACCTACTTCAAAAGACCTGTATTCTGAAGAACCAAATTTCCAACAAATTAAACATAAATACAACAACAACTGAAAGAACAAATAAGCGAAAGAAGACTAGATGAAGGAGAAATTTATCTCTTTCGATGTGATATCTTTATTCACTAACATTCCAATTTATACAGCAATAAAAACCATAAAAAAAAAAGTAGAAAATCTGCCACCACACTAAGATAAACAAAACACAATTCCTGAAAGTTCTACAAATTTGCCTTCAAGATAATAACTTTTTCGTTTCAATAAACAAATATATTATATAACCAGGTGTTTGGTATGCCAATTAGAAATCCACTTTCACCAACCATCGCAGACATTTAAATGGACTATTTACTAGAATGGACAATACTCTATAAGAAAGAAAATATTTCTGTTGCCGACATCTGGCAACCCTGCTGTTTTTGACATTTGAACATAAATTTCGGTCTAATATGTAAATTTGTTTAGCTGCTCTCTCTTTTTGGTTTGTTAGTCAAGCGAGTTAGTCAAGTCATATCAAAATTTTTTAAAGCGATCTATTGTAATATTTTAATTTGGATTTATAATAAATGAACATTGAAATCGACGCTAAAGTTTGATAAGTTAATTTCATAAAAATTTCCATATTCCCCCGTAAAAACCCCTAATATAAACTAAACACACGACTCCCTTGTGTCGGTTCATATAGCTCAATAAACTTTAATGACCCTATAAAACTGTTACGAAATAATTCCAAAGAATCAATAAGAAACACTTTGTCCACTTAACTTTACAAAATCATTACGAAGGAATTCCTGGAATTATTTAGCAACAAAGTATATTCTTCAAAACAACTCCTAAGAGTTAATAAACATTCTGCCACACAGTGATCCACTTTTCGGCAATTAAAAACTCGTACGCAGCGATCGATCGATCGATGCACTGCTAATTACGAAATACTTTCTTCAGAATTCACTGCACAACAAAGTTGCTGCAGTAAACAATTTGCATTACAAAGCGCTGCTTTCTTCTCTGCCAGCGCACAGAATTCAACTATAAAAGGGCAACAGCAATCAGAGTCAAGGAGAGAAGTAAAAAGTCATCCAGTCAGTCAAAGATAAAGTGAAAGTTAAGTTCGGTTCAAATAAGCAAATAAATAATAAATAATAATAAATAAGCAAATAAGCGCTGCTTTCTTCTCTGCCAGCGCACAGAATTCAACTATAAAAGGGCAACAGCAATCAGAGTCAAGGAGAGAAGTAAAAAGTCATCCAGTCAGTCAAAGATAAAGTGAAAGTTAAGTTCGGTTCAAATAAGCAAATAAGTGTACAAATAGTGAAATAAAAATAAAATAAAACTTAAACTTTAAAAAGGGAATATAAAATCTTTTATTCAATCCCAAAATAAGTTCCATTTCTGGCGCAGTCGGCAGGATCTGCGAAAGTCCTGAATTATTATCAGTGTCCTTCTACGTATTAACGTATAACGCGGATTTCAGAATCCTGAAAAACTTAAAATTTTTTCTAAAGATAGAAAAAATTTTTTCAAGATTTCAAAAAAAAATTTTTTCTAAAGTTAGAAAACTTTTCTTCACTATTTGAACTTTGTGCACTAAACCGAAAGATCGGAGAAGAAAAAAAAGTGACAAAAAATCTACATGCTACCAGAGAAGGAAGTATTAGAGACAGAAGAACCAGCCGAACGAACCTCATCATTTACTCCATTGGGAAGAGAGAGAGCAAAGCTGACGGAAACCGAGGACATCGACAACGAGGAAACAACAAACTTCATTGAGGAATACAAAGAACGGACATATCGTATGAACTTTAACCAGTAAACATTATATAAAATTTTTTCTTAATCTCAACAATAATTATTTCGTTTGTTAAGTTATCAATCTTGTTATTTTTTGAAAAATTTGTTTTCAACTAATATATTATTATTTTTAATAACTGATACTAAAATTTTTTTTTTTTTTTCGTCTGTATTAAAATCAAAATTTACTCAACAAAAAATCATAGTTATTGTGGCGTGCACGTGTGCGTGTGTGTGTTCGCTGACGAGCGATCATACACACCGACACGGTCGAGCATTAAACTTTAAGTAGGTGGAGTCGTTCGGATATCGGATCCTTAACGACGCGACACTTTGTTGCACTCCACTTCGAAATAAGTTTACGCTACTTGGCTGGTCGAGCGATCGATAAGCCAAGGCAAACAAACAACCGCTTCATTGCTGTAAACGATACAGCAATGCTGAGCGTGCACTTTGCCGTCGCCACTGTTTACGTTCCGCCGGCTAGACGGATTAGCTACCCGCTGCTGGCGGCGAATAAACATGCGCTTGTCGTGGACGTTCGCCGGTGTCGTGTTGGCGCTGCTTTTCTTTCTGCCGTCGCTGGCAGAATGCGGAGTAAGTATAAATACGACATCGCGGCCGCGTCGACGACAAAGTAACGGACGGCATGTATCGCTATACAATTGTTGTTCTGATTATCGTAGCCCTCTGCTACGTCGCGGTTAAAGCGTTGCTCAAGTGGCTATGGTGGCATACCCTTTGGGATATGCTGCCATGGCCTTAAGATTTAGAGTTTTCTTGACCGCTCAAGAAGATAGACGCAGCTACTCCCGCGTCCCAATACTACGATTAACAAATCTTGTAAATAAAAGGCTTGCTCGAGCAAGCGCCTCAAAGACAAACTCGACTTTAATTATATTAGGAAAAATATTCCTAAATTATCAATCATTTTCTGAAATTTTTTGTGCAAAATTTAAAAATGGCTCAAGTATCATTTGATCCCTTGAAATATTTATCAAACCTTCCTGAATTCAATGGGGACGGTAGAGAACTACATAACTTTATTTCTTTGATAGATAGGGTACACCCAACACTAGAAACGTACGAGGAGTTATCTAATGGCATTTTTTCAGATTTAATTAAAAGTAAATTAAAAGGTAGAGCTAGAGAGGCAATAGAAATAAATTGTCAGGCAGATAACTGGACACGAATTAAAGAAGTCTTACAAAATAATTTCGGTGACAGACATAATTGCGAAGAACATTTTGACGAACTTCGTAGTACCACTTTTAAAACAAATAGTGTAGAGTTTTATAATGAAATTAAAATTAAACTTAGAAGACTAAATAACAAAACAGTGATACTACTAGGAAATGGCGAAGCAGCCAATACTTGTGCAACCAATAATACACGAACCGCTCTGAACATTTTCAAAGCAAAAATAGCGGAACCTATGAAAACGATATTAACGTGCCGAAACCCAAATAGTTTAGAAACAGCAATGAACATCTTATTCGCAGCTGGATACGCTTACTTAGGACCAAACATAGAAAAACGACCAATTAACAATCGACATCGACAAATACATGAACATAAACCACAATACAAAACCGACACCTATCACTATCAAAACAGACAAGTACACGAACCTAAACCACGTTACAGAAATGACAACTATTATAGACAAGTACACGAAAATAGACCACATTATAAAACCGACACTAATTTTAACCAAAACCCACGATATAATCCTCAAAATCGTTATAAAAATCAGAACCAGTATCAACAAAATAGGGAAAACTATCAATACAGAAATAATAACAATAGAAACAATTTTAACCAACATAATCAACGTACGCAACCTCCCAACGAAACCACTAACCAGTTACTTCCCGAACCAATGGACATTAACAAACACGAAATTGCAGAAAATTTTCAATCAACAGCCTCAATAGTAAATTACCATATATAACGATTATAACAAAATTAGGCCAAATAAAACTAATAATAGATACACGAGCAACACATTCAATTTTGAATCCCGGAATTTGCCATCCTAAATGGAAAATTAATACTAATCCAATCGATATACGAACTATAAAAGGAAACGTACAAATAAAAGAAAAAGTCAGAATACCATTACCAGAAGAGTTAGGAAACCCATCAAATTTAGTAGAATTTATTATTTTTAAATTTCATGACCAATACGACGGTTTAATAGGGAACGACATACTAAAAAAACTTTAAGGCCATAATAAACTATGAAGAAAACACTTTAACTATAAACGAGAATATAGACGAGAATCCTTTGCAATTCCAAAATAAAAATCAATTTTCATTAAAAATTCCCATCAGCTTAAAAGAAGGGTTAGCGTATGCTAAAGAACAGGAATCCCTAGACGGAAACCTAATAATAAAAGAAGGAATTTATAATGTTCAGAATTTCGAAATAGACGCTATAGTGGAAGCATCAGATTGCACCATTATACCAAATTATATCGGGCCAATAATAACAGAAGAAGGTAATCATGAAAATTTTAACATAATAGAACAAACTGAGCGTAAATCAGAAGTTCTAAAAAAAATCCGTATTGAACACCTTAACAGCGAAGAAAACCAATTATTGGGTAAACTTATTACAAAATATAAAGACATTTTTTATCAAGACAATTCAGACCTAACGTTTACAAACGCTATTAAACACGAAATTCGAACCTTAAATGATGTTCCCATTTATACTAAATCATATAGATACCCATACGTCCACAAACAAGAAGTCCAAAATCAGATTCAGGACTTACTGAATAATGGTATAATTCGTCATAGTAATTCACCTTATTCCTCACCCATTTGGATAGTTCCCAAAAAAAATGGATGCCAGTGGGAAAACCAAGTGGAGACTTGTCATTGATTATCGAAAACTTAATGAGGTAACCATCGATGACAAAATCCCCATTCCGAATATTGATGAAATCTTGGAAAAATTGGGAAGATGCTAATATTTCACAACTCTTGATTTAGCTAAGGGTTTTCATCAAATAGAGATCGAAGAAAAGGACATTCATAAAACTGCATTCAGTGTCGAGGGCGGTCATTATGAATTTTTACGAATGCCATTTGGATTAAAAACTGCACCAGCAACCTTTCAAAGGTTGATGAATAACCTTTTTAAAGATTATATAAATAAAATTTGCCTAATCTATCTGGACGATATAATAATCTTTTCCACTTCACTTCAGGAACACATAGACTCAATTAACAAAATTTTCACACGACTTAGAGAAGCTAATTTAAAAGTACAACTAGATAAGTCCGAATTTTTAAAAAAGGAAACAGAATTCCTCGGTCATATAGTAACTCCAGACGGTATAAAACCTAACCCAAAAAAGATAGAGTGTGTCCTAAAATTCCCAATCCCTAAAACTCAGAAACAAATAAAGCAGTTCCTAGGACTCACAGGTTACTATAGAAAATTCATAAAAGACTATTCATTAATCGCCAAGCCCATGACAAAATACCTCAAAAAAGACACCAAAATAAACCTATCCGATACAATGTACCGAAAGAGCTTCCAAACTTTAAAAGAGCTATTAACAAATGATCCAACAATACTATACACAGCACAACAAAAGAGAAACCAATAGATTTCGTAAATGGAAAAATCTCGAGTGAAAAGTATTTACAGATTTTTGACATGATATCAAGAAAAAAAGAAAAAACAATAGGAAAAATAAATGAAAACAGAACAGACATAGAAATAAATGCAGGTGTTAATTATATTAAGGAAATAAGAGGAGGAAAAAATCATTCGAAATACAGAAAAATCACAACTGAAAAATTAGATAACGAACACGTAATTAACACAAAAACAGGACTAAAATATTATAAAAAACACATCAGACAAGATAAAAAATTCCAAGATAAGAACAATCCCACTATTAAGTCAAAAAAATAATTATTTTACCTCTCCCGACAGAAACACCATGACACTAACAACCCTCATAAACCTTACTATCATCACGAAAACCATGACGCAAACTATGGACATACAGGACCTTTCAAACAACAATGGATTCCTACCAATTAAAATAACAGAAACTAAAGTAATAGACCACTATACTAAAATACTGCACCTAATTAACATGACAGATTACGAACTAACGATACAAATTATACAAAAAAATATAAACATTCTAAAAATATCTACAACAGACACTCGAACACTATTAAACAGCATTAACAAGAACTTTATTCTATTACAAAACAAAATCACTAACTTAATTCCTCACTTCAAACAAAAACATGGACTTATTAACATATTAGGAAAAGGAATGAAATTTTTAGCAGGAACAATGGACAGTGACGACGAACTACAAATTCAAGACACACTTAAAAATATTTAAAAATATTTATATTTAAAAATATAAATACACTCAAAATTGGCAATCAAATCAATCTGTTAACATCATGCTTGCTGAGTAGAGAAAATTTCTTCCCGCTCTTTGCAAATTTTAGTTCTTTCTGTTAAATTATAACTTCATTTCATAAAAGAGTTTTTGTTTACCTCAAAGCTTTCACCTGAATAGCTGGCTAAATTGAAGTCTGGACTTTAAGCGTAATTACCCATAACTAACCACAAATAGCTGCCTGAGCATTCTTCTTCTGATTTGCGGCGCTTCTCAAGTTATATATTTTTCTATTGGTGACTACAACATGGCGGACTTGAGCCCCGACTACCCGCGCTGTTGCAACAAGGCATATGGCTCACTCGTCTTGATGTATGATAGCTGCTTGAAATGGTTCCACCTCCAAATTGCGCCAAAACTGATGAGGCTACTTTTCTTCAATCGGACCAATATCGTCACTGAAAGTTGAGTTGCTTGGAGAAGTCCATTGATAACTAGCCTCGCTAATTGAAAGACTTAACCTAAGTGCAAGACTTAAAAGCAGTCTGCGGGAGTGGCTGACATTAGCTCTGTGGGAGGAGATTTTAGGCTCCCTTGGTGAGCTCGATAGTAGATGCAGCACCGTAGAAGCGATAGTAGTCAAGTGCCAACATGATTTAATTTCTGGCTTGGCTGGGGTAAATTGCGAGCTATCAAAGTGACTTATCTGTGGAAATTGAAAGGCTTGAACGTCGCTTTAGGAGATGCGATACAATCTTAAATGGTGTGACCACTTTAGTTCCTGATTCTGAGCTCAATAGATGTGTCGTCGACTTGTCTTGGAGTGGAGTACTGCAATGGTGATATCATGGTTGTCAAAAGCAGAGACTCAGTCTTGGTAACGTTCTTCAGCATGGACATACGTAATCGTTTGTTTAGAACCTACTTCAAAAGACCTGTATTCTGAAGAACCAAATTTCCAACAAATTAAACATAAATACAACAACAACTGAAAGAACAAATAAGCGAAAGAAGACTAGATGAAGGAGAAATTTATCTCTTTCGATGTGATATCTTTATTCACTAACATTCCAATTTATACAGCAATAAAAACCATAAAAAAAAAAGTAGAAAATCTGCCACCACACTAAGATAAACAAAACACAATTCCTGAAAGTTCTACAAATTTGCCTTCAAGATAATAACTTTTTCGTTTCAATAAACAAATATATTATATAACCAGGTGTTTGGTATGCCAATTAGAAATCCACTTTCACCAACCATCGCAGACATTTAAATGGACTATTTACTAGAATGGACAATACTCTATAAGAAAGAAAATATTTCTGTTGCCGACATCTGGCAACCCTGCTGTTTTTGACATTTGAACATAAATTTCGGTCTAATATGTAAATTTGTTTAGCTGCTCTCTCTTTTTGGTTTGTTAGTCAAGCGAGTTAGTCAAGTCATATCAAAATTTTTTAAAGCGATCTATTGTAATATTTTAATTTGGATTTATAATAAATGAACATTGAAATCGACGCTAAAGTTTGATAAGTTAATTTCATAAAAATTTCCATATTCCCCCGTAAAAACCCCTAATATAAACTAAACACACGACTCCCTTGTGTCGGTTCATATAGCTCAATAAACTTTAATGACCCTATAAAACTGTTACGAAATAATTCCAAAGAATCAATAAGAAACACTTTGAACACATCAATAAGAAACACACAAACATCAAATAAAAACACTTAACTTTACAAAATCATTACGAAGGAATTCCTGGAATTATTTAGCAACAAAGTATATTCTTCAAAACAACTCCTAAGAGTTAATAAACATTCTGCCACACAGTGATCCACTTTTCGGCAATTAAAAACTCGTACGCAGCGATCGATCGATCGATGCACTGCTAATTACGAAATACTTTCTTCAGAATTCACTGCACAACAAAGTTGCTGCAGTAAACAATTTGCATTACAAAGCGCTGCTTTCTTCTCTGCCAGCGCACAGAATTCAACTATAAAAGGGCAACAGCAATCAGAGTCAAGGAGAGAAGTAAAAAGTCATCCAGTCAGTCAAAGATAAAGTGAAAGTTAAGTTCGGTTCAAATAAGCAAATAAATAATAAATAATAATAAATAAGCAAATAAGCGCTGCTTTCTTCTCTGCCAGCGCACAGAATTCAACTATAAAAGGGCAACAGCAATCAGAGTCAAGGAGAGAAGTAAAAAGTCATCCAGTCAGTCAAAGATAAAGTGAAAGTTAAGTTCGGTTCAAATAAGCAAATAAGTGTACAAATAGTGAAATAAAAATAAAATAAAACTTAAACTTTAAAAAGGGAATATAAAATCTTTTATTCAATCCCAAAATAAGTTCCATTTCTGGCGCAGTCGGCAGGATCTGCGAAAGTCCTGAATTATTATCAGTGTCCTTCTACGTATTAACGTATAACGCGGATTTCAGAATCCTGAAAAACTTAAAATTTTTTCTAAAGATAGAAAAAATTTTTTCAAGATTTCAAAAAAAAATTTTTTCTAAAGTTAGAAAACTTTTCTTCACTATTTGAACTTTGTGCACTAAACCGAAAGATCGGAGAAGAAAAAAAAGTGACAAAAAATCTACATGCTACCAGAGAAGGAAGTATTAGAGACAGAAGAACCAGCCGAACGAACCTCATCATTTACTCCATTGGGAAGAGAGAGAGCAAAGCTGACGGAAACCGAGGACATCGACAACGAGGAAACAACAAACTTCATTGAGGAATACAAAGAACGGACATATCGTATGAACTTTAACCAGTAAACATTATATAAAATTTTTTCTTAATCTCAACAATAATTATTTCGTTTGTTAAGTTATCAATCTTGTTATTTTTTGAAAAATTTGTTTTCAACTAATATATTATTATTTTTAATAACTGATACTAAAATTTTTTTTTTTTTTTCGTCTGTATTAAAATCAAAATTTACTCAACAAAAAATCATAGTTATTGTGGCGTGCACGTGTGCGTGTGTGTGTTCGCTGACGAGCGATCATACACACCGACACGGTCGAGCATTAAACTTTAAGTAGGTGGAGTCGTTCGGATATCGGATCCTTAACGACGCGACACTTTGTTGCACTCCACTTCGAAATAAGTTTACGCTACTTGGCTGGTCGAGCGATCGATAAGCCAAGGCAAACAAACAACCGCTTCATTGCTGTAAACGATACAGCAATGCTGAGCGTGCACTTTGCCGTCGCCACTGTTTACGTTCCGCCGGCTAGACGGATTAGCTACCCGCTGCTGGCGGCGAATAAACATGCGCTTGTCGTGGACGTTCGCCGGTGTCGTGTTGGCGCTGCTTTTCTTTCTGCCGTCGCTGGCAGAATGCGGAGTAAGTATAAATACGACATCGCGGCCGCGTCGACGACAAAGTAACGGACGGCATGTATCGCTATACAATTGTTGTTCTGATTATCTATACTAGCGGTTAAAGCGTTGCTCACGTGGCTATGGTGGCATACCCTTTGGGATATGCTGCCATGGCCTTAAGATTTAGAGTTTTCTTGACCGCTCAAGAAGATAGACGCAGCTACTCCCGCGTCCCAATACTACGATTAACAAATCTTGTAAATAAAAGGCTTGCTCGAGCAAGCGCCTCAAAGACAAACTCGACTTTAATTATATTAGGAAAAATATTCCTAAATTATGAATCATTTTCTGAAATTTTTTGTGCAAAATTTAAAAATGGCTCAAGTATCATTTGATCCCTTGAAATATTTATCAAACCTTCCTGAATTCAATGGGGACGGTAGAGAACTACATAACTTTATTTCTTTGATAGATAGGGTACACCCAACACTAGAAACGTACGAGGAGTTATCTAATGGCATTTTTTCAGATTTAATTAAAAGTAAATTAAAAGGTAGAGCTAGAGAGGCAATAGAAATAAATTGTCAGGCAGATAACTGGACACGAATTAAAGAAGTCTTACAAAATAATTTCGGTGACAGACATAATTGCGAAGAACTTTTTGACGAACTTCGTAGTACCACTTTTAAAACAAATAGTGTAGAGTTTTATAATGAAATTAAAATTAAACTTAGAAGACTAAATAACAAAACAGTGATACTACTAGGAAATGGCGAAGCAGCCAATACTTGTGCAACCAATAATACACGAACCGCTCTGAACATTTTCAAAGCAAAAATAGCGGAACCTATGAAAACGATATTAACGTGCCGAAACCCAAATAGTTTAGAAACAGCAATGAACATCTTATTCGCAGCTGGATACGCTTACTTAGGACCAAACATAGAAAAACGACCAATTAACAATCGACATCGACAAATACATGAACAATACAAAACCGACACCTATCACTATCAAAACAGACAAGTACACGAACCTAAACCACGTTACAGAAATGACAACTATTATAGACAAGTACACGAAAATAGACCACATTATAAAACCGACACTAATTTTAACCAAAACCCACGATATAATCCTCAAAATCGTTATCAAAATCAGAACCAGTATCAACAAAATAGGGAAAACTATCAATACAGAAATAATAACAATAGAAACAATTTTAACCGACATAATCAACGTACGCAACCTCCCAACGAAACCACTAACCAGTTACTTCCCGAACCAATGGACATTAACAAACACGAAATTGCAGAAAATTTTCAATCAACAGCCTCAATAGTAAATTACCATATATAACGATTATAACAAAATTAGGCCAAATAAAACTAATAATAGATACACGAGCAACACATTCAATTTTGAATCCCGGAATTTGCCATCCTAAATGGAAAATTAATACTAATCCAATCGATATACGAACTATAAAAGGAAACGTACAAATAAAAGAAAAAGTCAGAATACCATTACCAGAAGAGTTAGGAAACCCATCAAATTTAGTAGAATTTATTATTTTTAAATTTCATGACCAATACGACGGTTTAATAGGGAACGACATACTAAAAAAACTTTAAGGCCATAATAAACTATGAAGAAAACACTTTAACTATAAACGAGAATATAGACGAGAATCCTTTGCAATTCCAAAATAAAAATCAATTTTCATTAAAAATTCCCATCAGCTTAAAAGAAGGGTTAGCGTATGCTAAAAAACAGGAATCCCTAGACGGAAACCTAATAATAAAAGAAGGAATTTATAATGTTCAGAATTTCGAAATAGACGCTATAGTGGAAGCATCAGATTGCACCATTATACCAAATTATATCGGGCCAATAATAACAGAAGAAGTTAATCATGAAAATTTTAACATAATAGAACAAACTGAGCGTAAATCAGAAGTTCTAAAAAAATCCGTATTGAACACCTTAACAGCGAAGAAAACCAATTATTGGGTAAACTTATTACAAAATATAAAGACATTTTTTATCAAGACAATTCAGACCTAACGTTTACAAACGCTATTAAACACGAAATTCGAACCTTAAATGATGTTCCCATTTATACTAAATCATATAGATACCCATACGTCCACAAACAAGAAGTCCAAAATCAGATTCAGGACTTACTGAATAATGGTATAATTCGTCATAGTAATTCACCTTATTCCTCACCCATTTGGATAGTTCCCAAAAAAAATGGATGCCAGTGGGAAAACCAAGTGGAGACTTGTCATTGATTATCGAAAACTTAATGAGGTAACCATCGATAACAAATACCCCATTCCGAATATTGATGAAATCTTGGAAAAATTGGGAAGATGCTAATATTTCACAACTCTTGATTTAGCTAAGGGTTTTCATCAAATAGAGATCGAAGAAGACATTCATAAAACTGCATTCAGTGTCGAGGGCGGTCATTATGAATTTTTACGAATGCCATTTGGATTAAAAACTGCACCAGCAACCTTTCAAAGGTTGATGAATAACCTTTTTAAAGATTATATAAATAAAATTTGCCTAATCTATCTGGACGATATAATAATCTTTTCCACTTCACTTCAGGAACACATAGACTCAATTAACAAAATTTTCACACGACTTAGAGAAGCTAATTTAAAAGTACAACTAGATAAGTCCGAATTTTTAAAAAAGGAAACAGAATTCCTCGGTCATATAGTAACTCCAGACGGTATAAAACCTAACCCAAAAAAGATAGAGTGTGTCCTAAAATTCCCAATCCCTAAAACTCAGAAACAAATAAAGCAGTTCCTAGGACTCACAGGTTACTATAGAAAATTCATAAAAGACTATTCATTAATCGCCAAGCCCATGACAAAATACCTCAAAAAAGACACCAAAATAAACCTATCCGATACAATGTACCGAAAGAGCTTCCAAACTTTAAAAGAGCTATTAACAAATGATCCAACAATACTATACACAGCACAACAAAAGAGAAACCAATAGATTTCGTAAATGGAAAAATCTCGAGTGAAAAGTATTTACAGATTTTTGACATGATATCAAGAAAAAAAGAAAAAACAATAGGAAAAATAAATGAAAACAGAACAGACATAGAAATAAATGCAGGTGTTAATTATATTAAGGAAATAAGAGGAGGAAAAAATCATTCGAAATACAGAAAAATCACAACTGAAAAATTAGATAACGAACACGTAATTAACACAAAAACAGGACTAAAATATTATAAAAAACACATCAGACAAGATAAAAAATTCCAAGATAAGAACAATCCCACTATTAAGTCAAAAAAATAATTATTTTACCTCTCCCGACAGAAACACCATGACACTAACAACCCTCATAAACCTTACTATCATCACGAAAACCATGACGCAAACTATGGACATACAGGACCTTTCAAACAACAATGGATTCCTACCAATTAAAATAACAGAAACTAAAGTAATAGACCACTATACTAAAATACTGCACCTAATTAACATGACAGATTACGAACTAACGATACAAATTATACAAAAAAATATAAACATTCTAAAAATATCTACAACAGACACTCGAACACTATTAAACAGCATTAACAAGAACTTTATTCTATTACAAAACAAAATCACTAACTTAATTCCTCACTTCAAACAAAAACATGGACTTATTAACATATTAGGAAAAGGAATGAAATTTTTAGCAGGAACAATGGACAGTGACGACGAACTACAAATTCAAGACACACTTAAAAATATTTCACAAAACGAAGATTACCTTACGGACAGAATACAGGGACTAACTTACGTTAGCAGTACCATAACAGAACAAATTAAGAACATTACTAGACACATAAATTTACCACAGGACGGTATAGGAAAATATTTGAATTCAATAAAAAACGAAATAGGGAACAAAATTGCGACTCTCCAAGATGAAGTAACATTTCTTTTACACGTACAACAAATAAATAATGACATCAGTTTACTACGAAACCAGATAGAGAATATTGCACAAGTAATATTCTCAGGAAAATTAGGAATCTTACCTACAGATTTACTCACAGACGCCGAAATGCATTTAATCGAAAGCTTTGATAGTTACACTAACATTAAAGTTACAATAGTATTCCAAGACAATGTAATTATCCTAGTTCTTTTAGTACCAAACTACTCACAAGACACATTATCACAAATACATTTTGAACCGATCCCCAATGAAATCAATAAAAGTGTCTCCCTAAATTATACAGGAATTCTGATTGATAACAATGACAATATTTTCAAAAATAATGTAAAGGATAATCTTAAGAAAAACTTACAAAAAATTTATAATAATTGTATTCGTAATATATTAAAGTTTAAAGAAGCTGAATGTAAAATGAAAAAATTAGAGTACGTAGAAGTAAAAGAGATAATACAAGGTATTGTAATATTCAAAAATTTCCACGATAACATCACACACAATTGTAATAATATGAAAATTAAAACTAAAGGAACATTCCTTATAAGATTTAAAAATTTTAAAATTACTGCTCTGAACATGACTTATGAAAACCAAAATGTAAAAATTTATGACAGACTCATTTTACCTAACCTTATAATTAAAGTAAAAGAAAATTTTACATTAGCAGATATTAAGATAGAAGAATTATATATTAAGCAAATTGAAAATGAAAATTATGTAAATGAAATTATATTTAAGCATAAAAAACACTATCTTATAAGTATTTGTACCGACATGGTTGCTTTTGCCACAATTATAATAATCGCCATTATTGTTTTTAAAACCCTTCGAAACAGCTTCGTAATAGAAGTTTCGTCGGAGCCTCAAGCTAACGATGGGGGTGTTATAAGTAAGTCCATATTCCCCCGTAAAAACCCCTAATATAAACTAAACACACGACTCCCTTGTGTCGGTTCATATAGCTCAATAAACTTTAATGACCCTATAAAACTGTTACGAAATAATTCCAAAGAATCAATAAGAAACAGTTTGTCCACTTAACTTTACAAAATCATTACGAAAGAATTCCTGGAATTATTTAGCAACAAAGTATATTCTTCAAAACAACTCCTAAGAGTTAATAAACATTCTGTCACACAGTGATCCACTTTTCGGCAATTAAAAACTCGTACGCAGCGATCGATCGATCGATGCACTGCTAATTACGAAATACTTTCTTCAGAATTCACTGCACAACAAAGTTGCTGCAGTAAACAATTTGCATTACAAAGCGCTGCTTTCTTCTCTGCCAGCGCACAGAATTCAACTATAAAAGGGCAACAGCAATCAGAGTCAAGGAGAGAAGTAAAAAGTCATCCAGTCAGTCAAAGATAAAGTGAAAGTTAAGTTCGGTTCAAATAAGCAAATAAGTGTACAAATTGTGAAATAAAAATAAAATAAAACTTAAACTTTAAAAAGGGAAAATAAAATCTTTTAATCAATCCCAAAATAAGTTCCATTTCTATGCGACACATCATGCGAAGGAAATTCGGTGCAATGCGTCTCATGCAAAGATTACTACCACTCTGCCTGTGTCAGTATGGATGGAGAAGTGTCGTGCAGTCAATGGAAGTGCTCAGAATGCAGGCACTACCATATTCTCAACTGTACAATCAAGCAATTCCATTAACAATGAGAACCGATCCTATTGTCATTTCACAGGTGGGAGCATGTAATGAGAGACAATTCGTCAGAGGCAAGACAACTCCTGAGTTATCAACACAAAAGAAGCTAAAGCTGCAAAAACTGGAAGTGTTCGTGTTCGAACAGAATTCTTACAGAGGAAATACTTAATACTTTCTGAAGACGAGGTAACAAATGGTGAAACAACGGTAGTAGATAAATTGCAGTGGGGCCATGTTCCAAACTTCACATCACCACCGCCAAGAATAGTTGGCCAAGACAATCCATCGCAAGTTCCAGGTGTAAGTCATCAACGATATCATTGTACAATAGAGCCAAATTCGATGAACACGAAAGGCAAAGTACGCCTCAAAATCAGAACTTGAATCTACCAGCAAATATATTAGTATGTGCCTTGATCTGATCGCAACCCAATTGGCGACCAGACAAGGGGTCAATAAGTGAAGTTCGAAGTTGCCTGCTTATACCGGATGTGGTTCCAGATGTCATCAGGACGTTAAAGATGTATTTTGGACATCCAGAGTTCATTCTTAAATAGAGATCGCACGTAAGTTTTTAGTGGCAAGAGACAAATTAGAGTCACTTATCGAATACGTCTTTCTGATTAAAAATATATGGACGACTATTCCTGTTAGTAACTTGTTAAGCTACATGAATAGCCCCACACTAATCAAAGAACTTGTGGATAAGATGAATCCAGACATGAAACTCTCTTAGGCACTCCATTCAAGAAAACACAATAATCCAAGTCTTCAAAACTTCTCAGATTGGCTGTACGATATAGCGGAAACAGCATGCCAGGTAACATCGCCAACCACATTAGGGTCAGCGCCAACCAAGAAGCCACTTCAAAAGGAAGCGCGTTTAAACGCACCTTCTGGCTACGATTCTGGAAAAGCTACAGAATGTCTAGTTTGTGGTGGAAGGCACAAAGTTGTGGATTGTGCAAAATTCAAGGGCGCACCTATATATAAAAAATGGAATTTAGTTGAAAGTTTGAGAACGCAAATGGACTAGGGTGGACGCTTTTTGGCGGAAACTGATTATATTGCGAAGGAAGTTTCAATCTTCATAGATGCAGTTGTGAGAGCAATAACGAGATGCTTGATTTACTAAAATATTATTTTCCAGAAGACACGATGGGTATCGAAAAAATGGAGTCAACCTCGATGAGCAAAGAAGAGCAACGCGCCATGAAACATTTGAAAGAGAAAACTATATGGAAAGACAACATTTACACTGTGGAATTGTTGTGGACAAATTAGTATCAAAAGCTACCGGCCAGTTTATCAACAGCGATGATGCGTACGCAATGCCTCAAACGAAAGATAGCCAAAGATCTTGAGCTTGAAGCAAACCTTCAAAAACAAATTGATAATTTAATCATAAAAGGATACGCAACGAGTCTCCCCCATAAGTCTTTGAACGATGAAAGAGACAAATCATGGTATTTACCGATCTTTTACCGAGTCCGATTTACCGAGTCCTCATAAGCCAAATAAAATTCGATTGGTGTGGGACGCTGCGGAGAAAAAAAACCGGAAATTCGCTTAATGCCATCCTGTTTAAGGGCCCGGATCTCCTGAAGCCCTTACTATACATACTCTTTAACTTTCGAATACGGTCAATAGCTTCTTGCGGAGACATAGCAGAGATGTTGCATCGAATTGGAGTTAACGAAAATGATGCAGATGCACAGCACTCTCTTTGGTTGAATGAAAGGCAAAATACTATGATGATTTACAGACTGAATGTTTTATCTTTCGGAGCATGTTGCTCTCCATGCATTGCGTATTTTGTGCGTGATCTAAATGCTAAAACTCATGCTGCGGGCAACTCTAAAGCTTTAGAAGCTATAACTGAACATCACTATGTAGATGATTTCATTGACAGAAATGGTCGACGACGATGCCATATCTCTAGCGAAAGAGGTTCGCAGTTTCATTCCCAAGGAGAATTTTACATACGTATTTGGGTTCCGAATTCACAAAAAGTGCTATACGCTCTGAGTGCCAACAGTGGCATGGAACATAAAGCATTTGAACGCAACGACAATGCAGCGGAATATGAAAAGGTGTTAGGGATGTGCTGGGATGTGTTGTAAATATTGTAATAGATCTGCAATTTACGTCAGCTGTAATACGTTTGACAAGCAGACAAATGTGATTCAATGTTCTCAATAAAGAAGCTCTCTCAACTTTCATCTTGAAGTAGCAAGTCGTGTTCTTTGTGTGATAATTTTGTTAATCCACTTACAAAAGTTTATGTGCCTCACGTTTTTTTGGCAAAATTGAAAAATCTTAAATTTTGAAACGTTTGCTACGCGATCTGAATCGAAGTTTTTGCAAATTGCTCAAATTCGCATAAATCTTAGTCGCTTGTTTGCGTTGGTAAGAATCACACGGCAACGACAATGGGCACCGACAAAATTGAAGAGTTGAAAGGGCGAGATAACTACGATAGTTGGAAATTCGCAGCAAAATCCCATCTTGTGCTAAAAGGAATTTGGGCATGCATCGAGGGATCGGAGGGCGACTCCATGAATAATTTGCGATTTCGGCACTTGGACTGCTTGTTGAGCCGTCAAATTACTTGTACGTGCAGTATAAGAGCAAAAGCAGCTCTTGAGACTGCATTTGAGGAAAACGGCGTCTTGCGTCGCATGGACTTATTGAAGTACTTGATGCGACTGGAGTTGGCCGACTGCACTTCAATGGAAGACTACGTGAATAAGATGACGTGCACGTAACAAAAATCGGACAAGTCGGGCACATAAAGTTTACATAGGTACAAAGAAACGGTTAATTAAAACTAGGATAGCAGAGCACAAGAGACATCATTAATAAAAAAAAAACAACCAGAGCACTAAGTCAACATATAAGAGAACAAAATCACTTGAACATATCAACATTCTTGACAAACAGAAAAAAGATGGAACCCGTTACACACTGGAAAGCCTTATAATACAACAAAAAATCAGTATAACTATGAACAACAAAGAAGACCTGGACAATAGTAATAAAATTTTTTCAGTTGCTTTGGGTAAACAGTACTGAAGAGTAATTAAATTTTTAAATGTTATAATAAACAAAGCAAAATGTTTTGCAGTTTTTCAAAGTAGTAGTGACATCTAATGACAAGATAAATTTTATTATAGAAAAATAGACCAATCCCTGAGGAAGTGGAAAAAAGGTCCACGAAACGTTGGGTTTAAAAAAGTTGTTTTATTTGTTTTTGTTGAAATCTATGAATGCCTTAAAGCCATCGCAACCTACAGCTGCTGTCGCTGACTGGGAGGAAATCACATGGTCCAATCACGTGGATGATGTTTGCATGACACACATAAGAACGGAGGGTTTGGCGGAACCACAGACCTCTACAATTTTCGAAAATGTGTACGACAAATCTTCTTATGACTTGGGAAACTTCACGAACAAAATATTACGTGATAACGAAAAACGTCAAATTCTTGATATGGGGCGTATACAGCCTTCAGGACCTTTTCAAACAGACATCAACCAGAACAATAGGTGTTTTTCAAAATCGTATCGCTTGTGTTCTAAATATGGGCCAGTTAATCGTTTTTGGTTGTGTTATTCCAAAATACTAGACGCTGCCTATTGTCAACCCTGCTGGTTATTTGCTTCACAAAGGAATAATGTTTGGTGTACGGGAATTCGAGATTGGAAGCATTTATCTGAAAGTATTAAACAACACAGTTGTTCGAGTGGCCATTCGGAAGCATGTGCTGTGTATGAATTTTGGAAAAAAAACGATACTAATACTATCGACAAGGAACTTGAAAATGAAATTCGAAAGAAGCATAATTTTGGAAAATGGTTCTTCAAAGGTTATTCGATATTATAAAGGGTCCGCCATCTAACGTTTTTTTTCAAGAAGTGCTTATTTCATGAATGGTAACACTTAGCTCATGTCTGATTTGACAGATAATTAGTTTTATCCTTCCGCTGAACGAATATGGTTGTGTATACGCTTGAACAACGCTGGGAAATATTGCGACATTACTTTGAAAATCATGGTAATCATGGTAATGCAGAGGCGGGTAATCATGGAATCATGGTAATGTGGCGGGTATGTAAACAAGCAAAATTGTCATATTTGGGGCACAGAAAACCCGCACGCATACATTGAAAAGCCGGTGCACGCAAAACGAGTCACTGTTTGGTGCGGATTTTGGTCCAGAGGCATAATTGGGCCATTTTTTTCGGAAATGAGTAAAGAGTGGCCGTTACAGTCAATGGCGATCGTTATCGGACCATGTTGAACGAATTTTTGTTCTCAAAAATTGAAGAGGAGGATATTGGCAACAGTTGGTTTCAACAGGACGGCGCTACGTGCCACACAGCCGAAGCTACACTCGATGTTTTGCGCCCTGGTTTTGAAGATCGCATTATCAGCCGCAGAGCTGATGTCGTTTGGCCACCTCGGAGCTGCGATTTGACACCGTTGGACTATTATTTGTGGGGTGCCGTCAAAGATAAGTGTTACGCCGAAAAGCCAGAGACAATTGACGCTTTAAAGGACAATATTCGTGAAGCCATTGGTGAAATACAGCTGCACACAATCGATAATGTGCTTAAAAATTGGACCGATCGTGTAGGCTACTGCATGGCCAGCCGAGGCAGCCATTTGAATGAAATTATCGGAAGGAGTTATCGGCTTGTCGCCCGATATGATCACATTTTGCGGCAAGTTTTGGATATGCCCAAAGGTAATACTAATTATTTCTAAGTTTTTTTATCGTTTTATTTTGTTTATAATTATTAACTGTTTTAATATCAGGACTTTTTGAAATGGTGTTCTTTTATGTTTTTAGGATCTACAAGATATCTGAGTGCAACAATTCAAAATGAAATGATTGAGAGCTTGGGGACCAAACTCGAATCCCATGTACTAGAACAAATTAGAGGGTCACCGTTTTTTTCCATCATAATGGATACGACACAGGACATATCGAAGGTAGATCAGCTAAGCATTGTTGTGAGGTATGCAGTAATAACCAGATCGGAAAATGGACAGCCAATTGATATAGAAATAAAAGAAGTGTTTCTAGGCTTTTATGCAGCCATCAAACATGGCGCAGTAGATTTAGTCAACCAAGTGACATTATTTATCGACAAAAATATTAATTAAAAAAAATGTATGGGGCAAGGCTATGATGGAGCCAGTATGATGAGTGGTGTGTATAATGGTGTACAAAAACATATTAAGAATATCCATCCTAACGCAGAGTACGTACATTGTGCCACTCATAATTTAAATTTGGTGATAAATGATGCCTTTAGCATTTGTGTGGAAATACAGATTTTTTTCGCAACGTTGCAAGGTTTGTATAACTTTTTCGGAAACAGCAATAAATGTTGGGATCTACTGTCAAAATTCACTGGCGAATCGGACACTACTCTAAAAAAACTAAATCCGACTAGATAGTCCAGTAGGGTCAATACGATATCTGCAATAAAACTTCGTTATTTTGATATTATCAAAGCATTATCAGAAATAGTTCTAAAGAGTCCTAATAAACATGAGCGTAGTGAAGCAGAGAGTGCAATTCAAGTGCAAAGCCAGTGAAACTGCAAGAAAATATGGTATTGATACCAATTTTCAATAAAAAAGGCAAAGAAAACTTAAAAAACATTATGATGAATTAGGTGCTGATCACCGATTTCCAAACCGAGAAACAATATTTAAAATTGAGATTTTCAATAATGTACTAGACACAGTTATATCTCAATTAGATACACGTTTTATTGGTATAAGTGCAGCCTGTCATATATTCGATTTTCTAACATCAACATTGTTATTACATGTTGATGAAGCAACTTTATTACAAAACTGTGACGAATTCCAAAGAAAATATTCAGATATAATAGGCCCTAGTATTTCACTTCAATTTATTAATATTTACCACCTAGTTTTACCTCAACTACCTCAAGCATGGACTGTTCACCAATTATGTAAGGAAATAATGAGCAAATATGGAGTGCTAGAATGCGACCTAACGAAAGTATTTACAGCAATGTTATTATTCTTTACAATTCCTGTCACTTCTGCAGCAGCTGAAAGGTCATTTAGCAAATTAAAAATAATATAAAATTATTTAAGAAATAATATGGGTCAAACTCGACTCCGACATTTATCGCTAATAGCTATTGAAAACAAAACCGCATATTTTTCATTTCATTTTTGAAATTTTGAAATTTTCATTTTTGTATATTTCATATTTTTATTTGATAAAACCTAATCAGTTTACATAGCAGTGGGGCCCCCATTTTTTAATTTGCCCCAGGGCCCTTGGTTACCAAGGTACGCCACTGCACAGAAGCCGAATATATGGCCATTGCAGATTCCGCGAAAGAGGGGATATACTTGAAAAGATTCAAAAACGAAATATTCGGTAAGGACGAATCGATATGTATTCACAACGATAATAAAAGCGCCGGAAAGCTATGTCGAAATCCAGTATTCTATAGCAGGACAAAACACGTGGACATACGTCATCATTTCATCCGTGAGTCAATTGAAAGAGGCGACATGAAATCAAATATATGAGAACTGACGATATGCCGGCAGACGTTTTAACAAAACCACTATCCGGAGCGAAGCATCTTAAATGTTCTGAATATCTTGGACTAAAAGTTTTGAATTTTTAAAATTACACTGTGTAATTTGCGAATTATTTTGTAAACTACCATAAAATGTCAGATTTGAGGGGAATGTTGAAATCCATGAAATTTACCTTCACAAATATGGCATCGCTTTATTTTCAGCCCATACAAATGGCAACCATATACAAATGTTATTCTTTTTATATACCTATTCATTCATTGAATAAACTTAATAGCTTTCCTACAATTGAATAACGAAACCTGACCAGATTAGTGCGATTAGGTTACAACTTATAGAGTGAAATTTGTAAAAAGGAATCATTCACCTCACTTTTTTTTTGTTTTATAAATTTTTTTATACAGTTCAGGCCATCACTTGATTATTGGAGACCTGAATGCACAGAACACAATATGGGGTTCACGCAACACCCCGCGTAGTGGAATTATTTGGGAAATATTTCGCAGATGACCGCAACCTGTCTGTTTTAAACGATGGATCGCCCACATTACTAAGTACCAGTAACTCCCTCACTGAAGTTGATGTATCGCTTTCAAATGTTGATCTAGCACCAACATTAAGATGGACCTGTCTGCCACAACCTGAGAGTAGAGATCATTTTCCTATTCTACTTCACAATAACATAGTTAATAAAGAAAAATTATTTACATCTTATTTCTTGTGGAGGAAAGCAAGTTGGCAGAAATTTAGTAGTAAAACAGATTCTTTCTGTAACGAGTTTATGGAAACGTCTAACATAAATTAGAGAGCGGCACAAATCAAAAAAATTTCAGAATGTCTGCAAACGAATCAATGGCCACTGCCAAAAAATAGGAATTTCTAATAACCCCATATGGTTCAACTCTGACATTGGAAAACTCACCTCCCAAAAAAATTAAGCTTGGATATTATTCAGAAAATATAGAAGCCAGTTGCCTTAATTATAGGAAAATTAGCGCAAAAGTGAAAAGAGCATGCAAAGAAGCAAAAAGAAGAAACAGAAAGAAGTTTAAGAAATTTTTTAAATTCTCTTAACCCCTTAAAAAAGTCAATAACATTAGAACTGCTCGAACTGATAACTTTCCATCCATCATCCTTGAAAATAAACTCCCAAACATACTTCGATGTCGATGTTTACGTCATTTATACGTGAGGAAGTAGAAGGATGGCCGAACGAGACTCTGATGAAAGGACGAAAGTGAACCTGAGTTCAGAAAAAAACATTATCTGTTGACGACGAGGCAGAAGGTAATATGTATGCCCAATATTGACAATTTTTCGAATTTTTCCAGGCTGAAACGTACCGCTGCCTGGATATTGAGGTACAAAGATAATTTGAAGTCAAAGGCCAAGGAAGAAGCACTACAACACGGTGAATTATCGTCCGATGAAGAAAGAATTGTGGAAGTATGTTTATGTCGATGGGTGCAGCGGGAAGTCTTTCATGACGAGTACAACAGCCTAGTCCAGAACGCAGTAATTCAATGTTCAATAGTCCTTATGACCACAGTGCAGAAGGAGCCTGGGAACGACTGGTGCGTTGGGTGAAGTAGACACTTGGAGTTAAAGGAATATTCATTATTCCTTGCACCACTAATATTATTCTTTCTCTATATGAATTTCTAGCCCTTCCTCTTCTCGCTCTATCATCTTCTCTGACTTCTGACTGTGTGTGTACACGTGCTCTGCTCAAATTTTGCTCAGCTCGACTTCTGCTTTATGCTAGCTGCTAATACATGCAGAGGCGGTGTTGACAGCAAAATGCTTCTTAACATTTTGTGTAATAGGCACTGTGGGCTGAACGTTGTTCACTTCAATGCAAGAAGTTTAAATGCTGACAAGCTTGACTATATCAAATACACTTTTGAGGATTCCTCGGTTGATATCATTTGTGTGTCTGAAACTTGGTTTCATGGTGATGTTACAGATAGTGTTTGTGGATTGAATAATTATAACATTTACAGAAACGATAGATGTGGTCGTAAAGGAGGTGGAGTAGCTATTTATACTAAGAAAAATCTAAACGCAAAGGTCATTGGGGAGTCATTGCCGTAGAGTAATGTTGAGTATGTAAATCTTTGCGTCTCAGACAACAACACAAAAATCTTTGTGTCTTGCGTTTATAACCCATCCAGATTAAACCTGTTAGATGAGTATTTTGTCAATATATGAAATAGCATAATAGACTTCGCGTTTATTATCGTCTGTGGTGACTTCAATGTTAACCTCTTGAATAACGATTCTTAAGCAGTTTCACTTACTGAACATGTCAGTTCTCTTGGCTTGCGAGTTGTTAATGTAAGTGTTCCGACCAGTGTTTTATGTCGCGATCGCAATTTCCAGTCAAACTTTCTATTTTATATTTTTGAAAGCCAAACCAGCAACCACCGCATTTGCTTGGTAGCCAAAAGCTTTAGTCAAGCTTTGGCAAGTCGAGTCGGCAACCAGAGCGTTTGCATTGGTATGGATCGTGGAAGCTAGCGCTCGGTAGCGAGTTTCCAAACCATAAAAATCATAGCTCTTTGCAGTGACCATAAAACGCTTGTTTGGAGGAAATAATAAAAAAGATCCAAAACCAAGCGCGGAAGAATTAAATTAGGAGCGATTTAATTCTGCCGATATTGATATTTCGCAATACAAAAAATTGCGAAATACTTAAATCACAGAATAAGGGAAATTGCGACACGCGCTAACAGCGACCCACCCGACCGTCGACGCACCCGTCGACCAAGCCAAAGTGGAAACAAGAAACAAATTCGAATGGGAGTCTGAAAATTATATCCAAACGACGAGGTCGTCGTCTCGTCTCGCGATTGAGTTAAGTAATTAAATAAAATGTGTCGATGAAATAATAGTGTTAAGAATATAACTAACGTCTTGCCGTGCTTAAAGAGAGAAATCAAAAAAATAAAAAGGAAGATTAAAACAAACCAAAAATAAGGACTTTCACTCGTTTTCCAGAGGACGACGGAATAATAAGAAGAACACCCCTAAAATAGTTATAACACCAGATTTGCGCCTAATGATGTTCCTAGCTTATTGGATTATTTCATTTATACTTCGTGTCAGATCATGACTTAATTTTTTGTAACTTTAACGTTCAATTGAGTCGCTCGACCACTGCAACCTCAATTTCGTACTATGACTTTAAGTCTATTGACCTCTGTCATCTGTCATCTAAGGGATATATGAACTTAACCAACTGTTAATGAAGAATTGAATTACTTTACTAATACAATAAATGAACTGTTTCTCAAGCATGTTCCGTCAAAGGTAATAGTAGTTAAAAGCAATTCATGTCCGTGGTTTACCCGTCAGGTTTTGGACTCAATTCGTAAACGAAACAGGTTACGTAGAACTTGGAGAAAGAACCCTAGCCCAGAGCGATGGGAGAGCTATAGGTCCGCTAGGAATGAGTCTGTCCGTTTACTTAGGTTCGCTAAAATGAAATATTATTCCAGAAACCTAAATTCGTCCATTCCAACGAGGATACTCTGGAAGAACCTGGGACGGCTTGGCTTAGGTACTTGTAAGATAAAACCATGTGAGATTCATCCGGACATTCTTAATGATCACTTTTTACGACTTAACGTTGATGTTGATAACGACAGTACTCATTCACAGTACTGTTGAACATATATCAGCTGCGCCTTCTTCTTTGACTAACTCCTTTCAGTTTACACATGTGGATGAGGATGAGGTTATGAAAACGTTATACAAACTGAAGTCTAACTCGATAAGCGTGGACGGAGTAAACTTGAGATTTCTTAAGATAGTATTTCCGTACGTTGTTGGTACGTTCACTCATTTACTAAATCATTGCTTCACAACATCTACTTTTCCTTCATTGTGGAAAACTGCGATAGTACTACCAATTGCCAAAAAGAGAAATGCTTCTGGTGTTGAGGATTATAGATCTATTAGCATTCTATCACCGTTGGCTAAATTTGCAGAATCGATCATGGCTGAACAAATGTCAAAGGACACAGCTGTGCTACTGCTACATTAAAAGTATTTGAAGACCTGAGACCATATTATGATAGTGCATTCTTTAGTCTCTTATGTTTGATAGATTTCTCGAAAGCATTTGATATTGTGAATCCTGAATTACTATGTTGTAAGCTGAAGCATCTGTTTGGCTTTGGGCATGGTGCAATCTGCTTACTAAATAGCTACCTGACTGAAAGAATGCAACGGGTTATGTGCAAAAATCATTACTCAGACTTTAGACCAGTCAGTAGGGGCGTTCCGCAGGGTTCAGTTCTGGGGCCTCTTTTATTCTCATTGTTTATTAATGATATTTTTACCGTTTGTAAATATTCCTTTGCATGGTTATGCGGACGATATCCAAGTGTACATATCTGGCGAGAGCAATTTAAAGGATGACTTAGTCTATCGTCTCAATGAGGACCTAGCCAGTTTTAAACTATGGACAGATAATAATGGCCTTAAAATCAATGTTTCCATAACACAAATACTCCCTGTTTTTAACAGGAAATTTACTTTTTCGGACATACCGGAAGTACTAATCGGTAACCAACAACTAAATATGGTAACAACGGCAAAGAATCTGGGCTATTGTATTAATAACTCGCTGACTTGCACTGACCATATTAACGCTGTAATTCGAAAAATTTATTCCACCCAACGAAAATTGAGGTATTTTTCTAAGTACACTCCGGTTGACACCAGACGTAAGCTTGCTATCCAACTGATTATTTCTTTCATAACATATTTTGCTGAAGTTTATAGCAAGTTAGATTCTCGTTCCTCTTTAAAATTGTCTATTGCGTATAATCACGTCACGAGGTATGTGTTTGGTATCCGAACTTATGACCACTTAGGGCAATTTAGAAATGGAATATTAGGCTATGATATCTTTTGCTATCAAAAGATAAGAGCATGTCTATTTTTGCTTAAATTAATACACTCAAAGACACCCTCCTATCTTTACAAAGAATTACACTTTGGTCAGTCGCGAAGAGGCTTATTGCTTATTACACCTGAATGTAGACTGTTGAACTCAAGCATATTCTTTTTTGTCAACGCTGTCAATCTTTATTTTTATGTAATCAGATATTGTTAATTGATGATCTTATCTATGTATGATCTATATTTTATTGTAATTAGCAAGCTGTAAAGCCTTTAATTAAGCTTAGTTTAAATATGAAATAAATATTTAAGGTTCTTAGGTTTCGCTAAATCTACAATAAATTTACAGACTGTAGCTTTAGTTGTACCATAAATATTATTACCCAGCGAATTCATATTCTAGTCAGCGAGCGGCCTGTCCTCCACACTAATGAAGACCATATTTTTGGTGCTTTCATTATATTAACCATTCTATCAAATTAACGAATTGAAAATCGCATTTTTACTTTTGAAGGAAATATGAAATGACTTAGAATATTTTAAGAAAGCTGGTTGAGAATCTGCAAAGGTTTGCATTTCAAACAATATCCAATTGGTACATATGTACCTTTAAACATTGTTCGAATAAAAGTCTTTACGAGACTGCTAAAAATTTGTTTAGTCTTTCTTTTTCGAATACTTTTCTAAATTCATTGATAAAATTCTGTATATAGCTAACAATGCCAACGTAAAGAAAATGTTTACGTAACGAAAAGGCTGGGTCTTACCTTTCCCTCGAGAAAAAGATATTTGTGAGGTTCGCCTGTGTTTCACCCTGTGTTCCGTTCCTCCATTTTGCCGCGCCGCATTGCAGATGTCGGTGTCTTGCTCTCCCCACCTTGTGTCGGAGAGAGCGGGTCCCGTAGCATGGCGTGATCTTACAAACCAAAGGGTTTTTTTTGTATGCACTTTACATCACGCCATGCTACGGCATTTGCTCTGAGTGCCGATCATGATGGAGGGGAGGAAGACAGCGATATCTGCAGTGTGGTCGATGGTCGGAGCAAACGCATTGGAAAGGAGAGTTGGTGACAAACATTTGGTGCAGATGCACGTAGTTAGTCGTGTTTGAAATATAGATGTGTTAATATTATTATGCGATTCAGACATAATTTTAGTTAAGAATATAGTGTACTTATTAAAATAAAGAACTTACCTAAAATACCTAATTAAAATAAGAATATAGTGTACTTATTAAAATAAAGAACTTAACGAAAATACCTAATTAAGGAAAACTAAAAGCAACTATACATTTAAGAATGAACAATATATTGATAAAAACTAAAGCATGTATTAAATAAAGCTGACCTGAAAGAAAAGCTGATCGATGGTCCTCAATTTGTAAAATACACATGAATTTACCTAAGTTAAGTGAACAATATTCAAAGATTTACTATTAAAGAGAAAAATACCAACATGCTTCAAAGATAAATGACTCTATTAGCGTAAGTTTAAGTGTTAATGTTGAAAAATAAAAACCAGAAGATGAGATAAATATTATAATAATATAAATAATTAATAATATAAGATGAATATATAATAATATATAATATTAAGGAAAAGATGTATATGAAGAAGAAGAAAGTGAAGAAGATCATTGTGAATTAGTCACACTAGCTGGTGGCAAATTTATTACTGCTAAAGGAAAAGGAGAAGTTAAGTTCGTGTCAGAAGGATTTTCAATTATTTTGTCTGACGTATTATATATACCCGAACTTCAATATAACTTTATTTCTGTCAGCAAAGCGGTAAGCCAAAATTTAGTAGTGGTATTTAATCGAACAGGCGCAACAATAAAAACCGACAAGGACGAAGTCTGGTTAGTTGGAAGGAAAATTAACGATTTGTTTTTGTTTGAAGGAAACCGGAAAAATGAGTTAAATATAGCCACATTGGATGATTCAATGAAATGGCATCTCAAGTATGGCCACTTGAATTTTAATAATATGAAAGATTTAATAAATAAACGATTAGTTACCGGTTTAAAAATAAATGCTATAAACCCAAATGTGGATTGTATTACTTGTCTCAAAAGCAAGGCTTGTGTAAAGCCGTTTTCGAATTCTGACCGCAGGGCCAATGAGTTATTAGAAATCATTCATAGCGATGTGTGCGGTCCGATAAATAGTTTATCGGTAGGTGGCTCTAGATATGTACTCACATTTACGGATGATAAATCTCGGTATGTCCATGTTTATTTTATGAAAACAAAAGACGAAGTCTTTGAACATTTTAGGACATTTAAAACCATGGTAGAAAAGCAGACAGGCAAAATGATTAAAATTTTACGCACTGACAATGGAACCGAGTACATAAATAGAAATTTTGATGACTTATTGAGGGAAAATGGCATCAAAAGAGAAACCACCGTACCACATACGCCACAACAAAATGGTGTGGCAGAACGTCTAAATCGAACACTAATTGAAATGGCTAGAAGCATGCTAGTTTACGCAGGCGTCGATGAATCGCTTTGGGCAGAAGCAGTAAATACCGCAGTTTACTTGCGCAATAGATCCCCCACTAAGGCAGTTTTAAATGCTACGCCGCATGAAATTTGGTTCGGTCGAAAGCCAGACGTATCGCATTTTCAAATATTTGGGTCAACAGCCATAGCATTAGACAAAACTCACCATAGTAAGTTTAAGCCTAAGGGAAGAGAGTTTTTGATGGTGGGTTACTCGGAAAATTCGAAGGCATATAGGTTATATGACCAAAAAACTAGAAAACAATTATAAGTCGCGACGTAAGTTTCATCCCACCACAAAGAGGCAATGTGCAGGTAGATGATAAAAAGGAATATTTGGAAATCGAATTACCGCTAATATCAACAGAAAATGTAGAAGAGGATGAAAATATTCCTAGGGAAAATCGAAATGAATTGGCAAGTGACTACGAGACAGCTGAATTTGATTCAGAACCTAGGGAAAATCGAAATGAATTGGCAAGTGACTACGAGACAGCTGAATTTGATTCCAGTGATAATCAGGAAGAAGTTGAAAGACGTGGACGTGGTAGACCAAGGAAAATTAAAACAGGATTACCGGGTAGACCGAAAAAGCATTATAATATATTGAACCTGATGAACACCCAAAATATTGAAGTACCACAAACAATCGACGAGGCATTAAGTGGCGAATATTCTAATGAGTGGTGGAGTTCCATGAAAGCGGAGCATGAATCTCTTATAAGGAACAAAACGTGGGAATTATGCGAATTACCTCCAGGGCAGAAGGCTATCGGGTGCAAATGGGTATAAAAATGGGTATATAAATGAGAAAAGTTTAAATCAAGGCTTGTGGCGAAGGGCTGCAGCCAAAAATACGGTATAAACTACACAGAAACGTATTCACCAGTAGTACGCTATGAAACTATTCGTATGCTAATAGCCATAGCCGCTGAGCACGAATTTCATTTACACCAAATGGATGTGTCATCGGCCTATCTCAATAGTGAGCTGCATGATATAGTTTTCATGCAACAACCAGAAATGTTCGTCGACAAAAGGTATGAGGATAGAGTTTTAAAATTGAAAAAATCTATCTACGGTCTTAAACAATCGGGCAGGGAGTGGAATACAAAAATTGATTCTATTCTATGCGATATTGGTTTCATCGCATGTGAAAGCGAACCATGCCTCTACACGAAACACAAGGATGGCGACGTAATTGTAATAGCGCTTTACGTAGATGACTTGATTATTGCAAGTTTGAATATTAATGAATTAAAAATAATTAAAAGTCTAATTGCAGAACGACTTGAAGTCGTTGATAAAGGTCCAATTAATCAATTCCTGGGCATGAAAATTTTGAGAGAGGGTGAAACTGGATCGATCACCATTAGTCAAACGAAATTCATTCATCAACTTCTTCAACAGTACAATATGAGCGACGTCCGTCCAGTCGGAACACCATTAGATGTGGGATTTCAGACACATTGCGATAACGATAGCTGCGAACGAGTTGACGAGAAGGAATACCAATCTCTAATTGGATCGCTTATGTATCTTGCGATTTTGACGCGGCCGGATATATTGCACTCCGTGTGTAAACTATCTCAGCGTAACAGCAATCCACATTCCGAGCATTGGGCAGGAGCCAAACACATACTAAGATACCTAAGTGGAACGGCTGATTTGGCATTGCACTACTACAAAACCGGAAAACGGATCGAAGGATACGTCGATGCAGACTGGGGCGGCAACACTGCGGACAGAAAGTCCTACACGGGATATGCGTTTTTCCTAGCGGGGTGTGTTTTCTCGTGGGAGTCCCGAAAGCAAGCAACAGTGGCACTCAGTAGCACAGAGGCAGAGTATATGGCTCTATCCTCTGCATCAAAAGAAGCGGTATACTTGAAGAAATTGTACGAGGAAATAAAGTTTGATGACTGCACGGAACCTATAACCCTCCACGGCGATAATATTAGTGCACTTAACCTGGTAAAAAACCCCTTGTACCACGCCAGAACAAAGCACATCGACATAAAGGTTCATCATATTCGTGAGACTTATAAGAATGAATATATTAAATTAAACTATTGTGCTAGCAAAAATATGAGGGCAGATATTTTAACTAAAATTATAGCTAAGCCAAGCCACTGTAAATTGAGGTATCTGTTAGGCCTAAAGGGAAAAAAAATAATTTGCTAACTGATTTAATATTGTTTTTGAAAATATTTAAAATAAGTATAGAGGAGGAGTGTTGTAAGTTTTTCCCTTTCATGTACGATAAAATGCAACACTTATTCCGTCATTTTATATTGGCATTACTTATTGACATCTTATTATTTTTCGTTTGTATACTATAACTATTCTCTTCTCTTGTTTCAACGAATAAAGACTTAAATTGTCAGAACAAGAAACCGCGTGCATTTTTCAATCAAAAATTTCAACACACATGTTCGCTGAAATACAGATCGTAAAAGCGGAAAGGTTCAGCAACCCACAAAAATAACGCCACCACTCAGCAGCACCACTTAGTGTTGATTTAAGTTTACATTTTAAGTTATCGAATTTTGTTAATTTACTCTAAGTTTGAGATTCAATAAATAAAGGTCGACCCGACCAAATAAAAAATTAATTTTTTTCGGTTTTTTAACAATAAAAACCTTAACTGGCGGCCGAACAAATGTGAAGTTTAAAACTAACGCGTGCACTAAATAAGTCCTTTGCCAGATCCTTAAGTAGTACAATGTAAGGACAGTGAAGTCCAGGTTTAAAACTAACGCACGCATCGAAAAAAAAACATTTACCAAAGTCCTCAAGTAGCACGGTGTAAAGACAGTGAAGTGCAAGTTTAAAACTAACGCGTGCACCAAAAACAAAATCCTTTCACCAAAAACCCTCAAGTAGTGTCGAGAAAGGTATGTTTATTAAAAAAAGTACTCAATTGTACTGTGGGAAAAAATAATCGCGCAATTGATTAAAAACCGAACAGTGGAAAAAAATACAAAAAATTAAGTTATACGCTGTCGCAAAGTTCCTGAAGTAGTAACGCGACAAGTATAACAAAAAGTGTATAGCGGAGAAACGAGACTCCCTAGTAAACTAAAAGGGTAAACGAGAAGTGCTACGCACTAGCCGCTCCGCCTGCGCAAAAACAACAGTAATCAACAAGCAACAGTAGAAGACATCAACAGTAAATAATGGAAGTCATTTCAATTGCAGTAATTTTTATGTCGATCCTTCTAATTTACCCAACGACATCGACCATAGAAATATACGACTACACCACTGCACAACTAGTGACAATAAACGGTGGACCAGCAAAAATTCAAAATGGAGCCTTGAGGCTAATCCATATAATAGACTTAAATAAATACGAACAATTCCTAGTGGACATATACAAATACGTTACGTCAGACATACCCAAAGAAAGCATCCTATACCCTACCCTTAAACATGAACTCATCCAATCCCTCCAGATCATTGACACCCTCAAACTAAATAAAGAAACTCGACTAAGAAGGTCAATCAACATTCTGGGCACCGCCTGGAAATACATATCCGGTTCTCCCGATTACGAGGATCTCCAAATAATGAACGATGAACTAAATAATCTTAACAGCAACAATAACAAACAAGTAATAATAAATGAAATCTTCAATGAAAGAATTGTTGAGATTATAAAATCAATTAGATGGCAACACTTACTCTTTATCGTCAATCCCTTTTTGTGTATACTATGAATTACACATTAAGTCAGTCGTTATCTATAGCTAATAAATCATCTTCTTATATTGTACGGTCGTGGTTTTATTTCGTTTGTTCTGTGTGAACGCAGATCCTGTTTTATCCTCAATAGGTTATGGGCCCAGGTCCAAATTTAGAAATATAAATTATGTGTTCGATCTACAATCTAAATTATGGAGCGTGGTCTCTGCAAATGCGAAGCGTGTTGATACATGGCGGATTATGGAGCGTAACTGATGGAAGCTCACAAAAGCCGGAAGATGCATCTAAATTGGCGAAATGGCCAGCCGACGATGAAAAAGCGTTAGCGATCATAATATTAGGTGTCAAGCCATCTCAATTGAATCATTTGAAGCATTGCAAATCATCCAGTGAAGCTTGGAAGAAAATTCAAGAACTGTACCGGCCACATGGACCTGCAAGAAAGGTGACGCTGGACAAGCAACTGTTGCACATAAGTTTGGCGGAAGGCGAAAATATGTCAAAGCATATAAATGATTTTTCAGACATAGTTGAAAAACTACCTGAGTAGAAAAAATCTGAACGCATCCCATTTAACAGACAGATTCCAAATCCCAGTTTGGTAATTTCTGATTGGAATCTGGCTAGAATCTGACTGGGTCATCCCATTTTATCCCAAATTGGGAGAAAATTGGGATATGTAAATGGAAGCTGACTGGGTCATCCCATTTTATCCCAAATTGGGATATTTAAATGGAATCTGACTGGGTCATCCCGTTTTAAACATATTTTTAAAATTTTACATAATTTGGAACAAATTGCGATATCTTAACGCTTTCTGACTGGATCACATAATTTAACGCCACTTGTTGATCCATTAATTAGAGGGTGTTAAATGATTGTGGTAAGTAATAATACTAGTAAGAATGCATACAAACTACAATACAAACTACATACAAAATAGTATTTTTATTATTATTTATTTAATGTAATTCAATGTAATAAACACAAAATAAATACGTTTCTTCTACCAAATTCATTTAATATCAATTTAATGCATTTATGCTTTATTAAATCAGCATTATACATATTTTGCTTTACTGAAAACTCTTCCGCTTTCCATATACCCAAATTCGATGATTTTGTTGGATATGTATAACAATCTTCACGTTTTATTAACATGGCACAAATATCCATCTTTACATGCGTTGTGAAGTTTAAAGCATTGAAAGGATGTCGACTGTATAACTGAAATCCTCACTTTGTTTTTTTAAATATATTTTCGGACATTTTTCTGCACATTTGTTGTCAGAAGTTTCTGGATTTGTCAGAAGTTTCTGGATTTGTCAGAAGTGATATAGAAATTTGGTAAAATATATGATATAAAATATAGAGATTTGGTGTATAATGGCGCAAAAAACTTGTTTTCATCGACACGAATGTATATTTGTATTAAAGGTATTAGTATATATGTAAATTATATAATACATATGGAAAAAATATTAATTTATGCATTTCGCCTGCAGAATTGCAACAAAGCGAAGAGGTGCTGACGGCCTATGTACATATAAATGACAGAACGATTCACCGAGCTTTGGGACTCGTATTGACGAACGTCCGTGATTGGGACGGCCACAGGAACAACAATTTAAAAACAATTACTATTTGAATATGCTTGTTAATAAAACATACTATTTTACATGTTAATAAAACATATTTTAAATCTATCAATATATGGGTTTTTATTGGAATACCCATATAGATTCTGCTTGGGATCCCAATTGGAATCCCAACTGGGATACCCATATAGAGCCCGATTGGGATTTCCAATTGGAATCCAGTCAGAGAGGCGTCATATTTCCAGCTGGAATCCCAAGTTGAAACTGGGAAACCCAATTGGATTCCGAGCAGAATCCGAGGATTTTTCTACTCGGGTAAATGTAATTAATATTTCAATTGCGGAAGAGCAACTTGCAATTATATTACTTTCTAGTTTGCCAAAATCGTACGACAACTTCGTTGTTGCTATGGAGACAAGGGATGAGTCCCATCTCTATGTATACTTAAATTAAAATTTCTAGAAGAAAGTGACAGAAGAAATAGTGGTTCAAGTAGCATACAACAGGCATTTGTTGCACAAACGGTAAAAGAAAGATAACAAATATAACAACAAAAATAACGGGCAATGCTATAACTGTGGCAAAAAAGGCCACTTCGCCGCAAAAGGTAGACAAAAATTGAAGATGCCTGGTGAAGAAAAGGAAAATGAGAAACAACGAAATCAGTCCTTTTCACTATTTAATTTTGCTGCAGAATTCTCTCGCTCTGACTGGTGTGTCGATAGCGGCGCTACTTGTCATATGTGCTGTGTATCTGAAATGTTTGAGACGTTGAATGAAACAAAAGAAAAAATAGAAGTCGCTGGAAATAAATATATAGAAGCTATTGGAAGAGGAAATGTCAAAATAAAAACGAGTAATGAAATCATTGTGCTAAAAGAAGTTTATGCAAGTTACTACTGCACCAGACGTTACTTATGCACCAGAACTACGAGGAAATATTATCTCTGTAAATAAAGCAGTTGAAAATGGATTTACTGTAAAATTTGACAACAGGAATGTAAAAATCATAAACAAAACAGGTAAAGTCATTCTTAGTGCAGAGAAAACTAACAATTTGTTTGTTCTTAAACACGAAAAACATTTCTGTTTTAAAATGAATGAAACGTTTAAGTGACATTGTCGATACGGACATCTAAATAGCAAGAGCTTAGCTGATCTCGCTCACAAAGATATGGTAAAGGGGCTGAAATTTTCGGATTGCCCTGTAAGCTGCATGACCTGTGCAAAGGCAAAAATTTGTTCGAAGCCATTTCCACATATGTCAGAAAATCGTACTGGTAAAGCACTGGAGTTAATACATTCTGACGTATGCGGTCCAATGAATAAAGTATCCATTGGTGGATCCAAATATTTCGTCACATTTATTGACGACGCAACACGAATGGTTTTCGTATTTTTATAAAAACGAAAGACGAAGTCCACAGCAAATTTGTGCAATTTAAAGCAATGGCAGAGTGCCAAACAGGCAGGCGTATAAGAACTCTACGTAGCGATAATGGGGGTGAATACGTTAATGCGCGATTTGATGCATCTTTGGATGCGCATGGTATTCAGAGGCAGCTCACGGTGCCATATACGCCGCAACAGAACGGTGTAGCCGAACGCTTGTAGAAATGGGTAGGAGTATGCTGCTCCACGCCAAGCTGGATGAATATTTTTGGGCTGAAGCCGTTGCAACAGCTGCGTATATTCGCAATAGATCTCCAACACGCTCAATTCAAGAAAAAACGCCATATACATTGTGGAATGGCAAGAAGCCATCAGTGCAACATTTTCGAATATTCGGATCATCAGTCGTAGCGCTTGATAAAGCACAAAATCGTAAATTCGCAGCGAAGTGTAAGGAAATAATAATACCAAGTAAAGTAAGTCTTTATTTCTTCTCTTTTCTTTCTTCTCCTCAATTTTTATTATTTTCTATTTGTTGAACTTAAAGTCAGTGAAGATGGAAAAACAAATGTATAAATACTAAATTTGAAAACTTAGATTATTGTTATTCAGTTGGCTGCACTTTTTTTCGTTCTTTTCGTTTGTTTGCACGTGGTTCGATTAGTTCCGTTTTACACAGATTGTGCCTTGAGTTTGATAAGTTTACTTTAATTAAAATATATACTTAAAACCAAAACTCGCTGTTTCTTTTTATGTTTGTATAGTATAGTTGAACTATACTTGTGAATACAAAACTGGCACAAGGATGGGATTTTATTTTTCAATATAAGGATATTTTTCAATATATAGGATCCTTTTAAGAACCCATTGACGGAAAAGCTGTTAGCAGAATCAGCGCTCACATTTCTTTGCGATATGTCATTGAATCTGAGCGACAGTTTGAGGGAAGCGAGAAGCTTACCCTGCTTTAACGGCAAATACGAATATAATTTATAAAATTTCATCAGACACACAAACACTGTCCTGGGATTAACCCTAGAATCCATTAGATCTGTCATTAAAGCAATCTTAGCAAATAAACTACAAGGAATGGCTTTACAATCTATCGAAAAACTCGTGAATTCTTCCTGGAAGGACGCCATCATAAAACTAAGAGAAGACTTCGGAATAAAACAATCGTACGCCATGAATGTAAAAGCTAAAAATATTGAGGAATTGCATTATAAATTGGGTAAAATACTTCAGCTTATGAACACAAAATATTGTTTAGAGATTAATCAAGATCCTACCTATACTCCTATAAATAATAATAAACTTATATTTAATAGAAATATGTATTATTTTAATTATTTGCAGGTATATATTAAGGCGACAATTAAGGGAAGGGCCATATATTAAGGGAATTTTTTAACGACAATTGATAAATTTTCTAAACTCGGAAGCGTGTCATGAAAATAAAATTAGAACTCTTTTTACAACTCTAAACCCCCATACTGGACACGCCGACATCGAAAGGTTACATCTGTCCTTATTAGAACATATCAGAATCCTTAAGACCCGAAATGACACCCAAACCAATGACATAGAGGAGCTTGTAATTCGTGCTATTGGTTTTTATAATAATACCATTCACTGTATCACAAAAATAAAATCAATGGATTTCATTAACAAAAACGATATTAATTTTAAGAATTCGCAAGAAAAGAAGGCGAAGAATTTAAGTGAAATAAACATAACATAATTATAACAACAAACAACTATTCGTGAAAAACATAGTTCAAAAAGAAATCACCACAATTGGCTATTTCATGACGCAAGTAGACGTCGACGTGATAAAGCTAAACATAAATTTCAATGTAGTACGCGAACGCGATATGTTATATGCGGTAATAATAGGAAACAATGTCCTTAAACACGTCCTTCCGAAGTTGCAACAAGAGTTTCAAGAGCTATGCGTGACAGCGATTGCATTTACTAAAGGTACCGAATTTGATTTAAGTCACTCAGACACCTGCAAACAAAATGAAATAAACCACATGATACAAAATTACAGATAGACAAGTCACCACCAATAGAAATGAAGATCGTGCTGAAAGATTTCAGTATATCAGAATCCTAGGCGCTTACCATATGTGGATCAGTGCGCTGTAGAGGCACAAGTGGCAACATGGTTGGCTGAAGCCATTATACAGCAGAGTACATCTGAATATGCAGCACCAGTTGTTCTCGCTGCGAAAAAGGATGGCACAAAAAGATTATGCTATGATTATCGATGATTAAATGAAAAAATCATACAGAGCAATTTCCCAATGGTACTCATCGATGATGTATTTCAGAGACAGAAACAAAGCAAAGTGTATACGACGATTGATTCAAGAAATGGTTTCTTTCACGTGCCGCTGGAAGCGAATTGCACAACGGTCAATACAAATTCTTGTACGCGCCATTTGGTATTTCGAATTCTTTTTGTAGAGACTTTTTTCCAGTATACGGAGAACTGATACAGAACGATACCATCATAATTTACATGGACGACATTATTATACCTTCCAAAGATGAGGACGAGGGCTTGGAAAAGCTATTGACAGTCTTGCAAATTGGTGAAGATTATGGACTTAAATTTAAATGGGAAAAGTGCCAATTGTTAAAACGTGAGGTCACATTTTTAGGATACGTCAGAAAGGGTTCTACGATTAAACCATCTGTCGAGAAGACAGCTGCTATAAAAAATTTCGTCATGCCGTCAGGCAAAAAATCGCTCCAATGATTTCTACACTGAACCAAATCTGGTAGGTGAATTTGAAGAAAATATTTTGTTAATCCTTAATGAAATAAATATTCAATTTGACAAATTTTCATAAAATTTTTCTTCAAGATGAATAAAAATTATGTTGAATGAACAAAATTTCTTCAAATTGAATAAATTTATACATTGACGAAATTTCTTCATTTTCAAGAAAATATTATCGTCAAATTGAAAAAAATACAATCATTTTGAAGAAATTTCTTTATGCGGCCCTGATATTTTCGCGCCAAAAATAATGCCTAAATTTCGTTGAATTGAAGATTGTTCTTCAATAATAAAAAGTATTTTTCTAGTAAATATATACATTATTTCTTATTTTGCACAAAATTCTTTTTTTCAATTAATAAATTTCTCAAATAATTACCTTCATTTAAATGAAATTTGTTTGTTTATTGGAAGTAAAAATTAATTGATTTATAAATCGAATTGCAATTGATGTGAAGAATTTTTATCAAAGTTGATAAAAATATCTTCATATGCTGAAGAAATTTCTTCACAAATCCTTTATTAAATGAAGAAATTTCTTTACTATTGAATAAAAAATTTTCATTACTTGAAGAAATATCTTCAGTTTGACAAATTTTCATCTTCTAACAACAACAACTAGTTGACAGATGCGTAAATCGTAACCACGTGTTCGTTAATTGAAGAAATTTCTTCACAACTGATAAAAACTTCTTCACAATTGAATAAAATTGTTCATTGATTGAAGAAATTTCTTCAAATTTGACAAATTTTCATCATCTAAAGCAACAACCAATAATTTTACACAAGTTTCGGAGCTTTGTTGAAAGCTGGATCATTCTAAAACGTGTTCGCATTGATCAAACGTGTGTTTCAATATATGTAGTTATATATACTAGTGATATTTTATACTGGAAATTGGAAATTTTAAATTGGACAAATTTTACAAGTGAGTATGAAGCATTTATATGTACATATATATATATAAGAGTAGATTAATCTTACAGCCTATACTAAGGCGTTATATGTCTAACTTCTAAAATTAGAATTGTCCTTAATAATTCTTTAAATAAAAAATGATTTGTTTTAAATGTAAAAAAAAAATTTATTTATTAAAAACATTGATCACGCATTTAAAAATGTGCCATTCGCTTTCCAATTATAGTATTTATGAGTGCACTGAAGAATTATGTATGCATATGTTTAACAATGTCAATACCTTCAGGCGTCATGTCAAAAGAAAGCATTTAAATACTAATAGTGGTTCAAATGATTCAATCCAGGAGGGCAAATTCGAGCCTACACAATGTACAACGAGTTCAGTCAATAGTATTACTACAATATCTTCTAACAAAGACATTTTAGATTCTGTTGACTCAGCTACTCCACCGAATAAACAAAGTGAAAGTAGTGATATCGAGATCACATTGCCAATGATATTTTTCAATGAGGCTGTCAAATTTAGTATTGCTTTACACAATAATAACAATTTTTCTAGAAAAGATATTAAAGTTTTATTATATAAGATTTAGTTGTTGACACGTTTTTAGATCCCATCGCTAAGCATTTAAAAGAGTTCAGCGTTACGCAAATATCTAATTCTGAGGTAAGATTTAGACTGGACGAATTTATTAATAATTTTTCAAATTCTTTTGAGAGTTGTAAAACTGATTTTCTATTGTACAAGTGGCTCGTAAATAATGGATATTCAGATGATTTGATTACGTTTTCTATAGATCAGAGAATGGGTGCTGTAATGCATAATGGAGAGATTACTTACGACGAGGACAACGCTGAAGGGGTACTTTTATCGCTAAAGTACCCCTTTAGCGTATTAAAGTAGCCTTTAACCGGCTGCAAAATCTTAATTCTGTCAATAAAAGCACTATATATATTTTCCTTCTGAAAGTATCTTTTAAACTGAAATTTTAGTTTAAAAAGACTAGCGAAATTTCAGGGAAATTATGGCAACAAAAGATAAGAAAATATAATAATGAAGTTTGCATTCCTTACTTTCTTTATTTCGATGATTTTGAAATAAACAATCCCCTAGGCACCCATTGCCAAGCTATTTGCGGAATTTATTACAGTTTTCCCAAATTCGAAAATAATTCGCAAAATTAATTACATTACATAATTAATTCGAAAAAAATTATGTATGAAAATTAAGTATGAGTGTACATAAAATTTTACTCTAGATAAGTTTTAATTTGTTATAATAAAATCCAATGCAATTTTATCCTTTATTCGTATAGATGAACCTATAGATGTTGATGCGATGAAATTTATGTCTCCAGCGCATTTAAAATAATTGGCAAAGAAGTATAAAATTAAATTGGGGGTTCAAATAAGACTCGAACACAGGCTAAAATTGTGGCAACAATCTCATCACAGTACTATTTCTTCCTCCGTATGCATTGAGCCCAGCGAAGATGCGAAGGAACTACTGGCGTCAGGAACTCTTCCAACTTCGCCTTCTAACAAACATCAGGCGGATAGTCAGCCAAATATAGAAAATATTTTAAAAAATTCATCCCAAGGACGAAGTATTTTGGATCTCTACAAAGCCAACAATAGTTTAAACGAAGGTTCGCGTTCAATTGTGGTTGATATAATAATAAAATACATGCTCCAAAAAGACATACGCATGACTGTATCAATGGCTAAACACGTCCGGGAATCCATAGTTAATCTTTTCAAAACGGAGTTTTTGGTAAGAAGGCTATATGACCCATGTATTATACATAATTACAATGACAAGAGAAAGCCGGAAGTGGAATACAGAGTCAACGAACTTGTCGCCATTAAGCGTACTCAGTTCGGATCTGGATTAACACTAAAGCCGAAATTATTCAATATCTTATTATTATTATTATAAGATATTGGAGAAAATAAATCATGGCAGGTATTTCGTGGAAAAAGCGGGCGAATTTGAGGGACCTAGAAGATGTGTCACTGTTGCAGAACATATGAAAAGATGGTGTCCATCATTCGAGGCGAATGATAAACAGGCTGGCGGGATGTGGGAAGCGACATCTAGTGGTACAGGTCAACAAACTAGAAGTGGACGACACTAACGACACGCGTGGCAACTCTAAAAGACGACATGGACTTAGTAAGGAAGAGAGAGACGAGTAAGAAGTGTACGCGTACGTTTTCGGCCACTAAGCCAATTTGTCAACTAATTCTTTAATAAACGAAAAAATAAAAAACGAACCGTGTTTCTTTGATTTAGATGAGAAAAGGGAAACTATATGTATTTATATAATAAGTAATATGTTGGCAATTCAACTAATATGTAAAGTAACTAAGACATAAGTAAAATCGTAAACTTGGAAGCTAACTAAGACATAAGTAAACTTGCATTTTAGCTACATATTCCACATGAACCATCGTGCATAGCAACGAAAACTCCGTTTCCCACGTCCGTGTTTTGGCTTTTCGTAAACAGTTAATTTAAACAAAATGTCCCTTAGTAAATAACATATCGAAGAAATGGTGATATCAGTGTAAACCGCGTTTGGTAGACATGTGGAAGGAAAGTTAAATATGGTACCCAATACGGTAGAGCAATTAAAATCTCCAAGTGTAGAGCCTTACCCACCGGTTACTATTCAACATGGTGCTGAAAATGGATGTTTAACCCTTGATTTAATAAAGTCATTACCCGAATTCAACGGAGATATTAGAGAATACGCTTCCGTCATGGCGAGAAGCTGTCCATTTTGCAATTAAGTATTATATAGAAGGTTCAGGGAATTACTATATTGCAATGGGTATTCTGCGTAAGAGAATTACTGGTTCAAGTAACATATCGCTATCTGCGTGTTACCAATGTTACTCAGACAAACGCCCAATTCATGTGCTTGAAAGCGAGCTGAGTGTACTCCGCCAAGGTAATTTGCCTATCAATGAGTTATGTAATAAGATTGACCAACAATTAACTCTCATTATAAACAAGAATAAAATGTACAACAATGATAATGAACACGTTATTTCCGCCTTGAATGATCGTGCGAGAGAAAACGCCTTACGTGTTTTCATTTCTTCTTCTTTGGCCTTAAAAATGTACCCAGCATCTTCCCGCGGGCGATTGATGACATCTTAAGGGACGAAATCGGCCAAACATGCCAAGTTTATATGGACGATATTATTATATTTTCTACGGACGCATGAGTACTAGAGTTGGGTAGTTCAATTGAACTATTCACGCAACAGATGCGTCATCTATTTTTTAAAATTAGATATTTGTATATTTTTAAGTTGAAATAAATTGAATTGAAATTGAAATTGAATTGAAATTGAAATTGAATTGAAATGTACATATAAATTTTGATGTATAATATATACATATATATTTTTATATTTGTATATATTTGTAAAAATAAATTCAAATTTTTGCAAATTAGTTCATAAATGTAGTTGTCCTTAATGTAGAAAAATGTACATTTTTGCTTAAATGAAATGTATGTGAAATAAAATGTTTTCTTCGGTAGGGTGAGAATGAGTTTTAATCATGCAGGTCGCAGGAACTTCTAGCCTAGTTCAAATGTGAACCCTAGCCTAGTTCAAATGTGAACCCTTTTTTATTTTTATTGTATTGTATGTTTCTTGTTTTTCTCATCTCGTTAACATGAAGAAACGAGCTAAGACACCGTACTGAACTAAACGAACGAGTGAACTACATATTGAACGAGGTGATTGAACTAAATAAAAGGATTGCTCTCCGTCGTGAACTATAATGCTGAAGACTAGCCGATTGCGTTTGAATTTTTGTTTAAATCAATTTTAAAGTCTTTAGTAAGTTATTTAAACATTTACGAATTTTTACGAATACTATGTTGACGAACGGAAAAAAGCGTTATATTTAATCATTTCGTGAATTCCGGAGTAACTACTGCGAAATGCAAATATGCAAATATCATGCTTAAGCATCGCCGGCGTTTCATTAGGCGCCACATAAAAGTAAGCACCCCCTGACGCCGGTTGAGATAGCAAGGCAACCACAAATTCCATCAATCAATGCACCTGACACAAACTGCAGTTCCAACAATATTCTCGTCTTCACAACCAATATGGAAAATTAAATATTCTTTATAATATGAAATTAAATGTTCTTTATAATATGAAATTAAATGTGACATTATATATACAGTCTGGCATATATTACGGTCTGGCAACCCACCGCAGTTTCGTTATCTGTCACTTATAATCATTATCTATCATTGTGTTGAAGGGAAAAACGAGGAAGCACTCACTGCGGTGAGTGCTCCGACTAAAATTATGAAGAAAACTGCAACTGCCGCCGCAGCAAGTATGGGTGCTTCGGCTTTTCGATCGAATAATGTAATTAATTCTGAGCAAAACACCTTCACAATGAGCGCTGCCAATGCCGCGCAAGTTACACCAGCGCATGTAGCCAACGCTGCGATCGGTGGAGAGCCAGCTGCACTATTAAGTGCATACGAAGCCGTACTTCGACGAGTGTCCATGTTAGAGGAACAATTAAACAGAACACATGTAAATGGGGCGATGAGGGAGTTGCCGGCTCTGTCTCAACCATTCCTTTCGGTCCAAGAACAAATAATAATAATTCAATTTCATTTAGTCCACACATAAACACTCGTGAAACAACTGCCGTTTCATCAGCCTTATCTGTAACTAATGCAAACTTATACGAGCCATCATCGATTGCCTCATTAGCTCGGCCAGCAATCAATTATGGACAAAATGCATATATTTCGCCTGACACATTGCCGACATACACGTCATCTGCTTTCACAGTAGCAATGTCGTCTACCACAAACGGTGCAGTATATTTTCGGTGCAATGCCAACCGCGAATCCATCTAATCTAAGACACATCATCTATCTATCTATCAATCTAAGCCTACACATCAAGTATGATGGGGCCACGTAAAGTACAACATTTGCCCAATTTTTCCTGGACAACCTGAAGGCTGGCCGATCTTCTACACCTCGTTCGTAGAGTGCTTATCAGTACAGCAGGTTAGAAAACAACCAGAGGTTGCAAAAATGCTTGACTGGTGAAGCACGTGATGAAGTAAAATCATTACCCATCCTGATAACGTTGATGTCGTAATAGATCAACTTCGTTTTTGATTCGGCCACCCCGAGCAGCTCATTCGTAGACAGCTCAATCAAATTCGTGAAATACCGCCTATACCAGAGAACGCGGCTTATTCCCTTTGCCACAAAGGTAAAAAATTTGGCAGTCTTTCTGCAGTCTGCAAATGGGCAGAATCACCTGGCAAACCCAACGTTGTTGGAAGACCTCGTTGCAAAATGACCATTGAGCAGACGTTTTGAATGGGCTTGATACGCGATTGAGTTACAATCACCTCCAACGATTATCCACTTTATCAACTGGCTAAGCGCTCTGGCAAATGTTGTCAGTATGGTGCAGACTTACGAAGGTAAAGCAGCTAAGAGGCGAACAGTTTTACTTGCCACAGAGAATAAGCGCACGAATGTTTTGAAATGCGATACCTTAAGGTTCGCATAATGTCACGAAATGCAAAACATTCATGTATTAGTAAATACTTTCGCATTATTGGATGAAGGTTCATCCGTCACTCTACTAGACAACACTTTAGTAGCAGAACTTGGCCTTCGAAAACGTGAGAGTAACCTCCATATCTAGTGGGTAGGTGGCAGGTCAGCACAACATTCCGCTGTTAGAGTAGATTTGCAAATAAGTGGGTACGGTTTGAAGCAGAAGCTCAGACTCAAAGTTTGGATGCCGATGACATACGGAGAATTGGAAAACGGCGAGTGCCACTGCAACCATACGCAAACGCTGAACCGAAGCTGTTATTAGGCTTAGATCATTGCCGTCTTAGGATGCCTAAAGGTTTCAATAATTTAAACGCAGTTAATTAATCAATTTCTTTTTCAGCAACAACAATGAATAATAAACAAAAAAGGGAAAACCATATTACCACAGGAGAAATGAGACATTACAACAAGCCCGAAATGTCGACATTCGTAGGTTATACGGTAAGAATATTTCATTTCACTTATTTATATTATTATTATTATTATCTTGCTTTTATAGAAGAAGAAGAGGACCGGAGCAAACTTAAGCAAGAACATCAAATTTTAAAGGAAGAAAAAAAGGAAACTCTTCTTCAAGCATTCAAGGAATTAGCGATGCAGTTGGCCGAGTATAAAATGGAAGATTCCACTCAAACAATTCAGGCAGCCCAAACTGCAATAACAGAATATGAAAAAGAATATGAATTAAATCACTTAAACCTTTCCAGGTAAGTGGTTTGAAACTGGCTTATTATGGACAAGCGATGATGTTAAATGGCCATGTAGTTATTCCATTGCACTAAAACGCTTCATTGGAAACTGTTTTAACTCCGTTGAATTGTTGTTGCGATTCCAGCGCTAAATCCAAATGCTTTCGGGTTTTTGACTGAGTTTTTAGTTTGCAGCTCTGTATCGAATTTCGGAATTACAGACAACCTATCTTTCTCCTTTTTTACTGCCAATAAGTTAGAAAGAGATAAAGAGAAAGTGCCACCAAACTATTCTGCCAAATGTCAAAACAAATGTAAGCGTTTTATGTTGTAAATAATAGGTTTATTTAAATAAGTATAATATCTAATAAATGACAAAAATTTAACTATTTCAGATGCAGAAATCACTGCACTGAGAACTTTGTGGTCGATGGGGGCGGAATTAATGCTGCTGGACCTCTGGCAAGAAAACATTGACGGCCTGCGCGGACTCCGCAAAATTTCCATATACATATGTATATAGGAATATGGCGGCGAATATGGTCCATTTCAACAATTTTGAATATTGTTATTTAAATTGTTATTATTGTTAAACACAAAACAACAGATGTTTATTTCTTCTTTTCGGTTTGACAGCCCGGACCGGATTATGTATGGAAACACTAGATCAGCTGATCTATTTTCAAACACCTTAACCGGATAAAATATTTTTATGGAAACAGGCTATAAGCAAATTTCTGAACTAAGTGAACTAAACGAACTAACTGAACGGACTAGTTCAGAAAGAAAAAATTAACTAGAGTGATCGTTCACTCAATTAAACTATAATGCCCAACTCTAATGTCTACATCTTATTCAAATAGAGAACATTTTAAAGAAGCTGGAGCAGGCAGAAATGAGGGTTTCCGCTGAAAAAACAAAATTTTTTAAAATAGGTGGAATTTTTAGGTTTTATAATTCAAGTCACGGAATATAGTATGAGAAACCCAAATCCTGGAATATGAGAAACCCAAATCATTGAGATCATTAAGATCGTTCTTAGGATTGTCAAGGTACTATATGTTTTATATGTTTTTTATCCAGATGTTTTATATCTGGATACGCTGAGATAGTGAAACCAATTATTAAATACTTGCGAGGTGAAAATCGAAATGTGGTTTCAAAACTTGGAGCAAAACATGCTCTACGCTGAGTGCACAATATTGGATCCCAGATTTAAAAAAAAAGCATTTAAAAATTTGCAAACGTAGTTGCTTTGCAAGCTCTCAGGAGTAAAGTATCCAGTATAATGCTGACTAATGACTCCAGTATTATTTGCTGACAATAAGTCAAGCAAATAATAAGGTCGCGAGTCCTGGTCATGTTTCAACATTAACGTTTTTACACAATAACATGTAACTTGCATATTTGAAATGCTTGGTGTATTATAAAACTATATATGTATTTTCCCCGATTTCTTTCATCTTATAATTTTTTATTATAAAGGGTCCGCCACCTAACGTTTTTTTTTCAACTAGTGCTTATTTCGTGAATGGTAACACTTAGCTCATGTCTGATTTGACAGATAATTAGTTTTATCCTTCCGCTGAACGAATATGGTTGTGTATACGCTTGAACAGCGATGGGAACAACGCCTGCGATCGACTTACAGAAGATGCTGATTTTGCCAAAAAACTCATCTTTTCAGATGAAGCTCATTTTGATCTTGGCGGGTATGTAAACAAGCAAAATTGTCGCATTTGGGGCACAGAAAACCCGCACGCATACATTGAATAGCCGGTGCACCCAAAACGAGTCACTGTTTGGTGCGGATTTTGGTCCAGAGGCATAATTGGGCCGTTTTTCTTCGGAAATGAGCAAGTGGCCGTTACAGTCAATGGCGATCGTTATCGGGCCATGTTGAACGAATTTTTGTTCACAAAAATTGAAGAGGAGGATATTGGCAACATTTGGTTTCAACAGAACGGCGCTACGTGCCACACAGCCGAAGCTACACTCGATGTTTTCGAGCATTTTCAAAAAAAAAAAGTTATTTGGCGGACCCTATATTCATCAATTTTTCTTTTTATATACATTGTTCCCCTAAAGTCTTCGTACAGCACTTGGTCAAAACTTTATTAATAAAAAAAGATAACGTGTAGCAAGAATTTAAAAAAAAATTTAATACAGCTTTGTTTATTAAGCCATTGCCTCCAATTTAACAAAAAGATAAACCAATTTCATCAATTAATCCACAAGTTATTAACTAAAATCGCAACAAAGTCACTGAATTAGCTCCAATAAAGTCTTCGTACACTCACAAACAAGGTAACTAAAAATCCTTATAAACTGTGAACGTTTTTTTTTTAAATATTTTGTGGTGTAGCCTTTATTTATACGAAGACTTTAGTGGAACACTGTATCTTCGACATCTTTTTTTTACCATAAAGTGAGAAACAAAATGTTTTAAGTGCAACAAAAACGGAAGTGCGTGAAGTTAAATACGAATTTAAGTGAAGTTAAATACGTATTTAACTTGTGCGATAAGTTTAATAAAAAAAATGTACTACTACTAAAAAATCATGCTACTTTTTGCAATATATGCTTCATGATAAAGTCTTTTTTAAAAAAAAAAAGAATTAAAAATATTCAGAAACAGCACCTTATTAAGTTATGCATATCATCGGAAAGGTATTTTCAATAGCTATCGAACGCAAACAGCTATCGAAACAGCGTCGATGGAAGGGACGCTAGTTCAGAGATATTTCAGTTTATTTTTTCGAAAAGAGTTGATGTATTTATGCATAATTTTAATTATCATTAAAAATTTTAAATTTATATAAAAAATTTTAAATTTATTTTTGAAAATTATTACTTTTTGGTACCAAGTACTGGTATGTTCAAGTGGTCACTGGAGGTAAATTTTTACTTGCATTCTACCACGTACCTATTGAAAAACATTCTAAAAATTATACAGGATTTACAACTAGAGAAGGAGTTTACGAGTTCAACAGAGCACCGTTTGGATTTTGCAACTCACCGGCAGTGTTTCTAAGATTTGTGAATTAGATATTTCGAAATTTAATTAACCAATCCATAATGAGAATGTACATGGACGACATTATTGTATATTCTAACAGTGCAGAAGAAGGCATAAAAACACCTAGAAGCGGTATTAAAAGGTGCAGACGATTCCGGCCTGAAAATCAAATGGAAAAAATGTAAATTTCTACAAACTCAGGTAACATTTCTTGGATTAATTATTGGCAATGATTATATTTCACCAGATGAGAAATGCGCAGCAGTTAAACGATTTCCACAGCCAAAAAATTTAAAATCTTTACAATCCTTTCTAGATCTTACTGGATATTTTAGAAAATGTACATATGTATATACAATTACGCTGTAATCACGAAGCCTCTTACAGAATTATTAAAGAAAAAAATCAAATTCGAAATTGGAGCGAAAGAGAATTCAGCCATAGAACAGATTAAAAACGCTCTAATAAAACAACCAGTATTAAAAGTGTACTCACCAACTGCAGAAACAGAACTACATTGCGATGCATGTGAATTTTAGTACTATTTTAAAAGAGTGGCCAAGATTTAATGACCCAAATGGGCATGAATTAATATATATCGATTTCGAATCGCTTCATCCAGGCAAAAAAACCACATGTTAATGAAATTTGAAGATGCTGAATAGAGAATCAATGAAATATTTTTTCCATCCATTCCAAGGGACAAATTGAACATGCAATATCATAGCCAAATGCGTTTACCAGAACTTCAAACAAGTAAGTTATTTTGTTAATTTTCTGCTTAAGTTTGAATTATATTATTTCTTAACTTATATTATTTCTCTTTCATACCGTCTAGATACCAGAAATTTATTTCCTATCAATTGGCTTTATGCCATTATTTTGTCTCCGAGAATTACTAGATATAACAAGCCATCAAAATCGGACGCACAGAACGACATGATAATTCATCTCGTGAATTTAAACAATCTTAAGCAGAAAGAAACCGAATTGAAGGAGCTTGCTGCCAAAGAAGGACTAAAAGTCTAAGCAAAAGTTTTTGTTATTGGGGAATCTACCGAGGTTTTTATAGAATTCTATGTCTATTTTAGCGATATACTTTACAAGGTTCCAAGCCTAATTCACGCTGTGGACTTAGTAATTAAAATATGCTTTGTGTTCAATTTAGAATATTCCGCGAAAAGAAAATATGTGTGGATTTTTTTGCAACAATATTTTTACGAAATTCCCCCTTCAGAAAAAATACCTAAAATTCAAAATATTATAACTAAATTAAACAATGTTAATTGAATACACATATTTGCTCAATTTGCGACGAACTTTTCAATCTATCGGAAAAATTGTTCATACATATGAAAAGCGAACATAAAACTCCTGTTTTTTTCAATATTTATGTAAATTTAACAAATGCAACATATAGTAGTTATGCAACCAGTTGGTAGATAACGAGGCACAGTATCATCAGACGAAAAGGTTTTTGGGTAGACATAGGAACGTAACAACTATAGCACACTGTACTAATTTTATTTTGAAACAATTTTAACATCCGAATCAATTTTACAAACAGCATTTATTGAAATATGTTAATTAAAGTAAATAGACGATGGCCCCTATCAGGGCAAAACTTGCAATTACACTTTCATTAAAATTTCATTCAAAAACAAATATTATTAGGAAAGATGTAATTGATTATAGAAAATATTTAACCATTTATGAAGGCTTTTCACCATTTATTGACCCACAGCATTGAAAAGATTTTGAGGAGTTAACGTTTTTAGCAAAAACAAACTTCGGAAATTTAGGTTCAGAATACAAAATGTTTAAAGCAATGGAGTCACTAAAAATATTTAAACATCCTATTTACAATTTGCAAACAATTGGACGAGGTTTTTACACATGGTTGCCCAACATTAAAGCAAAATATTATTAAAGGCTGCCTTTGTGACATACAATTTCAAATAAAATCGTATTTTGAATCACCAAATATACTACAAGAAACGATTGAAAATATAACTAAAATTAAATTCCAAAACCGTTTAAATCACTTTATAATGGGCAAAATGTGAAAACTAAAAACAGAAGGATTTGACGGCAAAATAGTTTTTCCAATTTGTTTATATTTTGATCGCTTCCAAATAAATAATCCATTAGGATCGCATCAGCATTCAGTGTGTGGAATTTATTAAACATTTCCTGTAATCCTCCCCATATTTGCTTTCACGTCTTAAGAATATTTTTGTCGCAGGAGTTATGACATAGTCATTCACCCCAGTCATTCAAGGGCAGACACCTCAGAACTATTTGCTAGCGCTGCAGTTTGCTAGCGTTGCAGATATTTTGACCGGATACCTCTTTTCCGTTCGCAGGGTTATCAAGTGCAAGCCAAATAGCTGATTAAGCATTTGGGCAATTGCACAAACACATTATTGTATTATAGTATTAGTTATTAAGCATTTATTCTATATTATATTCTTTATTATATTAATCAATTTCAACTTTGTAAATTAGTAATAAATCAGTTAATCAACCACTCGGACGTCTTTTGTATTCCTGGCAGTTGGAGCCAGGTGAAAATCATTATTTTTTGGCAAACTGTTGTAGGAACAACTTAACTGGCGCAGTCGGCATCCCGTTTAACTATCTGTGGCATTGAAAAGTAATAATTTGTTCAGCGGTGGCATACAACTGAACGAATAGTAAAATTACGAAAGGCGTTTTTGTGTAGCGGTGGCATACAACTACACAAAACTAATTTTGTCGGAATATCAAAATTAGAGCCGGTGTCCAGATAGGTGAATATTAATTCTTAATAAACGGAAGAACTTCAACTCCAGATTGGACCGATACTGATTCTTGGGCTGCTGCTGAGAATATCCTCAATCACATCCTAGCCCATCCAAACCTTAATAATAATCAAGGAATCCTTCCAGACTTCCTGGGCACAGCAAAACAAATAATAACCCATAGGAACATCCTTCACGTAATAGACTTAGAAACATGTGGAAAAAATATAGTAAATATTTACAGCACACTACAGAAATTCGAAAAAGACGGATCAACAAATACCATGGCAATAACAAAACTGAAATTAAATGAATTAGAAAGAAAATACAGACTCTTATTACCAATAAAAAGACAAAAGCACGGAATAATTAACGGACTAGGTACAGTAATAAAGGCAACATGGATGCAAACGATGCATATGCACTTAACAAAGAAATTTAAAATATAAAAGAAAGATCAACAAATATTAGCATTATTGTTAATAGTCATTCTATGTACAATCATAAATGATCGGAAAGAATTACAAACATCACTGAACATATAAATAAAGATCAGAAAAAAATTGAAAGTTTTATTAATAAAAATGTTAATAAAATTAAAGACATTGAAGACACGATACAAGAACAACAATACATAAACCAAATCAACTACAATATTGATCTGCTTACAAATCATTTAAGCGAAATTGTAGAAACAGTCACACTCGCTAAATTAAGTATAATTTCTAAATCTATATTAAGTCTTTCAGAGTTACAAGAAATTTTTGAAATAACTAATAATAAATCATTTAATATATTATCAGAAGAACATTTATATGAAATAATAAAATTACAAGCTTACAAGATCCAAGGAGCTTATTCCTCCAAAATCGTACTAAATATACAAATCCCAGAGTCCTTTCAAATGAATCCTATAACATATTTCACCTAATAACACTCCCAATCAACGAAACCCTAGAAATTTATGTTAAGCCATATATTATGTACAATGAGCAAAAGATCCAACATGTATCTATGCGGAGCCCCACAACACCAAGAAACTTCAAACCAGTCACAAGGCGTTGGAAAATTGATGAACAAGGAAAAAGCAAATTGCCCCATGAAGGACGTTGGAAAGAAACAAGACATCATCCAAATAGAGCACAGCAACATTCTTTTAATAAACACGCCAGAAACATTAGTAAACGACACAACAACCGAATACTGTGATCAAACATATATGCTACCATTACCTGACCCGAGTATCACCACAAATTCAACTAAAGACATTCTATCACTTGAAAAACTAAAACTACAGAACATTCAACAAGAAAAGATTCTACTTCAAACCAACAACATAACATTCAACAATCAAATAATCACTTACACCGCAATAGTACTAATGTCCATCTTTATCACAACAACATTCATCATAGCAAAAAGAAAGAAGATCATCAGCTACATCGTACAGGGTCCAGAAATCGCTCCAGCCACATCAAAATCTCTGTGGCTTTCGCTCTACCATAAGGGGGGAGGAGTTATGACATAGTCATTCACCCCAGGCATTCAAGGGCAGACTAGTGTTGGGAATTATAGTTCACTACAGAGAGCGATCTTTCTAGTTCAATCAGCTGTCGTGGACTAGTTCGTTCACATAGTTCACTCGGTCATTTAGTTCAGTAGTTCGTTCGCTCATTTAGTTCAGTAGTTCGTTCGCTCATTTAGTTCAGTACTTTACGCGGTCATTTAGTTCGTTAGTTCTTATAAGAGATAACGAGATGAGAAAATCGGTTTGATATTTAATTGGCAATATCTAATACTGAATACATGATTAAATTATATATTGTATTAATATCAAATTTAACCAATTTTGTTTACAAGAGGTATAAAATATTATAAAGTAATGAAAAACTATTATTTCCTAATAAACTGAAAGTTTGAATGGATTGTACGTGCTTTTAAAAAGTGCTGTACTATAAATATGACAATGGGAAGATGAGATAGTTCTGGTGGCGATATTGGTGCATATAATGCATGATTGTTCAAGTCTGCTACGAGAATCAACTAAGAGAATCAAATTCTTGGGACTATGATAACACAGTACAGCATAAAGAATTGGATAAGATCAGAAAAACGACATTTCATATATATGTATCTGGTACTTTGATTTGAATAGTCATGTTTGAGCGATCGCGTGTAATAAATAATACAAAATATTTTCAATAGCAACAGTTGCAGTATATAGTGTTACCTAATTTGAAAACGTTTATTTAAATTGTAATTGTAGCAAATTATTTCGAAGGTAAGCTCAAAATCAATAATGTTTATACTTATGTAATTTGTCGCGAAGCTGAAGATTTTTGTACTCTGTAGATTATGTAACCTGTAAAAATTAAATATAAAAAGGCTTTGACGACCTCATAAATAGCAGAATATCTGCAGGAAATAGAGGATGATGACTCAAGCGATGAGGACTTGGACAATATTGAAATAGCTGTATTACCTCCTGGTCTTATCGATGAAGTCACCGATATAGACGAAGGAAACCATGACAAAGTGGATATTGTACCAATAACAGATGTAGCCGGTCAGGTTGAATTTTCTGCTACAGTAAATAGCCTACAAAACAATGAAAATTAATCGCCTGGAGTGGAATCGCGTGCGCAAAGAAGTTTTCATTGGTGTAAGTGTCACCCTATATAATCCGAATGCATAAATGAATCCAATGCCTATAAACATAATTTGGAGGGAATGGTAAACCAATTAGGCGGCAAATGGGTTCTATGATGTTCTCTGCATTGATCTTCATTGATTGGAGTTCATCATGAAGGAGACGTTAAATTACGCAACAAATTCAAGAAATGATTCAACTTTTGATTTAAATGCAAGTGAGCTTAAAGCATTCATTGGAATATTAATTTTCCCTCATATCATCCGCATATCCAAACCATCTTCGGGAACCTCTGCAAATCTTTCAAATCCTACAAGGTATGACAATAAGAGTCATTATATGTTGAAAAGACAGAAGCAAAGGCGGTGTCAGGGAGAAAACTGCCAAAAAGAAACCCATTACTTTATGTGCCAAATGTGACAAAACATTGTGCACTGATTGTTTTGTACCTTATCACACGAAGTAGGCATTGCATATACGCATTCGAAATGTAATTTCAATATTTATTCTGAAATAAAAAGTATCCAGTAAAAAATATGTCGTCTTATTTTATTACCTCGAACCCCCATCGTCCTATTTATAGGACAGCTTTAAAAACCAACTTCGGAATGAAAATATTTTTTTTTGCTCCAAGACTTTTGATTTCAGTTGCATTTAAGGACAGAGTTTTGAATATCACTGCAAAATTCGCAAAATTGGACTGCTTGGGATTTAAAGGGTTAATGACAAGGTTGTAAAAATTTACTTTCAGCCTGGACAAATATTAGGTGATAATTTGGGTTTGAATGAAATTTTAAGGCTACAAAGTGGATTTAATAGTAACTATTATTGCAGAATTTGCACTTCTTCAAAAAAAAATTGCCAACGTGATTTTGTCAAGAAAATAAAATACGTTCCAAAGAAAAATAGTTAGAAGAATTAGCGCTTCTTTCTAATAATCAAGAGACTGTGGCATGCACGTGTGCGTGTGTGTGTTCGCTGACGAGCGATCATACATACCACACACGTCCGAGCATTAAACTCTAATTAGGTGGAGTCGTTGGATATCGGATCCTTAACGACGCGACACTTTGTTGCACTCCACTCCAAAGTAAGTTTGCGCATCTTGGCTGGTCGATCGATCGACGAGCCAAAGCAAACAAACACTCGCTATTTGCTATTTATTGCTGTAAACGAGACAGCAATGCTGAGTGGGCACTTTGTCGTCGCCACTGTTTGCATTCCGCCGGCTAGACGGATTAGCTACCCGCTGCCGGCATCGAATAAACATGCGATTATCGTGGACGTTCGCCGGTGTCGTGTTCGGCGCTGCTTTTCTTTCTGCCGGCGCTGGCAGAAAGCGGAGTAAGTATAAATACGACATCGCGACCGCGTCAACGACAATGTAACGGACAATATGTATCGCTACACAATTGTCGCGTTGATTATCGTAGCCCTCTGCTACGTCGCGATTAAAGCGTTGCTCAAGTGTCTATGGTGGCATACCCTTTGGGATATGCTGCCATGGCCTTAGCAAGACAGAAGTTTCTTGATCGCTCAAGAAAGCAGTCGCAGTACTCCCGCGCCCCAATATCTACTTCTTGTAAATCAACCAAAAAATAATTGTAAATAAAGGCGCGAGCAAGCGCGGAAAACCCTAAACCAAGTGTTTAATATATATTAGGAAAGTGATTCCTAAAAGGCAATAATAAACAAAATTCAATATGGAATACTCTATCAAATTTCCGACAACAAAGCTTGCGACATTATGCACGATATTTTCCTTGGCGTTGCAAGGTACAATAATTTAATGCAAGGTAAAATAAAACAATTTTTTCTCATGATCTAGTGGAAAAACAATTTATACAATCAAATCTTTCAAATCTAAAGAATGTTGTAGATGTCGATTTAACAAAACTTAGTTATTATCCAAATTTGTGTACAAGTATGACTTCTGGTAACGAAGTCTATAGTTTGTCATATAATGTAATTTTGTATACACAAAACAATTTCGTCAAATTGAATAATGGAATAGTTGAAGTCCTTAAGATTTTTTATAAAACGAGAGATGAAATTTTTTTAATTTGTCGAGAAGGAAACAACTTTTTTGGAATAGTTGCAATCGTATAAAGCCTTAAGCAGAACAAGGGACGCAAGATGCAGATTCAAGTTAGGGACGCAAGAAATGGCTCGGATTTAAACCAAATAGCATAGCAGCATTTTCGAGATGCAGAAATATGAAATGTCAAAAATTTGACAGTAGAGAACAATACATTCAATAAATACAATTCTAACCAAAATTCTCGAAGTTTATTCTCTCTTTATTTAAATTCTCTTGGTTTATCTGTTTGTATTAATTTGTTCAATTTAATTTTAAAAAATGGAGCGGAAGAAGGCAATGAAGGCTCCCCAAAGCACTTCTGCACTTGAGTGAATTGTGTTCCATGGCTTGCAAAGCATATTTGTGTGCTATGGAAAAAATACGGCGGGAGTGGTGGGTTCGCCCACTTAACTTATCTAGAGATTTCGCAGAGTTTTAGGAAACTGGTACAAAGCAGCTAATGTAATCAACGAAGAACATTTCTTCAAGGCAAGGATCGTGCCAATTTCCAATGCTTGCTAGTGCTTCTCAAAAAAAAGTTAGTTCGGAACTCCCACCGCAAAGCAATTTCACCCGATATCAGGCTGTCGATAACTCTTCTGTATGCCGTCGCTATCAACAACGATTAAGTCAATTTTTAATGTGTTCAAAATTTTCAGACACCTGGCGCAAGGTTGCAATGTCCAAGTCCTTGCCTGGACGTATTATATAAACTGGGCATTTCAACTGGGTAGAATCATCTACGAAACATGTGAAGCACTATGGAGTGAGTTGCATACAGTTTATCTAGCTCCTCCAAATTTAAGCGATTGGGCGAAAAATGCAGAAGTGCTTTACATAAACACTGGATTGCCCAACTCCTTAGGAGCGATCGACGGAAAGCACATCAACATTCGATTTCCCAGAAAAAGTGGCTCGCTCTATTTTATCTACAAGCGGCACTTCAGCATAGTTCTGATGGCAGCCTGTGATGCCAATTACTGCTTCACATTTGTCGACATTGGGGCTTTGGGAAGCCAGAGCGATGGAGACGTTTTCCTGCGCAGTGCTTTTGGGAAAAAAATTTTTAAATACCACGCTACCAGTTCCGTCGGATCGTCCGCTGCCAGGCACCTGGGAAGCATTCCCGTATTTCTTTGACGCGTACAGCGCATTTCCTTTGAAAGAAAATATTATGTGGCCATACCCTGGATCCCATAATCTATATTAAAATATATTTAAAATATATTTAAATAATATATTATACAGAATAATAATAAAAAAAGCAACAGAAAAATTCTCACATGATTTTACAGCAGGTGAAATAGAAACAAGAATGAAATGTAAACAAACACGAACAACGAAGAAGAACAAGAACGCTTTTGCATCTGTCAAAATTAGAATTTGCTCGGATGCAGTATGCAAATTGCGGCAAATTAAGGAAGCAAAATGGAAATTAACTTTTTTTCACGCTTCCCATAAGAGCCCGTGTAATTTTGACAGTTGAAAAATGAATCTGCATCTTGCATTCCTTGTTGTGTTTAAAGCTTAAGATTGTGGCAAACACCTACTGCTACTTTCTGAAAAAAATTTTAGAATTTTCTGTACCTGTAAATGCACACTGAAGGAACCGACTTTCTTCAGCAAAGTTGCCTCGAGATTGAACGCAATCTGGGGACAATTTGTGTCTCAGGAGCACTTGATTTGGCTTGGTGCAATATTCCTGCTGTTCTTGGTGAAGAGACCCGTGGGCTTGATAGTGTTTACTATCTACTGCGGATCGTTGATTAACTCCGCACAAGGGACATGTTCCGTGAACAATCTTTTCCCTGCTGACTTTTCGAGCCATATTGACGGGGAGCGAGCCTTAGTGGAGCGAGTCCGCGTAAAGCCTGGACAATGCATCGGCGTAGGTGATGCAACGATTGAGGTGGTATCCATTGCTGTTTACCACACTTATAACTTCATGAGAGTCATCCCGTATTTCATCAAACCGGTTTGCCAGTTCTTCGACTGGGGTTGCCCAGGCGGAAAATCTACAACAGTTTGGGCCAATCGCAGTGAGTGTTACAATAACTGCGTACCTGGAATGAGGAAAAGCTTTGAGGACAGCGAGTACGATTGGATTGGTGATGGATGTTTCTTGAATGGACGAGTTGCGACGAGTATCGAGTTTTATTGAACTCTACTCTAGAGTAAGCATGTCACCGCAAGTCCGATTGACAGTCAAATTCCATGGCAAAGGTTATGAGGCACTTGGGCACATCGAAACCACTAACATTGGTGATGGCGGCCCCGTAAAAATTTTTGAGGTGACGACAGGCTTGTTGAATTGGCCAGAGATGATCAGCTTCAGTAGCGGAAAATACCTGTGTGCTGGCGGATTCGTCGAATCTGCTGAAACTACAACAGTTTGGGCCAATCGCACTGAGTGTTACAATAACTGCGTACCTGGAATGAGGAAAAGCTTTGAGGGAAGCGAGTACGATTGGATTGGTGATGGATGTTTCTTGAATGGACGAGTTGCGACGAGAGTGAATATCTGCTTCAGTTATGGAGCCGTATCGAGTTTTGTTGAACTCTAGTCTAGAGTAAGTATGTCACCGCAAGTCCGATTGACAGTCAAATTCCATGGCATAGGTTATGAGGCACTTGGGCACATCGAAACCACTAACATTGGTGAGGGCGGCCCCGTAAAAATTTTTGAGGTGACGACAGGCTTGTTGAATTGGCCAGAGATGATCAGCTTCAGGAGCGGAAAACACCTGTGTGCTGGCGGATTCGTCGAATCTGCTGAAACGTCGAAACCACTAACATTGGTAACACATCGAAACCACTAACATTGGTGAGGGCGGCCCCGTAAAAATTTTTGAGGTGACGACAGGCTTGTTGAATTGGCCAGAGATGATCAGCTTCAGGCGCGGAAAATACCTGTGTGCTGGCGGATTCGTCGAATCTGCTGAAACTACACCATTTTGGGCCAATCGCAGTGAGTGCTACAATAACTGCGTACCTGGAATGAGGAAAAGCTTTGAGGACAGCGAGTACGATTGGATTGGTGATGGATGTTTCTTGAATGGACGAGTTGCGACGAGAGTGGATATCTGCTTCAGTTATGGAGCCGTATCGAGTTTTGTTGAACTCTACTCTAGAGTAAGCATGTCACCGCAAGTCCGATTGACAGTCAAATTCCATGGCATAGGTTATGAGGCACTTGGGCACATCGAAACCACTAACATTGGTGAGGGCGGCCCCGTAAAAATTTTTGAGGTGACGACAGGCTTGTTCAATTGGCCAGAGATGATCAGCTTCAGGAGCGGAAAATACCTGTGTGCTGGCGCATTCGTCGAATCTGCTGAAACGTTACGCTTATTTCACAAATGATATGTGAAAGAATATGGCAACTCTAGTTTGCAACCCATCCGCTAGCTGTCACTTAAAGTGCTGATTGATTGTCAAAGTAATTTCCTGTTCTCTTTCTATTAAACTCCGTATAAGCGAATGGTCGTGTTTTATTTCTTGCGGACAATTTCTGCTAACAAAGGTTATGGGCCCAGGCGAAATAGAAATAAAAATTAATAATTAAAAAGTTAAACTTATTCGCGAAATATTCATCGTTAATCGTTCGTCGATCTGATACTCGTAAGTTCGGTAGACTTTAATTAAATTTCGTTAGTTGATTCAAAGGCCAAAAGAGGATCTGTTAAAAAATGAGTTACGGAGCCATGCAGTTGGAAAAATTGAATAGTGAAAACTATTCTACATGGGCCATACAAATGAAGAGCTGTCTCATCACCCAGGATTTGTGGAGTGTCATATATTCAACATGTCCGACTAAAGAACCGCAGAAGGCTAAGTGGTTTGAAACAGACCAGAAAGCTTTAGCTACAATTTTTTTATGTGTAAAGCCATCAGAGTTATTGCACATCAAAAGTAACAAAACAGCGAAAGACGCCTGGTTAAGATTAGCTACGCTGTACAACGCCGACGGACCTTCTAGAAAGGTGAATCTGTTCAAAAAATTAGTTAGATTCAAGTTTTGTAGTTCGAGCGCGTTCACTACACAACTACACGAGTTCTGCTCAATTGTAGACAGTCTGTATGAAATAGACGTCAAAGTTCCCAAAGTTCAGCAAAGTGATTTGCTGTCAATTTTGCTTTTATGTAGCTTGCCGGACGACATGGAAAATTTTGTCGTAGCAATTGAAAGCCATGACGTTTTACCAGATTTGGAGAAGTTACAAAACAAAATATTATTAAAAAAACAAAAAATGACAAATTGATCTTTACGGCAAAAGAAGAAAATGGTATTTTTTATACGTATTTCGAAGAAATAGATGATAGAAAAGAGCAAGTAATGGCCATAAAACAAAATCAAATAGAAATGTTGCACAACAGATTCGGTCACGTAAATTTCGCGGATTTGTTGCAATTATCAAGAATCGAAATGGTGCGCGGACTTGATCTTAAATCGGCACAACTTTCAGATTGTATAAAGTGCAAGACATGTGCAGTTAGCGAAATAAGTCGGATACCGTTTCCTAGTTTCAAAAGCGTCAGTAGTTCGAAATTGTTAGAGATAGTTCATAGTGATATTTGCGGACCAATGCGTGTGACATCACAAGGTGGTGCAATGTACTTCATCACATTTATAGATGATTTCTCACGATATATTCACGTTGATTTTCTAAAGAAGAAATCGGATGCGTTTAATGCCTTCAAAGTATTCTTAAATCGGGTTGAAAGGCAAACGGGCTCAAAAATCAAAAAATTACGCAGTTAGAATACATGAATTTTGAATATAATAATTTTCTTGACTGTAGAGGTATAATGCACGAGACAACTGTAAGCTATACTCCCCAACAAAATGGTACGGCTGAAATAGAACATTAGTGGAGATGGCCAGATGTTTGTTAGAAAAATCAAATCTTCCGCAATATTTATGGGCGGAGGCAGTAAATACAGCCGCATATATTCGAAATCGGTCATGTACAAAAGTGTTAAAGAATAAAACTCCATTTGAGTCGTGGTATCGCAGAAAGCCAAGCGTGAAGCATTTTCGAACATTCGGGAGTGAAGCGGCTGTCCTTGATAAGCGTCACAAAAAGTCGAAATTTGAAGCTAAGGGCGTTAAAATGGTATTGGTAGGGTACGCATTGAACACGAAGGGATATAGATTTTTTGACTTGAAAGAAAGAAAAATCGTGATTGCTAGAGACTTTATAGTTTTTGAAGAAAATTTTACTAAGTCTGAAGAATTAAATGAAACTCAGAAAGAAAATAATTTTTATGAAATAGATTTAAAAAGTAATGAAAATAACAGTGATGCAAGCCATGAAGTAGAAATTGAAGAACCATTTCAAAGTGCAAGTAGTGCTAGTGATAGCGAAGTCGAAAATATAGAAACAATCGCAAATCGTGTCAAACGTAAAAACGAAAATCGGTCTAAATCGGGAAATGTTAAAGTAGGGAAACCGGTTGACGAAAATGAACAATTTTTACATGCTATAACGGAAAATCCCAAATCGGTAAAAGAAGCATACGAGTCGTCAAATAATCATGAGTGGAAAAATACCATGCAGGCGGAATATAGTGCACTTATAAAAAACCAAACGTGGGTTTTAGTTAATCGTTCTAACGACAAGAATATTATTAAATCCAAGTGGGTTTTTAATACCAAATATAATTCCGATGGCACAATTGACCGGTATAAAGCACGATTAGTGGCACAGGGATGCACACAAACGGCCGGCATAGATTATTCAGACACTTTTGCACCGGTGGTAAGACATTCAACAATTCGTCTAATTTTATCCTTAGCAGTGGAGCTGAAATTATTGGTAAATCATATCGATGTCGTTTCGGCATACTTAAATGGTGAACTTAATGAAGAAGTATACATGCAACAACCGGAAGGTTTCGTTGATGAACATTTTCCTGAAAAAGTATAATATGTAGACTCAACAAATTTTAATGCTGAATTTTTTATCTGGGTACAATTATGAGTTAAGCACGATTATTATTTATTATTATTGAATAGGAGTTGCGCTAAGAACTAATTCTTTTATAGCAAACAAAAATTGACACAGGGAATATATATAACAATACAAATAATTTAGAAAACTTAAGTTAAAATAATATAATATACATATAAATTGTTTAATTATTTAATTAATAGGTATTAGATATTAGATGTATAGACGACAGGGGTACAGAAAGGAGAAAAATAGATACAGAATGGAGAAAAATAGGTACAGAAAGGAGAAGGTATGTAATCTCTTGGTTGCAAAGTCGTTGTTTTCTGTGTTCAAAAAGTGTTCCCTAGCATGACGCCTGAAAGCTCTCTCTCCGGCTATAGCCTTTAGCCTATTTGGCAGATTGTTCCATAGCTTGACAGTGTTGACGAAAAATAGTCTCCCCGTGCTTAGGTAATTGAACTTTGGAACAATTAGATTGGATAGTCGGTTAGAGCTTCCAAAGGACAATTTTGCAAACAAATAATTAGGAGTTCTCGTATGGATTAGCCTGTGCAAAAAGACACAGTTTCGATAATTAATTAGGTCAAAGAGATCACCACCTATGAGAGCGTGTCTCCGAACACCGAGTCGGTCAAAGCGTCTTAGACCACAAACAAACCTGGTCAAGTTGTTGAATAAGACCCTCAATTTATTCAACGAAACAGAATCAAAGTTACAGTACACTAATTCACTGTATGTTATGATGGGCAGAACGAGTTGCTGAACAATCCTTCTTCTGGTTTCTTCAGGAAGATAACTAGCTGCATAGTGGAAATTACGTAAAATAGCGTACGATTTACTTACAACAGCATTGACATGATCTGTACATGTTAAATTTGAGTTTAAACAAAAACCGAGATTTGTAATTTTAGATACGAATTTGAGAGTCTCGTTTCCTATAAATAACGGCGGAATATTAGTCAAGTTAGAGGCATTACGAAAAACAGGTAAGACAAAAGATTTGGAGACATTGAGTTGAAGACAATTATCACTAGACCAACGGGTAATATTCATAAGATCACTGTTAATTTTGGAACATAGATTGACAATAGATTCGACACTACTAGACATGTATAGCTGCACATCATCCGCATAGGCATGCATGGTCACATAATTTACTGTAGTAAAAATGTCATTTAGGAACATGGAAAATAAAAGAGGTCCCAACACAGAACCCTGGGGAACCCCTGCCTCGACTGGCTTAAAGTCAGAGTAAGCTGAATTAACTTGAACCCTTTGGTATCGCTCACATAGGAAACTGCGTATAAGCGTAGTCGCATTGGAGGAAAATAGAAAATACTTCCTCAGCTTATGGCATAAGAGCGTATGATCAACACTATCAAATGCTTTCGAGAAGTCAAGCAGACAGAGAAGTGTAACATTCTGTTGGTCAAGTGCTACTCTTATGTCATCGGTGATTTTGAGCATAGCTGTAGAGCAGCTGTGCTTTGAGCGAAAGCCGGACTGAAGAGGGCTAAGTAAGTTTTTGTTTGAAATGTGACAATTAATTTGGGATACCATTAACGATTCACAGACTTTGGAGAGAACAGGCAAGATACTTATAGGTCGAAAATCGGACAGGAGAGAAGCAGCAGATTTTTTCGGTACAGGGATAACTGTGGCTAATTTCCACAAGGAAGGAAAAGAGGAAGTAAGGAGAATATGGTTGATAATGGCTGTGAGGGGTGAAATTAAGTAAGGTAGAATTAACTTGACAAATTTTATTGAAATTCTATCAAGACCCACCGAAGGCGATTTGATAGATAAAACTTCTTTGATAACATCAGATTCCGAGACATTCGAGAAATGAAATAACTCGTCTTCATTATCATTGTAAGTTAATTCATCTATATGGGGGGCGTTAGTACAATTGGTCGAAAGGAATTCGCTAAATTCGTTGGGATTTAGGTTAACATTCGTAGACCTTTGACGCCCAAGTCCAATATTTTTTAATCGTCTCCAAAGTTGTTTAGAGCCCAGATTAGGTTTAAACCTAGATACAAAGTACCTCTCTTTTGATTTCTTTACCACTAGAGTGGCAAGGTTACGCGCTCGTTTGTACAAGTCCCAATTCGCTTGTGTAGGATTTCTTTTGAATCTTGTATGGAGCAAATTTTTTTGACTAATGGCAGCTTTAACCTGTGACGAAAACCACGGACATGAATTAGGACTAACATTTATTGTACGAACAGGCACAAAATAGTCAAACAGAGATTGAATCACATTGACAAAAAACTTGATCTTATCATTAACCAGGAGGGCAGCCCAAAGGGGTGCCCAGTCAATAAGCGCACTTGTGCGAAATAGTTCGTCAGTATTGATAGATTTGTAGTCAAAGAAAGAAAACGAAGTGGGTAGGGAATTATTGCCGAAGCTAATGTCAAAAGAGCAGAAAAGCAAGTCATGGTCAGAGATGAAAGAAATCTGGGTACATAGTAAAGCTAAAGCGGGATCAGAGACCGCAAAATAGTCAAGTAAGCTAGGTTGGACGTTATTACCAAATCGGGTAGGAAGTGATTCGTTCACGATAGAGAGACCTGCAGTAGAGAACAATTCCCGAAGGGATGAAGAATAACAGTCAGTCTGTAAAAGATTGACATTAAAATCGCCACAGATTATTAAATGATTAACTCTTAGTGAGTAGTCAGCTAGAGTGTCAAAAAAATTATTTAAATTAGTATGTTTGTTAGGGTTGTATACACATGAAACAAGTACTTTTGAGACTGAATCAGACACAGAAATAGACAAATACTCGGCATCAGACTCATCAGACATGAATTCTAACTGTGAACGATAAATAGATTTAACATAGATGGCGACTCCACCTCCGCGTCGACCAGGTCTGTCACAGCGAAATAGTGTATAGTTGTTTATTCTAAGAACAGATTCTTTTAATTCGGGTCGGAACCAGGTTTCAGTCACACAGATAATATCGACGGACGAACACTCGAATAGGCTCCTAACATAATCTAATTTGTGGCCGCTTAGGCTACGAGCATTAAAGTTAACAATATTGAACGCGTTATTTTGTTTACAGAAAATATCGACCAGTAATCTGTTATCATAATCAACACTACCAGCCGTAGGGGAGACAATCATCTGAGCACCATATAGGAATAGAGGTCAGACAATAAGCCAGGAGAACACAAAACACAATTTACTAAGCATACAAGAGAATTACTAACAACGACAGTGAAGCTAGGAAGTGTGCAGACAAAACAAAAGAATAGATGTAAATGAACAAGAGTGGTAACTAAATGAGAGTAACTGAGAAAAGTAATTGTAAAAAGAGAGTGAAAAAAGTAGGTGAGGAAAACATATTGGAGCAGGTTGGAGGAAAGAGAGGAGATTAGAAGAGAGTAAAGGTAACAACGAGTTAAGTGAGAATCAGTACAATATACGCATTACAGTTTAACAGTTTTAGTTTAGTTAAATCTATATATGGATTAAAATAAGCAGGAAGAAATTGGAATACTAAAGTAAATTCAGTTCTGTGTGAAATTGATTTTGACAGATGCAAGATGGAGAATTGTGTTTATACGATGATTAATAAAACTGAAATTAACATAATCTCTGTATATGTTGATAATCTTATTTTAGCTTGTTCATCAGCGAAAACATTACAACTAATTGTAGAAAAGTTGAAAACGCACGTCGAAGCCATGGACAAGGGTCCGCTTAAGTACTATTTGGGAATGGAATTCTGCCGCGATGGTCTGTATGGATCATTTACAATACACCAACATCGATATGTGACCAAACTACTTAAAAAATGGAACATGGATGAGTGTAAAGGGGCGCCAATCCCATTTGCAAGCGGTACCGTCTTAGAAAAATGCACAGATCCAGACTGTTCGGGTTACGAAATCAAAAACTACCAATCGCTCATTGGTGGTATGACATATTTGGCTATAATTTCAAGGCCTGATATAGCGCATACAGTATCCAAGCTAGCACAGTTCAATGCACATCCTCACAAGGAACATTTTAGTGCAGCAAAACGCGTGTTGAGATATCTTAAATCGAAGCCGAAGGATGCAGATTGGGGATCAGATAATACAGATAATAAATCCTACAGTGGTTAGGCTTTGTATTTTGGTGACAACCTGATTGCTTGGGAGTCCAAAAAACAGAAGGAAGTCTCACTCAGTACGATGGAAGCGGAATATATCGCTATGTGCTCAGGAGCAAAAGAAGTGTCCTTTCACCGAAGTTTGGTCGAGATGGGTTTCGACGAGTACGTTCAGCATCCAACAGGCATTTTTTGTGACAACCAAAGTGCTCAGTTTTCTGTAAAGAATCCGACAGTACATAGTAGAAGCAAACACATTGACATTCGGTACCATTATCTTCGTGATAAGTACTTGGATAAGGAATTCGACATCGAATACATCTCATCCGAAAACAACGTAGCAGACATACTCACGAAGAATCTAGCCAAGGATCGACATGAGTATATTTGTAAATCCATGACATTAAAAATTTGATAATATGGTTTTTTAATTATATATTACTTGAAATTGAAAGTTTAAGAATAAGTTTGAAATGTGAATCATAAATAGAAATGTATACCAATTTTTATACTATATACATTGTAATAACTATACATCTAGCGAATTAGTTGAGGCGGTATTTGAAAGAATATGGCACCTCTAGTTTGCAGTGCAACCCATCCGCTAGCTGTCACTTGAAGTGCTGATTGATTGTCAAAGTAATTTCCTGTTCTCTTTCTATTAAACTCCGTATAAGCGAATGGTCGTGTTTTATTTCTTGCGGACAATTTCTGCAACAATATGAGTAGACTTTTAAGATTCTAAATTATGTAATTGCTTCAATTTTATAAGATTCCAAGATATGTATGTATATTAAAATGTCCAAATAAAATATTGAAACATTGAGATCAAACTAGCAAAGCGTTTTTATTACATTCTCAAGGCAACAATATGTCATTCGCTACAAAGATCTAAATTTTTTCTTTTCAAGAAGCTTCTATTTCAAGCAAGTATTTAATGTATATGTGTCATAGAAATCTTCAATAACTTATATTCCTGAATCAAATATTAAATATTTCCTATGCAACAACTTTACATTTTTAACGTAAGTATAAACGCATTTCACGCAAAGCCAACGCATTTCAATTACCAACAATTTTCAAACTTCACTTTCAATTACCAACAATTTTCAAACTTATGATGAATACTTTTACTGTTGGATTAAAATGACAGATCACCATCTTCATGATTCTCAGTTCAAGAGTATGAAGTTGATGGGTAGAAAATTATCAACGAAATTTGTTGTGGTTAACTATAAAATTGTTGGTTTTTATATATGGGTAAGTTAATCTAAGAGAATTCCTTTGACGCAACTCGAAATCCTCAACCATCGTCTTTTCTACATGATGTTTCACATAGCAACTCCCAAATAGCAGACGACTGTGAAATTATTAAAAAATCGTCAGAAAAAATGTATAGCTTATAGAATGAGCTACACCAAATTAAAAAACATAATAGTAACCGTTCAAGTTCTCGTAGTCACTCCATGAGAAGGACATTCAATAGCAAGGAAAATCTCAACTTCTCTGTTTTTACCACAGAAAGTTTGGCGACGCAGCTCGTAAGTACCAACCACATTGCTCACCTTATTCACAAAACTCGGGAAATTAACTGGGCTGTTGGCAGTCGAGTCGGCTGGCGACAGCATCAAGGAAAGGTTTGATATAAAAGAAACTAGCCTTCACATCTATGATAAACAGGCACGTACACTTTATTTGATAGACTCCGGGTCAGTGATTTCAGTAATATCACGATCCAAAGTTAAACTTCTGCTCTCAGTTCGAACATTGCAGCTCTTCGTGGCCAGCAAAACACCAATACAAACATTAGATGAGTAGATAATCACAGTTGATCTTGGTTTACGCCTAAACTTCAAGTGGCGGTTCACTATCGCTGATGTTCATACGACAATAATTGATGCAGACTCTCTCTCCCATTTTAATTTACTCATTGATTTGAAAAACCAACGTTTAATTGATACTGCAACTCGCCTGACTACACGTGATGAACTTTTGAAGGCTACGAATGTTAACATATCAACAATTCTTTCTGAAAACCTATACAGCAATCTACTTAGAGATTTTGTTGGCGTTACCAAGACTTCTCATATACACGATTTCACGGAGCAGTTATGTTACAAAACGGTATTCACCACGCTTGATTTAGTGAGGGCGTATTACCAAGTTCCATGGCAGACGAGGACATTAAAAAAACAGCGATTTGTACTCCATTCGGGCTTGTGGAATTGCTATACATGCCATTTGGTTCGCGAAATGCAAAGCAAACGTTTCAGAGGTTCATGGACTAGAACTAGAGGTTCAGAGGTTTAGTTCTGCTACATTGATGATATTACCATCCAATCGTCCAAACCAATGTCACAAACGGTGGAAGAAAATCAGAAACATCTCCGATACGTATTTTCAATTTTACAACAAGGTTTGTCAATAAACACCAGCAAGTGCCACTTTGGCCAATCGGAAGTTCAATTTCTTGGTTACTCAATTAACCTGGATTGTTGCAGACCACCAGATGATCGTATAAGAGCCATCATTAACTACATGAAACCAAAAACTATTTGCGAACTTCGAAAGTTTCTCGGAATCATAAATTACTACAGACGATGCATTCCACAAAAGGTCAAACTTCAGGCGCTCTGAACAATTTCCTACACGACTCCAAGAAGAACGATAAACGTAAAGTTCGTTGGACACCTGAGGCTTGTAAGAAATGTCTAAGTCAAGCCGCACTATTGGCACATCCCGCACGCAATGGACATTTCGCACTCATCACAAATGCATCCGTTTTTGCTATAGGCGCGGCACTGGAGCAACAAGTTGACAACGATTGAGGGCCACTAGGTGTTTTTTCTCGTAAATTATCGAAAGCTGAAAAAAACTACAGCACATATGATCGAGAGCTTCTTGCAATTTATGACGAAATCAATATTTTCGACATTTGCTGGGAGCACGCGTCTTCATAATCAAGACCGATCACAAACCACTGATGTATGCATTTGCACAAAAACCAGAAAAGGCGCTAAAAAATTTTATTAGCGAACATGACCGTGTGCGCATTCGCTTAAAAAATTTTCTAGCGCACGCGTCCTGTTCGTTAGCTGACTCAAGTGCGCTTAGCACACAAGAATGCGACCGCGGTCGTGACTTCAATATGAGTCATACAATAAAAGGCTGTTGACAATTTTTTCGAGGTGTCTACACCGCTTGTAGCTATAATTTTCAATGGAAATATTTGTAAATGAAAATCAGTAATAAAGGTCACAATGAAATTTTGTAATATTGTTAAAGGAGCAGTTAGTGGTAAGAGTTGATTCTGCTTCCATCAGACGCTCGGTTATCGAAAATTTGGGAACATATAACCTGTTCCAACTTTTTTTCATTTGTACCGTATATTGTGACCCTAGTGCTTTTACAAGTTCATCATGGCGTACATGCGCAGGTCTTTATTTCTATTCATTCTTTGATAACATAGAAAACCACAAACACCAATGAAAATAGCAAAGCAAATTACAAATATTAATAATGTACGACAAACGTTTCGTTTGAAGTTCAGAAATGTGGCAGTAAATTTGTGTTTAGAGTCCAGAATTTCAAAGAAGAAACGAGGTGATTCTCCGTGATCCTGCTTTGCTATTTTGGTAAAGTAGTTTTGCAACTATCAAATTTACTTTAAAAGTAAATTTTAAGAAAAAAAACCTTTTCAAGTTTTAATTTTTCCTAAGCTGAAAATTTATGAGACAATGTCATTGCCGTCGAAGATTGATGACTGGCTTAAAAATGCGAAACCACCAACAAACCCACCTTTTGCTTCAACAAGTCATTTTTCCTTTGGTAACAAAATCTTCAATACGATAAAAATTTTAATTACAATCGCTTACCACAAATAAATTCTATACTTATAATGTTAAGAACTTGGCCACCCTATTGAATGAATCGTCGAAAGGGAGGAGTATTATAGAATATTATCGACAAAACGATATATTAACTAGTGCTCAAAGGGGTGAGATAATAATCATAATTGTCGAGGAAGCCATACGAAGTAACATTGCCCTTAAGGTGCAGGACTTTCCACTTTTAATCAATGAAATTTATTCAGCGTTTCCGAATGAGAAATATGTTCAGGTGACTCTCAAAATCAAAGTCTCTTGATGATATTGGATAATATCGTAAGAAAAAATCTAAGATTTTAACGATATCTGCGATAAGTGGAGAAAGACATTTAATGTACGCCAGAGATACCTAAAAGAAATGGGAAACTGAGAGTTCCTTCAATGATGGACAAAGTTTAAAGATGCGAGAGCTACGGATTTGGAGAGACCATAACCTTGGTATTTACATGTCCAGTTCTAATTTTCTGAAAAATTTTAGATAAAAATAGATTTGAGATATAGATTTTTTGACTTGAAAGAAAGAAAAATCGTGATTGCTAGAGACTTTATAGTTTTTGAAGAAAATTTTACTAAGTCTGAAGAATTAAATGAAACTCAGAAAGAAACTCATGAAGTAGAAATTGAAGAACCATTTCAAAGTGCAAGTAGTGCTAGTGATAGCGAAGTCGAAAATATAGAAACAATCGCAAATCGTGTCAAACGTAAAAACGAAAATCGGTCTAAATCGGGAAATGTTAAAGTAGGGAAACCGGTTGACGAAAATGAACAATTTTTACATGCTATAACGGAAAATCCCAAATCGGTAAAAGAAGCATACGAGTCGTCAAATAATCATGAGTGGAAAAATACCATGCAGGCGGAATATAGTGCACTTATAAAAAACCAAACGTGGGTTTTAGTTAATCGTTCTAACGACAAGAATATTATTAAATCCAAGTGGGTTTTTAATACCAAATATAATTCCGATGGCACAAATGACCGGTATAAAGCACGATTAGTGGCACAGGGATGCACACAAACGGCCGGCATAGATTATTCAGACACTTTTGCACCGGTGGTAAGACATTCAACAATTCGTCTAATTTTATCCTTAGCAGTGGAGCTGAAATTATTGGTAAATCATATCGATGTCGTTTCGGCATACTTAAATGGTGAACTTAATGAAGAAGTATACATGCAACAACCGGAAGGTTTCGTTGATGAACATTTTCCTGAAAAAGTATAATATGTAGACTCAACAAATCTATATATGGATTAAAATAAGCAGGAAGAAATTGGAATACTAAAGTAAATTCAGTTCTGTGTGAAATTGATTTTGACAGATGCAAGATGGAGAATTGTGTTTATACGATGATTAATAAAACTGAAATTAACATAATCTCTGTATATGTTGATAATCTTATTTTAGCTTGTTCATCAGCGAAAACATTACAACTAATTGTAGAAAAGTTGAAAACGCACGTCGAAGCCATGGACAAGGGTCCGCTTAAGTACTATTTGGGAATGGAATTCTGCCGCGATGGTCTGTATGGATCATTTACAATACACCAACATCGATATGTGACCAAACTACTTAAAAAATGGAACATGGATGAGTGTAAAGGGGCGCCAATCCCATTTGCAAGCGGTACCGTCTTAGAAAAATGCACAGATCCAGACTGTTCGGGTTACGAAATCAAAAACTACCAATCGCTCATTGGTGGTATGACATATTTGGCTATAATTTCAAGGCCTGATATAGCGCATACAGTATCCAAGCTAGCACAGTTCAATGCACATCCTCACAAGGAACATTTTAGTGCAGCAAAACGCGTGTTGAGATATCTTAAATCGAAGCCGAAGGATGCAGATTGGGGATCAGATAATACAGATAATAAATCCTACAGTGGTTACGCTTTGTATTTTGGTGACAACCTGATTGCTTGGGAGTCCAAAAAACAGAAGGAAGTCTCACTCAGTACGATGGAAGCGGAATATATCGCTATGTGCTCAGGAGCAAAAGAAGTGTCCTTTCACCGAAGTTTGGTCGAGATGGGTTTCGACGAGTACGTTCAGCATCCAACAGGCATTTTTTGTGCCAACCAAAGTGCTCAGTTTTCTGTAAAGAATCCGACAGTACATAGTAGAAGCAAACACATTGACATTCGGTACCATTATCTTCGTGATAAGTACTTGGATAAGGAATTCGACATCGAATACATCTCATCCGAAAACAACGTAGCAGACATACTCACGAAGAATCTAGCCAAGGATCGACATGAGTATATTTGTAAATAAATATTTGACATTAAAAATTTGATAATATGGTTTTTTAATTATATAACCACTTGTTGTGGTTAACTATAAAATTGTTGGTTTTTATATATGGGTAAGTTAATCTAAGAGAATTCCTTTGACGCAACTCGAAATCCTCAACCATCGTCTTTTCTACATGATGTTTCACATAGCAACTCCCAAATAGCAGACGACTGTGAAATTATTAAAAAATCGTCAGAAAAAATGTATAGCTTATAGAATGAGCTACACCAAATTAAAAAACATAATAGTAACCGTTCAAGTTCTCGTAGTCACTCCATGAGAAGGACATTCAATAGCAAGGAAAATCTCAACTTCTCTGTTTTTACCACAGAAAGTTTGGCGACGCAGCTCGTAAGTACCAACCACATTGCTCACCTTATTCACAAAACTCGGGAAATTAACTGGGCTGTTGGCAGTCGAGTCGGCTGGCGACAGCATCAAGGAAAGGTTTGATATAAAAGAAACTAGCCTTCACATCTATGATAAACAGGCACGTACACTTTATTTGATAGACTCCGGGTCAGTGATTTCAGTAATATCACGATCCAAAGTTAAACTTCTGCTCTCAGTTCGAACGTTGCAGCTCTTCGTGGCCAGCAAAACACCAATACAAACATTAGATGAGTAGATAATCACAGTTGATCTTGGTTTACGCCTAAACTTCAAGTGGCGGTTCACTATCGCTGATGTTCATACGACAATAATTGATGCAGACTCTCTCTCCCATTTTAATTTACTCATTGATTTGAAAAACCAACGTTTAATTGATACTGCAACTCGCCTGACTACACGTGATGAACTTTTGAAGGCTACGAATGTTAACATATCAACAATTCTTTCTGAAAACCTATACAGCAATCTACTTAGAGATTTTGTTGGCGTTACCAAGACTTCTCATATACACGATTTCACGGAGCAGTTATGTTACAAAACGGTATTCACCACGCTTGATTTAGTGAGGGCGTATTACCAAGTTCCATGGCAGACGAGGACATTAAAAAAACAGCGATTTGTACTCCATTCGGGCTTGTGGAATTGCTATACATGCCATTTGGTTCGCGAAATGCAAAGCAAACGTTTCAGAGGTTCATGGACTAGAACTAGAGGTTCAGAGGTTTAGTTCTGCTACATTGATGATATTACCATCCAATCGTCCAAACCAATGTCACAAACGGTGGAAGAAAATCAGAAACATCTCCGATACGTATTTTCAATTTTACAACAAGGTTTGTCAATAAACACCAGCAAGTGCCACTTTGGCCAATCGGAAGTTCAATTTCTTGGTTACTCAATTAACCTGGATTGTTGCAGACCACCAGATGATCGTATAAGAGCCATCATTAACTACATGAAACCAAAAACTATTTGCGAACTTCGAAAGTTTCTCGGAATCATAAATTACTACAGACGATGCATTCCACAAAAGGTCAAACTTCAGGCGCTCTGAACAATTTCCTACACGACTCCAAGAAGAACGATAAACGTAAAGTTCGTTGGACACCTGAGGCTTGTAAGAAATGTCTAAGTCAAGCCGCACTATTGGCACATCCCGCACGCAATGGACATTTCGCACTCATCACAAATGCATCCGTTTTTGCTATAGGCGCGGCACTGGAGCAACAAGTTGACAACGATTGAAGGCCACTAGGTGTTTTTTCTCGTAAATTATCGAAAGCTGAAAAAAACTACAGCACATATGATCGAGAGCTTCTTGCAATTTATGACGAAATCAATATTTTCGACATTTGCTGGGAGCACGCGTCTTCATAATCAAGACCGATCACAAACCACTGATGTATGCATTTGCACAAAAACCAGAAAAGGCGCTAAAAAATTTTATTAGCGAACATGACCGTGTGCGCATTCGCTTAAAAAATTTTCTAGCGCACGCGTCCTGTTCGTTAGCTGACTCAAGTGCGCTTAGCACACAAGAATGCGACCGCGGTCGTGACTTCAATATGAGTCATACAATAAAAGGCTGTTGACAATTTTTTCGAGGTGTCTACACCGCTTGTAGCTATAATTTTCAATGGAAATATTTGTAAATGAAAATCAGTAATAAAGGTCACAATGAAATTTTGTAATATTGTTAAAGGAGCAGTTAGTGGTAAGAGTTGATTCTGCTTCCATCAGACGCTCGGTTATCGAAAATTTGGGAACATATAACCTGTTCCAACTTTTTTTCATTTGTACCGTATATTGTGACCCTAGTGCTTTTACAAGTTCATCATGGCGTACATGCGCAGGTCTTTATTTCTATTCATTCTTTGATAACATAGAAAACCACAAACACCAATGAAAATAGCAAAGCAAATTACAAATATTAATAATGTACGACAAACGTTTCGTTTGAAGTTCAGAAATGTGGCAGTAAATTTGTGTTTAGAGTCCAGAATTTCAAAGAAGAAACGAGGTGATTCTCCGTGATCCTGCTTTGCTATTTTGGTAAAGTAGTTTTGCAACTATCAAATTTACTTTAAAAGTAAATTTTAAGAAAAAAAACCTTTTCAAGTTTTAATTTTTCCTAAGCTGAAAATTTATGAGACAATGTCATTGCCGTCGAAGATTGATGACTGGCTTAAAAATGCGAAACCACCAACAAACCCACCTTTTGCTTCAACAAGTCATTTTTCCTTTGGTAACAAAATCTTCAATACGATAAAAATTTTAATTACAATCGCTTACCACAAATAAATTCTATACTTATAATGTTAAGAACTTGGCCACCCTATTGAATGAATCGTCGAAAGGGAGGAGTATTATAGAATATTATCGACAAAACGATATATTAACTAGTGCTCAAAGGGGTGAGATAATAATCATAATTGTCGAGGAAGCCATACGAAGTAACATTGCCCTTAAGGTGCAGGACTTTCCACTTTTAATCAATGAAATTTATTCAGCGTTTCCGAATGAGAAATATGTTCAGGTGACTCTCAAAATCAAAGTCTCTTGATGATATTGGATAATATCGTAAGAAAAAATCTAAGATTTTAACGATATCTGCGATAAGTGGAGAAAGACATTTAATGTACGCCAGAGATACCTAAAAGAAATGGGAAACTGAGAGTTCCTTCAATGATGGACAAAGTTTAAAGATGCGAGAGCTACGGATTTGGAGAGACCATAACCTTGGTATTTACATGTCCAGTTCTAATTTTCTGAAAAATTTTAGATAAAAATAGATTTGAGCTTATTGTATCCTCCAAAGAAATATTTATCGTACTTTACTCAAAATCTCTCGATTCTTTTAAGAAAAAAATTTAGCGATATTATGTTAAGTTAATGTTCATAATGAGTATAGCAAATAGCTATTTGCGAAAGCTAAATCGACAACGAATAAGGGTAAAAAAATAAAATTTGTCTACTTAAAAGTGCCACTACCAATCATGCCGCGAATATTTTATTAAATGTTGTTTATTTCTTCTACAGATGCCCAAGATACATCTTACACTTCTAAACGCAGTCTTACAGTCGACAGGAAGATTTAAAACCAAAACTGGAAAAAACAGCAACTAAGTCACCATAGTGGATGCGCAGGAACATTTGATTTTGTGTTTGGTAACAATTAACGATTACCAGAGACAAATCGATGGCATTATCAACAAATATTTTTCGGCTGGAATGACTGTGCAACCTTTTTTAATTGTCGATGGATCATCGGATGTGGACATCAGAGATTTTTTTCGTATTTTTTGATCATACCTTATTCAATCCGAATTCATTTGTCGAATCTTTAGATATTTCTTTTAAAATATTCCAGTTGCTTAATTTAGAATATCCACCCAGCATGCAGATTTTATGTTGGATCTTTGTATAACAATTTTTGTTCGAAATTAATACCCACTTTGATTATAAATCCTCAAATTTGCTACTTTAAAATTGGTCATTTATTAACGACTAAACTTCTTAAAATTCGATGTGTACACAATAACTGTAGTCAAACATTCACTAATTTTACAATTTTCAGATTGCAGTTGGAAAAACGACATAAATCTGGTAAAACCGAAAGTATTATAAATCAAATGAATTTTTAGACTGCTTACCTATAATATCGATTTCAGATAAAACAAATAATCACTTCTCGCATATTTATAACAGAAATTCAGGGTGTAACGCATAAGGTACGCCAAAAACCTAGGACGGGTAGGTTGGGTCGAGACAAGAAAAAAATCGTATGGGAGGGGGGTGCATTTTCCCCCGTTTAGGCGGGAGGGGCCTTTTTCTAAACACCCGACTTAACACCAGAAAAAATATTATTAAAAAATAATCGTTGGATCTATATTACTTTTGCTTGCTGATTTTCAAAGCCAAATGTCCGCTTCTTAATATCCTTTTTAAATTGTGTTCCTATGTGGAACAGATTAAAAATTCCGAAAAAAATTGTTGGTCGCAATTTTTCTTTAAAAATACGGTATTAAGTATAAATATTTTTCCGATCACAAAATTCTCCAAACAATTTTAAAGAAAATACTTCAAGTACGAATGGTCCATCTTGTGTAGTTCCTGAGAAAATTGAAAATTATGATCTAAACTCCTTCCCCAGAGCATTATTTTTCATATTTTTGCACCAGTAATAAAACACAAGTAGCCAAAAAATTGGTATTTGAAAGGAAAGTATGCTTCGTAATTTTCACTTTTCTTTTCTTTGTCTCAACCCAACCTACTCGTCCTAGCTTTTTGGCGTACCTTATGCGTTACACCTGTTATTATTACACTGTATATTAGAAAACTTATTAAACGCAAGTGAAATTCAGCAAGATTTAAAGTGTTTGTTGAGGTTTTGTAAGGGTCCATTTCAAGAAGTAAGCTCAGAATATAGGTTATATCATAGCTGAAAGGCAGTCAGGTTTTACGGCTAATCGTAGCTGTACCAAGGCCCTTATTGATGTATGTGAGGAATTGCGAGCAATTATAGATGACAACGAGGCGAGCTTCTTGGTTCTGGTAAACCACTTTAAAGGTTTCGACACTGTCGACCATAATAATTTCCTGACAAAATTAAGCCGCATGTACAAGTTCTCTTTAACTACTGTTAACCTTGTCTTGTCATATCTTTCAGGTAGACTGCAAGCCGTCTTCTCCAACAATGTTACGTCGATATTTCTACCCAAAAGTGGGTAAGTAAGTGGGCATAAAAAAACGGATTAAGCCTAAATCCCAATGAAACAAAATGCCTGGTGAACCTCTACTGTTCCTCAACTCACACTAAATGGTTGTACTATTGAATATGTTGATTCGTTGAAAAATTTTGGATAACCCAGTACTTTACGCCGCTAGATATCCGACTTCTTCTTGCCAAAACATACCTTATTCCAAGACTGCTGTATGGCTGTGAAATTTTTGACTGTGAACTGTGATTGTTCTGTGATCAATAGTGATTTTAAGTCCACTAATGGAATAGGAGAAGAATCCCTTGCTTCTTAATCGCTACGTATATTAATTCTTTAATATTTAAAGTTAATTCGTTTAGAAATGAACTAAGAGCAGTATCTAGAACAAATGAGGTGGCCGAATAAGAAGTTCAGCCAATAGATTGCCAAATAAATTGTAATGAATCACTTGAAATTATAAAATCATTGCCCGATGTCTCTAGAAAAACCAATACATATGTACATATATACGTTAGCTGGCGAGAGGCAGCTAACAACTCAATCACCTTATGCGAAAGAGGCAGTCGTAAGCATTTTGCTACCCTTACAATTTAAAGAAACAAAGTTACAGGATGTTGGCAACAGCCAAATAAAAGCAATTTGGCAGCATGGTCTAGTTCTGACGTTCGATGTGAGCGTTGATATACACACTTGATTGTCAATACTGAACAAGAGAAGTCTTTTTGTAATTTTTGATTGTCTATCAAATAATATATTGTACTTATGTTTGTCACCAAATAATGACCACTTCGGTAAGAAACATAACAATTGGCGACGAGAAGTCGAACCACGTACAAAAATTATTGATAATTAATAAACATGACAAACTTGAAAGCCGTAATATCAAAATTTTTGGTGCAACAGAATGAAGCTGCGACGAGCTTCAGCAAGCTTCCAGCAAGTATTACTGGAAACATTGGCATCGTTAGCAGAACGTACATCCAGTTCGAGTTAATCGCAAGCGCAACTACAACATAGCACTGTTGGGCTAAATGAAAAATTTATGGTCGTCCTCGCCAATAGTATCACTGAGTTCAGATATGACCAGAAGCCAGTAGCGCGTTTACCTATGGGCTTGCGGGGCTTGAAGCCCTGGGCGCCAAGCCTTCAAGGGCGCCGCACCTACTGCAAACATATATCGATTTAAGGAACTGCGATTTTTTATTAAAATATAATTTAAATTTAAATATAGCTAAAATTACTTAACATACTATGTTACTAGCAACTTAACTACAATGATACTATCAAACAGTAAGAGTCTCATCTGAATTGATTTACACCAAACATAACAATTTAGTCGTTCTCAAATTTATCAAACACAAACATCCAGGCGCACAAAAGGCTAACAAAATTGATATAATAGTATGGCTTGTTCGCCACAACACGCTCCTGCTTCTCATTTGTTTTCAAAATCAAACTGAACAAAAAAAAACAAAAGAGTGGAAACTTTTGCATCAAATCGGCAAATATTTAAAGATTAGTAATAGAATTTGGAAAAAAAAAATCGAACAATATGGCAATATTCCCGTGCTTAATTTTTTTGTGAAGTTGGTTTGTGAGATGATTTCTGTTGAAAGCCACTTGCAGTGGACAAAGTGAACTAACAAACTCACACATATATGTATCTACTCGGACAGTGATGCTAACTCTGTTGAGGCTACTTTTCAAACTATTACCCATATTTCAGTCATAATTATTTTTCAGAATTCAGTTCCGATTTTTTATATTTTAAACAAGTAGCAGCTTAATGAAAATTATTAGTACAATTAGTTTAATACGTTTGAATATCGAATTCCTCCAAGTATATAAGCTATTTACAGAATTTATACCAATAGAATTTTACCAAAAAAGGGAAATTATCTATTTGGCATCAATGCGCTATAAAGAAAACACTAGCTCCAGAAGGCAACACTGCTAGTGGCAGGTTCATTCTACACTGTTTTTGATTTTTACCGTTGTCCCGAGGCCCGAAACGAAGTGCATGCAAATTAACAAAAGCATTATTCAGTGCTCAAATTGAAACATTCTCGCGTTTTATTAGTTGATCTGATAATTTATTGACATTTCGTATATTCTAAAGCAATTCAAGTTTTAATTACAAGTAGTAAAATATGTTGAAAAAAAAGTTGAGTGGCGGTGCAAGAAGGAAGTTAAATATTGAAAAGTCTAAGAAGCAAGAAGAGGAGATTAGTAAGGTTTTAAAACTTGAAAATTTCTTCACGCAAGCGGAATGCCGTGCGTCTGAAACTGAAAATTCAAGTAATATTGTCAAAACGTAAGTTACTGACAATTGTGTTTTTTTACTAAAATCGGAATAAATATGGGAACAACTAGAGAATAAGTGAAGTTCTTAGATCATAAAAATTTTGTCTCGTGATAATCCGTTACTCTCCGAAGTCCAAACATGTTAAAATTTTTTAAATCTGAGAACTTCACATATTCTCTAGTTATGCCTAAATATGTTATTGTTTACCGGGTATTGAAAGAGCGTGCTTTTTTCATTTTCTTATGATGTCGCGAATATCATTCATAATGGATGATTCATTTTTCCGATAAATTTTATCGTGCGAAAATTCGTTTTCTTTTTTACCAGGATAAATGTAGAGGAATTGGCAGAACAAAATGAAAAGGAAAACGAATCGGAAGTTCTGACCACCGGTACATCCGATACAATAAAAGTATTCAAAGAAACTGAAATTAGAGATAATCATATTGACATTGAAGATCCGGACACGTGGAAAGAAGACCACGCATCCGTTTCTTATATATTAAAAAATCATCCAAATCAAAACATAGACGCATTAGAATTTTCGGCATCGCTTATTATTGATGGAAATCAGAAAAGATACGCGAGAAGAAATATGTTTTTTCGAAAACTAAAAAACCTGGAAGTACGAAGACGAGATTGGATGATATATTCTCAAACGAGTGGAAATATATTTTGTATATACTGTAAGCTTTTTGGGGATAAAGAAAATCGGTTCTACAAAGGCTTTAAAGACTGGAAACATGAAGAGAGAATTGCTCAACACGAAATATCTTCTGCTCATCATAAATCTTTAGGATTGTTTTTAACCAGATCTAGAATTGAAGGGCGTATCGATACAGCTCTCGAAATACAATTTGATAGAGAGAGAAATTACTGGTGTATGGTGTTAAAAAGAATTTTATCTGTGGTCAGATTTCTTTCTTCTCGTGGGTTGGCCTTCCGCGGTAGTAGTGAGCATTTTTACAACTCCCACAATGGAAATTTCCTCGGAACTTTGGAGCTATTGGCAGAATATGATGATTTTTTAAAGGTTCATATTTCTCAGCATGGAAACAAAAATAGTGGACACATTTCATATCTTTCGAATACTATCTGCGATGAATTCATTGAAATCTTAGGCGAACACGTTAGGAAATCTATTGTACAAGAAATAAGAAATGCTAAATACTTTTCAATAATTGTCGACTCATCGCCAGATATTGAAAACGTAGATCAATTAACTCTCGTCATTCGTTATGTATCTGAAAACAATTGTCCTGTAGAGCGTTTTCTCGTTTTTTTACCAAACGTTGGTCACAAAGGAGACCAAATGGGTATCGCAGTTTTGAACATTTTAGAGGACTTAGATATCGATTTTCACAACTGCAGAGGTCAGTCTTACGACAACGCAGCAAACATGTCAGGGTGTTACAGTGGATTGCAGGCACGACTCAGAGAAAAAAATAAATTGGCCTTTTATTTTCCTTGTGCGGCGCATTCCTTAAATTTAGTTGGAAATTGCGGAGCTGATTGTTGCTCAGAAGCTACTAGATTTTTTTTGTTTATGCAAAATCTCTATGTATTTTTTTCTGGTTCAACATCTAGATGGGAAATTATGAAAAAACACCTTTCTACATCGGATAGTAAATTAGTTCCACAAAGATTATGTGATACGCGCTGGTCTGCCAGAGCGGATGCAACAAAAGCATTATCTCTAGGATACATTCATTTTCGAAATGCTTTACAAGAGCTTATAACTGATGATAATCAGAAACGAACAAACAGGATAGAATCAGAATCTTTGATGAACTCATTGAATAAGTTGGAAACCGCGATTATTTGCGAAATTTGGAGTGACATTTTACATCAATTCAATGCTACAAATAAAAGCTTGCAAAATGTTAATATTGATTTGGGAGCTGTGGTAAAATTATATAACTCTTTAAAGAATTACCTCTTGGATCTTAGAACAACAGAAAACTATCTAGATTTTGAGAAAAGAGGCATAGAAAAATCTGGTTGTGAGAAATACGAATTAAAAAGCTATCGGAAAAGGAAGCGTCACTTTGATGAAGGTCCAGAAGCGGATACTGTTTTTGATTCGCGAAACGCAATGAAAATTAAAGTTTTCTTCACGATTTTAGATCATCTTATTAATGCCCTAGAAAAAAGAGCGACAAGTTATACACATCATTGGGAAACATTTGGATTCCTAAACAAAATCCAAAATTTTTCCGAAGTTGGAAACGACAAAATGAGAGCTTACGCGAAAAATCTTGCAAAAATTTATAATTGCGATTTGGAAGACGATTTCGTAGAAGAAATCATTAAATTTAGATATTTTATTAGTAATGAAGAATTTCCCTCCGATGTTCCTCTTCCCATATCTTATTTGAGATTTATTTGTGAAAATAAAATTCAAGCGACATTTCCAAACGTCGAAGTGGCAATAAAAATATACCTTTCCCTGGCTCTTACAAACAGCACCGGCGAACGTTCATTTTCAGCTTTAAAAAGAGTGAAAAATACTTTTAGGGCAACATTAGGCCAAGATAAACTCAACAATCTTTCTATTTTAAATATTGAGTCAGAATTTTGTGCAAACATTAATTTTGATGAGGTTATAAAAATATTTTCAGAAAAGAAGTGTCGGAAAGTTGTATTAGGGTAGAAACAAAGTAAAAAATGGTCCGATGCAACTTTCACTTGAAAAACCACAGGCCAAAAATCAAAAATTGAAAACCATTAGCAAAATACTTTTATAAATTAGGGAACGCCTACGTTGGAGCTGAGTAAGAGTGAAAAAATGTTCTATGTTGTATTTCTATTTTCGACGCGCTTATCGTTGTTCTATATAGTACACAACTCAACGTAACTCACTCCAATATGATCTCTTTAATGACAATACGCATAATTTTTTTCAGTTTGTTAGTATCATCGCTTTTATCAATTATCGCAGCTCCAACCCTTACACAAATTTTTGAATTTTTGATTTATATTGTCATATATGAAAAAAAGAACTGATTTGCATTGCAATGATTATATGGAAATTATGTAAACAATATGTCATGAAACACTATATTTTTTCAATAAAATGTAATAGATTCAAAATGAAAAATTTTCAGATTTTTCAATAGGGAAGGGAGGCTAGTTGGGGGCGCTCGATGATTTCGAGCCCCTGAGCGCAAATTTTCTAAACGCGGCCCTGCCAGAAGCGGAGTTATATTTTTCTAACTGGTACAGTAGGTATGAACCTTTATTTGAGACGGATGCTAAGGCTATAGATGGCGCTTCAAAGGTAAGATTACTTTTACGCAAGATAAGTCAGTGTGTCTACGACAGACACGCAAATTTCATACTTCCAAAGAAGCCAGAAGAGCTCAAGTACACTGAAACAATCATAGCCGTCGAGAGTCACTTAGTATTACAGATGATTGTATAATGACATCTGAAAGGATAGTGGTACCGATATTTCATCGGCGCGTCTTGAAACAACTTCACAAAGGACACCAAGGTATTGAGCGAACGAAATCTTTTGCTATATCATTTGTTTATTGGCCTAGAATTGACTCGGATATATCGGAATTCGTTAAGCAATGTCAAAATTGTGCTTCAGTGGCAAAATCACCTACAAAAGGGAAACTTAGTTCTTGGTATGTTGCTAAAGATCCTTGTTAATGTAAACACAAAGTTAATGTAGGCACAAAGTAGTTACCAAAATGTAAGCGTAGTTGTAAACGATTTTTGTATATTTTAATATTCTCTTTTTGTATTGTCAAGTCTGACATTTCATTTGCTTTGTAAGCACTTAAATTTGTAATTGTGAATGAGCCGTAGTTGGCAGCACCGGCGGTACTCTTGATCATTCGTTGGAATCAGTCGTGCCAGCTGGACGCAAACTGCGGTGAGTAGCCTAATATCTATATGTATTTTTTTATTTGTCATTAATTACGTTAGAAATAAACTCTGCAACGCAGCAACTATAAAATCTGTACTTGCGTGTTCTATTTCATGAATCCGGCATAAATTCCAACAGTAGTGTAAAATCATGTTTGAATGAAATGCTGTAAAAAATCAAATTTTATGAGTAGAACAGCAATTTTTGAACAAACAACGCCTTTGTCTTTACTTATAAATACATCTGTAATAAAATTCACAATTAGCAAAAAGGAAGGCATTATTTTTAATTTCCATCAACAATCCTTATGTATGTTACAGCCGACTCTAACTCTAAATGGCCCGAAGTACTACAAATACAGTCGATCACGGCAAACTTGTGAGGTTCGCCTGTTGATTCGCCCTGTGGGTCACAGCACTCCTAGTAAAATTCAGTTCACCCTGTGGATCAGAGTGATCCTAGAAAAATTCAGCTCACCCTGTGGAGGGTGATATTTCAATGCGGCCGTTTCGCCTTGCCGCATTGCAGATGTCGGTGTCTTGCTCTCCCCACCTTGTGTCGGAGAGAGCGGGTCCCATAGCATGGCGTGATCTTAAATACCAAAAGAATTTTTTTTGTATGAACTTCGCATAACGCCATGCTACGGCACTTGCTCAGAGTGCCGACCATGGAGGGAGGGAGCGAGACAGCGAAATCTGCAGAAAGGACAGTTGGTATTTAGTTTGGGTACAGGTCAGTCGATTCGGAAAAAACTGACTTGAGCGTGAGTATAGATTCAATAAAAACAGTGAAATAACGACAGGCTCTTTAATATTTAACTACAGTAAAAATCTAAACAATGTGAGGTTCGCCTGTTGATTCGCCCTGTGGATCACAGCGATCCTAGTAACATTCAGTTCACCCTGTGGAGGGCGATGTTTCAGTTTCGGCCGTTTCGCCTTGCCCCATTGCGGATGTCGGTGTCTTGCTCTCCCCACCTTGTGTCGGAGAGAGCGAGTCCCGTAGCATGGCGTGATCTTCAATACCAAAGGAATGTTTTTTGTATGAACTTTGCATCACGCCAAGTTAAGGAATGTTTGTATTTAAACTAGTTAAGGAATGTTTATAATTAAACTTTTACACAAAAATTGCTGACACCACTAAAACAATGCAACATCTTATGCAGCTGCACAAATGTCTCGGATAAACCAAATAAGGGATTCTGTGAATTGCGCTAGCAGCGACAACGGCAGCTTCCGTCAGCATTTATGCATTTACATATGTATACGAATTACGGTGGCAGCGACAACAGCAGCTTCGAGCAGTATTTATGTACTTATATATATTTAGTGAGGGTAGAATATAAGCTGATGAATAAGAATAAAGTTAGACTCAATTTGGAGCTCAAGCTTAAAACACATTCGTTTTATTAATTGGCGCCCGAACAGGGACACGATTATTTAAAAGTTAATTATTGATCGGAAAAGGACTTTCAATTAAACCTTAAGATCAAAGTATTAATGTTGCAATAAAAAGTATCCTTGAAAACAGGAGAAATAAAGCAATAAGTGTTAACTTTATTCGTGCCCAATTAACTAACTTAATTTGAAGAGGATATCCAACATTAGTTCGAGACTCATCAATCAAGTTAGCCTAGATATCTGGACAATAAGGACCCTAGAAGGACAAAGGAGATCTACCAGACGTCACAACAATCAAGTATCCTACAAACAAAGGAGAAAAGTAAAAGTTAATCTTAATTTTAATTTTAATAAGTGAATAAAATTGTAAAGTGACAAAATGGCAACAAATAATAGCAATGAAATGATAGCCCAACTTATTTCAGTGCAGACAAAAGATTTAAAAACCGAATTAGAACAACTAAAAAAACAATTAAGAAATTTAACGAGTACACATAGGGTTACAGAATTTGAAACACAAACTATTACAGAATCAATTCAATGTAATGAGACTTTAGATATTATAAAATCCTTACCAGAATTTAACGGACAAGGATATGTAAGCTGGAGAGAAGCAGCTAGGAATACAATACAATTATACGCTCAAGGAAGTAGGAAATATTTTGCTGCTTTGATTATTTTAAGAAATAAGGTTATTCAAGAAGCCAATGATACTTTAACAAATCATGGCACAGTCCTTAATTTCGACGCAATCATCAGCCGTCTAGACTTTGCCTATGCAGACAAACGTCCTCTGCATATATTGGAACAGGAATTAAATCTAATTAGGCAAACAAATTTAAACTTAGTAGATTATTACAACAAAGTGAATTCGCAATTAACATTAATGATTAATAAGACAATAATGACTTACGGAAATAACTCTGAAATAACTAAAGAATATAATAAAAGACATCGTTCAGATGCACTTAGAGTTTTTATAACGGGATTAAATCATCCTTTGAACAATATTTTAATGTCTCTTAACCCGATTTCAATAAAGATAGAAGACCGACTAATAATGACAGACATTTTAATAATAGGGATTTTCCTAGACAAAATAAGTATAATCATAATTCAAATCATTTACGCTTTAATCAAAATCCGAATCAGCAAAACAACAGTTTTAGATATTTTGGATGGCAAAATCAACCTAGACAGAATACCTTTCGACCAGTCGCCCAATCTAATAATAACACACAAGAGCGAATGCCAAAACGAAGTTTCGAATCAGCTAATTGTCATCAACCCCAGTTGAAACTACAAATAATTAATAATATACAGGAAAATGCTTTTTTAGACAAAGCAACCCCCTACCTTACATATTCAGACAATTACGAGGAACAAACAGAACATTAAAAGTTTTGGTAGATACTGGAGCAACAAATTGCTACTGTAAACCGAACATCTTACCTAATAGACAACGATTAGAAATTGCAAAACGCGTGAAAACAATAAATGGCTATACGACGATTACCCATTAATACAATGCACATATTTTTGATCATTTAACAAGATTTTATGAAATCGAAAATCTACAAAGTGATATGTTAATAGGAATGAATTTACTAAGCAAAGCAAAAATACAACTGAGCTTTGAAAGTAATACACTCTTAACTAGTAATCATAAAGAAAAATTGTATACACTTGACGAAAGTGAATTAGGGCAAATAAATAACTTAAGGGATAACAATGAGCATAAAATAGGAAAAATAAAAAATATAATTCTAAATGAACATGGAAAAATAGATACGTCTTTACCCTTCCGAACGGACGTAAACGCGGAAATTAGAACGATCGCACACAGTCCTATTTGGAGTAAGCAAGACCCTTACCCCCTATCAGCTAACGAATTTGTGAATAAAGAAGTAAGGAAAATGTTAGGAGAAAATATTATAAGAGAAAGCAAAAGTCCCTATAATTCGCCGATATGGGTAGTTTCCAAGAAAGGTACCAATGAAGATGGTACACAAAAAATGAGAATTGTTATCGACTATAAAAAATTAAATGAAAAAAAGATAGCAGATAAATATCCTATCCCAGCTTGCAATGTAATACTTTCAAATTTAGGAAAATATCGTTTAGACATCATATAAAATATAAGGACTTCGATTTTTTAAAAAAAATAATAACAGAACGAATAAATAAAAACCTACTAGCAGGAATAAATTTTAATTTAGAAGATTTATATGAAATAAAACAAATATTAAGGAATAGAATACTAAAGAAAATTTTCCACACAGACGTAGTAGCAATAGATGTAATCAACGAAGAAGATCAAGAGAAAATTATTAGCCAAACCCACACTAGAGCACATCGAAATTATAAGGAAAATATCAAACAAATTTTTAAAGATTATTACTGGCCTGAAATGAAAAAACAATTTAAGCAATTTATTAGAAACTGCGATATCTGTAATAAAAATAAATACGATAGGCACCCTAAACAAATCCCAATTGGCGAGGCACCAATCCCAAATAAGGAAGGAGAACAGATTCATATTGACATATTTTTTGCACTAAACTTAAAATTCATAACACTAATAGATGCATACTCGAAATTTTTGGTAATTAAGCACATCGACGATAAAACTAAACTGCAAGACAAAGTATTAGAGGCATTGCAAAACTTCCCAGAAGCAAAAAGAATAACTTGCGATAACGAACCAGGATTTAGTTCAGCACAATTTAGATCTTTTGCAGAAAGACTGAATTTACAGATTAAATATTGTGACCCTAAACATTCAACAACTAACGGACAAATAGAAAGGGTACACTCAACGATAATAGAAATTGCTAAATGCATTAAGGAGGAATTTGAAATAGTAAGTAGTATAGAAGTAATAATTAGAGCGGTCCAATCCTATAACCAATCAATACATTCAGTAACAGAAAAAAAACCTTTTGAAGTTCTTTATAATAAAATCAAACATAACGATTTACCTAACAAACTTGAACATACACAAACAACGACACTAGCAGAAATAGAAATAGACAAACTCGGACAATTGATGAAAATGAAATAATATTTGAAAAAGATAACCAATACCAACATAAGCTGAAACCTAGATATAAAAAACAAGTAGTTAAAGCAGATTTAGGAAATAAGATAATGATCCAAAGTAGAAACAGAATAGTACATAAAGATAACATCAAATCTTAAATTCTTTTAGGTTCACCATGTTACAACTCGTCATATTTTGTATGGCGATCTCTTTGATCACAGCCCAGATAGAAATTATAGACCTTAATCACGGAAACGGATATTCACTCCTGAAATTAAACGAAGTGAAATTAATTGAAAGATATGATAGAATTACCTATATAATTAACACAACAATGTATAGAGAACAAGTTAACAATTTAGAAGCACTAGTACTTAAAGAAACAAATCCTAACCCACTTTTGAAAGCTAAAATAAAACATATTAAAATCCAGATAGACACACTAACTCCACATCATAGAATTACAAAAAGGGGATTGTTTAACTTTTGGGGAACAGGATTAAAATATCTTTATGGCACGATGGATGATGAAGATCGTGAAGAAATAGAAGATAAATTACAAGTAAATACGATAAACGCACACAATGCAATTGAACAGAGTAATTTGCAGAAAAATATTAATGAGAAATTTAACCATGAAATTGAAACTATCACTGCTCATTTAAACAACCATTACAAAGAATTCATCCAAAATATGAATAAAGTTAACGAAGAAGTGAGAAATTTGGATGAATAGTGGAATGAAAAGTGGATGAATAAAGTTTCAGAAAAAGTAATGTATATTGAAACTAACATTATTAGAATAAAAGAAATCTTAATGACAAGTCAAAATAATCTTTTAAGCAGAGATATAATTACAGATGACGATAGTGTAAACTTTAATATAACTTTTGAAAAATTAAGCAAGACCAAAATTGTGATTGTCACTCATAACGGAAATATTGTAATATTAGTTAAAATACCTTGCTTTACTAAAGAAAGCTATCAATCAATCTATATTCAATTTATCCCTAATGTTAATCAAACAGAAGCTTATATTCGAGAAAATGAAATTTTATCCCTAAATGATATAACGTATAAAAAGACTAGTTTTAAGGCAGAGCTAAAGGAATACAAAGACGGATGTATCGAAAATTTATTTAAAGAAAAAATGCACTGCAAATATATAAATAATAATCAATCAAAAGTAATAGAATTAGACACTAATCATGTTTATGTAATTAATGCGAAAAACCAAAGTATATATCACAACTGTAACTCTAACAATTTTACTATTAATGGAAATTATTTAATACGCTTCGAAGGCTGTAATGTCGAAATTGATGACGTAACGTATAATCATCGTAAACCTCTTCTAATACAATTGCTACCAAACCCAGTCCGATTAATTAATATGACGATCATGAAGAATTTAACTATGGAGGAATTGCACTTTAAAAGCGTTGAAAATATTCACCAAATAACAGAACTAAAATATGAAGCCAAGAAAAACAATATAATGAATTTCAGCGTAATAGCAATCATCAGTTTAGTTATAGTAACACTGATCATCTGGAAATTTAAGAAAAGTAAGAAAAACAAGGTTGAAGTTAATATTAAACAAACACCAATACAAGAACCAGCAACGTCCTTCCACCACATGATGGAAAGGATTAACTATTATTCATCCTTGAATCGGGACGATTCATCTAAACAAAGGGGGGAGTTAAGGAATGTTTGTATTTAAACTAGTTAAGGAATGTTTATAATTAAACTTTTACACAAAAATTGCTGACACCACTAAAACAATGCAACATCTTATGCAGCTGCACAAATGTCTCGGATAAACCAAATAAGGGATTCTGTGAATTGCGCTAGCAGCGACAACGGCAGCTTCCGTCAGCATTAATGCATTTACATATGTATACGAATTACGGTGGCAGCGACAACAGCAGCTTCGAGCAGTATTTATGTACTTATATATATTTAGTGAGGGTAGAATATAAGCTGATGAATAAGAATAAAGCCGAAACCTCAATGGCGCGTTAGGTCGGTCGTGCTTTGACAGATATTATTGAACACACGGAATCTTATGAGGCAATTCACTATACGACCTCAGGCGTTATATCGTAAATTTTTTTGTATCACGTAAATCTCGTTCAAACGCTCCAGTTGGTTCTACTTCAACTAGCTCTCGCGTTTGACATTTCAATTTTAAAAGAATGTAATGAAGAAATAATAAAATATAGAAATGCTAATTAAGATAGGTAGTTTTATTTGCTCAAGTGTAAAATTTTATTTGAAAACAGATAATTCTTCATTTTCGTCGTGAATATCCACGTATTCTTTTGTGCAGTATGCATCGTCATTTAGCTTTATAAAGTTGTGCAATATAATTGCAACTTTTACAACGCGCTCTACATTAGTTAGAGCCATAAACAAGGTATTTTGAAGAATTCTACACTGCTTAGTAAAATATGAGCACGAGCTACCTAACGCTCCATTGTGTTTTAGACAATGAAACTCGAGCGTTGTAGGAGATTTTATCGTAAAGTTTTTTTAAAGTCTATCAAACGCCGATCAAAGCGCGACCGACCTAACGCGCCATTGTGGTTTCGGCTTAAAGTTAGACTCAATTTGGAGCTCAAGCTTAAAACACATTCGTTTTATTAATTCGCCATGCTACGGCACTTGCTCAGAGTGCCGACCATGGTGGGAGGGAGCGAGACGGCGAGATCTGCAATGCGGTCGATGATTAGGGAAAAACGATACAGACAAGACAGTTGGTTGCGAATATTTGAGACGGCAGGTCGCTAGCATAGAAGAAGTGTACACTGTGGCATGTGCAAATAAGTACTTTTAAATAATGAAAGAAATCCCTAGTTAGAAAAATTTAAATAAAGGGGTGGTACACCAAAACGAATTATATGCTGTCACCAAATCATATAATTAATTAATAACATTGGAGTATTTCAAAAATTATACCAGCACCAACTAAAATAAAATATTTTTATATCTTTTTGAATGTGATAAGAACAACCCCAGCAAATAAAATAAAACATATCATTCAACAACAAAAACAACACCAACTCCGAAAAGCTTACTAAAATTCAAATCGTTCATACTCATTTGGAGTGACATATACGCGTAGTTGCTGTACTAATCCGTTAATATACCCTGTTATCATACGGTCCTGTATCGTTGAGGAGCCTAAGAATGGTGAAGTATGTTGTGGCGCGAACGAACACCAAAAAGGAAAACATGTCAAATTAACTAAATAAGTAAGAATCTAAACAACTACAATAAGTGCCCACAAATACACCAACAACAATAAATCCAATTTCATAATAGAGTACTAAATAAATAAAGTGAACTACATACTTTAAGTAATAATCTAAACAACAATTACAATTAGTGCCCACAAATACAACAACAACAATACATCCAATTTCATAATAGAGTACTAAATAAATAAAGTGAACTAAAGACACATTTATTATACATACTTAAAGCAATAATCTAAACAACTACAATAAGTGCCCACAAATACACCAACAACAATAAATCCAATTTCATAATAGAGTACTAAATAAATAAAGTGAACTAAAGACACAATTATTATACATACTTAAAGCAATAATCTAAACAACAACTACAATAAGTGCCCACAAATACACCAACAACAATAAATCCAATTTCATAATAGAGTACTAAATAAATAAAGTGAACTAAAGACATGCTCTGTACTATATAACTAAAAAGTTAAACTAATAACTATGACAAATGCCACAACTACAACTATAACAACAACTACAACAAAAACAGCAACTACACCAGTAACATCCACTACACCAGAAACAACAACTACAACAAAGTTTGACAAGTAAACAACGATTGGGACATCTGGATGGGCAGGTGACAATATTCATCTTAGTTAAGGAGATATCGACAGTATACTATTAATCATAATCAGGTTGATTACATTTGAGTTAATGGAAATTATATGAAAGTTGTATTTGCGTAAACTATTGATATATTGTATAAATTATGTAAATTATATAAATTATATAAACTTATGCGTCATTATGGTGTTAATGAAATAATTTATTATATGCGCATTTGACTCAATATTTTTTTGTTACTTTATTTGTAACAAGGTATAGAACAATGTATACTTAGCTTGTTGAGAATTACTCATTACCATGGTAATAATAATTTTTTTTTATTATAGTGCGCACTGGACACATTATTATCCAGGTTTTTTTGTAGTAGTATATAACTAAATATCCTACCTACTAAATATCTTAACTATAATAACAAATTCTTAATACAGCTTACTTCATTATAAGATAAATTAAGGAATTTTTTTTGTAAATAAACTTATGTAATGAGTGCTATAATTCATGTAAGTATAAGTTATAATAGACTTATAACTTATATAAAAATGCATAACTAGAGAAAGCAGAAAGATGTGTAGACTAGAAATACTTTTCAAATTTAACGTAAAGAAAGTGTGTTGAGGATTCATAAGCTAAGTTTTTTTGTTGTTGTGATTAAATTTTTTTTCTTTGGAACAGATGTGATGAACGCTTAGATCCAGGCTGAGGAGCGGCCCCCCCCCCTAAACCACACCCCCACGTGGTTCACGAACCCCCCCACTTTCCCTGAGCATGGCCGGAAAGCTGAGCCACCCTCAGCAGCGGAGCTTTGAATTTGTTTTCTTTTTTTTTGCGTAAATACCCTCATAGTTACAACAACAAATACAATAAGTGCCAAAAATACCCAAGCCACAATAAAACCATTTACAGTATAGATTCAATAAATACAGGGAAATAAAGACATGCTCTTTAATATTTAACTACAGTAACAATCTAAACAACCAATACAATAAGTGCCACAAATACACCAGCAACAATAAAACCAAGTACAGAATAGAGTCAAAAATATCGATTCAATACGTACAGTGAAATAAAGACAAGTTAACATGGCACATGTTAACGCAACCAGATACCAACAACAGGGTCATCGTCTTAAGTGCAACGACCCAACACTTCCAGCAATAGTCCAAATTGAACCGTCAGCAGAACAGCGACACGCGCAGAGCATTTCCACCAACAACGCAGACGCAGCGGCAGCGGAATAATGGCAAGTGCAGCCGAAGGTTCAGCGACCCATAAAATCACGCCACCACTCAGCAGCACCAACTAGTATCGATCTAAGCTTACATTTTAAGTCATCCAATTTTGTCAATTTAGTCTAAGTTTTTGATTCAAGCAATAAAGGTCGAACTGACCAAAAAAATAAAAATTTAATTTTTTTCGGTTTTTAGACAATAAAAACCTTAACTGGCGCCCGAACAAATGTGAAGATTAACGCGAAAACAAAAAGTCCTTTTCCAGATCCTCAAGTAGTACAGTGTAAGGACAGTGAAGTGTAGTTTTAAAACTAACGCGCGCATCGGAACAAAAACCTTTACCAAAGTCCTCAAGTAGCACGGTGTAAAAACGGTGAAGTGCAGTTTTAAAACTAACGCGTGCATCGGAACAAAAACCTTTACCAAAGTCCTCAAGTAGCACGGTGTAAAGACAGTAAAGTGCAAGTGTAAAACTAACGCGTGCACCAAAAACAGAATCCTTTCACCAAAAACCCTCAAGTAGTGTTGAGAAAGGTGCCTTAAAAGTCGCGAATCCTAGTAAAAAAGTACTCAAGTAGTACTGTGGAAAAAATAATCGCACAATTGATTAAAAACAGAACAGTGTAAGAAAAAAATAACACAAAAAATAAAGCTATACGCTGTCGCAAAGTTTCCAAAAATATTTGTGGAAGAAAAATTATAAAAGAAACCTACTCAACTGCGATTCCCACGGGACCCTCCAGTTATAATAAACTAATAAGGAACAAATTTTCAAATTGTAAAATTAAAATATTATAATAAAATATTTGTAGAGGAAAAGCTATAAAAGAAACTTACTCAACTGCGATTCCCACGGGACCCTCCAGTTATAACAAACTAATTATAAAAATAAAATAAACTATAAAAAATTAAACCAACTTAACTACGACTCCTACGGGACCCTCTAGTTAAGATAAAGAAAAAAATTCGCTTAAATTCTGCGATTCCCAAGAGACCCTCCAGGAAAAAGAAAAGCGTATCAACCATTTCAAATAAATAACAATATCTATAAATAAAGTAAAAATACATAAAAACTTAGCTATAACAAAAAATCAATAATCAGTGTCAAAAATATCTAAAAACAATAAAAATGTCGAACCCAAACAATTTACTTCGCCCCCCCCTTCTGAATGCTCCAAGCAACCAGGAACCTCTTGGTGCAGACAACCCTCAAAGAATAATTAATCTGGCAGACCTAATGCCAATTATATCCCGAATAGCAACAGAGGTCCTTCAACGCCAAGGTCCAAACATGGTTCAAGCCGCTATGAACCCAGAAGCAAATATTTGTAACTTAACAGACCAAGACATTGACGAACAACACGCACATAACATGCAAGACCTAGACAAAATTCCTGACATCGTTAAGTGTTTGAGAGAATTTTCTTGCGAACAAGGCGAATTCAATTCATGGAAGAAAAGCGTCGAAAGAATCCTTAAAGTCTACGAAGCACAAAGAGGCACACCAAGATATTACGGTATAATCAGCGTCATTAGAAATAAAATCGTAGGCAACGCCGACATAGTTTAAAATCATACAATACCCCACTCAATTGGAACGCAATCTCCAGGTGTCTTACCCTTCATTACGCCGATAAGCGTGACCTTTCAACTCTGGAATATCAGATGACTGCTTTAGTTCAGGGCAGATCGTCTATCCAAGAGTTCTACCAAGCTGTGTACTCACACCTTTCTCTGATTTTAAACAAACTTGGCTGTCTAGAAGTCAGCGAAGAGTCTCTAAGCCTTTTGACCAAAACATACAGAGAAAAAGCTTTAGATACTTTTGTTAGAGGTTTAAATGGTGACCTACCAAGACTGTTAGGTATAAAAGAACCCGCGGACTTACCCCAGGCACTCCACTTATGCCTTAAACTTGAGAATCAAAACTATCGGTCTACTTATGCACAGAACAACAACCAATACGCAAGGACGGCACACTTTATCCAGCCACCAACGCCTCTACCTAGGATGAATAAACCAGTGCCACAACCTAGGAATATACCATTCCATCCACAGTTGGCACATATTCCACAAAACATCCAACCTCCTCAGCAAAGATATTTCAACCAACAGCATTTTAATAATTTCCAACAACAATCATCTAATAATCAACAAACCCAACAATATGACTGTCAACAAAGAGCACCTAACCAAAATTATCCCCAAAGACCACAAGCACCTAAACCCCAACCAAGGCCAGATCCCATGGATATTGATCAAAGTTTGCATAGCAAGAGAGTAAATTATATAAACAGACCCCAACAAAACCCACTCAAAAGTCCACCAGCACCGCAAAGTGGCAATTTTCCACGGAAAATACAAAGAACTTTCCATATAGAAACAGGAGACGAATACTACGACGAAACAGCTCTAGAACAAGACGAACAGTATGACCAAACACCTCATGACTATTTACCTTCCACAGAAGAATCAAACGAATACCAAGAAGAATCAGTAGAGCTCAACGATATTCATTTTTTTAGGATGACGAACTCTTCCCTACCATATTTCGAGTGTAGAGCGAAGAGCGGTTACATTTACAATTTCCTAGTTGACACAGGTTCGAGTAAGAATTTTATTCAGCCACACCTAGTAGAAAATCCCATCCCGAATGAAGAAATATTTTTCGCAAAATCCATAGCCGGCGACGTAAAGATAAGTCAGCACACTTTCGTAAATCTTTTTAACCAAGAAAACATAAAAATCAAATTCTATCTCATGCCCTCGCTAAAATCTTTTCACGGTATCCTCGGAAACGACACACTAAAAGAACTCAACGCAATCATTCACACAAAAGACAGTCACATGCAAATAGGGAACAGCACAAAAATTAAGTTAAAACAGTTCACTTCCAAATCAATTAATTCAATAGTTTTACGCGATGACCATTTGTTAGCCCCACAAAAAGACGGACTGAACACCATAGTTACAAACCATTCCAAATTGTTTATGGACCCCGACAAAAAACTTACTTTCACAACAAAAGTAATCGGCGAAATTCGCACGACTACCGACACTCCAGTCTACACGAAATTTTATCCCTACCCTGCTTCTCTCAAACAAGAAGTAGAAGATCAGGTCCAGAAGCTGCTAAATGACGGCATTATCATACCATCTCGCTCCCCCTACAATTCGCCAGTCTGGCCGGAAACAAACAATATCGGTTAGTTATAGACTATAGGAAACTCAATTCCCTTACAACAGCTGATCGTTACCCGATTCCTGAAATCAATGATGTTATTTCCCAGTTAGGCGAAAACCAATTCTTCACTGTACTCGACTTGAAGAGCGGATTTCATCAAATCCCACTGAAAAAAACAGACTGCGAAAAAACAGCATTTTCCATTTGTAACGGCAAATATGAATTCACACGCCTCCCCTTCGGTCTGAAGAACGCGCCATCTATCTTTCAGCGCGCTCTAGACGACATACTTCACGATCACATAGGAAAGATATGTTATGTCTATATTGATGATATAATAATTTTCAGTAAAACCGAAGCAGATCATCTTGATCACATCAATCAGATTTTCACCACCTTGCAGAACAAAAATTTGAGAGTCCAACTCGACAAATGCCATTTCTTTAAGAAAGAAGTTGAATTTTTAGGATTCATAATATCTTCACAAAGTATTAAAACCAACCCTAAAAAAGTCGAAGCCATACTACAATTCGCACAACCAAAAACTATCAAGGAATTGCGATCCTTCTTTGGCTTATCAGGATATTATCGAAGATTCATAAAGGACTACGCAAAACTAGCAAAACCACTAACATCTCTCCTAAGAGGGGAAGAAGGCAGAATGTCAAAAAGAAAATCGGCTTCAATACCAATATTATTGAACGCCGCAGCCAAAGAAGCCTTTACCAAAATTCAAAACACCCTTGTATCGCAAGATATCATTCTCGCATACCCAAATTTCGAAAAAAAGCTTGAATTGACGACAGACGCATCAGAATTTGCCCTAGGAGCAGTATTGTCCCAAGACAATAAACCGATTGCATTCATTTCTAGAACGTTAAGCCAAACTGAAGAACACTATGCAACAAACGAAAAGGAAATGTTAGCAATCATATGGGCTTTAAACTCATTAAGAAATTACTTATATGGTGCGATTAAAATAAAAATTTACACTGACCACCAACCGCTCACTTACGCATTAAGCAATAAGAATAACAACAATAAAATGAAACGCTGGAAAGCCATACTAGAGGAGTACAACTACGAACTCCATTACAAACCTGGCAAAACTAACGTAATTGCAGACGCGCTTTCAAGATTACCCTCAAACACACAAGTAAACTCACTTTCAACCGCAACTAACTCTGATGATAGCTCGGGACAAAATCTAATATATAGTGTCACCTCACCAATCAATGTCTTTAAAAACCAGTTAATTATAAGCGAGAACCCTACATCCTCCCACAGATTCGAAATAATCTTCCCAACATATCACCGACACCACATAGACGAACTGCAATACAGCATTCCAAAACTCATAGAAATCTTGAAAAAGTACCTTAACCCTTCTGTTATAAACGGCATCAAAATTTCAGAACAAATCATGGGAAAAATTCAAGCAATCTATCCAGATCATTTTTGCAAATACCGCATCCGCTTCGCCAGAACACAGGTCGAAGACATAAAGGCAGAACAAGAACAAGAACAGGTAATAATCTTGACACACAAAAGAGCACACAGAAACGCAAAAGAAAATAAATCACAAATATTAGAACAATACTATTTCGCAGCCATGTCAAACAAGATCAAAAAAATTATAAAAAAATGTGCGACGTGTAAAGAAAACAAATACGACCGCCATCCGCCAAAACCACAGATTCAAGCCACACCTATACCACAATTCCCAGGACAAATAGTACACATAGATATCCTACTGATGGGTAAGCAACTAGTCTTAACAGCCTTGGACAAATTCTCCAAATATTCTGTCGCAAAACCTATTCAATCAAAAGCAGCAGAAGATATAAGACAACCCCTGAGGGATATTCTTTTCACCCTTGTACCAGAAACAATAGTAATGGACAATGAAAAATCCTTCAATTCCGAATCAATAAACTTCATGATAGAAAACGAATTTGGTACTAAAATACACCGAACACCCCCATATACAAGTTGCTCTAACGGACAAATGGAACGTTTCCACTCAACCTTGCAAGAAATAATGCGCTGTCTCCAAGGAAAAAACACCCATAGGTCGTTTAGAGAACTTCTAGAAGAATCCGTCAAAGAATATAACTATTCCATTCACTGTACAACCGAGAAAAAACCAATAAAAATATTTTTAGGAAGACGAGTTAGTAGTGACTCTAGGCTGCTAGACAAAGACAGGCAATAAACAATAGAAAAATTACAAAATAAGCAAATAACAGACCTTTCGTATCATAACAAAAACCGAGGAGAAGAAATTTTTGTAAAAACAAATCGAAGATTAGGCAACAAATTATCACCCAGATTCAGAAAAGAAAAGGTAGCTCAGAACCACAATACCACAGTTAAAACAGAATCAGGCAAAATTGTGCATAAAAGCAACATAAACTAACGACATTACCCCCCTTTTTTTCAGGATCCTTCTAATTTACCCAACGACATCGACCATAGAAATATACGACTACACCACGGCACAACTAGTGACAATAAACGGTGGACCAGCAAAAATTCAAAATGGAGCCTTCAGGCGAATCCATATAATAGACTTAAATAAATACGAACAATTCCTAGTGGACATATACAAATACGTTACGTCAGACATACCCAAAAAAAGCACCCTGTACCCCACGCTTAAACATGAACTCATCCAATCCCTCCAGATCCTTGACACCCTCAAACCAAATAAAGAACCTCGACTAAGAAGGTCAATCAACATTCTGAGCACCGCCTGGAAATACATAGCCGGTTCTCCCGATTACGAGGATCTCCAAATAATAAACGATCAACTAAATAAGCTTAACAGCAACAATAACAAACAAGTAATAATAAATGAAATCTTCAATGAAAGAATTAATAACGTAACCCAAATCATAAACAAACTATCCAATAACATAAGAAAAGATAGTAATATCGAAAATGAAATCATGCTTAACCTACAAAATAGGATAAGACTAATAAAAGAGGAACTAATTAATATTAAGTATGCCATACAGTGGGCAAAAAATAATATAATTAATTCAGTACTGTTAAATAAAAATGATATTGAAATTGCTATAAAAAAACTAGAAAGTGAAAAAATGCCATTTAATAACGCAAAAGAGGCATTAGAAATATCAAAAATAAATGTAATTTGTAATAAAATGACGATATTATACTTAACCCTAATCCTACCGAGATGTGACTTTGAGTCACATTTCAATTTAAGATCGCTGTAATTTAAGAAAAACAGTATTTGCAAAATTCGAGGCTTTATCTATTCCTTCATTAAACATTTTACTGTGGATAAATGATAAAATAATAATAATATGCTTTTGCATATATTCATAACTTAACGATATACAAAATACTAACACATCAAACCTTAATGTGACTCAGAGTCACATATGAAAAATGCATACGTGTTCATGCTTTTTGTTGCAAGACATGATTTGATTTTCTGAACAAAATGGAGCAGTATATTTGAATTTTAGAAAACAATTGTTATAATAGCTCGAATTAGTCTTCGGTATTGACTTGCACTGATTGGAGCTTCATTTGTCGTTTCATTAGCAAATTTATTAATTTATTTCTTTATTTATCTAATTTATAAGATTTAATATATATAAAACATTAATTTGGAGTTTAGTATATGTGAATTTATTTTTTAAATTAGAGCAGGGTAGTAATTACTTATTTTTAGTTTTTTTACAAAGAAAAGAAAAATGGCTAGGCGTGGGAAATTAACAAATGAAGAGATCCTGTCAGCAATTGAGGAGTTAGATTATGGCGAAGAGATTAATGCAGAAGAAGACGAGGATGAAGAAAGTATTTATTCAGGATGTGAAGACAAGGAAGATACCATTCATAATATTTCCACTGAGGACGATGAAATAAGTGGTAGTGATAGTGAAAAGTATGAAGATGATCAAGTGGCTAAATTTGGTAGTAAAAAATTTGGTACCGAAAAGACGTAACAGAATGGATGACAAGGCCTTATAATGGTGGAAAATGGCCAAGAAGAAATATAATACACGGTATAATCCACATACACAACGTCGCAGTGGACAAAGATTGAATAAAGACTGCCACTTCAATTGAGACAATTCTTGGAAAAAAGTCCGCTGAATCAATGAAGAAAACTGCATCAAAATCATAAAGCATTTGTCGTAGATGCTACATATGCCCTTCAAAATTAGGCAGGTTTCTGAGCAATGCTCTTGTGATAGCGGTAGAAATGCAATGAGCATGCAGATAAAAAAATTATTTGCAAACAATGCATTAATAACAATTTATTACACGTCTCTATTATACTATACTCTATACTAATATATTCTAATACACATTTTCTATATTCTATAATTAATTAATTTTAGTCTAAAAAAAATATATAGAAATAAAAAAAATATAGTATAAATTATTCAAATGTGACTTCCAGTCACATTACGGTTGGATGTGTTACAAAAATTACTCGGTCGGATGAGGGTTAATAAAAATACCATTAACTATAAGAGAAACTTTTCAAAAAATTATTGTAAAACCTGTAATAAAAGCTAACAAATCTATAATCAATGTAAAATATAATGCAATACTAAAGGAAAATAAAGAAATTTTTGGAATAAAGACCCATTGTGAAAATTATAAAAAAATCGAAATTTGTAAGCAAGAGCAAATAAGTAATATCAAAAATAATACATGTATACCTAGAATAATCAATAGTCTAAACGCAACCTGCACCATCAGCAACAGCCACCACATCCCACAAATAGAAGAGGTACAACCTGGCGTACTACTGCTAAATGATTTCGATGGAGAAATAGTCGCCGAAGCAAAAACACAAAAGATCAAAGGAACTCAACTTATCAAATTCCACAACACAACACTGATTATCAAAGGCCAGAACTACAGCAATTATGACATAATTCCATTACAAGTTATTCCAGCCGCCATGCAAATAACGCCAACCGAAAGACCGAAATTGACTTCAGCGAGATGGCCGACCAGCAAGCACGAGATCCCGAGATCCAGCAGTTGAAAGAGCAGACAGCGGACCAGACGGCCTTAATCATCAAGCCGCTCGCGCTGGCAGACAGCAAGAAGACTATCCTGTGCGATACAGCGCACAGCAGGATACGACCACTGGTACCAGCGGCATTACGAGGGCGTGTTATAGCCAAGCTCCATGGCATAGCGCACGCCGGCGCCAACGCGACGCTCAAGCTGGTACGTGAAAGATTCGTCTGGCCGATGATGGCCAAAGACGTAAAACAGTTCGTCCGCTCGTCCAGTGCCAACGCAGCAAAGTGGGACGACAACGGAGCTGCAATCGAGTTTTACGATAAACCGAGCGAGAGATTTGAGCACATCAACATCGACCTCATCGGCCCCCTGCCTTCGTCACGAAACAACAAATATTGTTTGACCATCATCGATCGATATACGAGATGGCCGGAAGCTTTTCCGCTGCCCAACATGACCGCAGAAACAGTCGCGACGAGCCTGATGGATGGCGCGCTTCGGGATACCAGTGCGCATCACAACAGATCTTGGTCGGCAGTTCAAATCTGACATATTCAGGCAACTGAATAAGCATCTGGGAATCCAGCATTTTCGCACGACGCCTTACCACCCTCAAGCGAACGGGATCATCGAGCGATGGCACTGAACCTTGAAAGCAGCAATTACCTGCTACGAAGACGACGACTGGTGCGGAGTACTGCCATTGGTACTCCTCGGCCTGCGAACAACAATAAAAGAGGACATCGACGCCAGGCCAGCAGAAATGGTCTACGGCACGACACTGAAGCTCCCCGGAGAACTATTGGCACCATCGCCGGTCCAAGCCAATGAGAGCGAGTTCGTCAGAGACTTGCGACGACTGATGAGCAAGGTATCGCCGACGCAAACCAGCCATCACGACAACACACGAGTGTTCCTGCAGCGCGACCTTGCAACATGCACGCACGTCTTTGTGCGTATCGAAAAGGTCCAGCGCCCGCTACAACCACGCTACGACGGGCCGTACAAGGTCATGCGCCGAAAAGAGAAGGTGTACGAGCTTCAAGTGGGCGACAAGACGGCTAAAGTGTCAGTCGACCGCCTCAAGGCAGCCTTTTTGCCAAGCAACGACATCCAATCAGCGATTCGGTTGGAGCGACCACGAAAGCAGCCACCGAAGACAACAACACCAGCACCACAGCCAGCGACCCAACGACGTCCAACGGGCAGACCACGAGGTCGGCCACCCAAGACGACGCTAGTGCCCCAACCAGCGACAACCCGACAACCGTCGCGCCGGACGGTGACGAGAAGCGGCAGACGAGTCCGCGTTCCCGTCAGGCTCCGCAGCAGCGCGGATTCCTGATTATATTGTAGAGAATAGCGTATTGTAGAGAATAGTATAACGTATTTCTGTAAGTGTATTATAGTCAGTATAGTAAGTAATCCTAAGCAAAAACGACGATATGCATATCCTGACGACCGTATTGTAAGCAATGCACTACGACGTGCACTTCCTTTGTATCGCGACGCCGTCGCTAAGGGGGGAGTACTGTGGCGTGCACGTGTGCGTATGTGTATTCGCTGACGAGCGATCATACATACCAACACGTCCGAGCATTAAACTTTAAGTAGCCAATCCTTAACGACGCGACACTTTGTTGCACTCCACTTCGAAATTTGTTTACACTACTTGGCTGGTCGAACGATCGACGAGCCAAGGCAAATAAACAACCGCTTCATTGCTGTAAACGATACAGCAATGCTGAGCGTGCACTTTGCCGTCGCCACTGTTTGCGTTCCGCCGGCTAGACGGATTAGCTACCCGCTGCCGGCGGCACACCCTTTGGGATATGCTACCATGGCCTTAGTAATCAGAAGTTTCTTGATCGCTCAAGGAAAAGCCACGGTCTCTCCCGCCAACGAAAAAGTGTTACAGCTGTGAATTTAAGCGTTAATAAATTAAGAATTTGTGTAAATAAAGGCTTGCTCAAGCAAGCGCGGAACTGAACGGCCAAGTGTCTTAATCTATTATATTAGGGAACATAAACCCCCTAAAAAGTTAATAAAATTATATAAAAATAATTATATAATTTCTCCTCTCCTCCACTTCGTAACATGCAAATGAGATAGACGTGTGTTAATTCAGTTAGTTCTGATGAGGTTCACCTTAGATTTGTTAAAATTATTCTTCCGTATATAATAGGTCCCCTTACTCACATAATTAATCACAGTCTTACAACATCTACATTTCCTAGCCTTTGGAAGATTGCAATTGTTACACCTATACCCAAAAAATCTAACCATTGCTCCCCTGCTGACTATAGACCAATTAGCATTTTATCACCTTTTCCAAAGCTTTTGAATCCCTTCTTGCAAAACAAATATCATCATATATAAGTGAAAATAGCCTACTACATCCTTTCCAGTCAGGCTTTCGGGCTGGGCACAGTTGTTCTACAGTTGTGCTCAAAGTCCTAGATGATGTTCATCCTTATTACGATGATGGTATGCTCACTCTTCTGTGTTTGCTTGATTTTTCGAAGGCTTTCGACATGGTGAATCATATGCTACTCTGTTCGAAACTTAAAGATCTCTTTGCATTCTCGGATAGTGCGGTCTGTCTTCTCAAGAGCTATCTATCGAATAGAACTCAAAGAGTTAAGTGTGGCTCTGGACTGTCACAGCTGGGCCTTATTTCTAGTGGAGTGCCACAAGTTTCTGTATTGGGGCCCCTACTGTTTTCTCTATTCATAAACGACATATTCTCGACCTGCATGTCCTCGTCTATTCATGCTTATGCAGATGACATCCAAATTTATATATCCGGCAAGAGTAATCTCAAAGAGCACCTTGTTCATACGTTGAATGAGGACTTAAACTGCATTCTGCTCTGGGCTAACAAAAATCGTCTCATCCTTAATCCATCAAAAACTATTGTGCTTCCTATCTCCAAAGAATCAGTGTACTTTTTTGATTTCCCTGACGTTTATTTGGGCACTCAAAAATTAAACTTTGTTGCTAAAATAGTTAATCTTAGTTATCGGATTAATACCAAACTCTCATGTACTGATCATATTAATTATCTTATCCGACAGATCTACCTTGCTCTGCGAAGTCTCAAACAATCGGCTGCATTCACACCGCTTGTGATCAGACGTAAACTTGTAATGCAGCTTATACTCCCCCATATAACCTACTCAAGTGTTATCTTCAGTAAGCTGGACTCTTGCTCGTACCTAAAGCTTTCTGTTGCTTTCAATAACTCCACTAGATATGTGTAGGGTATACGTTATTTTGAGCATCTCGGAGAGTACAAGCGCGGTATAATAGGATGTGACGTTGTCAGCTACCTAAATGCTAGAAGCTTTATCTTCCTACACAAGCTTATCTACAAAAGGACGCCTCCTTATTTGTTTGATAAGTTGAGATTTGGTCACTCCCGGAGAAGTGTCCTACTCATTATTCCACCATTCAAATCTTTAAACACCTCAAGGTTCTTTTTTATCAATGCTGTCCGGCTATGGAATTCTTTGCCCAGCAGCCTCAGGACGATTTTGTCAACTGATATCATCAAGCGTGCCATACTAAAACAATTTTCTACTTGATACTTTAAATTATCTTTCTTTTGTTTCTTTTACCTCTAATCTCTAAACACATCAACTTTATATTAGTTTAAACTTCTTTCTTCTTCTCCTTCTAATTATTAATTTTATTATTATTATTTTTATCATGTCTATTTTGTACTATAAAAGAAATTTTTTTTTCTTATTGTACTGCCATATAAGCATATACATATAAGCTAAATAAATAAATAAATAAATAAATAGAAATTATTGATATATTATATAAATATATTAATAATATATATTAAAATATAAAAAATAAAAAAAATAAAATATACATATATTATTAATATATATAAATATATTATTAATATTATATTAATTACTTCGTTATAAGATAAATTAAAAATTTTTTTAAATAAACTTATATAATAATTAAATATATAACTATGAACCCCCCAATAATAATGTATAACTAGATAAAGTAGAAAGAAGTTTAGACTAGATAGAAATTTCAAACTTTAACGAAAATGAAGCGGGTTAAGGATTTATTAGCTAAGTTTTTTGTTGTGATTGAATTTTTCTTTGGAACAGGAAGATGGATTTAATGAACGCTTAGTTCCAGACTGAGGAGCGGCCTCCACTAAAACACACCCCCAAGCGACACAACGATTTTGGGGCCGGTACACCACGACATTGGTACCGGCCAGGTTGGGTGGGTATCGAATGGGGGATGGAACACAACGATTAATTGTTGTTCCCCCCCCTCCCCCCCTCCACCGTCCTCTCTCCGGCAAGACCCTCGCGACTGCCGCCCTAGTCATCCATGTCCGTCCGCTGCGTGATTTTACGATTTTTTTGCTCGTCTGTTTTTGAATGGCTGCTTAGCCTAGGTAAGTCTTAGCTCTGTTCCGATTATTTGTAACAAGGGCTCCCTTCCGCTGTTGGGGTTCAAGAACCCCCCCACTTTGCCTGAGCATGGCCGGAGGAGCTGAGCTACCCTCAGCAGCGGAGTTTTGAATTTTTTTTTGAGTACAAACCCGGTTCGTTACAAACAATCACAAAATGCACGCTAGGATTCATCAGCCGATATGGACAACCACGAGTGCTGGTATCTGACAATGGTACACAATTTACAAGCTACGTTTTTGAAAAATTTTTGAAAAAGAGAGAGGGATAGAGCACGTCAAAACTCCACCTTATCACCCACAATCTAATGGCCAGGTGGAACGGTTCGTAGATATCGTGAAGAGAGCGATATAAATAAATATATCGATATATATAAATGCCACAGCGACGACACGCCCGACGATTGAGAAAACGTATGCAATTTCTTGCACCAATACCGTGCAACACTCAATCCAAGTGGACCAGACAGAAAGTCACCGCAGAAGCGTTTATCGAAAGAAAACTTAGTACGCCGATGGATCTCCTAAAACCGACAACGACACTTACAACGACAACGACATTTAACAAGAAGCATGGTGCAGTTAAACGATCGTTTAAAGCTAACGACCGAGTTTATGAAAGAATTCTCCATCGTAATTAACTTGAATGGGCTTCTGGTATAATAATCGAAAAAGTAGAAAACCTAATCTACAACGTACTTGTTAATACACGACACGGCAAGACATTAATACGTTCTGATATTAATCAGTTGCGTGGATGAGAACATGATTCAGACAAGCCGAAACGTGACGTGCTCCGCGGAGATTCGCACCATCTTAAGTCAGAGGGATGTTGGCAACAGCCAAATTAAAGCAATCTGGCAGCATGGTTGAGTTCCGACGTTCGATGTGAGCGTTGATATACACACTTGATTGTCAGTGTGATACTGAAGTCAACCATTTTGTAATTTTTTATTGTTGTTGGTTTGTACGAAAATCCATGTAAGCACGATTACAACACTCGCAGGTATGTATTAGGAAATTTGCAATCAAATCAGATTGCTCTCTTTATTCGTTTTGGTTGAATACAGGTTTTTCAGATGGATGAAATAAAGAAAAGAATTCGTAAATCACGTCTGGATGTATGAAATCAGAACTGGATGAGGCAGGAAGAAACTGTGCTAATTAACTTTTTGAAGGTAAATTTGTACATTTTTAACACCTTATAAAGCGACGATGTGATAAAAACAAAATGTTACCACGCATAGAAGAGTCGTGAATGGTGAGCGTTAAATTATTACGCTCTCAGAATCAATACGAAGGCCATATGTCAATACCAGCCTTACACAACAACACTCATTGGAACTCCACATATGTATGTCATGCTGAACGGAGGAAATGCGCCAAGTAATTCTTCAATACACGTGGAAGTCAATTGGACTATTGTGGAAAACTTTTGTTGTGGCTATAACAGTGGCCGACTGCACAAAAATGTTGCAAGTTGAAGAACTCGTCATGGGTGATTTTGGTCGAAAATAGTTAGTTAGCGAAATGGACTTAGAGGAAATGCACTCCACTTCAAAGTTAATTTACGCTACTTGGCTGGTCGCATGATCGACGAGCCAAAGCAAACAAACAACGACAGCTTCATTGCTGTAAACGATACAGCAATGCTGAGCTAGCACTTTGCCGTCGCCACTGTTTGCATTCCGCCGGCTAGACGGATTAGCTACCTGCTGTCGGCGTCGAGTAAACAAGCGCTTGTCGTGGACGTTCGCTGGTGTCGTATTTGACGCTGCTTTCCTTTCTGCCGACGCTGGCAGAAAGCGAAGTAAGTATAAATACGGCATCGCGGCTGCGTCAGCGACAAAGTAACGTACAATATGTATCGCTTTGGCGTTTTGGTTATCGTAGCCCTCTGCTATGTCGCGGTAAAGAGTTTGCTCAAGTAGCTATGGTGGCATACCCTGTGGGATATGTTGCCATGTTGCCAAATTCAAAACTTCTTGAACGCTCAACGCGAACGCCACGGTCACTCCTACAAGACCAATTAGATAAGGAAAAATAATTTATAAACTTCTATTAGTAACTATTTAAATAACTCAACTTTGTAAATAAAAACCTAACATCGCGTTTAGATAAACAGAGTGATCGGCGTTTAATTCAATTAGGAAAGAATCTTCCTAAACATTCTTAGCTGCAATATATATGGTCTTATAATAGGTTCTCATATATAACCGAAATACAGAAAAACCGTATTGAATTTTTTAAACAATATAAATTTTTTGTTGAAGATTTTTTAATTATCGTACCATATTTTAATACTCAAAATATACAATATATAGTATTTTACGCAATTAGTAGTAAAAATTAATGAAATTAACGACAATTTTCACTTTATTGAAAAAATTTAACAGCGAATCTGTTGATATCGAACCCTCTACATCAATCGAATTTACAGACGAACGATATTGTAAGCTCGGGCAGAAGGCATCTAATAATGTGTCTTGTTACATGGAAAATTTCGATATTCATAAAAAAATAGATATGTTGCAGAATGCGGAAAAAGTTCCATTTCGAAACAAAGTGCTGGACTACTGGAGAGAAAGATTCCATGTAGAGACAGCCTTGAGACAAATCGCTGAAATTGCATTGGCTGTTCTGCAATGCATATTTCGGTTGAGCGAGCATTTAGCGCACTTCCGGTGATGCTAACTAAGCTGAAAAATAGACTAAGTCATGAAAATTTACAAAATATTTTATTAGTTAGGCTCAATAACGACGTCATTCGATCACATAAACTTGAATTAAACGAATAAAATGTTTTCATAATTTCTCTAATTGGTAAAAAACTATTTTATCACATAGGTACTGGTAAATATTCAAGCAAATATTAAAAACAAATTCTTTAACAGGTTCTTAAACAGGTTCTTTAGCAAAGACAAAAATTTTGACAGGTAGGCATTTGAATACATACATGTATGAATGAGAGGCAAATTTGTATATCGGCCTTGAAAATAATTACTTTTGGAATGAAAAAGGATTGATTCTTAACCAACTGCCAACAGATAACAAATTTTATAAAGAAAGAAGTGTTTGAATTCGTGTTTCAAATGTCCGTCGAATAATAAAATTGACGAATGTAATTATGGAGTCTTATGGTTGATAATGGGCCAGGATTCATGACAATGCAATTTAAAACCCTAATCAATAGACTATATTACATATGAATTCGTTACTTGAATTTTTGGTTGAGGAGGACGATGCTGAATCCATTCGCATTCGGAATCGGAGTCTACGTGACGCGTCAAATATTTTTGATATGCCGGAGTCTGAGTTAGTTTTTTAATAAATCTTTTACCATATCTATTGTATTATTAACAAAAACTGATTTAAGAGAAACTTTCGTATAGGAAAAGATTGCTTTCGCCAAATTTGAAACGAAATCGCTCCGCATATGAAAGCTCGATTTTTGACGACAGCGATCTCACCATATAACATTTTGCAATTTGTTTACGATTTCTGACATGCGGAAGCTATCAGAAGAGCGTTGCAAATGCGTGCTTTGCTACAATGGGCCTAACGCAATTTTCCCAAATGCTGCCCGAATGCTGAGGAAGAGACTGCAACGAAGAAACTGCTTTACGAATTGCAATATTCCTGGGGTCAATGGTTGCGTGGATGGCACCCATATTAAAATTTGTAGTCCGTGTCAAAGTCTAAAACAGCTATACTACAATAGAAAGGTATGTACAGCATAAATGCGATGATGATAATTTTCATATTTGTATATTCATTTCTGTTTTAGTTTTAACTTGTGCTAATTGTATTTCCCACAAATTGTAACATTCAAGATTTGTGAACAAAATATGATTATTTGCTTTGTAGACGCTACGTATCCTGGAGCAAATCACAATGCTTATGTGTAGAGATCGGAGGTTGAATGGTTAATCGGAGAGCGGGGTCTTCATTATGCACCTGAGAAAATCACGAAAATTGTAAATGCTCTGCACAACGCATGTATATTTTATAAAAATGATTGGACGCACTCTGAACACGAAGCAGTCTTTAGCTTTCAACCAGCAGACCCAATAACTCCATCAAATTTTGCTACAGGTGTGGGAGCCCGACTCGCTTTGAGTCTTTTTAAATATGCGCGGTGATGCAGTACATGCTCTCGGTCATTTTCAGGACCACCATTTTTCATGAAGAGATAACATTTTTCCTTTTATGTTTATATTGCGTTCTGTCGAAATATTTCTTACACTTACGAAAAACGAATAACAGACAAAAACGAGATATTAATGAATTGGGAATACTTTGGAAGTGGTTGGCAGGAACTCCAGAGCACGATGATTTTCTGGGGTCATTGGTTGCGTGGATGGCACCCATATTAAAATTTGTAGTCCGTGTCAAAGTCTAAAACACTTGTTTGAGCCCAAGCAGCAGAAGGGTTAATTTTGTCTCTCACTACAATACACTCACCAAATACAACCCACCACAACACTCTCTTTTGTTTTTTTTTTGTCTTGTAAAATTGTCTTGTACAAACATCACTTGTGGTATAATGGAAGAATAAAGTCAGTATTCGATTGTGATTCGATGGTGAAACTAGAACATTCCAGATTTGTGATCAATATATGAGCTGTTATTTTTGAAAGTGGAATAAGTCCATTTTTTTAAAAAAATTAGTTAAGGGTAATTTTAGTAAAATATAGACACATTCTATCCATATTTATAATCATATATTCAATTGATTATTTTTGAATGTGGTACAAGTCCATTCGGAGATAAAAATATCGTTTATGTATTAGATAATTTTAATTATTATTACATCATAACAAAATTAAAAAGTGTTAAAAAAATCATTCAAATTAATTAGCTTTTGACAATATTTTTAAATTTATTCAAATGAAAACCCTTAAATATTCTAATACATGAAAAAATGGACTTATTCCACTTTCAAATATAACAACACAAATCTTATCGCAAAAAAGTTATTTTTGAAAGTGTCCATTGGAGCTTAAAAAATCCCCTATTTTTTTAAATATTTTCAATAATTATTATTTGAAAGTCCATTTGGAGCTTAAAAAATCCCCTATTTTTTTAAATATTTTCAATAGTTATTATTTCATAATAAAATTTAATAGGTGTGTAGTGGACATAAACACACATCACTCGGATGTAAAAACATCACTCGGATTGATTAACGGTTGCCAATATTTTTAAATTGATTCAAATGCAAACCTTTAAATATCTCGATACATGAAAAAATGGACTTATTCCACTTTCAAAAATAACAGCTCATATGATCATTCGCTTTATAGGTGCTACGCATCCTCGAGCAAATCACGATGCTTATGTGTGGAGGGTGAGCGCAGCAAATGTTTTTTCAGCACTGCTTTTGATGCAGGCAGAAGGAATGGGTGGATATTCGGTAACATATATTTTCCCACGTTGTGGACGAAAATCTGCGACGAAATTACTGGCCCAAGGGCATTGTAATACAGACGAACATGGTGAAGAACGGACAAGTACGCAGCGCAAAAATAAAAACCCAACACGGTAGCATGATAAAATCCGCAATAAAGATAGCAGTACTGGACGTCAGCAAAGTTTAGCAAGTAAATCATCAACGACAACATGCTTACGAGGGGGGGAATGTTGCAGCCGTCATAAAAATATACATTAAAAATCATTATACTGTAAATTAGTACCATACATTCTGTAAATTAGTACAAACAGTTTTTCTGTAAACCGCATAGTAGAGTGCAACACTGCAATGGCGACAAGTATCAAAAAAGGTAAATAAACCATTTTTTGTTTTCTGTTTCCGTTTTACCACCAACGCTAGTAGTGCACTGTCTTAAAGCAGTCTTTCGGTTTTTTCGCTTAATCTTAATTATTAATGGTGATCAAATAAATTGTAACTGCTAAAAACATTGCACTGCTTTCTTTAGCATTGTTTGTAACAATATCTAGGTAAGGTTAGGTTATTGATAGTAAGGCGTGTAAAATGCTAAAGGAACTGAAAACTGGACGACGACTTCGTGCTCGTGCTACTTTACGTCGATGATTTATTGATTGCGGCCTGTGAAAAGAAAAACGGTGACTGGATTAAACATAGTTTATTAGAAGAATTCGAATTAAAGGAACTTGGGCCAGCAATTTTTTGTTTGGGTTTGGAAATAATTCAGAGTGATGGTGAAATAGAAATAAAGCAGTGGAGCTACATACATAAATGATTTATTGAAACAATTTGGTATGAGTCCAATCCCGTTGCGACTCCTTTAGAAGTTAATATACATTTCGATAATGAGCCAGACGATGCTTTGGCCAAAGATATTCCATATAGATCACTAATTGGTGCCTTAATGTACTTGTCGGTGGCCAATAAGCCAGATACTTTTAGCATTGTTTCAAAGTTAGCACAGTTTGTGAACAAGCCACATAAATGTCATTGGCCTGTAGTAAAAAAGGTTCTTCGGTATCTTGCTGGGAATTCTGATATGGGGCTGCGATTTACGAAAACTAATTGACCCATTAATATGTTGCAGAAACAAAAAACAGTGGCACTATCTTCTACAGACGCGGAGTACGTTAGCTTGGCGGAGGGTGCAAAAGAAGTAGTATACCTACGAAATCTTTTTCATGAGCTAAGCTTGCAGGATTTGGCTAACATAACAATTTTTATTAACAACATAGGAGGCTCAATATTTGGCATTAGATTCAGTTTTTCACGCACGAACTAAACATATAAATATCATATATCACTTTGATCAGCAGGTGATACATTTGCTTTTTTTTAAATGTAACATCAAGCTATTCATTGTTCTTCAATAAATTCAATCACAGAAAAACAAAGAAATTCGCTTGTGTTTCATCAGAAATTATATCTGCATACAATTTTGTCCACGTTGTCAAGGTTCGCGTGTATTGGTGTGTGAAGAATTCGTATTTTGAACGATTTTTATCGACTGATGAGATAAAAGAACAATCGAAGAATGAACTGAAGGCCATTCCACCCAATTCAGCTTGGCTAGACGCAGTATCATAGATACGGTATCACTACGTATCTGATGGTATAATGATACCAGCGATGGCTAGACACTGTGGTATCACATTTAGTTTCAAAAGCCGTAAACATGTTATGTCAATGTATGTGTGAAATTTACTTAATATCAAAATGATAGCCGTAGTTGCCATATTTATTATATTATGATTAATGCGTGAAGGAAAAATAGGATTTCTAAAAATCCCATGTATAAATTTTAATTCAACGGTAATTACCGGCTTCACTTGAACAGTTGTGTTGTGAAATTTTGTTAAAAGAGTTAATTTATTTAAAAATATTAATAATGGAGGAATCACAAATGGCTTGTGTTGCGGCGATGGCAACAGCTGCTGCATGCTATGTCGTAGCCGATGAAAATTCGCAAAGGAATCGATCGTGTTGGGTAAAGAAGTGGAGGAAGAATCGCAGTGTTCGTGGAAACACTCTAGAGTTGTTAAGTACTCTAGGGCCCGGCACATACGGTTATACTGCTATTTGAGTATGGGCGAAATGTGTTTATTTAAATATGTATGTCTATTTTTTTACGTTTGCATTTTGGGCTTAAATCAGGCGCTTCTCGACCTAACCAATGTTGTTGTTGTTTCTGGCGCTGAACCTAACAACAATAATTTGTATTGCTCTCGTCTAGTTCCGGAATTATAGCCCTTTAATGTTTCTAAATTCTAGGCCTATATCTGTTAAACTTTACGAGACCACTATGATATGAAAAATAAAATTTTAGATTTTTAATACTTTTTTTCCATTAATTAATGTTTTCCTAATTTTAATGTATGCCAGAAACAACAACAACATTGGTTACTTCGAGAAGCGCCTAATCTTTTCCCCTTTTTTTTAATTGTTTTTGAACTTTTCATGACTTGATATTAAAATAAGGCAAATGGGACAAATAAACGAATTTTCTCAGAAACGGAGAATTTTTTCAATTTCATTTGTAACCGTTCGAATTCATTATGGCCGACACTTTGCTTGGTGTTGACAACTGCTTACTTGTGTGCGTAAATGATACCAAGAGAAGCAGGGTCTATTTTTGTATCAAAAATTCTCTACACTTAATACTGGAGTGTAGACTTTCCCTTTCTTCGTCATCTCTCTCTCCTACGAACTGAGTGATACCGTATCAAATGATACTGCGTCTAGCCAAGCTGATTGAGTTTCAGAAGTGTTTCAAATATTGGCAAAATCGCTGGTGCAGATGTATTATATCGGGTAAGGACTATTTTCAAGGGAATGATTTGCATGAATAAATAAAAATTTTCCAAGTTAAAAACAAATTGAAAAAAATACGAAAATCATACTCGCCGACCTAATAATGGAGAGATGTCAATATCAACAGTACGAACTGTCAAACGTGATGCAGACCAAACATCTAATATCACGGTTACACCGACGCTAAATGGCTCATTACGACCAAAACCCAGAAATGAGAAGCCAAATGATCCCATTTCCCATACAAATTGCCAAATCACTCATTATCGAAATCATCTCATTTTGGCGAAATGAGATCCAAACGAGTTGTAAAATAATATTTCGAATCAGCCTGTCGTAGGGAAAAATAAAATCCCAAAACAAAACAAGGGAAATCGAAGGGAAATAATGTCAATTAGCTGTCAAAAAACAATTGTAAAAAAAATCAAGCAAACAAAAAACATAAATTTGGTCTGATCAATGTCAAACGAAATGCAAACAAGGCGGTGTAAACACTTTTCAAATGAGTGATTACAAATGCGCATTTGGGGTCGGTGTAAACATAGCATAAGCCTGTTAAGAACGATTTTGAGAAAAGGTGTTTTGGCTGTGGAAAGAGTCAGTGCACTCAGGTTACCATAATAAGAAAAGAAGCTCCAAATCTTTCAAATTTTAACAGCAAACATTACAAAAGATCAAGATGTGAATTTTGCAAAAATAAAGATCACGCTGTAATATCGGACAAAAAAAAGAGCCGATCGGAAACATGGGAATATTTGCATGTCAGCCGCTTTAAATGTACGCGAAACTCCTGTAATCATTAATGGAAACATATATCATCATTAATGATCCTAGTGATTACCCGATCAGACTGTACTGATGAAATTCAAAGTTTTTGATCAACTATTAATCTATCTATCTAAATCTATAATATGTATATATATATTCTATCTAAATAAATCTATACTGCTTACTGAACGATTTGATGCTTTGGTGGAGTTAAAAAGGAGGAAAAATTAACTATTGAGGTTACATTGAGGTTATTACCGTATTATCGCAGAGCAGCACTGAAAAATTGGAATCATCATTGGTCGCGATGTTTTCAAATATTCTATGTTGGAAATTGTGACAGATATCAATGGTTCCACCCTTCGCCGACGCCTGTCTCACGAATGTTCTAATAGCTATGTTATAAACAAACTGCCTACGTTATCGTATGAACTTGAGTATATTTTAAATAAATATACAAAATACTTTATTACAGATTTTCCTACAATTATAGTAGCAACCGGTTCTTTAAATATTCACTTCGTAAAAGAAACTAATGTTTGTTACAGGCTGCTTACGCCAAAATAAACCGCTCGACAGGCTGCCTCTCCTGACCTGCCGTGTTCTCTCAGAGCGCGGACTTCAGCCGCTCAGGAGAGGCAAGCTAAAAGCTTGACTGCGGGCTCTTCGGCTCCAGCCTTGGCGGTCGGAGATGAAAATCTCACTTTAACTTTTGCCGTGAACCGCAGTAGTAAGAAAACGCCTTCGATATTCTTGACCAGTTAAGTGCAAAGCAAATGAACAAGTGAAATTAAATATTCTATATTAAATTAAATTAATTAAATCTAAATTAAATATTGAAATTAAATATTAAATAATACAAAACTAAACATACTTTTATATCAAGTAAAAAATTGTTTATACTATATACAAATACTCTTGTTACTCTCTTTTATAATTACATTAAAGAATAAATCTCCAACCATCAAAACTTACTTCAACTGCCTTTGTGTGACGAAACACAATCCAAATCGAATAGCACAAAGAGAACGCAAAATTGTGGCTGATATTATTTAAGAGCTAAAAAAGAATGCCTGATAGCAATTCTTAATTAGATAACACTTAAATCAAATATCGGCCAATGAAAATAAAGCAACTTAGCGTAAGAAAGAAAGCATGATACTTTCAATTACATTAAGACTAGAGTAAACAATGTAAATATATTATTATAATAATGTAGAATGTAAGAACTATTGTATAAAAGTATACAAGCCAGAATAAAGGGCAGTTCTTTTGAATCCGATACTTAGTACAGGACTCTCTTTTCTTTTAAAAGTAAGTGCGGCCTAGTGGCCATATACATATAATGAAATAGCTGAGCTCGCTTCATAAGACACAAATTCGGCCTTGGGGCCAAACTCAAACATAGCGTGGCTCGCTTAAAATCCAACCCAAGGCCTGGTGACCAAACTAAAAAGCTAACAATACGTCAATTCCCTTGAATTATATACTATATCCTTTCTAACAAACCTTCATCTTCCACATGACGATCAGGCCAATTTCGACACCGCGATCTTCAATAGATGACGCAACAATCAATAGATGAGATCTTCGCCGGATGGGAAAAACAAACCTCTACCGACGTCCTAATCACAAATAAGGAGTATGTGCCGGAAAACATCAGTCAAACAACGGAGGCAACACCAAGCTCCATACCGGAGATAAAAGGGAGAGGACCCAAAGTAATAACGATCGCAGAATATCAAAAACGGCAACGACACTTAACGATAACCACTCCAGACACACCACCTCCAACGAGAAAAGCAGAGCTGGTAGATGCGTCAGAGAACGTAGAGAAGTAGCGGAGCTATACAGACTATCCAATCTCTGCACATCAAAGGACCAAAAAGTGATGTTCCTAAGTAAAATAAAAATAATTAAAATAAAGGCGGCGAACGAAAAACTGAAAAAGGAGCAACGATGGGAAACGCAGAGAGAAGAGTCAACCAAGTGACCACCACGATCCACCAAATACACCTACCGGCAATCCCGGAATACATAGCAACCACCATTATAATTCCTATAACTTTACTAATAATTTCTTTATTGACCAGATACCTAAAGAACTACATAAACAAAAATAGAAATATAATAACTACAGTTTAAGCTGTAAAAATGAAAATTAAATAACACAAAAATTAATTAAAAATAAATAAAGGTAAAATAAAATAAAAATTTGATTTCATGTAAAATTTAAAATTTTTAAGAATAAAAGTTTAAACAGAAATATCTCTAATGAATGAAGTATTGTCAGAACTTAAAAAAGAACTAGCAAATCTAAGAAAAGCTCCAAATGGGCAGTACACGGTCGGTACACTGCAACAGAAATAAGAAGCATTAGAGGAACTAAAATTCAGTTTTGAAGAACTATTAAATGAAGACAGCAATTCAGTAGAACATCTACCAATTAAAACAGAATTCCAACAGTCATACTTGAGGGTAAAAACTATATTAGAAGAAAAATTAAGGGACAGAGAAGACAATCCAATTAAACAAGACCAAGACGCCAATTTCACAAGAGAAATGGCAACTTTTAACATAGAAACGGCTATGAAGGCCCTACCCCAATTCACGGGAGCGTACAAGGACAGTTGCCTTAAAATAATTGAAATACTACATATAAATCTCAACACAAACGAAAAGCTAATAGAGCTGATCTATTACATACAACTATCCGAAAACCTAAAAACGGCACTCTGTGGGTTGTAGTGTACCACACTAGTCACCATATCTGCTCGATAAGCGACAGTCAAATTGACCAGCGGTAGTGTGCACGCAGCGCTTAAAAATTCCAACGCTAGCGTTTCCTGTTGGAGCGTTGACCGCGCTAAGTTCGACTGCGTGTGTTAATGCTTTCTTTGCATTGCCTACACATTTTGTCGAGAATGCGACAGAAAATAGTGCAGCCGATATTTATATACAATACTTTATATACATTATAATATTGATTGGATCAGCAGAATCCGTTGACTAATCACAATCTAACTATAAGAAATATGTTTATAATATTTTTAAGTCCGCCCTTCCAAATCCACTATAAAAGGGCAAGATTTTTGGAAATAAATTCAGATTTTCCAAGCCCTGGCAATAATCTGACGGCTCTATAAATCAAATAAATAGAATTCTTAGCTGAGTCCCATGGCATATTCTGCCGGCCAAGCCAAAGATTTTATAATGAACTAATATAATTGTACATAGAGAAGACTTGAAGAGGGGACCAGAGTCCTATTATATGGCGATCCTGCCAACTTCAATCCTGCGTACTTCGATCTTGGGGTCCAACACCTAACACTAGGATTGTGCAACAAGAAGCATCAAGAATTACTAGACCTGGTCAAAGCAGCAAATCATTATTAGTTACACGTCTGTTCCTGCACTATAATGGAATATGTACCCAACGGAAATAACTCCGAAGCACCACCTTACAAAGCGTCATCATTGAAGCACTACCAACTGAGCATCGAGGAATACAAACGACATCAAACAAAGGATCCAGGGATCCAGGCTGATGAAGAAAGGACTACAATTCCAAAAGATTTCGTCATTAGATATCGTGACGAAGAAGAAACGAAGAGGAAAACTGGTCAAGGACCGAAAAAGGAAGGCGCAGCTCAAGGAACTAACCTTCGAACTACAAGAAAACCTCCGAACTACAAGAAAACCTCCGAAATTCCCACCTACCTGGGAAGTGATGACACAACTATATCAGGAGCTGTCACAAATTGAGAACCGCAAAGCTAAAAGATCGAGGAAGTAACGGACTACAACAGAAACCACAACTAAGAAAGATGGGACTAGTGCAGACAAAACCTACCTATAACGAACAAACCAACACATATACACTAAACAATATGTACACACGAGATGGTATAATAATAATTTTCTTCCTAATAATAATATTCTTAGCAGTAACAAAATATGTGTGAGAATGGATAGACGAGCAACACGCAGCGGACGTAACTAAAAACATACCACAACCCTGAAAAGACAAACAGTAGTGCAGAGAACGTTGACTTGAACAGCCACTAAGCTGAGACTTTATTTTTATGGTTATTTTGGTAGTTGTACAAAATGTGTTATTGAAACTCTATCTAAGTAATTTTTCGTGTATCATTATTAAATGGACAAATAAACTGTAATAAAGTGATAGAAAATAGAGAACGATTTATTATATTTGGTACATGACCAGAGGCTTATCCTACATTTGGTATCAGAAGTGGTATGCAACGACATGCGTTTCATAAGTGAAATAGTTTTTTTTTTTGAAAACATAAGTGAATTAATTAAGAACGTTATATGTTCTAAAACTGTAAAACTTTATTAAAAAGTACAGTCGAAAGCTACAAAACTGTATTGACGAACTTTGAAAATTGAAGAAGTCGATTGTGTCGGACAGCAGCCGAAGCTGTCCTAGCAACTAGCGCAGAAGCAACGAGAAACCTAGCGTCAGACAGCAGATAGAGAGAGACACTTCAGTACAATAGACATAAAAAGAGCTGGAATACACAGGAGAAGGAGTTGACGACAAAGAGAAGAAAGAAGAACAACAGAGAGGAACAGAGTAAAGCAGAGAACAGCGGAACCGGAGAGCAATAACTTACACATACTCTCCAAGAAAGACACAGTTAACGAGAAAAATAATATATTGGTAAATAATCGATTATTCAAGAATTTCGAACTTAATAAATTTAAAGTTTCAGCACTACTTTATACTAGCAGTGACATTTCCGTTATCAGATACGATATTCTTCTTATGTTGGGAGACATTGAGTTAAAGTACCAAACAAAAAGTTTCGTAGGAATAGGCGGAACTCCTATAACAACCTTGGGATACTTCACCATGCCTACCACGATCGACTAAATTACTTTTGATATAGAATTCCTTGTAATCAAAGAGAAAGACATGTTATATTCAGAAGTTTTAGGAAATGACATATTACAGATGTAAACATAGTCATTAACCAAGAAGGAGCAACATTGATTAGAAGAAACAATGACATCGGAGCTGATAAAGCAATAGACAGGATATGAACATTGAAACTAAACTCCCAATAGAAACAGATGACAGCAATGATCGAGATGATACGGAAAATTCTACGGATTTATTTAAAGAGTTTGGGAAACTTTGTAGCATGACTTCAGTGGAGGAAATATTAGGTCAGACAACACTCGAGTTAGAACATCTAGATCAAACAAATAAAGATAAGATACTTCGCGTAATCGAAAATTACAAAGTAAAACACGCAAAGTACTCGCCAATTAAAACAAAGCTTATTTTGAGCGACGAAATTCCTGTGTTTCAGAAGGCAAGAAGAATGTCACATGCTGATCAATATTCTGTATAAGAAATAGTAGAAGATTGGCTAAAGAGAGTCGTCATTCAACCTAGCTTTTCAGAGTATGCTTCCCCAATTATTCTCGTATCAAAAAGAGATGGTACGAAGCGACTCTCTTGCGATTACCGTAAGCTTAACCAAAAGATCATCAGGGACAACTTTCGATTGTGTTGATCGATGATCAATGATCTGAGCAGAATATCATGTCTAATGATGGAAGACTCAATGAGACACCGAATCAAGGAGGCGCAGTTGCACGACGATTGGACGCGAGCTATAAAAAAGATATTGGAGAATGACAGTTACGACGATTACTTCCTAAAATATGATATTTTGTTTAAAGATCCCATCAAGGAACTTATGGTAGTACCGTAGACCATCGAAGCTGAAATCATTCAAATTGCGCACCGCTAAGGACACTACGCTACTAAAAAACTCAAGAATTAATCGAGACAACGTTCCACATACCACAGCTGACAGAAAAAGTACACAAGGTGGTAAAGAATGCATAGCTTCTGAGCCAAAAGCGGGAAAAAAGTAACGTTTTCTGAGTCTAATTTACAAAGCCGATAAACCCATAAGAAGTTATAGACAAATGAAGAAGACAATCCTCAGTTTTTGGAAATCCAGAGCGAATCATTTCTGATCGCGGAACTGCGTTCACCTCAGGCCAATTCAAAAAATAATGTAAAGAAGAAGGGATTTAACATCTCTTGGTTGTGACCGGAGTGCCCAGAGGAAACGGCCAAATAGAAAGAATATATAGAGAATTGTGCCAATGTTAACAAAACTATCTGTAGAAAACCCAAAAGACTGGTACAAATATTCGGAACGTATACAGCAAAACATTAATAGTACTCCTCGTTGCACAAAATTGTCGCCTTTTCAAATTCTCACTGGAATAGAAATGAAAACTAAACCAAATCAAAACATACGGGATCTTCTGCTGGAAGCAGCTATTATAGAACTCAACGAAGAAAGGAATGACATTTGCGAATAAGCTCGCGAAAATATTGGGAAAATACAAATAGAAAACAAAAAAAACTTTAATAAAAATCGAAAACCAGAAAATAAATACGAAATTAACGACCTCGTCGCTATCAAGCGAACTCAAAGTTGACCAGGTCTCAAAATCAAACCTTTCCTAGGACCTTATAAAATCATAAAAAAATTAAATCACGTGGTACCTTCCGTGATTCCGTTAAAAAAATCGAAGATAAAGAAGGACCACGAGTAACAAGGACAGTGACAGAGTTTATGAAGTCGTGGAACCCATCATTCGAACCGGTGTGAAGTTAGCATACTTTTTCTCAGCAGACGGCGAATTCAATTAAAAGAGCTCTGTTAGCTCTATGTTACGTTTATTTTGCGGCGAAAAAAGTAAGCAAGTAGTCCAAACAAATTTCCATAGATGGCGCCACAACAGCATTGCACATTTTTGTTGGTAAAACTATGAAACAGCTGATCAAATTACAACTACAATCGTGCCATCACACATTTTATGTGATCAGAGCCTTAAAAATAGTCGCATTATGGACAGAAACTGATTAATGATCAGTTTTCTCTGACAGAGAGTATCTAATTGTTTATTTTTTCATGAAGCAGTCACCATCTTTTCGAGCGAAAAATTTTTACGCTACTTTTGCGCTATCACACAGTTGCAGTACAGACAACCAAACAAAAAAAACCAGTAAGAGTGCTATATTCGGCCTGTCTGAATCTTAGATGCCCTACATCTAAAAGTTTTGAAAAAATTTAATTGAACGAAATAAATTGATTTAATTAAATTTTTAATTTATTTCGATTTTTCTTTGTAGAACAATAACATTATAGAGTGAAATGCAAAGCGTATCTAGAGGAAATATGTGGTTATAAGGAAAGCTATCTCATAATCACATTTAATCACAGACGGGTATAAATACAGTGCCGAAGCTAGGGAGGGGCAGGGGTGGCAGTGTGCCCCGGGTGGCACATTTAGGGGGCGGCAGTTTTGGAAATCATGTATTGACTTATTGAATACTAGGGATTTTTGAGGCTGCAAGTTGATTAACCGTCCCGGGCTCCATGAGTCCTAGCTACGCCACTGTATAAATAGTACGCGTGGTCGTTAACTGTTTTCAAAACAAAATAGCTAGCTTAGCTAGTTTTATTATTGTGTTCAAATTTAAACTTTATTTCCGTGGTAATAAATTTGTTTTCATGAGATATACTGTATAAGTAGTAGTAAAAGTGGGCAGATTGAGCCCAGTTTTGCTGTTATAATGTATTATTGGAAAATAAGTTGTTATGTAAAGCATCATTCAGGAAGTTTATATTTTTAACAATATTATTTTAGGCCCTCTTTTGCCTGTGTAACCCAAAAGTGGGCGCGTCAAATCCATATTAAAGGATAATGCTACTCTATACCCAGGAGTGACATTTTCAAAAACGAACGCTGATATCACATTTCTAATAAAAAATAAGCGTGGTCGTTGACCGATTTTGGCAATAACAACCTGCAAACCATAACAAAGAATATTTCTGCAAAATACAGTTATAAAAATATGGAGTGCGTATAGCTTATTTAGTTTGGGAATTGTGGGATAATTTTAATTCATGTGAAAAAATCAAACGTGGGCTCCGTCCCTGAATGCGACTAATGAGAATTTTTGCTGATTGGAAAAAGTTCTTACGTGTCTGGAAAAATTTCATACGAATAGATCAGTTGTACTAACCGATGTTGCCACTATCGTGAATGTCAATTTGCTTTTGGGTAGTTTTAAGTTTTTTTGGGGATTTTTTTTTTTATTAAGTTTTGTACACAAACACTTTTGTTACGCAATCTAGTTATTAGTAGCTTTAATAAATTTTTCATTAGCTTTTAGATCCGAATATATAGAGGTAAGAGGTATATATATTAGGAATCAGTGCAGGAGAATTAAGGAGAAAGCGCACTTTAGAAGGCACAATCACGTAAGTACATCGTAACTATAACTCGCAAACTCAACGAGATCAGAGGAAATTGTTTATGTTGTTTGAGTTCCCGTAAGAAACAACAACAAAAGAAAAGACCAAAACATATATGTATATAAAAAATCTTAAATTTAATTTTTGTTGAAAAGAAATAGTTTTTCCGTAAATATTGTATCGTTTAATATAACATATATGAAAGTTAATTTAAATACCTTTCCAACCATGCCCACAACCTATAAATAATTCTTATAATTTCGGACATATAGGTCTGAAATTTTTCTATAACTCCGAAACCAGACGAGAGTGCCCAAAACTGATGTTGTTGTTGGACTCTCCGTGAAAAACAAAAAAAAATCGGACGTGCGTCCGCGCCTCCGACATGCTCACAGAATTTTCAGTTCTATTTACAATCACCAAAAAATCTTATCGTATATTTGAAATTGTATGCACAATTGGCCAAATGAGAAATAACCTTAAAAAGGTGCTTTTTCCAACTTTTAGAATCAATTCTTAGTGTTTCTAACTTTTTTATAAAATTGAATGTAAATTGCACTATCAACTGCCTGTTGCTGGTTATTTCATTCATACTCGTTTCATACTCTTACTCGTTTCTTCCACAAAGAGTTTTCTTATTCCAATTTTGTGCTGCACGAGAAATTAAATTTTCCCTTATCATATATTTCTAATATTTTTTAAGGTCATGAATGCTCTTCTTATTTTGTTGTTTACATAATTTCTATAGGAATTCTCTAGATATGTCAGCTAAGTCGTTATGGTTGTGTTATCGCCAGTGTGTGGTCTAACAAATGTAGCTCAATGCCATATTTACATATGTATATTTCTCCACCTTTTTAGTGCTTTCTCTTATCACTATTAAAAAAGACTTTAATTTCAAAAGTCATAGATCTTTTACTTTTAATAAATTTTTTCAATTACCTTAAAAAAAAACAGGTAACAGTCAACTTATAATTTTTGCTTTTTAATAAATGTTGATGTTATTTATGGTAAGTGGAAAAAATCGAATATGTCACGATCATTTCATGTCTTCAATATTAGGAACTACATACATATATGAACCTTTATATTTGAAAGTGGAATAAGTCCATCTTTACATGTATAGAAATATTTAAGGGATTACATTTTAATCCATTTAAAAATATTGACAAACGCTAATGAATTGGAGTGCTATTTTTACTTTTACTTTATTTTTACTTACTTACACCTTAAACCTATTAGATTTTATTATGAAATAATAATTATTAAAATTATTTAACAAAATAAACCATTTTTTAGCGCCAAATAGACTTGTACCACTTTTAAATTTGCGTTAAAACATTTTTGCGATAAAATCTGTGATGTTATATTTGAAAGAAAGATGTTATATTTGTTATATTTGTGATGTTATATTTTGAATAAGCCCATTTTTTCAAAACATATTATTGTATAACAAATAACATTTAACAAGTGAAACAAGAGAAAATTTAAGTCCTTATTTTTATAGATATTAGCTTCACTCAAATGGAGTTTAAAGTAGAAAATAATAATTAAAATTAAGACATGTAGTAAATACAATTTTATTAGGAACAACTTTCAGGAACAACTTTTATTAGGAACAACTTTAGGAACAACGTTATATTAAAAAGATGATATAAATAAATAAGTGAAAATGTAAATTTCTTCGTTAAGATAACTAAAAATAAAAAACGATGTATATTTGCAATCACAGTTAACATAGTGAAGTAATCATGGTAAATAGTTGGTATGTAAGACAATAAACTCATTATCGTTGTGTTTCTATCTTGTTAAGGATCTGGAAGCTTTATACAGTGGCAAAATAGTAAATATGCTAAGGTTTTTGTTGTTTCCAAATACAAAAATTATTTGAAATGAATAACTTTCTTTAATACTATAATAGCTTTTTAATTAATTTTGCAGTTCACCGTTTTTAAACATTTTATAATTTAATTATGATAATTCGGAGTGGATTATTCACTTTAAAAAAAAATTTTTAAAAATTTAGCTAAAATTCTTTTTATTACTTTATCAAGAAAATAAACTCCATTGAATGTATGATTATAAGTATGAAGAGAACGTATATATCTTACTAAAATAACCGTTAACTAAATTTTTTCAAAAGTGGATCACTTTCAAAAATAACAGCTCATATACATACATACTTTCCGCTTATTTACAGTACATTGTTATATAATTTGTTGAAATGTTTGTATTAACATCTTTACTAAAACTCTTGTTATATATTAGATTTCTAAAACTAATACGGACATGATATCAAGATGTGGGATGTCTCAAAAGGTATGTGAGAATATTTTTATATTTGCAGTTTTAATTCTCTCCTAGATATCGATATATGGTATACTTAAGTTGTATACTACGATAATGTTTAGAGAATAACTTTTAATAAAATGTTAAAAATTTTCAATTCATTACAACAAATTGTAATAGATTATACTCTATTTCAATTTGAAAATATTTTTATTAAAAGCCTATATGTATAGTCAACATAATATTTCCTTTCAGCACAGGCAAATAGTATAATGTATGAATATTGTTGCGGCCAGATATAATCTGTAAAAAAAATTGATAGCAAACGTCAAATGAAACTCTGGTAGTAATGTCAAAAGAGTGCGTCGAGCCGCACCAGCGAACCTACCCTGGTACCTAAATTTGGATAGAAATAAAAGTAATAGAATATAGCACAGTACAGGGATGGTAAAAGAAATCGTAGTACATAACTAGTTTTTTTCTAAAATATACACACTAATAAGAGATGTACATAAAATTTAGTAAAAGGGGGGCTGAAACACTGAATGAAGAGAGAGTCCGCTGTAAAAGAAAAGAGGGACCCAGAGAAAACTTAATCCTCTTTAGGCACGCTCTATTCAAGCGGGATAATCGAATGATCATAACACCGTTATTCTAAGCCTGTATACTAAATTTGAAAGTACATTAAATCGGTAAAACCACGGTGTAATAATTCGAGCGATCAATCTTCTGGAAGCCATCCTGGGTACAAGTTGTGTTAAAAATTAAAGTTGTGTTCTAGTTAAAAGAAAAAAAAATATCTGAATAGAAATTTCTTCTATTTATAAATTCAGTTCAATTTCAATTTCTGCTATTTAATAAAACGGAAAGAAAGTCGTTCTGTATTCCTTCTTGTCCAAAGTCACTAAAGGACACAGACGGGGTTCTTAAATAAAAAAGGACAACGAGGAGTTTGTCATTTAAAATTGAGCTGAAGCCTGGAATTGGTGAAATTAAATTTTTGGGGAGAGAAAGAGGTGCGTTTAAGGTCAGTACGTGGAGATCGAGAAAACCTGGCATGTAATTAAAAGTCGTGAGTAATTAGATAATCTAATAAGGAGAAAATACCGCTTATATTTGAATTTTTTGGTGTTATATATAGAATCGTGTCATAAAATCGAAATAAAAGGATCCCAGGAATTGGAAGAAGAAGAAGAACACACACAATTAAATACACCAATTCCAGATAAGTGACACGATTGTGTTTGTTTTTTTTACCTACATAAATTTACATGCACAACGATTGATTGGCAAAAGATTATATATATTGCAAACATATACTCGCCGACTATATATTAGTCCGAATTACATATCACCTAATATATCGTACAGGTTTTCGAGGCTTCAGGAGAAAGGAAATTTTGTATCCGTAATTATGAGTATCGTTAGGGCGCTAACGTCGTAAAAAGGGTTCAAAACTCAGTATATACAGTTTAAGATAAAAGAAAATTAAATTTATATCTACACATATATATGTATTATAGTATATAAATTTATTACTGCGTTATATAAATTTATATTCTTATTCGTATAATAAGAATGAGATAAGTATTATTATAAATTATTATTATATATCACAGTGTACAATTCTAACAATCCCAATAATTAGTGAAATCAACATTTACCGACAGTAGTCGCAAAGTAATTTTGTCTCAGGGAGCTCCTTTAGAAAAAAAAAGTATCACGAGATATTTTTTGTTTAATGAGGATAGTTAGAATTATAAATTACTTCACTTGATAGTGTTTGAAGTAAAGATACTTATATTAAAATGAAAACTAAATTTTTTTGCTATTAAACAAGAGGCACCTTAGGACGTGTATACGTAACTGCCTATGTGTAAATGTTGTAACTCATAATTGTCAGTCACATCAAGGCTTAATTACCTTGATAGTAATAATTCAAGGTAAATTTAAACTAGCATAGTTGTAGTAATATATATGAAATTTGTCGTGTAAAATAGTTACCATCTGTTTTTTGTAGAGATACGTTTTATTGTCCAAGATATAAATATATATAGCCAAAAAAAACAAAAATTATGATGGTTTAAGTACAAAATGATGTAAATGTGGCATTGTTCAAAGGGGGACTCCAAACAGGGTGACTGGCGACCATGAGCTGATATCGAGTAAATTCCGTTTTTGTTGGTTTTGAATCAAAATGAGGTTTCAAATTTAAGTTTTTTTTCGTACAAATGCAATAGTAAATAAATTTTTTTTTATTGTTGGCTTCGGCAGTTGAAAGTCGGGTTAAGTACGCACGCCCGTAGTACTGATGAGCTGAGCCGGGATGGAGACTGTCAAACTGTCACCAAAGAAGCCGTAACAATATTTAGTACAGATGCCGAACAATGCAGAACAAAAATTGTGTCACGATGATTTCGCGGTGGCCGACGGCATCTGAAAGCTGTTTATTCAGTCAAGACTTCAACCAAACACAATCTATATGTACATATACATAACTAATGAGAGTGCTATATTCGGCCTGTCCGAATTGTTGGTTATGTTTTGTGAACGTGGATATAAATTTGCGGAACACTATTCTACAAAATGTGCAATTTTGTTGTTTTTTTGTTGTTATTATGGTTTCAACGGTAATTCCAACAGCAATTTTAATTTCTCTCATCTGGTTTCAGAGTTATGGCCCTTCGAAATTTGAATTTGGGGCTGCATATCTTTACCTATATGTGATACTTCTATGTTATTGATATCGTTGGAAAGGTTTTAAAATATGTTTCAATTATTTTAACCAATACTTAATCGAAAATAATGTACTTTTGTAGAAAAATTAAATTAAATGTTTTTAGTGTTATTTTTTTCCATTCATTAACTTTTTTCTCAGCAAAATCTATAATTAATCTACATAATTATCGCAAACATAAGAAAATAGAGTCTCTTAGTTTTCTAGTCGTATTTTTTTCACCAGGGATTTCATTTTTCATCTGTACAGGATTTTAGGAGAAAACGAGCTTTAAAGCTGACATAAAGTAAAAATTTGTAATATTTGTAATTTTTACGAATTCGTAAACTAGTTTATCATTATTACTATAGACATGTTTTTTTTTTATAATTGATGTTATATATTATTGATATCTATAATAAAGTATGATATATGTATGTATGTATACCTTACAGGTATACAGTTCTTATAATGTTACCTTATATTATAATAAATTATATGCTTTCAGGAAAAGAAAAATGCCCGAAAATTAAGCTTTTCTACTTAATTTACTACTTAATTAATGCTTTAAAAATTATTTTAAGTAGTATTTGTTCGAAATTTTCTTTTTTGACGTATTCAAACTCTAGCGATGTAGGTTACATAAGAAACTATTACAAAAGGAAATTTTCTGAAATTAGATCATTGATTTTACGGAAATATTCACAAATCAAACAGCCTTCTGAAGAACAGTTGATGGTTATCACTAAACCGACATCAATAAATATAAATACCATTTCCCAAAATACAGGTATTTGCGAAAACATGACTACTAGTTTCGATTTATCTCTGTCTGAACGTGATGACATAATGTCTTCACATGAAGATATCATATGTGCACATGAAGGTACCATGTGTGCATATGAAGACAGAATATCTGCTCAAGAAGGTATAATGTGTGCACACAAGGAACTAGGTGAAAGTTCTGAAATGTCGGGTCCATTGTTTGACCCACATCCTTCTTCACCTTTCGACTTTGAAGAATATAATATAGATTTAAACCCTTACGAACAGGACATTCCTGATAGATATGATTTTAATCTGAAAGTTTCATTAAGCGAATATTACAAAATTATAAACAAAGAAACCTTGGAGCTAACTAAAGAATATTTATTTTATCTGAGGTCACGAATGGAACAATTAACGTCATGTGTGCTTGTCTCGAAATTGAAGAGAAAACAAATTAAGTATCTCCACCTAATTGTTTTAGTTTGCCGACATGCAAACTTTAGGAAGTTTATTGTACATATACCGAAGTCACACCAAAATGTCGAAAATGTATGTGTACAAGTTCGGTGTGAAGGAAAAAAAAATCATATATATCCAAGTACAGAGCAGATGCGGGGTAAAAAAAGGCATCTCTTAAAAGAGAAATTGCTAAATATTTACCCACAAGAATATAGACAAAAGGCAGTAGAACATTGTAATAGAAAACTGCTTATAGAAGAAAAGAATTTACAAAATATTGTTTCTGACTCCACAATTAGAAAAATAAGAAGCGAAGCTATTAATGATAGAGACCTTCATAGCAATGATTTTAAAGATGCTTTCAAAATAATGGACGAAGAAGAGCAAAGTGGATATATTTACGTACAGCAACTGTCAAGGAGGCTAGATGCGTATTTATTTAGTGAGCGGCAAATAAAATGTGCAAAATTATGTGCAGATAGAAATAATATTTTAGGACATATAGATGCCACCGGTGGTATTGTAAGAGATCTGCCAGAAGCCGGACGTAGAATTTATTACTATGCTATTGTTATAAGAACTACAAATGAAAGAACCTTAGCAAGAGCAGAAAGAAAGAAAGAATGTTTGCATGATCAAAATTCTATAAAAAATTGGCTTACATCTTTCAAAGACAAATGCATGGAGCTAAATGCTAGGCCGATATATTCCACATTAATATCGGATTTCAGTATGGCATTTTTAAACGCAGGTTGCCTTGCGTTTAATGATATGAAATTAATAGATTATATAAACTTATCAAACAAACTTGTTACACGTGGGCAAAGTATTCTAAAGAATTATATTGTCATTAAATTATGTGTATCTCACTTTCAGCACAATTTTAGCGAAGGAAGTAAATGCACACTTTGACATAGAGAGTGCAAATATAATAAAAGAATTCATTTCCTATGTTTACGATGAGGAAGACTATGAAAAAGTGAAAAAATGCTTCTAACCAATTATGCAAATTGATGCTATGTGAAACACTGGACAACAGTTTAGAAGAAGTTTTAATGACATTAGCCCAATTATCTATAGAAGGAGAAATAGAGACAACTGAAATTGACTTGGAAAATAGGGGAGTATACGAGCACAGACAAATACAATATAAAAATAGTAATTTTTACAAAGATTTTAAAAATATATACAATTGCCAGAAAATTGAAATGTTTAAAAAGGACAAGAAATCGTCAAAGAAAAACAAATTTTACTGCCCAGAATTTATAGAGACGTTCATTAAAAAATATGCTTCATATCTTCCTCTATAGAGTAATATAAACGATGGCAAGAAATACGAGAACCCTAAAAAAGTTCATTTAACAAATGGGCGAATAGAAGGGCATTTTAATCAAATAAAATCATACTGCATTGGCTCTAATCTAGCAATAGGAAAACTACCAATAAAATTGGGTAGATTTATTAGATTGCTTAAGGAAAAAATTAATTTTATATGCACGGAAATAGAACTAAATATTCCCAACAAGAGGTGTGCATCTAAAATGGAGCATATCGAGATCCGAGCGGAAACGCCAATCGAGTTGTTTTTGTTGTAGAATGTGGAGCAGGCCCCAACAACAACAATTTTATCTCGAGCTGCCCCCTGGTTTCGGAGTTATGGAGCTTTGAAATTTCAATTTATTTGCCTAATATCTCCTTAACTATAGAAGATATCCGGTATAGATATATATCGGTAAAAAGGTGACTTAAATACCTTTCATTTATGTAAAGTAAGATATTGCCGAAAAACGCATATTTTTAGAGAAAACGCGATTTTAATATTTTTATTACTCTTTTTCCCCCATTAATTAAGTAAAATATGTAAAATATGTAATTAACTGACATCATTTTGCGGAGAACAGGAAACTAGATGGTATTAGCTTTCTATAGCTGTTTTTTTATTGTAATCGGTCCAGTATTTTAGGAGGAAACGCTCTTTGAAACGTATTTAGTTAATAATTTTTTTGAATTTTACTACTCCGCTTTGTATGAGTTTTACATGTTGCTACTACATTTTGCAATTATGTTCGTGGTAAGTATAAATTTGAAAGTATGGAAGAGGATACCGTTATCCGTTAAAAGTCTTTATATCGTGTGCATTCCGTTTGTGTACGTACGTTGCGAGTACTTTTTCTTTTCGATTGTCGCGATTATTTTTAATATGAACACTTTAAGTTTATATAAACTATTTAATTGCGAAAAGGACGGACCTATTTCATTGGAAGTGATCCATCAGCTGCAAGAATGGCACTTGTTGCCCACGGAGGGAACTTTGAAATGTCCACATCATGGGCATTTCTATAAGTTATCTTCGTGTAGCAGGGTGAAGGATGGGTTTCGATGGCAGTGCTACGAAAAATATAAAAACAGCTCCAAGAAGAGAGTATACTGTAAATCCACTCTATCCATACGCAGTGGAACTTTTTTCGAAAAGTCTAGGCTATCAATGTTTAAAATAGTATTGTTTTCTCATTTATGGCTGGAAAATGTCTCATTGAATTTTCTCAAGAAAGAGGTATTATATTAGCAGTAAATATAAAATTGTTTTTTTGACAACATTTTTGTATTTTCAGCTGGAAATAAATGGTAGCACCGCGGTGGATTGGTCGTCTTTCCACAGGGAAGTCGTGATTCACGCAGTTAAGGGGCAGGAGCCCTTTGGTAAAAGGAAATACCACAGGGGACACGCGGTGGAGGGCCAATGGGTGTTCGGCGGAGTGGAGCGCGGAAGCAACCGCTGTTTTTTAGTTCCGGTTGAGGCACGGTCTACCGAGGTGCTTATACCTCTTATTAAGCAATGCATCCGAAAGGAAACGACGATTATATCCGACTGTTGGCCGGTAAGACAAATATACATATATAATATTTATAAATTTTAGTAACAATTCTTTATAATATTCCTTTTTCAGGTATATAATTGCCTTAAACATGAAGGGTATACTCACCTCACCGTCAACCATTCGGTGAATTTTAAAGACCCGACGAGTGGTGCCCATACGAATACTATAGAGGGTTTATGGCGCCAGGTGAAGGCATCTTTGCCAGAGTATACAAGAAAAAAACAATTTTTTCTTGGGTACCTGGCAAAGTTTATATTTGCTCGTAAATGTAGAGCTGAGAATGCTGATATTCTAACTGAATTTTTCAAATGCGCCGGTAATTTATACGATCCAGCAGCCCCGACAAATGCAGCAGAGTCTGATGTTTCAGACGACGACGTAATGTAAAGTGGGAGAACACTCTAAAAATCTGTCCGTTTCAGGGCAACAAATTATAAAAAGAAAGATAAATTTTTGTATTATAAATCGCGCGATTTTTCATAAAAATTTGTCATTTTCTCAGTGTAGCCAGAGAATCTTTAAAGTAAACTTTAAACTGCGATTTCTCCTAATTTACATATTTTACTTAATTAATGGGGGAAAAAGAGTATTAAAAATATTAAAATCGCGTTTTCTCCAAAAATATGCGTTTTTCGGCAATATCTTACTTTACATAAATGAAAGGTATTTAAGTTACCTTTTTAACGATATATATCTATACCGGATATCTTCTATAGTTAAGGAGATATTAGGCAAATAAATTGAAATTTCAAAGCTCTATAACTCCGAAACCAGGGGGCAGCTCGAGATAAAATTGTTGTTGTTGGGGCCTGCTCCACATTTTACAACAACAACAACAACTCGATTGGAGTTTCCGCTCGGATCCCAACATATGCCAAACTCATTTTAGCAAGTATAACATTAGAACCTTGTTAAATGGTTTAACGGGCCACCCTAGACCCGCAATTCAAACGCCAACTTTTTAAGTATTCTAACGGTATTATCGGAAATATGGAACGATATAAAATAATTAAAAATAATACTTTGGCGGGGAATTACTTAGTATGTTCAAGAGATGGAATTTCGTACAATGGTCGACCGTATAATTATATAATTAGACAAAGTGAATATGAAACGCTGATTACAAATAGCCCAATATCTGAATCAAAATGGCTGGACGATTTTCACATGAACTATTTCATAGATATCTTTATACATAATAGTACTTTGGAGAATACAGTATATATAGACCCAGTTATAAGTGACAAATTTGTTTTAGATTTGCACAATAAATCAAAAGTGGAAAAAACTTTATTAGTTAGCAATTTTCCGTCCTATATGGAGTTAAGTAATAATACCAATTTTATAATAATGCCAATAAATATTAATGCACACTGGTGTTCAGGGTTAATTAATTTACAAAAAGAAGAAATAATATTTTACGACCCGCAACAAGAGAATGCCCAAAAATATCGTGAAAATAATTTCATTGAAGGATTTATAGAGTTCACCAAGCTATATGCCGATGTGGCGGAAAGAAATAATTGGACAAATCCGCTGTTACGCCGAAAGTGGAAAACGATCTCAGCTCAATCTAAGTATTTACAAAAAGATAACTGGAGTTGTGGTTATCTCGTACTAAATTTCTTCGAGTATTTCCTATCGGGAAAAGTCCTACCAACGACATTTAGCCGCACGAAATATAAAATGAAATTACCAAAAATATGTTTAGAAAATTCGAATGGTGAAGATTATTGCCTATATTGTTGTAGCCAAAATGATTGCTCTGGTAGTACACAGAATTGGGTATTCTGCGATATGTGTAATTACATAGTACATCAAAATTGTGTATTATCACGCCACCACTATGCAGCGGATTTTAATTTTTCAGCTGAGAGTTTTGTATGCCTCGTTTGCCAAAATATGACATAAAAAAATACAAAAAAGAAAAATACAAAAAAAAGGTCAAGAAAAAATAAATATAATAAAATACAAAGTACAAAAAGAGGTCTAAAAGAAAGTAAAAATACAACATACAAAATATAAACATTTTATAAAATAGAAAATGCATAAAAGGTCCGAAAGAAAGTAACTAATATTAAATGCTAAGTACAAAAAAGGTCCAAAAGAAAGTAAAAATACGAAATAAAAACTATATACAATTTAATAAAATAGAAAATGCATAAAAGGTCCGAAAGAAAGTAACTAATATAAAATGCAAAGTACAAAAAAGGTCCAAAAGAAAGTAAAAATACGAAATACAAACTATATACAATTTAATAAAATAGAAAATGCATAAAAGGTCCGAAAGAAAGTAACTAATATCAAATGCTAAGTACAAAAAAGGTCCAAAAGAAAGTAAAAATGCGAAATACAAACTATATACAATTTAATAAAATAGAAAATGCATAAAAGGTCCGAAAGAAAGTAACTAATATAAAATGCTAAGTACAAAAAAGTCCAAAAAAAATAAAAATACGAAATACAAACTATATACAATTTAATAAAATAGAAAATGCAAAAAAGGCCCGAAACAAAGTGAATAATATAAAATACAAAGTACAAAAAAAGGTTCAAAAGAAAGTAAACATGAAATACAAAATATAAAAAATTTAATAAAATCAAATACAAAAAGGGCTTAAACGAATAATGCAATAGTACTTGGGTTTCCGCAAATGTTTATGGTTATGGCGATGCGCCATCTTAAGAAGGCTGTATTATTAAGATATTGTATGTGGGTGATAATAGGCCTAAAGGGGAACCGAACACCCAAAAAAAAAATCGGTAACGCGCCCAATATGCATACCCATTGGGTGGTGTGGAAAATGCAGCTGCTTCCACTAAAAAGTTCTGGCAGTTAGCAATGGTCCATAGAGCAACCGAAACTAGGTGGCATCACGCATCATTTGTATTTGGAATTTTTATGGGGATTACATTGTCACTTTCGTTTACAGAGCAAATAGAGTAAACTTCAGGTCCAAATTACAAAAAATTGTAGGAACCGATTTGGACCAACTTTGTGTCAGTAGTTCACAATGGTCCATAGAACAACCGAAACTAGGTGGCATCACGCATCATTTGTATGTGGAATTTTTATGGGGATTACATTGTCTCTTTCGTTTACAGAGCAAATAGAGTAAACTTCAGGTCCAAATTACAAAAAATTATAGGAACCGATTTGGACCAACTTTGTTCCAGTTGTTCGCAATGGTCCATAGAACAACAGAAACTAGGTGGCATCACGCATCATTTGTATTTGGATTTTTTATGGTGGTTATATTGTCATTATTGTCTATGTGGAATTGTTAAAATCTGTACGATAGGAAAGGTTTTGTAAAATTTGTTGAAGAAGTTTCCCGAATAAACCTAGATGTCATTACGCTTTCTATTGCTATCCTCCTTTCGCTTTTTTGTGAGACATGTATTGATGATAAGTTGTAATTTATCAATATATATTAAAATTATAGGTTACAACTGAATGAAAGTCTCGGTATTGCATTATCATTTGTTTTGAATTTTTTATTCAGAGTACGTATTCTTAAATGTTCTTACGTACGTGTCCTTAAATATTTTTAAGCAGAAATAGTTGAGAGCAGAAAGCTACGTTATTAAATAATATATTGGGTTTTATTTAAAATTATTAGATTCTATTTTAAATAAACACATGTTTTATTTAAAAAATTGTTATGCTTCTGAAAAAATCTTGTCTTTAAAATAAAGAGAAAATAGAAAAGGTACAGTTGTGTGTGTACTTATAATTATTGGGTTGTACAATTGGATAAAAGTGTTAAGTATAAGCGCCATCTGTTAACCGATCTCTATTATTCTGTAAAATTTCTGTTAAGTCGCTGTTAAACGGAATTTTCTGTTAAATTGCTCTGTTCAATGTCTGTTGTTAACATATTCGCCGCTGTTATTAACAGAACTCTGTTAACTTTGTAAACAAACCAATTTGTCGTCTGCTAACTTCACACCAGTATCATTCGAGGCGAACCAGGATGGCCGAGTGTGGGAATGAATAGACCCGCAACACGCAGCGGACGTAAATAAAAACATACCACAACCCTGAAAAGACAAACAGTAGTACAGGGAGCGTTACAGTGAACAGCTGCGACTTTATGTTTATGATTATTTTGGTAGTTGTACAAAATGTGTTATTGAAACTCTATCTAAGTAGTTTTTCGTGTATTATTATTAAATGACAAATAAACTGTAATAAAATGATACAAAATAGAGAACCATTTATTATATTTGGTACATGATCAGAGTCTTATCCTACATATGTAGCGTATAAAACTAATAAGCACTACAAAAATTATGTATTAAGACATGTGATTAGAGTTAATGTTGTATAATTAGACAAAAAAAAAATTTCTTATAAATTTAAAGAAGAATCCAGATAGATTAAAATCAAGTGCACATTTTAAAAAAGAAAAACTAGAATTTGAAGACCTAAAAAAACATATAATGAAATCATAGAAACTGAAGAAGATCAGGAAAAAATTAAAGAGAGTATAATAAAATTTAAAAATAAAAAAAATAATAAATAAAAAAAATTAAATCAATTCAAGAAATTTTGTCAGAGGACAAAATAAAAATGAGTAACTTCAATATTGATACGGCAAAATATAATATATATATTTTATATATGATATAAAAATAACTCGTTATAAAGAACTGGAAACAACATTAACTGGCAGATACAAGAACAACATAACAGTCTCGCAAATACATACTACTCTGAGTGTTATAAGACAAAACAACAAAACAGTGCAACAGTACAAAGAACACATTTTGACAGTAATTAGCGACCTAAATAGACTTCAAATAACTGACCTAGGCGAAAACGCCAGTAGTGCACAGAAAGACGTAATCACGAAAATAAATGACACTTCTGGACTCACTGTATTAAACAACAGTCAATCAACAATGAAAATTTGAAATCAACAATATTTGCGGAACAAACAAAAACATTCAATGAAACAATAAACCTCGCTTTAGAAATAGAAAGAAACCAAAACTAAAGTGCCCAAATAATGTATATAAACAAAAGTAGAAAGCGCTTCAGACCTAATGGCACACAAAAAAATTTGACCAACTCCTACAAGAACAACAACACTAATAAAAGACAAAATTCATTCAATCATTTTACAACAACAGTCACAAATTATCGGAACACACACAAACAACACAAATTATCGGAACACTTCTTTTAACAACAACAACCGCTCAAATAACTCCAACAACAATTATACACAGAACACACATACCAGATAAAGTAATAACATGACATAGGAAATTGCATTTGCCCAAAAGTAAAGATAGGTCATATAAAAATGTTAAACACAAATGATGCTACTGTTACTATACATAAGATTGAACTAGAGTCCGACCAATTAACAAAATATGATATCCTAACATCAAGAACAGTGAATAACCTCGAAAAATTAAATAAGCTATTAGAAACGATGAAAATAAAAACAACTAAACCTGACGCATACAATTCACTAACTAAAATCCTACAAAACTATCAAGACATTTTTCATTTAGACAACGAAGTACTGTCAACTAATAACTTTTACACACAAAAAATGAAACTAAATGACAAAAGTCTGACTTACATAAGGACCTATAGACTTCCGCAGACAAAAAAAGACGAAACTAAACAAGTTAGAATATTAACTGAGAACATAATTAAAATCGAAAAACGCCGACGAAACCAGGCGATTGATAGCTTTCTGTAATTATTACAGAGGATTCATAAAAAATTTTTCAGAAATTGCTAAATGCTTACATTCACTATTAAAGAAAAAAAAACAACAAATTCACATAGATAGAAGAACACCAGAACGCTTTCAAAAACCTAAAAGAAAAATTAATGAACCCACCGATATTACAATATCCCGATTTTTCAAAACCCTTTATTCTGACAACTGACGCTTCAAACTACGCTCTTGGCGCAGTATTATCACAAGGTGATATTGGAACTGACTTAACCATATCTTATGCAAGTAAAGCTCTAGACAAACGTGACTTAAACAAATCAGTTTTAGAGAAAGAACTATTATTAAGGATTTTTATATATAAACCCCCAGAAAAAACTAATGACGATATAATAAAATACAAATTAATAAATAAATACCATAACTCACCTATAGGATAGGGCTGCCATACGTCCCGGTTTTCCGAGACATGGCCCGGTTTGAGCGCCTGTGTCCCGGCGTCCCGGCTGGCACTTAAATTGTACAGGTTATTGCATATTGTTATAACTGCAGACATGTTACAAAAAAATATATGCTATAAAGTCTATACAAAGAAAAGCTTTTCCCACATTTAACACTTCTTTAGTTCATATCGTTAATTACTCAGAAAAATGAACACTGCATTTTGTACCATCTCTAATTCGTTGCAATACCAAGATTAAAACACTGCATAATGTATCATCTCTAATATCATTGCACCAAATGCGGCTGTCTCTGATAGGAAATATAAATATAAAATAAATAAAGAGATAATATTTCTGATTGGTAAGTGATTTTAAAATCGCATCAATCGTTAACTTTAAGTAATTATGTATGTACGATCTTATTGCTAATATAGATTTTTTAAAAAATGCCGAAAAGAAGGTGTAAATTTTTGGACAGCTTCACCAAGGAGTGGAGTTTCATGAAAAAAGGCAGAAATGAACACGAAGCATTTTGTTCTGTGTGCGGTGTTTATCTTTCTGTATGTCATGGGGGCGGTCGGACTTAATGTATCACATACAAAGTGGTAAGCATAAATCAATGCTCTCTGTTGCATTGAGTTCCAAAGATATATCAACGTTCATGGTGCACGAGGGGACAGCAGAAGATATTTTAATAAGTGCAGCGGAATTAACAACTGCATACAAAATTGCTAACCACCAACAATCATTCGTTTCGCTAGATTGTTTCACGAAAGTAAACGCGCTTATATATCCAGATTCTGCTATAGAAAAGAAACAGGCAACAGCTAGAACGAAGGCAACTGCCATCATAAAGAATATATTGGCGCCACATTTAATATCGCTTGTCAAAAATGACTTATTAAATGATGTACCTTTCTACGGAATATCTACTGATGCAAGTAACCACAAATTCGAAAAATTGTTCCCGTTAATCATACAATATTATACAGCAGAAGATATTTTAATAAGTGCAGCGGAATTAACAACTGCATACAAAATTGCTAACCACCAACAATCATTCGTTTCGCTAGATTGTTTTACGAAAGTAAACGCGCTTATATATCCAGATTCTGCTATAGAAAAGAAACAGGCAACAGCTAGAACGAAGGCAACTGCCATCATAAAGAATATATTGGCGCCACATTTAATATCGCTTGTCAAAAATGACTTATTAAATTATGTACCTTTCTACGGAATATCTACTGATGCAAGTAACCACAAATTCCAAAAATTGTTCCCGTTAATCATACAATATTATACTGAAAGAGAAGGTTTAAAATTAAGGTTATTAAAACTGGATTGCCTGCCAAATGAAACTTCTGAGACTATAACATCATTCTGCATTAAAACTCTACAAAATCTAAAATACCAACACGAAATCTCGTTGCATTTAGCGCTGACAACACAAATAACAACTTTGGAGGAAAAGAAAGACGTGGAAGAAATAATGTATATTTTAAATTGAAAGTGATCATATGCCGAGATATTGAAGGTGTTGGATGCCCAGCTCACATACTACACAATACCGCTTCGACGGCAACGGATGTTTTATCTATTGATGTGGAATCAGTTGTGCTTAAAATTTTTAAATATTTTTCAATATACACTGTACGATTTGAACGACTCAAAGAATTCTGCGATTATGCACAAATCACATACAGTAATATCTTATCTCATTCGAGAACTCGCTGGCTTTCCCTAACTCCGGCTCTTGAACGTATTTTAAAGCTTTGGGAGCCTTTGAAAAATTTTTTTACGGTTGAAGAAAATGCCCCCAAAGCTATAACTGATTTTTTTGATAATCCCATGACTGAGGTGTATATATTATTTATACATTCTCAAGTTCATCTTATCGAAAAATTTGTAAGGAACATTGAGAGACCAATGACAACGGTAGTTGAAGTTTCATCTTCAATAATGGAATTGCAGAAAAATTTTGCTGACAGAATGAATAGCGATTTTGTAGGTATTCAAACGAGAATAGTGTTTGACAGACTGCAAAAAGATGGTACATTGAATTCAATGAAAGCAGTTACTTTTGAAAAAGAAGTTAAGAAGTTTTTTACAACCGCAATTAGCTACTTGAATCAGTGGGCTCGCCCATTAAGAAAATACGACGTATTCTTGTGGATGACCTTGCTTGATAATCCTCTATCCTAATCCTTCTCCTCTATCGCCTCATTTCTATCTCCACTCCTTTCACATGTATTTAGTATTATGCAATGTTCCTCTAGCGATATTTTAACTTTCGTATATGTTATACTATTTATAAGACATATATTAAGTCTTGCTGTATAATTACCATAATATAATAATAATAATAATAAAAAAAAAAAAAAAATACAAAAAAAAAAGAAAGAAAACAAAACCTACTTAAAATGTGTCAATACTTATATGCGATACCCGGCCATAACGCAAATGTTGAACGAATATTCTCTTTAATAGTATCACAATGGAATAAGGAAAGAAATTGTCTAAATATTGAGACAGTGGAGAGCATAATTCAATGCAAATATAATTATAATATGTCATGCATAGATTTTTATAATTACATTAAAACGCAAAAGGAATTATTAAAAAGAGTAAAAAGTTTCGATAAATATGAATGGGCGCAGAAAAAAACTTTAAATTGTGGGTATTCGAATAAAATGGTTATAAGTATTAAATTTTAATACTTTAACTAAGGTATTTAAATACTGAAACATTATGGAACAATTAAAGAATTTTAAACATTATGTATGTTGGAATGTTAATAGCTCTAAAGAACTTCAATCTTACTTATACGGCTTTCAATCTAATTTTCTCAATTTGATACTGTTTTCAAGCCTTATTAACTGTCTTGGCTTTTTATTTAAAATAGTCATTCATTAAAAAAATGTATGTTCAATATAATGAATTATGTATAATAATTTATGTTAATAAAGAATTATTTAACCAAAATAATAAACAAAAATAGTAAGCAAACTTCACAGTACATATATATTTATTTGTTTATGTAAATAATAATTAACAATACATGTGTATTTCTGTGAATTGCCTTTTCCTTTACACATTGAGAAAATTATATTTCATTTTTCTCAATGAAAACCCTTTTAAAAGGAATTATATAAAGGGTTTTCCAATAAGAGGTGTAATTTTGATATTCAAAATGTATATGTATTCAAATGCAGCGTGTATCGTTCCATTTTTAGTAATGGCGTAGTTTCTACTTGTCAAATGTTAAAAATAACAGCTTTAAAGCGGACTATTTAAAATTACACCTCTTATTGGAAAACCCTTGACATGGATAAAAATTCGTATAACGTATATCTCATATGTTTTTCCATTCGGCTTATCTATGTGTCCCGGTCTGTATTTGAATATTTATGGCAACCCTACTATAGGAGGACACTTAGGAATTAGGAAAACAATAATAAAATTAGAACGAAGGTGCATTTGGAAAAATATGAGCAAAATGATTAAGCAATTTATATCGAAATGCGAAAAATGTAAAATTAACAAGCAAACAATACACATAAAAGAAAAAATGGTACAAACTGATACACCTAATAATAGTTTTGAAATGATATCAATAGACACTGTAGGTCCTCTAAAAATTTCGAATAATTTTAGATATATATAACCACTTCAATGTGAATTAACAACATTTATAGTACCACATCCAATAGAATCTAAAGACGCAACTACAGTTGCAAAGACATTAGTAGAACAATTCATTCTCAAGTATGGAAATTTTTAAATCTTAAAATCAAATAAAGGAACTGAATACACTAACACACTACTAAAGGAAATATGCGAACTACTAAAAATCCAACAAATTTTTTCCACCCCATATCATCACGAAACCTTAGGTTCAATAGAACGAAATCATAGGGTACTGAACGAATTTCCAAATTTGAACTAGCATTTGCAAAAGACGATGACTGGGACAAATCGTACTATGTATTTGCGTACAATACCACACCACACGTTCATACAAATTATTCACCATATGAATTAACTTTTGGAAAATTACCATCAATGCCTGATACATTAAATAATAATACAATTTCTTATGACCTAGATAACTATATTAACGAATTAAAAGCTAAACTAAGTTTATCCTTAAGAAAAGCAAAAACGAAATTAATGAAATCAAAAGAAACACGTGTAAATAATCAAATCAAATGTAATAATTCTAGTTTTAAGATAGGTGATCAAGTATTATTAAGAAACATAAATAGAAAAAACATCAAAAACCATATCACGGTCCTTACACTATAATGTGTAAAAAAGGAGTAAACTTGACAGTAATGATTAACGGCATGAGAAAAGAATTTCATAACAACTTATTGAAAAAATTCTAATGAAAATATATAATATGTAAATATATTTCTTCAAAATATACATTTTTCTTCAAAGGCTGAGGGTGTAGTGTACCACACTAGTCACCATGACTACTAGATAAGCGATAGTCTAATAGACCAGCAGTAGTGTGCACGCAGCGCCTAAAAATTGCAACGCTAGCGTTTCCTGTTGGAGCGTTGACCGCGCTAAGTTCGGCTGCGTGAATGCTAATGCTTTCTTTTCGCTGCCTACAAATTTTTATTGAGAATGCGACAGAAAATAGTAGATCTAATACTTATATACAATAATTTAACAACATTGTAATATTGATTGGATCAGCAGAATTCGCTGACCAATCACAATCTAACTATACGAAATATGTTTATAATATTTTTAAGTCCGCCCTATAAAAGAGCAAGATTTTTAGAAATAAAGTCAGATTTAGACCAGAGCCTGAAACCGGCAATTCTTTTCATTCTCAAGCCCTGGAAATAATCTGCCGACTTTAAAAATCAAATAAATAGAATTCTTAGCTGAGGCCCATGGCATACTCCAAGCCAACGATTTTATAATGCACTAATATAATTGTACATAGAGAAAAGTTGAAGAGGGGACCAGAGTCCTATTACAGGGGCACAGAACCAAAAGATTACTTGTATGATTCCCTCAAAAACTTACTTAAAGAACGTTATAAAACTAACAGGACGATACCACAAATTCACACAAAACGGACAACGTTTGAAACAAAGAAACCAATGAGTAAACACGTTCAAAAAAAGGTTATTAACCACCATTAATTACCTCAATATTGCAAATTAACGAACTAGGCCAAAATGCAAGCGGCACAACCGAAAACGCGCACGGAAGCAATTAACCTTTCGCAAGAGCTCGAAACAACACAGTCACAGTAACGAACGGTAAATAGGATAAGGTTTCAACGAAATCAACGATATACCAACCAATAGCTCTTATAACACACAGCACAACAAGGGCTACAACAACAACTACAACCACCGCAATAATAACTGGACAGTAACAACAGGTAGCGACAACACCCCCCCAACGACGACCTCATTATAACAACAAGAGAAATTCACTGAATAACAATCACAGTAGAAACCGATACGAAAATAGCAACAATAACCAAAGAGGGTTCAACCCGAACAATTATAACAGAAGCCACAACACTGCAGTATATGTGCACTTCAAGCACTGCGTGGAAAGCTGGTTGCCAAATAATAACTCATCTAATGCAACAGCAGCGCCTCTATGAGCCTGAAGCAAACAGAAACGAACGAGACCGACCTAAATACTGACGATGGCACATTTTTCAGAAAAATGGTTTAATTTGATCAGCTGTTTCTTTGTGTGTAGCTAAGATGCCGAAAGTCAGCGAGAAAAATGTTTAATAAGCTATTGGAGCAAACAGTTGTTACACGAATACTGTTATTAAAACATGACGGTATGTGTTTTAATGTCCAACTAATTTATAGTCTAAATTTTCCGGTTGAAGGTAACCAATATGAAGCTGAAGAAAAAATTTAGGAGGAGCTGATCACAGCATTGGTCACATTGGATCATTGTAGGTATATGTTACCATGTGCACATAATTGTGTACCGAAATCCCGGAAGTTCCTGGGCAATGTACTGCCTAATTTGGACGGTAATCGGTTCAAAGAAATCGCTCGCGTTAGTAGTCTCTACCTAATTTTAAATCTAATTGAAAATGACGAAGCGTTTCATTTTCCCTACTCTTTCCAGCAGTATTCTGTAGATATACAGTTCGTAATTGTGTTGTACCGTCTAGGTTCCAGTGGGGAGGGAGCATCGGTGTCCAAAATTGCCAGACTATTTGGTATAGGTGATGGCACTCCTCAGGTGAAAATATTCATTTATTTAAATTGCCAGAATTTATAATAATTGTTCACTAGGAAAACATGCGGAAAAGTTCCTAGACGGCGCTGAATGGATAGCAGGTGACAGTGCGTACAAGTTGACTAGAACTGTATTGACACCTTACCAAACCAATTCATCGGATGGTACACTTCGAGATAGAACTCTTTTTAATAGAACCTTCAGTAAGTATAGAGTTCGCATTGAACATTGCTTCGGCTTAATGAAGGAGCGGTTCAGCAGCTTGAAAGCGTTTTTATTAAGTGATCTTACCATGTGTAAAAACAAATAGTTGTTTATCTTTCCTCATTACTATCTAGAAGAAACATTTCATAGCTCCGAAACTTCTTAGTTCCAAAAGTTCTTAGTCATGACGAGATGAAATTCTGCCGAAGATTTATCAAGTCTCCCCTTTTTTACTAAAAAAAGTTATTGACAGCACCTGTGAAAGCGAAGTCGACTTATGTATGTGTGGCGTGCACGTGTGTGTTTGTGTGTTCGTTGACGAACGATCATATAGCCACCCAAGTCGGAGTATTAAACGTTAAAGTTAAGTGGAGCAATTCGATCGGATATCGGATTCTTATCGGCGCGACACTTTGTTGCACTCCACTGCAAAGCTAGCTTACGCTAATCGGCTGGTCGAACGATCGACTAGCCAAAGCAAATAAACAACCGTTTCATTGCTGTACACGATACAACTGCATGATGATTGCATTTCGCCGGCTAGACGTAGCCCTCTGCTACGCCGCCACAGTATATACTCAACTGGCTATGGTTTCCGACTTACAACTGATGTGTTCCTCAGTGCATTAAAAATATTCATAGCTAGACGAAGACATTGTACTATAAGAACATCTACTGTGACAATGCCACTAACTTTGTGGGAGCTAACAACCTATTAAAGGAATAGGAATACAGCATTCATCCTGATGAAGCTCAGGAAGCAATCACTAGCACTTGCACTAAAAGGGATATTAACTTCAAATTCATACTGCCCAGAGCTCTTCATTTTGGTGGTTAAATGAAGACCTTTATGATGGCGAAATTTTTGATATTGAGATTTTTACTGTTTACCGGAAGGATCGTAATTTACTAAGAACTAATTGTTCCAGAGGTGGTGGTGTCCTAATTGCTATTTCTAAGGTGTTAAATTCATCACTGTACCCTATTGACGATCTGAATGGATTATTGGATCATTTATGTGTTACGGTTCATTTACCGCGAGGTAAATTGTACGTATGTGCTATTTACATACCGCCTAATAGTGCCCCAGGAATCTATAATGCTCATGTGGATATACTAGAAAGCTTGTCATCAATAGTTTCTGCTGCAGATTCTTTATGTGTAGCTGGTGATTTTAACCTGAGTTTACTGTCTTGGATTCCTACATCTTATGGTGGTGATTTCATTCCTACTAATGTTAATAAGGAATTTGAAATTAACCTAGTTGATAATTTTTATTGTTTTGATCTTAAGCAAATTAATTCTATATTTAATAAGTTAAACAAAATGTTAGATCCAATTTTTATAACTAAGTTTATTAGTTTTAGGCTTTGTGAATGTTTGACTCCAGTTTTTCCCTCGAACATCCATCATCACTAATTTTTGATATTGGTTTATATTCATTTCACCCTATAAATCGTGACAATAATAGTGCCTTTAATTATAAAAATTGTAATTTTGGTCAAATTAATGAACTCATTGATATCATTGACTGGCCTTCTTTGTTTTTTGATCAGCCTATTTCAAATTGCTATGATATTTTTTTGAGTAAAGTTAATAGTATTTTATCAGACAGTATTCCATTAAAAAATGTTCTTCATAAATTGCCCTGGTACACTAGAGGATTAAAGAATTTTCGCAATAAATTTCAGAATAAATTTAGTTGCACTAATGATCCAGCTTACAAGTTGAAGTATCTCCATTATAATCGTGAATTCAATTTTCTCAACAAATTTCTTTATAAGCAATATGTTTTGGGTATTGAATCTAAAATTAAATTTAATCCCAAGTCGTTTTGGAATTACATAAAATCAAAAAAGGCTCTACTGATATACCGATTTCAACCTTTTTAAATACTATTACCTCGTGCACACTTCAAGACACGGTAAATCTCTTCGCTACATACATATTTTTAATCTAATTTTGATCCAAGTATTACCCAATCTGACCCCTCATTGTTCGATAATATTTTACCGATATTAAATTTTTGTAACTTAACTTTAAGTAACGCTGATGTCATCAATGGAATTTTGGAAATTTCGATTCGTGGAAATATCGAGTAGAAAATTTCCTTGAAGCACAAGGTGTGCTAGACGTTTTGGTTTCCGTTAAACCAGAAGAAGCTGCTGCGGCAGCATCGTGGACGGACAAAAACGCTAAAGCCAAGAATTTGGTTATATCGTTGGTCGACGATAATCATTTGGAGTTTATCAAAGGCAAGGCAACTGCTAAGGAGATGTGGGACTCCTTGAATTCAGTTTTTTCGGGCACGAGCATGGCCAAGCAGAATATGCTTCGAACTCGTTTGGTTCGTTTAAGATACGACATGGGTAGTGATATGAAGATTCATTTCACCAAATTCTATGAATGTATACGTGAATTAAGTGCGGCCGGCGCTAAGATTGAGCTAAACGAATGCATTTATTATTTGTTCAAAACTTTTCCAGAGGAATTTCAACCGTTAATAACGGCACTGGAAAACTTGCAAGGCGACACCTTGACCTTGGAATATGCAAAATCACGCTTACTTAATGAAGAAATGAGACAAAAAGCTATTAAGCTTTGGCACAACAACAATGGACAACAACAATGTTTCTTATAATCAAATTTCATATGCAGCTGTATTTTCCGGAGAATGCTTTAAATGCAAAAAAAAGGGACACAAGAGCTTCAATTGTCCACAAAATAAAGCAAAAGGTGCAGGCAGAAAGAGAAACAAATACAATAGTCAAAACGAACGCGAGAGCAGCGCAATTGCTTTTATGATGGAGAGTGGTATTGCCAGACCGAACATATGGTACTTGAATTCAGGAAGTACACGTCATGTGACAAATAATTTGGCGTTATTGTCTAATATTAGACAATTAGATCAACCATTGGAAATAAGCACTGCAGAAGAAGGAGGAAAAATAAAAGCAACACATGTTGGAGATTTTAAAGGATATACGCTTGTGAATGGAAAAACAAAAAACATAAGTGTGAAATGTGTTTATTATTCAAAAAAATTAAGAGCAAATTTGCTATTGCTCAAATCACTCCAAGGGGTTAAAATTGTTTTTTGTTGAAAATGGAAAGGTAATAATAAAGAAAAAATCAGAGACAGTAGCGTACGCAAATTTAATTAATAATTTGTATGAGATAGAGCTACATTTGGCTAATGAGAATATTTATATGAGCGATTCAAACAAGCTATGGCATCAACGGTTAGGTCATATAAACCAAGAATATTTGAGCCAACTGAAAGATAAGAATATGGTAATGGGATTTGGTAAAAATAGAGAAAAAGCTGACTGTGTTCCATGTATAAAGGGCAAACAAGCTGAATTCCCATATCAAAAGCAAAGGCCAAAAACAACGAGAATTTTAGAAAGAATTCATACAGATGTCTGTGGACCAATTTCACCAGCCTCTCATGATGGCTACAAATATTTTGTGAGCTTTATAGATGACTACAGTCATTTTGCTTTTATATATTTGATTAAGCAAAAATCAGATGTGTTCCCGACTTTTAAGAAATTCGAAAAGGCAGTAACTGCAAAATTTAATAGCAAAATTGCACATTTACGATGTGATCAAGGCAGAGAATATTTGTCTAATGAACAGCAAAAGTTTTATGCAACGATTGGAATCCAATTGGAGACAACTGTTGGCTATTGCCCAAAGCAAAACGGCGTCGCAGAGCGCTTTAACCGGAGCGTTGTAGAAAAAGGTAGAGCTATGCTTATCGAATCAGGAATGAGAAATTATATGTGGGGCGAAGCCGTGTTAACAGCAACGTACCTTTTAAATCGAAGCCCTACAAAAAGTGTTGATAATAAAACACCAGCAGAAATTTGGTATGGCATAAACCCGGATATTAGCAAATTAAGAATTTTCGGATGTCAAGCGTATGTTCTGCAACCAAAGGACAAACGAGCTAAATTCGACTCTAAAAGTAAATCGATGGTTATGGTTGGTTATGCAGTAAATGGTTATCGTTTATGGGATCTATCTACAAGAAAAATCACAATAGCGCGTAACGTGAGATTTGATGAAACCAAATTTCCTCTCAAGCACACTAAAGCTCACAATACCGAGGATAAGACACAGGATTGGTGTATTGCTAAGAGCACCACATATTCAGAAGGTGCTCCAATTGAGGTAATTGAAGGCAATTCCAATTGAGCCCAATGTTGACAACGAAAGCAATGATAATCAAGACGTCGCAGATAATAATCGTGAAGAGGCAGCGGACGACGAATCTGTAAGTAGCAGTCGTGGTGACGCAGATTTTTTGTCGGCGAGTGATGAAGAGTCATCTGGAGCGCACTACGAACATTTTATTGGACCTGGAAGACAGAGTGTTCGGGTGCGCAAAGCCCCAGGCAAGTTACAATATAATAATAATTTTGAACAAATAAATCTTTCGGAGTTCAATGTTTCAGTTGAACCAAAATCCTTTAACGAATTACAAAGTAGGCCCGATGAAGTTTTTTGGCGTACAGCTATCGACGACGAAATAAATTCCTTGGAGAAGAATAATACTTTTGAATTTGTTAAACGACTCTCGATGGTTAAATGGTCTATATTATAAACTTTCAGTCGTTGATTGAACTTTGAGTGGTGTTGACTGTGAAATTTTGTTGAGAATACTGGAAATACACATTTCTTTGTGTACCGAAATATTCAAAAATAAATTGTAAGAAAACGAAAAGAAAAAAAAACAAAAGAAAAAGAACCATAACAACGGACAATTTCTTTACAAGTTTTCCTCGGGCGTTCAAATTGCTATAAAAAAATAGTACATTGGTTGGAACAATACGTGCAAATTAAAAGGAACTCCCAAAAATTTGCAAACAAAAGAAAAAAATTACCCGAAACTGTGTCATTTTAAAACAATACTAAGTTTGGCGTCGATGTGACTGACCAAATGGGACGTAAATAAAGTATAGCGTCAAATCAGGTTCCAGAAGATGGCCACTTCCAGTATTTTTTCAATATTCTAGATATAGCTGGGACAAATGCCTGGATATTCTATATAAACACGGCAGGTGAAAATATGTATATATGTATGTATATCAAGAAAAAAGTTTTTGTTTCTGAATATTCGATTTCAAGAGAAATAAATGAATTTATAATAAATAAATAATATTACAATTAACCTATAATTGAAGTAATTTATCATTTTTTAAGAACGTATAAAGACGGAATTCCCACTATCCATTTTTTCTAAGACCAGTCATTTTGACTGGTGTCGGTAAATATAGTTAAGTCAAATTGTCGGTATATCTAATGTTAAGACCTTCAATGCGACACGTAAACGAAAGACTGATTACGACTGAAACGAAATCTCGATGAGCTCGTAGCCATTAAGCGAACACAATTCAGAATTGAGATTGAAACTTAAGTTCCTTGGATAGGATAAGTAAAAAATGGACTACAGGCGATACGAGGTTTGACAGTTGGTCCAAGGCGGACTACTACGATTGCTGAATTTATGAAAAAATGGGATCCTTCATTCGAGGCGAATGAAACCGCAGGATGGCGGAATGTGGGATTCGCTGCACGAACGACACACACGGGACAGAATTACTGACGAACCAAGGTGGCAACACCAAACTAACTTGACAATACAGATGAAGGTTGATGACATAAAATAGTCAGTGAGAAATCGTTAGAGAGAAAAGAGCCACTAAGCTAAAATAAAGAAGTACATAAAATATAAGTTCTAATATTCAAAACATATTTAAATAAAATAAAGTTAATTTGTTCAAAACAAACAGTGAGTTTCATTTATTGGGTTAGCTAATAAGTTCGTAGCGTTTTATTGTTTCTTTTATCCTAGAACGATTTTTTGGCACATTGTTTATATGCATTCGAAAGAGCTCATTCTGCTCTACAAAACTGCGATCATCGTTGTTTTGGATAAATTAAATTTCTATAATTTTTCAAGCTTAGAAATGGAATTTCCAGGAGGCAATAATTAGTATTTTCGACATCTGCTTTTCTTTGAGAGAATACATTATTGATTAATTTGTTTTGTTCATTTGTTTTTTTTTCATTAAAGCACTTAATAAAAAACATTACGAACTTATTAGCCAACCCAATATATAGAAAACACTCGGAAATCCTACAGGTATACGAATATATGCATGCAAAAGATGAAACAATACAGAGGTGAAAGAAATGGTGAATACAAGAGAAAAACAGATCATTGTTTAAACTCTGGATCTGCGAACAATTAAAGAAGGTTGTGCTGCAGAAGTATCAGTCGACTTTACGTGGCCTAGGCGATTTCAAAACATTTCCTTGGAAAAGGAATAAAATCCTTTTTGGAGACAGTAGTCATCGACGGTTTTGAGACGCAGCATAATTTTACACATAGTTGTGCCAAAAGATAAGATCGAAAATGACGTTTTGATCGGTTTTGACTTCACAAAAAAATTTCACTTTACTTCCGAAGACAGAAGCTTCACATTTTCACCGGTGTCAACGAGGGAAATTTATAACATTGTTGAAAACGATATTGATATAAATGTTTCATCGCAGTTCAAACCGCGAATTCAATCACTGTTCGATAGGTATCAACCAGGGGCATCGACTGTTGCCTGCTCTGTGACATTTAAAATTGTTGCCGATGAAGACATCAGACCATTTTATCAAGAGATGAGCCGTCATCCGCAGATAGAATGCGACGCCAATAAAAAACAGGTCGATGAATAGTTGGAAAATAACGTAATTAAAAGATCCTCATTTAATTTTGGCAGCAGAGTCGTAGTAGTAAAGAAAAAGGACTACACATACAGAATCAGTCGATGTTAGTCAGTTTAATCGGATGGTATTGAAGGACTGTTTCCCATTTCCAATTTAATTCTTCCGCATTAGCTTTCTTTCTTTTTTATATTTTCGAACCAAGCTTAATTATGATTTGGGAATTTGCCACTGGAACTTAGCTTCCCTAATTATTCCCATCCAAAGTGCTATGGTTGCTAGCTTGGCTTTCGAGTTTACTTTCGCCAGAGCTTTGACTGAAGCTTATGGCTACCAAGCAAAGTGCTATGGATGCATTAATTAGTTGCTTGAACTTGGTCTAGACTCACTCACTGGGTATTATTATTAAATAATACCACTGGGTATGGCCTTGGCTCTTATGGTTCAAGTTACTCGAAAATTGAAGTTGCGATTACGACATAAACCAGTACTAAAAGTTGCTAGAAAATTTAATTTGAGAATCAAATGGAAAAAATGTCACTTTCTACAGAAAAAAATTAATTTTTTGGATCACAGTTGAAGATGGCAAAATTTAGCCAGACCTAGAAAAGGTGCGCACAGTGAAAAATTTTGCTGTAAAACGTAAACACCGTGCCATCCCGTGGTTTAACAGGATTTTTCAGAAAATGTATCCAAGGGTACTCACATATCGCCCGTCCTTTATTTGTTCAAAAAAGATGGTGGAAGAGTGGTTTTTAGGATTTATTCATCTGAAATAAATGAACTTTGAGAATTTATTGTAGAGATGTGACCACAGAACTACATACCGATGCATCCAAATTTAGGTTTGACGATATACGATAAGGCAGAAGGGAAAGTAATGCAGCTGCGCTCAAATGTTCCGTGTCGAGACGTCAATTGACACCTTAGTTATCAACGGTTGAGCCAGCACTTAACATCCCTAGCAGATGTTAAAGATGTCTTAACATCTTTAGCAGCCGTCTTACCTAAGGTCAGCTAGCCGTCATATCTTCTTTAAGTAACCTTATTTATCTTGACTCTCGAGACATTTCTTTATTTAGTTATGATGGATGTGTGCCAATTGGTTACTTTTTTCTCGATATAAAAAATTTTGACATCAGTAACAGAAATTTTGACAGTAAGCAAATTTAATTTGCTCACGTTTATGCATTTTTCAATGTAATTTTTTTTCAGATTTGTTCTCTCTCTGCATGAATCACTTTTCTCTCTCTGTTCTCTCCCTGCATGAATCACTTTTGGATCCCAGCAAGGACCACATCAGCTGTAAAAACCAGTGGAACGCCTTAATAGAAAAATATAAGGAACTTAGCCGTACCAGGATGGGTGAGGGTACGGCAAATGCATTAGCAACGAAAAGAATAGAGTTGGACAATCTCTTCACTTCAAAAAATCACAACTGTAACGACGGTAAGCAAATTTAATTTCCTCACGTTTATGCATTTTTTCATCAACCGCAAATGAGTTGTCAGTAGAGGATGCGGAATATTAGCCTTTTTGGAAATTCTCAAGACGTATGCCGCTAAAAGGGACAATTTCCACCCTACATTCCTCTTAAAATCAAGCCAGGGGGTATTAAGGTCGCACTCAGAAAGTCGTTCCACGACCAACAAGTGAACTTTCCACTCTCCACGACACCGTCCACCGCAACACACGTACCACCGCTCCATCCATCGTCCCATCGTTGTCACAGCCGTTTTGATAGGCTAGAGCATTTGATCACCAATAATGAGAAAAGGACGAGGAAGCAAACGTCTTCATTGCTCTTCTGACTATGTTGGTCAAATGTCAGTCTGACAGTCTCATCACACGGGTGTCCAAAATGTACGCAGGTTTCATCAAAAATTTACCAAGTTTTTAGATATATTCCACAAGTTCAAGAAAACGAAGAGATGAAGACTTTGCTCGAAGAACATTTCTGCAGCATCATAAAATTTCTTATTTAAACAAAAGAACTCCATATGAAGAGCTTGGCCTTGACATAATAAGTCAGGTCCCTTTTGATAACATGCATCTTATTGACCTTGGCATAACCAAAAAAGTGCTTACAAAAATTTATAAAAATAAAACGGTTTTAAAAGTGATGTCGCTGAATATCGAGAAAATATCTGAACATCTAGAGCAATTACGCGCTCATATTTGTAAAGATTTTGTCCGCCTACCAGCCTCTATCCTTGAAGAGCTGTATAATTGGAAAGCAACAGAGTACAGGCAATTCCTGCTGTACACAAGAATTCTCGTTTTAAAAGATAAAGTCCATGAGGATTTGTACTACCATTAAAACCATTTGGAGATGCCATAACTGCAATAAGTGCTGAAAACTATTGCACTGCCGTTTTAGTAATTCCTCTCACTAACGGCTTATTAAATGTATACAAAAATTTATACAGCAAACTTTTTGTGTTCAATTAAGCAAGAGAAAACTTGGCGTTTTCTAAACAAATGTGTGCAGAAAACGCAAAAAAAAATGTATATGTAAATGCAGTAGCAGCTTTAATTGAAGCTAAATTGAAGCCCGGCACAGCAGGAGATCCAGATCTTCCATCTACCACCTGCAACAATTTGTCAATATGGAAATGTTTCAATAGTATGATATCAACGTTACGCCCATTGGAACAAAAAACTCTAGGGCGATTTTAAAAATACAAAGATATTTGGAGGATAAAGTAGTTCCTCGAATATCAAATCCACTAGAGTGATGGCGGAATAACCAATAAAAGTTTCCGACACTATCAATTGTGGCACAAGAAAAGTTATGTGATTTGGCGTCGTCAGTGCCATGCGAAAGAATTTTCTCCAGAGCTGGGCAAATACTGACAGATCGTCAAAGCAGTCTGAGCGACAAAAAATTGCATATGTTAGTATCTTTAAATACCAATTATAAATACATTAATTAATTCCTTATAAATAAAATAAATATTTATGTATTTTTGATTTCTCGAATATATCTCTTCCCTTCATTGGTTATTATTTTAAATTTGTAACTGTCATTTCCGAAATCGTTCGTTTCTTGCGTTCTCTGTTGCATACTGTAGGTAGGAATGTAGTGTGACATACCGTGCAATGAACTTATGGTCATTCACCTTACTCCAGATACCATTCGTCAACACTCTAGACAATAATACAGACAATAATGCAATAATTAAGCACAGCCAAATGTTGTTGAACTTGTGTCCCATATAAACAACCGTGTTGAATGTCACAACACAATAACGCTAGCAATGCAGATTGTAATGACTAAGTGTTATTCACCTTTTGTGCTATATTCATACAATGTTATTATTTTACACTAGAATTAGTAAGCAATAATTGTCATTGTAAAATGCGTTGTAAGCATAATTTTCATTATAAAAAGCCAATAGTATTATTGAATAAAGTAGTCTTAAAGTTACACCAAACAACAATAGTCGTTTTCTTACTTGACTCTGGCCAATACATCGGCATCCTTGCCTGACCTTAAAACTCCCTAACATCGGCATCTTTGCCAGGTTTCACAGTCATAAAGTCCACTATCATCGGCATCCTTGCCAGTGGCCAACACCCAGAGACGTACAAACGTCACATGGCGATCCTGCCAGTTTTCTGCAAGTCTTGATCAACTGATCCTGTCAACCGATCCTGCCAGTTTTCTGCAAGTCTTGATCAACTGATCCTGTCAACCGATCCTGCCAGTTTTCTGCAAGTCTTGATCAACTGATCCTGTCAACCGATCCTGCAGTTTTCTGCAAGTCTTGATCAACTGATCCTGGTCAACCGAGCCTGCCAAACAACTGATCCTGTCAACCTGTTTCTGGCCACAATCTACAGATGCCATCGCACATACCGATAGAAGAAGCTCTGAAGTACAAAAAAGCGGGTCCTAGGCCAATTACAATCGCAGAGTATCGGGAGAGGCAAAAGAAGCCAACACCGGAACCAATTTGTCGAGTACAGGAGCCACATAAGAAGCGAGGAGGAAAACGAGTAAAGAAGCGACAGGAACTAGGAAACCTCTTCAGGCTAGCAGCAATTGCAATAACGCAGGAAGAGAAGAAGGTTTTCATAAGGAAAATTGAAGAACTTAGAAATAAGAAATAAATAAATATTTAAAATGGGGAAAAGTCAGTCTAAGCAAGACGAAGTGATTATAAACAATAATGGCCCACAACAAGCTACATCCACCAGTTTAGGGGACAACATGCTCGCGGTAGACATAACTACAATAATAGTATTAGTATTGTGTATAATTGCGTATAAAATGATAAAGAACAAATTGACAAAAAATTTAAACAAACTTATAACTAGAAAAGTGAACACAGAAAGAGCAATTAATCGTAGAATTTCAGTGTAAGGTTGTAATTTTAATAGAAATAAATAAAGTAAAATGTTTTAAAAAAAAAAAAAAGTTTTGTAACAAAGTACATTCGTATGCTTATTCATATTCATTCATTTCTTATATATATATAGATGGACGATTTAGTAAGATTGGTAGAGGCATTACAAAAAATTGTTGTTAACCTGAAGAAGGACGGTCCAAACAGAAAAATATCAAGAGAAAAAGCAGAAATTAAGTTAGCGAACGTTGAAGATATAGTTAAAAACGCGGAAATTGCGATAGCCAAAGTCGAAGAAACGGAACTAGGTAGCAAAGAAGAAGAAGATTTATATGCATTAATAGATACGCTTTCCGAGTACGAGACAGAGGCACGTACGAGAATAACGTCAAGCATAGCAGACTACAGGGGCGTAAGTAAACAAGACCCACAGGGAATTATGGCTGCCTTTGACTTCAATACCGCACAAAAGCTTCCTGCTTTGAATATAGATGTAGAGGCTAAAAGAGGGGAAAGCATTAGGGATTTTTTGAATAACGTAGAATTCTATCATGACATACTCAAAGAGGAAGATAAGCCGATGCTTATAAAATTCCTAATGAAATGTAAGATACAGAGCAAAGCACTGACAGAGTTAGGAACAAGTGTAATCACCACATTTGCAGAATTAAAAGCAGAATTACAGAAAAAATGCGGTACGAGAGAGACAATCGAGGAAGTTCAAAACAAACTGACCAACTTGAAACAGGGACTAAGACCGACAAGAGAATTTACAAACGAGCTGGAGAATCTGATTACGAGGATGACAGATCTTGAGGTCAAGGTACAGGGAGAAAGTGCAAGGGCAATTTTAACAGCAGCCAATGAGCAAAGGGGTTTGGTGTTCTTAAAAAAGGGTGTTAGTGAGAGATTTCGGTTGGTGCTAGATAGTGCGCGACATACTAAATTGCAAGATGCCATCCAACATCTGTCAGAGTTAGATCCCGGTAGCCATGAGTCGATTAAATTCATACAGAATAGATACAATGGTTATTCTAGGAATATAGGCCGTAATAATTATAATAGAAATTACTATGGAAACAGCAACAACGACGACAATAGGCCTAATGGACAGAGAAGTAACAACCGTAACAATAATAGGTATCATCAGAGTTGCGGTAGGGGCTCTGTTGGAGGTAACATCAGGGGTAATCACAATAATAGTAATTACAATAGTAGCGGCACCAACTATAGTAATAGACAGTACCAAACCGCACAGGGTAGAAACGTAGGGCAACCTAGTAATCAAGGTTACTCGTACAATCAAAATGGCCGAAATAGATTTCAACGGTCAACCCAGGAGGACAATGGAGGTTTTAACAGAGTTTTAGTTATGAATGAGGGAAACGAGGCAGCCTCCGAACGGACAGCCGACCATTTGGGGGAAAGCCAGTAGCCCGAAACTTACCGGCATCTATGATGACGGGAGGATTACCAAATGGGTTATATGTTAAAATACGGCTACCTAATGGACATAAAACATTTTTGATAGACACAGGGGCTTCAATATGTGCAATGAAAGTAGGATCCGTCTACAACACGGAATTAATTAACAGACAAGCCAGAACTTCTATAACAGGAATATCGGGAGAATTAGAAACCATAGGAACGTGTAAAACTTCATTAAACTTTAATGGCCAATTAATTGAACATAAGTTTCATATAGTATCGGATACTTTTCCAGTTCCGACTGACGGTATCATAGGAGTAGACTTCCTACGGCAACATGAGGCAAAAATAGACCTAGAATCTCTGTACTTAAATTTCAAACTCGCAAACAATTCCAAAATTAGTCTACGCATCCATGAACAAAATGATTTAACTATAGTAACATTAGCACCGCGATGTGAAGCAACTTACTGGCTCGATTCAAAACGGGTAGGAGAACGAGTTTTTCATCCAAAAGAACTCTGCGAGGGTGTATACATGGCCGGTTCGATATCTGCAAATATCCAAGGAAAAATACCAGTAAGGATACTAAACACCAGAGACAGCGAAGTACGCATTAAGTGGATAGAACCCGAATCAGAACCACCAAAAGATTATGACATAATGCAAACTAATAAGGTAAAAGCATCACAAGAACGAGTTAATCAAGTACTGGAAACCTTGAATTTGAACAATTTAAACGAAGAGGAAAAACATGAAGTACGCTCATTATGCATGAAGTATCATGACATATTCCACATTGAAGGTGATCAGCTTACGGTCACTCCCGTAAAACAAGCACACATTGGCATAAAGGAAGGAATATCTCCAGTTTACAGCAAACCATACAGAATTCCACATGTTCAAAAGATTCCACATGATAAATTCCCATTACCGAACATTGCAGACATTTTTGACATGTTAGGAGGAGCTCAATACTTCTCTTGTATTGACTTACGCCAAGGTTACTATCAAGTAAAATTAAGCCAGGAAAGTAGACCCTGTACTGCGTTCTCCACGGAGAAGGGACATTATCAACTGACACGTTTACCAATGGGTTTAAAAATCTCCCCAAGTGCCTTCTCACGCATTATGTCTATTGCCATGTCCGGATTAACGTACTCAAGATGTTTCATATACTTAGACGATCTCATAGTCTTTGGTAGAAGTTTGCAAGAACATAACAAAAATTTGGCGGACGTTTTCCAACGACTCAGGGAGGCTAATCTTAAAATACACCCCAGCAAATGTATATTTCTCCGTAAGGAAGTTTTATATCTTGGACACATAATTTCTGAAAAGGGCATATGTCCAGATCCCGAAAAATCTAAGATCATTAGAAATTATCCGGTGCCTACTAATGCAGACGAAGTGCGTAGATTCGTTGCTTTCGCGAACTATTACAGAAAATTTATTCCGAATTTTGCAGCTATTACAATACCATTAAATGCGCTACTCAGGAAAAGGGTTACATTCAATTTCAGCACCGACTGTAAAAATGCGTTCGAAACACTTAAAAATATCCTCGCAAGCCCAAAAGTCCTACAGTTCCCAAACTTCGATAAAGAATTCATTTTGCGAACGGATGCCTCAGGATACGCGCTAGGAGCAGTGTTATCAAACTTTGATGAAAGTCCTCTTGCATACGCAAGTAAGACGCTTAATGCAGCAGAGAAAAATTACTCCACAATAGAAAAAGAACTACTTGCAATAGTATGGGGAATAAAGCATTTTCGGCCCTATCTTTACGGGCGCAGATTTAAAGTATTAACTGACCACCGACCATTAGTATATCTATTTTCCTTGAAGGAACCATCAAGCCGACTTACAAAGTTCCGACTTTTATTGGAAGAATACGATTTCTACGTGGAATATGCACCAGGAAAAGATAATTGTGCGGCGGACGCACTAAGCCGCATTAAAATAACTTCCGATGAGTTAAAAATTTTATATGCGGGAGTAACCACTAGAGCACGCGCAAAGGAAAAGAAGAGTGGACAATCCGTGGAGAGATCGGACGAAGCAAGATTACAAGAACTCCTAGCCCCTAGAGAACACAAACTAGCAATGGTAGAATTGAGAACAGTAAAAACTCTTAAGGATAAGGAATCATTTGCATACTTTAACGGTGAAGATATAATAGAACGTCCAAATCAAGTCTTAGCATTCGTACCTGGGAAAAATTGCTTATTATTAGAATGGACAGGTAGCACTACCGCCTGCTCGACTGCGTTTGGCAAAATGCTGTCGAAGGACGTGCAAAGAATCTGTAAACCATTGTCTATAAAAGATGCTTATATAACGACTAAAGAGTTTAAAAAACTTATGGATGGCCATCCACACAATAACAAAAATAGATTGAAGAAGCTTATAAGCAAAATGTTGAATATAAAGGTGCACCTAATGACTAATATAATTGAAGTAAAGGATCCAGGAATGCGGAAAATTCTATTAAATGATTATCACGTATTGCCGACAAGCGGACACGCAGGGGTTATGCGGATGTTAAAGAGTTTGAAGAAGAAATACTATTGGACCGGCATGCAAAATGATGTAGTAACTAATGTTAAACATTGCCAAAGTTGCCAAAGAAATAAACATATCCAGCCAAACAAGCAGCCAATGACTATAACAACGACAGCGGAAACCTGCTTTGAAAAAATATACATGGATTTAGTAGGACCATTAGACGCAACCGAACGAGACTCGCGATATATCCTTACCATACAAGATGAACTAACAAAATTTATCGAAGCAATACCTATTCCAAACAAAACAGCTAACACGGTAGCCAAAGCGTTTGTCGAGAATTTCATATTAAAATATGGAATTCCTGACCAAATCGTTTCGGACCAGGGAACAGAATTCATAAACCAAATTTTTAAAGAAATTTGCAAGTTATTGAAAATAGAACAGCTACACTCAACAGCCTATCATCACGAGAGCATTGGATCTTTGGAAAATAATCACAAAACTTTAGCTTCATACCTACGAACATACACCTCAGACCAACACAGTGACTGGGACGAGTGGCTTCCTTACTACGTATTCAGTTATAATACATCAATACATTCCGAAACTAATTACTCACCTTTTGAGCTAGTTTACGGTAGACAATGCAAATTACCATCAAACTTAAGCAATAGAATATCCGGTTTATAATTATGAAGACTACGCAATAGAACTGAGAAACAAAATACAAACAGTACAGAAAGATGCTAAACAAATACTGCTGAAGGGGAAACAGAGTAGGAAAAATAAATACGATAATAAGTTCAATACAAGGTCCATGAACTTTGAAGAAGGTAGTTTAGTATTATTGAAAAATGAATGTGGTAAGAAGTTGGACCCAATTTATACAGGTCCTTACGAAGTTGTAGGTGAAAAGGGAGTAAATTGCGTCATAAAAATAGGAAATAAGCAAGTAACGGTTCATAAAAACAGAATCAAGTCTTTCTTCGGAGTCTAGAGGAAAAAATATATAAAAATATAATAAATATATAAAAATATAAATATATAAAAAAAAATATATGAAATGAAATAAACACATATACATATGCATATAAACGTATCATAAAATATAGTTATAGACACCCGGGTTAGTATTAAGAGAAAATGAGCTAATAAATAAGTTAGTATTAAGAGAAAATGAGCTAATAAATAAGTTAGTATTAAGAGAAAATGAGCTAATAAATAAGTTAGTATTAAGAGAAAATGAGCTAATAAATAAGTTAGTATTAAGAGAAAATGAGCTAATAAATAAATTAGTATTAAGAGAAAATGAGCTAATAAATAAATTAGTATTAAGAGAAAATGAATTAATAAATAAATTAGTATTAAGAGAAAATGGATTAATAAATAAACTAGTATTAAGAGAAAATGAGCTAATAAATAAATTAGCATTAAGAGAAAATTAATGAATTAATAAATAAATCAGTACTAAGAGAAAATGAATTAATAAATAAACAAGTATTAGGAGAAAATGAACAAAATGAGATAAATGAAAATGACATTAGGATTAACAGAAATTAGATTAAATAAAAATTTCGAAAAAAGAAGAAAGAAAATGTGAAAAGAATGGAAAATAACGCAAAAGTCACGGCTAAGTAAATGATGAAATCAAGTAAGATTGACATATGGTACGATTACGAAATACAAAACTAATATACATGTAATAAGAAAATATAATAATACACCGAAAAATACGTCAAGCAAAAAAAAAAAATCTATTTAAAAATATATTTTTCTTTTCTCTGAGGGGTGAGGTGTGACATACCGTGCAATGAACTTATGGTCATTCACCTTACTCCAGATACCATTCGTCAACACTCTAGACAATAATACAGACAATAATGCAGGCTATGCAATAATTAAGCACAGCCAAATGTTGTTGAACTTGTGTCCCATATAAACAACCGTGTTGAATGTCACAACACAATAACGCTAGCAATGCAGATTGTAATGACTAAGTGTTATTCACCTTTTGTGCTATATTCATACAATGTTATTATTTTACACTAGAATTAGTAAGCAATAATTGTCATTGTAAAATGCGTTGTAAGCATAATTTTCATTATAAAAAACCAATAGTATTATTGAATAAAGTAGTCTTAAAGTTACACCAAACAACAATAGTCGTTTTCTTACTTGACTCTGGCCAATACATCGGCATCCTTGCCTGACCTTAAAACTCCCTAACATCGGCATCTTTGCCAGGGTTTCACAGTCATAAAGTCCACTATCATCGGCATCCTTGCCAGTGGCCAACACCCAGAGACGTACAAACGTCACAGTAGCACGTTTTTGCGCACTCGTTTTATAACGAAGGCCTTGTCACGACTGACAGGTTTTTATACCTGTCGGTGGTCGGAGCTGCTCCGGAAAAAACACGGAATTGCTCACCTCTATCAGCAAGAATAAAAACAATTAAAAAATTCTTTGCGAGTGTTTTCAGACGACAATTAGGAAGTTGAATAACAGAAGTTATTACGAAGAGAACAAAGAGAGAAAAAGCAGAGATTTGTGTATTCAAGTGAATGTAGATGGCAGTCACGGAAAAACAAGCTTGGAAGAATTTTATTCATTTTATATATCTGTAAGCGGTACGTATGCTGTTACATATGATTATTTTTTTATGACAATATTCGTTCCTTTCAGCTGCCATATATGCTACAAAACCAAATGCGGACAAATCCTTGAGGGAAGCTTTACAAGCTGTAAAGAAAAGGCACTTCCGGGTGGTGTGTTTGGAAAAAAGCAAAATAGAAAAATAATAAAAATAAAAAGAATATTATAATAACATGTTTCTGGTCTAATACTAGCTAGATGTATATAGTATATAGTTAGTTACATGACAAAACTAGTCCAATGTAATGCAGCGCTGGACAAATTGATGCATTCGTAGGACATCCCCGTGCAAATGTAAGTAGCCTTTTCTTATGGAAAACGACTACTTAGTACCTCGTTGTCTCACGTATATGGTTTCGGTTTTGCAGGGTAATAAAACACTACTGCTAACAAAATTATAATGGGACAAATCTGGTTGGAACAGCGCGTAAATTAAAAGAAGTATTTCAATTCTTAGCAAAGTCGGAAGCCGAAATAACGGCGTTTCTGACAAAAAAAAACTTTATTTCTCGACGCTCACCGCATTTTGGCGGCCTTTGGAAGACTACTGAAGAGCATGAAATGCCATTTTTATACTGTTACCCAAGGAAAAATATTTACATGTGAAGAAAGTATACTTTACTAACAGAAATAGAAGCCATCCTTAATTCTAGACCCCTCACTCCATTGTCCAGTGATTCTAACAATTTTCAAGTCCTCACCCCTTCTCATTCCCTAATAAACGATTCACTTATACAACCTGTGCAACCCAATCTGCTTGAGATTTCAGATAACCGTTGCAATCCCTAGCAACATATGCAAAAATTTGCTCCAAAAGTTATGAAAGCGTTGGCAGCGAGAGTACCTTCAAGAGCTGCAAAAAAGGGTAAAATGGAATACAGCAGGAGAGGCAGTTAAGCTGAATAGAATAGTGCTGCTGATAGAGGAGAATGTGTGTCCGTTACGATGGCCGACTGGTCGCATAATCGAAACGCATAAAGGACAAGACGGCGAGGTACGAGTGGTTATCGTGAGGACAGCCAGCATCTATAAGAGAGCATTAAAGAAGTGGTGCTTGATTACTTTAGAAGTGTAGCTTGACGACTGATTCGAAGTCACATACCTCTATGTTACATTCTGTTATTTATATTTTGAAAACTGCCTTCCAAGGCGGGCGCTATGTTTTGTTAAGTCGGTCTGGCATCTCCAAAATGAGCGAGTAGGAAAAAGTACGAGAAAGAAAAATGTAGAGGAAGGAATATATCATATTTTTGCTAACAACAAGGATCTACATTTTGTACATGTTAATTTTGATTTTTAACTTTAAAGAATAAAGGCATGTTTAGATTGGGCGATTCGTTGTTTTTAGTTGGACCTCATTCAGATCAGTATATTTGAATACAACCCAGTCACTTCACATCTCATACCATCTTAAAATTTCATAATGATATTACCAGCAACCTTAGAAACAAAATTGGTGGTATTAATAAAAACGATCAAATGATCTGAAGTAGAAGATTTGAGTAGAGAATCTGTTTGTAGCAAATACTTATGAATAACCTTTTACTTTGCTCTCAAGCAACTTTGAAATTTCGAACCTTTTAAATAAAAGTACCGCTGTGGACTGGGCTTCATTCCTTTCCCAATTTGTGATCTATGCGGCAGAAACCAAGGTGTATCATCTTGGTGGGCGGGTATGGTCGTGGATATCGAGGAATCAAAATTTGGGACAAATATGATAGAGGACACCGGGTGGAAGGCCAATGGGTTTTCGGCGGGATGGAAAGTGGTACCGGTCGTTGCTTCTGGCGATGAAATTCAGCACGAACGAATTTTACCTTTTTCAGCGTGGCAAAAGGTAAAATTCTAAAGGCCCAACCAAGCAATGCATATGCACTCTACTGACAAAGAGAACGGTATTGCGAATACACAGATTCCCATTTGAGCACCTATACTTTGCACACCCATGGTTTCGTTGAGTTCGTACACTTTCGTTATAAATAGCTTACCCAGAAATGATGCGGTCTGGATCGTACAATCAGTAACGGTAGAGTTACCACTCCGTCTATTATTTGCAACATACTACATGACTCCCTTTTAACCCGCTAAGTGAATATTCCTTTTCCAAGAATCGTACACTGCGATTTGTACCTTTATTTATGACTATTGTCAACCCCGTACAATTAAAAATAATGTCAAATTCGAGTGCACAAAATTGTGTCAATTGTGTTTACTAAAAAATTTGCTAATATTTAATATTGAAATGAATGATAACGCATTCAATGAAAGCTTAATAGAGCAATTGCAGATCAATAAACATTTGTACAATAAAAAAAATCGGCGATATTTGAATAAACGCGAAAAAGAGTTAACCTGGGAAAAAATTGCACTCCATTACCAACGGCCCAGTAAGTATAGTGCAGCAGAGATAAAGTTGATATATTAAACTAAATATTTCGACGAATTCTATCATTTCAGGCGCCATCTCCGCAGTCTTCTTCTTCCCAAAAAAGATCGAAATCGGGAAAATTGAATGAACGTCTAGAAGGCTGTCTGGAAAGAATCGATGAAGGAATCCAATCATTAGATGCTGCACCTCAGGACGGGTCGGGATTATCGTTGATGGCGATGGATTATCTCCTAAAGGACGTTCCTAATGATCTTAAGAATAAGCCTTCCCACTGGAAACACTGCAGCGCGATTTTTCATACAAATTTTTCATTGTTTATAAAGTTTTTTTATTTTCCCAGTTTTTAAGTTAGTTAGTTAATTTTTGATTGTAAGATGGGAAATCGTTGCTTCTGTGGGATGCGGAAAGGACGGCCACTCTGGTCAGGACAAATAGATGGCAACATCCGAACGGACAGACATGAAGCGCCACTCATCTGCGAAAAGAATCGCTCCTGTAGAATTTTCATTTAAGGCGACCTGAATCTCTGAATTGCGCCATATACGTTCATCATGAACTCACCAACACCAACCTAAGATATTTTTATATATCACTTAACATAACAAAAATACGTAGAAAACAATCTATTTTTGTTGTCCGCAAACTGATATTCATGATAACAAACAACTATTCATGTTTTAAATGTGGAAAATACGAAAAAAGGGGCATACAAATAACGTATATACATACATATATGTACTACTGTGGGCAAAAAATAGTAAGACTTTGTTCATAATTTTAAAATTCTTTATTTATTCTGCCAAATCTATTTCGTCCCCCTCATAGGAATCCCCCCCCCCGGCCGCAATACACTTATGCCAACGTTTTTCCAATCCTCGTAACAGTTGTTAAAGTCGATTTCCGGAATAGCCGGAATGAATCAATGCGCGTAGCGATTCACGTTTAATGTCTTCAATTGACTCAAAACGGTTTCCCCGGAGCGGTCGCTTGAGTTTTCTGAACAGCCAGAAATCACACGGAGCTAAATCAGGCGAATACGGTGGTTGTGGAACGATATTGGTTGAATTTTTGGCGAAAAACTCACGAAGAATCAATGCGGTATGTGACGGTGCATTATCATGATGCAAAAACCAAGAGTTGTCGGCCCATAATTCCGGCCTCCGATATTCCAACTATATCAGTAAGGTGACTCTGACTGTTAATCGTCGATTCTAGAACACCAATTCCTTGATTTCATTGACGTGTTGATGGCCGTCCTGGACGTGGTTCGTCGTCAACGCGTTCTCGACCCTCTTTGAATAATTTGTACCAATCAAAAACACTTGCTCGCGACATACAATTATCACCGAAGGCCTTTTGCAACATTTTGAACGTTTCAGCACCAGAAATTTCATTCCGCACACAAAATTTAATGGAACTTCTTTGTTGAATAATTTCACTCATTGTAAAAATCGCCGAATACACTTGTTGTACTTCAGAAAGACAAGCGTATACTAAACACTAATGATTACTTTGATGTGATATTTGGCACAGATGTCACTGACAGTCACTTCAACTTTTCCTGACGTCAACTTTTTCCTGACGTCAGCAGAACAGTGGAGCAAGTATAAAGTACAGCGCTTCAACGACGACGAGCTGATTCGACAAATATACGGTCATCGTGATAGTACTTGAGCCTTTTATTACTTCTACAGATACTTCGATTCTCTGTCGATAAAGACTATGACACTAGACACTAGAGACAAACGGTACTCAAATAAATATATCAACATAAAATCAAATATTATTCAATTTTGCCAATATGCATCTTAAAAAAAAATTGTATCTAGATTTGACTTCACGAAAATTATTTTATCAGAAAATTATTTCTAGCCCAAAAAGATATAAAATGGACAAATTCATATTACCTCTCTCCAGTCAGAATTGTTAATGAAAACATCCAAACTGACCTTCCAAGTTTTTATAAATCCAATTTCAATTCTGCTCACAGAGAATAGATGTCCTATAGTTTTCAAAATATGTAAGGAAACTACAATTACTAAATTAAAACAAGAAAAAAACAACAAAACCTATGAACTCAGAATTTACTAAGATAATTTATATTTAGATTATAAGACTATGTATTTTTAAAGTTAACTAGTTATAAGATATCCATACTCTCTAAAACATTTAGAGTTCTGAGCAAAACTCATTCATTCAGAATCACTTCTGTATTATTTTATTCATTTTTCATTAACACCTGAACACGCTGTCAATTCTCAACCTTAATATGTGTAAGTTAAAACGATCACTCGGCAACAAAGAGTTGCGAGCTGCTACAGACGAGTGATGCAACGTCAGCAGTTTTTGCGGACGTTGCAAAATAACAGCGAAGCAGGATCTGACTCAGCGAAGTCGTCGGAAAGTTATTGCGACACTTTTGCTGGATCAACAGTTCTAGCTAGCTTAGGATTAAGTTGAGTTTGTGATTCACTTTTAGTCAAATTTAAGACGTCAGCCGATGTAACTTACTACTTTCAATCATTAAATAAAGTCTGTGAAACCCCAACACGGGAACACATTTATTGGCGCCCAACTAGACATCGAACTCATGTTAAAAATATAAACAAATTAAATTAGCAGCAAACCTAAATTAGCAGCAAAACTAAGTAGCAGAAGCAACAACGTCAACGTACGACAACAGCGAAGAAAATAGAAACAAGCATCAACACCGACGGCGGCAGCGGAAAATATTATTGGAAACATTAAAATACAAAAATGTAAGTAAAACGCTCATAAATTTTACAAAAAATTATATCGTGCGAAATTGAAAAATATAGTCTTTGTGTGAGTTACAAATCACCTGTATCACTCCTGTCGATTACTATACGAGTGATACAGGTGTTTTTTTATGGATGACAGCAATCTGAGCAACATACTAAAAAAACTAAGACAACTTAAACTCAACATTAAAACAGTAAGTTAGTACAGTGTGAGATAGAAACCGAAAAGATAAGAAAGATATGAAGATAGTTTAAAATATTACCAAGCCTTAGGCATAATAAGGAATAAGATTACAGGTCCAGCTAACATGGTACTGGCATCATTTGATACTCCTTTAAATTTTAAGGCCATAATAGATCGACTCGACTTCACCTACGCGGATAAACGTCCAATATATTTAATTGAGCAGGAGCTCTCTATGCTAAAACATGGTATTAATAAAGAAAACAAAAGTATTATTAGATTTTAAAAACAAAAAATTTATAATAAACACCGGGTCGGAGACTATACAGTTTTGAAATGTTCAAGTGTAAATTTCACAGACGTAGAAAATATAAAAGTACGCCAATTGGTAACAGACAGATTTAAAAAAATTATAAGAGATGTAATGGGTATCTTCACGGAACCCGACGAAGCACTTCCCTACAACATTAATATTATTGCAACAATTCGAACTGAAGGTAAACACCCAGTTTATTCAAAACTATACCCATATCCAATGGGTATAGAAGATTTTGTGAATTCTGAATAACGAAACTTGTTGAAAGACAAGGACATCAGGCCATAATCAGGCAATCTATGTCACGCTACAATAACCCCATTTGGGTGGTAGACAAGAAAGAGACCGACGAGCAAGAAAATAAGAAAAAACGACTGGTTATAGATTTCAGGAAGTTAAACTTAAAAACAGTAGATGACAAATACCCCATTCCGATCGTAAAAGCCATTTTATCAAATCTGGGAAAAGCAAAATATTTTATATTTTTTATATTCTGCAAATTTTTTGCAGACTCCCATTTGGACTGAAAACGCACTTTTCAGAGAGCCATTGACGATCGGCTCAGGGAGCAATTTGGGAAATCATGTTATGTTTCGATGATGTGATAATTTTTTCAGAAAGTATGGATGAGCATGTTAATCAAATTGCATGGGTCTTCACGAGAAAAATCGAACTTTTTCAAAGAAAAGGTCGAGTATCTTAGATTCGTGTCTCAGGGAGGTATTTGGACAAGCCCAAAATTGAAGCAATCCGCAAGTATGAGCAACCCACTACTCTTTAACGTCAGATCGTTTTTAGGTTTGACTAGCTATTATAGATGCTTCATTAAAGACTTCGAATCCATAGCAAAACCATTAACTGACATATTAAAAGGTGACAACGGCAACGTTAGCGCGTCAAGCTCGAAAAAAGTACCAGTGCACCTTGATGAAAATCAGTATCAGACTTTCGAAAAGTTCAAGTAAATTCTTGTCTCCGAAGACGTTGTGTTGTTATATCTAGATTACCAGAAGCCATTTGATCTAACAACAGATGCTTCTTCCTCTGGTCTGGGTGCGGTTCTCTCGCAAGATGGGAAACCTATAACAATGATATCTAGAACCTTAAAGGACAAAGAGCAAAATTTCGCAACCAACGAACGCGAGTTGCTTGCTATAGTGTGGGCTTTAAAAAACCTAAGAAACTACCTATATGGTGTAAAAACCTTAAATATTTACACATTCACTAGGAAAGTTATTGCGTTATTGAAAATTTTAATATTTTTGGGTTCAATAAATAACTGCTAATTATTTATTTTATAACATAATACGATATCTGAAACATGTTTTTTGTTGTTTACATTATTTATTTAGTTAGGCAACTGAATTTTCGAAAATAAAAATTTGTAGGCCACTGTGTACGAAAATTATCCAAAGACATTTTCTTTATTACTGTGTGTGGAAAAGATAGTATATAACGTGAATTTAATAGTATTATATGAATTTTAACCTTACAAATATTTGTTATTACGTATGTATATTTACACCTGTATGTAGTTCCTTTAAAACTAGAAAATATAACTTAAATAAAAAACTAAAGAAATAAAAATTATTTGATTTTTTGTTAAAATGCTTGAGTTACATTGTGCTTTATTTAATGAGCTGCTCAGAAATATGTATTTAGTTGATACTTATATTATACTAATTAGGGATGTCATATTATGATTAATGATAAAGACTAAATAAAAAGTATTTTATGAAATGGCAACATTTAAACGCGGGATTTTTATTGTAAGTAGTGTCAAGCCTGTTATATCAGCTGTTTGATTTACCGTTAATCGTACGCGAATATCAATATTTTACTTCTTCTGTGAGATTTTTCCCTTGCTAATTGAAATCAAATAAAATGCCGAGTATATCAAATGCTGAAATCTTGCGCATAATTTTGGAAGAAAGTGAGGAAGTCAGTGGAGAGGAGGATGAATCTGTAGAGGAATTCATTGAAAACTCATACGAGGAATCTTCATCTGAAGAAGCCGAAAGCGATATATTTTCAGAGGAAAACTCTGCTGAGAACATGGACATTGGATATATTTCCAAAGATGAAACAGTCTGGAGTCAACCCAATTCCACCCATTAGGTATAACTTTATAAATGTAAAAAGTTGTTAGAAAAAGATAGTTATAAATGAATATTTTCGTGACAGGTGGACGTGCTCGAAGCTCTAATGTAGTATCCATTCTACCTGGAGCTACGCGTTATGCATCTTCTAGAGTCAATTCGATGAAAGATGCCTTCCTTTTGTTTTTCCCAATTCATATAGAGAATATGATCATAAAGAATAGTAACGAGTATGGAAGTGTCAAATATGCCGACAAGCATAAAAATATTGATACTGCTACACTACATGCGTATTTTGGAGTTCTACTGCTTTCCTGCTTATATAAGTAAATTTTATATACCCAAATTATTGGGGTTTCATATACAAATATACAGATATCTTTACAGATCGAAAAACGAAAACATTGAGGTCTTGTTCGATATAAATTATGGACGATCTATTTTTAGAATGATTATGTCAAAAGAAACTTTTCTGCGTGTGACATCTATTTTGAGATTCGACAACCCGTATACGCGCCGTGAAAACGTGTCGGTAAACGACAAATTCGCTCCTATAAGAAATTTTCTTGACAATTGGGTACAACTACTACCAATGTTTTACAATCCTAGTGAATTCGTGACTGTGGATGAACAATTGCTAGGTTTTCACGGAAGATGCAGATTTCGGCAATACATGCCCAATAAGACCGAGAGATACGGAATAAAATTCTGGGGACTCACTTGTGCTAAATCATATTATGTGTGGAGGATTCAATCATATTTAGGAAAACAAACTGGTTCTCAGCCTGAACGAAACCAGGGCCAGAGAGTTGTTCTAGATTTGGTTGAAAGATTACGTGGTCACAACGTAACAATGGATAATTTTTTCTCATTCTACGAACTTGGGCAAAAACTTCTCCAAAAAAATTTGACAATGGTTGGGACTCTACGCAAAAATAAGCGAAGCATTCCTCCAAAGCTTTTGCAATGTAAAAAAGTTCCCGTTCATTCCTCAGTGTTTGCATTTACAAAGGACACAACTTTAGTCTCATATGTAGGAAGAAAGGACAAATGTACTATCGTTCAAAGCACTATGCACCATGATCCCATTCTTGGAGAAGAACCAAAACAAATTCCAGAAATAATCGAGTTCTACAATCACACTAAGGGCGGCATGGACACTGTCAATAAAATGCTTGCTTCATATAGCTGCAAAAGAAAAACTAATAGATGGCCGATGTCTGTTTTCTCAAATATTATTATTGTTTCTGCATTGAACGCATTTATAATCTGGATGGATATGAATCCAGATTGGGTTTCTAATACTAAAAAACGTTGAAGAAAAGTATTTTTACAGGAGGTTGCTTTGAGTCTAGCTCAACCTATAATGCAGAACAGAAAAAGAAGGCCAAAAGGAATTATTGAACACACAGAAGTTGTGCTGGAATGTCCTGCAGATGACCTCGATATTAGACCTAGCACTTCCAAAAAAATTCGTGTTCCTGAAAGTCCACAACAGAAACGTTCAAGATGTTCTTATTGTGTAGTCGAAAAAAATGTTCATATGAACAATAAAACAGAATTAGCCTGTGCATTTTGTCTAAAAAAGAATATGTAAAAGGCAACACAATAGAAATGTGTGTGTAAATTGTTTAACAAAACTAATGTGATATCGTATACATACGAGTATGTATATTGCATTAAAACATTGTAATACAAAATATTCTGGTTATAGTTGGTTTTTGTTTATTACTCTGGTTGAATATGTAGCTATTTTTAAAATTAAAACTGTTCTAAAATTATTTGATAATATAATCCAAAACTTTGGGTCGAAATCGACCCAAACATAAAATTATGAACTTTTTTTAAACATGTGACTAGGGTTAAATCAAATAAAATATAAAAGATTTTTCGATTGTATATGGAAAATCCTATTTTTAAACTGTATTTTAAAAACAGCATTTGTATCTCGTGTAAACTACCCGTAATAGAAATAACGAGAGTACCAGCTGTCATTTGTTATCTTGGCAGATTTTACCTCAGCGCTTACATTGAATTTATAAAAACAATTGCAAGCAATTCTCTGTTTATAGGTGAATGAAAATAATTCAAATATTATAGTAACAACAGAAGTATCATCTCGTAATGATTTTATTTGCAAATTGACCGGGAGTTCTAAAGTTGAAAATTTTGATTAATTTAAGTGTTTTAAAGATATTTTGACAGTATGGCAAGTTCTTCTACAGGTAAGTAAATAAAACAAATAAAGAACGGAGCATTTGTTCTGCTTTTTGCGTTAAAACAAGAAACTTTCAAAATGCAACTCTCCAAAATCTTAGGATCTCTCTCCTATCTCAAAGGATTGAGTAAAAATTATATACCTCATAAATCGAAGGCCTATTTTTTTGTTATTACACTGGAAATGTTGTTATTACACTGGAAATTACTTACACTGGAAATGTTCCAGCGTCATTTTCGGTTCGTGATTACAAATCTATAGACTGTGATTCCATGCACGCTATCCTAGAGAATATTGGCTGGATGAATTATTGGAGTGCTCCGCATGTTGATTTGAATTTTTAATGAAATTACTATGTCTTTACTTGATTCTTTGGTACCCATTAGAAGTATTAATATTATAAATAAGGCTTCCCGTTGGCTTACTCATAGGGTCTTAAACCGCATTCGGAAAAGAAATATGTTGCGGTCCAAGTGGAAGCACAGTCCCACTATGTTCAACTGGGATAATTATAGGAGGGCCCGAAATAATGCTACGCTAGTAATTAAAAAGGCTAAGCAAACTTTTTTCTTGAATAAACTGTAACGAAGGAATTTTGTGGAAAATTCCTCCATACATATTACATTAGGGTGGACCTTATTTTTCGACCATCTGATTTTTTTTATGCGACCCCCTAGATCTGTTCCAGATCCAAAAAAAATAAGTTCTGCAAAAGAAGAACTCAATTGGACAACAGGAAAGGGTGTCGCTATCGGTTTGAATTTCCGATTTTTCGAATTTTCCGAAATTTCAGTAATTTCCCTTTAATTTTACATGCAACTCAAATTTTATGTTTTAATGATAACCAGTACCCCTTCCAAAGAGCTATCCTTCTATTTCCTGTTTTATATCTGCTTCCTAGTCCCTTAGTAAAAGAAACCTCATTTTACGTCGAGAGTTCGAGGTATTCGCGATGCTGTTCGTATTATTTTGGCAACAGCAGAGAGCTTAGGTCGCAATACAAATAAATTAATTATTAATCGCAATTCTCTTCGGCGATTTCGCCATAATTTTCGCGCAGATCACTCCAAACATCTGCAGATATTTCCTTGTAAAAATGACGAAAACAACAGGCCCGAATATTCAACTTTTTAAAAACTTTCAAAATAGTTGGCCTGAATTTTATAAAAATAATTACATCCCGGGAACGCACGACGAATACGTTCTGAAACATATTAATGATATAAAAAAAAAATCGAAATTTTTAAAAATTACACAAAAATGAGTCAGCCAAGGGATGAATACAAAGGACTTTTAGAATTAGCAAAAATTTTTCTTGGGGGGATTCCTTCGGGTGGCATTTCATTCAAAATGTCTGGCGCATTTCACCATGCGAGGTGGATGGCTAAAATAATATACACTTTAAAAATATTTATTTTTCGAAACGAATTTCCTCTCAACCAGGAAGAGTATAGTAGCATTAGAGATACATGTGTATTTCTAATTAACATTTATATTGAGCCGTGGATTTTGACCCCAATGGCTGCTATGGCGCCACGTGTAGATCTAGAATTCATCAAAAATATAATTCATTACAAAAATGTTAACGAAGAAATAAGCGACGTGGCATTAAACAAAATTGTGAACCATTTATGGTACTTGTCACCGAAGAATGCGGCGTAATCGTTTTTTGATAAAAAAGTATCAGTAGAAACAAAAAGATCGATGGTGCAAGCACTACAAAATGTAAACAATAATAATAATTATAAGAGATACATGACAACGACTATAGAAATTAAAAATCTTGCGAATTTGGAAATACAACATTTCGTATCATCTGAATAAAATAATTTTTTCAAACGGTTCAATATAAATTCGAAGCGATAGGTATTATAACAAAATTAGAAGTTGTGAATGACGTAGCAGAAAGAGCTAGAAAGATTAACCCTAGAAAGATAATCTGCGTAAAATTTACGCATGCTCTTGAAACATATTGCTATTTCTCTTTATTTACAATGAATTCGCCGTCGTACTCTTTAGACATCTCAGTCGTTGATCACAGCTTTAACGACATACATGCGTCGCTGCGGTAGGTGTTACCAATTTTGAAATATAACGGGTATGTGAGTCAAAATTACGCATGATTATCTTTAGAGTGACTTTCAAGATTTTTGCTTTTATGAACATTCATGTTGTTTGTGTTTTTGATAACCACTGTTTTGTGTAAACTGTTAAATGTTATTGTAGCTTTCGATATCGTGACTGAACAAAATTATGGCACGTCGGAATTTGAATGAAGATGCTATTCTAGCTGTCCTTTTAGAGACTGATGACGAGATTATTTGTGAAGAGACGGATAGTGAAATAGAAAGCCATGAAAGCGAAGATGACGTACAGAGCGACATTGAAGAAGCTTTCGAAAATGTAGAGACCGAAGAACAGCCGTCGCCTATCGCAGAAGAGTACATAGACGAAGTTAATGCAGAGCAACCAGCTTCTTCGTCAGCATCTCAGCGAATAATAACCTTGTCGCAGAGAAGTATAAGAGGGAAGAATAAACATTGTTGGTCGACATCGAAATCAACCAGAAGCGGCCGAGTCCCAGCATTGAATATTTTTAGATCGCAAAGGGGTCCCACACGGATGTGTCGCGATCTGTATGATCCGCTTTCATGCTTCAACAAGTTTTTAGTTGATGAAATAATTACGGAAATCGTAAAATGGACTAATGCCGAAATATCTTTGAAAAGGAGTAAATCTATGACCAGCGCTACATTTCGGGATACGTCCGAAGTTGAAATTCGCGCTTTGATTGGGATTATGGTAATGACAGCAGTGAGAAAGGACAACCACATGACTACAGATGAGCTATTCAAACGATCTCTATCTATGGTGTATGTGTCAGTGATGAGTCGTGATCGATTTGATTTTTTAATACGATGTCTCCGAACGGATGATAAAAGCGTTCGGCTCGCGCTTCGAGCAAGTGATGTATTTACACCGATTAGAAAAGTTTGGGATATTTTTGTACAGCAATGTATAAATAATTACACTCCAGGAGCTCATGTCACTATAGATGAGCAATTACTTGGCTTTCGTGGACGATGCCCATTTAGAATGTATATTCCTAATAAGCCAAGTAAATATGGAATAAAAGTAGTTATGATGTGTGATAGTGGTACAAAGTATATGATAAATGCGATGCCTTATTTGGGAAAAGCAACTCAGAGGAACGGTTTGCCACTTGGCGAATACTACGTAAAACAGTTATCACACCCTTTACATGGCAGTTGTCGTAATATTACTTGCGACAACTGGTTCACGTCAATTCCATTGGCAAAAAGTTTGCTCAAGGAGCCGTATAAACTTACTGTTGTAGGAACAGTGCGATCTAACAAACGAGAAATACCAGAAGAGTTGAAAAACTATCGATCAAGGGCCGTGGGAACTTCAATGTTTTGTTTTCACGGACCCCTTACACTTGTCTCTTATAAGCCAAAACCTTCTAAAATGGTTTACGTGTTATCATCTTGTGACGAAGATGCTTCTGTCAATGAAACTAGTGGAAAACCTGAAATGATTATGTATTATAATCAAACTAAAGGTGGAGTAGACACTTTAGATCAAATATGTTCTCTCATGTCATGTAGTAGGAAGACGAATAGATGGCCTATGGCCGTTTTTTATGGGATAATAAATATTGCATGCATTAACGCTTATATAATATATAGCCATAATGTCAACAGTAAAGGTGATAAGGATCTAAGCCGCAAAAATTTGAACAGCTTGCTGTAGAACCAGTCCCAAAAAAACGTATTTACTGCTCATACTGCCCATCAAAATTAAGGCGAAAAGCAAATGCATCGTGCAATAAATGCAAAAAAGTTATTTGTCGTGAGCATAATGTTGACATCTGCCAAAGTTGTATCTAACTAGTTTTGAAAAAGCTTTATATATTTTTTTTATTAAAAATACTTTGTTTATTTAGTATATCTATTAAAATTACTGACTAGAAGCCCAAGAAAGGGTGATAAGTTTCCAAAGACATATGATCTTTAAGTTTCGTTAATTACTGAAGTTGTTATTTTGTTTTTGTTTTTTCTTATAATAAATATATATAAAAATATCTAAAAGTCTGGTATTTTTACTTCACTTATATTGAAAAACGTAATCAACATTAGTTTATTTTAATTCGATCAACAAAATGCTTCTATTTAGCTTTCCAAAAAGCATGCGTAAATTTTACGCATGATTATCTTTAACGTATATCAGAATATGATTATCTTTCTAGGGTTAAAGAAAGATTATAATTTAACGTTATGCAAAAACGAAGAAGAAAAACAATTCATATTACAAATTGTAACCGATTATAGGGAAAATTACCCAAAAATTGATAAAACAACATTAAGTACAGATTTTTAAAAATTATTTATACTCTTATTATAATTAGGCCTATAAATAAAATATTTAGTTACAAGTATTTAACTGTCTTTTTCTACTTTTCCTTATATTAATGTGAGATCAAATTTTATATTTAAAAAATAAATATTAAAAATGTTGCTTAAACAAATTCATTAAACAATTTAATTTTTGCTTCGATATAATAAGAATATTACATTAAAATAGTGTTTAATGACCAGTGGAATAGAAAAAATGTGTACTTTTTCCTTTTTCGCATTTCGCAAAATTAAAATCTTTTGCATAAACAAACTCGTTGCGACACGTTTTCCCTTTGTCCGATCGACTTGAAATTTGGAGGGAATTAGTTTTTTACCGAGTAGAACAGATTGCAAGGCAGATCGCATCAAATGAATTTTTAAAAAATTTTGCACAAGAGCAACTAAGGTCCACCCTAATGTACATGCATTCAACGTATACCAAGAGAGTAAACAAGCGAGAATAAAACACAAGAGTTTAACACAAGAGTAAACACATGAGAGTAAAGGCCCAACTAAAGGCCTAACTATAATAGGAATATTGGCTTATCTGCAAACGTGAGCGGTCGCATCGATAACACAGAAATCGTATGTCACAACTATATTATGCAGAAAGTGGAAGAAGGGAATTTCGTCAAATCTTCGTTCAATTATTCTTGCTTAAGCAAGGTACGCTCCGAGGCGCACTTTCCGTACGAAAACAGCTGTTCTTAATTGCAATAAAGAAGAAAATTAAGTTCAAAGAAGAAATAAATTGCTAAAGAAACATGGAAGTCAGTACGTGATAAAGACATTTTATATAATAAGCGTCATCAATTTTACTACAATAGAATAATAAGAGAAGCTGAGTGGCAGGAGGTTGCTAAAATATGCGGTAGGACAGGTTAGTTATATGTGGGATTTTATATACATATTTAGAATCGATTTCATTTGCATACATTTTTAGCGCAAGATTGCCAGCATAGATGGAAACTGCTAAGAGAGCGATTTGCAAAAGAAATCAGAAAAATTGAAGCCCCTTCTGGCAGTGGGGCGCGCTACTTAGAAGAGTGGAAATACTTACAACCGCTAATGTATCTGAAAGATTCACTTGCTCCGCGGAAGTATGTGGGCATTCCTCTCTTAGTACATAGCAGGGTTCGGAATATATCCCTCAAACGAACAACTTTTTTTATATCCCTCACAAAAAAACGATCTCAAAAGATGAAAATCTGTTTTGACTCATGAGCGATTTTTATTTTTTCATCTTTGTTCAAAAAAATACATATCGCTCACGTTCAAAATAATTTCGATCTTCCAACAAAACTATCACTTGGGATGAAAAAAATTCTTATCTTCAAGTATTTCGATCCCTCAAGTTCAAAACATTTCGTTTGTTGACGAATAGCGATCGCAGAAGATGAGAAAACTTCGGCTGTCGCACCAAAACGATCTTCGGTGATGAAAAAAAGGCTGCGCAGGCAAAGAATCGATCTTTGAAGATGAAAATAATTTCGACGCAGGGATCGAAAAAAGCAGCGGAACAGAGTTGAATAGCATGGGTTTTGTTGGTGTTTGAATAGTCGCATCGCGGCAGAGACAATTGCTTGAAAATGAAGTTTTGTTTGTGTTTCGTATGAATATTTTTTGTTGGATTTGGTACACGATGAATTAAAATTAATTTTGCAAGGTGTGGCGTGTTAGGAAAAGTTGTAGAAGTAAATACGTAAAATATTAATGTGTAAAAATATTAATAACTAAATTGTTTTCTACCATAAGTACATTATTATTAATATATTTTATACATATTTCTATTATAAATGTTTATTATGAATTATGTATTTGCTCTCCGATTGAAAGCACTGATTGTGCCGCGTTACATTCGTCAATTTTATTATCCGACGGACATTTGAAACATGAATTCTTCTTCACTTCTTCCTTAATAAAATTTGTTACCTGTTGTTCCTCTAAAAATCAATCCTTTTTCATCCCAAAAGTAAATAGTTTCAAGGCCGATATACAAATTTGCCTTCCATTCATACATGTACATATGTATTCAAATGCCTACCTGCAAAATTTATTGCATATATTCGTAACGAGCTCGTAGAAAGGGTTGAGTAGTAAATTTTTGCAATTGCTTTACGTTTTTTATGCAGGACATGGTCCAAAAAAATGTAAAGATATTCATATGTATATTAGGATGGATTGAGAGAAAGCCAAGATTCTTTGAGAAAATTTCTTTAAAGTCAGCAGTTGCAAAAAAAAAATCTTCTGTGTTTCAATATCAGTGAATAATAAAAAGGGAAAATATAATGGGAAGATATAAGAAATATATATATGTATATATAATGAATATGTATAAAACATATTAGAATAATGTACATATGGTAGAAAACAATTTACTTATTAATATTTTTACATATTAATATTTTACGTATTTACTTTCACAACTTTCCTTCACACTCCACACCATGCAAAATTAATTTCAATTCATCGTGTACCAAATCCAACAAAAACATATTCATACGAAACACAAACAAAACTTCATTTTCAAGCAATTGTCTCTGCCGCGATGCGACTATTCAAACACCAACAAAACCCATGCTATTCAACTCTGTTCCGCTGCTTTTTTCGATCCCTGCGTCGAAATTATTTTCATCTTCAAAGATCGATTCTTTGCCTGCGCAGCCTTTTTTTCATCACCGAAGATCGTTTTGGTGCGAAAGCCGAAGTTTTCTCATCTTCTGCGATCGCTATTCGTCAACAAACGAAATGTTTTGAACTTGATGGATCGAAATACTTGAAGATAAGAATTTTTTTCATCCCAAGTGATAGTTTTGTTGGAAGATCGAAATTATTTTGAACGTGAGCGATATGTATTTTTTTGAACAAAGATGAAAAAAGATATTTATCAGTGAGGATGGAAATATTGTTATCTTCAGTGAGGGATATAAATTGAGCGATATAAAAAAGAAACGTTTTCCGAACCCTGGTACATAGTAATAGAAAATATGCCTTTTTTTATTTAGAACTCGGAGTAATGAGCAGGATGATTTTGGAGACCCTTCGCCCTCATACAGTGACGCTATTTCGCCCCCTCCCCAAAGAAAAATAAGTTGGAAAATATGTACCAAAAGTTTGGCAACATTATCGAACAAATGGAAAAAGAGAACACGGAACCCTCTGCTGATGAGGCATTCATGCTCTCTGTCGTATCTTTAATGAGGGACCTACCGGGCCCTGTGAAAGACAGATTTCAAGAAGATACGTACCGGCGATTATACGAGCTGAGGTCGATGAATCGGGCACTGGATTCGTATCAGTATCCAAACTAAACGGATAACTAAGATTTTTTCATGTGCCTTTTTTATAGTGAACTAAAAAGTTAATTTTAATGAAAGACATTGCTGTGAATATTTGCTTTAAGTTTATTTTAAATTGAACTCTAGGTAATAATAAAATGAACTCAAGATATCATATAAGAATTTTAATAAATTCGTTTTGCTTATATTAAAAAATTGTTCGTATTAATTCAAATTCTTGTAGAAAAAATCGCAAAATAATTATTTTGATAACTTAAATATTAAAAAAGTTGCATAGAGAATTTCTTATGCCTGTAGCTGATCTTCCGCCATACACATGTGCGTTGAGGGGTGGTGCTATAGAAGGAAGGTTATCCACATCACTTCTCCAGAGTCCATCGTGGATCTCTTCATTGGCATTGTTATATGTTTGTAAACCCCGCAAATTTGTAAACGAGCCGCAGCTTGCAACTCTGGTCAAACGATGAAAAGTAGAGTAGAGAAATTAGTTGGAAATTGTGAATCGTGCCGGCCAGTCGTGCAAACTGCGGTAAGTATAAGCAGAAAAAACTTCTTTTATTATTATAATTAAATGTCATAACATTTGTTCGTTTGAATAGAAATAAACACTCGCCCTAATTTGCAAACAGAATTAAGCGTTAAATTTCGAACATTGGCCAGGCAATTTCCGACTGGAAACTTAACATCTTTATTTCGCATTTTCGCTGCGATCAGCCATTTTGTGTTCGGGTGAGTCAACGTCGATCTAACCGAATGCAACGAACACCACCGAGAAGGAGCCCACGTTTAACAGGTAACAACGCGACTACGACTATGGAGCAAATAGCTGCTGCCAGGAGTCCAAGCCCACCGACTTCGACACCAGCCGTGGGAGCAGCAGCACCGAGTGACCTCCAGAAGGTCAACTCGGCAGTCGCCACGTCAAACACTGCCTATGCCGCCGCAATGCCGAGCGTTGCCGACGTTTCTGCTGCCGCCATGCCGAACGTCGCTTCTGCCACGACCATGCTAAACGTCAACTCTACTGCCGCCATACCAAACGTCGCTGCCGCTGCAATTTCAAGCGCTGCCGTCGCTTCAGCCGCTGCAAATCAGCTCAATGTTGCTTCAGCCGTATTACTACACCCGAACGCCGTCAGCAATTATAGAAATCCGGATTTTACAGTTCCTATTGTTTCAGCAAATTCGGTCGCCATTACGGACTCTGCATCTTCCATTGCAGAAGGTATACCAACAGCTAACCTCGCTTCGATAGCCCCTAATGCTGGCCTCGCCACAGCACCGATGCATACAATCGTCGCATCAACCGGCCAAATCACACTAGAAAGCGACGTCGACAGCATGAAAAGGCAAATTGCCGCCTTGGAACATCAACTAGCCATACAGAAGGTGAGATTAAATGAAACTCTATCACAATCTGACACAAATGTAGTATTTACTCCACCAACGTATCAAGTGCCGGGCAGTTATTCAAATCCACCAATAGCATTTTCGCCGCATAATATGCCAACACTGCCGCAAGGCAATACATATACGTGTGCGAGCCATCGAGATAGAGCCACTGCAGGCAGCACGTATAATTACATGCCGATAACGGGAGGTTTGAATAACTGCGCAGGGACTACTATGCCGAGCACTTTAAACAGTACGTATGGCGCCAAGAAAACTGCAAGAGTTACCGACCTTTTCGGGCAAGCCAGAAGACTGGCCGATATTTTACACAGCATATCTTCAATCAACGGCAACATACCATTATACAAATTTTGAAAATAATCAAAGGCTAATAAAGTGCTTAAGTGGGGAAGCGAGGGAGACAGTAAAATCGCTGTTGATCCACCCCGAGAATGTCGGCGCTGTAATTAACCAACTCTCCTTTAGATTTGGCCGGCCTGATCTGCTCATACGTAGTCAGCTAAAGGCGATTAGAGAAGTGGCGCCGATTGCCGAAAACTCCATAACAGCCCTTGTACAGTTTGCGACTAAAGCAAAAAATCTGACAGTATTTCTGCAATCGATAGATGGGGTGCAACATTTAAATAATCCTACTTTATTGGAGGAACTAGTTGCCAAATTGCCAATGAGCAAAAAAGTTGAATGGGCTATGAGGGCCGCTCAAATACGACCATACACCACAATTGAACATTTTAGCGATTGGCTGAATGAAATTGCAAACATATTGTGTACGGTACAAGAGACCGTCGATCCCAGAAAACGAACAGTCTTGTACACAAATAACGATAAAGCGACGAAAGTTAGATGCGCCCTTTGCCAAAATCAGCACCTCCCAACGAAATGTAAGCTGTTTTTGGACGCGCCGATATCCGAACGGTGGGAAAAAGTAAAGAAATACAATTTGTGTTTTTCCTGTTTGAAACAAGGGCACTCAATACGCCATTGTCGCTTTAAGAAGACATGTACACTCAGCGGCTGCCAAAAAAGGCATCACGAACTATTGCATGAGCCACAAGGAGGAACGACAACAGTACAAATTACGCCAACTAACGAAGAAGCCGTTTTGAGCTGTTCTGCCAGCGTCACCGCCAGTAAAGGCTTGCTATTTCGTGTAGTTCCTGTCAAGCTTTACGGGGCTAATAGAACTATCCAAACCTATGCTCTGCTAGATGAAGGCTCTTCGATAACAATGATCGATGACGAGTTAATACGCGAATTGGGGCTTCAAGGCCAGAGGAGGCGATTAAATATGCAGTGGATCGGAGGTAGGGCAGTTCACGAACCTGCCTTAGTAGTAAGCCTATACATAAGTGCCATCAATGCGAAAAGTAAGCACCTACTGAAAAATGTTTATGGCGTATCTAACCTTAAACTGCCTACCCAAACTTTAAACGAAAGCGACCTCAGCTGCCTTCAGGGTAAAGCGTTAATGCAGCCATATACAAATGCAGAACCTAAGCTAGATCATTGCCATCTAGGGCTACCGATCAAGTCCGTATTTTCGAACAAATCAGGGCCGTATGCCATAAACACTGAGTTGGGTTGGGTAGTGTTTGGACCAACCGGGAATAATGTGAACACCGAGCCTACTTGCCTATTTGCGAACACAATTAATAACCAAGATTTGCATAACTTAGTGGCAGAATATTTTGAAACTGAGAATTTCGGCATAAAACCATCGCCACCTATTGAAAGTAATGATGATCGACGCGCTAAAGAAATACTAAAGGCCACAACGAGAAAAGTTAATGGCAGATACGAAGCAGGGCTCTTGTGGAGTGTTGAAGATGTAGCGCTGCCAAACAATTATTCAACAGCGTTTAAGCGTTTAGTTGGGATAGAACGCAAAATGAAGAAGAATAAAGAATTCGCCGTCGCTTATACAAATGTTATTAACTCTTATATAGAAAATAAGTACGCTAGAAAATTGCAACCAGCAGAGGTAGAGACGACAGGACCACGAACGTGGTACCTTCCACATTTTGGAGTTACGAATCCTAATAAGCCAGGAAAATTGAGGCTAGTGTTTGACGCTGCTTCCGAGTGTGAGGGAGTTGCGCTGAACTCAGTTCTACTTAAGGGACCACAGAACTTACAACCATTGCCAGCTGTGCTGTTTCACTTCCGTGAAGGTGCGATTGCCATATGTGCAGACATCAAAGAGATGTTCCACCAAATATTAATACGCCCAGATGACAGATGCGCACAACGGTTCCTATGGCGAGGCGGTGACGACGAACAGCAGCCAAATGTATTCGAGATGGTGGCTATGACTTTCGGTGCGGCGTGCTCGCCTTGCACAGCCCAGTATGTTAAATACGTAAATGCGTTAGAGCACCAGTCTCATAGCCAGCGAGCTATCGAAGCCATAACAAGGTACCATTATGTGGATGATTTCGTCGACAGCTTTGAAACCGAAGAGGAAGCCGCTAAAATATCACGGGAAGTGCGAGCTATTCATAGTGACGCTGGGTTTGAGCTGCGTAATTTTGTTAGTAATTCTAGGAACGTGCTTAAAGCTCTGGGCGGCAATGCGACAGCTGTATCTATAAGCAACAAAAACAACTTATACTCTGAAAAGGTGCTCGGAATGTATTGGCAACCGGAGGCTGATAAATTCGAATTTAATGTCAAATTTAATTATGTTGAAAACAATGTTATTAACGGCACGAGGCATCCCACAAAAAGGGAGCTTCTTAGTATCGTTATGTCGATATATGACCCACTTGGATTTCTTAGTCATTTTTTAATATCAGCAAAATTATTGATGCGCGAAGTCTGGCGGCGTGAAGTGCGTTGGGACGAACCGGTACCAGATGAAATAGTAACTTTATGGGAAAAGTGGCGCCGACGTTTGTCATATATACATGAACTTAATATTTCTCGATTTTATTTTTCAAAAGGGAAACCGATAGATATCCAGCTACACGTGTTTGTGGACGCGAGCGAGGAAGCCTTTGCGGCAGTTGCGTACTGGAGGTATCGAGATGAACGCAATCAAGTAGGCACAGCATTTATATGCTCAAAAACAAGATGCGCGCCTATAAAACCACTTACTGTTCCACGCCTCGAATTGCAAGCAGCTGTACTGGGTACTCGGCTTGCGAAGACAGTATTGGAAGAACATTCAGTGAATGTGAACCGAGTAATCCTGTGGAGTGACTCGAGAACAGTAATAACATGGATCAACAGTGTACACTGTCGTTACAAACCCTTCATGGCCGTCAGAATAGCAGAGATCCTATCGTCCACCAAACCCACAAACTGGTTATGGCTGCCAACAAGTGAAAATACTGCCGACGAAGCAACCCGAGTGAACGAAAATGCGAGCTTCAGCTCGAATTCGCGGTGGTACAAGGGGCCATCCTTCCTGATGCAGGAGGAGACTAACTGGCCATCCAATAAAGACGAATCTAATGTGTCAATAGTACATGTGGATGATAAGGAAGAACTACGCAGAAAATACACTTTATTAGCAGTAAGTAGTCAGTTGATAAAGTTTAATCGCTTCTCATCATTTCACAGATTGATAAGATCTATTGGATGGGTGATCCGCTTCATAAATCATTGCCGCAAAGACAAACGTCGCGTTGGAAATAGTTATTTAACAACAACAGAAATTAGGGCGGCTGAATTGTGTTTATGCCGCTATGTCCAGCGTGAAGCGTTTACCGACGAGCTGCACCGAATAGAAGGAAATGAGTCCATTGAGAAAGACAGCGTATTGTATGAGCTCACGCCCTACGTTGATAGCCAAGGACTTTTACGTGTTTATGGCCGAATCGATGCAGCATCATGCCTGCCCTATAGTACGAAGCACCCAATTATATTACCTAGCGACCACCCATTTGCGGAATTAGTAGTGGCTCACTACCACGAGCAAATGAAACATCAGAATGCAGAAGCTGCCATTTGTGAAGTACGAAGGAAATATTGGATTCCCCGGCTTCGTCAACTGATGAGGAGAATGATAGCCAACTGCAACACATGCAAATTATTCCGAACGAAACCAGTCACACCAATCATGGGACCATTGCCCGAAGATCGCCTGAGACCTTACGTAAGGCCTTTCACGTTCACAGGCATGGATTATTTCGGCCCACTCGCGGTTACAATAGGAAGACGCCATGAGAAAAGATGGGTAGCGTTATTCACATGCTTAGTCACACGAGCCGTACATTTGGAACTAGCGCACGACTTATCGACGGATGCGTGCATCATAGCAATCCGCAATTTCATCAATTTTATTCTTTTTGATAAGTATTATAGACATGAAATGTATGATCTGGCAACCTTGCAACCAAATAGTTATAATACTTCTCGTTACTTTAAGAATAGCGATTAAATAATAAAGCACGTTGTTCGAATCGTTCATTCGTTAAACGGCCTGAAACCAACCTGTATGTCTTTCATTTAGATGAGTGTAATACATTACAATTGGCGACGAGGATTAATCAAATATACAATAGAAACAATTATAATATAATTGTAAGTACAATTGCAACCTTTCTTTGATTACAACATGCCAGACGATCAGTTAAATACAACTACGGTGTCTGTGGTACAATGTACCCGAATTCCAACCTCAACATGAAACATGGCAAGTTTTCCACGAAAGGTTAGAAATACATTTTGCTGAAATCGACTGTGAAGCAATAAACACAAAAAAGGCTATTTTACTTAAGGCAATTGGATCTTCGCCTTATGCTGTACTGCATAGCCTATGCTCGCCAAACTCACCAATAACGTTGAGTTATAGTGAATTGTGTAAAATGTTACAATATCACTATACTCCACCAACAATTATATATCGTGAAAGAAAAAATTTTCATGATGCTGTCAAACGAGACGATGAGTCAGTGGCAGAATGGTTTGCCAGAGTTAAAAGCTTGGCATTAAATTGCAAATTTGGAACACATCTCAATGCCATGGTGACAGATCGATTCATCATTGGGCTTCCTAAGCGAATATTTGAAAAACTGTGCGAGGAGGACGAGACGCTCACAGTTGAGAATGCTTTAAAAAAGGCAATGATAATGGAAACCAGACACGCTGGTAATATGAGTTCGAATGATTCTGACGTACAAATAAATCAAATAACGAAACCCAACAAGTACAAATCCAAACAACTAAAACGTCAAAACCAACGAGATGGGCAGCAAATGTGTATACATTGTGGATGGCGTAATCATACGTCAAACGAGTGCAAGTATAAAAATCATAAGTTTCACACGTGCGGCAGAGCGGGACATCTAGCTTCAGTATGCAGAAACAAGCGGCAAAAAGGAAAACACGTAAACTTAGTATCTAATAACAATACTAATACAATAAACGATCAGTCAACAGATTATGACGAAATATTAAATTCATCAATTTGTAGCATTAACAACTATAATTGCAGGAACGAATACCTTTTACTGGTTGACATCGAAGGTGTTAAACTTAGTATTCCATGTGACACTGGATCTCCATGCACGTTGATACCGGCTTCGTTGTTTAAACAATTTAAAGGTAAAGTAAAGTTAAAGGCTTGTGACACTAAATATTTTGATTACGGGGGCAAACATATTGATATTGCGGGCGAATTTCAAGCCAAGGTGACATATCGCGATTTAAAGAAAGAGGTCATTATTGTTGTTGCTGCATCTGACCATGCAGTGCCTATCCTGGGTCGTTCATTTCTACGCGCATTTAATTTCAGCCTGACACAAATAAATTTCCTTAGGGGATCAGACGAAGGGGCGAAATATAAAAATGATCTGATACGAGAATTTTCAGAAGTCTTTGACAACAACCTAGGTAGTTATAAACACAACAAAATTTCGCTTCCAGTAGACAGTACCGCCAAGCCCGTGTTTTTAAACCACGCCCATTACCACTAGCGTGGAAAGGGAAGGTAGAAAAGCAATTAAGGCAATTAATTGATGTAGGCGTGCTAGAACCAGTAGATATTTCAGACTGGGGCACACCTATAGTGCCCATTTTGAAACCTAATGGTGATTTGCGATTGTGTGGAGATTACAAAGTCACAATCAACAAATATTTAAAGAACTTTAAATATCCGCTACCCAGAATTGATGACATTTTTGCATCTCTACAAGGTGGAACATTGTTTACCAAACTAGATCTGTCCAATGCATACAACCAACTTCTTCTGGATGAAGAAGCTCAACGTATGTGCACATTAAGCACACATATTGGGTTATTAAAAATGAAAAGAATGCCTTTTGGAATCACTACTGCAGCCGCAATCTTCCAGAAAACCATGGAAGCTCTTCTATGTGGCATACCTGGTGTAGTAGTATATCAGGATGATATTACGGTAACGGGAAAAAGTTTCACAGACCATATTAACAATCTTAAAACAGTTTTAACAAAACTTAATGCGGCTGGGTTAAAGTTAAACGTTAGTAAGTGCAATTTCTTTCAAGACAGGATTACATATTTAGGATTTGTCATTGATAAAAATGGGTTATCGAAAAACAATGACCACGTAGACAGTGTTGTTAAAGCTCCTATACCTAAATCGATCACCGAGTTAAGGGCCTTCATAGGAATGGTCAATTATTATTCAAAATTTATTGAAAATTTTGCTCACAAAATGTCTCCATTGTATGAGATGTTGCAAAAAGGTAAGAAGTTTGTGTGGACTAAAAGAGCACAAGATGCTTATGATGAAATGAAGTCCGAAATAACTTCCGAACAGGTGCTGGTACACTTCGACTCAAAACTACCTTTAGTACTCACGACTGATGCAAGCAACGATGCAGTTGCGGGGGTATTGTCACATGAATTTTCGGATGGGTCGGTGAAACCAGTGGCATTCATATCTAGATCACTGTCCGAAAGTGAGAAAAATTATAGTACTTTAGAAAAGGAAGCTCTTGCAATAATTTTCAGTGTGACCAAATTGAAACAATTTCTGTTGGGCAACACGTTTACTCTATGTACTGACCACAAACCTTTGACCACCATTTTCGGTGAGGAGAAAGGACTCCCACTAATGGCATCGGCCAGATTTCAAGGGTGGGCTCTAATTCTAAGTAGCTTCAATTTCACCATAAAATATATAAAGGGATCTGCGAATAATGCGGATGGATTATCTAGAATGACCCAGTTGAACCGTGAGGCAACTCACGTCGAAAACAGTTATATAAATTATGTTGAGAAAGAAAATCCATTATTAATTGATTTCAAACTCATTGCTAAAGAAACTAGAAGAGACCCTGTACTTTCAAAGGTGTGTCACTCAATTGCAAATGGGACTATTAATGACATTCAAGGAGACAGTTTTATTGCATTTCGAAATAAAGCAACTTAGCTCACAGTAGAACAAGGCTGTATTTTATGGGGCTATAGAACAATTATTCCCACCAAGCTTCGTTCAACTATTCTCGAACGACTTCATCGGTCACACTTGGGCATAGTTAAAACAAAAGCTACAGCCAGGTCTTATATTTGGTGGCCTGGTCTTGATAAGGATATTGAACGTCTAATCAAGAATTGTAGAAGCTGCCAAGAGCTTCAACCAAGTCCTGAAAAAAGTGTATTAACACCTTGGCAACCAACAAATGCTGTATGGTGCAGAATACATGTTGATTTTGCTGGACCAATTCAAAACCATCACATATTCATTGTGGTAGATTCATTTTCCAAATGGGTGGAAGTGTTCAAGACCAAAGACATATCTAGTTCCTTTGTAGTTAAATGTCTTCAAGATTTATTCTCTCGATTTGGTCTCGTAGACATGTTGGTTAGCGACAACGGTCGACAATTTACTTCAGAACAATTTAACAATTTCTTAAAAGAAAACAACATCAAACATGTGCTAACCGCACCTGGGCATCCCGCCACCAATGGCCAGGCTGAGAATTTTGTAAAGACAATAAAGAAATCTATTTATGCTAATTTTAAATCCAATAACAATTCTAATTTGGATGAGAATTATTCAGAATTTTCTAATGGACTATAGAAATGTAGCACATAACACTACGGGCGAAAGTCCTGCAAAGTTATTTCTAGGTCGTTCTTTAAAAACAAAATTTAGCTTTTTTAAACCACCTTTGACTAAAGGGATAATTTTAGAGAAACAACGCAAGAACGTAAAGAACCATAAGGGGAAACGAACTTGTGAATATAAAAAGGGAGACAATGTATATATCCGTGACTACACTAATCCAAATCGTAAAAGTTGGACACCGGCTACAATTCAAAAGCAATATGGTTGTCGTACGTACTCTTGCATAATTAAAGACACTAATCGCGAGATCAAGAGACATTTAGATCAAATACGCGGTACAAGCAATACGGGAAACAATTACCAACCAGTCACCGTGCATGAGGAGCCAGTGGAAACTAATTACAACTCAAATGAGAATTGTGAATTTCAGGGAAACTCTCAGAGACAACTGAGACCTAGATGCAACGGTAAAGTCATTAAAAACATGTCTTAATTATTCTTAAAGTTCCTTAAGTCATCATAATTATATTTGACAAAACCTTATACAAAATCAAACCTTGTGTGAATAAGCATTTTTGCAAACATTGTACGTTATATAATAGTTTTCGTTCTTTCTTTTCTCAATACATTTGAATTGTGTTTGTACGCTAGGCATTCCATCTCTTGTACCTATAATGTGAATATCACTCACTCATATTGTAGAAACAAACACTTATTGTAAAAACATTAAAATGTATGTAACTAATAAGTAACTAATGTGAAATATTGAAATATATATATAAAACTGGTGAAGGGCATGATAAGTATTATAGACATGAAATGTATGATCTGGCAACCTTGCAACCAAATAGTTATAATACTTCTCGTTACTTTAAGAATAGCGATTAAATAATAAAGCACGTTGTTCGAATCGTTCATTCGTTAAACGGCCTGAAACCAACCTGGATGTCTTTCATTTAGATGAGTGTAATACATTACAATTTTATTTAGTGTTTTCCTATTGAAAAGTCCCAGAAAACTACTAAAAGTTATACAAACAATACTAAATAACCGCCTTTCAAGTTTTTAATTAATTTTATGCAACATTAAATAATTTCTTCAGTTTCGAGGATACGTACTCCGCGATTCTCAACTTTTCTTGTGAGGCTGGGCAACCCTTAAAAGCAGAAGGAATAGAATAAATAGAATAAGAATAAATAGAATAGAACGCACGACCCTCGGTCATAAAGATGAGCCGAATTACCAACCTGATCAGTGATAACTCAGTGGAGCACCCACGCCAAGACACTAACCTCGAACAAAAAAAATTACAAAATTAATGATCATGTTGTCCAATCAGTGGGAGACCCTCCTCGGCATCAAAAAACTCTCGTATTAACAAACCAAACAATACAAAGTGATAATGAAACAAATACCAACTTACCTGCTAACAATTTAACCGCCAAAATGCCGAAATTTCATAAAGCGAAGCAAAAGGCTAATCGCCAAATAGTCAGTGACTGTGTTTATAACAATAGATTTCATGATTTAATCTATAATTCCGAATTGGATTCGGATAATGAATCACTCTGCGATACCCCAATCATTGACAATAATATCGTTCCCAAAACTATCACCAACACGCAATATCTACAAGTGCCTGAAAAATATAAGCAAACCGATCTTAAAAACAAAGAAAACCAGCAAAACATTAATAACTTTTTAATTAATCTCAACCCTCCTGCGAGTTCCATTGACTCTTGTGTAAGCAAACTCGCTAAGTCAAATTTGAAAAAACTGAAACGCAAAAAAAGAAAAATGAAATCAACGGAAGACGTACATAATGGTTTTAAAAGAAATAGAAAAGTTTGCAATCTCCTACTTGGATGGCGATAGCCATAAAACGGCTACTCTAGTTAATCTTCTGCTTAACATTACAAACAAACGTAATGGTTAAAAAGCTAAAATGCTTCCTAATTAATGTTAATTCTATAATCTCTATAGCAAAAAGCCACTATCTTCAGCATTTCATTAAGCAAAAAAATCCGGACATACTCTTACTAAACGAAACTAAATTAAATGACAAACATATTATTAATTTCGGGAATTACACTTTTGTTAAACAATCTTGCCATGCACGTAGACATGACAACAATAGAACAAAAAACTTTCCCACTGCTATTTTGATCAAAAACAATATAAAATTCTCCCAACTCCATTTTAATAGAAATGAAAACCTTGACTTCACAGCAGTCAAAATTTTCATGACAAATAACAACCATATCACCCTGGTTTCTGCTTACAATAGACCCCAGGATAGTCTTCTATCCAACGATCTTGATAACATTTACAACTCCATTGATACCAACCTATTTATTATAGCTGGAGACTTAAACGCCAAACATCATTCTTGGGGTGACATTAACTACAATAGAAATGGACTCACCCTCAACGACTGGATAACTCACAATCCTTTTATTGAAATTACTAACACTAACGGTCCGACTCGCGTCTCCACTACTGAGTCTTACATTGACATTACTCTATCGTCCTAACCTACTTCGACTTCTGCAACACCAATGGTCGTAAGCTACTCAAAGTTCACGACTATAACTCTGACCACCGGGCAGTTGAATTCAATGTAGCTCTTAACGGAGATGTTTAACCCAACGAGCCTTGCTTAAGGAGAGACTTCACTAAATTAAACATCAAGGTCTTCAACCTCACTCTCGAAAAAGCATTGACAGACAGATCTCTCCCAACGAACAGGAATGTAGACATTGACGATATTGATGCAAATGTATCGTTACTTAACTGTGCATTTAATAATGCCATTGTTGAAGCGGTACCACTTGCGTCCACCTTCAAAAAAGGACTAGAACCCCTGCCCGAGTACATACTAGTGCACATCAGAGCAAAAAAAAGAGCTAGACGGGCCCTCTTCCGCACCACTAACCCTGACAGGATTAACACGATTAAAGCCATAATTAAAAACATGACAAAACTCATTAATGACCTAATTAAATTATTCACGAACCTATGTTGGGAGAAATTCCTAGAAAACACGAAATTAGATACATTTACCTACAGAAAAATTAAAGGGGTCTGTGCCTAACTACTAGGAAATCACCACCTTATTTAATCGATGACAATTCCTCAATCACCAATCTACCGCAATCTGATGAAACCAAAGCCAATTTACTCGCCAAACAATTCGAAAAGATAAGACCTTGACAAGCCGTCAAAACCTTGACAATACGCCCAAGGCGTATTTAATATTAATAACAATAATAACGCAACGGAATATAACTTCAACGACACGTTCTTGGCAGACGGAACCTCAGTAATTGCAAACTGCAATGCTAAAACAGAATATAGCAAATTTACTAATCCGGAAGACTTAGGACGGATTATCTGCAACCTAAACAACAAAAAAAGCTCTGGTACTGACAATATTAGCAACTTATCAAAAAAACCAACGCCTACCTTTGTAAATTCCTTGCTCCTTTATTCAACCACTGTATCCAACATTGTTATTTCCCCGCGGCGTGGAAAACCGCCAAGATTATTCCCATCCACAAACCCGAAACTGAACCCAACATTCCAGGCAATTATCGCCCCATATCCTTGCTATCACACATTAGTAAGATTCTGGAGGCCGTAGTACTAAAAAAAATTGCGATCCACATAGAAAACAACAACATCCTTAATAATAGCCAATTTGGCTTTAGGTCTCAGCTATCAACTAATCATGCACTATCGGTCCTCAAGGACTTCTTAAGCTCAAACAGCAACAAAAACCAAGCTTCCATAATAGCTTCTCTTGACTTTGCCAAAGCCTTCGACACGCTTTGGAAAGACGGCCTAATCTACAAACTCCATTACCATTATAAATTTGACACCTTCATTTGTAAATTTCTTCACAACTACCTAAGCAATAGAAATTTTGTTGTCGAAATAAAATGCGTAAAATCTGAATTTTTACCACTTTGGGCGGGAGTCCCACAAGGTTCTCTACTAGGCCCTACCTTATATAATCTGTTTATAGCAGACTTACCGCAACCCTCAAGTTTGAATAGACCCAACAATATTCGAAATATAGTTTATGCAGACGACATACTGGTCATGAATTCAAATAAAAGACCTTTAAGATCCAACAACGACCTTAATGACTACCTTGAAATCCTTTATAACTATTTTAATATCTGGAAAATCAAATTAAATATTGGAAAATCTACTGCAGCCATAATCAAAGGTACGTAAATATTTAAAAGCGCAAGAAAATTTACCCCCGACCTAAGAATAAATAATATTAAACTCAACAACAGTGAGCAATTCAAATATTTAGGAATAATCTTTAACACAAAATACAACTTTATCCCACACGTAAGCTACGTTTTAAACAAAGCCAAAGTGCGCCTTGCTTCCTACATGAGAGTAATAAAAAGTAGCTCTAAACTCACCACTAAAATTAAATTGCTTCTCTATAAACAAATCATCAGACCGTTACTAGCCTACGGGTTCCAAGCTTGGTTTGAAATCTCCTGCTGCCAGATGGACAGAATTAGAAGATTCGAAAGAAAGGTCCTTAGAAACTGCATTGGTTCCAAATACCTCACTACATATCGTACACCGCAAGGTTTCTTCAAAATTATCTCTAACAAAACGGTATATAACGCAGCCAAAATCGAAAGGTTCGATCTCTTTGCATTAAGAATCACCAAAGACTATATTGACAAATGGCAAGAAAGCAATAACCCTTTAATCACAAACTTGAATGATAAATCGGATAACATTCGAAATATTAACAACATTAACTACCTCTCGCCTATTCACTTAAAGCACATGTACAAAAACAACTACCTATTAAAAGATGGTAAAGCCGTCTTTTACCATAGAAGACTTCGCTCATTAGAATCCTCCACAAACACTGTATATAATGAAGCACAATACACGCCCTATGATTGAGTTCAGTATATTCTCCGAGCTAGTCATACTATATATGCACCAAACTTTTAGTATAATACTAACTTATAGCAATACTTTATACTTAACAAACTGTTAGTATAATATTACTGTATGACAACACGATACTCATTAAATAAGTAGCCATAAGAAACTTTGTACCTCTAATATATGTTACAAACATTTAATATAATATAAATTATGGCAAGACTTACCAATATGCTAACTATAAGATTACTGTACTCATTAAATAAGTAGCTATAAGAAACTCTGTATACTTGGACAGATACCTCTAATCTGTAACGCATGTAACACTGTTAATTAACTTCACGAGGTGGTACTCGCCACATCACCTTTATAGTACTTAAGATAAACATCACAGTGTATTCACTCTTTTTAATTCTTTTGTAAATAATATTAACCTTTAACACATATAAAAAATCTCCCCATGGGAAATGCATATGTAAACCCATATAATGTAATATATGTTAACATTGTATATACATATGTAAATATTTGGCAATAAAGAAAGAAAGATTAAAAGCAGAAGAAAACATATGTTATGTTTTTCTGTACCATGAAACAGCTGTTTTAATTGCTTTCAATTTCATGCAAAGCTTGGTCGTTCTACTGATGCATGGAATGAATAGCTTGCTTTTCGTTGACTTCTCTCACAAAACTTAATATGCATATGCATTGCAAGGTTGGGCCTTAAAGCATTAAACACAATCGGAGCAACAGGATACAAGATACATTTTTAGCTGTCAAATTTACATGGGCTCTTATGGAGATCGAGAAAAAAGTTTGCTTTCCAGTTTGTTGCTCTGGTTCTCGTTCCATTTTGTATCTTGTCTCCGGGCTATTTCTAATTTTGACGGCAACAAAATCATTCTTGTTCTTCTTCGGTGTGTTTGTTTACATTCTGTCATGTAAAACTTGACAATTTGCATTAAGATTGTTTACATTCTGTTTGTTTCTACCTGTGAGTGATCTACAATACAATACAAAACAATTCATAATGAATATTAGGCTCTTATAAATGCTGTTAAACAGCATCCTTGTTTATACGACCTGGCGTCGCCAAATTATAAAAACGTTGGCCAGAAAGATGCTCTGTGGGGCGACATCGGCAGGCAGCTGTATTTAGATGGTAAGTTTTTGCTTCAAAAGTATTTGGTTTGAAAATTATCTCTTTAGGAGATACTTGCCGGAAGAAGTGGAAGATGCTCCGGGACATGTACCGGCGTGCCAAACGGTCAAACATTTTGGCCTCGGGCAGCGCTGCACCGTATCGCAGGAAAAAACAATGGCACCATTACGAGGTCATGATGTTTCTCGACGGGGCCCAGTCCAGCAGGTGATAAGTGGATTAAGCATTAAAGTAAGAGCAAACATTAATAGTTTGTGTAATATCTTTGCAGTACCATAGGAAATCTCGAGGTAGAGGACAGTGATAACCCTCAGCTACGAAAAATACAAGATGACTTTAGCGCGACTATGGCCAAGATTTCAGAAACCCCCAGCAAATATCGGAGCTGTTTGAGCCGAAGGAGGAAAATGAGATTGACATGGCTTCCTCTGCCATGGCACATCTTCTAAAATCTGCGCGCATGCCACAAAATTTAAAAACATCCGTGATCAGTAAGGTACAAGCAGTTGTGTTTTGCGAGGTCCAAAACTGTACTGCACGGAAAAGCGAAGGCAATTAAAATTGCGACACTTTTTGAGTTTATTTTTCCTTTTCTTATTTTATTACTGAAGTCAATTACTGAAATCAATGTTTTTTTTCTTGTTCCCCATAAGGGCCATTGTAATTTTGACAGATGCCGCTTGTATCTTGTAGCCGGTAGCCTTGATTGTGGTTAATGCTTAACCAAGCACGAGAGGAGACACATGAGACTAAACAAAAGAGAGTAAAACACATGAGAGTAACCAAGCACGAGACTAATCACATGAGAGTGAACAGACGAGAGTAAAACATATGGGTAGCGAATGCCGAAGAGATGCTCACGCACACGAGGAACGGAACGGTGAACATGAACCGAGGTTAGCTGCCGAATCAGAATCGAAGCTACAACCACTTGGTGATAGACTACAGAACAAATCGGACGTGCGAACTCCACAGGTAACAACAGCGGTGTAAACAAGAAAACAAACAGAAGACTTCGTTCTTCACACTTTAGTGAGTACAAATATTTTGTTATTTGAAACTCAGTGACAAACGTATTAACGCCGCGAGTTTAGAATATATTGTCGACATACTGACATCCCAGGGTGTCAGGTATAGTAGTCGGCGCGTGGTTATCCCAGGCCGCTCGACCATATATATTCGTCGATTAGTAATACAGGAAATCGGGTAATCAATGACAAGCACATTAACGCCGCGCAAGGATAATACATACTGACATTGCGTGGTTATCCCCGGCCGCTCGACCATACACAGACGAGGTAGAGCTTGACAGGACTACATCGGCAACACTAAGGTTCATGCAGACGAGACTACCGCACAAACTCAGTCAGCATTTGAATTTAAGAAATAAAATTGTATTGTTAGAAAATCCTAGAATCTATAAATTTCTGTGTCGGACCGTGGACTAGCCGGCGAGCTAACCCGCGTACAAATCCGGAGAACCGGGTAACTTCGTTACAAAACTTGATCTTACAAGCTCTTCTAAAAAACTGTGGAAATGCCTAATCGAACATTGAAAGATTTGTGCAAAATCAGGATCTCTTTGGAGGTATAATGATTTTGCTAGCCGGCGGTTTTTGGCAAACGTTGCCTGTTATTCAAAGGTCGACAGGATGAAATAAACGCTTGTTTGAAGTCATCAAATTTGTGGATATACGTGAAAACTCTCACAATAACAAAGAATATGCGAGTCGCATTACAAAATGACAAATCGACGGATATGTTCTCGGCGCAACTATTAGACATTGGCAATGGCAAAATACCGGTTAGCGCTTCCCCGGGCTTAATTTCATTCCCACCGAATTTTTGCCAATTCACATCATCGAAAGACAAATTGATAACGAAGTGTTCCCGAATATTGTCGCAAATTACAAAAACCTCGATTTGCTAGCAAACGCGCAATTTTGGCGCGAAAATACACGTAAACGATCTGAATATAAAAATTCAGAATCAAATCCCAGGCCAAATCCACTCATATAACAAGTCAATCGGTAATTACCCAATTGAACTTTTGAATTCATTGGATTTGCCAGAGTTGCCGCCGCACAATTTGCAGCTCAAGTTCGGCTCAGAAGTAATTATGTTACGCAACTTGAACCAACCAAAAGTATGCAATGGAACAAGACTGGCTGTTAAGAAGCTTATCAACAATGTCCTTGAAGAAACTATAATTACAGGAAAATTTAAAGGGGAAGATGTACTAATCCCAAAAATACCTATGATTTCAACAGATTTGCCATTTCCATTTAAGCGTATCCAATTTCCCGTTCGCTTTGCATTCGCAATGACTATTAATAAATCGCAAGGCCAATCATTGCAAGTGTGTGGAATAAATCTAGAATTTCCATGTTTTACTCATGGACAGCTGTACGTGGCGTGCTCGACAGTCGGTAGACCATCAGCGCTATTCGTTTTCTCTCCTGATAGAAACACGAAAAACATTGTTTATTATCAAGCGTTGCGATGAGCAAATTTAAAAAAAAAATTGTGAGTTAGGATGCATTGTATAATATTTAATTTATATAAAGTCATGATCGTATTAAAATTTTTCAATTCAGGTATTATTAAATTCGTGAGGTCAGCTAGTAAATTTATAAACTTACTGCGATTCCTATGGGACCTTCCAGCTAAGATTCATAACTTTTGCTTAATTTTCTGTGATTCCCAAGGGACCCTCCAGAGTGAAAATAAAGCGTAAAAATATAAAATAATAATTAGTGCTAAATACAACCTAAAATTAACGCTCATATTTTCAAAACAAATTAGAATGACAAACCCCGATAATTTAATCCAAACTCCTCTATTAAATAACCCCAGCACATCCAGTCCATCCAGTGCATGCAATACGAACTTACCTACAATGGACGATCTGACTAGAATAATTACTCAGGTAATGACGGAACACGGAAGCAACATAATGAGGAACGCGCACAAACCTAACTCTGAACGTTACCGACAAATTAGAGAAGAGTTTAGAGGACAAATGTCCCAATTAGATAAAATCCCCGACATAGTGCGTTATATCCGTGAATTTTCAGGTAACGCAACCGAATTCAGCGCATAGCGAAAAAGTGTAGATCGCGTTTTCCAAATCTACGAAAACGAAAAGGATACACCAAGATATTTTTGAATCCTGAACGCCATACGAAACAAAGTGGTAGGAGCCTCCGACTCGGTTCTAGAATCGTATAACACCCCCTTAGATTGGAAAGCAATCTCCCGTTGCCTTATTATACATTACGCAGACAAGCGCGATATCACTTATCTTGAATATCAAATGACTTCGCTTGTACAAGGAAGTTCCCCGGTACAAAATTTTTACCAATCGGTGTACAATCACCTAATCACTCATTCTCAACAAAATTTCCTGTTTCGAAATAGGCCGCGAGTCACTAGAATTGCTGACACAGACATATAGACCCAAAGCTCTAGACACCTTCATTAGAGGCCTTAAATTTACCTAGACTAATAACTAAATTTTTAGGACTCTAAATTTAGGATGCAATACGCACACAGCAAATCAGATACAAGACAAAAATTTAACCATCTGCCACCTCCGCTCCTTCCACCAAGGCACTTTACCTAAGTAGTATATGTACCAAGGCACCAACCACAGCCATTTCAATATAATTTTCCACAACAACCCGGATTTAACAACACTCAAAACTTCCAACCATAGAAATTATCAATGACCACAGAATATTACACCACGGCCATTCGCAGCAAAGCCACAACCAAGGCCAGAACTTATGGATATCGACCGGACAATCCAAACGCAAAATATAAACTATTAAACTACTAAACACGCAATAGAACCACCACAGCAAATGCACGACGAAGAACCTTTAAAAGCCTACTTTTAGAAAATAAATGTTAGTGACGTTGAATCCGAACAAAACCATTCAGAATTTGGACACGTCTATTTTTTAGGCTAAGCAAGTCCTCGCTCCCGTACATCGAATAAAGCCAAAGTCGAAAATATATCCAAAATCAATTAATTAAGAATCCCATAAAAAGTTAAGGAATCTTCTTCCCTAAATCCATAGTCAGATATATTAAAAGAACACACAATACCTTAATAAGTCCTTGCAGTCAACCAGATATTCTAAAATTTTTCCTTCTTCCAAACCTAAACTCATTTCATGGAATTATAGGTAATGACACTCTAAAAAAACTGAATGCCATAATCCATACACAGGACAGTTACATGACAATACGGAACCAAGTAAAACTTAAAATCAAATAAAAATAATCATCTGCAGTACATCCTTTAACAACACGCCACATGAGAGACCAACAAGAGAAATCCATAAAAACATTAGCAGCAAAATTCTGGAGTCTATTTTTAGAACAAGGCGAACAATTAACCCACACTACAAAAGTAATAGGTGAAATAACCACCACAACAGATTCACCCGTTTACACTAAGAGTTACCCTTATCCGATGCCTTGTGAGGTCGGTTTCTCCCTAATTGGCGTCGTGGTGAACACCACCGCCTCGAGGTAACTACTTTCGAACTCGACGCGAGATCGGGTGAGTGCCGTGTGCAATATCATGCCATCTTACGGGACCCGCTTCGCTTAGCATTGGGAGTGAAAGAGCGAGAGAGACGGCGAGAATACCGATACCGCGTGTTATGTTCGCGGAGGTTGAGGTAGGTCGGCAAGGAGCGAATCGAACCTTCTTGCTTTTGGATCGTTGACGCGTGCACACGCGTATCAGAAAACTCGCCTTGGTGCTTCGCGATAAATAGTTAAGTTAGAAAAATAATGATGTTAATTTTTCGTCTAAACGATTTTGATAACGACTAGTGTTGAAAGTGATTCTGTTGGTCAGTAAGACATTTTTGAACACCATGTAAGCGTGGATGAACATTGTAAATTACAGAACCATAAAAAGTGCTTAGTTCAAATGCATTAGTAATGGCTACGTCACATCGACCACGTTTCTAAATTACAACTTAAAGTAGAAAAGAAAAAAAAAAGAAGAAATTTCATACGGTGAAACCAACCACCAGAGAACTGATTTACTGTATTATCCGTACCATTACGCTACCATTATGCAAAAGTGCAGCAAGGTGTCTTTACAACACCAACGAAATTACCCAACAACAACAACACCAACAAAAATCACCCAACAACAACAACACCAACGAAAATCACCCAACAACAACAACATCAACATCGAAATTATCTGCCTTCACGTTCCTCAGCGGTGAAGCTGTGAATTGAGCCGAAGTGGAATCCGAGCTTGGACGAGAAGTGGCAGTCATCAACTATTGTATTAGTAATTGTATATCCTTTCATTGTATCTTGTTAACTCGAACAAATCTCTCCATATCCACAGTTGTGGAGATACAAGCCAAACAAAAGTTTTTTTTCCATATCAGCAGTATGAATTCTTATATGCTATTATGACAGTTTTAACTTTCATGAGGAATGCCACATCAACCTGGATTTCCTGAGTAAGCCACTATAATTCCTGGTACTACCCTGATTAACCAAATAGTTTAACAAAGTTTGGCAGTTATACACACTTGTTTTTATGAATCTTGTTATAGAAAGGTACAATAACCTAAGAGCTCACAAACACACCATGATTCTTACTATTAACCAATATCCTAAGGTGAAATGTTGTAAAGCTATAAAATAGCAAAACCACAGCAATGTTAGTGCTAGTAGATATTGAGCAAATTTTATTTTTCATCTACCCTAAAGCTACCCAATGTTTGACTTTAAACTTTACCAAGTTATCAACTTAAATTATGTCCTTAGAATGACAGTTACGAGACGAATTCTTTCGTGATTGGTTTTTTTTTTCTTTCTAAAGTAATCATAAACTAAGGAACAGTATCTATTTTGTTACTCATCTAAATTAACTAATGCCAACGTGCAAATAAGAGTTGAATACAATATTACATGTGAATCTTAATAAATAGCTTATAAAATAAGAGATGAGTGAAATGTTGTATATTACATCAGCAACCCTAAATAAAACCGTACAAGGTTTTTCTCTGTATTTCAAAATGCATTCAAATTAAATCTGGAAATAATACTATATCAAACATCAGTTTAGTTAACTTACACTAATAGAGATTAGGTGACATATACTGAAAATAAAATAGATAAAAATACAACAATTTTAAAGTTACGTAACTTAAATTCTAAAATATTGAAAATGACAAATTAAAAGTAAACTACAATAGAAATAAATGCATAAAAACCAACTATAGTGTAATAAAAGTAAATAACTTAAAATCTAATATATTGAAGTAAAGAAATTAAATTTATACTACAATAACAATAAATACATAAAACCAATTATAATATAATAAAAATAAATAAACTAAAATATAATATAACAAGATGACCCACCTAAAAATTTTACTGTAATAAAAACAAAAAAAACAAGAGAATATACTTACAAATTAGAATACAATATCTTAAAATACCATAAACTATCTAACTACGATTCCCTAGGATTAACTGAATTAAAATGAATGAAACGAAATACAGTGCTGTAAATACCGTACACTAAAGTTCGGTATAATTGAACGAATTAGAAATGTAATCCCATTAGATAACTGAGAAGATCACAATCAGGTTTAGTTAGATCCAGGTGGTCTTCACCCATGAGTATATTAAACGTCAACAGCAAATTGAAAGCAAATATGTTTGCTAAATAACAACCCTAAGATAAGTTAACCACCACTATGTTAGATTAAGTATACATTCGTATTACCTTTTATTTTGTATTGCCTATGCATACAATATCCTTTTGATAAAATTCTATTAGAAACCCTAAACTGGTTGAAGTTATTATAAATAAATATAATGTACACTTACTTAGTCATTGATTTATTAATACTATTAAAAATGGTTTAAGCCTGAAAGGTAAGTAAGCTTCGCTGACTCGGACTCCGAAGCGACCTCAGTATCGGCTGGCAATTCAACCGGGTTCGACTGCCAGCAAGGTTGGGTGGGCACGGGTAGGCGGGGCAACCTTCATCTTCGCTCCGCCCCCAAACTCCTCGTGACGCGACATGATTCACAACGTTCGTCCGATCGTCCTCGGGAATCTTGATGTTTGGTCACTACTCTAGTAATATCCTGTTTGAATATATTTCTTCTTGAAGTCTTGACTCAATTTAATGTTTTTTTTTTCTAGTAACGCAGGCGTTATACATTGTTCACGGCTTTTCCAACCCCCCCCCATTTTCCCTGAGCACGGCCTGACCGAGTCAAGCTACCCTGAACAGTGAATCAACTTGTTTTTTTTTTGTTCGATTAAGAACCAACGCGGAACCCGACTGGTGACCTTCTTGGTTGTCGGGCGTTACAGCCTTTGAAAGATGAAGTAGAACCAGAAAGAGTGCTAACTTCGGCTTGGCCGAAGCTACACACGTTTACTTAAAAGTTAAGCGTTGCAATGGTCTAATTTTTTTCCTTTCCAATCTCAAATAGCCTGTGATAAAAGACAATATTCGTGCCAAATTTGATAAAAATTCATTCTCATTCTATTCATTCTCCTGTAATCCAATTTTATTTAATTAGTGGGCGGACCACGCCCATTTGTGGTAGTCTTTTTTGGTCAGAGACAATGGACTTCAGGACAAAATTTCAACCGCAAATTCGTTCTACAAGCTGAGAAATTTAGCTATAAGCATGGATGAATTTATATTCACTATAAAAAGTAGGCGTGGTAATGTCATATTTTCAATACCGATGAGTTTCTAATGATAGACAATATTCGTGCCAAGTTTGATGAAGATATTCGTTCTCTTGTAATCATGATTTCCACAGAGAGACAGACGGACGGACATGGCTAAATTGACTCAGGAGGTAAACAAAAAACCGGACTCTAATGGCAACAAGCAATATAGACTAGACCGGTCCTTATTTCTTTTTTTTCGAATTCGAATGACGGCAAGCGCTAAAACCATTTTATTTGATCCTAAAAATACACAAAAAAAATTTGAGCTTGATTGGACAATTTTTAGCCGTGCCCCCGCTAACATTGAAATGTTTTTCCCCGGTTTTTCTTGAAATGTATCTGGCAGCCCTGTTGGTAAGTACTTATTGAAATGTGTGTGTGTGCGTTTGGCAAATGTGACACAACTCAACCCACAACTCTCTCTTTTTTTGTGGCGGCCCAGTACTGTGTTGTTGTTGTGTACGTCTGACGAAAATTCGCATAAATAAATCATTTTGTATTGCAACTTTCACACGTGGAGATCGACGAATTTAGTGAAATCGTGAAGTTCAAACAAAAAAATTTAAAAGAATATTGTCCAAAAGATTACCTTTAAAAAATTGAACAAATAAGTTTTAAAATTAAAAATCCAAAGCGATGACAACCAAAAGATTTCGATCGGATGATGATATTATGTTAATTGGCGTAATTGACCACCAAATTACTGGAGCTAAATTACCAGGAAGAAAACAAGTGCTACAAGTTTTATTTTATAATTTAAGAATAGTTGGTTTAAATTTAAGAGAAAGTTCTAAATTAGTTGTTGCTGAGGTTAGTACGTTTTGGCAAAAAGCACGAATTCCAACACACCATGAAAAACACTGCATTGAGAAGCTGGAAAAATTATACAACGAGTGGAGAGATATTACAAAGCATCATGGTCGAAAAACAGAATGTCAAAACAAAAAAGAAACTGAATTTCAAGATAAATTACATGATTTATTCGATATCGCACACGCAAACGCGATAGAATTAATAAAATACAAGAAGACAAAGAGTTCTTAAAAAAGCAACGAGAAAAAGGAAGACCAGGTTGTATGCTAGGAACGGATAGAATTGTCATGCAGAAAGAAAAGCGAAAGGCAGTCCAGAAAGAACAAGAAAACCAGCGTCGAATAAAAGAAGATGAACGAAAAGAGTTATATGAACAACATACTCAAAGAGGTATACAATTAAGAATTATATCTTTTAAGCAAATCAGAATTATTGTTGTAAAACAGGTATGATTGACATTGACGACGAAAACGATATTGAAGTTGTAGCATCAACATCAGCAGGAAATGCATATCCAGGTATATCAGGTATATCCAGAGGTAAAACAAATTTGTTTACACCAAGACTGCTTTCAACTTTGGATAAGTGGAAAATCACTGATGGTGCTGCAGTTCATATCCTAAGTGCAACTGCTGACGCGTTGGGCTATGATATCGAAGATCTTATACTAAATCGTTCATCAATTCGTCGAATGCGTCAGAAACATCGTGCAACAACAGCACAAAACAAACAGCAAAAAAAGATTTGACTACGCTCAGGGATTACAAATTTGTAAAAACTTATCTGTAGTAAATGATGCAGCTGAAAGAGGCGCCAAATTCATTACAGATTATAATAATAAATTAACCCACAATGAAGAGGAGAAACAATTCCTTTTTCAAGTGGTTAAAGAATATAACATGAATTATCCCACTTTTAAAAAGACTTCACTATTAAATTAAAATAATATTAATGTTACTATGAGTATGTAATTAATAAAAATATTTCAGTTTATTCTTACTTTTCAAATAAATGCAAATAAAATAAAAAAATATATTTTTTTTTGCCTTATTTCTCATAATAAAAACAAAAAGGTGCTTGGGGCACGGCTAAAAATTATCCAATCGTTGTCAAATTTTTTTTTATGCTTTGTGAGACTAAAACGAATATTTTTAGCGCTTGCCGTAACATATATTCGAGAAAATAAATTTGTCCATATAAATAAGGACCGGTCTAATATAGACCTATGACTGACTATCTGAAGCTAAATTCCGTAGTAGTGGTTATATGTACCTTCTGGCGCAAGGTAGCGACTGCGCTACGTGTGATCCGTGTGGTGCGCTTTGTATGGTAGCGACTGCGCTGCCCGTGTGGTGCTATGGATATGTGAGAGTGAGCGAGAGGGCGATATTTTGACGGGAGGGAGGGAGGGGAGGGAGGAAGGGAGGGATGGAGGAAGGGGAGGGGAGGGAGGAAATGTGGGTGTCAAAACTGACAGACGGACAGACCGACATACATAGCTCGGCGTGCTGACTGTTGCGTGTGTGGTGTGTTCCTCTGCCTTGATCTCTGCCCGCTTGTGTATCGTTTGTGGTACTTGAGATTTTTGTTTTTGCACAGAATCAGAATCTAAACAAACGCAATTAGTCATTTAGAACATGTACGAATTTGTTTGCATATTGAACTTTGAATGGATTTGAATGACTGGGTAGTAGTTTTGCTATGTGGTTGTTGTTGTTGTTCTTTTTCTTCAGCTGGCAGACGTACTTTTTACTCTTTGCTCTTTGTTGTTGGAACTTTTATTTCTTTTTTATTGCTCTGATTTAATTGCTATGTGGTTGTTGTAGATTTAGTAAATGAGTTATAGGCATTTCAAGTGTTCGATTGCCTCGCAACCGCACTTATTGAATGTCCATATGAGCTGTTATTTTTGAAAGTGGAATAAGTCCATTTGTTCATATATCGAGATATTTAAAGGTTTTAAAGGATAAGTTTGCGTTTGCGAATCAATTTAAAAATATTGGCAACCGTTAATCAATCCGAGTGATGTTTTTAACACTACACACCTATTAAATATTATTATGAAATAATAATTATTGAAAATATTTCAAAAAATAGGGGATTTTTTAAGCTCCAAATGGACTATACCACTTTCAAAAATAACTTTTTTGCGATAAGATTTGTGTTGTTATATTTAAAAGTGGAATAAGTCCATTTTTTCATGTATTAGAATATTTAAGGGCTTTCATTTGAATAAATTTAAAAATATTATCAAAAGCTAATCAATTTGAATGATTTTTTTAACACTTTTTAATTTTGTTATGATGTAATAATAATTAAAATTATCTAAAAAGTAAACGGTATTTTTATCTCCGAATGGACTTGTACCACATTCAAAAATAATCAATTGAATATATGATTATAAATATGGATAGAATGTGTCTATATCTTACTAAAATTACCCTTAACTCATTTTTTTTTTAAATGGACTTATTCCACTTTCAAAAATAACAGCTCATATATTGATACAATTATTTCAATCTCAGAATTGGAGTTGACATTTTCGATACTTCTGTTTACAAATATTTCTCAGAATAAAAAAGTTGTAAATTAGAATCATAATGTAAACAAATGCAATTGGGCAGTCAGAAATGTATAAACATGAACGAACTTGTTTATTAATAAGGATGGAGAACGTTACTATGACGAGTTTTAAGAATCCAAAAAGAAATTTTGCTTGATGAGCATTTAGATGAAATACTGAACTGCTACATAGAATTAAACCATTATAAACATCAAGTAATAATAGAATCTCTTCATGGAAATCACTAGTTGGATAGTTAAAATTTTACGATTTTTTGTTTTGTCCGCGCTTAATAATTTGCTGATCTAAGCTTTCGTTTTGCGGGATTCCAGTATAAATACGCTCGTCGTTTTCAGAATTTTATTCAGTAAATCTAAAATTTAAAAGCGAATAATGTCGAGGTATCCAGTTGAGCAATATGTCTTGCCAGTTGGCATGTTTGTAGAGGAAGTGTTGGCCGAGATCCAGGCCAACGCTTAGGATTTGCAGCCACTGGCTCCAATCCTTATTCAGATGAGGGACAGTTTCGAGGCGAATCCATCGTTGGATTGGCTGAGATTCATGGTTGGAGTACTGAAGACGATCCAACATCTCCGGCCTGGGTTTCCAGAGGTATACCCGTGTCTAGCAGAAATTTAGTGTGTTATATTATTATCTTCATCTCAAAGGACTTTTAGTAAATTGTTTTCTCTTTGAAATGAATGAATCCACTCTGAATGAATGCTATATTATTCTTAAAAATAAAAAAGGATCTATTTTTTAAATTATAAATTAAGTTTTTTTTATTTATTCATCCAACATTTTAGAATGTTTTCACATTTGATAATACATTGCTTGTGTTAAAGGAAAGTCAACCAGAACCTCCAAGCGAAAGTCGTCAGTATTTTCCTTTATTATTTTACACAAATAGTAAGCTCCATTTGAAAATTCTTCTATTGTCTCATCGCTGATGTTGTTAAATCTTTGTGGTAGAAAAATGACATTCTCTTCCAACTCCATCAAAACTCGGGCTCCATACTTTGTTTTCGTTTTCCTTACATTTTTAATTGAATACGATTTGTTTGGCTCCATATCTTTAACTGCTAATGTGGTTTTTTGGACACTGTTGTTCCGATTGAAATCGTCCATAGCAACGACGGAAAAAGTTGATGATCCTTGACGTTGTTTTGTATTCATTTTCGAATTTGTTGTTTCTTAAATTCTTGATAGGTAGCACTATTAAAATCAAAATATACCTTCATCATCATCAAATATACGTCATCAAAATCAAATATACCTTATAATAAATTCAAATAAAATTAATAATAATATGTATTATATACTAAACACGTGAATAAAACAAAAAATCCTCCCCCCTCCTCCGTCCTCTCTCCCTCAAGACCCAAGCGACTGCCGCCCTAGTCATCCTTGTCCGTTCGCTGGGTGTTGTTTTGACTTTTGCTCGTCTGTTTTGAATGGCTGCTTAGCCTAAGTCTTAGCTCCCTTATTCCGTTTCGTTTGTAACAAGGGTTCCCTTCCGCTGTTGGGGTTCAAGAACCCCCCAACTTTCCCTGAGCTGGAAGAGCTGAGCCACCCTCAGCAGCGGAGCTTTTGAATTTTTTTTTTGTGTAAATACCCTATTCGTTACAACATACAGCATACAGTATATCAGTAAATTAAGAAATCAACATGATTCTCTGTTTACACTGTTTGTTTTGTTTTAACACGATTTTCAACATGCTATAAACTTTTCTTATGAATATTTTTGTTTTTATGTTTCTATAAATTTTTTTCATTCTCACTTCTCAAAAATATGTATAATAAGTTCGCGTTATATTTTTCACAATTCAGTTAGATGATATCGATTATATGCATATATGAGTGGGTTTCCCCACTCTGCATAGAATTATGCATAGAGTAAAGACGTAATTTATTTTTTACTCAATTTAATTTGGTTTTGAAAGTTAAAAGGGAAAAGACTATGTGAATATATGTATTAAATTATATGCGCGATGTATATATATAAATACACCACCCATATTTTTCTGGCTCAGCGTTTCATTTGCAACAGGATTTGAACCAACTTGACTTTAATTGTGATTATTTAAAAGTTATATGAGCATTATTAATATGAAATACATTTTGGTAGCCTAAATAGTGAATAGTTCAATTGGTAAAATTTATGGCATACTGAGGTGCCTGCGTACCTCTGCGATCTATACTCCTCTAGAGACCAGACGCAGACTGGTCAAGCAATTGGTTATGCCATACACAACATTCTTTTGTGTTGTCTATTGTCATCTTGACTCCAACTCCCAGCGTAAGCTTATAGTGGCCTTTAACTGTGCTGCCAGGTATGTTTATTTAGTCAGTCGTACTGACCCTATTTCTGCAGTAAGTAACGGTATCCTAGGTTGTGGATTAGCAGAATACGTAAATATTTTGAACATTAAGTTTCTACACAGACTTATTTACACCCAAAACCCTCCGTACCTGTATGATAAACTTATGCAATTCCGATCTACAAGAGCTATAAATTTCATAGTTCCGAGATACAAATACCTCAACAGTAGTCGATTTTTCTTCATTAGCACCATCAGACTTTGGAACTCATTACCGCTGTCCTTGAGACGGATTGTGCGGAGTGGCCGTTTCAGACATGCTGTTTTTGCACATTTCTCAGGTGTTTAATTGAGTGCTCACCTTAATACTCTTCTTAGCTTATTTTTCTTATTCTCTTCTATTTGTAATATGTTTTTGGTCTCCTTCTTTATTCATTCAATGAACTACTTAATTTAATTTAATTTAATTTAATTTAATATAATTGATAAATGTATATATGTCATATTTCGTAGAGGCACTATAAAAGATTAAAGGCCCAATTATAATATGCTTACGCTGGCATAAGCAACTGAACGAAGTGAACGAACTGCATGTCAAATGCAGAAGACTGGCTATAATATGCTTATGTGAACTTTATTGTTTTCTGTTGTCAAAGCTGTCAAAAAGTCCGGAATTGGAATCTTATAAATAAAAACATTGAACAATGAATAAACAATCTAAAAAATTAAAAGCAAGGAAAATAATATATGGCCTAAAGGCGTTAAGCTATTTGGAAGAAATAATAAATATAAAGAAAAAAAAAGGCGATCCTGTGCTATACGGGAAATAAATAGGAAAGGAAAAGAAACAGCAGTCATTTATTTCCGTAGAATGAAAGAAATTGATCACCAACAATTTTTCATTTATACCCGGATGCGACCTGAGATATTCGAGGTTTTGTTAAATTTACTAAAACCATTTTTGGAAAAACATTCCTTAAGAGCACCTGTGCAGCCGGAGTGTCGTTTGGCGGTGACTTTATTGTAAGTTGAAGTACTTTTTTGGAGATGTAGCAAAATTTTAATCTGCTGCTTTTGAAAAGATATTTAACCCAAGAAGATTCCTTTCAATCAATTGCTTGGTTCTTCCATCTCGGCAAGGCGACAGTTCGTTCAATAATATTGAAAACCACGGAACTTATTTGGATGAAGATGGGGAGCATTTACGTTTCACAGCCAAATGCTAGTGAATATAAACGCATAGCAGAAGATTTCTGGAACCTTTGGGATATGCCCAACTGCATTGGGGCTATTGACGGGAAGCACATCGCTATTCAGTGCCCTCCTAACAGTGGTAGCCAATATTTCTGCTACAAAAAATTTTTCTCGATCGTTTTGCTAGCAGCCTGCGACGCAAAATATCGTTTCACTCAAGTAGATATTGGAGCATACGGAAGTCAAAGCGATGGAGGTATAAACTTGTTTTAAATTTCATTAAAATATTAATTTCATTAAAATATTTATATATGTCAATGTAGGAATTTTTCAACAAAGTGTATTTGGGAAAAAACTTCTCAGCCAAGAACTCCCCAAACCGTCTCCAATGAAGTTGCCAAATACCGAAATTCAAATTCCACATTTTTTTGTTGGTGATGCTGCATTTCCTCTGGGACCGAATGTAATGCGTCCCTACCCAGGCGATGTATTGTCGAGACAAAAAGAAGAATTTAACAAAAGATTATCAAGAGCTCGCCGTACCATAGAAAACTCTTTTGGTATTTTAGTGGCTCGATGGCGGATTCTTTTGCAGACACTGCATTTACTACTAACTTTGCATAATTTTATAATGCTAAATGATGAAAATGTGAATGCATATGTTCCGAGTGACTTCATAGATTGGGAAGACAGAAATGGTGACGTTCACGATGGACTCTGGCGAAACGAAGTCAGAAATAATATTACCTCTATTGGACCATCTCCCAACATCCATCAATATGGAGGCAAAACATCGACGCAAATAAGGAATTCCTTATGCCAATTTTTCAATAATTAAATTATACATTTATATTCTTAATATTTACTTTTTTAATAATTAAATGCACTTTTAATAAACAACACTCATAATAAACATATATGTACATATAAATAAAAAGAAAAACTAAGGCATTGAAATATTTGTCGTGTTTTATTTATATTCACACGGTTTTAGTTCACAAATGAAATAAATTAAAAGACACATTATTCAGTGTACATAGTTTTCACAAATCATTAAATTATTTCTGGTGTTTTATATATATTCAGACATTTTTAGTTCACAAATGAAATAAATTAAAAGGCACATTATTCAGTGTACATAGTTTTCACAAATCATTAAATTATTTCTAGTATTTTATATATATTCAGACATTTTTAGTTCACAAATGAAATAAATTAAAAGACACATTATTCAGTCTACATAGTTTTCACAACCACAACACAAATTAAATAAAATAAAAGGTTCAATTTACCTATGAACTTAGAGTAAGTTTTCTGAACGCAGTAGGTACAACTTTGCATAGGTTTCAACTTGGAATCCTTCTTTGACACACGAGGGCAGGTCCTTCATTAGACATACCAGCGATTTGGCAAATACCTCGTCAGGTGTTTCCTCATCGTTCGGTTCTGCCATTATGTGTTCCATGGCCTCGTCGAACTTTGAGCAAAGTTCATTTAAAGTCCTCTTTTTCCTGCGAGGAACAGGAGTTGAGGGAACAGGAGTTGAGGGAACAGGAGTTGAAGGAACAGGAGGAGAAGCGTCAGGAGGAACGCATTGTAATGCTTCATCATCAAATTCGGTCGTATAATTATTTCGAGTACTGCAATATTAAAATATGCATTTTGCATCACTAAAATATTGAATAAGGTAAACTACATACCGACGCGGAGTGAGTGTATCTTTTAAGAAACCCAGCGGCTGGAAAAATTTCCACTCCTGTTGGTAATTCCATCCCACTTCCTGAAGGAGTCTCAATTTTTTTGATTTCCTTGCAGAACCGTTCGCGCAATAGCTTCCATTTATGCTTGCAATCTAGGGCTGTAAATTTGCATCGGCATTGACAATTATAAAAAAATTTAATATATATCTTACCAGTCCTGCCGCACGTTTGAGCAATCTCGTCCCATGTATTTTCCCTCATTCTTTTATTAAAATAAAAAGGATTACGTTTATCATATATACATTTTTTTGCTCGGACGCATTCTATTAAATTATCAAAAAAAGTTTCTTCCTCCATAATTTCATAAACTAAACACTTTATAACAACATATAATCATGTAATATGTAAAAAACACAAATTTAATGAGTCCGAAAAATTTACACCAAATTAGTTGTCAATTTTTGATATCAGCTGATTCCGTACGCATTGTGCGATTTGTTTCGCTCCAATGCTTAAGCAAAATAAATTTAACGAAACTACGTTATGCACATTATAATTGCAAGATACAATTTCTGTGTTATCGCTCGTTTGCATAAGCTGGCGTAAGCTCGGTTAAGCATATTATAATTGGGCCTTAAGTCTTAGTGTGCGTGACTGAATTATATAAATAAACATTAGATGCCCAGGAAAAAAAAAAAAAAAAGAAAAGAATACATATACATAAATACAATGTCACATAATACGCCTGTAATAAAAACGAAAAGGAAGGCGATCAGTTTAGATACTAAAATTAAAATTTTAGATCAACTTGCAACAGGACAAGGTGCAACGGCTATAGGAAAGCATTTTGGTATTCATAAAGCTACCATAAGAACGATTAAGTAAAATGAAACTGCCATTAGAGAATCTGTATGTTCTGGTACAAAAATAAGTGCTAAATCATTGTCATACGTAAGAGATATTGTCAAAGAGAAGATGGAAAAAACTTTGGTTCGACATGTTCTCTATAATATAAAAATTAAGGGAGAAACTGCGTTTGTAGATGAATTGGCTGCCAAAGAACTTCCTCAAAAATTTAGAAAAATTATTGAAGATGGAGAATACACCCCAGATCAAGTTTGGAATGTAGATGAAAGTGAAAGCAGGAATTGTGTTGTAAAATCGCACAAAATTGCCGGTGGTTTTAAAGTAGCAAACGACCATGTAACATTGTTGCTTTGTTCCAATGCTTCAGGTAAACGTATGTTAAAACCACTAGTAGTAAATCGTGTCTTAAGACCACGCTTGATGAAAGGTGCAAATTTCAATAAATTGCCTATTCACTGGACAGCAAACAAAAATGCCTGGGTGAGCACTGAAATCTTTCAGAATAGTTACAGAAATCCCAGAAGTTATACGTTACATAAATGCAAAATGTCTAAAATTTTAAGTTCTTTTAATTCTAGACAACATTACCGATGACGGTAATGACGACATTGCAGAGAGCGGAATCTTTCTTGCCGATTAATACCGTAAAAAAGTTATCCATTATGAGGCTTTGGCAGCACTAGTGTTTCTTCACAATTCTCGAGAAATTTAGATATTTCTCGAAAAATATGCAAAAATTATAATTAAGTGCATTTTTTGAATAAAATTTGGTTATTATGGGAAATTCTTAAACCTATAATAATTTGCCATTCTGTTCATTTTCTTAAGCGCTGTTTAGACACAACAATTTTGCTTCGATATCCATATAAAACAAAATCCATTCAATATTTACTACGTTTCCATGTAAAGTTAACTCCGAGTTAGAGTTTTCGTTGAGTTACAAAGTGGCATCGTTAACTCAAATGTGTTTCCATGAAAAGCATCAATTACAAAATAGAAATCTTAGCACTTATAAGTTTCCATGCGTTTTGCTGTCACTTGATTCGAACTTAGCAAAATATCAAAATTGATTTCATATTCCCCTCGTAAGTAAGTACGACTAATCGGATACACACGTTTCCATAAGCCAAAAGTGGATTTTGATCAAGTTCTTCGAAGTGCTTATAAGTACGACTAATCAGGACTTAATTCAGAAACACAGAATAAATCAAAGAATTAAAATACTGATTGCATAATTTAAAAATATTGCTATCAAAAGGGGACATATTTTTGTATCAAAACTACGCAAGCTTTTACTGTATTGCTCCAAAATATTTACAATGACTAATGATATAATATCCAAATATCGCATATTAATGCCAAAAAGAAATACTCCAAAACTATGGATAAAAAAAAGAAGTAAAGACTGGTGGATAAATATAGTGAATAGCAACGATTTTGATGAATGGGTGCACAATTTTCGGGTGGATAAAGAAACTTTTTAGTATTTATGCAATCGATTGAATGACGAGTAACGGCCTAATTCTTGTTGTGTGCGGAAACATATTTCTACTAAAATTAAAGTAGCTATTTTCCTATACAAGTTAGCTTCCTGCTCAGAATATAGAGTAGTTGGAAACCAATTCGATGTACATACAACCTCAGTTAAGCGATGTCTAAAACAATTTTGTGCCGCCGTAATTAAAGTTTTACTTCCTGAGGAAATAAAAATCCAAAATACGGAGTGCAAAACTAATTTCAGAAAAATTCGAAGAAAAATCCGGAATACCGCAAATTTTAGGAGCAATTTGCTGGGTCCCCATATACCAGTTAAGCCAGGATACGCTTTTGCAAGGATACAGGTACTTCATTAATAGAAAATCATGGCCATCGGTGATTCTTCAGGGATTGGTGGACGTGAATTACTTGTGAGACATATGAAAGTAATTTTAAAATAATGTAACTAAGAACAAATTTTCTAGAAAAACTTTTTAGATATTACCGTACAACATCCAGGATGCAACAGTACTAAAGGACTCATATTTATATACAGTCGAATTCGTTTATAACGACTCCGTTTAATACAACCAACTGCTTTAAACGACGTAAACTCAACCTCAAGTTTGGTTTGCATAAACATTACTATGAAAGTACATCTGCTTAGAACGAACGAATTGTCCGTTTATAACGACGCAAATGCGAAACACCCGTGAAGCCTGCGACAAGCTTTCCGTGTTCGTGCGCTGTACAAATCTTGACATGCACCAATATAGAAGAACAGCAACGGGACCTCGCAAGCGACTGCAGCAGCAGCATAACGGTGAACATCTTCAATACATGTTTATTTGAATGAAATGACATTCTTTACCTCACTCTTAGTGTTTTAGTCATATTTGAGTGATCAATTCGCGTGCATTGCAATGAGTTCTTTTAAAAGAAAATCTTTTTCTATCGAAGAAAAGAGTGCTATTATACAACGATTGGAGGCTGGTGAAACGAATGTAACTCTTGCGAAAGAGTTTGGTGTTTCTCATTCAACAATATCCACTATTAAGAAAAATAAACATAAGATAGAACCCTTGTTTAATTCTAATGTTCTGAAACCTAAACGAGTTAGGGCCTCAACTCATGAACAACTCGATGAAGTATTATTAAAGTGGTTCAAGCTGCAGCGTAATCGAGGATTGCCTGTAAGTGGGCCTATGCTTCAAGAAAAAGCTAATTTTTTCGCATGCCAATTAAACATGGCTGAATTTCATTGCTCGGCAAGCTGGATTACCAGATTCAAGGTAAGACACAATATGATCAGCGGTAAGATTGCGGGGGAGTCTCTATCAGTCCAACAATGTGATGTGAGCGAGTGGCTAACAAAAGTGTGGCCTATTTTGTGTGCGAATTTTAATGATGAAGACATTTTTAATGCTGACGAGGCAGGGTTATTCTATAAACTGACACCAGACAAAACATTAAAGTTTAAAGGCGAAAAATGCACAGGGGGAAAATTATCTAAAGAGAGGATAACCGTAATGGTGGCAGCTAATATGAGTGGCACAATTAAAAAGAAACTTTTGATAATTGGGAAATCCCGACGCCCAAGGTGTTTTAAAAATGTACGTTTCTTGCCAGTGGACTATGAAAGCAATCGCAAAGCTTGGATGACATCTGAAATTTTCACAAAATGGGTACGCGCTTGGGATCTTGAACTATTGAAAAAGAAAAAAAAAATCCTGCTATTAGTTGACAACTGTCCAGCGCATCCTAAAATAAGTGACTTAAAAAGTATACGTCTGATGTTTCTGCCACCCAATACCACTTCAGTATTGCAACCAATGGATCAAGGAATAATTCGAACTCTAAAATCCCATTTTCGCAAGAATCTTGTTTTAAAATTTATTGATTATTTTGATGAAAATTAGAGAAATAGAGAATAGAGAAATGAAATAGAGAATTAAGAAATCAGCAACATATCACAAATGAAATGATTGAGCAGTATGCTCTCATTGATGAAGATATTGGAATATGCGAAGAGCCGTCTGATGAAAATATTATTGAAAATATTTTGAACAAAGAACACGATAGCGACGACGATGACGATTCGGGGGAAGATAATTCAACTCCTAGCGCGTCCGATGCCCTGAAAGCTGCGGAAGTGCTCAACTTGTTTGTGCATGCTAATTACGACAACGACAATGTTAAAATTGATATTTCACGTATTTACAGTTCTATACGTAGTTTTTATTATCAAACAAAGGTTAAAAAACAAACGAAAATAACGGATTTTTTAGGCTAGAAGCCATAAATTTTGTATGTATGTTATGAAAACATGAGAACAATAAATAAGGATAATAAAAACAGTTTTCTGAATATACCTATAGGATATGAAGTTTGTTTTAATTATTATAACATAATTTAATTTAATTTAAGTCATAAAAAATTGTATGTATTTAAATAACTTAACTTCAAAACTTATCGTTTCGGTTTTAGCGTCGTCCGCTTAGTACGACGCAGTTATGCCGGTCCCTTCACCGTCGTTATAAGCGAACTCCACTGTAATAACTTTAAAGACTATTGCTAGAGTTGGGTAGTTCGTGAACGAACTAGTTCAATTGAACGAATCACTTGCGTGAACTATGAGATATAGTTCACAGTTCTTAGTTCTATTAGTTCAATCGCTCTTTTAGTTCACTCGGTCTTTTAGTTCAGTCGCTCTTTTAGTTCACTCGGTCTTTTAGTTCAGTCGCTCTTTTAGTTCAGTCGGTCTTCTAGTTCAGTAGTTCTTCCGTTCTTTTAGTTCAGCAGTTCGTTAGTTCGTTTCAGTTCAGCTGGTCGTTAGTTTTTCTGTGTTTCAGTTCGTTAGATCAATTTCAGAGGATGTTTCCAAATCAAATATTTTTTTGAAATCTTGGCACAATTCAGACACAAGGACATAACTCCGATTTTTTAGTTCTTTTTGTTGTCGTTGTTGTTTGTTTATTGTTGGAACCACAACAACAATATCAGTTAGTGGAGCTGTCGTCTTTTTTCCGGGTTATGTGTGTTTAAAGTTTGGAATTTCAGACCTATATCTCATGAACTGTAGCAGATAGCTACATGTCATTGGTTTTGGAAAGATACTCGAATTTTCTTTCATTGATATAAAACAAGCGCAATTTTTCAAGACAATTTTTCGTAATTTCTCGCTTTCCGTAATGAGTAGTAGAATTTATGTAACAAGCATTTGGTGAGCGTGAGTGTAAGCTGTGTAGTGTATTACTATAGAATACACCTCCTTATAATGGTAAGACACTCTACTTTCTTAATATTGTGATAAATATGTATATAGGTAGGTTAATTATATATTTTATTATAAAAAAAAATTAATAATGGAAAAAAATGTTACTAAAAATCTAACAATATATAATTTATTCATGTATTCAGTATTAGATATTGCCAATTATATATCAAACCGATTTTCTCATCTCGTTATCTCTTTCAAGAATTAACGAACTAAATGACCGCGTAAAGTACTGAACTAAATGAGCGAACGAACTACTGAACTAAATGACCGAGTGAACTATATGAACGAACTAGTTCACGACAGCTGATTGAACTAGAAAGATCGCTCTCTGTAGTGAACTATAATTCCCAACACTAACTATTACTATAACTAATTGCGTTGTGAAAGATTTTTGTATGTAAAAATATTTTTTTATATATTTTATATATTTATATATTACATACAGTAAAACTGTACTGTACTGTACTGTTTTTGTGCGGTCCTTTTTTATACGATTTTATTTTTGTGCGATTAGTTTTGTGCGATTTATTTTCATGCGGTATATGAATCTTAGCTCGTATATGCGCTCGCACATAACATTGGCGAAGAAGGCTTCAATACTTTCGGAAAAAATTACCTGGACGAGATGATTGAGGATCAAACTGTCGATGATAATGACATTATCAATAGTTTGATAGATTATGAAAATGGACAAGAAGAACCGGAATCCATTACAGCAGATAAAATATATGCAGGGATCCAGATTTCTAAAAAATTGGAAACGCCTTTTCTTAAAATAGATACCAATGCGGAAAGAAGGTTAAAATTCCAAAAAGAGTTGAGATCATGCATATCTCTTTATCGTAACGTTTACAAGCAACTGACCGTCGTCACAAAAACTGATCACGGACTTCATGGTACCAAAAAACAAATCAATTGAAATCCTATCTTTAAGCGACGAAAGCGATTTTCAACCAATTCGTCACAAGAATATGCGCGTTTTGGATTACGACGAGTAGGACCAAGCTATTTATTGTATAATTTGAAAACTTTTCCATGTATATGCACAATGAAGAATTAAATATTTTCACAATTTCTTTAAGTCTAATTTAATCATTTAATTTAATTGAAAGCATTCTCTCATCTATTTCATAAGTCATTGATGTATTTTCTAAGTCCGACATTTTTTATGCGGTCCCTATCCAACGCATAAAAAAAATTTGAGGTAGTATATCGTACAAAGTTGTTTATTATATGTAATAACGTGTTCGCACTAGGCCGAAATTGCCCTCGAAATTGATACAATTTCATTTGAAATTGGCAGTGTTCGGTTTAGGCATTCCCAATTTCATTTGACGTTTCGTTTGTTTACTGCGCGAGAGTTTTATTAACATTAGAAAACAATGAAAATTGTCCAAGTTTTACAAATAATTAACATATATATTTTTTAGCTATATCCATGTAAATATGGCTGTTGCGCCTTACCCCTCGTAGCTGGTCAATTTTTTTCGACCATTTTTCTATTAGCAAGTCGCCAGACATTTCACCCCACAAATTTCGCTTTTTATAGCTTCTCATTTTTCGAAAAATTCTTCAATGCCACAATTGTACTAGTCAAATGTACAAATGTACTCAGTGCTGCCAGTTCAATACCAATTTATAACACATTCTATTACAAAATCAGGGTTGATTTTCTATTTGTAGTCAATTTCGCTTCCAATTTCGTTGAAATTGAGATAAATTTATTCACCATCTCATTTGAAATGAGAAAGTTATAGGCAACGTACGTCCAAATCTTCGGAGAAGAAAGAAAGGAATCAGGTGCAGCCAATAAAGGATGAATTACAATATGGCGCCAGTCAGTCACAAGGTTCAGAAACAGACATCAAAATTCATAGTGGATTGGTACGAAAACTTGTCTCAAGAAGCAATGCACTAGAGCGATTGTGTTAAACGTAAATAGCAACAGGCAGCCTCAGCCACAGCTATACTACGACATCAAAATAAAAACCATAACCATGACCAAACCAAACAAGCATGGGAACAAATTGAACAAATAAACGATGAGATCTGGACTCCATTTGAAAGCCCCGAATCCTTCGGTTATAACATACAGCCAATGTCGATTATAACAAATATGTCGATAAGAACAAGTGCAGCAGACATTAGTCAACTTAGCAGTCATTGCAGAACAACAAAGAATAAATAGCGATTCATCAACAACTTCAACTACAAATAATTCAACATTGCAAACTAAAATACGTCTACCTAAAAGCTAACAATTCCTAAATTTAATGCAAGTTATTCTTTGTCGTCAGTTCTTCGATCACTTTTCGCTAATGGTGGACCCGCAACTCATCCCCAAGATCAAAAATATCGAAACCTCAGGGCAATAACACATGTCGATCACACAAATATGGCACGCATCCCTTATTTGCGTGTCCACACTTTCTTCAGCTTGGAGCATCAGACCAAATAAATTGTGTGCGCAAGCAAAACCTTTGTGTAAACTGTTTGAAGGCAGGCCACCTAGCTGGTCAGCGTCCTTCGCGCAGTTGCAGTCGGTGTAACAAAAAACACAACACGTTATTACATTTGGAGCACACTCAAAACCTCAGTACCAAGCAAAACAATCAGCAATTTAAGGACAGCACTCGGCCAACTCTACGCCTGTTTAAGCAGATAACGCACCAACTACAGTAAGATCAGCCAATCAACAAGGCAACAGGCAGGCGTATGTTATATTAGCCACCGCTGTAGTTTTAATTTCTGCAGCCAATGGCAAGTCATTCAACTTTAAGGCAGTTTTAGATTCCGGTTCGCAAGTTAATCTGGTAACTCAGAGACTCATCAAGAAACTATCCCTATCGCCCCGAACTTCATCACTTCAAATCAAAAGCATCGGACGTAGGACTCGCAATTCTAGCAACCGGATCAATGTAGGACTACAATCACAAGTAGGAACCTTCTACACCAGGCTCGAGGCATATGTATTACCGCAAATTGTGGCAATACAACCGACACAAACGTTAGATATTTCAAAATGGTCCATACAAAGTAACGTTAAATTAGCGGATTCAACTTTGGATAAACCGAGAAAAATCGATGTACTCCTAGGAGCAGAGTTTTTCTACGATCTAATAGAAATCGAACAGTTAACACTTGGCAAGGCCTCATGCAGACAGAAAGCTGAGCTGAGCTTATTTCTTTAAATGCAAAATACAATGAAGCATCGGCATCAGCATAAATAAAATGGTATCTTCTAAATTTCGTCGCGTTCTCTTGTCAGAAAATAGTTTGTTGTTCAAGACTATTTTTTAAAAAAAAAGGTTATGGGTGCATGATATAAATAAAAAACGAAAAGTTTTCCATCACTTATATATGGAACTACGAATTACACAAGAATGAATTCTACGAATAAACAAGGATGGAAGTAGAAACATTTGATTACATATTAAATGCAATTAGAAGTGACATACAGAAACAAGTTACAAACTGGCGACAACCGATTTCACCAGAAGAACCGATTGTTTGTGACTCTCAGGTAGATATTAATTTGATATATGTAAATTATTTTTAATTATTACTAGCGCAACCAAGGGAATATTGTTTTGGTCTAGCCTACATCTTTATGCAATATACGATACAAAATACCTAGTCCATATGTGTGAAGTCTCATCGAATGAAATTCAAGTTCACTTCAAAAATTTAAAACCAAAATATTTAAATATAGAAATAGTTTTTATTTCGGAATTGTCTGAAAAACTTCAATAAAGGAAACATCTTTGGATATTGTTTGCCCAAGTTGGTAATCTTCATTAAACCATGATGGTGACTGTGTATTTGAAGATGGTATTGGGGTTGGGTTTGGAGTTGAACAGCTTACATATTTTAAAACTATGTTTTGAATTTCGGCTCTTGCCTAAAGCCTTAGCACCGGAGCAAGTGTCCTCAAATATGGAAGCAGACTTTTGAAAAAGTGCAGATCTTCACAATCATCGTTTTCTTTACAAGTTCCAAATAAGCATCGGTATTTTCGTTTCTTCGTTTTATTATTTTTTATTTTACAATTTTTTCTGTGTTCCGTAGATTTTGACTTGATTCCTCTTCATTTCTTGTCTTTTCACTTTGATCCTTATTTTCATCGACGTTTTTAATGTCGTTGGAAATGAAATTTTCTTGACTGACATCTAAATGTCCTTCCGAAACTTTCCAAAAATATGGTCCTTAAGAAAAGACATTAGTTCGAAAAACTTCAACTTTGATGAAATTGTCGATGCAGAACCAGATGCATTCGTCGGTTCTTTTCGCACAGCTTTACGGAATTCATCTTTCAAATACTACCATTTTTTTTACTTTCTAAATTTGAAAGTTAAGTAATTCATAAAATGTTAGGAAAAAAACCAATGAAACTATTTCGTTTTTAATTTTTTTTTCCAGATATTTGGCAACAGGGATATCACTCCGAAGCCTAGCATTTAGTTTTCGTATTGGTACAAGTACTTTGCAATCTATTGTCGTGGTCTGGCTATATAGCGAAATTTGCAAACTACTCATATGTCAATACCCACTAAAGACGACTTTATACGTACTGCAGGTGACTACTATGAGAAATATGGTTTCCCGAATTGTATAGGCGCAATCGATGGGAAGCATTGCCGGATCAAGTGTCCACCCCATTCAGGATCTGATTATTTTAACTATAAAAAATATTTTTCGGTAGTTTTACAAGCTATTGCCGACTCAAATCGTTAATTTTTGTTTATTGAAGTGGGAAATAAGGGAATTCAAAGTTATGGCGGCACCTTTGCAGCATCAAAGTTGCTCAATAATATAAAAAATAATAAGCTCGATATACCAACAAGTACAAATCTACCGGGATGTAACGACAAAGCACCTTTCGTTTTCGTTGCAGATGAAGCTTATCCCTTGACTGCATATTTGATGAGGCCATACCCGACAACAAACATTGCGGAGCCCAGGCATTTCTGGGTATATCCAGACAACAATTCTGGATCATAAAAGGCAAATATATGACGAGAGGTGTTATTCAAAATTGTGTTCGATGTAATGGAGCGAAACCTCACCTATTTAAGCAAATAATGGGAAACCTAGCAGCAGAAAGAGTATCGCCAGCGCGTTATTACATCAGGAGTAGATTATTGTGGCCCTTTTTGGTTGCATTATAAAATTCGAAGTAAAAAACCACATAAGATTTATCTCGCAATCTTTTGCTGTTTCTCGACTAAACCTGTTCACCTGCAATTGGTCAGCGATCTAACCACTGAAGCATTTATTGGCGCAATAAAAAGATTTATTAGCAGACGCGGAAGATGTCAAATATTATACTCTGATAATGCAACAAATTTCGTTGGAGCCAAGAACATGTTGACCGAGTTAAATGAGACGATTTTTTCGGATAAGGCGCAAAACAGCATTAATGGGGCATGTGGCGCCAAGGGAATTGAGTTAAAATTTATTCCTCCTAGGGCACCACATTTCGGAGGTCTTTAGGAAGCGGCGGTGAAACCTGCAAAACATCTGTTGCTGAGAAGCGTATCAACAGCATCTCTGACATATGAAGAACTGGAAACAAACATAGTAGAAGTCGAAGCAATTTTGAATTCACACCCCTTACTCCTATGTCAAATGATCCTAATGACCCCACAGCATTACAACCTGGCCAGCGAACCCATGACTGCTCAAGTAGATGTGTGCGCACCTAAACTGAATACAACTCTTAGTACAAGATGGAAATTAGTGTCTGAACTAAAGCATGAATTTCAGAAACGATGGAACGTGGAGTATTTAAATCAATTACACAGACGAAAATGGACGAATCAAACCGCCGATATTAAGGAACACACTATGGTAATCATTAAAACGGACAACGTTCCAGTACTCAACTAGCCTCTAGGAAGAGTGCAGCTGCAGTTCCAGATGAAGGGTCAACTACCTCAGTGGCTTTGAAACATTCACGCGAAAGAACTGAAATCCCACCGTAGCCTCAGAAGGAGCTCACCGAAGAATCTTCTATCCCGTCAAAAAAAAAACGAATATCTCACACCCAATGGTTATCAACTGTATAGCTATTCTTTTGTTGCTGCCACGTATATGCGCTGGTTCTATATGAATATGCTAATATGAATATGCTAAATAAATGTCCACCACCATCACCAAAGTCCGAAACAATGAAGGATGACTGCATAACGGCATGTAATGACTGCTGTACATCATGATCGCGTCAGTCAACTACAAGAGCAATTAAAAGAAATTAAAAACCATATATCGCCAGGACTGTTGCTCCCCAACGGCGATAACAACCTTCTACAATTGTACAAAAAGGACATCAAGGACACATTGGCAGACCAACATGCCATATTCAAAATAATGATCCCATTAGGAGGTCTGGAGTCTTATCACCTATTTAAGCTGGTGCCCATTCCCGCAGTTCGCAATGGAGCACTCATGAGAATTCACCCTAGCATGGAGATAAAGGCGATCAATGCTCATCGGGATAAATATTTTCCAATGACGTGGGAGGAATTAAGGGCTTGCAATCGATTGGATGACGATATGTATATATGCTCAAATAGACAACTCAATAGAATTAACTCACTGGCTCACAGGTGCGAAGTGCTGCTTTTATCCAATAAACCGACAGCAGATTGCAATTATATTCCCACTAATAACAACGATGAATGGCTTCCTACCAGGGGCAATCAATGGATTTTTTCGGTTCATACTAAAACCGATTTAACAGCTGTATGTGGGACTGAGCTACAACAGCTCTCGTTGGTTAACACAGGAATGTTGACATTAAACAGCAATTGCACAATACGAAACGCAATGCTGAGCCTTAAGGGCCATTTCACAATAGCTACAGTAATGCACACGTCCTACACACGGTTTGAAGCCGCGGTTGAAACAGCATTCCTAATAATCAACAAAATTTCAAACGGCAGCAGCAATAGTAACAAAATTATCGAGGTCACCTCAGATCTTGACGCTGTTTTGGAATCCAACAAGCACGTGAAGAATTTATTGAAAATAGTACCAGAAGTTATTGAAAATAGTACAATCCATAATCATATCATCAGCTACTCTGACCCTGCTATAAAATTTGGCATAAGAATCCAAGATCTACAAGACCACATAAACCACCCCGCTTGAGACCAAGCACCGTATAGGCTTGAATACTATCACAGAATAAATATATAGTATACAGAAGTTGCATCTCGGCCTGCGATACCTTTTCACTTTATGGTGCGGTCGGAACAACTGAGGGGAGATCAAACAACGAGAGAGCAAACGTGAACAGAGAGAAGCAATCACGAACAAAGCGAAGCAACGAGAGAGCAAGCATAAAACGTTTATGGGTGCGTACATCTGTTTTGCTAGACTGCGTCGTGAATTCACGTTGTGTTGACAAAATTTTGTTTCAAGCTTTAGATTTCTGTATTTTGGTTTTCTTTTCTTGAAAGTTTCATATTTTACATTGCATAGCTGTGCGCAGCACCCACAGGAGTTACTGGTCAATTGTAGTGCTCTAGTAAAAAATTACTAGAGAGAAAAATTAAATATTGCCTTTGGCACTTTGGAACAACAGCGGCGGTATTTCATTTTGAAAGAAAATTTTACTGTCATTTTTGGAAACAAAATAATTAAATGTAAGCGTCCAGTTGGAAAACATTGATTGGTTTGTCCTTTCAACCCCATTTTCCTCAAACCCATCCACTAAATCTAGTTTAGAATTGTATCGCAATTCCCTTCTAATCGCCATTTTATCCATGAGCAGAATCATATTATTCTTTTCGTATTGATTCAAATCCCAAGCACTTCTTTTTTATTAACTCCAACTTATGGTAAGGGCAGTACAGCTGAGGGGAAGATCAAACAACGTATGAAGCTTCGAGAGAGCTTATTTTGCGAAAGAAATTTCTTTTTGAAGTACACTGAAAAGATGGAAGCACGGGCGGCGCACCAATAAAAAAAAGTAAAAATAACCATAAACATTAATGGGAATGATGTCAATATTGATGGGAATGAAGGTCAATATTGATCAACAAATCAGACATTGTGTTTCGCCCAAATTATTTTCATTCCTTATTAAACATTTTTCACAGTACATTCATAAAACAGCGTGGTATGATGCTCCCTGCTTGAAGTCTGTACGTCGACTGACTGCTCTTTATAAGAACGATCGCTAATGTCGGTGTGAAAAAACGACAAGTGTGAATATAGCCGAGAGAAAAACGATTGCACGATTACTCTCTGTTCAATAGGGTGCCAATATTGGAACCCTAGAACAAAATTTGCTTCGTACGAGATGCAAACTTCTCTATACTATTTATTCTGTGATACTATTCAACGGGCGGGAGGATGTCGCGATGCGCTATGCTAACGGAAGCACTTTTTTCTACCTTGAACTGGGTCATCGACAGCGAGTATGGCCCAATGTCATTGACTGCACTCATGTTACGCTGGCGGTATATGACAGAATTCAAAAGCAATTCATTTACCTTTCGAATTTGCTGACGCGCAATAATGTAGCGTTTTTAACAATTTGGCTTTCTTATTAATTTAATAATTGTTTCGCAATATTTTTTTGCCAATTAGACAATATTTCTTGTACGTATTTTATTTTCTTATTGTTATTTATGCTTAGGTTAAGTGTTTTTATCTATAAATTAAAGCTATTCAATAAAAAATTTTTAGTATTCAGCACAGAATCAGAGTGTTTCCATTAAACCAAGTTACTATCACTCAAACAATACAAGGTGTGGATTAGGTTCGAGTTCCGAATTTAGACCTTTAAATAAATAAATAAAAAGGGATTGGAATTGGTTCATGTTCCAAATTCAATCACCTATCAGAACAAACAAAACAAAACACCTACATAATAAATTTAAGGTAAGAAGTTGTTTTATTATAAATTTTGTTTTTAAAATAATTTTAATTAAAAAAATAGAAACCAACAATTACCCACACAATGAGTATAATTTACCAGGACTGTTGGGATCATTTTAAAAAAAGTGAAAGGAATTAAGATTTGGCAATATGTAAGATATATCTTAAATCACTTTCATGTAAAGGTTCGGCGACTGTTGGTCTGCGTAGGCATCTTGAAGGTATACATGAGTATAAAAGAGAAGAAAACCATGATGGTCACAACACCTCAAAAAATGCAAAAAGATACAGATACTGAGATAATTCAGTAATTAAATCTTTCTTAAAACGACAAACTATGGGTGAATTCATTTCAAAGTTAGCAGCTGTTGATGGAATATCTTTTCACAGAATTACTAAAAGTGAATTCATTAAACCTTTGAGTGGCAAATGATTTAATTTACCACGCAGCCCTACCAAAGCGATGCAATTAATGCTGAACTTTTATGAAGATATAAAACAACAGCTGATTAAAAAAATAATTAATCACAAAGATAATGGTAAAAAATTCAGTATATCCATTAATGAATGGACCAGCATGAAAAATAAAAGACATATGATGTCTTTACAATATTACTATTACACGTTACTATAATAACAAAGATTCAGACAATTTAGGGATGATTCCTGTCGTTGGTAGTTGCCCTGCTGAAAAAGCATTGGAATTAGTAAAAGAAAAATTAAAATCGTTTAATATTTCGTATCGTATCATATTTAATGACGATATAGTAGCTACAATGAGTGATGGTGCTGCTGTAATGCAGAAATTTGGAAGATTCTCAATTTCACCAACTTTGTTACAATCACGGGTTGCATTTGGCTGTTCTGAAAGTATTTTATACCAAGAAGAGGCATCCTGATAACTTTGCTTTATCGAGGAACTGGAATCTGGTAACGTATCTGAAATACAAGATTTAGAAAATGAAAATAATAACTCTGATGATGATTCTGATATAGAAGTTATGGAAGACGTTGATATTTATTTGCAACCCCAAATCGAAAAAGCTATTAAATCCATTCGAAAAATATCAAAAATGTCTAAAAACTCCCCAGTTAAAAATGCTATATTACAAAAATATGTAGTGGAAGAGGAGAAAAATGAGCTAATGGTAATCTTAGATTGTCCTACTAGATGGAATACAATAGAGGACTATGGTAGAAAGATTTGTAAGAATTAGCGGCCCATTCAAAAAAGCATTATTGATTGAATTAAATTTGGGTAGTTTGTTGAATGACGACTATGTTGAGGTTGCTAAAATAATATTAGCAACATTAAAACCACTCTGGATTACAATTGAAACTCTTAGCCGAGAAGAATCTACACTATTATCTGCTGAAGGAGCTCTCAGGTTTTTGTTTACAACTTTGGAAAAATTATACACTAATTTAAGTCCAGACCTCCTTAACGCAGTTAGGGAGGAAATGTCTAAAAGAAGGGGTCATACTTTAGTATCTGTTATTAGGCTCCTACAGAATCCTGATTGCATATCACATAAAGAAAATTATAGTTTTTTGACATGGCACCAACGCAAGAGATATATAAATTGGCTAAATCTATATCATCTAGAATTTTTGAAAGTAAAAACAGTGATAACGACAATACTGAACAAACTGAAAATATTGAAGAATGTCCAGATCCAGAAGAAGAAGCAAGTCTACAGTAACAGATTATGTTACCAAAAAAGAACAAGGATGGGAGATTCATTTTTGGATGCTCTGCCTTTCATAAAACATTATTTTAAATCACAAAAATGATTAAATTTATTTTATTTTTATATAGCTTTTTATACATTTTTGTATAACTTGCAGAATTTATTTTTACTATAACTATTTTATTTTGTTACTATTTTTTACTATTACTATTTTTTATTTTGTTGTATAATAAAAATATGAATTTCAATTTATATTATAGAGTGCATTAGATTTTTACTTTAATAAGTTATTTTCTCAAGAAATCTCGAGAAAAAAAATGTGTGTTTTCTTTTCTCGAGAAATTAAAAAGGGTGAGAAATGTGAAACACTAGGCAGCACTAAGGGTAGTGCAACAGTGGGCAGAGTGGACAATATGAATTTGTTGTAAGTGAAATTGTAAGTCTCAAAAACATTGAGGAGAAAATTGTGCTTGCCAAAAGTTCTTCCCAACAAATACAACAAAAAATTACGTCGTATTTCACTAAATGTACATAGCTATATATGTATACGAATGTATGTATGATATATATATTATATTTTATTTTTAATAAAGCTTACTAATAAAGGAAATAAGAACATGCTTCAAAAATTATAAAGGCCGCTTCCACATAAAAGTCTGTTAAGCAAAATAGAAGCAGAATAAAGCAGCAGATAAATAAAAATGCAATATAAAATCTTATAATTATGTGTCTTTAGTACATAGCCAAGTTAATTTTTCGTTATGAATTCAAATAAATGTTTATTTTATTTGAAATAATTACGAAAATAAATATTATATTATAATAAATTTATTCATTGCGTAGATCTGGGCACAACTTAAATAGTTGATTCGAAGAAACGGTTATGTTGCATCATGATAAGGTAGCTTACAGCGGAAGAGCGAATGGGATGTCATCCACACAAGATTACAATCGAATGCGGAAAGTGAAACAAAATACATACTGTTTGCGTATGCATTGCGAAGGCGTCGAGCAAATAAGGCTGCATTTCCTTTGTGTTTCCCGATATCATTTGGCCGTACATACCCCTCATTTGTTACTCGCTTAAACCATAAAAGAAGTATCTGAGTACTCCGAGCCCTAAGACACGTCTGCTTTAAAGTATTGTTAAAATTTGATGGGAAATCGAGGTGATACAGCAGACAAAATCATATGGTTATCATCGATGATATCATAGTGAAATTTACCACTCGGAACTCTAAACAAAATATTGCTCCTCAAATATTTGGCATTCCGTATTAAAAATTCTTTCAATTTCAAGTTATTTGTTGGTTAAAAACAATTACTGTCAAAGTCGTATCAAACGTTTGCCATTGTAGAGTTTACTTTGATATAAAACTGCATTAAACGCAAATGTTTGTTGAGAATATTGAACCGTCTTAAAAATATAGAACAATCGCAGACTACAGCAAAGTGAAACTAACACATAGCGTTTTACTCGAAGACAAAAGCAATACGTACAAAACAGAAATGAACAAAAAATCGATGGAAAGCCAATTAAGATTCCGCGAAAAAAATAAAAAGAAAACAAACCTATTTAAAAGAAAATTCGAAACAAATTCGGATTTGTTCATGGAGAACGCAGCTGATTACGCAATAGAAGCGCAAAGATAAAATATCAAAAATGTACTTTTTTGGGGAATTTCTTCTATCAAAAAGCTTTATTTAGATCTTATTCGGTTGTATCTTTTGACTTTCAATCACTCAAGCTCCTGGGGTACTGACGAAAAGCTGACTAAATGATGCAGTATTAATGTTTACGTTGTTTAAAACGTTGTGTAAAATGTTTATATTAAAAAAATAATTCTGAAATTAATATTTGTTCTACTTGTTTGGTCCATTACGCAAAAATAGGCACAATCGAAATTCAAATTAGTAGATTGGATGTAATAATTGCAAGCGGTGGTTAAATTATTATAAAAAAAAGAATTGAAAAAAAAACTTGTCCAATGATTTCATTTGCAAACATTATGGAAAATAAAGTAATCTCTTTTATCGTTAATTTAAATACCAATATTCAATTTCCTAGTTTCTGAGTTTCTGTTCAATTCTTTTTTTATTTAATGTCTCACGTTTAATATGCATTAGAAAACGTTTCAAAATGTATGTAGTACCTATATAAAAAAAATTATACGTAAATAATTGATCACGAATTTTTAAAGCCACTACGATTATTGGATTATTATATATAACTTAGACTAACTTAGATTAAGAGTTAAGATTATCTCCAATAACACTGAGCTCGAGAGAGCTGGAATAAAATTATCCATATAAAAGCCACAATTGTAAGCCAGACAGAAGCTTGCATTCTTCTCCCTTTCGCAAGAGGGTAAATTATCTGATAAAGTAATATAGTTTGCTAATACTAAAACTACCTTAACATTATCGTATAACCGGTAATCGCATATATCCTCTCGTTCTTCTCGGCAGACGCTTTTCGCACACTGCATCTGAGACAGTGTTTTACCTCCAAGCCTATGGCGGTGATTGTATGGCCTGCTTAAACGTTGTCCTTTTTTTAAATAGATAATCCTTTTAACTAATCAACTACAAGTTGAAAAGAAACTTGTTTGGAGTTGTCTATAATAATGGATAAACAAAATAATGGACAAACGCATTTTAGTTTTTCAAGCGTTTTGTTTTGTGCTTTGGTATTTTGTCTGTTTGTAACGTCAAATATATAAAAACGAAAAGCACAAAACAAATCGAGTGATTATGTTTCTCCATTATAAGGCCGTAAAGGAAGCAAATTGGTTTCTTACATGCATAATGTTGACAATAATGTTATTGAGCGCCATTCCGCATGCAATTCTGATTTTAAACTCAAGCACGTCTAGATAGAACAATTTTTATAGAAAGCGTGCAGCAACTTCCTGGATTTGATCTCCGCTTCTAGCCATGAGATGACTTTTAGTGAGTTTCTCCCGATGCCCGCCCTTCCAATAAAGGAATAGGTGTGGATCAGATGTTGTATCGAACATCTCAGTTATTCTTTTGTACTTGTAACACATGCAGTAACAGTGATAATAACATGTCCTCTTTTCCCTACTGCCGATGTTGTTCAATGACGACGGCCGAACCTCGTTCACTAACTCTGCATACATCACCCGAAGTTGCTAATGATTTATCATTGACATTTGTGGTCGCGTTTGCGATGTCACTTGTATGACAGTAAGTTTTGGTTGGAAGTGCCCAACATTTTAATGAGGTATTTCACAGAGATTTCTTTTTAGTCGTTTCATCTGTGGAGTTGTCTAAATTACGTCTATGATTATAAAATATCAGGATGCTTAAAGGAAATTGGTCCCTTACCTGCATAGTCTTTGCAAATAATAGTTTAATCAGCGCCATGCCGCTGGAAATACTGATTTTAGACTGCAATTTGATTCTTGTAGAAAGCATGCAGCAACTTCCTGGATTTGATCTCCGCTTCTAGCCATGAGATGACTTTTAGTGAGTTTCTCCCGATGCCCGCCCTCTCAAAATATAGGAATAGGGGTGGATCAGATGTTGTATCGAACATCTCAGTTATTCTTTTGTACTTGTAACACATGCAGTAACAGTGATAATAACATGTCCTCTTTTCCCTACTGCCGATGTTGTTCAATAACGACGGCCGAACCTCGTTCAATAACTCTGCATACATCACCCGAAGCTGCTAATGATTCATCAGTGGCAGTTGTGGTCGCGTTTGTGGTGTCACTTGTATGAGAGCAAGTTTTCGTTGGAAGTGACCAACATTTTAATGAGACATTTCACAGAAATTTCTTTTGTCGTTTCAACTGTGGAGTTGTCTAAATTGCGTATATGATTCAAAATATGAGGAAAATTAAAAGAAATACATTGGTTTCTTACATGCATATTGTTGGCAATAGTTGGTTAATCAGCGTAATGCCGCTGTCAATTCCGATTTTAATCTAGAGCATAGTATAATTCTTTTACAAAACGTGCAAAAACTATCAGAGTTTGATCTCCTCTTCTAGCCAAGAAAGGACTTTTAGTAGGAGTTTCTGTCTACGCCTGTCGTGCCAACACAACTACAGCTCTGGGTGGAAGTCCCCGTAATTTTAACGACTTTCACACCCATTTCTTTTAATTTGTTTATTAACAAATCCGATACCTTACGCGCAAAAAATGTGCCGCCAAACACCAAATAAAGAAACATCTGCAGCAAATGAAAACTCAGCAAGTACGTATTGACCAAGGCTGCAAAGTATTTTTTTAAATCCCAGATTCACCTCAAAAAATTACCCGAATTTGAATTTTAATCCCCAACCCCACAACCAACAATTTTTGGAACATATTTACGATAAGCACGGACCTCCAATTTTATTGTTGTTGTTATTTTAGTTTTTATCGCTGACCTCAACAACAGCAGTTTATCCCGGATCATTTGAGACCAAAGTTATAACTCTTTGAAATTTTTAATTTAACCGCCTATATCTCTGAAAGTATAGAAGATACCCAGATTATGTTAGTAGCATTCTGAAGGTGTTAATAATATCTTTCATGTAAAATAATAATTTTTCGGAAACTCATAACTTTCGAGAGAAACACAATTCAACATCTTTAGTACTGTTATTTTTTATTCAATAGTTTTTTTCTTAGTAAAATATATAACTAAGCTACATAATTATCTCAGCATTAAGAGTGTAGAGAACCTTAGCTTTATACGATAATTTATTTCAGCGGAATCGGTGTAGGAGTTTCGGAGAAAATGCACTTTGAAACGTAAGTATTTACATATTTTTTCTAAAAATCAAAATCGCCAACGGCGCTATTTTCCTAAAAATGAAAAATTTTGATGAATTTTTTCGCGTTTTTTCATAAAAATATGTCGCCGGTGGCACTTTGCTTTTACAATTTCATACATATTTACGTTTCAAATAGGATTTTCTCCGAAAATCATACACGGCTTCCGCTGATATAAATTGGTGGGTATCACACTTGATATCTTGAGGACGCCTCAGAAAAAGCGGTTTACGTTGCACCCCGTCACACTACAAAAAATTGTGCGCGTCCTCAAACTTGTGTACGTGCAAACGGTTGAGATGTGTTTGTAAGAGCTTTCATTTCAACGATAGCACTGTGCGGAGTGATTGATTTGACGTGTCAGCAGCAGCAGCAATGTTGTCGCTCACGTACCGTCTGTCTAATCTACCGTATATTGGATTCTACTTGCATTTAGGAGTTCGCATTATTCGAAATTTTTTATTCGTATTTTCCATTATTTCTTGTAATGACCTTCACCTGTTTACCCTGGATTTGACTTCCTGGATTTGATCTCCGCTTACCTTATCGGAGAACTTTGCTCTATAAGTTTGCTCGGAGTCATGCTGCGATCGATTCTATTTTCTTACAGACGTCGAACTTACGCCCTTTTTTCGGAAATGTGTTGCCTACTCTTTGTCGAAAATAATGAAATGGATATTACAAAAATTGTAAACAAAAAGCATAAGTTTTTGATATAGATATAAAGACATAACAATTTTGCTGAAGAAAAAACACGAATAGCAGGAACTGTGGTACCTAAATTAGTGCGTCTTGCGTTGCGTTGATCACTACGTCTTAAAAACGACGCTGCGATAAACCGGAATAACAGCGTTGCGTCATAATATGTTCTGACAAAAAGTTTTTAAACGCTCACACGCACATAAACATTTTTTTAATATCTGCCGCCAACTTCACTACGTAGCGCATACCAAAATTGGAAATTCGAAGTGCGTTGCTTATTTCAGCCACTTTCATAAGACCAATTCCAATTTCCACCAGTTCCAATTTCATTTTGACAGCACGACGCACTTATTTGGGTACCACAGAAACGCAGGAATGGCGGACATGAATTAAACAAATTTTAACGATCGTCTGGCGTATTAATTTTGGCCACCTTTTTTCACGCTACGAAGTTCTGACGCTGACGTTGTTCGATGTGCTTCAGCACTAAAGGTAAGGTTCTCTACACTCTTAATACTAAGGTAATTATGTAGCTTAATTATACATTTTACTAAAAAAAAAAAAATTTAATGTATGTATAGAATAAAATAGTACTAAAAATGTTAAATTGTGTGTCTCTTCAAAAGTGATGGGTTTTCGACAAATTATTATTTTACATAAATCAAAGATATTATTAATACCGGTACAACAGTACTAACATCAGCTTTCAGATATATCGGCGGTTAAATTTCAAAGGGCTATAACTTTGGCCACAATGGGGTCCGGGATCAATTGTTGTTGTTGTTGGGGTCAGCGATACAAACTACAACAACAATAAAATTGGAGGTTCGTGCCTATCGTAAATATAAGACAAAGATTTTACTATGGTGTTTATGTTGAAATAATGAAGTCCTTAAAAGATAGCTTTTTTCGCGAAATTTAATTTATAAAAGTAGCAAAAATAACGAATAACCTCAGAAAATTATGGGAGGCACAATATTGATTTAAGTGCCTTTTTTAGTGATTTTATAATTTTTGAATATGGATACCTTAATGGAGTTTTTTGTTTGTTGACAAAGCATTCCGTGTTCGTGGCGGAATCGCCAACTGTCAAATTTGCAAATTTTAAATGTAGGTCCGAGACCGGATAACTAGGAGCATGGTGTGAATCCATGTAAGAAAAAATCTGTCGTTTTCAGGACAAATATTTTCAAAACATTTGTATTTTATAATTTAATTTTTATAAGTTTAATTTTTAATATCAATAAATGCATATAAATAAATATATAATGTCAGTCGCATTTAAAGTATTTATAAATATACATTTAAAATGTAAAATATTTATAAATATACAACTCATTTTAAATGAGTTAAACTATGAATATGATATGATCAGAATTAAGTTTCTAAACTCTGAATTCTATATAACTCAAGCAACGTCTATGACGCTTATCTTTTCCTTTCTTCGTCTTGCCTTTGTGGAACTGCAACTGCTCTGCAGCAATGGTAGTTTGTTGCTTCGGATATATTGCTATTTGATTTAATACTGCAGCACCATCTTTGATATCGGCTGGCATACCAGATAAAGTTTCGATCAGTATGTAATGGTTCGAAATCTGAAACCAAACTTGAAATCTTCACTATTTACGATTATTTAATCTTATATAAACTTTACCTGCGTTCAGAGCAATTAAAGGTGGTCATTTTGGAAAAAAGATTTGGAAATGCGTTTTCTCAATGGCGGACATCTTCCTCAGCCGCGTTTTTGTTCTTCCAACGATGGCTTTTGTGCTAAATTAAACTTTATGCCTAACTTTACCACTGGTCAATCACTTCAATGTTATTGTTGTTGTTAATACTGATTATAACAATAAGATTAACAACTTCTTTTGGTTACATTTAGTTATCGATAGCTCATCGAAAATTAAAAATTGTATCCCCCTATATCTCCGAAAATACCACCCATCCTTCTCCCAATTCATTTAAGTTCCTAACGGAAGGGCCGTTGGAGTTTAATAGCATGCGAATCCGATCCCATTCCTCTTCACCCTGTATTCGGATGGAGCCAAAAACAGGGCTCTACCTAATCCTGGAATATTTTCCATCTCCCGCACCAAAACTTCAAATTGTTGTGATATCGTAAATAATACATTAAATCTTAAGCATTTTTATTTATTAAGATTTAGTGTATTATTACATATTTAAAAAAATTGTTGTAATTATTTATTTGGTTAAAAAATTTAAAAGGTAAAACAATACCTTTTCTTTGTTGTATCCATATTCATAATTCTGTATTGTTTGTGTATTGTTAATTTTCAAGGATCACAAGAAAATAACGGGAAACAGCTTTTGCTGTATAAATCAAAGTTGTATACAATAACAATTGTATAAATCGATATGTATATGTTTTATGTATAATACAATAAGTATTTATTTTAAGATTGTACATTTATAAAAAAAATATAATACCGAAAGTGAAAATGTATTAGTTTAACGTTTGAAGGATACCAAAGGGTCTTATCTCTATCTTCCATATCCATTTCACATTTTCATAGAAATAAAACAAATTGAATTAAACATAGAAAAGGTTTTCTATTTAAGCTAATCTAAAATGAAGAATTAGAAGAATTATTATTATTTATACTAGCAAAAAAGTAGCAGCTTTCCATTTGACAATACCACTTGCCAAGCTTTGAATTCCATTTGAAAGAAGTGGTCCCGTTAACAATACTGAACTGGAATGACTTGAATAATTAACCGATATATTGTGGTTTTTATATTGGAGCTAAATAAACTGGGTATGAAACTTCATTATAGTAAACGGCAATGTTAATAAAGCTTTAAACAATTTCTCTTGCTGATGGTGCAAATGCTTCCCAATACGTGATGATCTGTAAGGAATCGTATTACAAACTACGTATTTCTTTACAAACATAATTGGTATCAACCTGCTGCTGATGTGCCATTTGATCCTCAATATATTTGAGTATATTTGACTTAAAGTCTTCAATTCTATGCAGCTCAAAGCGTTCCATTTCTTTCTTGATTTCCGATGATATGTCATCGAATTGTCGTTGACAGCGCCGTACTTTATTTTCCCACTGAAATTTTTTATGATAAAAAAAGTCAACATGGCTTTCAAAATAATAAATTTAATGCAGCAAATAACCAACTAACCTCATCAACTTCTTGTTGAGCTTGTTCTAGTTTATCATTGCGGTTGGCCAATTCCAGCTTGGCCTTGTTCTCACGTCTTTTAGTCAGTTGCAGTTGAGCATATTGCCAATTTTGGAAAGCCTAAAAAATTCATTGAGAAAAAACGTTTATTATTATTAGAGAAGAGAAGATTATCCGCCAAACGTGTCACTTTAAAATTTTATAGACGAATAACATTATTCAAACCAGAGTTTGGTATTTTTCTCAGGGTTCGTTATAAAATACATACTTTGACACGTTCATGGAAAACACATTTAATAGCACCAAACAGCCCCAAATAATCTTTAATAAACTCCGCCAAGATGAAGAAGTCCGAGTTTGCTTCTTCCGAACGTAAAATCTCCATTTTCTCCTCAACATCGGCCAAGTTGGAGAGTGCGCGAGATAGTCCGGTATGTTCCTCGCAAGTACTCAACATGGCTGCTGATTTGGCAACAAGTCCAGTCAATGCTGACAATTCTTTGCGTGTGGTTACCAAGGACTTGAGTGCGCTATGTAATTTTTGTAAATTTGTATCAAGGTTTTCAACTTCAGAGATTTTTTCGTCAAACCACTACATAAAATAAATAAAATTAAGAAAACTTTAAATAAATATCAACGACAGCGGAACTCAAACATAACTTACTTCGTCATTTTCATCCATTTTATACGTTATTTTATTAACCGTTTCGCCAAATTTATTGAATAGACGCATTACGCCTGCGCCGCTTAACGCAGCTGTGTTAACGGCCCGCGGTAACTCCTTACAACAAACATTATTTCAGTATAAATTCAATTATTTATACAAGAATTCAGTATTTTACGATTTTTACCTGATCGCTTTCTAAAAAGTTCACGAAATCTAAATCGACTCGTAAAATAGGATGTTTTGCCGTTCGATTCAAAAATCGCTGTAGGGCTGCACGTCGTGTCTCCACCCATTCCCAACTTAAAGCCGAACCTGTATCTGTTTGTTGGGGACTTATTTTAACTTTTGTGCTACCTGTAAAACATTTTAAAATACTCAATTTTATTATCAAATCAGTATCATTGCCAATATGCGGCACTTACCAATTATATTTTTCGATGGAGCGGGTGGTATAATTTTACCCAGACGTGTGTATTTGCTAGCTAATAAGGCATGAATGCCAAGAAAATCGCTGAACCGACGTAATGTACTGAATTCATTACCTCTATACTTCGGTATATTGGTCTTGGTTGTGACACTGTGAAATTTATAAAGAGTAATCTTTTTTACTAATTCAGTTTAGATATAATAAATAATATATATGAAAATTATTATATTCTTACTTGTATGCTAAATAAGAGCTGATGCCATCACCGATTTTTTGTGGTTCTGATACAGTTATTTCTATATAATAGTCTCCGGAATAGCTGAGAACATCTTCGAGATTGCTAGATGAAATTCGGCGCTAAGTAAATCAAGAATATATCTTGTACATAGGTTATGTTTAAAACCACAAATCGATGCATATACAAACATACATATATATATTCTAGTATATAAGCCTGACTTCGCCAGGAAGTTATTATTTTTTATTTATTTCGTAAAAAAAGTTGCGAAGGCTTTTGGACTTTCTCACCATACACATTTTTGGTTTATTTTTTTTGGAGCATCAAAAGTAAAACACTAATCGCAATTAATATCGATTGTTTGTATTTGATTCAAATATTGTTTGAGAATGTTTCTTTAAAAACAACTTTTTTGTGAAAACTGTCGTCTCCACCAGCTATACTGGCAGTTTGAATTGGGAATGGTATGTCCGACCTCCTTTTAAAAAGTCCGCGATTCCCGCGGAGGCCACTGGTAACGCTATATCGCCCTTTCCTCGCACCACGCTCAAAAGGGTTTTGTATAGGTAGGTTTTTCCACTTCCCCCAGGTCCATCCAAGAAGAAGCATTTTGATGATCTGCTAGATGTTGTATATTGCATCTATAACTCTATTAAAAGCAACACCCTGTTCATCGTTTAAACTTTCAACCATATCTTGACCTGTTACTGTTTCTTTCATTATATCAAATACTACTACGGCATGATAATAGTACGAAAATCGATTATTAAATTTTTCATAATAAAATCTGACAAATTAATCAGTACAATCTAGGAACAAAAATACAAATTTCCTCCCAATCCGATTTTTTGCAAAAAAATGGCGAAGCCGTTTGGATTTTTGAAATTTTTCTCATTATTATTAGATGCCCAGAAACATCTGTGAAAAATTTCAGGTTTCTATGAGATGTGGAAGTCCAAAAGAAAGTCCCGGACATATTTTGCTAACAGAAACGTACAGGGATTTTATATATATAGATATTAAGTTGTATACGAAATACATATTGATCCAAATCAAATCAACTCAAATCGTAAATCGCACTTAAGGATTAATTTCATTTCACTACTTTTTACTTTAAATAAACAGTGAATGGGTGGCGCACAAGAAAGTGAAAAAATTTATTTCGCCCATAAAAATGCACATAAATTATTATTGGAATTAAATTTATTTTGTGGGGCAGCTAAGCGCATCTAGCAAAGATAGTTTCATATAAAAGAGTTGAAATTCTGAGCAGATAGCAAATGTAATTAAAACGATATTTATGATTGGATAGACGATTGAAATTTGTTGCTTCTAAGTTTCAGGGGAAAAAAAACCATACAAGGCTATTATCACAAGTATTAATGAATTATTAATAAAAACGTTCATATGATTGAAATACATCATAGCATAATGAAGCAATAATCTAATTACACACAATTGTGAATTGTGAATTTCTTATTCAGAAGTGGTTTATATATTGTAAAAACCTAATCAAGAGAGCCTAAACGATTATCGTTAAACTGTTCGGACACCGCCCCACTTTTGGGTGGAAACTTTAATTTAACATTACTTACATGAGTTTCGCTGGTTGGCGATCCAAATATATCGTTTTCGACCGCTGGAACTTCTGCTTCATTATCACCGTCCACCGCACCAGAAATTCCGTTATTTATATCAACATCAGCGAATATTTCTTGATTTTCCTCACTACGCTCTTCAGACATTTTGACTTTTGGTGAATGGCTATCAGATATATGAATGTTTATATCTGATCTAACTTACACTTTATATTGTTTCCTTAATATGTAACGACTGACTTTATGTTCTTATATGTACAATTTAAAACAAAAGTACTTACAAGTTCAGTTCATCGCTTTGAAAAAGAGATAAACTTCGATGATAATAAATTCTTCTAATTTGCTTTTTCGATATGTCATGTATGTCGATAAGTCGGTTGACTTTAGTAAAAATTCCAACTAATAAAAAACCGTTACCCTAAACGTAACGTGCAGTGTCGTTCTGAACGTATCGTTGCAGTTACGTGGAAGAGACGAACTAGGTCACGGTACGTCTGAAGCAGAATAACTGTGGTACCTAAATAAGTGCGTCGTGCGTTGCGTTTCTGTCAAAATGAAATTGGAGCACGCAGTCTTATGGAAGTGGCTGAAATAAGAAACGCACTGACGGGGACCACTTCGAATTTCCAATTTTGGCATGCGTTTCGAAGTGAAGTTGGCGGAAGATGTCAAAAAAATGTCCATGTGCGTGTGAATGTGTAAAAACTTTTTGTTGGAACATATGTTGACGCAACGCTGTTATTTCGGTATAGCGCAACGTCGTTTCTAAGTCACAGTGATAAACGCAACGCAAGACGCACTTATTTAGGTACCACAGTAATGCCTTGAACACATAGAAAATCGCACGACGAATTTTACGGTGCGAACTCTAAAAATTACACTGCCTCTTATGGGAAACGAGAAAAAAATAAAATTACGTCGCTGCTTCTACTTGCGACTGCGAATAAATCGCATCTTGGTTGGATGCGATTTATTCGTAGTCGTCGCTATTGTTCTTCTTAGTTTTGTGTGCTTACATTGACTGTGACAAGCTGCGGCAGATTTCTGAGAGTTCGCACCGTAAAATTCGTCGCGCGATTTTCTATGTGTTCAATGAATATCTCTGGTTTAGAGTAATGTTATCTTAAAAGTTTATACATCTGTAAAGGCCGATATTACATTACGAACATTTGATTGGCCAAACTCTAAAATTTTTATTGCTTTCTGTACAAAGTTGTCAACTTTCAGCTAGAGTTGAGCTCAAACATAGAGGATGAACTGCAAGACCAACCAAAATGTTTGCTGTGGAAACATTTACATAAACATAATTTCAAAATAACAGATTAACTCAATTTTGGAAAATTTCTTTTCATTCATTTACTAACATTACATTATTTATTTCTGTATTAAATTTGGGATGTGGAATAACAACAACAACATTCCTCAATCAAATGCGTTCGAGCGGTAGTAAACCTCGATTTTTCACTACGTAGTAGGGATCACGTGAGTCATCTGATCGCATCAACTATCGGTATGGATCTTAAATCGCTTTTTGACTATAGACTGCTACTATTATTATTAAAAAAAATAATAATATCAGGGGAATTGTCCCAGCGTGCTTGTATAGTAAACTAGTGCCTGGAAGCTGAAATAGAACCATGAACTTTATTCCTCCGCGCGTACACACTCCAATTAGAGCAACGAGGAATTAAGGTTGGAACAGCTAATTCTACCTCCTTTTCGATATTCCGAAAAGAACTCTTTTGAGCAACAACGGGTAACGATGTAATGAAAACCGAGCGATTGTCATTTTCGTCATATATGTACATATATAGCAAGGTTTATACATTTATAGGTTTATAGGTTTATATATGTACATATATAGCTGCTACGCATAACAAAACAGAAATGAGAAGGCAACAGATAAGAAAAATTTTCTTACCGTGCTTCGAGTTTGTATACATGTGTTAGTGTTTGACGCTCGTGAGGCAGCCAAAATTTTAGCGCTAACATTGAGGCGAACGTGGATCGAAAGCTGTTCCACTTTTTGCAATCAACCAATCAGAGCCTGTGAGTCTGGCGCATAGATGCCCAGTGTGACACCCACCAATCGGAGCAACAGGATACAAGATACATTTGTAGCTGTCAAATTTACATGGGTTCTTATGGAGATCGAGAAAAAAATTTGCTTTCGAGTTTTTGTTCTGGTTTGCATTCCATTTTGTATTTTGTCTCCGGGCTAATTTCTAATTTTAACAGCAACAAAATCATTCTTGTTCTTCTTCGGTGTGTTTGTTTACATTCTGTCATCCAAAATTTGACAATTTGCATTATGGGGTGTCACACTAGGCAGCTTAACGCCAATTTATGTAAGTTAATATTTAACGCAATTTTTATTATTATTACAAGCAATTTATTTCTGAAATATGAAAATATGCGGCATTCCTATTTAAGAAAAATTTAAGAAAAATGCAAATTCCTTTAAAAAAGGATGCTGGCGAAATGTAAAAAACAGTTGAAGGTTTTCTAAGGCGGCCACCATTAAGAATTTGACATATGAAATTTTTGTTTCTAAGCAACAGTTGCCCAGCCATTATAATTAACGCCATGCAATTTCTTGTTGCCTGGAAATGTTGCTGTATCCTGTTGCTCCGATTGTGTTCAACGCTTATGTTGACTATAAGACTGGAAACTCCTCTGATTTCGTGAGCGAGCTCAAAAAGATGTCCGTCCGCGTGTTCACGTACAGTGTATGTGAATTTTTTGGCGAAATTGGGGATACCAACCACACAACTTTATTATTTATTATTTGTTTGGCTTTTAACTAAACATTAATAGAAAAATTACTTTCCATTTAAGAGTTTCTCGCTGTTGACGACTTAGCGGTTTGGAAATATTAAAAAATAATGGAAACTTACTGTTTTTTTTAATTTTTCTTTTCTTTAAATTAAAAAAGTTATCACAAATAAATTCACATAATTCATTTATTTAAATTAAAATTAGATAAACGCAAGTAAATTCACAATTCATGCATTTAAATTAAAATTCATTTAAATTAAAACCAAAAGAACTAAAATTACAATTAAGTATATATTAAACTAAATCACAGATTAATATTCAACAAAACAGGTTGAATACGTTGGCATCCCTCTCGACTGAAATACGTGTGGTAGGTTTAAAACAGCTGACTTACATGACTACTACATTTCTAGAAGCATGCATTGGTTTTAAAACTGTCTCCTTGGTCTTTTTTACGTATGTATTTAAAAAATCATATTTCTACTTATTGCTTTGAAGAAGCAATAATCAAAATGTTTTCTGAATTTTGTAAACAAACTCCCGAGTTGTCAAAATTGCATGTGTTTTGTTTTTATAATCTACTACACCGAAGCCTGATTTCACCTACACATTCAAAGCTAAAAGAGCATTCACACACATTCACTACACATTCAAAGCCAAAGCTTGATGTTGACCGTGATTTCGAGTGAATGCATACACACAAACCACAAGCCTTCCTACCCTTCCCCACCCTCGTATTAATGACACTAGTGTGTTCAACCTTTATTTACTACTTACTATATTATGCACTATCTAAAAACTAAAGAGTAGCATAACTGACTCATATATAAGATCTTGTGTTTAGCAAAGGTGCTGTCTTCTACGTCGCTAATTTGATAGATAAACATTTCGGTATAATTATTACACCAGGTGTGTTTGAGCGGCATGAATTTATCTGTGAATTCCTTGGTGCTCAACTCTTCGGATGATCATCAGTATTTAAGCCAAACCGCTGATAGCTCTTTAACATCACTTAAGTACTTGAGTACACTTAAGGCTTAAGCACATACGAGTACAGCTTTTGCATTGTTGTTTGAGACTTCGCTAGAATTCTTCAAAACCTGAATTTTCATTTCAAATAAATACACCATTCCGTTCAGCAGTAGCTTCAATTTGTCCATCCCTGACAAATTTATAGCATTATCCGACATCTTATATACCTTGTCCATAGCTATTAAAACATTTACATATGAGCTGTTATTTTTAAAAGTGGAATAAGTCCATCTTTTAAAAAAAATGAGTTAAGGGTAATTTTAGTAAGATATATACACATTCTATCCATATTTATAATCATATATTCAATTGATTATTTTTGAATGTGGTACAAGTCCATTCGGAGATAAAAATATCGTTTATTTATTAGATAATTTTAATTATTATTACATCATAACAAAATTAAAAAGTGTTAAAAAAATCATTCAAATTGATTAGCTTTTGACAATATTTTTAAATTTATTCAAATGAAAACCCTTAAATATTCTAATACATGAAAAACTGGACTTATTCCACTTTCAAATATAACAACACAAATCTTATCGCAAAAAAATTATTTTTGAAAGTGGTATAAGTCCATTTGGAGCTTAAAAAATCCTCTATTTTTTGAAATATTTGCAATAATTATTATTTCATAATAAAATGTAATAGGTGTGTAGTGTTAAAAATATCACTCGGATTGATTAACGGTTGCCAATATTTTTAAATTGATTCAAACGCAAACCTTTAAATATCTCGATACATGAAAAAATGGACTTATTCCACTTTCAAAAATAACAGCTCATATATTTCCTCCTCCGACAGCATTCAAGAAAATTGCATTACGCAAAATAAATTAATATTATATATAGAATTCATTGATAAACTTGATAATGTAGAGTGCTTTTGTTTTTATCAGATGAATGGCCCATCTCACATTAAGCCTGTTAAGGCCGGACTCACTTATTTTAATTAATTGATTGCAAAAAGACTTGCGAGCATCGTAAAATAAAAATATTGCGAACTGTATCCAATTTGTTGTTGTTTTTGGCACTGACAACAAACTTTCTTTCTTACCACGCCTACTTTAAGAAGGAAAAGCATTTGAAATCTCAAAAACTTTCTTTAAACATTGCAGTGCTTTCATGTAACTACAATACTTTTTATACCCTACACCTTAAGGTAAGGGTATATTCACTTTGTCATGAAATGTGTAACGCATAGAAATAGAGACGATAGGTATAGAAAAGTATATATATCTTGATCAGCGTGACCTCCTGAGTCGATTAAGCCATGTCCGTCCGTCTGTCTGTCTGTCTGTCTGTTGAAATCACGATCACAGGAGAACCGTTAAAGATACCGTGATGTAATTTTGCAGATATATTGTGGTGTGCAGGTTGGTATTGAAAGTGGGCAAAATCGGTCAACGACAACGACTATTTTTTATTAAAAACGTTATACAAGCGTTAGTTTTTGAGTTATGACAACAAAAGTTATATACTTCATTCCTGAGTATAGAGTAGCATTATCCGTTAATATGCCAGATATGGGCGTTATCCGCCCACTCTTACACTATTTAAACAGTATAGCAGTATGAAAACAAATTTATTACCACTTAAATAATGTTTCAATTTGAACACAATAATAAAAGACCATAGCTAGTTAATTTATTTTGAAAAAGGTAATGACCACGCCTACTATTTATACAGGGGCGTACCTAGGTCTCATGGAGCCCAGGACGGTTAATCAACTTGCAGCCCCAAAAATTCCTAGAATTCAATAAGTTACTACTTGATTTTCCCAACTGCCACTTTTTTCAAAACTTTTAGGTGTAGGGTATCTAAGATTCGGCCAGGCCGAATATAGCTTTCTTACTGGTTTTAATATTACTTTGATGTTGAAAGCTGTTGGATCGGAACAGGAAATGGATAAAAAGTAATTTACTTGTTGGAAAGGAAGAAAGGAGGAAATACAATTTAAAATTTGTTATACACTTGTGGAATTTTGAAAAAAGATATATATTTATGTGAAGAAAATAGCATCAGTGGAATGTTCAACATTTTATTGCTTTACTTACATGGAAGCACTGCAATATTCGTGGAAGCGTTTTAAACTTATGTTATGTTGAGCTTTAAAATGCTTTTTCTTCTAAAATTCTGCACCGATCCTGATGACAAAATAATACTTAGAAAGCTAAACGACTCTACTTTCTTGTTATTGTGATAATTATGTAGGCTAATTTTACTTAAAAAACAATTAATTAATTGAAGATAAGATAAGAACTTCAGATATTATTTATAATAAATGAAAGATACTTAAACAGAGAGAGAAGTTCTGAAATTTAAAATTTGAAGGAGGCTATAACTCCTAAATTGGGAGTGGGCAGAAAGAAAAGTTGTTGTTGTTGTAATTAGCGCCAAAAACAACAAAAACAAACTTGGGCATAGTTCGCCACGGTAACTTTATGCCATTTTTTCTTATCTGTTGCGTTTTAATATTTGTTTTTTGTGCTTAACAAAGCAGAAAAGGTTGCATTTGAAAAATTATTTGAAAAGCGAAACTGTTGAAGTTTTTGTTTTGCTGAAATGAAACCGTTTACAAACACACTCTCAACCCCTTACACTAATACGAATTTGAAGATGGCATAATTTTTTGTAGTGTGGCAGTGAGCAACTGCGAAGCTTTTTGGCCTATATATAGGCTATCAAAAGAATAACCAACTCGTGATTACTGTCTTTATCATATTTAAGTGTGTAACGTTTTAACTGAAACTAGTAGTATTTATCAGGCAATGAGTGCAAAACAAGGGCTTTCATTTTGGTGTTCTATGTTTTTACAAATTATTTTAGTTTTAAATGGGGTTTCCAAAATAAATGGTCTAATACGGGAGGAGCCTACAGCGATATCTGGAAGAGTTGTTGGTGGAAAAAATGCAGAAAGCAATAGCGCCTCATACATTGTGTCTTTGCAACATCGAGGCATACACTACTGTGCTGGAAGCATCATAAATAAAAAATGGATTATTACAGCGGCCCATTGTTTAAAATCAAAACAACAGACTATGAGTTGTGTGATTGTCGCAGGAAGTCTAAATCTTGCTGTGACATATACAACAACACAAAAACGTAAAGTTAGTTATTATGTGATCCACGATCTCTACACTGGTGGCATTGCTCCATACGATATTGGGCTCATATACACTAACCAAGCCTTCCAGTGGACTACAGCTGTGATGGCAGTTGCTTTGCCCGAAAATGACGTAGTACCGACTGGAAATGCCGATCTTTATGGATGGGGAAGTATTTCTAAAACCAATGAAGCAAAATATCCAAGTATTCTTCAAGTTGCGAAAAATATTCCTATTCTTTCTATAACAATATGTGAAAGGGCATTGGGTTCTAAAGGAAAAGAAATACATTCATCAAATATGTGCACAGGTCCACTTTCAGGTGGTATTGGCATTTGTATATCGGATTCGGGTGGTCCCTTAGTACAAACCAATAGCAAAGGTAAGACAACTTTAATTGGAATTGTTTCTTGGGGAGAACAACCATGCGGTAATTTGAACTCACCATCGGTATATGTGCAAGTCTCTTTATTCTCAAAATGGATAACTAAAAATATAGACGATTATTTGATTAATAAAGCTTTATAATGCTTTGAAGTGCTTATTGTAAATTATTACGTTAAAAATAAACGAACAATTCTTCATTTCTTTATTGAAAATATATGATTGATATATGATATTCCTAATATTAATTGTACAAGTAGACCTACATCACCTACATAGTAAATATATAAATAACAAAAGAGTAACACTATATTCATGTGTTTATTAAGAATAATACCTAATATATCTTATTATCTATAATAATATATTATTATTTTTTATTATGCAATATTCCTATATTGGAATAAAAGTTATATTTTCCATACCAAAATGTTTAATACATTGCGACAACAAATTGATTAATGTATCAAATATTGCTTAAACAATCGCCTGAAGTACTCAAGTTAAACAAAAGATATTTGAGTTTTTGCAGTACTAATTCCAAAAATATTTGTAAATAAGTATAAATAACACATTTGAAGCCTATAGATAATCAAATATTACTATGAAATACCACATCGTTAATCTAAAAATAACAATTTTCGAAGCAACTTTAATTTTGGGGAATCACTCCAATTTTGTTGTTGTAGTTTTTGATGCTGATTACAACAAAAAGAACTTATTTTGCTATAATTATCGAGTTATAGATCATCGAAAATTGAATTTATTACCGCTATATCTCCGAAAGTATTAAAGATAACCGTATAGGATGGAAAATTATGATCCGTTATGAAGAAAATTTAAATACCATTTATTTATGTATGTAAAATAAAGTACAGATTCAATGTGCTTTCAAGCAAATTTTTCTCATCAAGATGGGTGCAGCATTTTAAAAGAAAAAGTATTTTAAAACTTAAAATAACTAAGTACAAAAACTTTCTTGAATAATCCACGCAATAATAATAATAATCCACGTAAGTATAAAACTACTTTCTTGAATTTTCCAGTGATGAAAGCTGTATCTGATCTGTATCAGATCTGTAAGCTGTTATTCTTATCGGAATTCCAAATGGATGAAAAGGAACTTACTTAATTCGTGGAAGGTTAATTCGTGCGGGTTTTTTCGAAAATTCAAGCTTTATTGTGAAAAAATGGTTACAAATTTATTATTCAAAGTATTGTCCATCGCTAGCTATAACTTTTTCCCATTTTTCTGGCAATTCACGAATACCCTTTCTGAAAAATTCGGCCGGCTTCTCCGCTATCCTCGAATCGATCCAATTTTTGACTTCTTCATAATTGGAGAAGTGCTGGTCAGCCAGGCCATGTTGCATTGATCGGAAGAGATAGTAATTGGATGGGTCAAGGTCTGGACTATACGGCGGGTGGGGTAGGACATCCCATTTGAGCGTTTCAAGGTAGGTTTTGACGACCTGTGCAACATGTGGCCGAGCATTGTCATGTTGCAAAATTACCTTGCCGCGCCTTTGTTCATATTCCGGCCGTTTTTCGCGCAGTGCTCGACTCAAACGCATCAATTGTCGTCGGTAGACTTCCCCTGTGATCGTTTCATTCGGTTGCAACAGCTCATTCGTGATCTTCAAACTTTTTTGAAGTTCATCGTCCTCCAAGTCAAAATGCATGTGCATACCATGCGTGCATACCACTTCTGGCACGTAAGCTTAGCTAGAGCATGCACACCATACACTTCCACCAAAATACGATGACTTTCGGCCACCTTTTTCTTCATATTGAAGTAATGAAGTACTCCCTGCAAAACCACTTTATTCGGCACGAAATTCGACATTTTCAGAGTAAAAAAAAGGATTGTTTACGCTTCATCTAAATGAAACATACTGATTCTGAAACTATATGACAGTAGCTTTCCAACACATATTTGGAAAGGTGAATCACTGGAATAAAAGTCAAGTTACACCATCTGTTAGAAAGCCGTACGAATTAACCGGTACCCCTTTTAAAAACATTAAATACCATCCGAGCTTACCTTTACTTTTTTTATTTCGTATTCATCTTTAATAGTTGTATCGTTCAAATTTTTGAAAAAATTGCTTCAATTTCGCCACGCCCATTTTAAATCTTTAGGGAGTATCATAACATATATGCAACTCGTGCATGCTCAGACCATGAAAGTAACGTACCTTTCCAATTTCGAATTCTTTGCCGAGATTTGTAGTTAAATTCCCCTTATTATTTAATCCCGCCCACAATGTTAGGGAACAGTTATTATAACAATTTGATAACGTCGATCATTGACGTTTGAAAAAAAACCTCACTTAAGCTTCATCAAAATCGGATATAAAATTTAGTAACCCAAGCGACACAGCACCACATAGAACGATGCATTATTTATACAGATAGTTGTGGGCGTGGTAGTTGTTTAATCACGCCTATATTTAACGCACTGACAAAAATATCCAACGTGCCAAGTTTCATGATTGTATCGAATGAAAGAGTATTGGCTAATTTATCGAAATTTGATGGTTCTATGTTTTTTGGTTTAGCCTGAAGTGAGTCAGGGCTTTCATTATTATATATAAGAGGCTACTTTTCAGAAAAATTGTTCAGTTTAAAATTACAATATTAAAAATTAACAGCCTTACTCCAAGAGTCACGGTGACTAGGACGATAATCGTCTCTCATAGTGCACATATCATAGTGCAATAAATTTCCAAAGAAAGCTTAGGATCCCTGCTTTCTTATTATTGGGATAATTACATATATTAATTACGCATTTAAGTTGGGAAGAGTTAGGAAAAAAAGTAATAAGCTCTTTAATTACCTTTTTCGTGAAAACTATAAAGTTTTCGAAAAAATCTTATATAACATAAATGGAGGGTATTCTTAATACCTAACAGTACCTAGCCAATCCAACATGTACCATACTTTAGGAGATATAGGCATCTTAATTTGTCACCCTTTTTTCAATTGTTGTTGGGGTCAGCACCAAAAACAATAACAGCAATAAAACCAACAAAAACGTGGGTAGGTTGTGTCGTAAGACCTATTTAAGCCATAATTGACATCATTCTCCAAACTAGTCCCATTTTTCTGTAAAAGGAATAAATAAACAGTAGGTTGTAGATCGGATTTAGTACTGGGAGTTTTAATTATCACGTTTCGAATTGACATTTGCCTAATTATTTCTTAGTACGTTTTCTGTCTATGTGGCGAATGAAGCGAACGGGGGAACGCGAATAAAAAAAATAAACTGTACATATATTAAATTTTATGATTGGTTGCAGAAAACTGCACACTAGAATAAGGAAAAGTAAGATTTATCGGATTGTCAAAATTTGCACGAAACTTTAATACTAAAGATTAATTTACTTTATTGTAATCTGGAGTAAAATTTAACTGACATTTTTTTCGCATTCGTTCTGCGTTGTTCTTCGGCTATTATAATGGGTTGGTGGCATAGTCCCCAGAGTTGGATAAAATTTCCTTGATGGCGATTTTCAATTTGATATGGGAATACGGTTGTATTTTTAATGCATCGTAAAAATAGGAATTTGTGTTAAATTTTTTCTCGTAACATTATAAATTCCACTCGTTTATACTTATATAAATCCACTACTTATATAAATAACTAATAATTTTCTTTAGTATGTGGGAAAAAATTCGGCAGAGTTCGTGAGAGTTTTAATTGTCAGCCGTGGGGAAAAAGCGAATTTAGTGCGGGAATTTGTCGAGGGAGTTAACACTGGTTGCAACTTGCATGTATTGAAGAATTGTTGGTGACTCAGTTAAAGCATTTACGAAGATTGTGGAACATTTTTTCTATCAGATTTATCATTAAAGATAAAGAGTAGATTTTACAAACTTCAGTATTAATAGTGAATAATTTAATATTGCAGATAATCCAAACAAATTTACTGCAATTGAACAAAGTGTGCCCGAACGGAAATGAAGTGAAGAGCCCATCCCATCCATTATAATCCATATATAATTACAACCATCATCAACCAACCCGCAACTGGAGAGGAATTTTCTTCGATTTTATTTCATTCGAGATCAATTCCCACCAACCAAACACGATGTCATCGGGAGACTTTGGAAATCCTCTGCGTAAATTTAAATTAGTATTTCTTGGTGAGCAGAGTGTCGGAAAGACTTCTCTTATAACCCGCTTCATGTATGACAGTTTCGACAACACGTATCAAGCTACTATTGGTATTGATTTTCTGTCAAAAACTATGTACTTGGAGGACCGTACCGTGCGTTTGCAGCTGTGGGACACAGCAGGTCAGGAAAGATTCCGTTCACTCATACCTTCATACATACGCGACTCTACAGTGGCTGTGGTTGTCTACGATATCACCAATACCAATTCATTCCATCAGACATCCAAGTGGATTGACGACGTACGCACAGAACGCGGCAGTGACGTCATAATTATGCTAGTCGGTAACAAGACAGATCTATCGGACAAGCGACAAGTATCAACTGAAGAAGGCGAGCGCAAGGCCAAGGAACTGAATGTTATGTTCATTGAGACGAGTGCTAAGGCTGGATACAATGTTAAACAATTGTTTCGACGCGTGGCAGCAGCTTTGCCTGGTATGGACTCGACAGAAAACAAACCTTCGGAAGACATGCAGGAGGTGGTGCTGAAGGACTCACCTAACGAGACAAAGGATCCCGAAGGTGGTTGCGCTTGCTGAAGAATAAGCGTATGCGACAAAATATATTCCGCTAAGAGATGTATATTTAAGATTAAGATTATTTATAACAAATAACGAAGAAATTGCAGTGAAAACCCATTTATAAATAGATTAATGCTATTCAGTAAGCTGAAAGTATTTGCAATAATGTTGATCGTTTTCTATAACAAAGGCAATGTAATATGACTTCAGTCAAATTAATTAAAATCTGCTATAATAGTTAACTAGTTAACTTTATCGTTAATAAAATTACACGAGGGTGTAATGAGGACACGTAGAGGGTTAAATGACGATTTTTCTTAATGAAAGATTCAATTTCAAAGCTATGGAATTGTTTAAACGAGCGAGAACGAAAATAACATTCTGAACAGATGAAGGAAATTGTAGAATTGGCTTAAATGTGTTTGCCGTAAGCAATGTACGTTTTTTGCACGATCCCCAATGCACCAAGTATTTAGATTTTTTAAAAAAGCTTTAATTGAAGGAAACTTGGCTAAAACAATTAGCAATATTTCAAGCATTGAATAATATAATTTTTCTAAGAAATTTAAATAATCGGATCTTAAAAAATTCGTGACATTCATTACACGTGGAAAAGAAACATGCTGTTTCCGCGACACCAATTTTATTGATACTGAGTCGATGCGATGCAATCATAACATCGAAAGAAAAATTATAATTCATGTTGACATATTATTTTGTTTATCAAGTTTTGTGCTCACGCTTTCTCTACTAACAAATTGAAAATTTATTTTAGTATAATCTAGACCATAACTAGATACATTTTTGGACGACTTTGTTTTTTTAAGAAAAATAAAATTTCCTTTTTGCATTTATAAAATATATACTTAAAGTTGCTGTTCAACGAATAAAATCGTTTATTTGAATTGATGTACTTTAGCAATGCTCAGGCTTGTATACACTCGTTCATTGTTGTTAAAACAATTCGTATAGAATGTCGAATTACCTGTGTGTGTTCATGAAAAGAAAACAACAGATTTTTACATATTTTAACCTTTAAATTACTTGGTCTTCATTTTTAAATTATTTGCTTAAACTAAAAGCAGCTTACAAATGTTAAAACAAAACATGTAGAAGGTATTATTAGATTTTTTTATCTGCACTTAATAAATTCCTAACCAACTTGAATGAAATAAAGTCTTTTGAAATACAATTTGGAATATTTAAGTGTTTTATTGTTTCCAAAACAACCCTTCAGTAGAAGTCACTAAGTTAGTCACAATTTTATACTGTTTTAAAATGCATACTTGATTTGTAACTTGTCTAAATCTTGCTTTTTAACGTTAAAAGACAACGAACAAAGACATTTGTAACAAACAATAACTATTAGGTGTCTATTATTTTACTTAATACAATAGATTTCCAATAAATTTACTTTTAAAAACGTACTAAATAGCGTATTGGACAATGTAATCTATATCATCGTACATATATTCTATTTGTACAATTGCAATTTGGACTTCAGTTCGAATTCAATCATTGAGTTTTTTATTTAGTTGTTTTCATTTTCGAATACGTTTTATTAATTTGTATTTTATATTAATTGGTATTTCGCAATTGATAAATTAATAAAGACAAATGACCACAACATTAGGTCGACTCAGCAAGTCTCCAGAATATTCAATTAGAGGAAATTTCTTGTATAAATTTTTCTACACAAGTTACATATATTTTATGTTTTCCATGCAGCTAATAAATATGCATTTACACGTACTTCACCATTTCTATATATAGGGTTTTAATTTTTTTATTTCACTTTCTTACTTTTAGTCCCAATTCTAAGAATAAAATATAATGCTATGGATAAGCTATGCTATGCTATATAAACTACTAATCTATGTGTTTGCCGTTCTGAACATTTCACCGCCCACTCAATAAAAATTGCAGTCTTAAGTACTTGTGCTACTATGAGATTTTATTAATTCCAATATTATATTTCATCAAAGATGTTAAAGCTTCAACTTATTTAAATGCTTTTAGATGAAGCAATGCATAGCAAGAGCTTTAAATATATTCATTGTATAATTTAGACTGTATTCTACACACATCTATGTAGAACTGATTTTTTGCGTAAATTTAATAAATACTCCAGCTTAAACACCGCCTTTTTAAAACTGATCTTCAGTTTTAATGAATTCATCCCGTATCTTCCTTAATTTTGTTATTAAATCAGTAATTGATACCTCTCCATGCACCTTGTTGTCACGTGTGCGCACATTTACTGTATTCGATGAGCGCTCCTTTTCGCCTACAACTAAGATGAAGTTAAATTGAGCCAATTGAGAATTTCGGATTTTCTTATTCATTGTGTCGCCAGCATCAAGATCTGCTTCAACCATAAAACCAGCAGCTTGCAACTGATTGCGCACCGATTGTGCATAGTCATCATAATTTGGACCGACCGGAACAACCATAACCTGACGTGGGGAGAGCCAAAATGGCCACTTTCCTGCATAATTTTCTGTAAGAATGGCAATCATTCGCTCAACTGAGCCAAGAATAGCTCGATGTATAATGACAGGACGTTTTTTTTCTCCATCATCTGAAATGTAGTTCAGATTAAACCGGATAGGCAGCTGAAAGTCTAATTGGATCGTAGCGCACTGATGTGCGCGCTTCAGTGCATCCATAATAGTTATATCGATTTTAGGTCCGTAGAAAGCACCATCGCCAGGATTCTCCTTCCATGGCATGTCGAATTCATCTAATGATTCAGCCAATGCCTTCTCTGCGGTATTCCATTGCTCCAATTCTCCCAAATATTTCTCAGGTCGAGTGGAAAGTACTAAGTTAAAGGAAAATCCAAAAATTGTATAAACATGGCGCAGAAAATCTAAACAGCCTTTCATCTCATCCTTTATCTGCTCGGGGGCACAAAATATGTGTGCGTCATCTTGTTGAAAGCGTCTCACCCGAGTCAGACCCGTCAATGCACCCGACAACTCATTGCGATGAAGAACGCCAAAGTCAGCCATACGCAGCGGTAATTCGCGCCACGAACGATTCCGATTATCGAATATTAGACTGAAACCGAAATATTTATACTAGTTCAGATGTATGTCGAGCTAGTATTAATCTACAAACTTACCAATGTCCCGGACAGTTCATTGGTTTTAAAGCGAATGTTTCCTTTTCGACATCAAATGAAAACATGTTCTCCGAATAATGTTGCCAATGACCTGAAGTCTGCCATAATTTAGCATTGTAAACATTGGGTGTGATAACTTCTTGGAAGCCACGTTTCCTATATTCGGTTTTTATAAAATGCACCAGTGTATTGTATATATGGGCTCCGCGTGGTTGAAAGAAGCAGGATCCTGGAGATAATTCATGAAAGAAGAACAACTCTTGCTCGCGTCCAATTTTACGGTGATCACGTTTTGCTGCCTCTTCTTGTAGCTTCTCCCATTCCTTCAACTGTTTTGCGTCTGGAAATGAAATACCGTAGATACGTTGCAGTGATTCTGCATCGGCTTTTCCCTCCCAATAGGTTGAGGAATTTTTTGTGATCTTCATGGCTTTCACTTTGCCGGTGTGACGCACGTGTGGACCACGACATAAATCGATGAGTGATCCACATTTATATACTGTGGTTGTTTCAGTGTTCACTTTCTCATTTAGGATGCGACACTTGAATTCATTGTATTTAAACATTTCCAATAAATCAGATTTTTTCATTTCCAAGCGTTCAAAAGGTTGCTTTTCTTTAACAATTTGCTTTACTAAACCTTCCATCACTGGATAATCATTTGTCGAAATCTTTGCAAAATAAAATGAAAACGTCTTTAATAATTTGCGGTTTAAAGATTTATCATTGAGTAAACATTTACAATAACATAAAAAAGAAGAGAATAACCGAATTATAAATGAAAAATGCATACAGATATTTCACAATGTTATGAACAACAAATATGCCTCAACAAATGTTATGAACAACAAATATGAAAACTAAGTTTAGAACTCTATACTTACTCCATCACCATCCACATACATATCATAATAAAAACCACCATCGATCGGTGGTCCATAGCACAAGTGTCCACCATAAATGCGTTCCATCGCTTCGCCCATGATATGAGCTGAACTATGCCAAAAGACAGCTTGTGCTTCTGGGTCATCGAATTTCAGCAATTGCAACTTGCAATCAGCTTCGAGTACTCGATCCAAGTCCCATACTGCATCATCTACTTTCGAAATAACTGTGTTGTCAGCCAATCCTTGACTAATGCTTTTAGCAATTTCATAGGGTGTGGTCTCCCAAGATGTTCCATCAATTTGCCTGCCATCCGGTAGAGTGACCTTAATGGGTGTACGAGGCTTGCTTTCCAAATCTGCCAAATATTCAGATTTACATTTTTCCCAATGCGCATTACGTTCTTCAATATATGACGGCCAAGGATTGAGTTCTTTAACTAAATAGAAAAAACCATATATTATTCAAAATATGTTTACTATATTCATTTATAAGTTCTATGAAAAAATCAATAACTTTTTTTCTTTTAGTTGTAATATCCAATGGATGATGTATTGATCAATCCGTGGATTACATGGTCATCAATAATTACAGAGTTCACCTGTTGGACAACTTGGCATGTAATTACGACGCCAATAGACTTGAATTGTTTAGTTAAAATCTTTGTGAGCTAATGCTTGTTTGTCCAAAATTAATACAGCAAACGTAAATAAAAAATTGGAAGGGATTTTTTAGCTTAAAATTTAGCTATAACAATATCTACTTTCTTTTTAAATCATTGTTTGTTTAACCTGTAAACTGCCAACCTAATAATCTGCAGACCTAATCACATTAATAACACCAGAAAGTGTTCTCGGCAAGCCGAATTAAATTTGGACAATTAAGAAGCATTAGCTCAAAAAGATTTTGATTAAACAATTCAAGTCTAATGGCATCGTAATCAGATGCCGATGTGTCCTACAGCTAGACCACGTAATTATTGAAGAACGAGTAATCCACGGATTGGTCAATACATCCTTTTTTGGGATATTAGAACTAAAAAAACCAACCAAGGGAAATCACATATGCGTACGAACATATCTTATAAAGTTTACAATAAAAGATAGTTTGCACACCTTTTTTAGTATCGTCACAACCTTGGTTCTTCTGCTTCTCCTTCTTCATTTTTATAGCCTGTTATAACGAAATATTCAGTAAAACGGAAAAAATTAAAAGAATGGAAAAATGAGGGGACAAATTAAAAACAAGTGTTGGTATATATATGGTGACAATAAAAGAGCAAACAATTTAAAATCTAACTGGCTAATAATGCTCGCAGCATGTTAAGAGGTTTTAGTTAAACATATGTACATGCGGCATATAATTGTTAATAGAAAGAAATTTTTGTTATCAACTTGGTTTTCTTGTAAAGATACGTGAACGTGATAACTAAAGTTCTTTTCAAGTAGCCGTTGCAATGACGGAAGATAAAGTTGACTAAAATGACACGATGACAATAGCAATGCTGTGATAAAATGTTAAACTTAGGAAAAGACACACAACTCATAAATAGTGTAAACTGTTACAAATAAACGTTTCAGCACGATTGCAAAAAGAAACACCAAAGAACCGACCAATGTTGCGTAGTCAAGTTTCCCGTTGGGTTGTTTGTCCAGTAAGTTGCGGTAAGAACTGTAATGTTGTAACAATCCACCGCAGTAGTTCAGATATCTAAAATTTTCTATGTGTCGTCGTTGACCACTTAATACGAAGTTACTTTTTGTTCGCAATACTTGCACAATTGTTTGCATCACTTTTATTTTCGTCTTATTCTATTCAATAAAATTGGTTAACATTCCTTTTCTTTTAAGTTTAAATCCAACTTATTGCACTCCAACACCACGTTGTCAACCATTTTCAGTAATAAGTTTAAAGTGACAGTTTAAACGGGCCCATGCTACACTAGGGCCGCCTCTAAAGCAACTCTTTCAGTTGCACCCTGTTACACTACAAAAAATTAAGTTTAAATAGGGATCCGGCCGGTAACGCCAAGCGTGTTAATGTGTTTGCTATTGTTGTAGCTTGTGGAGCAAATCCCAAAAATAATAACAACTTTCCCGGCGCCCCCTGGTTCCGGAGTTATAGACCTTCGAAAGTTGAATTTATTTGCCTATATCTCCTTAGCCGTAGAAGATATCCGGTTGGCGATTATACCATGCTATAAATATACTATGACATAAATGCAGAATGGCTGCCAAGCTTAGATTTTGCTCATATTTCTTTTACCGATGGTTGGGACCATCATGAACAGAAGTGGCTGGTTTTTTCGAGGCCTGGTCAGCAATCTGGGATTTATGACCGTTTGAAGGTCAAATAAATATTTTAATAAAAGTGACTTATCTCATAAACTATGTGACCTAGCGGAACAAACGTAGTACTGTTGGAAAGGTCTTTTTAATACCTTTCATTTATGTAATATACATTTTTATATTCAAGGAGTTATATTGATTTTTAGAAAAATGTGATGAGTGCCTTTTATTAACACCATTTATTTGACATTCAACGCTCATAAATCCAAAATAGCTGACCCTCGAAAAAAACATGGCCACTTCCGGTATTAACAGTCTCAAATAACGGTAAAAAAAACGAAAAAATATCTGAGCTTGGCAGCTCTTCTGTATTTGTTCCAAATTGGAGTGTTTCACCAACGGTAAAGTTAAGTCAAAAGTTGCACAATTAAACTGTTATATTTGAGAGATGGAACAGAACAAAATTTGCAATAGCAATATTTTCATTTTGGTAAATAGTTGTGATCGATTTTTCCATCTCATCATAACTTTGTAACGTATCCATATATCACTATTCCATAATAAGTAACATCGAAGAACAGTATTAATATTATAATCTCAACCTCAAACTGTAAAAATTCTTTTTATTCAGTACTTTAAAAACCAACAAAATTTCGAGTCTACTTGAAAATCCACTCCACAATCCTTCGACAAGGTTAGTCGGTGTGGAGCGAGATTTTTACACCGTGGCGTCAGAAAACATCAGGACGCAGAACAGTAAGGTTCATCCCAGTCCAGGGGATGCTGCCCGCAGTGTGTGGGCATTGCCTCTGACTGATTCATGCAATATGGTTGCGGAGGAAGAGAGTACCACGCACGTTGACCATTCGCCATCGCTGGCCGAGCCACATGATAGCAATCTACTTTTAGAGAGTACAGATGGAGCTTTGGCCAACCTGGATGATATTTTCGATGTAATAAAGAACGGTGAGGTAAGCGATGTGGAGAATATGGTGGAATGTTTCGGTATAGAATACTTGTCGGCACGCGATCGTCATGGTTATACACCAGCCCACTGGGTCGCTTTGAATGGTAATGTTGAAATAATGCGTTATCTGATTGAACGCACAGCACCCGTCGATTTGCCCTGTCTAAAATCGACTCAAGGCCCCCGCCCCATACATTGGGCCTGTCGCAAAGGTTATGCTGCTGTAGTACAGGTTCTTCTGCAATCGGGCGTTGCTGTTAATGCAGCAGATTTCAAAGGGCTGACTCCTTTAATGACCGCGTGCATGTATGGACGTACAGCGACTGCAGCATATTTGCTAGGCATGGGAGCACTAAATCATTTGACTGACATAAATGGCGATACGGCATTGCATTGGGCGTGTTACAAGGGTCACGCCGATTTAATGCGTTTGCTAATGTACTCTGGCGTAGAGTTGCAGAAAACGGATAATTTCGGTTCAACTCCCTTACATTTAGCCTGTTTGTCCGGTAACATGACTTGTGTTAGGCTGCTTTGTGAGAAATCTAACTTGGATTTGGAACCGCGAGACAAAAATGGCAAAACTCCAATTATGCTGGCACAGGCACATCAACACCAGGATGTAGTGCAAGTGCTCTACAATGAAGTCAAGAAGAAGTCGCGCTGGTTACCATCAGTTTCAGAAATTTGGGGTTGGCTATTCGGAGGTGCAGGCGACTCAAAAGGACCGTTGCTATTGTTTTTGTTCTCAGTGCTTCTGTGGGGCTATCCTATGTACATGATAAGGGTAATGTGAAAGTGGAAAAAGAACCTGCGTAGAACTCAACCACTGAACGTAATACTACTATATGATTTATCTTCTTTTCCAGGCCATCCCTATAACTTGGAACATACTGCGGCGCTCTCATTATTGCTTTATATATTGGAATGCGGTTATGTGGATGAGTTGGATCGTCGCCAATCGTCGCGATCCTGGCTACATACCACTCAGTTCGGATGCCTACTATCGCGCCATCAAACAAATACCCTATTTTGACAAGCTAAAAAAACGCAATGTGATTCTTACACGGCTATGCCACAGTTGCCGCTGTCTGCGCCCTTTGCGTGCTAAGCATTGTCGTTTGTGCAACCGCTGTGTTTCTTACTTTGATCATCACTGTCCGTTTATCTACAACTGCGTTGGACTTCGCAATCGCATGTGGTTCTTTCTGTTCGTAATGTCGGTAGCCATAAATTGCTCGTTTACCATTTACTTCGCATGTTATTGTGTGATGATTGAGGGCTTTACACTTTTGTATGTGTTGGGTTTGATCGAAGCAGTGTTATTCTGTGGATTGGGATGGATCCTTACATGCACTTCGGTTTGCTACTTATTGCCGTCTTGTTTAAGCCAACTTACAGAGATTGTTTTTATTTCAGATACTTCATGCCTGTATGAATTTAACTACAAATGAAATGTTTAATTACAAACGCTATCCCTATTTGCGGGACAAACGTGGTCGCTATCAGAATCCATTTTCACGTGGACCGATTTTAAATCTGTTGGAGTTCTTTGTGTGTTTGCCTGATCGCGGAGATGAAAATGATTTTCTATTGGACGACAACATTTGATTACAGGGTAAACCTAATTGAAAAACCATACTTGAAAAATATGCTGAGAAGGGTTAATCGCTTACCGATTGCGCAGTTCTGTGCACACACACACCAGCTTCATTGCTTGCAATTTTTGATACTTTGCATGAATGTTAATAAATATAGGCGGAAAAGTAGAGAATTTTTGAAGCTTTTTAAGGCTGATACAATTAAAAATGTCCTTTTAATAATATCTAATGTTCAAAACAAACTTTTTTGAATTATAAAATTATTAAATATTTAATGGTATAAGAATTAAAAACATGCACTTAAATAATTACTTTGGCATATTCCTAGTTTATAATAAAAAGCATTATGAAATTTAGGAATTTATACGAGAAAATATTTTGTTCTATAAAAACTACAATCCTTAATTATCAAAGCAGAAATCATAGTTCTCGGGATCTTCTGGAATCGTCGGGGAATCCTTGCTGATATCAACACCTTCAGTATCAAGCAAGCGTAACTTTATTTCCATTGACAACAGTATATCGAAGTCTTCCTTTCGTTGCTTACTCATCATTTGCTGACCCAACAGTGCATTGATACCATCCGTCCAATAGTTAAAAATCGTTTCATCAGGCGCCACAAAGTCTAAAGTTGCATGGTCCATGCTGTCGAAGGTAATAGAGAAAGCTAAGTTCACAGCTGATTTGCGTGTACGCATCTCCTTCATATGCGGGCATTCTTTGCCCTCCAACAATTGTTTGATGTCAATCACGAGCACCTTATTGGTAAGCTCCTCCAGTGTGGGTATAGTTTTTTCATCACAATCGCCGTAGTGGATAACCTTGTGATTAGGAGAAAGACGAGCATACCAAAATTTGTCTTTAGATCGAGCACCACGTGAATATTTCGAGAACCGAGTACCTACACATGTACAAAATTAATAGTTTTCACACTATCCGTTTACCCTCTCTATGTTGCTCCGAATACTAACCTTCTACTAAGAATGACAAACGCTGCTGCTTAATGAGATCAAGTATATGTGGCGATATTTTCTCTTTGAGCTTTACTATTGCTGAAGCTGTAGAGTCACATTCTTCCTTTGAAGTACGTTCCTGTTGACGTAGATTTGTGATTGTCTGATAAGTTAAGAGTGCGATTTTGGCACGAAAGTCCTCCAAGTTTTCGGGACGCACTTTAAGAGTACGTTTTATTTGCTCACGCACAACGCTAAAAACTTTCTGAAAGTCTTCCGAAGTGGCACGCATATCCTTCCACGTGCGATTCAGTGTAATAATACAAATGCAGAAAAACTCTTCAAAAGGGTGATCGTGAGTAAAGAACATAGGCTGAAAATCGCCTGACTGCTCAGAAGGAGCTTCACCAATGCGCAATATGTCGCAGAGCACCTTAACCAACTCGATAGAAGTGCGCCCGAACGGGCATTCGTGCTCATCAGCACGACAAGAGTTCTCATGAACGATTTTTGTATATTGTTGAGTATAATTTCTAGCAAAGTAAACCATACAATCGAGTGCCAAAATACCTGTGAACAAATAAAATTAGGAAAAGAAAACTTTTAAAACTGAATGATTTACCTGGTGGAGTTTCTATAAAATCTTGCGCAGGATTGATGTCATATTTAAAACCTAGTTTCTTGTAGAATTGAGAAAAATTAGCATTTCCACATCCGGAACCACCGCGCCTTAACTGTTCCCCATCGCCAATACCCACAGAACCTGTGTAATCGTCAAACGCTATTCGTCTTAATTCCTTAATTTTTTCGTGAGCATCTTGATCTTGAGCATTCATTTTCATACGCATTCGCTGTTCCAAAAGGCCCAGCGTCAGTGTCTGCAATACATAAAGCTGATGCGTCATTTCAGTTCCCGATACATTACCAATAAGTGCCAAACGATACTGCTTGGCACTTAGTGTGAGCGCAATCTGACGCTTGCGCGGCTCATCAGCTTTCATAAAGAGTGCATTGATTAATGCAATCGAATTCTGCTGTATCACAGAAGAATTTGCATCTTGCAAAAGACGCAATAAATCCTGCAGCGTAACCTCTTTTTCTACAAGCACGTATTTGCTACTATTCTGTACGATATTCTCCAAATTAGAAAGCGCACTTTCGGTGCATTCTTTAGAAAAAACTTGAAAATTGCACACAATATAAATATTGCGCTGTACAAATGAGTTCTGCAAAATCTCCCACGACAATGTTCCATGTTCCATCAATTCCACGAAGCTACTCAGACTATACTTCAGTATATCATCATCCTTTTGAGTTGAATCTTCTATCATATTAATAATTATACCCAAACCTTGTTCCTTGATGAATTCGAGTGCAAACGTTAGATCCATACTCAAAGACGTCAATTCTTTGAGACATTTTATTTTCTCAAATGTAGAACCGGAAACCAAGGTTTCGAGTGTATCACTGGAAGTTTTCGACGGTGAATATTGAAGCCGTAAAACGGATCCATTTTTAATCTCAATTCTATTCTTTTCAGTGACATATTTGTGATTGTTCAGTTCACAAAATTGTAATGCATAATTTTCTGGATCGGCGATGCCCCAACAGCTGCAGATTTCTTGTATAATGCCTGAAAATGGAAAGAAAAAAAAATTCACTGATTAGACCAGATATTTAATGTTCAGATAGATTCAATGATAGATATTAAATGATCAGATAGATAAAACATTCTTCTAACGAAACAAAATGTGAATTCATAATTATTATTGATGATCTCGATGGTAAAGGGCGTTGTCTTTAAATGAATGAAGTGTTATAAGTTTAATGTAATTTATGTCAGCTATACATATGTGTGTATATGAAATTAATAATGTAAATTTACATGTCACCTGTTAATGGCTGTCGCTGGTCTAAATTAATCAACTGTGCAATGTGATTTTCCAGTTCCACAGCAATCTTCACTATGTGCGAATCCTTCACAAGCGTCTTTTTCGGTATCATTTCAGTATTTCACCTTCTAGGATTGTTAAATTCCTTAGTCAATTTCACTCTATTTATATACTTATACTTTGTTATAGTTATATATATATATTTATATATATACTTTGTATAACTGCTAAAAATACGTTTTCATAAAAAATTATTATTGCAATTGCCGTATTATCAATAAGGGTATTATTGAGGGTTCGAGCGATAATCAATTCATCAATCAATTGATGGCTCAATAATTACAAATATGAGTTCCTCACACTGTAAACACATAAAAGTCGGTCGACGACTTTTGTCGCCGAGAGTTGTCAAAATAACAGCTTCTTATGGGGAAATGAGAAGAAAATAAAATGCCGTCGCTGCATACGTGTACTACAACGACAGAAGTGCAAAATCTTTTAAAATTTTGTTTTGAAGCATTATTTAATATTTTGGACACAAAAGATCGGAATAATTTTATAAAGGCCTTAAATAAGGCGCTTGTCGACCCCACCGATGTTGTTGTTTTTGGTGCTGACCCCAACAACAACTTTTTCTGCGCTCTTGTCGTTCCAGGGTTATAGCCCTGTAAAGTTTGAAAAGTCCTTACAAGATACCGATATGTTATGGATATTACTGGAAAGGTTATTGAATTATCTGTCATTTATGTAAATAATTTTTTGTCGAAAACCGTTCAGTTTTGGAGAAAAATGAAATTTTAGATTTTTTGAACTATTTTTTCCATTCATTAATTTTTTTTTACCTATAATGTATAATTAACCCACATAATTATGCCAATAATAAGAAAGTAGAGCCATTTACCTTTTTATAGACGTACATATATATCTTTGGAATCAGTGTAGGATCTCAAGAGAAAACGCATATTTGAAAATTGCAATCAGGTACTCTTATAAAAGTGAAAAATTTTTATGATAAACGGTTCATTTTTATGTAAAATTAGCGCCGCCATAATGTAACACACCAGAGTCGTATTATTGAAAAACAGTATAATAGTACGATTCAAAATAGTGATTCTAAAACTGCGTTGTCTCCTAAACTACTGCACCTGGTGAAATAAAAATCCAAAAAAGGCTACTATATATACAGGGTGTTTCGCATTAGGGTGTTCAAAAGACTGGGGCGTGTAGGATGGGTCGAGACAAGAAAAAATCGTATGGGAGGGGGGTTAATTTCCTCCCGTTTAGGCGGGAGGGGACATTTTATAAAAATCCGACTTAACACCGAAAAAAATAAGGAACAAATGCAGATCAGCTGCCAAGCTCAGATTTTTTTTTCTTTTTTTTTACCGTTATTTGAGACCGTTATAACCGGAAGTGGCCATGTATTTTCGGGGGCTGGTCAGCCATCTTGGATTTATGACCGTTTGAAGGTCAAATAAATGGTACTAATAAAAGGCACTTATTTCATAAACTAAGTAAGCTAACGGAACAAACGACGTACTGTTGGAAAGGTATTTTTAATACCTTTCATTTATGTAATACACATTTTTATCCAAACATGGCTGTGAAGGAGTTATATTGATTTTTAGAAAAATGTGACAAGTTGACCTTGAAACAACAATTTTTTTCTTCCAAACGGACACATTAAGGCATAAAATAAATTACAGTTATGGAAAGCTTGTTCTTCTAACTTTAAAATGGTATATAATATGTTATACTTACTATTGTATTACATTACTTTGGCTTTACCTTTCAAAATTTGAATTACAATTCTGCCTGCACCACTCTAATGGAACACATTTGAAATTAAAAAATTTTGATGAAAAATCGCATCAAATTTTTTTGTTAAGTTAGAGCGCCGCAGGCAAAAAATTTAAATTTGAAAAAAATAATTTCAAATGTTTTTTCTGTGTTTACACTTGTTTGTTTAGAGAAAAGTAAGGCTAAAGTAATGTAATACAATAGTAAGTATAACATATTATATAGCATTTTAAAAGTAAAAGAACAAACTTTCCATAACTGTAATTTGTTTTATACCTTAATGTGTCCGTTTGAAAGAAATAAATTGTTGTTTCAAGGTCAACTTGTCACGTTTTTCTAAAAATCAATATAATTCCTTCACAGCCATGTTATGGACAAAAATGTGTATTACATAAATGAATCGCATTAAAAATACCTTTCCAACAGTACGTCGCTAGTTCCGCTAGCTCTCTTAGTTTATGAGATAAATGACTTTCATTAAACCATTAATTTGTCCTTCAAACGGTCATAAATCCAAGATGGCTGACCAGCCCCCGATACAAATCAGCCACTTCCGTTCCTGATGGCCCTATCTAACGGTAAAAAAAAGATGAACAAAATCTGAGCTGGGCAGCTATTCTGCATTTATGGCCAAAAATGTGTATTACATAAATGAAACGCATTAAAAATACCTTTTATTAATTATAATAATTACCCAACAGTACGTCGCTAGTTCCGCTAGCTCTCTTAGTTTATGAGATAAATGACTTTCATTAAACCATTAATTTGTCCTTCAAACGGTCATAAATCCAAGATGGCTGACCAGCCCCCGATACAAACCAGCCACTTCCGTTCCTGGTGGCCCTATCTAACGGTAAAAAAAAGATGAACAAAATCTGAGCTTGGCAGCTATTCTGCATTTATGCCAAAAATAATATTAAAAAATAATGGTTAGACCTAGATAACTTTTGCTTTCCACTTTTCTCAAAAACTACAAGTTATAAATCCTTCCGGTTTGAAGCATTCTCTCTAGAATTGATTGGAGAATTTTATGGTCGGAAAAATTTTTATACTTAATACCGTAATTTAAAAAAAAAATTGCGACCAAAAATTTTTTTTCGGAATTTTTTTACCAAATTTTAACTTTGTCATTAAATTTCTCAAAAACTGTTTAACATAGGAACCTAATTTAAAAAGGATATTAAGAAGCGGATATTTCGCTTTGAAAATCAGCAAGCAAAAAGTTATCTAGGTCTAACCATTATTTTTTAATATTATTTTTTTCGGTGTTAAGTCGGATTTTTATAAAATGTCCCCTCCCGCCTAAACGGGGGGAAATTGACCCCCCTCCCATACGATTTTTTCTTGTCTCGACCCATCCTACACGCCCTAGTTTTTGAACACCCTTATGCGAAACACCCTGTATATAGAAAAGAAGCAATGATTGAAAAAAGTACTAAAAATCTTAAATTGCGTTTTTCTTATCTTTATCTTATCTTTTCTTTATCTTAAACTATAGTTTTCGATTCATTACATAAATGAAAGAAACTTAATTTGTCTTTCTAACGGTACATAAGCCAACCTAAATTTCAAACTGCTATAAAACGGGAAATACACTTGCATTGTAGTTGTTGGAATCAAAATTAAAACTTACAACAGAAAAATATGAGCAACCGAGCGGATCCCTATTTAATCCCAAAACTACACTTCTTAACTCACCCATTGATAATATATAAACGAAGTCGCCTATGCTTCCACTTGGGACAAACTGCTAAATCTTTCTCACTTTCACGGTAATCTGTATAGTGAAAACACGGCCATCACATCCCGCATTCGCCATCATACGCTCTTAGTTATTACCGAAAACTCCGTCTCGTAGAACCAAACAACGCCTCCATATAATTGGAATAGAATCACACAATATTATACCCATCGTCACATTGGATTCAACCAAAAACCACTTCATCCAGCAAACCATTTCTGTTAAGCATTCTTCTCTCAACTCTCTCTCTCTCTCTCACCATTAATGGACATCGAATCCCACTAAAGCGTGATAGAACACGCAGGAGTTCATCTTTATCACATACTAAAAATGAATTGTCATGTCGAAAAGCCATTCAACAAGTGCAAAGCCGGAGCTATGAAACGTAAGTACCTTTTTATTTGCCGATTAGGAGAAACCAGCCAAATTACTTATATGTATGTAGAATCGAATACGACCCGTATTGTCCGACCTACTTCGAATATAGTTACAAATATACTGGCCTACTTTAGCTAAACAATTCCATGCGTTTGAACGTACCTTACTAAGAAATTAAATTGGTGACTTCTTAATATTAAATAGGAATTAGTTATTGATTGGTAACTGTAAGTTTAGAATTTAGTATTGTTTAATATTCAATAATTTCGTTTTTCATACTTTTGTATTATTTTTACTACATATTTCAAGACATTTTTTATAAAAATATTAGAAGAAAATCATACATTTCTAAATAATTTTATATAATTATTTCAGCATCACATTTCTAAACTCGTGACAATTGAATTCTATTCTAGTGTTCTGGGAATCACGTAACATTTGGCGTTGTAATTAAGTTTTTACAAGCGCTTTTTAGACAATTTTTCATTGTCCTTTAATTCTTCCTAAAGCTTTGTAGAATTGGATAAATAGCCTCTAGACACTCCATAATGTCCTTTCGTGCTTTAGCACCTGTAAACACTATTTTCCCATTGACGAATATTAACAAAACCATGCGAGGTTTAACCATGCGATAGATTAAACCTGGAAATAGTTCCGGCTCATACGAGCTGAATTGTCCATGAACTTGATTCAGATTTTCGAGACGTATGGGAAAACGTAAATCAACGGTCGCCACAATGTTCTGCAATTTATAGTCGGTAAATTTCACGGGATAGCCTAACTTTTGCAGAATACGTGCAAATTTACGTGTACCCAAACTAGCTTCAATTTCATTGCGTGCTCCAGTACAAATTATTTTCCCCGTTCGAAAAATTAGAGCGGTGCAGCGTGGATCACGCATACGCATCACAACACCATGAAATCGTGATGGAGTATACTCAGAGTTTCGAGTGCGAAAATTTATATCTTGTAGATTCAGCTCACAAGCAACCGAGACGGTAGCAACGACATTTCTATAGAATTACTTGTTGGTAGAATCACTATACATATTTAAATACACTAAACAATCTGATATCTGAACTTACTGCAGCTTTACTTCGTGTAATGCTTCTTTAGATTCATTTATAGCCACGACTGGACTCAATGGTTGTATGGTATTGTGCGGGTTTATCTTGATGAAAAATGAAATAAGATTTTTATTATTTAAATACTTTTGATTATGTTTTATTACCTTGTTAGACGGATGGGTGGATATTTGACTAGTGCTATTGATGCTGCTACTCGTTTTTTGCGCTGGACTATTGAGCATATCAAGTGACATAGTTTTTTGATTAGACTCCATACTTTTGTTTAATACATTTTTTATTTTAATTTAACCTTTTATGAATTATTGAGTCCAAAGACTACAAGACTGGAAACCAGAGATAATGAGATAGGACACTTCAAATTCGTCGCAAAACACAATGGCATTTTCACTAACACTACGATAAAAAATTGTGATTTTGTGCAAAAAACTTGTACTTCGCTGTGAAAAACTTGTACTTCGCTGCAAAAAATTTGTACTTCGCCGAAAATAAATTGATCCCATGAACGCATGCAAAATCTGTTTTTCGGGGATTCGTTTATGAAACGTCAAAACAAATAAATAAAAATATTATCCTTTTTATATGTGTAAAATATATATAAAACATAACTCCCCGTTCCGTATAATGGTAATTAATATATGCTTCCATATTTTACCAAGTATTGGTTGTTTATTTCTAATTTTTACTTTAGTATAAACTAGTCGCTGTGCTGATGTTTTGTTGCAAATACGAAGTGGTTCGCCTATTGACAAAAAAAATTACGATTAATAAATCCAGAATGGTCGCATTTATATTTTTTCGTTTCTTCTCTAATATTTTTGCAAATGAAGTATTGTCATACATTTTTGATGCACTTGGGGGGTCAAGCATCCGTTCGCACCTACCATTTTAGGTTTGGGAAACTTCACCACCTTTGTTTATATATGGTGAAATTTATATTTTAAAAGCCAATGGCCTTGGCTATACGCAGTATCTTGTGAAACGGTTTCATTCAGTTCGTTTGAGAGAGAGATGAGGAAGAAAGAGAAAAGTCCATACTCTAGTATCGAGTGTAGAGAATTTTTGAAAATAGACCCTGCTTCTCAGTTTCTTTGCACGCACACAAGAAAGCAGTTGTCAAACGAAAGAAGAACAACATCGTTTGCCGAACGCGTGTTCATATTTTCTCTCACTCTGGCCAACATTTGGATATTCAGTCAATTTCATACAAACTTTGGCATCACGTGTTTACGACTTTTGAAATCAAATGAGAAACCACAGTGTGTAGCCGCCGATGGTATCGACATACCAATAGTGAAACCGTTTAAATGATACTGCGTCTAGCCAAGCTGATTTCATAACTAAACCAATCCGTGGTGAAACATGAAACAGCTGATTTTTTCAACATACTGAAAGACAGAAAACAAGAACAACAATATGGTAGCTCTCACATATAGTGTACATGAATTCAACAGCTCATAAAAAATAGACGTCAAACCGATTTTTGAAGCAGCGAATTCGAAGTGTCCTATCTCATTATCTCTGCTGGAAACTTCTCTTATTTTGTGAGAGAGCTCAAAAAAATGTCCGTCCGCGTGTTCACATACAGCGTTGCCTTAAACACAATCAAAGACGCAAGACGCAAGATTCAAGGCAGCGAAGCAATAGCTCGGATTTAAACCAAATCAATTTCGGGAAGCAGAAGTATGAAATGTCAAATATTTGACTGTAGAGAACAATAGATTCATTCTAACCGAAATTCTCGAAGTTTATTCGAATTTTTTTTATTTTTATGTACAGTCTGTCAATATTCAGTTTGCACACCGAAAACAAACACAATTTATTTTAAGTTTTTAGTAATTTTATAACATTTTTATACCAAAAAAAATTTTATATGTACATATTACATAAATTTATATATATTTACAGAGATCGTGTCAAAAAAAAAATTTATTACGTTCAAAACAAGAAAGAAATACAACAAAAACAAATCTTTACTTCATTTTACACTGTCAATAAAGTCTTTGCACAAAAATTTCCTTCCACTTGGTTTCAGTGTACAAGTCTTAAATTAAGTTTGAAAATTTTTAATATTTGGTATGGAAACCTTTAGCATCTACCACACATTTTAAACGATTTTTCATTGATCCAATTAACTTTTTTAGATCATAATTCTGTGGTATTTTCTGCCACTCTTCTAAAATTGCAGTTTTAAGCGATGCCTTATTTTTTGGCTGGCGTTTAGCAACACGTTTTTTCAAAAACACCCATAAATTCTCTATAGGATTAAGATCGGGGCTTTGGGCGGGTGTATCGATGACGTGACCGCAGTTATATAGCAGCCACATTCTTACCATGTGCGCCTTATGCTTAGGGTCATTATCTTGATAAAATTTAAAATTTGGTTTGTTGTCCCTTATAAAACCAAATTTCTGCGCACTGTTAATTAAATGGGTTCGCAAAATGTCCAAATATTGATGCGCGTCCATAGTTGAGTCTATAAAAGCAAGTTCACCAACTCCTTGACTTGAGATGCAGCCCCAAATCATTATAGACATTTTTCCAAATTTAACGGTTGGAATAATATTTTGCTGCTTCAGAGATGTTAAAGGCTTACGCCACACTCTTGACGGTCCATCGTTATAGTATAACATCATCTTCGTTTCATCACAAAATATCACGTTGTCCCAATATTCATTCGGCTGTGAAACGTTCCGAACAGCAAAGGAAAATCGCTTATCTATATTTGCTGCTGAAAGCAGGGGTTTTTTTCTTGCTGCTCTTGATGAGTATTTATTTTTTATTATGGTCTGACGCACTGTCTCGTGGCAAACAATAACACCAAGCTCTTCCTCCAGCTCTGTCGCAAGTTGTCGCGTGGAAATTTTTGGATTTTGAACCAGTTTTCTTAAAATTATCCGCTCAGCACGTCGGCTTATCTTATTTTTTCGCCCACCTCCTTGCTTTAATTCCAGTCTATTCTCCTTTTCAGCTCGGTTTATGACATTGTAAACTGTTCTCCGTGATACTGAAAACATTTCCGACAACTCGTCCGCACTCTTTCCCAGTTGGCGATTATAATAAATCAATTGAACGATATCATACGACAATCTTTTCCCAGGCATATTTAATACTTTAAATGTTGTAGTTTTTTGACGTGTTCAACGTAAAATTCCATCACAAACTAATTTAAAAATTCACTATCAAGAACAGTGTGTACATATAATAACGGTAAATCACCGTTTAGCTTCAAAAATTAACAAAAAGAGAAACAAAACATTTTTGTGCAAAGACTTTATTGACAGTGTAAAATGAAGTAAAGATTTGTTTTTGTTGTATTTCTTTCTTGTTTTGAACGTAATAAATTTTTTTTTTGACTCGATCTCTGTAAATATATATAAATTTATGTAATATGTACATATAAAATTTTTTTTGGTATAAAAATGTTATAAAATTACTAAAAACTTAAAATAAATTGTGTTTGTTTTCGGTGTGCAAACTGAATATTGACAGACTGTATATTAAAATATATTTAAAATACATTGAAATAATATATTAATATATATACAGATAATTTTACAGCAACTGAAATAGAAAAAACAATGAAATGTAAACAAACACAAACAAATAAGAAGAACAAGAACGCTTTTGCATCCGTCAAAATTAGAATTAGCTGGAATGCGAGATGCGTAATTTCGCAGCTAAGCAGGGAAGCAAAATGGAAAGCAAACTTTTTTCTCGATCTCCATAAGAGCCCGTGTAATTGTGACAGTTAAAAATGAATCTTGCGTCTTGCGTCTTTGATTGTGTTTAAGGCATGTATGTGAATTTTATGGTGAAATTGTCGACTTTTTACAAGCTAAAACAGGCTATCACAAAGCATGATATCTGAAAAGGTAAACCGTTTTGCTTTCTTACCACACCGCCACAAAATGATGGGGTGAGTTAGTGGCAGGGATACCAATGACAAAACTTTATTACTTATTATTTTTTTGGTTTTTAAGTAAACATTAATAGAAAAACTACTTTCCATTTATAAGTTCTAGAGGTTTTGACGATTTCTAAGCTGTTTGGAAATATTAAAAAGTAATGTAAACTTATTTATTTTTGTAATTTTTTATTTCTCTTTTATTTAAATTAAAATGTGTTAACACAAATAAATTTACAATTCATTTATTTAAATTAAAATTAATTAAACATAAACAAATTCTCAATTCATGCATTTAAATTAAATTCGTTTAAATTAAAGACCAAAAGAACTAAAATCACAATTCAGTAAATATTAAACTAAATCACAGATCAATATTCTACAAAACATGTTGAATACGTTGACATCTCTTTCGGCTAAAAATACACGTGGTAGGTTAAAAACAGCTGACTAAATTTGTGAAATGAGCAATTTTTATGAAATTTAACTTCGTTTTACTTGCAAAATATTCAATATTGTGCAACTATAAGACTTAAAAAAGGTTTCATGTACATTTCTAGAAGCGTGCGTTGCTTTTAAAACTGGCTCCTTGGTCTTTTTTACGTATTTGAAAAATCATATTTATGGCTTATTGCTGGGAAGAAGAACAAGAGTTGCATTCCTCTCTCAAAATATTTTGTAAACAAATTCCCGGACTGTCAAAATTCGTTCCCGAACTGTCAAAATTACATGCGTTTTGTTTTTGTAATCTACGCCACCCAAGCCTGATTTCACCAACACATTCAAAGCGAAAAAAGAGTTTCCAGTCTTGTAGTCTTTGATTGAGTCTATCAAAAGTCCAATTTGAAATAGTTAGAACTTATAGGTGAATAAAATGATGTAGTTAGTGATGACGAAAATTAGTACCGAAAAAAGTATCAGATATGTATGTGAGTATGCATGTAGAATATAGTTTATAAATACAATTTAATAATATATTATAATAATAACGGTAGGAAAATTGGATCTCGGATACCTTTTTGTCCAAAATATATAAATTACCATTAATTTTAGTATAATTAATATACTCACACAATAAAATTTGTTTTCCCAATTTAATTTTTATGAACTTCTAACTTCAAATGTCAAATAGAATGTAAACAAATAAAAAAGGGAAGAACAAGAGCTAGAGACATTTGATTTTTTTCTCGTTTTCCATAAGAACCCGTATTATTATGCAGAGATAACTTTAGCTTTACTTTTCTCTAAACAAACAAGTGTAAACACAGAAAAAACATTTGAAATTAAAAACTTAACTCTAACTTAACAAAAAAATTTCACGCGATTTTTCATCAAAATTTTTTAATTTCAAATGTTTTTCATTAGAGCGGCGCAGGCGGAATTGTAATTGAAATTGTGAAAGGTAAAGCTAAAGTAATGTAATACAATAGTAAGTATAACATATTATATACCATTTTAAAGGTAGAAGAACAATCTTTCCATAACTGTAATTTATTTTATGCCTTAATGTGTCCGTTTGGAAGAAAAAAATTGTTGTTTCAAGGTCAACTTGTCACATTTTTCTTAAAATCAATATAACTCCTTCACAGCCATGTTATGGATAAAAATGTGTATGACATAAATGAAAGGTATTAAAAATACCTTTCCAACAGTACTTCGTTTGTTCCGTTAGCTTACTTAGTTTATGAAATAAGTGCCTTTTATTAGTACCATATATTTGACCTTCAAACGGTCATAAATCCAAGATGGCTGACCAGCCCCCGAAAAAACATGGCCACTTCCGGTTATAACGGTCTCAAATAACGGTAAAAAAAAAGAAAAAAAATCTGAGCTTGGCAGCTGATCTGCATTTGTTCCAAAATTTATACAATTATAATCATAATTACAATTTTGCGTTTTTTGTTTCATGTGTTTTCCGCACTTCATCGGGGGTTATTTTATATATTGAAACAACAAAGTTTTTTGACTTAATTATGTGTATAACTTATAATATAAACTTATATAACTCGGAAGAAATCCAATGCAAAAACAACTCTAGTTACAACTTAAGTACATTTCCGATTATAATTGTTGAAAGCTGAATACACTCAATTCTGTTTTCCACGGAAATTGGTTCCAGGAAAATCCGTGTTAAAAAAAACCGTGTAAAAAAAGACATTATTCGTATGCAAAATAGGTGATTGGTTCCTTATCTCTAGAACCTATTGAAATTAGTGAAAAACAAGGATTTTTTAAGAACAACTATTCAGGTTTATTTTATTAAATCACATATACATATACATAATGTATTTTTACACAAGCATAGTTATTTTAAAAAAAAATAGTTCAGAAAATATTAACACATTCTATTTGCTGTCACAAATAAATTTGATTGTATGCACTAAAAGGGAATTCCCCTATATTTGTGCTATTTACAATTGCTCTGACCAGTAAATTTGCTTGTATGCACAAAAAGGGAATTCCCCCTAATTTGTGATATGAACATATTTCGCATAAATGAATTTTAACCAAAAAAATTTAAGCCGAAAAGATTTTGAATCGTGCTAAATGGAATAAAATCGTGTAAAAAATTTAAAATTTCTTTATTTTCAAACCGTGTTATATCAAAATCGTGTAAAACACGACCGTGTAAAAACAGAATTGCGCGTACTTTTCCTACTATCCTATGATATTTTGTTGTTTCTTTGGTACCTAAATAAGTGCGTCGTGCGTTGGGTTTATCACTGCGTTGTAGAGATGAGCGTTCCAGTGATTATTTAGGAACGGTGACAGCAGTGACTGTGACATTTCTGTCACCGTGATTTTAACCAGTGACTTTAAGTCACCGTGACTTTGGTAAAGGTAACCGATATCAGAAGTTTTAAAATGTTTAAATATCGAAAAAATTAGATTTGTATATTTAATATAAAATAAAGCACCATTGTTATGAAAACCATGTTTTGTAATTGTTTAAAAATAATATTATGAACTTGATAATATAATTTAGAAACGCATGTATTTTATTACAAGGTTTTTCTAATACCATACATTTAATGCACTGCCACTAACCACGAGAAATATAACAATGTGCTTTCTGGTAGTTCTGGTATATACTATCCTGTATTTTTTATTTATTTACATATTATTATAATTTAAAAATAAAAGCATTTTCAAATTTTCTGCGTATAATCGACTCCGACGTTCGTTTAAAACTTGGCTAGCTTTCGAAAATAGAGTTTCGCAGGGCATCGATGATGCCAATGCGCAGAGTTTATCCTGTGCTACGTGGGCCAAAGTTTCCAACGATTTCTCTTTAAAAAGATTCGATTTCCTTAACATTTTAGCCAATTAAACCTATCTTTTCCTCTGTAGGGCATAAAACTAATATAAGGAAGTTGGGATAATACAAAATAATAATTTTGTTACTGAATATTTTCTTTTTTATCATTATTTACATATTATTTTATTTTTCCAATATTGTTCGAACAATTATAATAATTAATATGTAAGATAAAATAAAAATAAGTCATAAGCAAATATTTAATAGAGAATTCTTTAGAACAGAATGTTAACTGTCACATGAAGGCAACCCTGGATTTTTGTATAATTCATGAAAAAATATCGTATTCCGAATACACGGCACGGGAAAAAACCAGTGAAAGGAACGAGTATATAAATAAATATCGTGGAACGAAGGCTGTCACTGTCACTGGTAAAAAAAATATTCGTTCACTCCAGTGACCAGTGACTTTTAAATCACGGTGACAAAGTCACCGGTACAGAAATATCGTTCATCTCTACTGCGTTGCTTTTTTAGTTTAGTTTTATAATAATTGGTTCTGTGCAACCATGTAGTCTCTTTGCAGAGAAACGTCAAAGTGAAAAAATGGCTACACATAGTGGAGGCGTAGATTGGTGCTCCATAGTAAAACCACTTTTAGCTAATAATAATGGAAATTTAAATAAAATTGAAATTACGAATATAGTAAAAGCGATCACGCGATGGTAAGTGCAAATATATTTTTACTTAAAAAGAGTAAATTGACAAGCATAATTGAAAGTTTGCACTAGCAAAAATGGCGGATACTACATTTGCTGCCTAAATTTGGTTGTGAAATGTTAAATTATATTCATGATCTACTTTCAGTGAAAACGATATCTTCGATGAGGAAGGAAATAATGGACACTTCTACACAGCTTTTTCAGCCCTAGCTGCGGATACTATCAGCCAATGCAGTCTGGGTGAGTTCAGCATTATTTTTTGCAACCAATACGAATCACCGCATTCAAAGAGTATAACGCAAAAATAACTTTAGAAAAAAAGTACTAAAAATCTTAAATTGCGTTTTTGTCGAAAACTAAGGTTTTCGATGAAATCTTATATGATATAAATGGAGGGCATTCTTAATATCTTTCTAACGGTACCTATGCCAATCCGATATCTGGTATTGTAATGGGAGATATTGGCATTTAAATTTCAGATTTCAAAGGGCTGTAAAACCGGAACCGGAAGTTGCCACCCCTTTTTGGGGTTGTTGTTGGGGTCAGCACCAAAAACAAAAACAACAACAACGTGTGTCATTGTTATGTAAAAGTTATCTGTTCCCAAATTTAGTAGTACTTATAAGTTGTATATATAAAATTATTATTACTGTTACAAGAAAGTATATATATGACATTGTGATGCATTTTATTGAAGTTTTATGCAAAAATGTTAAAAGTGCGCACTTTGAAGGCGGGTGCGTGATATGAATAAAGTCTTAAGAAAGACGTAAAAATGTTTGCTTGATTTTTCTCACATCATATGCTCTATTTTTAGTATGCCTGGCGCAAGTACCTCAAATATTGGAAGCTAGCGCAGTATTGATTCGTTTTATACTTAACAAATTGGGCAAAGCTAGTGTATTCGAAATCAAATGGCTTTTACCACCTTTAAAGAGTTTGTGCGAGAACAAGGCAACGCTGGATGGATCAAATACGACCTTGCCATCCGTGCTCAAATTCGACCACAATATGGTGGTTTCCATTTTGAAGAGTACAAAATTTCCTGAAGTCAACAAAAGCATCGTTACTAGTGGTGATAAAGAGAGTCCTAAATCAGAAATTAAACGTTCAAGATCGGATTTATCTTCGGTTATATTGCAGCAGCTGACTTTGCCGCTGGAGGTTGGCAATAATAATTGGACACCACTAAGCGAAGAGCTCACAGACTGCTCGGTGGGTTTTTAAAGTTTTAGAATTTGTTACTTATTTCTTTTTTTCCTTTAAATTTTCAAATTAACTAACATTGTCACTGTTGACTATTATTAATCTAGATTAATTTTATTTTAGGAAATCTTATCCTCAGCAAATATTTCATATTTACGATCGCTCAATGCAGCTGATAGTTTACTAGACGTATGTACATCACTTCCCGTTTTAACCCGCTACCGCCACAAATACGAAGATACAGTATTGAATGGTAAACCATTGTACTTGCCACTTTCACACGTTGAAGCGACCCAAATTAAAAACACACTAGTTCACATGGTTGCAGACATTTCCATACTCTGTCAGGCATTGTCTTTCCCCATTCTAAGTCCGCTCTCGCCCAGCCGCATTACAAAGTTGTCGCAATGCGCCATATCAGCTCTCTACTGCGCCGTACTGACATCCATATCCAGCAGCATTCTTAGCATGTCCACTTCGTCTGCAGCACAAAAGGCCCAGCAACAGCAAATGACGTCATCTGCACAGTCGCAGTCACAGAAAGAAGCTGACGAGTCTGAAGAACATGCTCGCTTTATAGTTGATAAAGCTTTGGAAATCTACACCACAATTGGAAATATGTTCAATAGTTTGGCCCGTGTACATATTTACCAAAATCATCTCTGTTTTGGCGCTTGGTTATTGGTAAGTGGCATACAAGGTGCTTTAGGGGCCTCTGGAAGCAGCACTGCTACTGTTATTTCAAAACCCACTATAACTCATCATGAGGACCAGAAAGCAAAGACTGGCAGTCGTCAGTCATCTGATATGCCAGCCACACCTGCGCGTGTCAATTTGTTTAAGGTACAACAAGGATTCGGTGTGCTGAATGCAGCAATTGCCAAGCATAGCTTAAAATTGTTGGCGGAATTAATTGACGATCTTAAAATTGAGTCTACTTGCAACGACTCAGGTTTCATGGCTGTGCAACATATGCCAGAACCAGCCGATTTTAATATACTAGACAATTACTCATCGTTACAACGAGTCGTTCGTGTATTCAACACGGCTACGTTAAATCAACTTTATACCTTCTTGGCCACCGTTTCTTATCGTAAGGCATGCGCATTAAAACGCGCCAGCACTAAAGATCGCGCTGCAGATTGCGATCCTATAAGTTATTCTGATTCTACTACATATTTCAATGATACACTTTCTTGTTCTGATAATTCGGAGGAAGATGATAGCGAAAGCTATTTGGGTTTGTGGTTCAAGGAGACTTTGTCACCCGAGACAATAGATGATATGAGTACTACGCAACCTCAAGACGGAGTCAACGAGCCAAGTGCGAAATCTAATTTGGTACCCGCTGTAGACGAACCACATGAGTACCTCCACTTGGCGGCACAGATTTTCTGTTTTCTTGACCGATCATTCGGCAGCAAACACGCCTACTTATTACGTTACGCCAAGGCTGGTCTCAGTGATCAGCAAATGCTCCTGTTGGCGAACATCCTCAAGGACTTGGACCGCGACGCTGCTCGAGGTGAAACCGAAGCAGCTGTAAGCAATGAATGGCAAGCCGCTATGATATACTTTTCAGGTTCTGTCGGCCGTTACTTGCATAATTTGATTTCGGCTGGGATGCTGAATGAATCATTGCAGTCGAATTTACTGCTGCACTTGTCAGTGTCGCCTTGGTCCACTGAATGTAATTCCTGGCCATTGCAGGTCTATTCGAGCACTCTTTCCGTGTTGGTGCAGATACTACTATTGAAGCCGACACAAGAGAAAGAAGCTGCTTGTTTGTCTGTTTGGCATCGTATGATTAACACACTCGTCGAGGGGGTCTGTTCACCTACATCATCCTCCGCAACAACATCGGCTATATCGACAGCTGATACCGATTTTGACGATTTAAATATGGAGCACGCACAACTGTTAATCTTTCTGTTTCACTCTCTAAATCTTATGCAAAAGAAATCAATATTACTCTTAACTGCTGGTGGCGTAATACGATGTGCCGAAGTCTGCCGCAGCATTACATATGACAAACCACTACGTAACAGTCAAATTATGTTGTTGTCGCGTCTCTTATTATTCTTAGAGTATCTGATGAAACATCTTTATAATGCGCCGACTGCATTGCTAGAGCAGGTACGCTGGAATTTGTTCAGCATAAATACAATGGATGAAAATCAGAAGGTCTCCGATTTATTGAACAGCAAAACCCAATTGACAACATTTTGTCGCAAAGATATTGAAGATAAATTTCGTAAATCCTCATCGGATTGTTTAACTGGTGAGTTGAGGGAATTATATGTGCTATAGAGCAATGTTTTGCACATATGATACTGTGATTCTCCTACTGTCTTTATTTCCTACACCTTAAGGTTAAGGTTATATTCACTTTGTCACGAAATTTGTAACGCATAGAAATAGAGACGATAGGTATAGAAAAGTATATATATTCTTAAATAGCGTGACCTCCTGAGTCGATTTAGCCATGTCCGTCCGTCTGTGTCTGCCTGTCTGTCTGTTGAAATCACGTTCACAGTAGAACCGGTGAAGATGTGATGAAGAAATATTGTTTCTTGTGGTGTGCACGTTGGTATTGAAAATGGTCAAAATCGTTCAATTACCACGGCTATTTTTTATTAGAAATGTGATATTAGCGTTCGTTTTTGAGTTATGACAACAAAATTTCATTCCTGGGTATTATTCCTGGTGGCATTATCCGGTAATATGCCAAATTGTTAAATATATAAACTTCCTGAATTATAACTACATAACAATTCAGGAAGTTTTCCAATAAAACATTATAACAGCAAAACTGGACAAAAATTTCTTACTCTACTCTTGCCAAGAGTTAGGTCTAGGACTTCTTCTCTGGCCCTTCTTTTTATACCCTGCACCTAAGGTAAGGGTATATTCACTTTGTCACAAAATGTCTAACGCATAGAAATAGAGACGATAGGTATAGAAAAGTATATATATTCTTGATGAGCGTGACCTCCTGAGTCGATTTAGCCATGTCCGTCCGTCTGTCTGTCTGTCTGTTGAAATCACGATCACAGGAGAACCGGTGAAGATATCATGATGAAATTTAACATAACATTAACATTTAGCATAAACATTGTTTCTTGTGGTGTGCAGGTTGGTATTGAAAATGGCCAAAATCGGTCCACGATCACGCCTATTTTTTATTAAAAATGTGATATCAGCGTTCGTTTTTGAGCTATTACAACAAAATTTCATTGCTGGGTATAGAGTAGCATTATTTATTTATTTATTTAAACTTCACTTACCGGGTTGATACCCTTACAGATTGTGAGAGCCTTAAAACGAATACAAGAATAATAAACATTTGTTAAAACTATATATATACAACTTATAGATAAGACACGTATATAATTGTGTATGAATTATATACTAAGCGACTAAGCTGTTTGCAACCAACATGTCTACAAGGAGCTTCTTCAAAAGTTCTCTACTTAGGGTAAAGTCACGCTGGTTGGCCACCAAGTTGCTATGAAATAAGCATCTACAAACGGGCTCGTTCAGAACGTAGTTGGTTCTATGTTTCAATATATAAAAATATTTAGCTTCCCTTAGGGGTAAGCCCGTACATTAAAAGGAATGAGTTCAAGTAATTCGGGAGAATTTATTCTGCCATCGATTATATCTTTAACAAATAGAATATTAGATAAAAGACGTCTATGTGCCAAACTTAAGATTCCTAGTAAGCGACAACGGATGGGATATTGAGGCATGTTTTCCCATGTATATAGGCGCCGTAGGACAAATCACGAAAAGCGCTTCTGAACCTTCTCGACACGGTTGACTGAGTTCTCGTATGACGGATCCCAAACAATGCTGGCGTATTCTAGGTAGGGTCTAACGAGGCTTAAATAAACCGTCCTAGAGGTGAAAGGGTCTTTAAAGTCCTTGACATTTCTTTTTACAAAGCCTAACTGAGAGTTCGCCTTTGCTATAATGTAGTTATAATGGATGTCGAACTTGAGCTTGGAGTCAAAAAAGATGCCAAGGTCCCTAACCTCACTAACTCTTAGGAAACTTTTGTCACTATCGCTAGTATAACTGAATTGAATTGGACGTTTTTTCCGAGACGCCAAGGCTGGTCTCAGTGATCAGCAAATGCTCCTGTTGGCGAACATCCTCAAGGACTTGGACCGCGACGCTGCTCGAGGTGAAACCGAAGCAGCTGTAAGCAATGAATGGCAAGCCGCTATGATATACTTTTCAGGTTCTGTCGGCCGTTACTTGCATAATTTGATTTCGGCTGGGATGCTGAATGAATCATTGCAGTCGAATTTACTGCTGCACTTGTCAGTGTCGCCTTGGTCCACTGAATGTAATTCCTGGCCATTGCAGGTCTATTCGAGCACTCTTTCCGTGTTGGTGCAGATACTACTATTGAAGCCGACACAAGAGAAAGAAGCTGCTTGTTTGTCTGTTTGGCATCGTATGATTAACACACTCGTCGAGGGGGTCTGTTCACCTACATCATCCTCCGCAACAACATCGGCTATATCGACAGCTGATACCGATTTTGACGATTTAAATATGGAGCACGCACAACTGTTAATCTTTCTGTTTCACTCTCTAAATCTTATGCAAAAGAAATCAATATTACTCTTAACTGCTGGTGGCGTAATACGATGTGCCGAAGTCTGCCGCAGCATTACATATGACAAACCACTACGTAACAGTCAAATTATGTTGTTGTCGCGTCTCTTATTATTCTTAGAGTATCTGATGAAACATCTTTATAATGCGCCGACTGCATTGCTAGAGCAGGTACGCTGGAATTTGTTCAGCATAAATACAATGGATGAAAATCAGAAGGTCTCCGATTTATTGAACAGCAAAACCCAATTGACAACATTTTGTCGCAAAGATATTGAAGATAAATTTCGTAAATCCTCATCGGATTGTTTAACTGGTGAGTTGAGGGAATTATATGTGCTATAGAGCAATGTTTTGCACATATGATACTGTGATTCTCCTACTGTCTTTATTTCCTACACCTTAAGGTTAAGGTTATATTCACTTTGTCACGAAATTTGTAACGCATAGAAATAGAGACGATAGGTATAGAAAAGTATATATATTCTTAAATAGCGTGACCTCCTGAGTCGATTTAGCCATGTCCGTCCGTCTGTGTCTGCCTGTCTGTCTGTTGAAATCACGTTCACAGTAGAACCGGTGAAGATGTGATGAAGAAATATTGTTTCTTGTGGTGTGCACGTTGGTATTGAAAATGGTCAAAATCGTTCAATTACCACGGCTATTTTTTATTAGAAATGTGATATTAGCGTTCGTTTTTGAGTTATGACAACAAAATTTCATTCCTGGGTATTATTCCTGGTGGCATTATCCGGTAATATGCCAAATTGTTAAATATATAAACTTCCTGAATTATAACTACATAACAATTCAGGAAGTTTTCCAATAAAACATTATAACAGCAAAACTGGACAAAAATTTCTTACTCTACTCTTGCCAAGAGTTAGGTCTAGGACTTCTTCTCTGGCCCTTCTTTTTATACCCTGCACCTAAGGTAAGGGTATATTCACTTTGTCACAAAATGTCTAACGCATAGAAATAGAGACGATAGGTATAGAAAAGTATATATATTCTTGATGAGCGTGACCTCCTGAGTCGATTTAGCCATGTCCGTCCGTCTGTCTGTCTGTCTGTTGAAATCACGATCACAGGAGAACCGGTGAAGATATCATGATGAAATTTAACATAACATTAACATTTAGCATAAACATTGTTTCTTGTGGTGTGCAGGTTGGTATTGAAAATGGCCAAAATCGGTCCACGATCACGCCTATTTTTTATTAAAAATGTGATATCAGCGTTCGTTTTTGAGCTATTACAACAAAATTTCATTGCTGGGTATAGAGTAGCATTATTTATTTATTTATTTAAACTTCACTTACCGGGTTGATACCCTTACAGATTGTGAGAGCCTTAAAACGAATACAAGAATAATAAACATTTGTTAAAACTATATATATACAACTTATAGATAAGACACGTATATAATTGTGTATGAATTATATACTAAGCGACTAAGCTGTTTGCAACCAACATGTCTACAAGGAGCTTCTTCAAAAGTTCTCTACTTAGGGTAAAGTCACGCTGGTTGGCCACCAAGTTGCTATGAAATAAGCATCTACAAACGGGCTCGTTCAGAACGTAGTTGGTTCTATGTTTCAATATATAAAAATATTTAGCTTCCCTTAGGGGTAAGCCCGTACATTAAAAGGAATGAGTTCAAGTAATTCGGGAGAATTTATTCTGCCATCGATTATATCTTTAACAAATAGAATATTAGATAAAAGACGTCTATGTGCCAAACTTAAGATTCCTAGTAAGCGACAACGGATGGGATATTGAGGCATGTTTTCCCATGTATATAGGCGCCGTAGGACAAATCACGAAAAGCGCTTCTGAACCTTCTCGACACGGTTGACTGAGTTCTCGTATGACGGATCCCAAACAATGCTGGCGTATTCTAGGTAGGGTCTAACGAGGCTTAAATAAACCGTCCTAGAGGTGAAAGGGTCTTTAAAGTCCTTGACATTTCTTTTTACAAAGCCTAACTGAGAGTTCGCCTTTGCTATAATGTAGTTATAATGGATGTCGAACTTGAGCTTGGAGTCAAAAAAGATGCCAAGGTCCCTAACCTCACTAACTCTTAGGAAACTTTTGTCACTATCGCTAGTATAACTGAATTGAATTGGACGTTTTTTCCGAGAAAAAGTAAGAACTTTACATTTAGAAAAGTTTAAAGATAGTACGTTGGATTTACAACAATTCATAAGAGAGTTAATATCCTCTTGAAGTTGCAGACAATCGCTGATTGATTTTATCTTAAGAAAGATTTTTAAGTCGTCCGCATATAGGAGACTATGGCAGAAACTGAAATTCTGAGAGATATCGTTAATGAATAAAGTAAATAAGAGTGGGCCTAAGTGGCTCCCTTGAGGGACACTAGCTGTGACCGCTATAGCTTTGGAGTAACTATTTTCTAGTGAGACGATTAAAAATCTTCCTGTTAGATAGGAATGCAGCCATTTTGTGAGTTGCGAACTAAATCCTAGGTTAGATGTTTTCTTAATAAGTAAGTTGTGGGAAACGCTGTCAAAGGCTTTAGAGAAGTCAGTGTACAGTACATCAACTTGTGAGCCAGCTTCAATGGAGTTTGCGCAGTAATTTGAGAAGATGCTAAGATTACTAGCTGTCGATCTGCCAGCAAAAAAGCCGTGTTGTTGAGGTAAAACATAATTTTGAACCTGTACAAATAATATACCATGTCCGATTTTCTCAAACACTTTTGGTATTACTGACAATTTTACTATAGGTCTATAGTTTACTACTAGGTGTTTTTGCCCGGATTTAAATATTGGCGTAACGTAATCAGTTTTCCAGTCATTCAAGAAGATTCCAGTAGAAAGGGATGCGTTGAAAATACTGGTTAGTATCACGTGCAAAGAAGACGCACAATTTTTTAGAAATATTGGAGGAAGCAAATCAAAACCTGCACCTTTACTGCAATCAAGTTTGAGTAAAGTTTGAACGACGTCATCGTCCGATATTTGTGATATGCCGATATCAGTTAGAACTGGCATATTAGAGAAAGGTCCAGTCTGAGTTACTGGGTTCTTGTACACCGACCCGAAAAAGTCAGCAAACAATTCACTGATATCCAAATGACTTTGGGTTGGATTTTATGTCTGATTCAATTGATGATATGTTTTTCTTATAAAGGAAATTAGACATGAATTCAAATTCACGTCTGCGCAGCTTGAAAATAGTTTTATCAATACTTGATCCAGTTTTTGTAAACTGCTTGTGGGCTTTAGTCCGGAGATTCTTTAGGTTGACCAGTCTGCGGTTATATCAAGGAAGTTTAAAACCTACCGAGTTTTTCTTTAGGGGAACGAATATGTCATTGGCTTCATATATGATTTCCTTAAAGGCAGCGTACTTGTCGCTAACGTTTGATAACCTCAATATGGGATTCCAATCAACCGAGTCGAAATAAGTATTTAGAGCATTGTAGTTTGCTTTGAAAAAGTTGTAAGAACGAGCATGCCCTGAAGGCTGCTGTTTATCGAAAACATAGAGAGACATTTCTAATAGTAGCGCCTTGTGGTGAACAGACTCATTAGTGAGAGGCACATTGCATTTTGTTAGTTTGAATTTTAAGTCGTTCCGAATGAAAATTAGGTCTAGGATCCTATTTATATCATTATGTATGCTATTGACTTGGAAAAGACTTAAAGAATACATTGAATCGCAGACTGAAGATTCAATGGCGGTTTGAACATTTAGTGGAATCAATGAATTTGAATTGAATTTCTCTGCTAGCAAGATTCGATGACACAGCAATCAATACACCACCGCCTCTCGTTGCACCTTGCTCTAGTACTCGATCTTTGCGATAAACTACGTAGCTGGGATCGAATAACTCACTCGATAAAAAGTAGGACGTTAACCATGTTTCAACTGAGGATATAATGTCGTATTCATGCAATACAGAACCTTGATAAAATTGGTTTGTTTTAGATTATTCGTTAATATGCCAAATATGGGCGTGATCCGCCCACTTTTAGGTTACACAGGCAAAAGAGGGTTATATTGTTAAATATATAAACTTCCTGAATAAAACTTTAGATAACAACTTGTTTTACAAAAAAACATTATTACATCAAAACTGGGTGCGGTCCGCCCACTTTTACACTACATATACAGTATAGCAGTATGAAAACAAGTTTATTACCACGGAAATAAAGTTTAAATGAACACAATTATAAAACAACTAAGCTAGTTATTTTGTTTTGAAAAAGGTATGAAAACAAGTTTATTACCACGGAAATAAAGTTTAAATTAACACAATTATAAAACAACTAAGCTAGTTATTTTGTTTTGAAAAAGGTAATGACCACGCCTACTATTTATACAGAGGCGTAGCTAGGTCTCATGGAGCCCGGGACGGTTAATCAACTTGCAGCCCCAAAAATTTCTAGAATTCAATAAGTCAATACTTGATTTCCACAACTGCCACCCCCGACATTGTGCCGCCCAGAGGAGACCGCCACCCCCGCCCCACCCTAGCTTCGGCACTTTTTTCAAAACTTTTAGGTGCAGGGTATCTAAGATCCTGCCTTTCCTACTGGATATAGCTTTCTTACTGGTTTTATATACACAAAATCATTATTTTAAAAACATTTTTAACTATTGTTTTGTTTACTCTATTTTCAGTTATACGTCCGATATTTTACTCACTTACTTTGGTGGACGTTCAAATTGTGCAAGATTTTAAGCTGGATGGATTGGCTTGGAATTTCATACTTTGCACTCCGGATAAACTGAAATATCCACTCTTGGTTGATGCATTAATTGATATATTGTCTGTAACAGATATTTCACTAATCAAAGCCAGCTCATACACACTGTGTGGGATTCGGTATTGTTTTAGCATTTGTTGGAAGTTACTTTTGGGTTTACCACCATCAACGTCACATGTTGAGTCCCTGTTGGAGGACAAAGTACCCAATCTGCACTCATTGCTTTGGTCTATACGATGTCCTTTGCCGAGTTCACATTACTTAATTGTTAATAGCCTTATTAAACAGGGCATGTATACTCAGTTCGCTGAAACATTGTGGACTAATGTCACAGATCGTGTTAGCGATATTCGTTTTCGATTGAAGCAGACAATTTTAAGCGTAGATATGTTCAACAGGGTGTTTGATGCAGGTGAGTAAGAGCATGAATTGTTAATGAATAAATACTGCCATTATAAAATATGTCTGGACGCTAATTTTCCTATTATATGTTTAGTATAGTTTAATAGAGAAATTAATTTTAAATCATTAGTCATGCGTTTAAAAAAGTTGATTGAAAAATCGTCTTTATATTGACATTGTCGTCTTGTCGTGCATACGTCCTCAACGACGGGCCTATGTCGTACACGATTAGCCGAGGATGTCTTGGAGACGAGAACTACTGGATTTAGGTTTGGATATGTATGTATTTTACATATCTAACACATAAAATGGCATTATAAATATGATGACTTTTCATTCAGAACGTCGATATTGATTTTTTTCGATTTATTTGTATCAATTTTTCTAAACCATTATGTTCGTTTTACTATTATTTTTTAGTAAACACTTTACCTGTGCTACCGGTTAATAATTCTTAATTAATTTTCTGAATGGCACCGGAAGCAGGGCCAATTTGACGATCTATACTCTTATAACACTTTGTTGCTATGCCACTACCTTGTAAAGCACCATTGAGATTCCATGGATTTCGATTTAGCGTCATATTTTGTTTTGGTAGAACACATGTCTAGTTTCAAACCAAGTAGATAGCATTTTTGGCAAGTACTGTTTCTTGTTTAATGAAAAGAAAAACGCAAGACACGTGTGTGTTGGTCATGGGTTGACCCAGGAAAAGTATCAACATCGACCCAAAGATAATTCTATGTATTCGGTGGGATCAGAAGGGTATTTGAGACTCTAAAAACACATGAAACCGATCATTGCCGTCAAAAAATGCTCAATTTGAACCATGCATTAGTCCAAAAGCTTCCAGTTTGGGTTACGACACAAGACACGAAACGTAATTTTGCAACACGATAACCTCCCATCTCACAGCGAAATCGGTCAAAAACAGTTTCTGCCTTGGCTGGGAACTCTCGTCCCACCCGCTGTACTCAAAAGACTTGGCCCCATCCGATTACCACCTATTTTCATTACGAAGAAGTCTAAAAATGGCTCGATGATTGGTTCGCATAAAAATGTGAACGATTTTTTAGGAGACTGAACAAACTCAAGGGCCGATGGGAAAAATGTATAACTACTTTTTAATAACGCATCTTTTTACCAAAATATACATTGCTTTCTTTAAAAAAGTATTAAGAACCGGCACACGTAATGTATATGTACTATATCTTTAATGTATTTTTATTTATTAATACATTTTTAAAATTTTCAAAAGCATTTATATATTCTATTTCAATAAATAATTTAAGGTAATCCGCGAGTATCCCACATTTTATTATTGGACGCCATTTTATCCCACATGTATGCCATTGCCTGTGCTGAGGAAAAAGGTATTCAGCTTCCAGGAGCAGGATGCAGTGATCATTCAGATGTACATAACGCCCGAATACAAAACATCGAACAATCAACTTCTTTCTCTCAATCGTCATCAGCATTAATAACAGATGAATCCCATGATTCCAGTAAAAAATTCACGGAAGGTGGAGGATGGAATGGAGTTTCAGTGAAAGAACGCGAAAAGTTATCTAGAGAATTATTGTTGCTACTTATTGATACCTTCGAACTAATCTCGGATACCATTAAAGTGCAAATGATAGAGCAAATATCTAATGCAGTCACACCACGTAGCATTTTGAACTTAATTATACCAATTGTAGGTTCTAATAATCCATTCGTCACCGAATTGAATCCAACGTTTTTACAACTGCTTCCCAAAGCAGACAAGGAGACTATAATCAATGAATGGCCGATATGTTTAGAAGTTGTTGAGCATGCCTTCGTTGCCCAAAACTATCCTGTTGAAGAATACACATTGACAGTGATTGAAGCACAAATCGCCGAATTAACTAAGAACGCAAACTATTCGCATTTGAACTCATTGAAGCACACAATGAAACCATTACTGAATCTTATTTACTTCCTGTTGCCGCATGGAGGAGTAACCAGTATTGAAGGCGACAGTACTGATCTGAACCAACACATTGAACAAAAGCTGAAGCCCATTCTAATAGCTTCAATGTCCGATATACGCATGGAATATGTTTCCAATATAAATGAGAAGTGTTGTGAAATACTTCTGGATACAGATGGCACATCTGATGCACGCCAGTTCTTAGCCTACGCACACCACATAAAGTATTGCTACAAGTTGTTGCTTACATATGCCGCTGAAATGCGTCAAACTTCCGAGCCACATTTTACCTTTGGCGAAAACTTGTTTCTAACTATTATACAGACCATGTCACAGTTGTTAGACAAGCCCATGGGACTGAAGGCCATGCATTCCTACTTTAAGGTACAAAACGAGGGAAGTCTGGTGGAGTTGCTTTTATCCTTCAGTGGCACAAGCACGTCACAATTGTACGCTACGAAGATATTGCAATTCATAGAGAAATTATTTCAGATCGTCGAAAAGGATGGTACATATTTTCCGAAACAAGATTTGGTTCAATGTTTCTTTGCATTGGAATATGTCGAAATCGCCTATTTAAAGACCTGGCTTAGTCACGTCATATATGGACCAGGAAGTGGTTCTAATGTAGTGGATCCGACAGCTGTTGACACTGTTGATAAGGCTACCTCCCCTGCTCCCAGTAGCAGTATGCAACCGTCAAGCACCTCTTCGAGTAACGCACAAACACCCACCAATATGGCGACAGTGTCGGCCGTACCTAGTATTACAGATCAGGTGGCAGCACAATCTTCCACAGCTGTTGATGCAGATGCTGAAGCTATGGAAATTGATGATGATGGTGCTTCCGCTGCCGGCGGTAACACAGCCGTTGCTACTGCGCAAGCTCAATCATTAAGTCTTTGGCATACTGCGGGTAACAGTTATTTCACAAATCTCTCTGATGCCTCGTCACACGATGAAGACGCTCCTGAGCGCAACGGTGCCCTGCTGTTGAGTGTAATAAAGCATATTGTGGATGACAAAAACGTCCCGAAGGGTGTATCAATGGTGTTCTTTCAATCACTCTTGGAATTAGGTCAATCTTTGCTATCACCTCCCCAAGAAACCCTTGATTTTAGCGATATCTTGCAGATTATGATAACACTTGCCGATGCGGCACAAGGAAGAGGACATGCTACTTTATTTAATGCTACCATAATTTGGTTGGAAGTAACACAGTCTCATGTTTTGGATAAATCTCCGTCTATGATTGCTAACACCCAGTGGACGAGTAGTAATAAGCCGCAAATAGCTTTAGAAAACGTTACTGCACTGCTGCGTTACATGTGCGATCTGCTTCAGAGCCTGGGATACAAGGGAAGCAAAAATATGACACCGCCATGGGAAGACGACATGATAAATAGTGATTTGGAAGACTATATGGACGAAATGATGGGTGGAGGAGGTGCTGCAGAGGATGAAGACTCCATTATGGAGGATTCCGATGAAGATAGTCTTGGTAATAAACTCTGTACATTTTCGCAAACCCAAAAGGAGTTCATGAACCAACATTGGTACCATTGTCATACCTGCAACATGGTCAATACGGTCGGAGTGTGCTCTGTCTGCGCTCGTGTCTGCCATAAAAATCACGATGTGAGCTACGCAAAGTATGGCAATTTCTTTTGTGATTGTGGTGCTAAGGAGGATGGTTCATGCCAAGCCTTAAGCAAACGCGTAGCTACTGCTGCAGCAATTGAAGGCAGTGCACTCATTGCTGACGCAGGTACACAAAATACCAGCGGCATGCAGCGAATTGCTACCGATAATCTGGACACAACCACAGCAACGTCCTACAATCAGGCTGCTTTTGGAATAAATGTCATTGCTGGGCCCAAAAAACATTCTCAGCTGCCATCAATGCATCCATTTGCCTCTACAAATACAATTGGAGTCAGTTGTGTAGGTGCTATAAATCGAGCCACCGGAGTGGACACAGGTAATGTCAATGATCGCATCCTTCATTTGGCAAAAGTAATCGCGGGTAGTCGTGAGATTCTACTGAATGTCGAACAATGGAGCAGTGTTGTACACTGCATATTAGATTTCTTTGATGTCCTGATGCCGTATATACGAGATAACTGCGCGCTTTTTTCCATTATTGGTTGTCATCGAAGAGCCAAGTCAGCCTTAGAGCGGTTGCATACGCCGGAACCAACCTTTCAACTTTCCGAACAGCTGATGGTGCCCACGTTGGGTTCACAAGAAGGCGCTTTCGAGAACGTACGCATGAGCTACTCAGGCGATCAAGGACAGACCATCAAACAATTGCTCTCGTCTGGCTTAGTCAGACGAGTTGCTTTATGTTGCCTCTCATCACCATATGGCAAAAGGCAGCATTTAGCGGTGTCGCATGAAAAAGGCAAAGTTACCATTCTACAGTTATCAGCTCTGCTTAAGCAAGCCGATGCTGCTAAGCGTAAGCTAACATTAACTCAGCTCTCATCTGCGCCAATACCATGCACAGTACTTTCTCTGACGGCCAATCCGTCTAATGAAGATTGTTTGGCTGTGTGCGGCCTAAAAGAATGCCATATTTTAACTTTAGCCAATAGTGGGATTGCCAATGATCACATTGTACTAACGCCACAATTAGAAAATGGTAATTTCATTAAGAAAGCCATATGGTTGCCTGGTTCACAAACCATGTTAGCGTTGGTAACTGCTGACTACGTGAAGATTTATGAACTCGCTGAAGACGCATACAGTCCGAAGTATTACTTTCTAGTCGCAGTTGGAAAAATACGGGACTGTACGTTCGTGTATCAACAGGGTGGTTTCTACTACATGTTCCTAATTGCCTCCTCTGGTTATATTTACTACCAGCTGCTGGATGACGTAAGCTTAGCTAAGCATGGTGACTTTTATGTAACCAACACCTTGGATCTGCACCATCCCCACATCAAAGATGTTAATGGACAAGTTGGCGGCGGAGGTGTATCTATCTATTATTCGCATACTTTGCAAATCCTTTTCTTTAGCTATTCGCTAGGCCGAAGTTTTATGGCGCCGTTGACTGATGTGAACAGCGGTGTACTCAGCGTTATGCAGTTGCAGACGGGGCCTCCTTCAACGAAAAATTCATCAAAGGGTCCCCCACAGCCGTTATGCCAATGGACTGAAATAGCTGGACATCCTGGTCTTATTTGTGCCATGATGCACACATCTAACAACCCTGTTATTTTCATGCTCACCCCGGAACGCATACTCATGCAGGAAATCAAGGCACAATCTTCGAAATCAAAAATAATGGATATGGTCGCAATTAGGCATACGGTATCAGGCGTTGAAAAAACAACTTTGATCTTACTTTGCGAGGATGGTAGCTTGCGAATTTTCACAGCTCAGCCTGAAAATACTAACTACTGGCTAACTGCACAAGTGCAGCCTATTGGTAATCAGATGTATAGCTCCACTATGAATAATAAAGTTGCATCAGCTAACTTGACTTCTGCGCAACGAAAATCAAAACGTAGTAGCGCTGGCGGTAAGACAAGTGGAGCCAACATGCAAAAGTTAACTTCAGCAAATGGCAGTCCAATATTCCCGATTGACTTCTTTGAACATTGTACTATGTTGCTTGACGTTGAGTTCGGTGGTAACGACTTGCTGCAGATTTACAACAAGCAAAAGCTGAAAACTCGCTTGTTTTCTACAGGAATGTTTGTGGCTTCCACGAAGCCTACCGGCTTCACGCTAGAAATCTACAACAGTGATCCCAACACGGTAATTGTTGGCATTCGCGTGCTTCTTGGAACGCAGGATTTGATGCGTGCACCTCAAAACGTCTCCGTGCACGGACGGATGATACCGACACCAGTGCGGCGTCCACGATGGTTCGATATACCGCTGACAAGAGAGGAAATTTTGCAGTCTGATAAGCGTTTGAATGTGGTATTTGGGAAATCACAGGATCCCGAAAATGTTTGCATGTTAGATAGCATCGAAGTATATGGAAAATCTAAAGACTTAATAGGCTGGCCAGACGACAACGAAGAAGCGGCAGTGGCCACTGTAGGCGGAACTGTGCCTGCTAATGCAACTACCGGTTCAGCCACTGGTGGTACGCTGGCCGTGGCAGCAGTCGTTTCATCCACAACTCCACCAACTGTGGATGGTCATACCTCCATAACAAACATCGATAAAATGGTCACAATTTTGTTGGAGGTATTGGACAGTGCTTTGGCACTATTAGGCGGAAACAATGTGGGCAACACCAGCATTAAACAGCGAGCCATTAAAACTGCCACTACGCTGCTCTTAATGCCCACTCCGAATCCCGTTCAACTACAAGCCAAATGTGTTCTTGCGACTCTCTTCGGCAATCGCACGGCTTACCATAATTACAAGGACTATGAAATACTGAACTACGTCAACACACAGCTGCAAGCGATGAAGCCTAAGATAACATGCAGTTATTCAATCGGGGATATAGACCCCGAAAACTTTTATCGTCTGGTTCTGTTGATACGTAGCATTGCAACTACTCGTCCTCAAGCATTGACCAAAATTAGCTTAGATCACAGCTTTGAAATAGTTGCAAATTTGATTCAGTTTTCAAAGCAACTCCATGCCATTACACCTAAAATAGACGAACCAACTTCTATTGTTAAGCGTGGCTTGTGCCACACCGTCACTATTGTGCACAGCTTGGTGGAAATCATGTATGCGTTTGCTCTATCAGACATTAACCAAGTGGAACCCATGACAAAGTATTTGATAGACTTGCTCCTTGATGAATCAACTATTATAAGCCATAGTGCTAAGGAAGCAATAGTACTGCTACTAAGTCCGCGCGTGAAGCGACGCAAGGTGGCTATAGTCAGCTCACCTGTTTGCTCAACACCCACACCTGCTACTTTGCATACCATAACAAGCGCTGTAAATGCTGCTAATCTGAGTGCCATGTTGCCGCCTCCTGCTGCCGTTGATGATGGAGACTTGCATGAAGATGGAGAAGTCAATCCAAGTAATAATGCAGAATTTGTGAATGCAAGTGGTGGCGCTAGTTTGGATCCACTTAATGCCCACGATGCGGGTGGTCAATTATTGAATATCGAAGCCATCATGGGTGGTGGCTTTCCGCAATTATTGGGTTTGCCACAAGATGCCGATGACGAAGCCATCATGGACATTGCTATTGCGCTCAGCTTACAACAGCACGACAGCGATGGCGCTGGTGGCGGATCTGGTGGTCTACACTCACTGCAACAAGGTTTGGCAAATTTGCAAGGATTGCGAATCGCTGCATCTGGTGGCACACTTGACGGCGGGTTGGTCGCGGCTAATACCGCAAGCAGCGTTTCTGTGGGAGGTTCTGATGATGATGAAGGGTCGAACGCTGCAACAGACGGTTCTACATTACGTACGTCACCGGCGGAGCCGGTTGGAAGCGGGGGTTCCGAGAGCGGCGGCAGCGGAGTCGAGAGTATAGGCGGCACATCTGGTCGAAGCAGCACGTATGGAGATTCGACAAATGTGCAATCGGCTCCATTAGCCGAAAATCAACTGATTAACAAGTCAGTTGAAAGGCCATCAACAAGTGCTGCTGGTGGAGGGATCGGCAGCTTTGAACAAACTCAAGGTGGCAGCAACATAAGACAGACTATGAGAAACAGTTCCACGGAAAATGAAGAAAACTTAACGGACGACGTAAACTGTTCCAAGCTACATGAATTGAGGTAAGAAATTGAGGTTGAATGATTTGCTTTTATTGCGTTGTAGCAAAGAACATACAATATACAGAATGGGCATCTCATAAGCAAAATTTTTGCTTGCGGGTTCCAATATCAGGACCTGCACTTCAATATCTTTAAAGCTCTCTCGCTCAATTCAGATCTCAGTACCCGTACTTCAATTGCCGACACTCTCGCTCAATTCAGATTATTAGCGAACAGCGTTCGTATGGTGAGCGCGATCTCACTACTTGTTTGTATTTATGTATGTATGGTATTCACAAGCGTATGTTTGCATAGAAATTACGATTCACTCTTAGAGAACATAATTTTATGAGCACACCCGGCCATGACGGGTATACATGTGTTTATTATGAGTAATAAATGCCGTTTTTTTTAAAGCGCCCACAACAGAATTCTATCAATATTCATAGATTAATAATATTAGATTTTCTTTTATTCATTTTAATAAGAAAACATTGTTCATGGACCATTGATATAAATACTGAATCTGTTAAACATCGTAAGTTAAAAATACTTTTGCATTGAAATATATATGCATATGTTCAAGGAATATGCAATTATATTTCTGTTATTTTTTGGTTTCTTGTTCCTGATTTGATTTCAATTTGATTTCAATAAAAATTTTCTTTGGAAAGAGGTATTGCAATTTTTTTATACCCTACACACGAAGTGAGAGGGTATATTCACTTACTGCTTCCGTTTGTAACGCATTAAAGGAGGCGTGACAGGTATAGAAAAGAATATATATTCTTAATCAGCGTGACCTCCTGAGTCGATTTAGCCATGTCCGTCCGTCTGTCTGTTTGTCTGTGGAAATCACGATTATAAGAGAACGAATAGAAATATCTTCATCAAACTTGGCAAGAATATTGTCTATCATCAGAAATTCATTGTTATTGAAAATGAATAATATATGTATATGAATAATATGAATAATATATGAAATGAATATACTGCCACGCCTACTTTTTATACTGAATATAAATTAATCCATGCTTATAGCTCAATTTCTCAGCTTGTAGAAAGAATTTGGGGTTGAAATTTTGTCCAGACGTCAAATGTCTTTGGCCAAAACAGATCACCAAAAATGGGCGTGGTCCGCCCATTAATTAAATAAAACTCGATTACTCGAAAAGCCTTTATACTAAAAAAGGCTAAACAAAACAACTGCGATAAAAAAAGTTAGTAAGCACATGAGAGAATGAATCGGAACTCTTCCTCCCTCATCTAAAATATCTGAGAAAAAGTCTGAATTTAGTGCTGAGATTTCTGAGCGCATTCTGTATATTCTGTTGTTGTAGTTAATGCCATTATGATCTATATATTTACTACTGCTCCTAGTTTTTATTTTCATAATGGATTTACAGCTTTATTTAGAGTTACGACCGCGATGATGTCGGATTACTGTCCTTGTGCTTTTCGTCGATTACAAAAACAAAGACATAAAATATGAATGTCGACGAAAAGCACAGAGAGTCACCCGACATTGTCATCTTCGTGACCTTGAATAAGGATGTGAAATTCGGTAAAATTCGTCTGCTTGCTTACCTACCTCATATGGACATTTACATAGCAAAGTCTACCGTGACCGAAAAATTAAATGTTTAAAAACATTTTTACATGTCATCTAAAAAAAATTATTTTTTTTATAGACAAACATTTGAGACTTAACTCAGTTGCATTGATAAGAAACCTGATTTCAAAGTTGGATTTACAGTACCGCTCATAAGTATTCGAACGATTCATATATGTGCAATTTAGACTGATTTAAAAAAAAAGAAAGCAATTTAATGGAGTTTTGGCACACACTTGTGTGCCTTGCGATATATTTATTTAAAAATATAACAATAACAACAAATAATGCAAAAAATGTGGTCACTATACATTTTCATCTATATAACCGCCTTTTGCCTTAATAACTGCATTACATAATCTCGCCAATTTTACCAAAGTTTCAGGCCTGATCTCGCCCCAAGATTCAAATAATTCTTCCAGAGGTCTTCCTTAATAGTAGGACTTAGAGCTTTAGCCTTTCTGTCCAGCTCGTCCCACAAAAGTTCGATGGGAGATAAATCCGGTGATTGTGGTGGCCACACTATGCGTTTCAAGATATTCTTGCCTTCCAGATATTGTAAAAATGATCTGCACAAACGTGAAGAGTGCTTCGGATCATTATCTTCTTGAAAAGTGAATCCTTCACCAATAATTCTATATCCTGAAGCCACAGCATGTTCTTCTAGTATCTTCTTGTATCCTTCTTTGTTTAGTTTTTCGATGATTGTGACAAGGTCGCCGGTGGATCCTGCACCGAAACATCCCCAAATCACCGCGTTTCCTCCTCCATGTTTAACTGTAGGCACGATACAGCCATCCGACATCCGCTCTCCGATACGCCGACGAACAAACACACGCCTGTTGGACCCGAATATTTCAAATTTGGGCTAATCAGTCCAAAGCACATTTTTCCATTGCTCCAACGTCCAATCTTTGTGTGTCTTCGCCCATTCCAATCGCTTTTTCTTATTTGCAGGCCGAAGTAAAGGCTTCCTTGCTGATATTCTGCCTGACAAACCAGCTTCCTTTAGACGTCTTTTTACTGTGGAAACAGATATTGGATTTGGGCGGTTGCAGTTTACCTGGTTGGTGATATCTGGGGCCGTTAGACGTCTGCTCCGTTTGCTCTGGAATACAACGAACTTATCATCTCCTGCAGTCGTCTTCCTCTTTCTGCCGGGACGATTTCTGTTGGCAACACTGCCGATCTCTTTCTTTTTTTTAAGAATGGCCCAAGCAGAACTCTTCGATATCTTTAAACGGGCAGCAATCTGCTCGTAGGAATATCCTTCTTCACAGAGAGTACAAACCGCAGAACGTGTCTCAATTGATAATTCTTGTCGTTTTGGCATACTTGTGCTGTTTTTGACTTTTCAGGACGATATGCGAATTACAATTAATGTCCGAGAGAATTCAGTCCTGGCATTTAAAGGGATTGGGTACGGATTCAGGTAACTATAAAATTTAGTTCCCAACACCCAACAGATAGAAAACAAGACCATAAAACCCATTTGCATATCACCAATATTGACAGGTAGTCATTAAAATATTGTGGATGAAATTTTACATAAAGTCGAGTTCGGAATATATGCACCTGTGCCACAACAAAAAAAAAGGTTAGGGTTTTTGGGTTTCTCTCAAAAAACCACAGAGACGTCATAAAATCATAAAATCGAGTTTTATTTCCAATGAATTCTACTGATTCCGAAAAATTTTGAATTTTAATGTCGTTCGAATACTTATGAGCGGTACTGTATGTGTCACTGGGTCTTAATTTTTAATAGCATATTTTCTTTAATGTTTACTCGTTTGAAAGAGAAGTGTTACGATTTACTAATACCATAAAAACTGACTTACAACACTAACCTCAAAAATTTCAAATTGATCAAACAAAGATCAGTTAGCGGTAATTGTTAACTTTATTTCCTTAATATTCCAATGTCACAGTCGTTAATAAAAAGCATTATTTGTTATTATATCTTCTGCATCTTTAGATTCAATTAATTGAAAATTGGAATTTAAAGCAAGTTTGCAAGGTTTTGCCTTCTGGAGCGTAGATGAACAAGTTTTTCAGTGCTCCTACTCTTGAACATGCAACATAAAACAGCCCTTGATGGAAACACGATTCTTCCAAGTCCGCATAATAGAAATGTTTGTCCCTGCGTCTTGTTCATAGGCTTGGCCTAAGCAATACGCACTGGAATTCGCAGACGCTTGAATTCAAATGTCTGTTGCTATCATGAGCATAACTTCTTCTACGGTGTTCGCACTTAATATCGTTGCTTCAATTAAATTTGGTATCAACTTTTTAACTGGTGGTTTTATATTCCGTAGAAGTATAATAGGAGAACCAACTTCCAAAATCAAACGATTCGGTAGCATACCAGGTGAATCTAAAGATTTAAAAAATTCAATTGAATAATTCACTGCCCGATCTTTATTCATAACGTTGTGAACATAGTTATATGTTGTAACATCTGTACATGTGCATTCTTTGGTGGCAATATTACGTGCTTTCTTAAAAAGTCATGGTGTTTGTATTGCTGAACAATAATCGGGAATATTCTTTCAATTGTTTTTTTGATTGCAATATTATACAAAAGTTGTCTGGTAATGTAATCAAACCAGTTGTATCATCGAATTGTATTTTGCCGTCTACAATTTCTAACAATTGGTTTGGAAATTCGATTTCAGATCGATTATTCTGCAACACGCATGTTGATAGTGAGAGTTAGTTTTAGAACATGTGTCCATAAAACGGATGATTCCAAGCATGCATTTATTGCACCCAACGGAGTTGATCGAGGAATGACTGGCAAAATTTACCGAAAATCTCCTGAAAGCAATATCAATGCTACACCAAAAAGTTGAGTATTTTTGCGTAAATTCCGCATAGTTCTATTAAACGATCCCAATGAGCTTTAAGATTTGAGATTTGTTGCCATTTGCCACTCATCCCATAGAAAAATTGCTTCTTGCAAACGTTTGCCGTCGCTGAATTCATCGATATGTTACATGTTGGAGTTTCAAGCACTTCTATACTCAACGGCAATTTTAACGCGGAGTGTTCTGTTCGACTGCCATCCAATGAGCAATCAGCAATTACACACGAAGCAAGCGCCAACGCAATTTTTTGTTGCTATCGAATAGTTGCCAAAATCCAAAAAGTAGAATCCACCAGTACTATCGTTAACCACTTGGACGACATTATAATATGCATATTTTTGTTGGATATTAAATTTAGTAATGTTTAATTGTTCATTTCATTAGTCGAATTGTTGTTCACGTTGCAATTTACGATTAAATAAAGCTAGAATTAGTGACTAGACGATTGTGCAGTGATAATGCCTAGTTGCCCTAATTCTTTATTTGTAATCGCAAGACGCCTTCAATCAATATCAAAGCCTGCATATTTGACGGTAAACATGTTGATATTATTATGGCAAATAAAACACGTATTTGATTCGGATGAGATGTAATTCAATGCATATTATCTTCCAACAAATCTCTGAAATGCTTTGGACGAAATGATGTTGGTCGGCGAACATTTATGAAACCAACCGCGAATTCGGCATTATTAGGATGGATGGTCTAAATTCTAATAGGATTACACTATGAACATTGTTTGTTGTCGATGAACCATTTCTGCTTTCTCTCAAAATTTTGTTCAGAATTGTAATTACACATGGAGCAAACAAATATCAATATTTACAATTACAAAGCAAAGTTACGGAGTTGCTTTGTGTATTTTTTTCTTATTATGAAGTGCCTTTTATCAATAAAAGTGCAGTTATTTCAATCCTAAACGCGAGTACTATTTTGTTTCAACACACTAGAACACCGTTTTAATCGAAGTTTGTTGTCGTCGACCACAAACATTTTGTTTTGCTTCGCAAAAGTTCATCTTCTCTGGATGAACTCAACTCTGAAACCTGAGAGCGTAAGGTTGACAGCTTTGTACAGAAAGCAAAAACAATTTTACATTTATTTCGAACAATGTTCGTAGTGTAATATCCGCATAACAGACAGGCACACGACTCAGGGATTTTATTATATAGATAAAAAATAATTTAAACTTCATAATTTATGTTTAAAATTATATGTAAAATTTCTTAGGTCCACTATGAAGGAAATACTATATGTCAAGTCATGTATGTCACCTTAAGAACCATATTATAGTTTGTATAAACAAACTAAAATATATTTTTCAACGACACAATTATGAAAATGAAGTAAAATTATTCCAGATCATATTAAAACTTTGCATTTTTGCATTATATAGATGCAGATAAAAAACACTTATATTTTCTGTTACATCACGTATACTTCGTTAGCTAATATCTTAAGACCATACATTCGGATGCTCCCAGATTTTACACTAAACATACCGCCATTAAAATACTATCCAAAAATGATTGTAAAACAAGGGAAAAAACATTGAAACCATCTGTGTTTTTCTTCATATTGAAGACGTAATTTCACATACGAATGTCGCCTTTGTGACTATGGAAATGCCCATAAGTAGTTGCGAGATACTTTTTTATTGTGGTTATGTTTTTGTTACTATTTTGAAATTAAAGTTACTCCCTCTGTAACTTTTGAATCATTATGTTTCATTAAGGTGCACTGTGCTCACTAAATTTGTGGAAAATCTTAACACATTGGAGTCCTGCCATGGCAATCAATCTATTCCGCTTATTCAGGTTATACTTATGCTTACTACGGATTTAAATGGAAACAACGAAATGGATCAGCACATTCTGAATAATTTACTCACTGCTTTAGTGCAATATTTGGGCATGAATCCCGTATCAAATGCTGTTAAAGTAAGTGTAATGCATACAAGTTCAAATTTTTTTAATTGCCTTTAATCATTTATTTTAGTTAACTGAGAGAAATGCTTCTAATGAAGTGAAGCTCATGTTGCTCTGCCTATTTGGTGTACTTATGGGAAAAACTAAGTCCTCATCATCAAAGCAAGCAGGTACCACTTCACCACCACATCAGTTTAAAGACAACGCATCGTTTGTTGCTGCAACCACAGCTAATATAATGATTAAAAGTGGTACCATACCGTACTGTTTGGTTATAATGGAATCCCTCTTGCCACATTGGAAAAAAATATCCAATGAACAAAACGCGGCAGGGACAAATAATGCGAATGCTACTTCTGTAGTTACTCCTCCATCCGTAGCACAGGCGGCATTGTCGCCAACACAAAACAGTTTGCTTAAACCTGTACGGTATGGGCCGAAGCCAGATATGTCGACATTAATACCGCACAATTATTTGAAGAACTTCCCAAACATATTTGAAGCATACGACGGTTTACTGACCGAGGTAGCTGTTCGATTGCCTTATCAAATTCTCAAACTATCGGCCAGTCATCCAGCTACTTTCGACTGGTATCATAAATTTTGTGAAAGTATGACTTTCACTCTATGCGAATATATGATGCTTAATTTGAATACGTTGTTGCGCCGCCAGGTGCGCAAATTGCTGATGTACATTTGCGGCAATAAGGAAAAGTTCCGTATGTTCCGTGATGGACATTCGCTCGATGTACACATCAATGCTATTAAAACTATTTGCAAACTTCAAAATACAAAGACATTGGTAAGTTTATGTGACTTTGGGTGGGAAGAGTAAGGTCAGATTTGTAATTGTAATTAAAAATGTAATTTTGAATTTAGAATTTATAGCCTCTATAAGGCTGTGTAAATGAAATTAAAAGATTTAACTTACACTAACGTGGCAACCGAAAAACCAGCCTACGTAGGCCAAATAAGGATCGTTGTTATATCCTTAAAGTGGTCGCTCTCGTTGGTCACCTATAAGTGTACGTCGGAGTTCATTCAATGCATTCAATGCATTCAAATGCATTAATTGTTTTACTTTGGTCTCTGTCTTCGGTACAGTACTGTAAATTGCTATCAGCTTAATTTACTCTTTCCATTATATTCAGTTTTAATTTCATCTACCTATTCAGGACTAGAACCAATTAAGGATTTGACCTGATCTGTGAAGATTATGGCTTCTACTGTGACTATTTCTTATAATATACAAATACATGTAGAGTGGTAAACAAAACCACCGTGAAAATGATTCTACGGTATAAACTTTTTGAAAAAAAAAACGATTAAAAAGCGTTCAAACAAGCTTATATGCGTACGTTCATAAGACAAGCTTATACACGTTCATAAGGCACAACATTTTTTCCCACTAAAACTTTGATTGATTTCATTTTATTAAAATTTTTAAGAAAAAACTTAAAATCTTGCTGGAAAAAATAAATGCATCTCATGCAGACTTCAACAAATTTTGCCATTGTAATAGTATATTTGTCGCTTACTTGTAATGTTTTTTAAAAATTGTAATAATAGTACTTAAGAGATTATTTTCTATTCATATTCTATTTTCTATTCGCCTAAGCAGATCTTTTGATTTCTAAAAATATCATTTTCGGAATATAGCAGAAAAATATTTCTTTAAAATATAACAGAAAAAAATTCAGCTTCTCACATCAGTGATCGATTCCACGCAAAGACTATGTCTCGGTTATTCATGCTGGAAGAAGTCCACTGAAGCATTTTAGTTGCCAAAATGTGCCTAATGAACTTAACCCTTAAACGGGCAACATCTCCGATTTGAATAAAAAAATTAATGTGGGTTATTTAGGCACTCCTGAGAACAGTAGCATACTTAGTTTTTCTTAATTTTTTTATTTTACTGCTAAATTTTTAAAAAAACTAGTTGAATCAAATATGCATCACTGCGCGCTAGCGCATAAAACCCTGCTTTTACATGAAAAATATTTTTTTGTGTGTTTAATTTCTTTATTAATTTTAATTTCTTCTTTAATTTTTAATTTTTTTACTTTTTTATTTAAATTTAATTTTTTATTTTATTTAAATTTAAATTTTTTCTTTTTTAATTTTTTTTGTTTATTAATTATTTATTTCTTTTATTTTATAAGTAATGTAATATTATTTAAATAAATTAATATTACATTTGGTTATTTTTATATAGAATGAATCTGTAAAAAGCAGTTTCTATCCATATTTATACATAAAGCTGTATTACATTTTGTACTTTTTATAAACAGTCTGTTCTAAACAGTTTGCATCGTGGTCGATTGCTTACCACTTCGGGAAAGTGGGATATACCATCGTGGCTTACGTCAATAGGCGGAATAGGTTGAGTTGTAATCGACTTTTTCCTTTTTGCGTCATGTTGGCTTGCAACCGATGATGAAGAACGATTTGGTTTTCTGCCACGCTTGCCAGCAAAATCAATTCGACACAAAATTTGTGCTCTAAAGTCAAGTTTGTGCTCTATCAAGTCGAATCTAAAATCCGCCTGATTGTTTGGAATAACACCCTTTATATAGGTCGCATCCAAAAGGTGATGAAATATTTGTATGTACCATTTCCTCGATTTGATGGTGATCCTATAACTTCCAATGAAACTGTCCATCAGGTTTACTTCACCCATATGCTTATTGTAATCTCCGATTTACGAATTGAATGAATTATAATTCATCTTCAGTTAGTACCAAATTCTTTCTTTTCCACAAGAGCCTTTCCAATTGCTTTTTTGAGTGTACCCAAAATGTTTCAGTTGATGTGGGTGGTGAGGAGGGCTCGATAGCAATGTCTTATGATCATAAAGAAATAAACCATTCGCAATTTCGCTCAAATCCTCATCTGAGATCGGTATACGGTCAGTGTCAATTGCTTCAATATCGCTGTCCGAATGGAATTTGAGCCAAAATATATGCAATTTCTTCGGAGCTTAACTTTTTCACAACATATTTTTTATTTTTTCATAATTTACAAAAGATGCACACTTCTAGAATTTCAAAATTGAATTGGCGGAAAAATTTTTATTCTTCGCTTTTTATGCATATATGTATATATTGTATATTCAAAAAATGAAATAACATCCAATGAAATATGATTGACTGGGTAACTATTGTAATGGTCTTTGAAAAGGTCAGGTATTCTTTTCAATAGATCATACAAATTTGCAAACGGGTTATCTGTCCTTCTTTTAGACCCATTAACGTTTCAAAACGGTTTACCATCATAAATTTTCCAAAAAATTCTGACGAAAACTCATTACCTAAAGCCCTTTACTCTGATTTCAATTTATTACCACTATAATGAGTTAATTGGCGCACATAAATATATCATACTATTTCATATTCTAAATGCAGTCACCAAAGGCACTGTTGTAGTCCTTCGGGGTGTCTTCTAATCTCTTGCTTTTCCTTCAATTAAAACTGCACTTGTTTTCTATTTGTAAGGTTTATTTTCTATCTTTCCTTTATTATTTAACATTTCGCTTCACACTGCTTTTACTAACACCTTTTTATAATTATTATGTTTCTTTTCGCTTACGTTTATTTAATTGCACTTATATTTATTTCGAACTATAATTACTTTCGTATTATATTTCTAGGGACACTAGGTTAGACTAAGACGATATCCTTAATCGCGACTTAATACTACTTTACACTATTAACGCGACTTTATACGCGACTGTCTTACTCTAAGATTTTTACAAGACTCCCGTTGGAATCTTTTCTATTCTCCACGTTAGCTCGGTCGACACAGCCGTCGACCGAACTGAAGTGGGCCACCAGTATGCCGCGTCTCGCAATTTCCATTATTTCGCAATATTAAAATTGTAATATTCGCATAATCCATACGCGGAAGAAAATCGTTCTCAATTTTATTCTTCCGCGTGTGGATTCTGATCGTTGGTTATTTCAAACCAAGCGATTTAATGGTTTGGAAGCTTGCTAATGAAAGCTAGCTTCCACAATCCACTACAATCGCCACGCGCTATGGATTCTAGGGTTTGGAAGCTCGCTACTAAATGCCAGCTTCCACAATCCATTCCATGCGAAGTGTTCTGGTTGCTACCTTAGCTTTCGAAGTTCATTAAACCAAAGCTTGACTAAAACAAATTAAACTAAAGCTTCGGGCTTACCAAGCAAAGTGCTGTGGTTGCAATAATATGAACTTGGCCTTGACTCACTCGCGGAGCAGTATTATGAAATAATAATAATACTGGTCTTGAAAGTTCATCTTACCCGGAACTAGAAATTGCGATCGCGACATACAACAGCACACTGAAGAAAAGTATGACCAAAGACAATATAATACAAAGATGTCTCACTCCATACAAAAAAACCGAGCAGCTAAAATTCAATTGGGATTTTCGGAAAATCCCATCTGAAGCTTTGGGAGAGTAAAATGAACATATTGTGAGAGCGAGAGATCAAGTTGTGAGAGTAATAGATCAAGTTGTGAGAGTAAGAGCTGCAACTTGCAAGAAAGTGAGCACAAAAGAGAGCGCGTTTGCTACAAATGAGGGTAAAGAATCAAAGCAGTTGCCATCAGAATGTAGAACATCTTATTTTAATTATAACAACAAAGGGTGGTGGCATAACAAACTTTCAGAGGCCCTATATCAGTAGAAACAACAATAAAAAATGAAATCTTCAAATATTAAATGACATTTATTTATGATTCAGTATTTGAAGTTTTGATTGTTTGTTTTTAAAATATGACCAAGAACGATGCTTACGGCGTATTATGGTTATCAAACGATCTAAAACACTAAACCTGTGAGAATAACACTTATTATTTTCCTCAAACCGATGCGCATTTGGACTTTGTTTTGTACAATGTATACATTGTTGTATAATATATTATTAATTAATTATTATTAATTACAAATTACCGATTATAATATAAATAATAAATACATTGCCAAATTATCCAAATAAAAAACCAAAATCACTATTAAAATAGTAGCCAAAGTCAAAATCAATCAAGTCACAAAAAGGAGCTAAAACATCAGTAAAAATAAAAACACAAAAAATCTCGTTTCTGGTTCGGTAAAGAACGCTGTTGTCGTCATTCATATACTTGTTGTTGTCGAGCGAGCGGTATTCTTGCACATTCGTACAAACTCTAAAAATTTATTTTACAAAAACAAACATTCGCTTCTCTCTCGTTTGTGTACACTATGTTTTGAGCGCGAATTATATTTTTATGTACCCATGCAAAAGGCGAGAGAGAATGTGCGTCGCATCATTTTGTGCTTTCTCAAAAGCACAAAAGCTATCAGATCAGAACAAAATTTTTTTGAAATTTTTCAACGTACTGAGTGAGACATCTTTGTATTATATTGTCTTTGGTATGACGCTATGCGCACTGATGCATATATGAATCGTCTTCATTTACTACCGCTGCTAATAAAGTATAATCATTTTATTAAAATTTTAAATGCAATGCGCTAAAACACACATCAATCTTGCAAATTTATAATTCTATTGTAAGATTTTTGTGTATTTTTTACAAATAATTTTTGTTCAAACATTGCCAAAAATGATAAATTCGCAAAAAAATATTTTTTCAGTTTACCCGTGTTTTATATTTATTTATAATTTAACAATAAACCAAAGAACGTATTAGAAGTTTTAATTGTTTAAAGTTTAATTTTAAGAGATTTTGTCTAGTGAAAAATTAATTTTGCTTCCTCCTAGTGATTTTAAAGAGCATTTTTAAGACGATTTATATATGCATCAATTCCCGTTTAAGGGTTAAGATGTGTGTAAGAACGTACGATGTGCTTCTAATCGTATTTTTTGAAAAAGTTTAGCGACTGCGGAACCATTGCGACATACACCTATTTCAGTTGCATATGTTTTGTCCACCACTATGTATTTCAATAATAACAAAAATACTGTTGTTTAAAATAATATGGTAGACAGAGAAAGGAGATAAGTATCAAGAAGAGACTAATCGTAGAAGTAGTTCAGCGATCACTCTGTATACACTTTCCGCCATTAATCTTAGCGTATTATCCACCGCCAGAAAGAAAAATGAAAGCATGTTTAGTCTAAATTAAATTGAACACAAATCAGTGAACAGTCCGCCTCAGTTTTTATTTTATAAAATCAATAATAAATCAAATATTTCAGCTAAAGGGAGGAGCTTCGTTTCAGTCAATACCAATTTTAACATACGATTCCCTCGTTGAACTCACAGAGCATCTTCGTTCCTGTCAGGAAATCAGTCAAATACGCACAGGAAACTGGCAAAAATTCTGTATTGTACATGAAGACGTCATTCCAGATCTCATACAGATTGCTTGCTATCAACTAGACGATGGAGTTTCGCCCATTTTATTACAACTTCTACAGGCCGCACTCTGTAATAACAACCAAGCAGTAAAGCAGCAGCAACAACAACAGCAGCAGCAACTTCCCGGAACGTCAGCTAAATCACGTTCCGAACGCGACAAATCCGAAGAGAACGAAATCACTTGTGATTCTAAATTCGATTCTTCACACTGTAGCAGTTTCGTACATCAGATCTTTCGTTTTGTACCAGATGCTCTTATAAACAAGTTTATTAAAGTCTTTTTGCTGGAGACCAACATAACATCGATCCGTTGGCAAGCGCATTCACTGTTGTTTGCTATTTACGAAAACTGTAATGAACGTCAGAAGGAAAAACTCATCGGCATTTTGTGGAACATGTGGCAGTTTGTACCAGCGTTTGGACGCCGAACGGCTCAGTTTGTTGATATCTTGGGTTACTTGACTCTGAGTACCAAATCCATTGTGCAGAAGTTACCCGAGTACACGGAGAAGGCGGTGGAAGTGCTGCGCCAGCAAAATGAACTTCTCTCCAGGCATCCAAATGCACCCATCTATGCCACATTGGAGCAGATTCTGCAAGTGAACGGTTATTATTTAGAATCGGAGCCATGTTTGGTCTGTAATAACCCTGAAGTACCCATGACAAACATTAAGTTACCATCAATTAAGTCGGACTCCAAATTCACCACAACCACCATGATTGTCAAATTAGTGCAAAGTCACACAATATCAAAACTAATTGTGCGAATTGCAGATTTGAAGCGAACTAAAATGGTTCGCTCTATTAATATATTCTACAATAACCGAACGGTACAGGCAGTAGTCGAGCTCAAAAATCGTCCAGCCATGTGGCACAAGGCGCGTTCAGTGACTCTGCAATCGGGTCAGACTGAAGTTAAAATCGATTTCCCGTTGCCCATCACTGCTTGTAATTTAATGATTGAATATGCAGACTTTTACGAAACTGTGACGGGCTCAAGTGAAAACCTCCAGTGTCCACGATGCAGCGCCGCTGTGCCTGCATATCCAGGTGTTTGCGCAAACTGTGGCGAAAACGTTTTCCAATGCCACAAATGCCGTGCTATTAACTATGATGAAAAAGACCCTTTCCTTTGTCATTCATGTGGTTTTTGTAAATACGCTAAATTTGACTTTAGCATTTATGGACGCGTCTGCTGTGCCGTTGACCCTATTGAATCAGCAGAAGATCGCGCTAAAACAGTCGTGATTATTAATACTTCATTGGATCGTGCCGATCGTATATACCGTCAGTTGCAAACCAATAAGCAAATGCTGGAGTTGCTTATTCAAAAGGTGGCTGAGCATCGGTACTCAGATCGTTTAGTTGATGATAATCTAGGTACCATACATAGTACATCGCAGGTTAATAAGATCATTCAACTGCTTGCCCAGAAGTATTGCATGGAATCTCGATCTTCTTTTGAAGAACTAAGCAAAATTGTACAGAAAGTCAAAGCTTGTCGCAGGTTAGTTATTAAAACCCAGCACTTGAAACGGTTCTAAACAATTAGGCGTTATAGTTATGTTAACGTTCTTTATTTTTAGTGAACTAATTGCCTATGATCGCAGTCAAATTGATCAACTTAATAATCAGCAAACATTAGAATCACGTGATAGCTACGCCATTAATCGCTGCTACGGTTGCGCTTTGGCATCTACTGAACAGTGTTTAACGTTGCTGCGCGCCATGGCTTCCAACTATGAATGCCGCATCGGACTTTATTCGCAAGGACTTGTGGAAGAGCTAGCACAGAATAATCTACGTCGTGGCACACCGCAGATACAAGATGAAGTACGAAATTTGCTCGTACTTTTGACTAAAAACAATAAAGAAGGATGCCTCCGTTTATTGCAACTGATAAGTGAGCGTGTTAAAACAGCTCTACTTGGCGCCATACCATTCGCAAATTTGGACAGTGCTTTGTACCACGAAATGGTGTTGTTAGAGGTTCTAATTGCTCAAGATGATTTTTGCTGGGAAGAGAAATTAAAAGTTGTGTTCGAACTTTTCTTAATAACATGTCGGTAAGGGAAAATATTTAAATGGATTCAAAGTCAAATGTAAATTGAAATATTACATTCAACAAGTGTAGAATTTATGTTTAAATAAGGAATAAAAACCTATTTACCCTCATTTTTATATAATTTCACATTTTTAAATCTATTGTATTTCTACACCTTTAGAACACCACGCGGACCGGCAATTTCGGTAATTCAACCATGTCTTCGCATAATGCAGGCATTAATTTGTCCGCAACAGCCGATCAGCAAGCTAAACAAGGATTTAAGCCCCGCTGAACTATCAACTATCACCACGGTCGATGGTATCACGATAGATTTTAACAAATGGCTCGAAGGGTGCAAAGAACACAGTTTTAATGCTTGGAAGGCACGCATGCCTCCAAATAATTCTGCTTCAAGTAATGGAAAGTCTGGAGGTGGTGGTAAATCAAAGAAACTACCTTTTGGTCCACAAGAAGATCGAGTGCTTGCTGCTGTCTTAAAGTCTGTTTTAATAGACCAAATTGGCAGCGCTGAGATACAGGAAGATGGAGGAGAATCGCTACGTGTCAAGAAACGTGCTCTCACACGAGAAGCGTACTTAATTGAGAAATATGGACGTCGATGGCGTCAACATACACTTGGTAACGAGTTATTCAACACGCCGTTGCATCTTGGGGCAAACTGGATACAACCAATTATCTTCAATGCAAACTCTCGATTTGGTAGGCAGCTGGCTTGCTCGCTCATAACTTCTTTAAGTCGCACACACGAAAGAAAGCGTGAAATTTTGAATTTGTTAACTGGATTCCTCAAATATGTCGGTGAGGCCGGCGAGGCTAGTGCAGAATTTCTCGCTCTTTATCGGGCTTTGGCGGCAGATACACCATGGCGTCAATATTTGGTACTCAAAGGTGTGCTGACCGAAATAACACAGTTGCTGGCCGATGAAATCGTTAAGATCCACCATTTAGAGGAGACAACCCTGTCTTCGGATCTCTCACAAGGATACGCACTGCGTCAGTTCGTTGAATTGCTCTCACTATTCTTGGAAAGCTCAACCATACGTCAATCTTATAAGACTCGTTTGCTAGGCCCGGTGTTAAAGAGCTATCTCTCACTACGTAAATTAGTAGTCCAGCGCGCGCGTCTAATCGACGATGCTCAGGAAAAGCTGTTGGAAATGTTGGAAGAAATGACAAGCGGCACCGAAGAGGAGACGCGTGCTTTTATGGAGATACTCATCGATACAGTAGAGCGCACACGCATGGATGACATTAAAACACCTGTCTTCATTTTCGAGCGACTTTACTCCATCATACATCCAGAAGAAAACGATGAAAGTGAATTTTTCATGACGCTCGAAAAGGATCCACAACAAGAGGACTTTTTACAGGGTCGCATGCTGGGGAATCCTTATTCCTCAACTGAGGTAGGGCTCGGGCCACTGATGCGCGATGTTAAGAATAAAATATGCACTGATTGCGAGCTGATTGCATTGCTCGAAGACGACAACGGTATGGAGCTTTTGGTAAACAATAAAATCATAAGCCTTGATTTGCCGGTAAAGGATGTTTACAAGAAAGTTTGGCTAGCTGAGGGTGGTGAACGTGATGCAATGCGTGTTGTTTATCGCATGCGCGGTCTGTTAGGCGATGCCACCGAAGAGTTTGTCGAAACGTTGAATAACAAGAGCCAGGAGGAAATCGATACGGAACAATTGTATCGCATGGCAAATGTTCTGGCCGATTGTAACGGTCTCAAAGTGATGCTGAATCGCATTGGTAGTTTTCAGAATATTTCACGCACGCGCGAGCTGACCCAAGTACTGCTAAAATTGTTCCTTATTTGCGTTAAGGTACGACGTTGTCAGGAGGTCCTGTGTCAACCAGAATTAGGTGCAATAAATACGTTGCTTAAGGTTCTGCAAATGTGTCTACAATCGGAAAATGATTTGCCTATTCAGTCATCTGTCACCGAACAATTGCTCGAAATAATGGAGACAATATTATCGAAAGCTGCTAGTGATACATTGGACTCTTTCCTACAATTTTCATTAACGTTTGGTGGCCCTGAATATGTCTCGGCATTGATTTCATGCACGAATTGCTCAAACGTTCGAAACAATCCTTCAGTTCTTCGACACTTAATTCGCGTATTAGCCGCTCTTGTCTACGGGAACGAGGTGAAAATGGCGCTGCTTTGTGAACACTTTAAGGTGAGCACAAACTACGCACATATTACTTCCGTTATTTATAACAGCATTTGTGCCTATTTTATAACTTTTGGTTTTGTAAATGTATTTATAGGATACTTTGGATTTCATTAAATTCGACGGGGATCGCACACCGGAGGATGAATTCAAAATGGAACTCTTCTGCGTGTTAACCAATCAGATTGAACATAACTGCATTGGCGGTACACTAAAGGACTACATTGTAGGCCTCGGTATAGTAGAGAAGGCGATTACCTACATAACTAAATATGCACCTTGTGTCAAACCCACTTTACTACGCACGGATTCTGACGAGTTAAAAGAGTTCATTTCACGTCCAAGTCTCAAATACATTCTACGTTTCCTTACCGGACTGGGTACAAAGCATGAAGCAACGCAAATTGCAATTAGCAATGATATTATACCTATAATACATCGGCTTGAGCAGGTTTCAAGTGACGAACATGTTGGCAGTTTGGCTGAAAATCTTTTAGAAGCGCTTTGCACAGATGCAGCTACTGCAACACGAGTACAGGAGGTGCGTGATTTCACCAGGACCGAGAAAAAACGGCTAGCGATGGCGACAAGGGAGAAGCAGCTGGATGCACTCGGAATGCGCACTAATGAGAAGGGACAGGTTACCGCAAAAGGTTCCATTTTGCAGAAAATCGAAAAACTACGTGATGAAACGGGTCTCACATGCTTTATATGTCGCGAGGGATACGCTTGCCAACCGGCAAAGGTTCTGGGAATTTACACCTTCAGCAAACGTACAAACGTTGAGGACTTTGAACTGAAAACCCGTAAAACAATTGGTTATACAACGGTTACTCATTTTAATGTGGTGCATGTTGACTGCCACACCTCTGCTATACGTTTAGCTAGAGGGCGAGACGAATGGGAACGGGCTAGTTTACAGAATGCGAACACGCGTTGTAACGGGTTGTTACCTCTCTGGGGACCCGAAGTTTCCGAGGCTGCCTTCTCCGCCTGCATGACACGTCACAGCAGCTACATGCAAGAGAGCACACAACGCTGCGACATTTCTTTCACGAACAGTGTGCACGATCTCAAGCTCTTGTTGATGCGGTTCGCTTGGGAGAAGAGTTTCCATGATGATGCTGGCGGTGGTGGACCACAGTCCAATATGCATTTCGTGCCATATCTGCTTTTTTATGCTGTTTACTTACAGCTGTCATCACGTTCAGCAGCACGCGATAACAAGACTCTTCTAGCCTATCTCACAGCGGTGCCTTCGGAAAAATGGCTGGAATGTGGCTACGATGTTGAAGGTCCACTATTTTTGTTAACCTTGTCGTTGACAATACATAGCCACGAAACATGGAACAAACACAAAGTGGCTCACTTAAAACGCATGATTGCTATTGCTCACGCACGTGCAGTTTCACCATCGGGACTATGCAAAGCATTACTTTCGCCCACAGAGATTCAAACTAAAGACTTCAGTATCTATCGTCCATTTGTAATGATGTGGGCTATTGTTGATTTGATTTACAACATACTCTTTAAAGCAGTGGTTAACCCCAAGGAGGAGGATTGGTCTATATCCCTCTTTGATTACATACGCAAAAATGACGAAGCTATGCTTAGGTCGACCGATGCCATTTTACAAACATTTACTGAAGATTTCTTACCATGTACTTCATTTGCCGAATTTTGTGATGTTGCTGGTAAGTATTTTTATAATAGTTTATATTCAGTTACTTGATAAGGTTTGTTGTTATAATTTTAGATCTTCTAAACATAATTGACATCCCGGAAATATTTATTGAGGAGATTCTACTCTCACTTCCTTCGTCGTCAACTACCTAGAGAAAGGCGTCAACTATCCTAACGAAATTTAAGATGAGCATCAATATCTTCAATGAAATTATCAATATCCAATATATTTATAAACAATAATCTTGAATTATCAATAAATTAAACAATGTATTGCATGTTATATTTGAATTCAATAAAAATTAGACGGTTTACTGATATGAAATTGATTTTTTGTGGGATGGATTTATATTAGAGCTTGAAAATAACTCCTATTCCAATGACCTCAATAAAGTTAGACTTTTAACTTTTTTTTTAGAAAAACCTAAAAACCTTAACCCCCCTATTTTCTGTGGTGGCATAGGTGAAGATTGTCCGAATCCGACTTTATGGAAAATTTCATCAAGAATCTTTTAATGACTACCTGTTAATATTGGCGATTTGCAAACGGTTTTTATTGTCTTGTTTTGTATCTGTTAGGAGTTAGGAACTAAATTGTATAGTTACCTGAATCCGTAACCAATCCCTTTAAATCGCGAGACTGAATTCTCTCCGACAATAATTCTAATTTGCATATCGTCCTGAAAAGTAAAAAAGCAGCCTAAGTATGCCAAAACGACAAGAATTATCAATCGATACACGTTCTGCGGTTTGTAGTCTCCGCGAAGAATGATATTGCTGACCGTTTAAAGATATTGGTCCTGCTTGGGCCATTCTTAAAAAAAGGAAGAAAATGGCAGTGTTTCTAAGATAAATCGTTCCGGAAGAAAAAGAAAGACGACTGCAGAAGAGGTCTAACGGCCCCAACCAGATAAACTGCAACCGTCCAAATCCCACATAGGTATGTTTCCACAGTAAAGAGACGTCTGTAGCAAGATGGTTTGTCAGGAAGAGTAGCAGCAAGGAAGCCTTTACTTCGGCCTGCAAATACAGCGATTGAAATGTGCGAAGGCACACAAAGATTGGACGTTGGAGCAATGGAAAAATGTGCCTTGGAATAATGAGTCCAAATTTGAAACCTTCGAGTTCAACAAGCGTGGTGAATGACTTCAAAATAAAAGTCTTCAATAAGAGTTATGTGTATGACTTTATATTTAAAGACATTGATCAGAGTTATCCACATGACTTTTTTGAAAAGTTATAAAAGTTTCAGGGTCTGAATTATATTCATACATTTATTAGTAAGTGAGTAGAGAAAGCACTTTATTTGCGTTCCTAATTGAGATTGTTAAGTTCTTAGGTGTGGAAAATAATGCACTCGCAGATATGGGAAAAACGTCTATTCGTCAGCTAATGAAATAAATACATATAAATGTATATGTATAAATATATAATAATGTATAAATTGAATTTCAATTTTTCATTTCATGTCATATCATTCAAGGATTAATGTTTCAATAAAGCGCATATCAGATCAGGATGTTTTCAATTTATAACTTAATCCTCGAACTGAGAAAAAAATATTAAAAATATGTATATACATACCAAGGTTTATAGAATAGACCTCTTTCTATTAAACTTGTATACATAAAATATATAAATATTATATAGAAAATGCTATATTTTTTATTTCTTTTATTTCTAAATAAACTTCAAATAGAATGGACGGATTAAAAATATTATTGTGCGCGCTTGTTCATACTTAATATAAAATATATATATAAAAAATGCAAAGTAATTAATTTTCTTAATTTCTAAATTACATTAGTATAATTAAAGGCTTTCCACATAAGGCACTGATTGTGAAAATAAAATTTGTCTCTTGTTAACAATGTTCTTATTGTATTTTAAGAAATAAAGCTTTCTACTTTTGATTTTTCTTCTACTGAGTGCATCTTCAAAAAAATTACATTACATTTTCATCTTGATTCAGATTTGTACATTTCATTACTTAAATAATAAATACAATATTGTATTTTGTAAACTTATTGTTAAACACATATTTTAATTATTAAAGAATAAAGAGTGGACGGAATTTTTAAATTTTCAAAATATTCCAATTTAAAGAAAGTAAAGAGCTAGAGAAAGCGAGCTAAGAGATTAATCTTTAGAGAAATATACGATTCGTGTCTTCTATGCTTATCAAATAGAATTTTTTACACAATCAAGTGTATATGGTGGTAAACAAGAAACGTACGACTTCTTAGGAAATAAATGAATACACTAAAGAACACTAATGATGCAGACATGGTTGTACGCCAGCCCATATTATAGACTGAGCAATAGGGACATTGAGAACTGCCACACACTTCGCAGATGTTCAATAGATATGTGGGTAGAGCATCAAAAATAGATTCGTTGAAGCGTTCTAAAACAATACATTACCGGTTAATAGATAAAACTATGTATAATTAAAATAAATAAATCACCTGGGGCATAATAATCATAAACTCGTATTGGCAAATAACGTGACATATTTGCGACTGGATACCAACGCTCGATTGTGAAGTTAACACAAACGTCCTCTTGGTCAAGCTATCCATAAGAAACCGTATAGAAATAATAGGGATGGAGAAATTTCTTCAACTTACGTAATCAAAGTAAAAGACAACTTTGCGATCCATATATTTAGCGCGTCGCAAATTTCTAACGCGGTTGCTCAACACGTACGTATCCAGTTTTTGTTGTTGTATCCAGTAACCAGTAGGAATGGCAACATCGAGGACGGCCATACCAGAGCGTTCCGATTCCCTTGTATTTATCCAACTAAAAAAGAAATATTCAGTGAATTTCAAAACGGTTCAAACAGTTATTGAAGTTGAATTGACTCACTTTTGACATGCCACATACGAAATATGAGACTGATTGCGACCATGGAAAATAGCTTTGGTGTGTAAACCGAAAGCAGGAACAGGCGGTTTGGTTTGAAATTTCTCAATATCCACATTGTACTGAACATGCATCTGCAGAATCGCGTATCCAGCGCCCTTAGCTTGCACTTTTATTGTGCCCCAAGCATCAGGTATCTTTAGTAACAAAAAAAAATCACAATTTCAAATTTAAAGAAAACCGAAAGCTTCTGCTTTACTGACCACAATGCTTTGCAAGTGCGCCAAGTTGGTGTCGTCAATGTGCAATGTCTGCGTTTTTCCACCTTGAGAGGACGCCTCAATTTCAACGGTCAGCGAAGAAACTTCTCGTATGCGTGAATGAACCGTATATTCAACCAGAGCATGTAGCGCAGCGCTGGTGTCCTGTGGATGATTTAAATGTTACACATAAAAAAGATACGATGGATGGATGGATCTGTTATTTTTGATTTAAATCTTTACCTGCGTGGAAGCCCAACCACCATCATTCAAACGCTGCGCATTCAACCAGCGTACGATTGGATCCACAATAAATTCTCGCCGCGACACGTAGACCAAAAGCGCATAAGCTGTTGTCTCAATATTTAATGAATCGTACTCATAGGGCAGGCGGGGCAGAGAAAACCATTTTTGATTTTCCAACTTTTTGGGTGGCTGCGGCACTTCCTTGTTTCCCCAGTACATATAGTCACCTATTATGCGTGCGTGGCGCCTTAGAATTGAGAAGACGTGCTCGGCCATTGGCGATTTGCACAATTGCAGTGCGTATGCGGTAATGGCAACGTCAAATGGCTCCGGTGTGTCTTGTAAAAATTGCATATTTCGTTCAATCCACGAAATCGCACGTTGTTGTGACAGCGCTACACGAGCTCCCAAGGATCCAGAGAGATCTTTGACGGTAGCCAAAGTTATGAGGACGTGAGAGGTCAGAGTAATGTTTCGATTTCGCAGCGTAGTGCTGTTAGCGAAATTGGTACGATTCATTTTGCGGTCTGGTAACCAGGTGACCTCATAGAATGCACCTTCGGTTGTTTGATGCTGGAGTAGCCAACGTATATTTTTCTCGATTATGGTTGAGTCAATCCAAATGAAGTTTTCCCATTCATAGAAGGACGCTTCCTGTATTAATTTAAAATGAAAATTTTATTATTAACTAATCTTCTTATTAGATCTGCATCACCTCAGATTTCAAAACAGTTGAATACTGTAAAATATCTAGGAATATTTACCTGGAAAATTCTCGTGCAATATGCCGTCAGCCAAACAGATGAAGCCGAGTTGTTCCAATCGGCGCGGAACAACGAAAATGACCCATCAGAACGCATAAAACTCAACTGTCGTTGGTAACCGATGTTCATATGGTAGAAGGCATGTTTCTCGGTCGTTTTATTCCGTTGGTTTATCAAGCGCATATACATGATCGTGTAAAGATTGGCAGCAAAAGAGAAAGCATTTTGCTCGGCCGATTCCATTGGCATGAACAGTAGCGATGTGGCATTCACTGGCATGGTGGGGAAAATAGGTCCGACGACGTCACCCACTACTGAGATTCGCGCCCGATTTGATCCATAAACGAAGTATCTATCCACTTGATATGGAATTTCTGGAGTTTGTGTAACATTAACATGCATATATTCAAAGATGTAGGCACGATTTGATAAATCAAGTAGCACCGACTGGTGACGGTACTGTGGTAGACCATCGGATTCCACATGCAAACGTCGCGTTATGGTATCTGTACCGAGTAATGTAGCCACATGCAATGTTACATCAACGTCGCCTAAACGCTGCGGAACCACAGGCACATACACAACCGTGGTACCTTGAGCTTCCAGGTAGATAAAGAATTGATGTTCACCGAAAGATGTGCGCGGATTGTAGGAACGCACGATGCCATCCTGTTCGACGTGTACAAATTTATAATCAGGGCTGCCGTGTAGCACCACGGTCGCCTCAATGGGTGTAGTCATGTAATTAAAGACAGTGACACGTATGCCCACCTGCTCGCCCTGCCGACATAGTGAAGGCATTTCTACGTTGATAAAAAACGGCTGAACGCCAATGTATTCAAGAGCACGACTAATCATGCCAAATCCTTTGGAAGGACTCACGCTAAATGCACTAACCATCCAGTAAGCGGGGCGATCGGGGACTTCAATGTTGAAAATGTAACGACCATGTGGACCAATATTAACATCTTTCCAGAGCCAAACGTTTTCATAATGACGCAAGACACGGTTGAAGCGATATTTGCGGTAATTAAGCAATATAGTGTCATTGCGACTCTGAGGAATTAAAAGAAGTATAAGTGTTGGTGTCAATATACATATGTACATATAATTAGCTAATTAGGCGCTAGGTAAATTAATAACTCAGAAGCATGTCCTTGCGTTATTTTAATAAAACTTAACGTAGAATCAAAGACAATATAATACAAAGTATTATTATTATTATTATACTGATCTCACTCAGTACGTTGAAAAATTTGAAAAAAATGTTGTGCTGATCTGATAGCTATTGTGCTTTTGAGAAAGAGCTTTCAATCTTGTTGAGATGCGACGCACATTCTCTCTCGCCTTTTGCATGGATACATAAATATATAATTCGCGCTCAAAACACAGTGATCACAAGCGGTGCGAGAGAGAAGCGAATGTTTGTTTTTGTAAAATAAATTTTTAGAGTTTGTACGAATGTGCAAGAATACCGCTCGCTCGACAACAACAAGTATATGAATGACGACAACAGCGTTCTTTGCCGAACCAGAAACGAGATTTTTTGTATTTTTATTTTTACTGATGTTTTAGCTCCTTTTTGTGACTTGAATGATTTTGACTTTGACTACTATTTTTGATAGTGATTTTGGTTTTTATTTGGATAATTTGGCAATTTATTTATTGTTTATATTATAATCGGTAATTTGTAATTAATAATAATTAATTTCTAATATATTATACAACAATGTATACATTGTACAAACCAAAGTCCAAATGCGCATCGGTTTGAGGAAAATAATTAATGTTATTCTCACAGGTTTAGTGTTTTAGATCGTTTGATAACCATATTACACCGTAAGCATCGTTCTTGGTCATATTTTAAAAACAAACAATCAAAAAAATCAAAACTTCAAATACTGATTTTTTATTGTTTATTTTTACTGATATAGGGCCTCTGAAGGTTTGTTATGCCACCACCCTTTGTTGTTATAATTAAAATAAGATATTCTACATTCTGATGGCAACTGCATTTATTCTTTACACTCATTTGTAGCAAACGCGCTCTCTTTTGTGCTCACTTTCTTGCAAGCTGCAGCTCTTACTCTCACAACTTGATCTATTACTCTCACAACCTGATCTCTCGCTCTCACAATATGTTAACTTTACTCTCCCAAAGCTTCAGATGGGATTTTCCGAAAATCCCAATTGAATTTTAGCTGCTATGTTGTTTTGTATAGGAGTGAGACATCTTAGTATTATATTGTCTTTGGTAGAATCATGATAAAAAAAACATACCCGACAACCAATTTCATCCGTACCATCCTCACAGTCGAACAAACCATCACACTTCTTGTCCAATCGATAACAACGACCGGACAAACATTCTCCGTATCCCATGGTTCTATTACAGTTATCGCTGCGACGCGGCACATAACCATCTGTGAAGACTATCAAACCGCTGTATTCAAACGTTCTGTTCGCATCAATGCCAAAGGAAGATGCCGGGAAGTAGACCAACTCATCTGGTGTGCCAGCGTGCGAGTGCCAAATATGTTTGTAGGTTCCATTCGTTTGCTCATCAAACGTCGACATTTTTGTGATAATTTTAGCGTATGTTAATTCGTTGCCAGCTTGCATCGTGTAAAAGGCGTTATCGATACCAGACAGACCTACATAAGAGCCGGGCTCCCCATAGATGGCCACTTCAACTTTTTCACCAGTGCGCGCCTTACGGTTGTTAATGTAAATTTTGAAGTTATTGCGCGAAATACCGTTTACCGGAAATGTCAACGAATCGGCCACTATCTGTCCCTGTTGCGTAATTTTCCACACCACAATTGTTGCCACCGGGGCCATTTCTGCGCTAAGCACAACAGCAATCGTACGTATGCCGTCGGTAATTGATTCCCGATCATTAGCCAGGATTACACCTTTCGACATAATTAAGTAATTGAATTCCTGAAGGAAGAAATTTGTTCGAATGTGGAAAATAATGTATTCGCCCACAGTCGGTTGTTCGGTGCTTGTGGTGACTTTTATGTGTTGGTTCCGCGGAGAGTAGTGCGCCACTAGCAACAGCTCCGTCTGTGCTCGGTCACCACGCACATCGATAAAGTTCGCCTGCAAACGCATCTGCGCAATGCCATTGAGGAAATCACGTGACTGTAGACGTTCGTCCAGTTGCAAATCATTACGTAAATCAATTTTTACTTCCCAAATACCTGCACGCTGCTGCGACATTTGTAAACGCTGAGCAGGCCAATCACGACGTCCACCAGCTTTGCTCTCCACAAATCCAGTCACCTCCATTAAACCCTGTCGGATAAGGGATGCGTCAATGGGTGAACCATCGTGATACTCTACTACTAAGTAGGTGGTGAAAGGCATGGCGGGTTTAAATACTTGTGGTGTTTCACCAAGAAAAGCAACACGTATGCTGGAGTTGTAGAAACGTGTTATGGAGTAGCCAGAAATTATTTCGTCATAGAACTTTTCACCCACGGTAGCAGTGATGAGTACCTCCATCCCTACAAGCAATTTATATTTTATAATTTATAGAGGCTATACAATCTAAAGAGTGTCTATGTTTTTTCCAGATTTCGAGCAAAATATCTATTATTTATTTTTACCTGACAAATTCGGCACTAAAAGCTCCAATTCTCTAACTGGCCACTTGAAATCATATGTTCCATTAAAGTAGCGTAAATACGGCAGCGTAGATCTGTAACTTTGGCTCCAGGGGTCGTATATTTGCTGTAGCTCTGGTTTTCGTACCCAGAATGGCCACTCTTCATCGAAATTATAGTTTTGCTCAACAACATATTGATTGCGGTATATCGATTCCTGTGTGCGATCTTGTTGTTCTTCTGTCAATTGGGCCCCCGGATTGTTGTAATTATTATACCACCTTTGTTCCTGCTGGATATTAGTTGATTCCGAAGGTGAGCGCCCCAAACGGAACTTCTCATTTAGCGCTTGATTGCTGAAGTAACCAATTGGTCTAATTGTTGCTTTCAGTGTTAGATTACCACGCACCGGATGGCCACTTGTAAAATTTGCCATAACGCGCCCGTATATGTAAGGATCAGTGGTGAAAAAGTAAGCAGGCATCGTGACGTTGACTTCAAAGCGGGTCTGATAATATTCCTCGACGCTGAAGTGACTCTCCTCCTGTTGACCTTGCGCAATAACACGTATAGTCCACTCACCGAAAGTGGGCTGATCGGAAAGTTTGTATTCAAGCGAAACAGAGCCAAGATTTGATTGTCTGGGTATGAAAGGAAATTTTATTACGCCGAACAACGCGTATTATCAATATTTCGAAATTCTAGCCATAAGTACTTAAGGACGACATAGCATACAATTTTAATATCTTTTGTTAGACATTAAATATCGATTTTCTTTTCCCACGAAAACATCTCGCGTACTAATGCCTAAAAACCATTTTTAGAATTTTTCAAAATTTGTCTTTCCAAGGTCCCAAAAAGTACAAGATTTAGTAAAAAGTGCAATATTTATCGTGAAATAAGTCCTAAAGTAACTTACTTGCGGATATAGCTTTTGTGTGAAAAAGTTTCTCTTACAAATATGTAGAAATTAATTTCGACATTTTTTCGAATTCGGTCGCTAAAGCACCAAATCGGCCAATACTCTTAAATTTTTATGAAATTTGGTACATAACTCACATTGTATTCCAATATAGGCTATAGAAAACCTTCGACAGCCATACTTTCTATATAACAAATTCACCTAAAGTATCATATTTTAAACACTATTGAAGATACAATCATGAAACTTGGCACGTGGGATAACTTTGTTAGTAGAAAGTGCCACGTTAAATGTAGGCGTGATTAAACTACCACGCCCACATATATCTGTATATATAAAAATATAATGCTTGGTTTTATGCAGTGCTGTGCCACCAGAGTTACTATATTATACATCCGATTATGATGATATTTAAGTGTCATTGTTCAAACGTCAATGATCAACGTTAATTCAGTGCTAGACGCAGATTGTTATAATAAAATGTCTCTAAAATTGTGGATAGTGCTAGACGCAGATTGTTATAATAAATTTTCTCCTAAATTGTGGGGGGATTAAATAAAAACGCGTGGCGTCTTCCACGTATGCAATTGGAAAGAACTCGAAATTGAAAATGTACATTATTTTCGTGGTCTAGGCGAGCTATACTACTCCGCCCCTAAGGATTGTAAATGGGCGTTGAGAAATTAACACTTTTTTCAAAAATAGGAACGATACAACCATTAAATACGAATACGTAATAAAAAGAGCCGTGCAATGTCGGGTAAGTTCGGCTAGTATAATATATAATCAATACTGCATGAAGAATTTACCGAGAAAGCCAGCGCCTTAAAATATGTCTGTTTGGATCAAGCATGTAGACGTCCACAGCACTATCGAAGCCTTTTAGTTCGGTCGTGATGGGAATTGTGCGGAATCGAATGGTTTCTCCCTGCATATATAGCGGCTTATCAGTTTGTATAAAAATTGTCATGGAACGTTGCGAGAAAGTCAAGACAGTTTCGTTGAGAAAAGCCACTCCGCCAAATACATTCTGATAAAAGCCCTCGACACGTAGTTTATATTCGCCCATCACGCTGGTGGGGGGTATACGCATGAGTATTATTTCGGGCACCCCTTCCTTTACGTTCTTCCAGTCGCCGCTTATTTGTACGCCATCACAGGAAATACTGGCGTGCACTGTGATGGGATACTGCGCTTGCAAAATGGACACGGAAGTTTGATAGATGAGTCCTGGACGCACCATGCGCGAGGCTACGATGAAGTAGGTTGGTTCTTTCGAGTGAAATGTTTCCAAAAATGTTGACTTCACATTGTAGGACGATTTGCCTCGATTAAAGTTGGGTTCATTATTGTCTACAGGACGATTGGAAGGATTGTTTTGGTCTTGTATTAAATCGTTAAAATTGTCAGTACGGAATCGAGTTTGATCGCTATTTGTATTAGGATTAGAGTTGAATTGACCATTTGTATTGTAACGTTGCTGCTGCTGCTGATTGTAGTCGTTGTTATCATAGGGAGCCGAGGAGTACTGTGTTTGCTGTTGATTTGTGTAAATATTTTGTTGTTGTCCCGGTACCAACTGCAGCATGCCCAGCACACTGCATAAGGAAAAGAGGCAGGACAAGAAATGCGATGAACTTCCCATTATTTGAAAACTCTGCAAAATTATAATAACGCAAAATGAGAATTGTTTTTATTTAAAACGTTGTTTCATATTTTAAATTATAATTAAAATGATGGTATACATTTTCGAGACATTTATTATTATTAAGTAGAATAAAACATAAATGGTAGTAATTAATTAGGTGGAAACAGAAGATCACCTTATACAAAATTAAATTTAATGTTGATTCGGAAAAGTAATTTAAACAAAGAAAATAATCTCTGAGAGCCATAATAGGCATATCCCTTTGAATAATAACATTTCCGTTACAAATAAACGAAATCCCCATTATAACAAAAATAATCTTATTATATACATATCAGGTCGGTCGAGCTTATGCAGCTCTGACAACCCGACTATTGTGCCAATTAAAGTAGTTGTTCCACTCTAATCTTACTTATGAATTTCAGAAATTGTGTATGACTTCGTTTAGTCAACTCTGTATGCTACAGTATTTCTTTTCCGTAGATTGAACTTCTAGTACTATAGAAACTTGGGCATTCAGAGATTAGGTCTAATGATGTCTCTAGTCTACATGTCGAATCTACAGTGGGAATCTAATCTGTGGCCAAGTCATGACAATCTTGATTTAGGACCAGGAACTCGAGCAAATTTATTACATTTACAATAAAATTATATAGGATATATATACATATTACATTATATATATAATATACCCATTAGATGTGTACGTTGGGTCGAGAAATTCAAATTCATTAGTTAGGGGTTTTAGAGTTTTTAGAAAATGGTGTCTCCCGCATAAACGGGGGTCATAAAATTGACCTCCGTCTTCCATACGATTTTTTTCTTGTCTCGACGGAGCCTACATGCCAGTCTTTTGTCCATTCGTATGCGAAATACCCGGTATATATAACTATATTAAATCTATAATCTTAATTTTTTGTGGTTACTATAAAACTCAAACGCACCAATTACAACATTTTTCAAATTTAAAATTTACATATTAAATTTATGTTGTTTTATTTTCTTCTCTTGATAGTAATTAATTAGAAGTGTCATAGATGCAATGAAATCTTTAATTGAACAAGCACTTTCCAGTTAATATCAATAAAAATCTTGGAATAACATAAACATTGGTTTAACGGTTTTAAGCCTTCAAAATTTTTATATGAAGATTGAATTTTCAATTAAGGTAATCATGAACACAATAAATAAATATTTTCAATTTTTGGTCAACGCCCATGTTCAAGCAACCATATTGTGTCGTTCCTAAACAATGTTTTAGCTCACCTTATGCTACTTTTTATTGAAGTTGTGAAGTTCACTCTGTGCACATTATGCTTACTATTATAAATAAAAATTTAAATAAAAATTATATCTATTAAATTAAGACAGCAAAGTATATAAAATGCAATGATAAAACTATGATATGAGAAGCATACGCTTTTCACTATAATCAAACCCAACAACTATTTTGACACTTGCAGTGACTTGAAACCTTATTCACAAGCAGGAGTAAAAAGTTGCCGATTAAACTCTGGGTTGCTTGAACATTGACTAATAATGTAGTAAAGGCTTGAAATCAGACGGGCAATTCAATTACAGGTACTTTAAATTTTTTATCAAGGAGAATATGAAATTTTTTTTTACAAATATAAAAACTCAAGTGTATGTAATAGATTCAAAAATAGAGTACTCAAATTCATATTTTCATGCACTCACCTATATACATAATTAATTTAATATCCTGATTAAATTTTTAAACGAAAATAAATCATTAGCTTAACTTTACCGACAAGAACCAGCACCAATTTTGTTGCTGTTGTTGTATTTTTTGGCGCTGATTATAACAACTTATAACAACTTAACTTAGGAACAACTTCACCTTTTGAAACTCACTCCAATTTTGTGGTTGTAGTTTATAACGCGAATGACAACAACAAACTTTAACTTTATCTTTGGAGAATTTGTTTTTGTTGTAGTTTTTTATGCTGATACAACAATAACAAAAACTTATTTTACTCTCTTATAGTTATCGAGTTATAGCCGAAAGAAGTAAGCGAGTCGAAAAGTGAAATTCGTACCTTCTTCTCTCCTAATCTATTAAGGATAAATTTTTAAAATATTTTTCCTCTTTTCGCCCCTAAAATTGAAATAAAACCAGAAAGAGTGTTGACTTCGGCCTGGCCGAAGTTGATATACCCTACACACGTTTACTTAAAAATTTGGCGTGGCAATGGTCTAATTTTTTTTCTATTCAATCTCAAATATCATGTGATGACAGAGAGTATTCGTGACAAATTTGATGAAAATATCTCTATTAGTTCTCCTGTAATCGAGTTTTATTTAATTAGTGGGGGGGACCACGCCCATTTTTGTTAATCTGTTTTGCCCAAAGACATTTGACTTCTGGACAAAATTTCAACCCCAAATTCGTTCTACAAGCTGAGAAATTGAGCTATAAGCATGGATTAATTTATATTCAGTATAAAAAGTAGGCGTGGCAGTGGTCCGAGTTTGCCCATTTTCAATACCGATGAGTTTCTAATGATAGTCAATATTCGTGCCAAGTTTGATGAAGATATCTCTATTCGTTCTCTTGTAATCGTGATTTCCACAGACAGACAGACAGACAAACATACAGACGGACGGACATGGCTAAATCGACTCAGGAGGTCACGCAGATCAAGAATATATATACTTTTCTATACCTGCCACGCCTCCTTTAATGCGTTACAAACGGAAGCATAAGTGAATATACCCTCATCACTTCGTGTTTAGGGTATAAAAATAAGTTTCTTTTTAAACTACTTTCTTAAAATTAAGAAAATTATGTAGTCTAATATATAGATTTTTCTTAGGAAAAAATTAATAACTGGCAGAGAAATGTATTAAAATTGTAAAGAATTTTTTCCAAAACGAAGATTTTTCTACAAAATTTTATTTACAAAAACAGGGTGTTTTAAATCCTTTATAACGGTACCCGTTATCCAGATTATTTTTTTATGTTTCACAACCTAAAGAATTCAGCTTGAGGCATTTCTAGCGATACATATGTATTCATTTTCCTTCACAATCGCCAAAAAAGACTCTCAATCAACAAAAACAAAATTGAAACGAGTTCTTAATGCTAAGGTTGTTCCAAAACAATTTGTATAGAAATTTCAACAAATGCAGGGGTTTTATACCAAACTAATATCGTTTTTTTAAAATAATAACTGCTGATTGTATTAAATATACGCAGAGTTTCAAGTTTTATTTTACAGACGTGTCAATTTTTGATACCATATGTTTTTATAGTAGAAAGATGCTAAAAATTAAAAGTAAGGCAAAATTTAGTCTTATTCAAGTTTTAAATTATTATAACAATATTATAACAATAACAATATTATAACAATAACAATATTAATATAATATAATGTTATTAATTACATTAATTATAACAATATTATATAAACGTTATATAATATTAAACTTGCATAGAATGCAATTGCATGTATATAAGAATATCAGATCGCAAGATCTTCTTCTAAAAAAGACTTCTAAAAAGTGCAGAAAGGAAGAATTTTTTTTGAGAATAGAGAACGCCATTAGTGAAGTTCCGGATAAGTCCTATTTTTGTCCCCATACTCCAATGTTGTTGGTGTTTTTAACTGTGTTTCCGACAACTACACCAAAAATGTGCTCTCGCTTCCGGTTTTATAGACGTTTGAATTTTGATATTTAACCGCCTATATCTCTTGCCGAAATCTCCGGTAAAAGCTACTACATTGCAGCATTGGGACAAAACCAAACCCTAGCCGAAAACCATTTCCTGCAAATATTTAAACTATCTTGACAACACTGTTTTGCCGATTTTTAATTATATGTTGTAATAAGTTTCCGTACAATGCTGCCAAAACTAGAGTAAACTAGCTGTCACTTGATTTGTCAAACTTTTACATGAAAAATATGGATTTTCTGTGTGTATGCGTGATATAAGGTCACCGTGAATCGAATCAAGTGAAAAAATTTATCATCAATGGAATAAATTTTATATTCTGGGATTGCTAATCATAAAATAAATATAACATTGGAAATAGTGAGAACGAAACTCGAAAAAGTTGCAATCATACGCTGGGGATATGCAAGCATTTTTAAATGTGAGTGAAAACTGTGAAAAATTCCATACGTACTAATAAGAAAAATTCATGTGAAGAAAAGGAAAAATTCAATACTAAATATTAGTACCAGCAGCGGAAGCAGAAAAATCGACTATACACAAAAAGCACAGAACAAGCATTGAAAAGAAATGCGAGGAAGAATTTCGTCATTGCCGCGACCGTTTTCCTAAAAAATATTTTTGGCTGGCTTGCATTCAGGGACAGACTGGTCAACAGCAAGTTTTTTAATGTGCAGGAGTTCGTTCTAAGATTCAAGCGAATATTGCTCAGTGTAAAATTAGTTTTGTCGTTGGTCGCGTTGTGGTTATGTGTAGCTGAACAATAAGAACTGCAATAATTCGTTTATTAATTACTAAATATTCGGCCCATGGGTGGGAACTGGGGGACGCTATTTCATTTGGCATTACTGTGAACTGAAATTTCGAAGAGTTCAGTGCATGCATATGTGTGAATTTTGTTATACCAAGTCAAGAGGTATTGCCTGTGGTTTAAAATATGAATGTGTGCATGAATACCAAACGCGATATCCGGTTTTCCACGGAATGTGTTTAAATTATATCCCAGGCTGGGTTCCCCAGCACACTATTACAACGATGCTGGTTTGGTATTAATCACGTATGAAAGTGACCAATATAAATATTACCGTTTACATCATATCCTCTATTTAATGGAACTATCTATATATTTAATTTAAAGATAATACTAAATTTTAACAGACAGAGTGGAGTGAAAATTTTAATAGTATCATATATTGTTGAGGAGTGGTGGTAGGGGAGGAAGATTTGGAGATTAGCTAATATTTAAATATGTAAATTTAGTATACAGTTTATATACGATAAATATATTTACGATGTATTTTGCAGAGGTAGAGTTTACGAATAAACAGAATTCAGACTTGGACCTTGAGCTTAGCGTGATGTAATAATATACCCTACATTCAGGAAGAAAAACATCATCACACATTGTAAGATTTATCGAAATCGGTCATGTGGTTCTCGAGTTAATTCAAGCATACATGAACACACAAAATCTATGATTACTGACATGGCCACTGACTACTTCAAGTCTTCCTGCTCCCATTCTTACTCGTCATTCAATCAATGATGCTAACAAACGAGTTATATACTGATAATCTAGTTTGTTGTCCACTCTAGTTAGGCTGCAAACTGACCTACCTGCCAGTGTTTATATTGCTTGTTGGTGTCTATCAAATAATTCAATCGAATAATCAAGTTTTCGATTTAATCTTCTTTTCGCTTTTGTACTTAATTAATTTTTTCTTTTTTCTTGTGCTGCAGATAAGAGAGGACTAAATATAGAGATCAATGGTCTGAAATTATTACATTATAAAATGTCCAGCAGTTGTGGGTAGCTTTTTATACAGCCATTTAACTTGTTCAGTATACACTATATGTATGTATATTAAACTAAAAATATTCTATGCAGACAATTTATTTTCATTCATTTTTAGAACACATTGAGTGTTTTTAAGCATGATTTATTCTAAATTGTTATTATATAATATTGCCGTCAGGTGTATGTTTAATTGGAAAAAAACAAAAACAATATTAATCTTGGCAATAATTAATAAACTAATGTTGGGTTAAATGTTTATTAAACACCTATCATTCATCGCTTCTGATAGACTGGTGCAAGTTCACATACATATGTTAGTATAGCTGTATATCTTACGATGACCTGCCTGTACGCGGACGCATATCGCATCGTTGACTCGCTCGTGTCTTGGCGACGAGCTTTTCAGTCATCGTCAAATCATTTTTACACTTACCGCAAAAAATGCTCTGTTTTCATTCCTAGTTACATACATACTCGTATATCGGCGATTTTATATTTCATTGTTCATACAATTTAGTTGTTCTTGAATCATCAGCCGCTACGGTCGCGGACATTCGTTAGTTGCTACATCGCTTTCTGCGCGAGTTTTTCTTGAGTAATGTAGACGTACATCTTCTTTCCCCTTGGTACCTGTTTGAATATACACTCGAAAACCAAAAATAATACTCATAGAAAGTTGCGTGCGCCTTTGGCTCGTTGGCCCGCATTTTGATGCACGGCATTCCGACGCGTCTTTGAATATCCACTGAAAACAAAATCGAATGTTACACTTGTTATAAGTCCATATCATAATTCAATAAGTTAATTTATTATATAGTTTTTTATGTACGAAATCGTAAAAATAATTTTTATATTTTCCATCAACAGCTCGCTTATGACGGCCATTTTTTGGATTAATAATTAATAGAACAAGTTTCGAGTTTAAACACAATTTAAAACAAATACTAAAAAAATTATAATCAAAACCAATAAGAACGTTGTAATATCAAAAATAAGCTTTAAAGTACAAAAGACGGATCAATACCAAAGATGGAGGCAAAATTCTTGGCAAGCCTTTTTTCATTCCTCTCGATATTTTTAGCGATTTATGCTCAATCACTTGGTGAGTACAAATGTTTTATTTTTCTACATACAAGTATTAAGAATAGTTCGCTATAATTTGTAGAGATCTCTGCCAAAATTCTAACTCTATACGTAATTATACAATATTTTTCGTTTATTAGTTTTAAGTTTTTCTTTTGTGAAAAGTCTTGTTTGTTTTAATTTTGATTTTCATTTTATTTTTGGTTTATTCACGTATTTTGTATTTTTTATGTATAATTTCAATACTCTAGTTAAATTTGAAATTCGCATTCACTGTTTATTCATAACATTTCTACAATATATCTATTTACCTACAATTTTTTTATTACTTTGTATAGACTGGCGTTAAGGGAAATTGTTGATTATTTTTAATTGTTATTTACAAAAGATACGAATGCGATATCTTTTTGTTTTGTACTCTAGGGAGCAACCCTGTGGTAGGCTTGATAGACCAAGCACTTTAGTATCAACTTTGGGCCGCTTCGTGATTTTGAGAAATAACACACTCAGACTCAAATAAAAGCAAATTTCCAAATTTGTCCTATTTAATGTAATTGCAATAATTTTTTTATACCAATCCATCGAATGCAACTTTGTATACTTTGTTTAGTTGTTATTTTTTTCATTTATATTCTCAAATTTTTTATTCGGCATTCCAATTTTAACGGTACTCTACGATTACGATTTATCGTAAAGTGTCTAGTATAAGTTATGCTTTATGTTTTTTTAATCGTATGTGGAGTGTTGGTTCATTAGCTCGTAGTGTACTTATGGACTATCCCTGCAGTGACTTTTCGTCGATTTATTCTTGCTTTTAAATATTGTATTAAGATATCCGCGTTATGTATTTCTACCTTGAGACTGTTCTTATTCTGTGATCAAGGCGAAGTTTTGAACAGCTCCTACATAAGATAAAGTTTTCCACAAAAATTTAAGGTTACTTTTTTTTACCTAATAATATTATCTGAAATGATCAATAAATGGTGCCACATTTATAAATGTGAATTTGTGATTGTGAAATGTGTGATTGCTGAAATGTTACAAATTACAAATAATCATAAAGAAGATGTTTGTGGGATAAAACATTTAAAATGAAAAACGTAAAAGTATAAACATAAATTTTAACAAATACATATATGTATGTACTTGCTATTTTTATTGAAGAAGCAGTAAAAATTCTTTAACGAAAATAAATACTCCAAAAATGAGCTTTCCACACCCATATTAAATAGTCAGAGTTTTTCACTCCTCCACTAATATAATTTTCTAATCTGTACTTATTTATAATACCACACTTTTGTATAGTTTTCGCTAAACTGTTTTCTGATACACCCCTATTACATCATAATCTACTGCAAGATTTAGATGATGTCATATTTTTTAGAGTAACTTTAGAGTATATGTACATTACACGCTGGAAGTTATTCTTACATAAATTTTCAGATTTATGACCTCTCGATATTGAATGCAGGAAAATCTGTTTGTCTTTGGTTGTTTATAGTTTTAAGATATATCTATGCAATACAAAAACTATAATAACTTGTATATACCTATATGTACATATATTGGTGAAAATATGTATAATCTATATATAGGTTTAGACGCAAATAAAAATGTAACATTAGGGGAAGCATAAGTTTTCGTTATAATATTTAAAGAAAAAGTTGATGCTTATGAATTTAAAACGCCTGCTTTAAAGTGTTAACCATATAATAATTTTTTATTTATTGTACATATGTTTTTATATAACTGTACATATATCATTTTATACCTATTCAAGTATATACGTTGTGTGCCATGACCATCCCAGTTGGAATTCAGGTCACTGAAATCCAAGTTCATTCATGCTTCAATGTAATAAATAGATACTTAATTCGTTGCTGTTTGTTTGATTCGTAATTGTTTTGATGCCGTACCTCACTGAAGACACCGATGATGAAATGTAATCATTCCTCGCTGGCTGCTGCTGCGATGATTTTATTTTAGTACAAATGTTAGTCACACAAAATAAACAAATATGTATTGGCCATGTTGTTACAGTAAATAACAATTCTTATATTTCGCTTCTGTACACTTATTTTAATATTTGCTACAGATACAGTATGATTTCTAAGTCAATTAATAGTGAATAAAAGAAGGCTGCGATTTTGTGTGCTTGTTCTCTTAATATTAATCTCATTTAAGTGCCTGCGATAAGTCAGTTCGATTAGTTGTGGTTGGTCTCTGAGATGTTTGTATGTTGTATATAAATATAAATAAACATGATAACACTGGATTACAGGGTGAACGCTCTTGTGAGTGCCTCAAATTGAAAATCCCTTTTAGAAATCAATAAGGCAAGTGAACTATACAATAACATACACTCGACATTCTCAAAAATTTATGAAATACTCGTATAGTCACCCAGAAAAAAAATACGTAAGCATAATCCTTGGATAACCAGTGAAATAATAGAGATCTGCAAACAAAGAGACAAATTTTATAAAAGATTTTTTGGGCTTTTTACAAAAAGCCCAAGGACAAGAAAGGAGAAAAGGAGTATAAAACTTTCCTTATAAAGAATATAGTAAATAAACAAATAGTGAACGCGAAAAGTAATTACTACAAGAATACCTTTTACGAATGTAGAAATAACACTCAAAAGACTTGGGAAACCGTTAACGAACTTTTTGGTAAAAAAGTAAAAAGCGTTGAAACTATAATTAAAAATTTCAAACCAAAACAATGAAGAATTAGTCAATTGTTTTGCGCAAACTTTCAATAATGAAGTTAAAAAAACAGTGCCTAAGTGTGACATAAAAGCAATACAAATTCTCAATGATTCAAATCCGAAATCCATATTTATAAGTGGAGCAACTGAAGAGGAAGTTTATAATTTATTAAAACTCCGAGAAAAGGTACTGGATGTGATGGAATACGACCGAAGGACTTAAATAAATAAATAATGCACACGACGTCACCGTGGTTATAACAAAATTAATAAATCTTAGTCTGGGAAAATGTGATACCAACTTTACCAACCAACCAACTTTATTAAAACAATCAATTGTTCGACCAATATTTAAAAGGGGGGAAAAAGAGATGCGAAAATTACAGACCTATATCTGTGTTGCCGGCAATATAGCAAATACTAGAAGAAATAGTCGCCCGCAGATTAAAAAGCTTTATGGACAAAAATAAAGCGGGTCAAATGCTTACAATGGTTCGAAAACTATCTTAGCTTCAGAACTTTCCGGCTAAGCATTGGCTGTGAAAGAAGCGGTGAGGTACATATATATCACATATGGTGTACCCCAGGCATCCAAACTGCAAACCGATTTCGATGCTATTACAAAATGGTCACATGACAATGGCCACATGACAACAGAAAACTAAATTGCAAAAACAACCTTCCCACTTTTTGTATGCAGAGGTGAAGATAAAAATCCTGTGGTATCAATAAAGAAAATAAAGAGGCTGATGATGAATGCGATACGTATATTGAAATGGTCAGTACATTTAAATATCTGGGAATAATAGTAGATAAAAATTCCTCGTGGCGAGCGCAAATTGAAACCACTCAGAAAAAGCTTCGGAAGATCTCTTATTATATATACCACTTAAGCAACTTCTGCAATTTTAAAGTACCGAAACAGGCATACTTTGCGTTGTGTAAATCTTGTATTCGCTACGGCATAACAGCCTGGGGCTCATTCCTGAACTGTAGACTCCTAAAAAATAGCCAAAACAGCATCCTTAAAATTTCAAAAAGTAAGACAAACCGTAGAGAGTATGACTCAGACGCACTAACAGAGAATCTGAAAGTACTTACTGTAACTAATATTCTGTAATAATTGAGTTCTATGACGATTGGGGCTTCAGAAACGTTATTGGCCACAGCTACTCAACAAGAAGAAGAGTGCAGCAAAGATATAAAACGGTTCAATATCACAACAACTGTGGAAAAAATACTTTAAAAGTAATGGTGCCGACGATATTAAATGAACTGCCAACAGAATTAACAAGGTTAAATTATTATAATCGTAAAAAATTGATAAAAGAGGATTTTCTAAATAGTGGAAAATAGTACGTGTATGCCTGACAACGCTTATAAACATCGTCTGTAAATTGTTCAGCTCTTTAATATGGATTGAAATATCTCTATTGCAAGAATTTTTCTTCCAATGAAATTTGAGAAGGATTCCCTTTGATGACAAAGCTTAGGTGTTGAATTATTAATTAACTTTATTAATATACTGTACTTTTCCAAATTTTTTAAAATACACTGTAATTGTGTAAAAATAATGGCGATGTTAATTCAATTGTAATTTGAAATTCGAAATATTATTTTATTCCTGCAGAAAAGCCTGAAGGCTTCGCAGAATAATGTACATAACGTAATAATATGGAAATAAACAAATAATAATAATAATAAATAATTAGAAAAAAATAGTATATTCGAACCTGTTTTTTAAAATCAAATATTTTTCTATGTTGTTTTTTGTAATTATGACGTTTGGTCTATTTTTTATATCTCAGAGTATAGTTTCAGGATGCTGTTTTTTAAATACTGGATTTTAAATGATTAAAAACACAAATTAAGGAGTTAAAACAGTTTTAAGGCTAGGGACTGTCTGTCTGACTGTATCCAATGGATAAGTCCACAATATTTCTCATTTGTACTTTCATACTGATTCACAGCAGTTCATGCAATCAATTTACTAATTCCATGTGTAGCAAAGTTAATTTGACACTTGTTTATGATACATAACAAACAGTTTTTAAACAAGTTTTCCATCTTATCTTATTGGTGACAGCCACATCAAAAATGTCTAAGGCAATGCCTGCAATGCGAAGAAAATATTTCTGATTTGTAGATTTCTAAAATCATTCTACAGAAATTAAACTCTTAGCTGAATGCCACTTCCGAAAAACCTGCCCAAGCTATGAAGAAATTGCCTGCTTGTTAACTTATCTTTTGCTCCGTTTTAATCTTATCAGACCTGGAGCACTCAGCATTGCTATCGTAAATCATATTGTTTGTTATGTACGTAAAATTTAATATTACTCTATATCCGAAACCTTTAATAATAGTATTATTTCGAAATTGCAAATGTATTATTGACATTGTTTCAAAACTTCAGCAAATAAATTTAATTTTATCTGTTTATTTGATCCATTAAATGTCAAATAAATTAAATTTCTGTTAGTCGAAAAGGTTCTTAGTGTAGTATTTAATATTATACGAGTTTTACAAAAATGCAACTCTAATTTACGGTAAACTGTGTTGCATTTTTTATTTATTTGATCGTCACTTCAAATATTTAAAAATATTTAGCAGACAATTTCATTAATTTTAGAATAAGTGAAAATGATGATAATTAATATAACGTACATATTTATCTAAGCATTTAAATTTAATGCATGTAAAATTTTATTTAGTTAAAGTTGCTACAAAATAAATAACGATACAAAAAATACAACATGTGCATTGTATGTTGTGTATATACAAATAATATCCAAGTATTGAAAAAATCAAAGCTCTTAAATATTTACAAATTTTAATATATTTTAGAATTTAATTTCAATGCTACCAATAAATGAATTAATAATTGAACAATCAATTTTTCAAACCTTTCATATTTGTTTTTTTACTAATACCTTCTTTTTTATTTTTCAATAATACGTTCAAAATACAAATATTTTTCTATATATGTACATATGGTATACTCGAATATGGTATATCGATACAATTTTTTCCAGGAATCTGTTGGAAAAAGATTTTTTTTGCTTTTCTCAGTCTCAGGAATAATGTTTGTCAAAAGTAAATTTAGTAATTTTGTAGGGGAAAACATTTTAAATGTTCGAGATGTTTTGTTGTGGCTATTTTTGTCTTCTTTTCTCCTTTCCAAAGGCATTGAAAACTTTATCTACTATAGAGAACTTTTTAATCTTTTCCATTGAGATGATCTGGGAGAGTTCAACACTCCAAGGTAGAAATAATGTTTAAAGAAAATGCATTTGGGACTGCGACCAATACGATTAAGAACTTATAAAATTTATTTTCTATTTCTTTCTGTTATTCGGTTTTTAAGTATTAAGTATATCGGTGTAAGTTTCATGTCAACAAAACACACATAATATTTTTGTTTGTTTATTATTTTACCATATAATGCAGTTTTATAGAACTTATGTATTTATTTTTTATTTTTTTAATTTTATTTAAACCAACGAATACGCGAATTAATTTAAGTAATTTATTAGTGCTTTACACTCATTATATACATTGATACATTCAACTTGGAGCTGAAATCAAAGAAACAATTGAAACACATTTATTGATTCTTAAATGAATATCAACAATAAAACCTACTCAGCCAACGATTTGCTAACTCAGTTGATCAATCATTTAGAATTCAAAATTCGGAATTTAGAAAATAATCATTCTCACATTCCACCATACATAGCTTTCTTAATTGATTTGTTCTCCTTTTTGGTTTTTGTTTAATTTTTAGTAACTTTTTTTGGAAGATCTATTCACATTATACGCTAGTATCATGAGTATGTTTCAAGAGACTTTAATTATAAATTAAAACTCAATCCTTAATGCAAAACATACGGGAAATTGAATACTCCTTATTTATTCGATAACAATAACGATAACATGCAAAACAATAGTAAACGATGCTAATGACTCGACGGAATTCGAGTTCGACACTGCTATTTATTATGGGGACTCACATGTAAATCTGGGAGAACCTTTTTCGATAACTTGCATTATTCCAATTACCGATCCTATATATTGGCTGAAAGATGGTGATCCAATTACACGTCATAATCTGCGTCATGGACGCGATGAACACTCATTTATGCTTTCGGAGAGCGCAATTGAAGGTGAGTAGCAGATATCGTGTGACATAAGAATGTTTTGAAGATGAATACGCTTGGGAGGTGTATTGGAATCAATATCTGATCGATAACATCATCAGTATTGATGGGAAGGTATCCAAAATTACCCAAACTATTGTAGCTGTTCTGAAAACGACATGGCTGATATTGGGTCTTTGTAATTATACGAGCGTTGCATACGATATTAATCTGCAATACTTATTTCCGCTGACACCTTTGGAAAAACTAAAAACTAACTAACGTTTTTGTTACTGGGCACTATTGTTATAGTGTAAGCATATCGGTGTGAATAATACAGAAACCGGTTGTGTTATGTTTGTATAACACGTGGAACACGAATAAGAAATGTTTATAAAATATCTTCCTCTATCAATTATTCCTCTATTATTTGTCTGTCCGTCCGTCTAATCATTAATCGAAATAAAATTTTACTACGTATTATGTAAAGAAACTGATATACAAAATATTTGGTTGTGCAAAGGTGAAAAACATAAAATCGAAGCACATATTTCGGTGCGACACGCCTTAAAGGTGCATGAAGGAAAATATCAGTGCAACTCTTTGCATAGTAGCCACCATATGTTGCATGTGCGCAGTCCAACGCCAACAAATGACAATCAACTCTCAACTGAGACCGTTTACGAAACTATTCATGAGCTACTTACGCCCAGTACAGCTGCGGGTGCAGATACTATATTCACAGGAACCTGGGAAGTACCGGCTCCAGCTTTTCAGCCCACAACATTAACTCCGGGGAGCAAGACACATCATCAGCAGCAACAACAACATCGAAAACATCATCATCACAATCATCAGTTCGTTCAGCAGCAACAAAACCAACACCAATTAGCGAAGCAACAAGAGCACAAATTCATGTATGCAAATGCCACTAACCTGGACGGCAATCCACGTGGCGTTGATGTCAATGATAGTGCCGATGGCGTCGTTAATGTTGTGAAATACTTGCCACCAACGCAGTATAAGGAAATGCTCACAACAGTTCCATGGAGGACAACAACAAGCATAGGAGTTGGAAAACCGCCCCCACAATTTCCACCGCCACGAACAACTATGCTCTCATCGTCCCCATCGATGCCACAAACATTTGCTCCCCCGCATTTCACCTACACCTATTCGGGGTTGCCTGGAGAATACTACCAAACTCCTAACAGTGCTGGTGTTGATCAGCGGCAGCAGCAACAGCAACAACTCTCCAAATTTCCATTACAAACAATGCATCCCGGTTATCAGCAACCACCGCCAATGCTGACAACCTATCATCAGTTTCTGCAGCCTACCCATCAGACCTTGCAACATGGCATTTATGTGCCCGGTCAGCAGCAACAGCACCATCACTATCAGCAGCAACATGCGACTATGTCGGTATCATTGCCCCCAATGCATACACCTCCTCCACAAGTGATCATGCCAATAAGCAAGGGTGAGCTTAATTTTTTAGCTTTAATTGCTAAAAAAATACCCCAACGCATTTCACCGCCTTCACTCGCCCATTCGAAAAATATGGTTTCGAATTTTAAATTGGTTTCCTTAGCTGTCTTCTGTTATTATTAAATTTGTTTTTTAATTAGAAGTTGACATCACGCTTTTGCTGTATTTTTTTCTATTTACCAATGCAACAAACATTCAACTGTTTAGTCAGAGCATAATTGATTTTCTTTTATTTTTTCTTTGGTTTCTTCCAAAACTTTTATCAATTGGTTGAGTGTCACCAATACATTGAAAGCAACAACTGAATTTGACTTTCTTATTTCTGGTGCTGATTTCTTGTTTATGGAACTGTTTTTTATGTCCTTTAAGCTACAAGCAGAATGGATGTGTTGCAGTTACATGTTCCATTACATTTGACATGATATTTCTGCCAAATTATTAGTTATGTTTTTGTAATTTAATTAGAATATCGCTTAAAGCTTATAGTTTTTATAATGATCTAAAAATGTGTAATTTATATACACATAGTTTATGCGTATTGCATAAAATAGATTTGTTTTTAGACACAATAATGACTTCTAAGACCCTTAAAAAGCTTATAACAGGGATAAGCTTATTTATTGATTGAGTCCTAAATGGCTTGATTACTAATGTACGCATACATATGCATACAGATTGCCAATGAAACAGAGAGACTACAGGTAGAATAAATTTCCTGTTCATTCCTAGCGAATGCGAAAAAGCTTTTCCTTTATAAAGAAAAAAATGTTGCTAAACTTTAAAAATAACAAAGTTGATATTCACGTAGCAGTTTTTTGTAAAGTCTTGTTTTTGTTTATTGTCCTCAAATTGAGGGCAGAAGTAGAAGTAACATAGCAATAACCAAATTCCCGATAAGATATGCATTCATATTCTTTTAGAATGCTCTTTGGTATAAATATCCAATCCTATAATTTTTGTATTACCTCTTCATCTCTGTCGTCCCATCTCGACCGATTATCGACTTCAGAAATTCCAGATAAAAAAATAAAAAAATCTTATCTATATAGATATGTACATACTGTCAGCGCCACAAGAAAGTATACAGCTGAAAAGAACACATTTAATTGATCATATCTTCATAATGAAAATATCTGTAACGTATTTTTATTTTTGAAAAGCTTATTTTATTACTAATTCTTTGATACCAATATAAACAAATCATATTAAGATTAATGTACTTGAATTTTGAATAATCGCTAAAAATTCATATTGTTATGCTTAAAAAAATTATACAGCTTTGAAAATAACTTGTGAGTTAATAAAACGATTAAATAACGGTAAAAGTACGGTTATTTTTTTCTATTTTGTTGTCAGTGAAAAATTGCCTTTAAATTCCATAGAAAAGTTAAGCTGTTGACAAGAAATCTTCCGTTTTAAAGAAATTTTAAACATGAACAAAAACTGCAATTGATACTCGCGAGCTTATGGTAAAATTAAGTAAAGAAGGCAATCGCTGCGTAAAATTACCGTAAAGTACCGTAAAAAAGATTTAAAAAAAATTTGATTTAACAAAGAAACTGGGAGATCGAAAGCGTTTCGACAGACAAAGAAACTTTCAGATGCAGAAAAAAAGGCAATTTGTTAGAAGGGTGTGGAAAAATCCTGTTGAAAGCGCTGATGAGAGAGCAAGCGTGAGTGCCAGTACCATTCACCGCGCTTTACATGATAATGGACTACAGTTAGAGTTCCTAGAAAGAAGCCGTTAATTTCGAAAACAAAATCCACTGTGTTTAACTGTTGCTGTATTATTTCACTGACAAAGAACTATCATAACCGTACTTTTACCGTTATTTACCGGTTTTATTAATTTACAAGTTATTTTGAAAACTTATTTTGAAGCCTAAAAATATGATATTAAATAAAATACAATTGAAGTATTGAATTAGTCTGAATATATTTTCATAATATTGGCATTAAAGAATTAGTAATAAAATAAGCTCTACAAAAATAAAAATAAGTTTCAAATATTTTCATTATGACCAAAGATTTGACCAATCAAATATGTTCTTTTCAACTGTATACTTTCTTTTGACGCTGACAGTATATTCTCTAAAATGTAAATGAATACTTTTCAAATGGTATGTTTTAGATTAGTGATTTCCATTTGCTTTCATTTACTGTCGATAAGCGATATTTTCATTAGGGCACTCACAGTTTGGATAGGATAACTCACAGTTATTATAAAACAGAATTGAAACAGAATATGCTTACTCCTTTCTTCCGTCCACACCTTACGTAACCCACATACACAGGTGCCAAATGTTTTTAATTTCTATTGTAAAATAGCGGAAATTCTGGTTTTTGTCCATACTGGTTGCATTCCTAATAAGTATTAACTTTGTACGATACAATTTGTTTTGGTTTTGTTAAATACATTTTATCTATAATCTGAACGAGTACAAGTATCAATTAATTTCAAACAAAACTATACATAGAAATACTGTACACATCAAATTTTGACACCGTCAAATTTCAGCTAGAGTTGATTTGTATCAATGACAATGAAAGTTTATTTAAGTTATACACGCTGCACCCAGATGTCTTCGAATGTTGCCATGTCTCTTATCTTATCCCGAATAAGTAATCTTATATAGTTTAAATTATTGTATTTTACTAGCGCTAGCACAATCTTATATATGTATTTAGTTACTTAGATTTTTATTTGAACTCTTATTCGTATATAATTCTTGCATACATAGGTATGTATGTATTTACGTACGCATGTCTGATGAAGGTTTATTTAATTTGAATATACATAAATGTATTCGTATGATTTTATTTTGCGTCTCCAAAATTTAAGCAATTCATAAACTACTTACATTAGAAATGGTTTTGCATTCATTTAGTATAGTATGTTAAAAAATTTTATTATTCTAGTCATATATTTCTTTCAATTCAATACTCATTAGCAGAAGCTGATTTTTTGGTGCCAAACTACGATAATCCAGAGCAGCGGTTAAAAGTATATGAAATCAGATCAGCTTTAGTACTTAGTTGTAATATTACCAAAGAGGGTGACTTTGAGCTAACATGGTAAGTTGTAAATATCGAAATAAGAAAGTTAAACAACTTTTAGATGAACCTTTCACTCCAACTATTACAAACCTCTGAATTAAAAGTTTATCAATCTGCGTTCTAAGTCAGAATTTCCATTCATTCGTTGGATGTGTAAAAAGAAAATTCTAATTCTTTGAAATTTGGCAATTCGGAACTAATTCTTCACCAGAGCTTATCAAAAAATGTTCAGAGTGTTAAAAAATAAGAAATACATATTTCACAAAGTTTTTTTTATTGTCTTTGACTTGTTTCAATTATAAATATTGAACAAATTATTTACTTGCTACCTACCATCAGCTCAGAAACAGGTCAGCTTCAGCGCTCCTTTTTTTGCAGCTCCTGCTTGCTCGCGCTCCTGAAAAAAAATGCTCTTTGGAGCGAGCAGGAGCCCTGAAAATTTTTTTTTGCCGCTCCTGCTCGCTCGCGCTCCTGAAAAAAAATGCTCTTTGGAGCGAGCAGGAGCCCTGAAAATTTTTTTTTTGCCGCTCCTGCTCGCTCGCGCTCCTGAAAAAAAATGCTCTTTGGAGCGAGCAGGAGCCCTGAAAATTTTTTTTGTCGCTCCTGCTCGGGAGTGCGAGCGAGCAAGAGCGAGCATTTTCGAACCCTGGTCTGAGGTTCTTGGCTTGTGCAGGACTGCGCCGGCGAGAACGTCAACGACGACTCCTGCTACGTCGATTTTTTTGCCGACGTCTTGTTCAGTCTTACATGTGGCTGGTCTCTTCGTTTTTAACCTTCAGGTTCACAGTTCAAACTTTCTTCCACAGAGTCCTTGAAATCATTGGTATGCACCTACAATGCAAAGAATCAATATATTACGTTGCTTCAATTGCAATTGTCCATTTGGATTAGCCTTCTTCATCAAGAAGATAAAGTGGTAACACGTTCAAACACAACGAATTTAAACATTCAAATGAAAAATGTTATTGAAATTTTAAAAATAAATACTCCGTGTACTCCGATGAGCTTACTTTTTTCTGTAGGCAAATCAGAAGAAAAGTATTTAGTTGCTAAGTACGAGGAACTAAGTAAAGAAAGATTTTTCTCTTTAACTGATTTTGAATAACTTTTTTTGTATCATTCAACTCGTAGTAAAACATTTTCTTTTATTCACAAACGTAACTAATTTTACATAATATCCTATAAAAGAAAATACTAATATTACTTATTTTTATTCCAACTTTAGGGAGAAGAATGGTACCGATGTTAAAAAAGTCAAAGAACTTGAGGGACGTTACAGAATCATCCCTGCCGAGAGAAAATTCATTATAGACAGAACCGATATCCATGATGATGGACTGTACAGCTGTGTTGCCGATCAGAAAAAGAAACATATAAATGTAGTTGGTAAATAACATAAATGTATTATGATATTATATTTATTGCAAATCAATTATTTTAATTTTTAATTTTCTAAACGTTGTATATGTGTATATTTATATATTATATTATATGCGTGATGATTATAGAATGATATATTAGTTAGAACTTAAATTCCTCGAATTTTTATTTTCCTTTTGGGTAAAATCAAATAGTTTACTTTAATTAATCCTAAAACTCCCTTTTAACAGCTCGAGTTGTAGTGCGTGTGCCTTCTAATACTGGTGTGGTTGAGGGTGAAAAACTGACCATCGTTTGTACAGTCGTTGGTACAGAACCACAATTATCTTGGTCGATTGGTAAGTTTTATATTTTATATTAATTTTTTTTTTCTAATTCCTTTAAATTCTATTTTTTTTAAACATCTTCGTTTCTGGTACCCTCTGCTCTGCCAAAATCGGGAATAGGCAATCACACGATTTCAAACAGTACTGGTCGGTTTACATTGAAAGCTGACGAAAATCATGTTGAAAATGCTATTTTGATGGTTGAGAACGCTAGTTTGGATGACAGAGGCGAATACAAATGCATTGGACGCAATTCTGCTAATGAACTCGCCAGGTACTCCGAAGCCAGTGATGTGTCTTTTGTACGCGTTAAAGGCAAGTCTACATATCTATTGAAGAAACAAAAAGAGTTTTGTAGAGTGTTTTAATACGTTTTAAAGTTTGTTTATAATCCTGATCACGTTCTGGTCTTTCTTTCTAAAGTGAGAACAGTTTCAGTTCTCATTAAAATACACGAACTTGTTTTTAGATAGATTCCTATATATGTACACTAGGGTGGACCTTATTTTTCGACCATCTGATTTTTTTTATGCGACCCCCTAGATCTGTTCCAGATCCAAAAAAAATAAGTTCTGCAAAAGAAGAACTCAATTGGACAACAGGATCGCAATCGGTTTGAAATTTGAAAATTTCAGTAATTTCCCTTTAATTTTACATGCAACTCAGATTTTATGTTTTAATGATAACTAGTAACCCTTCCAAAGAGCTATCCTTCTATTTCCAGTTTTATACCTGCTTCCTAGTCCCTAAGTTCCTTAGTAAAAGAAACATCAATTTACGTCGAGAGTTCGAGGTATTCGCGATGCTGTTCGTATTTTTATGGCAACAGCAGAGAGCTTAGGTCACAATACAAATGAATTAATTATTAATCGCACTTCTCTTCGGCGATTTCGCCATAATTTTCGCGCAGATCACGCCAAACATCTGAGAAATTAATCTCAGGGGGATAACTGTACATTGGGATGGCGCGATGTTGCCTACTTTGGACAAGAAAACTGTGGAGCGACTTCCAGTGGTAATTTCGTGCAACGGTGTACGAAAATTATTGGGAATACCTGCGATTTCTTCCAGTAGTGGAAGCGATCAGGCCTTGGCGATATTTGCAACCTTCGAAGAATGGAATTTAACGGACCACGTAGAAGCTTTATGCTGTGACACGACTTCGTCAAATACGGGACGATTACAGGGCGCATGTGTGTTGCTAGAACAAAGAATTGAAAGAGATCTTTTGTATTTTCCTTGTAAAAATGACGAAAACAACAGGCCCGAATATTCAACTTTTTTAAAACTTTCAAAATAGTTGGCCTGAAATTAATAAAAATAATTACATCCCGGGAACGCACGACGATTACGTTCTGAAACATACTCGTATTAATAATATACAAAAAAATCGAAATTTTTAAAAATTACACAAAAGTCACAAAGAGTCACCCAAGAGATGACTACAAAGAACTTTTATAATTAGCAATAATTTTTCTTGGGGCGATTCAAGTTTCAGTAGAAAGAAAAAGATCGATGGTGCAAGCACTACAAAATGTAAACAATAATAATAATTATAAGTTTATATTATATATTATGAAAAAATGTGTACTTTTACATTTTTCGCAAAATTAAAATGTTTTGCATAAACAAACTCGTTGCGACACGTCTTCCCTTTTTCCGATCGACTTGAAATTTGGAGGGAATTAGTTTTTTACCGAGTAGAAAAGATTGCAAGGGTCGCATCAAATGAATTTTTAAAAAATTTTGCACAAGAGCAACTAAGGTCCACCCTAATGTACACACATATAAATATGTACATAAGTAACAATTTAGGGGATTATCATTCAAGATTTATGAAGATATAAATGTATAAGTTTAGTTAAAACAATTACAATAACTTTTTTACAATCTACCAAAAGTGTAGAAATCGTTTTACTTAAATTTATTGGAGTTGGTAGTGAGTCTCCCAAAGTTAGGTTCTTAAGCAATCGTACACTCTTTGAAGGCATTCCAACTTGCCGTTATTTTAAAACACCAATAAAATAAAAATTAATTTTTCCTAATTATTTTTTCTTGCATGTTCAGGTAAACTTGCTGCATTGTGGCCTTTCCTGGGCATCGTTGCCGAAGTATTGATTTTGTGTACTATAATTTTGATATACGAAAAGCGTCGTAATAAGACCGAGCTGGAAGAAAGCGACACAGATCCACAAGAACAGTAAGTTGCTCAACAAAGAAAAACACTATCCGAAGTAGACCCACAAACAGAAAGATATAAACACCCACACACTCACACAAACACACACACATGCAATGCAATAAAAACTCATAAAGAGAAATTCATTTAGTGTGCAATTTGAAATTGCCTTAAATTTGAACAAATCTAATTTTAATTTTGAATTGAATTGTACAATATTTTTCAAACAAAGAAGAACAAAAGCAAATAAATAAAAACAATTAGTAAAATTTACAATAAAACACACACAACACAGAGATCAATTTACACACTTGAATTGTATATTAATTGTACACGATTCTGTGCACAGATCCGTTAAGCGCTTAAGTTGTCTTTAATTTGGAATCAAAACGAGTCCACCGACTCACAGCCACCCAACCGGTGAGAGCAGGCATTGTTTTTGGGCGATTTTTAAAAAGCTTGAAATGCAAATTAACGCACAACTTAAGAGGCTTACGCGCATGCACACATCATAGCTTCTCTTCATTTGTGTTTCTTTATTTGTTTTCAAAGTTGAGGCGTATCTGTAAGATTAATTATGTATGTATTTAATTTGTATCAAACACGATTAAGATTCTTAAAAGTACTTATTTAGTTTTTGTTAAAGTGTTGGCTTTTCTGCTGCAAATTAGAGCTTTTAGTAGGCAGCAGTGTCCTTTTATGGAAGCATATTTGTGAGACTCATCTCCAGGGAGCAAGGGTTAGAGTTTTGTGAACAAAATTTCTAAATCATTTGAAGAATTTTAAGGATTGAAGAATATACCAAAACCGAACAGATAAACTGCCCTGTAGATGAATCCCCAATATTTGTTATAAATCGTTATAAATTTATAGTTTTTTTCTGTTAAAATACAAGCATAAAAAGATAGAAAATTAGAAACTTTATAACATACACAAACAGCCACTTAAAATGTTATTGTTTATTTGATTGAATACTTAATATTATATTGCATTTTTCATTTGAATCTTAAATAAATTTTCAATAAATCTTAAGAATTGTAGTCTTTGAGTTCTGTACACGATATGTAAGAACTATATAACTTGCTTCGCTGTAATAAACAAATTTACTTAGTGAATTATTATTGACTTAAATCAAATGTAATGATTATATTATATAATAGTTTTTTTCAATAATTATTTTTGTAATAATATAAGTTGATATGATTTTATTTAGTTGTTTGTTTAAAATTGTCGTAAACATCTTACATAAACATCAACATCCATAACAAGAATAAAAAAATTGGACAAAACGTTTGTTTGTTTTTATTTTAAACTAAATTGTACGTTTCTTTTGCAGATTTTGCTTGGCTTAGTTAATCAATATTTTTATTATTTCTATTATTATTATATGCTTGTCATGTACGCTAATTGTATGCAAGTAGAACCATTCAACTTGTACTCTGTTTTTATGTAGTAAAGAAAGTCGTACATCAATAATATGTGGGTAGTTTATGTACACATTACGATGTACATATTAAAAAAACCTATAAAATGATGTTTTAGAAATGTTGCGAAAAGTTAGTTGAGAAACCAAACGAAATTAATACTGAACGCTTACTAAAGCAGCTGCTTACACAAATGTTGTATTCCATAGAAAAACGCAGAATTCTTATATGTGGCTATTTAAAAACAATTGATTCATTAAGTTGAGTTTAGCTACATACACATGTATGTATGTATGTTACACATGTTTACAATGTAAATTCAAGGAGTAAAAAGAGTTGGATGCACTTCGCCTTTAACTAAGTTTTAACGTAATAATTTTATTAAATTCATGTTTTCGCATACAAGAAACTTTGAACAAGTCAGAATACTTTTCATTGTAGGCTGCTCGATTTCAACATGCAATATTTCTTTCTATTCTTCTTAAATATTTATATTATTCTTTTTTTGTGTTTACTTTAAATATAAGTATAAGTGTACAATTTCTTCGCTGTATCTATGCCAATGAAAAATTCAACTCTAAATAAATTAATCTTTCTCTTTTTTGTACCTCGGTTAAAAAAACTTGAATTTAAACAAATTTAAAATTTACTGGATGTAGTGTTGATTAGTGATGAGATTGAAAAAATGATTGATTTGGTCCTCCTACCACCATCCACCAATAACACCACCACAACCAACCATCACCACCAAAAATCATCACCACAACCCGTAGCAAAAAGTTGGTTTTTTATGTTATTGCTAGCTTGCAGACAACTAACAGTACATTAAAAATAAACGTATTTTTAGAAATGTATGCTCTTAACTAATTAGTACTGATTGAATTTTGTTTAAACTAGAATTTTTTTAATAAATTTAGCTAGCTTTAGCTAAAAGCAGTAGCTTCTGAGTTATTTCGACTTGCAAACAAACAAAATAAAAACAAGCTGTCAATTGTACTGACAAATTTCACAAAAACATATATTTTTATTGCAGGAAAAAGAAGAGGAGAGCTTATGATTAGACTAAAGCAAATATTTATATGCTATATACATATAAGGTGCTTACCTTTGATTTAGTTACTGTATCTGAACTTTATATTATGATGATGTGGTAGACTTTCGGTTGATACTTAAATTTATTTGCGTTGCGAATTAAAAAATTTAACAAATTGAGAAAAAATTATTTTTGTAAATTAACGAAAAATTACGGAACTGAAATTAACATAATATTACATTTGCAAAAAGAATATTGGTGCATAAATGAAATCGTCAGGCAGTGCAGCAAAAGCTTGAAAGCAATCAAGTACGACGAACATATTGCATTTTCAGCGATTTTGATGACGGCTCTCAGTTTCCTAGCTGAAGAAAATAGAGAAGAAGAGCAAAACGCGAAAATCTATTCGTCTCAGATTCGATAGTAAAATTTAAGAGAAATCATGAAATCAAGATTTAAATGGTTTTCGTTGCACTTTTCATTACTAAATAATAATAATAATAACAAAAAATACGTAATTGATAATGAAACGAAATCAAACACACTTTTATTGTTGTATTTTAACCATTCATAATCAATACTTTTTGTTTTGTTCAGACAGTTTTTAGTCATTTGACATTACAATGTAATGAATTATGTATCTGCAACTACTGCGGTTAATTTTGTCCTGTATTCGATACGCCGATTATTTGTTATTAAATTTTTAAGTACTTACTTCTGTAAACAATCGTGCCAGAAAAAATAAAACCTACAATATTGCAACTTGATTAGTTGACAAACTATGAATGAATTCGTTTTTCTGTATCTATCCGTATTTACACTAGACATTTGTTTCGGAGTTTACTTAAGAACGGTATAATTTCATTGCCAATTTTATTTTATTTTAATAGAGCTTAAGTAAATTGTGTTAATAGTTGTTAAACTCATGTCCGTGCGCTTGGAATTTTCAGAATTGTAACAATATAACATTCAGTTCATTAAGATTTATTTAGGTATTTCTTGGAAAAATATACCAAATCAAATAAACATATTTTGATTGATTTCCAAATCCTTTCTCAAATAAATCTTTTATCAAAAAGTTCTTTACAGTTAATGTTAATACATTGAGATATAAAATTACATTTTATTTATTTGGTTACTCACGTTAATTAAAAATTCACTTTATAAGTTACGGGTTCGGTTAATAGGTTTCTTATCATAGTGGCTTAGGACTTGTGATCATTTTCCGATTGCCCTTTTCTTTTCCTTACGTTGTATTCTTACTATCGATGTAATTAACCGTTACGAATCCTTAATGCTTCCGGGAAATATTGTGCGACGATTCTGCATTAGAAATTATTAATTAATAGTTGGTTGTGCAGGACCTGGTTCTGGAGCTTATTGTAATGTCTTCCTTAAAAGACATTAAAGTTTTATGTTTAAAAGATAATTTCCAATACTTAGATCTATTATGTTTCGATCCTTCAGCGACTGTAGCTTCTTTTTGTCACTCAGAAACCAGACAATATAAGGAAGAGAGATAAGTTCAGTGATAAACATTTCGCATCCTACGCTAGTTCGGACATGCAGCTGTTTTAAAACGTTTTTATTAATTTTTTCATTAATTGAACTTATATTAAGTAAGCTATTAATTATTTTTACACCCAGAAAAACATGCAGAGGAAAGTATGTGTTGATATCCATTTGATAATGTAAAATTTCTCTCTGGTTTACTTTGTATAAACTAGCGATCACTTTCTTTAAATTTCTCAGAACTTTTAACATTTTTCAGGAAGACAAGTATATACAGTGGTGGACAAAACATATGCAAGTAAAATGGTGAATGTGAAAATGTTCCGCACCCGCTAAACTTCTTTGAAAGAAAACGATTAAAAGGGTTCTATTACCAGTACGCTTACGTTCATACGACACAACATTTTTGCTATTAAAAGTTTGATTGATTAGATTTTACTAACATTTTTAAGAAAAAACTCAAAATCTTCTTGGACATAACAACTGCAATTCATGTAGTAATGCAATTCATATTTTCGCCTAAGCAGATATTTTGAGTGGCTTTTTAAAAATATTAACATTTTTTTTAAATGGTGTGCGATAAATTTGGTGTTGAGTTAAGAAAGCGGATATTGGCCGACTATTCTAGTGGAATAGGGCAGAAAACTATTTCTTTAAAATATAACATACAAAAATGTTCAGTTACTCGCATCATTGCCCGATTCCGTGCAAAACACTATGTCTCGGTTATTCATCCTGGAGGACGTTCACTTAAAAGAAACCATCGTATAGCCAATTTAATAGTGCAATGTGTGAACAAAATTCATTTATTATTTCCCCACAACTTGTTAGAGATCTTTAGCTACCGATTTGTTCCAGAACTTTTCGTAGAAGCTTGGTTAATGCATCCTTTCCTGCTTATCACTCAGCAAACAAACCATTGATTTGAAAACGTAATCAAATAAAAAGACTAAAGTTTGCCAGGGAAACTTTGCCACTTAAACTGGTCCGTTCAAAAGTGGAAGACCGTTCTTCTTAGTGACGAGTCTAAATTTAACATCGGAGGAAATGGCATGTGTTATGTCAGACGCCATAAAAAATCGCGTTACCGAGCACGATACTGCAAAAAAACAGTGAAGCATACAGGCAGTTTGATGGTCTGGTGTTCGGAGCGGTCCCATTCATAGAGTGAATAGTATTATAAACCAATACGTGTATAGAGACACTTCAAACTGTTATTCTTCCGTCCTGGATCTTGCAGCAGGAAAATGATAAAAGCACCCTTCGAAGCTGGCGAAGTTGGGGTTCAGGGATGAAAAGGTAACGGCTATGGAGTGGCCACCGCAGTTGCCTGATCTAAACCCTATAGAAAATCTTTGGAAGGTTGTTCAAAGTCGAATAAAAAAGAATACTTAAAAACAGTAAATAATTTCTTAGGAATTAGAGAAGGCGTGGTGTGGAATACCAATATCCCCAATTACCAATTTGGTTGAATCGATGCCGGTGTAGGGAAGTTATTAAAAATAACGGGTTCACTACAAAATATTAGAAAAACAATTACTTTATACTATGTACATTATAATTTGCATTTGTTTTGTCCAGAAAGTTTTTTAGTTTTTTTCTTAAAAGTTTTAATAAAATGTAATCAATCAAACTTTAAGTCGACAAAATGTTATGGCTTATGAACGTAAGCAAATAAGCTAGTTATAAAACCCTTTTAATAATTTTTTTTCAAAAAGTTTAGCGACTGCGGAAACATTTTCACATACAATATTTTATAATAGTTGCATATGTTTTGTCCACCACTGTATACATATGTATATATAGATATGCATTATTGAATGAAACAGGCAAAATGTGAAAAACTTAACACTACCAATCGCCAAAACCCTTTGCAATATAAAGTCAAAGCAATGGTCTAAAGTTGTTCTGTTCCCTGTTTTCTATTATACTATCAATATTAAAAATCTTAAGTAATAACTACATATATACATATGTATAGACGCATCCAGTGCCCCATTACTCAAAGTATATGTATTCTCAAAAACTCAACGAATTCTTATGAGTTTCTTAAGCATTTCGTATTAAAATTGCACTGAAATCTTACTAAAACAAGTATAAACCTATATTCATACCAGTGCATATATTATATATGCATGTATAGTTCAATTCTTAGACGGTACAAACCTATTTCGGGTAATGTTAAAGCAGGCATCTTTCAAATCAACACTAAAATCTATATTTTGCTAAAACACGTTTGCTAACCACTAAAAATAATGAATAGAATGCATGTTTATTTAATGGAGAGTATTATTTGGGCAATGAACTGCAATGAGCATATTTAACTTGTTCTTTGCTTTACTTTTTATTTCATTATTTGCGAAGTTTGTAAATTAATCAAAACTTAAATACAAAAAATAATTCGCAATTTATTAAAGCTTATATAATTCAATAAATGAAGATTACAATACAAATCGAGAATTCATAATTTTATAAAAACAACCATTAAAGTTGTAAATTAAGATAGAAATCCCACGGGTAAAAATGTAAAAATATTAAAAACGTCTAAAAAGTTAGAAAAATAATAAACTTGATAATGGCGAAAATTTTCATTAGTGAATTTAAATAAAATTAATTTTTTTAAATAAAAAACAACAATTAAAAGAATATAAATTAAAAAATTAAAACAAAAAACAAACACTCCTGAAGTCTTCAAATAAAAAGTAGTTAGTTTGTAACGTTTGAACTAAAGCTAAACTAAAACACTAACCGGGCACAGCATCTTTTTCTCAATTTTATTTACAATTATGCTTTTGATTTCGGCCTACTGTTAGCAAAATACATGCATACATCAAAAATTTAACTGAAGCTTCAACAAAATTTGGTTTTACGCATTCAAATTTGAACCGACCCGAAAAGTGTTCGATAATATTTCCTAGGAAATTAAGTATGTAAAAATGTATGTGAGAAAAGAAAAAAACTTATGTAATTATATGACACAGCGGAACAAATCGCTGAAAATACGCAAAATAATACAATGCGTGAGATTACCATACTTTGATTTTTAACAAAATTTCCCCCAGAATAGTGACAAAATTCTTAAGAATAGTAAAAAATAAAGTATAAACAATGAAGCAAAACGAACATAAAAATTGTGTTTTTAAAAAAATCAGTATTTTATTTAAAGCTTGAGTTGTTGCAACAACGCTTTTACTTGACATCTCATAATTGAAATTGAATCTCATAATAATTAGAGTTTCGTAGAAATGTAATTCTGGATTTTATTAAGCTTGGCAGTATTTGGAGCTAAATAAATTTTCCATGAAACTTGTATGTAAGCAAAACATGGTAAAAAAATATAAAGAAAATATGTGAAACTTTTGAGGATATTTAAATTTTCTAAAAACTGTTTTTTTATCTTGATAATTATTTATATATTTTTTATTATATACATAGTACATATGTATGTATGTATGTATAATGCTGCCTAAATCAGTCCGAGATTTATCATTCTTCGGATTTAAAGCCTTAAAAATGTATTAGAAACTCTGTAATAAGTTTCTTCTTCGATATCTAGTTAAACTATTTCAATTGTTTTTCAGCGATCTGTTGCTCTGTAATTTTTTTAAAACTGTATTTGTAGGTATAGATTAACAAATACACTCACGCTGAAAACTATTGTTATACTACTTAAATTAAATGAATCCACACAAAATAACAAAAACAAGAAAACTTCTGCTATGGTAAACCATTAAAATTGTATTATATAATAATACCAAAATAAAAATCATAAAATATTCAATAGCAATGTAACAATTAAGTAATTATAGTTAAATTAAATTAATATACAATATTAAAAAAAACTAACTTTATACAATACAAATAAATATTAAAATTAATTGCAAAATTGACACAAAAAAATGAAAACATGAACAAATAGAAAATATGGTTTAAGTTTGTTAACGAAAACTATGGTATGGAACTAAACATTTAGTAGATAACAAAACAGAAAACAAACAGGAAAAAGTAACAATTATAATATACTAAATAAAAAAGTTCAACAAACCAGCTGCACTTAAAATGGTGGTTATAACTAAAAGTAAAATGAATAAAATCGTTACATTAATTCGAAGGTAGTTTTTAAAAGAATTGATGAAAATGTTTGCATAATTCTAATACCAAAAATGTTATTATAATTATAATATAAAATAAAAACAAATTAAATTTTATTTAGACTACGAATATTTGTTCTCTTATCATGCGTTTTGAATAATATTAAATAAAAAAAAAGGACACTACGGTAAGTAGTCAAATTGAGGTGAGTTAATTTTCACCTTTTCATCTTTCTTTTATCAAAAGAAATTATGTTTTACTGATCCGTCCGTCAAAATTATGGGAGAATTCAAACTTATGAAATAACGATAACCATATTATTGGACCAAATTATGAAATTGGAATATTTTCTATAGCCTGTGTCAAAGGAGATTTAATACAATTAAAATTGAAATTTCAGGACTTGTATAGTCCTCATAGTCTTTATGGAATATGGAAAACTGAGTCGACATGCATATTTCAATTGTGGTATCACTATAGTGATACCAGATATAAAAATGTTAAATTTGTCTTCTAACTCACTGCCAGAACAAATCTACAAGAACATTTTTTATAACGCGTTATATATACAATTGTGCAGGTCACGACCATTCTTGATCAGATAGATATTAATACTTTATTAGCATTATTACATTTTGTTTTTGTATCTTTTCAACTGAAATCGACTTTTTAGTATATAATGCAAAGTGGACGGAGCATGCTTAGCAGGGTTCTTGATAGTTATTATAAAAATGTATGTTTTGTTATTTTAGTACACACCGATTGTGATGTTTCATTTTAAACTCTTCATAGAATAGGTAATGTTATAGTGGTGGAGCAGGCAAATTTTTTTTTTATATTTACTAAAAATTATTTAAAAATTTATTTACAGTATTTACTATTTCGTAAAAAAAATGTCGGAACAAATGCAGAACAACTGCCAAGCTAAGATTTTTTTTCCTTTTCTTTACCGTTATTTGAGACCGTTACAACCGTAAGTGGCCATGTTTTTTCGGGGGCTGATCAGCCATCTTGGATTTATGACCGATTGAAGGTCAAATAAATGATACTAATCAAAGGCACTTATCTCATAAACTAAGTAAGCTAGTGGAACAAACGAAGTACTGTTGAAAAGGTATTTTTAATACCTTTCATTTATGTGATATCCATTTTTTTTTATAAGATGGCAGTTACGGAGTTATATTGATTTTTAGAAAAAGTTGACAAGTTGACCTCGAAACAACAATTTTTTTCTTCTAAACGGACACATTAAGGTATAAAACAAATTACAGTTATGAAAAGCTTGTTCTTTTACCTTTAAAATGGTATATAATATGTTATACTTACTATTGTATTACAATACTTTAGCTTTACTTTTCCAATATTTCAATTACAATTTTGCCTGCGCCGCTGTAATGGAAAACATTTGAAATTAAGAAATTTTTATAAAAAATCGCGTGAAGTTTTTTGTTATGTTAGAGCGCCGCAGGCAAACATTTTTTAATTTCAAATGTTTTTTCTGTGTTTACACTTGTTTGTTTACAGAAAAGTAAAGCTAAAGTAATGTAATACAATAGTAAGTATAACATATTATATACCATTTTAAAGATAAAAGAACAATCTTTCCATAACTGTAATTTGTTCTATACCTTAATGTGTCCGTTTGGAAGAAATAAATTGTTGCTTCAAGGTCAACTTGTCACATTTTTCTAAAAATCAATATAACTCCTTCACAGTCATGTTATCGACAAAAATGTGTATTACATAAATGAAAGGTATTAAAAATACCTTTCCAACAGTACTTCGTTAGTTCCGCTACCTCTATTAGTTTATGAGATAAGTCACTTTTATTAAACCATTTATTTGTCCTTCAAATGGTCATAAATCCAAGATGGCTGACCAGCCCCCGATAAAAACCAGCCACTTCCATTCCTGATGGCCCCACCTAACGGTAAAAAAAAGATGAACAAAATCTGAGCTTGGCAGCTATTCTGCATTTATGCCTTTAAATTACTAAATTTTTCATAATAAAATCTGACAAATTAATTAGCACAATCTAGGAAAAAAATATAAATTTCCTCCCAATCGGATTTATTGCAAAAAATTAGTTAGTTTTAGCTTTTAGTTTTTTTTTAAGTTTTAAGAAAACTGGTAAAATACATACTTAAAACTTAAAAAGAATTTATTACATTTTTACAAATATGTACTGAAACGAATTCGAGAATATTAAGTTTACAGTTACAGAGATATATAATATAAGTGAAAGATAATATCAAAAGCTTTCCTAGTAGCATGCAATTGTATTAATATCTCCAGTAGTTCAAGAGATATGTTTTATATCATATACAATATAAAGAGATATAGCACTTTTTATTTTCTAGTTTAGAAGGCTCTTAAACCAACTATTAACACCTTAAACCAATCAAGAGCTAAACGTTTTTGAAATTTTGGGGTGTTTAGAGACCAAAATCTTTGCCAAAATCCCAATATACCGCAAAAAATTCTTTTTATTGCTAACAGATGGTCTCAATAACAGATTTCAACTTGGAATTTTTCGAACTTATGTCGGATGTTTTCAATTCTTATCGACTTTATCCAGTTTATATCTAGTTTCAACATTTACAACATATTTCAAAACTTGAAATATTCAATACAAATTATTTCACACAGTTTGTTTCAAACATTATACCTGACTCGTTAGCCATCCGGTTTCAAATATGGTATACTTGACATTCTACTCGGCTGACATCCTAGATATAGAAAATAGAAAAAATAGAACGTTGAGGTGGGTGATAGGCTTTGTATGACTCTCGATTTCTGTTTATCACGCAGATTGACCAGGAGCCTGATACCTGACCAAGCTATTCAGGTTTTTTCAAGACACTGCGCGGAAAACGCAAATTCCACTTAAACCCTACCACGAAAGGCTACTTACCAGAGTGCTCAAGTCACATGACTCCCATCTCATGCGAAGGTGAGAAAAATCGAATCCAGAACAAATGTACCGACAAATTCGGAGTTTTGAAATTAGAAAAACGAATGTACTGCCAGTGGCTAGGACAACATCAGCATAGAAACTTATGAAATCAGTAATTGAAAGAATGCAAGATCAAATACAGGAGCTTAAGCTGGACACGCGCTCTGGCAACAACAAAAGCACATGAACCTTGCTGGAAATATTTTAACAAAATATTTGGTGGAGTGCTGAAATCAATTCTAATGAAAACTTGTACCGAAACTAATGATCTGAAGCAGAAGTTCGAATGCAGATTTATGTTGTAATATAAACTTATCGGAAGTAATAAGAAAAAAGAGAAAAAAGTAAACGGAAATAAAAAACGTAATATAAAGTGTTATCTCTGCTAAACATTGGACAACAGAAATTATGTCCTGGTTAACTTCATTACAGCTTCTAGCATAATTTTGGGCCAGGTTCTTTCAGAAACTTCAGATCTGAATTCAACTTTGAACTTTCGGGCCTGAAAAGAAAAGCATTTGTACCAAATCAATTGCTTTATTATGTCAGTTTTGTGTTCTTCGATATATAATAGGGTTATTTTAGTATTAAAATATTTTGCTACAAATTTTAAACGTATTTAATTGTTTTTTGTTTCCTTCTGGTTTCACGATTTTTAAATTCACAATTTTAAATATCTTCCTTTTTTCCGATATTTATATATATTTAAGTATGTAATCTACCTATGTATATATACAGGGTGTTTCGCATAAGAGGGCTCAAAAGACTAGGACGTGTAGGATGGGTCGAGACAAGAAAAAAATCATATGGGAGGGGGGTCAATTTTCCCCCGTTTAGGCGGGAGGGACCATTTTATAAAAATCCGACTTAACATCGAAAAAAATAATATTAAAAAAATGATTAAACCTAGATAACTTTTGCTTGCCGATTTTCAAAGCCAAATATCCGCTTCTTAATATGCTTTTTAAATTAGGTTCCTATCTCAAACAGTTTTTGAGAAAATTAATGCCAAAGTTAAAATGTGGAAAAAAATAATCCGAAAAAAATCTTTGGTCGCAATTTTTTTTAAAAATTTAAATTTTTTTTAAAAAAAAAAAAACAAAACATAGATCCTTCCGGTTTGAAGCATTCTCTCTAGAATTGATTAGAGAATTTTATGGTCGCAAAAAAATTTATACTTTATACCGTAATTGCGACCAAAAATTTTTTTTCGAAATTTTTTTCCAAATTTTAACTTTGACATTAATTTTCTCAAAAAATGTTTGAGATAGGAACCTAATTTAAAAAGCATATTAAGAAGCGGATATTTGGCTTTGAAAATCAGCAAGCAAAAGTTATTTAGGTTTAACCATTTTTTTAAATATTATTTTATTCGATGTTAAGTCGGATTTTTATAAAATGGCCCCTCCCGCCTAAAGGGGGGGAAATTGACCCCCTCCCATACGATTTTTTCCTTGTCTCGACCCATCCTACACGCTCTAGTCGTTTGAGCCCACTTATGCGAAACACCCTGTATATGCATGTATGTATAAAGATTTAGGAGGGGATTTATTATAAATGGAAACTTTACTACTATTACAAATATGCACTTGTAATATTTGATTAATAATAACAACTTTGTTACAAAGAAATGATTCGATTTGGAATTTAGATCCACTGTGTTGTGGCTTTTATCATTATTATTCTTGTCCGTTTGAATGTATCGTTGTAGTTTTGGTTGTTGTCTTTGTTAAATTGTCACCAGCACAACACTTTGGTGGTTGCAACAGATCCGTAAATTGTAAGAGTGCTTCGCGCAGCGATCGTGACACTTCAGGTGATGTGGTTGTAGTGCAATCCACTAAGTATGGGTAAAGATTAATCAGCTGGTCCCATGCCGGTTTATTAACTAAGAAAATTTCAGAAAATGAGAAAATCAAGCGAAAAAGTTCAAAATAGTAACTTTCCAAAATCAATGCAGACAAAATCAATATTTTTTGGTTAAACACAAAATTCAAATCTTTGAAATAAATTATTCAGTATTCATCGATATTTTCTATACCTTTGGAAGGCGGAGCCTTTTTCATTGATACAACTAGAGTAGCTATGGCCTTGAGAACAAACGATATCTCCGACAATCTAAATCTATAAATTGGGAAATTTCAGGAATAACAATTATGTTATGTGTTGAGGAGAATACCTTGGCAAAGGACATTTTCCGCTTTGTCGCTCATCATCATTGAAGCGCTTCAGAACTTCTTGGAAGCGATGTAGCAGTGCTGTAACAGCCAAACGCCCTGCAAAATCTTTTCCGCCACCACTTCCATTGCCACCCACAACGCCTCCAGACAATACATTGGCATTAGTTGAAAACAACGTAGAATTTATATTGTTGCGGTTATTATTATAAGAATCGTCTAGCAATGAGAACTGCAACAAAGTTTCGAAACAAGTTTTAGCGAAAATTTCGCGCAACTTCCAGTCGGATTCGTAACAAATATTCGTATCGGAAGCGGAATGTATGGAGCCTTTGTTAAGCAGCACAACAATTTGCATTATAAACTGGTGTGGCATTTCATGAGCGTACGGCAGCACTTCATCACGTAGCAATTCAATCACCTGACAATCAATAGTTTCATCCAGGACGATTTCTTCCAGACCGCGGTCTTCAATTGTGCAAACGCTTTATAACATACGAAAATTTTTTAAACTAGTTTAAAAAGAACATATTTGCAGTTACCTAGTTGGGAACAAAAATTTGTCGAAGGTATCGCCCAAATCGTCCCACATGTTGGTGAAGTGATTTGGTTTCGCACGAGCTACCTTTAAGCCCGTGTGTAGAACTGTGATTAGACTGGAAATTGCTATCTTCCAGGTGCTGGAAGAGAGACATTTATACTTCATTGCCAACGGAGTGTGAAGTGCCTGATAATGAAAGAAATAAATATAATTTTGGATCAGACACAAAGACACAAAATAAAGAACCTTAATAATTTCATGCAGTATATGCTCCTGAACCACAGGCTCTTCCATTGCTGTGTTCTGATACAATTTCACACAAATGCTGATGGACTTCTCACCGAACGGTATATAATTCATGCTCACAACCTCAACCGAAGGATTATTTGTATAGGAATTTGCTGTTTTTTGATATTTTTGTTGTTCCGAACCTTGAAAGGTGGGTGGCGAACAAGCAAATCGGCTAAACACCAGCAACTGACGAAAAATTGCAGGAATCATGTGACGTAAATTAGAGTCGGGTTTCGTTGCTTCCTAAAAAAATTTTGTGTTCAACATTAATATACATAGCTGAACTTTTCAGTAGTAACTGAGCAACAAATATTTAATTTTGTCTGCCTATGATTATATTTGGTTAGCTGATTTCAAAGAAAAAGCAAGATGACCTTTTCCATGTTCATGGACATTTACACTGTTCTTCTGTACAAATATACCTGACAGTGGACTTAATATCAAAATCAGTATAATGAATTAAGTGCGTGAAGTTAAATTCGCGTTTTTGATAGTTAAATTCGTAAATAGCGAAGACACAAACCACAAACACGAATTTCAAATTCGTGTTTTTCACAACTGCGTTGTTCACATCAGAGCAAATTTAGAATGCAAATTTCGTTCAATCCGAAATACTACTTCGATATATGCTATATCGTTGAAAAGAGGACGCCGAGAGCTTTCCAACGATATCGGTTTGATGCGTGCACTCGTAGAACTTTGGCGTCAAAGGTCACCTAAACTTAGCCTATACGCGATGCATATCAGAGCAAACTTTGAATGCAAATTTCGATATATACAAAATATAACTTCGATATGTGGTATATATCGTTGAAAAGAGGACGCCGAGATCTATCCAACGATACTTAACCTACACGTCCTAGCCTTCTGTCCCCTCTTATGCGAAACACCCTGTATATGCATAAAAAATATAAATAATCCTAAAAAATACCAAAAAATTGTTTCAGTTATTATTAATGTACGCATTACGATTTATCGAAACATGCATTCGAAGTTTGCTCTGAAAGCTCTCGGCGTCATCTTTTCAACGATGTATAGCATATAGCGAAGTTATATTTCGGATTGATCGAAATTTTCAAGCAAAGTTTGCTCTGATATGCATCGCGTATAGGCTAAGTTTAGGTGACCTTTGACGCCAAAGTTCTACGAGTGCACGCATCAAACCGATATCGTTGGAAAGATATCGGCGTCCTCTTTTCAACGATGTATAGCATATACCGAAGTTATATTTCGGATTGATCGAAATTTGCATTCAAAATTTGCTTTGATATGCACCGCGTGTAGGCTAAGTATAGGTGACCTTTGACGCCAAAGTTCTACGAGTGCACGCATCAAACCGATATCGTTGGAAAGGTCTCGGCGTCCTCTTTTCAACGATGTATAGCATATATCGAAGTTATATTTAGGATTGATCGAAATTTTCCAGCAAAGTTTGCTCTGATATGCATCGCGTATAGGCTAAGCTTGGCTGACCTTTGACGCCAAAGTTCTACGAGTGCACGCATCAAATCGATATCGTTGGAAAGATCTCGGCGTCCTCTTTTCAACGATGTATAGCATATATCGAAGTTATATTTCGGATATATCGAAATTTGCATTCAATATTTGCTCTGATGTGAACAAGGCATTTGTGAAAAACACGAATTTGAAATTCGTGTTTTTGTTTTGTGTCTTCGCTATTTACGAATTTAACTATCAAAAACGCGATTTTAACTTCACGCACTTTAATGAATTTATATTGTACAGTAAAGTATTTTGCTAAACCTTTTGTAGCAGTTCCATGCATTCCAGAATACCATCGTGAAGCGGTGTCAAAAGCGAATCCGAAACTGACGATATTATATACGGGACCGCATCTGTTTGAACAGGTATGGATACAGAATTCGTCAGTACCGTACAGAATTTCTCCAAGTAGGTTGTTATAAATCTGGTAACCATTAATTTTTAGTGAAAAAAGAGGTGTTATCGAAAAAAGCTTTTACCTATTTTGTATATGTTGAAATATAGCAGGAAATATTTGTATCAACGCTGTAAGATAAGCTTGACTCGGAATGTAAAATTCTTCTTGGGAATCAATGTGCTTGGTTGCCATTTTTGTGCTCTCCATACCAATATTTATCCAAACATTCCATGCAATCTGAAAAATAACAGCTTGTAAAGTAATACTCGGTGATACTATAATCCGATATAGGTATGTAAACATGTATGCAAGAAATCGCGTTCTTTGATTTTAAATAATTTCATAGATTTCAAAAAATAAAATACTAACTGTCCAAATTTCGGCGTCTTTTATTTTCGATGTGGCCTCATCTTTCGGCGGATTCAGCATTTTTTCCGAGTTGTGATACATGATTTCCTGCAGCGATTTCAACGCAGCTAGTGATACTTCGCCATTTTTGCTCAAGGCCGCATTTTGTATAAATTCCAAAATTAACGACCAAGCGCGTTCGAAGTCACCAAGCATCTGTAGGAGCTCCCGTTTAGTATTGAATACCTGTCGAGTATAATTAATAAAACTATGTTACCAACCACAAATATATGCATTTAATTTACCCTGCAGACACCCGACAAGGTTAAAACTTGTGTTTCTGCCCATTGCTTTTGTGCTGTATTTCGTGAGTGATGTATTAGAATGTTGCCGCTGGCATCCACTTTTTCATTACTTGCTGCACTAGATAGTGCGCGCACATTATCGAGCAAGGGAAAAAGAACCTGCCAGACCAACGCCTGCCAAGTGGGTGGATTCAAGAGGCTGCCATGTGCCGAAATTGTGGAAAAAAGTGTTTGGCCAGCTGATTTACGTACAGCCGGACGTAAATCCACGCAAAGTTCACCTAGAAATGAACAGAACCAAAAAACCTTTTTTATTCTATAAGTACATTACAAACTTGCCTCGATGCAAACCAGAATATAATCTAGCTCTGAAATCGATAGCATCTGATTATATTGTATATAAAATTATTGAAGTAAACTAATTAAAACACTTGCCTAATTTAGTATACAGACACATCCAAAGTTTGTCGAATTGCGGCATCTTGACGGTGCCAGGGAAGTCTGGTAGAATGACGCTTTCATCCACTTGCGTCACCGTGAGTTTTTCTTGATTTTGATTAAAGAAATCTGAGATGTTCCACTATAAGAGAAGACGTTGTATGGCATTCATATTAAAAGATTTGTTTTCTTACCATTAGACCGATGGCCGTAAGTGAAATGTTCAACTCCTGCGTTTGAGAACCGAATTTGGCCGCCGTTCTAATACAGAGTGGCAAGCAGCTCCACGGCATTACAGTCAGAAAATCTGTGACAACTAATTGCAAGCATTGGAACGCGGTCCGTATCAAAGGCTCACTAATCGGTTATAGAAGTGTTTAAAATAGAGTTTGAATTTTTGTTACAATTTTTTATTGCATACCCATGATGGTCATTAACTGCTCCAATTATTTCTATAACAGCAGGCCAACCAAAAGAAAGTATCTCCCCAGCAACATTTAAAATTTGTAGAACACAATCAAGTTGACGCTGGCGTACGTCAGCGTGCAATACAGTCGAAAGCTCCGACAAAGGATTTAATAGCATTGTTTGCAGTACCTTACATGGAAATAAAGAACAATCGCTTTATAAGAATTAGATTATTAAGATTTTTTACCTTAATTTAATACTATTGAGATTAAAAATGTTGAACTTTTGTTTGACACTTTGTTTTTCCGTTTGTAACACATTAAAGTAGTTGTACTTGATATTGAAAAGTAAATATTATTGATCAGTGTCACATCCTAAGTCGATTTAGCTATGTATTTATGTAGCTAGCTGTGATAACCTCGATTACAGGAGAATTTGTAGAAACATCGTCATGAAATTCGGCACGAATTTTCTCTCATATTTTTCATGGCATTTTGTTAACGCCGTAGAAATATTTCCGCGGATCTGTTTAGATCATTTATCTTTCCAGTTCCGGTGCATTCCTTTAGTTGAATTGGTTTTTTTGATAAACCGTCGACATTCGACGTTTGACATATTATTTAACTTCAAAATAATTTTTTTTATTTTTCGAAATAAAAGCTAGTAAACAAATAAAATAAATTCATAACCGTATGCATAATAAAAAATTTAAAAATCATTCATTCAATGCAAAAAATATCTATACTGCGTGTAACGCATGTGGTAAAAAAAGATAGGACGTATAGGTTGGGTCGAGACAAGAAAAAAATCGTATTGGGGGGTGGAGTGCATTTTCCGCCGTTTAGGTGGGAGACCTAACAACAACATTTTATAAATATTCGACTTAACATCGGAAAAAAAGATAAAAAAATAAGTTACATCTAGATCCTTCCTAAATACTGCATTTGAAAGTCACATATGTACTCCTGTATATCCTTTTTGAATTAGGTTCCTATGTCAAACACTTTTTGAGAAAATGAATTCCAAACTTAAAATTTTAAAAAAAAAATTTGAAAAACATTATGTAATTATGAAACCTTTTTGTAGATAACCGCGACTGATTATCGGCTTGAATAGCTTTTTATTTTAATGGCAACACTGTGTTAAAGATCAGAAATAAACACCCAAAGCTCGGAAATTTTAAGAAAATTTTCTCGGAGTGATCGGATCGAAACATTAAGAAATTAAGCTACACAACGTATCCAGTTATACTTCAAATTACCAAGGTTATTGGCTTTGCGCGGCCATAGTGTTTTTCAACCGTACTCGGTGGTAACACGATGTTTCGGTGCTGCAATCAGAGCAACTCGATTTTCGGTTGTTATCGAAAATGGAGACAATCTGAACTGTTACGCTATTAAGTATGAATGCATCTGATTTGAGAGCTGAATTTCTGAGCTAGTAGTCCAGACCTAAAGTTGAAATTCTATTCCCGGATTTAATGTATGAAAGGAAATCGAAAAATAGCCGAGATCCTCCCACTGTAAATTTATCTTGTGGTTATTGGGTATATAAGGTTTCACGATGAAATTAACATTAAACTTCTTCATTTTTAAAAGAAATCAAATTTAAAAATAATTATTTATTATTCTTGTTAATCATGAAACTATTTTTGTCACCCTGCAAAATTGACTGTGACAATTGACTGACAAAATGTTACAAACATTGAGCGATAGTCCGCTCAATATCACTTATGGCACTTATTGCGTATTTCATGACATTTCATACCTCTATTTATTTATTTATTTATTCCTAAACAAGTAGAAGCGGACCTAAAATCTTGTGTAAACTTACCATATTCTCTTTTAGTGGTACATTGTGTTTGTACTGTAGCGCTGACTTTACTAAGTACGTAATCGCTTCCACACCCCACTCACGCATGCGTATATGACGATGTTGACAAACCTCCAGCAAATGGTTAGTCAAAGGACGCCAAAGTACCTCAATACGAGACATGTTAACCAATCCTGTCTCGAGTAATTTGGCAACAGCAAAAAGTGAAGGTTCCTTGACGTAGCATACAATTTTTAGATTAAATGACTTTCACTTTTAATAGAATTTATTTACTCTATTTGCATAGGCCGATTCCATTGCCTCCTGTGAAAGTTTGCACAAAGCATCAATCAAATGATGTAAGGCAACATCATCTAAATACTGACTCGATTCGAATAGTTGACTCAACATTTGCGACAGCACGGGTAAGTCAGCCATAACAGCAGTTTGTATGCCGACATTGGCTTCAACGGCTGGTTTTGGAAATGCCTTTTGAAGTATTATACACAATAACTATGCAAGGTATTCTATTTAATGCATACAACTAATAAACTACCTGCAAACTACCACCTGTTGAGGGCTTTAAACCCAAGATCCACACCAAATGCTGCAACGTCTGCAGCACGATGTGCCAAGAAGTGCCCAAAATATCCCCGTTACTATGTGCCAGAAACAGTATGGCTCTCATGCATTGTAAATTTTTAGTAGTTAACATAACAGGCGCTTGCATGACGCTATGTGGGAGCGAGGCACTCGGAAGCGGAGTGCCAACGGCCACAATTTGCTGTCGAAAATCACCCTCACTACAAGTACCCATAAACTGATTATTTAAATCTTGGTTGTTGCTACGAGTCTGACCTATAAAATAATATATATTCCGTAATGTCAGCAAATTAAAACTGAACCTGAGGTCAAGAACTTACATCGCAAATCAGCATCCATATGGGATAAATTGGCGAATATGCACATTGCGTAGTGAGCTGGAAAGGCAGACCGACATATCGACAAGATGAAAGCGTCACGAGAATTCAGCTGATCTAGTATGCCACAAAGTGCAGCATAGTTCTGCATTGCTTTTAAAATATTCTCCGTGGATGCTTCATCAACAGCCGCATCGACGAGTGGTACGAATGCCGAAAGTAGGGCCGACCAGCTGGAAATCATGAGCTGTAAACATAGGGGTTTATGTTCCTCATCGCTAATTGTAGCCGAATTATGTGAAGGATTCTGCAGGAGGCGAAATGTTTGCTTTAAAAAGAAATTGAACGTATTTAATAATTTCTATATCTCTTACCATATCGGGTGTGCGTTGAATTACGCAGCCGATTGAGCGTGTTATATCTAATAATACTGCATACGCCACAGATATACCATAACTGTCGGGTATATTAGGTGCTTCTAATTTATCCAGTAATTCCAGACTGAACATAACGATAAAAATTAAAAAGTTATATTATGTTAAAGAAGCAAATATGTATTATATATATTACTAGTATATAAGCCTTTCTTCGCCAGGAAGTTATTATTTTTTATTTATTTCGTAAAAAAAATTGCGAAGCTTTTTGGACTTTCTCAGCCTACTATTGAGAAATTACACTATTATGAAAAATTATTAATTTCTTAAATTATTAAATTTTTCATAATAAAATCTGACAAATTAATCAGCACAATCTAGGAAAAAAAATACAAATTTCCTCCCAATCCGATTTTTTGCAAAAAAATGGCAAAGCCGTTTGGATTTTTGAAATTTGCAATTTTTCTCATCAACATTAAATGCCAAGAAACATCTGTGAATTTTCAGGTTTCTAAGAGATGTGGAAGTCCAAAAAAAAGTCCCGGACATATTTTGTTAACAGAAACGCACAGGGATTTTATATATATAGATTGTTTTCGAAATTTCTCATCTACTCTAGCTAAGAGTACAAATTTCGGCCTGGTTCAAAGGTAAAATAACCTAGCGCTTATGACCTTTATGCCGAATGGTTCAGATCGATTTCGCTCATTTCTTTCTTTCTTATGTAGAATTCTTATTTAATTTTAGTCATAAAATCAAACTCTACTTACTAAACGGCTTTCGATACACCAGGAGCGAACGTGGTTACCACTGGCAGATAAGCACCTCTAAACATAAATCCACATTGGTTTGAGGAAGCATGCGACGCCATAGAATTGTTTTGGGGTCCAGTATTTTGTTGCCCACTCAACACTATAAAACACATTATATGACAATGGTTTAGTACTCGTATATTAATATTTACAATTTACCTGCTGAAGCATTCATTAATGAATAACGGACGTAGGTAGCCAAGGCCGTAATCATATCTTGTACAATATTAGTGGCATGATTTTTCAAATCATACGATTTACAGAAAAATGCTATAAGATTTGGCTTAGTAGTCAATTTATGAATAACTTCTAAAGCGAGAGCACGCTGCCACTGAGGTTTATCCGGATCGAGAAATTTAATTATCAAAGAAAGGAAAATTTCACACTCGGTAACCTATAATATGAATAATTACAAAAAAATACAATAAAAGTAAAGTCTAAATAAGAACATATTGTAAGTGGCACACACCAAAATTGTGTGATACTTTTGTATGAGGATTGCAACCAAACGCAATAGACGCATGCTAATCGGAAAATAGGGCTTATCCGTGGGTACCGCAGTGTTGCCATTGGTAGTAGTTGGAATCTGGCGGTGCTTCACATTCGGTGAGAAAAGTTTTATAACTAAAGCACAAACCCGTTCTTTCAGTAGCAGACGAAAATCATTACTCTTTATAAGAATGAAAAACGCAAGCAAATTAATAAAGATAATTCTATGGATGATCACCTTAAAGCAATTACCTCATGAAATACGGCGCTAAAATTAGTTAATACTGCCTCCAGCAATTCCAGTCCAAATGTTCGTGTCATTTCCGTCATTCCCACCAACCAGTAAGGCTGATCAGCATTCACCAGCTGTACGAGATCCTAGACATTTTTAAGAAAAGAACTACAGAAACTGTACTACAAATAATCAGTAAATTTTAACCTGAAATAAAAAGAATGCGTCAGAAGCAAAGGGCGGCATTTCACCCGATCTGGTGCCGCACTCCGTTTCATCTGGGTTATCGCCGATGGCGCCACTGTCATTTATTGATTTCAGTTGCTGTTGTTGTTGACTTTGTATGCCACACAACGAATCCTTCTCTAAATACACGCGTTCAAATACTAGTGAAACCAGCTGTCGTATTGTGGCTCCCGCAGTATTCACAATAGTAGAGTTCTTTGTGTAGTGCAGACGAAAGCATAAAACTAAGGATTTGGCTAGTGTATCTCCGTGAACCACAGTGTTTGTGGTTAACAGAAGCGTTACTGTTTGAAGCACTTTTACCTCCTCAATGTTGTGTTCCATAAGCATCCACAGAGCGTCAGTAATGTAGCGAGCTCCTTTCTGGTCCACAACCTGCTGAGTAATGAGGCGCTGCATCATTCCCAGGCAGAACTGCCAGAAAAATTAAATAGACATTTTCTTTGTGATCGAATAATACAAATTTTCATTAAACATTTTCTTTTGAGAATGTACTAACTTTAATAATTTTAAAATCCTTTGTTTCACATCCTTGTACCAAAGGATATAAAATTTGATTGACCGTGTAGCATACGGACGTTTGCTGGCTGTTCCCAGAGGCGTTTAGTTTTGATATCGCTTCTTCACATGCCTAGAAATACATGATTACTTTTCATGACCAGTAAAAAATCAATTTCAACATTAATATCATAATCTATGTCTGGGTGCGTGTCCACCTTGTTTAATGTTATAAGCTTATGTTACAAACACTGCGCTCCTTTACCGATAGATAGAGTAAACTACATTTTTTGGATGTACTGGATGTTATGGTTTATAAAATATATCTTACCTCCCTTATTTGTGGATACTTTTTTTTTGTTTCCACAGAAAGTGTCTTGAAATCACCCTGAAGAGCCTCCACAAATTTTTGGACTGACTCATTTCCTCCGCCGGGACCAGCCGATCGCATGAATGACATTATTTGCAATTTATTGTTAACTGTAATATTTAATGAAGTTAATTCATCGCAAATCTTCAAATTATATATTCGATCAGATGAGAATTCATAACAATGTAAAAAACGAAAATTTTTACTGCGACTGCAATACAGAAATTTTCAAGCAACTTGTCAAATATTTGTGAAGTAAAATCACGAACTGATGATGCATCTGAAGCAGTTTTACACCAAACAGATCGAAAAGCGATATCTTAATGATGTTGCCTAGACATGTTTACATTTGAAACCGTTTCTCGTTTGGTTTAAAAATTCGTAAAGATTTGATGCCAATGTGTGTGTGGGTGAAATTAACTGAATATTCAAATGTTGGCCAGAAGGAGAGATAATATGAACACGCGTTCGGCGAATTACGTTGATCTTCTTTCGTTTGATAAATGCTACTTTGTAGTGGCCAGCATTCGGACATTCAGTAAACTTCACACAGACATTAGCGATCACATGTTCATGATTGAAAACTAGAAACTATGTGTAGCCACAATGGTTTCCAAAAACCCGAAGAGAAAAAGTGTCAAAAGCAAATACGTCTCGCCAAGGGCAATGGCATACAATTCATTTTTCTCCAAAAAATTCTACACTCCTTAGGCCTGGCTAGATGCAGTATCTTTTGAAATGGTTTCACTACTGGTATGTTGACACTATTGGAGGCTACCCACTGTGGTTTCTCGTTTGGTTTCAAAGTTCGTAAACATGTGATGCCAATGTGTGCGTGAAAATAACTGAATATCCAAATGTTGGCCAGACTGAGAGAAAACTGCAATTCCGAACAAGAAGAAGACAACAATATTGCTGCAGAAAAAACACGAAGAGCAGAAACGCAGAAACGGCGCACATGATGTAAACAAATTTTGACGAGCGTCTGGCGTACTGGTTAAAATTCCCACACAGTTCGAGTGTTTATTAAACATTCACGTTTTGTACGTGGTTTGATTCCTATCAAAATGCAATGTGATGCGTTCTCTGTGTGAAGACTTCTCCTACAAAGCACGACCGACAAACACGGAGTAAGAGTAAACAACAGAAAACTCTGTGTGAACGCTCCTTTAGAAAACAAAGGAGCGTTTTTTTTCCTTTATCCTAATAGCCTGTTTCCATAAAAATATTTAATTAGCGTTCACACAGAGAGTACTCCGTGTTTGTCGGAGAAGTCTTCACACAGAGAACGCATCACATTGCATTTTGATAAGAATCAAACCACGTACAAAACGTCAACGTTTAATAAACACTCGAACTCTGTAGGAATTTTAAAAATATGAAGAACTCTACTAATACAATTAAAACATGCGTCCGACAACACGATAGTTTGTAAATTTTTACAACGGAGTCCGTAAAATGATCAGCTGATGAATGTAATCAACGCTTTTCTTTGTCTGACGCCTCTCATAAGATACTGATCTCTGCATCTTAAAAACGACGCTGCACTAAACCGAAATAACAGCGTTGCGTTAACATATGTTCTGACAAAAAGTTTTTTTAAACAATCGGCATATTTACTTTATATCACCCGGCAGTGGTCGTATATAAACCTCCCTAAATCGTGTCTAACTTTCGTTGCTATCTGTTCGCACCTTGATTTTTTTCACGTAAGTTTTCCTACGTTATTAGAGATAACTTTTCTGTGATCTATGTCAATTTTCGGCAGATAGGGTTCGAAGAGTTGTGAAGAAAACTTTAATTAAAAATGAATTTTTGAGGGCATTAAGAAGTAATTACAATTGTTAAACACAGGAATTAAGCAGGCAAGGATTTTTTAAACTCAATAGAGAAATACGGCGATTGTAATGGCGAAACATTTGGTAAGCCAAAAAGGGAAGATAAATAAAGAAGTTTTGTAAATATGCAAGTATATAAGGTGCTTCGCATAAGATGGGGAAAAAGTCTAAATGTGTAGGTTGAGTCGAAACAAGAAAAAATGGGAATAGTGATCAAATCCTCCCGTTTAGGCGGAGGATTTCATTTTCTAAAAATCCGCCTTAAAATCTGAAAAAAATAAATAATATAAATAATAAACCTAAATACTGGGTTTGAAAGTTCAATATTTTCTCCTCAACCTCATTTTTGAACTAATTCCAATGTCAAATAGTTTTTGAGAAAATTAATTGAAATTAAAAAAAACGACTTGGAATTACCGTTATTTGTAAATGTTGTGCGTTTATAAATCGAGTTTTTAGAAAATGGTCCCTCCCGGCTAAACGGGGAGGGCTAAGCTTCATGCCCTATTGTTTTTTTATCCCTTCTGCGAATCACCCTGTATATCGTATATGGATGTAGATATAAATAGTTGCGCTGGATCAGAAGCAGTAAAAGTAATAGTGGTAGCTGTATAGAGGATTCCGTGCTATATTTTTTACAGGCCTGGATCGATTGGCATGTGTGTGTGTGTTCTCTGTTTCTAAACTCTACTCACTCCACCCACCCACTCACTCACTACATATTTATATATAGATTTTTTTTTGCCTTGTTGAATTTTTTGCAAGTTAAAGTTTTATAGATTATTTAAAAATATCCTTAATTTTTGAAAACCATGTGTTGAAATTTGTATCATAATGGGTTTTTAAATGAATGAATAAAACATAGTATATGAGAAAATATAGAAACTACTGCTGAAATAATTGCATTTGTTAAATACCTCGAAAGGTATGAACTGTTTTGTCAATAAAATCTACGTCATTGAAGAAACGGTTTAGATCTTAAGTTACACAACTTTTTCTCACTGTTTTCGGAACTTTTGAATATAAGCATGTAAACTTGCATATAAATACATCTATGCATTTTGTGATGAACGCTCTAAACTGAGCAAATTCTTTACAGTTTGAAGTCCTACATCGAAAATATGCATAAATTCACGAAGTGGACTCACAACTGAATAACATATTCGTACATATGCATATAACGTCGCATAAAATTTTGTTTTGACCTGGCTACTATTTATATTTACAAACACTACCTAATTAAATTATTGACTATCATGTTTTACATGTGCTGATTTAAAATCGATTCTCGCAAACTTTATTGTTTTTCTTTTAATATTGTATTGTATTATTATTCTTGGTTATTAATATTTTTATTTAATCTTTTTATACCCTACACACGAAGTGATGAGGGTATATTCATTTACTTTTTTCTATTGCTTTATTCACTCACTTACTATTATATTACATTTCCGTTTGTAACGCATTAAAGAAGGTCGTACATCGACCTCCTGAGTTGATTTAGCCATGTCTGTCTGTGGAAATCACGATTACAGGAGAACGAATAGAGATATCTTCTCATAGCTTCTTATAGCTCAATTTCTCAGCTTTTAGAACGAATTTGCGATTGAAATATTTTTGTCTCTGACCAAAAACGACTACCACAATGGGCGTGCTCCGCCCACTAATTAAATAAAATTCGATTACAGGAGAACGAATAGAGATATAGAGATACGAATAGACGAATTTCGATTCATTCTCTCATTTGCTTAATAACTCTGCTTTTTTTATCGTCGTTGATTTGTCTTTGTATACAGTACAAAAGGTTTTTTGTTCTGTTTCGTAAATGATTATATAGAGTTACTGGGAAAATATAAGTATACTTATATATATATAAATAATAAGTATACTTTTCATTGAAATCAAATTGCAATCAGGAATAAGAAACCTAAATTTCTATGCAAATATGCGCTCGTGTATACCATACATAAATATACAAATCCAAATAAGTATAGTGAGAACGCGCTCACCATACGAACCGCCATGTAAATTGAAGTACAGGTAGTGACCTGAATTAAGCGACAGAGTGTTATTGCAATTAAAGTCGAGTACTGATCTGAATTGAGTGAGAGAGTTTCCATAGAAATTGAAATGCGGGTCCTGATATTGGAAACCACAAATAAAATTTTTGCATATAGGAGATGCGCATTCTATATATTATATACAGTTGTCACACAATTTATTCGGTCACCCTGCATTGCATACAAAATATGCAGTTTTTTACTTTAAGTATTTGCAATTAGTCCATTATTTCTTTTGAATCAATGTAAGAATGTTGTTTTCTTTATGATCTGCCAAAAAAAACAACCGTTATGTCTGCTCACACAGAAGAGTTCCATGAAAAACAAACAGAGATGGTAAAATATTGCAAAAAAATTATCATACACTCTCTTCTTATGATCCTGTTGCTTCAAATATAATGGTAATCGACATCTGACTTTTGACTAATTTGGTTGAAAACGAAGTATCATTGGATTTTCTAAGCATTTTCTGTCGAATGGCAGCAAATCACCGGAAGGTCAAAAATATTAACTCCGCGTGAAATAATAGCTTCCGTTGTGCAAAAACCGAAAATAACCGCCACCATACTATGTCAAGAGTCTTTAAAAAAAAAATAAGTACACAAACAATTCGTAATTGCCTACATAATGCTGGTTATCGCACGCTAGGCGCACAATATTTTTAAATATAATACAATTTTTATTTTAAAATTATTGTAACCTATAACTAACTTTACTTAGATTAATTACTGAATTTGTTTTCTCATATTTCTTTTAGGTATAATATGCCTCTCAGAAATGTTAAAATAATGCCATATAAATTTCTGAAATTATATACAGAAAAATGGAAACAATATCCAAGATTGCCCTGATATTGGTTCCAATACTTGTCGTGGAAGGTATTATTTATGCACACGCAATCGTAACAGCAACACAAAGATTTGACGCTAACAATGCAGAAGCAACTCAAAATATATATTCAAAACCTTCAGCAAATACCGATGTCGATTTAAATTCTGAAACCTCTGGCTTATCATCATCATCATGTATTTCAACATTTACTACAGCTGAGGAAGAACAAGAAAAACTATTAAATAAAGAGGAGAGTGAAATATCAGTGTTGGGCTTCACCATACAACTGCCTTTCAAGTTTGGCCTTGGAAAATCCGAAAGTGCGCTCCAACCCAGCAACGCCGAGAATCGTTTTAAGCTTTACTGTGAGAACACAAGCATAACAAATATCAATGCTATACTTGAGTCGAAGAAATATATAAACTATGAGTACATAACACTTAATCACTGTTACAGCAAACTTCCTGCCACTAACTTAGTCCTTCAGCAGCATGAAAGCATAAAAAGATTTAGTTGGTTACAGAGCGCTGTGCTAGATCCGCAAATGGAGCAAATCTTTACAACGTATCAGCGAAATTTACAGTCGCTAGAATCGCTCGATTTAACAAGCAACGAAATCGTCTGCATGGGCTGGGCAAAGCCACTGACGATGCGGCGATTGCGTGTGCTTAAATTAACCGACAATCAGCTAAATAGTACCGTTTGTTCATTATTGGAGTTTCAGCACATGAACCACTTGACTGGGTTATACCTAGAAAACAACCGCATTGAGCAGTTGAACTCGCACGCTTTTGATAACTTGAGTGAATTGAAATGCTTAAATTTGTCGCAGAACTTCATCAGTGATTTGCCTCGAAATATATTCGATGGTGTTATAAAGTTGCAGCGGCTGCTATTTGCAAACAATCGGCTGTCAATTCTACCTTTCCAGCTGTTTGAAAGCATGCGCAATCTACAGCTACTTGACTTGTCGGGAAATCAGTTGCTCTCATTTCCAGACAACTTTTTCGCGCTAAACAAAGAGTTGCTGCAACTATTCCTACAGCGAAATGCTCTGCAGGGCATTGGTAAGAGTACATTCTTTAATTTGCGCAAACTGAAGCATTTGGATGTGTCTCAAAATGAAATAGCAAGCATCGATCGCAAAGCATTCGATTCTCTCGAACAGCTGATTACGCTGAATATGTCTGATAATAAGTTGACTGTTCTTTCTTCGATACTCTTTCATCCGATGAATAACCTACAGCAGTTAGATTTAAGTCGCAACCAGTTTTCACAACTTCCAAGCGGAATATTTATGCGTCAAAATGCGCTCGTTAGCTTACGCATCGATGGTACACCCATAGAGGCGTTAAACAATTGGATCTCACGATCTGATGAAACACACATTAATGCGCAAATATTGCAACATCTGCGCCTAGTCTCCATACAAAACAATCCAAAGTTGACGCGGCTCACCAAGACGCTCTTCCTAAATGCACCCAATATACATGAGCTGTTATTGGCCAGTAATGCGCTGCAGCAGCTACCTGCAGAAATTGGAAGTCTGCATCAGTTGCAACACTTAAACGTCAAGGACAACAGTTTGACTTTTTTGCCGAAGAGTCTCATGGATTTGTCAAATTTGCGTTACTTTGATTTTTTGAATAACGATTACATATGCGATTGTAAACTTTACTGGTTGGCCGACTGGCTCACAAATTCCAGTTCCCTGCTGCGACGCTCCAGTGATTTCCAAAGTTCCGAACAGCTTCAAATGAATGAAGACAACAAATACAAATACCTTGATGAGATTATTAATGCGTTAAAGTGTCATCATGGTTATCCGGGTGATATGATCAAGATTTTAAAGAAACTACGATGTCAGAAACCGAAAATTATGTCACCTAAATCGAAAATGCATCAACTTCTTTCGACAGCTAAGCTTGAATGTTCCTTTTCTGGTAGTCCAGCGCCTGATGTTATTTGGGTAATTTAAAAATCCAAAGTTACATATTCAAGTTATAAGTTATATAACTCAAATTTTTAATGAAATGTCTACAATTCCAGTTAATTTCAATACATCAATAGATTGGTCCCATTCACTAGGCATATAAAATTTTGAATCTAGCGTAAAAATTTTTCTAAATTTAAAGTAACTGTGATAAATTAAAGTCGAATTTTAATCTCTAAAATATGATGTGATTGTGATTTCACTTTTTGCCTTGCATAGGTCACGCCATCCAATACAATTCTCCGACATCATGCTGATCCAGACAAATATCCAATCATTATAAACCACAACGATAAAGAGATGGGTAAATTTCAGCTTGCCTCTCTTGCCGATGAGAGCAAATTAAATGTAAGTCTCCAGCGCCGCGATGTTGTCAACCGTGTTGCACTTATTGAGGACGGCTCACTGCTTATTCATAATATTTCCCGCAGTGACAGTGGGTTGTACACGTGCTATGCTTATAATGTGATGGGAAATGCGTCGGATTTTATCAGGTAATTTTTCACTTCTATTACGAATAGTTCGCTTGTTAAATCTATACTTTTGTACATCAATTGCTTAGACTGTCAATAGATCCCATCGTTTTTTATCGTGTTAAAATCGGTAGTTTACTGGCCGGTATAGCAGCTGCAACAGCATTTCTGCTGATAACTTTAATAGTTCAAGGAATACGTGCTATTTTCGCCAAGTAAGTAGGATAAATATCCTCAATCAATATTTTTTATTCACTTTTTTCCGTTGGCAGACTCGGTATATGTGACCGATTTCATTGTTGTGGACGCAATAGAAAATCACCACGTGCCAAACAAATTTACGCAATGTTAGACAGCATAGAGCACTATAAAAGTCAACAATTGGAGCGTCTACGAGAGAACTACGCTCAACAGGTATGTATCTACATACATACATATATTGTCAACATTTATTTTTAGTTGATTTTTTAATTTCGAACTCATCGTTTTAATTGGGCCTAGTAAGGTTTTTATTTATATACTCTTTAACTAGAAATCCTAATTACATATAGTTTATAACCGATTTCACTTCCGTTAATGTTCGTTCCGGACATCGTCTAAAAAAAGAATGGCCCTACCCAGATAGACAAATGTGCATCATAATGGCACCATATTGATACCAATAAATCATCGCACAACGTTGCCTATGATGGCAAAAATTTTAGCATGTATGCTACATAATGTGATGGCAGACGAAAAACTCTGGCCAACAGTCGAATGAAAACATTGTCTGCACAGCCAAACCCAAGTGCATAAATTTCGACGGTGAATATGTTTTTCTCTACCATATGTCCTATATATCAAAACATTAACAAAGCCAAGCTTGACAAAGCAAACATCGTAAAGCTAAACCATAATGTTTACTGAATCCTATATTAACAACAACCTCACTAAATTTAACTATGTCTGATACCCGGTGGAGTTCCCTCCTTCGACTAATCCTAATAAACATCATACTCAACCAATTAACCTTCCCCATACCCCTTTGCCCTTCAGCCTATGGATCCACAGATTCAAGATCTACAAACAGTACTTAAAAAGTATATAGAATCAGTGAACCCTGAAAATATTAAAATCTTAACACCTGTCTTTGTTTCACTCTTTTCCGCCATTGAAAAACCAAATGTAAACAAAACTGCTATTGATCCAGTAGTGAAACCCCTTTTTTCACTTTTTATTAAACTTTCCTTCCTACAAATGAAGATCCGCAAATTAAACTGTACTAGCATTAGAATTAAAATTCCGCAGATTACAGAATACTTTCACTCTTTCGACATATGAATAGCTTGTCTATCGGAAACTTTCCTAAAACCTCACTATTCTTTCAACATTAGAAATTATAACATCATTCGCTCCGAGAGAGTGTCTTGGCGGTGGTGTTTCTATCCCTTCTTCGCAGAATGAAGTAACTTGCGAATATGCTTTTGGCGTGAAAAAGTTTTCTTAAAAATATCTAGAATTTAATTTCAGGACTTCTTCGAATTCGTTGGCTAAACCCTTGGACCTAGAAAGGTGAAGTTTTGCACAAAGTTTTCTTTTATGATGTGATAAGAAAGGATTTTTATAAGAGTTATCTTTTGTTAGCCATCAAAAAGTGCGTGAAGTTAAATTCGTAAATCCGACGATAACTTAGCAAAGATCTGAACCCAAAAACGAATACGAATTCGTATTCTGTACCCATTCCAAAGTAATGGCTTCAATTGTAGCGCTCTTTTGTTCAACGAAATATATATTTTGAGCAACAAATTTACATATTTCAAGAAAATAATATATATACTTCAAAGATTACGCTTACTTTTGAAAAAATTTTAAAATTTGTGGAAGTGGTTCTGTTATTTTTATTATGTTTAAATATTCTTAGAATTCAAGAATTTTCTGTATACCCTTTTGTTTTTCTTTAAATTTTTTTTTTTATTATAATATTTCGTTGATCCTCCTTTGACCTTCAAAACAGCTTCCACTCTTCTGGACATTGAATCATAGAGATTTTGGACATGGTTGGTTTGGTTTTTGGTTTTTTCGTCGTACCACACTTTCTTTATAATAATTTGTAACTCCTGGATGGATTTTGGAGAAATCTCTTGAATTTTTCGATGCATAATTCCACACAAATTTTCAATGATATTAAGGTCTGGAGATAAGATAAGATAAGATTTTCTCTTACTTGTGTTACCTGTGAATTCACAATGACCATTAGAATGCATTTTTAAGTAAAACTTAAAGGTTTACTTACAGAGCGAGCTCGGTGGCACGGTGCACTATCGTCTTGAAAAAGTGTGTTTTCAACATGGCAGCTCAGTCCCTCAATTGTTGAACCACGCCTTTTTTGATAACATTTTTATACTTTTTTGCATTCACGGAACCAGCAATAAAATTTGCCCAACTCCATAATATGTTATGCATCCCCATCAGAGAACTGCATGAATGCCCATATTTGAGCTTGTGAGCCACTCACGAATTTATGAATGTTTGCATGATTCACACTCACAAACTATGAATGTCTTCATGATTCACATTCACAAACTATGAATGTCTGCATGATTCACATTCACAAACTATGAATGTCTGCATAATTCACATTCACAAACTATGAATGCCTGCATGATTCACATTCACAAACTATGAATGCCTGCATGATTCACATTCACAACCAATGAATGCCAGCATGATTCACATTCACAAACTATGAATGTCTGCATGATTCACATTCACAAACTATGAATGTCTGCATGATTCACATTCACAAAGTATAAATGCCTTCATGATTCACATTCACAAACTATGAATGCCAGCATGATTCACATTCACAAACTTCAAGTGGTAGAGCCAATTGCGCTTGAATGAGCGAGCACTTGCGATGGCATCTTACACTGGCAAAACTAAGAAAAATTAAATATAGATTCTAACATTTGCTTTTAATAAGAAAATGAGGATTCCTTTATAATATTAAAACATGTCGTTTTGAAGCAAAACACTAAAATTAAAAGTTTTTTTCAATAAATAAAAAATATTTTTCGTAATTAAATATTACATTTTTTTCAAAAAATAAAAAACCTATAACTTCATTTTAGTTATTGTTAAAACCGAGTCAAAGGAGTACAAAATTTAAGCAGATTGAATATATGTCCCTAGATTTTAAAGCATATGTGACACAAATCTCACGTAAACATTCCAGTTTTTCATTACAAAAATGCTTTCATATGCATACATTTTTTAAGTGCACTTTGAAAACTGGGACTTCGAAGCGTCTTGCTGCGTAAGATAACTGAATGCATAGGTGTAGAATATACAGGCATTTTTTACGGAGATAAGTGAGCCCTTTTCAAAAATAAGACGAATTATCTGTGAACCCGTGTCCCCTCCCTAACTCTACCTGCCTACTTCAGTGCACTTCAAACAAAAGCGATAGCTTTATATTTTTATATTTCAGGCGGCAGTCGACGTCTTCAACTGCTTTTTTGTTCGGCATATTGCATTTGCTCTCCTTATTTCGTGAGCCAGCTACTCTCATCAAGGCTTTGCATCCCTTTTCCACCTACTGCAAAGTGTAAAGTTTGAATCGTTAATTGTATTTTTGAAAAAGAATCTTTCCGAAGACTATGCAGTTCGCAATTGCTGCAGGTAAACATGGTCTCCTGATTATATATGAGTGTGAAGCACTCGAATAGAGTTTTTATACCCTACACCTTAAGGTAAGGGTATATTCACTTTGTAACGAAATGTGTAACGCATAGAACTAGAGACGATAGGTATAGAAAAGTATATATATTCTTGATCAGCGTGACCTCCTGAGTCGATTTAGCCATGTCCGTCCGTCTGTCTGTCTGTCTGTCTGTTGAAATCACGATCACAGGAGAACCAATGAAGATATCGTGATGAAACTTTGCAGATATATTGTTTTATGTGGTGGGCAGGTTGGTATTGAAAATGGGCAAAATCGGTCCACGGCCACGCCTATTTTTTATTAAAAATGTAAAATCAGCGTTCGTTTTTGAGCTATTACAACAAAATTTCATTCCTGGGTATAGAGTAGCATTATCCGTGAATGTGCCAAATATGGGCGTGATCCGCCCACTTTTAGATTACACAGGCAAAAGAGGGTTATATTGTTAAATATATAAACTTCCTGAATAAAACTTAAGATAACAACTTGTTTTACAAAAAAACATTATTACATCAAAACTGGGTGCGGTCCGCCCACTTTTACACTACATATACAGTATAGCAGTATGAAAAAAAGTTTATTACCACGGAAATAAAGTTTAAATGAACACAATTATAAAAACAACTAAGCTAGTTATTTTTTTTTTAAAAAGGTAATGACCACGCCTACTATTTATACAGAGGCGTCGCTAGGTCTCATGGAGCCCGGAACGGTTAATCAACTTGTAGCCCCAAAAATGCCTAGAATGCAATAAGTCAATACTTGATTTCCACAACTGCCGCCCCCGACATTGTGCCGCCCAGAGTGGACCGCCACCCCCGCCCCATCCTAGCTTCGACACTTTTTTTAAAACTTTTAGGTGTAGGGTATCTAAGATTCGGCCAGGCCGAATATAGCTTTCTTACTGGTTTAAGCTCATTCAAGAAATTTCCCAAAAATGAATGGAAATGAATGCTTTGTTATGCTTTGTTATTATGAATACATTGGGCTCACTCAAGTTACCAGGCGATCATGTTTGACAAGGCAGTTGAAGGTAAGCGACAACCTTATGATCACTGAAGAGAACCGGTTCTTTACGAGGAAAGATTGCTCCTTACACCTAACGGAAATCTAAAAATCCTACAAAAATCTTCCTTCTCATTCACACCAAGCAGTAGCTGGCTCACGAAATAAGGAGAGCAAATGCAATATGCCGAACAAAAAAGCAGTTGAAGACGTCGACTGCCGCCTGAAATATAAAAATATAAAGCTATCGCTTTTGTTTGAAGTGCACTGAAGTAGGCAGGTAGAGTTAGGGAGGGGACACGGGTTCACAGATAATTCGTCTTATTTTTGAAAAGGGCTCACTTATCTCCGTAAAAAATGCCTGTATATTCTACACCTATGCATTCAGTTATCTTACGCAGCAAGACGCTTCGAAGTCCCAGTTTTCAAAGTGCACTTAAAAAATGTATGCATATGAAAGCATTTTTGTAATGAAAAACTGGAATGTTTACGTGAGATTTGTGTCACATATGCTTTAAAATCTAGGGACATATATTCAATCTGCTTAAATTTTTTACTCCTTTGACTCGGTTTTAACAATAACTAAAATGAAGTTATAGGTTTTTTATTTTTTGAAAAAAATGTAATATTTAATTACGAAAAATATTTTTTATTTATTGAAAAAAACTTTTAATTTTAGTGTTTTGCTTCAAAACGACATGTTTTAATATTATAAAGGAATCCTCATTTTCTTATTAAAAGCAAATGTTAGAATCTATATTTAATTTTTCTTAGTTTTGCCAGTGTAAGATGCCATCGCAAGTGCTCGCTCATTCAAGCGCAATTGGCTCTACCACTTGAAGTTTGTGAATGTGAATCATGCTGGCATTCATAGTTTGTGAATGTGAATCATGAAGGCATTTATACTTTGTGAATGTGAATCATGCAGACATTCATAGTTTGTGAATGTGAATCATGCAGACATTCATAGTTTGTGAATGTGAATCATGCTGGCATTCATTGGTTGTGAATGTGAATCATGCAGGCATTCATAGTTTGTGAATGTGAATCATGCAGACATTCATAGTTTGTGAATGTTAATCATGCAGACATTCATAGTTTGTGAATGTGAATCATGCAGACATTCATAGTTTGTGAATGTGAATCATGCAGACATTCATAGTTGTGTTAAGATAGCAAGCGGCTTGGTGGAGTGAGTGCACTCATGCAGATCTCTGATCCCCATACCAAAACATAAGGTGAATGCTTGACTGTTCGAAGAATGCACTCATCTGAATATCGTTCCTTCGATCTCCTTCGAACTGTGGCTTTTCCATCGGGCCCAATCAAATTGAACTTCGATTCATCACAAAATATGACATTTCTCCAATCAGAAGCTATCCATTTTTTATGCTCCTTGGCCAATTTTAACCGCCTTTTCTTCATAGCCGCTGTTAATCCCGGCTTTTTGGCTAGTCGGCGAGCTGGAAGACCCATACTTGTTAGGAGTCTGGAGACAGTTCTTCTGCTGATTTGTATTCAAAGCTTTTCCTGAAGGTCTCTCCTTAGTTCCCTAGCAGTCTGGAACCGATTTCGAAGGCACATTCGTTCCAACGATCGATCTTCCCGCGGTGTAGTGATTCTTGGTCTCCCACTTCCGGTTTTGCTCTGTATGCTTCCGGTTACTTGAATTTTTTTTAAAAAACGTCGCACTGTGCTTTCGTTACACCCAATTCTTTGGGAAATTTTTCGATTGGAATAGGTTTCTCCACTCAGTGCTACAATACGGCTAAAACACGACTTCGGATGGATCTGATTTCTCAAACGTTAATGGACAATTGTTGACAGAGTGTGTCATTTTATAGCAAAAATTATATGCATAAACAGGTAAAAAGAAAATTTTTTATCAGTTGAAACATTTTCCTAACATTTTTTACCTGCAAAGTGAAAAATTTGCGAATTTTCCAGGTGCGGATTTTTTTTGGGCCACGGGTGTACATTGAATTAAGAAAATGCATGGTTCGTATTTTATATCGACGGTCATCTACAGTGCTCAATCTCACTTTCTGTCATACATCCCATCCCCACACACTGCAAACATTTGGACAATATTTAGGCGATAAATTTATACGGAGAGTTCAGCAACTCACTTTCTTATTGCAACGGCAATATTTGGGCAATACGTTTATATGCCGAGCTCCGACAACTCGCTTTCTTATTTCTATGGCAGTTGTTTGGCTACTTAACTTGATGCCAAGGGAACAGCTACATACAAGGGCCGTAAGAAAGCTATTAGAGTGTATAGCCGGCAAAAATTTTTTATTTTTCGAATCGCTTTTTTATAGTCGGCGATCGAAAATATTTGCAGTTTTAATTTTTTTTATTTAACAACCAAAATATTCACTAAAAATAATTTATATGGCAGCGTAACTTTTGCCGGGTGAGCTAGTAATGAATAATAAAAATGAGCTTCATATATGTATATATGGTAATTATTAAAGGGTCCGCCATCTAACGTTTTTTTTCAACTAGTGCTTATTTCGTGAATGGTAACACTTAGCTCATGTCTGATTTGACAGATAATTAGTTTTATCCTTTCGCTGAACGAATATGGTTGTGTATACGCTTGAACAACGCTGGGAAATATTGCGACATTACTTTGAAAATCATGGTAATGTTGCAGAATGTGTGCGAAAATTGCGTACGGATTTTGGAAGAAGAGAAGCACCGTCAGCTCCGTATGTTCGTTATCTTGTGAAAAAAGTGAAAGAAACTGGCATCCTCATCGATAAACCAAAGCGTGAAAATCCAAAAACAGTGCGTACACCCGAGAATATTGCTGCTGCGGCAGAAAGTGTGTGTGAAGCATAAGACCATGGATTGAATTTTGCATAAAGACCATGGTATGACGCCATACAAAGTCCAATTGGTTCAGGAGTTGAAGCCAACTGACGACCATCCAGTGCGTTTTTGCTTTGCTAAGTGGGCCTGCGATCGACTTACAGAAGATGCCGATTTTGCCAAAAAAATCATCTTTTCAGATGAAGCTCATTTTGATCTATGTATTTTTGGTATGTAAATAAGCAAAATTGTCGCATTTGGGGCACAGAAAACCCGCACGCATACATTGAAAAGCCAGTGCACCCAAAACGAGTCACTGTTTGGTGAGGATTTTGGTCCAGAGGCATAATTGGGCCATTTTTCTTCGAAAATGAGAAAGTGGCCGTTACAGTCAATGGCGATCGTTATCGGGCCATGTTGAACGAATATTTGTTCACAAAAATTGAAGAGGAGGATATTGGCAACATTTGGTTTCAACAGGATGGCGCTACGTGCCACACAGCCGATGCTACACTCGAAGTTTTCGAGCATTTTCAAAAAAAAAAAGTTATTTGGCGGACCCTATATATTCTTTATCACTTTCACCTCTTGTCTGTCTATCTGTCCGTCTATGTAGAAATCACGATTACAAGAGAACGATAGAGATATCTTCATCGAATTTGGAACGAATGTTCTCTATCATCAGAAACTCATTGGAAAAAACAATGGATGTTTTCAAATGGCTTCTTTTGTATCCAAGCAGATTATGGAAAATAGATTTCTGCCAACATTCAAAGTAGAAGGTTACAAATTTATTTTGTTGGGAAGATGAAACAGAAGCCATGGTTGGTAAAACAATTCCAAGATATGTCGCATTCTAATAATAAAAGGTACCATCAAATTGGTCACAGCCAATGAGGTAGAAGTGGCTTAACAGATCAATATGTCTAAAGTAATGGGTGATTGTAAGCTCGTTGTTTGGGACGAGAGTACAATGGCGCATACGAAAGCTTTTGAAGTCCTCAACATGACTCTCAAATATATTAGGGACAACAGTATTGCAATGTGTGCTGTGACTGTAATACTAGCTGGAGATTTCAGTCAAACTCACCTGTAGTGCCAAGAGGAACACGAGCTGATCAGGTTCGCGCATGTTTTAAGTCACATCTATGTCCGTACATAAAATCACTTTCTCTCTCAAAAAATATGAGGGTTTAGTTGAGAGTAAACAGTACAGTAATGGAAAGCTTGAAATTCCATTAGAATTGGGTATAGTAGCTAATAACTTTAAAGAACTAATTAAGAAGAAGAGAAGATTCATCCAAGGCGATATTGCGAATATTTCCATGGAATGGCTATGCGAACGTTCGATCCTCACTCTAAAAAACGATAGGGCTGCTGTTAATAACGATATGTTGCTCAGATCGTTTCAATCAACGTAAATAGAATATAATTCCCTGGATTCGATATTGAAAACCAATGTTACTGTTCATTACCCTATGGAATTCTTAAATACTCTAAACCCTCCAAACCGAACGACCCAACTTCGGTCCGAAGTTCGGAGAAGTAAACTTCTCCGAAAGTTGGTTTTCCATTAATGTTGCTGAGGAACCCTAATTCACCAATGCAATGGCACAAGACCTCAAATTTAAGCACTTCACAAAAATGTAATTGAAGCTATAATGTTCACCGGTTGTGCACGGGCAGAGGAAGTATTTATTCCGAGAACCCTTGATACCATCCGATGTTTCGCGATACCAAAGTTTGTGTCGCAATGACTATTAATAAATCTCAAGGTCAAACACTCAAGATTGCAGATGTTGACTGAAGATTGTTTCTCACACGGTCAGTTTTATGTTGCATGCTACAAGTAAGCTCATCTAGCAATCTGATAATATGTGCTCCTAATGGAACGACTACTAATAAAGTGTACAAAGCTAAATGTGAGTTTCTTTAATAAGTAATTTGTTTATGTGCTTAAATGGAGATACTCATACCTCCACCTAAAAACGTTGTCTAAAAATACTTTTCATTGATTTTCTTACAGATAACCCTTGGCTTACGCCGGTTCGATTTACGCCGATTTCAAAACTATACCGCCGTTGCACATTGCTCCACTTTCGCATTTAAACGGCAATTTTTCTATAATAGACTTCGTTCCGTTTTAATAATTAATGTTCAGGTTTAAGAGTTATGAAATCGATGTTGGGATTTAAATGAAAACGTAAAAAGAACATCATCGCATAAGCCGGTGCTATATGGTATCGGTGCTCAAGTGTATAATAAATAAATAAATAAATAAATAAATAAATAAAACATCATCGCATCAATTCAATATTCAAGAAGTTCTTCAAGAAAAAGAATTGAAATTAGTGAAGAACAAGGATTTTTTAAGAATAAGTATTCACGTTTATTTTATTAAATCACATATATAATGTATTTTTACACAAGCATAATTATTAAAAAAAAAATAGTTCAGAAAATATTAACACATTCTAGTTGCTGTCACAAATAAATTTGATTGTATGCACTAAAGGGCAATTCCCCTATATTTGTGCTATTTACAATTGCTCTGACCAGTAAATTTGCTTGTATGCACAAAAAGGGAATTCCCCCTAATTTGTGATATAAACATATTTCGCAAAAATTAAATTTAACCAAAAAAAAATTAAGCCGCAACGATTTTGAATCGTATTAAATGGAATAAAATCGTGTAAAAAAATTTAAAATTTGTTTATTTTCAAACCGTGTTATATCAAAATCGTGTAAAAACAGAATTGAGTGTATTTATCCAAAAAATTTAAGATATCAGAAACTGAAATTTAATATCTCTTCAAAACATTCAACTTTCTGTTATAATAAAATAAATTTTAGAAATTAAATTTATGAAATTTATATTTATACATATTGTATTTTATATGTAAATATATAATGTAAATTTAATATTAATATTTACAGTACATATTGTACTATGTATTTTAATTTCTTGTTTATTCACAAGTAAAATTATTTGCTTGCATTTCACTAATGTGGAACCGAACCCTATACTTAGGTGTAGAATTAGGTTCGTTTTACGCTGGATTTGAGCGGGTTTTGCTGCAAAGCATTTTGTATTACGATACTACTATTCGAAGTATTGATCTCCACTCAACGCGGGTTATTTCAGCTAGTATAATAAAAGTATAAACACATTAACATCATCCTCTGATATACTCGCTATTTACTGCTACATAATGTACCTATTCAACATTGTATTCTCGTAATACAGAGCATACTATGTACTATTTTAATAATTTCAGTTTACTCTCCTGTTATCGTTTACAACTATCATGTAGCTATCATGTACTCACAGGACGGCAATATAACCTCTCCTGGTCACGGCGATCCTTTCCCAACAATTCAACAACTAACCAACTAGTGTGATGGTATCAAATGCAAGCAATATGCGGACAATATGATATAAAAACTTACATCTGAAATGTTTTTATACGCGAATATTAATTTCTTCATGTAATATTCTCAATAAAAAACAGCATTACTATATCGCACAGTACATGTAAATCTACATCTGTCTGTCTATCTCTCTGATATTTATTTTATAAATATTTCAATTCTATTTAGAAGAATCGAACCCGGGCTCTTTACATGCAAAAGGAAAGCTCGTCCGCTGAGCTAAATCTCTATATGAAATTATATGTTTAAATACTGTTAAACATAACTATTTCATGAACTGATATACATATGAATTTCATATTATTATTGTTATATATTTTCGTGCAATATTGTACATCACATGACTGCAACATATGACGCATTAATACCTTCATATTGAAATCTATTTATCCTTCAACATTCTAAGTATTTGATACATTAGTTCAGAACACAGCTAGCTGTGGAAATGATTTCATGCTTGTGTATTGAAAACCTTTCTTCTAAACAACGCTTTCTTCAAAGACTACTAAAATGTTAGTGTTAAACAACGATTTTCAGCGACTTTATAAATTCTTGTTGCTCATTTTAATTTTTTTTGGTTTTTAATTTACGATTTCATAATAATATGATTTCAGGTTCATCGCATTCGAGAAAATTGTGCCCAACAAGTTGAATGGATTCAAAGCAGTTACACTTCGCAGGCAAAACATATTAAGGAATTTCGTGATATTGGGTCCAACCACCTCAGTTCACTGAAGGATCAATATTACGATCAGGTTTTTATTATAAATTATTTCAATTATTTTCATAAATACAAATTAATAAAATAGTATTAAAACCAAATTAATACTATTTCAGGTCAAAAAGGTTCGTGATTATTCAACTGGCCAACTAAACTGGGTCCGTGAAAATTACGTCTTCCAAAGAAATAAAATTCGTAAATTTAGCGCACATCAGGTGTTGCGTCTGCGCGAGGGTTACAAATATCAACAGCAAACACTCAATAAGGTGTTAGAAAATCTACCAAGTTTCTATTTCGAAAATTGTAGAGGTCGCTGTGAAGAGGATATTGCTGAAGGTAAGGTGCAATGCGGTTGTATTGCTTATTAGTATTTAACATTTCTCGAAACTCGCCCAGATATTGACTGCTACTTCAAAACACAAATGGGCGATCAATTTAATCCGAAGGACGTCAATATACAACGGTTAAAAGCCCAACTCTTGTCACACAACTCAGCCAGCAAAGCATCCATCTACTACACACCACCTGAAGATGAGATCAGACATTCTGAATTAAATTTACAAACCTCACCCATACACATTAATTACATCAATGAAAACGTGGATAGGAATCAACTAGATCTGCATGTGTTAAAGCTAAGAAATGAGTTTATATTGAATACTCCAAATTCAAATAATTTCAACATACAACTACCGCAGCCTGAGTTAACATTAAGTCAATTGAAGATATTTGAGCAGCATCCAGTTGGTGCTGGCAGCATTGAAGGCAAGGACTTTGTGGAAGGTAATATTTCAAAACCAAAGGATAGACTAAGGCAGCAGAAAAGCGAAGAAAACGATCATAGTGATATTAGTAATGATATTGAACTAAATGAATTCAAAGATTTCAACAACTTCAATGATGCTAAAAACTCAAAATCTTGCCCGGCCATTTATAAGGTATCCAAGCAGTTAGATGGCTCAACATTGCATGAGCTTCTAACGGACAACTTAACAGACGGTAAAAGCCCATGCACGACACGCCTCAATCCGAGCAATGAGTTGGAAACAGAATTGTTCTCGGACACACGGCTAGCAACATTAGAGAATAAAGTCATATTAAGTGAACAAAATTGCAAAGAAAGGCTGAATATAATTACGGACGAATCCTTAAAATCAAAATTTTGCACGCATTCAATTGAAGGTCACCCTTCGGATGAACTTTTATCATCGCCAGCTGCCTCCGCTGCCGATAATGAAAAAGAAAAAAATAATAGTCAAGCACGATCGACAATGACTGCTGCATCTTTACAGAGTAGCATTAGCTTACCAGAAATAAAAGCCATTAATGCTCAATTAAGCTGCTCCCCATCAACCACCACGACATGTGATGCTAATAGCTTTTGCGGCGATTGCAGCAGTACTCTAACTGCGACTGCATTAAACGAGGAATAGTTCAGATGTAGAAAACAAATAGAGATTTTTATTATAGCAATTGAACAACATATTGATAATTTTCTGAAAATTTTAAATGGTTAAAAATTATTATATTTTATCAGTAAAGAATTAATATAAAAATACAGAAAAAATAAATCAACACTTATTTAAAATTATGTTCGAGCTTTTATGAACTGAATCTCATGTAGGCACTCTTTGTAGATGAAACATAAAGTCACGATGAATATACACACAACAGGAAAACGAATTTATTATTGATATTAATTTTTAATGAAGTTTTGCATGTAACTTATACGATGATGATAAATATTCTACTTTATCTTGCGCTAGAAAAGATTCTAATATACGAAAAAGTTTGTAATCAATAGCGTGAGAATAGAAGAAGATATGTAAGAAAAAGAGCAAAATTGCTTTGAATCAGAATCAGCTATTCAGCCAAAATTGATTTGAGATTTGATGGAAGCAGCATGATCTTGATTTGATTTAGCGGATAACTATATGTACAGTGATTTTAGTGGATAGCGATTATGATTCAAATTAGTGTATGACTTTAGTCTTTTTCCGTAATGAATTTGAAAGTCGCAATATTTACAAACATACTAAATTTCGGACATTCAAATATGGGATGTGTTAATACATACAGGGGTGCAAAGATGTGCTGCCAGAGCGATTACTGGAGCAGTGAGAAGTACGCCGCAGGCTGGACTGAACACTCTGCTGCATCTGCTGCCTCTCGACCTATTCGTGCTAGGCACTGCTGGCAAAAGCCTGCTTAGGCTCAGAGAGCTCAACCTCGGTAACGAGGCCCAGCTTGGACACGCCAGCGCGCTTCGCAGGCTTAGGCTGCTAAACTCCGGCCATGGGTTGAACCTGTCTGCTCCAACAGACTACATTCTCCCGAGAATCGAGTTTGAGGGCAGACCCTCTGTGCTCCTGCCCAGCAGGGAGGACTGGTCGTCAGGGGAACTTATCCCCCAAAGAGACATCGTTATCTTCACGGACGGATCTAAGACCGAGGAAGGTACGGGAGCTGGCTTTTACTCCAGCACGCTGCAAATCGAGCGGTATTTCAGACTGCCGGACTACTGCAGCGTGTTCCAAGCGGAGGTGTACGCGATCGAACGGGCGGCGGAGTTTGTCCTGGAGGAACGGATATCGAACACAGATATACACTTCTTTGTGGACAGTCAGGCCGCCCTTCTTGCGCTGGACTCCGTGGTGGTAAAATCGAGGGTTGTATCGAACTGCAGAGGGAAGCTCAAGGAACTCAAGGCATCGCACAATGTCAGACTCTGTTGGGTTCCAGGTCACTCAAATATAGAGGGCAACGAACAGGCAGATCGTCTGGCAAGGGTGGGCTCATCAACCAGTTCCACAGAAGCTGACACCTCCGTTGGTATACCGATCTCGTCCCGGCTAAAGAAATTGATATCCTGGCAACGCACGTAGCCAATCTTAACTGGGAAAACCGGACAGATTGCGCTACGGCCCGGTCTCTATGGCCAAATATTAACCCGAGAAACTCTAGAGCACTCCTCTCCTTACCGAGGGAGCAGCTGAGAGTAGCAGTTGGAGTGATCACAGGGCACTGCCCAATAGGCCAAATGGTCTCCAGATGGAGGCCTGGGGCTACAGTTGATCACTGCAGGTGCTGTAACGACATATACGAGGAGGAGACTATAAGCCACTTGCTTTGCCAGTGTCCCGCCTTATCACGAAACCGCCTCCGGTCGCTGGGGGCTGGTTTCCTGGATAATTTGTCGGAGCTGGCAGAGCGACCGGTTTCTGGCCTTCTGGGCTTCATTAGAAACGCTGGTCTGGCCTTTTCGCGGCCGCTACCCGACCCCCACTTGGAGGATCTGGCTGCGGGAGCTGGAGATCCGGCGTGCATACAAGGAGTTCCCACCTAAGATCGTAAGCGCACTTATGGGCAAACACAATGGGCCGGACAGGCCTAGGTGTTGGTAATTCACCCCGGGGGATTACAAGCCCTCCCACCTACCTACCTACCTAATACATACATAAAGTTGGAACAATCTCAATAGACTTTATACCATTGAGTTCTATACTAAAAATATCGAAATTTATAGCAATTTTTCATTGCAAATAATCGCTAATAAAGATGTAAAAAAATCTCGTAGTTGTAATTTTAGAAAACTTTAAATTTTATAAATTAAAAAAGCTTAATCTTCATTGAGCATTTAAAATTGAAGACATCTACATATAAAAAACAAACGAATAAAAGATATTACTTATTGTATGAAGTTTTCATAAACTTTCTTAATTATTTTAATTTATTCGTATTTATAAATTATAAAAAAATTGTTATATTCACAAGAAACATTTCCAAATGATATTGGTTATTATAACATTTAAAAGAATTTGAAAAAATAAATTTATGAATAATTTTATACTTTTTTGCGCATACATACAGCACCCAAAAGTGAAATTTTTGGGGAGTCATATACACAAGTGTACCTTTCTGAATTTGCCTCAATCATGTGTAGATTTTAGTACTCATAATATTTTTAATTAGAACGTAAACAATTTAGATCGTGATGGTGGATACAGAAATACAATACGTAAACTTTATTTACACTTATACATTTTTGCAGCCCTGCAGCTTTTGAGGAATGGTGGCAACACAACAAAATTTGTGGTGTGCTGACAGCTGATTACAATCAAAATACCAATTTTTAGACCGCACCACGACGGCTTCATCCAATTGTGTCCTTCATCATTCTTACATACATAATTTAATTAGGTGTTTAATTTATGGCGATTGATTTTAAACGCTTGATGATCTACTGACTGTTTTAAATTAGTACAATTCTGAGTGAAAATGAGCATTACATTGGTGGTCAATTTAGCCATTGCTCTGATGTCTTATCTAATGACTACGCGTATGATTCCACGTGTCCACGATATATTCATTAAAGCCAATTTGTTCGGAATAGATTTGTGTAAGAAGGACGAAAAGAAAGTGTAAGCACCACGTGCAGGCAGCGGCTTGTGTCTTAAACATTGTATAATTCGATTTCGTAGGCCTGAGTCGCTTGGAGTGCTGATTGGCTGTATTTTCTTGGTGGCAATGTTTCTTTTTATACCCATTCCGTTTACGTTCGAAGAGGCCGCTATTACTGATGCTGTTACTGGTGGAAAACCCAAAACCTTTCCACATGAAGAGGTAAGCAGAGCATTTCATATTTCAGTTGAGAAGCTTTTGTTGAATAAAGGTCAGACAATAAATGCGTGTTTCATATTTCAACATTCATATGATCGATGTGCTTTATTTTGGGTGCACTCTAAGTACATTTCAGATGCTATGGTTTGTACAAGCTACAAATTTCGTTGACGATTTCATTGAATACTTCAGGTTCATCTGCGTAAACATGATGTCCCGCATTCGGTATGTTTCTAATATCAACCAATGAGCTGTCGCGTTCAGATTTAACCCTTTCACCTGTACTCGGATCAATCCACGAGAGTTTTCCATAAATAAACGTAATAGGTACATCCTTATCTACATTAATAATGCGATTAAACATTGGATACTTGGCACAGCCAAGGAATTCCATCATTGAATGAAATCCCGCCTCTCCGGTAGGTACTTGTGCATTACACTGGTGAATATAAAGCGGGAATAAATCTTTATCATTATGATCTTTTACGATTACTGAAAACTTCCTAACGATGTCTGGACGGACTGTACGTACTAGCCATTTGCCAAATGGCCCTGCAGCTCTAATGGGAAACAGCAGATTAAAAGGTGTCGTGATATAAGCTAGTGTACGCAACCATCGTGGAAAACGTTTGCTTGCTTCTTCAATTTCTGATTTTTCTGGAAATCCCCAGGGGTCAGCCAAAATCAAATGTTTTAAATGCTCTGGATATGAAAGTGCATAACTGGCAGCTATAAATCCTCCCATGGAATGTCCCAAAAGAATCATTTTATTAATATTCATTTGAGTGCGCCAGGCCTCTAATGATTTTACAAATTGCTGTTCACAATCAAGAGCATTGTTTGAAAATATAGGGCGTGAGCTGCGTCCGAAGCCGAGTATATCTATAGCATAAATCGGTCTATTTGAGGATAGCTCATCTAGGTTCAGGATCCAAAGCGCAATTCCAGATCCCATGCCATGCAACAGCACCAGCGGCACTTCCTGGCTAAGAGGATTAAGTTCAATCGTCCATATGCGATCGTTTTCACCAACTGTTGATCCTATTTCCACAAAAAATTTTCTGTACGGCGTCTTTAAATACGAGAAAATTTTCTCTTCCACCTCTTCCAAGACTTTCGATGAGCTTGAGTTCCAATTAAATAATGTTTTCCAGTACCAAAACGCATTTGACGCCTGTTGCTCAATCCCAAAACTTTGTGAAATACCCTGTCCGGTATCCATAACAATGTTGAAAAATGTTTTTGATTTTCTTTTTTTATGACAACAAAACAGATAATTTTGAATTTTATTTTTTGTTTAATTTTGATCACAATTATTTTTTTTCACAGTTCGTAGAATTAATTGTTGCTTTGCTGTCAATATGCTGCATGATTTTACTTGGTTTTGCTGACGACGTACTTGATTTGCGATGGCGACACAAGCTGTTACTTCCAACAATTGCAACGTTGCCATTGTTGATGGTGTATTATGTTAACTACAATTCAACCACAGTTATGATGCCGAAATATGCAAGACTGCTATTCGGGAATTCTTTAGATATAGGTATGTCATTTAAAAAACAACAAATTCATCTACATTTTTTAGTGAGTCTTGCGTAGGGTTTTGCTACTATATTTACATGGGAATGCTGGCAGTTTTTTGCACTAATGCAATTAACATTCTGGCTGGCATAAATGGCTTGGAGGTTGGTCAGTCTTTAGTGATTGCCTGTTCCATTTTGACCTTCAACTGCATCGAGCTAATGCTAGGAAATCAAGTGGATGCACACAAATTTTCATTATATTTAATGCTACCATTTCTCGCAGTAACATTAGCGCTTTGGAAATTTAATAAGTAAGTAAACTATTATACAATTTTTAAAAATACAGTATTCTGAGAATATCTTCTTTAATGAGTAAACACGAAAAATTTAATAATTTATATATAGTCATTTATAAAAAAAATAATATGAATACAAAAACCAGAGAGTGTTTACTTCGCCTTGTCGCCATTTATAGTTGACTTCTAATAATTTAACGGACCAGCGTTAAATTATTTTTGCTCGTCCGATGATCATACGCCTAGTATGATATTATTATTAATATTTTTAGTACATTTTTGTCCGAGACGGTGGAATCGTGAATAAAATTTCAACATCAAATTCGCTTTACAAGCTGAGAAATTATGCTATAGGCATTGATGAATTTATATTCACTATAAAGAGTAGGCGTGGCAATGGTCCGATTTTGTCCATTTCCAATACCAATAAGTTTCTGATGATAGAAAATATTCGTTCCCCATTTCATGAAGATAACTCTATTCGTTATCCTGTACGCTAATCAAGAATATGTATATATTTATATGCCTGCCACGCCTCGTTTAATGCGTTATAAACAGAAGCACAAAGTGAATATTCCCTTATCACTTCGTGTGTAGTGTATGACAAGAGCACAGATTGTCAACGCCATACGCGGCGATACAATAAAAATTAATAGTAATTAATTAAAAAATGACAGTGCTACAATCCAAACAATTTTTCACTATTACGTTAAAGCGATGATATTTTATTAATGTGGTGAAATTGAATAAAAAAAAATGGTAAAAAACAGAATTCTATTAAAACCCTGTAATTACCAAGTAAAGCCTACCTGAGCGAAGTAATATCGTATTCTACGGTGATAATGATAATTATGTCTAAATGCATAACACAAGTACATTGATTATTTTCCATAATGAGTTCTTTCCTAATACATGAATACAAGCACAAAAAAAACGTTCAACTGTGATCCTTTATGACACTACTAGTATTGCCGACAGAAAATGGATATAATTTATAACTGTAACTTAATTTCAGTAAGATTGAATAATGAAAACATACTCTTTTAATTAATTTTCTAGAACAGCCGAAGCGGCATTTAAGTTAGTTAACTAATTTAGTTAATCACATTTAAGTTAGTGATATTAAAATACAGTTTTTATCACAGCATGTTTTCATTCTTTAATGAATTTTTCTACTAAACATTTTAAAGTATATACACATATTAACACGTTTGTCTTCAAGTTCGTTTTTCTGAAAGAATATTAGAGAGAAATAGTTATATATCTTTTGAACGTAAAACTTAAAATGAACAACTACATATACATATTTTTATTATGATTGGATTCTATAATTAAAGTGTGCATATTTACTCAGTATGTAATTAATTTCTTTCATTTAATGTACACAATACATGTATACAATATGTACATATATATTGTTTGTAATTTGAATTATTTTGCTTACAAATAGCCATAATAATCAAAACAGTTTAGTTACATGTTGTACTCAATATTGTACAATTTTTAATGTTTTTTGAATGTACTCGTATTGTTTCTTCCATTAAAATGAAGCTGAAGTGAAGTGAATTAAATTGAAGCTACTGTATAATAAAAGAAACTATATTTTAACGGTTATTTTTTACACATTTTTAGCATATTGCTTAAATCTTAAATAATATTTAAAACTTTGCTAAAAATAAAAAGTCTTGACTATGGAAACATCTTATATAAACAAATTGAATGAAAAAAGATATATAATATTTGGATGGAAAGCAAATTTTTTCGAAATAGTAGACTGAAGTTTAAATTTTATGAAAGTCAAAGTGTATGTATGTATGGTATGTATCGAAGCTATCCCTGATGATTTCAAAAAGTTTATTAGTAAATAAAGCGATTTTGTTATTTTTTCTACCCCGCTGTATTAATTGTACACCCTTCGCTTTGCTGTGCCTAAATTAAACTAGACGCAAAATGCTTAGTGGCATATCTAACGCCAAATGTAAGTTTGATTGCGAACCATAGCACCGGTTTAGGAATTGATTTGGCAAAGGATTTATTTGTATTCGTCATCGATGTTCTCTTCGATCGATGCATGTAAATTCAACAATAAGTTTCCAAACTTCCAGCTGAATTGCTGTGCATACTCTGGTGCGTAATACTTGTCAGAATAGCTGCGCAATTTCAATAACTTTATTCTGTAATCATCGATTACCTGACCTTGGGCGATCAGTTTCTCGATGTAAGTGGTATCAATTTGCCGATTTTTTGTCATATTTGGAAACTGTATGAGATTTACATTGACTCGATCCATTGCAGTTTGTGTTGTATACAGTGCATCAATTATCTCACTTGGTGGCTGACAATACTCACAATACCAACCTCCAAAATGATTTAAGTCACCAATAATTAAAGCAGGGATTTCAGCAGTGTTAACAATTCTGTGAAGAAACAAGCTTGGATCACCATTGCCCCCTGCTGAATTGTCCAGGTCGGCAAAGGAACTCAGCAAACCGCTTACGTGCGTCTGTTTCGGATGTTGCCAATAAAAACCATATACAACATGTTTTAACCGAAACTGCAGTGCATTCAAATGTGATCGATTGGGATTGGGCGAATTTGCATTATGGTAGTATTTAACAAACTTTAAAGCTTTTCGATTGAGTATTTCAAAGTCGTTCGTAAATAAAAATATATCCGTCGACTTTGTTGCTGTGATTTTACCCTGTGAAATTGCATATTTAAATGAATTGTAGGCTTGCTTGGGACTGCAATAATCAGAAAACGGAGCATGCAAAGCCGTTGGTCGCTCACAATGATTTGTGAAGTATTGATCAGACTTCAAAATGCCTTTCAAGCGTCTTTCGATGGCTTTAATACGAGTACGCCTTACTTTTGTGTCGATTATGTTTATTATAAAATAATCCACACATTCGGCTACTGTTTTAATTTGTAGTTCTAAGATATCCAAGCTAAAGAAGTAGCCATTCAGCATATAAATTAGTCGATGTGGTGCATGAGCCAATGGTCGATGTAATAGGAATGGTGCTGCTCGTTTCGCAGTCAACAGTGTCCGCCAGATAACTTCTGGCTGTCCACAATCCTTACCATGCCATTCGGCTTGACATTGACATGTTTGTATTTGTTCCATCGCTACTGACTCAGTTTCCTGATGTACTGGACTTACTTCCGAATCATTTAAAGTGCCTTCCCGGAAACACAGTTTCCATCGTTTGGAGCTTTTTACTTCGGGGTTGAGTCTATCTTCTCCGCTGCTTTCGTTGACAAGTCCCATTTTATAAATAACGAAATCTTTGTAAACATTTAACGTTTCTAATTTGGTGTCAGTCCAATTTATATCCTTAATTTTCATTTGTTTAACTGAGGCTTTCGGTATGAAGTGAACGCGATGCTCTGATGTCACCTCATTTCTTCCTTCTTCACCCTGTCTGCTCCCATGCAGTTTGTGTTTCATCACTATTAAATCAAATTTCAGAAGCCAAACACAGCCAAGGGCACATGCTTGCAACAGTAGCAATGCAGAAATGATAAGCCCCTTCTTTGTTATGCCACGTGATACTCCGTATAGGGAACAACCCACAGCCGATCTCTTAATTAGCTTTCCGTGGTGTTGTCCTGCTGCATTGCGTTGACTACGTGTTGTAGTTGGGTTGGATAGATGCATTTATCACCAAAGACGCTTCCTAATGCATTATAATTGACTAGCTTTCGCTGTTGTATATACAGACACTTTATCTAATTATTGCAATTTTTTTAGTAATTCACACCCAGGAAAATCCTACGTCAAGTTTGAAGCAGAGATAATGAGATAGGACACTTCGAATTCGCTGTTTCAACACACATGCATTTTGCTGAAATTTCACTAAACCTATGATAAAAAAACGTGTGCGCTGTCCTCTCATGTGTACTTCGCCACACAAAATCGTGTGCTTTGTCCTCTCATGTGTACTTCGCCGCACGAAGTGTACTTCGCCGCAGTATCGCATGCACGCATGTAATATTGATTTTAATGGGTGTTTTTTCGAAACGTCAAAAATATATTTAAGAAATTAAACTTTTGTTTATGCTCACATTATATACATGATATATCTACCAGTTCCTTATAATTATAATAAATCTATACTTTCAGATTTTACATAGTATTTGTTGATTTATTTCACATATTTAATTGGTATAACGTAGGCGTTGTGCTAATTTTTGGCTGTCAATGCATAGTTGTTCGAATTTTCACAAAAAAAATTAAGATTAATAACTCCAGAATGGTCACATTTATATTTTTTCATTTGTTTTCTAATATTTGTGCAAATTAAGTATTGTTATACATCGTTAGATGCACTTGGGGGGTCAAACATCCGTTGGCACCTACCATTTTAGGTTTGGGAAACTTCACCACCTTTGTTTATATATGGTGAAATTTATATTTTAAAAACCAATGGCCTTGTCTATACGCAGTATCTTTTGAAACGGTTTCACTCAATTCGTGTGAGAGAGATGAGGAAGAAAGAGAAAAGTCTATACTCTGGTATCGAGTGTAAAGAATTTTTGAAACGAAAATGGACCCTGGTTCTCAGTTTCTTTGCACGCACAGCAGTTGTCAAACGAAAGAAGAGCAACGTAGTTTGCCGAAAGCGTGTTCATATTTTCTCTCACTCTGGCCAACATTTGGATATTCAGTAAATTTCACAAACACTTTGGCATCACATATTTACGACTTTTGAAACCAAATGAGAAACCAGTGTGTGTAGCCACCAATGGTATCGATATACCAGTAGTGAATTCGTTTCAAAAGTTACTGCGTCTAGCCAAGCTGATTTCATAACTAAATGAGTCCGTGGTGAAACATGAAACAGCTGATTTTTTCAACATACTGAAAGACAGAAAACAAGAACAACAACATGGTAGCGCTCACGTATAGTGTACATGAATTCAACAGCTCATAAAAAATAGACGTCAAACCGATTTTTTAAGCGGCGAATTCGAAGTGTCCTATCTCATTATCTCTGGTTTGAAGAGTGCAGTTTGCAAACTCTTCGAATCTGTTATCATTTCACTCCTGTATACTTTGTAATCAGGGCTGCGCCTATTATAAAAACTTCAAATTAAAAGCAGCTGTTAGTGATGCCAATATATTTTTATTTACAGCCTTATAATGTAAATCGTTTGAAAACGCAAACGAAACTAATGAAAACGAAAACGGAAAACTAGTGTAATAGAAGCTTTTCGTCCGTATTGCAGACTTTTGTTGTATTGCAGACAGAAAATGTTGTACAATATTTGAAGCATTTTTAAAAGTAATTTCTAGAAACGCAAAGATTTCGGGTAGAATTCAGTGTAAATGCGTGTGGGCAACACTATACACATACAAATTCGACATACAAACACAAAACACACACAATTTTACACTAAACGATAGCCTTCTTGCTTTCGCGTCGCTTCTCGACTTTTTTCATGGAAACTGCCGATCTATTATACCACAAGTAGATGATAAAATCTGCAAAGCATGTAAAAATATCAACAACAAGCATTTTTTGCGTTTAGTGGATTTCACTCGAGTTCTGTTATGCTCAGTTGTCAAACAAACGAAAAATTACGAAAAGCACAAAACAAAACTCATGAAAAACATATGTTTCGTTTTCGTTTACGGCTTGAAACTTTTTACATTTGTAACTTTGAAACTTTACATTTGAAACTTTTCATTTGTAAAAAGTTTCAATTAATACAATAGGTTACTGTTTGTTTAAATCAGTTACTTGTATTAACATTCTACACTCTTTTTCTAATTCAAATTAAATTTATTATTTAGTAGTTTCTAAAATTTTACAAAACTAAAGCAGACATGTTTATGTTCATTTATTTTGCAGATATCCATCGCAAGTTTTCGTTGGTGATACATTTTGCTACTTTGCAGGAATGACCTTTGCTGTTGTTGGCATTTTGGGACACTTCAGTAAAACTTTGATTCTGTTCTTTCTACCTCAAACGATAAATTTTCTCTATTCAATACCACAATTATTTCATTTCGTGCCTTGTCCACGACATCGTCTACCGAAGTACGACCCAAAGACGGACCTCCTAAACATAAGCACTACCGAATTTCATAAAGATGAATTAAATGCAGTGGGAACAATTATGGTGAAAATTTTTCGAACTTTGAAACTTATCACGTGGCATGAACAGCCGGATGGCAAGGTTACAACGAATAACTTCACTTTAATAAATTTCGTGCTAGTTGTGTTTGGTCCGGTGCACGAACGTGTGGTAACAGAAATGTTGATGATCCTGCAGGGGATCTGCACTTTGATTGCATTCGTTATACGATACCCATTGGCATGTTATTTCTATGATACTTAGAGACTAATGTACATATGTATGTACATATATGTATGTTTACATCTTTTTTAATTTATGTACATGTATATAGTATATATTATGTTTATGTTTATAAAATTCAGAATACAAATATATATATCAGAATATATGTTTATCAATATACATATATATATGCATATACATATGTAGTATAGGCTATTATAAATATATATGTATGTATGTGCGATCTCCAAGTCGAAATAAATAGAGTGAAAGTGAAAATAAAAGCATAGAACAATTTTTTATTATCCTTTTGAGTTACAGGAAATTAGCTCCCAAATTAGATTCTAATTTTTTTAAAGTAGCTGCAGAGCTGTGCAAACGTAACAAAGTTATTGGTGGTTGGGAGAAGGCACGGAAGGGAATTTTAATTGACTGGCTATTGTAGTTTCCACGAAGTTAATATTATATTACGAGTACTATGCATTTCCGTAGCACGGCATTTCTCGGCTGCGTTCTATTTACCGTCATTGTTTTGATTATTCTAAGAAACTTAGGGGTGGAACTAGGCTTTATAGCTTCCGAATTATGGTCATTGAAATCAATGCTACGCGCATTTAAACCACTTACGGGCGGAGTTTTTTAACACTCATAGTTCGGAAACCTTCTGAGCCATAGTTCAGAAATTTTAATAATGACTTACCTAAGTTTCATTACAATCGGTTGAATAGTATCGTAGATCACTCGGAACAAACATTTTGTATATCTAGATTATTGCTATGAGACAGTATCTTCTTTAGAAAAGACGTAAGATTTCTTAAAAAATAACGAAAACCGAGAAGCCAACAAATTTTGGCTTTGGAAATAATTGGCTTAATGATTCGTAATCGTTCTGAAAAGAACAACGAAAAGAATTGCCACGAAGCATTCCAAAAAGTCATAAGTTAAAATACAAAACTTAAAATTTTAGAATAAAATTATTTCCTACTGCTTTGCATTTAACTTCCATGTTTATATTCCTATAAATTTGTACCAAAATCGAAAATTTAACTTTTAATTATATAATTATTTTTTAACAAAATACAATACTAAAAACGTTGTCGAAATGACGCAGTTCGCAACTGGATTAGACGACGATTATGACACGGCGGTAGAGGAAGCAGATGGTGAAGGTGAAGGTGAACAAGAAGTGGCTGATATTGGTGTAAGATGCGTTTGGAATAACTGAAGGTTTAGTCCCGCTCAATAGTGGATTCATTGCAGCTTTACATTGGCGGACGAAATGCTCTTGGCGAAAGACACGGTAAAGGATGGGCTATTTTACCCAACGGCGATCAGTACGATGGTCAATATAAACATGGTATACGCCATGGTTTTGGCTTGTACGTTTTCAAAGGTGGAGTGCGTTATTACGGCAAATATACATGCGGTAAGAAGGTATACTATTAGTTGTATAATAAGAAGCAAAATATTTTATCTCGGTGCGCCTTCAAACAAGATTTTTTCTTATTTCATAATTATGACACCGAAAACTTATATATTATGTACATATATGTATATGTATGTATGTATGTATGTATTTTTTGGCTTATTGAATTTTATATTTTGCTATTTTGGATTTCACAACTATTATTATTATATGAACGTGCTACTCAATGAAGTAAACTATTTAAGTTAAAGTCTTGTCGTAGTTTTATTGTTACAACTTTTACAACAAACATGCATTTGTTGCCCTATTCATCCAATCTTCTTTTACTGATCTTATTGTGGGGCATTGCAATATCTAACACAATACATCAGGATGTTGCAACCTCCTTCAACTGAACTGTAGAATAAATACAGAGATTTGAGGGCAGAATTAACTATCATTTCAAACTGTAAATATTGATGCAGGTCACCGATCAGGGCGTGGCATCTTCATTTATCCCGACGGCAGTACGTATGAAGGCAATTGGCGAAAGGGTGTGAAACATGGCAAAGGTCGCTATTATTACGCTAACGGTGATACCTATATGGGGGATTGGTTGCGGGGCAAGCGCCACGGTGTGGGCATTTACACCTTCAAATTGGAAACCTGCGCCAATATTCCGATTCGATTCAAAGGCACTTTTCGGCAAGGAGCACGCTTTGGTCCGTTTGAGGTGTACTTTGGTGCGAATGATAATGTCAAAGTGCTACATGGCATGTGGGACAACGAATTTCCGCAGGGGCCGGCTGTTTTCAGTTTCAACCAGAAATACATGCTCATGGGTTACTTTCAATCACCAGAACATTTACAGCAAAAGTTAGAGAATCTAACAAAAGAAGATGAGGAAGTTATGAATGAAGATGAAGACAACGAACCACAGGAAAATGATAATGCAGAAATTTCTGAAGTAACGCCACCGACTTGGTACGCGCAGGATTTTTACGCATACGATTACTCACAATTGCCACAAGAGCCCGTTCGATTGCCTGTACCCGACTCAGACGAGTCCATATGTTCTTTGTCGTCGGCACCACCAGAATATCCAGCCGAGAAGCCATATGATTACATCAACGAAGGTGAGGAGGAAGGCGAGGGCGAAATGGAATGTATGCCGGAGTGTGAGTCCAACCTGAGTTGTATTGAATCAGCAAGTGAAGGACCGTGCGCACCGAACGCCGATCCGTGCGCCATCGAAATATTGACCAAAGAGTGTAAATAAATCAGTTATAATATCAAATGATTATCAAAAATATGTACTTATATTTGTTATGCGTAAATACACGTATGCATAATTATTTTCATCCTACGGCTATCGCGATCAAAAAAGTTTGACGATCATTTATCCACCTTTTTCAGCAGATAAAGTAAGAAGCCGGTTTATTACGAAATCCTCGATAAGAGCTTTTCATGGATATTGTCAAGACATGCAAGGCGTTCTTAGCCTAAGCACTGTTCTGCGTATTTCTAATACGAACCTGATTCACACTGTTACGAACATATCTAAAACAACTCCCAAAGTCGTTTTGTCTAAACGTTCTCAAGCGATGCGATGACCAACACACATTTCATTTTTATATAGATTTGGCTTTAAAATTGCTGATATGAAAAGTATATACAGAGAAAATTACATTTTCTTAAATATCTCCACCCTTCTATCGGGTCCAGAAATTTTCCGTTCGACTTCAGAAAAGCTCCACTTAGGTTTCGAACATTCTATTGCACTAAACTATTTGTACTATTTAGCGATTTATCAATATTTAATATTTAAGTTCTTGTTAACAAATTCATTTATTTATTCATATTGATTTGTAATTTATTAAAAAAAATTAGATAATTAAATTCATAAGTAACTAACTAACATACAAAATATAACTGCTATATACATATGTACATATGTATGCCGCCACATCCAAGATTTTGTAGAAAAATGCTAATGGCCTCCTGTACTTTTGGCGCTTATTCTCCAAGCACCTGGTCCATGGCGTGGGAGCGTAGCAGAATCTGGAATTTCAAAATCTTGAAAAGCAAAATCTTGAAATCAAAAGTAAGTGAATCCTAAAAAAATCTTGAAAAACTTTTTAGCTTTTTTTTTTAATTTTTTAATTAAAAAAAAAATTAAATTGAATAGCAATTTCTGTTCTAATTTATATGCCCTGCATCCAAAGGAATGAGGGTATATTTACTTCCGTTTGTAACACCTTAAAGGCGTGGGTGGTATAAAATGTATATATTCTTGCTCAGAATCACCTCCTGAGTCGATTTAGCTATGTCTGTCCACCTGTCTGTAGAAAACAACGTGAGAACAAGTAGAAACATGGTTATGAAATTCGACACGAATATTCTCCGCTATACACGAATATTCTCCGCTCTTTGATATCAATGAAAATCCCACAAATGCTACCTCCACGTGTTAAATGAATTTAAAACCAGAAAGAGTGTTAACTTCGGCCGAGGTTCATATACCCCACACACGTTTACTTAAAAATTGGGCGTGGTCTAGCTCAAATAGCCTGTGATGACAGAGAATATTCGTGGCAAATTTGATTAAGATATTTCTATTCGTGCTCCTGTAATCGAGTTTTATTTATATAGTATGGATGAATTTATATTCACTATAAAAAGAAGATGCAGTAATGGTCCGATTTTGCCCATTTTCAATACCAATGAGTTTCTAATGATAAACAATATTCGTGCCAATCGTGATTTCCACAGACAGACGGACGGACAGGGCTAAATCGACTCAGGAAGTGATGCTGATCAAGAATATATATTACTTTTGTATACCTGTCACGCTTCTTTTAATGCGTTACAAACGGAAGCACAAAGTGAATACATCCATCACTTCGTGTGTAGGGTATAAAAACTAGCGTTATCGAGCACGATACTTAAAAAGAACAGTGAAGCATGGTGGCAGTTTCGGGATGCTTTTGTGGTACTGGGTCCCAGTGGTTCTCGAGTTTTAGTGTATTGTAGCCAGGGTTCGTAAATGCTTGCTCTCGAGCGCTCTTTTTTGCTCTTGCTCGCTTCGACTCGCTTAAAAGAGCATTTGCTTTCGAGAGCACGAGTTAGCCCGCGTCGTTGCTCCTAATTTTTTTGAGATCACTAGGGAGGAAAAAATATTAGGAGCAACGACTCGGGCTCGCTCGTGCTCTCGTAAGCAAATGCTCTTTTGAGCGATCCGGAGCGCTGAGAATTTTTTCTGTTGCTCCTGCTCGGAAATGCAAGCGAGCATTTACGAACCCTGCTTGTAGGACATAGACAAACATCCATTTTTATATATTAGATAAATTTGTACAAATTATACTTATTTATATGAATTTATAAATACTTCTCACTCTCCAATGCTGAATCCAATATGAGTCATTTGGTCGAAGGTAAAAAGTTACGTCAAACCTATAGGTATTTTAGCTCCTGGCTCCAATAAATGGTCCAGGACTGGCTGAACAACGTTTGGCGTAGAATTTGATTGATATAGCCCAAGGAACTATTACAACGGGAGATTGTGGCAAAGTAATCTAGAACTCTGCATCATTGTGCTTAAAATAACATCCTAATTGTTTAGTTATTTTATATAGTTGTATATAATATAGTTACAACAGGTATATTTTGTATATTAGTTATTTATGAATTTAATTATCTTAAATTTTTATGAAGTAGAAATTAATATCAATTAATAAATAAAGTGGTAAACGAATAGGTAAATATTGCTAAATATTTAGTACAATAGAATACCTGAAACTTAAGTAAAGCTTTTCTGAAGTCGAACGGAAAATTTCTAAAGTTGAATTGAACCTTTCTCAAATTAAATTCGAAAATTCTGAAATAAAATTGGGTTTTTCTGCGACAGTCTAACACGTTATTCTGAAGTCCAATTCAAATATTCTGAAATTAATCTGTAATAATCTGAAGTACGTGTGGAAAAGGTAAAGATACAAACAAGAAACACAATCTAGTGAAATGTTTCTTCTCCGGCCACTTGCATATTTCGACCGAAATTCACAGAGAAATTTCGATATGCTTCACAAACTAAAAAGGACAGTTTGATTAGAAGTCTGCATTCATATAATACCATTCGTATAAGTCCATTTTTTATTCAAAGGTTTGTATTTGAATTAATTTAAAAAGATTTGCAAATGTTAATCAATTCGAGTGATGTTGTTAACACTATACACCTTAGTTTATTATGAAGTAATAATTATTGAAAATATTTAAAAAAATAAAGGATTTTTTTTAGCTCCAAATGGACTTATACCATTTTGAAAAATAACATATAAGAAATAAAATCAAGAGGAAATATAAGTCCATATTTCTATAGACATTAGCTTCACTGTAATGGATTTTTTAGTGTAAAAAATTATAATTCAAATTAACCCATTAAGTACCAACTTTTTAGGTGATAACTATAAAGTTTAGTATAGGTGATAACTATATTATAGGTGATAACTATATATAACCTATGCGCTATAGCTAAATATATATACTTTCCCATTTGGGAACATTGGTACTGAATGGGTTAGGCTGCTCGCACACTGCATGCGTTTTTCGTTCGTACGAATTCTGACGAAAACATGCTAACGATTTCATTGCATGTTATTGGTTGTAAATGCGCACATTGAAGCACTGTTCCGTCGTCAGAATTGCTGCGAAAAGTTGCGCATTCAAATGGGATCGTTCTCAAGATTTCTGGCGAAGTGTTTTTCTTTTTTGTTCAATTAGTTATGCAGGTGATGAAATTCACCAAAATGCCTTCCTTTCGCGAAAACCTCACGAACCCAAATCTTCCTTTTAGATAAGCATATGTTGTTTTTGCTTAACTCATAATTTTACGCACCAGTTCTGAAAGAGTTTGCGGACTCTAAATAAGAATTTGGACGAATCGTTTTCGTCAGAATTCGCACGAACGAAAAACGCATGCAGTGTGCGAGCAGCCTTAAGACAATTAAACACATTAATCACCAAGTTTATTAAGCATTAATTTCAGTCATATGAATTAAAATACGATATAATTAAATGTAAATCCCTTTGTCAAGATAACTAAATATGAAAAAAATTATATTTTAAACTTATTTCTCCTTCATAGTTAGCATAGTGAAAAGCATTCATGGTAAACAGGTGGTATGTAAGGCAGCAAACTCATCATATCGTATTTCTCTCTTGCAACATAGTAATGTTTCTGAGGTTTTTAGGTCTTCTCTGTTTTCCAAATAAAAAAATTGCTTTAAATGGAGCATTTTCTTCCATACTAGTTTTGTAAAAATGTTGGTCGGTTTATCCCTTTTAAACTTCGTCCAGCATATTTTTAGCCGCTGTAACATTTCGTCGTCCGTATTGTTTTTTCTGTTTGAAAATCTTATCTTTCCATTTCATACAAACTCAAGCAATTTTTTTCGCAAATTTTCATGGCATTATGATCTGTAGTCTTGAGCAGTATATAATTGATCCTTTTTCTTTAATGCTGTTTCCACAACTTCAAAATCTCTGTCGTTTGGAAGAACTGAATGGCCGGATAATGAAAATTTGTGGTTAATATTTATGCTATTCTCAGCTGATTGAACAATCCTTAACCGCATCAGTGCGAGCTTTATATTTCGATTCTGTACGATACACATGTCACTGTGTGCTATAATGTGATCTTCATTTTATCAGAACAATAATACCGTTATCTTGTTAACAATGTTGCTTTTAATACACTAGATGAGTAATATCTGTTAACGAGCAGCGTACTGAAGTAGCAAGAATCAATAATAATTGCAATAAGAAAGTTGTTTTATTTATAATTATTAGAAATGGACTAATTCCACTTTAAAAAAAATAGTTTTGTGATAACATTTTATATTCGAAATTCTTTTGTTGACTTTATTAAAGAAACCGTACTCCATTGAATGTATGATTATAAATATGGAAAGAATGTGTCTATATCTTACTAAAATTAGCATTAACTCATTTTTTAAAAATTGGACTTATAACACTTTCAAAAATAACAGCTCATATATTGAACATTGTTATAAAGGGTCAAAGAGTTAAGTAAATCCAAACATCATTTTTAAAATTTGTATAAATATTCCATTCATTTGGAATAAATTCCGAAGAAAAGCTGAAATAATTAATTGGTACTTTCGTGATAGCATTTTGTTTTACCAGCCCTCCCCCTTTTATCTTGTGTTCCACAAAAAAAATAATAATTTCTTTTGAGATTACCGACTTAATACAAATTGTAGTAATTATATTATAATTTATTTATGTATTACTTTCTATAAGATAATGCTGCATTTATGTATATGAATGTGTGTATGATGTATACCTATATAAACAGCTCAATATGATAAAACTTTCATAATATATGCTGACAAAGTATGTAATTTTGCAGCTATTTACAATTTTTAATGCTAATGATTCGCATTCTTTTATTTTTTTTTGCTTAAGTAATAAACGCATTTAAATTTATTTTCCACATTTCTGCTATAACTGACTATGTTCTTGCAGCTATTATTTTGAAATAACAATTGTTGATCTGTATGAGGTGTGTACTGATTATATATTCAAAATTTTACATTTTTGACCGCCTTGTGTTCCGGTATTGAAACTGTTCTCTGCAATGATTATTTAAATGGTTTTCGGTTTCTATTTGTTATAATTTGTAGAAAAAGGCTAGTTTCGGGAAAAAACTCTTGTTGAAATTCATATAATCTTAACTTAACTAAAAAAATGTCATTAAAAATATGAAGTTTTAAATTAGAAACAACATTACGACTAAAAGTAACAGGTAATTGCTGCTTAATAAAATACTCCCATAGTGATATTAAAATACAATAAATCTTACTCTGAGAACTGAATTTATACTCTAATATTTTGTAAACATTTGCAGTGTCTGCACAAGTAATTCTTATATAAGAATAATCTCTCGGCAGCAGATAAACTGATTTAGATTTCTGATTACAAATATAAACTAACTTAATTATGCTTAAATAATACATAATAAACGAATACTACTATGCATTGATTTCTTTGTTGAGACACACTGTACTTTGCAATACTATAAGGATGAAACTAATATGAGTATTAATTCTAAGTTATTTAATGACCATTAAATTATTTTAACTCATAACTATGAAACTCCATCCAAGCTCACAGCAGGTTTTTTCTGACATCGTCTAAAAATACTAGTTTACAACAGCTATGAAGCAGTTGCCACTATTATTTTATCTGTACATATATATTGACCCAATAAACTCGAAAAACACAGTTCAAGTTTTTTCTATAGAACCTTTCATTTTTTTCGGAATATTTGTAACATTAGATTACATTTTTGATACATTAAATTAAAGATAATTATAAAACCAAAAATTATTTCATACATTATTTTTCAATCAGCTTAGTAGTAGCACAGAAATATTCAAATAAGTCGCTCCTTTGTGGCAAAAATGAGCGAATGAAGTTAAAAATTTAACTATTATAAATGAGAATTCATGGATAGATACAAAAGTTATGAACTACTGTTTGGAGGCACGAAAATCCAACCTTTTCTCAATTTCTGTTTTTTCCGTAAGCGTAATAGGTTTCTTTAATTAATTTAATTATATTTCATCTAATGAATCATTTATCACGATCAATCGATTAAAACTCGAGATATACCTAAAACTGAGGAGCTACTTACGGAAAGGTAAAAAATGCATACAAAAAAGGCTTCTATAGAGAAATTTTACGGTGTAATCTTTGTATTCATCGGGTCAATATATATAAAAAATAACAGTTTCAACTGCTTCACAAAATGGCTGTAAACTAGTGAAATTACTCATTATAGCGACATCTGAACGACCATATCACGGACAACAATATATAAGATTATGATAGTTTTGTAGTAAGCAGTAAGTAATGGCATTTCCAAAGGCACTATAAAAATGTTTTATTTGCCTTGTGAAGTCTTGATTTGCTCGGATTAACTTTGCACTTAAGCTGTTGAATCAAATCAAAGATTTTCAATGCTGGTCCGACTTTCATTCCGAGCATCGTGATGATCTCATCCTTTGAAAGCTGCATCAAACGCTTGCCATCGATTTTATTTCGGCTGAACATGTCGCAGTGCGCTGTGCAGTCGTTAACACGCAAAAACTGTGACACATCGTAAACGTTCCATGTCTCTGGGATCAAATCACCGCCATGCAGTTCGGTGCTTGCATTGCCGTTGTTGGACTCTGTAGTGGATTCTGTTAGCCGTGGAATATATTTGCTGTTGCTTACAGCAGAGTTCTAATGAAAAGAATGAAGATACATTTTATTTAGAATCGCTTAAATAAGTGTCTTTTAATGCTTTAATTAATTAGTTAACTAATAATTAATGTTGTGGCTGTAAGTACCCATGACCAATAACAGTGCGCCAAAGAGAAATTATAATGTATGTATGAAAAAATGTAAATAAAAATTCATTCGTTTTATGGTATGTGCCTGAATTGTATATTATATGAATGGTATTTGCAAAGCGGCTGCTAATTTTAATAATATAAAGCATATTGCATTGGATTGAATTTCCACAAGTTAATTTATATAATGTAAATAGAATTCTCTATAAAAACATCTTAAATTTGCTCGGAAGTAATGTATCTCCAGATTTCTTTATCAATTTGCTTTATGTTTCAACAATAAAAATGCTAACGATGTAATTGTACATTTATCTCAATATCACTCGTTAAAAATATATGCAGCCGCAGTAATATGAACTCCTATATGTATTAAATTTATCCAAAATTATTTGGGCGTCAAGTAAAATATGTTTAGGCGTAGTAAAAAGTTATTGAGAGTGATGTTCATTATAATTTTAGGAGGTCATTTAATTATAGTTCTCAATAACTGGAGATATTGAAAATATATGCCTCATTATTCAAATTCCTGGCGGTGATACTCGTTATTCGTTCATCCATTTTACACGTTTGATCGAAAAATCATTACATTAAATTAATGTCTTACATTAAAAATAAATTAAAACCATTCACAAATTACCCAATTGTGAAATTTGGGCTCACGGAAAACAATAAATAGGGGGAAATTCATATTAAATATCCTGGTGTCAAAATATTTTTTATATTTTATACAATCAAAACATAATTATATAAATCTTATTAAAACGTCGCATGTAGCATCATAGTAGTTTTAGTGAAACTTGTTATGACGTATACAATAATTTAGTTTACTCTTGAAAATGTAAGAAAATAAAAATTACCTTTTAATATTTGGAGTGTTTGAGGCCCTAAAAGTGCCCTCTTATTATGTGCCTTTCTAAAAACTATTTGGAGCACAAACTAATTTAGACAACGACACAGATTCAAAAACGAGATCTCTTAATTTTAAAAAAATCAGTCAAAAACCATTCAATATGACGATGAATAACAGCTTTTAAAAATGCTTTTTAAAGTTGAAAAGCATTTTGACTAGAAGGTTTGTAAGACAGTTAGAATTGTTTAACATTAAGACCCTTCATTTTTACAAAGACCAATTTTATACAATTAAAGAATAATTTTGAGTCGCGTTTAGTCTTAATCGAATTTGACTTTTCAAAAGCATGCAATTATCCTTTAGTCCTTAGGCAACGGTAACGCACTATTATCGACAGCACTTACCCCAATATAACTATTTGGTTTACGCCCAGCAGTGGGTGGTGCTGGTGAAATCGATTTCTTTACCGTTGCTGAACCACGTGGTTGTTGTTGTTGTTGCTGCTGAGGTTTTTCATTAGTGCTGCTGCTCACTTTAACTGTTGAAGGCAAGGGCGTGGACTGATCTGATCGACTAACACTGTCGTCGTCACAATCCTCATCATCGTCGTCATTATCTTCGTAAAAGGCGGCTTTATGATGCTCAGGTTTTAGTTCCAATTTAATGCTTAGCTTTGGAAGATGTGGATTTGTCTTTAAAGCAATCGTGCGAGTCTTATCTGTGAAGTGGTAACATAATATAAAACAGAGTAATCAACAATTAAAAAGCTTCTGGACGACTCTTACTTCCTGAAGCATTTTCATTTAATCTGTGGTTTCCTATAGTTTTTTTCTTTCGCTTCTTTTGTGTTTTTGTTTTAGAAGCAGTTTTTATTGACGCTGGCCCCTGGGCAGGTGGGCCTTCTAATTTATGATTAACAAGTACACACCAACCGACAGGATAAAAATCTGGCGATTCGCAATCCAGCCATTGATCGTATTCATCTGTCCACCCGTCAAAATGAATTTTAAGCAGACGTCCAACCACACGACTTACTGTGGCAACACACACCAAGCGTGGATCCATGAGATCAGCGCATTCAAGGCTCATGCCCACCTAGATTATTAATTAATATGTAGCATTGCTTCACTAGCACAGCAAGAAAATTAAATTTCACCTCAAAACCGTGATCTGGCACTATCCGGTGAAACAGATGTTCATCGGCAGCTACGCTACCTGTTTCTTGTATATAGGATTCCCAGTTAAATTTTGTGGCATCATAGCTGTTCGGCGGTGTTAGTGTTATATTATTTGCGGCACAGAATCCAACTGGGAATATGCTCGGAGATTTTTCATGATAGCAAAACCTTAAACATTTACGAGTACTTATTATTGTTTGTTACTATTGGATGGTGGTGATTGCACTGCTTACCAGTCTGAGCCTGTGCTATCCGGTTGGTATGAATCAATGCGTATCATCATGTAGCCAAACTTAAGAACAGCCATCACAGTTGCTACGCATATTGAGGACAAGTTCAAGGGATCGACGGCTTCAATTTTCATTCCTTCGACAAAACCGTTTGTTTTACCATCCAAGTAGTACTCTTCAAACGTGAAATTCATTTTAAAAAGCTCAATAGTTGCATCATCTTCATGGACTTCGATCATTGCTTCCCGTCCGGCTAGAATAAGAAAATATTTACACAAATGTTTAGTGTGTATTTAGAATAAATAAGAAAATTTTTGTATGATTCTTACCCAGCATACGCTCCAAATAATCTTGTGGTGCTGCTAGATTATGTCCCACTGTTGTCGCCCAACCAACAGGATGAATTATGGGTGAATCCTCATGACACCAAAAACCATCATCAGAATCAAAGTAACGTAAAAACAAACGTTTACCGATGATTTTAGTCACTGTCGCCAATCGCACTTGCGATATTCGATCTTTATCGACACATTCGAGATTTAGACCCAAGCGAAAACGACTTTGCATGCTGTCGTTAATTTTATTATAGAAACTCGAGGGAAGCGTACGTGCGCCTGATAAACGTTCCACCAGAAAGTCTTTCCAATCCTTATACTTGTGTTCAATAGAACGCGGGGGTATTAAAGGTTTTCCACGTGTAGCACACCAGCCAACTGAGTGGACCTCCGCATTACACAGATTTACCCAGAAATCATGTGAGGATTCATCGAAACCTGGGCAGTAAAAAATATAATTTTTTTTTTAAAACTCAGCAATTAATACCGACCTTCGTAACGCATTAAAGCTTTGTAACCACAAATATTCAATATGGTTGCCACCCAAAACGAGTGCGGAGTCTGTCCAGGTTGTATTACCTCCGTGTGATCACAATCTGTGTTTTCCACCTCCACCTTCATATCGATACCTATGTTATCCCAAACTTCGAAGCCTGGCGCATGTGGAAAGCAGGTGACCGGCGCGGCGTAGAAAAGTTCATGAGACAAACGCGCCGTCCAGTCGAATGAGTGCGCGGGATCGTACATTCGACGTCGAACACTAAGGATTCTTTCCATTTGAGGACACGGCGTTGGAAGACGTTCGTATTTGGGTATTTGTGGCAATTCGTCTTGTGGCATAACATCACGGTACATTTCCAGCGGTTGCGGTGGTGTTATTTCCTGTAACAATTTGTTGCTGTCCAACTCACATTCATCCTCAGCCTCTGCGCTGCTACTGTTGTCCGCCATCAATTTTGTGTTACCATCAATGATGGGATCCCCGTAACCATTAATTTGTGTAATCTTTGATTGATCTGTGATCCTAAAGCGATAATTTGAATTTTTTATATGTGAAACACGCAGTGCGAGTTCAATGTCGGGTTGTGATGGCTGTTGCTGGCCGTTTACATTCGACGTGCTGTCAAGTAACTGTTCATCTCCGGGACCAGCACCAGCTGTGCCACCGGCCTCTTGCTGCTGTTGTTGATTTCCACCCGTCATTTTGTTATTCACCACCAAAGAGAAAAGTTCACCACGCGCACATGACATGCTACAAAAACGACGCGATTTTGTGTAGAAGGTATGCTTTACACCGATGGCTCCACAACGTTCGCAAACAGCTGTAAGGCAAACAAAAATATGTTAAGTTAACAAACATACATAAGTACTACAAATTAATTAAGTCTATAAATTTATTTAATTTATTATTTTTTAGCTTTAAATTTAAATCTATTTTAAGCTTTAAATTTTTCAATATTCCTAACTTATTTTGTTCAATACATAAATATTGAACTACTATCTCAAGTATTTACTAATTACACATTTAAAACATCATCAAAAAATATATTTATTAAATTCCGAGTTTTACAATAGAAGTTTGTAAACAAACAAGTTTAAAAAAATTAACTGCCTTTGAATACTAATATTAAAGGGTACAGACATACATTGTAATAACTGAGTTCGCTTTCTGTAGAACAGTAAGAATAAACAACTAACAATTATTATGCAAAAACAGAGTCATTAATTTTTATTAAGTTAAAATAGAAAACTTAAAATAAATTACTGTTAGCATATATTTCACTTTCACATTTATAAATTTCATTCCACAGATAGTGTGGTTATCAAAGTAAAAGACAAATAGAGATTATCGCTATGATTCACACTGAAACTGCCGTCGATGTTGCACTGAGAGACGATTAACTTAAATTCACTAGTACCAAAGCCATTTCTTATGGCTTTGCTTTATTGATCTTATTTGCATGTTTTCAAAGATTTTTATGTTATTTCTGCAATTTTCTGCACTTTATTCAGTACTTTTCAATGGTGCTGCATTTTTATAAACATCCACAAGCAAAACAACCATATCGAAACAACCGTCATCATATTAAGCATTAGTATTTAATTAGTATTCTGTGTATAATGCATTTATTTTGTGAATTAATCAAATCTACTTCAGTAGATATAATTTTTAATGGAACTTGTTTCAAATGTTCACCACAATACGACCGCTTTTATGAACAGAATTTATAACTGAACTAAACTAAATGGAACAAAAACCAAAAGTAAACTATAATAAAAGCAAGAATAATAAACATAAAACATACCCATTCCATCTTTTTGAATTGGTATAACCGATGGATCAATATTGCCCTTGTAGGCAATTGGTGTTTTCAACACCAACCCTGGTCGATTAACCGGTTCGATTTTTCGTGTCTTTCTTTGCGTACGATGCCCAGATGATGATGACGAGGACGCTGCTGCTGCTACTGTTCCTGCGGCCCCCTTTCCGTTGGAGGCACACGACTTTTGATTACTGGCTGTAATGAACAAATTATTGTCGTCAATGGCTGGTTGAGACGTTTGCATGCCAGTAGACAAATCACTATCAGCAGTCATAAGCTCAGTGCCATCGTATGAATTACTATCGTTCATCATTACAAAATCATCGATGTTTATAATTTCTTGCTTGGCTGTGAGGCCGGAGATGCCATCCTCATCATAACAGTTTCCAGCATCGTCAATATGTTCATACACTTGTGGATGTGCCGCTGAAACATATTGCGTACCGTCGTCAGCCAAATGTTCGACAGGTTCACTTCCGTCATCAGTAATAATCTCCGAGTAGTTCTGAAATGTGGCCGCTGCTGCTGATTGTTGAAGCAACTGTTGATGGAGTCCGCTTACTTGTGCTAAGCCGTAAATATCGTTAGAGTGGGCAGCTATAAGTGCTGTTTGTTGCACACCTAAAGCGGCCGCCGCAGCTGCGGATGAGGCGACTGCTGCTGCTGCTGCAGCTGCCTGGCCACTAAAATCCCCCCCAACAATACTCATCATTGGGTTGAAGTCCTTTTTAATATTTAATGTAAGGCATTATCGTTGAATATTGTTCATTTGTATTATTAATAATTATGTAAATTTTATTTCATAATTGTTGGTTTGGGGAGGAGAAATTTAAAGAAAAGATTAAAAGAAATATTAAAGAAAGGACAAAATTATATACGTAAATCAAATTAATTAATTCGAAACCTATTCGATTAAAAGATGAGTATGGTACCCACAAGATGAAGTTTTTTTATTGTTATTTTAAGACAAATACATGTTAATTCATTTGCAGCACTTATTGCAGCAACAAATATATTAGTTGTGTGAAACTCACCATTGCTGCTTGATGTGTCATGTCATCCATTACAGAAAGGCCAACGGAGGAGTGACCAAAATAAGATGCTGCATCCTCTAGAGTGATTCGCTCTGGATTGTACTGACTCATCCACATCATTCTCAATTCCGAGGGATTCATTATATAAATATTCTGAATTTCATTTATGAGTTGTATTTACTATTTGAATTTATTCCTTCACTTTAAAGATTTTTCAATGTATGAGATCTATAAAATTAATAAAAGAATATGCATAATAAAAAAATAAGAAAACAATGTTTCTATAAATTCTAGTCTGCAAAAAATAAGCAGCGAATTTCAACATTTCAACATTTTTTGAAAAAGTTGTATACCTAATTTAATATATACATATATATTATCATAATGTACTCAAATATAATTTACCAAAATTCATATAAAAATTAGTTTAGTATCTAACTCAGTGACTAAAAATTTAATAATTATAAATAAGATTATAGTATTCAAAATTAATATGAAATAATATATGTAGTTTTATAATATATAGCATAGCTACTATAATTGCAAAGTTAGAACATTTAACATAAAAACTAAACTTTTTTAGTGTGTATATTAGTTAGTATATTCTTATTTCATCATGGACGTAAAAATTCAAAAAAATACAATAAGAAAAAGGATTGGAATGTATCCAGAAATAGGATAAAAAAATAAAAGTTATAAGAAATATTATCAGGTCTAATTTAGTCGTTATACATTAATAAAAAACTTAAATTCTACTATAGTATTCTATCGCAACCAAGTGGAGCCAAGGCAAGATGGACCGACCACTCACCCTAATTAAAGAAAAAAAACAAAAGTCCTCGAGCAAAGCAGGATTTAGAAACGAATACATTTCTTCTTTACAGCTGCTGCTCGGCCTCTTCCATAACTTCAAGACTCGCGTAGTACTAACAATGTGCAATTGTTTTCTTTTTACTTTTTTTACTTGCCATTAGTAATAACTTCACTTATATTATTAAGTTTAGATTATCCACACAAGGTTTAAAATATATTTAACATACAAAACAATCGAAATTCTATATAGCGACTATTTCTACATTTCATGCACACAAAAAATAATAGATGCTAAAAACGAGGAAGGTAAGTCAATTTCCAAGAACAGCAATCACAAATGTCAACGAAAGTTTTCGACATATTTTCACTTGCTACTCACCGTAATTTATTTGCAATTTGTTATAATATATCCAAAATGTATTTCAAATCATTTTCAACAAATTTTTATAACTTTCTGTTTGGATTTTTATGCGAAATTGTGCTAAAAAGCGATCATACAATTATAATTTCCAAACGATAATAGCTACCAAACATGAAATTTGGGGAAATTACGGCAATATATTGGACAGAGTTGCCAGTTCATAAATAATATTACGCAATCTATTACAAAAATTGCTACCAAGGTATACAAGTATAAAATATTTTATACAGTAGTGGTGTTATTTAATGTTTGTTATACCTTTTTAATTATGGATAGTCGGGATCCCGCCGGTATTACCAACTTTGTTGTTGTTGTCATTGTTGTAGTTTGTAGCGCTCATCAAATAGCAAAGATCAATTAGTTCCGGTTTTATAGACGTTTGATGTTTAATTCGGTTTTTGTTTCGCAGTACCTTGAGGCTATAACGTGGAGAAGCGGTACCGCAAATCGAACATAAGGTAGATGGTCTTTGTTAGATATTTTTCCTTTTTGTCATATTTTTACTTTTGAAAATAAAAAAATGTGGAAATGGGAAATAACAAATGTGGAAATGGAAAATCCCATCAGGATATCTTTAATTGTTTAGGAGATATAATAATAAGAATTGAAATTTCCGATGGACTATAATCCGATAACTATACCAGAGCAAAAAGTTGTAGTTGTTGTTGAATTAGCATAAAAAATTAAAACAACAAGAAAATAGGAATGATTAGTAGAGTAGGACTTTTCTTGTTGGAGTGGAAAAATGGACTGATAAATTTATTTATTATAACCCTCTGATTATCGTTGCAAAATATTTTTATACATATGTTAATCACATTTCAATTAAGATAAACACTTGGCTTTCCATCTCGTCGAAAACTACAGGTCAAATAATACGTTTTCTCATTTGAGTAGTAGATGCGTTGCTATTGAAGGTGAAAAAATATCTATTTTTCAAGAAAGCAAGGTGGGTCGAACAAATATATGACCACTCTTTAAGTACTCAATAAACTCTATAGATCTTCGCCACATAACTGATACTTACCTAGGTTCTAACCAGTTCTCTATATCTGTTATAGGAAAATTTTAAAGCATTCAAAAAAATGTATAAAAATAAAATCAAAAGAAAATTTTTTAATGAACTACATATTCAGTTCATTAAAAATCGTAACTGAAAATTATTAAAATTCCCGGCATAAATGCAGAATAGCTGCCAAGCTCAGATTTTGTCCATCTTTTTTGGACCGTTAGATGGTGCCATCAGGAACGGAAGTGGCTGGTTTTTATCGGGGGCTTGTCAGCCATCTTGGGTTAATGACCGTTTGAAGGACAAATAAATGGTTTAATAAAAGTCACTTATCTCATAAACTAAGTGAGGTAGTGGAACTAACGAAGTAATGTTGGAAAGGTATTTTTAATACCTTTCATTTATGTAATACACATTTTTGTCGATAACATGGCTGTGAAGGAGTTATATTGATTTTTAGAAAAATGTGACAAGTTGACCTTGAAGCAACAATTTATTTCTTCCAAACGGACACATTAAGGTATAAAACAAATTGCAGTTATGGAAAGCTTGTTCTTTTATTTTGAAAGTGGTACATACCACTATGTTATGTTATACTTACTTAATATGTTATACTTACTATTGTATGGCATTACTTTAGCTTTACTTTTCTGTAAACAAATTTTTTGCATGCGGCGCTCTTACATAACAAAAAAACTTCACGCGATTGTTTATAAAAATTTTCTTAATTTCGAATGATTTCTATTAGAGCGGCGCAGGCAGAATTGTAATTGAAAGTTTGAAAAGTAAAGCTAAAGTTATGTAATGCAATAGTAAGTATAATAAATTATATACCATTTTAAAGGTAGAAGAACAAGCTTTCCATAACTGTAATTTGTTTTATGCCTTAATGTGTCCGTTTGGAAGAAAAAAATTGTTGTTTCAAGGTCAACTTGTCACATTTTTCTAAAAATCAATATAACTCCTTCACAGCCATGTTATGAATAAAAATGTGTATGACATAAATGAAAGGTATTAAAAATACCTTTCCAACAGTACTTCGTTTGTTCCGCTATATTACTTAGTTTATGAAATAAGTGCCTTTTGTTAGTACCATTTATTTGACCTTCGAAGGGTCATAAATCCAAGATGGCTGACCAGCCACCGGAAAAACATGCCCACTTCCGCTTATAACGGTCTCAAATAACGGGAAAAAAAGAAAAAAAAATATGAGCTTGGCAGCTGTTCTGCATTTGTTCCAAATTCCCACCCAGCTCGGTAGCTCGGTAATGTTAGGAGCTATTACAGATATATTACAGAAGACGTTCAAAATTCAATTACATTTTTATGGTTGGCAACACATTTTTTGTTTTTATTAAATCAGCTGGTGTTAATTTTTTATTGCGGCATTATTTTCGTTTTATTTTACAGATATATAGATTTGAATTTATTATCAATTTTTATAAAGGTGTGATGCCTACCATAATAGCGGTGGATGTTTCGCTATCCATGCAACGCACTATACCCGGTCGTAGTGAAGATAACGCCTTGACTTATCACCAGCTGGCCGTGAAAGGGATTGCTCAGCTACTGGAACACTTGGCCAATAATTTTAAACTAGAGTATGTTGCGTTAGTGACTTATTTTACGACATGTGAGGTAAAGGTTGACTTTACACGAGACTACGAACAAGTACGTCAGGCGGTCAAGAAATTAGAATCGGGGGACAAACTATGTCTGGTTAGCATGCTGAAGAGTATTGCTGGTATATTGGCAACGAACTGGGGAACCCGGAACTACTGTCAAGTAATTGTGTTCACCGATTGCGGCCTGGGATTTGGCAGTACTGCTCTAAAGGGTTTTCTAACCAACTATGTGGGCAAGGAAGCAGACCCAGAGTTTGCGTGGATAGCAACGCTCAAACCATTTAAGCTGAACTTCGTATGCATGGGTGTCCACAGCGATGATTACTTCACTAGAGCGATACAAGCGTATCAACAATTGCTGGATTATACCGGACTGAAAGGTAGACTTGGGCATTTTGAAAGTCCTTTAAAATTTAATATTTTTCCCTTCTTTCGCATTAAGGTCAGCTTTTTGTTCCCAAACCGCCCAAGGACATAATAGATTTTACAGATCCTACTATGGGTCATATAAAAACTCAAACCGTCAGCACGACATCCAGCAGTTCTAGCAGTACGCCTCAACAGCATTCTAGCCATAAAAGTGAATTAGGGCGCACGGCAATGTTCGAACTAATAGAACGCGTGTGCGAATCCAATTTTAAACCGTATGAAGCGACGTTACGATGCGGTGGCTACTTCCGTCTCGAATGCCCTATTATACTATGGCCACCGCCCGTGCCATATCGTGATGAAAGTGACGGTTCTGTGCGCACTATTTTACCAAAACTCGAGGTTTGTGGCTATTTGGCACTTTCCGATATCGGTTCGCCAGCATCTCTTAGTCGTCATTTAATTGTGCCCAAAGTAGAACGTGAGAAGCCCAGCAGACGCGGTACATCTGAAAAATCTTCTAGCAGTGCATCAAAGTCCAGTGGATCAAGTACCTCAAACCAGATAAAACCCACGCTGGATGTAAATCAACCGAACTACGAATATGAAAAATTAGAGCAAGACATACGCGACTTTTACACAAAAGAAGCAACGACGAAAGATACGGATGAGAGTGGAGTTGACGATGCTGATACTGCCAATACAAAGTCTAGTTCTACCTCCAATATACCCTCGGAAATGCAGAAAGAATCAATGTGTGTGTTGCTGCATGGTGCACTAAAAATTGAAAGCATGGCTGCACTCGTCTTGCTTAACGACAACTGGTATGGCTTCATTTATTCCTATGCCGACAGCAAAAAGAAGTCAAACTTAATGCTTAATATTTTGCCGCCTGGCAGTAATATCATTCCTTGGCTGGGTGATATAAACATGTTCGGATTCTTTGAGGATATCCTACCAGGAGAAACGTGCAGCTTTCCGGTGAAAGCAGAGAAGCGTAGTTATTCACAAAACTGTGTAGTTTGGATTAAGCAAGCCAGCCTTTCTGCGGACATACAGAAAGTATTACGGCACGCAAAAAAGATGCCTGAAAAAACCCAACATTTCTATAAGGAACTAAATCGCATACGTCGAGCTGCTCTATCTATTGGATTTGTCGAACTGCTTGAGGCTATGGCCAAGTTATTTGAAAAAGAAATCGCGCATTTATCGGCACATGTTAATCCAGAATGCGGTTTGCAATTGCAACACGCTGCTATTGAGCTCCGTAAACCATCTAATCGTGATTTGAAGATTTCCATTCTGCCTATGCAAAAATTCAATAGTAAACTTGGAAGCGTGGAAGGCAGTGGGAACACTGCTGCAGGTTATATTTATTAAAGTTAAATGAAAATAATCACTGAAATAGTGAAATTAGTATTTTTAATGTTTTCCGCGATGAGTAAGAAGCATCAGAGAGCATCAGAGGGTTTGTCCACATATAAATCGACTGTGCTAAAATCGATTTTATCAAGTTCGTCTAAAATCTCCTGTGCAATGACATCATCGCTATGCTGAAATGAAATTACAACAAATCATTTGTTAGTTTTAGTTTGTTGAATTAATAGGAAAAGCCATTACGTGAAGAATGGAAATGGGAAATTAATGCTTTGTTAAAGACTTCCAATATCTAAGAACATATTCTACATACAATTTTGGCATATTTCCAGGATTCCAATGCTTTGAAATTTTTTCCCATTCTAATATTAATTAATGCAAGGTAGGCCCAGGCGTCAGGTACATGCAACTGATATTTTGTACTTTCGGCAAAATGACGTTCAGCGTCCTCTAATCTTCCTAGCTAAAAGGGTAACATCGTAACGATATTATTGTTCAAAACAGTTAAATATGTGCAAAAGGACCTACCCAATACATAGCTTTTCCAAGGCCAATATTGGCGACCATGCCATTGACCGCCATTGTGGTACATTTTTCGAAGGCATTTTTAGCATTTTCGAACTTTTTATCTCCTAGCATATAGTAACCGTAGCGCAAAAGTCCTAATTGAAAACTTTCAAAGTTCTCCAAATTCGGAATATGTAGTATTTCACCATAGTGGGTCATGGCCTCCGGTTTCTTCTCTCTGTAAAATTCTAAGTTTCCATTCACTTGCCTTTGAAATGCATCCTAAAAGTGAATAAATCTGTTAATATATTAGAATATCTGTGGAATATATGTATACTCGGTTAAGTTCATACTATAATATGCCCCTGGTATAACTTATTTGTTGGAAATTGTTTTAGTGTGTACTTTGGTTCCACCTCATTTTGTAGTATTTTTAACGTTGTGATTATAAAGTACTTCTCCGTTATGGTGCACCCTGCGGCGATATCGACAAAAATAAACTCTGCAAACTTATAGAGACCCAAATTTAGAAACATTTCCATAACTGCATTGAACTGAGTGAATCGTTTTGTGGTTGGATTCAATTTATTGGCATTATAGATCTCCCAACGACTTTGGGGTATTACGGGCAAGGTTCTTCTCGGTGTGTCATATAAGTTTTCATACTTCCATCTTGTGTAACTCATGCCAGGCAAATAGCCACTGCTTTTGTATAAACAATGCAACAGTACCCAGCAATCTATGTCTAATGCAAAGTTATTTAAGAACTCTTGCAATCGAACGAGTAAGCTTTCGTAGGCTGTGTCTGCGGTCTCAACCTGCTTTAGTCTTTCCACATACTCTATATATATTTCCACAATACTCCTATAATTATTGGATTCTAAACAATCAGTTGCGTTGCTTAAAGATGCTGACTTACGTGAAATATTCGCCTTCCACAATCTTTTCCCTAATTGGCCTATTTGGATATGTTTTGGCAGAACTATAATCCATTTTTTCTATATCGTAGATAAATTTATAGAAGTACATTTCGCAGTTGTTTGGATTATCTTTAGTAATCTATAAAGTTCAGCCATTAAAAGTATGTACATATGTGTAAAAATATGCGAAGAAAGAGTGGTTTTTCAAAATATAATACTTTAACATTACTCTTGACCGACTAAAATAGAATTTACATAGCATTACAAAGTTAGAGTTATGTATTGAGATTATGAGACTCTTACACAAAGAAGAAAATCTCAATACTCAGACAATTTTGGACACTGGAATGTTTGGAATACAAAATATTTTTAATCGAACATAAGAACATTTCTTCCAATATAAGAACTATAATATTTAAGATAATTAGAATTGTTTTGAACTATTTTAAATTATTACGAAAAGGGTCCACTCTTACTTCTTGAAACCTTTAGTATAACTAAAAATATTATGAAGAAATACGTGAATAAACGTGCTTAAATTTAACCACAAAGCTTTTGTGAAGTTCTACCTTTTCCATAATATGCTTGGCTAGGACATCATCACCAACTTCGACCAAGCATTTAGCGACATTAAACAAAGTGACGGTTTGACTTTTTTTTTCATTGATATCGTTCATATTAAATTGAGTAAGATCTTCGTATCCTTGCAATATATTGTAATGCCTTTGCATTAATTCCGCGTAAACCAAAGTCATTAGATTCTGAAAAAAGAGTCAAAGTATAAATCAAGAATCAAAATGTTGTCCATTGCTCTGGTCCAATTGCTCGGGAATGACAGAAGGACTCACTGTGAAATCAATATTGTTATCAGTAGGAATTCTTAGGTTAAAATCGTATGCAACAAGCTTTGTCATTTTGTTAATCATATTACTCATCTGGCAACAGAAGTAGTTTTGGAATTCGCTTATGCTTTTGATATGCTTTCGAATAATGAAAGCTATTATAGTGCAAACGATTTCATCATACTGAGAGTAGGTTTCTTCTCTGATGCATTTTTGAGATTTAGCAACTGGTTTGGATTGAATCGATGAACAAAAATGAAGTTGGTCTTTTTCCTCATTGTTGCTAGTGAGATTGGGGCCTTGTTCAGATAACGGTACCAGCAGCCCAATACTAACTATTGCAAATGCATTCTTCATTTTTGAGCGATCGCCGCCTGCTCTGGACTTGCGGTCTCCCGTTGCAGGAGTGGACGGCTTAGTTTGTGATATTTTCTGTGTTCTAGGGTTTAGTGAAGGATCAATCAGTTCGATGGCAAATCGAACTGAATTTACTATGAAAATAAAAGATGACAACAAAACCCATCATATAGAAAGAAATATTATCACCATATAGAAATATGGAACAACATACATGGATTGTATAAGTATATATGTGTAAGCTAATTATTATTATATGAGTTTCATGACTATTTGCAATTTTGCCCATTAAGCTAAAAAATCTAAGCTAAGCTTAATAATTTGAGTTTGAAGTATAATAATTTCTGTTCAAGAAATTGAATTGCATGTTTAATTGTTTTAAAGTTCCAATACTGTGTACCTAATTTAGCATAAATCATGGCTGCCAATTACCTCGCGGATATAAAAGTATAGACAGATCCAAAAAACCCTGCAGCAGCACCTGTTGTGGCTGGTCGATACGGTAGAGCTCTAACAAAATGTGCTGGTCATTAAAGGCTACCACCTCCTCCAGGATGGCGCACAACTCTTTGTTCAACACATAGCGATGCACAGAGTTGCACACTAGCACCACCTCCTCCTCAACATCAATGTCCTCAAATCTGAAGTCAGTGTCTTCTGCTTTCACCAGATCATTGAACAGTTCGTACACATCAATATTACTTCCGAATTGAATGCCCAAGCAGTTGACATTGTGTAAGTTACCCCGCTTTATTGACTCCCACTTTATGTTTGTATTCTGAGTGGCCACGATTTCCTTCGTGAAACAGGTATATGTGCAAATTTTGCTTTTGTCGAACTCGTTCTGCTCGTTAGGTCTCCGCGATTGGAAGGATAAATCAACTGCAAAATCCTGGCTCTCACTCTTCATAATTTGGTCCGTAGTTTGATAAATCGACTCCAACGAAATAAAGGCTAAATTGTTATACGAAATGTCCTTAAGCAGTGGCAAGAGTGAATAAACACTCCAAGTGGCCTTGAGGGTTCCTACCGCGTTTGAAGCATCATGCTCTTTGAGGGGATATATGAACACATCATAGTCTTTGACGTTGCGACCCATACCGAAGAATTGCAGCATGTCAAGATGACCTTGAGCCAAAGATATCCACTGCTCACCCTTCTCGAACTCTTCTTCAATCTGTTCCTCTTCGGTTGTTTGCCTCTGATTTTCTGCTTGGTTTTTCATTTGCTGCTCTGCCTCCGACTCAGACTCCTCAACCAATTCCTGTTCAGGTACACTGGGTGGCTCATATGGCGGAATGTACTCGTAGAGGGTGATCAACAGCGGATTGTCACTGAATATATTCAGATCTTCAATGCTGTCCTGATCGATCATGATGCTGAAAGTGGGCACAGGTTCGCCTCGCATGTAGGTTTTCGTTAGATTGATGTCGGTGCTAGTCGTGTAAACATCTACCAATTGGGTGATGGTATTTTTTGATTGCTCGAGTCGAATCACCAGCTCATTATTGGTTTCTGGTATATTCTGTATATCTTCCAAGTGTATATAGAGAAAGATGCGCTGGAAACGAGGTTCGGGTGGCTCACGATTTTGTGGGGGTTCCGGTTCCGGAGGCTGTATATTTACATGTAATGTAAATGTATTGGGTTCTTCAAAATGAGTTACAATTATAATGTATTTCGCTTACCTTCGAATTCCTCTTTTGATTGTTCTTTTTATTAGCAGCGCCTCGTTTTTCGGAGTTCCTCCGTTGTGACTCCGCGGCTTTTGTATTTTTGTCGTTCATAGTGATTTTAGATGGTATCACCCTATTCACTTCTCCTATATAATATTTTTGAGATTAAATCGTTTATTGATGATACAGAAAGACTTTTCTGATATTAAAGTCAATGAAAGAAATAAGTCGATCGGAAAATACTAAATAATATTGTCGTCCATAGGGGAATTCTGCTTTTAAGAATGCAAATGGGAAGCAATATCGTTTGTGTTCGCTTGCTTGCCGAAGAAAAAATTACTTAAGCCTAACACATTCACCGCAGTTTGCTCTTCCCCGGCTAGCTGGCTGACGACTAAACTCGAATGAACTTGCTTATGTACTCCTATTCTTGTTGCCGTCCGCGACCGAAGTTGAGAATAATAACAATAAGGATTTGTTTAGCTCACCATGACGTACTTTTCATAATTATATTACAACTTAGGTCCTTTATTTGTGCACAGATGCATAGGTGCGTAAATATCTAGGATACTGCTACTCTAGGATACTTATAATTTCAAAGAAAAAAAAAACAATAAACCTACAAATCCAACGGAAATTTCATGAAATGAATTATAAATACTTGTGAAAGATTGTCTAACATGAGTATACGTAAATGATCGAATTTGAATGAAACATTCTGACAAACGTAGGCTTCCGTAAGAACCGTAAGCATTTTGGGGAATTGATGAAACGAGTACAGACGTTCCATAAGTTCCGTACGTCTGTATTCGTCTATTTTGGTCTTAGTAGTCTTTGTGCTACGAGCAGCTCCATTGAACAGCCTTGTTATAAAGTTCATCGATAATTTGATTCTTTGGCATAATTTAACTAGTGCGACATTATAAGGAACCAGCCGGCTTCTTGATCAACTCCACATCTAATAAGAAGTAACGTAGTTCGAATTCAATCTGTGCATTTTCCTTGGTTGGGCCTTATATTCGTCGTTGTCTGTCTGTTGTCAATGTTTTATAAATAAATACCTTGCGGAATGTTTTTGAGCGTAATAGAAGTCTCATCCAAATTTTCAGCCTTCGTACAAGTTATACTAAAATCCTTACTTAACTTATTTTGCTTAAATTTTTGACACATTTTTAACACTTCCACTCCTTGACTATTTATTTAAGCTTAGATACTTTTTAGTCAGAAGGTTAATATTGCAATCTATAATACCTTCACTCACCTGGCACGGTTTCACCGACGATGTTACACAGCCTCCGTTCACTAAAATCTCCAGATTGCCAAATCCCGCCTTGGAGCCATCAATATCAAGAAATTTTTGTTTCTGTTGTTTCTAATTTTTGTTTCTAATAATTTATTTCTAATTTTTGTCTTGTTTGTTCTAGTTTTTGGACTCGGCGTTTTGGTACAAATGTTCCGGCAATCCTTCAGTGCGACTACCATCAGTATCATTTTCGCTCAGACTTTGAGGATCGCGGAGTTTCAACTGAGCGATATGAACAAAGCTATCATTAAAATTAAAATTCAAGCATTCCTCCAAAGTTACTCGTATTATAATTCATTCATAATGAAACATACTTAACTTTGTTTTAAGTATGTGTGTATAACCTTTGCTATTTTTTCAGAGATTGGACATACTTGATCTGAAATTGCTTCTCTTCTGAACAGATCTAAAACCTTAAACATTTTCAGTGAGTGTTAAAAGAATTAAAAGCAAAATTTTAATTCTGTACATATAAAATTTTTATTTTTTTAAATTTTAAGGAAGATTATTGTTAAATTAAATAGGTGAGCAGAAGGTGAGAAACTTTGTACATGATCTGTTTCATTAAATTTGTGCTTGAGTAAAATGCGTGGCAAATGTGATTATAGTTTCATTTTCAATATACATATATATGTATAAAATAAAGATTACAATATGGAAACTTGATAATGGAAGTAAAAATAATAAAACTAATAACAGTACTAAAGATCTGCTTAATAACAATATTAAATTATAATAATAATAATATTAAATTAGAAATAACTATTGGTAATAATAGTTTATTATTGGAGTTTTGAGTATATTATAATGGGCCTTAAATGCAATATTCAAAGGCTAAGGTGATCTGGTCGATCGGTCACTTTTCTACAACGACTCCAACGGGTTTGTCCCATTTGGACTGCCTTCAAGCTTGCGCCAGACCACGTTGCACATTTCGCGTACTAGCGCCTTTTCGCCGTCATCCATTTGTTCGATTACGTTGCCCGTCAGGTTGCCTAAACGATCGCGCTCCAATTGCTCGCGCACCTCAAGCACTTGCAAAGCACGCACTACAGCTTCAGGTCGACCGTTCAAAGCTTCTGCACTGCCATCTTGTGTTGCGGCTTTCTGTTGTTGCTGTTGTTGTTGTGGCTGCTGCTGTATCTGATGAACAGTAGCGGACTTAATGTTTGTAGTGGGCGTCGTGGAAGCCAGTCGCTCTTCCTCCAGCTGCTGAATGCGTCGCTCGAGTGAGCGTACATATTGTAGCGTTTGGTCGTTGAGTGGCGAACGTAGATGCAAGTCCTGAAAACATAACTTCAGTTGAAAGAAAGGTCTTTCTGAATAAGAAAAAATCAAGCTTACGGGTAAGTGTCGTTCGTAGCTTCGCAGCGCTGTAATTGTCTCGTCCGCGTTAGTGCTCGAGCTGCTGCCGTCGCCGTCATCGCGCAGCGGATTGCGATGCTGTTGTTGTGGTTGCGTTGAGGCGCCGCAGTTGGCACACAAACTATGTGCCGCAACGAGTGCTCGCTCCTCGTCCAGATACAGGCACAGCTCCTTCAGCTCCAAATTGTCCGTGATCAACTCCTGTTGCTTGTCATCGAGTTGGCGCAGTTTGCTCTAAAATCAAAATGGCGTACGTATTAACAAGTGATGTAATCGAGAATTGTGACTCATTTGGCACGCACCTGGTACGCAGCTACTTCCTGACGCATAACGCTCGCGGTGTAGCGCCCAAACCGCTGCCATTCGCGCGCCAACTTGCGTCCCTTCTGTCGATCGTCGTCAAGGAAGCAGCACAGATCTCTCAGCTCCTGGTTGTCGTCGATAAGACGTTGGTTTTGATCCTTCAAAACGCGTAGCTCATTGATGAGTGACTGCAATACAACGGAAATTAAAATCTGACTAATTTTTGTCTGCAGTGTTAGCGGCAACAATAATTATTTTGGCCGTTACTAACCTGTAGCTGACGATTCTGTTCCGCAGATAATCTCCCAGTCGCTGTCGGAATTCCCGTCGAGCCGGACGTGACCGAAGCATTGGGAGAAGGATGTTCCTGATCTGGCTTGCGTACAAACTTCAACATGTCTTGATGTTGTTCGAGTTGTCGCTGTTGTTGTTGGTGCAGCAACTGCTGGCAGCCAGCGTAGTTAGCAGGCAAGCCGATGCGCTGACGTGGCTGCTGTTGTTGCAAGTAACGCGTACCGCTGCCACCCTTTAGCGAATCGGGCGGTATATAAACGGTAGACAGCTGCGGTATATCCGGAGGGTACTTCAGATTCAAATCTGCAAAATAGGTTTGCGGGACGTTCGTCTTAGTGCTTGGGTGTTGCTGTTGCTGCTGGAGCTGGCACTCTGTTGCGTTGAATGCGTTGAGGTGCTTGAGGATGCCGTTCGACGCTGGTTGGGGCGGCGGAAGGTAGCGCGGCGGAATTGTATGCGCCGCTGTTTTTAGGTTCGATGAAGTACGTAACGCTTGCAGTTGCTGCAGACTGCGGCGTGTGTGCGGCACGTTTCCAGTCGCAATCGGTTTTGTAGATTGTTGCAACTGCTGCTGCAATTGTTTTTCTTGTTGAATTTTAGCGGTTGTAGTGGATGGTGTAGCTGTAGCTGTAAGTGTTGTGCTTATTGTTGTTGTTGCTGATGCTGATGGTGCTACAGCTGCTGTTGATTGATGGACTTGTTGTTGGTGCTGCTGTTGTTGTTGCGATTGGTGATGATGAATTGTAGCAACGGTTTGAAGCTGATTGGAATTAGTGTCTGCGTTGGGTTTTGCGGTGACGATCGTAGCGGGTGACCGGACTCCTGCTGCCGCTGTTGATATAACGCTTTGCGGTTGAGGCAGCGTCTGCTCGTGCTGTTGCGATCGCTGCAGTGTTTGTTGAGTAGAACTCAGCAGACGTTGTGGCAGCTGATTATTGTGTTGCTGGTGTTGTTGTTGCGGTTGCTGTTGCTGCGGTGCTTGCAGTTTTGTGACAAGTGATGCGTGCGATAACGGCTGTTGTTGCTGAGTTGCTTTTGTTGTGTTGCCAATGACGTTGTTGTTGCTTGGCAGTTGTTTAGACGTTTTGGATGTAGTAAAAAGCAAATTACCATTCAATTTGTTGCTGTTAATATTGATATTGCTAACGCCGGACATTTTACTTAAACTTTATTTATAATTGTTGCTGATTACTGAGCAATATTACTGGCAAAATTGTCGCCAGCTACACGACTTCATTCCCCGAAATGTTCATCTTGCTGCAATCAAGAGGTAATTATTAAATTAAGAAATGCAATTTAAGCATTAAAATAGTATTGGTGCGTAAATCACGACTGATCTTGTTGAGTGCAGATGAAGCGACCTGGGAAGTTGATGTTTCAGCAATTCAGGGCGGAAAGAACTCTGTAAGAACCCTTAATTTAAATAATAGTTTACAGGAATGTTTGGGTACTTGATTAATGACTTCAAATTCATTTCGGAGGTATTAAAATCATGAGACCAGACAATAGTCGAAATGCTTCTCTTATTTTGTGTACTCTGTAGTCTTTGTTTCATTCACGGTTCCACTAATGGTCAGGCAAAAGGCAAAGCGTTTTGAAATGAAATCGCACACTTGGTGTAGGAACTCTCCAAGTAATACGCTTGCTTTTTGAGCAGACATCCGATCTTGTGTGGTGCAATAAATCCACCATCAGAGCACTCAAATCTGTCTGTGCGTAGATATACATATATGCGATGTCTGTACAAATATTTGACCGGCTTACTTTTGCTACGCTCAATGAACAAGAATGTGCGGTCGGCTTGTTATTGTTATTGTAGAGCACAAACAAGTACTCGACCAGTTTCTTTATTTCGCATCATGCTTGAATTAATCAGCACTCCCCTTTCTCTCGAAACCCCACCACAGGAAGACAATTGATGCTTCCCAAAAAACCATGAGAACTCAAAAACAAAGCAACTTAATGAAGATGATACTTCAGCTTTGCGAGAAGAAGTCCCATTTTTGCACGAGTAACGTACACGAAGCAGCGAGTAAACGAATTCGAGTGTTTCAAGTTGTTGCGTAGTCATATTTCGAAGGTGAGCTCAGAGAAAAACTGAATTAAAACATTGACGAAACCAACTTTATTTTGATCCAACCATGCTTAACACGAGCACACATTATAGCAAATAATGGAAGCTCATTTAAATGTGGCCTTCGGAACACTTCGATGCAGGAAGGTACTTTAAATGGTTTTTGTGTAGTTTTTGTCCGCATTTAAGCTGTCGTTGCTTTGTGGTTGCTTGGTTGTTGTGTGTGTGTGAAGTCTGACTGACCGGAAAACTCTGGAACACTCGAAAAGCAAATACAGAGATTGCTTTCAATGGAGGAGAAATATACGTTAAATTACAAGAACTCACACTGAACCTTGCGTTACAACTCTGAAGCAATCTTATTCGCCTCTCCAAGTAATACTCTGAGTGATTAAGTGTACTTCTGTAGAGACCATGAACGTATGTACATGTTCAAGTTAAGAGAAAATGCTGCGGTTTCACTCGAAGCATTTTCTAAACTCGTATCTGTATGTTTGCCGTATCTCTGGCAAAGGATGGCCGATGAGTTTGAAATTCAAGTATTGTGTGAAGTGACTGACTTTTTGACATCTGACAGTTTGAAACGGAGAGCGAAAGAGAGAGCATTCAAACTATGAGATAGGTTAATGTCAAGCTTACTTATTTCTGTTGTAAATTCCCTTAAATATTTTTGTTGTAATTAATAATTCCGTCCTACGAATATAGTTCGATATAAAATTTCAAATAGTCAAATTTAAGTTATGGAAATGAAAGATTAATATAAAACCTTTGGTTTTAAAGAGCTCAATTGGTTTTATTAAACCAGAGAGCATTAGTTTTATGACATCCTAATAAAACTTGTGTGCCAAGATTGCCCCGATCCATCCAGAACTGTGCCCACGATCAAAAGACTACCCACTCGTCTCAGTTTACGTCGTTTCTTTTTCCGGTCCATAAATTTCTCCATTCAGGCTTGGAGAAATAATCAGGCTATGAACCAGTGAAGTAAAAGAAAGCAAAACAAAGCGATGGACAATAATTCTACACCTACAAATATGCAAACTAAAAATGGGCTTCGGGTGTCGAATGAGACCGGTGATAACGAATGACAAACCGACGGACGGACATTTATTCTCTGATGCGTTTATGAATGAAACATTCATTCCTTCACTTTCCATCACCTTCTGCCGATTTTTCCTCCTACAACAATATTTCGTTTTTATTATTCATTATCTCAGCGACAGCAAAGATTCCTAGATTTGAATTTAAGTTGTACCTTGAGTAGGGTGGGATAATCATTTTACTATTGTTTTATGAAATAATTAACAGGAAACTAATGCGATTTGAAGAGATTAAATTGCAAGTGACATTAAAAACTGACAAAGAAATTAACAGCAAAAACAGCAACCAAATCCTTATGGTAAAAACTTTAACAAACACCGGCAATGTAACGAAGTGAGAAGAGATACGAAGAACTGGTGGCGGAGGAAAAAGAAGCAAGAAATCTTTAAAATATCGTCATCAATCCATTTCAATCTCGTGCAGAGGTGGAAAAATGCGCCCACTTGTCTGTTGACGCAAGCGACCGCAACGCTCGTTACAATCAATCAATCTTAAAAATATTTATTTATTTTAACACCCAAACCAAAAATAAATACCTAGCAATCGTCGGCGGACACGGCCAGCCAAGCACAGTGTTTCAAATGTCATTTAGCATTTTCAGATGGATTGGAGATAAGAATGGCCCAAAATACATGCATGTCATTATAAATAACTTAAATTCGAATTCGTCAATTCAATATTTGCGAGTGTGTCAAAAATTCACGAATAAGTTCAGCATTTCAGCATGTTACCGAAAGCAATGAAGGAAGATCGGCAAATACGAGCCAAATGGGTCGCCACCACAAAGCTATTCAAAGACTCGAATATAGAAAGTTAGATGACGTACACAATCCCCTGCAACTTGTAGTCACTTGGCGACGACTGTAATGTAGTTCAAATGTAATATGTAGAAGAAATTCACTGGTATATCGTTTTATGATTGTAAATAGAATTTCCGGACACGAACACGGAAGTCAATTAGTATTGCACACTCTTTAAGAAATGAACCAAATTTCGGAGCATTCATTACACTCCAGAAGCAACCGTCTGACTTTTGAATGCGGTTCTGATTTCGATATCTTTGCCTTGAGCTATAAATCAATGGAGTGCAACAGGTAAAGAGCATTTCTGCCCAATGTGATAATACTGCCAGATTGTGTTACGTGTTCATGTCCGAGGAAATGCTTTGAAGATTATTTAGTGTGTAATTGCACCCCGATGTAGGATCCTTTCCGTAGCCAACCGAAAAAGAAAAACGTTTCTAAATGTTTTTGGCATGTTTTAAACGTATTCCCTTCAGGTAGAATATGAAGACAATGGAAAAGCGGAAACTCTGATTGAGGCAAAAAAGAAACAGAAAAATAAACATTGTCTGTTATGGGCCAAAAACAACCTCAACCTCTCTCTTTTTTCATGAAACCTCTAATGATTAACTTCAAAGAGAAATGCGTAATGTAATGTAAGAAACTACTAATGAAGGTTAAGTAATTTGAAATAAAACCGACTCAAACTATGTAATAACAAAGTAATAGTAACTTATTTTCCCCCTTCCTTTATTATCTCCCTCCTTTTCGTTGTCTGTGAGTACTTTCCAAGCGCCGTTTCTACAAACCCCAGTGAAGCATTAAGAATTCATTCCAACATGTTCTATATTCAGATAGCGATCAAAGTTTGCTCCATCATCTCACGTAAGTTTGTGAAAGTTATGTACAATGTTTTAAAGTAAAATTATTTTCATTTCACGGTTCAGAAGACGATGCTTTGTTAAACTCTCGGTGCTTTATATAGAACCGAAATAGTAGAAATAGTTAATTTTCAGAATATTGATTATCTACATTAAACATTTGCATTTACATTTTCGAAGAATGTTAAAATAAGAATATTAAAACAGATCATTTGAGGTTTAACGGATAACGTTTCATTGTCTACTGTAAAATCTTTCATAACTGTTTGTTCGTGTTCTAATAGCGATTTTCAAATTGTACTCCGATTTTAGAAACTTTAAAAGCCTTCAATTATACCTCAACTTTGGATTCTGATGACTTTTCATCCATGGACAACCTATAAATGTAGTCAATAGAAAAATGTAACAATATTCATGTGTGTATGCACTTTTACCTGAGTATTTTCTCACGTTGTTATTACAAACTGAAAATGCTGCATCACTAAACCAAAGATTAGCGATAAAAAATAGCTAAGAATTTGTAAAAACTGGGAATAGTTTTAAGCTCCTTTCAATTCTTTAGATTCTCAGTAGTTTTTTTCAATCTGATCGACCTTCTGTTCTATCTATATAAATATCTATGCCTATTCATGATTTTTCTTTGGCTAGAATAAGAAAAAATATCCAATCATCGTGATTTTTGAAATTAATCTATAGCAGACGACACGATTTCAGTGTGTTTTGAGGCCGGACCTCATTTATTTTGCTATACAAGTCAAACTGATTATATTACCAGAAAAACCCTAACAGAAACCTGCATAATCCACACAGAAAATTATCCTTTATATCGTCTTGCCAGCGCCTTTATAAGAACCTGGCTAAGAAAGAATCATTCAGCGGTCGCCGGCAAGAATACTCAGTGATCAGCATGTAGTTAAAACGACCCTTCTTTAGTGCTGCTGCTGCTTTTAAAGGTACTTCTTCTGCTTCCTTTCATGGTTCCTCATCTCTGACTGCCTCTTCTTCTTGTGCTGCACCATTGCAACACATAGAAGTATACAGTATACGCTGTTGACTTGGCGTAAAATCTGGTTTTAATCCCAACAACACCGAAATAACAAAACTGAAAGCAGGTGTTTCGGTGGATGCCTTCAATTGGGTGTATTAAATTTCTCTGCACCGCATGTCACATTATGTTACGTTTTTTAATTAAAATAACAAATCAATGTAAAGCGACACCAATTTAAGGTTAAGTAAAACACAAACTGCCAAAGAAGCGTCATCGGCGCCGGGTTGGCTAAATAAATGGCTAAATAAACAGTCAAATCCCTTTACTTTTATTTTTGGATAGAGTCAAGCTATACATAAATAAATATGTAGTACATATTTTTTATAAATATAAAATTTATATATTGTACAATAATAATAAAACGTTTGTTTTCTGTAGCATTCATTTTAGATCCCTGAACGTTTCCTTCTACTTGACTTTAAAGATAAAAACATTTCTCTAATAATTTCATAAGAAGAGAAGCTCTTTTCAGGAGATAAAATGTCACTGAAGATGAGGTGTTTATAAAGAGCCAGGAAAAGTTAATTACGAAGTTTAGTTTTTCCTTTATTAAGAAGTCGAATTTAATTTAAGTCGAATTCGGTACCAAATTATAATTCGTAGCATTTGTAGCAGCTTCGCCATTAACATTAGTTCCTTAATTGTGACAAGCAATTAAAGGTCACAACAGAGCCAGGAAAAGAAAACAGAAACAAAAAACCGTATTTTAATCCAAATTTTCTACCTTTCTAAGTTTTCTCTTACTAATGATTGCTAAAAATTAACTACAACATAATAGCAATTATTAACTACATTCCTGTTTAAAAAGCTTCAAGTAACTTACACGAAAAAACGAGTCATGGTGAAGGCAGAAGCTACAAATTTGAGGAGTACTCAAGAAAAGGGCGGCAAGAAAAAACAGTTGAAGAATACAACCATGTGCCCAACAAAATTTAGACAAAACCTGAAATTTTAGCATTTTTTAGGGAAAGACTGGCAAAAGAAGAAACACGAAATAGCGGCTGTATGCAAGAGCGGAAGATATAATTGCAGAAAAAGACATGGGCAGAGTGAAATAAATCCCTGCGAATGGGCTTGGGCTGAGACCCCGCATCGCCACACAGCATTGCTTTTTGCCAGCTTTTACTTAAGCTGACAACAATAGCAGCAGTCAACACAAAAAATGTGTAGTACGTACGAGTAACTAATGTATGTGTATCTTGGCTTCACACTTTACGCCTCTGGTAGATGGGGATCGCAAGTATCTAGGTACTAGATGTGTACTCGGTAGGTAGGAAAGAAGGTAGGTACCGACCAACATTGTGGGTACATTTCTTTCATTCAATTTCAATTCTTCATCAACGTCATTAAACTCAATTTATGTGTTTTTCAGCCGTTGTTGTTTTATTATTGCTTTTGTTCTCTATATTAGCATCGGTACCTTTCCTCACTCACAGCTTAAATTAGATACTATCGCCGCACAGTGGGCCGATTCAGATGACGGGTTTCGCAACAACAACACTGAAACTGCTTAGTTTATTATGACAGATAACATGAAGTATGAGGTTTCTAGTCTCAATTTATGACAGATTAGTTCAGAGTCCCCTCAATACTATTTTATAACTGCTCAGAATTAAGTCAAAATTCCGTCAATTCCTTTAAGTCGTGTTTAAACAAACAAATTTTTACTTTAAGTTAAGAAGTTAAAAGAATTAATTTAATTAATGATAACAATAGATTATATACATATATTGTATATGAAAACATAATATCACTGCCTGCAAATTCACTAAAAACTGGTCCTCAATCACTGACAAGAAGTACACTGAACTACTGTGCAATTCGGTGGATTGTTTTGAGCTCCGCGAAGAAGGTACTCTTGAAAACGATTCTCCGCTTACAGGCCAGACGAGGCCAGATACCAACGAATCTCATTTAGTCAACATTTTTGGAGCATTTTATTTCAGCGCATGTTCGGCATGCATGCATTTTGTTTCAGCACACAAAAATACCAATACACATGAAGTATAGAAGGACCGAACAACTACCATCCACACAGCAACCAGCAACAAGTTTATGCCGAGTCTTTGGTGGAGCCTGCCAAAGCCTTGAGTAGATCATCATATCACGTACTCATGGTACTGGCGAATAGTGCGGTAGGTCGTAGAAGTAAACCTAGACCGCCAAGGAAGGTGAAGAGGAAGCTGAAGATCTACCTTCAACACGAATACCACATTTCTGTTTGCCGTTGTTGTTGTTGCTGAAATTTTTGGTTCGTTGATAATAACAGAAATTAACATCATATATCGAGCAAATATACAGAAGATATGATGGGAGAAAGATGTGATATTTACCGAATCTCTGGAGAATCTTATGAATCCTCATAGATATTTATCTATGTATAAACTATTCACTACAATTGCAAAATATGCCGTCAAAGAAAACAATTCTATGTTTTATTCTCAGTAATTATGGATTCGTTAATTCTTACCAAATTCCAGATCCACATCTTCGGAATAGGATTAGTGCAAATGAAATATTGTAGCGAATGTTTTTCCAGTGTTAGTAACGTGTTAAAGGGAAATATCAAATTTTGTGAGTAGTATTTTGGTCCGAATATTTTTAAATATGTATGGATTCAAACTGGCAACTGACTCAACTTTCGATCCGATCAATTAATTGTGCAAATGTTCCAAATTTAAAATTTATTCAAACTGAGACAATTGAGGAAATATTTTAACTAACTGCTTACGGTTTCCGCTCCGTGTCACTGGACAGCTCTTACATATTCTCACATCCAAGAGCACTTTTTCAAATTTCATGTACTTTTGTCTTTTTTATAGAAACTGGAAGTTGTTTTCCTGAATCAGTTTAAAAAGAATACACTTCATTAAGTCGAGCACAAAGATTTAAAGCAGCAGCGTGAGTTAAAGGAGCGATAACTATTTATTTCATACCCTTTCCTCCGCTCGCCCTCCCCCAGGGACCGTAACTCAACGGTTCTGCAGATGAAATAACACCGTTTTCCTATTCTGTTGTTGTAGTTTCTTGCTGTCGTTGCGCACTTGAAGTAATCTTGTCTTTTCTCTTACAACATGCAAGTCTTTATTAAATTATAGAGCAGCATCGCCTTTCATGGGTGGGGGGGGGTTGAGTTGATGGGGGAGTTTTGTTGCCTATAAATGTCAAAATACCGGAAATTTTGTGTAAACAACAATAAAAACAGTGGTAGTAGCAGCACAACAGCACAGCAGATGGTGCATAAAACATTGCGCGAAACTAACAACACAACATCACAAAAGCAAGGAACGACAATTACAGAACACCAACAAGAGCAAAAAAGTTGTCGGCAAGTTGATGTGACACACAAGCACAGAGCAATGAAAAGAGCCACAACATTCAACCAATGCAAGTCGACGACGCTCGCTGGCCGGAATAATATTTTCTCCTGTACTCTCGTCCTAAGCCAGCCCACACCATCTCCCTCACCCAAGTTAGCGCCAAAGCTTAAAACTAGTTCCCATCACACATTTTCCAGTCTCAACTGAAAATAACTGAATGAAAGCTTTTGTGTTGGATGTTTTTGACAACGCTTTAATAGTTCTTTTGCTACTCAAGTTCAAGTCGATTATTGTCAGATCTCACAATTGACATGTACACATACGTACTTTACTGTTACTGCATTAGTAATGTTTAATCGATTATTAAATACTGATTTCCTAAATAGTTAGTGATATGGTTTCTTTTAATGTTATATTTAACGCTATGCTAATGAAAGCTGTCCGTCTCTTAGTCAACTCGAAGTAAGTGCATTTAACGGTACTAATAGTTATTAGATTCAGCATTCATTTAATTATATTAAATGCATGGCAAAGATGGTATCTAGTATATCTCATGGTAGAAATTAGAATGAAATCGATTGCAAAAGAAATGCATACGAATGTCAAGCGTATCAGACGGATGAGGAAATATAGTTCAATTGTCGCGCTGCCGTTGCAACAACTTGCAAGTATTCTTGTTTTCCATCCAATGAGAATGGAGGCAAAAATATCACAAGGAACAGATGCGGCAACTGAAGAAACTCGTGCGCCAGTAAAAGCAAATAACCATAAATCAGCGCCGAAGTTTCGGAGAGAGCAGAGAAACGAAATCGGAAGGGGGGAAGCTGTGAATTAAGTCGATGTGAAGGGGGAAAAAGAAAGTTCCCGAGTTTCATTGACAAACTTATGGAGGATAAGAGGAAAGCAAACCAGAAAGAGTGTTAACTTCGGCCTGGCCGAAGTTCATATACCCTACACCTGTAGGATACATTGATTGTAGACTTCTGCTAATTTAATGGAACAGTGTTATCCGAAGTTATGTGGAGTTTTATTTCGTTAGTGGGCGGACCACGACCATTTTTAAAGTATATTTTGGTCCTAGACTCGTGAATAAAGCTTCAACGTAAAACTCGGTCTACAAGCTGAGAAATTTAGCTAAAAACATGGATGAATTTATATTCACTATAAAAAGTAGGATGGTCCTCATTTCCAATACCAATGACAAAGAATATTCGTGTCAAATTTGATGAAGATATCTCTATTCCTTCTCTTGTAATCGTGATTTCCACAGACGGAAAGGGTTAAATCGACTCAGGAGGTGAAGCTGATCAAGAATTAACGCCACGCTTAAAAGTAAATATTTAAATACCCTATCACTTCTTGTGTAGTGTATAGAAAGCATATTTAAAAAGTTCGCTGCGGCTCAAGTCGATTAAGCAGCACCAACTGTAACAAAAAGAAAGAGAAATAAGACAACAAAGCCAGCAACCTCAAGACGAGGACAACGGTGACGAACTTTGCATATCTCAAGAGTATCCACTACATGCAGCATCTAAGCGATTGCTAGGGATGTGATGCGGTGCATACCTGCACATTACCAGCCGGCGTCGCTGCGGCATTAGTTACAGACACATTTGTGTCTTACAGGTTCCGATGCACCACCGTTCGTTGTTGTGCCAGTGTTGCTGCTGCTTGTTTACTGAATTGCATGCAACTCAATTCGCGTTCTGTTGAGCTGCAACAGGCGATGTGCTTGCTGTTGTTATTCTTGTTGGTATGCTTTTGCGGCATTTCTTGACTAGTTTGTTTGATCTTTCGACTGCTGCCTCTTTTTTCATTAAAACTGGACGCTTTTTCTTTCACTGTGAAATTTATTGGTACATTTGTATATAGACGTTTTGTTGATGCTGCTCTTGTTATTGCCGCTAAAACATACATATGTACATAATTGAATATTTCAAATACTCGCACATTCTATATAAATGCTCAGATATTCGCATATACTGTTTGTCGAAAAATAAGCAGTATTTAATTATCTTTGAGCAATTAAACTGCACGCGCCTGGGCGCGAATTCGCGCTCCTTGCTGCATGTTATACAGAATGGAGTCAGTCGTATGAATTCAACTTCGGTGTGGGTTGAGCTGCAGCAACAACGAAAGCAACAGCAGTTACGGATACAATCGCATTTGCAACTGCAGCTTTTGTCGCCGGCTAACGGATGGATGTAAGTCAGGGTAAGAAAGAAACAGAGCAGCTGAAACTTTATAAAACATGTTACAATTGCGCAATAATTTCGTATTCGGAAGGCTTCAAATTAAAGTAAAAACACAAAAATAAAGTAGAGTAGAGTACAATACAGTATCGTACATCTTAAGTACCAGCAGCATACCTCCTGTTTTGTACAGGTAACGTAGGTTGTCGTTACTCAGGCAGTGATGCGCTGCAAACGTTAAAACTGCTGCTTAAAATTAAGAGAAAAACACTTTTTTAATTCGTCCTTTTTGCGGCTTTCCTTTTTCGTTCGCAAATATCAAATTCAAATATTTATTCACCGCATTTTTACACCCAAAAAACGACAAATCGTACTAAAAACAACTTTACAAACAAAATAAACAAAAATCACGCACGCATGAACTTTATCCTAACTACATATTTCTTGCTTTTACTAGTTAGCGTTTCTTTTTCTCATATAAAATTTTTGTGTGTATCTTTAAAAATTGATTTCTTCTTTTTTTCTACGCACGGCTCACGCGAGTCTTCGTCCCAGACGATCGTATTCGTTAAATGCCAAAAAACAACTGAATCTTGTGCAAGCACCAGCATCTGCAAAGAGCAGTCTGCAAAGAGCAAGAGTCTTTGGGCCCTGATACACGTAGCATCAGTATGAGCGCATAAGTCACGCTGATTGGTGATTTAAAAAAGTGGAACAACTTACAATCCAAACCGTCATAACCTTTGATGGCTGTTTAAATTCTCCATACGATTTCTATAGGAATTGACTGGCCGGCAAGTGGATTTTACTGGGCGAGCCACTACATTCATTCATTTCGGCTGTTCCGAAGTGTTTTTCTGGAAAAAAGGGGCAATCCTAGAAAGGAAGCAAGTAAGCAAGCAAAAATGAGCTTGAGCTCTTTAACAGTGTTGCCGCTACACTAAATTTAAATGTGTCCTCTGCTTCAGAAAAATTGTTGCATTTAGAAATAAATGTGCCCATATTTCGAAATAAGTAAATCTATACGAGGAACAAACAATTTTGCAAAAACAAGTATTTCAATCAGAGGTTGAAACTTTTATTACTTTTATCAAAAAAGTCTTTTGAATAACTGTTATCAAAGACTTTTAAAAATCACACCGTCACAAAAACAACTTTTATCACAGACTTTTAATTTTAAAAGTCCTTTCAAGACTTTTTAAAAGTCTTTCATAAACCAACCTACCCGTTCTAGCCTTTTGGCGTACCTTATGCGTTACACCCTGTATAGATGTTTTATTTGATAAAATCTAGTCAATTTTTAAAAAATTTTTCACAACCTAATGAAATCAGCTCGAGGTATTTCTAGCGATATATGTATTTCTTCATTTTTCTCCAAACTTCGCCACAGCGCATTTTTTCTTCAAAAGACTTTTATTTCAAAAAAGTCAGACGAAAAAGTCACCAAAAGACTTTTTTCAATGACCTTCAAATATAATATAATAATAAAAGTTATAAGTTAACTTTTAACAAACCGAATCTACCAAGTCTTATAAAAATTGGTAGATCTACCAAGATGATCTTACCATATTTGATTTTAGTTTGTGTACTCGGATCATTTAAATTTAGCACAAATTACATTATATTACCACGACAAATAATATTGTGATGTTACGCACTGGTTGAGAGATGGACTAATTTTCAATGGAGGTTTGTCGATTAGCTAAACTCCACCAACGAACAGATGTTTAAATGGCCACTTTTTTGAGAATCGCCAAAGATCGCGTTTTTGCGAGTTTTTTAAGAAACCACCCGATGGCCCACCCTTTTTTTATATTAATTTTATTAATTAAGTTAATTCAAGTTAATTTACAAAATTTTGTTGCAATCAGAATGAGGAAAAATATGAAAAAATTACGAAGAAAAAATGAAAAACGGTTTTTTTGTTTTTCAATTTTTTTTAGACAAAACGTGGGTAAAATTTGTCACATATTTTTAATTTTATTATTATTTTTAGTTATAGTCCAAAGTATAATAGTTGTTACCTAGTGCAAAATTTTAAAATTAGAAAATTTTAAATTATCTAAAAATGTATCAATGTTGGAAATTTCTTTCAATGATCAAAACATTCGAAATTGAGTTTTATATTGATTACGATTCACTGCTTCACTATATTACATAGTATGTGTAAAAAATTTGAAATTCTGTAACCAAAATCCAAAATAATATCAAGTGCATGATTTTCTTAAACACTCATTTTAAAGTTCTAAAAAATAGATTTTTTTATCTAGTATAGGTTCATGTTAATACAGATTTCAGAATTTTGTGTCTCAAGTAGTTTCAATTTTATATCGCTATTTGCTTCAGATGAAAACTGATGAAAAGTGATGTTGCGTTATTTTGCATTTTGAGTGACGATATATTCTTTGATTAGCGTCGTCGCTGCTACTTAACTACCACAGAATAAATAGTACATATACTATTTTGTGTTATACTTAAACTTATGCAAAGCATAAAGGAACATTTTTATCAATACCCAAGAATACGCATGGCTGCTACTCGAGACGCCAGCAGCAAACTCGAACGGAAATGCATTCCATTATTATTGTTGGCCTTAAATACAGTTCACTCGCCTTCCGCTTGCACATAATTATGAATGCAACTGCGCTAAACTTCTACTCACCACAAATATTAACCTCGACAATTAGCAAGAATTAATTACGTCATATGTAAGAAACTGTTTATTACGTCATTCAATATATACGAGTAAATATATATAACATCTACATATAAAAGGTATACATTGAAATAAAACTAACTTGAAAAAAAACATATAGAAATGTTTCACATTTTTTACCAAAAAGAATTTTCTGTTTAGAATCAGAGTTTTGCAGCAATTAATTTTTGCGTTGGTCTAAAGATTTAAATTAAAAAATGTTGAACATTCAGAATAATCAAGTTTTTTGTTATAGTTTACAATACAGTATATTAAATGCCACAACTTTAAACCCTTTGTTGTTGTTGTATAAAATTAAAAAACGTTACATCTAAAAAAATTTCAGTTTTGTATTTTTTGTTGCTTTTTTGTTTTAGAATGTTCTTGATGCTCATTTTCGAAAAATATCTGTTTTTTATATCGTTTAATTTAAGGCCTTGTTGAATACTTGTACTTTATTTTAATTCGTTTGGGACTTTGTCTTGGTTTTTTCTCTGTTGCCACGTATTTTTTCATTAATCCGTTTTTATTTGTTCAATATTCAGCTCTTTAAGAAGTTTTGAACACTCTTCTACTTTCAAGTGATGTATGAGTACGTTAGCAAAACTAACCACAAGTGTGCAATGAAGTTAAGCCGCTCAAAATAACACTTAACATGGATTTTACACCGATAACAACAAACAGTTATCGTAACTTAACGAAATGTTGTGGATATGAAACAGTTAATACGAGCTCTGGAATATTTAAATGTATAATGAATGGAATAGTTAAAAGTATATTACTTTAGTAGATGTGTTGGAATTGCATTAAAAGTTTTATACTTTGTAGTATACTACAAGTTATACAAAAATAGTAGTGATAGTAGTAAAAAAATGGAATTCTTAGTGCGCTAAATGAAGTTAAAGAATCGAACATAGTCGAATATTTTATAATGTAATTATAAAGATGTAAAAAAGTGGTTAAAACTAATCAAGCAGTTTGCAGTCGAAATTATATCTGTTTGTTTTAAATGCATTGTGTGCAAGTTCATTTCTTCGATTTTATTACTTCTGTCAACTTTCTCATCGTCCCGTTCCATTTTAAATTTGTAACTAAATATGGACCGGACCCTGGATAAGTTCTGTTATTTGTTATTTGGTTTAATTTTGAAAATTTAGAATTGGCTCTCTTCATGCGTCGTTGTTGTCGTAGTTACTGTCTCAGCTTCGCCGTTTGTTTTCTCGTGCGAAATGCTGGTGATGACGGATTTAATAACGACAGAGTTGGTTGCCGTTTCCGTAGTATTGCTGAAAGATAAAATCATTAATAAAGTGCAGCCAGAACAATACGATTTAATATGATCAAAATCGGTCGCAAAAAGATTGGATACTGCTCTCTATATACATTTGTAACAATTTCTTTATGACAAGCATGAAGCATCGCTACGATACGTGTCCATGGATATAATTATATATAGTATAGCGATAGCTCACCTGCTTGGCGCCAAGTCCTTTAAATTGGGTATATTGAAATCCGTGATGTCCTTCATATTGGCGCTGCTAAGTGTTTGATTTGTTTGTGTGCTTAATACGGAGAGACGACCTTAAATTCGAAATAAAGAAACAATGAACATTTAGATTGTGGTGAACGTTTAAATTAATAAATTTAAATAAATAAAAACAAACTTCAAGTTCTTTAAAAAGGAATCTCAACGCTTTAATAGGTTAGCAAATAAAAAGAAATGCCTTATACGGGGCGGGGGAGGGTGGAGAATAACTGAAATTGTATAATAACCGAGACCCGCGAGGGTATACGTACCAACTGTCTCCTCTGTCGTCGTTGAGCAAAGAGTAGTTGTTGTTGTATTCAAATGATCGCGAACGGAATCAACGGTGATGTCGCCAATGGAGCTGGTAATGGTTTCGTTAGCCCGATTAGGCGAGTTTCCGCTGCTTCCGCCACCAACGCCATTGGTGAGGCCATGAGTATCAATGTTAACTTCTAAGGGCTTTGTTGCGGCGTCCACCACTGGTGCCTTCATGCGTTGCTGTGAAGTTGTTTCGGTGCCCTCAGCTTCCTGTGCATCGTCGGTTACTTCTGGAGTGCGCTCAAGTTCCTCGCTGATCAACTCTTCCACCTCGATTTCTCCCGCTGGGGTTACGACTTTAGAGGTGGCCAAAGAAATGCGTTGCACTTCAGAGGATGACATCATGTAGAGACCCTCTCCGGCGTTGGTGAAACAAAGTGAAGATATGCCGCTGTAATACAGCGTAAAACAATATAATTATATGTATTCCATATAGTTTACAAAAACATGCATACTTAATGTCCTCGCGACGAACAGCAGCTGCATTCAACTGGCGTTTCAGCTCTGGCACAGAAAGCACCATTATATCGCCCAAATTGGTTAAGCAAAGCAACGCCATTTCGTGATAGAGGCGGGCATCATCATGGCCCGAGACCATGTTTGTGTTGGCGGCATCGCCTGTGGCCGCAATGGGTTCCATGGAACGCGTGGACTTTGTTGGACTCCCAGCTCCGACTCCAGCACCCTGTAGAATCTCTGCCGGCACTCGACATGAGAAAGAACCGATGTGTATGCGACGAACGCGTGCTCCCTCATTTGCGGTCAACTTATATTTGTTAATTGGCTTAAGTTGAGGCAGTGAGAACAGCTTAAACTGCTCCTCGGAAGCAATCAGAAGTCGGTGTGGTGGCTGTGCACCGCCGTCCACACTTCTGGGCTGATCAATAGGACAGCTAGTGTTATCAAAAATCGATATGCCGACAACAGGTGCACGATGCTTGAGTTGAATTTCCTTGGCTAGTTGTGCAGAAACTCGTGGCGATGCGGCAGCAGCCTGTTCATCACCGACTGATGGTTCGACAGTAGCTGTTGGTGCTGGCGGCAAATGCAATAGAAATACTGAGACGATACTGGAATTAGTTGCAGACCACAAGGTGGGTGATGTTGTGTTGACTGTGGAAGATATGAAAGAAGGTCAGAAGTAGAATGATTCTCTCCATACACCATACAACACTGAGAGTTGTACTTACCATTTGTTATGTAAGTCTTAGCAAACAGCAGACAACGTACCATGGAACCCATGCCATCATCAGCTGATCGCGCCTCCACTTGACGTTCGATTGGCCGTGCATCCAACTAAACAAAGAATTGGACAAAAATTAGTTTTTCTTCTTGATTGAACTCACATCCCACACTAACCGTAGTTGGAACCTGTTGCGTTGGATTATTACGGGTAGAACGTCCTTTACGTAATTTACGAAAAGATTCACGCAGCGATTTTTTAAAAGATTTACGTCGGGAAAGTTGTTCTCCGGCGCCAGTCAAATCTTTGAAAAAATTTAAAAATTGTTAAAGAATTATTCTTAAGATTTAATTAAATCTTTATTATTTATCATGTAATTCTATTGTTTGACTTATTTACTTTATTATTTATTGGTCATTTATAAGTATTTACTATGTTTTTAATCTTTAGAAACTGTAGGCAAAGTCTCACCATTTGGATTCAGAGTGCAACGATGAAAAACAGGCAGATAATTCTTGAAATCAAACAGAACCAAACCGTGCGCGGTGCCAGCAGATAAGAGACCCCAGTTAGCCTCCAAGGCCAAACAAGTAATGCTGGCCGGTGGCAGCACTTGCAAGACGCCTGTGATCTGCACGCCGGCATCACCTACAGGCTCGGATTCTTCCTCTAGCAGGGACGATCGCACGTTCAATTGGTCGTGTCCTTTCCAAACAAAACCGTCGCGATCGCTAACCAAATTCATTGAGCTGACCTTTAGCAGTCCCTTCTCCTCACTATCACCATCAAAATTGGCAATAACTATTTGACCGGCAGTACCGCCAACAATAAGGCGGCCGGTTGTTGGGCAGAGCGAGATCTTTTTAACAGCAAGACGTGGGTCATCGGAGTAGGGATCGAAGAGTCCAGCTTTGCGAAACGGTGGCTCCGATTCATCAACCGGCTCTGTGGTTTCTGTTGCTACTGGAACATCATCTTGGTTTTCGTGTCTGAAGGGAAACAGTTGCGATTAAGCAGGCTGTCAATGGAGTAGGAGTTCGAAAAACTTACCCAAACAAGATGGATGTCTTGAAATGATAGATAGGTTTCAGCACCACATCAGTACAATCCCAAAACTTTACTGAACCATCCTCATGGCCAGTTAATAATATTTCGTAAAACCGCGGTTTATTCTCATCTTCCTCCACCGCTTCCTCTGCCAGCGCACCACCTGTGATGGGCCATTGTATGGTGCTATAGTCTGCATCCTGCTCTGCACCAGCACTTGAAATCTTGTCGAAAACCTCCTGTGAGACCTGTGAAGCTAAGTGATTGCACGTCACAGCCGAGGCATGTACGGAATGCAAATAAGGCGCCTTTATAGCAGGCAGCTTCGGATCGGTTAAATCGTAGGCGCACAACTCTTCCTCCAACAGTACTATAAGCACTTCGGCAGTGTCGGGTTGGTCCTTGTCATAGGTAACAAAGAAATCAATCACTTTGGAGGTGAAATCCAAACAGATCTTGCCGCCGTCGCTTCCATGCACCGAAACGCAGTTATGATCACCGTAAGCGGAGCGCGGCATGCCGCCGGAGAAAATGACCACATCCACGGAGGAGCTAAAAAGGTAAGCATGAAATATAAATATACTACAGAATAATGAAATGTGCGCGAAAAACTCACCCGCGCTTGCCCTTGTATAAGCGATTGATACTTTTGCATGGATCCGGACCGTATGGAACATAGCTGAGATCCTTGGGCGCCTCTGATTTCGCCACATTCCAAGTAGCAAATGAACCATCGGCGTGATACCAAGTGAAGTGCGTTCCTTCAGCATTCACGAAAAGACCCACGCTCTGTCCGTGGCCAGGTGCTACGAAAGCTCTCAAAACTGAGGCCGTTTCGAGATCCCAGAGGACGCATAGGCCGCGGTTGTAGGCGATTAATAATTTGCTCCAGTCGTTTGGAAGTTGGCGTATAGATTCGATTGCACCTGGATTAAGCTTGTAGGTAGGCGGCACCTGTTCCAGCACCACATCATGATATATAACGGGTTCCTTGATTGAAAACGATTTCAAATCGAATTTATAAATATTGCCACCCTCCGTGCCGATCCAAACGACATCCTTGCTTTCCGAGCAACACAAAGCAGACACCTTCTTCAATTTTCCATCGAATGGTAGGGTTTTGACGGCGACCAGAGATGTTCCAACTGGTTCCCAGAGTATTAACTCATTGGCAGCAGTCAGCGAGAGAACACGCCCTGTACCGTATACCCACTCCAAGAGCTGGACATTGATATCGGCTGCCATATTGTTGATCAAAGCATGCTGACCATAAAACTCAACACCTGGTTGTCCGAAGACTTTAATGGCTCCTGTCTGGGTACCAATTGCCATGAGTTTTGATTTAGGATCATATGCCAGAGCGGATGGTTTGTGTGGAAAGCCATGTTGAGCGGTCTAGTATTAAAAAAAAAAACATAGGTAGAAAATTTAAAATTGAAATCCCTAATTTTAAAATATTTTTAATTTAGTTTTATTTTTAAAACAGTTTAAAAGCAAAAGGTCGTAAGATTTGTAGAAACTTGAACAATGTTTCAATTGCTTTAAAATGTCCGCATCTTTTGAGCACACACTTTTATAGACAGGAATTTCGTTAGGATTATTTTCCTGACGAGATGTAAACTTGAACAAAACAGATAAAATGTTAGAAGCAAGTACATACATAGATCTGCTATGTTTCGAATAGGAAAACAGCTACTTAATTACTTTGAAGCTTTCGTAGTTATTTTTTCACAAAGTTTTCTAATATTATTAACATAACATTAGCTATGATTTGTTCCTTGGGAGAGACGATACATTTTTAGTCATTTCACTTTAGTCATTCTGATGGTCTCATTATTTAGATCGCTGTTTATGAGTCTTTCTTCATTTCTGACAACAAAGCTTTGCTCTAATTCTTTCTTTAACGTTAATCTAGCTGAAGGCAAAGGAAAACATTCATTGAAATTATGTTTTCAGTTAATACAATAAAAAATATAAGAAGTGCACAAAGTACGAAGAATTAAAAACTGAAGTGTTCATTAAAGAATACGGTTTTTTCAATTTGGTCTTCAAATTATTTCATTATTTTATTGCACTCGTATTAAAAAAAAAAAAAACCTTTATATCTTAAATATCGTATCAACTACGACGAATTACTCTATGACCCGAGGTGTGTATACAAAGGAATAAAATCTGCCTTCATTATCAGTACGAAGACTGGAAATCACACAAATTTGAAACTGCTCTTGAAACTCGCTAGGAAATTAGCCGGATGTAGATAAATCATTTGTCTTACAAAGAAAACAAAGCAAGTGTATACTAAACTCGAAGATAACAAAAAATCAAAAGTTGATAATTGACTGCTTTCCAAACCCATACAAACAACAGCTTTTCTCAGATAGGCTTTGTTATAAAAGTGTTCCTGTTGCAGCAGCAATACGCATCTGAAGCACAGAAATTGCTATCAGTCATCAGAGTGAACCACTTCCTTATTACGGACCGATCGACAAGTAAAATTGCCCTAAATTAAACCTTTTATTTACGATATATTCACCACAGCCGAATTCGAGGACTCTACACAGACAAGTAACGGTACCTTTTGAACTTTGTGACCGTCAATACGTGAACTCTTGTGAAAACCTTCCGTGTAGAAAAGCATCGCTTTACTGAAACCACAGTTACTCTTAAACCACCTCAAGAGTCGTCAGTCGCGTCTCGGTTGGTTAAGCTTAACCGAGAAAGCCAAGCTCATTGTTTTTATTGTTTTGGTCTCGTATCTTTTTCGATCGTATGTTGTTAGGTTGTTTCTAACATCAGCCTCAACTTCGTAACCAGTTAAGCGTTGAGAACTTTGGTTCGGACTGATTTGGACGGAGCTAGGTTTATGTTTTGGTTGAACCTTTTGTGTTATTACAAGTCATGCATCTGGAACCAAAGCTACGAAAGAAGCATGAGGCACAGTAAAAGAATAGAACACAGTAATTTAGAGAAAGACTTCAAAATTGTATAAAAGATTCAGGAGTAGATGATGTCGTTTGCTACGATTTAAAAACTTTGTGTTTTGATTCTGATTTCTTTCGGTTGATTTTGGCGGAGACAAAAGATAGTTTAAAATGTAGTTTTGCGCCAAAATATTCCAAGCAACATGTCTTGGACCATATTCATTTATATAGGATATTTGGGCATAAGTATTAAAAAATAAACTATAACTATAATGCGAATTAATATTTTTATTTACAGGTGTAAAATAGCATTATACAAAATTCTTTGGAGTCGATACAATCTAAAGGAAAATTTACTAAGTAATTAAGGTTACAACTTTCCCCAATCAGATATCTACATTTGTATATTTGAATAAATTGTAATTTCCAATCCAACATCGATGAGTAGTTTGAAAAAAATAAATGCCTCAATGTTAAAGACTATCTTTTGTATGTACTATCTTTTTTCTTTTTTTTTAAGTTATTTTCTTCTTTTTCGAAGCCGTTCTTCAAAGATTTCGCATTATTTTCATGCTTTATGATTTTGAGTTCTTTAGTTATTATATTTTATTCCGTTATTTTCCAGAGACCAAGATCATAACATCAAAGACACAACAATTATATATTTATCTGTTTAAAGTTCATTCAGAGGCGAACGATTTTTTTTTAAAAAGGACGCTTGGCTGATTCCATGTTATTTGATTTCGAAACCGTTTCATCAATTATTTGCATACAGAATAGGCTGTTAAAGAACGAGATTACCAACAAGAGCGTTCACACGAGGAGATTGTGTTTTATAGGTTTAAATAAAAGTTTGGAATTAAGTAAAAAAAAATAATTTAATTTAAAATCAAAGGGTAAATAAAAATAATTTAATAATACACACTAGCAAAATGTCTTTTAATTGACTGTTAATTGACTCTCTGTTAAAAATATAACAGTTTTTGCGCTTTTGCGCAAATCGCGACTGTAAATATATTAAAATGATTTGTGATTTAAATTAAATTATTGTGAGAAATAAAACTGTTAGAAAGTAATCCTCAAAAATCGAGATTTTCCCGCACGAATACAAATCTCACAAAAAATATTTTGTTATTTAGGTTATAAAAGTGGCAGCACTGCACCATCTGGTTTTTGTTGTCATTATAAGTACTTTAACAATTTCACAGAAATTAAGCTTCATTATCGTAGGGTTTTGGCATTAGCTTAAGTTTGCTTAATATTATTATAGTTACCACTTAAATAAACGTAATTGTCCATATTGCCAGTTGTAGTAAAATCAATTGTTTATTGTGGGATTTGTTTTTTCCTCCAGCGGCAAAAGGTATTTTTTATGCATGTGAGAAAGTTTTAGATGGCAACTATAGATTTGCACACTTGAACTTTTGTTAAGGCTTCACAGTAATGTTCCTTAATCTTAACGAAGCTTCTCTTAATGCATTATAGGCAGTTATAATATATGATTTCCATGGATTTGTTTGCTTCTTAATTGTTTATTAATTTCGATTAATGCCATAATAGTTAGACGCCCTTTATGATTGAAGGGTGATTTAGTCGTATGATTAAAATTAAAATATTCATATGTATACTGAATGCAAAGGAATATTATACGAAATTATCTATGAACGGTAAAACGATCATAAAATTTAATGACTTAAATATTGAAAAAGTTCGTGGAGTTCTTCCGATACGTGGGGTCAATTGCAAATTAGTTTGGCGACACTGTTCGCGTTACCAATGAACGCTTATTGGATAGGAGACACTTCGACCGTAACTGCCGTTGTGTAAACAGCGAATTTGGTGCAGTGGGAAGATGTTTACGTTTGAAAATGGAGAAAAATAATGAAAAATGACGCTATATTTTGCATTATTATTACGACAAAGGGAAAAATGCTGCGCAGGCTTGTGAAACAATGTGTACTGTCTGTGTATACTATTAAGGTGCTTTATCAAAATCTACTGCAAGGAAATGGTTTGGTTCTGGTAATTTTAATGTGAAAGATGAGTCACACTCTGGTCGTCCAATCACTGGAAAAGCTGATGAAATTCTTGAAAAAGTCCAGCAAGATAAGCATATCAGCAGAGTTGATATTGCTATGGAGCTAGGCATTGTCCACAAGTTTTTTAAAGCAGTTACACAAGGCTGGCTACCAAAAGAAGCTCGATATATGGGTTCCAAAAAAAACATGATAGACGGAATTAACATCTGCGATGCGCTGCTGAAACGCAATGAAATCGAGCTTTTTTTGAAACGTGTCATAACCGTTGATGAAAATGGATCACGTATGATAAGCGTCAAAAATCGTGGGCAAGGGATGGAGAGCGATCACAAACGTTCGCAAAGCCAGGATTGACACTGAAAAAGGTGGTGCTGTGTGTGCATGGTGGGACTGGAAGAGAATCGTCCACCATGAGCTGCTTCCAGTTGATCGAACAATTGATTCTCAACTCTATTGTGAAAAACTAGAGAGATTACGACAGGCAATTGAAAGAAAACGTCCGGAATTGACTAAGAGGTCAACTTTTTCCCAGACCCAATATGCTTTCATGGCTTTTTTTATATTTTCTCAATGAATAAGCAATGTATTAAGAACAAAGTTTTCGTTTAGATTCGTGCACAAACTTGTGAAGTGAAACATTAAACGTTTAAAATACCAACCATACGTTTAAAATAAAGTTTTCGAATATACCTAATTATAAGTCTATAGTAAAATATATTATAATTATTATAATATATATGAAATAAATATCTATTCGGATCATTTAAAAAAAACGACTTCCTAATAAAATCATCTGAAAGTAGCTTCATTGTTATTCTAACAATATGAAGGGAGAGAAGATGGAGGGCGGAACGTACAAATTTACATCACCACACCGACTCAAGTATTCATAACCCATGACGTTGTAACCGCAAAAGCATCAGCACGACTTTAGAATTTGTATTACTGTGGTAACAGCCAGAAATAGATCTTTGTTGTTGATGGATGTTTCACCGTAGATGAAGGATTTTTAAGTGGGCATAAAATTTACAGAAACCCCATAACATTGATCATAAATCAGTAAATAAGTAAACACAAACACCTAAAATTATATCTGAAATTTCAGGTCGAATGATTTCAAATATCTACATGATGTACCATAAAAGTGAAAATAATTTCTGTCAGCAGCACGAGTTTTCAGCGACCTTAAGGAATCTCATTAATCAGAAAATTGCTACAGTTTGGCTTTTATTACTAGCTCTATTGTATTCATATTGAATTTCAGCTGGCGATGATGGTTATCTAAACCATGAAAAGTATTGGTTCTGAAAAACTTCTCATTCAGTTAATCGGAGACTCTCACGCTTAAAACAAACCAAGAAATGCCAAGTCATGTGAACCTTTATTTCAGTCGTGTTGCGTCACGGGACCGAAATAGATCGAAAAGAATATCAAAAGCTCGTGAGACCTCCCCCCTCCACTCATAGAAATTTTTTAAAAATTTAATTCTTTCTTAAAAATTTCAAATCCGTAAAAATCCAATTTTTTTGCAGAAGATGTAAACTTCTTCGACGTTTCAACAACTCATTTTGTCATTTTCTGTTTCTATCATGTGCCACACTGACACTCAACTGAATTTGAGATCCATGTCCGGTCCGGGTGAAGCACAATCACCACTTGAACCATACGCCCACCAACAATAATAATAGCATCCAAAACCATGTCCACCTGCAACAAACTACAAAACTAAACATTAAAATAGAAGAGAAGGTAATCAAAAGGGGAGATGAAGTGAGTTTCAATTGATTTTGTCTTTGTTTACTTCGTTTCCCGGCTTTTTTACCAACACAATAAAAACATGATTAACGAATACCAACCAGGTTCACATTTTGTTGTTTTTTGTGAGGTGTCTGTCGTACTCGCTTGCTTGTAACACAGCTCTACACAGCATACGAAGATTTATAACAACGTTGTTGTACGCTGTTGCTGGCTTCATGAACACTTGATGGGCTTTTCTAATTAATGTTTTACCTTGGTTTCAGGTAACTCTAAAGTATTAATTTATTATTATTTATTAATTTATTATTATACATATATACACAAATTTCGATCTATATGAATAAAATTGGGCAAACAAATATATTGTTTAACAAATCCCCATAATTACCATACTAGAAAAAATCAATTTACTTTGAGTTTCTAAAATAATAAATTTTATAAAAATAAGAAAAAAAAAATTCATAAAAAAGAAATTGCTTAAAAAGAATCGTTGCACTCTTTTTTGCACAATACATAAATTGTGACAGATTAGGTCAATAACTGCCATGTTTGTTGTGATGTAAAAAGAAAAACAGCCGAATAAAGCTATCCTACTTGGTTCATAAAAATCAGAAGCCATAAAGGGACTTCTAGCAGGGAAATGAGGCTTGTTGGAACACGGCTAGTAGCGGAATTTTACGTTGGAAGAAGGACTATTGCCATAATAAATAAATATTAATAAACTATAAGATAGAAAATTTCTCTACCTGTAGCTGGAGTATATTTGAAATGGGCGTGTAACTGGCAAAAAATTATTCCTGGCCTTAGCCACACCTAAAGTAAAAGGTTTCTGTTCGGAAAGCCTTGACTAATTTTATGACTACTATTTTATTTTCTTTTATTGTCTTAAGAAAGCAGGTGAAGTCATTTTAGTCACTCTTTATACCCTGATATGCGCAACAACCATGAGTTGTGACAGTAGAATGTAAACACATCCATATCTTATCAGCATTTCTGCTTCTTAATCAGGGACGAAGTGTAATCGAACACCGACTGAAAAGAATTAGTAACGCTATTATTTATTATTAAATACGATTTATAAACAAACAAGATTTGGGAAGTTTCATAATAAATCGATGGACATTTTAGGTTTTCCTAAATCGGTACTATACACATTTTTAAGAAAAATTCTCACGGAGTAAATAGAAAAATGTTTACAGAATAAGTAGTAAATAAATTAATGAAATATATTTATTTATTACTTAGTTTTTGTAACTACTATTAATTTTTAACTACCTTCAATAATTTTCCTAAATGTATGGAGTATAATTTGGTGAAGTAAAATCTAAATTAAATCAACTGAAAGTGAATTTGTGGAATCTAAAGAGACTTCTATTACGTTGTGAGGATTACGATCGAGTGCAACTACAGTCTAGTTTAAGTAACATCGCTGACTAATTAATGAAAACATGCAAATTAGATACAGTTGTTCTCACGAGTGAAAATTAGTTCAATGAGTGAGAGTACTTGTATGAGAGAGAATGAAAAAAAATACTCTTCGAAAAATGTTATTATAATAAAAAGTTTACGTTTTTCTGTTTTGTTTCTTTCTCCTTGGTTGGTCGAGTTGTTGCTCGTAATTGACAGAACACGGGACTCTATTGCTTTGAACTTGGTGTGGTTGTATTGAAAACTGCTGCTTTTACGAATACTTTAATTGATGTTTGTTGTTATAAACTGGTAGAAAACCCTTTGCAGACAGGTAACTTGAAGTCGGACTGGCTTTTCTACGGACAAAACAATATATGTACATACGCACACACACAATGTATATACGTACATATTAACAAATATGCATACATGCTCACAACAGTAACATTTTTATTTTCTTAGCAGATAAACAATTTTCTCTCTGCAATGTTAGTTATCTTATCAGTTGTGTATTTAATGTGTAATACTTTGTTGCCATTATATTGATAACGTATCCGAGTCTGAGGTGGTGTTTTGGTGGATACACCAGTTTATAGGTCGTCATAAAAAAAATTTAAAGTACATATTCCGAAATGAATAGATATTGCTTTTTATACACTATTTTTTAATATTGCAACACTCAAAATAATGATTAATAAAAGTGACAGAGCAGACAAATTATAGTTGATCCTTGATCTATAAAGAAATTCCCTATTCACTTTATACTTTCTGTTTCTATGGATACATTTTTTATGCTTGGGTGTTTGTTCTAGAACATATTTTCTGTTTGTTGTCCACTTCATCGCCGTATACGATCGTAAAATTATTATTATCATATTTTATTAGAAGTTTTCCATTTTAGTATCTCAGGAAAATTAACATTTTCTGATTTTATTAATCAACATATTATTATTGCAGGTTACAATTATTTAACATATGTACATATTTATTGCAGTTTTAAAATGTAATCGAATGCATTCAGAAACTACGGAAACTTAGTATAATCGGTTGTTACGACTGTCCTATTTTTAACTTCATATTTTTAAATACATAGGTTAATTAATTTGAAAATTTTAATCAGTTGTTTTTATAAATAATGTAAATACACGAACAAATTATTTTCTGATAAGAAATAATCGAACTATTTTTAAATTGAAACGATTGACAGGTTATTATAGTCTGAGACTTGCTTGTGATCCACTCTTTTTTATGATTAAAAAAGGGTTACTATAGTTACCCGAAAGGTGGCGTTATAAAAATGATATGAAAATAGCATCCGAATCTATCTGAATTATGTGTTTGGGAACGAATTTCCGTCACCGTTCGACTATTGTTTTGTATAAAAACCGGTTTCGGTGGATGTATAATTCTCCGTCTCTGTTCGTATTCTGAAATTTGGTATAACTATTAATTTGTTAAATTAATTTGGTTTTCCATTAATTCATTTACTGTTCGCAAGCATACAAAAATTGCATTGCAATCATTTGACACCTGATAGGTTTGACATAAATATCGGTTGTTCCAATTCTTTACCTTTAGATAAAACTTAATGTGATATCATTTTACGAGCCACCGTCATGGCTGCCAACAACAACAAAAACAAAAAATGTTTGCTTCATTTTGTAACAACAATACTGAAAGATAAGAACGATAAACGATACAAAAGATATCGACAGTTTGACAATATCGAGTACGAATTGAAATCTGAGCACGAAATTTAAAATATTCAGTTAAAGTGATTCATAAATAGAACACAACAAAGAAGATATCTGCAACTAATTATATTATATGTACAATATATAGCAGTTATTTTAATTATACATTCTTCAAATAAATAATTATATTTTCCTTACAATTATTGTAAGAATTAAAAACGAACAGTGAAATAGAAATACATGGTGATAATTATTTTTCAATAATTTCTGAGACAACTGATGATTGTCACATATGCACAGAAACGTACTCGAAAGGTTAATGGACTCTAACTTCAAGAAAAACGACAACACATGCAGGGAATTTTCATTTGTACACCCCTCCGCTAATAAAGGAAAAGGAAGCTGCTTATTTTTGTATGCGGAAACGATAAAAACGCCAACACTATTTACGAAAGACATTTTGTTGTTGCCGTTGCCGTTGTTGTTGTTATTATTAGTGTACTTTTTGTGTTGTTTTTGATGATGTCATCCGCTTGCATGCACGTGCAACGACGACTTCATTACTTAACTATACTCACATAAATAATATAATATGAAAGGAAGCAGTGCAAAGTCAAGCTTTTGCTTGCATCTATTGTTGACACCGCAAATAAAACTTTTTTCCGAACGCGACCGAAGTGTAGCTTTGCGATTGATCATATATACAGCATCGGTTGACCTATAGACCGACTTTTTGGAGACAAATCAACGCTGAATTTTACTGAAGAAAAAGCCGGTGTGTGTGCAACCGCTAATCTCGGAAGTATATACAATAGCGAAAGTCATACAATTTATACAAACAAATATGTATGTATGTACATCACCAGTATTTTGCATTGCTGATGTACCTACAGAAAATGTGCTTTGATTAGTTAGTGAATATTTTTGCCAGAGTGTAAAAACCAGAAAAGATTTGTGCAGAAACATTTGCGAAGTTTTCAAATTAAATAAATTTGAATTTAAATATGAGAGTTTTTCGATGGGAAATGAATTGTTGAGCGAGTCCATAATTTAGCAGCAAAAATTAAAAGCGATTCGTTGTCGTATTTTTTCCTTCGAATATACATATGTAAGTCAGCACTTCGTAAAGAAAAAACATGTATTTGAGTAAAATTGTAGGTTCCATGTTAGCAGAAAGAAAATTTTTTAATTTAATTTAAAATTAAATAAAATAAGTCCAATTTTTATCATATCTTATATGAATATATTCCATCTTATATATAACATTATATAGACAGCCATTAAGATTGCTATCTGTGTCAAAATTATGAACTTTTATTCAACTCGCTATATTTTAGGGATAAGTAATGCTGATCAAGAAGACTATTTTTGATCGTCGTCAATTTCTCTTTTGCAAAAATAAAACCTCCAAAATATGTTGTGGTTTTCAATATACTTAAGCTTTAGCAGTATCTAAAAGAGTTCCACTCATGTGGCCACGACGAGCTACAATTAAAGTTTCTTCATTTTTATGAATGCATAAATTTTGCAAACAATTCTAATCATAACAATAAAAGAAAAGAAAACGAATATAGAAGTGTGACAGACTTCGTCATCAAACTGCTCTTATATTATAAGTTCAGAACCAACCGGATACGGGGTGTGGGGAATATCAAGTCCACAAACTGCTTTCATGTCGGAATGATAGAAATTAAGTGGGCGAGTGGTTGTGCTAGCTGATGGCAACACTGCCATTGCTGCATACATTGCAGCATACAGATGATGGTGATTTATTATTATTTGAAATGATAAAACTTTACTTGAAAGAGAGAACTACATTTTTAATATCTTAATTCTAAACGGAATTAACTCAACTGCTTTATCGTTCAAATGGTAATAATTAATTTTTAGTGGATTTCAGTAAAAGTTCATAAATTCATTTAATTTATTTTCTTTTGCTATGCGTGACTTAGAGAAACATTTACGTGTTGTTCTTGTACTCGTATATCTTTCTTGTTATGGTGCTTTTTTTTCTTCCGATGATGATTCATGGTTAATCGAATGATTTCAAAGGTATGCAGTCAGTCAGCAAGTAAGAAAGAATGGAAAGGTAAAGACAAAGAGCGCAATAGATCATAAAAGAACAAAGAAACGTCTCAATCTAAGAAACTACAATTAGACTCAACGCACTCACAACGGATGGACACATTGAAAGAGAGTTTTTTCGAAATAAATGTAGTTTATGCGGTGAATAATAATATATAAATATAAGTGTTATTTGTACATGATGGAAAAATTAATTATGGATGAGCAGAAAGAAAACCAGTTTGTGTTGACAACAGTTCAATGAATTATCAATTTCGGATATAGGAAAACTCACTTCCGTACTTTTAAATTAATGACGATTTCAATTCACTGGAACAAATGAATAATTTAATATCTAATATTAGTTATGAGTTCTGAAACTCTCCTTGGAGCAGCTAAACCAAAAATAGCTAAACTCTCAAATGAAAGATGTAACATGGCAGTTACATTGCATTATTTTCTTCACAATAGAAAAATTTGATCTATCTGCGTTTTGTAAAAAATAATACATTGTATGAAAATTAATTTCATAGTAAAATTATGTCTCCTTATGAAATATACTGGCACTTATTCTCTTTATTTTAATTCACAATAGAAAAGGAATAAAATCAAGAAGGAATTCAATTTTACGATTAGCAGGAAATCCCAAAATGAATCCAAAAATTGTGTCAGTGATTAATTTAATAACGTCTGGCAAGTTTACTGGCAGCGCTCTTCACTCCACACTACACTTTAATCTGAAAATCTATGCGGGAATGGATGGTTGGGGATAATGGAATGAAAGAAGCAATTAACACACATACAAGCAATGTTCCCTCCTCATGGCGAAGATGAACAGCGTTACTTTGTCACTTAATCAAGTTAAAGAAACGTTTATGGTGCTGTAGTCCACATTTTAAACTCTATTAATTTTTCTTTGCCGTTGAGGAAATTTACTCAATTACATGCTTTTCCTTTGTTAATGCAAGCAAAACCAACTCAAGTAAAATGAATATAAGCGTATATACATAGTAACACTGTCATTGGGCCATTCAATTGCAGTCTGAGAATCATTCATATTTCAGTTTTCTTCTACAGTTGAGATGCTACATTGGATACGTTTGATAAACGAACTTCTCAACATCCGACATAGTCAAGAGTTTCGTTTAGCTTAGTTCTTGAATACTTCAAGATATAAATATGAGTTCATTAAATTTCTCGTTTCCTTCTTGTTGGTGGGATGTAAGAGAATTATGGTGGCCATTATGTTGGAGGAATGCTGCAGTGGAACGCATATAAAAACCTTAATTTTTCAATTGGCGCAGCATTTAATTAGTGCAAGAATGTCATCTTAATTGTATGAGAAACATGACTGAAGGAGATCCATGTGGGTCCAAGACTTAAGAAACTTTATTCATTTGTTTGTTTACTAGAGGACGTCTTCAATTATTATAACAGTACTTGTAAACGATTATTCGTAGAAATAAATTGCATCATGCCACAAGCTTCAAATGAAACTTTGATAACCTTCACGTCAAATAAAACTTACAATTAGTCTTGGTCGATCTGATCAAGTCAATAACTTCATGTAGCAACCCACGATTAATATTTTGATAATAAAACTCGGTATCTTGTTGCATTACTTTACACTTTGCTCTCGGATTTTATTTTAAGAACGAACTTTTTTATACGTACGCACGCTTTTCTAAACAGTAAATTATTCTGAATACTTACCTTTCTATAGGAGAACAACTCTTTTTGTAGTCTTTGCCGCTCAGCGGAGGGCTGTTGACCTTTACCTCGTATGAATTTCAGCATTCTCATCCAATTGTTCCAATTTTATCGTTGCAAAGGCTGACGTAAGTCGAATTAGATAGCCCAAAAAATAATAAATCTGTAAAGAACAAAAATGCTTTATTTCATTTAAATTTTATATGATTTCGAATAAAATAATACGATACATACGAAAAGTCTATAAAAACAACAAAATATTACAGGGATCCATTAATCATCAACCAATTTTTAGGGATGAATGAATTGAAGGTGTTTAAATATCAATATGTCAATAAATGAGAAAAAAATGCTAAAAGCATGATAAAGATTTCCGAACTTGGCATAAAGCCATTAAAGACGCGTGCAATTGAACTCCAGAACAGCACCACAGAAACGTGAATGTATTAATAGTATTAACAAAACATAAACAAGAACGAACAAGCGCTCCAACAAAACTGGGCAAGAAATAATGCGATTGTTAGCAGCGTCTTAATACCGTTCATCTATTTTAGCCAAGTTTTTGTTGACCTGGCATTAACTGTTGATTTCTGAGCTTAATTAACACGTTAAACGATCTCATGCGACCATAAAGAAGCTCTCCATAAGGTAGATTATTTGATTCTTTTTCCATTAGTAGAAAGGAATAATAAAAGTATTTCGATTTTTATGCAAATATTTTACTCTCGCCAAAATATTTCATCGGTTACAAAAACGAAGCTGCAGATATACACAAAATTAATATAAACAGGTTATTGCAGCTAGTTTTAAGGAATAAGTCCCTTCAAATGCTTTGATTTTATTTAATGATATCCTACCCGGCTCGTTGACCCAAATCTTTCATTTTGAAAACAATATTTCGGGCTTTCGTCTACCTAAATATAACATATTTTATAAAAAAAATTTGTTCTTGCAATTTTGATCTATCTCCGTTCTATTCGCCAATTTTTAATTTGTCTGCTTTGTGAATTTAAATGCTTCATTTTATTATTTAACATTTCTGCCTCTCGGCGCCATGGCAAGCTCATAAAATGTTGCCACTTATCCAGTGCACACACTCGCAGCAATATATACATAATTAATCCACGCTATAGATTCTCTTCGAATTTGCTGATGGTGCTTGATTTGACCATTTCTAGCATTTATTTAGTTAGTCATGCAGCGGAATCGACGTTTCTTAATACGCCGTGTTCGTGCGTTTTGTTGCTGTTGTTTTCTGCGGCTGCAACAAGTTATCTAGTAAAAAGACTAAGTAAGCAGAGCATGAGCTAATATTGTAGTAGATAAAATAGCTACATATGTACATATATAGCTACAGGTATATGTAGTTAGACTCCTTCGGATGCCGTCTGCCTGCAGTCAGTTCAACTCGGCGACTCAATTTCATAAATTTTCCCATTTTAGCCATTTTATGCTGAAACGAGTTTGCAAGATGTATTCGAGGGGTCGTCTGAAGCAGGCTGGATATCTGAATGTCTACCCGTCCGTTTATACAACAAATTTATTTTTAGTTATTGGTTAAGTAAGGCTGAAAACAAAACTCCTCAAGTAAGAGTATTGGTCTGGAATTCTATTCTCGGACATTGTGATTCATAACAAGGACCGGCATTTTTCTAAACCTACCTACAGTACCTGCAGAACAAACTACTGCCCGAAATATTCACCCATAGTGACCCTTAATACCCTAATAACTAGGCAATACTTAACATTAAACATAAAAGGTCATTTCGCGTCTGAGTTGTAAAATATTATATTTCAATATTTTTAACATCTAATGAATGAGAATCCTACATTTTTATTATAGTATAATCAACTGTAGTAAACATTTTCTCTAACGATTTAATGGTATTTTTTTTGGCTTCTTCACTTATGTGAAGCTAACATTGCGCTTTAAACATTTATTTAAAGCATCAAAAACCTTTGTAGAAGTAAACAAGAAGCCTTAGAAAAGCAAATTAATTGTCGAGCTAATTAATAAGAATTCACGTCTAGAAACTAGTTAGATAACACATTGCAGATGTAGGGAAGTATTATGTACTTCTACTTTCGCGTTTCTATTTCCATTATACTGTTGAGTTTGCTCACTCAGTTGACAATTGTCGATTGTCCGTGTCTGTCAGTTTTTTAGAAACAAAGCAGATCAGGTCGTCCATTGAATTATCATCAGGGTATCAGGCTGAACTTTACATTACTTGTATGCTTATTTTTTCAAAAAACTGACACCGAGGCAGATAAAAGCTGCAGGTTTTGTCGCTACTAAAAAAATGGAAATTAAGAAAAGAACAGAGATAAACAATGACATGACTTTATCGTGGTACTCCGAAGCGTCGGATCCACGCAAACTGCTGATTTGCAGCAATTCATGTCCTATGCACACCTCTAGGAGGGCAGTGTTTGCAAAAGGGTAGGGGCGTTTATTAGTGGGTCGTTAACATGGTCACATTTCTTATATTTTAATGTAGCTCATCTGCAGATATGAGTGGGTGGATATTACAATGTACAAACATGATGCATTCCCCCTCTATTCTAAAGGGTGCTGTCGACGCGACCGCCGAGACTCAACTGCAGTGCATAGGTTTTTTTTACATTAATTTGGCAAAATCCTTTATAGTTTGGTGGATATTTTGCTCGGCTAGCTGTTAAGTAAAGTCTTTTTGACTGGCGAGCAAACTAGTTGTGAAAACTTGTTTTACGTCTCACACATTTAAGGCTCTGGAGTGCAACGCTGCTTACTAAAAATAGCATGCATGGGTGGTGGTTCGATATCGAACCTATGCTTGGCAGGCTTATCTTATCCTGTTTTTGGGTTTTTCCTCATCTCAATCATGTGGTAGTAAGAACTTGTTTTTTGTTGTAGTTGTTATTCACAATTTTACTGGGACTTCTTATATGTATATACTCCATGTTGCTACTCAACATAGGATGGGCTCTTCTCAATTCAAACCAGTCTTCATTGTTCGGCTGCTTCTCTGTGGAAGGCGTCTTAAGCATACTTCCTGTTTAGTTTTTATTTTCCACTTCACCTTTTTGCTACAAGTGAAGCAATATAATGATTTCACTTGAATACCATGCAAAATGAAATCTTTCATTTTTATTAAAATTTTATTTCACTTTATGCATGCGTTATCTTAAGCTTCAAGCAAATAACTAACTCGAACTTCTGTATAGGGTTTATTTTTAGTATTTCAATATCTATTGTAAAATACAGAACTTAATGAAAAATATGTAGAATATGAAATTGCATTAAGGAGTGGCTTCGTTCATTAAACGCATTTCTTCAACACCAACGCTATTCATATAAAAAGTTTTCATCTTCTTCAGCTGTCAATGTAAATAAATTCCTTTTTGAGTATTTTAACATTTAGTTCTAGGCAAGTCTTGATTGGATTTAGATTAAAACTGATAGAAATATTTCTTTTTAATGTTACTAGAAAATCTATTTACATTTTCCAGCATGTATGATACATGATGTATCTGTATTGAAAGATTATACGTACAGACCAACTACTTCTAGAATACAGCCAAGTACTTTAATAAAAGGAATTTATTGTGCAATTAATCATCCCGTCCCGTTTTATTTCTGGTTTAAATGACTGAACAGAATTGAAACATATTTCAGCAAAATTCGCAACATTCGCAACAAAGGATAAATTATCTCAACGAATAAAGCTACTGATCTATAAGGTCCAATTTAAGTTTTATTAGTTTATCATTATAGTAAATTGAAGATAATGTTGAAGATACAATTAATCGTAATTCATTCTTTGGATAATATAATTGAATATTTAGAATAGAAAGACAAAGCAAATATAGGTATGTACATGCCTCAATAACTTACATCTTTTTAGGAATAGTTTCTTATTCCTTGCAACCCTCTTTCGTAATTATATCTGGAAACAATGAAACCACACAGCTTTAAACATTTTAGTATCAAAAGGAAACAAAATCAAAAGGAATATATATATGTTATTCTATTAATTGTATACCCAATAAAATGCAGAACTAAAATCACGATGCAAAATGATACAACGTGTTAAGGAAAACGTCCGCAAACGGGACAATAGTGGCACCGAACAAAAGCCAGCATTAAATAGTTAATAAAAAACTATACAGTTCCAAATTTGAATGTTTTTATCGCCAATTCAAAACAGGTTAATTCATAAAAATTACTAAATCCTAAAAACGGGACAAAAGAGTAAAAAAATTGTAAATCAAAACTAAATGCAAATTGTTAGTCGGTTATAATTTGCACAAAACATAGTTGGCGGCTTCATTTGCTTTTTTATATTGTAGTGTGATTGTGTTTCACACCACTTTCTTTGAGTGATCTCTGAAGCGTCTTCACTTTTCTTAACAAAATTCATAGCAACAGGGAGTTGCAGTCCACGATTTATCACTTCTTTTGAGTAAAGTTCAACTTTTATATAGTATTGCAACCACACCTTTCCGAAGCACCTTAGTTTTACTTGAATTCTCTGCCTTTTATATTAAAATATTTGATTCTCAATACTGTCTTCAACTACGCGACAAAACAAACCGACCTATTCCTTGGGCATTCTTTTTTGGACTAAAGTTCGTTGCGGTAAAATGCACACTGGGCGACACAAAAAAAAATGGCTGTTTAGGTGCTCAAGCACATCGAATGCTTCAGCGTCAGAGAATTGGCCTAAAATGAAAACGAACACGATTGTCAAAATCTTTGTTTAAATACTGTAAATTTTCGTAAAATTTATTGTGTAGTTTTGTGCTACCTTTAAATATTTGTTTTTATATAAAAATCGCTCGATTTTTAATAAAAATTTTTCAATTCTTAAAAAAAAATAATATAGGATTTTAAACTTACGTCGATTCTTACGTTTCAAAGATCGTTATCTCCCAAAATTCTGTTAAAAGAATACAAAACGCTAATGGTCTCTACTTTCTTAAAATTTAGAAAATAATATAGGCTAATTATACATTTTTCTTGCGAAAAAATTAATAAATTAGGAAAAGGTACTAAAATTTTCTAAACATCGTTTTTCTGTAAAAGTAATGGGTATTCAACAAAATTTTATTTTATATAAATAAAAAGTATTTAATTCCTTTGGAACGCTATCCATCCTATACGGATATCTTTAATGGTTCAGGAGATATAGTGGATAAGTATGCTCATTAACAAAAACGTAGGAGAAATGAAATGGAATGGAAATAAACTTACTTCTGTCTCCGGCTCCGCTTTTAGCCTAAACACAGTGGGAGCGGCTAGATGCAACTTAATTTGTGGAGAGATGCCAAATGCTAGCTTTGAAACACAATTAAATATTTCAGCCGGAATGCCGTATACTTAATGAATGACTTAATGAAATCAAAATTAATGATCAAAATGATTTTGATCTTCGTGTTAAGTGGAGGCGAATGACAGCTGAAATCGTATTGTCACCTCGATTCTCTACTCATTACAATGAGTATCACTTTTAACTTAAGTATATTAAAATTAAATAGGTACTCAATATTCATCGTAACAATAAAATTTTAATTTAAATAATAATTAATAATTTATAAACGCTACTACTAAATAAATTGCAAAACTTATGTTTCCTTCTCATCTTAATGTATGTTTCATACTCGATGCCTCTTCGTAATATAATACTATTTAACTTGCATGATATATTTATCATTATCGTCACGACGTCCGACAAAAAAATCTATATACATTTTGTGACATGGTCATTCATCTATACTACAGATTTTGTGCATTTAAATTCAGTAGAAATTACGCAAATGTTAGCAAAATATTGACAAAAATTTAAACATTAAAATTTGTTGCCTATAACCAAGAATGGTAGAAAAAAGATTATTCATTGCGCAGGTACGTTATCTCTTTTCGTTTCAAAATGACGTCGCACTGGCAAAATATTAGCTGCGTAAACAACGACAGAAATTTCGCTAAACTGGAATCGCATGCAACTTCATTGCATTATATTTCAAAATTAGCAAATATTAGCTTCGTTTTTGTAACTGTGGTATCTAAATAAGTGCGTCGTGCGTTGCGTTTCTGTCAAAATGAAATTGGACAACACACTCTTATGGAAGTGGCTGAAATAAGAAACGCACTGACTGAGACCACTGAACGAACCACTGAAACGCAACGCAAGACGCACTTATTTAGGTACCACAGTAATGAACTAAAGATTCAGTTCAAGGAAATTTCGCTAAAATCCAAATGGCGTCCAACTTCATTGCATTATCTTTCATACGTAGAGTAAACTTAATGGCGTTTCTTTAATGAACTATACCGTCTCCATACAAAATTGTCTTCCAATTTTATTTTTTTAAGTTTTTTGGAATGCGTGAAGTTGGCTAACTTCAAAAAAGAGGTAAATCTTAAAATTTCCCTATAATCTATAATAATAGAGACGTAGGTAACTGTCAATTCTATGTCGAAGATCTATGCACTTCATTAAAATACGCAGCTGTTGATATATATGTTAAGGTGCATACACATTGGATGTCACTATCAGTTTCAAAGACTTTTCCATACCGCTTCTCAAGTTGAACTGATCTTGGTGTATGCCACCCTGTATTATTGTCGGAGTAACGTAACATATGCGTAGAACGAAACCACTGTTGTTATGTCGATGTTATAATTAAGAACTTGCTTGCTGGCAATGCTTCTTCAATAAGGGAATTTTATATAATTGTTGTATATAAAAACCAGAACGGATTTCATTGAAATGTCATTTCCTACTAAGTGTTTCAAGAAAAATAGTACGTTTATATATTGCGTCAAGTCATTCCCTGATTTGATTTGAAATTATTAATATTTTTTGAAGACCTTTAGAAACTGGTTAAACAATTCCTTGGAATTAGTAGTTGTGCAACTAAAGTGAAATAAAGTCTAGCAGAAGTAAACTCTCTGAACATGGAATTTCCTCACCTTGGACAAAATTGCAGCGAAGCAACATGCAACAGACTAGGTTATTAATGTATAAAATTTAGCTCCTCATCAGTAGTTATTTAAGCAGAAATGTAATACTCTAAATTTATTTACAGATTTTTTGCCAATGAAATGCGATTCCTGTAAAAAATTATTCTGTTCAGGGCACTTCAACTACGAACGGCATGCTTGTCCTGGCGCAAATCGTAAGGATGTGCAGGTCCCAGTGTGCCCGTTGTGTGGCGAACCTGTTCCCACACCTCCAGGGGTCGCACCTGACCTCACTGTCGGTCAGCACATAGACAAGCAATGCAAGTCGGATACGAACAAAATCTTTACTAATCGTTGCAGTTATAAGAACTGCAAACGGAAGGAGTTGATTCCGGTGACGTGTACCCAGTGTCGCCAGAACTTCTGCTTGCGACATCGACATACAACAGATCATGATTGTAACAAGGCCACGGGCACGTATAAATTTATCGGCGAGGCGGATCAGCGTGTGCTGACAGCGTAAATTTTAAAAAAATTGTTCATATAATTTAGAGATTATTATTTTATTTCTATAATATGCAGCAATGCAGCTGAATATCGCCGAACTAATAAACCAACAACGCTTTTCAATACCAACCCAAAGCCGAGTGTAACTGTTGCACGTGCAGCTGCCACTACACGCAGCAGGAATCAAGTAGAAAACATACAGGGAAACATGGTAAATCATATATGATCAACAATTGATCTGATCACAAATAAATATAATCTCTTCATCAGTCTGAAGACGAAGCTTTAGCTCGCGCCTTAGCATTGTCCATTATGGAATTGGACGAGACTGCAGATCGTAATCGACGCAACGAAGCTGCCGCTGCTGCAGCAACAGCCCAACAAAATACGACAGTTCCCGTTGGTGGGCGCGACGGTCAGCAAAGTAGTAAGGACAAATGCTCGTTGTCGTAGCTCTGTTTTACCCGCAACATATTAGCGAAAGAAATAGATTGTAATTAGGTTGAACATTTTTGTAGTGTTAGACATGTGTGACACGTCATTCCTTCTCAATGAATGTATAATTCAAAAATCAACAGTAATGACAGCTGTAGATATATAGAGCTTTAATTAGACGTTGTTGTTAGCTAATTCGATTGTTTTGTTTACAGTAAATTGAACGTTTACGGCAAATTGAATGTTTACACTAAATTAATTGTTTACAGTGAAATTTAACAAGAAATTTATTGCGATTGGTTGCATATTATTTAACTTTGTACGGTAAAAGCTCCTTTACTAAATTTTTCTCTTCATTAGCTAAAATTTAAAATACATAATTACTTATGATAATTCCCAATATAAAATTGCATTTGGATACATTTTAAGTGACGGCAAAATAAATAATTAGAATAAAATATGCAAAAAATAAAAAACAAGTGCTTTTTTTAAGCCGTGTGGAATTTTTTTTCTTTCTAAATCATGGTTTTGAATAATTCATGTTAGAAATGTTCATTTTATAGCACTTTATCACGGATTCCCATCACGAAGCAGTTGATGGTGCGGCTTCAGTTTTATGCACGCCTATTCCGCATCTGGAATTATCATGTGGCACCGGGGACATACTCACCGGTGATGCCGCAGAACTGCCGGATTCTGGCACTTCAGTCAAATTATCCATCACCTGCGTTGGCGCGTGTTCAAAAGAGAGCTTTTTCTCATAGCTGACTTTTCTGTTCATTGCTGTCGCAACAGCTGCAGGTGCACCGGCGCCGCCACCCTCGTTAGAAGAAGTGGTTATCTTTTGCTGCATCGCTGCTGAAAAGTTAACAATACCTTCTGCAGCCAAAATACTAGCACTGGAGAGTAGAATAGACACTTGCTCAGCCGAGGGACAGCTGGTGATTGTCATATCGTCAGCGGTGTAGCCGTTGGCTGTGAGCAAGCCATCGAGTCTGAGGAATGCTTGGATAATGTTGTTCTATGAATTTAAATTGAGAAAAGTTTTAAATATTTATGTATGATTTAGGAGAATTAATGCCTCAACGTACTCGAATCGGCCTGAAAATAATGAATTCCGTATCACGGTTGCTCAAATAGAGCTGCATGGAACGTTGTAACGCCGGGAGTTTGCTCTTGATCAATCGTTGTGTTTCTTGAATAATGCTGCTAATTTGCTGTGGTGCAGCCCAACTGGTTTGACGCAATGTGTAGTTAAATTTTTTGGAGGCAGAATCTTTTTCATTCCTTGTCTCTGAAGCAGCCAGTAGCGCCTGGGCTCGGTCCAGGAACGTTGAGATGGGACCAACAAGCATTTCTACAGCATCTCTTATAAAGTGCTCACAAATGGATTTTAGTTGACGGTCAACTTCCTTGCGTGAGTCCAACAAGTGTTCCTTTATTTGCGGCGTACCTTCGAGGAGGAATTCTAGCAAAGCATTATTACTACCCATGGAAAACAGCTGCTTGCGCTTCTGCAGCAGACCGAAAGCGGCAGTCTTTACTTTGCTAAAGTCTAGCGAAGTCTCTTTTACAGTGAAGTCGACACGGAACGGCGCAATTTGCTCGCGTAGAATGAGTAGATGTTTGATTTCAAAAAGTTCACTATCGATAGATGTCTAGAGTGAAGGAGATAAATTATATGGATAAGCAAATAAATACTTGACTAAGAATTCACCTTAGTTGTAGCGATTTTCGCTGCGGCTGCCGAGACGCTTTGTATGCAAAGGCGCAGGGCATCTTGCGAGAGTCCCTGAAAAATGGGACGATCAACACAGCGGTAAAGCCTCGATAAACAGACCAATGTGCGCCGCACTGTGGGGTACCACATGCCATGCAAGTCGGCTGGGGAATCTAAAAGGAATTATGACTAAGTAGATTATATAACTTTGTTAACGCTAACTACGAACTCCTTGCTCTGTACGCTGTGTCAACGCTTTCCGTTTCTATTGCACTTGAAGCGATGGAAATAAGAGATGACCTGGAATCGGAGCGACGCAATTGATAGGGCTCTTGCAAGGACAGTGCTATATTCTATGAATAAAAGTTGAGAAAGGTTATAGTTGGATTATTTTGAACTTAGTTTCTTTTGTAGCAACCTCCATCATTTCTAATTTCTCAGGATACGCCAGATCGCCGGCGGAAGGATTGTAATTTAAAATATCTGACTGCAAATATAAATGAGCACGAAATACCAGGCGCTCCTGAACATCCTGCAGCAGTTGGTTGGCTGTGTTTGCGAAGGCTGCCAAGGGTTCAGCTTTTGGAAATATAGTAATTTAAAATACTTAAATATAGTTTATTTTCTAATTGTTATTTTACTCGACTTACGATTCTGTTGCACATGCTCCTCAATCATTTCAATCCTAAGAATGGAGCAGATCTCAGCCAGTGTTTCCAAGTGATTAATGTGTATAATAAACGGACGCATGGCGTCGTAGAGTATGGTACACAATCCCTCCAGGTAGGAACTTGGATTGAATAATTTGATTTTAAAATGTATGTTTCGATTTTTGCTCTCTTTATTTACTTACGTTAATTGCTCGCTATGAATGGAAAAGAAATTAAAGAATAAACGATGCTCATCTTGGCAGACGTGCACCAAGAAGGCACAAGTACTGCGCATCAGTGTGCAGTGATCGCTTTTATGGGCCGCTTTTAAATCCATGATTGCCTTGCCAACAGCTGGTGACATAATAGCAGCGCGCTCATTTAAATAATTCTGCTGAATCTCGTTAAGCAATTGCTCGTATTCGGGGCTAACATGAATTCGGGCCTCCACCAGCGGCGAGATCCGTTTTATCTTTGCAGCAGAGGTTTGATACTTTCCATAATAAAGTGCGAACGCGACCTCAGGTGCCGTGTTGGAGTTGTCATTTTTTGCCTTTTGATTCTGAGGTTTGGGAGACAAGGTCACCTCGGTGGCTTGAGACATCACCGTGCTCACATAGTGTTTAATGAGTGACACAGCCTTCGCTAGACAATGTTTGTATTTAATCACAAAAGCATTGGAATCCTTGAATTTTGGCTGCAATTAAATAATTGTGCATGAAGGTACGTGAAGTAAAAAATAAAAAAATGCACCTACGTTTGCTTTCAAGTATTCGAGGCAGTCATCGATTTTATTCAGGCATTCGCGAAACGATTCGCTCGCTACTGAGAGTGTGGGACTCTGCAGCCTTTGGTGCAGTAGTTCCACTTGATTAAAATAGTGCAGGCGGCGTTGTATTTCGTCGCCTAGTTGTTGAAGTTTCTGTTGCTCTTCTATTAATTGCTCGCTAGCCGTGTTTAGTGCACTCGTCTTGTTTGCCACGAAAGCATATTCGACGTTTAGCGTTTTCAGCTTCTCCATAGCTAGATCGATCTGCTGTAGTATGCGACTGCACTCATCACTGCGTAACTCCAGCTGCTGCAAGTACTTATAGTACGCATCGTCGGCATGCTGGTGTATTTCAGAGTGCACGCGATCGTACCAAAGCAAGAAGTCGTTAGTATTTTCGATGCCTTCTGGTAGGCTTAGCAGCTCACGCAAAGAAGTGCTAGTGGTCTGGTAATTCCCATGTGATGCGCTGGGCTCTGATACGGTGTTGGTAGCGTTTTGTTCGGTTGTGAATTTCACCTGGATAAATGAAAACTTCCTCGTTCAAATTTGTACTCTTTACTTAATATCTTCTATTACCTCTGGATGAGCGTACCAGATACTTGTTAACGAGTCGAGATATTCCTCTTGCTGTGCAGTGAGTGGCGCCAGAGCGTTTTCTTTCGCTTCCCATTGCAGTAAACGTCCACGAATTTTTCGTAAATTTTCATTTTCACTCTGCGCGGTTGCGACGTCATCCATTTTTATGGACTTCTTTCTCTATGTTTGAACTGCTATTAATCTTTAATTGAACAAAACCACCTTTCGTTTCGTTGTTATCTTGCAGAGTTTCTAGACACTAGCCTTCGAATGTCAGAACAGGCAGATCGTAGTAAAATTGGTATTTCCTTTGTTTGGATATGCCGTGGAAATGGAGAACCATAACAAAAGAAATAAACATCTAGGCACAACATTGAAAGTTTAACCCTTGGGTTAAATATAGGGTCTGACCAGACTCATTCCAAATGTGCAGTATTTTTTCTCAATATCTAATTGTGGAATCTGCCTGATAATTCATGAATTCGTCAAGTTGAATGTTTTCTAAGGTACCGCAAAAAAATGGAACATATTGACTACGATTTTGTTGTTGTTTTTCACGGACTCTCCAACAAGAACTTCAGTTGTAGGCTCTATGGTCTGGTTTCCTAATTATAGACGGCTTAAATAAGGATCCGCCTGCTAACGCCAATTCGGTTCATGTTTTTGCTGTTATTGTAGCTTATGCTAGACTAGACCCCAATAATAACAAAAACTTAACTCGGCTGTCTTTTTTATTTTTTAGACAAAGACTTAAGAGTCTTTGATAAAAGTTATTTTTAAACTTTTATTTTTGAAGGTCATTGAAAAAAGTCTGGAACAGATAGGTTTTACATAACAATGACACACGGTGTTGTTGTTGTTGTTGTTGTTTTTGGTGCTGACCCCAACAACAATCCCAAAAAGGGGTGGCAACTTTCGGTTCCGGTTTTACAGCCCTTTGAAATCTGAAATTTAAATGCCTATATCTCCCAAACTGTACCAGATATCCGATTGGCATAGGTTTTTGTCAAAAACTGTAAGGTTTTCGATGAAATCTTATATGATATAAATGGAGGGCATTCTTAATATCTTTCTAACGGCACCTATGCCAATCAGATATCTGGTATAGTTTGGGAGATATAGGCATTTAAATTTCAGATTTCAAAGGGCTGTAAAACCGGAACCGGAAGTTGCCACCCTTTTTTGGGGTTGTTTTTGGGGTCAGTACCAAAAACAGCAACACCGTGTGTCAGTGTTATGTAAAACCTATTTAAGCCTTTTCATGACGTTTTCGCCTGACTTTTTTTAAATAAAAGTCTTATAAAAGTCTTTTGAAGAAAAAATGCGCTGTGGCGAAGTTTGGAGAAAAATCAAGAAATACATATATCGCTAAAAATACCTCGAGCTGATTTCTTTAGGTTGTGAAAAATTAAAGTAGCTTATCTGCAAGACCAATATTGCATTCTCTTGCCACCACTGTAGTTTTGATTTTGTTTTGATTCATTCTTCCGTGTTGTGGGTGTCAGCAGATAGCTGATTGTCAAACTGTTTGTGTGTTAGAAGAAGCAAAAATGGTTGCACTGTTTGAAAGCTAAGATATTTATACCTAAAATTGTTTATTTTTGCAACAAATGGCTCCACAACCTGTTGTTACAGGACTCTCACCTAAGGAAGGACCGCCGGGAACGAGAGTGATAATACGCGGTGAATTTTTAGGAATCAGAGGCAGTGATCTCATTGGTATGATTTTACATTTATAATATTCGTGTTTGTAATTATTACATATAAATTTCGCAGGTTTAAAAATATGTGGGTCGGATTGCTTGCTTTCGGCGGAGTGGAAATCTCCGAATAAAATCATAGCACGTACCGGGCCGGCAAAAGGCAAGGGTGACATATTTGTGACCACAATAAGTGGTGGAGTTGGTACATCTACAGTGCAGTTTCGTGCTTATCACGAAACAATAGGACCACTTAAAGAGTCCGCGGTATGGATCGAAGAATCTCCGTCACAGAGCTTCGCATGGGGAAGACGTACACTGGCACAGTCTGGCTATACACAAGAAGATCCGCTGGGCTTGTCAATAGAGGGAAATGAGAAGAAGATACCGGAAGATTTACGAGATCTATTCCCGGACGCAAGTGGCGATTTGTCACAGGAAAATTTTTCGCCTTCTTGGTTTTTGCTCGAGAATCATTTGGCTACTTCGTTCGAGGATTTAAAAGCTGGCTTGGCCTATCTAAAGCGCAAAGTTGAGAGTCAGAAAGAGGGTCAGCTCTCGTTTTTAAAGTCGAATGCCGGCTCCGTTATCGATCAGTTGGACACTTTAATGAATATTCGTGACAAGCTGCAAGATGATGCGAAGTTGTACGGAGATCAACCTCTAAAAGTTTTGGAAACTTCGATTGAAAGTGAGCTTGAAAGTGAACGGTATTATGTATTAAATTATTCAATCGTTATGCTTTTTTCTGGCACACAGATTCCATTGGGGAGTCCCAGAAAATATTTAACGATGTGCTGCTGCGTAAAGAAAAGGCCGACTCCACGCGTGCTGTGCTCTTCGCACTGTCACGTCATAAATTTCTCTTCTGTCTGCCCAATTCTGTTGACCGACGAGCACAAGCAGGCGATTACGACATCGTTGTAAATGATTATTTGCGCGCGAAGAATTTGTTTGGCAAAACAGAGATTCCAGTGGGTAGTTTTGGGATTTTAAATGCTCATGTAAAATTAATTTGGAATTGTTTTAATTAGATTTTTCGAAAAGTTTTGGAAGAGGTCGATAATCGCATTCTACAAATACGTAAGCAACTTCATGAAAAGGTCGTAAAAATGCCACAAAGTGTTGAACAGCAGAAGAAATTGATTAAAGCGTTGACCAGTTTAGAGGTATGGAAATATATGCATCCACTTATTCGGAGCATACGGCCGCCGTTAAATACATACAACCTTAGAATATGAAATTTTTTCTTTAAAGGTTCAACAGAATGGGACTGCTATTGGCGATAAAATGCGTAATATTGATCCAGCTTGGGATGCAATTGATGCGCGTGCTAAATACTTGGAAGCCAATTTCAAGCAGATGCTCGAATTATACGCCAACAAGGATACAGCTGGACAAGAAAGTACTTACTGATTATATGGTTTATGATTGATGATTACAAAAAATAAAACGATCCGATTTTTAGAACCGAAATCTCGGGATCCGAATCAACCACCAAACCGAGTCATCTTTTGTGAGGATATCTGTGATATAGCTGCATCACAATTACCAGATTTATGGCGTTTAGGTCAGTCGTATTTCACTGGCGAATTGCGTGGTCCACACGATCCCAAGCCTGGCGATTTCAAAGTACAGTCTCACATTCAATATTGTACTTATCCGTACTTGATGATTCGAAATCATTTTAAATTTTTGTTTTAGCGAATCATTTTGAATGCCATTGAGAAATTCTGCATATACTTGCGCGTGGCTATTCTTATTGCTTCCGATTTACGTTTATTGCGTCAAACTACAGGATTATCGTGGCCCATCGGCTCCTCTTCAGCAACACATCAATTTTTGCCCTGGATTCCGCAATGCTTGCGTTTTACGCGCATCTCCTACGCCACGTTAATTCGCCTTGATTTACCTTCGGAAGCGCTCGATATTATACAAAAGCTAATTGATGAAATACGTTTGTTCTGCTTTTCAATAACATTTAAACGCGCTACAGATCGGTGCAAGAAGCTGGCCGAGCGGGAAACCTGGGATATGTGTGTTGAGGATTTTCCTGGAGCTACGCAGCTACCCGCCTGCTTGGAAGAGTTGCTCATTGAGACACTGGATGAGGCAAAAAATGCATGCATGCAACCGGAAATAAGGTTTGCATTTGCTAAACTGTTTCATTTTAAATCTAGATGCTTTCATTTAATTGCAGAGAAGGCAATCTATTGGAACCACAATCAGATGGTCAGCGCGAAGTCTCACAGCGATTGCAAGAGTTTCTTTCCTCATTTTGCGGCGTTATTGAGGAACTTGCCTTTCAAAACCACGACGATGAGACACCCACCTACAACGTCTCTCAGCTGATTGGCTTTCCGTACTCACAACAAAGTGGACCTGCATCTGGACGCTTTTGGGGCGCATCGGTGGTAACGTGGGAGCAACGCATGCTCTGCTGTTTGGCCAACTGTGCCTACTGCAATAAGAGCTTCTTCCCCCATGTGGGGGACTTATTTGTTAAGTGAGTATAAAGTTGGTGCCTACTATGAAATGAAAAAAATGATTCTTAACACACTTCCTAGATACGGTTACCCACTGCCCACGTTGGCCATTGAAACTTCACGATACTCTGTCAATCAACTTTTCACGAATCTGCTGGAGGCTTATGTCGAGCATAAAGGTGATCCCCTCGTTGGTACCATCGAGCCGTCTATGTATTTGGGTCGTTTTCAATGGGACAATGAAATGGAAATTGGAAAACTGCGTCCTTACGCACACGAGTGTTGCGACAACTTGGTTGGTGTCTATTCAGAGATCTACACGATATCACCCACTCTGCTTCGACCCATTCTAGAGCCTATCATACTGACGGTGTCTGAGGAGTTGGCGCGCCTCATGAGCTGCGTACAGAAGTTCAGTTACACAGGCTCTATACAAGCCAACGTCGATATTCGTCTGATAAGGGATGCTTTGAAATTCTATACCAATGAAACGGGAAAGTGAGTTTGTGGAATATGCTAAGCTATAAGTATTTCTAAGCTCTACTATTTACAGAAACTATTTCCTTGAAGCTCTAGAGGCTATTAACCCGCCTCTGAATGGCGAACAACTTCGCAAGGCAGATGAAATACTCGAGAATGTGAAACAGTGTATGAAGTTGCAACTTATGTGCTTCTCAGTAAAGGACCCTTAAATGTTATTCTATGTGCTCATTATTTGTTATTCAATTTGAGCTTCTGTTCTGTGGTTTACTCTTTATAACTCAATCAAACATTCGCGTATTTGTAATGCAATAATATTTAATCAAAAATGTGTAAACATTTCTCTTTCGACGTAAGCAATTAAAAATGGTGTTCAACCATTTGAATATCTTAAATTCTAAAGTCAAATGTTAAATCTTTGTCCAGCAACTCGAATTTATCAAAGTTTTTCTTGATTGCCTCCTCCACATCGATTGTATTGAATTTTTCTTGAATGCGCATTTTTATTGGGTTCTCCAAGGCATCCATAATTTGATAACGCAGCAGATTGGGCAGAACATTCACCGCAAACTCTAGGATATAGTCCAACGTACCGGCGCCATCGCAGCGCACCTGTATATTGCCCAAATCGATTTGTAGGTCGTTGATCTGTGGACGTTGCCGTGTGTCCAGTGCCTGACTCACACCTACCGCGACACGTATATGTTGCAGAGTGAATTGCACATGGCCAATACGCGACATCAGTCCATTTCCAACCTCCCACTGGCCCGCACCGGCTATCTGCTGTGTGCCGATGTGGAAGCGTAACGCCACTGTGTTGTTCTCCATGGCCAAAACCATGTCACCAACGCGATAGAAGCTGGAGATGCCAGTAATCCACGTGTTTATCAGTTGCATGCTGAACATACCCACAGTCCGATTGTAGTCGGGCAATAGGTACGGGTCATAGCCCATGGCGCGCACCACTTTGCGCCCTTCTGCTATGGCCATGTCCAGTGGCGTGATCGAGTTGGGTAGTCGACGCTCACCCATTAGTTTTTCAATATTCGTATTAATCTCTTGGCGTAGCTTGCGGTCGGCCTCTTGCAACATGAAGGGCTTCATGGCGTCGAATACAAGATTCGGCGCTGAGTTGACAATGCTTTGGAAGACAGTGCCCAAGAAACCGAGGTTCTGGAAATCCATTGACATTCCAGCGAATGTGATGTCCATTTTGATGCGCTCCGTAGTAAGGCGACCGTCGCGCTCTACAGCTAGCGTGGCTAAGCACTTGACATAAACCTTCTTCAGGACCACCGTGAATGGTCCATTAGCCTTGGAGAAGAATGAGCTCAGGGTATAGAGGCCTTTTACAAGCATATCATCGAGTTGTATTCCGGCTTCTACCTACAAAAATAGGTTGTGATTCAACTTGGGTGATAACTAGTTGTGTTTGATATATATTGCAGAATAATTATATAGGTTTTTCTTTCTTGTAAGTGTATATTACAACGAATCGGATTATATAATAAAAAATTAAATTTTTCTCATAGAACAATACAAAATAAAAACCAGTAAGAAAGCTATATTCGGCTTGGACAAATCTTAGATACCCTACACCAAAAAGTTTTGAAAAAAGTGGTGAAGCTCGGGTGTAGCGGGGTGGCGGTCCACTCTGGGCGGCACAATGTCGGCGGCGGCAGTTGGGGAAATCAAGTAGTAACTTGTAGAATTCTAGGAATTTTTGGGGCTGCAAGTTGATTAAACGTCCCGGGCTCTATGAGTCCTAGCTACGCCTCTGTATAAATAGTAGGCGTGGTCATTACCTTTTTCAAAACAAAATAACTAGCTTTGTTGTTTTATTATTGTGTTCATTTAAACATTATTTCCGTGGTAATAAACTTGTTTTCATACTGCTATACTGTATATTTAGTGTAAAAGTGGGCGGATCGCACCCAGTTTTGATGAAATAATGTTTTTTTGGAAAACAAGTTGTTATCTAAAGTTTTATTCAGGAAGTTTATATATTTAACAATATAACCATCTTTTGTGTAACCTAAAAGTGGGCGGATCACGCCCATATGTGGCACATTAACGGATAATGCTCCTCTATACACAGGAATGATTTGTTGTAATAGCTCAAAAACGAACGCTGATATCACATTTTTAATAAAAAATAGGCGTGGTCGTGGACCGATTGTGCCCATTTTCAATACCAACCTGCACACCACAAGAAACAAATTTAATCACGATATCTTCACAAGTTCTCCTGTGATCGTGATTTTAACAGACAGACAGACGGACGGACATGGCTAAATCGACTCAGGAGGTCACGCTGATCAAGAATATACAGGGTGTTTCGCATAAGGGTGTTCAAAAGACTAGGGCGTGTAGGATGGGTCGAGACAAGAAAAAAATCGTTTGGGAGGGGGGGTCAATTTCCCCCCGTTTAGGCGGGAGGGGACATTTTATAAAAATCCGACTTAACACCGAAAAAAATAATATTAAAAAATAATGGTTAGACCTGAATAACTTTTGCTTGCTGATTTTCAAAGCCAAATATCCGCTTCTTAATATCCTTTTTAAATTAGGTTCCTATGTCAAGCAGTTTTTGAGAAAATAAGTGTCAAAGTTAAAATTTTGAAAAAAAATTCCGAAAAAAAATTTTTGGTCGCCATTTTTTTTTTAAATTACGGTATTAAGTATAAAAATTTTTCCGACCATAAAATTCTCCAATCAATTCTAGATAGAATACTTCAAACCGGAAGGATCTATGTTTTATAGTTTCCGAGAAATGTGGAAATTACGAACTAAACTCCTTTTTTTCCATTTTTTTGCACCAGTAATAAAACACAAGTAGACAAAAATTGGTATTTGAAAGGAAAGTATGCTTCGTAATTTTCAATTTTCTTAAAAACTACAAGTCATAAATCCTTCCGCTTTGAAGCATTGTCTCTAGAATTGGTTGGAGAATTTTATGGTCGGAAAAATTTTTATACTTAATACCGTAATTTTAAAAAAAAATGGCGACCAAAAATTTTTTTTCGGAATTTTTTTTCAAAATTTTAACTTTGACAATTATTTTCTCAAAAACTGTTTGACATAGGAACCTAGTTTAAAAAGGAATTTAAGACGCGGATATTTGGCTTTGAAAATCAGCAAGCAAAAGTTATTCAGGTCTAACCATTATTTTTTAATATTATTTTTTTCGGTGTTAAGTCGGATTTTTATAAAATGTCCCCTCCCGCCTAAACGGGGGGAAATTGACCCCCCCTCCCAAACGATTTTTTTCTTGTCTCGACCCATCCTACACGCCCTAGTCTTTTGAACACCCTTATGCGAAACACCCTGTATATACTTTTCTATACCTATCATCTCTATTTCTATGCGTTACACATTTCGTTACAAAGTGAATATACCCTTACCTTAAGGTGTAGGGTATAATGACAAACAAAACCCGGAGCTATTTTACATAATGATAATTTCGTTTTTTAGAAAAGTTTTTTTATATATGTACATATATCTGTATAGTTCTTCAGGAACAAGTTGATTACAGAAAAGTTCTATAGAAGTTTAATTAAATACAATTAATCGCAAGATCATAAAGCGAAACGTGAATGGGACATAACTAATGGAAGTATTAGTTTGTCCTTAACATTGGTGGGATACGTTAACGGTACCCGTTTATCTACATATACATATCCATACATCACATATCCGAACTAACCTTCATGCCATTCAGATCTGCATTGATGTTCTGCACGCGGAACCTGGACAGGCCGTGTGCCTTCACCTTCATCATATTCAGATTGGCCATGCCGAGGCTCTTCTTCATATCGGGCACGTCCATGGGGTCTGGTATTGGTGCGCCGGGAAAGCCAACAGGATCATCTTGTTTGTAATGTTCGAGTACGGCGAAGAGTTGTGCAGCCAGACGATTCTGGCTCACCTCAAAGTTGTGTTCGTCGATCGCATTGGAAAGGACTTCCACATGATCGTCTCAAATGTGATGTGGGATTTTCTAATTTTTATTATCTAAATCCATTATATGTGTAAATACATACCGTCATCCTGTGCCTTAACCGTAGAACAACAACACCCGATAAGCAACGCAGTGATAACGTATTTGGTTTCTATCATCTTCATGTCTTTAGACTAGCTTAAAGCAGTTTTTGAATATGTGCTCCGTCAATTTTAAATTAAGCAATTAAACTATTAAAGAGGAAGAGCAGCAACTGCAGAACAACTGACGACAGGTTCCGCTCAGAGCGCGCACTCAAATGATACTCGACACTGCTTGATAAAGTTGTAGGGGCTGGAGATAAGGCTTAGCTTCGGGATGAATGAATATGTTCTGAGTCTGAGCTCAATGCATAGTGGAGCAAACCAATTTTGAGACACTTTAAAAAAAAATCTTTCAATCGTTAATTGATTAGAAAAAAGTAGATTATGTAAAAAATAAAAAAGAGTGTTAGGAATAACGTCTAATTTATATTTCAAATCATATCTAAATTAATATTAAGTTTTCCAAATTGGACCTGTAACTTTTATAATTTTTCGGTATCTGTAGAAAATGTAAATTAGTCTACAAATATTCACAATAATCTTCGTCCATAAAGTTGTCGAAATGTTTGGATATTTTTAATGCTCGAATATAATTTTTTGTTTCATTTAATGAACTGGTATTTCAATTGAATTTTATTATATTTGAGCTTGTTTTAACTTTGATGGTTTTCTAAGCTTTAATTTACTGGTTCCTACTTTAGTTTTCTTGCGCGACACCCATCGGAGTTCGCTATTACATCCGGCGCGAAGGAACACACATTCAGTGTAAATTTCAATTCCATCAGCCGACTCGTTCTCGAGTTTTAGTGCCTTCTAACACAGAGACAAACATTCATTTTTATATAATATATGAGAACTGTGATTTCTATTTTAAATATTTTGAGAAATTATTTGGTTATTTTATTTAAAAATAAAATATTTTTTATATAATATAGTTTTTAAGTCTTTCAATTTATTTCTTTTTAAAGATCTTTTTTTGTGGTCTCACATTTCGAGAATGTTTTCAATTTGAAGAATAAAAATATCTTTAAAAAGTGGCTTGATTTGCAATTCTAACAGGGACTTCGATGATGTTCATTGTCCAGTGTCGAGAAACAAAACTTACTTTTAAGAACTCTAAAATTTAATATTTATTCAAACATGTTTTTATTTATTGAGTGTTGAAATGTATTTATTACACATTCGTGGCCAATTAACAGGGCGCTGGAGGGTGTGGGTGGGGGTTGGGTTCGCTTAAATACTACTGTACTTAAAACTAAATAAACAGTGAATCAATTGTTCCAGTATTTAATGTTTAAAAATACAAAATTTTGTACCTTAAATATAAACTTAACTTAAAACATACTACAACTACTCGTATTTTTTATTTTATTTTGTTCTGGTTTTGTTAATATATTTTATTATACCATCGGGTAACTATTTAATAAGAAATGCAAACTGACTGGGTAAATAATCCTTTTTTCATTATTAAACTTATTCAACTACAATACATTGACTTCTAAACGGAGTGCTGGGTAAATTTTAAATAAGATTTTCAACACTTTCTATAACATCAAATTAAAAAAATCATTACAATTCTAAATAATATTTAACGGAATAAAGCTTTAGTTACAGAAATAAAATTGATCTAGAAATTAAAAAAAAGTCGTCAGCCTGCAGTACAAAAAAAAAAAAATTGTAAAATAATACAATTGAGAAAATATTTTTCACCAAAGCTACAATACATACATAGTTACTACGATGAGTGAAGAAAACCCAATTGAAGCTAGATATATTATTATATATCTATATTACAATATTGCCTTTGGGATTTACTTTTGATTTTGTGGTGCGAAGACAGGCTAAGGAATCAAATGTGTCTCTATGCTGATGATGTTTAAGGCTATTCTACTAAAAATCTACATATCAACGCTTATACGTCTATTTTTATTTTAAATTACCGAAACTCCTGTTGCTTCAAATAAAAATAAATAACAAGATAAAACTTCATATTATATTGTAAAATAATTGGTTTGCATTACTCATCTGTTGGGATGCATTATGTTATTTGAAGCAATTGGATTTAGCAGAATAATCTAATTTTTAAGTTTAAAAAAAATATTGCAATCATTCCAAATATAATCTTTTTACATGCACATTAGGTTTTTTAAATAACCAGGTAATGTACACTCAAGCAATTTCGTAAAATAAATAAAACTATACATTTGCTTTTGTACTTATATAGTTGGTCCAAACGGTAATTCATTTAAAAATAAAGAAACATTTGTCCTACAGCAAGATACGGAGGCAGTCTTGACGACAGTCTAATGTCAAAGTTAAAGTTACGAAACGAAAATATCGTAATCAAACAAAGCAAACATTTCAATTCAAAATTACATCTGCTACATTAGATTACTGAGTGTAACCAACTGAGTGTAACCAACGGGTTGTTTTAAAAATGCTTACAAGTCGGTGGATTCGATCAGTTCGACGTATTGTGGCTGTCCAGCGGCAGACAGAACTGTTGCAGAACTGTTACTGTTGTTGGCTATTACATAAGGTGACACATGCGCTGCACTCACATGCGACGCTGTTGAACCTGAAATGTCGTTCAAGTACTCCTCCGAGGACGATTCACTGAACATGTCCGTCGAGGTGTAAGTAGTGTTGGGAGAGGTGACTAATATGGGTGAGAGAGTGATTGCTGAGGGTGCAATTGTTGCAGCTGTTGGCTTCACCGGACTGGTAATCGGATGCACGGTGATGACGTTGTTCTTCAATTGTTGCTGCAGGTGACCGCGTTGTGTTTGCGGTTGCTGCTGATGTGTGTGTGACTGTTGCATTATTATTTGCGGCAACGTTGTACTTATTTCGGGTATTTGATGTAGATGCTGCATTGAGTTTGTCACAGACGATCCGCCGACGCCGGCGCTCGTGGACTGAATAAGGAAGGTAGCGTTGTTATTAGAGATAACGTTGCCACTCGAGTTTCCAACAGTCTGCAGCTGAGGCAGCGCGTGTATGCGTTGCAAGCCAGAGCTACTGTGATTATGTTGCGAGGTGGCTGTGGTAAACACATTCACTACTGTGAGGAGAGAGAGAGAAAGAAAGGAATTGAATAAGAATGGTGAAGGAAAATCGTAGGATGGCTATTAATTAAATGACAGTTAAAAATCAAATTAACCTTGGTATTTGCCCTCGGCAGACTGAATTAATAACGACTCGCGCTGTAAATTCTCTAATTGCAGCATATTTGTTTGCGGTTGTTGCTGCTGGCCGATCGCGTTTATTGTTGTATGAGTTGGTTGTTGTTGTTGCTGCTGGACAGCGTTGACCTGTTGGAGATTTCTGTACGGTATAACGTTTGCGGTAGACGTTGTTATGGAAGACGTTGTTGGTACAATCGTGAGGCGCGACGTTGGTGGCATTTGTGGCTGCAACTGTGTTGTAGATGATATTAAGTTCTCCAGTGGCAAAGTCATTTTTTGAGTTGATAGAGTATTGGAGTTGGTAGTGATTGAAGCTATTGCTGGTGGTGTCTTATTGCTCGTTGAAGTAGCAATCGGCAGTTCGCCGGGACTTAGCGTTGAGTGATCAGAGTCTGCCATTTGTATTTCGTAGCATGCCAGCTCGGGTATAACGGGTCGTACCTTGCCGCCATCAGGTCGATGTGGATTGCGACAACCGCGACATTTGCAGCCAATACATGACTTTGAATCCACGTAGCAGGGGCAACGCTGCCCGCAGCACGTCAACTTGCCTGGCGTAGGTGTAGCATTGCCGCAGCGACATCCACGTCGTTTGGCATTATTCTTAGAGACCTGCCGAAACACCGTTGTGGCATTAGGTGGCGTAACCGTTGAGGTACCAAAATTTCTCTGTGGAACAGTAATTATATGTATATATGTAGATATATTAAAAAATATGTAGTATATATATGTTTATATAAATGGATATATTACACTATATTAAAATATGCATTTGGGGTGTTTGGGGTTGTACCTTCTGGGTGCCATCATCATCGCCGTCTGTTTTGCGTTTGATAGTGATTTTGTTCCCTATTCCAGTATAAAGCACGGAATACATGGCAGATCCATTGGAAACCGTTTTAATTGGCGGCGGGTTGCGCACTGTTTGTGACGTCACTGTAGCGGTGGTTGCTGTTACTCCTACTGAAGGCGAGGCTGTGGCAACCGTAGTTGCTGGTGTTGAAGCGAGCTTGAATCTTAGTGAAGCCGTCGTCTTCATATCGTGCGGGCTACTTGAGACATTAATAAAATTTCTTTGTTGTTGGGTAGCAAGCTGCCGACTCAGTGACTGCAACTTGGCGGAGGCGATTGTGAGCGGTGCGGTTGTGACTGTCGAACACGCCGATGAAGAAGACAGCAGAGGCACTACCACGCTAGTTGCAGGAGCATGACTAACATACGTAACAGTCTGCGGGAGCGTGGACGATGGGGCCATTGAAGCAGCAGTAAGATGCACCGCAGAAGATAGATCAACCATGTTTTTCAGAGTTTTGATTGCTTGCGCCGATGTCGCCGTGATGAAAGATGAGGTTTTCGTTTGAGATATTGCGGTGTTGGCCGGTGCACTGTTTGGTGAGCCAAGTTCCTGCTTGATTGCCGTTGGCAGTGGAAACGTATGCGTCAATTGGTGTTGTTGCTGCGGCGTTGCTGGGGTAGCGGCAGCTTTTGGCATCGGCAGAGCGGCGGCCGAAATAGGTACCAAAGATGCGGCGCTGTTTGAGTAGGACATGGATGGCAGCACTGCTGCCGGTGCAAATTTCGGGCGCGGCAAATCAATTGAAAACGCAGTAAGTACATCTTCGTAGCTGGCGCCTTCCATTATAAACTCTCGAGCGCTCATTACGGGCACAGCAATGCCTGAACTGAGGCACATGGGTGGGGCACGTTGCTTACAAATCTGCTGAAACAACGGCGAGCCGATCAAATGTTCGCATAGGCTTTTGTAGCAGAGTAGAAGACAATGCATCTGCTTGTTCTCCTCGTAGATTTTGAAGTCCTGGCAATCTTTGCAGGCAGAGCATGCCGGGTGAATTTGTTTGCGGCCTCGTACGCACAATCGGCAGACGTTATGTTGGCAGCGTGCATCCTTCGGTGAAAACGGATCGCAAAGCATACGCGTGCAGACTGCACACGAGAGCGACTGACGCAGATGAGGCAGCAGGCGAAACAAATCCAGCACATTCTGTTCGTTTGCGGTTAGTGCGGTATTGGAGTTGGTTCCGAAATCTCGGCAATCATTATGAAGCACCAAACGAGCTGCGGACACATACAGACCCACTGCGTTCATGGCAAGCCGAAAAAAAACGCTGAAAATAGCCGGTAAATACAGCTTCGACAAGTGCTGAATTTACGCTTGCTAACGGAAAGTTTTGGAAAATTGCACACAACGTAAGCGCTAGCTTCAAATCATACCGATTCTATTGTGTTGCAATTTGTTTACCATGAAATGTTTCGGGACTGGTTTTGAAGTTGGCTCTTCAAACACTCAAATGCAAAATCGATGGATCTGTAGCGATTAATTCCAATTGGTATCTTTTTAAGGCAGCTTGCGTACGATTAAAACGCATTGCACTTCATACTCGGCACTGTTTTATATTGTTGGTTTTGAGATAGGTTTTTATTATAAATTGCAATATTGTCATCCAGATAACAAATTTAACTCTAGACTTTCCGCACTGTACAGTTTCAGCACTATCGCATTTTAATGCCATTCCCGTAAAGCAGCTAGTGTTTTAGATTTGGCCTGCTTTTTATTCGTGATAAAGTTTGATCAAAGTTTTTAAGTTTTGTATATTTTTCCGTAGTTATTTCCGTGCTAATTACCGAAGAAACCAAAACAGCAGGTAGGTAACTTATTTTTTTTTGAACATATTTTGACGTTTCACTTTTTGGTTGTCATTTGGAAGAGTGAAAATAGTGTTCATGGTATTGCCATATTGTGGCGACACCATGCTGCCAATATTTTCTGGGAAGAGAGCGGTTTTTATTGAATTTCTGGCACGATAATCAACAGTTTCTGCTGAATATCTAATTGCTTTGAACTCAAAAATTTCTTCTTCGAACACGAATCTGCAATAAAATTTGACGACAAATTTTCTGAGGATTCGGTTATTTGATCGTCCAATCCGAAGAAAGTAATTCAAATATTCGTCAAACCCGAAAAATGAAAAAAACAAAATTTTATAATTTTATTTATTACATTTATTTATTTACAATTAATTATATTAACTTAATTATAATAAATTAAAATTCATAAAAAGAAATTCATATTTTATGAAGAAGAAAGAATCACAAATTCAATAATCATGCTTTAATGAGAAACTTCAAAATAAAAATAAAAATGAGAAACTTCAAAAAAAAAACAAAGTAAAAACAAATTAAAAATGTTGTCTAATCCATGTGAAATTTTTTCATATTGCACGTAATTCTTACTCGTATTATGAATAAATTAAAAAAATGTTTATATTAAATTATTATTAAGTAATCATTATTAATTCCATATTAGATTAAATATTATTATAAATTATTATTATATTAGATATTAGATAGAAAATTAGATTTAATTGGACAATACAAAAGAAATCTTCATACTATCTCGACACTGATTAGTGTACACTACGAAATAAAACTTTACTATAAAACAAAAGACCCTAAAAGTATGACACAAAAATATAGTTTTATTATTTTATTTAGCGACATCTACTGGAAGATGACTCGAAGCTGCTGGTTTTAATACGGAAGTTAGGCACCGGAAATGAAAGTTTTGCTTCTGATTTTTTACTATTTTTATTTATTTATTTACTGCTGTTGCTAGTTCAAATCTCAAGAAAGAATTTAATGAAGAACAAATATAATATATAGTATATTAGTGCTAAATATTATCAAATTTTATCTTTATGTATTTTTCTATTTTTATATTATTCACTTCGTGTGTAGGGTATTTTCACTTACTGCTTCCGTTTGTAACGCATTAAAGGAGGCGTGACAGGTATATAAAAGTATATATATTCTTGATCAGCGTGACCTCCTGAGTCGATTTAGCCATGTCCGTCTGTCTGTCTGTCTGTCTGTCTGTGGAAATCACGATTACAAGAGAACAAATAGAGATATCTTCATAAAACCTGGCACTAATATTGTCTATCATTAGAAACTTATCGGTATTGGAAATGGGCAAAATCGGAACATTACCACGCCTACTTTTTATAGTGAATATAAATCAATCCATGCTTATAGCTCAATTTCTCAGCTTGAAGAACGAATTTGGGGTTGATATTTTGTCCAGAAGTCCAATGTCTCTGACCAAAACAGACTACCAAAAAAGGTAGTCTAACCAAAGTGGGCGTGATCCGCCCACTAATTAAATAAAACTCAATTACAGGAGACCGAACAGAGATATTTTCATCAAACTGTCATGTTCGAATATATGCTCTAGCAAATATATATATGTATGTATACATATATACATCCATCTTCTGTCTGCCATCTATTTAGAGATTGGAGTAAACTATAAATATGTAAACTATTATTTGTGATTTTTACTAATATATATTTACTAAAAACGGGATAGCCAGTTAAGGTAAGGTTAGGGTAGCCAGTTAATTAGATTTTCGGAAGATTTTTATTAGAAAAATATGTTAGGGAAATCAGGGGTTATTTTTTGGACGGCAGTATAATTGTTGCCTGCACGTGTTCGGCATGACGGAGATGAAACACGCAGAACGGAGGCAAAGTACACAATTTTTTTTCTTTCCGTTTCATGTAATACTTTTGTTTATTTGCGAGAGAAACAAATCAAAAATAAGTAAAAATATTAGCAAAATACATTCAAGCAAGTAAAATAAAGCTTGTTTGTTGATCAGCCTTCATGGAAGTTGCGCCAAAATTCATTTCAAACATAACGAAGCAACACGCAGATGAATGGGAAAGTATATATACATATATAGACATGTGTGTCTGTATGTGTGTGGGTTGCTTCAGCGGTGAAATGCTGCGGTGAAATTTTCCTCGCTGTTTTCTCAGATAATTCTTATGTTTCTGCTGTCGCTCAAGTTGGCTTTTTCTGCAGCGAAGATCACGACGATCGGCGGCGCTTTTCGAATTCGGCGGCACGTCAGCTTCCGTCAGTTAGTGTTACGTTCTTGTCGAGTGTTGTGCTCGGTTCTCGAGAGGATTCGATTCGTTGTCTCGAAGATCACCTTTGTTTTTGCTTTCTTCATAGTCATCATTAAATAAAAAATATATAAAGTAGATCCAGCGGACTTTCTTTCCTTGCAAAATTTAAACATCTTGTAATAGCTACTATTTCACAATTATTGTTCCCTCTAAATCGTGTTACCGCTTTTATAACCACCGTGTTTTGTGCGCGTGAAAAATCATTGGTTGGTATACAAATAAAAAAGTTAAATTTCACGAAAATGTTACGCAATCAGGCAAATCGGGGAAAGTCAACGTGAACGCACCGCGTTGCAGAGCGGCGATCTCAGGATGATAGTCCATCGATAATCTTTGGCATTTTGATGAATGCTGCAATTGACAATGTTTCAAAATCTTGGTTACTTTGAAGAATATTTTAATTTCTCAACTGAATATCGGAAAAGCGAAAATTCGAAATTTTCTTCAGAGTCGCACAAGTTTAACGAACTGAGTTCATTTCTATTTTTGAATTGCTCACAAAGTGTACATAGTATAGTATGTGCGTGCTTGTGTGTGTGTGTGTGTGTACGCGTGTGTTGATGTGTGTACCGGTTCCGGAGAGGAATCTAAATGAGTGCAACTGTGTTGGTGTCTGCTGTAGCGTAGAAATACACTGCAAATAAAGAAAGGAGTGGAGTTTCTTACAAGCATTGGTACAAACACTGATAAGTCGAAAACTGAGTTCCACTACATTAAAATATCGGAATGTTTTTCCATTTCCACCCTGTTTTCTAGAGGGTGTTTTTTTCACAGTGTATTTAATTATTTTCTTCAATTTTCTTCAATCGTCGGTCGAGATTTTTGTTTGGTCCTTCAGAAAACAGAAAATATAAAGTTTTTAGAAACTCGTAAATGCTTATTTTTTATCTACTTATCGATTTTTTCCTTTCTCAAATTTTTGTATATCCTGTTGTATATCCATTTACAAACTATTATACATTTATAAGATTTGATCGATGGTATATTTGACTATAAAATGCGACTTTTATAGCAAAAGGAACGAAGAATTATTGTTATTATTAAGGAAACATTAATACAAGCGAACATTATATCAGCAAATATTAGACATCGCTGTATATACTGTATATAAGTGTATATATATACTTGTACATATTCGTTCCACAAATAGAAATCCGTATGTATGTGGAAATCTCTTCCATTTATTTCATTGCTATGTGTCTATTATGTGATAATTATTATTACTGATTTACTAGCTGATCATTTCAATTGAAGACCAGTTAATATTGCGTTTAACTTGCAGCTTTATCGCTCTAAATGAATTTCGTTTTCAAGGCGTCTATTTTCAGCTCCTACAACTCACACTTTTGGGGCCCTCAAACTTGCGTGGACCTCACCCACACCTACAGAGCTTTTTTACGTAGTTCGGAAATTCGGAATTTCGTTTTGTGGCCATTAATTACAGTCAATATAAGTTTATTGCTTCTGATGAATGCAACAAGTCTACATCACTTAATGAGCGCTTACTTTTGTTAAAATTAATCCAGGTCGAACAGGAAATTATAAATTTGGAAATAGTATTTTTAAGTTAATACAAAAATCTTGATTGGGAAATCGAATTTCTGGGAATTTCTAAAAAATAACTCATTCAGAAAACTCCTTAAATAAGAAAAGTAAGCAAGTAGCTAAAAAAATAAAGTAAAATATAATAAGTTATAGAAAATGTGGTTCTGTATTTGATCTGAAACCGAGCGAAAAAGGATTACAAAATGTGTGGAGAGTGAAAAGATATCCGATAAATAATTTTTCCCATTTATATTTGAGAAGGAAACAGAATGAGAAGAATCAAATCTTCTGTTGTGATAAATTTTGATCTATAAAACTGTCAGAAGAAACCGATGCGTATTAAAGAAGAGAGCAAAATAATTAAAAACGAAAAAATACTAAATAAATAAGAAAACAAATGCATAAATTAGACAAAACGAAGAAATGTGAATAAGCTTATTTTATCGATGTCGTCAGTCTCAAATTTAGTTCTTTAACTCAATATTTTTAACGCATTTGCTTCTGTCAAAAGTGCAGAATATTAAACACGATACAGAAATTTGCTTGCCATTTTTTGTCGTAAGGAAATTTTAATAACTTTATTATATGTATTTATGTTTTATTTTTCGCGTTTGTTTCCTTGTCTTTATTCACTCTTTATTGTTTGGTTAAATATAAGAAAAGAGAATGAGAAGCGAATGAGAACCTGAGTACTTGTGAGCACTTCATAAAGAGGGAGAGAGATGACAAATGTGAGGTTCAAAGAGAGTGAAGGTGTTAATAAGTGACTGTCCATCAAGCTGTCAAAAAATGCATTAAAATATCTCGTGAATTGATGCTGCGTTCTTATTTTAGTGTCAATTTTTCGAACTGATCCTATTTTCAGTGTTTTTATGTGTGGGTGGCGTTCGAAGTGCTAACAAGTCAGAAACAAATCGAATATAACTTTAATTAATATTAAAAGAAGGTGCAAAATCAGTTTTAAACCAAAAGTTAAATAAACTAAAAATCGACAGTTATTTAACGGTGCATTCAGCAGCACGTCGACACCATGTCCAGGCAGCAACCGCCGCCCACCCTCCAACCGCATGGCGCAGGATCGCGTAGTGCTTGGAATCCACGCGCTTCCAACCCCGCTTCCCCTTCACCGTCATCTATAATCTACCGGCCACCTTCTCCCTGGACGCCGGTCGCCCCCAGTCCGCCGCCCATTATTTCCGGACCACGCCGCTCCACGATGCAGTCTCCCGCACCCGGAATGTTCAGTCCCACCCCCTTTGCGCATGCAATGTCACCGGGGCCCAATGGCGGCGGTATGCGGGGCACACGCGGCTCCAATAATATACCACACCCACGTCCCCAGTGGCCCCAACAGCTACCCGGAGTCGGTGCGGGTGGAGTTGGAGGTGGTCCACAGCCTCAATCACCGCTCACGAGACGCAATCAGTCGCCAGCACCGTATCAGGCGCCTGTGTTTCAGCCCACTTTCTATCCGACTCAAGCTTCACCGGCAGCACCGCAGCCGACAGCATACGGAGGCGCCAATGGGCCCAGACCCTTCCGGCCCTTGCATGCGCCGCTGCAACACCAGAACTCGTACAGCGGCCCCACCAGCTCCTTCCAACTGTCCCCCACCCCCTCGCCAACAGTCTGCCAGACGCCTAACTCGGAGTTCTTATACAGCAGCAGTCAGCGCCAAACCCCGATGCCGCACTTGTACGAAACACCGCCCCAACCACAGCGACGCCATCAACCATACCCTCAACCACCATCGCCATTGCACCTGCAACAATATCCGAGACAACAACCACAACCGCAATACGATTACGTCGGGGTCCCACTGGAACCTCCCCAACCTAAATCGTACGTGATTTATGATGACGAGGAGGAATATGGACCTTCGACAGCTGAGATCATTGCGAACCAATCGCAGGATTACATCGATGAAAAACTGGCCGAATATCAGATGACGATTCTGCAGTTACAGGGTGAGTTTCGAATTCAAAACAAAGTTCCATAACGTATTTTATGTTTGAGTTCATATATTATATTAAAACATGTACATTTTAATGGTTAATGGCAAACATTTCGCTGATTAATATTCGGCAAGACAACACAGTGTGCACTTTTAATGTATGCAAATCATTGGCAACCGTTCTGCGTTCACGCCCACCAACAACCACATCGAGTGGACGAGCACACTCAATCAAGTGCTGAGTAATTGAATGTTACTCGGTTCTGAAAACGATTCGCTCCGTTGGGCTGACTCAGATGCTGAAATGTCAGATGCAATTCTATTTCGGTGCCACGAACTTGACCCACACTCACGCACACAGAGACACTTGAAAGAAAAGGAACCGTATTAAATATAATGTATGCAACAACATATTATAAACTACATATATAAACTACATATGTATGTATATATAATATAGACGCAGACGGAGCTGATTGCAAATTGAGTAATTTTAATCGGTCGGATGAGTGGGCTTTAAGTGCTCTAGCTGTGCGCAGGGTGTAGTTTCCCATTATCATCATCATCATCATCAACACCAACATGATCATCATCACTATCGTTGGTTTGCCTGCTCGAACTAACGATTCATTTCTCTGCATTACTTCCGTTGTTTGTTTTTTGTTCACGGTATTCAAAATGTGGCGGTTTTTAACGTTTGTCTTGAATTCGCTTTGAAAACTAAAATTTAGTCGGTGGTCGAGGTTGTTTTTAATCTGCTTGCTTCAATTTTGTCATTGAAAAAACGAACACTTCTGGTGTGAGTAACGTATAGGGTGGGCCATTGGCTGGTTTCTTTTTAAAATCACATTTCTTAAACAATTTAAATCCGAAATATTTTTAAAGGAGAAACCAGCTCATCGACCCGCCCTATATTTAACAATATTAAGAATCGTAACGATTAAGAAAAAAGTACCAAAAATGTTCCATTAACAACTCTGTTTGAACGATTTCAAAACTGTTTTAGATAAATCTAGATATAATACAATAATATGATAAATATTTATATTATAATCTTAAAAGATATTCAAATATGTATTTTATTTTGGGAAAATTACTTTTTCAGCTTGGAATCTATGGAATTTACAGTTATTCATAAGATTCCTGAATCTGGGAAGTGATCGAAACTCACTTTCCAAAATTAACAAGTTTCTTCTGCTGAAGTGACTTTTTCGCGTTGGTTCTTCAAAATATCCTCGTTCACCGATTTTCCAACAAAGGACATTTGAAGGGTTGCCAGAATAAAATAAGATTCGTATTATGACACAAATTCACTAAATGTCCTCGTGTTTGCCATCTCCTTCAAAGATACATCGTATAGATACATTTATTGCATAATTGTTATTTACAATAAAATGAAATGCTTAATTTTGTTAAATAACTTTTTTATTCGTGCCTCTTTTCATTTAAATTTTATAAAGTTTCTGTCTGTTTATGCTAAAAGCAATGAAAGTCCATTAAAATATTTTTGCACTGAAAGCAGAAGACTGATTTTATACACATATACGAGTGTATGGTGTGTATGTGTATTTGTTGTTGTAGAGACACATCTAAAGCACTCAAGAAGAACCTTCAGAATAAGTTTTGCCAATACACTCATATGTTTTGCTTTTTGTAGGCTCTTAATAAATGAAATAAAAATAAATTGTAATAAAACAAGAAACATTTATTTAGCAATTAACAATTTTTATGTAACAGCATTTAATTGGCGCACAAATAAAAGAAAAATAACAAGAAGTACGTTGCTAAGCGTATTTTAAGTGGCAGAAAACGTACACTGAAACAACAACAACACAAAAACAACTACTACAACATCATAAGATCATTCAATGAATAATAATCCCGTTGTATTAATAATAATCAGATTAAATAACAAGCAACTAACTCATTTATTGTAACTGAATTTGAATATTGTAACAGCAACAGTTGAAGTATTAGCAAGTATTTTTGAAAGATTATGTGACATTTCTGAGAGCGATTCAAACATTCGCGCATTTTCTGGGCGTTGATTCGGTTTCCGTTTCTACTAAAATATTAATTAATAAAAGATTCGTTTATTTTAGTTTGTCTCGTTTTTGTTCGTAATTATTTTTTGTGTTTAAAATTTTAAATTATTGCAAACGCAAGCAAGCAACAACAACGAAATACGAAATTTCAAACTTGTGCTATTTTCGGAAATTACAAAATTCGCAAATATTGACGTCAAAATGCTCATTCTTAAATTAGAATAAAATTCGAATTCGGAATCGAATAAAGCAGAAAATACTGTGGACAAGCTAGTTGGTTCCAATAAACGGTAGTTTTAGAGTGAAAGTGAAAAGTGAGGTTAAATTTCCGAAGTCCGATTGTGGGCAGATTATTTTTAAAACTATTAATCATGGAATATGTACGAATTGCTTTTAATTATTGACAAATTTTGAAAGACTAAACATCAACTTGATAAATCAACAGAATTCATTTAAAATTAGTTGCTTAAACGTTGTCGATTAAAATTTTGATCGATTGATTAAATCTTTGCACCGATTCTCGATTAAATTCCCATTAAATTGAATTGGAATTAAGCATGCACGCAGATATAATATATAATTTAGATCCGGATTTATTTCTTTATTAAAATTTTAAAGAATTCAGAGTTATTTTGAATGAAGTTATGTGAGTTATATGAGTTATTTAAATTTTTTTAACTAACATTGAAATAGAAATTAAAATGAAAATATAACAAATTAAAATTTAAAACTATATCTAAATATTTATTATTATTTATTATTATTTATATTTATTATTATTTATTATTATTTATTTATATTCAAGTACAAGTCAAATCTTTCCAAATCAAAAGTTTTCAATTAAAATGAACACAAAACCGAGACAAATTAACAATTAATTAACAAATTAATTAACATTCATTTAATAATTTTATTTAAAATTCAGTACCAACCTCGTTTCGCTGATTTTCAGTTCGGAATTTTTTGTATGTATAAGTATAAACTTACATATGTACATACTATATATATGCAGTCTGTAACCGATATTATAGAATTCACATAATATGCAAATTTACATGTTGTAATTCAAAGGTGCATATTTCCATTCATGTTGATATCCATGATATTTACATGACACGCAAAAGGCACCCTTAAAGATTTATTGTACTCTTACGTTCAGCTGCTTAGTGAGTCTCGTAAAGTTTAAAAAAGGATCCGTTTTCTTTATCCGCTGCATGCAGCAGACACACAGGAATTCCAGTTGTGATCCTTGTGCGATCACGCTGCTGTCTGGAAACAACCTCAAATGCACGAATCGCAGAGTCGCTTGCTTCAATAAAAAGTGATCTCATTGATCGTCAACACGTCGACCGACCTACAGATCATGGCCAGATGTGATCATCACTTGGCAACGCGCTTAAATGGATCCCGAATGAAACTTAATGGAGTGACGGGTGTTGAGCGCATACAATGGCGCTTGTGCCGATGATTAAATCTGTTGAATTGCTTTGAAATGCTTTGCGAATGTGCAAATAGAGAATCTGTTTGATGATAATCAAATTTGGGCGGGGCAGATGTACGCGATTTCAGTAGCGTAAACATTCGAGCCCACAAATACAGAGCGCTCGGAAATGAAGGAATTTCCGTTCAATTGAATTTCCACCTTAATTCCAATTTATTTCCGATCATATTCTACTAAATGGCCTGCTATTTCAAGCTAATCTTCGTTCTATTAAGATTAATGATGTCAGTTTTGTTGAGATTAAATATTTATTTACGATCAGAGGTTTTAACGAAACTCTGTATAAATAATGCTTTAATTTAGTGGTTTTTGCACAGTTTTTCGAATTAATTCGAAGTTCAAAATTTAATGCGTTTATCGTAGTAAGATTTAAAATGGCGAATAACAATTATGCTGGCTGCACAGCGACTGCATCGAAGTGCTCCTTATTTGATTGAGTTCTAAATACGGGGCAATTGTGTACAGTCCCGAAGTACAACAACCAAACACATGCATTGTCTTCATGGACTTTCTTTTAATCAGGAATAAAATCGTACCTGCCACACTGCAACACGATGACGTCGCTGTCGTCTGCGCCAGCTTAGACGTAATAAACGCGACTTCAAGTCAAAGATTTACTGGTTGCATTTTCTGTGAGGAATGTCTTGACAATTTATTGCGTTTATTTTGAATTCCAGTTTCCTAAACGAGTTTTTAGATCACAAATCCTTAAAGCAACTTAAATCAACTTAAAGCAATCTGCCTTGAGACACTAAAAGCAATCAAACTTTAAATCGTGCACAAAACATGCGTATGTAAATGTTTGTGAATATCTATGTATGTATATACGTACATATTGTGTGTAACTACATATGTATTAGCAAGGCTGTGCTTTGAAATACTAGAACTAACTAACGTAAGTATTACGTATGTATTTCGAGTGACAATAACACACATTTCTAAACTAAAACTTCAGTTCCTTAATCGTATTTACTCATGTGCAACATTTTATGATGTGTTTGAGAAAATGCCATCTCTTTCAAGTCTACATTTGTAAGAGATCTGCACTTTTATATGGGATATCGTTACAAGCGACGTAAAACAACAACAACAGCAATCGTAGTGTGAACAAGCTTAATTACGACGCAAGCAACACAATCCCGAGTGACGTCATACTGACATGGCTGCTGTTTATTAAAGAACCAACAAGCAAACAAACAAATATAGTAACCCTAAATAACCGAAGCGAACCGAAAATAGCGAACTCAATGTTATTGAAAAAAAGCATGAATTACTTTACGTTTTCTACCTACTTTTGAAGCCACTCACCACTTGGAAAGAAACACGTTACGCGTAACATACTCGTACTCGTAGATGAATGAAGGGTAAATAGAATAGTTTATATTTATAAACTCCATGGTGTTTGTAAAAAACCATTCAATTTTTATCTCTTCCCTAAATTATAGCGCAGTGGGAAATAAAAACAGAGCCAGGTCTCGAAATGAGACAGCGAGAGCCGGCAACTTGAGTGCTCCGATTTCAGAGAGCAACTGGGATAAATTCGGTGCAAGGGTTAATTAGGGCTTTTGTTATATTATACAACAATAAATGAGCAGAGATTGAATAACCGGCGTTCGGTTTTGGCCCCGATGTAAGAACCGGTGAACCTGGTTTGTAATTACACCGTATAAACGTATGAGATACATAAAGAAAAGTCTAACTAGACTTCATATACGTTTACATCTTCTATAGTCTATTTATAATGTTCCATAGAGTTGTCCACAAGCAAGTTGTGATGAACAACAAATACATATACTCGCAACATACAATTAATTTCGGTTTTGGGAAATTAAAGCGAAAAACCTGTTAACCGGTTTCGGTTTTCACCGGTTTGAGAGGCTTTTTTGGATGCAATAAAGATGCACTAAGGTCGGTATGTTCCGACGCAGCGAAACAACCTAGTTATAAACCAAAACATTTAAAAAGTAGTCCGGTTTTATTTGAGTTTTTATATGAATAACAATAAATAAATAAACACAATAAATATTCGTAGTGATGGAGTTATATATTTTGGTGTTTGTTAGAATATTTATGCTGGACAGAATTAAAATCGGTAAGATTACTTCATTAAATCAGGCTTCAGACGACCAAAATAACTTCTAGAAATGATGTCACGACGAAAACAAGTCTCTGGAATAAAACAATGTGTAGAGGACACATGAAAAGCGTGGTCTTGTATAAAGAATGATAGAATACATGATAGAATGTACACTGGAGTAATTTCAAGCCGTGTGGTTGTCTTCAACGTGTGGCACCCAGTCCACTCTTTTTGAGCTCCAAACGTGTTGAGCTTTCTACGTAACACGAGAGTAGAGAGACCACTTTTGAATGGGAGTTAAGTGTGTGTAGCGGAGAGAATCACCCTTGCAAAAGCAGTGCGCAGCGTTGATATGGAGAGCTCAGTTGACGGAGAACCTTTTGCGAGCGCAGTATTAGAAAAGCACTCCGAATAGAAGTCAGCATCAAGGTTGCGGCAAATTTTCGAAACTAGTCAGTAGATTTCAGTCCAAAAATCAGTATCGAACCGGCTTTCAACGACAACGGTTTGGAAACGGGTGATGAATCCCAACTGCGAATTGAACTTATAACTGCCGTGCTCAGTGAGGAATCAAGTTGGAATTGTGTCCAGCGCAAACACACATACGCACACTTACATATATATGAAGATGATGTAAATACGTGAGCATGTGTTAAATGTGAAAAATCTGTGTATTCCTTGAGAAGAGATGCACTTGCACAAGAAAAAATAAAAATACATAAACTCCAGAAGAACTGGTGAAACGAATTGATTGTTAACCGGACGAAAAAGTGTGAAAAATATCCTAGAAAAGCTTTGACAGTGAAAATATTTGAAATATAAGGAAAAGAAGAAAATAAAATAAAAAAAATAAAATTTGAAATTCAAATAGAATTCAAAAGCAAAGCTTTTTACATTAAACGTTCCTAGACAGCTAAGCTGGAAAAAGTTCACGAATATTCATTACGTGTGTATTAAAGTACGACTATTTTGTGCTGTTCAATTTTGTGTTTTTGTTTTCTAACGTCAAGTGCTTAACGTGTTCCTCAAGTGTTGCCCCCTTGACTTCGTTGCCCTAGTGCAGAGAAAATCAATTTTCCGTCCCACGGATTGGAACCTGCGCGATTGTGCTCATTTTCCGCACAATTTTTGCTTTTCCTTGGTGACAAATCCTGTTCTTGTTTGTTGTGAAGGAAACAAGCTCGTTGCATGCTCAATGCGTTACGTTTATGCTGACGTAATCGAACTTGACAGTGTAGCTAAATCGATGCAATGGACAGGGATCCTGGCAAGAATAAGGATCCCACTGCTGGAGTAGGAGGAGGAGCGGCACCAACGCCGCCCACTCCAGCTGTTCGCCAACGCCGCTCGCAACCGCACTCTTCAGCTGTAGACGCCACCAGCGTTGGCAACACCGGCGACAAGGATGGTGACACACGTCCATCAGTGTCTCCCGATTCGGGCGAGGACGGCTGCGTTCGCATTAAAGTGCGCGAGTCCTCTAGAGTGGTGCAAACATATTCAAGCACGACAACGTCTTCCCGTACCTCTTCTGAGGTACTCGAGTGCTCGTCCACGAGCAAGCATCACTTCATGCAAGAAGATGATGAATACGCGAAGCAAGAGGAGAAGTCGTCTGCAATGCCGCAGCATTTGCGAGACAAGGTTACCTTGTATGAAAAAGTGTGGTCGTCTGGAGATGGCAGCGGAGCCGGCGTCAAACGCAGCTCCGAACAGACACCCGAACAATTGCGACAGGCGTCGGTGTCTGGCTTCGGCGAGCTTGATGAGGACCATTTGTTCGATTTCGACGTCCATTCCATTGAGAAGCGCCTGCGCGAGGAACGCCAACGTGGTCTGGCCGAAGCCGAAACTGCAAAGTTGGCTTTTCAACAAGTGCAGCTCCGCTCAACGCCGCAGCCGTCTCCAAGGAGCATTGAGGTGCGCGAGGAACAGACTGCCAGTCCCTTCAATGTGACTCTGAAGACCACGAGCAAATTGAGTGCGGGATCCGAGTTGCAGCATTTGCGGCGTGATGAGTCGCATGAAGCCGATGAGGGTGGCCACAGCCCCTTTAATGTTACGTTGCGCACAACACGTCGTGTCGTCAAGAAGGACGACCTTTCCTCTGCCTCAGGCCAACAGGAGAAAACGAGTCCATTCAACGTTACCTTGCGGCACACATCGCGCGGAGTGGCCGCCCCACCCGCTGCCGGCCCCGGAAACTTATTGGACCCTAAAGCTGCTACTGCACGATTTCTGGAATACGAAAACACGGTGCGCGAGGTGCAGGCCGCCGATGGCGTGCGCACAATCGTCACCGCGTCCATGACAAGCGACGGTCGCCAACACGAGGAGAAGATTTTCCGACACGGCGCCGGCTACATTTCACCACGATGCTTGCCGCAGCACGAGGTGCACTTCTTTATGGGTCGCACCGGCGGCAGCGAGGAGCGCGCAGTGCCACATTCGCCAAGTCGACGTTCCTTCTCGAATGAACGCCCCAGTGTAACACCTCCGAGCAGTGTAGATATGACTGCCGGAGGTCGCAAGATAGTCATACGACTCGATGATGGCCAGGAGAGGAGGGCGCGAGAAGAGTTGTTCGATGTGACCGACTCGGTGCAGTCACGAAGACGGCTGTTTCAAGGCACGGAAACAGCTGAGGACTTCGTGGACGACGGCGATGCGGATGCGAAGGGCAACATTGACATAACCGTCGGTAGCAACGCCAACCGCAGAGCGTACCACCACCAGGAACAACAACATGTGGTCGATGGCGTGGTCGTGGAAACCCAACATCAACAACAAATATGCACGCTGCCATGGAAAACCACAACCAAGACAACCACCACCAGGATTTCACCATGCAGCCATGAAAAGGCTGCAGCCAGTCTATCGGAAGAGAGCCAGCTGGAAGGTTCTTCAGCGCAAGAATCGAAACAAACAAGTGTGACGAAGACCACGACAACAACGAGTCAGTCGAGCGAAGAGAAAAGTGTTAGGAAAGGCATACAAAGTGTGGGCGGCGTCAACGTCGGTTTCGGTGCGGGTAAATTCGTGGGTCAAAACTCTGAAGTCGAGGAGGACAACTCGGACACAGAGGGCGCTACGGCGAGCAGATTGGTTATCGAGCCGATCTCCTCAATCAAATCCAAGTCGCCTGGCGCGGACTTGAGTGCAAGTGCAGGCGATGTTAGCAAGAATTCACCGTCACAACCCAGCCAGCCACTGAGTGGCTCCGCTAACGAGTATCAGGAATTCCAATCCGCAATGGCGGCGATAAACTTCGCACGCAGTAATTCGCAGTACGATACGCACATCAAGGAGAAACGAGGTAATAATAGAATTGGTTAGCATCTCGCAAGAGACGACGTGCCGCGATAGTAACCGTATAGTAACCCTTGTTAATACGCTCGATCGTGTCCAAAATAAGGTTGTTTGGAAATGGAGGGGGTGACAAGCTTTAGCTTTTAGGGGGACCACGAAGAAGCATATTCTACTCTTATTTCTACATCGACTGAATAATCAAGCCAACATTTCACTTTCTAACCTTCTCGTCTTGTCAATGAGTTTCAATTCGTTGAAACGACGTGGTCTGATGTGATGCAATACATTTTGTCATATATTTCTAGTAAATTTCGACCAAAAACGCTGCTAAAAATACATATTAATGAAGTGGAGGAACCGGTTAACCAAAGAAATATATAGATTATGCAAAGTTGTGGCAGCTTGTGAATAAAATTTAATAAATTAGTTCAATTAGAGGTCATGTCAAGGGGTTTTATTTAGTTTCGCCTTAATTTGAAAAACCATTGAACATTTTCTCAAATACTTTTAATGTTTTGTTTTGATCATTAATTCTTCTAGAATCATATAAATTTATATGATTATACTTTTATAACCTTGAAGTTTATATGGCTTCAATAACAAGAATTTGTTGATATCAACTCTAAACAAGTCTACAAATTTGATAAGCAAATCAAATAATTAAATTGTTGTTTTTAATTTAATACAGCTGGAGTGGTATTCAATAAGATATTCTTTACATCTTTAAAGTAAATCAATACAAAGATTTAAGGTTTGCTTACAGTTTTAACTTCGAATTAAATAAGCAATAAATTACGTTTATTCTTCTAATTTATTTTATTTAATTTTAATAGATAAAGTTGATGCACTAAAAATATATAAAATATTCATAACTCTTAATATCCGAGTTTGAGGTTAAATTACAATTAAAGGATATACTTTAGGGCCGAACATGACCTTAATGTCTACCACTTAGCGCTATCAGTAATCTTATCCACTGAATAATTGAACTACTAAAAGTAAATCCATCATCTGAGCACTTCTTTCGTCTACATTTTACTTTAAGAAGTAAAATAGCTTACTTGTAATAAAGAATGTAATTTTTAAATAACTTCGTTACTTATGACCTTCCTCGAGAGACTATTCTATGGTAAACCTTTATAGATCATAGTAGATATCTTAGGCCTCAGTGAGGTTTAAGCTTTTTATCAGTATATTTATTAGTTACACTCGCGTTGTCGCGATAATGTTATGTTAGTGATTAAAGGTAAACTTTTGACAGTCATTTTCCGGTTAAATAAATTTACTAGGGTGACTCTGAACTGCTGCTATCATAGTATCATAACGTTGGGCGTAGCGAAGGTGGAACAAGATTAGGTCGCTGCCTCACCCCAATTTTTCAAATCGATGATAAGTTCCACTGGTGTAACTTAAATTTTGTACGAGGGAGAAAAATGGTTTAAAGATTATATAACATTTCGAATATAAATCTAAAAATGTACGATGTATAAGCTTACATATGAAGATATGTATAAAAATTCCTTAATGATTGTAACCATATAAATGTATAACTACTCGTAACATATAACTTAATAATTTCCATAATTTTTAAGCTTATTCTGAAGCTAGTCCTGTCTCATTTTGCATTATTTTAATTATTATATTGGTTTATATGGATATGTATATCATAGGTTTGTATTTATGAACATACTCGATATTATTGCTTTGTTCTATATTTCCTTACTCACTATATACACGGCAGAGTTAGAATTAGATTGCCAAGTTTGCGCAAATCAATAAAATACCCAATTCCTGGTCATCATTTCGGTTGCCAAACACACATGCTATAAAGGAGTGTATACTCCTAAAGGAGAGTGTATAAGTTGAGTTTTTTGATAAAATAATCAATAATGTCTAAAATTTTAAACTTTATGGGTTTTTATAAAGCTTTTGATAATGTCAGAAAATGTATCCTTAATTCATAAGTACCGAGTACATTAATTCATTGTTATATTTGATTGTTTTTTCCGTCTGCCATTCAATCTATCTTACTTAACTAGTTTTTAGGTCCAATGTTGTGCCTCATGTTGACCTCATTTCATTCACAACTCCTTCTCTCTGGATTGATTTTTCTTCCGTTGGCTTCCGTTATGTTCTCCAAGCATGCTTTCATTGATTTTTTCATTTGTGTAAAATGATGTCATTCTACTAGACATTGCAATGAACTCTTCATTACTAGGAAAGATCTTCATTTAATTAGATCTTAATGCAAACCTACGATATACTCGTATATGTACTTATCTGTGTACAGATAGAATGTAAGCAAGAATTAAGAATGTAGAAATAGATATACTGATGTATTGACTTCTTTTTTTCATGTAGAGGAAATTTTGTTATTAAATTTTTAGTAATTTAACGGATAGCAAATCTGATTAAGAGATCTGTCACAAGCAACAGCTGTCAAAAGTCTTACAAACTTGTTGAAGACATTTCGATGGCTTTAAGTCTCAGAACACGGCCTTAAATCTCAGAACATATTAATGCCAAGAAACGATACGACAAAAATATGTGTCTAAGTTTCTACTTATTTTCAAACAACATGGACACGCGTTTAGAGTTGTGTATGTGTGTGGTTTAGAGCCCTTATACTTGTGTGTGAGTCGGTTCCGCTTTTGGGTTTTTAAGACTTTTGTAATTTGTTTGTTTTTAATTTTTTGTTTTGGTGTGTGGAGTTGGCATGTCTTTTGTTTTGCAGTATATTGAAATATTTTGTTTTATTTGCTTTGTTTTCCCAAGCTTTGAAGCGTGACATTTTTATGTTCGAAAAATTTCCATATGTTTTTTAAAATGGTTTTAAACTTATGTAAACAACTTTGCTTTTGGACACGCTTTGGCTATTTAATGTTTGGTTCCTTTAACATACACTTTACGCTACTCAAAATATGTGTAGTTTTTTATTTAGTTATTTTTTCTACTTCACTTTCCTCTGATTTGAATTTGCATTGATTTGAATCTTAAAATGCATAAACATAGTTTTCAGTTGAATTCATTTAATACAGCAAATAAGGCAATAATGAATGATGCAAGTTAACATTATATAAGCGTTTGAATAGTTGAATACACTCCTTATCAATGAGCAGCATTCGCTGGTTAAGGGAAGGATTGTGCTTTGAAGGGATGGGGATGGTAGCAGCGGGAGTGAATGAATTCCAACCCCTGAATCGGAGACCCTCATTCGCGATTCGCCTTTGTCGGTTTATCTATGGGCCCTATACCTCAAACATCCTGGAGCTAAGCATTTGCTGCTATCAACAAAACTCAAAAGTTGAGTACTCATTCCCTCTATTACATGAACGAATTTCAGCATAGTTCTGGCTGATTATCTCCTGGTGGGTGGACCCGTCTGCATTCTTTCCAGAGTTTAAAGATGGCCCAAAATTAAAGAAATTTCATTAATTGATCTACGGAATAACGAAAGAAAGTCCTATCGCATCCTATGTTGCTTTACATCATATTTAGAAAGAGGTCAATCAAATCATAGTCGTTGTTTTGCTGACCAAATATTTGCATATGTTATACTATCTTTGAAAGCATGTCAAGCAACCATGTCAAGGATGATTGTTATGAGTTGTTTGCGTTGAACACGACTGTTGGCCCAGACCACATAAGTTTAGTTTAGACCTTGAGTCCTGAACACCAACGAATTTGTCATCGTTGTATCCTTGCCTTCCACCCCTCCGCCCGGGCTTCAAATAGCTTTAACTTCATTTCCTTTGTGATTTGAAGGATTTTTTGTTTCTTTTGAATGATTTTGTATTTCTTTGGCGTTCCTTACTTCACTTCTTGTTAACTCTTCTCTGATTGGCTTTTGTTTGTGGTCTGGCTTAAATTTGATATTACGCCAGTGCTTCTGACGCTACGTGTTTCAGTGCCGTTTCTTAATTCTTTCGTTTTGTGATTTTATGCTTTTTCTTATGCTTGTACATTCTTCTGCGTTGTGGGGCACAAGAACTCGCCTTGTAGCTATACTGGAGTGCATAAAATATAGATGCCGGTTTTTTTCCCTGAATTCCTGACACTACCAGGCACTCCTTGCTTTGTCGTAGTGGCTCTCAGCTGTAGTGCACAATTTATACATTCGTACCAAACTTGCAACTGAATGTAGCTACACTGAAAGAAGAATTATTTTGGATACCATATTTAATAACAAGCTGAGATTTTTATTGATTTTCTTCAATTTAGAGACCGTTTTCTAAACGCTTATTTAACAGAACGCTCGAATCTATATTCTATTCGCGATATGCATAAAAGCAACACGTGTAATTACCCTTCTACAACTTCTTATTAGATTTGTAATTTTATTTGGTCCTTAAATATATAAATAATTACATCAATAAGGCTGTTATTGAGACTCGACAAGCTGATGACTAAAAGTGGCTTATTTTGATCGGTGAACGATTTATTTAATTGTATGTAGTTGAATTCAGTTGAAAGCACTCAACTTGTTTTATGAGATCATCGTTATTTTTATTGTTATTTTTATCTTATTTTGTTTAATATTGTCAGCTAATAAATCTTTAAATAATTAACTTTTTTGTATTATTTTCATAGCTCTTTAACCAGCACCCCCTCCCCTCCCACCACACCCGACTGGTTACTTAGCTAGGAAGGCTCTTTAAATTCGAAAACATCTACATTTCAGATAGGATTTTATACACTCGGATAATGGAACAATTTATTAGTATTATAATCAATATAATTGTTGCCAATAGTTGTTGTTGCTGTTACTTGTTCGTCTAACGGCTGAAAATTAGACAGTTTTTATTACTGGTTTTTTGCGTCGTTGCGGTTGACTGAATTTTATTGACTGAATCGAATTGATTTGTTTTTTTTTCAAGGTTTATTTAATGTTTTGCTTGTCTGATGCAGGCAATCAGCTGTAAAGACGCCATGTTTGACACTTTATCAGCTGTTCGATCGCACACGTTAACCACTTCATTGATTTTGAAGATGACTGAATCGAAACCTGCCATTGATAATGATTCTTATTATTGGTATTTCTATTTAAGTATTGGTATTTCTCTTAAAATCTTCAAACATTTTATCTTGAAATAGTATGGATTTCGAATAGTAATTCAAATATGCAACAGATACGGAAAGTGTCATATGCCTCGATTTTTGGCTCTTCTTGACTTCTTTATTGGCTCTAGAAGCTTAAGCACATGTGGCGCATATGCAACGCCCACATGAATTCCAAAGAGAAAGACATGGTGTATGTATCTCAGTGTTTTGCTATTAATAAATAAAAAGAAGATCATTCAAATGTTGTATCTCATAATTCGTTTGATGTACTCGTATTAAAAAATATATATTTATACGTTATTCTGGTTTTGTTGTATTTATAGTACTCCCACACGTAGAAAGAACTCTGAGAAAAGAAAGACTTGAGATATACTTCTCGGAAAAACTTCCAAAATTAATTCTAAGATTGCTACTAATCACTCATACTCACCCAGTCCTCAGTTAACTCGTAAATTACCTATAAAAGGGCGTGAACATAAAATTTCCAATTAAAAAATGAAGACACAAAATTAACAATAAACTTGCAGGCCGGGAATGGAATGAAATTAAGTACAATACAGTGATAATCTGAAAATATTGGAAAATTCTGATTGATATTGAAAAGTATCTGTTTATAATGTGGTTAATTTCACGACTTGACCACATGATTTCTAATTAAATAAAAACCAGTGTCACTAATTATTCGGATAATGATTTCCTGAGATAAGATCTTCCAATGAATGTCGTTGTTTTATTTATGAACAATTTGCAAAACAAGTTGCAGCTCACACAAGGTTTGTAGCTGGGAAATAAAATTTTACTTCTATTTGCGAAAAATCAGCTAAATACTCACCGTATTCAAATGTTATTAAGTTACTTTTCAAATTGATAAACTGACGTCACCCAAACACTTATGTACCGGTTCGAAAACCAGAATCCGCTGCTTGGATGATTTCGACGCTAATCTATGCATATAAATGATGAGCACAAGTGAATGTTTTCTACTACTTTACAAACTTGTCGGCACTCGAATCTGTCGGAAATTAATACATACTCATAGCATTGTTGTTGGAAATGACAAAAGGTTATTTTTAGCTCTCGTGATTTAAAGAATAAATAAACCTAATATATTAGATTTAGCTTTAATTCTAATTCTTGAACTTCCTTGATTCAGAAAAAGGAGTTGGCATTCATCGCAAAAACTTCAGTTTTCAAAACAGTATTCAAAAGATCTTTAGATCTTCAGAAGATCTTTATTTCAATCTACGGGTACGATTTAGTATCGATCAACTGATCAACTTCAGCTTCAACTGATAGTGACAGTTTTTCCTTGTTTTTCACTTTTAGTGATACCTTTATCAATTACGTCTTGAAGCTGGATGAGTATGAGTACTAAAATAGAGTAAGAATACTTTTTTTCGTCAAGTATAATCTAATGTATAATTAGGTCATAATTAGGTCACAACAGGGTTTTATAAAAAATAACAACAATAAATATTGATTCCATTTATTGCTTTTATTATTGGTGTAATTATTGTTAATGTGCTGATAACTCGGATTGAATGTGAAAAGAAGAGAAGAATAAAAATTCATTAATCAGTCGTGTGAACGTGCGATACAAGTGAATCGCACGAAAGAAAAAATAATAAATATGGAATTATGTATATAAATATTAAGTACCAGAAAGAAGAAAGACAAACTTATATTTAAGAGCTAATCGATGTTTAAAAAAGCTCTTATGTAATTTAAGAGAAGTTAAATCTATATTTAAGCTATTTATAAAAATCATTAAAATAAGATAAATAAATATTATTGAGTATTATTTGCCGTAAGATTTAAAAATCCGAAAAGTTATACAAAAGATTTGTTTTAATATTTATACAACTTTTGATAGTGCACAACACCAGCAACATTATTGGCGTTGTTAGCAAAACTGATTTGTTTCTTTCAGAAATTCGTAGAAAAAGGAAAACAAGAAACCAAATTTAAACATTCAACTTGCACAAATAATCATTATAATCACTGGATAAACGCTAATTTATTTTAGATTGCAAATAAGCTTCGATTTGAATTAACTCGTTTTACGAATGATCTGTAGCAAAATAAAACAAATGAAATAAGAATTCTAATGAAATAAGATTAATAATATAAGTACAATAATGAAATATAAGCACAGCACCTAATGTTCATATATACGAAAACAAATTTTCTTTCGATCACCAGATATTGAGCAAAAATTATTGTTAGGACAGAAAATGAAAATGATGAGTCCCATTTTAGCAATGGTATTTAATTGTGATTCCATTTCAACAGCTCCGACATTGAATTTCAACGCAATTCAATGTAGAAAGTAGCCGGAACACACCTACTTTCATTCCTCTTCAGTCTAATCTAATCTAATATTTTTGATAATAATTAATATATTCCACAATTCGCAACCCTATTTTGCTATAAATGTATGTGCAATATATGGAAATTTTTTTATTATTTTATGGAAATGTTACGTTGGTTCCATTTACAATACCATCGGGCTCTTTTACAATACGGTTTCGCGTAATATTTTGAACTTCTTATTATGCATTCCGTCTAATTTCTTATTTTTCATAATGCTTATGAATGTACTGTTTCTTACATATACTATGATAGTACTACGTATGTGATGTCATAATGTTCTTTATCTTAACTGGTTTCGGTTATCTAATCTTAAATGCAGTTAATACCTTTACTTACTGTATATCAGTTCTATTTTATGAAATTATATCATATCAACAAAAATAGAAACTACTTCTAAATTCTTAGACATACAAATATTGTAAACAAGACACACTCATATAATTTATATACGGATTTATATAAAGCTGAGAAATTGAGGAAGCGGTTCGATTAAAATTTTCTGTTTTAAATTCTCTTGAAATTCCGAATAATTTTTTTTCTTCCGAATAATCTTTTAGATAAGATATCTTCTTGTTCACATTTATAGTTAACGCCTTTTAATAATTAAGTCATGTCCAAGTTACGTCAATTGGTCACACGTAGTGTATGAGGGTCTACGAGTTACAGATTCAATATCTTTTGATTATTGTCATTTTTGATTGACAATCGTACTGAATCCAGGTTCCTAAAAATCTTTCAACATCTGCCTTTAATCTGCCTGATCGTTGAACAAGTCAAGTTCAAACGCAGCGAATTGAAGAAATAAATGGTTCGGTCCACGTACTTCCACATGAAACTGAAGACATTTATGCGTATTAACAAACATGTGTTGAGATTTTGTTTTTATTATCTTGATATTCAAATCTTGGACATATTTCGCATTTTAGTTACGTGACATCTTTATAAGCATAAAGAATAGTATAGTATATATAGTATAATTCTATACGCTACTTAAAGGGCTTTAGAAATACTTCATGTGTCGTGTGTATTTCATAAAATAGATTATTCAAAGTGTGCTCATTTTACGAGTTGTTACTTTGTATCTGATCATCATTGAGCTCAGAGGCTAGAGTTTAGTGTAACGAATCTTTTGGAATGAATGTTTTTCCTATTAGTTAAAAATACAGACTTATGAATGCAATGCAAATAAACTGTTGTTTACTTTATTTATACTTGATACTGATAGCTTTCAGATTTCGCCATTTATTTTTATGCATTTCTTAAGTCTGAATCGATTAGTTTTTCCCGATATGAAATTCTCAGTTAATTAATATTAATTTTTTTTTTCTTTCCATTTCAGAGGAGCAAGAACGGGTTCAGAAGAAGACTTTTACGAATTGGATTAATTCATACCTCATGAAGGTACGTGTTTTTGTATGTATTATAGTGAGTTGCATTTTTTTCGATGAAAAAAAAAAATTGTTCATAGTAATATACATAATAATAAAAGAGGCATCCCGTTATTTATACTAAAATCTAAGACAAATTCCATAAACATCCAGTTACATACATATACTCATCGTAATCACTATAGTTTATACTACAATACAATATATGTATATATTGTATATATAGTTATAGTATAGTCTTGGAGGATTATGTTAATATTTAAAATGTTCAACCTTGAAAATGTTTCTATATTAGAAAAAAATAAAAAACTTGGTGATGCGTACCTGTCATGTCCTTAGCCCCAATTTATATATTAATTTGCACACCACGAATTTAACTAAAACAAAATATTAGGCAATAAAAATGATGCAATGTCGCAAAATTCGAAAATTTGAAATGCAATTTTGTGCGAGTTCCAATAAGATTTGTTTCACATTTATTAATGTGCTTTAATCGCAATTGTGGGCAACGTCGGACAGAATATGAAAGATTTATAAACTTTGTTCATGCGCTAAAATCAAAATTTGCAATTCAATTATAAATAAACAGTCTAGAAGTGTTTATAAGAAGAACTAATAAAAAGTCTGCTTTCAATAATCAACAGAAATCGCAATTTTGCATGAATACGAATTTTGGCACGAAAACAACAAAAAACGGACCGGAACAATAAAAGTTTCTAAAGTTTTTGTTAAAGCAGCATTGGAAGTAAATTACCAAGTAAAAAAATCCGATAAAATGGTAATACGAAATAAAAAAGAATTTAAAAATGTATTTATTTAAAAATCATGCACGTATTTTGTTGAATTTATTTAATGTACGTGTAAACAACAGAACTTTGAAGTTCGCAGCTAAAAACGAACATGAACGCTTTATTGAACTCTTCTAGAAATAATGGGTTATTATTTTTTAATGTACCTAATATAATGTAAATTTTATTAAAGCTAAATTTAGCATTACAAACAAATAATATTACCAACATGGCGAATGCCGAGTGTAGAGCTGTTTGTGCGTATGTACATTTGTATTTCATTATCCGTTGGCACCGATGACTGTTTATTTAAAAACTTTTTTTAATTTATATATTTTTTATTTAATTTGACTTAAAGAGAAAAATTACGGCCCAACGCAAGGGGATTTAAATTTTGTCATGATTCATATGGCAATAAAAGCTTGTTCTTTGCTGTGGAAATAAATTCTCAGTCTGGACGGCAAAATTATTCTTTTGATGTTTTGAAAACATTTGTTTCATTTCACATTTGCGTGAAAATACCTATAATTTTATTTATGATTTTTTTCCCACATCCATAGTTCTTAATTTAGAACAGAATTATGTGAAAATAAACTTGAAATTGAACAGCTATTGTGAATGGTTCATAGTAACAGTCGATTTTCAGTTCCAGCTGACATTTTGGGAAAGGTTTAACATCTGCTAATACTCTTCTGTTAATACCGCTGTACTGTTCTGTTTGGGAGTCATACGAAACCTTGATTTTTACTATGCAGATAATTATAGAAAGCGAAAATTGTATCCAAAATTGGATGGCTTTCAATGGCGACTAATTTTTTCGAGATGGAATTCGAAAACTGCTTGAGAAATGGGAATAAGTAGAACGCCGCAATGGACAATAAGCACAAGACAAGACATTACAAGAAATGCATTTTTTAACACAAAAAAAAAACGGACCGAACTAATTTCTACTCCCAAAATATGTATACCATATGGAGGGTAGGTGTTCCGTATAAGATACGACAAAAGGATAGGATGTATAGGTTGAATCAAAAGAAAAGAAAAAATCGTATGGGTGTGGGAGGGGTGTGGGTGTTAGTTTCCTCCGCTAAGGAGGAACATGCAGAGTATTGAACTGAATCTATTTCTTTGCCGTATTGATAGTCAAATAATGGCCACAATTACACCTTTTAAAGCAGACACAAGATATCTTTCTATCTTCACAACAACTACGTACGTGTACAACAAAATAATAAGCGAAAAATAAAATCTATTCGAAGCGCACTGAAAAGTCAACTGTATAGAAAAATGAAATGCTCCAAGAAATGAACCAACTGAATCGAAAGCCAGAGTATTATTAGAATGCCATACAGACAACGTGAGACCCACGCACCGCCAGCAATAACAACACCAATAACGGCAACTCCTTTTCCAACTTTGTTGTTGGCATCTGATGTAGTTTGGGTCGTAAACAGTAGATACAAACATAGCCAACTCGACGTGCTCCAAACTGGTCTCGCGGCTAGCGACTGCAGAAAATCAAACGAATGCAAGGAAGCCAACTAACTGGTTTCTGTCAGCTGCATTACAGACGATCACGAAGAATAAAAAGAGGGGCGGTGTGAGTAATATTACATTAAGCCGGCCGCCCGGCCGGCATACTAAAGCTTGTGCTAAAACAACTTGGTAACAATTAAACCACAACCAACAACCACCAGGCAACATTGAACTTAATTGAAGTCAGTGTGACTTGAAAATAGTCACAGGCATTTTTTGCCGCAAACATCGCCGCAACTTCGCTGACGTTGAGTGTGCCACCGATGGTTTGGCAGCACTGCACAACCGTGCACAGCATATAAACGTAGCAATGGAGGCCTGGAGGGTCAACTGGTGGGTAGCTTGCTCAGTCGGCTGCCCAATCAATAGCTGGCCTTTGAATTGAACACTGAAATCTCTACGAGTATTTATTAATAAATTGTGACGCCGAGCTGGGAAAAGTTGTCGACTATCTTGTTTTTATAAAGGGATCTATGAAAACTGATCAATTTATTGAAAGTGTTGTTACTTTGCTACGTACTATCATTCGAAAGTTGCTCTATTAATTTAGTATCCGAAATGAAAGGAGTCTCTCCTACTTGATGTAGAGCATACAATTTGGCCATGCAGCATTTCATATTAACAAAAACCACTTTTACTTACGGATTTAAATTTAAATGAAAGCTTTATTCAAAGTGCATTTACATTTGTCCCAAAATGATGATAACTGAAAATGTTGAAAACGAGTTCTTTACAAAGGGTCATTAGCATCTATTGTACTACATTTAATTACTTATTTTACGTGTTGGAAACAATGAAGCATGGGTTAGAAATTCGGTTCGAAGATACTATAAGACTCTAGAAGGTATTGAAATAAGTTACAAATACTGTTCATCTATAATTTTGTTTATTCTCGCGAAGAACAAATATTTTCGCTTTATGTAGCTGTAAACAAGCATTTGAAATGATCACTTGGTCATAACTGCACCGACAGCAAATCCCATTAAGAATGTATGTAAATACGAAATACTGCATCCAAGCGTTCGGAATGGTGTGCAATAAAAAGCCAAAGCGACGACCGGATCGACTACACACGGAGATAGAAACCAGCAAAGACTGTGCAGTCCCAGCATCCCACTCGTGATGGGCGGCCGACAGGCATTACGAGAACCACAGACGAAGCACGGAAGTTTGTCAGCATTTCAGTACGAGCACTGAAAATTTCAGAACCGCGTAGTCTGGCTTCAGTTGTCGGGCGCTGACTGCATTTTTTTATCTTCTCCTTATAAACTAGTTCTTTGGCTAGATTAATTTTATAAGTATTTGTAAATTCCATCCAGAAGGTATTTTTAGCCTACTCATACCTCTGGCAGATCGGTGCTGATCTCTCCCGTGAGGTATATTGAAATATTCCTGCGTTCGTTCTTGCCACTCGATTCAAACAATCGTTGCATTCATTACATTTGTATTCCTTTAAATTCAAGATTTCAAGAACTGCTGTAATCGCTGAGAATAGTTGTTGCATATTATGTATCCTCAACTGATGTTTGTGAGAAGTATCTTTAAAAATTGGTGAATAAACCTTTTTGAGCGTTTATTAACAAGTTTTAAAAGAAGAAACCTTTAAACTAAAAATGAAAATAGGGCATTCAATAAATTAAATAATTACATGTTTTTTATTCAATTTCTAATTTCAATCCATGATCATTGCTAATAAGGCTACTCCGTAGACAGGCCTCTTTCAGCCTTCGGTTTGCTTCTTTTTCTTTATTGTTATGTATTCGTATTTTTCGCCCAGAGCTATGAACACTCACAGCACCTGGTGGTCCAAAACATGAACTTCTCAAACGCCGCAAACTTATGTCGACGTTTAAGGAATAGTATTGCAGTAAAAACCTATTAATGCAGTACACATTAAGTTCAAGTTTGATAAGGTACAAGTTTGATTACTGGCAGATTCGATTAAACCTCCATTATATATTTTTAAAAGGGTTTTGTTTTAATTACATAATTAATTAAATTCACCGATATCGTTGCATTCTTAGAAAAGTTTGCTGCAAGAACTGATTAGCAGGCTGCACGAAAGCTCTACGTCGCCGTGGTTGCTAAGTTTGGTCTGAGGAAAAACAAGTTTTAAAATTATGTGCAACCCCAAACCCATTAACCCCGAACCTACACCAAATAGAAGAGAAACTCAGTGCTCAGACAACCATTTTTAATTGCTTTTTGAATAGTTGTGAATCCAAGAAATAAAGGAAGAATAAAGGAATAGCCCTATGTAATCGTTATACTAAACACGAGATTCATTTACTCTGCTTAATTCAGTCAATTAGATTAATTCAATTACTCGAACTAATGAGTTTACTGAATTTTCACATTTAGTTAAAAACAACTTGGAACTCCTTCAGTATAACTCCTTTAATATAAATATTAAAGCTTTGAAGTTAAAAATTTAGAAAGAATTAATTTCTATAATGTATACATAGATTCCATATAAACCTTTTTTATGAAAAAATATGTGTGTACATTCGAGTACTTTGATGTGGTATCTATTATTTAAGTACTTCGTGAACGATATTTCCATTCCTCTAAGTACTAACATTCTCTCTTTACCTTTTAGCGTGTTCCACCGCTTCGTGTTGATGACTTAATCAATGATTTACGCGATGGTACCAAGTTGATAGCACTTCTGGAAGTGCTCTCCGGCGAACGTTTACCCGTGGAGAAGGGACGCGTTCTGCGACGACCTCATTTCCTCAGCAATGCCAATACCGCCTTACAATTTCTAGCCAGCAAACGTATCAAGTTGGTCAATATTAATCCGGCCGATCTAGTGGATGGGAGACCACCGGTCGTCTTGGGTTTAATATGGACCATTATTTTGTATTTCCAGGTAACTTTATTCTAACTCGTCGCGCATTACTTTCTAAGTGTTTCTGCTATGAGCTGAAAATAGTATTTTGAGTTAATTTGGTTGAGTCAATTAAAAAACACCTTCTAAGTTGAGTTGAGCTTAATTTAAAGCACTTCTTAAGCTTGGCACCCTTGAAGTTAGCCAAAGACAAAAAATATACAGACACAGAGTTGGTAGGTTAAAAACGCAACATTTAAAATTTTATTTATAACTAAATTTGGTTCAGAACTTGATTGTTTAAAACTTCTCTCTTCCTTCTTACTTTTCCGTATTACGCAAGCTTCATAAAAAGAGGCGGAAAAAATTAGTAGTAGTTATAAATTATGTGCCGCAGGTAGGTTAAGCGTAATATTTATGTAATTCAATGTCTTATTATTACTTTTGTTTATTTACGATTTTAAGTTTTGGAGAGTGGAAAAAAGGAAGCGGATTCTTGTTTAGATTATTTTAGAAAGTAAAATAAATTTTCTAAACATTTGTAAATATTTGTACATAACATAGAGTTTTTTGCTTATTTGTATATTCAATAATTAATATGAAATAAACAAAGCATTCATTAAATTTTGAAATTTTAATTTGTTTATTTGTCTATTAGCCTATTAGGCTCTTTTATAGATCTCTGATAGAAAAACTTGGTTTATAGGTATTCGCATCCTTATTTCGCTAGCTAGTGAACTAACCAAGTTCGTGGCGATAAATTCCACGTTCAGTAGTAACAATAGTTAAGCAAATACATAAACCAAGAGGCTGACTTCTGAAGAATTCCACTCTTCAAATTACTCAAAAGACTACTCAAGCCGAACCTTTTCAATTTGAGTAGTTCTTTATCATATATGTACATACATACATAGGTACATATATGGTATATGTATATAAGGCACCTTTTAATTCGTCGTTTGTAGTATATGTCAGTTCTAGGTACTTAGTGTCACTAATTAATGCATTTTTGTGAACTCGCAGATCGAAGAGAACAGTCGCAACCTTGAGTATTTAGGTCATGGCATTAGTGGCTCGGTGAGTTCTCTGGATAGCGTTGGCCGCAATGCCAGCGATACAAAAGCAGAGAAATGGAAGCAAGGTGCTAGGAAAACTCTACTAAATTGGGTTACCAACGCATTGCCAAAGTAAGTCTTACACTTTATTTTTATTATTATTGGTCCGCATATCTGGATACCTATCTGGATGTATATTTAAACATGTACTTATTTATGTCTACTTTTCTACAGAGACAGTGGCATTGAGGTGAAGGACTTTGGCGCCAGTTGGAGAGATGGCGTCGCTTTCTTAGCGCTCATTGATGCCATAAAGGCCAATTTAGTAAACTTGGCCGAAATGAAGAAACTGGCAACAAATCGCCAACGCTTGGAAACAGCATTCGATGTGGCCGAAAACAAGCTAGGCATTGCGAAGCTATTGGATGCTGAGGATGTGGATGTGCCCAAGCCGGATGAGAAGAGCATAATGACTTACGTGGCTCAGTTCTTGCACAAATATCCTGAACCAAAAGTGAGTCCTGAAAAGACTAATGTTACTTTTACTATTAAAATAAATTGCTTTATTTTCTTCATTCCTTTACCAGGGTGTTTCTCGGGATGCTTCTCATATACAGCAGGAACTGGATGAGTTACGTCGCTTCCTGTTGGAGAAAACTAGTGAGTATGAGCCCATGGTCATGATGAGCTCGTTTCCTCCGGACTTTGCTGAATACTTAATTGCTCGTTCGGAAATCGATGTGCATTTGCCGGTGTATAACAAAGTGAAACACATTATGGATAGCCAAAGTGGTTTCCTACAGGTACCACGTCCCGCATGGGAGGAGATTGATGCGCTCTGGCACCGTTTACAATACCAGATGATGTACTGGCTTTGGCTCTTGGATTCGGAGTTGCCTGGAGATTTCGGTGTAATCGGCAAATGGTTGGCCGAAGCCGAAAAATTACTCATGGACAACGAAATTCCCAGTGCCATGAACGAAGAGACAGCAGCAGTAATAAGTAGAAAGCTGGAAGAGCACAAGCTGTTCTTCGCAGATTTGCCACGTATTGTGGCGATGTTCGATAATGCGAAGCGATCGCCGTTGGCACAGCAGATACCTCTGGAACAGTTGCGCAACATGGAGCGACGGCTGCAGGAGGTCGGGCCAAAAGCCGCTGAACGTAGAATACGTCTAAAGTTCCTGGAGCACAAGTGTTGTCTTGTTGCGTTTCTTAATTTGGTTGAAAACAAGATGCGTGGATGGACAGGAAAATACGGACCAGAAGAGAAGGTCGCCCAACAGCTGGAGCAATACAAAAATTTTGTGTCCCGCAATAAGATTTTCCAGGAGTTCCAGAAGGCGTTTGTGGACATGCAACAAGTTGTGGATGAGTACAAACGCGACGGCAACGTGTCCCGCAAGGACGGCAACGATATTGATCGATTTATGTACGACACTGAAGAGCGCTGGAAACGCGTTTCCATGGAATTAAAATGCTGCCAGAACTCGCTGGAAGAGGTTGTCAGTTGCTGGAAGACGTGGAACCATTTGGCGCACAATTGTGAGGAATGGTTGCGATTGGCCGAACAGAAAGTAATGCAATCAGAAGATGATCGTTTGGAATTCTTCCAAGATATCAGCGTGTGGAAAGAAAAGTTCCAGGCCTTGGCAAACGCGGCCACGTACTTAATTGCTTCTTGCGAGGAGCCGATTGCCAACAAAATGCGCCAGCAACATGGCAATCTTGCTGAACGCTTCGAACGTCTTTTCGCGAATACTAAACAATATATGCACGCCGGCGACATTATACGTTCCCGACAGGAATACAAGTCGGGTATAGAGACACTATCAACATGGTTGCGTAATGCTGAGAGCACTTTAGAACAGCGTCAACAACTGGGCAATACTGAACAAATCAAAAAGTACGGCGAAGAGTTACAACGGCTGGCGGCTGAAATCGATGACAACGAGGAACTCTTTAAAACTATTAGTCGTAATTTCCAGGGTTTAATACAGGATCTTTCACGCGATGAAGTCGATAAGATGATGAAGTTGCTGAAGAAAGAGAAAGAGTCCTTAGTTCGCATACGTGCCCAAATCCCCACGAAACTGCACCTTTTCCATCAACTCCTTATACAGCAGGAGTCACTAGAGGCGGGTCAGAAAGAGATTCACCAGTGGCTCAATGAAGCAGAATCGTTGTTGAGTTCTCACTCACTGTCTGGTGGACGTGATGCCATTAACGAGGAGTTGAATAAACACAAAACCTTCTTCTCACGAACAGTTTACTATCGCTCGATGTTAGAGAGCAAAAATAAGGTTTTCCAAAATCTACTCAAGTCCGTGGCCGCTGATGAAGCAATAGATGCGTCCAACGCTACGCAAAGTATGCAACAACTGAATGAACGTTTCAACTACGTTATTCAAAATGCACAGCAATGGGAACAGCGTCTATCGGAAGCTTCGAATTCTTGGAATACCTTCAAGGAAAACGAACGAATTGTGAATGAATGGATTACTCAAGCGGAGACAGTTATTACGGAGAAGCACATCGAAATTAAAGAAACCATCGAAACACAAAAGTATTTCTTCGAAAATGTTAACGAATGTTGGATGAATGATTTGGTGCAGTCTGCGCAGAACCTGTTGAAAAATTTGCCAGTACAGGAGCAAGCGCCTGTTGTGAAGTCTGTAGAGAAACTGCAGGCCAGATGGGAGAATGTGTTATCGCAGGCGCCGTTGCATTTGTTGAAACAAGAATTTCGTTTAGAAGAATCTGTCTTTTATCAGACACTAAAGGAGCTAGAGAAAGAGTTGCATCTAGAAGATCAGGCCTTGAACCGCAACGAAGATGTGGACTCGATTTTAAATCGGAATGAGCACTTCTTCCGACAACAGAATACCGTACCACGCGCTGAGAAGTGTTTGCAGAATATGAATCGTTTGAGTCAGGCTTACAATCAGCAGCAGCCTACGGATGGCAGTCTTAGTCAAGCCCTTAGCAATGCTCAGGAGCAATGGCAACATATGTCGACTAGAATAGATGTTATGCGAGAAACCTTGCAACAAATTCCTGCTCAATGGGACAACTACCACCAAAAGTTCAGTGAAATGGTCGACTGGATGAATATAGTAGATAAGAGCTTACGAAATATTGTGAACGAGGTGAACTCAATGGAAGAGTTCGAGAAGGAGAAAGTCGTTTTCCAGGTAAGGGAACATATGAGGGTTTTTGTCGAAAATAACATTTTTCTTAATATCATGCATGCAGCTCAGGGAACTTGCGGTAAATTTAGTTCAATGTTACCATCTATCTAATATATATTAGGGTGGCCTTTTTTGTTAGAAATGGATATAGAATTACTTCGGAAAAATTTCAGATTTTTTTCTCAAACGGACAACAAAAAGTAAAGGAAATGTTTGCTCAAATGGAGCAAATTTTTTTGCTACGACGATATTTCTGACGCAATATATTGACTAGTTACCCACAATTTTAATTATCCCAATTCGTTTAAAGCTCGGGCAAAATATGTAAGATTTAGTTAAAAGTCCTGTTGTATTAAGCGTTTTGTCCACTTCGAACATATAGCCTAGTTTGGATTAAAGCTTCTCTTGCAGCAGAAGCGCCAGCTAATAATTTAGAACTATGGCTAAATCTTTTCAGACATCAACTATGGCAAGGGCACTTCTGTAATGCCATCTTTCGGAACATCTTGTTATCTTGCTTGACTCTTTCTATTTTGCCCAAAGGTTAAGCCATCCGAAGAAACCAAAATGGTATGTAATATGATGACAGAGCCTTAAATAACGCGCAATGTCAGATTTTGAACAACGATGATAAAGGAAAGCAATCAATTTTTACTTCAAGTTGTAGAAGCGAATAGAAGAAGAGCAGTTTCGGAAAATTCAACAAAGAATAAATTTTAGAATAAGTTTCTAAATATAAAAGCTCTTCATTAAAAATAATTTTATAATTTAAATTTTATTTATTTATTATACCCTACACCTTAAGGTAATGGTATATTCACTTTGTAACGAAATGTGTAACGCATAGAACTAGAGACGATAGGTATAGAAAAGTATATATATTCTTGATCAGCGTGACCTCCTGAGTCGATTTAGCCATGTCCGTCCGTCTGTCTGTCTGTCTGTTGAAATCACGATCAAGATATCGTGATGAAACTTTGCAGATATATTGTTTTATGTGGTGGGCAGGTTGGTATTGAAAATGGGCAAAATCGGTCCACGGCCACGCCTATTTTTTATTAAAAATGTGATATCAGCGTTCGTTTTTGAGCTATTACAACAAAATTAAAATTAAAAAATTAAAAAATATCCGTGAATGTGCCAAATATGGGCGTGATCCGCCCACTTTTAGGTTACACAGGCAAAAGAGGGTTATATTGTTAAATATATAAACTTCCTGAATAAAACTTTAGATAACAACTTGTTTTACAAAAAAACATTATTACATCAAAACTGGGTGCGGTCCGCCCACTTTTACACTACATATACAGTATAGCAGTATGAAAAAAAGTTTATTACCACGGAAATAAAGTTTAAATGAACACAATTATAAAACAACCAAGCTAGTTATTTTGTTTTGAAAAAGGTAATGACCACGCCTACTATTTATACAGAGGCGTAGCTAGGTCTCATGGACCCCGGGACGGTTAATCAACTTGTAGCCCCAAAAATGCCTAGAATGCAATAAGTCAATACTTGATTTCCACAACTGCCGCCCCCGACATTGTGCCGCCCAGAGTGGACCGCCACCCCCGCTCCACCCTAGCTTCGGCACTTTTTTTAAAACTTTTAGGTGTAGGGTATCTAAGATTCGGCCAGGCCGAATATAGCTTTCTTGCTGGTTATACCCTACACCTTAAGGTAAGGGTATATTCACTTTGTAACGAAATGTGTAACGCATAGAACTAGAGACGATAGGAAAGAAAAGAAAAGTATATATATTCTTGATCAGCGTGACCTCCTGAGTCGATTTAGCCATGTCCGTCCGTCTGTCAGTCTGTCTGTCTGTCTGTCTGTGTGTCTGTCTGTCTGTCTGTCTGTTGAAATCACGATCACAGGAGAACCAATGAAGATATCGTGATGAAACTTTGCAGATATATTGTTTTATGTGGTGGGCAGGTTGGTATTGAAAATGGGCAAAATCGGTCCACGGCCACGCCTATTTTTTATTAAAAATGTGATATCAGCGTTCGTTTTTGAGCTATTACAACAAAATTTCATTCCTGGGTATTAAGTAGCATTATCCGTGAATGTGCCAAATATGCACTTTTTTTAAAACTTTTAGGTGTAGGGTATCTAAGATTCGGCCAGGCCGAATATAGCTTTCTTACTGGTTATACCCTACACCTTAAGGTAAGGGTATATTCACTTTGTAACGAAATGTGTAACGCATAGAACTAGAGACGATAGGAAAGAAAAGAAAAGTATATATATTCTTGATCAGCGTGACCTCCTGAGTCGATTTAGCCATGTCCGTCCGTCTGTCTGTCTGTCTGTCTGTCTGTCTGTTGAAATCACGATCACAGGAGTACCAATGAAGATATCGTGATGAAACTTTGCAGATATATTGTTTTATGTGGTGGGCAGGTTGGTATTGAAAATGGGCAAAATCGGTCCACGGCCACGCCTATTTTTTATTAAAGATGTGATATCAGCGTTCGTTTTTGAGCTATTACAACAAAATTTCATTCCTGGGTATTAAGTAGCATTATCCGTGAATGTGCCAAATATGCACTTTTTTTAAAACTTTTAGGTGTAGGGTATCTAAGATTCGGCCAGGCCGAATATAGCTTTCTTACTGGTTATACCCTACACCTTAAGGTAAGGGTATATTCACTTTGTAACGAAATGTGTAACGCATAGAACTAGAGACGATAGGAAAGAAAAGAAAAGTATATATGTATATTCTTGATCAGCGTGACCTCCTGAGTCTAATTAGCCATGTCCGTCCGTCTGTCAGTCTGTCTGTCTGTCTGTCTGTCTGTCTGTCTGTTGAAATCACGATCACAGGAGAACCAATGAAGATATCGTGATGAAACTTTGCAGATATATTGTTTTATGTGGTGGGCAGGTTGGTATTGAAAATGGGCAAAATCGGTCCACGGCCACGCCTATTTTTTATTAAAAATGTGATATCAGCGTTCGTTTTTGAGCTATTGCAACAAAATTTCATTCCTGGGTATAGAGTACCATTATCAGTGAATGTGCCAAATATGCACTTTTTTTAAAACTTTTAGGTGTAGGGTATCTAAGATTCGGCCAGGCCGAATATAGCTTTCTTACTGGTTATACCCTACACCTTAAGGTAAGGGTATATTCACTTTGTAACGAAATGTGTAACGCATAGAACTAGAGACGATAGGAAAGAAAAGAAAAGTATATATATTCTTGATCAGCGTGACCTCCTGAGTCGATTTAGCCATGTCCGTCCGTCTGTCTGTCTGTCTGTCTGTCTGTCTGTTGAAATCACGATCACAGGAGTACCAATGAAGATATCGTGATGAAACTTTGCAGATATATTGTTTTATGTGGTGGGCAGGTTGGTATTGAAAATGGGCAAAATCGGTCCACGGCCACGCCTATTTTTTATTAAAGATGTGATATCAGCGTTCGTTTTTGAGCTATTACAACAAAATTTCATTCCTGGGTATTAAGTAGCATTATCCGTGAATGTGCCAAATATGCACTTTTTTTAAAACTTTTAGGTGTAGGGTATCTAAGATTCGGCCAGGCCGAATATAGCTTTCTTACTGGTTATACCCTACACCTTAAGGTAAGGGTATATTCACTTTGTAACGAAATTAGCAGATTTGCAGATATATTGTTTTATGTGGTGGGCAGGTTGGTATTGAAAATGGGCAAAATCGGTCCACGGCCACGCCTATTTTTTATTAAAAATGTGATATCAGCGTTCGTTTTTGAGCTATTACAACAAAATTTCATTCCTGGGTATTAAGTAGCATTATCCGTGAATGTGCCAAATATGCACTTTTTTTAAAACTTTTAGGTGTAGGGTATCTAAGATTCGGCCAGGCCGAATATAGCTTTCTTCCTGTTTATACCCTACACCTTAAGGTAAGGGTATATTCACTTTGTAACGAAATGTGTAACGCATAGAACTAGAGACGATAGGAAAGAAAAGAAAAGTATATATGTATATTCTTGATCAGCGTGACCTCCTGAGTCGATTTAGCCATGTCCGACCGTCTGTCAGTCTGTCTGTCTGTCTGTCTGTCTGTCTGTCTGTCTGTTGAAATCACGATCACAGGAGAACCAATGAAGATATAGTGATGAAACTTTGCAGATATATTGTTTTATGTGGTGGGCAGGTTGGTATTGAAAATGGGCAAAATCGGTCCACGGCCACGCCTATTTTTTATTAAAAATGTGATATCAGCGTTCGTTTTTGAGCTATTACAACAAAATTTATATAGCCGAATATAGCTTTCTTACTGGTTTTTATTTAAATTTTGTTTTCATTTTTCTTAATATAAAATATTTTTTTTACAATGCCTATAAATAAATTCTGGGTAAATTTGTATAAACCATTATATTTAAAGTTGATTCTCTTATAGCCAGGAATATAAAATTTTACCACTATTGATGTATAAAAAATTTAGAGGGTGTGGTAAACTGTAGGACTTACTTTTTTCATACAACCAGGGGCCACCCTAATCTAAATACTCGTTCAGACATTGTAATGTTTATTGATATTGATACAAAATATATTTTCTTCGCAGAAAATCTGCCAGGAAGCCGATAACAAACGTGAGGACATGAAATGGCTTGTCAAAACTTTGGACTCTCTACTTAGCTACGCTACAGAGAATGAAGCAAATATTGAACAGAAGAAACTCGAGGATCTTATCGCGCGATACAAGAACCTTATTCCCACAATCGAGATAACCATGGTTAAAACCGAGGTTTTCTCAAAATGCTTTACTTATCGCCGTGAAGTGCACGAAGTTGTCTGCCTACTCAGTAAGGTTAAGGATCAAACCGCTAATATTCCGGCCCCCGAGAGTCTCGATCGCGTAAATAAATTGATCGAAGAGCAGCAGTACGCCATCAACCAACTTGATCATCAACGTCCACATATTATGTCAATGCTGCAGCGTGGGCGAGACCTCAGCAAAGACGTCCATGCTCCAGCCTTTGTCAATGTTGAAGTTAAGAACTTAGAGAGTGGTTGGAATCAAGCCTACACTGAGACAGTCGATAAATTACAGGCCTTGAAAGGCACTCAAGCTGTGTGGCACGACTTTGTTGATCAAAAGAATGATATATTCGCTATGCTTCAAACAGCTGAAACTGAATTGCGTGCTTTGACCCCCCTGCAGACAGATCCTAAAAACGTTAATCAAGACTTGAAAGCCAAACGTGAGCTCAATGTGCAATTGCAGCAAGCCTCGCTTCAACTCCTGCCGAAATTACACTCCCTTAGAGCTGAGCTGGCTCCATTAGCGGCACCTGAAAAACGCCCACTCCTCGAAAAGGAGGTCACCGAGGTCGAGAAGATGTTCTTTAATACTATGGAACATGTCAAGGATCGCGTCGGTTACTTGGAGGACTACAATACAAAGTGGAATAACTACAAGTCACGCTTGGCTGAGTTGCAAGAATGGGCCAACAAAGAAGCTCCTAAAGCTATCGAGGTATTGCAGTCGGAAGATCTGACACCAGAAGAGCGCGTTGGTAAGGTGAACGTATTCAAGAGTGTGCTCGGAGAACGCATGAAACAGTTGGACATACTGGCAGCAGATGCCTCTGAACTTGCCCCAAAAGAGGGTAACATAGCTGAGGCGAAACGTCTGAAAGGAGAAATTAGTAAACTGCAAGAAGTATTTAGTGCCATAAATCGTAATATCGACCACCACGCTAACGTCGTCAAGGAAGACTTGGTTAATTGGCAGCAATACCAGACCGGACTGCAGCAGATAAAACCAATCGTCGAAGAAAGCGAAGTCAAGGTAAATACTATACTTCCTAAACCCATATCCCTAGAAGAAGCCATTGCATTGCAACTGAATGCTAAACAATTTGAAACACAATGCCTTGAGCAATTGGACAGACTCCAAGGCATCTCAAACATTAGTCATAAAATGTTATGCAAAACCAATGCCCCCGATGAGTTAGATGCTATGCACTCCCGGTGGACATCCGTACACGAAACTGCGCGTCAGGCTAGCGCTAAATTGGAAAAACTCGTCGCCAACTGGAAATCCTTCGACGCTGAGGCTGATAAACTTGAAGATTGGGTCAACAATGGAGAGAAGTTAATGGCTAAACGTCCAGGTCTACTCAATACGCCACACGTTGATAAGCTAGAGAAAGAGTTGGTTAAGTTGAAATCTTTTAACAACGAAATTTCAGAACAACAAGCCAAAATTGTGGCGCTTGGCCAAACATCCGATCAAATAAGCTTGCATCTGGCACCAGAGGGTGCTGTCGCATTAAAAGACCGTGTTAACGGCATGAAAGTCAAACTACATAAATTGTCTGAAGCTACACGTGCGAATATCAATGATATCTCTGATGCAATCATTTCACGTCAAGATTTCAATGCCAAAATGGCCAACTTTTCCAACTGGATGGATCAACTGCGCAATCAGGTGGTTCAAGTGGAGGAAATCAATCCTGATCGTGTGGAAACGAGCCTTCATGTAATACACGCCCTCATGCAAGAGCATGCGGATAAGAAGCCTAGTTTTAATGCCATATACGATGAAGTAAAACACTTATCCTTGAGCGCATTACCCGAAGAAGCTAATGCTCTGAATGATGCGTACACCACCCTTGTAGTAAACTTCCAGGGTCTTGAAACTAATATGCAGCAGAAAAAGTTAGCTCTTGAGAAATGGACCGAGTTGCTGAGCTGGAAACATGAAACCGAAAACCATTTGAATTATTTGAAGCATCAGCTGGAGAAGCCTGAAAATCCTACGGAGTTGAAGTTGAATAAAATCATCAATGAAATTGATGACATTGGTAAATCCTTACCCTACTGGAAGTCACAGGCCAGAGAAATCGAAGAGAATCCGGCAATACAATTGAGAGATACAATCACTCGTAAGCCGTTAAATGCAACTCAGACTGTTAACGATGTAGAAAACAAATTGGACAATCTTAGGTTAAGATCCCAAAACCAGAAACGACAACTGGAACAAATGACCTTCCGAAAGGATAAATTTCATGCTTTAGAAAGCAATTTTGGGCAGGCATTACAGGAAAATCGTGCAAAATTGGATGAAGTACTAAAACAGAAACCAGGACTCCACAACATCGAACAAATTATTGCCGATTTGGTAGCACTCAATGATGCGATTAATTATCAAGAAGACTTAAAGCACCGTATTCACGATGAGGGTGCTACGCTGATGCGTGAAGATATTGGCAGTATGCCAGCTATTCAGGAAAGTCTTCTGATTTTGGACAAACACTACGACACCTTGCAACAAGAAATTGCTGACCGAATACAAAAGTACAATATGATTAGCCAAGCTCTACGCGAATACGCTGATTCCAAGGACAAATTCGATAAAGAAATGAAAAAAGCCAATGAATTATATTCGGCTATTCCACAACAGCCCCGAGATGAGATTGAACTTCAACAAGCATCTGAAAGGACGCGAAAGACCATGGAACAAGCTCGCAAGTGCAAAACCAATCTTGATGAACTCGAACGCAGGAGCAATAACGTAGGTAAGCTCTTTGACGCCATCTCCGAAGTAGTGCCAAAGGAGATAGCCGAAGAAGTTGCGGCTTCTAAGGCACAATGGCAGGATCTCTATGACCGCACAGCCAAGAAAGGACACTTGTACGAAACAGAAAATGTGATATGGTTACAAATAGAGGATGCTAAGAAAGACCTATTGCCTTGGCTCTACGAAACAAATCAAGGCTTGTGTGATGCAGCTGACAACACAATTGAAATTGAATTTGGTCCTATGCGGCTGGGTAAGTATCGCACTGAGCTGCCCTCATATCAAGCTCTCCGTGATAATATTCTTGAGAAAAGCAAAGAGCTTGCTGAACTCAACAATGGTCACGAATTGCCAGCATTGGCTGCTCTGGGTCAGCTACTAAAAGATCAATTCAATGAGATTGACAACAACGCCGAACGTTTGAATACTATAACATCGACATTTAATGATCAAGAAAAAGATCTGCGCAAGAAAATTAAGTCTGCGGGTGAAAATGTAAACAAGCTACGTGAACATCTTATAAAGTGTGATGATATGTCTGGCGATAACAGTAAAATTATGGAACGTTTGATGCAGTGCAGATCGCTGAGAGGTGATCTCGAGAAGAGTGGAGATGAAATCGACAATATTAGGCAACAGGTCGATGAGATGCGTAGTCTTTATCCATCATTTAGTGAATCAATTATTCCAAAGGAACTAAATAATGTGCAGAAGCGTTTCGAAAATGTAGATCAGCATGCTAAGAAAATTGAGACGTCATTGATGCAGTTTTTGAAAAAGTTCCACGCTGATAAGGTTGCAATGTTGAAGCGAATTATTGCAACACAACGTGAGAAGGTGGCCTGGTGTCAACCGGAATCCACAAGCGATAAATATAATTTAGATGTGAAGAGATCTTCTTTGCAGGAAGTAGGCAAGTCCATCGATGATTGTTGCAAGAGACACGGCGAAATACTGAAATCATTAAAAATATTACAAGCCATTGAGTCACCACAAAATCTATCAGAATTACAGAAAGACTCGGATCTGCTAAATGCCGAAATGCAAGCATTGCAAAATAGTTTCGATAAGATTAAAAATATACTGGATGAAAATGTTGATCTATGGTCACAATACGAAGGAGCCAATGAGGAGATTTCCTCGTGGTTACGTGATGTTGAAGGCCGCATCAAAGCCGAGACAAGTAATCAAATCAACCTTCCTGATGCTGAAAGGAAAGTGCAAGAGTTGGCTGTGGTACAGAATGATATTAAAGCACATGAGCCAATAATTAACAATCTAGAGAAAACTGCCCAACTTCTGATTGCAAAGAACCCAGATGCTCGTATTGGTCAGTTTGTTAGTCATCTATTACAACGTTATCAGACTCTAGCCAAGGGCTTGGCTGCTTACATCGATAAGATACTTGCTACTCAAAGAGCAAGCATTGACTTTGGAAAGGCTGTTACAAATTTTAATGATTGGCTTTCAGATGCTAAGATCGAGTTTCAAGAATTAGCACGAATGGGTTCACCAGGCTCGTCATCAGCCACGGCACAGCAGCTAGAAACTATCAAGAACTATATGAAGACCTTTGAAAGTGGCCAAGCATTGTTAAATAATACCCTTGATATTGGTGAGCAGCTTTATCCTACGGTGACACCCGAAAATCGTGAACAAATACGTTCGGATTTGCGTAAGCTACGGGAGAACTATGACTACCTACGCGATGAAGCTAATGCTTTACTGCAGCAAGTCGAGGCTGTACTCATCCAGAAGACGTCGATAGAAGAAAGTTATACCCAAGTTTCACACTACCTAAATGAGTCTCAAGCAAAGGTCACCAGTACAGATGAGTTGTATCCAACATTGACAGCCAAAAAGGTGGCGCTGCAGAATTACAAAACTCAACTTCAGGAAATAACTTTGCACAAAAACGCGTTGAAGCAATTGCAAGATAAAGCTGTCAGCCTCTGCGATGACGAATCTGAACGAAAGACGGAGGAGTCTATACAGGAGTACAATAATCTTTCAAAGAAAATTTCGGATCGTATTGGTGTTGTTAACAATCATGTGGTCAAGCACGAAGCTTATGATCAAGTTTTGGAAAAAGCTCAAGATTGGCTCAATACCATCAAATCTGAGGCTATCGATATCTTGAATGAAGCTACGTTTGAAAAAGAAGGTGCTGAAGAAAAGCTAATTGTGGTCGAAAACCTTCTGCAACATAAACCAGAAGGTGATTCAATCTTTGACACATGCAACAAATTGTTGCAGACGGTTCTGACCCAAACTCATTCTTCGGGACATTCTGCACTTGTTAAAAGCTTTTCTGAGCCAAAGAAATCGTGGGATGAATTTATGGCATTATGTGAGGATTCACTTGTTAAACTAAAGCAACTCTGTTCAAAATGGGATGAATTCGAATCGATTATTGATGAGATTGATACGTGGATGAAGAATATAGAAGGTATTGTGAAAAATCAGAGTTTGAAAAGTACTGCAGAATCTAAGAAGATACACTTCGAAAAGTTGCAAGATATATCACGCGACATTAATAATCATGCATCCGCTATAAATGATCTTATGGATCAAGGACATGCAATTGAGGGGGAAACTGATTTAAACTTGAAATTGTCTCGTTTGAATACCCGCTACCAGACACTAAAGAATCTCTGCAAAGAATCTATTTCCAAATATATGAATTATGTGAAAGATCACGAGTCGTTCGACAATGACTTTGATGCTTTTAAGAAGGACCTGCAAGACTGCATCAATGACCTGACACAGAATAACGAAGTGATTGGGGATCAAAATGCTTTGCAAGATCGACAAAACAAACTGCGAGAGATGTCGGACAAACGCATTAGCGACTCAACCACTTTTGAGGCTTTAATTGATCGTGGTGAGAGATTGTATGGACACACTAGTCCTGATGGACGTGAAATAATACGCCAACAACTTCGCACGCTTCGCACTTTGTGGGATAATTATACCGACGATCTCAATACTGTCACACAAAAAATTGATCACTGTTTACTGCAATTTAATGAGTTCACTATAGCGCAAGATCAGCTTACGAAATGGTTGAAGGATGTAGACAAGGCGATGCAGAGTCACACTGAATTAAAGACCACATTGCAGGAGAAACGAGCTCAGCTGCAAAACCACAAGCTATTGCATCAGGAGATTACTACGCATAATAGTTTGGTTGACAATGTCTGTGACAAGGCACAGCTGCTTGTTGACCAAATGAAGGATAACTCATTAAATGTTTATTTGCAATCTATCAAACAACTTTTCCAGAATATTGTCAAAAAATCAGAGGAGATTTTGAATAATATTGACAGTTGTGTCCAGAAACACGCTGATCTTAACAATGAATTAGCTGCGGCAAAGAACTGGATTGCCAATGAGAAGGAAAAGTTGCTCGAGTGTGATGACGCTTATGGGGAGAAAGCTGACATTAAGAGGAAAATGGACACCTTAGCTCAGCTGGCCCAAAACAAGCCACATGGCCAGAACCTTGTTGAAGTCATACGCGAGCACATGAAACCAGTGCAAAGCACAACCTCACCCAAGGGAAACGAAATATTAGAGAAGGAAATCGGCGAGCTAGAAGCAACAATGAGGAGTCACTTCGATGACGTTGAAGGAATCGAGGCAAAACAAAAGGACCTCCTGCAGCATTGGAACAATTTTGAACATATTTTGGAAGCACTCACTAAATGGTGTCGTGCTGCTGAGGCTGTTTTCCGCGAACAGCAGTTGCAGTCTACTTTGCATGAGAAGGTTGAGCAGTACGAAAAATATCAGATAGAACGTGATCTTATTTCGCAGAAGGAGAAAGAGATTGATGCCTTCGCAGATTCCGCACACGCGCTCTTGAATAACTGTGGAGCTGATCGCTTGAAAACACTTACCTCGCAAATAACATCTCGATACCAGTTGTTGCAAGTGCTTAGCAAGGAAGTCGTTAATCGTTGGTCCAACTTAGTTGACGATCACCAAATCTATCAGGACAAACTCAATGAAGTAGACTTGTGGCTGCAGCCAATCGAGAAACAGCTCGAAACTGCCCTTAAAGATGAACCCACTAAATCGGCTAACATTTTACAGCTTCTGCTATCCGAGAAAGAGCAAGCTGAAATGATGCTGGCTGCTTTGAATGCTGCAGGTGAGAAAGCTTTGCCAGAGACGTCAACACAAGGACGTGAGAAGATACGCAAGGACTTGCGTGATATACGTGATCGCTGGGATAAATTAGATGAAGGCATAAGAAATTTGCAAAAACGTCAAGAAGCGCAGTCAGTGCAGTTGTCGAGTTATCAGGATACTTTGTCTCAAACGCTCAATTGGTTGGATCAGACAGAGAAGGCTTTGCAGGGAGAAAGCCCCAACAGTTGGACTTCAGCGCAAGAGATTCGCTCAAAGCTTTACAAATACAAGAGTACAGCTCAGGATATTAACTCACATAAACGTGTAATTGAAGCAGTCAATGAAAAAGCGTCCATTTTATTAGAAAGCTCCGCGCCGGCAAATGCATCTGAAATCAAGAAAGATATAGATAATATTAATAAACGCTATGCAAAGGTCAGTGGAGATTGTGAAAAGTTACTTGTGAAATTAGAGGAAGCCTTTGAAGTTTACCAACACTTCAGTGAGCTACAAAAGGCCCAGCAAGATTACCAGAAGAATTTGTGGGATCGTTTAACGGGATATTCAGACTACTCTGGAAATAAAGTGGCTTTGCAGGCTCGTCTTAATAAGGTTAACGAGATAAATGATGCGTTGCCCGAAGGGATCGTTAAGCTACAAAATCTATCTGATCATATTGACAACAATGCTAAGCTGTTACCCGCACGTTCAAAAGAAAACATGACTCGTGATTTGAGTAACCTACATGCGGATTTCGAGAAGTTTAGCGTAGCTTTGAGCGACGTAAAGAGCGGACTTGAGAATCGTCTGCAACAGTGGCATGATTACGAAATCAGCTTAGACCGTTTAATTTCATGGTTAAGTGAAGCGGAGAATTCACTAAAGAACTACAATCCCAAATCCTCAATGGAAGAAAAGGAAGAGCAGTTGCAGCGCTTCCAGTCGCTTATGCAAAATTTGCGTCAAAATGAGGCAGAGTTCGAGAAGGTTAAGGACGAATCATTAGAGATTATACAGAGTTCAGGAGAAGCTAGGATCTCGGTTAATGTGCAGCAAGTTACATCACGTTTCCAATCAATTCAAGCAACAGCTAAGGAAATTCTGAAAAAATGTGAACAATCCGTGCAGGATCACCAACTGTACAACGAGAAGTACAAGCAATGCTCCGACTGGATTGCAACCTCACAAGCTAACTTCGATAACAACAGCGACCTTTCTCAAGTAAGCGCACGTGAGGTTCTACTGAAGAAACAAACTGCCATGCAAGAATTATTAGCGCAGCAACCTACGGCGTCTCTACTTTTGAACACCACCGTTGAGCTGGGTGAAAAATGTTATCCATTAACAGCGCCGGATGGACGTGAAGCTATTCGTTCACAACTCGAAGAGTTACAGGAGGCCTTTGAGCAGTTATTTGACAATGTAACAGTTTCTTCGCGTAAGATGCAAGATAAAATGTCAAAGTGGTCTGGGTTTGATGACATCGCTCAAAAGCTTCAAGTATGGTTGGCTGCGGTTGAGAAATCTCTGCCGGCAGAGATTGAATTGAGGACAACTTTAGACGAAAAGCGCGCCAAGTTACAAGCTTATCGCGATATTTTTAATGACATTAACAACCATCAAGTCGAAGTAGGAAATTTACAAGAAATAGCCGCTAACTTGCCGGAGAAGACGGATGAGGTAGATCAGACAACAAAGTTGATTGTAGAGCAATTCAGCAAATTGCAGAAACGCTCTCAGAAATACGTCGAACGCTACGAAGCTATTGTGAGTGCCCATCAACAATACTGTAAGGCAGTGATGGATGCTCAGGAGTATATCGAGGCAACCCATAACACAATCAACTACTGGGGCGACTTAGAATTAGAACAGGTGTCTTTACACACAAATCTGGACCGTCTGAAGAATTTGAAATCTACCTTAGCTGATGAGATGCCCCGCGTAGATCAGGTGCGCAAATTAGGCGAAAAGGTTATACCTGGCACAATTGATGTTGGCCAAGTCAATATAAAATCTCAAATTGACAGTACACAGCAAGAATGGGAAGGTCTAATTGCTGCTCTGACATCCACAATCGAAGCTATCGAAAATCGTTTACAACAATGGGCCGAGTACGAGCAGCTGCGAGACGAGTGCTTGGATTGGATACGAGGAGCGGATAATAAAATGCATGCAATTGATTTAAAGACAAATTTAAATGAGAAGAGGTTGCAACTAGAAGAGCTTAGAGCCTTGCAGGGCGAGGTGCGTGCCAAGGAACTGGAAGTTGATAGTGTTTCAGAGAAGGCACAAATGTTACTCAAGGGACATATGGCAGCGCGAGGTTCTGGCCCAGAACTAGTCACTAAATATCAGCAAATCTTTCATAAGGTTAAGGAGCTTAACAACCGCTGGCAGCAATACGTCGGCTCTCACCAGGACTTCGATAACACCATATCGGAGTGTAAGTCGTGGATTAATGGTATAAAAGAAAAGTTAGACTATTGTTCGGACATGAGCTCTATGAGCCAGAAGGAACTCGACAATAAGTTAGCAACCATTCAGGACGTTATTTTGCTAAAGGATGAAGGCTCTGCCAAAGTACTCAGTATTGTTGAAATGGCGCAAAATGTGTTAGCCAACACAGCACCAGCCGGACATGAACCCATTAATAAGGAATTAGCCCAATTTCAGGAACTGTGGTCTACAATTGCCTTGCGCATGATCGATGTCAAGGCCAATTTGGATGACTCCATTACTCAGTGGTCAGGATTCCTCGAACAAGTGCAAACTGTCCGCAAGTTTAACGAGTGGTTAGATGGTAATTTAAAGGAACTTTCCGAGCATCAAACAACGATGACAGAAAAACGCTCGCAGCTCGATCGTGCAAGGGCAATTGAAGAAAAGGTACGCATGGAAAAGATCGATGTAGATTCTTTGAAGATACAATCGAAGGAAATGCTGGCCAGCGGTCAACAAAGCCAGGCTGCATTCCAAGCTCAAAAAGTGTTAGAGAAATTCGATGAATTGGCAGTCCGAATACAGAAATTGCTAGCGGAACGACAAGATCAGTACAGGGATCATCGCTTATATAAGGAAGCCTATGATGATCTGGTTAGTTGGATAAGTCGTGCACGTGAGAAGTTCCCAGCCTTGAAGCAAAGCAGCCTGAGCGATAAATTAGCCATTGAAAATGCTGTCCAAGCAACGGATGCACTACTCAACAAGCAAGCGCAGGGTGAGTTGTTGGTTGAACACTTAGTGCACACCGGCGACGTAGTGTTAGCGAGCACCTCGTCACATGGTCAAGAAACAATTCGCAACGATATTCGAGCATTACGAGATAGCTTTGAGGGACTCTTCCGAGAGATCAATCAACAGAAGGAGAATCTGGAAACCACAATGGTACAGTGGCGAGCTTACAAGGAAGAATACGAGCGTCTCATAGAATGGCTACAACAGATTGACATTCTTGTTAAGAATCATAAGCTGAACCTCTTACCTACACTTTCGGAGAAAGAAAAGCAAGTTGCTGACATGCGTGATATAATGGGACGTTTAGAACACGGGAAGGATGACATTGACAAGTTCAATGCATCTGCGGCCGGCTTGCTAAAGTCTCATTTAGATACATATGTGAACAACCAGTTAAGACACTTGAACTCCATGTACCAAGTGCAAGTCAATCTGGCTAAAGATGTGCTTAAGAAGGTTGAAACTAATTGTGATCAACATCGCGCTTATAATGAAAATATGAAGGCAGCACAGAACTGGATAAACGACGCTAAGGAAACTATACGCGAATGCAGCGAAGCTTCTAGTGCTGGATCAAAGGAAGCACTACAAAGAAGCCTTGAGAAGATTCAAGATATAATTCGGAACAGAGAGGTAGGACAGAGCCTGGTACACACAGCTATAAACAATGGTGAAAAAGTGGTTCGCAACACACGCTCCGAAGGGCGTGCACCTATTAACGAAGAACTGAAGGACCTTCAGAATGACTGGGATCGCTTGGTTAAGAAAATGTCCACTGCTAAAGTTCAACTAGAGACTAATCTTTTGCAATGGGCTGACTATAGTTCTAGCTACTCTCAACTGCAGCAATGGATTACGGATAGAGAAGCTAAGTTGCAGCAGGCTTGCGAACAGAAGGTCATCAAATCTAAAAAAGGACAGCCGGGTCTTAGTTCAGGCCTAAGCGAGAGAAAGGCTTACCTCAGACAAACCAATAATATAGTACAGGATATTGTTTCCTTCGAGCCCATGATACAGTCCGTTGCATCAAAGGCTTCCGATTTACAGCAAGGAGCGCCGGCTTCCGAAATCTCCGATAAATATGAGACATTGACAAAGCAAGCGAAGGATTTGTATGAAAAGCAGAAGAATACCATCGAACAATATCAAGCTCTTATCGATGCTGGGAATGATTTTGCCTCCTGGCTGCGTAATGCAAAGGAACGTCTTAGCAAATGTTCTGAACCGACTGGAGATAAGCAGGTGCTGGCTGAAAAGACACATCAGTTGAAGATACTACAGAGTGAAGTACCCGATGGTCAAAGCAAATTAGAAGCTGCTTTGGTGCAAGGTGAAATTGCTTGTCGAAGTGCTGAGCCTGAAGATCGTGAAATAATTGAAGAAGAGGTGGCTCTTTTGCAAGAAGAGTTCGACGTCTATGTTGACGCTTTAAAGAAGGCCAAGGACTATTTAGAGGTGGGAATTGTTAAGTGGTCAGATTATCAAGATCAATATTCTGAAGCTCTTGAGTGGTTAATAAAGACTGAAGCGTTGGTACAATCATACAATAAATTACAAGATAGCTTGGGCCAAAAGAAGATTGTGCTCGAAGAGTTCCAAGGTCACCTTCAAACACTTTTCGATTGGCAGAAGACGCTGGATCATTTGAATATGAAGGCGCAAATGCTCTTGGAAACATGTTCGGATACACGAGTCAGCAATGCCATCATGCAGCTGACTACCAAGTACAATGCTTTGCTCACCTTAGCGAAAGAAGTGATGCGTCGATTGGAATTGCATTATCAAGAGCACCAACAGCATCACAGTTTATACGAAGAGTGCCAATCGTGGATCGAAAATACCCGTGAGAAATTGGTAGACTGTGAAGTTATACCAGGCTCAATGAGTGAGGTGCAAATAAAGTTGAATACCGTAAAGAATCTCAGACAAGGCTTTGAGACTGGACAGAACAAGTTGCGTTACCTCTTGGAGCTGAAAGAAAAAGTTATCATGAACACAGAGCACAATGGTGCAGCTAAAATTGAAGAGGATACAGAAGTACTTAAGCAGGACTTTGAAAAACTCTTAATGGACTTGAATGATGTGCGGCAAAAGTTGAGTAATCGTATCGCACAGTTAGAGGAAATTTACAAACTCTATAAACTTCTTACTGAATGGCTGGAAGACATTGAGCCTAACGTTAAGATTGGTGATGAATTCCTTAATGATTTGAGTGAGAAACGCGCTGCATTGGAAAAGTTTCGAGCCGTACAGCGTGACATTAACGGACACAGCGACATTGTGGAGAAGATTAATATGCGCTTGAAGGAAGACCATAGTCTGGATAGCAATGACTTCCAAAAGGGCTTAAGCAAGTTCGATACCCTGCAGCAAGCAGTCGGCAAGATCATAGAATCACTAGAGAATCAAGTTAATAACCACGAAAAGTACAAACAAGCTTTCAGTGAGCTGCAGGATTGGCTGCGTAAGACGAGAATTGAAGTTGAACAATGCGCTGACTGTCTTGGTGAAAAGGAGATGGTCGAGGATCGTTTAAATAAACTCGGAGACATTGATGTTTCAATGTTGGAAGGCAAATCCTTAGTAGGTGTGTGCAAAGAGCTTAGCCAGGCTGTTATTTCCACCAGCGGCAATGAGGGTCAGGACTCTGTGGCCCAAGAAGTAAAGCATCACATATCCGAATGGGATGCCTTGCATGCAACATCTCGCGACGCACGCTTCAATTTGGAAACATGTTTGTCAGCATGGACGGCATTTACGCAGAAGATCAATAATATAAACAAGTGGCTCGAGTATATGAATAGGCGAGTAGCCGAAGTTAATGATGCTGGGAACAAGACCCCTGATAATTTGGTCAATGCAAAGGTAAGTTTCGCACCATCATATAAGCGTAAGTTACTAACCAATGACTAACAAGCAACATAAACCATTCGAAGAATACCAAGCTTGTACTAACGATACAACGACATACTGTATTCTAATACACGTAACACTTGAAACTATGCTTGTTTGAGGGTTGTTCTTCGTAACTAATTGCATTTTAAACATTGTAAGAAGCGAGCATTTTAAATGAAGCAAAGCATTTTAAATGAATAATTGTTTTTCTGAAGCTGTATCCTTTGATTGTTACGTTTTCGTTACAAAAATTGTCTACAATTTTAGAAATTACTTGAGGAAATTTTGGCCGAAAATGATAATGTTGAAGAATTAAATGATGCTTGCGAGGTACTTATGGAACACAGTGCTTGTTCTAGAGTACGTGATCAGACAGTTGATACACAGGCTAATTACACAAAGCTGCTGACAGCGGCACAAGGTAATTAAAACCGTGAGAATTCATTTATTTAAAATGCTTCTTATACATAAATATATTTACATTAAGGTCTTATTGCTACGATCGAAAAGAATCTATCCGATCATACCGAGTTCTTTAATTACAAGCAAGAGATGGATTCTTGGATAGAAAGAGCACACCAGATTCTTGGTGTCTGCACTGGAGATGGCGATACTAATGAAATCACACAGCAGCTGGAAACAATAAATGTAAGTCAAGAGTATACCGGAAAGAAAATTTACCATATTAAGATTTTATAATTATTATTACATGTAATTGTTCATATATATAGTCACTTTCATCGCGCCTTCCTGAGGGCCAACATCTCCTGAGTATGGTGCACGAAGCGTACAATAAGGCTTCAAATGTCATCCCACAAGATAAGCAAGATAAACTGCGCGAACTCATGGCCAAGGTTCGGGAGGATTGGGATGCACTCGGCTTAGCGGTGAAGCAAAAAGTTATCGATCTGAATCAAGCGCAAATGAGCTGGTCCGATTTCACTGACAACAAGGACAAACTCGAGAAATGGATGTCAGAAATGGAAGCTAAACTGAAGAACAAACCAGACACTAAAGGCGAGCTCAGTGAAATGAAAACCCTACTCGAACGTTTCCGCTCCTTACAAAATGAGATCAAACAAAAAGGCAACGATGTGGCACATCTTGTGAGCGAAGCCAAGAAACTGGGTACAGAAACCGATGCAGCACATCGTTTGCAGTCACGTTGGAGTATGCTTTGCAATAATTGCGCGGCTCGTATTAAGGAACTGGAATCTGAAATGATTGATTACACAGCCTATCATCAAAGTCTTCAGGACGCTGAAAAATGGTTGTTACAAATATCTTTCCAACTGATGGCGCACAATTCCCTCTTCATTTCGAATCGTGAGCAAACAAAGGAGCAAATTAAGCAACACGAAGCTCTTCTGGATGAGATACAAAAATATCAGTCAAACTTGGACGACTTGAACTCCAGAGGTCAAGGCCAGATTAAGACCTATGAGCTTACAACTCCTTCCATACGCGGAGTGGTAGAAGATCAACTGAAGAATATACAGGACAGTTACAATTCATTGCTACAGACTTCAGTGCAAATCAAGAATCGTTTGCAAGACTCCCTGGCCAAGTTCCAGGAGTACGAAGACACTCTGGACAGTATCATGCATAATCTGGAAGAGTATGAGCCAATTATTCAGCTCGAGCTGGATGCACCAGCTACAAGTTTGGACATGGCTCAGAAGCAGTTGAAGTGTGCACAGGTAGAATTTAGAAATCTAGGAAGGAATGTCCATAAGGAATTTATTGAACTTTTCTTTTCTAGGACATGCAAAACAAGCTGAACAGCGAGAAGTCGCGCCTGGCAATGGCCGTCCAAGCTTGTGAAGCTGCCACCGCTTCCATAAGTCGCCCAAGTTCCCCATTGGAAACGGCCATGCAGGCCATACCCGAACGCGAACTTATCGTACGTGCCAAGTTGGAGGATCTGCTTGACCAGGTAAGATGTTTTCATTAATTTTCCTGTTTAATCGAAAATTGTAAAATGTTTAAAAGGCTGGGAGTATCATATAAGTGACAGAATGTTTGTCAGTCCCAGGGTTGATTGTTTGGACAAAACCGTTATATTTACTAACACTTTTTGAGGCACGTTGGTTGCCCCCCTTTAAATTATCTAACGAACAAATTCTTAGTAATTAATTTTTGAGTTTTAATTTCTTTATATTTTATTTACTTTTGTTCCGCTACGCACTATTACTAAATGTCAATATAAACCCCAACTGTCTATAATCAATCCCATAAAATACCTATTGTGCCCTTCCCTTAACCCGAAACGAACTGATAACCTCGTCTCGTAAGATGCCAGATAAATCAAAGACCTCAGCTACGATCACCTCTAATGTTGATCGTGATGATGATGATCTTGAAACTAATCTGGCTCTGGATAGCGAAACAGCATCTAAGGACACAATTGCCCATGAGCGCATTATGAACACTAGTACAATAATACGTATTAACAATGGGCACTTTAATAAGCTTCAAGAACTAATCACTAAGGTAAGTCGCTGACTCTAAGCTTGAACTGCGGCATGCATTTGTATTACTTTTTCGATCCTATTTCCATTGCATTCTTCTTTGGTTCTTAAGTTTATCTTTAATTTTGTACAGGTTTTCCGTGATGATTTATCCTAAGTTTGTATAATTGAAAGTTCGATTTAGTTTAACATATCAAATGGTTAGCTTAGTTCACTACATAGTTTAATTATAGTACTCCTCAAATTGTAAAAGATAGTTCTATAATTTATTATAACTTCATGGAACATTACATTGGTCTCTTGGGCTTGACAACTGCTTATCTCTAGCTATGTTTCCTCCATCGTTATGAAGTGAAACAATCCTTACAAAATAATACTCTCAAACTTTCACTAAACAGGTTCAATCCCATTTGAGTGGATTAACAGCATCGGTTAGTGAATTAGAGCTGCAACAAAAACAAAGAGCTGAACTCCAAGACTGGATCAAAAAGCAACTAATTTTAGTTAGTGACTGGCTAACGCGACCATCCAAGCTACGTTCCGAAGCAGCGAAGCAGGAATTGGCTGCAATGACTGACCTTCTCAACTCTATCGGAGACAAACGCTCCCAGCTAATGCTAGAAATGACCGGATCGTGTAAGTGTCTTATTAATAATTATTCTACTAGTATATATATATATATGTATATAACTCGCCTATACCAATTCTCCAATTCCTTTATATACTGATGCAATGCATATATATTTTAGTGGCTGATGAAGATACCGATCTTGACGATAATCTTGATAAACTTGAATCCGAACTAATGGACGCCATTGCCAAGAAGCAGTCCGGGCAAAATGTTATCGATAGCTACCGCCAGGCACTGAATGACATGCAAAAGTGGTTTGATGACCTTATCAAACGCATGGATATACTTGACAAGGGTTCCGGTTTGAACTGCGCCCAGAAAATGGCTGCTATTACGGAGATCAAAAGGGAGTTCGAGGAGCAGGGACCTCTGAAAATGCAAGACGTAAAGGGTAGAGCTGCGCAGGTGGCAGAAGTAATCAGCAATTTGGACGGTCAGCAGGTAGAAGAGCAAATGAAGTCGCTCGATCGCCGTTACACTGACGTCGGTAAAAGAATAGATCGGAAACTGCTGGTGCTAGATGTCACCAACAAGGGAGTGGAAGGTGCGAAAGGCGAGATTGAGCAGTTACAGATGTGGGTTAAGGAGAAGATTGTTGAGTTGCAGGCTCCCGCCGCATTAGGTTACGAACCCAAAGCAGCTGAAGCTAGACAACAGCAGATTAAGAGCATGATGAAGGACGCTGAAGCCAAGCAATCTCTGGGGGAGGCTTTGGAGAAGCGGATTTTCAATATGCAACCCGAACTGGAGCCTGTTGAGTATTCGCAACTAGAATCTGCTTTGCGTAATCTTGGAACAGAGCAGAAGAATCTCAGCGCGGCGTTGAAGGTTGAGGTGGAACGCGTGCTGGAGGCAACTAAAGCTAGGAAAGCGCTCGAAGCAGACTTGGAGAAGGCGAGAGCTTGGCTGAAGTCGAAGATTTCCGAGGTGCGTAAGTTGCCCGCTTATCACCCGCTTACTGCTGCTGAAGTAGAGAAGAAACTGTTCGAAAATAAGAAGTACGATGACGAAGCAAAGCAGTTCAATGATAGTGTGCTGAGCGACGTACAGCGCCAAGCAGCCAATATAATGAAGGACTGTCCTGAGCCGGACAAAGCTGCCTTGCAGAAGATCCTCGATGAATTAACGGCTGACTACAAAACGCTCAAGGATGAGACCGCAAAACGAGCAAAAGCTTTGGCCGATCTGCTACAGGGACGCAAGGCATTCGAAGAGTCCGTGAAAAATATGAGTGACTGGTTGGACGAAATGGAAACTGCGATCGGCGGCGAAGTTCGCACAACTAGCCTACCAGTTTTGGAGGAACAACAAGCACATTATAAGAAACTGGCCGACAATGCAGCGGATATGGGAGGCCGTATGACCGAGCTATCGGAGCAGAGTAAGGGTTTGCTCCCGACCATAAGTAATCCGGACAAGTTCAAGTTGAACGACGATATTAAGAACTTAAAAGATCGCTTCGGCAAAGTAACGCAGACAATTAGCGATCGTGTCAATATACTTGATGATCACATACGCAAATTCAAGGACACAAAGAATAAATTAGCTGATTGCATGCAGTTCCTGAACGCAATACAACAGCGTCTCCGTGACTTGAATAAGCCGATCGGTTCCAAAATTGAAGATGTGCAGGACTTGCTGGGTGCTTACGAGGGCATTCTTAAGGAGCTGAAGAACAGCAAGCATAAAATGGGGGACATGCACATGGACGATCTGCCTGAGCTGCAGAGCATATTGTCGCAACAAGACGATATGATTAAGCTGATCGAGGATCAACTGGCCCTCCTTCGCCAGTTGCTGTCACTGCGGGAGCAGTTCATCGCTTTGATCAATGAGATCATCGCGTTCATCATGAAGTACACGGATGTTATCATTGATATCGAGAACTCGCCGGACAGCCTGGAGGACAAGATCAACAAATACGACGATGTTATAATAAAGATTCAAGAGTGTGAGGGTCTGTTGGCTTCAGCTGCAGATAAAGGACAGAAAATCGCTTCTGAGGGAACTGCAGCAGACAAGAACAGCATCACCGAGCAACTGCAATCGCTGAAGAACCAACTTCATAATTTACGCAAAGCAGTCGAGTCGCAGAGACAGAAACATCAAATACAACTGGAACACCATCGCAAAATGGCCGCTGAGCTGTCGGAAGTCTTGGACTGGCTGCACAGCAACGAAGGTGCCGCCAAGTCGCGTCCACTGCTGGATCGTGATCCTGACTCTGTGGAACATGAACTGCAAAAGCACCACCAACTCAACGATGACATCAAGGCATATCTACAGAAATTGAATGCTATTAACGATGGTGTCAAGTCAGAAGTGGGCATGCCGAGTTCGCTCATAGAAATGCTATCCGTGGGACGTTCTCTGGTTACCTCTTTGCCGCAGGAGCTTGACGAACGTCTAAAGTACTTGCACGCCAATCGCGATTCTCGTCTCGAGTTCATGCAGCTCGTGGCTAAGTTCAATGACTGGGTACATCTGGCTGAAATACGCCTGCAACATAGTCAACATGGCATTGACTATGCACATCTCGCCAGCGTCCTGGAAGAGCTGAAATCATTTTTCGGAAATGAAACGCCCATCAAAAACCTGGTGCATAAGCAGATACAAGAGGCAGCCGACAACATTTGGCCGTCACTGAACAACTTCGAGCAATCAGAGCTTTCGCGCGAGTTGACGCAATTCCAGACGAAGTTGGCCAACATTCAAGCCGCCGCCAAATCCCAACAAGGGGAGCTCGAGACGGAAGCTGAACGCTGGCGCGAATACATGCAAACCGTAGATAGAGTAAAAGCAGCTATTGAGCGGCTCAAGTTTACCGATGAGCCGGTTCAGAACCTCGCAGGACTTCACTTCAATATACAAAAGCTGACGCATGTCATTGGCAATGTACAGGTGGGTGAATTGTAAAATTTCGTATCTAGTATGAAAAAATGGTTTTAATCTCAAAACCATAAAAAATTAGGAAATCCCTGTAGACAAGTACAGAACAAAATACTTCTTAGTTATCCACTCAAGATTAATTTGGCTTAGAGTCTTTCTTTTGTAAGAAATAAGTTCCGTAATAAGTTTTGTAATATAAGAGTTCCGGTTAGAGCCAGATATGAATTCCGGTTCTGACTACAATTGACTGGAAAAGCCTCCAGCTCTCATTATTTTCAATCTGTCGCGAAAAACCACGCGGCATCTCGTTCATCACTTACCCAAGTTGCCATAATTTCAGTAGATGTTAAGAACATATGTATATTTGTAGCAAAATTTCACGTCTGCGCAAAGAGGTTACGGTGTAAAAAGTTACTTTCATAGGCTCAAAAGCCGGTATTTTAGCACTCACAAAGCAACTGCAAACACTCGTGACAACAATCGTGAAGACTCTGAAGACCGTTAGTTTAAAAATGCTCTATAAAAACCAGACGCAGATGGCTAAATAGAGCTCAAAGCGGCTTGAAGCTCTGATCACCTTTCTAAATTTCACTCGATTGTTGATCGACTATAGCGTGTGTCTGTTCTCTAGCTTGCTTTCTCCCTTGAGTCCGTTGGTTTCCAAAGCAACTCCAGCTGCGTCATGATATATTATAGCTTAGGCGACTCGTGCTCTCCGAGTTCAGGTTCATTGCGTAACTACTGCCGGAGGGCAACGAAAGAAGAAATACATTCAAATGCACATTAAAAAAGACTAGAAAAAAGAATCAGTGATGATTTAGAAAAACAGGTACATGTATTTGATTTAGACTCCTGTCAATGGCAGATTATCCATGTTGTATGTAGATAGACCAAATGTAATGGCCAAAGGATAGTTGTTGACATTTTCTTATTGATTTTACTACGTTAATATTAACACATCTACATACATGCGAGTACTGTCGTTCATACTGTTCACATTATTGCATTAAAATATGAATAAGTATTTTTTCGTGGTTCGTCAGAATCGCCCTCGCGCTCTACTGAATAAGAAGGGGAATCCGTTCTTCTTTCTAAACTACTCATACCTCATCCTCAATATACCTCAACCTACCTCAAAATATTCATTGTTGATAGAGCTTCATTACATCCCAACCCCGGCTATCTTCAACCCTTATTTAGAAGGAACAGCTTATCTTCCAGAAAGTGTAGCAACGCAATAAAATTCTTATGTATATTTAATCAAAACAAGTTTGAAATGGAACAATAACGACAATAAAACAAAAACATCTGCAAGAAAGTGTTACTCGCATACAAAAAACATGAAAACGTGTAAAACAGTATCGAAGTAAATATACGAATTCGAATACATACGAATAAATAAAAATAAATGTGCTTTTGCATTTTCTTCTGAAGAGAGAAGAGAAGAATCTGCATTAATTTTTTTTTGTCTGGCTGTGCGTATCCACTTCTGTCTGGTGTTGTTTTGCTTGTAAAAAATACTGCTGTGGTTAAAAAAAGTAAAAACATAAAATGTGCTTTCGAATGACATCACCATCATCATTTCGATGTGGAAGTTGTATAGCGAGACAAAAACGGATGAACGTGAGAGGAAGGGAGAGCAAGCGAAATAGTCGAAGCTTGGAAGAGGGCAGTTTTGAGGAATTGATACAAATTTTATAATATTGAGCATATATCGTACTAATACGTCTTCAATATAATATTTGAACGTTTTTAAAGCTTTTTAGCCAAGCTTTCGTTTAGTTTATCGCTCTCGCTCTAGTGTATTTCTTTCTCTCGCGGTGCGAGTAGATGTGAAAAGTTTTTCTCTGCTCAGCTGACTTCTTTTTACTGCTGTATATACTCGTACACACACATACATATTATTATACAGAGAGTAGAAAAGCGCTGGTCTTTTCAATGCCTTCAAAGAGACCAACGCGCGAGAAAAATCAACACGTACACGATTTCAAAAACATTACGAATTCGATAAGCTTTTTTCTAGTGTTTTTCATGACGTGCAAAACAATCGTCGATGATGAAATGTTTCTCGCGTATTCACGCACTCACTCGCCGATCCATATCATGCTAGCTTTGCTCTTTCCGGTTAGTAGTACGTCACCTACTTCATTGGCCTTCATTGGCTTCAGTTTGAGAGGTTTCTTAGCAAATGCATATGTTTGGAACTTATTATTTCCATATGGTACTCAAAGATCTGTGGATTTTTCAATTCTGATAACCATCGCCACCGTTTGGTGGAATACCTGTTGATACTGAAGACGAGGTCTGCGATATGATTTCTAGTACGAGTATCTGAATGGGCACTCGCCATTTCCACATTCGCGGGACTGGAAATCTTGCGGACCTGTTTTCCTGAATATAGATAATCTTAGATTTTGAGGAGAGAGCATTTTTTCAGAAAATCGAGCGGCTAGGAATTGTAATTATTTCCTTGCATATAATGAGTAATATAATACAATACTTGTAGATTTTAAACACAAGTTATTGCTTCGTACTCGTACTTATATAGATGTTTGCTTTGTTTTCGTTTTCATATTGCCATGCGAGTCGGCAATTTTTACTTCTTGGTGGGCCGGCACCTTTTCCCCACACCCTCCGATATCCCCGGTTGAATATGCATGGCTTTTCTGCATCCTCAAACGTGTTTTGCACCGCTATATACCGGCGTCGCCATGGTTTTTTGCTCTTCTCTTACCATATTCTTGTCTTGTCTCTCGTTGTTACTCATTTCTGGCGCTCAGTTACTCTTTCGACTCTCAGAAAACAGCTTTTCACTGGTATTAGTTAGGGTCGCTGTGTGGAGTATCTGTGAGTGGTCCATACGTTCGCTTCGCATTTTCGACTTGGAGACTTCGAGCATGAAGTCACTTCAAGTTGAGACGTCGACGGTTCCGAGCGTGCATTTTAGCCAAGCTGAATTCTAGAGAGATTTTTTACAGGAACAAAAACAGAATATTTTGCAATTACTTACACATGTGCGTGTGTGTTTGTGTGCGATACATTAAAGACTTTTAAGGTGAAATATATAGATAGCTTAAACTATCGTGTTAATCCAAAATTGAAGACAAACATTTAACACAAGAACTTAATATTGTGCGCATTTGCTTTCGTGTTTGAGAGGTGAGCGTGCTTTTTCGGCGATTCTTTTATTTTCAATTCAATTCGCTGCTCCACACTTGCTTCAGTTCCCTTCGATGACTGCATGTACCCATGTACATATATATATAATACATATGTGCATTTGTATCTGCATCCTTACAGATATGTACATATATATACATATACACACACATAATATCTGTACATAAAATGTGGTGGCGTCTGGCTGTGTGAAAAATCGAAATGAAAACGGCCAACAAACGGTCAATTCGTGGTGAAACAAGTTTGGTGGAAGAAGTTGTGTAATTTCGAAGAAAGTGTAATCTGGCTGGAAAAACCGTACAGAAAATAGAATTAGTGTAAAAACTAAAAAATAAAAGGAAAAAAACCGTTAAGAAACCCAAGGAAGTCAAGCATACGCTTATACACTCAACTCCATTCTTTTACAGAAGTATCAACAAACGTCGAATGTGCCGAATATATTGAAAAAAGTAATAAGAACTAATTCAGTTGGTTGGACTGCATACCGAAACCTCGTGGCCCTGGGTCACTATTCATTGTTCACTCAGAGGTTACTGACATCAGCATTTCAAAATAATATTGATTTATTTTATCTCAGTTGCAGTTGTCCTGAATCATTATGGGAGCTACGCAGTTATTAAATATAAAGACTTAGATAGTGTTTACTTATCTAAGTAAATTTTGGAAACTCCTGCACTGAGCTTTGTTAGGATATTTCAAAGATGATGTTCTCGCTTTTAATGCAAAATTATTACAAATATTATTTTCTAAAAATTAAAGAAAAGATATGTATGTATATTGAACTGTACTGATGGAGTATTGAATGGAAATCTTCTCTTCTGTGATCTTTCTTGTGTATTACGAGGGTATTGTTTTTGTTCCACGTGCCAAAAATCTGTTGCAATTATAGATGTTTACCTTAAATTGGGCGTTAAAAAGTTACAATTTTGCACTCTCTTTCAAGTTAACGAACACTTCTTCGAATATTGGAACAGCAGCAGAGTGAAAGTATACTATCCTATCATTATAATCTTATGATCGGAATTAAGGGCAAATTCTATATTGTTGCCAGTTCCTATTATTTTGAAACATTATATTCCTTAAAACTTGATTCGATACAAATTTCATTGTTGTTGTTTAAAATATGATTTTGAACTTTTACGTTTCCGTTCCTTTCTTCGCCCACACAGAGTCAAACAAGTGACATCGCACTCGTCAACCAACAAGCTCAGGCTCTGATACGTCAAGCAGACACTCGCAGTCGCCAGCTGATCGAAAGCGACAACGCCGAATTGAACAGGCTCTGGAGTGAACTAATCAAAGGCCTGGAGAACCGCCGAGACGGATTCCAGAATATCGCCGAGTCTTGGGATCAATTTGAGAATTGCCTGCACAGTTGGGAGAAGGCACTCGAACGCTTGGAAGATAAGTTCCGAAATGTCGACCCAGTCGTAAGATCGCGGCGTCATTTGGAAGATACAAAGCATGCCATCCAGGTGAGTTTTCCATGACAGACTTTCATATATGTAAGTACATATAGTATGATGGTATACTTATTTATAAGCCCGGTTTTCTGTGAGTACAAGCCGTTTCTGTGAGACTCAGATGTGTACTCATAGCAAAGACAAGTGTTTTCATACCAACGTGTGGTAACTTCGGTTCATGCTTGGGATTACGTGCTGTAAACCGTGTCCAACGTCGGTTTTCCAATGGCAGACGTACATGCTTATATAAAGAGCAGAATAATTCTTTTGTTCTCTTTCTTATTATTTATTATACGCTTCCGAAATAAGCAACAGCATTTTTTGTTTCTTTTCTTGTTTATGGTGTTGTAATGTTACACCTCAAAAGTTCTTGGAGAACTTTCAAAATGTTTTTTGTTAAATATAAGTTTTGTTATATAACTGGTATGTGAAATATAATGGCGAAGGGTTCTTCCTAACAAAGGTTACGCATAGGTTTCCATATATCGGAAATATTCCAGAATTTTTGAAATATTTCAAGTTTTTCTCAAGAAACTTCATTATTATTTCGTTTCCCGTAAGATAAACGCTTTTAATTTAATCATATATTCTAATTACGTGACTATTTTCACGGCAACGTCTTTTCCGTAACATATCTTTAACGGTTTAAAATGATCTTCAGCGAGTGAAATCGAGTGCTTTCTATGTCACAAGGTGACGGAATAAATTTACAAAAAAACAAGTTGATGTCAATGTTGTCAACGACTCCGGAATCAGGTCTATTTTACTATTTGCGGTTACTCAGAGCAACTCGTATACATAATTATTAAATAATGATTATCAACAGTGATTAAACAAGCGATAGACATCATTAACTCTCGCCACTTGTTTCGATGAAACCACGTTCTAATCTTCCGCTTAAGCAAACAGTCTGTTTATTTAAACCTAGTATTTTATTTCTGTTATAAATATGAATTCATATGTTTTAATTTATATAATCTCAGTTTAACTTGAATAATTTTGGTTTTAATTTTAATTTTTCAGTTTAACGTGAATATTTTTGGTATTTTTATTAAGAAGAGTGAAGAAAGAAATAAACGAATACAAAAACTAGGTTTAACAGACTTTTTGTTGTACTTAATCATAACAGTTTGGGATGTAATATGTTAGGAATATGTATTTAAGAATTCAGATTTATAAAAAACTTAAACTTTGTTCAATGGTGTAATTAATTTGTTGTCCGAATCTATTTATAGGCACTGTAAATTGACTGCTTATAATTTTTGTTGTAATTTTTAGTTGGCTTTTTGATCGTCTCGCTCTAATTTATTATTAAGCTTTTCTTATTTTCACAGAGTATGTATGTTTGTACAATTATAGCATGTATATAATAAATACATATATCTTCGTATATAAAATATCAACAACGCCTTTATTACAGCAGTAATTAAAGTGCATAGTTTATCTGCAAAATTCCAAAAACTTTATATTAACACTTGGATGGAATTTTAATTGACAGAGCTTTTTGTTACAATTTTAGGTTATTCGAACATGTGTATGTGTATATATAAGGAATGTATGTACTGTAGATATCTACGATCCATCAATCAAGTGAAGAAATTTATATAATACGCTTTTAGTATTAAATTAAATTAAATTATTTAAAGGCATTCAAATTCATAAATTTGAACATGTCTAAGTTGTATGTTCGTTCATACATGAATAGATATGTACACAGATAGTCCATATAGTAGATATTCCGCACGTGGATAGTGAAGCTTGAAGCTTTTTATGTGATATTAGCTGTCGCTTAGTAATCCGATTTTGGAGGCCTGTTTTTGGGGGTATTGTTGTTTTTGTATTGTTTGCCGAAAAACCACTCTAGCATTGACGAATCTTGTCAGTGATTGTGTCACACAATGAAGCCAGCTACAACGACCTTTAATTATTCTACACACACACAAGAGTATTTATTTGGTAGCGAAAATTAAAAGTACTGAATATTATTGTACTTTTTAGTGTATCGTATTTAGTTGTTAATCGCTGGTTTGACCCATTGGGACCTTAAATTTTTATTATACTCGGATTTACCATACTATAAGTTAGGTGTGTAGGGCAATAAAAAATAGATAGGAGTAATTTCAATAAATAAATTTAAATTTTGTTAATTAAACGTTTACAATAAACCAGAAGTCGTTCTGAACTTACTTTATACCCTACATTCTAACGATTTCTCGTTGTCCGAAGATTTCCGATCTACATGATAGATGGGTCGGGTTGGCCAAAGCAGATGGTGAAGTTTTCACAGGGAGTTTTGTTGTTATGGGGGATGCTTGGGTTGGGTTAGCTTGTGAAGGCGATGCGGAGTAGGAATTCAGTCACGTCCACCCAGAGTCCCAATTGGTCCATTCCGATTGCCATCGGAGTAGAGTTTGTGGACCAAAAAGCACTGGAGTAGAATTTGAGGCATAATCTGACATAATTACATTTGTTACTGCATCTTACCCTCTTCTGCCCCTGTCCGGGGCATTGGATATAATATTGTTGAGCCCAAATCGACTTAAATGATTTATGTTGAGTCTATCATGTTGAGCATGTGTGAGTTTGTATGTGTGTGTGTTAAGCTTTATCGATTTTACTTCGTATTACGACTGGCTTTTGTCAGCGGCGCTCATTCGCTGTTGACATTTTTATTAGAGTGAAACCTGATTTTATACTAATTATTTACGATAGCGATTAGATACATCTTCATCCATATACTTAAAACCGAAGCTCTACATTTCCATTCTAATGGAAATCCAGTGAGACTTTAAATGACCTTCGGTTTCTTAAGTTATGAAGCACAGGAAAGATTTTTGACTTATTGTTTCTTTATTTTTTAATTCCTCTTCCTTTATTTTTTTCTTTTGTTTTGAAGACATCTTTTAGATCTAAAATATTTTATGAATGGGCCATGAACTTTTTTGAAAATTGTAGATATTAATTAGGAAAATAATTCTGCTTAGCTTTATAGTATAGACCATATTTTATGTATATATTAAACGAAAACTTGTGAATTTTATTTTTTTAATCAAATAATAAGTATCTTTGGATAATAATAACTTTAATATTTAAAGAAATTGTTTAATCCAATATTTTTTAAAAATTGATTTTATTTTTTCATTTCAGGAAATTCTTGGTGAATCCGAAGAACTTAAATCATCATATAAAGAGATTGAGACGCTCTCAAAATCAATCGTCACATTCCTTGGGGAAGTTCACAAACCCTCGGCGGAGGCCATACAGGCCAAAGTTGATAACTTAGTGCATCAGCAGACAAAGTGAGTCACTGTATTTAATTTATACTTGCAACGTAAATTAGACGTTCCTGCGTTCCGAACTGAAGCTTCAGTGAGTGGTTCTGCAACCAACTCTGCTGATTGTTCGTGTTAAGCCACGCTTTAAACTGCTTTCCGATTGTTTAGTTTGACTCAGTTTCCTATGTAATCGTATGGAGTCCATCGTAGCGTGGACAGGCTGAGATAAAAACATACACTTTGCGGAAATAATTAAATTTCGCTGCTAAGAAATCCCAGATTAGCTCGATTTATCGTCTGCATTCTTCAGAAGCAGAACAACAAAAGCAACAACCTTTGATAAGTAAAAACAGACCCATGGGTGAGTTTTTCGTTTTCTCCAGTGCCAAATAATTTAATTAAGCCTCAATTCAGGCCACTGCACTGGATATAAAACGGTGCACCCTGACCAAGAAGTAAAAGAAGTCTTGATTACTTGGCAAGTTTTGACTCATTGAGAAAATAATGGATCACCTTTTTTGTGGATCACTCCTCTTGGGGTGATTCCATACTCTGACTGGTGAATCAGAATGGGACTTGGCCAGGATTGGTTGGTCGTCTTGATCTTGGAATAAACGTGTTGAACGCATTCAAAGTTGAAAGCAGTTTTGCTCTAGCGTGTAGTGATTTTCTTCCCATGGAGCGTCTTGAATAAAGTAACATTTTTAACTAAACAACAAAGAAACAATAACTACAACTGTCGAATGATTGACCACCTCCTTTTAAACTTTTAATTATCTACGAGCATCTAAAATAAATTCTATTACGTCTATTCTTCTTCTTCTTTTCTTCCTCTTTTTCACTTTTCGGTTGCGTCATCATTTTGAAATCATCTACGCTTTACTTAACTTTCCACCAACGCTGCGCTTGTGCGTTGTGCAGCATTTGTTGTGCGTTTTGCTTCAGTATTTCCGTTGGTTTTATTATCTCTTTTTTTTAATTACAATTTTAGATTTTTTCATTTCTAGGCTGTGTTTTTTTTCCTACTTTGCTTTAATTACAGGCGAGCGTTGAAAATGTTGTAACTCCAATCCAGGCTTAAGTGTTTTTTTTTTCAACTATTTTCCTATGAATCATTCACCTTGTTTGCTATTGAAAGTTTTACTTACTACTAAATTTAGTAAAATCCGATTCAACTCCTATTAAATTCCATTCAAACATTCGTGAATAGTTCGAGAATCTTTTCGATAACTACTACTAAATGCTAAATTCCTTTTTTATATAAGAATTGAGTCTTTAACGAATTGAGAATGTTTTCGAATTTCGAAATAATTATGAAAATATTTAAATAATTGATTTTAAAGTACCACAATACAGTAACCACAATTAAAGAAACCCATCGCGGAATGGAACCAGTGGCAAAAACAAGACTACGTAGGGTGAAATACCAGAAATATTATAAAACTCATTCAAAATAGATTAAAAAAGAAAATCTAGCGATTATTTTGCAAGAATGCTGTACTTATTTATGGACAAAACATGTGTTAATTTAAACAATAAAGAAAGCTTAATATTTGAAGTAAAAAATATGGAAAAAAGCTGAAGTTAATTTGGATTTTAAATGCAATTCGAGAGACGGTCACGTAGAAAAGCAGGGGCCATTAACAATAGCAACAACTTCACATCAGAATTGTATACAATAAGATTTTATTTAAATATATTTGCAGTGCTGCTCGACACAGCCAGCTAAAGCAGTAGCTCTATAAAAATAACGTCATTGCTAAAAATGCCATCAACAGCTCAACAATAATAAAAACAAGAAAAACAACAACAACACCATGCAAAAAGAAAGCAAAAGTGGGGGAAACAAATACATAGAAGATGCAACTCAATACAAAATTGAAATTGTTGCATATATATATGTAGCTGCATATAATGCATATATACGAGTATATATACACATAGAAACATGAATACATATGTATTTATCGTATATGAACTTGAAATGCTTGAATTTCGCGAATGCAAAAACAACAAACACAACAAATAATAAAACGGACAAAAAGTGGGGAATGTTGTTTTTCAATTTTCGGCATTTTAAAATATGTACTCGTATCAAATGAATATAATTACGTCTCATCTGCAACACTTGTATTTGCACACAGTTTATTTTTGACTCAAAATATACGGCGAGTAGATGATGGATTACTGCAACACTGCCATTGGGAACCATTTTCGAATTTTTTGTAATTCTTTAATATTTGCTTCATACAGCCGATTTGTTTATTTTCCTTCTACTATTGGACGGACTGCGGGCAGGGGAGAAGAGGAGGAAGGAATAAATACATGTCTGGGCTCCAGAGTCAGTGTTTATACCCTCTTTATTTCAATCTGATCTGTGTGTATGTTTATTAAAATCAGAATTACAAAAACCTTTAAGTAATCGAAATGAAATTTCGCACATTCGAGTATATAAATACAATGTATTTATTCAAGTGTGTTTGGTTCTGTCGATCGTTAATACAATAGAAATGTTGGCTTTTGTAACACACAACATCGTACATTTTTAGATCCTTGAAAATTCTCTGCGAATTTGTAGCATAGAGTGAGTTACTAAAAGTGAGCTCATTGCTATCGAATTCATATTTATGAAAAACAAATGAAGTCTTTGGTACAAAAATTCAAAGTTATTGCATCATAAAATGTTTTTTGCAAATAAGAAGTGCTAATATACAATACAATATTTTATATTTATTTATACTTAAATTGTGTGCGTTACTTATGTATATAATTATTTATAGTAAAAAGAAACAAAAATTCTGCATTTTTATATAAGAAAAAAGAAATTTTATTTCATCCGAAAATTAGCAAGTTTTAAGTACTTGTTTCGAATGTTTGTTCTTTCAATTATTATGCATAAAATACAACATTTCCAGTACTGATTCTATAAATTGAAATGAGTTCATCGATGGTGTTCGTTTTTTTTAGTTATTATTTTAATATGTTGCATCATTTAATAATATTTTTTTTACATTAAAAGAAAGCATATTTTAGAATACAGTGACACAGAAATTACTGTTTCTAGGAAGCACTACATTTTCATAATTTTGAAATATCGCTTTCGCTGTCATTTCAATCATTTTTAAGTAATACAAAAATTAAATTCTTTTTTCTTTGATTTTTATAACGATTTCCTAATTGTGCTCCGCAATTGCACTCTTCTTAAATTTTTCAATTCACTCTCTCTCATTATTTTGCCGGTTGAACATATTTTGCAGTATAATCAGTGTTGCCTTGCCAAACGTACATGGACACATTGTTCTGAAAGACTTGGACACATTTCAGTAAGTGCGGCTGCTCGTTTTTGTGAGTATAACTTTGCATAGAAAACTATTCAACACAGAGATAATTGAACACTGCCCATTGTGCGTTTATTCTCATTTTCAATCAGGAAGCACCGTCAAGAGTCTCTCAGACAGCAAAAACAGCTTCTGTTTAAACTAGTTCTCTATTATACATACATATGTATGTTTAAAAACTCAAAAGTTTGAGTTTCAGATGATATATGTAATTGACGCTACATGTTCTCGAAAGAGTTGAAAATAGAAACAAATGCGAATTATAGCATCTAACATGTCATATTATTTAAACTGACGGGCTTTTTATGAGTTGACTGGGATTTTTTACGAATAGCTGAAGTTGTTTTGTATTATTTTAGATATGCAATGCATTGAAATACTTCTTTTTGCTAAACTTCATGTTCCTTGTTTACAACTAAAGGTTAAAAAACCCTTAACGTAACTAAGAAACTAAACAAATCATTGAATGAATATTAGAGTTCGTTAAAGTTTATTAAGAATAGAAACTAACTTTAACTGGATTTCAAATTTCGAGTCGACTATAGTTGAAGCTTCTATGAACACATTTATGTTCTAAATGGTTGCATTTAGCTGAGGCAAACACATTTAGTTTTAAGGTAGCGGCAACACTGTTTAAAATCGTAATCTTAATCGTCGTTGCGAAGCACATGAAGAAGTTAAAATAGTAAATTGTACTCAAATAAAACAAATATCAAACAATAAATATTATAAATTACGTAATCGTATAATTACACAAATAAGTTCTGACGCGTTAATGCTCACCGTATTCGGAATCCAGAGTAGTTTTTAACATTTCAGTCTCTCTTATTTTAAGAATCTCTTAAATTAAGATTAAGTCTCTAAAAAATTAACAAACTGTTACACCATAGAAGGATTTTGTATGAAGCTTGTGTTCTATAACGCAATTTCTGATTTCCCACAAGGCGATGTGTCCAAGGATCGTATCTATCGCGTTGTGGTAGAGCTTCTGTATATAAAAATTAAATGGTTTTTCTCGATAAACTCACAATCCACTCAAAGGATTTTTATAGTTCTTTTAATACTCTTGAAAATTTGTGGATCTTAGCTTATACTTTGGTTTAAAAACGAAATAACTGGACAGTCGAAAAAGTAAGAAACGCAAGTAGAAGCGCGCTCATTTACGGTGCCGTGTATGTGGCGCGTGTGAGAATTTGAAATACTTTAACAATACGCGCAACAACAACAACAAAAGGCAACCCTCCATATCACAAGATCGAAATTGCAGAATAAATTCGTCGGCAAATCAAAATCAAATGATTCATATTTTCAAGTCAAGTGGTTCATTTTTATGGTGCGTAAAAAAATTGATGGTATTTTAATCGTATATTAATAGATTCCTCGTTTTGCTGTGTTTGCAGAATTTTAATTGAATTGAAAGCAACTAAGTTTTTAGTGATTGTTCAATACATTTAGTATTTACAGAATGGCATCGTGCATTTGGTTACAGACAACAAGAAATTCGAGCTGCGTACTATTCATGTACTTTCTTCAGTGTACATTCGAAAACACAATTCGCCATTCCGAACAATTCGTATCCTTAGGATAATCGGAACATAAAAAACGAGAGGAAGATTACGGAATTTGATATCCGTCAATGGCGGGAAATAGAAGGCGGCCCAGCAACGTCGGCTGGTACGGTTATAAAACAGGCATAAAACTGTTACCAAAATTTTTTTGTTTCATTCTTTATTTTGTAATCTCGCAGTCGTAACTTATTTCGTACTTCATTTTGCAATGCTTCCCGTGGTCTGCTCGTTGTTGTTATTCTTGGTTGATTTCTCTTTTGCGTCTGCCCCATTTTCTCTCGCTTCCCATTTATGTGATTTCTTCTGGGTAACTTCAAGAGTTGGCTTTGATTTTAGCCGTTCAGCCGGCAATTTTCCTCTTTGTTTTAAATGTGAGTCTCATTGACAGAGACACATTAACAAAGAACGCGAAATTTTATTCGAAAATAAGTTTAGTTTTGTAATTCTTCAGCTAAAGAGCTTTAGCTCTCTCGTGATTGAATTCGCTTTCGAATTCGTGAATAACTTAACCTTGACGCTGAAGCAGTAAGTTTATTTAAATGCTTTTTATTACTTTTCAAAGTTGAAAAGCTGTTACATTCTTATCTGTACTAATTTAATTATCTGTCAACTTACGATTGTTTGCCGGTTTATTATGTTTTATTCTGTGTGTGCACCTTCTAAGAGTTTGGAGTATAGTATATCAACTTTTTTTGTCATAATTAATTGAAAGTCAGAAACTTTCTTTCTGCTTCGCCGGAATTTTAAGGAAACGTTATTAAATTAAAACTTAATGTTGATAAGTTTTTAAAATACATCGAAGAGAATTGGTTTAAAAAGCTCTTAATAAAATGTGTCCTCTCCCAGAACAATCTCTCCATATGCTCACAAAAAACGTGTAGAAACGGCAACACTGGTGAAACACATGCTGAAAAGGAAGCTAAAATGAGAGCGAGAGAGCTGGTGCAGAACTCTGTGTTGGTATCGCGGCGGCAACGAAACCGGTGAATACACACTCACCTCAAGGAAATTCTGCTGCTGTTATTTGCTAATAATAATTTGGTGACGATCTTTTTGTTAGCAAGTAGAATTTTCAGTTTTAATTTAGACTTACAAGTGGATGGTAAGAGCTGGATGGCTGGAAAATAAAAGAATATTTAAATATAATAGAAGCAAAGGAAGATTTCGGGAACGATCACGAAGGCTTGAAGAAACATTGCTGCATTAACTTGTTTGGAGCCAAAGAGAACCCGATAAACTGTTGTTTTAAATAAAGCATTTTTTACTTTGTATCCAAAACCGGGCGAATTGCTTTCTCCGAGATCCCGCAGATTAGAATCCCGGACAAGTGAAGCGCGTTCCAGAAGCGGTAACACCCGCCATACGCCGCCCGGTGGATTACAAGGCGTATGCGCATTTTTTAAAATAGAGCAACATTTTGAAGAATTTCAAAGCCCCCTTTAAAGAGAGGGTTGGCAATAAAAGGGACAGTAGAGGAGATTACTCCCTTTACAGTTCATCAACATATAAAATTAAAGACGTACGTAAGAAGAAGAGGGAGCGGAAGAAGGAGGGAACAATAATAAGAGGAATAAGGAGAATTATAACGGAAAAGAGAATATCTGTTTATATCTTATCGTGCAACAGTTAAAACAAAACACAGATAACATCAGTCGTCGTAACAAAAGGTGTGTGTGGCACCTTTTGCCCCCCCCCCCCCTCTTAACTAATTTGACAAAATTTACATTAAAAATATATACATACATTTATGTATGTATTCACAAGAATTCTATGATTGCGGCTTCAACGATTACGTCATCGATGATGTATAAAAATAGAAAACCTACGACGAAGCCACAGAGAGTGAAAGAAGAACGCGTTTTTGCTTGCCGCTGTATCGCGATTTGAATCTGTTTTAATATCGAGGGTGTTCGTTGCGTTTATTTAAAAATACAATAGTTAGATTTTGAATAATGTTCCTGGTGGTTTGCTGGGTTTGCTGCTGCTCTTGAATTATTGTATGAATGAGGAAGACGTTTCTATTTCTGCACTTTTATTCATCTATGACAACATCTCAAAGCCAGTTCATAAATTATTATCTTGAATTAATAATTCCGACATCTAAAGTGGTATGGATGGAGTATTATCTGGTCTTGTGTAGATTTCGTCATACTCTTTGTTTAGATTTTTGCTGGGCTCTCTTTTAACGATCTCTTTTTTATTTTTTTATATTTTTTCCTGTTTGGAAATTGTTAGCTCATTCGTACTTCGTTTAGTGATTTTTTTAGGCTTTTCATTTACTGTCAAATTTCTATCATAATTTTTGAATCGACCGAAATTATTTAATTCTTGCTCATATTAATTTGTAGAATCTTCACAGTAAAACAATGTAAAACACGAATTTCCTCAGTTTTTTAAAGTGTTAAAATAAAATATACACCAGAAATGTGTCATTTTCAAGTTTTGTCGGCTAAACATTAACGTATGTTGATGCTTATTTATGAAGACGTCGTTGCGCAGCGCAGTGTGTCAAGGTGAATACCGAAAATACATCATATTAAAGATGGTTTATTAAAATGAATTTGACTCGTACATACTTCTCAAAAATATCTGCTCCTGATTCAATTCAATATTTTTATATTCAGAGTTGTTGCGTTTCTTCTGCAGTTGCTAAAAAATTAAAACCAAAGCATTTAAATAAATAATAATTACAATCTGCGGCATGATTTTTTAAAGTCGTCTGCCAACTTTCCTTAGTCACACTTTTTAAACCAATAACAAAGCGAGAAACAGAGAGAGAGAGAGAGAGAGAGAGAGAGAGGGAGAATAAACCTGTCATTGTAGTATAGGTTGGATGTTTTGGATGCGACTGTATTTTTCGTTTGGCACACTCGGTTTTGTCAGATAATTGTTGGACGCGTGCTCCAGGGATTCAATCACCTCTCGAATTAGGAAAGTCGAACATTTTCCACCATTTTTCCCTCGCATGGCGTTGATTCGGTTTTTCTTTGAAGAGTGGCTCTTGCTTTCTAGTCTAAGATTTCAGTCTTTATTGATCCCATTCTCGTGTTCTTGACTTTAAATCTGAAGATTCTTTCTCTCAATTTCAATTGTTTTTTGAGCACTTACTACATGCCACCGGAAGTGTTTTGCCACCAAATTATTCACTGTTTATGGGAATTCTTCAATTTGAATTTATTTAGATGCATAGAGATATTAAAGGAACTCCAGAAAGTCCCAAGTCCAAAAGCCAAACAATTCCTTAATTTTTTCATGATTCATGCATGGTGTTGCATTTTCGGAAATGACGTCAAAGTGATCCGTTGAGTCGCATGTTGGTGAAAAGATCGACAGAATGTGGAAATATTTTTTGGAAACATAATAATATGCATCAAATGTTCACCGAATGAATCGACTATATGAGGAGAACAACAACAATTGATTTTACAAAAATAAACACATGTGAACGACATTTCGAAATATTTTGTAGCAGCCACGAAATGAGGCGCAAAATGTTCTTGTTTCTTGTGCTCATTTCTGCAAAACACTCGAAAATAAAAGTTTTAAAAATCAACAGAAAAGAAAAATCTTTTTACCGGTTCAAATCTTGCCGCTCACAATTTTTCTTGCACGTTTTTATGTAGTTTTTAAAATTCTTTTAAGAGTTCAAGGCTTTTTTAAATTTGTTGTTGTCTTATTTTATGGACCGAAATACTTTTTGAACATTCAAAGACAACGTTTTCTTTAAATTGGCCTTTTGCGCCCATCAAAAATATTCGAATGAAATATCGAAACTTCGAACATTTCCTCGCTGCGCTCATAGCGTTGATCATACGTGAGCATGGTTTTCACATTTCAGACTTTTGATCATTTCATTTGTGGTAAACTCTTTGTACCAAACGGACGCAGACTCGGTTACGTATTCTTCACGACGTATTTGAAGGCGCAGACAAGAGTGCTTTATTGAAATTATTCGATTTGAACACAAAACTAATTGAATTTGCACGTCAGCAGGGCGTTAAAAATAGTCATATAGCACGAAAGCAAGACACGAGGACACTCGTTTTTAAAGTCGTATATTCGTATACAGAGAGCACAACTTTGACAAGCAACTGATCCGAATCCGTTCTAATTTCCTTCGCTTTCAATTGTATTTTCAGATTAAACGACACCTTGCGTGATAAGGAACATCAGGTTAACAAGGATCTCGAGGAAATTGAGGAAACCTTCCACCGCATCTCCGATCTGCAGGACCAGTTCAACGCGCTGCTCGAGCAGATCCAAGACGTGCACGTGTTTGATGCGCAAATCGCCCGAATCGAGGAGCATTTGAATCAATTGGAAGAGCGCGTGACACACACTATACAAGAGAGCAAGCAACTAATAGCGTCCACCAAAGACAAATACCTGAAGCAGCAAGATCTGGTTCCGAACGACGTCAGCCAGGAATTCACCGCCTTAGAACTGCTTTCAGAGCGTGTCCAAGGCGCCATGGAATCGAAGCAGAAGGACTTCAAACGGGCCAAGACCGTTCGCACCGAATACCTCGCCGGCGTCGACGAAATACAACGCTGGCTGTTGCAGGCTGAGGTCCAGGTGCAGGACCGCACTCTGGAGCCGGTGCAGATGAAGGAACTGTTGCATCGCATCCATCAGGAGATCTCGGGCATTTATGAGCGCTTCACACTGGTCAAGACGAACGGACAAGTCATCATCGACAACTGCCGCAACAGTGACGAGAAGCTGCTGGTGCAAACCACAATCGATCAGCTGGCGCAGCAACTGGGCCAGGTGCGATCGTGGCTGGACGAGAAGAAGCAGCAGGTGGGCGACAGTTTGGACGCGTGGACGAGGTTTTTGAATTTGTATCAGATCGTCATGTCGTGGGCGGCAGAGCAAAACTCCTTCCTGGAACAGAACATCGATTTGAGAACGTTGCCGGAGGCGCGCAGCAAGCTGCAGGACTACCACACGGCTGTGAAGAGCATTAAGCCGATCGTCAAGCATCTCAGCGAAATGGACAAGGAACTGGAACACATTGGACAAGTGACAACTGTAGGCGATCTCAAGGAAAAACTGCAAGAGGCGGAGGAGGCGAAGGTTTCGGTGGAAGCAGTGCTTTTGGAGAGGGTAAGTTAAGTAGTTGAGATGGTTACGTAAGACCACAGAGGTCTTGAAGTGGTAGTGAAGGTGACCACGGTACAGAAGAATAGAAGGCTTCAAAGAGTTTGAAAGCAGTAAGTTTCACTTGGTTTTTCTCTATTTCGTTTCCGTTTTCTTGTTCTGGCTGGCCGTAGAACTCACTGCTGCAGGAAGCCTGTGAGGAATGGGACCAGTGTGAACGCAAAATCAAGGACATACGCAGCTGGATTGAGAAGGCGAAGCAGTCTCTTGACTCGCCACAACACAAGAAGAAGCCGCTGCGCGATCAGTTGGGTTACTGCGAGAAAACGCTGGCCGACATCAACGTGCAGAAGACGAAACTGAGCCTGTCAATTGAGAAACTGGAGGTGAGTTGGACGGAGCGTAAAGTGAAAGGAGACGGCTGATAGAAATATTATAATAAGAATCTCACTAAACTATTCTATTCTTTTGTTTCTAATTTCCACTCCTCGCCTCCGCCCTCGTTCCCGGCGCTGCATTTGTATCGGTTCGCTTGACAGGTGCACTTCCGCAGCGGCATGGGCGGCGATCCACGCCTCAGTGAGAATGTCGACGAGTTGCTCAAGATCTTGGACGGACTGGGAGACTTGGTCAAGACCAAAACAACCAGTCTGGAAGAGACGCTCAACCAGATCGACGTGTACCAAGCGCAAATGCAGACGCTGCGTCAGAAGATCATTCAAGAGGAACAGCAGCTGCGCCTCGTGCTGGCGCCCACATACTTGCCACACGAACGCGAGCGCGCTTTGGCCGACCAACAGGTACGTACCCGCCAACAGAGCGCTGCTAGCACTGGAATAGGAGACAGAAGCTAGGCGTTGGTCAGTGCTGTAGGCAGCCCTGCGTATGAGTAGGAAGGCTTTCACTAGTAGAACGTAGAAGACTCTTGAGTACTTAGTTGTGTGTAGTTTGTCACTAAAATACTCTCAGAAACAGTTACGCAAGCTAAAGCGCATACGTTCGTGCGTCTCTACAGTAGAGTGCAGCGTACGAACATGAAATGGAAAGAATATAAAGAACACTAAAACCGAATGTACGTTAAAATAAAACAGAAAGGTTTACAAAACAACAGTTAATTATCACAAAATTAATTATCTAACCAGCAAACCAATCAGTTTTCGGCCGTTTGTTTTAAAAGCTAACAGAGAGCCATTTGCTAGTGCAGTGAAAATCTTCCAAATCCTTGGAAATAAAACGGTTAGCAAAACGTTGCACGGTGGCTGTATTTATTATTATACTTTTACCTAATTATTTACTTTTATCTGGAATTATTTATTCTGTTTGTTTTTTAAGTTTGGCATTTTTGTCCTTTTGCATTATGATTTATAGAGAATTTAGTGCAAATCTTTGGTTTTCTCATTTTTTCCTTGTTTTTGTAATTACTTTTGTCATTTTTGGCTACATTTATTATTTGGTTCATTTAATATTCACCAATTAAATTAAGTTTGTTATTTTTGATTTGATTTTTTTGAGCATATATTTTGTTCCAAAACATTTTGAAAACACCGTGCAGCTGATTCATCCACCTTCACTCATAATTGATTAACCAAATCGTGTATGGAAAGTCATCAGCTCCAATCATTAGCATCATTGATCCTCATTCATGTTTCGTCAGTCAGTCAATCATTATAATTGTACTAATTTTCTGTGTCGAATATTTCTATAGATCATAATATCCATTAAAACTTAGGCAAGTTGGCACCGGGATTATTTCAGCTTTTAACACTTTCCTACAGCATCAATTACAATGTCTGTCCATGTCACATGTCACATTTCATAAGTTACAATAAATCAAAGGGAAATATTCTCCTTTTCGAAGCACTTCAAAGTTTTATTTTTTTAAGTAGTTCGACGCATGAAGTGAAACATTTCGAAGCAAATACTTAAATACTCTCCCTTCTCCGTTCGTTCCTACTTGCTACACCCAGCTATTCATAGGTACATACATACATACATACATATGTATATGCTTTTACTCGAATAGACTTCTCGGCTGTGGAGTTTTCAGTAGTTCGGAAACGTGTTTTTTGCATTTCAAATGACTCGTTGTTTATTTTTAGACCCGAGATCCGATCATAGCAGATCTCGTGATGCTTAGAATTTGTGAGTATGTATTTAAATTGTGTGGGTTTATAAGACTTAGAAAGGGGAGGTAGGATTTTCGGAGGGAAAATTAAATTTTTCCATAAATTGTTTTTCAAACTTAAAGTAAACAAGTGTGAAATAAAGTCACTCACTTTAAGGCTATTCCATTTGTATATATGTATGTAATATTTCCCTATGAAAAACCTTCAATAATTAATATTTTCAAAAGTTATAAGGGTAAGTGCAACTCTATTCTTTATAAATTTACATAAACGTTTAACTGAACGCGTAACTGAAATCCATGCCGGATGATTAAAACCCTTCCCAAATACTTAACGAATATCAACTAATGAGGTTTCTATTAGAAGTCTTTCTACAGATTATACTAGAACTATTATATGAAGAAATCTTTTTTAAACCCAGCAGCACGGAGGTCCATGTCCATTGATTGTCCTAATTAAGCACACTCACTTTGCACTGATATACGTATTAGAAATTAAGTGGACATCAATCGAACCATTTTAGTTTAATTCACCTCTTCTCATTTCTTCTCGTAGTTTATTCACTCTCATCTCGTCATTTTCATTTCATGCCAAAAATTTACATTTTCCTAATCAAGCTTCAACTATTAAGATTTCTTTGACTCTATTCAAGCTTTGACTATACTCGTATTTCAAGGAATTCGGAACGTAGTTAATTAGAAAATAAATTGGTTTGCATTATTTCCTTTACTTTTTAAAAGATATTGCTCTTGGTATTTATTATACATATAACTATTTCACACAACTACAGGAAACATACACATACACACATACTCGTACATTAGTAAATGACCAGAGCAGTCTTGACCTACATACATATCTCACATATCTATTTATACATATAAAAGTACCTCATAATGGGGCTTTAAGGTTTTTGGTAATTCATTTTGTTTGACATTTCTTTCTTTTTCTTTTTATTTGCATTATTTACATTTATGATCTTGAAATCGTGGTATAAAATCTGGTGTTGTTGCTCTCAAAAACGGTCCATACTGGTGGTACTTTATGGGCAATGCTATATACGTATTTATAAAAATCCGTCTAACTTGTCATGGTAAAATAATGCTTTGTACTGGTAAATGGTAAAAAACGAATTTTTCTCTTAAAACTAATTCCATTGGGAACATATTTAATGTGCTACTCACCATACTCACCAATTCCTGTGGATACCTGGCTTCAATTTTACTAACGCTAACTTGCAACTAATCTGGTTCATTTCGCTGTTGATAATCCCGAAACTAACCAATAAAATAATACTTTCGCATTAATGTAATCATTAATAAAACTTGTCTTCTTCTTGTCGTGATGGGTCCTTTACACAAATTGTCCATTTTCCCCAATGCGATGTCTGTGTCTCTATCTGTCTGTTTGTTACATACGCGCGTCGCCACACTAGGCCTGTCGAGAGCGTGTGAAAAACCTGCACTCGAAAATTACTGCACGCAAGGAACGCATCAAGCTGCTGATTCATCGCGGCACCCCAGACGATGCCATTTCCGAAGCATAAATTCATGCGTGCCGCGTTCCTCCTTTCTACACATTTTAAGCCACATAAAAAGATCATTTATAATATTTACTTAATTTAGACGAATATCTACTTAATTTATAGTATATTTAATTTAAAATATGAAACCAAAGAAACAGCGACCATCGACTGTAGTGCAGCGGTTTGCCGAAAGGGGACGACGACTGTGATGTCCAGACGGTTGAAATAAACACATGAAGTTCAGCTCCCATGGATATTGTGTGTTGAATCGATCGCTTCTTCCGACACACAGTCGGATCTGCCTTGTAGCAGATAACAAGTCCTTAGTAGTTTCACGATACTGTCAAAATATTACTATTATTTAACGGCGAAAGCAAGACCACAAATAAAAAATGAAAAACCAAAGATTACATTTAAAGTCAGACTTTTCTATTTATTTACATCTATCTAAATATTGTAATTTACCTTTCAGCGTAGGTTCAGGTTTGTTTACTCGATGCTTAGTTAGATTGAGTCCATCTGGTTAGGATTTTATTTATTTTCATATATGATTTTTGAGCGTTATAAAAACAACCTAACGTTTTTGGCAAATCTTCCCTCCATTTTCCATTTCTGACACCGCTAGGCTCTGCGCACTTCCATCGAAGACATGCAACAAAAATACGATGTGATCGCTGCTCTGTCATATACCCTGGACCCACATTCAGTGGTCACTACCTCATCGGCGGTATCAATGCTTTTGAAGCCATCGAAAATAGGTCTGACATATGCCGAGGTGCTTTCGGGGCAGTCAAGTCCGGTTAATTTTGCGCTAACAGAAAACGTAGCACAGCCGAGAGCACAAAATGCAAAGATCGAAAAGCCAGTCGCCATCCGGCGCCAGGATGAGCATGATCAACACAGCCCACAGTTAGAGAAGCAGCATCTGCAGCAACAAGCAATTGAACTTCAGCAATATGTTAGCGAGGACTCTGAACCCGTGATGGCCACAGGGCTCGAAGTTAAAGAAGCTACTCGCACCAACACAGCCGAGGCCAGTGTTAGTCAAGATGGACAGGTTCATAGAAACGGAAGGCGTAAGCATAAAACCCCTACCACTACTGCAACGACCAAGAGGCATACGAAAACTTTCACAGGAACCCAGCAGCTGCCTGATATGGGAACGCAGCAGCCCCGGCAATCGACGCAAGAACAAATTGACCACATGTGGCACAAAAAAACTACAAGCGGCGAAGAAGTCATTGACCATGACAGGGATCAAAATCAATTTCAGCCGCATCCTCAACAGCATCGGCAACACGTACCGAAACATTTGAATCAACGCGAATCGCGTCGCCCTCGTTCGCCACGTCGCAAACCACAGTATCATGGTCCAACCACACAGCAACATGAGGATGTAACCGTAATACGCTCACATTTGCGTTTGCCTGATGAAGAACGCGCTCGGTCACGCAGTCCCATTTGGGTGCCGGGCTCGACTTCGTATGCCGAGGTTTTGCGTGGCATTGAGTTGGAACGCATGCGCGTTGCTGCAGCTCAAGATCTGTCGGAAGATCCAACCCCTCAACAAACAACTCTAAGTGTACCAATAATTAACAATCCGGCAGTAGGTAACATAACAACTATTATAAGTGTTCCGGAAGGTTCACAAATGTTTGAGGATATAATGGCGCGGGCGCCACTGAAACTCCATAGAAATAAAGGTAGTTTTGAACAGACAACGGAATTCTACGCGGAACAGCAGCAGCCACAAGAACCACAATTTATATCGCAGCAACAAATAGAAGCAGTTTCTCAAGGAACTCAATTCGAAACATCCACTCCATCATCATCTTACATCACTGAAGTGCCTATGACTGCGGCAGAAATACACGCGACGTACTTGCAGCCGGACCCGCAACTGTATCAAGCATATGATCCGGTTGATCAGAATAGTCAATGGAACTACAGCACCCAATCGGTGGTACAACCGCCAGAACAGTCGACACAGCAGGCCTACTACGATCAGATTATGCAAATGCAGTACCCGACAAATGTACCTGCCGCAACCACGCCCGCGTACGCTGGCTATCCATATCAAGCCACAACTACGCAATACCAACTTTTGACTGGCTACTATCAGCAAGAGCAGCAAAGTGAGGGCTACCAGACGTTGTACACACCCGAACAATCGCAGTTGTATTATACACAGCCTGTGGATACGTTAACATTGCAGCAATATCAATTAATCTCACAAGAAAGCCCGGATCTGCAAGATCCGTATGAACCACAAGAAGGACGCCAATATCCATATGAGCCTGATCTCAGTATACCTGGTACGAGCCTACCAAATGTTTTGGACGCAGTGAGCACATTGGCATCAATGGTGCACCAGACCACTTCCAACTTTACTACAAGCCAACTTAGTCAGAACCAATTTCAGACACTGGAGCTCTCTCAGCGGCCAGTCTCACACGAGTCGCAATCTATGCACGTGGAAGAACTTCGTCCTGATATAACATTTGGCCAATTTGAAATTAATGAAATCGAGTCTATTCCTAATGAGTCCAGTCCAACTCAAATTGAGTTCAAAGCTCCTGTTGAGTTAAAAGCTGAAGTTCCGCAACATGATGAACTAGAAGTTCAGATTCCATTTGAAGTGAATAAACAGGATTCGCTACCGATGACGGTGCCAATAATGAGTGGCACGGATGTGGGGCGACAAGATGGGGCCGTTTCCCAAAAACAAGCACCTCAAAACATTCAGAAAATTGAAGGAGCTACAGGTACGACATATGCAGAGGTATTATTTGGTTTAAGACATGGTAATGCTTTCCAGCCATCCAGTCCATTAGAAATGGAAATACAACCTCAAAAAACACAAGTCCGTAGTACAGCATCACCAACACAAATAAGAAAAGCCCAACCATACCAATCGCAATCTCATTATAATGTGACAACTAAAACAACGATGACTACAGTAACGACAACGACGAACAAATCGACCACGAGTAATGGAAAGCAGACAAACTCTCCTTCTATAGACTCAAGGGAAGTCCATAGAAGTGAAGATATTCAAGCGCTGCAACATCATACGCAAAAATCGAACAGACCTCAGCGTCAGAGATCTGAGCAGAGCAAAGATTTTAACAGTAGCAAAACGAAAGATATTAGGAATGCTTCTAATAATTCTTTAACGAAGTCTACGTTGAGTTCAGCACCGACGTCAGTGCTGCCAACCACAATGGCGAAAAAATCGTCTGTGGCAAAATTGCCAACCCAGAACGCTAAGCCAACAACATTAAAGCACGATGTAACAAATCCACTATCAGAAACAATTAAGTTTACTTTACCAGAAAAGAAGGATAAACTAGACGCGAAAACCTTAATTGTTTTGGGAGACGCCAAAGCGGCTATAAAGAAGAAAAGTACTGCGAAATCATTGCAAGGAATCGTGGAACCCGAAAGGCATTTCCATGATCCGGAAACTGAAGAGAATACCGCAAAGAAATCAAAGAAACAAAAGAAACACACCAAGAAGAGCAATGATGAAAACGATATATATGTAGATTTAGATACAGCGCCAGCTGACACATTCGCTGCTAAGCCGAAAAAGGATGTAAAATTAAGCACATTAGAATTTATTGCAAATGAAATGGAACTTCAAGAAGAAGTTTCTGTGAAAAAAGACAAAAAAAAGCACAGGAAAAAAAGCGATGGGATATTTAAACCTGAGTTTCAAAAGGGTACACAGAGTAATATTGACAAGGCAATTGACACAGTTGATATGGTTAAAACAGAAGCGAAACCAGAAAGAAACAAAATTATTATTATAGAAAAAGAAAACCCATCCACAGTCTGTACCGAGACGGTTAAGGAATCAACCGTGATTACTGAGACAGCAACTGGAAACGATAATGAAATAGTTGAAGGAATTCATCTCAATGATGAACCTATAGTAGGACGTCAGTTAGCTGAATTTACGCAAAGCATTATTGCCTCAGAGCGTGAAGCCGCACAGTTGCACGAAAAAGCAGAAGAAACCCCGGCAGTTGTTTCAAACCTAAAGGAAACAGCATCAGAAATACTAGTATATTCAAATGCGCAGGATATGGTTGTTCTGGAGAAGCCAGAACACACAGAACTTATCAGTAAAGAGGATGTAGTTGATGTTTCTCCAGGGGACAAATCAACAGTAAAAATGCTCGAAATACCGCAGAATAAAATTGTTACTAGTGCTAAAGTAGAGGAAAATCCCGACCCTAACGCAACTATAACCACTTTCTCTAGCAGCATGAAAGGAGAAGCTGTTATTAAAACCATAGTATCAAAAAAGATAGATATCTTGAAGACAATTGCTGCCGATGGAAAGGATATCGTTAAAGAAGTCCTTGAACATGAACCAGAAGTTCAACGAGAGATTATAGAATTGCCAACAGAAATAAAAACAACAGTAACCAAAAATCGAATCCAGGAACATCTAAAAGTCGAGCCTTTAATGGAAGAACCTCAAGAGGTAGAACCTTTAAAGCCTCTAAAGGGCATTGAAATACCAGCTGAAATTATAAACCGTGGAATGAAATTAGGTACAGAAGTAAATACAAATTCATACAAAAAGCAAAAGGACGTAAAGCAGTCAGTGCTTGATTTTATTTCTGTGGAACAAGTCAATGCTAGGTCGGAAAATACACCCAACAAATCTGAGAAAAACGAGGCTTTAGTACCATTGAAAAATGTAGAAAAACTTAAACCCCAACAACTGCTAGAAAAAACAGCAACACCAATATTAAAACCAGAATACGACAGTTTAATGGAACAGAGGGTAGCTGAAATTACAGAACCTCAGCCTATCTTAGAAACAACAGAGCTCCTGAATGAATTAAGTGCAACCACATCTCAACGAGAACAAACAAACAAATCCAATGGATCAACAGGTACCACACCACAAGAAGCTGAACGCGCGGTTATTAAAACTACCACCGTGCGTGTTACCAAAACAGTTAAAAAGAAGTCACAAGATAATGACGTTATTAAGGATCCAACACGGGAAGAAGAGCCTGAACGTGAAATCCTCGTTCCGGAAGAACTAAAGGAAAAACCATCTGTAGAAACATCTGAATCAATCATTACAGAGTTTAGTGATAGTGGTGTTGTTAAGAAAACAACTGTGCGAACAAGCAAAAGCACTAAACAACAAGCAACCGCACAACACGAGGTAGAAGAAACTGAGTCCGAAGAAAACATTGAGTTGGCTGAGAAGCAAGAACCCATTGTGGAAGAGGAGCCAAAGCCCGTTATAGATACAGTAGAATGTAAACAAATTTCAATTCTAGAAAATTTGGAATCGTATACTAAGGAAATAGATCCAGTAGAAAAACCTTTGGCATTGGATCAAAAGACGGAGAGTATCGCCACTACAGCAGTTAACCTAGTAGCATTGAATATGCAAGAGCCTATTGTAACCTCAAACAATGAGTTTAAGAAAACAAAGATAATACGCACAACTAAAATTGTTAAAAAGATTTCCCAGAGGAATGAAAATGATTTGATTGAAGACAAGAAAGATGCTCCAATTGAAAAAGACGAAGACATGTGTGACCAAGGATCTTTCGATAATTCCACCCAGATAGGTTCGGATGGTGTAACTAAAACTACAATCGTTCGTACAACCAGAATTATTAAAAAGGTTCCTCAAGATGATAAGACTGTTGAAGAACAATTTGAAGGATATGAACCAGAAGCAATCAAATTAAGTTCAGTATCACCAGAAGTAACAAATCAAAGTCCCGTAGTCGTCGAAGAGCCAAGTGAAGCTTTAAGTACGTCCACACAAATTGATGGTTCTGTAACTAAGACCACAACTATCCGTACAATGAGAATCGTTAAGAAAGTGTGTCAAGATGACAGATTACAAGTACAAGAATTTGCATCTCCTGAAGATCTAACTATCGATCCTCCAATGATCGAAATGAATGACCAATTGTCTACACCAAATTTAGAACACTCCACACAGGAAGGAGCATATACATCACATTTACAAACTGGAGTATCTGCTGGCAATATTAAAGAAGTTCAAAATGCTTGTTCCGCAGATGCCACTGCTTCCAATGAAAATAAGATTTTGGATATTGAAAGCATTCAATTGGCTAATGTAGAAAATCTACGTACAGAAAGTCCAAGGGATAGGGTTAGTGTAGGAACGACACAAAATAATACCATAAATGCAGAGACTTCATTGTCTGGTCAGTCACTCGCAATCGCAACCGGTTACTTAACTAAAACTGCAACTACTACCAAACGTTCGACTTTAACTACTACTGAAAGACGCAGCTTTGAACGTAAAGATGGCACAAGTATTGTTTTTATGGACGATGGCGTAGACAGTGTTTATCCCCCCGGTGTAGTTCAAAAGATTTCCCTCATAACTCATGAGGAAAAGCACAAAACTCCTATCGTTAAAATGCATTTAAACTTCCCTGAGGTAAGCATGCGAGTAACAGAGACAGTAACCGAAAACTTAGTCGCTTCAGAAACCATTAGTGAACAGAGTAAAGCATCCGTAAAAGAAATTCTTTATCAGCCTTCCCAAAGTACTTTCCCAGAACCCGATGAACGAAAAGAAATGGTCACATCTGATGTAAAGAATATAACAGGAGTGAGAGAACCTATTTCATTATCAGAATTCGGTGCAGAATTTAAGAACGACCAGGTAGAACATATAGAAATAACAACAGACGAAAAGCAACTTTTCAAAGAAATTCAGAAGAAGTTATCGAAAAAACATAAAAAGAAAAGACCTGCACTTCCCGAAGATTTCTTTAATCTGGAGACTACAAAAAGTAATGAGAACAATTCTGTTGAAGAAAATAGAGAAATATATGTAGATGGGGATACGAAATCCTTAGAAATATCAAGAACGAAACCGATTCCTGAATTGATTGTCGCGAATAAACTTATAATTGATAGGGCAGAAGAGGTCGAGAACAAGACTCAAGTAGACCACATTGTAGGACCAACAAAATCGGTAGATTTAATAGCAAACTCACATGCGGAATCGCCTTCATTTTCTGTACTAACCAAAGCTAACGACTTTAATCTCGCCGAATCCCTTTACCAACAAAATGCCTCTAAATCCGTTAACATACTGAAATCAGTGGCAATAACCTCCGAACGCCAACAAGTGCAAACTCCTGACATTAGTAAAAAAGAAGGCATTGCTAATAATAATGTAGGTAACATCAGCGAATCTACTACACCTGTTGAACCAATTGCTCTTGAAAGGCTTTCTGACAAACAAAGTCCTTCTAAGAAAGTATCCACTGCAAGTTACACATTGGATTCCACAAGCCTAGTAAGTACCCTTTCCCCTGTTTATTATTTTGAAATACCAAAATATGATATAATAAAATTGAATAAAGCTGAGGTAGCTCTATGTATAAGTAAGAATAAACCACAAGCAATTCATACACACCCCGAACCTACAACTCCAAAAGACGTAGCAATGCAGGTAACAGATTTAGTTGTTCCATCTGACAATTACTTGGATACGATTTACCACTATTCCGAAGTTCCAAAGTATAATTTATTAGAATTACAAAAAGTTGAGTCCAAATACGCGCAGAAGGAAACTGAGGAAATTGCAGAAAGTAAACATGTTCTAGCTTCTGGAACTTTACATCTTAATGATATAATAAACGAACCAGAATTGATCGTTTCCATCAAAAAAGATTCAAACGTAGAAGTCAAAGAAGTTCAAGAAGAAATAGCAAAAGATTATGGGAAGACTAACCAAGGAGACTTTACAGACGTAACATCTGAAGACCCATTAACATCAGTTCAAAGCCTTGATGATTATGATTCAACAAATACAACATATGTGCCAGATAATAATATAATCTCTACAAAATTACAAAATAAAACTAGTGTGTCCGCTCTGGAAGAACCGATGCCGATAACAAGCGAAATGAAAACAGTTCGATTTGGCGAAATAGTTTTTGAAAAAGAAGATGAACAGCGCACTACTGCTGAAGAAATAAAATGTGAGATACTTGAGGAAAATACATCTGTTGAAGATGATATACTTGTATGTTCTGAAGAAGTAGCTACAAATAACAACTTATTTACCTACCTTTCTTTTGAACTCCCAAAATATGATTTAACAAAAATTAATAAAGTTGAAAATGCGTACAAAATATTGAACAATAAACCACAGGAAGCCGACATCTCCTCGGATATCGATAATTCGACATATTCACTTGCTACAAAGTCCAGCGAATTGTTTCCATCATTCTATAATTATGATGTGCCAAAGTATAATTTATTACAATTGCAACAGGTTGAATGTAAGTTCAGGGAAGCAGAAATAAAGCAAGTTGAAGAAGAGAGACATCCTTTAGTAACTGGTACTCAAGGAGTCACTGATGTAAGGGTAGAAGAAACTGTTCCCGAAAATGATAGTAATGCTATCGTGTTAAAAGAGATACCCGAATACAATAACATTGTATTAGAAGAAAATCAAATTGGAAAAGATACATTACAAGAAATAATTGCTGGTAAATCAAATGAAGAACAAAATGAAGCTGATAAGACGGATATAACTGCTTATACAAAAGAAATTCAATTAGAAAAGATCGAGGTCGAACTTGAGCAACATGCCCTGGAAATTCCCAAAGTGGTGACAAACGAAGTTCAATTGAAGGATTCTTTAACGGAAGTTAAAACATTAGCAATCAATAAAGGCAAAGAAAATCTTGCACCAGAAGCGGAAATATCTTTGGTGTATCATGGTGTATCTATTGTTGATGAGTCGATGGATAAAGAAATTTCTGCACCAAAACAACTGGAAAAAAGCGATTCTCTTGAAGGCGTAGTATCGGAATCAGAAGAACTGCAGCAGCCCACTGGTGGGGAATGTTCAGTTGATGTTATTAATAAGTCCGATAATTCTATTAAAATTGACGAAACGAAGAGAATTCAGCAAGAAATATTAAATACTGAATCGGATGAAAGTCATAAAAACATAAGTTTACAACTTGATGAGAACGAGTACTCTAGTCAAATGGACTTCCCTGTTCATCAGTTACAAACTAAGTGGTCAGAAACACAACCACTTTCAGATGAAAAGCCAGTTATTGACACTTGGTCGAGCGTTTTAGAAGATAGTGGTCCTAATGCAGCTAACATTGCATTCAACTCGAATTTGTCTGCAGATGCTCCGGAATTTACTCCATCTTATCTCAGACATGCTTATTCCGATCAGACGAACACATTTCTTGCAAATGAAAAAATTTATAACGAATTTATACCCAAAAATAAATCTAATCAGAAAGTCAGCAAGCTATCAAAACGTAATGAAAAAAGTCCTAGACGTTCCCAAAGGGAAAGTATACCAGAGAGAGATGCTGTGGAATCTACTGAAAGAAAAGAGCCTATGGAAGAAAATGCACCTAAATATGAAAAGAAGCAGGAAATTGGTCCGACAGTTGCACAGACGGCTTGGAACAAAAACCTCGATGGTAAATCCTATGCAGATGTTCTGATAAGCGAGAATGTTTCCTCCTTAACAGAACAACCGTCTGACTCAGAACATATTATAGATATTACTAAAGTAGAAACCGATGCTAAAAAGGTGGAAAACGAATCAAATCCACCGCGACAAAAGAAGCAGGAAAAAACATTTAAATCGCATGAAAACAAAGAACCCGAAAAACAAAACAATAATAATACCCCACTTCAACTGAAGGCATCTAATGAAAATGTTTGCGAATCGATCTTACAACCAAAAACTTCAAACGAGAGCGTGGAAAAACCTTTTACGTGGTCTTCGCTTGTAAGCAGGCCAGGTGAATGGGTTGACGAAGTCATTTCAAGGAAAAAAACATCTACTGAGACTACGGAAAAGGAAAAAACAAAATCTGTCGCAGAAAAAAAGAAGAAGCTGGAGAAAACACCGCAGTTGGAAAAACAGTTTAAGCCAGAAAAGTCCATTAAGCCATCATATAAATCGGACATCAAGAAGAAGAATAAAAATGCGAAGAAATCGATAGTAGAATCAGAGCCGACATCGACCACATCTGAAGAAGAAGAAAAGGCTGTTAACACCCCGATTGTAATTATTTCTCAAGAAAAAGACTCTATTGGTGAAGACTACGATGAAAAATCGAATGAGAAGGGTTTCTCATGGGCATCGCTGGTGAGCAGACCAGGACAATGGATTGATGATACTATTTTACGTAAGCAAAAATCCGAGGAGAAATTAACAGAAAATATCGGAACTAAACAAGTACATAAATCAGAAAAAAATAAGAAAGAAAAACCAACTAAATCGAAGCGAACAAATAAAAATAAAAAAGAAAAAGTTAAGGTATCTGACCAAGATACCTCAGAGAACGTTTCTGATGAAACATCAGAGCACACAAAAGAAATCGTTAAAAAGGAGGAACTACCTGCAGTGGTTTCAGCGTCAAGTTCTTCTGATGAATTCTCATGGGCTGCTCTTGTAAAAAAACCTGGAGAGTGGATAGATGATATAAAACCACATAAAAAACCGATGGAAAAGACCGAAAAACTTCTTAAAACTGTTAAAGATAATAAAGAAAAATTTAGGAAGAAATCAAAGTCCGAAAAACCTCACATGGTACCCGCATCATCAAGCAGTGATACTGAAGAAAAAGTTGAATGCGATGAAAGCGCAGTTTCACAGTCGGTTGAACAAGATATAAATGTTATAACGTGGGCTAAGATTGCGAGTCAAATTGACGAAATGCATGATGATAAATTGGAATCTAAGGACTCAATAAAAAGACCTAATGTACATATTGATCTTAAGAGAGATACGAAGAGAAAAACACCAGAGACCAAAAAGAAATCGCATCAACGAACTACAACACCTGTTGTACGAGCAACAAAACCAACAGAAATCGTTGCTCAACGCTCTAGTATGTCATGGGCTACAGTTGTCAGTCAGTCCACTACCGATTTTATAGAAACCGAGAAACAACAACCTGCTAAAGTTGCGAGACGAGGTCAGATTGAGTCATTTAAAACAAAAGCTGATACCCCTGCTAATGTACCTTCCAATGACGAAAATACGGTGGACAGGTATGATTTAACTAAACCAGAAAAGCCGTGGTCGGATATGTTGGTTGAAGAAATCCGATTACCGAAAGAAAAGAAGTCTTGGATTGATCTTATTGAAGAAGAAAGTAAAGCACTAGTTGCTGATGTCAAAATGGATCAAGATAATATATCGGAATATATGGATGAGGAAGATTCTACAATTCAATCGGACACATTATCAGGAGAATTAAAAAGAAATATTGCTATCACTGAATTAAGTGACGAAAATTTGCATAATGCTTTCCTGCCAGAAAATTACCAAAGAGGAAACGATACTCCTCAACTCAATACTCAAGACACTTTGGACACGAAGGCCATATCCATCTCAGAAGATTTATCAGAAGAAGCTAATAGGATCATAATAGAAGAGCACAAGACGTCGACATCCGCAGAACTATGCATCAACGAAGCCACGATTGAATTCTGTGAAAAAGAATCTCAAAAGCCCACAATAGAGACTACAAATACTCCTATCAGCAGCGTGAATATGGTCGATTCGGTATTCAAGGATTCACTACTTGAAGTTGAAAAACCACAAGAAATTGTTCCGGAAACTCAGGAATCTCCTTACATCGAAAGATCAGAAACCATTTCAAGGGAGGCTTTACCCAGTATTGCTGTACAGGAGGCCAAGAAAGCGGCATACGCAGGACTTCCTATTGACGAGTCTTCAAATGCCTGGATGGATGTTCTCGATGAGGAAATGGTATTTTCTGATGATGAAGCAGTGGACGATTCTGAAGAGAAACTTAAGGCGCAAACAGAAGAAGTTCAACAGATGGTTTCAAAAGCTGTTAGTACCGAGAACGTGATTACAGAAAGCTTGGTATCAACAGATGAAATACTTAAATATGAAAAGCCACAAGATAATGTTTCAGAAATTCAGAAACATCCTACGCATTCCATCGAAAGCCCAGAAACCATCTCAAGTGAGCCTTTACCCAGTATTGCTGTACCGGATGCCAAAAAAGCGGTATACGCAGGACTTCCTATTGATGATTCTTCAAATGCCTGGATGGATGTTCTCGATGAGGAAATGGTATTTTCTGATGATGAAGCAGTGGACGATTCTGAAGAGAAACTTAAGGCGCAAACAGAAGAAGTTCAACAGATGGTTTCAAAAGCTGTTAGTACCGAGAACGTGATTACAGAAAGCTTGGTATCAACAGATGAAATACTTGAATGTGAAAAGCCACAAGATAATGTTTCAGAAATTCAGAAACATCCTACGCATTTCATCGAAAGCCCAGAAACCATCTCAAGTGAGCCTTTACCCAGTAGTGCTGTACCGGATGCCAAAAAAGCGGTATACGCAGGACTTCCTATTGATGATTCTTCAAATGCCTGGATGGATGTTCTCGATGAGGAAATGGTCTTTTCGGATGATGAAGCAGCGGACGATTCTGAAGAGAAACTTGGGACGCAACCAGAAGAAGTTCAAGAGATGGTTTTAAAAGCTGTTAGTACCGAGAACGTGATTGCAGAAAGTTTGGTATCAACAGATGAAATACTTGAATGTGAAAAGCCACAAGATAATGTTTCAGAAATTCAGAAACATCCTACGCATTTCATCGAAAGCCCAGAAACCATCTCAAGTGAGCCTTTACCCAGTAGTGCTGTACCGGATGCCAAAAAAGCGGTATACGCAGGACTTCCTATTGATGATTCTTCAAATGCCTGGATGGATGTTCTCGATGAGGAAATGGTCTTTTCGGATGATGAAGCAGCGGACGATTCTGAAGAGAAACTTGGGACGCAACCAGAAGAAGTTCAAGAGATGGTTTTAAAAGCTGTTAGTACCGAGAACGTGATTGCAGAAAGTTTGGTATCAACAGATGAAATACTTGAATGTGAAAAGCCACAAGATAATGTTTCAGAAATTCAGAAACATCCTACGCATTTCATCGAAAGCCCAGAAACCATCTCAAGTGAGCCTTTACCCAGTATTGCTGTACCGGATGCCAAAAAAGCGGTATACGCAGGACTTCCTATTGATGATTCTTCAAATGCCTGGATGGATGTTCTCGATGAGGAAATGGTCTTTTCGGATGATGAAGCAGCGGACGATTCTGAAGAGAAACTTGGGACGCAACCAGAAGAAGTTCAAGAGATGGTTTTAAAAGCTGTTAGTACCGAGAACGTGATTGCAAAAAGTTTGGTATCAACACACGAACTATCTGAAGGTGAAAAGCCACAAGATATTGTTTCGGAAATTCAGAAACATTCTACGCATTCCATCGAAATTCCAGAAACCATCTCAAGTGAGCCCTTACCCAGTATTGCTGTACCGGAGACCAAGAAAGCGGCTTACGCAGGACTTCCTATTGACGAGTCTTCAAATGCCTGGATGGATGTTCTCGATGAGGAAATGGTATTTTCTGATGATGAAGCAGCGGACGATTCTGAAGAGAAACTTGGGACGCAACCAGAAGAAGTTCAAGAGATGGTTTTAAAAGCTGTTAGTACCGAGAACGTGATTGCAGAAAGTTTGGTATCAACACACGAACTATCTGAAGGTGAAAAGCCACAAGGTATTGTTTCGGAAATTCAGAAACATTCTACGCATTCCATCGAAAGCCCAGAAACCATCTCAAATGAGCCTTTACCCAGTATTGCTGTACAGGAGAACAAGAAAGCGGGATACGCAGGACTTCCTATTGACGAGTCTTCAAATGCCTGGATGAATGTTCTCGATGAGGAAATGGTATTTTCTGATGATGAAGCAGCGGACGATTCTGAAGAGAAACTTGGGACGCAACCAGAAGAAGTTCAAGAGATGGTTTTAAAAGCTGTTAGTACCGAGAACGTGATTGCAGAAAGTTTGGTATCAACACACGAACTATCTGAAGGTGAAAAGCCACAAGGTATTGTTTCGGAAATTCAGAAACATCCTACGCATTTCATCGAAAGCCCAGAAACCATCTCAAGTGAGCCTTTACCCAGTATTGCTGTACCGGATGCCAAAAAAGCGGTATACGCAGGACTTCCTATTGATGATTCTTCAAATGCCTGGATGGATGTTCGCGATGAGGAAATGGTATTTTCTGATGATGAAGCAGCGGACGATTCTGAAGAGAAACTTGGGACGCAACCAGAAGAAGTTCAAGAGATGGTTTTAAAAGCTGTTAGTACCGAGAACGTGATTGCAGAAAGTTTGGTATCAACACACGAACTATCTGAAGGTGAAAAGCCACAAGGTATTGTTTCGGAAATTCAGAAACATTCTACGCATTCCATCGAAAGCCCAGAAACCATCTCAAATGAGCCTTTACCCAGTATTGCTGTACAGGAGAACAAGAAAGCGGGATACGCAGGACTTCCTATTGACGAGTCTTCAAATGCCTGGATGAATGTTCTCGATGAGGAAATGGTGTTTTCGGACGATGAATTAGAGGAACCTGAAAAACAACGAGGGGAGTGTCTTGACGTATTTGCCTTTGTTGACCAAAAAGCAGAGAAATCTCAGAAAGAAAATGTGAATACACCTAGTATGTTAAATACCGCTGTAACCGAGTTCAGCAGTACTAATATTTCTAGTGCTTTTGAGTTGCCACAGTTTGATGTCTCGTGGAAGGATATTACAGCTGTAAGCGCCGAATCACAGACACGTAAGATCGTGAAGCAAAAGCAACCATTGTCAAAAATAGTCAGTGAAGAATTTTTGGAATTGGAAGATGAACACCTGAAGGAAAACATGAAAGAATCGAAGCAAGTTAGAGAGCTTGAAAAAGAAGAGACAATACAAAAGTCACCCCAAAATATCGATGTAAAGCGGATCGAAGAAGCGTCAAGCCAGTCAACTAACCAGCATGTATCGTATGCAGATATGGTGCGACAGACAATTAGTTTTATAGACTTAGAGAAACAAGAAGTTAACAGGAATGATAATTTGTTAGAAAAGTCGGTCGTTGATACTCCTTTATTGAAAACCGTAACAGAAAATAGAACTTCGAGCCAGGAATGTGATCGATCGGAATCAAATCTCAATAAGCCTTCACCAAAAGTGGCTAAAGATGAGGTAGTGCGACGTTCGAAGCAAAAAGAAAGAAAGGGTAAGAAGCCAAAACAGAAGAAACAATCAATAAGTGAAATACAAAAGGAGAATATTTCTAAAGAAAGTGAAAATAAGCCTACAATCCCTTCAGACACACAGTCAACCAATGTTATACGGAATATTGAAAGTTCCGATTCAAGTCTCGACGCTGTTAATCGTAAAGTCGTTCCTTCCGTGGAATCTAATGAATCTTTTGCTGTTAAACGAGAACCTAAAGAAATGCAGCAACTGAAAATGGAATTATCAGTGGAAGAACTTACACAGAAGCAAACTGAATCTTCCAAATACTCTGATAATACAAAATCCGAGAACTCAATGTCCTGGTCTTCTATTGTTAGTCAGAATTCGACCTTACCGATAGCTATTACTAAAATATCTGACAGAGTTGAAAACTCTTTCGTTGATGCCTACAAGAAAACAGCCTCTTTCATAGAAATAGAAAAGGAGCATATTATGTCTTCCTATGAAGATAATGCAGAAAAGCAAGAAAATTCTACAGTAAAAGATATCGAAGTAGAGAAAATGCCAGTTGAAACTGGTGAAACTGCAAAGAACGAAAGGAAAGTTTCATGGACGTCAATAACTACTAAGAGCCCAATAGAAACCTCTGTGGAAACGTTTGTCGTTGAACAGAAAAGGCCAATCGAGAAAGAATCAGCGGTTTGCCACCTTAAAAAATCAGAGCCACACAAAAAGACTAATAAGCAAGAAAAACAAAGAAAAGAACCACTAATGAAAGAAAATGAGGTCAAACCAGAACATATTTCAGAAAAAGACTCTTCAAATGAGATCAAACACTCTGCAGAATGTACTCAAAGTAGCCAAATATTATGGTCCTCTATCGTTAGTCAAAATATGGGTACCAAAATGAATGAAATTGCCTTAATTCAAGAAAATAAAACACCGATCCTCACAGCTTCAGATGTTCCTACAAGTGCTCCTGAAATTTCCCATAAACATGATAAATCTAAAAAGGAGCGGCAGAAGAAGAACAGAAAAGATAATGCCAAAGTCGTTACAGAAGAACTAGAAAGAACTAAGGAAAATATTTCATTTGATATTCCAGATAATAAAATGTCATGGTCATCAATTGTTAGCCAAAATATTGCAGAACAAATGATGATAGAATCGGAGGAGTCGAAACGAAAGTCCGAGGTTGAAAAAGTCTTGTCTGTGGAAAAAATATCTGAAATTGCTTGCTTTACATGTGACGATTCTGATGTAATGAAAAATACTAGAAATGAGAGCTTAATACAAGACGCAGACCATGGTTTAACCAAAGATAAAGATGATTATGTTACAATGTCCTGGTCATCAATTATAGACAAAGATTTGAAGGTAGACGAAGAGAATAAGTTTACCAGCTCTTCAATTGTTAACCAAGAAGCAACAGAAGTGATGTCAGGCAACATCCGACAGACAGAAATACTTACAGATAATGCTTTGAAAGCCGTTGCTATTTCCGATGATTTAATTGTTGATCAGATACATAAATCAGAGAAACCTAAAAGGCCTAAGAAGGATAAAAAACAACGTAAGCAAATGAATGAAAACGTAAAAAGTGCACAATGCCAACCTATTGAAATTGAGAAACCTGAGGCACAAATTAGAGCGGCCGAGGACAACCTGAAATTGTCTGAAATCGAAGTCAATGTCGAGGAACACGTGGAGGTGTCATTAGTTGAAAATTATGAACATAAACAAAATAAGTCTTCTTTGGAGCTAGATGACAATGTTAACGTACTTACTTATACGGCAGCAAATGAAATTGCGGGAGAACATGAATCCAATCTAAACCTCCCCAGAGCTGAATTCGCAAAACCATCTGCAGAAACTATAATGCAGTTCGAACATGGAATTGAAAGCAATGATAGACTTAAGCTAGTCGAAGCGGTTTTGCCCGATCAATTAGAGGAAGTTGAAATGACTTTCCCTGTGACTGAAATGACATTCCCTGTGATGGAAATATATCCAACCAATAAGACTGACGATTCCCTCAATGCACACCAGTCTATTACTTCATTTACTGATAACGAAAAGACAGGCGAAAAGGAAATTTTCACGCCAATTGACACTGAAACAATTGTGACAGAACGAAAAGCAGAGCAAACCGAATCGGTGATTACTGAAGCATTTGTTGATGCGAGAATAATGGAAGATTTAATTAAAAAGAATAAAGCAAAGAAAAATAAACAACAGAAAGGAAAGAAGGGCAAAATTGACAAAGAATCACAAAAATATTCTGCTGAAAGAGACACAAAGCCAATACTTCAGGCGCTGAGTACCGTAACTACAGAGCTAATTTCTCAAGAATTTCCTAAAAAAGAAAATACGAATTTGAAGAAACTGAAAAAAGCAGAAAAATTAAAAGAGGTTGCAGACGAACTCAAAAAAACTGTCGAAAGCGAAACCGTCCCAACAACTTCCCAAGTAGAGAATACATTATCATGGGCTGCGATTGTGAACAATACGACGGCCACAACAGATTTAAAACCTAAAATAATTGAACAAACTCCCGCTTCAGAAGAGGTCACCACTGAAAGTATTCCAACTGAGGAACCACTTCCTGCTAAAGTGGAAGCTAAAATTCACCAAAAAGAAACCGGCATTGCTTTAGCTCTTGACACGGCTGCAAAACTCGTTTCAATTGTTTCAGAAACAGAGCATATTGAACCTGTCTCATTGCCCCAGCATGTATCAGAATCTGCAGGTAATCAAAAGTCCGACGATAATCAAGGCGTTGTCAAGGAAACAGTATCATTTAGAGAAACCGATATAGAAGAATCAGAGCCCGAACCTATACTGAAAACATCGCAAGGTGAACCTAAAACGTTTGCGGTGAAAACTTATACCGATGAAGAATCCACCAAAAGGTCTTGGGCGGATATAGTTGATGAAGAGGAAGTATCCGAGCCAGAGATCAAAAAGGAGAAATGGACTAGAAGAGCGAAGAAAAGCAAACAAAAAATCGATGAAAAGGATATTGTGGATACTGAGCCCTACTCTGCTTCAACGCGCTGTAATATTACCTTGCCTACACCCGCACCTACACCTTTACCATCCGTCTGGTCGACAGAAACGTACGCTGAAGTTGTGAAGAAGTCGGGTTTCGCCGACACACCCAACGTTAGATATCAAGTGGTAGAAGAGCCCAGCAGATCCGTTGATATGAAAAGTAATGACACCTCAGAACCTGCATATAGTCATAATTATTCCAAACCAACAAAAAATCTAGATAAACCTAAAGCAAAGCTTGTAGAGGCCAGAGACGGAGAAGATACATCGACTCCATTAAATATTCAGGAGCTTTCAAACAAAGTCGAAACAAAAGAAACAGAAGTGAAGCTTACCCCAAATAAGTTAGAAGTTTCTACTTCGGAACTGGTAACCCAAACAGAAACTGCAGCGAATGAATGGCCACATAAATCATCCGAGTTGACATGGAAAGAGATGATGGAAGATGAAAACTTAAATTCCACAGAGCCAGGCTCATCTTCATGGGCCTCAATTGTCCGTAGTTTCGCACCACAAGAGACAACGGAACCCACTTCATACGAAGTTCGAACTGCCAAACCTGTCCAAAGTTCGAGACCAAGTAGATCTGTAAGCCGCCCTTTAATTGAAGTAACTAAAGCTCCAAATATACCAACTGAATCAGAACCTGTGGACAACGAAGGTTTTCTGCAATTTGTGTCAAAGAAAGAAAAACAACGTCGAAAATCCAGATCACGTTCACAGCAATCGATGTCTGATGGAAGTCATCAAGGCGATTTCTTAGAGAAGCCAAAGAAGTCGAAAAAGTCAAAACCAAAACAAAAAACAACCGAACATTTAATCCGAGATACAAAGAACGTTGATGCTGAAGCGCAGTTAGCAGTAAAACCCGTCCGTGAGAATACCGTTCAAATGGAAAGTCAAGATGTCTCTGTAATCCAGCCTGCAGATTTGCAATCTAATAAACCTTTAGTGGCTGCAACAGTTGGTCTATCCTGGGCCGCAATAGCAGCACAAAATGTACCAGAGCCGGTTCAATGTATCCGTCTACTTAAGAGTGAAACTGAAGGCGTGGACAAGTCCATATCTGAGGACTTGGAAAACCATACTGTGAAGAATAAAGTAACCATTCCCATTAATTTCGAAGCGGAAAATAAAGAAAAGTTCAAAAAGCCTAAGCAGAAATCCAAGAGAAAATCAGTTGAAAAGGAGGAGTTGGGTTACCCAAGTCAAACAAAGCCAGACACAATATCATGTACTGCGACTGAAAATATAAAAGCATCAATGTTACAACCAACAACACGGTCTGTTGTTATTTCCAAAGCAGCAGCGTCTGTCCTGCAGGAGTCTAAAGCTGAACTGGCCGCAGCCGACATACTTCAGGAAAAAGTACAACAGAAGGAGAAGAAACCGAGAAAGAAGCACCTGAAGAAACAGTCGCAAGCTGCTGAAACGGAACATTGTGAAGAATTTGAAGACGCAACTGACAAGAATGCGACCCTACGTTCAAAGGTGTCTGACTCAAGATATGACACCTCATCTAATGAATCTTCCAGGGAATCTGAGAGCATTCAGCATACGTTACCAAAAATTCCAGGATCAACTGAAATCGAAAATATACAAGCTAGAGTTAACCAAGTAGAACCTAAATCCGAAGTTCTTGCACCAGAAGCGGATTATAATGAAGAAAACCAACATAAGTCTGAAAGAGTAGTCGACGAGTCGCTGGAAGCATTGCAGCAGGAGAAAAGGAAGGATAAAAATAAAAACGCCCAAATACAGTCAGAAGAAGTTGAAGCTGAAGTACCTACGCAACAAAGCGAATTCATTGAGGAGTGTGTGAACACTTCTAAATCAACTCTCACAGACTCCGTATCTGCAACAGAAAAGCTTTCAGCACCAGAGTCTCTGCCCGAAGGTGTACACGTCAAGGACTCTCAATATGAAGCAGAACAAGCTTCATGCTCAAACGCACCGGCGATCGTTCTGCGAGAATCTTTAATAATATCACAAACAAATGATTTTATTGCTTCAGAACAACATATTCCCGAACTAGGAACTCGGGAAAGAAGACTTGAGGACACCGGCAAAAATCTGGCAAAACATAAGAAACAGAAAAAGAAACACCACGGACAACAAATTCCAGAGCCAGCAGTTGAGATTTTGGAAAAACTCGAAGATATCGAACCATTAGAGAAGCTTGAAGTAAAAATGAAGCCCGAAAGTCAAACTGAAGTGGTGCCAGACCCATCCGATAACCTCAACAGCGACAACTCATATGTATGTCAAACCTCCTTTTGGTCAGCAACCTTGAAACCAAGAAAAAGTTCTCAAACGCTTAAACCAGACGTAACAGAAGTCTATGATGCTTTAAATGCTGAAACCACTTTAGCCGAAAGTGCAACGTCCTTAAGAGTGCAATTGGTGGAAGCCGAGATAGTCGATAGCGTGCACGTGAACTCGCCTGAAGAACAGCCAACAACGTGGACTGCATTCGTTAAAACAGATGAGATGGAATTTCAGATGCCAGTTACTCAGCAGAGACTTGTGGAAGGAAAAGAAATATCCTTGCCCACTGTAACTGTAAGCCAAACTATCAACAATCAGGAGCCACAGTTAGAGCTTGATTTAGCGCTTAATGAACCAACTGCTACAAAAACTTCTCCAGCGAATGAAACATCATATGAGGTAAAAGCAAGAAAAGAGCTCGAACATTCTTACGTTCAAACGGCTACATCACAGATTTCGTTAGTTACCAACGAACCTGTTGTTCCATCTTTAGACACAATTCAACACTTTATTGAAACTGAAAGAAATCAATTGCTAAAGAGCGAAACAAGTAAACTGCAAGCAAGCCTTGTGACAGCATTGACTTCTGTAGGCGATGCAACGAATATTTTCATTGAAGCAGAAAAACTGATCGAACGAACGGCTGAAGTAGAACCAGAATCGGAAACATTAAAGGAAATTACTCAAGCAATTGCGCGCACCACCGAATTATTGCAACAACCGGTGGTAGACGAACCACAGTTGGAAGCAATCGTCGAAGAATATGTGGTAATCGAACCAAGTGATTTAGGAGTGATTAATTCAGAAATTCTGGCATTTAATCTGTACTTGGACCATTTTGCATTCTCACGTCTCATGTACAGAAACTTTGAAACAAGATGGCATCTTTATTCAGCTAAACAAAATTGCGAACCCGAAGTAGTAATAGAAAATCTCATGCCAGTTGTTGAAGTGGCGCAGGTAGTTAAAAAGAAGAAGGTAGAAAAGCAGAAATCCCTCTCAGATGATTCTAATAAACTTGATGTTAGAGTAGAACCGCTCCCAGAATCCCCTTCCAGTATCCAAACTATAGATAGCTTTGAAAAGAACCGTTTAGTTTGGAATCAGGATTCTGATTCTGGAAATAATCACGAGGTAGTAATTTTAGGTGAAATTGCTGAGCATGCGTTAGGAAGCCCTGAAGTTACTTATCGAGAACCTAAAAATTCTGTTTTCGAAACGTTGGCAATCATAAGTTCCAAGCGAAACGATATGATAGTCAATACAGAATCTCTTTCAATTAAAAGTTACCAACCTGAAATTACAGACGAGCAAATTTTGCAACCAACAGAAAAATTGGACTCGAATTCGCTGGTCCAAAATCTAAGTCAGGATTCTTTTGTTAGACATACTAATTATCACAGACAAATGAAAGGAACCAAACTCGCTCCGTGGATACTTCTTAATACTGTAAGAAATCGATCAGACGATACTCCTCAAGCCACTAAACGAGAATTTAAGAAGACCGACCAAACAGAATCTGAAAAAATGACAGAGACCCGTCCGAAAATTAAAGATGGCGAAATTTCTGACAGTCTGATTCGGAATCTTGGCCAAGACAATTTTATTAGAAACACGAACTATTTCACCCAAACCAGAGAACATCAACATGCTTGGTCGAAATTTGTCGATAGTGCAGCTGATACTAGAGACTTGGGGAAAACTGATGAAACTGATTCCCCAACATGTACCACAGTCGATAATACGTGCATTATAAGTACAGGAGAAAGTGCCCAAGATGAGAGAGGAAATATTCTTTCAGAGGGGGATAAAACGGTGGCGCCTGCCATAGATCCAGAAGACTTACGCACACATCTGCATATGGATGTCTGGAATACAGGACATTTCTATGTAGATGCATGCGAGAATAGTTTCCATAGCTATCAACAGGCTGAACTTGCTAGGTTGCGAAATGCAAAGCAGCCAGATGACTGTGACGATGATGACGATGACGACGACGATGACGATGACAATGACTCGAACGCAATACGAAAAACCGACGACAAACCCGACGACCGCGACCCTGGTAGTGGTTCCAGTGGTAATGTAACACCGACGCCCGAACATGACCATGCTTCCTATGATGCGAATCAAGGGTGTTCCTCACAATATATGGTCACAGATCTGCCTGGCGGAATAGGCCACTGGCGTGGTCAGAGCACGTATTTGGCATTAGAAGCCGACAGCCGGGAGCTTGTACAGCTGAAGGCACAAACAACTAACACTGCAGCTACTAACGCAAAACTAACCAATCTTGAAGATCAAACGACGTATGCTAAAACAAAAGAAATCAAAGACACTCAAGTCATGCTTAAGCCTGCCCAAACAGACACCTTGTCTGAAACTCATATTGCAACAACTTCTACTCCCGCCCCCACTTCCACCTCCGAGCCTGCTCCCAACTTAATTCCCGATCCTTCTCCTCCCATACCACAGTCAAGCGTTGCGTCCAAACTAACACAATTGGTAAGCGCCACTGGCCACAGCTTGCTGCATGCAGCCGGTGCGGCGGCAAATATTGCAAGTACGGCGACAACATCAGCGAGAGCGGCTTCTGCTGCTATCTTTCCAATGGCAAGCGCCTTGCTCACTGCGACATCATCACGAGCAGAAGATGTTACTTCAACATCTGAGGAATTAACGACTGAAACGATAACAGCAACAACTACAACACAAACTAGCATTGATGGAATAAATATACAAGAAGTTGTGCCAAAGAAAACAGCACCAGCATCAGCAGAGCAACAGCAGCAGCATATGCAACCAGCACCAACAGCACCAGCATCAGCACCAGCATCAGCACCAGTAATAGCCGCAGCACCTGTACCAGCGCCAAGAGTACAAACAACTACAACAACAACAACCACAACAGACGAACTAATGCGACCCGATATAGTGACCAGCCCGCAGCCCACTCTTATCAAGCGCACCACCACGACGACAACAGTGACGAGCACAACCACCGCGACGGGCTCAGATCCGGGCACAGCGCACAGCAACATTTTGGGCCGAAAGCAGCAGGTGATAATCACGTTGAGCCTACGTTTATGTATAGTATTAATGTTCGCGGCTTTTTTGTGTGGTTTCGGTGCTTGCCTCTGGTTCTTGGAACGTATAAATTGGTGCGATAACTAATGCGGTTACTCAACTTGCAAACCGTACCCAGCACCCAGCCAGCAAAGCAAAAGCCGCCATTACAAAAGTCGTTACTCTCTCATGGGTTGCGTTAAAGCCTTCTTTATAACATATGATCCATTTGCATTCGGTAAATTTGTGGAATGATTTAGACTTTTGTATGAGTGTTTTGTCTTAGTGCTAAAACTGTATCTTTTACTTTTTGTTTAGCATATACATGTATCTATCATTATAATCCTATCGTATCTACAACATACCCTTTTAACCTGCATTTATTATGTATGATGGCATACTCGTATATCAATATTAATATGTGACGAAATCATAGACTAAGTTCAAAGATTACTTACTCGTTTATTAAGTACTCATATTAACCATTAATGATTGATGTATTTCGTTTTTCTAAACGTTTATTTCTGAAATATTAATTTTATTTTTGTTTTGGCTTAATTAAATCATTAACTTAATAGAAACACTATCTCCGAAACAAGAAGAGTAACTTATATTAACTCATTAGTTATTAAATTATTATAGTAGTTTAGCCGCAAGTAATCATCTAATGTATGGAATAAAGATAAACATAACCTCCAATAATGCATGTCTAACGTTCTCTTTACTTATCAACTCGTACTAATAACCGATCCAAGTTAGTTAACAAGTGCAACACTCAAGGCCGTTGATACTCTAGCCACCCGCAGTTTTTGCTGAACTGGAATCTAACATAAAATTTTCGTTTTTTTAATGTTTTCGTTTTCTTTTATTCATTTGATCAAACACTGTATCAAGTAGGATGGATATATATGTAGGTATTTCAGGCTGAGCGCTTGCTATATTGAGTTTATTTTCAGCACATTGTTTGCATGCTTAGTATTTAGTTTCAGCACAACAACAGCACTTGAAATGGATATCAAGCGCAGCTAGCACTCGCAGGCCTTGCATTCTCCCCGCTCCATCTCTTGGCATTTAGTAAAAATAACTCCTTTTTTGCCATCATGCAACTTCTACTTTGAGCTGCATTACTTTGGATCAAAAATAGCCCGCGAAAGTGCTGCTTGTTTTAGTTGTTGCCCAACTTCAGACAGCTCAGCATGTATTTTTATGCTGTATAAATACTCGTGGATAGAAGTTGTCTTCAAACTGGCAGTTATTTATAGTGAAGCCAGAGCGTCGATCGAGACACGCCTAATATGGAATGTTCGCCAGTTAGTGGATGCTTTACGCGCAAGTCGGAACTTTGGTCCGTCTGTTTCTCGTAGTATTGACTGATGTTTGTATATTTGAATTGCACTCGCAGATTTTGATATTCGGTTCCGTAAGTTTTGCCGGATCGTGTTACTTTGTGACTGTTGCAATACTTAAGAAAGAGTGAGTGGACCTGCTAATACGATGAAACCATACCAGATTTTAGCAGCGAATCCGATTTGTATCAACTTTAGAAATCTCTCCAACATTTCGCCGATTGCTGCAATTCTTTTAAGAAAATATTCAATCAGTTATAAATTATCAAGGGAGAGTCGTACATACTCGTATATAATATTGGACTCTCTGTTTTTCGTAGGCAGGCAGTGTTTTCTATGATAACTTCAGGATGCTTGCAAATATATGTATATATGCATTCATAAGAATCTGCTTTTAGAGAATGTAGTCTGACTCATAAATATTCATTAAACTACTTCAAAAGTTTCCTCATTAAATAACAAAAACTTACGTAAAGTAGTCGAGTGGGTTTTTGAGACGCTGGAACTCTTACCAGATCAGGAAAAAATCGTAATCGGGAATTTTGTTTAGCAGAGAACGATATAAAATCGTTTAGTAGAGTCATATAAACGTCTTAGTGTGAAGTTAGTTTTAATTTCTTATAAGTAGCAAACAAAAAATTAGTGAACTCATCCAGGTACAAATTTATGGTCTCTAACGAATGACTGAGAATGAAGCGAGCAAGTATAATCAAAGCACAGAACTACGAGTATTTGTGCCTTGGGCTCCTTTGGTATCTAATCTTCGACTGAGTTAGTACGAAGACCTTCTAAGGTAAATCCTTACTTTGTTTCATAAATGGGTTAAAACTTTCGGTTACTACAAGTTCTTTTTAATTAATTGTCTAATTATTTATACCGCTTACTCTTCCCTGAGTTCTACTATGCTTGCAAGCATTCATAAGTAGCTACAATATAATAATCAAGAACTTTTTATTACTACCTATAATTAAGTCAACATTTTGTTTAAGCCTGCATTTCATTAAAACCTTTTTAACATAAGCATTCAAATTCTAGAAGCTTTGTACATAATCCGTTTACATGTAACCAACAAAATACAGAAAGTTTACTGAATGTGTGTTGATGGCATTTATTTATAATTTAGAAATGTTTATCATACATATGCATATATATCGAATATGTACATATGTATGTATGTATTGTGTTTTAGGATATTACCTAATATTAATATTTTCTTTTTCATCCCTTCCTCTATTTTCAACTCATCACAACTCTAATTTATACTAAATATTGTTACTGCAACAACAAAATGTTGATTGTTGACATTAAAACAATAAAAACCCAATAAAATATCCAAATCACTCATTGCTCACACATGCACACTACAACAAAATTTCTACCATACAACCTATGAAACTATAGGAGATACTAACGCAAGAAATCGACGATTTGCTTCAATCGCTTTCCACCGTCGAGGATGGCATCGGCAAGTTGCCACAGAGCAGTCTGGAAGGTATGCTGCAAGGACTAAAGGTCAGTATTCATTAGTTTCTGTTTAAAGTACACATTGCTACATAATTGGTTGCCATCCGCAAAGTTTATGCACAGATTTTTATTTTATGTTAATACTCGTACGAACTACAATTAACAGTTGAAAATCTGCGTTATCGTGAGAACTTTAACATGAGCAAAAATTAATTAATGCATAGATGGAAAATCTAACCATAAAAATACGATGGATGAATGCAAGCATGTGCTTAATGAAACGTAACACATGGCGTCGTTTCACCAGTCGAACACATGCAAAGTTGTTGTAATTTCGGGAAACTATTGTAGATAACAAGTTACCAAGCTAGTTAGAAGATAGCGATATGGGAGGAGGAAACTACTAGTACGACATGAGGCACATACAAAGAATCGAGGTCACAAATGTTTCATTCAAAGTTAGAACAAATCATAAACAATTTTATGGAGTTCTACGTTTTCGAATTTGGGAATGTCGACATGCTTCACTGCTCACTTGTAGTCATTAAACTTTTTTAATAGTCATACTTTGCTGCTGCAATTTAAACGTTGTGTAAACAAAACTGTTTGACTGCGATACTAGATGTCACTTGCGTCAAACATGGAATGTTTCAGGTTGTACACTGCGACAGGGGCAGGACACTGGCAACCTCTACAATTACTAGTTAGCAGCACTTTTGGAATAAGCTTCTTATCACATGTTTTGCTTATAATGGCACACAATTGTCCCACTTATTGTGAGCAAGAAAAATTCTTCGCCCTTCATTTCGCCGCATTTGCAGAGGCTTGTAGCAACTTCATTTCTCATCTGTCGGAATTACAGTGACTCTTATAAAGATCCATCCGCCATCTGATCCAGTGAATTATGAAAGTGGCAGATGTTACTTCTTTGGTTACAATTTTTTGACATTGCATTCAGCAGATGAAGCTATACTTGTGTTTCATCGTGTGTTTCATTTCATACTTGTGTTTCCACAAATGATGTTGCATGTAGCCGCTGCAACTGTGTTTAGGCTATTATTGTCACCGTAACGTAATTTCAAGCAGACCTGGAGGATGGTCAAAAGCTTTTAATGTTTGAAATAATGCGTTTCAAAACAAATAATTCCTTATAAATGCTTTCTAATTCGCAGTTGATCCAACGAAGTCTCGAAGTTCGTAATAGTGAAGCCCTTCGCCTGAAGGAATCCAGCAGATCGCTACCAACGGATCCGGCAACTGAGCGTGCTCTGAACGAGATTTGCGATCGCATTGATCTCTTGCTACGACGCACGCAACAGGGCATCACCATGGTGGCGGTAAGTTCAAACATAAATTCCGTATTTCGCATTGGGATCTAAGTTTTGTCCTTGCAGAACGCCATGCATGGCCAGAAGAAACGACAGGAGGAAATTCTAGAGTACCAGAATCTTCTGACCGAACTCGAGCAGTGGATTGTCGAGGTATCTCGAAAACTGAAGGAAATTGAGCTAACGCCGAATAGCAGCAGGGATGAGGAGGTCCTCAAGTCGCACGTTCTTCAGAGCCAGCAGCATCTGCGCGCACTGAAGGATAAACAACAAACAATGGAAGAACTGCTAGAGACGACCCACCTGTTGCAGCAGCACGAAGATGTGGCACCCCTCGCCAATGCTCTGATGGAGCATTTGACGCAATTCAGTGCAATACTGCGCGAGCAGATTACTGTTGCTACTACACGGATCTACACCATCGAAAAGCACATTGTGGAGTTGCGTAAGCAGAAGCAGGAGGACGAGCAACGGAAACGCGTACTCTGGGAGCAGCAGATACAGCCGCCCACACAGCAGCAACCCGAGTCCATCGATGACAGCGAGAGCACCATCGATTCGACGTCGATGCCCGAGGAGGAGGTGAAACCGGTCACTGCTTCTGCCGTCGAAACCCAGACTTCAGAAAGCTTGCAACAACCCATCATGCCGTCGGTAGCCGAAGTGGCGACAGTAGAGGCGCAGACTAGTTTCTCTATAGAAGAGGTGCTGGCAGCCCCATCGGCACTGGAACGACCTATCGAAACCATGGACACATCCATGCAGACATTGAAAGAACGCAAGCCCACCGAAAATATATCGGTAAAACAAACCGTACAAGAAGGTCAAGAAACCATACAAATAGACACCGTTCCCAATGTGAAGATTCCCGAACAACCAGCAGACGTGGTAATTGAGGCGAGATACAATCAGAATTTGCAGGGCGACGTCGACAGAACCAGTGAGCTACTACTAAAGAATGTCCCTCAAGCGTTCGAAACAACATTCGTAGAGCCCGATGAGACCCGAACTGAGGTGGTTGTAGGTGCTGATGGCACAAAACACATCATACTGAAAAAGATCACAAAAACGCGTCAAAAAGTGGTGCAGCGGACAGAGCAGCAACAGGTTAGCACGCTGGCTACAGTGACCAATGCTGACGGTGACATTCAAGTACAATCCACCGAACAGATTAATCTGGAGAATGTGGAAACAACAGCCACAACCGCCGATGATAAAGGCGGTTATCGTACAGTTATAACACAACAAACACGCGCCACTGTCGTCGATGGCTCCAATCCAGACGTCGTTACAGTGAAGGAGTTTGAGAGTGAGCCAATGATCGAGCAGTTCGAAGAACTTCGCGGCCCCAATCAGTCAGATCTGCAGGGCGTTACCATTTCACCAGAAGAAGTGGCAAAACGCAGCACTATAAGTGCAGTCGTACAGCAGGTCACGCGCAAAATCATTCGGAAAACGCGAAAGATTATAAAACGCATCGTAGTAATCGACGGCAAGGAACACATAACAGAAGAAGTCGTGGAAGAACCGGAAGAAGTCGAAGTGACGATCGATGAGATGCCACCACAGGTAACTGTGAATATTGTGCGGACTATCAATGGCCAGGTCGTCAGAGAAGAAGAATTTGAACGTCTGACGCATCAACCTGGCGTGGTAATCGAAGAAGTCGCAACGCATTTGAATGCGCCAGAAGAGAAGGTAGAAGCATCACCGCAACAGGTATTTGAAATTGAATCTACTACAATCACTACTGCTGCACAGCAAACAACAGCAAAACAAATGACAGCTCCAAACGCACCTGTAGAATTTGTTGATTTGCCAGCACCAACCGTAGCACTTGAGTCGAATGTCCAAAGCATAGATACTACCAGCCCTGTCCATCTTACAGACATCAGCCACAAAATCGTAACAAATGCTCCTGAAATTCCAAGTACAGCCGCAGAAACATTGACAGATACCCCTGCGACCCCGACTCAACCTGTTGTAGAAGACGTCGAAGACATTTGGCCCGTTAAGCATCACTTGGCGCCGACAAATATAGAGTTTTCACAGTTTACCGATGACACTGCAAGACACGTTATAACGGACGAAGACCAAAGTCAACCCGGCTACAATATTTGGCCTATTAGCCATGAGACAGGGTATCCAGTCACTTTAGAAAACTACGAATTCGAAAAACATATTCCGCCAAAAGTAGAAGGAAGTGAGGAAGAGCCGGAAATAACAACAATTATCACTTCGGTAATAACCGGGGAAACGGATGCACCAGCAGCAACTGATCTCAATACGGCCGTGTGTGAAGTGCTTTCGGAAAAACTTACACCATTCCAGGAACTCGTTGTCCCAGAAGTGAGTGAAACAGATAGCGCAGATATTGATATTAAATTTGAGGATAAGGTTCCTGAAGTAGGTACTGTGGAGAATAAAACAAAATTCTCGGAGCCAGAATTCGGAACAGGTGCAAGTAAATCCGAGTCAAGTGAGTTGACACCTAAAGAAAAGATTGTCCTTGAAGTCGATCTCGAAAATGAAGGTGTTGATGATAAAGATAAAATTAAATTACACACGATAGCAACAGATAAAGATACTGATTTAACTGCAGTCGTAACTTCACCCACAACCATCAAAGGAACTCGTGAATTAGGTGAAAAGGAGATCGCAGATGTTCCAGAAACTTTCGAGGTAGACTCAGAAGTAATTACTACAAATTATGAAACAGAACCTTCTTTAACAACAAAAGATACTATGGTTATTACTACTGTAACGTCCACAAAACAATCTACGAAACCTAGTGAGTCGCCGGAAGGAAAAATTGTTGTTGACACGGCCCAGCCATATGTTGATCCAATTGCTAAAGGCATTTCAGAAGATCATCCTGAAAGTACCGAGTATCAGAGTAAAGCAACTACAGAAAAAGGCCAAGCAAAAAGTTCTTCGAGCAATGAACCAGAGGAATCAGCTCAATTAACAGTAGAGAGGGAACCGTCATCAGTTGTTGTAACAGCGTCTTCAGTACCTCATACAGAGGATAAATTTATGCACATTGTGCAGACTCCTGCGATTGACGTACGTTCTGCCACACAACTTTTTATATCGGGAGAATCTGCAACAGCTGATCTAAACTCACCACGTAAAACATTTACCATCACTGCACCGTCTCTCGTTAGAAGTGGCGATGGTGTACTCAGATTCACAATGGCGCCTTTAGATGACATGCCACGGAAGCAGCCATCAAAGGTTAGCATGAGCATCATTGAGACAATAACTCAGACGGAACGTGAAGAAATCGCACCGCGTGACTTAGAAGTGGTTTCGGATTCCAAGCCATATCGAAAGAAAAAAAAGAGAAAGGAGGTTTCCGAGCAAAGCGAAGAGAAAACTCCGGTTGCAAAGCCTGCAGCTCCAGCAAGTGTTTCTGAAATCGAGCCACAGTCCTCAAGGGAAACTGGTTACGAAGCTGAGGATAAAACCCTTAATGATGACCACGATGAGGAAAAGAAAAAGCGACAAAGGAAAAAGAAAAAGAAGCAAAAGGTAAAACCACGAGATGATGAAACCTCGCACATAGCAGCCTCTTCAGAGGATACACCGCGTGATGTTCCATCGCTTAGCCTGGAGTCTGGCGGTGAATTGAAGCAGGAAATTGTCTCTGAAATTAGTCAAGATAGTGTTGTTTCTATCATTAATTCGGAAACTGCTGTTCCTATAATGGAAGAAGCGGTTATCTATTCCGAGAGCGAGTCGCTACACGAACCTGTAAAAGAACTCGTGATACCAACTGATGTTGTTGAATTGAAATATGTCGAAGATGAGCAACAACAAACCACTCCCCGCATCGAAGAGCTAACTACAGTGGTCGAGCAGAAGCACACAAAACCTGAAAAAGAACTAAAGTCAGCACAGACTTCACCGAAGCACGTCGCAGAACAGGATGGCGTTTCAGTACAGACCAGTTTTGAAGTTCAGCCACAAAACCAAGAAGATTCCACTCAGACAGCTATAGTTCAACATCAAGAGATAGAAGTACAAACTTCACCTAGAACGGAAGAAGCACCTATCTGCACTGTTGCAGAAAGTGTGCCATTGGAAATGACCACCGAGGAAGTGCAAACTGACGAACAACCGAACATTGAAGGGGCTCCAACTGCGGAAACAACAGATATTTATAGTCAAACGATTGTTGTGTCTACAATTGAGCAAGAACAACAGATCACACCGCAAAGTTCGCCACATGAAGATGAAACTGAGGTAAACACAAGCGACATTGTTGAGCCTTTGGTGCACGAACTAATGGAGGGCATAACAACCGATTTGGCTGCCAATGGAAAAACGACAGTCGATCGAGCGGTTGGCACCGATGTGAAGCCTACAGAAGAATTTGGCATACAAACAACAACACCTGAAGTACTTGAAGTTGTAGAAAAAGGTGACGAAGTCCTTAAGGAAGTAATTGAGGAACAAATCGTACCAGTTCAATCGGTGAAAGCACCAGTCTATGGATACGATAAGCAAACCTTGACTGCCGAACTAATAAAGGGTACAGATGCAGAATCGCAAACTCTACCACACGGAGAACAAGATCCTCAAATGCAGGAATCTATTTCTATGGAACCAGTTACACAGGACGACTCTTCCATAACATTTTCTTCTGCGTCAGAACCATACAACCTCGAAATTCAAACAACAGTTGCCATTCCGGGAGACTCTGATGTTTCTGAAGTCGAACCTGTACTCTACGAATACACACAAACCGTAGAGGTCCCCAAGCGCAAAAAGACGTCGAAGAAAGACAGTAAGGTAGCTAATCAACAAGTTCAGGAGTACTCCATGGCGGAGAACACGCTACCAGAAGTTAATGTAAGTGTTGAAATACTGCAAGATGTTGTCCCGGAAGCAGGTGTATTAATAACAACAAAGCAACAACCGAGAGAAGTCGTAACTTCTTCCAGTACTGAAAAGAAACCACAGCTTGTTCAATTGCAAATAATCAAGACTACTGTTTATGACGAATTTCCCGAGTTCCCTGCACACGTTGCTGAACAAAGTAAGGTAACAGTTTCCACGCCACAGAGCAACAAGGCGCGCTCAAGACCGACTTCAACGGTTATGATTGAAGAAGCGTCCTCTCCGACTGAAGAAATTGTGGTGCCAATCACCCCAGGGCCCGATAATGTTGTGGAGCCGGTGAAGGAAGAACAGATATGGTTAAATGCTATGTCTAGAGTAGCGCCGAACAAACAGAAAGCAAGGGAAGCGTCACAGGCAGTGATCATGTCCGAGAGTCTTTTGCATTATCCGGGTGACAGGCAGGTGCAAAAAGAAGCACATCACAGTTTAGCCCAAAGGAAACAAGTTATTGGTGGAAGGATTAAGCAGTTAAAGGACTCAGCGCCACAGCTAACACCCCTGAGCACAGTGCTTCATTTGGCCACCCTTTCCGACGAAATCATGGACGTGCCGGTAGAACAACGACTGCAAGAAATCAGTAATGAATTGGAGCAGCTGGGAGCAGCTGTACGAAGGGGCGACCAAACAGTTGTCCGAACAACAGTCATCACAGTGATTGAAAAGGTGTCTACGTGGTTGGAGACAATCGAATACCGCGTATATCTAATCAGACAGCAGTCCAATGAAGGGCCCTCTGAGGAGAAACTGGATAACTACAACAAGCTGAACGATGAACTCAGCACCATAAAACAACATGTGAATGTGCTGGAGGGTCAGCTGGCAAACAGGAAAGCAGAGCCGGAACCTGAAGTAGTGCAATGTGTTGAGACCCTCAAGGAACACATTTCCGCTGTAGCTGATGTCGCCAAGGACAACGAGATGCAGGAGAATAGAGATCTTGAGAAGTGGAATAACTTCATAGTACTTGTGCACCGCATTACTGCGCAATTGGATAATATGCAAGAGCAGTACGACGTTATTCTCTCAGAGGACAGTAAGCTTAATACCAAATTAGCCCATCTGGATGAATTGGAACTTCAAAATGCAGACACGCAGATCCGCATTGCGCAACTCATGCAGAATTCGCGCGCCTTCCAACGCGACTTCCCGAACAAGAAGGTGCCGCAGGACGTCTACACATCCTACGAGACTAGTAAGAATATAGAAAACAACATTGTGGCTGAACGCGATCGTCTGCTGCAGTTGCAGTCCTTGTCCGAGGAATACGAGCAGACCTTGAAGGAATTCACCAATATCACTGTGTTAGCAGACAAGTTGGTGGAAAGTCCAATTGTCGCCAGTACACTAGAGCAGCTCAATAACGAGGTGCAAAAACATCGCAAATTCTTTGTCAATCTCAGCCATTGCAAAGCGATGCTGGAATCCCTCGAGGAAAATATTGATTCGGAAACACGCGAAAAACATGCAGAGCTGCACAAGGAGCTTTACAACCGCGCTACGAATTTGCTGGAGAAAGCATCCGAGCGTTCATCGAAACTCGTGCAGGCCGCCTCACGCTGGACAGTTTTGGAGAAGGGAATGAAAGACGAGCGGCAGTGGTTGCAGGTAGCCCAGCAGCGTGTGCCTGACTTGTCGGCAGTATCGTCGGCTGACTACGATCAATACACTACTTTGTATCAGTCGCTCAGTACCGACATCTCGCACCACTACGTGAAGATGGGACAATTGTCCAGTATCTCAAATAAACTGCAAGAGCTGGTGCAAGCTCCGAACCTGGTCGAAGAATCTAATGAGGCGTTGATAGTATTGCTCAAGTTACGCGAAGAGGTTACTTTGTATTTGCATCGCTTGCTAGTTTTCAAAGAGATCTGGGTACATTATGAGACACACACGGACAAAATGGAGGCGTTCGTGCGCGAAGCCGAAAAAGAACTGCGCAAGATTCAAATACCTGATTATCCATTGGAGCAGCCCATCGAGCACATGCGACAATTCTGGGAAATGAAGGCACACTTTGAAATGCACAACAATATTCGCCACGAAGCTGGGCACAGCTTTGAAAAGGCGTTGCAGGTGATTCCACTCGCAGACGAAATGCTACAGCGCCAGTTTCACGCACAACTTGATGATCGCTGGCATGCTGTTGCTCAGAATATTGAGCATATTCAAAACACCATCATCAAAGCCCTCTCCTCACAGGACATGCCAGCCGAAGATAAACTCAAGCTGTTGGAACGCGAACTGCAGGAGATCTACTTGACCATGACGAGTATGAAGGGTGTAATTAAGAACGAGGAGGAACTCAGTCTGTACATCGAACGTATTCAAGTGTTGCGCACACGAGTCGGCTTTATTGGCAATGAACTTGGCCGCATAGGACTGCAGGATCCAGCCGTTGAACCCGAGAAAATCGGCGAGCTATTCGCACTCTCGCACAAAATTAGCACACAAATAGCAGAGGAGCTCGAGGGCGCCTCCGTACTGCGCGACCAACTGCAAGCCATTCAAGAGGGCATCAGTGGCTTACGCAAACATCAAACCAAACTCTCCATCATCTTGGACGAGTGCGAGAATGCTGAGAAACTGGGTAGCGAGGCCATTGAAAAGGCGGTGCTCGATTGCCAAACAGTGGGTGAGGATCTCATCGACAACTGGCAGGAAATCATGCGCATTCGTCAAATGTTGCACACTCTGCCAATGCGTCTGAAGGTGTCGGTGTCGCCGGTGAAGTTGGAGCGCGATATATCGCAACTGCAGGACGATCACGCCTTCCTCGAGAGCAAGTGTACGAACATTATGACCATTCTGCGCAATCGACTTGCACTTTGGCTGCGCTACGAGCACAAACTGGAACTAGTGCAGGATTCAGTGCAGGAAACCGATTTCATGATGGAATTGCTGCGGGTGCACGGCCAAGTGGACTACGAGCGACTGCTCAAGGCAACTGAGCGCTTGGAGGTAAGTTTTTCTCCTAAAACTGAATGAATGAGTGAATGAATGTTGAATGAAAAGTAAAGAGCCGTAATCTGATTAATGAATACATTGATGAATACTGTTCAGCAGTCGAGACAGCAAAGGAAAGTAATAATTATACATACATACGCTTTCATTGTCCAGTTGAAAAACGTGCGTACTTACGATTTACCGCAGTGCTTTCAGTAATTTTCTTTATCTTGATGACATTGTTTACGGGAACTACTGTCACTGCTGGTAACAAGTAGGTATCTATTGGTGCTTGTGTGCTTGTTCTTAATGAGGTCACGAAAAACTTATTTTTCCATATTAATGACCTCTTCTGCATTTTTGCTATTGATTGTATTTCCTCAGCGAAGCAAAACAAAAACTAAAAAGCTAGCAGACATGCCGGTCAGTGTCTCTCTCGAGAGAAGATAAAAATAGACTGTTGCTATAAAAAAGAAACTCACATAAGCACAGAAAATGAAAATAATTCTCCCACCGGTTTTACATGCTTACTAATTAAGGGTCACTCTGAAACAAAGCGCAGTACAGACAACTTGTCCTAATATAATATCATGTGTAGTATGTACACACTTGTAAGAAACCGTGGCTGTCGACGCGTTTGATTTAATGGTTTGTCTGCCGTAGCATTTAAAAAACTACTTAAATGAGCACCTGAGTCCTCTAAGCTTTTGTATATTCGGTTGTTGGAATATGCGTTTCCATTTTTACCCCTTTATTTAATTAAACGCGTTAAGAGGAAAAACAGGACTAACAGAACGAACAGGGTGTACATAGAAACATCAATAGAATAAAGTGAAATTTACAGGAAAGCGTGACTGCATGTCTAGCAATTTTACGCGAACTGTTTTTGGTTGAAGTCGCTGCAAACGCACGACGTCGACGCTGGCAGAATATTTTAGTCGCTGATTAACTGAGAGCGAAGCAGCACTTAGTGCACTTTGGGCTCGCGAAGAGGTTGAACGTCTGCGTGTAAGTTGAAGCTGTCGCGGAAGTGGCGACAACAATAGAATTTCGTGTACACATTTTGAGGCGGAAGCGCGGTTGGTGAAAAGTTCAACCGTAATTTTGAATGTGGTTGGGTGAAATTATTGAATATAGAATGTGGTCGAATGTTTTCTAAACCAAGTTAGCATATAAACGTGTTTGTGTGCGTGTTTGCGGATAAATGAACGGTGAAAAAGAAATATTAATCGATTGACTCCACTCGATGAACACCAAACTTAATATGGATCTGCTTATCCGCTGGCTACGTCTTTATATGAACTAAAGCGCTACATCCAAGTTTAATGTAATTTCACTTCAAACCTTTTTAAATACAGGGTCTGGCGAGCGATTTACAAAATCGTGAAACGTTACTCGACGACTTGAAGAGTTCTGCTAAACCGCTAATCCAGTCCTGCGATGTGCAGATAGTCGAACAGATTGAATCAGCCGTTCAGGAGGCTATCGTGGCCTGGAATGATACCTCAGACAATCTGCAGACCCTGTGCACGCGTTACCACCGTGCCGCCGATCTGTGGGCCAAATACAGAAGCTCGTCGGAAGCAGTCAAAAGTTTCATCGAACAACAAATGGATACGGCGGAAAGTTTGGAGCAGCCCTTGGAATCCATGCAAACAGCCAAGGTGAGTACTCAGACCAACAACAACAACAGTTAACCCTTTAACAGTGGTACCCTTTTGTATGCGTATATTGATGACGTCACAAAGCCAAACAAAAACAAAATTCTCGATACACAGAAATGTATTAGAAATAGTATTTAGTTCATCTTTGGTTGGTAGACAATAGCTTTGTAATTGTAGTTTTTAATTAGATATCCGAAAAACATCGACCCGTTTCTTAACGAAAGTCCTAAAATCAGGTTGGCCATTATTAACAATTTTAATTAGCTGTCTGTTTCGTAAACCGGAGCAATTTGCTTTTTTCGAAATGTGTTTTGGACACATTCACATAAATAATTTGTTGGTATGTCGCAATTTATAGGCTTCGTAAGTAACCGCGTCAAATTGGATTTAAATGCATTACTTCGAAGGACGAGTATGAAGGGTACATGAGGGGAGAACTATTAATGGTATTTAGGTTGTCCATGTAAGTTTCTTAAAGCAAAAATATAGGAGAAGCGAGAAATAGATTTACAAATATTGATATTGATCTTGAATCACTTGCTGAAAGAAAAATCAAGTAGTGATCCTTACTGACTCGGTATTTGAAAATATTTGAATCACAGAATAAGAACGAAAGTAGTTGAATCACTTTACAGAATATTGTAGCAGCTATTGGGTTAAATTGCGATTTCTTCCAAATGATAGTTCTTTAAGCATTCCTCATCAAAAACTCATCGCTTCTAAAAAAATTATAAACTGCTTTTTAAGCTTCCATAACTGTGTTATATATGAACGTATTCGAAGAAGTACATAGTTCACTACACTTAATTTAAATGTACATTGTTTTCTTTCTATTTTTCAAGAAATAAATCTTAATCGTTCACAGTTTCACGTAAGTAGTAAAGCGAACTGATTAAAGCACTCTGGAGTACTCATGTACGAGTATATACACATGCACAGCCTCTTCCGAGATGAATTTAAAGCGTATTACTATATCTCAAAATCGTGTTTTTTAGTGCCATCTCAAACGCAGATGTTCTCCTTATCACTGAAAAGAGTTCTTGTGCAAGAATACAGGCGACAAGAAAATAACACGCTGTTGTTTAGAGATTTCATAGGAATTTCTTTAATTCCGGTTGGAATGAAGTTGATAAGTCGAAAACACTGGAATGTTCCTCTTTATCACCGAATAGGGTCGTACCAAGTATCGCATGGGTTTGCCATTAGTACCCATTATATTATGCATTTTAAATGCTTTCATTCGCATATACTCGCATATACTGATAGAATCCAATGCATCACTTTCATAGTCAGAGCTTTTAAAGTCGCGTGTGCCGCGTAGAGGCAATCATCGGCTAAAAATAAAGTCCCCTGCCTATAATTTGGTATGACCAGCAACTGCAACAACGCTGTCCATCAGAAGTTGAAATAATGTCGTGTCGATATGCACTGTTCTATACTTTTTGTTGTTAACGAATCTCTTTCATGACTAATTCTATAAATGGCAACGTCTCTTAACTCTCCGCAGCTGTGTCAGGACAATTTGAACTCTCAGAACGAGCGACTTCTCGAGTTGCGCGGTATAGTGTCAAAAATAGCCGCCGACGTGGGTCTGGACGCCTCTTGTCTGATGCAGGGCGAACTCGATTCCTTGGGTCAACGACTGCAGGACTGCAAGGAGACCATCACAACACTGGCCAACGTGGCCGAGACGCAGGACAAGGAACGCAAGGAAATCGAAGAGAATGTGTCGTCGGCCAAAGAGTACTTCAATAACGTGCAACAGGTGAGTGAGACGTAACATATAAAAAATATAAATACAAGTAAAGTTATACTAAATCACGAAATCGCCACCAACGTCCTGTAGATAGTGATCGATATTAGAAGCCGTCGGTCTTTCCATGGACGTGCATATTTTAAAATTCTACCATCCGCTCCAAATTCGCTCGTCGTACAGCGATTGAAGCATAATTTAACTAATTATACACCAGCAATTGGCGAAAACATGCCAGTAGTTTTGGGAAAAACCAACCCTGTCCTTCTGTCCAACTTAGAATCGTCTTCGGATTGGTGTTTTTTGAAATTCGTCTAAATTGCCGGAAATTCCCCACTCTCACGCACACAGGCATCGTAGTTGTTAACATTACAAGTGTTGCTACACGATTCTTGCCACCAACATCCAGCCAACAACAAAAAACCACCTACGAAAGCTCACAACTTTCACCGCATTCTAACGACGAGCACTCTGTGGGTTGGTCGACTCTTGTGTTGGGTGAACTTGGCTAATAATTTAATATTACCAACTTCTCTGACGTATATTCGTGGTACTCGTAGCGTGCATTGTTTGAGGATGAGGTCATTGTCAGTTGGGGTAAAAAGTGAGGAGTCTCACACCTGCTTAGCTTCGACGTGCCACAACAACACGTTAGAAACTGCAATCAGCGGGATTTAAGATTTCAGTCCGCAGGCGCTTCGATGCCATATTTGGGCCAAGAAGTACGCCATTCGTGTGTGGAAGAGCATAAATTGAGTAGGGCCGAGTTGCCCTTACATACGTACATATGTTGCTACAAATAAGAAGTCGTTGGCTACAAATAAGAAGTTGGCTAATGCAATTAACTGAATTGATGGCTTCAAACCAGTGGTAGTGGGGGGGGGGGGGTGACTAGAAGCAATTGCAGGAAAGTGTTTCTAAAGCGACAGAAAGTTCGATGTACAGAAACACTATACATTGAAATGAAGCGAATGCATTCAAAACGGCAATAAGAGAAAAATGACCTTAGAGTCAAATATTGTATGGAGAAGAACTACAATGAAGAAAACAAAAGGTTCAGATGTAATCTTTCTGGAATAGGTTTGCAATTCCTAATGGTAGAAACAAAAAACTAATTGAAGTAAAACTACTCGTATCTAATGGCCCAAAGTTTCTTTTCCTTTACTTTTTAATCAAATTAAATGCATCGATTATCTTGTTAATGTCTCTCCTCTTCCTTCAGGACATTGCACGCCAGCCACAGAGCTCCCAGGAAAGCGAGGAGCAACTCTCCGCGTTGCGTGCGCATTTGCAGACACTCGCCCGCACCGAGGAGCAGCTCAAGGAGCTTCGTGAGCGTAACATTGACAACACCGCAGACAATCATAACAGCGGCTCAGACGCCTCCATAATCGATGTGCTTACACTGTGGCAGCAGATTTTCCAAGATACTTTCCAGGAATACCACCGTCTGTCCACACGTCTAGTGCGCAGTCGAAACAGTACCGACGCACTGAAGTTGTGGCGTCAGTACCTACAGCATGTTCAGTGCTTCCTTTCCTACGCCATACCCGAGGACTACACGAGCCTCAAGGAGCAGCAGCACCTGTGCGAGATACACCAGAATCTTCTGGTCTCCCAGCAAAGCGTGCTCGCCTCCCACACGGAAGCCGAGCAGCAGACGGAGCCTGAGGTCGCCGAACAATTCAAGGTGTTGACGAATCTGCACAATGAGACTCTGGCGCGCATCGTGCAGCGCAACACAGAGCTGCAGACGCGCATGTCCACGTGGCACTCATACCGAACGGATATGACGTCGTTGCTGGATTGGCTGAAGGAGCGCGAGAAGCAACGCTCGCGTCTGCAATTGCGCTATCTTCATTTGAAGCGACTGCCGCGCCTTAAGCAACGAATCGATGAACTGCTGCAACTGCTGCCCGGTGGGGAGCACATGTCCGCACAACTCAAGCAGCAACAGCAGGAATTGCTGCGCTTCTGCGACGACGCGCTGGCTACATCGGTACGCATGGAACATGCGAGCGCCACACAACGGATAAACAATCTGCGCGCAGCTCTTGAGACCTGGAAGAACTTCCTGGCGCGCATCACGCAGCTGTCTTCTACCTACGAGGCGAAGATCGAGTACGTGCAAACGGAATTCGGAAAGGCGCAGCAGCTCGTAGAAGTAACGGCCGACAATTTGCCAACCAACGCAAACGCCATACAAGAGCGTTTGAGCGCACTGCGCTCGCAACGCATTCAACTGGCAACATTGGCCCAAGAACTAGAAAGCCTCAGTGTCACTCAGGAGGAGTTGAAGGAGTGCATCAGCCCGCACGACATGAAAGGTATTCGGCAGACCATGTGGATCCTGTGGCAGCAGCATGCTGATTTGGACTACCAACTCGCTGCTGTAATAAACACGATAGAAGAGCGCCTCTCGCTGCACTCGATGTATAACGCCCGCTACGAGCGCGTGTCGCAGTGGCTACAGGATCTGGAACATCGTGTCGAACGTGACTCGGACATCTCAGCAATCGCCAACCCCGAAGACGCTGCAAAGCAGCTGGAGAAACAGATCACCACTGAGCTGCAGCTGCGCGAACGTGATCGTGCGTGGCTGCTGTTGACAGGTCGTGAACTTCAGTCATTGTACGCTGAGCAAACGCCGAATGCGGACCAAACACGCGCAGAGGTGCAAGAGCGGTCCGATTCGCTAATCGATCGTTGGGAGCGCTTGAAGTACATGTGCAAACAACGCGCCAACAAGATCAACGATCTGAGGATGACGCTACAGCGATCGGAAGAGCGCATCGCTGTCATACGTTCCTGGATGTTTGAGGTGGAGACGCAGCTCGACAAGCCGGTGTCATTTGATTCGTACACGCCGCCGATAATTGAAGCCAAACTCAAGGAACACGAACAGATTCAACGCTCCATCGAAAACCAGAGTAGCAACGTGGGCGAAGTGCTGAACTTGGTTGAAATGCTGTTGAACGATGCTGACACCTGGCGGACACATGTGAACACCGCCAATTTAGCCACGTCGGCGCAGAATCTCGAAAAGCGGTGGAAGACGGTTTGTTGTCAGTCGACAGAGCGCAAGCAGCGCATTGTTGGTGTCTGGAATTCGTTGCAAGAAGTCATACGACAAACCACGGAATACAAGTCATGGCTTGCGAAACAAGAAACCGATGTAGCAACACTGGAGGATGGTGTGAAGAGACTGTCCAAAGAACGAGTGCCCGAACGCCAACGCCAAGTAGAGGCCAAACTGAAGGAGCTCGAAAGCCAAAGTGTGAACATGTCTCAACTGGACCAGAGGTACGCCAGGCTGACCATGAGTGCTGGCATTGACCCAGAAAACATACAGAAGTTAACCTTGCCTACGAAGGTAATGTTGAGCAAGTGGCGCCAACTGGTGCCGCGTTGCCAGAGTGTCTTGGATGCCTTCAACAAAGACGCCAAACTGCATCGTGACTTCAGTGCCGCTCATAGCGATGTGGTGCATTCTCTTAACGACATTCAACAGGAGCTGGAGAAATTCTGTGAAGCCACAAAATCTTCTGCCGAAGCGGAGGCTGCGATTAAAAAGCTCGAGAGTCTCGAGACCAAGCTCAGGAAAGCTGAAGCCAAGGTACTCGCTGCTGACAAGATCGCCGCCGTCGCAAAAACGAAGTTCAAACGCGAGGAATTAGCCAAGATACTCACCATGATAACGCAATACACCACTATGTGGCAAACGCTCGTGACGCGGATCACGACTATCAAAACCGAATGGGTAAAGTGTGTAACGGATGCAGCACCCGCAGTGGCAGAAGCTGAAATCACAGCAACACGCGCCTCCGAAGCGGATGCTGGAGTTCAAGTCAACACACTTTCAAAGAGTCGCATGCGTAAGGCCGCCTTGCAACGTGAAACCTCGATAACACCGAAAGATGCATACACAATGGAATTAGAGACAGCGATGAAGGAGTGCCAGTTGAACCTCGAAGAACTTCAACGCACGATCGTGGACAAAACCCGTGTGCCAGGCCCACAGAAGATCTCCAAATTGATGGGCAACGCGCAGTCGTCGACCGAGCTGGTGAAGCACTTGAGCCAGTTGTTACTGACCGAGTGCTCTGCTGAGAAAGAGGAGGCTCAGGTGGACAAAGTCATGGACTTAACGCTGCGCTTTGACACGCTGCGATCGCAGTGGAAAGCGCGCCAACAATACGATCAGAATGCAAGGTAAGGAAGGTCATAAATAATAACTTTCGGTGATGGTCTGTGCAAAAGAAAGAAAGAGATGTAATGATAACTATGCAGATTATTTTTATCATATACTAAATGGGCCAAAATCTTAGACGTCCCTGGAAATTTCAAATCCACGAGAACATTTTTATTTGTAGATAAATAGCGTTACCTTCAAATAAATAAATAGCGTCGGCCATCAAACAATTACTCATTCACAAAATTAGAACAAATATTAATCAGTTTATAAATCCGATTGAGCGGATCCCATTCAGAACTTTCTTTTTAACGTCCATCACAAAAGATCTTGAGTTATGAAGCTTTAATCCTAGACAAGACGACAATAACGCTTATTTTTGTGTATTTTATGTTTTTATTTTAGTGACACATGTTAATTGTATGTAATATAGTATCTGTATGAAACATAGTACTAAAATAAGCCTTGATTAAACTGGTGCTGGTTCTTTTAACAAATTTTACAATTAATTTTCTTTCAACCACATAACCGTTCTGCTATCCACCACATAAAATGCGTCACACTTAACTCACCACGATATGATCAACACACGCTTCATTAACACAAATCTGCGATATCAAAAATCTGCACCTTTACAATGTATAGGGCCGCATACAATGCTATATGTCCACAGTAAGTCACCAGATAACAATCAACCGATTTGACACTTACTAAAATTTGGCACACGAAAACAAGTTCCCCTTCCCGTTTGTGTCCCGTTGTGTCCCTTGTTGTTTCTAGTGCATGTGACCTATGTACTTCTCGATCTCCAGGGGTTAGTAAAGGGTCTGCAAACGGAACCTCCTTTCTTTGTTCGTCAGAGAAAGCGGGTCCCCAAGGTGTGGACTAGAGAAACGGGAAGTAGAACTTATTTTCCTTGCTGACAAAATCTTCGAGCTCCAATTTTGTCGGCTCGCTATAGAAGTTGCTTGAATACGTACGAGCTTGTAGTTTCTTTTGATATATTTTAAATTTTCCTTTTCTCTCCACGCATCTACTTGCAGTGAGGTCGGCCGATTAACATGTCCGCTATGCACGCAACGCAACTGGCAGCAGATCGACAACGATCTGTGGCGCCTGGAGCAATGGTTGCAATTCGCCGAAGGCACTCAGAGCTCACAGAGTTCAGCACCATCCAACATCGAGCTGCTTGAGGACATCGTACAAGATCATCGCGAATTCCTACTCGATCTTGAGTCACACAAGTCGATCATCTCATCACTGAACGTGGTGGGCGACCACCTGGCCACACATACGCTTGACCACGAGAAGGCCCGTCAACTGCGCGCCCGTCTCGAACAGGACAACGAACGCTGGAATAATGTGTGTATAAATGCCACCAAGTGGCAGGGTCTGCTGCAAACGGCCCTTATGGGTAACGGCGAGTTCCATCAGATCATCGACGAGCTGTGCACGTGGTTGCAGCAAACGGAGCAGAATATCAAAGCCTCCGAACCGGTCGACCTAACCGAGGCCCGAGGAGTACTCGAGGCAAAGTTTAGGAAATTCAAGGAGTTGCGTGCCGAACTCGAACGCTGCGAGCCACGCGTGGTCAGCTTGCAGGATGCAGCCGATCAGTTGTTGCGCACCGTCGAAGGAACTCCGGATGAATCGATGCACACGTATTCAAGGTAAGCGGGAGGGCGGCCGGCGTTGAGGGCGGAACGAAGAACTAACGAGAGCAAAAATTGTATTCAGTAACGTGGTGTGTTTTAGGAAGAAAGGGAAACAAGCGCTGTAAAAATAATGAAAGCAAACTCTGAATAAGAGTCCGTCAAATAAGTTTTTTAGAAGAAATGGGCTTCGAAATATTTGAAGTTTCATCAATTTATAAAGTATAAAAACTTACGAGTATATTGATTTTTTAGCTTTTTTACACTTTTTTGTTTTAGAACGAACTCATCAACTAAAATCTTTCGTATATTAATGGATGTATTTTTTTTTTAAACGTTTTTATTTTTTATTATAATTTATAAGATTTCAGAAAAATCTATTTTCTTGATATCTCTTGAAAATACCAACTAATTGTCTCTTGTAACGTAGAAATGTATTCTTCAGTAAACCACTTTCAACTTGTGTCTAATTTAGAAATATATTAAGTTTTGATCTATTTTCTTATTTCGTCTCACTTGTTTAAGAATTAAAGTTTAGCTTAATATTTATCATTTTTTATATAATATATATAATAGAATTTTTATAGACGTAAGCTTTATCTGGATCTTTATATAGTTAAAGATTTTGTGTGGAATAAAATATTCCATTAGTTTACGCAGAACTCTAACAATAGAAGGTAGAATTTGAAAATTTAGCCTCATGTGTAATTATCGTCCTGTAAAAAGGTTGCTGGATTGTATTGCAGAGGTTATTGATCAAATATCAAAGAATAAATTGAAGAATAAGTATACTAGTTATGGATGAACATTTTATTGCAGTATGATAACATTTCTACATGCAAACATTGAAGTCACTCGATTAAACTGCATTGAAACATTTTTATAAGTATATCGTATAGTAAATGCATTAATGCTTTAATAGAGTAAAAAATAGAGAATATTAAAAAGTTAAGAATTGGAATTAAATTTGCGAAAACTTTATACTAATCTTTTATCTCCCCAGAAAATTACTTCATATTTTAAGTTTTAAATTCCATTTTTCACGCACTAGATGCTTTTTCTTTAATCATATTCTATTCTATTCTGCATATTATATTCTATTCTTCAAATTTTAGCATCGTAAATTAGATTATAAATCCTGCTTTTATTTGTTTTTGTGTTGTCTTGTTACCTCTTCATGAAGCTCATGCATTGGATTTTTTCTGTGTATTTTATTTTTGCAATTTTGTTTGAACTCAAAATTTTTCGTCCGCCCATTTTAACCCCTCATCACGTTCATGCCCGATAAGATCCTCGAGCTATCGCATTGATTTTCAGAACCCTTTCCAGATTAACCGACCTGCGCCTGCGTCTGCAGTCGCTGCGCCGCCTCTCGGGCATCTACATAGTGAAGCTGGGCGCTGTGCTGGGATACGAAAACGACGACATGGGCGTGTCACTGCACATGCTGTCGACTGAGGTAAGTGCGGACCAGTGTTCGCTTCGATTACTACTTAGTTTGAACAATTACGAAAGTAAGAAACACCATGATTCTTGATTTTTATTGTTACAACCATTTTACAAGCACCCTGAGAGTCTGGCCTCTTAGACAAGATGCCTCAACTGTTTGTTGTGCAACGAGGTCGAGACATCTAGTTGGCCAGCATAACATCTGTTTGATTTCCTTTTTATTTTGAAACTCAAACAGTTTGCATTGACTCCGTAAATACAGAATATAAATAAATAAGCTTCACCTTCAATGCAAACTTTAGTTTTTTAAAGTGTTATATATAAACTTTATTTCCTTATAATTACTCAATAATTCTTGTTAATAAATTACTCTTAATTGCCAACTTCTTTGTGATTGCATATTATTTGTCTTATAATTTGTTAATTTGTTTAATATGTTTCCTTTTTATTTCGATTTATTTGATTTACAGCTTCTGGATCAATCTGTATCTACATTACAATCCTCTTCCTCTTCTTCTATGCAGGCCGCCGCACCAAACACTGAAAATGCAAAGTAAATATTTTTATAGTTTGTAATCACTTTTGTAATCTCTTTTGTTTGATTCCCAAATCAAGACAAGTAAAAAACATGCATTAAAGTATTCTTTAAGATGCACGAAAGTGCTATTAATACGAGTAGTTTTTTGACATGTGAATGATTCAAAATAGTAGTTAGTTCCAATTTAAGTAACGCACGAAGCAGGAAATGCTTTATATTATAGAAATAAATACCTGCAAGATTTTTATTGTATTCCTCATTGTTTTTGATAAATTAAGGCTCATTTTCTAAGAACGTCTTCATTTTCTTTTCAAAATTGCTTCGTTTGCAGTGCGCAAGATGCTGTCGATGGCGATGTCATCAATGTCACGGTCCTGGCGCGCGGCGCTCGTTTCTTAGGCCGCGTTGCACGTGCCTCGTTGCCCATTCAAGCGCTCATGCTGCTGCTGCTGGGTGTTGCCACTCTTGTGCCCCACGGTGAGGACTACACGTGCATGTTTTCCAACACGTTCGCACGCAGCCTGGAGCCGATGCTCTCGTATCCAAACGGACCGCCGCCAACGTAGGTCCAGCTAGGCACCGAAACAAGGAAGAAGCAAGCTGAATTCCTCAGAAGGAGAAGAATTTCCCGTGAAATTTACAGAAAATAGAGAGACTGCTTTCTGTAATTTCTGTGATTGTAAATTAAGTCGAAAAATTGGAGAGAAACGATATGTGAGATTAAATTAAAAGTAATAATGTATGCCTTCGATATTTTGTACAATAGCAGTAAAGAAAGAAATTGTTTGTAAAAAAGTGCTTTCGTAAAAGGAAACGCAGTGCACGACTGTAATACTTCATTCTAATGTAGATAGCTTTGTAAAAAGCAGTCCGCATATAAACACGATAAAGTAGTTTATTAAATAAACTACACAGAACTTTTGTAACCGATGTAAAGATCCTAGAAAAACCTTACTAACGACAAAGGTAGACGATAATCGAACAGGAACAAACGAAACCAAACAAAATAAAGCAAAACAAGTGAAATACTACATACTAATATGCATATACATGTAACTGCAAAGCACATATATACATATACATATATTAAAGTATACAATACCTTACACTAAATCTAGTATATAAGCCAAAACCAACTCAAAAACAACATGAAACAAGTATGAAAAAAAGGAGAAAAAGTCGAACGCACATCAAGCCACGATTTCTGTTGATATTAGAAAAAAGTAGAAAAGTTGAAAAGCTTGCAGAAGTTATGCACGCCAGGCTTTTCTTAAGCGTTCCATGCAAGTATCGTGGAACATGTTTGCATGGAAAACTTAAGCAAAACCTGGCCAATTTTGTGTTGGCGAACATTTAGAAAACATAAAACGTAAATAGTTCTTGCTGCATATACATACTATATATACAAACACATATACATACATTTTATATAACTATAATAACTGCTCGATACTCGACGGTTTGTGGAAAGCTGTGTCGATATTCGAACGCTTTTCGCATAGACGCTGGCCCAGAAGCTTAAAGTTTTTCCAATTTCGCAACTTCGCATCTCCCAATTAGCAAAGCTTTCGAATTTGTTACAACTCGGAGCACGGGCTGTGTTACCATGTGTTGCAAAATGTATACAGAGTGAATAATTTGCCAAAATTGCTTCCTATAACATTTCTGATAAATTTCGGAAAAGAAAGTACAGAAAAATAGAAAACTTCTAAATAAACCAAACACAAAAGCTGCAGAAGTGTCCTGGTGCTATAACCCGAGCCTCTTTCAACTTGCAACCAACAATTTTCCTATTTTCCTAATTTTTTTGCAACAGATTTCCTAAAAAGTAAAACGCAAATACATATTTTCAAACGTCCAATAAAGTAACCGTGTTTAGCTTTAAGTTTATTATTATATTATCAATTTTATTTCGGCAATAATTATTATTATTTATTTGAATGTTTTATCTAACCTTTATGAAAAGTATTTTAAATCCGAACTAAAAATATTGTTTTGAGTTGTTTCATGTTTAAGCGTTTAAAGCGTGAAAAGTACACACATAAACAATCGCTTTTTCTAATGAAATCCACACTTAATACTATTTATATATCGTTACTCACTTTGCATTGATTAACTTTTAAGTCTTTTATTAAACTATTTGTACCTATTTACATGTATACATTAAAACTTATTGCATTATTATTATTATTGCATATTATTATTATTACTATTAAATGTTCGTTTCTTTCTGTTGGAGACAATGTTCTTCAACGATTCAATAAATACATACATATATTAAATACCAACAAATATAAACAAGAAATTGCTTTTATTTCATAAAATTTAAAAATTTTTTTTGACGGCTCAGTAGGTTAAAAGCGGATTTCTTCTTCTTTTCTTTTTTGCATAAAGAAATTCTATTCTTGTACTTTTTAGAATAGAATATTATCAAAGGAATATGAAATAAATACCTAATAAATAAATACAGGGAATGTTTCTTCAATTTAAAGATCGCGGTGATTCTCCGTAATTCTGCTGTATATTCGCGAAAAGAACAACAACCAGAAAGAGTGTTCATATACCCTGCTTACTTGTACTTAGAAATTAGGCGTGGCAATGTTCTAATTTTTTCCTTCGCAATCTCAAATAACCTGTGATGAAATACAATATTCGTGCCAAATTTATACCCTTCGTGTGTAGGGTATAAAAACAGCACAGATGTCGACTACGTGAAAATTACAAAGCAGAATAAAGCGGCAATAAATCACTTGACATCCGAAGAACGAAAGCAATTTTGTTTGTTTACCGGCGCAATATTGTATAATATCATACTTGAGTAATGCTATTTCTAGCTTTTTATTTGTCGTGTTGCCAAGTCACTTATATTGATCTCAACTACGATGTTACTCCAAAGTAAGCAAAACAATGTTTAATTATTACATACAAATTTATTTACGTGGTAATTGAAGTTGTAATGAGTAGGTAAGATATATACATTCCTATATAAGTACATGCTTTCACATTTATATTATATCGGCCTTTTTCTGGATTCCGATTCACATGGAATCGTATCATTCCTATCATACTTTATTGGGTGGTGTTCTGTGTTCGGATTCCGATGTTACCATATTGATCGGCATTGAAGTGTTCTGCATTCCAAATTATCGAAATTTTCTGTCGGAAATCCGACCAACCGAATACGCTCTCGCCACTTTTGTGGACATCGAGAGAGCTTACAATAACGTCACTGAAACCCTCATTAAGCTTAAGCTTATTCAACGTGGACCGATCCATTTTGAGATGGAAAAAACACGTGCTCAGCTACAGGTACATAAGATCACAGAATAAATAGTATACAGAAGTCGCATCTCGGCCTTTGGTGCTTTTTCGCTTTATGGTGCGGTCGGAACAATTGAGGGGAGATCAAATAACGAGAGAGCAAACGTGAACAAAGAGAAGCAACGAGTGAGCAAGCATAAAACGTTTATGTGTGCGTACATCTGTTTTGCTAGACTGCGTCGTGAATTAACGTGGTGTTGACAAAATTTTGTTTCAAGCTTTTGATTTCTGTATTTTGGTTTTCTTCCCTTGAAAGTTTTATATTTTACATTGCATAGCTATGTGCAGTATTAACAGGAGTTACTGGTTAATTGTAGTGCTCTAGTAAAAAATTACTAGAGAAAAATTAAATAATGCCGGCACTTTGAATCAACAGCGGCGGTATTTCATTTTGAAAGAAAATTTTACTGTCATTATACACAAAATAGGGTATTTCGAAAGTATCTCCCAATTCCTGTTAGAGGACATTTGTTTACAAGTTACAAGTTTAACTATGATGCCAAAACTGTTCAAAAATGTTAAATTTCGTAAAATGATCTTTTTTAGTATATTGGCAGAAAGTCCATTTTTGCAAACAAAATAATTAAATGTAAGCGCCCAGTTGGAAAACATTGATTGGTTTGTCCCTTCAACCGCATTTTTCTCAAACCCATCCACTAAATCTAGTTTGGAATTGCATCGCAATTCCCTTCTAATCACCATTTAATCCATGAGCAGAATCATATGATTCTTTTCGTACTGGTTCAAATCCCAAGCACTTCTTTTTTATTAACACCAACTTCCTACGGGCGGAAGAACTGAGGGGAAGATCAAAAAACATGTGAAGCTTCGAGAGAGCTTGTTTTGCAAAAGAAATCTCTTTCTGAGGTACACTGAGAAGATGGAAGCACGGGCGCACCAATAAAAAAAAGGAAAAATAACCATAAACATTAATGGGAATGATATTGTAGTTAATATTGATCAACAAATCAGACATTGTGTTTCGCCTAAATTATTTTCAAAAAACAAAAAGTGATTCTCCCATTCCTTATTAAATATTTTTCACAGTGCATACATAAAAAAGCGAAGTACGATGTTGCTTGCTTGAAGTTTGTACGTCGACTGACTGCTCTTTATAGGAACGATCGCTAATGTCGGTGTGAAAAAACGACGAGTGCTGTCGTGTATATGTGAATAGCCGAAAGAAAAACGATTGCACGATTATTCTCTGTTCAATAGGGTGCCAATATTGGAACCCTAGAACAAAATTTGGTTTGTATGAGATGCAACTTCTGTATACTATTTATTCTGTGATAAGATGTACAACAATGGGGAATACAGATTAAGGGCTGGGTGCTACAGCGGAACCCGCAAGGGGGCATCTGTGACCACTGCTGTGGGTCATTGTAGTCAACGGTCTGTTGAAGGGTCTCACGGAGGAAGGCCTTCACGTGGTTTGTTATGCCGATGACATAGTAATCATAGCCACGGGAAGGTTCCCTCAGTACTTGTCAAGGAAAATTCAGGAGGTATTGGGCAGAGTCGTCGAATCGGCTAAACCGAACTTAAATATAAACCCTGAAAACCGGATCGATGCTTATTCACTAGAAGAAGGAAGATCGCTAGTTTTGGTCTTCCGGTCCTAGACGGCAAAGAATTGAGACTCAAGGATAAGGTTATGTAACTTGAAGTAATCCTGGATAGGAAACTTAACTGGAAATAGCATAGGACCCAGATGGGGACTACAACCACATATAGTCAACTGGGTGTATCTAAGCGTGATTTGCCCAATACTAACTTATGCTTCAGTAGTCTGATAGTAAGCGCTAATTACCAAGTGTAACGTAAAGTCGCTGGAAAGGGTGCAACGACCATGGGGTCGTTCTCCGCTCCACTCCGACGAAAACCCATTGGCCCGTCGACCAAGTGTCCTTTATGGTACTTTCTTCTATCAAATTTTGACTCGTCTATCTCGACGATTTTTCCGGGCCCTCCGGGCTCCTACCCCTCGACAACATGAATGACGACTTCCCTGTGGAACGACGCCCAATCCACAACGGTGGTACCATTTATTTCTAGCAAAAGTAGTTGCGTAAAACAACTCAGAAAGCGGAGTAGTAGAATTCTAAAAAAGGATTACGTTTCACAGATCGTTTTCTCCTAAAATACTCCATCGATTACGATAACAAAAATAGCTATAGAAAGCTAATATCTAGCTCCTTGTTTTCCACAAAATGATGTGGGTTAATTATAGAACAAAAATTAATTAATGGAAAAAAGCACTAAAAACATTGTCTTTTCTCAAATGATGCGATTTTCGGAAAGATTGTGATTCACATAAATGAACGGTATTTATCAGATGATTATATCAGGTACTCGTAAGTACTATTTTCCGTTCTACTTCGCGAGCTCATAAAAGTCTAACATTTTTCGCCTACAACACATACTCTAAGAACCAAAAAAATGGTCTGAAAAGTGAAAGATTTTAAACAAAGTATTCTTGTACAAAATTTCATCTCTTTTATTTATGTCTTTGGTTGCCCTGAAAAGGGCAGATTTTCATCTACCTTATAGGATGTCGTCGTCCGAGATAGACGAATCTACCGAATTTTTCTTTGCTGACAGATTATATAATACACCCGCATATTTAAAAAACTCTGATAAAACATTGCTACTTCATTGCATTTTAAAGATAAATTTCGTGAAATACCCAGGAAAAAATTATTTTTTGCGCGTATCTTCCGGGAGTGCCGCTTTAACATGTCGCCACAAGCATTCTATGTTGTTCGTATGGAATCTAGTTACCGGATTTTTAAAATTTAAGGAATGGTTCACCTTTAAATTGCGAAATCCCTCCTCATCCAGTCAATCATAAGACTAAAAATGAAAAGCTATAATGCAAATTGTAGAAAATATATTTATGTAATACAATCTGAAATTATTGTTGTGTTGCGTTTAATATATTTTTTAATAATATCTAGGACCGCCTCCTTCGACGCGTTTCCACTGGAACTAACAAACATCGGTTCGTGCCTCGTTCAACGCCTCCAAATACCCATTGACTTCGACACAAGGCCCTCGGTGATATTTCCTCCTACCAAACTTTGACTCGCCGATTTCAGCGACGCTACCGAATCCGCCCAGCTGCTCCGTCCTTTGAGTTGCATATACAACCACTTCATAAGCATAATCAACGGCTGTCGGTTCGCATATTTCAAGCTGAAAATTCCAAAATATTAAAAATACAATTAAATTTTATACATTTAACAATATACCTGTGTTTTCAAAGAAAGAATCTGTAACCATAGATGTGAAAAAGCAAGTATCTTATACAAGGATAGTTGCGATTTTTCAAAAAATAATCCAGTCCTCAAGGAAAAAGTCGAATTTCATCGCACTCGATGCCCTAAAGGCACTTTTGTATGGCTTTGTACACATCCAATCGAAGCCGTCTTTGGATTGATTCCTTACCCTTCTTGCAATTGATGCACAATTTCTTCCGTTATGGCACCATCAGCATCACATTTAAATAATTCTAATATTTTGTTAAAATTATAATAATTTGTATTTATTTTCAGTAAATAAGCGACGTAATCACAATAAGTACAATCATAAATTACCGAAAATTTACCGAAAACATACAACAACAATGATACTCTCTAAAATCTGAAATATGATGTGCTTCACTATGTATTATAATGTACTTGTATAATAAAATGTGCATCACTATAATTCAGTGCTTTGGTAATGCTGATTACGTTTACAAGATATTAGAGAGCACTACAAGAGACAAGAGAGAGAGCACTAACTTTCTGATTTTCAATCCTGCCGATGATCCTTTATTGCCTCACGAAGTTCGCTCTGACAGGAAACCGAACCAAAATGGTACATTTTTATCATTTCCATGACCTTGGTTAACGGAACTCGTGGCCTTGGTACTGGATGGAACTCCAATATTTTAAATTACAATCCACTTTGTATTATAAAAAATTTAAGGCTTATGCGCAATGATCAAGAATCGAAAGAAATGAAGCCGTGGTAAAAACGCTTCAATGGTACATTTTTATGTTAAGATCATGTTTACTAATGAAATTGAAATTTCAGAGTTGCCAGTTCGCTCTTGGACGCTAAAGTATGTAAGGAGAGTTCTGGAGACGCTATCGAAGAAACGGAATACGATCATAACTAAGTTCAAAAACTATAACTCGGATACGTCAGTAAGAATTGTAGTCATTTTTAAACTGGTTGCATTACGTCGGTTTAGCAAAAAAAAATGTAGGCTTGTATCAGCTAAAGAAGCTAACCTCTTTCTGCTCGAATAACATGTACTGCTACAAGAGAAACAATAGCTTAAGCTACATATTTCCATGTCTTGTGCGAATTCTACGAAGTGCGTTTAGAATTCTATAGAAAGAGGAAAGATTGCGTAGTGCATTATTTTTTTTTTCAAGTTTGGAAGCGACTACCGCAAAAATGTTGTGGAATGAAAAATTGGATGAATTAGAAAAGGAAGTGATACATATACTTGATTTTCAATTTAATCCTAACTCATTTTATTTTTTAAAAGCATATTTTATTACTAATTTTTTGATACGAATATTAACAAAATAGATTAAGATTATTGTACTTACATTTTAAATAAACGCCAATAACTCATATGTTTACGCGTCAAACAAAAGTATACAGCTTTTATAAATTGTAAGTTTTCCCTTAAATTGTATCGAAAATCTTACGCTGTTGACAAGAACTCTTCTGTTTCAAAGAAATTGTACACATGAAAAAACAAACTGCAATTGAAACTCGCGAGCTTGTGCTAAAATTAAATAAAGAAGGCAAATCACTGCGTAAGTGTATTCGCAGATCAAAAGCGTCAGGATCAAAAAAATTATTTATTGTACAAACCTTATGGAAGAACTTCTCTCTCTGACGCTCGGAGTCGATTCTATTAAGTCGAGCTTACGCTCTTGTTTTTCAGAAATGTGTTGCCTAATCTTCGTCCAAAATACTTCGAAAATAATGAATTAAGTCCAAGGGTTAAGAGTGTGTTTGTGAGCACTTTCATTTCAACGAAAGTACTGTACGGAGTGATTGATTTGACATGTCATGCCTTAAACACAATCAGGGACGCAAGATACAGATTCAAGTTAGGGACGCAAGAAATTGCTCGTATTTAAACCAAATAGCAGAGAAGCATTTTCGGGAAGCAGAAATATAAAAGGCCAAAAATTTGACACTAGAGAACAATACATTCATTCTAACCAAAAATTCTCGAAGTTTATTTATTTTAATATGTATTAAAATATATGTAAAATACATTTAAATAATATATTATACAGAATAATAATAAAATAAAGCAACAAAAAATACTCACATAATTTTACAGCAGGTGAAATAGAAACAAAAATGAAATGTAAACAAACACAAAGAACGAAGAAGAACAAGACGCTTTTGCATCCGTCAAAATTAGAATTAGCTCGGATGCGGGATGCAAAATGCGGCAGCAAAATAGGGAAGCAAAATGGAAAGCAAACTTTTTTCTCGATCTCCATAAGAGCCCGTGTAATTTTGACAGTTAAAAAATGAAGTCAGTAGCATCTGACTTGCTAGCATCAGTAGCAGCAGCAATGTTGTCGTTTACGAACCGTCTGTCTATACCTACTGTATATTGGCATCTACCTGCATGAGTTCGCCTTATTTCTTGTAATGACCTTCAACTGTTTTTTACATGTTCGCCAGCCTCTTTTTTTACAGGAATTTCTCCAAGTTGTAAAATTTAACAAGGAGCGAAAGGGTTAGGATATGTAAAAAATAGAAAGACGACAAGAGGTAAAGCCACCTTTTTTGTATATTGTTTTTTATTTATTTCCCTAAAAAACGTTTCATTCTTTTATATTTCCAAGAAAATTCGTTGGTTATGGGTAAATATTTTGGGACAATTTTTTTTTTAAATAGGAGTACAGACTATTTTTACATTTTAAAAATAAATTTCTAGAGTTACAATGGATAATAAACGAAAACGAACCTACTGCAATAACAATTGCAATAACAGTAAATTACTAAGAAAACCCAAAAAATAAAAAACCGAATTAATTTATTTATTACAATTGGTTTGTAAACAGTAAAAAAGTCGACAGCTTTTTAATACATTTTTTCTTTCTACCTGCATAAATGTTCGCTTTCGCGAAGCCATTGCTGCGGTTGCTGTGTATAGTAAAACAGAAATGAAAGCACAAGGTATAAGAAAAATTTTCAGACCGTACTTCGTGTTCCGTATGCATGTTTGTTTAATGGTCGTGAAACAACCAAAATTTTTGCATCAAATGTTATGAGGGTTTGGATCGTAAGTTGTTCTACTTTTTGAAATCCAGCATTACCCCCATTATTAGCAAGAACCATAGTACCGAAAAAAAATTCGATTTGAAAGTGGCAAATTTTTAGGAGAGTAATGAACAATCCTACTGAAAGGGACGTCGAAATCGCTGAAGAAGTAACCAGAACTGTCTTCGGATTCATTTGAAATATGTAGAATACCTTGGCAACTAACTTATGGCTCATCGCCATTTTAACTTTTTGCAAAGTTCTCTTTTGACTATTTAATTGTTAGTATTTAATAGGAAACTTAAAATGTGAAATTTGAAAATAATTTCGACTCTTTACTAGAAAGGTCTTTAACATATGATATATAATGTACTTCACTATATAATATAATGTGCTTTACTATTTAATATAATGTGCTTCACTATGTGCTTCTTTTTACAATAAAATGTACTTCACTATAATTAATTTGTTTGGTTATGTCAACGAATATGTATCATAAAGAGATTACTAAGGCGAATTCAAGATGGAGTTCCGACGATTAGGGACATACCAATTGGTCGGACTCGAACTGCGTTTGATAATGTTCGGTGCTTACAATGTTGTTGAATTCTGTATGACTTCGTATGTGAATATGCGTAAGAAGAGTTAATCGATCCAACAACCGTATGCCAGATAAAGCGTGAGAGAAAGAATCCATAAATTTGTCATGTACAGCGGGCGATGAGAAAAGCAGTGCAATTCGTGTTCGTTTTGTTCTTTTACAATAACAAAGCATGTGCAAAGCATGTTCGCCGAACAAGCAGATTTGTTTTCAATTTTGCATTTTTTGGCTTTTGATTGAAATTATACTTTTTGGAACTTCGTTCTGCTTCATGTTCGGTGTCCAGTCTTTGTACATTCCTGGCATAGCGTCCTGTTGAAGAATTTGTATAGGCAGAAGATGTATTTTCATCGGCATATCAATTCATTGAATACGTTATACGGGTAAGTTAATGGAGTCAAATTAATGAAATATTTCAGAGGAAGTATTTATTTATTACATGTCTATTTATTTTTATCAATTAACTCCTGTTTGGCTGTTGTGGCTTGTACCCACAGGTATATATTTATGCATACCATTTAATTGATAAAACGAGTAAAAACGGTCTAACAAATAAGAAAGAAAAGGTAGATAGAAATCAGACATAAATTATTATTTTATATCAAATGTTTGTAATAATCCAATATACATATAATTTACAAAATTAACTAATATATGTTTTTTTTAAATGAATTTTCAATAAATCATAAAAGAACACAATGACTAGTAGAACATAACTTCAAAGAAAACCATGATTATTAGAACATAACTTGTACCTTTTTGTCACGTAAAATACAGTTGTATACAGCTATGTAAAAGCTTCAGGACTTGAACAGTCTAGACTGCCTTGCGTATTTGGAAGTATTGCAGGCATATCTGAAAAAATTTCTCTGAAGGATTTTTCAAAAGAAGATTTAGCTGTCGCTAAAGTTTTGGTCACAATAAATGATTCAGATTTAAAAAAATGGTAATTTAATTTAACCAGTTCTTTATCACACTCGTCACACTGGATTCTTCTACCTAATTTCGCTTGAAATAACGACCAACTTCGGTTTCAATTGTAGTGAGTACTCTCTGAGTGGCGTACTCTATACAAAAGCCTGACAAGGCACATTGAATTTATCATCATCTTCCTCACTCTGATCGTTCAGAATTGGATGACAGCTTTCAGACGGGTTTATATCGCCAGCCCCTTATGTTCAAAGTTCCAGTCTAGCATTAAATCTCCATTATTGTTACAATTCTTATTGTGGCAATGGTAGTTATGTGTCAAAAATTTCATGGACAGTATCCTTGCAGAAAGATATTGCACTTACGTTACTGATGGATCTGTACAACTTCCTAAACTATTGAATCTTCTCAGCATCACAAATGGAATGTCTGAATCTTTAAAGAGATCTTCAACTAAAGCTATCATTGACTTGAAAGTGAAAATCAAGCGACTGATGCAAAAATTTTGTCTATTTCCTGGAATCTTTGCCTAAAAATGATTGTTAATTTTTTAAATTTTTGTACAATTTCTTGTAACAGGGCGTTTGTTTAAGTTTTTAATACTTAAGTTTTTACAGTCGCAGTAATCGAAGCCTCACTACAGTTTTGAATAAATACTATTGTGGCTGCGGCGTTCGATTTTCTTACTTTGTAAGAATTTTGGAATCTTTACAATATCGAATGCACGAAGCCATTCAATGGAACTCAATGTTTGCACTGCCAAAGCAACAAGCATTTTAACAAAAAGTTCAGGATATGTATATATATAGGCATACGAGGCATATAGGTAGTATGCCTCCTGAAGAACCTCGTGCTTATTGGAACTCAAACTTTTTTGTTAACAGATAATTTAAACTTCAACTCACTTTTCATTACTCCATTTATGCAGTAAAAGCTATGAATGTACTTATAATTTTCCGTTATCCCCTTGGCCATAAAAACTAACAACTTGTTGGCCGAAGTCATCTCTCGGTGACCTTTATCTTAGCCAATGACAACCTGATCCACCATATCATTATACTCGAGTTCTTACCGTAAAATAATTTCGTCCATTAGCAGGACGCAATTCCTTCCTTGCGGAGTATCTTTTCTTCCAGATTTTTAAACTGGTGCAACATAATATCATTGCAAGCAGGTAGGATAATTTTAATAGGCCGGCAGCGCCAAAGTGAAACTGGACTAGGCATGTTGAAGTCTAAGTTCTAAGGAAACTGTATGCCTTTGTGAATGGACTGGGTACTAAAATTCTGGGAGATGGTGCCAAAACAGAGTGTTGTATTTTTATTATACACTAGTTGACCCTATATATTACTAACCCTATATTATTATATACTAGCTGAAGTTACGCTGCCATATAAATTTTTTTTAGTGCGGGTGCGCATTCGGGGTCCGCAAGATTGATGTCCTCACCGCCCATGAAGTAGATCTGTAAAAATGTATGTGGTTCGTTTGGCATTGGCAGCAATGAGCCTACTGTGTGGTACACTTGGCCTTTGATTTTAAATTTGAATTGAATTGCTAACCATTTGCTGCAGTATTGTAAACAATTTCTGTTGCTCCGAAAGAAGTCATTTGGAAGCATGAATTGAAACGGCGGATAGACTTCAAGAACAGGTTTGAATCTGGATCCGTGCCGATAAGCAAGCCATTCAATGGTTCTGGTAGTGTCTGAATTTTTGGTAGTTGCACTTTTTGTGATGGGGACATTCTTTGTCCATAGCACCAAAGCACGTACTCGAATGCGAGACGACGAAACGAAACGGATGTATTTGTTGGCGTTGTCGATCATTTGCTCTGCGTCATCACTACGAATCGGCGCGCTTGTCTCCGTTCCAATTGTCGTTGGTGATTTCGTTCAACTCGTACCTCTTGTGATTGAGATGCACGCAATCGCAACATGCTTTCCCGCACATCTTCATTATCTTGATCGCATATATGCAACAAATATTCGTTCGATGGTATATATGTAAATTCGTTCGTAATAAATATTCGTTTGACGGCACAAATGCTCACTGTGCCACGGACAAATATACCAAATTGTTTTATTTACTGATGGTACACCGGTAATGTATTTGTTCAACCAACCTTCCACAATCATAAAACACGTAATAGATATCATATGTATAAATTCAAATAAATCGTACAAAATTTTTTACGACAAAATGACTCAAAGCTTCTCGTAAATGACTTGAAACTTCTATAAGTCACGCGTAGCGTCAGCTGTCAGCAACATAATTAAATTCGTTTTAGTTGAAATACGAATGTTAAACTAAAATCGCGATTAACTAATGGTAGCGTGATTGTAGGAGGGTAAAATATACTTTACGACCTATTCTCACACCTACCAAACATACACAAAAAATTTCATCAAAATCGGTCAATGAATCAATACAGTTGCCATCAGAATGTAGAACATGTTATTTTAATTATTATAACAAAGGGTGTTGGCATAAGAAACTTTCAGAGGCCCTATATCAGTAGAAAGAAACAACAAAAAAATTGAATCTTCAAATATTAAATGATATTTATTCATAATTCAGTATTTGAAGTTTTGATTTTTTTGATTGTTTGTTTTTAAAATTCGACCAAGAACAATGCTTACGGAGTGTTTTAGACTGTGAGAATAACATTCATTATTTTCCTCAAACCAATGCGCATTGTTGTATTATATACTTCTCTTTTTTATCTTTTTGCGTTCTTTAAAAATATTTTTAAAGATTTTAATATGTATTTTACATACTTAAGAAAGAATGTATGATGGATGTACACAAACTTCCAAAATCAGATTGCAACCGATAATTTCTTTATGAAAAAAAATTTCAGAAGGGTAATTTAATATTTCATCTTATTTAATAGAAATTATTTTGCAGTTTTCACAGACGGTACGCCGCGCTATATAGACAACAAAGTACCTACTTTTTGTAAGTTCTATTGGTACATTGGGGGACTCAAAACTGTCCATGTTTGTATCGAAATAGGCCTGTTCATTTCTGACAATTTGTGTAAAATTTAAAGGGTCCGCCGAAGTGAAATCTAGTGAAAATGTACTGGTAAAAGTATATATTGATCAACAATGCAATTTGAGTTTGATTGGAATCGGAATTTTTTAATTAGGTTTAATCAAATTCATTCCTTCAGCCTCTATTTTTGCATACATGTCGACAACGTACTGATGAAACAATCTCCGACATAATGATGTAATTTTAATAATGTGTGATTTTAGGAGGTCATCCCCCTCCATCACACGTAGCTTAGGGCGGTCCTTAGAGTCTCTCATTAACCCGTGACTTCAAGATTCGATGAATCTAAGTTCCGATTATTGAGGGTTTTTGACCTCCTCCTAACTTAATCTGGATTTACTTAAGATCCATCACATCACCCCTAAGGCATTAGAAAAGATATATATGTACAAAAAAGTACATAAACATAAGATAGGTTAAAAAGTTAATTTGGAATTTTTTTAAAACGTAATTAACGCTAGGTCTGGTCATTGGATTAGTTTGGAGGGTGTCGGTCCCAGGACTCCATCTAACATACTTCTCATTATTCGATGAATATCAGTAGCATCTAGAGGAGTTTTAGACCATTCACCAATTCCACTTCTGAGCCTATCTAAGACGCCCCGTCCCCTAGTTAGGTTATTGCAAAAGTATAAAAAACTAATTAACTTATATAATATACTAACATTATTTGTATTTCATTAAAAAATAATAAATCAAAAGAATTAACCGCAACCGTAGGGCTAGATTTTTATGGCACCAGGATTCACCCGGACTATAGTCACGGTAAGGGGACTGCCGGGTAGATCCAATGGGGTCCCTCTAAGGCTTATTAACATTGTTTAGTTACAAATTTATTTTAATTTGGTTTATTTTAATTTTGAAATCATTAATTATTATTATTAATTTTATAATTATGTTATTTTAATTTTAATTCTATAAAAATTTTTTCCTTCCCCTTCTCCCTTAATTCCCTTCCCTTATCCCTCCCCTATCCCCTTAATTGCTCACTCCCTCCCGCAGGCTTGCCATTTATGGGTTGACATCGACCCATCCCTACATTCGAAAATTGCATCACTCCTGCTAATTGAAGTATGCAATTGAGGTGAACACATCAGTATGTGTTCGACTCTCGTCGCGTGTGGTCGCTGTCTTCCTGAAGAATGGTAAGTGTGTTTTTTAATTTTTTAATTTTTGAACTTTCTCATATATTGTATATTATACTGTTATATATTATATTATATTATTATTATCTAACAATTGTTAATTAATTTATTAATTAATAGTTGTTATTTAATATATTATTTATTAATGTTTGTCGCCTCTTGAGGCAATTTAAATAATTAATTTTTCTCCTCTAGCCAATTTGGCCATTTTTCTATGTATATATGGGTGATTGCACACAGACCAGCTGTGTGTGCAAGCACTTATATATATAAAAAAGCCCACTGATGAGTCCCCTTCAGGCGAGGGACGAAAAACGTTTATGGGCGTTGCCTGTAAAGTAGTTTTAGGCAAAAAGGCCTACTTATAATTGTTATGGGAGTGTATTGACATCTCTATAACAATTTTTTGCTTGCTTTTCGGTTTTTGTTTGTTTTTGTGACAATATTTTTCATTTTTGTTTTGTTTTTTGATTTTTCATTTTTGTGGTTGTCTTAGTGTTTATATGTTTATTTTATTATTATTTATCTTTATAATAATATGTGATTAGACAGGATAGGCAGGCTATTTAAGGAGACATTTTTTATTTTTTTCTTTTTCGAACCGAGACAAATGACGTACGAAACAGCCATCTTAGTATAGTTTTCTAGAGTATGTAGCTTTTACGTAGGGCAAAAAGTGATGACTGTGGATGAAATAAACCAGGGTTTGGAACCAATGGTTGCTTGGTTCTTCACCTAGGAGTTACCCCAATCAACACGTGTAGGGTTTAGAACATAAAAAACGCGAGTAAAATTAAATTTAATTAATTATTCAAAACTAATGAATAAAAAACTTTAATTTTTCAATTTTAACGGTTAGGTTTAGCCAGAAAATAATCCTAATGAAATGTTAACGAAGAAATAAGCGATGTGGCATTAAAAAAAATTGTGAACCATTTATGGTACTTGTCACCGAAGAATGCGGCGTAATCGTTTTTTGATAAAAAAGTTTCAGTAGAAGCAAAAAGATGGATGGTGCAAGCACTACAAAATGTAAAGAATAATAATAATTATAAGAGATACATGACAACGACTATAGAAATTAAAAATCTTGCGAATTTGGAAATACAACATTTCGTATGATCTGAATCAAATAATTTTTCAAACGGTTTAATATGAATTCGAAGCGATAGGTATTAAAACAAAATTAGAAGTTGTGAATGACGTTGCAGAAAGAGCAGTAAAATTAATGAAAGATTATAATTTAACGTTATGCAAAAACGAATTATTTATACTCTTATTATAATTAGGCCTATAAATAAAATATTTAGTTATAAATATTTAACTGTCTTTTTCTACTTTTCCTTATATTAATGTGAGATCAAATTTTATATTTAAAAAATAAATATTAAAAATTTTGCTTAAACAAATTCATTAAACAATTTTATTTTTGCTTCGATATAACAAGAATATTACATTAAAATAGTGTTTAATGACCAGTGGAATTGAAAAAAATGTGTACTTTTTCATTTTTCGCAAAATTAAAATCTTTTGCATAAACAAACTCGTTGGGACACGTTTTCCCTTTGTCCGATCGACTTGATTTTTGGAGGGAATTAGTTTTTTATTGAGTAGAACAGATTGCAAGGGTCGCATCAAATGAATTTTTGAAAAATTTTGCACAAGAACAACTAAGGTCCACCATAATGTAAACAAAGTAAAGCATTCAGTATAAGTTGTATGTATACCTTTCAGAAAAAAAACTTGTTTCTTTTCATCTACAAATGACAATTTAACCCTCATTTTCTCAAATGAATTCGGATAAATATGTTGTGTAGTGAGTTTTGGACATAGTTTAGTGTTTGAGTTCTGTTCTGTATCCCACAGTTTCCTTATAACATTAAACCTGACCACGCCGTCAGATGTTTTCATGTCACACTTTAACAATCCATTCGTCATGGACTTAATTAAGTGTGGAACATTATACATGCAGTATATTTTCACATTTTCGAACTCGAAAAATGGTCTTTCTATAGATACTCCAAGGAAAGAAAAGCATTTCCTATTAGAAGGTCCTTGGGAGCAAGTGATAACTTTTACTTTAACTCCCTATCCTATTCAAATTATTTAAATTTTCATTTATAATATTTGCTAAGCATTCAGCAGAAAGACCATTTTCAGACAAAAAATAATTATAAATTAGAGCCCAATTAGAAAACAAGCCTTTGCTCATAAAAACACAAACCTGTTTTGCTATATTTGGGAATCTAAAGAATTCACTGTCCTCAAAGCAGTCAATAAGGTCTAAACTTTGATTATACCTTAGTTCAGGTCTTATTGACATTTCATCCATAACCATTACCAAATTCTGTCTCTCTGACTCTTTTAAGCTCATGAGTTTCTTTTTAACTAACTCTGAAGCCGAATTTTCAAAAACTGGCTACAGAAATTTTATTGGGTCCCAACGATTTATTGTTGAAATATGTGGTAAATTTAATCTATTTCTTAAAAATAAGTAACTGGTTCTAGAAACATAAAAAAAATTTTCAGACCCAAAGTTTTTACTTCTTCAGAATATTCCTTTAGACGAGAGCATAGCAAAAGCTTACAAAATGTTTTCGATTCTTTAGATATCCCGCTTTGGGACTCTATAGCTACGTTAATATAATTCTTATCCTTTTTGAATTAAAATAAAATTAATTAAAAAAATCATCGGATGGTATCAATGATATTTTCTAGTGTATCAATCTCATCACTGAATGATTCATTAACAAAATTCATTGGAATTGCTGCTTTCTTTAAATACTTTTTGCCAATATCACTTTCATGGAAATGATAATGGCAAATAAATTATTTATCATTAACAGCCTTATCATGTATTTTTAAACGCAAACTCAAACGCAGTGCGTTTCAAATGGTATGATGGAACTTTTTCGAGTAGACTGCGTATGAGTTTTGAGGAGAACACAAACTTTAAGTAGCCTTGCAGACTTCCCCTGTTTGCAGAGCACAAAGAGTTACCATGTATGAAGCATTTTTACAAGTATTTTTTAGGAATCCCAATGAATTAGTGCTATAACTGATGTATGGCAACAATTTGTACAACAAAAGCAAATCTGATAACGCGCACACAATGTTTACATACTGATATTGTGTTTATTATCGTTTGCTCTTTATGTGAGAGTGAATATAGCAGCAATATTCCTCGGGCGACTACTAGCGCAGCGTCATAGCGAAGAACAAAAAACGGGGGTACTCAGAAGAGGTACAACTCGGATCTTTTACTTATCTTTTGATAAGGTGGCGCCGTGAATAAAAAAAATTGTATGAGCCACTGTTCAGAATCACACCAAACGCGAGCATTTAGCAATCGTCTGGTTTGAGAGACTTTTTCCAGGAAATAGCTCATCCATCATGCCAGAAAAACGTAGTGAAGTCTGCAAAGCATGTAAATTACCAACAAAACTGCGTTTGCATTTGGTTTCGCGTTTTTATTGCGTTTCAGAGGTTTACAGATGTTCCTATCTCAATTCTTCCAAAAATACGAAAAGCACAAAACAAAACGCGAAAAGATACATGATAAGGCTGTAAATTTGTCTTTAGTAACCCCACATTTCTCGCGCTAAATTTGCCCCATAAACGAATCTGCAGATGGGAATTTAAACATTTTTAAATTGCCATCATGCCGCTTTGATTTTTTGCAAACAATGCATTTGGTTTCGTCTTATACACATCCATATCGCTCGATAGTCAAATCGTTAATGAAACTATGCTCTGTTTCATTTCCATGCTCTTCCAATGCAAAAGTCTTAATGCCGTTTTTATACCCTACACACGAATTGATGATGGTGATTCTTTGTGATTCCTTTTGTAACGCATTAAAGGAGGCGTGACAGGTATACAAAAGTATATATATTCTTGATCAGCATTACCTACAGCATTGCTACATAATATAAATATTTTCAATGAAATATTTCCATTCTTTCATTTTTTATTTTTGCTTCCATTAAATTTTTAGTGTTACTGGTATAAACTACTAAAGTAGATTTTCTGCCTATACAAATTCTTCAACAGCACGCTATGCTCGCAACGTAGATCGTGCCAGCGCTTTACAAAGCTTGGACATCGAACAAGAAGCAGAACAAAGCTACGAAACGAAAAATTTCTTTCAAAAACCATAAAATGCAAAATTTAAAACAAATCCAGACAAATCGCACCGTTCTTCTCATCGCCCGCTGTACTCAACAAATTGATCGTTTCTTTCTTTCACACTTTGTGTGACATACGAATGCTAGATCGATTATCTCTTCTAATGCATATTCACTTGCATTGTTAGTGCAAAATAACAGAAGCAAAGTCGATCTTCCGCTCCCTTCACACTCATTAAAAACATCCTCCGAACCCCTCACTCATTAGGAGATCATTCAATTTTGCTTTGTTAGGCCGTGGTTATGCTATCGAGTTTTGCTTGGCAAGTAGGACTTATTTTTGTTGTTTTGTGTGTAAAAGAGAGAATGGGATATTTTTCTGTTCTCAACATCACTCTCTTACACCGAGCACGAAAACTCGGTCTAGCGTACACCGAGGACACCAAGCACACCGGTGTTGCTTAGTCAGAAAAGTATTGAAAAGTGGAATGGAGTGAACAAATGGAATTAACTGATAAATCTATCAATTATATTCCTCTGATTATCGTTTAATTAATATAAACATTTGTTCTTCCATCGCGTCGAAAAATACATCTAAAATAATACTTTTTCTCATTTGTGTAGTAGTCGGGTTGCTGTTGAAGGTGATAAAAAATATATGTATTATACATATTTGAAGAAAGCAAGCGTGGGTCAAGCACAAGCGCGGCATAACCACGGCCTTACGAGCGCTGAGAAACCCGAAGCACGGCAAAGAGAGTAACTTCCCGAGTAGTGAAGCTGTTTTCACTCATTTGCTTACACCCGCTGTCTGCGAACGACTTCATCTGTTTTGAAAAATTTCAAATTTTAAGTCATGCGTCTTCTATATTAGCCGCGTTTTACTCACACGATATTGGGTGCAGCGCAAATTGAGCGTAAAAAACGATCGGGAACAACTATCGGGCACAATTTGAGTATGCAGTCGCCATCAGAAGTTTTTTGTTTTCTTCCTTTTGTTTTGGTTTTGGTGGTATTTTATTTAATTTAAATTTGTAAGTACAGCTGTTCGATCCATTACTTTCACAGGAATATTCTTTTACTTGCAATGGGCAATCTTTTACTTGCACACATGGTTGCATGGGATATTTCGGGGAAGTTTTTGAGCGCTATTGGAGTATTTTTTCGAGTTGTTCCCGATAGCTACACTTGCTTTCTATCGAGGACAAATCCGAGTTGTTGTTTTGTGTATAAACAAGCTGCGCTGTACCCGATAGCGTGTGAATAAAACGCGGCTATTATTACATATTCTTTGGTAAAGCTGAATTGAAAGAAGAAGAAGAATACCTCCGCCGACAGAGAAAATTGACTGACCGAAGGCATTTTGGAATAAATCTAAGTAGACCCAAAAGCTCGATGTTGCTGTTTCGCACGGGAGTCGAATAACAAAACCATTGCTCTCGTTTGGTTTCCAAATTATGAAATTTGAAAATTTGTGATACGATCCAATTGTGTACGACTGAATTTTAGAAAATTGGTTCGGTGAAAATAATTTCAATTTATGCGGCATTGTAAATATCTTTAATTTATGTTATATTATATAACATTTTATCGTACACCTTATAATTTTTGACAAAAACGCAATTTAAGATTTTTACTTCCACTACTTTCCTTCCAATTCATTAATTCTTCTCTAAGTAAAATACATAATTAATACACATAATTGTCCTAATACTAAGAAATCAGGGTGCTTAGCTTTCTTAAGAACTTTATTTCACCAAAATCGGTGCAGGTTTAGCATAAAACTCTTGGAAACATAAGTATTTACGCCTTAGTAGTACACTTCGTATGAATTATGTTAGAGAATAATGAAATTTGGACTCACTATCCGAATTGTTTGAATATGCTGGCAAATTGTATAATCCGTCAGCCCAAAATAATTCGGTAGATTCGGATGTCCCAGGCAACGACGTTGTGAGAACACGTAACCAACCTGAGATAACATTTTTTAAACTGAAATGGCCTCTTTTAAGGGCACGTGAACACAGAAATAAAATATATGTTAGCAAGTATATTTTATTTAAGGGAAATAGCGCCGCAGGATCCAATTAGAAAAATATAACTTTTTACTTACTCCATTGAGATATTCAAAATAAGATTTATCCTAAGCTCCTGCACTGATCCTGGTGAAATAAATTTCTAACAAAGCATAAGCATCCCTACTTTCATAGTATTATTATTAAATTTGTTAATACTGCATTTTACATAGAAAAAAAGTAATGAAATGGAAAAAAGTAGTAAAAATCTTAAATTGTATTTTTCTCGAAAACTATAGGGTTTTCAATAAAATGTTAGAGTACATAAATGAAGGATGTTTATAATACGGGTATAATCGTGCCAACACAAACCAGATATATACTATAGTTTAGGAGATATAGCTTTGAAATATCCAAATTTTAGAGGGCTAAAGCTCTGAAACCAGTCCAGAACGGATATTACTGAGTTTGGTGTTGGAGCCGCCGAACAAAATAACAGAACGACAAAAACAAAAACATTGGGTTTCTGGGCCTAAATTAGATTTAAGCCCGCACTTTCTCTTCACAAAATATTGAACGCTTGAAATTGTTTACAATTTTAAATTGCTTGCAATGTTTATCACTTTTTCAAAGAGAAATAAGAATACATTTTTGTTGCTACAATCTAAGCCTAATAATAATAAATAATAGTGCATTTAATACAATGTATAAATATTACTCTTCATATAATTTTCCAAGTTTATTGACCAGATTTCACAAAATAAAAAAATAATTTTATAATTTTTTTAATAATTTAGCATAACCATAATAATAAAATTTTGGTCTATAAGCACTGAATATTTTATCTTATACGTCAACCTTCTTGACACTTTAAAATGCCGGTGAGCGAAACGTAAAAGCAGCACAAATAATATATAAATGTCGATGATTTCGCCGTGGTCAGATAACAGCAGTTTATTCAGTCAAGACTTTAACCAAAGACAATATAATACAATACAATAATAAAAGTATTATATTGTCTTTGCTTTAACCTATGGATAAAGCTTTATAAAAGCTCTCCTCGATGAAAAATGTATACACAGACATATTATATACAGATGCCGCATACAGAAAAAAAAACTGTCGCAAAATGTTGAGATTGCCAGCTAACGAAAGTTCTCCAAAAAGCTTTTCTTTTACGCTATGTTGTGCTTTAAATGTAAATAAAAGACTAATAAATTTCTAATTTGTGAAGCAGTTAAATTGTTAACGGAGAGCATAAGAAACAACAAACAAATCTAGATAAGTGATGTAATCAATGATTAAGCGAACAGATTTCTGCGTGCTTATCAACGCCATCTGCGGCTTGAATATGGTATCACGTCTTGAGATTTATTTTTACTTTTTTTTGTTGTTGTTTTCTATGTTAATTTATTGTGATTTCAGTTTAGATATTATAGATAATTTCCAGGAAACTGGAAAAACTTGCAGGAAATTATGTAAGTTCCCTGAAAAAATATTGAATAAGTCTCTCCCGGTGAATTCTCTAGTTTTAAAAAATGTTTGGAGCTTTTAATCGATATAAAAGATGAATACGCAGTTTATTACATTTTGGAATATGTTAAGAGGTTTAAAGTAATCATGTGGATTGATTTCTGAGAACAGGTTTCGTATGGTTTTTTGAACCCTAAGTTTTACTTTGAATGAACCGATTACTGAGTCTTATTTTGAAGTCATGAAACGGTAAGAATCGAGCTTTTTTGACACGACGTTTTTAAATTAAAGGCCTAAAACACAACGCAGCTTCAGCTTCAAAAACGAACACAAGCAAAATCTGATGGAAACAAAAAAACACTCAGGCGGCCTCAAAATAGATGGCTTCAAAAATTTCCCTCAAAAGTGTTGTCTACGTTTTATCATAAAAATATGTTTCATTTCAAAAATCGCAATGAAAACCATATGATTTTGACAGCAATAAAAATTTTTTTACTTCAAACATTTTTATTATATTTCAGCAGGCAAAATAATGAGCCTTTTAATAACAGCCTAATTAATAACAGAAATTAGTGGACATGAATGCATTTTCAATTAAAAGAGGCCCATAATATTGACCCGTGCCCCAATTATAAGTAGTTTGTCAATAATTTTGAGATATTTTTATTTTTCTGTGCATAAAATTTCTAATTTATTTTATTTTTTGTAAACGTAAATAAACAATAACAGCTGTTCATGCCTGAAGCTGAAGCTTTGTATTTTGTTCCAACTTCAAAAAAGCCGTCGAAAAAGCTGAAGCTGTGTTGTGTTGAGACCAAAATAGTCCATCGTTTTAGTTTACTTGGCTGGCAACTCAACTGAAATTCAAATCTTAATGATGTTTCATTTGTCAACGATATTTTGTCGTAATTTCCTTTCTACATAAACTATCAATTTTAATTCAGAGAAAATGTCCAAATGCAGGAACCATTTCGCAAGGCGCGTGTGTGCATTACATCTCTTCTAGTGATCGAAATCATTATGGGTGCGCTGATAATTGCCATAACCGGGAGCTATCATTACCAGCTCAGTTCATTTCTAGCGGAAACGGATCGGAAGTTGCTGATCGGCCCATTCTTCACCACATACATGTTGGGCTCTCAGCTAGTTCTCACGTACCTGTCCAGTCTGCAGATGTGGAAGCTGGTGTGGCAGCGTCGATTTAGCTCGAACATCGAGGTGTTGTTGACTGTCTGGATGTTGTTCTGTTTCTTGATTTTGATTTGTGGCTGCGGCACCATTTGGACCTTGTTTTTGTGTGCCACCGCCATTGAGAGTTCGGTGGAGACTTCGTTGCTGAGAGGAATCGACCTGTATTACTCGTGCCCCGAGTGGAAGCTTCTCTGGGATGGGCTGCAGTTCTATCGACAGTGCTGCGGGGTGCACAGTTACATGGATTGGATGAAAGCATCCTGGATGCCCACTGATCCGTTTCAATTAAGTGGCCAGGGGACACCAGAGGAGACTGACTTGCTCGGGATGAACTCGATGGCGACAGAGGAACCAGAAACATGCGCGTAGGTTGGCTGGTAAGGTGGCGACACATGCGGAGGTTTGTTAACGTCTTGTTTACAGAACCACCCTGGCTCCGTACGCCTGCTGCAAGCACTCTTGCAATACTTGCTTCGGTAACTATGCGCCGCGGTCCGGTGGCAGCGGAATACCATTTCTGAATCTGACGCAGATCAACACAGGAGGATGCTTGGCGCTGTTCTCGGTGTCGTTGTGGAACCTACTCTATGTGCTCGTAGCTATAGTGGTCGTGGTAATCCATGTAGACGTAAGTCCAAAAACAACTACGCACTCAGTTTACTCTGCTGCAGAGTGGTTTCACTCTAGATTATAATGTGCTGTCTGACGCGGTATATCATTCGGAAGCAGAGTAGCTTCGTGGACAATTCGTGTTCTAATTTGGCCACAACTGATGACGGTGGTTGTCCCATGGTGGTTCTGGTATGGAAATCTTTGCTTACGTAACGTAGTTTTAGACTTATCATGGCCAATATGTTATCCACTTCTGACTGAGCGATTCCTTCTACTTACTCAGCAGCCGGACAAGGAGTCAAGCGACTCTGATGAGGACCGAAGTGAGGAGCACCCAACCAGCTGCTTTAGCGGCTTATGCAATCGAAAGCACGAACAAGGAGTATGAACATTGATTATTGTTATTCCAATTTTTAGTCATTGTTTGTACTTACAGACACACCTGGACACATCGGCGCCGGCACCACCTCAGAGAGGACAACGATGTCAATGTTGCACTCGGCACAACCACGACCGAATCGTGCATTAGGATTAAGTGAGATTAGCGCCCTCAACACAGGACCCCAGAAATCGGTTGAAGAGCAGTTTTTATGTGGCCATTAATCACGTTGCCCCTATTAATTTATTTTCCGTGTATTTTAATCGTTTGTTTTCATATTTTATTGTATTTTTGGTGTTTTTCACGTGGTTAACTTAACGTATTGCTTTTGCACGATAAAACAAACTGAAAGACTTGATACGTGGTGTACTTGTAGTGCTTGAGTAAGGTTTCCAAAAATTCACATTAACGTTTTCTGTTCTGTGTTCCATTTTATACACGGAACCATTGATTAAAGCCATCCGATCACAGTCAATAAAGAATCGGAAAGAGAAATGCGCCAGTACGAGTAATTCACTGGCGGGCCAACTATAGACGAAAACCGTTTAAGAGGCGTATTTGCATAAGTGGGGCCTATCCATTCATAGCAGACTATACATTTAACTGTATTAGAACCTTCGTAGGTACATTGAAAAAGTGGATAGACCACATTTGACTCCATTAGCACTCCATCCTAAGCTATTAAATTCATGTAAAAGTAATGAAAAAGGGAAAGGTTACGCTCACATCTTTTTAGTGGTTAATATGGATATTAGATGGGGATGGGAAGATTCAGAGTGAAAGGTTCCTCCAATAGAACGTTATGGTGTTTGAAAAATGGTTTTCAATTTAATTCTTTAACCTTTAATTTTCTTAGTTTCTATATACCATATATTTCTATGTACCTTTCTATATACCAACTACACGTATTTATTTTAAGTAAAAATCTTTTTGAATTTCAAAACTAAAACTCTAATAAGTATCTATTATTCATAGTCTTTCTGGAATTTGTTGGTATTCAAGAATGTTTGAAGTTTTGAAGAGTTCTCATAGTATGACAAAAAGTAAATGTAAATACAATATTCTAATAAAGGTACATATGATCCACATATGTATATCGATATGAAGTAAATTGTTCTTAACCCAATGGAATTTATTTGTAACCCTCGAAAGCGGGATCGATTAAACACAACCTTCTGTCGCCATGGCAACTGAGTACCCCGTTTATTTTCAAACACTTTTATTCTAAACAAACGACAAATTTGAAGGCAGAAATAATACTTTGCATAGCAAAACGTAGTTCGTAACAAAGTGTACGCTGTCGGAAAAATCAAGGAAACGAAAAAAATTTTCTTGCTAGAAAGCGTTACAAACAGCGGTGTGCTCTTGAAGGGATAGAAAACTATGGATAAAAAGGGCGGTGGTGATAAGGGCGGTGGAGATAAGGGCGCTGGAGATAAGGGCGGTGGTAAAGAACAAGTCAGCTTGTTGAGTAGTAGATCTTCAAATGAAGATGGTAAATCATACACTAAGCATAACATGTTCTTTCCGTAAAAAAGTAACGGCATGCTTTACGTAACAGGGGTTGGTGATATGAAGGACATGCTACTGCATGAAGCAGAAGCTTCGAAGGTCGTATACAGCGAGGAGGATCTGAGCCAGCTCATAAAGTATGTTCAGCGAATGACGCTTTTATTCGCGTTGGATCATCGCGACTGGAGCGAAGAAGCGATCGAAGTCATAACGCGCTGGTTCCATGACGTGAACGAGTTGATGATGACAATATTCTACGACCGGCAGAAGCTCACCGTATGTCTGGGGTACCCCGTGGTACCAGTCTCTGATTTGTGCTACTTTATGCGTGAGCCCAATCATGTATTCACCCTAAATGGGTTTCACGATGAGCTCCACTTCGGCAACATACATGAGGACGTCGACGGCTGCTTACTGAAGAAGTTGCAGATAGTCTACGCTCCCATCTTCCGCAACTACACCGAGTGGAATGATACGGTCAAGCAGCGTTTCTGCAAGGCCATGGATAAGTTCCTGGCCTTTCTGACTGGGTTGCACTACAAGATGGCCGGCATGACCGTGTTGTATGTGCCATACGTGGTTAAGCAGATTTGTCGCGAGGACATAGCCCATGATCGGGAATTCGTAAAGAATCTGGAGGCGATTGTAGTCTTTTGGACCACCCAAATTAGAACGCTGTTGAATGACAAATCACTGGTGTCACCCAACGATTTGGTGTGCCCCGTGGAGGAGTACGAGTTCTGGCTATACCGTTGTAGGTTTATGATATGCTATACATAATAAATCTTTTTCATAATATACCATCCATCGATCCATCATAAATCTGCTGTGTTTCTCTCTTCTAGTCGAGGTTCTCATGGGACTCAATAACCAGTTGAATCACGATGATACGCAGCAGATCATAAATGTGCTACGAACAGCTCATTCGGTTTACATCAAGCAGGTGGATGAGTTCATAGCTGAGACGCGGAATGAAATGGAGGAGGCCAAATCGAACATTAAATACCTGCATTTGCTGGTCGAGCCCTGTTCGTGCATCGACCAAGCACAGAGCCCGGCGACTGTGCCGGCTTTAATACCACGCATCATCCACCTTATTCGGTACATCTGGCTAAAGTCGGATCACTACAATCGCCGCGATCTGATTACGGGGCTCTTCCGAGATCTGAGTAACCAGATTCTAAAACTCTGTGTGGAACAGGTCAATGTCGAAAAAATACTAGCGGGCAACTCGCGCTTCGGCATCAAGATGTGCAACATGGCCATCGACTGCTGTTTGGCGTACAAAATCATCTATGAGCGTATGTCACTCGATCATGCTGAAAAAAACCCCGACTTTGGATGGGACCTCGAAACTGCTATGATTTTCAATCATGTTGATGCGTTTATGGAGCGACTTAACGATTTGATCGACATCTGCGAGTCGATGATCGTTTTTGGGCGACTGGATGAAACCCAGGATATACCCAGGCCGCTGTATGGCGGTACAAGCGGCAAGGAAGATGAAAAAACTGGCGACACTGTGGAAAGACAGTTTCTAGCAGCATTAAGTGTGCTCCAAAGTGATTGCAAAGATCTAATACTGAACGTTCACAAAACCGAGTGGTAAGTTAAAAGCAGGTACATCCAAACTTTGGGTGTTCGAGTGTGCGGTTCTTTTGTAATCAATTATAATCCAGGTACGAGGAGGTTATTAAGTATCGTCGCATGGTGCAGAGTCTAGAGGAAACGTTGCAACGCCTCATGTCGAATGCGTTTCAGCGGATCTGCAACATAGAAGAGGGTCTTGAAGTTCTGAACGTGATGCTTTTCTACTCTTATCGCCCAGCACTCCGCAAGACCTACTTACGCATGGTAAGCAATGTTTGGCTCATGTTTATTGAAGAAATGAACAACACGGCGAAAACGTTGATGGAGCGCGTCAAAGTGCACGAGGCTTGGATTCCCTATTTTGCGTCCCGCGCCATTAGCTACCGCATCAATCTCGAACGTCTGCAGTGGTTGCGAGACCGCCTTCACGGCTCGGAATGGTTGCCTTCTGTACCGGAGGCAAAAATGGTGCTGGCTAAATTCGACGTGATCAAACAGGATTTCGAGAAAGAGATACAGAAGGCGTTCGCCGATTGGGTAAAGAATTGCAGTTCGCCAAATCTGCAACAAAAACTTGATCGCACTTTGCTCAAGCGAAGTAAGGAGAAGCGTGGCCTACTCGAGTGCAACATGGACCGCGCGGTATTCAATATCTGTGAGCAAGCGTATCATTTTGAGCACCTGGGCTTCCAAATCCCAGCCACCATTCGAAAGGTTTATGATAAATACGATACGTTGAAATTCGTGTACAACTCGGTTTTGACGGTTTGTTTGGACTACAACCGCATCCTAGCGGCCCTCTCTGATGCGGAACGCAAGTTGTTCCAAGCGCTCATTCGGTCGTGTGACCGCAAAATAGCGCCGGGCCTATTTAAACTGACCTGGGGCGGTGAGATGAGCGACGCTTACATCGCTGACTGTGCCAAATACACGTCCAAGCTGCAGGACTCTCTAGACACCTACAAACGTGCAAACCGCCATATTGCGAAGCTGTGCGAGAAGATCTGTGATACGCCGATCCTTAAAATAACCAATTCAGGTGCCGTTGAGTTGTCCCTCTTTAAAGGGTCCCTGGATGCATTCTGCGCCAAGGCGACGAATATTGTTATGAGTTATTACGAGACTATCACTGATCTGCTTTTCGCTGTTTACAAGGAATTTCAGCTAGTGATCGATGAGGTAGCACTAGACACACGCAAAATAGTTAAAACTGACGACTCCTCTAACCCTTTTGCCATTTTCAGATGGCCAAGGAGTGGTATAACTACATAAAGCAATTTGATACCATGCTGGCCACTGCATTGCTTACCTGTGCGCGCATCTCTTTGCGCAACATACACAATGCTGTCCGCTCCGAAGGCAACATGCCGCCTGTACCTATTTTGCTAATGGAGGCCGATATTCGAAATCGCGTTGTAAGTTTGATGTCTCTGAGTAGTTGAAATTCAGCATCGAGAAATTTACAAATGAAATGTTGCGTTCGCCTTATCTACATAGGAATATAGTATGGGATATAATTTTTGGGGATTACCTTGATGAACTGAGTTCCCTTAATTGAATATGAAAGATGTACTTATTTCACTTGTCTTCTCAATTGCAGATACAACTTAATCCACCTATGGATCTGATTGCTGACGAACTAAATGGCATGCTCGATCGCATACACACAGTTTTCGAACGCTTCCAAAGATTAGGGCAGCGCTTCAGGCTGCCCTCGGAGTTGCAAGATATGCCATTCAATAAAGTTTTGAAAGCCGATGTGGAGTGCAGGGAAATTCAAGACTGGCTGAGCATAGAAGTGGCAACCAATAAGTACGAGATTTCTTTGTTTATTGCGAACTGGAATGTCTTCCGCAATATCTGGGAGCAAACCGAATTAGATTTCGTAAATGGTATACGCTCCACCGGCCAAACCGCTGATGTATTTCAACAAAGCATTGAGTTGTATTCCTCATTGGCGGATGATGTCGGCAGACGAGAGTCCATCACGAACGTGTATTTTATTTTGATAAATCTGAACTATATGAAAGTCACGATAATGGATTGCATCGAGAAGTGGCAGCTTCTGAACATCAGACTGCTGCAGAGACGAGCGAATACGAAGATCAAAGGTACTTTCTGTTATTTATTCGTTATTCGGAGTTATTCGAATCGGTGGTTGTAGCTAAAGAGTATAAAATTTTGTAGGAGTCTACGATTATATTGACAAGCAAAGTGAGCGCCTCGCGATAGTTCCGCGTACCATCAAGGAATCGCACGATGCTATGCATTTACATACACGTTTGCGGGCCGAAATTCCTCGCAAACAAGATGAATTCCCAGGCACACTGAAGTTGTTCCAAGTTCTAGACAAGTATCAGGTGGAAATTTCGACGTCGACACGCTACATGATTTCACATCTTGATCCGGCGTGGCAGGCGTATTTGAAGAAGCTGGAAGCAGCAGAGGAAATGTTGGAATCGACACGTGAAGAGTTCAAGAAGACATTGCTGCAGCAAGCAGACAAATTTCGCACTGTCGTTAAAGAACTGTTGCTAGATTTTCTTGCCAAGATTCCGACGTCATCACAAATGTAAATTGTGATTGCACTTTATTTGTTTTCGTTTTTGTTTTCGTTTTTGTTTCTGGTTTTGTTTTTGTTTGTAGTTAGAAGGTTTTCTCCTCTATTCTTTTTGTTACTTGTTCCAAAACTTCCTTTCATATGTATCACACTCCATGTCCTTTCCTTTTAACATAGTAAGCCCAAAATTGCACTCAAATATTGCTATGTCATTGCTGAAAAAGTGAAGGCTTGTTACGAATTCGAGAAAACCATTACCCACGATTTGGGTACTTATCAAATCAATCAACCTGAGAACTTGGATCTTAGAAAACTAGACAAAGAGGTCAGTATTGTAGAGAGCATCTGGGAACTGATACTTGAATGGCAAACGGCTTGGAACAGTTGGCGCACTGACAACTTCTGGAGTATTAATATTGACATAATGGAGGACACAGCAATCACTTTGTATCGCGAATTCAACACACTGAATAGACGCTATATAGAACGGAATTGGGAAATGCTTGAGACAACCACTAAGAACTTGGACAGCTTTCGACGCACATTACCGTTGATAACAGCGTTGAAGAATCCTTGCATGCGCACGCGCCATTGGAATCGTGTCCGGGATATTATGCAGGTGTAAGTACGGCATTTTGTCAGAAACTTTGGTCGTAAATTGAATCGATGTTAGGGTTTATCTGAATCACTTCTAACAGATAATATAAAAAATGTTTAACAACAGAATTATATCTTACCATATCATATACAGACATTTGTATACGATAGGTATTATATATCGAAAAATCAACCTGTCAATTTGTGGAAATGGTAATGGGAACTACACCTTTTCCACAAGTACTTCAGATTATTATAGGTTGAATTCAGAAAATTTCAAATGGACTTCAGAATAACGACATGGACTTCAGAAAATTGAAAATATATTTCAGAATGTTCGAATTCAATTTCAGAAATGTTCAATTGGACTTCAGAATAGTCAATTGTACTTCAGATTTTTACAAATGGATTTCAGAAATGTTCAATTGTAAAAAAGAAGATTTTTACAAATGGACTTCAGAAAATTTCAATTCTACTTCAGCAAAGCTTTACTAAGGTTTCAGACGTACTGTACTAAATATTTAGCAAATTAATTGGGCAATATTTAAATATTTGTTAATAAATTATTTATGTATTGATATTGATTAATAATTTAATAAAAAAGTTAAGAATAAGTAACTAAGTTAGTTAGCTAAAAAAGTAAGTAACTTTTCTGAAGACCATATCGTTCTTCTGAAGTCCATTTGTAAAAATCTGAAGTACAATTGGCTATTCTGAAGTCCATTTGAACATTTCTGAAGTACATCTGAAAAAGGTGTAGAGATTATATTTTATCTATCAATCCTAGACCATTGTCCAGGCTATTATACATATGTATATACAGATATTAATATCACCACAACATTATATACATATACACAAATCTATTTGAACAGCGTTCAGATGCGCCCATCTCTTTTTAGACTACCATTGGTAATGAATTAAAAAAGAAATTATCTTAGAATTCCACTTTTGACACGAAACTCTTTTCCTTACCTAAATAACCAGTCGTGCTCTCAATGGGATCATCATCCAACTAGATTTTCCAATAGTTTGTTCTCGATCATTATGATGTAGCATTGTTACCTGAGAGAACACGAATCACTTTCTTTGTTTGGAAGAACAGAACATTTGTTTACAGATTTTACAGATCCATTTAGAACAGGTGTAATTTTTATATATGCAAATAATAACAAATTGCCCACAATTTCCGCAGAGAATTTGACGAAAACTCAAAACACTTCACTCTGGAAACCATAATCAACCTGGATTTTCAAGCCTATTCAGAAGATATTCAGGAAATTTCTAATGCCGCCACGATGGAGCTACAGATAGAAAACGGTATCAAGAACATATCCGCAATTTGGAAGAAACAGACCTTCGAAATGGTATTTTACCGGGATGGCATTTACCGCATACGTAGTATAGAGGAATGTTCGCAACTGCTCGAGGAGCACATGGTGCAGATATCAGCCATGAAGTCAACGCGTTTCGTGGAACCGTTTGCAGAAATTGTCGATTATTGGGAGAAAACGCTATCGTATATATCCGAGACTCTGGAAAAGGCCCTGGTTGTGCAGAGGCAATGGCTGTACTTGGAGAATATATTTGCTGGCGAGGATATACGTAAGCAACTGCCCGTGGAAGCCAAACGGTTTACCGGTATCACAGATGAGTTTCGCTTATTGACTGGCAGGATGTTTCACAACAAAACGGCACTCAGAGCTACTCACCTCCGCAAACCTCCGTTTCTACTTAACCGTTTCAATAAAATGGATCAAAAGTTAGAGATGATACAGCGTGCTCTCGAAATCTACTTAGAAACGAAACGTCAGCTTTTCCCACGCTTCTACTTCATATCAAACGATGACCTCCTGGAAATTTTAGGCAATGCCAAGCGGCCAGACTTGGTACAGCCCCACTTGAAGAAGCTTTTCGATAACCTATACAAATTGGAGTTAAAACGCGTTGGTAAGACACTCAATCGTTATCAAGCTATTGGCATGTATGCCGATGATGGCGAATATGTAGAGTTTCTTAATGTACTGTATATTGAGGGCCCTTCAGAACGCTGGTTGTCTGTGCTGGAGGACTACAGTACAGCGGTGATGAAGGAAAAATTGAAACTGACACGAGCTTCCCTGAGGAAGCATGCAAATAACCGTGAATTGTGGCTAAGTCTCTGGCCAGGACAACTCCTGCTAACAACTTGTCAAATTCAGTGGACAACAGAATGCACTCGCAGCTTGATACACTGCAAGATGGTGGATCAAAAAAAGCCCTTGCGCAAGTTAAAAAGTAAGCAGAATAAAATTCTACTCAAACTCTCGGAAATGAGTCGAAAAGAATTGACGAAAATAATGCGCTTAAAAGTAAACACCTTGATAACCATTGAGATACATGGAAGGGACGTTATTGACCGCATGTATAAGGCCAATTGTAAAGACGTCGGACACTTCGAGTGGTTTTCGCAGCTGCGCTTCTACTGGCAGCGCCAACTGGAAATGTGCGTTATTCGGCAGACGAACACTCTACACACTTATGGTTACGAATACACGGGCAATTCTGGTAGATTGGTAATAACGCCACTAACAGATCGCTGCTATATAACACTGACCACAGCACTGCATCTGCATCGCGGTGGCAGCCCCAAAGGGCCTGCAGGTACGGGAAAGACTGAAACCGTGAAGGATCTGGGCAAAGCTCTGGGAATGTGGGTCATTGTAACCAACTGTTCTGAGGGTCTGGACTATAAGAGTATCGGCAAGAATTTTTCGGGACTGGCGCAACAGGGCGCTTGGGGCTGCTTCGACGAATTCAACCGCATCAACATTGAGGTATTGTCCGTCGTAGCGCAACAAATACTATCGATCATGTCGGCCCTCTCCGCTAAATTGACCGAGTTCCACTTTGAGGGCAGCTTGATCAAACTGAGACACACTGTTGGGCTTTTTATTACCATGAATCCCGGGTACGCTGGTCGCACAGAGTTGCCGGATAACTTGAAATCAATGTTTCGACCTATTGCCATGATGGTGCCTGACAACGTAATCATCGCCGAAAATTTGCTCTTCTCCGATGGATTCTCCAACACTCGCAATTTAGCGCGTAAGGTGTTTACGCTGTACGAATTGGCAAAGCAGCAGTTGTCAAAACAGTTCCATTACGATTTCGGATTGCGTTCCATGGTTGCACTCTTAAGATACGCAGGCAAAAAACGTCGACAGTTGCCGAACACTAACGAGGAGGAAATCGTTTATTTAGCTATGCGTGACATGAATGTTGCACGCTTGACCGCCAATGATTTGCCGCTTTTCAATGGCATCATGTCAGATATATTTCCAGGTGTGACTTTGCCGGTTATCGATTACAGTGACTTCAAAATAGCAATCGAGGATGAGTTAAAGTCCTATGGGCTCCAAGTTATACCAATAGCAGTAAAGAAAATAATTGAGCTGTTCGAAACTAAGAACTCCCGCCATTCATCGATGGTCATCGGCGATACGGGGACTGCGAAATCTGTAACCTGGAAATGCTTACAAGGCGCTTTTATTCGCATGAACGCCCAAAAGAAACCGGGTTGGGAGTCCGTAGCCGTTCATCCAGTGAATCCAAAAGCGTTGAATCTGGCCGAGCTCTACGGTGAATATAATCTAGCCACTGGCGAATGGTTGGACGGTGTTTTGAGTTCTATTATGCGCGTTATATGCGCCGACGAAGATCCGACCCAGAAGTGGCTGTTATTTGATGGTCCTGTGGATGCCGTGTGGATTGAAAACATGAATTCCGTGATGGACGACAACAAGATTCTGACATTGGTCAATAGCGAACGTATAACTATGCCGGCGCAGGTGTCCTTGCTATTTGAGGTGGCCGATCTTGCAGTAGCCTCTCCAGCCACTGTTTCTCGGTGCGGTATGGTATACAACGATTACGATGACTGGGGCTGGCGTCCCTACGTAAACTCTTGGCTGGAAAGTCAGAAGCCGCCGGAATATGTGAAGCTAGTGCGGGAATATTTCGACGAGTATCTGAACAAAGTTTTAGAATTCAAGCGCCAACGATGCGCAGAAATCGTCAAGACAAATGAGTTAAATGTGGTAATGTCAATGTGCAAGCTCCTGCAAGGTTTTGCGACGAAGCAAAATGGCATCGTTGTTGGCGACATGGAGATACTGGAGCAAATGACTAAGATATGGTTTTTCTTCTGCTTGGTGTGGTCAGTGTGTGCCACGGTCGATGAAGTCGGACGCCTGCGAATGGATGCCTTTATACGCGAAATAGAGAGCTGTTTTCCAATAAAAGATACTATATACGACTACTTTGTGGAACCGGCACAACGATCCTTCCTGCCGTGGGAAGCCAAGCTTTCAGAGAACTGGAAATATGATCAAGAGTAAGAAACAGTAGAGACTGTTACTGTTACTGGCATATCACTGTTACTGTTTCTCTTATAGGATGCCTTTTTACAAAATAATTGTTCCTACCGTGGATACGGTACGTTACGAGTATTTGGTCGCGAAATTGCTTTCGGATGAGCATCCGGTGATGTTAGTGGGCAACGTGGGCACTGGCAAGACGTCAACTGCTGCGAGCGTCATGGAGTCATGCGACAAGAATCGTTTTACCGTACTGTCCATTAATATCTCAGCACAGGTTTCGTATAAAGTTTTATTTTCGTTTTTAAATAATATCGTTTCAAATTCTACCCAGACGACTGCTGCAGGCCTCCAAGAGTCTATTGAGAACCGCACTGAAAAACGCACAAAAACTCATTTCGTACCGATTGGCGGAAAGCGCATGATTTGTTTTATGGACGACTTTAACATGCCGGCCAAAGACACGTACGGGTCACAGCCACCGCTAGAGCTAATACGTCAATGGGTGGACTATAAGTACTGGTTTAACAGAAGGAATCAACAGAAGATATACGTAACAAATACGCTGCTAATGGTAGCCATGGGTCCACCCGGTGGAGGCCGTCAGGTTATTTCTCCACGCACACAGAGTCGGTTCTTTGTCATCAACATGACCTTTCCGACGGAGAACACAATAATGCGCATATTCGGCACAATGCTAAAACAAAAAGTTGAGCCCTTCACCAACGATGTGCGTGAGATTTGGCGTCACTTGACAGCTGCTGCCATTGATTTGTACAACGAAGTGCTCGGGCGCATGTTGCCCACCCCCAACAAGGCGCACTATTTGTTCAATTTGCGGGATATTTCGAAGGTTTTCCAGGGCCTCCTGCGCAGTCATGAGAACATTCAAACAAAACGTGCTTCCTTCTTACGGCTTTGGATACATGAATGTTTTCGCGTGTTCAGCGATCGATTAGTGAACGATGCTGATCAGAACTGGTTTATTAATGCTATCAACGACATACTGGGTCGTCACCTGGAGGTCACATTCCACAGCTTGTGTCCGAATAAAGTTGTGCCAATTTTTGGCGATTTTATTAGTACTCAGGGATATTATGAGGATTATGCGAATATGGAAGACCTCCGGAAATATATGGACCGCATACTGAATGAGTACAACAACTTTCCCGGCAATGCGCGCATGAACTTGGTGTTCTTTAAGGAAGCCATCGAGCATATCACGCGAATAGTGCGTGTCATATCACAGCCACGTGGTCACATGTTTAACATAGGCATCGGCGGTTCTGGTAGACAGGTTCTGGCCAAGTTGGCGGCATTCATTTGCGAAATGGGTGTGTTCCAGATAGAAGTAACTAAGAAGTACAAAGCCCAAGAATTCAAGGAGGACTTAAAAACCCTGTACAAATTAACGGGCGTCAAACAACGACCGACGGTTTTTATATTCAGCGGCGAGCAAGTAGCGGAGACCGTCTTCTTAGAAATCATCAATAATATGCTGAGCACAGGAGAGGCTAATCTGTTCAAAGCAGACGAGTTCGAAGAATTGAAGACAGAACTGGAGCGTCCGGCCAAGAAAGCGGGCGTACAGTTCACAACCGAGAACTTGTACAACTTCTTTATGAAGAACGTGCGCGACAACTTGCATGTTACACTGTGTATTAGTCCCATTGGGGAGGACTTCAGAAGCTATATACGTCAATATCCAGCACTGATAAATGCAACTTCTCCCAACTGGTTTCGCTTGTGGCCACAGGAGGCACTACTGGAGGTGGCCCAAAAGTTCTTGGCCGGTTTTAGACTGAATGAACCAGTCCCTGGCAAGGAAATAGAAGTACATCGCGAAAGTTTGATTATGACCACCGAAGACACCTTCCAGAAAAATGTAGCGTACGTGTTTTCGGTTATACACTCAAGCGTAGCTACGGTTTCTGAAATCATGCTGCAGGAAGTGAAGCGTATCAATTATGTAACTTCGCCCAATTATTTGGAACTCGTGAGTGGCTTTAAAGAACTGTTGGTGGCCAAACGCATCGAGGTCTCTTCCAGTGCAAACAAATTGCGAAACGGTTTGTCTAAGATAAAAGATACACAGGAAAAGGTTTCCGTCATGTCAGATGAGCTGAAGGTCAGTTCAGAGCAGGTCAAGGTTTTGGCTAAGGAATGTGAGGAGTTTATCGCCATCATCGAGGTAGAAAAGAGCGAGGCACAAGATCAGAAAGAGAAAGTCGATGCTGAGGCTGTAATTATACACAAGGATGAAGTCATTTGCTTGGAGTTGGCCGCTGCTGCACAGAGTGATCTGGAGTTGGTAATGCCCATGGTTGATGCTGCTGTTAAAGCCTTAGATGCTCTAAACAAGAAAGACTTGTCCGAAGTGAAGTCATACGGAAGACCGCCAATGAAAATAGAGAAAGTCATGGAGGCCGTCATGATCATTCTGGGCAAGGAACCCACGTGGGAAATGGCTAAGAAAATGCTGGGTGAGCCGTCGTTCCTCAATGACTTGAAAAATTTCGATCGCGATCACGTGTCGGATAAGACTCTGAAGCGCATAGGCACGTATACAAAGAATCCTGAACTGGAACCAGACAAGGTTGCGGTTGTCTCGCTAGCCTGCAAGTCGCTGATGTTGTGGATCATGGCGATTGAGAACTACGCCAAAGTGTACCGCATTGTTGCGCCTAAGCAAGAAAAATTGGACAGTGCCATGCGCTCCCTGTCGGAGAAGCAAGCGTTGCTGGCGGCTGCTAGACGCCAACTGGATGAACTGAATGCACGTATAGGGGAGTTGTATGCACAGCTGCAGGAGAAGACGGATATGTTAAACGAATTGCGTGCCAAGGAGGAGAAGTTAAGGTTAGGTTGAGGCTGGGAGCAAGCAACCCTACAGAAAGAAGCTAACTTTTGTTTTCTTTACAGGAAACAGTTGGAGCGAGCCATTATATTGGTTGAATCGCTATCCGGGGAACAACAACGCTGGATTGACACGGTAGCACAGCTGGACCTGGCATTTCAGAAGCTGCCCGGAGATTGCTTACTTGCTATCGCCTTCACGTCTTATTTGGGGCCTTTCGACACTAAGTATCGCGAAGTGCTTTTGCGCGATTGGTCTAAACTGATCAAGGATAACCCAGTCCCATACACGGAGGAGTTAAAAATCACACTGTTCCTAAGTGATGCCGTGACGATTCGTGAATGGAATATACAGGGTCTGCCCGCGGACGACTTCAGCACCGAGAACGGTGTCATCGTAAAGCGGGGCCGTCGCTGGCCCCTGATCATAGATCCGCAAATGCAGGCAAATACTTGGATAAAGCATTTGGAGGCAAAGTTCGATTTGCAATTGATAGACTTTGGTCAGTTGGACTATTTGAAAACCCTAGAGCGGTCCATGCAGCAGGGAAATCCGGTGCTGCTGCAGAATGTGGGTGAATCCCTGGACCAGGCAATAAATCCAATCCTGCGACGTCAGTTCACCATACAAGGTGGACAAAAGCTGATCAGGTTCAACGACAAATACATTGCGTACAATGATCGTTTCCGCATCTATATTACCACCAAGTACACCAATCCGCATTACCCGCCGGAAATATCTTCGAAAACAACAATTGTTAACTTTGCGGTAAAGCAAAGCGGTCTGGAGGCGCAGTTGTTGGGTATAATAGTGCGCAAGGAGAAGCCTGCGCTAGAGGAGCAGAAGGACGAACTTGTGCTGACTATCGCACGCAATAAACGCACACTCATCGATCTGGACAATGAGATTCTGCGTCTGCTAAATGAGAGTCGCGGCTCGCTGCTGGAAGACGACGAGCTGTTCGCCACGTTGCAGAAATCCCGCCAAACGTCAGTGCTAGTCAAGGAGTCTCTGAGTACGGCGGAGGTCACCGAGATCGAAATAGATACGGCTCGCCAGGAATACCAGCCTGCAGCCGAGCGCGCCGCTATTCTCTTCTTCGTGCTAATGGACATGTCCAAGATCGACCCGATGTATGAGTTCTCGCTAGTGGCCTACATTTTATTGTTCACGCAGTCTATCGAGCGCAGTTCCAAGAACCAGGTCGTCGCTGAGCGCATCACAAATATCAACGATTACCACACGTACTCGGTGTACAAGAACACCTGTCGCGGGCTCTTCGAGATGCACAAACTGCTGTTTTCAATACACATGACGGCTAAAGTATTGGAATGTGCTGGCAAACTGGTTGAGGTAGAGTATGACTTCATTTTGAAGGGGGGAATCGTTCTAGATAAGCAAGGACAGCCACCGAATCCCAGTCCCAGTAAGTTTACCTTTTATAGACCCTCCTATGTCCTTTTGGTGTTTCCTGTAAATGTTTATACTTGAAAAATAGGTTGGATCAGCGAACAAGCTTGGGACAACATTACGGAACTGGATAAAATCTCCGGTTTCCACGGAATCATTGATTCGTTTGAGCAAAATTCGAAAGCATGGCAAGTGTGGTACGCGACAACCACACCCGAGAGCGAAGAACTTGTGGGCGAGTGGAATGATAAGTTGACGGACTTTCAGAAAATCTGCGTGGTACGCTGCCTGCGTCCAGATCGGATTTCCTTCTGCATGACATCGTTTATAATCAATATGTTGGGCCCACACTTTGTTGAGCCACCGGTGTTGGACCTGAGAGCTGCTTTTGAGGAGTCCATACCGCAAACACCGCTTATCTTTGTACTCTCTCCTGGCGTAGATCCCACACAATCTCTCATAACGTTGGCAGAACAGGTGAAAATGTCTTCGCGCATGTTTTCACTCAGCTTGGGGCAAGGACAGGCACCGGTGGCGACCAAGATGATCATGGATGGTGTACGTGACGGCAACTGGGTGTTTTTGGCTAATTGCCATTTGTCGCTAAGCTGGATGCCGTCCTTGGACAAAATAATCGCCACCATGCAATCTATGAAGTTGCACAAACGCTTTCGACTCTGGTTGAGCTCCAGCCCGAACCCTGAATTTCCCATCTCAATACTGCAGACAAGCATCAAGATGACCACGGAGCCACCACGTGGCATCAAGGCCAACATGCGTCGCCTGTACAACTCACTGACAGAGGCGAATATGGAACAGTGCTCCGATGCGTGGAAATACAAGAAGCTTCTATTCGCCCTGTGTTTCTTTCACACAATACTTCTGGAGCGCAAGAAATTCCAGCAGCTGGGCTGGAATGTTATCTATAGCTTTAACGATTCGGATTTCGAGGTTTCGGAGATTCTGCTGGCGCTCTACTTGAACGAGTACGAAGAGACGCCATGGGGTGCTCTCAAGTATTTGATTGCGGGCGTCAACTACGGCGGCCACGTGACCGATGACTGGGATCGTCGTTTGTTGCTCACCTACATTAACCAATACTATTGCGATGCCACCATTACCACTCATAAATACCGGTAGGTCTACCAGTAAGATTCATTTCCAAGCTCGGCATTTAATAAAATCAACGTTCCTACGTAGTCTGTCCTCGCTGACCAACTACTTTATTCCGCACGATGGCGATATTCAATCCTACATAGATCAGATCCAGCAGTTCCCCAGCTTTGACAAGCCAGAGGCGTTTGGGCAGCATCCTAACGCAGACATTGCTTCGCTTATCGGGGAGACTCGTCTGCTCTTTGAGACTCTGATTTCGATGCAGGTTCAGGCGACAGCCGCGGTTGGCGAGAGCAAGGAGTCCAAAGTGCTACGGCTGGCAAATGACATTCTAGCAGGTACACCGGAGGATTTGAACTACGAGCAGACCGCCAAACTTATCGGTCTCAATCGCACTCCTCTCGAGGTGGTGTTGCTGCAAGAAATCGAACGTTATAATATGCTGTTGCGCCGCATAAAGGTGCACTTGCGTGATCTGCAGAAGGGCATCAAAGGCCTGGTGGTGATGAGTACCGAGCTCGAGGATATCTACCTGGCGGTGTACGAGGGACGCGTACCGTTGGCCTGGCTCAAGGGTAATATATAATACATGAAGTAGTCAGCGTGGTGTGCACTTTGTCATTACATATAAATCTTTTCTGCTAGCTTATCCCTCGTTGAAACCTTTGGCTGCCTGGGCTCGCGACTTGACTTTCCGTATCGAGCACTTCGCTCACTGGGCCAAAACGTTGCGTCCGCCGACGCTCTTCTGGCTTGCCGCCTACACCTTTCCCACGGGCTTTCTCACCGCTGTGCTCCAGACTTCAGCGCGGTCCACACTCACCCCCATCGACGAGTTGTCCTGGGAGTTTTACGTGTTTGTCGAGGAAGACAGTGCAGCGGCGCGCATCATCCGCGAAGGCGGTGGAGTCTATGTGCGCAGCTTGTTTCTCGAAGGTGCCGGTTGGGAGCGTAAACAACAGAGCCTCCAGGATCCATTTCCCATGGAGCTGGTCTGTCCGATGCCAGTGATTCACTTCAAGCCAGTGGAGAATGCAAAGAAGCGCGCACGTAATGTTTATCAGTGTCCTTCGTATTACTATCCGATGCGGGCCGGATCTTTCATAATTGCCGTGGACTTGAAAACCGGTAACGAGAAGCCCGATTACTGGGTAAAACGGGGTACCGCATTGTTGTTGAGTTTGTTGCAATAAAATTGTTGTCATTAATTTACTTGTTCATGTTACACAAATAAAACACTTATTTTCCGCTGATTTGTTAAAAATACTATGTTTGCAATTAACCCATCAAAGCCCATCCGTGTGTTTAACTCAGGTTAGTTAAAGGTAAAATTATAAAAAACAAATTATACTCCGTTATAACGATTAACACTGTCCATAATAAATACAAGAAATCATACTCGCCCACGTGTACAAAGGAGTCTGATCTGAGCTTCTACACGCCAAAACTGCGGATTGAGGAACTGTAGTTAATAGATCGATAGTGTCCAAAGCGATTTAATTATAACCGAATGCGTTGTGTTACTCAAATCGTGGAAAAATTTATATTTAATGTACTTTGAGTAAATTATTAAGCAACGACCTAAATTAGAATATTTGGCCATGGTTGTGCATTTGACAGCTCTTTTAACAACCATGGCTAGACAGTAATTCTGGGCCAACGATGTGTTTTTGGGCAATTGGGTTTAATTTAATTTTATTATCCGACCAACACATGTGAGTCAGTTTTAGCATGTTTTCTGTGGTACCTTTGTATACATGTGTGAGTGGGTGGAATGCAATACATGTACACATGTGGGAGGGCGTGCAAAAACTTATTTCGACCAGGAGGTTAATAGGTTCAAGACGTAGCGTTTGGCTCCAGTCTCGACAAAGCTATCAAATCCACAACCAGCGACATTCAGAGCACTTTTACGACGCGGCTGTAAACAGGGCTGACGCAGGCACGTTAGTCTCCGGTCAGCCAAGATGAAGGGATCAGGCTTTCGAGGAGCTTAAATGAGGTTGCTGTTGCGCAAAAATGAAACACTTATTGTTGATCACAAGACTGTGACCGCAGATAGAGTGAACCAAATAAATATACTGATCTCTTGGCAGATGGCGTTTGGTGTCGCACTTGGTCGCGATATACTGCATAAAATTGATATGCTTGGATACACGCCATCACATTGGATGTAGCCATCACATCGAGCTACTCCACAGACGCGTTCCGAGCATTGTAAAGGCTTTGCTTGATGTTTATACGCGATTTTTGCGAGGCTCTGCCGCGACCATTGAGAGCCGGAATCTGGCTGCGGCAGATGTTGCCGCGACGCCCCCCTAACGACAACGCAACGACGTTGCTCATGACCCTCTTCTCATCGAAATGAATCTCGCCTGCACTCAAGTGCAGTCATGGTCATTCATAAATTAATTCATAAATTTTCCAACCGACAAGCTTTTGGTAGTCGCACTGACGGCCACTGTAGAAAGCCGCTCCATGCTGCGGCTGCTGCTTGTCGCAGTCCTGTTAAGAACTTTTATTGACGATTGGGCATTTTATTGCTTAATGATTGCTTGACTTTTACGATGGCGGACGGGAATCAAGAAAGACGACATTAAAAGTCTTTCAAAAGTTCAATTTATGACCGTAGTTCAATACAGAAACCTTTCAGCTTAGCGGAGAACGTGATGAACGCGAATGATTGTTTTTGTTTTTGTTGTTGTTGACATCTTTTCAGCAGCATAAAACCGACTGCTAGCTGTCGGAGGAACAGCACTTGAAGGAAAATTAAACCAGCAAATTAGTGTCAACTTGACTAGCTTTATTTCAGCAATATTTTCATATAATACAGATGAAGTCATTTCTGGTTATTTAAATCTTAAGCTTTAATAGTGTTTTAATAAGAAATAAGATATGTGTGTGTGTGTGTGTGTGTGTGTGTGTGTGTGTGTGTGTGTGTTAAAAATGCGAAGTTAGGAAAACTCTTGCTTCAAGAGTTCAAATTCACCTCGAGACGTTGCGGCGAGTTTATGACACGTCTTCACACATGTATTCACCTATGTGTGGTAGGTCCCTAGAAGCCAGAAGAAGCACAGAGATGCCATAAGATGTCATGCTTGGTTAAGAGGAATAAAACAAGTCCATCTGATTAACACGTGTTAACTCAGCACAACTCGAGCTTCCGAAGAGACGACCTTTCGAAAAGCGTTTAAAATAGCCTTAAACTAAAGCGTAACTAGAGACGACTGCTTAGAGCTGCTAAATACATATTTACACAAGTAAGTACGATATGAGAAATAATACAAAAAAGTGTTCGAGTATAAAAAGTACAAAATTTCATGTATGAAGGAGTTGTGGATCGAGAGCCATGTCAACTCCGTGCCAAGTGGAAGCAGCGCTGTTCCGACATCTGGCCACCTTGCGAGTAGTAAAGCACGTTGTGAAGCACCGTACTTAACCGTAACCGTAGTCGTAACGTGCTAAGGGCCGTTTGTGGTTCTTGCGGCGTGGACAACGGCCCGTGTGTCGATCGTAGTCGCCATGAAGACAGACAGGAACCTGGCACCCGCTCTCGGCGATGCATCTACAAGAAAAACGGGAAACTGCAGTTACAAACACGTAAGACGATAGCCGACGGGTTGGGATCGGTCATCAGGATATAATTTCGTCATAACAACAAAAGACGCTTCTTTATTTTCCTGAATGACGTTTTAAACGTTGCCAAGGTTTGTCCTTGCATTTAATTTCCAGCGATTCGAAACTATGTGTAAACTGTTGCAGTCTGGAATTTTCAGCGCGCTTGCTTCGCTTTTCTTCGTTTACCTCATGAAAAACTCCGTCCGCGGTGTTGTTAACAGTTCAGTTTAACAGAGCATTGAAACGAAAGAAAGGACCAAGAAAATGCAGCCAGTACGGCTTCCAGTATTCCTCACCTGCCATCTGCTTTCACTTCCGTTTCCGCTCCCGCACATAAGTTTTGATCACAATTAAATCAGAAGTGCAAATCAAGTGCATCAGCAAAATGTTTTTCATACAAGTTATCATTAGCTCAGCGTGGATACAACAACAACTAAGACAGGTAGAAGGAAGAATTGCACGGCGGGAGGGCAGGGCTGAAAGCGGGTCATGACCTCGCTGCAAAGTCTGCAGATGGCCGAGTTGCCTCGACTACGCTTCAGAGTTTCCTTCTTAAAGTAAGAGCGTGGAAACGGAGCACGCCTGCGAAATGATTCCAGATGCAAATACTTACTTGCGTTCGTCGACGGCGAAGCCTTCCTCGCCACTTTGCAGCCGATGGCATGGTAGGTTGTGGCTCAGACAATCGCAGCGGCAACGCAGAGCGTCAGCGACGCTGCGGTGGCCCGGCGGCACATCCTCTGGGAAGACGTCGAAGTGCTTCGGACAGCGGCAAATCGTGTTCGCCGCTTCGGCCGGCTCGGAAGATTGCGGCAGCACCAACGCCTGGTGTTGTTCGTGCAGCTGTGCGGCACGATGGTGCTGATGGAGATGGTAGCGCGGATGGCTCAGATCGGAGCGTTTGTCCCGCGGCATGTACTGCATGGAGGCGCTCAGAATGCTGCGGTCAACGCAGTGGCATTCGGTGTGGTTGCGCAGCATGAGCAGCTCGGTGTCCCGCTTATTGGAGCGGCTGCTGACCTTGATGACCTGCAAAGACAAAAGCAAACGCGTGTGTACTTTTAGTGGAGAGGACTTGGATACGGAATGATTACAATGTCGGTGTTTGCCGGTGATTGCAGCCTTCGATATTCATGTCTAACTTCTGCCACGCTTCCGACCCGCACCGACTCTCGGCTCTGCGGGGAAGCCAACATACGGTACTCGTATGCACGAAGCACCACTTGACGCTGAATGACGCACCCCCGATGCGAGACGCCAGCGCAGTGCAGTCGTCGAGTCTGCGCCATCAGCGTCATTATTTTGCGGCGGGCAGGCAGCGACAGACAACTAAACCAGGAATTCGAGCTACCTACGAGCAACCCGAAAGCGGCAACAAGTCACAATCGGCCACGACGATCGCCAGTGGCACTTCGGCACCTGGCGTGGACTGGGCGCAGTCGACAAATGACACCAGCAACTCTCTGAAAAGCCACGCTCAACAATTTACTGTTAATATCTCAATTTAAGCCGCTGATTGGGATTGCAACGCGAGCGCTGTGAGTAACATTCAACGGCGATTGCGTTATCTGCAATCTTCGAATGGCTACGATCCGAGCAGCAGAAACTTCAACACGGATTGATGGCGAAAATGTCACTCGCTGACGTGGCTGGACACCGTCTAGATAACCTCAACGAAGTACGTTTTTCGACTTTCGAAATTAATGGACATTTAATCATCGTTACTCAGCATGCTCAAGTTCATTAGGACAGGAATTGAAATAAGTTTGCGTTTGTAATATAAAATCGATGCATTATTACGAAGGAGATCTAATAAAGGTACCGATATAGCTAGAGATAGGTTCCACATATCCTATATCTACCGATGTACGAGTGGATTGGGATCGAATGAAAGTCGGTCAACTAACTCATGTTAACTACAATAAATCGAAACTAACGAAAATGTTTGTCGACTCATGTTTACAGTAAGTTTGTGTGTATGTGTGTACCGTGCACATTGCATGCATTATACAATACATGAGTAATGAGTTTAGGAGATTATTTATGAACCTTTCAAGATGGTGCTTGTTTAAGTATCGGTTTGCGTTGCTTGCGAGTTCATTTCGATCATAATTTGTCGAACTACTCGTGCAATCGAGCGGTGGCATTACGCCTACCCCCTCTCCCCCCCCTCCATCCAGCGTAGTGGGTGTATCGGCAGTAATGAATTGCGTCCGGCGATTTGCTTGTCAGTGTTGCTTGTTATGTCATTCGCCGTGCGCGCGCCGATTGAGATCAGTCTGTAGCACGACGCGTCATGGTTTCGGTGGTGTTGAGAGTCGCTTGGCTTGGGCTCCACGCCCACTTTCACTGGCATCATGGACAGCTTGGTAATCGCCGTGGTCAAAACAACTGTCATCGTGTTTCGTATCTGAGTTTGTCTAAACGCGATTCAAGCACTCTTAAACACGCTTATTAACATGCTTTAATTGGACTGAGTTGCAATCCTCAATACCGTCATGAAGGGTTCGTTGGGGTGGGGGAGGCGGTTGCTTTGAGAAAAATTCATTCATACTTACGAAGAAGTAGACTGGCACATCTTCGAAGCTCTTCGCTGCGCACACCTGCCGGGTGGAGTCGCAGCAGCCGGTGTCCTCCCCGCAGCGGTGCAGGATGGTGCAGTAGGGAACGTAGCGCTTCGAGGTCTCGTTGGAGACGTGAATGACGCGCGGCAGCGGACGGCTGCAGCGGCCGGCTGTCTTCATCCGGTCCATGTGCTCACGCGCGAGTTCAGCGGGCGTTTCTGCAAACAGTCAAAAGAAGTTGGGAAATACATTAAACTTTGCAGAATCTAATCTAAACTTAAGCCTAGCAGAAGCGGTTGGTAATCGATTGGTCTTGTGTAAACAGCTGGGAACACGATTGGACTTGGTCGAAAGTGAACGATACTTTGAACTTGTCCTTTGCGAAAGCGTAACTCTAATTTTTCCCACCGAAAAAAGAGGCGAATGAAGTTGGCAAAGTTTTAGGAGCGCAACCAACTACCATGGAAGGCACCGCGTCAGCTGCTCCTTGAACCGGCTGAAGCCGTGGTTGGGTTGGTGCCATCAACGGTCTCACACATTGACGAACATTTTCGCTGATATCCGCTGAAGGTTCTGGTTACCGCTGACCGATCTGCCGCTGCTTGTCCTTCAGTGCATTTCGAAGTGTTCCGAGGAATCAGTTTTTCATTCGGTTGGTTTGGTTTACTCAGCAGCGCCAACATTCCATTGGAGTCGCTGCTTTAAACTGTTCGGGCGCAACTCTAGCCACATGTTGCAAGTCGTTAGCCGCTGCAGCTCACTTGAAAAGCAATCGACCATTAAATGTTCCGAGAGAGAAACGGCGCATTTTGGGGAAGTCGTTATTTCGCGCCCGACTGCAGTTCGAAATGACTTCATTACTGCTTGCAGCTGCTCGGCTCGGCTCGGCTGCAGCTGCCGACATCTTCCCCAGTAAGTAGTCGCAGAAGGTGTGCGCTTCCATTCAAATCGAACGCGCCGCACGCTTCAAGCCGGGCGCCTGGAAAGCGCATTCATTTGCGTTTGCGGCCGTTGAATAGCGCAAGTTCAGGGTTGGCACGTGTGGGTGTTGCAATCGCCGCGTCAGTGTTGCACAGCGCAGTGCTGATTTAGATCTGCTTCCTAGACTGGATACTAAGTTTCATCGCATTGCAGTGGGTGTCACTTGGCCCAGAATCGCTCCAGCTGACAAATCTTGAATACAAGTACGCCACCGGAGGCAGCAGTGATCGCCTGCTTCTTCTACGGGTTCGGCTGTCGATGTGAGTGTTAGTTTAGGGTTCTGTCCATGAGATGTGCGTGTTTCTTTGGTGTTTGGGGAAAGCTGGAGGTGGAGTCAAATGAGAAACTGCGGATTTGCTAGGAAGAAATGACAGAAGTTCGCGGTGCAGTGGTTTTTTATGACGATGGCAGAACACAAGCTGTGAAAGCAGGTCGCACTTCTCACCGAGGATTTGGGGTCACAAATTGTGAAGCATTCGATTGCAGTTGAGGCAAGCTGCTAATAATTTACCTACATTAAATGGCTGCGATCGACGATTATCATGGATCTCTAATCGCTGCCTCCTCGATTGAATGCCATCCAGATCCGTGCAGCATTCACTTGGAGGCGCCTTTGGTCGAGATTACTTACGGGAAAAGAGTAGTTTTATGATGCAGGATCAGGCGGGGGCACTCGGTACTCATTTAAGTCTGGACGCGAGTGATTGCCATAAAGCGAAGTACGACAGCAAGATGCTCTGGCTATCCGTCCGCCTGTCCGACTGCCCGCCTGGCTGCTGAGTCGATCCTTTCCTTTTCCTTTTTAAGTGAAAATTAGTACATGCGACTCAAGTCAACGAAGTCGCAATGTTCGCGTCCGAGCGGCGAGTAGCGACGAGAACAGCAGCAACCGAATTGCTTCAGTGGACGAATCGGAAGGCGAAACCTTGAGAGGCAGAACTGAGCCCGGAGATGTTGCTGCCACATGTGATGCGTTTCTAGTGCATTGATTTATTAAGTTGCAGTCAATTAATGGGTTAACGCGTTTTGTTGTTGCGGAGTTTGTGAAATAATCGCTGCTGCCGATTTAATCAGCGAAATTGCTGCTCAAATTGATATCACAGCCATTTTCACCAACAATAATAAAATGCTTGTATAGCGGCGAGTGTGTGTGTGTCAGTATTCAGCCTCCAAGCAGGCTAAAAAGTGGAGGAAAGTCGTCGCTGTCAAACACTTGGGTGGCATCGGAGCGATCTTTGCTATCACTATCATCAGCAGCAGCAGCAGCAGCAGCGGCAACCACAACGACAGCGACAGCACACCAACGTCAACACTGGTGGCCATCCATGCCATCCAACTTTCTCTCCGTCTCTATCTGCCGTTCTGCTCGCGGTCTGGCTCTCGTGCTCTGTCTCTCAGCGCTGCATGAAGCGCAATTTGTCGCTGTCGCTGTCGCTGTTGCTGTGTTTGTTGCCTGCTTCGACTTTCTGCTTTTATACATAATTGATAAGCAACGTTTTTATGTCTCTATTAAAATATGTTGCCGAGCCCAATTTGGGTGTCATAACAACTACAACAACGAGGCAGCAGCAAGAACAACTTGTAGTCAGTAAGGATGAAAACCGGGACTCCAGATTGCAGCATCACGTCACTCGCAAGTTGACACTCGGCCGACAGATAAACTGTTGTTCGTCGAGAAGCGAGTCTCATCCGTGAAATCATCTACTCTTTTAACCACGGTTTGTTAGCCATCTTGTTTTTGTTGCTGTTGTTGCCTTTGCGATTTTCACTCAATTTGGATGATTGAAGTCTTTGGCACCAACAACGGAGTCGCTGCGAATCATGCAAATTTTTCACCGCGAGTGATTTATTTCGATGTTGTTGCTGTTGTTGTTGCCTGACTGCACATGCGCGACTTCCTTGACGAAGCAGCGTCGCCGCATTGCGCCCAGTCCGTTAACCGGAGTGTCGTGTGGAGCGGAGTGTCGTAAAAAGCCGCCTGTCATTGCGTCACTTTTGCTCCAGATTGCAAGCTGCAGTTGCACGCTCTGGCATCTCATAAATCTAGATTATTTATCGTTGGCGAGCCGCGATCTGCTAGATGCCCAAATGGGCGACCATGGCTCCGTTGGGCGGCGTTGGTGACACTCAAACTGTCACGAAGCAGTCACCGTTTGAGTCACAAGCAATGCAAGCTCACGACTGAAGCGCACTCTTCGAAATCGGCTTTAAGGTAAGCAACTGAAACTATTAAACTTGTACTAATTAACCGAGTGCACCGCATCCGCTGTATTCGATCGGATGCTGAGGATTGATCGATTTCTCATGTTATCACTTTAATTCGCTGGATCGCGCATCGGGACCCTGAAGCATTTCGCAGAACCGGCGAAGTCTGTTAATCGGCCATCTGACAGCCGTTTCCAATCACTGTTCGCCACAAAACCAATCGCCCGAATCGGACCTCCACCCATAAACGACAAGGCTTCCGTTGGGAATTCGCTGAACCCGATAACAAAATTCCGACGACGCGCACGGAGTTTCAAAGAGATTTCATGGAGAGCCGCAAGTTTCTTTCCCTGCCTGTCAACGACTGTCGCTGGAGCCGATCTGCCATTCTGTCAATGGGCAGAAATAATGGAAAATTAAACCCAAACACGAGATTCTGCATGTGTCCGCGCCAGCGATTTGACTGCGTGCGATTGACACACATAAATTGCCACATTTTCCACTTTTCCGGCTTTCGTCCATTCCTCGGAAGCTGGGGCTGCTTTTCCTTTTCTCTTCTTTGCCAGCATTTGAAAGAGTGGCGTGGATGTCCAAAGCACTGTGCGATGTTGCGGTTCTGCGACCAACAGACGCATGTGATTGTCACACAATCACGGCGAATGACAGCTTAATGAAGTAATCGCTTGCGCCAGAAGGAACGACTGCGTTGCTGACATCGGCCACGGAACAGAGAAGGTACGAGCGAAAGGAGGAACAGAGAAATCCGGCAACAGCGAGGAGGAAAGTCTCCAAAAGCAGAAAAATTAGTGTGTTCTACGGTAATCGCAAAGGTAATCACGAAGTGGGTAACTGGCTCTCGGTGACGTGTGTTGCACAAGGACCCAAATAAGTGCAGATAGAAATCAATGACAATTTGTATAGGAAACAGAGTGTCATTGCACAGAATAAGCGGCGACAACCCTATACTAAAAACAACAACAACAAACAAACGAACGAATAACGGATGTTGATCTGCAGGAGTACAAATCGCACAAACTTATTAACAGCAACTAGTCTGCCATTCATCTCTGGCGTCTAACCCACCCACTCCCCCCTCCCCAACACCTCCATTGATGCGCTGGATCTGCCAAGAATCTGCGCGATTCTCTAACATGTCACGTTCGTCAAATGTCCCGTTAGTGCGAGTGAGTGAGAGTGAGTGTGAGAATGCAGCTATGAATTGTGTTTGGACTTGTGTACTCATTTCCCGGCAGGATGCGGCACTTGGCCCTTTCTTCCCCTCGTCCCCTTCGCCCGTCTCTGTCACTCACTCATGCGAATGCTGTTTGTCTGTCTTCGTACCTTGCAGCACGTTTTTGGCACGATTGCATCTTTAGTACTTTATTTTGCTACTTTCGTTGATGCCCTTTTATGCGAAAAACATGCTGCTCGCTTTTAGCGATGAAACATGCTACTCGTCTCCCTCCTGCCCCTCTGTTTGTGTGTCAGTGTGTTTGTATGGACGATCACGTGATAACCCAGTATACAGTTACTCTGATGCTGCTTACGTTTTTGCTTCGCGGATTTATTATTTTATTGCAGCGACTTCTGTTGGTCTGAACGTTGAATTGACGTTGAAAAAAGTTGAGGGTACTGAAATCCTCAGCAAAACCTGGATTCGCCTCGGACAGACAGCGCCAAATCCAACACCGAGTTTGAAAATAATCCGACATGTTAATTTAATAGTAAATTCAAACGAATATTTGGCATTTCTGCATTTAACCCATATGATTCAAGCACTTTTATTGCACTCACAATAAAAACTACACGGCAAGAAAGACTCAAGTTTGTTGCACTTTTTGCGGTAGCCGTTTTATCACTTTGTATGCAACCTGATTGGGACTGAGCTGATGCAAGCAACGTCGGTGATTTCAGTTGATTTGGTCAGCAAGTTGGCAAGCTGAATAATTTACAAAACCCACTGAAACCCATATTCAACCTGAATACTCTCCCTCTCTCTAAAATTGCTTTACTTGTATACTTTCCGGCCTACAACTTGGACTCTACGAACTCACTTTGCCTCGTGCGCTCCTGGTCCAACAAGTACTTGTCACGTGACTGCTGTACCGCCTCCAGGGTGCCCAACTCGCGGAACTTCTGATCGGTCAATATGCCGGGCGCATCGTTTTGATAGACTTCTGCCGAGGATCTGTAAGGCTCGTCGTCTGCGTAATCGTCCTGAAAGAAATAACGGTCTTTAATTAATTATATCAGTTAAAGATTTGGCTTCGATTTAAGCGTGTATGCAGTTTTTTGCTACTTAAGTTGATCACGTAACTTTTTGTGTACTCATGAATGCATTCGAACAAATTAATCCCGAAAAATAGCAATCATTTCTTAATCAAGAAAATTATGTGGATGGTTTCAATATACGAGTAAGTAATATAAGAGGATTAAACTATTATACGATACTATATCAGGTTCTCCTCTTCTTTTCTCCGTTTTCTACAGCTTTAGGATAAGATTTGTTATATTATTATATATGGAAGTAAATACACGATTCCTCCTCTAATATTGCGGTGAAATAGATAAAAGGGAATAAACTTCTGTAAAGATGTCTCCTGCGAAGTAAAAATGAATCTAACAATTGTGTTCCATGGTCCTCTTTGAGAACTCTCAAAGGTCTTGCGAATAAACTTCTACGATAGTATTCAAGTGCGCATAAAGATAGAATTTACGGGAATCTACTCTTAACGTATGGAAAAACTCAACCGTTCTAGCAAAGGTACCAAAAGCACCAAAACGGGTAACTTTTTTCCATTCTTATTAAAATTCTTGAAAGCAGCAGTAAAGAAGAGCAAAACGCATTCAAGTCTAAATAAACAGTATGTATAGTCTACTGTATAGTATGTTGTATTATAATATAAATATGTGTGTGTACACACGCACACACACATGTAGCTCCGCGCATTTACACAAGACCTCAGCAAGCTGTTTGCCGTGGAAATGTGAAAATTGCTAAAAATGCGGAAATAATTTTCCGCTGTTGTACGAACATGCATTATAATTATTATTCTATGTACGCGTATGTGTGTGTGTGTGTTTATACCTGTGTTTTGTTTGTGTCAAAGAATGGGATAAAACGTAGTGATGAAAAAACTTACTTATTTTTTTAAACAAGGTACTTAAATCAGTAAAAGTAAGATTCGAGTAGAGAAGGTAAAAGAGTGAAAGCAACTGCCACCAACGACAGAGTGATAATCAATTCCAAAATCAATATAATGTCCATGATATAATACGAGTATATTACTTTAAAGGAACCGCGAATCGACGCGTTCTCTCGCACTGAAGTTTCCCTAATTTTTTTGGTTGTGTGATAATAGACAGAAGACTTTCTCGCATTTCCATCAACAAATCAATCAAAAGGTCTTTCATTGCGTGGACATTCGGTCAATAACACCGCTCATACCACAAGGAAGAGTGGGCTGCTCAGGAAGCTCTACTAAATCCGGGCGTCCTCCGTCGTTGCATCCACTGGAGCAGGTACTCGTGCTCCTTCATGCTCTATCTCGATAACGTGAGCGCTCTGCGTCGGGCAGAATAGGAACTTCGAAGAGTATTCAATGTTTTCGCCTTTTGCGGAAGTCACTATTTCTATGATGTCTATCTTGAGTTGATATCCCGAAAACTTGTCTCAAGAAGTGCTCATGTAGCGTTGAGTGATACTTCAGCAAGTTGCCGCAAATGCGTGGAGATTTGTTGTTGCTGCTCTCCAAGGATTCACATATCCAGCCACTTCATAAGCGTCTGTCTGTGGGTGCTGTTCGCTCACCTGAGAGTGTGTGTGTGCTTCTATCTGTGCATCTATCGTATATCCAGCATATCCAGCAAACTATTAAAACTAAAAGAAGCAGTATAAAAGCTGGAGTGTCTGCATTTTTATTGAATTTCAGCTGCGATACGAATTTCTGTATATGGGATCGTTTAAGTCTGGTTTCCAGCCGTTGAGAAAGTTTATTATTTGTGCGCCTTTCCTCGTTTGCGTTTCTAAACTAACTATAAAAAAATCATAAAAGCGTTGCTGCGATTTCTATGCAAATCGCCCATCGAAAGCGACTCCTTGCGTTGCTGCATGCATATTTTAATGTGGTAGTCCGTTGGCTCGACTGACCTGATGCACTGCAGCCCGAGTCGCTCGTTCAGCTGCGTTTCTGCGCGGCTGTTTAAGTAGCGGCGCAAGAATCGTTATTAATTGCGGCGCTGCACTCATTGAGCACAGTGGGCCAGACATGTTCATCGTGGAATAAGCACGCTGCTAATGATACCGCCGCTTGTGGCCGGTGTCCTGCTTCGTCTGTCTGACAACGCGTTGGTCGGTTGCGCCCGAAAACATGCAACGAAACACCCGTTTGTGTGTGTGTATGTTTGCAATGCGTTGTTAAATACATTTACGCAGTTAACGGAGTAAAGACGAAGAAAGGAAGAACGAAATCTCTACTTTTTAATTGTTCTCAAAGTGAGCTGCGCCTGTTTCCATAACGACATGCGTTGGGTGCGGCGGATCCGTGTAAATGTGTGTGTGTACTTTTAGAATGGAGGCTACGAACGGATTGCTTCATGGAGCCATTAATTGGTTTTGCTTCTCTGCTCTTCTCTTCTCTTCTCTTCTCTTCTCTCTGCTAATTAAATCTTTGTTCTTCGAACAAAAATAGTTCTGCAATGGAAGACTCGGGTTGGTTGTTCAGTTGCATCACCAAACGTCACGCACTGCCAATAATTTCTTGTTTTCATCACCTTCCCGGATGCTCCACGAGGCTTTCTTTGCGATGATGTTTTCCCATTCGGATTTATTAGATCTCATTAGCATTTAGGAATCGCAACAAGGAAAGTACATTTTTATTCACTGAAAATACGAACATCGTATTGTATTGTATTGTATACAAACTGCCTGAAACTCCTAGCGGGTTGTGTTTACGGGTACCTACTTTGCCAGCATTGAGAATGACAATTTAAATGAACGCTCGAGGAGTTAATAAAGAATGAATGGATAAGAAACGAGGAATAACGCAAGATATCAGACCCGAAACACGGAGCAATACACACTCTGCGGGTTCTATTGGATTCCCTAAACATCTGACGGCAAACATGCAACCCGGCAACTCCAACGAAGCACAAACGACTTTAAGACTATCGGATCATCTCATAAAATCGGGTGTCGCATTGAGAACACGCTGCGAGTTGATTGTGGGAATGCAGCATGCCGTCTGTAGAGCACTGCAGTTGAATAACACTGACGCGAGTGAAACGCAAGCCGCTTAACGTATTGGAAACGCACTGCTCACTACGAACTAATCAAGCTTTGTAACTAAGCTTTCGACTGCGGCTTAAGCACAAGTTCGCCACTCAAACGGAAGAGAATCAAGCGAATGCAGCGGCTCGAATGAGTTGCTTGGAATGGAGCCCCTCGAAGCGGCGGATGCCTTCGTTTTAATGCCATTTTATGGGTCGTCAATCTAATTATCATATCAACACCAGCGCGCTCACTTGCAGGCGACTCCTACGGCTTGGGAAAGTTCGCCGGCACTTTTATCGCTTTTCCGGGCTCCAAGCAAGCCTCGTAATTCCAATGCGGTAAAATGCAGGCGCTGCGGGGCGCAATGATCGCTAAACGTACGCTAATAACGCCGCTTTTTTGCAACGACCGCACGGCGTCTGATCGCGAGGCTGCATGGCGCTGGTGTAAATATTTACACAGCCACAGCGGCAATGATAGCGCCAACTGCAGCCTGGAATCACAATATTTTTGACGTTTCTTTCCGGATCGCGTGCCACCCGCGCGCCGGTCGCAGATGCGCTCGCCGATGCGTTGTTGATTGTTAACGAAGCGGAGTGGACGAGAATCACTGCAGAGGCCAAGAACATGTTGCGGCACTCAATCGAAACATCAGACTGCTGCACGGCTGAACTGCCATCGCGAGATCTGCACTCGAAAGCGTTTCCGGCACTAAACGAAACACACACCGTCACGCGATCGATACGATCTCAACGGGTATCCATGCCGCGTGTGTGTGAGTTGAGAATCGGGCATCTTTTCGGGTGAGTTGCGGTCGCGTCGATCGCCTTACTTGAGCGCATTGTTTACTTAATTGGCTGGCAGTATAGAAGCTGCTCCTGCTGCTGCCCGGCCTACGCGGCGCTTGCAAGGGTCGTGAGTGAGTCGAGAGACCGGTTGGCCTGACGTGCGCTGCATGTCTGGCAGCCACTCTGTTTGGTTCGGTTCTGATCTTGTTATCGCCGTTTACATGTCGCTGTTGTTGTGCCACCGCAGCGGAGTCATCGCGCCTTCACGGTCCAATCAGGGATCTCTGAAGCGATTATGACAACTGGTGCCAAATGACTGGGAGACGCTTCGAAGGCGAGGCACCGGCTTCTTAATTCTCTAAGTTAAATAGACCCATCGTCATTGCAAGGGAACAAAATTTCGTTTCCTTGTCAAGCAGAAGACAAGACTTTCGTGAGTGAGTATTATCGCAAACTACGGACGTATTTTTAGTGGATGTGGATGTGGAAGACAAGAGAAAACTTATCTTTATAGAATAGAATCCGCGCAGAATTTCCGGGAGCGACTCTAAGAATTGAGTTCTGCTCCGGTTCTCCTCCTGGTTCACACCCAAAACTCACTGTGAGCATTCCAGGTAACCACGAACACCCACAGACCGCCTCGGAATTGCACAGCAATCCCTCCCTCCACCTTCCGTTTCTCCCCTTTTAAAGTCGGTATTTTGAGGAAAGTCTTTAAAACAATTGTTTGGCCTTTTATTAACAATTGCAGCCAGCCATCCAGCCAACAGCTGCAATTCAAATGCTTTGGAAACGCAAAATATTTATTCTTCGATCGTGAAAATCGAATGAATGTCGGGAGCAGACGATGTTTATTTTCATTGTGTTGTTGTGCTGTCCTGCTCCGTTACTTTCGTACATACGAACCCGGAGATTTCCAAGCCTCGACACCGGAGATGTGCGAGATGTGGACCTGCAGAAGTCAAAGTTTTTCAGTTCAATTAGCGACGTGAGCAAACAGGGAGAGAAGTTGGCCAGCGGGGGGAAACTCCACGGAGAAGTTAATGAAATTAGGTACGATTTTCCAAACAACTCCAATGCCATCTGCTTCTTTGCACACCGCCAGCCAGAAGCAAGACTGATCAAGAGTCTTTCAACATAGGAACCGCAGCGATTTCCGAATCCATCACACTTCTGAGTTAAAGATGAGGATTATCGACGTATTTGGCTTCATATGGATCTGTACCACGATACAAGTTAAGACGCAGACTGGGTTTGAAGCGCACTCATCTGAATTCACTCGTGTACACAGCAATGAGATTGAGTCACAATAGAATTCATGCACCCGTTCCGGTTCGATGTCACTAGCTGATTACTATATAATGGATGATTGAATTAAAAGACACCGCTTAGAATAACAAGCAATTTAATGAATACTGCGCTCTGGATCCCTCCAACAACCTGCCCCAGGCCCCATTTAATACAGCGTCGATTAATTCCAGCTTCGATTAATGCAAATGTAGCCAGAAGCGGCAGAAGTAGCAATTAACACGGCAGTAAATCACAGTTTAATCTAGATTTCAGTGCAACAGCGCTTTGGACGTCTTGAATACAATCGCAATTAAAATGATTACTGAGTCTTTCTCGGAACAAAACGAGAGTGAGACTGAACTTTATACTTTATACTTTTATACGTAGCCTGTCTGAATGAATCTATATTTTTGTATATTTTATACAATACAACCTCGAATGACGATATTCTACGCACATTCTACCAGAACTTAAAATGCTTTCCGGAGTAAATTAAAAAATTTAATATAAAGGATAAAAAATGCCATTCAATTAAAAAAAAATTAATCCATGTAACGAGGTTACAAATATGAAAAAATATGAAGTACTGCAAAGATAGAGTTAATATTTGTTTCGATCCATTCTGCGGTGCAAAATAAACCGTGTTTTTATACCGCAACAAAATTATTATTTATACGTGGTTAAACACACTCGTAAATCAACAATTGCTTTAATTTTTGTCTTGTTTCAAAAATAAAACAGTCAAAAAACGCAAACTGTTTAAAAATCTGCCCGAAACTTTAAAAATCTGTAAACCGGTAATTTGTGGAACATATTTGTACTTACATGTGTATGTGTGTGTATGTATGTGTGTATGTGTGTATGTATGCCTGAGGGTGTAATCGACTTTTAATTAGTATTTATTTGCCCCTAGAAGTATTCTAAAGAGTACTTTAATATATTTACATACCAAGCAACGTCAATGATTTATTAAATACTTTTTTGAATGTAACTTTATTGTAGTTTATTGAGCAATCAATAAGGTTTCAGTTCCATTCCACTCGTATATCGACTGGAACACTTAAAGTAGTTTATAAGCTTGATTATACGTCGATTTGTGGGAAAGTGCAGCAAAAGAATGGGAATTTACAACGCCCATTATTCGGAAAACTGCTCGTCCGATTTCAGTCGGTCGTCTGTAATGATATCGAATAGCAGCTTTTATCCGGCTGTAAATCTTATAGTGCCGCAGCTACACTCACCCGCATTTGTTAGTCAACCTTCACAAGAATACTCGAACATTAGTTCAAAGTGGGAGTACTTAATGTGTACTTAGTGTATCTATAAAATGTGATTAATGCTAAGCAAAATACTGCTTATCCAACTGCAATTTGGATATGAACATAACAGATTATCGAAGGATTAAATTCATGTGTGGACCCGAAGTTTCAAACATTTGCCACTCCAACACTTTCAACTTTAGTTCGAAGTTCAATTTGCTTTAAATGTGGAGTTTTTAAATGAAGTTTGAATAACACGGACGAAGCATGGAAGTTGTAGGAAAGAACTAAAGATGCATACGCTGAAGAGGCTTTAGTATATTTCTTGGACAAACATTTCTTCGATTCGTTGCGCTGCTCTATTTCTGCGTTCCTCCTACAAACGATAAATAATAATTGTCCTCCTTCTGTATTCCATTGCCTGGCAGCCGTCCTCGAGCTCGTTGCTGGACGGTCACTTCCATCTTTAACATGGGCTCCTCTCTGTCTCTCGCTCCGCCGATTTTAACAACAACAACTACTATAATAGCAGGAGTAAATAACCGTTTTATTGGCTTCGGCTGTGGAACCACGGTGGGTAATCTGTTGCCAGAAAATAAAACCTGGAGTAAGAAACAAGATCAGCTGTCGAATAAACAACCTGGAGGCTTCGAAGCCTCAAAGAAAAACAAACAAGCGATAAAACATAATAACGATAATGTTAACAAAGCATCGTGATTGTACTCGCGTAGTAACCATAACAGTAGTAACGGAGGAGCAAACTAAACACAGCTAAAGCGACGATGGGACGATCCGAAAGGCTGGAATTCTTTGGACGCCGTCCCTGGAAATTTGGTCTGATGAATCACTGGCAAGGGGACAATAGATCTGTGGATGAACTGTGTTGAGCTGCCTTTAATTAGGTTCATTTAAAGCCTTTTATTGAGGTTTTATAAACGTACCTACAAAGCAGCAGTGTAACTGGGATTTATTACTGCGTCACTCTTAATAATGGTGCCTTTAATTGTGATCGACAACCGCTGTGATTGCGTTTAATTGCGATTGCCAAGGAAATCGAAAGTACGATATCAGCAGCAATCGATAAAAGAGACCATAAAATGTTCAAAATTAAATTAAAGTTTATTAAAATAGTTCTTCCTTCATGGGAATCATGGTTGTGATTCATCCATCATCACTCATGTGGGCAGAATCTTCTATGCACGATGTTTACGTTAAAAGTTACGGAATCGATTTAATAATTTAGACTACAGTTGAAATTACATTGTTTATTCTTTGAAAAATGTTATATTTAAATACTCTGTTCCTCCTTGGAACTGGAAGTTCAGCAAAGCCAAAAACAACAGTGAAAGTGTCATATATGCATACAAGTAATTTCACAACATGGGCAACAGCATGACTCTTACTCCGCAAGTCTGCATCTCTTATAGCTATGCAGATAACGCCTTAACGCGAATTTTTAATTTCTTTAAGTGGCTTCAAAACAAACAGAAATTATGTCTTATGTTTTAAATTATGAAACATAAACACGCTACAACCCGCCTAATCGACTTCATAAAATAAGAGTTGAATGAGCTTCAAGCTCTTCGTTTTATTAAAAATTAATGAACACGTTTAAACTATCATCAAACAGAAATGCAAAAGAGGAGAACCGTGTCAGAAGTCAGGCTGAGTGTGAAGGCGATCCTAATTGTATAGTATATGAGCCGCGATTTGTACCTTCATTCCCAGAAGTAGGGTAAAATTAGTGCACATCCTACACAGTGTTCAGACACTTGGCAGAGCTGCTGGCAATTCGAGCAGAGCAACATTAGAATCATTCAACAAAGCATCAAAGCGGCTTTTAGTGTGATTGAAGCAGTCTTCATCGTAACGCGTTACAAAAGCACGCCTGCGAATAAATATTTGGACAAAGAGCATTTCTCGGCATGCGAATGAATGACTGAGATTGCTGTCTATACACGAGATTAAAACATAAAACGTACATAAAACGAACACTTCAGTTCTTGAGAGCACGTGACTCTACTTTAAGTTGCGCCGAGGTATGTAGCCCATCTTAACCAACGCACATTCCTTATTAACTTATTAATAGTTAAATAAGTAATTTTTAAAGAAACACAATTTTCAGCCATCTCATCTAAATCATGTCTCCCGCGGATTGATTTAATTACCAAGGAAACTCTAAACGACGCAACACTGTTTTAGAAACCTGCCGGTAATTGTTCTCGGCCGATAATTGTTGAAATATACTCGTATATCGCAACTATTTAAAATATATGGAGAAAATGGTTTCTTGTTATGCAGCAAACGCGTTGCAAGCAGCTCATTTGTAGTGAAAATAACATTGGTTCTTCGTCGGTGAGTACGGATGTTGAAGCGAGCGAAGACAGCTCCTAGAATACATCGGCGACGGTGTCTGTTGATGGCTGGATTTTATGTGCTTTCAAAATGCAAATTTTGTGTGTAACTAATCGTATGTGGACGATTCCGTGGTGGTTCAAGTGGTGGGGGAGGGGAGAGGGGAGAGGGGAAACTACCTACACAGTCAAGATAATGATGGTGATGAAATATTCTCGTACATTCGAAGCCATCAAATTGCGATTGTTTTGTCAAGTTGCTACTTCATTTGACGCATGCTTTTTGGGAACTTGCTTCAAATCCACATTAAGTCCGGATCGCAGAAGAGTTTCACATCGCATCCTTCTCATGAGCTAAAAAAGGTATGCTTTGGCTTCCAGCTGTAAACGTAATGCGCCTGGATACAGCTCTCTGCAGGAGTGACTGACAGCAACATCCTGCTGTCTGAGTCTGACCCAGTATTCCAAAAATCCCTTTGTTTGGAACCTGTTGCCGGCTTCTGAGACTCCAGCAGGTCCGTTGCTTCCTTCATTCCACCTCAGTACTAAGTTTATGCGGTCGTTTTTGCCTGTTTTACAACTCTACTGAATCCATGGTCTGTTCTTTCGAATGTGGCCACTCCAAGTGTCAGGGTTTGCAAGGGAAGTGAAGGGGAGGGGAGGGGAGGGGAGCACCTCATGTGAACATCCTAAGTACGGAATCACCGAATGACTGCATTTTTAAGTGAATCTCGTTGCACGGCAACCGACAACGTGGAAGCGTCGCGGCGTGTGGAGTCCGGTCTGCTCCATGTGGACGAGCACTCGTTGTAATCGGATTATTATTATCGGAATTGCTTGTTTTCGTTACGTTAATTTAATAATTACGGACTTCTTGGGGCGGCTGCTACCGAGATAAAAGTCAGGGTACTGAATTGTGTGCGATGAGCAGGCAGAAAAGTTGGTCATTTAGACGGAGGCGAGGGACGAGCGCGCAACCGCGTTATTATGTTAGTAATCAAACTTTGATTATAAAGAGGTTAAGCTGAACATGACGTTGTTGTTGTTGTTGTTGTTGTTGTTGTCGTTGTTGTTGTAGCCAGTGGCTATTAAATGAAGTACAAAGTCGATAGCTATCTCAGGCCTGCTTAAATGATGGTATACAGCATCGCCGCCGAACCTTGGGCGAAAGTCGGCTGTTGGTGTTTTCTGTACAATTTCTTATTTCGAAAGTTATTGAATAAACGAACTCGGTTATTAACGAACATGTCACGAAAGAATGTAATGACTAAAAGTTACGTTTTGACGAATTACATTGCAGTAATGTACGATTGCGTGACATAATCAACTGTCCGTGAAAGTAAGAAACTAAGAAAACTTGATTGGGAATCACAAGAGTCTGGCTGATGTACTGCCTTATATTCGGACATAATAATGAAACACAGTTCAGTAACTTAGCTAAGAGTAATTAACGTTAAATTCGCCAACTTGCCCACTGTGCCTACTTTAACCAGCTAACAGAGTCGCTATCTGAGGATGCGTCTGATTAAAATTTATAAATACAGCATGCAATTACTGTGAAACTAGTTCAGGTGTACTCACATCGGGGGCCAGCAGTTGCTCTTCGTCCAGATGACGTCCTGCGTGCAGCTTCCTCCCGGCCGGCCCACCCCGTGCAGTGGAGCCGGCTTCGAGCAGCTCATTCGCGGCGTCTTCCTCTTCATACTCGTCGTCATCGAGAGCCACGTCGTCATCGTAGTAGTCGTCCGCGTAGTCGGACTCCGATGATTTCGATCTGGATCTCTCGTGGTCGGTCGCGTCACCTGCGCTGGACCTGAGATGATGTGCGTGCTTTATGGCAGCTTGGCTGGCTTCAGGGCTAAAAGTGGATGGCGGCGACGGAGATGATGTCTGCGCCTGATTTTCGTTGACCCTTGCCTGCTGGGACGAGGGCTGCGAGTGACCTCTGAGGGAGGCGTGGGCAGCTTTGTGCCCGCTGAGTGCGGTGGATGTAGGAAGCGACTGTGCACTCCATTGCTGCAGCTGATGCTGCCGCTGTTGCGAGTGCTGCTTCTTATGTGTTGCTTTAATTGCTGCTGACTTTGTCGACGCTGTAGCGCTGAACTTGAATTGTTGCTGGGAACGAAGCCATGGCGTCTGGTGTTGCTGCTGTTGCTGTTGTTGTTGCTGCTGATGGTGTTTGAAGCCGTGTTGATGATGATGTGGATGCGAGTGCGCTTGATTAGAAGCCTTCGTCGAACTGACAAAGTGCTGGTGGCGGTGGTGATGGGCGGCTGTTGGAGTCGGTCGCGGGGCATCGTCCCGGTAGGCGCCGTAGGTGTCGCTGTAGGTGCCAACCACCAACAACTGCTGCAGCGAGGCAATCATTAACGCAGCGATCAGCATGTTGACGAGACTCATGGTATTGAGTAACTCACTCGTGCTAATTGCTCAGAGTGACAGTAGAGCTGCCTTTTAAGTCTTTGGTGCCTTCGGTGTCACCAGTTGTTTGAACATAATAGGACAGGCTTGAGATTTTCACACCTCTTTACATCGGTTTCTTCCCGAGCACACATTCGTTTATGTACGAGTACATCGCCCGGATTCCAGAAGTGTTTAATTCGAACCGAAATCGCACATCCACGAGCTAGAATCCGCCCGTCAGCGCGTCACCGTCGTGTTAGATCACGTTTATTTGCATGCAGCCGCCGACTTAATTGCACGACGACGTCGCGGTCGCTGCAGCAACTCGTTTCGCACTAACTGCCGCCTCGTAGTACGTGACCCAATTGTCGACTGCGATCTGCATACGAATCTAGTTCGGGCCGCGTCGTCAGCACGGTGGCTCACTACTGCTTTTCGGCTGCGGATCGTGCTGATCACAGTTTCACTTTCCTTCGCGCCGACCGAGCGATGATTACACTGCTTCGAGTCGAGTTTCTGATTTTTAAATAACCGCGTCGGATCCGAACGGAATGCCAAGTTTTATGACGTGTACAAAATATAAAGCAGACACCCCGCAAATGAATTCCGCGCAACAGATGCTCCACACAAACAACCGCCCACTTGTGGCAGACGCTGATGGCCCGCAGTAAATCACACTGCGGCTGATTAATGCTAGCCGAAAACGAGGAACAATCGCGGAGCCCAAAATAGCCAATAGTCTGGCGTGAGAGCAGCGCGTCTGCCAAAAAATGCGCGCTGGCTCTGGTCGCGTTGTGGTTCCCCCGCGCCTCGACCGTGATCGCGTCGCTCTGAGGGCTTTTAGTCAACTCCCGCGGATCCCCTCGAATCGGACGCTGTTTTTTACACTTTTGCACAACCCCACAAGGTTAAGTTCAGCGCGTCAGTCTCTCCGAGTGCGCGCTGTCTGGGCGCCCAGACGCTGTGAGTTCGGCCGCGTGCACTTCAGTCGCGTGTGGATTCGCAGGCAGCTGTGGGCCAACAGGGATGTTGCCAATATTCAACCGCTTTCCTTTGCCAATATCGGTGCCAAAATCGTGAGCTGATCACCGTTGCTCGTGTTAAACACCGTTTATGCACAACGCTTCGCTAACTTTTGCTGGCCAACTGTGCGCTGTAGCCGTTTGTTCGGACCAAGTGTATAAGCAAGTCGATCCGTAACGCGTTGTTGCTTCGTGCGCGGTTCTCGCGTTTCTGGCTCGAAACGAACTGCCACGAGCGGCTCGTATCCACCACCAAGCAGCAGCTGATCGCCGCCGTCCGTCGTGATCTCTTGTGGAGCTCCGTTTTGCAGTCCCCCCTCATGTTGTTGTTGTTGTTGTGGTTTCTATGTTGTGCCTTTCTTGCATGTTGATGCCTCTGTTTACATTTCTTTGCTGAGACTCACTCACTCGATCGACACGATCGCCGTGACGCTCATTCGCGGTCACCGTGTTCTTGCGTTTCGTTATCACTGTGAGATACGAGTGAGTGTCGAGAGTGTTTGATGGTGGATGCCTCTCTCTCTCTCTCTCTTCGATGCACTTGCCGGTGGCACTCAAGAGCATGCGAGCATCTGTCGCTCTCGCGGAATTGAGTGCAGTTCGAGCGAGTGAGTAGCTGGTAGTCTCTCCCTCCGCGAGCGCTGATAAGCCGGCTTTTTCGGAATTCGTCGTTCTTTAATATTGCCTGCATTATTGTGGTGAGCATTACATCGGTGTTAAGCGGTTGTTGTGGCTGAGTCATGCCTCGAAAGTATACCATGCGCTCCTCATGGGGGCGTTGCGTCTAGTATTTTATTGCTTATACGAGTATGTAGATCAGGTTGTCAGTGTTCCGCGTGAATAAGAATGATTGAGTCGCTAATTACGGCCTGCATTAAATTTTGCAGAAGGCGTACATAGTATTCGAGGCATCGTTTGGTTCTACAGAAATAGCGAACTTGAATGAAAATTAAGGAAATGCGAGTACATACACAGAAGCACTTAATTAAAGATTGAGTTAATTACTCTTCCAGTAAGAGAAACCAATAGCAAGTTCGCCTAGAAAGAGAGAGAGAGAACCGATAGAGTGTACTGAACGCGACCGGCATTTCTGTCATTCAAACCCGTATCTTTACCCAAGGAAATCTTATGCAATGCGAAAGGTTTCCTCCTTCCAAACAGGCTCTTCATCAGCCTCCTCGCATTCCTGCGAACCTCCGAGCATGTGACTTTGCATAAGATTACCAGATCTGGAGCAGATCTGTAATATGATAAAACAAAATATTAGTGACAAATGCACTATAAAACTGATTTATGCCACAACGAAGTCATGCGACGAGTCTCCACAACGAATCTCCACGAGATAAGAGCAGCTGTGGCCGAGTAGTCTGCGGCAGCCGGCACAGCTGACTGGTTGCCATGGGAACCACTCCACCGGTTTGCGACTTCGCAGCGCATGAATCAGTACACGTGACTGGATCTGGCAGCCGCTCGTATCCAGTGTCCTTAGAAGCCGCCGCTGTGCTCCTTTAAGCAGCTGTGAATGAGTCGTCGAGAGCCATCCACCTCAAGTGGAGTCTGCAACTGTTGGAGCATCTGCGGCAACAAGTTGCTGCCGCTCGATTAGCGTAGCATTCTCGAACACGCAACGTAACGCGTGGCTGGGCAGGCAGCCTGAAGCGCAGCGCTCACGATCTTCCAGCTGCGGCTGCCGAGATTCGTGTGTGTCGCTACTGTTTAAATATTTACCAGCAACATTTGACGAAGGCTGGCCCAAGCAACATCATAAAATAGGAAACGGAGCATCTTCCGCCAGCTTCTGTAAACGTCAACTGGAGAGCGTGAATGAAGCCTCAAGAGACGCTGGAGTTCTTCAAGTCGCGGCCGTCATTTCCACGAGCCACCACACATGCTCCAGACATCGCCAGCCTCGTTCGCCTGTTGTTTCTCTCGCTGATGTGGCTGCTAATGGCGCATAAATCTTATTAACGATCTTGTCAAGTGTCCAGCCAGCCGGCGCAGTGCAACGAGCGATCTCAGTATGTAGTTACGACTTTAAGGCGGTGTGCGGGACGCGTCTTGAGGTGCGTGTCGCGGCGGTTCAGCGAAAGATTTCGTAATATGAAGCGTATGCAAAAAGCGATCGAAACTGTTAACCCTTACTTACTGGGAGGATAGTTAAAAGCTCCATAAAAAGGATTAATTGTCGTAGATATGGGTTAAGGTGAGGATATGAATGGATAATAGCACTGCAGGGAAGGATAAGATAACTCTTAATCAGTTTCTGGGATTCCTCAGTGTAGCATTTCTGCATGAAGTGTACAATCAGGCGAGCCACAAGAGCAGAACTAACCACAAATACCACTCGGTTAGGAGCAGGGTTAAGGAGCCACGCCGCGGCACCAACTCAATGGTGGGTGTTGCTTCATCAAAGTAAACGCGTGTTTGCGAAGTGGCTTCGTTTAGTTGTTGTTATCACTCTCGAGCTGCGGCAGCGACACGCAGATTATGCGGAGCAAACAGCATTCCTGAAGGTGCTGCTTACAGGATGGAATTCAGATCGCAGCGCAACGCAAGACGCACGCAGGAATGCACGGACGGATGGTGGGCTGGGTGCCTGGGTGACACGAACTACACGATCCAACGCGGGGTACCGACAACAAACCGAGCACAGATCTGTCTGTCTCTGCGATGTCTGTCTGTCGGAATGTCTGATTGTGACTCTAATTCTCAAGGCTGCATACGATGAAAAAAGCGCAAACAAACAAAAGAGGACCGACGGCTGCCTGCACGAATGATTGCACGAATGCATGCATGAATGAATGAATGAATGGATGAATGGATAGATGGATGTCTGCAGCGTTAAGTGGTTGCGATGTGTCATCCGTTTTTAGCTGGAATTAAAGTCCTCACAGTCATTAAAAAGACGTCCCACTTGCGATATTTCGGTGATGCTTCTTGCGGCAGATCAGCGATCGTGTTCAGCAACTCAATTCGAATTCGGTTTATTTACTTATCTTCACTGTTCGTTGTTGTTGGCTTGAAGTATTTGGAATGCGAGGCGGGCGTCTTTTGCTTTGCTTAGAACGGGTCGCTTGATTGATGGTCGATTAGGCGGCGTATCTGGCGTGTCACCAAAACTGAGTTATGAGGTACTTAATTAGTGAATCCGTAGAATAGCTTGTTTGTTGACTCTTTAAACATGACGGTTCGAGTTCTTGTTAAGTTGTACTCATTATTATTGAATTCAGGACGTCGTTGTTTCAGTGGAAGCAGTTCCTTGGTGGTCTACGTTTCTAGAAAATGATCGCCAGAATCAATCGACTTCTCCGGTGAACACTCTGGAGAAACGCTTGAAATAATACACAATATAGTGCTCCATTTTATAGGTGAAAATATGTTCAAGTGATGCAGAGTTTATGTGAATAAATGCGGGTCCTTATAAGCTAACGAATCCCTTTGTACCTCGAGTGTGTGTGTGTGTGTGTGTGTGTGAGGGTGTGTGTGTGTGTGAGGGTGTGTGTATGTGGTTCGGTGTATTGAGGCCAGGGTTAAACTATTCATGTATTTCTGATGTCTCATCACAGAGAATGCAATTTAATGCGCGGGATGGCGCACAAATTAGAAGCTTCAAAAGCGTTCTCGGAAAAGCGATTACGTTTGTGACAGACACGAAAATAAAGAAGCGAAAAGCGACTTTCATGCAGTGCCTGAAAATGCGACACTCACGCACAAACACTGGCGACAAACATATTGTGCGTTTTTATAATTATTACTGCACTAAAATACTATTAGATTTTGACATCTTGTGCCAAAAACTAAACGCAGCCGAATGCAAATCGAAATAAAAAGCAGGAGATTAAAAAACAACGGCGAACAGAGACGCCGACAGCTGGTCATCGACGACAGAAGACAGCAGGCGGTGTCCGAGGGAACGTGCGCCATTTTATTTCCGTCGAAACGATCCACGCCGCAACCGTGGATAAAAGGTGCGGCAGACGACGAAGAGAGCAGATCACGCAGCAGTCTGCGACACACAGTCTGCGAATCGTGACATCGCAGTGGTGGGAAAATCAGGTCCGGTGCCGCAAGTGATGCCAAGTTTCAGCGCTATTGCGTGCTCCTTCCCTCTTCTGCCTTCTGTCTTCTGCTCCTCGCGGTTCTCGCGGCACACTTTCGATGGTTGGATCTACAGATCGCTGGGCAATCAAGCCTCATAAATTTAATGAAACATTGTAGACGTTCGCTTCGCAGTCGCACATCTTTGTTGCCTCCTGCCTCTTGTTTTCGCAAAGAAATGCTTTTGATTTGTGCGAATTTTCATGAAAAAGTATTTTCGGCCTTCCGCGCAGGTGCACAAGTGTTGCCCATTTATTAAAATGCACGCTCTTCGCCAGGATTCTGTGGGAATTAATGGACTCTGCATTATGAGGTCTAAATTTGTCAATCAGGCTGCAAACTGTGTGCGGTTCTTCATGGATCGAGAATCGCATGAAAGATTTCGGTTATGCGTTTCATAGATGTACAGATACAATGCATTATATACAAAAATAACCATATTTGTATGTGCATGAGCAGCTTTAAGGTAACAAACTTGACGCTGACCGAGGGATCAATTAATCATTCAATCTACTTAATTATCTCAGCTGGATACACTTGGACTCGGTCTGGGATATATTTTCACACTGTCTGGAGGAGTTTCAGTTTGTCCGCGGAGTATTTACTTAAGTAGGTCCACAGTTACCCGTCTTAGTTGCCAACATTTTCACCAGACAACATTTGGCATTGCATACCACAGTTACAGCAACTACGTCAATGTTTGGAATGTAAACATAAAAAGTTTGCTGCTATTGCAACATGTGTTGCTTTATGCCAACCTCCCCTCCATAGCGCCCCCCCCCATAGTGAAGTCAAGTAATTCACTCCCAAATCGCCGTCAAAATGGTTTGCAGCTGGATGTGTTTGCATTGCGAACTGCCAAGTACTCGAGCAGACCCCTCTACAAGCCCAAGTGGCAAATTTTCAACCTCAATCGGAGCAGCTTAAACGTGAATACACGGCTCACCACAACCAACATTAGCCACGATAGTGTCGCCCAGCCAACTCGTGTTGAGGCGCTTTCTGGCGAGAGTCGGGGTACTCACACGCGGTGGAGGGTTTGCAAGTGCTTCACGATGGCTATATTTCTATAACTATTCAGAACTGACACTCATTAAATGGAAAGCATCTGTAGGGAACATCATCTACGAGCAGCGCCGACTCTTGTTCACTTTAATCAAACCGAACCATTTTCTGAACACACGTTGGTTGAATTTCGATCCTCGTGAAACCTGCTTGATGCGGGATATCATCTGAGCTCCGTGTTTGCCAGATACTCATGTCTAACATGCAGTCTAGACTCCGGTCCTTTCTAGTTACGAGTGTAGTTACAAGAAATCTTTTGCTCTTCTTTCAACACCTGTCCCCCTCCCTCCACCCCGCTTTACTTTCTTTCCGTCCCTCCTCTTAAGCAACCATTGAATCAATTACACGGTCTTTGATGGGAAAACCTGTAAACAGACACTTTAGATCATGCTCGCAACTTGATCTCCGTTTGATTAGGCGAGGGCACGCTGATCAACATGTCGTGCTGTTAATCGGGATCGTTGGCGGTGCTTCAGAGCGTTTGCACTGTGCTCAAGGTACATCGATCAAACGCGTCATTGGCGCGTATTTCTATTGTGCGTCACGTGCGCTGGTTTCTTGGCTGTTCCTTGTTGTTGCGGACACGTTTGGTCTCACTTTCCCTGTGCCCGGCCCACGGAGGTCGATGCAGAGCTGTGTTCGTGGGACCACACCAAAGATCATCTGTTCCAGCAGATCCGGGACATGGATTCGCTTTGCATCGCAGTCTCGAACTTGAACCCCTGTCAAATCGCACGATCTGCCGTGAATTTCCCCATTCGCATTCTCAAAAGAATTTAATTGCATCTCAGAGGTGTTTGTTTTACTGTCCGCCGCAACGTGGCGCCGACTGACAGGTTGTGAACTCTCGTCATTCGCTGAGCAAATAACAACGTTTGACAAACGCCAACTCTGCGCTCCAGCAGGAAACAACGTCGCCGACGAAACAGCATGCAAATAAAGGAGAAACACACAACGCAACAAAAGATCAACATACGGAAGACAACAACAACATACGGTAGACAACAACAACATACGGTAGACAACAACAACATACGGTAGACAACAACAACATACGGTAGACAACAAGTTCGTGTAGCAGCAGCCAGTCGCAGATAAGATCGTTCAGCAGACATGCAACCATCCACCGTCCACCGTCCACCGTCCACCGTCCACGTCCAAGTGACGACCAAGTATCTCGGGGAACATCGAGGGAGCGACTGTGATGGGTTCGCTTCCACCTGAACTCGGGGCTTTGATCTGATTCCTTGTGATGAAGAAGATATTCCGTAGATAGGAGTAGAAGACATGCGTTGATGAAAAACCCGGTGAAGATTAGGAAAAACAGAAGAAATTAAAAAGCTAAGCTAATAGTTTAGACACTAAACACACATACTATACACACTTCAGTAACTGGAGAGTTCTTGATTATATAATAAGTGAAACTGAAGTAGAGTTCCATATGATGTTTTTTCCTGCAGAGGTCAATAAATGTTCTGTGTTGTGCAACGGAAAGTTTCTTATAAATGGTACCTGAATAAGTTTGCAGCTGGGTCTCCAGATGAGTTGGTTCTCAGAATACATCACTACTAAATAGTCATCAAGATCAGTAAAATGCTCCATAAGAATGCATCGAATGAATGGGAATTTGAGCTATTTTCGGATGATATATCTTTATACCTACTATAATGGCTTCTCAAGTCGTGAGTTTGAGGAATTAGACACAAAACATTCCTAATTATTAACGCAGGAACACGACCGAGCTGCGGCAATGCGTAGGCAACACCGTCCACGACCAGTGTTCCCACACGCGTCCGACAACAACCCAGAAAGGATCAGCATTAATCAGGGATTTTCACAAAAACAGCCTCCTGCTGCACCAGAAGAGAACAAGAGTGGAATGAACTACTATAGGAGAGGGTGTCGAAGGGAACGTGAACGTCCAACAAAGACTTAAACCAGAACATTTGAACCCAGGAGCGGAAGACAGGCGCTGAGGAGAAAGCAGCGCTTTGTGATCAAGCAAAGTAAGTAGCAGGCGCGAAGCGGGCGGCGTGAGCGTGTTAATGCACACACACACAGACACACACACACGCATGGTAACCGTGATCCAGAGCAGGGGCGACAAATTAATAAATTTGTCAGACGTGCAAAAGTCGAGCGCAGTTGAGACTCAAGCCATTAGCAGTGGTTTCAGTGCCTCTCCTCCTTCGCCCCGCCAGCCGTAATGTTGACGAACTCCTTAGATCCCTCCTCGCCGTACGGCTCTCAAGGTTTCCGCCTGCGTCATGCTCGAATACGTGGTGCCCGTCAGCTGAGTTATGAGCCGACATTAAGGCCAACTTATTGGATGTCCGGGGCTGAGCTGGATTGCATGCATATCGGAGTGTCGGCTTTGAGTATTTGCTAAGCACGCTCGAGGAAGGTTCTGTTGGCCTCGGCTGAGGCTGGTCACGACAAGCATCTGTAATAATGATGATGATGATAATAATAGATTAACAAAGGGTCGGAATGAGCCACTCAGCTGGACGGAGCGATTGAGGAGGCTACCATTAAGAGGGCTTTATGTCCAACGGAAGCCATTTACGAGTATATATGATGGGCTCATGTAATAGATTTTGCTCAGATTCGATGTGTTTATTTTTATTTATTTATTCTTTGTTGAGTAGCAGATTTTTCCAATCTTGTTTAGTGAAGAAGCTCATTCGAAAGTGAAGATTCCGACGATCTCAAAGCTTCTTCCAGCCCAGAAGCGAAGATCGTCTACGCGATGAGGAGGAAGGGAGGCCGGGGAGTGTGGAATTGAAGTGACAGACAAATTAATTGAATATCTGCGTGTTTATCGAGGAAGAAATCTGTGACATTCGCAGGCTAAATCTTCAGACAGAAAATATTATTTAATTCGCTTTTTCGGACACTGCGATCGGTCCGGATAGATCAAATGTTTCCTGGGTATTGAAGGACTCTTAACGCTGTGGAACGTACCTCGCTCAACTCGAAGTGACTTGTTGAGTTTCAAAAAAGCGGGGTAAAATATTATTTTAGATTTTCATTTCCCATAATAAGTGCCAAAGTGTTACATAACGAATCGCGGATACATTCGGTCCCTTTGACTGACACAGGTACGCCTTTGTTGGGACAATAATAAAACCCATTCACGAGCGGATGACGCAGCCACACTTTTGCAAGTGCTGCGCTGAGCTCTTTGTTGTTGCAGGCAATAAAATCCACTAAGCGAAGTGGTATCTTAGCCCTGTTTTCCTGTACGCAGCTAGCGCCATCTAGAGGCCGTTCTGCTTTTCGCCGAGAGTTTGTGCTTGAAGTGAAGAAAGAAGGTCTTTGATGCGCTCACAACTCGCGAACATTTGAAAGAGTAATCGGCCAAAAGAGACAGATTAGCGCCTGTCTGGCTGCAGACTCTTGCGGTCACAGGTCGCTCCGACGATCCAACGATTGACAGAAGACTGTGGGAAGTCGGTGTCGAAGGTTTCACACATCCGCGTGTGGGTGGGTTGCCGCGCATGCAAACCGACAGATCGAAAAGATGCGGTCTGGAGGCAGGTCAGTCGTCATCATGGAATGAATGCGTCCGCCAGGAAACACGGATGAATTTATTAAATGAGAAATGCTAATAAGTGCATGGGTGTATGGGAGTGGAGATTGCCTAGTGCTGCGGCTGGCACTGAGGCAGTAGAAGACGCAATGAATCGGGATGAAAGGAAGATCAGATAGCTCGGCGATGGGTTCCCCCAACAGGAAAACTTAGTATTGTTTCCGCAGACACGTCGAAAGCGGAAGAGTTGGAAACTAAGATTATCTGGGAAAAAGCGAAGTACAAGTAGAAGACGAAAAATATTTTTATTAAAGTCTAATGATAAGTTAAAATAGATTCGCGACAGATTAATTGAATCGGGACCAAAAAGTGGAACTCCGACCGCCTTAAACACCGCCCCTGACAGAAAATCAAAACACACGTCAAAATTCACACTTCGGAGAGCCGAATGAGCGAGGGAGAGAGACAGAACGAAACACGCAGCACGGATCAAATGCATTTCAGTTATTTATGGAATTTTTAATGCAAATCCCAGGATTGCAGACTTGTTAAAGTACTGCGTTGCTGTCGAAGGAGAGGGGAACTCGGCAAGAGGGGTGACACCGCGGGTGCGCTTTGAAAACATTTGGACTCAAGCTGAAACCTGTTTCCATAATTTCTCGGATGAAATACTCCTGTTCTGCCATTGGTACTCGAATCTGCATGAAATAGCGTACATGACCCGATGTATACGAAAACACTCGAAGTTCTGAAGCCTGGCCAAGACATCGTGTGAGCCACCCTGAAAATGAAGGGTCTACGTTGAGTCCAGGACTGGAAAAAGCGAGCGTCGGACATCATCATCGAAAATGGGTGTGGCTCTCTCTAAATTCAACACAGGTACGTATCGATGTCCTTTTCAAATTTAGACCTGAATATTTTGATGGTGTATAAAGTGTGTTCTGTGAAATGCTGGGATCATGTGGCCAACGTGGTTTGTCTTCAATTTTGTTGGAACATGCGCGGGCGGTGAAGCACGCACACACACACACATGCACCAGTGTCGAGGCGTGATCAATCGCTTTTGGCTTACAGCGGCAACCCTTTCAGCATCAGTTTGCTCAGCGTCTGCCTGAAGTCGATCCGATTATGCGATTTTTTCGCCATGTAAACGAATGAGACACACCTCGCTTAAAGCAGCAACGTGATAACTGCAACAACAACTGCAACAACAATGACAGCATTTAAAATAAATTCAGTGCTTATCTATTGAATTTGAATTAAAAACTGAAATCATTTCACGCTGGCTCGACGCTGGACCATACGCCGGGTCATTGGCATCAAGTGCAGAAATTTTTGTGCCGCACCCACAACAACAACAACAACAGCAGCACCAGGAGCAACACAGCACATCAACACTGACTGATTTCAACCACAGAGTAGTATAACAACAACAACAACACCAACAACAAAGAGAACAGCATAAAATTCAACGGTTCTCATTGTGTTCTTCATTCCAAATGAAACGAGCGACAGGTAGGGTGTGTGTGTGTGTGCGAGAGAGAGACAGAGAGTGTGTGAGCGCTCACTCACTCAGTCACTCAGTTAACTTTATATACATATGTACATATGTATGTGTATGCGGTACGCAATTTCGAATTCCATCCAAGTGAAATGAATCCGTTGTTGTTTTCATTGCATTTTCATTGCTCATTTTCAATTGTATACTTTGAGGCGTTTGCGCTTCTGTTTTAAGTGCCACACGCACTCCGAACAATGTCTACAATTGGTACTCTTGCAACAAAAACAACAACAACACCAAAAACAACTGTACAATTAATTAGAATTCCGTGCATCGAGTGTTCGAATTTAAATTTGGTCCCCGTAACGTAAAGTTTTTGTGTGTATTTTAGTGTGTTTGTGTTTGTGATTTTCTACTACTTTTAATGAAGTTTTGTTTTAATTAGCAAAAAATTGTAGGCGACAGCGAACTCACTAAAAATAGAAAAACTACGTTAAGTTTATCCTCGCTTCATACTCTAACATGTGCCTCAACATTCGAAGTGTCCGATTCCGACGCAGAGGAAACTCAAAAGGAGTTCAATTAATGAACGAATAAATCGATAATTTATTTATATTTTATACGCGATGTTCGTATATACTAAAATTCATGTATTTACCCCATCTTTGAGTGCAGATTTGGTTTTATTCTTAATAGCTGCACACTTAGTATAAAAAAGATCAACTATCGATCCAACACAGAATGGGCGTGGCCAGCCCACTGCATATAATACACCTGATTATACTTTATAAACAGATTTTCGTTTATAGATTTACTTTGGCGTTGAATTACGCAGAACAATTGAATATTTTCACATCTATGATCAATATTATGTACTACTCCAAAAGTAGGCGTGGTTCGCCCATTTTTCGAAGTGGCATACTAACCGCGAGGCTGTGGCACTCTTTCTGCTTTAACATTCGACCTACAAAATCCAAGTACTTCCCTTCCCGGTTGACCCATTTTGATCCGTCTTTGAAATAACGTTCCCCTGATTGAGTATTTATCCGGTACTGAAACCATCTCCGAATAAAAACAACTCTTCTTTTTCTAATATATATACTATATATGCATATACTTTATTTTATATATAATTTTGTTTCTATAATTATTATTATTATTATTATTGTGAATTCTTGTTCTTTGTCTCAGTAAATTTTATGCTAGTCATCAGCGTCATCATTCGAATGAATTTATTTGGAAATAATCAGCTATTTAATCAAGTAACAAAGCTGAATCTTAAAAATATTGGCTTGTTTGTGAAAAAAGACAAACAAAGATAATAATATACAAAAGTTAGTCGTAGTTACAAATTATATAATAGAAGGTATCGATTAAGAAAACAAGGTACATTATTTTAATCTTAAATCTGCTAAAGAATTGCTTAAAGAGGATTAAAAAATTATTATTAAATTAAATTAATATTAAAATTCTTCAATTTATTTAAAGAATTATTTGTATTTAAATTACAATTAACGGATCCTTCTTCGTGCTTCGAATATGATGCTTATTGCTTTGGATATCAGTTGGTTTTCGCGCTTCAAAACGCTTCTTATAGGTTAGGACAGGATTATGTAATGAAATGGTTCTAAGACATTAAGTATGGCTTCATTGGTTTAATAATGTACTCTTTCATCTAATGATATCATCGTTTAGTGTTTATTTAGTGTTTCTTTATGGCTTGAAAGCGAATGATTTGTTCATGAATAATCTAAGAGTCGAGTTTTGAATATCTTTACGATTTCCTACAGTGTAGATTATGGAATTAATTTATGGAGCAGCATAGGTTTTTAAGAGTTCATTAGAGTTTTATCAGAGTTCAAAGAGTAACAACAAGGTTTTCATTCTGTATACAATATTGTTTTTCATAAATAATAGATATTGTTTTCGATTTCGTTGTGGTGGATTATATTGGGGCAGTGGGCGTGGTTCCGAGTACAGTGCGAATACAAACAACTTATAATTACAATTAAACTCGTTTAAAGGTAGGATTATATTAGTTAACAATAAAAGTAACTAAAATTACATCCACTACAGAACTACACTAGATTAAACACTTAAATTAATTATGATTTCGTGTATTTTACAAAAAACTTATCAATCGGAATTTGACTAGATTTATTAACAGTTAACTAAGCAATACGTAAGTATAACGGTATAGATATGTACTGGCGCTACTCTACTCAACTCTATTAACGCTGTTTAGTGGCGTATATCTGTGAATATAATATATGAACGTGTTTATAGTGATGTGGTTAAAAGTGGGCGGTATAAAAGTCTAATAATAGGCGTGGTTGTAAATGATTATAGTATATAAAATGCAGGTTCGCCATCAGACACGATTGATTAATTTAGAAACCAAATCGAATGCATTACAATGGAATAACTTGAGTAACCTTCTTCATTACTTGCATTACATAACATTAAATGCTCCAACGACAAAATAGAACTACTAACAACTAAGAGGCAGTCAAATGTTGGAATTGCTTTGTTCTTCAGCTCCTCGCTCTCGCTTCGTTTAGGAGAGCGCAAGAAATAATTAACACTGCAACGAAACGAGTTTAAAGAAGTACCAAGAGTGGCTAGGGGAGGATGGGGCTAGGAAGGGGAGGATGGAAGAGGGACGGGTGATCGTTGGACGTGTAACGGTGGTTGTGTGTGTTAAGAACTCCTTCGCATCTCGTCACTGAATCTCCGAATACTCCTCAATTTGAGTCGGCTTTCTGTTTAAATCTAGTTTCTAATTTAGAAGTGAATAAAAATCGCTTGCTTTGGAGCATGAGTCTGGAGCAGTTCGTGTTTCCGTCGAAGTGGTTGCCACTTCGTGCCACATGCCACGCCTTGACGCCTACTCAGACGCTTGCCGTGTTCACTTCGTGTTAGTTTAATAGAATGTAATCTTTATTTTGCAAACAACTCGCTACTTTTGATATTTCATCTCTAATGAGATGTCGAGAAATACTTTGCACATGTTTATTCTGTTTTTCTTTAGAAGTCGAAGTAATTTTGTTTGTTTTCTTTATTGTTTAGATCGCGATTTAGTAATCTTTGCGTTTCGAAGTGTTTTCTATACTTAAAGATATGCCTCGGGTCTTGTTTAAAGTTCACAACTCCTGCTCAAATGCTCAGTGTTTCGTCGATATTCTTTAACAATTAGTTCAATAAATATTATCAATTAAAGTGCTGGTTTTAATACTTATTTGCTACTTGGGCTGAGCCTGGGCAGCGCTTCAGTGGTAAACACGGCCTCGAATGGAGTTCGTCGTCAGCGGCGTGGACCCGCCGGCCAGCGCCGTCGACAGCTGCTCCTCGCGCCGTGAGCAGCGGCCGTGTTTCTTCATGTAGCCGCCGTACGCGCAGGTCGGCGGCTTGCAGCGCCCCTCGGAGATGCACCTGGAAAGAGAGACACTCGAAGTGATTACGAGGCGAATAAATGATGGAACCACAAAATCAAAAACAAAATTGAAAGTGAAATGAAGAGATTTTGAAGCGATTTAACAAAGAAATGTAAAGCAAAGTTTGTGTTAATATAAAGCATCAAAGAATAAAGTATCAATCAATAATAATCGACACATTAGAACGAAACTGCGTTTACTTTAATAGTTAGTAAGAAATACGAGTGACATCGACGGATGGAATACAAAAAGCACTCTGAATGCTTTCGGATTCCAGTTTCAGTCTGCTCGTTGGACTCACTTTCTATCCATCATCGAGAAGTGCTCCATGCCGCGCTTCAGCCAGTCGCAGCCCGTGTTGCCCGACGAGCAGTCGCAGCGACAGAAGCCGTCCTCCTGCAGGATCTTCTCGTACAGCCGCGGACAGTTGCAACTCAAGACGGTGGCGCGGCGCAGCGCCTGCGTGTTGGGCCCGGCGCCGTAAGCGGGCGCGCCTCCGTACTCGGCCGGCTGCTGCTTGGCCTTCTCCACGCAGTGGCACTCGGTGTGGTTCACGAAGGTCAGTCGCTCGATGGAGCCGCGTCTGTCGTTGATGCTCTTCACCTGGCAGAGGAGCAAAATACAAAAAGTTACTCTTAAATTAATTACTACTCATAGACACAAAGTTGCTAAACTGTGCATGATGATTTCGTGGAATGATTTGCGTGAAACAACGCAAACTTAACACCAACAGCTCGATATCAACACCCAAGCAGTTCAATCAAATCATTTAAGCCGAATGGAGACGCGATCAAGTTATTTAATCCCTTAACTGATACGGAAAGAGTTCAGAATGGGCGCCAACAGAGAACGAATTAAGTTCGCCATCAACGCCTGCAATTATTCATGACGAGTCCCCCCCCCCCTCCTTCACCCGAGTCACACTCCACCCGTGTTGTCACTTATGATCCACTACTTCTGAGCGACTGCTTTAATTCACATGCGTCTGCTACTTCTTCTTATTCGCTGATGAAGTGCGAGATTCAAATGAGCGAAGTTTCTCTATCATCACTATCATCGCTTCGGTGACGCTCGTGTCTTCGTTGACAGTTGAGCGCTGATGCCGTTGTCGTTGTTGTTGTTGTTGTTGTTGTCGGTGTTGTCGCCGGCTGAGTGACAATCAGCTGTGTCAGCAGTGCAACTGGTGCGTGTGCGATTCTTTTAATTGCGATGCGTGTTTAATTTATGCATTTGTGACAACTGTTCTGACTGCGGCTGGCTTCGTTGCTGGCGACACAGTCATCGCTGCTGGCGACACAGACTTCATCATCATCATCGTAGTCATAGTCATCAGCCTCCCCAATAGCATTAACATCGGTGCATCTTCCTCGCTTTTAATCAATTCATCAGATGTCTCATGTCTTGGGCATTAAAGAGCTCTGCTTTTTAGGTCGCTGCTGATATTAAGTATCACTGCGACTTCCAGCCGACTCTGTAGCCTGGGTTTGGTGAAAACTGCCCGCCATCAGTTGGCCGCTCACTCAAATCCTTCCTCTTTCGCACTGCTACCCGGTGATGACCCATATTTTGTGTAAATTAGTTTCTATCTCCTTCTCTGCGTTGCCATTCATTTCAGACGCAGTGAAAACAATTACAGCAACTTGAAGACGTGTCACCGTGGATGGCTAAATTAATTAATGCTAAACGCAGTGGACACACTTGCACGCGAGTCACTCAGTCAGTCAGCCAGACAGCCGGAGATGAGTCCAGCCGCGTTTCATTCTTCAGGTCTGTGATCTCAGTTGCTCGATTCTGTTCCGCTTCAACATGGTTTGCAAATTAAAAACTACGCATTCAGAACACGGACAGCTTAAGAATTTCGCTTCTTGGACAAGTTTGAGGTCACTTTGCAGTTACTTTGAATGAGAGCCACAACCGAATATTGTGGACACTGGATAGAAAGAATATTCAATTGCGATTCATCGAATTCATAAATAAAATAAACATGCACTGAATTCAGGCAGCCCGAAAGTATGCCACAGAAAATATTATGCAATCAATGCGAAACACATTTCAACATGAAGAAAGAACATATGCATCGAGGGGGTGTATATGGGGTGTATATGGTGTATATACACATACATACATACATACTCGTATACATGTGAGCAATAAAGTAAAACAAAATGTCGGAAAATAGCTTCAGTAAAACGAAGTGAAGTTAAATAAATTTGAATTTACAGAATAATTTGGACCGATATGCACATGTAGGGATGTGTGTGTGAATTGTGCATGCATGTATGCATGTACATATGTATGCATTTACAGATGTATTTGTGAAAGCGTGTGTTCGGACGTCCAAACAAACAAACGAAAGCAACAATAATATTTATTGTCCCCTTAAATCAATATTAAATAAATAAATGAATAAATAACACTGAATCTTTTAGATGAGGATGAATTCTTAAAATTTGTGGAAACGTTTCAGAATGCTTTAAATTTGCATTTAGAAGAATTTCGAGAAGTTTGTGTATACAATTTTAAGAATTCGTGGTATTCGCTAAACATAGCAAACATTAACAAATGTGAACATAATAAATTCAAAGATTCTCAAAGAATCATGAAAGTGAAAAATGGAATTTAATGGTTTATATAAAGAATAGCTTTCGCATTACGAATATATTAAGTATAGTATACATCAGAGTTCAAGATTTCATAATAAAGGTTCCATTATTGTCCATTCCGAATGGAAAGTCTGAAAATTCGAAAATGAGGAACGAGATCCTTTCGTTTCTTCTTCTTATTTCTTATTATTATACAGGTTCATCAAGTCTTAAAGTTCATTATTGTACTGTCTATGAAGAAGTTATATGTATCAGAATTCCTCATGCTTTCATACAAGCATTCCTTGTACATTGAAAGTAAGTATACAATGTACAATATATGCATCATATACGATCTGTTGGTGAATTCTTCCAAAGTATAAATTGTCCGCTTTCATTCTTCGTTTTGCTCCTTTTGTTGTTGCTTCTGTTGGGTTTCCATTCGAATTCTTACCAATTATTGTGTATTTATATGTACATGTAAAGATGTACAGTATAGTGTTATTCCCAAATGCAGCCGAAAGTACAACAGCAGATCTTCAAGAGTGTTCGTAGCTCGAACAAAAGAAATTCCTTCTTTATTTAAGTTTATTAATTATTCTCGTTGTCTCTGCGGTCGCTGTTCTTCGGCGACAGATGGTACATGTTGGGGAAGAGAACTCGAGTTCTGAGAACTTTTTTGTTAGTGTATCCAGTTAAAGAAGTGTATCCGCTGCTGCAGTTAAAGAAGACGACCACGAATCCGCTGCGTGTGCAGCATATTTTCATCATCAATCTTCGAATGACCCAAATACTGGTAAGCAGATATTTTTGTCATTTCATTAACGGCTTCTTTCGATCCGTTTATTTTCAGTTGACTTCTTGTTAACTGATTGTGCTTGTACCTGATTCGGCTGCGTGTTTAATGCTTTAATTGACCCTGCAGCATTTCGGCCATAAATGGACGCGCCAACAACATTAACAACAGCAGCAACAACAACAACAACAACAATGCCGATGCATGTTTATTTATGCTATGTTTTGCACGTTTCAGATTTGGTTTTTAACCAATTTTTTATGCTAATCTACTCCAATGAAGCGCTTTAAGCCACATTTTGACAGTTCAACCACGTCCATTGTTATATAAAGAAAAACCGCTCGTCCCAACTCGAATTTGATGTCGATTTTGTGGATTTTCATGCAAAAACGTTCTTTGTTCTGTCCTCAAGCTGAGTGTCAAACGCTTTGAAAACTTTTTCTGGAACACTTCTGGCTTTAGTAGCTTTGCACGATTTGTGGCTATTCTATCATTATAATTATTGTTGGCTGCTCTATCAGGCTGCTCCCGCAGTAGGTTAGTCTTCCAGTTGAGTTGCGGAACAGTTCGACAACGCAGCCAGACGCACGGAGAGAACTGAACGCAACCGAATCGCAATCGACGTTGGCAGCTATTTTTTGTGGTCGAGTTGCTTGTACAGAACGATTATTAGACAGAAAGTCTGCAGAGTTGCCTACAACGGGACCTGAAAGCTAAGGAAGGAGGATGGCGCGGGGACTATTTCCAAAACTTTTTTCATTTTTTGGAAAAAGACATTTTCCAGTTCAGTGCTCTGGAAACATATCAGCAGTGGTTCCGCTTCTATCTCAGTGACGTCGCTGCATGTTTTGTCCGCGTTGTCCCACTTGAAAACCGCGACCTGCGGCTGATTCTCGCCAATCGTCTCTTCATCCAGAGCAAAAGTGTGTAAAAAAGCCCTGACATTCGGATCGCAAGGGAACAATAGACAAAACGCAGACACTCCCCCCGTCGGTGAGGAATCAGGAAGCACCGCCGGAGAACACTTCATGCGGCGCTCGCTGAGCGAGTCCAACGCTCTTTCATTCGGTTCTTCCGCATTCATTTTCTTTGGATAAACCGCAGCGACCCTTCGGCGTGGCAACGCTGCTTCCACTCATCTTGGCTCATCTTTCATGGCAAACAGAATGCACAATATTACTCACTGCTGCCTGAACCAGATTTCTCGCTGTCTTTCCAACGGAAGTGAGACAAAGAGGATGGAAAGTACAGCTGACTCTCCTTGTTCTTCTTCCGAGATGGTGTTGATGTTACATGCTTCTTAACACGTCCAGAGATGCTTAGAAAGCATTCACAAACTTTTGATTTGCCATTTAAATGCAGAAGCGAAGGAAGAACAGAAACAAAGGCAATGAAACAGGGGAAAAAAGTCATGGATCACGTGGTCGCTGTTCTCGCAAAAGTTTGTTTGCTGAATAATTTAGTCTGATTTAGGTACTTCTTCAAGCTTATTTGAGTTTTGCACTTGAAGGCGAAGGAAGGAACAAAAGTTGCTCCAAGCAGGTACTTTAGTATGTGGAGAGCTTTTTAGGTTCTTTCGAATGTTAATTTAATTAGCTAACTCAATTGTTCGGCGTTGAATTCACTTTCGGTTCTGCTTTTGGTTCGGAGTATAGAAGCAAAGGTTTGTCGCTCATCAATCAACCTCAATTTTCTGAGTCAGCTGAGCGTAGAAAAGCACAACACAACACAGCAGACAGCTGAAGTGCGAAGGTTAGAGCCAAGATACGCGTAAGCTTGCTAATGATCGTATTGACATCAATGCAGCTTAATTAATAGTCGTTTGTTGTTGTTCGTTACGTCTTGGAAGTCGATTGCTTTAATCGTAGTCGAAAGATTACTAAATTAATGGCAACTTAATAAGCAGAACGAGCCACTGTCATCAGACCAGCGTTGCCAGCGTTGCCAGCGTTGCCAACTCTGCCAATGCGACAGCCACCAACAAACAACTCATTTCATCAGCAGCTGCTGATTCAAGTGTTTTGCAGCAAATTTAAGCTGCCGAGCGCCCCGCCGAAGTTCGTCTGGTTCGGTGAACTCCAGCCCTCATGCGTCTGAGAAACCCCCCCCCCCCACTACCCGCCTGCGATCCCATGTCCCGTATCTCATCAGTCCAATTCACACCCTCTCCGAACCGTCAAAAGTCATGTAAGCCGTGCAAAAGACAAGCGTGACTTCAAAACTGACTGCGTTCAGTAAATAAACTCGTGTAAATTCGTGAGGCTGTCACTCGCGACAGCAGCTACGGCATTGTTACAGCTCTGGCCGAGAGCGTTGCCACATCCATGCAAATCTGCCAGCGCACAATCGGAATGATTAATTGAAAATCATTTGGATTCGCCTCGCGGTGCTCAACGTGAAAAATCGTTCGTAAAATGTTCGGCTGTATTCGCAGGTCTTTCAATTTAATTTTCTCACTTAAACTGCTCTTTACGAGTGTCTTACTTCGGTCGAAGTTGATTTTGGCGCACCTCGAATTTGGCAACCCAACATGTGGCCTTAGAGGCTTCGCGGATCGCACTGAGAAGCACCTTGCATCGGCAGCCAACAACAACATCAGGCGGGCCGTCACACCCACGGGTTTGCGATTCTTCACGGCTTTCGTAGCATTCATTAGTAGATTACGACGACTTCAGTTGTTGAGCAACACTTGCCATCGGTCGCTGGTGCCCATGGGTTTCTTCCCGGATGGGGCTCCTGCGGCGTAGGCGGGTTAAAGGTGTCCACGTCTTATTTTTGTTGTACACTCGTATTAGTTTTAAATATTCGAAGACACCAACCAACCAGCGTTGAACTGGAAGAACTTCCATTCAGAAACCTCTCGCTTTTACCTTCCGTATGCAGCCCAGAAGCTTAACCCTGCTACAGCCTGAATTAAAACTAAAAGCAATCGCCCCGATTTAATAGCAATCGATTCGCGTAGAAAGCCTTTCTATCTATCTTTTAGTGGCACTTGAAGCAGCAAACAACTTTCTCTCGTGTGCCTGGACTCCAGCCGTTACGTCGCGGCATGCATAATTGAGTGAGACGTCGCATTAAAATTTGTGCACTTAATAGGGTTGTAAATTTTCGAAAAGCACATGGACATAACGGTCAGATCCGAGTGGACCTCCACCCGCCCCGCAGAGTTTTCCATAACATCCAGTCCCATTGCAGAAACTGTAACACTTTCACTCCACACCGAAGCCACCCACCCCACTTACACACACACACTCAGGTGGGGGACTGGCTTCTTTTATGTCAAGTCTCTAAAACCTCAATAGATGTGGTTTGGCCGCAGGCATCCGGTGTGTTGAGTGGATAATCTGCTGTGCTAATTAATTTATTCATCTCGGTTTCTGAGCGCAGCGTAGGTTGTGGTTAGCGAAGAATATGATGATGATGGGAAGCTGTGCTTAGAATCGAAACTTAATTAATCTAGGAACGTGGTGGAGCTTCAGGTTGATCGTTTTCGCGAGTTGTGCTTCAAGCAATGGATCGCAAAATGGTTGCCGTGGTTGGTTTCGTTTCGAATGCACGCTCACTGCATAATCAGTAATAAGAGCAGAAGACGGAGAGAGAGAGAAGGGACTCAAAGATAGATACTGAAGCTGAAAGTCCACTGAAGTCAGTCTGCCTCTTTCCAGGGGCGGTGGTGTTATACCCCCTCCACCGCCCCACTACAGTTGAAGCCTCTACCTTCCATTATCTTCGCTGTTTCCACCTCTCGTGGAGTTCACTAAAGTACTTCTACTTAAAATTGTAAAGAAATCTATCTTCATTTAGATTATATCGCTATAATACTCATTATAATACTGTCCGCTCCACAGCGCACCATCGTCTCCCTTCGGTTGTCTTCAGTTGCTTCTCTCCTGCGTTCCTTTCCTCGGTCAATTAACGGTTTTCATTCATCATCACTTCTTCTGTTCCTTCGTCCAGTTTTTTGGTTGCTTTTGCTTTTTTGTTTAGTGTTTTGCAAATTATATCATTTGTTATGTACTGGAAATAAAATAAATTTTGCATTCGTTGCAAAATAATCCTGACATCATCCGGCTTCCTTTTGCACTCTTCTTATCCGCTGCTGAGTTTTTCCCCTTCGTCGTTTCTTCTTCTTCGCTTCGTGACATGTCACTCGCACTGCACAAAATAAAGTTAGGAGCTCAACGCCATTTTTCACATATTTCAGAGGATAATAAAATGAACGAGAATCCAGAAAGAGTGGCCTGGCCGAAGCTCATGCACCATAGAATAAATTTGTAGTTGAATTCAGTGGGCGGATTACTCCCATATTTTGTGGGTCGAATTGCCCTGATACATTAAATCCGGGAATAGAAATTCAACTTTAGATCTGGACTACTAGCTGCGAAATGCATCTTCCAAATCCGAGGGATTGTTTTTAGTTGCTAGTAATGTCGGAAACTGAGTTTGTATTCGATTTTTATTTCCCCTTGCGACCATAACCCGAATTTTCTGTGATCGGAACTTCAGTTAACAAAGGAATTCAGTTTTCTCAGTGTATTTGAGAGAACATCGCCCTGCGATGGAGTGTTACGATGAGCTGTCCAGGAGATTTGGATCTGGATTTATTAATGCGATTTTCATAAAGCGTGTCAGTAACAAAATGTCAGAAGACGACGACGTTAACGGAGACAAGGACGAAGGAAACATAAACTGATGTTGAGAAGAGAAATCAGTTGGTACCTCGCAACAGCACTAAACGTCACTCTATTCGATGCTCGAGGACAAACGAATTCCAAATGTTTCAATGGGGTTTAGTTAATCATTATTATAAATTTACTCAGTCTGCTGCTATGCAAAATAAGAAAATACTCCATCCTGTGGACCATTCTATATCTGTACATATTTTAAAGACAACTTAAAATAGTGAAATCATTGCATCGATGCACTCATCGACTAAGTTTTTAATTTTTGTATGTGCAAATGTTCCTCTTATTTTAGAGGCCATTCGCTACCGCTTCTGCTTCCTCGTTTCCCCCTCAGAGGGCAACCCATTCAGTTGGTTTCTTTGCCAGCCGATTGCAATCTGCAATCACTTTCCATCTCCACTCCGTCCTGTCTTCAAATCCCTGCAGCGTGCATGCATCCGAATCAGAATCGAAATCATGCAAATTGGCCAGTGTTGCCCACACAGTTTTTGTTTTCGGTGTCCGCTCTCTGAGCTCTCCGTCCGCTTGCGAGAGTTTCGCGTGCGTGTGCATGCTCCATCTGGCAATTGTTGTTGCTGTTGGTGCGCTGGTGGTCCCATTAAACCTCTCGCTTCCAGCCAAAGCATGTTCAACTTACACTTTCGCTAAATATAGGTTTCTGAGCAAAGATATTTACAGCTTTGCCTTTCCTCCCATCTTTTTTTGTACTTTCCTCGCATCTTTTTTATTACTTTTACTCTGTCTATTTTAGTGGGTTTCTAGTTCCTCCTCTTCCTCTGGGTGTGTGTTTAGTGTTCGTTCTCATCGGACTGGCATTCAGTATCGCGTGTAGTGTGTTTGTAATCCTCAGTAAGGAAATTAAGTTGGAATCATTGAGATTTTTATCCCTACTGGTTTTGCTAGTTTCATGTTTCCACTCGTCGTACTTCGAAGTCTGTCCAACTCAGTCATTTTCGGTTTCTACTGTAAAAGGCTAGACTGTAGATTTAAGGTGCAGATAGACTCATATACAAACTTGCAGATGTGAAGACAGATAGTTTCCTAAGTATCACTCTTGCCCAGAGGCGCAGCAGGACGATGTTGCAACACGTGATGACAGGGGACCAAGCGATAAGCGCCCCGGGTAAACCTGAAACCTGGGAGCACCCGCGGAACCCTCGTCGAAATGGAAGCACGGCGGCGATATCAACAACTACAAGCTTCTAGATGCCCCGATAAGAGGAATTCTGCTGCGAGTTTAAAGGAGGAGAGTCGTAGCCCATGTATTATGATTTTTGACTTATCTCCTTCTTTGATGACGGAAATGTAAGAATGAAGGTGGATGTGTCAAAATAGAATGGCTCGGTTGGAGTTTCTTTCCTTCTTCTGAATCGTAAATGGAATGTTTTAAACGTAACTTAATTCTTTAGTCTGTCGTCTGTTTTTAGCTGGTCACTCTGGGATTTCAACACGAATATAAAAGGCAGCGTTGGCAGCTCGGCAATCCTCGGCCTTTCCAGCACTGAGGTGCAATGAGCGGTGACTGGCCCCGTCTGGCGGCCTTGAGTTGGCAGCGTTGCCATTAATTAAAAGTGCTTTCAATTGTTATCGTCATCTAGTGTATTGTGTTTTAGACACGATGCCCTGCTTAATAACAGCAAATCACAGAAACGATTGCATTCCGCGCGGTTGACGCGACTTCACTGGGCTGCGATGTGACGAAATTTTAATTAAAAAACCCCCGCCAAGTGGCTTCCTTTGCCGCGGTTGCCGGGGTTCGGTTTACTGCAATGAGTGGCAACGCTACACCCGAATTTGGGCAGATAAGCAATCAAATTTATTTGTTTAAACTACTGTCGCCCTGTCCCCTGCATCCGATGCCACAACGTTGCCAACTGGACGCAAATAAATGTTACCCAATCCCAGTGCAACTGATTTATGCCGCGTTTTGTCGATTCAGAGTGCAAATCGTACAATTAATCACTCACGTTGTCAATGAGTGAGTGCTCAAGTGACAATGTTACCCGCACCGGCCCTTTCTTCCCCCCCCCCCCCCCCCGCTGTTGGTAGTACTTACGAAGAAATACAGGTCCACGCTTCTCGTCCGCTTCGGCGCACACGTCTGCCGGTCGCTTTTGCAGCAGCCCGTGTCGTCGGCGCACCGGTGCAACACTGTGCAGTGGGGCGTGTATATTTTGGTTGGGTCCCTCTGAATGCGCTCCACACGTCGCTGGGGCAGACGACAGGAGGCTTCGCTGAAGATTTGCTTGGCGTGTGCGTTGGCCAGGGCTGCAAGAGGGAGAAACAACAAAGAAGGCGATGAAGTACAAACGAAAGGTGTGAAAATCGTCTTCAAGTGTGATTTTTTCTGGCTTTAGCCGTTACTTTCCCATGTGTACCCACCTTTATTCTGCGTGTGCTTCAGGACGTGATTGCGGCGCGTCTGCTGGACGGCCTCCAGGGTGCCCAGCTCATCCTGCTTCTGGCGCGTCAAGGTGCCCGGAATGTAGTTGCGTGGAAATACGCTCTGCATGTCGTCCTGGAAAAGAGAAACGAGACCATTGTGAGCAACTGTGAATGACTTTGATTTGAATATTTACTATTTACTAATTTTAAATACAAAACATGTAAAAAATAATGATAGACGTTTATTCATCGGTAGACTTCGTTCGTTTATTCTTTGTTGTGAAGCGACCGCGTCGAGTACGCCGTCGTTACATGAAATGTCACTTCCTTGACATTTGGCTGCATGTGCTGCGTTCGCTAGTTTGGTTGCTGATTTGTTTTCATTCACCACTCGATGTTTGCCACAACAACACGACGTCAGCACGCAACAATCGGTTGTTTTCCGACAGCATTTTCCTGTGCTACGAGTAACAGCGACTCTTTAATCGGCTCGAACCCGAAGTTGTTGCTATTGTCCATGTCTAACCACAGGCACCAGGCAGGCTCTCAGTCCCTCCGTCTGTCCCCGTCTGCTGGTTGCAGTTAATAAGACTGCCGCTGGCGAGAATATCCGACCGCAACACCAGGTGTTTACTGTACAGTGTGTACTCCACACACGCTTCACAGCCGGTGTACTGCATCATTTCTCACTCAATGACAGCTCATGGTTTGCCCGCCGCAGGGTAAACAGTCTTCCTTCAGCTGCTCACTGTGGCAGGTTGCCATCGTATCTGGGGGCCTTTCCCACATCCCGCTGTCGTCGAGCCGCCCGCACGCACGCACAACCCGTTGTGTTGTCACATTAGTTGATTTGCATAGCTGTCACCTTAATGCAAGTAATCTTTTCTACAGTAGAAGCCTCATTTGCCGAGTATGCGATTATTTTGGGATCCGCGAATAATTTCCCAGCACAGCCTTTTTCTCAAAGTAATTCTTGGAAACTAATTAACAAGGCTGAGTTTCAAGTTTTCATGTCTGCTAATTGGAGTAATTATTCAACTGAATACGCGTCGTGGAGAGTCGACTGTAGCGCAGATCGGTTGACGTAAATCGCAAATCGCAAATCGTTCGCATATTTAATTTTGGTGCTTAAAAAGTAGTGCAGAAATGCATGCAAGTAAGTGCAAAAGTAGTATCCAAGCGTAGCTGGGGGCCACTTTGCCTTGTTGATTGAGGAAATTACTGCCTCTCGAAAGCAACGCGAACGTTTTAATTACTTTTCTGCAAAATTTGAGAGCGACTCGTTACATGAGTGATCTGCGTTGCTTCCCGGCTCACTGCGTTTCTTATCTCAACACTTGAATGGGTAAGCGATTGAGTAGCGACCGAATTCCGGCTAATATGTAGGTAATCGGATCGACCGAGAAGAGTGGGGCACTATGGTCCATTTGCTTTAATCAGGTTGCTGGGTAAATACCGGTTGCGTGATTTGCAGCCGCGTGAAGCATTGAGTTTTGGTCAACGTGTTCAGAGTTCTCCGGATAACATTCACCACTCTCGACAATCAGTACAACTATTTATGTCTTTCGCAATTACGTCTTTAATGCTATTTATTGGTATTTATTTCTTAAGGATGGAGTATCTGCCGATAAGTTGCCGGGAAAGATAAGAGCAACAAAAACATTATCTGCTCTTATTGATCATTGTTCTGATTATGAAACTAAAAAATATCATGGCAAACACGTTATTGTGTTGCACACGCGTATACGCTGAACGCTTTTTCCTGTCAGCAACAATGTATGGTCCAACAACAATGTATACAACAACAGCAACAGCAACAAAATTACGTGTCCATTCAACCATATAATGAACTCTGCTTGAGCTGCAGTTCTCTCGGGTGCCCAGGAATAAAATATTAAATTTACGAATGGCGCCCAACGAAATGGAAAATTCTTTCATGCTTTCAGTGCCACACCAACAACAACGGCAGCAACACGAATGCTGACGACGGCCTCCAAGCTACGTGTCCAGAGGGTAGCGCCCTGTAACGGTTCATTTCGGTTGTGCAAAATGCAGTGCGCAGTCTGATGGCTCCAAGGCTCCGACGCTTCTCGGTTTGGGTCTGTTACTTCAGTGTCTATAAGGTCGCTTTTAGTGACTGAACATGCGGCCGCCTGCGGATTTTTCGAGGCTGAGAGCGCAGTGAGTGTTGAGCTAATCAAGGTGGCCCTCGCAGGTAATTCAATCCGTGTGCCAGCAGGCACAATAATGCACTTCTTTAGTGCTTCGCGCGAATCCGGAGTGGACCATCTTAAAATGTGCACTGATTGCGTTGATTACACGCAAAGTCACAGCATCGAGCAGCTACGGCAGCGGCAGATGCTCTCCTCTGGCATCGAAAGAATGGGCAAAGAAGGCTGGCTGAATGGCGTTGCCACCTCGTGTGTGCCATTTGCCGCACAATATTTCAATGTCGGCTCTGTTGCATGGCTGCGAAAACGATTCAGTCTCCGTCGCTTCACCTTCCAAGTCGACGCATTTGCATTTCAATGGGAATATTTGCAGGTTTTGTCTTCTTTTAGAAGTTTTCATGTCAGCAGCAACAGCAACAGCAACAGCACCAGAATCACTTAAATTCGCCACGCTAATTTTACTGACTCTGTGTGTCTGCGGTTGTCTGTCCGTCTATCTGTCTGCCAGATCATCGTTCGATTTTCGTCCAATTATGAATTTTGCAATTCTGACGAATTCGCTTCTCTCGCAGCGCCCTCGATTTCATTGCTTTCGCGTTGTTGTTGCTGCGAGTGCAACAATCTTGCAGTGCAACACTTTGTTTGGCTTGTGTTGCATGCACAAGAATCGTCTGTTGCCGCACTCTGATTGAATTGATTCGACGATTGGCAGCAACATGTGATGGACGTAGTGCAGCACGGCGAATGGAGGAATGGACGGATGAATCAATGGCTGGTTGGATGGGAATGCTTGCAGCCGCCTGGGAAACCGCCGACTGGGTTGAGGGCAGACAGGCACCACCACGTAGCACTCAAACTGCTGGGTCGTTCGTCGCTGTGACGTCGGCGCTCAAAATATGACTCGCAGACGTGGATGGATACCAAATTCGTTCTAATCAAGCTGTTAAATTTGCATGGCGTGAGCATTCACTTCCTTATGGAATCCACGAGCACAGTCACATCGGCAACAACTGCAAAATTACTGTACTTCGGAGCAAAAGTGATTTCGCGATGCCGGGCGAAGTCGAGTCACAGGAGTGATTTTGACTCTGGACGTACTCGCGACGCCAATTTGACTTGTTATTGGAATTCTTGAGGTTGCACAACCAATGCGAAGTCAATCGCAGGCAATCGAAGCGCTGCTTTCCTACGAGCATCCTAATAAACCTCAAGGCTTTATTATTGCACAACGAATGGATGGCTTGAGTCTTTGTTATTCATATCAGATCTGTTCACTAAACGGCGAAGAATGCAGAAACAATCAAACGCATTGAAATGCCAGCTGTGAAAAAGTTTTGCAGAGCACAAACGACAAACAGCTGGAGAAGAGAAGCTTTCGACTGTGTTCAAAAGTATGCACAACTTAATTTTCCATTACAAAATCGCAGCTGAATGTACGGATATTCCAAGTGTCAGTCGTTTCGGCTGTCGACCTCAGGAGCACTCTGAAGGGGGCGTTCAGTGTTCTCCACATTGTATCATTGTCTATTCTATGCAACTACATGTGTGTTGCCACAAGCCAGAACCGCCTAACGCGACTTAGGAAGAAAATCAGTTACTGCCACTTTAATTGAGCTCACTCAAATTAAATTTCACTAGCTTCTATATTTGTAAAAGTTTAAAAACTATTCCGCAAATAAAATAAAAATAAACTAAATTAGTAAACAAATAAAGCATTGATAAATGCATTGAAGTTTTAAGTAAATCTCTTGAAAAGTACGAAATTCCGAGTTTCTTTACCAGCTGCAGAGCGATTAATCAGTCGAGGCAAGACTTCATGATGGATACTCGTTTCTTGCGCTGTTGACGATTGTCGCTGCTGCCGTTGTTGTTGTTGTTGTTTGTTGTTGTTGTTTGTTGTGCCTCATAAGATGCCACATTTTGATGAAGTGCTCAACGGCGACCACTCCGGACAAATCGATGCAATTATTGGCTCGCGCTTGAGTCGATTGTGGTTATACGCTGACGATTAACGATACGGTGCGCTTTGCAGACACTAACAACTGACAATACGAATAACGGTAGTTTAAAGTGACATTGAATACAAATTATTGCAGTATTTTAGCGAATTGTAAACAAGATAATATTTTCGATGATATTTCTATCAGACTCATGGTTGAATTTTATAGACTTACTGCAGCAAAATACTCGCATAACCCAAAATATTTCGTATTCGACCGATACAGTCTCTTAAACTTGACTGAAAGGTCGTTAAAAATCGAGTTGGTTGCCTGGGAATTCGGAAAGAAATTGGGAAGAAAATACTGGAGGATTTGTAATGATTATTTCCATTATAGAATCTGAATCGAACTCTTGAAATGTGCATATATTATATAATATTAGAATCGTTTTTTAGAAACCGCTTTGATGGATCCCATTTGGTGTAGTTACCTCCTACTCCGGTCGTCGAATTACTCCTGAGTTACTAAAACTTCGTCTAATTAAATTTCAAGTAATGTACAGCTTTTGCATGCTGAATGAAAGCAACAACCACAAAATAAAAAATTACCACAAAGTTAACGCATCCAAATCTAAAGCCCACCAACTTTAAAGCTTCTTAACTGTTCTTAACAGTTCCACGACTGGTTGTCTTGATTTTAATGTAAGCTTAAATAACTGGAAGTCTTCGTTAATGCAGAAAAGCCATAAAAATGCATCACAAAGAAGACAGACGAGCGAAAACCCCGCTCGCACGGACAAATCACACCATAAAAAGCACCGATAAAAGCAACGCACATGCCGTATCTACAGACAGACAGATAGACACACAGACAGCCAAGCGGACAGACAGACAGATAGACACACAGACAGCCAAGCGGACAAACAGACAGAAAAGCAGACGCAGTTCATGCAAAATTTATTCGAATGATTCATTAAAGACTGAAAAAGAATGTCCGTCCACTTTGTCTGTCTGTCCGTCTGTCTGTCCGTCTGTCTGTTCACCTGTCTTTCTAACTCGAAGATGGGAACTCCATCCTCACCAACCGAAATGTAGACAAGTTAAAATGCACATATAAAAATTAATGAATTACACGATGTAGAACACAAAATAACTCCACTGAGACATCTGCTAGTGAGGCAGACAGACAGACATGCAGTCAGATGAGCGCACAGACATTTATTTGCACATCTAGAATAGAATGTCGGCTTGACACATTTGGAAATGGGACAGATGAAGAGGCAAATCGGTGCAACGGCAAGGATTCCTTCGATCACAGAGTCAACAAGTTTTTCTTTGGTTGCACATAAAGCACTTTCTTCAAAAAGAAGCACTCGCAATTTGTGTTGGCGGAACTCTCTTGAGATATTCTTTCATTTAATTACTATTCATCAGTATAAACAAAAAGCTGCATCAGGATCAGGATATAACAGGATATAACAGGATATAACAGGATATAACCCCGGTTTCTTCCTGTAGAATGTATGTACTCGTAATTCAACTATTTTATGCCTCGCTAACTACGAGTATGAAAGCAAATCGGATGTGACATTAAGTGGGGGAAAACCAACAGATGTGGGGGAGAACCAACAGATGTGGTGATGAATATTAATGGTGGGTGGGGCTGAGGTGAGTGCAACAGCTCCCCAATCGAATTTACGATGCAATTCTTCTTATCGTCGATGAGCGGATTGTGGCTGGCCATAAAACAGTGACTACATCAGCACTCCAAAGCTACACAACCTCAACAAGGACACGCTCCAAGCTGTGCAGTCGGAGTTTTTAATGGACGCTCAGAAACGAGCTCGAATTTCAAGCAGTAGAGTGACCCACATAAAGTGGCACACGCAGAGGCTGAACGATACAACAACAACGACCAGAACAAAAACAACAACTACAGCAACAGATTACTCACTTGTGGAGAGCGTGTCAAGGCGCCATATGACAAGCACAGTCCAAGGACAACAACCAAAAAACATGCGCTGCTTGAGAAAAATGCAATGCAATTTCATTGTGAAATCTGAGTGAAACAGTAATGAGCGTCATTAAATGAGAACAAGAACAACAAACAACAAAACAACAACAGAAAAGCAACCACTACAGAAAGGCTCAAGCATTCAAGGTCAAGGACGAAGCGTCCACGATTCCGTTACGCCTTCAGTTCATTTTTCTTTTCTTTTCTTTTGCTTTGTTTAGTGATTTTTTCGACAAGAACCTGTTTCGTCCTTAAACACTGCTTTTGAGCCACTTCAATCCGGCCAACGAGAAAAAATAAAATAAACTACATCAACTGGTCTGGAATGATGGACATCACAAGGAAGCCTCTTAATCTGTTCGCTGCTCGTACACTTAAATTGCTATCTGCTTGGGAAAGCCAGTTAATCTAAAGTGTGAGTTCTGTCCAGTGAAATCCTGATGATTCGAGTTTAAACAAGAAGAATCCAGCTCAATTTTTTGGGGTTGGGCTTCTAGAAGTCTCTGAGTAATACTTGTCCAATTTTCTTCGTTTTGATTTTGGAACATTTTTTTATAAATTGATGGAAAAAAAGATTTTGCGAAACATAATAAATGCCACAGACACTGGCTCCGTGAATGCTTTGACCACTTGAAGCGACCACGCCCCCTCACACGCCCCTTTTGCACTGCTCGAGTAGCGTGACGAGGAAAGCGTCTTACAAATCATCTGTTGACAACGCACAGCAACGCAGAGGTGAGGAATGATTACAGCGCAGCGCGGCAGTCACCGACCTGCATAACGGATGTGACGCCATCTTGAAAGAGCGCTCGTAACCCCGTTTTTCATAGCTGTGGTGGCGTGTGATGTGGTTGCTGATGAGTCTCACAATCCACGAGACGACGTTCAGGAAGTGATTCCATTCACACACTCAACACACCTGCACACGTTGAGGGTGGGTGGATGAGTCGTTGTGTGGCTGACTGTGTGTGTGTGTGTGTGTGTGTGTGTGGGTGTGTTGCACTTCTGCGTTCAAGTGGACACTTGAGCTGGAGTTAAATACCTGTCACAGACACAGAAATCAGCTCAGATTTGCAGTCATGCGAGACTCCGTGAGTATGAGTGTGTGAGTGAATGTATGAGTGTGTGTGTGTGTTCGTTTCCTTGACATAAAATTACTCCTGTAGTTGAGAACTCTTTTTGTGTTCATAAATGTTTCCTTAACTCTCTGAAGTAATGTTATTTCATTTTTCATTTTATTTTTCATCCTTGTGAAAGTCCTTTGAACGTATGTCCTTCCGCCTGTCGAGCCACATGAGTTGAGTGCGTTCGAGGGAGTGGTTGTTGTCTTCGTTTTGTTTCTTTGTTACCTACGAGTCCGAGTTCCGGGAGCTGCCAGCTGGCTAAAACGAAATCCATTCCAAAATTTGCAACACTTTCGCCGAAAACATTATTCAGCATTATATTCAGCATGGCTGAATCTCCTTGAAGTGGTCTCCAAATCATATTTGTTGCCATCTATCGATTCAGGACCTTGCGACTTACTTGAAGAAGCATTTTGCACTTTGCACTATTTTCAGCTGATTCACTCTCTCCTGTCTCTGTACCCTTCGCCAATTCGCAGTCTTCACTCTAAATTTACTCGTTCATACATTTTCGTGTGATTTTCTACAAAAGTTGAAATGGAAAGATGAAGTCGACTCTACTTTAACCCCAAGAATAAGAGAGTGCATTTATGTCCACCAATTTAATGTCCACTGTCAAGTTTCTCTGCTTTATTTAATAATCTGTAGTAAGTCGAATGATATCTTTATTCATATTTAATTTATTCTTTGAATTTACGAGCCGCTTGGGCAACTAGCCACACTTCCAGGAAAAGTCCATTATTCTCGGCCTCGAAGCTGGTTTACAGCTTTACGAAGAGTTTGCTTGTGGTGCAAGAAATAAGTCCAAACAATGGCCACACTTTCACCACATGCACTAAAGACCAGGAACAACTTTCAGCACCGCAACCGCCGCCCCCCCTGCTCACCTCACCCAACCCCCTTAGAATTAGTGCCCTTTGTACTAGCTTAATGCGAGTCATAAAAACTTTTATGTGCCGAGTTAAAATTTATCCATTTCCGCTTTGCAGTTGTTGGATGTGTTAGTAAAGTGTGTGTGTGTGTCTGTGTGTGTATACTTGTCGGAGGTGGCCCAACTTTGTTTGCTTTACCGTGTTCTTAATTTCATTATGATAGATAAACCTTAGATAAACTATTTTAATATTTCATGCGCTTGTCGAAGTCGAAGTCGAAGTTTTGCCATGCGGAGGCGCGCCGAGTAGTTGTTGAAATACCCTCAGCGACACACAAGCAGTCGCTCATCTCCAGAAAACATTGAGAACTTTTATGACTATACAGGTAGGTGTGTAAGGATGCGTGTCTGTGTGTTGGTGCAGGATAAGCGCCGTTTCAGCTACTTGAAGTTAAGTTATGCGTCCAAGTTTTAAAATCAAATTGCAACCTGCACAAGCGTCAATCAATTGAAGAATGTGTTAAAACCCTCTCTTCAGAAGCTCGCTAACGACGTATTTTCAACAAATATCGTGATATAATGTTCTGTATGTCTTGCTAAGTCATCCACACGTGGTTTATACGATCTGGAGACTTCAGAACCATTAATATTGAAATATTTTTATATGCGAGTAGTGCTTTTATTAATTTAAAATTAAGTTAACATCAACGAAACGCCGGCGTGTCTGAAGTTTTACATTAAAAGTAGCGAAGGAAGAAGTTTTTTTACACTTTATCATTTTTCATGAAAGTTCTGATATGGAGAACTTCAACCCCGCCCTCGTATTAGTAGAACTCGTCGGTAAATATTCCCAAAGGTGATAAAAGTTTTTCAATTTTCTGTTTTTTGCAATAAATTTTGCTTTTTAGAGACAGCGGGTTTTTGCTTTTCGTTCTTGCAGTGTTTAATTGAATCTTCTCCGCATCTAAACTTTGGGCGAACGCATTCAACGCCATGCAATAAATCCTAATTTTGAAAACACCCACGCGAGGGACCTACAAGTTGGCAGCATGTGAAAAACTAATGAAGCTTGGCTAAGTTTATGCCAAAAACATGCCACCACGCTTCACTGTCATCTAGCGAATTAAAAAGAACTCCGGTTGCATGCAGGTTGCTCATTTCGGCAGCTCGAAACTTGGAAGGACGCACAAATGGTCCCGATCCCGAAATTGCAGAAACAAACATAAATCTAAAAAGCAGGACCGAACCGAAAAGCCGGAAAGAAGCCCAAAAGACGAGCAAACTTGCGGGAAACAATTCAAAAAGCAACAACGGTTGGAAGAGCGTTGAAGATCCTGAGTCTGTGCCTTCTGTCTTGGCCACCGATCTCTAAACCTGGTGCCGGTAATATTGAAGCTATAAATACAACACCAGCTGAAGAAAGAGGGTTCAAGTCAACAGGCGACTGAGTGAGTGGGAAGAGAAGAGTGAAGGAAGTGACAATAATGGACCTGGAAGCTGTTGGGATGGTGAGGGAGGTGAGGATGGTTGAGCAGGTGGGGGAGGTGGGATCGTAAACATTACAAAGCACGATCGAAGTGGTTGAACCGGTTGCAATGCAGTAAAGTGAGCTGAGGGTAATACTCAGTTATGAAGCTTCAAGCCTAAAGAGAGTGGTTGCAATAACAACCCTCTGACATTTACGGCGATGCCACACTACGCGACAATCGAATGGCAGCTGCAATTAATTATTCTGTAGTATGCTCGAGCGAGTGAAAAGTGCGTGGGGGATCAAGTCCCTTCAAGAAGCACCCTCAAGGACCTACCTGCGCACCCATTTCCACCCTCTGTTTACCAAAATACGTACCACTGCCGGAACAGGGAGGGGGTTAGGGGGAATTGCTGCATGTAAGCTTGAGCGTTAATACTAAATGGATTAAAGGCCTTTCGAAATAATTAATTAGTCGGGCTGAAATATAATACTTTAGAGCCCTCGAGGGAACACTGCAGCAGTTTCATGCATGCATGAGGACATGAGGTGAGATATGCATGTGTCCATGTCTGTGAATGAATCCCACTCACGCTGAGCATTAGCGACGCTGGCGGTGAGCAGGTGTGACTTTGAGGTGTTTCCATGAGACTTTTAATCTTCAGGTCGGCTCCCAGCGGAGGCCCTCCTTCGGCGGCTGCTTCATTAGGTTGCTAATTAGAACCACGCAAATTATTACGTAAGCGTGAGAAATGCAAGATTAGAAATTGAACAGCTGCCGGCTCTTGACTACGTTACGGTTGCAATTAGATTAAATGCAAGTTCGTAAGATTCTCAAATTCCGCCTCGAATTATTCGCCTACCTCAACATAAAAACAGTTAACTATTTGCTATCTTCGTCTTGGTCGAAGTTGGGATACTCTACATATTCTCCCTCTCTTTTCACTGAGAGCCTTGCGATGGAATGCTAACGTGACGCACTACGCCCTTGCGGACATTAAATTGGAAGTTTATGGGGAGTTGTGTTATGTTGAAGTGGGCGGACCACGCCCCTTCGTGTACTACAATGCTGTAATGATAGTACGTGTACTGTTTGGATTCAGTTTGTCTTTGTGTTTACGAAAATGGTTTCCATTCCGCATCCGTAGCAACGTCAGCCGTGACCACAACCTCGACGCTCCTTTGAAATGCATTTTTCGAGCGGCATCCAGTTGTAAATGTTTTCCTGCTGCCCCGCACACCTCACTGATGTCCATGAAGTTCGGTCCTGGCAGTTGTCTCGCTTGCTCGCTCGCCTTTAGTGGAAGCCATTCCTCATTGCGAATGATTTAACATGCCTGCCTTCGGATGTAGCTTCAGATGTGTTCCTCAGTACAGTCGAATGAGCTCCAGAGCTGCCAACATTTTTATGGTCATAAAATTTGCTCGCTTGTTTGTTTGTTTATTTGTTTGTGTTTCCGTGCTTCTCCAGTTTCGGAATTTCCTGAGCATTTTTTGAAATGCTTACGATGAGATACCGAAGAATCTGCTGGAAGTATCTCTTCATTTACGTTGAACTAAATAACTTTTCCCACTTTTGCAGTTGCTGGAACCACAAAATGTGAACAATTTAAATTAGGTTAGATTCAGTTTAACGTAAGAGATCAGTGAGGGTCTGCTCTAAAATAAGCTCGAACTCTTGGAATGTTTTTCTTCAAATTAATCCCAACGAATTCATTCCCAACTATTTGCAATAAGCATTAGTTTTAATAATAACCTGCTGCCTTTTTAAGTATGTTCATAAACAATGCCTTGTATAATCTCTCATGTTTAATCGTCATTTGAAGATGAAGACGTTTCACACAAACTTGCGTCAATTTGGGTCTAAGTTGAAATCTATTCTGCCCCATCCTCGATTTGCGGTTTTCATTGTCATTTCATAGTCAGAGGTTTTCATTAATTTGGATATTAATCTTAACTTTTCACTAATCCTCATTTGGTGCTTCACTAAACCGACACCTTGTCTATGTTTCCAGTCTTCTGATGTGGACAGAATTTGTTCAAAGTTTATTAAACTACTCAACTTAATTGCGGAGTTGCACTTTAGTCGCAATTCTAAACAATGAATGAAGTTGAAGGTTACAGAAACTCAACCGAAACATGTAAAGAATTCATGAATATTCAACACTGTCTCAGTTTATATTTCGAACTTCTCTCTTCCTCTAATAATCGTATCTCTCTACTCACGCCTCTCTCGCCGCTGTCATCTGATATCTTAAGTTAAATTCGAAAGCGCTTTTTGTATAATGTCAATGACTCAAATTCAGGTTCACTTTTCGTACACGACCAACCTCATAAAGTAGACATTTCATATTTATTCTGACTTCGTGTTCAGATTGGTTTTAGTTTTTGTTTCTCTTTTTTGTGGGGAACAAAGCAAATGTCGCGTAGAACGACATGCGAATTAATAACTGTCATTACTTGACGTGCCTGGCAACCACACCTCAGCTAAAATGAGCTTAGCTGGCGGTGAAGCCGAACCGCGGCTACAGTGTGGCAACGCCGTGAAAACCGAAAATCAGATAAACTGAAAACGAACTCTATGAGTGGCTAAAATTAAGACGAAGTCTCTTGTGACAAAATCGCTTGAAATATAATTATTATTTTGTTGGTTGATGCTAATGAGTGCTGCCAACGCGTTCCAGAGACAACAATATTTCAACATCAATCGGGACCACATCGCCAACTGAAAGAAGTTCTAATCTACGATAAACGCGTTGCCAATTATTCTCGCTCTGCTTATTTGTTGTCTCTTTTACCCGTTTCCCTTCGCAGGCGTCTTTTTCGATGTTGCCTGAGGCACTTCGACAACGAAGCTTTGTCAAGCTTTGTGAAAAGCGTACACTCGAGCTTCTGGAAGTGAGGTGAGACGATGCTGAGGACAAGAACCCGGTGAAGGTGACGATGAAGAGCGATGAAGAAGTGCAGTGAAGCCGGTTGACAGTATTTGTTGCCCACAAGGAACTACAACTGTGTTTGGATCTTTAAGAGTTCTTGAGGATGTTCCTATTGCAGTTTTTGTCTGTACACGAAACGCACGTGGGCAGAAGTGCGTGTGTCTCGCGAAGTTGGTCGCAAACGATTCTCCCAAAAATGAGTTACGAGTTTCAGAACAGAATACATCCCCAGTTTCGAGAAAAACCGACTTCTTTCATCGAACAGTCGAAGTGCTGCAAACTATCGATTGAGAGGAGCGGCAAAGAGGGGAATTTGAGCCTCTTCCAAGAGCAGTCAATCGCGCCACTCATCGTGATTAATTAATGATAAAAATATCCTGATAAAACTTGCAACAAAACACGACAACAAACACAACGCGACAACAAACACAACGCGACAGAAGAACGATTTTCCACATGATGTCAGCCGAATCTTTTATTCATTAATTTATACCTCGTAATGTAGACAGAATGCCGGCGAATAATTAAGAGTGAAGAACTTCAATAAAATGAGTCATCTTGTGGCATTAATAGATTATGGCGAATGATTTTTGAACTAGTAATAAAACAAAGCAAAGTTGACTCAATAAATTATTCCATTCGCTTGCTTGAATATTATTCTTAAGTCGAATGATTGAAGTTCTTCTCCAGATGCCTCTGCTTGTTGCACAATTGGTTCTCCTCAAGACGTCACTAGGAACGAACGATGAACAGAATTTTGCCCAAGTTCCGCTGCATTACAGCCCACTGTGCGCCGCGTGCTTAGTTTCCAAGACTGTTTGTGTGCTTTGCTAAACACTTGAGTCTCGTCGATAATAAATGCATTAAATCCGAAGCTTGATTTACTGTCGCGTCGGTATGCGTTTTTTATTTCTGCCAGACGCTTGCTCTCTGTCAAAAAGCGCATTCCGACCATTTGAGAGCTTCGCTTTTTAAACAGCTCACGTCGCAGCGGAGATAACGAATCTCTACTTCTTTCATTGTCCACATTCACGAATTCTGGAACAGAACTCTTTTCTACCATTTTTCACAGCAGCCAGAGCATTCCTCAAAACGAATGGCTTTAAACTAAACGAAACCGCTGTCGGGCGGTACGAGTAGACGCCATGGATGCAGGCAGGTCGGAAATGGAGTCCGAGGCAAGTCGCACGCCGCTGCCAACAACCGGCCACGTCGCGAAACGAAAACAACCGCGTCCGGGAAACGTTCCCCTCTGCTCTGGCCCGGGGCAATATGGGCCGTGTTCGGGCCACGTTGCGCTGGCCGACATGCAGATGCTACGCGGCAAATAAACGATTTCACATACCATACTTTAAGTTTATGCGAGGACATAATTTAAAATTGTCCGTTGGCTCAGAACTTAGCGCCGCGGGACGACGTCGTGTCCGGTTCCTGGCCCCCTCCCCCCTTCGACCCAGCCTTTTACCTTCCGTATGACGCGAGCTGCAGGAGTCGCAGGATGCTGGATGGGAGACCGACAAATTAGCAACGTGGAGGGCATGCATGCGACTTCCGTCTGCAGGAAGCACGCGGCCCAGCGAACGAGGAAGCGGATGCGCGCCGGCCATCTTGTTCTACCATCTGTTTTTTGCTGATTCCTGGGCTTCTGCTTCCGCAGCGACGCGAGAACTCGCTCACACTCTGCATAAATTCGCTTGTTTCCGAATTCAAATTTCCCAACTTTAAAATAAGTGACGGCAAAACAGAGATGGTCTCGTAACTTCGTCCTTCCTCGCTCCTCCCTTGGGACTTGTGAGCTTCTGCTACGCCAGACACTCTGGCAACACTGGCCGTGCGAGTGTCAGAAACTTCAATCGAGTTACTCGCACGTTTGCTTGGCTTCGGTCGACTTTTCACACTCTCCTCCCGACGCGACACCCGACGCGACACCCGATGCGATCAGCGTTAGAGTGCTCTTTATAATTGCTCCATAAATCAGGCACTTGCAGCTCGCCTGTCAAAGCACTCGCAGCGGGTGCATGCCACGTACAGTGGTGGCTAACCAAACAAGATGCATAAATTAAGCGGGGCAGCATCGGCGATTTGAAGAATGTGGATCTCTGATTGAGAAATGCATCGCAGCTGTGAGCGGCACTCGCATATTTGAATGTTTATCGCTCGCTCTTTCCTCCTCGTCTTGGCTGGAGATCCTCTCCTGGAGCTCCGGAGTGACATGGAGTCCTTAGTTGACTCTGGCGTTGGTGCCAAGTTATCGTTTATTTTTATTTGCATTTTTTACCCCTCGTCGTTTTTAAGTTTGTATTTTTTGTGTCTCCGATAAGTTTGTGGAGCTCTGTGCCAAAAATGCACCACGACGGACGAGCAAAAGAAAGTGACATCTGGCGGAGGAGACGAAAATAAAAGCAGGAATTGTGATGGGCGAAGGAATAAACTACGAGAGATGAAAACAGTCCTGAACTGAAAGCTGACAACGAAAGTAAATCCGAATGCTCCTTAATTGGATCTCCGTCCGAAGCGTTTGTCTTTTGCACTGTTTTTAACGGTGACGGTTTTCCGTTTCGTTGTTCGGATGACAGCTCGCGTCAATGCAGCAGGTGTTGCCACATATTTTTGAGTGATGTACGTATTAATTTCGGCTTCCGTAAACGATTTTAATTGGACAAATTAATCCAAGCATGCAATGCATGCATTTGCACCGGTTACGTTGGAGATATTTTAATATATATTAGTTTAATAGTCTTAGTTAGTAGCTCGTAGTTAATAAATCTTGTAGTCAGTCTCTTAAAGAGTTCAAGTTTCATCTTCAAAACTATCGCAATGAATGGTACGAGTGTATTACCATCAAAAATAATTGTTTATTAGACAATCGATGGAGAAGTTTGAGATCATAATCGATCTGTAGGCAGACACAATTCATTCATGGAAAACTATTATTTTTACTTAGTAGAATGTCAGCTGTCAGAATGGAATAAAACAGTAAAATAATGCATACTAATGCGTGGCTTAATAACTCACGTAGCTCACGAAATACCCAACTTAGTAATGCTACAGGACATGCGATACGATCAATTAACCCATTTTAACCGGGTCTAAAATGTTGCAGAGCAGGAGACACAATTCATGGGAAATACGCGTTGCCCGTATCGCAGCATGCTTTTTGCCCGATCTTGCTGCTGGCCAACCAGAAGCTCTGTCGTGATAAATTAAAGAAGCAGCACATTTTCGTGGCATTCTCTTCTTCTGCTTCGTGCCAGATGAGGTCAACCTCAGCTGAACCCTTTTCGCCCAGGCAGAATCAACAGCAACAACAACAACAACTGATGCCGAAAATAATTATTCAATCCACAACCTCGAGTGTCCTCAATTCGTGATGTGAAAATTGAATTTCTTAATCCATTAGTGACCCAGAATTATTACAGATCCACAAGCAATCCGCGAAACCAGGGTTGTTGTTGTAACGCAACTAAACTGCTTGGCACTCGCTTTGTTCCTCTTTTTACACGATTTTCATGTTCGTTGCTCGTTTATTAACAAGATTTCAGAGAAATCCTATTAACAGTCCTGTCATAAACCGAATGAGAGATCGCAACTGGCGAAAGTGCTGCCCTGTGTTGAAATACAAGGGCACACATAACTACGCTTTTTTCGAGAATGTTTTATAAACGAATTCGTAGGCTTTTCTGACAATTAATACGTTCGACGTGAGAGCTGTGAATATTTGTTGGGCATTTAAATCGCTCTCTCAGCGCAAAAATGAATGGCTTACTTGGGGCCACTTGGGGTCAACAATAATGCACCCAAAAGCCCCGCCCTCAAAACAAACCACTCGCTACTCCTTCTCCGTGAAGCAAAAGCGTGAAGTCACAGCGCACGCTTTGAATGCACCTCGAAATACAGACGCTTTAATTTAATGCAATTGTTTGTGCGCACACGTGGCAACTCTGGCCTGCCCTGGCCCTTTCTCGTCACTCGCTCCTTGAAAGCGTCGATTGAGTTTGCAACAATGCAAATCGATAAAATGCACAAAAACTTAATTTTTTCCATAATTCACGAGTATCGAAAAACGTACAAATTCACAATCGAAGAGACTCCGTTCACTTGGAGCAGCGTTGCCACTTGCAGCAATGATTTATTGAGACTGTTGCTGTCATTTGCATAATTGCTTTTCCGAACAAACGAATTCCAAACAGCGTTTGAGCTCGCCAGCATCGTAAAAGTTGAAGGCGCTTTTTCACATTTTCCACATTTTCATTAAAATGTTAAAATGTTCAAAAATCACTCCGTTTGAACGACGACGACGACTTCGAAGCCACACTGAATGAAGCTTGACAGCTGAACGTGTGTTGCGCAGCGTTGTTGTTGTTGGTGTAGTGTTTATGTTCGGTTTTTTTTTTGTTTCTGGCGTTTAAGCAGTCGACGAGGCGGTCCCCATTAAAACGGAGTGCTTTTTTCCCCACACTTCGAATTACGATTCGCGCTAACAAATTGCTTGACGCGAACTCTGTTTAAATATTTATTTTGTCAAAGTTCAAGTGTGGCACACGTCGTAGCAGGCTGCGGTTAGTTCCGAAGCACGGGTCTAAGATTACGTCACAGCAGATTCGCTGGAGTTAATAATGGACGGTGACTCGATGGCGATACTCGACGAAAATACTTAAACTACTTCATTATGGAAATCCATTTCAATCTGAGTCCGATTTTGGCCATGTTTTGTTGCTTTTCAGTCAGGTTCTCACAACAGACACTAAAAATAATCCTGCGCTCAATCTTATCGAGTAATCTTGACAATTGCAAAAGTTTTCGATTATTTCCCATTCAATTATGTTCCGTACTCTTTCTTTGCTTCACGATTGCGTTCAACTTAAGTTAAAGAGGTTAAGAAATGAAATTAAATCTGTTTGTGAAGCGAGGGCAGCGCTTTTCGGAGCTGATTTCTTTATTTTTTATTGCCAGACTTTCCTTTCCCTCCTTCTTTTCCGTTACTTCTATTTTCATTACTTTACCTCTTTCAAAATTGATTCCTTTTGCTTCAAAAAAGAATTTTATTTCATCCATTCAAGTTGTGTGCATTGTTTTCTTATATTACAACATGTTTTCGCAAAAATTATTCCACTAAACTTTAGCATTTAATTTCCTTGAATTCGTTGAACTCCATTTCCTTCCCTCTCGACAACAACCAAAACAGTGAAGTAAAAGTAAGAAATCAGCAATAAGCACAGACAGGAACCTCATTTCACTCATCAGCCACGTCACAGATTTCAGACTTCGAGAGCCACTTCAGTCGCCTCAGCGCTTCAGTTTGCTTGCCTTAAGCTTCCTTCGCCTTCACCTCGGTTCGGATTAAAGGATAATCCAGCCACATTTCGGACTTAGTGAGCGCTGAACACTTCGCAGGGTGTTAATGAAGTCTCACTATGAATAAATTACGACTTCCGGAGGAAATTAAAACCAGCACTGGAGTCTTTCAGTGGCACTAAAGTGAGGTGCTCGTTAATGTACGACTGAAGCTATAAACCGCCACGAGCAACGTGTTTAATGGACGGTGTTGCCTTCTTCTCTCCCACAATTGGCCAGTGAAAGGGTGGCACTACCAACGCACTGAACACTGTGGCTGCAACCTGGTCAACTGCAGTAAAAGTGATTGAATGTTTCACTTGATTTTTCACGGAGCGATAATTTGGGGGCAACGATGCTGGGCGGTCATAAAAGATGTCGCTTTAAACTCGTCGCAAGTGAAATCCGTGCAGTTTATCGGCGGCCATGTGGAGCATGTGCAACGCTTCAGACAATTCAAACATCGATTCAATCTCAAACGTGCAATAATGTTAATTAACGCCATTCATATTCCACACACCGTCACCGTCACCATCACCAGCGACATCAGCAGCGCCATCTGACGGCATCGGCAATCAATTAAAACGAAATCAACTTTTCCTTGCTTGACTTTCAAACTGATTTGCAAACTTGCATCGCCTGCGAGCACACAAGAGAGAACAACGCACTGAATAAAAACTGCCAGTACTACGATGAGCCCCTGAAATGAAGGGGGGTTTTCCGCCCCCGACATTCCAAATATTCTCACATCAAATGAAATTAAATTGAACACTCGCAGTGTTGCGGTGGGCGAGGGAAGCCACGAAATTCCTTCCTAGTGATTTGCAACAGCAGCCGCAGCATCTTAATTAAAGCTTTGATTTTGCTACTCAATGAAGCGACGCTTGCTTCGTGCTATCGCGGCATTTTTTATTTAATGGGCAACGCTGGCGGTCGCCGAACGCTGTCGACTACGACATCGAAGCGGAAGTGGGCGAATGATGGGCAAAATCATGACGTCGACTCATAATTTCATTAAATTTGCTGTCAGCTGTCGGCTGTCCACCAGAAAGTTTCATATAGCATGTTACGCTACCCTCACCTCCCCATCCCAGAAAGCGGGTGGAAAGGTTTGTAGAAGTCCTTCAATACATACAACAATTTCGAGTGTTTCAATAAACTACTCTACAAGTGTTTATGAATATTAATGAATATGAACGAATACTTGGATGACGGCACTTCAAACTAAAATATAAATAATGTTTTCTATAAGAGAAACCTTGATTAGAATCGAAACTGTACCGTCAATTAAAATTTCCAGGTTCCGGGATTCTGCGGGCTCTCGTTTTGTGTAACTCAGCCATCAGGTGAGTAAAGCGACAGATGAAAACCATTCTGTGAATTGAAATGGATCGCTTTTACCTATCCGCCATCTCCAGGCCAATGACCCCGCCCTCCGCTCCCCCACCACTTGTCAATTACATCGATTAAATCAATTATTCCCCGAATTACTTGAGAAGGATCACTAATCGGGTTCTGATTGAAAGTTAATCCGTAAGCGAGACGCAGTCGCGCGGCTTGATTGGAGCGCGCGAATGATTACAGCAACATGAGCAGAGCCGGCAGCAGCTCCTCCACGCGGACACTCGACATGCACCCAGCAAATCCGATGCCGCCAGGATTACTTTGAATAGCAACGAATTGTTATCGAGTTGAGCGACGATACTGCGTTCCTTGATTAATTTGAAGACGTTTAATTATTGCCTCTCACGCCACTCCGGGGCCCAACGCAGGATCAGGGCGCCGTTATGGATGGATGGGTACTTAAAAGATAATCCAATTTTTATTGTCATCTCGTCAAGAGTACAACAGAGTATAAACAGAGATAAAACACGCGGCTTTCTTTGCTCTTGTTGTTTGCCTCGAATATTCGGCTGAAGTCTTGTTTCCCTGGAAGAAAAAACAGCGGCTTAGTTTTCATTTGAAGGGGCGGGGTGGGGCGGGGGCGGGTCGACGTCCCAAAAGGTTGTCGACAACTTCATTGTGGTTGCCGACAGCGTTTTTATTGTGACGAGGTACACGATACGAATGAAGCATTGTTTGGGCAGAGTTTCACGTGAGTTGTTCCGTTCTTTGTTCTCCCTTCCCCCTCCGGTGTGCCACGGGATTAGAATCCATCCACTTGGTTGAACACATTCGCTTATTTGCTCTTACTTGCTCCGTATTATTTGTGTTTTTTCCTTAACAAACTTCATAGCAAACCTTGGAAACAAACCACTTTCGGTTGCAGTTTAATTGAAGCGAATTACGTACAACTTGTAATTATTTCAGAGCGTGTTTCACCGAGCGTTATTTCTCGTTTGGGGAACGAGAGAGCGGTTGAAGTTCATAGTCGATTACAATTGAGCAGCGACGACGACCTCCTCGATGACCCCGAACAAATTACAGCGATGCGATCAAGTCTAAAATGGGTTGAACTGCCCCCAAATATCAGAGGGGCGGTTGGAGGATCCGAAAGCGAGGGGAATACGAATCGAGTTCATAACATGTGATTGACTTAAATTGAGTTCGGTGATGTTGTGCACAACGTCGCAAGATCCAGAGTATTTACAGTTATTAAAACAAAAGTCTTTGGATTGAGATGACTTTTGATTAGCAGTCGCTTTGTAAAGATTACAATCTCTGTACACGGCCACGCCCACTTTTCACGCAAGGACGGTTTCTTTGGCGGTGAGTTACGCAGAATCACTGATCTGAGAATCTTTACATCTTCGCTCAATATACTCATGCAAATGAAGGCGTGATCCGCCCACTTTTCGGTATGCCATACAAACAATTAGGGGCGTGGCAGGGTGCGGTATTTTCGCGTCCATTGTTTTTTCTTTTCTCTTCTTCTCCTTCTTCTTGAGTGTTCTTAATTATTTGCATGTGTTGTTGCGTGCTTCATAATTGAAAGGGAAAACGTATTTAATTTTAAATCACGATTTTTATTTGGCAATATAATTGAAAATGAATCAATGGATTTAATTGCTGAATCTTTTTGCGTTTCGTTTCGTGTTGCCATCGCATTCGAATTCACGGACAGCGACACACACACACACGCAATCGCATTTGACTAAAATAACCGCAGACGAGCACTTAAATTCGAATCGTTGCGTCACTCACGCAAAAACGTAACGTAAACAAAACGTAAACAATGCAAACAAACAGACGAGTGGCTGTCGTGGCAGGCTTGAAGACTTGTGCGATTGATGGATACATTTCCTGTGCATACATTTCAATCATGTTCTACGCATGCATGTGAATTATGGTCTGTGTGTGTGTGTGTGTGTGTGTGTCTTTGGAGTGTTTAACGTGTCCATCAATCAAGCACGCGGATTCGTGGTATGAATTTCACACTTGGTGTTGTTGTTGTTGTAATTTATTTGATATGCACTCCAATGAAAAATGGTTTTGCAAGGTTTCGGACATTAAAATTAAGCAGATTGCACGCTTGCTCAGCAAAATTTTAATTAACAAAAAGTGCAGCTGCAAAAAGTCACTAATCTAAAAGAAATAAAAAATATTGATTGAACGACTGACACTTAACCCAACCGCGACCGGAAAACGATTTAAATACCCGAACAAACACTTCGGCAGTCAAATAGTAGGACTCTCCCTCCCCCCTTGGCCTCAGTTGTTCCCCCCTCCCCACTCCGCCGCACGACAGGCCGCATGACCTTCAACATTCGGCAACCGAGTGCGCCGTGGTTGACATGCTTCGTGGTTGACTTTCGTGTCGCTCGTTCCGTCATCGGCCACTCATGTCACTCGTTTCCGCAGCTATGAAAATGCGTTGGAGTGAGCAACCTGTTGTTGTTGTTGTCGTTGTTGCTGGCGTAAACGTGGCAGAGTTGGTCTTCGGTTCGGCTGCTTGTCAAACGTTTTGATCGCGTTTGCAGGTCACTTCAATTCGGTGCAGCGAACGGAACGACTGTTAGATTGAATGAGCAAACAACTGGTTCAATTATTTCATTCAAGGCTGAAAGCCAAATTGCGCTGCACCAACACACACACACACACGCAAACATTATCAAGCTTCAAAGTTAGTTAATTTGATTTGGATGCTTTATTGGATTCAATTTAATTACGTTTTGACATGAAATTTTTGATTGCATGTTTTTTCTGGAGACTATGAATTAAATTAAACTGAAATTAACATTGCTTTTTTTTTGTTGAACATGATAACGTATTTAGTTAATATTTAGTTGATAAATAAGAAATGCGAGAGTTTCACTGGATTGTTGCGGGGTTTTTGAACATGGCATTACAACTTCATATTAAAATATTCATGCTGCCATAAAAACTATACACGAAGCAATGAAAAAAACGAAAGCAAGGGAAGAAGCTTAACTGATGCACTGAGGTTGGGAAATCAAGAGCATAAAATCATAAACAGTAAACAACGAACAACAAATACGAGTTGCAGAAAGAAGAAGAGGAACAACAACAACAACAAAATGCTTCTAGTGGAATTCATAAATACGAAGAAAGACGACGCCAGAACACGGGACGGCGACGATCGGCGTCAGCAGCTCGGTTTTTAGTTGCACGAAAATCAACAGATTGTGACAAGCACAAAAACGCACACGTCAGGCGATGCTGGAGTGAAGCACACACACACACACATACACACAAACACATTAATTCATTCATTCATACATCCTCGCAATAGTCTCTCATTCTTACAGATGCAAACGCTGAGAGGAAGATGGAGGGAGAGAGAGAGAGAGAGGGAGAGACTTAAAGCTTTCTCTTGCAGGTCGGCAGGCGAATTTCCGGTGCCTTGCTGGTGCATTTCCGCTTCCGGTTGTTGGCTTCTTTGTTTTGCTAATGCTACTGCGCTGCTCTTCATGTTCTCGCTGATGATGACTACGGCGATGATGATGATGGTGGTGATTATTATGGCGATGATGTTGAAATTAAAAAAGCACATAAGTTTCAGAAAAACAAAGTAAAATAATTGAAGTACGACTGCAAGTAAGCACAACAACAACAACAACAACAACAAACAAAAGCTATTGTGCAGTAATGGAAGCATGTATCACTGCTGCTGTTGTTGCAGTTGTTGTTGTTGCTGCTGCTTGGCAGAATTTTGTTCCGTTTTCTTTTTTGTTTTGTTTGATTTCCTTGGAAAAAATGTTATCTTTCTGTTGCCTTAAAACGCACCAAACTAAAGTGCATAAAAGGGAAGAATAAAAGAAGGAATAAAAAGGAAGAATGATACGGGAAGAGGAAGAAGGAAGAAGGCAGAAGAAGAAGAAGCAGAATGATGCGGTTGAACGGAGGCAGGAGATAAACCGAGCACAGCGCAACCGGAGAACCAACATGAAGAAGCTTCTGAGGAAGTGCGGGGAGAGAGGAAGGAGCAGGAGCACCTCAGAACCTTCTGCCGACTTGCAACCGACGACGAAACGCCGTCCGAGCACAGAACACGCTCCATTGTCAGCAGCTTGTTATTGTTATTGTTATTATTATTGTTATTATTACTGCTATCATTGCGCTCGGGTTGATTTCTAGCACTGCTTCTCGCTGAAGCTGTTGGCACGGTTTTCTCGGAAGCACTTCAAAAATTCGTCCTCGCCAAGATTATGGATTATATTTCAACTCCAGACTTCGCGAGGGACATAAAATAATAAGTAAATAAATAAAAGAAGTGATAATCACGAAAGAGAAGAAGAATAAGCATCTGGTGCTCACGAATGCGATGCATCTGTCAACAACGGGATAAAATTTCTGTAAAAACATTCCTAAACTCAGAAAAGATTGAAATCCGAAGAAAGAACTCAACTCTGGCCAAAGTGAACCGCAATCTCTCGAAATCTCGGGGACTCTCATGCCATGCTTTTAAGAGAAGAGCTCATTTTATTCATTACACTTCACTGCGTACGTCTCAAAGCGGGCAGGGGTTGAAATCTTTGACGAGGGTGGTCCCAGAAGTAGCACGGAGTTGCATTCCACTCCGTTTTCATTGTCACTCCTTCGTCCCCTCGTCCATTTCACTATCGTACTTTCATTAACACACTCGAATCCGAACAAATCTCTACCATTTGTGGTGCAGAAGAATTGTATTGAGTTCATGATTTATCGGAATGATTGCTGTGATGAATTCATCTCTGTTCTTATATTTATGGGCATTCAATAAGCAATAACATCCTTTATTATTATTGTTCATGTTATCCACTCTTAAATTTCATTTGCATCATTTGTGTTGCTCATTGCAATCATCGAATGACTCCATTTTAATGATTTGTCGCTCGATTGCTTCCATTCAGTCTACATTTTATTATACTCCCTCCTTCCCTCAACGATCATTTGGTCACATGGTCAGTCGATGATTTCTGAGCCGTGTTGGGATTTCGAACCCAAGCAAAGCATCCAGCAGCACGGGGCTTTTGCTCAATTAAAGCCGCAGGTCGAATGAACTGCAAGCTTGATCGGATGAGTGATTGACGTCGTTGACGCCGACGTCGCGGACGCAATGTACTCCTCTTGCAGCCGCGCCAAACGACTGGCCGCTGGGCCGGCGTGCTTCCAATTGGCAACGCAAATTAGTGGCAACGCTGGCGGCGGCTGATTTGTGTACGACGTACGCCGTCAACAGCGATCACAACAAACAGTAACAAGAGCAAATCAACGGAACAACAACAACAACAACAACAGGAGCCACCGATGCAAGGGGATCACTTCTGACTGCAATATTGCTGTTGTTGCTGTAGTTGTTGTTGCTGTTGTTGGTGGCTATTTTGTTGGTGTCTGAAACATTTTGTTGTGTGTCTTGTCAATCACGACATCGCTGCTCTTGAGGCACGTTTTCAGCGAGTGCACTTCTCTAGCTTGCATACTACAATAGACACTGCAATAAAATCTGGCAACGCTGATCGGCGGTTCGCTTGCTCCGGTTTGCATTCGATTTGGTGCACCGGGAAGAAGCAAGTGTGTAGAACGGCTTGCGCCGGACCACGACCAGGTTCAGGGACGCCGTCGACTGCGCTGATGTGAGTGCTGCTCACAGCGTGTCTCCGTTTCGCGAATTTCGTCTGCAAGAACTTGAGGAAAACTGATTTGGACCACACACAAGACGGCGCTGGACCCAGGCAGCTTTGAGGGGTACCTCCTCTAATCATTTCGAAGGCTGTTCAGTCTGGAAGCTCTTCAGATCAGCTGCAGAACCGAATGCAGCGCAACAAACTGACGCGATTAGCAGCTGCAGTGACGTCAGTCGTCTTGAGCCACGAGTTCTCACTGCATACGAAAAAGAACGAATCTCTGACGAATTCAATCTTGAATTATGTCTCAGCTGATGACCGTAACTATTGCGACTCTTTTAAGTATTCACTAATTACTAAACCATGTTCGGAAAATAATAAAGCCCGTGATTGAACTGTAATTTTATGACCAAGCCATAAGAATTTCGATCCACGTTAATAGTGAATGCATGCTAAATAGCAGATGAAGTATTGACGGGTTTTCGTAGCCCTGAGATGGTTAAATGTCACTGTCAGCTCGCTTTGCGTCGATCAGTTAATGCGTTTGAACAGCCGGCGAATTCTGCACTTCACGCAATTGAAAGCAGCAACTACACTCGATGGAAGTGGCGACATTCACGACCTCCATAAACAACAACAAGAATTTTTCGAAAAAAATGTGCGAGTGACGTTTATTAGTGTGAATGAGCCAGAATAGTCGCATGAAGGTTACAATAGAGCGGCGGCAGATGCTTCATGCATAAAGAGGAGTCAAGGCGACCTTAAATTCTAAACGCGCCGCCCCATGATCTTGGATCTGATTCTACTTAAGCCCTTGGAGATACTGTCGGGGTCTTGAGCCGTCGAATCACACGTCTGAAGTGCGTACATGGCGATCTGTGCATCAGAAAGGATTCAAAAGTATGAACCACATTACATGACGGAACTCATCAAAATGCAATGATTAATGAAGCAGGTCTTAAAATCTTGACAACATCACATAATAACGACTTCCCTGAGACTCAGGTGGTGCTTCATCCTGAAATTTCCTTTCGTAATTACGGAAAAACTCATCGTGAGCCTCATTAAAGAAGTCTTCAGTGTTTTGTAATTTAAATCAAGCGAAAAGGCGTACTTAATGTCAGTTAGAAATCGTCGTGGAATTCCGTGAAGGCATCACTTTCGACTAACATGGTCAATAAAGTGTAATCTGGGTGTTTATCTGTACAAATCGAAGCCGTTAATCGTACAGCCGCTTGTCGCTTGTCGCTCGTCGAAATCCCGAATCACTCGAAACCGCGTTATAAATACTCACCTTTTCCCGGTCTTAACTACTAAGTAACGTGCTTAATTCGCGCTAATAGTGTCTTGCATCACTCACCTGAAGGTGAGGGGAAAAGACGCCGTTAATTAAAGTATTATAAATGGCAGAGGGGTAAAAATATCCTGAACATTTACTTTAATTGAAAAACTCTCGTTGCTGCTGCCGGCGCAGATGGCGTGACGGTCAACGCGTCGGACGACGGCGCATGCAATCAAGCGAGTGGCTGGCAGCTGCGTCGCCGCTCCTTCCCTACTTTTTAATCTTTATTGCTTACTTTGATTTGATTTTTATTATGATTGACAAATTGCGGTGTTGATCATGGTGCGTGCTGCCACGCTTCCATGATGCATGCTCCGTTGACGCGCGCCAGCCTCATGCGACCGTGGTAACTAATTGAGCGTCAATCAACACGACCACGAAAACTACACTGATACTTCTAACAGAGTGTCAATTAAACCAGCGAGAAAGTGATGACATTTGCCAGGATGGACTGGAGGAGGCTCAAAGAAGACTGCTTGACGCGGCAAGACTACTCGCGTACTTCAACTGCCGTTTCCCGTTGTCGATAATCAGGCGACTATCAACTATTAAGTTTAATTAATTTCAGTGCCGACGTTTAGTTTAACGCTTTGAAATATCGGGGCAGTGCTTGGAAGCAGTCTTTTTTTTTTTAGTTTCAATGGCTCATGGTACTCAAAGTATAACTTCAGAAATGTACGAGTTAAAGAAGCTCTTGAACGGGAATTAATTGCGAAAGATTTCCTATTTAATCGGTTTAATGATGGTACTCCTCAAAGAGAATCGCGGCCCCGTGAAAGTAGTCAAGAAAAGTAAGAACTGAGCTTGGCTCCAGTTGCAGATCTTGTCTACAAGTAACTTGTGTTCAATCATCTTCGAAATGACGGCTGACCCGAAGTATTCCTCTATCCTCCGGGTGACGATTTTGAGGTTGAGGTAAGATGCCAGGATCGGGATTTCCAAACGTTTCAGGTAATCGATAGCATCGGTACTTCGCCTTTGTTCTTCAAAAGTGTCTTAGAGATTATGGTGGTCATGGTCACTCAGACACCACACATTCTTTATAGACACTTTATTCATTAGACATCGTGGTTAAATCTGATCTCCGTGCATGCTTTGTGTAAAATGAACTCATTTCTAGAGTAATCCTTGTTCTCTTTCCAAGTTCTCACGCGGTTTCTCGTTTTCTAACTGAGGAAGGAAGGTTTTAAGGACTTTTCGGTGTACCAAACACACAGACTGCTATGAAGAGATTCAGAGAAAGGGGCATAGAGAGAGCGTGAGAGGGAGAGGGAAAGATACACATTTTAGAACATTAATATACACGAATTTTATATCTTTAGGACATGACTAAATGCATGTATTTCTGGAAACATGTAATTAAGACATAAAAAACCAAAATACGAATTCGATTCCTGGACGGTGGATTCGGTGGGAAGGAGAGCGGTTCAGATTGCTTCATCGAGTCCGTGATGTCCGTGAGTACGCCAACACTTCAAGCGCAATCTGCTCCTTTCACGCAAACTAACCAACTAAAAGACTTCAAATAAAAACCCACGACAGAGTGACTTCCTCGATGCCTCTCACCACTTCCAGACCTCTCCGGCCCGCTCCTGCATACGCCCGGCGCTGCTCTGATCAATTATTTATTTATGCAACAATTTGTTGAATTATCTGCGTGAAAGTCAACCTGAAAACCATCCAATGCTGGAAACTCTGCACTTCGTTCAACTGGAGTCAATGCGAAGCAACGAAATTCAGCTGCATTCAGCTTTCAGTGGAGGTTGACCACTCTAATGGACGGAATTCCTGATGGAATACTAGTTGTTGTTGTTGTTGCTGTTATTGTTAGTGTTGTTGTTATGTGATAAAAGGCAACATTTTCGCATTTAATTATACAAACTGTTCAGTTGGGAGAGCGAGACTCAGAGAGAGAGGGAGAGAGAGAGAGAGAGAACGAAACGAGAAAAGCTATGATTTATTTGTTGTTTTTATTGCTTTTACGATTGTCGCTGCTGCTGGTTGTTGATACAGAGCAATAAACTTTTAATTATGGACTCAGTGATTGAGTCGGTGAAATTAGAAGGTTTTCTCTAACAAGAGAAGCGTTGCAATGAAGCAATGAAGCTTAGAGAGAAGCATTGAGAAAAACGGATGAAAAATCGAATAAATCGATGTACTGGATCATCAATTTTTAAGGCCAGGAAGAGGAACTTCAACAACAACGCAACGCATTGAAATGTAAATAAATCCCCGAGATTGACAACATTGACGGCGATTTGAGTAGCAATCAAAAGACGACAACAACAACACCGACAACAACGTGTGCGTTTTACACTTGCACTTGATGTCCAACGCAATGCTCGACGCTCTAATCGAGTTGACGTCGGTGCCGCTTCGGTGTCGCAACGTGTCAGTGTGGAGCGTCATGCCGCCGGCGGTGACGCTGACATCCGCAACTCGATCCCAGGCTGTGAAGATTAAATGTCACGCCGCGGGTCGGGCTGCCATCGCCCACGCCAACACACACACACACCCGCCCCTGTCTTCCCCTCCGCTGGGGTGTCCCCCATGGATGCGCCTACTTTAATTCAGTGTCCACTTCTGATTTTTCCCCCAAATTATTTTCGATTTCGTTTTCAGCTTCATACAGACTTCAGTCGCAATGCTGCGAGTGTCTGCGCTGGCCTTCGCGGCCTCTGGTGGCAATAAACTCTGCCCACAAACCGACCCCTGCACCCCCTCCACCGCCTCCTGCGCCCGGGTCCAGCAGACTTAACGGCTGCAGATGGCTCACGAATCGGCAACACTGGCGATAAATATTTGCGTTTATGATTTGCACTCGTATTTACGAACGCAGCCATTCCGAATCCATTTTTAATGCTATATTTTAAGCACCTGCCGTGGTTGTTGTACTTGTAGTGGCGATTGAAGTGCAAATTGTTGCTTTTGTTGTTGTCTGTTTGTTTTATTTTCCGAGTGGTCGGTGGCTGTTGGCGGCTGCTGCTGCTTTCCACCGCAGTCCGGATGACTTCATCAACGTGGATCGACGTCGCTGCTGTCGAAGATGTTTTTCGCGGCCGGCAAGAGCGACGCACGACTTCGTAAACAGGTCATGAGATAATGTTTCGCATCATTTACGAGCAACAAACACGAGCAAAACAAAACAACACGGATTCCCAAACACCACAACATTTATTTTCGGTTTATCTCGAAGCTGTTCGGTTCCTTTCTTAGCGCAACTTCAGCAGACGTTTGAACAAATGATTTAAACGAAAATATATTTAAAAACATCGTTTATGAGGTACTCAAATAGTGTTTGCTTAAAAATACTCGATAAATAAACATTTAACTGCCATTAATAAACATTAAAGTTGCAGATCAAGACAATCAATAAATTGTTTTGCTGCTACATTAAGCAGTTAATTAATATTAATTTTAGTTTACTTCATTATCACTTGCATAATTGAACCTGTTTTCTTTGCACTCTTTTAACTGAAATATTCAACTCAATTCGAATCTGCGAACTGCGCTGGATTTCATGTGACTCGATTCGATGGCAACTACGACGGCCATTCTTAATACTGACCCCGACTCGGGGCCGAGAGAACACGAAGACTACAGCGAATGATCATCATAAGGCACACTGCCAACTTTTTGTCGGCCGATAGTTTGTTTACATTCGTGTTTGTATGGAGATATACCGGATGGATATATCGGGTCGGTGTAGTGTGCGCGCTTCCATATAACTCCATGCTGATTAAGAATGTAAGCCAACTATCGGCCGACAAAAAGTCTGTAGTGTGCGCTTAGCCTAAACCAACTCCAATTTTCGCAGAATATTGCAGCCATTAAGAGTTGAGTGCCTCGTGTTAACAAAGCGCAAGTGAGACGAGCGTGTAGCAGAGCGAGATGAACGGGCGCTGCGGGTTCAATTCAAGTGGTTTGTTGCTCGACGCGATTCGGAGGCTTGATTGCCGTCTACTAATTAAAAGCGTGGTTTGACGACCTTCGCCGGTGCTTCTTAACTGCATCATCACTTCAATTGGCACCTCCACTAATGAAGAATTGATTACGTTAAATAAATGAAGTGTGAAAAGCCGACTGACTAGAACACGCGTCGGCGGCGCCATCTGGTGCGTCTCTTGCTCCGTATTTCGCGAGTGTAACCGTGTTTTAATGCCGTTAAACAAGTGAAACCTTTTAACAACACTTCCTTCCAATCACAGCAACAACAAGAAACTGCTTTATGTGGATACCAACTGATGTCCAACCTACATATAAAAACATTGAAGAAAACGTTTTTCACACGATCCACTTGCTGACAATTAAATTAGAAATGAAATAGAATAAAATTCATGACGACGTCATGTTTATAGACATTTGTGTTGTTGTTGCTGTTGCTTCGTCTATTCATTAATGTTTTTATTGCTTTATTGTTGTTGCTGTGTTGTGTTGTTGTTGTTGTCGTTTATTGCAACTGTCACTGGCTTTGGGCTTTCGAACTTCTGCAGAGCGAATGAGAGCAGCCGAGTTGATTGATTTATTCATGAATTCGTCTCAAATTTTAAGCTCTTGATTTGACGTGTGTTTCTGTGGCTTGGTTGTGGCTGTCCATCAGCGAGTAAACTGTATTAAAGTACGCTTTCTCCAGTCCACAAGCCACTCGTTGCACTTGCTGTCTAAATTAGGGAACGAATACTTTCGATTTTATTACCGAACTCATCGGGAGCGCTGTTGTTGTTGTTGTTGCTGCTGTTCCATTATTCATGGCTGCTTAAATGAACCATAAAATGGCGGTGGAGGAGGAGCAGGAGGAGCAGGAGGAGGAGCGGGTGATCTTCCGGAGCAGCCGACTGACAACTGATCTGCTCGATTGCCTCCGACTGACTTCAATCATCGCCCTGGTAATGTGATTCAATTACAGGATTCATTGGACCTTTCTTCAGTTTGAATGCAGCTTCTACTGGAATTGTTACTCACAAATGAGCCAATCTTTGAGCTCATGCGCTGGGCTTGTTTCTCAGTGAAGTTGCTCAGCCGCCATTCATGCCAATCATCATCATCGTCTTCATTAGGGAATCATTTGTTTGCCCCCTCTTCACTCTTCCCTTTTTCCGGATTATGTTGCAGTACAATTTGAAGTTTTCCTTTTATTACAATTGTTTGGATTGAATTCAATTGAATCAAATGCGATTTCAAACACTAAATAAAATGTTATATTAATACGTTTCGTTGGTGTTGTTGTCCATCGACACTGATGAAGTCTCTTAACGGTTCTTTTCATTTATCCTCGCTTTTTGGTATTTTCAATGGTGACTTTTATCATTCGGTCTCTCGTTTTGATTCGATTGGTTTCGATTCATGATTGATGTCGATCAACTGCCGCGATGAGTCAAAAACAACCATCGAACAAGCATTTAATAGACAACAGTATATAATGTGTGAGTGTGTGGATGTAACATTAAACTAAATGCTATTTAAATCATTAATGATTTCACACTCTATAAATTTTGTCTGAAAACCTCCTCTCGATTCAATCCAATCGGTTATCTGCGAGTTTTTCTTTAAAGAATTATGGTCCATTTCAATTATGGTCCCCCCCCCCCTCTTCACCCCCTTCTCACACTCCTTCTTCGGGTGAATCGAAGGGGAGGACGAAAATCCACTGAACAGAGATCGCAACTTAAAAATGATTGTTTGGCTCGCGTGCAGCATCAAAAAAGATCACGATTGCGAGCTGGACAAACCGACGGACAGACAAACAGACAGACAGACAGAGCAGCGGAATGTCCGAGCGAGCCAAGTCAATGGTTCAAGTTGCGCAAATCTAAGCACAGAAGAAGAAGCAACAACAAATGCAAGCAAATGAACACAACAAAAAACACGAACAAAAACGAACTAACGACTGACGACTGCCCGAATGAAGGCGACTCGTGCTCTAAAAACGACAACAAAACTATTTCTGCGCATTCACGCAAACAAACACATAAAAAATTGCATGCGATTCTTCACTCGCGGCGTTTATTCTAGCATGCGACTTTCCGCTCCACTCCGCTGAGTTGCAAGCGAGACGTGCGCATGCGAGACGCTCGGCAGAAACAATTAACGATTCCTTAAATAATCGCATGCATATTTAAACACAGCGACGAAATGTTTGCATACTTTAATGAAGCTTGATTGAGACGCGCTTCCGCGAATTAGCAACTTGATTGTGGCGCTGGGAACGCATCACATTCCCGCAATTGAATTGTGATTTATTGTGGGCGGGGACGCGGGGGAGGCTGCGATCCATTTCAGGCCAGTCGATGGTTGATTCCATCATTCGTGGCTGTTCTCGGCGTTGTTGTTGTGTCAGAAGCGTGATTCAAGTGATTGTTTCCTTCATAATTTCCAAGATCAAAAGATCAAAACTCTTGGTTTTTTGTTAATTTTGAAACTAGTGAAAAAGAAGAGTGTTTTTATTACTCTGCTGCAGCACTTCCGCGGCTCGTGACCCTCAGCCAAGTTTTGGCCACGACGATGGACAGGTTCAGTGGCAGCAACAACAACAACAACAGCAGCAACAACAACGCCTCCAGTTTATCACTTTCACACGTCTCACTCTCGCGCAAGAAGTTACGTAATGTTGCATGCAGCATAAACAAACACGGGACAACAAGAAAGCAACAACAACAACAACAACAGCAGCAAACATCATGTGTTGCTGTCGAATGTTTGTTTTAATTGTGTTTTTGCTTCCTTTCTCGCTGTTCACGCGTTTTCTAAACACTTTCGCGGCACAAAAAGTTCGCTTATCGCTCATAATTTCGTAACAACAACAACAACAAGAAAAACAACAACATAATGACAACTCGAACCTCCGCCAAACCAAAAAGTGTCAAAAGAGTCTAAAATTTGTTGCAGCAACAACTGTAACAACAACAACAGCAGCAGCGAGAGCAACAGGAACATTAGCAATAACAATAACAATAACAATAACAATCGAGATCATTATCGACATCATCATCAATAAAAGTCAAACACAATCTACACAACGCATCAGCAACACAGCGACAACCGAAACAACAGCGACGAAAAACAACGACGCTCAACAACAACAACAACAACAACAACAACAACAACAACCACAGGAAACCGACCATCCTAAATAACAGCAACAACTCAGCATCATAATCATTAACAGCAACAACAACAGCAGAAACAACAGCAGAAACGTTGTTCAGTGAAAAATATACTCCGAAAATAATGAGCGCCGTTGTTGTTCTTAGTTGCTGTTGTTGTTTTGAAATTAATTATTGTATCAAACTCTTCAACTGCAACATGTTGTCGTGGCACATGGATTTCTGACGCGTTCTTATATTCTTGTGTGTGTGTGTGTGTTTGTGTGTATTGCGGACAACCTGTCCCACTGTTGGTTTCGTTGTTGTTGTTGTTCTTGTAGTACATTTGGCACGGTGTTTCGTTTTCCCGTGATTGTTGTTGTTGCTCGTGCTGTCGTCGTTCTGAAATGTTGTCACTTGTGGCACTTCGCTGCAGATAAGCTTCGACAAATTTACGTTTTCCACGTTCAAGTGTTGCAACGAGCTGTGATCATTTACTCAGGAATTCATTGCGATGGTGAACAAGTTTTCTGAGTTCCGCCACACGATTCTGAAACCTCGAAAAACGTTTCCCGATCTGGAAATCGGCTAAAGGCAATTCTCGTAGTGCTTTTTTTGTCTCTTGGAAACAATTAAAGAGCACCTGCAAAGCACTTGAATTTAATCACAGATGAGGAATGCTCAAGATAACTTTTCTCATGGCTGCAGGAAGAATTGCGTTGATTCTTTGGGGCTCCATCGATTTCTGGAAATAATGGAAGCAATCAAGTCATTAGCTTTGATTTCTCGTCGCTGATGTCTTCATGCAGAGCAGTTTTCGCACATGTGGCCACAATTCATCGCCCGCTTTCGATACTTCGCCGCCGTACTTCAGTGCGTTTGTGTGGTCTCCGCACTCGTACTCCCATCAAACAAACAACCCGGCATTCATTCATTCGCGCACTCATTCAGACACTCAATCGTCGTCAGCGCTTCGCAGAAATCTTGCAGCAGAAGCCGCAATCTCGCCGCTTCACATCGCATCGAGTCAATGGACGTGACGTGATTGAATCCAGGCCCACAACAACAACCACCACTACAAACTGACTACACACTGACTACACACTGCATAGACGTCTAGCTGCACAGTAATGAGTTGCAGACTTCATTTTCAAGGCGCTGGCGCAGCAGTTGCGATTTTCAATCGGACGCTGAATGGACCCAAGTGCATCGCTGCCCGGCTAGGTACTCACAAGGGGCAGCCTGGCGTCAGAATGGGGATCCATGCGGTCGCTAATAACGAGGATGAGGCGGCTGTTTGAACAGCGCCGTAATAATAATAATTTTCCTTCATTTTTGAACTCTGCCGAGAACGCGGGCAGAACGTGTAGGGAAGTGAGGTCAGTGGGGTCACTTCAATGGAGTCCATTGTCTCGGATCCTCTGATGTGCTGATAATTCGCAGTGATGATTTAATTGAAGTCTAGCAACATTCCAGTGCGGAATCTTTTCCATTACTTCGGGTCAGTACAATTTGAGGGCCTCTCGTCTCTGAGTGCAAATCATGTCCATCATGTGTGTAGTCGCCACCAACGAGGACGGACGAGGGGGGAAAGGTCGATGATCTGCACTCCAAAAACGAGCCCGTAGTTTAGCACGATAGCCACGTAAATAGCTGAGGATGCTTCTATTAAATCGACGGAATGCGCTTTCATTACTTCGTTGGACTTCATCGACATGTTTTCACTTCCTGCCTTCATTGATTGTCTTTTCAGCTCGACGATACTCGTAGTTGTCCTTTGACGGGATTGATACCATGTCCGCCATGAACATTGTCTGCACGGAGGATGTTCACAGGGATCCTTTTCGCTGTCCTCTGCTCCGGTTCAGGCCTCAGGGCCCAATGGAGCACCGAGCACCCTCACTCCATCGCGTCGCTGCTTTTATTAGTGTTCCGTGTGCAACTTTTAACGAAATGCTATATTTTCCACTCTTTCGAGAGCTCCTCTTCACATTCATTGCACTTGCGCCGAGTGCGGATCCGTCCAGACCACCGCGGGTCCCATATATTGGATTTATTCGATGTGTGGTTACGTGGTGATTTTAGTTGTTGTTGCAGTTGTTGTAGTTGTTGTTATTCTATCACTAGCAGTGTTGTTAACGTCGTTCTTGTTTTTGTTGCAGTGACGTTGAACTCTCTTAATTGGTTTTCCACACACAGCGCTGCAGTCTACGGAAACGGGGCGTGTTGTGTCCTTTTTTTGTATACCCTACACATGGCATAAGGCACAACGTACATTGAGCTTGTCGCTCCGTTCGCAGCGCGCAGAAAGAAGCGTGTCACGTATAAGCACTCTGGCGAATGTGGGTGTGGTTCGCCCACTTTCGCAGGTGCGATACCAGTCATGAGAGTTTACGGTCTTTCAGCCTCGACCAGGACGAAGATAGTTCTTTTTTATTCTTTTTTCTGTTTTTGTTTTTGTTACACTTTCTGTTGGCAAAGCTTTGAAAAGGTGCGCTTTCAAAGGTTTTCAAAGGCGGTTTATAAAAATTGAATTAAACGCAATTCGATGAAATCCATCGGAATCAACAAAAAATAAATAAAAAACAATTCAATTGAAACTGCTTTAATTACAAATGGAAATCTGAATAGGATTGAATATTTTATGAGTAGTTCTACAAAACGAAGTGAGAAATCAGTACTGAAAGTATTAAAGTACTAGAAAATCAAAATATATGATATGTAAATCGTTTATATATCGTATTTCTGGAGCACAGACACTCGCTTTAACTAATTCACTCCTGGGGATCTTCTGCTTGAGATCTCTGCTGGGAATCGTATAGCAAGTGACGAACTTCTAAACCCTATCGACTAAAGTTTCAACATCTTGCTACGAAGCTGATGAAGCACTTGTTTTGGAGCTGGTGAAGTGTAACCTCAGAGATCACCTGCAAGTTCAGTGCCAAGCGAGGCTGCAAGTCAAGTTACTGGAATTCATTACCGTCTCTGAGGCCAGACGTCAACAAACCCCACGTGTTCGAAAGCGCCAGCACTGAGTATGGAAACCAATCGCCGAACCAACCTTAAACACGGTCTTGTGGTTGACTTTGGCAGCTCTGGTAATGGCGATGCTCAAACACTTCAACACCCGATCAACCTGCTTGCGTGGGTTGCTTTCATGCTGCCGGTCTGGCGTTCGGAGCTTCCGATGAGGGCTTCGATGAACCAGTTTGCGGATGAAGAAGCTGTCCCTCTCCAATGACGCGTCTTCCGTGTTCAGCACCAGTTTTTGCTTTAGTAATCTTTGTTGAAGTTAATTTTTGCAGCACTTTTGGAGCATCTTTTTTAGACATCATGTTTTGGAAGTGGGCTGAGTTGAGTTGTTGTTGTTGCTGTTGTTGTAAATGTTGTTACTGGTCCAACAAACAGGTGCCAGTGTTGCCTTGTTTCGGGTGCTGCTTTTTATTCGGTTTCTGCTCTGAGCGATCTGTTATCATCGCTATCTGCGGCTTTTATGAGCGTAATTTGAATAATTTCTTAATTGCGCTCTAATCGTTTGGCGTTGCTGGTGTTTTACACGCTGTTAGCTGACGCCGTATTTCAGCCGTGATTGCAGCTGGAGTCGGCGTTTAATTAAATATCAATTTTTCAAGCCAGATTAGCATCGATTCGAAAGCAGGACCTCGAGTACTGGCAAAACTGTGATTCGCAGACGGGTTTCCATGCCAGTCGATCCTGGTCGTTGACAAATTGACAGACAGTGACAGTTGAGTCGATCATAGAGAGTGTTAAGGTTGTTGTTGTTGTTGTTGTTGGCTTTGGTGATGTGGTAATGAAGCATCTGTTGTTGTCTGTCTTTTTAGATCCAAGATACAAACAAAAAACCAACAAAACACTAAAATTATTAAAAATTCTTATCGGTGGACTATAAGATGGTGATAACTGCAACATTTCAGATCAGTTTCTGTTTCTCTTTTTAATTTTTCCTTCTCCTCGATCCTCCCTCCTTCCTTTTAACCCTTTTCCAATACGATCTCCGAAAATATGCCAGGTTTTTCTTATTATTGCGTTAAAATATATTTGAATACACAATAAATCAGATTATTTTAAAGCCGATTATTTTTTGGAATTATTTTAGTTGAGCTCAACAAAGACAACAACAACAACAGCAGCAAAAGTATTTCATTTGCATTCGACCGAAAACATGATTTATTTCAGTGGATTCCTCGAGTTACAGTTATTTTTTAATACCTCTTAATATATGCAATGGTTGGAATTTTTATGGAAACGCAGAGCTTTCGACAAAGCAAACACAGAATCTGTTCGGGGCAACTCTACTCGAATAGCTTCACACGTACTGCATTCTGTACAGCGAAAACCTCTCCGGTTTCGCCGAATAAATGACACAATAATCCGATATTTCAATTGTTATTCACTGATTTACTATCCTTTTGTATTTCATTGGAGTTTTAATCTAAAAGCTGTCTGTTTTGAAATCGCCAATGAAACCTGCCTTAAATCCCTGAAAAGCCCTGAAAACAGACGACTCAATAAAATTAAATCTCAGAATTTCGCCAAAACGAGAAACCTTTCAATGCAACAACAATAATTTAACAACAACAACAACAACAACGAGTCGCCACGCTGCGTTCATTTTCATAGCTTCTCGTAGAACTAACTGCTGGCACATTCAACGAATGCCAGAGGGTCAAAGTTCAACTGTTGTATGCTTGTTCTTCGGTTCTTTTTTTGGATTTTTAGTGAAGCGTACATTTTTTATTAATGCTTTAAGACAGGGATTATAATGAAAAATTAAAAGTGTCAGTGAAAACATTGATTAATAAAATTCAGCTACAAAGATTTTAATAATTTATCACAGATATTTAAAGAATTAACTACAAAAATTGTAGATTCTATTTTATAGTCTTTGGATAACTTTAACATGGGAAAATTGATTATAAACATGTTTATACACATGAAAGGTTTACACACATTTTCTTCATGTTCACGGACAGCACAGCTTCAAAAATTATTCCTCAATTATGTGAGCGTAAGTGATGAATTTCAGTAGAAGCTATATTACAAATTAAGGTTTTTCTCTTGAAAACCAAAGCCACACGTGCGAAAGTTCTTAAACGCTTCTTGAACTTTCGCTGTCCGTAGCATCTGTTCTCACTTTATACACTTCTTCATCTCATCGTCACTTCGTCATCGTCTCTGTCGCTCCGAGCAACTGCAGAAACTTGACCCTGACTGACATTTCAGTGAGTGCGCGTTGTTGAAAACCCATTGACAGCCATTTGCTCGTACATGCAAAAATAGCAACAACAACTTCATTAGTAACACTCAAGCTTATCGGGGGAACTGAGAAACGGTACTTCTTGGGCGTTGCCACGGTTGTCGTCGCCGATCTGCTTAGCTACTTAATGCGTGTATCCTGAATGTGCGTGTGAGGATGCCTCAAAGATGACGACTTCTGATGTGGGTTGCTTTATCTCTGCGTTCTTCTGACAGAGGAACCTTCTCCTGTGCAACCACGCTGACTTCTGACATATTCACCAACTCTCTTCGCTTGAAACGCCTGTCATAAGTTGGCTTAAATAGTCTGTTGCCAGTGATTGATGGCTTCAAAGGTTTATTTTGTATGTTCATGACCACCTTCAGAGCCAGCAGCAGGTATTCTATCTAAGATGTTGTAGTTGTTCTGGGTGGTTCTCGGTCAGATCATCTCAGATTTCAATTCTAAGATGGTGTTGTTGCTGCTTCTGCTTCTGCTGTTGTTATTAATTCTGAGTAAACTCATTTATCTTCTTCCTGCTGATCTCACGTAATGCATCATTATCATTAATCTACAAGCAACACAAAATAAATGTTTCTTTTGTCGTTTTTGTTGTTGTTTTTGGCTCTATTGTTGCTCTATGAAGAAACTATTTAACGAAATTTCTGTATTCTGTTCTTCTCAGTTCCCTGAATTGCCGTGATGTGTAAACAGCATACGTTAGCATCAATCAAAACACGTCATTCATCACTTGAAAAAAAAGCATTCCGGTTACAAAGACGAGTAGGAAACAATTAACACAAAGGAAGGCAAAAGAAAGAGTAAAAGAAGCCGTTTAACAAAACAGCCCTTTTAAGCCCACTTTACACGGGGTCGTCTTAAAGCCAGTTGTACCAAAAATTAATGTTGAAACCAGTTGAAGTGCGACTCGCTTTATAAGCCACTAGGATCTCATTGCAGAGAACTAATGCTATCATGAAGTACTCCATAAGTACTTCACTGACCTCACAAACGGCTCTGGCAAGAACATTGGCACGAAGATACGACATTCTTTGGTGAAGCCGCAGTCACGTTCTACAATCGAAGAGAAAAGAACGCTCAGGCCACACACAGCGGGGTTCCTGAGCATTTAGGAACCTCGACGACACTTTCGTCTCTTTGTTGTGGATACTCGGAGGTCGGTTGCTTGGCCACACCGCGTTCTGAGGTTGGGTTGGGGTGCAACGCCTCAAACCCACTCGCATTTATGACATGTTCGCCGTGCCGTTGAGCGGGTGGATGGTGGCTCAGTGGCTCAGTGGCTGTATTGTGGAACCGTCAGTGTTGACATTTCACTTTTTGACAGCTGCTCCGAGTACGACTGAAAACAGCACACATTTTTCAGCGTTCGTGCCGCAGCGCTATCAATCGTGCAGTCGGCGCAGTTGTCTTGGGAACTCGGTTATGACGATCGTAAAAATGTCACGAGCGACGTCGTGAATTCCTGAGAAGCGGCTGCGATCAAAGGTAGCCGAGTGCAGTTAAATTTGACGTTTTCGAGCAAATAAAAGCACTTAAATATTGCATGCATGTCGTAAAAATCAAGAGTATTCAATAAAAAAGACGTTCTTCAATTTATGCAGCACTAAATGGAGAACTAAAAGAACTTAATTTAGGAGCAGCACAAATGTCGGTCTTTCGCACTCTTTCGCTCTCTTAATTTCGGAAACCAGCGACCAAAACAAATGTATGTATATACGAGAATACTATGAAGCAGCCTAAAAATATGCAACGGTTTGCTTGATGGTCATCACTCAGGGAATAAAAAGGAAATATTGTATAAATTATATATACAAGCTATTCAATCCGATGCTTTTCAATCCAATGGTTACCGTACCCTCGTATAAATGTTCTTGTTGTTGTTTTTATACTGTGCTGGCCATGAAGAGGAAGAAAGTAAGCTACAAGTGAAGGAAAGAGGGCGCAATAGAGAGGAATAAAAGCAAGATGCGAACCGATCGGCTCAGTGTTTGCTAAACATAAAAAATCCAAAACAAAAGCGAAGACAAAACAAGAGCGAAACGGAAACAAAAGCAATCCGAAGCGACTGAAGTGATTAAGGAACACAGCCCGTTATGCTCTTGATTGTTCGATTGTGTTGCCCCATTCCACCGACCGACCCTCGGGTGCACCTCCTTAATAACAGCCATAAACAGTGGGGTTGGTTATGCCCCAACCAAGCCATATTGATGTCTATCTTTCCGTCCGGTCGACTGTCTGGCGTCTGTCTGGAGCGGCACCACGCACAACGGCGTATTATTGAACGCGAACTTGAGGAAAGCCGTTAAGCGTCTTTATGAAGAAACGCATAAAACCGGAGACAGAGCAGAAATCTATTTCGAGCTCATTCACAGCCGGAGCAAATAGCAAATCGTCAGCACTGCAGCAACAAGAACAACAACAACAGATTCCCACACCTCAACACGGGTGCATGCGTGATTGGGTCCCACCGTGCGAATGTGGCCCCGGATAATAAGCTGCACAAATTGCGGCGCACGCACGGTGGGAGCCATAAACACTTCAACGCTTGTGGAAATCCCCCGAAGCTATAAAGAACAATAAAAAAAGGCAATAAATTGTAGAAATGAGCTCCTAAAAGCTGACGAGGGGCAGCTAATGAAAGCAAAAGCAGTAAAATCTGAGCCGCCTATAAAACGATTAACCTTAAAAACGGGTTGTAAACAAAGGCTAAAAAACAGCTAAAAAATAACAACAAATTTGTGTTTAACAAACTGAAAAGTGTAAATTCACAGCTCGAGCAATTAATGAAAAATGCGTGTATTCAAATGAAATCGAATTCCGAGCTGCAGCTGAGGAATTTTGTGCCCAGCGGATGGAGGAGCTGTTAGTCGCCTCCTGTTGTTGTTGTTATTGCTATTGTCGAGCACGTGTTCCATCCACGCGGCTTGTTTACCAAATGCTCCTTCACACCGCGGAGAAAAGTGCTTCTTTCATTTCTGACCTCGCCTCAGATGAATGAAAGCCCGTTTAACGCCCCGTAAAAGACCGCAATCCGAAACTGACACCGCCGCCATCGAAGCTGTCAGAGGCGACTAAAAAAGCTGTCCGTCGGCGCATCGATTCGACTATTTTTCAGAATTGCATTCTGTGAACAGATAAACGCGTGGCTGGACCCGAAGAGGAAGTAAGCAAAGCATCGAAAGAGCAATAAAAGTCGAATTCTAATTGACAGAAATTGAAACACAGCAAAAAATACGGAGCAAATTTGAGAAGAATGCGGCGAGAGTCGAATGACAACTCCCACAATCGAGAGAATCCAGCGAGTTTGAGTCGAGTTCAGAGGACTAACTTCACAATTTCATGGACGAATTCATGGCGGTCTTTTATTCGATCCATTCCAAGCGGATTCCAAGCGCAGTGAAGAAGTTTTGTACTCTAGTGCCGAAGATGAGAGACTGTATTTAGCCGGTTCTTCCTTTTGAGCCGTGACAAGCAGAGAGTCACCTCCGAATGGATGTGTAATAACTATTAGAAATTCATAGCAATTTTCGGAATACGTATCAAAATATAGTAAAATACTTCAATCACGGCGCGATTCTTTATCTTTAAAATGTAACAAATGAAAACAATGATGAGAAATCTATTAAAATCTATTGTGTGCTATATAAACGCTTTTAACGCCGTATTCAATATTTCTGTTATTTATTTCTAAAAGGATTTCACTGTTTATTTAGTGCATTTGTTTTATTATTTATGACAACTGATTTATTCCGCGTTGGCTTAACATCTGCGTACTGCGGGTACGTTTTTATTTGTATCATGCGATTCTTTTGTGCGTTATATTGTATGTACATCATTTGTATTTCTTGATGCTCTATAAAAGTACAATTATTACGAGAGGAGGTGAGAGGAGCTGGGAGGGAAGCAGAGCGATTTAATTAAAAGCACTTCATTTTAAATACGGAAAAAGATAAATAATTGAAGGCAAAACCAAACAAATTAAAGAGGCACACTAAAATGCTTCATAATAACGCTCGCCCACCAAAGCTCTGCTGCCAACGCGTAGAAAATCCAAAGCGTAGTTCCAGCTGCCAACTGAGACAAAAGACGACAGACGACGACGTGGTTGCCAGACGCATCGCCAGGCAAAGTAGTGCATCGTTCCCAATACGTTGCTTTTACTGACTCACCTACTCACACACACACACACACACACATACTATATATATAGAGCGCAAATATTTTTACAACTCCGCTTTGTGTCAATCTATCTTTTGTTGTGCATGACGTTGGTATTTAATTTTATCGTATTGCAGTGCGTTGTGTTTGCAAATTGAAGTGTTGCCACATCGTATTTACATAAGCAGCGACGGCGGCAGGTATTCACGAGAGCGTCGACGTCGCTGGGTTAAATGAGTGCATTTCAGCACAGGAAACGCACTGCGTTGTGCTTACTGGAGTATCTGCTGTTTGTTCTCCTTCTTTTTTCGCTTCTTTCGTGAATGGGGCTTTCTTGAATGAGGTGAGTAGCGCAGCCCAACCGCAGCCCCGCTGAACCTTAACCAAGCCAAGCCATGGAGCGGTTTCCACTATCTTCGGCAGCGGCTGGATATCAGTTCTTCAGTTCGCCAGACAGACATCTAGCATTCATTACTTATCTAACTCGTGTCTATCTGTTATAAACCAGGCCCCAGACAAGTGCAAGAAGCAGGGAGGAAACCGCCAAAGCCACATGATGGGAAGTTGTGGAAAATACATCGTAATCAGATCATGGATCGCATCAGATTTGCGGATGATCGGCTCTTAAATGCTTGTAGTTATTTCATCCCATTCACCCAGAAAATCCTCCTCGAACTTCTTTTGAACTCCCCAAAACGTAATCGCATCGCTGTTAAGTTTACAGAACCGCCAAATAACACTTTTAAGCGATTCCTTTTATTGATATTTCAGATTTACGATGTCCTAGTTTATTTAGTTCTCGATGTAACCTCAAATTGCGCAGAGCATCACATAAATTGAACATTTCTAATGTACTCGTAATTAAATGCTTGTTCTCTCTCTTGAATTAAAAACCTTTGAGCAATTCTAAAGCCTGCCATCGTCGGTTAAACCTATGAAAGTCCCTTAAGAAATACGTATTTAAACCCTAACAAGTGTGTCTTCATTTTCATTCAAGACAAGTTGAATAAGTGACCAAAATCGAATCGCTCTCACTCTCGCTCTCTCGCCGTGCATGTTTTCCTCGCTTCTCGCCGGTCGCCCTCGCATCTATAATTTTGCCCAAACAAAGCAATGTAAATGCTTGCCAAATTGTACACGCTGCCCAACAACGCTTCGTCTTGTCCAGGATGAGTTTGTTACGCTGCCGCACTTGTATATCCTAGAAAAACATAACCGAGAGGGACTAAAAAATGGATTGCTACAAAAGCACATTTCAAACAGCTTCCTGTCGAAAAGGTGGAGGGGGGGGGGGGTTCTCTACGAGCCGAGAATAATGCAGCGCTTCTTTGTTAGATACAAGTATCTAACAACTATCTATTTAGATACAAGTCAATCTATTAGATACAAGTATCTAACTTGTATCTAACAAAGAAGCGCTGCATTATTCTCGGCTCGTAGAGAACCCCCCCCCCTCCCCCTTTTCGACAGGAAGCTGTTTGAAATGTGCTTTTGTAGCAATCCATTTTTTAGTCCCTCTCGGTTATGTTTTTCTAGGATATACAAGTGCGGCAGCGTAACAAACTCATCCTGGACAAGACGAAGCGTTGTACTCACACAAACTCTCCGGTGGTGGACTACTCGTAGCTGGACAGCATGGGAGTCGTACTGCGCAGAGTGCACGTTCCATTTGAGATACTGTGCTACTTCTGGTAATAAAAATGGATGTATACTGTATCTGTATCTGAATGTGTGTCTTTGGAGCTTGTAACTCTTTTATGAACGTTCTTACATTCAACATTCATTTTAGGTTTAAAAAACAGCAATAAAATCTCCAACTACTGCAATAAAGTATTGTCGTTGTTATTGTTGTTGTGGTCGTTATTTTCGGCGATGTTATTTTCTTATTCAGTGCCATCATTAAAATTGTAAGAACCTGTAACCGTTAGTTAGCTGGACGCAGCCAGCAGCCGCCAGCCTGGCTTCCAAGTCCAACTCCTGGCTTGAAAGCAGCGGCTTGCTTGATGTCAGCTTCAGCGTAGACTCCGGGAGGCTTTCCATTGAAATGCCTAAACTCGAGCAGGGGCGGAGGGGGGGGGGGAGGGGAGGGAGCATGAAACTGGATTGTGTTCTTGTGTTTTCTCGGCATTTAAATCATCCGGTGCGTTTATCAGCTCGCGCGCTTCACAATCTTATCAGCTGCGTAAACACACGTTGCGTCATGAGTTGCGTGCAGCATCGAAATCAGTCTGAAGCATAAATTTAGTCGTTCTAACTTCATGATGTCATGATTTGGCGAGAGAAACGTTCATGTTTGGCTTCAGCTGCCCGTCGATTTTGTGATCAGCGCGGCTTTTAATCGACCCACTTCGAGCGTGACGCTGGCTGTCGATGATTGAGATTAAGCGTTGAGCGTTAATTGACAAGTATCGACCGATTTCGGTGGGCGTGTATCAATGAGCAATTCAAAGTGCAGTCATTTGTCAACGATTTCGAAGCAATAACATTAAAATAAATAAAATACAAAAATACTAGCGGAATGCTTAATTTATTCATTCAGATTACGAAGTTTTCTCATGTTTAGTATTCGTGTCATTTTCTACTGTTCGTTATTTAAGACCTGAACACTTGCAAGCATGAATCGCATGACTTCCCCCTGCTTCAAAAGGCAACCGAATGCACTTCTATTCTTGAATTAATTAAATGAATATAAATAATAACGATAATATAGCAATTTGTTTCTATTTGTAATATTCAAATCATTGTTAACAGTGTCATTAAACCCTCCATAAATATTTCTGAACAATATATGGATCCACTTTTATAGTGTTTTGTTGTATTTGTCGTGCTGTGTTGACCCACATTATTTTCCAACACAGCGAACAAAGAATTCGACCGACGAACATTCGTTGAAATTTAAAACAACCATCAATAAAAGTTAAAATACACAGAAATACGAGAGACGATTAATATTCTGTACAAAGGCCGGAAAATATGCAATAAATTCCGAAATACTTGCAACGTACAAAAGAGATCGCGAATAATTCCAATAATAAATTCATTTTACAGAATTGCGCCGTCGAAATTTCATGCTGGCGAACATGAAAAATAAAATCCAACAAAACAATGAAATAAAAAACCACAAAAAACCACGACTAATTTAATTGAAACAAACAACCGTATTTTTTATATTAAATCATGACTGTTTTATCTAAAAAGTATCTAAAAAAGGGCACAAATACAAAAACGGTTCGTGGGTTATGGGATGAGTTCGCGGAAGTGAAAGGGTTAAAATTTTCCATCGACGGAAGTCCGTTTGAAGGACGGACATCTCGCTACGTTTGCTCACATTTCGCAGCTAATGTTAACAAATGATGCAGGCAATTAAAATTCCTAACTATTTAGTTTAGCTTTATTGCAGCAACGAAACTACTCAGCATGGCTTCAAAATCGACCACTTTTAGCCCAAACGAGTATTTTATGCGCTCTTGTTTGCTTGTTTTTCATCCAATTCGAATGCAGTTAATTAAAAGGATTTTCAAGGATACTTTATTTCATTCAAGGAGCGAACTGGTTCGTTATTTGTTAAATCAAGCGAACGCACAAAACAAACAGAAAAGAGCAGAAGCACGAAGGAGAGCAATTCTAACCTTCAAACAGAAGAACTCGGCACAGTTTTCATCTAATTCGCCGATTGAATCCGGATGAAGATTACAGGCAGGGTTCAGAGTTAATGTTTTTATTCTTTCTTTCTTTATAATGCTTTACTTATTACAAAATCACATTATAAATTGTATTAAATGCAAGTATTGAAAAGATAGTGATTATGTGTAAAAGGCTGTTTATTTTCTTGTAATGAATAATATTATGGAAATAAAAAAGCCGCGACTCCTTTGAATGTTCGAGTATCTTTTCAATTTCGTTCCCTTTTTAAGTAATATTTTTAAGTAAAATTATTCAATAAACTCTTGTTGTGACACCATGTTTTTTATGATCCACTCCATTCACATCATTTACAGCTTTTACTCTCCTTCCTTCCGTCTTCTTTGCGTCTCCAGCCTTCTGCTGTCTCAAATGCGGTCGATATTTCGTTCAGATGTCATTCAGAGAGTTTTTTAAGAAGTGCGTCCTTTCTACTTCGCTTCTCTTCTTGTTCGCTGCTTTTACTGCCCCAAAACCGCCCACTGTCCATCGAATTTATTGCTCTCTCCCTCTCTCTTTCCCCCGCTCTTCCCTTGCTCTATATTGATCTGAAATACTGCACATGAAAGTGGGTCTGTTAACCGAAGCACCCATAGAATAGCATCTCTATACACGAATAGGGAAGCAGCTTCAAGACGCATTCTTGTATAAGCTACATGACTTCTCTACCACGAGCGGTCAGGTCAGGTCAGGTCACTCATGAGTTGTGTTGCTTCTTCCTCGTCGTCTGCTTCTTCTTCAAGCCGAACGTGTTCCTTCGTTTAAACGTTTTCAAAATTACGCCTCTTCATTTTCCTTCATGGGCAGTTTTTCCTCTTCTTCGTGGACATTCAATTAATCGCCAAAAAACAGATTCCTTCTTTAAACATTACTTGAAAAATTACTCAACTAAAACGTAAAAAACCTTGAAGAATCGCTTGCTAACTCGCTCTCTCTCGATTACTTTACAGTAATGGGTAATTACTAGTTACCCGTCTTTTGCCAGCGCTCCATCTCGAGCTCGTCCTGGCTGCCGGGCCACCCTTCTCCTTCCCCCTCCTCGCCCCACCACAACCCCTTCCAGGGAACACAGTGAACGAGTGTGTTTCCTGGCCGCAAAGTGCCCTTCAACGTAGACGCTAGACGCCGACAGACGAGCAGATGGCACTCCAACACCCAACGTGATCCAGCAAGGACGTGACTTGCTTGTTGTTTCTTCTCGCCGCTTCATTAAATGGCAGCAAAAGCGCTAAATGACAATTCGAAGTTCTGCAGAGCGAACTGCGAACATGCTCTCGGAATTCATGCTAAAAGTAAACAAAACTGCATCTCATGCAGTGTTAAACTTCCCGCATGACTTTTCAAACCCCTCCGGTACAGAAAAGGAAGACAGTGGAATGAGTTGATAATTGATCCCTAAATAATGATTTATATACTAGTAGAAATTCAGAAAGATTTACATTTAAACATCATTTCAGTCCAGAATGTAAATGAAAACATGGTAAAGTGATCACGGAAACTTAAACTAAACTTAAGCAAACAGTGAACTAGCAGAACATTATTTCAATCGAAGGATAGGGAAAGGTTAAGGGACCATAAGAAGGCTGTAGAATCGATTAATATTGCCTGGGATCTGACTGCATACTATTTGCTCTCGAAATGAAAGCGATGTGAAGCATCAGGTAACTTTTACCGATTTAACCCCGGAGATCTGTAGCAAAAAAAACGCGCTGGAAACAAGTGAAGGTTCTGCTTCGTTGTCTCTCAGCGGGCGATCCGATCCGATTTAATTTTTATCATGGATTTCGATCCAAACATTTTCGATTAAAAGACTCTCGTTCGGTGCAGACTGACTGCTGGGGTTCAAATCGGGTGGAAAGCAATCAAATTCAGGCGCGTCTTTTCGGTGCGCTTCGCTGAAGTCGCTTGAAGTTATTCGCAGAAGTTATTCAAGTTTAAGAATCGTTATCGAGAGAAGCTGCAAATCTGCGGCATGCGATGCCGAAAAAAGATGAAAGGCGGTGAAAGGATTCTTCCCGAAAGAGGCGGCATCTCAGCGGTTGGATGCTGCTGTCCAAGCAGGTGCCGGTTGCGCGTTTACTCCTGCGTTTCTCGGGAAGGGGGAAGTATTTGTCCCCCTTCTTTTGCTTTAGCGTAGTTTTGCCCGAGAGAAATCCGCGGATAATTAAATGTCCCTGTCCTTGAAATTGCTCTCGTGTCTCTCTTCATTATAAAGCAAATGTTTTTCCTCAGCGTTTCAAGTGCGTAACATTGGAAAAAGCTTTCAGAAGGTCGTAGAAAGGAGTGAAGAGTGAAAAGCAGAGGTTGAAGGGGGAACTTCTTGAAAGCGGACCTTTTTAAGGAGGGACTTTTTAAGGCGTCCACCGCGAAGTCTAGAAAAAGTGGCGAATAATTGAATATAACGGATCCTTATAAACAAAGGCCGTCACAAGGAAGCTAGGATGATGTTTCAGCTTCATCCACGCCGAAGTTAGCATTCTATCTGGGTTCCATATTAAATTCCTTATTTTATTTATTTATATCTCATTATATTTGTTAGTTTCTGTTTTGTGGCTGTTGCTGCTTTGTTGCCTCTCGATTTCTGGCGTCTCATTTTAATTTATAAAACTTTTTCATATTATTGCATTCCGTCTCTTCTCTTTTCTTTTCTTTTCTGCTTGTTTTTGCTTTCGCCGAAACTCCACTGAATGATGCTGAAGTCTCTCGCCAGCCAAACATTTTTTCCGCTTTATTGCACGTGGAAGGCAAATAAAAAGATTGCAACAACAGCAGATGAAAAGAAAAGCACGCAGCACCAGCAGCAGCTTCGTGCGGGGGAAATGCTGTCATCCAGGCTCCAGCCACCAGCATAAAAATCGATAACAAGGATAAGCAAGGATTTACGCGCAGAAGGATACGGGGCTCGCGTGCGTGGAATCGCGGGGAGATCGGAGAGAATTCGGGGAATGCAGTTGACGTTATATGCTCGCTTTTTTGTTGTCCCTCAAATTTTATGAACTGGCCAAAATAAACAAAAATAGTGAAAACCATAACAATGTTTATATAGCAAATAAATTTATAGAAACAAGCGAAACATAAAATAATGTGGCATGTCTACAAAAACCAGCAACGAATAATCCACAGCGAACAACGACGAAAAGCATCGAAATTTCACTGCTGGGAGAATTTATAAACGCATCCACGCCAACGTGCAACGTTTTTCGTTAATCAGCCGCCGTCAGAAGGTGTGGCAGCCCATAAGACTGGCCACGACTGTCAGTTGAGCTGTCAAACTTATGAAAGCCGAATAAATCGTCGGTAGAAATCAGTACAACAACAACAAGAATTCGAAATAATTATCTGGCCGAAGTTCGACTCGTTTTTAAAGCAGCAACAACAGCAACAGCAACAACAACAACAGCTGCTGAAGAACAGAAGCGAAGTTGGAGTGCTTTTCTGTGGTTTTATTATTTTACTTGTGTAAAAAAGTTTCTCCACTGTTTTACGTTTCTTCTGTTTTGCCTCGCCTCTTTTAATTTGTTGAATTTTTGTTTATTATTCACTTGAGTGAAGAGCAGCAAAAAAGCTCTGATTGTGAGACTTCGGTGCCTCATGACGGAAATGTTGATAGACAACGTGCACCACCGGCAGCCAGCGAGCACCCTGTAGGAAATGCACCCCACCCCCAGGACTTAGCAACGGTTATCATTGAGCCAGCAGCATTGCTTCTTATTGCATCCATTCCACCAGACATTTGATGCTAGCAACATGTCGCTAATGGAGATTAGCACCTAGCTATAGTATATAAATAAATGCCGAAAACTGACGAAACTTGATTGGGTTCTCGGATTTCCAGCTGGGTTGCCAACGGATTCTCGCTGCTCTTCAATTAGAATGAAAATAAAACATTCCAAGAAGCCGAAAATTTCCACAATGAAATCATTACGTAAACGAGCGAAGCTGTTCTCAGCAACTCAACCAGGAGTCGACCGTCAACTGGCTCCAGTGAACATCATCAACAACAGCAACAGCAACAAAATACCACCACAAAAACTTTGTTTAAAAACTAAAAATATGCAACACTTAACCGATCGACCCGAGTTTCTTTTTGCTCCAAACGAAGCTGCAATGAAATCTGTTCGTGTGTAAACTCGGCGAACGGAATTCCTGCCAGAAGCGCGCCGGTTGCAGGGTCCACTGTTGCCGTGGCTACTGCAAGACTGGCGGCGTGTCCGTTGTTCGGTGCTGCACCCTTTTCACCCAATTAGTAGAGATTTTAATGAGTGGAAGGGGGGCGGGGGGGAGGAGTGTGCTTATTCCAGCCACCCGAAGTGAAAAACAAAAGAATAAACAAATCGCACCATCCATCAACTCGAAGCACTTGAAAAAGTTACGAAAAATATTCGAAAATAAATGCGGCAACGTGAATGATAGAGAATGAATCAGTAGGAAGCAACAACAACAACAACAACAGCCGCAATTTATTCAACTTGAAAAAGTAAACACAACTGTGACTTTTCTGTTGTTATTCGTTGTTGTATCCACAACTTGAGGTCACAAGTGTAAATTTTGTTCTAATTAAGCAATAGAGTAAAGCGTGAAGACATTCACATTGTTTCGAATCATTCACCATTCGCCCCACTGTGCAGTGGAGTGAAAACGTACGACGGATTGTGTGAATAATAATAGCTATAGCTACAATATAATGAATCAACACCACAACTCGACAGCAACAGAGTAGAGCACAAAGACAACAACACAACGAAACACAACGCAGCAGAGCAGCAGCAGAGAAGCAGCAGAGAAGCAGCAGTTTTGATGCGCAATTATTTAAATTTTATTGTGAATGCTTTTTCTCGTGTTGGTGTGACAGAATATTTGATTTAACAACTCGCACATTTAATTTACTGTGTTTATATCCAATTTATGCACTCGATGTTCAGCATGTCTTTTACTGTTGTTGTTGTTGTTGTTGTTGCCATGTCTGCTGTGCATAATAAAGCAAGCATTCGACTCGACTCGAATGAATGTTTAATTTCATTTCATTTTATGATCACAAATGCAATTGAAGTATTATTTCATTTACAGTCCCGCACAAAACTATTGGCACAGCAAGCATACTCAGCTTTATCAATATTTTAATGCCATTTAAAAATAATATTATTAGAAAAAAGCTGTATTCTTAATACGCTCTGAGGTGTTCGAACTAATAGCAATGTTTTTTTTCTTGTTATATAGGGCAAACAAATTTTTTATAACTTTTTTAGAAAAAAAGGAATAATTTTGCCGAACAAAAGTTTTGGCACACACAGGCAACATTGTGATTTATGGTTTAATTATGGGCAACCTTTTGGAAAGCAAATATTTTTTTATATGTATGTATACCATAAACCTTAATTTTACCGTTATATTTTTTACACTGACGTTTTGCTTAAAAAAATTCAAAAAAGTAATTTGTGAATACTAAAATGAGTTCAAAACAAAAAGAAACCACAGAATCTCAGCGAAAAATAATACTACATCTTCATAATCAAGGCAAGTCATACGCTGAAATAGGTGAAATATTGGAACGAAGTCGTTTTACAATTCGCAGTGTTATAAATCGTTTTAAAGGAGAGACAAGCTACAATAGTGCTAATCGAACAGGCCGTCCTAGAGCTTTAACTGATCGTGAGAGCAAGGCAATAGTGCGAAAAATAAAGCAAAACCCCAAAAAAACATCGCCCGAACTTGCCGCTGAAGTTCAAGAGGAATTTGGCAAGAATATTCATGCCATGACTGTTCGCAGAGTCCTACACGAGGCTAATTATACTTCAAGAGTTGCAAGACGTAAACCGCTTGTTTCTTTAATTAATCAAGAGAAGCGATTAGACTATGCGAAAGAATTTAAAAGCAAACCTATTAGTTTTTGGGATGAAGTACTATTCTCGGATGAGATTAAATTTAACATTTTTCGTTCTGATGGCCGGATTAAAGTTTGGAGAAAGTCCAATACAGCATACGAAAAACAAAATCTTGCTCCTAGAGTTAAATACGGTGGAGGTGGTGTAATGTTGTGGGGCTGTATGTCGTCTGAAGGTGTCGGTGAGTTGGTTTTTATAGAAGGTATTATGGACAAATTCGTTTATTTAAATTTACTAAAAGAAAATGTAAAAAAAAGTGCCGAAAAGTTAAATTTGTCAACATCATTTACATTCCAACATGACAATGACCCCAAACATTCAGCTCATGACGTGCGTATGTGGTTAGCATTCAATGTTGCACATGTTCTACCGCATCCTCCACAGTCTCCAGATCTCAATCCAATTGAGCATTTGTGGGAGGAGCTTGACAGAAGAGTCAAAAAGCGGTCAGTTTCAAATAAAGTTCAATTGCAGCAAGCGTTAAGGGAAGAGTGGCTGAAAATTGGGAAAGAAACCACAAAAAAGTTAGTGCATTCTATGCCAAGGCGTCTAAACGAGGTTATAAAGCAAAAAGGCTTGCCCACTAAGTATTAAGACTGGTAAAATTTATAAAAATGTTAACTTATTAAGTATAAATGTGTTAATTAAAAATGTGCTACAAATGATGTGCCAATACTTTTGTGCGATAGAATCGTAATGTTTTTATGTTAAAGCCGTTATAAATGAATTAATAAAAAAAATATTGATTTACAACACCTTAAATGAGTTTCTTTACTAGATAACTTAACTGAAAAGACATTTATTTTTTTTCTTAAAAACTTTTAAAACGCTATAAACCAGGTAAAAATTAAGAAATGCTTGCTGTGCCAATAATTTTGTGCGGGACTGTAATTGTTTAAATGATTCATTTAGTGAGCTGCTGTTTGGGTTGAGTGACATTCGGTTACAGCGTTGCCACTAGATTTTGAAATCTTCCGAAGTGTCATTTGCCAGGAACATGAGTACTCCATGCAGTTTATTCGCAGTCGATTGCATTATCGATGAAATACACGCATTTACTGAAATCGAAATAAATTCAAATCGAATAAAATGTTTCATTACTTCATTCTGTTCGGTTTGAATTCTCTTCTGTCCGATTCAAGTCTTCCTTCCTTAAAATGTTGACATTTCTAAGACTTCATGCAGCGGAAATATTATTCGAAATGCCCGAGTTTCCTGAGAAACGCGAAGAGACGAGAAGAAGCGAGCGAAATATAATGGAAATGCGAAAGTATACGGACTGCAATTAAAAAATGCTTCCGTGAAAATGTCATTAATTAACGAGTTCCATTTCCACGCGGCAGCAAAGAAGTCCACAACAAAAGCACTCTTCTTGGGTGCTGCCGCCCCTCCCCCCCCCAGACTCTGGACTCCTCGCCGCTTAACAATGCAAAAGTAGGTAACTTAAATTATATCCAAAGCAAGTTGCCACCGACACCGCTCGCACCCCCCACCCACCAGCCACCCACCAAATGTCCTGCTGTTTACGTTTTTCCACGGGATTTTTATTGTGCCCCTAATAACCAGTTTTATCTCAAGTGGCACCCTTTGTGACGCTGGCCAACTTTGTGCCGTTCTTGGGCTCATAATTATTTGGCCCACTCGAGCTCAGCTTCGGAGCTCTCGAAACAAGGGCAGGCTTTCTTCGTTTGCTTTGCTTTGTACTATATTCTGCAGCAGCAGTTGGAGGATGCAATTCGCATTGTTGTTGCTGCTGATATAATTTAAGCACTACTCTTTGCTTGGATTTCCACCACAGCGCAATTAGTTGCAGCGTTTCTGGCATACTTTCGGGCGTTTCACGTGCTGCCCATCCGACCTGCCTGCAGCAGCAGCGCTGTAGTCGTCCTTTTTAATTTAATTAAGTTTGCTGACAACTTTAACCCTTCCCTTGTCGCCGTCCCCCCGCAGCCAGTCGTGTGACTTTGGCGTCTTTGAAGCTGCAAAAAGGACAACAAATCGGGGAGTTCATAATCTCTACACAAACAAACCAGCTCATGTAGAAGTGCGGATGTGTTTCGAGAGGACGGTAATTTTTACGGACTCCCTTTTGTGTTGTTCTATTCAATTCTTGAGATATAAAAACCAACTTTGGCGCTTTTTATGCGTTATTCGCACATAAACTTGTACGAGAAGCAAAACACAACCTATTCTCTATATTCTGCGGTCTTCAGTTCCAATGATTGTGAAACTTCCGACTTTTCGAACTTAACTTTTACAGTTAAATCTCTGCACTTCACTCCCCCGCCTCCCCCCCCCTGGGTTCAGGAGTCCGTGAATCGAGTGTCGGCTTTCGAAAAGCCCTAAAAATCCATTAGCTCGGATACCTCAAAACCTCGCATTTCTAAGCCATTCTTTACTAAAGACGTCGAGAAGTGGGGGGCTGCCCAGGGCTAAATACTCTTTTGTATTAAGTCTTTCTTATCGCCTAGCTTTTGATTAATGTTGCATCGTGATTCAGTTTTGATTGCTTCGAATGTTCAAAGTGAGAGTTCGTTCTTATAATTTATTTGGGTTTATTTTAATGGTTTTTAGAAATCAACGATTTGTTACTTTTAATGAGCATCATCTGATTCTCTTCGTTGCTCTTCTTGATGTTATTAAAATTATGAGTTTTTAATGCATTCATTTCGAGGCGAAGCGTATTTCTTATAATCTCTAAAGCTAAATTGAAACATAAAAAGTAGTATTGTAGTATAAAAAGCACAGGAAACTTTGTAACGAAGCATAAAAGAGTCAATGATGGGTAACAAAGTAACAAAGTATTATAAAAAGAAACTAAATCATAATACAGTTTTTGGCAACTTTGTTGCTTTTATTCTTGCAGCGATGTTTTCGAAGATGCGCCGTCAACGAATTGAAAAACACAAAAACAACAATAAGCAAAGCAGGACAACAAAACTTGAACGGGATACCGGGCGAAACGGTGCCGGAGAGGGGGGGGCGGTTCTTCTTTCACTCTTTTGAATTAAACAATGAGACTTGGATGAGAAAGCAAGAGCACAGAATCAATGGTGATAAATGATGACAATAGAAACAGTGCAAAGATGCATGTCATAGAAGAAGAATGTGGAGCAGAGAGAGAGGCGAAGAAGAAGAATCACACCCGCCCTCATGTTTCCGTAACATTATGAGATCGAGAGAGAAATCAACTGAGGAAAATCTAGTAAACAACAGGCAAAAAGTTGAATAAAGAACAAGAGAAGCAGAGCAGGAATTCATGCAAAAATGATGGAAAACCGAATGCGAAACGGAGCGAGAAGCAAGCAAGATTGAGTGCAGAAAAAGTAGTGGAAACAATCGCAGCGCATTTTCATTGTCTTTCCATCACTATTCTGCGATTACGCCGCTGTTGTGTCTGCTGCTGTTGAAAACGTTGCTGCAAAAACTTCAAAGATTGGACAGATTGTCTTCAAATCGCATCCGAGCTGCGAGCTCTGACAGTAGTAATAAATTATGGCAATTTTAGAAAACGAAAACCGAAACGCAACGAATAAATTATTTCAGTTGACAACTTAAATTGCAGTTAACATCAACATCAACATCAACATCGATATAATTACAAACATTTTATCGAGCAACATATCGACAACACATCCGGCGTAATTACACTCTTTTTGCATAAATTTGTTTACATGGCAACAACAACAGCAACAACAGCCGCAGCAGACATTACAAGCCAACGGAGCAGCAAACGTCAATAACGACGCTTCATTTGGCTTTAATTAACTGTATATGGGAATAAATACCGCAGCCAGTTAAATGAATATAAACGAGATTAAACAAAAGAAGATAGAAAGAAGAAGAAGATAGATGGAGAGGGGGAGGGGGGAGCGGGAGAGATATCAGCCTCCTCTGGCAACTCTATGAAGACGTCAAAACTGACGGCTGCTCCCAGTGACATTAATTGACAGCCAGCGTCGTATTGTTACAAATGGTTTTCCTCCAACAAGCTTGAAAATTGAGCGAAAGAAAATTTATGCAAAGTTGTAGAAGCAAAAAAGCTGCTATGTCCAAATTTGTTGCTGTCATTATGAAGCTGTTGCTATTGTTGCTTGTTGCGGAAGTCGACAAGTCTGTGAACAAGCGGAGAAAAGATGCGTGCGTCATAAATTATACATAAACACTTAATCTACTCTTTTCAGTAATCCATCCTTATTGTAAAAGTCGAATATTTGCTGTCTGTATATCATACAAACGTCAATATTTACGATTATATAGAAAATCCTTTAAACTCTACGAAACGGAAGATGAATTTTCAATGAAATGATGGCAAATACACTGCAAGAAGAATAACAACAACAACATTGCTCTCAATGGAATGATAACAATGCTTACATGGTGTAATATTCGGTGTAATAGCAACAATAAAGTCGATGAATGTTGAACGAAAACACAATTTAATCTCTCGCGGCGAAGGAAGCGACACCACGTTCACGCTGACACCATTTGGAGTGGCCAACGGAACGAATTGTACTTTGTAAATGTTACAACCTATAAAGGTTAATTAATTGTTCGCTTGTTATTGCATTTCTTGCTTTTATTGTTGCTGACACACTTCCATTTCTTAATTCCTCTCTTACTTTACATACTTTTAAGCATGTTGCAAAACGCCTTATCATGGAACAGGAGAGCAGATGGAGGGGGGGGGGGGGGCGAGGCGAGGGAGCAGGAGAATGAAATGGAGATGAAGACAGACACAAGTTTCCCCATTCAAGAGTTCGCCATTCATTCATCGCTTCGAATTGGTTCCATGCAGTCATTAATTCGACACAATTTAAAAGACATAAATAGCGCTTTCGGAATTAAGTAGGTAGTGAAAAGTAGCAGCTCACATGCGGGTCAAGCAACATGAGCGCACTGGAGACGCGCCCCAACGAAGAAAGTCGCTGGTTTGGGGGTCACTTCCATCTCTCGGGCGCGCCAACATCAGCCCATTCCGAGGCGGCACGATGGCGGTTTGCTGTCTTTGGAGATCGATTCACTAAGAGATGACACATGTGTATAAAATGACACATATTAAGTGACGACAGGTCACTGTATTTAGAGTGAAAATGCCACTTTTCGCATTGAGCTAACACGAGAGTTTTACCTGCGATTTATGAGGCTTTTCCCGACACGGTCTGTACTCATAGAATATAGTCGTACTTTCTCGCAATGCAAACTTATCCTGATAACGCAACCTTAAAATAATTGGTTTACATTCAAGTCTGCTTTGTTTATCGACATCTATTTATAGAAACTACTGTGATAGCTATTTGAACAGGGGAACCTCCTATTTAATATCTACCGGGGAGTCTCTTCTGGAACAGAGTTGCCCGTGTTTACCCTTTAATATCGCTGCTATTAAGTAACCCCTTTTCACTTCTCCGAGCGCATTTCGGTACTTTGTGCGGCGCCACTCGTGGTGAACCAGAGCAACATGCCGCGTTCTGTCTGCTGACGAGTTGTCGTCACTGTCATTTGTGGCCCCTGCATGTCGGTAACCCGCAATTATGCAGGCGGCCAGCCTCCGTGCCGTCGTCGTACGAAGGTTGCTATTACGTACATGAGACTGGCTCCAACCTTCCGCTTGCAACCCGACGTGCTTCTCTCGTTGTCTGATCGGCCATCAATCGTTGCCCCGATCACAACGTCAAAAATTGTCAAACGAGTAGATCAAACGATCGCATGGTTCATCATCTATCCAACTCGCTGCCTCACTCCCTCCCCCCCCCCTCCCTATGTTGCTTCCTACTGATTTAATTAAGCGTCTCCCAGCCGCGGTGGCTCGGAGTGAGCGAGTATCCAGCGCACGATCGGCGAACGATTGCTTTGTTCTGTCGTCTTCTGCGAACGTTTGGCGAAAACGTTCATAATTGAAAAGAGGAAAATCGCAAAAAGGAGAAAATAAAAATAAAATTGGAAACGAAGTTAGTTTTCCAATGCAACGTCTTCCGTGCTAATCACAGCTTGATTAGGCTTTCGCTGAACACGTGATGCGTTCGGTTCGGTAAAAAGAGATACAAGACGAAAGATGGGCGGGCGATTTCCTCTGTGACGCCCCCCTCCCCACCCCCCGAGGCGAAAGATCAGAAATGCAATTATTAATCAATCTTTACGACTTGACATTGGAAGGAACCAGAAGATCATTACGACGCTGGCGGAGCCTCCAAAATAATTAAAAAATAATTTATACGGTTTCTTTTACTACAATACTGTTGAGAAATATTCATTTAGATAAAATAAACAAATAAGCAGTAATTATAAGGAATATTTTGCTTCTAAAGAAGACATTAAAATATTATTTGTTCATCTCGTTTTTATGGTGCCATTGTGAACGACGCTTTGGAAATTCATGCCGATATGGACGAATATAAACACAAGTATTCGGAGGGACAGCAAACACCCTCCACCCCAAAATGGCGGCCAGGCGAAGTCGATCTGGAACATAAACCCGACCAAAAATCACGTTGCTTACGGTGACGATATGAAAATAGAGCAAACTTTAGATTTCGATATGAAAAGTGTTCAAAAATTAATGAATTGTAATAAATACCGAAATAAAATCGAGGAAAATAGACCTCGCCAAATCCACAAGAAGAACGAATTCAGCCGAACCATCCTCGGCTGAATCAAACTCCACGAACTGAAAATGGCTGCGGATTGCGTTTGGTTCGTATTCAGACCCGCGAGTGTACCGCAAATCGTGGTTTTCTGATATCCACAATGCAGCTAAATGTATATTTTCTTTTACTTCGGTTTCTTTACTCTTATTAATAAATATTTTATAAAAAAATAAGTTAATTAATCCGGCCGCGGTTGATTTCTACTGAATCAGGTAAAAAGCCATTCAAATTATATAAGAATTTTAATTAAAAACGATTAGCAACGAGTTGATGCATTTAGTTCCACAATCACACAGAATTTATTCAAGTTTATTTAAGTGCGGCTTCAATAGCTTATTAATTTCAGTACTGTTCAAGCGGCGCCGTTCGCAGAGTAACCACATTAAAGCCACCTTTCGTCAAGGTGAAGTGCTTGAAGAATATTACATATAATAATCGTAAATAAAGGAACATAAACCGAAAACGTAATGCCTCTTCTATCTAGAAACGAGTATCATCGGAGATCCAGTCGAATACAAGGTGTTATATCGGACATGTTATAGTATATGAACCAGACAATGGCGATACATACTCGAACTATTTTCGCATCCTTCGCATAGAGTCTAAAATATGGTTCATGATGTTGGTTTTTGCTTTGTTTTTCTGTAATACGAGGAAAGTAAGGAATATTGATGAGTTTCTCGTATTTTCGACGAATGACAATATTAATCAAGAAAATCGTCGCCCGTCGGATTCCTCTTGCGTCTGATTTCGGAGCATCTCGTGGAGTGACTCGAATACGCTGCATTCTTCGGCGCATTCATCAGTCGCTGCTAACAGCTGCCAATAAGCGCGTCCACGGAAAGAAAGCCGCTTCGAGATTTTTAAGTGAAAACGTTAACAGGTTGGCAACAAATTGGCCAGCAACAGTTGTTTGCTTTTCGAATAAATGATGGACTTTAAAAGAAAAGCGCACGTTTTTCAAAGCTCTGACCAAGAGTCATCCTCTCTCTCTCTCTCGCTCGCTCTCTGCTGTGTGAGTGTCTCACTGCACTTCTCTGCCTCTTGCTTGCGCTTAATTGTGCTTCAAATTGTACGCAGTTCGTGACGCTTCGATTATTGAAAGATTGCTAATGAGAAATTAATGCTTCTACTTGCTGCAGATGCAGATGATTGCCGTCGCTGCTGCTGCTTCGGTTGCTGCTCCATCTCAAGTCCAAACACGTTGTCGCTCGTGTGGCCAGCTCCGTGGCGCTATTTTAATGGAGATCAAAGATCACCAAAACTAAACTGTGACTGCGTTTGCTTAGGCTCACATCGCAATGCTATCGAGTCATTGCTTTGCATGCCGCTGGACAGCAATTAATTCGAAAATTAAGATCATGTCACTCCACGAAAATCTCCTCAATCACACACAATCGTAATAATACTAATAATACGCGATTATTAATTTTTCTGGTTTCCTTTTAATGAACCAGTGAGTGTTTACTACCAAGCGAACTGAGCTCATGAGTATTCCACGCACGCAATTATGCTCAATTAGCAATATAGACCAACAACAACACCAGCAACAACAACACGAGGAACAACGAAAGCAGCAACAACGTTTAATTAATTGCACTGGCTAGGCTTTTAATAGTCTGTCTGTCTGTCTGTCTGACTGTCTGACTGACTGACGGCCTCCGAGATGGTGCTGTCGCTGTTTTTGTTGTTGTTGTTGTTGTTGTATTTTTTCCTATCATTGTTAAGTGCAATCATCGCCATCGCCAACTTATGACAAAATCACTTGAATGCACGCTTTGCGCTTTTTCGCTGCGTTTATAACGACTAATTTTAGATGATGGTGCTGTTGCTCTTTTTGTGGCTGGTCGCTTGCTTTGCTATGCTGCTCATGATTCACACATGGTTTGCATTTCCAATCTTCGCATCGAGTTGATTTTTCGCGTGCTTTACTTCTATTTCTGGCCCAACCGATCCGATCGTAGTAATTGTGTATTTCTTCCCCGATTGCTCGACTAAGCACCCCCCCCCCTCTCTCTACGCCCTGTTCTCTTTAACCCACTAGAATGCACGTTGCACCATCGCTTTATGCACAACTACTCTTCATTAGTGTTTTCTGAGTCCTCCTTTTCGAGTAGTTCGTCATCGTTGCACTCTTTTGTTTCGCTATTCTTCTCTTCCCATTATCAACCTCCACCCCCCCTCTTTAATGTTTGTTTCTGAGGAACATGGAATTTATTGATTGCTTTACTTGATAGTTTTGTTAAAAGTTTCGCAGAAAACCAAGCTGAAGGAAATGCATTTGAGTGCGTGTGGTTGGAGGCTCATAAGTGGCTCATTGGGAGCTCACAAGGATGTTGCTAACTAAATACAAAGGTTTCCTCTCTGATTTGTACGCTTTTCGTTGTTGAGCTCATGATTTGGCTTTCTCCGTGAAGAGAGCTATATTATATTTACCTATATTTATTATATTTAGCGATATTATTATTATTATTATTAATAATATAAGTCGCGCACTCCCCACACTGGCCGCTTATCAGCAGCAACAGTCGCCGTCAGCGTCCGTCGCCAACACTTCGAAATCAATTTAAAGGTCAACGCTTTATCGCCGCGCTGCGTAGATGCGCAGCCGACGCGCGATGAGCCATAACTATTAATGGACAACGACGACACATCTGTTGCCGCTAAGCAGGTCAATGTTGCTGCTGTGTTTTTACTTCTGCTTCTTGCGCATGCTGTGCTTGTTTTCGCTTTCGCTTTCGTCTTCGTTCTGTTGTTCTCCGTAGGGTTATCGCGAGATCGCCTTCTGCCGTAACCGATTCGCGTAATAAACTACAGACTACTACTGAATACAATGAAGCTGAAAGTGAAAGAACATTGGAAGCAAGGAGTACTTACATCGTTCTTCAATTGACGCTGCCCTGCGCCGGTCGCGTGCTGCAGACGTCGCTGCAGTTCGCGCTGGTGCTGCTGCTGCTTCAGGTGGTGCTGGTGTTCGATGCGGTTCCACTTGTCGCTGCTGTAAACGGCATCGAAGTCCTCCGACTCCGTGCTGTCCTCCGGAGGCTCGCCGTCGCGGTTGCCGTTGTTGCTGGCGTGGTTATCGTCGTAATCCGCTTGCTTATCGTCGCTTCTGTAATCGGCTTCGTCGTAGGCCGCCGTCTCGAAATGCTTCGGCGCAGGGCTGTTGAAGCTCGCGAACGGGTTTGTGTAGCGCTTCACAGCCACCTTGGCCTGGGCTGAGCTCGCAGCCAGTTCATCCGTCCTCGGCAGCTGCTCCGTACTCGAGTCCTCGTACATGTAATCGCCGTCCTCATCGTTGACATCGACATCGACATCACTCACTTGCGGTGGTGACTCGTGAGCTTTGCCGGCGTCGTCCTGCGCGAGATCTGCTTCGGAGTCAGTGAGCTTGAGCGAGAATCGCTTGCCGCTCAACGGACTCGATGCCTCCCCGAGCAGAGGGTCATCGCCGAACGCGCGATCAGCGTGCTGAACCGACCGCGACGAGCTTCCGAACTCACTGCCGTAGTGATGACGCGAATGCGGCCCGCGTGTGGCTCGCGTCCACACCGGAGAAGCGTGATCGCGTGCGTCGCTGTACAAACTGTCGCGATCGAAGTAGCGCGTCTGCAAGGCATGCGTTACGTTGAGGACGCCGAGCGGCAAAGCGTCGAGTTCGATGCTGGGGGCGCCATCAACCGCGGCGCCCAGTTTTGTTGTTGCTGCCCCCGCTGCGGCCTGCGATTTACGCTCGTGTCGCTGATGCCTTAGCGACGGGAAGACGTGCTGCTCCCAGGCCTCGTGATGGCGACTATGATGCCGCAAGTGATGCTGCGGCTGCGGCTGCGACTCGCGGCGGGGTTCATGTTGCTGATGATGCTGTTTCAAATGCTGTTGTTGTTCGTGTCGCCGGTGATGTTGTGCCTGTCGCTGTTCCAGAGCAGGCCATTCGTCCTTCTTGTGGGTTTCTTTTACTAGCGATTTTGTTGTTGTATTCCGTGCGTCTGCCTGTTGCTGCAGCTGCGCCCTCTTGAAATCATTCACGGCCTGCTCGATGCGGTGCGAATAATGCTCCTGGTGGCGGAACGCATGCGGCAGCTGCAGCATGTCCTCGCCAGCATCGCCAGCATCGACAGCATCGGCACTTGCGGAGGCGGCTATCCGTGTCGCGCCATTCTCGACGCCGTTAAGAGCCAGATAAGACGCTGCTGCTGCTGCTGCCCCGCCGACCCGCCCACCCGCCTTCTGTTCTGCGACGGCTCCTGTAGCCTTGGCTGCCACATGCGGCCACCGAACGCACCCGCTGCAGCTCCAGACCAACAGCATCACGCAGAGCACGGCGTTGATGGAACGCATTCTGAAACGTGGATGTAGAGTGTTGCTGCTGCTCGACGGTGTCGTTGGTACTTTGAACATCGTCGTTGTGTGTTATTCTTGGGCTCTTTTGCTAGGAGTTGCTTCTCCTCCTCCGCTGATTTTATGGAAATTTATGGCGAACGTTTAAATTGCAATCGTGGCCGATTTCCCGGGAACTGCATGGATTTCCTGAAGAAGTCGTAAAGACGTCCGCACGAAGAGGGACGGCTGCTATTTATTTTTACTGTTTTACTGTTTTACTGTTTTACTGTCCTCGTGTCTCTGTTCTCGAACCGTCCTTTATTGCGACTGCTGTCTGACTCACTGCAGAGCCCAGTCGAATGCTTCGGCGTTCGATTCCTCGGCTCGGTTGCGGAGTCTTCTGAGTTCCGCGGAGTGCCTGAATGGACTTGAAATGAATGCGTTTTATTAACCTTTCGACGGCAAAGTGAACTGAGTGCCAGTGAATGGGTGAGGAGGGGAGGAGAGACGTCAAGGGTGGTTCATAAATATTGGGAGCGGTCGTTGGGCAGTGAACAGTTCTCATTACGGACACAAGCCACCGCCATTATAGTTTAATGCTCCTAATAATAATATTTCAGTTACTTTTTAACTATTTTGCGATTCCTCTGAATCATGGACGCAGAAGTACTGAGTTCTGGAGCGTATGTTTTCAAGAACCTGATCAGAAGCACTGCTCAATGTACCTGCCCCCGATATTTTAACCCCAACCGCGACCGAATGCTAAAAGTGGGCAACACGTGTGGCGAGTGTGAAAGTGAAGCACCTTGAAGAGCACACGCCCACTTTTTACAAGTATTTCATTATTTCTAATGAAGAAACATTTAACTAAACATTTAATTGAGATCTTGACTCGATTTAATCACCGCATGGATGCCGAGTTTATCAATGAACGCTTTGTTGCTGTGCTTCGAATGCGAGGGACTTGAAAACCACGCTGTGCCGAGGTTAAGACGCCCGCCCACTCGTCGAGTCCGAGTTTCAGCAGTCGGCTTCGGGGAAGCTGGAGGAGGCGCTCAAGAAACCTGGGATCTAACTTGCAAAAGATACCCAATTCCACTGCCAGATACTGTGGCATCTTCTAGCCAACAGCGTCGAATGGCTTCGAGTTCCAAACACAGCGTCTGTTCACTTCGAAGCACACGAAAACTCTTTCCGCGTGCTTCTCACAATCCGTTTGAAGTCTTTAAGTTGGGCAACTTTTTGAGACTTCTGTAATCGTTCAGAATTCGAAGCACACCCACTTTTTACTCCAAATTATTTATTTTTATAAATGACAAATATTGTTGCCAAATATTCACTTTGTAGCTCGCAGATGCTGTTTGCGTTGCATGCTTGTGCGTTTGGGCACACAAACACACGCACACGCACTCACAAACACAGGCACAGAGCAACAACAACAAAAACAACAACAGCCACAGCCACAACAAAACATGTAAACAAAAACACCGAAAAGCTGACGAATTTTGCGTGTGTTCCGGTTAGCTGTCTGTGGTTGTTGTTGTTGTTGTTGTTGTTGGTGGTGGTGGTATGATGACGTCGGCGGCGAAGACGATCCACCGCTTTAAAACACAATTCGCACGCACGCACGCACGCACCTCACCTCGCTTCACTGGACACTCCACGAGATGCACCTTTAACACCTTTGTTGTTATTGTTGTTGTGCTTCGCTCGGAAAAATCGCACGCACTCACGGGTGACACAAACACGACCTTTTGTTGTTGTTGTTGTTGTTGTTGTTGTTGTTGCTTGGTCAATTTTTCATTCACAGAAATCGCACATCCGACGCTCGCGGAATTAAAGCACGCGTTCAGCAACAAACGAATTAATTCATTCACAACACAGTTGAACATCAGCAACTGCTGCTGCTCTACTCTACTCTACAGTCAGTCACAGTCAGCAGTCACACAGTCTCTAATGGATTCCGAAATAAACACGCACCGCGTCCGGGAAAACGTTGCGCACAGTTAAACGCCGAGATAACGACTGATGCGAGCGTTTTTCCTCCACGCGCAACACAGCAGCAGCAGAATCAGGCGCCGTCAACAAAACAACAATGCAGCAACAATGCCAGCACTGCAAGGCTAAATGGAACGCATCTCAATGGCAACAATGTTGCCGCAACAACACCAGCCAGGCGCAAACGAGTTACAATCCACAGCAACAGCAACAGCAACGCCGCAGCATTCGACAAGTAACACGTGTAAATAAGAGAAGGAAAGAAGCGAAGAAAACAAAATCGTTTGTTTCTGTTGCTGTCGTTGTTGTCGTTACTGGCATTGTTATTGTTTTATTGTAGCTTTTGTTTTGCTTTGTGTTGCTACGGTTCGTTGGCTTGCAATGTTGCCAGGGACAACGAATGTTCTTCACAGCCAACAGTTCTTTGGCCACTCAGATTCTTGGCATCATCATTCCTTATTCATTCAAATTAATATCTATAAAAATGTAATTTAATAATTTCTCAGTTCCCACGAAGAGTTTTCTTGGATAAAGAAAGTGAAAATATGCGAGCAAAAATGTTGCACAAATTTCACATTTGAATTCATTTTCTCAAAAATTGTTCAACTGATATAAAAACCTAACTTAAAAACGAGTTTAAGGAGCATATGATGAGATCATGGAAATACTCCGGTGCATTTTTGAGATTTAAAGTAAGCATTTAATAGATTAATCATTGGTTCTACTTTAGTGACAGTTTCTAAATTAATCCTCATCTCTTCCCAATTTAACAGTATATAGTAGATAGCTACTGAATGAGACAGTTACAATGGATTAATAACTATAATAATATAACTTAATAGTAACTTGTACTCTTTGCAGTCATTTAATATTCAACAAGACGAGAATAACATATTCGCAGCAACGTGTTGCCAGCAACATTGTTGAATGAGAAAACTTAACATTGAACTTTTGTGGACTCTAACGATTGTAGTTGTTGTTGTTGTCATATGTGTCTATACACATTAGAGCAACAGTTACAACAATCACAAAAACGATAAAGATGCATATTGCATTTCCAGAGAACTGAATGCATCAGCTTCTTGCAATTCTTTTGATGCTCATGATTACGCTTTCGACACGTACAAAAAAACGCAATTTCAGAAAGCAGAAAGAAAGGAATAGCAACAAAAACCGAAAATAACAATAAAAACAACAGCCAGAAGAAGAACAAGAAGAAGGATGACAGCAGCAACAGTAGCAACAGCATTTAGATTGCTGTCTTTCTGCTGACGCATCATCAATTGTCAGTCAATAAGAATAACAACAAAAGCAACAACAACAACAACAACAACAACAACAACACTAACAGCACCAGCAACAAGAGCAAAAGCAATAAAAAGAAACAAAAGCAATAGCAAACTAGGCAATAATAATAATAATAATAATAGTCGTGGCTCGAATGAAGCGGCAACAACAACAACAACAACAACACTAACAGCACCAACAATTGAGTTGCTTTGCCTTGCCTCGTCCTGTGATATTCTCTTGTGATCTGCTGATTCTTAATTTTATTGCAACTCGTACTTTTCTTGTTGCTGTCGTCTTTTTGTTGTCGTTGTCGCTGTCGCTGGTGTTTTAATGATGAATGCGGTGTTGCTGCAAACATGTTGCACGTAGCAAAGCCATAAATATTTAAACCCGCAAATCGTTTTCTTCACAGCCAGAGCAACCTCTTCTACGCTTTCCTTGTGAATGGAGCAAAAAGCTTAACTCAAGCACATCCTTAAGAAAATCTGTTTCACGACAAAATGCTGAGAAATATCTTTGTAAATTCTTATTTATTGTTATTATGACGATGGGAAGAGCGAATAAAGACGGAAGGTGAACGAAATGCCAGACAAGACTAGTCACATCAGCTGCTGACTATCGATCGGTGAAGCATAATTTGCAGAGTAACAACAACAACAACAACAACAACAACAACAACAACGACGACGACAACAATGATTGATGCTCCACGCATGCTTCGCAGCCACGCCCCTTTTGCTCGATGATCACAAATGCATGCAATCAAATCATTTCGTTGCGTGCGTGTGTTCAGTGATTATGTTGCCACACTCCTTGATACTGCTCACGATTGCTCACGATTGCTGACGATTGTACAGTGTAAAATCGATATTGGATAAAAAAGATCACCGAACATTATCGCATCACATTTAAGCTAAGAAATTGTACATGGAAAGAGTTATATTATGGTATATAATGAAGTCAAACCATGGAATCCCTGTTATATTCCATTTCTTGCAGTGTACTCACGCAAGCTTACAAACCTTGGAAACTTGACTAAATGATCACGAGTCGTGCGTTGAGTTCACGCCGATGTTATGGCGATATCGCTGCGCTGGTGCTTGGTGATTAATGCGTGCCGTTGAGTCGGTAGCTGAGCGCGGCGCTCTTTGAACATTCGGCGGATTCGCGCATTGGAATCGACGAAATTATTAACAAACCGACCGGCGCGCACTTGGGGACCACCCATCAACCTCTCATCGACCACCGCTTCAGCTCCCAACGCGACCGCGCGCTGGTTGCTAAGGAAGCCGGAGCATTTGCAGCACTCATGTGCTGACCACACGTTGCGCGGCGACCACAGATCCTAATTTATGATGGCGATTAGCTCGTGAGGGATGAGCCATGGTGCTGGCACGCGATACGTGGTACATCGAGGGGGTAATCGCAACGTGCTCACAAAAGGGTGAAGGGAAGGTAAGCAGTAGGCTTTCTCCCAAACATTTTAATCTAACTTTTCCCGGATTAACCCATTCCAAACGCTTCGTAATTTGGTGCTTCCTGGGATAAGCATCATCTACTGCTATTTCTGGCCCCATGCCAATGTTGTGGCCGAGGTTGCCAGTTTCTCTACACTGTTGACAGCATGGCACAGTAAGCAAGGCGCCCATAGCCGCTCACCCTCCCCTCCCTCCACGCTCTGTGCTTGTGATCAATGGTTTTCGGGTCCCTAGCTTCCATTTCGAGAGTAGTAAAAGAAATCTCGTGTTTATTTCATTGTTTCAGATGTCTGCCCGAATACAATGTCGTTGTTGATGTTCTGCTTTTAAGTTTCTGTGTTGTTATGTTGTCGCCCTGCTGTCATGCGCTCGATTTGGTGACTGAAGACGGAACAGTTTCCACCACCAGAGTCTAGACCCACCAATGGACCAGTCGATCCAATCGGTAGTTAGAATCGATGAGTGCATATTCAACGCTCTTTACTTCAAGTGGACGTCGCTTATTTAATGAGTGGCATATCTGGTGTTGAATCTTGTTCAATGATCTTTGTGTTTAGTTAGGTATTATACAAATTTCCAGCTATTATTTCGAACACTTTGCCGCTTACGCATTGTTTCCTTATGCAGAATAGTTTTCCGATCTTCTTCTTCTTCCCCCTCAGCTGTCGTTTTCCCCCACCGCAACACAGACAGCTTCTTAAAAAATCCTGTCCATCTGCTGAAATCTTGATTGATTTTTCTGTGTCACGGTGACAATAATTTTGTTATCTTCGTGCGTTTCTGTGTCACTGTCACATTTGTGTCAACCAGAGGGCTTAACAAACAAACAACAACAAAATAATACACCATGCGGCCAGACGATTTTGTGCGCTCCGCTGTATTCAAACTCTACCATTTTCATTTTTTTCCAGTTGTTTGTTTTTGTAGTTTACATGTTTAATATACTCACACACAACGCTATAAAGTGTGGCAACGCTATAATTATAATTAGCTGAAGGTCGTTGGAAATTTTCTCTTAGTGTTGTTGTTCTTGTTATTGCAGACTGTTGGAGAAACTATATTCTTCTATATACATACTCTTCTGCATAAACTTCTGTCGACGCGTCGTTCTTCTGGAGTGACTCATGGAAGCGACTCCGGATTCAGACGAAGCTGTTACCCTTAAATGCAAATATTGAAATAGAATTTGTATTGCTTTGATATTGACATACATATATCTGTGTATATATCTGTGGAGAAACACAAGTTGTGCGAATATCTTTCAGAGCATCTTTGCGTCTTCGAGTTCCTGTAGCATTTGATGGTACTCGTAGTATAGAGTACTCGGGGCAACGAAAGCCAAAGCGAGGGCCTTGTTAAGTCGTCCAAGAAATTTACAATCTTCAAAATAATGAAACTGATATATTCTAAATAAACTGCTAAACTAAATAAATAAATAAATCATTTATAAGATACTAAAAATCATCGAACCGCTTCTTGATGTCATCTTTTGGACTGAATAAACTAGAAATCATCTAATAACGAATCGCATTGGTTTAAGTTCAACTACATTCGTATTAACTGCAAAAAATTCAGATATGTTTAAAATATTAAATCAATACAAAAACTGGCTATAATAAAAAATACGATGCTTGGTCATTTAATTGGGTGGCAAAATCATTTGTAAAACTTCTTAAAAAGCATCCTAAAGAAAACAAATCGTTGGGAACCAGACGATGTCTAGTTGAAGCTTTAATTATAGTTTCATGATGCACGATTATGAAACAAATCGTGTTGAATTCATAACCACGTATTTCGAGAGAATCGGAGACATCATCAAGAGCCGAATCATCCGCATAATATACGCATTGCTTATTATTTTTAAGCTGTCTATAAAAAATCGTCTATAAAATAAACGACAGAAGAGTGAATGAGAAAAATTAAATAAAGCATCTTGTAAAACTTATGATTTTTCGTAGAAAGCGGGGGCCTCTCGAATGTGTCGATGTCGAAAACGATGGTTTAGTTTTTTGATTAGACTGTAAACGCTTCACACTGTCGCCGAATGGTTCAATCGAGAGGACATACTTAAAAATTCATATTAAAAATACTTCCAAGTGATTACTTCACACGTTGTTGGTGAATTCCTATGAATTGCATTCTTCAAACGAGAGCAAATTTCACACTTGAGCGAGAGAATCGTTGTTTTTATGCATACAAGGAGGACTACGAGATTTCCACGCAAAAAGAATGGACCAGGAAAACCGAGTGTCGAGTGGATCGGTCAGTAGATTCACCCCATCGCTCCATCCAGCTTTTCTATAATCATTTACTTTTCCGATACCCAACTTATTAAGTAAATAATATAGATTCACCATCATCATCACTTTCATCGCCTCCGTCCTCGTAATCGACGTTCATCTTCAAGTTCATCTTCGAGGGGTTCGTTGAAGCTGCTAGACTCGAGTCATTGCTGAAGTCCTTCTGTTCTTCCGAAGTCGACTCTAGAATCGGTGAGTCAAACAACGAAAATCGCCGCTTTCCGCGTGTTTGTTGGTTGTCTCACTGGCCATGGCTCCCAGTTGGTTCTATTGTAGCGATTGGTTGGTGCCGGTCGGTTCGATTAGTCGTCTGGTTTCATGATTACTCATCCGATCAACACTCTGTTGAATCGATTTGTCCATATTTCCACCATATCACCACCGATTAACTAAAAAGGGAAGTGTTTTTCCCTTCCGCTTTCCTCTCTCGCAGGACTTTAATAAAATTCCACGACAGAATCTGACAAATCTATACATTTATGGGTCAGCAGGAACGGAACAGGGACGTGAGAGGGAAAGAGACAGACATACAGAGACTTCCGGTGGCGTCTGCAATCGAGTGCAATCAACGAAACACTGGAATAAAATACTAGTAGATGGCTTTTTCGATGTTTTATGAAGATTTAAAAGCAAATAAAACCTCACCTTCGAACCTCTCTAAGCTACGAGTAAGTAATGCTTATGCTGCTTTTGTTGTTTTTCTACTGTTCGCCTTACAGAACCGCAAATATTTGGGTAGATTCAATACTCGACAAATCTTCCCCACAACCCACCAGTGCTGCGCTCCGAACATTCCTTTAAAGAAGAACGCATCCCTAGCATCTGTCGTTATGTAGCTGGAGCTGCTTCGCGTGGAAGTGATTCGGTCGCTGCGTTCGGCTGCTTTGCTCACAACCAGTTAAGCAACCGAAATCTCGGTGATGTTGCCTGCTGCCCGCACCCCGTGTAAAGTGTACCGCAGCCGGGGTTGCCAGAAGTCAAGCAAATGATGCCGCCTCTAATCTTACGAGACCACAGCTTGGCTTCGACGACTGGTGGGGGTGGTGCTGGTGGTAGTGGTGCCGTGTTAGGGAGCAACGGCTTCCTCTGCGGTGACTAACAGAAGCTTGACATTTCATGCAGTTCACTTTTTATCTAAGTCGACTTTGTTTGCTCAGCTGTTGGCTTGGCTGCGTCTGGCAGTGAAAAAGTCTCGGCTCTGAGCGGTTCCAAAGCCCCAAGTTTCGTTCTTAATCAGAACTGAGAAATGTTAACTGCAAACCATGAGCAATTTGGGTGTGATTCGTTAAGGGGCGGTTGATTACAGTTGGCTGAGCCACATTTAAACGATGACGGAGTGTCTAAATATGCCATTTCAATTACCGAATCGAAACGTAATCAAAAACCTACAAAGAGGGAGCTCACCAATTTCCGATTCAATGAGAGCTCACAATTTCTATGCATTTGTGACAACTCTTTCATTTATTCCACTCCTCTGTCAGAAACCGACTCCAGAGCAAGCCTGGCATTTAAGCGACGATTAAAGTACCTCGTTTGTCATGCTTAAGGATGGGTTTATATGCAACTCTTTGTTTGAAAGTATTTGTGGACGTTGACCTGTCAGCATAAGACGACGAAGCAGACGTGGAAGATGTGGAAGAAGGCTTCGAGATCATATTTTCACAGCCTGCCAGTTCGGCGCGCATCCGGATGAAGCAAGCTACAAAAGCAGCTACCAGACAACAGCGATGTAGATAACGCTAGCTGCATAATCTGATGAGGGGTAAAATGCTGAGAAAACGGGAGTCATTGAACCCAACGTTTGAAGAAGGAAGCGGTTTTGACTCTTCTTGCGAGTATATTACACACACAGCGAAAGGAACCTTCTCGGTACAACAAACCGTGTGTGAGTCATGTCCGCAAAGAGTCCTTCCGTCGAAGGCAGGTAGACCGAAGACCCTTTTGACTTCGTAATGATTTTTAAATCCTAATCCTACTACTCCGAAATTCCACTCGAGCCATCCCGGCCCGAGGCCGAAAGTGATTGAAAGCCGCGTCATCAATTGCTTGTCGTTTCAAGCATTCGTTTTCCAATCGGTGACACTGAGAGTATTTCTCTTGCCTTCAACAATTCACGATTTCTACACATCAATTGCATGTGCCACCGCCATCAACTCCTCTTCCTGCCATTCAGGGAACCCTCGACTTCCTGCCATCAAAACTGTGCCTCTTATCGGCGGTGCTCCTCGACGATAAGCACCCTAATAAATTCTCTCGGATCGACAGACAATTAGCGGGCTCGTCCCTGCTCTTCACCTCCCGCGTATCGGCGCCAGAAGCGTCATAAATTTGCGAGGCGCAGAGTCGATTCAGTCAACGGAAATTAAGTCTTTGGGCTTTTATGGCTTCTACTCACTGCCGATCCTGGTCCAGTTGGCATTCCTCTGTTTTGGTTGTGCTTTTGACGTGTGTTGTCATTTCCTGTCCCTATTCGCAACCTAGATGTATTGTTTTCGGACCACCGATAGCCCGGAAGCATCGTCTTTGTACCCGTACCCCGATGTTGCCAACAAGCAGGTCAAAGCAATGCATTTTGAGGGAAATCGACGACATCGATTGATGGAGAACAAAGCTGCAGTTGATTCATTAATCAAGCAGCGAACACCGGAGCAGAATCGTAATGTTTTGCAGGAGAAAGGAGCTTGCATGTTCCCGGATTGAATTCTTCTCCTTGTACGAAGTGAACACTTTGGTGCGAAGTCTTCTACGAGAAGAAGGCTAATTTTGCTACTTGAAAACGTGAAGAAATGTTTTTCCTCTTCCAATTTATAAAATACTATCGTACATCTCCACCGTCTTTTCGGAAACTATGCCAGGCAAAAAATCACACTTGTTGAGTACACTTCGCTAGGCACCGTAAAAATGTGCCGTAAGAATTAAAAATAGTCTCTAAAAAACCGCCACAAGTCCAGGCTGTTGCGCAGAGAAGAGTTGCCGCCCCTTCCCTGCCACTACCACGCTTCCCTCCACACGTTGTTGGTTTCATTACAAAAGATCGTATATATTCTTGAAAATATTCTCATATATTTTTAGCGTGCACATCAAAGAAATGGTGCCAGAAACTACGCCAAGCGGCTTCACGAATCTAGAGCGAACGGAACTGCAGCGAACGCGAGATGGCGTTGGTGATGACGACTCACTAAGTGGCGGCAGTCGTAAATTCTGGCCAAATCAACGGCATATCCACGGGTGCCCACAGCTATTCTGTTAAGGGAAGGCTAAACGGTTCATTTATGATTGGTTGTGCTATTTTTTTTATCAAGGATGCTCAAGGACGTTTTAACTTTAGGGATCTTTATAAAAGTATGCGCTCTTCAATATGAACTTCGATTCCAGCTCAAACACAAATCCATCGTTTTTGGTTTCCTTTCGATTCCTTTTCTTCAAATATGTACATCTTAATGGTTCCTATATAAGCAAATGAAGGCGAAATACACATCAAAGGAAATCATTGCGCTTCCATTCAATTCAGAATATAATAGAATATGAATATGATTATGGTGACTATTTCCAGGGTGCCCACATTCCAAAAGCCCTCTAAAAAGTACGCCCATGCAATCAAGTGCGTCACAACAAATGATCATTTTATGCAATAATCAAAACTATACACGATTTACGCTGACAAATGTTCGAATTACGTGTGTTTCGATGAGTGTTCAGTGGGAGGAGGGGGCGAGGGGCGAAGGGTGATGGAAAATGGAGGAAAATCTGGTCTTCAGTCGCCAGAAGTGACAACGCGCTCCAAGTGAGAAAAGAAACTCTGCGAAGTGGGCGTCGTTCGGATCACTCGTTAATTTTTAATTATTGCAGGTTTTCAATCGGACGAAGAAGTTTTTCGACCTACTTTCATCCAAATTTGCAGCAGTTGAAAGACGTCTAAATTCGCAAATTGTTTCAAATATTCTGATGGAGATGTACATCTGAATTTTTGAATTAATTGCAACATTATTATTTTCTATTGTATATTGGTGAGCGATAATATTAAATATTATTAAGACCCAAAATTAATTAAGAGATATAAATGCATAATAATATTAAGAGAAATGGTAACAATTACATTTATTAAAGTGAAACTTCTGAAATACTCTTCAACTAAGTTATTCTTTGAATTTTTATTTGTATGAAATGAAGAATCTTCTTTCCTTTGCTAGCGACTGTATTATTTCATTTTACTTTCACAATTCATTTTCTATTATAAGCAAAAGAAGCATCTAAAAAGCATTAAGTAAGAATCTGAGCACTTTTCTCAACTCTTCCAGAAACTATCATAATTTAACGTAACATAAAAAAATAAGGGGCAAATAAAAAACGTGACCCTTCAAGAGCATCGAAAAACTTACTCAATTATGCAATTATGTAATTGACCCTTGCCCTTTTCTCCCAAAGGTTTCGTCATTTTCAATACTTGTTGAAAATTCACTGGAGTTGCCCATCAGAGCAGAACGTATATAGTATTAGTGAATCACCTCAACTGTTTGGATTGATCCACACACAACGCTGACTCATTTCAGATGCCGAGTACCAAGGGCAGGGTGGGACTCTTATTTTCCATACCTCAGTGCTCAACATCATCGCCAACTCTGCGCACCAGCCACACTCCAAGTGGCGGAATTTTATTTTGACTGGAATACGTGAACGATTTCAGGTCGCCGATTTCACAGCCTAATGGATGTGATACTTCTTCTAGTCGATGCAGTGGAATCAAGTACTTATTTCAGATGAATATTTTATGGACATTGTTTTTCTCTCCCGTCGACAGAGAAGAACACTGTACAATATTCTGAGCTGAACAACTCACAAAAGCGGGACGGAAGAAGGCCAGGAAGTGAAGGACGAGGAGGTTGTGAGGAAGAGTGCTATGGAGGTGGTGCAGAACAGCGCCTACCTACCTATACACGAATTTGGAGTGGTCTTTTATTATTTATATTCAAAAGCAGTTGTAGAATTTTTGTGCAAAGCAAAGAATCTCAAACCTCAATCGATAGAGTGACTAAAGAAAAATTCAAAAATTCGTTTCTCGAACGAAATATGATAGGAAAGGAAAAAGGAAGAAAAATCAAAAATAATAACTTAAAAATTATACTAAGAAACAAAAAGCAGCAAGGTTTCCATTTCATTAATAATTGAAGTTGTGATAATCAATACTAGAACGGAATCTCTGGAACTTAAGGAATTCTTTTGGAAAATTACTATGGTTTTTAAAAATACTCATTCTAATGGTTTTTTAAGTATTCATTTTAATATATCCTTTCCTTTCCTTTCCTTTCCTTTGTTTTCGTTTTCTTTCCTTTCCTTCCGTTATTTCGATATTCCAGAATTTTAAAATCTGATGCACTTGCATTATCCATTCTGGCTGAATACTCGTAGATGAACGTGTGGGGTCAATGAATTCTATTGAAAGCATTTCATTTCAAATATTTTCCTGAAACGTACAACAAATTTTCGGCTGTTTAAAAGAATCTCGCAGCTGATGTTTAACTGAATTCAATATAAAGAAATCCAGGAATCCGAAGATTAGTTTTATGTTTTGTGTTATCTCGTATACTCGTGTATGTACCCATACATATACAATACATATAATATATCTATTATCTTTGATCCATTCAGGGAGTTGTACTTTAATTATAAAATCCATTATGCAAGATCGAAGCTATGTTTTACGGGAATATAAGAAAAATATTCTGCAGTCAATGAAGCAGTTAAGAAATTGTTGAGAATTCTCGTAAAATCAAAGCTTCTGTTTACGTTATCATATACAATAGCATAGCATAGCAATAACACGCCAATACATGAAGAACAGCAACAAAGCGATGCAATCATAATCGCACATAAACTGATGATGTACGTTAAACTGGTGAGGAAATAACACCTCGTTTATGGTGATGATGGCGTCGTTGTTGTTGCTGTGTTTAGTGTTGTTTGTTTGTTGTTGCTGATGCCTTTCGAAAGATGTCAGCTGCAAGCAGGCACGCAATGCTTCCTGGGCGTATCTCACAGTTGCACTTGGATGCCAGAACATGTATTAGTAACTGTAAATTCGTATCCACTAATTAATTGCGTTATTCATAGACAACAACAAAGTGTTCAAATGAAAATTTATGAGCTCAAGCTTTCAAGTTGTTTTCATTTCAACGCAGTTCATCCGTAGTGAGGAGGCAACGCAGTAAGTTTTGTGTGTGTGTGTGTGTGTATGTGTGTGTGTGTGTGTGTGTGAGGGAGCCAGACCAATCACGTGAAAGAGAAAGTGTTAATTGAGAAAACAAACTTTTTAAACTCTCTTGATGAGGCGAGAAATCATTCAATTACTTTCCAAGGGGGAAGCATTCAATTCGTTGTTGTTTGGTTTGGTTTTTGTTTTTCTTTGCAGCCGTCCAACCGTGCCGGGAGCAATCATGGTGGATTCAACTGGTTTGGAATGGTTTCAGTAGACTTGCTGGTGGGAATAAAAGACGGGGAAGCACTAAGATTAGAATTAATTAGGTAGAACATTTCTGAATAACTCCCGGTAGCCAACGAAATCTTTTCTTTTCCAATCTGAGTTCAATTAAGAATCTCCGTTTCTCACGATCTCTTCAACTCGACTGAGGAACACTTCCATGCTGATGCCGGTTGCGTTAAAGTAGCTTCCTTCGTGTAATTTATTCTCTTTGTTGCCAACAAGTGCTGTGTTTTGGCTGATCCAAGTGCCTCGCCAGCTTCGGGTCTAGCGCTGTATAAAGGCAACCAACTCCAGGCTTCGTATCTCTCCTTCTAATCTACTTGGAATGTCTTATTTAGCAGCGCTTCTGTTGCCAGCAGTATTCCACTGAGCACACATACGAACAGACACGAACAAACACGAACACAACCCTGACACATTCCACATTCAAAACTTTCTGTAGATTCAGCATAAAATTCACCTGTTTGTGTAGTTGGGCTTCCATTGCAGCAGCTGTGTGTGTCTTTTGCTAGTATTTTTGGCAAATAAACGCACTCACTCGAGTGCTCCTTGGAACCTTGAGCAAATACATTTGAAGCAGAGGAGGAGGAGGAGGAGGAGGATCAGGAATAAGTTGCAGTGCCAAATGATTGTCCAAGTAATACACTTGCGCCTGTCTGCTTGGCCGAAAGACAGACCAGAATGCGTTTGCACAAGCAGACATTCCAAGAGGAAGGCACCGAGTAATGGGTGAATGAATGCATGCATGAATGCAAAGTGGAAGAAGAGACAGCAAAATAGCGCCGGAATTCAGTTTACAGACAAAGAGTTTTACTCTGCTGTTTGATCCGAAGAATTCGACTTCATTCATGAGCACTTGAAATGGAGACCACGAATGTTCGCAAGTAATTCAGAATCATAGCAATCGTGCTGCAGTTTTAAGCTATGCTAAATGAAGCTTCGAAGCAGTACGAACGCGAATACTGAGATGCGCGAGAGAAAGAGACAGATAGAGAAAGGATTCATACTCATTTAGGTTCCGAAACTTTCTGATGTGCTTTTGATGCGCTCTCATAAAATTCTCAACGTAGCACTGCTGTGCTATCCGAACCGTATTCCAACAATGTACTGGATACAATACTCGCTGATGTCCCGATGCCACGCTAGATTGAAGCTCCTCTGCTCAGGTTAACCACGGAATCTCTGTTTAAATGTTTATGGCGAAGTGCCACGCGTTGCACTCAACAACAGGTTCATATTTTCGACACATTTTTCAATGGCACGCCGCGTGTATCTGCGTATCTGGATGTCTTCTAGCCTGTCCACCTGTCCATCTGTTTGTGTGGCTGTCTACCTGCCGGTACCGCTGCCCACCAACTCCATTATGAAGATGTTGGCCACACGCTGCCGCCTCGGCGGCTCGCCTGCACCACATTCGCTGGGAGCTGCTGCTGAGGAACGAGTGGAGGACATGCTAACGAAGTGCCGTACGTTTAAGAGGAACAAATTGTAAGCTGCAAGCAGATATCACTCGCCGATAATGTGAAGCTTACAACGCGGCCAGCAACTGCAACCGACAAAGCAAAAAACGAGTACCTGGCAACACTCTCCAGACGCTGACAAGCCTGATATGCGGCTCTGGACTTGAGTGTTGCAATAAATCGCAAGTGTTGACAAAAGCAAGCTGATAGCTCCGGCGGCCGCGAGTGAATTTCGGCGGATGGAAGGATAGGAAATTAAAAACGAAAGTCTGAGTGAGAGTAAGTCGAGAGGCAGCATTATGCTAATCTGGATTATTTGGATATTTCACGGGGAATGAGTTGAGCTCCAACTCAGTTCGGCGGATAACAAAATTCAGCTGCTTCCACGTAACAGTTTTCACGCTCAGATCATTTTGCGTACTTAAGTGGAAAACTATTCACGATTTTAAATGTTATTCAATATGAAATCGTGTCCAATTCACCATTGAAGACACAGTTTGAATCTGTACTATAGTTCTATATATTAATCATGGGTTAATGAAGGAATAAATGAACAATGAAGGAATGAATAGAGGACAAAATGTGAAAGGATTCAAGAATGAATGGTAAACTATTGAAATGGCGGATTTCAGTAGTAAATAAAATACAAGATGTCGGAAATAAACAACATTTCCATTGCATACTCTTTGCATTTGCGCATAGTATTCGTTTTACAAAATTACTTGGTCAGAAATACTTTTGATTACACTTCTAACAGCAACTTCGACAGACACAACATCAAGTGAAATGAGTGTACACAAAACCTTCGATATTAAACAGAGTTCTGCAGCTCCAACCTAAAAGTATGCAAAACTCGCAAACTACACACAATCAAACGACTGACAGACAGCCGGACAGAGTTCCGTCCAGCCTGCCGCCAGATAAACAATTCACTTGGCCGTGATTAAAATCCAATTTGGGATTTATTTGTGCGGGGTTGCTGCAGCCTCGCCAGCGGCTTACAGAGTTGACTGCATTTGCGAGCAGCGACTTTCCTCGCTGTGCAACGAACGATGCACTGCTCTGAACTGTCGCACTTTCAATGCGCTGGTGCCAGGCTCAGTTGGCACTGATTTAAGTTTTCTAAGTCTCTCCTGGAAATAAATAAATTTCATAGACTGTATTATAGCCACGTATATTATTGTAGATTGAGGATTTCTGGGATCGCCTGCGAAACAGTAAACAGAACAGATTGATTTCTAGATTATGTGAGCGCTTTAAAGTGATTTTATTCTCATTAGAATGAATTGGTTAAACTAAGTTTTTGGCTACCAACGCCGTCCCCTTCCTCTTTTCTTTGTGTTGCCGTGTTGACGTGTGTCATCATTCAGAAATTGCGAAATTCGTTCGAGTAATTTTTTCAAGCACAATCCGGCGAGTACTTCCATTTCCGCAACCTTGGGTTGGCTTTCCCGACTTCACACGCGAAGGATTCCCGAGAGAAATCCCATTTGCGGATAAACTGAGTGTTTATGGAACGAGTACGTGTTAAACAAAACAGTGCCAAAGCTTGACTTGTTAGTGTAAAGTGCCATTAATTGTCCCCTGGACCCCTCCCGACAACCCTGCACCATACACACACTGAGGTTAAACGTACATGCAGCGTGAAGGAGACTAAAAAGTGATTAAAGGTGAAAATAAAGTGCAGCAGGAGGTTTAATTTAAAAAGCGACGCACATTTTATTGTCATAATACTATTTTTTGTGTACTTTTAAGTGTTGAAGAACCCCATGATAATAATTTTTGGATTAACTGACATTTTTTTAATTCAAATTTAAGGACAGGTTCGTAAAGAATTCTAAATGAAATCTATGTTTAGTTATAAAGACTTCTGCTTTCATTCTTCGGGATCATTTCTCAACAATTCCTCTTCGATTCTGGGCAGTGTTGATTTGAGTTTCCAGTTTCACGGGACGTGTTCTTTAGGAACGTTGAAGGAACGTCCAAGCCTTTGAGGAAAAAACACGGCACTCTTAAATGACACGACATTCCGCTTTGTCATGAAATCATTTAAACCCAATCTTTTTTCATAGAGACACAACCGATTTCGTTTCACTCCAGACTCACAATCAAATTCATAAAATAAAACAATTGAAACAATTTTAAAGTTTCCACGAATCGCTTTGAAAACACAAGCTGATGGACCAACATAAAGTCTCCGTCTGCTCATTCGATATTTCGAAAATATTCAAAGATAATCTCAGGGAAGTCGAACGTCCTAAAAAAACAACCGAAAATTTAAAAAAAAGCGTCTTCTTCTTGCGCTTCTTTGACAAGTGTTTTAAAACTCATAAAACGTCGCTTCCACCAACCTTTTAAATCTTCCCTCCCCTTCCGGGGTCTATAGCAACCAACGTTGTCAGCAACGCTACGCTTGTGATGCGCCATCATATTCTCAGACGTTGTTGTTGTTGTTCCTGCGCTTATTGCTGTTGTAATTGCTGCAGATCTTTACGACTGTCTGCCTCGATGCTTCGTTTGTTTATTTGTTGTTTTCATTAAACCCACTACATTTTATCACTTGAGATGTTACGTATACAGAACATAATTTCTTGATGGCCCCTAATTTTCAACATCGCATTCTTCTGGCTCTTATCTCAAGCAGTCATCGCTTAATTCGCCACAGTTTCTGTTGTCTACTTCCCTCTCTCTCGCTCTCGGTGGCCGACGTCTGTGGCTGCCGGAATCCTTTGTCACTTTGGCCTCAAACAAGTGCAATTAACGATATTTCCCGAACTCTTTCAACTTGTTGTTGGGTTCTTCAATTCCTTTTGCCTTTTACGATCATTTCTGTATTTTATTATGTTTTCGCATTCAGAGGAAGTTGTTGCTGTTCATTATTTTAACGATGCACTCCTTGTGATGGCCCTGCTCTTTCGGTTGCTCCTCGTCTGTTTACTGTTATCAGAGGCAACATTTTACGAGTCATCATCATCAACATTGTGCATCTCTCTAAAGCGGGCTGCCTGCCTTCTGGGAGATGCTATAAGGACGCAGTCTTGGCTGGCATAACGTGACTCAGTCTTTCTTACGACGCTGATATGTCGCTCTTACGTGATCACTGCCCTCGATTTGAACCTTTAATCAGTTTCGTGGTTAGAATTCACACGAAAACACCCAGGTTTCGTCTAATATTTCGGGATAATCCTATTGCAGTAACAGGAACAATCTTAATTTAAAATCTTAAAAATCCTCTCGTGTTCGCATAAAGTAACAAAAGGAAAAAAACGAAGGAAAATACGTCAAATCCTTGATTTGTTTCTCTCCTGGTAACCACAAATTTGGCAAATACAAAAGCAAACAGTTGCTTAAATATTAATAAACAGCAGGAGGAGCATGGAAGCATTGTGAAAGCACTGTTGAGAGTTGTCTAGAGAGGGACAGACGCAGGAACAGAAGTGCCACTAAATAACACAACCTCTCATGGACCTCGTTCCGCCCTCGCCCTCACCCTGAAAGCAAACAACCACTTCTGGAGAAATTGTTTGAGAAGAACAACGGAGAACAACAGCACAGTGAGTCTTCATCCTTTTTCTGCTTCCTTTGTATACATTCTGTTTTCCACAACATCAAACCAACACTCAGCAAAAAGAAACCCACTCACATTGCCGAGTCCCGTCTACATCCTTTCTGATTCGTTCAAAGGTCTGCTTGTAATTATCCTGTTTCCTAAAACCATTAAGTAAACAAGACTGCCTAAAGTCGGCTTGCGTTGAGTTTGTTGTTCCCAGACACATTCCTTTGCTCGCACTTTGGTGGTCAAAACCACAAGGATCGTGATGCAGGTACGTCCCAGCAACCCATTTGGAACGTAGGTACCTATATACATTCACACATACATATGTACGTACTTTTGGCATGTACCACTGAAAATGTCCTGTTTGCGGTTTGAAGGGTTTTAATGAATTCTCAATTGGTTTTTCTTTTAAGGCAGCACAAAGAAGCTTGGCAGCGTCTGGATAAAAATTAAGCAGCACGACTCAAGAACAGACCCCTTTTGAAGTCATGTTCGTGGAACTCACCAGAGGTTCGAAGTCATGAGTTCGATTAAATACGAAATCCGCTCAGGTTGGAGAACCTTCAATATACTGAAGAGAAATATTGGTGATTTTTTAAACGTGCACATTTCAAAATTAATGAAATGATTCTCTGAAACGGTATTTGAGTAAACGATTATTGTTATAAATTTCAACTGTCACAATCTGCAATGTCAAATGCTGTTAAATGGTCCAAGTGGACATCATTTACTTATTGATAGAAGTTTAATTTATTATTTATTGCTTTCTGCGACAACAATTGCTAATTTTGAATTATTGCGAATACAAATAATATTTACACAATATATGTATATACATAAGTACTAGCACAGGCACTTAATATACAAATGCCGAATGCAAATGATGCATCGTGGCATCTGTATATTGTTTGTCTATGATACTGCGAGTATAACTACTCGTTGGGTTGTAAATCTTTTGTTTCTATTTTCTTCAGCTTTAAACTTACATTTGAAGGAATTCAATACCTGAGGACTTTGAAGCCCCCCACGGAGTTGAATCTGCCTCTTTGCATTGCATTTGCAGCAGCATTTTTTCCAGAGTGTACTGTATTTTAATCACTGGCGCCAAGGACCAACCACTGATGCCTTACTTCAATACCTTACTTCAAAACTGAGACTCTGGACCACAAAGAAATTACAATCCACAAAGATTATGGTGGATAACCAGCCTGGTAGCTGGTTCGAGGGTTCGTACCTACTTCGTAGTTCATACGGTCGGTTTTCGCTTGATTACTGTATCTTACTGTATAGTACACGTAGTATCATTACCATGTTATCCTCCACGAATGGGCGTGCTATGCTATATAAATTTCCTTCTCAAGGTTCTGAGTTCAAGGATCTTACTACAGAGGTCACTAGGTCATAGGGTGGCATTTCAGCTTCGCCCGAGTTGAGGTAGCCCTCTTTCTGGTTTAATTTCAATTCAATTTTAACATTTGTTCAGTTCTCATTTTCGGAGCATTAATGTTGTCGCTTCCGTTATCGTTGGGCACATAAAACGGACGCGTTTAATTTTGTCAGTTAAATTTCGTTATACGAATTAACTTTATTTGCTGCTCTTTCCCGACAACTGTTTCTAGTTCTTTGTTTGTATTTCGGAGATTTATTTGGCTCTTTCAGTATTCTGATCCATTCTTTGTATCAGCTTTGTGATGGTTTCTTTGTTATTGATTCCTTGTGTTTCCCGAATTTATTGTACATATACTTTGTATTATTTATTGTAGATATATACACTTCTATCCACATTTTACTGAATCGGTCGTTTCAGTTGAAGTCGACCATTTCTAAAAGTTATTTAAAAGAACAATTTTTTTAGAATGCGGTATGTACCAACTGTGTACGAGTATGTGCTTTAATTTATTTTACTTTAGTTTTACGATTACGAATAACCATCTATTTACGTTGTTTTTTACTTTTTAGATAACTGTTACCCACGTCCTATCGTAGTTGGCGATCCGGGCTTACGGAGTGTGTTTCTTTTGGCCGTTTCAATGAATTTATTTTATCTTTTTTCTTGTTTCCTCCTACGAAGGAACCGTTTCTGCTCGTTGTCTTCTCCTGGCAATCTTTTGCTCTGTTGACCTTTTTTGTGACTTGGTAGAGTGGTATACGAGTAAATTATAACTCATTTAATGAAGTGCCTATCATTAACCTTTCTGCAGCAGACAAGTAATCTTTCGGTCCCAAATGTAATCAAAGAGGTTCTGTCGAGGCAACTCTAGGAACTCAATTTATTTGTACATGTTTTCCAAGCCAAATTGAACTTAATTGAACTTATTATATTATAGCCAGACTGTACTGTACTAGAGCTGACCTTGAAACCCAAAAACCTTTTACCAAAGCGGCATCCATAAGGCTGCAACAAAAAGAAAGAAGCGTCTCAATCCAACAGCCAAACCTGCTCAATGGTTTACTTAATGAGCCGAGGTCATCAATCAAACTAATGAATAAACGAAAATGTTTCCATTCCCAGACGTGCCCATGTGGTTAGGGTCACCAAGAGGGCACCAGCAGCAGCCACAACCAATGTAGCTCCTAACCTCTTGACGATTTACTTGCCAAACGTCAAAAGTGCTGGATACAACCGCAGCTGCTTTGGACCTGACCTGTCCCACTGAAAGCTGGCTCTATTGAATGGCTGTTGTTTTGTCAGTACCGTTTTGTCATTCATCCGTTCAGCAGCAACCGCAGCACCACCACCACCTGCCACCGATGACAGTTCTACATAATTAAAAAAATAGTTTTCAGTTTCTCTTTCGCCGGAGCTCATCATAAGCTGTCAGTTGGCAAGCGGTACGTAGTTGGGCACAAACATTTGCGACAATTTGACACTTTATACAAACAACAACAACAACATAAGCAAAGAGATAATCCGCATTATTTCCCTCGTCTTGAAATATACACAGTATATGTACATACATACGCTCGTAATTTGAATAGTGATTAAAATGTGGGAAGTTTTAATTAATTCTGTTGAGCACATAATTATTTAACCGTTTGTTGCTCTTATTTTTCTTTCTTTAATCCATTATTCATAATGTAAACATTTTTTCATTGGGATGTTCTAATAAATTTTAAGAATTTTGATGTTTTAACTATCAAGAATAAGAAAACCATAATAAATAATATCTTCTTTTTGTATACATTTAACAATTGATGTAATGCAATGTAACACAGTATTTATGTATATAGATTTTTAACACTTTTTTTACCACATAACATATGTTTGCATATTCAGTTTTATTTTCTTGTTGAGTTCTCAAATCAAATTTTCATATGCGTATGGAAGAAATTCAGAAATTGTGCTATTATTATTAAAACCAGTAAACTTGGTCCGGAGAATATAACATGTAGAAAATAATACAATGTAATGATAAAACTCGGCTATAAATAAAATTTAAGAAATTATTGTGGAATTAACATTTCTGTATTATAAAAAACTATTCACGTTAAATTCTCCGCAGTCAGTCGAATGAGCGAATTTTCAGTCCGCTCACGATCCAGCCGAGTACATTTTCAATAATTCATATGACAAAATGTTGGGGAAAACAATCAAATAACGAAAAGATTCGTACAGAGCGTGTACACCTCTCCATACTCACCAAACCAACAAAAATACTTAGCATCTGCCAGCGAGTACATGACGCAGTCACTAACTATTGTACATTCGCTCTCCCCCCATTCCCCTCCAACACACCTTCCACCTTCAAAACAACACTTAATAATGACGACTGGTTTATGTTTTTAATTCTACTCACAGTGTGGTTACGTTTGCGTCGCAAAACCCACTTAATTGAAGAGCGTCGAGGTGTCTGCTGTGGTTGCTGCGCGTGCGTGCTGCGTTCATCAGATCCGGCTGGCATTCACCACAACTGTCACCGGCATTCGCATGCAATTGGAATTTTTAAGCTCAATAGCGAAAAATCGCTAGCAATAGGCAAGTTTTGAGAATCCATTTAAACGAAATCAGCGCTTGGAACTAGGAGTGTGCAGGGAGCGGAAATGCGGTCGACGTTGATGAGCAACGGACAAACGAAACGACGCGAACGTTGCGTGAATTTGCAATAACTAAGTGCGACTTTCAACACATTTGAATTACTTTTTCTTATGTACTTAGAATTTCAGTCTTAATCACAGAGAAGTTGGGTTGCGAGCCAAAAGCTGGTCCCCATTTAATACATATTTACCTGCACCACTGGCGTTTTTATATTTCACTGTATCAGTAACTTTCAATAAGATAATATGATGGAAAATTCTTTCGGCTAAGTATTGTACGAGGTGTTTCAAATTACTTGGTGAAACACTTAGTGGAAAGTTATTCCATTATGTGATGTGTAACGATATAAATCGTTATATTTTGAAGTTATTTGTCTGTTTTTCATTATATTTTAATGTTTTAAGATAATTTTCCTCCCTCTGGCTAAGAACGGCGCTTCGTTTTATTGGAGTCAATTTTCGACGTCAGCAGCGAAAGCATAAGGAACGTTTACTGTAGACGTAAGGAGACGTGACGGGTCCGCTATTACGATATCATAACTCGTTTGCGTCTGACCTAACTGGGAAGTCTGACCCTTAGAACAGGGCCTTTCATTAAACTTACGTTCTACTTTTTTGTTCCAAATGAAAAATACCGCAAATCGATAAACTAACATTTTTCATAAGCTAAGACACACACCAGACCTACAAAAATACTATTGCGAATGGCACAATCTTGTTAGAAACACTTTTTATGCTGAATCACAATGTGAGGTAGGCACAATACAACAGACTGCGACAACGCCAAGAAATGTCAAAATAATACAGGTTCCTCTTTTATGGGAAGAGAGAAAAAATAAATTGTCTGTGCTGCCGACGATGATGCGATGAGATAAAAATTGGACATTTTCTATTTGCAGTATTTGTCGATGCGCTTGCTCTTGTTTCAGTTTGTTTGCACTTTTATTAAAGGAATATTTTGCTACCAAAAAAAATGTAAACAAACGTGCTCTCTGTCGACATCTCGGAATCAGCTGATTTTTGACAATTCGTGAGTGTCGTTGATGACAGCGATTTGTAATTTTTTTGAAGCCGCCATGGTGTGAATTGTGAATTTCATTTGACATTTGCGAATGGTGTTTGACTTGGCAGCACTTCGGGGACGTGCGTTAATTTCACCGTATATAGACGAAGCAATCGAAAAAACAGGAAGATTGGGTGCAGTGATAAAAGATATAAAATTGTGGCAGTAAACTGCAAACTTTAGAAATAGAAATTGACTGTGATTGAGTCCAGCAGCACTTCGAAAAAGAAGTACATCGAAATAAAAGATGGAAGCTTTAATTCCGGTGATAAACAAACTGCAGGACGTATTCAACACAGTTGGCTCGGATTCCATCCAACTACCACAAATTGTAGTGCTTGGAAGTCAGGTAAAAAAGAACGAGAATTACAAAATTTCGTGCAAATGGAAATGTATAATTAGACGGATTGTAATAAAGTATGGGAAATAAAAGCCCAGACTTTCCTCCTGTTCCGCTGAAGCCTCTCTTTACAGCTAATTATATAATTTAACCACAATACTGCCGGCTCAGTCAGTTCAATTGATGATTAATGATAAATCAATTAACACATCTGTGACTTTCCAATTTAAATTAAACTTTCAGATGAATTTTAAAATTATCTGTACAACTTTATATAATGCAATAGTCTGCTTTAGAAAATCAATGGAATGTGTATGTTTGTGTAATACACAATTTTCATGATTAACTTGCGGAATGTACGTCAACAGTGGCGCGAAATAAGCCAACAGCTGACAATAATGACGTATTCTTCCTCTTCCATAACATACTTTTATACACTTGCATATAATACTTGAATTTTCCATTGAATTCAAAATTAAATAACACGAAATGTGCTTTGAACTTCAACCAACGTAGTTTGTTTTTACTTTATTTATTTCTACCTTTTTTCCGTTTCTACATCAATCCATTTTGATTTAGAATTCCACAATTTTTCTCAGTTTTTTTATACCCTACACCTAAAGGGTAAGGTATATTATTTTTGTCACGAAATGTGTAACGCATAGAAATATAGAAGACAGATATAGAAAAGTATATATATTCTTGATCAGCTCCACCTCCTGAGTCGATTTAGCCATGTCCGTCCGTCTGTCTGTCTGTCCTTGGAAATCACTATCACAGGATATATATCGGAATTTAATTTGCAGAAATATCGTTTTTTGTTGCCGAAGGACTGTTATTGAAAATGGGCCAAATCGGTCAACGCCTACTTTTTATGAAAATTGGATATCGTCTTTGGTTTTTGAGTTATGAAAACAAAATTACATTTTTTCTGGTTACATTTAATTTACGTAAGTTCTTCGACTTCTCGAATCTTAAAGGGATATATACAAGCGTACAGCTACCTGGGGTGTAATCTTTAATGTCGTTGGGATTAACTAGAAGAATAATGTAAAAATAATAAATGTAATAAATAATGTAATAAAATTCCTTATTAGTACATATATACATACATATATGTACATATGTTAATAGCTATGTATGTAATGTGATTCTTTCAGAGTTCCGGCAAAAGTTCCGTCATCGAAAGTTTGGTGGGTCGTTCATTCTTACCGCGTGGCACTGGCATCGTAACTCGACGCCCTTTGATTCTGCAGTTGATTCATTGCCCTCTGGAGGATCGTGAAAACCGTTCCGCGGAAAATGGTAAGGAATTTGTATATGTACATTTTTACGCTATATACGCCAAATGTAATTCTGTTTGTATGTATATATGTACTTAACATTCCTCCCGCAGGCACTGTCAATGCCGAGGAATGGGGCAAGTTTTTGCATACCAAAAGAACCTTTACGGACTTCGAACAGATACGGAATGAAATCGAGAAGGAAACGGAACGCGCTGCTGGCACTAACAAAGGGATATGCCCAGAGCCCATAAATCTGAAGATATTCTCAACACGCGTGGTGAACTTAACGCTCGTAGACCTGCCCGGTATCACCAAAGTGCCTGTCGGCGACCAACCGGAAGACATCGAAGCGCAAATTAAGGATTTAGTATTAAAATTCATAGAAAATCCGAACTCTATAATATTGGCAGTAACTGCGGCCAACACAGACATGGCCACAAGCGAAGCTCTGAAATTGTCTAAGAACGTAGATCCCGATGGCAGACGCACACTAGCTGTGGTAACTAAACTCGATCTCATGGATGCTGGCACAGATGCAATTGACATCCTCTGTGGTCGCGTGATTCCCGTCAAGCTGGGCATCATTGGGGTGGTAAATCGTTCGCAGCAAGATATCATCGACCAGAAGCATATCGAGGAGCAACTAAAAGACGAAGCTGCATTTCTTCAGCGCAAGTACCCGAGTCTAGCTACGCGTAATGGGACGCCCTACCTGGCCAAGACACTGAACCGGCTACTTATGCATCACATACGCGACTGTTTACCCGACCTGAAAGTATGTTTTTCTTAAACGACTTTGCAATCAGATTGCCGTGATTTCTTTGTTTTCTCATAAAAAACATATATATTTTTTAGACTCGTGTTAACGTTATGTCTTCACAATTCCAATCGATTCTGCATTCATACGGCGATGACGTCTCCGACAAGAGTCAAACCCTGCTGCAAATTATAACAAAGTTTGCCAGCGCTTACAATTCTACCATTGACGGCACCGCACGTAACATTGAAACGACCGAGCTTTGCGGTGGCGCACGCATTTGCTATATTTTCCACGAGACATTCGGTCGCACCTTGGACTCAATACATCCGCTGGCGGGCCTTTCAAAGATGGACATTCTCACGGCCATACGTAATGCTACAGGACCCCGGCCGGCGCTGTTCGTTCCCGAAGTCTCGTTTGAGCTCTTGGTGAAGCGTCAAATACGTCGCCTGGAGGAGCCCTCACTGCGTTGTGTCGAGTTAATACACGAAGAAATGCAGCGTATTGTACAACACTGCGGCAATGAAGTGCAGCAGGAGATGCTGCGGTAAGTCCGCCAGACATTGTCGAGAAATAGGTAAAATGTTTGCTAAAACTTTTCTTATACTACTTTAGTTTTCCAAAACTACATGAAAAAATCGTGGACGTTGTGACTCAGTTGCTGCGTAGGCGGCTGCCTGCAACAAATGTTATGGTGGAAAATCTGGTTGCCATTGAGCTGGCTTACATAAATACTAAACACCCAGATTTCCATAAGGATGCAGCTTTGGTGCCCAGCCTGTTGAAGGCGGACAACTTACCCGAACAGTACTCACAGATGAACACGCAACAACGTCGCTCGAACACACCTCGAGCTTCGAATTCGTCTCCTCAGATAAATATGGCGCATCAACAGCACTACCATCAGCAACAGCTAATGCATCAACAGCAGCAGCAACAACAACAACACCAGGATACTCAAGATCAGGTAAAACCTTCAAATTAATTACGAAATCCTTTATAGCTCAGGATTCCAAATCGTACATTTTTAAGGAGCAATTCAGAATCAGTCTTTGTATTGCTTTCAAAGAACTCTGGTGATCTAATATTTGGCTTAGTTTCATGTATTATATTGTTAGTAACTTTTGTAAACGACATTCTCTTATAATATATTAAGTTATAATCTATGATATAATGAAAGATATTTCTAATCAGTCACAGATAAAAATTGATTAATTGATGTACATATTTAAAAGACTCCAATCTTCTCGCTTTAATTTTTAGAATCACGTCGGAGAAAATGTACCAAATAATTGGCTCTCCAACATATTGCCTCCGGCGCATACACGGCCTGATAGCATAGAGAATTCGGCTAGCAACACGCCGGTGCATAACAACATCATCAGTCCAGTCAAACCTGTGAATCTGCTGCCCGATGTGCCCGCAAAGCATGAATCAAGGCGTCTCACAGATAAAGAACAAAAGGATTGTGATGTCATTGGTGAGTTCAAGTAACACCAAACCTTCCAGATTCTGAAAACTAATCAATTGACTACTTTGCTTTTACTTTTCAGAGCGTTTGATTAAATCATATTACTATATCGTACGGAAATCTATCCAGGATTCGGTGCCAAAGGCGATCATGCATTTTCTAGTGAATTACGTTAAGGATAATTTGCAAAGCGAGCTTGTTACACATCTCTACAAGTCAGAACGGGCCGAGACGTTGCTTAACGAATCGGAGCACATTGCAGTCCGGCGAAAAGAAGCAGCAGACATGCTTAAGGTAAGTAAAGTGCTGCAGAGAATTACTAAGTAAACTCATTAAACATCTTTTTAAGGCATTGACGCGTGCAAACCACATCATCAGCGACATACGCGAAACACACATGTGGTAATTTAGCGCGATTGGATTTATACATAGTTAGCACATATTTACGGGATTACATAAGTATGTAATGACTTAGTAGCATTAGACAGAAGGCAAAAACAGAAGATTTCAGATAAATAACTCCAATAATTCGCAAATTTTAAGTATGTCTCATCTGTCTATGTTTTTTTAGGATTTTCTTTTTGAATGAAATTACTTTTATCAACCTTTTATATCAAACTTCAAACGAAAAAAATAATGAATGTTTACAAATTGGAATTTGTTCGTTTTGATACAACTGCTTAAAACGATAAGATAACGTAATTTAATCGGAATATTCCCTTTTTATGAAATCAAAAAATATGAATACGGTTCAATTGAGACTTGGCATAAATGCATTTGTCAAATATTTAAAGTGTTGGTTGTTGTTCCATGTTTCATTATCATTTCCATGATCATTTTCATAATTCGACTGTAAAAAGTGCTCTATTGACGTGTTTTCATCACCAATATAAGATGTTAGCAATTATTACTAAATTAATCAAACGAAGTATAGTACGTTTAATAAAACAAGGCCGAGCTAAGTTCCACTCATGGAACTTCTGTTAATTGTATTGCTTTGCTTAAGATATAGAAAATTCAGAGAACTTGGCAAGTAAACAAGTAGTCATAAGTTGTCATGTCCATGACGTTAAATAAAGTATCCATCAGTATTTGTACCGTTGTTTTAATTAAACATCTTTCTTGTATACGTATAGGCTGAGTATCTATATGAGTGCAGAGGGAGTAGTGATTAATTTTTACCAACAAATCCATTCATATTTTGTTTATATACTAGTGAATAGAAAAACATTTTATATTTTACATTTATATTAAATTCACTTACGAATAAATTGATACAAGAGCTTACTTTTGTAGACAGCTTCAAATATTAGAATAGAAGATTTTTGTAATAATCTAGGAAACTTAAATCGCTTTGTAAAATACGTGAATACATGGCAAGTTTGCACATTGGAATCTTAGGTAAGCTATAACCACTTATTGCAATTCAGATTTTACGGCTTGTGCAAGCTTCTATTCCTCTTATCTGAAACGCATACATACACTCCAACTTGTATTCGTTTCACTGGCTTCCTTCCATCGAAGCCTTCATTAAGCGCGATTTGTATCGGAAAGCACACGGACAATACAGCCTACACCGCCCTTCGCGAAAGCCTTTTCATGCCATTGCAGCAGATGGCCGCTGGAACCTTCGGACGGTATCTCGAAGCCACGGTAGATGTACTTCATAAGCACGTCTAATAAGTCGTTCTCTTCCAGTTTATCAATTGCTTGGTCCATTTGCGAAGCTTTAACGGCGATAAGAACACGCAGAGTTATGTTCAAGGCGTGGTCCTATGGCGGAAAAGAAAATGAATTTGCAATTACAGCACCATTTTATACGGCACTGTTTACCTTCACATGCTGCTGCTTAGAACGTAGCGGTGCGTTCTGTAGCACATTCAGCAACGCCTCGATGTACTTTCCCTGTGTCAGCAACATAGTAATTTCGTTTTCATCCGGACCAACGGCCGCAGAAAGATCAGTATCATCTTCCTTAAAGTTGTCCTCGTTGTACTGGTCTACATCGATTTTGCGAAATGCTGAACTATACGTGTTTTTCGCCATTTAAATCTGTAGTTTTCCTAATTGCAATCTCAACACACGATTTTAATAATTCATATATAATACTGAGCCGAATATGTAAAGAAAAAACGCTCTTTATTGATCTGTCAATGTCACATCCAACAAAAAACAAATATTGGCCTGGGCTACACGTATTTACGCTTGAAATAGTTTCAAACAGTTTTAACAACTGAGAAAGGTGAGGAAGAAAGAGAGGTGAATGGGGGAAAAAAAATACTAAAAATAATAAAAACGCGTTTTTCGGTAAAATCTTAGTTTACATAAATGAGAGATATTCAAGTTACCTTTCTACCGGTATATATCTATACCATATATCTTCTATAGTTAAGGAGATATTAGGCAAATAAATTCAAATTCCAAAGGGCTATAAGTCAGAAACTAGGGGGGTAGTAGAAGATGAATTTGTTGTTGTTGGGGTCTGCTCCACGTGCTACAACAACACAGTGGGCGTTTCCGGGCGGATTCCTATCTGCTGCTGCATTTCAATGCTTTTAACTTCACGCCGCATATAAAGTTTGACTTTATGATCGTGTGTAGAGACCCTTTTTGTAGGCAACCTTTTCGTTGCCATTATGACGTAGGGTTGATGGAAAAATAGAAAAGTGTTGTGTTTATCAACTTTCTTATGACATTTATGCGCATAACAAAAAAGTTTTTGCAAGCGGCGTAGTCTATTCTTCTACCAATTTTTTTCTCCGGTATTTTTCTCGTTATTAGTAAACAAATCAATATAGATCAAAAACGTGCAATCCAAATTAAGTAATGGTTCCCCTAAACTTTTGTAGTGATGCCTTCATTTTGTGTAGTCCTTAATTGCTGTGATAAATACGGACACGATAAAAGCATTTCGTTCCACAAGTAAGTCAAATTCGACATTCAAAACTCTCACTTGCTTTGTTAATCCAAACAGATTTCCATTCAAGCACAAGGACTTGTTAGAAAAGTGGATTGAATTTGCTCAACGTGGGTATTTCTGGAAGCCGACTAAATGGAGCGCTATCTGCAGTCAACATTTTACTGCAGAGGACTTCAAGTGCGCGGCGAATTCACGGAAAACTCTAAAAAAGACCGCGGTACCATCGGTGCATGTCTGGCAAAGGCAGATTGGGGAAGAAGCTGCATGCAGTGAAGAAGCTGCATGCAGTGAAGGAGCTAAAAAAGGAACACCCAGTGGAGGGGAGAAGCTCTTGACTGCCGAAGCTCCCACAGGACATTTGGACTACGATTTTGAGGACGGTGAAGAGGTTAGATGCTTTTAAAAGTCTCTAAAGCTTTACATAGTCATGACGCCTTGTCATTTCATGCTTCTATAGATTCCCAGTACACCTGATAAAACGTCATGTTCCTCATCGAATGGCCCTAAAGTATGTTGTCGCCTTTGTGGGCTCTGTGTCTGTACTGCGGGCACATTTTCAAGGAATTTCGAAATCTTCGGAATGATACAGAAATGCTTTCCTACACTGAACATACAGCAGGATGACAATCTCCCCAAAGATATGTGTAACAGTTGCCTCAAGCATCTGAAGAGCTTTTCCGAATTCATTGACAAAGTTCTAGAGACACAACGCGAATTGCAGCAAAAGTATCGCATCGAAAAGCACACAAAATCGATAGAGCAGCGACCTTTAAAGATCAAGCAGGAACCCGTAGTGGTAAAGGTAAAGCAAGAAGTGGCTGAGGGGTTCGATAGTTTTCTGTCGGATGACCTCGACGTTGGCATAGATGATTGCGAACCGGACCCCGATCTAGTGTCAGTGGATCAGAAGTTTGGATTTTGTGATTTTCCCATCATCAATGCGCAGGACATCATCAACAACTGTGATATCATGGAAATTATAAATCTGGACGATCCCTTCATTAATATCCCGGACGACGATGCAGCCACTATTAACGTTACGGAGCAGGTTAGAAAGACACATATGCCAAGTGCACATCAATTACTGCAGATACACATGATAATAGACGAACACAACTACGCCTGCCCCGCGGAGGATCTTAAAGAAGAGTGGCAAATAAAAAAGTGCTGCAAAACGGAAGAGACGGAGGCTGACATGTACGAGCCGTTGGAAGCTATAGAAGCCGGCTGTGGGGACCACTACCAAAACTGTACGCAGGCAGAGAATACTTACGTATGCTCATTACAGGCCGACCTTTTGGGGGATTTCGCGGTGCCGGAACGCTCAGCCAAGCCAATTGTCACCTCTGTTAGCGCCATTGCAAAGTCCCGCTTGGATTTGAATGGGAGCGTAGACAGCAAGAGCAGCTCTACTGCCCACACTTCAATCAATGACCTGCCGCCCCTAATGAATTCATCGAAACCAGAGAATGTGACGAGTAACAAACCAAATATAGTTGTGTTGAACGAAAGCATCGTCAAGTCAACTGAAGCATTCCAGTTGCACGCATGCGTAGCTTGTCAGCTGAAGTTTTTCAGCATTGAATCGCTGAAGCAACATATTAAGTGCATACACGATACTGTCGAAACTGCCGCAACCACCACCCACCCCACCGCGCCGATGGGGGAGAACATAATGCTCAGCACTGAGTCCCATTCTTCTGAAAATAAGGATACCACGGATGAAACACAAATTAGTGCACAGAATGCTGCCAGTCCACGAATTTGTGACGATCGTGAAGAATTTTTAAATCTAGAGAGCGCGAAACTAGAAGAAAGCTCGAATAGTTGGCAACTTAACATGAAGAAGGTGCAGTTGAACGCTCTGATTAACACTTGGACGAATGAGAGTGCAGCCAGTGTATGCCAACCCCACGAACCCCTGCAGCAGGACTGCAGGGCGCCGCAGTCAAGCATAATCCAGGATAAAGTACTGAATACAAGCTTATTAGACGTAGTAGACGCAACAAGTTCCGCTAAAGTTCCTGATGTGCCGACTCAGGACAAAGACATTCCGTTAAATACAAATGCTAAGGCTACAGAACTGACAACAGAATCTCATGATTTGAATTCGCCACAGTGTAGTAGTGTGTCCGCCTTGCGCAGACTGAAGGACGCTGTTAAGAAGAAATCAAGGGCCTTTCGTGCCACTTTCAACAGTCTCGCTCTCTTATCGCAACAGTCAGCTTTCAAGGGAACGCAGCAACAACATATTGCAACGGATTATAAATATCTGCTGCGTCGCTATCGTGTACTACTGCGCCAGTGCAAAACAATGGAAGAAAACTGTCAAGTCTCGGCCAGAACCAAGAAGGGAGCTGTTCACCACATCTGCCCGCACTGTCCCACCAACTTTTCGAGCATCTATCAACTGCTCCAACATAAACAGAGGTTGCACCGCACGCTCAAAGTGTATAACTCCTTTTCCGCCAGCTGCTTCGGTTGCGAAAAGTGGTTCCTGAGTAAGCGAGCTCTGACAAACCACATGAAGTACATCTGCCAGTCCATGTCGTTGCGCTGGTTTAAGACACAGCTGCAAACTTTTAAGTGCCGCTCGTGTCGCATCATCAGCTTCACGCACTGGCGACTCTTCCGCAACCACGAAATAAGATGCCGGCGCCAAATGGAGTTGAAGCGGCTTAGGAAACTGCAGCAGTGTCCGATCTGCGAACGGGATTTTGCGGATACAGCCACACTAACGCTGCACATGACGGCAGAGCATCGCGCAAGATGGCAGCTGCGATGCGAGCAATGCAGCACCAAGTTACAACGAATAAGCGCTATCCTTCAGCATCACTCCAAGAGCGCTTGTAAACTGCAGTCGGCGAAGGCATTGGATTGTGCAGTGAAGTGCTGCAATTGTCAGCGGTCTTTTCGACACATCAGCAAAATATTAGAGCATCATAACTGTCGTAAGAGCAGCATACAGGCGAAGGCAGTATATGCTACCGCCGTCAAGAAGGAGCAGCAGTCGTTGGAGCCGAAGCTAACGCATTTACCATGTAAGGTTTGTCACAAAGTCTTCAGTTCCACGAACAGTTTGCGTCAACATGGCATAACGCACACGCAGGAGAAGCGGCATAAATGTGGCCTCTGTGCGCGCTCCTTCAAGCGTCGCGGTGGTCTGACGCAGCACATGAAGGGTTTTCATCTGGAGTTGAAACCGTACGAGTGCCCAGTGTGCAAGCACCGTTATGCGCTCAAATGCGACATGCAGCGCTGCAGACACTCCATTTTGCAGAGACGCATAGGAGACATGGAAAACACTGCATTTCAGAAACAGTAGTCATTTAAAGAATTTAATTCCAACTATAGTTGGTCACACGCAAAACAGAATCGAACATATTATAGCTTTTTGACAATACGTAACTGGAAAAGACCTCAAGTTTGGAGTAACTCCGATTAAGTTTTTTTTTACAAAGTGCGAGCTGAATTGTAAATTTTAATTTATCAAGTTTTTGTAATGAATTTTTATACTTTTTTGTTTTAAGAAATACAAATTTGGCTGTAATGTAGATTATGATGTATTTAGATGTATTAAAACTTTAAACCGGAAACTTGTCTCTTAACTCCTTACTTCGATTAATTTGGACGCAAAGGCGAAACCTAGCGTTAGTAGCGCTGCACATTGTCCTGGTTCTGCTACGAATTTCAAAATTCGCTCTGCAGATACATCGAACATTAGTGTAAAATCTGGAGTTGGTATTGTAGATATGTATATGCTCTTTTATACACTTTTTAATTAATAAATCTTTTCTCTATTCGCATTGTTTATATACAAGTTAATTTATTCTTTATATGTATGCATAATATATTAAACGTCCATAATACAGCTTATATTTTGTCCTTGTACGTGTATAGTATGTATGTATATGTATATAGAATGTAAATTAATATTATTTGACATGTAACTAAAATTTCAAACTGAACTCGTCCATTTAAAATACAATCAATCAATACAAAAAATTAACCAATCTTAAAATTAAAACTATTAGCATATCATAAAACGGAGTCGAGCGCAACATATATTAGTTTAGTATTAGTAAATATACAATATTTAATGTATTGGTTTTCTAGATAAAAATATATACAAACAGTCCAAAACTTAGACTAAACATGACTTTCCAAAGTCGACGGTCCCATCGAAGAACAACCGTTAATGTTGTTAAGTGTTCAGCAACAAAAAATTGTTTGCTTCGTCCTTTCGCTTCTATCCAAACTTTCGATTGATTTCCGTGGAATACCATTAAAACAATTTAATTAAAATAGGCCTTTATAGACGACGTCTAACAAAAGATAGGGAACTAGAAAAGGTGCTCAATAATTGAATGGCACAAAGCAAATAAAATTCCGATTTCGAAAACTAAACTCTGCTTTACAGACGTTCTTTATAAAGAGTTGTGCTCTCACAATCAGCTCCTCCATCATTTATGAAGTCCTTGCATTCTACTTTCTTTTGGTCTAATCTAATTGCTAAATATGTATTAATGTTTTACACACATTTGAGAGTGTGGTATTTCGTGTTTGTTGCTTCCTTTGTTACACTACGTATTCTATGCGGACAGAGATTTAGAAAATAATCCACTCGAGACTTAGTGATAGTTTAAGAAAAGCTTATGATGATGATACTGATACGCATCCGCCTGATATCGGTGCATGGCTCAACGCCTTCTTCCACGACCCGGCATTGCTGCATTACAGCATTACTGAAAAATGGCTGCACGTTGTTGAAACCGTTGGCGCCGGTTGACGCGCTCCTCCTCTTCACGTCTTCGCTCTTCCTGCTCCTGTCGGATCTCGTCATGGAACTTGCTTGATCGCAGATGCTGATCAATCTTTGCTTCGAAAAAACTTTTAGCTCCACTGACACCCACTTCGTCGACGTTGATCTCGGTCAAGCGCGCCAACTGATTCAGCCCCGAATCGGTCTCCAGTTCGCCGGCGTTAGCTTTGCGGTAAATGAGTAAAAATTCCCGAAATGATATTTTGCCATCGCTGTCTTCATCCACTTCCGTGATCATTTGCTTCAGTCCCAAATGCGTCTGCGGTGCGCCAAGCTTCTCCATCATGAACTTCAATTCGGTGAGATCCAAGTAGCCATCATGACCGACATCGTATCTGAAAATGAAAGAAAAGTAAGAGAAGGTGAAGGATACAATTTAGTGCAGATACTTTATGACGGAAAGCTTAAGTTTTAAGCTTAAGAGTTTGCAATTAATTTCTTAATTATTATCCCACTATAATGTTAAATTTTCTACGACGTAAAACCTAGAAAAGCTATATCCAAGGATGGAAAATCGTAAAAGGGCGAAGAGATTTCATTTGATTCTTATATAGCACGAGTCCACACAAAGTCTTGCTTACAAGAAACTACAACGAAATGAATGAATGAACCACAAAGAATGTACATACGTAGCTTCTGTTTCTGGGTCACTTTTCTTTCCGTAACCTACCTCAACTTGCTATTGATTCATTGTACTTCTGTTGTTCGCTACAACACAAGGTTGAACGACCTTTTGTATGAGGCACTAACTAAACTATGGGAGTTTTAGACGGTTTTTTGTTACTCTATTCATATTCAAACTCTATTAATGAGACACGAAAAAATAAAAGATTATTTTTAGTAATTCAACTGCACTAGAATCCTTGAAACTGATAGGAACCAGATAGAAAACTGATACAAAAGGATAAAAACAACGAGGGAATCATCGACAAAATCAAAAGAGGAAAAAAAGGAATCCATTCGAAGTAGCCAAACAAGCCACAATCTGAAGAGCCAAAACGATTCTTAATAACATCGGCAACATTATAGAATGATTGCTGGTATTGATAAAGCGCAATACCATTGTATTTCTTGTATTTTTCCCCTATTGCTTTTGTTGTTGTTCTTAAATGCTGACACGTTGTTTTTCTGCTGCATGGCCAAGTGGTTGATTGCATTTGAATTTGTATTCGAAGAGCTTTTGAGGTCATCTCAATGAATGAATTTTGGTTACGACATCAAATTGGCTGCCTGGCTTGTGTTCCGTGTTCCGAATTTGTTCTTTTTTTTATATTTCTACATTTGCGCCTCTGAACAAGTCATATTTACTAAGCATGGTTTTAAATGAATAAATGAATCGTTTAGACTTCTATTGAATAATGAGTTCGTTTTTAATTCATTCGGGTAATGTTCGAAAATGCTTCCCAACATTTCTACAATCATACAATGTTTAAAATGACTGAATTAATAAATTCTATTAAAGAAACGACCTCAGCACCGCATTCCTAAGTTAGGTCTTCGCTCGATATTAGAAAAAGTGATCATAAAACACTCACTACAATCTATTCACAGTCCTTTACATTTCCCCAAAACTCAATGAGAAGTAACGAAATAAAACGGCTAATGAAAAAGTAACAATTAAAAGTTACCTGAAGTTCAACAAGTCAACCGTTCCGCTTTAAATAAGTTGCAATTTTGCGGTTTGCTTGTCGCTCGCATTGAAGCAGGGGGAAACCCACAAAAAATTAATTCACAAATAAAGAAAATTTATTTTCAATAAAATTTCTGAATTTGGAAAAAATTATTTAATATCCTCAAATGAAGCTACAGAAAATTACTGAAAAGTACTCAAGGAAGGAGGAAAGTGAAGTGAGGAAAAATGTTAACAAAAGAAATTTTCATGTACTCATGGGTTCGCGTGAAACTCAGCGTGCACCATCCACCAGCATCAAAGTTAACAAAATGCACTACCAATCACACTAAAAACAACAACAACCATAAAGATGCACTGCGCAAATGGTCACAATCGACTTGGCTCGAATGTTGTAACAACCATCGAGCCCGGACTTCAGATGTGAAAACATGAGCGAGGAAAAACGTCGTGGTTTCATCATCACTAACCATGACTTTTTTCCTTCGTGATAACGATTGCGATTATTAAAAGCGGTTGCAGAAAAATACATTGCATATTTTAAGATCTGAAAAATGCATAAATAAATAAAAATTTCGTGTTTTATACTAATTTTTAAATTTTTAATTAATTTTAACATTTAATTATTTTTATTTATTGCTTTATTGCCTGATTTGTTTATACATTTAATGATTATTATTCTATTTATGACCAGGAAATAAATTACATAATTTTAGTTAAGGCTCAATCATCATTTTAATGAATGTGCATTTTAATGTTTATTTTCATTTAATGCCTGAATGTTCAAATAATATATATGTATATATTGTATATATAAATCAAGATTAAAAAAATTATAAACACGTTATTAAATTATTATATAAATAAATTAAAGAATAATTTCAGGGATTCTTATAAAACAACTTCAACTTTTAACAACTTTATATCATTGAAATTTTTAATGAATTATTTTGGGCAAAATATACATTTTTATGAATTTAACACTTAACAAAGTTATGATTAAGTTATGATAAGGTTTGAGATCTTCTCTCAGGTGGTTTGCTTCTTCACTTATTTGATGAGTTTTTCTTTAAAAATTATACACGAGTCACTCAGATAGAAAAACTAGTTTGCCACACTTTCGTTTTCATACGCTGGAGAAAACTATTAGCCATGGCCATTGAAAATCCACTACAGTTTCACAGAGTATACAACAAAACAATTCCAGCGAGTGTCACTCGAAACGTAAGCATTTTCCAAACGATGAGGATCTTGTTTTTTTGGATTTTAGAGCCAACTTCTGTATTTCTTAATCTACTTATAGTTAAAATGAACGATAGTGAAAATAATTAGGAAATGCAGTATATAGTAACAGCTTTAATAACAGAAAAACCTTGCAATACTTAATCATTGTGATCATTATTATGACTATATTTATATTATTATAAGTATAGTCTAAAAGTCGTTTCGTTTAGATATTTTGTAATTTGTTCAATACACCTCTATTCTTCGGAAAATGCCATACAACATCAAACAGGTGATTTAGTTCAGGTTTAAAGCTGGGCATAACTGGCCACCCTCAGCTCCATGTTAGGAAAACAGATCTCGTCGGCTACTCAATAATCCATCACAACAGTTCAAGGTGCAATGTCAACTGTGAAGTTCTCTCGTCCACCGCAATACGAACGGATTAACAGTTGTTGGTTAAAGTGCTCCAACACGGAAACCCTAAGCGCAGAATTTAACGATCCATTAGAACGTGCTTATTAGGTGCCCACGTACATGGAAGAAGCAGAAACGAACTGTCGACGTTGAAAACAGAGTGGCTGCTAAAAGAAAATCGACGAAAAGCAGTCCTAAAGAGTAGGTAAGAATGCAAAACTGTTGAACTTAATAACCAGTTGCATGTGGGCCATTGATTCATAACAAGTCTTAATTACGACCTGGCACACGGGTAAAACTCAATTCATTTGGTCCAAGAACGATTGGTCTTGATTCTCAGAAGCCAATACGTATTCATAAAATGTAATATCATAAAGTTTCTCTAGAAATAGCTTCACGTGAGGTGCAAGAAGTGCTGAATCTATGAGTTTACATTTTTTAGTTTTACTTTAAATAGCACGAAGCAGAAGACGTTACTGAAGCAGGAGAGGAAGCAGTCATACTTTAACTCAAGGCGCTAAATATAGTCAGAACGAATACACGAACGCAGGCAACGTAACGTAAACTAATTTTAATTGTATCATCATGTTGACCCACGCAGCGCTGAAAACTGAAAGAGGCCAAGGAGAACACTGATGAAACAATTAGTTTCATAGAACTGAATAAGTTTTTCGGTTCGGTTTCCTCAAATGAGCAAATTTATTTTACATGAGAATATTCAAACCATGTGAATGACGTGAGTGAGAGTTGTCAAAAGATGATTGACAATTCTTCAATCTGAGCAGAAAATCTTAGTTATATTAATGGCAAATTCAAATAAAAATTCATATCTAAGATATGTTAAAGTCATTTCTAAGTCTTTGTTTATTACTTTTTTAAAATATTACCAGTTAATTACAAAATATATTATATTTTTCAGATTTTTAATTTTTTAAAACTATTTGTATTCTATTAAGCTGTATAGTATTTACTACCATCACACTGATACAATTCGAAAGTAGACAGTTTTTAGGCCAACGAATATTGCCAATAAACTATGAATTAATTAAAAAAAAAAATTAAATTACAAACAAAATATAAACATTTCGCTGGTGACACTCACAACTTCAAAAAATTAAATACAAAAAATAACTTTACACTTAATATTCACAAGAAATGTTTACATTCAATTTAAGTAGCTGGTCGAAAAGCCTGCGAAAGCTGCAAGATAACAACGAAACTTCGAAGTGTGAGCGGAATACTTAATGCGGGACCTCTTCATAGTAGAGCCAGCCAATAGCTGGACTTCAATATATGTAGCTCTGGGTGTGGAACGCTACGATGCAGCGGCGGGTACAAATATTCAAGTAAAATGGAATAAATTACGAGACACTCTGAGGAGCTGAATTTTGTAACTGCACCACGTATGCAAGTATTTATCTTACGTCATAAGAGCTTTGTTTAAGAGAAATTATTATTAACAATCTGTTCACTTTGGGTTTGTATCAAATAAATTATTTGATGTCTTCAGCGAAATGTTTCCTAATTTTTATCAATTTATCAAGATTTTACTTTGATGCCAAATTGTACATGAATAATCAGTAAAACGTAAGCAAACTAACCGAGTATGAATGTTCTCAAAGGAGATCAGCTGATAATGGCAAATCTTTAAGGGAAGCGCAAAAACGGCGATAAAGGCAACAAAGCACAAGTGTGCTAAATTTCATTCTGATATCCCTATTAGTTTCCTGTGCATCATGATAGAGCATCCTGTGCACAGACAGACGGCGGATGGCGCCACATCGACTCAAGAGGTGACGCTGATCATGAACATATATGTATATGCTTCTATGCCTGCCACGCCTTCCTCCTTCTGTGCGTTTCAAACGGAAGGACAACCTTAATATACCCTTTTAGCTTCGGGTGTATAAAAAGGGTAAAAACAATGGCAAGGACCAGATGGCGATGCCAAAGTCACCTTTCGTTCACATGATGAGTAAAATAAAGCATATCAATTACTGATGATGAAAAGCGGCATGATTAATAGACGTACATCATGACTGCATTTCCGTAGACCAAGCAAATTAAGTGCTCCAACAATTGCCGGTCTTCCATGCAATGCAACAGCAACAACAACAGCGGAACGACCGACAGTAACATGGACTCCAGTCTAAGTTAGGCTGAGGTCAGTTCTGCTCGGTGACTTGAGTGCGTTAGTGTTTTGCGCTTTCTAAATACGTTCAGACTTTTTATTCATTTATTTTTCTTTGTTTCAATGCTGAGCACGAATTCGATTCCTAAGACTGAAAATTTCTTATTTAAAATCAGTAGGGAAAAAAGTTGCACTCGTCGCTGTGCGGTTCATTGAGGGCACTTCACCGGTCATGTTGTTGTTGCTTGCTCTGCTAGTTGTCGTCGGCGCTGAGTCTGGCGATGTGTGCAAACAGCTTGTTGATGATGGCAAAATCCATCCATTGAGACACCCATGAAACGACGCACCGTGGTACCATAGAGTACGCGATGTGCTGCTTTATTTTGTGTCGCAGAGATTGATTGTGTCAATTAATTGCGGAAATATTAAATTATGATTTTTTGCGGTGCTTAATGGACTCGATTATAGCTTCGTATTACTTCATGCGGAAATTAGTCATGGTGTAGTTGGTACTCTTTGACAATCAGAGACTCTGTTTAGAGTTAGCGTAGAGGTTGGTGCATCCGACGCAGTTGACTTGACAACGACAAGTTTCGTGCCCACCCAGATGCGGTTACGACATCAAAACACACACGGAACTCTTAATAGAGGGTTGAACTGCACGTCATTTAATGGTTGTCTGTGGTAGAGTGAAAATACTCTTAAAAGATGTAAGATTGTGCCTCGAATATTACGCCTCCGAAACTTACATCTGATTAGTTGATTCATTAAACGGTTTTCTTGTTTCTATTACCGACGATTTCCGGTTGCCTACCTTGATAACTGAATAATTAACTGAATAATTCTTTTCATTATTCATAATTGAAAAGTGCAAAAAGGATATCGGATATGTCCTTAAGTCTGGTCTTAGAGTAGTTATGAAACTCGACAGTGAGTTCTTGAAACCAATTCCAAAAAAGTACACTTTTACAAGTGATAAGAATGAAATGAACAGAGAATTAAAGACTTCGGTGTACCCATTCAACACTAAACTAAATAATTACACATTAAAATGTATTTATATTTGTATTTTTTTTGTAATGATTCGAATAGTGATTTGCAGCATTAAAAACAAACTGGCGATTAATGACATTCAAGTGCATCATACTTTAAACAACAGACGGTGACAGTGTAGAGTATGAATAACTCTTTACAAGGAAAGGCCTCATAATGGTAGTTAAGGCAAAGGAATCATTTATTTGATAAAATATTTTATGCATGGCTGCTTGCAACTCGCAAATGAGATACACGCGCGTTAATCTAACTCTAAATGGGAAAAGGAGGGCTGAGTAGTCGGAGAGAACGAAGAGGGCGAATGAAGTCAAGGGGGGAATAAATTGTTGCACACGAGGTAACGCATAGCGTCAAACTGTCTGCTCAACTGCTGAGTCATATTTTATCGCTGGCAAACGAGAGACAGCGAGGAGACCGTAATGCAAATTCCATGTGGAAAAACATATATAGACCCCGCTTATGCATTCGATTAGTATTTCAATTCAAGACATCGAACTCACTCATCCATCTTCTGAAGTTAGATTAGGTTGCCTGTAAAGAAGAACCACGACGTCCACGGCTATATGGAAATATGGTCATTCACCTCAAATAATGGTCTGTTAGTAAGCTCTGAAACTGGAGTCTCTACAAATGCAACTTAACCATTTCATTCGAATAACAATGCTAATTTAAAATCATAATATTTGATGAATATTTCAGATAGAAATTCACCCTTCTTAGTGGACAACGAGGGTAACTAAAACACCGAATAAAGCCACCTGAAAAGGGGAACGTGAGGAACGTTTTCTTTAAAGCCAAATGACCACAACACCAGAATACAACACCATTGAACAAGGTACTTAGGTTTATTAGCAACATCAGAAACAGCCCAAAATAGTATTCACTGCACAACTTCATTAAAAAATATACAAATACATAAAAGCGATTGCTAATCAATAGACTGGCATATAAGCGAAGTGTGAAGGGGAATCGAGTAACTCTGCACCCGGAAATTTAGTCACACATTCAGTTCAACGTAACTTAAAAAGTGAACTAAACTGCAACTTAGAACTGGCATTCAAAATGGAACGTGGGCTGGAGGAAGAGGACAAAAATCTATGGTAGTCATGATAAGAACTGCGATTAGGCAAACTGGGAATGAACATGTTGCTGAATTTTTGCAATAATTTCCAGTTTATTAAAAACAATTACACTTGGCTTTTACATACTATACACAATAATTCATGGAGATCACGTTTCGCTAATAAACATACTCAATTTCAGCCTGTAGCAGTTGTTCATGTTCAACTTCCAGTTTATTTGTTCGGTTCTGAAACTTAGTAGCCCAACAACAATCTTCGGTAAGCAAGCGATTAACTAGCAATGAGCAATAACAAATTATTATTGCTTTGCCGTGAACGATCTGGTTAAGCCAGGTGTGCGGGGGGGGGGGGTTATTTTAAAATCTTATACTCGTATAAACTCTAAACGTGATAAACTCGGTGGAATTCTAAGAACGAATAATAATAGCAACATGATTCACGAATTTCGTTATAGGGAACTAATTAATATACGATATATAAAAACAGGCTGGGATGTGAAAACAATTCATCAGTTGATTCATCAGGAATTGTTTACAAATTGCTCTGAATCTTGGAATTCTACATATTATACATCCATAGTTGCTAAATTATTCTAGTGTTACTTGAAAGGAATACTTTTTAAATAAACAGAAAATGAAATTAAATCAGTTTTGTTCAATGCTGTGAGTCATTTGGGAAAAATGTGGATTAAGGAGGCGGATTGCACTTCTTTCCATCGAAACGATACTCGTATAAGAAATTCTTTACGTTTCTGAGAGCTATTATTTTATTTTTTCTTGATACATATTCTTGATAAATGAATGTTTTTACCCTTGTATAGATGGAAATACTCTTGGTTAAATTTTTCTTAAAATCAACTTGAAATCAATTCCTTTTTTACGAAACCAACTGAAAAGTGCATCAAAATTCCACAATCGAACAGTAGCTCAGCACCTCGCTAAACAGGTTTGGCACGTTGACGATTTCGCTTTTCATGTTGCGGGAGCGAGCAGCAGAAAACGCAAGTTAAGAACGCGACTACGCACACAACAACAAGAACAACAGCCAGCTACAGAAAACCAGACAACAAAAAAAGCTGCTGTCTACAATTTAAAACCGGTTTATGATCCTGGCCAAAAGCCAAACTAATCTGAGAAGAAATCTTTTGGCACGCTCTGGAAACTTTTTCTTTTTTCTTCTTCATTTCTGCTTGTATGCTTAGAAGCAGTTTTGTTGTCTGTTTCTTTTTTATGGTTCAAGGTTTCAATATCAATGTAAGTAAACTCGAAGAAGCTACGTAAGTAAAGTTTTAATACGAGTGCTGTTAAGTAAATGTAACTAAACACATGCTTTACAATTACTGTGAGAACATTGTTTAACTGCTTCAATTATCGATTGTTTGGAGTAAACAACTTCTAATGAGGTCATCAATATTGCGTTGAATCGATGTGTTTCTAAAAATGTGTAATTGTATATAATAAAACTATGTTTTAAGTATGTTTTAAAAGTACTCCATGTAAATGCAGTAGCATTCTACTATTTAACCTTTTCTCATCCTTTCAACTTAACCCAATTGGAAGTTAATAAGTGCCACGATGCAGCAAGAGCAAGAGCAACAACAACAACAACAACCGTAATGGGACAGCGAAGCGTTACTAAACTAAACTGCATTGGTTGGTGCTGGTGTTGGTGCCGCTGCTAAACTGCAAGTCTCGACAACAACTACACTAACAATAGGACGAGAATAAAAACACCACAACAACAACAAAAAGCAGTGCAACATGCTGTCGGCACAATCTAGCGAAACATTGCGGCGAAAAAATGCAGCGGACTATTGAGCAAAAACAACAACCATAAAGAAACAACATCAAATCAAAAGTATTTATTTATTTTTCTTGCATCATTCGAGCTACTAGATTTAAGGTCTCACTGTGTTTATGGAAATTTTCCCATTCATGCGTTGTATAAACAATGCAAATTGAACAATTTATTGCAAATGAGGTTCGAGATGTTATTGAAGTTTAGCAATCTTAGCTGAAACGATGTGGTTTTTGTTGTTTTCTTTAAATTTAATTGAATGGTCAAGTTGGTTTCCACTTCATTCTTGAACAATGTGCTAATTCTTGCAACGCAGCTGTTATTCGACTTTATAATAAAATCAATCAAATTGCAATAAATCGCAACTCAATTAAGTTGTCAAATTAAGGGCCCAGATTTGATCTACTCGTATGTATGATCTACGACTTAAATTACAGTAAACAGTAACAGAAATTACAGTAACAAATCTGTTAAACAAAAGGTTAAATTATTAAAAGTGAAGGTTGTACAATTTAAGATTATGATTTCCTGATCTAAATTATTTACTTATTCTTTTAATTGCTATGGTTGGCTTTTAATTTAAATAATATATCTAAACTGAGGATTAGCTGAGTTGTTCCAATTGGATTGTACATTTTGCAACACTATGTAATGTCTTAACCTATATTGTAAGCATAAGTAGTTGATTTTAGTTGAGAACATCGTCAACATTACAGTATTTCCTATTATTTCGTTATCATTACTTGCAATTGTTACTCAAGCGCACCAAACAATGTCTTGTCTGATAGCTTTACAGTGTAACATTTGCTGAATGTGGACTTAAATGAGGGCTCCAGAGAAAACAGCAGCAGAGGATAAAACAATTGATAAGAACTAAAAGGAAAAGCAACCATTTTCGATTAACTCGTAGGATGAGGAAAGAAAATATAAAGTTGCTAGCAGAAAATGTTGAACTTAATAGTGACGCAAAGGAAGGAAAAGGAAGACACTTTGCGAGTTTGTGATTATGGCCGCAGCGCCTCGTCGTCTTGCTGCTTTCACTCGCATGCTGCACAACGTTTAATGTTTTCGATATCTTCATAAAATTAACTAAGTGTGAAAAAACCCAAGATGTGTTTGCCACAGATTATCAAGTTGCTTTTCGCTTTTCTGAGCAATTCTCGAGATTAATTATGACTCATACGTAGTTGATATGCCTTGCGCCAGGCTCAACTCCTCTTTATGGTTACTTCTAAACAATGTTGAGATTCTCCTAATATACATAAATATGTACATGTAATAACTTGTAATAATAACCATGTAACATGTAATAACTTAAACCAGTCAGCAATAACAGTGTGTGGCGATGTGTTTGTCCCAGTCTTCAACTCAGATTAATTTAAACGGATATAAAATATCCTCTACGTTGCATTTGAAACAATTTGTTATTATTATACGGATTTTATAGGGCCAAACAATAGCTTTACGAACTCCAAATTAATGCATGTAGTAAATAAATACTTTGACTTATCAAAACACAAATACGAATTGAGTGTAAGTTTAAATTCAGAACTAGTAATCTCACGAGTGCATATCGTTTGCAATTATGTTCAGTTTTTTAAAAAGAAATAAAATCCTGATTATAACGAGTCAATCAAGAATCACCGAAGATCAGCAAAGGCCAATCAAATACATTAAAAACTGAATTCATTAGAAACTGCTTTCAAGTGCAAGCTCATGTTGTATGTGAAAATTTCAGTCAGAAAGAACAGATAAAATAACTAAAAGAAACTTGTTTATCCGCAACTTTTGACTCCTCTGCTGAGCCTCATAAATATTTTATAACCACGAAGCGAGACAATAACAGATAAAGCTAGAGCAGCCAACCAACACATGAGTATGCTTCTTAGTGACTGACTGACTTGGAGCCGGCTTGAATTACCAAGCAGCTCTCTATAAGAAAATGCAGCCAGAATGTTTACTTTATTGTTGTTGTCAACTCGTTTTTGACCTTGAAAAGGATAGGTTGGTATCGTTTGTTGCCAGTGTTGTTGACTTTCGTGGGTGGATGCAGTAAAAAGGTACCACCTACGCAATACTAAAATGGCAAAAATAAAAGCCTCTTCAGCATAACGTTCTCACATAAAACGAATAACCTTCATTTCAAATTGATTGCAGAGAAGGGCGCACAATTTCTGTGGTTTTAGAGTTTTTGTTTTCAAAATCAATTCGCTCCTTATGTACTCACTTATTGAAGGTCTTCTGATAATCCTTGATCTGCTTACGCGAGAATTCTTGGAACTCCGTATAAACGTTGACCACCTTGAAAGTTCGAGGCACCTCGATACCCGCCTCCTGCGAGTCCATAATCACCTGTCGACGATTCAGGATGTGCGTTAGCTCCGAGGTATCCGAGTTGACGGAGCCGGAACGGCCTATCAAAGAACGACGTCCATTTGTGGTACTCGTGGAGGAGGTGGGCACGCCTACAGAAGACGATGCTGAGGAGGATGTATTCGAAGACACGGACATGCTGTATCGAGTATTTTTCAACTGAGCTAGTGAACTACTTTGAGGGTTGAAATGGATTTTCAAGCACTTAATCGAATTTCCGGTGGTGCTTTTGTTAAAAAATAGAACTGTGTTATTTTTTCTGCTTTTATACTGTGTTGTGCACTTGGTGAATGCAGCTGTTTACAATTGTTCTTACAATGTAAGAAAGGACGAAGGATAATATTTCAATAGCCGAGAAACACACGTTCCTACACACAGATGTGTACATACAATGTCGATTTTAAAGAAGTGAATGGTGAAACTTATTGCGGACCTGTCATCCGTTCGAGAAATAGACGAATGTTAACCAACAAAGCAGCGAGTTAAGATTTTATTTAAATTTGTATTATATTTTCTATTTTCAAATAACAACGAATATACTCAAAAAACAGTTATCGAAAAATTCACCGCTGGATGAAAATAATACTTCACGGAACTTGAACCAGAGATAATGAGATAGGACACTTCGAATTCGCCGCTTAAAAAATCGGTTTGACGTCTATTTTTTATGAGCTGTTGAATTCATGTACACTATACGTGAGCGCTACCATGTTGTTGTTCTTGTTTTCTGTCTTTCAGTATGTTGAAAAAATCAGCTGTTTCATGTTTCACCACGGACTCATTTAGTTATGAAATCAGCTTGGCTAGACGCAGTAACTTTTGAAACGAATTCACTACTGGTATATCGATACCATTGGTGGCTACACACACTGGTTTCTCATTTGGTTTCAAAAGTCGTAAATATGTGATGCCAAAGTGTTTGTGAAATTTACTGAATATCCAAATGTTGGCCAGAGTGAGAGAAAATATGAACACGCTTTCGGCAAACTACGTTGCTCTTCTTTCGTTTGACAACTGCTGTGCGTGCAAAGAAACTGAGAACCAGGGTCCATTTTCGTTTCAAAAATTCTTTACACTCGATACCAGAGTATAGACTTTTCTCTTTCTTCCTCATCTCTCTCACACGAATTGAGTGAAACCGTTTCAAAAGATACTGCGTATAGACAAGGCCATTGGTTTTTAAAATATAAATTTCACCATATATAAACAAAGGTGGTGAAGTTTCCCAAACCTAAAATGGTAGGTGCCAACGGATGTTTGACCCCCCAAGTGCATCTAACGATGTATAACAATACTTAATTTGCACAAATATTAGAAAACAAATGAAAAAATATAAATGTGACCATTCTGGAGTTATTAATCTTAATTTTTTTTGTGAAAATTCGAACAACTATGCATTGACAGCCAAAAATTAGCACAACGCCTACGTTATACCAATTAAATATGTGAAATAAATCAACAAATACTATGTAAAATCTGAAAGTATAGATTTATTATAATTATAAGGAACTGGTAGATATATCATGTATATAATGTGAGCATAAACAAAAGTTTAATTTCTTAAATATATTTTTGACGTTTCGAAAAAACACCCATTAAAATCAATATTACATGCGTGCATGCGATACTGCGGCGAAGTACACTTCGTGCGGCGAAGTACACATGAGAGGACAAAGCACACGATTTTGTGTGGCGAAGTACACATGAGAGGACAGCGCACACGTTTTTTTATCATAGGTTTAGTGAAATTTCAGCAAAATGCATGTGTGTTGAAACAGCGAATTCGAAGTGTCCTATCTCATTATCTCTGACTTGAACGGTCAAAGAACGACTGAAATCGAAGTTCTGATTCGTTGTTGTTATTGGTTACGTTTTGTTTCTTCACTAGACCCAATTTACACTGAGGAAACTTTAACGGGAGACAGTTCATTATCAAGCAAATTCAGTTTGTCTACCGAAACTATTTACAGTTGAGCAGACTTGTGTCAATACTATTTGGTTTTTGTTGATATGAAATTCTCAAGTCTCTTTGGCTCATTACATGCAATGAGACGCAAAATGAACATATAAGATACAATTAATTTTCTTATATTATAATAATAATATAATTTAAATAATATTTCTTATAACAATAAAAATTATGTCCCCTGTTCAGTCTCCTTAATGTAAATTCGCCTCTATCAATTTTAAAATAGTAATGGTTGCAAACTTATACCTTTTTCGGTCATAAGACGAATTTTATTAGTAAATTTTCTCAGCATGTTTTTTATGCTGATTACAACAACAACAAATTTTGTGCTCTCGTATAGTTATCGAGTTACAGCCCGTTGAATATTGAAATTCTTTAGCAAGTTTATGGTAAGGGCGCCCTTGTAAAGGAATTTAGAATACCTGTTTTTTATGTAGGATAAAATTTTGTCATAAAACCATTACTTTAGGAGGGAAAGGGACTTTTTATAATTTCAGTATTTTTCCCATTTATTAATTTTTTCCTAAATTTTCTTATTTTACATGATTAATTTCAAATTTCAAGGAGCTATAAACCTAAAATAGGCTTGGCCAAAAAGAATTTTTGCTTTGGCTTTAATCCGCTGTTCCACTTTTTGCAATCAAAAGTAGTACATATACAGTCGGGCCTCGATTATCCGTGATCCGGTTAACCGGTAACCCCGATTAACCGTGATGGCCAAAGATCAATCTATTGTTTTTTGTTTGCAATGTTTTCAAATCGTTTGCTTCGATTAACCGTTATTACCTCTATTATCCGTGATGGCAGAATTTTTTTTATTTACTTCAAATTCATACATACATCCATACATACAATATAATAAACATGAAAACGAGGAATTCCCTTGTTTGCATACGATGAGCCAGAAGCATTTACAAGTGATTAGTTTAATTTTGAAATTTGAGAAGTGCGGGTGGTTAGATCTAAAAATATTTAGTATGGCATTGAGCGAGACAATGGATTGGAAGACACTGATGAAGACGATGTAAATGTTTCAGAAACCACTTTAAAAGAAGCGATAGAGGCATCTAGCACATTGCTGAATTTCCTGGATAGCCCTGGTTGTTCCGGAATTACAGAGCAGGATAAAATTCAAGTTTATTGCATCCAAGAAAAACTTATAAAAGAAAATTATAAGTTGAAAAATATCAGACAAACAACATTACATGCCTTTTTTTAAGAAATTGTATTATTTTTTTGCTTAATGCCTATTTTTTGCCTCATGTTTTCAGTACAAAATTTAATGTATACATACTTATTTAATTTAAAAATGTACATAAACTTTTTAAATTAATTTTTTTTAATGTAAATATGTATGTACACCAATGTTCACTTGTTAAATAATGAAAATATCTAAAAACTGTATAATCAAAATTGTTATTCGATTAACCGTGAAAATCGATTATCCGTAATGCTTCTGGTCCCGACCAACACGGATAATCGAGGCCCGACTGTATTTATATGTAAGCGTACCGGAGCGAGTTCATTAAAGTTCAATCAAAGCGAGCATGTCTGGCCTCAAGAGGCCAGTCTGACAAAGGCCATTAACCGCAAAACAGTTTAACTACGAAAGAGTTTGAAATTATTTTAATTGATAATTTTTATAGGTTTGATATTACACAAATTAATTAATACTTATATTATTACTTAATTACTTATTATCTTAATATTAATACTGCGCAAATAAAATCATTTTCATATTTTTTCTCATAGCCACTTGAAAACTAGTACATCGTTGTCTACAATTATATAATCGTAGATCAATAAATAATAATAAAAAATAAATGAAATGAAATTAGAAAATTTGAAACACCAATGATCCACCTCAAAGAGTTTACCCTGGCCAATAAAATCTGATATATTCCCAGATATATATATGAGAAGAATGTCAGCATATCGTACTTGGGAATCCGATTAGAATGGCAAAAGGACTAGAAGTGACCAATCTCTAATAGCTAAAAATCGCAGTTGGTAATAATTATTGTTGTCTTTGCAAGATTAGTTACAAAGTCGTACCATAGATTTACTTCTGGTGCTTCGGGACTGGGGGACCCCTAAAACTTTTCACATCCCAGTTAATGTGGAGGAGGGCTATTCGAGGCGTATCCGATTTGGATGTAGGGCAATTATATGCCATATCAGTCTGATCCACTGATCATTAATCTTTTCTATTAATTGATGACAAGATAATTGATACGATAATTTCCCATGACTTTTAACACTTTTTACACGGCTTTCAATCCACAATTAGTTCTTCCTTCCATCAGTTTTTGAGGAACATGAAATGTATCCCCAATTTTACTATAAACTTAAGTTTTTTCACAGTAATCTTCGAGGAACGTATATAACGTTTGAAACATTTTGGTTTTATTCCAATCATCTTGTAATTATGCATCCATTGAATTAAACGCCGATTTGCTGAATTTCATTTGTACTTTAGGAAACTTTATTAAGTCATTTTGTAGAAATCCGCAATTTTGACAATTTCATTAATATTCATTTTAACACGAAATTCAGTGTAGCAAAGAACACTAAGCATCAGTTTCCAGGTAGGTTTTGCTACCCGTCAGCTCGGCCAGAACATATGTGGGACTCAAAGCTTTACCTCGATGATTGAATGAGTAGAAGGATGGAATGTTTCCCAAAGTATCCCAGGACTTCTCCTGCATATCGACAGTAGCACGAATTTCCTTGAAATTGCCGACGATTTGAATTAAATTGTAAATTACGACCACCAGACTGACGATAGTTTGGATAATAATCTAGGATGGAAGAACAGAAGATTAGGGGCGGTCAGTGCTGATTAAAGGAGCTCACATCAGCGGGCAGTTGATTCCAGTCCTGTTCTGTAAGACGAAGATAGGTTCGATCTGAAAAAGAGATGTACAAATTGTTTATTTTTTTATTGAGAATTTATTACTGCAAAATTGCGACTGACTTACGATGAGCCGCAGAATATGCTGCGTGTACAAGGGAAGCAAAGCCGGCGATAAGTAAAATTTTATTAAAGATTTTTCCAGACATGATGTTTATCTTTGTTTTTGTTAAATTTTAAAATGCTAAAATGAATTTTTTTCCAACGATTTTATTAAATTTTTGATACAAAACTTCTTCTGGAGCCTAATAAAGTACATTGAAATTGTGAAACATTAAACGTCAAACTGTATGCTGGATGCGTTCGCAGAAGTAGAAAATTTGTACAGTGGAAACAGCAAACGAAACAGAAATTCATCATTTTTCAAATACTAAATCGACTTAAAAATGTATCCAATCACGGACTATTGGAAACTTAATATTCAACTTTTAAAGCCGGTGTACACGTTTATGCGAAGTGTGCCAATTTGCACGAAGTCAAAAAGTTTGACTTGAGTAAAATCTCTTCTGCTAGAACATTTGCAACGTGAACGCGTTCAGTTTGCATGCTTGCACCAATTGCATGTACAAATCAGGTGGAGCAAATTGCATGGGGGAGGGTGGTAAATCGACCTTTACTCGTTTTATTTAAAGCACATTAGAAACTTAAGACTGAACACTGAAAACGCGTCTGCTCAAATTGCAGAATAGTTTACAAAATCTTCGATATTCAATATATTCGGAAAAGATTCCAACAGTTAACTAACAAAGGAAATAGGGTCATAATTGATTTTTGCTCACAGCTCAAAACTCAGAGAGACACGAGGGCTTCACGTACTGTTGCTTGGCTATTAAACAAAATTTAATTAATATTAAAGAAATAATTGTATGTGATTGTTTCATTTTATGTCAAGCTAAGCTAGACAACGAATGACTAATGCTTCCAATGCTTCAATTACTGTTTATTGGCTGTAAAAACGTATATACCTAAATATTAGTATATCTGTGGTGTACATATATAAATGCTACTGTATATAGAAGGTTTTTTCCAATGAAAGATATATTGAAATCCTTAAAAGCATAGAGCAGGTTGGGATATTCTGATAAACTAAGCTTCATTTTATAAGTTTACGACCTCATTTTGTTCTTATACCTAGATACGTTTCTCAGAAATACGTGTAAATAAATAAGTCGCCTATAATGAAATTGGCGATTTGCCTCTCTCTCTCTCTCTCTCTGCTTTGTCCCGTTTCTAAGTTATATCCCTATGAAGATTGAAAATTTTACATATTTTTACATATACCCCCTAAGCTTAGCGAGTTACCTACATATTATTGATATCGTTGGAAATATATTCATATTGTCTTTCAATATGAATGTCAAGATATCGAGCAAATTTTCATGAAGATCTTGCAATTTTAGGAAGAGTTTTCAATTCACTATGGAACTAACAACTGTTTTATTAAAATGTAGAATTCTCGCAAAGCTTAGAAGATATGTATGGACATTTGCAAACTGCAAAGCAATATAAATCGGAAGCCAGGAGAGCAACAAAAATTGTTGTTGTTCCCGTGAAAATCCGCAACAATAAAAAAGCGTTGCCATAATTTATAAAAAAGTGTAGACATATTTTAATTTTCTTTATTTCGCAGAATGTTTCAAACTGTTAATTTCAAAAATTGTTTAATTTTTGTAATTAATTTGAAAGCATGTTTAGTGTTTACATGAAATATTGAACAAACATGGTTCAAATACGAGTATAAAATTTCTAATTGTGCTCTAACAATCGTTGTAATTTTTTAATGACACTGTTGATTTGACCATTAAGGATACTTTAGCTGCCATATTAAAGATACTGATAAGCGCCATTCTTGTGATTCACATCAACAGACTCACACTATTTTTAAGTAAGAGTAACTCAGTCATTGAACTTAAAAACACTTTTGTTAGAAATCGAAATAAAAAAATCCAATTAAATTTAAAAAACATTACCGTTGGACGGATTGATGTGATTGTAGGTGTAGCTATGTACATATGTAATATACATAATATACATACATATAAATACAGACTAGCGTGGCACGGATTCAGGGTCCTGTTTTAATTCACATCGTTAATAATGTAAGCCATCGAAATGTATGACGACGACTTGCATTAAAATCCTGCATTCAATTTCATGTTTTTTGTGCATTTATTTTTTGTAAGTTTAGAAATATTGATTTTATTCCATTTGTACACGAGTACAAATCCGTCCAACGGAGTGACACGGAGTAGGAAATCATTACCTCAGCGTAGTTATGACAGAAACTCGTCGCTCGCCTGACTGCATCGGGAAAAATATTTCCTAAGAGGAAACATTTTATTATATATTATATAAATTTATTTTATTGCAAAAGGTTTCAAATTAAATACGTGTCCGTAGAGGCTTGAAAGATAAAATTGCTTTCTTTCACTGTGAAGTTGCTTCTGAATCTGTTTGTGATTCTTGAATGTGAAATCCGTTGACAAAGTGCGAGTATCGATAACAGAGTTTATATTCCTCCCCTTCCCTACCCCCCCGTCTGTTTAGTAAATATTGATTATTGTAAATCGAAGAAGTTAAGTCTGAGTAACGAAAAATTTAAAGTAAAGAGTCGTTTTTTTAGTGTTCACTGCGAGGGCAATAAATGCAGCCCAGAATAACTGGAACCGAAATATTAAAATATAAAGGAAATTGAAGCTATTTAAAAATGAGAGTTTTTTCCCTTCTAATATGGCTGAGTGTGGGAATTCTAATTATAATAGTGAGTGGGGGAGTAGATTCGACGAGTAACGGTAAGGATTATCGATTCACTGAAAAGTCGAGTGCAATTTACGTCAGTAATAATTGACTCAAATAATATAGATTCATATATTATAATGGCATTATAATTACTTATAATGGCCAATCTGTTGGAGTTTTGAATGCTCAAGTTCTTCCTTCTTCCCTTCCTCGTGCATGATTGCGGATGGACGTAAAAGAATATTTATGTTAACTTATCTGACTCTTTTTCAAGCACAATCCATTTGCGAGCGAATTCAAAATTCACCCCTAATCGAATCCTATTTAAACCCCAATAATTGGTACTCCTAGTCCGGTCTTCCAACCATTTATAATGCCAGCATTGCGTCTAATCCTATCCATTCCCGAGAATCCATTCTGACATGTTTCAGTGATCATGAAGTTCTTACATGTTTTCATACACACTTTCGAAAATATATGTATACTCTCAAATACTCATTTGTTGATTTAAACGTTTAAGAAAACTCAAAGAGAAAATATTGCACTTTAAGTATCTTTATTAATGTTGACACAACACTTTCTTGTCGTTCCATTTAAAGTCCATTCCAAGCAGTCTAAAGGCGATTTGGAAGGATCGGATAGCGACGGTGTTAGAATCGTAACGTTCTTAGAGCAGACAGCCTCAACAGCAATGGACTCGATCAAAACTATAACAGATGAAGACGATCAGAGCGGCAAACCGGTTTTGCTTCCATCTAAGGAAGAGCCCCCAGCACCCGATGTTAGTAATTTGGCAATCGTAGCGAAACTTGACTCGGCTCATGCGTTAGAGGCGGAGGAAGCTGGTGACGATCCACATGTCGCTGCTGCTGAAATGGAAGTAGATGGAGTCTCGGAAGATCCCGTAGTCGAAGCAGATAAGGAAGAAACTGGCAAGGAGGTAGAAAAGGAGGCTGAGAAAGTGGAGGAAGATAAGGTTGAGGGTGATGTAGCGAAATTAGACCCAGACTCAGCTGATGAAGGCGACGAAGGTGTCGCTGCTGAAGTAGAAGCAGGCGCGAATGGAGAAGAAGGTGAAGCGGTCGAAGGTGCTTCTACACAACACGAAGATGTTGAAGAAGCCGCTGACGAAGAAAAAGCAGACAGGAACGATTCATCCACGGAAATAGACTCCGTCGAAAAAGATGCTGGAAAGCGAGCAACAAATTCCGAATCAGTGGATTATGCAGGCGACGAGGCGGTGAGTCCCACAGTAGAGATGGGAACCGAAGCTGAGGCGACAGCTACAGCAACAGAGGAAACAGAACATCCTGACGGAAACGTGTCCGTGACACATGCGTCAAATAACGCTCTGGGTGGAAAAGAGCCGTTAGCAGTGGTGAAATGCTTCGCTTGCTCCAGTCTCAACGATGCGAATTGCACGACAAAAGCCGAGGTGCAAGTTAACTGTAAACCTCTGCAGGGCACAACCGAAAATGGCTGCTACACACTGATCAAAGGTGAGATAATCTGAATTCCTTGTTCACAGACAGTAGGAAGTACTGCTGGTCATTGTAGTTGAGGGAGTTGTTTCCTCGTGATTCATTCTTGTTGTTTTTTGTCGTTTTTTAGTGGACTTGAATACAACCACTCGAGGCTGCATCTCCGAGCTGGCAGAGGTAGGCATGAAGTACTGCAAAGACAACGGCAGATTTTGTATGCTTTGCTATGCCGACGGCTGCAATAATCGCCAGGCAACAGCGGGCAACAGCCACGCCAATTCGCTGAGCCAGCATGTGGCCCTGGCGGCCTTTCTTCTTGCAGTTACGGGCGCCTACTACTTCTAGACAAGTGTGTTGCTACTCACCAGCCCAATGCCACCATTGACACAGCAGTCAGTCATCGTGACTGAACTAATGCGAAATAAATAATGTACAATATTACATATAATAACATAGTGTTTGTCTAATGATAATAAAGCTCTATATTTGCACGAGCCCTGTGGCCCCAAATTACAACTCAAAACAGGCGTCTTAATAACACGACTGTGAATACCAAAATACTGCTGGCGATCTTGGAGCGTGCTGTTCCAGAAACTTCGGCGATGTTGCAATTTTTACCGGCGCAGGTTTGGCACTGAGTGTTGTTCTTCTCTCCGCAGACAATCTTCTGGCGATCGTCGGTATCGACCAAGCAACCACGGATGACAACATCATCTGGAACGGAGAAGTCAGTTAGTAGTTATTAGTTTGATACAAAGTGTTTTGTAATTAGATTGTGTGGCCACCGATTTTTCACAACTCGGTATTCATTCAATCGTGATACAAGCGGAACTTCTTTAAATACATCTAAATTCGATAAAGTAAATAATTTTAGTGGTACTTTTGTTCGTATTTCGTTTAATAAATTCAGTTCTCCATCGGTTTCTGACCGGCTCCACTTTAGCTCCAGTGTAGTACTTACTCCAAGTTCCAGTGTAGCACCGTTTGTTCCCTGCGGCCAAGACTTCGTTTCGGCATTTTTCACCCGTCAATTCTTTGGCTTCTTTTCGGCACCGGCCATTCAAGTCACTGCGACAACGGATGCACGTGAAGGTGGTAGTGGCATTGTTGTTGCAACCGTCGCCGCTGCTGCAAGTCTCACAGCCGGGTTCCTTGCACTCGCCCAGGTCGGCTGCGCGGTCGTGCAGGCAACCACGCAGTACGGTTTTGTTGGCTAGTGTCTCCATGTAGCAAGCCTCGTTTTGATAAAACAAGATCGGGTTCGTGCAGTCTTTGGCCTCGTCCTTCTTCTGCTCGTAGACGCAGTCCTTCTCTAACGTGCTGTCGCACTGCACGCATTTCAGTTGCTGATTGCGTTTGTACTGCTGGTTGTTGCAACCGTCATCCGTGCAGGCGCTGCACTCGCTGGAGCATTCGTCTTGGGCCCCATCAGAGAGGCACCCGCGCTTTATGCTGTCCTCGTTTTTGCCGTAGGTGTAGCATTTGTCGGTGGCGTCGTAAAGCAAGCATGGCAGGGCTTTGAACTTGCTGCCTGCAGTCGTCACGTTTGCGCACTTCGAGCCAAAACACTGGAAGCAAAGCAGTCTCTTCTCCGGAAAGATCCCGACATTGCAGTTGGCCTCTTTGCAAGTAACGCAGGTGTCGCTGGCGGGTTTGCAATCAACGGTACTGCTGCCACAGCGACGCTCAACATATTTGTCTTTGACTATCGAAACGCAGACGTGTTGTTCGAGATTACAAATCGAATTGAAGGTAGGTTGGTTGGCATCAGTTATGGCGCAATTCTTATCATCTGAAGATTTACAAGTTTTGCAGATTTTGTGAGTATTGCACTGATCCGTGGTGCACTTAAGGCAATTTGGCTCAGAGCAATCAGCATCCTTTGGATCAGAGCACCCACGGATGACCTCGCCTTTCGAGTCTGCAAAGAAATTGACACAATGAAGGTTAATGGAAGGATCTGCAGAGGGTCTGCATATATAGTAAGTCACTGCATTTAGTCACTGCTAACAGTTCGAGTCTATTAGTCTCTGGTTGAATAGAAAGATTGGTTGGTCTGGTTGATGTCCTCGCTGGCTTGGTCGTAATCCCAGCATATCGTAGTCTATATTTCATTTCGCAGAACCAGTAATGGGAATAATCGATATCTTATCTTATCATCACCCGAGTGCTTATCACAGCAGTATGACTCGTTTTGGGAGTGGTTTTGTGTTTGTTATGTAATACATTTGTACATACAAGCGTGTGGTTTACGAGTAATTGAAATGGGTTAAAATAGAATACAAGAACAATATTTTGTAATAAGAATTAACTAGAACCTTGTATTGTGTTTACTTATATCACTCGTCAGTTCAATCAGACGCACGGTGTGATCATGACGAACTTCTGCAATGTTCTGTCACTGGGAAGCTTAATACAGACAAACCAACCGTCGTGCGCCAGGGAAGGGGAAGGGGGAAAACTTACCAGTTTTGGTGTAACAACTCGTTGAGCAAGCAGCACTCGATATTTTGGTTACGTCTGTTATACACTTCGGATCTTTACTGGAATCACAATCATAGCACTGGAGATCTGAAAGAAGTAATCAAATCGACATTTTTCGCTTTTTCCTTTCTATCGGAAAATGGTTACGGGAAAAGATCCTCATAGTTACCTTTCTTTGGGTCTTCCTGAGCGCTTGCTTCCATGCAGAAGCAGAAGAGCAACAGGAGCGATTGCGCACTTGCGGTTGCTAACCTAAATTGCAACATTTTCTTTTATTTATTAGGTTTTGTTTATTACTCTACTCTGAGTTTTCGCTTATTTGAGATTAGGTACTCGACGTTGACTATCGGCATACAATCGGTTGTTTTCGGATTGCGAGAGCGGACGCGTTCTTTTCGAGTGCCGTGCTTATTGATTACTGCTCGCTTACCAAATATCGCAGGTGTCTGTTGCCCATCATGGTGCCGGTCCACCCTTCTCCCCCCCCCCCCACCACATTTTGTACTTATCGAGCTGATACTTGTCAAAATTGATATTTACTCACATATGCGTGTGTATGTGTGTGTACATTTTTCCCTGATTACAATTGTTTTTTATCTGTTCCTATGCGTGTGGTTGATAAGAAAAATTCACGATTTTTATCACTTCACTCACTTATTATAAAACACATTTCTAGATAACGATAGTTTTGTGTCTATTACGTATTCCATGTTCTATTATATACATATATACGAGTATGTATACTTTTGGGGATTTCTGAGTGGATCTACGGCCACCCCTGAAAGTATGCACGAATAAAAGATTTCATCATGGAGAACGAAGTGACGAACCGGCCTAAAAGCACAGAGTACTCTAAATAACAAAACAGTTACCTCAACTCGTGTCCAGATAATGTATGTAAATGGATAAAAATGATTGCTTGCGCACAAGTACTCGTACACGTTTAACCAGATTGGCGTCGTTTTAAGCGGTACCTCGAAACCTCGGCTCCTAATTAATTTCCCAAGTGCTCGCTTTCTCACCAACGCGTTTGATTAAGATCAAAAGAAATAAATACTGTCCCATTAATCGCTTCGTCTATTTGTTGTGTATTCATGTCTCTGCAAATTCGTGCATAGCGCTTCAATAGCAGAGTTGCAGTCGGCGGCATCATGGCCACGTGATCGCAACAAATGCAGCACTACTTACATTCGTAGCTAGTTTAATGGATTGATTGCACTGCGAAGAACGTGATGTCTTTATGTTTCGTCTTCTTCGGTTCGGTTTTCCATACTATCCGTTGTAAACGTGATGTTTTGGTGGTTCGAAGTACCAAGAGTCGTGTTTGCAGTCTCAGTTCAACTGTCAACTCGCAGCTCATTTTTGGGAAAGCACTCTAGTTTTAAGCTCTTCTTCTTTTTATTATTATTGTTACCTTTTGATAAAATTGTATGTCTCCAGTCTTTAATAATATAACAAAGTCCTTTTTAAAATAACAAATATTACTTTATTACGAATGTACGATGTATTATTTAAACATTTTAATTGAATACTTAATGAAAACGAAATGAACACATTAAATGCATGTAATAACAAAGAGTGCATTTTCGGAAATTAATTGAAATTTTCGTATTTACAATTTTCAATTATGTCACTTTTTAAAACTTGCATCTTCTCAAGTGCATTCCACGAAACAGTTTCATTTCCCACTCAAGTAGCTTACCAGCGCAGTTACTAACAGCAGCATGACCGAGATTTTCAGTGCCGAGCCGCTGTTGCACTCAGTGGTCAAGCAGTACTTGCAACCGTCCAGTTTCGCATCCTCCAGCCGGAGACCGACACTCTCGCGCACTGCCGAGCACGCCGATTGTTCGCTGGGGGGGATCGCAATGCAGCCGTGCTTGCGCCTGACTTTCGTGTCGCTTTCTGTCAACCGTGCAAGAAGAATTGCTCAGATGTTTATTACCGTTACAGTTATGCTAGTCGAAACTTACCAGGGATGCTTATGCTGAAGCAGGCGTACTTCGCTCCTCCTGCGGCGACTTTGGATATTCGGCGGTAGTTGTATAGCAGCAGCTCGGTGGCGCTGAAGCTTTTGCTCATTATGAACCGACGGCGTCGTGAAGATGGCGCTTGTTCCTCGATCAGTGGCTTAGTTGTTGACTCTGTAGATGACGTCATTGTTGTTGTTGTCGAGTCTGAAGACTTTGTTGTTGGGAAATTCGTTGTTGAAGCTGTCGCTGAAGTTGTGGAGGACGGTGTTGATTCAGTCAACTCTACTGTTGGGGAAACCGTGGATCCAGAAGCTGTCGATTTTGTGGTGGATTCTGTGGTTTGTCCTGAGACTTCAGGTGTTGGGGAAACCGTAGATGGTGGCGTGCCTATTAATGGTGTGGTACTTGTTGTTGGTTTATCGGAGGATTGAGTTCCTGAAGCTGTGGGTCCCTCTGTTGTTGACGGAACATTTGGTGGTGGGCTTGATTCTGCTGTCGATTGCGCTGTTGAACCTGTAGAATCAACGGTTGATGAAACCGTGGATGGTTTGGCAATCGATTGTGTTGTTGAATCCGCAGACCCAACGGACGAGGAAGCCGTTGATGGTCTAGCAGCGGATGGTGTTGTGCTGACTGTAGCTGAACTGGCTGAGGCCAGTGTGGAACTCTCGCCTTCTGGTTGCGCTGTTGAACCCGTGAATTCGACTGTGGATGATGTATCAATTGTGCTGGACTCTGCAGTTGCTGAAGATTCGGCTATTGAAGAAACTATAGTAGCTTCTGATGTTACGTCAGTTGATGATGGGTTGGTTGAGTATCCTGAAGGAAGTGTGAAGCTCTCTGTGCTCGCCTGTGTGGCTGGATTCGTTGATGAAGCGGAGGACGATCCTGGAATTGAAGATGTTGTCGTTGATTTTGTTGTAGAGCTTTTGGGAGTTTCTGGTGTTAAACGTGTAGTTGAGTCCATGGACTTAGGCGTTGACAAGTCTGTGGATGTTCCCACAGGTGATGAGGTCGAGGAAGGTCCTGCAGCTGATAGCATCGTTGACTCCATGTGCAAAGTTGAGGTTGTTGTCTCCTCTGTTACCGATTGCGTTGTGGAGTCCTTAATAATTTCTGGAACTGATGCAGTGGTTGAAGCTGTACTTTCAACTGACTCGGTGGGTTCCGTTTCAATGTCCGTGGAGGAAACTCGGTCTGGTCCGCAGTATTTCAACATATCTTTAGTCATGTTTTCGCAGTCTTCGCCCTCGCAAACGTAGCAGTAAAGATCGACCGAGGAAGTCTCTATTGTGGATGAGAGATAAGAAATAAGAAGAAAACCGAAATAATAACTTAAAAATCCGAGTATTTGCAGCTAAAGTGTTTCTAAAATAAAGTAAGAAGGTGTAAAGGCAATCCAACTGGTTTTTGTGTGTTTGCTTTGAACAGGAAACTAACTATTTAGTGGCACTTCATCATTGAACCAAGTGTTGGCCCACGGGCTGTTTCCACAACTATTTAAAAAGCTGTTTCAAGGATAAAATTTGATAGACGAACTAAATTTGTACTTATTCGGCAAAACATTTTATAGAAATAATTTATATCTTTATTTTATTATGTTTTTACGATGTTAAGAATGGGTTAGAAAGAGTTAAGAGCTCCTATCTTGCGATTTCTCTTTTCGAATTATTTATACGACTGGTTTGAAGTGTCCTCTGTGTGTGTGTCACATGCACAGATTCCAGTCAAGTTAAACAGATCAATAAACATCTGTAATGTGATTCGTAGAGGACATCCTTTAGCTTCACTTTTAGTTACCCTTTAAAGCACTCCATGCGAGAAACAGAAAAAATAAACGAATACACTTCATTTCAAATGATTTCCGAAATTCTAGGAAGGATGTCTTTTAATGTAAGTATCCTTCAAAATACTTGTACTTGTACACAAGGAAAGATCAGAGATTCGGAGCAACAATGAGACGTCCACTCGGTTTCGTGGTTCCACTTCCGCGATCAATTTTGCTCGAGCTTTAAACACCGACTAACAATTAAATGAATTAACACGGTTTTTATCATTCTGTGACAGCAAGAACAGCAACGACGATAACAACAACAAAGCACAGAAACAAAAGAAAACCAAATGGCAAAAACGAAAAATCAATGCAGTAAAACAGCGACGGAGGAGGGGGACAAGGAAGAAACCCATCAACACCGTCGTTGAAGTTCGCGTACAGATGGCCAGATAGCGATATTGATACGAGCAATAGTACTCTACCCCACCCCGGCTATAAAAACTATAATGATGGAACGCCAGCACCTGACAGAGTGCCTCAAAGTATCCCTCCACAGCTGCGTTGCTCCGAAATGGAACGAAACAAGCACATTACTTTATGCAAAGAATCATATAAGTTTTCATCCAAATGGTGATAATGAGCTGAATCACTCGGGCTTCTTCTGCATGAAGTGGAATCGCAGATCGAAAAAAATGGAGCACTACTCCGACATCCGCTCCGAAGTTTTCGTGGCTCGATAAGCCGAATCAGCTTAATTAACCCAATTAATTTGAGTGTAATGCGCGAATCTTTCAAAATGTATGTAAATGTTTCAAATGTACACGTATGCCATTTCATTTTCACAGATTATATCAGCAATTATTCCACCCTATGGGTCAGGTAGTATACCAGTGTAGCAAAGCATCGACCTTTGATCAGTCTTTAGTACCACTGTAATAGGAAGAACAGCTGCAGTCATAGCATGAATGACAATTGACGTCCATCGCAAAGCGTTCATAGCACATAATATAAATGTGGACCAAGTAATAAAGCTAAGTATTAATAATAAAATATAACTTAGTTAAATGAAACTCTTAATTCGTTCTGTTTTCTTCGTTTATTTTCATCGTACTCTTTAATTTCTCAAAATAACTTCAAACACTGCATGTTTTACATTTTATTTCAAATAACATTTGCATCTCGTCCTCTTCTACTATTTCAGCATTCGCAAGCGAATCATAACATCAAAACTAAACTTAATATGTATTTACAACGAACTGCTGCCGGGACGCAAGCCCAACTTAAGGCTTTAGCATGGCTGCCACCAGACCCACGAGTACAGCTGCCATGGAAACACTAAGCGCGCTGGAGCCGCCGTTGCAGTGGTCTGTGGAGCACTGACTGCACTTGTTGATGGGCGTCTTTTCGCTGGAAGCCTTCTTTAGCTGGCCGCACACCGTTTCTACGGCGGCCACGCGTGCGCAACCGCGTCGAGTGTCTAACGTGTTGTTGGCTATCAAATGGAAATACAGACAAAGATTGATGTGATCATGAGATGCGCCAAAGGTCACTGTTACTTACACACAACCTCCACCGTGTAGCAGTGGTACGTCATGGCTTCGGAGCCGGACTCGGATTCGGCCGGCATCACGTGTCGCGCCTGACGCACTCTAAACGTGGATGAATTCATATACGAGCGCGAGGTGGTGTCCTCATCGACGACAGGGGGCTCGTCGGCAATCATCGTCGTGTTGTAGCTAAACACGGAATCAATGATGGGTTTTATGGAGTCAAGTAATGGCACTGTTGTCATTCTAGTGGACTCCGAGTGGATCTCTACAGATTCCGGCTCTTCTTGGGGTCGTGCGGGAGTCAGGGTGCTCGTTATTTCACCTTCTGTAGATGTTGCCATCAGGGTAGACGTCAAGATCGATGCTGTTGTTGTTGTTGTTGTGGGGGGCGTTGACGTCATGGTAGAGTTGTCCTTGGATGCAATTTCTTCGGTGGTCGTCATTGCAGCGACGGTCGTAGTATCGGTCTCGCTTGGGCTATTGGTGGTCATGGTGGAGGGCAGCTCAGCGCCCACAACGCTAAAGTGATCCGCATTACAAGCCACCGACGGAGTGCCCGGAGTGATGCTTGAGCAGTGCTCACAGACGTAGCACATTAGCTCCGAGTTACTTTCTGCGGGAGGAGAAATGATTAGATTATAGAATTAGTACGAGTAACGAGTACGATTTAGAGAGAGAAAGATAGAGATAGGTGCGAAAGAGAGAGAGATGCGAGAATAATTTAATTCATGCCTGTCTCAGTATCATCATCGGTACTATTATACAGCTTATCAAATGAAAATGGCGTCAAGTTCGATTGTTTTTAACTTGTTTTTAATACTTTAATTGTGCATGATTAACGATTTAATTTATTTCGATTTGAGTTTAAGTTGCGAGGAAGTGGAAAATGTTTTTATGTCTTAATATGAATCATGACACGCATAAATAAGAGCTCAATAACTAGAGTTTATATATATATGCTTGGAAAGCCCCGCAACTTTTTTCTAAGAAGCCCCATAAACCTGACAACTAAGGAACTTTCCCGCTGTAGATCTGTGAGTACTTTTATTGAGGTCATAAACACTGAACTAACATTGATGTGAGAGTGTTTTCCATTTAATTCCATTTAATTTCCGAGATGATTCTCGAACTTGTAGTTCTCAAAGAATAATCTACAACGCAAAATTCGCATTATTACTATGCATATATTTTATATTCAATTAAAAGCTACTTCATATTTTAATTTTCCGTGATTTTCAGTGAATTAATTGTACGAATTCCAAGAATTCGAACGCTAATAAAAGGAATCACTGCTTCTCCATCAGCGCAAACATTCGACACGCATTCGATAAGAAAATTACTCAGAGTCTGCTGCCGAACGAACTTGAGACGTTACAAGGGAAGGCTTTTGATGTTATCTGGAGCTGGCAACGGCGACGAAGAGATGGTAGCATGATGGTTTGGTGAGCTTCTTGCTTTATGCAGTGCGCATTTTTCGCATTTTTCGCATTGTTGCCATCGTTGTCATCGTTGTCATTGTGAGATCATAACAGATCTACGTAGAGGAGGTTGCTTTGGGGGCGGTGGCAGTCAGAGTGTGAAAGTGGGACGGGTTGGAATTGTTTCCCTCGCGAAGTGACAGGATGACACAACGAGGATATAACTTTTGTCCAAGTTTGCACCAATCACGTCTGCGGTGATCATTTTATTGGGAACTGCGCAGAGATTAACTTTTATTTTAACGATGAACAGGTTTCAATGTCTTTCTAGGTGCGTTTTTAGGTGCGTTTTTTCGCACTTTTCAATGTCAGTCTAGCTTTGTTGTAGTTGTTGTTCTTGCCTTCTTCGCTGTTGTTTTCTTCATGCTGCGCTACGGAACTACTTAACTTGTTATTTTGTTTGTCGTTGTAAGTAATGCAGTGGCTCCCTCCGCTCCCCCGATCCGCCGCGACCCAACAACGAGATTTGCTGGAAACCAGTTTCCATTCCTGGCTTAAATACGACCGCACACGCTTTAACACCGCTTTGCTGTATAAAATCTTAGAAGTTGCTAGTAATTATAACGTATTACTCGTAACAGGCGAAGAGACTGCGATGTTTCCTCTGTCTACTTATATCATCGTTATCTTTAATCTGTGCCTTAATTCTCCAGGAAACAGATTCATTGGCCACGTACTAGTCAATGACTCAATTAAGTTGTTGGCTTAGTTTGCGCACCGCTGAGTGAATGCCAATCATTGTGAGCCCACAGAATTTTCAAAATTTTAATATATATAAAACGCGAACACAAGGTTTTTCTAAATCTTTTCTTCTTGCTTCCTACATCATGCTTTTCTGCTTTTTTATTGAGCTCTACTATACCAACATATGCACTCATTCACTCACGAAATCAGGTTCTGACGAACTCTTGAAAACAAAAGTTGCAGTTGTTCTTAATAAACGCCAGCAAGCAGCAGAAAATACCTATTAAAAAGTGAGTGTGAAACACGTTTTCTGTTAGTCATGAAAGCAGCTGCAGAAATCATTCTGGCGTTAGATTCAGTGAAATGCTTTAATCGGTTACTGATTCCAGTAAAATGCTTCCCGCTTTTGGTAGGCGACCAAATGCTTTGGTTTGTGGCACCGCAAACACAGCACAGCAGTACCAAACCGTACCAAAGCATTTGCACTGCTCGGCTTATGATTATATTCCTGAATATATGAATTCCTTGTACATTTCATAATGTGCAATCTTTTTTGGTTTATTCAATTGAGAACTGAATCGTGTGAAGAGTTTCATTCGCTGGTGATGATGCTCACCATTCTCACCAATCCTCAATCAAAGTAAAACCAGTAAAAATACATAATCCGATGTTCACATGTTGTTGTACCCACCAGAAAAATACGTACACCATAAGCACCAAATACCAATACAAGGTTTTGAGGCCTCTAAAAGGTCTTACTTCAAGTTTATCCGGTTTCGGTTTCCTCCAAAAGAGCGGAAACAGATCCACAGTTACAGCAGAATATGTTATGAAATCGAAAACAAGTTCCTCTCGATTCCTTGATAAGCACACTCGTGTGTCTGCTGCAGCTCTGTTTTTATTAGAAGAATCTACTGTTAAGCATTCAAAACGTTTGCCTTCATTCGCAAACACTTTGGAGGCCTTTGAAGCAAATCTAACAGAGCAAACTAACTATAAAACATTGGCAAGAATTCTCACGTTTGAACGAAGTGAATGCAACCAGTTTTCGCTGGCACTGGAAACAGTTCTCAACTAAACATAGTTTAGTCCATGGTCCATACATAAATTCTTCTCAAATTGTCTATAATACTTGAAATGGTCGAAATACACTTTGTTTTATGAAACACTAGAAACCGTCGTCCTTCAAACCCATCCTTTTCGTGATTTTAAAGAAATATAGTACCCTGCGGTGGCAAAATCCAGATATATTCACCTCTTACTACGAGCAGCAACAAAAATGTGCTCAGCACCAGGAAACGTTGCTTGTATGGCGTCATTTTTTCACTTTCTTTCGTTAATTAACTTAATGTTTTCTATTTTATTTTCACAAATAAATCTTTTCTATGAAGACGGATGTTAAATTTTAAATTCGTAGTCGAATAGAAAACCAACTGATTTTATTAGCGCAACACTTCTTTATCGGCACTGCTGTATCGACCCACAAAGTAAGGTCTCAGTCTTGAATTCAATTGAATAGCTGTGTGGTAAATCCAACCGTCGATTGCAGATTCTAAAATTCAACTGAAATTCTTTCGATTCGCCTGCAAGTTTTTATTTATTTAATAAATGTTGAATGAACCGCACTCACAACAGTCGATAATGAAAGCGACAAACTTTTAACACAATACGTATAGAGATGTGTGTTAACAACAACAACAACAATAATTACACCATAAATGTTAAGCACAAGCTTGGGTTTAGCGCTCAGCAGCAGCCAGTTAAGCAGCTTGTTTGACGCTCACGGTGACGCTTGTGACGTCACGATGATAGACATACATGCCCTGCACGATGGAGCTCAGCTTTTAGAGTTCTTCTTCTTCTTCTTCTTCTTTGCTGACTCGGAACGTTAGACAAGCTTAGGCTTAGAAAATTCAGGGGAAGAGATTTGATCGAAGTCTTGGAAAAACCCATGCAATTCAGTTCGATGGAGTTTTCTTTGATTTACATTTTTATACAATACAATTTACAATTTAAAAATATAGACGATGATACTGAATAAAAGACCTGAACTGACATCTTATTTGAAAGGGGGTTCTGCAGACTTCCAGCTTGGTAGACGGTGAAATGATTGAGGATGGGACTCAACCCTTGAAAATGGGCTCTAGTTGCACTCTAGGGACATTCATCAACAATTGTGATCATGATCCTTTGACGATCCTTTAAACTTGTCACTGATGGCAAACTGAAGCTAGGAAATGAACCCGAAGGAAGACGTGCTTAATAGAGCATCCTCCAGAATAGAAACCTCATGTTGGGGTTAATTTATAGTAAACGGAACCCACCGACGCATCCAACGCGATTCATTAACGCTGAAGCACCGCTATCCAAAATATATGCAGGTTGTATTTCAATGAATTCAGAGTTATTCATGGGGAGTCAGTTGATCGGCCCAGTTAAGCGCGATACCCATGCGATCGACTGCTTTATCGACGGAACGCAGCCAAGCATTTAATTAGATACCGTTTTTCCTTCACTAGCTTTAAGGTCGACTTTTTTGATATCTTTTTAATGAAAGACTCGTTGTTGTTGTTGTTGTTGGTCTACTTTAATCGAAATACAGAAATAAGTTGTACTTTTCAAAGCTGTTCTCGTTGTACCTGTAAATATTATAATTTAAGCGGAAAAATTCATTTATATTACAGTAGGAAGGGAAGGGGGGGGGGGCGGGGATCATTTCTGTTCGCACCATTTTGTGAATAAAATATGTAAACAATATTTTTTCTAATCCTAATTCTAATTAAATGCTAATTAAACTTGAGGCGAAACTGAGAGATTTTATTTCAAATGTATATCGAACTTTGTAGATGTGTGGGTATGTGTGTGTGTGTGTGTGTGTGCTTGTATATTTCCTTCTTAAATAAGTTGACGTCGAAGTACCCTATGATCCGCATTTAATTCAAACCTCGTGCGATTGCCAGATATAAAAGTGCTTCGAATTTTAACATTTCCCTGCTTTTATCGATTTTACTACTTTGATTATTTCGTTATTATCAATTATTTATTATCGAATAGATTGTCTATACATTGTATAAACTGTATATAAGCATTGTATAACAACGTGAAATGGCGAATAACGTAGAACAGGTCATAATTTCGTTTATTGTTGTTGTATGCTGCCCCCCATGCTGCCCTCCATGCTTCCTCTTCGAGCATTGAATCCACAAGTTTTAGCGACGAGCGGAATACCATCGCTCACACCTCATAAGATAAAACTATTGAAGTTTATTGAGTTTATAAATGATAAGCTCCATGGTATATGTCGATAACTGCTCAGTTAGCACGCGCTGAATATCGCTCATATCATAATTCAATACTTTATGTTAAGTTAGCCCCATTCGGTTGTTAGATTAGGCTCAAGTGCTATCTACACACCTTTGGCAGCACACGGACTCACATAGCGACGGGTATTTTATGTCTCTATGGACACATACGGGATCTCGTGCGTACAGACGTCGATATTGAAATCGCTTTAACTTTCCCTGGATCAAATGTCAGGTGCGGTTTCTCCGCATTTTTAACAATACTTCTATAGTTATTAATATTTATTTGCCAATTTATATTACTATTTAGTCTATTAGTTTTTATTTACACTTCTAACTATTTCTCTATTATTTCCAAATGGATTGCTTTGAAGAATGTCTTTAGACTTCAACCTGGGCGAGTTATTTAATTACTAGATAATGACTGCAGCTCGGAAAATTGAACTTCATTTCAGTCTTACTCCACAGTATTTAAGATTACTTTAAATAAACGTTGGCATTTGGATAAATTATTCATTTAAATTAATCTTTCAGAAGGCAGAACTTTTCGATAGTTCTGCTGTCAGAGAAACTTACTTTTTAAAAACTTTTAGGAGCTTTGCTGTGAATGCATTGTAATTTACACACATAACTGTATTTCTTATTCCAGAAAAGGCTTTCGTGATTCATTTCATGAGGTTCAAAATGTTAACCGCCTCGATTGCATGTGGTTTAAGGAAGTCTGAGACGTTTATATTTTCGTACATCCAACAACAAATCAACAGACAGAAAACAGCCACAAATGGTAACGCAGTTTTAGAAAACAAGTTTTTCCCTTTGTTCGCAAGTGTTCTGGTGACTAAAATAAAGTCGTCCGAATTATTTTTGTTTAATTACGATTGCATTTAATTTTAAGTTCAACAACTGATCGTAAAAAGGCTGAAGTTTCCGGGATGCGGGCCTTAAAAGGTGAAGCGCTAAAATTGTGTGGACGCATTTTGAACGGAAGCATTTGAAGCTCAAAACGGAGCTGCGCGAACGAAAAACTGCGCCGGAGTTGAATCAGGAACAATCTTGTAGCTCCTGGAAGCGGTGTTCAGAAGGGGTTCCCCTCCATTCTTCAGCAATGGCTCAATATTCAAATTAGAATGTTAAAAATGCATTTTTACCTTACATAAATATACATTCATTGCATTTACATTCATTGAATTTTAATTCGAAGCCTTTTAATTAACCTCCGTTAAAATTAACGCATTTTTAATTAACCTCTGTCTATAAATATTCAATGTGTTTCATACATCCACAAGCACGAGACTACTAAAGAATCGACTGCGAGCAGTTTGTGTCGATTTCGCTCGACTTTCCAGCAGTTTGATCGACACTTTTGGCCAGTTACTAAGCCGCTAGTCACCGGAGTTGATTCGTTTCTATGATTGGATGGTTTTCCTCTTTAGAAAGTGATTGGCAATCAATCGATCGATTGAATTTCTAAACTCAAATTAAGAGGAACATTCACATGAAACTACACATTAAATTTACATTACTAAATGCCTTGGTATATTATTGTATTTATTTGCCTTTGGAATTAACATTTTGAGGAATCATAAGCAACTCATCGCAAGAGCATCGCAATGTAGCTCAGCAGCATCACGGAAACACTTCTCAGCATCCTGTGGCTGAACCTGGTGGCTGCGGGCGCCGCAGAGAACCACGCCTCGTAGGAGTTCGCATTGCAGCCGTCCGAGCTGCAAACTTGACAGTTCTCGATGGAGAGACCTTTGCTCAGGGTCTGGCAGGTGAGGTACTTGTTGCCCCTCAGCGTCGCGCAGCCCCGATTTGTGATCACAGTGTTGTTTACTATTGTTCATCGACGAAGAGCCATTAAATTGCATCATTAGTTCAGAATTATCAGTTAATACAATGAATCGAAATGAATAAATGAATGAATGAATGCGTTTTCATCGCCCGCTCACCGTTTAAATGAATTACGTAGCAGACGTTCTGACTTGCATTCACTTCACGCCGACTTTCCACGTATTCTCTGGGCGCTTCGTCTTCGTATTCGTCTTTATCGGGCTGTGTTTCTGTCTTGGTTTCCGGCAAGGTTTTCGCCAAGGTTGAGGGTGAGGTTGCCAGTGGCGAAGAAGCGTTAATGTTTGATGGAGCTGCTGTTGTTTCCATCGTCGTCGGTGGCGTGGTTATCGTTGTTGTACGATTTCTGCCACGCTTCTCGTCTGCTTCTTTTGCTGTTTCTTGCTCTACTTTGTGTTCTTCGCCTTCTACTTCTTCGTATGAATACTCTTCATACTCGTCTGATTCGGATATTTTCGTTGAAAAATGGTTTGTTGTTGCTGCTGCTGTTGTTTTTGAGCTCGGTGGCTGCGTCATCATCTGTCCAAAGTCTCCGGAATCGCCACACATTTGCATTTCTTGGCTTAAATCTTCATCAAGAGCGCAGTTGTCACAAACATGACACTGAAGCGTTGGCATCTGCTGGCGTTGATGCAAAGTAGCTGAAAATGTACGCATATGAATTTTCATAAATTATTTAGTCTAACTTCACAGAAGACCTTGAAAGGTCACGCACGGGGTCACGTGAGCGGAATAGAGTCGCCCGGACCTGCTTATCAGCCCCCATACCCCATTGAAGGTCTGAAGACCCGTTATACTCTTCCCTGCACATGATTCACTAATTATCTTAGACTTCATCTTGACTTGTTTTTGATTCTTGTTTCTGTGTTTGCTTACCTACGACGCGATATGATTAAACAATCAATAACAACAGCAACACTCGTCTTAGCGACCACCACATGTCACCCGCTCCGGTGTAACTTGGCACGTAGTGGCTCCGATTATTTTTTATGATTTAATGGCAAAACAAACTGAGTGTCTGTGCTGCAAGTGCTTCAGTCGCACTTGGTCACGGACGACACGACTCAGCCTCGGAGATTTTAATCAGCTTGGCTCCATCAAAGATTAGATAAACTTGCGTCTTCTGTTAACGATCACTTCACAGGTTCTTCACTTCCCGACCGTTGTGGAAAGTGGAAATAATAATATGCTTGTGCCACATACCATAATTCCCAGAATATACCCAAGTACGTTAATAACAATGAGGAGGTGTGGCAGGTGTAGAAAGGAGTTAAGGGTTCCCGAGTTAAGTTAGGACTGTCCGTCCGTCTGACTGTCGGTGAGTGCTAACGTCGATAATATCACTCTTTCCGGTTTAACCTTAGGCCACAATAACTCATTCGGCGTAGTTTAAAATACTTCCCAACGTTCTCAAACGTTAGCTGCAACGTGTCTTAAAATAGAACACTTCAATTGACTATTCAACCTCTTACAAACCCTTTACTAGTTAGCGAAAGGTACCAGAATTATTGTCCCTTTTAAAGGTGTACATTTTGATTACCTTCGCCGCTGCTATTTCGGAAAACTTCCATTAAAATCAGCAACGTCAGAAAAGTGAAGTGATTCATTTTGATGGTGCTTAAAAAGTTGCAGTCTTCTCTTTCAAACTGTTAAACTGACGTTCTTTCGAATGGACAGAAATGTACTAAAATTTCGAATTTCATCTGAGAATTGGGAATGCGGTCTGTTTCTCTATCTGCCACATTGCGACAGCAGATACCAGAAAAACAAGCATCGCCATTCCATGCATCGCCTTAAAACATGATAAAATAGTGATTCCGATAAAATCAGTGAACATTTCAGTTGTAAATAAAAGAAACACCTTTCATTGCTTTTATTGATGATGCATTCAGTATTTCGACAAACAGATTTGACGTGAATCATCAGAATTCAGTGCAATCAATCAAAAAACATTGAAAATTTCGTGGAAAATTCCTTAAAAAAGGGCACAGATTGCACAAATTTTAAAAACAAAAGTCATAAGTTTTTGAAAGCTATAAAACAAATCTGAGAAGTTGTACACAATAAGAACAAAGAGATATTTAATGTTATCTGACATCTCGATCCTTCGAGCCGAATCGGTAAATAATCGTCCAAGTTAACCCCAAATTATGTATTCCATTTGAAATCCAACATATCAAATATAATTAGTGAATTAAATTGTAATAAAAATTGAATTCTGAAAATGAAATATTATAACATGAGTCCAGTTTTTAGATGGATAAAGAAAATAGGTTTCACTCTCTCTTTGATACTTGTCTGTATCCGTTCTACGCAACTCACCCGGAATTTCCAATTCTGTAGAAGAAAAACACATCCCACCTTATTTATTTATGTACTTTCAACGCATTTTATTGTTGTAAACTCAAATGTAAGACACAAAGTGCAAATATTCTATTCGATATAAAGTCTTGTGCGTCTGCACACAAATTTATCAATGGTTATTCCAACTAACAAGATAACTCGTATGTATAGAAACGTCTACTATTGCTAACAATATTGCTCTCCGTACTTAACCGCATCTGATCTCAAAAAAGTTCGTCATACGACCGAAAAATTATGACAGCATAAAGAATTCAAGATAATGAATCAAAGTTAAATCAGATACAAATTCGAATAACATTTATAATAAAGAGTACATTCAAAATAATTTAAAATATTGCAATTAACATAATTACAACATTTTCAATTATTCAATCAATTTCGCACATGAGCTTGGAGACTGTATTGCAGCTATCTAAAGATTGTCTCTCTCGGTCTCCAAACTAACCATCGTCTAATAAAATGCAACAATTTAGAAATTTTTGGTTTCTTACATTCATAAATAATTTAAATTCACTCTCGTCACTTGCGTTGTAATTCTAAAATATTGTTATCTCCTTGTTTTTATCTACCATCAATTGTACGAGTGTAATGAAGAATAGATTGAATGTTTTACATTCAATTATATCAATTTTTTGCATTTTAACATTTACACATACTTATATAGTATATGACTATGAGTATGTATACACAGATACGTCTCTATAAATTTATTTGAGTAGATACAATAGGTACATATATAGTGGTTTTTTAAATAAGGATTTCGTGTTTTTCTAATTATATTTGATTTCTCATTGACTAAAGTTTTAAAATTAAAGGCATTTGGTGAATATTTATTAAATGCGCCTCCTGTTTATAGCATACTAAATAAAGTATATACGATTAGAAGTACATATAGGATTATCTATGTATATAAAACATTAAACTCGCAGTATTTTTCTTTTTTTATACTCTACACACGAGGCCTTGGTTTTAAACATTGCTAAATTGGTTGTAAGCATTGCTTATGTACTGAAAACAAAAATTTTATCATTTCTGAAAGAAGTAATTATTTTAGGCACAATATATTTTATTTCTATTTGCAGAATGAACTGAGGATTGAAGTATTGAGTTTGGCGTAGATAGAAAAACACAACAACCACGCACTAACTTCCAGAATCTAGAGAATACCACAAACAATGGCAATCTTTGTAAATCACACTCAATATTTAAAGCACTTGCTAGTCTGAATTAAATTCCTGTAATGTTTTGACTTTTTGATTCGCGCAAACTTAGTACATAGTTAGTATATTTTATTTCTTTTTTTCGTTTTTAAGAATATTTTGAACTCCTATTTTGTGTTCATTCTTCTGCAATAACGTGTGTGGTTTCCAAGCTACTACTCGTACTTAGTACGCGTTTTTACGTATTTGGAACAGCGTATTTGACTTTTGGTGTTATTAAAATGGGTTAATAACTCTTAAATTATATACACTATAAACACAAAAGCTCGCACCTGAATTCATTTGCTTAAAAAAACCTAAAAACGAAGGAACAGATAAAAGGGAAAACGAAAGTAGGCAAGAAACGAAACTAAACGAATGTTTGTCCTGTTGTGTTCTTTTCACTCCGGTTTCAGGCTTCACCAAAGAGCGCGCTGCTGAATAATCGCTGCCAACGTCGCCAGGAATCCGCTTCCGGTCAGCGCCATCAAGCGCTCGCTTCCGTTGCACCGATCCGTCGAGCAGATGGAGCAATGGAACTGCTCCTCCTCTTCATCCCCTTTTCTGTCCTTGTTGTTGTTGTTGTTCCTATTATTTTTGTTGTTGTTGCCCTCACTGTGGTCGCGCTCATGCAGCTCAGCCTGCGACCGCAGCTTGTTTCTGAGTATGCTGCAGGCGTCCGACTCGCCGGTGTCGAGTTGACAGAAGCGAGCCGTCACCATTTTTTGAGTGTTCGCTGTGGAGCCGGAGAAAAAAGTATTTAATTCATATTTCAGCATAGTTAAGGCACCTCATACAAGCAGCCAGAAAACAAGGTGCACACTTAATTCTAGATTCTTACGGTTTTTGGCCACCACCTTCTGGCAGTTCATCAGCGGGTTCTTGACGACGCCCGTGTCGAAGTATGAAATTTCATTCAGCTCGAAGAGCCACGTTTTGATGGACTTCATTTTGGTGACACTACACTCCTGCAACGAAATTGAAATGATGAACGGCTTCGGATATACAACAAGCAAGATCCTTCGGGAATGATGGTTAAAATAAACTCAAAGTATTTCATTCAAATGTTTTGCAAAATGTCGGTCTTGACCAAGTCGAAGCCAAGTTCTTATTCGATTTTTACTATCCTTCGTCTTTATTAATTTGTTGTTTATCCCGATTAAAGGCTGTGTCAATAAATTGCAACGCATTGTTGGACTATTTTAAATGCTAAAGCGGACAAGTTACCCATCCATCATTATTTAACCCACACATTTTTAAATAATCTTTACAGATCGTATCGATATATTATTTATTTTGAAGAATGAACTGAAGTTCAGAAGCTATAATAGGGAAATATGTCAGGTAATCATGAACCTCGGAAAAAGCGCATATTTCACCTAAACTAGTGGGAAGCTAATGAATGCCGTTGAAGGAGTTTAAGTTATTTCAAGCAACCGTCATTTTCATGTACAAAATGCACCTCAACAGTTTGAAGGAAATAGTGCATGACATTTAGTGCAAGACACGATTTTTCGAATTTGAAATGAGAAATGATACGAAATCGGATAGAAACCGATCTCTGGTGGATTATTCTGCAGTGGGACCGATGGGCCTCAGTTCTCGAACTCAGTGGACACAAACAGAAGGCGCATTCGAAGCATTTGAAGAATCGGGAGAAGTTTAAATTGTTTTTAAAACAATTTCTTTAGTTTTTCAGATACGTTACTGTATTCTTCAAATTGAATTAAAATTGAAATCCTCTTGTATCCGTAGTATTTAGAGTCTTGCAACATCAAAGGAAGCAATTAACACAAATCAACTGAGTTTCGTAATTTTTATTTGAACCGCAATCAGTGGATCTGAAGGAATGCAAATAAAATCACTGGTTGCAAGGAAGGCGCCGCTTAAGCAACAAGATGCTCACCTCAGGCACGATGCTGGAGTTCGACTTCAGGTCCGCACAACTGGGATTGTCGCTGGAGTCGCAAACGAAGCATGTGATGGCGTCGCCTGCATCCGCCCCGCGAATGTTGCCGTGCACAGTGGAACAAAGAGCAGCAATCGGCGATCCAGTATTGGCCATGTGAAGAACAAGTAAAAAACAAACAAACGAGTATGATTTTTGAAAAACAAAAGATTCGGACGTCGCACTAACCGTTGGACACGAAGGCGAGCACACACGCAAACACGGCCAACACGCTGCCGGGCACCACACGCAGCAGAGATGGAAACATTTTCAGCTTTCTTCAGAGCTCGATGGATTATTTCACTTTATATGATGGTATTTATATAATTTGTGTTGCACTTAATCACGCCACTAACAGCAAACAAAACTGATTGTCCTCTGAGGAGAATTTGTTGCCCGAAATTCGATGCTTTGTGTTCGGCTGCGCGTATAGCACTGAAGTGGCGTTGGATCTGAATTCTTTTCATATTCGCCGAATAGCCGCGGTCGTTGCGACCGTTAGCTCGTTCTTCGTTCCTCGTGCGCCGAGTCCTGGCTGTCGGCAGCGAAGTTGAGCGAAACTATTGAATGATTCTTTCGGTTTTTCGTCCTTTAGTTTTCTTTTCACAAACTGAATTTGTGCGTGAAGCATGAGCAGTGAATGTGGATGTGGACGAGGGCGTGGATGTGGACGGGGGCGTGGATGTTGGATGTGGAGCTGCTGCTTGTGCTGTGGGGCGAAAGTTCTGGCGCAGAGGCGTCTGCCCGACTACACGACGACGATTGAACCCAAACCGGATGGTTTCGTGAAAATATGATGACGAACAGGAGCCAGCATGACTGACAGACAAGATAAACGCGGCAGACAGCCAGAGATGAGGCAATACAAGAGGGATAGAAATCCATCCTAACAACAACAACAACAACGACTTTAAGAAAACAAATTATTTAAGCGGAATCGATTGTGGGCAGAGAGGAGGCTTTGTGGAAATTACGAAGTGTGGGGGAGGGGAGGAGAAGGAAATAAGTAAACAAACTCTTATCAAAACTTTCATTGCATTCAGAGATTTTATAGTTTTGAGGAATGTTGCGGTTTATCATTTCAATTTTCAGGTTTAGTATAAGATGCTTAAGTTATCCTTAACTTACGGTTGATTTAGGAATTGAAACTGTAACATTATTTAAAGAGGCATTCAATATTTCAGGCCTCCTCGAAGAAGGCGCAAAGAAGAGGAATATTACTGGCCTTGAGGTTTTCCTAAGCTTACATCTCATCGTCATCGCTCAACTCCAACACCATGTAACACTTCGCCTGGAGGTACCCTGAAAGTATTCATTGTGCCTTTCGCGAGCATCAGGTGCTGCATCGTGGAGCCGAGACGCTCGATATTTCAATGTTCTTCCACATCGCTTACTTCGGCTGCAGGCCCCAAAAGAACAACAACAACACAAGACAAAAGCTCCAATAAAAGTTTGACGTTTCATGTTGACGAAGTGGTTGTTTGCATTCTATCAGCAGCATCCGCAGCAGCAACAGCAACACCGGGGTCACCGATAGCAGTTCAAGGAATTTAAAAATCTGTGTAGTATTTGAGGCTAGAACGAGTCCTGTGATTGTGTGTGGCACCAAAAAACACACCTTCTTACAAGAGGAATTTTTAAACTTAGGTTCTGTATAATGACTCTTCTATAATAAAAATCCTTACAAGTTTTCTTGCTTGGCTCAATCCATGAATATACGCGTTGGCTAAAAGAAGATCGACTAGGCACACGATTGGTCTGTAAAAGAGAAGGAGCCCTGAGGTCCCAACCTGGTCCAGTGAAAATTCCGACTGCTCTGTCAGAAACACAGCAAGAATTCAAGAAACTTCCACAAGAACCAAAGAATTGTGTGAGTCAAGTGAAACTTAAACAGCAGCAAGAAGCGGAGAAGAAAACAAAATGGACACAACTGTTGGCTGCTGTTTTAATTCGTATTGGAAACCGCTGGGCTGAGATCGTGGAAGAACTGCAATTAGCAGCGCCCGGATGCCGCAGCCATCAGCTAAACGGCCCCCTGCACCATCTACACAAGACAATCACTGGCTTTAGTAATTAGAAAATCTCCAGATACATTTTTATCTGGAACAACGGTTCAGATAAATAACACACACAATTTATTCTTTATTTCCGATCCTTTTGTGTGGTTCCATTTGAAACTCTGTACACTTTAGAAGTAGGTTACCATGAAGAAAGCATTCAATTAGTGAATTAGACTAGTTTAACACTCTAAGAATGAAGTAGAAAGAAAGAAAAGAGAATCAAGTTTACCGAAAGTACGAGAATGAAGACTGACAGTGGTGATGAGTGACGGTGCTCCATCCGTAACTTTGGGCTCTCGGGTGAGTTGGATCTTGTAAGCAGATGATTTGGAATACTGACAAATGTTAGATGCGAGATGTTCGAGTTTGCTAATCTTATTCAGCATTGAGTGGATCTGATATAAGAACGAATTAGCTGATCTGATAGACATATGATAGGTCAGGAACTCGGATATAAAGTTGTTGTAATTTCTTCTGATTTTCAGCTAGTTCGATGGCTACAAATGTTTAGTATTTCCTCCTCCGTCGAAAATTTTCTCATCTTGCTTAATATTAGACCCAAAACACTCTTCGGTTCGGTTACTTCACAGCACCAGTAATAAAATCACTACCACTCTCGTCGCTCTTTCGTCGTCGTTGAAATACTCTTACGTTAGTTTATCTTCAACTCTCATGGGATCAGCGGGGAGCCCATTGTGGAGAATCCGCGGGGGAGCAGCGTAATTGTTGTGTACTTGATTGAGCCATTCGAGGAAAGGACGACCCACGACGTCGAGACGACTATTCGCATGTAGTCGTCTCTCCCTCTCCCTCAGCAACAACTCAGCCGCAGACATTCTTTCATCTGCACTCCTCAACACCCCTTCATTGCCACCCTCGTTCTCCTGTACTACTTTTTTACATTTCTTGTGTCAGTTTCTTGAGAAACTGTTACTGTTGAAGACGAGGACTGCTGAGGCAACCAGCTTCAATCCACATCCGATTGAGGAAAGCATGAAAAACCGATTGACACGCATGCATTTTAATGGCAATCATCCTGAACGCTGGCTCCTTGTTCTCTGGCGACGGCGAACGGATTTCAGAACGACGAATTACAGAATTCGAATGTCGCATCTAGTGCAGTATTTTTGAGGGTGAATCTTTGAAGTTTTTCTAGATTGTGTCTAAATTCCATGAAGACCCGAGCGAGAAGAATTCCAACAAATTGTTTATAACTGCAATTGTGTATAGTTATTCTATTCAGATTTCTCACCCAGGTTTAACTTTCTATTTGAATACTAATATTCATATGTATGTATATACAAAATAAATGTGTTTGGTGTAGCTTCTGGAATTTCTGCGGATGTCGTTTTTGCGTGGAGAGCTTTTAAGGACGACATTTTTTATGGAACAATTAAACTTATTGGAAAACTTTTCGACACGGTACTAAAACTTTTTCGGCACTACAAGAACAACGTATTGAGCCAGGTAAAGATTAAATAAAAGAAAGACAAAAAAAATCAGAGACTGCAGATAACTCAGTGGAATATTTTTAAAGTAGAAGTTATGGAATGACCTCTCATATGCATATACACAACCCACATAGATACTCGTAGATCCAGACACATTTGGCTTCTAAAAATGATTCAAATATTGTATCGATTCAAGAAGCAACAAAGGCAGAAAAATCAGAACGGGCGCCATCTTTAATCAGGGAGAAGCTTCAATATATACGAGTAAATGGATGAAGCACACGCATTCCGAGTACAGTATTCAATTGATACCAGATACAGCAGATCCTATTTATTATCTTCTTCTTCTCCACGGGTTTTCATCGCAAATCTTTTATATTGTGTATAAATACTACGAAAGTAGGCGACCAGACAGAGCTCAAGAGTGTGGAGTGTGTAGGGTGTATGCAAGTGACAGTTCTGTACACGAATAAAGCACCAACCCAAGGCTATTTTTTATAGGTTCATAAACTCAGTTGTTGAACACTATTATTGAGGAGCGGCAACAATAAAGTATTTTGGCATTCAGTGAGTCATTCAGGCAGCGATAATCAAGCGAAAAACTTGAAAGAAGAGACACTAAACCTAATATAAGCAGGTGTGGAATTAAAAACTACTTAATTTCGTTCGCAGAAGGAATTCAACGTCCACAAGAAAACGAACAACAAACTAACAGAAACCTGGAAGGTGCGGTTGGCTTGTGAGCGAACGTGAGACGCACGTACCCACGCACAGAGCACATCACAGGCTCCTCCTGAAACCAAACCAGTCTCCTTCATGGCCAAATGACACCGCCAACGCAAACGTAATTCGAGGTGCGACTTAAAGCAATCCTTCTCGCCGCTAATAAACGCACACAAATAATAAACAACAACAACGTCAGAGTGGAAAAGGAGCTCGCACTGAAGTGCAGTTAAACCGAAAGAAAGTTTCTGGAGGATTTCCCGTGGCTCTTCACCAACTCTTCGCTCCTCTGCTTCTGGTGCAACTTAATTCCAAGTCACTCTGAGTCAAATTGACGTCTGCGACAATTGATGACCTTCTCTTAGTATTGAGTGAGGATGTAAGCACTGTATTCCGATCGTAATCCTGTATTGTGTGTCTTCCTCATTAGATTAGAGTATTAGAAGGAGCTCCCAACTGCAGCCGACGTGATGTCGGAGTATAAAAGCTTTGGTCAGAGTTCTAATTGACACTACGACAGAATGGGACACGATCAACCACACAATAAGAAGCAGCAACTTGCACGTGAGATGGAAGGAAGTGATTTGTTCTTGGTAGTAGTTTTTCATTTAAGTTTTTCCATTGGATAGCTTTTAAGCTGCTGAAACACAATCAGATTAAGTGTCACACATCAACAACATGCGTTCAATAAAAATCACCAAAATTTCATCAGCAGGAAGTGCCAAGAAACCATACACACACACACAGATACTGCACACATTTAAATGTGCTGCACTGAAACCGTGTCTGTGTGCGTGTGTTTGTGTGTGTGGTGCCGCCAGCCATTTTGTCACGCAACCGGAAGTCGGCTGCTTCGGTCGTTCTACTCGTGCTTCTTATTTCATTTCCTGCCCTCTGTTTGTGCATTTATTCTACCTTCTTCATAATCCACTTCCTTTGCCCCTGCTTGCTCCCCCCTCCTCGACGCTTGTTGTTTTTGTTGTTGTTGTTGGTTTCGTGCACTTTCAACTTACTTGGCTCACACCGGAGCCGGAGCTGCTAAAAGCACACTTGTTGGTCGATTGATTTACTGCACGCTAAACGCCGAAACTGTTTTCCTCCGATTTTCCAAGTGCCCCGAATTAATTTCGTGTTTGAGTTTGTTTTCCCACTCGTGATTCTCTTCTGGTTTTTGTTGTTCCTTTTTACCCTCGAAACTTGAACTTCCTTGCGCTGAATTGCCGTGGAATTATTTTTGCACTTGAATTTATTAGCCAAGCTACAAGCCCGGCCAAGAGATCCTTTCCGTGGAACTCAACATATGGAAGCACTTTTTCACGGTTTTAATACTGGCACAAATTCCACACCGCGTCCATTTTTCTTGTTTTTTCTTCACTAACAATTTATTCACTACATTCACTTATCACGCTTCAAAATCTTTTCTTTCTTTTGGAGGGAAGGAAGTATTATTGTTATTTGGCCCGAATTGAGGAAAAACTTCTGTCATGAGCTGTTGAGGGCTTTCTCAGTTCTTCTTTATATATAATAGTATGAAACTATAGTATGGATTAGTTTAATGCAAGAAACTGCATATCCTTCGCTTAAGGTTTACAAATACGAATCGTATAAAAAACAAGCCAATGATTCCTTGATTTTGTGGCAATATAAAAGCACAAATAAAAATGAAAAGCGATGCAAAACGCTTTTACGATGCTAAGTATTCCCCCCTCTGTCTCTCTCTCGCTCTATCCAAGCCAGCACGTAGACGACATTTTGTTAAAACTTGGTTGCAAAAAATGCAATAACGTGCTCATCATTATCCCTCGATATCAATAAAGAAATACGCATTGCCGGAAAAGATCCAAATTCGCTGGAAAAAAAATTATGGAGAATATAAGAGCTCACACAAACGCTTCCTCCTGCGAAAAGCAATACAGATGCTGGAAATGCAGTGGAGCATATCAACCGACGCAGCAGCCACCGGCGAACAACGCACACACAACCGAACCCATGCTAACAAACCAATCTTTCAATGCAATTTTATTACTTGAAAGCCGTTCGTTCGTACAACGAAATATTGTTTAGGGACAAAAAAAGGGAAAAACACACATACTTGAAGCATGAGCATGAGCATGAGAAATACGAAGAATGCGGAATCTTACGGAGTCCTGCAGAAAAGCGCATTGACTTGAAAACTCGAACCGTGTAGTAAAGAAGTGTCGTGTCCACACTGAAGACGTGGACAGACATTAGGCCTGGCTAGATCTAGTATCTTTCGAGCGGTTTATCAACACCACTGCGATGTTGACTTTGCAGGGAACCGGGTTAGTTTTTGCATACTTTCAGGCATTTTTATAAAATTTTAGGTGAAGTTTACTGACTTATCTGCGGTCGACTTTTAGGATATTTTTTAATAATAAGCGTCGTCGTTGATGACTGAAAGAGCCTAAAAAAGTGCTGCTCTCGGCTTCTTGATCTTTAACTTTTCGAAATTCGCTCCTTTTTAACGCGGATGGAATTCGTATAAATAAAAAATAAGCACCAATAATAAAGGTTGTTTTTCTGCATAACCAACAAATGCAGAAACCAAGCATTCCAACACACAATTCAAACAGCAATTCTTTAGATGGCGAATTTTTGCACAACTCTGCGGAATCCTCGCTAAGCAAACAAATCACAAAGCATCGTCAATTGACTCCAGTATCAAATTCAGGCGTTCAAAGGAAGAGCAACAACGGGATGTTCCTCTCCCTCTCGCTTCATCCATGCGCCAGCAGAATTCCTACGCGAGCAGCCTTAAAATAACAACAACAGCAGCAGCAGCAAATTACAATTCCTGATCTAATAAACTTCACTTCGCTCGTCCTTCCTGCTTTTTAAGTGTGCTTTTTATAGACTCTTTTTTCCTTTATTTGTTGATGCTCACTTTTTGTTAATTGTTTAAATTTGCTAAATGATTTAAAAGCCCTAATTTATATCCGCTTGCACCTCAAAAATCTCGACGGTCGCCACCTCAGAATAGCGGCGAAAATGTTGCCAATTTCAGCGTTTCAGTTTAATCAATTTGAGTGTTTAACTTTTCAACGGTTGGACTTGAATCTCTGCAACCGCACCCTCCACACCCTCCCCTTCCCCTTTTTATTATTTTTATTCCCGCTCTCAAAATATTTTTTGTATTTTTTGCCTAAATTTCCCCGAAAAACTTTCGCTAGTTCACTTAAAACAAGCGGCGGCAGTTAGAATGTCAGATCGATTTTTTATTCTGGCGCCAAGGAGTCGTGTGCCGGGGCCATCATTAATACTCACACAACAGAAACCGAATCCTGATACAGATACAGTTACTGAAAGAAGAACGCAAACCATGCGGCAGGCGAACTGGAGGGCGGGGTTGTAGCTGTGCAAAGGAACTGCTAACAAGGACGCAGCAAGGAAGCTGCGCGGCTTTGCTTCTGCTGCTGTTGTTGCTGCTGCCGACCGCGGCGACCGTAAGTGGCAGCGACGTCCTTCTGGCGCCGTGGCGTCTTGCGATTATTAAGCGAGTGCGTCGCATTGCTTTGTGAACATCTGAACTTGGAATGGAGCAAATCGGAGTGCGTGGAAGTACACTGAAGCTGTCGGTCAATAAGCCAGAGCTTAAGCATCTTGAGTCATTCCTTAAATCTTTAAAAAAGCACGCATGAAGAGACGAACACATCACCGAGTAAAGTGATGAGTTGAGACAACGTGGAACATTCTTGCTATTAAAATGTGCGGTTCAGGAGATTCTATGCACTAAAAGCAACACAGGAAACCCGTCGAGGAACAGGACATAACAAATGTTGTGCCTCCACCCACGTCATTGCTTCTTCTTCTCAGTAGTATTCGAATCCGAGGACTGTAGCGCCTGGCAGCATGCTTGGAAATCCTTAGATTATGTTAATCTAAAGTTTTGCTAACGTACGCGAATTCTTTAGCATCCATCAACTCGTAACATCCACAAACTAACGTCAAATTCTTTAAACTTCTATACTGTTGTTCAGAGCCTCATGATGAATGTTTTTACCAATCCAAAATGTTTGGCTGGGGAATTCTTTGTTGTTCCTTTTATTTTAAATGTTTAAAAGTATAGAAGTACTCAGAGCATTTGTTTTTCATACTGACACCAGAAAAAATTCAACTTTCCTTCGTATTTCTCCAAATGAGTGTTGTCCTTCATCCTGGTCGTCCTCACTCAAAACTAATGTGCAATTTTATGGCGCATACACAATCGTCTTAAGTTGCCAATTCGTTTATGAACTCCGTTGTTTCTGTGACGCCTTCGTTTCCATAATAAATAATTTTTGCGTTGTCGCCTCGTTGAGTGGGTTTTAATGTCCTCATGCATAAGTTTTGGGTTCCACTTGAAAGTCAACATTGTTTTTAGTCCAAGCCGCAAAGTAAAACACTTAAAATGGGAGCTAAAGTGAAATCCATTTGAATATTATGTATTCTTTATTATTCGATATTCTTAAAAGTTTACCTCTTAACCCAAATCATCATATTATATATATATCTCGAGAAAAGTGCTCTCTTTCAATTCTATTCAATTTTATTTAGACGGTGGAATTTGTCACTCTTGCAATTTTATTATAACTCGCAAACTACGTTGTCCTCCATCAACTGTTTACATCTGCATCACCTAAACCAAGTTTAGAGGCTTGAGGTCTATCTAACACTCAGTTTGGGAACGAAGAAGGAGGCATTGGCTGGTGTCGGACGTATCATCACGATGCGGCGGGTGACATGCGCCAACCAATCAGCGCGAGTGATGCCCGCATTGTTGTGATCCGTCTGACTGCGGCCATTCAGGTGCGAATGGTCACCACTCGATATTTCAGGACACAAATGCAAGGAGTAAAGTTGATTGCAGTTGAGTTATCGAGCACTTGTCACGTGCCTCTGCCAACGCAATATCTCGAGATACCGACGTCCACGAACAGCGCCTGATAATTTTGATGGTAGGATTGTCAAACATGCAGTATTTCGCGGTATCTTTTATCATTCTTCTTTTTCTGCACTTTCGTTTTCGCACTTTTATGCAATAACTCTGTAGAAGCGAGTGATAGTCGTTCTGTCATCTCCACTGTGCTCAAAATTGGAGAAGCGGTGAAGTATTGCGTTCGTTTGTCCAGTTGTGACCTCATTATTTTCATAGCCACTGCGATTTTTTGCTAACGCATCCGTGCAAAGCTGTCAGACGGTCGCGTGGTACACAAACATCATTAATTTAACTAGCGGCGAGAAAGGAACAAGAAATGAAGCTTTAACAACTCCGACAGGCTGGCGTCAGGTCCGTCCGTCGTCCGTACCTCGTCTCTGCGCTTGACTAACTACGAGTACCACGTAGCCTCTGTTGTTGCAATGTCAGCATCCGACCGAATGAAGAACACACTCAACACTTAAGACGGAAAGAACATAAATCGATGTACTATGCGACTATTGTAAGGGAATCCTTGGGAAACATAAAAATTTCAACACTAAAATAATTTAGTTTCATTTATGTTTCTTTATTAGAATGTTTTCATTTACGAGTGTGTCGTATTTTCAAGTGCTTATACATAATTATTTTCGACCATTTCGTAATGGAAGCATGTCTTTTATTTTATCTCTTATTGTTAAGTAATTCAGTGTTTGGATGTACATACAAAAGCAAGCGTGTTCCGCTAAATATTTCGCCGGCAATCTGCCAGATCAGACACGGTTCCACACAAACAGCGTTGCACTCGACGCAGATAACTCGGACAGATTGACGGTGATCGTGGCGGCAGTTAGTCACTTCGTCGGATCCGCGCCGCCGCCGCCAGAAGCACGAAGACTGCCGCCAACCCTGCGCCCAGCAGGTGATTCTGATTCCGCGAGGATGTCGCTGCATTGCAACCGTCCTCGAAGCACGCGCAGATCACCGACTCGAAGCCTTCGTTATCCGCCTCGAAGCAGGTGTCGTTGCGTCCGCGCAGATCTGTCTTGTGCCAGCCGCAGCTGCGCACTGTTCGCTGTTCGCCGGACACCTGCAAAGTAGTTACGGTCTTGCGGCAGAAGGCGTCGGCGGTGTGGTCGCCATCGCAATCCCTCAAATACTGATCGTCGCGCGGGGCACGCGGCGTGGCCAAACGCAACCCTATGCAGTCCTCATCCAGGTGCGAGTTGCACTGATGACAGCGAATGGCATCAACTGCAATGAGTAGAAAGAAAGAGAGGTGGATCTTTAAAGGTATGAATAATTCATGAAAAAAGTTTATAACAAAAATAAATCACAAATCAAATTCAGAACTTAATTTTATTAAATTCATTCCTTAAAACAAAATCCAAAACAGTTCAAACGCTTCTGATTTCGTTTTTATCAAAGTTCAAAGGATTTTCATTTGATCGGCGGCTTTAAACATTTTATTATTATTACAAACCTTTAATTGAATTAACTGAATACGAATAATTTCAGTTCTAAAATTCTGATAATTGATTATTATCAGTAAATATCAATGCTCAATTACAATGTCACCCAATCAATTGCTAACCATTAGCAAATGGTTCTGCAGTGAAAACGTGCTGTCATTTCAATCGACTGACAACTTAAATGCTAGCAATCTGCTGGACTGCGTTTAAAATGCGTTCAGTTCCCCCGAAACCCCCGCGTCTACCAACCCACCTATCGATTGGTTCTAAAATTGCATTTGAACAACTGGGTTAATTTTGTGGTCAATATTAAGCTACAATACACCGTTTTACTATTATAAAAAATGGGCAAAATTGAAAAAATAACAGAATTTTAAATGACTTAAAAGTATCCAAAGTTATATAAAAACAATTCCGGACTTTTTAGGGACATTTGCATCCATAGACAAAAGAATACAAGAGAATTTCGAAATATCAAAACGCTGAACAAATCTTATGAATCTTAAAACATCTAAATATTAAGAATCATCATCCAATTATTAATTTTGTTATTATTACTGTTATTGTTGATATTGATTGTTATTATTAATATCAAAGATTATTATATATATATTTTATACACAATTTGATGAGCCACCAAAACATGGCTTTTCACTTTTCTTGGTTTGCAGGATGTTTCTTTTGGCGAGTCTTCAAACGAACTCTTCCTTGAAGTATTTGCTCGAGGACCGTAAAAACGCTGACGTCAAGAACATGACGTGGACAGTCACGGAATCACTATCTAAGTGGCTTGTTTGATGGTGTTGGCATTTGGCATGGCATTTCGGACATAAGTCAATGCAAATTTCGGCCAAAGAGTACATCAATCCTCTTGGAGATGAATAAAAATTGGGGAAGATGAATTCTGAAGAATCCTTTCTTCGGAGGAGAATTATGACTCATGACTAAATAAAGATTCGTTCGTGTATTTACTATGTGAAATTTTGCTTATTTAAATTCTATTTAAATCGTACAGAAAATTAAAAACTTTCGTTAGCTTGGCTTTTCTTTCCTTTTCTAGCCTTGACGATTCGTTCCGCGATTTAAAAGACGTCAATACATATATGTATATAGTATATATAAATATATAAATGCATGAGTTTTATAAACAACTATATACTCAGTTATAAAAAAGCAACAATAGTAACCACTAAACTACTAGCGAAAGATTATCAGCAACAACATCTTTCGATTCCACTTTTGATTTCCATTCACGATACAATCAGATATTTATGGAAATTAATACCCTTCCCCTTACCATCTCCACCCTTTCCGAAACAATGACATTTAATGTTGACCCCATTCAGTTTTCAACCTCGTACACGTCATTAGAAATTCTGACCACACGCCAAACAACTTGAATGACACAAGCAACAAATACGAAAGAAAGACGAAGTTGATTTGAAAGAAAATAGAACAGAAACAAATTCCGAGTCCTTCTTTAGTTTCAAGCCCGCTTTTAGTTCTTAAATAACTCAAATTTCACAAGAAACATCTGTAAACATAAAAAGCGATTGAAATATTCTAGTTTAAGTAGTTTAAGTACTTTTTAATTTAAGGCTCCGATTCTACAAATCCTTGAGAACAGAGCCTAAGAATTAAGATCCTTATTGTGTTCTTTTTTTTCCCTTCTTTTCCCATTTTCCAAGTCTGTTGTAGTTAGCTTATGAGAATTTAATGATACTAAACTTGAACTATTAAACATCACATACTCAACATTAATAATCAATGATGTAATAATCTTTAATTTATACACATTATAAGTACATGTATATATGATTTCATGCTTCACAATTTAAAAACGATCAGCGTATGTTTAATTTTTACATTCACGTAACTAATGGAAACTTTTTCGTATCTTCAAGTGTTAATAAAATACTAATTAGAGTGGCTTGAAAACTTCTTACGGAATGTTTAAATAAAAACTTAGGTATCAATACCAGTATTTTTCAAGTGCTAATTGTGTTTCGAAGTGTTTATTAACAATATGACGATAACAATATATAGAAAAATTTATACGAAAGTGTTAATTTTTTAGTGTAAGGTTTTGCGCAAGTTATTCGTTGTTAAGTTAGGAAAGAGCATCTTTAAAGCGCTGTAGCAATTAACTACGCATTAAAACTCTACTCCTATTTTTGAAATATGAAGCGTTGACATCTGAAGGTCACCTTAGATAAACAAACTCCTTCCTTTCAGTTCGATGCTGAGATCATGATATTAATTTAAATGTTAAATCGTATATACACGCTTAAGGAACTTACACTTTATTACATACTTCAAAGCTCAACAAAGTGTTACTTTTAATCACATGTTTCGTAGGTTTTCGTAGTTTTTATTACTAACATGAAAACTGGATTCAAATCAAACGTCGAAAACGTGTTATTTTGTATTTTAGGGTTTTGTAAATATTTCTTTCTTGTTGCAGTTGACGGTATCGATATCAACACAAACAAAAACGTGACTACTTCATCTGAACTTTTTTCTATATGCGAATCTTCGTGTTGATGTGATATTTCAAAAGAATTCAATACATTTTCTACATTTAATGACTTAACTGACTTTAATGTATGACTTAAGTTACAGTTCATAAATTTGTTTGTTCGATATTCGTTGGGAAATTTTTCCTGGTTCAACGGATTGTAGTTTTGTAGAACCTACACTCTAGTTTTCACTACTATGTCTGTAGTAGCTGTATTAGCTTCCTATTTTTCAAATCCGCCCCTCTCTGCCATTTAAAAAAACACAAACTAAATACTCTTTGCGAATATATACGAATGTACAATATAAGAAAAGCAATAATATTGAACTCGTTTTTCTAATTTTAATGCATGTTTTTATTGTGTTTTTTTCTTTTATTCAAGCGTATGTATGTATTGTGCATTGTATTTGAAAACTATAATAAACTTTGTTTCAACACAACACAAAAGATGAGTGTGTGTTTTTACGCTCCTCTGTTCGTGACATTGACAATGATTCTGCACTTTCGTATCATTGATTGCATTTTTGGCAATTCGAGCGTCTGTGTTCTGTGCGACATGAGCAAAGCGAAGGCGTGGAAATAGTTTTCCACATCGCTGCCTTTCGATTGTTCCGTGTTCTACGCATTTTTATAGGCAAATAATTACTCCAGACAGAAAATTATATCATTTTAATAAAGAGTTGATGTCACCAGCATCAACTCGAGAGCAAACACAACGGAAACAACATCGACTTATATTAATAGTCAAACAAGTGCTATGCTCGGCCTGGACGAAGTGCCTAAATACCCTACACTCTCAATAAATTTGGCATTTTATATGCACACACACTTAAGCGTCTGTTAAAAGGTGATCTCTTATTATTAGTATAAAAAGGGTACGGATCTGTTACCAGGTTTTACATACCAGGCTCTACATACAAGGAGTGGGTCAACTCTCTCTATCTCTCTCTCTCTCTCTCTCTAAATGTTCACTTCATTTAATTCACACATCTTCTGCCTTATCTAAGAATCATTAGAATCCAAGTACAACTTTTATTCAAATTGATAACAAGATCCCCGACTTCGAAGAGACTTCACAGAATTTCTATTATATCTATATCACAAAACCTACTTAGAACTCCTCTCGTAGTCTCAAGCGATTTCAACACCAGATTCACTCTCATAAAAAAACTGAACGATGAAGCAACCGTGAGGGCAAGAAAAACAACAGAAACAAAAGCAATGACGTTTGAGACGTTTTAAGACTTCAATCTGATAATAGTATAGTAAATCACTTAAAGATTAAGATTAAGAGTATTTAAAGTAAGCTTAGGATTTCTACAGCTGATGTGATTAACTTCTAGAGTTTTCATTCTCATTTGTTGACTGCGCTCAGCTCTTAAGTGATTTACTCGTATATTTTGTTTACGATTTATATTTACGATGTTTACATTATACTGAAATGATGTTAAGTGAGTTTTTTTGTATTCGAGTACGAAGAATTTGCATTCATGAAAAATTGCATGATACTTAGTTTAATTGCTCTTTATTTATTTATTTTATACTCCAACACTTTATCTGTCTGTCTGTCCATTATAGTAATCAGTGATAAATACATGATAGTTGCACATTTCAACAGCTGTCACCGCGTTTTTATCCGCACTCTTATGATTAAATTCAACTAAATTCTCAGACACATTTTAATCAAAAACTTCTAATATATACAATAATTTATTATATCGCTCTGTGCGACCCTGTATTAAGTGCATTTGCTTTGTTGTTTGGTGTTTAAAATAATGAAGTCGTTTAAATGTAACTCGTTTCTAGCTTGAAAATGCTCACCTGATAAGACGAAACTCGCGAAAAGTGCAGTTACCATGGCACAGCTCAGCATTGATGCCGCTGTTTGACGGCTGCTGCTGCTCCTTGTGTTGTTGCTGTTGTACTTGGTCGCTGTCATTTTATGTCTCTCTTTCGCACACACGAGTTATTCAATAATAGGAAGTGTTAATTATTCGAAGGTGTGGTGCGCTTATAAAATTAGATCTTGACTAAATATGAATTAACGATAGCTTTCCGCATTAAAATTAAAGATTTCTCGTCGCTTCTCTTCCTCCTTCCTGCTGCTTTCGACGGCACGCGTAATGTTTTCTTAACATTTACTGTGGCATTGATTTTTGCTTTAGAAAAACAAAGCAAAATATTACTGAGCTGCAACGGAAGAGAAAAACGCAAGGAAATCGAAATTCATTATTACAATACAATAAATTGCATATATTAATATACAATATGTACATTAACATGTGTACATGCATATATTCGTATATGATATACAGATGAATATATTTGAATTAATATTATTCAAAGCAAATTGAGATTTCAATAATAATTTTCAAATAAACGTAATTTTAAGGTTTTCCTGTCCAAATGTCTATTCAAATGTCCAACTATTGGCCGTATCTATGCAGCTGTCCGTCTAACTACACCGACAACATTCCTGGACCGGTCCCCAGATCAAATCTCCAGCGATTATTATTATTACCCTGCTTCGTTTTATTGCCCTGCTTCGGTGCGAATCACGTGAAGCACTCATTTAATTTAGTAAAAAACGTGTCCCATTGCTTACTTATTTATAATAAAAAACCTCCATCTTCTGTTTAGTTGAGTTGAAAAAATATTCCAGTCCTCTTTGCTGATTGATTTTATTCGAAAAAATATGGTCCATGGAACTTACAACTCCAAACGAATATACGAAACCAGTGCACACTATGTACTTCAATTCCTGGGCCCACTCTAATTGATTGACATTGTTTTACATTTAATATTTCGGTGATGTTTACTGATTGCTGTCTCTTAGTATCATTAAAAGAAACTACGTGGGTTCAATTGAATTAGAATTAGCAATTAGAATTCGTTAATAAAGATTTCACTTTTAATTCAATCTAATTCTGATTTACAGTAATGCGCTCAGTGATGAACACAAACCAATCAGATTTCGTGAGTTTGGACTAACGTAACGCGGATTAAGCAACTACACGGCTTAAAATAACAAATTATTACTTGATTAGCGATGTTTGAGAACTCAAAATTAATAATAATTGATATTGTATTCAAATTGTTGGTGCTTTTAGTCGTTTTTTTCTTTTACAAAACTTCTTTCGCTTTGTTTCCTTTGTATCTTTGTTACTCTGTATGAAAGTAAATAAAAACCAAGTTCTGTTTTATCAAATCGAATTTATTCACCTTTGTATTGTACACTTTGTAAACACAGTCACGTCCACTCTGTGAGATGGAAATTAAAATTCAAAATTAATCGTCAAAGACTCGAATTCAATCTGATCCGTTCGCGCGTCCGGCTGAGATGAATCTAAATTTTAAAATTCTTCCCGTACCAAGAAACCACTTCTGAAAACGAAAACGAAACGAACGAGAGAAAATGAAGACTGAAGAGCGTAAAAGTAGTGCACCGGACAACAGCAGCGAATGGAGCTCATAGTAACAGCAACAACAACATCGTCGTCATCGGGATCTCTTACAAGAGGAAAGGTTGCAGTGAGGATATCGGCAGGGAAACCTGCTGCTGCGATCGACAGTGATTAGAAAAGCAATGTTTAGGATTTGATTTACAGCCTGATTTACAGATTTATTCACAGAGTCACGACGTTAGTGAGTGGCGACGTTATCGGGTGACTCTCTGTGTGCCTTTCGTTGGCATGGACATTGTATAATTTGATTGTTTTTGTAAGCGACGACAGGTACAAAGAGAGTCACCCACATCGTCGTCGTCGTGACTCCGTGATTAAGCTGTTAATTTAATCAAAATACAAAACAGAATCACGATGGTTACATTCAGGTTCGAGTGGTTGTTGCACAAGTTGTTTTAACCTCCCAGCACGAAAAGTTTGAACCATGAAATCGGAATTGAAATTAAAGCTGAAGAGAGTTCATCGGCGAAGAAGGAAAATTAGACCACAAACAAAGCAATGCCAGAAGGTAAACAAAGCTTGAGCCAAGCGAATCGTCGTCTATCTGCCAGCGTGTTGATTGACGGCAGAAGAGAGATTCGAGGAGAGCGTATTGACTCAGAGAGAACGAGAGAGTGCGTGAATTCGAGAGATCTCCCTCGTTCGACTCGAGAGAGTTTCGAACCTTCATTGAGGAAGAACAACCCGAACCTTGTTCTAGTCGGTTTCACCGGTTTCTCCTGGTTGTGCTGGTTCTCTGCTGATTCAGTTTTGATTTATCAAAGCCCAAAACTGCTTTGAACAGAGCACAGAAATAAGCTCAAAGCGAGATTCGAGATTCGAGCTGTTCTGGTTGACATTGTTATAAAACCACTAGTTTCCGGGTCTATTCGGTTCAAACCAGTCCAGGAGTACTTCGAAATATTGTCTTTAGTAGTTTGGCTTTGCAACAATGAATTTTAGATTTGCTGTTCACGCAAGAGTTTAGATACTGTAATTTTAAAGAAAACATACATTTTTCTTTATTTATGTGACTAAAAATAATTACCAGTATTTCATTAAAGTGCACAGAAATTTAAATAACTGGAAAATAAATTCTTCTCTATTACTGAATCCCAGAAATTTTACTTTTTAACACAAAAATTTCTTTTCTACATAATGAGAAAAATGAAGAAAGAAGATTATAATTTTCGATGCCGCTGATGGTGATTCTTTTAACACTCAATTTCTTAATAGTTCTTATCTAACAAAGTGTTCATTTGTACTTCATGTTAAATAATTTAATTTAACACTTTATTATTTATTATTTACACTATATAACAATTTATACACTTTTACCTTCGGGTGAATAAAGGGCATAAAGTACTAAACTTTACTAATGCAATATTTAGATATTATTTACGCAAAACGTGTACATATTCACTGAATCAGTTCAACGTTGTCTAAACATAGTCTGTGGACCAGACTATACTACGCTATACCACACTCTGTATACACTATAGAAATAGATCGAATACGCTTGTCGTTTCGTTTGGTTTCTGTGGATGTTTGTTGTTTCCAGTGACAACTGCAGCTTTTCAAAAATATACTTGATCCACTTTTTACTGATACTAAAATTTGTTTGCTTTTTTTCAGATATTTTAGGTTTTTACCAGTTGAAGCTCGTCTTCAGTGGCTTGGTTTGGTTTGCTAAGAATGAAACAATGCAATGATTTTTTTTTACGATGATTCTTTACACTGTAAAATTGTTATATGAATAAATATACAGAAGTTTATTCTATTTGTTATGTACATATATATAAATGTTTATATATATGTGTATGTGTATCTTGTTACATAAATATGGCTAGAAGACTTTTCAAGATGATTTCATTTCATTTATTTATTCTACTGAATACAAATCCTTACAATCCCTTAAATACGTTAATTGTTAAATTTAATATATGTATTGTACACTGAGTTATCGACTGAGTTGTCAACTTCAAAAGAACAACTTATTTCAAAAGGATTTGGCTATAAATACCATAATCAGCCATCAGAAACTCGAGCAGACGGTATATTTTATCGTCTAGAGAGTATTTATACAATTTCATTACTTAATTATAGACACTGTACCTTCATATATACTGATAACAATAATGTATATATGTAGTACATGCAGAAAAGTATTTGCTTCGTTTGAGTGAAAGTCAAGCCGAATTGTGGAAAGCTTAATAACACAGCAAATAATATGAAATGCAGAATTCTGACTACTTGAAAAATGAAATACCATTTAATAATTAATTAATTAATAAATTACAATAATTAATAATTTGTTTTAATAACCATAAATATTTTTCATTTTCTAACCCAAAACTATTTCATTTATTCTAAAACTGTACAAATAAAAAATTGAAGTGTATTCGTATTTATATGAATTCTGATAGATTTTCTGCTTAATTTTTGTTTTTGTTTTGTTATTGTTGCTGTTTCTTTTTTAGTCGGAATTTATTAAATGAAGCAAAATAATCTCGTGTATGCTACGAAAGCAGAAATAAAAAAAATGGCTTCAAGAAAGCAGAATAAAGGACAAACAATAGAAAAATTAAATTACAAATAATCAACCCGTCTATTGTAAAACAAGCTTCTGAGGTTCATCATTCCAACCACTCTTCATGCATGATTGATTTATGTTAACAACGTCATCTTAAAAGCCTTAATAATATAATATGTATATATTCTTGGTCATAAAGAAATTGCATTGAATATTGGGGAAGTCACTATACACAAATAATGCAACAAATTCAATTTTAAATATAACAAAACCAATGCAAGGTTGTTTCGGCCGTCAGTCGAAACACCTTCCCTCTGAAAGCTCTTCAGTAAATGCAAGAGAGGTCCAATAATAGTGCTGAACGAAAGAGCTGAACTAAGAATGTAATGTGTGAACTACTCGAGCCGGATGAAAGCGGTTACACCTGTTATAACCGGCACCAGCAATGAGTGGAAGCACCTTCTACCATCTCAATGTGAATAGGAAACGCGCAAGTGAATTTTGTTTCTGTCGTGTGAAATTCTGTGTTGGCGGTTGTTGGTGAATGCGACATGTCACGCGATGAAGCAGTTCAAAGTAGGCCAGTTCACAATCTGGTACGAATGGTCTGTTCTTGCAAATGCTATTGCATAGTGTTGCACTACACTCAACAATGCAAATCAAAACTGGAACATTTGCATTGAGTCGATACCAGAAAACCATTCAATAAACTGGCTTAGCTCCACTGAAGTTGTTGTTGTCGTGTTAGGGCAAAACCAATATGACTCCTGGTTTTCGCAGTTTCTGTTTCGAACCCTGTTTCGAAGTCGGAAATACTAAACCTTCCCCGTCCTTACCCAAAGCTAACGTCGTAGAAAGAGGTAAATATTATGCACACAAATATAAACACACAAAATAAACATTGGTTTTGCATATAACATATTTGATAGCCAATAGCAGATATTTTTTATTGTGTGAATTTATTATTGCGAAATAAGATTACTCTGTAAATATAATAATAATATAATTATATAAATAAAAGTAAAATCGGCGGGCGCTGAAAGACTTCTACTCGATTTGTGGGCCCAGGATATTAAGGTCTACGAGAGACGGATTGGATTGCAGACTGGATTGAGACACTTCTTTCTTCTGGCAGCTGCCTTGACGTTAGACTTCTGGATGCCACTTTGCTAAGAGGTTTATGGGTTTCCAGGTCAGCTGTGGTACAGATTTCATTGAAACTGCCAGAAACAAACAGTAACACTCCGTAAGCCTGGATCGACTATTGTGTGTGATAAAACGTGGGTAACAATTATCAAAATTAATTAAAGTACATACGAGGACTGCTCGAAACGTATCACGAATCTTCAGCACTGCCATTAATAACTGTGTAGAATTTCACGTCATTGCGTATTTTCTTTGGTTATTTTCGTTGTGTTTTCTGAATGGCCTTCAGATCATTCTTCGATTTTTCTTTTATCTCATCAGTCTATTCAACACGTTCAACAGTTGTCCTCCAGGTAATACGTCAAGGAACCCGGTCGACCGCCCCGTATCAAGGCAGTAGTAAAGTATTATAATACAAAGTACGATAAATTCAGGAAACACAAGGAATGAATAACTAAGAAACAATCAAAAAGCTGATACAAGGAATGGATCAGAAAGCTGAAAGCCCCAAATAAATTACCGAAATATAAACAAAGAAATAAAAAATGAAAAGAGCACCAGACAAAATTAAAAGCCCTCTTTACCGATGAGGAGATAGAGTAACTAAATCGCTCTAATAATAAAAGAAGACCACAATTAAACAATATTGTAGCATAGGTATTTTTTTAGAAAAGTAACTTCATAATACATATTAAGAACAGTTTGAAAGCTAAATTTCAAACCAATTAAATTTGGTTTTGACCTAAAATGGTTCATGGTTTTGGAACTCGATGATCGGAGTGAGTGTCAAAGTAAACCCAGATGAAGTAGTGTCAAAGATAAAAAATGTTAGCAAAAAATACAGGTAATTGTGCATTATTATACATGTATGTTGTCTATATTTTTTGTTCGCAAATATCTATTATATTTAATATAATATATACTGAATTAAAATATTAAATAATGATGATGATAATAATGGCGATGACTGTATAGTTCATAAAAAAACGCAGCTATTCTTGATAACATGATACATGGTATGATATACATATGTACATAAATAGTTGATATTTAGTAAAGTGATTTTTAAGCACTATTTTAATCTATTTCCCAGTATTTTTGACCAAATAATTCTTTCGGCTCAAATCAAGCTCTTCATTCTTAACAAAAGCTTTCCTAAACTTTTTTTGTTTGGGACAGCTTATATAACAAAAAAAAAAACGTCCCCTTCGCGTTCGACTCTCATTAATTGCTAGCTTTTGCTAGCACCCGCTAGATGGCGAAGGCGCTCTCAATGGTGTGGATTAGCCGGAAATGAAAATTTAGAGACCGGAAATGAAACTTTTGGTTCCGGTTAATCATTATGTGGTATGTTCCACACCAAAAAAGAAAGAGACAACAGCCTGTGTCAAATGCCATTAAAATGTAGTTGTTTTAAGAATCGCCGAGAACAGCGATAATCGAACTTTGAACCTAGTATTTAAAAATTCCTCTGTATTCGAGTTTACCGGATTTATAATGTAAAATGAACATTGAATTCGTTGATCAGTTGTTTTAATAAATTGTCACTGATTGAATTAGAATTAATGAATAGAAATGAATTAGAAATGAAATGAATAGAATAATAATCCGCCGAATTGAAATTTACACCAACTGTGTCTCTTCGCGTCCGATAAAGAGCACAGTTTAAACAAAATCTTTAAAAACCCGATGGGTGAAACTAAACTATTATAGTGCTCTACTATACTCCTATATATATAAAAACTATACTACTGCTATAAGTAAGTTCATAAAATTTTAAGATTAGATTAAGATGAAATTTATTAGAACCCAATGGAAAGAAGTCCCGAGAACCTCTCAAAAATGCATAAATACCGGATACTAGATGGGAGCGAGCCTTCAAGGACCTGCCCCGAATCTCCAGGTGTATATTATAGCATGTGAACAGGAAGAAGAAAACGATTTCTATGCTTCATTATTTTCTTGTTTTCAACGTCAAAACTTTGAATTTTTCTTGTCTTCCACTTCATTTAATTTTAGTTGAGAATTAAGAAAGTCAACACAGCAATTAATTAATTAATTTTAATGAATTATTTCCTAATCAAAAATATTCAGTAAACACAAACTCATTCAGTATACAGATTTTATAGTTCAGTTTCCATGAAGAGTATTTATTGTAAACAACTGCCCCCTACACCGAGTTATTAGGCAGTGTTAGTGCCCAATTAATTGTATGCGAGACTTCTTTCCTCCAAAATCGCAGTCAAATCTTTCGTTACTCAACTTATCAGGATGGATCTCAGTATTATCAATATCTAAAACAATTGTCTGCATAAAATAATTTGAGGATTCAAAGAGACATAACAAAGAGCAATGATATTTAAAATCGTACACAGAAAATGGATTTTCAAACAATTAAATCCTTGTCGCATCCGGTATCATCTTCTCAGCTTCGTACCGGTTCAAAATGACCACCGATCTATACGACGACCCGATTCACCACAGTAATTGACGCCAACTTTGTGCAAAGTCTGAAAAAACACTCGTACAGACAATTCTTCAATTATCTTCAATGTTATTCTGACAGATTTGTTTAGTTGTGTGTGCGGGATATGCTGCTGCGTACCCACACATGCATACATATACACATACCCACATGCACTGGAATGCTTCACTTTCAGTACGAGTTACCGCGAAAAAGCTTTTATTGCGGTTTACTATACATTATTACGGCAGAAAACTGATGCCAATATCATTTTTATTTTATTATTTTAATCATTATTGAGCATTTTTATTTATTATACTTATATTTACAATATTTAGATTTATTTTATACTAGCTGATTACCTGCGACTTCGTGCGCGTGGTAGAGTAGTAGGCGATGGATGGTATAATGTGAATATGTGTATCTAATTATTCTATGTATGTACCTTTATAGCAATTCTTATATCACTCGCCCGGAACTGAATCCAATGAACTTCCAATCCTACGTAGACGTTTTTCACATTTTATCGCCGATCATTTGAAATTTTCGCTAGATGTTTGTTACTTTTTTTAGTAAAAGGATATAAACATATGTATAACGGCTTCTTACTTAGTTATAATGTTTCCGGCACTCACTCTGAATTAAATCCTCGATTTCCAATATCTCTATATTAATTAACTTTTGATCAAAAGCTTTAAAAGCAGCTCCTACTGACATTAAAATTGTTGGTTTTGTATTAAGTTTTTATGGGCATTAAAATCATTGCCACGCCCATTTAAATAATTTAGAGGTCGGCTTTTTATAAAATAGGTAGGCTATGTCCATCCCTCTAAATACCTCCGTATAAAATTTCGGTGCAACGGTTTAGCTGTGAAAAAGTAACACAGACAGACAGACTTTCGCATTTATAATTAGTATGGCTTTATTTATATGGGTTGAAAATTTAATCCGTGGAATCCATCTACATACAATACATAAATGGACCAAGTTGCCGAACTCTTTGCGCTTGATTAGAATAGATTGCGAATAAAATCGGAATTATATCCTAAACAGAGATATTAAAATTGTCTTAGAATATTAAACATTTAAATTTTGCAAAACTGCATTCTTAAAATTTAAAAATGTTTGCCACACAAGAGATTTGCAATAAATTATTATTAATCGTAGTTATAGTGAATAATAACAAAATAATATAGTGAATAATAACTTTACTCTAACCTTTGGTAAATATTGATATTAATGTCTGAATTTTAAATTTAATACCATTTTCGTACAATCCATAAATACCGTTATAACTTCTTTGTAACAAAAGAAATTCTTCCCAACTGCTTTAAATCCATTTCAACCTTATTTAAATTCTTAGATATGTACATATGTATATCTATTAAATACATGTATAATTATTAAATATTAAATAATGTAATATTTAAAACATTTATTCGAGTATTTGAAAACATTTATTTAAAATATATTATAACATTTGCAATCATTCATAATAGCAAGTTTTTTTTTTACTTTCTACCACAATTTTAATTTTAACATTCTAAAACTTTTTAATTTTTTATTTATAAGCATGTACTTAAATCTTAACATTAAGATTTTTAGCAGGTCACCAATGTTGAGTAAAGTTTCCATACACTCACCCTGTGTCCACCTAGCTTAACCTTTCCTTCTGCTGCTTCTTCTTCGCTTGTCAAACATACAACAAAATTCGAGTTATCAGCTACTTCAATAAGGACATTCCACTGACCGCCTGAACCAATGATTCACATTCTGGACACATCGGTAGGTATATCGGACAGGGCTGAAGTTATGTTGCTCTGTGGAAACGAACCCAGAAAACCGATGCGTTGCCTTCTCCCTTCTATTTACGCAGCCGCCAGCACTCTAAGCAAGTGTTTGTGCTTGAAAGCTCGTAAGTGAATCGCGAGAATCTGGACTACCGAACCCCACCCACTCACGGCGGCCGCCCCTCCTCTTTCGGGGTTGTAATTCACTGCGACTCGAGTGAAGCTCGCTCAGCTCGTAGCAACCACCTCTAAAGTAGTATATTTTTCCTCGCAGGGTAGCTCGGTCGCATTCGTATTCAATAGATCCGTCCGCTCATTTAGTATCGAGGCGAAGCTGTTGTTGGTCGCATTCTAACGTAGTCGGTCGGGCTTGAAAGCGCTAAAAGAAGCGAGACACAAGAAATTGTTATTTGAAAAACACTTAAAATAATTAAAACGGTTGAAACTGTACCAACGAGTTGAAAGAAAAGGAGTTTTAAATATATTCAGCATAAAACCAGATCTAGTTAACCAGACCAAGAAGCACATAAAAAGCGTAGAGCATCCCAAATTCAGTCAGCAGCAGGTCCTATTAAAGAAGCCCTCCTGAAAATGCAGTCGGTAATCGTGGCCAGCGCTTTGCTACTGGTTTTAACCGTACATCAAGGTGAGTTCTCCGGAGCCAAGCCCGTTCCGATACAGCAAGAGTTATATAACGCGTGGGGTGTTCTATTCAACCAGTCTCCATCAAACCTCTTGCTTCATTTTTTGAGGTCAAGTGGGGGGAGTCCTCAGAACACCGACCTAAAAACTATCTCGAACCAAAAACAGCTGCCGTGATAATTAAGAAATGTTTCCATTATTTTGTACTGTTTCTTTCAAACTATCGATTTCCTTCAACTTCATTAACTTCTAACATTTTCGGTATTTTATCCCTTGGCTTGGTTTGCTTCCGGGTTTCGTTGTTTTTTCCCTGCACGTATTTCAAGAAAATTGTGTACATCGTCTTCCGTGTTTTCTTGTCTGATTCGGCTCGTATTGACCGACTTTTTCCTTGCGTCCCGACAGCACTGTTGTTGTTGTCTTCACAACGCGATTACCTCATTCGCCATTCGACTCCTTGTTTTGTCGTCCTCTCCCGTTGTTATTTACTTCGAGACACGAAGTGCGAATGCGTGCTCTCATACGACGTTAGAGAAGATATGAGTACTTTCCCAAAATGGGGTTGAAATCAAAACCATATGATTTTTCAGTTAACACACACACTACATCTACAAATTCGGGGTTATAAGATATGATGATTTGGAATATTCTTTGTATGGCAGCATTTTACTTATCTTCATTGAAGCCATCAGTTGATTTTATCACGTCTAATACCAAAATCCTTCGAATTTATTTTCTACATTTTAACAATTGAAATGAACAATTAAAGGTTGCCGTTGTTTTTCCATCCGCTTCTATTTCAGACTACCAACTTACAAGTTGCCGCTAAATTGTAGACTTTATAATTCAAAATGTTCACAGATTTCTTTATAGATTTAAATCCTTAATTAACTTGGCATTTGTAATTTATTTAATATTGAAATACAAGGCTTTTGAATTGTATTTAATCTTTGTAATAATATTATTATAAACAACTTGAATCCAATATAACAAAAAAATTCCATAAAAGAACAACCGTGACCGTTTTTAATCCCATACACACACTACGTTACTTTAATTACCATATATTTCCTTAAATAATAACGTAATACTCTAGTTAGGAATTTTGAATCTAATTAGTTCATTAAATCGGGATGGTGTTGTATTTATTCTTCTATTTTCTATAATATAATAATCATATATTAAGTTCTTAGATTTTGTATTTTTCCATATTCCATTACATGCTGGTGTTTCCTCTATGCCAAAATTTATATTAATATATCTTCTAAATTATTTACTATTTTATTCATGAATATTGCTGTATTATTTAATATTAAACATTTAAATTAAGTACTTAAACTAAATTAGATTTAGATTTCTATATATTTTTAATACTTACTTTTAATTTGAATTTGTTATTTTTACCTTTTCTCATATATACGTAACTATTTTATAACTCAAATATTTTGCTGTTCCCTGTTGACTAATGACCATTAACTAGCAAAGGCTTGAACTAGAAAACGCTTGACCATCACCAGCAAGAAAGTCGACTATTTTTTTGCATCTTCCAACAAAATATCACCGGAGAGGGAACAACCGAGCGGCAGCAAGTCACTGATAGCATCATGTCACCTTATGAGGCAGTCGTATCTCGCACTCATTCAATTAAACCCAACAATAAAGTCGCGTACACGGCATATATTAATTTTTCAATTGCTATTCATGGACTTCATTAAATGATGCTTCTACTTACGGCTTTCTGTGGCCACAACAACGTCATTATTTCATATTTTCCTATACAAAAGGTTTATAAATAAACGCGTTGTGCTGCTGTACAATCAAACTGGAGCACAGAATAGTTATGGAATATTTTTAGAAGCTACTTTGCGTATCATTTGCTATCTAAGAGCAGTAACAAAAGAAAAAGCAGACTTTTTAGTTGAAAAGAAAGAAGCAAGGCAAGCAAGAAATTTCTAAGACAGACCTAAAAACCGAATAAATTTTGAACATTCAACGAGTTCTTTTATTTAAATTTGATGGTGCCCCATAGAATACTCGTACCGTTTTTTGGGGCATTCAAAGCATTTAAATGCCATTTAAATTAGTTCCGAAAAGTGAAAAATAGCAGCTCCATATTAATGGATCCGTATGAGTTCATCTCTCTTTCGACTGCATCTGTGTTGTCTGTTGCTAATATGAACCAGGTGAATATATTTTCAGGCTTCGTTGCTAGTTTTCACGGATCCGTCGTAATTGCTTTTTATAAATTTGACCGCTGGATTGAACCCTCTTAGCGAAGCCATTGCCCAGTATCAGTGAAACTGATAATTATCGAATAGTGATAGTAACGAATTATAATTGTAACGAACCTGAATCGTGTTAATGATACTCACTCAATTACGATTATTTATTTCATTACTATATTGTGTACTCGGAATATTTATGTTTTATTCCGATAGCTTTTTGTTAAAGATAAAATTTTAGTATTATCACATTTAGTAAACTCCAATTAAACTGGAACAATTAGGAATGAGCTCGCAATTATTATTCTTGCCGACTCAACATTATATTTATTCAATATTCTTAACCAACTCAATCGTATGTAGGAAGTTTTTGTGGTTGAAACACTATATTTGGGACCTTGAAATCGAATCATTTCTTTATTTGATTTCCGGACGATTGAATTAAAAATATTAACAATATAGCTGAAACTATTGTACCTATTTACCCTTAAATAATATTCAAGTAAAATAAGATTTTAAAAATTTGCCGATTTTTTCTTTATAATCCTTAAAAGCGTTTCCGTTTTAAATTCAAATTTCATTCAATTATAAAGTATATTTTGCATACTTTACAATTAATGATTAATGAGAGCACTCACTCTCCATACTGCATTTGTGACCGCATAGACATTGACTTCAGGCTACATCGAAGCGTGCAGGATTTTCTACTTGAACTTGAATATAATAGATTCTTTCAATTAGTTGCTCATAATGCATGCACTTTGTACTGTTAATAGTTTAAGTAGGAAAGCAGTTCGCTACAGACATGATATTCGTAGCAAGCAACAGATGTTTCAAAAAGCTACTTCAGTCTTTTATTGAGGATTCACACTGGTGACATTTAGAAGCATCATCCAAGAATAGTACAATACATAGTTATTATACTTACAACTAGATTTGCCGCGGTGCGCTTAGCTACCCCACAACATTAATTTAATCAGTATACAATTTTTTTCATTTTCTTGCGCGCCATTTATCGGATGCTGTTTTAACCTATGCTACTACATCGGTCGAAGACACACATTTGGTGTAATTTTCAGTTAAATCTGCCGACTGGCTCCCGAGTTTTAATGTCTGGTCACATTCAGACAAACATCCATGTTTACGATTAACCACCATTTACTTTGTTTCATTATGAACCGTGTTTTAAACAGTTTATTTTACTTTAAAATTTAAATATAAAACATTGATTCATTAAAAATGTGCAATGAACTTTCTTATATACACATATACTATACCTACATAGGTCTAGTATGAAAACCGTATTTGCTTGGAGTGTGTATGTCTTTCTTGATTGACGAAGGTCTTAAAAATTCCGACTGAATCAAATCGCAAGAAGCAACGTGTGAAGGAAGGTAACAGGGAAATGTTAAAAATCCACCCACCAGCTGCACAACTAATGTTGACTTGGCAAAACAGTTATTCGACTCGTTTACTTCGTTTAACTACTTGTATTATAGTTAGTAATTACTTAATATTGGTTCCTCGACAAGTTTCGCCCGTGCAATCATTTAAAAGCGGCCAGAACCACCATGTTTGGTTCTCTTGAATGCAGAGTGAAACGATTATATGCTTCACTCCTTTCTCTCAAGTTAAACTATATTAAAGCTTTTATTTATACTGCTCATTTCGTGTTCACAGGCTCTGCTATCAAATGCTTTGTCTGCAACAGTCACAAGGATGCCAACTGTGCTCTGGACATACCACCGGACAACCTGCTCAAGGACTGCCAAGAGGACCACTCGACGCGGGGCAAAGGCATTCCGACCTACTGTCGGAAGATAACACAAGTCATTGAGTTCTCAGTGAACAACTGTAAGCAAATAATATATCGTAAGATGAAAGATAAAAGACACAATTCAAAACTTCTTTACTTGTAGTGCCGCCGGACAGCCGCGTGATTCGCACCTGCGGCTTCCAGAACCAAACGTCGACCAACTATTGCTACTCGCGCGCCGGATTCGGAGGACGACAAGTCGTCTGCTCCTGTGATACTGACAACTGCAATGGTGCCGGTGCGCTCAGTGCCTCCGCGCTAATAACGACTACAGTTCTTCTGTGCGGCGCGTTGTTTTACGTGAAACGCATTGTTGTTTAATTTTTCATTCATTATATATATATCATTAATTCTTTTTACGTTTCCAAATCAATACTTTGTTGGAAGTCTTTAAACCCCTTTTTGATTATTTGTATTACCGAAATTACGCTATTGCTGTAGTTCCTTTTCGTTAGTTCCAAAAGCACAACATATTTTCGATGGTCTGTTCAACTAAGTATTATTATTTAAATTTTAACTGAAATAAGTTTACAATGTAAACCTCTGCGCCGCACAAACACAAAACTTAGATTCAATACAGAACACTTTGGAATGATTGCTGTTGTTTAAACTTGGTAAATATAAATAAAACTGACAAAATACAGTAATTAATATAACTCTCTATTACTTCAGTTTATACGAATGCTGATCAGGAGAGCTGATCAGGAGAAGAAGAATATGAGTGATCTTATGAGAATATAAGAAGAATAAGATAAAGAAATCTACAAATACAAAAATTACTGTCATCTTATGAAGTTAGCAATTTGTATAAAACAAAGAAATAACGGAATCATACGAGCAGGAAATACAAGAACAACTATTAAAAATATACCTATTTGAATGCTGAAACATTTTTGAATTATTTTACAATATAATTTTATTTATTATAGGAACGTTTTTAATCTAATTGTTAACATTGCAATTTTAAATGCTAAAAGAAAATATTTTCATTTTTAATGCAGAGGTGAAAGCAAGCCCACAAGCACATTTAAAGCTTAGAAAGAACAAAAACCTAAAACAAAGATAATTAAATTGAAAAGTTAAATCCAATCAATCTATAATATTTTAAAGATGTTATAAACTGTTATCAAAGAGACATAGATGCTAATATAAAAACCTCCCAAATTAGTTTAACATTAAGATAAACTTCACTTATCTAACGTTACTTCAATTCAAACGTATAGAAATGTTAAAGAAGCATCAGACAGCTAGTACCAAAAATTAACTATAGTTTGATCAAATGAAACATGTGCGCCATCTACTCGGCAGCAGTTATAAACAAACTCATAAACGGAATAAGCTAAGTAAATATAATACAAAAACACAAATTAGCTTATTTAAAAAAACGAAAAATTCATTATTTTTTAAAAATTAGAAAAGAAATATATTTAAGTGTATATCTAAGTGAAATGAAAACCCTTTTTGTTAAATGCAAAGCTTTCTGTTCATACAGAAGCGTAGTTCAACCAAACGTAATGTAATAACAGCAAACACAACCCATCACTAAACAAAGCCAAATCAACCAAAAACAATAACTTGGTACCTTACATGAATGACGAAACTACTGCCACACAAACACTCCCCAAATCTACACACCATGCAACAAAGATTTTTAAAACCTTAAAATAAAGCATTGCAACTACGCAACTCCACTTTCTCCCACATAACATGCCACAACTACAACCTAATCCCCTACCAAATTCAAATAAAAAGGCAAAATAGCTAATATTATAATTATAATTATAATATTATAATAGCTAGCATTAATTATAACTAAGTTTGATATAAAAAATTCATTCAATGCCGAATATGTAAATTAATACCATTTTAATTATAGATTTAATACATTATTAGGGCCCTTGTTTCAGTGAAGCAAAAATCCTATTTTGTTGCTTTAATTAAATAAACTCTATATATAAAATGTTTTCTTATTTCTCACACATTCGAAAACTCTTAAGAATCTTAACAGCTTAATCAAAGCCTGCATAATTTGAAGGTTTACGAGAGTTATGAAAAGTTCCAGTTTATAAAAAATTTGTTTTCTACCTTTACATGAGTTTAATAATTATTATTTCAGTTCTGACATTCTCCTTTATTTTCCCCCTTTACTAGATTATTAAAAATTCGATATCGCCTCTTTATTTTAAACATAATTAAAACATTCAATTATAAATTTTAAATCTTTAATTCATCTCTTCAATATTAAAATTATTGATAACGAAGCATTACGATGAATTGAGAACTGAGTTCTTTACAAACTAAATACACCTTCGACACACACAACACCATAATCAACAACATCCTAAAGTGTACACTGTCGGCTTTTTCAAGGCACTAACTTCATCTGAGGAGAGGATCACTGTCATGTCGCACCCGTTTCAGCGCAATGAAACATTTATTGGTGCTTATCTCATGATATCCAACCGGACCCATGTCGCAGTCGGCGCATGTGAGGAACTTGTGATTTTCTACAGTATTAGAAAAGCCTATATTCTCGAAAGTAAACATATCGTTCACCACCCAAAAGTGACGATGCAGTTCGGTTTCCATACTTTGAGCATCTTTCGAATGTTTTTGGTGCATAAGCGGCAATTGGAACTATTTTTGAGAGCATTTCATATTGAAAAATTTGAACAACCTTTCTACTGACCATTACTTCTTACCTCTTCCTCCAAATAAGAACCCGACATTGGGCTCAACATAAGCGATTTGCAAAACTGACACCTGACGTTATTCTTGTTCTTCTTGTTTGACACCTGGGCGGGAATTTGTGCTTCGTCAGTCATTTTGCGGTTCTATCTTGTTTGAATCTTGCGATTGTTCTTAATAACATTAGTTTATTAAGTTTGAGAAAGCAAAAACTTGGAATTAACTCATTGAATAAAATACAATTCGCTTTCCATGGACTGGCAACAGAATTTTAAACTGTGTTGCCAACCCTCAGCAATAACTATTTAACTATTCACAATTGGAAACAAAAATAATACTACCAAGTGACGAGATTTCAATCGGTTTTTCATACTTAGGCTGCTCACACACTGCATGCGTTTTTCTTTCGTGCGAATTCCGACGAAAACGATTCGTCCGAAGAAAACGATTCGTCAGAACTTATGCGTAAAAGTCTGAGTAAAGCAAAAACAACATATGCAATGGACACGGTTAATGATTTTTTTTTTATTAGAAAATTCTTATCTAAAAGGAAAATTTTTCGAAAGGAAGATTTGGGTTCGTGAGGTTTTCGCGAAAAGTAGTCATTTTGACGAATTTCATTACCTAGATAACTAATTGAACAAAAAACAAAAACACTTCGTCCGAAATCTTGCGAACGATCCCATTCAAACGGGATCATTCGCAATTCGCAACTTTTCGCAGCAATTCTGACGACGGAACAGTGCTTCAATGTGCGCATTTACAATCAATAACATGCAATGAGATCGCTCGAATGTTTCCGTCAAAATTCGCACGAAAGAAAAACGCATGCGGTGTTCGAGCAGCCTTATACCCCACATTTACACCCCAGATTAACTCACGCGAGATTTAGGAATTTCCTCTTTTAATCAGTGACGCTTACACCACTTCGTTATTCTGTTTGTTTTGTTTTCAATATGAAAACCAGCTTTGCGCTCCCATTTTTAATTTTGTTTGATTTTTCAACTCAATTTCGTATTCCCAATAGGTTGAATTACCAGATAAATACAACTCCCAAGATTATAAAGGAATTTGAGAAAGATTACTTTACTATGGTACCTAAATAAGTGTGTCGTGCGTTGCGTTGCTGTGAAATGAAATTGGAACACAGTCTTATTGAAGTAGCTGAAATAAGCAACGCACTGATGGAGAGCACTTCGAATTTCCAATTTTGGTATGCGCTACGTAGTGAAGTTGGCGGCAGATGTTAAAAAAATGTGCGTGTGAATGTTTAAAAACTCGTTTCTAAGACGCAATGATCAACGCAACGCAATACGCACTAATTTAGGTTACAGTTGCAGATTAATTTATACCACAGTTACAGATTAATTTATACTGTATTCCGTGCAGATTTTGCATGCGTAATCAACAAATCAGAGATAATACAAGATTAGATAATCTGGTGGACGGCGCTAATCTTGTGCTATATAATTTATAATCAATTCCAATTGGAAAAAAGTATTTGGGAAGTATTGGGCATCTGCTCAAATAAACTAACATGCTTTATGTTTTTTAAAAAAAAAAACACTATCCTCTATTATTACTTATATTATGATCACAGTTATTATACTTTTAGTAGACCTAACCGAACGTAATATTTAATATTGTTTAGTGTTTAAAAAACTTTATATTAATATGAGAAATAAAAACTTTAATTTTCTCTTGTTTTATTTAATTTGTAACATTAAACAAAAATTTATAATAATTTCACATCACTAACTCACAAAAGACAATTGTACCCATATAAGGCAAAACTGACATATTATCCATTGTGAATACCAAATGTTTATGTATCACGACCTTTGCGGTCCTTTTTTACTGATTTAACCGGCAACCCTTGAATCGGCCATCTTCTTTTTAAATTCCAATTCGCTTGGACGCGAATTTTAACATTTTAATTTTGTATTGTTTATTTCTTTCTTCTTATTTGCTTAGAAATTTAATATTAATTGTATACAATTCTTTAAAAAATATAAAAGCATAATAACCAAGTGCAACCATCCAAAAGATTCGCGAGTCTATAAAATAACTATTTCCTTCCGCCTCGTTGCCGCTGCACAGGAAATCGTTCAATTCAGGGGATTAAATTTAATAAATTAGATATATTTCAAAATGGCCGAGCAACGAAAGCTTAATAACAGAAGAGGACGTAAGTAATGTAAATATTAAGTGGTTTTTAAAATAAATTCCAGAATTAGTGAAATTCTTGACAGCCGTAGCAGCGCAGTTGGCGGCCTCTGCTTCCGGCGGAAGACGTTAACATTTTTGTTTTAAGATTATTTTGTCGACTCACAAACTACATATACTTTGGGAAAAACTCTGCACACTTTGTTAAAATTTTCCAAATCGTAGTAGACTTTGGCTTTTTTTTAAAGAGAGTAAAAAAAAGAAAATATCTATTTTCTGCTCAATGCAAATAAAATTCTACTTTCAATTTTTGTAAAAGCTCGTAAAATTTTGGGAGTTAATTCACTTCAAAATTCGGAACGCACGGAATTAATATCATCAACGTACGTCGTTCCCACGTCATCCACGTCGGCGCCAATAGTGCAGCCTGCGTTACCAATATTGCAACAACAAGCGATCCCTCCTCTAGCAGTACAACAACACCTTCACATGGAACGTTTGCGATTGGCCAACATAATGAATCAAGGTGCCCCTTCCAGACTTCCCATAATAACAAAAGATTTCTTTTACACCTACCACCCTACAGAAATGCACACCCTCTGGCCGTACGGAACAACCTTCTTGTCGCCTATGTTGCCAGCACCTAACGTTGCGTTGCCTTACGCGCTCGCCGGGACGCTTCCCTACGCCGCCGTGCCGATTTATCCTCAGGCTGCGTCTGCCGCAATGCAACAGCAGCAGCAACAATGCGCCGCTGCCAACTTATTATCGCCCGTAGGTGCGAATGGCGGCTCTGGTGCTCCGTCCACACCATCGTCTCTGCGCTCCATGCAGTCCATCAATAGCAACGAATCTAACAAAATCAATATACAGATTGGGCTGCAGTGCATGAACCAGAATAATTCACTCAACTTTAATCCCATGAGCGAAATGAATACCTCAATGCCCAAGGTTCATCTTTTGAACTTTAGCGGTGGTAGCATGGAGAAGGAGAACAAAGGTATTTATTATGTTAAACATCAGTCGCCAATAACATTATTCCGAACCTTAACAAGTTTAATAGCTCTCTTTTGTATCAAATTTACAAAATTCGTTTCGTGCGGTTTTAATTATAAAATTAAAATTTTAAATTATTCTAAATTTTAAAATTATTCAAATTCACTTTTTCACCGCCGATTTCCAAATCCGGTTTTTTTCTGGAAAAAAACTAAGCAGTTTATAAATCGCTTATTTTATTCCAAAAAAAAATAACCTGATGCAATTGCAATTTTTAGAATTTCCAACCAACCTAATTTCAGAGCCTTCATCTTCTCTGCGTAGTTCTCCAATAATATTGAGTTCAGAGTGAGTTTAGAAACTGTTGTTTTGCCTTGCTCAATGCTTATACATTGTATATTTTTTCCACAACAGTAGCGATTTGAATAGCAGTTCAACCAACACCACTTCGTTCGGAGTTGGTGGCGCTGGAGGCGATGCCGCAGACTCTTCATCCACTGTGACACTTTCGCAGGCTAAATTCAACGAGTTGACACGCCTCGCTCTGCGTGGCAGTGAGATTGCCGAAAAACTTGCCTATACGCATCGCAATCGCCCCTGCTTCAAGAAGATCGACAGCCTGTGCGCTCGCATGAAACAAGATCTCATTCGTCCGGACGGTGTGTTGCCCAACATAAATTCGCAGGGAATCGCTTGGGCAGTTAAGGATTTTATTTTCGTTTTCACACGCGTCATCAATGCTTGGATTATCATCAAAGGTTATGTATACAATACGCCCGAAGGCCTCAGCAAGGTGAAGGCTGCATTGAGTCCCGAGTTCGCTACTAGTTTTGCCGCTTGGCAAGATACTACAATGGATTTTGTTGAAAACCTCATTAAGTCCTTTGTCAATTTAGACAACCTAGTACAGTCGCAGAAGAACGTCTACCAGAAAACTGAAAATATAACCGCCAGAGCCTCCGCAAGCACACCAATTAAGTTGTTGCAGCCGGGGAGCACTCTGCTCGACGACTCTTTTGACTTTCTTAACTCAACTACCGAAAAATCGCAGCAGAGCGCACTAAATAAAAACTACCTCTACACAATGGTTGAGGATTCGGAAGGCAGCCAGCGTCAGGCTACGGCCAATGGCACATATTTTAAGACCGGGACTTACAATCCCATCAAAAAGGAGACGTTGCTGACTGATGAAACAACGCCGACGACCAGCAATTCGACGTCAGAGTTGACGGACGTGGCAAGCAACGCAGCTATCGATCAGTATTTCCCTGATGAACTCTCTGAATTTTGGGCCCCTTCTGGAGCTTCCGAGGTTGCTATTGAGCCAGCAGGCGCAGAGTGTATTAAGATCAAGGAGAAAATCCCACCCAATTGGTTAAACTATGATATACGCGTCTTGGAACAGAACCTGACTGAATTTTCCAATGACTACGACCCAAATGAACCGCCAAGGCCATTGGGGAGGGATTTGATCGAGAAGTTGAACGTGATGATTGAGCGCCTTATGGCCATGAAGAACGCCGACTTATTTTTCAAGCTTCAATTCACAAAGAATTACGTAAGGTCATCTGAGGATTCGATAAGTTCGTTATTTTGATTTCGTTGCTTGTATTTTTTTTAGTTTCCGGATTTTATTGAAAAACACAGTCATGATTTTAAGGATATACGTTCGATTATACTCAAGTGCCAAGTGGGTGGCTATCATAATATTTTCGAAGTCGTGCATGATATCAAGAAAATAATTTATACAGGAAAGAAGTTTCTAAAGGTAGGATAACACTTGCTAATCCGAATAAAAGACTAGGATAACACTAGAAGCCAGATCTTAGAAGTAATACAAATGTTTACTTCATTGGCAGATCGTTTCACGTATAATGTCTGCCGTTCAACTTCTATACGTTTATATTTATATAATTAATTTATATATTAATCTTTTGAAGCTCTGTATGTCGCTCATCTCGCAAGTTATTCCTATCTTTTCCACCACTCTTTTTAGATTAGTACGGATGTTCAATTGCAAAAATCCGTTGGTGCCTTTGAAGTTGAATTCAATAAATTGCTCAGTGAACCGCCTTTTGAAAATTACCAATTCGAGCATATTTTAGGCGAGCCAACGGAAATATTGTACAATTACCGGAGCAAGTAATGTCTAAATCAGCAAAATTTCGATCTTCAAGCATCGGCTGCAATGCATTATTGTGATGTGTTCATTAGAAGTATTCAACAAATACTAAGCTACTTTTCAAACACAATTCATTCAGTTTTAAATTCGTATAGCGTTTTATAACATTTTCTACTAGTCTCCGAATTGATTCATTAACTAAATTTCAAATATCTTCCACTCATTAATTCTTGGGCCTTATGAAGTGCAGATATTTATAAATTAAATGTTTTCATTGAGTTGTTCGCTACGTATTAAGGTTTAATAACTTAAAATTATATAGGTACAGTTATGTGTTTGACAGTCATAATTATTCCTAGAAAGCAAAAGGTTAAATTTATCAAGAAAGTTTTCCAAGAATGAATGAATGTTTTATTCGTACTAAACTTGTCAAATTTCAAACGAAGAAAGTCGGTCACAACTACCTTTTGAAAACTTTGTACCACAAAATTACGAAAACTAAATGCTTGCTTTAGAAAACCTTACAAATATTTCATTCTAGTTCTCCGGATTTCTTGTTCCACTTACATTTACCTTTTCTGTATGTCTCCCTAACCACCTATTGAATATATAAAAAATGTGTATGCGTTTGTAATGTAATTATAATTCACGTATAAATATTTTATATAAACTATGTATTGTACATGTTTATTCTTATTATAAAAGATTTTGTGATAATTCGTTGAAATATTAAAATTGAAATTTATATTGATTGTTATTGAATAGAATACAGAATAATTTTAATTATAAACAAGCAATAATCAGTTAAACTGGATGCTAAGAATTTGAATTATAACTAACTGTACTAACTTCTTGATGATATTTATAATTTAAATAATCACAAAAATGTCAACTTAATAATTATTTAAATACTTTCATTTATATTATTATACTAAATCTTGTAGTAAACTTTATAAAATAAATGCATGAGTTCCTTAATAAACGTTCAATTCTTAAAGGTTTTCATTAACAACAGACACATTCTGCGCTTGGTTTGCGTTTCGCATTGCAAACACCTATCGGAAATAAAAAGAGAGAACTCACTCTACTCAAGGAAGGAATATTTTCCAAACTCTTAAAATAAACAGAATTTAAAAATTCGCGATTTAGCGTGATGTTACATTAAGTTTCAGACATATTTCTGAAATACTTGAGTCTACATTTTACACAGCCTAATTTTAACTTCCTCCACAAAACTGATCCAGGTTGATGCGCTGGGCCTGCAACATAGAATGAAACACCGAGTCCGTTTTGTTCGCCAACTCCACCGGCGTGCCCTGTTCTACTATAGCGCCATGTTCCATGACTATGATTCGGTCCATGCGATGCAATCCGTTGAGCCGATGAGCTATGTACACCACAGTCGAGCTCTTAAAAGCATTACGCAGCACCAACAACATGGCTGACTCCGACTCATGGTCCAAATTTGAGGTGCCTTCATCAATGCAAACAACTTTAGCATTTCTCAGCAGAGCGCGCGCCAAGCAAAGCAACTGCTTCTGGCCAGCCGACAGATTTATGCCGCCTTTGTCCAGTCGGCCATCCAGGCCACCTAACGTCTGCACAAGCAGCATCGCAGAAGAACAGTTGGTTATAGCGTGCCAAATCTCCGAGTCGTAGTGAGTTTTTCGGGGATCCAAGTTTTCACGGACGGTGCCTATGCGGACGGAGGAAATAAACCTATTGCTATAGATCGGGTTTAGTGCTCGAAGAGAAAATAACTCACCCTCAAACAAGAAAGGCTCTTGTGGTATCACACCAATACGCTCCCTGAGCACGCGTAGAGCTAGTGTCTTCACATTAACGCAATCCAGTGTAATTTCGCCGCCACTCAACGGTGCCACACGCATGAGAGCCGCCAACACCGAAGTCTTTCCAGCACCCGTGCGGCCCACTATAGCAATCCGCTCAAAAGCCTCCGTTTTGAAGGTCAAATTGTGCAACACAGGAGTTAAGTGCTCACGGTAGCGCAGTTGCACGTGGTCGAACGACAAACAACCCTGATTTGGCCAACCGAAAGGCGGATCTGCCGAACCCTCGGCATTTTCTTCGCCCTCCAGCTGCAGATACTGATCAACACGCTCTACGGAAATTAGCTCCTGTTCGGTCTCAATGATGGCGTTTAAGACGCCGCCAAGCAGTCCTGTTATGGAAAGAGCATATGAAATAGCCAAGCCTACTAGTCCAGGATTGGTAGCATGTGCAGAGGTGATAGCGGCCAACAAGCCAGCACCACCGACGAGTACTGTCCCTAGCAGCTGCAGTCGCAGACCCAACCACTGCTGCGCAGCAGCGGCAGTAAGTTGAGCTTTTATACTCTCCTCTAACTTGGCATGAAAGTCACGTTGAAAACGAGCGCTGGCACGCATCGTGCGTATCGTTAGCAAGCCCTGGAGTGTCTCGGTGAAATGGGTATAAAGTGGCGAAAGTGCGTTGCTGGAAAGTCGCTTTATATCGCGCGAAGCGTGCCGATAACGATGCTGTAGACTCATGTAAATCGGAACGATGGGAATGACAACCAGCCCTAGCCAAGGCATAGCATAGAGACTGATAATCAAAGCACCTACAATATAGAAATTAGTAACTTTAGGAACCCTGTAATTTAAATAGCAAACCTGCCAGACCCACCATTTGGGCCAGTAAAATATTTATTATAAATGGCAGCGAATCGTCAACCGCGTACGTGTCTGATGAGAAACGATTTAGAATGCGTCCAACTGAAGTGACATCAAAGAAACTAAATTTCGCCTGTGAACGAAAATGGTGACGTTATTAAGAACGAGAAGTTGGCAACTATTTAAGATCAAAGTTCTTCATTCTTATGTGACATCAAATAAATGAAAGATCTTAACCAAAGCCAGTTTTGTAATTTGTAAATCTTGAGGATTTTAATTTAATACATTTCATTTACTCACGAACATCACTTTATTCAGCAAGCGATCGTGAATAACCTTCGCAGCCTTAAGTCCAGCAAAAGCAAAAAGAAATGCACGCGCCATAGTCAACGCTGAATTGGTTAACGCTAACGAAGCGAATATTCCTAGGTAGTAGCCAGTGCTGTGTGTCAAAGTATTGGACGACGTGCTGTTATCGTCCGATGGCAACGCAATCAACAAAATGCTTTTCATGGTGCTGTTTGATGTTATATTGGTTGCATTCAGGGTAGTGTCCGTGACCCAGTGTGCCAACCAGGCGTCAGAAAAATTACGCGAAAGCTGCATGAGTACTACAAAGAATAGAACTGCAGCTGCGAGTGGACTGCTGATAGCTTCCCAATAGCACAAGAACACGTTGATAGAAAGGTTGCCGTATTCGCGTGACTCCTGGGGATAAATATCGTAGAATATAGAGTGAGCGGAAAAGGAATTGTTTCTTATATTTACATCCACGTTAACACTATCAATGCTCTTCGCGTCGCTGTTTTGTTGCAAGTTATCCAAGTCAATGGAGCGCCTGCGTAGTGCCTGATCTGTATCAGCTTCATCACCAGATAGCTCCATACTCAAGTCGATACTCTCCGTCATGTAGTCACTCTGTGTCACCTTGCCATTCTCCACATGCAGGATCTAGCATATATCAAATGTTAAGGTATTCATGAATTTTTTTCAAATAGCATAAACCATAATAGCACATAATCTATCGTTTCCCCGACCTGGTTTGCATTGTAGAATAAAGTAACGCTGCGGGTAACAACGATACGTGTTTTTTCTTTCAATAAGCCCAGGATACAATGCTTAACAATGTGATGTGCCACGTGCGCATCTAGGGAAGCCAAAATATCATCCATCAGATAAACTAAAAATAAAACCGTTTAAAAATCTTCCGCTGAACTCTTGTTGAGAACTAGTATCTAACCTTTCTTATCTTGGTACACAGCTCTTGCTAAAGCTATCCTAGCCCGTTGTCCTCCCGAAAGGGTTCGACCATTCTCGCCAACACCCACCAGATCACCACCCAGTCTCTCGAGATCGTCGTTCAGAGCACAAGAGTATAAAACATTCTTGTACCATTGCTCATCGAAGACTCCGCCCCACACAATATTGTCGCGTATGGTTCCCCTCTGTAGCCAAGCACTTTGCGGCACAAAACCAAATCCTGTGGTTATGTCGTGTACACAGATAACACCGCCAACACGTTGAATGCCGCCAACAATAGCAGAAATCAGCGAACTTTTGCCACCACCCACTGGACCTTCAATGCAGACCAGATCTCCCTATAATTAATTGATTCAATATTATTTAAAAGTCCTGTTATTGCATTTTTTCCAACTATATGTTTATATAATATATAAAGGTTCGAAATTGGAGTTCTTATTGCATTCCGATTTACATACATCTTTATATTCCTATTAATAATACCTTTTTGATTTCTACATCAACTTTCCCCAAGCGAAACAATTGCTCTTGGGCAACGTTGTAATCATGCACGAAGCTCCCTTCTTTTAACTGAATGACAATTGGTTTCACATCTGCTTTCAAAGTTGAAGTTGATGGTGCTTTCATGATTGGATTGTAGTATGATGATAAGTCTAAATTCGGAAGCTGCAGGAGAATATTTGAGTCACCTGTCAGTTCAGTGCTCTTCAATACTGTTGTCTTAAATGCTTACATCAAGAAGTTCCTGCACACGCTTCACTGACACCCAAGCTTCTATCAGCCCATTTAACACCCATGGAAAAGCATTCAACGGTCCAATCAGCATATTCAAGAGAGCGACACTAGTATAAGTTGTGGTGGCCACCAGAGGATTTCCAAGCAAAACTGAAACGCCAAAGGTTAGGAAGCACATCAACACTGGTGTGGTGGCCCAGAAGTAAACGCACAAGGCATCCAAATATTTGCGTTTGCTCAGAAATTTCAATTCCTCCATGCGTAGCGCACGAATCTTCGCAATAAAGACATCCTCCCAAGCGTGCAGTTTGAGTTGTTTAGCGCCGCTGATTGTTTCACTCGTTGCAGTCAATCTTGCATCTTTGGAAGACATCAAACCCTGCGAATAGTAACTTATTTTGTTGGCCAGCCAACGATTGATGGGTATAAGCGCAGCTGCGAATACCACTCCAGCAATAAAAGCAGCGCCTAGTTGAGTGTACAGTAAATATAGCGTAATAAAGAGCTGGAGAGTGATAAAATGTAGTAAGAAGGAAAGAAATTATGCAAATGGCTTACTTGAAAGGGGATGCTCCAGAAAGAGTGAAAACTAATGCATGAGTTCACAATGCGATCGGTATCAGTTGACATTAAATTTAAAATTTCGGGACGTGCATCCTTCAGCCCGTTAGCTTCCAAAGCCTTGCGATAAATAGTGCACACCAGACCAACACGCATTTTCATGCCTAACATAGACATGCGCCAGTTGAAGTGGGAGGAACACAAAGCAGCTGAAGAAACACAAAGCAGTTACAAAAACTAATAAACCTGAAAATAACAACACTTGCCAACACTCAACTTACACAAAAGTGTTGCACCGAAAAGTCCCAATGCGTACAAATAGGGTTTCTTGTTTGATCCTGGCGCGTCCTCGCTACTCTGTTGACCCAACAAACCACCCAATAAAAGCGGGCCGGCAAAGCCCGCGATATCAGCGACAAACCGCAGCACACCAATGAAATAAAATTCACGTCCAAAAGATTTGTGGAGAGCCCAGAAGAGGCGCTTCGTTCGTGAAATACAAAGCTGGAGACGGTCACTCAAACGGGTAATATTTAGCGAGTCGGGAAGGTCGAAGAGATCTTCAATTTTGCGCAAGTGCCCAGCAACGCCTTTTGCAATCAAAGGTTCAACCCATTGAAATACGAAGCGTGAAGCAAAGTTGGCTTCATCTTGTGCGTGACCGAGCACAACTTCATCCAAATCAATGTGAAAATGAGTATAGTGAGTAGAAAGCAAAGCCTCCTGCTCCTGCAATAAATAGAAATAATATTATTTCGGGATTAATTCAAATCTATATACAAATATATACTCTATTATCAGGATAATGCCGCGGCGCAACCAAAGCATTGCCTTTGGGAATTAATGTCAAGCCATAAAAGATATCAAATATCACCGTAGTTAAGCTCCAGTACCACCAAAGAAAATTCCAACTCGTGCGCAGCCACACAACATCTAAAACAAATACTGCCAACCAGACGACATTCATACAGACTGGACCACGATGGCTCAGCTCACCACAGTATTGTGCAGACAGCAAGTAACCTTGATTGAATTAAGTAAGACTATTTATTCACTTGTAAATGTACATATCCCAATTCCATAATTATTAATTGCTAACAATAATTGTTTACCAATATTCTTAACTGATATAAAATCGATCATAAGGATATCAGTGTGGAGCTTTCACTTACCGCAATGGACGATCCACATCACACACTCAATGCAGACCACTAAAACGTCGATGGCGTAGAGCTTCACACCTGTATGATGAAATACGAATATCTTCCACACGGGAAGCAGCGCAAGTAAAAGTGACACTGCGATTCGTGCATAAATCAAGCGTCTTTGGAGTGCATTGCGCAATACACCACGCGAATAGGAACCAAAATTATGAGCTGATATTGCAGCGAATACTGTATAGACGGGAACTTGTAGAGCAATTTCTTGGAAGCATGGTAGTAGATCGTTGGAATTGCCAGAAAAAGGTTTCACTCCCGTGACACAGAATTCTGTCCAATTCCAGTAGAAGTTCCAAACATCGTTGGTTTCCATTTGCAAATTCCGAAAATGATTATCAGCAGGTGATATATGATTAGGTTCTGTTGCAAACAAATTGAGAAATATATGAGATAAAACGCTATAGTACTGAGCAATTTACACAGAAATATGTACATGAATATATTGATAAATAAAAAATATACATATGTAATGTCTTCCCATGAATCATCTTGCAGATTGATTAGTCAACTGAAATGTTAATAAGTACATAAATATTCAAATTTAGTTTATTTATAAACTATATACATATATATATATAAATCTAGTATTTAGCATATATCATAGGAGTAATTTATCCAGATTGATGATATAAAATTAAACTAAAAATATGATAACAATAGATTAAACATCAGTGCAGTCAACAACATTTCTGTGAAAGACAACTATGACATACTTTTATTTATAATTTATCCATTGATCAGTTATGTGAAACTTTTCTGTAATTTCTGTTTAATAAATAATACATATTAATCATTTATAAAAACAATTTATTATTACATATGATTTGACTTATCACTATACATATAGTACAAGTTTACAAGACCTCGAATCGACAGTGTGTAGTTTTCTACTCGTGTTTAAACATGCACAATTCGATATTAATATATTTTATACTTAAAAACCAAAGAGTTTAGTAGTTTCTTAGTTACAGTAGTTTTAAACAACAATTAGAATTTCCATTTCGCGTACATATAATCCGTCATCTTGCAGAGATTCGATATGTATGGAACACAATTAACTTGCAGATAGAAAAGCAAGAAGAAAATCACAATTTGAATTACACTTACGCCCTCATTCTTAACACATTCAATGATAAAAAACTTATTATTTAACTTTAAACGAAAAAATAATCACAGCAATTGTATGGGAACTGTAAAAATGGACACAGCCAACGAATTTATATATAGTAAAAACATATGATAAAAATACATAACATATGTTCAAAACAAACGCAAACCGCTTTACTAGCTTTTTTACACGAAGCGAGGCGAATTAAAGCGCTACTGTGAATGTAATTTGGAAACTGTCTTTTGTCATCTGAAAACAACGCAAAAGCAGAAGCTTACATTCGTATAATATTTAATATGTTGAAGAAGAAAAACAAAATATAACTTACCAGTACGTCAAGGCAAGTCTTCACTTTTTTTAGTAAGTTTTGAACATTTACACTATATGAACAAGGTACACTTTATGAAAATCTGGAAATTTTTAGGACAAAAAACTTGTGAAAACACAGACCGTAAAATCTGACGCCAAAAACGTCAAATCGTATTGCAATGACAGCCGAACTGAAAGACGAAGTAGAAAATACATCGGAAGGCGACGACGATTGCCGCAAAAGCTCAAAAGATTCGACAGATTCGGAAATAGCTTTTGAATTGCGGCCGGAAATAATCGATATATTTGAATTTCTAAGCCTTGATAAAACCATAATATTCAAATCCCAGCAGATTGACGATCCTGAAATAGAACGGGAAGAAAAGGTGCAAATAGCACGCAGCATCTATAAAAAAAATCGTCAGACATTCCTGATGCGTTTTGGAGCCCACTTGGAAGAGCGTCACCTTGAGACATTTGCACGTCTAGCGATATCTGATGGCGCTGCGACGCTACAACCTGATGAACATTGCGAAGAGATGCAGTTTATGTTGAAGGATTACCAAAGAAAGCTCCACACACGCAAACAGGATGTGAAGAATCGGCGGTACGCCGCCCTGAAGCGTTTGGAAGATCAGGGTGAATATTTTAGCGAAAAAGAAATGATGAAGCGGGCCCCAACGCTGTATCAAGAATTAGTCGGTCAATATTTAAGCGAGGCGGAAAAGAAGCAACGCGATGATTATGACGTTAAAAACACTACCTTTTCGGGCATTTTAATGCATAGTTTGGAAAAGCAGCAAATGGACGATGTACTGAAGCAGGCAGAGGAGAGTAACAAACTAAGTGATGACGTTGCTAATCCTACTAATAGTGCAGAAAATAAGACGTCACCTGAAATAAATGAAACACCATCGGAGGATATCGTTGAAGTACCAGCACCATTTCGGCAGCAGTGGGGTAACTTTGATGACGAAAAAATCGCTTGCTCGTTCAGCAAAACTGAAGCGGTTTCTAAATTAAAACACAAATCCCTGAAGAAAAATAGCCCAACATTGATTACAGCTGGAGAACGTGATCTGCTCCGTCAAGAGTTTATTGGACTCATGCATGAGAAGTTCCTCACAGGTGAAGACAAAGACTTTGACTACGCGCAGGTCGATGATAACTCCATGATGGATGACTTGCGTCAACTTGATCAGGATAAGGAAGACGCCTACTTTGAAGAGAGCGAAAATGAAGAAACAGAGCAGCAACACATTGAAGCAGTAAATGGAAGCATGAATGAAGGAAATGAAGAATCTTTGGACGAATTGGACATCTATATGAGTCATTTAAATAAGCACCACAGTCTGCAAAATTAATATTTTCCAAAATTCATTTATTTTTTATTTTTCCCAGTTTTTGCGCACTACTTGGAAAATAATCGTCTTGTCTATATTATGCAAAAATATTAAAATAGAAACCTTACTTTACTGTACGAAAATGTACTAGAATTAAAAAACTGCAAATACACTTCATATTAATTCGATCTCATACCATCGAAAATAAATTATTAAAAAATCATTACTCCTTTATTTTACTAGGATGGAAGGAATTGACAATTAATTTTATTTACATGAAACAACTTATACGTTTTATTTTCTATTCCATTGAGCCTATATGTGTATGTATATCTGTTACATTAGATACCACGTACATGTAAAAAATATGTCGCAAAATAAAATAAAATACTTACTTTGCCACGCTAAAATCATGTCGGAGGTTATGCGAAAATATCCCCATATCAAGATCCAGAAGAACATTTATTAACTTAAGAATAATAAATCAGCAACAACCAGCCGGTTTTTTATACTTTGGAAAATTTGTGTATTTTGTTATTCTTATCAATATTTACGTGTGGATTAACAATAGCAAAAGCCGATTGATTAAGTGAATTTGATGTCAGTGGCAGCATTGGGGAGAGATCCAAGTTCAGCTTCTACCTTGGTCTTCCACGTCCGCGTGGAAAGCCACGTCCACGACCACGTAGTACTTTACTATTCGCAGGCGGACTCTTTGGACGCAATGATTCAATACGACTTGTGCAGCCAGTGGAAGGAGCTTCTACAAAATACGTTTGATACAATTCAGCATTGAAATTCGAGTTCGTCAATTCAGGACCAACAGTCAGCCAACCCGGACGGATGCTTGAATCGCGTCCAAACAGATGCATCCGTCTGCGTCCCAAACAGAAGTGCTCAATGATATGGAATATTTCTATAGGTTTTTCAAAACTGCCGAATTCCTCCTCCTCAGAGATGATTAAATCAATGTCAACATTAGCGTGAATAAAATCGCCATCAGTCGAGCGGCGAACGGTACCTTTGATACCCATTAGACAGTGTTCCTTGGTACGTTGAAAGACAGCTTTCGGTTCGAGCTGCTTCGAATGTCCAGGCTTGTTAATATTTGTACGTATCCAGCATATATCCTCGCAGCGGCGGAACCCCCACTTTTTCAGGCAGTTGCGGCCCATATCAAGGCCTTCAGAGCTGCCACACCAAAGGAACACGAACGACCTATGCGCAGCCACCTCGCCAATGTCCAGATCTGGAATTAGTTCATGTTGGAAGCATAGTCAACTACTATAATTGCCAGTACACTCACTTAATATCTCCTCCCAATTCCAGAATACTCTTGGAGCGCCGCCAACCGTTGCTACACTAGGTGCCACTCTAGCGTACTCTTCGAGCGGAGGCTCGATAAGGATGACGTCGAATTTGGTGCCGAGCGACTTAAAATCCAACATTTTTATATCGGCTTTTAAATACATCGGAGCTGATGCAGTATCCTGAATCAGTTTATCCTTCAATCGAATTAGCTCTCGTAGTTTTGGATACTCTTCGAAGCGATCAGCCAAGCCTACATCGCGTATAAAATTCTGTGGTCTCTGTCCAGTGTCAACAAAGTGCTGGCAGTAATCATTGTGTGGATTGGAAGATTGCGTCCCCTACATGTGTAATAAATTCTTGTATTAAGCAGCAGAAAGTAAGTCGCACTTAAATGGACCTTCAAGAATGTGGAAGAGTCTCTGTAAATAATCTCGCCGTGCATTTTTTTTCCGTTGGGCCCAACTAATATACCACCCTCGTCGTCCTCATCGCGTTGAGGGCAATCTCCGCGCTGATCATCAGTGCACCCAAATCCCGAAATATTTGAATCGCTGCTTGTGCTGCTGCCTACCTTCTCGGAAGTGCCCAGGACGATTTTCAGTTCATCCACGCTTGAAAGACCAAGCTATAAATTGATTATTCTCAGAGGTTTTTTAAACATTTCTCGTGACTTCGGTTGTTACTCACCGTCTGGGCTAGCAATTGTTTTCGTTTTCTTGAACGTTCACGAGAATTATTTAAAATGTCACTCATTCCAACTAGTTTATAAACAAATTCCAAAGATATGTGTACAAATGAATATAAAATGCACAACTACGGAGATCTATACTGTATTCGTGTATATCGCGTGTTCACATACAGTGTATGTGAATTTTATGGTGAAATTATTTCCTTGTTACAAGCTAAAACCCCATATTACAAAGCAAGATAACTGAAAGGTAAACCGTTTTGCTTTATTACCACGCCGTCACAAAATGATAGGGTGAGTTAGTGGTAGGGATAACAACGACACAACTTTATTACTTATTATTTACAACTTTATTATTTGGTCTTAAATTGGGATCGGTCGGGTAACGCCAATCGTGTTGTTATTGTTGTTGTTGTTGTAGCATATGAAGCAGACCCCAAGAACAACAAATTCACTTTTAGCCTCCCCCTGGTTTCGGAGTTATAACGCTTTGAAATTTGCATTTGCCTAATGCAATTATTTGCCTAATATCTCCTTAACTATAGAAGATATCCGGTACAGATGTATATCGTTAAAAAGGTAACTTAAATACCTTTCATTTATGTTAAATAAGATTTTGTCGAAAAATCATATTTTTGGAGAAACGCGATTTTAATATTTTTAGTACACTTTTTCCCCCATTAATTAAATAAAATATGTAATTAACATTTTGCGGAGAACAGGAAACTAGATGTTATTAGCTTTCCTATCTTTCTTATCGTAATCGTTGTAGTAGTTTAGGAGAAATCGGAGTTTAAACTTTACAAAGAACCCCACTTCATGTACTATTTTACTTGTTTTTCTGGCTACACTGAGAAAATGGAAAATTTGTATGAAAAATGGCGCGATTTTTCATCGCGCTACACTGAGAAAATGAAAAATTTTTATGAAAAATCGCGCCGATTTTCGTTACCCGCCCAATCCCGATCTGGTCCAAGCATAGTTATTAAAGAAAAAAAAAATAGTTCAGAAAATATTAACAAATTCTAGTTGCTGTCACAAATAAATTTGATTGTATGCACTAAAAGGGAATTCCCCTAAATGTGTGCTATTTACAATTGCTTTGATCAGTAAATTTGCTTGTATCCACAAAAAGGGAATTCCCCCTAATTTGTGATATGAACATATTTTGCAAAAATTAAATTTAACCAAAAACAATTTAAGCCCAAAAGACTTTGAATCGTGCTAAATGGAATAAAATCGTGTAAAAAAATTTAAAATTTGTTTATTTTCAAACCGTGTTAAATCAAAATCGTGTAAAACACGACCGTGTAAAAACAGAATTGAGTGTAAAGCCGAAACCACAATGGCGCGTTAGGTCGGTCGCGCTTTGCCAGATATTATTTAACACACGGAATCTTATGAGGCAATTCACAATACGATCTCAGGCGTTATATCGTAAATTTTCCTGTATCACGTAAATCTCGTTCAAACGCACCAGTTGGTTCTACTTCAACTAGCTCTTGCGTTTGACATTTCAATTTTAAAAGAATATAATGAACAAATAATAAAATATAGAAATGCTAATTAAGATAGATAGTTCTATTTGCTCAAGTGTAAAATTTTATTTAAAAACAGATAATTCTTTATTTTCGTCGTGAATATCCATGTATTCTTTTGTGTAGTACGCATTGTCATTTAGCTTATAAAGTTGTGCAATATAATTGCAACTTTTACAACGCGCTCTACATTAGTTGGAGCCAAGGTTTATAGAATAAATCTTATATATAGAAGTTTATAGAATAATCTTTCTATAAACCTTGAGTTGGAGCCATAACCAATGTATTTTGAAGAATGGAACACTGCTTAGTAGAACGACCTATCTAACGCGCCATTGTGTTTTAGAAAATGAAACTCGAGCGTTGTGGGAGAAAAATTTGGGTGGCTTATACATGAACTTCGCTGATTGGAACATAAATAGTTCTTATTTTTACAAGTTATATAATTAAACAATAATAAAAAAACCAGAGAGCTATATTCGGCCTGCCCGTACCGTAAGTACTCTACACTTAGAAGTGGGCGGACCCCGCCCGGTTTTAGAACAACAATTTGTTGAACCATAAAATAATTTTTGTTCACAAGGTTCGTATGGATGTCAAATAACACCATGTTAAATTTTTTTTGCTAAACTATAGTGGGCGGATCACGCCCATATTCATCACATTAACGGATAATGTTACTCTATACCCAGAACTGTAATTTTGTTGTCATAACGCAATTATGCAGTTCTTTTCCTCTGCCTAAATTATAGTTTTCAAATCAGACTCCCTTCTTCTCCCTATTTTTTCTCCACTCTTTTCTATCCTTACCTTGACTAGTTCTTAAGTTGTTATCTATTAATTTAATGTATTGTTATGTATAAGTAATTATTATAATTTGTAAATTTATCATGCTTATTGTTACTTGGTTGTACTATAGAAGACCCTAGTCTTAGTCATTTATGTTAAATAAATAAATGAAATGAAAAAAATAACTTAAAAACGACCTCTGATTTTTAATAACAAGTTTAACGATTTTGTCCATTTTCAATACCAACCCTTACGCAACAACAAATTACATTTCTCATTTCATTCCGATATCTTCACCGGTTCTCCTGATTTCCACAGACAGGCAGACGGACGGAGACGGTTAAATAGACTCAGGAGGTTGTATATCTATGTTATCTATTTCTATGCGTTACACATATTGCGACAAAGTTATATACCTTAAACTTAAGGTGTAGGGTATACATACATACACTTTTGCAGCAAATTATACCGTTAACATGTATACCGTTAAAGAAAAATCGCAGTAGACTAAACAAGAAATAAGACTAACAGCCTTATTTCATATCTTCGATCTTTAGCTTAAGAATCCAAGATCTAGATTAGTAAGGCGAATGAATATCTTATCAATTTTGATGTTTACAAGAACAAGAACAAAGATGTAGCTAAAATCCTACAAAAAAAATTCCTAATTTGGAAAATTATGGCATAGTAATGGCAATGGTAGTAGCAAAGACAATATAATACAAAGATGTCTCACTCCATACAAAACAACCGAGCAGCTAAAATCCAATTGGGATTTTCGGAAAATCCCATCTGAAGCTTTAGGAGAGTAAAATTAACATATTGTGAGAGCGAAAGATCAAGTTGTGAGAGTAATATCAAAGACTACAAGACTGGACACTCGCAAATTCTGTGTACACACTTATGCATTTTTGCTTGAATTTCACTAACACTATTAAAGAAAAGTTTGATTCGCTGCAAAAAACTTGTAGCCTCGCCGTAGAAACTTTGATTCGCTGCAAAAAACTTGTGGCCTCGCCGTAAAAATCTTGTGGCCTCGTTGAGGTGAAAAATTTGTTTTTCGGGGGTGCATTTTGGAAACGTCAAAACAAATAATTAAAAATATTATCCTTTTTATAAGTGTAAAATATATATAAAACATAACTTCCCGTTCCGTATAATGGTAATTATTGTATGCTTCCATATTTTACCCCGTACTGGTTGTTGATTTCTCATTTTTACTTTGGTATAAAGTAGTTGCAAATGCATAGTTGTCTGCCTATTGACAAAAAACATTACGATTTATAACTCCAGAATGGTGGCATTTTTTTTTAATTTGTTTTCTAATATTTTTGAAAATTCAGTATTGTTAAACATTGTTAATGCACTTGGGGGGTCAAACATCCGTTGGCACCTACCATTTTAGGTTTGGGAAACTTCACCACCTTTGTTTATATATGGTGAAATTTATATTTTAAAAGCCAATGGCTTTGGCTATACGAAGTATCTTTTGAAACGGTTTCACTCAGTTCGTGGGAGAGAAAGATGAGGAAGAAAGAGAAAAGTCTACACTCTATTATCGAATGTAAAGAATTTTCGAAACGAAAATAGCCCCTGCTTCTATTTCTTCTTGCGTTTCTTTGCACGCACATAAGAAAGCAGTATTCATTAAATTTCACACACACTTTGTCATCACATGTTTACGACTGTTGAAACCAAATGAGAAACCACAGTGTGTAGCCACCGATGGTATGGAAATACTAGTAGTGAAACCGTTTGAAAAGATATGCGCTTAGCCAAGCTGATTTCATAACTAACTGAATCCGTGGTGAAACATGAAACAGCTGATTTTTTCAACATACTGAAAGACAGAAACAAGAACAACAATATGGTTGCTCTCACGTATAGTGTACATGAATTCAACAGTTCATAAAAAATAGACGTCAAACCGATTTTTGAAGCGGCGAATTCGAGAGTGTCCAGTCTTGTAGTCTTTGGTAATATATCAAGCTGTGAGAGTAAGAGCTGCACCTTGCAAGAAAGTGAGCACAAAAGAGAGCGCGTTTGCTACAAATGAGTGTAAAGAATCAATGCAGTTGCCATCAGAATGTAAAACATCGTACTAAAAAATGCCACCATTCTGGAGTTATAAATCGTAATGTTTTTTGTCAATAGGCAGACAACTATGCATTTGCAACTACTTTATACCAAAGTAAAAATGAGAAATCAACAACCAGTACGGGGTAAAATATGGAAGCATACAATAATTACCATTATACGGAACGGGAAGTTATGTTTTATATATATTTTACATTTATAAAAAGGATAATATTTTTAATTATTTGTTTTGACGTTTCCAAAATGCACCCCCGAAAAACAAATTTTTCACCTCAACGAGGCCACAAGATTTTTACGGCGAGGCCACAAGTTTTTTGCAGCGAATCAAAGTTTCTACGGCGAGGCTACAAGTTTTTTGCAGCGAATCAAACTTTTCTTTAATAGTGTTAGTGAAATTCAAGCAAAAATGCATAAGTGTGTACACAGAATTTGCGAGTGTCCAGTCTTGTAGTCTTTGGTTTGTGTACACTGTGTTTTGAGCGCGAATTATATTTTTATGTACCCATGCAAAAGGCGAGAGAGAATGTGCGTCGCATCTCAACAAAATTGAAAGCTCTTTCTCAAAAGCACAAAAGCTATCAGATCAGCACAAAATTTTTTTGAAATTTTTCAACGTACTGAGTGAGACATCTTTGTATTATATTGTCTTTGGTAGTAGTGTCTCTGTAACCCGATTTCGGATTAATATTACCGTTCTGAAACTGCTCCAATTTCGTTGTTATTCTTCTAGTTTTTTTATGCTGATTACAACATTTTTGCTGTCGTATAGTTATCGAATTATAGCTTTTGAATATTGAATTTGTTATCACTATATCTACTAAACTACTAAAGATATCCAGATAGGTATAGTATCGTTATATTAGTACAACAAAAGCGTCGGTGTAAACGTGGTATAAGTTAGCGTGATTCCACAACGGTAATGTTATTTCTAAACACATTTGTCTCTGTATCTTTTGCTTAAAACACGCACACAATTGGACCTCGCGCACAAGAAACATCTGTAATTTCTGTCAATTCTCTTGTGTAAACAATTGGAATATATAAAGAAGCAGAAGAAAAGCTTGTGCACAAGGCATAAAGGAGCTTTAAAACGTGTCACCCTTTGATTTTTTATTATTTTTGATTATTACTCTTATAATGAATCATCCTGTAGCTCATTCAATGTACCATTTCTTTTTTGACAGTTACTATAATAGGTTCACTGTCACTTTGGATGTCAGTTCCTGATAATTTGTGCAGATGTGAAAATTCGAGTTCTTTATTAATTTTTTACTAGACTAATAAAATTCGATCCAAAATGAAGGTTCTGCGAAACACGCTGGTGCTTACATCATTTCTGATCACAATCTTCTTGGTGCACACACATGCTCAGAATAAACAAAAGGTAAAGGTGTTGATAGAAGTAGCCGTAATGCGTCCAACACACTCGGCCACGTCACTTTCATGCCGGTGGAATTCGGTATTTACTTATCAAAACAATTAACCTATGTGTATGTTTTTCCTTAATAAAGGTGGGACTCTCGCTGTCCCAGAAGGTGCAAAGTTTGATGGAAATGAATGCTAAAAAGGCCGTGCTGCGGTTTAATGGACAGAAATTCCGCGAATATGTGAAACAGGCACCGCGTAACTATTCGGCCATAGTTATGCTTACTGCGCTGGCTCCATCGCGCCAGTGCCAGATATGTCGTCACGCACATGATGAATTTACTATAACCGCCAATTCATATCGCTACTCGGCAAGCTATTCGAATAAGCTGTTCTTCGTTATGATTGATTTCGACGAAGGTTCCGACGTATTTCAGATGCTGCGACTAAATACAGCGCCCGTATTTATGCACTTTCCAGCTAAGGGTAAGCCCAAGGGTGTGGACACCATGGATATTCATCGTGTAGGGTTTGCCGCGGAGTCCATTGCGAAGTTTGTTCACGAACGAACTGATATTCAAATTCGTATTTTCCGCCCACCGAACTACTCCGGTACGGTGGCTATGATTACATTAGTGGCATTGATCGGTGGTTTCCTTTACGTACGTCGCAATAACCTTGAATTCCTGTATAACAAGCAGATATGGGCATCTATTGCGGTATTGTTTTGCTTCGCAATGATCTCGGGGCAAATGTGGAATCATATTCGCAGTCCGCCAATGGTACATAGGAGTCAAAATGGGGGTGTTGCCTACATACATGGCTCTTCCCAAGGCCAACTAAAAGTGGAGACTTATATTGTCATGTTCCTAAGTATATTTCATGCTAATACATATTGTAGTTTTTTACATTAAATACTTATTGCTTTCTTATAGACGCAATGGTTGTTCTTGGTATGATTTTGCTCACGGAATCTGGTTCACAAGTTGACCAACGTAAGGCGCGCATTATGGCGATTGCGGGCTTGTCCCTAGTGGCGATTTTCTTTTCATTCCTGTTGTCTGTGTTCCGTTCTAAGACCCAAGGATATCCATATAGGTAAAAGATTACTTTTTAAAAGTGTCTCCATAATTTTATTATTTTTCTATTTACAGTTTCCTCTTCAAATAGGCAAAATTTTATAAAAATTCTTAGGAATGTTAAATGTTTATGTTCATTTAAATCTAAAATAAGTCGAAATTTTTTGAATTTATTATAAATTCACATATATTTTAGAGCCAGAATTGGCTTTTTATTAATAATTTATAAGCATTGCCTTTAAGTTTCGCTTATTTTATGTTATTTAAAAATTTGGATAAAAATGCCTGAAGATACAAGAATCACAAAGTGAAAATAAATTTTATTTTCATATATTGAGCATTATTTCAAGGCAGTAATAAATTTGTATTTTAATAATTTATTAACTGAATATTGTTGAATTGTAAAAAGCCAAATGGAAACGCCAATATCTTAGAAATAGTCGTTGTCAAGTAAGTCGAATGTAGGCTCAGAGACTTGGTTAAATTCATGCTCAATTACGGAAGCATGAATGAAAAGAACGACTGAAGAATAATGTGAAAATAACACATTTAAAACAAAGTCTTACTAAACAATTTCTTAGAGAAAATATTGCAATATTCAAAAGTTTACAAAACAAAAGGAATGATTGCGTATCGATTTTTTGGATAGTGTTTGAAATTTTTCTGGTACCATTTGTGCGTCTGTAAAGCGTTGAAAATCTAAAGAGTGTTGGAGACAGATCGTTAAGTTAATGATATATTATTTTCAATTACAACTTACTTGGTTGCCAACCACCCAGAAGCATATATAGTACCACGTTGTGCAGTTCGGCAATAATCCCAGTAGTGTCAAATACATGACGACCTCAAAAAACATGTGCGGCGAAGAAATCGAATCGAAGTACTCGCCTTTGGGAAGCAAATGCTGCTCTGTGAGCACTTGTCCCGTTTGCTTGTCTTTGCGCAGATTAACCAGGATCATGTTAGATTTGTGTTGTTGGGTCCAACTGTAGTGAAAAATAAACACGCAGAGATACTGCAGAATCGAGATTCTTGTTAAAGAAAACGGCGTTGGTGTCGAATCTGAAATTATACTAAATATTACATTCCAGTATTTATAAAATAAAACTACTGACTTCTAACGAAACCCTCTGTATTGGCCAACAGTGTTGAAACCGCCCCAAAGTAGTGAATATATCCCACCATATACTGGCAGAAGTTAATTTTACTTTTCTTGGAGAAAATCTGAACGAAGTTAGTTTCGTAGAACCGTCGCGCACATTGCATTGTCATGAGAATAGTAGCCACAAGGCCACAAGTGGAACTCACTTGTACTTGGCGGTTGTTACGACCACCGGCAACGAAGTCCAAGAACGTTAAAACATATTCTGGAGCTAGTTCATGCAGTACAAGTCCCTTGAGAACCAAAAATAGTGCCCACGAAGCCCATGCAAAGGCGAATATGTAGAAATGCTTAAACCATGCTTTAGGTACCTCTAAACTGGACGCCAAAACATTCGCTGTTCCCTTGTAACTATGTTTACCATAACGGAAGCTTTGTCTTATAAAGTTTGGCAAGTGTGTCTCAACGAAACTGAAGAGACAGCAAGACAGAATCATGGTTACAGTAAAGAAAATGAAAATGTTTTTAATTAGATTCACATCGTTTGCATCGATGATCCTTTGCATTGTATGCAATAAACCATCCAAATGTTCCATGTTAATTCTCAATTCACTAAATATCCCTTAAACACCGACTTTCCAAATTTCACGAGTGAAAGCTGAAAATAAAACTTCATATCCATTTCACAAAATTTCATTTCCTTTTTTTCACATAGTAGATTATGAAACACTATTGTGAATAGGACTAAAAAAGCATTTTTTTTATTTAAAAATTTATTTTGACCTTGCCCGATCGGCACAATTCAGGAAGAGTCATATTGTTGAAATTTTTATCTCTATATCTCGTAAAGTATTAATGATATCCGAATAAGATGGGTATAAAGAAATTTGAAATGCATTTTATTTATAGAAAAAAAACCCATTGTCGAAAAACCAAATTTACTTTTGAAGAAAAACGACTTTTTATAATTTCAGTACTTTTTCCCATTTATTAATTTTTTTTCTAAGAAAAATGAATCCTTCTATTATCCTTCTAATTTTCTAAATTTTAAATAAGGAGCGAGCATTGGATTTCTACGCGTATTTTTTATCAGGATCGGTGCAGGAAAAAACGCTGTTTGAAACTTAAGTATTGACATATTTTTCCTAAAAATGAAAAATTGTAATGAAATTTTTAGTTAGAAGAAGTTAGCCATTCTTACTTTTCACAGAACGTTTTTACCTGAAATCATACACCGAGCGTGATGAAATAAGTAGGTATTTCAAATTCCTTTATATTTTATAGTTTATATATCTTTAATACTTAGTGCTCTTTAATACTTTAATATTAATACTAATATTAAATTTAATACTTTAATATTAATAGGGGATATAGTGATAAAAATTTCAATTTACAACGAATAACTCGAATTCGAATTTCAATAACGCGATAACTATATGATAAAAAAACTTTTGGGTTTGTAATCACCATGTAAAACACTAAAACAACATCAAAATTGGAGTTATTTCGCAACGGTAAGTTTAAGTCGAGGAAAGTTTTGCCAAGTCTCATAAATAAATAATAGAACAGGTTGAACACAACTGCAATGCTTCTATTTAGTTGTTGTTTTTCACGGCATTATATAGATACACATACAAAAGATATATATTAAATAAACAAAAAATTCAAATGAATGTAGATATCGAGATATAAAGTGTATTTTATGCTTATTTATATATTATATGTCCAGAATACATTTTATAAGATTTTATGCATTATAATTATTATAATAATACAATAAAATAATTAATATGTATAATAATTCTTTTCTTAGTATGTGGTTTTTTTATGTGGGAATTCGCCTCGGGAATTACTGACAACTCTGGCGGCGACTGGTGTTATCTTTACTACCTTATATGATTGCGTTCATTAAAAATGCAGGAAATACGCAGTTGTATAAATTGCAAAATACGCCCTTTAAAGTATTCTTACGAATTTCGAGGTTTATCAGGCTAATAAAATACTCCACGAAACGTCTTCGCATGAATGCATGACCACGTAGATATGTCATGTTTTATATTCGCAGAAAATATTTATATTAATATTTAAAAACATTAGACATTTTAAATGATGAAATAGTCGGAAAGCTTTACTATTTTTATTTTGTGTTACATCTCACATTCTACATCATATCTTAGATGCAAAAATATGTATTTAATTGCTTTATATGGGTTAAGGGAAAGGGGAGGAAGATGGAATACCGGCATTTTCAAGCGTCCTGCTATTTTATGTTTGTATATAACTCCTAGGTAAACATAAAGTTGAACCTAACAATACAACACTCTAGGAGATGTTCGTCATATATCAACACTGCCTTTTCCCAGGCTCCCAGATTTGTACGCTGGTGGTTTCGGGCGTAAATAAGAATTGGAAAGACTTTCAGCAGCAGGTGGGCTATAAATTAAGAAAATATACACTTTCATTTAGCTTGTTTAAGTGTAAGATTAAGGTTAACTGCTTTTAAGTGACTTTTTAAATACTTACCTTTGCGAACGCAAACTTGTGTTGTCCAATAAGCAATTCGGGTCCTTCAAACCCTTCAACGTGGTTACGGGTTGATTGGTGTTACATTGCACCATCTGCACAGTGGAGGATGTAGGATAAGATGAAGCATTAATGCTAAAAATTTATTAACGTGTTTTCATTATTTAAATGACAAAGAGGAAAATATGTATATATGTAGTTAAATAACTACAAAACATAGTTAAATCAGAATTCCAACAAAAGATCACCTTGCATTATCATCGTGATCAGTGTCATCAGGCTCTTTTTTACACTCATCTTCACAAATATGGAAAATATTCTTAAAGAAAAACTCTGACTGTGGATCATATCTTTCAGTTTCGAAAAACAAAAACGGCAAGAAAATAAAATAACAATTAAAACAATACTCGTAGCAACAGAAAATGTGAATCGGAAAGAAAGTTGAAACTTACAATTTCTTGTGCTGGAAACAGAGCACCGCCGACAGGATACCCAAAAACACCGCGAAAATCATCCCCGGAATTGCAAAGGCAAAAGCAAACTCATCGATGTAATTTCGGGACGGTGCCTCCTCGCGAGAGATGCTGTGCCAGCGGTCGGTGCGCCTGAAACTGCCCATTTCTGATCCGTGGTGATGTCCCTTCCCGTGATTATGGAACAAAATCTCCGGTGAAATTTCAGTGCCGACCATTCTAAAAGCACACCAATCAAGCTTAAAGCCGGCATTTTCAAATATCTTCTGAACCGAAGTGCGTTTGTAGGTGCACGAGGATAGTTTATATAACGGACGCACTTCCTCTTGCAGCTCCTTAAGACGCGATGAGAATTGGGCAAAACTACCCAAATGGACAATGACTCTGAAAGTAGTAGATAAAGAGTAGATAAAGAAATATAAATCTTTATATTAGAAGCACAATCGTATTATAATTAACGAAATTTCTTTCATCCATAACAATTTCGAAACCACTGCAAAAATAGAATTCAATTTTATTTTTAGTTATTTTTGTGCTGTCAATCTGTCTAAATTTTTCATATTATATTTTTTGTTTACCCTTCTCTCTGCTGTGGCCTCAGAGGCAATCGTCCACCCATATTCACCGCCGACTCCATAAAAACCAAACCCAGATCGTTCTCGCTGTCCGGCCAGAGATCCTTACGGAATATATTACGAAGGTTTTCAACTCTACCGGGGTCCATTAAATGCACCCAATTCAAATTATCGATTTTCATTTGTATTACGTTGGGTGTCGGAAATTTGTGGGTCACAAATATGGACAGTACAGCCACACGCATGTCGTAGTTTTGCTTGTTCAGTGCCACGATATCCAACTGGATTGTTTTACCTGCCAGGCGTTCCGGCGGCGTACCGTAAAGGAATCCAGCATGGTACTCGTAACTGTACATGTAGCGCATCCACGAAGGAAGATCTGGGTAGCCAGCCAACGAGGGACGATACTGAAATAGCTCGTTGGATACCTGGTGTTGTCCAGTCCAGTTGAAGAGCAGTGGCTCGATTTTATATGTGAACAATTCGCCGACAGAAGCCTGTTCCATGGCATCCGTTGGGGAGGCAGCACTGAGGATCATAACACCCAACACAATGGTCCAAGCTAAGTGTATACATTGAGCAGAAAGCACCATTATTTCGGGTGAAGCAGGATTTATTGATTTCTCCAGTTTCTTGTTTAGTTCCTTTTTTAATGTTCACATAATATTTTTTTCCAATGTACAAACTGTTTTAATGAATAAAATGTTGATTACATTCATTCACATTTAATTATAAATGCTTGAAGTGTTTTTGATGATACAAGCGAAAAACCACGAGAGAACTGAAAAAGCTGTGTATCTTGTAAAAATTAGTACGCAGAGCAGAATATAGAAAGACGTTGGTTGGGTTACCACAGCAGGGGAGGAGAGAATCATGTGGGTGGTAATGGGTGAAGCTTTTTGTTTTGTCTTCGTTATACGTAGACTGAATTTGTTTAAAAGATCTAGGGTCTTAATTATAAAAAACCCTTGCAAACGTTTTTTAAGAAAAATTCGAAAAAACGTTATTCATAAACAATTTTATCTTGAAAGTCTTTTATAAAGCTTTTGTAAAATGAAAATGGCAAAATTTAATGGATAAAAATATTAAAAACCAAACAAATGAAAATAAAATTCTTGGTGGAGTTACCTAACGTAATATTTCCTCAAGTAATAGTTTTTTGGGCGTAGTAGAGTTATTAAGATGCTACTTAATACATACGTTGTATAAATACAAGTTCCAAACTGTACAAACATATTTACATGATGATTATTGTTTTGTTAATTTCACTATTGTTAAAAATATTATTTGCAATATTTAAAAAGGCAATATTTAGAGGAAACACTACACAACAAATTTGCAAATTTACGGAAAGATAATTTAGAACGGAAAGAATTCCCTTATTAAATATCCTGGTGCCGCATTATTTTTTATTTTTTATACATTTAAAACATTATTTCAATCTAAAACTTCACATCTAGAATTGTGCAACTTTATTGAGTTTAGTGCAACTTATTATGAGGTATCCCAATAATTATTTTACTCTTGAAATTTACTAAAAAATCTGTTTTTATATAGTCAGGGTGAACACCTAGAAAGTCGCCAAAGATTCTGGATCGGTGTCTTGTCAAAGTAACACGGACTGTTATGAGAATCGAGAAAAAATGAAAATACAAAATAAATTCAGGTAAAAAAGACACAAACGTCACAAAAAGTAAAAATGGACGAGTAAAAAAGATAAGTTGTATATTTCTTCTTTAAATTTATAGCCTTATAATGCATAAACACAATTTTCGTTTTCACTTGCTTTTTTTGTGCTTTTCGAGTTTTTTTTTTTATATTTAACGTTACAAACAAACAAAATACGAAAAGCACAAAACAAAACGGTTAAAAAAAATGCATTTATTTATTTATTATTTAGGAAAAATCACAGTTTAAATGTCGCATTCACATAAGCACTTTTTGAACTTTATTTCAGAAAAAAATGAGTGGGAAAAAGTTCTAAAAATAATATTAAGATCGGCTTTTCTCCAAAAATATGAGATTTTCGTTTAACAATTTCTCATATACTTAGGTTTCTCCTAAAATCCTGCACCGATTATGGCAGGTGTTAGTTTTACTTAGTTTTCTCCAAAAATATGCATTTTTCAATTTTACTTAATCTTACTTTCAATCTTACTTCACATAAATGAAAGGTATGTACATAACTTACCTTTCAAACGGTATTTATCTATATCGAATATCTTCTATAGTTAAGGAGATATAAGAAGACTAATTTGAATTTCGTGTTCAAAGAGCTATGTATAATGCAGAAGCCAGGAGAGGGCAGAAGATGACTGTGTTGTTGTTGGGGTCTCCATCACAAGCAACAACAACAACACGATTTTCGATTCCGACCAGATCCTTCTCTGTTCCATAATTTTCCTTCAAAAGTGTATGTGCATCCAGCAAAGAGCATATATAAACCACCCTAACGTACGTTGAATTCTTTCAGTAATCATTTCCCATTCACAATGGTTTTTACTAGATTTTCAATTGACAGATCCATGTAATTTTTCATTTTTATGATAGCACCAGCTGTTTTCTCACAAAGTTTCTCACAAAATTACGTGGCGATTTAGCGCTAAAGTTAAAAAGTAAACTTTAAATAAATATTCACTGCCAATTAAAAATTACAAACAATGACTTTCCTTCATTGTTTGCAACTGATTTTATTATTCGGGTCAGCGCTATTTACGTTACTTCTGCTCGTGGTGAGTTGTTATTAATTTGACCAGCCAATTGAACTTGAAGCTTCTCCTTTGCAGCTCTTTATTATACAAAAATCTATAACATCACCGTTTCCAATAATCAAACGCCATAAAGAAGAGAAGCACTTCCTAGATCCAAATTCAATAAAAACGCTGGACTTTCCAAGCATAGACGATGAGCCCTCAGTAGATCTCAGTGTCATCATTCCAGCATATGAAGAGGAGAAACGATGTATGTATGAGTTTGTTCAAACAAAACGATGGAGTTTATTAACAACTTAAAAAAATATCCACTTTAGTGCCAATTATGCTTGATGAGTGTCTTGAATACTTGGAGCAGAAATCGCAGAACGGAAATTTTAAGTACGAAGTTATCGTGGTAAGCGATGGCAGTCGTGATGGCACTGTTTCGGTTGCACTTAAATACTCGAAACGATTTACGACGGAAAAATTTCGGGTTTTGGAGCTAATTGAAAACCGCGGAAAAGGTGGTGCAGTGCGCATAGTAAGATTCATCACAAAGCCTGACCATTGACACCGTTTTTTGATAATTTCGTTTTTGTGACTTAGGGTATGCTAAGTGCTCGTGGTCGAAACCTGCTGTTTGCTGATGCAGATGGCGCGACCAAGTTCTCCGATTTTGCCAAGCTGGAGGAACGTCTGCATTCACTAACTACCGACTGGACAAAGAATGCTATTGCGATAGGCTCACGCGCACATTTGGAGGAAAAGGCTGTGGCGGCTCGTAGTGCTTTTCGGTGAGTGGTTTCACTTAAAATTACTGTTACACTTAACCTCAATTATTGCTCTTCACAGCACTTTCCTCATGCACGGATTTCATTTCTTGGTGTGGCTTTTCGCCGTGCGTCAAATACGGGACACGCAGTGCGGCTTTAAATTGTTGACGCGATCTGCTGCAAAGAGACTCTTTACGAGCATGCATGTCGAGCGCTGGTACACTTTTCTGCATTTAAGTTGTTGTTTCTATTGACAATGTTATTTGATTTCAATGTTTACTTGTTTTTTGGCGCAGGGCTTTTGACGTCGAACTTTTATACCTGGCGCAGCGCTTAAAAATGCCTATTGAAGAAGTTGCCGTAAATTGGCAAGAAATTGAAGGGTCCAAATTGACGCCAGTATGGTCGTGGGTACAGATGGGAGCTGATTTGTTTCTAATTTGGTTCCGATACTCGGTTGGAGCTTGGAAAGTGGATATCAGCAAAGATCATTTCTCCTGAATGTCAACGCTAGGTTCCATACTTCTGTCACAAATTTAATACATAGGGTAAAAGTAAGTTTATTACAATTTTTTCCAATTTTTTTGGTATAGACTCCGATTGAATATAATAAAAGTTGTACTATTTAAATCAAATAACATTGTCAAATAACATTTTTAAATCGCTCAAATCGCCCTTAGTTATAATTAATTTAAAATGTTTTATAAAGAATGTAATGTTTTAAGTAAGAATGTATAATAAATACACAGATCGTTTTATTACCGATATTAATTTTTTATTGCAATTGTTCTCTAATTAAAAATAAAAACGGAACATATTAAAAGGAAGATAGGTACGTAGATCCAATTTTGTTGTAGTTTTTGGCGCTGACCGCAACAATTGGGACCGGAGTTTTAAATTCGTTATTTTGAGATTTAAAACGCTTTTTCTTCTAAAATCTTGCACCGATCCTGATGAAAATAACTTGCTTAGAAAGCTGAGGGATTCTTTCTTTCTTACTTACTTTTTTAGTATTGTGTTAATTATACATTTTACTTGGAAACAAATTAATGAATGGGAGCAAATTATGCTAAAAATATAAAAAACTCGTTTACATAAATTAAAGATATTTTTAATGCCTTTACAAAGGTACCAACATCATCTGGAGGTATATTATAGTTTCAGAGATATCGGCAATTAAATTCCAAAGGTAACTCCGGTGCTAATTGAGTCCGGACTCAACTGTTGTTGATGTTGGCCCCAAGATTAGAGCCACGTGCCTATCGTAAATATAAGCAAAAAATGCATATACACAATACACATACTAATTTAGCTTTAATAAATAATTTTAATTGATTGATTTTGAAATAAACCAAAGACAATATAATACAATATATATTTTATATTGTCTTTGATTAAACGCTTATTGTACAAAAGACTTTTCAAATAAATATATTTTCTTCTGAACCACTCTCTGCAGAAGTATATAATCAAAACAGAAAAAGCAACAAATTCATGAATAATAAAAAAATGTCGGTTCATTCACAATGGTTCAGAAAAAATTCCTGAGTAAAATGTTTATTCCTACGCCTTATTTCTTTTTCTCTCTGGTTAAGCAAGCATAGAGCAGACTGTGCTTAAAATAAAATAGCATAACAAAGGAAAGAATAAAGAAATGAAAGCGAAGGCAATAAAAGAACACCAATAATTTTTGAAGTAGCAGTCGCGCAGTCGTGCCGAACAATTTAAGCAATACTAGTTTCTTCAGGTGGCTGTTTAAGTAAATTTAAAGGGTTATTTAAAAATTTTAATTTAATTTCGAAACATTAACTTCGATACAAATATATACGAACGTAATATTTGTAGATATAAATCCAAGCGGAACCCGGTAAACCTGTGAAAAAAGGAGACAAATAAAAAGATAATTCTATTTCTGAATAAGTTTTAACTTTCATTACCATGTAATAATTGTAATGCAGAATTGTAAACCAACATCGATTGTTTAGAGTGTACATGTTTCACGAAATAAAAAAATTATTATCATTTGTTACTGACGCCAGATTCAAATTCCTGGAATTTCTTACAGCAGTGCACAAATATTCAATGCACACGCTGCATTTCCTATGAAGAATGAAATAATTATAAACAAAATATTTATTAAAATATCTATTATTACATTACCACAATTTTCTTGTAAACATAAATATAATACATAAATATTGTATAATATATAAATATGGACCCAGAATAACTTTACAACTTCTAGATTTCAATGGTAAGTTTATTTACTTAAATTAAATTTATCTCTATTAGAGATTATTATCATTCCTAAGCTTTGAAATTGATTTGGAAGTTTTAGTGATTTAAGAGATCACTAAAATAAAATAAACAGCCTTGATGGAAGTAATACAAAATTAGGTAGTAATGCAAAAAATACTGCAAAGCAATTTTTATATCTGTTGAATTACAGTGTCATAAATCATATAAATATAAATATTTATTATAATTAAAGTAATTCAATGATATTCTTATTAATCTATTAGAATTCAAAATATCGGGTTTATAAAAGTTTTATACATGGTGTATGTAGTATAGCACGACAGCGTTGTTCTAGGGTTCAGTTAAAACTGATCGTTGATGGTTCAATTTGGTTTATAGTGGATTTTCGCAATATACTTTTTGAATAGATTGATATTAACAGATGGTATCTGTCTGTAAGATTAAACAAAAACATTTTTATTGAAAATAACTTGCTAAATTTCCTTTGAATGATTCATATAAAGGTGCATGAGCCTGACTTCAATATATAAAGATTATTTTTACCTAATTAGGGTATGCTTCAAAAGCTTATCGAACCTAGTACCCTGGTATACTTCCCTCAACTATGAGTTTCTACCGTTATCAGTGGTACAACTTCGAAGTAGCTATGTGTAAACCAGTCCGAAGCAGGGCATGCGACTGGCCCATGCCAGACGACGCATTCAGATGCCCCAAAGCTTTGCAGTTGTCATATCATCCACTGAGTATATTCAATGAGATGTCTTCGGTTTTGATAGTTGAAATATATTGTAATTTTTTGTAAATTGAAGTGCCGACGAATTCGATTTTTCAAAAATCAAATTCATATTATAATAGCGATGTAAGACCCAGTAAAAATGTCCTTAACAATTCCAAATACCAAAGGAAATTTAAATCGCTTTAATCTAAATATATAAAAAAAGGTAAATCTAAATATCCATACTAATATATAAATGCGAAAGTCTTTCTGTCTGTCTGTTACCTTTTCACGGCTAAATCGCTGCACCGATTTTCACGAAATTTTATATGGAGATACTTTGAGCACCGGGGATGGACATACGCTAACTATTTTATAAAAAGTCGACATATAAATGATTGAAATGGGCGTGGCAATGACTTCAGTTGCCGTAATGAGGAAACTATAAGGCTTTCACAGCTGAACCGCTGCACCTAAATTATACATGGCTACACCTTGAGCCATGGGGATGGACATAGGCTATTTTATAAAAAGTCTACCTCTAAATGATTGAAATGAGGAAGGCAATGATTTTATAAAAAAACTTCACACAAAACCAACAATTTTAATCTCAGTAGGAGCTGCTTTTAAAGCTTTTGATCAAAATTTATTCAATTTAGGGATATTGGTAATCATCGAGGATTTATGTGTATATTCTTTTACAAAAAAAACTAACAAACGAAAATACCAAATGATCGGTGATAAAATCTGAAAATTGTATGTTTCATACATACATTGAAAAATTAGATGCACATATTCACACTATACCATCGCCCACTACTCTATCACGCGCACGAAGTCGTGGGCAACCAGTATATAAAACCAGTGTGTATATAAAAAGTAAAAAATGAACTAAAAAGTTTTATGCGGTGATTTGATGTTGAAATTATCTCAAAATCGATGCATAAAAGTGATAACTACACGTCGCAATAGTTTTGCTGGAAGATTTATTTAGCTGCTTTGACATAAAGATAAAGCACCACAAGGAATGACGGACGTGGATCGGGAGTTGTCCAAAACCTTGAAATCAATCACATGCGGTGATGTGGCATCATGATGCGTCGTCTGTTAAGGGCCATTTTTCTTTTAGCTTTAATGCGGTCAGTCTCAACTGAGGTACTGATAGCAGACGCAATCAGTACAGCTGCACTATCAACTTTTCTGAGTTGACGTTGCTGGGCTTTTGTTGCATTTTGCATTTAATTTTTCCTTACAGTTATATGTACATTAATAATCATCCGATTTTTCTTATCAGCAAACCTCTATAAATACTCTGAAAAGCTGCATCGGATTGTGGACGAGATGGCGAGCAACTGCTATCATTATATTTACAGTATCTTGGAAAATTCACTACACAACCTTATTATGTAGTTCCATAATAGTAATATGGATTTCATTTAAATAGCGATATAAGAAGTGGCAGTCCCTAACGGAACTTTTGGCTGAATTAATAACAATGAATATGTACTGATAAATTAGTAGAAGTGTACTAAGCAAGGTTTTATTAGGTTGTATTTTATAAACTAATGTATTGTACATAATTGTATCTTGCTTAATTATTAAAGTATCGAACTGACACATAGATATAATAACTGTTTATTTTTAAACTATTTCAGTGGCGTGTATGAGTAGTTACTAAAGAAAAAAGTTCAAACGAAAGTGTATCTTCTGTTGGTGTCAAGCTCGAAAGCAATATCTATCAATTTACACAGCCAGGTAAAAAATCAACAATGTAAATAATTAAAATGCACTCAATTAAATTTTAATGGGGACTTTATTCCATGCTATCGCCCAATGAATCAATCACGAGCCACCATTGAAATTGTGTGCCATCCACTTAATTTGAATTGTAAAACGCCAAATAAAAATTGGAGAAAGAAAAATTTCCAGAGCCGGGACAGACGTCAATTAAAATCCACACAACAATAGAATGCATTGTATTCTGTACTCACAATTCTGTAGAAAACGCAAAACCTGTTGCTTTATTCACTATTCACGGATGAGAATGTGATTTGCTATTAAAAGCTCTTTACTGTCTGAGAAAACTTTCGTTTTTCGAAAGTCTCTGGTTTTAGTTCTAGTCTAAGTAAAATAAAGTATCATTTTTTACTCCTTTAACCTACTCACTATCTTTTTTATGTGCAAATACATACAATAAGTAAGGCGAAGGTTCTTTAAAATATGTAGCACTATATATAATATATCATGTCCCGTTTGTGTTGTCGTTGTGTGGCGTAACCTCGATATTTTGCACTGACTTGAAGTTAATAATGACTAATTTAAATGAAATAACTTGAACTCCGATTTAAATTCTGCTATTAAAGAATACACTGAAGAAATACTTGTGCCAGAATTGAACACACTGCTTGTCACTTAATTGGACAGTCAAGCGAATAAAATCGCGGCAATTTTCGAAATTCCAGGAAACAAACTCAAACTTTTTCACGCGTTCAGCATTCGTATTTTGTTTTAAAGAAACCAGTTCTGAAAGTGTTCAATTTTAATTTTTTTTTTTAGTTTTTGTTTTTTTTGGCTGATGTTGCTTTGTTTTTATCGTTTATCTCTTAATATATTTTTGTTTTTTAATAACGTAAATAAAAAAATACTATAAAATAAACTAATTCAACTCAACATTGTAAAGAAAGCCATGTATGCTTTTTCTCCATGTTTCTTTTTTGCAGATCCGGTTTTCGTGTTTTTTTAATAGAAGTTTCAGTGACTTCAACTCCTGACGGTTATTGATTAAATGGGATTGCATTACACTCTTCTTGTCCCTGCTTGTCCATGAGGAGGTCGCAATTCGCATCTCAAACTTCATCAGGAACTGCAGTTATTTTTATGCGGTTTTGCCAGGAATCGCCAATTTCGATTCCCTTCTTCAAATTTCATTCTACGATAGTCAGCACAAATTTATAGTTATATAGATAATAACAAACTATACCGGTTGTTGAGGTTAGTTCCGAAACCGGTTTCTGTTTCGCTCTCATCTTCGATTTAATCCACTCGTATTTATGAAAAATGAATAAAGTTCGGAAATAAGCAACCTAACAGACAAAAGAAGAAATACAAGTTCAGGTTTCGGTTTTCTGATGACCTTTAATCGCTTTAACTAAATTGTCAATACATATGTATGTATGTATGTACTCGTATGTATATCAAGAGAACTACTAACTAAATTGTAGCATCGAGGCGATTGTAACTGTAGGGTTAAAGAAGTTGATGTGGCTTGTGCCATTTCATTCCAAGGTCATTCGTTTGCCAGCAACTAAAGAAACCTGTTATAACACACTCCAACCTGAAGCCAGATCGCGCTCGTTCTTCTTCCATATCGTGCGTTCGCCAACGTCTGCAGATATACTGAGTTATTCCATGGGCGCGGTGGCTAGTACGAAGGGGTGTCAGTTTAATCCGTTCAAATCCGCAGTATTTCTGTAGCTAGTGCTTACCACAATTCAAGACTTAACTGAAATTAATTAAGCGATTAATTCTCTAGTCGTCAACAATAACTAAGAACAAAGTGAAGAACAATGAAAAGACTACTCGTCTGGTGCTTACGATTTAATGGGGGTTTTGACTCCCCACAAAAACAAGTTTCGTGTCTTGTGTGTCTCGAGTCACCTCGTGTCGAGAGGAATTACAAGAACCTTTCGTTAAATTTGTGAGCCCTGGATGCGCCAAAGTTGCTGAAAAGCTTCAGCTTCGCTTTATTAAATGATCACCTCCATACATTTATTTTTTTCCGTTTAATAGTAGCACAAGAATCATTTTGAATTTAAATTGATTCATTCGTTCCGCGGGGTGACACACGCACTCCTCACGTAACATGTTCGCATTGCTTCGCTTTTTTCATTTCGAAGACTTCATCAATTGAGGTTCGTTAAGAGTTAATTGTTTTTGATTTAAGCCTTTTTTGGGAAACTGTTTAAAGACTGTTTCGTTTCGTTGACTGCCCACCACTTTTTGAGGTTTGTGATCGCTCAGATTCTATTCTCATAATGAAAAAAGGAACAAATTCATGCCATTTTACGAAAATCCGTGCTTTAGTTTTGAAATTTTAGGCTGAAATGTGAATGAGTGGTTCCTTCACATTTCATTTCGATTATTTTCAATAAACGAAATAATTTAAGTTTCGATATTTGTACGCTTTCGAAAATGTATCGTCTAAAAGAAACTAACATTTAACTAAGAACGTTGTTTAAGCAATTAACTTGTAAATTTGTCTTGTCTTTTAGATAAACCAAAACTTTCATCTGGTTGGAAACGATCTCTGTAATACCATCGCATAGAATCGAATTCTAAAATGAGAGCTCTAAAGGTTGTATAGTGTCCTTAAGTATGGTATATTTTATTGACCATTGTGTGGTCCATGAGAGTGTTGAATGGTCTCTGTCTGCGTTTACTCCATTCCTGGTTTGAGCACTCCGTCGGCGACTGAGCCCTGAGGAAGTATGAATTGCTCCAACAACAACAGCATTAAATCCACCACACGCAGCATGAAATCCTTCCAGAGTAAGTTGGATAGGATGTCGGAACGTTTATACGATGTCGTCAAAAGCGGTTCGATGATAAAACGCGCTCAGAATAAGAAACGGTTCACTCCCGTCAACTACAAGCAGCGTTGGTTCGAGTTGACTAAGAAGACTCTATCCTATTTTGATGTGGAAAGCATTGAGGTGAGTTGTGAGAAAAAGAGGTGGGAAAGAGAGTGTATCAAGAGAGAAATATTTAATATTTGGGTTAATACTATATTCTAAGCAGCAGGAATCATAATGCTTCAATTTACATTTAAAATAAGTTAGTAGTTATTCGTCTGATGATATTTTCCAATTGCTTGAAGCAAATAAATACTTCTTTTCTATGCAACCAAATGGCACACATTCTGCACGAAGCTCTTTTGTCTCTCGTCCGAAAGTGGGATGGTGCATTTGCGCCGAGGCATTTCCTGTGAAATGTTTCCTTATGGAGACCAGCACAGATGAGTAATTAGGTTACTCAGCAAAGCACACCGCCTGGATTTGCATGGTCGAGCTGCTATTTGGGAGTACTTAGTCGGGTTTTGAGTCAATGAAAGAAGGAGCTCCGGCTTTATGACTTGCAACATTTTCGATTCATTAACTCTATTGTTCCCTGCAAGATTTATTTCGTTGACAAGTGGATGATGTCTGGAGAAGTTTCCTCTCATGAAGGATGATGATGATATATGTATGTAGATGTAATGATGCTTATTTGTGGCTGATGATGATTTCTTATGAAGAATGGAGATTGATAATTTTTGTTCTGCTTTTCTGTTTTGTTCCTCTGATATCCCGATATCCATAAAATAGTTATGTTATTTTTTAATACTTGTCTGAATATTTTACAGTTTATGATTGTGCCTTGTTACAAACACATTACTATTCATTAGTGTCCCATATGTGAGAACTGAAACATCACCCTACCGGGCACCGCCTCTCGTTGCCACATCTTCATCACGTATAAAAACAAAGGACAGGATTTTTCCTGCTTGTTCCTATGTGTGTGTCGCGCCTCGTTCCTGCATTTGTCGGAGAGTAGAAAGTTGAAGAAATCCTGTAGTGAAATAGCGCAACGCATTCTCACTGTACTCACTGTACTCAATCTGGTTCTGTTCTCCGTAGACTCGCCAAGGAAATTCTACAATTTCATAAACAATACAAACATTTCATAAACATTTCATAAACAATACAAATTCCCAAAGTCTCTAAACAAATTCTCACTTTATTCACAATCACTTATTTGGGAAAAAATTTTAAAAACATGATTCATATAAAATTTATTATATTTCTGTGGTTCAACGGTTTTTTATGCATCGGTTTATGCATTCCATTTTTAATTAATTCCTTTTTACTATTAAATGTTGTAATATAAAATAATACAAATTGACTGCTAGTCAATGAATAGCAACAACATTCAATCACTCAATCAATTCCAATCAGACGTCTTCGTATGAACACGACAAATCTCAGCAACAACATTTTGCGTTTGGATTATTTTTTGTGCTTGGCAACATATGTTTATAAACAATGTTTATTAAACGGAACAGACGCTGGAGAAATGAAACACTTTTCGTGCGGCGTATTTGTGTATAGATTATCATCAATACTGAATGTTGTTCGCACACCTGGGATAGTATCTGTTCATATGAGTTCAATGTGGCAGCACTGTATGGCTCTCTTTTCGCTCTCCAAGCCGGGTTGCTGTGAAAATTGCAAAATCTCTACATATGTGTTCACCCTCACCCACCGAGAACAGAGCCAACGTGAACATCACCACCAACAACCCCATCGTTGGAATCTTTTCGCATTTCCACTTTCCGAGCTGGAAAATCTATGCTGAGGGTTCAGTGTCCGCCATCACTGAGTTTGTTTCGGTTCGTGCTTCCGTACCGGACGAGGTTGCGAGGTTTATGTTGCGGCTTAATGTGCTTAGCATTGGAAATACGCGTTTGTTTGATATATAAATTTACGCGATAAGAAAGTAAGCAAAAAGATATCGTTTTCAGTGTTTGCAAAAAGATGAAATGATATAAATAATTGCAAATCAAATCAAATATTTCGAAACGAAATCCTACAGCGAGTTGCCGAAGTTTGCAGCTGCACTTGAAAATATACTTGATTTTTTTTAAGGTCTGCGGCTTGTTTTCAAAGTTCATCCCTTATTTTTGAAAACACCAACTGGACGTTGGGAAAATCATAATCAAAGGTAACAACAGCCCACCGTAGGGTGTGTACCGAAGTGTGTAGCAGTATCATTCCAAACGGACTGCAGTTTCTTGTCCTTCAGGTGAAAAACCAATTCTTTGATCTTCGTCACAGTTCGGTTATAACGACACATTTTAGTTCTTCCGTTTGTGTAATTTGCTGCATTGCGTCTTCAAGCGACTGAACTCGAATAAGCCGGTGTTATTCGGCGCCGGTCTGTACTGAAAATCGGCCCTTCGTTGAGTACATACGAATCCAAGAACTGACATCGGTGCGTTCGCATATTTGGCAAATGTAAGTGCCAATAAAGCCCGTCCCAAAGAACCTTCCCCTTCTCGTGGACCTCTTGACACTCGCTTACCTAACGCAGAAGCAAGTGCAGACAATAACACGCAGAATGCGATAAGTAGTGAAAAAAACGCCAAGGAAGAAAAAACACCTCATCTGTGTTGTTGCGCCGAACGCCCCACCCAGTATTTTATACTTGCTCGGAAGTTTGCGACGTACATACATACAAATCTTAGCGGAGTGGCAGGACGCTCGGCTCGTAGACTTCGAGCAGTAGCAGCTTGTAGATTGCAATTTTTGTAGATTTTTTCCACTCGTTTGCCACAGCAATCGACGTCAACGAAATCGTAGCGCTCGCCGCACCAACAGAGAGTCCCAGTTGCAACAACAACGCTGTAGTGGATGTGTATAAATTAAAGGAATACATTCGATCGAATTCTAGAACAAATGAGTGTGAAACTTTTGGCAAACTTCGGGCCACTTTTCACACCATCGGAGTAGAGTACGAGAGCTCCATATGCGCAGGTATTGCAATTAAAAATATAAGGAGGGGTTACAGTTTCGCATAAGAAGGAAATGTTGTGGGAAATATTGTATATTGTATAATCTACAGATTTGAATCTATCCATCTAACGTTATCTTATATATTCTATATTCTTGTCTTCGTAGTTATAAGTTAAAAGCTGTTCATGAACTTGGGTTTGAAAATGGGTCAAACCTTCTTTGTTAAAAGCATGGACAACATTACCATTGTATATGTATATTGTATACATACTCTATAAAAATGGGCGCGGTTTGTGTTACTCTTACACAGTTTCCTAGAAATGTTGGAGAATAAGTAGAAGAAACCAAGAACGAAAAGTGAAAATTTCAGGAAAATATTCCCCCAGTCTTCAATTTTACAATATGTCATAAAAATGTCATAAATGACTTTGTTTAGGGTAGCTTAGTTCGACAATTTATCGCATTCTAGATATTGTTTGGTGAGTAAAATAACATGATTGGGATTACTCACTTCCAAATGCTTGTAATAAATACGCACGTTCCAAGATAACTCGACACTGACTACAAAACTCTTGTACTGTAGAGATCCATTAAAACGCAGCTTTAAGTAGCTCAACCACTACTATTTTTAATACCTACGGTTTTATTACTCCTCTGCTTGACTCCATTTGTGATATTTCGGTTGCCTACTATTTAATGGCTTGTTTATATTATCAAGATACACATGGACGCGCTTTCTCGTACTTTTGTTATCATTCATTACATTTTATGGCACCATCGTCAGCGTTCGGATTTTAAACTCGAAGCTGTTTGGAGTCCAAATTTAGATTCAACATTTTCTGTTATTACTGCAGTGATTACTTTTCTAGAAAATAATCGTTTGCTGTGGGACAATTTCTATTGTATAATCTTCGTTCTATTTTTCCAGATGGAAGAACTCAAAGGTCAAAATAAATATATAAATATTCATTAATTGTATAGAATGAACACTAACTTCTGCGGTTTCTTTCGCGGCCATACGTATGTATCGTGTACATTTACTTGTACGTTGTATATACTCGTATATACAATACACATATGTACATATAAATGCCGTGAAGAATCACCCGAAACCCCATAGAAAACCACCGAAATCAGTCAAATATTTGGACACTTTTCAAATGAGTTCACTGAACTTCATCCTGCAGTGTGTATGTAGTTCTTCTGTTGTTCTGCGCCCTTTTGTAGGTGTTCGCCCTCAGCTGCTCTCGTATCCTTTTATCTTCTTTATTCGCCTCTTTGACCTTCTGTTCTGCTGGCAAATGGAATGGTATAGAGCTGGAACAAACAAAAAGGGTATATAAGGGGGATGTGTTTTTATTGATTGAAAGTAGTTCCGATTTAGGTCCATGCAGATATATTTTCTATTGTAGTTAATTTACCTTTTCGAGTTGGTTTTCCTTGTTTATCAAATTAAAATCACTTTCGGTTTTCAAAAAATGCTCGTTTGAATACTTCTTGAAAAACGGGTAACGTCATTCATAGTAACTCACTTTTAAAGTGAGTTAGTAAGTATCTCACCAGAGATATTGTCTGCTAGGATTTAACTATGTCCTCGACAGGATATATTTTCTCTTTGGAGCTATGATGGAGTGGACCTATGGCTATGGATCTATATAACATCCCCTGCGACGGAGTGATGATGGACCTGTACACGTACCCATCTGCTATACATGTACAGGTATTAAATTGGTATACAGATCTGGATCAGATAAGAAAAGTGAACTGCAAAATTAGATTAATCTACATTTTACTGAAATTAAAGAAATATTTATGCATCTTCTTCCATGTGAACACACGAATTTCTTAAAATTTAACTGCAAAAATATTATTTTTAATTTATGTCTATAAAAAAAAGGTTTCCGCTTGAAAAAGTTTCTAGTTTTTGTCTATGGTAGTCCATAAATCAAGTGTGAAAAGCTGCCTCTTCCCAGAAAAAGATTCAGAAGAACTTCGACATGTTACAAATTGAAGCAAGTAATCCTCGAGGAATGCTAATTAGTGTGCGGCAGATTAGAGTTATAAACTATCGTTTTGTTGTTCTAGCACTTCGCCTCTAATAGAATTGGGATGCGTGGCCAACTCGAAGCTCGGAGTTGGCTCAGAATTCCACTCGACTAATGGAAATGCACGCAGTTTTAGAGGCCATAAAGTTGAAGACGAATGCCGGGACGAAATGCGTTGTTTTTGTGTGGCCGGGTGAACGGAATCTTATGGAGCATAAGAAGCACACAAGCGCACACAAAGTGAATTGTTAATTCCATTTAATGGCCAGCACTCTGAAGGAAGCTTGGCTGCCGAGCGGGCTCCATTCCGGCGGAGAGACGAAGCCAGCCGCGCACTTAAATGTAATGCGTTCTTCACACGTTTCTCAGAGATTTTAATAAATCTTCAAATTGGAAATATGCTCAAAGTGGAAATTTTTCACCATCATTTTGAGGTGTTCTTGTGTTCGTAGCGACCGACAGGTCCGTCGGTGGGAGCGGGGTTAAGCGGGCAGGAGGCAAGTGTGCACAGTGACACTTACACCATGAGCTGCGAATCGTAAATCAGCAGATCAGTCAAGTTGCATGAATGCTCATTACAAAATTCTGAAGGCGTGATACCAGCGTTCATATTTAATGATGGCTACTGTCTATGGTTAGTTCTCTTCTGTTATATTCCAAGGGTTTTGCTATGGAGGCTGGGATCAGAACGTAAGTTATCACTTGTAGGTCGCGTCTCTAATTGTAGCTGTGGTTGAGTCATGGTTAGCGTCATCGTCAAGGCAGCGCTAACTATTCCCCAGAAAATCTTCTAATCTGCAATACAAATAATCAGCATCGATGATCTTTCAGTCTTTTGATCTTTCTAGGTTACAACCTCCAAGTTACAATCTCTCACTGAAATCCCTACTTACTCAGTTACAGGTTTAGATAGGGTTTGACCTCGAGTAGAATGCATTCGAGTTCTTTGAATCTTCACTTAGTTTGCATTCCACTTTTAAAATATTAAGATCATGTATTTTTAAATAATAAGAAAGTAGAAGGTTTTTAATTTTTTCTTTTCGTTTAAGAAATGTAGAAATACTCTCAGGAAATACTGCTTCACTTTAGTGGAACCGAAAATGCAGTCGTGAGTGAAATAAATTTCATTTCTGCAAATCTCCGGCCTCACAAATTGACACCTCGATATACTCGTATAAGACTCAATTTCGGGGAATTGAATTTAACAAATAAGACTTGCAGCATAAATAAGACGATTTGACAAATTGGCACAAAAGCGAATTATTAACGGCTGCTTTAATGCGTGAATATTTGTTACTTTGAAAAGTGCCCTGGCTAAAAGGAATTTTAATGGCTGTGTTGGGCCTGGTGAGCCCGGTGTGTGGCCCGGCTCCTTAATAAGCCTTTAAGAAGAAAGAAGCGATAAACGTACACATGATGATTCAGATGTCTTTTATTCATTTATCTTTTTCAATATTTCAAAAACGTGTCCCAAAATTACAGCTTAAATTTCGAACATGCCACAATGAAACATTTAATTGGCGCCGCAGTCTGCATGCTGTTCCGACGTCTGTCGAAGCGGTGGCAGATGTTGGCGCGCCGAGGTGCTGAAGAACGAATTCATTTCGGAGTCCGCAGACACGACAGCTTTGCGGTTTTAGACAGCTTGTCGTCGTCGGACATTTGATGTAAACGCTTTATTTGGATGTAAGACGAGGTTCACGTAAATCAATAATTGATGAGTACAAACTTGCCTGTTGCGATACTAATTCTCTTAATAATGGAGCTTGTCTTTGCGATTGTTTATCAAACACTAAACTGGGTCCAACTGCAACAGAGCAGCTGTTCAGAACTCCCCTTTCAAAATGGATTGGACTAAAATTGCTGCTTTCTGACAAAAGGCACCTCTGTACCTCCGATCCCACCGATCTTCAGGTACCGGCTGGAGGCAGGTGTTTCTCACGCAGGGCACCGAAATTAACACGATCGACATTTTCCGAACTCATAAGTTCTGGATGTTTGTGGAGTAGTTTATTCTGTGGCAAAGATGGCCTAGGATCCGCCTTTTGATAAACATGATCAGCTCCTTAATCAACATTAAGATTGACATGGCATCAGTGTCAACAAAAATCTACACTCTTCTCGGTCGAATTCACTTAAATAAATCAATGCGTCGCTCCCCCAATTTTGACAGACTGTGAGTACATTTGGGTAGCCATCAAAACACTCGTTGTTAGGGTAAAAATCCAACCCAATGTAATTTGATCAGCGATAACGAACTCCATGGGCAAAGTGGTGCTGTGACTCCCTCTTATGCGAGGGATTACTTGTTCCTCGACCCCTTGCAGTTGGATTTAATTCTGATTTGAAGTTTCCGCCGGCGACGATGGCGAGGATGGCGACTTAGTTCAGTACAAGCAAATATGGGCTGCCAGAGAGCTTCATTATAACCGACAAAAATGAATTTCGAGTGTCAAAAATGAAACGATTGTCTGAGGGAAACACAAATTGGCTGGAATTTAATCCGTTCTGCTTCAAAGTTGAGGGCTTTAGTCTATATTCGTATTATATTCAAATATATTCGATTTTCCATAATTACTCTTGTTAATTTATATTAACTTGTAAATTTTCTTAAATTGAATAATTTATGTTTTTACTATTGTAACTAAATTCATATGAAGATTATATTGTATATTATTTCACTCTTGTAAACTGTCTATACTGTCAAATAACATAGATAAATATGTACTCAAATATGTACTCATATAACAATAGAACATACAGACGAACTGTGTTTGGGCACGTAAAAAAGGAAATCCTTAGACAAGAACTGGCAGCTGAACTGAAGACGAGCGCAAACAATGCACGGTACCTGAGCCCCAAGTTTCGAGGCAGCAATCAGCAGAAGCATCCAACCAACCATCCAACAAAAGAATGGCCTCCAGTCAGACAGCGAGTGCCACTGCAAAGCATGCAGTCATGTGTGACAGACAACAGATTAGAGTAGAAAACGAAAACGTTTTTGCTCCTCTTCGTCGTTGTTTACAAATTAAGCGCGTCATTTAAGCAACGCAAGATCTAAGATTGAGAAAAACTACGCGAACACCCTTCATTCGGACTCGAAACACTTTACTTCTCCTTTCCACTGATGCATCTTGCACTCTGGTACGAGGATGATTTGTTCCGTTCATTTCAAAGGCTTTACTCACGATTTGTCATTCATTTAATCATTCGTATGCACCATGATTGAAAATGAAACGAATAATTGAAGTAGGGCAGCAAACGCTTCGTTAGTATTTAAAACCCAGCAAAATCAGATCCGTTCTGCGCACATTCCGAACAGATTCTTCATAAACTCCGAGACCTCCCATCTGGGCCTTTGTCATAACATCAGAAGAGTTCGCAACGCATTTCGTATGCGTTGTGGGAAGTCGAAGTTCATCACTGTCCACATTTGAACATGTTCCGCACGTTTGAACCGCAATCGGTTGGAGGCTACCAACGAAATTTGTCATTTTCACGTAGAACTCTTGTGGCCATGAATCATTTCTTTAGAAGGTTTTCATGTTTCTTGAGTCATTGGAATGTGAAGAGAAAGCTTTAATTGTTGTCCTAGGAATCGTTGGAAGATTTATTCGATGATACTCATATTTGCGCATGTGAATACATAATATTCAAAACCATTTCAAAAGTTTAATTGTTGTTTGGGTAAACATGTTAGTTTTGTTGGTTCATAAAAATTGTGTTGGTGCAAAATTCTAAGTTTTCTTCACAAGAAATCAAATAAAAACAATGAAGCTATCAGAATCAAATATTTTTTATGAAACGTTGTTTTGTTTTAACTGGACAGGCGATAATCTTGGTGATTATTCTTGGTGCGATTATCCGCCATCCACAGACGTTTAACACCACTTTTAATAGTTTGTTTATTGATGAGCCGACCGCAATTAAAATAGGATTTTCGAGAAACATTTCCATGAATAGCGTATGTGTTTATGTTCAGGGTTTTATTCTGAACCCTTTCAAACTACAAATAAAATTAATGCACTTGTATTACAATGAATTTTATTGCTGCTGTTGGTCGATCTTGTGTCTTGGTCTTTCTTCAGATTCACTCGCACTGTGATTCCTTTCTGTCTGTCTTCTGTCTGTATAAAGAACTGTTGCTGATTTTCCATATGATGCTATCGCTTGGAAATGCATTGTTGATAAAAGTGAGTCATCAACGTCATCATCATCCACGTCCACATCGAGATCGAGATCACAATGAGGACGATTACGATGACGTTTACAACAAAATCAAATCCCCGCTTATTGCTGCTCTTTTGGGTAATAATTCATTCTTCCCCCTCCCCCCGTACACGGACAGACTTCAGACTGACGCAATGCGCTTGTTACCAAAATTTGTTCCTTTTTTGTTTCTCGTTTGTTGTTTTGTGCTGACAACTCAGCGCGAGTCTGCTTGGATTGTCATTAGCAGCATGTTTTCTTATTTAAATTCTTTCTTATTAAAAATGTTTACTTCATTTCTTCCATCCATTGATTTCATTCATTCATCATTTGTTCGGGAATTCCTGGTAATTGCGGGATGGCTGCCCTGGCAGACTGTCCAAGTTTTATTGATAGTCTTTGATTTCGTGGAATATCATTCACCAAAAAATGTAAAGAAAACTGCTCTGCGACTGCTCTTTGGTGGCAGTCTTGAATAACGGTGAAGACGTGCATACCGACATCATTTCTTTTTATTTGTACTGCAGGAAATATTAAAAATGCATCACGCCTTCGATTCGGGAATGAATACTGTCATACTTGTGTACGTAAGTAATTTAAAATAACAAAGAGGATGGAGCAACGTAGCTAGTTTTTCTTTACGACTTCCGATGTCATTAGATCGGAGGCAAGTCGATTATGAGTAGAGTTGAATTAATAACAAATAATTTTACATAATAAACAAGAGAGTTCTACTTCTATTTTAGGTAGATAATCAGTACAACGGGACTTTGTAAATACAATAAATTATGAAAGATTTTTGATGAAGTGCTAGTTTAAAATTTTCATTCATAAATTTTTGTAATCTGTTCGAATGCTTTATTATTGTTTAGTTACTCCACACAAGAATGTTGATCGATAGCAACCAAGAATTCGTAACCAACTCACATCAGTTTCCCAAACATTTTTTCTCAAGCAGATCACGTGAACCCCGTCCCACCCCCGGCACCGTCACTGCTGAATTCGACTCATGCGGTTCGGCCGTCGTAAGAGTCGACGCGCGTAGTCAACACGATTCAATCATCAGAATGGAATCCGCCCGTTTCCGCTTTGTGCTTGGCGTGCATCTGCAGCAACAGCATCCCGCCAGAACCAGAGCAGCGATGCATCCGTGGCTGGAACGTCCTCCGGCCCCTGAACTTTCAAGCCTAAATTGAGGGCGTCGCCAGTCGTCAGCAGCATTAGCTAGCTGCTCAGTCGTTTGTGGCAACTACACCAGCCCGTGGCTGTTTGTCCCAACTGCAGCGGTGGCTGCGAACGCGACTGCACGACCCTCTACTGATTTGGCTCACAGCAAACAAATAAATACAAACAGCTTGGCTAAGAAGGAGCTCGCCATAAACTCGTTCGTGATAATATTTTCGCCAACTGCCGTTTGTTGGTGTGGTTGTTGATGTTACGAGTACATTCTAAAAAATTAACAACATAAAATTACTATTGCGAGCAGTTGTTGTTGTTGTCTTCCCTCATAATCAATGCATGCTTAATTATGCATTCGCTTGAAGAAGATGAGTTCGTTCGGTGGGTCGGTCGGTTGGTCGCCGAATGGATTCGGTTACAATAAAAATGAAGCTTGATTAAGTTTTAAACGCCTTGAGCCGTTTCTCACAACCTCATCTACGGGTTAATGCATTTTAAGCAAGCACTTTTTTGTTATTGTTTGAAAATATTTTAAAGCGAAACTAATTTCAAAACAAGAATGTAATTCGTATCAAAGGATCGTAATTCACTGTAAAGTAAATGTTGATAAAAACCAATCATAAACCATATAATTATAAAAATATACGGAATATTAAGTTTTCATAACTCAATCTTAATTTGAACCAAGCAATCGTTGTTATTTGTTTATTGATGTGTAAATATTTCCGTTACTGAGCTTGACTCTTCAAACAAGTATCGAAGCATAAACAACAATTTACTGAAAACTAATAATAAAATATTAATCAATAATAGACATGTTCGAAATTATAAAAAAATAAAAAATAATATGTGAAATAAAAAACTAAAAGAAGCCGCTCTCGCCCGAGCAGGGACTTGAACCCTGGACCCTTGGATTAAAAGTCCAATGCTCTACCGACTGAGCTACCCGGGCACATGCCAGGTTCGGTGCGAATGCATTAGAAGAGCGTGGCTCACTGCTCGTTTATTCAACTGTTTTCGCACTCTCGTTGGTATTTTATAGCATATCGTTTGTTCTCTTTACACATATACACCTGAAGGGTAACGTGTCAAAGAGGCGTGCCAGGTATAAAAAATATTATTTTCTGGATCAGCGCGACCTCCCAAGTCGATTTAGCATTCTATTTATAATGTTTTCGTTTCTGCAAAAACTTGTTGCTTGAGAACAAAAATGTACTGTACAATCTCCTAGAATATTTTGAAATTTTACAATATTCATTTAGCAACCAAATGTAATAAATGATGATTCCTTTCCGTTTTGTTAATTGAATTAATTTTGCTATTAATTTTAGTGTTAATCTAATGCAATTGGAAAACGAATTAAACTATTATTGCTAACACCCATCAAATTGCAGTGCGTTAAATTTAATGCATCAAAATACGAGGCAAGTCATGAAACATGCCATGAGAGAGAGCTTCTTCAGCGTTATTCTGCACCACACTAGGCATAAATGAATAATATTAAACGTGCAGCAGCTGCTGATGCTGTTATTGCTTAGGGTTGCTTTCTTGCAACCTTCATGTACTTTTCATGTCTGTGTCGCACTCGACATTTGTTTAAACACTGAAGTGTTGTTCTTCACTCGCACCATCCACACTTCGCCCACGCATGACAGATACGGGATCAGTACGCACTCAGACGCGCTACTCATCAGCGAACCTTCCCCCGACCGCTCTCCCTTCTCCCTCCCTGTTCCTTTCCCGCCCCTCTAACGAGTTCTTCAACTACAAATTTGGTATTCGTGTGAATCATTGACATTAAAACAATTTTTTCTACTACGCCAGACTAATGTTGGGGCTACTTTGTAGGTACCTTTGTCGTTGTTGTTGTTATTGTCATTGTTGTTGCCAAGAATTTGTTAAACCATCGATTGATTGATCGCCTCCGGTTAGAATTTTGTGTTGTCTGTCTGTCTGTCTATCCACCGAGTGAGCTAAAGCAAAGCCAACTAGTCACCAGTTCTCTCCGCTCACTTTCTTCATTTTTGATAGTCAACTTTTTATTTGTACTAATTTTTTCCTATTTGTTCGCCATTCTTCTCGCCCTTTGAAATCTTTAAAGCAGTTCGTTTGCGTTCCAGTCACGTTTTCCAATTTATATTTTTATTTACATGCCGACCATAAAAACTGTTCATCCTCTGATTAAAGAGCCTTGCAACGGATCGATCGAGCTGTGCAGAGCTCTGAAGGTGAATAGTTACAAAATATAATTACGAAGAGGATAAGACAGAATGCTATCATGTTTCTCGCAGTGTATCAAGGTTAATTTGCTTTTTAATTGAAGTTTTAAAAGAAGTTAAAATGTTGACTTCATTCTACTTAAGTGTCTAATCAAGACTTAATTCTTAATCTATGAGAATTCAAAAATTAATAAATTTTTTCAAGCGAACAATCACTTTAAATTGTTACAATTAAAATCAATGATATCATGAAATCTCGTTACAATCGATCAATCGATCGAAATTTGAAGTACATCGTAAAATTATTATTTCTCTGAACAAATCACAAAAAATATCATTGGTTGAGTGCGGTTGAAAATTCCGTAAACATCAAAAATAGTGTAACCACAAAGTTATTTAAAGTTATTCAGTTTATGTTCTGAATCAATTTGTAGTATTTTCTATAAAAGTAGAACAAGTATTTTACAGCTTCTCACATTTCTCAAAGGTTCATTGTTCTTATATGTGTATCCCATGAATAATTTCCTGACAGTACATCTTGATTGTCATATCGTATAATCATATCCATATCCCATTATCAATTGATCAGTGATCACGTCACCGTCTCTGTTGTTCTCTTCTAAGAATATCTTCCTTTTGTGTCTTTTGTTTTTACTCGTACATCTCTAAAGAACAATATGCATCCTTCCTCCTCCCCTTTATTCTCTCTTCTACTAACACGATGTCTGTCTGTTTCTTTTACTAACTTTACACTATTTGATTATCATTCGATCTAACTTCTTAGTTTTTAATTATTCTCCGAAAACGTGGGGTTCGTCGATAGGCATCTAAGTTTGAACTTTTATGGATTTTTCCTATTAATTCGAAAAAGATTTCTTCTTTTCAGCCCAGTTTTATTTGTTAAAATTGTTGAGGATCTTTTTACTTTGTTTTCGGATGAAAGTGATCAGTTTAGCACTAGATACATACTAGTATATTAATGAATTATAATAATAGAACTCCGCATTTATTACAAAATTTGTTTTGTATTTCTTGCTGATCCAGCAGAAATGTGCAAGGTTGTGTTGGCAACCAGGGCAAATTTTCCCATGCAAGTCCCTTGACCTCCACGCTGCCACTCATTAAATTAAATTCTCTGAAAAATTCACCGGCTTTTAGGTGTTGCTGTGCTGGCAACACTTGCAACATAGACGACGAACCAGACGGCGCCGGACAATCTTAACTGTCAACGGCGAATAATTTTTTTGGGTCCCTCGGATTGCGAAATGAGCAGAAATAAAACTCAAACAATGAAAATGTGTAGAACGATTCTTTAAGAATCCACGGAATGAACAACAGGATGTTCCAGTGGACAACAATCCCGCTGTGTGGCTGTCATGTCGGGCGTTCGACGTCTACGAGTATGCATGGAGTCGGTGTCTGTGTCTCTGAGTTCTGATGTTTCCTCCTCCTCACAGCGGATAACCATCTTTTAGCATATGAATTGGTCAATTAATTTTAATATCTACTGCATTGTTGTCTTTTGGAAAAAAGCATTTCCAATGAGAACATTCGAGAGTATTCTCTAGAAACATTTTCTCACCACTCAATTGCGCTCAGTTTCCGTGAAAATCTTGTTTTTGTTCATACTACAAGCAGAATATTTTTTGCGCCTTCAAGCGAAGTATTTTGAAACACTTGTTTTCAAAGTTGGTAGTTAAGGGAATTGGGTGAAAAACTCAAAAATGATGATGAAGAGGATTTACTTTATTCTTTAGTCTAATCTAAATAAATATACAGTGTACCTGTAAGTATTAATGTCAAGCCATCTACATATGCATTTGTTTCATTGCCAGGTTAATCAATACGTTGATTATTCGTATTATTCCTTATTTCTTTTACTTTGTACACTTTATTGTCCACAGAAAAATCGATGAAAGCCGTCGATGATCATCTTCAACGATCTTCGAATGATCTGATGTTCGTTGTTCTTAAATAAAACTGTCGATTTCAAGGTTGATTAGTGGTTTCGATTGAAGAAGCGAATGACTAAACTAGCAGTTAGCACTTCAGTCAGTTAGTAGGCTTTTAAATTTCTTCAGGTAGTCCGTCGATCGACAATCGAACTCATCATATTCTTTCGATGAGTTATCGACACAATTTCAGATTATGACAAATTGTTCAGCTGTCTCCAGTGTCATTGAAAAATTGTCCAGTTCTTTTCTTTCCGATCCTTCAGCTTACTTATTAATAAATAATTCTTTAGGTTGTTCACTTTCAAAGTACCGCTCAGCGTGTGGTCGCTGTGTCGCCACTCAAACGCACTCTAATGAGCAGATACAGCAGAATGTGAGGAAAACTATCAGTTGTTGTTGGTCTACACACACACAAATTGGATGCACGATAAACTGTGCGTAGAATGCGTGCAGCTTCTATTGGATACACTGTACAAAAAGAATGTCTGCATTAATCAAAATCGGATGCATTACTTAATCACGTGCAGCCATGCCGTTAGTAACGCCTCTCACAGAAAACTGCAGTGAAGTAAGTTGCCCATCGGCTCGGTGTTTATTTACCCCGCTGTTGCATTGCGTAGCGTGGTTATTAGCTTGATTCTCGAGTATGTGTACCCGGTTTCTCCTAGAGGTGCCTCGTGGTGTATGGACTCATTAATCAGCAAAACACAATAATGGATCACAAGCAACCCCGATACCCTTCCCCGACATTCTGTCAGTGCTTACTTTTGTTTTCTCTGAAATTTCATCGGAGGTTCCTCCTCCCTCCTCCAGTTTTGTTTGAACAACTTGTCGAGTTGGTAAACAATTTGTTGGTAGACCTGTTTTTGGTACTCGATTCTTGTTTCGGGTGCCGTTAGTGTTTTCCTTTTTAAATGTGGTTTTAGTTTTTATTTATTTGTTTTTGAAATTAACAGCATATTGTGTGTCTTTGATGTTTTCGTCATATTTACTTATTTTATACCCTACACCCGCAGGCCGTTCAATAGATTGGACTAAGCTAAGAAGGCAACAGTGAACATCTGTGCATTTAGTGTTAATATTATTCACACTGAAACTAGTGAATGTGGTCCGCCCACTATTCCACTCAATGCCCTATAAACATTCTGTTTGTATATAATTGCTATGGCACTGCTACGGACGCAAACTAAATCCAATCAGTACACATAGCATCAGTACTATATTATCATCCACAAATGGCCTTGTGCGCCACTTCATTTTTCACTTCATTTTTGTCTAAAGGTTGTCACTTAAAGATTCTGCAATATCATCAGAGGTTAGAGGCTGTAGGGTATTTCAGATTCGACCAAGTCGAAGATAGCTTTCTTTTTTTTTACTTTATATGTTTATATGTTTATATTTCTGCAGTAAAGTAAAGTAATATGTCACAAGTGTACATTTGTTTGTATCATAAAAGAGGAAATTTCTGGAAATCTTTGATTCCGCAGGTAGATTATAAGTAATCAAGATCTAGTTTTGTATTAAGTAGCACAGAGATATAGGTATATACAGAGATAAGTGCTCTGTTTTTACGCCTTTCGACGGATTGCTGCAGTCTCTGTGAAGTGTTGGTTCTTAATTAAGAAATACCGATTATAAATCCACCGACAGACGGATTCAAATACGGCTTTAGAATTTTATTTATCGCTTTAATTTCTTATTCCGCTTAGTCGAAGTTTATGAAGAAGAAGCGGATGACCTTCGGTTCATTCTTTGACCGTTTCTGAAATTATTATTATTTTTACTACTTTTTTTATATTTTGTATTTTACCGAGCAGCGGAAAAGTATTAAAGAACCTCAAGACTCCTCAATGTAAGGTACTGCTGGAGAGTCAAAATGAATCCAATGGGCCTTGTTTTTTGTTAATTAAATCGTGTTCAGAATGAGACGTTTTCATGCCCTAAAAAAATATTTAAAAACTATTATTATTTATCCCTTCATCACTCGTGTTTTCGATTTAAATTATATTTTTTCGATTTATGGGGTCGATCAATTTTTGTCGATATAAATACTTTATATTTATACTCTTGAGTATTGAAATCATACTTAATAAGTTGAATTGTTTAAAAGACGTTTCGATTTGAAATATTTTCAGAGAAGCGAAGAGAAGTGCATTTTCTTCTTCTGCTGAATATCTTCATTCCTTTTGCTCAAAGTAACATTAACAAAATCTGCGGTCTCTCTCTGTATCGCCCCCTTTTTCGTATCTTGCTCTCTTTCTCCCCCTCTCTTTCTCTCCCTCTTTTAGGTTGCTGAGTAATTAAAACCGGTTGCACCAGCTGAATGGTCCTTAAATTTTATTCAGTCTTCATTCATGCCTTCAAATTATTTTTCCATCTCTTCGTGTCTCAAAAGGTTCTTTTATAATGATAAACGCCGGATTGTGTAACGTTTATTTACTAAAGTAAATACATTCCGTTTCTTACATCTTGTTTGCTGCGTGCTGAATGTCCTTTGAGGCGTCCTTTGTTGTATAGAAAAAAGACGAAATGCTCAAGTAATTTTCCTCTTGTTATACTTGCGAGTTGTTGGTTGGCGTTATTTACACTTGATTGCTTTGAGCGAAAAAGGATAGCGATGGCTTAGATACAGGTTCTTTACAGGTTCTTATTTACCAACCATCTAACTTATTTCAGGCTTACCTCCGCAATTTGTTTCAGTTCTAGAAAAATCTAGTAAATTTCGAGCCATGGAGTGTGAAAGGAGTCTCCCGGTGTCCTTTCTTTGGGTCCGATTTCAGACACGCTAAGAGATCTATCTGCTTTAATGTGTAAAATGAAAACGTATGGGAAAAGTAATTTGTTCATACGTTTTTAAATGTAATAGCGTTAAGTAAAAAATTCCTTAAATAATATTGGAAATTCATTTATCTATCTTTATTTAACACTCTTATTTCTTCAATCTTCTTCATTACTAAGAAACGTCCAGAAACCCTCAACAACTGCACGAGCTGAATATACTTGAGCTTTTCATCATTTGTATATTTTTTACATGTACTCGTAGATATTATTCTCTAATCTTTTTGATTTAAATTTTATTTTCTATCAACATAGAAACCATCAATTTAAGGTTATAGCGCTCAGGTTATAACAATCAGTAGCGCTCTCAGAGTCCCGATTCTACTCGTACTCAGGGTCGGTGGCCTCCACATTCCAATTCCAATAAATGTCTCTTTTGGTGTTATTTCTGTTCCTATTTTGTTGCCGACTTCTCTTAATCATCCCATTCGTTCACTATTTCATCGCAACGAGAAACGAATCCTTTGGCATATCCTGCAATTTATTCTCTCCTTAGTTTCTTTTCCTGTTTGCTTTATTTTCCGCAGCGTAAATTATGCTGCCTGGCCAAGGTTAACGAGATGCTGACCCGTACACAAACCCTTGAGTGTTTATTACTTTGTTAGAGCAGCATTTTAAATCGATTTTTTCGTGTTCGGTGTCTTTAAACAGAATTCGGTCTCGTATTTCCTTTTCTTCTTCTGTTTGAATCCACTGTTTTTTTCTTTCTATTCTGTACTTCTGTTGCTTCAAGAAACTTCACTATATTCATGCAATCCGACACTAATTCATGTGGAGTTGGACTCCATGTATACGAACCACGAAAGCAGGCTCAAACTCTAGCAGTCGGGGTTTGAAAGCTATTTATTTGTGTATTGTTTTTGTTTGAGGTCTACACACATGAAGAAAATAATTGAAAATTGTTAAAAATTGTTGAAATAATGGTTGATATAATATGTAATTCGAGACATTTCGACGAGGAGAACGAAGAGAAGGAAAGGGCTGTCAGGGCATTCAGAATGATCATATCTCCAGTAATCATAATATTTGTTTCAGAAGATCTCCCGCTCTCTCTCCGGAGATAATAATAGTGACGTGTTTTAAACTGATTGTTATCACTTTTCTTATTGTACAGCTCGTCGTGCTCTTTTTCTTATTTAATTGTGCTTATTATTACTCATACCTCGCGTCATCGTATTGTTATTACATTTGCATTGCATGCTTAATTCTGTTTCTTTGATTGACTTTCACTTCCTTTCAACAATGAACAAGCGAAATAGTATGAGAGGCGATAAGTAGTGATGCCTCTGGAGGCTGGCGAATGCTTCCATAGCGCGGCTTGAGCATATTCATGAAGCATATTCACGTAGTTGGCAATAATTGTCGTATCTGTCATCGCGAGGTCGGTCTATGATGCGTCTTCAGTCGTTGCTCTTCCTCACTTTGTTGTCGTTACTCGTATCATGAGGTTGATGTAATGCGAAAGCTTCATCTGTGCACAAAGCGATGTAATCGCGTTATTAAAATCACTGCATTTCCCCCACTTTTCTTTTAATACTGCTGTTTATGGCTAAAACGGAATAATTAAATGTGAAAAGGGGAACTTTTAAAAGCTGCATCTCCGTTATAAATTTAAGTATCTGCAGAATATTTACACATTAAACCTCAAAACGTCGTGTCTTTCGTCCTCGTATCATAGACGTCGATTTGAATGCTTTCCGGCGCATCATTCAAGTCGGAAATTAAATCTGTTGAACTCTATTTTTCCGTCCTTCAACCTCTGCGCCGAGAATACGTCGTGCAAAACATCGCCCTTGTATACATGGAACACACCAACCACTGCATACTTTGCGGCGGGGGCCCTGCGTGCCTGTAAGTATGCAGCGATATTTGCCCCACTTCGTTGGAAACTCTGAACTTAAGCTGCTCCTCGCCACTGTGAAGCATGTTTCAGCTGATTTGCATGCTGAATATGTGGGTGTTGTAGGTATGTGCTTATGTGTGTGTGTGTGCCCCTCTGTGTGTGTTTTTCGTGTGCGTGTTTGTCTCTGAGCTTGTCTTGTCATGTGTAAAACTACAATAAACCGTGTACGACACGTATTTCATCTCCATTCGATCTCCTCTCCCCCTCCAACCCCCCCTTCGCAAACTTTCCACCTGGTTACCTTTTGTTTTGTTCCTTATACTGTTAGTAGTCTATGGATGGTAGTCTTCGGTGTAGAACTTTGAAGCCAAGTTCGTGATTTTGTGGAACATTTGCAGACAACATTAAAGGATCCGCCTCATCTTAACTATTAAAGAAGTATTGACTTAGTTTATATTTTCAGTCCTAGAATAAGGGTTACTTTATAAATTCGAAATCGTTTCTTATTTCTTTATTTTGCTCAAGCTTCGGTTGGCTTAAATTCCTAATGGATGTATAATTTATGCCTCTTAAATTTAGTTCGTCAAGTGATAAAATTGCCCCCATTTCGTGCCCCCTCACTCTCTCTCTCTCTCTCTCTCTCTTTCTCTCACAGCGAAGTCTAATCAAATGCCTCAAGTCAAGTATTCGAAACACTGTTATTCAACACTAAAAATTATTTGACCTCCTTTTTTAGGTTCCCAACTGATCCACTCAACTGAACTGACTTCGCTGAATGGCAGTGCACCACATCCTCTCCCCCTCTTCAACCCACACTCCTCCCGCTCTACTCCCTTCATTCCTATCTCTCCCATTCGTTATCTCTGATCCTCTCCACAGCTCCTCTCTCTCTTTCTCTCTCTTTTCCCCGCTCCGTCCCCCTGCTTATGTTCGTCCCTCTGCACATCTTCGCACATTCGAGTGAATTGAGTTCGTTTTCAAGTCGTTTTCCAAGTGTTTGCTTATATAAGCGTTAAACTATGTTTGCTTTTTTTGTTTAAAGTTGCGTTTATATCGTTTACCTGAATTTGCTGCGTCCGCGTTCCAGTTTAGTGCCCCACCCGCAGCTCTTTTCGCTGCATGGCCACAGAAACTTAATTGTTGTCAATGATTTGTTATGTTATGAAAGCAAAAACATCACAAGCCGTTTTTCGGCCGCTCAAGTGTTTTAATTTATGGCCCTAACACGCATTCAACACATTTTTAATACATTTTCAAAGCCATTTTAATTGTCTACTTGAGCTCGAGCAGTGGAATTTTTATAGCTTATTTTATTATTATGTCAACCACATTACAATAAAATAATATTTGATTATTACTATGAGATTATTTACTTTTAATTAAAAGGATTCACGAATCAATTTCAAGTAATTGTTCGGAGTTGTCTTCTCAGTTCTATTAGTTTTATTAAAAAATCTTTAAAAAACGCTTTTAAAGGGTTTTCAATAACCTTCTACTTGTATTAAGGGTTTGTGGTAAGCAAAATATTTGTAATCGAAACCTCTTCAACATTTTTGAGCCGCTTTTTTTATTTGCTTTCACTTAATACCCGATTATATTTCATAATTATTTTCAGCTAAATCTACATCCGTTTTATTTTAATTTCAAGAGAACCAAAAAAAGAAGAAAGCAGAAAAACTGCTTTTTGCTTACAAATAGAATGACCAACTTAATAGTCTCATTTCGGATGTAGGGTACGCGAAGAACCCTCTCCTCCTCTGTATCACCCTTCAATGTTTACCCTTAACAATATAACACACTTCAGAAGGATGGCAAAAAGTGAGCAGGAATCCTCTCAATTTCAGGCCACTAGAGTTGGTCGCAAGTGTTGCTTTTTTGCACCTTCGCTTGTGCAAAATAAAATCCTTCAGTATTAAAACCTTCACAGTTGCACTTTCTTAGTCGGTGGCGAAGAACTATTGTGAAAAACGGCAAATGCGCCGCACAGTGGACTATCGCTTCGGAACCGCGGCCAAAAGTCCAAAAAGTCGCGCCGAGTTTTTGAAAAATTTGGTATGCAATTTTGTTTATAATTGTTCAATACCTCATGAGCCAAAATATCTCGGTTGGAAACCTTTGTGAATAGTTTTGGTGGGCGATCAAATGTGAACCTTTTTTTCATTCTCTAAAAAGTTGTACTTTTTTTGTTTTTTGCCAAAATTCAAATGACTGTATCTAAAAAGTAGTCAACATAACTCAATGAATTAAGTAGTTTCTGAAAGGTCATTTAATTATCTATAGGAAAAATATAACAACAAATTTGTGCCTTGAGTCTAAGTATTTTTCGGTAATTTTTGAAAAAAACGTTCATTTTTATATATATTTTAACTTTGGGAGATTATAAGTCTCAGCGCTTATAAATGCTTATCCTGGAGTTTATTGTTTTTGAAACTATGAAGTGTTATAAACAAATGCCCCAAACATACATGACCCGCCCGGACCCGCCGGAACCGTTTTTTTTTCGTTTGAAAATTTTACCTACCTGCTTTGTGTATATTCCTGAGTACCTATGATTTTAGGAAGGGGTGTATTTTCGTACCTGTTTGATCGATTTTTTCGCGGAATAGGGTTTCTTTCCTTATCTTAATTATTTAATTTTATTATAGTGAAGTTTCTATACCCTACACACGAAGTGTTGAGGATATATTCACTTTGTGCTTCCGTTTGTAACGCATTAAAGGAGGCGTGACAGGTATAGGAGAACGAATCTTCATCAAACTTGGCAAAAATAATGTCTATCATTAGAAACTCATTGGTATTGAAAATGGGTAAAATCGGACCATTGTCACGCCTACTTTTTATAGTGGGTATAAATTCATCCATGCTTATAGCACAATTTCTCAACTTGTAGGACGAATTTTCGGTTGAAATTTTGTCCAAAAGTTCACTGTCTCTGACCAAAACAGACTACCACAAATGGGCGTGGTCCGCCCACTATTTAAATAAAACTCGATTACAGAAGAACGAATAGAAATATTTTCAACAATTTTGGCCCGAATATTCTCCGTCATCACAGGCTATTTAAGATTGAAAAGGAACAAAAATTATACTATTGCCACGCCTAATTTTTAAGTAAACGTGTGTCGGGTATATGAACTTCGACCAGGCCGAACTTAACACTCTTTCTGGTTTATTATTTACCTATTAAATAAATCATCACTTCAAGGAATTCATCATTCAAGTACATATGGGGACAAATAAATTTCCGGTAGCCTTAATATCATCTCATCGACTCAAAGTTCTATAAAAGGTATGTTTTCTGTCTGCATGAATCATTGTTGAAAACAATTACTTATAGAGACGTCATAAGCAAAAAAAAAATATGAACATTATATCTGTTATACTCTTTTCTTGCTGATGTCCACTTGGCAGTTGTATCCATGGAAATTATGTCACCAACAGTTCATAAGGGTTTAATGCATGGGGAGGACATAATTAACCATCGGATATTACCCATTGGAGATTTATCAGAAGAAGCACAAGAAAAACGAAATACGATACTATAGAGAGCACAACACAAGAAAGTGTTCACGTCAGGGTACCAATGAGGTTTTATTTAGAATGCTCTTCATTTCTTCTTATCCTTACATTTCGTCTTTGAGAAAAAAGTTTATTAAGACAACAATACCTCTAGATAGAGAAGCTGGAGAACTTCTAATGAAACCTACAGACGAATATTTTTTTGAAAATAAATAAGTATGTGTTATTGTAAATTGTATTTGTGTTTTAGAGTATTTAATAATTTATGTAAAAATGTTCCTATATTAAAATTTTTTAAATAAATAAATGATCATAAAAATGAAAAAATACCTGTTCTTATTTTAGCAATGATTACATACGACTATGTTTCTTTTTCATACTAAAGGCACACAATTTTAAGTATTGTGAAATTTTTTTTGTCGAAATTGAGTATCCCAAACATTTAAATTGTTATACTGAAACAATAAACTTTTAATATTGCTTAATAATACCTAATAATAAAAAAAAACAAATAAGATAAAAAGGTTATTTTTTTGACGCGACTTTGATTGAACGCGACTGACGTGTCGAAATTGTTTAAAAATATAAAAAAAATATCTAGATATTTCGCGTAAAAATATTTAGATTAGCGTAAAGATACATGTTTATTCTTTCATTTGCAAAAAACCGCATTCAAATATCTTAATCTGATCAAAAGTTACAGAATTTTGACCGCGACTAAGTCGAAAACGGCAATTCTAGTCCACTGTGCGCCGGTTGCCAACTTACAACAACAAAAGCGGTTTTTAGTATCCCCAACAAAACACTAAAAATGTTTCTCTTCTCTCCCTATTGTAAAAAGTTTTCCCTTGTTTCGTTTCTTTTGTTATGCTTTTTATGTTTGTTCACTCTTATTTTTTCTTTTGCTCACAGCGTCGCCGGGAACGCGGCCGGATACAAGTGAAGGGCGTCCGACTGGTGGAAACGGCTACAGTGAATGGAGAGGGCGGAGACCCTTTTGCGCCCGACGTAAGTTTTTCTTCCCCGCAGCTCGCCAGAACAACCACATTGTCGGCTTCGTTTTCTGTGCCTTTCCAGGGTTTTCCTTTCCAAGTAGGATACTGCGAGACCTCCGATGATCAACAGTCTGGCCGATCGGTTCCGCAATACACGCTTTATCTAGTCGCCAATAGCGAGAAGGAACGTTCCGAGTGGATACGTGCGATTCGTCAAGGTAGGTTGACAATTCGGTGTTGTGGGAAGTTCTGGATATTTCTTGCACCCTCCTCTATGAGGAAAGTATCACTGGCCACTAAAATCCGCAATTACTTTGGGCATAATAGCATTTCGCGGGTTATCCCTTTCGCGGTGCCGAATTCGGAACAACCCTATTATTCGGTTTACGCTCTCCAAGTGAATCGCGATGTTCGCGGTACCCGGTTGCAAGATGGATCCTTTTACCACCGCTCGACGCCTCTGGTTCGATTGCTGGCTTAAATGTCGGCCATCGACTGAGGTCTGGTTTGGTCTGGAATTTAAAAGCTGATTGTGGTCATACAAATGGTCATACAAATGAAGTTGATCCATGATCTAGTTACATGGATCAACTTCAGTTTGAAGAGGCTACTTTGTTTAGTACTTTTTCGACAGCCATCAATAGTAAACGCCTTGCTCGGGTATATCGTATAATACTTGCTTGATTGCGTTACAACCTCTGATCTGAAGGCGATTTTTGTCAAATTTGCTCGTTTTCAACCCCGACTCGACTGATCAAAATGACCTCCTTCTAAACCTGAAATTTCGCCGAAAATCATTCCATGGGCGTTAATTTGAAGCTTACTGTATTATTTCCTGGCACACTTTTTTGCCGTTTTAATCATATCAAAGTTCAGCTCCATCCAGCGAACATGCAAGGTAAATGCTTCCGCAAGCGTGCAATACAACTTCACGAATAAATCGTGCTCAAGGTGGCCAACATAATGAAATCAGCCACAAGAAAGCTGGAACAGCAGCAGCTGCACAAAAGTAAGTACGCCGTTGACCTAAAAACGAAATTAAAGCGAGAAAATCATTAGTTTAGCGAGCAACATTGAAGAATAAAGTTAATCGAAGGAATAGATAAGTAAAACTTGAATTAAAAACCATCAACGCTGCACAGTTACTGAGAGCCAAGCCTGTGGCAGCAAAGGTCCAATTTTCGGCCTTCTCGGGGTCAAAATCAACAACAAAAACAACGAGCAGAACAACATATACTCGTCACAACAACAGTACAAATCTATCCGTCATAATGAGCCACTCCAGAGTGGAAGTGAAATTATGAGATTTCAGGCAGGATTGAAGAATAGACGACTGAGCAAGCCGCAGCATCCGAAACAGCAACAACGGCTATGAGTATAACAACACAGGTCAAGTTGCCGGAGCCAACTAGTGATGCCAACTCAAATACCAGAATGAATTAAGTACTCAAGGAGAACCTCTGCAAACCGCACCGAGGACCGTTATGCGAAGTTGGGTTGATTAAGCATCCGCAACTGATTTACCGTTCATTGTGGTTTTCCCAAGAAGAAGAAGAAGAATAAGAGGGAGAAAAGAAGAAGAAGAAAAGTGACAGAAGGAATGATAAACTTGAGCAGGAGGAAAGATGTTTGAATGGCTTGAATTTTGTGAAATGAGTGAGGTTGATGAGTAAGAATAAGAAAACGCTTCTATTCAAGCCTCGTACTTCAATCTAACTGCTTTCTTGTCAATGGTTAACCAACTCATTCATTTCATCTGCTTATTGAACCTGCAGCAGCGAGTATTTTACAGATATCCAGAAAACCGCGATGTTCGAAAGCCCGGAATACGATGCCAGATTGCCTCAAGGTCACATTGCTTAAAGCTGAGAGCCGATTTAATTTATTTCTCATTTCTTTTTATGAGCCCCGAGCTTTTTTCTAGAAAATAACAGTTTTTTACAGGCTTCAAAAATAGTAAATTAATAAAAGAGAGGAATTCAGTGATGTCAATAGAAGAATACGATGGAACATTGGAAATTTTTCTACTTCTGATAATTTCTTACAAAAAGAGTAAAGTTTTAAATAAAATATATCTGATGTTGATATGATGATATTTTATAGGCTTTTTAAAGCAATGAACGAGTTTTATTTAAGTATTGAGGCTCATCGTACGAATTGCCATGAAAGGAGAGGATTCCTGTTGCTAGAAAAAAGGATATCGGTATTTTAATTCTATTCTTCGTTTTAGTAAGAGATCAAAATTTATAAATGCCAAAGTTATGAATATTGAATATAAAGTTCGGATGGGTATATCTCGGTATATCTCTGATGCCTCGATCTGATGATGATTGGCTGAATAATTTTTGTTTTAATATTTTTAATTGCGCTTGAATATAATAAACAAACTGTTATATAGTACGCACATAAGTGGAAAACTGACAATTCTCTGTTTAATTAAATGTAATAAAATGTCAACTCTTTTTTCTTGCAGTTTGCGAGGACACGAACACGCCCAAATCGTATCGCTTCCATCCAGGCTTGTGGTCGGGCAAAAAATGGTCCTGCTGTAGAGGCAGCAGCCGCTCGACGTTCGGGTGCCAGGCGGCAACTTATTGGCGTGAGACCAACAACAATCCAAGTGAGTCTTCATTTAAGTTTCTCTCCGATTAAATTTGCATTTGTGCAATTTGGCAAAAGTGGTGGCAGCTCCACACTTTTCTCTGTGAGTCCTACCCGCTCATTCTCTCCCTCCCTCTCGTTTCCTGATGTGGCAGTACTGAAAAGAAGGATTCCCTGGTTCATAGACACGCTTTTGTTATTTTTATGTCCATCTGGTGCCGTGGAGCAAGTGGAGCGACCCGCCTAGAGCTCTGCCCCGCACCGTCCCCTACTTACGATTCGCTTTTTATTTCGTATTTTTCCAAACTCGGAAATTTATGACTGCAACGAATTGCAGCCAAATGAGGAAACTGCAGACAACAGCAATTGCAGCAACATCCAAGTTCGCTCGCATTAAGTTAAAAATAGGTACGTACATATTTCAAAAACGAAGCTGAGGAAAGTAAGAAGAACATTTATGGGATGCAATTTTCAACACGGTAGCAAAGCGGGGCTGATTTCTGCTTGCGATTGCCGCGGTTGGTAGGCCTCTAGTGGCAGTCTCCGTCTGTGGTGCCCCATGCACACATGGCCCATGATTCACACTCACTTTCCACTCCTCGCTCTCCTCTTCATATTCCATCCCTTCTATTTAAAAGTACATACACACCTCGAAATAATTTATTGTGGATTTCTTATTCTATGAATTCTAAAAGCATTTTTCGTCTCTGTTTTAAAATACTCACGTAACCAGTTTTGCATGTGAATGAATTTAGTGTTTATTGTTGTTAAATATTGAAAGTTTCTTCTTTAAGCGAACCATTATTTTGGCTGCCTTTGAATGTACTACATATAAATAAAGCCTAAGGGTCAATAATCCCAGTAGAGTAGGTCATACAAAGAGGTCCTGGTCTATTCCACACACTCTACAGTAGCTAATATGGACACTTATATACGATATAGTAAAGCTTTAAGTTTGATGCGATGATTGATGATTGCTCGGAATAATTTTCCTTAATCAGGTGTTTGCGTTTTAGTTGCTTATTAAATCCCATTCTTCAAACTAATAATGAGAAAATAACAACAGTCAACTAACAGCTCTGTGCAGCTATCAGCTACTTGCAGCATATAGTGCAAAATCGCTTACTACAGAAAAACGTTGCGAAGTATAAACAAAAAACAGAATACAATAAACGAAGTGTAAAGCTAATCAATCGAGGGCAACCGTCACGGAATAATTTTGTTTCGCTTTTTACAGTATTTTATTTTAAATTGCAGCAAAAAAGGGTTTAATTTTGCAACACAAAACATACTTGAAAGAAAAGCAAAGAAAAACACGCCTCATATGAGTAATAAGCAGAAAGAGTGCTACGCCGGCCTGGCCGAAGCTTAAATACCCTATACTCTGTATGTAAGTAGGCCAGCCACATCCATCTTTGAAGGAGTGTTTGTATATTGTTGTTATCAGGTGTGAATTTAATAAATTTATCATCTTAACTTACTGCCAGGACAAATCGCGAACATCTTCTATTCGTAATAAATTAAAGTGAGCGGATCAAACTCAGAAGTTTTAGATTTTAAAAAGATTAATTTAATTCAGAGTTTTTAAACTCCGAAGAAAGTCCAAAATATCATCTATCAATCATAAATCATGACAAGTATTTACAAAGAATTGTGCAGAACCGACGTAAATTTATATAAAATACGTCGAGAAATTTTGGAATTTTCTAAACCACTTCCAAAACTAATATAAAAAAGCAGACTTAAATCTCTTGCGATTAAATTAAATTAAAAACGATCGTGAAACTTGCAATTCGTATGCAGAGTTTGTATCGCAAAAAGATTATAAAGAAAACTAAAGGAAAAAGTACTCCCATCACATAAATAACTGCGGAGAAGTTCTCAGAAATGTGATAAAATTATAATTACGCCCCTCCCCGTCCGCCGTATCCGCACCTTCCCGCCCAAGTCGCACTCGATGGTTTTTGTTAGAATGCGTGCGGGAGTCTAACGGGGATGTTGTTACGAAGGATGTGAGTGGCGGGGGGGTCGGTGAGAGCTGAACATGTGCTGTAGGTGAACACAGTTCGCCGACAACAGTTCGTTGTTGATGCATTGGGATCTCTGCGATGAGCAGGGGCTTCCTTTGGAAGATGTCGCTGTTGTGGCTGCATCCGTCGTTGTTGCTGTCGCCGTCGCCTGGTCGTTGCCTTGCAAAGGCGTTGGCTGTCATGTTCCTCGCACAAACTTTATTGTGTCTTCACAGAAAGAAGCAACTAAAAAAACATACAGAAAACTAAGAAATTACTTTAAAAAAATGAGGCATCATGTATTGAGAAACGTTTTTTGCTTGAATGCCTTTTAGCAGATGAAGTTGGTTGCATTTCATGTCGAATCCGACTGACTGACTGACTGACTGACTGACGAACGACGTACGTAGATACTTCTTGTTCGTTGTCGGTTGTCAGTTGTTGTTGCCATCGTTGGATTTGCTGTTACTGCTGTTGCTGGTTGGCGTGACCCGAGTTCGTGATTTGCTCCTGTTGCAGCTACTTATTAATGTAAAAATAGAGCCAAGATGCTGCTTGTCTCCAGATTAACAAAACGCCTTGTTGTTGGTGTTTTTGCACTCGCTTCACTACTGTATTTTACATAAGAAAAAACGAAATACGAAATATTGCAGTAACAACTTTAATCATCACTAAATTTAATCTAGTTCTAAAAAAAGCTTATTCTACTATTTGTATTTTACTTAACAGTTTACTTGTGTTTCTAAATTAATAAAACAATAATAGTTTGATTGCAATAAATTTTCTTTTAAGTACAATATAATATTTTCAAATCAAACACTTGCTAATATCAACCCTACTAATACTCGTACGGTACTCAACTGCTTGTTTACCCTATCAACTTGTTACTTATCAAGCTCTTTAGAAATCTGAAGTGTAAAATTACAGCTGGGAAAAAAGTGTAGAAAACCATATCCAATCTAAATCCTTAGAATGTTGGACGGGCGTAATTTATCACTCATTCTTTTATTTCTATCATTTCGTTTTTTAGTCTCATTCTGATTTTGAGTAACTCTTTTGGATGTCGATCAGGCAAGCATCGTTAATTAACTACAAGCACTGAAAAAGAAATCTCAAGTTGAGTTTTGGATCAAATCTTAAGTTTGAATAATTAATTTGTTCACGAAGTCATCATCAGCAACAGCTCTCTGGAGACCTCAGAAGATTACATGGAATTCCCCCAAGTATTTATATTACTTCTTACTTATTTGCTCTTTTTTATTAATTCTGCTCAGCTCACATGTGTGCACCATGTGGTGAGCGAATTCGTGTTCATTTCGTCTTTGGAACGACGTCTCTTCTTAACCTCGGATGACTCCATCGCTGCTCGGAAATGCTTCGTAAATTTCGCTCAGTGTATACTTTGACAGTCGACATAATTTTTCCATTAGGCATGTTTTCTTCCTCTACAAAAGCACTTCGTACCGGCCATCTTTTGTAAATGAATTATTTTCTCTTATAACTGTAAAGTACAACGTGAAGTTGTGGGTTGCTGAATTTCCCTTAATGGTTCATGGCTGCCTGAAGATCTTCTTCCCAGAAGTGTCTCTAAAAAGCCAATAATTAATCGCTTAATATTGATTATAAATTCATTGCAGCTTGACCTCGGTTACTTTTAATTAACCATTCAGTTGTAACGTGACGACTTCACAATCGATCGTGAAGATCGCCGAGTTGGAAGAGCGTCAGTGTTCTTGGCCCTCAACGTGGGGCTATTTAACCGGTTACACTTTTCGACCGGTTGGTTGATTAAGTCCTAAAAATAAAATTACATTGGAGTATACTAGAACAACAGCAACCAACTTCTGAGAATGAAAATATTGGGCCCCGGTTGTTTTTCAAAGAGTAAGAAAAACTATCGAAGGTATTAAAAATAGAACTATCGAAAGCTGCCGAAAAGAAAGAGACGGAAAGAACCACAACGTGTGGCCATAGGCCAAAATACAGGACAACTCCGCGAATTAGGTATAAGCAATTAAATGGAAACTTAAAGCGTAACCTTAAAAACCGCAAAGAAATTAAATACTAAAAAAGAAAAAGAAGAAAGACGATGAATGCGTGGTACGTAGAACAACCACTCCAGCACCTTATAAAGAACCACAACGGACGCACCTCTTCCAAGATTCGAAGCTTTAAATAGTAGAAGCCGTAAATAATTTCCCACGTTTGGTAAAATGTATTGGAGTAGAGGCAAAAATGAAACATAAGGAAAGACAGAACGCATCATTAATCACGCCAGACAGAGCCATAAACGTTTGAGCATCCAAACCGACTGCAGCGGCAACGCCTCAAACTGTGGTCACCCGAAACTCGGAGAACATTGTTATTAGAAAGCAGTGAACTATTGGAGTAACGCGCTCTTAGTGAGAACATGGCGAGTTTCGCGTAATCCGTTACTATCTCCAGTTTTTCCAAAAGCCTTCGACTTCCATGAAGCAAGAAGTTCCAACAGGTCGTCAATTATTTCCGTCTCAACGACTTCGTTGCTTCTCTGGATTGCTTCTGAAGATTCTACTGCAATATCTGCATGATGCGTTGATTACTTCAAATTAACGGCATACGTTTTGGGGTTCGACTGTTGACGGCTGCCTCCAGCCTCTGGTCGATCCGTCGATCTCTAAGTGATAAGAGAACGAAATGGAAATGGAATAAGAAGGAGGAGGAATCAAATGACAAAATCACGTTCCCCAAACCACCAACTTCAGCCTGCTGTGTCTACACGACATACAGGGTCTTCATAAAACTGCAGACCTACGACTCGGCCGAATAAATACATCAAACGGAGTCCAGAGAAAGACTACAAAAGCGCCTCCAGACACACCTCCAGAAACACCAAATAAAAACAACAAAAAACCCCCAAAATCCATTGCAGCATCACAGAACTTGGTGCCAAGGTTCTTCTTTTGGACCACGTTTGCGAGTGCTTCGTTCATGAAGCAAACCCAACCAAGTCTGAGTTTCTATATCTATTTAAGGCACTTGATGCTTCATGCTAATCGGTCCAGCTTCTCTCTACTTTGTTTATTAGAAGAAGTGTGAGAGCACAAGACTTCGAGTGGGAGACGGTGCGGGGCAGTCTAGGGATTATGCGAGGTTTATGAGGTGTCTTCAGTTAAACCTGAGTTCATTGCACGTGTCATTAGGCTTTGTTTACTTTTTGCTTCATTCGTGTTTTTCCTCTTCTCTCCTAAACCAGTTTTCTTCACTTTCAAGTTGTCTTCCATGGAGAACAGCTGAGTAGGTTTCTCTCTTCTCTTTCTCTGTTGTTCACTGCCTCTGTCCATTTCTCTTTCTCTCTTGTTCTTTGCCTCTGTCCAATTCTCTCTCTGTCCTTCTTAACTCAGTCTCCTTCTCTCTCCTGACTGCTATCACTGTCTTTTTTCTCTCCTGAAGTCGTTTTAGTTAGGTTTTATTTTGGTTTTATACACAATACAATTCTGCTTACTTCGCAATGGAAATACACATATTTCATTTTAAAATATTTAAAATATGCTTTACATGATAAAAAACCTCAGAAGAAATTCAGTTTGTACTCCATTTTCTGATTGGAACGGTCAAAAGGTTTTTTATAAATCCGGGGCCTGGGAAATGTCATAAAGGAAATGATATAATTCGGTATATAATTAAAGCATAAATTATATTTGAAATTGTAAATACACAATATGTATATGTATATCTCTATATACATATACATAAATATCATAAATATGTTTATATTTTTATTTACGAGTATATATATATTTAAAAATACATACATATTTGTATATATAATAGATACTTTAAATATAATATATGTATATCTCACTTTTTTATTTAGTTTATTTTCTCATTTGCAACCGTTTCTTCCTTCCTTTTTCTCGCTGTCTTCATTTCTCTGTTAATCGCAGTCTGCGCCTAAATCTTCATTTTCCGCACTGTTACGCAAACCCGTTTATTTTGTGTGTAGCGACTGTTGCAGCAACTTTTTTCGACAATCGGAGGGATTCGGTGGTATACGTACCGGAGATTCTGGTTTCTCCTCCACTAACATCTGTGGAACTTTTCTCTTCTCCACGTCTGAGTTGTCTTGCGTCCCCCCTCCCCCGCGTGCTTCTGTTCCGACGCATTGTCTTTAACCCGGACCGAAGTGCGCTGCTCCGATTCGAGCTGAGCATTCGAAAGGGTTGCCTCCAGATACTTTTCGCAGAATAAGCAGCACCAACACCGAAATAATCGATTCGGAACAGGGCTTAGTTGTTGTTGCTTTTGTTGTTTTTCCTCCTTGTCGATTTCTATGCCTTAAGCATCATTAAGGAACACCTGAAGTAGTTAAGATTTGAATTCATTACGAACCCGACGAAAGTCCGAAGCTGGATGCCGATTGAGCAGGTCGTGATATGGTAGATTCTGGATCCGAGAGAGAGAGCGAGTGATGGAAGTTGTGCGTTACCTTGGAATGGTTTTTGTTCGTCCGTACTTTTAACGCCATCAGAGTCTTAGGATTATTTTATTTTAATGAAGACTTAAGTTCTATATAAAAAAAAAACATATAAAAACGTTTTAAAAATAGATTATATGAAATAAATAATGGAAACAAGGATTATATAATATTTAATATATTCAATATTTAATATTAAAACCAATAATAATATAATAGCAAAATATAATAATTGTAATATGTATTAAAATAGTGCTACAAAAAGTACAATAGCAGGGAATAGTTTCATTTTGAGTTACATGATGGTTTCCATTGAGCTTGGAACCACTTTCTAGGGATTATTAAATTTAAATCCTTCGTGTCTTGTCACTTCTTAGTTTCTACTTAAAAGTATCAACATTTTCCGCAAATTTTCCAGACTCTTCTATCTGACAGTTTTAAATGTTGTTGCTATCGACTTCTGGTCGTCTGTTGCATGCCGTCGCATTCTTTGTTGTCTTTCTGTACATCGGATAATCGCTTTGTGCCCTGAACTTGTAGTAGTTTCCTTTCTCTTCCTATTTCACTGCCCTCACCCGTTCTTTTTCACATGTAGCAGAAGCTGATCCTTGTGTTGGGTAACTCTCTGAGCTTTTCTAGTTTCTGCTCATGAATCGCAACCCATCGTTAGCCGAACCGAATATTTTCGTTTATTGGATGGTTGGTTAAAATGTTGGTATTAAATATTTTCTCGCACTTGTCCGGGAATTCAGAAAAGTTGACCTAACTTTAATTTTAACACCGAATAATGCTATCCTAAAAGAATATTATGTATTATGAACGAAATATATTGAACTTTAAATTAATGATTTCTTTTTCTTTGTTCATTGCAGGTAAGTGAAAAAACTTTTCAATGCGCTGTCATTCACGCTGTAAGTAAAAACTTTCATGTTTATTTTGAATGATGTTTTTGGGAATATGTTTGATCCATATCATAGCGACTTCATAACATAATAGTTAGTAAAGACTCTTTATACACCCATATTAAAGCAATAAATTGAGACCAATTTTTGTGTTCATAAAAGATGTGCTGCAGTTAAAGTAAACCTGCTCTCAGGTTTAGAAAAATACAACAAAATTAAAAAACAGCCAAGCGCAAGTCAAATCTTGTTCTGTCATGTTCATTTTATGCTTTGAAAACAGAAACGAAATCAACATCGAGTATTTCGTACCTAAAACATGCTCGTTGCTGGCTGGCTCGTTGTATACCCAGAGAGCTGAAATTGATCGATACAAACAGCCAGTCGAGAAACCGAGTCGCAGCAGATCTCCTCAACCTGGGTTCCACTGATCAGAGATCCGAGTCCCAAGCAAAAACGAAGGCAACGTTGCCCGCAACCGCACGATACAAATAAAAATTTAAGGTTTTCTCTCTTTCTCACTTTTTCCCTTGTTTTAATTTTGATTTTGTTTTTATAATCTTTTTATTTCAAATCTCTGATGCAAAGAGAATTACATGTAATTTTAAACCTCCGATCATTGAAATCCTTTTGAAACCTCTGTATTGAAATTATTATTTCTGTGATGAAGGCTTTTTTTGAGCAGACGTCTAGCAGAGATGCCCACTAAACGCTTTTCTATTCCCAAAAAGTCTTCACTTATTTCAAAAGGTGATGAACTGAAACTGGCCAAAAATTTCAAAAGAAAACGGAAAAGGAATAAGTTCTCTTTTTAAATAATTATCTCTAAAAAATGTTTATTCACAAAGTATGGGTTAACATAAAGTAATACTAAAATTAATTCTGTTAATAAAGTCAATATTATATTCGATATGATGATTATATTAGAATATTTCTATGATTCTATGACTTACCGTTAATTATGATTCAAATAAAATATCTGTAGAAATGTAGATACGCACTGAGACGGAGTAATAAATACACGATACAATACACTTTGATAAAAATACTTTGCTGAAGTTGATTAAGTTTTCTTTCGGCGGAAGTAAATTGCTTGTGCACAGTATTGAAGAAAATAAAAACATAATAAAATGGAAAATATGTTATGACTTGTGCCAGTATTCATTGTATAAAAGATTTTTCCGTAATTTGCATTGCATTTCGAATCGACAGCTGTTAGTGAGCTTTTGTTAAACTTCAAGTGTGAAAATCAATTTAGGAAAGTTGATTTTGGCTTATACTAGCTTTACATCGCAGATTAACTTACCAGAAATTTAATTAATCTCTTCATTTAATCAGTTATATCAGCGGTCACCAACGTTTTTGGGCCATGGACCGGTTTAATGTCAGAAAATATTTCCATGGATTGGCCTTTAAGGTGTTGCGAATAAATTCAAAAAATAAGACGGTACAACTGGCATAAAAACTACAATATACAAGCAACGGTAATTTCGAACAACCAAATTGCGGAAATATCATAATATTGAGGGTGCAGGGTGAAAAATTCAAGAAATACGAAATTCATCTGTGTTGCATGTCAGTTTTTAATTTTTATGACGTTTGTGTCCGTTTCCATTACTAAATTAATCCAATACACCAAGTTCCCAGCGTTGTCCTGCATGTTAGAAAGATTACTGGCGAAATTGAATTCAAATTCCGTCAGTGAAGAGATTATCCGTAATCATCAAGATTTTTTTATTCGTAATCATCAAGATTAAGGACGATAATCTTAAGGATGGCGTTACTCTCGTATTAACAGCGCGATGTAAACCCAGCATTAGGATCAATGTTGCATTAGAGAGACATCAGATACTTAATTTAGTTTCTTTCTTGTTAATTTGCAAACGAAATCTATTCCAAAAAGTGTATATTACGGATATCTATCCCTAACATAGGGTAAAATCTGCTCAGGAAGTGTTGCTGATCAATAATGTTTTCATATCTACCGACAATTTTTCGGAAAAAACTATTAAAAACAAACTAATGGCTAATGACTAATCAAACCATTCTGATGCTGTTTATATTAAAGGAACTTGCTAAATTACAATAATAAATCTAAATGTACAATTATTATTATTTATTGGAATTTAGTCAATCATAAATTACAACACAATATTATGTACATCACATGTAAAATTAAAATATTAAATGTAAATGCAAAATCAATGTTTTGGAATAAATGTTTGCTCTTTCATTGTAAATATTCTTAATATTAATTATAATTAATTATAGGTTTCATTTAATTAATTTTTGATTAATGTTTTAAAGCGCTTAATTAAATTGTTAATTTAAGTGTATAATTTTTCGGGACACTTAAAACACTAAACACCATGTCTGAAAAGTTGGCAACACCGGATCGTCGCCATTGCTTTCCATTTCTTGTTCTCTCTTCACTTTTCCTTTGTTTATATTTGCTGCTGTTGTTTTAGTATAAACTGGTTGGTATGTTTTTATTATTTGTTGTTAGGAGTTTTTTTTCCATACTGTGAGCTCTTGTAGTTGCGTTTGGCTGATCGTGAAAATCGTCTCAAATTAGTTGGTTTCGAGACGTCGTCCGAGTTGGCTGTGTTGAGTTTAGCGCGCGTCTTTTGTAGTGTTTTTCAAAGAAGCAGGAAAAGTCTCACAATCGGTTGCGCGACGAACTCTGCAGTTAATGGTTTTTATGTTTAAAAGTTCGAGTTACATATTGTTGAAACATAGTTGCGTATTAATGAAAATTGAATATATAGCATCTGAAAGCGACGTGTATTCGGATGTTTTGGATTTCGTAGTTTTTGTACGAAATGCAAGATTTCAAATACGAGATCTGTGTAGAGCAACGACCAGAAAAATTGAAAAAGAAGTTAAAAAAAGAATTAACTTATTCTTGTTTTTCAAAAGAAAACAACTTGTTTATTTTTGTGTTTAAAAAGAAATGTTGAGAAAGTAGTATAAATTTAAAATTTGTGAAAATTTCGAAATTGATCTTTAATGTGAAAAATTAAAGTTTGAAAATACTTGATCCAGTTCTGTGATTGATCAAATATGTTCAGCACTTTCAATCGGTGCGCCGGGATTTTGGATTTCCTGCTAAAAAGTAATTACAAACTATTGATTTCATTTACTCTATTGAAAATTCAAAGACAACAAATCATTTCAAGCAATTTTGATTATTTTCTAATTTCAACCAAACTCGGAAGTTAATCCTTTTTTAAAGAACTACAGGTCTTTCTTCCGAAGAGAGTTTCGATTTTTATAAAGACATCTGATGTATACATATGTGGATACTATATATATAGATAGTGTATATTTGAAGACTGAGAATAGTTACTTTTTGGAACTTTCGAATGTAATAAAAAAACCAACTGAAAAGAAAGTCCGATTAACTTAAGTTTGCTTCAGTATATTTAGATTAATTCAATCCACTGATCGGTAATTAAAAGTGCTACCTACTTTGAATATACATATATTTAGTTCAGATAAGTTTTGATGTATATGAAGTTCGCATATTTTTTAGTATTCAGTATTTTTATTCTATTCTACTCTGTATTCTTCTAAGTTTATTCTTTTTAATGTATTTCGTTGTATTAAGAGGTTAAATAATAAAAATCCAATTACAAAAGTTAAGTTTATATATCAAATAATATTAATACAATATTTAAGATATATAAAAATATGTTATTTCAAATTTATTGTATAATATACAAAATTTCATGCATCTGTTTTTTGTTTATTTCATGCATATTTTGTGCATATCGATTCAAAGGATTATTCTAATTATAAAATAATAACAATTGTTCTAATATTTTTACTAAGTAGTTTTCGAATATTAGTCATTCAATGATTATTTTACTTTTTAAATGAAATCTCTTGAAATTTGATTTATACTAGAATTGAAATTCCTCATACGTGACTTTTTATTTGCATTTGCTTATAATATTGACGTTTGCTATGACGGTGCAACGCTTCCGACGTTTCCATGTGTTCCACAGCCATCATTTCTTATAGCTACCTCCATGGGAGCAACTCTCATAACTCCCAGTCATTTAGTTCCGTTTTGTTTCAAGTCTGCGCTGTTTTGAGCCGCTTTTGCTGGTTATCGCTCGTCAAATGTAAATAAGAAAACTCATTGTTATGCGCTCTCAATGATGCGTGTTGGATAAACACGCTTCTCTAATCGTGTATAATTTATAATTAACAAAACGCTGAAATAAAATGTACTCGTATGTATTCTCATTAATGAATGGAAAACTTTTTCTGTTTTGCTGAATATACTTTTAATCCCGGAATTGTTTTGTTAAATTTGTTGATGGTTTTGGTTTTTTGTTTTTTTTAAATTTTGTTTTTAGTTGTTTTTTATATCAATAAATTCAAAGCCTTGCTTCTTGTTGTTTTTTCTAAGACAGTTATTACCTCAAACTCGAACAATTATTACTTATATTAATATAAGTAATATAAATCGAATGAATATAAGAAACATTATATTAATAATAAACTGTAAAGTTTACGTTGCGTGCATTATATTTAAAAAAAATAGATGCAACTTCTCAAAGCTGAATATTTAATTGTTTCAGTTTGTTCAGTTTTTCTATTCTTTCGTTTACTCTTCCTCTTCCTTGGTATTATTTTAACAACCGTTTGATCTACCTGGTTTACTAGTTTTTACCTGTGTCCTCACCTTTTGTATTTGTACACCAAATTTGCTTTATTTCCAAAATATTCCACTGCAATCGGTTTGTTATCCAAAAAACCAGCACACAAGCGACCAATTTTGTTCAGCTGCCTGGAAACACAGCCACCTCTCCATTCAACTCAGTTCAGTTCCTTCATTTATCTATCTTTCCGAACAGGCCTGTCTTAAAACTAAGCTTGTATTTACGCACAGAGACCAGACCAGAGCAATATCCTGAGGAGACACTTTGTGTTGCTTTTACTTGGTTCTTGGCACCGGTGTGGAGCGGTTCATACGCAGAAATGGTTGATGTATTTATCTATATAGTGTCTATGTGTGTGCAGTTGACGGTGCTGTCATGTTGGTAAACATTTGAGCGGTGTTTCATGGAGGAAACGGTAGGGCGAGCCTATCTGCAAGTTCAAATATTGGCCCATCTGTTTTTTAGTATCATGTTTTTCTCTAAAATAAACAAGCAGCGCCTGAAGTTAGATTTGGGTTAATCAACAGAAAATCAGCTACACTCGAAAAATCCAACTCAATCTGGGAAAACCCAAGAAAACAAAATTCATTCGATTTACTCAAAAGTTCAACTCTACAACAATTCAACTTTCTAGAAATATTATTCGGGTTATAAAATGTGGCTATAAATACAACATTTTTTCCCAAAACACATTAAACGGAATGAAAACTATGATGATGATGATTCCATCATCAACGAACAATTAAAAGTACTTACAGGAAACATAAAAAAATGTTAAAGAAACAACAAACATCAAAGTGGTGAGAAAAATTCGAGATCAGGAACATGAGAGGCTTAAATTCAAAACGTGACAACAGTTGACACTGGAAAAAAATAGATATTATCTAAGCAATGCCGAATTATGAAGCAAACAAATTGAAATAATTATTGTAGCGTGTACTACAGAACTTCAAGAACAATACAATGACGACAAACCAGTACCCACGTAATAAAAAACGGAGCGAGGAGAAAGAACATTAAAGTGAGTATAAAATATAAAGAACTTTACATCCAAAAGTGTAAAGAACACGAACTACTGCAATAAATAATGAAAACAGAATAAACAATAAAAAAACAGAACTTCTTTTTGAAGAATGAGTGAACACACGACAAGCTTATAGTACACAACGAAATAATAAATGGATCGGTTGCAGTATAAATGACAAGGTAAACAGTTGGACCCGAAACATTAGCCTCAACCAAAATAGACGAATGCCGACGTAACGAATGAGCATGAATACGTCCGTAAGAAAACAATTGTGAAAGACTGTCCAACTGAATACGTAACTCATCGAATTTGAACGAACCATTCCGACGATACGTAGGCTCCGTAAGAATCGTACAGCATACGGATCTACTTGTCATCAGCTGTTCCTGTTCGACGTTTTGTATGCGAAATCTACTCGCTTGCTTGCGTAGCATTTCGGCAATAGACGAAACGAAAGAAGACGTTCGATGAGTTTCTTACGTCTGCATTCTTTCACTTTTATAAGGCTATTGTTGAAGTACTATCGGAAGGCTTGGACAGAAGATGAAGAAGAAGCCAAACGTGGATAACGACAGTGTAATTAGTGGTCATGACGTCTTAAGGACCATGTTGCTTATTTTGAAAAACATGTTTCCGAAAACTTTTAAGAAATTCTAGGAAAACGAAAAGTAGGCCGAGACCTTGAGCTATGAATGAGAAGTTATTCAGAAGGAGTAAAAGCAAGAGTACAAAAAGTTGAAGATAAGTTCCAATAATGTCAGTAGAAATAGAAAAAGCAATTTTAAAAATTAATGTTTGCGGTTTAATAAAATCAGCAACAACTTTTGTTAACAAATTATATACATCGTTAATATTTTGAGAGTGGAACAGAAACGTCAACAATAATCAACGAGTAGCAAGAACCACACCTCGGATAACAACATCCTCTAAAAATGGGTCGAAAGAAGAACTCGTTATGTAAACCCTTCCACGGATGGCGAGATTAAGTTAAATATTAAGAATATAAACGAGAAGAAAGCATAAAAACGACTTCAACTACTTTTCACTACTACGAGTACTTTCTTAAGTCGAAATCACTCTGTTTATTTCAACCACTTTTTCTTGTTTTTGCAAAAAACCAACAATTACAAAACTGTCACAACAGCGTTTTAATAAAATAATAATAAAAAAGAATCAACAACAAAAACAAAACCAACGCACACAAATAAAGCATTAACTTGGTCAATGGAAAATAACCACTGAGCCAGAATAATAACACCAACAACAAGGACACAACAAGCAAAACGTAGCATCACAGTAATTTTCAGTTGACACAAACGAAACAGCGACAACAACAAATGACATCGCACAAAATCACGCAAAATTTAGCCACGGAGAGCTGTGTGTGTGACGATGGGCCAGGGGAGCATGGATGGCGGTGCTGGCGAGCTGGTCAAAACAGGCGTGACCACTTTTTTGAAAACCACTTTCGTGTTGCTACAGAGCCAGTCGCTGGTTCTCCGCTCCCCAACCTGCGCTCAATGTTTGAATCTGAATTACTTTGTTGTTTCTTTGTTGGCCAAAATAATGATGGCTTGCATTATTCTGCTCGGCAGTATCGAATATTGGCGCAATCGCGAAACAACAACAACCACCAGCCAACAGCAAACAGCAACATATGATGTGAAATTTTCTGCCACAAGCCTAACTAATTTACAACGTGCGTCACACGGCCAGAAGAGAGGCGCGCAGATGCACATAAGCAGCAGCAAGAACCCGACCGACCGACCGACCAACGACCGGTGCACCGATAGTCTTCTGCTGGAAACAAATCTCCAAACCGACGCACAGCCTCCTGCAAGGGTGTTGCATGGAGATCCTTCAACCTAACGGTACACGTTGCGCATGCGCACAGAAAACAAGTCGGACCAACGTGCGGACGAACGCGTGGATGTGGGACGAGGCAAGGAAGCGCACGAAATAAGAATCGCTGCAAAGGTTTTTTGCTGGCGAGCCGGCTGTGGTTTTAAGGCCGTGTCTTTTGACGACTATGTTTAGTTGTTCCTCACAGCAACTAACTGAAAGCAAAAACCACAGCCGCAACATATTAAAAGTGGCAAGTTTAGCAACAACACAGAAGCAAGTCAAATTTCTGTGGATTTGCTCCTTTGCAAACGTTCTTCATACAGTTTCATCTTTCAAAATGTTTAAAACTTTAAACTTTCTAAGAGAACACATTAATAGAAACATAGGAAATATATTAAGCCAGATAAGGAATGCCCGAAATTTATATTTTTATTTTATGTAACAGTTACAAAGGAGGTCGTCGTGGTCGTGCAATCAGGTTTGGAATCAGGTTTTTCGCAAAAGTAGCCACGGTATTGTTTACTGTGTGTTCTGGGCCGTCGTGTGGGCACAATCGCTTCAAGTCGGGGCACGCAAGAAGTTTTGCATGTTCACATCTCCACACACAATACGAATATCTTGAAAAAACGCACACCTTTCAACGTAGAGGTGATGTACGTTATCATAAATAACGCTCTTTTAAAACATATTCTGGTGCGTCTTCGGCTCGAGGAATCAACTGTCCATGCCTTTCACTCAGTGGTAAATTCAATTAAAGTGTCTTCTGCCTTCCTACCCTCAGCTGATCATCTAAACTGGTTTCAGCGCGTGTCCAACGCGTACCTTTTCCACTCTGTGGAGAGGGATCCGTGTGGACTCCGTAGGGATTTAAAATCGCTTTTTTGTGTTCTCTTATTTATCGTATTTGCCATTCTTCGAGTCAGTTTTCGAAAAGCTTTTCCAAAAATTCACCGGTTTTCGTTGCAATTGAGATCAGATATGCGTGAGGTCAAGGTCAACTACGTGTATTTAATTTGAAATCAGAAAAACAGAATTGAGTGGCACTTTTGCGGCAGAAGGCAAAAAAGCTGCTTCGTTTTCTTTAAGGCAATTCGTGTTTTTCCTTTGGATAAAACCCAATCGCTGTGAACTGATCAGGGTAAACCAGGTGGTCGTTCTCGGTGCGGATCAGTTGCAAAGTAATAATCCTGGAATATGCACCATACTCAGAAGTTTGGCGTATTTTCCAGGTGATAATACGAAGCTTATTATATTAATTTAACAGTACAAGCGCCGGATCTTGTAACTAACTCAGTTGTAGATAAATGAATACGTTCTGATGAATTGAGATTTCGAAATTAAGAATATTTTTATCCTGCATTATTTTAGAAGAGGCGAAAAGTTAAATTAAGATTTTCTTTCCGATTAAAATGTTTAATTTATCATAATTTGTTTGCGTTTTTAGGCGATTCTATTTATTCAAATAAAGAAAAATAAGATGGAGAATAATAATAATAATAGTAGCAGCTCACACAACCCGACCGATTTTAAGTTTATTTTATTATTGCTATTATTAGTATTGATATGTTTTTAATGAACTCAATAATCAAAATAAATTAGCTTTGTTGCTTGGTCTGAAGTGCGTCTGAGTTTCTTGCTGCCGTCGACGTAACAATATTGCATCTGCGCGCAGTTGTCATCAACGACATCTTGAATTTACTCATTGTTGCTTTTGTTGTAGTTGGTGGTGTTTCTTTCACTGGCAATCGAACAGACGACCTCGCAAATGCAATTTCAATTGAATGCAATGGATAATAATTTCATCATCAACAACAACAACAACAACAACAATTACAGCAGCAATAACAGCAGCGTTCAATTGCTTTCAACAGCAACAGCAGCAACAAACAATCAAAGCGGATGAAAAGCTGATCTTTTATTATTGTTGTTGTTTTTACTTTTGTACGCAGCACTCAGCCAGAAGTGAACTTTTTTATTACTGCTTTGTCTTAAATTTGCGCTCAAGAAAACCGCATAATTACAGATTTCTGCCGTTTTCTGGTTAGTTCTTCCTGTCGTTATTGTGCTATAATATATTTTTCCATGGTTTCTGTGTGTGCCAAAAATGCTCACTACTTTTGAAACCATTGAGTTGAAAGGTTCGCATTCTTCTTTAGATACTTTAGATACTTAAACAAAAGCACAGACCTCGTGTTTTTGTGAATTGCCAAAAATCTAGCTTGATATAAACTATCATTGATTGAGCGAACGGGTTGCGGGTTAAGTAACGCGGCCTTGTTGGTTGTTACCAACGTTACAAATGAGTTAAAAATCAGAGCTACCAGCCAGCTACCAGTCACCAAATCAGCTAGTACTAAATTTGAGGCAAAAAAGTGGAAATAAAACAAATAAATGTTCTAACCGAATTTAATGTTAATTGTTTATTTATTTATGTATTTAAGTTACTCGTAGGTTAGCTGAGGTTACTTGCAACTGAAGTCGATTGAAAGAATAAATAAATACGGGATAATAAAGAACAAATGTACGCCGCATTATTGTCGCACTGTTTCGAAGTTTAGCTCAATCATTGCTCCATCATTAAATCAAGCTAATACATGATTAGACTAAATCATGTTTTTATTTAATTTTTCAGCTATACTATTTTCTTTAAGTCGAATGATTTGTTTTTCAATAACATCGTAAATACTTGTGAATACTGGGGATGCGTTAGATTGAGACTGAGATTTAGTGCTTTAAGCTCGTAGTCTTCTTTTTTGAATAGCACGCTTTTTGTATGAGCTCCGTCCGTCCGTCCGTCTGTCTGTCTCTCATCCATGAGTTACTCAAGCCGAGCGCCGAGCTTCCCCATGAATCTTCGCTGTCTTGGTGTCATTTGAAGGCTGTCCAAACAGGATTGCGACGAGGACGCGACGTTTCCGCACTGCGAAATGCATGTGCTTTGATGACAAAGTCAAGATTTGATTTGATTTGTATGATTTGTCTGAATATTTTTGTCGTTTTTCCGTAGACGTTGTTTGCATACAATTATCTTAACTGAAACTATCTCATAAATAAAGTGAAGTATTCCAATTAAAAGTGGCTAAAGTGGAGGAACAGGGAAGTGACCGGAGTCATTAAGCGCACTGAAACTCTACTCATCATAAAACTGGTTTTTTATTTATTTATTTACACATTCATGCATGTACTCGAATATATTACTAATTGTTAGAGCAAATTTGGTGGATAACTGTTCCACGACAGGAAAAACAATCTTTTATGTGAGTGCAACAAATGTAATTAAATTTTTTAATTAAAGGACATTCCTTTGTGATGCTTAGACGAAGTCGCTGTGGATTATATCCTCAAGGAAGTGTGTCGGCTCTGGTCTGGTGTGAAGATTCGATTCATCGCTGACGCTAAAAGAATAAATCAATGAGATTAATGAAAGTGATAATTTAAAAATGAAAGTTAAGACTTAAAATGTTACAATATTAAAACTAAAACTAAAAAAAACTAAAGAGTTAAATTGCGCCTAACTTTGACCTGTGTTAGTTGATTAAAATTGCTTGAAATGTTTTGGAGATTATTATAATACGTATTAATAAAATGCTAATTAAATGATTTATTTTTCCTTTCGTTTTCGTTTGTAGAATAAACCTGGAAAGAAGGGAATTCCTATCAAAAGACAGAGTTAATATTATTTTTTGTTGTGTTGAATAAAGATATAAATTATAGAAAAATAACAAGATTCCTATTAGTATAAAAGAGCATCGATTGCAAAGGATCGATTCGAATTCGTGGGATTTGTTTCTCGCTGGACCTCCTCGCTGCAGCTCCGTGTTGCCTGGAGTGCTCGGGTGACCGATGATTCCGTGCGTGAGCCTGGCGGAAACCAGTGTGCTGGGCAACATGAAGGAACGCGTCAAAGAAATGAAGGTTTTCGGGTGCCGGCTGAACTTTTGGAACAGCATCGGGCACAGTTTGACGAGCTCGAAAGGTATGTCCGGCGCTCACTTTTTCCTTCATTTTTACTTATGATTACACCCCAGCAACATGTCTCAACCTGTTGTATTTGTGTGGCAACATTATTCCCATTTTAAAACCTTGAGTCTGAGTCCGAATGTTTCTGGATGTTCATCATGTTGCCAACGATGTTTCGAAAGCGTTTGATGCCAACTTTGGCAGCTTTCACCTCATTTTCACTCTCTTTGCATTGCATTTCCCTCATATTTTTCTCTTTCTTTTTGGGTCTTTTCTAATAAGAATGCTTTCATTTGATTTTGGTTGAGGTTTGGATGCGAGTGTGGAACTCGTTTGGCATTCAAGCATTAATTCAATCGTTAATTCAATTTGAAAACTCGAAATATAATCAAGAATCGACAAGACGCATGCGTGCATGTTGTATGCACCACACAGGTTGTGTGCACAGCTGTCACTGTCAATGACAGTGATGGATGAACCCATTGCAATTGATTGAAGACTCGTCTGCTTGGTTGTTGCATCATGTTTCAAGTAGAAATGATAATCTTACTTTCTATCTGTCATTTTTACATCCTACACTCGAAGGTGTGTATTTGGTTCATCCATTTGTTTGTAAAGAAGGCGTGGCAGGTATGGAAAAGTACATAATATATTCTTGATGAAAATGGGAATGATCCGTCTAATGGATTCGATTCTATCCGACTGTGGTTGACTGTTTTAGTAAACTTTATTAGGACTTCTTTTAATCACTTTTCAAATGAACTTAATTACCTTAACTTTAATGTTGGTTGCACTTTGCAGTTGTTTCGCGACCATCTTTTATGTTTTTTGAGAATATTTCCTCTTATGTTTTATTCCCCTTGTTATTTATTCCGGGTTCATCATCATCTTGATCGAATGAGTAAGAGACTGTCACGAAAAATTGCAAACACAATCATTTAATGTTTATTAAAATCAAAGCTTTGACTTCTAGTTTCTGCTACAAAAGTGAAGGTTTGACATAAAGTAGAATTGTATACGGAATCGAATCGATACTTATAAAGAAACTGCTAGTGGTTTATTCATTTAATTCGCTGCTGGATGCAGATGGCTAGAGTGGTAACTGGTTTGAAACTGTTGTTGTTTGTCAGCATTTTGCATGCTTTTCATTACATTTCTGCTTGAGACATTCACTGCATTCTTTCAGAATCGAAGTTATTAAATGCACAACTTAGTCATAATAATCAATCCACAAAAGAGCAATGAAAGTAGGAAAAAACGCAAACTTGCATTTTATATATTAAAGTTAAACGGATTTAAAAGAAAGAGCAAACAGTTTAAACGTAAACTTTCGCAATAAATTTTACTGTTGTCAGAACAAAAAACAAATAAATAAAAAAGAATTTATTTACTACAACGAATTGAATTTAATTGCTTTTATAAGCTTATCAAGACTCTTTTCAGGTATTTTTTAAGAAAGAATAAAAGAGTTTTCTTTTAAGCTGCTTACTTTTTCAAAGGCGTGTCACATAAAAAATGCTGCTCGTCAAATTTAAAAACAAATGAAAATAACACAAAAATAAAGAACTTAAAAATCAAAATAACAATGCAAAAAAAAAACAAAAACAAACCGCAATAAAAACAACTTTTTTTTAATCTGTTCAACTTCGTGCCAAAGTAATTTAATTATTGTTACTCGCGATGAAATTCCAAAATTTGCCCCAACCTTTTCTATACTTTGTCGTTGTCTGTGTGTTGGTCGGTTGTTTGGAGTGAGAAACTGCCAACCAGCCAACGAAACGGCGTTTAGCTTTAAAGCAGAATGCACTTGGCAACGTGCACCCGGAGAAACAAATCCACGTTGGCAAAAACAGCTCCGTAATTTATGCAAATTTGAGAAACGTGCTGAAAATTTGCCGTGTGCTACCAATAAATGTGGCAGATACAACAATTTCATTTCTTTATTACTTCATTGAATGCAAAGATACGGTTAGTGTTAAAATAAGTTTAATAAAACAAAGCTCTGTGTTTTTGAGAACAACTTAAAACCGCGGCATATTAATTTTAACCAAATGCTATGAACGCGCTGCCGACTCAGGATGCGTCGTATGAATTTTGCTTCGTGGCTAGCAAGCACTTAAACGATGACGTATTCTTCCACCCTTGCGCCCTGTTGATTTGACATGCGCGTCCCATGTTAATTTTCGGTCCGGGTCGGGTCTTTGTTCCAGCTGTCGGTGCATCGCGTGCGAGGACTTAGCGTCTTCGCACGTGTGCAAAGTGTGCAGGCGTCACTCCGCGTGCCGCTTTGTCGATAGAGCAGAGCGCGTGTTGTTCCATTAGTTATATATAAGATATGTAAGAAATCTGTCCACAGTTCTACGGACGGTTCAGCTGGAATGAGCAATGCTCTACTGGCAAATAGTTTGCACATTTGTGTCCGCATTTGACGCGAAAGATTTGACAGCAACAGAAATGTAACAACGTCAACCACAACAGCAACAATGCACCAAGCAAGTGTCACTCGAACAGTATTAGCAACAACAAGCATACAAAATTGTTGTTTATTTTTGAACTTTGAAGTTTGCTCATACTGTGTACCCGTGCCACTTCATTACCGGCCCTGTGGTTTTTAAACAGCAACAATGACAAGATCTGATCTTTGAATTTGCATGTTTGTTTGTATCCTACACTCGAAAGTGATGGATACATACATATATAGGGTGTGTAATCACTAACTACGATCACTGCCAACTTAGAATCTATTATCTACTATCGGAGACTCTACTGTCAATCTATTAACAATTGTACGGAGAAAAGAGTACGGAGATTTTTGGAAATTTATATAGAATCCTGCGGATGTAGGGTATCTAAACTCTGGTAACAGTTTCTGGTGTTTGAGCCTTTACTTTGAATTTCGTATTTACAACAATCATTTAAAAGCTTACCAATATATTAGCACCTCTATTTTGAAGTTATTGCCGGCAAGTGTCGTTATGGTTGGTCCGTGGTTACCTTAAATAATCGTGGTTGGCTTTTGACTTTCTTTATATCGTCAATCACTGTGTCACTGTGTCTAAAACCGAACAAGAGAAATAATATTTAATGGATTCAGTCAAGATTGTACCAGTCGGTAAGCTTTGTTTAGTACGCTTTAAGGCCGCTCCAGTGCATTTAAAATTCGAAAATTTGAATGTTATATTTGTTGTATTTGTTGCTTTCCGTATTTAAAGTTTTCAAGATATAGTCGAGGCGATAGAGCACGTGCCCGTTACCACTGATCGCCAGATTCTGCGGCAATTAGTCATAAACGGTTGCCTTAAAGTGGAGTAATTGAACTCTGAATATCGGTTGGAGTTTATAATCGGTCTGTCTACCGAAATAACTACTAAAATTTATTGTACTGAGAATCGGTGATCGGCTCGTAATAGTTATTCTGATGCTTACAACAGAGTTAACGTAAAGTAAGAAAACTACAATAGAGAGTCAAAAGTCTACCGAGTTCTTGTTTATATTTTTAATAACCTGAAGAAAGTCAGTAAATGGAGTCTGTTCTCGTTGATTCTTTGAAGTTGACAAGCTGACAACCTTCGATACTTGGACTTAAATTCAAACAGAAGAGATTACAAAAATAATTTGATAGAAGAATCTCCGAGGTTAACTTGTCAGCAGTTTTTGTCACATGTTTTTACTGTTGACGTTGGCGAAGACTTAAATTTTTGTTGATGGCATTGAGCAACAGCAACAACAACAGCCAGAATGGATGCCAAGAATTCTTTATGATTGGCTCTTTTTTACCCACCCCCTCACGGATTGTCAGATTTTTGAAAGAGTAAAAAAATAGTATTCATAAATAGCAGCACCGTTTAATGTATGTAGCTGTCTTATTATTTGTATTTAATTATCAAAGCAATTATTGGCTAAGCGCTGTTGCTATGTGCGTAGGTTTGCTTAACCTGTAAGCTCTGGTTTTCACAAAGGAGAAGAAAATAGATTTAAAAAACAACAACATTTTCCCGGGCTTGTCTTAAATGCTTATAAGCTTCGAGTCTTACTTCTCGGAGTCGCTCTTCTCTTTTATTTTTTTAGATATCATCTTTTTTCGGTAACTTTTCATAGTCTTGTCATTTATGTAAAGAATTGCATTTATGTAAAGAATTCTTCTTAGTATACGATAGATCGTCATTTTAGCCCTGAACTAAAGGTGAAGTTGCGATTGACGGCCTTCCTTTGAATATGATTTGATGTGAAGAATGCGTAAGAATGCTGACAAGAAATAATTTTTCAAGTTTTATACATTAGATAAGACTCTAGGTTAGCTTAAAATTATTGTGTGTTTTTAACCAATCCAAAAAACACGCTTATTTTTCAACCTGCCTGAAAGTAAATTCGTAGCGAACTTAGCACAGACACGACCCAGAAAATTTACCACATCATATTCTTCAAGCCCACCACAGTTCCGTTATTTTACGAAAATATTGGTATTGTTGTGATTGTTCCTTGTCGTATTTTTTATTACCTATGTATTTCAGTTTTTTTTTTGTAACTGAAACAAAACCTATTTTCAGTTGCCAAAACTACTGTCACAGAGGAATTTAATTCTACTTCCATTAAATTGGCTCTAATTGGCTAAATAGGCTCCACCCTTAAAAAGATGCCTCCCTCTGATGACAACGCAAAATGCTTTATGTCGATTTTCAATGGTATCGGCATCTGCGGCGCCAGAGAGAAACGAAAATGCTTCAGTAACAGCGACAAACCGACCATCATCTGCATTTCACCAAACCGCATTCCGATGCAGTTACGTGGACCCTCGCCAAAAGGCAACCAAGCCACCGAGCTTCGTTTCTCCACCATGGCAGGAGTGAAATTATCTGGATTGAATATCTCCGGGTCAGCATAAATATCTGGATCGTTGTGAATAGCATCGATTGGGATGACTACCACGGTGCCTTTCTCAATAACATGTTTGGTATTCGGCACAGGATAATCGTTGATGGCTTTTCGTACAATAAATGAAGCAACTGAATACATTCGCTGTGTTTCTGAAAGGGTCAACAAAGAGGGGGAAAAACGAAACTTAAATAAATCACGACATAATCCTTCTCCGATAATCTAACCCCGTATAATCTGCTGCAGGTATTTCATCTCATACATGCACTCGTAGGTGAAAACCGAGTTGTGCTGTTCCAACACTGCGTTAATCTCCGCTCTTGCGCGCTCCTGTATCGCCATATTCACCGCCAGTTCATAGAGACAAAAGCCCATTGTACTGGAACTGGTTTCGAAGCCCGCCAGGAAGAAGACAAACGTTTGCGCCGCTATTTCCCTTACCGTCAGACCACCCAGCTCATTGTTCCTCTTCAACTCCAGAAGCAGATCCATGAAATCGTTTCGCTGCACTTGTGTGCGTTCCCGATACTCCACCGTCTCTTGTACCACCCGCGTGAAAAACTGGTGTACATCCTCTGGCACTATTTTAACGCCGATCCGCCGGGCCAAGTCCGGAAACGACTGGATGAGAGACAAAATAACGCCTTTGTGCCGACGCACGCTGAAGCCTTTCTTTCCCATCAACCGGAACTGAGCCTGTGGGTCATTGAGGCTGTTGCACTCCAGGCCAAAGGCGCAGTTCCCGATCACGTCGGTGGTGAAGCGTTCTAGCAGGTCCTTAATTTCGATGTATACATCGGAAGATGGCGGCGACTCACCGCCCAAATCTGTTCGCAGAACTTCGACAAAATGCTCGGCCACCTGCACCACGGTGGGTAGCATAAACTTCATTTTGCCTGAGGAGAAGGTGGGTGTCAGTTTGTTGCGCAATTTTCGCCATTTCGGGCCGTCCAAATTGAACAGATGTCCCGAGAGCGGATCGTCGCGTTCGTTGTAGTAGCTGCCGCGATATGCGAAGTTGGCAAAGTCTCTGATCAGCACCGATTTCACCAGTTCCAGATCGAGCAGCACCGCCGCAGGCCGCATGTACAAATAGAATCCCCCAAACGAAGCTTGGCCCTTGTATTTCTTATAGAAATCGCGAATCGGTTGACGCAACGGCTGCGTGCGTCCCACCTCGCGAAGGTTGCCGTAGAAAAGGACAGGTTTTTCGTGCACCACGCCGCGGGACGTCCAGTACGAGAACCGTTGGCGGAGCAACAGATAACTTAACGAGCATAAGGCGATCAAAAAGTAAGCCAAAATATGCAGCAGATCCATCTCGTTGCCGGTGGTTGTCCGTAGTGATTGAAAAGCAGAGTGGAGCGCAGTCTGTTTTTGTGGCGAGCTTAGCCTTTAATTCTATTTTTCGCTTACTCACTGTGATCAGCGCTTCTTGCTAAACTGCTGCTGCCATAATAAAAATATCAACAATATATGATCGAGCTAATCTAACTAAATATGAATAAGAATGATAACAATCAAATTCTTGTATTTAATTCATTTCGGTACAGAGAAAAAAATTTTGTTGTTTTCGAGAACCTATACAGGATACGCTACTGAAACCCTAAAGAACCATTTTCCACTTTCGTTTTCCGATCGTCCGTAAAGAGGTGGTGGGTCCTTGCTTAAGTCACTAAAATCGATAAACTCCAAGTTCGAATTCAAATTCTATCCGTTATCATATCTTTCTATCCGTCTATCCGTTATCAGTTATACATATTTTTCAAGCAATTCGAATAGCAATAGAACTAATGTTGTATCTCTTCTTAACATCTCTTAATAAAATATTTTGAACATCTCATAAAATGTTATTTTTTATTGTATTTCTAATTTTTAGTACCAGATTATTTGATAGAGTGCAAAAAAGGTTAACAAATACTTTTGATAGAGATCAGAATTAACAGTTGGATTAACTGTTGTTTACAAAACAGTTTATAACTCATAACTGAATCTTGACAAAAAGTGTAGTTGGTGGTGGTGGTGATCGCGGTATTTTTGTTGTTATTGCTTTACTTTTTAGACTTTTTCTTGTTGTGGTTTAAGTTGTCTCTCTCTCCTGGTTTTTCGTCGAACAAAAGTTTGTCGAAGGGAATGATGAGGTCAGTTTTGAATTGGCCATTGACGCCACATTCCTTCCAGTGCACGACTGAAGCTCCAGAAAAAAATACTTGGAGAATCGACACAAATCGTCATATTCTTTAAAAACGTGATTCTGCTTCCTCTCTACCAGTTGAGATCCGATCGATAAACACCTGCTCCATGGTAGTACCTGACTACTTGATCCTGACCACACCCTTGCAATAGTTTTAACAATCCAAAAAAATATTCAGAGCCCATTAAAAAAAATTTTAATTTCTATTTTGAAATAAAAAAAAGATTTGAAAAATGTGGTGAGTTCGCTCCGAATTTGACTTCGCACAGTTTATTTTGGAAGCCCATTTAAACAGTATTTTTTGCTATAAAGTACACAATAAGAGCATTGAACCCAGCACTGTGTTCAAAAACTAACAAAACCTTGTATATTGTTGAACACATATACTTTATTATAATCCGCTAGAAGAGAGAGAGAGAGAGTGATAGGGAGACTCACACATAATAAAACATGCTCGGTATTACATCTACGACTGGCAAAAACCAGATCTTAAGAAGCCTTGAGTTGGTGTGCACGTCATTGACTTTGAACTCAAGTGATGAAAATTTTAAATACCAACGTACGTAAAAATATGTTGAATAGATTGCAAATAATAAATAAATAATAAGGTTTGCATTACTAAATATTGCCTGATTGTCATTGGTGCTCATTATTGGCAAATCAATACGAAATGCCCGTAATTTTCGAATAGCCGAACCTGAATAAGAGGGACATCTTAAAACTTCTTAAAATAAAGTAAAAACATACAGAAAAGGACTAAAAATATTTTGCATGGAATGTGCACCCCAAATCTTTCTTCTATTTCTTCTTTACTATTTTCCAACATAAATGAAGTAATACGAAATAGTAAATTATTCCAACATCAGAGTAAATTACTAACATTTATACAATTTGAATGTGATTAACAAAACCATAGAGATATCCAGCGTCAATTCACAACAGTCTCGAGGAGCATAATCACGATAAACTTAAAAATGATAAGAATGAAATAATAATAATAGCGCAATTCTAATAACACTACGCTGTGAAAGTCATCAAGACAGCTAGCAGAAGACCAAGTTTCTGGTTGGTCTCCGATCCTCGGATTCCTCAACTCAACTTCCTTACGTGACCAAACACATTTGTTGCATTGCCGCTTGGCTGCCGTCTGCGTCGTCGCACGCCTGCTGCGGTCGCCCCGTGAAATCGATACCGCTTCTAATGAGGCTGCGGTAATTAAACACTTGTTTAGCGTTTATACTGTATGCCGCGCATTGTTGCACAACATCTTAACTGACGCCGTCCATACACAGTCGTAACTCAACTGAGACCCCCCCACCCTCTCCCCTCAACCGACCTCTCGTTCGCAGCTCGTGTCTAGTGTTCGTGTATTGTTCTGGCGTCGAGCCAGATGAGTACTCCACTTGATTGACACTACGCGCGGTTAAACTTGGCGGCCCGTTTTGTACCCTCCACGAAATAAGGTGTTAAAATGTAAATACTTAGCACGAGGTTGGAGCGTTGCGGCGTGGGTCGAAAGGAGGGCGGGTGGTGCGACGGTGACGATGGCGCATTTAAACATTTTAAACGTCAACCAAAGTTTTGTCATCTAAGCGTTGTTAATCAGTCGACTGGAAGAATGTGGTTTCTTGAGGTTGTTATTTTGTGGTTTGGAAAGAGAGAACTCGAGCTCATATGCTTGGCGCGATGCAGAAAATTTAAAACCTTCGATTGTCACGAGATCAGTGTAAGTTACGTTACTATAAATTAGTTTAGTATATTATTTTTCCTCTATTATTTACCCGGCATTTAAAAGTTCTCTGTTAAGACTTATAATATTGATAAACAATTAGAGTTCTAAAAATTTCGCAATAAAAAAATACTTATAGATACTCACTAAATATAAAGCTTAACTTATTTGGCGTTCGTCATTTTTATCAACTCACATTAGAGCCGTCCTCATCATGAGAGTGTCGCGTCTGTCTCATTAACGTGCTACTATAAGAAGAAGAAACATAAAATGGAGCCAACTGCTGGTGCAAAACAACAACAAAAATAATATGATTCTTTAATTATGCACATTGAAAAAGCATGCTGTATTTTATACCCTTTTGTTTTTGTTGCATTTGCTGTCGCTGTCGCTGTTGCTATTCTCTTTGTCTACACTTTTTTCTTCGTTTTTCTTACCTGTTAACTTAAATATTTTTGCGTATTTCTCTTCACTGTCTCCGTGCGTCTCTTTTAAGTTAAGAGTGACCTTCATTCGTTGAGTTGAAGTATGAAGTCGATATCGACTTTACCCTTAAATGAATAATTTTAAACCTCTTTAAACTGTCTTAAAGAATCCAGTTTTAAGCTCTGAAGTTTCTGTTGTTGTTGCATTGTTTTTGCCCCTAACAAAAAGCAATAAAGTGCTTAAATTTAGTGACGTCTAAACCAGTTGAGAATTCATGGAAATAACTTTTTTAATTTTATTATATTCTAAATGTTTTAATCTCAATAATATTTTCAAAGTTATAGAAACTTTAATAATTATTTTGATTTTATTCAGAAATCAGTAAACTCAATAATTATGAAGACCAACAATTTTATTATTATTAAATAACGAATGCGTTATTACTGTTGACCACAAAACAGAGCGTTGTTGCGGGCAAAAGTACTCTTGGGTTGGGTTGGGTTGGGTTGGGTTGAATTTGCTACCCAAGATGACAGTAATTCTCATTGGCAAAGTGTTTCTTTGAAATATTTTCCAGTTTTGTGTTCATATTAAACATTTGTTAATCTTTTAAACTCGGTTTGATTGTTTGCTTGCTTGCCTTGAACTTCTTTCCACAGGCTGGACTTTTTTCTTATAATACAATAATTATCGTCGATGGATACATGATAATCGAGTAGCAAGTAATAACAATACGATACACGTTTTCCCATGAGTCGTGTTATTAACCTCTTTTTACACCAACAGCTGTCAAATTCTAGTCATTCGTGTTGTTGTTGTGCTCATTTCCTGTTTATATTCACACCCAGCTGTAAATTCATTCAACAAGTATTTATTGTTGCTGTAGTTGATTTTAGACACATACAAAAAGAAAAGAAAATGTGTCAAATATTGTAATTGAGTTCGAATTCGATAATTGCACTCGGATAGGATTTGTATTTCTTCTCTCAACATATGTAAGCTTTAATTTGTTCCTTTAACACAAACTAATCTCATTAATTGTCTTCGAAAACAGTTATGATATCTCAGTCTAAATAATAAAGTTTTATCGACTGTTTTTTGGGTTCAGACCAAACTCGGGTTCTACTAAATCTAGTTTTGGCTCCTAATTTTATTTCGCTATTGGGATATGTTTTCCATCTTTAAACATCATCTTAATGAAAGTATTTTTTCCTTGCATACTTTGCAGGTTGCACACTTTTAGGCGCCTTCATTTTAAGCGCTGTGTTGGTTTACAGCACTATTAACATCATCATTATTATGAGCTAAACTCTATTAATAACGACATTAAAACAATCACTATTAATAACAATACATACAATAATCTCTTTACAAAAATATGCTTTAGTTAATCTAAACTTGGATTTATTTGCTTCTAAAGTATGCAGAATTTCTTTAGGTTTAAATTCGAAGTGTTTAACTAAAGGAAAATTTACTCAGAGTTCAGTTAAGCTATACTTAGTATCTTTAGTTTTTGTGTTGAAATAGTTAAAAGAATCTTACAAAAAGTTAAAAGAATTTTAAAATTCCAAACAGACGAACATCAAAGAGTGTTTATCTTGGAAGGAAAAGTAGCCTAGTTTATTTGTTGCTCGTTTCTTCTTTCATATCGGCATCTTCCAGAAGATTTGCTTATCCATATAGTTTCCATTGCAACTATCCATTTTATTGTAATGGAGTTCTTTTGCAAGCGCGAGTGAAGAAAACTACTCTGAAGTTGTTACTGCTTTTTTATACCAGAGTTAAACATGACTTCTAACGGCGGACTGGCCGAAGCTCATATACCCTACACCCGTAGGATAAGGTATTGAATTCAGTTGTCCGATTTGCCCTGACACATAAAAACGCCGAATATAATGTCAATTTTACATCTGAAATACTATCTGAGAAACTCAGCTCTTAAATCGGATACATGGATATTTAACCTCCAATACTAATGAATTTTCTCACTGCGTATCCGCCAATAAACGCATAAATTTGCATTTCTTCATCTTCTTAATTTATTTGGGGTTCGCGTAACGAAGGCGTTGATGTTGCTTGTTGCTGTAGCTGTGGTTTCTGTTGTCGCGTAGCTGAAACTTCAATTGCGAATGAAAGACTGCTTCAGTGCCTGAAAGCACACAAGTAATTCATGTTTTTTTTAGTTCCTCAAAGTTCGTTGGAGTTCGGTTCATCACTATTTTCCTGTTTAATTTCTTGCGGTTTCATTTTGAGCATTACTTGAGTACTTGAGCATTACTCAAAGCTTCTCTCTGATTAAATGCAATGCTTCGGATCGTCTCAAATCGAAGGAACGGCCACACGAATACTTAAAAACTGACTCAACTTATATTCCACAGCTTTTTTCCTGCTTAAGATTATATGTACTACTTTCAAAGTTGGAAGCGGCTCCTATAGTGAATTCAGGTTTGCCCTCGTTGTGCTTCTAGAGGCATCCATCCATCATCAGCAACAAGTGTTGAGTTGCCAAAGCAACTGGCAACTCTGAAGCGGCGGCAGCAGCGGCGTGGAAGTTGCCACAGCACTTGTAGCTTGAAGCAACTTTTGACTGCCTGGCAGAATGTCGGCGAGACTGACTGACTGGCTGTGTGCCGGATGTTATTGTAAATCACGCAGCTGATTGCTTTGAATACTACCACAAGAGCAACAGCAACAACAACAGCAGCAGCAAACAAGTCAGTCTCTTCGCAAGTCAAGTTTCAGTCCACAGTCGGCTCAGTCGGCTGACTGAGTTGTAGTCGTCTCTGAGTTAAAGCATCTGAATGCTGCTGCGCTTCGTTGCGTGCGATGTTGTAGTTTTTGCTGCTGCTGCAGCTGCTGCTGTTGTTGGTATTTGTTAATATGTATTGTTTTGTGGTACACGTATCAAGTGCTTTCGGCGCTAGTAATACTGGCCAAACGATGTTTCTTGCTTGCGTCAGTTGTTCAGTTAAGTTTTAAACATTTACTGCAAAAGATCGCCGCGTTGCGTCTGCAATTTATAAAAATAAAAACAAAAAAAATGTTGAACTACTTAATTTTAAACAACAAAGAAAAAGCCCATTAACAATCCATAGATTACATTTAAAGCTATTGAAACAATAAAAAAATGGAAACGAATTCCTTCGACTGGATTTAGTAGTGGTTTTTGCTCGAAAGTGTTTTCGCCACGAGTCACTTTTGTGTTGAGTGTGACGAGCTCTTTAAAGGCTAAAAGTTAAAAGTTACCCACTTAAAAGAGTACCCAAGTGTATTGTGTAGTGTAGTGTCGTAGGTCGTGAGCGAAATATTCTTGTGTCGCTCCAATCTTTTCGAAATTCACGTTTCTGCAGCTCTTCTTGTAACATTTAATTGCATCAAAATTAAATAACAAACAAACTGAGAACTTTAAGTAAAGTAAAAAGCTCAGAAAAGTAGTGAAACGTTGCTACTTTTTTCGAGTCTTCCGTTTGCTTTGCGCTGTCGCAACAGTTACAACAACAACAACAACAAAAACTGACTGGCACCAACAACAATAAAACGAAAAATCATTTCATCACGAAGAAGCCACGAACCAAAAGTAGTTGAGTGACTAGCATGACGTTTGTAGTGTGTCTTAAGCTATACTTGTTGTTGTAGCTTTTGCATGACTGGGTATAGTGTGTGGGTATGTATGTGTAGTTGTGTGTGTGTGGTTGTGTGTGTGACCGAGGACCAAGGGGGGAAAGGGTTCGAGTGTCGTACAAGTGCAGATCCGTCCAAAGGTTCTCAAATTCGTTACTCGAATCATTTTAAATACTTTAAATATTATATCTCATTCTCATGCAATGTTATTTAATTTTTTATTAGTTTTTCGTTTAAAATTAAATACTTTCCATGAAATTTAAAAAGAAAAAAGTACCAAAATTAAAAATAAGAAATTAACCATTATAAATGAACATTAAATATATGAGAGTAAGAAACTAACAAATACAGATATATATTCTCTCTTGTCCTTAATTTCTGTATTTTCGATAGAAACAGCAACTCGAGCAACGTAACCGTAACTTTTTTGCAGCAACGGTTACAGCAAACAAGCGAAATACGAAGAAAAGCAAAATTTAAAAAAAAATTGGGAACAGTTGTTAATTAGTTAAAAAGTTATATTACATATTTAATTTCAACAAGTTATCGTTGTTGTTGTTGTTGTTCATTTCGACTGTTTGCACCTGACGATTACGCGACGTTTGCAGTTAGCTTTGCTTGCAATTGTATTTGCATCTAAGATGGTTGTAGTTGTTTATTTGACTCTGTCTGTCTCTCTCTCGCCATGCGTGTTTGTGTGTATCGTGTGTGTGTGTGTGTGTGCGCAAGTATAACGGCAACTCATTACTTGTTTTCGCATTAGTTTGCTTTAAGGTCAGTTAACGTGTTTATTAATTGATCTGCTTAATAAAAATCAAATCTAAAAAGTAATGTTGAAAGCGAAAATATCGTGTTAAAAATAACAACAGACACATCGAAACCAGCTTTCGGAATGAATTCTTAATTCAACTGTACTGGAACTGTAAAAAGTATTGAAGAGTCTTCTGCAAGAATATCGTCCAAAATAATACGAAAAACACTTCGAAAACTGCAAAAAGTGAAAAAGTGATTTCGGTCGGTTTCTTGTTCTATTATTGTTTAGCATTACTACTTTACTAAAAAAGCAAAAGTTCGAATTCACACAAACCGACGATTGCACCAACAAAGAGCACAGTTTATAGCCAAGAAGGTGCAGATGTTCATCGTTCGCCGCCATCTTTAATTCCGTCCTCATTCACTTGTTGCGAACTGCTGCGTGGCACACTTCGCGTGAATCGATTGTGATTTATTTGTACGCAGAAAGTTGGGCAACATCTGTACATCAAGAAGCAGCGAGAAAACGCGAAGAAAAACGCAGCTGAGTTTCGAAGCAGCTGCTGCTGTTGCTACAGACCCACAACCTGCTAGTTTTTTTTTGTAGTTTTTCCTGAAAGCAAAACAGCTTCAGCTCCCCCCGCATCGCCTGAAAAAGTAATCCAGTTGCCTGGCTGGCTTCACAGCTGAGCAACGCAAGTGCGACGACATCGCAGCGGCACCATTCGGCACCGATAATGATGCTTTTGTCTGCTCTGAAGCTGGGTAGGTTTGCGCTTATTTTAAGTTGTTTCTTATTTCTAGAGTTTTCGTAACTTTGGAGAAATGTACGCTATTTACACCGCACCGAAACCGTCCATTGTTTCTGGTTAAATGGCGGTTTTTCGGTGGTTTTCGACTTTCATCTGCATTACATTATATTTGAACGTATATTCTGTTGTCTGGTGATCATATTCAGTACTCAAACTAAAGTAAAAGTCTCAACAAAAGAGTACAATTGCTAAACACTCAGTTGCTGAAAGCAGTCCTGAAACAATATTGTTTTCCATCGACATAAAAGAGTTCATTGCAGATGCAAATGGAAGAACTTATGTCGTTGTCCCATTCACTCGCAAACTATGAGAGTGGGAGAGAGAGAGAGAGACCAAGAGCGCTTATGGAAACCTTTTCTTTCACGAAACTACTTTCCTTCGCATTCCTAGATGGATTTTGTAGTTGATTTCCCCGCAATGACAGCAACAATAGCAGAAAAACAATAAATCAAGTGTTGCTTCGGTGAAAACTTGCTACAAACTGCTCACGGCTAAGTTAACGAGATATGATTCGGCCAAAATAAGTAGGAAGAAAATAAGGTAGATATTAAAAAAAGACGAAAAAGTCGTTTGCGGAAAAATCGTTGCTGTGTTGGCTAAAAATTTAGTAAAGCCAAAGAGAAAAAATGTTTGCAGAAATGTGGAAAAAACAGAAAGTTTTTCGTTTTCCCACAGCAATTTTTCTCTAATGCTTTCGATTTTATTAATTTTCTTCACAGACGGATTATTTATTTCTCGTCATGTTGTTGTTGTTATTGTTGGCTTTAATTTTTCTCGTATTCAGTGTAAAAGATTGGATTAAAATGTTATGCAACATTGTGTATGGAAAGAAACTTGAAAACCGAGTTGCTTCTCATGAAGAAATCGTATTCTTCGTAATAATGCTAAACTAATGAACTGATTAGTTGTTGTAATGAACTGATTGATTATCGCTTTAACTTTATACTTGACTATGCTAACATAGTCACTTCTCTCTCTCTCTCTCTCTCTCTCTCTCTTTCAGTGTGAAATATTGGTCTTCTTTTCTCTTTCTACTGTTCTATGAATTATGACTGAATTCACAACTTATGAATAATTTGTTCATCCTTATTTTGTACTTCTTTGTTGTCTCAGTTTGAAGCTCTGTGGTTGTTCTCTTTGTTTGTTGTTCGCTTTGAAACATGTCACGTACGTCACGATCACGTCATTTCAAACGTTAACATTTAAATTTACCCCTTTTTATGGTAGTTGTTGCTTTTAGTATGGAATGAAATAACTGTGAATCGTGTTTAATTCTTTATTATACAACAACAACAACGATATTTGTTGATGCAAACAGCATCTGAACTACAAAATGGAGATTTCTTTATGCTGTTTTTGTTGTATGCATTTCCTTTGCATCATGAACAATCCTGCAAAACTGTCAAATGACACTTTTCCCTCCCCCCCTGCTTCATTTTTGCTCCAAGTCCCTTTCTTTAAGTATACTTTCAGGTTCTACCTTTAAACTTATTCGTACATTTAACTAATCAATAGATTTGAATTGTATTTTCATTCTTTTATTTATTTCCTTTTTTTCATATTCGTTGTTTTTATCGCGATTTTACTTTCGTAGAATGTAATGTTTATATTTATTTGTTAATGGTTCTATAAGTTAATGTTATATTTTATGTAATATTTTACAACAGTTCATAAATGTTTGAGTAGGTTTTTCGATTTTATTATTATATCTTCTTAGTTACTCTTTTCATTGAATGTGAACTATCGTATGATTCAAGGTCAGCATGAATTTCTGCAGCGTTTCTTTTCTGTTCTCTTCACAACGATAGCTTTATACGTATAATGTTAATCTTTTAAAAGTATCGCCCACTTCGTTTTTCGCTTTTGATCAGTTTCTTGGTGAGACTTTTATTCAGAATCTTTTGTCTGTGTTCGGGCAACATTTTGCGAGTCGACTTTTAAGTCGCTTGGATCGTAAAATGTATTTAAAGGCGTGAGAAACTTTTGCAACATCTTCTTTCTTTTCTCCTCCTTTTTGTGGGGATCTTCGATGGTTCTAGACTACAGACTTTTATTCGTTTGCTGTTGAAATGTACGAGTATTTTGAGTTTGTTGTTGTTGGCATTTCCGGTGCGCGATTTTGTTTGTTGTTGTGTCTCCAATCCAATCAGCTTCTTCTTTTTATTATAAAGTACATTCTTGTAGATTGTCTATGCACTAGAACCCAAACTAAACCATAGTATTTCCGAAAAGTCATTCAATTAATTGTTAGCATTATTGTCACTGCAGCTACTGACGGTGAACGAACAAAAGACTTAAGCAACGAACTCGGATTTACATATATGTACTTGCACACGTACATAGTAATGTTTTTCTGTTGGATTTTTATATTTAATAAGTTGTTAATCAATACGAAGATAACGCTGTGTGCATGCGTATTTGTGAGATTGTGTGCTTGCAGCCTATCAATCAATCACTCCCGACAACAACAACGTCGCACTCTTGTTTGGCATTCAATGGGCGTCCATGCGTGCTGTTCGACGCCATCGACTGCAGCAGAGGCTCGTCGATTTGCCGCTTGTCGGCGCAAATAAATTGAAATGGATTTTTATACTTTATTGTCGTTTCTATTCCTTCGTTGTTTTGTGAACATTCGTAGTCACGCTCTTTATTCATCGAAATTAATTTAGTTGCTGTGCAGTGGCACACAAGATGGAGAGTTTGTTGGCCTCTTGCGATACTGGAAGCGATTTAAAGACAGTCGTTTGTCTGTTTTTGTCCCGAACTGAGTTTCGTTCTTATCGATGAGTCTTTTTCATCGTTAATCAAAATCAATTTAATATTTTTGATTGTACGCAGTAGATTAGCTACTATACTCGTATGTATTTTGTTTCCAGCAACTGTTTACGTATTAAAAGTTATTTGCGCATTTTCTAGTACTTCTGTGTTTGTACTTTTTTCTGCATTTTACTGATGCAGCTTTGCATTGTTTGCATTTGCATTATTTTAAAATTCCATTCAGTCTCGGTGCTCTGTTGTTTCTTTGAATTCGAAACAAGCTTGGGGCCTGGCACTTGATGTATTTTATGCATATGCTGACGGTGAGTGCCGATCGTTTGTTGCTTCCGTTCACCAACACTTCGCTGCTGTTGCTGCTGCTCTTGTGTTGTTGTAGTTTCTTCTTATTCGTTGCTGTTGTTTTCAAGTCAAGCGCATGGAATCTAGATACGAACTCATAACTTGAAAATGTGCATAATTGTCAATACTTCTTCAATAGCAACAACAACAGCAATTGCTAGAGATACGTAATAAATCACTAACATGTGCGGATGTTGTTACAAAACAGGAGCGAAAACAACACGCTTTGTTTTTGTGGAGATACGTTTTAAGAAGGATTTGAGAGATGTTCGTGGTTTTGAGATGTTCAACTATTTTACGTAAAATATACTGTGTTCTGCTATTTTTCACATTTCTAAATCTTTGTTAACTTATCTTTTGCAGGCGCAGGAAGTTCTCCCGCCCAGAATTCAACCCGTAGCATCAGTCCAAATAACTCCACTTCCACCAGTCAATTCAGTCTACACCACAACAGCTCCGGCAGTTTGGGCAGCTCAACGCCCACCTCGGTACACCCACAGGTGAGGTTTTCGCGATTCGGTACTCTCCACTTTTCTCTAATCTTCTGTTTTCATATTCCCACTGCAGTCATCGGTGTCCACATTCAAACAATCGCCAAATATTCTCAACGGCAACGGCTTGATATTGGACAGCACCATGCCAGGTGGTATACCCACACCCGGTACACCGAATTCCAAAGCTAAGGTTGGTGCAATGCCACTTCTTTGAGCAATTAGCAGAGTTGTTTGTTTGAAGTAGTTGTTGAACTTACATTTTAAATACTTGTCGTTGGTTTTGCTTTCAGGACAATTCACATTTCGTCAAAGTTGTCGTGGCTTTGTATCCATTTAAGGCCATCGAAGGTGGTGATCTATCACTCGAAAAGGTAAGTGAGACTTTCGGCAAACTCGCTTTCTTCTACTTACGCTCGTCTACTTATTATAATTGTATTGGTAGAATGCCGAATATGAGGTAATCGATGACTCGCAAGAGCACTGGTGGAAGGTCAAAGATGCTCTCGGTAATGTGGGTTACATACCCAGTAATTATGTTAAGCCGAAAGCATTGTTGGGTCTGGAACGTTACGAGTAAGTTTCCCAAACTCATAAATTGTCTACATGCCGATATTAACGCTTTGTCCTTTCTGCAGATGGTACGTCGGTGACATGTCCCGCCAGCGTGCCGAGTCCCTCCTGAAGCAGGGTGACAAAGAAGGCTGCTTCGTGGTTCGTAAGTCGTCGACGAAGGGCCTATATACTCTCTCATTGCATACCAAAGTGTGAGTAAACGATTCGAAAATCGTGTTGATCGCTTGCTAACTCTCAAAACGCTTGCTCTCTTTCCGCTCCTCGCATTGTCACAGTCCACAATCTCATGTCAAGCATTACCACATCAAACAAAACGCTCGCGGCGAGTACTATTTATCGGAGAAGCACTGCTGTGAGACCATCCCGGATCTAATCAACTATCATCGACACAACTCGGGCGGCCTGGCCTGTCGTTTGAAGTCCTCGCCTTGTGATCGGCCCGTCCCGCCAACGGCAGGCTTGTCACACGGTACTTTCACTTCATTGTTGTATTGTCAGCAAATTGGTAACTTTTTCGATTTGCCACTTGTTTCTCCACACAGACAAGTGGGAAATCCATCCCATGGAACTGATGCTGCTGGAGGAGCTCGGCTCTGGGCAGTTCGGCGTCGTGCGACGTGGCAAATGGCGGGGCTCCATCGACACCGCCGTCAAGATGATGAAGGAAGGCACCATGTCCGAGGACGACTTCATCGAGGAGGCCAAAGTAATGACCAAGCTACAACATCAGAACCTGGTGCAGCTCTACGGAGTCTGCTCGAAGCATCGACCCATCTACATTGTCACTGAGTACATGAAGCACGGCTCCTTGCTGAACTACTTGCGTCGGCATGAGACCACGTTGATCGGAAACATGGGGCTTCTGCTGGACATGTGCATCCAGGTGAGAGATGAACTTGTGATCCCTACAAGAGTTGGCGCTAATTGCTTTTTTCTTTTCTCCTCTCCCTGCTGCTGTTTGGGCGTCAACAGGTCAGCAAAGGCATGTCTTATCTGGAGCGCCACAACTACATTCATCGCGACTTGGCCGCGCGCAACTGTCTTGTTGGCTCCGAGAACGTGGTAAAAGTGGCCGATTTCGGCTTGGCACGTTACGTGCTGGACGACCAGTATACAAGTTCGGGTGGCACCAAGTTTCCTATCAAGTGGGCGCCTCCGGAGGTGCTGAACTACACACGCTTCTCCTCGAAGAGCGACGTCTGGGCATACGGTTTGTACTGACGAAGCACGGAGGCGGTTTGCCACGCATTGCTTCATATGGTCATTAATGAATCGTTCACTTGCAGGAGTGCTCATGTGGGAGGTATTCACTTGTGGCAAGATGCCATACGGGCGTTTGAAGAACACCGAGGTGGTGGATCGGGTGCAACGTGGTATTATTCTTGAGAAACCAAAGTCATGTGCAAAGGAAATCTACGATGTAAGTGTTGGGGAAGAAAGGCGAAAGTAGGAAATCAAAAGATGAACTGAAGATTAGAGGAAAACCAGTAAGAAAGCTATATTCGGCCTGGCCGAATCTTAGATACCCTACACCTAAAAGTTTTAAAAAAAGTGCCGAAGCTAGGATGGGGCGGGGGTGGCGGTCCACTCTGGGCGGCACAATGTCGGGGGCGGCAGTTGTGGAAATCAAGTATTGACTTATTGCATTCTAGGCATTTTTGGGGCTATAAGTTGATTAACCGTTCCGGGCTCCATGAGACCTAGCGACGCCTCTGTATAAATAGTAGGCGTGGTTATTACCTTTTTAAAAAAAAAATAACTAGCTTAGTTGTTTTTATAATTGTGTTCATTTAAACTTTATTTCCGTGGTAATAAACTTTTTTTCATACTGCTATACTGTATATGTAGTGTAAAAGTGGGCGGACCGCACCCAGTTTTGATGTAATAATGTTTTTTTGTAAAACAAGTTGTTATCTAAAGTTTTATTCAGGAAGTTTATATATTTAACAATATAACCCTCTTTTGCCTGTGTAATCTAAAAGTGGGCGGATCACGCCCATATTTAGCACATTCACGGAAAATGCTACTCTATACCCAGGAATGAAATTTTGTTGTAATAGCTCAAAAACGAACGCTGATATCACATTTTTCATAAAAAATAGGCGTGGCCGTGGACCGATTTTGCCCATTTTCAATACCAACCTGCCCACCACATAAAACAATATATCTGCAAAGTTTCATCACGATATCTTCATTGGTTCTCCTGTGATCGTGATTTCAACAGACAGACAGACAGACAGACAGACAGACAGACAGACAGACGGACGGACATGGCTAAATCGACTCAGGAGGTCACGCTGATCAAGAATATATACATATACTTTTCTATACCTATCGTCTCTAGTTCTATGCGTTACACATTTCGTTACAAAGTGAATATACCCTTACCTTAAGGTGTAGAGTATAAATATACAGTATTATAGAGAAAATGTAAGGGAATGGAAATGAGAATCGAAATAATTGTGAAATGGTCAATAAATAGTACCGAGGGCGTGAAAATGATAAATTAGCCACTGTTACTGTCATGGAAGATTACGTACTGATTTGTCGATGAATACCAAAGTACTTCGGCACGAAGGTATCTGATAGCGAGAACGATACCTAATTACGGATCTCCCTTACGGGGTAAGGGGCAGCGAAGTACTCCAGTTCCTATGACACGTATGGCTAAATGTAAAGTGAAAACTGGATGTAGAGTCGAATCGATACGGCACACAAAATCATTAAGATATGAAAATTAGGAAAGACAGGTGTAAGATAGACGAGAGGCAAGAAGAGAGAGAAATGGAAAAAGTAGAGTGCTGATTGAGGGGGAGGGTGTAGAGAAAGGAAGATACAGGCAGATAACCAAGTCAATGTGGATAACTTTCCACAACCTTTTTAGCTATTTTTACTTATAAACTTCCGTTGCAGGTCATGAAGAAATGTTGGTCCCACGGACCCGAGGAGCGCCCATCGTTCCGCGTGCTCAAGGAACAGTTAGCGTTGGTGGCACAAACGCTTACCGACTAAAGTATTCGTTGGCGTGCCGTACTGTTACGACGACGACGACAACAACTACAACAACTCAACTAAACAACAGAAGATATGATTATTTATACTATACTTAAAATTAAAAACGTCTTAATTATTAACTAATATTTAAGCGAAAAATCAGAATATAAAATTTTAAGTACTAACGTGACTAAAGTAAACGAAAGATATCACATTTATAAGAGCAACAATAATAACAACAACACCATGAAAAGCAGCCGCAGTAGTTTAAGCGAAAAATCCACGTAGAAACAAGCAAACCGAAAACGAAACCAAGATTGAAATTAAAATTCTAAAAATCGATTTAAGTTCATTTTTAAAAAATTACAGTTTTTATATATGAACACATATAGAAAAATACACGTAATAAATAACTATGTAGTAAATAGCAAGTAAACCTTTTATAATCATGTGTTTAAAACTAAAACTGAAACAAAGCTTTTTTGTATCGCTTTCTACGCTTTTGAAAATCATACACTAGAGTATATTTGAACTTATTATTGGAGTAACCAATAAAACAAGAATCTTGTGCTTTTCATATGCTAAACAAAAACTAAGATACGAATAGAATTTAGACTACACTTAGTTTTAAGCTAATTAAACACGCAACTGAAACTGATTAGTTTTAAAAAATTTGTGAGAGCGAAAAAGTTGCAAACTAATCTTCAGTGTGCGATTGCAAAGTGTCAAAACGTTTCTAACTGAAGCAAGAACTGAAACGTACGATTAGAGGATCAAAGCGTGTTTTAACTTCGGAAATGAAACTTAGTTTGGTTTTAATTTAGTTTGCGTGCCTGTTTTTCTGGCCAACGGTAGATGAAGTCAACTGATTACTGCTTCAGTCACGAACACGCGTTTGTTTCAATCGAAAAGAAGCAAATAAAGTGTTCTATTATTGTTTAGATTAGATGCAGGCGCTAAACATCTAAGTTCATATTCGATTTAATTAATTTACGTTAATTTGTGATTTATTTTTAAACATTTAGTTATTTAATCTGATAAGTTTGCAAGAAACTACCGAAAACCGGTCAGTTGAGTGCACACACGAGTTTTAATGCTGCATTAGTTTTGATTCGCCCACGAATTTCAAACGCAAGCAATTGCAAGAAGAAAGCAAATACATCTCATTAGTTACTTGCTTTTATATAATAAACTATACATAATTATTTTACTCGATTTTAGATTTTATTCATTTTTACGTTTTTGTTTGTAGTAATGTAAATCCAATTGATTACTTCTTTGTCATTTTTGCGTGTGCAAAATGCTTTATAAATGTCTGAACACACGCACTTGCTTTTATGGATATGTATATGTATGGAAGTTACATGCAAACTGTGCATACATATTTTAATTACATTTATAATATAAACTTATTATTTTGTAGTTTTAAGTTTTTACACTAAACTCGTGTTTGAAGTAAATTTATGTACAATAAAATAAAAACTTGAAACTTGCAGAATTATTTACTTTCTCTTTGTTTTGTTCTGGTTTGAGTTTTGATGCATTTATTAAATATTTTCATTCAGTTAAGCTTTTTAGTTTTCCGTGAGTTTCTTTTTGTAAAAACCGGAACTTCCATTTTTTCAACACTTTGTCCTGCTTTTTGTTCAAAAACTTTTTGTTTTGCGACTTTAAAAAGAAAGTTTTGAGAGAGAATAAGTAAATTACTTTGCTTGCACATTTATTCAGTCGGTAAGGATAGAAATTGTTTCCATAAAAATTAAATATTTAGTTTTTATTCATTATTCAATTGTGTGTTCAAAGAACTGCTATTTTATTCTGCCTCTGATTTTCTTAACCTTCATATTTTGCCAAATGTCGTGGCTTTGATCAATAGCTTTTAAGCTTCTTCTTCAGTTAAAGCGTTCTTGTTATATGAATGTAAGCATTTATTTATGACGCACATGGACGCAACTCGTACTCAGAATATAATGCCAACAAACAGCAGAAGTAGATTTCCACGTTCATTTTCCATTTAGTGGAAACAGTAGCAATCAATCAACATACACTCATAAACATTAACTCAATGGATATATCTGTGGTTTTTTACATATAAAATATCAACTCATTATCAATCGAAAAGAAATCATTGCAGATATAGTAACTGTTTACATAATTTTTGTTGTAATGTTTGTAATTATTTGCCAAAAATCGATACTACAATCCGCTTTCTATAAAATCTATTCACCTTTCATTAAACGACCTTTTAAAACCATTACACACGTTATAAAACCTTTCATTATACGAAGCTATTACAACCGAAAATCATAAGCACAAAGCATAAAGGTTTCAAAATTCCAAAATATCATGCTGAAAAAATATTCTAGAACAGGGCGGACAAAGAAATAGCAATGAAACAATTTGTATCGCAGCTTTAGGACGTCAACGAAAAACCAAAGCAACTATGAAATGAAAGGGGAAACGATTACTTTAGCAATTACCACGTCCACAGCGAAACCACAAGTAGCATGAAATATGTATCTCATGATAGAGAATAGTTTTGTAACTTTGTCCATTTCGCACGCATGCGAGCAAATCCGGTGCACCCGCACATCATGTAAACGCGAACAGTAGACAGAAATATGTATGTAGTAAGTAACGTTATTGCATTGCTATGCAAACGTATAAATTGAACCGTAAAAAGTTCAAGACTATCAAAGAATGTGCGTTCGACTGCGTTTTCAAGTATATCACTTATAATAATACTTATAATATGTAATAATATAAGATAGATGGTGATATTGCAACATATAAATAAAAAGAAAATAAATAACCTACTTATTGAATACGTATTTAATGTTTGTAATTTACTTTTACGTGATTTAAACAACGGTACATATTTTTCCTGGCTGAAATGAAGCACCATTTTGTGTAAATTCAGGACATGCATTGATTTTAAGTACTGAGCTCCAGTAAAAAAGAAAAGAAAGAAGAAAAATAAAGGAGTTACTTTTGTGGCAGCTATTTCAGGTATTTCAAGTGTTAGTATTCACAATAGCATTCAGTAATTCACACTGTTGACAGATCAGTTTTATTACGTAAAAGTCTAAACTATTCCCCGATGTTATAACGCATGAATGTTTTTTATGAAATATTCTCAGTACATACTATCTTTAGTAGTAAATACTTCAGTTAATCAATTAACATCACATGTCTGAAATAACACCAATTATCAGACTACACGCACTCAGCCGAAAGATTGAGAACCGATGAGTCTTAATGAAGTACTAAAAAACTTGTTTAAAAACATCTACAAAACATCTAAAACATCTAAAAACATTGTTTAGTACTTCTGTATGTCTGTAAAAGCGTATGACTTCAACAGAAACAAACAAGTAAAAAGCTTGTAAATCATTTTGCGGAAGTGCCTCGGAATTAAAAACGAATCTCTGAACACAAACAAATCTGTGGTTCATTGAGAAGGGAAAAGAGGGGGAGGAAGTTATAAACGACTTGATTGCTGGTTGAGTCTTGATGAAGGTCGCGGAGTTGAGGATCGTCGTCATCTATTCTTCTGACATACATAAATAATGAAGTTCAGAATATTTACTTACAGACAATGGAAACGAGATGGAAGAGATTACGAAGACATGCGTGTGTAGGTCAACAAATTCTGTGGTTTTGCTGATTTTCTGCTTCGGGTTGCATAAATAAAAAACTGCTTAAGACGTTCTTCTGGAGGTTTCCGATCAGCAACACACCTGATGTCCATTAAGATTGGAAGAATTTCAGTATGTGGTTTAGTGGAACCTGGAATTCAGATAGCAATCCAGAATAGAAAATTCAGATAGCAATCCGAAAAGAACGCCAACGTTTTAACCTCGATTTCAAGATCAATAATTGTATTCAATAGTAAACTCTGTACATTATTAAGAGAACCAACAACAATAATATCAACAGTAACAATTAGACAACACAATAAATTATCAACCACTTTCAGCCATGAGTGATTTAATTGAAATAAACGACCGAAAACGACCGAAAATTCACTCTAATAATAAAATGGAATCGTATACTATATTTTAGAAGTATAAATACACGTACGTATTTATTCATAGACAGTATTAAATACAGAAAATGACTACGACGACTGCCAATCAACAACAACAACAGCAATTGATTTGATTGAAGTCGTTTTCACGGTTTTCAAAACGCGAAACCTGCTGCAGACCGACATCTGGTCAGAACCGGCAGAAATACCGACCGACCGACCATATGGTTGAAAAGGCGCCCCAACAGCTTCAGTAAAAACGCGACGGAAAATGGAGGTAAGGGGAAAACTGTTCTCTCGATTATAATTGTTGGAACTCCACTCCAGTTGAGCAATAAAGCACCCAACTAAAGCGAGAATGAGGAGTTCAGCATTTTGAAATTATTCACACTCATCATATTTAATATTATCCGCATTCATTACTCGTATTACGTAATATGTACATCAATATTCGGTAATATTCTGAATTTGACGTCGATATGAAATGACGTGTTTTTTAAAGAATTAAATGCTCATTACCAAAGATAATCACTCTATAATTATTATTAATTACAATTTTAGAAGTAATTTGAAAGCTTATGGAATACAATTATTATTTGCAACTCTGGCAACTCTATTCACAAGCGAACTCATTCATTCGGCGTTTGAATTCATTCATTTACGTTTGAAGAGACCCAGCAGCTTAACCCTTTCACTCCCGCTTCTAACAAAACGATGCTAACATTTTTCAGTGCTGAGTTTTGAATATGAGGCTAATTAGAAAATATTAGTGAAAAAAATTACGTACTTACATGTACGTGATAGAAATAAGATGTCCACTTGAGGGGACATGAGTAGCCAAGGTAGCTATTAAGTCGAGGAGGTCCAATCATGTTGTGAGCTCAAATATAAAAAGTCTTCATAGAGCGGAAAGTTTTTGTTAATTATGACATCATTCTTAGTACATTATTACATTATTTTAATGTTTTATACGTATTACTCTCGATGGAACTTAAAAAAGCACTCCGAATTGCGTTTAATAAAGATCATTAATAAATCATTACATTGAGAGCAATAAAAAAGGTTTTTTGATTGAATCCATCAATTTGATTCATGCAGTGCGTTGGAATTTTTATGCGAAGACTCAGAACGCGGTAGATGGATCACTTGATCAAAATGAGTATCAACAGATGGCTGAACGCAATAATGTCCCCTCATTTGCGATATCCTCTCTTCTGAATTCAAGCACATAAAGTGCTCAAATCCATGCCCAGTACAGTGGACCTCGGTATTAAAAGGGTTAACAACGTAACGTGGCCAACTTAGAGAGTCCGTGTAACTTATCGAGTACACTCCCTTCTACTCTCTCGGAGAACTTCGGCCGTTGCAAATAAAAGACTTTACACGTCTACCATAAAAGCGAACTTTTGAAAGCTTTTCATTCTTTCGAACCAGCTCCGAAGTTCTTTCGCACTAACTAAGCTAAAGCTTCATTACTAAAGCCACAGCAACAAACTGAAGTCCAATCAGTTCGAATTTAACAGCGTAGTGGATCTGTCGTTCAGCCGAAAAAGCGACTAATCTCGACCATAAACTAACCAAACTCGATTGGATTTGATTCGACTTGAGTAACGTAAAGTCGCACGCGAAACGATTAACAAGTCTTGAATTTGGCTTGCTGTATTTTACTTAAATAAACAACAACAAGGAGAGACTTTGTCACGGTGTTTGTGTGGGTGTTCTGTGAGTTTGTGTCTGTCAACAAAACACATGCGTCAATAAACGTCCTCTAAGGACTACAAGGACTCTTTTGCGCGTCAGTGAAACGCTGCTTGATTGGGGAACGTAAGGAAATTTCAGGAATTCTTCAATTAAATTTCAAAAGAAGCCTTTTAATATCAGTTGTGAGAGTTCTTGCGTTTCTTCAGCTTCTTCCTTGTTCTCGAAGATACACGTTAGAAAGCGGTAAGTTTTGTTTAGTCGTGCTACTGCTTTTCCGATAGTTGTTGTTGTGTTGAATATGTGAAGCATACTTTCAGTGCCGCAGGTTAACCGCAGGCTTTCGCTCTGTGGTTGTTTTTGTTGTTGTATTGACTGTGAAACTTTGTGGTAGAAACACAGTAATCAGCTGCAACGTCGTGGTTAAAAACCTGAGAGTCGTCGATCCGAAGCCAAAAGAATGAGTAATTCTTTGAAATAATGTCTAATAACAGCGGCTTTCTTTCTTTCTACTACATTTTACTTTCCGTTTCTTATTTCTGCAATTTAGTGAGTTTTACTGTAGTTTTACTCCAGACAGTTCATTACGAGTATTAAAATACTTTCTTCACTGTATTAGCATCAATTTTTGAACTTAGTTGCTTCTTAAACTTAGGAAATCACTAAAGTAGTATTCACATTTAACTCATACAAACAGCTTTGGAATTTCGATGTATCGGATGTTCTTAAGCCAACCTCTACAACTTTCTAAAGAGTAGGATCCGAGACACGAATCAGCTTCCTACGTAAAAGCGAGAAACTCCAGTAGGAGAGCGATTGCCTCTGTTGAGCTGCTGATTTGAGTCACCAAAGCTAACATCGTGTGTCTCGGAAGGTTATTCGAAATGATATCATGATATCATCAGATGTAACTTAAACCGGCTTTTTCGGGCTCAATTGTTTTAAGGGCTTTTATTTACTTTACTCTTTGCACGTTAAGAACTAAAATTTAAGAATACGATTGTCGCAAATTCGAGTTACAATTCGGAGTCATAAAGGTTTATCAGTCTCGTCTTAGTAATCTGCGAAACCATGTTTAATAATCCATGATACCATGAAATAATCCCCGAAAAATGTAAAGAAGCAATGGAATGAACGGTGAAATATGAGTAAACTACATAAGAACGGTTTAAAAAGGTAGCCATAGACCACTTGAGATCAGTATTTGTAGTTACCAAATGTTGGCGTCACATATTGAACAGAGGATTGGAGGTGAAGAGGAGAGCTGAGGTAGCAAACGAAATGTAATCGTGGTCGAACTGAACGCAATTGCTGCGGCCGAAAGAGACAACTTAAGGCTGGCGCAATAAACAACCGAAACGGCGAAGCGGAGGGTAACACAAATTATTGCACCTAACGACGTTTTCACAACACGGCAATAAGACGCGGCCAAAACAGGCGCTTTTCGAAATGTCAGAGAAACAACGCGAAAATGTTACGAGTAACTCAGTAAATGTCACCTGGCAGCAGTTCAGCAATAATTGAAAAATAACTGCGAGAGGTGACTCGGGAGATTGTCGCGAATTCGGCGGATGTCTTCTGGTCGCTTTGTCGCTTTGGCGAACTGCCAGAATAGCGGTCAGCAGCATGCGTAAGTTGCATTTGATGCGTGCGAATTCGGGAGAAACTAGTTGCCCAGAACCGGCAGGGAGAAAGCAGCAACAACAACGACGGAAAGAGCGCAACGAAACTAAAATTAGACCGCGGAAATACGTGCAAATATCTGTCATTCAAGATAAAAATATCCATTCGAAGTATAAAATATCGCAGATACTAAAAAATCACGGATAAAATTAAGCTATCAATAATATTTTTGGAAGTGATAATGGGCCATTAATCACAAGTTATTGAAACGAAAGAAAAAAAAATGGTGCAGCACGAGGAGGTGATTAAAAGCAGGATAAGGAACTAAATAGTATTGAAACAGTCTCTACTGAAATCCGAGTCTGAAGCGATGTACGAGCAAATGGAAGGAATCGGAGTGCAGCAGAGCAGAAACCGTTATTCCACTTCCAGCCTCACATACGGTTGAAGTGTGAATGAAAATGGATGAAGAAAGCCGTAGCTACAAAAGAAAGTTCAGGAAATTCGGCGCAACATGTTTCTCTCTCCCGCTCCCGATCCCGAAAGTCAGCGCAAATGAAAGGCTGTGAAAGGAAATAAAATCAGAGGAATACATTAAAAAGAAATGGCGTCTTCTACGTGGAAGAGATGAGCAACAGTTTGAACGAGATCAGCGATTTCGAGTGGTTGGATTTTAGCATTTTTCTTCCATTTCAGTTCTGCAAACAATTCGTTTTCATCCCACTTCACTTCTTTGTGCAGTTCTTCAAGCGTTTCGAATGTTTTCCACACTCTTTTCTTGTTGTGCTTCTTTTTACCTCCGTTCCATCAACTAATTGAGGTTGTTTGTTCATGTAGCTTCGCTGGGAAGCTCTCTCGGGCTCTTTTGCTGGTAACAATGGCAACTCTGATCTAGTTCATTGGCGCATATTTCTGATGCTTTAATTCTATTTTGTTCTGTTATCTCGGTTCGCCCTGTTTCTCTGTCGGTCGTTTCCTGATTTAGTAAAAAGTTGAGCTAATCTAGACTCAGGCTGGGGCTCATATTGCTTCTGCTATTCTATTTAATAAAGCCACATAATAAAGTCAGTTGGTTGGAGCAGCTGGTCTTCGAAAACAAGTTGCAAGATGATGTCACGCTCTGAAAGCAGTACCTCCTGGATGATTAACGACGTGAATGCTATAACTTGATAGAATACCGAACTCAAATCTCATGACTAATATACGTAATAATAATACTATAATATAATACCAATACATGGTTTAAATGCCCAACAAATTATGAAGGCAACACACGATGGAAGAAGTCAATAATATTTTATGATAGGTTCGCAGACTGAATAGGAAGCCAGCTACTCTCAATAATGATGCAGATGCTCATGGTGTGGTCGTCATTACCTTCTGTATGATCGTCATCTACAATACATGCTCTGTAGAGGTACATCGCTTCTCTCTCGTCCCTCGTCAGTCTCACATCATGGCTTCATTCAGCTTTGTCCAAGCCAATTTGGGGTCCGTACTAAATTACATACAATTGCACAATGCTGAATATCGGCTGGCTTCTTGTGGAAACTACGATTTCAGGAACGCGAAAACCAACACAAAACATCTGTTAGGTTGGTGAGTGGTCGCCAAGAGCGGTCTCCGAGTTGGGTAGACACTGTGCAGCACGTTGTCTGTTTGCTCTCATGCCGTCATCGCCAAATACAGCTGACATTTATACTTGCTGTGAATATATCGACGACGGCAGACAGCAGCAACAACGATAGTTTTCCAAATTAACCACAGAAATTCGTAACGATCATGATTCGAGTAGTTAAGCACACCACCTTCAGCGATTCTTCGCCTCTGCTGTTCCGCTTCCCAACGAGTGAAGTTTTAGCTAGCTTCCCAAAATATACGTGACGCCCGAAATCATAACGACGCGTCGTTTAGTTATTTTCGAATAGTTTGAGGGTTCGCTTTTGGTATTTTATTATTATTACTGATGTTTGATTGTTCTGATGTGACTAAAATTAGATTTTTGATTAATTTTGGTACCCAGTTTGCTTTTGCTGCGTTTGTATAATAAGAAAATATTGAGGTACGAATATAAGCATCTCTTGACGATGATGATTTGGATCCAGTTCTCCATTCTTTGCAGGTTTCTTAGAATCTAAATACAACAACTGAATCTTAATGCAACTTACCACTTTTTCACATTTTCTTATCTCCACAAAAATAACGAAAAACACAGAATACGAGAGCAGTTCAATACTTGAAATAATAAGCAGAAAATACTACAAGTATAATAATTAATAAAAAAGGTTAAAAAGCAGCTCCCAGTCATTTAAAATTCTAAAATCTTTACGAATAACACAGCTAGGTTGTTTATTCAATAAATTACAATTGTGTCTCAATTTTTTACCTTGAAAGAAATAAAAAACGCTATATAAAAATGACATAATCTCAGATGTTTTTGTATACATTTAATTAGCCCACAATCTGTATGTGTATATTATTATTTTATTATTATTGTATATATTTTTTGGTTTAATTGAATAAAATTGAGAGCATGTGATTGCGCCCCGGATCTTGATTTCAGTCGTAATTGCAGCTTATCTGCAATATTTATTGCACAAGATCCATTTATAGATGAGTACGCCATTCCGAAAAGCACTGAAATGCGTAAGAAGCCTCAATAAATCACTAATGAAGTCATTAAACAAGAAAAATTCGTCTGGGAAGTTCTACGGTTGAGTCACAGTAGTGGCTACATAGACAAACGTTTATTTATAACATGACAAAAACTCATCAATGGCGATAGCTTAACCTGTGATATTAAAATTCGATAAAACTGGTTACTACAATATACGAGTATTTTAAGTTTCTCGCTGGATTTTCTTTGTGTTTCTTCGGGCACTGAACGGAGTCAACCCCCAATCAAGCCCCAAGGCAAAACTACTTTGATTAGGTCAATTATTTTAATTTCGAGCTTAGATGGAAACCAACCCCGCTTTCAGCACAAACTCAGTACTTACCTAAGTGCAGCTCAGTGCAAATTGAGGCGGATAAATCGCCATAAAATATCGCCATTTCTTGTTTTCAAATACGTCCAAACTTCAGTTGAATTACAGTACAATGATACCCGTATTAGGTTAAGATAAGGCAAGGTTGGGTTCCGGAGATCGCCATTAAAATTGATTCTTAAGACTGCGAACTACGCTGAATCCTTCTATACTTTTCAGGGAAAATCCAAAGTTATTTAACGATCAACGGAACGCTAAATCTTGCCGTCTTGAGGCGAAATTTCTAGAAACCAACCCGGAATCGGGGTTTCTTAATCGAATTGCTCTCTTTGGACATAACAAGAGTAGTGCTAGTGAGTTCTTACATAACTCTGTTACCTAAGTTTTAGTTCAATACATCCGCATCAGTGTTCCACCCACCAGACCCGGTTAGTTTTCTTTGTAGCGTACCGAGCTCTTTGTTTACACACAAGCGAGAAGCAGCAGCTTGATGAGCTTCTCCTATTAAGGCGCGCTTCAGCTAGGTTCCCGCTGAAAAAACGTAGCAGATTACGTCTCAGCGCAGACCGAACTCAAGTAATCTGCTGAGTAATAACGAGTAATCGTTGGGGACGTCGTCTGTCTGTGGAGCACATGAATCACTCTAGCACGAAAACCCAAATTTGGCAATCGACGTTAAGCGGTTTCGCCAGTGCTCCCACTTGGAGCTGCCCACTAAACGTGTGCTGAAACAAAAGCGAGCACAACTCCAAACTATTGTAGACGACTTTCAATTCAATTGAGCATAAAATCGAATACTTTGTTGGTTGTTGTTCAATTCATTACGAATATTGCTGTACATGCTGACTTTTCTGAATACGGTGCACAGCTTACACAAACGACGACCTCATAACTCGCCTTAATCGCACGTACGCCCACAACTTAACTTTGGCAGCTAATTGGCCATGTTAAGAACAACGTGTCGACAACACCAACAGCAACATCAACAGCAACAGCAACATCAATCAACATCAATCAGCGCAAATTCACGGTCAATGCTTAAGTTGGCTCTGGTTTGCATGAAAATAATGACTGCAGCTGAACTACATGAGGTGGGCAACAGTGCTAAGCAACAAAGTGAAGTGCTAATCTGGAAACATTACATTCACACTTTAGAGATGATAATTTTTTGAAACGATTTCAAGGATTCCCTGCAGATTGGTCTTTCCAAAACACTCAATAAACTTACATCGTGAATAATACGTTCATTGCTACGGGTATTTTTTTGAGTGTATCTATTGAAGGCAGTGGAACGTTCCTTTTGCATAATCTAAGGCTGTTTATGACTCTCAAGACGAACCAAGCATTTCATATGTAGACAGACATCGAAGAAGACAGAACAAACATCGAACGCGAACTAGAAACACACTCGTTTTGCTTTGACCCAAGTCGACTCTGCGTCTTTCGCCACAACCAAAGGCAACTTGACCCACATTTACTCGTATGCAGTCAAACCAACGCCAAAACTTGAATGAGTTCGGTACTCACAACCAGCAATCAGCCAACGCATTTTCTAGGGCAACGCGGTTCAACGTAGGCAGGAAAAAGGACCTGCAAACACAGTATATTGGATATCCTGCTATGAATCAGGGACAGTCAATCAAGGGGGGAGCCAAGGATTGGATTGTTTGTTTTGTGTCGGCTTTAACTCTTTTTTGGGTATTTTGAAGGAATTCCGATTGAAAGGAGTACAACGCTGCTCGTTCACTCGCGCTGTTACTTTGCTGTCCTTGTTTCGAGGTGGTTGTTTGTTCGTGTCTGTTGGCGCATGTTACCTTATGAGCCTACATACAAACACTCACGTTCCTGCAGTCGTTACCAACTCAGCCCACAGTTCGACTTCTTAGTTACAGCTTATATTGTTAACAATAGAATTAACATCCTATATACATAGATTACAGTATTAATTTTGCGGTGCTAATTAGTTTCCTTTAATAATGGAACGCAAGGTAGCGAAATTTCCCAATTCTCTTATTCTGATTTGTCCCCATATCAAAAAAAAAGAAAACTTCCCTGTATTCCTGCAAGAGCTGTATTCTATGTATTCTACTCTATTTAATTTTTATTAACTTCAATTCAAGTCAAACAAACGTCGAGCACGCTCTCGCATTTTCATTTCAGTTTTATTTTCTGTATTTTTTGAATTTTATATCAGCAAAAAATATTCTCGTAACATAGATTAGATTAGGAACTTCTGCATAATGGCCGGCGTTATGAAGGTAGCCGGAGTACTCGCTTTGTTCGTTCTAATTGAATGCACTTTCTCTGCTTGCAGGTGCACAAAGCCACTTGCATTGTGCCACACCCACCGTGCGACACAGACAACAAGAAGCGTGTACTCGCCATGGGTGTCAAGATCGAGCAGAGGCCGTGGAAGCCAACAGTAAGGAAGGGCAAGATAGCTGCGGAACTCGCGAGCCCCGGGCCAGCTTGTGTGTCCTTGCCAACTTTGATGGGTGAGTAATCGGATCGAAGAGATGCTAGAAATCACCGTTTATCTCCTCCACGAAGGCTCTAAGGTAGGCGATTCCAAGAGGAAAGATGCACCTGCGTACACCTTCGGATTCAAGCGAGAAGGAAAAACGGAAACCATTGGTCCCGGGCCGGCGGGGAAATACAATGTCAACGGCTTGAGCAACAAAGGTAAGGACACGCCGCTGGTGCCAACGATACAAGTTCGTCCGGCAGATAAGAAAATAGGCGAGACTCCGCCACCCTGGAGGTACGATGTGCAGCGTTCCTTGAAGGCGGTCAAGAAATCTACCCCTATATACAGCATAATGAACCGGCCGCCAGCCGCGAAGATCAGTCTAACACCGGGTAAGTCGCAATGTGGGGCGTGGCAGTTCATTTGCACGAGGTAACTAACGGGTGTTCACTTGAACTGGTGGACTGGTGGATTGGTGGATTGGTGGTTGAATGGATGGATGGATGCATGGATGGTTGACGGGCACGTTGCTGTTGTGTGCTTTGTTACTACTGCACTCGGCAGTGTTATCATTTTGAGACTATTTTAAGGTGCTCTTTCGGTTCTTCCAATGTAAATATGTTTCCACATCATTTCCTAAATGTTTTGTGTTTTTATTTTTGTAATTGTTTGTGTGATTTCGTTGAAAGATTTGCTCAAGATCGGACTCCGCAGAGTATCAAGATTTAAGCGCCAGGTTCTGTGCGCTCTGGTGGCAGATTAAACAGCTTCACAAGGTACTTTCGAATGCGCTTTGAATGAACTTTTCTATCCATCCAGAAATCAGAAAGTAGCGAATAAATTCGTTTGCTATAAAGTAAAGCATTCTTCTTTATAAATTAAATAATCGTTATAGTCTTCCTTTGCTTTTGCTGCGCTTGTAGTCGTAGTTTTTAACTGTTAAGCTTTTAGTTTGTTACACTATGCTCTTTCTTCCTTTCTTCTTCTTCCTAATTACTTATGTATTTGCACACAATATACAGTATATGGTATTACTTCGCTTCCAGCTTTCTTCAACCGTAACGTAGTTGCGTTTCTTTGGTTTGAGCTTCTCTTGCTTAATCACGAAAATTGACAATATTCATTTTCTTATTCTGATTTTTCACCTAACAACTTCGCCGTTTTTACTTAGTTTAGCTCCGAATCAGTACCGAGTGGTCGCTCTCGATATATTCAAGACGCGTGCCCCAATCTATTCCTTCCGCCTTAAAGTCGATGTTTACAGTCTCGAAACTCCAGGTAATCTAACCACTGATCTACATCGTATTTGTACATTGAAAGAGTAAATAGTACATGTACTTAAATAGTACATAGTACCTTAATAATTAAGTACATGTTGATGCAAAGCACTGTAGACTTTTGTGTAGTTGAGTTGGCTGTTTATGTACCACGTTTGAAGACTTTTCTATATATGTATATATCTATGTATATACTATTATTGCACTACATATGTACATACATACTATATATACTCGTATATACATGTAATTCTATGTTAGTGACTGCATTTCTATATGAACTGCAAATACTTCTTTATAAATCACTAAGTTATCGAATAAAAAGCTAAAAATGAAAATAAATAAAAACAAGTACATTAATAATTCCAGCAAATACAAGCTGTTAATTAATCTTACATTTAGTGAAGTGATTAAGTCATTTCTCCAAGGTTAATCAACTCACACAATTGATTAACTCTGCTATAATTTTACTGCTGCTCGCAATAAATCCGAAAAAAAGCTTGATTGGTCCCGTATTTTAACTCAGATTGCTAGGCACCAGTTATATTTTCTCTAGTATGTATTATAGATATACATATGTATATATACCTTCTTTGTTACTTATACTAACACAACATAATTAATAAAATACATACGATTACTTGTAAATATAATCTTCTAGTATTATGGAGAGCTTATAAGTAACTAAAAATTACTTGGTACTAAACAATAAAACACACTCTTAGATAGAGTTCAATAGTAATAGAAACTAAATCAAATAATAAAAGTAACGACTTTATTCGCCGGTTCCTGTTCAATGCTTCCTGTTCGAATCTATTTCTTCTGCTCGATAATCAGTCACAGACAACACACATTCAGACATTGTATACTCTCATATATACATCTAGAATTAAGCCTAATTATAATAATAAGTCTATTAATGCTCATTTTGTGTTAATTAAATCGGTAATTCATTATTACATTATTGTATTTACATTTGTATTTCATACAATCAAAATGCTCTTAATTATAACAGTTATGAGCTGTTGTTTTTGAAAGTGGTCTAAGTGGTATAATAATTATAATAAATTCCAAAAAACTGTAAAGGGTCGAACCGCACAAAATTTATTGCAGAACTAGTATGGGATTGGAATATTCTCCATTTCAAGTAATTTTTTTATTTGGAAAACAACGGAAACCCATGCTAACTGTAAAGGAGAAATAAGTTTAAAATATTTTTTATGCTTATGTAGTTATCTTAACGAAGTCACTTACATTTTACACCTGTTTTTTTACATCATCCTTGTAATATAACCGAAATGAATTGCTAATAAATTTGGTTATTCGTGTATTGACATGTCTTCATTTTAATTATTGTTTTTCACATAAAGAAAACCATTTCATTGAAGCTTATTAATGTCTATAAAAATAAGGACTCTGTTTTGAAAGTGGTATAAGTCCACTTCGTTGTATTTCGTTTATTTTTGAAATAATTTCAATAATTATAATTTAATCCTTAAATTCCTCGATACATGAGAAAACGGAGTTATTCCACTTTCAAATATAACCGCTCATATAAAGGGCACAAAAGGATCCAAACCCTGTACAAAGTATCATTCTTATTCTCTGCACAAACCAGCACTCATGGCTCATAGAATTCGCACTCATCTAGAAGCAATCACTACTTCTTAAACGCTGCACTTGTTTAGACGCTTATTTTTACGCTTGCATTTGAATTAATCGTTTTTAATTAAATTTCTTTTATCGACAATTGAAACAATCAAAATTAACACTAACAGCGCCGAACAGTTATTGTCCTGAGAAGGCGTTACTTGCTAAAACGAACTCCCCACGCTTCACGTTTGGTAGACGAACTGAAATGCAACGCGTTGAGCGAACACCAGGTAAAGTTGAATGTTAATGATCAAATTTTTCCCAGCAAAACTGCAAAAAATAACTTGTTTAATGGTGAACTTAATAGCCTGGTATTGCTCGCCTTTGCTAGCGTTTTGACTTGAGTACGACTAACGTGGACCGAGTACGGACTTATGTATTGCTTTGCAAGTCTGGTGCTAGTCTTGTTGCAATTCGGTTTCTTCCACAGTCCGAGAAGTGTCCATGCCACTTCGTCGTTGCTCTAAATGCCTTGTATTAACGAGAACCTTTCTATATTCGCCCTCTTTCCACAGCTCCTGGCGCTTATTGCCCCGAGAAGTTTAAACTGGACCAAACACCGAGGTTTTCCTTCGGCATCAAACATCACGAACTCAAACCCGATGAAACACCAGGTTCGTAGGCTGGAATGAGTTTGTTCTTTTTCTTACAGTTTTGTTATATGTTCCTTGCACTTCGTTCTCTGCTTTTTGCCACCTCTGTTGATGTTTCGTACTTGTATGCCTTTGATTAAAATTAGCTCCTGGCGCTTACCGACCGGAAGCTGCGAGCTTGAATCACGCGCCCGCTTACAGCATGGCAGGCAAGGCTGCACGTGACATTGTCGATTCGACGCCAGGTAGGTCCTAGCCAGCTACTAACACTCCCAACAGCTGTAAGTTTTACTAACACTCAATTCAACTGTGGCTCACATTCCTAATGCTTCCTCATCATTCCAGCCCCCGGCGCCTATGCACCTGAAAAGTGCAAACTGGACCATACACCTGCCTATAGTTTTTCTGGCCGACGTGAATCACACAAGATCGACAGTACTCCAGCACCGGGTGCCTATGCACCGGAGAAGTGCCAACTGGATCATACGCCGGCTTTCAGCATGCTCGGTAGGCATGAGGCACCGAAAGCCAGCGAAACCCCAGCACCCGGTGCCTATGCGCCTGAAAAATGTCAGTTAGATCATACACCTTCCTATAGTTTTGGAGGGCGTTACGATCTTCACAAACCCAGTGGAACACCTGCTCCCGGCGACTACAGCCCGGAAAAGTGCCGCATGGACCACACACCAGCCTATACCATGGCTGGTAAACATTCGCTCACTGTACCAAATGACACCCCGGCGCCGGGCGCCTATGCACCAGAAAACTGCAACCTAGACAGTGCTCCGGCTTTCAGCATGGCTGGCAAACATGACCTTAATAGACCCAGTGACACTCCGGCTCCGAGCGCCTACTGCCCGGAGAAGGTACGACAAGATTACAGTCCGGCTTACACGATGGCGGGCAGGGAGCAACCAAAGGCACACCATGACACACCAGCACCTGGTGACTACGCGCCAGAGAAGTGCAAGCTGGACAACGCACCCGCTTACTCCATGGCCGGGCGACATGACTTACAGAAGCCTAACAACAACCCTGCTCCCGGGGAATACTGCCCGGAAAAATGTCGTTTAGATAATAATCCAGCCTACAGTTTCGGAGGCAAACACGACCCCAAAATTCCGAATAACACCCCCGCCCCTGGTGCGTACAGCCCTGAAAAAGTGCGTCTCGATCATAGTCCTGCTTACAGCTTTGCGGGTCGTCACGATCTACAGAAGCCAAGTGAGACTCCTGCGCCAGGCGAGTACAGTCCCGAAAAGGTGCGCTTGGACCACACCCCAGCCTACACCATGGCTGGAAAGCACCAACCTAAAATCACCAATGACACTCCAGCACCAGGCACTTATAGCCCTGAAAATGTACGTCTCGATCATGCCCCCGCCTACACGTTTACAGGCCGCAGTGTGGATCACAGGAGCAGCGAGACACCCGCACCTGGTGACTACAAACCGGAGCAATGCAAGTTTGATCGTTCGCCGGCCTTCTCAATGGGCATGAGGCTGATTAAAGATCACATCAGCGATACACCAGGTAAAAGAGCGGCAGTTAACTGGGTTCTTGCCAGGCGATAAAGTTGACGTCATTGTTTTCTAGGGCCCACGTCATATGAGCCAGAGAAACACACGCTTGAGCATGCAGTCGCTTATACTTTCGGCACCAGACCCGAGCAACGAGTAAGAAATGAAACACCAGGTACGCACCCAAAGAAGCACAAAGAGCCAGACGGTAAAGTTGACTTCATTATATTCTAGGGCCCACTTCATATGAGCCGGAGAAACACACGCTTGAGCATGCAGTCGCTTATACTTTCGGCACCAGACCCGAGCAACGAGTAAGAAATGAAACACCAGGTACGCACCCAAAGAAGCACAAGGAGCTGATCTTTGAATTCAGACTTGCACTTTATCTTAAATGAATGTTCAGCTTTTGCAAAAGACCGCTTCCAATCTTAAGCTTCTTCCACTTATTTTCAATTCAATTTTTGCCCTACTCCCGCTTGTTTTGTCTTGCTTTCATTTACTTCACACCTTATTTGTACAAACGTATTTAGCACCGGGCTCATATCAGCCGGAAAAGTGCCGGCTTGGTTCCCAGAGTAGTCCTGCGTACTCCTTCGGTCTCAAGACCGTCCCGATGCCAGGTGAGTTAATGAGCACACATTCATATCACTCAAGTACAGATCTTTATTTGTGAATATCGTTTATCTCTCTATTCTTATACCTGTGTGTCATCCGAATGTTTTTGGTGTTGTCATATTTGCACTTAAAAACGCACGCATGCGCATAAACATTTGCTCCTCCCTCCCATCCCCAATATGTTTTCCTACGCACTCGAAATCCGCCCACATACAGTCCAGCCCAAGGGCGCTTATGTCGAAGATCGGATATTGCAGAGACGTGAAAGACGTTTGGCAAGTCCTGGTAAGCATTGAGGTTAAGTGATAGTTCTAAGATGTGGTACTAACATCGAGCTTTTAGGTGACTGTATAACAAACGACCTCGCATCAACTCATAACTCTTTACATGTATTTAATCACATATTCTAATACCTTGCATCGAAGTCAATAACAGGGTGTAAAACATGTTAACAGATCTACCGGGGCGGGTTCATGTTCCACAGTTCAATAGAACTCTGGTCTAAATAATATAACTAGTAACTTCATACAAGTCAAAACAAACTACTCACATGTAGTCATAATCTGCATAAACACATGTACAAGCTAACCTTTTCGATATAATATTTTCCAGGTAGAACTTTATTATTCCAGCATTTTAATCTTCTTCGGTTAGATTTTTCTTAGGTGGTTGGTTCTCTCACGAAATTGCTTCTGATTCGCAAAATGTTCTACTAATAACTAATTTTTCCATTACATAATATTATATACCTACTTATAGCGTTTGTTCATAATTTATAAAGCCTTTTTTAAAGCCTTGATTTCAAGCAACCCAGTTAAATAATATAACTTCATTCAGTACATGCATTAATTTATCGCTGTTCCTAACATACTGTAAATCTATTTGGAAACATTTTTAGCATGTCGTACTCAGGCGTACTAAAGAACTAATCACAAGTTCCACATCTGAACAATTGATTTTTATTTAATTTCAACACCTACACGTCTCCCCTTCCTCAGTGCGCTCAAATCAGAACCCGGCGAATGGTGAAATCCATGCAGCACTAACGACCGCCACGACCGCATCCGTGGCAGTAACTGAGGAGCACTCTATTGCAAGTGCACCGCCAACTGGCCCAATTGGCATCTCGAAAACACACACCAACAACAGCAGCAGCTACACTGATGTCAGTAATCAGAGCACCGCAAGTAAAAAAATACACATCGTCACCGATTCGCACACCAGCAACAACAAAAACTATGTTTCCACAAATGGCAGCGCAACAGTAACAAATGGCGACATTTTGAATAGTGTAGATTTGGCGGGCGCTATCGTTACCTCCGATGCTGTTGGCCAGGCCGTCACCACGACGCTGAAGAGCACCACCAACGGATTCGTGGAGCACGGCAACATGAAGTGTGTGTCCCGAGGAACCGCCAATGCCACCGCCACCGATATGGCAACAGCAGCTGTAGAAACCTTATTGGCCGCAGATGGCGCAACCGTCACCACTGGCAGCTCATCGCAACGCAGTACCATGAAGTACGCCGTGGAAGCGAGCTCGGTGCAGGAGGAAGTCGTGAGGTAGAGTATAGCCGGCTCCCGCTGTGAAAATGTCCCGACTAATTGCTCACCTCGATTGCCAATCTAACGAAATAATCTATGTACTATTTTTAGTCTAAGACGGCGTTATCGTTTCATGATGCTGCTAACCCAACCATCCATCTACGCTTCCACCAAATCGCTATCACTTTTCCATAAGATTCTCTTGGCTTTACTCCAAAGCCCAGTAGCTTAGATCAGACTTTTAATACACGCACTTTGTTTGTTCTGCTCTGCTTACAGCTCCTAATGTTTACAAGATTCCCCCCGTTTTGGGCGGCAGCAAGGAGGGCACCATCAAGTCGGCACCAGCATATACGATGTCCGCGCGAATGAAGCCAAGTGTGCTAAATAAGTTCAACCCACCCGGTCCAGGCGAATACGATGGCATTTACACTGCGGTAAAGCGCAAGCCGCCGGAGTACAGCATCCGCTTTAAGTACGAACAACTGGACGATACGCGCCATAAGCCCGGCCCAGCTGCTCACTGTCCCGAGAAGGTAACTCTTTGAGGCTTAAGCAAGCTTTTAATGCTATGGAGGTACTCAATCGGCAAGCCTTTCTAGTACGTGGAACACAGATCTGTGCCGGCGCCATCGTTCGCCATTCGACACACGCGGTTTACGGGTCTCAAGAAAACGTACCTCGTACCTGACTGCGAGCGTCCCAATCAATGCTCGTAGGGTCGAACTTTCGGGGTGTCTCGGGAAACTTAGAAACGAAGAACCGAATTCAAGAAACGTCTTGGACCAACTCAGAAAATTCGCTTTAAGATTTTACTAAACATATGTGAAAACTTCTTTATAATAGACTACTATAAATACATTTTTGGAAGGCTCACTGAAGCGCGATTCATTTTCCTCTTTTCTTCTCTTCAAGGTTAACTTGTCGCATGGGCCGGCCTACAGTTTCGGCATCAAGCACTCGTCCTACTTGGCACCGATGCGGGAGTTCCAGGATTATGGCTTCTCGGGAATTTGCTAAAGACAAGAAGAAGCCAAGCTGGCAAAACTCCGTAAAAGCACTAAGATCACTTGTTATTTGCTGCCAACACACCTACGACCGAGGTTGACATTCATTTGCCCATTGACGGCCCGCCTACAAGTTGCCCAAAACGCTAAAATTACCTATTAGATAACTTCTAGTTTTAAGCATAAAAGTGTCCACACCTGATTTATTTGACCCTTTCTACTAGAATCTTTAACAGGACCAACTCCAGTTTTGGTCTTTCCCAAAAATTATACTAACAATAATTCAGAAATTGAACAATTATTTTACAGTAGTAAATTGTTCAAACGGATTCTCGAAGAACAGTTTTTGTAACACACTGATATCCGAAACCACTTCGAATTAACACCGAGAAACTATTTAGAAACTAATAAAATTTTAACAACCCAATATTCTCGCGTCTTTACTATCTTTCGCAGTCCTTTTCCCAGCCAGAAACCGAATCTGAATTACCATGACAATGCCAGCAACATGGGAATATAGGCATCGTGCTGGGAATTGCTGTAGTCGCGGAGGCTTTTGAACTGCTGGTTCGAACTCGGCAGGTCCCAGACCAGCCTAAAATTGAATGCAAGAATCCTCAATAGTAAAGCCAGCAACTGAATAGTATGTCAGCAACATACACTAGTGGTTATTAAATAACATTGATTTTGATTAACAATACAATACAAGAACATTATACTAGTAAAGCCAGCAACTGAATAGTATGTCAGCAACATACACTAGTGGTTATTAAATAACATTGATTTTGATTAACAATACAATACAAGAACATTATACTAGTACATTTAGCATTCTAATCCGGATGGCCACTTATTGCATTAAATCTGCAATCCTTATTATAAAAGAATACCCACGCGCTTTAAGGAGACCTTCGAACGCGTGTTTACTAGGTTCAACAGCTACTTCGAACCCGTTATTTTCATCAAACGCATTTTCGAACTAAGCAAAGTGACATACATATGTGCAATGAGGTTATGCAGGCTTACTGGCATGTCCTCTACCAGCTAATTTATTTTCTCAGTTGGGGAACATTTCGTGAACATGCGTGATGAATACTCAGAAAGTTAAGCCATTTATATAGTCGTGGTTTCTTCCAAAGCGCTCCTTCTATCGCATCCTTATCTATGTATGTTTTATAAAGAAGAAACGTTCTATTATCTTGATTTTGTAAGTGCAAGTCTAATTCCAAAATATTCCTCTGAATTTAATGAACGTGTTTTTGTGTTTTAAATTGCCGTCAAAACAAGTAATAAAGTTAAAATATTTTTCATTTGATTTGAGGCATTTTAGCCGAACCTTTTAAACCGTTTCTATACTCAGTTCAACCCAATATTTTCGGGTCTTATTTGAATAGAACACAAATTGAATACAGACAAAAAACTTCTAATTCCATAGCGAATCGATTCAATTCCAAACTTATTTAAAATTGTTTCCTTCTGAGCTGCTTTCACCAGACCAACCAAGCCATCGGTACCTTGCTTTGCATACACCTGGTTTTCGTCGTAGGTCCTGCATAGGTCGGTTAGATTTCCCGTGAAATCGTTCAAAAGTCTTATAGCTCTACCCGAGGATGTTTCCACAGTCCTGAAAGACCGTTGACATCTATTACACGTTTAAATAAATAAATTTCGATAAGTGGCCTAATCTGCTGTCATGTTGCTTCACCGTTTGAATTGGGTGTGAAAATGTGTATCACTGAAATTTCGCAAAAGTTTCCCTGTAAAAAGAAATACTCGCTTTTTTAGCCTGTATCTTTCCACGAGTATTTGGTATCGAGAAAAAACAAAACGCAGAGATAAAGGTAAGTAACAATGGCTATTAGCAAAGCCACTTGCTAACCATCAAAGGGTCTTTGTTCTTCTGTTGTTCCCTGATGGCTTTGAACCTGGCCGATTACGATTTTTAAATTATTGCAAATCAAATACGAAAAAAATTACGAAATGTAATTCCGTTTTTGTAAATAGTAAACAATTTATTAGAGATTGTTTAATTAATGTGAGATTGCCAAACTCTTCTTCTTTCGCAAACCAGTTACAGTGCCACTAAAAATCATTATCATTATATGTATATGGAAAGTGATTTGTCAATCATGATACAGATGTGACGCTGATCAAGAATATATATACTTTTCTATACCTATCGTCTCTACTTCTATGCGTTACACATTACCCTTAATGTGTAGGGTATAACTAGTGGAATCTAATTGAATAACTGTTCGGCTTCGGCTCCTTTCAACATGCCAACGATGCCATCGCTGAATTCGTTGCATACTTCGACGATCTGATCGGCAGGCAGAAAGAAACCATAGTGACCCTTATCGCGCAACTCGATGGTGGCAGTGAAAGGAATGTTCTTGGTATCGTAAGCCCAGTCCTTGCTGGAGCCGGAGACGGCATCTGAATGAGGCAAGGAACAAAGGTTTGTCACTCAAGAGGCAAATGGCTAGCGAAAAACTTACAGTTAAGCTGGCCACTGGAACCGTATCGGTCCCGTACTTGACGCGGGCAGCATCTGCAAAAGCCTTGGAAATGTTCAGCATTTGTTGATTGTTCGACGGAAGGATCTCGGTGGTGTAACTGAAGGGCAGCAGCACATAATTACCAAAGGCATGTACAGCCAAGTAGATGCGAAGATAGCCCTCTTCATACGAGCTAATGTGATGAGCTTTCTCCAAAAGCGGCTAACTTACCACTTCGTGTGTGTATGTGAAGCCATCAGGATTCATCATGGGCACGATGATCCAGTCGTAGTTGTGCTGTAAATGTTGCATTTCCCCACTGGGAGAATTCAGCAGATTGTTAAGGAAACAGGTGCATGTGGCCGATGCGATCCACTCGATGGCGTGTATATTGCATTCAATGAAGACCGCTTTGCTGCCGCGTTTGCGCGACACCTTCAGTGCTTTGATGGGGCGGCCCTCGTAGGAGTAACCAATGGTATGGGACGTCACCAACAAGGGGTGCTTCGCGTCCAACCACTCGTAGATGTCTTGCAACGAGTGGTATTGCGTCCATTCCATCTTCGGCGGAGGCAGGTTCTCAGTACAAGCGTCTAATGTTCTGAAGATGCGCATGGTTTCAGATTATTTATTAAAAGGTTTTCATAGAGATTAACACATACATACTTCATTGGATTTATACTCCTCACTTCAAAGACACATCTAAGCATGTTTAAGCCGCTTTCGAATGTCCGTTGTTCGCTGGGATTCATACCTACATAGTAACGGTGGGCGTGGTCACTGCTATTGACTGCCTCGAGCTGGGAAACAAGATGTTTCGAGTAAACAAGCACACAGAAAGCCCACAGACTCACCCCTAAGATCGTCGTCAAGTGTTTGAGATCCTCCAGCTTATTCCGCACATCCACCTTGTAGAGTAGAGTTCTTGAGAAGAGCTTGTTGTCGGTCTGGCTATCAGCGAAACAGCCCGCAAGCAGAAGGCTCACCGAGTAGGTCAAAACTACGCTCCGCATGTTTAGCATTCACGGACGGCCAATCGGTGAAATGGTCTGATAATCCTGCAAACCCCCGCTTTTTATACTCTACACACCATTCCTTGTCTCCCTCTCATATACTTACCCAAGTTCAACCCGATACCTTAACACAGATACGATTGCATTGCATATATAAATACGTGTCGCCCTCAAAGCAAAACAGACCAGCTTACAATAGCAATACTTAACCTTTTCTCGCAGACGAGACAAATGTATTTGGAAACGATCACAGATACCAGATAAATGAAGATAAATGCAATCTAAATGAAAATGACATGAAGTGATAAAAACATATATTCTATTGTAATACATTTGCTGGCGACGCGAATAACTTAATAGGTCCAAGGTGAGAATTGAGTCTATTCACTTCTTTATTTTGCGATCTCGTTCGTATTATTTAGTGTAATAAATCCACTTGATAAATTGCCGTAATTCAGCGTTGTTTGGAATTTAAATCTCTCCACGTCTCAAATTTAGTAGCATTTAATTGCCATCGAAGTGCGAATATTAATTTTGTGTAATTTATAAAAATTAAATGGTTTGTGAACTACTGAACGGATTTTAAGGAAATTTTGTTAGAATTGCCTTATGATCTGCAGTCTATTTATAGCAGGAGGATTTTGGAAATCCATTTTTGGCAACAATTAAAATGGCAATCATGTGAAAACTAGGAAGCTAGGAAGCTGAGATGTTGTACAGTGCATGGGCCTTACATTGTCAAAAGAAATTCTTTTGGTGCAACGAATATAATCAGAGACCATTTCATGCCAACGAGTTTACATAATCTCCAATTGTGACATGTACACAAATTCTGAGCCCACATACAATGCTTTAATTCCTCCATACACATTCAAGGTCAGATTTACCACAAAGTAGTACCACAGGCCCATTGTTACCATTCACGGACGCAAAGCATAAAACGCAATAATGGAGACTCCAATGTTGAAGAGAATCCACGATGTGTAATTGGGTCCAACACAACAAGAGAAATAATTGAACACTTATGTACAATGAACAATCCTCAAAATGTTACCCATGAGCATTGATTTAGGACACTGTTACAGGCAATGATGATGATCCACTATATCGCCGTCGATCAACTGAGGACAGCGGGTGATCGACGACTGTCAAAATTAGAAATCAAGACATTGATGTCGATAATCGTTGGATCGTGCCATATTCGCCATTATTGTCAGAGACGTATCAAGCCTACATAAACACTGAGTATAGCAATTCAGTAAAATCCGTTTTGGAGTATCTACTGAAAATAGAAACGATGAAATCACACGATATCAAATCGGGTGCTATATCAGCAGTAATGAAGCAATGGCGGGTGTTTTCATTCCCAGTACATGAAAGACATCCAACAGTTGTTCATTTAGCACTTCATCATGGAAATGCTCAACGTGTTTATTTTACAACTGAAAACCCATTGCAGAGAGCAGCGGAACCACGAGCTACGACATTGACTGCCTTTTTTACATTGTATCACGCTGATACACTTTCCAGAACGTTGCTATGCTCAGAAGTACCAGAGTACTATACTTGGAATAAATCGTTGAAGGCTTTTCAAAGACGCAAACAAGGAAAGCCACTTCAAGACTTGCTACAAATTGATGGACGAATGTGTTTGGCATATCGTGAAGGATGTCATCGATTGCATGTACTTGAAGATGACATGCATTGGAATGTTACACTTCCGACGCATCAATTTCAGCTCATCCTCGTCAAATAAGTACATTACTGTCAATGATAATGTCCAATTGTTTTAAGTAATATATTTTGTAGCATCAGTTTACACTACACTTTTGCTTTTATTAGTTACTACTACTTTTCTGTAAAACCGCTTTCCGTAAAGTGTTTAAATAATTTTCCCTTTATACTTACGCAAAGGTTATATCTTAAAAGTCTATGCAATGATTTTTCATAGCAATCTAGTGCAAGTGAATTGACCATTTTATATCCCTCAACTTCTTCAAAGCAGTGTGAAATCTAAGTGTTGATTAAATTTACTCTTGATACTTGGCTCCCCTCTAGTGGTAAACTAAACGCTTCATATTAGGCCCTTGCGATCTCCAGTCCAATATTAAAGCAGGATTTGCCCTAAAGAGAAAACAAACAAAGTCAGCTGGGCTCGATGGAGGCCCCACTTTCATCTGAAAACACCTACCACATCATGCTCGACTTCCGATTCCAACACAATGTTGCCTCTGGCCAAGCTTAACATGGCCCTGTATTTGGACAGGTCCACTTTTTGATCATTGCTGCAGATGCGACCCTGAAAATAAGAGGCGGATGGTTATCGAAGGATTCGGATGCTGCGTTGTACTACTTCGAAACTGCAGACACAGTTTCTTGAGGATGCTTAACGTTATACGAGTATCAAAGTTTCTGAATCTTTATTCAGAAGATCCTGTGGTCTTCGCTTACCTCTGAAACCGGACAACTTGAAGGAGCACCGAATAATTTCAGCATGTCCTTGAGCTCGCCCGACGCCTGGCCCGCCACTTCGCACAAATCTAGCTGCCCCTGCTTAAGAACCACGCCATCCTTTCGAACTTTATAGTTGGAGACCGAAGCGGTCCCGAATGCTTTATTCACCACGCACCCTCTGGGAATCAGCTCGCAGTTGCTATTCAACTCCACCGTGAAGTCCGGGTCGAGAGTGACGACGGCATCGGGTCCGGCGCAGTTCTCCAGCTTCACTATTCTGGCCTGGTACCCCTTCTGCAGAAGTCAACAGATAGAAAAGAAGTTCCGTCAGTCAGCCGTTCCAAATGCACACTCACACAAGCCGCGGTTGAGCGAGTCATTGCAACCACCAGCAACAGATTCCAAACTAGTTCTTTGAGCATCTTAAAGGACTTCTTTCTCTCACTTCCTTCCTTGTCTGACTGTCGGAAATCCACTTGCTACCGAGCTTGAATTCGAGTGCACCTCCGCAGCTTTTATACTCGCCTAACCGCCGAATCTGGAGTTCGATTTGATTACCGCTTCCATTGAACAATGCGAAACCTTGCGGTAATTAGTGATTATTTTGGTGCCCAATTATTATTGCATTAAGCGGTGCTTAATTACGACCACGATCACGATCATTGATAGATTCGGTCGATTGTGCACTAAGTGCTCCTCGATATAACGCAAGCTCCGAAGGTTCTGTAGTGAGATGCTTCAATTTTAGTTCCGCTTTTTACCATGTCGAGTACAGGAGCGGACCAACTTGTGTAAGTCGTGTGGGCGAGAACGATTGGAGTTCTGACCGAGTTAACTAGTATGTGCCTCTTCTTCTTCTTTTTCGTCTTCTTATTACCAATAATAATAATAATAATAATAATTTGAGTAAATCGTTCGCGTCTTCTCGCACTCCGCCCCTGATTTCGTGCATCACACGTGAAACACGCTCCACCATCACCTGTGATCAGTTCCTGTGATAAGTTTAAACACATGCATTGTGCGCGTTGATATAAAAACTGAAATAATCACCGTGACAAATTAGCTCATTCAGTTGAGGTTTATTATAAACTCGCTCCAGGAAGCAATCATTTTCTCTACGCTAATTAAATGGGGTTGTTATTGAGCACCATTTTAGATCATAGACTACAACACACCCCTCGAACACGAGAAGTTTTCCACCGAATCTGTGTTGGGTAAGCCTCGTGACCCGCGCTTAAATCTTTCTTATTTGAACTACAACACCTCAAACATTACTCTAAAAAACATGTACTCATATTTGTACATAAATACAATATATACATATATTTAATCTGAAAGGTTCTTATTCTCCGTTAGATATAATATATGATATTGCAACTAATTCAAGATTCATGGATGCATGGATGAATTCAAGATTGAAATCAAGAACAGAAATCAGCACAAGCCATGCATCGATACGTGCGCAATCCGCTGCTCTTATCTTGTCGAAGCCTCAGAGTGTGCGGCGAACAATTCTTTGCTTGTAAATGAAGCGACCCCGTTGAACCGAAAAACCGTATTCAATATGCACCGAGTTCAGATGCCGGCGCGTATCTGATAAGCTTCCTCAAATCAAACAAAGAAACACGTTTTCATCGGTTCTGTTACAGCTGATAATGTTTTCAATTTGAAATAATTAAACATTCAGTTCTAGCAAACATTCGTTCGAAATTGCTTCAAGCTCCAAAGTAGAGGAATTTAAAGGAAAAAAAGTTAAAAGTTTAACTTTAATTAATTTAACTTTTAATTTTTTAAGTTTAGTTTTTTAAAAGTTTAGTTTTAGAAAAACCTTCACACCTTTTTTTTTTAAAGATAATTAATTAAAAAGTAACTGTAATTAAAAAAATGGAAAAATGCATTAAACTTTTAAATTTTTATAATGTTAACATTGAACAACGAAGAAAATTAAATTCATTTTGCGCGATTTGAACCAGCACCATTAGTTTTAACAGAATAAAACAGCAGTTTAACGCTATCGGCCACACACCTCACATAAAAAAAAAAATTTCTGGCTGTTTTATATTCCGTGTATAATAATAAAAATAATTTATTTTTAACCGGAACCGGAACCGGTGAATTTTTTCATTTCCGGTCAAGTTAATTCTCCCTTGAGTAGCTTAGATTTTTCGCCTTAGCGCCATCTAGCGGGTGCTAGAAACATTAATTTTCATCACTTTTCACCACACAAATTGATGAACCACTCTGACACGAAGTTTGGGAAGCACTCGACACAACCACAGCACAAGTATTCTTCCCCAGACGCAAACCTGCGCTACAAAATGCTTCAAGTAATAAAAACGAGAGCGTTGTAGCGTCGAGATACTTTCGGGGTATCTCGCAGATACTAACCACTAGCGACTGAGTCAGCCGCGTCAGTCGAGCACTTCAGGTCGTCGCGTTCAGAAGCGTTTCGTTGGCGTGCGTAATCGGGAGACGTTTCGATTTCTTGTTGCTGGATTTCGACGGAGTTCAAAGAGTGTTGTAACCAAGTTTTAAAGTTGTTAGTGCAGTGAAATTTTAGAAGAAGCGAACAACCATCAGAACGAAGTCTACAGTGAAGTGGTTTCTGGCATTGAGTCATAATCAGTGGCTACGTGATTGTTATTGTTTTCGAAGACGCTAATAACGGGTGTGAAGGAGGCAGTCGCGCACAGACACAAGATACAAACGCATCTACAGGTGTTTTGCGGCGGCACTCGAACCAATCGAGTAGCAAAAATAACAATAATTGATAACAAGTGCGTTCGAATCGCCTGGCCGAAGCAATTTAAGCAGCTGGGAGGTGCATCGTCTCGCCTGCTGCTGTTGTTGTTGTGTTCGAGTTTGTTTTCGCCGAATGTGGGTATGATTCATGCGGTGGCTGTGAATAAAAACAAAGGTAGAAAAACCTAACGAGTCACGAAGCCATGCACTGGTTTCGCGTATCTCGTCTTGGCTCACTTCAGTCGCTCTCCCGACCCCCTCGCTCGGGCCTCCACGCGGTGTAGGCCGCTGCCACAAGCTGATTCCAAAGCATCGTGACGTCATCGCCAGCAGCAGCGACATCCGTCCGAAAGCGACACTTAAATCAAACAAACAGCGTAGATTCCGTGTGATTCGTTTCTTCTCCAGACTTCGCTCGGTTCCAGCAAAATCTGGCGAAAACAACGGCGTATCGCGGATTTCAAAGTTCACTGTGAGTATCTCCGACTTTGCACATTATTATTGAACACTTACTCCACGCTCTGCGCCGCCGAGACGCATCCCGCCCGGTACAGCGGCCTCGACAGCTGATTCCAGCAAGCCGCTGGATCGGCGCGACTATTGAATACGACGCGACGCGCAAGTCGATTGCTTGCCATAGAAGATCTTTCCTCGGCACACTGCTAATCAGCGCGACGATGATTTCCGTCATTCCGTCCGCCATTCCGTCAATACTTGTTATGCATCTGCATTGATTCGCAGCAATTCGATCGCTTGCACTTCACTACACACGTGAATGTATGCACAAGTACACGGATTTATAAGCGCACAGCTTTATATAGTATCCGAACATCTATACGTGCCAATTAGATTCGAACGCTTCAATTATTCAGCCCCCCCTTTTTGAGTTCCCCCTGTTTCAGGAATAGAATTTGTATTCAGAGCGGGTCTCTTTTTCCGTTTGTTTCCTTTACGAATTTCGGGCTGAACTGCTTTCTGGTGGAGCGTGGAGAGCTTCGAGAAAGAAGAGACGCAGATCGAAATCCAAAACAATACAAAACGGCTCGTTTTACCAACCTTCTTCAGAAGTGTACTCGCACTCGGAATAGACAAGCACTCGTATTTCAAGTCCGAATCGGGCTTGAATCACGCACAGAATATTTTTATTTTTATTATCTTTGCATTTCGGTTGTGGGTTGTGTGGTTGTGGGTAAGTGTGTCATTACCGCATCAAAAAAGTACGCAATATAATATAATGTTTACATGCAATGCACACGCATTCAATCCCTTGAATGGAAGGTAGCTTTACAGGGACGGTGAGAGAGAGGGGGGAGGAAGAGAGATAGGTTCTAGACTGAACTGCATTTAGAAATTCTTGTAGCATTCTTTGTATCAGCAGAGATCACCAGTAAACGCAGCCACTCCACTCCACGCAACCAGTCCATTTTTTGTATTAATAAAATAAATAATAAAATTAAAAACGTGACTAATAAGTAATCCATTGATCACCAACGAAGGGATGCAGTGGTACTTCCTTATGATTGATCCAGCACTTTCTTGCGTAGTCCTGAAGATGAAACTCACACTCTTATTTTTATTCGCAATTGAGTTCTACTTCCATTGTAGAGAACCACCTGTGAATCCTCCCACTCCCTGAAATGTACCGTAACGCTTACACTTTAACATCATGCGTCAGAAAAGTTATCGCAGCTCACTTCATTTAACTCCGGCTGCACAGAACTGGTACGAAAAAAGCGCGTCCACAAACAACGAAATAAAGACGCAGCCACTTGAAATGCACGCGCAACAATAAAAACCGTGCTAATCGACTTCTAATGTGACGCCATGCAGTGCATCGGCGATCACGATCGCTGTCAGCAGAAGACGCTGCGCTCGAGTATCGCACGCATCCTCAAGTCCACGACTGCACGGACTGCCACTGAGCACGCAGCCAGACAGAATTTGTTTGTTTATTTCGCTGCGCGTGGATGGATGCAGTGCACGCGGAGTGCATCTCAATGGCACGTCTTGGAGGAAAAACCGAACCGAAAACAGGGCAACAACAACGCTCCATTGATCAGGAATGGAGGCCTTCAGTTGACGTAAACCGACGAAGCGAGGGAGTGAGGGACGCAGTATACGAACGAGTGCGGCTGCTGCAATCTGAAAGTGCCAGCCACACAGCAAGATTGTTGTCTCACAGAGTGTGCAGGCCAATTAAAGTGCAGCTAATGAAATCGCTTTCAAAGAGACCATTAAATCTGTATATTTTCCACTTTAATGCATTATTTGCAACTCCCGAACACATTAAATGCTATCCTTCACTGGTTCGACTATTTTGTGAGTGCAGTTTTTTATTCGTTTGTGAGTTATAAGCGTTCCATGAGTTATGATGAAAAATAAATGAAACATGAGTTCAAAATCGAATTCACGATTACAGGAAAACGAAAACGCTCCGAAACGGGGAATTTCTTAGTTAGTAGTCCAGATCAAAAGTTGAAATTTCATTCCCGGGTTTAATGTATGAGAGTACGCATCAGTATCCTATGGATGTAGGGTGTATGGGCTTCGGCCAGGCCGATGTCAACACTCTCAGTTGCTTCTTTTATTATTGTTTCCAATCTCATATCTCATCTCATTGACTGTTTGCATTGACATTTGGAGTCCGGTTTTTTGCGACTATCTATCTAACTAATACTCTGAAGCAATAATCATGAATTCCCGCAATTATCACAAGTCGACGCAGGTTAATAAACGTCCTCTTGCATTTAAGATTACTCCTGAGCGAAGAGCTGCCACATCGACTGATGGCGAAACGCAGAGTCTACGATTCAAAGATTGTGCAGTAAAACCTCATAAATTCATGAGCATAATTTAAAGCAACCGTTTTCATGTGTTTCTAACTTACAACTGTACTAACAGATGACTAACGGCACACAGCTCGCGGCTTACAGCGATAAATTCGCGGCCATCTGGTCACTTTAAAGGCAGGCTAACAATGCAGCGTCAGAACGGAGAATGCTGAGTGGACCCGCGGCGCAGGCAGGCGGGGCGCCAGGATAACGAAAAACATCCCAATTATGGTTGGAACACATAGCGAGAGATTACAGCACGAGTTACGGCAGGAGGGAAACGAGGCGGCGGCGCATCCCGCTTACGGAGGCGCTGCAAGCCGATAACATCTCGGCGGCAGCAAGGTACCGTGACCAAGCGGACGGACGGCAAACGGCACGCGGTGCAGATGGCCATCAGCTGAACACCGCTGATATTCAGCTGATGTGTGTTCGGATAAGCGCTGATCCTGCAAACTGTGGAGTGGAATCTTCAGTGGACTCTCGCTGAGATGCGGGAAGAGCGCATAAATCAAAAGACAGCCCGTAGTAAGCTACACGAACGGGATCGAAGCAAAAAATTAGTAGCGATGGGAAAACTAACAGTGTGTGGGAAAACTAACAGTGTGTAGTATGCAAAAGAATGATAGCACGCACAACAGAAGGATTCAATTGACGCACAACCAAGTAAGCCGTTATTTTGTCAGCCGCGATGTCAGCCACGACCTCCAGCGGCTAGGAGACGGCCCTTGAGACCCCTGAAGAGTGCACTAAACCACATCTAGGGAATATTTTTGAAAATGTCGGACTCCCTCTCGGAAAAACACATTCGATTCTTACTGCTTTGCGAGATGGCACTCAAATGAATAAGTTAAGCTTAAGTTGCAACATTTCAGCAGCTGGCTGCGTATTTCAGCCGTATTTCAGTGATGATCTTCTGCAATGACGCCTTACTTCTCCCTCAATTCTGATTACTGAATTGCTCCAAATCCAGACCAAGCAAGTGAGGTTTCACTTCACAGAGTCTCGTGCAGAGTATGTTTTGGCATTTCACTGCAAACTTGCAGCGCTTTTCGCGTGAAAAGCATTCTCCAAACACATATTATAAGTTATACCAGACTTGAGTGCACACACGCTTCAACAACTACAACAACCAAAAACATTGAATTCAGAAGGAAAATAAAATATATTACGTTTTTCAGTTTTTAATTTCTGAACTTATTTTTCGTTGCTTTACTTTCTCTTCTTCTTTAGTGTATGTTAATTTATTTTAGTCACGATGATGCTTATGACGTCACCGCTGAATTTGTTCTTACTTATTTATTTCTCTTGTGTTCATTGTTTTCAGTACAACAGGCTACGTTTGCTTATTGGCCATCTGTTGTTGTTTGTTTTCGCTGACTGCTAGCGTGCTGAACGGAGGTTCATTTCTGTGAACAACAAAATTAGTCCACTTTATTTATCGGATCATTTGAAGCGATTCCTTAAAAGCTGGTGGTTTCTGCACTGATGCGAATCTGATGTTCCGTTTCATTCCGCATGCACCGCGTTTCGAGGTCAAGTGGCTGGCCCGGAACGCCATTTATTCGAGCCACTCGAGAAGTCTTCTTCCAGTGCGTTGTTACTCAGTAATTATGACTTCGGCTGGTGCTCGACGTGCCAATTTTTATTCCCGCCTTAGACCTCTGCTCCCCCCACCGACGCCATCGATTCGTTTACCTTAATTTGAAGTCGTTTTTAAGCACTTTGTTTATGCAGGTTTTTGAGCATGTTTTCTCCTGCTGCGTGCTCTTCTTCTTCGGTTGGCTCCAGAGTTCTTCCAATTTATTTTTTGCTTATCGAGATGTTTATTCGGTCCAGCGTAATTCCAGCGAGTCTGTGTTCAAGCTGTTCAATTGTTTCAATTAGCGCGTTACTCTTCCGCGAACCAATTGATTCGATAACTGCACATCTCTAAAAACGTGATTTGACAACCATTCAGCGTCCATGACTGCCCCGTTATTTCTGCCATCCTGACCTGCATAACTCCAGAGTTCCTATTTTATAAAAAGCAGGTTCCATTAAGAACACTTTTGACATAATGTTTTAAACATCTTTCTATGAGGTAGTCCCTTGTACAGTCCCAAAAGATTATTTCAGTGAAGGTTTTTCTCTGCTTTCCTTTCCTTTAGACTAGAGACTCTAAAACTTTTAAAAGCAAATGTAGAGAGTATAACAACGCCTCATCAGCACCTTCTTCCATGCTTACCCGCGTAGCAAAACACTCTCCTGTCAGCCCCGCCACTCCTACACCAGATCTCGGAAGTCCACGAAGTCCATAATGCATGTGAATTATTCATAATGCAAGCCAATCTCACATGAACTATCTACTGATACGTTATATTAATTAATTATACACTTAATACACGTTAATTATACACTGTCTTAGACTCGTCTCCTGCAGCAGCGATTCACATCATAAACCAATCAAACTACAGGCAAGGAACAAAGCGACCAACAACAACAGCACAACACGAAGTACGGATGATCAAATAATATACTCGTACAATATACACAGATAACATCTATATGTGCATGTATAACCTAAGAATATTGTCTCCAGGATAATGAATAAATCACCTACTTTATCACATCCAGTACCCACTAAAATATTGAATATTTGACAATAATTGAACCATGATTGATGACGATAATCACCACAAAAATGTCGCAAAGCCTTGTGCAGACCAAACAGACACTGAATTCGGGGCACATTAAAAGCGGCGACATCTAAAAATCCCCAGCATCTGCCTCCAGTTCTGGCAAGCTTTTCGGTATTCTAGCTGAATACGAAGCACCTAACGGGGTCTACACATGAAAGCGCAACCATGCGCTCACATGACATTTATAAAGATGTCAAATAGACTCAGCTGCATGTTGTTGTTATTGTTGTTACTATTGCTGTTGGTGTGGCCGGTTCTCTGTTCGCGGCGAGCACCACAAAAACATTTTACTTAATTGAAAATGCTTTTATTTGGTCGTTATTTGGTGGGCCACATATTTTAGATGCGACACAAATTTAGTAGCCCACTTTAAGGCGTCTCAGCAAGGTGGAAACTAATTACTAAATGACAGCGCAAGACGTGCTGGGGTGGAAAAGCAACAACTACATTTGAACAGATCCAACCACAACAGCAACAATATCAAAATTAGCAATCCAAGGAGAGAGCTTGAGTGACAATAGTGGGGCCCAAAAGTTAGGGGGTTACATTAAAAACGTCAGAATTGAATGAAGTCATATTCTTGACATTGTTGGTGTGGTGTTGGTGCTCGTTGTTGCTGATGATTTAATTAGTATTTTGTTGACTACCCATTTCAAACTCCAAACATCAGTTAGTAGTCTGCAAGGCTCTTCGATTTCAAGATGGACTTTCAACAGCACATGTCTGTGACACATACGAAGACCTTCCCCATCTCTTACCACGGAGGCACCACGTACGAGCCAATCCGGCACAAGAACCGCCTTCGCATTGTTGACAGGTGACATTCCTGGGCATTCGTGGATCACACATTCCAATGCTACGTTCTTAGGAATGTCAACACCTTGAATTCTTCTTCGTGAATACATTAAAGAATCCATACATATATCCATGTTTTTTCTATCAGTGTACACATGTACTTCTGGTCTATTGTGTGTGCACGCCGACCACGTCGAACACAGGCACAAACGCAGCAACACATCGATCTAGCATCCGAATTGGTATCTGTATCGGATTGGATTCTGTATCATTCTATTGCATAATGAATTGTTTCATTGCATTTCCCACAGAATTGTTCTTTGTAGGTCTCATTTCTTCATTCATTGTTGTGGACGACTTGAATTATTGAATAGTCATTACTTCCCTGTATTAACGTTCATCTACTCGACAGAAAAACTATGGACATTTACTAAATTTTCCTTATACAAAGCCCCTCACGAAACCTGAAAGCGACTTTGAGAAATTTCTAAGATTGACCTTCAACCAATTTAATATTCTATTGATTTTTAATCCAATAATGTTATGTATTTCGGTACTCATCATACTGCAGAGTAAATGTGTTTCGAAAGGTAGCGATGATGGCAGCTGAAATATACCACATGTTGGAAGTGGCTCTCTCCTGTCCATTTCTCGCATATACCCAAATCCTACATACACTAACACGTCTTCATTTCATTCGAATTTCGTCGATTACCAGAACAATTTAAAAGTCTTGTTTATTCTTGAAAATATTTTTACTTTTGAACAGTTGTGGTCGAATTTAGGTTATAAAAGTTGAGTTCCGTTGTGCTCCATTTTGTACCGAGTTCTTTGGCCGGCAAATAGTATGATTCCATTACGTAATCCTCTAATCCATTCACATTAAATTGTAGGATTTATTTTTTAAAATGATGGAAAAGTGGTCACGAATTTGGCTCGGTTCCAAGAACTTGCTCTGCGATTCAGAAAGACGCGTATTCACTGGAATCTGGCCAGATTCACTTGCCAACTGAGTGGAACCAGCTTCGTGTCAAGCATTTCGCTTGCCTGATCTGATCTATTAAGTTATCACGCAGGTAAACTTAACGTAACAGTTAAATTTAACCTTCACATTGACTGCGAAAAAAAGCTCAACACCCGGCTACAGATCCTGGACATATTTTTCATTATTTCACTAATATTATATTTATATGCGTTTATTTTGGAGTATTGGTTGGTATATTTTATTTTCACAAATTGTATCAGTGTTAGTTATAAAAAGTATTATTACCTTCAACTATAATAATTTTAGCTTTTATTATGTACAAATTTTAGTTTATAATTGGTTTTATTGTTATTATTTGGTGAAATTTTCTGCATTTTTATGTCTTATACTCGTATTGCTGTTCTTCTCCTTCTCCTGTGCGCAGCCCAATCAACGGAACATCGTAAAAATGCAAATTTATTTACCTTCGGTTCTGATGAACTGCGACCTTAACCATGCGTTGCTGTTGTTGTTCCGTGTCCATTCGTTGCTTTGTTTTGCACTTGGTGTTGCCACCGTTGTTGTTGTCTTTGTTTTTATCGCGTTTGTGTTGCGTTTAGTTGGGAATTTCGTTCAGCTTTCATTGCGTCCTTTAAGAGGAGTCAATCGCCTGCTGCTGTTGAACCGATGCAGTGGAATTCCATTTGAAAGTTTTAAAGTCGCCATTCTGAGTTGGGTTGAGGTATTGTTTTTAGCCTTGAACCCAACAAGAAGTGCTCTTTCATGTTTTTAGTCTGGCTTTTCTGTTTCGCTTTTATTGTGAATGCCATTAAAATCCAGTCGTAGTTGGCGAATATAATATAATAAAAATATTTTTCTCCAAATTGATGACTTATTCTTTACTTGAACTTTTTTATTTTGAAGGATCACCTATTCGCTATATACTTGTAGATAGTACATACAAAATATAGCAGAAGTATTTAATGCCTTTGCGGGTTCTTCTTTGGTAATTCCGCCAGCTGCATCGCGATTCTTTTGCACTTCGCTACCGTAAAATTAGCAGCTGCGTATTCAGATTTGTGTGTGGAGTACAAACGTTGCTTGAACCTTGAAATGGTCGATTAACGACTTTATTAGTTGCGCGTTTGTCGATTTAATACTAGATAAATCGTTCCACATCAACCGCAACGGTTATTTTTTGTCCAGAAGCCATCAAACGAAAATTATTAAGGATAAAACTGAAACGCTTCAATTAATTTTACGAGTACGCGTTGGTTCTGCGAATAAGAATAGCCAAATAAATTGCGAGTGTAGATAAAGTGCATATACGTTAAATTAAGTAAATTTCATTACATGCCTGAAATGACATATAGCCGGAAAAATGCTAAAACGAACATGTGTTATTTATTGTGTTGCTGATAAATGGTCACAACAACCACAACACACGAATGAATGACAACGGCTTTAAATGCATCGGCCACTTAATGGAGTGAAGTAATAATAAAATCTGGCAGCACGCTCGTGTGGAAGTTGCGTCTGTGCGGCGGCTGTGCGTCGGCAGGAGAAGCAAACTGAAGCCGTACAACAATTTACAATGTTTTCGGAGCTGGATATGTGGCACCCATCCCACTCCTCGTCCTCCCCCGCAAGACTGTGCTCCACGCTGGTTCGTCTGAGTGCAGCAGCTCTTAATAATCACAGTTTTAATCAGAAAATCGTTTCTTAAATTGTGTGTGCTTTTTCTGGAAATTAAAATGAATTGAATCCGTTCGCGAATGTTTTTCAATGAATGCATTCCACGCCCACTCGAAATTTACTCGTTCTTTTCTTCTTTCTTGTTTGTTTCGCTGTTCGCTGGTCTGTCAAAAAATCCGGGCTGCCACACACCCCGCTATCCCCGTTAACTGGCGTTAGCGGTGTTCGACCCAGTTTGCGATGATGTTGGAAAATTTTTGTTATTGCATTCTTAGATAGTAAGTTCTTAGATATAATATTTTGTTGCTGCTCTTCTACTTTTGTTGCGATGTTTGTTCTTGATAAGCTTCAAGTTTTCTGTTAGCCTCGTTTTGGGCTGTTTTCGTAAAAGTTTTTGTAAAAATGTTTTCAACGATACCCGTAGTGTTTGTTTGTGTAAGGGGGGAGGCGGGGGGGATTCGTGTGATTGTTTGCACTTACTAACAGATTTAAAACTTCTGCTCAACTTTGAGCAAATTGAATGTAAATAAACACACAAATATTTGTAAATAAGTATTCACGCTATTGATTAATTCATATGTATTTCTATCGCTGTCTCGCTTAACTAGCTTCGTATAAATTAACACAAGGAGACAAGCAACAACAACGAGTAGTCAGCTGAGGCCAGTGACGTCATCCAGCTTTAAGGCCCGGCACGCCGAACAATTTACAAACTTCGCACATCGACCGTGTGCATGTTTTCATTGACAGCTTGTTGTAGTCGTTGTTGTCTCTGCAGTGTTGCCGATGTTGTTGTATCGCTAGAAAAGGTCTGCAAAGAACAAGAGAACACGTCGTCCACTATTTGCAAATCAGTGCTGTGCGTCTGTCTGTCTGTCCGAACACTTGAGATTTCCGCTCGTAGCTATGCCATGTTATTATTGTTGCTGCGGCTGTGGCTGCTTTGAGCTGGCAATTAAAATGTGTCTAACATGCAATTTGCTCAAGCACACACACACACACACAAACGCATTACTTTCATTCACGTGGATATCACGAGAAGCATCAGCATGAAAACATAACCAAGAAAAACCTGAAACAGAACCAGTGAAGCGATTACCGTGTAATGAATACCTTTGACTATGCAATTCTTATTGTCTCTTGTAGTTGTTGTTGTTGTTATCGTAGTGGTCGAAACAGCAAAAGGTTGCGTTTAAAATTACTGTAATTTTGCTGGAAAATTGCTATGATTCATGAAAATTATGTAAAGAATTTTAGATTTAGAAAATGCAATAACAATAACGTAATAATACAAAATTAATTCACATTTATGAACCGAGTTCAATTACTTTTTTACCCCCTAAAACTATCAAATAAATTTGGAAACATTTTCAACACTCAATCTCAGTGTTGTTGTTCCACTGAAATGTTTGGACACTTTGTTTTGACACTCATGTTCAAAACACTTCAAGTTAATCCTACTTTTCTGCTAATTGTTGTTTGAATCAGTGATGCCAATTTAATAGGTTGTGTCAAATATTGATTGATTACTGGTATTTACAATTTTATACTCTGTACATCCGGGGAAATAAGAGATCGTTAACTAAGAGATTCTGTACTGGCTTTCAGGGCGCCTAATGCTCCTTCAAACACTCAACTCAAATGCGATGTATTTCAAAACAGCCTTGTTTCGCCTTTGAAGCCCATCGCAATCCATTTATCATATACGTAGGTACCCACTACATGTTGATCTTGTGCGGAATGCTGAGACCACAACTATTTTTTAATTGCATGTAATTTCATTTTATTTTTAATTTTACTTTTAAAAGCACGTAAAAGATTCCTGCGCTTTTTGCCAGTGTTTTTCGGGAGAATGTCTTTTGTCGAAGAACATCCACGAAACCTTCGAGAGACTGCATTTCGTCTTTACTGACTGATGCTGGCAGTCTGTCAGCATCTCGTAAATTATCCGCCTGCTCGGGAGCATCCGCAGCAACTATTGACAGCACAAAACTCACAACGCAACTCGGCAGAAATCATCTGAAACGGGCGCCGCACGGCCTACAGCATTCCTGCTTGTCGTCCTTCGACTGGGCTCTCAGTTGAAACCAAAAAACTGCAATCACAGAAAAGAAGACAGCAACAGCATCCAGTAAGCATCCAGAAGACAAATGCATCTGCTGCCCGCTTCAGACGATGACAGACAGAGCTCCGGGCCACGAAGTCAAGCTGGATATTATTGAAATAACTGCGAAGAGCACAACCACAGTCACAACAACAAGAACAACAAACCTAACAATAACGACGATAAAGAATAACATTGAAGAAAGGCAGCCGAGCCAGCCATCGGATAGCCAGGTACCTTTGCGGATCGCGGGACCTGGAACACGTTAACAAGCAGCCTTCACAACAAGGAGATGTTTGAACGTGACAGACAACCCCGAAGAAGAGGAATGATCTGCAATAATTGGCAGCAGAAGCAGCAGCGACGGGAGGGAGTCCTGCAGACCGCATGTCCCCGTGTCTGTTAGTTTATGTCTATCTTTTCTAATCCACCGGCTTGATTGCCTGTTTGTCTGTTTGTTTATCCGTCTTTCTGTTTATCTGGTCACCTGATTATTCGTGTGTCCATCCTTTTGTGATCGCCTGGCTTGTTTGATCCTCTCTCTCTCTCTGTCTCTCTCTTGGTTGTTCTCTCTATGGTTTTTCTGTTTTTCTCATTTTTATCTTGATCAAAGTCCTTGATTCAAGAGTGACATTTTATCTTCAGTTTGTTTGCAATCTGATCTCTCAAGTATGCGCTATTCCTTCACCATACCTCTGTATCTCTCTCTCTCTCTCTCTCTCTCTCTCTGCTTGTTTCGACTTTAACAGCCTCCAAGCAGCTACCGGGTTTTATGTTGGCAGCTGCATTAAGTAACCGGTTCGCATCGATTTTAATTTATACCGCACACAAAAGTCGCTGACAGGATTTATGTTGCTTGCATACAACAACAACAACGCTCAACAAGTGCCCCTTCATTGTTACACCAACACTGCTGCTATGGTTGCTATTGCTGTTGTTGTTGTTGTTGCAGTTGTTCTTATTGCATGTAAGAACAACATGAATGGGCTGATAACTCGGAGGCTGGACGTGTAATTAATTTAAGTGTAGCCACTATTAAAGCGTGTCGAAGCCAGCAGGACTAATGGAAAATGACGTTGTTGTTGTTGTTGTTGTTGGTAGCCTTCCTTCAGTGCTTGTTACTGTCAAACTTCTCCGCCCGTCGTCGAGGCGGCGTGGCGGGCAGCGTGCGTGCCTGACACGAGGACGAGGAGATAAACAAATTATCTGAAATTTGTCCAGAGTCTGTAGATGGCAATCCTCATGATTTGCGTCACGAAAGAGTGAGTTCACCAGCAACGCAACTGTTGCTCAGTCAGGGCAACATTTTCAGATCTACATTTTCAGTTTCTCTCGCAAAAAGTGTTTCAGGAGACTTCAGCTAAAACAGTGAGAATAGCCAAATGACAGCAACATTTTAGCGAGTTCTTCAGTGGTTTAGTGGTTGATGCTAGTGTTGCGTTATCGAAACACATTTAATTTCTTTCGCTTTATTTAGTGTTATAAAATAACCGAACGTTTGCAGTCGGAGGGGCCGCATTCTGTGTACAATATGAGGTCAATTAAAATATTTCATTATGTTTCACACTTTCTCAGATGAACAACTGAAGTTACTGAACGGGTTTCCATCTGCCGTTGCTTTTACTGCTAAATGGCTTAACACTGCAGCAGCTAAACGCATGTGAAAGTGCTTCACACTTAATTGACTGCAGTCGTGGATTTGCAGCTTAATCACCGTAATCCAAAGTTTGATCTTACGGGTTTCTATATTTATTCAACCGCAACTTTTTCTCAGTGCAATAAATGGCAAATGCAGCGAACGTTAAGCTAAGGAAGGTCAAAAGTTAACAATGAATTGTTGTCAATATGATTCACTCTACGAGTGCAAACGGATTAGTACATAGCAGTGTGTGTTTAGTCATAACTGAATGCAACAAATTTTCACCCACTCTTTGCAGCTTCGATCCAGCAGCCCCGGTGACCCACAGACACACACACGTACGGCCAACCCGTCGTTGTAGCCACAGGAGCCAAACGTGTCGGCGGAATACATTTTCGCTTCGGCGAGAGCTCCGGACCATTAGACAGGCGGCACTCGAACACGTTAACGAAACTGCTGCCTGCTGCACACGACGTGGGTGTGAGTGTGTGCGTCAACGCCGCGCCCAACGCAACAGCAATAGCAAAAAAAACCTAGATAACTATCTGTCGCTCTATTTGCTTATTATCGTTGCTTTTGGATAATCACTTAGTTTGTTATGATTAAAAAATACACACTGAAGCACATCAGCAAACAGGGCCCACTCCACAACAGAGAGCGAACCAGGACAGCGGAAAAGTGACGTGCTTCATCAGCCGCGTTCACATTCTGCCATTTTTTATATTAATAAAAGAGTAGAGTAGGCTTAATGAAACGCTCCTTCTTGGCACACGAGTGAAGTAAGTGAAAGAGAAGCAGGTTCAGAAGCAATCCTCACGACACTTTAATTAAGGGATTCCAGAGTTAACGGTGAGGTGAGGTCCTGTCCGGCATTCGGTACACTTATTTAAGTACGCCGCAAGCATGTGTGTGGTTGCCTTTTAATTAATGCCAGCATGCAACATTTAAATTCAGAGTATTGATTACAAACAAATATTGAGTAAAGAACAAAACTTGCTTTATGAAAAAGTCGGGGTTGTGCCGGCTAGAACTGGATTAATCTGTTGCAACTATAAAGGGCATCACTATGGGATCTGACATCGCCCACACTTCGACAGGTTGTGCAATGAAGATGATTCTATACGTATGAAGCAAGTAGAAAACAAGATTTCCCGGCTAATTTTGAAGTCAATTTTCTTTATCATTTCAGCTCTTTCTTCGTTTCGTGTCGTCTTCATTTAAAGCTGCTCTTCATCACTTTAATACTTTAATACTTTCCTGCGAGTTCCTCCTCCTTTCTACAACATTATAATTTCTTTTTTCAAGATTTCTTATAATTTCTTTCTGCTGATTTCTTATAATTTTGTCTTCTTTTCTCATTACTTTTCCTCGACATCACCTCGTCAATAATTTACTGAGTTTTGTAATAAAAATCGGTGTTTTTTAAATAGAACTGTTCTGAAACTATTTATAAATTTTCAGAATTCAAATGGAAAATCCCACGATAATTAATTTAAAATTACCAAAAATTCTTCGTAGAAAATTCATATCAAAAAGAATTCGTACAGATCCACTCCACGTTTGTTATGGAAAATGTCAGCCCCTTTATTGTATAAAATTGTTCACTATTTTTATAGTGTAAAAGTATATAAATATTTCTATATTTCATATCTGACTTAGTTATAAACTTTATTACGAAACACTGTTGTTCTAAATGAAACCATTTTTTATCACTTTTATACTACGGATATGTAAACGTCTTTAGTCTGATATTGTTATACATTTTATATGAAACTCATAGTGTATAAATGTGACGATATTCGATATCGTCAATATTATATATACTTACTGTGGATAAATTCCGTGCAAAAGATTACACACACTGTTTTTAAGACATTTGGATGATTCCATTTAATTCATTATAAAAGCTGCGACTATGCAAGGATATACGTTCCAATATAGTATAGCTTTCAACTATGGAATAGTATGTATAGTTAATAGTCGATACTAAATAGTTAATAGCGTATAGTTAATATTCAAAGTAAATAAAAAATAGCATATTGAGATCAAGTATCGTACTATTAAATGCCATAATTTGTAAAATCACCGAATTAAAATTTAATAAAATCGATGTTTGCGAAGGAATTAAAATCCTTCAAGCGAATGTCTGTTCCTTTTAAAGCTAATGGGTTTAATACAAAAAGAGTTGATACGGAAACCATAAATTTCATTAATTGGCATCTCAAATCGTTTGCCAGACATAGCAAAATCGGTAAATTTTGTACCAATTTTCTTAATTGCAACACATTCATTGGTGTGATAATAGAAGCAGGATGTTTTGAAGTTCCAATAAGTATAAGTTACTCGTTAGTAACTGTAGTACCCAAATTAGTGGAGAGGATTGCGATCTATCAGTGTAGGTCACCATTACAAATGTCAAGCTTCGCGAATCTGTCAACGACACGTCAATTGATCCATTAGGACTACCAGATTGCTGAAACTTTTATGGCTACCCTTGTAATCTACTCTAAGATCTTACGATTGCACATGATGTGAAAGTGGCTGAAGGATTTGTTGAGCAGCAGTTAACATTGCTACGTTCTGGTCGATCGGGGTTCAATTTCGTGTTCATAACTTACTTCAATATTAGAGAAACGTATTCCTCTGGTGGAAGCATTTAAAGAAACTTTTTTAAGTCTTACTGTATAACTTTAACGATAGCGTTACTCGAGTTTTTGTTACTACTTCAGTGTAAATTTTCGCTCTTTTCAAACTTGTGCTCGTTTTGTTGCAAATCTAAAGCAATCCACCGATTTATTGCACTCCTTCGGCCTCACTTTGTTGTCAAATGCAGTTGTTTGTTGGCGCAGGAGGAGTGACACTCTACAATTTGAGTAGCTCCCTAAAATATCAATTCCTCTCCCACGTGTTCCACTTCCTGCCGCACGCTGACAGCAATTGAAGCGTGGAGGCGTGAAGACGTAAGCAGTGTTAGTGCAAATGAACATTTTATTGATCACACCACGCAAAGCAGTAGAAGCAACCACGTGCTGTTCGTCCGTCCATCATTTAGACGCTTTTCGCATTCATTAACTCATAAGAGTTTTTGCGGCGGCCATAATTTCCACTAACGATGGGCGTGGAATCGGGCAGATATGATTACTTCACAATTTAATTTGCAGACTTCGCCGCGGGTGGTCCGTCCAGATATCATAATCGTAAGTGTGCCGAACCTGGCGAACCATTTATCGCTCGTTTGCACGTCAAGGATCACAATAACCACATCGCAGCAACTTATGAGACATGCATGTGTATAATTTACACATATCCAGCTTCTGCAGCGCCAAAAGACTCGGATGTCGATAGAATCAACTCATTTAAATACTTCGGCGGCCAGCAGCGTACTAAACACCAAATTATTGAGAAACTTTGTCAAACGTACCTCAATTAAAGACGTAAGAATGTAGAGCGAACATAATAAAAATGACAAGCATAACAAACATGAGGGAAGGAAGCCGCTTCAGGAAACTACGCCCATTGAACGCTCACCGGAAAGCAGCCAAAATTTTGTCCCCCCCCCCCCCTCGACATCTTCTATTTCTTCCACTTAGCTTGACGAGTATTTACACTGTTCTCTTAATAATCGTTAAGTGCATTCGTTTAGGTTGTGTTATTTGTGGGATTATGTAATCACCTTCATAGGCTAAAACATAGCGTAATGTTACGAAAAATAAATGTATGAGATATAATTACAATAATAAATATATGTATACGTATTGCAGTAATTACAAACGTAATACAACAGAAAAGATTCTTTCTTAAATAAAATTAAAAATTGTAAATTTAAATATAGAAGTATTTTTTACATTAGTTTGTTTTAATAACAACATAAAAACGTAAGCTATTTAAATTGGCGATTTAGTTGGTGTGTCGATTTTGTTGATGATCGACGTAGACAACGCTTTTATTATGTCACGTACGTCACCGGAAGAAGCGTTTCACAAAGCTTCATGAACGCGACCGACATCATTGGTTTCCAAAAAAGTAAAGCACAGTAACAACAACGAAATCGCTTCTTATATTAAATAGTACAATATACATATGTACATATATTGTATTAAAAAGTTGTTGTTGTAGGCGGAAATACAAAAGCTATCAAAATATTATATGTTATGACATGTATATTTTCTGAGCTGTTTTCACTCTTCCTAAAAATTATTATATGTGTACATATGTATGTATAGATATAATTTATATTCTCATATGTACATAAATTGATTCATTATAATATGTAATCCTACGAGCATCATTTGAGGGAACCATCACTGAGATCATCATCCAAGATCAAGGCTCTGCTTTAGTTCTGTTTATTTAAAGCAATGTTTCTCAACCTTTTAGAAGCAACCTTGAGGGAGAGAAAGACAGAGACATTTTCCGGCACTTTAGATTGCCATTATTAAGTGTTTTCGACGCTGTTTTAGGTAATTTTTATGGTTATGAAAAATAATACCAAATAACAAAACAATAATTTCTGATAAAATGATTGTCGAGTGTTTATTTATATTTTGTATCCTCTTTTTGTCTAATCAAAGCACATTATTGCATTATTTACTCAACTTTCCATTCTGTTAAATATACATTTTGATGTCAAACGGACTTTAAAAGAAAACGATAGCCTACAAAGTAACTAAACTATTTAGATGCAATATTCGTAGGCCCCAACCCTTTGTGGGTGAATTCAAATACAGTTACGTGTTGTTATAATTTGAATGGCAGTTTGTATCCAAGTCACGTCTATTCTGGAGTTCCCATTCACTCTAAAGAATGTTGCATGCTTTATCTCAAAATCAATACAGCACACTCACGATATCAAAATTTTGCATTTTCACTTCTATAGTAAAAGCGTCTTCGTCTGTGATTCTGTAAATCATAAAAATAAGAGAAGCCAAACTAATATTATATATACTTATAATATATGTACATATGTATGTATAGTATAGACGGATATAATTGAATGTAAAATCATATGATATTCATTGTTTGGGTTAATGATGCTTTTCGTTTTCTTCCATTTCTTTCGAGAAATACTCGAATTCCAGTGACATCAGCCATCCTTTAGACTCACTGAACCTACTCAGTACTCACTAGCTGCGTTGCCAGTGAGAAAAAAATTGGTTGACAGATGACGTCACTTCTCAAACGTCAAACGAGTAAATCATTACAGAAAAGTTACAGAAACGGACTGCAGACAGCAAGCTGTGAGTATGGAAATCAACGAAAGATTTGATGAGCCTGCGAATGAATAAGTGTGAATACACTGAATGTGGTGAATGGCTCACAAGTAATTCAAGTGTATTCATGGATGCTCTCTCGGTTGTCATTTTAAACCAACATCTAAATTGAACTGAAATAGATACACTTGAAGATACAATTTTTTTTAATAATTAATAATGAAATTTAAGAGCTGACATCACATTTTCCATTAAAAAACCGTGCGATTAGATTCTTCGCAATTCGATTAGATTCTTCTTTCTTTCCGCACTGACAGCTGCAAATCGGTTGTCGGTTAATGTAAACATTTTGGAGAGATTAAGTTGCTTGTTTCATTGCACCACGATCCCTAAAATAAACAGCTGCTTTCAAGTGCTGCCTTCATTTTGCGAATATCTTGGAACCGAAGTGAAGTCTGTAAACAACTTTTGAACACACAAAGATATTGGAAAACATATCGTTATAACTTTCAGTTGTGCGTTTTTGCAACTGAAATTCTGGAGAATGCGTCGAAATACGAACACATCTGATACTGTGATGAGCATTAATTCATCTGGAAAATACGCGTTATTTGAAAGTTCAAAGACATTACAGGACTATCGATCAGTCTATAAGTACAAGAAGAAGATAGCCTAATAGTTTAACGATCTAGGGTTATACTTTGGTGTTCCTTTAATATTAACTCACTTCAAGGTTGGACTACAAAGCTTTAAAGTGATCTTCTATATGAACGCTGTTCATTATATTAGAAATGATGTTTACTCATTCAGTTCGCTACATAGTCTAAAGTCGGTTTCTATAGTTTGAATTCCTCTTTCTCTTCTCGTTTCTGAGGTCTCATTTACAGAGCATGTTTGATAAAAGATTTTACACCATTTTCTTGTTTTCGATTCTGCAGTGGACTTTATAAAAGAGCAGTTGTGAGCATGATATTTATACAATTTTCCTTTTTTCAGATATGCCTGGCCCACAGCATCAACAGTAATAACAACTATCAGCAGAAGCAACGACAACACATCGAATAATCACTTCAACTGAACGCGCGCGCTTACTTTAAGAAGTTTTAATCAATTCATACAAGCGAACAGGACAAAAATGTAGTTGATATTTTCTTGTATGGATGTTTGTATGCACGAAAATAACAACACAGCCCAAGAAAAGAATTAAGTTTTCGATAAAAAGTTCTTTATACACGATAATAAAGAAACGCTCAAATATTTCGTTTATCAGGGACGAACATTCGTAAGAGAATCGCCGAATGGAGAAGATCGTCCGATCGAAAGCCGCGAAATAAAGACAGAAAGTGCATTTTTTTTAAAGAAGTATGTAATAAACAAAAACAACATACTTTGAAGGATTTGAAAACATAATCGAAAAGTGTTCGTGCAAGTGATCGCCTGAAAAATTAGTGATGAAAAGTGGTTCGTTCATTCTTATGAGAGAAGAATAATAAGGTTCCTTAACACATCGCTCTAAATAAAATTGCGAAAAATTCCTAAAAATTCAGTGGTAAATAAAAATCACAAATAATGAAACTGCAAAAGATGACGCAACACACAAACAAACGTAGGCGTGGCAACCGCAGTCGCAGCCAACCCAGCAGAAACATTGTAAACGCGTTGTTGTTGTTCGGTTTCTGGATATCGACCTCAATACTCAGCTGTCAGGCCTGTAAGTAGAGTCTAATTAAAATCTAAGCAGTGATTATATTATATAGAGATATGTATGTATATACTCTATACGTACATATGCATATGTATGTACCTATACTTAAGTTCCTAAAATGAGTTCATTCAGTCCTAAAATAGTGAAATCAATGCAAGACAAATGGAATCTGTATAAATATTGCTTCTTTCGATTAGTAGAACTACGTCCTACTTCCCTGCTTTCCCGGGTGATCACGTTAATGCGACTCCACTGTACTCGTATTTGAACCTATACAACCCGTGTACGTGATTATTTAATTTCTAACTGAAAGACCCCAAATTTCCAAAGCAAGACGCGTTTTGTTTCCGTGCTTAGATACGGATGAAGCGATTTATTGCTTGTTTTGTGTTGGTCCTCTTTTCGTAATAAGTTTTCTAGTGAAGAAGCGTTCACCTCGAAGTTTGAATTTGAGTTGATTACGTTGCGAGATCCGAATTTAGTAAACGCAAACCTTAGATTCTCGTCTTCAACGTTTACGTTGTTAACCTCAACTCTCGTTGGAGATAACCTGAGTATTTCGTTTCTGTCAAATTGAATAACTGATTAACTTAAACTCACAACTTCTGGTGATGTTGTGGCGAATTAAGCGAACTCTTCTCATACCGTCCGAGTTTCTCAAATTAAGCTTGGACTCATCAGAACACGTGGCTGATTTCCATTGTTGCAATAACTAACGAAGATGTTGATGTGGCCATATTTATGCGAAATAAATTACTTTTTGGCTGCCGATAACTTTTTAGCCCAGCTGAAGGTGCCTTCCTTTGAACTGTTTGGGAACTTGTCGTTAAGCTAAGCGACTTAACCGCGCTTGATGATGATTTGTCGGGATGCTTTTTAATTCTCTAGCTATTCTTGAGTCTTTTTTCCTCTTTGAGTATTCTCCGCCCATCGCAAGTGTATTTATTGTGTATTGCAAATTTATTTATTTTGTACTATTAATCATTAGATTGCCTGCCATTTTTACATCATTCACTAGAAAGAGAATGTCCTTACTTCCCTACTTCCAAATGATACTTTGGCACTAATGAACATTAGCACAGAACTATTCTGTACGAGATGTCAAAACATTCCTTTAGAACTTTGAAGTAATTCTTTTCATTGATTCACAATTAATCTTAATATTAGTTTGAGTGATGATGCATCAGCATGCTTTAGTTTCTCACTCTAGCACTCTTCCCTCTCACTTGGAGTGAATTGCGATCAATTCAATATCTCGGATTTCAATCCTATAAAACCGCCATAAATTATTGTAATCAGAATTATTACTCTCAACGCTGCCAGCTAAATAATTAAATAATTCTTTCGAACACAAAACAATGATCGGCGCCATGCGCCACTTAAGTGATCGTGAACGGAGATCGACCCGGCGATGAAAGAGATCGATCGAGCTGCTGGGGCGAAAGGGACGTATATCTATTATAGAGCGGCAGTTGTTAGTCAGTTCAGAAGCTGCTCTTCACACGGAAAGCAATTTGAAGCGACTGGAACATGGCACTTCGTTAAACACTCCATTCAAATGGCGCGCTGGCTCCACGAATATTGCGCAACTCGGCCAACGCAATCAGGCGCTGCAGATGCCGATGCTTCGGATCCAAGTTCGATCTGTGACAGAGAAACTCAAGGGTGCAATGGGGCGATCGTGGAGACGGTTGTGGGGTAGTTTACTGTAAAACAGAGTCAACCGAATTGCAGCGGTAACAACAGCGACGAGTAACCAGACGATGTGTACCAGACGGACAAACAGAGCGTCCAGACCGTGATAGCGCGCACAGAAGTGCCACTTAATCAGTAGCCAGCTGCAGGGTAGCGCAGTGATTCCATTTTTATCACTTTGCAGAGAGTTGTTTTCCTTTTGTTTCGGATTTGACAAAAGAGATCTCTTTTGTGCCATGTTTCAATGATTTTTGGAATGCAAAAAGAATCACATCCACTTTATACACTCTATAGATTGCATATAGCAAAACTTTAACTTGCGATAGTTGCTATTATGGCTATAAGAAACATTAACTAGGATTGATGAAGTGCAATCAGAGTTCGGAATCCATCCTTTCGCGCCTTTCAGTTCTATGAGTACATATGTATGTGTGGTCTTTACGAACAACGTATTATGCATTCAGTGTCACTGTTTTCTTGGTGTCGATTTACGTATTGTATCGTAAACACTGTAGTTTCTATTTTTACTTGCGTACAACTCGTATGTTTTCCCTGTTTAAATATAGAATTCAAAACATTGCATGCCAGTGACTCTCGATAACGCTGCACCATAAACACGCGTTATTCAAAATGGTTATTTTAAATAACGAAAACATACTCCGTTTTATCGTTGGTCTTGCAGTGTATCCGGTGCTGTTTAAAAGCTGTACCATCAATAATCCAGCCATCCATATTAATGATTATATTATGTACGTATAATATATTATTACGCTAAATAAATTAAATACAAATTTTAATTCCAACTTCAACTGAAGTCTACCAAAATCAGGTTCTAGTTATTTCCCCAAGTAACCACAAATTGTGAGTCATGCAAGCTAAAACACCGACCGAATCAAGCACAGCTGCGAATAATAACAGAATGTTAATTTATTAATAATAATAATAGTAGTTGAAACTGCTTGCGACATAATGAAGTCGAATAGCTTCCCCATTTATTAACTCAGCACTCACTTCTATACACTTGCAGTGCCGCATCCTGTAGCGAAGGACGACTTCCGGCCCAATTTCGCCACCATGTATGGCGCTCCCCTGATCTCGCCCCTTATGGAGGACGTAACGCTGGAGGTCAACACCAACTACACGCTGCGGTGTGAAGCCAACGACGAAACTGTGTGGAAACTGCCGAATATCTTGGGCATTCCGAGCGATTCGTACGAAGTGAAGACTTTCAGGACACTAGACCCCGAGAGACCGTACGGCAGCATGTTGTACCTGAGCCACGTGCAGAAGGAGAACGTGGGCAGCTACTACTGCATCAAGGTGTCGAGCAGCCAGAAGGACGTCGACGAGATGGAGGAGGAGGAAGTCGAGGAGAAGGTCAACAACAATGAGGCCTCATCCATTTATATATACGTTAACGGTGAGTGTTGACTGAAAGAAAAATTAAACATTAAATCAATTAGTAGCACGTATAAGGAACGTGTTCAATAATGAACCACTTTTTGAACTTGCAGATTTGGACAACCTGCTGGTGCCTTTCGAGTTCCCCGTGGGCTATGCGCACCAGTACCAAGACTTCACCATACCTTGTAAGCCGACCGTGCCTAGTGTGGAAGTGCTGCTTACCACACCGATTGGCGAGGTAAGGTTTCGTGTAAAGCACACGCACACATACACAAACATATCTCGTTTCCTTTTCCTTTCTATTTCTACGAATTACACGTTTGTTAGCATATCTGAGCCTCACGTGCACACAACCCCCACCGCACCACGCATCCACTCTTCCCTCATAATCCTTCAATCCCCTGATCATGCCACCGCGCTCAGCCCATTAAAACCTCTCACTGCACTTCTAGGATCTCAGCGAGGGCCAAATCATTAGCTCTTCTCGCATCAGCACGCAGACGGAGGTCTTTCCGCCTGACAACGTGTACAGCTCGATAGCGTACAACCCCCGGGTAGGGTTCGTGGTGCACAACGTGGTAAACATAACCACCTACCTCGGATGCATCGGCCAAACCGGGTCGCACAATCGCACGGAAGAGTATCGTGTTGAGTTTCTGCGTATGTTTTGACTATTCACTTCTTTTGGCCATCCTAACAGTAGAAACACGCTAACAAAGTAGTTCAAAGCCACTCCAGTAGCTTCATCTGTAAATACATTCGTAAACGTTATTCCCCAGTGTGAAGAGTATTTAGAAGTTAGAATAACTAGGAAGTATGACCAGAGCGACGCCATATAAAACCACGTTATTTGACATTGGAAATCACAGGAGTCATTTCATCATACAGAATTCTCCGATCAGAAAACCCAAAATTAACCCTTGATTTGCGTTGGTTTGCCATGATGAATAAAGACGTAGGCAGTTAGTTAAAATAGCTGAATGATCAACAATTGTTTGGGTTTTATAGCAGAGTTTTAAGAGAATACAGATGACGATTATAGTAGGGCTTAACTAAGCAGTTAAAAGCAACCAATAAAGTCGTCTGTTAATATAGATTTTCAGTTTTAGTTTTCATAATTGATCGTCTTAAATAAAATCTTGAATTAGTATCCATTTAAAATATCCATATTTTAGAAAGTGTTTTTCTAGTTAGTAGTACTCACGCAAATCGTATAAATTTGTAGTCAACATCTTAAATATTTCAAGCATAAGTAAATTGTAAGTAAATAATAAAGCACCCTTAAATAATATTATCGTATCAACAACCATTATGAATAAATAGTGAAAGAATTTCTGTTCTGATCTGGTATCTATTTTGTAATAGATAATAGAAATCTAATAGAATTCTTCATGATGAGGTACGTAACGAGGTCGTAGTTACAATTTTATTTAACTACCATAGTAAAAACAAATAAAAATTTATTAAAATTCTATAAATTAACTAATTTATCTTATTATATAATAGTGTACATATGTATAGTATGTATGTATGTATATTTCGTAGTATTCTATAACTTACAATAATTTCGGCAAGTTTTCTAGATACCGAAGGTCAACACTCCTCTCTACGTTGGGAGGATTATTTCCTAACTCTGCTCGTAGTTTTTCTTCTCATTGACTGGGAAGTAAATTTTTGCAAACTGGAATTGCTAATTTCGTCCACGATATTTCTTAGTCCTCCTTTCAACACAGAAGCCCATCCTAATGCACAAATACACACATTCTACGATTCTCTTGCACTCTTCCTCTCCAATCCAGTCTAAATTCTTCCCCCCGTGCACATACACGCACAAACATGTATACATAAACATATATATATATATATATAGTATGTACCTCCATCAAATCCATGCAGCCTACATTGCTAATACCTCTGCTCCTGCTACTCTACACAGAGCTACTCCAGCGAGTCCACCGGACGCTACGACCCTCGACGCGGCTTCGTCATTCAAATGCGCGGCGTCGCCGACGGCGGCATGTACTGGTGTCGCCCCAAAATACCGTCCCCGAACAACGAGGAGGAGAATGTCGCCATCGACATTGAATTCCGTGGTAACGAACATGTTGATCGTGAGTTTTGCACCCCACTTTGTGATGTTTCTATTAATACTTTTTTATTTGTACCAATATTTTAACCGAAAATGTTTTTGAACCAAACTGTTTGTAATCTCCTCTACTCGCACGCATATTTTACATACATATTTAAGAGAAAGTAGATTCTTACGGAATTAAGTGTGGAAAAGAGTTACAGTGATTGTATGGTGATGGTGACGGTTATCATTTGGTTCTTCTCTTTTCTTCTCTATCTCTCTTCTCGCTCTCATTCTGCTTGTCTCATTAATCGGCGGTGTTTCTGTTATCCTTCAACATGCAATAATTACGTGTTTACTATTAAATTAACACATCATTCGTGAAATAACAGTCTTCCAACAACTAACAACGCAAAAATTAGACGCAGCTACGATGAAATCTGAGGTGGTGGTGGTTACGACAGCAACGACGGGATGGCCAGCATCCGTTAACGCCAATCACGTGACTAACTGTGGAAATGGTGGAGTCCTAGTCAATTCTTCTGCGCCTGTTGAGTGTAATACGAGTATGTTTGTAGTGGTCGCTAACGAAAGCACAGTTGCTCTTGGTGTTGGTGTTGGTGGCGGAAACAACAACAATAAACACTACATAAAAGCTATCAGCGACAACTTTGTTTTGCATACCGATGAGTCTATTGATAATCCCGCTGGAGATGATGCCGATGATGGTGATCTCGCCCTTTCGAGTAGCGATGCTGGACTTTCTATTCGGCTCACAGCTGAAGACTCTTTTGGCCCTTGGCGTTCTCTAGCCAAGCGTGATGTCTCCACAACCGATCGACCGAGACCGTCGGCCCATTTAACATTCCGTAGCACCCCGCGGCGTAAGTGTAACAACCCGTTGTTTGTCCCTGTGATTAATGAATGCATTTAGTTTTGTTGTTGTGGATTTCTGGTCTTGTGCTATTGTTTGGTGCTTTTTATAATCTTTTCTGTTCTATTTGTTGGGTTTCTTATCCTTACTGTTATCCTTTCTTATATTATTACAATATTGCATTTGATGTTTGTTTTTGTTCATTTCTGTGATCTACATATATGTACATATAACAACAGTATAACAACAACATACATATATAAGAGTATTTTATGTTTTTTGTCTGCGTTCATGTATTTAGTTAATAATAATTTAATTTACTGCTTGCTTGCATGAATGAAATAACATTTAATAACATAAATATACCGAATATTTTAAGAACCCAAAAGCTTTAAAATAGCCTCACATCATGTTGAAGCGCTCTTCTGATTACTTAATAAAATACTGTCCAATTTTATTTGCCTTAATAATACTGAAAAGATTGAAGTTTTTAAGCCATGAACTTCCAGCATCCTATCCAAATCCAATTAAAAGATTTCGATATGTGTCGGTGTTTTTTCCTCAGTTCAACTTTAATTCAAAGCTTTTAGGACAAGATGAATGAATAATAATAATAAAGAAGTTATCTGTAATTCGATTACTTTCAATGGGAACATTTTTTCTTCTACAGTAGATCTAGTTGTATGTATGTACGCATCTCTCGAGCTTACAGTGTTATTGTATATATGTATAGTATATGGTCTATTTTACGTATGTAGTATGTCTATTGTTTTAATGATTTTTTATTTCCCAAAGTAGTGCTTTTGTTTTCAAGAACTTGCTTGTTTGTACAAATTCGACTCAACCAATTTAGCATTAATTGAAATTCCATACTCTGCCCCTCACCCTGCCCCCGCCCCCGCCAACACCCACGCTCAGCACACACCACGCATGTCAACAAGCCGCAGATCACGTCGACAACACGTGGACACGCCATAGAGGGTGAAACCTTCCGGCTCATATGCGAAGTGAAAATCGCGCACGACGTCAGTTACAGCACGGAATGGATCACGCCGCCCACCGTGGAAGAGGTGAACTAACGTTACTCTTGAACGGAAAAATGGAAATCCTTGTTTCTCTTGTAACAATTGCAGTCTCGTCTGGAGAAGAAGGAAGCCGAGTTCCATAACAAAACCATGACGCACACCTTCGGACGCGCCGTACTGACCGTGACGGATGCCAAGCGGACCGACTCGGGCAACTACAAATGCATTGTTACCGACCATTCCAAGAACAGAGCCTACAACACTTACCTGATGACTATCTTGAGTATGAAACAGTCGGCAGTTTTGATTGCATTCCACTAATTATTGACCTCTCATAACCACAGAGAAAAACGAAAGCTATATCAACATCAGCGAACCCAACGATTACTACGTCATCCGCGAAAAGGCCGGCAAAACTGTCCAGATCAACGTAAAATACCGAGGCTTCCCCTGGCCCACGCTCACCTGGTTTAAGCCCGACGGTACTGAGATTCAGCCCACCACCAAGTACCGCATAAATGTCACCGACACCTCGATCATGCTGAAGATCCTCAACCCACTCATGACGGACAGTGGTGAATATGTTCTGCGTGCCGCAAATGGATTCGTCGAAAAAGAGCTGCGCTTCAATTGTAGTATCAGTGGCGTGCCGATCGTGACGGTGGGTGACGTGTACGTGCAGGCAGGCAACGAGGCGCATCTGGTGTGCTCCGTGCTCTCATATCCTACAGCACTGGTCTCCTGGGTGTTCCGGCCATGCAGCATACAGCCGAGATGGCCGTCGTGTGACAACAGATTGGAGCAGAGCTTTAACGTAAGTTTAAGCACTTGCACTTACTTTTTTGAATAAAACTATTCTTATAATTATAATTCTTATAATTTTTTATTATAATTAGCGTTATTGTCTCTAAATGTCTATCAAATTATTTGGTTTTTGTTAATAAATCACTTTGTTAACACACTAATCACACTATCAATTGGGAATTTAATTCCATTAAATTCTTATTAAATTAACGGGATATTATTTATATTTATATCAATAGGTGGCGTTGCATGAACACGTTTGTGGCAGCACTGTTCAACCAACACATTTCAAGTGTGGCTGCACTGTACACAAACAGTGCGCATTTATATGCATCTACAATGCATAAAAGAAAAACGATCCTAAAACGATCATCCTACGAAAAATGTATAATTGGCCTATATAATCTTCTTAATTTTGCTACTAAACTTATTTGATAAAACTGTGCAAACATAACATTCGCAAAATATTCGCGAAACGCCAAAAAATTTGCGTTCAAATACGATTTGGCTCAGAATTCCGCTTTAACAGAGAACCGAATTCTGTTTTCTAGCTCAGAATTCCGCTTTAACAGAATTTTATTATTTTTACTTTAGTTAATTAAGTTATTAGTTCCTTCCAACTCAACCGCTTTCTTAGTTTAAGTATTTTATTGCAATATATTTTAGTTTTAGATCCTTTTTGAAGCCTCCTAATTAACTTGCATGCTGTCCTGTCTGCTTCGTGATCTCGTTCTTGTTCTAAGTTTTGTTTGTGTTTTGTTTGACATGTTTGAACTTCAGCAATAACATGGCAACTAAAAGAATGCATAAAAAAGTGAAATGCATTTTTTTCTGGCATTCCTTTTATTATTTAACAAACAATTAATTAAGTGTTGTCAAGTGTTGCCACGTGAGAAATTAATAAAACGCACTAATGCGTAGTTACTCTGCGTATTCAACGCACGGGTGAAATCCTTCTCCCCAATCAATATTCATTTAATGAAGCTACTTCTTTTCATTTGTTGCTCAGTCTTCGCGATCCGCAAGACCCGGTGAGAACAGCATCGAGTACATACACGAACTCCACTTCAAGCCCACGCATCCCGGCATAGCGCACTGCGTCGCCGTCAATAAAATCGACAAAGCAGAGGGCAAGGGTCACGTGCTCATTGGCGACATAGCAGAAAACATGACTGTCTACGGCATCGACGAGAACCAAAAAATCGCGCGTGGCGACGAGGTGACCATCACTTGTGCCGCACTGGCCTATTACTACGCCGAGGACCTGGAATGGTTCAAGGATGGTGAGATTGTAACCCAACGCGACGGTATTGAATTGATAAAAGACCAATCCGCCTATTCGTACAAAAAGTCTCTCAAATTCAAGAGCATACAAGACGCCGATCGCGGCACTTACGAATGTCGCGCTGAGGACGCCAACCTCCCGGAGCAGTCCGACAGCAAGTTCGTCAGCGTCTTCGTGCATGGTAAGTGGAATGGGCTCAAATCGAAAGACCTGCTGGAATCCCTCTCTCTTCTTGCAGAACCTGCTGCACCCAAAATGGTGTACACTAATTTGGACTCCAGCGCCAAGAAGAATCGCAAACTCGGCGACACTCTAGAGTTAGAGTGCAAATCGGAGGCCATACCACGGGCCGTGGTCAAATGGTACAAGGACGAACTCGAGTTGAGCGCTAACGAAAACATTGCATTCGAGGAAGACCACACCAAACTAGTCATACCTTTCATAAAGCCCGAAGATGAGGGCAATTACAAGTGCGTGGTGTCCAATCGACTGGGAGTGACCGAGTCTAGCGTCACTGTAAAGATCACAAGTAAGCGTTTGCTTTGAATTATAAGAGCGTCCAGTTTCTGTAGTTAACACTTTCCCAGACATGCCTGGATTGAAGGTGGGCTGGATATTAGGTATATTGTTCTTCTTCATTGTCCTGATCTGCCTCGTGATTTACTTATGCGTTCGCGTCAATCGTGAACGCAAACTGTTGCGCGAGCTTAAAGCTGCCGGGCTTGCCAACTTCGAGGAAGGCGCCGTAGAACACATCAATCCCGCCTTAACACTCGATGAACAGGCCGACCTGTTGCCCTACGACCGTCGTTTTGAGTTCCCGCGACACAAGCTGAAGTTGGGGAAGCAATTGGGCGCCGGTGCTTTCGGAGTTGTGCTCAAGGCTCACGCTGACGGCATCAAAGCGGACGAAAAGGAAACCGTGGTCGCGGTCAAAATGGTTAAACGCTCTGCTGATAACGAAGTGATGAAGGCTTTAGTGTCGGAGCTCAAGATCATGGTGCACTTGGGGCAACATTTGAATGTGGTGAATCTTCTGGGAGCTGTAACGGAGAACATTGCCAAGCGTAAGTTACCCAATATGCAATCGCACTACGACGTCTAATCGCCGCCTTCTTGCACGCCTTGCGAGCAGGTGAAGTTATGGTCATTGTAGAGTTCTGTCGTTATGGCAACGTGCAAAACTTTTTGCTGCGTAATCGCAAACGCTTCATCAATCAGATCCACCCGGACTCCGGTAGAATTGACCCTACAATTTTAACGCAACGCTTCTCCGATAGCTTCGAACTCAATCGGTAAGTGAAGGGCTTTCATTCTGAACTCCAGTATTTAACAGCATTTGCAGCTCGCAGAACGCTTCCTAAACCATTATCTAATACTTACTAATACATTATTTAGGATGTACATAATTTCGAATCGCTCATCATACTAACCAACAACAACGTTTCTATTGAAAACATACCAAGATATACTATATGTAGAAAGCAGATCTTTCTTAAATTTTTGTGTAAGAGTGAAATTTAGGTAACCATACATAACTTCGTAGAAATGGTCTGACTTCAACTTAAAGCTCTTATCTGATTCAGATTATTCATTTTACAACTGTACTTTTGAGTACACTACAGTGCGCCCTCGGTTAACGCAACTCTTGATAAGAGCAACCCATCGATGAAAGCAACACCTCAATTATTTACATTGTTGAATCATTTAAGGAAACTTTTCTAAAAAACGACGTCAATTATCGCAACGATTTAATCCTCTTCTCTTCTTGATCGTTATTCCCAGTTATTAGGAGGTGTAAAGAACTTACCATCAAAATTCTAGATTCTCGAAAAACTTGAAAAGGTAAAAGTCATTAAATCCACAATAAAAAGCTAAAGTTATGAAACACAAAACCGCGATCAATAAATTCGCTTGGAATGCTGAATCAGTCGTTCATGAGTATTCCTAATCGCATCAGTTGCTGATTATGTACAATGTATATTATACATATTTCGCGTTGTTTCGAATAAAATATAAAAATAAAATAAATTGAATGTTTCAATGAGCGAATTAAACTTAACTATAAACAGTAAGAAAGCTATATTCGGTCTGGCCGAATTTTAGATACCCTACACCTAAAAGTTTTGAAAAAAGTGCCGAAGCTAGGGTAGGGCGGGGGTGGCGGTCCACTCTGGGCGGCACAATGTCGGGGGCGGCAGTGTGGAAATCAAGTAGTAACTTATTGAATTCTAGGCATTATTGGGGCTGCAAGTTGATTAACCGTCCCGGGCTCCATGAGACCTAGCTACCTTTTTCAAAACAAAATAACTAGCTTAGTTGTTTTATAATTGTGTTCATTTAAACTTTACTTCCGTGGTAATAAACTTGTTTTCATACTGCTATACTGTATATGTAGTGTAAAAGTGGGCGGACCGCACCCAGTTTTGATGTAATAATGTCTTTTGTAAAACAAGTTGTTATCTAAAGTTTTATTCAGAAAGTTTATATATTTAACAATATAAACATTTAAGACCCTCTTTTGCCTGTGTAAACTAAAAGTGGGCGCATCACGCCCATATTTGGCATATTAACGGATAATGCTAGTCTATACTCAGGAATAAAATTTTGTTGTCATAACTCAAAAACGAACGCTGATATCACATTTCTAATAAAAAATAGGCGTGGTCGTGGACCGATTTTTCCCATTTTCAATAGCAACCTGCACACCACAAGAAACAATGTTTATGCAATATTTCATCACAATATCTTCACCGGATACTTGTGATCGTGATTTCAACAGACAGACAGACAGGAGGTCACGCTGATCAAGAATATATACACTTTCCTATACCTATAGTCTCTATTTCTATGCGTTACACATTTCGTTACAAAGTGAATATACCCTTACCTTAAGGTGTAGGGTATAAAAATATGCACGTGACTTTTTCCAACTGCAAGTATTTAAATTGCACATAATATTTTAATTGAGGCTGTTGAGACAGCAAAAAATTTTACTCGGGTTCGGCATCTACGGCAGTTTTTGCGATTGCTTCGATTTCTATTACAATAGTTGCGTTAACCGAAGTCGCACTGTATTTATTTTGGCGATGTTATCTATGTTAGTTCATTATATTTACATATATTGAAGCTCATACTACGATACTTAGAACAAAAGATTGTGTTTTGTTCTGCATACTATGATTTACATACAAATTCGAAATTTTTACCAACTGCCAAACTACCAAAGCAGTTGCGTACACCAAAGTACCGAACGCTTGAACTAACTGGATTCAAATAAGCTTACAAACTCCCTTCTATTCCTCACTTCTCTGGTTAGTTCATAGCAGTAGTTTATAACAGTAGTCCTTCATAAACGTAAAACTAACAAAAACGTATATAAGTTTCTTTCAATTTCTCTAATGGTGTTTGTTTCTACAACGTTTTTCTCTTTTTTTTCTTTTCTCGCTGCATTGCCAATGTTTGTTCGCTAACTAACAACCACCAAACATGTGAACGTTATGTTTCGGTGTTTGCCGTGGTGATGGTAAACTATTTTGTCTTGGCTTCATGTTTTCTGTGTGCACTACTAATCCCACGCCATGCTCCATTGTATTCTGCCCCTTCTTCAAACCCTCATCCGTCATAACCCCAATCCGGCCTGCTAACACCCTGTATTGGATAAAAAACTATGCCGCATCAGTGATGGATTGAAATATGTAAATGTTGCATTTTCCAACCATCAATATATCAATCATATGAACACCATGAACAACAATTACACGCTTAACAATCGCAGAAACACTGACAACGATCCCAGGTCGGGCACACGTTCTGGACGTCCCAATTCGAGTGGCTACGTGCGGGAATCGGAACTGTACGACGGCCAAATCGACAGCTGCGCCACGGAGCACACCGTAATGACAACAGTGTCAGAGAGTAAGTTCAATGCTTAGACTCTTCTAAATTATAGTAGCTCAAAGGTTTTCCTATTAATGAAGAATGATATTTAAATAAAATGATTCGAACACCGACATCGAATGTCTGTAAAATGAACACTATACCGCATTATATGGAAACCACGTCATCAGAAACTCAGAATTAATTGAAATCGGAAAATGCGGTCTATAAGGGTCATAACGGGTATCTTATGAGAAACACAAAAATAAGACAAATGAGACTAATTTATACCGCGTTGCAAGAAATTATAGAATACAGAATGAATCTCAGAAATAAATAACGTGTACGTAAATCAGACTGATATAAAAACTGCATTCTCAAAGTATCAACTTGAGAATTGGGTTTAGTCAATATAATAAACAGTTGCATTTACATTTACGATGATAACTGCTGGCATAGACAAATTTGTCAAGGCATTCATGGGAATGTAATTTATGCACAAGGCACTATATTAGGTGCCCCAATTTTATTTATTTATTTATTTATTTATTAAAAACTTAAACTAAGCATAATTGCTTTATAGTTCGCTTACATAAGAGAATACAGAATATGCATATATATAGGATCGTTACGATTACGATAACAGATTTAAAATCTTTTTCTTGACTATACAAATAGAATCAGAAAAGTTAATAGCAGGGTATGCAGAATTAAAATCAGCGCAAGCATTCCGAAGAGTTTCATGCTGGAGATCTGCTCAAGCTTAGATGCATTATAATTCGCATTATAAATACACCGCGGTATAGAAGACTTGACTGTATATGCATGTACATATATTGTATAAATTTATGTATTACAATAAAACAAGGGGGGATGTTTTCGAATCGTTAATTTGAAATGTTCTTTAAATTAGAATTTTCTTGAAAAATCTATCCCAAAGAATATATCCTAACTTATTATCAACTTTCGATCGTAGACGAGGACAACATACTCTCGAACAACTCCGTCCAGCCAGCTTGGCGCTCGAACTACAAACCGGACTCAACCGAAGCCATGACAATCACAACCTCCGACCTTGTTAGCTGGGCTTTCCAAGTCGCGCGTGGCATGGACTACCTGGCCTCGAGAAAAGTACTCCACGGTGACCTAGCCGCCCGCAACATACTGCTGTGCGAAGACAACATCGTTAAGATCTGTGACTTCGGCCTGGCGCGTTCGATGTACAAGAGCGAGAACTACAAGAAGCAGGGCGAAGCTCGACTGCCCATAAAATGGCTAGCGCTGGAGTCACTCAGCGATCACGTATTCAGTACATTTACCGACATCTGGTCCTTCGGCATTGTTTTGTGGGAGTTCTTTTCGCTAGCCAAGGTTCCCTACCCGGGCATGGATGCGAATCAGAGCCTATACCTGAAACTCAAAGACGGCTACCGCATGGAGAAGCCACCCTACGCGAACAACGAACTGTACGACATCATGCTGGAGTGCTGGAGCACAAATCCGGAACGACGTCCACTGTTCCATGTGCTGGAGCAGAAGTTCGCCCGGTTATTAGGTGACGATGTAACAAATGTAAGTCGAAGTTTTGCACCGATTTCAGTCTCCAAAAGCTAACGCATTGCTCATAGCACTACTTGGAACTAAATACTACTTACTTGCGCGCCAACAATGAGTACTTCAAGCGCACTGAAACCGATTATTTAGCTCTGATGGGCTCCCCAGATGAGTTGGCACCACCGCCCCCAAGATACGTCAATGGTCATATTTTGCCGGAAATCCGTAAGTTTAACTATTAAGTATGCTATTAAGAAACTAACCTCCAAATCACTCTGCTCATTGCTACACTTTACTAACTCGTCCACGTGTTTTCACCTCTCTGTCTCTCTCATCCTCGCCAGGCATCGACCTATCATCTGATGACTACATACAAATGAAATCAGGTACAACCATTTTCTCACCAACACGACCCAAAGACTCCATTCTCACCAATGATAATTCAACCACAACCACATCTTTCACCTTCCCAGACTCTACCGCGCCGCAGCATTCGCCAACATTGGCAAACAGCCCGGTGAGCAAGTCACATAAGAAGGATGACATTGAGCCGGAAGAAATGCCGATGCTCCACAAATCGCATGAGTCGGAAGGCGAACCCACACCAGAGCCGAGCCATATCTTCGGCAAGACGAGGAAGACGCCCCAACAGACAGTTCCTGCGCACAGAAGTCAAATCGCGGAGACCCATCTTACAGGCGATGATAACTACGTGAATATCAAGTCGCCCCAGAAAAGTGTGAACAACAACGGCGCAGGCGTCGTGCCAGACGCCTACTACAATCCGGGCTATCAAATGTTGAAGACTGCCAGCGAGGGCGTCAAGTAGGGCGGAGACGTAGGTTTTAACTACCTTTTGTATAGAGTTGTGTTAGCTTAGTAAAAAAGCTAAATATATACGAACGCCACCAAGTGGCCATAATTCGGAATATGTGTATTGCGGGTACAGATCGTTAAGTTACTCATATTTTTAAGTCTCACATAATTACTAAGCATCCTTCACTTTCTAGAATCCGTTAACGTTCGCCTACATCAAATAAAACTTGAAGCGACAAGGGATTTCGAAGAATTAGTATACAAAAACCTTAAAAAATTCAGACTAAACAGAGAGACACCAATATTGTCTACTCAAGAACTTGTACTTTAAAATTACATATATAAAAAAGTGAAGAACTACTTTTATCATTATGAACAATTATATTTTATGTTTCGTTAGTTAAGATATGTACGTAATCTCCACGAATTAGGAAATCACGTAACTACTGTCCGTATAACTTTATACAATCGCAGAAACTATATAATAGATTATGTAAAATGTTGAATACAATATTAAGCCCACTTGCAAGGTAAATTTTTAATGTTAGTAATGAAACCCGTGTTTTAATTCTCTTATATTTCTAAAAGTGTACAATTAATTAATAAAGTATTTAGAACTCCATGGACTGAAGTATTCGTACAGATAGATATGTATGATTTGCTGTACAAACTCTGGTTATTCATTAAATCATACTGCAGTTCAATCATTGCAATTTTCTTATAATTGTGCGTTTCTATGTTCTTACACAGTCTTAAAAAATGAATGAGATCAAATGATGCAAGTCTACGCTTCTTAAAACACAGCGGGAGCAGCTCAAATCGGAGCTTTAGTTAAGTAAGATTCATCATTCGAAGTTCATACCGTTTAAATAAGTTTTTATTCCAAAATTATTTGAAAGAAATCAAATTTTTCTGTTGGTAATAAATACCAATTTTTTTAAGTGGGCCTTACGGCTAGATGTGGACATAAATGGATTTCAGGAGTCTTTTTACCTGATCGTAGAACTTTCATTAAAATAGTGCTTTACATGATTTCGTATGTTCGTATAGTTTAGAATGTAAAAAATTCCTTCTTCAGTACATACCAATTCTGAATGTTATAGCATTTATGTTGTTTCAACACCACCAATAGTTAAGCATCAAGGTGGATTACCGAGGTTTTAGGGTGTTTGGTTCCCCAGTAGGCCAGCCGTCACCAGTACATCTGCAAGTATGTACAACTAAAGCCAAATTAAGTATTGTATTCAATAAACGGAATTGAATTTAAGTTCATTGTATTTGATAAAAGGCAAATACAAAATTAAACAGAAATACAAAATACAATTCTATACAATACAAATACAATAAACTGACTTCAAAACCGGCACCAGGCTGCAATCACAAAATATTGTTTTTTTGGAGAATGGGAAAGTTTTAGTTGAGTCTTGGGTAAAGTGGCAGCAATTTTGTTGTCAGAGCTCAAAATAATGTTTGTACAGTAAATTATTTTTTGACGCTGAAGTTGTTGGATGTGCTTCAGTACTAAAATTTTACTCAAGAAATTTCTGGGGAACAGTGGAGAAAACGTTTTGAAGTCTAGAAGCGCTTTTGCATTAATTGTTCCAAAAAGTAGTAAATCTTCCAAAATGGTACTAGAAGTACACAATATTTAAATGCGTCAACATACCCAAGTGAAAACACCTGGGGGATAATTTCGAAAAGCCATTTGGCAGAGTAAATTTCCATGGGGCTTTTGCCCCAACTGGAAACACAGCCTATTCAATTGCAACCTAGTAGCAGAACAGCAATGATACCTGAACATTAAACCTTTAAAAAATCGTTATCTCCATATTACGCGATGATCGATGAAAACGTTCTCCTTCTCGATCACGGCGAATTCTTTCGGAAACTTTCAAACAACAACAATACTATACGTTGCATCCACATGTCTGGATTCGGCATTGAATTCTTATTCTCACCTTGCACATGCATTTAAAACATGGCTCGCAATGACCAACGTAACGCAAAACTTCACCCCACCTGGTTTACTAAGGAATTGTGTGCAGTAAGGACTCGGAAAATTAAGTATTACAAAAGGTATTGTAAGTTGCGTACATCGGCAAGTCTTACCAAATATAAACTACCTGCTGCCGATACCATAGATCATGTAAGGATGCATATCGAGACTGTCTGGAGAGGGTGAAACTTAATTTATACTCTGACCCTGTCTGTTTCGAGCTTCATTGACACGAAAAGGAAGAATGTAATAACGCATCATATATGAAAATTGATCAACGTGAATCTAATAATACGGATATGATTTGTAATGTTTGCAAACTCTTTTAAATCGACTTATTCATCTTTAATCATCTTATAGACCCGCAATATACCCATTTAATATTTTTCCGGGTTCCATAGCTCTGCCCCTATGGGATGTGCAGACAGTATTGCATGCTCTGAAGGATATCAAATGCAGTTGCAATTCTGGACCTAATGGCTTGCCGTGAAGTATTTTAAAGTATTTCGCTGATGAATTGACGTTACCGTTAACAGCACTATTTGAATATTCTCTTCGTTCTGGCTATTTCCCCAGTGCGTGGAAAGCATGATTCCTTATTTCATGGCATAAGTCTGGAAATAGATCGGACATAAGTAATTATCGCTGTATTGCCTAATTTAGCGCGCTGCGGAACTATTTGAGAAAATTATTTCTTGCCACATCTCAAGGAGTGTTAATGCGTTAATTTCCCCAGTCCAACATGGATTTCACGTAGGAAAATCTACTACTATGAATTTGTTAGAATTCGTGTCGAAAACTATCAATAATTTGAAATTTGCTAAATAAACTGATGTTACCTACTCGGTATTCATGATGGAGTAGTAAAAAGCTTCGGTACTAAGATAATTTCATCAACGCATTCTCTAGCGGGCTTTGTTAAGCCAAATTTATTTTCTTTCGGACACTGTAAGCTCTATGCTACTTTACAGTTTTCGACACTGGAAATTGTTTTCCTTATCGTACCTGATAGTACTATTCCCGGGGTTGATGCTCTTATAGGTTTGGAAATAATTAATCATCCTGGTTTAAACGGCATGGTGAAGGTTTACTTGATGGTGAAATTATAAGGAAAAGCTCTTCAACTATCTCTATCGTGCCGGATGTAAAATGGGACATGTGGATTACTTGAGCAGAAATCCAACGATTTGTGTAGTGGAAAGAAAAAGAAAGACGTCCACAATTTTAGTGTACCAAGCCAATGATGAATTCTGCCAATCATTTGCATGCATTTAATTATACATTTTTGAAATATTGTGTTTTCCCTCCTGTCAAAAGCAAGACTACTGAGGATCCATATTTGCCCTGCAAGACATATTCATGAAAATTGGAAAGTGTAATGAGAATTCTTTTTAACTTCATGAGAAGTACATTAACAAATGAAAAAAAAGACAAATGGACAATGGTTTTACCACAGATTGAGGTAAATTTACATTTAATTAATTAAATTAAATAAAGACAAAAACATAACATAAATAATATAACATAAAACAATAAAAAACATAAAAAAAAGGTGGGCCAACAGAAAGTTTCTTTTAAAGATTCGATTCTGGCGATCTCTCGACGATTTTTAACAAATCTTATGCCCACCACCGATCTTTTCTCAGCGGTAATTGAATTTAAGAAGATTTAAGAATTTGAAGAATTTATTGAATTCAGTTAATTTGAATTAATAATAATAATTCGATACAAACTTCAATACAAAATCAACTTCCTGCAGACCATCGTTTTTAACCTCAACCATCAACATAAATATGAAGCGGCACAAGCGAGCTGGAAAGCGTTTTTGGAAACGCACGCCAAATCAGAATGTAATGCCAAACAAAAATATGATCAACGTAAGCTTCAATCAATGCTCAACTTCAAGTAAACCTGAAATTCAGTATGTTATTTTGGTTTTGTGCGATAGCTTTTGCATTATGTTCAATATCTCCCTTGTCTTTTGCAGTAATCGACCCAATAGTCGTGCTCTGCCCAATGTCGGAAGGAATTTGACCATTGAATTCCATTGTGCTTCAAATTGTATTAAGACACACAAACCCATTTATGGCATTCAAATTCAAAAAGAAATTCGTCACATTCAGGTCAGATTAGATCATTAGTATTTTACATACATACATATTTGAATTACATTTTCAATTTCAGAAGGAATATTCGTATAAATGTCCTGGCGGAGGGATTGCCAGCTCTGATGGCAATGGCATCAATTGTAAGGTTATGCCGGACACTAGTGGCATTTCTCTTGATGGGCGGTTTACTTGGACCAGATAGCTTCTAATAAGCTCAAGTTCTGAACTTAAGTAGTGGTTATATGGCGGTTCTGGCGCAAGGTAGCGACTGCGCTGCGTGTGGAGCGTGTGGAGCGCGACTGCGCTGCGTGTGGAGCGTGTGGAGCGCGACTGCGCTGCGTGTGGTGCTATGGATATGTGAGAGTGAGCGAGAGGGCGATAGTTTGTAGGGAGGGGAGGGAGGGAGGAAGGGGAGGGAGGAAGGAAGGGGAGGGAGGGAGGAAGGGAGGAAGGGGAGGGAGGGAGGGAGGAAGGAAGGGAGGGAGGAAGGGGAGGGACAGACGGACATACATACAGACAGACAAACAGACGGACATACATACAGACGGACAGACATACATAGCTCAGCGTGCTGACTGTTGCGATTGTGGTGTGTTCCTCTGCCTTGATCTCTGCCCGCTTGTGTATCGTTTGTGGTACTTGAGTGTCGTTGTTTTTGTTTGCGTTTTGGGGTGTACTCTTTGTTGTTGTAACTTTTATTTCTTTTTAATTGCTCTCATTTAATTGCTATGTGGTTGTTGTTGTTTTTCTTTTTCTTCAGCTGGCGACGGACTTTTAGAAATTTTTGTTTTTTGCACAGATTCATAATGTAAACAAACGCAATTAGTCATTTAGAACATGTACGAATTTGTTTGCATATTGAACTTTGAATGGATGCGAATGACTGGGTAGTAGTTTTGCTTGTGTTAAAGGAAAGTCAACCAGAACCTCCAAGCGAAAGTCGTCAGTATCTTCCTTCATTATTTTACACAAATAGTAAGCTCCGTTTGAGAATTCTTCTATTGTCTCATCGCTGATGTTGTTAAATCTTTGTGGCAGAAAAATTACATTCTCTTCCAACTCCATCAAAACTCGGGCTCCATACTTAGTTTTCGTTTTCCGGACATTTTTAATTGAATACGATTTGTTTGGCTCCATATCCTTAACTGCTAATGTGGTTTTTTGCACACTGTTGTTTCGATTGAAATCGTCCATAGCTGCGACGGAAAAAGTTGATGATCCTTGACGTTGGTTCAGATTCATTTTCAAATTTTTTATTTCGTAATTTCTTGATAGGTAGCACTATAAAACTAATTGAAGAGATATTAACTGCACCGATCGAAAGATGAACTAAAACTGAATATATGCAATCAAAGAAAATAGTATTTATGACAAGATATTTAAATTTTTAGTTTAGTTTGTAGTTAGAATTTAGAGAGCACAGAGAGAGAGAGAGAGAGAGAGAGAGAGTTTCACAATGAAATAATCTTGGACAAAGAAGATGCAGAGGTGAAAAATCCATTTAAATCAGACAAAGAGTGGACTACCTCTTCATCATCAAATATACCTTATAATAAATACAAATAAAATATAAATAAAATAAAACACAATTTGATTTCATTTTAATAAACTTTATTCGTTATTTCTCCTAAAAAAAGTTGAATTGTAAAGAAATTTTAGACATAAATGACCGCAGTTAAATGAATTATAATCTTGATGTTGAGTGTAGTTGTAACGTATTCCATCACCCAAGTATTGGATTACTTCATACGGTGGTTGCAAGTTTCCAAAACTATCAAAATATTCCTTCTGATTCTTATTTTTATAATATGCTACCCAATGAGTACCAGGTCCCTCCGATCTATCAAGATTAACGATCCCACATTCTTGATGATGTGGATGCCTTGGTAAGGTATCTAACATAAAAATACCTCTAAAGTGTGGTAGATTCGTTGTATATTTCATTAGGTCGATATTTGTGAGGGCTCTGTTGGGTAGCTTCTTCAAAAGTTTTTTGGTTGAGGGCTATAATATAATCCCAATCCTTTTTTGTAGGGTTTAAGATACAAGCCTTTACCAATAGCAATTGCTTCCATAGTTTGATTATGTCGATTTGCTTCTTTCAATTGTTTTCTTGCAGAGTTGGCTTCATTAATTGCTTTCGCGATTGCAGCACCACCAGATGCCAAACCACCAACGGCTCCAAGAGCTGTTAAAATGGGTACTAGTGGTAGAAAACCTCCTACTTTTGGAATAGGTATAACACGTGGAATATCTATCAGGGATTTTTTACGTCCAAAAGACTTTTTGATTACACCTTGTGCCATTTTAATAGCATTGGTGATATCTTCTGGTTTTCGTTGTTTGATAATTTTCAATGCATTTTTAACAGTTTTTGTAAAAATTTTCTTTACACAACATCTTTTCACCTTTTTCTTTATTTTCTTAAGGTTCTTATTTAGCTTGTTTCCCATACCGAATTTGACTTTAGCTTTCATTGTTTTGGCTACTAACCATGCGTTTATTCGCTCACTGTATTTACTATCGTTTGATTTTGCTCTTTGCAACGCCTTTTCTGCTAATATTTTATCTGCTTCGTGACGCTCATCCAAGTTCTGTGTATTACTATAAGCAATGTCGTGCTCTCTACATGCAGCGTCCAGTGGATTGATTCCTTTATCACCTCTTTCTAAGCGTTTTTTTAGTTTAGTTCCTGGACCACAAAATTGATAGCCCGGTAAATGAAGTTCAACTGGTAGAGAATTTATAGCTTTATTTAAAAGACCTCTTCCAATTACTGGTTGATTAAGACTGAAATTATTTTGGTAAACGTTGGTCATTTATACATCTTTCCAATTGAACTGTTTCGATATAAATGAATATAAAGGTGTGATTATTACGTATTTATATCATAAGCTAAAATGCGGTTCGTCAAGCAAGACAAAAATATTACTGTGAAAAATATGGATCTTGTTACTAATAATGCAACGAAACTCAGACACAGTTCCCTTCTGCCGAATTCAATTAGATGTCTTATTGTGGGACCCTCGAATTGCGGAAAGACTAATGTCATGTTGAGTTTAATAGAAAGTCCAAATGGCCTAAAGTTTACCAACATATATTTGTACTCAAAATCATTATATCAACCTAAATATGAATATCTAAAACGGTTAATAAAACCAATTCAAAATATGGGATTCTTTACGTTTTCCGAGAACGAAGAAGTGCTCAAGCCGAATGAAGCAAAAACCAACTCAATAATGATATTCGATGACGTAGCTTGTGAGAAGCAAAACAACATTCGAGAATACTTTTGTATGGGCAGACACAAATCTATTGATTGCTTTTACTTATGCCAAACATATACACGAATCCCTAAACATTTGGTGCGCGATAATGCCAACATGATTATTATGTTTAAGCAAGATGAGATGAACATGAAGCACATATACAATGATCATGTCGGAACAGATATGGCTTATAAAAAATTTATTAATATATGCGGAGAATGTTGGAAAGATAAATATGGATTTCTTGTAATAAGCAAAGACGATCCAATTGATGGTGGACGTTACAGAAAGGGATTTGATACATACATTCACCTATAATATGGATGGTTACCATTATATTCATATTAGTATGCTACTTAGCTTTCAACTGATAACATTGATATAACTAAACTGTTCAAAAGGTGTTCAAAGCTGTTCAAGAGCTGTTCAAAAGGTGTTGAGAGCTGTTCAAGAGCTGTTCAAAAGGTGTTGAGAGCTGTTCAAGAGCTGTTCAAAAGGTGTTCAGAGCTGTTCAAAAGGTGTTCAAGAGGTGTTCAGAGCTGTTCAAAAGGTGTTCAGAGCTGTTCAAGAGCTGTTCAAAAGCTGATGTGATATATTGTATGTTGTTGCTAAAATGGATGACAAAATATTAAAAGACTTGATCAAAACTAGACGCATATTAAAACAGAAATTTAAGAATATAAAATTGGGAAAAGCAGATTTAGAGAATGAATTAGAAAAGACATTTAGCCACATCACAAAACCTCTAAAAGAAATAGTCAACCACTCCAATACAAATTATAATAAGGACAAGCATAACATTAAATACAATAAGGTACCGCTAAAAGTAAAAACAAGTACTCCAGCTAAAGCACGAAAAGTCGATTTCTCAAACGAAACTCTTATCAATAGTAATGACGATGAAGACGACGACTTTTTCTCTCAAATAGAAGATGCAGAAGATATAATGAATAAATCACCTAAAACAAAATTATTCTCTGAACTCGACGATCCAAAATCTACTGAATCAATTCTCTATTCCGAATTAGAACAACAGAATCAGTTGGATACCACATATGGTCCATACAAGGGATCTGATGGTAATTGGCGAATCGGTAATAGCCCTTTCTCATTACGCGATGATAAAATAATAATATCCGATAATAGTTGGAACTTTACACCTGGATTGCAACAATTATTATTCAACAAAGAACCATCAAATTATGACGATAAAGATCTACAAGCTTACAAAAGTATTTTACTAAATACTAGTGCACACAAACTTAATTTTAACAGCACTGGACGAGCAAAGGGAAGTAGAGCTCTCAAATACACCGACATTCTAAAGCCATTATTCAGTGAGATAACTCCATCGACTACCTCACAAAATCAAACTAAGGGGAGCGGTTTAATGAGTGTTAACAAGCAAAAGCCAAACTATATATATTGGGATGATCCAAATGAGTTGGTAGATAGGTTAAGGCTATTAGTATCATCACAATCTGCAGGACACACACAACGACAATCACAACAACGAAATAGTTTCAATACTCGAAGAACTTAGGGAAGCTAATATAATTGCGTAATTATCATATAAATAACCACAATTTCCATAAATACATATAATTGTAAAATGAGCGTCGACAAGTTCGGTCATTATTCCATAGAGAAGTCATTAAACAATAAATTAAAAAGAAATTTTACAAGAGCCTTAGGATTCAATTTGGACAATGATAAAAACTTGGATCTCCATTGGAAACGCTTAAGGAATATTAATACTCCTGTCGAAGACAATGATGCAGTAACAAAATCATTTGTTGAAGATAGTATAAATCGAATCAAAGTGGAATTTCAAAGAGAAAACAATTTACTAAAGCAAAATATTTACAAAGAAATCAAACAGACTCACATGCAAATTCAAGCAGAGAACTCATTGGTAAAGGAAAAAATAGATAAAGACATTGAAAAAGTTAACAAAAATCATCAATTACTTGTTGCAGATAGTATTAAACAGATAAAGGTTGAATTTAAAGAAGAAAACGATATACTAAGGGAAAAAATACACAACGACATTAAGCAAGTCATACAAAATCTTCGGTCATTTGTTGAAAATAGTACTACTCCGATAAGGGATTATTTTAAAAACGAAATCCATATACTAAGTGATAGAATACTTAGAGTCGTTACAATAATATATGTAAAACTTCGAAACAAGAACCAACACGTTGACAGTAATAACAAGAATTATGTAGATGATATAAGCGAAGGGCTTGAGCGGTTTACAAGTATCGCAAATGAAGAACTAAATAAAGGAACTTCAATAGCTGAAATAGAAAAGAAAGTTGGCGATTTAATCTTAAATTTAGCAGAAAATGAAGAGAGGTTTAGTAGAGGAGCTACACAGGCAAGCTCGTAAGAACTTTAAGCGAAGGCGAGTAATAACCAAGGGAATAGATGACCTCTGGCAAGCAGATTTAGTGGAAATGGGTAGTTATTCTACATATAATGATGGATACCGCTTTCTTCTAACTGTAATAGACACATTCTCGAAATATGGTTGGATTGTACCCTTAAAATCCAAAAACGCTATTGATGTTACTAAAGCCATGAAATTCATACTCGATTTAAGAAGAACACCAAGCAATTTACAAACCGATGACGGCAAAGAATTCTTCAATGGAAAATTTCAAAATTTAATGAAAGAATATAACATCAACCATTATTCTTCGTACAGTGTTTTGAAGGCGTCAATTGTTGAACGTTTTAATAGAACGTTAAAACAAATGATGTGGAAGGAATTTAGCTATCATGGATCATATCGATGGATTGACAAGTACAAAAGTTTGATTAACGAATACAATCATAAAAAGCATCGAACCATTAATATGGCTCCATCTGAAGTGAATCGAGCCAATGAAAAGTTATTATTAAATACTGCCTACAACAACTTGAAAATATTTAGAAAGCCAAAGTTTCGGGAAGGAGATTATGTGCGTATAAGTAAATATAAACACATTTTTGAGAAAGGCTATACACCGAACTGGACAACAGAAATATTCAAAATTAAAAATATAAGAATTACAAACCCAACAACGTATATTCTTGAAGACTACCAGGGGAATCCAATTAGAGGAGGATTCTACGAAAGTGAACTACTGAAAACAAAGTATCCCAGCATATATCTGGTGGAAAAAGTTCTTAAAACTAAAGGCAGGCAAATTTTTGTCAAGTGGCTAGGATTTAGCAATGATCATAATTCTTGGATCGATAAAAATGAAATTTTATAAAATTGTAATAAATATATTTTTTAAATATGTATATTGTTCATATAGTAATAACATTATTATTATTATTAAAAGAAATTCTAAATAAAAAAGATTGCATCTGACTTTTCATTTCATTACTCAACCAACTTTCAAGATGTCAATAACTCTTACTTTAAGTGGAAATAAATCCATTTTATCGGCTAATTATTTTCCACCCATAGATTTAGAGGGAAAGTATGTGTGTGGTCTCGTAGACTTTCATACTTATCACACTATACCGAATGTTGATTACGAAAATAATTTATTTCACATTGGCGATCGTATCATTGAGATTCCTGTCGGTTCATACGAACTTGACGACATTGCTGAATTTATTCAAAATAAATATTTTAGTATAGATCCAAATGAGAAACTGGAAATATCCGCCAACCCCAATACACTGCAAGCAGTCGTAGGATCCAGTAAAAATAACATTTTCTTTAATAAGGAACGCACCATTGGTTCACTATTGGGTTTTAGTAAAAAAGTATTGGAAGCAGGAAAACTGCATACATCAGACTTACCCGTGTATATAACGAAAATAAACGCAATACACATTGAATGCGACATAATTAGCGGCGCCTACATTAACAACATACCAGCTCATACAATTCATATGTTTGCATTAAATGTTAGTCCTGGCTATAAAATAGACGAGATCCCTAAAAATGTAATCTATTTGCCAGTAAACACCAGACAGATAAGTTCAATTACTGTGAAAATTGTTGACCAAAACGGTAATCTAATTAATTTTTGTGGAGAAACCATAACACTCAGACTTCACCTAAAACCGCAGGAGCAATGATTGTGTATAATAAAAGCGCATACCCAGGTGCAACTACATTCACTTCTTCTTTACCATTTGAACTGACAAGGTCGTCCAAGTCGCAAACACATCAAAACGCTCTACAACGTAAAAAGCTGTCATTTGAAAATAAAGAGTTTCTAAAATCTTTGGGCTTAAAACTAAAGACAAACTGAAATTAAAATGAGTCAAATACTTGATGTTTTACAAACGCCGCTCTACGATGACAGTATTATTAAAAAGGAATACCATAGCTATTCACCATATTTACAATCATATAACAGCAATGACGAGATACGGATAGCCGTTCAAAATCAAGATCTTTACCTTCTACCCAGTGAGAGTTTAATTTACATTGAAGGTACAGTTACTCTAGAAAATGGAAACGCAACAACCAATGTAAAATTAAAAAACAATTGTGTTGCATTCATGTTTGATGAAATTCGCTATGAAGTTAATGGATTAGAGATCGATCGTACGCGTCACTTGGGTGTAACTACAACAGTAAAAAATTATGTCTCATTAAATTCGATTCAAAGTAACATGCTCAAAAATGCTGGATGGTTTTCAAAGAATGAACTTGAAATAAAGAACGGATATATTAATTTCTGTATACCATTGAAAATGCTATTGGGATTTGCTGAAGACTTTAACAAAATTATTTTAAATTCTAAACATGAACTTATACTACTGAGATCGAAATCCGATGAAAATGCTGTTTATTCAACTGTTGCCACCGAAAATATAAAATTAACTATAACTAATATCACATGGAAAATTCCCCATGTACAGTTGGCTGATTTTGCAAAACTACAACTCTTTCAAACGATCCAAAGTGGAAAACCTTTATTAATGGCATTCCGTAGTTGGGATTGTCATTTTAATCCGGTACTCACTCAAGGAAACAATCATCTGTGGAATGTAAAATTATCACCACAGAATGAAAGACCACGCTTCATACTTATTGCCTTTCGACGAGATCAAAAATTTCAACATTGTCATCTAACCGATGTAAAAGTGCACTTAAATTCTGATACATATCCCTATGATGATCTCAATCTGAATTTTGACCGTGATCGTTATGCTCTGCTTTATGATATGTATTTGAAATTTCAACAAAATTACTTTGCACGCGATTCCCAACCTCTGTTGCTGCCTGAAGACTTTAAAGATACAGCTCCGATAATAGTGGTGGATGTAACTCATCAAAACGAAGCGATAAAAACTGGACCAATTGATATTCGAATTGAATTTAAAACATCAAAGAATATTCCAGCCAATACATCAGCTTATTGTATACTTATACACGATAAGTTGATTGAATACACTCCAGTGACTGGCGAAATTAAAAAAGTTGTCTAAGTGCAATGGAGCAACAAAAATTTGTAACCTTGGATGTGCAAGGCTTCAAAGGAAATTTTAATGAGTTTATAGTTAAAGAGTTGGCAGTAACCTTCAGCTCTAGTGAATATCAAAACTTTATCATCAAACCACCATTTGAATTTAGAGACTTATCTTTAAAATATAAAAAGCAGGCGAATTGGCTGTATCACAATCACCATGGATTTCGTTGGAACGATGGATCTATCTCTTTTAATAGCGTTGAGAATTTCTTGAAATTAAATATTAAACATAAACTTGTATATGTGAAAGGAGTTGAAAAATCTAAATGGATTGAAGAAATTTTGGGGAAACCTGTATTGAATGTAGAAGAATTTGGCTGCGAGAATCTGGAAACTCTAAGAGATACATACTTACTACAAAGAATATGCCATTCCCATAATGGACACTGCGCGCTAGAAAATGCAATCCTACTCCGAAATTTCATTGATAATAAATAAAAGATTATAATGCAATGCAAAAGATTTAAATGTTAATATATAATTTTATTGATTTAAAATAAATGTTTTTCTTAAATCTATTTACAAATTTTTTCTTATTTATTTTTATGATAGTTATAAATAATATTCTATATTTCTATATCCATAAACATGTCTTCATCTATATCTAACTCCTGCTCTAAATCTATACGATAATGCCCCCACGCATATGTGTTTATACTATCATTTCTAATAAAACGCTTATCATCTAAAGGGCTTAAAGCTATCTTATGTACTAGTTGTGTATATATTTCATGTATCTTAGATCTAAATATATACATGTCTCCATATATAATTTTCTTATGAACTAAACAATCTTTATAATCACTTAAACTTAAATTACTTACTACTGATTGTTTGACACCTTTTGCTTTCTTAATCTCTACGTTATTTTCTACACTTATTGAATACATTTTTGACCTGAGCCCAATAAACTCTTGCATAATTTCCCCCTTATTTTCATCCTTCATCATGCCAAGGACTTTGGCATTTCTAAGGGGGAAACCATACACATTATCCACGGGATACTCTGATGTATCGAACTTTGAATCGATATCATCTCGAATATCCCTATAGAAATCTTCACACTGAACAGAATATATAAAAGAATCAGTGTCCATATAATTTAATTTGAGATTTGTTGCGAATTTAGGTTTCATGTAACTATAATGGAAGTCATACATTTTCCATTTCGACAATTCCAAAACAACAAATCCCAAATATATGGGTTTATTGTAGACAGAGCGAGCTCTAGACATTTGTATAGCAACCATATCTTCTGTAAACTGTGTACAGCTGTGGAAGTTTGGTTTGGCAATTAGTGCTCGGGCTCCTAACCGCCTTCCCCTACTTTCCCAATCGGTTACTATTTTGACATCTTTACGCTTGTCTACATTTTCCATAGTCTTTCCATACACCGCGTTGTTTAGCAGTTTGAAAAAATTCTTTTCAAAAGTATTCTTTGCTAAACTGCGATGATGGGTATTTAGATTGATATATTCACTTAACCAACAAGACTGCTTAAATTTCAATATTTTATATACTTTCTTCAACAACATACCATTTTCTATACATTGCTGAAGATTTCTATAATGAATAACATAGCGAGTTTTGTTGGTTAAGTCAGTAATCAACTTTTTACACTTTGAATTACCCACAGTTTTATTTTCAGCACAAAATGGTAAATCATTATGCGCATCATGTAAATTCTGTGGGTAATCCAAATCTACTTCAAGTATGTATCCGATGGGAGAATCGAATGGAATTTTAAAAACGTTGAATTGGTCAATATTTTCCATCCATTCGAATCCCCCATAAGGTAAATATTGCGACATTGCCCATCCATACAGATTATTAGCATCCAAATATGTTAAATATGTTGATGGTTTACTTTTATCGTACCCCATCATATACTTATTATTTGCCTTGGAATGTCTTGTACTACATTGGACAATGCCGCCTCGAATACTTTTTTGCACAAAAAGGTGCATGTCAATATCAGTGAAGAGTTCCAGGTTTATCTTTGTTGTTTTCAACATTGCATCCCACGATAAACCTGGAGCTGTGTAATATTGACACGGATCTAGCTCATAGATATTTTTGCAAACCTTTCTAAAGTTTTCAAAAACATCAGCTAAAATCAATACATCAGTCTTCAAATACAGCAGCATGTAATCTTTTAGTGTTTGGCAGTTGAAGACATTCCAAACCTTTAAGGCGTGTTGATAGTCTTCAACCGAACAATTTTTGTTAGTTAAACAACTAAAAAATTTATCATGGCTGGGAAGACTGGTTTCTCCTAAACGATTAATTGAATTGAGGTATTCATATGGGAATACCCCCTTTCGTCTTAGTAGCTGAAACTCATCATCGTTTGGATACATTTGGCGCACTATTTTGAAATCACTTGATGACAAATTTTGCGCTAATGCATCCAAACTCGATGCCATGAAACGAAAAGAATCCAAGAATCTGATTTCGATTGTTTTCTTTTCGCTTACTTGTATACGTTTAGAAAGGGATACATACAATTCCTTATTTAAGGGGATAACATTAATATCACCCTCAAATAAATTCAATTCTTTAATGAAGAGGTGGCAGTCATAACCAGAAAAATTATGAAAAAATACAGGCACAAACTTTGCAATTTGAAATTTTAAATTGCATTCGTTATGTGCCGGCCCCCTGTACTTTCCAGTAAGATGGCAATGGTCTGCCACTCTATCAGCCCCCAATTCTTGTTCGCAAATATGACAAGAATTGGAGTCTTTTTGGAGTTTTACCTCTTCATTAGACAAAAAATTTATTGGTTTAATTACACTTAAATAATTATTATAAATATATCTTATATCACTAACTAAATATTCTACAAATTTTTTCGGGGCATCTTCCCCTGAATAAATTTTAAATTTATTTAAGCTACTATTATAATTACAACTAATATAATAACTAAAACCTATAGGTATATGCTTACTTATATTTCTAGTATTATTCGCTAAGTCTAAATCTACGCTACTTAGTACACATTCGAAGTCTGCATAGACAACGAATGGTACGTATAATTTATGATTATAATTTTTAAAACTAATTACCGCCTTCTCCATCGACGGCATCTCCGTCACCGTCCGTCCGCACACCAGTTTATGTTTTTGTAGAGTACTCTCATTGTGAGAGTACTGCAGGCAGCTGTTGCATAAGTATGCCTTATGTTGGTGATATGTTTGTTGGTTGCGTATGAGCCTGTTAAAATTTGAAAAAAAGAGAAATTAAAATTAGTTGGAAAAATTTATACTTAATATAGTACTTAATATAAGTAAGTTAATATAAAACAAAAAAATTTAAATTGTGATATAATTACCTTGAAATATTTTTAATCCATACATAATGGAACCGCTCTCCTTCCTGCAGCAGCAACAGGTTAATATGCTGCACCTTCTCCTGCTTTGTGCAATGATACGGTCCCTCGATGTTTTTGGAAGCTTCATCAAATCCAAACACGTTGATGCTTATGTTAGGATTCTGCTTCTCAAAATGTTCGATGCTGCTTATGGGGAGGGGGAACGTCAATCCCTTAAAATGCACTTTAGCTCCATTGTGTAGCACAATTTCCTCTGCTTCGATGTTGTTGATCCCATAATTTTGCGGTCTTTGGGGATCTTTTTGCACGTCAGAAAGCGCTGAGATGATCGCCCATTTGAAGCAGTACGGATCGTCATTTTGTATATTGACGCAGGCGTGCTTCTTCTGCAGGGATCCTGGGAGCGGGATGTATGAGGATCCCTTCAACGGTCGATATTTGTTGATGTTCACCTCCAGGTGACATATTCTAAGTAGGGCCCATCCACTGTCCCTTTCCTGGAACTCGCCCATTTTAGAGCTGATCTGTTGGCACATGTCATTGTATATGTCACTTATCTCTTCATATTTTTGAATTAAGCTCATTTTGGTTTGAAATGATTTTATTTCAACTACCATTTCATCATCATCCAACACTTTGAAATATTCCGCATACAATTCCATGTTGAATTTATATGATGTATGCTTCTCTAGCATTTTCAATAGCTCTTTGGCTACTATATTTTGAGCCTTCTCAAAAAACTTTTCCGGAATGACAAGACCCTCATCCTCATTTTGGAATATCAGGGTTTGAATTCTATTCCGAAAAGATGATGTTATGCATTTGAGAGCACCGTCAATTGTCATCCAACAATTCCTCTTATGCTTCAATGTTTTGATGTGATGGTTCCAGTCTCTTCGAGAAACATCTTCATTGCAATTTGGACAACGAACGTTCTCGTTAGGTTTAACTGGTAGCCATTATACTGCTCTTGATGATGATGATGGTGTTGCTGTTGATGATGATGATGATGATGATGATGATGATGGCGTTGCTGTTGATGATGATGATGGCGTTGCTGTTGATGATGCTGCTACAGATGTTGATGATGATGATGATTCCGAGTGGATCAATTTTATGTGCCTGCGCATAGCATCCAGTCGTGCAAAATTTTGGCCACAATGTTCGCACTGGTATACCGCACTTTCATGCTGTCCTTGCACATGCCTTTTGAGGTTGCGCATTGCAGTGAACTCCTGTTCACAAACATTACACATGAAGCTCTTCATTTTTATTTTTGTTACAAATATTTCACTTGTTTTTTAAATAGTATATGTAGCTTTTTTTCTTTAGAATTTTCACTTGATTGTGAATAATATTGTACAATTTTTAATTGTTGTTAAATTTTTTATATTTTATTAACTTTTTAAATAGTATATTTAACTTTTACTTCTCCGAACTGTCACTGACTTGTAACTAATATTTTACAGTTTTTAATTGTTGTTAAATTTGTTTATATTTTAGTAATATTTTAAATACTATATTTAACTTTTTTCTTGTTCTTGAATAGTTCACTTGTTTGTCCAGTTTCTTTTAATTGTTGTTAAATTTATTTATAGAATTTGTTAATATTTGATTAACTTTTTAAATAGTTTAAATTTAACTTTTCACTTTATTTCTCCGAATTGTCGCTTAATTTCACAACTTTTTTCGGTGTAGAACGTTTTGAGACTTTGGTGTTTGAGACTTTGACGACACATTTACAATTGACCCTTTATTCTCGATGTAGCTAATTATATGCTCATGGATGTTTGTTTACATTTATGATTCCGTGCACAAATTGCTAAAGGTCCGTTGAGATGAAGAAAAAAGAACAACAACAACAACCACATAGCAAAACTACTACCCAGTCATTCGCATCCATTCAAAGTTCAATATGCAAACAAATTCGTACATGTTCTAAATGACTAATTGCGTTTGTTTACATTATGAATCTGTGCAAAAAACAAAAATTTCTAAAAGTCCGTCGCCAGCTGAAGAAAAAGAAAAACAACAACAACCACATAGCAATTAAATGAGAGCAATTAAAAAGAAATAAAATTTCCAACAACAAAGAGTACACCCCAAAACGCAAACAAAAACAACGACACTCAAGTACCACAAACGATACACAAGCGGGCAGAGATCAAGGCAGAGGAACACACCACAATCGCAACAGTCAGCACGCTGAGCTATGTATGTCTGTCCGTCTGTATGTATGTCCGTCTGTTTGTCTGTCTGTATGTATGTCCGTCTGTCCCTCCCCTTCCTCCCTCCCTTCCTTCCTCCCTCCCTCCCTCCCCTTCCTCCCTTCCTCCCTCCCTCCCCTTCCTCCCTCCCTCCCCTTCCTTCCTCCCTCCCCTTCCTTCCTCCCTCCCTCCCCTTCCTCCCTCCCTCCCCCTCCCTACAAACTATCGCCCTCTCGCTCACTCTCACATATCCATAGCACCACACGCAGCGCAGTCGCGCTCCACACGCTCCACACGCAGCGCAGTCGCGCTCCACACGCTCCACACGCAGCGCAGTCGCTACCTTGCGCCAGAACCGCCATATAACCACTACTAACTTATTATTTTTTATTTTTCTTACGAAGTATAATTGGATTCAAAAGAATTCACTTGGTGGCAAAATATTTTTCAGTTTTCTTATATTTTCGAATACATTTTTATAAATCCAAGAATTGAAAGTAAACATTTCGATCGCTATACATTCAATAAAAACCACTTCATTTTATGTTTAAATAGTTCGGAATATTTAATTAATTGGGGCATTCCCCATAACGCAGAACTAAGCTATGAAATATATGTATGCAATACGAAAGAAAGATTGTCTTGCAGAAAATATTCTCTGGTGCTGACATTTCCAATTCGTCCAAAAATTAACCTCCAGAATAGGAATCTCTGCAGGTTGCGTGGTCCCAACTCAAATGTTTCTTCATCCTTCAGATCGCACTTATAAGCAGTATCCAAGACTCCCAAAGCATAAATAGAAGTTAATTTAATGTTACTTAATGTCACAGTTAATTTTAATGCCCCCGCAAGCTCCATCAGAAACAAACTTTTGCATGTTTTCCATGGGCTGTTAAAATTATGAAGAAAATGCATAGTTCATGAAATTGTAGTATGTAATTTTTGACAACTCACGTTTTTGAATGGTGGAGCCGACAGGCAGTAAGGATTGTTCAGGTTGCTGGAATTAGCTAATGGTGGCGTCGATTCAACACGATTCTTAACGGTCGAATTTTCTACAAACATTTCGTAGATGAGCATTTACATAATATGTATGCATATATAACAATGTATAAAACATACAAAACAAGTACTATATTTATACTTGCATGTACTACAAAATAAATATCATGAAAGTGAATTATATCAAGAAAGAGATAAATATTATCTCTCAACCATCATTTATCTGAACTAAATGACGTTTAGCAGGCAATCCAACCAAAACACGTTTCGAAGCCTGAAGCAATGTTTCGAATTGCAAAAAGTCCATCTATTCATTCATACAGGTTTATTTTCTTGGATGCATTGGATGTTTACCATTCAACTTCTTTGAATTTGAATTTTTCAGATTACAAACTTCCTGGGCTGGGCTGGCTTTTGTCGTTGTCGCAACTTTGTCTATTTGTAATATATCCGAATCTTTTAAAATCGTTGACAAAGTTGTAATCATGAATACGGAATGAAACACAAAAACGAGGATCTGAAAAATAAGGTACTAAATGCCAGGGTCCAGTTTTAAAAATTCTTTTTCATGAAAGTTTTTTGTTAAAAAGGTTATATAAAAGAACAAAAGTAACAAAGACAGCAGCCCATGAACAATTAATATATTGACCAGAGAAATCTAATTAACGATCAGAATTTAATGGTCACTTTAATTGTCAAATTAGACCTTAAATGGTCGGTAGATTTATCAAATTGGTTCTTAAATGTTCAGTTGATTTGTTTAGTTGGACCTTAAATGGTCAGTAGTATTATCAAATTCAAACTTAAATGATCGCTTGCGGGTAGTGAACAATTCATGATGCGAGACCGCATTAAACCCAGGATGGTCGTGTTAGCACTATTTTATTGTATTTGATTATTAATACCTGTTGTAATAACACTTATAATTATTTTGTCAATGTATAATTTTGGCGTGCCATGAAATTTGATTTGATATTATGAAACTAGAAAACATAAAAAACTATACTGTGAAAAGCTAAAAGCTATTGTAAGTCTCTATTTTCCGCATTTAACTCATCGATACTTCTTGTTATTCTTATCAATTTTTTTACATTATTCAATCACCTGGTCTTCTAGAATGTTGTCAAAAATAAAATTAGGAAGATAGCAGAAAACGTCAAACGTGATTATCGTTCGGTTGAGAGGAGGACGAAATTTTCAATTGTGGAAATATTTTGTTTGGGCCAATTTTAAATAAATTCTTAATATTTGTAGTTAAAAAAAAAAAAAACAAATTAAAAGGATAAATTCTCACAGAAGTTCAAATCCAACACTTTAATTTTTTAAAATTACAAGAAATGGCGCACGCCACACCACAAGTAAGTGTCTTCAAGCTCCAAACATGATGCAATAATCAATGGGATATAAAACAATTCCAATTTATGCTTTATTCCTTTAATACTTCGTGTGTCAGGGACCAAATCTGTTATATGGAATTAAACGCCTAACGCGCTTCGACAAAGGTCTGGGAGCACAACTGCCCGAGGCGTACAAGAAGTTCTGGCGCGAATGGAAGCTGACATCTCCAGCGGCAGTGCACTACATACCTAAAGAGGGGGACTGGGAACGCGATGAATTGTCGGGCGAGATCAAGCCAATACAAAACGTGCCATTGCCGTTGATTGATGTTCCCGAGTCGAATAGGGGGATCTGGGGCGGTGAAGCAGTTTTGAAGGGGTTTCAAAAGCGAAGCCCTTTAAAACGACGTGTTCCACATTTTTGGGTGCCTGTGTTGCGTCGCTCGGTCGTTCACAGCCAAGTGCTGAACGAGTACATGTCGATGGTGGTGACGGATCGGACCATCGAGAAGATACACGAATGTCACGGTTTTGATCATTACTTGTTGAAGGCGAGTATTTCAGCTCATACTTGAAATCATCACTTCTAAATAATTGTTAAACGTTTTTGTTTTTAGAATCCGGCGTGCGATTTACGATCAACGATGGCACTTAAACTGAAACGAAAGATTTTAATGGAGCTTTTAAAAGGCTGTCCCACCCACTCGGAAAATCCTGGCAAACAAGAACTCGTACTCAAGGAGTACAAATGCTACTTGGATGGCGTGAGTAACAAATTTTCGCTATCTTTCGATTTTGCTCTGACTACGGTCCATATTGACCTGTTTCAGTACACGCCAGAGGAAATCGATTGGTATGGCCACACCTACCTAGAAGCCATTCAAAAACTACAAGCCCAATTACGTGCCGAGAATACTGTAATGCCTCACAAAGTTGAATTCCGCATGAAGCTAATCGAACAACTAAAAGAGGCTGGCATACGTGAAGCCGGTGCTGCATCTGCGGAGACAGTAAACAAAGACAATAAGGATTCGGACATTGAAGCTATGACCAAACTGTATGTTTATATTCTCCCTTAATATGTAGTTTTAATATCGCTTTTTCCAGTGACAGTTCATCATCCTCGTCTTCGAACTGGCTCTCCAAAATAAATCCGTTCGGCAAAAAGCAGGAAACTTAAAATGGTTTGGTTGAAATTAACTTGTTGAGTTGATTTGTGAGCAACACACGTTTAGCAAAAACCACCTTTCTCTTTTCCATACAACTTTGTCAAACTTATTACGTGTTTTGTTTTTGACGGTGTATTCATCCCGTTTATTCGGAGACAGCTACTAAACCCATTAAGGGTTGAAGTGAAATAGGGCAACCAAATTGAGCTGTAATTAGTAATTAAATGAAATTATTTATAACTAGCGCTGATATCGTTTGATTTCTCTTTACAACGGTTTCTTTTTCTTGAAAACAACGTACCAAATCAAATTATGCCATGCAAAAACACTGCAACTAATTTAATTCAGTTATAGCTTAGTTTGGGAGTTCTTTTAACAAAAGTTCTTTTAAACAAAATGTAGCAGTATATTTAAAGGCTAGGCGAAGAACTCATCGCTAGTTGGTACCTTTAAATGTACTGAAATATTAATATGTGCATGTAAATTAAATATCAGAAAATTGGAATACAACACTTCTATGAATTAGTTCAATTTATTAGCCGTTATTCCTAAAAATAGGCAATTTTAAAATGCGTACACATCAAAAACAAATCTACGCCTATAAAATGCAATATACCGAAAAAATACTTAAGACAAAATTACAAGTGAAATATTCATTCTTAAAATCATTTAAAAAACGGAATGGTTTTCCTTTGTTTACGCAATAAAATAATAATACAAGGGCGTCAGGCGTTTTTCACTTCAGTGTGCTAATGGGTCATTTGTGCTTCTGCTGTGCTTTCTAGCCCAAATTCCATCTACGCGATGGGATTCTTTTTCATCAGCTCAATGTCTGCAGCCATCATGTCGTTCACCAGCTCCGTGAACGTCACTTTGGGAGACCATCCCATCTCCCGTTTCGCTTTGCTAGCGTCGCCTAACAAGAGATCAACCTCCGTGGGTCGAAAGTATTTTGGATTAATTTTCACACGAACAACTTGCGATTCCTCCTCGATGCCTACTTCGTGTATGCCCTCTCCTTGCCAAACAATTTCGCGCCCAATGTAGCGGAAAGCGGCCTCAACGAATTCGCGCACGCTGTGGGTCTCTCCAGTCGCAATCACAAAGTCAGCGGGTATGTCACGCTGCAACATCATCCACATAGCCTCCACATAGTCCATGGCGTGGCCCCAGTCGCGCTTCGAATCCAAGTTGCCCAACTCAAAATTTTCCATTTGATTGAGCAGTATTTTTGCCACCGACCTGGTTATCTTACGCGTTACAAAGTTCTCACCCCGGCGTGGAGACTCGTGATTAAAGAGTATGCCGTTGCAAGCAAATATGTTGTATGCCTCGCGATAGTTCACCACAATCCAGTAACCGTACATTTTTGCACAAGCTGGCCAAAGAGAATGTTATTAAATGTATTTTTTAATGTTACAACTTTATTTTATATGAAAATTCTAACAAACTTTACGAACCGTATGGTGACCGCGGATAGAAAGGCGTGCTTTCGTTCTGAGGCGTTTCTACAACCTTTCCGTACAGCTCTGAAGTGGATGCCTGATAGAATCTTACAGTTTTCTCCATACCGCACGTGCGAATTGCATCAAGTATGCGCAGCGTGCCCAATGCATCCACTTCGGCTGTGTATTCGCTCAGGTCAAACGAGACCTTGACATGCGACTGCGCAGCCAAATTGTATATCTCCTTCGGCTTAACCAAACTGATTATTTTGACCAGGCTGCTGCTATCTGTCATGTCGCCGTAGTGCAGTCGCATTTTTCCGCCCCTGTGTGCTTGCGGGTCAGCATACAAATGCTCTATACGAGAGGTGTTGAAGGTGCTGGCACGCCGTATAATGCCATGCACTTCGTAGCCCTTATTTAGCAGAAATTCTGCGAGATACGAACCATCCTGTGATAAATGAAGAGAACCGATCTTTAAATGTAACCCAAATACAGTAGAAATAAAAGTCTATAAATATGGTCACAAAACCAGATAACGTTTTCATCAGCGATTTTTAGCCTGGCACCATGTTTAGCGTAACCTGTACGAAAAGGCTGTTAATTATTCAGTTTCTGCCATAGTCTGCTATATGCGGACGACTTAAAAAAATCTTTCTTAAAGTTAAATCAATTAGTAAATGTCTGCAACTTCAAGAGGATATTAACTCTCTTATGAATTGGTGTAAATCCAACTTTAAACTTTTCTAAATATAAAATTCTTACTTTTTCTCGGAAAAAAGCGTCCAATTGAATTTAGTTATGCTAGAGATAGTGGCAAAAGTTTCCTTAGAGTTAGTGAGGTTAGGGACCTTGGCTTCTTTTTTGACCCTAAGCTCAAGTTGGACATCCATTATAACTACATTATAGCAAGGGCGAACTCTCAGTTAGGCTTTGTAAAAAGAAATGTCAAGGACTTTAAATATCCTTTCACTTCTAGGACGGTTTATTTAAGCCTTGTTAGACCCTACCTAGCATACGCCAGCATCGTTTGGGATCCGTCATACGAGAACTCAGTCAACCGTGTCGAGAAGGTTCAGAAGCGCTTTTCGTGATTTGCCCTACGGCGCCATACATGGGAAAACATGCCACCATATCCCTTCCGCTGTCGCTTACTAGGAATCTTAAGTTTGGCACATAGATGTCTTTTATCTAATATTCTATTTGTCAAAGACATAATCGATGGCAGAATAAATTTTCCCGAATTACTTGAACTCCAAGTTCCATTTAATGTACCGGCTTACCCTTTAAGGGAAGCTAAATATTTTTTTTTAAACATAGAACCAATTATGGTCTGAACGAGCCCGTTTCTAGATACTTATCTCATAGCAACTTGGTGGCCAACCAGCTTGACTTTACCCTAAGTAGAGATATTTTCAAGAAGCTCCTAGTAGACATGTTGCTAGCAAAAAGCCTAAGCGCTTAGTATTTAATTCATACATAATTATATATGTCTTATCTATAAGTCGTATATACATATGTATATAGTTTCATAGTAATATATTTAAAACAAATGTTTATAATCTTATGTTAGTTTTAAGGCTCTCACAATCTGTAAGGGTATCAACCCGGTAGGTGAAGTTTAAATAAATAAATAAATTATTGAAGTTCTTATCTAACCTGCCCAGTGATCCCCGTCAATAGGGCCACCCTTCGATTTGCATCTCCATCACCATTTTCGGCGCTGCCAGTACACGTAGAATCTGTCATGCAATTAGAATTCTTCACCACGTCGTTTATTTGTGTCGTCATTCTTTCAAATTTGAGTTATTTATGTGAAAATAAACACTTCCACTCCAATAATATTCGTAAACAGTTCAAAAGCAAAACCGACAGTGCAAAGAATACAAAATCGACGGAGTAGGAAAAAATGTGTGGGCCATTTCGCACAGATTTTCTGTATATTGAGACAGAATTACATTTGAGACAAAATAAAGTGTTGCAAACGGATGATTTTTAAGTTCTAACATTCGGAACTAATTCTTCACCAGAGCTTATCAAAAAATGTTCAGAGTGTTAAAAAATAAGAAATACATATTTCACAAAGTTTTTTTTATTGTCTTTGACTTGTTTCAAAATTATAAATATTGAACAAATTATTTACTTGCTACCTACCATCAGCTCAGAAACAGCTCGGCTTCAGCGCTCCTTTTTTTGCAGCTCCTGCTCGCGCTCCTGAAAAAAATGCTCTTTGGAGCGAGCAGGAGCCCTGAAAAAATTTTTTTGCCGCTCCTGCTCGCTCGCGCTCCTGAAAAAAAATGCTCTTTGGAGCGAGCAGGAGCCCTGAAAATTTTTTTTTGCCGCTCCTGCTCGCTCGCGCTCCTGAAAAAAAAGCTCTTTGGAGCGATCAAGAGCCCTGAAATTTTTTTTTGTCGCTCCTGCTCGCGAGTGCGAGCGAGCATTTCCGAACCCTGGGGTTCCGTATGAGTTAAACGAGCATCAACAAATAAATCGTTTCGAAGCTTGTCTTTCTTTACTGTCACGGTATAAAATTTGGCGTCGTGATTTTCGTTCTCTCAAAAAACATTATTTTTTGAGAGACAAAATGGCGAAGGAAACAAAAGAAAAGTTGGATATATATAATATTGTGGGGCTAATGCTCCGATTACACCGTCAAATATTGGTTTCGAGAGTTTCGTGGTGGCCCCAACTCCAGTACCGATCAAGTCCCCAGCGGCAGGCCCTCCGATGCGGTTACAGAGGACAATGTCAAAAAAATACATGAAATGGTGTTAGCTGGAAAGTGAAGGTGCTGCAAAACGGCCTCACATAAAGCGAAAAAAAATTTAGTTTTTGCAAGAAAATGCGCCGGCGCACAAGGGCATTGCAACCACGGCTAAAATCAATGACTTACGGCTCCAATTGCTGTCGCATCCACCGTATTCGTCCGATTTGGTTCCGTCGGACTATTATCTCTTCCCAAACCTCAAACGATGGCTCATCAATAAGAAATTCAGCTCAGGGAGGAATATTTAGCAGACCTTCCGGAAAATTACTTTTCGGACGGGATCAAGAAGTTGGAAAATCGCAGCAATAAGTGCATCGAGCTAAAAGGGGACTATATTGAATAAAGTAAAAAAACATTTTTAAAAAAAAATTTTTTCATTCCCAAGGAGGTTACTTTTCACCCCAGCCAGTATCACGATATTAAGAAAGTAGTCTTTTTCCTCTTTATAGAAGTTTATGTCATCGGAGTTGGACGAGAAATGTAGGATAACAAGTATTTTAGATCTTTAATTTTACATATATGAAAATTAGTTCGAATACCTTTCCAAAGACACCAATGACATGTAGCTAACTTCTACAGCTTAGGAGATATAAGTCTGAAATTTCCAAAGTTTAAAGGGATATAATACGCAAACCAGACAAAAGCTGTTGGAGTTCAAACTACAACAAAAAAATAGGAGTTATGTATCTGTGCCCGACATGTGTCGTTTACTGAAATATTCTATAGAAGACATTTTACCGGAATCTATTCATACAGCTGTTAAGTAGGAGAAATACCTAGATAACACAGTGAATGTCATGAAGTAAAAACATCTATAAATATCGTAACAGAATTTGTGTAACGTCGATCGTCGTCGTTCCCCTCGAACCGATTAAAAAAGCTCCAATTCAGTGTCGGTATCTTACCTACAATTCTTAAATTGAACCACTAAGTGGAAGAACACTGGTTAATAACTGTACAGGGTTCATCGATTGTAGCAGCAAAATCAATTAGCTAAGCTAGTCACAAGACCAAAATGGATGGAATATTCAAAACCATAGCTCAGTATTTCATTAGTGAAAAATGTTACGATAACTATTTTCTGGAACAGGATTTTCTAAATGGTAGTTACCTTTTATTCGAATTGCAGTTTAATATTGATTTTCTGACCCAAAATAGGAGAATGCTTTAAGGCTCTACTCAGCAAATGTTTAGGAATCGGCATAATTTGCGGGTCGCTTTTGGTAAAAGTGCCACAAGTGTTGAAAATTCTCACCAACAAGTCTGGAACTGGAATCAATTTAGTGGGTGTATTTCTCGACCTTATGGCCATTACTTTTCACATGTCTTATGGGCACATGAATGGCTATCCGTTTAGTGCTTGGGGCGACAACACTTTCTTGGCCCTCCAAACTGCTGCCATCGCCGCTTTGGTATTGTTCTTTAAAGGCTCCAAAGGTTTGTCGTTTGGTTTCTGCATTGGTTATGCCGTTTTTGTATACACGCTTAACTCTGGACTGACACCAATGGATGTATTAGTCACTGTGCAGAGCTGCAACATTCCTATTTTATTGCTCGGCAAATTCTCTCAGGCGTATACAAACTTTAGAAACGGCTCCACCGGCCAGTTGTCTGCTGTGACTGTGTTCATGTTGTTCGCGGGGTCACTGGCGCGAATTTTTACATCAATTCAGGAGACCGGAGACTTAATGATGGTCATAACATTTTGCTTTTCAACGCTTGCCAACGGCGTAATTGTTGCGCAACTGCTTTACTACTGGAACAAAGTGGACAGTGATTCGAATGCTGGTCCTGCTGACATGAGCAAGGAAAATAAGAGCAAAAAAGCTGATTAAATGCATACAAATTATTGTCCATTGATTCCTAAATAATAAACACTTTAAAGTGGGGTATAGTAAGCGTAATAAATTTTTATTTCTAAGAACCATTATTATTGTTTTATATAAAAAAAGTAAAGGGCATGGGATTATTTTGTCTTTATACAGAATCTAATATATGTATGTACAATAGTTATAAATATTCTATAAGTTACATTTATTCTAGTTTTCTTGAGCCAAAATGAGAATGCAGTGCGTCTAGGGCCCTGAATCGATGCGAAATCTTGTTCTTTTCTGTTTTAGGCATCTCAGCATAGGTAAGTTCGTAGCCAATAGGTTGAAATATCGGATCCCATCCGAATTCACCAGGTCCGCGCGGCTCCACAATACAGCCATCTGTTATACCTTGGAAAATAATTGGTTCTGCATCGGCAGCCTCGCTATAGGCAAGTGTGCAAATGGCTTTCGCCGACTTATCCTCCCAGCCACTAAGCATACGGTGAAGTCCATCAGGATGTAATTTTTCCAGAAACCACTTAATGTAGGGGCCTGTTATTGAGCGGAAGGAATTTATACATAAAAATCCATTTCACCCATTATTCACCTGGCAATCCTTGCAGCGCATTGAAGCACAGACTTGTGTCTTCCACCAAAACAGGTCCACCTACTTCACGGGCGGCCTCCTTGCATTTCTTCACAGCTATCTCCTCGATCTCACCCTGTAACTCCGGTAAATCCACCTTTTTCGAAATCATTTGCCGAGGAAAGTTTGGACCTAATATAGCAAGGAGTTCTTCCAGTTTCTTTGCATTTCCGGTCACGAATGTAATTGGTTTAGGCATGATAAACTTTTTTAACTAAGTTAATTTAGAATTTTGATTTAAATAGATCGAAAATTGTTCAAAGAATTCTCTAAGAAAAAGTAGATTTAATGTTGGAAGACGTCAAACGAGAGTGACAATTTAAAAATTTCAGAGTTGAATACCGGATAGAATTAATCGATGATTTCAGTAACCCAGCAGACAGGAAAACTAGACCCATGCTCTTAACAAATAAAGGAAACCCAATATAATTTTAAATTTGCACATAAGATTTATTAAATCTCTAGAAAATTGCATTATCTGTTTCGCTCCAAGCACCCTCTACAAAATAACTGTGTGGTTGCCAATTTTGAAAATTTATTAAGTTCTGAAAATGATTTCATTTTGTACATGTGGCAGAAATACTGACCAAAGCCTATTTATCAGATTTGCGATTTTATTAACCATTTCTAAAATGAAAGTATTTCTAAAATGAAATTAGTCGGCTCCAAGTCTGGTTATGAAATTGCATTTATAAAAGTACATGGTAAAGTAATGGATACAATTAACTTGTTATTGACCAAAAACTATTGAAAACTACTTCAATTTATAAAATGACAATAAAAAAACAAATGAAAAATATAATTAGCGCTAAGGACTTTTAATCCCAATTTTTTAAAATAAATACATTATTAAAGATATGTTCGAATTTATATAAAAATTTCGCCATTGAAAGATAACATTACATAATTATAAAAGTGGCTTTTAAAGAAGGGTGGTCAATCTTTGCACAATTTAGTCATCTAAAGAAACATGTAGATTGGCCGATGGATGCAAGCTCAATTCTTTCAATGAGCTGGCATCGTGTTCCGATTCTAATGTTTTGCGTGGAAAAGCGCAGATTATTTTGTAGCCACTCTTGGGTATATTTGGAAAGTTCTGCAAAATATAAAGACGCAGTACCTTCAACTGCGTATCTGACGGCCAACGTAACTGTATCACTTCTTCTACATCTTGTGCATTAATTAAACGTAACTTTAACATAGTCAGCTCGTCTTTTGCCTTACCCAAATGCATTTCATAGGAAGTTTTTTCACAACTACTTTTCGAGTCATCCTCACCAAACGTTTCAAGTTCACCGACAGCTTCTTCTTCATCATCGTCGCTAAGTGTGCTTTTTACGCCATTTTCACGTATGGAGTTACTTATTGCTAACGCAATTTGTTCTTCTTCGGTGAGCTCAACTAGTTTGGCGCGTTTCTTCAGGTTATTGCCGTTAACAACAAGAATATCGCTGTCTTCATCGTCTTCGATAGTGATGCACTCCGCTGAACGTTTTGATGTGGTGGGACTGTTATCTGCAATTTCTTGACTAAAGTCTTTGTGCTCAAGCAGAAATAACTGCAGATCTTGTAAAACATTGGATTGTTTGGGCTCAACACTTTTCCAGATCTCTTCTCCCGTACGCGGATCAATCACACATACGTAAGGAAGTTTGGTGCAATGATAGAAGGCAACGAAACGACGTCCTTCGGTTGTATCAGCATCCACCTTCGTAATGAAAACTGCTTATAAAGACGATCAGGTTAGCAGTTCACTTACCTGCCACAACATGAACTGGCGGCGTATCAATTTCCGCACTTCTTTATCTGCCCAGACATCACGATTTAGTACCTGCGAGTCGAAACTATCGCTCTGTACATTGACCAGCAGCCAGTGCTTAAGTTCAGTAGCACGCAGTCGTGCCGTCTGGAATGTACCAGCATAAGCAATATCTGTGGGAGGACGAAAAAGATCATCCAGGCGTGATTTACGATCAATTGCCGCTGTAACCATAGCACTGGCGCGCGCTCGTCTTCTTGATCTGGAAGTATTGACGCCGCTACTACTAGCGTTGCTAAAACTATTTGTATCCATCGAAGACGCAGCGGCTTGCAGCTCATCCTCCATTAATGCACCCTCGCGTGCAAAATCACGAAACGGACAAACCTTAACCCGCTGAGCAGCACGTGTCATACTCCCTGGAATGGTCGGCCCAGCGACAAAAAAATTATCATCATCCGGTCCAATGAGTTGCTCACGCACGGGTGCAATTGGTGCACGGACTTCAATCTCATCTAAATCGGCAGTAAGCGACGACGCGTCTATTTCGTTTAATGCAGGCAGTGCTCCCTGCTCGAAAAATAGTGCTACTGCAGCCTCAACGTTGTTAGCACAAGCAGCGAGAAGGTGCTCCGCTTCAGCTTGACTCGACCCTGTGACCTCGACGACACTGTCCACAAGCTCCTGATTGGCGGCAACGGAAACAGTGGCGGATGTGGACATGACTATGCGGTGTTTAAAGGCAGCCAAGTCCGTAGAAATCAATTAATAACAAACTTTATAATTTTTAATAAAGGCAAAAAATAATTTCAAGAATTTCGATGTTTGAGTTATTCCATTAACATTATATATTTTTATTGTTCTGAAAACTTCGTTCCTTTGACTGACTCTTGTGTTGACATTTGCTTTGATACTATATTTCGAATTCTGTTTTCGTGATACTTCCTTTGTAGACCAATGTTACCAGTTTAGTTGTTAAGTTCAGGCATTATAGGGAATAATTGCGTTATTTTTTAAACAGAAGATTCAGTTCACTAAAAAAACGACGACAGAAATTGAAACCGGGACCAACTTCATTCAATAATATCTCATACGTAGAGTAAGTCGTGTTGTTTAATGAACTATACAGGACTCGGGTCTAGTTCTTATTAATTAATTTTATAATATTAATATTAATTAAATTAAAAAACAATTAATATAAATTAAATCACATTAAGGTAAACGATTATGATAAGAGGGTTGCAAAACAGGTTTTAGATTACGTAAATGAATGATATTTAATTTATCTTTTTAACGGTAAATACGCCAACCGCATATGTTGTACAGTTTAAGAGATATAGGCGGTTAAATTTCAAATTTCAAACGGCTATAAAACTGAAATTAGCGCATATTGTTTTTGTTTTCGTAATCACCCTTAAAAACTACTACAACGACATTGTAGCAACCGTGCGTATAACGGCTTTATTCCCAAAATATTTCAAATGTATATAGTGTAATCCGATTGAATGTTAAAATCCATGGTGTATATTGAAACAAGCGGAGTATAGGTTATCCGGCCCGATTCACGCCAGATGTATTCCCATTGAATTTACTGTTAGCACGGGAAATAGACAATTAGTCTTTTTCGGAAGGCAGGAAGTTAGGAGTGTTTAAGACTCAAATAATTGGTGGTAATTAAGAGTAGATATCTCCTAATCCAAGTGATGTCAGGAAAAAAAGATACAATTTGGAAGAACTTATTAATACATATCTAAAATATATAAGTTTTTGATAAAACTTGACGGTTCATGATATATTTTGGTTTTTGAACATTAGAACAGAAATAGGACAGTTTGGTATTAAAATAACGCTTCTATCCTCTTATTTTTTATCGATAAAATGTAATACACTGTGGTATATTTACGGCATCATGATGTGTGTGATACATACTTGGTAAAGGTTGTGACTAAACGAGGTATCTTTTGAAACGGTTTCACTTAGTATCTGCGACAGAGAGATGACGAAGAAAGGGAAAGGTCTACACTCTGGTATCAGTGTGGAAAATTTATCAAACGAAAGAAGAATAACGTAGTTTGCTGAACGCTTGTTTATATATTCTTCTCTCTGAATCTCAAAACATACCACGTATAGCCACCACCATACAGTGCTTATTTGATTTCTCATAAGTGCTAATCTATTTAACAGCTGTCATTGGAAAGTGAGAGTAACAACTACAAGAACACAACAAAAGGAATAACTACTATCGAAAAATGAACGCTGTAAATTTGTTTTATCTCTTGTCTTGGGTTTTCGTTCAACTGGTTGCGAATGTCAGGGCAGGGAAAAGTAAAAGAGCTAATTTGTTATTTGTTCTCTTTCCCATTTGATGTGTAAATTTTAAATGAAATTCCAAGTATATACGCAAAGAAGAAAGAGCGGTCGTGTGTTGCTGGTTGAAGCTGAACATTTTCAACTAATTTCATAAATTTGTAATTTTACTTTATTTTGGAACGATGCAAACGTAATCACAATGTATTTCATCGTGTAGACATGAGAAAACTGATGTAGAAATATACGTAGGTTATGAACAAGAGTGATAAAAAGCACTGAAGTGGAGCCAAGTTTTGTGAAAATCCAATGAACGTTCAGTAAAAAGACTTGTGATTGAGTTGCAAAAAATTAAATTTTAGAATAGTGGTGAAAATAACGTTGGAAAAGTGCAAATAATTGTTTAACTACAACCTTGATCACAATATGGTATCGCTTATAAAAAACCAGCTCCTGAAACATCTTTCAATGTAAGTAGCACTCTGTGCTGCTAGAAGCCTCATTATGAGAACTCAAAATTATTAAAAGACTAACAGGTTAATATGCGAGCCTATCGAATGTTGAAGTTTGGCCTTTGTGTTTATAAGGATGGTGAAGAATTCGTTTAACAAATCTACCCTTCTTTTGCATTGTTGTATTTCCCAAACCGTTTTGACAATCCTCCTGGCTACTCATGCCAGTAGTTAAAAATACGTACATATGTATTTATGATTAATTCTCCCATTTATTGTTTTCCTATTTTATTTTTTCAGATACATACATATGTGCTAGCATGTTTTTTTACGTGAAAATAATTTTTGTGAAAAGTGAATATTGTTTTGTTATTGATTTCACAGAATTTATTATACAAAGATGTGAAACGATAACATAAATGTGTTATGAAATGTATAACACCCACAGAGGGTGAGACCTTGTTTCGACCGAACCTACACATCCTAGTCTTCTGTCCCCTCTTATGCAAAACACCCTGTATAATAAATACATATTAAGAAGTAAAGAAATGTAATTTTCTTTGTTATAACTTATATGTATGTTAGTTATGGAACTTTTTTCACTGTCACAGGAAATGTTGCTTTTGTTATGCACAATACTGTATAATAAACAAATTACATACAATTATACAGGGTATTTCGCATAAGAGAAGACAGAAGACTAGGACGTGTAGCTTGGGCCGAGACAAGAAAAAAATCGTATGGGAGGGGCGGCCAATTTCCGCCCGTTTAGACGCGAGGGGACATTTTATAAAAATCCGACTTAACATCGAAAAAGATAATATTAAAAAATAATGGTTAGACCTAGATAGCTTTTGCTTGCTGATTTTCAATGCCAAATACCCGCTTCTTAATACCCTTTTTAAATCGGTTTCTGTGTCAAACAGTTTTTGAGAAAATTTTTGTTTGTCTCGACCCAACCTACACGTCCTAGTCCTCTGTCTCCTCTTATGCGAAACACCCTGTATATAAAACAGCAAAAACACTAAGATAGGGAAAAGAGGAAACTGGTCAAATGTTATATTAATGTGAGAAGTGTTTTAATATAGCATTCTTAAAACTTCTCCTTCCATAAATTATCTTCAAATTTTTCAGCAGAGATTCCATATTTGTACGGCGCACAGTGGCCGGTTTTTCAACTTAGCGGCCAAAAGTCATTTTTTTCAATGTCACCGATTTCAAAATGGGTTAGGTCATATGAAAGTAGAAACCTGAGAACCTAGGGAGCCAAAAAATTACAGCTTTATCTTGATTATTGCATTAGTAACTATGCAATAAAAGACAGCACTTTTTATTTTCAACTAAAATAAACACATTTTTTCAACTTTTCACAGATTTAGATATCCATATCTCTGTCAATATTTCAGATATTAAGTTCCGGTTGTTTTTATTAAATTCTTGGATATATTCATTGTCAAATGTTTTTACAATTGAGGAAAACTATGGTATAGTTATTACGTAACAAGAATTCCAGAAATGCTCCAAATTTGGTTAAATTTCGTCGTATTTTGGAGCAGGACTTTTGCGCTCCAAAATGCTCCAAAACAAATTGTACACCATTGTAAAGCTGAAAGTTTCCTCTAAAAGCCCATACCAATTTTTTTGCATCGGTTTAAAATTTTAATAGGTACCCTGATTGAAACTCTCATATCTCTGGTTTTCAACGATCAATTTTTATGATTTTAGTCTCACATTAATGCTTAGGATTAGAAGAATCCAACGAAAAAACCTGAACGTCCAACCGGAACATCCAACCGGAATAAAAAATTCCAAGAGAGTCAAAAGATATGGATTTTTGACCGCTAAGTTGAAAAACCGGCCACTGTGCGGCGTTAACAAAATATGTACATCGAATGTAGTTTAGGTAGCTTTAGTGGTAAAAAAAAGCACATCTCTGCTCGAAAGGCCAAATAGTTTTTTAGTAATGTTAACTTGTGCAGGAAGACACAATTCCTGGCTTGGATGTAACTCATAATAAATCTTTGCATATGATCTAGGAGGTAGTTATTTAGAAGTCGAATCGCATTATCAGCAAAACCATTACCATTAAAACCAAAACCATGATTTACAGTGTCAAATGCTTTAGACAAATCTAGAAAACACAGCAAGTTAAAATCACTGTGATAATAAGCTGCAGGTTCCTTGGCAATGGATCCAACTATGGAAGTTTTCAATCCTAATGAAAACGTAGAGGAAGTGATACAAAAATTAAAGATGTGGGTCAATAGACTTAGTATATAGATTCAATAAGTTTCTGAAATCTACTGATTAGTCTGTCTTCACCAACAGCATCAGACTTAACTTCCGTTAAGAAAGTTGCAACTTCAAATGGAGATACGCCATTAAATTCGAATCGTCTAATACAACCCCATAAGTTATATTTTGTTTAATACTAACTGATGATACTGAACAAAAAATTCCAGCAGAATGTTTGTAAATCTTATATTGCAGCTAGCAATAAAATAATACCGTATTTTTCTATCACTTCTTCATATCAAATGGCAAAGTTAAAGCTTTACGGTGAACTGTGGAACGTGTTCATAAAAAACTTTACTATAACTGCAATAAAATGTATGCATCTTTCAGTACCTCTGTGCTTTATTCTTTGTAGCTACACCAAGAACCTCTCTTCCGATAAAATTAATTTAAGCACATTTCGTGGTGAAGGCGAACTTTCGAACTTGCAGCTAGATGAGAATGTGTTGACTGAGCTGCTGGAGCTGCCCTCGTTTCTGCGTTTAACTTCGGCCTGGTGCAATCACGTGTCGTTTCGCATCAGCTGGACGAAACTGAAAAGTGTACCCATAACTTTGGTGATTTGAAAAAGTTTGCATTTAATATTTATTAATACTTTTTTACGTCCATATCCATCTCACCTTAGACTCTCGATGAGGTGAAAATAACTGTCGAGACATGCGATCCAAGCACACGTAACATGGACACGCCCGGCTTGCAGCCGCTGCCGCAGTTGCCACCTAGTAAATACAGCTTCATACACAAGGTCGTCGATGGCATTACCATCATTGTAAATACTGTAAATGTACAGTTTCTCAGTGCAGCTTTTACAGCCTCGGTGCAGGTGAGCATTAAATTTTCCAGTATTATTACATTTCCCTTTTTCTGCTCACGTGGAATTTCCAGATGTCACGCATACGTGTTGAGTCCAAGACGCCCAAGTGGGCTTCTGGCCATCTCGGCCTAACACGTCTCAAGGATCCGCAGAAGGGCGTCTTATTGATTTTCAAGGAGCTCTCATGGCAGACTGTTCGCATTGAAGCAAGCTCAACGCAGGACAAATCGCTGACGCCGCTGCGCCTGCTTACGAATCAGGCACGCTGCCGATTTGTTTTACGAAAACGCCTCTCTGATTGTTCTTTGCTGACCTCGCGTTTGGTATTAATTTTGGATGATTTGCTGTGGGTGCTCACGGATTCACAGCTAAAGGCAGCCCTGCACTTCGTAGACTCCTTGTCGGGCTTAGTCAAGGAGGCTACTCAAGCGACACAGAAAACAAAGGCGGCCAAGAAAATCGAGGTTCATTAAGCTAACCATTTAAACGTAACCAATTAAACGTAAACTAGTCTTGTTGATGTTATTTTAGACGCTTCCCGAGTACCAGGCACAACTAGCGCAACAAAAAAATCGTCTGAACGATTCATCATACACCTCAGCAGCGCAGAAAATGTTTAATGCGTTCGATGTTCGCGAGACCTCGTATCACTTCTTCAGCCAGCGCATCGATTTGCACCTGTGCGATGATGAAGGAGGTGGTTTCATTTAGTAGCTTAACACTTTAAAACAATTGTCTTATGGGGTTTTACTTTTTGCCAGATGGTCGCTCTTATCATCCAGAATTAGAAAAGGGCGGCGCTTTACAAATTTCCGTGACAGCTTTCCAAGTTGATTATTATCCATATCATTTGGCCCAATCGAATCGCACGCATTGGCCAAAGTAAAAAACGTTAAATTTAAAAAATATTGGAATAAACCCGGCTTTTTCTTTTGTTAGGTACAAAGAAGCTTCCGTCTCCCCAGCGCTGTGGCTCAAGGAATCCATGAATGCTTTTCGCGAAGCGGTACTCAATCTAAGTCAACCAAATCGACCCTCAACACATGCACCACTTGAACGCACTACACCCGCCTCGCCTGTAACATTAAACGTCAGCACTCTAGCCTCTGAACAACTAGCGCAATCAACTGGTCAGTCAACACCAGCTGAGGGCTCTATTGGTTCAGGGTCCTCAGCTGCTGCTAGTCAAGCATCGCAGAATCAGCAGCAGAGAATCACACTCAATAATTTAGCGAAATTAATGAGCGCCTGCGTTATTTTGCGCATAGAAGACTTTACACTGTACCGTGTAACCACATCGGGTAAAAAACAAATGCCAAAGGAATTTGTCTCTGGTGAGTTGTTAGTTGTTAGGTGTACTTACAAACACATATTGACAATGTGTAATAAAAACGAGTATTTTATTACAATTGAACTATGTGTGTATGTTTTTGTCCCTGGGTAATACATACTTGTTTGATAACTTAATTTGCTCTTCTTCTAACACATTTTTATCTTTTCCTTTATTGCGTCTTGTAATGTGCACTGTTTGTGGATTTTATTGTAAAATGCACAGCACAGCAGAAAAGGAAAACCAAAGCAGGTGATTTACAAAAATACTGCCATAAAAACAGGGTGTAACGAAAATATTTTCATTATCACATTCTGACAATTTAGTCAATAACAAATAAAATATTGTAAAATAAAAATTTGGCTTTTATTGTAATAAAAAGTTACAAAATACGTGGCTTTTATATCCCATATCTTTATGGTAAACAAATTTGTATAAACATATTAATACGATATATCGTATAATTGAATTCATTACGGTATCATGAGCGTAATTCAACAAATAAAAGCCTTAAACATAATTTTTGCATTACATTTTTATTTTGAAAGAATGTCTGCTTATATTGGTTTTCCCCCTTTGCTTTAGTTTCATTTTTCATTACAAAACTTAGAATATGCAAATCTAATATTTCACCACACATTTTGATTGTGCTTTCTTAAACATTTTTATTTGAAAGGTGATAAAGATCGTTACTCCTTCCCCGCTGAAATGCCAATTGTTCATGCAGAGTTCACCTACTTCTACTATCCAGGCGATTTCACCTTTCCACGTGAGTTTCACAGTTTTTTTACCAGCATAAAATAATAACATTTTCATTGTAGTGCCGCCGTCCAAGGTTTTTGTGCACATAAATCCCATTCAGATGCACTTTGATCTAAGTTCGATCTTATGGTTCAATTCATTCGCCCTAAATTTGCATGAAAGTCTCTTGCGTGCAAGTGCAGGATTTTCGGCAATTTCCACACCACCTGCTAGTTCAGAGGAAAGGCGTGCGTCTTCCCATTCATCCCCAGTGAATTCACACATCCGAAACGATTCCAGCTACGGGACTGGAGTCCCTCAGCATCTGCATGCCCAACTTGAACATAAAGAACTTGAAACGCCCAGTTTAATGTACTTGGATGTCAAGCTGGAGGCTATTATGCCGCGTATTGTTATCGAGTCTGCTCTGGAAGTGCCAAACCAGAAGGATCGGCCCAAGATGATGGAAATTCAAATTTCACGTTTTGCCCTAACAAACATACGCGAGATGGGTTCGTCACGGGCTGATTTAGCGCAAGCACTGCACTCGCTGCAGGAAGGCTCGTTGGTCTTTGGTTCTGGCTTTCCAGCCGCTAGTGGAGACATATGCGTTGTCACGGACCGTATACTTTCCCACGTAGCTGCTTCAGATATGCCTAGATTTGTGACAGGGAAAGGTGCAAGTGCTGCTGATGTAGCAACAGCTTTGCCGAAGTCCGAATCGACGCAGAATCTCTCACGCTACATGATGTGGTCGGAAGCACGCGATGTTTGGTGTATCAAATTAGATCCCATCTGGATTGACTTTGTTGGAGCTCGATCCTTGGGCCCCAATAAGCCAATTCCATTTGTAGATGCCGTCCCTATAACGCTCTGGCTGCATGCGGGGTCTTGCGCTGGTGGTAGTGGTGCTGATACATCAAATGACGCGGCCGGTTCAGACCCATCCTCTACAGCAAAGAGTTCCTTGGTTGAGACGGATATTAGTCGCAACTTGGTCGGCTTGTCTGCTTGCAATCCTTTTCTCAGCGAAGAAGAATTGCCGCCAGTTTCAAAGAGGAAGTCGCCGGCATCGTCCACGTCTACGGAAGCGCTGGACGGAACCGCAGACATGCACGCCATTGCACACATTTCGAATTTGGTGAGCGTGCAAATCGACCATTATCAGTACTTGTTCCTATTGCGTCTGGCGGAGGAGATGAACGAGATGACGACATTCCTTTTGTTAGATGCAGAGCGTATTCTAAAAAAGGTACATCTCAATTTAAACGATTTGTTTTCTGGACTATAATGAATGCTTTGCTATAACATTGCAGCAAAATAATAAAAAATCCTTCATATTTGGTTGTGTTGTTCCACAAATAGAGGTCACCCTTGTGATGCCGTCCCCGACACCTGGTAAGGAATCAAGTGGTGGTGATGCTGAAAGTGTCTTACCTGATTCAGCAAGTTTGGGTGATGATTTACATATGAACAGTAAGAGTTTCCGTATTATTTTTAAGCTTTTAGAACTCACAGCTCACCACGAAAACTTTGTACTCGCTCACTTTTAGCATTCGAATTTTAAGCTTTGTTAAAGGATTTTTTTTATAATTGATGCATATTTTGATCTTCTACTAACACTGATTAAAATTCTATAAATTTCGAATTTTTTTGGAACATTTTATTAACAAAATCTTTTTTTTAAACTTTATTGATTCATTTGTTTATATTCACTTTGCATGCTTTGCAGACAATTTTGTATTTTTTGCTTAGTTGAATGTTTAAGATAAACAAACTATTGGCCAACAAATTATTTACCTTCTTTATACAGGTGCAAATCTTACGTGGCCTACACCACCGTCAGCCGATCAAATGAAGCACAACACCTTTGGAAGTGTAGAGTCGCCTTCGCCAGTGACCAATGAGCTGCCCATCGAAACAAGCCTGCACTATTCGAACCCAAACACACATGGGTAATTTTTTCAAGCATCAATTAAACTTCACAGTAAGCTCATCTTCGTCCAACAGCTACAACGTGCAAATACAGAGCACACCAACAGTTGCCACTTCAACGACCAGTCAAGGTGCTGATACAGGCGCCTGCTCGCAGTGGGATGCTTCTTACTCAAAAGGCAGACGCTCCACGCGAAACTCCAACAGTGACACTATTAGCCTGTCGAAAGAATTAAATTCTGGACTGTTGTCTATGAAAAAGGGATTCTCCAACTTGATGACCTCTATTGATTCGGCTATCAAATCCGGTGCCGCCACCGACGATGCCAGCGACACTTTTTCCATACAGAGCGACATAAGTTCGGATTCGGAAAACTTTGCCATTGTTATGGATGATGATAAGACTGTGGACTGTATTGAAGTTATGTTTAGGTGAGCCCCTCACCATAACCCTTTAACTAGAATTGAATTAATTGAATAATTTAAGATTAAATCCTTTCATAAACGATACCAATCTAAAAACTTCACCCGTGGAAGTTGCCAGCGAAGTGTACGAGGAACCGAATAACTACAAAACAAATCTTTCGTCACCGTCAGAGCCTTCGGAAGGCAGCACATGGCGACGCCGAGATCTTGTATCCATGGCCACATTCAGGTTCGTAGTTTAATCGATTTAAAGGATCCATTGATTGTTTCGATTAAACTCTCTCTGTCTAGATTAACAACAGTTGAGGTCATACGGCAGAATGTGGGCAACAGTTCTTCGTTGCGCCTGCAGATCGCAGCTATTTCGAGTGAAGAATGTGGTGCAATTCCTTGGGATGAGTTGCAGGTACTAAACATTAGTTAATGGGACTTTAATAGTAATTAAAATATTTGTCTAAATTAGGGTTACATTTTTTAGTTTTCGGTTATAAGTTTTGTGATTTAATTATCAGTTGTCTTTTCGAAAGCAATCGGGAAATTGATATATATTTTCAAATATAATCAGATTTTAAAAATCATGAACATCTAACCGCGAATTCATATCCAAGAAAATTTGTAATTATATTCTCCTTTTTTAAACTTACTTTAAAAATGCATTCTGCATATTAAATGATTTAAAATCCTATATCCTATTTATCCTATCCTATTCTATAGGATATCCTATTTTATAGGATAGTTTCGAAACGTGGTTATGATTTGTAATACATTTTAAAATTATAATTCCATAATAATTCTGTGAATTTTAAGAATGAAAATGTCCCAAATCGTTTCTCTCGACGTGCTGTGGAGATTTTTAGTTTTTATTTTTAATTTTGTTTAATTTAAAATGTTAGTTTGTTCCTTTTAACTTTCAAAGATGAAACTTTAAAACAAATGTTAATAAAAATATCACTATAATGCGAAACCAATTTTGTTTTGCATGCTTCTCCAACCTTTTTTGTATTCACTTGTTGAATTTTAATCCTACAGATCTTTTTAAATATGTTAAGAATTTTTAAATTACTTGCGTTTGTATTTACTTTTATACTAACATCTTACAAAAAATTCTTAAAAGAATATAAAAAATGTTTCTATTTGCTATTATTTTGATTTTTACGTAACTAATTTGGAACGGATACCAAGTTGAATTCGTTCATAAAATATATGCTTTAAGTTCATTTCTAAGACCCTTTGATGGTTAAGTTTTTAACCACTCAAAGACATTGAAAAATGTTTGTGAGAATTCTGAATTTTGCTGTAGATATATTAGTATAAAAGTACGAATTATTCAATGTATATATATTATATATTATACTATATATTATACTATATTACCTAACACATAAAAGATGTCTTCATTGTAAAATAATTAATTAATTTAATATTTCATTACACATTCCACTTTCATTAAGCGTACCAATATTTTGTATTGAATTGTTTAATTATCTCTCTCTTTGTCTCTTATACTTCAATTCTAAATGTTTGCTAATACCTAAATTTATTTATGGAACAAAATTACAAAAAAACTACGCAAATTCACCCTGATATCGAACGCTTTAAACCAAACTAAACGCAACTAAAAATCGTACAGAACGCCGTAAAAGCAATCAAGGTATAATCTTAAAACTATATACTATTCAGATTTATTGAGTTATTTAGCCTTACTGTAATTACAAGAGTATGAAAACATCGCTAAACTTGTTTGAGGTTTTCTTTTATTTTTAAGTTCTTCATATTGTTATTTTTGAAGATTTCCAGCTGGTTTTCCTAGATTTGAGGAATGTTTCTAGAATTTTAATCGTTGTTTAATCACAATTTTTAGTGCACTTTAAAGAATTATTCTAGAAAGAAATCACATACGAGTAGTTTATATTTCGACAATTTACATCTTAATAATTCACCATTTTGTTTATAAAATTAAAGTTAAATTAAATTAAACATTGTTGATCTTTTTGTTCTTAAATTTCTAATACATATAAGTAATATATAATATCTAATAATACATATAATATAAGTCTATGTACAATTTAAGTTTTTATAAAGTTTTTCACTTTTGTGTTAACTGTATAGAAACGTTTGTATAAGTTTATTTCTTATTATTATTATACCTAAACTTTTCATTACACTATTCGAATTTACACTACTTAAATAACGTAAAAAAATTTTACTTTGTTCCAAGACTGCTAAAATGCTAAAATCTAAATTATTAGAAACGCGCCTAATCGTTTATTTAATTTAACTGTAATTTAATACTTTAACTGTAGGTTTGACTTGTAGTATAAATATAATTAAAATATAACTCTTGGTATACACGTTTTCGAAGACCTATGAACGTTATCACAGTTCTAACATTGCCTAACTTTGCCTGACTTAAGTCAATGTTTGTAGATGAAATCACATTTAAATCTTTATATGCTCTTAATATATTGTACATTAATACATTGTACATTAGTACATGTGTATATTACTAGAGTGACTTGACGCACTATTCATCTGATTGGTAGCTTATTCCAACGCAAAAAAATATGGTGTAAAATGGTGTAAAACGACTTCTAAATATTTTTTAAGAATTTAAAATTTTAGACATGAATTTGGTTTATAAAAATTCCTTTTAAAGACATCAAGGCCAAATGAATTCAAGAGTGAGGTACCCTTATAACTTGTATGCCCTTCGTTTTCTTAGCCAAAAAAGTCAAACATACGAAACTATGAATTAAATAGAAGAACGAGTAACACACGACGATCTGCATGACGTTTTTTCCATCCGTAAACAAGATGCTCCAGCACATTATTTGTTACAGAAGAAAAAGAATATATAATTTCAAATATGATCCTTATTTTTCGCTAATTCAGTAAATATTATTACATGAAGAGAATTATAATTTAAGAAAAATGCGCGAATGGTCGAACTGTGTAACGTTATGTTACTGTTCTCTATTTCTCTATCTGCTATTTTTTTCTATGGTTTTCATGAGTTCTGAATTATTATTAAAATTTAGAATCCGTCTCGTCTTATTTATATTGTTAGTCGACTTTTGCATATGCTTGGAAAGGTTTTTATACTAGCCTTATATATCTTTTCTAAGCTTGTCTTAAATATAAAGTATAATATAATTTATATATGCAGTTTATTTTCACCTTAGCTTATTTTCTACAATTGGCTGAGTTTTAAAAACAACGCGTCAAAAAAGAGTTTTAGTAAACCTCGTAGCTGGTTTTTTAGTAATTTGTAGTGTAGCATTCGTCATTATCTTATTTCGGCCTTTTTGCAGGTTTTTAGTTTTGTAATTTGTTGTTTTCAATGCTTTATTTATTATGGAACAGCATTGAAATGAGGAAGGGGTGGCGGTGTTGCGACAGATGTTTCAAGAAATGAAATCTTTTATTACTTGGACATACATACGAATATTACGAATACGAATAATTACAGAGTATTTTAAAGAACATTCTACCCTACAGTGAGAACTATTGGCTAATTCTTGCATGTCGCGCTCTAATTTGTGGCTGTTTGCATGCAGATACTGCGCTTTGTATTGCTTAAAATATGTAATTGTAAATTGTATGCACGCTTATTTATTGTTCTCTTGTGTGTGATTCGGTTTATTTTTATTAAATATTTTTCTACGAATTTTTTTCTTTAATTTTTATTTATAACCTAACCTTCTGATTTATAACTTTGCAGACTAAGTTTGGTGCCCGCTGTAAAGTGTGGAACTTAGCGCCCAGTAACCCGGAAGCTCCTCCCTGTGTGCAGCTACGTCTGGACGAGATTCTAAACACGCCCCAAGAAGTTGTTTCTTTAAAGGATAGGAAATCCATACAAAGGTAAGATTTTGCTTGCTTCAGTTGATAGAACTCTCCTTAATCTTGGTAAATATTTCAGCTGGTTTACGCACTACGCTGAGATACGCGTCAAAGATGTCAGCCTGGATTTGTCCATGAGCACAATTATCGGTTTGGGTGATTTGACTGAGGATGAGGTCATTTCAAACTCACTACCAGTGAACGTAAGTTTTCTAATCACATTTTAGAACTTTTTCATAACAAACTATTTGTTAATATTCGCAATTTCAGATAACATTGGAAAATGTCAAAGTTAACCTAATCGAAGATCGTCCACCTGTCAACATTACCTCACCTGGTGCAGTACCAATCAGTTTGGCCATCGGACGCATGCACATACGACGTGATTTGAACGGAGTGCTGCACATACAGCCGATCGGTATTTGATTTTATTGTCTGCTAGATTTGGCAATACAATAACTCATTCTTTCTCATATCAAGATAATACTTTGTCTTGCCCGAACGCAGCAAGCTCTCTCCTTATCGCTACTCCCTCTACTCAGGCGCACACACGCGACCGTGATCGTGAGCTGCTCTCAATGCAGCTCGTGATGCACCAATTAAAACTGGACAATGAAAACTGGCGCAAGCAGTTGATGAATCTAAAGGAAAACTCAGAATGCTATCGGTATGTAAATTGTTTAAAAAAAAATTTATTATAGTTAATTAAAATATAAAAAAATGCAGACAAAAAGCCAGGCAGGAAAATGAAGTGCTGCGCATGCGCCTGAAAGCTTCTCAGGATGATATCTCGATATTACTAGAAGAAAAGAAAGCTTTGCTGGACACAATGCGTTCATTGCAGGTATTTTTACCAAACTTTTAAACATTTCTTGGCTTTAAACTTTTTGAGAAAACACTTACTCCACTTACTCCACTTAACACCTGAACACACTACTTATTTGTTATGAAACTTTAAAACTTCTATTTATCTAAACATCTAAACATTATCTAATTTATTTTAAAAGTCGCAAATAATCATTGCAAACACTGATCTCCGGATATCAGGTCAGTTTAACTGTTTTCGAAGATTTCTAATAAAAATTCACACAATTCTTGAATTTCAGAAAACATTTATTTGTAGAGAAATCAACGCTTTATTCATAGGTTGATTTATAATTGAGCAGTTTGAAGTTTAGTTTAGCGGCTTAATTTGATAAATAGTAATTACTATTGATTAATATTAATCCATTATTTCGAATTTATTAAGCTTTTATAATACTTTTCCGAATTATCGTATTTTCTTAACAACTATTTTTCAATTTATGGAATTTTTTAGATCGAATCAACTATAATTAAAATAACTAATTTAACATTTCGAACATTCATACTCTTAGCTTCAAATTATGTAGTACACTTTTTCTACAGCTTTTCAAAACTTTGAGATTAAATATCTTTGCCTTTAATAAGACAATAATATAATATAATCATATATGTGGAAAGATATTCATTCTTGAGTTAGTATTTTCGCAATCTTTAATTTCTCTTCGGATTACGTTCATGTTTTAGAAATATTTCCACAATGCCTACATATCTATCAACAACATTTCCTTCCATATTACAAAAATACATACATCTTTTAACACGAACAATAAGATAGTATTAATTTTCTGTTATAGTTCACAATAAAAGCAATTTTTATACCCTACACCCGAAGATGAAATGATATCTTAAGTTGGTCCTTCCGTTTGTAGCGCATAGAATGAGGCATGGCAGGTATAGAGAAGTATATACATATTTTCGTGATCAGCGTATGGAGATATCTGTTATGTTAGAGCAGTGTTGCATCAATCAATCATTTGCAACACATCAATTTAAATCATGGGGGTCTAGGGTATTTCATCTTCGCCCAGGCCGAGCATAGTATTAATTCTGATTTTATTTCTATTAAAATTTAATTTGAGAGTGAAATTACAAATTAAAAAAATTGAAATTATAAAATTGAAATTTATTCGCATTTTATTAAATATTTTATAGAAACAACTTCAACTGACATCATCGAATACAAATAGGAAAAAAGATGACAGTAGATAGCATATCTGCATGGACTGTATTCAGTGTTGTGGTGAGAACAACAATCAGTAAAACCCAGCGACAAACAACACTAGCGCCACAACACAAACTGATTTTTTTTAATTATGTCAACATTTACTAGTTAGAACATTTTTATCTGAATCTCGACATACGAACGAGAGTTAGAGAGAGGCATTGTGATCACTCGTAAACTATGGTTTAAAGAGAATGAACAATCATTTCCATATAATAATTTAAGTGGTTAATTTAATAGCATTCAAAATGTAAGAAATTAATTTTTTACATAACAGTTTTTGTAATCAGGTAAAGGCAATTTTCGCAGGACTGCATTTGGAAAACATTTCAATTAACAGTTTTGAACAACTTGCACTAAAGTACTAAAGACTGGGGAAGTCGAAAAAAACATCCGTTTTGTCAAAATTTTGTCGTTTGTATTCCTAATTAAGAATTAAAATGCCAGTTAAAAGTTGTATTGAGTTGCAGAATGAGCAGAAACTCGTGTTTTTAATTGTTAACTTGTTGAAACTAATTAAAATATAAGCTATCCTTAAATTGTAATTGACATATTCGTTTGTGTCAGAATATTTAAGGTAATTTTTTGTTAATCTATGCGATTTTTTGTTAATTTAGTGAAACTATATCGACTTGTATGTTACCTTATTTGTATTCAAAATATATTTACAATCCACAAAAAGCGTATTTCGCATCTAAATGGTGAATTTGTTCCTTTAAGGAATAAACACTCTTTTGTTCTGGTTGCTAAAAGCAGAAATGTTTCTAAATATATCCAAAAGTTAAGTATATTTCATATTAGTGTTTTTGTTTAGAGTAAATAAAAATTAAACCTTTGAAATCGAAATTTCAAAATTGATACCCACTTCAGTTAAGCTGATTACTGGCCGATTTGATGATATCTAATCGATAGAAATTGTATACATGTTTTTATAGATTTTTGAAATAAATTGCAGTCTATGAACATTTTTCTGCAGTTGAGAGAGAATTGCGCTTAATCCAATCCACCAATTCCATTGATAAATGTTAGGTTATATTAACTTCTTCCTCAATATAAAATAATTGTCTGAACAACAAATACGACACGAGTTCAAACAGTATTCAATTAATTGGAAAAAGAATAACAAATGTTAATGTTCACCAAAACAACAACTTTTAATCAAAATTCATAGCTGAACTATTTAACTGGAAATCAAAAACTAATAACAGACTTTTCTTCTCTAATTAACTACAAATACTATGGAAAATTGACAACAATAACAAAGATTTTTATTGTAATATATTTTATAAGTGTAAGCTGGATGTCACAGTTGAAATACTTAAAAACATGTAAACTAGTCTTATCTATTACTTTGATATCCTGTAAATCAAATTTACCACTTGGCAAATCTTTTTTAAATCGTAGTTAGATAAAATTTTATATTAACATAAATATATGTATGTAAAACAAAGGTACATATGTATATGTACACGATTTATACATAAATAGCAAGGAAAAGTTTTCTGAAAATTTATATTAAGTTAAACGTGTTGACGGGTTAATACAATAAAATTACAAATGTAAAGAGCAATTTTATTAAGATATTTAAATATAACCTATTACAGATTTATAGTACAGATTTATAGTACATTAAAAATCTATTCCAGTTGTGTATTAAAAATTTCAAGTGTATTAAATAAATATCTAAAAATAAAAAAAAATATAAACATTTTTATTTTTTCGAACTTATAACCTCATTGGTTTGTGACAAGTGATATAACATGATTTAAAACGTTCAAACTGCATTTCCATCAGAGTAACATTAGGCGAAAGATGTCCATTTCTTATTATTAAGAGTGACCCAATCGCATTGTGTACGTCGGAATTGATCAAGCTTAGGCTCTTATTTAATGGGGCATGCAGAGGACATGCTTTGAATGCAACATGTCCATTTTGATGCTTATGTATTAAATTTCTGATGTTGCCAAATTCAATCACCATTTGTGGCAAATTGCATTTCAATTAAAAGTAATTTCATTCGAAGGAAAGGTCAAGAATATATTCGTTTGTACTTTCTATAGGATATAATGAAGTCCCGACTTTAAGAATAACTAATAGGAACAAATGAAGTAAAACTTAAAGATTAAAAATAAAAATTTAAAGCAGATATTAAACTAATATGACATTCTACTAAAAAGGAATGTGAGCAGAAGTTATAGATATTTAATTACAGGAAATCATCGTTGAGTGAAATTTTTATTCTTCTAAATAAAATTTTGTTTCAATTTTCATGCATTGGAGCATTTAGAGCATTCAAAATATATGTACAAATAAAGTTTGTTTAAAACAAAAAAGATAGCAAAATTGAGAGACATCACTGCTATAGACTGAAGACGACAACCTACCAATTGCTGTGTTGAGTTTTATTAATCTGGACTCATTGTCAGAAGTAGGAGTGGCAGTACCTTTATGGAGGACAAATCAGCCAGTATGGATTCGATGTTCTCCAAAGTTGAGACTTGCATAAGGCTCTCCTTACGAAAGCTCAAAATGATTATGGCGAAGATCGATAGAATTTCCAAGCTATCGTAGCCGAGTATCTAGCGAAGATGTGAGAATCAATTTTCTCTGGTTTATGAAAATATCCCTGACAGTTAACTCTTTCCCACACTCACCAAATCCCAAAGGATGAAAAGTTGATCCGGTGGCAGATGGCCACTGAAAGCACGCATGAGCCATTTGAAAACGACGCGGAGACTGTGGACAAAAACGTTTGGTCGAAGCAATTACTGGGTGATAGAGTGGTCAAATGGAACACTTACGGCTGTATATGCAGTTCGCGGAAATGGGACCAAAGCTGCGGCTCGTGCGTCTGCAAAAGCTTCTCGAATAGCAAGCAAAGACTGACGATACCCTGAGCGATGGACAGATACCGAATGGTGCTGAAAACGCATCTTTGCATATCTCAATTCTCACCTGTGGATGTGTGTTGATGATGGTCAAGCGGTGGCAATAACGGATATAAAATGCACGGAAATTGACGTATAAAAGCATGGGCGAGTCGTATAAATAGCAAAATGGTGCAGCTGAAATATTAAAAATAAACCACAAGGAAGATCCGCCACCTTCTAGTTACACTCCGCTTTATAGTTGCACACTTACCGAACATGCAGATGCCATGGAAGGGCACTACGCCCGATGGCGGTCCCTCGTACTTCTTGCCTTTCAGAGGATACGTCTCAAACTGAATGAGCCCGGCGATTTCCGTATCGCGGGAGAAGCACAACATGATCTGGTACAATACGTCCTCAAATACAAAATATTGGTCGTCGTTCGAGGCAGTCAGCTGAATGTCTTTGAAAACAAGTTTGTCCACGATGTGGTCGATGCAGAGAACCTGTTTTTTTAGATGGTTCCAGAGCTCGGGAATCTAAGTTAGAAATGCTTTGTATTGGAGAGAAAATTAAAAGCTGCTTCGCTTTATATTTACGTTATCCTTGCCATGACTGCCCAGTACGTGGGCCCATAGAGCGCCGCGGAAGGGCGCTGGGGTTTGACCCTTCTTCAGCAGCTGTTGGCAGAGTGGCGCATGCCTGGAGGCCAACACTTTTCGACACTGATGAGTCATGTCTGCAACAACGGTACAGTTATCGCTGCGCATCAACTCCCGGAAATGTGATCGCTAATGCGGGCGAAGGGAAGCTGTTACTGAATAATAACTGCTATTGCTCAAAAATTACCAGCTGCAGCAGATTTCTCACGGGAAGCGTTATGTGCGAGAACTCCCACTTCGGAACGGCGCTGTAGGGGTGAGAAACCTTTTATAAATGCCTAATTAAACATTGAGGTCTAAAAGGTATGTACACAAACTCATTGTTTTCGGCAGGCTTTGTGGGTGGCCCTTTCAGTGAGAGCAGCACGTCCAGCAGGTCCTTGGGTGCGTACACGGGTCGGTAATTGTCCAGATCTGTGGAGCAGAATCGCTTCAGAGTATTGTATCATGCTTGTTTAAGGTCTCTTTACGTACCTATGCAGTAGTTGCTCAACTCTTCCCACTTGGCTAAGAAGTCTTCGCGATCTGGCAGCATGCGCGGCACTCCCTGAAGCGACATATTCAGTTCGCTGCACATGGCATTCATGCTTTTGCGCACACGTCGGTCCCACTGCACTCCAGCACGTTTGAGAAATGCTAGGGGCTCACTCTGAAAGTTAAAAATATAGTGGGTGCCGTGGCAACATATCTGCAGCCACGATCATAGATACATTTCGGTTTGTCTTCGAGTCACCTATTAGCGGAGGGGACGACTTCACTTCTATACCGGGTGTGCTGCGCAACAGTTGGAACACCATGTTTCGTATCTCGGTATCCAGTCCAGCTTTTCGAATCTCTTCTTCTAAAGTTATGGACAAGTTGTTTTTGTCGACGTTCGGGCTGCAAGTGAGGGTCTGAAAGATGATTAAACCCTTCTAGAAACTACTACAAGCACACGAGCCAATACCCGACGAACCTGAACCGCTTTTAATAAGGCATCGTAGTTTTTCAACGCTTTAATGGCTGTGACAAGTTTAGTGGTCGTGTGATGAATGCTCACGTCTTTGAGCTCTTCCATGTCGTTGTAAGGCTTAAAAAATATAAGGGGGCGATTCCTATTCACTCGCCGTTCAAAGTCCGGTATTCAAACAGTTCACGTTTAATTTAAATTTGTTTATGAAAAACGGTTTTTTTGAGTTTTTGTGACTTTTCCAACTCGTGTATAAAAGTAAAATAAAACGACAAGACAAGTTAAAGAATTTTGATTATTGATCAAACGGGAAAACAAATTTAAAAACATGACATGCAGTGCGGTGAAATTGTTCTTCCAAAATACTGCGGGCGTTGTTTTAGAGTTGGTATTGCTGTTGTTGGTGGAAACGTTTCTATTCTGGCAAATAAGGAAACAGGTAGTTAACGGGGACCAGTCGGAATTTTGTATTTTATTTGATAGACATTTATGCAGTAGTAAAATACCAGTTTGTTTTACCAAATATTTGTTTATAGATAGTAGCAGAAACTAAAGGCCCTGATAAGATAAGGAGAGAGAACTGTTAAACAACAAAAAGTAAAACGTCCAGGCGCATAGTACATTCTTCAGAAATGACGTCGTTCACCAAATAAATAGAAGGTCTGTAGGAAAATCTGCTTATCGGAAACAAAACATAATGACTTCGTTTCTAAAACAAGAATTTTATTAACTTATTTTTAGGATGCGGGTGGTGCAGGAGGGTGTATTTAAGCTTCGCCAAAGCCCCAGATAAATGTAATTCTTATATAACTTTGTTTATAATTTGTTTACAGAAAATGGCGAAAACTGTTTGTCTGCCCCGAGGGGTTTTCATGTGAAGAGGCGTGGTTCGATTCTCATCAGACGAATTCTTGTTTTTAATTAAGCCAGGCAGACAGACTAACAGGCGAATGAACGTACTTATGGGAAGACCTACGGCTGGTAAAAAATGTTTGTTTCCGAGCGACGATCGGACGGAAGTACGAGTATATAGTATATATATAAACATATGTTTTCATATAGGAGATGTAGCTCTGTGATAGAAAGTTTGCTCTGCATGTACAGGGTCCGGTTTCGATTCCCGGCAGATTTGTTTTTTTTATTTAAAATAATCTATAGAATTTTAATGGAAAGAAATATTGAAACATATTTCTACTCGAAAGATTAGAGAAAGAATAATTAAATAAAAATAATTGTTTTTTCTCAGTTGTTAAGTTGCGAAAGTTATAAAAGTTTTCATGAACGCACCTTTATTTATGTACATATAATTAATTATATTTAACTAAAAGAATCCATTTCGCAGCAATTTAATTGGACTTCTTAAATTAATAAAGAATTTTTTGACAAAAGAGAAAGAGTTCCATAAAAACAGTGCCATTAGAGGAATAATGAAAGATAACTGAAAAGTCTCCAGAAAACAAAAGGAAAAAACAGAGAGAGTGCTGTGATGGGCCACGCCTATACATGGCAGAGTTCTTTATACTGCTAAAATGAGTATATATGTACATATTATAATTTCTTAGACTGATGCACACTGGTTAGAACTTGTTGCATCTTAAACTCTTAATAGGACAGCTACTATAATATAAAAGTAAACAAGCATGCGAGGATTGTCCCAGAAGTACCCGAACTAACAAAGAAAGCACAAGAAATTTGAGGAAAGATATCCTTATTTTCCAACATAGTCTACTTGTAGATGGAGACACGTAATCCAATTAAATAATTTATCAAACTCCTCAAAATAAGCTTTAGTTTCAGCTTATTACTTCATCACTTGAATCAAATTTCTTTTCTCTGAAAGGTCGCCCACCTTCAGTCGACGATCCTCCAATGGCGTTTTGTGGATTCTAATCACCATTTTTGATGTGTGCACTGAATTTGGTCGACCACGGCGGTGTTCGTCTTGGCCTCGTCTACGGCCTCGTTTAAATTGGACCCAATATTTTAGTATATTCTAGGGGTCCCTATAGTAGACTGTAGCTCAATTCTGATATTGGTTGGACTGAGACCTTTCGAATGAAAATATTGTATCTCATAACGATGACTAATTTTGTCTATGTTTACAAATTCACTGGCAGCGTTCATCATTAATGGCTGTCAAACAAATACTAGGCAGTGTAGCGTCTTCAGACTTCAAACATACGCTTTGTAAGGTTTGTACTTTACTTTACTTTTAACAACTTAACATTGTTGTATTGTTTGATTAGACGCATATTTGATTGGCCATTTCCGCTCTCTCGCAAAATTATGTTTGGTTTTGTGTAGAACAAATAAAGAGTAATATTTACAAACACAAGTTGACGTTTCATACTGTTGAATTGGAACTCAACTCTACCTGAAAGTTTCAACTTTGTACAGAATACAGCAATAACAATTTGACAGTTCGGCTAAACAAAGGCTAATGATGTAATTTAGGCCTTATTAAATTGTCAACAGTTTGTCGAAATATCTGTTATTACAGCGTTTGAAGAATGAAAAAATAAAGAATAAATATTGTTACACTGAGCAAATGAACTATCAATCATCAATTAGAGAGAATCATAGCATGAATCAAATTGAAAATATCAGGTATCTATGCAGGAAGTATTGATATTTTGATATTGTTAAATATCAATGATCAACAATAAATTTTATCTGATTCTATGGCTACGTCGGACGTTTCAATTTCAAAACAGCACCGGATTTTAACGTGAGCAAAAGTGACACTAAGAAATCGATAACCAACGGCAGATCGTCTTTATTTCGTTGTATTTGCTTCCTAGAGCGTGCTCCAACAATTTGATGTTGTAGGCTGAAGAATTTGTTTACAATAAAAGCTACATTACATTTAAACTGTAAATTCCAGCTGGAAAGTGGTTCAGGAAATATTTTAGTATCACAACCACACTCTTAAAACGAGCGTAAGCAACGCATCCGTCCAAGTCGTTTGCTCCTAAGAAAGCATGCCTTAACTTCTTTAGTCTCGTCAACCATGTGATCAATCATCATAGTTTAACTTCGACCAGACCGAGTATTAGAAACCTTTTCTTAGTTGCCCCTCGTTATAGGATCTCAGTTCCCAACTAAAACTACTCTGGCTAGACTAAGAAGCTTCAACTGTATTGAAGATTACAAAATTATAATTAGTAATTTATGAACCGTCACCGCAACTTAAACAGACACTTCAAGTGACAACTTGGATTCGTAATTCTTCGAGCAACAACGTCCACTTGTTATACTGTTACTACTGGATAAATGAGTTTATCCTTTATTTGCCGATTTTATTTATTCCAACATTTTACCACCCTCTTTCTCTTATTATTTGAAGTTATCTCATTTATACAATGCCACATAACTTCAATTTAAGTAGTAAAAATACACTAACTTTACATATATCGAATTTTAAATGGAAAGCAATTTTTTAAAGAATGTTTGTGTTCCTAAAAATTTCTCAGTGTCATCTTATCAATCGAATGATAACAACCAAAGGTGAACTCTAAATGTACGACATTTGGAGCGACACTAATTAAACTGTGACGAAGTAAATTAATTGTGTATGGGACGTGAACGAAGAAAGGTTCTTTTCTTTTTTTCCAAATAATTGAAGTTCGGTGTTGTTAACATTCTTATTTCTAAAACATTCGACCAGCCTCAACAGAAAATATTACAACGTACAAAAACAAAACAACACGAACGAAAGAGAGTTTAAACGGAGAGACCAGCGTAGCATGGTTCATCCCGGCGGGTCTCAGAAATCGACGGCTCGCGCAAATAGTAGCAATTCAAATGTCACCTCATCGAGCCGGTCATGTAAGTGGCGCATTCTCCAGCCGGAGGTATCAGAAAATATATGCAACAAGTAATTTTAATTGATTTTCACTCGCTATCTTTGCCGGTTGAGTTAAAGGAAATAATACGAAAAAGAAATTAAAAAGAATTCAAATAACAACAGTTTGAAGTCGTTCAAAGCGATTTTTTCGAATCGGAGCTTCTATTGTTTTCTGCCCTACTGTTTACTGGGGTAAATTTATTTGCCTCGGTATAACTTGTAGAAGTCCTCCTGTACTAAAAGCAAAGCTTGTTCATTTATATTAATTGGGTCGTGAGAAGAAAATATGTCGAAGTGAAAAAATTAGACCAAATATGTAAATTTTCAGACAACAATAAAAATAAAGCTTAAATAATAAAACATGTGTATAAAATAATATCAACCCCGAAAGATAACGCCTTGTATGCAAAGACTTTAGAATCATTATAATATCAATACTCTATAAATTTATCAATATTATATCATCATTAATGACCAGTCATATCATTTAAAAAATGAACATTCGTTAATGTCGAAATACGGTATCGAAGCAGACCGTATATTATCGGTAGCAAAGAAATAACTAGATTTGAAGAATTGCTGATTAATATTTAAATAATTTGTATCCACATTCCGTTAAATTACAACCACATGAATAATTTATAAACAAATTGTTGTTAAAACATTTTCACGTGATCAGCAGTTTTCGTTTTGGTTTAAACTAAAGCAAATTTAAAAATATGTTGTACTCTTACATTGATGATAATATCATCATGATATAAATATATGATATGTTCATTATATTCGTCCATTCGTTCAATTCACTCCAGTACACTGTAAAATCCAAGGACGATACAGATAATTAATTGCCAAATATCAATTGAAATTGGCCCCAAATGATGATTGAAAGTACCACATACAAATAAATTAAATTTCCCATCGTTATCGATACCAGTTAAGATTATGGCTTAATTATAGCTGTCCATAACATTTCTTCCTTTCCTTCCCGATCTCTTCTCTTATCCTGACCCCCGTTGCTGTCTTTACAGGGTGAGTATGTGTGGGTTGCTGCAAACTCCAGCAGCAGCGAATTTTCTGTACCGTTCGGTGCACGTGTCGTACGCACCGAGCAGTCTAAGATGCTGGTCAGCGACGACGACGGCACACAGTTTTGGGTAGCATCCGAGGATGTCGAAACAACAATGCATCCGACGTCACAGAACGGTATTGATGACATGATGGCTTTGGGAGATCTACAGGAGTATGCGATTTTAAGGAATCTACAAATACGCTATAAAAGGCAGCAAATTTACGTGAGAACAGTATTCGTTGGAGATTAACATGTTTTTTTAATAAGCAGCTCCTTAATTCTTAGACGTACATCGGGTCCATGCTGATCGCCATCAATCCCTACGAAGTGCTGACGATCTACACCTATCGCGAGATAGCCCGCTACCGCAACAAGAAGATCAACGAGCTTCCGCCACATATTTTCGCTATCAGCGACAATGCATTCCAGAAAATGAAGAGCGATAAGTTGAACCAGTGCATTGTGATCAGCGGCGAATCGGGTGCCGGAAAGACCGAGAGCACCAAGCTGATCTTGCAGTACCTTGCGGCTATCAGTGGCAAGCATTCGTGGATCGAGCAGCAAATAATCGCGGCCAATCCAATATTGGAGGCCTTTGGAAACGCTAAAACATTGCGCAACGATAACTCGTCACGCTTCGGAAAGTACATCGATATACGATTTACCGAGGAGGGTGCCATACAGGGTGCTCGGATCGATCAGTACCTATTGGAAAATTCGCGTATCGTCTCGCAGAATCGTGATGAGCGCAACTACCACATATTCTACTGCATGTTGGCTGGATTGAGCAAGGAAGAGCGCTTTCACCTCGATCTATTAGAAGATTTGGCTCTGAAGTACTATTATTTGGGCCAAGGTGGCTGTGCGACACTACCAGACAAGAGTGATGCCAAGGATTTTGCCGATATACGTTCGGCGATGCAAGTGCTTTCGTTTCAGCCAGATGAAGTGTGGAACATTTTGAAGCTACTAGCTGCCATACTGCACCTGGGTAATCTGGAATTTAGGGCAACTGTTTTGCGAAATATGGATGCTTCCGAGGTGAATAATGCAGCGAATTTAACAAAGGTTGGGGCGTTGTTGGGCATCAGCGATCAGGCTTTATGCGATGCGTTCACTCGGAAGACGATTTACGTGCACGGCGAACGCGTAGAGACGAGCAATTCCAAGGAGGCTGCTTTAGAGGGGCGTGATGCTTTTGCCAAGGCGCTGTATAGTAGCATCTTTGTGCGCGTTGTGAAGTGCATCAATGACACTATCGGAAGGGTAAACGACAGCCGCATGAACTCCATTGGCGTGCTGGACATCTTCGGTTTTGAAAATTTCGAGAGCAATAGCTTCGAGCAGTTGTGCATCAACTATGCAAACGAGAACCTGCAGCAATTCTTTGTGGAACACATTTTTAAGGTAGGCGGCAAGGAGTTCCAGACGCACCGTTCCATTAAAATAATTTAAAACTCGTTTCTCGGAGCAGATGGAGGAGGCTGAATACCAGAACCAAGGCATTAACTGGCAGAATACTAAATATATGGATAACCAGAATATTCTCGATATGATCGGAATGAAACCGGTCAACATAATGTCGCTCATAGATGAGGAATCAAAGTTTCCTAAAGGTTGATACTCGAACAAGCTTCTTTAAGGAAATTAAAATTTTTTTTATTCTGCCACTTTTACTTTAGGTAATGATATGACACTCTTGGAAAAACTGCACGTTCAACATGGCACCCGATCCATATACGTCAGACCGAAGTCTCAACAAACCACGCTCTTTGGCATTCAGCACTACGCGGGCGTCGTCATGTATAATCCTTGCGGTTTCCTAGAAAAGAATCGAGATTCGTTGAGCTTGGATCTACGCGAGATGGTTGCCAAGTCCACTAACAACTACCTGATTGAAATCTTTCCTACAGAGCAATCCAGCGATACGATGAAGAAGCAGTTAACTCTGTCGGTTAAGTTTCGAAATTCCTTGGATTTATTGATGCGTACCCTGTCGGCTGCGCATCCTTTCTTTATACGCTGCATTAAGCCCAACAACCTCAAACAATCCCAGGTAAGGCTTAAACGATGTCGGTTGTAGAATTGTAGATTGTGGAATAAGTCAAAAACCTACCCTACTCTGGGAGAAACCATTGATCCCTAAATACCCATAGAAATGTTTTTAATTTAACAGCTCTAGTCTCGATCCTATTTGTAGTTAAAAATGCTTACTGTTTTTCTTTGTATCAGCAATTCGACAGAGAGCTTTGCGTGCGCCAACTGCGTTATTCCGGCATGATGGAAACGGCACGCATACGGCACAATGGTTACCCAATTCGTCATGGTTATGCAGAGTTCGTCGAACGTTATCGCCCTCTATTGACTGGCATGAGCCAGGGGCTACCATTTAACGCTAACTGCCGCATCACCAGCGAATTCATCTGCAAACAAGTGCTGCCTACAGACGCCGATTATCAGTTCGGGCGTCTGAAGGTGTTTCTGAAAGATGCAGATTATGCTCACATGGAGTCCGAGCGTGCACGTATCATACTGAGGTCCATCCTGATCATACAACGCGGCTACCGCAGGGTTCTGTTCCGCCGGCATTTGCAGAAATACCGCCAAGCGGTGGTTATTCTACAGAAGACATGGCGCGGTCGCAAAGTGCGACGTGATTTTTTTATCGCACGCGCAGGCTTCCATCGGCTAGGGGCTTGCATAGCATCGCAGCAACTGGTACTTCGTTTCACTGTACTACGTCGCCGAATTACACATTTACAGGCACACTGTCGGGGATGGTTGGCGCGAAGACAATACAGAGCCCATTTTGGGAAAAATGCAGGGCAGGTCGGTGACAGCAATTTTAAGGCCACATCTGAGACGAACTATCAGCAGTATTTGGGTAAGGAGGACAACACCAATTACGGAAATAACTATATTGATTCCGAGTCCTCTAAACAAATTGTGGACGATGTGTTCGGGTTTCTGGATGAGGCTGATGTGAGTGGTCCAACGGGTCCGAATGTAAAGGAGAAGTCTTTAATGTTCGAAAAGGTGTTGTTGTTAAAGAAGAACGTGCCGTCGAAACTTTTATCGCATCCAGTTAAGTACTACGAGGGCTCCTCCCCAAAGCCGGTGAATCGACCCACGCGTTTATAGCAACAGTGCTTTTAAGAGTCTAATTTTAAGTTTTTCGTACGGTTTTCTAATACGCACAATGAAAAGCTTTAAGTATGTACGTAGCTGCGTAATAGCATGTGTGGGAACACTAGAAGAAACTGACTATAATTATGTCTAAGTTACTCTTTTGTAAATATTATATAATATACGAGTATTGTAAATTGTAAAATTGTCTCCTAATTATTGTATGCTTCTTCTTTCGTAGCTTTATTGTATAATATATACTTTTCCTTATTTTACTACTTTAATGGAGTACAAAAACTAAATTACCTTAACGAGGATTAACTTGATAACGGAGCCCAAAATGTGCGAATTGTTATCATGATTTTATGGAGTCGGTGGCCAGATAGACTAAGATTCCAGTTGTAGAAATATAATATTTAAAAAACAAAATTGGTGTTGGTTCTTAACATAGTACCTCAGGATTGGTTATTTCAACACAAGACAATAAGCTGTATTAGCGCTAAAAGTATGTGTTACTCTTAAGCAAATTAAGCGAGAATATTTATTTAATAAAATAAACAGGAATCTGTGCATATTACTCTGGTTAAATGTAAAGCTATTGAAGAAAATAGATTCAAACCTTCAAGTTTGAAAAAATGGAACGTTAATTGTTTGTTCATTTGCACTTTTGGAAAATATCAGTTGGGCTCAAACAATTATGTTTAGAAATTTAAAAAGTTACACGTATCCTCAATAACAGTTTTTGAATTGCATGGAAATAAATATCTCAAATAATATGCAAGAATATAACAAACTTCTTGTTAGGTTATTTTTTAAAGAGGATTTGTTTATTTTTCCAAAGCATATTAAGCTTTTTTTACAAATGTACATACTCCTAAAACCATACATTTGCTTAAAACATCTAATGCATTTTTGTTTTATTATTTATTTCGACTGAAAATGGACTAATGAATGGTCGCTTAATATGATGATCGTGTTTCTCCGAGTATCGAAACATATACCTATATATTTATAGCCTTCACTATGAGTACAGAATCCGCGTTAAGATCCTGTTTTTATTTTACCCGGCAGTAAACCCTCTGTCTAGAACCATTAATTTTGTATACTGTGATTATGTTTGCAGTCCCTACGAAAAGTCGCTGCCAACGATGGAACCGTTCTCATACCCACGGATGCAGGACAGTACCAGGACATGTCTGAGTACAGTTTCGCAAAATTCGCAGCCATCTACTTTGACTCTACTGCAACAAACCAGTATAGGAAACGGCTCCTGAAGGAGTCTCTGTTGAGTTCGGACTTGCCAGCGAATAACCTCGCCGCGAAAAACATACATGAATGAAATGTTACTCCTCTTGGAAAACTAATGTGTGCAAGTTTCAAACTCATGTTATTTTATTTTATTTATTTAACTGATTATTTCATTTCTAATAAAGTTGTCAGCTAATTTCTCAAATTTTCTAGAAAAACTGAACTTAATAAGATCTTAAATTTTCCTTTTGTATTTCTGGTGGCTTTCTTCTTTCAGGCTATTTGGATTATGGTACTGCGCTTCAAGGGCGACATGGCTGAAGCGAAGTACGACGGAGATCAGCAAAGCTGAGAGTTCCGTAGCTCTCAGCAAGAGCACTATGCAGAGTCGGGAGTTAAAAGAAGCTTTAAGTGCAATGGGCGAGCGTCTGATCCGCAACACTCTGAAGCCGAAAAATAAACTCCCTGCTGTGTTGCGGACCGCTTTCGACAATAACGACGAAATCGATTACCATCAGGGAGTGTTAAACACTCCTAGCAGCAATGCACTACATTGCACTACATTATTGGCCATGGTATTTTGAGACCAGAGTTGAGGTAAGCAGTTCAGCTATAGCGGTTGAATTCATTCCCACAAACAGTCAGCGATTTCTTACAGAGATGAAATTCTTGCTCAAATCTGCAAACAGCTTACAAATAATCCCTACCGTGCCTTTCGCCAAGGGGTGGATTCTACTCTCGTTGTGCATTGGATGCTTTCCTTCCAGTCAACGATTTAAAAACTACATACATATTTGCGCTGCTGTGGTCCACAGCTGTATAGTGCTAAATGTCTTTCTAGCGGATGGCAACGCAAAAAAAATTGCAAGTGGAATCGGCCTCCACCGCCCATGAAGCTGTGCAGCAGCTGGCCGAACACATGGGCCTTAACGATCATTTCGCCTTTTCTATTGTTGTCTAAGTGTTGTCGCTGGGCAGTGCACGCGAATACGTTGGAGGTCGTTCTAGGCAAGGACTATCTAAACAAATATGTAGGGCAGCGTTGCGCTAAGGAGCACATTTGTCTTTCGAGGTTGTTCGCAGAGCTGGTCCGAGATTAAGCGACAACATCGCCGTCAATTCTACAGGCGTGTTCTTCATAGATGAAACTGAGGTGGTGTTATTCGAGCTCAGCTACCCGGAAATAGTCAGGGTTTACGCGAGAAGTGACGATCGTAGCTTCATCAGTGAACCGTATATTGATAGCGTTCAATGGGAAGTTTTTATATTCATGTGTTATGAGGCTCAAGCCGGGATAGCAACGCAGTACTGCAAGTCAGAAACAGATTCATCTGATCGTTAATATTATGCAAGGGCGATTTAGTGTAGTTCGATATGCGTGTGACAGGTGTTAACTTGGCGGACATAAACATACTCTGGGCTGGTGGCATTTGTAATGGCCATATCGGTGACTTTCCCTCAGAAGCGATCACCAACGCTCACATAGCCATCGACGAAGTTCGTACAGGCCTTCAAGGACGGCAAAATTGGCGGAAAGGCTACACAGTACAATGTGTCGCAGTTCGAATATAAAACAGCGGATCGTATGCGCATGTATACACTGAAGAAGTTTGTGGATCAATATTTCCACCAGTACGTGGTAAGTAGGAGATTTGTTAATATTTTCCTTCGATTTCCAATGAAATGGACAGCATTATATCAAAGCCAAGCAAACATTTCTAATGCATATCCGTGCTCAAGAGTCATTCGGATCTACTTTCTTTGCCGTAAAGCAGACGAACGATTCGAGGTTACCAGTTAATATTCTGCTTGCTGTAAATCGTCACGGCTTTCTTATAATCGATACTGGAAATAAGGTAAGATTTTGATTCGATGTAAATGAATGCTGAAGTGTTTCCTTATACTTTTTAAAGAAAGTCTTGTAATCTTAGGATTACAACTAAATTTCTGGAGGTCTGGAAGCATTTTCTTTCTATACGGTTTGGCAATATGAAAGGTGCGTCCAAACTTCTTTGCAGCACTTCACAAGGTTACAAAATAGATGATATTCTCTCCTCCTATATGAAGCACGTTAATAAAAAGTAATAAAATAAAAACGCAATTTACATTTTTACAGAGATTTTTCATTTCATAAAGCCGACATTTTCTTAAATTTTAACATATTATTACCAGTGAATACGTAAGTGGTAACAGTTCGAGCTCGGCTAGATTTAAGGTTTAACTAATGTTTTTCGGTTTCTGTCCGATCGATATAAACGATATGACTGATAGGTGCTAATCAAACACATCTACTATGTTCTTTATGCTAATAAAGGTTTAAGCATACTTTTACGCAAACTTTGTTTTATATTTATATACATATATCGTTTATATAGCTTCTTTCAGCTGGAGGTAACCCAAAGCCCTGGATTCTTTTACTAGAGCCAACATGCCAGCCATTAATTCTTCGCAATTCGGCAGAATTTGCACTGGCGGCAGAACAAAGCCAAACCGTCCCTTGTCGCGGTACTCAATAGTATAGGCTACCTTAATGCCTTGGGTAGTGAACGCCCAGTCGACAGTGGATCCGGTTGCAAGATCTGCCGACGAGAGTTGCGTATTAAATGAATCAGTTTATAGTAGCATTAAAAACCTACACAAAACTTTTGCTGTAGACCCGCATGTGTACTTAGTGCCATAAGTCAAGTTACTGACAGCTTCCAAAAAGGCGTCACCTATGCTCAGAAGGTGATCATAATTGGGCGGAAATTCCTCTTTTATGTGACCGTACGGAGAGAGTACATATTGGCCGTAGGAGTGGAAGGACAGGTAAATGTTAATTCGATTCCTATTGCTACTTATAAAGTTAGCCAACGCCAAGGCTTCTGGTTCGGAGAAGGGAGCGGAGCCGGCAAAAGTCTCGGCACACGGATTTGAAGAGGCACCACCATTGGCCATCCAGTGAGAGTTAAAATTGCGATTGATATCGGCGCCAATGCACTTCGAATTCAAGATGGGCTGCCGTGTTTTGCGCCAAAGGCGATCCTATGTTATGGAGCAAATTAGTTTGGAGGAGGTTGACAAAGGCAAAAGAAATGTGAATGAAAAAGGACAAATTAACTTACAGTCTCATGGGAATAAACGAAACCGTCCACATTAAACACCGGAATTATATACCAGTCAATATTTTCGCGCAACTGCCGTACTTCTGCCTTCTCAGAGGTGAGTATTTCATGGATAAACCATGTGGCAGTGGCAGAAGTTATCCATTCACGGGCATGTACGTTGGACTCAATAAATATGCCTGGGTTGCCCGCTTTGTAAGAGATCTTAATGCCGCGTATTGTGCGACCCTCGTACGACTGGCCGATATTGAAACCCTCAGTAACATTAGGATAAGCCGCTAGAATGTCATCAAGCCAGTCTTCAATTTCGGACAGCTTGTAGTAGCGGGTCCAACCGAATGATGATATAGAGTCCCTGCTGGTGTACTGTTCTAAATCAATGCGCCTTGAAAATATATGTGCAGATAGATTTATTAAGAAGTAATTATTTATATTCAGTTCAGTATTACGTTTGTTCTCTAGTTGAACTGATTATGCTTGCTGATTACTCATATCTGAATCAGCGATTTATGGGCGTTAATCCGATTAGATTTGACATTCCATCAGATATTAATTTCATTTTGATACTTACTTTTGCACATCCGAGATCAGTGGTTCCACATTAGAACCGTAGACTTTCAAAAGTTTCTTGAAGTTTTGAAATTCACGTGGTCCAACCATTATATGTACTTCCCGATCAACATCATTATATTCCTTCCAGATGCTGAACTATGAGAAAAATAACGCTATTTAATTATACGCTTGTCTATTTAATGAAACAACTTGTTACGTACTTTCTCCGGGTTTTCCCTCACAAATTTCAACAGTGATATCTCTGCGTTGTTCGTAATCTTCATTTTGAAAACACTGTAATTATCGTAGCGCAACTTGCCAACGCCAGAGGGTGCTGCTTTAACCGTCCCAGCCGTAACCTCAGCCACGCAGACCCCAACGGAAAACCAAACAAAACCAAAGTTGACTTTCATGGTCCCACCTTTTCGAAAGAATTAAACTCTGTGTGTGAAATAGACGCCTTATTTATAGGAAACATGGAAATGACGATAACACGATCATGGGTCTTGATTAGTGCAAAGTACAGCAGCTCTGTTGCGCTCTAATTCCTACTTCAAAACTTTCGTTATCCGATGAGTGAAAAGAATTCTTATTATACAATGTTCGTAACAATATTAGTATTCGCAGTAATCAAATGATACGAGTCCATATATTTCAGTCTTGTAAAAAGAGTTAAAGTGGGAAAACTCAATAAAAGTACTGACGAGGTTATTGAAACGCGTTTCTGCCGCAATTCTTATAAATATGTTTAAAACCTGTGTTGAAATTCGCAATTTTGAATCCATTTTTACTTAAATGTGGATAAGTAGTATTTGTAAATATATGTATTTATTTAACAGATTTAATTAATAAAAGAAACAGACTTATACCATTTTAATATGGTATCGAAGTTGATTCAGACTGGTTCATTCAAATTGCTTTTTCCTTATTGCAACCTACTCCGCAATCATCTGCTTCACATATATCACAAAGTGATGATTTGACCTCGTAGTATTCGGTCGCCTTGCGTTCTGGTTCATAGTAGTCATAAACGACAATCGGTGCGGGTTTCTGTTTGGCCACAGCGTGCATCTTTGTGGCCTCAATGGGTATGCACTTGGAGTCGCCACTTGTAAAACTGTCAAAATAGACGATGATAGTTGAGTCGGAATTCTTTGTTTCAATACGTTTGACATTATCGACTTCTTCGATCTTGGAAAAGCTGTCAGCATCGGCGGTATAACCGGATGGCAGAGCTATTTCCATTACTGCCATATTTGATTCCTTCTTGCCGCCTTCATCGAGGAGGATGTACTCTGCGCAAACATCAATAACAAGCTGCTTTTTTGGGGCATCATCCCTCAACTTAGTGTTCACCTTGAAGCTAGGCTTCTCTTCCTTCTCGGCCATATTAAAATGGTACGAGAGTTGCACCAAAGATGAACCCTTTCCGTGTGCAGTAAAATCCACACGACGTGTGATTTTAGGTAGCTGAAGAAACAAGACAAAAAAGGTAAGAGACGGACCTCGAACTGTGCTCACTCGTTACGAATACATACCACATGGGACTGCACCAACAGTGCGTTTTCCTTGTTGACATTGATACTGCCTTTTTCAACAGTCTTCTCCGAAGAAGTGAAGTCGATATCCATTTCCCCGCTTCCCGAATAAGACTTTTCTGCAAATTTGATCAGAGCTTGTAGACCAAGGACAGTATTTTGGGAAGATGAAAATCCGCCATTGCTGTTGCGTTGCGAAATGAGCCATTTAATAATGGGCAACACGTTTTCCGCGGATTCTGTTTCCAATAGAGCCAGCAAGATATATGAGGTTAATTCCACATCGGTGCTTGCACTTATTTCTTCAATCGACCACCATCTGCGATCGTGTTTATTTTTGGCCAGTGCTTGTAATTTGGTCAAGAGCTTTTCAGCCACTGGACTTTTAGCTTGTTGCAAAGCTGAAGCAGCTATAGAGAGCGAATACTGATCGTCAGTTTTGTCGATGTTTTCGGTCAGATACTGAACTCCTTTTGCAATTTCTCTTTCGTATTTCACAGTGTCCTCCTAGAAATGATATTCAAATATACGAGTACACAATGGGATTTCATATAATCTAAGCTGAAGCGATACAGATGAAAAACACTTACCACGTTTTCAAAAAAGGCCAATAGAACAAAAGCCGTAATACCGAGCTCGTTTTGGTGAGCAGAATCGAAAAGTTTTCCAGTTTCAACGAAGCTACCGTTTTCAACTTGCTTTGAGGCCAGGAAATCCAGTGCTTCCGTAACTACTTTTGGATCGATTTCGACATACTCTGCGGCTTGGTGGAACGATTTTGCTACGTAGGCGGTAAGCCAAGTGCTTCCAGAAGCGTCCGATTTTCCAAAAGCACTGTACGAGCCATCGTCGTGTTTGTAGGTGAGTTCACGCTGATAACCGATTTCAAGAAATTTCTTGGCCTTTTCTGTGATGGCGCCCTTAGTTTGATTAGTAGTCTAGGAAAAAGTTTTGCTAATATGAGATTGGGAATTCATATAATACTTATTATATCAAACTCCAATACAAGAAGTTTTATCGAGGTGGACTAATGAGTGTGATAGTTGTATGTGAGTAAACCCCTAGAATTGAAATTATCTAAAACGCCGCTCCTAATCTTACCTCTAGGTATTTGAGGACCAAAATGTTTGGTACAAAGTTCACCATGTTCTGCTCACCACAGCCGTAAGGCATCCGCACCAGTTCATGAATATTCTTAATGGTCGGTCCCAACAAATCACCCACCACGGAGAACTCTATATACTCAGAGTAAGGCACTGCATCGGCGATTTCGACTTCGAAGGAGCCCTTGTCTTCAGTTTTATCCTTTAAATTAACAAAGAAGGCACTGTTTCGGTACTGTGTCACTCCTTCTGGTTCGACTTTCAGCTTTTGCTGAATGCTATCGCCTGCCAATGGTGTGAGGGCGGTGATCTTAAGAGTTATTGTGCCCACGTGTTTGGGGCGTATCATGAAAGATACACTTTGGCCCGTATTGGAGGGGATGCTGACGCGCTTGGTACGCTGTACCTCATCGAGTGGACTTTCTAAGATTTCGTTGGTTGCCTCGGTGAAGTCGTACTCTTTATCGGTGTTATCCATGGTGCACGAGGCATCGAGTGCTTTATCCATGTAGTTGAAAATGATGACTGGAATAGCTATAACCTCTCCTATTAAAAGTGTCAGTATTAAGTATTATTACTGTTATTATTTATTTCTTGTTGTTGACAACTTGATCAAGTTGTCATTACTTACCGCGTTTAACCGAATATGGAAGATTTGTCGATACAAAGAATGGCTGGAACACTTGAATTTTGGTGGAGTTCTCTGTCAAAGCAAATCCGGTTTTCGGATTCAGCGAAAATCCAGTTATAACCCAAGAAGTGATGGTGTCTGGGATCTTTTTGGCCAAGGTGAAGCCGTTTTTATCGACACTATATGGTAGATGAACGAATCACGTTATTATAATCGTGAAAGATTTGAGTTCTGTATGCAGAAATGAACCAGCCACAATACCAAAAGCATGCATTTACAAAAGCGATATTTTTATGAAGGCAGTTAGTAGTGAAACTAGTGAGGGTGATAGAATTTACAAAGAAATCGTAATGGAAATTTGACTTAGAAAGAATCGACTACACTGTAATCCGAAAAACGTACTGTAGATATTAACACGACAATCGTCTCTACACCGTTATAACAGCGTATAATTTATGACAGACTGCCTTTTCGTCCTATTTCCGTGGTTACTGGATAACATTACGTTGAACTTAAAAGAGTTGAAATTATAAAATCCTCATCGTAGCCGTTATAATACCGGATTAGCATAAAACTGTATTGTATTCAAATTGGGTATTTCTGCAATACCCAAAATATTTTGCTGTGGAGATTTCTTTTTAAGCACCAACTTAATGTAAAAAGTTCCTCTTTGCGTATCAGGAAAAATTACACAATTATAAAGTATGAGATCTTCAAAGAATAGACAAACACTTACACACATACGAGTATTTGTATTTGAAAGAGTGAATTAGGAAGCATGATTTATCTAAAATGGGTGCATTTAGTAAAGCATAAGGGTTATCTGTGCAAAACAGGCTTTTCAATGACGCGTTAATTTAAGATGAGCCATGCCACACAGAGAAGCAGTCAATGACGCACTCACGAAGTCTGTGGATATTTTTAAGAATACAATGAAATTAGAAAAGGTAGTTTCCGCGATATTAATAAAATTTTAACCATCACAAAAATCATAGTCCTTTAAGCTTTGCTTAAGTGCGTCACTGACACGAATTTCGTATGCAGGGGATCTAATATTTGGAATCATAGAAGTATATAATACTTTTTTATATCATCATATATCCAATTTTCCGGAAATTCCTTGCGCACTCGTGGTGTTTCGATAACGGCACCTCTAACTGCAAAGACTGAATGTGCCGCTAGTGCTTGTGGTCTTGGCAGACCGGGTCTCACTTCTGCGGCGTTCGCAAAAAGTTCGTCATCAAGGAATAATGATGATTCAAAGAAATCTGAAGAGATTATAAACGTACATGATAAAATGCATGATTATTGTGCTTGGCTATAGTATTTGAAATGGACTTGTTTTGTAAAAGAATCAAATTATCCGCTACTATATACATAGTACATAACGCCTACTTAGTCGAATTTTGCTCCAAAGTCCAATCTTCAAATATTATACGAAAATTGTAGACCCGTAACTAGTTTAAGCTGTTCCTAATGTAAAGCAATAACTACGATTGCGATGGAGGTCCTATTATGAAATCAAGAAACGCTATAGAAATTATGTAGTTTATCAAATTTAAAAATTATGCGAGTATGAATTAAAATTATGTTTTGTGAAGAAATTATGCTTTTAAATACCTTATGAGTGGAAAATTATTATTTTTATTATATGTATATATTGTACATGTACTTGGATATTATTATGGGTATGGATATTTTTATATATATATATTTCTTTAGGAAGTAGGCATTGAATTTTATTTGTTAGCTGGTGATGTACCATTAACATAAAAAAATAAATAAAATACATGAAAACTAAAAATACAAAATTTCAAAACGTAATTTTCTACAGTTGAACTCGTTAATTATGAAAAAAATATAAAAAATAGAAAAATAGATGCGTAACCGGTGATTAATATCAGCAACCTTGGGAATTATATTATGATAGTAATATGAATTATGATAGTAATAAAAGAGCTCAATCTTGGGACAGTTTGGTGAAGATGTTGATTAAAAACTTGAATTCTTTTCTTGATTTCTTGTTTCTTACTTTTGAAGACAGACATAAGATATAATTTTTATTTATTTCAATAAGTTTGAGTTAACAAAGGGCAAGTGAAACATATATTATATACTACTACATGACCAAGATGGAGTGAAAAGGGTCAGCTATTTCTCTGACACAAAGTTCTAGATTTCTAGATTCGACTTTCATAACACAATTATTAAACATTGGCTGCCAGGAATCTATAGAGTGAATCCAAATTGCCCTCGTATGTTATCCGTTAATAATTTTAATGTCTTGATAAGTCGGTCAATCGACACTAATTTTTACCTCGGCAATTACGACATACAAAATCAAAGTAAAAAACAAATTTTAAAAAATTATTGACAATATGTACCAATTTTTTCTCTACATTTTGTTTAAGATTTGTTAATTAGAAGTTAAGAATGAAACACTGTTAATTAGTATTGAAGAGAAACTTAGTTTGCAAGCAGTATCATATAATATTAGACCGTACCACTTACCGCTTGCAGATTTGCCTATTTTAAGGTTAGCACAAAGTTAGACTCAAAGTGAGATACACACATACATACATATGTTACGTTCTGTTAGTGACTTGAAGTTGAACCATTCAGAATCGTTTTCATAGCGAAAATTATCCATTAATCATCAATTAAAGACCGAAATTTCAAATAGTTTCCGTGATTTTTCAATTACGAGTGTCTTTGCAAATTTTAATTCTTCTATTCGAGCCTCTTCATATTATTTGACTATACAAAAGTACTGATTATGTATTTAGGGGGTTTGTTCTGAAGGAACGACAGTCTAAAGTCCTACTTTAAGTAAAACTTAATGTGGATCCGAAAATAAATATTTTTGCCGCAGCTTGAATGTGAATTATTATACTAAGACGATCGGATACACTGTTGAATCTGAGCAAATTCATCACAACTGAATTTTGGGTACCTTTTCAATGTTGTAAGATTTTAAATGAAATAAAATAAAATAAATATGATAGTAAATGAAATTAGATCGGAAGTAATCGAGACAAGAACAAACAGTATCGATTTCAGCTTGGTCTGGAATGTGGTAATGAAACTGTGATTGTGTAAGATGCAATAATGTGCATTTTAGAAATGTGTTTTCTAATTGAGGTGCAGACAAATTTTACTATGCAGACTAATACACATCCTCTAAGGTTTCGATTACTGATTTTTCTGACGAATAAAACAAGTGAAAATAGAATTCATTCCCAATGGGAGTGGCTTTTAGGTTTTAAGATGAAATGAACAGTAAAAGAGAAATTAAAATCAAGCAACAAACGTTTCAACTGCGGTAGTTTCGAAAATCCATGTTTCTGCGAAATCTTGGCGCACAGTGACGCCTGGACCTGCTGCAGGTTTTGGATTGGTCGAGGATAAGCTTGCTTGTGGAAGGCTCCCAGCAGTTCCAAGCCAACCGGTATTCGCCGGTTTAATCTGGAAGTCATTGTAAGTGACGACATTTCGCAATACAGTTCTTGGAAAGTGGAAACGCACTGAGAAAAAAGAAAAGATGTATGACTGACCTGAGCATACAAATGGACAATCATGTTCACGGTGATTAACAAGCCATTCCAAATCGGCGATTAAATCTATTTACTTATGGAATATGTGGTACACTTTAAGTGTCACTACTTGACACTGTCAATTTTTACAAACGGACTTACGTCTGTACGTCGTTCTGCATTCACACATTCACGCTGTGCGATTTACACGAGTAAAATGCTATAAGGTTCAACATTAACAATGACTCTGCTTTAAAAGAGCTATGAAGCCATAAAAAATATTTTGTACAAAGTTTTATACAGTAGATGGACTGACATTAGTAACTACGAGTAAGCGCGAGATGAACACGAACCTAGCGATTGGAAACGATTGTATGTCGTTCCAAATCCATGTGTCAGGAAAATCTTTCCGAATACTCAATACCGGCTCCGGATGCGAAGGCGACGACGCGACATTGCTATCGAATCGGTCAACCAAATCAACTTCATCGTAAGATACAGAATCGTGTTTTGTGTTCTCCACCAACGAGTCTCCTGAGTTTATGTAGACAATATTTGGATATTCGTAGTATCGTGGCGGTGATGATTTCTCTATCAATAAAGCAATTGATATTAAAAAAACTCTAGTACGTAATTAAATTTCACGACAGTGTTCGACGAGGACGAACTTGAGTGCTGTGAATAAAAATAATATTGCAGAATAAACTCAAAACATACCCGCGCGAATTGCAACTGATTGATGGTTAAATATTAGGGTTTTCTGAGGAATTTTATAAAACATTAATGATACTATATATAACTACATATACATACATATAACTAATCAATTCTTTTTTGGACCTGCGCTGTCCTGCACATTTGTTATTAATGTTAAGTTAGAATATAGTCGGTACTTCGAAACTATAATAGTCTTTTTGTATACAAAACTTCTACAGATATTTCGACCCAACACCCCGACCCATTTGAGGTCGTACTGATACAAGCCAAGCTACTTAGATTTTCAGTTGAGCTTTTTAGATCTCAACGAACCTTTCTACGTCTCTCATTTGCCAAATCCATGTTTCTGGGAACTCTTGGCGAATAGTGGATGCTCGAGATACAAGATGTTCTTCATTTGATAGGCCAGCATAGTAGACGGGCTCGTCGTTCAAATAGTCATAGGAGGGCCGGCATGATTCTTATTATTCGCAATTAAGAGAGGGTCGTTGAAATTCGTTAATGAAAATATGTAAATTATTCTATGGGCCTGATTCGTATATTATGCGATTAATTTTGATCATATCAACACAAGAATAATTCTGGACAATTCTGGACTTTTTGAGAGGATGTTTTGGTCTTTTTTGGTAGAACACTCCAAAATGCTGAACATGCCAGCGAGTCAATCGTACTGCTATATTGCTAAAAATCATGGTCCGGGTACTCACCATTTTTCTCGGGATAGTTTGCATTAGTTAATGTTACCATGCCGGACTCATCACCGGGGTAACGCCTAATATCGTATATCCAAGATGTTTCTGATTTGAAGCGGTCCAAGCCATTGAAGATTTCATCCCTGCTCAAATCATTGCCGGATTTCAGCAGTAATACGCTCTGGTCGACTCCCAGCAAGCCGACGAAAGACCCGGGGTCGGTTGTGATTTGCAATTCAACATCCTCGCCAGGTTTGGCCTGTGCAGTTGTGGAAATGTCAATCTGTAGGGTGTGACGTATTAGACCCACTGAGAATTTTTAACCCTGCCGAACTTACTGAATTTTCGAACACTTTTTCAAAGTGAATGACTTGCTCTTCGAAATGCAGATTATTATCTTGTATGTAGTGCAAGTAGATAGTGGCTTGTGGGACCATCTTGAAGAGGGGTTTGATTTCGATTATATGCGACTTATGATGATCGAGCACGTCAACGCGTTCCGTGTGGACTATGTTGCCGCGCGCGGAAATAGTGTAGACAAAATACTTTAGGGGCTCCTTGGACTTGACCTCTATCTTTACGTCTTTGCCCAGTTGAGGTCTGATGAGAGTTTTCGATGTAAGCGAATTAATTAATTAGAGCGGCTTAAAGGAATACAGAACGTAAACAGAACCTTACCTTTTGGTTAACACGGTCAACTTAAGCAGCGGCACTTCTTCCTCAGAATTGGAGGCACTCTTAGACAAGGAAGACAGGAATGTAACCGTATCCAAGTAGGTGCAGTGAACTGTGTAATAATTGTCTTCCTCTGGCAGCGTAAATTCGAAGGTCGCCATTCCGTGCTCATTCAGCTTACTCTTGAATGTCAGTGGCTTTACCAAAGTGGTTGGCGCCCCGAATTGTTTGGGACTCATAAAGTGGGATCCAAGTTGTGAAGATAAAGTAAGAGTCGCTGTGTTCTTGCTGTCCTGCACCGGCGAGCCGTCCAATTTCTTAACAACCACTTTATAAACATTCGGCTTGCCGGGTTCAAAGTGGATGGGTTTGTCGACACCCTCAATACGGTAACTTTCCAAGTGTAGGTTAATGATGGCCGATGAGTTGTGCTTGTTCCCAGTGAGCTCCTCCTCCACCACAGCAAGTACCTGAAGTGGCGGTACGTACATGCGCTCGCTCGACACTATCAAATCCTTGCCGAAAGCAAATTCTACGTGTCCCTTGCCGTCCACACCGATGGTTTTCTGCGCTTCTAAATTATAGTTGGAGCTACCATAGTAGTAATGCTGTGGCTTCAATGAAACTGTAGCTTTTCCTCTGACCGATTTGCCATAGGTATATCTGCAACATACAGTCCATTGTAGCAGTCTCACTTGTCAAGAGTTTGAGTTACTTACTTAGCACGCACAGTTACTTTGATGACCCCATCTGGAATTGCTACTTCTTTGGCTGTATCTACGATTACCTCAAATTTGGGTAACACGTACTTGGCTACTTCGAAAGTTTTATCTGCTAGGACTTCGTCTTCAACGTTCACCACTATGTTCCAATATCCGAGTACGGGCTGTTCGGACAGTTGGAATTCGCCTGTGTAGACACCGCGGGGGATTTTAACGTCCTTGAATTGCTTGACGCGATTTTTGTCCCCATCCTTCGTTGGTTGATGTAATTTTTAGCCATTAAAAAATACATGTTTATACACTACACCAGATGGTAAAACCGCGATGATACTCTCTATCGCTAGTATGTTGTCTCACACACAGAAGGAGGCTTACAGAAGGGGGCTTGACAGGTATAGAAAAGTATGCATTTTTCATGAGCATAACCTCCCAAGCGATCTAGCCCGCCTCTCTGTGAGTCTGATATACATATGTATCTGATTGAAATACAGCGTAGCGCTGTATTTGGGATTGCAAATGGGCAAAAATATGATTAAGAGACAACAATAAATGTCTAAAACGCTATCCAGAAACCAACAATGAGCCGAAAAGTTTTATATTCGGCCCGGCTGAAGCGTAAATACCCTGCACACTCAAGATCTGTGAGAATTGTAGAAATGGGCTGTTGTCGTTTTCGCTCAGTCAGAATTTCAACGAACAGACAGACGGAGGGACCATGGAACCATGGGGGGGCCTCAACTCTACTTCAGTTCGTTATAAAGGAAGGACCGAAACACCGAAACTTAAGAAACTCACACTATTTCACTTTCTGGTGTAATTTACAGTTAACTTATTATTGTTATTAATTTTTTAGATTACAGACAGACTTTCGGTCTGTCTATCTTCGACTCAAAACTGTCGACTATGGATTCGATTCAGTTTAAAGTTTTTGCATGTTTAAGGTAATAAAGACCACTCACCGTTATTATAATTGTTATCGGTCTCTCAATCTTCGCTGGAAGCGTGTTTTCATCCATGATTAGAACGCGGAACTGCACCAAATCCCCCGGTTTATAGGTGCCTTTGTCGGTCTGTATATAGGTCAAAGGAACATAATCGGCTTGACTTAACTTCGCAACGTCTTGGAAAGTTATCCCCTTTACGCCTCGCGCAGTTAAGTTATAATTGCCATTTTTCAACTTCGGGACGTCGAACTCCACATTTTGCGTAGACATGGGCTGCATCTCGACGCTCTTCGTCTCATTGTACGAGGGACCAGTGATGCCAACTTCAATTATACAAGGCCCATCGGCCTCGTGCACCGAGATGGCCACATTGTATTTGAAATTAGAGCGTAAAGTGCCGGGAGCGATAACGGAATAGAGTCTACGAAGGGTTAAGAATAAAGAATAGTTGATAAAAAATCAGCGCTGTTTTTAAAATTCAATTCTGCATTGTTCACACTTATTTGAGCATCATAATTATCGTATTTCCATCGAAATTATCGAAAACTATTTAGCAAACATCAATATTAGCATGCAAGCAAAAGTAAACAATTACGATTAAAATGTACAACCATTACGTAATCGCATAACAAGTATATTTTGCATTTGTCTCCAAGTGATGACTACACAGATACTGATAGGAAGCTGATAACCCTTTATCATCAACTATTGTTTTTATTTTTTGTTTTTACTTTGCTAGCGTCTGGCTGCTTTGTTATTAAAGAGCGGACTTCGAATTTCGTTTTGAAACCCGATATTTTACAATGATTGAAAAATCGCTTGAAAAATGATCTCTAAAATCACTCTCTGTCTGGCTCTCTAGTTTTAAATATTGTATTAGTTTTCTTCAGGGAAACGACTACGCGCTGATTATTCATTATTTAAATAAAAGTATCTTCACATCTAACACAACTTCTAAATTTTTCGTATAATAAGAGTCGTGTTTTAACCTCAGTGAAAGTAATAAAAAATATAACCTTAACTTTAAGGTTTTTCTTTCTGGTTTGTTTTTCTTCATAATATAGAACGAATAATGAATTTTGCCGGAATTTAATCTAGTCTTAAAAAAGGGGAAAAGGGAACATTTACATTATTCAAGATTTGCAGCAAAGACTGATTGCTATTCATTGAAGTTTGTTTATAAAATGCAAGCCAGTGAATTGAGTTGAAAGCAAAGTATTAATTGAATTCGTAAATAACGAATATTGTAATTGTGTCATTGATTTTTAAGTATTATATATTGATATTATTAATTATGTACACGAGTACACACATAAATTTGATAAAAACATGGTCATTGCACATTAATGAGCGATTCTTTTCACAAGATTAAAGATACAGCAACGTGAGTAGTGCATAATGATGGAAAACGACGACAATGTGTAAAAACTAAGTGTTTCTTTCGGTTTGGGAAATAAGGTTTTCATTTACAACAACGAATTTATAGTGCCAATCATTAGGTTTTTACTATCAAATAATTCTCGTGACGTCGCTTTAAAAGACACTTTAAAAAGTTAAGCAGTTCATCTCATATCAAGTGATTTCACTGCTTTGGTTTGTTACTAAAATATTCGAATATTTTGAAGCTACATTTATCAAAAATCTCTACGAGCGTGATTTCTTTTCTAATACTGAATTTTGTAATGGAATCGGATACTGTGGATTAAAGTAGGTACCTAATTTCTCTCTAGGAAAGAAACTTTGCGTAACTTATCGAAGTTCGTTCTTTGAATTAAGTCACTTAAGAGTGACTATAAAGCGTTGGTAACAGTGATTAGTTACCTTATACCCCAGCAACGCACTAGCTTAACACACCAGCTGACAACAACGAACAGCGCAGTAAATTAATGTGCCAATTTAATCACAAGCCTAAGGAAGAACTTGAAGGACTTCCTTGAGCACAAACAAGTCACTGAAGAATTGAATTTGGACCATTTCTTTAAACTTCAGTATAATATTTTTTAATAAAGATAATAAAATATAATTAATATATGTTTATGTATCATATACATTCCTCGAGTCCGAATTCCACGAAATACTAACCCAGTTGCGTGCACAGATATCACTATTTGTATGAAAAGAAATGCGATATATAAATATCGCCACATTTTTTGTTTGAAAATTGTTTTTAACTTCACTACAAATTTCAGTGTTTAAATTCGCGTTACTCTCCTCACACTTCTAGAACTGATCGCGCTTGCAGTAGGACTGCGAATGATCGTCTGCATCCGAGTCGCTATCATTTGTTCACTCGAAATCAAGAAGTCGGTTCCATTACCGGTTGTCGGCACCCTGATGACGCCTTACCGAATTCCAGTTTTTTACACATCGATGCCGGCCGATGAAAGCTCCGCACGTCTATACACTTCAAGCATGACGTCACTATATTTTGTTATAAACGCCAGGCACGTCGTCGCATCGCATGTCTTCCCACTCTTCAAGAACGATTCAACTCTCTCTCTATCAGTTTACTTTCGTAGCTGGATTTACGCTAAGCTGGGTTTTCCATGATAATAAAATGTAATCCAACAACGTGATTCTAGTATTTTTTTAAGTTTATCAAATTGTATTCTGTTATTCGTGTTTTAATGTTTGGTTGTATTTCCGGGGGAATGACGTATCCAGATAAGACTCGGGAGTATTGATCGGAAGCTCCTGGAGCAACTTGATGTTGTGGTTGTACACGAATCCTAGCGTATTAGTTACCTAGAAATTATTTTGCTGGCCACTTCTCAAAATAAGTTCAGAGTCTTTCGCGCTGCGCTGGTGAAACCCACAAACTCAAACTAAATAAATTCTAAAACATTTGTTATTCTTATCTTATTGCTTCGTCATTGTTTATGATATAAGCTAACACCTAGAACGTTCAAATATTCACATAAACAAGCAAGCCTCAGCTTAACACCTTTTGCCACATTGTCACGTAAAAGGCATCGGGTTGCATCCTGCCAACCGCCACAAATTCGATGGAATGTGCTGACGCCGGTACTGCCGAGGAGTGCAACAGATAGCAGTAGCGGAGCAGCTTATTATTAAGTATAGAAATTGTTAACGTATTATTTTGAAGTCAGTCTTCACCCAATTACACTTTTGAACAGTTCTTTTAGTTAATAAAATAATAAATTCAATCAAAATCAAACCTAAAAATGTTTAACTTATATTCCACCATTTATATAAGGTGTTTTAAGTCCCCCTTATCTTACTTTATCTTCCTTGTTCTATATCCTTGAAGTTGTTAATCCCTGCAGAAATGCAAAATTCGAATTTCGAAAATTATAGAGATGTGTGTTTAAGGAAATGTGTTTATTTAGCGGGTTAATGATTAATAGTTAGTTGGTTAAGAGTTGGTTTAAATAGGTTGCAGTTGTTATTGAGTTTCGATATAACGTCTGGTTAAAGAGCCTATGAAAGATCCTTTGTCCACGGTAGAGAAAGTAACTTGCCGGGTATTCTTTGGAAGCTTAAATGAGAAGAGGATTAGAATGAGTATTTAGGACGACTCAAAAACTAACGACTTAAAGAGTGTATATAATATAGGAGTTAATTAATTGTTTTACAATCGTTTCTTCTGGGCTTTAGCGACCTACTCACCAGATGTGTCTTAGTAATCATCGCATTCCGTGGCTCGACCAAAATTCTTCCTGTGCTTGAGTATTCTTGGCCTTCCTGTCCTCCATTCGTTACCATATCGGCTACGTATTCGATGTTTGTTACCCCTGTACAGGAACCACTTTTCACAGCAAACTTTAAAACAACGTCCAAGCCTAGAGCGCAATCCATAGTCTCCGCTCTAACATTATATTCTCCAAATTTTTGCCCATACGGTATCAGCCACTTTATAACCTGCACCAGGCTCTCTACCGGCTCAGTTTGCAGCAAGCCAAGCAACACATACGAGGTAACCTCTAGATTACTCACGCTCAGAGTAAGGTTTGCATCAGAGCTGTCCTCACTGTAGGTCCACCACTTCCGGTTGGAGTCGGCCTCCGTAGAATCACAACTGAGCAGACGTTCTTTTAGTGCATCCGCCGCTGGATGCACTGCCAGCTGCATGGCGTAGAAGGCCACAGCCAGATCGTAACGAGAGCTCGTAGCGCTCAAGCTGGCCAAAATGTACTCAAAAGCTAGATCAACAGTGCTAGCGTACTTTTCCAGATTTTCCTAAATCACTTTTGCAAATTGACAATATACCATATATGGAAATTTATGCACTCACTTTGTTTTGTAGAAAAGCTAAAAGAACTAGAGCGGCCAAGCCAACGCCAAGCTCGGGTTGAAAGGGATATTTATACGGATATAAATATACTTTAACGAAGTCGCCACAGTCCGTCTGTTGAGAGGACAAATAATCGAGCCCCCTCTCAATGATCTCTGCATCGATGTCGATAAACTTCGAGGCTCTCTGAAAGGTCGCGATTATCACAGCTGTAACATGAGGACTACCTTTTTCATCACGGCTGGCCCAGCCAAAGGAACAACCATCTTCCAGCACGGCGGCCACCTCGCGCTGTATGGCTTCTTTTAGTTTGTTTGTAATGTCCTGGGCCAATTCGGAATCCAGTTGATCTTGACTCTAAAGGAGTTGGTTTTTAATGTCAATATTTAATATGCAATCAGCTAGACATCACATCCCGTTCAAACCTGCAAGTATTCCAAAACCACTATGTTGGGTATGACGGTCGTCATGTGTAACATGCCGGTATAGTACATGAGGCCAGCATAGTTCGCTAACTCAGCTAGAGTGGGCCCAAGCAAATTGCTCTGAATACTGAATTCGGTTGTGAGGAGTTCGCAGTTCGTTGGAATATCGATTTCGTAGCTGCCACTGTACTCTCCTTGTTCATAGAGGTCCACTTCGAAGTGTCTCGACCTGCACATAAGTTCCAATGTGGCACCCACGTCCGAGTGATCTGAGGGTTCTAGTGCTACTTGATAGCTTCCAGTCGTTGCTTTTATTTCGATAGGTGCTTCTGTCATAGCAAAGCCCGTGTCTGTATTAATGGATATTACCGTCAATAGCCAGGTGGTGGCAATATCGGGCAGTTTCTCAATCATGGTCAGGCAGCCATCATCGTCTCTGGAAAGAAACTCTCTATAAAAAACTATTTCCATAACACTGTACTCTCCACAGTACGCTGTTCGGAAATCATTGAGCTAATTTTGCTGAGTATAGCCTAAACGTAGTATATGTCGACGGCGAAAAACTGTCGAACATCAACATATACTATTTTCCCAATCATCACTCACGTATGTCTGTTGAAGAATATCCAATTGCTCAGGGGTTGGTTGCGTTCTTGTATTTTGCGCTGTACCTCCTTCTTTTCGCGATTGACATCGATGCCATAATTATTGTTAATGTAATCCATATGCTCCCGATCGGACAAGCGCTGATTCCAGCCGTCTGCATCGCCTAAGACGTATTGCAGAACGCAAAAAGCGGACCAATGGTATATCGTTTATCCATTCGAACATACAAATGTACCTTTAGTGAAACCATGCCAAATCGCATTAGTAAAAGTCACTAAGCCCGATACTATCCCGGGGTATTCACCGAATCCATCCAACCAGGGCGTTTGACTACGTATCTTAAATAATGCCTTGAAGATGTCTTTGGAGCACATGTCATTCCCAGACTCTAACAGCACAGAGTTCGTGTCGACAGCCATAAGAGCAAGCAAGGAGTTAGGAGAACTTTTTATTTGAAACTCAATTTCATCGCCCACTTCAGCAGAGGAAGGGTTTTCAATTTCAAGCTACATTTGGAAAATAAGAATGTTGGGGTTTAGGCTTGGGGTTTATAATTAATCATGTAACTGTTGTACCTTGTTTTCGAAGTCATGCTTGAGACTAAAACCGATTTCATCGAAAAAGAGCTCACCCTCGTACACAAAATAAGCAAGCAAGAATGCCCTGGGCACCAGCTGAAAGGTGGTCTCTAGCAAAATGGTATATTTACTCTGCATTCCCCCTGCCTCTCGGTCAACTTCTTCATCGTCCTTCAAAGACACAAACTCGCTGTGTACAATATTACCGCGAGCGGTGACGAAGTATACGAAGTACGTTGTTTGTTTCTTCATTAAAACTTCGCATGAAATAATTTCACCTATTTTCGGGCTAAAAATGAGGGAATCGGGAGAGTTTGTTGACCATACTATTAGAAGACAATAATATCTTACTTACTCGTCGTTGAGCACCTTTAACGCAATGGGTTTATTGCTTTCGACATCGCAGGATAACGTGAATGCCGACCAACCTCCACAGGAGACACATTCACCATCCTTGTCGACGTCGTCAGCCAGGCTCTGCTTCGATATAGTCAAGATCTCGGTCACAGTTTCCTTTGAAACGTGTGCTTCTGCCTCAACAGTCACCTCCAAAGCCAGCGAAGCCTTGCGAAAGTAAGTTTTAGTTAGAAAGTCTTTCTCTATGCCAAGCTCATGTTCGATGTCGAATATTATATTGGTTATGACGCCATCGATGTCAGCATACTTCGCAATGGTTCTGCATCCGAGTCCAAAGTATCCCCCAATGCTTCGGATACTTACAATGCAACGTCCTTTAACTGGCGCACCGTCAGCATATCTGAGGGACAGTAAATTGCATATGAAAAGTGTTCATAACTCAGGCACTCAACTCACTTCGCCTCAACTGAAAGCTTTATAAATGCACTGTCGTAGCGCACTTTTCGGGCTGTGTTGATAACGATATCAAACTTGGGTTCCTCATATTCGATTATCTCAAAACACTTGGTTGTGATGGAGTGTTCACCAATCTGCACGTCGATTATGTAGATTCCGAATGGCACATCATCGCTAATGGCCCACTGCCCGGTGTACATGCCGTTTACTAGCTCGATATTGGAAAAATCTGCAACTATGATCTCCTCATTTTGCTGCAAAAGACTTAAGTTCGGCTCCATATCTTATGCTATAATGCGGCAATTTCTGACCTGAATCACTATTCTGATAGGCAGCTCAATCTGTGCTGGCCTCACGTTGCTATCCAGAAATACAACTCTGAAGTCCACCTTATCCGATCTTTTGAACCCCTGTTTGTCCAGCTGTATGTAGACCAGAGGATTCTCCTCCACAAAGTTAAGTTGGATGCGTTCGCTGAAGTTGAGTACTGCATTGCCGCAAACCTCCAGAAAGTATTCAGCGATCTCTAATTTCGGTACCTAAACGTGTTGTTTACACAGCCGTCCAGTAGTAAATGAAAATGCATTATTTTAACATAACCTTTTTTCTCTCACCTCAAACACAACCATTTCCGTCGACTTCGGCGAAACCTCTACCAACTTCTGCTCATGGTAGTTCGCCCCCATGAGGGTGACACTGATCGTGGGTGACTCGTCCGCTAGAAGAAGAGTTACTGCTACAGTGTACTTTGAATTGGACCGAATGGTACCGGGTGCTTCCACAGTATAAAAGCTGAATTTGAAACAAGGTATAAAAAACGTTATAGCATATAGAAATTCATGAATAATTTAGTTTAATAATCCGCATTTAATGTCTTTTGGAGTTTTTATGATTTCCATCCTGCTTCAGGAAAATGTCAGGACATTTGCAGGATTTGCAGAACAAATTGCATGTAATTATTCGTAAGAGCGAAAAAGTTTATTCACTGTTTTTTCGAGCTTTTTGCTTTACTCTCAACGGATCAGCTGTTTCGTTTGCATTCACTGCCGAAAGAATAGAGTAAGGATACGCTTTTATACTGTTTGTGAGTGAGGGTTTCTAAGTGGGAGTTGGGTTGTTTTCGTTGCCGTTTCCTTTGATTGCGCAATATCCAGATGACATCATTTAATTCGCCTTCATTTGAAGGTAATTTGTAAAAGCGTTTCACAAATTTTTTCTATTTTAATTCATTTGTTATGTTCAAATTATTTTAACGTTTAAGTTCATGTTTTTTTGTAATTTTTATTAACTGTTGTATTTTTCACTTTTCTGACCGTTCTTGTTGCAGCACCTCGTCTTCCAGCTCATCCATCCTGGTTGCTCGGCAAAAACTAACTGAATTGCAGAGAAAGTTTGCGCTATCAAAATAGAGACTCTGAGGAAATGTTTTTGTTATTTTGTTTGAGTTTTCCTTTTCATTTCACGTACTCCTGCAATATCGAAGGAGAATTTTGAAATTTTTAACTAAATTTAAAATTTAATTATCTAAGGATATTTTAAAGGATATTAATTATGCGTAAATTTAATGAGCTACTAATACAATAGTTGTTCCACGAAGTCATAGTCGAAGTTATTTGAATTTTAAAAATCTTACAACAGCAACAAAGCGAAGAACAGTTAAATAGTTTAAGAAAGTGTGTTGGTCTTTAATTATTCGATCAGTACTAAATCAATTATAATTACAAGTGCCGATTATAACCGATTTTATAGCTGCCACTAAAACCATGGGAGGTTCAGTTCCACGAAGCGAAACTTTAAGTCAATTTTTTACCAAAGCTCTCTCCACTTCGGGCAGCGTTTATCTAAAGCTCGCACACATGGTCACAACCGAATGCCTAACTTTGGCTTAAATCAGTTGAAGACGCGAATCGTAGTGAGTAACAACAAGACGGTTAATCATTTCATCGCTAAACACGGCTCAAACCAAGTGCGCGGCAACAAAGAGACAACGATTAACGTCAAGCGGCTGACGCACCGCTTCTGTGGATACACATACCTGTACTTAAGTTTTGCCCGCATTCTGACAACAACAAATAGTTTGTAGTTTTCAGTCCACCCTGCAAGATAATTGGAATGCTTGAAGAGGTGCTCAAAGTAAATAAGCAACTAAGAGTTTCAAACTAAACAACAACAAAGTGATTTTGTTAACAAAGCGTATCAAGATGCTGAAACGTTATCCGGCGATTGGCCTCTTAATGTGCTTGGCCCATGTGGCGGTCTTAACTACAGGTCAAGGGTTAGTACAACAGAAGCGTGAATCGAAAATTTAAGCTTTAATAGGAATGATAAAACATATATGCATTTTAGAAACACAGTCAACTGCGTCTAATATTACGTTGCCTGCATAACACATGCTGTTATGTTACCAGCAGGTTTTTTGTGCACACCTGAGTTCGGAATTTTTATTCACTTTCCTCACCATGAACTACACACTTTTACACTTTTCGGTTGTTCAGAAATAAGCGCTCCACTTCTAGACTCTCGTTTTCGCCTTTAAGTTTTTCAGTGATCTCACGCTATTAAAATGAAGTTTGCTGTCTACGAAACAAAAGACTTCAACTCAGTTTTAGTTCATTATCAGCTCCACTTTTCCCATGCGAAGAGAAGTGGTGAATTGAGAAATGTAGGGCTAAGTGAAGCAACACTTTTACTCTTTTATTGTTGCATATTAATGATGTAATTATATTGTTGTAATTATATCGATGTCAATCAATCAAGAGTGTTTATTCTGTGTGGATTGTATATTGTACATTGCATCACTTCAAGTTTTGAACTGCTTCCACCGCCGAATGCTGCGATTTCAATCTCGAATCAAGCCCACGCATGCGCTATACTCGTCCGCTCACCTTGAAGTGCTACATATGTCGTCAATGACCGCTACAAGTGACGCTGATGATTCAGAACGTGAAATATTTCTCCTCGGAGTGAACTAAAATTTTCACGAGAGCAATCATCTCTTATATCTGCCATATAGACGTACATACCTACATATATGATTGTTATCTTCCTTCCTAAGAACTTTAAATCTATTTTGCACCTCTTATTTGTATAATTATACAAATAGTTTCATTATACTCACGGAAATCAAAAAGAATGTAAAATAATAGAGATGCTATATCAGATTTTGCAGTGTTTAAACTTAATTAAATATGTATATTAAATGTACCTAATATTTGTTGATTAGACGAATGAGAGCTCAAATCAGATAGAAGTTTAGAAAATCAGTTAAAAATTATGCGAGAGTTAAAAAAGCGAACTGGTACAAAAGACACAAAGACACAAATTTTGTGGCACAAAGCCTTAGAGTACGATGGAGCGAGATTTGTGAGTCAGGTAATTAAAAACCCTAAGTCTAGTACATCTTGCAGGCAAAGTAAAGCATTAACTGAGAATCATTACTTGCAATGGAGTTATGAAAAATCACGATGACTAGCGATCACTTTCAGTTTCCATCTGATCTGATTACTCCTCAGATTACTCCTTATTATGAAAAAACGAAAGCTTCACTTCAAATGTACGTGTGTCATTTCCACGGGAAGCACGATGAACCTGTTAAATCGATTTGTTCAACGCAAATGCAAAGATGAAGCTCAAACCAAAATAGTGAATAAACCCGTGAGCGATTCAATGAAGAGTGGGCGAAGATAAGGCGAACAAAGCCATTGCGATTTTTTTGTTGTGCAACATGTTTTCGAATTGGGAGTAAATTCCATTCAACTCGAAGCTCCTTTTTATCGTAACATATGTACATATTTAACGTATTAACGCGAAGTACTACTTGCTCGATCAACAGCCAGAATTTTGTGGGAAAAATGGTGGGTGTAATATACCATAACGACGTTAATTTTTCGGAAATAAGTTTTGACGGTGAAACTCTATCCTTGAGAATTTCTAAAAATGGATGAATTTATACGCTTCCTTTCATCTAGTATACATTTGACTCTGTCCGCTAGTACAAGAAGGTCGATTTCTATAATTCATATTACAGCATAGCATTTTTGTAAATATTATATTATATCTCTTTGCACTGACTGCTTCCAGACAATATTCCATTATTGCGCCGAGCACACTACGACCGAATTCACAATATCATGTGGCCGTGAGTGTTCACAAATCTGGTGGGCCCTCCAAAGTTAAACTGGGCCTCTTAAGTTCTGCCTACTCGGATTTCAAAATGGTCGAAGTACGCCCGTACTCGTCGGAACTGGTACAATTTGAGGTGGCTTCGCATTTGATTTCTTACCTTGCCAATTAATTTCGATTAAAATAATGTTCCTTCAGATTCCAGCGCTGAAGCCGGACCGTTATAGCCTTACGATGGAAGGAGTTGCCGGCATAGTTTTCACGAATGAGACTCTACTCAACTTCGAATCTAAACAATTTACGGTGCTGGTGCAAACCGACAAAGCTATCTACAAACCCGGCGATACCATGCGCTACCGTGTGCTCCTTTTGGATGCGAATTTGAAACCGGCCCGCCAATTCGTCGCTGTCAATGTGGAAATCAAGGTCAGTTTGTAGCGATATCCGTATTAATGTATATCAATCTTAACATGTCGGTTGCTTGAAGGATGCTGGCAACAATATCATCAGAAGCCTTCAAGATATACGCCTCACGAATGGAGTGTACTCGAATGAGCTACAATTTTCGGATCCCCCCAAAATGGGCGAATGGTCTATATACGTTGACGTCATGGGAGAACACCACAAACGAACTTTTGAAGTTGTCGAATACATACTGCCAAAGTTTGATGTGAATATTGCCACCTCAAAACATGCCGTCTACAAAGATGGCAAAATCAGAGCCACCGTGAAGGCGAAGTAAGAGGTTTCTGGGGAAAATTACCCTTTGTTATACTACTTATCCTTCTCTTGCAGCTACGCTTTCGGAAAACCTATCAGAGGCGAGGCTACGCTTTCAATTTATCCCACATTTTTTGGATCGCTTCAGCCTTTTGTCAACGATCTGATCACCCGCAAAGTGATGCCTATCAACGGTGCGGCATTCTTTGAATTCGACATTAAAGATGAACTGAAGTTAAAGGAAGACTACGAACGAGAATACTTGCTCGATGCCCTTGTTGAGGAAAGTTCCACCGGGTCGGTGCAAAATATCTCTACAGTAATCACTCTACATTTGGATCCATATCGTGTGGAGGTCTTGAAGATACCGAGCTACTATATACCCGGTGTGCCGTTCGAAGTAACTGTAAGTGAGCCGAATAGTTGAACCACACACAATGTTATTTAATACATCTTTAAAGTAAAGTACGCTTTGGGCCCATAGTCAATAATCATGCACTCACGAACGGATGCGCATGAAATGTGCGTCCATCACAGTCTCACAAAGCCATGTTCTTTTTAATGTTTTTGATACACTTTATAAACCCCTTATCCCTTGTTGTTATACCCTACACCCGAAATGATAAGGCTATATTAACTTTATTTTTCCGTTTATAATAAAGGAACACCCGTTTATATAGAAAAGTATCTGTCTGGATCAGCGTCACATCCTTAGTCGGTTTCGCCCTGTGGAAACCACGATTACAGGAAATCGAAAAGAGTTATCGTCATAAAATTTAAAACGAATATTCTCTGCCATCATACACTATTGAGGATTCAAAATCGGGAAAATCGTGCCACCGCCTGCTTTTTATAGCGATATGAATTTATCCTTGTTATACCCTGCAGACGAAGTTAGAGGGTATATTCACTTACTGCTTCCGTTTGTAACGCATTAAAGGAGGCGTGACAGGTATAGAAAAGTATATATATTTTTGATCCGCGTGACCTCCTGAGTCGATTTAGCCATGTCCGTCCGTCTGTCTGTTCGTCTGTCTGTCTGTGGAAATCGAAATGTGGCGAACGAATAGAGATACATATCTAAATCAAACTTGGTACGAATATTGTTTATCATTAGAAACAATATTGAAAATGGGCAAAATCGTACCATTACCACGCCTAGTTCTTATGGTGAATATAAATTCATCCAGGCTTATAGCTCAATTTCTCAGCTTGTAGAACGAATTTGCGGTTTAAATTTTGTCCAGAAATCCACTGTCTCTGACGAAAACAGACTACCACAAATGGGCGTGGTCCGCCCACTAATTAAATAAAATTCGATTACAGGAGAACGAATAGAGATATTTTCATCATATTTGGCACGAATATTATCTGTCATCACATGCTATTTGAGATTGAAAAGGAAAAAATTAGACCATTGCCACGACTAATTTTTAAGAAAACGTGTAAGGTATATGAACTTCGGCCAGACCGAAGTTAACACTCTTTCTGGTTTTTTAGCTCAATTTCTCAGCTTGTGGATTTTTAAACTGAAATTTAATACTCCCGGGTCCGCCGTCTCATACCAAAATATAATCCCAAAAATGGACGTTGTCCGACGACTGGTGACAAAACCCACGATTACAGCAGAACGAGTGGAAACAACGTCATGAAATTCGGTAATAATATTTTCTTTCATCTAAGACTCCCTTAGGTATCGATGGAGAAAATCGGACCACTGTCACCACTTGTTTTGTAGTCAATATTAATCCATCCGATTTGATAGCTCTCAGCTGAAGTGTATTCCCGGATTTAATGTATCAGAGCAAATTGACTCAAAAAATATGGGTTTTATTCGCCCACTGAATTTAACTATAAATGCTTCCTACGGTCCTGACAAATTTACACTAACACGTACCACATTAATTTCATAGTTCGAGCATTTTCTGATATAGCACAAAGTTTCTCGTTCATGGAACTAAATAAGTTACAACTTGTAAGTATTTTCTTTGTAGGCTAAGGTTGTACGGAATGACGGTGCACCAATGAAGGACTTTAAACCGGAACTAACCGCTTACCTAACTAATGTTTATGGCAGCAGCGAGATATACAACAAAACCATCTACATGTTGGACACCAGCGGCGAGGTTAAGATGAAATTTACAGTCCCCTTAGGAGACAAAGATGAGTTCCATTCATGTATTGTGAGTAGATGAGTTTTGATATTGTTAGAAAATCAAAGTAATCAATTTGATGCCATCCGCAGGTGGATTATTTTGGCATTATAACCGACATTGGCAAAGTTCCACGGAAGCACCTGCACAGCAAAAATTACATTACTGCCAAAGTTATGGATGACAGGTTTGTGATCATCCTTCTACTTCATTGACCCTTCTGTGCTGCGTTTCTCCTTATTCAAGTTTATTTTTTTGTAGTGTCAAGGTTAACCACGAAGTTTCGGTCGCCGTCCGCTCAAATGAACCCCTCAAGTATTTCGTTTACCAGATTGTGGGACGCGGTGATATCCTCCTATCACATTCAGTTGAGGTAGCGAATAAGAAATATTCCCAAAGTAAAATTAAATCTTAAATTCAACGTACAGGTGGCTGATAGCACATCTCATAGTTTTAAATTCCTGGCTACATTTGCCATGGTACCCCGCGCCAAACTAATGGTGTACGTTGTGATGAACGGAGAGTTCCTCTACGATGAGCAGATTATAGAGTTTGAAGAGGGTTTGCTGAATAATGTAAGTGTTCGACTCGAGCAGCCCACTTAAATTTAAAAAATTAATCACAAAATTGTGTAAAGGTACAAATCGATGCACCTTTAAGAGCACCTCCTGGACAGAATATCGAGATCACTATTGCTACCAAACCCAAGTCTTATGTAGGTCTAATGGTGGTAGATCAGAATGTGTTGAGAGTAAGAGAAGGTAAGAACGAAATTTCCAACTGCGATTCAAATTTGATTGCTTTACTCCTCGTTCTCAAGGAAACGATCTCTCCTATAGTAACCTAATGGAAGCCCTCATCCAATATGAATTCCACGATAAAAACGCCCCTATAGGCTCGCCGGGAAGGCTTTCAGGTGTTGTGATAATGTCCAATATAAATTTCATTACAGAAAAAGGTTTTTACATTCATATAGTTTATGTGACTACAATCAATAAACGTGAATCTTTTTTACATTAAATATGAGCAGAGCCAAGTCACTCCACACCAATGCGTGACGAGGAAGATAAACTGACAACGATACGCAAAACTGACATCGGCCCAGCACATAAGATCGAGGTCAATACACGGGCACCCGGCAAGGGGCCGTATGCTTTCTCGTACACACCCAAACCATTTTGGCACAACCCTCGCGTCCATGTGATGCGTGAACCCGTCGATACTTGGATCTTCACAAACATCTCCACGAACAACGACGGACGAATTACACTTCAACGACGTTTGCCCAGCTTCATGACTTCGTGGGTGGTGTCGGCTTTTGCTCTGGATCCCGTTACAGGGCTGGGACTGTCGACACCCATGCATTTGTTGCAATCTTTTAAGGAATTCTACATATCCACCGACCTGCCTTATTCGATTCGGATGGGTAAAACTCTCTTTCCCACAAAACTCTTCTCCGGTTGTCCATATTATTTGCTACCTTTTTTAGGCGAAATCATTGCATTACCTTTCGTGGTGTTTAACAACAAAGACAGTGATCTGGATGTCGATGTCACGCTTTACAATACCGCGCAAGAGTTTGATTTTACATCGTTCGACACCAAGGCTACTCCGAGTACGTGATCTTTACTTTGTTTCTGAAGTGTATATTTTATTAGTCTTATAATGTTCAGAAATAGTGGAGCTCTACAGTCGTCGTACAATTCGCGTGCTCGCCAAATCCGCCAAATCAATTTCGTTTATCGTTACGCCAAAGAAGGTCGGCCCCATTAATGTTAAAGCTGTGGCCAGCACGCAGCTGGCGGGCGATACTGTGGAGAACACTCTGCTAGTTGAACATCCGGGTGCTGAAGAAACGGTAACTCGTGGCCTTTTGTTGGACTTAAGTGCGAGTTCGCAACTAAAGCAAAACGTAACAATCAGTGTACCGCGCAACGCTATCTCAGATTCCACCAAAATCGAGATCTCGGCGGTGGGCGACGTTATCGGCAGCATTTTGGGAAACGTGGATCATCTAATCCAACATCCAACGGGCTGTGGTGAACAAACTATGGTCAGTTTCATGCCAAACATAATAGTGCTCAGATACCTTCAGGTGAGGCAAACTATTAATGTGAACTTGTATCCAACTTTGTAGTCTTTGAAGGATTATATATATACTCGAATCTTGTTGAATGCATTCTAGCATCTTCGGTTACTAACGCCAGCTATCGAAATGCGAGTAAGAAAACACCTCGACATTGGGTATCAACGAATGCTTTACTATCGTCACGCCAACGGGGCGTTCAGCGCGTTTGGACTCTCCGAAAAGAACAGCTCGACTTGGCTGACAGCTTATGTAGCGCGAACCTTCCGCCAAGCAGCCGCATTCACTCAGATCGATGAAAACGTAATCCGCACTGCGCTTACTTACGTCGTCAGCATGCAGTTAGTTGATGGTAGCTACGCAGAAAAAGGCGATGTCTTCGAATACTTTGACGATAACCAATTGGCATTGACGGCTTTCGTAACCTTGGCACTGTTGGAGAATGTTGTAAGTTGTCTGCGGCTTTAGCAAGGCATAATATAAAACTATAAAACCATAAACAGCACCTCTACGGTGAGTACAGAAACAACATAAACAAAGCTCTGGATTTCATAGCACGAAGTCTGGATGGCACCAGCGATGTTCATGCCATGGCTATTGGTACCTATTTACTTTCGTTGGCGAATCACGGCTCCAAAGGTTCCTTCATCCAAAAATTAGATGCAGTGTCCAATAATGAAGGTGAGGGTGTTACTTTGTCATTCTTACAAGCGTACAACTTTACTATTTTTTGAGACGGCAAAAAATGGTGGAGCAAATCTGCACCCGCTGCAGAAGCACAATCGCCCTGGTACAACCGCACACGTACCACCAACATTGAAATCTCATCATACGCTGCATTGGCGATGCTGCAGAACAATTTGATTATTGAAGCGTTGCCAATTCTGAAGTGGTTAGTGGATCAACGCAATGAATTTGGAGGTTTTGCATCCTCCCAAGATACAGTCGTGGGTCTGCAGGCGTTGTTGGCATTCGCTGAACGATTCTCAAACCAAGCCAACAACGTACAAATCGGCTTTCACTATGGGCAGGGCATTGAGACGCTAATCAATGTTAACGAGCAAAACTCGCTGGTTTTACAGAGCTATCAGGTTCGTTTTGTAAGGTAACAAAGTCTATGTTAACGAGTAGTGTATTGGTAATTCAGTTATGTACATATGTATAAATACGTATGCATCTACGAAACAAATCTTCCAAATTTAGCTGCCGAATTCTATCAAGAACATCACAATAACCGCGACAGGTAGAGGTTTGGTGCTGGCTCAGCTTAGCTACAAATACAACACAAATGTGACCAGTGCTTGGCCAAGATTTGTGCTCGACCCGACAGTAAATAGGAACTCGCATTCAGATTACCTGCATCTCTCAGCGTGCACAAGGTAAGTACTTTCATCCGATTAACTGTTAGTTCTTAATTGCATATCAACACAACAGTTTCGTGCCTGTCGAAGGCGGCGCCAATCGCTCAAATATGGCTGTCATGGAAATTTATCTGCCCAGCGGTTTTGTGGTCGACACTGATACGCTACCCACTCTAGAATCCAGCGAACGCATTAAGGTAAGTGCAGTGGTAAGGTGCAGTATTAAAACATCTAAAAGCACAGTAATCTTTTGTTACAAACAGAAAGTGGAAACGCAGAGACGCAACACTGTGGTCATTATATACTTCGACTATTTAGATCGTCGCGAGGTCTGTCCCACATTACACGCCTATAAAACCATAAAGGTGACAAAGCATCAACTGGTGCCGGTTGTTATGTATGATTATTACGATAACGGTGAGTTCCGTACGTTTCCTCTGATGGGCCTTTCTTAAATGAATCTATGTCTGTCTACAGCGCGGCGGGCACGGATGTTCTACCGAGCGCCAAAATCCGGACTCTGTGATATCTGCGAAGATGCTACCTGTGGTGCACTCTGTGAGAAGGCAGAGAAGCGCGAGTCTCGCCGACTTGAAGAAAGCTTGGAGGCCAGCACTTTTGGCTCGGCTGACGTGAGCCAGCCGATGTTATCAACAGTAATGCTGTTAACGCTGTACGCATGTCTGGCAAACTAAACTGGCAAATATGTCTTTCATTGAAATACCAACGACATCAGTTTTGAACCGTTGATTTTGTATGGATAATATTTAACACAAAGCTTTAACATAGTATAAAAGATAAGTAATAAATTATGATAATCGACCTGTTATTGAAGAATGTATTTGCTATAAGACGATATATTTAACGTAATACTTGTAAATTATTATAATTCTAAAAATATAATAATCCTAAAAACATTGTTAATAATATAAAATTCGACACATATGTATAATTTATTTTCTATAAAACGCTACTATAGTTGTTTTAATCTACCTTCTCTAACAAATAATATAAATTCTAAAAATGTCTAATAATAAAATAATCATACTAACAAACTGAAATGCTTAAAGTTTCACTTCATCCTTTTCGGTTTTTTGCTTTCCATAAGGCTCATTATGGTCTTCCGAAGCTCTTCAGTTTCGCTCAACTCCAGTTCGTAATTACGAATCTGCTCGTTCTTTTCCTGTAGCTGCGTCTCGAGCACTGTAATGACGCCGTCAGATTTCCGCTTCGCTTCCTTTTGTTCATCAAGTGCTTTCTGCGTTTTTGTCAATTCGCGCTCCTTCTCTTCGAGGTGGCGCAGTTTTTCCTTGATATCGACTTCGAAGGCCGCGATGGTTTTCTTCAGTTTATCAATACGATATGCCTACAAAATAAAATTAGACGATTTTAGATACTTGTATTAGAAATTTGAGATTTTTTATATTAATATTAAGGTGCTAACGTTCTCTTTTGAAGTAGCTTGCAATTTCTCGAAGTCCTCCGTTTTGACATGTAGTTGATCCAGGAGTTCATTGAAGTCTTTCTGCAGAACTAAAAAGAAACAATTGCTTTAGAATTTACATGATAAACATCAACCTACCAGAGACCCGAGACAAAACAGCGAATTTAATAAAAAGAAATAGTAAATCGAAAAACAATATTAATTTTTAGACTAACGTGATGCAGAGGTCTCTAGAGTATTTAATTTCTTACACGTACCAATCATCTCCGAAACCTTTACTGCCAAACGTTTCTCACTGATTTGAAGTGATTCCGATTGTTCTGACAACTTTTTCATAAGATCTGTCAAGTTTCGCTTGAGGCTCACTTTTTGTTCTTTAAGATCTTTGCACTGAGTTTGTAAACTAAAGACAACATATTTGAAATACTAATATTTGAAGTAATGGTTTATTTGTGGAAATCCTACCCTTCCTGGTTGATGTGCAGTTCAAAATTCATTGTATGATATTTTTTCAGCTCTGCATTTTGCAAATTAATTCGTTGCGTTAAATTGGTGATCTACGAAAATATTCACATCTCATAAGAGTTTTAAGATTTTGGAAAGGCCGAAGCAAACCATACCTCATTACTAGCATCCTCCAGACGGCGGCGCATCGCACACTCCGAAGTGTTGAACTTGTCCAGTTTATAATTGAATAACTCAACGATTTGAGAAGTGGGCACGTTATTGAGTAGATTATTGTTATTAGCGTTCGAGATAACTTCAATCAAAGCATTCAACCGCTCCTCGATCTCCTTGTTGACGAAAGTCTGGTGGCATTTTAGAATGGAATTTAAATTGCGCCAAAGGTCAGGCGGTGGTGATTGCGCTCTATTTTCGAAAGTGGAATTTAAAGTTGAAATGTGCTGCCGAAAAATGAGAAATTAAATACCAATAATTCAGTGTTATAATTCCCGCGCGAGTCCAAAGCCACGACTCACCTTCGCCACCTGTATCTGCGGAAAATGCTCAAACTGCGATATCTGAAAGACTGCGCCACAGACCACCTCGCTGCCATACAACATAGCACGGGCGAGTGCGCATTGTATCTGCGGCATCTGCAGTAAAGTGCAGCACTTTTCGAAATACGCTTTCTTTGCTATACCAGCAAAGTTAATGATGAGCAATAAACAATGCACGAACATTTCAACATCCGGAGCTGGAATGCTTGATCCGGACGACAGTTCCGGCTTGATCGCCAACAACGGGGCGAGAATTTTATCGAAGTACGACTCAGTTATTTTGGACAAAATCAACTTTTCCGTTTTCGATTGATGCAGCAACGTCAACAATAGTTTCAATATTGCGCTGGTGTGTTGTGCCGACGTTTCAGACTTTTCCGAGGTAGCAATTAGTTGTATAATGATAGAAGGGTCGCGCGCAATACGAGCAGCAATAGATTCCTTCTTAGCTAGAATAGGGGAAAATAAGGAAGGCTAATTAACTGTATTAAAAATGCAGAAACACTTTTCAATACTAACCTAACCGCACTAAGCTCTCAAGCAAGTTGACGGCGTTGATACCACAGATTTCTGATTCAATCCAATTGCAAAGCAGATCAAATATGCGTGGTATGTTTGAATCCAAACTGATGCAGTTCTCAGAGCCATCCTCATTGGGTACGCCACTGAGCTCCAATATATAACGAATGAGTTGAAACAGGAGAGACAAGCAAAGCTGTTGTTTGCGCGGATCATCGCTGGAATCATCGACGTTAGAGCGGGTTTCCAGATGCTACAAAAAATCAGGCGAATGAACGGAATAGTAGCAAAAAAGCATAAACTTAATCGACCCACATCTAACAGTTTCTCGATATCTTCGCAGTAGTGCTGGTAGGTGCACATGGCTTGATGTAGTCCATTGTGAGTTTGCGAATCTGTCAGGAATCCAACGATATGCCGCAAGTATGGCACATTCCATTGCTTAATGCAGTCATCAACCGCAGCGGCCAGTGTCGAGCGAAGAAATATAGTCATATCTTTAATGTCTGGAGTGTGAATATCCTCCGAAAGGATAATAAGCATTTTGTTGGCCAGCATACCGTAGTTTTGTATCTTGCGGCTGAAGCTCGATATGTTAACAGTGCGCAAAAAAAGAAATAAAACTACGAAGTTCTTGTAACAGAGATTAATCAGAATGGAAAGCGCAAGTTGCGCAGACGTTCCGGACTCTTCCTCCCCATTGTAAATAATGTGCACCAACTGTTCGAGGAGAACAATTATGTACGGTTCCTCCCACGTAATATGTATGCCGTAGCTGAGCTCCTGTAACAGGATAAGTAGCCGCTCAATACGATCATGTCCTTGAGTACGTTTTAGTACAAAAGTCAACAAAGGCACGAAACGAAATTCATCGACCAGAACGCCACGTGCCTCTAAGTTACGGCTACAGTGTTGCAAGACCGCAATGCACGCCCACAAGGCATCCGAATCGGTGCTCAAGTTGCCGATTACGGCGTGGAGATCAATGAAGAACTTGGAAACCTCCAAGGAGGATGGGGTGAAATGTTGCGGCTGAATCGCTGTGCTAAGTAACTGTAGAACGAAAAAGTACATAAAAAATAAATAAATAAATAAATTAACAACCCACTGAAGCACTACGATTGAGCAGCACTAACGATTCTTCGGACTTGCGAACACAATACTGTTTGGCCAAAACGCAGAAGTCGCGTAAGTAGGAAATAGCCAGTTGTGTCGTTGCGTCGCTGATAGCATTCTCGTCATAGTTAATCGCTTTGCGGGTTGTCATTTGTGATGCGCGGATGTGAATTTAAATATTTTATAAATTTAAATGCAAGACTTCCACTAATTAACATGCAACTTGGTTACGGCTAGGACGCGCGTTAAACTCGCATTTAAAAAAAACATTTGACCAGCTGTCAAAAGCAGAATGGTTTCAATCTGACGTCGTTAGTCGCGCACTCTGTTATATGAAACATAAATTATTGGTTTCCAGTTTCTTCTAAACTTTGGAATCAAGCATTATTTGTAAACTGTTAGGCATAACTTGACCGTTAGAAAATCCCTTCAATTTTGGTGTTATTGTTTGTTGTAGCTATTGACAACAACAACAACTTCTTTTGTTCTCATACAGTTATCGAATTATCGCTCGTCGAAATTTGAAATTCTTCTAGCTGTATCTCCTAAACTATTATAGATGTCTGGATAGGATGAGTAACGTTATAAATAAATGTAAAATACATTTTATTTATGTGACATAAAAAATTGTATAATGTCCTTGAATAATGTAGAAGACACAGAAATTCGAATTTCGAAGGGCGATAACTATACGAGATTAAAAAATAAGTTGTTGTTGTTGTTATAAGTAGCGCCAAAAGCGACAACAACCACAAAAAACAAGAATATTAGAGCGAGTTTCCAATGTTAAATTTATTCCCATTTTTAAACCATTCCGTAAAAAACTACAGAAATTTCATATCTATGATTCTACGCCCTGGAATCTAACTGCAAAAAATTGAGGAGTGGCTTTTGGTTAGAAGTTATGGGTGTTTACATATTGAAAATTTACTATTTTGGAGTGATGATATATCCTAAAGCATGAAAGATACAGTTTCGCATGCATACTGTTCGAAAGGTCTGCTTAGGATGTAGATGTTATGTAATATGTATTCTTAAATTTTTCACATAATTATAAGGAGATAATTTTGTTTTATGAAGAAAATGGTGGTTTTTGAGTAATGACAACAAAATTTCATTCCTGGTATTGAGTAGCATTATACGTTAATATGCCATATATGGGCGTGATCCAGCCACTTTTAGGTTACAATGAAAAAGAAGGTCTTAAATGATAATATTGTTAAATATTCCTGAATAAAACCTTATATAACAACTTATTTTCCAATAAAACATTATAACAACAAAACTGGGCGCGTTCCTCCCACTTTTACACTACTTATACAATAACGCTCATGAAAACCAATTTATTACCACGGAAATAAAGTTTAAATATGAACACAATAATAAAACTACTAAGCCAGTTATTTTGTTTTGAAAACAGGTAACGACCATGCCTACTATTTATACATTGGCGTAGCTAGGACTCATGGAGCCCGGGACGCTTAATCACTTGCAAGTCAATACTTGATTTCCAAAACTACTTTCCCCGAAATTGGCGAAGCCCTTTCCATCCTACCTACGCCACTGTATTTATACACGTCTGTGAATAAATGTGATTATAGGGTAGCTTTCGTTATTAACACATATTTCCTCTAGTTTTAGTTTATATTTCACTTTATAATGTTATTGCTCTGCAATTAAAAATCGAAATAAATTAAAAATTTAAATAAATAAAACTATTTGTCAAAACTTTTAGGTGTAGGGTATCTAAGATTCGGCCAGGCCGAATATAGCACTCTTACTGGTTTCAGTTTCATAAACAAGTGCAAATTCACAAAATGACCAATAATAGCTCAATAGACCCAAATAAGCTCGAAATCGGGCTCGTGAAGCTGCCAATTGTGGTTGAGTTGCGTCAGACCCTCCCATCTCTGACCATATACATACATACGTAATTCTCTTGTACTCATGTACATACAAGTACACCCTCGTCTTTGGACACGGACAGTGGCGAAACAGACAGGGCGACTGAACCAGGTAGGCTGATGCCTTTTTTGGCAAAACTCAAAATATAAGCCACTCGATATCGCTGCAAGCCAAAAAACAGAAGCAGTCTGTTGGCAATATGGAAGGTTTTATGCCATTCTGTTAGTTAACAGTATGTGGCAACCTCCTTAAAAACCGCCGTCCTACCCCACCCGATGCAGACGTCAGTGGAGTGGGGTTTATAGTTTAACAATTTAATTTAATTTAATAAAATAATATAATTTTAATATTTTATTTGATCAACACTTATAATAATTGTAATTTTTTTATAATGTAGGTGCTTAAAATGATGCCTCCGGGTCAAATGATCCCCGCTTTTTTCTTCTAATCTATTTATTTGCTCCATCTAGTAGGATCCTTACTCAAATGCTTCGTGGTGATGAATTTAGTCAATACATAAACATACGGGATTACTGATAGATGGCGATGTGCTTTTGCAGAGGAGAAATTAAATTAAACTTTCTAACCGAAATGCTTCTGTGCTATGCCATTCTTGCCTGTGTGTTTGGCTAATATTCGTGTGTATATTTGTGGCACAAAGAAATAATAAGTTAATTATTGAGAAATAAAAGTAATAAGTTTAAAAAAACAGGTATTGTTTATTAAGAGGTAAGTTTGTAAATTTTAACATTTTGGGCAAAATGATCCCCGTGAATTGTATAAAATGATCCCAGAAATCACTTTACTCTATTTCTCAACCAACAGTGAAAAAATATGCCAGCAAATTAAAAGAGAAAAAAGTTTTTTTAAAATTCCTTTATTTTGTCAAATTTTAATTTCAAAATCTATGTCAGCTCCGGGAGCAAGAGCGTTTAATATTCATGTTATTGTTTTCTTCAATGTTTTCTTCTTATTAATACTATAAGTATGATACTGCTGTACATATATGTTTTTAAGATAATACATTATAGTGATTAATTTTTGTCCACGATTGTAATTTGAATTTTGTTTACTTATAATGTTGTTGAAAAAAGGCTCAATAAATTTCAATTTCAATTTCAAATTTTAATTTCAATTTAGCAAGAATTTTTTCCATTATTATGCATTGTTGAATGTTCTTGAATAATTAATTTCATAAACTTAATTAATTTGAATTTCCTTGCGTTTTTCTTTTCCTTTTTGTTTTGTCTTGAATATAAACAAAAAAATTGTATGTGGTCCTCCGTTTTGACATGTAGTTGATCCAGGAGTTCATTGAAGTCTTTCTGCAGAACTAAAAAGAAACAATTGCTTTAGAATTTACATGATAAACATCAACCTACCAGAGACCCGAGACAAAACAGCGAATTTAATAAAAAGAAATAGTAAATCGAAAAACAATATTAATTTTTAGACTAACGTGATGCAGAGGTCTCTAGAGTATTTAATTTCTTACACGTACCAATCATCTCCGAAACCTTTACTGCCAAACGTTTCTCACTGATTTGAAGTGATTCCGATTGTTCTGACAACTTTTTCATAAGATCTGTCAAGTTTCGCTTGAGGCTCACTTTTTGTTCTTTAAGATCTTTGCACTGAGTTTGTAAACTAAAGACAACATATTTGAAATACTAATATTTGAAGTAATGGTTTATTTGTGGAAATCCTACCCTTCCTGGTTGATGTGCAGTTCAAAATTCATTGTATGATATTTTTTCAGCTCTGCATTTTGCAAATTAATTCGTTGCGTTAAATTGGTGATCTACGAAAATATTCACATCTCATAAGAGTTTTAAGATTTTGGAAAGGCCGAAGCAAACCATACCTCATTACTAGCATCCTCCAGACGGCGGCGCATCGCACACTCCGAAGTGTTGAACTTGTCCAGTTTATAATTGAATAACTCAACGATTTGAGAAGTGGGCACGTTATTGAGTAGATTATTGTTATTAGCGTTCGAGATAACTTCAATCAAAGCATTCAACCGCTCCTCGATCTCCTTGTTGACGAAAGTCTGGTGGCATTTTAGAATGGAATTTAAATTGCGCCAAAGGTCAGGCGGTGGTGATTGCGCTCTATTTTCGAAAGTGGAATTTAAAGTTGAAATGTGCTGCCGAAAAATGAGAAATTAAATACCAATAATTCAGTGTTATAATTCCCGCGCGAGTCCAAAGCCACGACTCACCTTCGCCACCTGTATCTGCGGAAAATGCTCAAACTGCGATATCTGAAAGACTGCGCCACAGACCACCTCGCTGCCATACAACATAGCACGGGCGAGTGCGCATTGTATCTGCGGCATCTGCAGTAAAGTGCAGCACTTTTCGAAATACGCTTTCTTTGCTATACCAGCAAAGTTAATGATGAGCAATAAACAATGCACGAACATTTCAACATCCGGAGCTGGAATGCTTGATCCGGACGACAGTTCCGGCTTGATCGCCAACAACGGGGCGAGAATTTTATCGAAGTACGACTCAGTTATTTTGGACAAAATCAACTTTTCCGTTTTCGATTGATGCAGCAACGTCAACAATAGTTTCAATATTGCGCTGGTGTGTTGTGCCGACGTTTCAGACTTTTCCGAGGTAGCAATTAGTTGTATAATGATAGAAGGGTCGCGCGCAATACGAGCAGCAATAGATTCCTTCTTAGCTAGAATAGGGGAAAATAAGGAAGGCTAATTAACTGTATTAAAAATGCAGAAACACTTTTCAATACTAACCTAACCGCACTAAGCTCTCAAGCAAGTTGACGGCGTTGATACCACAGATTTCTGATTCAATCCAATTGCAAAGCAGATCAAATATGCGTGGTATGTTTGAATCCAAACTGATGCAGTTCTCAGAGCCATCCTCATTGGGTACGCCACTGAGCTCCAATATATAACGAATGAGTTGAAACAGGAGAGACAAGCAAAGCTGTTGTTTGCGCGGATCATCGCTGGAATCATCGACGTTAGAGCGGGTTTCCAGATGCTACAAAAAATCAGGCGAATGAACGGAATAGTAGCAAAAAAGCATAAACTTAATCGACCCACATCTAACAGTTTCTCGATATCTTCGCAGTAGTGCTGGTAGGTGCACATGGCTTGATGTAGTCCATTGTGAGTTTGCGAATCTGTCAGGAATCCAACGATATGCCGCAAGTATGGCACATTCCATTGCTTAATGCAGTCATCAACCGCAGCGGCCAGTGTCGAGCGAAGAAATATAGTCATATCTTTAATGTCTGGAGTGTGAATATCCTCCGAAAGGATAATAAGCATTTTGTTGGCCAGCATACCGTAGTTTTGTATCTTGCGGCTGAAGCTCGATATGTTAACAGTGCGCAAAAAAAGAAATAAAACTACGAAGTTCTTGTAACAGAGATTAATCAGAATGGAAAGCGCAAGTTGCGCAGACGTTCCGGACTCTTCCTCCCCATTGTAAATAATGTGCACCAACTGTTCGAGGAGAACAATTATGTACGGTTCCTCCCACGTAATATGTATGCCGTAGCTGAGCTCCTGTAACAGGATAAGTAGCCGCTCAATACGATCATGTCCTTGAGTACGTTTTAGTACAAAAGTCAACAAAGGCACGAAACGAAATTCATCGACCAGAACGCCACGTGCCTCTAAGTTACGGCTACAGTGTTGCAAGACCGCAATGCACGCCCACAAGGCATCCGAATCGGTGCTCAAGTTGCCGATTACGGCGTGGAGATCAATGAAGAACTTGGAAACCTCCAAGGAGGATGGGGTGAAATGTTGCGGCTGAATCGCTGTGCTAAGTAACTGTAGAACGAAAAAGTACATAAAAAATAAATAAATAAATAAATTAACAACCCACTGAAGCACTACGATTGAGCAGCACTAACGATTCTTCGGACTTGCGAACACAATACTGTTTGGCCAAAACGCAGAAGTCGCGTAAGTAGGAAATAGCCAGTTGTGTCGTTGCGTCGCTGATAGCATTCTCGTCATAGTTAATCGCTTTGCGGGTTGTCATTTGTGATGCGCGGATGTGAATTTAAATATTTTATAAATTTAAATGCAAGACTTCCACTAATTAACATGCAACTTGGTTACGGCTAGGACGCGCGTTAAACTCGCATTTAAAAAAAACATTTGACCAGCTGTCAAAAGCAGAATGGTTTCAATCTGACGTCGTTAGTCGCGCACTCTGTTATATGAAACATAAATTATTGGTTTCCAGTTTCTTCTAAACTTTGGAATCAAGCATTATTTGTAAACTGTTAGGCATAACTTGACCGTTAGAAAATCCCTTCAATTTTGGTGTTATTGTTTGTTGTAGCTATTGACAACAACAACAACTTCTTTTGTTCTCATACAGTTATCGAATTATCGCTCGTCGAAATTTGAAATTCTTCTAGCTGTATCTCCTAAACTATTATAGATGTCTGGATAGGATGAGTAACGTTATAAATAAATGTAAAATACATTTTATTTATGTGACATAAAAAATTGTATAATGTCCTTGAATAATGTAGAAGACACAGAAATTCGAATTTCGAAGGGCGATAACTATACGAGATTAAAAAATAAGTTGTTGTTGTTGTTATAAGTAGCGCCAAAAGCGACAACAACCACAAAAAACAAGAATATTAGAGCGAGTTTCCAATGTTAAATTTATTCCCATTTTTAAACCATTCCGTAAAAAACTACAGAAATTTCATATCTATGATTCTACGCCCTGGAATCTAACTGCAAAAAATTGAGGAGTGGCTTTTGGTTAGAAGTTATGGGTGTTTACATATTGAAAATTTACTATTTTGGAGTGATGATATATCCTAAAGCATGAAAGATACAGTTTCGCATGCATACTGTTCGAAAGGTCTGCTTAGGATGTAGATGTTATGTAATATGTATTCTTAAATTTTTCACATAATTATAAGGAGATAATTTTGTTTTATGAAGAAAATGGTGGTTTTTGAGTAATGACAACAAAATTTCATTCCTGGTATTGAGTAGCATTATACGTTAATATGCCATATATGGGCGTGATCCAGCCACTTTTAGGTTACAATGAAAAAGAAGGTCTTAAATGATAATATTGTTAAATATTCCTGAATAAAACCTTATATAACAACTTATTTTCCAATAAAACATTATAACAACAAAACTGGGCGCGTTCCTCCCACTTTTACACTACTTATACAATAACGCTCATGAAAACCAATTTATTACCACGGAAATAAAGTTTAAATATGAACACAATAATAAAACTACTAAGCCAGTTATTTTGTTTTGAAAACAGGTAACGACCATGCCTACTATTTATACATTGGCGTAGCTAGGACTCATGGAGCCCGGGACGCTTAATCACTTGCAAGTCAATACTTGATTTCCAAAACTACTTTCCCCGAAATTGGCGAAGCCCTTTCCATCCTACCTACGCCACTGTATTTATACACGTCTGTGAATAAATGTGATTATAGGGTAGCTTTCGTTATTAACACATATTTCCTCTAGTTTTAGTTTATATTTCACTTTATAATGTTATTGCTCTGCAATTAAAAATCGAAATAAATTAAAAATTTAAATAAATAAAACTATTTGTCAAAACTTTTAGGTGTAGGGTATCTAAGATTCGGCCAGGCCGAATATAGCACTCTTACTGGTTTCAGTTTCATAAACAAGTGCAAATTCACAAAATGACCAATAATAGCTCAATAGACCCAAATAAGCTCGAAATCGGGCTCGTGAAGCTGCCAATTGTGGTTGAGTTGCGTCAGACCCTCCCATCTCTGACCATATACATACATACGTAATTCTCTTGTACTCATGTACATACAAGTACACCCTCGTCTTTGGACACGGACAGTGGCGAAACAGACAGGGCGACTGAACCAGGTAGGCTGATGCCTTTTTTGGCAAAACTCAAAATATAAGCCACTCGATATCGCTGCAAGCCAAAAAACAGAAGCAGTCTGTTGGCAATATGGAAGGTTTTATGCCATTCTGTTAGTTAACAGTATGTGGCAACCTCCTTAAAAACCGCCGTCCTACCCCACCCGATGCAGACGTCAGTGGAGTGGGGTTTATAGTTTAACAATTTAATTTAATTTAATAAAATAATATAATTTTAATATTTTATTTGATCAACACTTATAATAATTGTAATTTTTTTATAATGTAGGTGCTTAAAATGATGCCTCCGGGTCAAATGATCCCCGCTTTTTTCTTCTAATCTATTTATTTGCTCCATCTAGTAGGATCCTTACTCAAATGCTTCGTGGTGATGAATTTAGTCAATACATAAACATACGGGATTACTGATAGATGGCGATGTGCTTTTGCAGAGGAGAAATTAAATTAAACTTTCTAACCGAAATGCTTCTGTGCTATGCCATTCTTGCCTGTGTGTTTGGCTAATATTCGTGTGTATATTTGTGGCACAAAGAAATAATAAGTTAATTATTGAGAAATAAAAGTAATAAGTTTAAAAAAACAGGTATTGTTTATTAAGAGGTAAGTTTGTAAATTTTAACATTTTGGGCAAAATGATCCCCGTGAATTGTATAAAATGATCCCAGAAATCACTTTACTCTATTTCTCAACCAACAGTGAAAAAATATGCCAGCAAATTAAAAGAGAAAAAAGTTTTTTTAAAATTCCTTTATTTTGTCAAATTTTAATTTCAAAATCTATGTCAGCTCCGGGAGCAAGAGCGTTTAATATTCATGTTATTGTTTTCTTCAATGTTTTCTTCTTATTAATACTATAAGTATGATACTGCTGTACATATATGTTTTTAAGATAATACATTATAGTGATTAATTTTTGTCCACGATTGTAATTTGAATTTTGTTTACTTATAATGTTGTTGAAAAAAGGCTCAATAAATTTCAATTTCAATTTCAAATTTTAATTTCAATTTAGCAAGAATTTTTTCCATTATTATGCATTGTTGAATGTTCTTGAATAATTAATTTCATAAACTTAATTAATTTGAATTTCCTTGCGTTTTTCTTTTCCTTTTTGTTTTGTCTTGAATATAAACAAAAAAATTGTATGTGGTCCTCCGTTTTGACATGTAGTTGATCCAGGAGTTCATTGAAGTCTTTCTGCAGAACTAAAAAGAAACAATTGCTTTAGAATTTACATGATAAACATCAACCTACCAGAGACCCGAGACAAAACAGCGAATTTAATAAAAAGAAATAGTAAATCGAAAAACAATATTAATTTTTAGACTAACGTGATGCAGAGGTCTCTAGAGTATTTAATTTCTTACACGTACCAATCATCTCCGAAACCTTTACTGCCAAACGTTTCTCACTGATTTGAAGTGATTCCGATTGTTCTGACAACTTTTTCATAAGATCTGTCAAGTTTCGCTTGAGGCTCACTTTTTGTTCTTTAAGATCTTTGCACTGAGTTTGTAAACTAAAGACAACATATTTGAAATACTAATATTTGAAGTAATGGTTTATTTGTGGAAATCCTACCCTTCCTGGTTGATGTGCAGTTCAAAATTCATTGTATGATATTTTTTCAGCTCTGCATTTTGCAAATTAATTCGTTGCGTTAAATTGGTGATCTACGAAAATATTCACATCTCATAAGAGTTTTAAGATTTTGGAAAGGCCGAAGCAAACCATACCTCATTACTAGCATCCTCCAGACGGCGGCGCATCGCACACTCCGAAGTGTTGAACTTGTCCAGTTTATAATTGAATAACTCAACGATTTGAGAAGTGGGCACGTTATTGAGTAGATTATTGTTATTAGCGTTCGAGATAACTTCAATCAAAGCATTCAACCGCTCCTCGATCTCCTTGTTGACGAAAGTCTGGTGGCATTTTAGAATGGAATTTAAATTGCGCCAAAGGTCAGGCGGTGGTGATTGCGCTCTATTTTCGAAAGTGGAATTTAAAGTTGAAATGTGCTGCCGAAAAATGAGAAATTAAATACCAATAATTCAGTGTTATAATTCCCGCGCGAGTCCAAAGCCACGACTCACCTTCGCCACCTGTATCTGCGGAAAATGCTCAAACTGCGATATCTGAAAGACTGCGCCACAGACCACCTCGCTGCCATACAACATAGCACGGGCGAGTGCGCATTGTATCTGCGGCATCTGCAGTAAAGTGCAGCACTTTTCGAAATACGCTTTCTTTGCTATACCAGCAAAGTTAATGATGAGCAATAAACAATGCACGAACATTTCAACATCCGGAGCTGGAATGCTTGATCCGGACGACAGTTCCGGCTTGATCGCCAACAACGGGGCGAGAATTTTATCGAAGTACGACTCAGTTATTTTGGACAAAATCAACTTTTCCGTTTTCGATTGATGCAGCAACGTCAACAATAGTTTCAATATTGCGCTGGTGTGTTGTGCCGACGTTTCAGACTTTTCCGAGGTAGCAATTAGTTGTATAATGATAGAAGGGTCGCGCGCAATACGAGCAGCAATAGATTCCTTCTTAGCTAGAATAGGGGAAAATAAGGAAGGCTAATTAACTGTATTAAAAATGCAGAAACACTTTTCAATACTAACCTAACCGCACTAAGCTCTCAAGCAAGTTGACGGCGTTGATACCACAGATTTCTGATTCAATCCAATTGCAAAGCAGATCAAATATGCGTGGTATGTTTGAATCCAAACTGATGCAGTTCTCAGAGCCATCCTCATTGGGTACGCCACTGAGCTCCAATATATAACGAATGAGTTGAAACAGGAGAGACAAGCAAAGCTGTTGTTTGCGCGGATCATCGCTGGAATCATCGACGTTAGAGCGGGTTTCCAGATGCTACAAAAAATCAGGCGAATGAACGGAATAGTAGCAAAAAAGCATAAACTTAATCGACCCACATCTAACAGTTTCTCGATATCTTCGCAGTAGTGCTGGTAGGTGCACATGGCTTGATGTAGTCCATTGTGAGTTTGCGAATCTGTCAGGAATCCAACGATATGCCGCAAGTATGGCACATTCCATTGCTTAATGCAGTCATCAACCGCAGCGGCCAGTGTCGAGCGAAGAAATATAGTCATATCTTTAATGTCTGGAGTGTGAATATCCTCCGAAAGGATAATAAGCATTTTGTTGGCCAGCATACCGTAGTTTTGTATCTTGCGGCTGAAGCTCGATATGTTAACAGTGCGCAAAAAAAGAAATAAAACTACGAAGTTCTTGTAACAGAGATTAATCAGAATGGAAAGCGCAAGTTGCGCAGACGTTCCGGACTCTTCCTCCCCATTGTAAATAATGTGCACCAACTGTTCGAGGAGAACAATTATGTACGGTTCCTCCCACGTAATATGTATGCCGTAGCTGAGCTCCTGTAACAGGATAAGTAGCCGCTCAATACGATCATGTCCTTGAGTACGTTTTAGTACAAAAGTCAACAAAGGCACGAAACGAAATTCATCGACCAGAACGCCACGTGCCTCTAAGTTACGGCTACAGTTTTGCAAGACCGCAATGCACGCCCACAAGGCATCCGAATCGGTGCTCAAGTTGCCGATTACGGCGTGGAGATCAATGAAGAACTTGGAAACCTCCAAGGAGGATGGGGTGAAATGTTGCGGCTGAATCGCTGTGCTAAGTAACTGTAGAACGAAAAAGTACATAAAAAATAAATAAATAAATAAATTAACAACCCACTGAAGCACTACGATTGAGCAGCACTAACGATTCTTCGGACTTGCGAACACAATACTGTTTGGCCAAAACGCAGAAGTCGCGTAAGTAGGAAATAGCCAGTTGTGTCGTTGCGTCGCTGATAGCATTCTCGTCATAGTTAATCGCTTTGCGGGTTGTCATTTGTGATGCGCGGATGTGAATTTAAATATTTTATAAATTTAAATGCAAGACTTCCACTAATTAACATGCAACTTGGTTACGGCTAGGACGCGCGTTAAACTCGCATTTAAAAAAAACATTTGACCAGCTGTCAAAAGCAGAATGGTTTCAATCTGACGTCGTTAGTCGCGCACTCTGTTATATGAAACATAAATTATTGGTTTCCAGTTTCTTCTAAACTTTGGAATCAAGCATTATTTGTAAACTGTTAGGCATAACTTGACCGTTAGAAAATCCCTTCAATTTTGGTGTTATTGTTTGTTGTAGCTATTGACAACAACAACAACTTCTTTTGTTCTCATACAGTTATCGAATTATCGCTCGTCGAAATTTGAAATTCTTCTAGCTGTATCTCCTAAACTATTATAGATGTCTGGATAGGATGAGTAACGTTATAAATAAATGTAAAATACATTTTATTTATGTGACATAAAAAATTGTATAATGTCCTTGAATAATGTAGAAGACACAGAAATTCGAATTTCGAAGGGCGATAACTATACGAGATTAAAAAATAAGTTGTTGTTGTTGTTATAAGTAGCGCCAAAAGCGACAACAACCACAAAAAACAAGAATATTAGAGCGAGTTTCCAATGTTAAATTTATTCCCATTTTTAAACCATTCCGTAAAAAACTACAGAAATTTCATATCTATGATTCTACGCCCTGGAATCTAACTGCAAAAAATTGAGGAGTGGCTTTTGGTTAGAAGTTATGGGTGTTTACATATTGAAAATTTACTATTTTGGAGTGATGATATATCCTAAAGCATGAAAGATACAGTTTCGCATGCATACTGTTCGAAAGGTTTGCTTAGGATGTAGATGTTATGTAATATGTATTCTTAAATTTTTCACATAATTATAAGGAGATAATTTTGTTTTATGAAGAAAATGGTGGTTTTTGAGTAATGACAACAAAATTTCATTCCTGGTATTGAGTAGCATTATACGTTAATATGCCATATATGGGCGTGATCCAGCCACTTTTAGGTTACAATGAAAAAGAAGGTCTTAAATGATAATATTGTTAAATATTCCTGAATAAAACCTTATATAACAACTTATTTTCCAATAAAACATTATAACAACAAAACTGGGCGCGTTCCTCCCACTTTTACACTACTTATACAATAACGCTCATGAAAACCAATTTATTACCACGGAAATAAAGTTTAAATATGAACACAATAATAAAACTACTAAGCCAGTTATTTTGTTTTGAAAACAGGTAACGACCATGCCTACTATTTATACATTGGCGTAGCTAGGACTCATGGAGCCCGGGACGCTTAATCACTTGCAAGTCAATACTTGATTTCCAAAACTACTTTCCCCGAAATTGGCGAAGCCCTTTCCATCCTACCTACGCCACTGTATTTATACACGTCTGTGAATAAATGTGATTATAGGGTAGCTTTCGTTATTAACACATATTTCCTCTAGTTTTAGTTTATATTTCACTTTATAATGTTATTGCTCTGCAATTAAAAATCGAAATAAATTAAAAATTTAAATAAATAAAACTATTTGTCAAAACTTTTAGGTGTAGGGTATCTAAGATTCGGCCAGGCCGAATATAGCACTCTTACTGGTTTCAGTTTCATAAACAAGTGCAAATTCACAAAATGACCAATAATAGCTCAATAGACCCAAATAAGCTCGAAATCGGGCTCGTGAAGCTGCCAATTGTGGTTGAGTTGCGTCAGACCCTCCCATCTCTGACCATATACATACATACGTAATTCTCTTGTACTCATGTACATACAAGTACACCCTCGTCTTTGGACACGGACAGTGGCGAAACAGACAGGGCGACTGAACCAGGTAGGCTGATGCCTTTTTTGGCAAAACTCAAAATATAAGCCACTCGATATCGCTGCAAGCCAAAAAACAGAAGCAGTCTGTTGGCAATATGGAAGGTTTTATGCCATTCTGTTAGTTAACAGTATGTGGCAACCTCCTTAAAAACCGCCGTCCTACCCCACCCGATGCAGACGTCAGTGGAGTGGGGTTTATAGTTTAACAATTTAATTTAATTTAATAAAATAATATAATTTTAATATTTTATTTGATCAACACTTATAATAATTGTAATTTTTTTATAATGTAGGTGCTTAAAATGATGCCTCCGGGTCAAATGATCCCCGCTTTTTTCTTCTAATCTATTTATTTGCTCCATCTAGTAGGATCCTTACTCAAATGCTTCGTGGTGATGAATTTAGTCAATACATAAACATACGGGATTACTGATAGATGGCGATGTGCTTTTGCAGAGGAGAAATTAAATTAAACTTTCTAACCGAAATGCTTCTGTGCTATGCCATTCTTGCCTGTGTGTTTGGCTAATATTCGTGTGTATATTTGTGGCACAAAGAAATAATAAGTTAATTATTGAGAAATAAAAGTAATAAGTTTAAAAAAACAGGTATTGTTTATTAAGAGGTAAGTTTGTAAATTTTAACATTTTGGGCAAAATGATCCCCGTGAATTGTATAAAATGATCCCAGAAATCACTTTACTCTATTTCTCAACCAACAGTGAAAAAATATGCCAGCAAATTAAAAGAGAAAAAAGTTTTTTTAAAATTCCTTTATTTTGTCAAATTTTAATTTCAAAATCTATGTCAGCTCCGGGAGCAAGAGCGTTTAATATTCATGTTATTGTTTTCTTCAATGTTTTCTTCTTATTAATACTATAAGTATGATACTGCTGTACATATATGTTTTTAAGATAATACATTATAGTGATTAATTTTTGTCCACGATTGTAATTTGAATTTTGTTTACTTATAATGTTGTTGAAAAAAGGCTCAATAAATTTCAATTTCAATTTCAAATTTTAATTTCAATTTAGCAAGAATTTTTTCCATTATTATGCATTGTTGAATGTTCTTGAATAATTAATTTCATAAACTTAATTAATTTGAATTTCCTTGCGTTTTTCTTTTCCTTTTTGTTTTGTCTTGAATATAAACAAAAAAATTGTATGTGGTATGGATTCCACATACTTTTAATACTGCAAAGATGATCGGTACTTCATTAGGAGCGAATGATCCTTTGGTGGGGTTTTCGGACAACTTGTTTTGCATAAAAACACAAATTTATTTGGTAGTGATTGTTATGCTAATACATAGCTAAAAGTATGAACAGGATGAAGAAATTTTAAACAAATAATTCAAAAATGAATTAGGCGCCGATTATCCTTAGGACGGCCGTGGACTGAGGTGAATGTACTTTCTTCAATTTTATGCAGTTTACTTTAGTCCCTGTATCATCATTTACGTAGTTTTGACTTCAGAAAATTGTGTGTTGTCACTTTTACTAAATCGTGTTCATTGCTACATTTTGAAAATTTAATTTGTATATTTAACAACGGAAGTACGACAGGAAATGAAGTGGAAGATTAAATTCAGTTATAAGAAGTCAATAAAAAATTGTTGTCACTCTCGGATAAGTTATAGAGAACTAGAGAAGAATTTTAGGTTATAATTGATTAGGCGCATTTAAATAAAAGTATGGAACATTTCAGAAGATGGGCGAAGAAGGAGGATGCCAAAAAGAAAGCTAAGTGTTATTTAACTTAAATGACATTAAAGTTATTCTAACTTGATTTAATCCGAAATTCCCAACCAAATCCGATTGAAATTTGCAACGGCGCGATATTAAATTGATAATTAATGAAGCCAATCTGTTCACCTAAGAAATCCGACTAAACCACTCACATGTCTGTACTACATTAAGTGAACTTCACTTTAGCTCAATTTAAGTTTATTGCTCTACGCCGTGAAATAATTCGCCTGTCAAATAATTCTAAATAAAGCAAATCAACATAAGCATTGCAAACTCAAGTGGTAACTCAGAAATCAACGCGAAATATCCAACGAAATTCAGTAGCGGACGACTTGAGCAAGTGGAAAGTCCTAAAGATCGCGTCACTGATACTCGTAAGTGTTTATTTCCCAGAGGAGCACACAGAATTACCTGCGACACGTGTAGATGACTGGGAATAAATCTAAGGATCAGAAGGAATTTTTTTAAAAGTCGTGGATAACGAATTTGTGAAACTGTTGGCCAATGAGTTAATGAAGAAGTTTTATTCGCCGCCAAAAGATGCGTTCAATGTCATTCAAACGCCACGTTATATCGCGCTGAGAAACACCGCGAAAAACCTTCTTGCATCTAATTAAAAAGCAATCAATCTTGAACTCTTTTCCGATCAGAGTGTCATCGAAGCAATGCCCGCAATCAGTTACGATGCAAAGTATTGATATTTTGGAACAAATGCAGATCAGCTGCCAAGCTCAGAATTTTTTTCTTTTTTTTTACCGTTATTTGAGACCGTTATAACCGGAAGTGGCCATGTTTCTTCGGGGGCTGGTTAGCCATCTTGGATTTATGACCGTTTGAAGGTCAAATAAATGGTACTAATAAAAGTCACTTATTTCATAAACTAAGTAAGCTAACGGAACAAACAAAGTAGTGTTGGAAAGGTATTTTTAATACCTTTCATTTATGTAATACACATTTTTATCCATAACATGGCTGTAAAGGAGTTATATTGATTTTTAGAAAAATGTGACAAGTTGACCTTGAAACAACAATTTTTTTCTTCCAAACGGACACATTAAGGCATAAAATAAATTACAGTTATGGAAAGCTTGTTCTTCTACCTTTAAAATGGTATATAATATGTTATACTTACTATTGTATTACATTACTTTAGCTTTACCTTTCAAAATTTCAATTACAATTTCAAATGTTTTTTCTGTGTTTACACTTGTTTGTTTAGAAAAAAGTGAGGCTAAAGTAATGTAATACAATAGCAAGTATAACATATTATATACCATTTTAAAAGTAAAAGAACAAGCTTTCCATAACTGTAATTTGTTTAATACCTTAATGTGTCCGTTTGGAAGAAATAAATTGTTGTTTCAAGGTCAACTTGTCACATTTTTCTAAAAATCAATATAATTCCTTCCCAGCCATGTCTTTCATTAAACCATTAATTTGTCCTTCAAACGGTCATAAATCCAAGATTGCTGACCAGACACCGATACAAACCAGCCACTTCCGTTCCTGATGGCCCTATCTAACTGTAAAAAAAAGATGAACAAAATCTGAGCTTGGCAGCTATTCTGCATTTATGCCGATATTTTGATACAAAGTATTTAATTGAGGCCGCACAACAACCATTTACAACAGCAACAAAGCAGCTAAAGATTTTCGATTACTGTGTTTGTTTTTCTTTTCTCGTGTTGCTTTTTTCAAGTCGCAAGTCTTTTTTTTTAATTGAACGACACTCGCGCTCGTTTTCCTTTGACAGCATGACCAGCGAAACTTTCATCACCGTCAACAAAACTTGCAGCAGCTCTGCTGAAAATCAGTACAAAAAATACCAACATGATGTGAATCGGGGAAAGTGGGCGTCGAAGACAGAGTTCCTGCTTTCCTGCATCGGTTATGCGGTGGGCATAGGAAACGTCTGGCGGTTCCCGTACTTGTGCTATCGCAGCGGTGGAGGTGAGTGATTCAAAACGCACGTAGAAAATATTATATTGTATATAATAATTCAATATTTTTTATTTTTTATTATTTATTTTTTTAATTTTCATTTTTATTTATATATATGATATTATTATATTTATTTTATATATATTATATTATATATATTTATACATTTTATTTATAATATGGATATTCCCCTTAATTCCCACCCTCCCCCTCTCTCACTCTGAAAATCGGCAAGTCTAATCTAATTACGGATGTGCATATTTTTTTAAATAAGCTGAAATTACAATTTAATTCATCCATTAAATTGTCAATATGCATTCATTAAAAAATAAACAATTTTTAATTCGTTACCTAGTATTGGGTATTTATAAATACATAATATATATTATAATATATTATTTATTTATCGGGTAAATTTAATACAGATCTTATCGTTATTATTTAAAAATATTAAATTATTTTTAGTTTAACTCCAGGTTAAAAGTACATAGAATTAAATTCAGTTACATTATTAATTTAATTAATAAAATGTTTATAGATAAAAATTTTATAAAAATGTATAAACATGTAATACAATAAAATAAAAATGAAATGAAAAATGAAAATAATGAAGAAAGTGCAAAAATATTTATTTAAGGAAATTGAATGTGATTTATTTTATAAATCAATTTAATTTAAATATAATGGAAAATTATATGATTGATGTACGAATGTCGTTGATTATCCTGGCAGTAATGGACAGCTCGCAGTTTCGTTCAGTAGTAGCTGCAAAGTACTGGCGTAGCTATTAAATTTTAAGTAATGGCGTAATAGCTGCAAAAAATTAAATGATTGAGTATTATTATTTACATAGCAATTCTTATTGTTTTTTTTTTCATTCTACCCAGAATTCTTTGAGTTGCAATTGACCAACAGAAGAGGTAAGAAGTAATGGTCAGTAGAAAGGTTGTTAAAACAAAAAATTTCTTATCCTATTCAACTTATTTCGACACAACATTTTAGTTTGTTTCCTTTGAAATAACTTTTAATATACATTTATAAATAGAGAAGTGGCACGAATAGACAAATACTCGTACATCAATATAGCAGAGTTCATTGTACAGACATTCTTAATAAGTAACAACCTCGTGCTTCGATATAGGCCAATCCAACCGTCCATTTGTCCTCGTATGATATCACGTCTAATTATTAGAAAAACTTTTTACAGAAAAGGCTTTCTTAATGAAATATGTTACAAATATGTCCACTACATGTTACTAAACAACTCAAATACAAAAGTCAAAAATAAGGAATAAAGATTTATTATTTACATACAATTTCATTTATTTAAACAAATTGCTGTTGATTTGAAGCAACATTATTTCTATTTAAATATACGGATATAAATTATAGTGTTGCATTGTAGGTAACATTTCGTCTAAACCGTTAGTTGGACTCCGTGGCGCAACGGTAGCGCGTCTGACTCCAGATCAGAAGGTTGCGTGTTCAAATCACGTCGGGGTCATCAACGCTTGTATTTTAATACTTATATTTTAAACATTAAACACGTAAATTAAGTCTCAAACGCTTTTTAATATTTTATTCGAAGTTTGTGTGCTTTTATTCAATATCAAGATATCATAATATATTTTCTATATATGTATGAGTATCTTTTTAAAGTTGGTCATTTTGGTTTGTTCGCTACTTATTTCAGGTGCCTTTCTTGTGCCTTACCTTCTAATGCTCTTTCTCTGCGGCATTCCACTTTTCTTCATGGAAATAGTAATGGGTCAGTTTTCGAGCACAGGCTGCATTGGAATCTTTCGCTTGGCGCCCATTTTAAAAGGTGTTTTTGCGTAAAACCATTTATAGCCTTTAATTACCTTCATTTCGCTTGCAGGCACGGGATTTGCGATTGTTGTTGTAAACTTCCTCTGCACGTGCTACTACTCCGTCATTATTGCCTACCCAATTATGTTCCTAAGAAAAATATTCACCCCTTCGCTACCCTGGATACACTGCAACAACACCTGGAACACCGATCGCTGCGTCGAGGTCCTGGATGTGAGTTATTCGGTGATATTTATTGATAGCACTTTGTAGTTCTCGAACATTTTTATTAAATCTAATATTTCCATTTCTTAACTCTATTCAAGCTTAGTTAGTGGATACGAATTCGACCTACACTACAGGCTTCAAGACACCCGCCGATGAGTTTTTTCAGTGAGTAGTTGTTGCTGTAGTTGTTGTCGAACTTAATGCTAACTACTCCCTGAAGTTTAGAAATTCTTCAAATATCCGAGAGCATCGCCGACTTGGGGGGCATTGTTTGGTCTCTCTTCTGCTGTTTGGTGCTATGCTGGGTATCGATCTACATATGCATTATAAAGGGCATCAGATCAGTATGCTTTGGACAATATGAAATTACCGAGTAGTTGTTATTTGTTTCCCGTCTTACTTAAGGTTGGAAAGGTTGTCTACTTCACGGCTACCTTCCCGTTCTTCATATTGCTTGTGTTATTCCTGCGTGGCATCACCTTACCAGGTGCCATGAAGGGCATCGTTTTCTACATTAAGCCAGAGTGGTCTCGCCTGCTGGACTTGAAGGTGTGGGCAGATGCTGCCATCCAAATCTTCTTCTCCCTGGGACCTGGTTGGGGAGGCATCGTGAATATGGCCAGCTACAATAACTTGCGCAATAACGCCCGGGGCGACGCCATCCTCATACCGATTGTGAACTGTTCCACCAGCATCTTCGCTGGGTTTGTGGTATTTTCGGTGCTAGGCTACCTGTCCCGTAGGTTTTCAAACTTCGTTTTCATGTAGCGCTTTCATTCATCACTGGTTCTTAAACTGCAGATCGTACTGGCATTCCAGTGGCCACAGTGGCTACTTCCGGACCTGGCTTGGCTTTTGTGACGTACCCGCAGGCGATTGCAATGTTGCCGGCGCCCCATTTGTGGGCAGCACTATTTTTCGTAATGCTGTTTTTATTGGGCTTGGACAGTGTAGTAAGTACCATACTAGTGTAATTACATAATCATGCTTTACTCGTAAAGTGACTTCATATTTCAGTTCGTGCAAATTGAGGCGATTATTTCCTCGGTGATGGACGAAGTGCCCATGTTAAGGGGTCATAGGTTCGCTGTCACTTTGAGCTCATGTTGCATCATGTTCTTACTCTCGATTATAATGGTGACCAGGGTAAGCAGTTTAAGTTTTTCTGATTGTGACATTTAAGCTCATGTTTAAGCACTTGTTTTACTTTTAATAATTTTATCCTTTCATTTTTAACATTAAATTTTTAGCGCTCTACGGATTTAATGCATTTTCTGTTCTTTTTTAAAGGGTGGTATGTATATCTTGCAACTATTCGACTGGTACTCCGCCTCCATATCGGTCATTTTGATCTGCATACTGGAAGTGGTGATGGTCGCTTGGATATACGGTGTGGACAACTTCCTGAATGATATATATTTCATGATTGGCAAATATCCGAGTAATATATGGAAGTATTGCTGGAAGTATATAACGCCAGTTATTTTGGTGGTCAGATGGTCTTCATAACCTTCCCATCTCAGCCTAATTTGTCTTTCTCTCCACAGAGCATCTTCTTCACATCGATCATATTCAACCGAGACCTGACTTATAACGGTGTCGTGTATCCCTCGTGGGCCCTAGCAATTGGCTGGTTCAGTTGTGGTGTATCCATCGCTTGTATTCCGCTCTACATAATGTACATGCTTTTATGGGGAGGAGGCACCATACTGCAGAACCTGAAGAGATATCTGCAAGCAGCCGATTGGACACCAGCGAAGGAGGAGGACAGGCTTGAGTACCAGGAATTTCGTAAATCGAAAAATCTCACTCAAGATGCACTCAATACGAATGTGCAAACAGTGGAGGCAATACAGATATGAAGCGTAGATTGTTAAGATACCTCACAGGAAAATGCCAATAGATAGGATCACCTATTAGCATATATAGTATGCAAGAGATCTTGAATAAACCTTCAAATTGATATGTATATTTTTTAGAGAAAACACATATGTATACTGATTTATTGCTTTTACTTTCAAATTGCAGAGGTCTTGAAATGAGAATGTTTTGTCCATTTGGGTCAACGTTGGTTTTTAATTTTTGAAGTGTTGCAACTGTCGCCGATAGGGGACAGTTATTCTACTTTTAACAATGCAAATATGAAACAGTGGTGTTTTTGTGCATTTGCTTGCCTGGCTTGCCTGGATTTATAGCCGAATAACGGAGACAAAGGAAAACATTTTCGAAGTTATGCAAACATATTTTGTTAACATTTATATCACTAGGTATATGAATGTTATCATTGGTCTGTGTGTATTTCCCTTATCTCTCGCAACTGTTGATTTATATCCAAGTCGCCTATCATCTGCAGATAACGCTGACGGTCCTCCAGCTGTAAAGGATACCAATCGGTGGGTCGGTTGACATGTCGGAACCGCAAACACACTGAACCTGTAGCCTGCAACAGCTTGAGTAGTGAGTATCCAGGTAAGAGAAGCCAGGGTAAAACTATGAAGAGCACAGTTACCAGTTGCAAACCAAATAAGCTCATAAAATAATGCTGATGCCGTATGGCCAAGTAGCAGAACCACTAAAACGGTATAACATTTTATCTGCTTCAATCTTTTTATTAAAGACACAAACCAACACAAAAAGTGCACATATCGGTGCCCCAAAACGCAGCAGGTACAGCAACCAGTTGGCGAAGGGACGTCCCAACATAAATTGGAAATCCTGTTGAAAACGGTGTCGTCCGTAAATCCAGAGTACTATCAGAAGGAGCAGCAAATTAAGTGAAGTTTGCATGAAAAGTGCATCTGTCGCAAGTGGGCTAAAAAATGTGCTCGAATGCTGAGAGGAGTAAATACATATTTCGAAATGACTTCAGAATGACTAGAAGAATATCTCAGCTGGAAGTGAGAGCCAAAGAGAAAACAAGTACCACGGTAACCATGGGTCGATGATGTCGAAGATCGGAGAATTCATCCATCAGAGCGGTCTTCAAAGCATGCAGTTGTGTAGCCTAACGTGGTTAATTATGGTGTTGAATATTTCCAGAATACTACGCATTTACAAATGTGCGGGTGAGCTATAATTCACATACTGAGAATTACGCCCAGTTCTTACCAAAACTGCCACTGTGGCTAACACTAGCATGGTGGAAAACGTGAAGCACCACAGCTGCGGGAGCTCAAGAGCTGCCAAAGCACTAGGGATGCACATTATTAACTCCCAGTGCTGTTTGTAGAAGTGCCCTTTAACGTGCAAGTTGTGTGCCTGGACCATGTGGAATTCCATTAGGTAGCTGAACATACCCATCAGAAACATGACCAGGACCTGCAGCGCACATGTCTGCCAACTGTATTTGATGATATTGGTATTGAAGCGATTAAAACTGGCCATGGATATGGTACAACCCCAACCGGAGCTGAAGGTGATGGCGGTGATTACGGGTATGATTCTGGGCCACTGGTCGATATTCGACTCTGGTGAAAAGTACTGCGACATTGCTTCCCAAGATTCCGGCAGAAGCAGCGAACGCAGCAGACACACGAGAAGCAGCACGACCGAGATTTGCACCAGAACAAGTTTTATTCTGCCGAACTGGGTGCCAAACGATATCTATGTAGTTAGAATGGAGAGCACTCAATTTACTCACCACAGGCGTGCGTTGCAAAACAATGGCTCCAACGATGGACCAGACAACTAGTAGGCAAAGATACAGGTGCCAGGAAAATGCCAGGTCCTCGTTGATAGTGTGCTGAAAATGTGATCTGGAGACCGATATATTGAAAGATTATTGAAAACATTGAGCAAATTGTCAAGACACTAAGAGGTGCAGGTCTAAGACTCACCTCTAGAACTGAACGGATGGTATGTCGACACCGTTGATGAAATGCTGTCCATCATGGAGTGGTGCAGCGCAGAGCTGTGGTAAGTGGGTACTGAGTACATCTAAAATGCAATGTAAGTTCGTACTACTACCGTTAAAGAACTGCCAGCCTTGAAACCCCATTTTTCGTAGCTCTCACAACTCCAAGGTAAAGTAAATCTGAATGAGTTCCAGAGAAAAATTAACGGGATGCCAGCGAAAATGCTCTGGTAAGTTAGCAGCAAGAAGTTCAACGCACAGCTTACATAGCCCATTCCTGTGGCAGGGATATGGATTTAAATAGCGACTAATAATCCAGACAAACCTTTGAAAACCGGTGCCACTCGAAAAATGCTTATGTAACTCGAACTGGAAAACTGACCCAAGTAGGATTGCAGCAGAAATATGGGCACCACAAAAGTGCCTAAGGACACGCAAAGAAAATACACTGGAATTGACCAAACTACAAAACCAGACGAGGAATTCAAATAGAGCGACTCGCCAACGAGAACATTCCTCACTTGCGAACTCACCGCTTGTACGCAGAAAGATGAAGGGTGGCACCCAGGTGACCAGATCCATTTTAAAGGCGTGCGCCAATGAGACGTAGACAAAATCTGTTCCTTTGGCCCATAGATCACGTTTGGTATCAAGCTTGTAAGGCAGGCCAACGATTTCGTGGAAGCTGCTCTGACTCATTGCAGTTTGTTAATATTCAGAACGCTTTAAATGCAAATAATTTTTGTAATCTGAGTAGAGTGGAAAATGGTACATCCGAATGCTCCAAGTGCAAAACTACAACAAAATCGATGACTGCTATCAGATTTTCATCTCTCTGTAGACACAACTGATAACTTTTTCAAGTTCAAAGTATTAGATTCCGCTGGAGCAAATCATAAAATTTGCGATTGAAATTAAGTATAGAATGTGAGCGTTGCAGTCGGTCAACTCGGTTCGAAGGACACCCTGATTATGCATAGAAATCGCTCTGAGGAATTGTTGTTAAGCTAACAAGAAATGAGTGTGTAAATCTTAAACTACCAAAATTATAAATATTTATTGCTGAATTAAAGTTGGAAAGATTCGAAACCGTTATTTCGTAATGTTTGAGTGTGTTTTCGCGAGGCATTATTCACGTACTCACATACGTACTCACACATACTGAAGAGGAAAGACTTCGCCGAAACCGCTTTGTCCACAAACCAAATTTGGAACTACAGAAATTCATACCCAAAAACTTCAGATATGTGTCCATATTAATTAATTATTGTTCTTAACTAGTACTCTATGCAAGTAGCTCGCGGGAGACACACAACACTGCTATACCTATATGCATACATAGTTCCAGAGAGATTCATATGTTGACCTTATAAAAACCACACTCAACGCTCAACGAAAATGAACTCCAGTTTCGAAATGATCGATACTTCCCTGGAGATTTCCACTTCCTACAAGCATTTTGAATCAATTATTTCTTAGAAAATACGCTAAACGAACGAGTTGAGGTTACACGAGTATTCAGTAAATGAAAAACATTCTTGATTAAGTAATTTATTTCAAATTCCTAGCATTTTCCGGTATTCTTTGACTAGATGATCGCATTTGGGTTCACGGCTCCTCCTCATCACCCACCTCGTTCAGCTGATGGGTGATGTCCATGTTACCCATTGCTTCTTCGTAGCGCTGCCGGTCCTCCGGATCCACTGGATACCAATCAGTGGGGCGACAACAGCGCTTAAAGCGCATTCCAATTTTCCCAGAGGTCTGGAAAATCCTCAGCACCGCATAACCAGGTACAAAAAGCCATGGTATACCGATGAGGAATATAGCCACTATGCCGACAATAATCGAAGACAGGTAATGCTCATAGTAAGCAACCATGAAACACATTAACTGCGAAGAGAGAGAGAGAGTAGTCCTTTAAGTAACAACATAATTTGAGTCGTCCTGCTAGAATTACCAATGTTAGGAGCAGAGCCAGCGGCGCTATAAAACGCAGCACATACACCCGCCAAGTGGCAAAACGCTGACCCAGCATAAACTCGATGTCGCGTTGGAATCGTATCCGTCCGTACACCCAAAGGACCACCAGCAACAGCAGGAGATGCAGCGCGGTCTGGGTGAAGAGGGAGTCGGCTGGTAGCGCCGTAAAGTAGGTCAAACCATGCTATATGTGAGAATGAAGCTTATTGAAGAGACTTCAGTTATGCGGATTAGACTTGATTAGAGTTACGTTCGAGGTGAAATAGATGGAGAACAGAGTCAGCAGTCCGATCAGTCCAAAGGTGACCTCTTGCTTGCGCTCACGAAGGTATTCAAAGTCGTCGAATATTGCAGTCAGCATCGCAAAGAGTTGAGTAACCTGCCAATAGCGAAACATTTTTAGTTGAATCCCGAAATGGACAACGAATTCAAAGACAATCGTACAATAATCAGTAGTGCGCTAATGAACAACATGCCGTAGAATAACATGGACCACATGTTGGCCAACTCCATTTCTGCCATGGCACTGCCACTGGACAAATACAGCACCCAGTGTTGCTCCATGTTGGAGTAATAGCTTTCGTTCGTAAGAGCTAACAACCAAGCAAAGCAAAAATTAGTAATGGAATGAAGTACAATATCGCTTCACCTACCTACAAAATGTCGATCAATCAAGAAGGTGGCGAGGCCAAACAATACCATAATCGCCAGTTGTCCCAGGCAAATGAACCAGCTGAAGCGCATTATATTGGTTTTAAACTTGTTGTAGCTGGCCAACGAAATGACGGCTCCCCAACCGACGCCAAAAGATGAGACGGCAGCAATCGGGATGCCGGTTAAGCTGATAAGGATATGAGAGCTATGCGGCATAAAGAAGTCCTTGAGCGCCTGCTCGGCATCAGTCAAGAAAATCAAGCGCGCTACACACACCAACAGCATTCCCATCAGTAGCCACATCGTATGGCGTATCAGCCACCCCATCTATAGAAAGTCAGCCGCTTTATTATTTCAACTCTGCTTAGGAGCTCATACTCAGTACCTTCTCGACAAAGATGAACTTGTGGAAAATGAAGGCAACCGCACTCCAGACGAGCAGCGTGCACAGCAGCAGCTGCCACGAGAAGTTGAGCCCGACATCCGTCTCTTCACTGGACGCAAACTTATAGTCGAAAAGTGATCTGCAGAAAGAATTTAATGTAAGCTTTTAATTTCCACTACCTTTTCTACATTTCCTAAGCGGAACGAAGGGTCTTTCCGAGAACCATCTTTGACAGAAGCGAATTCTCAATTTTGCAATTAATGCTGCATTCCTTCTACTCAAGATGCTTCCGGAAGACCCGCGATGCTTCACCTAAAAAACAGTACGGATGGAATCTGGTAGAAGCGGTAGTGGTATTCGGACAGGGTGGCGTTGGTGTCAGCTTCGGAGGAATTGGATGCGAAGGCTGCTGCCGTTGTGGTCGCGATTCCAAGGCTGCCGTTAGAGCATATCTGAAGTGTTATTTTAATTAATTATATGAATTGCATTAGAAATTTACGCTACGCCATAAACCGTACGCTTATTTCGCCCTCATTGGGAACATCGTTGGCCCATTCCAGAAACGAACCACAACTCCATGGCAGAGTGGGTCGGAATGAATTGAAGAAGAAGATCAGGGGAATGGCCGCAAACACACTGTAGTATGTGAGTATAGAGAAATTCACCGCCAAGCTTATGTAGCCAATGCCTGAAAAAATAATAAATCGAGGACTTATCCTAGGAATGGATTTAGTTTACTTACCCTTGAATATGGGGGCCAATCTGAAGGCCGATATGAATCCACTGCTTGAGAATTGTCCCAGAAACATCTGTATCAGAATGATTGGTACCACGTACAACGCCATGCAGATCAGGTGCGGTATAAATGAATATACTGGAAAACCGCTGGATTAGTGTCTTAAGGATATTGGCAATTTTAGGATTTTAATGAGATTTTTACAGGGAATGTACACAGGCATGCATCAGTGCAGAAATATTCATCAAATTCGCTAACGACTTAAATTTTAAACACTTTTTTAAGAACTATAAAACTAACTTTCGATACGAGTTTTCCTTCGCTAGGCAAATTTAGCCTTGACCTATTTGTACCTATGTACAATAAAAAACATCAAGAGATCTATGTTTGGTCCCATCCCATTGCATTCAAATATTTCCGTTTTAATTGCTGATTGCTCTAAGTGTTGCTTGATCGATTACAATTCTCCAGGGACAGTGGGCGTTTTTAGCATTTAGTTCCAACTGGGCCACAATATTGCCCTGTACATTTTTTACATGCCGATAAGAAGATAACATTTTCATGGTGAAACGTGCAAATTTCCACGATAAGAAATCGTAAGTGGGTCGTTTCTAGATTCCGAACAGGGCTCGTTTGTGGTCGAAAAATATCCTTGCTTTTTGGTGAAACTCATTGGATTGTTTCCACATCGAGAGCATTTCTGTCTTCTGGGAGAATTGTTCACAAATGTAATCATATTAAATTGTCTTCGAATTTAATGCTTCGTTCTGCATTACATAAAATCATTACATTGAAGTGATCGCGGTTTGATAGAGGCTACATATTAACTAATGGGTTAAGCCCCAGGTACTATTATTATTGGTTTTAATCAAAACATAAAAGATCATTATAGCGATTTCTTTTCTCGCACAAAATTCTACACCCATCGAGCGTAGACTAGTTAATAATAGTTAATTACTGAGACCTAGCATACTACGAGTACTTACTGCCCATTTCGAAGAAGAAATACCAGGACATGGAGAAGATGTCCATTTTGAAGGCCAGGCCCCAGCAGGCGTAGAGGAAGTCGCTCGGATTCGTCCAGTATCCGCGCGCAGTATCTGGCCGGAAGGGCTTCATGCCGCTCTCATACGAGCTCTCGTAAACCATGCTTCGCACTAAAGACCCCAACAATTAAAAAAACGAAGAATGATGGAGAGGATGCCTCCTGTTGTTGTTTACAAAATAATGACAGACGCAAAATCTTGGCACCTTTTCAACGTTTTCTCATAGCTTTACCACTGACTGAATATTTAAACACAATACTTATATACAGACAGACTGAAACTGAGCGATTATTTTAATATTCCAAATAAACGAATGCGAGAAACTGCACTCGGTTGCAACGGAGGCTGCCGCGCGATCTAATTTGAGGAAGAGTCGCCAGAAGACTAACAAGTGGGCAGAGATGTATGCATCGAATTTTAGTGCGATGCTTTTTGCGAGGTTTAGCTTTATTTAAATTGTTTTGCGCCGTCTCATTTTCTTTGTGGCGAATGAATTATCAGCTTCTGGCGAATGTTCTATCTTTCAGATACGGAGCTTTCGTTTAATCTACATGCATTGACAGATTAACGTGATTAATTAAGATGTAAATAAGCAACATAGAAACCTATAATCTAATCTGTTATAGCCACCAACAAATGTCAATAAAGAGAGAGAGCGAGATGACAAAGAACCACAGAAGGCAAGCAGATCGTCAAGGGAAAGCGGAGGGGAAGGGAGAGAAAGACAGCGCTATGGAGATACATAAACTGGTTGATCACCAGTAATAAGGTGATATGAAACACAAACATATTCGAGAAACGAAGAACATTGAGAGAACCGAAATTTGATCAATATCCATGTCCGTAATTATGATTGCATTTGCATTGTTATTTTCCAGAAGCTGTTGGAGCGTCTATTCCGTTTATTTAATTTGAATGGACGATAACCGATTTGTAGCTATTTTTCTACTCTACTGCACAAAAAAAATGGACACGATATTGTATACGTATTAAAGGATATCATTACCTTTCAGTACATAAACATTCTTATCAACATATGTTGCTAAGAAACAAAAGGAATCTAAACGCCAAATGCACGCAACGCCGTTGCATTCATAGACAAATATTCAATTCAAATGCTATATTATTCTATATTAAACCAGAACGAGTGTTAACTGCGGCCTGCCCGAAGTTTGTATACCCTACACCCTCACGCTAAAGTTAAGGTTGACTTCTAATAACTTAACGGAACTGCGATATCTGTTTTCGCTTTATTATCGCTGGTCCAATTTTTTCCATTTTCAATCAAAATAGCCTGTGATGACGTGGAATACTCGTGACAAATTTCATGACCATGCCTTTATTCGTTCTACTTTACTCGGGATTTATTTCATTAGTGGACGGACCTCGCCCTTTAAAGCGTCATCCTTAACGTCGATCCCTATCACGAATACTTTCCATCATTAGAAAAGCATTGGAAATTATTGGAAATGGGAAGAATCGGACCATTGCCACGCCTACTTTTTATGTGCATATAAATTCATCCATGCTTATAACTGAATTTCTGAGTTTATAGCTTCACCAAAAGAAATTTATGAGAACATACAAAATAACAAACACTAAACCCCGATGAAATAATTAACGACAAATAAGAGAGGCAAAACGACTGCCACTTTCCACACAAGTCGACGATAAGAGAACTGAATCTGAAATATTTTACGTGATGGGTTCAAAATAAGCCCCATTTATTTATTCCCAGAGGTTATCGGTTTGTTGTGTATACAAACATCTCTACGCTTGGTTGACGTTGTAGGAAAAATTCTGGAGCCTCACCAAATATAAATGAATAATTTTTATAATAGTTATTTTAAATATACTCGTACATTGAAAATGCAATCAGTTAAATTCACACATACATATGTATGTACATTGAAGTACGACAGTACGAGTGTGTATGCTAGTGTGGGTTTTGCGTTTGTCTTCTAAAGTTTTGTGGAAACTTTTAATTAATTTTAATGCGGAATTATTTACTATTTGACCATGAAACACAATTATTTTTCTAGGTCAACGGATGAAGATGTACAAGTATTGGTTTATTTGCTTAATTTTCCTAGATTTGTCGATTGAATATGTTATTAAAAAACACATGTTATTAAAAGATTTTAAAGAATGTATGTAATTAAAAGTATATCTTGTTCTTCCAGTGCTTGAGTGTTTTTGGTTCTCAAAAGTAAATAGAAGAAATATATATTTGTACATGATAATTCTTTTAAAGCGTTTACGCTTACTTTTATTCTTATTCATTTTAAAATTAAATCCAAATTTGTTCATGAAGTCGGTATTCGTATTTTTACTTTAGCCCATAATGAGTATGATACCAAATTTCTGCTATTATATGACGTACGAAAGTTCTACATTATCACACAATTCTTACTGCATGCATTTCCCAACACATGCAATCTACGTAGGTATAAACGTTAAAATCTAGTCCCCAAAGCTATATTTGATAATAAATTCCCACAGACAGAACAGATTCGAAAACTGCGCCTTGTGTGAGGAAGTCTTCGCTAGCATTCGTTGCTCATGTACTGCTGCTCGTTGTCGATCACTAGCATCTCCGATGTGCCCATCACTTCCTCGTAGAAGCGGCGATTATCCGCATCCACCGGATGCCAGTCGTGTGGCTCGAAGCACTGCTTCAGACGTTGGCGCAGCGAACCTGTTGTTTGGTACATCTTGTTGATCATGTAAGCAGGCGCGATTACGTAGACCACACTTTGACTGATGATCACCAGTGTCGATGGCGCTTCATCCTGTTCCAGGAAGAATAGTATTTGAAACTGCAAGTGGGAGATAAGTAAATGGGGGGCGTTGTACCATAGAGTCAAACTGTTGGTGTTTGTTTCGTCTGCACTCACAACAACAATTATTAGAAAGGCCGGCGTCATGAATCTTATCAGTAATATTTTGAAATTGGAAATGGTCTTGCCCAGCATGAACTGCAGGTCGCACTGGAAACGCTCCCGCCCATAAATCCAAGTGGTCATCAGCAACAACACAATCGAGATGGTGACGTGCGCCAGAATCACAACCGTTGGCAACACATGAAGATGCTCGAAGCCTTGCTGAGAGAAAAAGAAGAGTCTTGAATATCTCAGGCATTCGGTGAGATACAAAAATCTCTGATAAATAATAAAGCTAAAATAATAAAGCTCTGATAAATAATAAAGCTGAGCTAATAAATACAATATTGAAAATAAATCTTATTGCGACAATAAATACGAGTAATAAATACGAATTAATGAGTATGTCATAACTAATCCAATAGGGATTGCATTGGACTATTAATTTCCAACTCCTAGAAGTTTGAACTGTAGAGATTTTAGAGTGATAAGCTTATACTTATGTACTTTGTGACTATAAAAATACGAACCTTGGTACAAAAATAAACCGAAACTGACATCAATGACATCACGAAGGCAATTGTGATCGTGGTCCTTCTTGGACGCAGCTTTTCATACTCGTCTAGTATGGATGTCAGCACAGCCATCATCTGTATGATCTGCAGTAGAGATTTAAAACGCAGGAGGTAAGGGAAGCTTGTGGTCTTGGAAATCGAATTCTACTCACCACAGCATTCAACTCGGCCAAGAACAACATGCTGAAGAACAGAAAACTCCAGAAATTCGGTAAACTGGAGAAGCTGCCGAAAAGGTAGGCGAAGCAGAGGTACAGAAACTGCATATAGTGCTCCTCCTCCACATGGTAGTGGAAGAGTCCGACGTGATCTGCAGAGTATCACAGAAATTCAAACAAAAAACACAAAAATACCGGTAGCTTAGCGTTCCACCAACCTTCGAAATTGTCCAAGGCAATGCGTCCGCATATCATGGCGATGATGGCCAAAGCAATGTGTGTTAAGCTCACCCAGTATGTGAGTCGCTCACTATCTCGACGAAAGTTATTGTAGCTGGCGAGTGTCAGCACGTTACCCCAGCCAGGACCCAGCAGCCATGTGGCCATCAGAGTGCTCGCCCTGAAGCTGGCACCAATGGCTTGCTGGCTGTTCGCTAGTGTGGGCTCAAAGTAGCCCAGAAAAGTACTCCAGCCCAGGCGCTCATGCATTAGCAGGTGCACGACAATGGCCAGGAAAACCGAGAGCATGATGATGCAGCTGCAGCGGAAGAATTTGCCAATCTAGAAGAGAGCGAGAGACAGAAGCAGAATGAATCTTCTAACTGCGGAAACATTCATAGTTCTTTAACAAGTTACAAATGAGACCCGCTTCAGCAGGAGGCCCAGAGTCAACAGCCAGCATACTATCATGCCACAGAGTACAGGCCAGGAGAGGTAGAAGCGGCTTTTATCGTCATCGGCGGAACGTATGATGGAGCTGTAAGAAAGCATGGAAGTTGGAGTCAACTCAGAACTTAAGACACTCACTGAAAGAACTCCACGGTCGCATGAGAGTATTGAAATTCATTCTGCAATTCAACAAAATATTAATAGCAATAAATATCTAAAAAGGTGAAAGGAGAGAGAGAAGGTAAGCTCTTTATCCAAGAACCTGCTCTTTAAGAGAAGGAAACAAAGTATTACGTCATTAATACCTCCTCGTCGTACGTCGAGTGCGTGGAGCAGTTGCGAGAGTTCCACGCGTTGTCGCAGCTCATCCAGGGTATCACAGAGTGCAGCGAGTTGGCAGCATAAATGAGGGGAATGGCGGCGATGACTCCATAGTAAGTGAGCGAGGTGATGTTCAGCAAGAGAATTGAGTAGCCGATGCCTGCATAAAATTCAAAACTTTTCAGGTTTTCGAAGGAACGAGTGCGTTTACAAAGAATTTGGCATCCTCAAGCGACTTACCCTTAAAAATCGGGGCTACTCGAAATGCGGATATAGTGCCCGAGCTGGAAAACTGTCCCAAAAATGTCTGTATTATAAAAATCGGAATGGCGTAGAGGAAGATAGCTGTCAAATATGCGGGCAGAAAATACACTGTGGGAAGAGAAGCTCGTATAGCGTAAACATCGCTTAGAAATTCATTACTCAAAGTTACAGAAAAGTTGAGTCTACGAAGATCGCAGTGAGTAATTCAAAATCTGACCATGTCCCTTTTAATTACTTTTAATTTTTACTAGCTTCTGACTGTTGATAACCTGTTTATCATTAAAGTAAAGTATTGCACTATGATTGCGCGTCTCTGCAGTCGTCGCGACGCCAAAACTAATTATTTTATTTTTAGGTCACTCGATCTATGTAACCGTTATCTGTGTATTTGTATCGGCTAATTTTTCTATTCAACTAGTGAACATAAACGAAAAAATCTGCATAGACACACGGACAGACAATCTTGTATCTTAATTATTTTTTACCAACAGTTTAAGTTGATAAGTTGCTAATATGGACGGTTGGCATCCATGCTAAAAGCCTTACAATAGCATTTACAGAGCCTTGGACATGAACCACCAAATGAGAAAACAACTTATAATCGCATGCATACATACATCATTATCTTCACTGGAAGAGATACTCACCCCCGCCAAAGAGCAGTGCGTAGACAGGCAGTTCGGAGAACACAACCGAGCCGAAGGCGTGTAAAGTGCAGGCGCAGTAAAAATCCACTGCTGACGACCAGCGTCCACGTTTTCTGTCATTCCTAAAGGGCGGCTGTGAGGTGTCGTAGGTCGTTGTTGTTGTTGCGGCGGCCACGGCTGATAAAATAAAATTGCTGCCATCATTGTCACAGTTGGTCTTGTAGAGGTTGTTTGTGTGCTTGTTGTTGTTGTTGCCGTTGCTATTGCTGTTGCTGTTGTTGGTCAGCAACATTTGGGGCGGTAAAAATAAATTAAGATTCGTTTCGGAATTCAACTGCCTTGCATTAAAAATTGGTGCTGCTGTCGACAGACTCAACAAATGTTCTTTCTTATCGTTTTTTCAATGAAACTCGCTTAACAACAAAACTTATTGATTCAATCAGAAGCGTTTAAGCTTTCTTATTTGCTTACTGTTTTGTATAAGTAGTTGTTGTTGTTATTGATAAGTTCCCGATAACGCTCAAAAGTCTTCTTTTCGCATTTTTGTATAATTCTGCTCATCGGCAGGTTTTTATACTGTAATTGAATTTTGAACTTCCAACTAAAGATTTAAAATCGATTAGCACAACGAATGTATTCCATAATATAAAGTGATTTTCTGAAAATTTAAATTTTTATTTGCTACAAATATATATGTACACATACATACATACAACCGTATGATGATTCTCGAAACTTCACAGTTAGTTCCCGTTCAGTAGTCCTTTGGAGGTTTTCGTTTTCCTTCTGTTTTATTCTGCTAGCCAGCAAGAAAACTGCTGAATCACAAATTAATCAATCCTGCCGTTACGCCGCCTCGCTCCAGACTGAAATACAAACAATTGACGCGCTTCGTTCATTACGCGTCGCAATTATCTTCGACTTAATTGAATTCTTCAATTGGTTGTTTCCCTTCCTTTCTATCATTCAGCGTTGACAAGCAAATACGAATACAAGTCTCAGCATATGGAGACCAAGAGATTTACAGAGAGAATAATGAAATCCAATTAACTCAGCAAAAACATAACAGAACACAAAAACAAGTCATACACTAGTAAAAGTAAAAGCACAACAAATGCTTGGACATAAATCATGAAGTAAGCGAAGATTTCAGGTAAAAAGTGCAGTTCGACTTGTGACGTCACGAACTTAACTTCAGAGCAAAAGCTTGTTTGCAACCAGTTCGAAGAGAATCAGCAGAAACGATACCTTCGCCAACAACAACAATATAACAACAGCAAAGCGCAAAATGTGTCATTGCAAACAAGTGAAGAGAGCCGCAAACAGCTGATTTTTGTTATGGTGCTTTTCTTTGCTCTGATTAGCTGTTTTTCCTTTTTCATTACACTTTGCGATTTGTTTGGTTGTTTGTTCGCTTCTTGTTTTTGGATACTCGCAATTTGATTGCGAATGCACAAAAATTAGAAGAGCCGATGAGAGCCGATGGTTGGTGACTGAACGAAAGTTGTCGGGGTCAACAAATGCAGCTTTCATTATGTAAATGAACTACGTAATCCTTGTGTTACTTTAAATATTTAAGTACAACGTCACGTCGCTAATTACAACAACAATTTATAACTACTCACCTATCGTCTATCGTCTATCGTCTTCTCACCGTCTTAATTCACTTCACTTGAAACTTTCTATCATTGTTGTCCCTCTTGCGAGAGCACACATTCCTCTTTCATTCTTTTTTTGTCTTTTTCTCATTCAATTTCCTCTCAGTCAGTCTCTCTCTCTCTCTCTCCCAACCTAGCATCTCTCCCACAACAAATACAACATTTGAGCTTTCAACCATCCAGTTTAACCAAAAGAGAATAAACAACTTTCTTCATTCTCCACTGATTTGCTTTGTTATTGAAAATTAGGTGTGCATTGAATTATTGTGCACTGCAATTAGTTTTATTTCGAAGCGTTTTATTAGTCGCCACAACGATTATTTTGAGGGGGGAAAATTATACTCTCTACAGGTAGACCCTCTCCACACTAAGCTAAGATCAATAGGAAACTCCTTCGTCTTCCACAAGAATGCTTTAAAGAATTGAAAATCCCATTATGCTTGAAACAAACAGTGACCGATCTGGAAATAGAGCGCCAGACCCAGCACTATAATAATAGGAATTACAGTCTCACTAATAAATCTTGTTAACAAATGAACTGTTATATTTTAGAGTAGATCAAGTACATTTTTGGCAAAGAATGAGTTAACGGTAATTTCAGTAAGACAGATGATACCTTTCTTCGTACACTCTTCACACATTCAATAGAGCACGATTTCTTGATAAAGTAATCCAAAGAAGTTTATCTAGAAATGCTGTCGCCAACTATTTTATTTTTAAAAGTGGATGAAGTCCACTCCGAATAATCACAAATTAAAAAAGGGTTTAAAAGGGGGTATATTACAAAACTATTATATTATAGTATGGAAGAAAATTCCTCATACTAACGGTAAAGGACAAATAAGCTTAAAACATAAATCCTTTCTTATTTTTAGTTTTCTTAACGAATTCGCCTACAGAAGTTCAAATAACTGAATTTAATTCTTAATAAACTTAATGCCTGTAAAAGTAAGGACTTAAATCTCCTCTTGTTTTTATTTGTTATAATGTCTTCTTTTTTGAAAGTGGTATAATTCCATTTGGAGCTGAAATGTCGTTTATTTTTCAAATAATTCTTATAATTATTATCTCATAATAACATTTAAAAGGTGTATCGTGATAGAAACATCACTCGAATTGATTAGTTTGCCAATATTTTAAATTCATTCAAATGCAAACCCTTGAATACGTTTGGGTGAAAATAGAGTCGCTCTAGTAACGAGATCTTCACTATAAAATATGAAAATGTTCATGCAAAACACATAAGAAGACTTTAAAATGTCATAAAAAATGAAAAAATTATATATATTATATGTTATTATTATAAATTTCTTGAAACCGTTTAAATATTTTGTTTAAACAATATGTTTGAATTTGCGTGCAAATATGAAATGCGTTTAGAAAGTTTTTGAAGTCAAGAAAAAGCTTCATTCATGCAAGTTGCTCTTACAAGCTTTGAAAGTTGAAATGAAGTTGCATTTTCAAATACAACAGTTCAATTGTGAGAAACTTTCCATTGTGTTACAAGTGCAACTGCCACAACCTTCCATTGTTTTCACTTCAAGTCTTGTGGAACATATTTGGATCACAAGCATTAGTACGAGTATTTTATATCAGGGGTATTCGCAATGATATTCGGCACGGTGGTACCGTATTGGTCATTATTAATCAGAGGTCAGATTAATGGTTATGAAATACTATCATATTCGTACCAACGACATTTATATATGTTTATTAACACTGAAAAAGTTGTACAAGTACATACTGTAAGCTGCGTTTTCTTCAGTTCTATCAGTACCCCAGTTGTTTGTAATTATAAAGGGTGGTCCATCGGTTGGTTTCTTTCTCAAATTGCTATGAGTTACGAATATGATTAAGTGTGGAATATAATTTTTTTCAAATGTGAACTCCTATGGTTCGAGGTCATATTTTACGAATATCTCGATCAATATTGTGCTTAAGTGCCTGAATACTTTCAGGATTGTCTGCGTAACATCTTTAATTAATGGTGCATACACAAAAAGTCTAAATGGGTCAAAAGTCAGCTCCGCACAACAAACACTATTATAGATTATTTCGATTTTTTCCCAACATTGCTGAAGTGTATATCAACTCATTTATTACCGAGATTGACAATAAATAAATGTCAAATGTTCTGAACGAATCAGTGTTGCCAATGTCTGCATGTAACAGGTAATTCAAACTCAAAATGCATTACCAGTTGATGGGCCACCCTAGAATTGTGTCAATATTTCAGTTAATAATCATTTTCATTATTAAATCATAATTAATTTTACTCGTACGTAGCGCGTATTTATTTTTAATATATTTTTCCTTCTACTTGATAGAAAAACTGGCCCCAGCTCCAGGCACCGTTTAATGGATCGCTTCATTCAGTATGATTTGATTACTTTGAAGAAGCTGCCAATGATTTCAAATCCAAATAAATTCTCTGCTGGTTCTCTTACCGAAATCCAAACTTACTGCCAACTTCTAACATAAATATTTAATAATTTACTGCTCTTAAATAATAATTATCTGCATTTAATTACAAAAAATACTCGTATAATAAATCCAACAAAGTTAAATTAAACTAATGATTTTAATTTATTTATCTATTTAAATCGAGAATCAGGAAAATTGTAATTACCATACTTTGGTTTTCTCATATGAAACACCAACCAGTAAGCTTTTAAAAAAGAATGTCGTCACTCGTTAATTTTTAAATTCCGAGCTTTCCTTTCCTTGAGAATGAATTCCTTTAAATTTATTCTAAAGTTGCTGTACTTGTACTAAAACCTTCCCTAGTTCGGAATTAATATAGGATAATATAATAATATACGATAAATTATGCTTCTATAAAGAAGCAATGACACTTCCAACTTTAAGTTATACAGTGACCTGGGCCCTGAATATTGCGAGTAATGAACTGTCTGATATATTTAATAACCTTAGGTAATTAGTGTCTTATGAAGTCTTTTCAAGTTCTTAAATATGAGGTAGTGGAATGGACGGACAGCCTACACATTATGGACTGGGACACAACGAGAAGTTCCAGAGTAACAAATATGCTATGGGTGAGTCTTAGTGCGCCCAAAACAGACAAATTTCTGAGAAGGAGTAATACAGAACTAAGTAAATAGGTTAGTGGGGATGCGGAGAAGACATCGAACTCAGAGAACATCTATGAAAGCAGCGTGGAGTCGGTACTGCATATTCCTCTTAAAGAAACTTTGGCAGAACATTTTGTGTAGCTTCTGGGTTGATCGCAGGGCTACAACCACTAGGTTCCACTTATCTATCCACCCCTGATGAAGTAGGTGGTGAAGGGAAGTGATTAAATACTTTCTCCATGATCCGAAGCTCTTCATTTAAACGCATTCCCTCCCTGGAACACTTTCTACATGGATCGTTGTGGACCTTTAGATAACCTAACCTAACCTCATCCATAAAATGCTTTGTTTAAAAGTTAAAAACCGTTCAAATGATTAACATTAAAGGAAACACAAACTCTGTTTGTTTGTTGCTTTTTATTTTATTAGTTATTTGCATAATCGGATTATGTTGGGACTCAATAGATAACAGGTCGGATTTCTGTTGTTTGGTAAGGTATGAGGGACAAATGTAAAGCTTTCGTCACCTTTTGCCCCGTCTTTCTCTCCAAATAGCCTTCACTGATACTATTTTCGTCTTCAATCTCTTGTATTTAGGTTAAATAGGGGAACTAAATAGTGCCTGGTGCTGGAGCAACATTAACAGATGCCACAGAAGTAGAGTGTCCGGCGAGGGGAGCGGCATGGAGAGCTCCACGGGTTTTAGCTACGTATGAACCCTCGACCGCTGGAGCAACAACGATTGGAGCATGTCCGTGCCAAGGTTCCGCGACATGCACATGTGCCCAGGGATCGCTGATGGGGAGGACTGCGACAGCTGCGGGTCCTGCAACTGCTGTGTAGGAAAGACCACCGCCGGCGATTTCCTGATGTATTCCTAGTGGAATGATCGAACACTGGACACTCATGGCGAGTACCAACACGAAGGCAACGGAAGTGATGAACTAGAAGAGAATTATAGATAAAAATAAGGAAATCAGTTACTAGAAAATGTACAAATTTGAGAGCAAATGTGGTTCAAGAAGGATAGAAAAATAACAGTTGAGACTGTTTTAAAGCGAGGCGTTAATTATCTAGTCCTTAAGTTCCTTCAGACATGGAGTCACGTGAAGTCTACTGGTTAACACCCAGTTTACTGATCCTGATGAGGAGTAGTACGACTCTTTTTCAACTCACTTTCATGGTTCTGTTTATATTACTAGGTGATTAACGGAAAGTATTCCTCAGATGCGTTGATATTGAAGTCTGCGTTTATTCTGATTGCATCCGTGATTTGCTTTTATTTTTATATCTTCGATTGAACCGACGACTCAGTGTAAACATCTACAAAATGGTCACATGCTGTGGTCAACATACGACACTCTGAGGCACACAGACGCGACGCAGGATAGAATTTTAATGAAATGCAACAAAAGTGCACCGCCCACATCAGAAACGATGACAAGTGACCGGAGATAGCAACAAAAGATATATAGTAACCGCATTATGTTGGCGCTAAACTGCTACAACACTGCTACAAAACAACCGCGATGGAATTCGATCTGCACTCGAGCTTGGACTTGATTCATTCTTCGCTGAAATGAGCTGCTCTCAGGCCATTCAAGCATTCCACAAACATACCGAAGTGGCTGGTGCTGTGTGAATTAATTGTCAGTTAGTACTTTGTTAGTACATAGAAATAACTACCTTTTCTTGTTGGTTTGCTTGGTTTTTCACAAACCAGTTCTTATCTGCAACTCATTCACGTTCCGCTTGCATCATTTCAGTCCAGGTGTCGAAGAGAATGAAAGCAGTTCTAATCAAGGATTTTTAATGCATACGCATTACTGAGCCCAGCCCAGTTCTAAGGTCAGTTCCGGCAATGAAACTGAGTTGGCAGTGACAGACGTTAACTTCTCTGGCATGGTGTCCAACAATATAAGTCGATGACGAAACAAATTGGTTTTAGCAATGGTCTAAATTAGTTATAAATTAGGTAAATTATGAAATACCTTGGCGCATCCTTCTTTAACTTCTTTAATCGATTCAATCTCAGTCTCAATTCATGCTGCAGTATGCAGTTGTAGCCACGTGCATATTCTATGGTGGTCACGCATTCTTTTTTCTTCAATAGATATATTGTGAGGAAGTTGTTGTGAGCAATTTAAGAAAAGATTTAAGTTTTAGGAAATTTAAGATACTAGCTGACCCGGTCAGCTGTTCTGCTTAAAATAGAGTTAATTTTCGCAAAATTATATAAGCTACGTTTCTTTAATGAACTGTATAGTTCTTCGCCTCCATCTTCGATTTCCCTCTTTTTAGAATGTAGCCAACTTCACGCAGTCAAAAAACGTCACAAAATAACATACACTGAACCAAATCTTGTAGGTTAATATGAAGAAAAGGGGTGTTAACTTGAAGTAATGGTGATCAAAATACGATCAACCTCCTATCCGTCAACTTGAAGAATCTTTCTTTAATTTGAATATACTTCATTATATTGACAAACTTTCTTCAATTCCACTAATCATATTCTTGAAATTAATAAAATTTCTTACAATTTGAAGTATCATTTCTTCAAATCGACAAAAATTATTGAATTTAACAATTTATTTTATTCACCTTCACAAAATGTTCTTCAATTTAAATAATTTGTTTTTTCAAAATGACAGAACATTCTTCAATTTAATAAATTATGTTCTTCAGTTTGAACAAAAACTTCTTCAATTCGATGTTTCGAAATTTGTTTGATACAAACCAACGAAAACTATAGTTAAAATAAAATTAAAAGAACTGTTTCTGCTTAACAATTTGAAATTAAATTTATTGAATATGAATTGTATAATAATAAGTAGAAATATTTAAATATATAAAATGTGCTTAATAATTCCTAAATACATTTTAGCTTCGCTATCAATATTTGAAGCTTTAGGCTCTGAATATCGAGTTAGGTTTTTATTAAATAAAAATAAATTTGTAAACATTTTCAAACTAGATTGGATAACAATGTATATGCCAAATTGAATAAATTAAATAGTTTAAAGCATAAATGAATTGTGATATTATCGTAAACTGTTGATGTTATATATTATGAAAATAAACATAAATTTGTTTCGGTTCTAAAATAGAACCACTGAATGTTGTCCTTCTTCGTTAGCATTCGTAGCAACTCTTCCTCGCACTCACTTAAACTGGTCCCAAATATGAAAAAGCGGACTGGGAGTTGCGAATCGAAAATCTTGTGTGGATTTTCTTCTCATTTCTGATGTTGACTATTTTTGTGGTTGGGGCACGAACACAATGCAGCAGATAGAAAATTGCGGCACATCGCCCATCTATTAATTAAATACAATTTTTTTTATATAATATGAAGAAGAATTAAACTAGTTTTATGTAATTTACTGTCAGAAATGCATGGCACCTCGGTCATATCGTTTAGAAGAGTCTTATTACTGGGGTCCTTAATTTGCTCTTCATGGATGGAAATGATTGCTTTTGCAAAAGCATCATAACCAAGTAGCAAACCACCGGCGTCGGAATATAAGTACTTGAAATCCATATCAATCTATAACGAAAATTTGAAGTATAACAGTGTATATGTGAATACATCAACATCTTACCAACTTAAATCCCAACGGATAATGGATCAACGGTTTGATAATAGCCACTTTCTAATATTTGTGTACCCAGCGAATAGAATTAATCTCTCGAAACAACAAGGAAAACGCTAACTTCTTGGGACAGTAATTAATATTAACACTTGGTTATAAGGCATTTTATCATACAATTTTATAGGCCAAGAATATTTATTTCTATACCATACCAAGTTAGTAACACTTTCCTTAGTTGAAAAGTGTTGATGTAATAATAAAAGTGAATCAATTTAGTAAATCAAAAAACAAATCAAATTTTTTGGATAAATAAAAGCACTCTGATCTTTATTTAACTCATGTTTTGTCAATTTTACAATTGTTGCAAGTTACTAAAATTAAGAAACTGAAAAATTATACTTCGTAGATCAGAAGTCGAGTTTCAAGCTTGACTTCACTTAACTGTAACAGGTTAGAAACTTAAAATAGGCGGATACAGAGACAGTGTGGGCGAAACAGCAATCGACTCGTTCTAAAGATGTTCATGTTGTTGCTGTCGTAATTGTTGTTGGACTGGGAAAACAGGGCCGATGGAGTGATATAGAAGTTGTGAGTAGCTAAGTGTGTGCTGGAGTGTATACGTGTGCGGTGGGCGTGGCAGCAAACACGAGAGTCTATCGAACGTGCAGGGGGTATGGTGCGCTCGGGGCAACTTAAGACTACGGATTATGTAGAGTATTCAACATTGGTGTCGTTCAGGTGTCAAAACAGGTGTGTCACTGTAACACTGGACCTGCACAGGTTTAAAGAGTGCCTGGAGCTGGAGCCACATTGATTGAGGCGGCCGAACTGATGTGACCGGCCAATGGAGCAGTATGGACAGCGCCACGGGTCTTTGCAACGTACACTCCTTCGTGGCCCAGTCCATGACCTAATCCAAGACCCAGTCCATGACCCAATCCAAGACCCAGTCCATGACCAAGACCCAACGAGGCACCAACAGGTCCGATACCTTGACTAAGAGAGATACCGGGAACACCCCATCCTCCTAGTCCAGAGAGTCCGTAAGGAGCTGAAGCGTGAACAGCAACCGCAGCTGGACCATGCACACCCAAACCACCCCAAGGACCGAGTCCACCCAGAAGGCCAAGTGGACCAATCACAGATGACTGAGCGGTGGCGGCAAGGACCAGCAGGACTACGGCAACGACGAACTGCAAGAAGGAAGAATGATAGAGCAATAAATACAAAGGACAAACTTAAGCTATAAGGATTAATAGCCAAACCCAAATTAAAACTTTTAACGTTCAAAGGATTCTTATCCGTCGTCGTCACACGTTACCTTCATGCTGGAGAAGGAAAGATTTTTGTTAGCTGGAAGAACTGAAGAAAGGCTGAACTGTTCAACGAACGCGCTTTGACTGAATTCTGATTTGGTCTACGAAATACGACCCACTTTTATACTGAAGTGCGGCGATTTAGCCAAACAAATCTGAAGTTGTTAAAACTAGTTGACGAAAAGTTTCTAAGCGCCGCGCGTCGCCTGTCCGAGGGTGCTGCCTGCTAACCGTTCATTGCTACAAGCCACTGCCCTCGATTCCGGTATGTTTTTCGTTGCGCAAAAAGATAAAAACAATTTTGTAAGCAACATGAACGCAAAACCACAACTGTAATATACAATTTTGATGAAGTTATGCAGCTTAATGGTAACTTAGCATCGGCTTCCAATGTCATAGTAAGAAATAAGAAGGATTGGCACTCGCACCCATCGAAAAATGAGCAGTGTCCAGATCTAAAGAACACTGCAGTCTCTTCCAGCCAGAAGTCCTTGCAATTGCTAAGGCAGCACTATGTTCTGTCACTTCCTCCTGATTGGGAACATATGCGCGGGCAACCAAGTTGAACTGTTAGCGCTGGAGTCGAGTAGTAACATCGAATATCGTGATGAGAGGCAGAAGAGTGCTGAGTACTCTGAGGTTTCCCAAATGGCCACTATCTTCTGGGTTTCCGGACACTTCAGTTTTGAAGAAAATACGACTGGAATCACCCTGCAACCAGATGAAGCTAATCTTTGATCTTACAGCCGCCTGTTTGAACTTTATAGGATAATGTAAACTCGCTATGGACTGAGCTGATAGACTCGACATAACTGGAATCCAAATAAGAATCCTTATTTTAGGTGGTAAACAGGGTTCTATAGTCCCAAGCATCCTTCAAGCTGAAATAATTGCCATTTACAGAAGCGCAAAACCTAACCTGGACAGAAACTACGGGTATAAAAATATTGCCATTTTATCCCAGAACATAAGAACTGAGGAACAGGAACTCAGAACAAAGTACTGGGACAATGAACCGGCTCTAGAATATTCCAAGAAAGCGTTGGAGCACACAATCCAAAGAATTTTAAATAATATATGAATTTATTAAACAACACGTTAAGAATAACAACTGCCTTCTTAACAGGTCATTGCAAATTGAGGAAACACCTACAACACTATGGGAATACTCAATTATTATGCATGCAGGTTTTGCAGGAACCCCTCTACACATACTCCTCTACACATACACCTCACACCTCGTGCCCAGCACCTCCGCGTACGAGGGAGAAAACCTTTGAAACAGTCCAAACATGTGACTGGGATGTCAGATCCTTAGAACTGAGTCAAATTATCATAATCTTAAAACGACAATAATTTTACCAATTATTAAACTATGTTAAAAACTTTAGTTTACTTTATATCAAAATTAAACTGGATATCCTTCTCTTTATTGGCACTGTTCCAATACAATGAGAAGTGAGTTGTGGATGGAGAAAAGTGGTCATGAACAAACTCTGTGGGAATTAAACAGAAAGGAGGCTTGCAACCAATTTTATTTATTTATTATTTGATCTTTATCTTATTTTATTTAACATATTTATTATCTGATTATCCAGGGACTATAATGTCTGTCTGCGAATGAGGGGCACAATTATCTGTAAGGGTTTGTGGTATGTTTTATTTTACACGCTATTTTAATTCTCTAACACATTGTATAATATTATATGTTAGAGAATTTTTCATTTAACTATTAATTGTTTTAATTACTTAATACGTGTTATATTAACTACTGCATCTCGTGTCGTTCTTTAAATTCGAATTCATCAGCTTTGAGCTGTTCCCGTATACAAATTTCATAATTTCTCGTAAGTCGATCGAACTAAACCCTTTTCCAACTGTTTATACAAGATTTGTTTGGCCATCAAGTAGAATTTACATTGAAATATTCTAGATTATAATTCTTTTCCACAAGATTTTTTCTTCTTTATCTCCGAAAACACTAAATTTTACTTTACGATATTTGATGGGCTCCATCAAAAAGAATCACCATTGAATTGTATTGTTTCATAAAAACTAATAAATGTTTTTGATTCTTATATTCTTTATTCTTTGAATGATAGTTTAGGGTTAGTAAACATTCCATAGCACATTGTTCTTGTTTAATATTTACAAGGCGTAGATATGTATGAAGTCTGATAACTCGTATATAACTTCAAAAAGGTATATTAAAAAACATTAGCATTCTGTTCATCCATCATTGAAGTGATGCTTTTCGAATAATCTGTGCTTTTCCGTGTGATTGATCTACCATCAAACGTCAAAGAAACCTCACACATTAAGAGACCATTTATTTTGTGAAATATTTTTATTTAACTCCTGGTTTTCGATCTTATACTGTCAAGTTTAACATTATACAAAAAGTTTCAGAATAGATAAACACGATTAGCAGAAATTAGCGAAGGAAGCTAATTTCAGTCACTGTTCCAACCAGTTTCAAATAATAAGACAGAGATGGATATAGTGAAACAGGAAAAGATCTCAGCTAAAGATGTGGTGAATATCAGTATGTGGCTGCATTTGTAACTGTGTGGTAGGCGTGAAGGGCGTGGCACATACACAATTCTGTCGAATGCCTTAGTGATGTTCAGAATGAAGAAAGTGAGTATTTGGGGGAACTTAAGGTAGCGTACAGAATATTGGTGGGTGGTTGTGTAGGTTTCAGACAGCGGGTGTGTCCTGGTGATAGTGTCTCCCGGGCGGATGTGTTTAAAGAGTGCCTGGAGCTGGAGCTACGTTTATCGAGGCGGCGGAGTTGATGTGACCGGCCAATGGTGCAGTATGGACAGCGCCACGGGTCTTTGCAACGTACACTCCTTCATGACCCAGTCCATGACCTAATCCAAGACCCAGTCCATGATCCAGTCCATGACCTAATCCAAGACCCAGTCCATGACCCAGTCCAAGACCCAGTCCATGACCAAGAGCCAACGGGGCACCAACAGGTCCTTGACTAAGCGAGATACCGGGAACACCCCATCCTCCTAGCCCAGAGTGGCCCCAAGGAGCTGAAGCGTGAACAGCAACCGCAGCTGGACCATGCACACCCAAACCACCCCAAGGACCGAGTCCACCCAGAAGGCCAAGTGGACCAATCACAGATGACTGAGCGGTGGCGGCAAGGACCAGCAGGACTACGGCAACGACGAACTGCAAGAAGAAGAATGATAGAGCAATAAATACAAAGGACAAACTTAAGCTATAAGGATTAATAGCCAAACCCAAATTAAAACTTTTAACGTTTAAAGGATTCTTATCCTTCGCCGTCAAACGTTACCTTCATGCTGGAGAAGGAAAGATTTTTGTTAGCTGGAAGAACTGAAGAAAGGCTGAACTGTTCAACGAACGCGCTTTGACTGAATTCTGATTTGGTCTACGAAATACGACCCACTTTTATACTGAAGTGCGGCGATTTAGCCAAACAAATCTGAAGTCGATAAAACTAGATCACGAAAAGTTGCTAAGCGCCGCGTGCTGCCACCTAACCTTTCATTGCTACAAGCCACTGCCCGCGATTCCGGTATTTGTTTTTTTGCTCCCAAAGATTCCGAATCAAACTAAATGAATGGCTAAAGTCACTACGATCGCCAACAACATTATTGCTATAGAAACAATGTTGACTTGCAAACATACTTCAATGGAATATCAACAATTCTATAAAGAAGCATGAATGACGCGTGCCGAACCGACCCCAGAAGGAACTTTGAGCTGGAACCTGCTAAGAAATAAAAAAATTTGTTCACAAAATATAAAATATACGGTAATCGGTTGGTTCTGGCTTTTCTGAAAAGCAGTTAGTACTAACATGGAATTTAATTGTGGTTAGCGTCAAAGGACCCACGTTACGATTCCCAGTTGTACTCTGTACTGATGTGTTTATGATATTTGACAGGCGACACTGATGCTTTAGTCAAATATTGAGGCTGAAAGATGGTGGCCTCAACAGGCACATTCTGGGTGAAATGACCCTAAATGACCCTAATGATTAAAATAAGTCCGTTATTTTACTCTTAAGCAATATTTTATTAATATATATACATATGCAATTTTTACTCTATTCCAGTGTTTTTAATTCTACGTGCTGTATTTATATATTTTTATTCGCCATAATAACGCCAGAGTTCACTAAAATTCATTAGCTCAAGAGCTGTGTGTCGAGCTGGCGTTACAACTGATCGATTGGCTCTGTCACACTGTAATCTGTTGCCGAAACTTTCCTGGCCGGCGAGCGACAACAAACCTCTACAAACCTATTTGCTTGCGCCATCCTGATCAGTTCTGGAAGGAAATTTGGAATTTTGGGCAGAGATTGGAAGAGCTTAGTGAATAGCCAAAAAATAATCTGCTATCAGAATCAGTCTTTGATATATTATAGTTAGTAGAATTACTATTGACACTTGATATAAAGAACCTTCAACCTGCCCCCGTAATATTTATGAAATGTATGTTAGAAAGTACAGGGTCCGCCAAATAACTTTTTTATTTTTGAAAATGCTATAAAAAAACTACTGAATATTTTCTCAAATTTCTTTTTTTATTTGAAAGTACAATCCTTCCGGTTAATAATGGAAAATAATTTCATTCAAATGGCTGCCTCGGCTGGGCATGCAGTAGCCTACACGATCGGTCCAATTTTTAAGCACATTATCGATTGTGTGCAGCTGTATTTCACCAATGGCTTCACGAATATTGTCCTTTAAAGCGTCAATTGTCTCTGGCTTGTCGGCGTAACACTTATCTTTGACGGCACCCCACAAATAATAGTCCAACATTGTCAAATCGCAGCTCCGAGGTGGCCAAACGACATCAGCTCTGCGGCTGATAATGCGATCTTCAAAAACAGGGCGCAAAACATCGAGTGTAGCTTCGGCTGTGTGGCACGTAGCGCCGTCCTGTTGAAACCAAATATTGCCAATATCCTCCTCTTCAATTTTTGTGAACAAAAATTCGTTCAACATGGCCCGATAACGATCGCCATTGACTGTAACGGCCACTTGTTCATTTTCGAAGAAAAAGTGGCACAATTATGCCTCTGGACCAAAATCCGCACCAAGCAGTGACTCGTTTTGGGTGCACCGGGTTTTCAATGTATGCGTGTGGGTTTTCTGTGCCCCAAATGCGACAATTTTGCTTGTTTACATACCCGCCAAGATCAAAATGTGCTTCATCTGATTTTTTCATCTGATGATTTTCATTCTGCAACATTACCATGATTTTCAAAGTAATGTCGCAATTTTCCCCAGCGTTGTTCAAGCGTATACACAACCATATTCGTTCAGCGGAAGGATAAAACTAATTATCTGTCAAATCAGACATGAGCTAAGTGTTACCATTCACAAAATAAGCACTAGTTGAAAAAAAAACGTTAGATGGCGGACCCTTTATTTACTTCTATTCTACATATCTACTATATACAAGGAGTGTATACCTACAACAATATACATATATACATATATATATACATATATATAATGCACGACATATCTTTGCAAAGAAGTCAGATGTGCGAGGAAGTTATTTAATATAACAACAAATAATAATGCACAATAATTAGTAGACCTCTGAAAGCACACGTAGTATGCAGGTTATAACGCTCGACAAAAAACGCTCTTAAGTTCCCTCTTTCGATTTAAAGTTATAGCGTAATAATCTGATTTTAATCAACAAAATTACTAAACTAGATTGAATTTCAAAGTTCAGTAAAATTAAGTAAATTTAGTTAATAGTAGCTTACACTAAGAAATGTTTTATCATTAAATTTAATGTACCCGATTACATACAACGAAAATATAAATTTTGTTAATAGGCTTTGATGATAATATTAAACATACTATATTTAAACGGACAGCGGTATTTAAGCTAGGCTCATAACTAAATAGTTAATAGTTTTAAATGCGCTCTCTGAAACTAAGAATTCAATTATAATAACCGGCGGAACCACTGGGCGGAAGATGAAACAACGTAGTAATATCAATAGTATACTATTTATTCTGTGATATAACTTAAATTGGGAACAAGCGCATGGAAAATGTTGCACAAAGACTCTGAAAGAATTAGAATGTGCGTTAAAATAAGCAAATATTACATGAAGTATGAATTCAACTATCAAATATGAAGAAACTGAGATGTGAACAAACAAGGATTTATTTGGAGTTTTGAATTTTGATTTCCTTGCCTTGATAAAGGTTTATAAATGCACTCCATATTTCCTCCAGCACTCTATATTGTCCAATATTTTTCAGTTTAAAGGTACGATAAACTTATAAAAACATATTAAAAGCCACATACGAGTAATGAGCCTATCTTACTTTCCCTTTCAAAGAGGAGAAGTACCACGTCGTCATGCTGCTGATAACATTGCATTCTTCGACAAACGATCGAAAAGGAAAATACATATTTTGTGAATAAATAAAAATGTTGGTAACTTTTATTTAGCTCATCTTTGTCAATCTTACAATTGTTGCAAAGTACTAGATACAGAAAGAGTTGAGAGAATAGTTTGCTAAAATGGGAGCATCTAGCGAACTAACTTTCAATAAGTCAGATAGAGATAGAAAGCGTGTGGGCGAAACAGAAATGTTCTCATTCTGATTATCATGCTGTCTTTAAATTGCTATTGCAATTGTGGTTGGAGGTGATATGAATGTTGTGAATATCGAAGTGTGTGCTTGGCTGTGTGAGTGTGCAATGGGCGTGGCAGCAGACACAAAAACTGAATACATTGGCTCCGGTTATTGTTGCGGGTGCGGAGAGAGGGATTGTGTGTTTGGGGAGACTTATCATCGATTATGTAAATATACAACATTGGTGGGCGGTCGTTCAGGTGTCAAAAAATGTGGGCGTCACTGCAACGGCGCGTTTTAGTGCGTTCCTGGGGCTGGAGCCACGTTGATTGAGGCGGCCGAGCTGATGTGACCGGCCAATGGAGCAGTATGGACAGCGCCACGGGTCTTTGCAACGTACACTCCTTCATGACCCAGTCCATGACCTAATCCAAGACCCAGGCCATGACCCAGTCCAAGACCCAGCCCATGACCAAGACCCAACGAGGCACCAACAGGTCCGACACCTTGACTAAGAGAGATACCAGGAACACCCCATCCTCCTAGCCCAGAGTGTCCCCAAGAAGCTGAAGGGCCGTGAACAGCAACCGCAGCTGGACCATGCACGCCCAAACCACCCCAGGGGCTGATTCCTCCCCATAGACCGGCAGCCGGTAAGGCAGAGGTTACATGTGACACGCCTGGAGCAATTTGTGCGATCAGTGATGCCTGAACCGTGGCGGCGAAGACCAACATGACTACGGCAACAACGAACTGCGAATCAAAAGAAGTTTGATAATAAATGTACAATAAGACTGTTTAACTTTACCTTCATGTTGAATGGGTTGGGTCGACTTCGGTTGCTTGATAAACTGTAGAAGAAGTCGCTAAACCTATGAGGTGTTCAACGAACGCTCTTTGACTTATTTCTGATTCGGTCTACGAACTACGACTAACTTTTATACTTGAGTACGGCGAATGGGCCACAAACTCCGAATCCGAAACTCTGTGGTCACATGGAAAGCAAAGCTGCTGAACCTCTCCCTCCTGGGCCCGCGCTGCCGGCGAAATCCAGTCAGAGTTAGCATTATAGTTATCACAATAAAAAGCAAGGTTCCAAAATAATGGACACAGGATTGAGACGCAACAAAGCGGCTTCGAAATAAAAACATAAAGCCCGTTATAACAACTCTAAAGCGTGAAAATCTAAATCAGAGCCGACACAAAAATGTCGCGTGCTAAGGCACACTGAGAGAAACGCTTTAGTCTCAATATTGTAATCTGCGCAGATTTACAATCCTACAGTGATTAGTAGGAATTGTTTGGATCGTCTCGTTTTGTCCATATTATAGTAATCAATCTATTATTACAAGCACTTAAATGCATTCAAATTAAACTAAATTAATGCCTAAATAAGTAATATCAATTATATGATACGAGTAAAACTATAGTAAAGCTGTAATGAAACAGACGGCAGTCGAACTAAACTGTCTCTTGTCATAGCTAATTACTTAACGGGCATTATTAATTCAATTTTAAAACTGAAAACCAACTAATAAAAAACTGAAAACTATTTTCGTTGGAATGCAAGAAGCTTTTAAGGCTTTTGCTGTATATGGGCGAATTGGATTGATTTGAATCTGGGTTGACACGGTTTCGCGCCGTGTCGGCGTGAGTACATGTAGCAAGCATGTATTTTTACCGCGGCACACAAACTTATTAATGGCCCAATGCAAGTGCAACGACACCGCCCAACTCACAAACTGGTCCAAATAACGTCGTACTGGAGCGCCAAGAAATGCTGCAGCAAGATCACCTGAAGCCGTAAGTACACCGGCAATTCGTTAGCAGCGGAGGTCACTTGTAGCTGCGGCTGCATGAAAAGCGTGCGGAGAACCGTGGAGGGAAAAGTACGTTTAACCCGTGCCTTTCCGCCGCGAGTGGCGGGCACCACCCTCTGTAATGCAGCTCATGTGCCAACCTCAGGTTCTGCTGAATTGGACATGCGGAAGGTGCCAGCTGTAGAAACCTCCGCACACTCTCCACTCTCCGTTCTTGAGCGCAGCTGAAAGCAGCTCTGCTTACGTTCGTCCGTGGAATTCAGATGTTAATCAGTTGCGGCTGCAACTGTTGCTGAACTCCAAGGTGCACCGAATTGTTGTTGTCGTTGATACTGTGGTGTGGATAACAGCTTTTATTATATTTAATCGATTAAAGTGGTTCTTTGCTACGTTGATGCATTGTTGTGGCTGACGTTGTATTTGTTGTTGCATTCAGTTAATAACATACCACACACAAGTACGTACTGACTGCTGTTTTCGTTGCCAACGCGGTTGTTGCTGTTCTAAATTGTTGCTGTCTTATTTTCGTCATTGTTATTATTGTTACAAATTTCAGTATAGTTTGTGGTTAATGCAGAGATTTGGTCGATATAATTGTTGTTGCAATTTTAAGCGTACTTGCGCGCTTTTTAGTAAAAGAATGCATTAATTCGTTGTGATGCAAGCAAGCGACGACGCCCAAAATTAATCATTCCATCATGCATTTCATTTAGGCGAAGTTACACGAACTGTAAACTACATCCAACGCGGAAGGACGGAGTTCTTTGCAGGCATTTCGCTCGGGAGTAAGATGAGGTCTATATACCAATGGGATATACTGCTATATGCAGCTGTACCAATACATCCGGTCGAAACTCACCAGAGCACCCACTTACGCAGTTGCCAGACTTGGCCAGAATACGCTTATACTTGTTGGCATAAAATCTTAAAACAATCTCGTGCCAGTAGTAAAACCGTAGTCAATCACTTAGTCAGAGAAACTTATCCAGTGGTACTGATAAATGCAAGAAACTCAATCGAAGTCAAAACAGAACGATTGAATGCCATTAAGAGCGATTGAAATGCGAAATTAATGAGCTGCATCGCGAAAATGGGTGGCACGAAATGGTTCTGCAATTTGCATGCATTTACATGATGAGTCTACAGATCCTTAAGAACTGGAAACGAGCGCTTCTACAACAGTGTCCAAGTAGGAAAACCGGAAGCTGATCCTTTTTCTCTCGATTCAAAAACTTGACAGGCGTTTACACTTTTCAGTACGTGTTAAATACTCGTAATGTGACAATCTTTAAACTCTTGCTGGAATCCGAAGTGTGTGCATAACCGATTAAGTACCTCTTAAAGTGTGAAGAATTTTCTAAATCAATTTCCATTAATCAATGAACCACTCAATCAAAACGATTTAAACTGTATTCAAACTTTAATGTTCTGAAGTATCAAAGCATTCAACAGGGCTGGGCATCAGCAATCCTGGCCAGCTAAAAGCAAGTTTTGCTGGATGGATTGCCTTGAACGGCGTGATTAACATGTGGTTATGACAAAGCGTAGAGAACAGCTGCAAATAAACCGCTTGGACTGACCGAGAAGTCAACCGAATGCTGCAATTAAGCTGGGTTTTCAAAGAGAGCAACAACAATGCCGCAATCGATGCCGCTTAAGTTTACTGCAGCGACTAACAATTAATTAATTACACTCTGCACCGCTTCAATACTTGTTCCTTGGTTAGGTCAGTGGAAAAGAGGCCTCGGCCACACCCAGCAGCCGCGACATGAAATAAAGATGGCCGAGCAGCGCCAAATATTCAAAGCAGTTCTTTTTCGAGTGCTTGGTCGAATCAATCTTCGACGTTGGCAGTGATCTTGTACACGCCACCAGAACTGACACCCGAACCCCGCCAAGCGGTCGAAACTGGAGCACCACACTGGCATTCATAACTGCCGGCTGTTGCGAAACACTCTTTAAACATTCTTGGCCGCTCCAGGTTACGTATGCAAAGGCAGTGTACAGTACAAGTATTGGGAAACACAATGTCCACGCCAACAGCAGCATGTCGCTGTTATGCAACACCACGAAGTGCCATAAATTGGGTTTACTACTCAGATTGTGGCACATAACTTGCTTTCGAGTCTTACGCTTGCTGGGTTCGAGGGCCAGAGGTGACAGCGGTGCAGCAGAACGCAGTAGCCCGCATATGTTGGTCCACTCTACTAAAACCGCTCGATAGCTACTGCCAATGAAGTCATACTTCATGAGAGAAAACCTTTGGAATCAAAGGCTCTTGTAACTGTTTATACTTTCACGATGCAAATTTACAAACTCTAAACGGTTTAATCACAGAAAACCAGACCAAACCAGACCAGACAAACCCGGATTACTTAAAATTTATTCAGTGTCCTTTTGCGACAGAAAACTACATGATCTTTATCGGAATAGTGCAACATTTTGTATAATTCTTCTTGTCAGAATGCTCTAGATTTTCCTCTTCAATGGAGTCTGCTTATACTCTTCTCTTCTCCAAAAAACGGCCGTCCAACATCTTCTATCTTTACCAGGTTTACTCCAGAAGATTCAAAGGTTTAAAATGAAAGAGTATTTTAAGTCGAATGATATTTATTTCTGAGACTGGAAAACGATATTGTTTACGATATTCCTGATACCAGTAACGACATTTAATAACAGTATAATTTAAAGCTCTTAAAGAATAATAATAAATTTGTTGTCGAGAACTGAATTGTCTGTAGAGTTTATCCAAACGTAAACTAGATGTTTAATATCATAATGAGTAAAATGACTTAAACAGGAGAACTTCTGAAATGTTCCCAACTTTTAAATTTATTATAACCACATGATTGAACGCGCCCACCAGAACCGGTCCAAGGAACCGCAAATCGATTTCTTTCAGTCGGAAACCTCATAATATTCGATGGCTACTAACTGCTTCATGTCGACAAGCAATGCCACCTACGGGTTTTCCGCAATTATTGCACAACACAAATGAAAGTAAAATTAATTAATTAAGTGGACCCGGTAATAAAGCCTAAAGCCGAGTCAGCAACATGGCTGAGACACATGCTGAAAGACTCCATTCGGAATGTGTGGTTTTTTCTAGATTTTAACCTCACTGGAAACCAATAACAATAAATAATATTTACTGCGCCAGGCAGAGAACGGCGCCGCAGTACAGTTAAACGTGTCGTGAAATCCAAGTAACCGAATCGTGCGGTAAGCAGGTCGATTGCAGGTTCGAGTCGGGGCAGGAATCAATGTTAAATTAAAAATCTGTCAAGATTTTACTAAACAATACGAGTCTCGAAATGTCTTTAAAAGCTCAGTTTTTAATTGCAGGGGAATAAACATCTGTAACACTGCGCCATGACATGAAGCTGATCGACAATATAATTCTTACTTCATATGTGTGTACAGTTTTAAAGCCAAAACCACTTTAAAGAGCGGTACACTTTTTTACAGAACGCAAACTTTCGGAATGCTAGCTATGACCACTTACAGCTTCAGTCTGTTCATCGCAAAAAAGTATAAGAAACAAAAACAGTCGCTTTTCAAGAACCTACCACGCTTGTGGATCCACGATTCCAACAACCATTGCAGCCAACCTTGAACCATTGCGCACTGAGCTAAACAAAAGTTAGCCAAAAGTAACCGCTTGCGTAAAATTAATCGAGTGCACTGGCCGCGTTACACTGGAAGACGCATGGTCAAGATCAAGTTTACGCATTTCATTCATGTCTCAAGTTCTGTGGGTAGGCCGCAAAATCTGTGTGCTATACACGAATGGCACACACGCATGCCAACACGCACGCCAATACACTTCAGGTGGCAGGTTCATTGGCAGACACGCAACCGGTTGGCAACTCAGAACGAGTTTGACAGTTACGCACAGAGGTTGAATGCAGAGTTGCACAGACTTGGTTTTGGGGGCTACTTCAGCCGGTCGGACGGGAAATCTTTTTCAACCATGTTGACGGTTTGGCGTACGTCCTACTCTTTGTCCGCCTTACTTGGGATTTACACGCCTTTCGATTCATTGTGCAGCGCATTTGGGACCAACTGATTATTGATTGATAGCTGCGGTCTTTCGCCGCCGCAAATGGCAGGCTTCTAATCTTACAACAAAGACTGACAAATTCTTCAGTTTCTCCAACGAGAGCAGACTAGTTTTCAATACGTTCGAGTACGCTGTGCTTTTTAGTAAGTGATGCCATAAGAAGCAAAGAAATATTTTACGAAAGCAAATCGGATCATTTGAAAATGCCAAATACAATTAAATATACTCGTAGCATACTGATAACATAATATCATTGTATAGTAGTATTTAATTTCGACATTCGGACTGGAAAGGTTCTTGCAGAATGCAGGTTCACCCTCTGACCAATCCAGGCTGCAATAAAGTCATCGGACCATTCCAGTCATCAGTCATCCTTTCAAATAGTAAAATTGCTCTTGATTTCTATTTCTTAGATGCATAATTATTTATTGCTTCGTAATAAAATAAATCTGTGTTCTCTGTACGTGATCTTTGCTGTTAACAGTGAGCAAACTGCGACTGACTTTAAATTAGCCAAACTTTCGCTAAAATCATACAGGTATAGTTATGTACAGGGAATAACTTAGAGAAACGTATGCGTGTACAATACAATATATCACAAGAAAGAAACAAAAATTATATGTGCGACGAAAGTTGTAACAATAAGTAGATTATTTGATCTTAGTAGTCATGTGGCATTATTTCTTCAGGTCTTTGTAATGGTTCGGTCGTATCCGGACAGTTGTGCATCCGCTCCATACTTAAATGGTGCCTGGTGCGGGTTCCAAGTTAATTGACGCCGCAGAATTGGAGTGTCCGGCCAGAGGAGCCACATGCAGCGCTCCACGTGTCTTGGCCACATATGTACCTTCAGCAGGCGCCACGGCAACTACTTGGGGAATGGCAAGTGGACTGGTGATCAATTGGATGGGCGCAGATGGAACGGCCTGAATGGAAACAGCAGCTGGAAGGTGACCGTTGGCGATGACTATCGGACCCACTGGAACAATCGACGAATGGGCGGCACCCACGGCCAAGGCGAACAAAACTACGACAACGACGAACTGCAAAGAGAGAAGTAAGAAGCAAATCAGAACAGGAGAGAACATCTGCCAGGATCTGAAAGGATTTCTTGTGGATCAGTTTTTGGAATTCGGGTCCCAAACGATTTTACTTCGAAGTCCTTTCATGTCCCGTTTTCATTCGTTATCCCGTACCTTCATGTTGCTTATTGGCTTCGGCTTATTACTATTGTTGACACTTTTAAGTCGTGAACGTTTCTACTGTCATCTGCTTCATCGACGCGACTTTTTATACCCTTTCCGAGAGTTCGCAATATGAATATATTATTATCTGTTCTAAGCTTCCAGAACTATTTTCTAATAGTTTCTTTCTACTTCTTTCAACCATCGCCCAAGTACGGGACTCCTCTATGCAATCAGCATTTCAATTTTTTGCCGCCAGACAGCCAACTATGTGGAGCACACGGAAGTAACGACCACACAAGCCCTGGACAAGCCTTTACACCTCCGCTCCGCTTTATTGCTCACTTCAAAAGCATCAAGTTAAACCAGATATCGACTTCATTGCATACTCGATCCCAATTTAACCATAAACACTTGATCTGTTAATACTACCACAAGATACATAAATCAAGTGACTCCACCCAGTCAACCACTGCACCAGACGGGTATCGGAAAATATCAAAGGTGTGAATACATGTGAAGCGAAAGAATTGAATTAATTAAGATCCAGCAGGCACGCTGCAACTGTAAAGCTTGTAGATGAAAGAACTACAACTAAATTAATCCAAACTACAAGAATATTAAAAATCCCCTGAGTTTGTTGAGTATGAGTATGTATGCTTTAAACATACGATTATCGAGGGCGGTTATTTATGCGCCCCGCAGCTGAGCGCATTCTTTCCAATCGCCATCGCTGGAAACCAGTTACGCTTGTAAGTCTGTTTCTCTAAAACCATGAAAGTGAAACCAATCAGTAGCACCAGCTTTAGACTTCTGTGGGGAACAATTCTCCCTGCTTACGTCGCTGCTCTATTCGCGGAATTCGTCCTACCTAAAAATATAAATACACCGCACATACATACATACTATATGTATAAATACTGGCCTTGAAGGAAGCTGTTATAGAAGAGTGTCCCTAATGACCTACTTAGTGAATTCAGACCTTAGTCAAGTGAATTCAATACTTCCGATGAGAGCCTTAAAACTCTTAAGAAAAATCTAAAATTGTTTGCCATCCCGTATTGCCGTTTATAAAAGCATTATAAATGTAATGTGAATTATAAATGTAATGTTATTTATAAATGTAATGTGAAGGACTAAACGCTCTAGGGTACGAGTGGCCAAAAGAATGTTCAGAACAATTAAAATGCGACCTGTTACTGTTATAAAAACTTATGTACTGAACAGGCGGGCGTTTCTAGTTATGTAAATCACTCGAAAAAGATTTTCCAGTTTTTAAAATCAAAATTTTGAAGCTCAACGATTGTTGTTCACGAAAATCGTCTCCAAATTTAAAACAAAAAAGTTGCCCTTACATATTTTTGTTCCCATTTTAATTTACGAATATTTAGCACGATTTTCAGTGACTTTGTGTGTGTTATTTTGTGTTAAATTTTACTTTCGTGTGTGTGCGTGTTTGAATTCTGAAAATGGCGCGCTTGGTTTTTGCTGAGAACATGACGAAGCCCAATAAGCGCTACAAGGTACGAGCCACTTCTCAGCCTAGCTTCGAATCCTGTGTTCTCAAAACTTTTGCACATCCCATAGGTGAAGCACATCAAAGGATGGCGCTCCGTCAATTTGATGCTGGAACCCTCGCTCAAGAAATGGTGGGAGGACTCCGACGTCGTTGTCGCGTAAGTAACCAAAGAAAACTTTTCTGTGTCATCCGTGTCTGTGTGGTCCTTACGCTGTTGTTCTTGGTGTTGTGGAAATGGCCGTGGGTGTAAGTACACGGTTTCCTCCTACTTCGCATTCATGGAAGCCAGTGTTATTGGTGGCTTTTATGGCGTAGCAGTTATTAAGTCAGCCATTAAGCAGTGTTTATTTTACGGTTTAACGATAACATTAAATTGCTCGGTTGGTCCGCTTTGCTATTGAACGATCTCGACTCTGGCGTCTTAGAGTGGCCAATTCGTTTCGATAGTAGTTTTGTAGTCGAATCTGGAGCAGATCGGCTGTTGGTCTTCCGCTTTACTATTGTGCTGTCGAACTATTTGCTGACCTTTCTTCAGAGTCGAACTGCAGCCACACCTGTTTTCCTGTCAAATACCGTACATATTTAAGCTGATTTTCTGTACCGATTTCGACGCTGTTGCGAAAGGTTGCAACACTTTTTAGTATTACTTCAGAGCATGCAGTTTTTAATTCATTGAAATTAGAGTAAAGCAAAATTAAGGTATTTACAATAAATAATGTATTGGGATCGACGACTTTAGATCAAGTCTCTTGATTACCATCATGTAATTTATTGTAGCTGCTCAAAGACGACCGTTCTTGTTACTGATTCAATATAATGAAAGGTCACCCGTAAAATGAGTTAAATTAATTGGTAAAATCTTACACCTGAAGCACAAAACAGCACTCGTTTGGCTGTTTTAGAAATTGCAATCGTCTCCAACACATCAACATAACTTATTGCCACGAATCATGGAACGAGGATGGATTGCATGTGAGGCGTGTCAAGTACCACAAGCTAGTAATTTCAGAACATTTTCAATCAATTTGCATTTTGCAAAAGCATTGCACTCACCTGCTACAAGGTTTTCTCTGCTGCCAGGTAGGTGTTAAAAACTTCTGAAGGAGTCGCAAACGACTTTCGCTTTCAGGTGGCAGAATTTATTACCTGTGGTTGCTGTCGTCGTCGTTCGGGGATGTTGAAGAAAGCAAAGCTTCAGGTCACGCTACTTTGAGTTAAGCCTACTGTTCGGATCGGTAATGGGCAAATGGGGGAAATTCAAAAAGAAATGAATAGTTGCTTAGATGAAGAACTGTCTTACAGTAGATACAGAGAAGAGTATCCTAAAAGAAAATTAAATCAATATTGCTTACAAAAACTCTACTTACAAGGCGTTGGTTCGGCAAAAGACGAGTAACAAACAAAAGCCAAAGAAATCCGATAATACGAGGTGGTAGAAAGGAAATCGTAATAAATAACCGAGGAAACACTCTGTAACACTTTCAAAACATTCCATGGAAGGAGCGTCAGACTTTTACGCGTTCATAACACCCAGTATCAAATACCAACTAAGGTTTGTTTGCTGCGACGCATACTTTGTCACGCTAGAAACCAGAATACCTCCACTGCCATGCAATAAACAGCTAACTTGCCCTTCCTCCCTCCCTGTTGTGCAGCTCTAACGCTTTCGGGCAGGAGGATGGATAATCAATGCATTAAAAAGCAATAAAGGGCAAACAAGTCGCAAGCAAATTCGAGCGATATACGGCAGTCATCCGAAAAGCGGCTGTCACTTTGCGACAGCTTGTCAGTCCTGCTGCAAGGACTCGGCGAAACGTTGGGAATTTTTGTTTAGTCTTTGCTCAGTTCACGAAATTCAACTCTCCATCTTCGTACTCGTACGGAAACGGGCACGGACTCAAGTCGGGCAAATTTACTGACAGCAACTGCTGGAAATGTCATTTTTAAATTCGAATTCAAGTCTAACGCAAAACGCGAACACCAACTCCGTCACCGTTACCGCGATGCTTGCTGAGCGCATGGCGAACAGTTCAGTTGACGAAGAGCACATCTCGGAGGCGAATAGGATGAACGTGTGGCAAACGCTTGAATTCCTGGCCGATGTAAAATTGCGTAAGCGTTACCTGTACCAGGGCTACAATGACCCGGAAAGCACGCTGCGTAACTTGACGCCTTCATGGCGCCGTGATAACTTCGCAGGGACAAATATCCGTCAGCTGAACGACGCAGATGAATTTAACACAGTGAACTCTAGTGGCGAAGATGCTGGCAGTAGAGAGGCAGAAACCCATTCTTCGCTTAAAACGCGTACACGAGGCGAACGCGGCTTCGGTGTAAACTGTAAGGATGCACAACGCACGGAGTCACACAAGCAAGACAAAACACGCCAGCCACGCCAACTGAAACAGATAAGGCAGAGTTCCGCAGAGGCGATTCCAATGTTAGACGCAGATCTGGTTAAGTGCAGGTGAACCTACTCTTCAGAATGTAGTGCTTATAAAGTGTTAATGAGTATGTATGATAGCAGGTATTTATGCTTTGGTAGAACCTGTATAATTAGCAAGCGCATGGTAATCATACTTTTGGTACCTTCGTCAGTTGTTCAAGTTAACCATTACAGCTAAATTTTAGAATAGTCTGGCATCACAAAAAATACTTAAATGCGGTCGAATGAACAATTGAACACTTTAAACAATGGGATGTGAAGAGTTCGATTCTTTAAGTGCACAAAATATAAGATTTCAGATAAAAGCTTTCATCTAATAAGAACGAGCTTTACGCAACAAGTTTAGTAGTTACAGAAACCACGTCTAAACTTTGAATTGAAACTTTTCAGCCCTCTAAGATTAAAGCACAGATATTATATTATTACAAGCACTTCTCTTTCGTTTTAAGTTGGATTCGTTTTAAGTTTAAGGCCAACTTTTAAAATGAATTACCAAAAACAACCTTTATATTGTGTTCTTGTTTTTTTTGTTGCTTGTTTCCAGACTTCACGTATAGGATACAAAGTTTACTTTTATTTGTGTACCACTTTCGATTTTATCCACATCAAACAAGAGATTATTATTGAGGTCTTAAATGTGGTCTTTTTTACAGTTCTACTTTTTAATTATTTAAACTAAAAATCTTTATTTTTATTTCTCGTAGTCTTTTTCGTGGTCTAAAGTACCGTTTTTGGCATATATTGCGATTTTAAATTAAAATTTGTTTAAAAAGAAAACCTTAGAAAGTCCAAGTTAAAAACTATCCCGACTCTATTTACAGTGCAGTTAAGTTCCAGTGCAGTTAAGTTCCAGTTTAAAGTTATAAGTTCCAAGATAATGACGACTGTTGTTGGAATTATTGGCATTAGTTCATGGAACTAAAACAAATGGAGCAACACCCTAATCGGTACAACAAAACTCGATGGATGCATATAATAGCGAAGGTTGTTGCTAGACAGGGACGCAGGCATCAAATCCAACCGAATCGACAGACGATGACTAGAACCCTGTCACTCCACTCTGCGCCAGCTTTTGAATAGAGCACAAACTATATGAGTACCGGCGAAGGACATGTCGTTTACGTGCAATTGTATGCAATGACACAACTACAACCACTCTATTCCACACATACTCGTGTACACACACGCCAAAAAGGAGACGTGTCCATATACATATGCTTTTATACCCTACATCCGAAAATGAAAAACTTAAAGTCTATTCTTCCGTTTAAAATGCAGATATAGAAAAGTATATATGTATATTCTGATCAGCTCTCCTGAGACCAGTTACACCAGTCCAACCGTACGCCCGTCCGTCCGTCCATCCATCCGCCTGTCTGTCTGTCTGCCAATAGAAAGAGATATCTTAATTAAATTTATTAAACATAATCTTTATGTCGTGGCGCTATTTGGCAATTAAAATGGGCGTAGTCTGTCTTATCGAACACATTCCACATACTCCATACACATGTATATGTAATAACTACTATAATGCCTCAACCATATACATATATTGTATACCTATATAAGTGCATGTTCCGCCCACTTTAACATAGCCTTCCCTATTCAAATTTCCCAAAGACGTGGTGCTCCCATTTCTTCCTAAGGCTCTCAGTCAATGTTCTTTAACCGAGGACATAGAGTACCTAAGCTTCGGCCAGGCCGAATATAACGCGCTGATTAATTATAAATAGCATATTTAATAGCAATCGCGAACTGAACGCAAGCAGTATCCAGAGAGTTTTCATTACACTTGGCCAATTTGCATTTATTACAACTTTATACTATATACCGCATATAAAATGTGCAAAGTAGATTACTTTTACGATGCGCTTGGAATAGCGAAAGTTCATTTCAGAAGCGGTTTAAGCCTGCAAGCAACAAAGGCTTATAATCTTAATGAATACTTTTCTATCGACTACAAGAAAAAGATCACAGAGCAGCGAGGTTCGATGCAGATCCATGTTAGTGGGATTTGTGTTTGTTTTGTTTCAGTACCAAAAATAAAAGACTCTCATGATGCAATGAAGGCAACTTATTTTCGAACATGTGCCGTTACCCTACAAATGTATTTACAATATCTGTTCACTGGACATCGTAATGGAGTTTGCTGGAATATAATGTACAAGTTCGAAAAAAATAACATGTTCTTGCAGTACTTTTCTCCTTTAAGTTTTATGTTAAAAAAATGAAAACAAGAACGAATCTTTTAAAAAAACAAAAATAACCTCATAAATGCTGATCATCATCACTTACAAGAATTCAGTTATATTATTAATTAACTGTTAATTATCAAAATAATTTTTTATAACAATTAGTATTTAAATGTTTTATTAGCATTTGTAAATATAATTATAATCGATGTTTTAAAATATTTGATGACAGCTGTAAGCTTTAATCAGCATTTTTATAATACATATACAATTTGTGTATAGGTTTTTGTATATGAAACCTAATTTAATCTAATCCAATTCAAAACTTATGGAGCCTAAAAATATGCACCATTTGAAACTGGCCCCAATCAGTTTTATCTGCATGATTTTACGATAGAATTTATTGCTTCGAACGATTTACCACTTTAACCCCCGGGACTCTTGTAATTGCTTTTGTACGTTTCTTTCCAAACACGTCACTGAAGATGATGACTCTCAACGTTCTTAGTGCAAGCTTCCTCCGCTTCTACTATCTGCCCATGTGTCTGTTGCAAAACAATCAAACCGTTATGAGTTCTCCTGCTTGAGGCCTTTGAAGAGCTAAAAACTGTGCGATGTCGATGATTTTACCAACGGAATACAAATCATGAGTGCTCGTAAAACAAAAATTCATCGGAACGCTGTTCTTACAGAGATGATGTGGGTCAGTTAAACGCCAGCCAAGCCTCCTCTGAAGTCGTAAAACTGTTATCATTAAATTAATTAATGGCGGCATACAGAACATTCTCTTAGCATGCATCTCATCGGCGTTTCATTTATAAGAATGATATGAAGATCAGAACCGTTCCAGCGAACCGAGCGGACGAATTTAATTTAAGACTTTCGGGGTGGCTCTCCATGAATAAGTTTGAATACGTCTTATCCTGGAGACTTAATCCATATTCTAAAACAGGGTGACTTTATGGTGGAAGGACCCCCAACACCAAAGTCAGATTTGGTGGTTGCCATTACGTTGGCAACATAAACATTTAATCTGTTCGTAATGTTCTTCGATTACTTAAAACTTGTGCATGTCCAGTTGGTCTCCAGAAAAATAGTTTCCTCCGTGCTCATTTATTAAATACATTTCTTATTCTTCTTACTCAAGTCAAAATAAAGCCTTCATTGAATAATGAAATCCTGTTTGGAAATAGTTTCAAGCATACAAGGTTTCAAAGCCAATGTCAGCCCGTGGTAAATATGACAACCATGGTCACACTAACAAAAAGCCGTGCCATAAATTTGCCATTTCCATTTCCGTTTGCACTTCAAATGTCAGCTTCCGCACTGTACATGTGGGTCGAATGATTTAGAGTCGCATGCATTGAAATTGCAGCCTACATAGCATTCATGAATCATTGCGATTATGTGTGTCCTTTTATAGCGAAGAACCAATTCAAGTCACTCCGTTTAACGCCTTTCCGTCCGCGGGTTTCCAAGGTACCAACAGGAGCCCTCAACGATGTTGGCACATCAGTTATTATTACCATATTAACAATGAACTTTTCAAGCTAACGAATCACATTCATGAATCAATTCAAAGACCTGTTTACAAACGTACTTTCATAGTATTATATATATGATGTAATCGAATCGTTATGAAATAGTCTGAATTAGCAGTCAATAATAAATAAGTAAATACCTGGGTATATGAGTACCATAATCAGTCGTAACACCAGAATCCATTACAGACTCCGTTCTGATATCAGTCTTCTATTATTCAGAAACAAATAATATTGTGTTCAGTCCCATTGCGAGATTTCAGTCGTTCGTAAACAATTCAACATTCAATTGGTAAAGTTGGGGCGACGGTTTCAGAGACACTTACAAGGATTTGTATTACTGAAGTGAATGTCATGCATGCGCGAGACTAAATATTCGGGTTACGCCTCATGCACCATGTTTTCGATACCAGAAAATATGTTAAGAGTGAGGAAAATCAATCACCCCTGTTTTCATTTTCGTCTGCGTCCGCACCTTTGCTACTTACAGTCTAATGTTTTTCGGAACTTGCATGTCAAGCAAGTATATCAAGGAGATTCGTTGCAACGCATTACCAACTTATGAACCGCGTTAATAGCAGCACAGATCAGGACACAGGAAACAAAACATTGGTTTCTAAGCAGAAAATCAAACAAATAACAAAATAATTCAAATGAGCGTGACTAACATCTCCCCTCCCTCCATCTCACAGGTTCAACTTTCCGCGCATCAGCGCTCGTCTGGAAAGGCTCATGGGCTCGAATGTCGTCCGTCTGACTGATCGCAAATATATGAGGGAGTTGCGCGAGCGAATCGAGCAGGATTACCTAATACAGATGCAGAAGCGGATAACGGCGCGCGAGGTAAGTGGATGGCTCAGATGATTTGGAACGGGGCAGGCTGCTGCAACTCTCAGTCGGCTCACCTTCAGTGGACATAAAGGTGCTCAATGTAATGAGAGGTTTCCAAACGCGATGAAAATACTTCATTTTCGTACTAACTGACTGTCCAACCTAAACAACTGAAGCAAAAACCATATATTTGTGGTTCCTAGTCGATTACTGCTAAAATGAACTCAGCACATTATTGCCCCGTCTGAAAGGTTATCTCGGATTTATCGCACAATATCGAAGGAAATTGAGATTCTTAAATTTGACGTTCCTTTCTTTCTATTTTCAAAGGACAAAGAAGTCGAGCGTGAACGTATATTAATTATCGAGGGCAAATCGGATATAATACCCAAGGAGCTCGCGGACGACCCGATTTTCATGGTCAACAAAAAAGCTAACATCGAGATACAGAAGCAACGTGCTAAGGTACGTATGGATCGTATTTCCAGACGCATTTGTCAGACGCATCACTCCTTTTAATCTGATTTAACTATGAGACACTTTTCCTCAAAAACTAACCAGCTCAAAACTAATCGTGAACGTAACTCGGAGCGTCTAAAGATGCAAGGCGCCAAATGGGAGCGAGAACGCTTGCAGCATGAGGAGGAGGAACGTTCTCGTTTGGAGGTACAACGCCAGCGGCAGCGCGAACAGAAGGCACTGGAGGAAAAGTACAGAGAGGAGGATGGCGAACGTTGTATGGATCTATTGAGGTAAACGATGTGGCAGGTCACATGACAGATACGTGATTGGTCCCAGATATGGTATTCACATTTCTAAAAGTACTAAAAAGAAAAAGTGTTGGATAGTGTTAGTAGTCGATGCCATGCGTGCTAGCATACCGTCACGTTTGGTTTGTAAGTTCTTAAGGCCCTCCTTGTAAGCGAAACATTATAAAGTTACATAAAGCAACATTAAAACCGAAATATTAAATCACAGTTGTCTGTAATAGTTGATGACTTCCTGTCCGAAGGCGATACATGCAACTACTGCCATCACTTCGTACAGCCGACTCTAACTACCAACATCCAGACTAGAAGTAGAGCACGATTATTGCACGACCTCGGCTACGACGCCGATAGGATAGTTCTTAAGTTTCATTCTACATATAAAATGCATGCAAAAAATACATAATATAATTTAGTATTAATACAAACAGAAACAACATTTGTCTGTGATTAGATTATAATAACGTTTATTTTAATTGACGACTACAATAACATAATTAAACTGTAAAATCAATGTCAGAAAGGAAATAAGAAAATAAGAATGAAGTTGAAAAAACATATACTCAAGGAGAGGTAATGGAAGATGGTATTAATAATGAGAGGTATTAATAATATTGAATATTTATTTCCTTTGACAATCAGAAGTTGATTTCTTAGCACTGGAGCAGTTTAAAGCTTCCTTTTATTAAAATTACTCAACATCGGACTCATATTGTAAGACGGCTTAGAAAATTGGTCTAGCTTTTTTTTAATCAATGGTGTGTCTAGGAAAAACATTCCTGTCCTACTTTTGTGGGGTTTTCTTATCTGTTCCTAACTCTACTTTCTGTACTCAGCAAGATTATTTAAGCGTCTACTTTTTTGCTCAGAATCCACAACGAACAATGGCGTCCCTGCGAACAGAAACTCAAGGAGTTCCTCGAAACTGAGCGTACCGCGATGAAGGAACGTTCGAAGAAGAAGTCGGTACCATACACGTCCGACCCGAAAGACATTCAGAACGTCGTAAGAGCCAGGTAAGACGAAATAAAATCTTCAGATGGAGGTTATTTAGTCGTCCCATCGTTTCCAGACGAGAACTCCGCAAGGCAGCGAAACGCATGCGCCAAGAGATGGCAGCGAAAGAAGAGCAGGAAAGGGAACGTGCTGCCAAAGAGGTGAGTATCTGCGCTAAAGTGATTGTTAAATAATACAGAAAATAGTAAAAAATGTCAAGTTCGAGAGGCAACAGAAAAGGAAAACTAATCCTGTAATTTTTGAGAATTTTTTATTGAGAGGAAGTACACTCTTAACTACTTCGCATGGTCTTTAGCCTATATTAAAATGACTAAGCCTAGCATACTTCTAGGCTATTGCCAAGATACCCAAACCAAAGTGTATTCAGCGCATTGAAACTCAACCCCCTTCAACTATCAGCGAGGATAATAAGCAAGAGCAATCCAGAGAGTACCTCTTGCAAAACGAAGAGGCGGACCGCCTTCGTAAGAGGTATCTCGACGAAAACTCCGACGTGTCCAGCGAATCTGAGCTCGTTGAGATCGGCAGCAGCATTAGCGAATCGAAGCGCAAGCATGCCGCCAAGCTGGAGGAGGAAATGGAGAACGACGTGCAAAGGGGCCTGCTAATCTCCAAGGGACAGTACGCGCACCTGCGTCACGAGGAGGATAAGGTGAAGGAGCTGCGACAAGCTTCGGTGAGTACGGGAAAGCGGCAGAACTGGGAATATGGCACTAACCTCCTCCCACATCGCAGAACATTCGCGACCTTTACCGACTAGCCGAGGAGATCATCATTGGCGACCGCATTGTAGAGCCAATCGTCGAGGAAGAAGCCGAGGAAGAGCAGGAGGAGGATGATGAACCTCAAGACGACTCTGACGAACTGGACGAAGAGTGATGAAATTAAAAACGAAAAATTGTCATTTCATTATTTCATTAAGTGTAGCAACAACCACTAAATTAGCAGAGATAAAAATCAAATATATTATATGCCAAGGTGAAGCGCCAATAAAATTAGAAAACGCGGTTTGTTTCAAGCGAGTACGCGGTGGATATATCATAGGACTATCAGGAAGGGTTCGAATTTAGTCACAGCCACGCTAATTAAGGACTGATGACATGCCATGTTATTGTTGTGCGCGTTGATTAGTGACGCAATTGCTGGATGTGGAGGAAGTTCACGTTATGGTAATCCATTTAATTAATCATTTACCGCACTGTGCTTTAATGATGTCACATTTTATCGATATTATGCTTTGAGTTATTATATCGATCTCCATTATAAGAGTGCGGCCTTAAAACACGTTAAGCATAAATACATGTGTAATTTAGTTTCATATGAATCTGGTAGCTTGGAGGAATTTTAAAACTTCTGCTAAAAATAACACTGACATTCCGCGAATATATTTAAGTAACATCCAAACCCTCTCCGGAAATATTCCTCTTTACACTGCTTACACTCTTCCTACAGAAAAAGGTGTTGCCTTCGATCCCAACAAACTTCAAACTCCATTCACTCCAATCCTTCAGTTCGGAGTGTTCATTTAACTCACCTCGGGCAGATTCCATGCATTTGTTGTATTTGTTTTGCTTACCACCCCAAGCGAACGGGGGAAAACTGTTTTATCCTGTGTGCCACAAGGCGCTTTTTTCCTTAATAAAAGACACTTATCCTGGATGGACGAATATTTTATCAACACCATTTTATAAATCAGCATAATTTATTAAACATAAATGAATTTTATATGAAAAAAAGCCAAGGCAACCCGAAATCGCAGCAGTTTCTCAAAAAGCCACCACGTTCACCCAAGTCGACCGTGTGGCACATTATGATTACCTCCATGTTGGAGTTGTTCGTGGGTTAAAGAACCGAAAACCCAACGTGAAACTTGTGCAAATTGTGGTTCAAATGTAACAGATTTTGTATTATGAAGAATTCCTGAAATCTAAATAAATTTCAGACTTGGAAAATATTCTTCTTTACACTCCTCTTACTCTCTTCCTACAGAAAAAGGTGTTGCCTTCGCTTATCAACCTATATAAAGCCCAGAAATGCCAACAAACTCCAAACTCCATTCAATCCTTCAGTTCGGAGTGTTCATTTAACTCACCTTGGGCAGATTCAATGCCTTGCCAACAATAAATGAGAGCGTCTTTCTTGCAGAACAGGACATGAACACAACAGGTGTCGATTAGATTCAATTTCATCCTCGATGTTATGACTGCAGTAATTATGGCCACTCCAAGTGGCTCTACTTAGCCATTTATCTAACAATAGTCTGTTGGACAGTAATCTGGGACGACACCAACTCGGATTTTGAATTGATTTCTCTTCATTGTCTCCATCCCTGAACAGCGTAATGTTCGCATTAGATATCACTTTGTCCGACAGTCACCCCCAGTTGGAAGGTGGGTTTGGTGTCTGTGTTCAAAATCTAAGGTGGAGGTCGTGTGATCTGTTGGTTATTTTGAGCAACTGTTTCGAAAGTCCCACCTACTTTAGCCAGGCGCCTAACCACTTCCGGATGTCCACAGGGAGCTGGTTTTAAAGAGGTTTTCCAGCTGAACAAATTATGAACAGGATGAGGAGCAGAAGTTATTCAATTCTGTGTGCGACGGGCTATTTACTCAATTCCAGTGATTTTTCGATTGTCATCTCAACCTCATGTAGGGCGCTGTCCACAAATCTGCACCTTGGCAAATTGTATTTTGCTCTAGCGAACTACTTCGGTTTTTTACATTTTTGTTGCTATACTCGTAAAACGCTAAGCGAAAATCATGCTGCTTGAGTCATTTCTTTACTTTCGTGATTAGTAGCAATTGTTTCGGTACTGTTTTCATTAAGAACCTGTTGCTGCGAGCTTGAGAAATAAATGCAAGAAATAAACGGTTGGAAAAGCTTTTGCTAACGCAGAGCAAAAGAGAGCCCAGAAGCTCCCGCTCATTGTCCTTTGCTGCAAGGACTTTTTGAATGAATTGTTATCTCTGTGATTTTCAATGCACTGAACCCGACATAAACGGGGAATTTATTGAATATTTCAATACATACATATATGTATGCGAAAGTTGTACAAATATATGTATATAAATACTGGGTTTAATGTCTCGTTGATTATTCCTGAATTTCTAAATTTAGAACTCACCCAAAAATCAGTTCGCCAATTCAGATCAATACTGAAATCTTTTGCTGAAATCTCAAATGTTAACTGCCGAATCACCAAAGGTATCACTGTCCGGCGTGCAAGTCGGCAAATGACTCTCTTCGAAGTACTCGTGTTTGTCGTCGATGTGTTCGTGCGTTGGAAGCTCTTCCGCTGCTCGGTTGCGTTGGCTTCCTTATAAAAGCCCAACAACTAAGGATATTCAACACATTGCTCAACAAGTGGCGCACCGTTGCCAACAAAGCGGAAGCAGTCTCGTCTTGTTTTGTAGCAGACCGTTCAAATTTGAATATTTGAGATCGTAAAGTGACGTGATTAATACAAATTCAACACCAAAGTGAGTTCACAGAAAGCATTTTTTCAGTCTTCTGGTTCTGATGGTGGTGAGGACATCAGATCATGCCACTGTCGAGGTTGTGTGAGAAAAAGTCAAACTTTGTTCAATCGAAACGTCTGCGTAACAGTGCTTTGAACTGACGGCAATCCTGAAATTGGCCTCTGTCAAAAACCGGCATAGTGCACTTTGTACGAGTATATTTAAATGATGATTATTTGTGTGTATGCGTGTGTGTGTGTGTGTGTGTGTGTGTGTACTCGTATTACTCACACCAGTACCATGTTGGTACTCGTATTATGGTATGTTATAATATCGTATTTTAAAGTTATAAAAAGAATGAGACCGTTTTTGGTAATTGTTGATAATGAAGCCAATTATTCAATACTAAAATTAGAATCTAAATCTAGCAAGAGAAATAGGAACATTCTAAGGAAGAAAATAGTACTGTGGTTCTGTTCGTTAGTGAAGAACGGAGAAAAGTGCGAGTTTCACAGATTCCTACTGTACAGGAAGGGGACGTCCTTTGAACCTACTGCTCAACTCTCAAAAAATATATTTGTAAAATAAAACTAATATTTACAAAGAACTCCTGATTTCTGGTAGTAAATCCTGACTTAAAAATCGTAAGAAACTTTTGTTATCGTTTGTGATTTGATTAGCGAAATTCTGAGTTATGTTTAGCAAACAGAATCAATTCAACTTCCTTTCTGCATATAAAGAACGTACAGCACAAAAAGTAAAATTATATATTGAGAGTGTTAACTTTAATTTGTCTCCATTCTGTTGATTAAAAGAGGTACTTTTACTGTTCTATTGTTATCCCTTTCTACTAAGAAAGGTGTCCATTGTGGTTGCTCTATAAACACCTCTTTTTTAACTTTAACAAAGATCTTCATTTAGAATTAGCATTTGGAAACAGCTTCTAGCTCCAAAAGAAGTACGAATTTTCTGAGGACATGTCCACAACTCATTTCATCATAACTTGCAATAATGCAACTATCAAGTTACCTGCTAATCAGATAGCAACAAATGGACCGGACTCGCTCCGTGCTCATTTACAGCCACACGTCTTGTCTAACCCGTGACTCTTTATATTCGAAATGAATTCATTAGATAAAGAAATGATCTTCCTAATATTCATATAATAATAAATAATGTGTGCGAGCATTCCTTCGACTACTCGAGAATGAGTACAGAAGCTGAGTCGAGACCGCGTGCTCTTGTAAACTGACTCCATCCACTGCAGCAATTAATCAATCCAGTTTCGCGTCCAAACATAATCCAAACTATAATTAAGTTAAATCGATGTAAAACAGTGACTAAAAAGGGTTATCCTCCTTACCTTATAATTAAAATCATAAATTTATTATAGCAAGTTTCAAATTTGTACACATTTTATGTCTACTCTTTCACTACTTCTTCAGTTTAATGACGTTCATGGGGAATCAAATATAAAGGTTACATGTAACTCGCGTTTTTTCATTCTTCTTTTTGGATCGGAATCACTGGCAAGAATTTCGTAGGAGATAAACTTTACCCATATTAAACCCAAGTTCGACAAAAACAATTGGTGAATATGCAAAATACGGGTTTTCTTTTTTAGTCTTCTTGTTGTGGAATCTTCAAAGCGAACCCACATCGCTTCATACGCCAGGACTATCACAACAAAAATGGAATTAAGGTCAGTACTTAGTTAATTATCGCTATCTGTTGCTTTTTATGATTTTTGCGTTTACATTGCTTCGAAAAGTATAAAAGTATATTATAAAAGTATGAAAAAGTTAATTCTCCTACTCAGCCAACAGGTATGTTTTCTAATACATTTTCCTTTGGGCGAAAGTGGATATATCATTTCATCCGTGAATTTCATATTTGGATAACTGTAGAGGCTTTTATTATACTATTATTAATTTACACTTGGGCTCAACATTAGTTGATGAGTTAAAAAACGGATAGAATAGCTTAATTTAAAAGGTTCCTTATACGCTACTAAAAACATATGAAACTATGCACGAAGTAGATTAATAACGAGTTTTCAAAGGTATTATATTCCCAGCCTTCATAAGTTATGGAGACTTGGGTTTACATGTAAGCTAACTTAAAAATTATTTTGAAAACGTCTTGGTTTAAGGCGCCATGTCATCCTTGTTTGCCCATCATATTTATAGACTAAATATTCCAAGCAACTTGAAGCCGGTTGTAATTCAAACATTTTACTCGATACTTTAAGTAAGCCGGCGAATCGGAGAGGTTGTCTTATAGCAACTAATTAGTTCAACACAACTCAACCAGCTGCCAGGGTTTGAATTAAGGCCGGTGAATCACTGGTCAACTGACAGTATGGCATTAGATGATAAGCCATGGAAAGATGATAAGCCGAATGACATCGAACTCTGCGAGATAACTGAGTTTGAATTTTTCGAGTTGGCAAACAAGTCGTCATTTATGTATGTACATACGTACATGCAACCACAAGTTGCTTTTAATTGGGCATTATTTATTGTCCATGTATTTCGGATATGGAAGCCTGACATAATTACAATGTTAATTAAAAACGTATTACTTTCCGCGAGTTTTCCATGAGCACATGTGTTGCTTTTTATTGGGTTTTATTAATGGGTTTTTTGTGGCGAAGTTTCTGTAAAGCAGCGTCAAACTTGCAACGCTAGCTGTCAGTTTCCCGCTTCACTTCGCACTTTTAAAACGTATGTCTCGCAACAGAATTTAAAAAATACTTTCAATTACATCATTTGAAGGCTGGTGAGATTACTATCTGATACATTTTTTGGACAAGCGAAGATCTTCAATGAATCGGACAAATCTTTTGCTTACTAAATCGAGTAATTCTTCAATAATCGCTTCGACTAATCGCTCCCAATCATCTTTTCAATGGTTGCCATATTTTTACCTCTGCTTTGACAGAAACGGCAAGCGTTTAAGCAAAATAAGGGGTTACTGAAGGTTTTGAGAAGCATAAGATTGGGCCCCAAAGTTATTTGAAGTTGACTACCTTTTATGCGGCAAGCCCTATATTATATAGTGCATGTATACTTATACTGACCCTATGGATTCGGTAATCAGTCCAGTATCTCCTGAGCTCTACCAACAAAAGAACACCACAAACAAGTCAACAACAACAATATCCTGAATACCCTGCTCAGCCTAATTAGCTTCGTAACAAATGCCCCCGTATGGCTCAACGTGGCGGGGGGGAGGACGTCATCGTCTTGCTTTCTTGGAATGCCACAATTTTCTGCAGGAAGTCGTGTTGACAACCCCAACACAAGCCACGAGCACAGAACATTTTCCTTCTCGAGCACGGAACAGAAAGAAAGGAAGAAAACAAAAACATAACGAAAAAATGGCGGCAAGGATTTTACAAAACGCTAAAGGGAAATCATAACCAGGACACAACAAAAATCAAAGACTGGAAATGGAAAATGTCTGCACCAGAATAACTGAGAATAACTGCCTGTCGCCTGTAATTTTTATTAATTATTTTGTATTTACTTTATATGCATGAATAGCCTGTTCCGGTCTGCGAGGCTCAGTAAACCTATTTTTTCCATTTTTTTCTACTTCCCATGCGAGATGTGGTCTAAAGCTCTTTTGCTCTCTGGTGATTTGTTTAGTTTTTAAGTACACACATTATAACACTATCAACTAATCTCGCTTGTATCATTATCCGCGAAAAGAACTCTACACAACAGAGTTCTTCCCTTCTTTTACTATTATTGGTTGAACAAAGCGCTTTTTAAGGAATATCAAAGAATCAGGAATTTGGAATGCTTGATATGCTTGAATGCTACTATGGTAGCATGTGGGTAAAGTGTTTTTATTTTAATATCCGACGAACTGAACGAAACATAAAAAGATGGCAGAACAGGGTCCTTCTTAAACCGCTTCAGGAAATATCGCTGGCCAATTCAATTCTTTTGGATTCTTCGTTTGTGTCACACATTAAAAACCCACGTTTTAAAAAAGCCCCTCCCGTGTCCAACATGTTCGGCCGATTGCAATAGAGCCACTTCTTCCTAAGAAAACTTTTGGATTTCTCTAAAGTTTAAAGTCTATCATAAAATATTATACAATAAATTAGTAAATCATTTTAACTTTCCTCGTGAATCAATTAATTTAATACTATCCTATTGTCTTTATTATTCGTATTGCGACTTGGACTCTAACATAAGCATCAATCATATCCTTAACAATTGTACCCACTTTAGTGACCACAGAGATACATTATTCCACAACATTTACACATATATTGTTCCTCTTTTTAAATATACTTACACATATAGTAATTGTTAAATTTTAACGTATGTATTTAAGTCCAATTGAGTATCTTTTAACACCATACCATCATTTTATAAGATGGACCAACTTATAGCTAGCAACCAAACAAAATAAATAAACGTAAAATAATTATTTGTATTCGATTTTTCTTGCACCTACAAATCTGATTTAATTCTGCAAAAAGTTATCCTGTTAAAATTGAAAACTTTAATAAACTGAACCTTAAATTATGAACCTGAATCGAGGAATATTTTCTGCATTTTTTCTCAATTTCAAGTGTTTTAAGTCAAGTCTGAAGTTAGGTTGCCCTTGAAAGCAAATAGGAAACGCAAAGTTGTGTATTTCGAAAGCGTTTGGTTGCTCTTTATGTTGCTTAGATGTTTTGCTTAGTGTTGTCGACTGTGGCTGCCAAGTGCTGCCAATACATTTTTTAATAAATTTCCAGCAAACAAAACGAGGGAGCGAACTATTTGTTCTCTTCTAGTTGTTTGCCATTCATCAAGTCGGCTGTGTAACTGCAATCGTATTTATTTAATACTTGATGTGACTTCAGCTCTATTTTTCAACGCGGAAATCGTGTGGAAGAAGCACCAAGACTTTATCGCAACTCTTTATAATGCATTTTGAAACTTTTATATGCTTATAATTATATGTATTATAAGTTCCTCTTTTTCACAATTTTGTTTAAATTACTGTTTGGATGAAATTAGGGGGAGGGCCACGCCCATTCTTTTCAGCGTGGATAATGTTAATACTATGTGCACAGATGTCAACTTTTATTCCAATCGGTTAAATTGTAATTCCAATCTAAATCCAATCTATATTATTTCATTTATTTTATACCTTTCAGATTACTGAGTATTTACTGGCATTATAAGCACGACTTATATTTGGAAACTATTTTTTTATATTGTGTTTAACTTTTCTTAAATAAACACTAATAATAATTATAACTTTAAATTGTGCTTTATTATAAGTGTTGTACTTGAGTTTACTTAAAATATTTAATAGTTAAAATTAGATTAAAATAACGTCTCAAATATGGAGGCAAATATAATCTATATACACATAATAATACGCATTGCATTAGTAATAGAATTTTATACGCAATTACTCATAGTTTATCACTAGAGATACTGCGAGAAGGATATTCGTTGTCACCTTCCTTTAATAATAAAATTAATTAGGTTTTAGGAACGAGGTTTGCCAATTTCGGAACTAAAGAATACTCTTAGATCCGAATCCCGTTCAAAATCACAGGAACAAATCTAGTCGAAGCGCCTTCAATTCTCGTGGTTTGCGCCGCACGCGTGTTTCACTACGTCATGTCTTTGATATTTCTGGGTTGTTGATTAAAATTAAGGACACCCACAACTCGCCCCGCCGAATGTTTTTCATCTAATTCTTCTGTTTTATTTTCTCTTGTATTTGCGCTCCTTATATTTTCACGCCTACTTAGTTTGTCTGTTTTGTAGTGTTGCTTTCCGCGCTTTTTATTGATATTGTTGCGTCAATAGGTTGACCATCGCACTTAAGAATCACCCGTAAATGAAGCGACAACGTAAACAGACACGAGAACGGAACCAATTAAACTTTAATTATATGTACTTCTACATAAACAGTTAAATGAGGCGTCTCTTTCTCACCATATGGTTATTAAGGACGCGAAGGGGGGACCACAAGGCGAAACATTCCTCTAACCATATAATCTGTCTGGTTTCGCGTACTCTTTTGTGACTTTTTATTGACATTCATTATTTCGGTTATTTTTAAGAAAGAGCCACACATTTCTATTGTTATATACACACACCTGCCATGCATCACCTGTTTATTAACTCGGTCAATTTGTTTTAATAACGAGAACGTATAGAAGTTGTTAAGTAAGGCAGCAGATGCACGCACGAAGCCAACGATTTCAATTTAATTAAGACATAATTTAATAATCACACACACACGCGCGAATTCACACCCCGAAGCAAGGCAAACGGGCCGCCAACATAAACGACAAGCCACCGATAAAAGCAAAAATGTTAATACATACCATTATAAATTGCAGGCCATTATCTGCAGCGACTAATCCCGAGCAACAGCTACAGCAGCAACACCAGTAGCCAAAGAAGCCGTAAAATGAAGCGCGACGCAATTGTTATTTACGTCTTCACCACGATATTCGGCTGTTGCTGTGGTGCGAAGGCGTTTCTTACCTCGCCCTCACAAACCGCACAGAACGCAGCAGCGCAGTCAGCATCCAAACAAGTGGGCAGCATCCCCGCAGAATTCGGACGATATCCGGGACTGCGGTACATGCCAGACGGCAACATGTTAAACGAGCGCCCGGTTTACGACCCCGGCGAGGGCGATGGTAAGTGATATGAATTTGTGATTGGTCGTCGGTGTTTTTTTTTGCTCAAGGTGTTTAACCTGTTTTACCTGTCGCTTGTGCACGCAGATTTCACTTAATGTGCCATCCAGCGACATTTCAATTAATTGCCTATTATTAAATATAATCGGGATTCTTTTGAAGAAAATTTTGAAAAATACCAAATAAATTGCAAATTCCCAATAAATTGCACGTAACTCGGTTTGGATAAAATTTTAATTTATAAGAGGAAAAAATCATAATTTCAAATCTGAAATATAGTATACAATTGTTTAAAGAAGCACCAGTAAAAGTTGTTTTACTGTACCTACACGCGATGTACCATGAACTTTATCCTCTCTTAAAAAATAAGCGATTTTTTGCGAGAAAATAAGCGAGCGTAGAAAAGACAGACATCCTCGGTACACGATTCATGTATACTAGAGTCGGTCGTGGGCGAAATTTCGACCAATAATAATTCCCATTTTGAATTAATGCTTTTTTATTATAACATTTTTTAAAATAAAAAAATATAAAATTAAAATTGACTAATTGTCTATAAATAGCAACAACACATCCGCTTCTCACTGAATCAACCAGATCGACTTTAATCTCAAATAAATTTTTAAAAAATGTAAATGTTCGTTTGTACATAATATGTTCAGGGTAGAAGAATTTCTTAATATAAATGAAATAGACAGACAGACATACACACATAGCAGGCAGATCACAGACAAATCTCAGCAACATTAAATACTGGGACATACTCCTTATATCTTTCAATGCAGATACAACAATCGGTATATCGTTTATTGAAATTGAATAAACGGAACAGACGCTAGAGGGATGGAACCCTTTTCGTGTGGCGTATTTATATGTATGTATGTATATAGAACACAGATGTGTGCGTACGTGTGAGCACACAACTACAATGCACAGTAAAGAGAAAAAGGCTGACTAAAAACTGACAAAAGTGTTGAATGTAGAACATGTTAATCAACTGTTACTTGCATTGTCACCACGCAGGAAAGAACAAAAACAACGACAACAATGACAAAAAGGAAGATCGACAAGAGCTCAAAATCGTAACTATTAAAATTGTACGTGAGGCTGAAGGACTTGTTTCATTAACGACTCGCATATGGGCATTTTCATAGTCACAAACGTGACATTCGTACGTCACAATACGTCTTCAATATGAAGAAAACACAGATTGATTCAAATGTTGTTTCGCTGGTTTTAATTTTTGGATAGTACAGAAAGTAAGTGTTTTTATCTGCATCTATATAAATGCGAGAATCTCACATATGATCTGGAATAATGCCGCTTTATTTTCATAATTCTGTCGTTGAAAAATCTATTTAATTTATTTATACAAACCATAATTTTGGTCGTGACATCGCGTACTATGTATGACACATACTTCCTTCATAGTGGATCTGCGAAATGTTTCATATAAGTAATCTTAAACTTAAATTGTTAAGTTTAAATTATTATTTATTATTAAATAGAAAAACAACCTAAATTTTGTCTCAGGACAATTGTCTCTGGACAAACAGAGTCAGATTTTTGAGATAATGGTTCGGTGTACTTACGTCTACTTATATGTGCCATGTTACATTGCAATTTTTCGATTGCTGCAAATTGGAATATTTTACTCTCAACAATTTTTTATTTGCTGGTATGTTACATTGCAATCAGTTTGCCAGCAACCTTCAAAAATAGTATTAGAACTATGCGTAGTATTTCATACCTATTTGCGATTTTCGCAGGCATTACAAATATCAAAAGCGATAAACAATGCACACAATTCAAGAATTAGAGGAAATTCTACTTGAATTATTAACAAACGCTAAACATTTTGTTCAAAGCACGAAAAATAATAAGCAATCGCAGCCAACGAAGTAAATTTTTACTTCGATGGAATTGGTTGCAGATATAAAGAGTTGCTTTGCGCAATTATTTTCACCCAAAATTACTTTTTCTGGTAAAAGTGGATCTTTTTTACTCCAAAATGTGCACACTTTTTTATTACGCCACACAACAACATCGTTTTGATTGAAATTTGGAGTCGTCGACGGCAAATTTTTTGATTGCGGGTTCCGTAGTTCATCGGCTCTCTTTCTCTCACGGATGAACTTGGCGTTGACAGTTTTGTACAGAAAACAAAAACAAAGAACAAACTGAAACAATCAAAAAATTGCAATGTAACATGGCACTATAGGGTTTTCCAATAAGAGGTGTAATTTTGAATAGCCCGCTATTTCGGTAGCTGTCACTTTTAAAGCTGTTGTTTTTGACATTTGACAAGTAGAAACTACGCCATTACTAAAAATGGAATGATACACGCTGCAACAACGCATTGAAATTTCACCATATATAACACATATGTACGTGGAATGCACTACACACATGTGCTGCCCATTCCACCATGTGCTACGTAGTATGCTGCCTCATAGAGGCAACAATAAAATTAAGATAATAAATAGGGTTTTCCAATAAGAGGTATAATTTTGATATTCAAAGAAAAATGCCATTTTTTTAGATAAATTATCGCATGTTTATTTCGTACTAAAGAGGAAGGTATGCCGTTAATAATGGAGAACAACATCAGCCAAATGGCCTCCAAACTTTTCCCTTAAAAGATCAATGGTTTCGTTGCTTGTGTGGCACGTAGCGCCGTCTTGTTGAAATTTCAATGCGTTGTTGCAGCGTGTATCGTTCCATTTAGTAGTTGGCATTAGTAATGGCGTAGTTTCTACTTGTCAAATGTCAAAAATAACAGCTTCAAAAATGACAGCTACCGAAATAGCGGGCTATTCAAAATTACACCTCTTATTGGAGAACCCTATAATAAATAATATACACACGAATATTTGGTAGCTTCAATTTGATTTTCTTTGAGATAAATGAACGAAATGTTCGGGTTTTAAGTTTCCAAGCTATGAGTAACCGTCTTAACGTTGGATGTTATGAATTCGGTTCCCTTTAATAAGCTCAAAAGACAGTAATAAAACTGATTTCACTGGGAGGAGTCGCCTTACACAAAAGTGAAACTTTCTATCGATTATTGTCAAGTTCTTTTGGTTAGTGTCAATCAGTGCTAAAGTACAATTTTAATGAGTTTGTTTAGTTAGTTACTTACCTTGCTGGTGCAGTAGTAAAGCAAGAGATTCTAAGAAAAACCTGCCACACTGACCGCAGCATCGTGTCATCTGCCACTCTGCAAGAACGACGACATTCCAACGTGTGGACAGTTTTAATTTCCGTTATACAAGGTGAACAAATGCTGCATCCAACGAGTTCCATTCCAAAGAGTTCTAAATGGACAGTGAGTGCAGGAATCTTGCTCGTCATTTTAATATTTGTTTAGCAGTTCGTAGTATTCAAGTTGACAACTAAGCGTTGCGTTTAAATTAACTGTCAAATTGATTGTTATTACAGTTGTTACAGTAAATTAATAAAATAACAAATAAAAAAAGGCTTTTCTCTGCATGTTACTCTTCCTTACATCAGTTTTTATTCATTTTTATACCCTACACACGAAGTGATAAGTGTACATACAATCACTTTGTGCATCCGTTTGTAACGCATTAAAGCAGGCGTGGTAGGTATATTGTATATGTATATATATTCTTGATCAGCGTCACCTCCTGAGTCGATTTAGCCCTGTCCGTCCGTCTGTGTGTCTGTATGTGGAAATCACGATTACAAGAGAACGAATTGCTGAAATGGGATTAGCGGATAACGCTGGTCCGTTATATTATTAGAAGTCAACCATTAATTTATCCTGCGGGTGTAGGGTATATGAACTTCGGCCAGGCCGGAGTTAGCATTCTTTCTGTCTCTATTTCATTTTTGAAGTCGCTGAAAACGCATTTTTGAAGTCATCTTATAACTGGAGACACTCCTACTCTCATTTCCCAGAATTACTACGAACTACCAACACTGAGATGTGCACAAGTGGTAGCGACCTGGGTACACTACCGGAAGAGCCCGATTACGCAGATACAGTATTCAATGAGCTGGCAGGCGCAAGTAAATATGAAATGTTGCGCAAACTGGAAGAGGAGTTGGAGGAGGAACAGGATATCGTGAGCAAATCTGCGATTTTAATGAAGTTTCTAGAAGTATAGACATACCTGTACCATTTCCAAATGTACTTCTACATAACGGCCGTACTTTTCAGGATCCCACGATACACACACTCCCATTGATCTACGTTGAGCAAGCATCTCCCGATGATGTACTGTATACGGCAACAGGCAACATGGAGAAACGCTCGCGTTACTATCGTCGTTACCCGTGGAAGAGACACAACCGACACCGAAGGTGAGTGCAACTCAATCTGCGATTCCGAAATCAAGTCTAAATGCCATTTTGTTTTCCTTGTCCTTTACTGCCACAGCAACTACGAGCCCGAGCTTCGTTACGCCTGCACTCCCAGCAAGGAGGACGTCTTCAAGTTGCTTTTAAGTCTGCACGAGAATCGCAAGGGAAACCACGACAAGACAGTGCAATTCTGCAATCGCAAACGTCCAGCCAAAGCGATCTTCACCAATATACGCTTCTTAGGATAAGCATAGAGAACACTTAAATCTAGAAATTGGATTTGTTGCCGCCACAACAAATGTTGGATTAATTAAGAGGTCCGATTCGAGATGCCAGTACGCAAAAAATAAATACCTCTTAATAATTACACATGAAATTAACTTTAAATCAGCCCTACATGCAGCTAATCGAGGTTCGCAATTTATCAAATAAAAAAAACACTTTTTGTGTAAAAACATTTTTTGCGAGTACTCGTATGTTATATTATGAACTACGTATATAATATGTATGTATTAATGTTTCAACGTAACTTTGTCATATCAAAATGAAATTCTAACCTCAAAATGCTTCAAACTTAAAAGATTATAGAAGAAACACATTTGTGTAATTTATGGTATAAATAAGTCTCAATTTAGCTAAATTTCGAACTTGATGTGACCGTCAATAATATGACACGATCAGCAGTCGAAGAATTAAGCTAAATAGAAACGTAATAGAAATGTTTCCGTAATGTTGTATGAATGTTTTAATCTTTGTACAAATGTATTGTAAAATACAGCCCAAAATATGCAATCTTCAGCAACATTTTATCAATTACAGTAAAAATATATCCAATCATCCAGTTGTTAATTGTTATATGCAAATTAATTAATAATTTAATGAGTAAGGTTTCTTATATCGAATTTAATTCATATTAAAAAATTTAATTCATGACTAAATATTGCTTGTATGAGTTGTTTTATTGAAAATCCGAGGCTACTGCTTTCCAACTCCTAATACCAACAGGAGACCTTGTGGCACTTACGGTGCGTTTCATCGCTTTCTTCACCCAAATCCTGAATCCTGCCTCATTTTGTCAGGCAGGCGATTGTCAACCCATTCGGTCGAGGTGAGGAGACAGCAAAACAAAATTAATTCTATATCTTTGTGCCCTTGGCTGACCTTCGGAACGTTCCTACTTTTTTAAACAGCCATTTTATTCATTTACTTAAAACAAAAACAACTCGTCACCCCACCAGCCCATCTCTACTAATAATTGGTGGCGGTTTCTTTTTCCGCCACCTTTCTAACGATCATAGTTTGACAACCGAATACATTTTAAAGATTCTTCTTCTTCGATACAAGGGTTATGAATGAGAAATCATATCTGGCAACTCTTTGGGGTGTATCTGAACTTTGACGTTTAGTACTACGATAGCTGATCTGATGGCTGACATTTGGGGTGAATTCAGGACAAGCGTGAAATTTTCATTTTCTTTTGCGTGTAGTTTTACTCAGAGATAATGAGATAGGACACTTCGAATTCGCTGCTTCAAAAATCGGTTTGACGTCTATTTTTTATGAGCTGTTGAATTCATGTACACTATATGTGAGAGCTACCATATTGTTGTTCTTGTTTTCTGTCTTTCAGTATGTTGAAAAAATCAGCTGTTTCATGTTTCACCACGGATTGGTTTAGTTATGAAATCAGCTTGGCTAGACGCAGTATCATTTAAACGGTTTCACTATTGGTATGTCGATACCATCGGCGGCTACACACTGTGGTTTCTCATTTGATTTCACAAGTCGTAAACACGTGATGCCAAAGTTTGTGTGAAATTGACTGAATATCCAAATGTTGGCCAGAGTGAGAGAAAATATGAACACGCGTTCGGCAAACGATGTTGTTCTTCTTTCGTTTGACAACTGCTTTCTTGTGTGCGTGCAAAGAAACTGAGAAGCAGGGTCTATTTTCAAAAATTCTCTACACTCGATACTAGAGTATGGACTTTTCTCTTTCTTCCTCATCTCTCTCTCAAACGAACTGAATGAAACCGTTTCACAAGATACTGCGTATAGCCAAGGCCATTGGCTTTTAAAATATAAATTTCACCATATATAAACAAAGGTGGTGAAGTTTCCCAAACCTAAAATGGTAGGTGCGAACGGATGCTTGACCCCCCAAGTGCATCAAAAATGTATGACAATACTTCATTTGCAAAAATATTAGAGAAGAAACGAAAAAATATAAATGCGACCATTCTGGATTTATTAATCGTAATTTTTTTTGTCAATAGGCGAACCACTTCGTATTTGCAACAAAACATCAGCACAGCGACTAGTTTATACTAAAGTAAAAATTAGAAATAAACAACCAATACTTGGTAAAATATGGAAGCATATATTAATTACCATTATACGGAACGGGGATGTTATGTTTTATATATATTTTACACATATAAAAAGGATAATATTTTTATTTATTTGTTTTGACGTTTCATAAACGAATCCCCGAAAAACAGATTTTGCATGCGTTCATGGGATCAATTTATTTTCGGCGAAGTACAAATTTTTTGCAGCGAAGTACAAGTTTTTCACAGCGAAGTACAAGTTTTTTGCACAAAATCACAATTTTTTATCGTAGTGTTAGTGAAAATGCCATTGTGTTTTGCGACGAATTTGAAGTGTCCTATCTCATTATCTCTGGTTTTACTCGAGTATTTTATAAAGCTCATCGCACATAGGCATGTAAGTACTTTCGAGGCTTTATCAGTTAATAAATTTTCTTCTTTTATTCAGGCCCTACCCCATATGCAACAAGGTAATTATTTTAGGCATTTAATATAAAAAATAACATCTCACACATTAGAAATAAGCATTCCTCGGTGGCGCAGAAGGGGGGTTCCCTTCCCCATGGATGTTCACCTCATGAATGCGATCTGACCTCTCTACCTCTGTTAAAAAACTACTGCTACATGGCCAATGGTTTAGAAAAGTATTTCTTAAGTATGCAATACTATATACATAACATATAACATATGTATATATGTACATATACAGGGTGTTTCGCATAAGAGCGGACAGAAGATCAGGGCGTGTAGGTTGGGTCGAGACAAGAAAAAAATCGAATGGAAGGGGGGTCAATTTCCCCCCGTTTAGACGGGAGGCGCCATTTTATAAAAATCCGACTTAACATCGGAAAAAAAAAATATTAAAAAATAATGGTTAGATCCAGATAACTTTTGCTTGCTGATTTTCAAAGCCAAATATCCGCTTCTTAATATCCTTTTTAAATTGGGTTGCTATGTCAAACAGTGATTGAGAAAATAAGTGTCAAAATTAAAATTTGGAAAAAAAATTCCGAAAAAAAATTTTTGGTCGCCATTTTTTTTAAAAATTACGGTATTAGGTATAAATTTTTTTCCGACCATAAAATTCTCTAATCAATTCTAAAGAGAATGCTTCAAACCGGAAGGATCTATGTTTTGTAGTTTCCGAGAAAAGTGAAAATTACGAAGCATACTTTCCTTTCAAATACCAATTTTTTGGCTACTTGTGTTTTATTACTGGTGCAAAAATATGAAAAATACTGCTCTGGGGAAGGAGTTTAGCTCGTAATTTTTACTTTTCTCGGAAACTACAAAACATAGATCCTTCCGGTTTAAAGCATTCTCTCTAGAATTGATTAGAGAATTTTATGGCCGGGAAAAAATTTATACCTAATACCGTAATTTTTAAAAAAAATGGCGATCAAAAATTTTTTTTCGGAATTTTTTTTCCAAATTTTAATTTTGACACTTATTTTCTCAAAAACTGTTTGACATAGGAACCCAATTTAAAAAGGATATTAACCATTATTAAGATCCTTATTATTAACCATAAGGATCTAACCATTATTTTTTAATATTTTTTTTTCGGATGTTAAGTCGGATTTTTATAAAATGGCCCCTCCCGTCTAAACGGGGGGAAATTGCCCCCCTCCCATACGCTTTTTTTCTTGTCTCGACCCAACCTACACGCCCTGATATTCTGTCCCCTCTTATGCGAAACATCCTGTATACATATACAATACATATAACTCAATAAATAAATATCAGAAATAATGAAATAATAATGAAATATCACTTCATATTTGAATAACGTACGCGACTGTATAAATAATTAAAAACAACGTATTCAACTCAAATATAAGAATTGGCTCTTTTCGGCTATTTAATTCAAATATAGAAGATACTCAAAACAAACACCGTGTTTATTATTTTAATTATTTTATCGATTAGGAATGATTAATTCCATATTCAATTTAAATATTGATTTTATTAAAACCAAAACTAATTTTAATAACAAGGTATTTAAAATTTTTCCAATATTATCCGGTTGGTGGTAGCGAAAAATGTTTAACTTGACGTCATATTATTTAATGTCACTACTTTTTTCTCTCTGTGTAATCCTTTTGTAGCAACTAATGAGTTTAAGTCGATATAAATTGTTAAATATTGAGTACTGTATTACTGTGTCTCTCTATTAGCTCCGAACCTGAACGAAAAAGATTGTTACCTCATTTAATAGAACCGTTAAATTCAACAAAGTTTTGTTCAACAAAAACTGTAGTGGAAGATGTAAGAATTACTTGCGTTAACTACAGAAATAATAATAACACGCGTTAAAAGCTTTTGTAGCGAATTTTAACAATTTACAATGAATCACTTCTATTGTTAGCGAGGGTAATAAAATGTTATCACCTCAAACGTACAAAGTCAACAAACCTCGAATACCCAGTACCCAGTCTAGTCAGCAGTTTCTTAAGGTTGCCACTCTCAGTTAACAATGGCGAAGCTGAGTATGAATGACTCAGTACAAAGCAACTGATTCATCCGTTCATATGAATAACTAAACTCCGACACGTTGTTCAAAGTCACAGTGTTTACGAAAACTTCCGCTGTCTTGACACGTACTACTTTCGGCTACGATGAATTTTCGTTAATGTTGTTGGTTTCTTCCCTTCCGGTTTCTTTCATAATAACAACGGCGCAAAACTTTCTTGTATACCAAATTTATTTACTAAAATAAATATCGTTCGCAAGATACGAACCTATCCAAAAAAGTTACCTAACCAACTACGCGCTGCAGCGTAGCACGTTGGCTTCGTTAGCCACAACACATCCACGGACAACCGTAAAATTTCGCCCGTCTCGAAGCGACAGCGATCCTTCTCCCTGGAAAAGATTCCAGGATAGAAACGTGTGTTTCCTACGCCTTCGCCGGCTTCACGCTCTTTCCTCCTCCTCCTCTGCAGTGTAGTTTCCTGTGGTGTGGTTCCTGTGTAAACTGCATCGCCGTCGTAGTATTCCTTGCGTTGTGTGTTCGTCTTTACCACAGCCACAGGCTGAGCATCGTTCACGACCGACAAACGTTTTGCACGTCCAAATTGAGGAAATCGGTAATTAGGATGTGTTGGCGGTAAGTTAGGGACATGTTCTGGTCTCCAAACTGGTTGCTGTTGTTGCTCGGGATATACCAGAGGACGTTGTGGAAATAAAAATGGAAAATTTTGTTGGGTTTCATGGAGGTGTGAAACCGGCTGCTGATTGCCGAACTGTAACAATCCATACGGCTGACTAGCCATCATCTGCCCTGCCACCATCTGCCCTGGCTGATGTTCAAGCTGCGTGATGCTGCATACCTCCTGCACGATATCCAGCAGAAACCCACTCGATGCTATGCCCGAGTAGCCCATACGCAACCGCAGTACTTTCATTCCTAAGCCCCAAACTGCTGCAACTACGTGACCCGACCGGCAGCCACAGAAACGTTCACCATCGATCTCTAAATAGTCCTCAGTGCACACGTCCTGTGTTGTTTCCTGTGTTGTTTTGAGATCACCTTGGTTCTCTCCATTACTGTTAGAAGTTTGACCGAAATCGAAGAACTTAAACTCAATGCGAAGTCTACAGACGCTCGGCGATATCTTCTCCACGTGGAACTGACAATCGCGCTGTGACACCGGCAGCAGCGATGTAAAAGCTGTGCGAGGAAAACCTGGACTGGACAGGTAGAAGTGCTTCTGTCGGAAACTTTCAGCGCAGCAGGGCTCAAGTATTGATGTCGGAAGTCGGCTAACGTACCGTTCTCCACCACCTACCTCCCCATTAGCAGTCCTAACTAAAGCTAAGTGTTGTCGGTGTAGAGACCCATCCTTATTTGAAATCTGCTCATTGAAGTATTCGTGATGCAACTCAGGAAAAGACGATGAAATGAGTGCAACGGGCAGGTTCAAGTCTCGCAATCCTGGTAACTTTGAATGTGGAACATCTAAATTCTGCAGATCAGGTCGCACTGGAGTTTCGTACTGAGCATGACTGATTGAATTTCGGAACGGCCCTGAGTAATTATTGTTAGGCAGTTGCAAGTCCAAGGGCAGCGTATAGAACCGATCACTATTGTCATTTACCTCTTGGAAGTTAGTAGCTCCGACGTCTTCGCGCTCACATGCCAAGCGCGTCACCAGCAGCTTGAAACCCTTCTCCGTAGTCCATGGCGCATCGTCGGAATGGAAGCGCAGACGCAGATCGCCATCGGGCGTATGGTACTTTTTGATGCCAATTATCTGGCCACAAAGGAGGTCTATATCTTCGCCGTCTCTTTCCAAGCCCACAGCGAGGTAGTCATTCGTGCAATTCGATGAGGACTCAAGAAAGAACTCGAGGAACTGAATGTGGAACTTCGTGGGGCATCGATAGGGCGAGCGCACTACGTAATCCCAGCAACCGCTAGGTGGGTAATTTTCGGGGTAGAGAGGTGACTGCAGCAGACTCTGGCGCATTTTATAGACGCCCGTGAGACCACAGCGACCGACCTCGTCTTGCTTCGACCGACCTGCCCCAGCAACGTGGGCGACCACAATAACTAAATAAAGGCCACATCTCTTCAAGGACATTTCTTGTTGTGACGTAGCTTTTCTGCGAATACTATGTATCGAACCGATCACTTGGCGCACTCAACCGCAACTGTGGGAACGTCTGTCTGCAGCAGGCTTGAAAACGTCGCAAGCCACTTCAGCGCGACTTAGCGTAAAAACCAATTTCGAAATGTTTGCTGAGTAAAGAGAAACGAAAACACAATGCAAACTTAAAGGTGTGAACGTCAATTTTGGCTGTTGTTTCCTTGCTCAACGATAACAATTGATGTGCTTGTTATCGCTCCCAAGCAAACGAAGGATTTTTCAGTGCAGACTGATACAACAATACGCGAAACACTAACTAGTTAACAGATGCGCTCTTTAATGGACAATGTACACGTATAAATGTATACGTGCATATATATATACATACATATATGATCCATATGTATTTATATATTTACATTCCACATTTGTATATGTGCTTGTTTCTGCATGTGCTTTTTTACATTAGAGTAACAGAAGCAGCATCGACACCACATCTGATGTCAAATTGTAGGCATACTCTGAATAATGGTGGTTTAAAAGCAAAAAAGTTCGGAAAGGAGACGATGCTTTAAAACAACAAACATAAACAACAGTACAATTCAGGTAATGGAGAAAGCAGTCACTTTTATGGTCTCCATGTAGGCATTTCTTCTTAGTCCTAATGGGAATTTATGATGCATCGCATACGGTGGACAAAAAAGCCTCCACATTTATGTGAATGAAATTAAAAATACTAAATTTATTATTGCGCTGTGATCAGCTTTAAGACTTCAATTGAATGCTATTATGTACAATGTATTTCAGACATTTAATTCATAAGCATTTCTGCAATGCCCTCCGTGGGTTTCAGTAAAACCAAAGGCTAATCTAGTGTTTAGCTGAAAATATTCATATTTAATTAACGACATTTGTTAAGATAAGATAATACCAAATCCCTAGTCAACGGTGTTAAATAACTTTAGGCGCTATAATAAGAAAAAAGTTAATGAGAGCAGTAATAAACGAGTTAGTAACAACAAGTGCACAATGCAGTTTATCGGATAAGAAATAAACTTGAAAATGAAACATCCGCATCTCTTCTCGGCCACTATTAAGAAAACCTTATCATCAACTTAATCTTTTCCAAGTTTTATCTGTGATTCTAATAAAAATAATCTTATAAAATGGGCATCAATTACCAGTTGTTTCAGTTAGGTTTCGACTTCGACGCTGTGCTGCTAACTGACACACTGCCGAAGTACCCTCCGAAGCAAATAAATTATAAGCACCAAAAATGCTAGCTCAACCCTTGAAACGTGGTCCCACTGCAGCGTTCCCAACGAACAGCACCGGCGGCTACGACGGACTGCATCAGTACACAATCACCGACCACGGTTATGGTAAGGATGCCATCAAAGTTCTTCATGTTCAGAGAAACGGTCCAGTCCATACGATAAACGAGTTCGAGGTGGGCACCCACCTAAAGTTGTACAGCAAGAAGGATTATCTAACAGGTAAAAAAGGCTTTCAGAACACGTCATATGAGTATTGAAATTCAAAAATACTTATTAAAATAATTAATTTCGTTGGGGGAGACATTGCTGTACGGCTCCTTTCATATTCTAGTCAACGATACGCAGAAGACAAATATTTTTCGCACACTCGATAATTGCTATTCCGCTTATTTTTTTACCTCTGTGTTGTTCTGCCTTTCATTTTCTTCCACGAGGTGACAACACGGACATTGTTGCCACCGACTCTCAGAAAAACACTGTCTACTTGCTAGCTGCGAAGTACGGCATTCAGAATGCTGAGAAGTTCGCGCTGCTGCTGGGAAACCACTTCCTCAACAAGTACTCCCAAGTGGAGGAGGTGCACGTACACGTCGAGGAATATCCTTGGCAGCGCATTTGCCAGGGGCAGCATGTGACCGGCTCCAATGACGACAGTGCGAAGGCAGACAAGTATTTCAGCGCTTTTAACAATCGCAAGAAACACAATCACGCCTTCATCTTTACGCCCACCGAGCTGCACTACTGTGACGTGGTGTGCAAACGCAGTGGTAAGTAAACAATGTGGATGGCATCAAGAGCCACTTTATTTATTTGCATAAAATGTTCGCTGTCTGGCTCACTTCTACAACCACAACTTCTTCACTTATGCAACCTTCAAGCACCCAAGCAAATGATTATCAGTGGCATTAAGGGACTTCGTGTCCTCAAGACAACAAAGTCGTCGTTCGTCAACTTTGTCAATGATGAGTTCCGTTCCCTACCTGATCAACACGACCGCATTTTTAGCACCGTCGTCGACTGTGCTTGGGAATATTTGCACCCAGACAACGAGGAATTCTCCCAAATCTGGCAAACAGTCAAGAATGTCATTATCAGAAATTTTGCTGGCGATCCAAATGTTGGTATCTCTTCGCCAAGCGTTCAGAATACAGTATACTTGACCCAAAAGGAGGTGCTGGACCTAGTGCCCGAGATCTCTGTCATATCAATGACCATGCCCAACAAACACTACTTTCATTTCGATACCAAACCATTCAAAGCCATCGTTCCGGGTGTTAATGATAATGTGTTCATTCCTGTCGACAAACCACATGGTACCATTTATGCTCAACTGGCACGTAAAGATCTTAGAAGTAGGCTTTAGTTTACTTATCGTAAATGATGTCATGAATTGGAAATCAAATTTGAAGTGTTTTAATGAAAAACAATGTATCGATATAAAATTAACATAAACATATAAATATTAATATTATATGAGTATATTTATAATATACATACATATTATATACATTAAAATATTAATAATATTGTCTTATCTCTCATTATTATATCTTAATCGATTTAATTTATCCTAAAGGATTATGAATGAGAAGGTTTGATTTGATTTGGTAAAACATTGACTTTTATTTACACTATGAATGTACAGATTTCATGGTTTAGTAAGAAGAAACTACGGAAATATTTCTTTAGATTTACAGAAAAGAAATACTCACCCCAAACATTTAAAACCTATGAATATTCCATGATACCGACTAATAGTAAGGGGTAACTCCATTTTGCATGTGTGCCTTAGTAAAGCTGCATTTATTGTTGCCACAGAGCAACAGCTGTACATTTTCTGGATCCAGCTCTTCGCCCTTGAGCGGTAAGGTCATAGCTAGTTGAATATTTCCAAAATACCCGTACATAGTACGCAACCAACCTTGTATGTATGAGAATTTGTATACGTGATAGTAGTGCTGTTCGTTGGACGAGAGTACCAACAGGTAGCGGGCACCATCCCCAAAGTTGATGGGCAACAATCTATGGATAGATTGATTCAGCCTAATGAACTGGAAGATTTTGTAAGCAGGTGGCGACAGTTGCTTCGTATTGAGCTCGTACACACTGATTCGTCGGCACTTCACACAACTTAGTACCAAGTGATAGCATTCAGCGCTAATCTGCACATATTCAAACAGATCGTAATCGCCATTAATCACCTGGAGTAATTCGAAAACCTTTGTCTTGACAGAGCGCACGTAGATACTGACTCTGGGGTAGCTTTGGCTGGGAGCTGTGCTTACCAGCATTGAGTGACTGCTTGATGGCTGGAAGAAGGACAGAACCCTTCCTATGCCCTGGGTGATGGACTGTACGTGCTCTATGTCATCCTGGTCAAGGCGTAGCAGGCGCACCTCGCCGCGTTTTCCCAGCAAGTCCACGACATGCACCAACAAGTAGCTGTAACCGTCGTAGGGAGTGAAGATCTCAATATGCTGTGTGTATTTCTGTAGATCGATCACTCTCGACAAGTTGGTACTGCTAATCGTTACTTTACTGCGCAACCTATGATACTTGTTGCAATAATTTTGCGCCCGTACGGTCCAGCTCCCTAGTTCAGCCGTTAGAACACTACTGGTTATGTTGCGGAGAAGGAGTCGCTTGTTATTTGCAGATTTTTGTAAACGCAGGATCTGGCGTTTACATGGTGATAAGCGCTGCGTTTCGATACAGTAAGTTTCAGCGACGGTCTCGTTGATTTCCCGCCACACTATTTGTGTGTCAAAATCATGATACAAATAAAGTAAATGTTTCGATTTTGAGATAGAGAACAAGCTGTTGATCTCTCGTACATCGTTTGCAATGACATGCAAACGTACACTTTGCTCCCCCTTCACTGGCAACCGCAACTGAGATGAGTTGGGTGCGGCGGAGAGTGTGTTATCGGTTGTCAGCTGCAAACTGTGTTCAAACGTTGCTTGGTCGACTGCCAAATGATCGAAGTGGTAGTTAAGGTTTGTAAAAATACTGCTCTGATAGCAATAAATTAGGTTACGATTGTTCAGGAGCATCATGTGTGCTGGACCAGCCAGTATCAAGTCACCGTCGATTATTTTGTTACCTGTTATTGCCTGTAGATTGTGGCTTATCTTCAAGACAAGACTATCAATTGGTATGCTGTTAATCGATTGCAGCAGAATCTCCTTGTTGAGCACCAGATGATCAAAAGTTAAGAATCCAAATACTTCCAGGGCTGCACCGTGCTTTGTGATGCGGTTTTGAAGCAAGTACTCCAGACTCATGTCGTTGATGTCATGCAGCCGCAGCGAACCTGCATGGAGATGTGCCATTTTCAGCGGTGGCAAATGTGTATATGTCTCGCAGTAAATCTGCTCACAACGCACCCCATTGATTGTACCTTGCAAAGCCAGATAACCCAAATTAGGTGGCTGTGCAAAGTGCAAGGGACCAAGTATTGGTTCGCCGCTCGATACACGGTATAATGAGGCATTCAAGCGTAGCACATTGATATTATTAAGAATGTTGCAAGTCAATTGAGAGATCGCTTCAAAGTTAAGCACATGTAAGGGCTTCACGAAGCTTTTTGACGAGATTACCATTTGTTCGACAGTAGTATTTCTGAAAAGACCATCCCTGGCAATAAAAGCAAAATCTATAGCCTTGGGAAACACTGTCCTTGTCGTCATGGAGCTGATAAGTGGACGCCTAAGCCTCACGTTGCCATTGATGACCTGATCGCCTATGGTGGTGACAGCATTTCGTTGAAGATATGCCAGGCTATGTGCGTGCCTATCGGCAGCACCCGATGATGGTTTCTCGTTCCAGCGCGCTTCACCAAGCACTTTTAGATTACGCCACGGTTCCACGCTAAACTCTTTACTCGCTAGCTGCTGGAGACGAGGTGCAATCGTGCTCCAATCAAGTTCACTCTCAAGATGCCCGACCACGTTTCCAAGTGCATTAAGTGCTGGCACTACGATATCGCCCTGAATGATCAACTCCGCCGCGTGGGTGTCGATAAAGGCCGCCGTCGGTATATCGTTAATAACTGTAACATCCATGTTGTTTATGCTCAAATCATTGAAACGGTACGAACCCAATATCACCTGCGGTCGTGTTATAGATAATAGATTCTCGAGTATTTCCGACAGATTCACATTGTTCCACAGGCGTGCATTGAGCGCCTTGGTAATGACTAACTCGTTGAAGAAACGCTTCTGTCCACGTAAAAGCGCGTGTTCATGCAAGCGAACTAAACTCTGTTGGTAGGCCGCCCAATTCACGTTGTTAATGGTATCGACCATGAGGTTTTCACTGAACTCTGCATTTCCCTCGATGATAAGGTTCTTACGCAATACCAAAAGTTTGTCCTGCACGGAGAGATTCTTAAAGAGTTCGTCGAAAGGGACTCCATCGAGTTTGTTGAATACCACGTTGGTCGCCAAAAACTCGTGTGGTACTATCAGCTTGTCCAGATGATAATCTAGATTAAGTAACTCACTAAGTGGCAGACTATTTAAATGGCTCGCTTTTAAGTCATGATCTATCTTAGTTGTGTTCACGACTTTGATCTGTTCAAAGAACTTTACGCCTTTTATCTGAAGCCTATTTCGTAGATGTGATTTCAAAACGAAGCTACTTACGGGCATACCGTTGAGTTCGGCAGCTATTAAGTTATTAACCGATAGTGGGCTTTCATAGATTTTTTCGCTAGTGATATCGGCCACTTCGCCGTGGCGCACTGCATTTGAGCTTGTATTGGCCAGACGTGAGCTATGCGCAATATTGACGAGTTTATTGTCAATTTTTGCCGACATGAATATTAAAAACAGTGGATAGTGACCTTTTTGTTCCTTGGTATTAAATAGATGATGTTCCGTTAAATATCCATTAAGGTAAGATGTACTCAAATTAGGTGCCATTAGACGCGCGTAGCCAATTCTAACCGGCTTTGTGAAGGCCTAAGGAAAGATTAAGGTATAATATATTTTGATTTTCATAAAGAACCACTTCAGGTCAATACTAATCAGGTTTAATCACTAATCGGACTTTCTCCGACTCTGCTTTCTACGTTCCACTAACCTGTTCAGTTTGAAGCAACAAGTAGGTCTGCTTTAGGCCCTGCATTGCCAAGGATTGCCCATCTACAGACACTCTTCCAGCTTCTTCCCAAAAAAGATTGTTTACGGTAAGTGTGCCATTAAGGACTACTCTTCCAGTGTATATCTGGCGATTCGGAATCGAACGCTTGGGTTTTGTGTTGTCGTCCAGAAAGGTTTCGCCAGAGATACTCATTTGACGTATTATGACAGGCGCTGGTAAGGGTATAAAACTGCAATTTGAAATTGATTAAAACAGATTTATCACTCACATTTTATCGTATCGTCGACACCGTGACAAACTACATCTTTGGCAAAATCCAAGCCATTTACCAGGTTGGCATTCAAATCCGATACATGGAAACCGGATAAAAGAATGTTCGAACGTACAACCTGCGGTAGCACCATATTGAAGAAATTGTCTACCACTCGACCATTTAGCTGAGTGGTTTTAAGATCATGTACCATTGTTGCCGCTTGCATTACTAGTCGTCCTTCGATGCCCTTGTCGCGGTTTTTGAGGAACAAGGACTTATATAATTCAGACCACATCAAATTATTGATGGTTCGTACATGGAGACGACGGAAGTGAACGGTACGCTCTATATCGAAGTCGAATAAATGCAAAGATGACCGTCGCACTGTACGGAAGTTTCGAGCTGTCAATAACTCTCGAGTGTTGAGCAACTTGGTCCTCAAAGGCACATGTGTGGAAAGTATTGGCATGGGTTTCGCACCAGCATCCAAGTGGAATCCTGATAGAAGTTAAAAGGAATGATGAAAAGATCATACATTTAGAGTTTATGAAGTCTCCCGAAATAGAAAAAATAGAAACTATACAGCACCCGTTTAATGGAAGCTAGTTAAACCGAACTTAAAATAATATACCTTCCAAAAGACTCGCTTGATAAATCAAGTTGTCTACTCGCAAGTGGGCGGCTCTCAAAACCGTTGAGATAGACTCCGTGCTGTTTCGCGGCGTACTCACTGCACGGCGCGGTCGCTGCAATCTACCAAACTCATTCGCCAAATGTGCGACACGTTGCAACAGTTGAACCGGGCTTTGTAAAGCCTGGCCGACTATCTGGACTAGAACTATTTTACCAGACTTGGTGCTGATCGGGTGTTGCAAATGCAGGGTCTTAAATTTCGAAATCTTGCGAAAGAGTACAGCGGCAGCATTATGCTGCAACAATATACTGCGAAGCCTCCCGACGATGTGCTCGAGAATGTGATGCTTTTGGCTCTGGAGTACCATTTCTCCTTGATAAAGTTAACAGGTAATCAAGAGTATGAACGAACCAAAGGGGAAAAGAAAACATTTTAAAATTAGTTACACTTGAAAATGTACGATGTTTGAATTAAAGAACCTTCTGCATCGCCTTGCTGGGGAGTCATTTTTCCCAATGCTTCAATTTCCACAACACGTAAGATTGATTTGTCCGAACGTAAATACGCCAGAACCAGAAAGTCCTCACCATGCTGGTTGCTGTATATCATGATAGTGCTGACATCGGAGTCATTTAAAACGAAACTCGAATAACAGTTCAGGCGCGTACTTGGAATCAAAACAATGTTATTTCCACGTATTCCTACTAGGAAATGCTCGCCGATAATCAGCTGCCTGAAGGCCAGTCGCTGGCTAGGTAGCTCTTTGTAAACACTGTATTGACCATCTCTCATCTTGAAAATCGTGCAATTGCTTTGCGCTTCTGAGCAGGCAATGAAGTAATTCCTCTCGTGAAAATTTATAAAGTGCAACTTTCCTGAGTCCACAGTCAGTGTTTGGCGGAGTGCAAGCTTCATCGAAGGAGTTGTTATTTCGTATGTGGTAATTATGGTCTGTGATAAACAAAGATTATGAAGGGATTACGTGGTAATATAAGTCTAAAATGTATACCAACTTTCAAAATATCTTTTTTAGCTCGACCAATCATAAGGTAATTTTTCTGTTGACTGAAGACATCCATCTTCGGTAGCTGCAACTCGTCCACAAAGTTAAAGTAAGTGCCCACCCATAGAAAGGTTCTAGTGGAGCAGAAAAATAAAGGTCTATCTTCGAGTATGCTTCTGCTGGCTGCAATTATGCTTACTTCACGCGGCTGGCCAAATTTGCATCATCCACGGCCAGAATGAGTAATAATTTATCCTCGATCGGTGACACCAAGAAAATGTTGCGATAGTTTCCAGGCATGGCCAGTTGCTGAATGGTTTCAAACGTTGACACGGCTTCGTTGCTCACTCTTGGTGAAACTTCGGAGTCACTGGCAATATTCTCCTCGTCAATTTCGTATATCAGCACAGTTTGCTCGAAAACAATCACCAAAAGCAGATAATCATGCCAGGACATAATCTGAAAGTTTTAAAATGACTTTAAAAAAAAAATAAAAACTAAAATTTTAACACAAAGCAAACAATTCACTTCTTCAAAATATTTGGAAATATTAAGATAATAAAGTTTCTGTTAATTAGAGATTTAAGTGTAAAACTAAGTTAATAAAGATTAGAGGAATCATCAATGTCGTCTTCACTTCTCTCATTTCGTAGTTTCTTCTTCTTATTCTTATAATATGTTATACTCATCTTATATTATACCAATCTCTCCTGCTTTCCCCCGCTCAATTTCCTATTTTCTCTGCCTTTCCTACTCACCTCTGCGGCCACATGCTCCGTCTTCCACATGTCATCGTCCAGCAACCCGACTAGCATAAAGCTTGTCTGTTGCCGAGACACAAAAATCTGTTGAAGCTCTCGGCCTTGCAACATGAAAAGCCACTGCTTCCGCGACTCCTGCAATAGAATCCAGCTACGGTTTTGGTGAACAATGGTTTCCGAGACAGGTAGATGAAAGTCCAGGCCTGAATCCTTTGGCGTCTCATTAGCAACCAGTTCGTCCTCGTAGCATTGCATATACGAAGAATAAATATATCCGACTTTGGCTTCAGAGTACGCAAAGGTCTGACACTGCGAAAAAACTGAGTTGAAGTTATATGTTTGAAGAAGTAGACAACGCATCCCGTTCTTACAGCTATAGTTGTTATTTTTGTGATAAATATTACGCCGAGAAATAATTTGATTGACATCGTTAAAATTTATTGCATAAATTTCGAGTATTATGGCATCGGTCAACAACGATTTGTTTTAGTAAGACAGCTCGTCTTCAACTATCGTAACTGCAAGAAATCAAAACCAAACGACACATACATATACAGCAACAAGTATTCGTAGTCGTGAACAATATATACAGTTATTAAAAAGCAGAGGTGGTCAACCTGTAAACCTGCCAAAAATCCGTTTCTGTGGCAATTTATGAAAATATAAAGGAAGGAATTAAAAAAGGGGCATGATACACAAGAGAACGAATAATTGCACAGAGTTAAGAAATATTTGTTTCCCATATGTATTTCTTTTATATTAAAATATTTTCTATCCATTTTGGATTGCTTTTTATCATTTTTATTCATGACGTCATCTTTCGGTAATTCTTAAAGATCGAGCTTGCAAGCTCGGAATTGGAACCAAATATTTCTGCAGGATTCCATTATCGTTTACGTATTTTCGTCGGTTTACTTATTATGGAAAATAGAGAAATTTAATATCGTATGTATTATTATATTATATTTATTGCATATCAATTATTTAATTTGCATTTTTCTAAACGCTGAAAAATGTGAATATACGAGTACATACCTATTATAGTATATGCGAGATGTATATACACCACCCATATTTTTCCTACTCATCTGATGGCTCATATGACGGCTGAGCCAGAAAAATATAATACATATGTATTTATATTCAAATTTAATATCTTCATTCTTATCGCGTGTGCAGTTTCAAAATCTGGAAAACGTATGAGAAAAACAGTTACAAAATTACTCAAAATAATCTCCTATGTACATATCTACGTACATTTGTAGCTAGGAATGTATACTCAATACACAATTGAGGGTTTCACAATTTTAGATAAAAAACGTTCCGTTGCATTAACATCAGAGGCTACTTAAGCTCAAAGCAACAATTCATTTGTGATAAGAAGATGATAATTTGACTTGCCATGAAAAATGCTGATAAAGATCAACACAGACCTTAGAAACAACTATAAAGGCTTTAGAAACCACTGCAGCAGTCAGAGTACCCATGGAAGTCACAAAGTGAAAGGTAAAAATGTTTTCGCGTGAACTTTACAACACTAATTTCAGCAGGGCAGCCAAAGAGAGCGATCCAGCTGCTCCAAACTACCGACTGGCCGACTATGGCTACGGTAAGCAAGGCGTGCGTGTATTTCAGGTGAGAAAGAATGGACCTCTGCACACAGTCACGGAATTTATGGTTAGCTCACACCTGCGCCTGCGTACACAAAAGGAGTACTTTAACGGTAATGAGCAATATTTAACCCGACTTCAGTAGATACAACTGTTAACTACAGAGTTCTCGCCCTTCTACCAAAACTGCAGCTGACAACTCGGATATCATAGGCAGCGATGAACAGGAGAGCAATATATATATCCACTCTCAGAAATACGGTCTCACCACGCCGGAGGAATTCGCACTGTCGCTTTCTGAACATTTCCTGAATACCTACGATCAGGTTACGGATGCCAATGTAGTGGTGGAATCATTGAGCTGGCCACGACTAGGAGAAAATGAGACGCATGGTTACTACAAGGATCGACCACATAATCACGCCTTCATACGAGACACCAATTGCAAGCGATTCTGTGAAGTTGTTCACAAGAGAGGCGAGTACACTACGACAACTTGGAAATTATTGACATTGATATTTTTTTCTAGATAAGCAACCGCTGCTAATCTCTGGTATCTCAGGCCTGCGTATTCTAAAAACTGCACAAGCTCCGTTTACGGGATACGTGAAGAGCGCGCTAGTCACCGAGGGCGACATGACGGACCGCATTCTCTGCACAGATGTCAATGCCCGGTGGCAATATAGCCCACAACAAAGTATAGCTGACAACATTGACTTTTCCACGCACTGGTTTAGAGTGCGTGATCTCATACTGCAGTCCTTTGCCGGCGATTCAGAAGTGGGCGTGATCACAACAAGCGTACAGTTCGTAGCATATGCAGCAGAACGCGCAGTACTAGACGCTATGTCAGAGGTAAGATAGTTCTGAGCTCCTAAAGATACGTAACAAACACTACGTTCCTTTTACAGATCTGTAGCGTCTCCATAACCTTGCCTAACTACAAAAATTTCCCCTACGACTTCTCCAAGTTTCCACCAATTGAGCCCAAGGCTAACGTGATCATAAGCAATCCCTATGAAGCTCCAATAGGCATCGGTTATGCTCAGTTAGATCGAAAAAATGTTGCTTAGAATTACGGTCGAGCAAATGGATTATGAAATTCTCATAAACATTGTCACGATCATTTCTTGATTTATTCCATATTTATTGTTTGGTATTTGTGTAGTTATTTGAAGCCGATTAAGTTCTTTGAGAACTTTATTAACATATTAAAATGGTGTATTGTTTCATTCGCCTAAATTTTAAAATTTTATAATTTTCATCTTCACTTTTTTTATACAAATGATAAAAATAACCTTACAAAAACTCATAGAAATTGCAATAAAAAAATGTTATAGATTCTTGTAAAAGATCATTTCTTTAAAATTCTAAATAAGGTCACAAATAGTTGTTTTAATCTGAAAACATTATTAAATGTGTTAGTTTTTATTTTTGATTTTATAACATTAAAAATTTTCATGTATATTTTGTCCATATTATACATATATGGCCAAACAATATGATAGCTTTAAATTTTTGGTTGTCTAAATGAAGCAAAACTTGATATTTACATATAATTAAATATTGCCATCAGTGTAGTTCAATTACGTGGCCGCATTCGCGAAGTATATTTTTGGTTTTTCAATGACTCAAAGTCGTAAGGACTTTCATATACAGGAAGGATGAACGGAACGAACGTTGTTACTGAACTCCACATACATGCATGTACCACATGATCGACGTTTGTTCAGCGTATTGTCCAGTCCACCATAACCGTCCCAACTTGGGGATGATCTGGCAGGGCCATCAACGACGATTTGGATTTGCACGATACTTCTTGGTCTTGTGTAGATTTCCCGTCTTCTTCAACTCTGAGTTCTCCTCCACTATCGTTTTATGTGTGCCCAGCTTTTTCAGCGAACTGTCCAATTTGAAGCGTATTTCGCTCAGATACTCCTTCATAGTGTGTATTTCCTTTGTAATCGAATTGCGATCACGCTGGATTTTTGCGTGCTCCTCAAGTATCTCTTTCAAGAGGTTCCTCTGCCGCTGCACCTCTTGCAGTCTCTTTGTGTTTGAGAAGTTTTTAATGTCGCTGGGTGGAGAGCCGCTTCGCCGCATGCGTTGCTGGAACTTTTGGTGCCATTTGGCCTTTATTTCGGGTATCGATTTGTTGTTGCCACCAGTTTGTTTGGTCAATTTCCCATTAAACGTACTCGTCCTGGACCCAGTTTTTCCTGCGTTAGACGGAGACGAAGGCTTGAGATCAGTTTTAATCTCGTCCTCGTGAGCAATTTGTGTTTGTTTTATTTTTGCAGATTTGTATTCTAGATAAAAAAACAAAAGAAACATTATCATTTACTTACTGAGCATAAATAGAATACAAGAAAGGATTTGTTACTCGTACTATCGAGGTTTGTGTGCACCATGGCCACAATTCTTTTGACGGACACATCTACACTTGCCGGCTTCATCTGCGAATTGCTTGGCTCGTAATTGTTGGGGGAATGCATTGTGAGAGGATTAAAGAATGCTTTAGTTGAGGTCGCATCACTTCCAATGTGTCTGTTTACCATACTCGGCAGATTTAGACGATTGTGAGCCATTGTTTTGTATTTTTTTTTAATTTTTCGACCAATAAGAAATTTTGTTACTAATTAATTTTGTTCTAAATAACCAAATGTGTTAACGACAATTTTATTTTTTAAATTATGCTGAAAAATATTATTCGAAATGATAACTGAATGTATAATAAAAAGGCATTGTCATTTTTTTCAAAGTTTTAAAATACAGAAATTCGACAAAGTATAGTTACACATTTCTAATGATTTAGTATATTGTGTTGCATTGTAACTGTACTAATAATTTTAAAATTTATGCTCCAAAATCTTGTATATACGCTCTTTTGTATGTGGTCCCAAATAGTTCTTGCAATGGAAGTTCAAGGTTGATAGAACGAAGTTCTATTCTATCAACTAAAATATTATAGAGTTTGTTTATCAAAGTTTGTTGTATTATAACAATTTGAAAATAATACGACATTGATTTTATTTTATACCAACATCGACATGTTATACCAACATTATACCAACATTATACCAACATTTGGATATTCAGTAATTTTCACACACACATTGGCATCACATGTTTACGACTTTTGAAACCAAACGAGGAACTAGAGTGTGTAGCCACCGATGGTACCAACATACCAGTAGTGAAACCGTTTTAAAAGATCCCACAGACGTGGGATTACATACATGCGCGACGTCCCATCTAGAACACTAATCAATAGGCCACGCGCAAGTATAGACAATAACATTGTATCCGCAAGACCACGCCCCTAGGCCTCAGGTACTTTCTTAAAATGCAAGGGAAAATATATTAGTGACCTTGGAAATCTGAACCCATGGGAAGTGCTCTGCAGGGACGGACTTATAGCGAATTGGAAAAGGATTCACTGCTTCTCTTGTTCCGCCCCCCCTTTTCTTAATTAACTTCTCCCTCTTAAATTGTGTTAACATTTCAACTATAACAGATGGCTATAAGCAATTTCAAAGCAAAGGCACGTAAAAAAATTTGTGATTGTATTATATTTTACCTATTAATATTTATTTCTCCTCTTTTTTCAGGTTTAGCTTATCGGATTCCGGATTCCTGAAGATAGCGCCACCATTCAGCTCTTTCCACCTGTAAGTATTCTGCATTTTTTTTTGTATATTTATTATTATATCTAGTATTATATTAATTGACATTTGCTTTAAATTTAGTGTTATCTAAGTTTAATTAAAATTTTACATGAATGATCTTTAGTTTTGATTAAGATACTTTAATTTACCAGATATATTTCTAAAGGCTAACAATTTAAAATAAAATTATACGTAATTTAAGAAATAACAAAGGCCTCTACTGCCGGTGCCGCTCCTACGCTGCGATGTGTGTTTTATCGAAGTTTTTTTTCTTTTGCTTCGTACGTTGGCGGGAATTGTTCTGGCTATATTTTATTTTATATTTACGCACATATATATGTATATATTATTAAACAATATATATTATGTCGAATTAAGTTTATCTTTTTGACACTTACTTTTATTAGTTTATTTCAAATTTTATTTCTTTTCACTTCTACTAAAATTACTATTAAATTACTTTACTTTTCGGTCGTGTTTCTTTCTTTCTGAGGTTGGTTTCTTTTATATAGGAACACTTTTATTTCACAGTTGTTGAGATCTTGTTTTATCTCACAGAGCTCAATTATTACTTTGCCGACTTCTTCATCCGAGTTCTCTAACTGACTTTTCTGATTTTCACTGCAACTCCAGTGTAATACGAACCAGGATTTTTAGATGACGTCTCGATGATTGCGAATTAGCCCACACTTAGGCGGTATTTTGATTTCCTGGCAAGGAAAGATTGTTTTCCGGTTGAAGGTTATACACTACTTCAAATGAGATTTGCAAAATATGACGCAAAGTGGGCTAATAATTATTAAGCTATTGTGAACAAGCGTTTTTTTTTTGTAAATATTATTCCCCACTCAAGTTGCTGTAAGCAGGTAGTATGGTAGCATAATAGCAGCTTTGCCAGTTGAAAACATAAATTACTAATGAATGAAACAGGGTGTAAGATGAATGAATTGCTGTCCAACAGAACAAGAAGGAGGACGGAAAGAAGGAATGAGAAGTGTTCCTACCTACACAACTATGTGCCCCTGGTTCCGAAACAGAAAGTTTAGAATTTAATATTAGGAAATTGTTGGGAGACGGTAAGATGTGAAGGGGGGGAAAGTATGTCCGTCCAGGTAGAAAATTCCAAATTGAATTCATCTAGACAGAACATAGTAAAGCCCTTAGCAACAACCGAAAATACGAAACATAATGGGTATATAATGGAAATAATCCGTAAGACAGTGGAAAAATGTAGTTTATGTGCAGAAAGTCGCTGGCAAAGATTAGAAACGAAGGTATAGAAAAGGAATTCTTTAGGTGAAAGATGACAGGAGTCGCATACTAACCGTGAAGCAGTGAGGTACGAAAGGATTTTAATTACATTGTTAAATTTTTATTTTTAAAGCAAATAAAAAAAAAATGCTGAAAGTTGAAGTCCGAGATTTTCTGTTAAAAAGGGTGGCGAGATGTTTGTGAAGTTGGAACCTCATTTTTTTAAAAATTAACTTTTTTTTGGAGTTCTGATTGCACCCCAAATAGTTCTGGAGTTCTCTACCAGTTTCAAAAATAGTTCTGGGGAATTAAGCAAAAAAAGAAATAATTTCAAAATTTGGGGTGCTAACTTCACAAATTGAAATATGAAAATCGGACATAAATCTTAAACTATTATTGATAGATAAATGAGCCGTTTATTTTGAAAGTGGCATAAGTCACTTTTTTAAAAAAAATCGAGTTAATGGCAACACTAAATACAACTGAACGGTATCTTTTCATTTTTAAAAAATTTGCAATCAACAATTTGAGAACTATTGAGATTTGTTCGAGAGAAGTTTTAGTAATTAACGGTATAACAAACATGTTTATTTTGAAAGTGGCGTAAGTCGCTGTATTCAGGAAATTAATTACGGGGCTTAGTGTGAAAGAAATAGAAACATGTAATAAGTGTGTGTGAAGTATTGTTTTGAATTATTTTCAGTATTTTCAAAAAAGTTGTGATCATTGGACTTATTTTCATAAGTGCGAAAGAATATTGCAGTTTTGTAAATTATATTATAGTGACATCTAATATAGTACACATTATTATGTTACAAATAGAGATGGATCCGTTATACGCTGGATCTCGTTCTGTTTCTTCAGCAAAATACAAAGATGTGATGGACTTGATTAATTATATACCCCCAATATACGACAGTTATTTTAAAAATTTGAAACAAAACACGATTTCCGAGGACTTAATCACTTCTATTATTGATGAAAATTAAATTGAACTGATGTATTTTCATATAAATTACTTATACTTACATATGTTTCAAAATGAACTAATTATTTTTGTATTTTATGAATATTAAAATAAACCAGAAAGAGTGTTAACTTCGGCCTGGCCAAAGTTCATATACCCTACACACGTTTACTTCAAAATTAGGCGTGGCAATGGTCTAATTTTTTCCTTTTCAATTTCAAATAGCATGTGATGACAGAGAATATTCGTGCCAAATTTGATGAAAATATCTCTATTCGTTCTCCTGTAATCGAATTTTAATGGGTGGACCACGCCGATTTGTGGTAGTCTTTTTTGGTCAGAGACAGTGGACTTCTGGACAAAATTTCAACGCAAATTCGTTCTACAAGCTGGTTAATTGATTTATAAGCATGGACTCATCAATACCGATGAGTTTCTAATGATAGAGTTCTGAATAATCATAGAGATGAGTTTCTAATGATTATTTTAGAGTTCTTTTTTAGAGTCCTGAATAGCACTCCCATAGTTCTATAGAAAATTATACTACACCATATATCTATCAATAATAGTTTAAGATTTATGGCCGATTTGCATATTTCAATTTGTGAAGTTAGCACCCCAAATTTTGAAATTATTTTTTTTTTGCTTAATTTCTGAAACTGGTAGAGAACTCCAGAACTATTTGGGGTGCAATCAGAACTCAAAAAAAAAAGTAAACTTTTTAAAAAATGATTCACAGACATTTCACAGACATGTGGGCGAGGAAGATTTTGAAGGCAAGTTGTCGTGGCGAGAGTGTCTCTAGACCAAAGCGGAAGGTGCCGCAGAGAATGATTTGAAAGTGTTCAAAAACTACCGTGAACCGCAAGCCTAATAGGTCCCAACGAAGCTCCGGATATTGATCTAGCGACGCACAAGAACATCGAAAGACGCCGCCGCATCTGAAACAAAAAAAGAGATCCTAATATCGAGGTATTCATAGATAAGCAAACAAATTAGAATATTTCAAATTTACCGAAGCCGCCAAATACAAGTACTTACAAACATAGGAAGATAATACCAACGACAATACGACTTTGCCATAAATATAACCAACATTTAGTTCTAAGTAGATATGCGGCATCAGCTTAAAGCTAGTCCAGTATGAATATTAATTAAGCCTAATTATTAATTTAGTCATAGTGATTTTTTTTGTAATGCAATTTTCATGTCACATTTATTATTGTAATAATCTACATCCTACGAACATCGTGTCGTTTAAATGTATCAAGTATAGTGTTTCGTATTGATAAGTGTATAAAATTTAAATTTGTTATTGGCAACTTCACGCACACCTAGGCTGGAGTTCAATTCTTCTGGAAAAGGTAAATTTTTGGTTAAAAATGTGTAGCGAAGTGCTCTTCGGCCGAGATGAAGCTCGCCGGATGTCACGGTTTTTTCCTCCGTCACAAACATTTGTTTGTGTCAGGAGACCGATAAATACAAAAGACGAGATTAATTTTTAATAAGCACAAGTTTTCTTTATTAATTGCTGAAGGTTTACATTTCTCTCCACTATTCAAGGATACAACATTTTGTTCTCTTGATCACATATCTCATATGTTCTTAAAATATGATCTCTCACTAAGTCGCGTGATTATGGAAAAGAGCGCACTGTTTTACGCGCAGAGCTTGTTGGGGAGGGGGATTCGTCCTTTGAAACAAGATTCCTATCGTCAAGGCCATCCTGGCGAGCCTGAGGTGGGGAAATAGGTATACCGCGTGTTTTGGCTCTCCCGAAGTCCCACCTGCCCGAGGTACACCCGTGACGATCACGAGGTTGATCTCTCCTAGAAGGCTTATGTTGATTGGGCGGATCCGGGGGTTTTCTGAAGCGACGAAGTGGGGAAGGAGGTTTTCTGTGCAGAGAGCGGTATGACCATCACCGTCGGATCTAAACCATCACAGTCATCCGTCAGTCCATTGCACTCGGCTTGAAAGTCTCAGTCGGATACAAACCGAGAGGCCGATGTACAAGAGCGCGCGCATGGCATGGACACCACAGACGGATGCAAACCGAAGTGTCCATCCAGTTTGAACTTCTCTGAAATGAAAATTTAAAAACTTAATTATTGTTTAAAGGACTTACTCTGGTGCCCGGTGACTGAAAAAATTGTCGATGGCGTTGCATTTTTTATAATCAGCCGTACCACTCAGACTATGCTTATTCTTCTTTACATTGACTGTTTGATTGAATTAGCTAGGGTGGTTTACATCGAGGTTTTTCTTAAGATTATATACATGACTATTTTTACAAATTGAAATATTTTACTTAACTTAATGTGCCTTTTTGTATTTCAAAGCAGTATTTAGTATAACAAAATAAAATAATTCAATATTCAAAAAACAACCCGGAAAACAAAATAATTCAATATTCAAAAAAATAATTCAATATTAAAAAAAAAAGTCGTGATAATGAAAAAGGTATATATATAAAGGGTATTTTTTTTTTAGATATATAAAAAAAATGTTCTTCACATCTCCCTCTTCTTTCGGAGATTTCGACAATTTTTCCCGTTCCGGACCGGCGCAGCCAAAATTGGAATATTCGGTTTCCCCAGCTTCAAATAAATCGTCTCACTGCATTTGGCGATGGGCTATCGATCTCTTTTTTGAGAAATTTTACGATCTTTGCGGTGAATGCCTTCGTCTCCAGGATGATGCCCTCGGGGATCTTCGATATTGGGGACTCCGTGGTGAGTCGCATATTTTTTTGAGATGGAGATCCTTTGTCTGTGGTCCTGTTGCTGTTCGTGGAGCCACTGCTTGAGCTAGTGCTACTGCCAGAGCTACTATGGGAGCTGTTGCTAGAGCTGTTGCTTCGGTTGGCTGGAGGTCGCAGATTTTCCTTCTGGGATGGAGCAATGGGAGCTGGAGCGGTTGCTGCTATTGTCGACGTGAGGGTGGTCGTGGTTGCTGTGCGTGGGGCTCTTGTTTCTGATGGGTGGTTGATTGTTTTGTGGCGTTGGTCCTTGCACGGTCTGGTTGAGATCTGGCTTTGGGGAGTGGTTTCCCGTTTCCTGGTGCCGGCGGGTGCTGCTTTCGGCAATACATTTTTGTTCTCATTCCAGCCGATTTCCTCCGTCGCACAGTGGACTAGAATTGCAGTTTTCGACTTAGTGGCAGTCAAAACTCTGTAACTTTTGATCAGATTAAGGTATTTGAATGCGGTTTTTTGCAAATGAAAGAATAAACATGTATCTTTACGCTAATCTAAGTACGAAATATCTAGATATTTTTTTTATATTTTTAAACAATTTCGACACGTCTGTCGCTTTCAATCAAAGTCGCGTCAAAAAAATAACCTTTTCATCTTATTTGTTTTTTTTTTATTATTAAGTATTATTCATGCAATATTAAAAGCTTATTGTTTCAGTATAACAATTTAAATGTTTGGGATACTCAATTTCGACAAAAAAAATTTCACAATACTTAAAATTGTGTGCCTTTAGTATGAAAAAGAAACATAGTCGTATGTAATCATTGCTAAAATAAGAACAGGTATTTTTTCATTTTTATGATCATTTATTTATTTAAAAAATTTTAATATAGGAACATTTTTACATAAATTATTAAATACTCTAAAACACAAATACAATTTACAATAACACATACTTATTTATTTTCAAAAAAATATTCGTCTGTAGGTTTCCTTAGAAGTTCTCCAGCTTCTCTATCTAGAGGTATTGTTGTCTTAATAAACTTTTTTCTCAAAGATGAAATGTAAGCATCAGAAGAAATGAAGAACATTCTAAATAAAACCTCATTGGTACCCTGACGTGAACACTTTCTTGTGTTGTGCTCTCTATAGTATCGTATTTCGTTTTTCTTGTGCTTCTTCTGATAAATCTCCAATGGGTAATATCTGATGGTTAGTTATGTCCTCCCCATGCATTAAACCCTTATGAAATGTCGGTGACATAGTTCTCCATGGATACAACTGTCAAGTGGAGATCAGCAAGAAAAGAGTATAACAGATATAATGTTCATATTTTTTTTTTGCTTATGACGTCTCTATCAGGAATTGTTTTCAACAATGATTCATGCAGACAGAAAACATACCTTTTATAGAACTTTGAGTCGATGAGATGATATTAAGGCTACCGGAATTTTATTCGTCCCCATACTTGAATGATGAATTCCTTGAATTGATGATTTATTTAATAGGTAAATAATAAACCAGAAAGAGTGTTAACTTCGGCCTGGCCGAAATTCATAAACACGACACACGTTTAATTAAAAATTGGGCGTTGCAATGGTTCTCGAATTTCTATTCGTTCTCCTGTAATCGAGTTTTATTTAATTAGGGGGTGAACCACGCCCTTTTGTGGTAGTCTGTTTTGGTCAGAGACAGTGAACTTCTGGACAAAATTTCAACCGCAAATTCGTTCTACAAGCTGAGAAATTTATCTATAAGCATGGATGAATTTATATTTACTATAAAAAGTAGGCGTGGTAATGGTCCGATTTTTCCCATTTTCAATACCAATGAGTTTCTAATGATAGACATTATTTTTGCCAAGTTTGATGAAGATTCGTTCTCCTATACCTGTCACGCCTCCTTTAATGCGTTACAAACGGAAGCACAAAGTGAATATATCCTCATCACTTCGTGTGTTGGGTATAGAAACTTCACTATAATAAAATTAAATAATTAAGATAGGGAAAGAAATCCTATTCCGCGCAAAAATCGATCAAACAGGTACAAAAATACACCCCTTCCTAAAATCACAGGTACTCAGGAATATACACAAAACAGGTAGGTAAAATTTTCAAACGAAAAAAATATGGTTCCATCGGGTCCGGGCGGGTCATATATGTTTGGGGCATTTGTTTATAACACTTCATAGTTTCAAAAACAATAATCTCCAGGATAAGCATTTATAAGCGCTGAGACTTATAATCTCCCAAATTTAAAATATATATAAAAATTAACGTTTTTTTCAAAAATTACCGAAAAATACTTAGATTCAAGGCACAAAGTTGTTGTTATATTTTTCCTATAGATAATTAAATGACCTTTCAGAAACTACTTAATTCATTGAGTTATGTTGACTACTTTTTGAGATATAATCATTTGAATTTTGGCAAAAAACTGAAATAATAAAAATACAACTTTTTATAGAATGGAAAAAAGGTTCATATTTGATCGCCCACCAAAAGTATTCACGAAGGTTTCCGACCGAGACGGGACGGCCGCATTCCCAGCCGAATAGTTTCTGAGCTTTGTTGCATGATGCGGTGTAGTGTCCTTGTTCTCCACATCTACGACAGGATTCTTGTTGTTTTATGAAGCTTGTTGTTTTATGAAGCTTGTTGTTGGCCCTGGCTGGTGGTGATGCGCGAATATTACCTTCGATCATATAACTCTGCTTTCTCCTTGGGTTTTGTTTTTGACTACACCATTTCCAAGTGTAAATGAGAATAGGTCAAGTGTAAAAGAGATTTTCCAAGTGTAAATAAAAATAGGTCAATTGTAAATAAGAGTAGGTGAATTGTAAATGAGAACAGATGTAAACATGTGTAAATGAGACTTTTTTTAGAGACGTGGTTCTATTATTTTCGTTATTAATGATGCACCTCTGCATAGCATTTCCAATCACCATACCACATTTCAGCTTCCTAGGTCTTTTCCAAATTAGGACGACGAAATCAGTGCCACGCCCATCCCCAGGGTTCAAGCTATCTCCTTATTAAATTTCATCAAAATCGCTGCAGAGATTGAGGCATGAAAAGGTAACCGGCAGACAGAGAGACAGACTTTTGTTTAGGCACCTTGCCACAGTGGCCTAGATCAACTTCTGGCAACATCAGAAGTGATTCTACTACGAATGTCTCCATATTCACCCATTCTAAACCCAATTGAGACGGTTTGGGGAAAAAAAAGGCCCATGTTAAAAGAAACATGGAGATACCCAACAACACCCGGTGGAGTGGGAAAACAACGTCTGCAGTACGTAGAAAATTTAATAGATTTGGCGAAGAGAACCGTTTCCACCAGCGACTGTACACGTGCCATACAGCACGCTAGCACATTCCACCAACCAGCATTAGATAACATGGACATGCAAGTTGGCATGTGAAACTTATAGCTTATTATAGATATAGCTTAGTATGGTTTAATATACGTATTATTATTATTATTATTATTTATTTATTTATTCACCATGTCTTTTACCATTACATTTTATTCTTGTTTTTATTCATTACAAATATTTACATAATCATATAATATATTCAATGCTGTTAATTTAGTATTTAATAATTATTATTTAATAATTAATAATTTAGTATTTTAAATAATAATAATAATAATAACAATAATAATTTTAATAAATTATGTTACAGGAAATTATTGTTCAATATACATTTTACGTTGATTTACAATATCAAAATCATTGAAAAATTAATAAAAATGCATACAATTACAATAATAATTAGAATTTTCAATAATAATAGAATAATTAGATTAGAATTTTCATTAGGTGCAATAGTTATTTATTCCTAATTGAATGAAATGCTTTTTCAGACGCTTTTTTCTTCTTACTGCGTTTGGGATATTAACAAGCTCAACCGGAAGCTCATTAAATACGAGCACTCGTAACTAAAAAAAAAAGTCTCATTTACACTTGATTTCTTCTCATTTACAATTGACCTATTCTCATTTACAATTGACCTATTCTCATTTACACTTGATCTGTTCCCTTTTACAATTGACCTATTCTCATTTACACTTGACCTATTCTCATTTACACTTGGAAAATCTCATTTACACTTGACCTATTCTCATTTACACTTGGAAAATCTCATTTACAATTGAGCTATTCTCATTTACATTTGGAAAATCTCATTTACAATTGACCTATTCTCATTTACACTTGGAAATGGTGTAGTCGGCTACTGTTTCCTTCTGCTTAGTTATGGAGGATTGCTTCACTTTTTCTCAATGATGGCTGGCGATGAAGGCTGACTATGTGGTTGTGTTTCTTTTTTTTTTGGCTTCGTCACTGGTTGCGACACTTGGCTGGACTATGGCTTAGTTATGAAGTTTCTTCGTCGATCGGTGGTTGAAGACTGGTGTCCTCCTGCCTTCGCGAGAAGTGTTTTATACTCGTTCCTTCTATTTTTTTTCTTAAGGAAATGGAGTAGAAATTTTAAACTCCCATGTCTTATGTAAAATATAAAAAAGTTTCACTCTCGCGTGCTTTGTTCTTTGTCACTCGGGAACCGGCTTTGGTTCGACGAAAGGTTTGTTTGTTTTTTTTCCACTTTTCTTTTTGGGTCGAGAGAGAATAAAACATTTACGTTAAGAGGCTGGAGCAAAAAAAATATTCCTTGTTCTTGCATGACTAAGAATAGGAAAACTTGCATAGAGACAGTTTCTTCCGTTGGATGGAAAGAAATAGGCTGTTAGAAATGAGAGAAGAAAAAAAAGGATGATAGCGTGTCTTTCGTAACCTTATCGGTCCCTCTTTGGGCGCAATTGTAACGAAGTGCTCTTCGGCCGAAATGAAGCTGAAACATTTGTTTGTGTTAGGAGACCGATAAATACAAAAGACGAGATTCATTTCCAATAAGTACAAGTTTTCTCTATTTATTGCTGAAGGTATACATTTCTCTCTACTATAGAAGGATACTACACTTTGTTATCTTGATCACATTTCTCATATGTTCTTAAAATCTGATCTCTCACTAAGTCGGGATTATGGAAAAGAGCGCTGTTTTACACGCATAGCTTGTGCGTGAGGGAGATTCGTACTTTGAGACAAGGCTCCGATCGTCAAGGTCCTCCAGGCGAGCCTGACCAGGAGGACCCGGGGGTTTTTTGGCGCGATGAAGTGGATAAGGAGGTTTTCTGTGTTAATTTCTGATCTAATTAAATAAAACTCGATTACAGGAGAACGAATAGAGATATTTTTATCAAATTTGGCACGAATGTTGTCTATCATTAGTAACTTATTCGTATTGAAAATACGATATAAATTTCATATATACATAATTTTTATAAATGCATATCTCGCTCAATGTAGAAAAAGAGCACAATTTAAAATACCTCATTCTCCAGAAAACGCAATTTTGTGATTGCAGGTTACAGGACTAATCTCGTTGTCAACTTTTGGTTGATAACGCTGCTTTTTGAAAAATTTTCAATATTTTTATTCTGGTTATAAAATTAAAGGTCTTTACAATTTTTAAACTGTCAATTTGGTATTGACACCGAATTTTTGTTCGACAAATTCAAAGATAAAGCCTTTTATAATTAAATAAATAATAATATCGTACCTAATGAAATAGTCATATGTATATGATTTGCGTGAAGAAATTCAATTTTTGTACCCTACACACGAAGTGATGAGGGTATATACACTTTGTTCTTCCGTTTGTAACGCATTAAAGGAGGTATGTAATGCGTTGTAAGGTATACAAAAGTATATATATTCTTGATCAACGTCACCTACTGAGTCGATTTAGCCCTGTCCGTCCGTCTGCCTGTCTGTCTTTCTGTCGTTGGAAATAACGATTACAAGAGAACGAATAGAGAGAACGAATAGAGAATAGCGAATAGAGAACGAATATCTTCATCATCATATTGTCTACCATTAGAAACTCATTGTTATTGAAAATGGGCAAAATCGGACCATTGCCACGCCTACTTTTGATAGTGAATATTAATTTCTTCCATGCTTATAGCTCAAACTTTCAGCTTGTAGAACGAATTTGCGGTTGAAATTTTGTTCACAAGTCCACTGTCTGTGACCAAAAATGAGCGTGGTCCTCCCACTAATTAAATAAAACTCTATTACAAGAGAACGAATAGAGCTATTTTTATTAAATTTGGCACTCTCTGTTATTTCCTTCTTTAGCATTCTCTGTCACCACAGGCTATTTGAGATTGAAAAGGAAAAAAATTAGACCATTGCCACGCCTAATTTTTAAGTAAACGTGTGTAGGGTATATGAACATCTCCCAGGCCGAAGTTAACAATCTTTCTGGTTATATTTGAATCTGATTGTGCCAAACACGTAGAATCACGATGAACGCATCAGTTACAGTTATAGAGATTCGGAAGAGACTCACACCACTTATACCAAATTTCTCGTATCGGTGCAAATTTATCAGATTACCTATCCTAATCCTTTTGGAACCAATTATAAAAGAAGGGACAATAAAGCAAATACAATTTTATTGTGTTTACAATCCTCGGAATTTATTATGAAGCCCACCTGATCACCGCCTAAGTTCAAGTATTTTTGTATGTTGAAGAGGTAATAAAACCATTACATTCTACCACTTCAGTCCCCTTTATGAGAAAGAGGTAATAAGGCAAATACAATTTTATTGCGTGTGCGGTCCTCTGAACACGGTATTGGAAATTCCGTTCATTAAGCAGTCAATTTCTATAATTTTTGTAAATTTTTAAACGAAATTTACTGAAAATATTTTATGGGTCCATTTGAATCCTTATAGCTTATGTGTGAGAATTTTTGTTACAGTTATTTTAAAATGTTGCCCTTTGTTCGGAATGCGTAGAACCGTTTCGTGTTATGTATTATTACGAAAATTTCGCAGTTTTGTCGTTGTAGTATGCGTCGGCAGCGACGACATTTTATTTTTTTTCGTTTCCTATAAGAGCCTTATTATTTGGACAAGTGTTTACAGCATAAAGTTGGGGCTAATGTAGATCGAAAGCTGTTCCACTTTTTGCAACCTCTTCTTCGATCTGTTCGGATGTGATGCACCGCAGATAGCTCAAGCTTTCTTCTTTATGTTTTTCGTATTGTAGGCGTGGTCCTCAACACTTCGCATCCGGCCGAGGGAAGTAACAATAAAAAAATCTTTTGTTGGCTAAAAGATAAGAATTTAAACTACAGAAAAAAAGAAACACACGTATTCAACCCTCACCATCCCTCTTGCGTCCCCCTGCATCGTCATTCCACCGTCAAATAATAACTTAATGCATGATAGGGTACATCTTATATGTTATTTAATTTTCGTATATTATTTGGCCTTTTGGCACACATATGCTTATAACAATACTTCACTTAAAAACATAGACCATAATAAAAAAATAATTAAAACATAATACTATTTCCAGTCTTCCAGAAATTACTTTTTTCTTTTCTCCTATTTATAGCTAACGCACACCAATTACGCGAGGCACGGCCGGAAACGTGAACCCACTACCCATCGTTGTTCCTAGCACACCACCTCCCCCCCACCTAAAGAGCTCAACGGGATGGCCTGGCACTACCATTACAAGGACACAAAAAAATCGACTATGTAATCACCTGCCGGCTTTGTCGGTTACCAATTCTTGTGCTGTACATACATATGTATATGAAATGGAAGCTAGATGAAAATATATATACTATATATACTTAATTTTACGAAATTTATACACTATCTAGAAATAACACTTAAATATATATAAAATTTTTGAAAAATACACAACAAATATAATAAAATTGTAGAATAAAATTGAATGAATTAAATAATTTCCCGATTGTCCGCACATAGTTACGGCGCTGCACTAATCGGGCATGTACTAGTTCCGACTTCGTTTACTTCACACCACTTTTGGTAGGAGTTTGCGGTATCGGTATACACGTATACTTCTAAACATATGTACTGGCGATTTGGCGGGAAAACTTTGTTCTTTATCCCCCCCTTTTCTTTGTAGTATATAAGAAAGTTTTTGTAATGTATGTAAATGTATCTGTTATCGTATTTAGTGTAATGGCATCTATATAGGTATATGATGCAACGGGTGATTTTAGTATTTAGACGAAACTGATTTTATGTACGTGCGGAAAGGAAATTCGTTTTTACTGATCCACTTTACATGATCACCATTTGACTCAAATCAAACGAAACTTGCTTGTGGCTTTGACTGTGTAAACTTTTTTTTTTTAAAAAACTTTTTAACTTTTTTTAAAAAAACCGAGATGAATACACATTTGGTCACGTCTTCCTTCCTACTTACAGCCTTAAGTAAATGTTTTCTTCTTTTATTTCCTCCCTTCTTTCCTTTCCTGAAGGATTTTATATTTCAAAGACCATCAGTCTAATTTTGAAACTAACCTTATCAAACTACAATACTTTTTATTCATCTACAAATTTTTACTTTAGACAATTTTAAACAAATATTTTACCTTTTCTTTTCTCTATCCCTTTCCTTTATTTCTATTTTTTTTGCACTTAACCGCCTTTTTTTCTTTTGATATTTGAATTATACACAACATATTACTTTCACTTGTTAAAATATTTCCACCCACCACAGTCTAACGTTCGATCAGCAATGACCTTATTACCAAGAGGTCGCTGATCAGTAACCTTCACCGAACTCGACTCATTTCCTTCGGCTTTTGCTAACTATATTTCTGATTGGACTCACCACTATTATCTTCTTTCTTCAGTGTCGTTGTGCACTCGTCTACCCGTGCACCCGACTATGGTTCGTGTGCCCGCTAACCTTGTTACATCTTCCACAGCCAAACTCGAACCTGTTCGATTCGCACCCCGCCACTTTTTTCACCGCACGAAAATATGCGGATATTCGCATCTGGCAATGTCGGGTCAAACCAACGTTGGTGGCAGAAGTCGGACGCTTAGTTACATGTTACATGTAATGTAATGTTACATTGCATGTTACATTGCAATTTTTTGATTGCTGCAAATTGGAATATTTTACTCTCTCAACAAAAAATTGCAATGTTACATGGCACTTAGTGCCATGTTAGTGCCATGTTACAATGCAATTTTTATGATTGTTTCAGTTTGTTCTTTGTTTTTGTTTTCTGTACAAAACTGTCAACGCCGAGTTCATCCGTGAGAGAAAGAGAGCCGATGAACTACCGAACCCGCAATCAATAAATTTGCCGTTGACGACTCCAAATTTCAATTAAAACGGCGTTGTTGTGTGGCGTAATAAAAAAGTGTGTACATTTTGGAGTAAAAAGGATCCACTTTTACCAGAAAAATTAGTTTTGGGTGAAAATAATTCCGCAAAGCAACTCTTTATTTCTGCAACCAATTCCATCCAAGTAAAAATTTACTACGATTGCTTATTATTTTTCGTGCTTTGAACAAAATATTTAGCGTTTGTTAATACTTTAAGTAGGATTTCCTCTAATTCTTTAATTGTTTGCATTGTTTATCACTTTTGATATTTGTAATGCCTGCAAAAATCGCAAATCGGTATGAAATACTACGCATAGTTCTAATACTATTTTTGACAGATTGCTGGCAAACTGATTGCAATGTAACATACCAGCAAATAAAAAATTGTTGAGAGAGTAAAATATTCCAATTTGCAGCAATCAAAAAATTGCAATGTAACATGCAATGTAACATTACATTACATGTAACATGTAACTAAGCGTCCGACTTCTGCCACCAACGTTGGTTTGACCCGACATTGCCAGATGCGAATATCCGCATATTTTCGTGCGGTGAAAAAAGTGGCGGGGTGCGAATCGAACAGGTTCGAGTTTGGCTGTGGAAGATGTAACAAGGTTAGCGGGCACACGAACCATAGTTGGGTGCACGGGTAGACGAGTGCACAACGACACTGAAGAAAGAAGATAATAGTGGTGAGTCCAATCAGAAATATAGTTAGCAAAAGCCGAAGGAAATGAGTCGAGTTCGGTGAAGGTTACTGATCAGCGACCTCTTGGTAATAAGGTCATTGCTGATCGAACGTTAGACTGTGGTGGGTGGAAATATTTTAACAAGTGAAAGTAATATGTTGTGTATAATTCAAATATCAAAAGAAAAAAAGGCGGTTAAGTGCAAAAAAAATAGAAATAAAGGAAAGGGATAGAGAAAAGAAAAGGTAAAATATTTGTTTAAAATTGTCTAAAGTAAAAATTTGTAGATGAATAAAAAGTATTGTAGTTTGATAAGGTTAGTTTCAAAATTAGACTGATGGTCTTTGAAATATAAAATCCTACAGGAAAGGAAAGAAGGGAGGAAATAAAAGAAGAAAACATTTACTTAAGGCTGTAAGTAGGAAGGAAGACGTGACCAAATGTGTATTCATCTCGGTTTTTTTAAAAAAAGTTAAAAAGTTTTTTAAAAAAAAAAAGTTTACACAGTCAAAGCCACAAGCAAGTTTCGTTTGATTTGAGTCAAATGGTGATCATGTAAAGTAGATCAGTAAAAACGAATTTCCTTTCCGCACGTACATAAAATCAGTTTCGTCTAAATACTAAAATCACCCGTTGCATCATATACCTATATAGATGCCATTACACTAAATACGATAACAGATACATTTACATACATTACAAAAACTTTCTTATATACTACAAAGAAAAGGGGGGGATAAAGAACAAAGTTTTCCCGCCAAATCGCCAGTACATATGTTTAGAAGTATACGTGTATACCGATACCGCAAACTCCTACCAAAAGTGGTGTGAAGTAAACGAAGTCGGAACTAGTACATGCCCGATTAGTGCAGCGCCGTAACTATGTGCGGACAATCGGGAAATTATTTAATTCATTCAATTTTATTCTACAATTTTATTATATTTGTTGTGTATTTTTCAAAAATTTTATATATATTTAAGTGTTATTTCTAGATAGTGTATAAATTTCGTAAAATTAAGTATATATAGTATATATATTTTCATCTAGCTTCCATTTCATATACATATGTATGTACAGCACAAGAATTGGTAACCGACAAAGCCGGCAGGTGATTACATAGTCGATTTTTTTGTGTCCTTGTAATGGTAGTGCCAGGCCATCCCGTTGAGCTCTTTAGGTGGGGGGGAGGTGGTGTGCTAGGAACAACGATGGGTAGTGGGTTCACGTTTCCGGCCGTGCCTCGCGTAATTGGTGTGCGTTAGCTATAAATAGGAGAAAAGAAAAAAGTAATTTCTGGAAGACTGGAAATAGTATTATGTTTTAATTATTTTTTTATTATGGTCTATGTTTTTAAGTGAAGTATTGTTATAAGCATATGTGTGCCAAAAGGCCAAATAATATACGAAAATTAAATAACATATAAGATGTACCCTATCATGCATTAAGTTATTATTTGACGGTGGAATGACGCCGCAGGGGGACGCAAGAGGGATGGTGAGGGTTGAATACGTGTGTTTCTTTTTTTCTGTAGTTTAAATTCTTATCTTTTAGCCAACAAAAGATTTTTTTATTGTTACTTCCCTCGGCCGGATGCGAAGTGTTGAGGACCACGCCTACAATACGAAAAACATAAAGAAGAAAGCTTGAGCTATCTGCGGTGCATCACATCCGAACAGATCGAAGAAGAGGTTGCAAAAAGTGGAACAGCTTTCGATCTACATTAGCCCCAACTTTATGCTGTAAACACTTGTCCAAATAATAAGGCTCTTATAGGAAACGAAAAAAAATAAAATGTCGTCGCTGCCGACGCATACTACAACGACAAAACTGCGAAATTTTCGTAATAATACATAACACGAAACGGTTCTACGCATTCCGAACAAAGGGCAACATTTTAAAATAACTGTAACAAAAATTCTCACACATAAGCTATAAGGATTCAAATGGACCCATAAAATATTTTCAGTAAATTTCGTTTAAAAATTTACAAAAATTATAGAAATTGACTGCTTAATGAACGGAATTTCCAATACCGTGTTCAGAGGACCGCACACGCAATAAAATTGTATTTGCCTTATTACCTCTTTCTCATAAAGGGGACTGAAGTGGTAGAATGTAATGGTTTTATTACCTCTTCAACATACAAAAATACTTGAACTTAGGCGGTGATCAGGTGGGCTTCATAATAAATTCCGAGGATTGTAAACACAATAAAATTGTATTTGCTTTATTGTCCCTTCTTTTATAATTGGTTCCAAAAGGATTAGGATAGGTAATCTGATAAATTTGCACCGATACGAGAAATTTGGTATAAGTGGTGTGAGTCTCTTCCGAATCTCTATAACTGTAACTGATGCGTTCATCGTGATTCTACGTGTTTGGCACAATCAGATTCAAATATAACCAGAAAGATTGTTAACTTCGGCCTGGGAGATGTTCATATACCCTACACACGTTTACTTAAAAATTAGGCGTGGCAATGGTCTAATTTTTTTCCTTTTCAATCTCAAATAGCCTGTGGTGACAGAGAATGCTAAAGAAGGAAATAACAGAGAGTGCCAAATTTAATAAAAATAGCTCTATTCGTTCTCTTGTAATAGAGTTTTATTTAATTAGTGGGAGGACCACGCTCATTTTTGGTCACAGACAGTGGACTTGTGAACAAAATTTCAACCGCAAATTCGTTCTACAAGCTGAAAGTTTGAGCTATAAGCATGGAAGAAATTAATATTCACTATCAAAAGTAGGCGTGGCAATGGTCCGATTTTGCCCATTTTCAATAACAATGAGTTTCTAATGGTAGACAATATGATGATGAAGATATTCGTTCTCTATTCGCTATTCTCTATTCGTTCTCTCTATTCGTTCTCTTGTAATCGTTATTTCCAACGACAGAAAGACAGACAGGCAGACGGACGGACAGGGCTAAATCGACTCAGTAGGTGACGTTGATCAAGAATATATATACTTTTGTATACCTTACAACGCATTACATACCTCCTTTAATGCGTTACAAACGGAAGAACAAAGTGTATATACCCTCATCACTTCGTGTGTAGGGTACAAAAATTGAATTTCTTCACGCAAATCATATACATATGACTATTTCATTAGGTACGATATTATTATTTATTTAATTATAAAAGGCTTTATCTTTGAATTTGTCGAACAAAAATTCGGTGTCAATACCAAATTGACAGTTTAAAAATTGTAAAGACCTTTAATTTTATAACCAGAATAAAAATATTGAAAATTTTTCAAAAAGCAGCGTTATCAACCAAAAGTTGACAACGAGATTAGTCCTGTAACCCGCAATCAAAAAATTTGCCGTCGACGACTCCAAATTTCAATCAAAACGGTGTTGTTGTGTGGCGTAATAAAAAAGTATGCACATTTTGGAGTAAAAAAGATCCACTTTTATCAGAAAAAGTAGTTTTGGGTGAAAATAATTGCGCAAAGCAACTCTTTATTTCTGCAACCAATTCCATCCAAGTAAAAATTTACTTCGTTGGCTGCGATTGCTTATAATTTTTGTGCTTTGAACAAAATGTTTAGCGTTTGTTAATAATTTATTTGTATTTGTATTTGTATTTATTTAGTCTTCGAAACATATTATTACATATATTACTTACAGACTAGAAATAGAAAATTTAATTAGATTTAAACTAGTATTAGAAAATAAATGTCTAGGCATATAAAAATCAATGGTTTCATTTTTGTAAATATTGTTAAGAGTTATTAAATATTAAAGTTCTATTAATAGGCTCATTTCTACTATAGTTAGAATTTGACTGACTTACATAGAAATATTCAAAAGATCTTAGACGTCTAATCGGAATATTGAAAGTAATTAAATTAAGCAAAAAAGGGCAATTTAAATTTCCATTAATTAAATCATACACAAACATGACCGCATGATGATCTCTTCGGAGTTCGAGCGGGCAAATATTTAACAGAAGACAACGAGTACTGTAAGGAGGACATGGATTTGAGAACTGTCGGCGTAAGACAAATTTCAAAAATCTCCGCTGAATTGATTCAATACGTTTTATATGCGTGGTGTAATAAGGACTCCAAACAAAGGAGACATATTCGAGATGAGTTCTGACAATGGATGAGTATAAACTCCTGAAGGTATAAGGATCATAAAAATTAACGGAATTTCGTTTTATGAAAGCTAATAATGAATAAGATTTAATAACAATCTTATTGATGTGCTAATTAAACGTCAACTTAGAATTGAATAGAATTCCTAAGTCACGTATTTGGACTACAGATTTAATATGAATATTATTGAATGTATAAACTGTTAATATTGGAGATCTAATTTTATGAAATGTGAGATGATTACACTTATTAAGGTTAAGAACAAAATTTTTCCTCTGGTATGAACCAGAGATAATGAGATAGGACACTTCGAATGAACTGTTGGCACAGCAAATACTCTGTTTGCAGGCGATGCCTGCAAACCAGAGATAATGAGATAGGACACTTCGAATTCGCTGTTTCAACACACATGCATTTTGCTGAAATTTCACTAAACCTATGATAAAAAAACGTGTGCGCTGTCCTCTCATGTGTACTTCGCCACACAAAATCGTGTGCTTTGTCCTCTCATGTGTACTTCGCCGCAGTATTGCATGCACGCATGTAATATTGATTTTAATGGGTGTTTTTTCGAAACGTTAAAAATATATTTAAGAAATTAAACTTTTGTTTATGCTCACATTATATACATGATATATCTACCAGTTCCTTATAATTATAATAAATCTATACTTTCAGATTTTACATAGTATTTGTTGATTTAATTCACATATTTAATTGGTATAACGTAGGCGTTGTGCTAATTTTTGGCTGTCAATGCATAGTTGTTCGAATTTTCACAAAAAAAATTAAGATTAATAACTCCAGAATGGTCACATTTATATTTTTTCATTTGTTTTCTAATATTTGTGCAAATTAAGTATTGTTATACATCGTTAGATGCACTTGGGGGGTCAAACAACCGTTGGCACCTACCATTTTAGGTTTGGGAAACTTCACCACCTTTGTTTATATATGGTGAAATTTATATTTTAAAAACCAATGGCCTTGTCTATACGCAGTATCTTTTGAAACGGTTTCACTAAATTCGTGTGAGAGAGATGAGGAAGAAAGAGAAAAGTCTACACTCTGGTATCGAGTGTAAAGAATTTTTGAAACCAAAATAGACCCTGGTTCTCAGTTTCTTTGCACGCACAGCAGTTGTCAAACGAAAGAAGAGCAACGTAGTTTGCCGAAAGCGTGTTCATATTTTCTCTCACTCTGGCCAACATTTGGATATTCAGTAAATTTCACAAACACTTTGGCATCACATATTTACGACTTTTGAAACCAAATGAGAAACCAATGTGTGTAGCCACCAATGGTATCGATATACCAGTAGTGAAACCGTTTCAAAAGATACTGCGTCTAGCCAAGCTGATTTCATAACTAAATGAGTCCGTGGTGAAACCTGAAACAGCTGATTTTTTCAACATACTGAAAGACAGAAACAAGAACAACAATATGGTTGCTCTCACGTATAGTGTACATGAATTCAACAGCTCATAAAAAATAGACGTCAAACCGATTTTTTAAGCGGCGAATTCGAAGTGTCCTATCTCATTATCTCTGCCCGCAACAAATCAACCAATCAGAACGAGCGAATTTGGCGTAAAGAGCCCTAGTGTGACACCGACCAATATCATGCCCAATGGTGGATGTCACACTAGGCATCTTGAAGCTACCTCAAAAAACCCTGTTTAAGTTGCACGCCGTCACACAACCAAAAATTGTGAGCGTCCTCAAACTCGTGTACGTGCAATACCACCGTATATTGAAATCTATCTACAGTTATGAGTTCGCATTATTCGAAATTTTTTACATGGCGCACCGGTCGTGCTACCTTCTTTTTAGCGTACAAGGCAAGGATTGTATACGTTTTGGCCAACGCTACTACGAAGGTTCCAACTTAAGTTTTGAGATACACAATTAAAAAGAAATATTTATAATCGGAAATGACTTTATTGTTTTTCTAAATATTCTCCTTGAAGATTTTTTTGCATTCGTTTGTGCACTTTGTCCACTCCAATTGAGGCACCTACAAAACATGTGACTTGAACGCATCGACCGCTTCTTTAAGCGTCGAAAAACATTGACCTCGGATCTATTTTTGATCTGCGGGAATAAGGAGAAATCACTGGGTTTGAAATCAATACTGTACAGCAGATGACCCATCAATTCGATGTTTTGAGTCCTCAAAAACGGTTTTGTTTGAGCTGTGTGAGTGGTTGCATTGTCGTGGTGGAGAATGATTCGTCTTCCGCGATTTATTTCCCTGATTTTTCCGAACACTTCTGGAAAACAAATGTTGGTGTACCATTCAGAATTAACCGTTCTGCGTTGTTCGAATGAAACGTGAAGAAATTTCCAGTTATTCCGAAAAAACAGGCGATCAGTTGCTTCGTGCGCAAATAACTTTTGTTGGTCATTGTATTTTTTTGTATGGTTGTTGGTACTGCAACTGTGAAAAATGTAGCGCAAAAGTAACGTAAAAATTTGTGTTCGAGAAGATGGCGAACGCTGCATGAAAAAGTAAACGATCAGGTACGTTCAGTGACAGAAAACTAATCAGTGCTGATGCGGTTAATGTCAAATTTGATATATTCACAGTAGTGGTGCCATATCTCAAAACATAAGCAACCCTCATATAAATGTTGTTGTTTTCGTTTTTATGATGATTACATTAACATGAATGTTTTGCTCTCGCATAGTTAAAGCAATATATGCACATATATAGTACAGCCCGAAATTGAAATTCTTATCGGTATATCTCCTAAACTATTATAGATAATAAATCCGGATAACAATATAAGATATTACAAAAAATTAACGAATTGGAAAAAAGTGTTACAAATTTTAAAATATATTTTTCTATATATATATAGACTATATAGAGAGCGCATTTTGTAATACCTTTCAAATGGTACCTACACCAACCAGATATGTGCCATAGCTTAGGAGATATAGGAGGTTAAATTTCAAAGTTCAAGGAATTATAAAATCAAATCGGGAGTAATCCACCCCGGAACATATCGGGCGCCGTACATCATGTTCAATCTTGTGGTTGGTTTAGGTGCTGACCCCAAAAACAACTTCTAAAAGGGGTGGCTAATTCCGGTTCCTTTTTTATAGCCGTTTGAAATTTGATATTTAATTGCCCATATCTCCTAAACTATATTATATATCCGGTTGGTATGGGTGTCGTTCTAAAGGTACTTAGAATATCTTCAATTTTTGTAACATGATATTTTGCCAAAAAGCTCTCGAGAAAAGCGCAATGAAAAATTTTTAGTACTTTTTTTGTGAATTCAATAATTTTTTTCTACGTAAAATATGTAATCAACACACAATTATATAAATCATAAGAAAAAACATATCATTAGCTTTTTACAGAAATTTACTTGACCATGATCGCTGAAGGAATTTAGGAGAAATTGCAAGTTAAAGGTCGTCATAACGTAAGTATGTAAGTATTTTTTTGAATTGTACTATACATATTTTAAAATGTTCTTATTATACATCTTACAATCGTGTTTGTTCAAATACGTGTTCGAAATTGTAAATTTATTCGGGGATTACCGTTATGCATATTGTCCTTGGAGTAACGATTTTACGTTATTTATGTATGATTTTTTGATATTTTTATACCCTACACCTTAAGGTAAGGGTATATTCACTTTGTAACGAAATGTGTAACGCAAAGAACTAGAGACGATAGGTATAGAAAAGTATATATATTCTTGATCAGCGTGACCTCCTGAGTCGATTTAGCCATGTTCGTCCGTCTGTCTGTCTGTTGAAATCACGATCACAGGAGAACCAATGAAGATATCGCGATGAAACTTTGCAGATATATTGTTTTATGTGGTGGCCAGGTTGGTATTGAAAATGGGCAAAATCGGTCCACGGCCACGCCTATTTTTTATTAAAAATGTGATATCAGCGTTCGTTTTTGAGCTATTACAACAAAATTTCATTCCTGGGTATAGAGTAGCATTATCCGTGAATGTCCAATATGGGCGTGATCCGCCCACTTTTAGGTTACACAGGCAAAAGAGGGTTATATTGTTAAATATATAAACTTCCTGAATAAAACTTTAGACAGCGACTTGTTTTACAAAAAACATTATTACATCAAAACTGGGTGCGGTCCGCCCACTTTTACACTACATATACAGTATAGCAGTATGAAAAAAAGTTTATTACCACGGAAATAAAGTTTAAATGAACACAATTATAAAACAACTAAGCTAGTTATTTTGTTTTAAAAAAGGTAATGACCACGCCTACTATTTATACAGAGGCGTAGCTGGGTCTCATGGACCCCGGGACGGTTAATCAACTTGTAGCCTCAAAAATGCTTAGATTGCAATAAGTCAATACTTGATTTCCACAACTGCCGCCCCCGACATTGTGCCGACCAGAGTGGACCGCCACCCCCGCCCCATCCTAGCTTCGGCACTTTTTTTAAAACTTTTAGGTGTAGGATATCTAAGATTCGGCCAGGCCGAATATAGCTTTCTTACTGGTTCATAAAAATTTTTCACTTTGCTTTGTAGTCACGTCATTGCGATTTTAAAAGTGCAATTTCTACACCGATCATGGTCAAGTAAATTTCTGTAGAAAGCTAATAATCTGTTCTTTCTTAGGATTTATATAATTATGTGTTGATTACATATTTTACTTAGAAACAAATTTTTGAATTCACAAAAAAGTACTAAAAATTTTAAATTGCGGTTTTTTCGAGAATTATAAGCTTTTCGGTAAAATATCATATAACATAAATTGAAGATACTCTAAGTATCTTTCAAACGGCAACAATAACGACCAGATATCTGCTATAGTTTAGAACATATGGGTCGTTTTGTGTAGATATAGGTAAATTTCAAATTTTAAGCGGCTATAAAACCGGAACCGGAAGTAGCCACCCCTTTTTGAAGTTGTTTTGGTCAGCACCAAAAACAACAACAACAGCAAAAACAACAACAAGATTGAGCATGATGTACGGCGCCCGATATATGCCTCCACCCCTTTTGGTTATTGTTATTCGAGTCGGCGCCGAACACAACAATAACAACCAAATAGGGCATTATGTACTCAAACCGATTTGCTCCCAAAAATTGAAGTCACAGGCTTGATGTAAATATACCTCGTGTTTTATATATGTTATCCACATATTCCTATGTAAACCAACCGAATAAAATTTAAAAAGGTTTTGTAACCTTTACGCTCGTTCTCTTGAAAAATGAAACGGTAAAAAAGCAAGCCATGTAATAACTGGTGAAAGCTGTCAAAATTTTTTTCATTATTACAATTTTTGATGCCGTTTGCGTGGGTTTGTGAGATTTGTTTCCGGATTTCTGATAATAAACTAAACAGGAAAGGTTTCGAGATTTAATAAAAAACATACAGAATGGGCTCTTCAAAGAAACACAAGAAACACAAATCAGGACGCCGAGAAAAATATGAGGGTAAATATTGCAAAAATCAACCAGTCAATAGAATCCAACCAACGTGTTATTGTTTGTTTTCGTATATTTTTTTTATTTAAATTATTGACCTGCGCTGATTAGTAAACCAATTGAAAGCTAACCCCAATGTACATAAATTCTCTCTACATAGAGTACAGCAATAACATGGATCCAGCGCAGCTTCAACGTGGTTTGAAGCTAATATTAAAAGTAGGATCCAATTCTACTCCGGAATATGGCAGTGGTGATTCTCCTGCTCCCTCGATGACTATGAGTTATGCTACTACTATTGGCGGACCACCTACAGCAGCCGAGGCTATGATGGCTACACCTAATAATGATCTGCTCCATAATGAAGACTGCAACGACACCGAATATAATGGTGAACGGCATAAAAAATCCAAGAAGAAGAAAAAAAAGAAAGATAGAGAGAAGAAACACAAGCATCATAAAGAAAAGCGCCGAAGCGACCGGCATGAAATTCATCACCACCAAAACGACATGGTTGCTGAAATTTCATCACAGATGAAACAACGATTAAGAGAACCATCGTCACCAGCTAGATTTTTACCCAGTCCAAAGGGCTGTATTACTGAATCTGCTCTAGCTCCCGATGGAGACTCTAGTCATGATGCCTTCAGCTTTATTGATGAGAACTCGCAACCGCTGCCCCAAAATGTTCTACACTATGCCGGCATAACTACAGACAGTAGTCCGTCTTGCCGTCCCGTCTCAAAACCCATTGTGCTTCGGAAGCCCGTTGATTTTTTATTTGGCTCGTCGCCGGTATCCTTATCGCAGCAATCAGCACCAGGTATTCTGTCCACAAGCCCAACAAAAGTATTACCAGATGTAAGTTACTGCATATAATTAAATTATTATTACTTAGAAATTGTAAATTTGTTTTCCAAAGTTGCTGATACCGCCAATGTCACCTTCAACGCCAGGCGGCAGCTCCAGCTTTAGGACGGCATTCACTTCTAAGCCACTCGATGGCCTCAAGACTCCCGGCTCATCGTGTGAATCTGGGCGAGAGCCTCGCACATGCGTGTTGAAGCTTAAACAACAAAAATCGCCACTCAACAAACTGCTCGATCACCTACTTCGCTTCCTAGAAAAACGGGATCCCCACCAGTTTTTCGCTTGGCCTGTCACTGACGACATAGCGCCCGGCTATTCCTCCATTATATCGAAACCAATGGACTTCTCAACAATGCGCCAAAAAAACGATGACAATGAATATTCGACACTTACCGAATTTACCGATGACTTCAAACTGATGTGCGACAATGCCATACGTTATAATCACGTAGACACTGTTTACAACAAGGCTGCAAAGCGGCTGTTGCAAATTGGCTGCAAGTACCTTATGCCTGAGAACCTCATTCGCAGTTTGAAACCACCTTCTGGTTATATGCGCGATCTCACCGCCAAGGAGCTGGGTTTCGAGCTGTTGCAAGGCGTAGACTTTTCCTATGACCATGGCATGACTGATTCAGCCGACGAAGACGCCTCTACTGGTGCCGACGAACCCACACAGGCGCAGTTGGAGGAAGAAGAGAAACTACGCGTTCTGCGCTTGGAAAATGCCCCGAAGACACGTTATGAGCCGTTTGTTGATGATTTGACATCAGAGGAGATTTTAGTACAAGTGCAGAGCGCTGCACTCTCGGCCAAAAAGCGACTGAGTCATAAAGAACGCGCACAAAAAATTGGCTTCTTGCGGCAAAACAGCGATGGAACTACTTCACTCAACTTACTTATCAAGGATGATAATGAAGGCCCTGAGAAGGTCGTCTCTATTGGTGACTTGGTCGGGAAACTAACGTCTGGCACGGGTCAACTACAGGGCTTACGTGAAGATAAACGGAATGAAGCCAAGTTGGTAAAGACTCTGAATTATGGAGCATTCGCTACTTTTGCGCCAGCCTTTGACTCGAGATTTTCAAATTTAAGCATGGAAGAGACTCAACTGGTGCTGCGAACTTATGGTATACATTTCTAAAATGCATTCTTATCTAAAGTCTCATCCTAATAGAATTTTCTTATTCTAGACGATTCCAGCAGCGCTGAATATGCTGAGAGCATCTTGCAATTTAGTAAGAATTCAAGTTATGCCACAATGCTGGCCAACGGTTTGCTCGATGTACTCACTAATGGTGAACATAGCAAAGCCATGTCGGACCTTTATGATATGCAATGTCAGAATCACGAACAGGCAGAGGTAGCCAAATGCTTCTACCATGACACAAGTGTAGTTGCTCCAGTTGCCTCTGCGGAGGACTCTGTGGAGTCACGTGAAGAGATCGAACAGGAATACGAAAAATACAAAAACACCAGGATTGACTTCAATCGCTTGCGTTCTCTGAACGATATTGGCATCAATGTTGACTTCTTAGATGATATGGAGGCGGAAATGAAGAACTTTGAATTAACTCGTCGTCTGCAAGAGCACCTAAGCAACAATTTAAACTTAATTGAGAAACTTCGAGCTACTCAAAACGAGCGTTTATCCCAAACACTTCCACTACACTTGGCACAAGTACCACAACCGGGAAAAGAGGAGACACACCTGGCCAACCAAATAACGCAACAACTATCGGATTTGGCAAAGAAATTACCACCTGCCGCAGTTGCTGACTCTTACAGCGTACGCAGAGCAATGGGGATGTCGTATAGTAAGTTGTAACTACGATATTTAACTTCAAAAACATATTTCTAGCAGAAAAAAATCTATCTCAATTCACAGTTGGTTTGCCTCCGCCTGTACAGCAGCCGCAACAAATTGTCACGCCAGAATTATTGCAGCAACCTGTAGCTATGCCGCACTTGCATTTGTCAGGAACATCACAGCAACACAGCAGAAGTGCTACTGGCATCAGTATTCCAAGTAACTCGAATGCCAATCAGCACGTCAGCAACACATCGTCCGTTGCAATGGATATTGATGATGATATAGTGGGTACATCCAGCGGAGTTGACTTGGAAAATGAACTTCGTGAATTTTTAGAAAGTGGACCAGGCTTAGCTGCGACTTCTAATGCGGACGATAGTAACATTGTTGCTCAGTTACTAATGAATTGAATTCAAATTTTCCTCCATTTAGTTTACTTAACATTTCGCAAACATTAAGAAATGTGTTTATTTACATGTATCTAGCTATAATGTAAATTTGATTGATTTGTTTAACAATATTTATTCAGTTATCTTGCGTGTCCTACCCAATAAATAAAAATAGTATTTTATACATCAATTTCGTTTTAATAAACTATGTATTAAGAATGTATTTTTAAAACAAAAAAAAACACATGTCTCTGTTTAACCCTGTGGCTTGGATTTATTTAGTGGTTTATTGCTTTGTAGTTTTTAAAACCTTAACAAGAAGTAATACAAAATACTCTCTGTTACAGTCAATTATTAGGAAATACAATTTCAATATAAGGCAGTTCATATACATTTTTTAATGAATATTATTTCTTTTTATAAATACGATGGAATTAAGTACAACAGTAAACTAAATCATTAACTTCAGGTTACAAATATAAACGTTACTTTATAATATGATTACAAAAATAAACAACTACACTGCGTTAAAGAGCACAAATATGACATGTTATAACCTTAATCTTCCTATTTTTAATTCACAATAATTGCAGATTTCAATTGACTATATATATATAAAACAACTTTAATTTCGTTTTATTTTTAACTTGACGGCTTTCGTTTTTTTCTTTGGGAAATGAAAAGAATAGAAAAGAGTTATAAGTACAATTAGATAAGTACTTTAAATAAAGACTAAAACAATTTCTGAGATAAAACATAAAGTAGTAGATGTGTGTAAATCAAGCACTAAATGCTTTTAAGTAACAAGATATAACAATATAGATGTTTTCACGTAACTACATCAGTATATTGAAACTATCTAAACTTTTGCTGTGTATGTGATAGCAGTTCACAAGGAAGGAAAAACAATAAAATAAAATAAATTCTGCAAAAAAATCGGTTATTTTAAAATTATGTTGCATTTTGCACAAATGCAAAGATGTAGATTTCAGTTGTAGCTTGGAGGGTTTGCTAGCATCAAAGCAACTTTAATACTTAAACTTCTAAGAAATATATACTAAGTTTCTAAATTACTGAACTGGTCTTGCGTTTTTCTTAAATTGTAGTGTGTAATACGAAGAGTGTTTGATTAATTACACTAAGTTTGCGTCCTTTGCCATGCTGTAGAAGGCCGAATTCGTATTGTCCAGTAGCTCCGTGGGCGACGCAAATTCAACTATTTCACCCTTATCAAGCACGATAACTTTATCCGAGTCCAAAATTGTATTCAAACGATGGGCAATGGTGAGCACAGTGCATTCTTTGAATTCAGTTCGTATTGTTTTCTGCATGAGAAATTCCGAAAATGCATATATTCCATCACATTTCTTCAATTTTTATTCAACCCTTTACCTGTATTAAATCATCAGTTTCTAAATCCACTGCAGCTGTCGCCTCATCCAACACCAAAATCTTTGTTTTACGCAACAACGCACGCGCCAAGCAAACCAATTGACGCTGACCCACAGACAGATTCTCTCCACCTTCACTTACTTCGTGGTTTAAACCAGCTGGCAATGTTTTTACAAATGTTTTCAAGTGTGACAACTCGAGTGCCCTCCAGATTTCGTCATCGGTCTTGACATCGAATGGGTCCAGATTAATACGCAAAGATCCCGAGAATAATACCGGATCTTGCGGTATGATCGTGAGACGCGACCGCAGCAAATGCAGCCCAAGCGTTGCTATATCGATATCATCGATTAAAATTCGACCACCAGCGGCTTCGATGATTCTGTACCCAATAAAACATTTAAATTAGAAAGAAACATTAGCAAATTGCCCAGTGTGGCGTCTACCTGAACAGAGACAAAGTTAAGCTCGATTTGCCCGCTCCTGTGCGTCCCACAATGCCTACTTTTTCGCCACCAGCAATGGTGAAGCTCACTCCTTTCAGCACCAAGTCCAAGCCCTCCCGGTAGCGGACCTTGAAGTTATCAAAAACGACTCGTCCGTCTTCAGGCCAATTACGAGGGACCTTGTTGTTCTCAATCTCCCACGGTGCCTCCTGCTTCGTTTCGCCATACTCTTTAATACGCTCCACAGCCACGATGTTCGTTTCAATGTCAGAGGTCATGCGTACCAGCCAGTTAAGCGTTTGCGTAACTTGCAGTGCGTAGCTGACCGACAGACCAACAAGTCCGGGATTCGTTTGACCTCCTAGCACAGCGAACAAGGAGGCAAATAGTATAATTAAATTGCCAACCATTTCGAGGCGTATGGCAAGCCAACGATTGGCTATTAACGAGGGGTACTTGCAAACTTGATTCTTATCCACCTTATTGTCTGACTCATCGATGAACCTAAGTATATAAAAAAATATAAAGAAACAAAGAAACAACAAAATTTAAAATACGAAAAAATTAAATAAAGGACTTACCTATCCTCCATAGAATAGGCGCGTATAGTGGACACTCCTGTGACCGTCTCGCCAAAGTGGGAATATATTGGCGAACGTGATACTGACTCTAAACGCATCAGTTGACGCGACGTGGCCACATAGAACCGTTGTGCAAAGTAGTAAAGGAAAGCGATGGGTATGATGACGGCCAAGAAGACTGGCGTTGACAGGCTGATGACAACAACCGTGGCTAAAACCTTGACGAGCGAATAGAGAGGGGATTACATTGGGGGAGACAAACCGAACAAAATTAGATAGCTTCTGAATATTAAGAGGAAATGTGATTAATAAATAATGAAAAAGATGAATTCAGGAAAAAAGAAATTATATTTAAAGGAAATCTATAAATGCCATGACTTGATCTATTAAACAGAATATCAAATGACTTGAATATGAGATAAAATTAAGTTTTCAAATGTGAAAGTAAAATGGAAAAAGTAAGTACTCGTATGTACTTATACATATGTCTTTAAACTCAACAAAGAAAAGTTATCAAATTTAAGATGAGACTTAAAGCCTGTTTGTTCATGTGACTTAGTATATTATTTTAATGATACAACTAGCTGCTCCTAATAGCTAAACCAATAGATTATACTGTAAAAGAATTATAGATTTTAGAATAGATTTTGGAATATTAGATTTTAGAAAGAAGAAATAAAGTAAATTAAAAGAATTATTAGTAAAGTAAATCTTACAGTAACTTTAAAATAATATGTCTAGTTAATTTAATAATATAATTAAATGATCTGCAAAGACCGCGAAATGTATTAAAATTAAATTCAGTCAAAATCAAATGTTTAATTTTTGTTTTTTTAGTTTTCTTGTGTTAATCGTTTGTGTGAATCATTAATAAGCTATTAGAAACAAGAAATAGAAATACGAATTTTTAATAAACTTAAAGCTAATATCATTAATAAGCTAACTAATTAAGCATAATTAATCAACGCTTCAGATTCATTGAGTTTGTTATGCAAACATAAATTGCTGTCCGTAATATTAGGATATCATATGCATTAATTTTGTGGTAGTTTATCTTGAATACTTATTTATGTCATCTGATGTTTTAAAGAAAAATTTAATAAATAGCTAACTAAATTCTTTACTAAATTTACTGGCTACAAAAATTTCTAAAACAAAATAAACTAAAATTAGGTATAACTTTTATTTACCAACGATATTGTACTTAGTTGATGTCATAGAAGTATTTAACATATTAAATTAATGAACAAAGAATTCTTAACAAAATTCTGCTCAATTAAAACTATATTCACTCTTTCACTTAAAATATAAAAGGCAACCTACGTCTTAATTCTTCGTAATTCTACCACTGATCAACTTCTACCTAAGCGTTTTCAAATCGTCTTTCGAAATCCACTACACCCCTAAATTCAATGATCCCACTGAAGCTTTTCGAAAGAACTCAAACCACTGAAAGACATGCAGATTAATTTTGGCCATGAATTCAATAAAAATTATTTCAAATACATTTAATTTACACCAACTTAATAAAATTGGTTTGCATCTTTTGCAAGGATAATTAGTATTTCTACAGCTCTGCAATTTTTAACTGATCACCACTCAAAACATTTTGCACTATTGACTTTTGCCTGTCAACCATTTGTTAAATATTCTTATTAAATCTAACGCAAAAACAGAAAATTTTTAATAATTACCTCAAAAGCACAATAAAGACAGTCATTAATAATTTGTGGCAATTTCTGATCGATTGCCTCAACGTCTTTGGAAAATCTTGAGAGAATGCGACCCATGGGCGTTGTGTCGAAAAAAATCATAGGACTGTGTAGCATGTTTGCCAACAGACCAAAATGCAGCACCATGGCGGCACGAAGACCTCCGAAGGCAGGCGCCAAGTCCACACCGTATGAGAAAAAAGCTGCAAACAAGTTACAGGACAAATGTGGGTAATATGACACAAGTTTGTTTCGATTGTTGAAAGTGATACAGTTAATAAGAGTACATGAACTTCAGGTAAAACACATGCGCCACGGTACTGAATATAATTTGTATAAAATTTACGAAATCTAAGAAATTTAGATGTTGTTCTACGCTGACTTTGTACAATCATTAGTGAGTAAAAAGCAAGTGTAAGAATTTCGACTCTGCGTACCTAAAGAAGCAACTAGAATTAGTGAAATTCAGAAAGCATTTAATACATAAATCAACTTTAAAATGGAACTTAAAAACTTTTGTGTGACTACACCTACATTTGTTGTCCAAAGAAGTGGACAGAAGGAAGAGACCAAAATATGGATGTGTTTCTTATACTACAGATACATACATATTTAGAATATTTAAAGGAGATTTTACTAAACAGCTGACGGCTTCTACTAATTAGGAGGTAGTGTTTCAACCGAATTCCTTCAATCCATAATTCTGAAATTTCAACATTCTGTAATGTATTCTTTTTTTAGGGCTTGGCTTTTTATAAATTTTTCACTAGTTTAACACATTTTATTTACAACTCTTTAGAAATCATATTTGTATTATTAATTGATATGCTTCTTATTTGACTATGTGTTACATCATATGGTACAAGCAAGAAATATCAATATGTTCTAAAATGTGATACGATACAGAAGTTATAAGGGTTATAACTTCTTTAACGTGCATATATATTGTAAATACATGTATCTATACAAAGCATTTGTTTTTTTCACCTATAGATTTATCCTTAACATACCTGAAATGTAGTGGTCATCCACATACGTATATTTAATGGCATTACCAAATCTAGTACATTGATATCATTTGAACATCTATCTAAAACGCGGCCTTTTGGCGTTGTATCGTAAAATTCTGATGAAGAATGCATTAGGCTTTTATAAAGATTGCGGAATAAAGTAAATGAAGCACGCAATGTTGCCAACGAAAGCGTTAGTGAGGCCCCAAAAAAGCAAAGTCCTTTTGTGATGCGGCCATTCGATAAATTGAGCAAAGAAAGATTGTTATTTTTACTTACTGTTTTTGTTACTGTAATTGTTTTATGGTAAAGGAATTGTAATAATCGAATGATGCACTATTCTTTGAAACCTTTTTAAAATTACAAACTGTTAAATAAAGCGTTAATGTGCAAAAAAGTCATAATGTCATTTTATTTGTTAGGCACGGCAAACCATTTTAAGCTGATTAGAAACTTAAGAAAGAGGACGTTATTTAAAATTTGAAAAATACCATGAAAACAAACGTCAAAAACGTATCCAAGGTTCCGGGTAAAGCTTCGTCTATTATTTCCATGTCGCCACTGAAGTGATTCAGTAATCGGCCTACAGGCGTTATGTCGAAAAATCGGCAAACGGATGCGCGTATAATCTGGTGCAATAAATCATTGTGCAAACGCTTGGCGGCCTCGAAGGTGCCGTAGTAGATAAGCACAACCGCAAAATAGGAGAAAATACCTGTAGCATAGCATATGGTACGTATATAAAAACAATAAGGATAATCATAGTTTAAAGCATTAATCAGTACAGAAGATGCAACCTAGATGCAAGGTAGAAAAAATGCACGCTTCGGAATTAATGTACATTGGAATTATATTATAATTAAGAAACGGAAGGGGAGAAACAGCAGTGGTAAAGACGAAATGTACTTAAAAATAGTTTATGATATGATTTGATTTGCGAATTTACAGAAATGATACTAGTAACTCTTAACTTTTAAAATGACTGGAAATTAATAACGAAACCAATATTTTCAAGAAACATTTAATAAGAATGAATGTAGGGCTTTTCACTTAATATCTCAAAGTTAATTAAAAACCAGTAAGAGTACCTTACACCTAAAAGTTTTGATAAAATTGAATTGAACGAAATAGTTTTATTTTATAGAGTGAAATACAAACTGAAACTAGAGGGAATATGTGATTTTAAGAAAGCTACCTTATAATCACATTTATTCAGACGGGTAAAAATACAGTGGCGTAGCTAGGATGGGGCGAGGGTGCGCCCTGGGCGGAACAATGTCAGGGGAGGCAGTTCTGGAATTCCAGTATTGACTTATTGAATTCTAGGAATTTTAGCTGCTGCAAGTTGATCAATCGCCCCGAGCACCATGAGTCCTAGCGGCACCACTGTATAAATAGTAGGCGCGGCCGTTACGTGTTTCCAAAACAAAATAACTAGCGTAGTAGTTTTATTATTGTGATCAAATTTAAACTTTATTTCGGACCGCATCCAGTTTTGTTGTAGTAATGTTTTTTTGCAAATAAGTTGTTATTTAAAGTTTTATTCAGGAAGTTTATATATTTAACAATATAACCATTTAAGACCCTCTTTTGCTGTGTAACCTAAAAGTAGGCGGATCACGCCCCATATTTAGCATATTAACGGATAATGGGGATTAATAGCCAGGAATGAAATTTTGTTGTCATAACTCAAAAACGAACGCTCATATCACATTTCTTATAAAAAATAGGTGTGGTCGTTGACCGAGTTTGCCCATTTTCAATACTAATCTGCACACCATAACAAAGAATATTTTAAATTTCGTTATGATATCTTCACCGGTTCTCCTGTGAACGTGATTTCAATAGACAGACAGACGAACGGACATGGTTAAATCGATTCAGGAGGTGGCGATGATCAAGAATATATATACTTTTCTATATCTTCTCTATTTCTATGCGTTACACATTTCGTGACAAAGTAAATATACCCTTAACCTGAAGGTGTAGGGTATAAATAATCATAATCAAAAATTGAAGATTAAGAGTAAAAATTAAACCAAAAAAATTTAATTAAAAACCAAGTGTATGTTCAAAGTATTGAAAGCAGAGTACGCTGTATGAAGGCAAAGCAGATTTTTAGCAAGTTACACCAAAAAGAGGAGGGCTCAACAAACCAAACAAAACTTCATCAAATATAACTCAGTTTTTTGAGTAAATTACTAATACACATAGAAAAGTCTAATACACTGTTCTATTAATCTATAAATTAGTTAATTCTCTATTTGTACATACATAAATATGTATAAAATCTTAATCATTAAAAGTATAGTGACAAGCAGTCTTGATGAAACCCGTTTACCATCAAATATGTATTTATCCACATATTTTGTTTCAAATACGTTTTGAATTAAATCATTAAAACTCTTAAATCAAGTTATGGCAGCATATATGTACGTAGTTTTACTAAATCAGCGTCAAATATTTTCTACAATTGCACAAGGGGAATAATTTAAAAATTAAAAATTTCAAGCAGCGGTTGTGTAGTTAGTTCTTTTGTGCGTTTACGTTAAGTTAAAAACAAATATATTTCTGTGGTCATAATCAGATTACCGAAATACATGTTGAGAGGAATTGTTGAAGAACGGCAGGCAATACTGTATCGCAGACATCGATATCTTTTGAGAAGCGACTGATTATACGTCCCAGCGGCGTGGTATCAAATAATTCCACAGGCCACCGCAGTACCTTAATTAGCATAGTTGTGAAAATTTCCATGGAGCAATTTAAGCATCCAAATGCCAAACACAGTCCCGACACAAAGCGAGCGATTACTGTTACCAAGGAATTAAAATTTAAGTTGTTTTATGCTTTTTTTGAATTCGATCGTCCCGACTAAAAATTAGTACGACTAAACTAAGATATTACTAAAAACAATCAAAAATGCGCAATTCATCATGCAGTTATTTCAACGCGAAGCGCTTTCTTCAGATAAGTATGAATGTTAGTTAAACACAATTTCAATATTAATATAAACGTAAGGATCTTATGAATTAAAAATTCAAACTTTTTTATCGATCAGCATTCTCATTAAATTTTTAGCGTAAGGTAGATTGTACATTGGAAATCTAATAAGAATAAAAACTAAACATGTTGTGACAAAGGTGTTTAACTTAAAGAATTTTCGGGAAAAGAATATTCAATATTTTTTATAGCAGTAAAAAATATACATATATATAATTGAATATTATAAAAAAAAAAACAAAAAAATCTTTTTTCTTGGTACAAATACGAGTGGTTAATTAAGCACTCCTGCGTACCGAGTTTAGGAACTTTTAAATACAGATTAAAGTTACTCGGAAGTTTAGGTGGAGTTAAGTGCTAATGAATATCTAAGAAGTGCATTTTAGTATATAAAGAGTAAAAAATGTGTTACCGCAAAAGCTTGACTAATGACTACGCGCCAATTCTGGGGCAAAACATTGTCAAGCGTATCGACATCTTTTGAGAATCGATTAACAATTCTGCCCAATGGCGTTGTATCGAAAAGTTCCATAGGCCAACGCATGACTAATCTTAACAGAGTTTCGTGAAGTTCCTTTGCACAATAAATACAACCAATTGCCAATGTCAGCGAGGTGACTAAATATGCCAAAACTAAAGCGAAATGGATGATACAGGTTAGGTTGTGAGTAGTAAACATTTACAAGTTATTACTTAAACAGATACAATATTATTAATATTAGTACATATTAGTACATTTAAAGCTCTCCTCAGATAAACATTTCACCCGCATTTGGGAATTCTCGAAAAATTTTGTATTGGTAAACGTTGTTGGTACAAGCGAACTCGCATTATTGAATGACGATGATTTAAATGAAGTCTTAAAGATTGAATAAAGTATTACCTCGAAAGTTTGGATTAAGACTATGCGGCAATTTAATGGTAAGACAATATCAACAGTATCCACGTCTTTCGAAAAGCGGTTAACAATTCTGCCCAATGGAGTGGTATCAAAAAGCTCCATCGGCCAGCGCATGACGTAATGTAGCAATGTATAATGCAAGTCGCTTGCACAGTACACGCAGCCTAAAGCCACCGCCAGCGTGGAAAAGTAACTAGTAAACACTGTGGAGTGTTTAGTTGGTGTAACATCGAAGGTCACCGCAACCGGTTTTGGTTAGATTGAAGGAAATATTTGAAAAATGAACATATTGAAAATTCAAATTAATTAAATAATAACACAGAAATGTTATATACAATATGAGAAGCTTGCATTTTGCCAATTAATGATTTTGGATTCATATATCAAAGCTTTCCTAGTGTAGCGGGGTTTGGAATACAAAACTATGTAAATGATAAGCAATTAAATTAATAATACCAAAAAAGGAACCAAATTACAATTCATACACAAAGTAAAAATCTAATAAAGCAAACAAATTTAAATAAACCGCTTAGATAAAAAACCAAACAAATGTAACAAAAGATAAAAAACACAAAGAATAACGCTAACTGAACCACAAAGACATACCTTGTCCAAGACCAAAGGCCCCATAGACACCCAAGTACATATCACGCAGTGCCGTGTCATTGTCGGCGCGCCTGTCATTCGACCACTTTGTTAGCCACAAATTAGATCCTATTTGAAAACCTTGGAATACAAAATTTAGCGCCAGCGTTGCCACTGCCAACAACACGCCGACACTTTTGATATAATGTTTGTAAACAGCAAATTGCACCTGTTAAAGATTTAGATTCAACATTAATTAAACTGACTGTGTGTCTATTTGCCCACATACTCCGCCCGTTTGCGACTTTTCCGTTTCAATAAGTTTGCCTTCTTTCTGGCCATTCAGCAACTTTTGTGATTCCGAAGAAAGCACTGACTTCTCCGAATCTTGCCGTCTTATGTTACGTCTTCTTAATGTGCTCTTATTGCTATCAAACGATTTCACTGAACTAGAATATGAATTCAATGCCATTTATAAATGATACTTCATAATAACAATTACTTACACCGAATCCGACAAACTCTCCGTGCGTGCCAATGATATTACCTTCTCGAATCTACCCAAAAGTTCTCCTGATTTGACTGTTTCTTCCAATTGCTGTTTAATTTGGTCCAAATCTTCAACTTCTTCGCTGCCGTCCTGCAAGTGTTGTATCAAGAAGTCTGAGAATGCACCTTTACGCTCCAGCAACTCCTGATACGTGCCACTCTCGCTTATCTCACCCATTTTCATTACGTAAATGTTATCAGTTTGAGGCAGAAACGTAATACCATGTGTCACCAAAATTCTGCTCTTTTTGGCAAGCAAACCCTTCGGGCCAATAACTTCTTCAAATATATGCTTACCTACATGTGAATCAACGGCACTCAACGGATCGTCAAGCAAATACAAATCTGCATCGCTGTAGACAGCACGTGCCAACGAAATACGCTGTTTTTGGCCCCCCGATAAATTGATACCCTTCTCACCGATTTCTGTTTGATCGCCAGCCGAGAGTATATCGATGTCCGGCCGCAAAGCACAGGCATCAATGACACGATTATAACGTCTGCGATTATACGCTTTACCAAACAAAATATTATCTCGGAAAGTGGCATTTTGTATCCAAGCCTGCTGTGGCACGTAAGCTATTGAGCCCACGGTATTGACATGCCCGGACAATTTTTCCAGCTCACCAAGGAATGCTTGCATGACAGAGCTCTTTCCGGAACCAACCGTACCAACGATTGCGCATAGTGTTTGCTTCTCCACCCGCATGTTGATGTTTTTCAATGTGATGTCGTTATCACCCCAAGAAAATGTGCCATTTTCGATTATGATTGGATGCTCTGTGTGTGCGGATGGTTAATGAAACAATTCATACAAATGTATATATTCAAATGTCTTACTTTCTTTTGGATCATGCTGCACACTTTCTGGATCAAGCTCCTCGCTGTTCATAAATTTATTTATGCGCTTTACGGACACTTGAGTCTGTGAAAAACGTAAAAATTTTAGAAAATGTTACCAAAAAATATTAACAAGGCAAACATACAAAACAATTCTATATACTTTTGTGAGTTTTAGTTCAGGAAGCTTGGATGGGTTGGATGAAATTTTCAGTGGTTTATGTTTAATAAACTGTGAGTTTTTAGGCAAGAAAGTATATTTTTACAATTTGGAAATAGGTGGATAATATAAGGTGACTTAGGAAAGTGCCCTAAGAATGTGTATTAATACGAAATATGTATTTAATAGAAGTAATAAATATATGCCTAAGCTTCGATAAAAAGAACTGTAAAAGAAATCTTTTATGAGATTTTACCTTTGTGTTTTCCAAAAAAATGTTTGTACTTTTTTAATTTGTATAATATTGAAATCGGAGAAATTAACTCGCACTGAAACAAATTCGTAATCGGAGAAATTTATTATGCAATGACCGAATTCGAATGATAGATGATTAGCTGGTAGTTGTAATTGCACGTGGAGAAAATTGAACGATAAAAAAAGTTGGGTAATTTAGGGAGACCCATAAAAGACCCAAGAGACACGCATACAAAAATTGGACACAAAAAGGACTACAATACAAAACAAAGCATTGCCATACAAAACAAAAGGCAAATCTCTGATGCCTGATGACAATCTTTAAATCGACTTACTTGAACCATATTTGTAATCAACATGGGTAACATAGTTAATGGAAAACGCAAGATGTTGAATAATGATAATGAAACGAACGTTTTAGTTGCATCGAGAACGTTACTTTCATCAATTAAAACATATGTTGCAAATGTTACCAATGAAACCTAGAAATGAAAAGATATAGAACTTAGAAAGTGTCGAAAGAATGTTGATAAAGTTGTATGTATATACATAAGCTAAGAAGTAAAATAGAGTAGACATGGTAAAAGCATTTTTATGGATTCCTTGTTTATTTTGAGCAATAGCCAAAGTCGTAACGTCCGAGTATGAACAATGGATTCCAGTTAACACCCCGTTGCTTGCTATGTTTGAAGATATAAAATACACTTTACCTCAACGATATCCACGGCTAACATTGGCAACACGGCCAAAGGCAATTTCAAGGCATCAAATAATGTGATACCAACGAGCACTTTGGAAACGGTTAAATGATTTTCATCACTAACCAGCACATAAGTGGCAAAGGTAAATAAAGAAACCTTGAGTGTGAACGAACATTTTTGTTTAAATTGTTCCAATTATAAAAGTGAAAAAATAATTAAATATATAAAATAAAAATTCAAATAACATAAATATAATGAATTAAAACCATATACCAAAAACGGCGCACAAGACCACAGAAAAGATGTGCTTGCATTCAGATAAGCGGTGGCCTTCAATGTTGCTATTTCCTTTTCGCGAATTTGCAGAACTTGATTTTCAAAACTTGGCTCCCAAGCATACAGTTTCAAAACCTGCAAAAATTAACTATTATTTACAATTTTATCATACTTTAAATAGATATTAACAACCTTAATACCACTCAACAGTTCATTCATTAATTTAACTCGTTCATCCTTGTATTTCATTTGCTTAATTTGGTATGTTTTAATTCGATTAGCAATAACTCCATTAATAGGAATCAAAATGACCATGACAGCAAGACCAGCTAAAACAGAAGGCCCCAGAAGATCCCACAAAAAGTACAGTGCTAAGCTTATCTGAAGTGGTGCAGACCACAGCATATTCAAATAAGTCGTTAGATCCATAAATCGTTGGGCATCCACCGCCATCAAATTTACAATTTCACCCACAGTCGATTCTTTACGCGTGGCATTTGAAATCACCAACGCTTTACGATAAATAGCGCTAATTAAAGCTGTGCGTATCCGAAGGCCAACGATAAACATTCGGTGGAAGTATTGACCCAAAATTAATGTCTGTGCAGCGGCAATGATAAAAAGTAACACAGCATAGAAGATACCCTTCCACTCAGGCTGCGGAATCTTATCATCAGCGCCATAATCTTCAACAAAACTAATGATGAGACGCAACACCTGCGGTTGTGCAAATGTTAGCACATCAGTAAAGAGTTTCATCATAGAGCCGAAAAGAAAGACGCCACCAAAGGACTTAAAAATGGGCGGCATTATGGAGACCACGCCCTTCTTCCGCCCATTTTTTGCTCCGTGCGGATTGTCAAAGGAAACTTTGCCGTTGCTATATTGGACCCTGGGTTGGCTGGTATCAACTTTGTAGTTCTTGCGTATATTCTTGTTCCAATGATAGGCGAACATAGGCATAACTTCCTTACAGCTATCTTGTGGACGCAGATCCCAAAGGTCTTTCTCCTCCAGCGGATTACGGTAGCCCTTCCACGCCATTTTATCGAACCAAGTGTAAGTAATGCGTGAAAGGAAACTGGCTGAACACTCAGGCATCTCGTTCTATAAATTAACAACTAAAAGTCATTGTTTAACAGAAAAAAGTTTCACATACTTACTTGTGTGCGGTTGTATTTAGTATCACGAGGCATCTTATCCGCAAAACAGTTCAGTAGTAACATTCCCAACGAAAGTGCAAAGTATATCATAAAACTGACATATTTGTACTCGTCCCAAAAAAAGTCCGGCTTATCCACTTGCACCGAGTTTAATACCTTTTGACGTTCACGCTGTTCGCGTACTTCCGTGCGGCACTGTGGTATGGAAAGTACGACCAGCAAAAACCAGAACACAAACTGACAGCCAGATGTTTGCACGCCGTATTTACGATTGAAAGGAATGAACATAAACAGCAGCGTCTAAAATTATAAAAGCGAGAAATTTTATATAGAAATACTGGACTTCGTTGTTAAAAACTTACAAAAGTGGCAAACTTTATTACTGGACCCCAGATATCAATAGAATTGATGACGTCGGTATCCGTCCTGCTTAATGCCATTATGAAATCGACAGCCATCAGAACTAATAAACTCGAATTGAGAAACAATTTGGTGCCATTCACCCAGCCCCATGGTATGTTCCTGTCCAAGCTCGCGCGTAGATAATAGAAATCAAATAACGAGAAAATCCAAAAGAAGGCACATGGCACCCAGACAAGCACCGTCTTTTCGAAGCATTTTGTAAAATCCGGATCTGTAGTATACCAAATTTCACTTGAGTCCTGTATAGTAGACAAGTTAATAAATTCAATTACGTGCAATTTAACTTATTCAACATAGCCTTGAAAGTCAAGGCCGGCATCTGAGACTTGGTGGCGCTGTTATTATCGTCGCCACTTACCCAGAATTTGGATCCACAGAACTCGTCCAAAGGATGACCCATTTTATTGTGTTCGATTGAACTGCGTTGTACGAGCAGCTGAAAAGTGGAATGGAAACATAATATTAAACGCAGGGTGACAGCAAAAATTAGAGAAAAAAAAATTACGCACTCCGGTCACGTAGATGCACAGAACCAAACCACATTTTTACCTCGATCGGCGTAATATACACCTTCTCTCTTAGTTTATATTTACCACAGTAGCATAACTCCGATTTGGATGAAGGAACAAGCCTACATGTAATTTTAAAAGGATATTAAGAAGCGGGCATTTGGCATTGAAAGCAAAAGTTATCTACATCTAACGATTATTTTTTAATAATATTTTTTCCGATGTTAAGTCGGGTTTTTAGAAAACGGCTCCTGCCGTTTAGACGGGGGAAAATGCACCTCCCCCTCCCATACGATTTTTTTCTTGTCTCGACCCAACCTACTCGCACTAGCTTTTTGGCGTACCTTATGCGTTACACCCTGTATATATGTATGTAATAAGTATATGTAATAATATAAGTAAATAATATCTAATAAATGTCTAATAACAAAAATTTTTAATTCTGCGGTTAAAAATTTTAAAAAATTTTTTAATTTTTAATTTAATTTAAAATCAGAAATAACTTAGTTATAACCATAATTCAAAATAACCCATGATCAAGGGCATGATTTTCTTAAACAAAATAACGTTTCACATCACTCATTATAAAACATTTTAAAAACAGGTTTTTTTATCTAAAATATATTTCTAGTTCCATGTTAATCCAGATTAGAAAATTTTCAATATCTTAAGTAGTTTCAATTTTATATTGTATTTTGCTTCGCCTGTAAACTTATGAGAAGTGATGTTACGTTATGTTGCATGTTAGGTGACGATATGTAAAACCCGAACATAAATATTTTGCAAACTAAAAAATTAACAAATCAATACTTTGTGGATGTGGATAAAAATATTTTGTGGATGTGTAAATGTTTTACATATAGAGCCTTATAACTACTAAAGTAAAAGAGACCGGGGAAAGTTTTTGCATTGTTGGACTTGGAGGGGCTATTACTGGTAAAAAAGAAACAATGAATCGGGGACATGGACCTAAACTAGTCCTTTGAAGTTTGAAAATATCAGACCTATACCTTCTAAATAGTAGATGATAACTATAATACATGTTATTGATGCCCTTGGAAAAATGATCGAATTATCCTTCAAGACAAAAAATATTTAAATTCTGCTATCAGAAATAAATATTCGTAAATTTTATTGAAAACGGGTTAACTATGGAGAAAAATTACATTTTAGATTTTTAGTAACATGTTTTCCATTCATTCATTCCATCCATTGCACCCATGACGCTTTCTGAATTAAGAAGTGGAAAAGGTGTACTTACTATCATCCCTGCTTTAAAGACCCAACCAAGGAAGGCATATGCATCGTACTGACGGAAGGGAGAAACTACGAATACTCAGATTGTATTGCAATATTTACATCCATACTGTGCACATATTGTTACTGTTTCGTCAAGTTCGAACTTTCACTTCATGAATAGCTTGCATAAAAATGTATGATATTACACTACAAACATTGTTTGCCCTCGATGACCCATTTCTGCTCTCCCACAAAATTTTGTTCGGTGTTGTGGTTACGCATAGAACAACCAAAAAACATTCTTTACAAATACAAGAGGACGTTTCATACCGTTCAGAGAAGTTTGTCCACGCCGACAGCAATTATTTTGTTTTGCCTCGCAGAAGCTCATCCTCTCTGGATGAACTCAACTCTGAAAGCTGAGAGCGTAATCTTGACAAGTTTGTACAGAAAGCAATAACAATTTTACAACCGAACAATGTTCGCAGTGCAATATCCACAATAGCAAACGAAAAACTACGTATAGCCGCGATGGTTTCAAGAAACCAGAAAAGAAACGGTTTCAAAATACACATACACTCTTACATTTACGTCCATACATTCCGCTTACTGTAAATATTTGTCAATAATTCCAATTTATTTGTTTGATTCTATCATGTAATACTATGCAAGTAAAATTTATTATAAGTATATATCTACTGTGAATTATTACTTTACCAGGAATGTACAGAAATATATTTCAGAGAAAGCAATCGCTACTAGCAACCATATAAATATATTTATTCAACATTGAAAATTATATTGAAATCAAAAGTTGAAATACGCAAAACTTTGGAGCACCTTGTCCCTCGACTTTTAATCTATTACAATATACTCACGAACGCGAATTTTAAAACAAACTACTATCGGCAGTCCGCTTTGCTTGACATTCAACTTTTGTTGTTTTTGGTACTGGTGTGCGAATATTTTTCCTCAATTTTCTTGTTAAAATTCATTCAAGAAAATGTCAGGGAAAAACTTCCTTGACGCAGATGATACCATTTTGGAGCAGAGTCTAAAATTCGTGAAGGTAAGTTTCATTGACAAAGTGTCACTCCGACACCAAAACCTTCTCACATTTTTAGAACGAATTTGAAGATGGATTGAAGCACTATTTTGGAAAGTCTGCGACTGCTAATGAATCGGCTAATGTTGCTCCGCCGCGGGACTATAAAGTAGTGATGCCCCAACCAGGTATGATATTAGCTATCTTATTACTTTAAAACTTGGGGCAACGGGTGGTTTAGTTGTTAAATCATTTTGTTTATTGTAGCTTAATCTACAAAACTGAACAAAACACATTGAATACTGTACACCTTTCTGAATGATATGCACGAAAATGTATTTAATCAGCACTACTGTGATCAAATAAGAACATTTCTTCATAACTACTTTACGATAATGGTTTTTCTTTTTTCGTTACGTTTATACAGAACTACATTTAGTTGCGATGAAATCGGAAGTTGAATGAAATAGGGTAGAATAAAATACTTGAAGAAAACCTTATAATTTTACTATTACATGTAATAAGATTTGTTGCATATTATGTTTTCGTATTTATTAACTAATGTAGGGTATGTATCCTGTATATTTGGCCGTTTCTTGTACTTATGAGACTTGTTTTTATTTCTAAAATTGCGGCTTGTTTATCTGTAATTGTACACTGAACTGTTTGTAGGCAACTATAAATAACAATTATAATATAAATAACGATTTCTCGCTATACACTTCATTGAACTTAATCAATTTTTGACTAGACATTAAGAAAATGAAATCATTTCAAAGTAAACATATTAAACATATGGTACATATACATATAATATAGTTTTCTGTTCTAATGTTATTAGTACTGCAGCTGGTAAATTTCAGCATTTAATGCAATCCTTATCTCTGAAATATACACAGCACTTTATTGTTCCAATTTTAGGTCACAATTAAAATGTGTAGTCCATAGTAACTCAAAGACAAATATAGCCACAATTTTATACCATACATATCTGTAGCCACAAGCCAAAACCGCCTAACTCGAGTTAGGACGAAAATGAATTATTGCCACTATTACATTGGGCTTATTCAAATATAATTTCAATATTTTTTATATTTATGGCAAGTTTATTATAGAAGTTATTCTATAAAAACCACATAGCCTAAATTACATTTACATTATTAAATTATTTTTTTACATTATGTTATACACAAGTCGATAAAAGAAAGTGTAAAATGAGGTCAATTCTGCAGAAAAAATAAAATAAGTTAATAAATAAATAACCCAATATGTATTGAAACTTGAAACAATTCTCCTGAAAAGTAAGAGAGCCGATTTAGAAAAACGATATTATTGCTTGTGGCCACAGATATAATGATTAGTCCGGTTCCTATCGGTATTAGAAAACGCAATCACGATTGCGTGCCATTGAAGTCATAGGAAATTTCATGGAAACTTCACTAATCTTTTCATCGTGATATCAACATATAGAAGTGTTGCAGCTTTGTGCTTTATTAAATGTGTAGGTCACATAATGTACATATGTATTAATTTGTAACTCAACAGAGCGTTATCGTTTACTGAACACTGCTCTGGTGTTTTTTGCATATATAAAAATGAAATTAAATAGACAAATAGGAAAAAGTGGCTTAAACATCATACAAATTTATTCTGGATTTTTTAGAAGCACATTAAAATGTGTTTCTTTTAAAATATTTGCTTTGAATTTAAATGTTAAAACAGATGATGAAATTTCAAAACTTGTTTTGTTTTTACATTCTTGACCATGGAATCAAATAATAGTAAATCAGTGAATTTACATTCAGATAAATAGAAAATGAATATACATATGATTTAACTTGTTCCTAAAAATTTGTATCTCAATATACCATGAACAAAACCCATTCAACAACGCGGTGATCATTAGGTTAGGCAGTGGCCGTTCATTTCAGCGACGTAAGAACGGAGGGCCTAGACCCCCAAACTATAAAGAAATTATTGAAGCGCGGAAATATTTTTCTGTATGAAGTAAATACTTGAAATTGGAAATGTGATTATGCAACCTATGCATATGCAAACATACGAATGCAGGTATCTGGTGGGAATTGTTTTTCAAGGCAAATCCCTCAAGTTACGCCAATGCATATAATGAAATCTGTCATGTAATTATATTTATATTATACATATTTACTTATACCCTTTTCCTTATCTTTCATTTGAATAATTTATTGTTATGTGAAGAAAACCATTCTGTTTCCTTCTAAAACAGAATACATCACTTTTCCACAATAAGTACTCCTACGAGTATTTCTGTTCTCTTACAATTGGCATCTCCTTCTGTACATTCGCACACTCGTTTATTCGCACGCATTAACAGAGACACGATCCTACAATGCACATTGACTTTTTTAATTTCCCTATCGTTACCTTTTCTCTACTTAAGTACAAAATTCAATTCAATTCAAATTGAAAATGTTGCATTTAAGTGTTTTTCCTATACGTCGAACTCTGGAAAGAACCGAACTGTTTACCACTCGCGAAGTAACTGCAAGCATTGCCATTCGGCACCAGACTTTTGGTTCAGTACTATATTTTTTTAGTATAGTGTTATTTTGAATGAAGCAAACAGAATTTAATTTGCTAGAGGCCAATATAAACAGTTTCTCTCTGACTCTGACAGGGACTTGATCAACTACAGCACCGCAAAGCGTCCAATGCGTAGTGTCTCTAACATACGGAGAGCGTCAAGCAAAGCACTCACGAACTCTGTTATCAAGAGAACGTTATTTGTCATTCCAAACAAAGTTTTTCGCATGTCATCGCTGAAACACTATGAAACATAGTTTAAGTTTTGAAATGCCTTAAATGAATTGCTTCGATTTTTTATATTATATGATTTAATAATTTTTTGCTGTTATATATTTTGACCATGCGTGAGGTGTGCTCGTAATTGGAACGTTTCATAACTCCTATATTGAGAGTTTCAAGTCTCTTATAAAAAAAAGTTAAGTGATATTTACAAAATATTACCATTATTGGGGTTCTAAACAAATACACACTTGAATTTAATAAAAGACAAGGCAATATGCTAGAATTTATTAGATCATACGTACCTCTGTATGTCTGTGTTTATTGCAGACAATTCAAACAAACGCTCAACATAACATCTTTTCAGACAGTTAACTTGGTTAATTGGAACGTTAGTAAATATATAACGCTTTTGAAATAACCATATGAACACCTATTATAAGAAAATTGGCGTTGTTAGTACAAACAACATAACGAATTGAACTTTAGTTTTTCTTTTTTAATATGACTTTACAGTGAATCTCATTTCATTCATCTATCACAGAAGATGTAGCTGTAGGGTATATACTCTGCAGTGAGGCTGAAAATAGCGCTATTACAGGTTTATATTTTAATTTTTGGTTTCTATACTCGATATGAAGGTCAGTTTTATTAAGGTTTTTTTTCAGTTACGGAATATACAAAAATTGGAACGAGTTTTTAACAAGAAGAACGACTTCTTTAAACAATATCCGTCTTCTGAACTACTCTTAATTTCAGTTTTTTTATAAAATTTGAATAACTAATAAAAATAATAAACTTAAAAACTTAGAACAAGATTGTTGTTAAACTCAAAATGGTGGCATGTTTTATAAACTGAAATTGTAAAAATGTTTGTAATTTATTCCAAATAAATATTTAATTATTATAAAATCATAAATGTGTGGCATCTGAAAACACTACTTCATTATGAATGTCTGTGTTTATTGAATAAGTTCAGGGATTTTAAAACATGATGTAATTTTGTAAGTTCGACTACTAAGCAAAAAAGCTTCCGTACTCAGTAATGAATACAAAAAACTATATTGTCATCAAATTGTCAAATATGTACAATAAAATTTTATTTGCAGTATTACATTTTGATATTGTAATCGTAACAGATTTTTAGTGCTCTTTGTTCGTTGCTGTTAGTTGCGCTAATCTAATCTGATTTCTAGATAAATAATGATATCTGTATTGTTACCATATTTCTCATATACAGTTTTCAATTCGGTGGAAACGAATTGAAGTTCGAAACAGTGTTCACAATCGCAAAGTTTCTCATGTTCGGAAAGAAAATTGTATTGGATCATAATACAACTCACTTCCCATCAAGGCACAGGCTAAACCAAAGAGCGTAGAACCATGAAATGAATGGTTGCAGAGAGATTCTTATATGGTGTATACATAGAAAAGATATTTCGAAAGTGCCTCGTTAAATGTAGGCGTGATTAAACAACTACCACGCCCACATCTCTCTGAATTCATCATATTGTGATTTCAACAGACAGACAAACAGACGGCTGGTCGGGCATGGATAACTCGACTCAGGAGGTGACCCTGATCAAGAATATATATAGTTTTCTATATCTGTCTTCTCTATTTCTATGCGTTACACATTTCGTGACAAAGTGAATGACCCTTAACCTTAAGGTGTAGGGTATGAGAGCGGTGCAAGGCGGATAAGTTCGGCTAGTTGTATTATACAGGGTGTTTCGCATAAGAGGGGACAGAAGACTAGGGCGTGTAGGTTGGGTCGAGACAAGAAAAAAATCATATGGGAGATTTTCAAATCAAATAATGATTTTAAAATCATTTTTTAAAAACCCGAGTTAACATCGAAAAAAAAATATTAAAAAATAATGGTTTGACCTAGATAACTTTTGCTTGCTGATTTTCAAAGGCTTCTTAATATTCTTTTTAAATTAGGTTCCTATGTCAAACAAAAATTTGGAAAAAAAATTGCGAAAAAAAATTTTTGATCGGAATTTTTGTTTTAAATACGGTATTAAGTATAAATATTTTTCCGACCATATAATTCTCTAATCAATTCTAGAAGAAGTGCTTCAAACCCGAAGGGTCTACATTTTGTAGTTTCCGAGAAAGGTGAAAATTACAAAGCATACTTTCCTTTCAAATACAAATTTTTTGGCTAATTGTGTTTTATTATTAGTTCAAAAATATGGGAGAAGATCGCACTGCGGAAGGAGTTTAGTTCGTATCCCTCCCATACGATTTTTTTCTTGTCTCGACCTACCTACACTCCCTAGTCTTCTGTCCCCTCTTATGCGAAACACCCTGTATATACTGAATATGCAATAAACATTAGTATATAATACATACAATATGAGCCGTTTATTTTGAAAGTGGCATAAGTCATTTGGTTTTAAGTCGAGATATTTAAGGGTTTGCGTTTTAACACGTTAAAAATATGGATGCTAACTTTTGAGAAGATTTGCTTGTATTTGTTATCTCATGATACTGGTATTTTACTCAGTATAAATAATTTCGTATAAACATTAAAAACTTACCACTTTTCATCACGGTAAAGTGACTTAAGCCACTTTCAAAATAAATAGTTTAGAAAAATTACTGACATACATATATGTAAATGTATTAATTTTGTCCGACGTATTTTACTGAAGTGATGTTTTGAAAGGGCAGTGATTTACTAAAATTGTTGAATAAATTACATACATACTATATACAGGGTGTAACGCATAAGGTACGCCAAACAGCTAGGACGAGTAGGTTGGTTCGAAACAAGAAAAAAATCGTATGGGAGGGGGGGTGCATTTTCCCCCGTTTAGGCGGGAGGGGACATTTTCTAAAAACCCGACTTAACATCGGAAAAAATATTATTAAACCAGAAAGAGTATTAACTTCGGCCTGGCCGAAGTTCATATACCCTAGACACTTGTACTTAGAAATTAAATTACGCGTGGCAATGGCCCAATTTTTTTTTTTTCAATTTCAAATAGCCTGTGATGACAGAGAATATTCATGCCAAATTTGATGAAAATATCTCTATTCGTTCTCCCGTAATCGAGTTTTATTTAATTAGTGGGCGGACTACGCCCATTTTTTGTAGTCTGTTTTGGTCAGAGGCAGTGGACTTCTGGACAAAATTTCAACCCCAAATTCGTTCTACAAGCTGAGAAATTGAGGTATAAGCATGGATTAATTTATATTCACTATAAAAAGTAGGCGTGGTAATGGTTTTTCATTATGGCCCATTTTCAATACCGATGAGTTGCTAATGAAAGACAATATTCGTGCAAAGTTTGATGAAGATATCTCTATACGTTCTCTTGTAATCGTGATTTCCACAGACAGATAGACAGACAGACAGACGGACGGACATGGCTAAATCGACTCAGGAGGTCACGCTGATCAAGAATATATATACTTTTCTATACTATTCACTTCCTATTCACTTCGTTCATTCTATTCCTTCATTCTATTCCTATTCACTTCGTGTGTAGGGTATAAAAATAATCGTTAGATCTAGATAACTTTTGCTTGCTGATTTTCAAAGCCAAATGTCCGCTTCTTAATATCCTTTTTAAATTAGGTTCCTACGTCTAACAGTTTTAGAGAAAATTAATGCCAAAGTTAAAATTTTGAATAAAAATTCCGAAAAAAAAATTTTTGGTCACACAAAAATAAGGTATTTTATTTAGTACAAATATTTTTCTGACCGTAGAATTCTCTAATCAATTCTAGAGAGAATGCTTCAAACCGGAAGGATCTGTTTTGTAGTTTCCGAGAAAAGTGAAAATTTCGAAGCATACTTTTCTTTCATATACCAATTTTTTGGTTTTATCACTGGTGCAAAAATATGGAAGAAGAAATGAGTTTAGTTCGTAATTTTCAATTTTCTCAGGAACTACACTTAGAATTCTTTGGAGAATTTAGTGATCGGAAAAATATTTATACTTAATAGCGTATTTTTAAAAAAAAATTGCGACCAAAAATAATTTCAAAAGGATATTAAGAAGCGGACATATTTGGCTTTGAAAATCAGCAAGCAAAAGTTACGATTATTTTTTAATAATATTTTTTCCGATGTTAAGTCGGGTTTTTAGAAAAAGGCCCCTCCCGCCTAAACGGGGGAAAATGCACCCCTCCCATACCAGGGTTCGGAATATATCCCTCAAACGAACAACTTTTCTTATATCCCTCACAAAAAAACGATCTCAAAAGATGAAAATCTGTTTTGACTCATGAGCGATTTTTATTTTTTCATCTTAGTTAAAAAAAATACATATCGCTCACGTTTAAAATAATTTCGATCTTCCAACAAAACTATCACTTGGGATGAAAAAAATTCTTATCTTCAAGTATTTCGATCCCTCAAGTTCAAACCATTTCGTTTGTTGACGAATAGCGATCACAGAAGATGAGAAAACTTCGGCTTTCGCACCAAAACGATCTTCGGTGATGAAAAAAAGGCTGCGCAGGCAAAGAATCGATCTCTGTTTGTGACATAATAATGCTAATTATGTGTACTATATTAGATGTCACTATAATATAATTTACAAAACTGCACTATTCTTTCGCACTTATAAAAATAAGTCCAATGATCACAACTTTATTAAAAATACTGAAAACAACTCAAAACTCTGTTACCTAAAGCTGTTACCTAAAATATTTCTCCAACATTTTTTTAGCATTTCAGCAGAGACTTTCTCCCAAGACACTGCAACTTAAGATACTGCTTCAAATAAATCTATCTTTTTGAGAGATCCTGTAAAGTCTTCAGATGAGGCCGTAATTTTTGATAGCAACTGCTACGATAATTAAGCTTCAAAAGTCTGATCGCGTTCTGATCCATCGGTTGTATTAATAGGGTCACATTGGGTGGCATATACACAACCCAAATTTTTCCATCTTTAGTTAGGTGTACCAATTCTTCCGCAGGTGGGTGACTTGGAGCATTATCGAAAACTGCAGCTATTCGTACTATCGAGTAGTAAAAAAATTTTGTATTCGTACTATAGAACTGACAATGCAACAAAATTGCCATTCGTACTATTGGACATTCGTAGAAACGAAAGTACGTACTATTGGACGTCCACTGTATTTCTTTAAAAACAACATTTTTTGTGAAAACCGTCGTCTCCACCAGCGATACTGGCAGTTTGAATTGGGAATGGTATGTCCGACCTCCTTTTAAAAAGTTGGCCGCGATTCCCGTGGAGGCCACTGGTAACGCTATATCGCCATTTCCTCGCACCACGCTCAAGAGGGTTTTGTATAGGTAGGTTTTTCCACTTCCCCCAGGTCCATCCAAGAAGAAGCATTTTGATGATCTGCTAGATGTGTATATTGCATCTATAACTCTATTAAAAGGAACACCCTGTTCATCGTTTAAACTTTCAACCATATCTTGACCTGTTGCTGTTTCTTTCATTATATCAAATACTACTCCGGCATCATAATAGTACGAAAATCGATTATTAAATTTTTCATAATAAAATCTGACAAATTAATCAGCACAATCTAGGAAAAAAATACTAATTTCCTCCCAATCCGATTTTTTGCAAATTTGTTGGAATTCGTTTGGAATTTTTCAGGTTTATAAGAGATGTGGAAGTGCAAAGAAAAGACCCGGACATATTTTGCTAACAGAAACGCACAGGGATTTTATATATATAGATTTTTTGTTGGATTCTTCTACTCTTAAGCTTTAATGTGAGACTACAATCATAAAAATCGATTATTGAAAACCAGAGATATGAGAGTTTCAATCAGGGTACCTACTAAAATTTTCTTAAAAGCCTCAAAAAAGAGATTATAAAAATATTATGTTTCTTTTTATTTAATGATTAAAGAGGTTTTATGATCAATAACGAACATATTATTATAATAAAATACATTAATAAAAATAAGGTAATAAATAAGGAACTAATGCAAAATAAACAATTTTTTCAAATATTCATTGATAGAATTCCGCTCATCTAGTAGTAAATTTTGTGCATTAACTATCCAACTCGATTAAGCCAGATTTCCATTTTTGGCGGATATTTGAAATATATAGATCCGATGTACACAGCAAAACTGCAAGCAGATCCTCATTGGTACAATATCTTTAAATTTTCCTTGAGTTGTGTTCACGAAAGAATCTGTAATTCTTGCTCTTTTTTCTTGTGCTTCTTCAGAAAGATCACCAAGTGAGAGTAGACTATTTTCAATAATTTGCGCGCCATGATAAAGAATTTTATGAATGGTTCATGACATATTCCTCCAGGGTTATTTTTCGCTGTCAATTTTTTGGCATCAATCGTCCTACTGCATGCTAAACCTTTTATTATTATTTTGAATCGCTTAATTAATTCAACGTCCTGTAACGAAAGCTGCCGTTTTTGGATCTGAGAAAAATCTTCTAGCGGTGTTTCCATCGTTCTTATTTCCCTTTTCTTGTTTTGGCTGGTCAATTATTAGCCAAACAATTATTATTTCACGATATTGTTCCTGTATTAGGCTTTTTTTCAGCTTCCGTTTCTCCCCATTCACTGCATTTTGTCTAACCGTTCCTTTTGCTTCGAATTCTAAATCGATGACCATTTCGAGTATATGTTCCATGAAACGAATTCTAGTGCGAAGAGGCGACAATCCGAATTCGTATGCCTCTTCAGAATAATTGGCATCTGCTGGTGCTTGACTTATTGGTCACGCGGTTTGATGGCATATAATATAGCTAGAGGATGCCTTAGTAACAGTTAAGGCTTGTCCGACTTTTTCATCAATCATGGTGAGCAGAAGTTTGAAATCTGTTTGAATAAAATGGCCATGATACTCAAATAGCCGAGACTGAAGTTTATCAATTTGTCTCCTAATTTTATTAACTTCTTCGTTTATCACATCGTTTATCACATACCTTACAAAGGCTAAGACTTTTCACATAATTCTCTTACAATGAAAGCAATAATCTGTTCACATTTACAGTACATATGCAGTATGAGCTAATTACCTGATAATTAAAAAAACCTAATTACTGCAAACTATCCCAGTCCCTTTCCATACTTTGAAATACAATATAATTTGAAAGAAAAGTATAACACTAACACAGAAAAAATAACGGAAAACATGTTACAAACGTTTGCAGTGTGAGACTTTGACTCATATAATGGGCTCTACCGCCCAGTTGGGCAAACCGATGCAATCATAATGGGTATAGACTTTTAAAGAAAACCTTCAGCTTTACAATGGTGTAAAATTCGTTTTGAAGTCTTTTGGAGCAAAGAATTCCTGCTCCAAAATACGACGAAATTTTACCAAATTTGGAACATTTCTGCAATTCTTGTTACGTAATAACTAGCCAACCGTTTTACTCAATTGTAACAACATTTCACTACGAATATATCCAAGAATTTATTAAAAAAAAAACCGGAACTTAATATCTTAAATATTGACAGAGATATGGATATCTAAATCTGGGAAAAGTTTAAATTATGTGTTTATTTTAGTTGAAAAGCTATCTTTATTGCTTTTATTTTTTGGCTCCCTAGGTTCTCAGGTTTCTACTTTCATATGACCTGCCCCATTTTGAAATCGGTGGCATTGAAGAAAATTACTTTTGGCCGCTAAGTTGAAAAACCGGCCACTGTGCGTCGTTGAGCAAGACAAGCCTATGATGATCATCGATGACATTTTCATACAAATGTCGTTTTTTTCTTCGACGACAACGTACGACAATGTCGTCAATGTTGTCTTGTTTATTATATTATATACGAATTCGTAGGAACTTATTAATGTTAATTCAGGTCACTAGTCGTAGAATTCGGGTCATAATGGTTTGCAAGACAACCTGCAAGACATTGTCTTTCATCTGTCTTCAAGCGGACAGTTTGCAAAACAATGTCCGTAACCATGTCGTCAATGTAAAATACATATGTACATATGTATGTGTCATTGGTAATTTCTAAATATTGATTTTGAAAAACAAATATTTTCCCCCCAACGATTTTTTTGTCTCTACTCAACCGACACGCCCTACTCTTTTGTCCCCTCTTACGTGTATCACCCTGTATAACAATTCCATCGTAGGAGGAGGGGGGCGGTGGGGCTATATGCATCCTTCAGAAGTTATTATTAACCCGTGATGTCGTTACCTAGGTAACAGGTGCAAACCCCATCAACTCGATATGGGGCAAAAATTAAAGCACTTCTGAGTGCTGTCCTCACAGTTGCGACAGAAAGGGTTTAAGGGCAGGCCCAGACGTCCTGCGTGATCACCGATCGTCCAAGAACCGGTCATCACTGCAAATTATCTGGCTTTGTCTGCTCGCTGTCTATTGCTAAGCCCTTCCGTCTTGGACTAATACGAGGGCCAAGACGCTCTGGAAATGTGACAGTATTTATTTATCGTTATGAAACCTGCAACATGAAATCTAAAGTCAGAAAGAAGTCAGACGATTTACAGTTATCCTAACTATGTTACAGTTATCCTTATAAGTATGTTACAGTTATCCTAAGTAAAAATTACTTTATTACTATATAGTAATTTATTACTTACTAATTACTTCATTACTAAATATTGTTATTTAGATTTCTAAGAGATTTTGCTATGACGTCGTCCTCTATCTTATTCATAATTAATCAAAAACATTTTAAATCAAATAAGACATAAGATCTGAGTTTTTAAAATTATCATTATGTTCATTATGTTCATTAATGAGTGTACTGGGAAATTTTAATACTAGTCATTTTTTTCTTTATTTTATGACTTAGTATAACAGATTTATTAGATTATTAATAACTTTCTTATTATTAATTATATTAAAAATACTACTTTTATGTTGAATTTTTTAATAATTATAGGATTTTGCATAAAAAGTTTCAAGGTCAACTCAAATGAAAAATACTTCATTAACGTCTGTCAGGCAGAGGAAATACCTGCTCCGGAAGACATTCGTGAAGAGCAACTCACGGAAATTCTTCAATCGGATACTCCCAGCTCATTTCGCATTCCGATGAGCATCTCGGAGCCACGCATCACCAAAGATAAATCCAACAACCCGGTTGATGTATGTGATATTGCAATTAATCCGAAATTTTTCGCCAAGTGCGAAAAATCCTTACTCTTTAAGGATTTCTTCTTGGCTCTGATTGCCGAAGCATTAAGCGATAAATACAATGTACAAATAAAAATCGAAAAAGCCATCATTTTAAATAATCGCAAATCAATCGGCACTCTTGTCTCACATCGCGTACGCAATAATGATGTTAAAACGGTTTTGACTTCATATAAACATCCAACTGACGCTGACAAGGAGCAACTGAGAAAACTAAATAGAGGTCAAACTAACAAGTCGATGCCCCTTGTTCAGGAAGTGAACGAGAAGGAAGTCAAAGCTATTCGAAAGAAGGCGGAAGAATTACTTAAAAAGAATGCAGGGAAAATCGACAAACAGAATACTCAGCCCGAGGCAGGTCCATTGCAGCCAGAATATCAGTTGCGCGCAAAATTCAAGGGTGAAGAAGTTGAAGAAATACAAGCGGAGTTTTTCCTGCCGAAATGCGTAAGTATGGCACCAGACCATTTGGAATTAGGTTATCCAGAAGTGCAACTTCATCTTTGGTGACTTCTAGATTTCGTCGCGTGAAATCAATCTGGACGTGGGCGGAGATCGCATTGTGTTGGAGTCCACGAAGCGCGGCTATTTATTTAATAAGTTTGTAGACATGTACGAATTGAACCAAGAACGTGTTAATGCTACATTTGATAAATCTACGAAGGTATGAATGTATAATTAGTTCAATGCTGACTTAACTTTTCAAATGTTCGTCTTGTATGAATTAGATGCTATTGGTTAGAATTCCTGTGCTTCCGTCCAAATAAATTTGACATGTGACATGTAAAATTTCAGCGCCCTTAAATTCTGCATTATAATTTAGACATCTGAATATTGATTAATTTGATTTAATAAACATGTAGTTGAATAAGGCTTTGTAAATAATAATAAAAATAAAAAAAATATCAGAATGAGTTTTCTCTGTTTCCTTTCTACTTATGAACGTGATAATTGACATTATGACACATAACATCATTTGTGTCATGTTGTCAGCCTTTTGCACATCCTCCTGCAGATGTTATCGGGAGTTTGCTGGTTGAATTTTCTGCCATTGACATCATCTCTGAGATCGGCGTTAGATACAACGCGAAGGCCGCTGCGATCTGCAGTAGCAGACATCAGTAGTTCGTATTAATGGTGGATACGGAAATTTAGTTCTATGCTATCTAATAAAGATAGTAGAAAGGTAAAACTTTTTTGAATTTTTCAGTGACCTACAGAGAAAATTATGAATTGAATTAGACGTAGTATCAACTGCCTTAATCTCCATACCTACCTCTCTGTCTGTCTGTTTTTTACATGTCGTTAAAAACAAAACAAAAAGACAAAACTAATAATTTTTATCTGAGCTGCATTGGCGACGACTAATGAACCTGTTGAAAAAACCAGAAAAAGTGCTATATTCAGACTAGCTAAAACTTGCACTGCCCTAGAACTTGGCCAGCCATGTCCAGTTGTGGAACAACAACAGAATTGCATGTTGTAGGATTGCTTACGTATATCGCATAGTATGGGATGCAGTATACCGAAAAAAATACCGAAGGCCAAATTACAATTGAAATATTTATTCATTAAAACGTTTAAAAAACGAAATGGTTTTCCTTTATTTACTCAATGAAATAATAATACAAGCGCGTCAGGTTTTTGTAGCTTTAGGGATTCTTTTTTATCAGCTCAATGTCAATAGCCATCATGTCGTGCACCAGCTCCGTGAACTTCACCTTGGGAGAATCCCATCTCCCGTTTCGCTTTGCAGATCCACATCAGTGGGTCGAAAGTATTTCGGATTCATTTTTAGACGAGCCACTTGCAATTCCTCCTTGGTGCCTACTCCGTGTACGCCCTCTCAACGACGCGTCCAATGTAGCGGAAGCGGTCTCAACGAATTTGCGGCTTTTATACGAATATTTTCGATTTCTGTAAGAGGTCTCCATAAGTGAAAGGCTATTCAGATGAAAATATACATGATATCGACGATCTTAAGGTAGGAGCAGTTATAATATCAAGTCAAAGATATTAGGTGTACAAATAAGTTTCCGCGGTTTGTCAAAAGATGGCCCCACCAGAAGGTTATAGAGAAATTGTCAGATGTAAAACGTAAACAAGTTTCGTCATCCGGCAACACCATAACCTTAAAGCAAAGACTACAAGACTGGACACTCTCAAATTCGCCGCTTCAAAAATCGGTTTGACGTCTATTTTTTATGAACTGTTGAATTCATGTACACTATACGTGAGAGCAACCATATTGTTGTTCTTGTTTCTGTCTTTCAGTATGTTGAAAAAATCAGCTGTTTCATGTTTCACCACGGATTCAGTTAGTTATGAAATCAGCTTGGCTAAGCGCATATCTTTTCAAACGGTTTTACTACTAGTATTTCCATACCATCGGTGGCTACACACTGTGGTTTCTCATTTGGTTTCAACAGTCGTAAACATGTGATGACAAAGTGTGTGTGAAATTTAATGAATATCCAAATGTTGGCCAGAGTGAGAGAAAATATGAACACGCGTTCGGCAAACTGCGTTGCTCTTCTTTCGTTTGACAACTGCTTTCTTATGTGCGTGCAAAGAAACGCAAGAAGAAATAGAAGCAGGGGCTATTTTCGTTTCAAAAATTCTTTACATTCGATAATAGAGTGTAGACTTTTCTCTTTCTTCCTCATCTTTCTCTCCCACGAACTGAGTGAAACCGTTTCAAAAGATACTTCGTATAGCCAAAGTCATTGGCTTTTAAAATATAAATTTCACCATATATAAACAAAGGTGGTGAAGTTTCCCAAACCTAAAATGGTAGGTGCCAACGGATGTTTGACCCCCCAAGTGCATTAACAATGTTTAACAATACTTAATTTTCAAAAATATTAGAAAACAAATAAAAAAAAAATGCCACCATTCTGGAGTTATAAATCGTAATGTTTTTTGTCAATAGGCAGACAACTATGCATTTGCAACTACTTTATACCAAAGTAAAAATGAGAAATCAACAACCAGTACGGGGTAAAATATGGAAGCATACAATAATTACCATTATACGGAACGGGAAGTTATGTTTTATATATATTTTACACTTATAAAAAGGATAATATTTTTAATTATTTGTTTTGACGTTTCCAAAAAGCACCCCCGAAAAACAAATTTTTCACCTCAACGAGGCCACAAGATTTTTACGGCGAGGCCACAAGTTTTTTGCAGCGAATCAAAGTTTCTACGGCGAGGCTACAAGTTTTTTGCAGCGAATCAAACTTTTCTTTAATAGTGTTAGTGAAATTCAAGCAAAAATGCATAAGTGTGTACACAGAATTTGCGAGTGTCCAGTCTTGTAGTCTTTGGTTCTAATATTGGCACCCTATTGAACAGAGAGTAATCGTGCAATCGTTTTTCTCTCGGCTATTCACATATACACGACAGCACTCATCGTTTTTTCACACCGACATTACCGATCGTTCCTATAAAGAGCAGTCAGTCGACGTACAAACTTCAAGCAAGGAAGATCGTACTTCGCTTTTTTATGTATGCACTGTGAAAAATATTTAATAAGGAATGGGAGAATCACTTTTTGTTTTTTGAAAATAATTTAGGCGAAACACAATGTCTGATTTGTTGATCAATATTAACTACAATATCATTCCCATTAATGTTTATGGTTATTTTTCCGTTTTTTTATTGGTGCGCCGCCCGTGCTTCCATCTTCTCAATGTACCTCAGAAAGAGATTTCTTTCGCAAAACAAGCTCTCTCGAAGCTTCACATGTTTTTTGATCTTCCCCTCAGCTCTTCCGCCCGTAGGAAGTTGGAGTTAATAATAAAGAAGTGCTTGGGATTTGAACCAGTACGAAAAAAATCATATGATTCTGCTCATGGATGAAATGGCGATTAGAAGGGAATTGCGATACAATTCCAAACTAGATTTAGTGGATGGGTTTGAGAAAAATGCGGTTGAAGGGACAAACCAATCAATGTTTTCCAACTGGGCGCTTACATTTAATTATTTTGTTTCCAAAAATGGACTTTCTGCCAATATACTAAAAAAGATCATTTTACGAAATTTAACATTTTTGAACAGTTTTGGCATCATAGTTAAAGTTGTAACTTGTAACCAAATGTCCTCTAACAGGAATTGGGAGATACTTTCGAAATACCCTATTTTGTGTATAATGACAGTAAAATTTTCTTTCAAAATGAAATACCGCCGCTGTTGATTCAAAGTGCCTTCAATATTTAATTTTTCTCTACTAATTTTTTACTAGAGCACTACAATTAACCAGTAACTCCTGTTAATACTGCACATAGCTATGCAATGTAAAATATAAAACTTTCAAGGGAAGAAAACCAAAATACAGAAATCAAAAGCTTGAAACAAAATATTGTCAACACCACGTTCATTCACGACGCAGTCTAGCAAAACAGATGTACGCACACATAAACGTTTTATGCTTGCTCTCTCGTTGCTTCTCTTTGTTCACGTTTGCTCTCTCGTTATTTGATCTCCCCTCAATTGTTCCGACCGCAACGTAAAGCGAAAAAGCATCAGGCCGAGATGCGACTTCTGTATGCTATTTATTCTGTGGTATTATCAAGCGTTTGCAGAATATGTTGCATGCTGAAAATGAATTAGTGCGACTTTTTCAAACTGCTCTCGATCAAATGCGCCCACAATGGATGATGTCGCTATTGTAATCGTAGGCGATGAATTCAATTCACGTGACATTGTGCTGCGCCGTAGAAATATGCAACTGCAACGAGTATCTGAAACTCATCGTTGCTATCATGGATTACAGTACCCATTGTTGTTTTATCGAGGAGAAGACGGTTATCATTTTAACATTAAAATGATCAATCCTTCTATCGGTTAGTGCATTTAAATTTTATTTAATTTTAAAATGGCCAACGTGTGTATTTCACTACCGAAAATGCTGCATAGATAGCTCTATCACCACCTCATACAACTCTAACTGCATTTTTTAAATTGTGTGAAGTTGATGCTTTTGCCAGATTGTACGCAGAAGTACTTTATTGTATGCAGAAGTACCAACGTATTTTACGTGGAATGCATCAAAGAAGGAGTTCCAACGGCGCAAGCAAGGAAATCGTGTTGATGGACATCAAAATTTATATTCAAGTGATGCTTTGGGACGTATTTATACTGTTCACCCAAATAATGCTGAGTGCTTTTATTAACGTTTGCTGTTAATAAACGTTCCATGTACGTTCAACGTAATTAAACAGTCAATGGAGTTTTGTGTTCGACATATCGACTAGCGTGTCAACTGCTCAATTTGTTGGAAAACGATATTCATTGGGAACAAACACTTGCAGATGCAGCAGTTGTCGCTCATCCTTATCAAATTCGAGCTTCGTTTGCAATCATTTTGTCTACCATCGAATCCATCTGAATTGTGGACAAAATTTCCAGACTGTCTATCGGAAGATATTCTGTTTCGAGTGCGTCAAGAAAATCATAATCCTGCAATGGATTTCGATTGCTAATAAGGCATTAGCACAATTGGGAATGCCATCACCTAATCGTGCAATGCATGACATTTTTGAGTTAGAACTGCAACGTGAACAAGAATACGATCGCAACGAATTAAATGCTTTTGTTCACGCAAATCTTTTGACATTGAATGCGACGCAAAAAAAGGCGTATGATACTATTATGCAAGCTGTCAATAGTGAAGCTGGTGGACTTTATTTTCTGGATGCACCAGGAGGCACCGGAAAAACGTTTCAAAGAGGAATTGATTGAATGTTTTCTCACTAACATAGTACAACAATATACATGCCATGCATGGTTGAGTGACAGAGCAATTTTAGCGGCAAAGAACAAAGATGTTACTGAATTAAACAGTAACGAATTGGTGTCGTACAAGTCTGTGGATACCGTTACCAAGGAAGAAGATGTTGTGAATTATCCAAAGGAATTTTTGAATTCGTTGGACTTACCAGGATTGCCTCCGCATAATCTCCAATTGAAAGTTGGAGCCACTATTATTATGCTTCGTAATATCAATCAACCCCGTTTGTGTAATGGTACAAGATTTGCTATTAAAAGGTTGATGGCTTATGTAATTGAAGATACTATTTTAACTGGAAAATTCAAAGGCGAAGATGTATTCATTCCACGCATCCCAATGATTCCGTCTGATATGCCATTTGAATTTAAACGATTTCAGTTTCCTGTTCGCCTTGCGTTTGCGACTACCATTAATAAGGCGCAAGGCCAATCCTTAGGAATTTGTGGATTGAATTTAGAGTATTCAGTTTTATCACATGGACAGTTGAATGTAGCCTGTTCGCGCGTTGGCAAACAATCGGTTTTGTATATTTACACCGAAAATGGAAAAACAACAAATGTTGATTATATATAATGTTGATTATATATAATAATATAATATAATAGAATAATATAATATAATAATAAAAAATTAAAAAATTGTTAACAAACATTTAATATCAATTAATTTGCTATTTATTATCACATTTAAACAGTGTACAAAATTCGGTTCACATTCAGATAGTGTAGCTAAAATATTACAACAAAATTATATATTTAGTTATAAAACAAATAAATATTGTACAAAAAGTATTAACTCTAAATATATAAAAATACAAAATATTATTATAAAATAATAATAATTAAATTATGTGTTTACTGCAAACAAGCTTGAATTTTTTGTATCCACTCTTGCGCCAGGTTGAAGAGTAGTCGATGTAGTTGCAGAGTAGCTATTCTTGGCTTATCTTGAGATAATCTCTTATCTCTTAAAACTCACTTTCAAAATAAAAATTAATTACTTACCCAATACATAAAGACGCATCTTGTTAAATGTCATTGCTGAGGTATTGTTATTTTTTATTGTGCTTCCTGACCTATTCATTAACGAATCCGTCCAATTACTTGACTTAAGACCACTCGTTGATAGGAGCTTGTTTGCCACAGTGAATTTCTTCTTAAAAAAACTTTTATTTCAAAAAAGTCATCATCAAAAATCTTTTTTCAATGACTTAAAAAAATCGAAATTTGGCCACACTTAACCAGACTACTCTTGAAAAACAAGACCCTAATAAGCTTTTTCGGGTCCATTTGGACCCATATTAAATTTATACAATATTTAGCTAATTAATATAATTAAATTTTTTTTTATTTGATACTTATACGATTATTATACTATTTTACATGTATTTATTCCTACAAATGAATTTTGAGCAGTTAGTGCAAGTAATATCACATTTTTTATCTTTCTTATTGCTTGTGCAAAATGTGCAACGTCCTCTTGACCTTTTTGAAGCCATACTAGGTAAACTAACTTGAAAACTCCAGTCAGAAGTAAAATTCCGATGTATGCGTCAAAGCTATCCGTATCCACATTTATCCAATTGTCCACCTTTCGACGCCCATTTTCGTTTGTATACTTTATAATAATATCACATATCATTTTTGGCAGCAACGCTTTGAAGGCAGATAGGATTGAATCTATGTCGGATATATGTGTAGCCGTACTGAGTAGACGTCTTTTTGCGAGTGCTAAACTTTAGTTTTCTGTGTTTGTCAAAATTAAGTGCCGTTAAGCTGTCTTTGAGGCAAAATACTCTCTATTCTGTTTGAATCAACTAATCTATTGAAAATAGTCGGCCTCTGGACATAATAAATTGTGTAATAATTGTGTAATTAAATTATATGACCAAAATGTACGGCAATAAACAACAAAAGCAATCTGCTGCTAGTGCAGAAAATACAAATTTCCAGAAGCGATCGCTTCGTAACAACAAGTATATAACCTTGACGAGTCCGTTAATTTCGTCGATTTGCTCAGCTCGGTCTGACTCGGCTGCCACGCTCGAAGGAAATTTAGCTGAACTGAGAGACAGTATTGTCAATCAGATCCGCGAAGAAATTGCAAACTCTGAAGACCGAATTCTGCAAAGGTTCGGAGAATTAGCTGCTGAAGTGGGGAACTTGAAAGCTGATGTGCAAGGCGTCGTTTTACGTGTCAACCATATGGAGAGTGAACTTGCTAGCTTTGTTTCGCAGAAGATTGATGTGAAAAAATTGGAGGACAGGCTCTCTCATCTTGAGAATGATTCAGTATCGACTGACATGTTGATGACTGGTGTTCCTTCTAATCAGAGCGAGAATTTGAAAGCTGTTTTTGATTGTGTATGCAACACAATTGGCATTGAAAAGGATTTTCTCCGTATTCGCGATGTATTTCGCATTACGAATAATAAAAACAATAACAAAAATGATAATAAATCTAGTGATGGACCAATTGTTGTGAAGCTTCAATCAAATTATCACCGCTCGAATTTCATGCGTACGCTCTCATCTTTTTGTCGCAGAAAACAACGTACACTTACTCCAGATGATTTAGGTATTGACAATAATGCTGGCAATAGTAAAATATTTATACATGAAAGCCTAGGAAAATCTAGATTTTCTGTTTTAAAACAGGCTTTGTTATTGAAGCGTAACAAGAAGTTGCAATCAGCGTATTCTCGTGGCGGTAGAATTTATGTCAAGCTTAACTCTGGAACAGCACCGGTAGCTATTATGAACTTAGAAGAACTTGAAAATTACTGTTAGCCCCAGATAATTAGAGCAAAAGTCATTTGTAACTATTTTGTAAGAACACTTTATGTAATGATTTGTGAATACTCTGTGATCTCTATTTATTATTTTCTTACACTCTCTTATCTATCCTCTTTCTGTCTCTATTTACTGTCAGTGAGTGAAGTGATATATGAGAAAGTTAAAATGTAAACATCCACTATATATGGTCTCCATATTTCGGCCTATGCTGTTACTGATGAATATTAACACCTTACAGCCCTGCATTTCTGATGGGAATCGCCGCCTACTCATTGACATTTTCTGCAAGCAACACAATGGCTTTAATATTGTTCATTTTAATGCAAGAACCTTGAATTGTGGCAACGAGTATGTATCATAAAGAGATTACAAAGGCGAATTCAAGGCAGAGGAATTTTGATTTGGAGTTCCGACGATTAGGGACATACCGATTGGTTGGACTCGAACTGCGTTTGATAATGTTTGATGCTTATAAGGTTGTTGAATTCTGTATGACTTCGTATGTGAATATGCGTAAGAAGAGTTAATCGATCGAGCACTCGGTTGCCAGATAAAGTGTGAAAGAAAGAATCGATCAATTTTTTGCGTACAGGGGGCAATGAGAAGAACGGTGCAAGAGAAGAACGATTCGTCTTCGTTTTGTTCTTTCACAATAACAAAACACGCACAGCCGTACGTCCGCCGAACAAACACATTTTACATTTTATGGCTTTTGAATGAAATTTTGCTTTTTCTAGCTTCGTTCTGCTACTGTTTCAGTGTCTAAGCTTTGTAAAGCGCTGGTACGATCTATGTACGTTCCGAACATAGCGTGCTGTGGAAGAATTTGTATAGGCATTGTATATATATTTTAGTCGTCATATCAATTTATTCAATACGTTAAGAAAGACTAAAAAGTTAATGAAGTCAAATTATGGAAATATTTCTGAGGAAGTATTTATGTATTTATTACATGTCTATATATTTTTTTTCAATTAACTCGAATAGGCTGTTATGGCTTGTGACCACAAATATTTATTAATACATACGATATAAATTAAGAAATCGTTTACTCGCTAAAAGAGTAAGAGATAAGAAAGACTAGGAGGATAAAAATCAGCCATAATAAAAGTTTATTTTGTATCAAATGTTTGTGATAATATACATATATCATGTATATATATAACTTTAACTTTATATATATATATATATATATATTGTATATATATAACTTCAAAAATTAACTAATATGTATTTAAATTCATTTTCAATAAATCATCAAAGAAAAGAATGATAAGTGAATAAAAGTAGAATATAACTCCAAAGAAAACAATAATTATTAGAACATGATTTTGATTTGTTATTAGAACGTGTTCTGTATAAAAAGTTCAGGACTTCAACAGTTTTTGCATTTTGGCACTGCGTTTGGCTTTAATAACGTCCGATTTTCTTTTTGCCTCTTCATGTACAAATTTTTCTTTCAGCCACCTGCTGTTTTTCCTAATTAAAACAGTGATTAGGAAATCTAAAATTATTTTCCTGTGTTCAAAGCAAGGACCTAATGACTCAAACCAATCTGGGTAGCTGGTATTTGTTTGGTCGATGCACGCCGCTATTATCATCTTTTTTATATTTATGCGATGGCAGCTTTTGTCGAATATTGTTTTAAATATTTCAAAAAATACAAATATACTTACAGTAGACCCTCGATATAACGAAAAATATGTTGTCAGAGCTTTTCTTTAACCTATTTTCGGTATTATTCGTTTTATTTCGTAAATAAATTAATATAATGTAAGACATGTAATAAAAAAATACTTTTTCCGAAATATTTCCAATAATTTTCCTACCATTTCCTACCTATTCGTATACCGCATAAAATAATTTGATATGTCGATTAAAATAAATATATCTTCTGCTTATCCAAATTCTTCAACAGCACGCAGCGAAGCTAGAAAAAGCAAAAATTTCATTCAAAAGCCATAAAATGCAAAATTGAAAACAAATTTGTTTGCTTGGTGGACGGACGGCTGTACATGATTTGTTATTGTGAAAAAATAAAACGAAGATGAATCGTTCTTCTCTTGCACCGTTCTTCTCATTGCCCGCTGTACGCAAAAAATTGATCGATTCTTTCTTTCACACTTTATCTGGCAACCGAGTGCTCGATCGATTAACTCTTCTTACGCATATTCACATACGAAGTCATACAGAATTCAACAACCTTATAAGGATCAAACATTATCAAACGCAGTTCGAGTCCAACCAATCGGTATGTCCCTAATCGTCGGAACTCGAAATCAAAATTCCTCTGCTTTGAATTCGCCTTTGTAATCTCTTCATGATACATGCTCGTTGATTGTGGTAAGATGGATTATGTGAGGGACGTGTTCTTGAACTCTTCTGTTGACGCGATATGTGTAACTGAGACATGGTTGCATGCAGATTTATCAGATACCTGTGTAGTAATACCAAACTATAAGTTATATCGTAAGGACAGGTTAAATAGAAAGGGCGGGGGAGTTGCGATATATGTTAAATCATGCTACAATTCTGAGGTAGTTAATTCATCCGGTGATAATGCTGAACTGGAATTCCTTTCGGTTAGGTTGTCTGATTCATTGACTAAAATACTTTTGACTTGTGCCTACAATCCTCATAAATACTGCGACCATGAAGCTCTTTTTGACTATCTTTCAAATACCGCATTTGTGTACGATTTTACTATTGTATGTGGTGATTTCAACATTAATATACTGACTAATGACTGTATCTCCAAAAATTCTATAGACGCTGTATATGCGTCTGGGTTTGCTTTTGTTAATGACTCTACTCCTACCAGATTTAGTAATAATGCTTCTCCTAGTCTGTTGGACTATTTTATTATCCCTGATCTTGATAAGTTGCTACTGTTCAACCACATTGAGTTTGTGTCTGACCATGACCTATTGTTTTCTTCTTATGACTTTAAGCTAAATGTATGTTCTGTATCTGACACTTTCACTTTTCGTGATTTTAAATTACTTGACATTGATTCCTTGTATTGTGCAGCCCTAAATATAGATTGGTCAATCATGTGGAGGGCGCTACAAACGTAGTAGATGACAAACTTGAATATTTCAATAATACTGTTAATTATTTATTTGATTGTTATGTTCCACTCCGTACTGTAAATGTAATTAATAAGTCCTGTCCATGGTATACTCCTAGAGTCAGAAGACATATACAAGTCAGAAACCGATTACGTAGTAAATGGAAAAATAACCCAACTAGCTATAATTGGGAAAATTTTAGAATATCAAGAAACTTTACTTCGCTGGCTATCAGAAAAGCGAAGGAACAGTATTTTAAATCTAAACTTAATCCAACACTACCGTCCAAGCAGCTCTGGAAGCGACTAAAAAGCATAGGAATTGGGTCCAAAAATCGCGCACCGTGTAATTTATCTCCTGATGAGTTGAATGATTATTTCCTTTCCAACTCTTCCTGTGTGAATAGGGGCTTGGATTTTGTTAGCCAGCCTGGAGAAATTGGGTTCAGTTTTCCAGGTGTACATGAGGCAGATATTGCAAGCAAAATTAATCAAATAAAATCCAATGCAACTGGTGCAGATGGAATTTCTTTAAAATTTATAAAAATATTATTACCATATGTTTTATCCCCACTAACTGCTATTATAAATCTAATTTTTACATCTTCATGTTTTCCTTCACTATGGAAATCTGGTATTGTTATACCAATTGCTAAGAAACCGACGCCAAAGTTTGTAGCTGATTATCGCCCAATTAGTATTCTACCCGTGCTTTCCAAGGTATGTGAATTGATCATGGCTGAAAAAATCAACGAATATGTTAAAGACAATAATCTTCTACATCCATTGCAATCAGGGTTTCGACGTTATCATAGCTGTTGTACGGCTATGCTCAAAGTAGTCGATGACATTAGAATTAACTATGATAATAAGCATATTACCCTTCTATGTCTCTTGGATTATACTGAAGCTTTTGATAGTGTGGACCATACATTGCTTTGTGACAAGTTGGGGTCTTTGTTCCACTTCTCTAGTAATGCAGTGCAATTAATTAAATCTTATCTATCAAATAGATCTCAAAGAGTTAAGGTACTAAATGTATACTCTGAGGCGAAATATAATCTAGTTGGTGTGCCTCAAGGCTCTGTATTAGGACCATTATTATTCTCGCTTTTTCTGAATGATATCTTCACTAACGTGAGATATGTGTCCATACATGCTTATGCGGATGACCTGCAGTTGTATTTATCAGATAATATTGGACGCCTTAGTGTTTTGTGTCGCAATATTAATGAGGACTTGCGAAACCTTGCTAGGTGGTCTGATAACAATAGATTGCATCTTAATCCTAACAAATCCTTTGTATTACCCATATATAAATCAAAAATCGACATTGCAATTATACCTCCTATATATCTTAATAATTGTATACTTAAGGTTGTGTCCAAAATCACTAGCCTTGGTGTATGCATTAACATTACGTTGACCTGCAGTGATCACATAAATGCAACTATTAGTAAAGCTTATTCGGTGTTGTGTAATTTAAGATACTCTGCTGAGTTTATACCGGCTGAAGTCCGTAGAAGGCTAATTCTACATTTGGTTCTACCTTTACTGACTTATGCTGAGGTAATATACTGCCAATTTGACTCAATCTCGTTGCACAAGTTGGAAGTACTAATTAATAATTTGACTAGGTTTGTATTTGTGTTGCTTAGGTATGATCACTTATCTGATCACAGAAATGCACTGCTTGGTAATACTATTTCAGCTTTCATCAATTATCGAAACTGCTTGTTTATGCATAATCTCATTTACTTCAAGCAGCCTGTCATTCGAGTCGCTTGCAGAAGGATCTCATATTGCCAAAATGTTGTTTTCTGAACTCAGGACGGTTCTTCTTTGTCAGTACTGTTCGGCTGTGGAATAATCTTCCACGAAATCTGAAGATAGTAAGCAGTAGGGGTCGTTTTAGGAGACTGTTGGAGGAATACTTCTCTTTTTCATATAATATCGTTTAAACTTATTTATTTCACTACACTCATTTACATATCATTTCTTTCTTTTACTCTCGGTCTTTCTATTCTTCATTTTCTTTTATTCCTCTACTCTCACTCCTACCTCATGTTAAGTATTAGCTAGTAATTAAGTAATTCCATGTAAAATCTGTTTTATACATATGCACTAAAAAAGAATCAATCTTATTGTGCCTCCATTTTCTATTAATAAATTGAAATTGAATTGAAATTGAAATTGCATATCGTGTTATGCCTGGTTTCAGTGTCAAAACGTTTTCTGCCCGCAAATGATATGTGAATTAAGGGTTTCGCAGACTTTCTTCCCACACGACACCATTCTTCGAAACCATAGTGAAATCAACTTGCTGGAGTTCCTCCTGGTCGGAATCTGAAGAATAGTCATCCTTTACAGGATTGTATTAGTCTTCGCTACCAGCGGAAAATAAATCTTCATCATTAGAAGGTTGTTGTAGTCACTTTCATCATGTACTTGCAGGAATCTTTTTATTTTCGCCTCTTGCAAATTTCGTCGAGCCATTGTAAAAAACCACTTATTACTTTTACTTCAAGTAACGCAATATATCAGAATTCTACCAACTCCGAATACATATGGTAAAATTTCCAAATGCAGAAAATAATTGCATTCAAGGCAAAGCCAATCACCAATAGAAAAAGGGCAATAAACTGCATTTGAAACCAAATTTGATAAAAAACGGAAGGCAATACAAATTGGTTTTTCATCTATTGATTGCAGGTATTTATAAGAAAAGCTAATAAAATATTACACGCTACTCCAAAATTTCTGGTTCTAATATGTTGTTTGTTTCATATAGAAAAATGTATGGTATTCTGTAATGAGAATACTTTTGGCTTTTTAAAAAATCTAAAAAGCTAAATGGACTCTGTATATTCTTACCCTCTAAAATTTGTGGTTAGCCTCTAGCTTTTTTTAAATATAGTATAGTATAGTGAGTTATGCAAATAAAATAATAAAAAATACCATTAAAAAATTCTTTGCATTATTTAAGTTAAATATGAAATTTTTCTATCTACGGGGAATTCTGAAACACTTTTAAGCTTTTCTTATTTCTTTGTTGCCTTTTTTGCTTTTTTTAAAAGATTTAGCTTTTTTTCTGAAACTGTGAAACAGTTCTGGCAAACAATGTTGTGAGCTCTCGGCACAGTAACGCCATTTAGTCAACTACACTTCCCGCTGAAAATTGTACTGATTGATGGCAGTGGCGTAGCGTGAATTTCCGCCACCCGGACCCGATTAGAAAATTCCGCCCCGCACATACAACTTCTCGGCCGCCCCTGATAGCTCTGTAGAGCGGTGCAATGGCCTCCCCTAATCCCCCACGCTACGCCACTGATTAATAGCTTGAATATAATTGAAAGCACAAAACACTAAACACAAACATTCGTATTCCGTTGTCTTTATCTGATTTTCTCACGAACAAAAAGACAATATCAGTCCATTCCGTAATTTCTGTTAATTCCATGTTCATAAAGTAAACAATAAAATCTATCAACTACAATTAAAAAAGAATTCATTTAATGATTTAATTCAAAACATATTTGAAACAAAATACGTGGATAAATACATATTTGATGGTAAACGGGTTTCATCAAGAAACCTTGGTCGATGGGAGGCGAGCGTCGCTGCCCCATGGCTGCGTTCGGTGGCTCTGCGAGCCGCTGGAGCCGGCCACGTGCCCAGGCTGCTCCTAGACCCGCCCTGGGTGATGGTGTTCGTCTGGCCTCGGGTGACGGGAGCCGTGGTGGTTTTGGGCGGCGGTGCGGCTGGCCACGTCCGCGACGCTCCGGAAAGTATGGCCCGTGAAGGGCAACCGCTAGTCGGCGGCGCCAGCCATCTGCCGGTGCTGGCATCGCCGGGGGCAATGGTGGAGCGTCAGCGTAATGGGGCTCGGGTGGTCGGAAGTAAATGTGAAGAGCCTTTACAGGCTTTTCTTCAACTGCGGTAGCAAACTCCGAAGCTGTTCGGAGCTCGGGCCACCGATTCTTGTCGTGGATGAACCAAGGTGGACCATTCCACCAAAGGGTGTTCTCAGCTAATTCTTGGGGCGTGGCACCGCGGCTAGCTAAGTCCGCTGGATTGTCGTGCGAGTCCACGTGAAACCATTGAGTGTGTGGTGCTCTTTCAATGATTTTGGCAACGCGGTTCGCCACGAAAGTGGCCCAGACGCAAGGAGGCTTCTTAAGCCACGCTAGTACAATCGTCGAGTCTGTCCAACAGAAGACATTCTCGGGACAATAGTGCAGATTGGGTACGAGAGCGTCGAGCATGTCTGCGACGAGTGTAGCTCCGCAGAGTTCGAGTCTAGGCAGCGATATCGTTTTAATGGGCGCTACTCGTGTCTTGGAGTACAGTAGCGATACATGAACTGTGTCGCCGATTTGGACACGGGCGTAGATGACTCCGGCGTAAGCTTTTTCGGAAGCGTCCGAAAAGGCGTGAAAATCCACTGTGCAGTCGGGGGTGAACCGAATCCACCTGGGAATTCGAATCGTGGCAATATGATGGTAATTTCGAAGGAAACTCAACCAAGTTTGCTGCGTCAGTGCGGGAAGTTGGTCATCCCAGTCAATCTTGTCTAGCCAGACTTGTTGGATCAGCATTTTCGCGGCAACGATGATAGGTGAACCGGCTGGATCGAACAGCTTCGCGATGAGAGACAGCACTTCTCGTTTGGTGTACGTTGGCTGTATGTCGATCGCCTGTGTGTCGAAATAAAAGTCATCGCTGGTGGCATTCCACCGACTGCCGAGCATCTTTGCGGTGCTGTTGTCCTCGAACTTCAGGAACTCAGCGTTGAGCAAATACGATCCAGGCAAGTCGTTCAAAATGTGTTTGTCGTTGGCTGTCCATTTCCGGAGAGAGAAGCCTGCCGTATTCAACGCCTCTGACAGTTCGTTGCGCATTTGAGTGGCCGTGCCAAGGTTGTGAGAACCAGCCAACACGTCATCAACGTACATTGAATGTCGCAGGATGTGGGCCGCAGGCGGATACTGTTGTTGAGTGTCTTCTGCTATCTGGAGAAGCGTGCTAAGAAGGGGGCGCAGTTCACGCAAAATGTTACCGTTTGTAACTCATAGTCCCTAACTAGGGAGCTATTCGAATTTCGTAAGAGAATTCGTTGGTAGGGGTATGTTTCGCGTCAACGAGGATCTGGCGGTACATTCTCTGTATGTCACCGCTAAAAACATACCGATAAAAGCGCCATCTTAACATTAAGAATGTTAAGTCTGCTTGTAGAACAGGGCCTGCGTGGAACACATCGTTCAAACTGAGCCCACTTGTGGTGGGGCAGGATGCGTTGAACACGACTCTAACCTTGGTAGACGGGGTATACGGTTTTATAACCGCATGATGTGGCAAATAATAGTACTCAGCATCGGATTGTGGGGGCGCTACGGCCGTCATATGACCTAAATCAAGATATTCTTGAACTACATCGTCATATTGCCTTTTGAGGTCATGATTCTTGACTAACCTTGCTTCTGAGCGAAGGTATTGTTGGTGGGCGATGTGCCGTGAATATCCTAGCGAGTGTTGGTTTACGGCTTCGCTTTTGAATGGCAACGTAACGATGTAGCGGCCGTCAGGGCTCCTACGAGTTATTTTTGAACACAACAATAAATAACACAATAATAAAATTGAACACAATTGAACACAATAATAAAATTACTAAGCTAGTTATTTTGTTTTGAAAACAGGTAACGGCCACGCCTACTATTTATACAGAGGTATAGCTAGAACTCATGGAGCCCGGGACGGTTAATCAACTTGCAGCCTGGATTTCCAAAAATGGCCGCCCGCGACATTGTTCCGCCCAGGGCGCACCGCTACCCCTACCATAGCTACGCCACTGTATTTATACCCGTTTGAGATTAAATGTAAATGCAAGGTAGCTTTCTTTATAACCACATATTCCCTCTAGTTTCAGTTTGTATTTCACTCTTTTTTCACTAAATTTTTTCAAAACTTTTAGGTGTCGGGTATATAAGATTCGGCCAGGCTGAATATAGCACTCTTACTGGAGCTTGCTGAACTTACTTCGCTGTATCCTTTCGCTGTTGGCTGGTCGTTCCGGCGTATATCGTATATTTTCGTGTCCTTCGTACTCCTTTGAAGTGGCGGAACTCTTGAAGGTGACGATCACTGTTGAAACAAAATTTTTTACCTAGTAAGGCCATTCGAACTTGGGTGTCAGCTGCGCCGCAAAGTTTTCTGCGACCTTTGAAAAGAGGTAAGTTCGAACTAACACCCACTGACCAATTTGCGGTGTCCATTATCTTCTATTCCAATTGTAGTAGCGTGCTCGTTCGTCGTAGAGCGCTCGGGTAAGCCTTGGCTCTCTTCCATGGACCAGAAATGCTGCAGAATAATGCATGGATGTGGAAACGCTGGAATTTACGGCTAGTGTTACTTCGGTTAAGAGTTCGTCCCAATATCGTTGATCTTCGTCTACTACCTGTGAAATGACGGTTTTCACCGTCCTGTTAACCCGTTCGGTTGGATTTTCTTGAGGTTTATAAGAGGCGGTAAATTGTTGCCGGACGCTTGATGAAGCGTCTTAGCGGTGGCTTGTCTAAGCGGAACCATTTGGACCCATTTTCTGAACTTGTCAGTGAACACAAGAAGCATATTCTGTCCATGAGGTGATGGAAGAACGAAGTTAGAAAAGACGAAATTTCATTCAAAAGCCATAAAATGCAAAATTGGAAACAAATTTGTTTGCTTGGTGGGCTCCGAGCTCATTCTAATTTTGACGGATGCAAAAGCGTTCTTGTTCTTCTTCGTTGTTTGTGTTTGTTTACATTTCATTCTTGTTTCTATTTCAGCTGCTGTAAAATTATGTGCGTATTTTTCTGTGGCTTTTTTTATTATTATTCTGTATAATATATTATTTAAATGTATTTTAAATATATTTTAATATAGATTAAAATAAATAAACTCCGAATGCACTTCGAGAATTTTGGTTAGAATGAATATATTGTTCTCTACTGTGAAATTTTTGACATTTCATACTTCTGCTTCCCCAAAATGCTTCTCGGCTATTTGCTTTAAATCCGAGCCATTTCTTGCGTCCCTAACTCGAATCTGCGTCTTGCGTCACTGATTGTGTTTAAGGCATTATAAGCACCGAACATTATCAAACGCAGTTCGAGTCCAACCAATCGGTATGTCCCTAATCGTTGGAACTCTAACGGGGCAATTCTCGTTGTCAGCTTGACAGGAAATTGTCAAGACAAGTTGTCACAGTGCTTATCAATGCTTTTCAACTTGGTATTCTGGTTGTCAATTGACACAGTGAAAGCTTTAATGCAGTACCATGCTGAAAAGCTTAGTGTTACAGTAACCAAAATGTAATTTTTGACAAATAGAACATGAAATGTCAAAAGAAAATACGAACGGACTAATGTGCTGAATGTGCTGAATATCAAAGAATATACAATGTATATTATTATTTATTTAAATTTTATTATTAAAATTGTTTATTTATTTATTTAAATTGTTATTTAATTTATATATTATTTGTTTAAAACCAGATCCTGAAACATCTTTCAATGTAAGTAGCACCAAAGAATATGTAATAATATATTTATATTATAAAATATTTTCATTGAAAGTGTTTCAGGAGCTGGTTTTAAACAAATAATATATAAATTAAATAACAATTTAAATAAATAACAATAAATAAATTAAAAATAACAAATGAACTTGCTGTTTCTCTTCTGCTCATTTGCTGTTTGGTTCTGAAAATGTAGCTGCCAGCACCTATTTAGCTCTTGACAAAATTGTAAAGAAAAGATCTTTTAGGTGACAGCCAGAATACGAATATTGACAATTTGCTAAAAATCACAATTTGCTAAAAATCACAATTTGCTAAATGTCAACTAAAAGCTGACAACGAAAATTGCACTGTAAATCAAAATTGGTCTGCGTTGAATTCGCCTTTGTAATCTCTTCAGGATACATACTCGTTGCAGCGTCTTAAAAACGACGCTGCGCTAAACCGAAATAACTGACAGTAACGCAACGCACGACGTACTTATTTAGGTACCTCAGGATATTGTAAAAAAATAGGAAAAGATATGACAGCAACTGGAAGCATATAATGTAATGTAATATATAAAAAGTAATAGATATTTATAGAAAATTTTGACTGTCACGAATTTCACATCTCCGCTATGCTATTATTTCTTCGTCTTCATATTGGACGCACCTATAACATTGCATGCACAATTACTGCGCATCAGCTGAAGCAGCGGGTACTGAATCAAGGTTCAATTGTGACAGCAATAACTCGAACAACGGCGATCAACACTTTCATTTCTAGCCGAAAACCGGTCGGAGCTTACATTTTAACTTCTATTCCAAAAATCCGTCGTATTTGTTCCGCGAATTCACCTAGTGCCAGTATGGAAGCAAACTGTGTTGTTCCCGATGTCATTTCTGTCGCCCCAAAGTTAATTTGTAATATTAGATATCCTAGCGGCGTGCAGGTATGTCAGGGCAATGTTTTGACTCCCACTCAAGTAAAAATGGAACCCAAAGTCACTTGGGCCGCAAAAGACGACGCCTTATACACACTTTGTATGACAGATCCGGATGCACCCAGTCGTGCCGATCCGAAATTTCGCGAATGGCATCACTGGCTGGTCGGTAACATAACCGGCTGTGATGTTTCGAAAGGGGAGGTCCTCTCGGCTTATATAGGTTCTGGTCCACCGAAGGATACGGGCCTACATCGCTATGTGTTCTTAATTTACAAGCAATCTCGCAAACTAGAATTCGAAGAAAAACGATTGCCCAACAACAGCGGGGATGGACGAGGGGGTTTTAAAATTGAGACATTTGCAAAGAAGTATAATTTAGGACAGCCAATAGCTGGCAACTTTTATCACGCCGAATGGGATGACTATGTACCAGTACTATACAAGCAGCTAGGCGCCTAAAAGCTGATAGATTGATCGATTTTCGGCATTATGGCGTTAAACAAGTTCGGTCGTGGCGCAACACCTACATATAATTAATATAAAATACAATTCTAATTTGTCAGGCTTCTAATAATACAATCAAAATAAATATAAACCAAATTATTTTTAAACTTCTTATATAAGTGCTGAATAGGTTTAAAATGTTGTATGGTAGTTTTTTTGAAATCTTTTATTGCAAAACGTGATGCATTTCTAGGTATAGTAAAATAAGTGATAAAATTAGGCTATTTAATAAACAATTTCATTATTTTGAAAATTGAAACTATAAGATTTATGAATATTTGATGTTCATACTTGATGCCTGCGCTTACGTCATGCCTTTCTGAAAACATCTCCTGATCCATATGAATTTTTACGAGTCCTTAGATTTTGAGTGACTAATACCTCTTCATCGAATTGAGCTACTTTTTGAATTTTTGGACGCATCAAGCCACGCACATCATTCAAAGATATATCCAAGTCTTTAAAAGCATTCAACATAAATACCGCAGTAACAACAATTAGAAAACCACAAATATCACCAAGTACATCTTCAAATTTCATATGTGTGAATTCCTTAAATAATATGGATGATGCAGTGATAACCAATGTGGTAAACATCACATAGTATACGGGTGTCACGATTCCAGTAGTGAATATATCCAGAGCCTTATTCAAATAATTCATTTGAATGGCTATAAAAGCGACTGTAACCATAATCAAAATCCATGGTAGCCAGTGAGTAAATTCATTGACACCTCCGGACAGTGTATCGCGTAATGCCAGACCAAGTGCCTTGCAGGACATGACGGTAAGCGACCCTATACCGGAGCATAGGAAAGTGTAGATCGAAACGTTCATGTGTCCAAAGCGAGGTGCTATGAAGCAAGCAACAAATGTACTGGTGCCAATAATGCACGTCACATACAAAAGAAAGCCAGGGTCCTGCATTTTCTCAAATAAAACTTCCAAATTTTCTATTTCTCTCTCCTTTGGTGAGTGTATAACAATTATCGTGGAGCCCAGGATGCACAGAAAACATCCTAGATTCCCAAGCAAATTTAGTTTTTCGTTTAAGAACTTCGAAGCCATTGTGGCAGAAATTATAACACTTAATGCACCGAGCGGTGTTACTAATGAGGCGGGTGCAAATGCGTATGCTGCGAAATTCGTTGCCTCTCCAACGCCCACTGTGAAAGGAAGAAAATATAAGTAAATTTTACAAAAGTCCAAAATTCGTTTTCCCACTTGTTAATAATCCAGCCCACCAAATCCACTCTTTTAAATAACCATAACCACCAGAAGCAGCGCGTTCGCCTTGTCCATTAATACGTAGCAAGGCCTTTTTTTTAATCACAAAACTGGAACCTATAAAAAAACAGGAACTAATGGCCAAACCAACTCCTATATAGAAATCTGTCTGCGGGTATAGATCGGACAGTGAGGGCAGAACCGTAGGCTCTGTATAAGGTGAATTCGGGGAACTGGTAATCCTGCCAGCAGCTGGTTCTATATTAGACATAAAAAGTTTTGCGGTTACGCTTTCCATATTCGGTGAGTATGACTTAATAAACAATGTACTCTTGTGGATCCCAAAATTTTATAGTTGAGATTAATTATTAAACTTTTTTTTGTAATCCAAGAATGACTCACGCTCCATGTTTATGATTAATCACTTGCTTACGGTATACTGACAGTCATCGCACACAAATTTTTTGGGCAGTAACCCTTTCACTATTCTTATCTTACGGACGTATTCGTACTCATTCCTTACGTTTGCATTCGTCTAGAGATGAGCGATATTTCCGTACCGTGACTTTGTCACCGTGATTTAAAAGTCACTGGTCACTGGAGTGACCGAATATTATTTTTACCATTGATAGTGACAGGTGAATATTCGTTCCACGATATTTATTCATATATTCGTTCGTATCAATCGTTCGTTCTCGTGCCGTGAATTCGCAATAATATATTTTTTCGTTGAACTGTACAAAAACGTAGGGTTGGGTTTCTGGAGAGTTGTGCGATATTTCGATACCCGTGACCAAAGACTACAAGACTGGAAACTCCTCTTATTTCGTGAGAGAGCTTATGGTGAAATTGCCGACTTGTTACAAGCTAAAACAGGCTATCACAAAGCATGATATCTGAAAATGTAAACCGTTTTGCTTTGTTACCACACCGCCACAAAATGATGGGGTGAGTTAGTGGCAGGGATACCAATGACACAGCTTTATTACTAATTATTTTTTTGGTTTTTAAGTAAACATTAATAGAAAAACTACTTTCCATTTATAAGTTCTAGAGGTTTTGACGATTTCTAAGCTGTTTGGAAATATTAAAAAGTAATGTAAACATATTTATTTTTGTAATTTTTCATTTCTCTTTTATTTAAATTAAAATGTGTTAACACAAATAAATTTACAATTCATTTATTTAAATTAAAATTAATTAAACATAAAGAAATTCTCAATTCATGCCTTTAAAATTAAATTCGTTTAAATTAAAGACCAAAAGAACTAAAGTCACAATTCAGTGAATATTAAACTAAATCAAAGATCAATATTCAACAAAACATGTTGAATACGTTGGCATCTCTTTCGGCTAAAAATACGCGTGGTAGGTTAAAAACAGCTGACTAAATTTGTGAAATGAGTAATTTTTATGAATTTTAACTTCGTTTTACTTGCAAAATATTCAATATTATGCAACTATAAGACTTAAAAAGGTTTCATGTACATTTCTAGAAGCGTGCGTTGCTTTTCAAACTGGCTCCTTGGTCTTTTTTACGTATTTGAAAAATCATATTTCTGGCTTATTGCTGTGAAGAAGAACAAGAGTGGCATTCCTCTCTCAAAATATTTTGTAAACAAATTCCCGGACTGTCAAAATTTGTTCCCGAACTGTCAAAATTACATGCGTTTTGTTTTTGTAATCTACGACACCCAAGCCTGATTTCACCAACACATTCAAAGCGAAAAAAGAGTTTCCAGTCTTGTAGTCTTTGCCCGTGACTTTGTGAATGTTACTTTGGACCGACAGAATAATTTTTTTTAACAGTGACAGTGAAACGATTCGTTCCTATCAGTGGCTGGTTCCCGTGGCCGTAAAATCGCTATATGATATTTTTTCACTTATTGTGTAACAACATAGGTTGTCCTGTATGTACATTTAACATTCTGTTCTAAATAAATTGCTATTAAACATTTGGTTGTGACTTATTTTTATTTCCCCTTACATATTAATTAATATAATTGTTCGAAAATTATTGCAAAAATAAAATAATATGAAAATCATGATACAAAGGAAATACTCAGTAACAAAATTATTATTTTGTATTGTCCAAACATTCTTATTATTATTATACATATATTAATATATAATATATGCATTATTAATATTATACAGAACAATTTATTTCATAGTCATTATTTGTTTTAAAAATGTCGATATTCGATATTTAAACGTATTAAAATTTCTGATATCGTTACTTATATCAAAATCACGGTGACGCAAAGTCACTGGTAAAAATCACGGTGACAGAAATGTAGCAGTCACTGCTGTCACCGTTCTCAAAAAATCACTGGTACGCTCATCTCTACATTCGTCTATTGTGGTTGATGCTAATTGTCAGCTTTCTTTAAGTGGCCTACACATTACCTTGGCTCAAATCGGGGCATAAATCGGGCGCCGTACAAAATGCCCAACCGTGTTGTTGTTGCTTTTGACGCTGGCCCCAACAACCGTTTAAACTTTGAAAAGGAACCGCCTCTATCTCCTAATCTACAGCCCATATCGGATTTGCTAGGCAATCAATAACAGCTCATTGTTTAGTAGAAAATACTCATTAGAACAGAACTGTGACTGAAATATCTACTACATAAAAAACTGTGACGGCCTGTCACAGATTAGAAGCAATCGTCGTTGCAACTTTGAGTTCTATGTATGTGACAAAGTCACGGTTCACAAAATATCGCTAAGCTCTTGACCCTATGTCTAACTATGGTACCTAGAGGGTTTGTAAATGCTCGCTCACACTCGCGATCGGGAGCCACAGATAAAATTATCAGCCGCTCGCTCGAAAGAGCGTTTGTTTTCGAGAGCACGAAAAATTTTTTTTTCAATTAAAATTTTTTTTAAATAAAAAAATATAAATAAATAAACAATTTAAATACAATAATAAAATTTAAATAAATAATAATATATATTGTATATTCTTTGATATTCAGCACATTCCACACATGGTGGACTTGAACTGCACATAGTGCACATTTCATGTTCTATTTATCAAAAATTATATTTTGGTTTCTGTAACACTAAACTTTTCAGCATGTTACTGCATTAAAGCTTTCACTGTGTCAATTGACAACCAGAATACCAATTTGAAAAGCATTGACAAGCTGTGACAACTTGTCTTGACAATATCATGTCAAGCTGACAACGAGAATAGCCCTGTTAGTCTTGACATTTTATACAAGTAATATACAAAATTTTGTAATTTCGGAATACGTTTATTCAAATTAATGACAGAACCGATAATGACCATAGTTACGAAAATGTGTCATTTAAATATTAAGCTATCATTGTTTTTTGATCGTAGCATGTAATGCAGGAATACCGTAATCTACATAGAATTTGCCAAAGGGTTATTTCATATGTAAATACGAAATATACTTACAATTTCAGCCTGCGATGAAATTCTCAACGCAAAGGAATATGCATGTGCATGCGTTTAAAGTTTGCATTTTTTAGATAGGGGTTTGGAAAAACAACGCGTTAGGTAAAAAAATCATGATTAGGTTGACCTGCCTGTAAATGGTACTTCGCTGATAAAAAGTACCGTTTGTATGAAGAGTATGTGTTATATGCGTAAAGTATGCATACATATGTTTATACTTATGTACGTATATTGTATTATTAAGTACCTGTCTACTCGTGGAAACGGTAGCTACGAGGGCGGATTGATATTGAAGCTACCTAGCGCTAGGTGGCAGCACAAACACAAAAACTTTTAGAAATTGCGATCTGTCAAACGTCAGCTGTTAAAATTTCAGCCAAATTCATCGATTAGTTTATTTGTTGTAGTCGTTTGAAGTAAGCAACTTTTGTGTTTCTTGAAAAATGGAAAAAGTGAATTTCGTGCAGTGATTAAACACTATTATTTAAAAGGGCAAACGGCGAAAGAGGCAAAAGAAAAGCTCGATAAATATTACGGAAAACATCGCCGTTTTCTAACAGATCGCAATTTCTAAAAAAAAAGTTTTTGTATTTGTGCTGCCACCTAGCGCTAGGTAGCTTCAATATCAATCCGCCTCGTACTAATAATGACAACCCCAAGGCATCTGAGGGAGTCGACAAATTGAATCGGTATATTGTTAATATAGAATCTTTAATCAGCATAACGGTGATTAAGTGAATAAAATACAATAACTTTAATTTTATTCGTATTAATACTCAACAGATTAGTATCCACTCATATATATTTTGAAGCACTACAGTTATTAGGTTCAACCCGAATACTTGACTGGTTTAAATGAAGAAAATGAAGGTAGTCATTAAAACGTTAGGTTATCACAATAAGCACCAAATTAGGAGTAGGATAGAAGAAATAGGAAGGAAAAAGAAGGGGAATAAGATAAATATACTTAAAAACATATTTCACCTCAAGTAAAGCATTTCATTCAACAAATTCATTGATTCATAATTATTGCAAACAAAAGGCCGTTATTAAAGGCCGTTGCCGCTCCCTTACAAGCAGTCCGATACCAAGTCTAAACGAGGTCGCCATTACTACAGCCCGTCATAGCCGAAGGTACTCCGGGGAGAAACGCACGCGGCACTAACAACAGTAAGATACATACATCTAAGAAATTTTTATAATAATAAAATGCAATGTAATACAAATGCATATGCAACCCATAGATATAGATTGTAAGTAAACAAGTAAGTAATTAAATAATTAAAAATTATTATTATCATGACAATAATTTTACCTTATGCTATGTTTACACCGACCCCAAATGCGCATTTGTAATCACTCATTTGAAAAGTGTTTACACCGCCTTGTTTGCATTTCGTTTGACATTGATCAGACCAAATTTATGTTCTTTGTTTGCTTGATTTTTTTATAATTGTTTTTTGACAGCTAATTGACATTATTTCCCTTCCATTTTCCTTGCTTTGTTTTGGGATTTTATTTTTCCCTACGACAGGCTGATTCGAAATATTATTTTACAACTCGTTTGGATCTCATTTCGCCAAACTGAGATGATTTCGATAATGAGTGATTTGGCAATTTGTATGGGAAATGGGATCATTTGGCTTCTCATTTCTGGCTTTTGGGCGTAATGAGTCATTTAGCGTCGGTGTAAACGTGGTATAAGACATTAAACAGCAATAAAACCATTACCTCTTTTTAGCGATGCTTTGAAATTTGGCAATTTAGCCCTAATTCTTCACCAGAGCTTATAAAAAATGTTCAAAGTGTTAAAAAATAAGAAATAGTACTAAGAAAACAAATTATTTACTTGCTACCTACCATCAGCTTAGCTTCATCGCAAGAGCGGGAGCGATCAGGAGCGTTAGCAACCTAGAGCGCGAGCAAGCAGCAGCGGCAAAAAAAGTTTTTTATAGCTCCTGCTCACTCACGCTCTCGAAAACAAACGCTCTTTCGAGCGAGCGGGAGCGCTGAAAATTTAATCTGTGGTTCTTGCTCGCTCGAAAACACAAACGCTCTTTCGAGCTCGAAGCCGAAGCGCAAAAGCGCTCCCGAGAGCGAGCGATTACGAATCCTGGATACCTATATCAGTGAGTCGTGCGTTGCGCTGCTGGCAAAAAGAAATTGGAATACGCAGTCTTATAGCCTGTTTACATAAAATGGTTTTTCCAGGAATTTGGAATAAACTGTTTTAAGTCCCAAAACCATTCGTAAACTGTTTTAATTCCCTTGAAATTGTTGTTGCGATTCCAGCGCTAAACCAAAATGCTTTTGGTTTTAAGCCTCAGGTTTTAGTTTGCAAGCCTGTTTCGAAGTTCGGAATTGCAGACACACTATTTTTCTCCTTTTCTAATGCCAATAAGTTAGAAAGAGATAAAGTGAAAGTGCCACCAAACTATACTGCCAAATGTCAAAACAAATGCAAACGTTTTATGCCGTAAGTAATACATTTATGTAAATAACTATAATATCTAATAACTTACAAAAATTTAACTATTTCAGATGCAGAAATCAACAAAACGAACCTTGTGGTCGATGGGGGCGGAAGATATGCTGCTGGACCTCTGGCAAGAGAATATTGACGGCCTCCGCGGACTCCGAAAAAATGTCCATATTTATAGGGAGATGGCGGCGGTTATGGCCCAACACGGTCCATATTCTGTAAACTTGCGAATTTCGTCACCATACCAAAATACATTTCAACAATTTTTAATATTAATATTATTTTATTCATTGTATTATAAATTAAATTGATACACAATTTAAAAAATAGCTGCGTAAATAAACAAACACAAAACAACAGATGTTTATTTCTTCTTTTCGGTTTGACAGCCCGGACCGGATTATGTATGGAAACACTTGACAGCTGATTTATTTTCGAACACCTTAACCGGATTAAATATTTTTATGGAAACAGGCTATTATGGAAGTGGCTGAAATAAGCAACGCACTGACGGAGAGCACTTCGAATTTCCAATTTTTGTGTTCGCCACGAAGTGAAGTTGGCGGCAGATGTTAAAAAAATATTCGTGTGCGTGTGAATGTTTAAAAACTTTTTGTCAGATCATATGTATAGGACCAATTATAATATGATTAACCGAGCTTACGCCAGCTTAAGCAAACGAGCGATAACACAGAAATTGTATTTTGCAATTATAAGGTGCATAACGTAGTTTCGTTAAATTTATTTTGCTTAAGCAAGGAGCGAAATTGACAACAGTGGTTTGACAACAGAAAACAATAAAGTTCACATAAGCATATTATAGCCAGTCTTCTGCATTTGACATGCAGTTCCTTCACTTCTGATAGTTGCTTATGCCAGCGTAAGGATATTATAATTGGGCCTTATGTTGATGCAACGCTGTTATTTCGGTATAGCGCAGCGTCGTTTTTAAGGCGCAGTGATCAACGCAACGCAAGACGCACTAATTTAGGTACCACAGTAACTGTGGTAACTAAATAAGTGCGTCTTGCGTTGCGTTTCTGTCAAAATGAAATTGGAACACGCAGTCTTATGGAAGTGGCCGAAATAAGAAACGCACTGACGGAGACCACTTCCATTTCCAATTTTGACATGCGTTTGGAAGTGAAGTTGGCGGCAGATATCACAAAAATGTTCATGTGCGTGTGAATGTTTAAAAAGTTTTTGTGAAAACATATGGAGACGCAACGCTGTTATTTCGGTATAGCGCAGCGTAGTTTCTAAGGCGCAGTGATAAACGCATCGCAAGACGCACTTATTTAGGTACCACAGTAATGCCTTTTCATTTCTCTTTTGACTTCGATTCGGAGAACGAAATCACTTTTGTACGCCGATCGGCGTTATCTTTTATGCTGTCATTCTTGATTATCTATTATCAATTGTAATATTCTTCTATTGTTTATACCAGAGATTATCTCTGGTTTATACTATTTGATTTGTACACAATCGTTTATTTAAAAGTTTTTTGAATATTATGCTTTTTTTCATCAGATGGTTATAACGAAAATATTGAATAGAAATGGATCGCATACCTATCTTCGACCTGCATGAAATCTGCCGCATTTGTCTAAAGAACGATTTATTAGTCTCAATATTTAGTATAGCGTTCTTGATTCGTCCAATTGATATAGTAGAAAAACTGAATATTTTTAAGGTACAGGACAATGATATATTTACATGCTACTAAACTATGAGTGTGTATTCACAGTATAATCCTGACGATGGTCTACCAACTATGCTCTGTCAGTCCTGCATATACCGACTGCTAGATGCATATAACCTTCAGCAGTTGTCAGAGTCTTCGGAGATTCGCTTGCGTGATTATATGGTAAAGGCAACCGGATCTAGTAGCTTTTCTGCCGCGGGAGGTACAGTAATTAATAAAATGCTAGTGTAAGTATATAGTAATTTTACAACAAAAAAGATATGCTTCCAAATCCTTCATTTTCTAGAAGCAATAATGCAAATGTTTGCTTTTCATTAACATCAGTGAGCAATTCACAAGATGTGAAAAATACAGATAGTGTTGGAATATATGATAACATTTACGATATATTCGATGCAAAAGTGACAAACGATGTTGAAGTTGAGGATGATGTATTAAATGATGTTCTCATCGATGTAAGTAGTTTAACGCGTTCAGAAGCTGATGAAGATACTCTGAGTGATCTTCCAGCAGAAGCTTCATTAGGTAAAGAAGAATTGGATATTGCATCGCATAAAGTTCAGGCTAAAAAAAACACACTATCGGAGAGCAGACACAAGGTTAGTAGACATTCCAGTTTTTGAATATAATACGTATTAAATTTTTTTTTTCAAGGCTGTTGCCAATATCAATAAACGTCTCAAAAAGAATTCAGAAAAAGTTCTAACCCTTCCAGAGAAGTGCTTAGAATGTAGTAAGACTTTCAATTATTCTGGTTATTTAGAAGTTCATATGAGAACTCATACCGGCGAAAAACCATTCCCGTGCAAGGTAAGAAGCACATCAAAATTAAAAACACAAACTTAAACGAAATTTATATATATATTACTGCAAGGTAAGATTGAAGAGATTGAACGAACATGTGATATTTGTACTCCAGTTGTTTCCATTGTTGTTGTTTAGTCTAATTAATTTTTTAACAATTCTAATCCCGGCAATTGCAGTAATAACATCAAGGATTTAGCACTAAGATCAGATAAACATTTAAAATCTTTATTGCACTAAGATTTTCTTAAATAGTTACTAATTTTAATTGCTTCTATTTTAAAAGAATTTAACTTTTACAGGAAATTAATATGAATTTACTGAATTCAACCACACAATACAACGCCGATAATAAAATAAAGTAACCACCATACACAAGATACTGAGCGCGCGATGTTAGTCCAAAACCATTGTCTGTTACCACACAAAGCGTCAAAGCCGCTTGTAGGGAGAGCGCAACCAATGTGTTAATACCAAATATCAAGCCAAAGCTATCATTACTTAGATTGTCAGCTACTTCTGCGCTTGCTACCGTAATGACAAAAAAATATGCTATTCCAAATAAAATGTACATTGCGTAAGCCACCCAGATAATATTTGTAAAAGCTGATACAACTAAAAAGGCGCCCATCAATAGTGAGCAAACAGTTAAAATCCACCAGTGCCAACGATTTTGCTTAATTTTCACAAGTCCGGCCGCAAATGCGCTGACCGCACCGAGCAACGTAACGGCTGCCTCTACAGCTCCATTGTAGAAGTTTATGTGTTCGGGATCAATATCTTTCCAGAGGAATTGCACATAAGAAATTACTTGAAGTTGGCCGCATGTGGCCAGGGCCCACCAAATACTCCATTGTAAAACTATGGGATTGCTGTAGGCGTTAATGATGTGACTTAGCAGCAAGTGTATAGCATTCCGCCAGGAAAATTCGGGCACAGCAGCGGTCGGCGCTGTCGAATTCATGGAAAAACAATACAAAACATTCTTTAAGACTTTGTAGAAAGCAAATTATTTTGATATAAATACAAACCTACAGTTTCCTCTGCGTCCAAATTTAAATGTATATCCTCAACAGATTCTGTTCCAGAAGTTGATACATCAGTTTGTACATGTTTCTCAGGATAAAAGTACAAACTTTTATTTACTGCTGGCAAGGCCAATGCAAACAAGAGGGACAAAACCTGTGAACTAAACGATATATAATGCAACTCCCGATAGTTCATGGTTTTAGTTGAGACCAACATCTGTGCGAGTAAAGCGCCAAAGAACTTGCCACACAAAATAGCAGCGCGTGTGTGACCAGTGACATTATGGTAACGACTCTTTTCTACCTTGGCGTATATATATGTGTAGTAAGCCACTTCGCTGGCCATGAAAGTACCATAAAAAAGCTGACCTATCTGCAGCTCCAGCAGGCTCTTCGTCCAAAGCAAAATGGAGAAAAGCACGATGCCAGCGCAAGCTGAGATCACAATGATCGGTTTGTAATGTAATATATCTGTGATAAGGAAGACTATCACTAGCTGCGCCAACACCGCATAAGTGCCTAAGGGGTAGACTTCTTTATTCAGCTGCTCGTTGGTGACGTTGCGCCAATCACTAGTCAAATATTCTACGACGAAGGGCTCCGACGGACGCAATTCACGAAGGAAGCCGAATGTACAGACCAACAAGGATATGCGTAGCCATTTCTGCATTTTCTACCGATTCCACTGACACAAGTAACTTTTTGTGTTTACTTACTAAAAAATCGAAGTATTGAGTACTTCAGAAGCTACAAAGGCAACTACTTAATTTATTAAAACCGAATTAATTTGGGGAATACAAATGAGAGTAACCATTTGTTGTAATCTATTGAGATAACTAACGTGGTGTGTGAATATATAGCATTAGTATATAGCATTATATATAGCACAGATAACAAAATACGGCCCTCGACATTACTACATTCGCATTTCTCAGATTTATTTGGGATTGTCAGCGAAACCGGGCATTTTGTAGTTTGGTTTTTCGCATTTAGTATCGAGGGGTTCTTTATTCGAAACGTAAAACACTATATTTAACAATAACACAACTTCCATCTCTTCATAATGATAAGAAATGTATAGTTTAATTTTTTATAGTGATTTTTGTTGTTCCAGAATATTGTAATTTAGGTATATTTATTTCATCACAGAAATTGTTTATTTGAAAACGATGTGTTTTAGATTCACCTAGGGGACCCAAATTCTCTTTTGCACATACTGTCCTAAATTTAAATAACTTCACAACCTGTATTTATTTATTGTGAAAACTTATCTATGTATATGACAAAGTGTATTTTGACCCAATCGAACCCGCAACTCCAACGGCCACCAGGTGGCGCATAGTTGGTCACATTCTTCATGAACGCCATATTCTGCACTGATGCATGCGCTCGACATACATACGACTCGTATATTATTCGATGATATTTTGTGTACACATTTATTTTAGTAGTTTTTTATATTTGACGCTACAAAGAAATTATCAAGAAAATAAAAGCACAAATAAAACGCGTGAAAAACGTAAATGCGTTTATAAATCATAAGGCTCTGAATTTGTTTCTAACTAGATTTCATTTCTAAGTAAAATGCGATATCTTGTTTATGCGATGTTTGTTTATATTGTGATCCCAGAGCATGTCACCGTCCACCTATCGACATCTATTGTAGTCCTTGTAGATTTCTTGTTTTCAAATTCAATAAAAGTAAACGAAATTCGATGGCGGTCTATAATTTACTTATATTGAATTATCATATTTGATTTTAATGTTTTTTATTTATAATTTTTCCCTCTTAGCTTTGTTCCAGAAGTTTTACACAATCCGGAAATTTGATATTGCACATGCGTACCCATACTGGCGAAAGACGTTTTCAATGTGAAATGTGCGCCGGTTTCTTTACTACTTCGAGCAACTTGAAGGCACACAAGTTAACACATCTAGAGAGACGCGAGTTTGCTTGCCAAAAATGTTCACAGCTTTTTAAAACGCAGCGTGATCTAAGAAAGCACGAACCTGTGCATAAAACCACCAAAGATATCATATGTAAATTATGCCAAAAGGCATTTACAAGAAGTAGCTACCTGAGTGCTCATATGACCGCAGTACATCGTCGCACAAAGCATACTTGTCCTGAGTGCAATCGAATTTTTGGAAGTCGTTCGAATTTAGTATGCCACATGAGGTGAGTCAATCAGTTAATTAAGGCCACATTCAATGAATTGTCATTTTCAACATCTGGACAGAACCCATAATGGTGAGAAACCTTTTCATTGTAAGCACTGTACTTGGAAGTTTAATCAGTCCTCCGCATTAGTCAGACATATGAGGAAGCATGGCGAACAAAGGTTAAATATATTGTGCATTAATTGGGACGGTGTAGTAATTGGTTTTCAATTTTACGGTTTGGCGTCAGCAATACTATAACAGAAATCAGCAACAAAGCTTTAATTAGTGACTACATAAGGGATTCCAAATTAGATGTTCTATCGGGTGAGCTTATAACGCAAGAAACAATGCAATTGCAGCAGCAAAATGAGTTTGACAACATGAACAGTTTGTCACAGTTGAATACGCAGCTTATGGAAGAATCTGGCACGAATTTTACATTGTCTGGCACGTCTTCCTTGGATGTTTACAGTTTCACAAAAGATGGTATGGTTGGCTTTTCTATCAACCAACAGCAGCAGCAAAATACTTAATAAATTGTATTATCAATAAATGGAGACCTTGTTTCTTTGGTGTAGTAATTGTAATAACCTTCAGACAGTTATTTCAGATGTTACTTTTCTGGAAAGATTATCAGGCAGTATATTCATAAAATATTTATATGGTGTGTTTACGTCAAACGCCGCTCGCCTCGGGTCGTCTCTTCTGACTGCGCTTGTCAGCGGCCTCTCAACCTGCTGACATGTCGCGGCTTAGAAGAGGCGACCCGAAAGCTCGACTGCGAGCTTCTCACCGCGGAGTCGTGGGTGACCGAGCGAGCGGCCGACGCGCAGGAGCGACGTTCTTTGTTCTTCACTCTAGCTGCGACCGTGAAGCAAGAAAGACGTCCACAGACAACACCAAACCTTCATATTCACATTCACTCAAAACACATTGTACAAATTACATTAAACAGTGAAAACAATATACAATTAACAACACATCCATCATCAATCTTTTACCTCATCTCTTCAACAAAAACATTGGTCCTAAGCGAGCCGGATCGCGCTCCAGTCATCAAAAGAAAGTAAAGGACTGTACACCCGAATTTCGAAAACTCGGTGTAACGGTACCCTCAAGCAGAAAATCCATCACGTGGATTACCATATTTGTGGCTCATACACAAATCATTAGTGCACTCTAAACCGGTTTGTGCAGCCGCACTCTCAGAAAATATTCGAACGTAGGTTTGTGTTTTTCGTTGCTGTCGACGCCGCGCTCTCGCCACGGTACGATATAAAAACTCTGCTCGCGTGCTCCAACTCCGTTGCGCAGCCACGCTCTAAGCAAACAAACGTAGGTTTGTGTTTTTCTTCGCTGTCGACGCCGCGCTCTTTCTACGGTACGATTTAGAAACTCAGCTTGCGTGCTCCAATTCCGTTGCGTAGCGACGCTCGCGGCATAGAAACGTCGGTTTGTGTTTTTTCGTGCTCTTTCGCTATTGTAGAAACCAAAGGCTTACTTGTGTGCGCCAATTAACGTAAGCAGCCACTCTAAGCAAACAAACGTAGGTTTAGGGTTTATTCATTCTCGACGCCGCGCTCTTTAAACAGTGTGAGCTTAAAAAACTTTGTTTGCATGCTCAATCACTTGCGCAGCCTCGCATAAACTCGGCTGGAAAAAACGTTGGTTTTGCGTGTTTCTTTTTCGTGCTCTTTCGTTATTGAAGAAAAAACAAAGGCCTAGCTTGAGTGCTTAGAATCATTTAAACAAACGCACTAAGTATAAGCCTACGATCTGCAACACTCTGCTGATCTACCAATCTTTGGTGTACTTTTCGTTTGTTCTTCGACAAAATCAGATTATCGCACGCTTCTCGTGTAGCCTTAGTTTGCCCCACTGTTAAAACAAATACAGTCATTTGGTGCTCGCTAACGAAAGCAGAGAAGTTACATACACTTATCCTTGGAACGTTGGTGTATCAGGCTTACGCTCATCTAGTGAGCACTCTCTTCGAAGGCGTGTCTAAAGTGCGACATACATAAGAAACTCAAGGTCGCAAATCTCATCAGTGAAGTAATTGCATTTTGGTGAGAATTTCTACGCTCGACTGTGCGCTCTATCATATCTGGTGTAATCAGCAACGAGCATCGATATAGCGTGGTATACAGTGGGCGACCGCTGAATTTCGTTGGTAAAAAATATTAGTTACAATCCATGCTAAATAATAAAAAATAAAATAGACACTAAAGAGTTTGTTCTTATTTTCTCATTTTTCAACAGAGGTTTAGCTCCTGGATTTTATTTTTTTACAACCTTGTTACGTTTTCATTGGTAACATTTTTCAACAATGGTTGCCCTCGATACTTTTATTCGTCTCGCCGACGCTCTCGTCGAGTTTGAAGTCGATTTTCAGGCAACGCCTTCTCGGGAACACACCATTCGTACGCTCGACCTCCAAAGAGACGAAATCAAGTCTCAATGGATGTTGATCAAATGCACGTTTGACAACATCCTGTCCAAGATGGAGTCAACGAGCGAGGAGGCAAGCACTTTAGAAACCCTGAAGGAAAAGCGTCGCCATTGTTATGCCGTCTACCTACGATGCACCGACACCATCATAGAAATGATAGAGAATCTAGCAACTCCATCCGCTTCAGCGGAAGCCTCATTCGTCGAAAGTCCGTTAGGTTACAATATTAGCTTGCCCCCCTGTGACACCGAAGTGTTTCGCGGCGATTCCCTCTCGTGGCCCTCTTTCCATGACATGTTCACGGCCTTGTATATCCAAAACACAAGGATAGCGCCGGTGGAAAAACTATTCCACCTCAACAAGAAGACTACCGGTGAAGCCAAAGAGATCGTCCAAAAATCTCCGTTATCCAATGCTGGTTTCAGTCAGGCCTGGAAAAATCTTTCCGATCGGTATGAAAACAAACGCGTTCTCGTCAACACGCACCTGAAGAAACTTTTTGGTCTCGCCCCGGTTACCAAAGAGAATGGAAGCGACATAAAAGACTTGCAGCGAGAAGTTAAAAACATTCTCGCAGCCTTAACGCTTCAAGGGATTGACACCTCCAACTGGGACGCCATAATCGTCTTCCTGTGCTCCAGTCGCTTGCCAGATGCTACCCTTGCGCTATGGGAACAGTCCATCCAGGAAAAAGCTGAAATTCCCCAATGGACTGATTTCGACGCCTTTTTGACGCATCGTTTTCAAACGCTCGAGACTATGCAGGATATAAAGAGCGCTTCCAGCACGAGAGGTACACAAGCAAGCCAACCTGCACCAGCAGCAAAACGCGTCAATACATTTCAGCTAAACGTCGCAATAGACAGTTGCCCTCTGTGTCGCAACCAACACAGTATGCGGGTGTGCTCTCAGTTCTTGAGCCTGGACATTCACCAACGGCTGAATGTCGTCCGGAAACACCGCTTGTGCAACAACTGTCTGTCCAATTCACATTCTGTGAAAAATTGTCCGAGTCGTTATAATTGTGCTAAATGTAACGAAAGACATCACACACTGTTGCACCGTGAACCAACTTCAGCCCCCTCGACCCTTGTACCATGTTCGACTCAAAGAACCTATCAAGAGCGCAAGCACGATAAAAGATCTGGTGCACAGATGGCAACTGTCGTGAAGCCGGCGCACGGTCCTACCCGGCCCGCCTTCAACACCGATCGATCTCAAACCCATCGCGCCGCGAACGTCGATCGACCACACTCCGCAGCGAGACCCGCAACAGTTGAAGCCTCTCCGAGGCCTTCAACCTCGGCTCAAGCCGCCCAGACAAACCATCCGATTAACATACAGTCCACTCCTCAGACTCAACGGAATCCTCAAGCTCAGCAGGATTCCCCAGGTATGCTTCGCAGCCTCACCAAAACAGGTGTTGTTAGGGACTGCAATGGTCACAATATACCATAATGACATCTGCTACATCGCTCGAGCTCTGATCGATCCCGGATCAGAGATATCGTTCATATCGGAACGAATCCAAAAAATGTTGAAACTTCCAATGCAGCCCGTAAATGCAATGGTCTCCGGCCTTAACGAAACCGTTTCGGCAAAAGTTTCAAGGTCCTGCGATTTCATACTCAAATCGCCTCAGGACCCACTCTTTCAAATCCACGTCACCGCTTTAGTGCTGTCCCAAATAGCGGGAAAACTCCCGTCGCATTCTTTAGACAGCGCGATGCTCCGTAGTCTCCCTCGAGACTTCGAGCTAGCAGATGCAAACTTCGTCACAAGCCAGCAGATAGATGTCCTCATAGGAGCCGACCTCTATCCTGCGATATTGCTTGACGGTATCCGCCGTGGCGTGTTAGGCTCCCTGATAGCCCAACAAACGATGTTTGGGTGGATCATAACCGGACCAGTTCCCGGTCTCCAATCCGATAGCCCGAACATCAAGGTGGCCTTCTTCAATGAGTTTACAATCGAACAACAGTTCGAACGTTTTTGGGAGGTGGAGGAACTTCCCAAAACTCACATTCTATCTCCCTCAGAAAAGTTTTGCGAAGAAAATTTCGTAAAAACGACACGGAGACACGATGACGGCCGTTACATAGTCGCTTTGCCGTTCAAAAGCAACTTTCCTAAAGGACTCCGCCTAGGTGCCTCGCGACAAACGGCACTCATGCAGTATTCGCGAAGCAAGAGGCAAGGCTACTTAAGACTCCAGACTTTAAACGGCAATACGATGAGGTAGTGACAGAGTATCTCGACCTGGGACACATGGTCGCCGTTTTACCTCCGCAGATACAACAGCAGCCCACTCACTACTATTTGCCTCACCACGCCGTCATCAAACCAGAAAGCACGTCAACAAAGGTAAGAGTCGTGTTCAACGCATCATGCCCGACAACGAGCGGGCTGAGTCTGAATGATGTCTTGCATGCTGGCCCAGTCTTACAAACCGACTTAACCTTCTTGATGTTAAGATGGCGCTTCTGCAGGTATGTTTTCAGTAGCGACATTCAAAAAATGTATCGCCAAATTCTGGTCGACCAAAAACATACCCCCTTTCAAAGAATTCTCTTTCGCGATCCAATTAATCTCGAAGTTAGGGACTACGAGTTGCAGACAGTAACCTTCGGCGTCAACTGCGCACCATTTTTAGCGATCCGCACTCTTCTGCAACTGGCAGAGGACATACAACACGAATTTCCGCTTGCGGCTCAGATCTTGCGGCATTGTATGTACGTTGACGATGTACTAGCAGGCTCTCATGACTAGCTAGCCCCCATTATCGTCGCCGCAAAAATGATTATCCAGCAAGTGTGGTTGGATAAAATTGAGTGGGATGAGCACTTGCCCCCTATCTCACAGCAAACATGGCTTAACTTTCTGCATAATTATCACCATATTGCTGCGATACGAATACCGCGGTGGATTGGGTTTACCCCGGACTGCGAAGTGGACTTTCACGCCTTTTGTGACGCATCTCAGAAGGCATACGCGGGTGTCATTTTTGCCCGCGTGAAAATAGCTCAGGATGTTCATGTGTCATTGTTGTATGCTAAAACAAGAGTAGCCCCCATCAAAACATTGTCTCTGCCTCGCTTAGAGCTCTGCGGAGCCACTCTACTAGCCGACATGGTGGACGCATTAGTACCACACATGCACGTACGACCAGGCAACGTTTTCTGCTGGACAGACTCTACCATTGTTCTTGCTTGGCTTAGAAAGCCTCCTTGTGTCTGGGCCACCTTCGTGGCAAACCGCGTGTCTAGAATCATTGAGAGAGTACCAACCACTCAGTGGTTTCATGTTGCATCGCAAGATAATCCTGCCGATTTAGCTAGCCGCGGTTCAACTCCACAAGACTTAGCTCTGAGCTCCCTTTGGTGGAATGGTCCGCCATGGCTCCTCCACGACAAACATCGTTGGCCCGAACTGCGAACTGCCTCCGAGTTTGCTACCGCGCTGGAAGAAAAGCCGGTGAAAGCGCTTCATATTTCCCTCAATAGTGACGAAGATCCACTCGAAAGGTTTTCCTCGCTAGACAGAGCCTTGCGCGTGTATTCATATGTGCATCGTTTCATTCATAACGCTCGTTATCGTGATGACTCGTTGCATGCCACTTTGCGTCTCTCAACGACAGAGATACAAGACACAAAAACTCGTCTCACAATTCTTTGTCAAAAGACCTATTTTGGTGATGAATACCACGCACTTGAAGCCAAACGACAATTTAGTTCAAAAAGTAGTCTGCTTTCGCTCAACCTGTTCATCCATGAGGACAAGACATTGCGTCTTGGCGGGCGGTTGTCGTCGTGTCCTAACTTGTCATTTGACGAACGACACCCGATCCTCTTGCCTTACAAATGTCACCTGTCGAGATTACTAGTGCTCTTTATTCATCAGATATCACTGCACGGTGGTCATCAATTGATGCTCCGGTTAATCCGGACCCAATACTGGATTCCAAGAGTGAAGAATCTCATTAAAACGACTATTCATCGTTGTAAGCCGTCCATCTTACAACAAAAGAAGCAGAGAACACAGCTCATGGCTGCGTTGCCAGAAGAACGCACCACGTTTTCCCGCCCCTTCACCAACACTGGTGTTGACTGGCCGCGCCTGTTTAATTACCAAGGGCTATGTTTGCGTGTTCGTCTGTTTCGCAACGAAGGCCATTCATCTTGAGGCAAGTAGTGACCTTTCGACGGCAGCGTTTTTGGCAGCGTTTTCCCGCTTCGTCGCCCGACGAGGTTGTCCAACTAAGGTCTACTCGGATAACGGCACGAACGTCGTTGGCGCCGCGAAAGAGCTTAAAAAGGAATTCCAAGAATTCCTGCGACGCACACGCGACTTGATCGAGGTCAAGTATTCGCACCAGAATGTGTCCTGGCACTTCATCCCTCCTGGAGCTCCTCACATGGGAGGACTCTGGGAGGCCGGAGTTAAGAGCTTAAAAACCCACCTTCAAAAGGTGGCTCCAGCTGTGAAGTTCACTTTCGAAGAGTTCTCGACTCTTCTCAGTAAAGTAGAAGCGTGTCTTAACTCACGCCCTCTTCATGCGCTCTCAGAGAATCCCACCGTCATGGAAGCGATCACTCCCGGTCACTTTCTGGTGGGTGGTCCTCTTCTTGCTCCAGCTGAACCTGAGAGTCTTGACAACCCTCTTTCGGTGCTCAACCGCTGGCGACCAGTTCAAGCCCTAGCGCAACATCTTTGCCAAAGGTGGAAATCTGAGTATCTACGAGAACTCCAACGTCGCACAAAGTGGCGAACTCCTCAGCCCGATCTCCGAATCCACGACTTGGTAGTCATCAGAGACGAAAATCTACCCTCCACTGCTTGGCGGTTAGGCCGCATCAACAGGGTCTATCAAGGCAAGGACCAGAGAGTCCGGGTTGCCGATGTGCGCACGGAAAAGGGTCAGGTTACCCGACTAATTACCAAACTAGTGTCCCTCCCAGCTTTAAGACGAATTTCTACTAATGTGTCTTCTCTCCACAGATTACCAATGAAGCTGATCCGGCGCGAGTATTCCCGCTTCAGGGCTGACCGTATGCTGACGCTTCCAGCCGCCGTACCGTCCGTTACGCCCCCTCGCCACGAGGCCCCCATGCTCCCGGCCATCCTGAAGAACCCCCCAGAAGACGACTGGTTGGAGATGGACGCCTCCTCGCACTCAATCTCGGAGCCGACCGATAAGCAACCAGAAGAAGTGCGCCCCATGAGTCCCCGACACCGCATCCTCAACGACATGTGGCAGGTCAAGGCGGCCCGCGACCTAGAGATCGAGGTGCCCCAATCGGCGGTCGTGCAGCTACGTCCATCACGGCCGATGAGCCCTCGCGAACCGATGTTCGACCAGGTTCGGCAGGCTTACGTCGCCCGCTGGCTGATGACCGAAGTGCTCAAATCTGAGGGCGAGCCGCTCGACCGGCCCGAATCGCCACCACAATCTAGATCGCCGGGGTCGCCGATGGCGCTTGACGACGCCGAGAATGACGAAGACCACCTTCCGGCCCTGCTGCGGTACTTTAACGAGGTATCTTCGACACCACAACTACGGCAACCGCTGTCACCGAACCGTGCCGTGGCTCCACCCCCCCAACAACCGTCGCATCCGCCGATGAACCCAAGCCGAGGCGCGATCCCGAAGTTGGCTCCGCCCCAACCTCGGCAATCGCTGGTGCTGGGCCACTACGCTGACCTAGGAGCAGCCTCAACACGCGGGCGCCCGCCCTCGCCAGTATACGATGTCCGGCTCATCGACCTGGAAGCAGCCTCGCGACTGCCGCTACCACCTCACCAGCGAGGCACTCGTGGCATCCGACCGGCTAGGCGAGAGAGAGCGTCACCTCTAAGCCTCCGTCTGTGTGATACGTATGCACGGCACCTCCATCGGGACCCAGGTCTGAACTATGCGGAGGTGACAACATGTTGCCCGTGCTGCCGAGGACATCACGCCCTGCGGTCCTGCGAGGACTTCCGCAGACAGCCCGTGGACGAGCGGCGGGAGGTAGTGAAGCGGCATCGTGTTTACCGCAATTGCTTGGCGCAGTCCCACCAATGGGACCGGTGCCGCAGCGTCCACCGTTGTCTGTGGTGCAGACAAGCCCACCACACGCTGCTCCATCGTCAGTAGACGCCCCCCGGCGTGGACACGTCGCGCCGCTATCGCTCGCTCTGGCTCGGGGCTCCGTGGGGGACGTGTTGCAGTCCTGCAAGGCGGGCGGAATGTTTACGTCAAACGCCGCTCGCCTCGGGTCGTCTCTTCTGACTGCGCTTGTCAGCGGCCTCTCAACCTGCTGACATGTCGCGGCTTAGAAGAGGCGACCCGAAAGCTCGACTGCGAGCTTCTCACCGCGGAGTCGTGGGTGACCGAGCGAGCGGCCGACGCGCAGGAGCGACGTTCTTTGTTCTTCACTCTAGCTGCGACCGTAAAGCAAGAAAGACGTCCACAGACAACACCAAACCTTCATATTCACATTCACTCAAAACACATTGTACAAGTTACATTAAACAGTGAAAACAATATACAATTAACAACACATCCATCATCAATCTTTTACCTCATCTCTTCAACAAAAACATGGTGTTAAAATACTTAGACCTTTTATAAAGTAAACTGGAAAGCTGGCCATATTTAAATTTCTAGTTCTTCAACTTATTTATTACTTATTATATTATTAAATTATAATCGTTATAATTATAACAATTAAACTAGTGTATATATTTCAATTAAATCTTCTTAATATAGTCAGAGTAAATATGTAATAACTCTGAAGTAGTACGTGGTTGAACTACATTCAGAGCATATTCGAATTGTGCCCACTTGACTTCGGCTGCTTCGAAACTTTGCTCAATAGCCTTCAAGGCAGCTTCGTGGCAAACTGCTTGTAGCTCAGCACCTGAATAGCCCTCAGTGCCTGCAACCAGCTGCTCGATATCAACGTCTGCAGCCAAGGGCACAGCCCTTAATTTAATATTAAAGATTTCACGTCTTGCTACGTCATCGGGCAAACCTACATAAACAATGCGATCAATTCTTCCAGGTCGTAGCAAGGCTTTATCAATCATGTCTGGACGATTAGTAGCTGCAACAATAGTAACATTTTGCAAGGATTCCACCCCATCCAGTTCGGTCAGAAGTTGCGTTAGAACTCGTTCTTTTACAGATGTACCACTACCCTCGGAGCGTTCACCACCGATAGCATCGATTTCGTCAAAGAATACAATTGCCGGTGCCACCTGACGTGCCTTTCGAAAAACTTCACGCACCGCTCGTTCAGACTCGCCCACCCACATCGAAAACAGTTCAGGTCCTTTAATAGAAAGAAAGTTTAACTGACTTTCGGTAGCTAAAGCCTTTGCAATCATAGTCTTCGAGCAGCCAGGTGGTCCAAACATTAGCATCCCTCGTGGCGGTTTAATGCCGAGACGTTTAAATTTATCCGCATGGAGGAGCGGCCACTCTATAGACTGTTTCAGTTGTAACTTGAGCCTCTGTTGGCCACCAATATCGGACCATTTTACGTTCGGATTTTCAATGAGTATTTCGCGCATGGCAGATGGTTTAACATATGTCAAGCAGTTGCGCATATCCGACGCTTGTATGCTTTTTTGCGGTGATTTTAATGCAACCAACGAGGCACTGTATACTAAGTTAGAAAGATCAGCACCAACGAATCCATGTGTCGCCGCGGCAATAGCTTCGATGTCTACACTGGTTAAATTATGTTGCACCTTACGCAATATACATCGTAAAATACCGACACGTGCTTTGGGACTTGGTGCTGTTATCTCTACCTCTCTATCAAATCTACCACAGCGACGAACTCCAGTATGTAAAGCTTCTATGTTAGATGTGGTTGCAAGCAGGAAAATGCGTTGTGCTTCCTTTTTATCAATAAGCGCGTCCAGTATGCTTAAGAAGGCCACAGAAACTCGTTTGACGACTTCGTTTGTTTCGTGTTTCGGGCAGAGATTGTGTATATCTTCAATGATTATAAGTGTCGGCGTGGGATATTCGTAATAAGCTTGCTCAAAGTACTTCGCGAGATTTTTTTCAGTTTCACCAAGAAATTTACTAAACAGTTCGCTGCTATTAATTTTAATCACAATTGGCTTTAGAGGCGAGTCAGTGTTTTGCAGTCTGCTACACATAGCTTCACAAATTAATGTTTTCCCACAACCAGTAGAACCGTAGATCAACATGGCTCGTGAGATTTTAACACCTATTTTAAATTTAGGTGATTAATCGTTTCTGGAATAAGAATGTTTTTGGATGTGTCTTTGTACATTCAATTATTCAAAGTACATTCACTTGAATGTAATTCTTGAAATAATTCGAAAAATTCTTAGATAAATGCATTATACAATTTAAGTTAATTTTAATGTTGCTCTATTGTAATTTTGTATTAAAACCAAATTTAAAACGATGTTAATGTTAATCGGATATAAATATTAAACAATTTAAATTTCACTATTGCAAACGTATTGCAATAATGAAAGATTCAAATATACTGTAATCTAGAAATATTATATGTATAATATTTATTAAGTGAAATGTATGAAATCAAAGCTTCCGAATCAAAAATTATTTTAAAATATTTTTTGGTAAAAACAATTCTAAATTTACCTTGGGGTACTTCTCTTAAGGACAGCGCTATGTCCATTGACTCTTCAATAACTTTTAGTTGCTCATCTAAACCACCAACATCCGCTCTTGTGAGCCGAGTTAATTCTGTTTGCGTGTTGTGGTTTCGCTGACACTCAACACCAAGTTGAGTGCTAAGCACAACTCTAAAAAACTTGTAATCATTTTCCTGTCCAAGTCGGATTTTTTTAAATGCTGCATTTAAAGTGTTTTCCTCTGTGCTTTCATCTTCATTACTCCAGCTAACAACTTGAAACTTCAGCATCTTATTGAAGAAACTGAAATGTATCATACTACAATTGGTATATATACGATTTTTTATCTCTTGTTTCAACGAGCGATTCAAATCGCATAATTGCTGTGAGTTTAGTGGGTTCCATTCCGGTGTACATAATAGTTTGATTTTAACCGTTTTCGCTATACATACGTTGTCTTCAGGAAGCGCTTTTATCTTAACGCAAATTCCTTTAAATCGCTGCCAATAAAGTTCAAAATCTAAAGATAATTCAGTTTTCGTTTTTAGTGAGACAGCAGAAGACAAGTGCACGCACCTTTTGAATTTACAAACACTGTGGTTAAAAATCTTTCCGGTATGGGCCACACCGTTCTAACAAGCGGAGCCATGTCATTTTCCAAAGTTGCCACAATTACAGCCTGTCCTATATGTAGTTGTGTTAAACGCATGACACCCTCAGATATGAATATCAACTGATTCACATATTTTATCGGCATGTCTTCCAACTCGTCAATATTTAAAGTCTGTTCATCTATGCTACATGTATAAAGTACGCCATTCCAAACGTGTTCGAAGCAAAATCTCGACGAATCATTTAAGTGATCAATGGGACACACCATCTCATGTTTTCCCAATTCGTTGGTTGTTAAATGAACATTGCAGGACTCGCAATAAAACCACGAAGCGGCAGTGGACTTCTTACTTGATGATTTGGGTGGCATGTAGAATACTGAAACTTGCAAAGTTAATCCTGAAAAAATGTTTACACGATTGGGACTTTTATATTTGCAGTATGTATTTATATCAAGCACAACAGCTGTTGTATCAGCTATTTGAATTTTTCACTTCAGCTTCAAGATTATTGACCCTGGCTACACGTATTAGCTTTTGAAACATGCTGTAAAGGAAAAGAAATGCGGATATTACACTACGACCTTGTTCGGCAAAACTGTAAAATTGTTATTGCTTTCTGTACAAAGTTGTCAACTTTACGCTCTCAGCTTTCAGAGTTGAGTTTATCCAGAGAAGATGAACTTCTGCGAAGCAACACAAAATGATTGTTGTCGACGAAGACAAATATCTCTGAACAGTATGAAACGTCAACTTGTATTTGTAATGAAAGCTATTTGATTCTTCTATGTGTAATCACATACCAAACAAAATTTTGATAGTGGCATGTTACATTGCAATTTTTTGATTGCTGCAATTTGGAATATTTTACTCTCTCAAAAAATTTTATTTGCTGGTATGTTACATTGCAATCACTTTGACATCAATCTGTCAAAAATAGTATTAGAACTATGCGCAGTATTTCATACCTATTTGCGATTTTGCAGGCATGACAAATATCAAAAGTTATAAACAATGCAAGCAAATAATTTAAGGAAATTCTACTTAAATTATTAACAAACGCTCAATGTTTTGTTTAAAGCACGAGCCTGAGAGAAATAATCATTGGGACATAATGTGGAAATTTATTTTTTGCATCAACAAATTAGCAATCGCAGGTAACGAAGTATATTTTTACTTGAATGAAATTGGTTGCAGAAATAAAGAGTTGCTTTGTGCAATTATTTTCACCTAAAATTCCTTTTTCTGATAAGAGTGGATCTTTTTTACTGCAAAATGTGCATAATTTTTTATTACGCCACACAAAAACACCGTTTTAATTGAAAGTTGGAGTTGTCGACGGCAAATTTTTTGATTGCGGGATCCGTAGTTCATCGGCTCTCTTTCTCTCACGGATGAACTCGGCATTGACAGTTTTATACAGAAAACAAAAACAAAGAACAAATTGAAACTCCAACAACAACATCAGATGCTTGAGTTCTCGTTTCCGAGTTATGGCCCTTTACAGTTTGGAAATGTCAGACCTAAATCTCCTTAACTGTAAAAGACAGCTAAACATCATTAGTGTCCTTGGAAGGGTTAAAACTATTTTTCATTTAAGTCAAATAAAATTTTAACGAAAACCGTTTACTTTTAGAGAAATATGAAATTTTAGATTTTTAGTAACATTTTCCTGAATTCATTAATTTTTTTAAGTAAATGTATGTATGTATAATTGACCTATATATTTATCACAATATTAAGTAGAGTCCTTTCCTTTTTATGGAAGTATATATGTATAGCCAGTCGGTCGGCCCCTGATAACTCTGCCTACCGGGCAATGTCCCCCTAACTACCAAGCTACGCCACTGTATATAGCCCCCTTTCCAGCTTCGTATGGAGCAAAGATAATTATCTCTGGTGCGAAGGGCTTCCAACCGCATTTTTTTGGACATTTTGTTGTATTAATAATGCAATAAAAAAAATAAAAATTACCGCTGATAAACTTGGCATGTCAGCGATCGCTCACACCGCTGACACGTAACCGATCAGGAGAGGCAACATGAAAGCTCGACTGCGAGCTTTTCCCCACGGGTTCGGGTGCTGTAAGAGCGAACCACCGACACTTCTTTCGACCCTTACGACATCAACCACCGAACGAGAAGGACGTCTCAGCAGCCGCAGTACAGACAACACACAAACTATATACAACACAACACCTAAATTAATAGTTTTAGTTAATCATATTTACAATTACATACATGTACACAAATAAAACCACAAAACAAGCAACCAATTTGAACACAACAGTGCCTTTTGAAAGAAGCATTGGTCATAAGCGAGCCGGATCGCGCTCCATCCAACAAAAAAAAGAAAAGTAAAGGTCTTGCTTTGTGTTTAAATTCTATTTGATACATTAGACTATTGTGATATATTAGACTAAAGTAATTAGAATATTTTCTGTGTGAGCAACGTATATATTTAATATATTCAACATATATAAATATAATAAATATAATATATTTAATTCAACATATGTATATACATACACGAAAAAATATATACGCAGGACTATACACCCGAAATTCGAGATTTCGGTGTAACGGTACCCCCAACAAGAAAATCACGTGGATCATTTTTGGAAGGGAGAGGAACTCGCTTGCTAACCCCTCTGGAAAGCTTTGCAAAGAGAATTCCGTAGAAATGACAACAAGAGGCACTGACGGCCGCTACAACGTCACTTTACCATTCAAAAGTGGATTTTTCGACGCATATCGTCCGAAAACTTCACGGCAAATGGCCCTCAAAAAATATTTGCGATCAGAAGTACTATACAACGTAAACAACAATAAAGACTTCAAAAAGCAATATGGTGATGTAGTACAACACTATCTCTACCAAGGACACAAACTCATCATGAATTCGGAATGAACAACTACGCTGCAAAAAAAGATGGTTAAAGTTTTCTACCCTTATGTGAGTCGCTTTTCACACATTACTCGTCATCGACGAAACTCGCCACATACCATGCTGCACCTCTCAACGACAGAGACTCAAGACACCAAATGTCGTCTTAAGCTTATCTGTCAGAAGCCATATTCCTTCGAATATGTGCCGCTGGAAACCAGCCGAAAATCGCGTTTGAAAAGTTGTTTGCATCAGCAAAACCAATTTACTCATGAGGACAAGACGCTGCGTCTTGGGGGGCGGACGTCCTCATACCCTAGTTTGCCGCTGACGCCCCAGCTGAGTCCGAGAACTATGACAAACCGCTCTCTTTATTCAATCGATGGAAACGAGTCCAAGTCCTAGCTCAGCATTTCTCCCACCGGGAGAAATCTCAGAATTTTCGAGCTCATCACGCTAAGTGGAAAATGTCACAACTTCACCTCCAACTTAACGATCTTGTGGACATTGGAGAAGAATACATTCCATACACTTCTTGGTGGATTGGCCGCATTGATAAAACATACCAGGGAAAAGACCAACGAGTTAGTGCCACTAACGTTCGACCAGAGAAAAGCCGGGTTGCACGCCCTATCACCAAACTAGTATTCTTGACGAGTTTATATCGAACCATCACTAATATTTTCTTTCTCCACAGAAAAATTATGAGGTTCACTCTTCCAGAGTACGCATGTTTCCGGCTAGGCCAGATGCTGGCGCCGCTAGCCGTCATCCGAACAAATTCGCCTCCACAGCGTACAGCGCCAAAACTACCGCTGATCCTACAGAAACTCCAAGAAGTTAAGCGTCGGAAAGTCAACACGTCCAGGGACCTAACATCAGATGAAGCATTACCGCCTATGCCACGACACTCTCGGCTGAATAGTAGCAAATTGCGATCATCGCAAATATTCGCTACGCCTATGTGTCAGGCTGGCCAGGCACGACTTTGCCCTTGTCGTGGCCGACTTTGCAAATCAGAACAGTCGCAGCACCACAACTGCAGTCACCACAGCTACTTTAATCGCAAGAAGAACAACAGCAGCATTTCCGAGTGATACCAGATAGTTCTTAAAACTAATTGAAGAACAATTAAAAGTCCGGGCGTATCAAGAATTACAACTTCAGCATTATCAACAGTAACAATAGCTAAGTAAAATTAAATTTGGTTGAGAATTGATACAAAATAATTCCATTATTATAAACGTTTATTTTTCCAATTGAACCCTTAATTTCGCTAAAATTAAGTAGTAATCGAGGCTGTACTATATGGACCAGTTACTGTTGAACATCATTGGAGGATCAGATCCATTTCCCGCAAATTGTCCGACATCAAATCACGTTCTACTTGTGCCGAAGTTGCTAAAGTTTGATTCAAAAACAAATCATAATGCTGTGAATCTGTTGTAGCAGATGCAATATCCGGTTGATTGGGTATGATATGAGGAGAGGACATGAGATCTATATCAAACAAACCCAGATCCTTTAAGAGATCTTCTTCTGTTGGAGTCGATATTGCAGTTCGCTCCATTTTAAATTCTAAGCCCTGTAGTAAACAATCCTCTTGGTTTTCCGTTAAGCCATCAAAAATTTCTGCTGGCTGTTCTACAGCTTCCTCTCCGAAAATTACGTTCGACATTATATTCCCGTTCGGATTATCATCTTCATCGTCAATTTCTTGTGGTTTCAATGTGCTTGACTTGTATTGAAAATCACTTTCTTTAAAATCAACTTCAATTGGAAAAAGTTGAGGTAGAGCCTCGATTCGTTCAACGACGGATCTGTTAAGTTGTGCCAAACTCTCAAGTAAACAGCGGAGCTGTTTGTTTAAGTCTGTGGCATGTTTGCTTTCTAATAATTCCATCTTTTCTAAAACGTCTGTGCGCAATTTGGCGAATTTACTTCTCGCCTCTTGGCGACATCTAAGTATGAGCCGATAATCGTAATTACCCGTCTCAACGCGATACAATGGCTCTTGCAAAGCTGCATAACCGTGTTCCTCATCATCCATCTCTTTGACTTTCAAACAGTAAGACAAATACGTAAATTTGGCATCGGTATAACGACGTACCGTTAGTTTGGTGTCCGGAATTGCTTTATTCAAATATGTCCCTATATCATCCAACACGGGCTTAACTTGTTTTAGAATTTTTAAACCGTCCTTTTCCAATTTCCTATGAAATTCGCCAAAAATGCGAAATGCCTCAGAAGCACGCTGTTGCGGCTCGCGAACACTAATTTGGGTAAAAATATCACCAAAGGACTTGTACGTTTGTAATAAATCATAATATGCTTTCAACATACGTCGAGCATGTGCGACCAGTCCTTTATACATTACTTCAGTGCCTTCGAGCTCTTCCAAACGTTTCACAAGCGAGTCGTTGCAAAGTATAGCACGTGATAGACCCAACGTATCTGCTGTGCTATTAGACATTGAATCCACGAGACGATGCTTTAATTTCTTTAGAATGATATCCAATGATTTACCCTGTTTGGGATCAGCATGAAGCTTATTATAATGAATAGTAACATCATTGGATGTGGCCTGTATCATTTTGGCAACCTCGACTTTCGTTTTTCCTTTCACACTAACCGAATTTACAGCAAGTAATTCATCCCCACTTTGTAAGGAACCTTGAAAAGCTGCTGGGGTGCCATCGAAAACCTTAAATATTAATCGCAGTATTTTAATGATAATGTTTCATTTCAATATTTTCATCATTTGAACAACTGTTCAACATTTAATATAAAATAAATTTACCTGAACTATATATAAACATGGGCACATCGGAGCTCCTCCTCCTATGCTGATCCCTATTAGATTATTTTTGTCCTTAGTTATGACAAGTGAACTTGTTGTGACTGTCATGCCCCTAACAAAAATATTATGGATTAGAATATATCAATTTATTAATTATTTCCAATTTCTATACGTATGTATATGAGTATTTCGCTTTTAAAATCGAATGAGGTTATTCATATATGGTTTAACATTTATATTTCACACAACACAACTAACCTCTATAAAAATACAATCATTACTTACTAATTCATTTATTACTTTACTAAATTAAATGAGCAAGCTTAATACAAAACCAATTGAAGCAAACGAATAATAATCAGGAGTTTTTACTAAACGAACTAATATTTAAGAGACTTATGTTCGTATGTATGTATCAAAGTAATTTGTTTGTACATTTTTCAACTTAAAGAAAAATACAATGACAAGCAGTTGTTTTAGTTTTGAAAAATACGATGAGTTCATGCGTATTAAAATCCATTATACACTAAATTCGTTGTTCTTTTTATCTTTCTACCATATATGTATTGATATTATGGTAGGATCCTTTTATGTTTACATACACATATTTTATGAAACAATTTAACAGCGCATATACATTATGATATTGATTTAGTACTATCTGTTCTGAATATTAATTTAAGTAAACATTACTTTTCACATCTAAACGATTGCGCGTAAATCCCAGGAGAATTTGAATTTCGAAGGTTGAAGCATATGCTCTAAACATGGCAGTAATTTGTTTACCAATGAGTCATTCATAACAAATGGAAGGGAATTGATTCTAGTCGTACAATTATTCTTGGTAGAATTTATACTTTTATAACTATTGCAGTAACTACTCTATGTGCGAAAACTTACAAACGCTCTAACTCAAAGTTCTGCCTTTGAAAGTCATTAAGTTTTACCGCTTGCTCTTGACCAGCGCATATTATTACTTTAGTGTCAATGTCAGTGGTGAAAGTGTCTGCCTTCTCTTGGTGTTCATACTCCGGAGTAAGTGGCTTATTAGCCGCATCTCTAAATTGAAACATATGCAATTGCAAAGCATTTTAGCATAGAATCGTAAGGGTAAAAACAAATCACTCAAAACTTATTTCGTTACGGTTAAAAAACAAAAACCAGAAATGGAAGTATGGCATTTTGACATACATGTTAATTAATGTTAAATGGCTTCAGGTGTATAAAAATAAACATGTTTTTAAAAATATTATAACTTACATTTTATCCTCTTCAAACAGGAAGTCGTCCTCATTTTCTGTTAACATTTTATTTTAATATCCAACAACTTTTCAGGTACAAAGGAAAATCGATAACAAAACTTAAAGCAATGAATATGTTCAGTGGAATATGTATGTATATTTTGTTGCATATTTCAGTGAAAAATTGTAAAATAATCTTTTTGTTCGTACAGTCTGTGCCCGTTACGTGACTTTTAACGACCATGAAATGTTTGCTCTTATAAGCCGGATTTAATACAATTTAGTTAATTAAATCGTATTAAATTAATTTAATTATTATAATATAATTATTATATTATAATTATTATAATTTAATTACGTATTAAATTAATACGATGAATTAATACAATATACATCTATATATATAAAAATCTCGTGTCACGTTGTTTGTGTTTCAACTCCTCTTAAACGCCATGACCGATTTTGATGAAATTTTTTGTGTATGTTTGGTAGGTGTGAGAATAGGTCGTAAAGTATATTTTACCCTCCTACCCTCACCCTACCATTAGTTATTCGCGATTTTAGTTTAACCTACGTATTTCAACTAAAACGAATTTAATTATATTGCTGACAGCTGACGTTACGCCTGTCTTATAGAACTTAGGTACACCAGCAACGGATTTTGGAAAAAGCCGTCCCCAAGTCTCCTAAATGGGCGTGGGAAGACTTAAAATGGCCATAGTTTCGAAGCTATGAGGAATAGGAAGTTGAAATTTGACAGGGAGGTTAGCGTTATATAGCAGAGGTATCCTAGGAAAGGATTTTGGAAAAATCTGCCCCTGAGTAACCGAAATGGGCGTGGCAAGATTTGGAAGCTATGAGGACTAGGAAATTGAAAGTTTGCATGGTTATTATTCGTGCACTGCAAAGGTGCACTACAATCGCATTGTGGATCGGAAATTACAAAAATTACAATTTTAAAACTACATGGGCTAGGGAGCGTAATTTTTTTGGGCAATAATTTTATTACATAAAAAAAGTAAAGAAAACAATGCAGTATTTTAGGAATTTTCTATGCTAAAGCATTTAGAAGAGGGAAGGGTGTAAGGGAACGCGGTAAACAGAAGGCGGCCCAGCAAAGTCGGGCAACGGGCAAGTATACATACATATATATATTGTAATAATGAGAACTATTTGAGAAGAAACTATAGATAAACTATAATTATTTAAAATTTCATTATACCCTACACACGAAGTGATGAGGGTATATTCTTACTCCTTCCGTTTGTAACGAATTAAAGGAGGCGTGACATGTATAGAAAAGTATATAAATTCTTGATCAGCGTGATCTCCTGAGTCGATTTCGCCATGTCCGTCCGTCTGTCTGTACGTCTATCTGTCTGTCTGTGGAAATCACGATTACAAGAGAACGAATAGAGATATCTTCATCAAACTTGGCACGAATATTGTCTATCATTAGAAACTCGTCGCTATTGAAAATGGGTAAAATCGGACCATTACCACGCCTACTTTTTATAGTGAATATAAATTCATCCATGCTTATAGCTCAATTTCTCAGCTTGTAGAACGAATTTGGGGTTGAAATTTTGTCCAGAAGTCCACTGCCTCTGACCAAAACAGACTAACACAAATGGGCGTGGTCCGCCCACTAATTAAATAAAACTCGATTACAGGAGAACGAATAGATTTATTTTTATTAAATTTGGCACGAATATTCTCTATCACAGGCTATTTGAGATTAAAAAGGAAAAAAATTAGAACAGTGCCACGCCTAATTTGTAAGTAAACGTGTGTAGGGTATCTGAACTTCGGCCAGCCCGAAGTTAACACTCTTCTGGTTTTATATTACAATTACTTTATTTGATTTAATTAAATTGTTGAATTAAAAAACAAATCGACCTCAAAAGCAAAAAAATTGAGAATAAATTTAAAATGTTAAAATAAATATATTAAAAAAAATAATAAAAAAAATTAATAAAAATTCGACTCGAAATTGAAAAAAATGTAACTTTTTATTGATATTAATTTATTTAATATTTAAATAAAAATTATATTATTAAATAAAATTAAATGTATAAGTTAAATCGACTGAAATTATACTACGTCAGTTGTTTAAGAATTCAGGTACAAGAAATCTGAGATTGTCGTCGATTTTCGCAGTAGCAACGAAGCAGTTTTAATCGCAAAGTATTGGTATAATAGGTTTAGTTTTAGTTTTATAATACAATTTTATTTCGTATTGATTGCCACATTCATAGATTGACTTGTTATTTTATTATAATGTAATGTATTATTATAATTATTATACAATTATTATAATGTAATGTAGACGTTGTGCATTGTGAATGCCTTGGCAAAACGAGTTTACTTTTGAAACTATTTCAGATTGGCTGACGCAGTATCTTTTGAAACGGTTTCGCTACTGGTATGTCGATACCAACGGAGCCTAGACAATCTGGTTTCTCGTTTGGTTTCAAAAGTCGTCAACATGTGATGCCAAAGTGTGTGAGAAATTCACTGAATGGCCAAATGTTGGCCAGAGTGAGAGAAAATATGAACACGCGGCAAACTACGTCGCACTTGTTTTGCTCGCTAACTGCTTACTGTAGTACCTAAATATTTGCGTCGTGCGTTGCGTTGCTGTCAAAATGAAATTGGAACACGCAGCAACGAGCTTTTCATGTGCGAAGATTAGGGCAGCTGTTAATTAGCAGGACTTAACACTGTAAAGAACAAACCATCTCTGTAAAGTAGAAAACCGAAGATAAAAACGAACTTCTTTACAGAGTACAAAACTTCGATTGTATTCTGCGCTGGTGGCAAAGCAAAATTGAATGCTTTACAAATGAGTGAGGGGTTCGGAAGATCGATTTTGCTTCTGTTATTTTGCACTACCAAAGCTAGCGAACATGCGTAAGAAGAAATCGATCCAACACTCGTATACAAGATAAAGTGTGAAAGAAAGAATCGATCAATTCGTGCAGTACAACGGGCGATGAGAAGAGCGGTGCGATTCATCTTCTTTTGCTTCTCTTACAATAACAAACCATGTGCCGCCGTCCGTCCGTCTGGAGTCGTTTTAAATTTTGCATTTTATGGCTTTTGGAAGAATTTTTGGTTTTCGTAACTTTGTTCTGCTTCTTTTTTGATGCCAAAGCTTTGAAAAGCGCTGGCACGATCTACGTTGCGAGCATAGCGTGTTGATTAAGAATTTGTATGTGCAAAAGATGATATGCAGTCGGCATATCAAACAAAGACTACAAGACTGGAAACTCCTCTTATTTCGTGAGAGAGCTCAAAAAAATGTCCGTCCGCGTGTTCACATACAGTGTATGTGAATTTTATGGTGAAATTGCCGACTTATTACAAGCTAAAACAGGCTATCACAAAGCATGATATCTGAAAAGGTAAACCGTTTTGCTTTGTTACCACACCGCCACAAAATGATGGGGTGAGTTAGTGGCAGGGATACCAATGACACAGCTTTATTACTAATTATTTTTTTGGTTTTTAAGTAAACATTAATAGAAAAACTACTTTCCATTTATAAGTTCTAGAGGTTTTGACGATTTCTAAGCTGTTTGGAAATATTAAAAAGTAATGTAAACATATTTATTTTTGTAATTTTTCATTTCTCTTTTATTTAAATTAAAATGTGTTAACACAAATAAATTTACAATTCATTTATTTAAATTAAAATTAATTAAACATAAACAAATTCTCAATTCATGCATTTAAAATTAAATTCGTTTAAATTAAAGACCAAAAGAACTAAAGTCACAATTCAGTAAATATTAAACTAAATCAAAGATCAATATTCAACAAAACATGTTCAATACGTTGGCATCTCTTTCGGCTAAAAATACGTGGGGTAGGTTAAAAACAGTTGACTGAATTTGTGAAATGAGCGATTTTTATGAACTTTAACTTTGTTTTACTTGCAAACTATTCAAAATTGTGCAACTATATGAATTAAACAAGGTTTTATGTACATTTCTATAAGAATGCGTTGGTTTTAAAAGTGGCTCCTTAGTCTTTTTTACGTATTAAAAAATCGTATTTCTGGCTTATGGCTATGAAGGAGAACAAGATTTGCATTCCTCTCTGAACATATTTTTCTGAATTTTGTAAACAACTCCCGTGCTGTCAAAATTCACTCCCGAGTTGTCAAAATTATATGCGTTTTGTTTTTGTAATCTACACCAGCCAAGCCTGATTTCACCAACGCATTCAAACGAAAAAAGAGTTTCCACTCTTGTAGACTTTGCTTGAAGTCATCGTGACTACAGGTCGTTTCTCGTTTGCTGTCAGAAATCGTGAACATGTGATGCCTAAATGCGTGTGTGAACTTTAATGGTGGGTGTCACACTAGGCATCTATGCGCCAGACTCACACGCTCTAATTGGTTGATAGCAAAAAGTGGAACAGCTTTCGATACACATTCGTCTCAATGTTAGCGTTAAATAATGGCTGCCTCACAGCCGTCAACCACTAACACATGTATACAAACTCGAAACACGGTCTGAAAACTTTTCTTGGCTGTTGTCTTCTCATTTCTGTTTTGTTACGGGTAGCAGCCACAGCAAGGGCTTCGCTTAAGAAAACATGCATGCCGGTAGAAATAAATAATGTATGGAATGGAAAAACTGATTTTATATTTTTTCTTACTTTACTGTCTTTTTTTTAGAATTTTTTTGTATTATGTAATTATTATTATTATTATTAGCTCTAGCAACTTATTTCTTCAATATGAAAATATTCCGCATTCTTATTTAAAAAAAATTACTCAAAATATTGATCAAATGACCCAAAAGAATAGTCTGGAAAGAAAGGATACATTTCTTAGAATAATAAATAAAAAAAAGATGTATAAAAAGGTTGCGATTTCTCTTGCTGTCTTTCTGTCAACCTTTACAACATGTTTATTTTTACAACATGGAAGTTCCTCTAATAAAGGAGGCTGGCGAACAGGTAAAAAATAATTGAAGGTCATTACAAGAAATAATGGAAAATACAAAATTTCGAATAATGCGAACTCATGCAGGTAGATTCCAATATACGGTAGGTTAGACAGACGGTACGTAAAGGACAACATTTCTGCTGCTACTGACACGTCAAATCAGTCACTGCGCACAGTGCTTTCATTGAAAGGAAAGGGCTTACAAACATATCTCAACCGCTTGCACGTACACGAGTTTGAGGACGCGCACAATTTTTTGTAGTGTGACAGGGTGCAACGTAAACAGTTTTTTCTGAGGCGGCCTCAAGATGTCAAGTGTGACACGCACCAATGAATATCCGAATGTTGGCCAGAGTGAGATAAAATGTAAACACACGTTCGCCAAACTACGTCGCACTTCTTTCGTCTAGACCTGCTAATACTGTAAAAACATAGTAGTCGTTCGACGACTTTTTTGGCCCCGATTTGTCAAAATAATGCTGTAAACACATAGAATGTAGCTCAGCTAGATCTGTCTCAGCAAATTGTCAAAAATCTGCGCTGCTGAGACTCCGCAGAGAACAGCTGGTTTAATTTTTACAAAATCAAATCCGCAAAATCCATTCTGAAAAGAAAAACTAATAGATAAATAAAACTTAATTTAATATAATTAACATATAAAAACTCATACAGTACGATTTTGCCTCAAAATATTAACTCAAATGGTAAATACCATGTAAACAATCATAAAGAGAAGGAGAACAAGAGCAGCGACAGCGACAAAATTGGAAAATTTTCCAAACTTTTCGCCGTCATTGGCAGAGGTAGCGGCTACCTTTTATTTTTTTCTCGTTTTCCATAAGAGCCTGTGTAATTTTGACAAGATGCAGCTACAATGTCGCTGAGCTACATTCTATGTGTTTACAGCATAACACATGGTCTTATGGGAAACGAGAAAAAAATATGTCATCGCTGTTAAAAGAAACTGACAAATAGTCTCGATTTTTGCTTCAAACAGTCTCTACACTTAGAACCGAGTGTAGGCTTTTCCCTGACTGAGTGAAACGCTTTCAAAAGTAAACTCGTGTCGTCAACACCAATGACAAACAAAAATTATATATTTCCACAAAAATATTATACAAAATCGGTTTAAGGATTTCGAATATCAATCAAATTTATAGCCTGTTTCCATAAAAATATTTAATCCGGTTAAGGTGTTCGAAAATCGATCAGCTGATCTAGTGTTTCCATACATAATCCGGTCCGGGCTGTCAAACCGAAAAGAAGAAATAAACATCTGTTGTTTTGTGTTTGTATATTTACGCCGCTATTTTTAAAATTGTGGATCGCTTTAATTTATAATACAATGAATAAAATAACAATAATATTCAAAATTGTTGAAATGGACCATATCCGCCGCCATCTCCCTACATACATATATGGACATTTTTGCGAAGTCGGCGCAGGCCGTCAATGTTTTTTTGCCAGAGGTCCAGCAGCATTAATTCCGCCCCCTTCGACCACAAAGTTCTCTCTCTTGATTTCTGCATCTGAAATAATTAAATCATTGTCATTTATTAGATATTATACTTATTTAAATAAACATATTACTTACGACATAAAACGCTTACATTTGTTTTGACATTTGGCAGAATAGCTTGGTGGCACTTTCTCTTTCTAACTTATTGGTACTAGAAAAGGAGAAAGATAGTGTGTCTACAATTCCGAACTTCGAAACAGACTTGCAAACTAAAAACTGAGGCTAAAAACCAAAAGCATTTTGGCTTAGCGCTCAACAATTTCAAGGGAGTTAAAACAGTTTACGAGTGGTTTTGGGGCTTAAAACAGTTTATTCCAAATTCCTGGAAAAACCATTTTATGGAAACACCATATTATTGTTGTCAGTTTTAATTTGACAACTATACATGTTTGTATTTGCCGAATATTATAATATAGAATATCAGGGTTCGGTAATGCTCGCTCTTTTCCGCTCCAGCTCGCTCTTTCAAGCTCAAAAGAGCGTTTGTTTTCGCGAGTGCGAGCGAGCATTTCCGGACCCTGCAGAATATATAATACAGAATATTTTTGTATTCAATATTTATCTATTCCTAATGCAATAGGTGTAAACAAAGACAATGCTAGGTGGTCTATTATATCAAACTTCGAAACAGGGTTTAAAACCAGAAGCCATATTGATTTTGCGCTAAGCCGACAACACTTTCAGCGGGGTTATATGGTGTTCCATAAAACGGATTTGCTTCGGTTTAGGGCGAAAGTGGTTTTCGCAGCGAAAACTATTGACAAACCAGGTGAAAATCCATTGAAATTGGCAACATTTGGGAACAGGTAAAGCACAGTTAAATTGCTCCAATTTCTCCAATTATTTTTACACACAGTTATGTATGACCGTTAGAACCGGAAGTGTCAATTTTTTTAGCGGACCACAGCCAGTTTGATGATAGGAGCGTTTAACAGTATGTTAGGTTAGGTCAGGAAACTTGTGTGGACATGCTCCACATCTACCTAGGCCGAAAAACGGCCGGAACGTCGTCTGTGATTTAAACCAGGAATTTTAAGCAGAGATGATGTCAAGTCACAGTGACTTTGATATAAGTAAAAATAAAGTATTACCACTGGATTTGTCATTTTGGCTTATATGGAGCGCTGACCGATAATATTCAATAATACTTCGGCTGCAGCGCTTTTCTTACATGAACACTTTTAAAAAAAATTCTCAAGTGCATAACAATTCCAACATTCTTCCTCCTTCCCCCTCCTCCTAATAAAATTGAAATAAAACAAGTAAACCTCTATTCATCCATTTCCTATTCCGATAACTATAACAGCTTACAGACAGCTAAAATTTTTAAGAAAACATTTTATTCTTACGTAGAAGCACTTCTATATTGAAGAAAGTCTTTTCTACTTACGTTATTTTAAGTTTTAAAATGTTTTTCTCCTGAAATCCTGCACCAGTCCTGATTAAAAATATGCTTAAAATGTCTTTTTAGGAACTCTTTAGGAAGTAGGAACTCTACTTTCTTAGTATATGTGATAATTATTGGGGTTGATTATACATTTTACTTAAAAATCTCAAATTTTATTTTTCTCCAATGGCGAACGGTTTTGGATAAAATCATTTTACGTAAATAATGGATACTCCTAATACCTTTCGAAAAGTGTCAATATTATAGCGATATCATATAAGAGATACAGGCTAAAAATTCAAATTTCAAAGTGCTATAACTCTAGACCCAAACGTGAGCAGACAAAACTGTTTTGTTCTTGGGGTCAGCGCCTAAAAGTACAATAACAAAAAAATTGGAGCGTTCGGTCAGCGCAGCTATGAATACTATTCACTAAAACTGTAAATGAACGACGAGGGTACATAGACGAGGAACTGCAGAACTCTCTGAATGGATTTAAGCTGCTTTCAAAAGAAGGCTGTGAAAACCACATGATTTAGTTTTTCAACCAGAAACCACAAAAGTTCTTAATCGATGGAAACATTGTAGATAATAATGGATTAAATAAATTAATATTTGGTTTAAATAAATTCATTTTCAGACTATAAGAAAACCTGTTGAATTTAATAAAAAAACCGCACGAACTTTTTCCCAGACCCAATATGTGTAACGTCGGCTACGCAGTAAAATAGTATTTTTAGGCCAATTTTTTGGTTCGTATGTTACGCACTTAAGACTAATTTTTCAATATGTGGTCAAAACTGTAAGAGAAAAACCGTATATACCTTTATATACCGTTGAAAACGAAAAATTATAGGATAGGATGAATTATGTGTTTATCAAATCACAGGTTCCAACTTGAAGCTTAATAGGCATATAAGAAAGAAAAAACATTTTTTTAATGCAACCCCCATCACTTTTTTGCAAAAGCAAATTATCTCCATAAATATGTGAAAAATTAAAAAAATGCATATTACATAAAAGATAGATGCTAAGGATCCTAAAGATAGATTCAAACCTTTCACACGGTACACATGCGATACCTGAATCTCTCTTTAAGGTACGGTCAAACAGAACGCGTAAATAATCGCCGCCCCGCGGCGATTGCCGCGAAGGCAGTTGCATTACACAGGTTCTTATGGAGGTAGTCAAACAGAAACGCGCTACTCGGCGTAAAAACTGACGCGTAGTAGAGCGGCAGAAAAGATCGGAGTAGCGCGTTAGAAAATTTTGCAAAATCTTGTACAAGTATGTGTGTATTTTAGGAGTGTGAGTAGAAAAATGGTTAGAACTGCAATTCACTGCGTTGCCATCTGCTGTGTTATTCAGATCTATTTTTTTCGTGGTGCTGTTAAATTTTCTGTTTTTCGTGGTTTTGTTATTTCTTCATTTCTTTAAAAATGCTAGACATGCTAATTGAATTGGTTAGAAAAAATCCATGCATATATAATACAATAGATCCGGACTCTCAATTTGTGGCTTCACCAGCTCATGAAGCTCTTCAAACTTGCATCGCGTCATTCGGAAATATGTCCAAAATTTTTCATCATTATTTTCTAAATCTCTGTATAGATGGTGGAACTCGCCGAACTGCTCCCGCGCTTCATTTATTTGGCTTACCCAGGGACGCCTTCGCTTAACTCTTCTCTTCGCAATTAGCAGCAACAGTAGTTCTTCATCGGAAGACATATTTGACACACTTCTTTGAAGGTACACTTCAATTTATTTTTAATATAAAGACGAAAATTTTTGCAACACACTAATGTTTCGATGAAATATTTGTGTCTCACAACATATGGCCGTGCAAATATGAAATACTGTTTCCCTGAGAAATTTTTCATATCACACAACCAAATTCCCCAGAGAAAGTGACAAATCCCATGCAATAAATTCAATTACTATCAATATGGCATTCTACTATTCACAGACACGAACAGCTGATTTGTGTAAATGAAAGTAGTGCCGCGTTATGTTTGACTGCCTCCGCGTATAATCTACGCGTGGCGGCGATTATTTACGCGTTCTGTTTGACCGTACCTTTAGGAGATCGCTCCTCTAAAATGTGAAATTTTCAACATTTAAACGCCCACAACTCCTAAAAAAATTGTTGGCGGTTAGATTTTAGTAGGTAGGGCGGTGGTATAAATTGGTATAGGCTATATGGCGCAGCCATCGCCCTAAACCCAATTTATACCTTTCTTTTTGTAAAATTCTATGCACCAATTTTTTAAAAAAAATTGAATTACATATCTCCATAATTACTGCAGTAATCGCAAAATGTGTAGAACATATAAAGAAGGCCATGGCCTTCAGGTAAATTCCAAATGTCATAAACTTCACGCGATTGAATAGATCTCACGTAGCTTTTTGGTATCGCTCTTCGAATTTTACATTAGGATGTTTAAAATTGTATAACTGCTAAACTAAGCGTGAGCGCAGACAAGTTTCAACATGTTTATACATGGGAGGGAACTGGCTATTACAGGGAAAAATACAACCCCAGCTATTCACCTATGCTTCACTCATAGCCGTTTTTTTTATTAAGTTCCTGAAAGAAACAGGAATAAAAACAACAATGACCGTTTGGGTAACGCTGCACCTGTCACCTGATCAAATGTAAAGTTCACATCGCTTAACCTGGGCATACACATCGGATTTGTTCGTGTGATTTGTTCGCTCATCGCTTCTCCATACACATCGAACATATCAGTTTGTGCTTGACGTTGTGAAGTTAAGATGTTCGACGAAGCGGATGATGCAATTGCTCGTTTGGTTATTTACACATGCGACTTCATGTGTAAAGAAGAAAAGAAAAAAAAGACAAGAAAACAAAAATGGTCGGAAGAATGGTTGTTCGAAAGGAATGAGCATTCACATGTACACTCGCTAAAAAATATGGAAATGACAACTCCGGATTCGAAAAATTCGGATAAAAACTCTTTACTCCCCATTTGACCCTCTCTACTCAATGGTTGAAAAGCAACTGAAATGACAAAGTGTCTAAATGTTCGCTCACTAGCCCATACTCATATAATATGTTCGCGAGCAAATCACAAGATCACGTTGTTCGCGAACACCCCCATACACATACATGACGGCGAGCACGAACAAATCCGATGTGTATGCCAGTTTTAAGTATTTATGCCTTAAACACAATCAGGGACGCAAGGCGCCGATTCAAGGTAGCGATGCAAGAAATGGCTCGGATTTAAACCAAATCATTTTCGGGAAGCAGAAGTATGAAATGTCAAATATTTGACTGTACAGAACAATAGATTCATTCTAACCAGAAATAATGAGATAGGACACTTCGAATTCGCTGCTTCAAAAATCGGTTTGACGTCTATTTTTTATGAGCTGTTGAATTCATGTACACTATATGTGAGAGCTACCATATTGTTGTTCTTGTTTTCTGTCTTTCAGTATGTTGAAAAAATCAGCTGTTTCATGTTTCACAACGGATTGGTTTAGTTATGAAATCAGCTTGGCTAGACGCAGTATCATTTAAACGGTTTCACTACTAGAATGTCGATACATCCGCGGCTACACACTGTGGTTTCTCATTTGATTTCACAAGTCGTAAACACGTGATGCCAAAGTTTGTGTGAAATTGACTGAATATCCAAATGTTGGCCAGAGTGAGAGAAAATATGAACACGCGTTCGGCAAACTATGTTGTTCTTCTTTCGTTTGACAACTGCTTTCTTGTGTGCGTGCAAAGAAACTGAGAAGCAGGGTCTATTTTCAAAAATTCTCTACACTCGATACTAGAGTATAGACTTTTCTCTTTCTTCCTCATCTCTCGTTCAAACGAACTGAATGAAACCGTTTCACAAGATACTGCGTATAGCCAAGGCCATTGGCTTTTAAAATATAAATTTCACCATATATAAACAAAGGTGGTGATGTTTCCCAAACCTAAAATGGTAGGTGCCAACGGATGTTTGACCCCCCAAGTGCATCAACAATGTATAACAATACATAATTTTCAAAGATATTAGAAACCAAATGAAAAAATATAAATACGACCATTCTGGAGTTATTAATCGTAATTTTTTTTGTCAAAAGGTAAACAACTATGCATTTGAAACGAAAAATTAACACAACGACAACTTTATACCAAAGTAAAAATGAGAAATAAACAACCAATACTGGGTAAAATATGGAAACATACAATAATTACCATTATACGGAACGGGAAGTTAGGTTTTATATATATTTTACACATATAAAAAGGATAATATTTTTAATTATTTGTTTTGACGTTTGATAAACGCCCCCGAAAAACTGATTTTGCATGCGTTCATGCGATCAATTTATTTTCGGCGAAGTACAAATTTTTTGCAGCGAAGTACAAGTTTTTTATTGCGAAGTACAAGTTTTTTGCACAAAATCACAATTTTTTATCGTAGTGTTAATGAAAATGCCAATGTGTTTTGCGACGAATTCGAAGTGTCCTATCTCATTATCTCTGATTCTAACCAAAATTCTCGAATTTTGTTCGAAGTTTTTTTATTTTTATATATATTAAAATATATTTAAAATACATTTAAATAATATATTATACAGATTAATAATAAAAAAAGCAACAGAAAAACACCCAGATAATTTTACAGCAACTGAAATAGAAAAAAGAATGAAATGTAAACAAACACAAACAAATAAGAAGAACAAGAACGCTTTTGCATCCGTCAAAATTAGAATTAGCTCGAATGCGAGATGCGTAATTTCGCAGCTAAGGCCCATATTACATTGCAAACAGTTGTTCGATCAAACAGTCCAAAGCAATGAACTATTTTACTCTCCCGTCAAATCTGTTTGCTTACTATGTTACATTGCAAACACAAACACTTTCCGTAGTATATATACATAATTAGAGTTGCTTTGTGCAATTATTTTCCTCCTATATTTCCTCCTTTTTCCGGTATAAGTGCAGCTTTTTCACTCCAAAACATGCATACTTTTTTATTACACCACACAACAACTCTGTTCTGCTTGTAGTTTGCACGCATCGCCTGCAAACAGAGTATTTGCTGTGCCAACAGTTCATCCGTTTTCATTCTCTCACGGATGAACTGAGAGTTGACAGCTTTATACAGAAAACAATAACAATGTGACTGTTTGATCGAACAACTGTTTGCAATGTAATATGGGCCTAAGTAGGGAAGCAAAATGGAAAGGAAACTTTTTTCACGATCTCCATAAGAGCCGGTGTAATTTTGACAGTTAAAAACTGAATCTGCGCCTTGAGTCCCTGATTGTGTTTAAGGCATTACTAATCACAATTGCTTAGGTGTGTATCTGTTGACCTGGCAACAAAATGTAGCAAACAATAGTCCGGAATATAAGTTGTTATATTTTTATAAAATTATATTTTATATTTCTAAATGGATTGGGCAGAAGAACTTAAAATGTCTTTTCGCAAGGTCAGTCAGATATTTGTTGGAAACTGAACATAATATGTGTATGTGCATATATAATTTTTAGACAACAGCGCGCAAGGGAAGACGTGCTAAAAGTCGCGAAGCTGTTAAAAATACCACTTCAACGTCCTTGTCAGTTGCGAGTGTGTTATCAAAAATTAATGCGAGTCACAACACGAATAATGATATAATACAAGACATCACATTAGATTTACAACATACAAATAGCGGTTTCGGCTATTCATCATCATTGACTCCGACGCCACCCTCAGCATCAGACACAGTGAATGATTCGGCTTTCACATGTCCACCACGTAGAGTTTTAGGCGGATGGGCGGCGGATAACAGCGTTATGAAAATTTTAAAGTAATTAGTATCCTTTAATAACCTTAAAATATAAAGAAAGTTTTCATGTCCTGATTTTTTTTTAAGGTCTAAGAAGAATTTGCTGGAAGAGTAAGTAAAAAAGCCATTGTATCTTAAGTTGCTTGTTAGAACACTAAATAAACATAACACTAATAGAACAAACATTTAAATTTAATTTAGCGAACGCTTTCAACATGCTTCGGCAACAAAACCTGCAAATTCAATGCAGGATTATAACATACCAATTATTCCAGATCTTGATGACGTTAAGGATGAAATATTAATGAACGAAATTGTTGAACCACCTAAGTAAGAAAGTCTTGATTTTTCGAGTTAGTATTTGGAGAGGTAATCACAAACTTAATGGATACTCAGCTTTTTTGTAGACCGAGTAACCCTAAAGGAGCTCAATCTGGATTTGTTTTCACACAACACTTTTTCTGTTGTTGATGATGCCGACTTGACCATATTAACTCGTTGCCTAAAGGATCAAGAAACTTTGGATGAGCCTGACGAATTATGGGAATGGGAAAAATTATTCGCTGATGTAATCGCTGAAATACATTCGGATAAATTTATTGCAGTAAACACGTCTGCTCCACATATTGTATAAAAACCTTTTTATCTGTGTGTGAAAAAATTAAGCATTAAAATTATATTTTTTAAAAAAATATAGATTACTAGCTGACCCGACGAACTTCGTCTCGCCCAAATATAATAATATCTGAATGGAAAAATTTTGATATGAACATGACTTTATTAAATTAAATAAAATGCATCTTAACTCTCAACGCCGATTAATTTCATCATCAGAATTTCCAAGGAAATAAATTTGAATAAATTTGTGATCAGCATTCACGGCGGGTAACAATACTCCTGCACGATGGTGAATTTGTCCTGGAATCTATAAAAAAACAACAATTTCTTGAGTTTGTGTAATGTTTTCCTTCGTTGAAGCTCTTTCATAAATCTGTAATATTTGCATTCGAAGGCCTTGTGTTAATGGCTCTGGTGGCGGTGTCAATTTTACGTTTCCGATCGCACAACATATTCCTGGTGGTTCCTGTCGGAACCTCAAAGCATTGCAATATTGACAAACTCATTGCTCATTGTACCGAAGTTGGCCATATCCGCTGGGTAATCGACTGTTGGATCGTACCTGAACGCCAAAGGTTCGTTAATGATTGTGTCGGCTGGCCTTCTTTTTTGTCGACGTTCAAAATTATTTCGGTCGTTAGCTTGTACTGATCGAGTCGAACTTGATTGAATACGTTGTTCCGGAGTCATAATCGATCGCCCTTGCGAAATTCTTACACGATTCCTTCCACAACGGTGTCGGCGTTCTTCATCTTTCTCATTCACACGATGGTTACTTGTTCGAGCTGAGTTTCGCGTATGTCGACCGTCTAACGACCGACTAAAATTTTAAAGCGCAAACCAAAGAGCAAAATATTATATTATCACGAACTTATATGACCACAGTAAACAAAAACACAAAATTATCACGCACTGATCACTGATAATAATTATTATCAACTTTTTTCAATATATTTTGTATACAAAAAATATAGATTACTATCATTATTGTATACCATATCAAAAATTGTCATATTTTATTTTCATTTTTTAATCTCATATATTTTTTTCATTATACCCTACACCTTAAGGTAAGGGTATATTCACTTTGTAACGAAATGTGTAACGCATAGAACTAGAGACGATAGGTATAGAAAAGTATATATATTCTTGATCAGCGTGACCTCCTGAGTCGATTTAGCCATTTCCGTCCGTCTGTCTGTTGAAATCACGATCACAGGAGAACCAATGAAGATATCGTGATGAAACTTTGCAGATATATTGTTTTATGTGGTGGGCAGGTTGGTATTGAAAATGGGCAAAATCGGTCAACGGCCACGCCTATTTTTTATTAAAAATATGATATCAGCGTTCGTTTTTGAGCTATTACAACAAAATTCCTGGTATAGAGTAGCATTATCCGTGAATGTGCCAAATATGGGCGTGATCCGCCCACTTTTAGGTTACACAGGCAAAAGAGGGTTATATTGTTAAATATATAAACTTCCTGAATAAAACTTTAGATAACAACTTGTTTTACAAAAAAACATTATTACATCAAAACTGGGTGCGGTCCGCCCACTTTTAGACTACATATACAGTATAGCAGTATGAAAAAAAGTTTATTACCACGGAAATAAAGTTTAAATGAACGCAATTATAAAACAACTAAGGTAGTTATTTTGTTTTGAAAAAGGTAATGACCACGCCTACTATTTATCCAGAGGCGTAGCTAGGTCTCATGGACCCCGGGACGGTTAATCAACTTGTAGCCCCAAAAATGCCTAGAATGCAATAAGTCAATACTTGATTTCCACAACTGCCGCCCCCGACAGTGTGCCGCCCAGAGTGGACCGCCACCCCCGCCCCATCCTAGCTTCGGCACTTTTTTTAAAACTTTTAGGTGTAGGGTATCTAAGATTCGGCCAGGCCGAATATAGCTTTCTTACTGGTTTTTATTTTTGTAAACTTTGATGTGACAGCAAATAACTGATGTAAACTGTTTTTTTCTAATATTTTTTTACTGAAGTTTTAGTTTCATACAAATTAAAAATAAAATTTTCGACTTTTCCGATCGAGTTTTCCAAAATTTTCTTTCATACATTATTATTATTATTATTATGCAGTAATTAATTACTACACAAATAGGACAGTACTGGCAACTTAGGCCATTGACTGTTAGGGGGATAGAGGGGATAGATAGGTAGAGAGAGAGAAAGATAACAAACACAATTTAAACATCCATGCGTATGGTGATTCGAACCACCGTCCTCAAGGTTGAAGGGCAAGTGCGTTACCTTCCACGCCATCGAGGACCGCAATTCTTTCATACAAATCTTGTCCTGACAATTACGAACACAACAAAATAACAATCAGTCAAATCGGTCCAGCCGTTCTCAAGTGATGGCGGGACATACATGGCCATTTCATTTTTATATACATATATAAATATTAACTTTCTAACTACTAAAAAGATATAAATTTATTAAACTGTATTCTCTGATTGTAATTTAATTTTAAAAGTAGTAGTATTATATATTTATTTTAATTTAAATTAAAATAAATATTTTAGTAGCACTAGCGGCTAGGCTATCGGTTTTAATTTTAATAAATCTGTCACATTTTATTATATTATAATTAATCAATTCTTCTTGAAACGATAGACAGTTTAATGTTTATATAATCTTTTTCAATCTTATCTATATATATACAAATTAAACGTGGTTCGTTTGTTTCTTTATAACTCGGCTTCTACCAAGCTGAATTTTTTTTTAGAAAATTTTAGAATTTGTTTTTAAAAATTTTGGTGTCAGTAAGTAGAAGGTTTGTAATCAAAAAAGTTAAAAGAGGGTGTAGCAATGTCTTAAATGTTCAGAGTTTGGAAACTATAAGGACAAGGAAATTTTGCATTTAATGCAGTGTTCGAAAGTGTACCGGAAATGGGCTTGGCAAAATTTAAAATGGTCATAGTTTGGTAGGTATGAGAACTTGGAAGTTGAAATATGGGAAGGGAGGTTAGCATTATAATGCAGAGGTACACTAGGAACGGATTTTGGAAAAGTCTGCCCCTAAGTGTCCGAAATGGGCGTGGCAAGACTTAAAATGGTCATAATTTGGAAGGTATGAGAACTTGGAAGTTGAAATTTTGCAGGGGGATTAGCATTATAAAGCAGAGGAAAAGATTTTGAAAACATATGCCCCTGAGAATTCGAAATGGGCGTGGCAAGACTTGGAAGGTATGAGGACTAGGAAATTGCACTGCAAAGGTGCACTAGAATCGGATTTTGGATCGGAAAATTAATCCCATAAATGGTTCAAGAAGGCATGGCAAAAATTACAATTTTAAAACTACATGGGCTAGGGAGCGTAATTTTTTTGGGTAATAATTTTATTACATAAAAAAAATAAAGTCAAGAAAAGAATGCAATATTTTAGGAATTTTATATGCTAAAGAATTTAAGAGGGAAGGGTGTTAGAGAAAGCGATAAAGAGAAGGCGGCGCTGCAAAGTTGGGCACCGGGCAAGCTAGTTTGATATATATAAATATGTATGTGAATTAAAGGGATGCAAGACCACACGTACACAAAAGTTTCGTTAATTTTTTTTCCCAAGGCCCTGTACAAACTAATACAAAATTTTAAATAAACGTATGTTAGTTGTACCAGTTAATTAAGCAGTTAAATAACTATGTGTCTTGCAGGGATATATAAAAATATATATTTTTTTTGCCTCTTTCACTATTTTCAATTGCTATTCTTTGCTCGGCTTAAATAACTTTTACATAACAATGACACACGGTGTTGTTGTTTTTGTTATTGTTTTTGGTGCTTACCCCAACAACAACCCAAAAAGGGGTGGCAACTTCCGGTTCCGGTTTTTTTTTTAAAATCTTATATTATATAAATGGAGGGCATTCTTAATTTTTTACCGATATCTGGTATAGTTTAGGAGATATAGGCATTTAAATTTCAGATTTCAAAGGGCCGTAAAACCGGAACCGGAAGTTGCCACCCCTTTTTGGGGTTGTTGGGGTCAGCACCAAAAACAACAACACCGTGTGTCATTATTATGTAAAAGTTATCTGCTCCCAAACGCCTTTTCAACGTCCAGAGAACAGCTGACAGTACATTTTTTGTTTCTAAGATTTCGAGTTATGTCATTGTACATTTTCAGTAGAGCATGCACCAGAGATAATCAGATAGGACACTTCGAATTCGCTGTTTCAACACACATGCATTTTGCTGAAATTTCACTAAACCTATGAAATGTGCTTTGTCCTCTCATGTGTACTTCGCCGCACGAAGTGTACTTCGTAGCAGTATCGCATGCACGAGATAATCAGATAGGACACTTCGAATTCGCTGTTTCAACACACATGCATTTTGCTGAAATTTCACTAAACCTATGAATGTGTGCTTTGTCCTCTCATGTGTACTTCGCCGCACGAAGTGTACTTCGTAGCAGTATCGCATGCACGCATGCAATATTGATTTTAATGGGTGTTTTTTCGAATCGTCAAAAATATATTTAAGAAATTAAACTTTTGTTTATGCTCACATTATATACATGATATATCACCAGTTCCTTATAATTATAATAAATCTATACTTTCAGATTTTACATAATATTTGTTGATTTATTTCACATATTTAATTGGTATTAAGTAGACGTTGTGCTAATTTTTGGCTGTCAATGCATAGTTGTTCGAATTTTCAAAAAAAAATTAAAATTAATAACTCCAGAATGGTCACATTTATATTTTTTCATTTGTTTTCTAATATTTGTGCAAATTAAGTATTGTTATACATTGTTAGATGCACTTGGGGGATCAAACGTCCGTTGGCACCTACCATTTTAGGTTTGGGAAACTTCATCACCTTTGTTTATATATGGTGAAATTTATATTTTAAAAACCAATGGCCTTGTCTATACCAGAGATAATGACATAGGACACTTCGAATTCGCCGCTTAAAAAATCGGTTTGACGTCTATTTTTTATGAGCTGTTGAATTCATGTACACTATACGTGAGCGCTACCATGTTGTTGTTCTTGTTTTCTCTCTTTCAGTATGTTGAAAAAATCAGCTGTTTCATGTTTCACCACGGACTCATTTAGTTATGAAATCAGCTTGCCTAGACGCAGTATCTTTTGAAACGGTTTCACTACTGTTATATCGATACCATCGGTGGCTACACACACTGGTTTCTCATTTGGTTTCAAAAGTCGTAAATATGTGATGCCAAAGTGTTTGTGAAATTTACTGAATATCCAAATGTTGGCCAGAGTGAGAGAAAATATGAACACGCTTTCGGCAAACTACGTTGCTCTTCTTTCGTTTGACATCTGCTGTGCGTGCAAAGAAACTGAGAACCAGGGTCTATTTTCGTTTCAAAAATTCTTAACACTCGATACCAGAGTGTAGACTTTTCTCTTTCTTCCTCATCTCTCTCACAGGAACTGAGTGAAACCGTTTCAAAAGATACTGCGTATAGACAAGGCCATTGGTTTTTAAAATATAAATTTCACCATATATAAACAAAGGTGGTGAAGTTTCCCAAACCTAAAATGGTAGGTGCCAACGGATGTTTGACCCCCCAAGTGCATCTAACGATGTATAACAATACTTAATTTGCACAAATGTTAGAAAACAAATGAACAAATATAAATGTGACCATTCTGGAGTTATTAATCTTAATTTTTTTTGCGAAAATTCGAACAACTATGCATTGACAGCCAAAAATTAACACAACGCCTACTTTATACCAATTAAATATGTGAAATAAATCAAAAAATACTATGTAATCTGAAAGAATTCGTTTATTATAATTATAAGGAACTGGTAAATATCTCATGTATATAATGTGAGCATAAACAAAAGTTTAATTTCTTAAATATATTTTTGACGTTTCGAAAAAACACCCATTAAAATCAATATTGCATGCGTGCATGCGATACTGCGGCGAAGTACACATGAGAGGACAAAGCACACGATTTTGTGTGGCGAAGTACACATGAGAGGACAGCGCACACGTTTTTTTATCATAGGTTTAGTGAAATTTCAGAAAATGCATGTGTGTTGAAACAGCGAATTCGAAGTGTCCTATCTCATTATCTCTGGTCTATACGCAATATCTTTTGAAACGGTTTCACTCAGTTCGTGTGAGAGAGATGAGGAAGAAAGAGAAAAGTCTACACTCTCGTATCGAATGTTAAGAATGTTTGAAACGAAAATAGACCCTGCTTCTATTTCTTCTTGCGTTTCTTTGCACGTATATAAGAAATCAGTTGTCAAACGAAAGAAGAGCAACGCACTCTGGCCAACATTTGGATATTCATTAAATTTCACACATACTTCGTCATCACACTGTTTACGTCATCAGCTGTTACTATGAACCATTCACAATATAACCAAACTTTAAGTCACTTTAGGGAAAGGCACCGAACTCATTTATACTCCAGATGCATCAAATGATACGATAGAAACAAACAATATTAGAAATAAATTTAAAACATATTCTGTTTTGATATTTTTAAATGGAATTTCTTACGAACATTAAAGTTAAAGAACTTGCCTACAGTAAAAGATTTTTTGCTATTTCCTCGGTATAGGATTGATTTTAATTACTGAAAAACTAATAAAAGTTGTTAGTTAAGGAGCACTGGCGAACTTGGTAATTCGCTTTCAGTTTCTGGTAATCGAGGCGAGCTTTCAGCCGTTGTCCGGTCATCTTCAAAGTGCTTTATAGCTGGACTTTCATCGCCGTTTTGCGTCTTTGTGCTAGCCTCTATTAATCTTTCGAATTTATCACTATCTACAAATCCATACTCATCAGATATTTTCATTAAATCGCAAATAATTGGCGACTCAATAACCAAAATGTATTGACAAGTTTTTGGTTCTAGCAAGTACATTGCACCTGAAGTTGGTAAGCTGGCAACTGGAGCGCACGTGAGCTTTACATCTACTTCACGCGGTTTACCTGTGCGATCACAACGTGAGCCACCCTCATAGTGATGCCAAATGGAAGTGGAGCGGTGTTGTTTGAAGGCTTTATCGGGGTTAGTTTGTATCCAACGTCGGTGTGCCAATTCATTAAAATAACCGAGAAAAATTTCTTCATTAGCCTTTTCATCTTTGTGAAATTGACGAACATGTACACGATGACAAAACTCAAATTTCCACCATCCAGTACCCTATGTTAGATATTTTAATACATTAACTAGGTTTAACAATAACAAAATGGTAGCAGACATACGCCTTTAATGCAAGTCTTGCCGGAAAGTAGCTCTTTTATAGGTTCTGGGTCAGTGATGGGAGATGGCGAAGCTCCTTTCAGTGTATTTTCAGCATTACTGGCACGTTCCAGCCCAACACCATCCGTCAACTCCAGCACTATCTTATCCACATCAGCACCTAGTTTATTCACAAACATATAGCGTTCACCAGTTCCAGCTGGGTTAGTAATGATGGCTGTGGTATCTTTGGCAATGGGCAAATCGGAATCAGACAGTAACAACTCACTTAACTCTTGTCGCAACATGCTCAATGGTTTATGCGTTTCTAAGGCATCTGAATTAACACATTTAATACTAACCTCTTTCGACTCTTCAGGATGGAATGCAGAGTCGATGCAGAGCAGTGAGGTTAATATGATAGCTTCATAATTACATGAAGATGTTTCTTTAAATGAATAAATATCGTTCTTCCCATGTGGATAGCAAACATAGCGTACCCTGGTGGTGCGAGGTTGCCCGATTATGTCGCATGTCGTTCCATCTGTCATTTCCATTTCAAAATACGGATACTTGATACCGTCAATTTTAGTTGTTTTATGTTTGATACCAGATTTGCTCTGTCCTTCAAGTATTTTGCTTAATTCTTCGGTTTTTTCTTCGTTCCATTTTCCGAGATAGTACTCTTGGAACTTAATTGTTTTTCCTATGACACAAATAAATAAAGTTTTTTCAATGGTTTGGCTATTTAGTAACATAATAATACACCTTCACGCTCTTCATGATATTGTCGTATATGGAATCCATGACATATTTCATAAGACCAATATACCTCAATCCTGTAGAAACAAGTGTTAACCGAAAACATTGGCCGTATCAGAGTTAGAGGTGCTGAAAAGAAATTTGTTAAACTAAAATTCAAGAAAATATTCCAACGTACAGATTTCAACATCTCCGGGCTTCTTTTCCTCTTTTACTTCCTCAACGACAGGAATCACACAATCGTATTTCTCTCGCTCATGCGTATAAAACGTTCGCAAATTATTCCTCAATTCCTGATTAAAAACATAAATGGTTATACCATGAAAATATGTAAAATTTAACGATGCCAAATTTAACTTACAGAAAGTTTGTCAAAGTCGAGCGTATCAAATTCAATTTTGTATAAAATAGAGTCGTCAAAATCTTTTGCTTCATGAGTCCAATTAGTAGGCACTAATGTAATTAGCAGGAGGATTAATAAACTAACTGAGTGCTTTCTAGGATAGTTAATATTCATTTTATTTATATATTAAAATACAGTACAGCTTAATGTCGTTTTCTTCCCCTGTCGTCACAAATAGTCAAACCGGATAATTATCTCTGTAGTCAACTGAGCCATAGAGTTGCCAGTAATTGGGGGGTGTCACACTTGACATCTTGAGGCCGCCTCAGAAAAAACTGTTTACGCTGCACCCTGTCACACTACAAAAAACTGTGCGCGTCCTCAAACTCGTGTACGTGCAAGCGGTTGATGTGTTTGTAAGCGCTTTAATTTCAACGAAAGCACTGTGCGGAGTGATTGATTTGACGTGTAGTAGCAGTAGCAGTAGATATTTTGTGTTTTACGTACTGTCTGTCTGTACCTGCATTTATGAGTTCGTATTATTCGTAATTTTTTATTCGTATTTGCCATTATTTCTTGTAATGACCTTCACCCTTTTTACCCTTTCGACAGACTCCTTTTTTCAAACGACGCTGCGCTATACCGAAATAACAGCGTTGCGTTAACGTATATTTGGACAAAAAGTTTTTAAACATTCACACGCACACGAACATTTTTTGACATCTGCCGCCAACTTCACTTCGAAACGCATGCCAAAATTGGAAATTCGAAGAGGTCTCCGTCAGTGCGTTTCTTATTTCAGCCACTTCCATAAGACTGCGTGTTCCAATTTCATTTTCACAGAAACGCAACGCACGACGCACTTATGCCTTGAACACAATTGGACGAACAAAACACTAAACACATTTGTCTCTGTATCTTTTGCTTAGAACACGCACACAATTGGGCCTCGCGCACAAAAAACAAAATCTGTCATTTCTGTCAATTCTCTTGTGTAATCAATTTGAATATATACAGAAGCAGAAGAAGAATAGAGCTATCTCATGCCTTGAACACAATTGGACGAACAAAACACTAAACACAAAATCAACTGTCAAATTTACACAGGCTCTTATGGGATTCAAGAAAAAAATTAGTTATCTACGAACATTTGTGTTTAGATAAAGAAACGCATGTCCGTGAGATAGCTCTATTTCTATTTGACAGCTTTTGTGCACAAGCTCTTCTTCTGCTTCTGTATATATTCAAATTGTTTGCACAAGAGAATTGAGAGAAATGACAGATTTTGTTTCTTGTGCGCGAGGCCCAATTGTGTGCGTGTTCTAAGCAAAAGATACAGAGACAAATGTGTTTAGTGTTTTGTTCGTCCAATTGTGTTCAAGGCATCACGGACATGCGTTTCTTTATCTAAACACAAATGTTCGTAGATAACTCATTTTTTTCTTGAATCCCATAAGAGCCTGTGTAAATTTGACAGTTGATTTTGTGTTTAGTGTTTTGTTCGTCCAATTGGTGGGTGTCAGACTGGGCATCTATGCGCCAGACTCACACGCTCTGATTGGTTGATTGCAAAAAGTGGAACAGCTTTGGATCCACGTTCGCCTCAATGTTAGCGCTAAAATTTTGGCTGCCTCACGAGCGTCAAACACTAACACATGTATACAAACTCGAAGCACGGTCAGAAAATTTTTCTTATCTGTTGCCTTTTCATTTCTGTTTTGTTATGCGTAGCAGCCACAGCAAGGGCTTCGCTTAAGAAAACATGCATGCCGGTAGAAATAAATAATGTATGGAATGGAAAAACTTCCATTTCATGTTTTTCTTACTTTTTTTTAGAATTTTATTGTATTATGTAATTATTATTATTATTATTATTAGCTCTAGAAATTTATTTATTAAATATGAAAATATTCCGCATTCTTATTTAAAAAAATTACTCAAAATATTGATCAATTGATCCAAAAGAATATTCTGGAAAGAAGGGATACATTTCTTAGAATTATAAATAAAAACAAAGATGTATAGAAAGGTTGCAATTTCTCTTCTCTTCGAATAATGCGAACTCATGCAGGTAGAATATACGGTAAGTTAGACAGAGGGTACGTAAAGTACAACATATCTTATGCTACTGACACGTCAAATCAATCATTCCGTAACGTGCTTTAGTTGAAATGAAAGCTCTTACAAACACATCTCAACCGCTTGCACGTACACGAGTTTGAGGATGCGCACAATTTTTTGTAGTGTGACAGGGTGCAACCATAGAGAAAGAATAACATAATAATAAAGTTATTCTTTCTCTATGACTGATCGCACAATTTAGTTGTTGCATTAGAGTCTTCGTTTGACATACCGTTTTGTGAGTTAAAGTAGTTTCCACTCAAATTTTAAAGACAGCAAAAAAATTCTACTTAGAAAGATTTTTGCATATTTTTTCAATTATTTTTGAATTCTTTTTAAATTATGCGGTTTTATAGTTTGCGTATTGGGAAAAAGTGGCACAAATATAATTATAGTTCAACTTTTATTCTCATTAGTTCATAGATAATTACGACTTCAATACAGAGCACCAAAAAACACGACCGCATTTAACCACTTGTGAAATACTACCACAGAATAAATAGTATACAGAAGTCGCATCTCGGCCTTTGATGCTTTTTCGCTTTATGGTGCGGTCGGAACAATTGAGGGGAGATCAAATAACGAGAGAGCAAGCATAAAACGTTTATGTGTGCGTACATCTGTTTTGCTAGACTGCATCGTGAATTAACGTGGTGTTGACAAAATTTTGTTTCAAGCTTTTGATTTCTGTATTTTGGTTTTCTTCCCTTGAAAGTTTTATATTTTACATTGCATAGCTATGTGCAGTATTAACAGGAGTTACTGGTGATGCCAAAACTGTTCAAAAATGTTAAATTTCGTAAAATGATCTTTTTTAGTATATTGGCAGAAAGTCCATTTTTGGAAACAAAATAATTAAATGTAAGCGCCCAGTTGGAAAACATTGATTGGTTTGTCCCTTCAACCGCATTTTTCTCAAACCCATCCACTAAATCTAGTTTGGAATTGCATCGCAATTCCCTTATAAACGCCATTTCATCCATGAGCAGAATCATGATTCTTTTCGTACTGGTTCAAATCCCAAGCAATTCTTTTTTATTAACTCAAACTTCCTACGGTCGGAAGAGCTGAGGAGAAGATCAAAAAACATGTGAAGCTTCGAGAGAGCTTGTTTTGCGAAAGAAATCTCTTTCTGAGGTACACTGAGAAGATGGAAGCACGGGCGGGGCACCAATAAAAAAAAGGAAAAATAACCATAAACATTAATGGGAATGATATTGTAGTTAATATTGATCAACAAATCAGACATTGTGTTTCGCCTAGATTATTTTCAAAAAACAAAAAGTGATTCTCCCATTCCTTATTAAATATTTTTCACAGTGCATACATAAAAAAGCGAAGTACGATGTTGCTTGCAAAGACTAAAAGACTGGAAACTCTTCCACTACACTCAAAAATCGTAAAATCAAAAAACATGTTCACTATACGTGTAATTTCGCATTGAATTGTTGTTGCCCGTTTGGTGAAGTTGAGAAAAAATTCGTTCACATGGCAACGGGTGGAGATGCCAATCTGCTAACAATATTTAATTCAATTTAATTAATAATAAAATGGTGAATAATTATATTTTAAGAATTTTTTATTGCAATTGTGGGAAAGAGGTATACGTTATTTCTCATAAGAATTATAAGAACAACAACAATTTTTGTCCAGCTCATATAGTTTTGAAGTTACACCCCTTTGAAATTTGAAAGTTTCACGTCTATTTCTCCTAACCTTATTGAAATACCTATTTGTTATTATTATCGTCGAATCGAATTACCTTTTATTTATGCCAACTAATATATAATTTTTTGGGGTAACTGTTACTTTTAGAGAAAAATAAAATTTAAGATTTTTTATATAATTTTTTCTATTCAATAATTGTTTTCTGAATAAAATGTATTGTTAACCTATAAATTATCGCAAAAGTGAGAAATTATAATCTCTTACCTTTCTATATATATATATATATATATATATATGTATATCATCATGATCGGTGCAATATTTTAGGAGAAAACCAATAATAACACTAAAAAATACCAATTTGTATCAAACATTATTAAAACAAAGAAACGCGTGCCAAATATAAAATTGAATTTTCCTCGAAAAACAAACGTTTTTCGATAAAAGATTGGTTGACACAAAGGATAGGTAATTTCAATACCTGTCCAATGACACCAATACAGTACAGTTTGCACCCATATAATTAAATACTTTATAATTTATATATATATATTACATTACAAATATTAGTTAGTTGTTAGTTGGTATCTCTGCAGACACAAGCGGTGGTGAGCTTAAAAGCAGAAAAAAAATATGTCGGGAAGCGAAAAATCATAAAGATTTATTCTAAATTGCTATTAAATAACAATAATGATACTTAGTAAGTTGTAAAAAAAAGGTGCCTGTAAGGATTTTGAACATATTCTATACAATTAATTAAGTGGACATTGAAGTGAATGTGCTCATTTTGTGCTGTGAAAATTCCATCTAAAACGCAATTTTCTAGACACAAAAATCACCTCATTTGTTTTGTGTACGTAAAGACCCCGGGGTTTTATGTAAACAAAAATTTCTTAGCAATTGTTGTTGCATTGCTCTTCGTGGCACGCACACATTCATACCATTTTCAAGAGTTTCCAGTCTTGTAGTCTTCGGTTGCTTGTTTGAAGTTTGTACCAAAGACTACAAGACTGGAAACTCCTCTTATTTCGTGAGAGAGCTCAAAAAAATGTCCGTCCGCGTGTTCACATACAGTGTATGTGAATTTTATGGTGAAATTGCCGACTTGTTACAAGCTAAAACAGGCTATCACAAAGCATGATATCTGAAAATGTAAACCGTTTTGCTTTGTTACCACACCGCCACAAAATGATGGGGTGAGTTAGTGGCAGGGATACCAATGACACAGCTTTATTACTAATTATTTTTTTGGTTTTTAAGTAAACATTAATAGAAAAACTACTTTCCATTTATAAGTTCTAGAGGTTTTGACGATTTCTAAGCTGTTTGGAAATATTAAAAAGTAATGTAAACATATTTATTTTTGTAATTTTTCATTTCTCTTTTATTTAAATTAAAATGTGTTAACACAAATAAATTTACAATTCATTTATTTAAATTAAAATTAATTAAACATAAAGAAATTCTCAATTCATGCATTTAAAATTAAATTCGTTTAAATTAAAGACCAAGAGAACTAAAGTCACAATTCAGTGAATATTAAACTAAATCAAAGATCAATATTCAACAAAACATGTTGAATACGTTGGCATCTCTTTCGGCTAAAAATACGCGTGGTAGGTTAAAAACAGCTGACTAAATTTGTGAAATGAGTAATTTTTATGAATTTTAACTTCGTTTTACTTGCAAAATATTCAATATTGTGCAACTATAAGACTTAAAAAGGTTTCATGTACATTTCTAGAAGCGTGCGTTGCTTTTCAAACTGGCTCCTTGGTCTTTTTTACGTATTTGAAAAATCATATTTCTGGCTTATTGCTGTGAAGAAGAACAAGAGTGGCATTCCTCTCTCAAAATATTTTGTAAACAAATTCCCGGACTGTCAAAATTTGTTCCCGAACTGTCAAAATTACATGCGTTTTGTTTTTGTAATCTACGACACCCAAGCCTGATTTCACCAACACATTCAAAGCGAAAAAAGAGTTTCCAGTCTTGTAGTCTTTGGTTTGTACGTCGACTGACTGCTCTTTAAAGGAACGATCGCTAATGTCGGTGTGAAAAAACGACGAGTGCTGTCGTGTATATGTGAATAGCCGAGAGAAAAACGATTGCACGATTACTCTCTGTTCAATAGGGTGCCAATATTGGAACCCTAGAACAAAATTTGCTTTGTATGAGATGCAACTTCTGTATACTATACGAGGGTACACGTCGTAGTTTTGTATAAATAAGTATCCCGATTTTACATTTCAAGACGCCCTCACGCCCACATTAATCGCGAGCAGAGTTATTTTTTTTTCAGTTTTCGATTTTCCTCAAAATTCCCAATTCCTGGAAAAATGGGGGAAAATTCGGGGCTAATGGGCTAAGGTAGATTTGTTCCGTAGTGTAATATCTCCAAATGAAACTACAAATTTTGAGTAAGTAGTCTTGTCATAATTAAAAGGAATATTATTATTGTTGGATAATTTTATTTCTTTCAGTTTTAATAACTTAAGAGCCGAGTAATCATTTCTTGTGCTTCAAGAAATCCGAGGAGCACTACGTAAGAAATTGTATAAAAAACGTTTGACAGAGGATCAAACTAATATATATAATATGAGACAAAATATTTCAGATATAAGTTATAAAATTATTAAAAAAGAATGAATGCACAAATGATGAAAATACAGACACGGAAATAGACCTCTGTTTAATATCACTTGCCTACAAATTAACATTTTTCCGCTAACATGGTCAGCTGATTCCAAAAATGATAAAATAAAAAAAATTAAACGAATTGGAGAATGAAAGCAGATCCAACAAAAAATATTCATCAAAGTGGCTCACACATGAACACATTATGACACATTTTGACATTCAAAATAGTACATCAATTTGTCCTTTCTTACAAACTATTGCTATACTGTCCACACTATTCTCAAATTTAGTACAGAATAATTGAAGAAAAAAATTAAGTATCATACCAGCTTTAGAAGAGATTTAGATACTTTTTATCACTCCAAAATACTTCTGTTGCATTAATCAGCTTACATAACCTATTTACTTATATTGTAAACAATATTTTCACAACTAAGGGCCAGATTTTCAATCAACAATCACCGTGATTATCGGTGCTTCTACTGTTATTTTCGCCTTCTCGTTTCTTAGCGATTTTCAATGAACGAGCAACTCGTTCAATAAAAACACAACAACACTTCCCATACTTCTTACGAGATCACGCTCCTTTCATTGAATTTTCAATCGTGTTTGGAGTGATAAAGAAGCGTGATGAACTGTCATAGGGAACGATAGCTAAAAGGCTGTCGTTACTGCACTCGTTTCGCATACTGGAGTGAAGTGTTTCCAAAAAACATTAAAATACTTGCATTTATTTATTATTTACTTTATATAAAATTATATGTGTTACAAAAATGAATTTTGTAACTTTATTTATTACAAAACTTAATAAAATAATAAAAAATATGACAAAATTAAAATCGGTATATATTTCGGTTCAAAGCCATTGCAAATTCCACACCTAAAAACATGTTCTTTGTTTTGTTTTTATGTATTTATTATTTCACCAATTGACATTCACAGTTTTAAAATGTTTACGACACAATTTTCAACAGTTGTCAAAACAAACATATGAGAAACTCATAGCGAAATTACAAGGAAGCCAATTTCATTATTCGTGGAATTTCCGTCGGCTTCTTAACGCTCTTCATCTTGGGCGCTACTTCATCCAGGAGTTTGGTGAAACAAGTTTTATTCATCCTAAAATTCTTAATAACTTTAAAATGCTTTTGAAAAGTTCAAATGTTTATATATGTATTTTATATTATATTTATTTATATTTATTTATTTATATTATTTATTTATGTATTTTATATATATTTATATGTAGTTAAGACACAGAAGCCCAATGTTGGTGTTTTGTACGGAGATTCCAACAACAAAAGAATTTCTATCATCTCTCGTCTGGTTTGCAAGTTATACCAATCTATGAATATGAAAATAAGATTTTTTTTATTTTTTAATTTCAAATGTTTCTTTCATTAGAGCGGCGCAGGCAAAATTGTACTTGAAATTTTGAAAATACAGAAAAGTAAAACTAAAGTAATGTAATAGAATAGTAAGTATAACAATTTATATACCATTTTAAAGGTAAAAGAACAATCTTTCCATAACTGTAATTTATTTATGCATTAATGTGTCAGTTTGGAACATAAAATTGTTGTTTCAAGGTCAACTTGTCACATTTTTATTCAAAAAGGTATTCAAAATACCTTTCCAACAGTACTTCGTTTGTCCAGCTAGCTCACTTAGTTTATGAGACAAGTGACTTTTATTATCCATATCATAAATCCAAGATGGGTGACCAGCCCCTATTAAAACCAGTCACTTCCGTTCCTGATGGTCCCGCATTTATGGCAGTTTATATACAAGACTATCATAAAATAAGTAATAATAAAATTGTTGATTATAGCAAACAGCTTTTAGGCTAGACTACAGTTAAGACCCGGAAGGACATTGTTATTGTTGTTGTTTTGTTTCGGAGTTATAGCCCTTTGATATTTGAAAAGTTCGTGGCTATATTTTCTAAGCTATAGTGGATAGTTTGTGTGGGCATCATTACACAGGTATTTCAAATATCTCTCTTATGTAATAATATTTTATCGAAAAACTTAGTTTTCGAAAAAAACGCAAATTAAGATTTTTATTACATTTCTTTCAATTCATTAATAAGTGCATAATTAATACATATAACTATCCTAATACTAAACCAGTAAGAAAGCTATATTCGGCCTGGCTGAATCTTAGATACCCTACACCTAAAAGTTTTAAAAAAAGTGCCGAAGCTAGGGTGGGGTGGGGGTGGCGGTCCACTCTGGGCGGCACAATGTCGGGGGCGGCAGTTGTGGAAATCAAGTAGGGACTTATTGAATTCTAGGCATTTTTGGGGCTGCAAGTTGATTAACCGTCCCGGGTTCCGTGAGTCCTAGCTACGCCTCTGTATAAATAGTAGGCGTGGACATTACCTTTTTCAAAACAAAATAACTAGCTTAGTTGTTTTATAATTGTGTTAATTTAAACTTAATTTCCGTGGTAATAAACTTCTTTTCATACTGCTATACTGTATATGTAGTGTAAAAGTGGGGTGACCGCACCCAGTTTTGATGTAATAATGTTTTTTTGTAAAACAAGTTGTTATCTAAAGTTTTATTCTGGAAGTTTATATATTGAACAATATAACCCTCTTTTGCCTGTGTAACCTAAAAGTGGGCGGATCCATATTTGGCACATTCACTGATAATGCTACTCTATACCCAGGAATGAAATTTTGTTGTAATATCTCAAAAACGAACGCTGATATCACATTTTTAATAAAAAATAGGCGTGGTCGTGGACCGATTTTGCCCATTTTCAATACCAACCTGCTCACCACAAGAAACAATGTTTATGCAAAATTTCATCACGATATCTTCACCGGTTCTCCTGTGATCGTGATTTCAACAGACCAACAGACAGACATGGCTAAATCGACTCAGGAGGTCAGGCTGATCAAGAATATATATACTTTTCTATACCTATCGTCTCTATTTCTATGCGTTACACATTTCGTGACAAAGTGAATATACCCTTACCTTAAGGTGTAGGGCATAAAAAGTAGGGATCTTTAACTTTTTTAGAAATTTATTTCACTATCAGTGCAAAAGTTTAGGAGATATCTCATTTTAAAAATCGCAATGACCTTTGTAAGTAAAAAGTGCTAGTTTTCTATAAATGAAAAATTTGGATGAAAAATTGCGGGATTCCTAAAATACAAAGCACTTGCAAACTAAAATTTTATGTTTCCGGTTTACAGGGCTATTCTCGTTGTCATCTTTTAGTTGACAAAGCTGTTTTTTGAAAAGTTGTCAATATTGCTATTCTGGCTGTAAAATAAAAGCTCTTTTCTTTACAATTTTGTCAAGCGCCAAATAGCTGTTGACAACTACATTTTCAGAACAAAGCAGCAAATGAACAGAAGAGAAACAGCAAATTTATTTGTTATTTTTAATTTATTGCTTGTTACTTATTTAAATTGTTATTTAATTTACATATTATTTGTTTAAAACCAGCTCCTGAAACATCTTTCAATGTAAGTAGCACCAAAGAATATGTAATAATATATTTATATATAAATGTATATATACAGGGTGTTTCGCATAAGAGGGGACAGAAGACTAGGACGTGTAAGTTGGTTCGAGACAAGAAAAAAATCTAATGGGCGGGGGGTCAATTTTCCCCTGTTTAAACGGGAGGGGCCATTTTATAAAAATCCGACTTAACATAGAAAAAAATAATATTAAAAAAAATGGTTAAGCCTAGATAACTTTTGCTTGTTGATTTTCAAAGCCAAATATCCGCTTCTTAATATCCCTTTTAAATTAGGTTCCTATGTCAAACAGTTTTTGAAAAAATTAATGCCAAAGTTAAAATTTTGAAAAACAATTCCGAAAAAAAATTTGTAGTCGCACTTTATTTTAAAAATTACGGTATTAAGTATAAATTTGTTTTCGACCATAAAAGTCTCTAATCAATTCTAGGGAGAATGCTTCAAACCGGAAAGATTTGGAAGGTTTTGTAGTTTACAATTTCATGTCAAACTGACAACGAGAATAGCCATGTTAAAATCTTTTATCTATTTTGTAATGAAATTGGTTGAAATGGAAATAATGGTTAATTAATAGTATACATATAATATTATTATATATGTATACTATTAATACTATTAATAATAATATAATATTATTATATTATAGTATACATATAATAATTCAAACGACGTGGAGTAGTAAAAAGGCGGATTTGCTCACCTTTCAAAGAGCTATTTTTTCTAAAATGCTGCACCGATCCTGGTGAAAGAGATTTGATAAGAAAGCTAAGCATCCTTACTTTGTTGTTATTGGGATAGTTATATACATATGTACGTAGAAAAAATTAATGGAATTGGAAAAAAAGTAATAAAAATTTGAGTTTATTCAAAAGTTTCTCGTTTTTCTCGAAAAGCATGAGGTTTTCAACAATCGTTACATAAATTATATTTTAAATATTTGTGTAATGGTGCCCACACCAACTGGATTTGTATTTTAGTTTAGCAGATATAGCCCCGAACTTTTCAAATTTCGAAGGACAAACGTGAGCGGGAAAACCGATATTGTTGGTTGAGCCTCCGGGTAAAACAACATTGGCCTTCCGGGCCTAAACTAGATTTTATCCCAGCTTTTCGAACATTGTACTACACACATAAATAACATTATTCGGCAATTAAAAACTGTAATAACAATTTCATGTCGTTCTAATTCTCAAATTTATTTATACTGTTTTATACAATTTTATTTTTATTCTATTTTCTTATTCTTCGTCTTATTTCAGTCCTTCATAAATAGTAATTAAATTACTTTAAGATGAACGTATTGTTTCTGCTTCAAATCTTGCAGTTTAATTAAAAGCAAAATAAACAACTCTGTCATATGGAATCAACAATAAATCGGTGTTCTTGAAATTAAAACACGTAGGCAAACGAAACTATCAAACATAAAGCTTCCTAGATGTTCTCAGACTATCTGCTCATTGAAGATGCCTGATTTCCTTGCAGGTTGTTTTTAAAGCCTTCATCTTGTACTCACTGCACTTACACGGTTATCGACAAAGACTAGTATCCTTTAGTTATCGATTCCTTAATAGATTTCTGAGAATTGTTTAAAAGCCGATTATATTTAATTCCGCCACTATATTCAAATACAATGGTTTATTAAGAATATAATTTGTAAAATATGTTTGAAGTATGAATATATAAAATATGCTTGAAATAACGTGTCGTAAGATATCAAGCTCTAATTCCTAACTGCGCATACGCCTTTCTTATTATTATTTGTATTCATTAGTTTGATTAATAGTTTTCTAGAGTGCCCACTGGGATCGAAATGGTTGGTATGTACGCTTGCCTCCTTCTTTGAACGTTGTTTTCCGCTGTGACCAGAAAAGATATGCTTGCCATGGTCAAAGTTGTAGTGTTCGTAGTCATCAAAGTAAACCTCAGACATCCTCAAAGTATTTAAAAAGGTGATTTCTCCTCTAACACTTTTTCTAGGTATTTATTTTTGCTTAAATGTTTACCGGTTTGTGCGTTAGTTTTTACACTTTTCTTATTTTTACAGTTCTTCTTTTTTTTGTATGAGTACTACTCCCAATTTTATTAACAGCCCTGAAATCAACAGTTTTCACCACGCAACTGAACAAGATTTTTGGTTGTACATGCCTTTTATATATCGCAAGCACCGCTGTGACTTACACCAATTTGTTATTGTTTTCCATTGGATTGTTTTTGTGTGTCGATCTGTTGGGATTTTGCTGCGCAATTTCTGCTTCCCTTTGTTTCTTTCCCTCCTTTAAGACTATTGTACAGAAAATAAAATTAAATAAAATAACACAATAAAGTAAAAAAAAATAATCAGAAATCAGCTCTGATGGTGTGCTATATTACATACCCAGTGGGAAAACCATATTGTATGCTTTTCCTAATCGATGTTGTCTTCAATGATCATTAATTGAAGAACGTATGCATTACCAGAGAAGCGTACTTATAATGTATCCTAGCAATGTTTTGATTATATACATTAACAGAGAAGCGAAGTGGTATGTTACTGTATATTTTTTTAAATATATGTATAACATGGTCTCTTTGCTCGTACAAACCCTAACGGTTTTCTTTCGTCAAGAAGCAAAGTAATGTGTCGTCACAAAACATGTGAAGTTCTGAGTATATGTTCTGTTTGTTTAGGATTCTCTAGAATCCTATATTGTAAAAAAAATTATGAGAAATATAACGATGCAAAATATACCATAAGATAGAAATAATACAGAAAACACAAAAAAGAAATCACATTGTTTTAAACAGCGAAAGATGCTTAACACAACAGTGAAAAACAATATTTTTTACGACGAATCGCGTCATCTAGTGATAATCATTTTCTTTCCGATTACAACCGACGAGACAAAAAAAATTTCGACGAGATCGAAAAAGGTGTTAAAATTCAGACCATTACGTGAGTAATATTTCTAATAATGATATGATTCAATTGTTATTTTCTTCTAAATTATGTAAGTACTCAATTCATTTCTTTGTAGATTCCAATTATTCACAAAATAATAAATGCTGGGGGATTGGCACAAAATTCAATTAAAATTAAATACAGAACTGTCGTTGGAATATAATTATGACAGCGTAAAGGAAAAGAAACCACTAAAGATGTATAAAAACTTCAATAAGACTTATTTGGTAAGGTCTTAAAAATTTTTTAGATTAAGTTATTTAACTTAATTTGTTGTTTTTCCTTGCAGATTGCTTCAAGGAGGAAGGGTTCAAGCACGAAAAGAAAAAAAATTGGTAATTAAAATGCAAAAGACGCCTATATTAGCCGCAAAAATGTTACGAAATTTTAAATTCATATTTACCATCAAATTAAGTATTAATATTAATGTAAATAAGTCAATTTAATTTAATGAATTTTTTATTTGAGTTTTTATTTTACGTAAATTTAAAATTTATATTCTTTAAAGAACTTATATTTAAAATTTATTTAACTAAATTTTCGTACAAAATACTACATATTAATAAAAATAATGAATACCAAAATTAATAAAAATAGTGGATACCAAACCTTTGTTTTTTTCTCATTAAAAGGAAATACTTTTAGGTTTTCATATTGAAGACATGTATTACGACTTTATTTGCACCAAGTATTGAAGGTGTAATGCACCCAATTTTCTATCCTGTGTAATTGAAGAAGTAATCACTTGCGTGATTAGAGTATAGCATATTACATAAGTGCTGACATTACCACTTCGTTTACCACACATTAACTTTTCCCACTGGGATATTCTAACAACCTATATAAAGCGTGTATATATACCAAAGGCTACAAGACTGGAAACTCTTTCTTGAATGTGTTGGTGAAATCAGGCTTGGGTGATGTAGATTACAAAAACAAAACGCATGTAATTTTGACAGTTCGGGAATTTCTTTGCAAAATATTTTGAGAGGAATGCAACTCTTGTTCTTCTTGATAGCAATAAGCCAGAAATATGATTTTTCAAATACGTAAAAAAGACCAAGGAGACATTTTAAAACCAACGCATGCTTCTGAAAATGTACATGAAAGCTTTTCTAAGTCATATAATTGCACAATATTGAATATTTTGCAAGTAAACCGAAGTCAAAATTGATAAAAATTGCTCATTTCCCAAATTTAGTCAGTCAACCTGCCACACGTATATTTAGCCGAAAGAGATGCCAACGTATTCAACATGTTTTGTTGAATATTAATCTGTGATTTAGTTTAATATTTACTGAATTGTAATTTTAGTTCTTTTGGTCTTTAATTTAAATGCATGAATTGTGAATTTATTTGTGTTTATCTAATTTTAATTTAAAGAAATGAATTGTAAATTTTTTTGTGTTAACTCATTTTAATTTAAATGAAAGAGAAATGAAAAATTACAAACAAAAAATAAGTTTATATTACTCTTTAATATTTCCAAACCGCTAAGAAAACGTCAAAACCGCGACAACTCTTAAGTGCAAAATAATTTTTCTATTTATGTTTACTTAAAAACCAAACAAATAATAAATAATTAAGTTGTGTCGTTGGTATCCCTACCACTAACTTACCCCATCATTTTGTGACGGCGTGGTAATAAAGCAAAACGGTTTACATTTTCAGCAGAGGTTCAAACTCTTATAACTTTTATCAAAAAAGTGTTTTGGATAACTGTTATCAAAGACTTTTAAAAATAAAAGTCACAAAATAACTTTTATCAGACTTTTATTTTTAAAAGTCTTTGATAAAAGTCTTTCAAGACTTTTATTTTTAAAAGTCTTCCATAAAAGTTATTTTGAGAATTTTATTTTTAAAAGTCTTTGATAAAAGTTATTTTGAGACTTTTATTTTTAAAAGTCTTTTATAAAAGTTATTTTTTTTTTTAATAAAAGTCTTTTATAAAAGACTTTTGAAGAAAAAATGCGCTGTAGCGAAGTTTGTAGAAAAATGAAGAAATACATATATCGCTAGAAATATTTCGAGCTGATTTCTTTAGGTTGTGAAAAATTAAAGAAGAATTAACTTTTAAAATAAAAGTTATAAGTTGACTTTTTTGCTCAAGGTCATTGGCATAACAGTTATTTTTAGGCTCTGATTGCTTTGTAATAGCCGGTTTTAGCTTGTAACAAGGAGACAATTTTAGCATAAAATTCACATACACTGGCCCTTGTTACACTAGGCCTCTTAAGTCCGCCTCAAAAAACGCTTTTACAGTTTTACGCTGTCACACTATAAAAAATTATATGCGTCATCAAACTCGTGTACATGAAAGCGGTTGAGTGTTTTTAAACGCTTTCACTTAAACGAAAGCATTGTACGGAGTGATTGAATTGACGTGTCGGTAGCAGCAGTAGCTTTAGTGTTTACCCACCTTATATTGGAATCTAGTTCGTATCATTTGAAATTTTTTAATTGTATTTTTCATTATTTCTTGTAATGACCACCTGTTTTTTACCTTTTCGCCAGCCTCCATTTTTACAGGAATTTCCAAGATGTAAAAATGAACATGTGGAAAGGGTTGACAGAAAGAGAGCAAGAGGAATTGCAACCTTTTTCTGCATCTTGTTTTTATTAACAATTCTAAGAAATGTATCCTTTCTTTCCAGAATATACTTTTGGGTATTGATATACATATATTTTGAACTATTTTTCTTAAATAAGAAATATTAAATATAAGCTAGATATATTAATAATAATAACAAAAAGTACATAATACAATAGTATTCTAAGAAGGTAAGGTAAGAAAAAACATGAAATACAGCAGATCCGGTTTTTTTCATTCAATTCATTTTCTATTTCATCAACCATATGGCGTATCACGACACTATGATTTTTGAATTTCAAGATGTGGAACAGCTTTAGATCCACTTTTCTCATCAGTTTTGAGACAAAAATTAAGACGCTTCACGAATGAATTTCTGTTGTTCCTCCGTAAATCTGGTGTACAAATAAACCGATTTCGGAGATGTCGACATCATTCTGTTGGAGTGAAACGTTTTCATAGTTTACACTACACCAGATGTTAAAATATTTAATTATCCCATCTTATTTACACCGAATCCCTTGAATTCCTGATCGGTTAAGCCCACCCGTAACACTACTAGGAATAATTATGTGATTATATTGCAATTCACACATTTAGAAGATCGTTCTTTCCTTCTTTGAAAGTTGAGAAATTGGCATACATACAAACATAAGGAAGCTTTTTAATCTAAAAAGAATAATTTCGACTTGAATGTATGTATTTTGCTTGAATGATTTTTTTAAAACTGGGTTAATTTGAAATATTAATGACTAAGAACTACTTCTTAAATAAGTACAGTTCAAACTTGAGAACAGACTACAACCGAGGTTTGGAACTTCCTTAATTTTTAAAAAGGCAAAATTATTATACAATATATAGATAGACATATAAGCTTTCGATTGAGTTAAAAAATCTGGAGATAAAATACATTCTTTCGATACTAACTTTTTTGGTTAAAAATGTTTTATTTGGAATTTACCTTCAGTTAATAATTTAGTTATCACTTTTTTGCAACTTGGAAGAGATAATGGTAACTGGCTTAATTTTTAACGGCCTCAAGCATCTAATAATCACTCGTTTCTTCTTCTCCGCCTGCCGCCCCTTCCGTTTTAATATTTGTGTTTTATTTTTAACCGTTATATTGACCTCCATAGGTATAGGTGGCAAATCAAAGTCTTCTTGGTTCTCAAATGAATTCTCCACAATTTCCGGCAGTTCCAGTTGTACGGCTTTTTCCGTATGCACACGCTGCATATGTTCCTTCAGCTTATCTGAACGATGACTGGCAAAGGTGCAGAGCTGGCACTTGTGTTTATTTATGTCCTCGGTGGAATGCTTCAGGGCGTGACGTTTCAGATTTTTACTCTGACTAAACTTATATCCACATACTTCACACACAAACGGGCGTTCTTGTTTGTGGGTGTCAATATGTATCTTAAGGTTTTCTTTACGATTGGCTTTGTGGGAACAGCCAGGAAACGTACATTTGAATAAATCGCCGGTATGCCTCAATTTGTGTGATTTGAGCGCCTTCATGTGAGTAGCACTGAAACCGCAAACATCACAGAGCATCTGCTTCTCGGCGTTGTGTATGAGCATGTGACTACTAAGTCCATGCTTCCACTTGAATGCTTTTGAACAATGCGGGCAGACGTAAGGGGTCTCGGCAGAGTGTTTCGGATGATGAATAACTAACGAGGCACGTGTCATGAAACGTGCATCGCATTCAACGCAAAAGAATGGTTTTTTAACGTCGCTAGAATGTTTCTTGAGATGTGTGTCATAATGGCGCCAAGAAAGAAAGCCCACTTCGCACAATGAGCAGGTGAGGTGAGACGGTTCACAAGAAATCATGTGAGAAATCATCTCATGTACACGATAACATTTGAAGTCGCAGCCAATACAGAAGTTGATTTTGCCTCCACTACTAGTGGTAACTCGAGGATTGTGTACCTATAAAGTTATTAACATTAATATAATCTAAATTAAGTATGAACTATTAGGAACCTTAAAATAATTTCTCTGCTCGAACACATTTTCGATAGCTACATTGATATCATTTTGAGTGTTCGCAGCTTCCCCATACAAAATAGCCTCATTTGTAGTATTCTTGCTGCCAATGGAAAAACCAACTTGATCTTCTGCGAGTGAGAATAATTTTATCAACTCAGTAACCGCAAGTATTTTAGCCAATTTTTTAAAATGCTCCTCGTGTTCTCTTGCTATTGTCACCTTGTCTTCGTAAAAGAAGTCCAATATGGTTTCCAAACACTGGACACAAGTAAAGTTCCTGATCGTCACCTTCAGGGGATTATGTATGGAGAACTGCAGGGAAGACATCTGCAACAAGTGAGATCCTCCAATGAATTCACTCTGCGCGCCTACAACACAATAATGACCCCATGCAAAATTTTCTCCATTTTCTAACTCTATTTTTAAGTCACAAAATTGACCTGTATATCGCTGATTATTCAAATAATTAGATACTTTGGAATGAAGGGGTTGATGCAATGAAGGAACTGGTGTAATAGCTGGTTCCAACATTCTTAAAAACTTTAGCCAGCGATAATGGGATAGGAGAGATGATATTGCCTTTCTGTGGTGCCTAAATAAGTGCGTCTTGCGTTGCGTTTATCACGCGCCTTAGAAACGACGTTGCGCTATACCGAAATAACAGCGTTGCGTCAACATATGTTCTAAAGCAGGCCATACACGTTACAACCGTTGGTATAACTTGAGCAGGTTGTATACAAGATTGTAACGTTTGTGGGCTTGTTGTATGAAGTTGTGTTTCGGTTGTACGAAAAATCAAAATTTTTTGATTTTTTGGCAAGTTGTACAAGTCGGTTGTAACGTTCACAATTGTTTCAACTCTATTAACAGCCTTATCATCTTTTCGCGTTGCGTTTATTTCGCGTTTTGTTTTGTGCTTTTCGTATTTTTGGAAGAATTGAGATAGGAACATCTGTAAACCTCTGAAACGCAATCAAAACGCGAAACCAAATGCAAACGCAGTTTTGTTGGTAATTTACATGCTTTGCAGACTTCACTACGTTTTTCTGGCATGATGGATGAGCTATTTCCTGGAAAAAGTCTCTCAAACCAGACGATTGCTAAATGCTTGCGTTTGGTGTGATTCTGAACAGTGACTCATACAATTTTTTTTATTCACGGCGCCACCTTCTCAAAAGATAAGCTAAAGATCCGAATTGTACCTCTTCTGAGTATCCCCGTATTTTGTTCTTCGCTATAACGCTGCGCTAGTAGTCGCCCGAGGAATATTGCTGCTATATTCACTCTCACATAAAGAGCAAACGATAATAAACACAATATCAGTATGTAAACATTGTGTGCGCGTTATCAGATTTGCTTTTGTTGTACAAATTGTTGCCATACATCAGTTATAGCATTAATTCATTGGGATTCCAAAAAAATACCTGTAAAAATGCTAAAAATGCTTCATACATGGTAACTCTTTGTGCTCTGCAAACAGGGGAAGTCTGCAAGGCTACGTAAAGTTTGTGTTCTCCTCAAAACTCATACGCAGTCTTCTCGAAAAAGTTCCATCATACCATTTGAAACGCACTGCGTTCGAGTCGCGTTTGAGTTTGCGTTTGCGTTTAAAAATACATGATAAGGCTGATAGTTGAGCTGTGAGGTTTTTTCAGCTGCTTTGTTTCCCAGATCTTCATACAGCCTTCTGTAGTCACCAATTGAGTTGCAATGTAGAATTGTTGCATTTTGTGCATCTAATATCGTTGCTTTGTAGTTAATTCTCTTATTTTCCAATTTTATTGATACGACTTGTGGCTTCAGCACTGCATGTATTAATTTAATTATGATAAAATACAATTCCTCGAATCTGGGGAAAAACAAGGAAGAGCAATTGTAAAAATCGTTCTCGATTGTTTAAACGGATTAGCAATTAGTAGAACGATTCATCGCAATATATTCCTTAATCCTTCCATTGAATTAGCCTACAACCGTTAAAATTAAGATTTGTTACCTGAATTAAGGTCCTTCTGTAGATATGGATGTAGAGTTCTCGACTGTTGGTCTTTTATCTTTTCCAAAAAATATGGGGCAATGTTGACTGAAAATTGAGGCCATTTACTTAAAAGCGCCTTTAACTGGATATAGTTTCTCGAAATCAAGATCGACCTAAAATACACAAATTTAGGACATATTTAATACAAAATATACGAAATACTTATATCTTTTCTACATTATCAATATATATCCATTAGCATTCAATTTGAAAATACATCAACCTTATTTAAAACTTTAGATCATCTTCCCATGGTTCTATGTTGTTCTGCAGTCAAACCTTGTCTTCAATATCAGTTTGACCTATTTAGGGAAATCGTAACTAAGTATTGTATGTAATAATAAGGCAAATATATACATACTTACTTTGTTCTGGCCGAAATTTCGAAACTTTTTGCTGAGCATACTCTTTAGATTTTGGTTTTTTTAATTTTCTACGTGCGTTTGCAGCGTTATCATAAAGTTTGCCTGTAGGATTAGCTCCTTTAAAGGATTAAATAAAGTTTAAGTAACTATCACTTCATCCAACCACTCACGAGCATGTGCGAAAAACTAATGAAGCTTCTGAAATGCGCGTCATAACAGTTAATTTAACACTGTTACCGTATAATTTAACAATGTGACCTTGTAATTTTACACTGTGACAGTGTTCACGAGTATACACGATAGTGAACGCTAAAAGAAAACGACGAAATACGTGTGTTAATTCGCCTCACAACGGTTAATTTAACAGTATACAGTGTAAGATTTGTATAGATTTCATATATTTAATTGATAACATGGACTCATGATATTTCAACATGGCTATAATGTTAAAAACATCATGCGTTTTAATAATTTTTTGTGGTTCCGTATGGTGATTTATATCATGTAAATTTAACGAGGCTCATTTATTTTTCTGAGTGTGAGTGCATTTTACGAACAGTTAAGCATTCACCTTATGTTTTGGTATGGGGATGCATAACATATTATGGAGTTGGACAAATGTTATTGCTGGTGGTTCCGTGAATCCAGAAAAGTATAAAAATATTATCAAAAGGGCGTGGTTCAACAATCGAGGAGCTGAGCTGCCATGTTGAAAACCAGGGTATGTAAGCGCACATTCACGAGCGCACGCGGTCGACTCATGTGCGAGGGCGCGGACGCGTGCGCTAGAACATTTTTTAGCGAACACGATCGTGTGCGCGTTCGCTAAAAATATTTTCCAGCGCACGCGTCTTGTTCGCTGACTGACTCACGTGCGCTTAGCGCACAGGACACGTGCGCTCCAAATTTTTTTAAGCGCACGCGCACACGGTCGTGTTTGCTATAAATATTTTCTAGCGCACGCGTCCATATTGACGTGCGCACGGGAGTGTACGTTTACATACCCTGTTGAAAACACCCTTTTTTAAAACGCTAGTGCATCTTGCCACCGAGCTCGTCCCGTAAGTAAACCTTTAGGTTTTACCTAAAAATGCATTCTAATGGTCATTGTGTATTCACAGGTAACACAATTAAAAGAAAATCTGGGGATATTATCGGTGTCCAGGCCAGGAAATAGCCCAGACCTTAATTCATTGAAAATTTGTGGGGAATTATGCAGCGAAAAATCCAAGAAATGTCTCCGAAATCGAGTTAAAAATGATTATAAATAAAGTGTGGTGCGACGAAGAAATCAAGAACCACATTCAAAATCTCTATGATTCAATGCCCAGAAGAGTGGAAGCTGTTTTGAAGGACAAATGAGGATCAACGAAATACTGAACAAAAATTTAAAGAAAAGAAAAAGAGTATACAGAAAATTTTTGAATTCTAAGGATATTTAAACATAATAAAAATAATAGAAATCAAAAAAGACTAACCTTCTTTATTTTATTACATTTTTTTTAACAAAGGTAAAAAAAATTAGGTCTTGGGTTTTTCCACTTTTTAGCGGGAATCGAGCTTCCGGCCATCCCTTTCTATAGGGATCAGATAATATAAAAAAAAATTTTTGCAGGTAGCTTTAATTTTTTTTATAAAATTTTGCATGAGTAATGAAATTCTACTAGTGCGGCTTTTTTTTTGGCCATGGGTGTAAATTTGGAAAAAAAACGAACTCCTTGTGTATTTTCAAGATAAATGCCAAAAGAAGGTCACACAAGAGCAAAAGGAGCAATATATGTATTCAGCTTAATCCTCCTGCGGCGCCCATCACACGATTCCGGAGTGGAAATCGGCAAGGTTTTCATATATTTTATTTATATTTATAGGTGTTTATTCAGGTGTTTAAAAACTGGAGATATTCTGTAACTCATAAGATGCTGAATGAATTGGTCATTGCCCAGCAAAAACTGCTATTGCGATAAGGGATCTTTAGACCAACTTGGATGGATGGAATCGTGTGCTGTGCGATGACATAGATCACTGCAAAGATTTTGAACGCTATCATCATTCTGTTTCCAAAAAGGAGCATTATATCTCCTTTTAACCTGGACTAGTGACAGGGAAAGACGGAGCTCCAGCAAGGGACGTGGAGAGTTCGATAAAAATACTGATGAGCGAACACTTTCCCAACTGTCTGGAGGCATATAAGCAACCAAACAGGAAAGGAACGCACGAGCATAGAGATGGAGTAAAGATAAACCATCACATGGTGAGGAAAGCTATAAATGGCTTCGATCCGTACAAGGCTCCAGGGGCGGACGGCATCTTCCCAGCAATGATTCAGAGCTGTGAGGATGCACTGCAACACAGACTAGCCTCACTATTTACGGCATGCATCCAATTAGGATACACGCCGAAGGCTTGGAGACAGGCAAAGGTGGTCTTTATACCCAAACCAGGGAAAGAGGACTACACCTCACCTAAGGCATACAGACCAATAAGTCTGACATCCATTATGCTCAAGACCATGGAACGCGTCTGCGATGACATGACAAAGAGAACATTCCAAGGGAAGCACTTACATATAAGCAACATGCTTATGTCAAAGGCAAATCAGTAGAAACCGCACTGCAAGAGGTAGTGTACGGTATAGAAAAGTCATTGGACACCAAAGAGTATGCTCTCGCCGCTTTTGTGGACATCGAGGGAGCTTTCAACAATGTCTCCACTGAAACCCTTATAGGATCCTTAAGCTCGTTTAACGTGGACCGATCCATTCTGAGATGGATAAAACACTTATTGAGCTATAGGTACATAAGGTGTGAACAATGGGGTATAAAGGTGGAAGGCAAGGTACTACAGGGAACCCCGCAAGGGGGCATTTTGTCACCACTGCTGTGGGTCACTGTAGTTAACAGCCTCTTAAGGATTCTAACGGAGGAAGGCCTCCAAGTGGTCTGCTATGCCGACGACATAGTAATCATAGCCACAGATAGGTTCCCTCAGTATTTATCAAGAAAAATTCAGGAGGCACTGGGCAAAGTTGTCGAATGGGCAAAGCCCAGGGGCCTAAACATAAACCCTGGAAAAACGGACCTATGCCTATTCACCAGGAAAAGGAAGATACCTGAATTTGATCTTCCTGTCCTGGAAGGCACAGAGTTGAGGCTTCAGGATAAGGTCAAATATCTCGGAGTGATCCTGGATAGGAAACTTAACTGGAAAGAACACATTGAAAGCAGAGTGAACAAGGCCTATAGAGTGTGGGCCACCTGCAGAAGATGTATAGGACCCAGATGGGGACTAAAACCACATATAGTCAATTGGCTATATTTAAGCGTGATACGCCCAATACTAACTTATGCTTCATTAGTCTGGTGGTGCGCGCTAAAAACCAAGTGCAACGTAAAGCCGCTGGAAAGGGTGCAGCGGTCATGCTGCATCGGGATCTGCGGAGCGTTAAGCACTACCTCAACAAAGGCGATGGAGGTCATCCTCTCCATACGCCCAATAGAAATACAAGTCAAGTATGAAGCTGCTGTAACAGCAGTAAGACTGAGAGTCCTGGGCTCCTGGTATGACAGGAACAATTTTACAGGACATCAGACCATACTTGACCATATGAATGTAAGGCCCGACGAATGGGATTGTGACCGTATTGCGGAGATCCAGTCCAGAACGCCAGTGGGGCCAATCATTCCATACAGATGTGATTGGAACACGGCATGGATAGGTGAAATGAGCCATAGCATTCACCTATACACGGACGGATCGAAAATGGACGGGCGCACGGGCGCGGGCTTTTACTGTATGAACAACAACTATGGAGCAAGCATCAGACTACATAACTCTAACACAGTCTTTCATGCTGAAATTGTTGGGGTTATGGAAGGTGCCAAATTGCTAAACAGCAACGACATCCCAGGCAGGAGATGCAAAATCTTTTCAGACAGCCAGGCGGCAATCAGGGCAGTATCGAATGACCATGTGACTTCAGAAGTGGTGCGCAGCTGCAAAGAAGCTATAACACTTCTGGCGCAGAGGTACTCGATACAACTGATATGGGTGCCAGGACATCGAAACATTGAGGGCAATGAGAGGGCTGACGAGCTAGCGCGAAAGGGCACCTTGTTGGACGAGTTAACCCTGGCGGTCAAAAGGCCCTTTCAAGCCCTAAAAAACCAGATAGCGGACGTCGCGAACAGTCTGCATCACAGGTGCTGGACCACGACGGAGGGCTCAAGGGTTACGAAGAAACTATGGGGAAATCCGAACGCGGCCCAAACTAAGAAACTTCTGGCTAGAAGTAAAGGTAAACTAAGAATAATTATAGGGGTTCTAACAGGACACAATGAACTCAGAGGCCACTTACGAAAAATACGTAACCTGGAATCTGATGTGTGTAGGTCCTGCCTGGAACACCCAGAAACACTGGAGCACTACTTATGTGACTGCCCTGCCTTTTGCAGGGTAAGGCTACAGACACTGGGCTCCACGCAGATAACTGCCCTTGAGGACATCGGCCGCAAGGGCTGGAAGGCTATAAAGAGCTTCGTGTTGGGCACGGGGATCTTCGACTAGAGTGGCGAATGACACCCACCCACTCTCCCACCCCTTCCTCCTCTCCTCTTTCCTTTCCTTAGGAGGCGCACAATGGGCCTCTTGGCCTAAGTGCACCCGGTCACCAGCGACCGGATGACTCTAAAAAAGTCCCTCTAAGTAACCTAACCTAAACTAACCTATATCTCCTTTTGCTCTATACTTTTTGGAATAGTTACGTTGTATTCTTAATATCTACTTAATAATAAACATTAAAATCAAAATTAATATAACTTCAAATTCGTTGAGTAATTCATTTGCAATGGCAAATATATATAAACTTGAAATATCTAACTTTAACTCCAACGGTCATATCAACCTAAACAAATACAACATAGCATAACATAAACAACAGTACTCGTATAATAACTTACATTTTCCTTCGTTTTTGGGTATTTAATACTGAATTTATCATTAATACGTTCATAAATTGTCGATTGTGTAAAAATTATCTTTATTATCAAGCTTTTGTGAAATTTGAAAACTTGAAATTTAATACGAATGCAGAAATTCGTAAGAGGTATAAATAGCCGATATAATTTTCTTCATTTTAAGAGTAGATGCTTTTAGCTTTCTTAGGGCCAGTTTTACAGTGCTCGGTTATCGTCGTTTCTCAGTTAAACTGCGTTTAAACGACACATTGTGTTTTTCAGTGCTCGTTTAAACGGAGGTTAACCGGCCAATATTGGTGAGTTAAACTCCAGTTAAACTTCGGTTAATTTATCTATTTAATAGATAAAAAAAACAGCTGTTTCTTGAGTACAGACATTTACCTTTGTTCAAAACTATGCTAATAATTTTGTTTATTTGCACCAGAACAGCTGTTCTCTTTGTAAAAATGAAAATATTGGCAAGTGCTGCCAAAATAGGTTTAGGTATACGCTAAATATTCCTTGCATTCAGATAAATTCTCTATGAAATATAGATAAGATACGTTTAACATAGATAAGTTAAACTCGCACTGTAAAACCCAAATCTGGCCCTAAGGGGCAGTTTTTCAATGCTCGTTTAAACGACGTTTAGTTAAACGTCAAATAAAAGTTAACTGAGATTTGGGTTTTACAGTGCGAGTTTAACTTATCTACGTTAAACGTATCTTATATATATTTCATAGCGAATTTATCTAAATGCAACGAGTATTTAGCGTATTCTCGTTACTATAAGTTATGTTTCAACTTATTTTGGCAGCACCTGTCAATATTTTCATTTTTATCAAAGGTAAATGTCTGTACTCGAAGAAACAGCTGTTTCTTTATCTATTAAAAAAAAAATTAACCGGAGATTAACTCACCAATATTGGCCGGTTAAACGCCGTTTAAACGAGCACTGAAAAACACAATGTGTAGTTTAAAGGCAGTTTAACTGAGAAACGACGATAACCGAGCACTGAAAAAGTGGCCCTTAGGCACATATTACATGGCACACAGTTTTTTGATCCAACAGTGCAAAGAAATGAACTCTGACTCTCTATTCGCATTTGTTTGCTTACTATGTTACAATGCAAACACATCGCACTGCAAAGAATCAAACAATTGCCGTAGTATTTATACATAGTTAGAGTTGCTTTGTGCAATTATTTTCACGCAATCCTCCTTTTTTCGATATAAGTGCAGCTTTTTCACTCCAAAACATGCATACTTTTTTTATTACACCACACAACAACTCTGTTCTGTTTGAAGTTTGTACTCGTCCACAGCAAACAAACGTTTTCATTTTATCACGGATGAACTGAAAGTTGACAACTTTGTACCTAAAACAAAATCAATCTGACTGTTTTATAAAACAACTGCTTTGTGGATATTACGCTACGAACATTTTTTAAAAACACGACTTAAAATAAAAAAAAAGGATTGCCGTAAGAAGTCTTGAAGTATAATATGGTAAAATTTTTTAAGCAACTTTTTGTTTATTGATATCAATTGATAATTCCATTAAACTGGTTCCGAGCATAAAGTCTACTGCAACAACATTTGCTTTAGTACCCAACTCATCACGATACAGCTGTGAGACACGCCAATTTATATTATCAGCCATTTTTCGTAGCCCGCCATACTTGTCCAATATGATGCCCCACGTGTCTGGAGTTAATTCAGCCATATCAGCAACTGGTCTACTTGAAAACCTACTGTATAGAAAGGTAAAAGCATAGTTTTTAATTGATAACTCCAAAAAATGTGGTGGTTTGGCTGAAACTTACAACGGGTCAAATTTATTTATGGTCCGTAAATGATTGTCTAAACGAGACCAGTTTTGTACATTACCCCAACGCTGCTGAACAGAACCGAATAGCAAATCGGGAAATTCTTGTACTACAGCATTGTTATCATAGGCCAGTATCACATTTTGATGCCGAGACCAGATATCCTGTATTGATGCCTGCCAAGTTGCTGATGGGTGTACGACAAAGTCACCGAAATGTTTGCGCAGATATTGGACAAGTAACCGATGAACATCCAACGTACGACCGAAACCTGTAATACATACATAATTGGTATTGATGTATAAATTTAAGTACATATTAAACCTATTATAATGGATAAACTCATTTTTATACCCTACACACGAAGTGAATAGGGTATATTCACTTACTGCTTCCGTTTGTAACGCATTAAAGCAGGCGTGACAGGTATAGAAAAGTATATATATTCTTGATCAGCGTGACCTCCTGAGCCGATTTAGCCATATCTGTCCGTCTGTCTGTGGAAGTCATGATTACAAGAGAACGAATAGAGATATTTTCATCAAACTTAGCACGAATATTGTCTTTAATTAGAAACTCATCGGTATTGAAAATGGGCAAAATCGGACCATTACCACGCCTAATTTTTATAGTGAATATAAATGAATTCATGCTTATAGCTCAATTTCTCAGCTTGTAGAACGAATTTGGGGTTGAAATTTTGTCCAGAAGACCACTGTCTCTGACCAAAACAGACTACCAAAAATGGTCGTGGTCCGCCCACTAATTAAATAAAACTCGATCACAGGAGAACGAATACAGATATTTTCATCAAATTTGGCATGAATATTGTCTTTCATTAGAAACTCATCGGCAAAATGGGCAAAATCGGGCCATTGCCACGCCTACTTTTTATAGTGAATATAAATTAATTCATGCTTATACCTCAATTTCCCAGCTTATAAAACGAATTTGCGGTTGAAATTTTGTCCAGAAGTCTAATGCCTCTGACCAATATAGATAAAAAAGTGGGCGTGGTCCGCCCACTAATTAAATAAAATTGCATTACATGAGAACGAATAGAGATATTTTCATCATATTTGGCACGAATATTCTCTATTATCACAGGCTATTTGAGATTGAGAAGGAAAAAATTTGGACCATTGCCACGCGTAATTTTTAAGTACAAGTGTGTAGAGTATATGAACTTCGGCCAGGCCGAAGTTAATACTCTTTATGGTTGTTTTTCACTTTTTTTTTTGTGCTTTTCGTACTTTTTTATAAATTGGATGGAACAACTCAGGCGTAACTCCCATTTTCTTGTTTGTTGTTGGAACTTCACAAGTATATCAGGTGGTGGAGCTCTCGCCTGCTTTCCGAGTACAACTAATTCTGTTTTTACACGAAAATTGGTTCCAGGAAAACCCGTGTAAAAAAGACATTGATCGTATGCAAAATAGGTGATTGGTTCCTTATCTAAAAACTATTGAAATTAGTGAAAAACAAGGATTTTTAAGAACAACTATTTAGGTTTCTTTTATTAAATCACATATTTAATATGTGAATATGTGTTAATATTTTCTGAAATATTTTTTTTTCTTTAATAACTCTGCTTGTGTAAAAACACATTATATGTATATGTGATTTAATAAATCTAATCTAATCTAAATTAAATCTAATTTAAATCTAAATCTAATCTAAATCTAATTTAATGTATCTTACTGTTGTTAGTGCCGCGTGCGTTTCTCCCCGGAGTACCTTCGGCTATGACGGGCTGTAGTAATGGCGACCTCGTTTAGACTTGGTATCGGACTGCTTGTAAGGGAGCGGCAACGGCCTTTAATAACGGCCTTTTGTTTGCAATAATTATGAATCAATGAATTTGTTGAATGAAATGCTTTACTTGAGGTGAAATATGTTTTTAAGTATATTTATCTTATTCCCCTTCTTTTTCCTTCCTATTTCTTCTATCCTACTCCTAATTTGGTGCTTATTGTGATAACCTAACGTTTTAATGACTACCTTCATTTTCTTCATTTAAACCAGTCAAGTATTCGGGTTGAACCTAATAACTGTAGTGCTTCAAAATATATATGAGTGGATACTAATTGAGTATTAATACGAATAAAATTAAAGTTATTGTATTTTATTCACTTAATCACCGTTATGCTGATTAAAGATTCTATATTAACAATATACCGATTCAATTTGTCGACTCCCTCAGATGCCTTGGGGTTGTCATTATTAGTACGAGGCGGATTGATATTGAAGCTATGTACCTAAGTAGGAAAAAACCATATTTTTTTTTTCAAAAACCATTTATTTCTTAGCATAGTCTTAACATAGTCTCCTTTTAGCTCAATACACTTAGTAAGACGATATTCCAACTTTTTTATACCATCTGAATAATACGATTTTGGGAACCCCTCAAAATACGCGTTAGTTTCGGTAATCACTTCTTCGTGTCAGATGAATCTTTTTCCTGCGAGCCATTTTTTCAAGTTTGGAGACAGGAAAAAGTCACTAGGAGCTAAATCTGGATTATAAGGTGGATGATCAACCAATTCGAAGTGTATTTCACGTAATTTTAGCATCATATCTAACATGCTGTGTGAACCGGTTTTGAAGAAAGAGCACTTTTTTCTTCTTTAAATGTGGTCGTTTTTTCTTAATTGCTTCAATCAATTGATCCAATAATGCACGATAATACTTTCCTGTGATTGTGGATCCTTTTTCAAGATAATCGATGAGCAATATTCCGTGTGCATCCCAAAATACAGCGGCCATAACTTTGACAGCCGATTTCACTGTCTTCGCCTTCTTCGGACCACTTCCACCCATTGTTTTGATTGATTTTTGGTTTCAGGTGTGTAGTGGTGGACCCAAGTTTCATCAATAGTTATTAATCGACGCCAAAAATAAACAGGATTACCCTTTATCATGTCCAAAAACCGCTGTGAAGTGGTCTGTAGAACTCGTTTTTGTTCGACACTGAGCAAACACGGCACCCATCTTGCCGATAGCTTTTTCATATATAAATGTTCATGCAAAATGTTGAACACAAGTTCATATGATATGTTTACCATTTCAACAATCTCAAGTAACTTGACTCGGCGATCATTCATAACGATATCGAGGATTTTCTTGATATTTTCTTCAGTAACCACCTCTTTTGGCCTTCCTGTTGATGGTATTGTTGCAGTGCTTGTTCGGCCGCGTTTAAATTCAGCAATCCAATATTTTACCATGTAATCTGACGGAGCAGATTCACCGTAATGTCTATCGAGCTTTTCTTTTGTTTCTTTCGCCCTTTTCCTTTTCAAATAATACTATTTAATCACTGCACGAAATTCACTTTTTTCCATTTTTCAAGAAACACAAAAGTTGCTTACTTCAAACGACTACAACAAATAAACTAATCGATGAATTTGGCTGAAATTTTAACAGCTGACGTTTGACAGATCGCAATTTCTAAAAAAAAAGTTTTTGTATTAGAACTCGAAATATTATTAATATTAATATTGAAAAATTCTTTAATTAATTATTATAAATAAATATGTAAGTAATAACAAATATTCTATAAAAGGTGAGGAAAATGAGCAAGCATAGATATTCATATGTCTACATCAAATTTTGAATGTTTATCATAGTCAGATAGATACAAAATACACTGGAGTGAACACTACTTACCTACTGGAAATTCCTTCAGACCGAAAATGACAATTTCATTAGTTTCAGCCACAAAATCTTTAACTTGAAGGATTGCCTCCAGCAACGTACGATGCCGAGTAACGCCATGATTAATGAAAAACAATTCCGGCGTCTTGCGATAGTAACCGACACGTATATCTAAATAACGAGCACCATGTAATAGTTGACCGCGAATATCTTCATCCTGCGTGAGCGTGTATTTGGTAATAATTGTCTCATTCTGCAAAGGATCAAAATTTGGACGATATGATCCAGAATCATGTGACCCCACAATGAAAAGATCACGCAAACGCATACCGCTAATAACGGAACGTATTTCGTGCATCCAACGCGGGTAAGCACGCAAGCATGTTGTGGCCAGAATTTGGTTTTCCGCGGTAATATAACTCGCCCAGTATCCATAGCAACGCGTATATGACGTGATATTTTGCGAGAGCGTATAGTCGAATGGTACCCCGGTGGTATACCATAGCGACCTGGCTGAAGGTTGAATTGCAGCTAGGATAACGTTCGTACCGTTGTTCGAGATCCATGAAGTGTGAGATTTGGCTGTTGAGATGGTAGTGACTAAACCCATGCTATTACGAGTATTATAATTCAACGCGATATCGTTTCGTGGTAGTTTGTTGGTTGCGCTAAAATCGCCACTACCATCATCTTCTGTATCGAACTGCGCCAGGACTGTGCCAGTAACCAACTTCATCTTCTGAAAACTGTAAGGTTTCATTTTGGTCAATAGTATAATATCGTTCTTATCTGCCGGCGCATTTTTCCATGATATCTCGAGAAAACGATTCCGGGCGCTGATGGTTATCCATAGCTGCAGTCTATTGGGATTTTCCTGACCTGTACCTGAAAAATCCTCAAGAGCCTTATCGGTGCCGGATCCGAAATTCAGCATTATTAGTCTAGCTAAGAGCAGTAAGGTACCAAGTTGGAACATAGCTCTTCTATGCTGATCTGATGTTTACCATGCAGGATCAACGACTCGATTAGTGTACCATATGCCACCACTCTCCCCTTCGGTTGACTGCTGGTACAATAAATGCGATTGCTTTGACGCGTTCAGATACTCAGAAATAATATGCGCCCGTATCTCGTCTTCTAAAAAAATCAACTTCAGTTTATATACTGCGGTTTTGACTGTTTTCTCTCTCTGCTACTCAATTCTTTCGTTTGTTCGGCTATAAAAATTATACTTTTTTACAATTTAATGGCCTTATAATGGATGTTCACATGAAAACCTTAACGATAACACAAACGAAAACTATCATTCTTATAATGAATAAACAAAATGTTCGTTGTTCACTCGTTATGTTTTGTGCTTTTCGTAATTTGTCGTTTGTTTGACAAACGAGCATAACAGGTGATCGAGTGAAATACCCTTAACACAAAAAGCGTTTGTTGTTGGTATTTTTACATGCTTTGCAGCTTTTAGTACGTACTCGCTGTAATAATGGTTAGGCAATTTCAAGGAAAAAAGTTTATAAACGACGCCAAAGTAAAAATCTAGTGTAAAATAGTTCGTCCTTTGTAACTGCTTTGTCGAATTGTGTCGAATTTTTATAATTTTTAAAGTATTTCTCGAAAGAATTAAATGAGAATTTATTACGAGTATTAAATAAATCGGTATACTTGTACATACCGTGTATTGTATACTTGTACTCGTACGACCTCTCCATGAAAAAGTAAACAATCATTTACGTTCAGTGATAGAAAACTGATCACTGATCAGTTAGCGCTCCGCGGCTAATGACGGTCAGCAAATTTACCTAATGTCTTACGAAAAAGAACCTAACAACACGAAAAGTTCCTATTATAAGAGTTTGACTAAGTTTCGGTTTAGTTTTCGTTCGTCTTTTCCTTAACGTTTTTATGTGAAGATCAATTATAATCATTACATTATGCGGATATTACACTATGACCATTGTTTGTTGCCGATGAACCATTTCTGCTCTCTCTCAAAATTTTGTTCCGAATTGTAATTACACATGGAGCAGACAAATAACAATATGTACAAATACAAAGCAATGTTACGGAGTTGCTTTGTGTATTTTTTTCTTATTACGAAGTCCCTTTAACAATAAAAGTGCAGTTATTTCAATCCTAAACGCGAGTACTATTTTGTTTCAACACACTAGAACACCGTTTTAATCGAAGTTTGTTGTCGTCGACCACAAACATTTTGTTTTGCTTCGCAAAAGTTCATCCTCTCTGGATGAACTCAACTCTGAAACCTGAGAGCGTAAGGTTGACAGCTTTGTACAGAAAGCAAAAACAATTTTACAGTTATTTCGAACAATGTTCGTAGTGTAAGTCCCATATTACATTGCAAACAGTTGTTCGATCAAACAGTCCAATGAAATGAACTATTTTACTCTCCCGTCAAATCTGTTTGCTTACTATGTTACATTGCAAACACAAACAGTCAAACACTTTCCGTAGTATATATACATTGCTTTGCTTTGAGTTGCTTTTTGCAATTATTTTCCTCCTATATTTCCTTCTTTTTCCGGTATAAGTGCAGCTTTTTCACTCCAAAACATGCATACTTTTTTATTACATCACACAACAACTCTGTTCTGCTTGTAGTTTGCACACATCGCCTGCAAACAGAATATTTGCTGTGCCAACAGTTCATCCGTTTTCATTCTCTCACGGATGAAGTGAGAGTTGACAGCTTTATACAGAAAACAAAAACAATGTAACTGTTTGCAATGTAATATGGGTCTAATATCCGCATTATACGACCAGTGATGTACAAACGCACACTATCACATTTGGAGTGAGTGTTCGTCGTATTTCACCACTGATTAAAATGGATCTGGTGAAATACGGAGCATTGGTCTATTTAGTTTGCGTGATATATTTTGGATGTAATCAAAATAAAAGAACGCAGCGAAACAGAACTACTTCGATGATGGCTTGGCACCTACTGACGATGCGTTAAACACACTCAATGTATTCATATTATGCTACTTAGACGGTGTTGGACTTAGACTTACTTAGGTAAGTCTAACAACAAAAACGGTCCTTTTCTGTCTCTATCGTTTCAGAGTTAAAGCCGAACTGCGCACCTCATTACTGATTTTCATTCACAAATATTTCAATTAAAAATTAAGCTATAAGTGCTGTGTAGGCACCTCGAAGAAAACTGTGAATATAAAACTGTCATTTGACGTCGCTGTCAAACGAAAATGTTAACGGACCTGCGCGAGGTGCAACCTTGTTTTCTATCAACGTTGCTCTAAGGCCGTGGTTACGCTTTCGAGCAAAACTCGGTGGAATATTTCTCTAATTTTTGTGACCGGAGTCCGTGCAACAAGAGTGGTCGGTGGGAAATTTATCTAATTGTTGTGACCGGAGTCCGTTCAAAAAGAGTGGTTACGCTTTTGCTTGGCCCACGCTTGCTTTCTTCAAATATGTATATTTTTTCTCACCTTCAACAGCAACCCGTCTACTACACAAATGAGAAAACGTATTATTTTAGATGTTGTTTTCGACGCGATGGAAGACCAACTGTTTATATTAATTGAAATGTGTTTAACATATATAAAGTCGTAATATTTTGGAACGATAATCACAAGAATATAATTAATAGATTTATCAGTTAATTCCATTTTTTCACTCCACTCCACAATACTTTTGTGAATATTGAGACTAAGCAACACCGGTTTACTCGGTGTTCGCTAGACCGAGTTTTCGTGCTCGGTGTGAGAGAGTGATGTTGAGAACAGAAAAATATCCCATTCTCTCTTTTACACAAAAAACAACAAAAAAAAGTCCTACTTGCCAAGCAAAACTCGATAGCATAACCACGGCCTAACACGTACACATTTGTGCTTTTATCTGCGGACAATTGTTCTTAGATAACTGATTTTTTCTTAATTTCTATACGAGCATGTTTAATTTTCACATTTGATTTTGTGTTTAGTATTTTGTGCTTCCAATTGTGTTCAAGGCATTACGCTAATTTTCAGTTCCATTTAGTTGTAGTTGAAACATACATATTAAATGGAAAATTCGTCTCACGAGTAAGTTTTAATAACACCGTTTATGTTGGTAATTTTCACTTAAGCTGATGTGATTCTGCCATACTAACAGCTGCAACCACACGCTTTTAGATTTCAATCCTAACTAGTGCATCTGTGATTTCCCATTTTTAGTAAGCCAGTTTTTTTTGTTGTCGCGTATCTCACTGCTGCTGCTGCTGCTGCTGGTATTCGTCATATGAACTTAAATGGTGATGCTAATTATTATTTGTAACTGTTACTTTTATTTGAAGTTCAATGTTATTTATTAAAAGTTCTCATTAGGAAATGAAATATTGAAAAGAATAAAATACATTTAATCTTTTTAAAATCAATCAACTTAAGGTGTACTGAAGTTTCTATGAGTTGTATATGAACTTTTACAAATCTGAATTTAGATTCTAAATCAGTTGGTGTAGTCAAAATAAAAGAACGCAGAGAACCAAACCTACTTCGACTTGGCAGCTGCCAGAGATGACGAGATAGGACATTTCGAATTCGCGGCTTCAAAGATCGGTTTGCCGTAAATTTTTTTATGATCTGCTGAATTAATTTGCTCACTCATATTGTTGTCCTTGTTTTCTGTCTTTCAGTATGTTGCAAAAATCAGCTGTTTCGTGTTTCACCACTGATTCATTTAGTTCTGAAGTTATTGTTTCTAAAAATGCCAATATATTGAATTGAAACATCAGAATCTACAGGGAAATGTAGGAGAAAAATACAAGACTAAAAAAAAAGCTTCACAAATCAACACTAGAGTTTCAAAATAAACAAGCAGTGAGTATAGATCTGGAGCTTTATCAGAAAAGATTGTGCATTTCAAACAACGCATTGAAGATTTAATTGCTGAAGACCAAACCGAGAAGTTTCTTCTAGAAATCTTCAAAAAGCCAAGAAATTCACATGCAGAAAAGGCAAGTCAGAAAATTGGAGATGGGTAAACAAGAGCTAGAACAGAATCTAATGCTGGACCACTCTAAGCTGCTTATTATTATCGCAATAATGGAAATTTAATTTTCTTTATCGAAACAAATATTATTCAGGAAAAACTTACTGTAATCATTTAGTTTATACTTTCATCTATGTATTTGCATAACAATTAATACCAAATAAGTTTGTGTTTTGGTGCAAAACAAATTTTACGAAAAGCCTACCAAAGGATAATTTTGAACCGGATACGGTTCGTTCCGTTCTGACACGAACGGTGTGCTTCAGCACTAAGAATAACAAGAAAACGAATCCTTAACAAAAAACTTGTCTATAGTCGATCAGTACTGGATAGATTTTTCACACACTCTTTAGTGTCTTGCTCTATAGCAGTGGTGTCCAAGATGCTATTGGTGTCCATTTGGTCACTGTTTCGTTGCGTTCTTTTATTTTTACTACACCCAAAAAATAATAGATTGATCACCGCATCTGTTTTTTTCAGTGCTGAGAGAAAATATATCCAACACACACTCCAAATTTCATAGTGTGCGTTTGGACGTCACTGCTCTATAGCTATTGCTTGTATTTACGTGTTTGCATCGGAGATGAAAAATGGGACCAGTGTGGCCAGGACTTCTTCAAAATGAAAGCTAAATCTAAAAATAAAATATATTAAAAAACTTTTAAACTTCTTGGCTCGTGTCGGTGCCGAGATTAAGTGTGGTGGTCGGGTTATCCACATTCAAGAAACCGACCGCGAAACAAAAGGCGCGCAACCAAGGAATCAGTGGACAAGAGCGTATGGATGCATTCTTGTCAATCGATTTAAAAGGATTCGAGGATCTGAAAGGACCCTCGAAGTTCGAAGCAACAAAGCGACGATTTAAAAGAAATTTGCTGAAAGAATAACGCAACCGACCGACGATCCGACTTCTACTTGAGGGAGACGAGGAAGTAATAGATCAAATGGTCGACAAATGGCCGCGGATCCGAATACAACATTGCCAAACGCCTAATAAAACGCACCACCGATACCGTCGCCCGAAGAAGATCAGGACCCGGGCAGACACCCAGCAAAGAGGGCGAGACCAGCCGATATATCCGAGGGGAAGACGGTAGGCCTGGAGGAACCAGACATCGAAATCAGCAATCGATCCACCACGCCCGAAGACGAATCTGTTGATTCCTCAGGATTCCGCCAGGATTCCTCAGCATGGAGATAATATATATTTCCGGAAGACACAGACGACTACAATTGGGCCGAACCTGTGGACGAAGACGAGAACCCAGACGAGAACGAGCCGACCTGCCTACAAACGTCGATGCAGACAAAGAGGGAACAAGCGGCTGTGACACCAAGTCAGCTCCAGACGTCGAGACCATCACTAATTTCCTCTGGAATCACCTTTCGATATGAGACTCCCCGACCTCAAGACGCTTATCGAAAAAATCGTTGCTTCCTAACAGTTTTGTCACGGGGTTGTACTAAGTCTTGGACTGCGACCACGAGATGCCAACGTGAACCTTGCGTTACCCCAGAGCCCGTGCTTCGAAGGACCTCTCCAGATGGTTAGCAAGTAACATAAGTAAAATAACACCAACATTGTACCGCTTCGATAAGCACAATAAAGACAAGGTCCTGAAACCAACAAACCAATTTTTTTCTGTAATTGAACTTTGGACAGCTACCCCAGCTATAAACCCGGACGACCGGGGAAACTTCGTTACAGTATCAAAAATTATTCTAATTCTAAACCAGAAAGAGTGTTAACTTCGGCCTGGTCGAAGTTCTTAAAAATTAGGCGTGGCAATGGTCTAATTTTTTTCGTTTTCAATCTCCAATAGCCTGTGATGACAGAGAATATTCGTGCCAAATTTGATGAAAATATCTCTATTCGTTCTCCTGTAATCGAGTTTTATTTAATTAGTGGGCGGACCACGCCCATTCTGTGGTCTGTTTTGGACAGAGACAGTGGACTTCTGGACAAAGTTTGAAGCGCAAATTCGATCTACAAGCTGAGAAATTGAACTATAACCAGTAAGAAAGCTATATTCGGCCTGGCCGAATCTTAGATACCCTACACCTAAAAGTTTTAAAAAAAGTGCCGAAGCTAGGATGGGGCGGGGGTGGCGGTCCACTCTGGCCGGCACAATGTCGGGGGCGGCAGTTGTGGAAATCAAGTATTGACTTATTGCATTCTAGGCATTTTTGGGGCTATAAGTTGATTAACCGTTCCGGGCTCCATGAGACCTAGCGACGCCTCTGTATAAATAGTAGGCGTGGTTATTACCTTTTTCAAAAAAAAAATAACTAGCTTAGTTGTTTTTATAATTGTGTTCATTTAAACTTTATTTCCGTGGTAATAAACTTTTTTTCATACTGCTATACTGTATATGTAGTGTAAAAGTGGGCGGACCGCACCCAGTTTTGATGTAATAATGTTTTTTTGTAAAACAAGTTGTTATCTAAAGTTTTATTCAGGAAGTTTATATATTTAACAATATAACCCTCTTTTGCCTGTGTAATCTAAAAGTGGGCGGATCACGCCCATATTTGGCACATTCACGGAAAATGCTACTCTATACCCAGGAATGAAATTTTGTTGTAATAGCTCAAAAACGAACGCTGATATCACATTTTTCATAAAAAATAGGCGTGGCCGTGGACCGATTTTGCCCATTTTCAATACCAACCTGTCCACCACATAAAACAATATATCTGCAAAGTTTCATCACGATATCTTCATTGGTTCTCCTGTGATCGTGATTTCAACAGACAGACAGACAGACGGACGGACATGGCTAAATCGACTCAGGAGGTCACGCTGATCAAGAATATATATACTTTTCTATACCTATCGTCTCTAGTTCTATGCGTTACACATTTCGTTACAAAGTGAATATACCCTTACCTTAAGGTGTAGGGTATAAAAATGGATGAATTTATATTCACTATAAAAAGTAGGCGTGGTAATGGTCCGATTTGGCCCATTTTCAATACCAATGAGTTTCTAATAATAGACAATATTCGTGCCAAGTTTAATGAAGATTTTTTTATATTTGTTCTCTTATAATCGAGATTTCCACGGACAGACAGACGGACGGACAATCGACTCTGGAGTTGATGCTGATCAAGAATATATATACATACTTTTGTATACCTGTCTCGCCTCCTTTAATGCGTTACAAACGGAAGCAGTAAGTGAATAACCCTCATCACTTTGTGTGTAGGGTATAAAAATAATTATAATTATTATTAATTGAGCCGTTTATTTTGAAAGTGGCATAAGTCACTTTGTTTTTAAGTCGAGATATTTAAGGGTTTGCGTTTTAACACGTTTAAAAATATGGATCCTAACTTTTAAGAAGATTTTCTTGTATTTGTTATTTCATGATACTGGTATTTTACTCAGTATAAATAATTTCGTAAAAACATTAAAAAATCACCACTTTTCATTACGGTAAAGTGACTTTCACTTTCAAAATAAGTAATTTAGAAAAATGACTGACTTACATATATTAATTTTGTCCGACGTATTTTACAGAAGTGATGTTTTGAAAGGGCAGTGATTTACTAAAATTGTTGAATAAATTACATACTATATATAGTAGTAATAATAATAAAAAAGTAGTAATTTAATATAAAGGTTGGATTTAAGTATTTTTTATTTTAACATTCATAAAATACAAAAATAATTAGTTCATTTTGAAACATATGTAAGTACATATAAGTAATTTATATGAAAATACATCAGTTCAATTTAATTTTCATCAATAATAGAAGTGATTAGTCCTCGGAAATCGTGTTTTGTTTCAAATTTTTAAAATGACTGTGGTATATTGGGGGTATATAATTAAGCAAGTCCATCATGTCTTTGTATTTTGCTGAAGAAACAGGACGAGATCCAGTGTATAACGGATCCATCTCTATTTGTGACATAATAATGCTAATTATGTGTACTATATTAGATGTCACTATAATATAATTTACAAACCGTCACTATTCTTTCACACTTATAGAAATAAGTCCAATGATCACAACTTTTTTAAAAATACTGAAAATAATTCAAAACAATACTTCACACACACTTATTACATGTTCCTATTTCTTTCACACTAAGCTACGAAATTAATCTCCTGAGTACAGCGACCTATGCCCCTTTAAAAAAAATATGTTTGTTATACCGTTTATTACCAATACTTCTCTCGAACAAATCTCAATAGTTCTCAACTTGTTGATTGCAAATTTTTTAAAAATGAAAGGATACCGTTCAATTGTATTTAGTGTTGCTATTAACATTAGTGTTAAAAAGTTACTTATGCCACTTTCAAAATAAACGGCTCAATTATGGATACTTAAAGTCGTACAACATATTAGAAATTAATGTGGATAACGAAAACATTATTAACATTTGTTCAAATCCTTTCGAAACTGTGAGATCTGAACATAGATATTACAAATACATGATTCAAAAAGATTTCTTTAGATTTCCAATTAGTCATACAATTAATAATGAAGTCCAGGAAGTAAGAGCAAGAGGAATATGTAATTTAGACACACGGTCCTAAAAAATCGAATTTATATCCCTTTCCTTTTGTATACAGATAACTTTCAGATTAGTAATCCTTTAGGAGGCCATTCTGGCCAACATAGCATTAGCGCCATATATTATAGTTTTCCTACTGTAGTCCATCGCCATCATCTTGCAAATTTAAATGACATATACATATTTTCGTTGCTAGGTTCATAATATCAAAATATGTACATTAAAAAAATAGAAGTAATTTTTCCTTATATTTTCTAATATTATAGAACAAATGAAATCATTACAAAATGAAGGAGTGGAAATAAACATTAATCAGTGTCTTAAATTATATTTTTATCTGGCTTTAATCCTGGGTGATAATTTAGGAGTAAGCAGCGTATTAGGGTATGTAAAATCCTTTAACTGCGAAAGATATTGTAGACTGCTACACCACCAAAACAAATGAAAGAAGATTTCATAGAACATGGCACATTTTTCAGAAATACATATAAAGGGTTAGGTGATTTAACTGTTACCTATTCAAACGGCCATATTTTTTTAGGGTGAAATTATTTGTTATTGATTCAAATTACAAAAATGTGTGGAAATAATACAAATTTTAGAATCCATTCACTTTAGGTCGATGTGGCCACCTTTTCCCTTGACTATAGGCTTCAAACGGTTAAAAATGAAGTTGCATGCTGCACGAATATGATCTTGCGGTATTTTGGCAACCTTGTTCTTCTTCATAGCAATAAGCCAGAAATATGATTTTTTAAATACGTAAAAATGACCAAGGAGACAGCTCTAAAACCAACGCATGCTTCTAGAAATGTACATGAAACCATTCTTAAGTTATTTAGTTGCACAATATTAAATATTTTGCTTGTAACAAAGAAAGAATTTCACCATAAAATTCACATACACTGTACGTGAGAACGCGGACGGACATTTTTTTGAACTCGCTCACGTCGCTCAGTCTTGTAGTCTTTGTTTCGAATCAGGTAGACGACAACGTAGTCACGGCTTGTTCGGGTAGTTGCCTCGAATCGTTCCTGTCATACGACAGTGCACTGCACTACAATACTGTTGCCAATTAGTGCCTATAGCAATTCAAGACATCGTGTGCAGCTCTGTAATGTATATACAGTATTATAAATATTATGTATGTATATTTAATAGAAAGTATAAATAAATATTATATAAACCATAAATTGGTTTTTCTTTCACTCGTTTCAATATCCAGTTTTTGAATATTTAAATCCGATTCAGACATTCAATTTAAAAATTAAGGTTTTTGGTTTAAAAGCCCTTGATTAGGATGTGCTTTATTTCGTTGAAGGATTCTTACATTTAGTTTGAACGCCTGTTACTTGAACACAATTTATTAATAAATCAAACGGTTTTATATTCAATTTCAAAGTGAAATCGTTCAATAATTTAAACGTCGTTAACATTTCACCCAAACATAGACACTTTTATAACTAAATAAATTGTTGTAAATATTGTTTTCCTAGGCAACTATTTGAACATTCAATGCGTTTGAAATTAAACATTTTTACTTTTGGAGCATTTTCAAACCTGCAAACATTCAACTTAAACCACGTTTTTCTTTGTTTTTAACAGTTCTTTTCTTTGCGTGAATAATTAGTTAAATAACTCAGTATACATTTACTCTATTTACTCTAAAAAAAGCTAGAGACTAAAGACAAATTTCAGAGGGTAAGAGCAAGAAAAAAAGGCCAAACTTAGTCTCAAAAAGACAAAACGGCCACACTGGATGGGAGATTCTAAAATTCGGTCTACACACTAATGAATTTTTCCTGGAATTACACTAGCATTAAGAAAAAAGCTTTGATTCGCCGTTGAGTTGAAAAATCTGTTTTTCACGGGTTGTTGGAAATGTCAAAACAAAAAATAACCAGAAAGGCCTGGCCGAAGTTCATATACCCTACACACTTGTACTTAGAAATTACGTGTGGCAATGGTCCAATTTTTTCCTTTTCAATTTCAAATAGCCTGTGATGACAGAGAATATTCGTGCCAAATTTAATGAAAATATCTCTATTCGTTCTCCTGTAATCGATTTTTTTTTAATTAGTGTTTATTAGTCGCTTAGCTTATTTCGTGCATTAAGCACTTAAATCACTCAATGTAGAGTACTTCAGTTTGTTTAAAAAAAATAATCCCAATATATATAGATTTAAACAAACATAAAAAAACGTAAATTGAGGACATTCCAGAGTGGATGCTTATAATAAAATATTATCTAACTATAAAAAGAAAGAAAAAAAATTCATTATACCTATTTACCTTATTTACCTATTACTATTTTATTATATGTTACAATTGTTCCTCTCTGCTTACATGATACATATTCCATATTTAACTATTTCATTTCATTTTTTCATTTATTATAAAAATACAAATTGCCCACCATTTTAAGATGGAATCTTATAAAATAATAGCAGCCTTAAAACAGAAAAAAAATGGAAAAGTTTACTGAACTTAAAAAAAAATATTATCTAAAACTAATTAATTACATTAAATACTTAATTTACTAATGACAAATTAATGAAGATGGAGTTGGAGGAGAAAAGAGAATAGAGAAATAGACAGCGAGAATAGATGAGGTAAAGATAGAAAAAGAAGAAAATTAGATTTAGTGAAGAAAAGTGGAAAGCTTCAACTTCAATTTTCCCTTGTTGACAGTACCTCTAATATTCGTGGGGAGTGAGTTCCATAGCCTGACTGCGGCCACAAAGAACTGCCTTCCAGACGCAAGGTTAGTAAACCTTGGCATTATCAAGGCTAGTGACCTCTGAGAGCGCGAAAAGATGAGCTCATCGTACAAGTATTCCGGCTGCTTTGAATGAATTATCATGTGAAGAAATATCATCGCCCTTAACTTTAACAAATTAGCAGGCGTGCAATTAAAGATGGAAAAGGACAACCTAGAAATAGGTTCTCCTAGTTTGACATTCCAAATAAATCGCGCAATATTATTAAAGACTACTTTGAATTTGTTTAGGGTGGCAGAGTCAAGATCATGAAAAATTTCACATCCATACGTTAAAATAGGAAAAAGCAGAGCTTTAGATAGCAAAAGCTTCGTTGGTGTTGGTAGATAGTGCTTAGTTTGCATTAGAAGCCGTAACCCGCCATAAACTTTACCTATGTTAGCATTTACATGGCTAGACCATGAAAGCGTCCCATTGAAAACCACCCCTAGGTTCTTTGCTGACATTACATATTCAATTTCTTCGCTCCCAATACATACTTTAGGCAGAGTATGCAACGCTACGCTCTTTTTGTATATCGGTAATACCTTTGATTTATGTAGAAGAATTTAGGGTTAAACCATTGCGATATGCCCACGCACCTACAGAAGCGAGATCACAGTTGAGTAAATGAATTGAGCTTCCAATTTCATTAATAGGGCAACTAAAGATTAGCTGAGCATCATCAGCATACAAATGTAGAAAACTACTCTTAACCACTTGAACAAGGTCATTTACATATAGCAAAAAAAGAAGTGGGCCCATAATTGAACCTTGGGGAACGCCTGAAAGAACTGGCAGAAAGGAGGACATATTACCATTAGCAACAACACTTTGCTGCCTGTCCGATAAGTAAGATCGAATTAATGTGCTGGAATGAGTCGAAAATTTAAAATCAGTTATAAGTTTGTGGTTTAGAATGGTGTGATTGACACTATCAAATGCCTTCGAAAAATCTAACAGCGTCAAAAGGGATATATATATATATATGCTGTAATACAACTTCTTTTGGATCTGAAACCAGATTGATAGTTAACTAACAAATTATTGCTATAAGTGTATTCGAGGATCTGCTTACTGACTAACCTTTCAAAAACTTTAGAAAGATAAGGTAATATTGAAATAGGGCGAAGGTCATGGGTGTTATTACCTTTCGGAATAGGAATAACTTTCGAATATTTGAAAATATATTTAAAAATATATTTAAAATATATTTGAGTTGAAGATGGAGTTGAAAATATATTTAAAATATTTTATAGTAAAAGGCAATGTTAGCTTAACGAATTTGGGGCAGATACCGTCAAGACCAACAGCATTCGACTTAATTGACAGAAAAGCATTTAAGACATCAATGTCATTAACACAAGATAGTGAAAATTGATCTGACTGATCATCAATAATATTAGTATGCCCATCAGGCCAATAATACGAGCTAGAAATTTGCTGATGCGCTAAGAAGCGAGCATTTATCTCATCGCAGTCTAAGTCCTTTGGTAATGCGCGGCATTGTTTGCTAATCCCAATATTTTTCAACTTATTCCAATAGGATTTCGTCGACTGAGGTTGACCAAATTTCGTTCCAAAATAATGAGCCTTGGAGAATCTTATCTTGGTAATAACTTGGTTACGCAGTCGTCGAAAGACGACGAGATATTCGGTAAGTTTAAACGGCTTCCATAACTTATAGGCCGCATCACGCTTGCTCATTAGCGAAAAAATAGCTGGGTTTAACCAACCGGGACTACTGTGTGTGATAGTTTTGGTAATTAAAGGGACATGTTTATCAAACAAGGATTTGACATTCTTCGTTATGAATTCAACCTGATCATTTACCAAAGGCATATGGTAGATACTTTCCCAATTAATTCTTTCTAAATCATGCCGTAATAAAGAGTGGTTAACACGAGCGTAGCTTCTGAAGTGAATCTTTTCGATAGAAACATCCATACTAAAGGAGTACGTCATGAATAAAAGATCATGCAAAGAAAACCCTGGAGCATCCAACTGCTGGTATAACTGAACATTGTGCATGTGGCTTACAAAAACGAGATCAATAAGACTACTGGATCGACGTGAGTAGTGTGTGGGTGTATTTTTATTAGTTACAGTGAGATTCAATGAAGTCATAGATTGAATAAAATTAGCTGATTCCCCATATTTGAATAAGTTGCAGTTGAAGTCAACACAGACTATGATTTCAGCTGTGTTGCAAGACATACCTTCAAGAGCAGTTAAAAAGGGCTGAAAATTGATACGTTTGTTAGGTCTGTAAACCGTACATAGCATAACTTTCCGATTTACTTGTAGTATTTCAAGGAAAATATATTCGAGCTGACAATCAGTATCCGATTTAGCAATAAATCTACAACTAATGTCGCTCTTAACATAGATAGCAACCCCTCCCCCTACACGTCCAAGACGGTCCGACCGAAAAATCTTATACCCATCTAGCCTGTAAAAGTTATTAGGAATTTCAGGCACAAACCAAGTTTCTGATACACAGATAACATCAATGCCAGAGGTCGTGAATACCTGCCTGAACTCATCAATCTTAGAGGCCAGACTCTGAGCGTTTATATGTATTATATGAATTCCTGACTTTAAGTTGCGCAGGATTTGTAACATAGGCATTAAACTGTTGCCGCCTCCGAAGCCATGGAAGCCACCATCATCACAAATTGTTGAAATTACCATTATGGAGCTCCGAAAAGAGCATCAAGTTAACATCAACAAAGGGAAAAAAAGTTGTGATAGCTTGAAATAAAACATATACAAGAAACAGAAAGCAAAGACATAAAGCACTAAAAGGTATAAGAGCAGAGAAAAGAAATAAAAAAATTGCTGAGATATAGAAGAGGAGAGTTAAGAAAATAGAAAAATCGGGATTAGAGACTAAAATTATGGATACTAAGTGCATTAAACTTTTAAAAGTAAATAAAATTTTGAAAAAATTTTAGAGTAAATAAATATAAGTTTTAAATAAAAGTCATGAACGGGTTAAATGCTGATGTTGATAGTTGCTTTCTCTTTGTTTTCTTCAATCACTACTGAGTTCTCCAATATAACAGTATTTAGCATCTCAGTACTTGGTAAGCTATTTCCATTCTCAGTCAATTTCACGAAAACTCTGCCACGTAGGGTAAAGGCTGCAAAAATTTCTTTTCTCTTCTTTAGATTTGTCGCTCTTAAGAGAAGCTCGCGGTTTCTTTTGGTGAGACTTTCGTTAATATAGAAATTCGACTGAGAAGAGAGACCGATATCAGTAAGACGGAGAGCACGATTTTCTGCCTTTCGAAAATCTGCTGCAGCTTTCAAAAACCGGTTTCGCTCATGAGAATGTAGGAAGTTGAGAATAACTGGCGGCGAAGCTGGTGTGTGGGTAGCACCTTGAACGGATTTCACTCTACCACCGGCCCGAATAATTCGATTCAATTGGAATTTATTACACCCAATACCTGAGCACAATTTACCATAAATGCTATTGAGATCCTCTCCATCTAGCACGGGAACTCCAAAAAGCACAGCATCTTTCAAGATTTCTCTACGTTCTAAAAAATCGATCCGATCCATAACTTCATCAAGATTCTTATGCTGACCAGTGGAGGCAGAAGATGCTGATTCTAAGGCTTCTACACGGCAGGAGATGGCTGCAATTGACTCAGAAATCTTCTCCAGTTTTGACTTCCAACAAGCCTCTAACTTTTGAAAATTATTTTTAAACTCCTCCCGCAGGCAGCTAAGCTCACTTTTAAGTTTGTCATACACATCCGCACGTAGTTTGTTAATTTCCTCTTTAATGACTTCTGACAACGTATTGCACTGCTGCATAACATGCTCATTCAACCTGTGTAGCATGGAGGAAGAGTCGTTGATGCTCGTTGACGGTGTAAAAGTCGTCGACGGAGGAAGAGTAGTTGATGCTCGTGACGGAGTGTCGTTCGCAGAGACTGCAGCCGTGGACTTTGCACCTGGTTTCGATCTCAAATGCATATTAATAATTCTTTGATTATATTATATTAACTAAACGCCAATTAACCAACTTAAGAAACGACCTCAGTGGTGAGATACCCACGAGAAAAATTAAATTAGAAAATTTTAGAATTAGAATTTTAATAGACTGAGGAAATAGAAACCCGCGCAATCTATCACTGTTATTGGAGCGCACAGAAAACACGTCTATTCTTCACGACACATGAATACATCATCTATTATATTATTAACTATTATATTATTATTAAGAAAAAAATAGTGTTAAATTTAGTTTTTTTTTGATACTATATATATATGTAGGTACATAAGATTGGTGGTGTGTAAAGTTGTCGAGATAAAGGATACCGCGGAGAATAGTGGGTGAATTGGCTACTAACCGTGAAGCTATCGTAGTTTGTAGGGAGCTCCTTAGGACTAGTTGCACCTCCAGAAGTTTTAATAGGCAGTAGCGCCTCAAAGTTAGTCGGATAGGTGGTCCTTTATTGAAAACGACAACTAAAGGAAAGAAAAAAAATTCAAGTTATCGTAAGATGTGAAATTGTCATATAAATATTAGATTACGAACGTACCTTGTTGTTACCACCTGTGAAATAAAACACCCTGTATGTAGTTTATAAGTTTTGTAAAATTAAAGAAATTTAAAAAAAAAAAAAAATTTGAATTGCTGAGCGTTCTACAGAGGTGGGGAGGAAATGGGGACATGGAAGGGAGGTTAAATAGGACGAACCGTCAGAGGGCGGGAAGGTTAAAGAGATAATGTAAGTTCTATTAGTTTTAAGTTATTGTTACACCCCTACGGACGGCTTGACGGGTCAACAACTCCGCCCTGCAAATAGAGCTAGCTGGGGCGTTTAGTCAAGCCGTAGCCGAAGATTACACAACAAGGGGTCACATAACATCTTCTTCATAGCAATAAGCCAGAAATATGATTTTTCAAATACGTAAAACAGACCAAGGATATCTCGTTGGTTTTAAAACCAACGCATGCTTTTAGAAATGTATATGTAACCTTTTTTAAGTCATATAGTTGCACAATATTGAATAGTTTGCAAGTAAAACAAAGTTAAAATTCATAAAAATTGCTCATTTCACAAATTTAGTCAGCTGTTTTTAACCTACCACACTTATTTTTAGCCGAAAGAGATGCCAACGTATTCAACCTGTTTTGTTGAATATTAATCCGTGATTTAGTTCCATATTTGCTTATTGTAATTTTAGTTCTTTTGGTTTTTAATTTAAATGAATTTTATTTTCAATACATGAATTGGGAATTTATTTGTGTTTATCTAATTTTAATTTAAATAAATAAATTGTAAATTTATTTTTGTTAACTCATTTTAATTTAAATAAAAGAAAAATTAAAAACCAAGTAAGTTTCCATTACTTTTTACTATTTCCAAACCGCAAGTCATCAAAACCGCGATAACTCTTCAATGCACAGTAATTTTTTTATTAATGTTTAGTTTGAAGCCAAACAAATAATAAAGTGGTGTGGTTGGTATCCCTGTCACTAACTCACCCCATCATTTGGTGACGGTGTGGTAACAAAGCAAAACGGTTTACCTTTTCAGTTATCATGCTTTATAATAGCCTGTTTTAGCTTGTAACAAGTCGACAATTTCAACATAAAATTCACATGCACTGTATGTGAACACGTGGACGGAGAGTTTTTTGAGCTCTCTCACGAAATAAGAGGAGTTTCTCTCAGTTCATCCGTCAGAGAATGAAAACGGATGAACTGTTGGCACAGCAAATACTCTGCTGGCGATGAGTGCAAACTACAAACAGAACAGAGTTGTTGTGTGGTGTAATAAAAAAGTATGCAAGTTTTGGAGTGAAAAAGCTGCACATATATCGGAAACAGGAGGATTGCGTGAAGATAATTGCAAAGCATCTCTAACTATGTATAAATACTATGGAAAGTGTTTGATTGTTTGAGAGTAACATAGTTCATTTCTTTAGACTGTTTGTTCAAACAACTGTTTGCAATGTAATATGGGACTATGATTGTCATGTGTTATATTCGTCAAGACATTCGAGCTCCTTTTAATATAAATTTAGAATATATGAAATTAATTCAGAAAAATAAATACTTGGGTTCGGAGCTCGAATGTCTTTGAAGATACACTTCTTGAACTCTCATCTAGACTTCTTCCCGGAAAATTTGGGTGCTGTAAGCGACGAGCATGGGGAAAGATTCCACCAGCAAATGATGGCAATTGAAAACCGCTATGAAGGATCCTGGGGTGCAACTATGATGGCGGACTATTGCTGGAGTTTGACTAGGGAAACACCAACCCACTTATATAAGCGAAGAAGCACAAATAAAAATCATTTTTAATTTAAAATGTATTTATTTATCTTTTTTTTCAAAATATAGTATTTTTTGCGTAAAGCACTGAATTTACTTAAACGCGCACCAAGAAACCATTTCTGTGCAGATTTTTTTGATATTAGGCTTAAAATTCGCGCAAATGTCCAATCTATCGATATAAAAAATAAAAAGGGTAAAAAAGTTTCGGGAACATATTTTTACATACAGATATATAGCAGTTTTTTGCCTTTTTTCTTAAAAAATTCCTCTTTTGAAGTTACGATTTCAGCGAAAGCTTTTAAACTATCTTTCGGATTTTAAAACAATGTTAGCAAAAAATATGCGTGCATCCTTCCTCTTTAAATTAATCTTAATTGTAATCGAATCGGTTACATATGTCAGTTGTAGTGGCTCTTCAAGTGGATGGACCTTAACGTAAAGAGGCCAAAAAATTAAAAATCGATTATCTCGAAAACGGCTCGTTTCATTTTTTTTATTTTATCATTTTTGGAATCAGCGGACCAAAATGCTTTAGAATATGCTGTCAAACAGTCCGTTACAAAATGGCTGTCGGCCAGTGTTATTAGTGTTTACTAACATTGTTTATAATATCTTTTGTAAAATCCCCACAAACGTCGATATAATCCTCATATAATAATTATTAATTATATTACAATTTCATTTAAAAGTACAAAATGTTTATTTAAATTTTACATTAATTAAAAATTGTAACCATGTTTAACTTAAAAGATGCTTAACTAACTAAATTCGACGGAACATAGTACATTGCTTTTATAAACTAAGCATTTTTAAAACAGCAATATCACGTAATACCATAGAAGCAGGGCCCCGAGTATATTAGGTATATTCGGCGCCCTAAAAATAATGCTTGTGCCCTGAGGCTACAGCCCATTTAGCCCTGTGGTTAGGGTGACCCTACACAAAATTCCTTGACTTGTATTTTGTTTTCTCTTCTGTTTTAGGTCTAAGATTTTGCAATACTTTCACTACTGTCAATTATGGCTGCATTAAAAATGGCACGACAAAAACTTAACACGTTCCGATTTAGTCTGCCATAACATACTGGCTTTTTCCAAGCTATGCAAACGTAATAGAATGGAATTCCTGCCAATGTTATGGCTACGCCAATCAGTAGATTCAAAGGTTCTGAAATGCTGGGCATCAGCACTAGAACAATGCAGCAGAATATGAAGGTTATGGGTAGAGCTAAGTGAACTTTAATAGGACGAGGTATATCAGGCCTTCGAAAATAGATAGAGATATTAAGAGAGATTAGTTTTTCAGTTGAATAGAAATGTTAATGGTCTTACTTGGTTCGGCGCATCCACAACATGCCACCTATACTTGCAGCTACTGATAACCACAGAACTGAACTAAAGTAGTTTATAAGGATGTAGACGTTGGATGTCAGCAACATTAACAGAGACATGATGCACTAGAAAACGAAAGAGGTGAGTTTTAGGAACTGACACCACAGTTAGTTCTTCATTAGAGCTTACCGAAAATATTAGTGATGGAATCGGTGTTTGCTGCTTTACATGAACGAGTTGAAAAAAAGCGGGCAGATGTCCTTCCTGCGCACCTGTAGCAAACAATCTGGCCGAAGTGAAAAGTACACCATTGACGCCGCCGAAAGTGCTAAGTGCCACAAATATTGGCACCATAAAAGCTAAGGGTCCGAAAACAAGATTGCCAAAAGTAACCGCTACAGCCAAGGAGCTGAGCATCTCTGTCCTGGAGACAACGGCAAAATACGCCAAGTTAACGAGCACATATATACCAGTTACCACTGGCATGGCAATCCAAATCGCTCGTGGTAGATTTCTATAGAGAGAATAATTTTATGTGTCATAATCATAAACATGGTAGATTCGAATTTGATAGAAACAAATCAATCGTACTATATAAATACGCCACTCGAAAAGGGTTCCATCAAAGAATGTACAATAACATACAAGACGCACGACTCAAAATTTCAACGGTGTGGTCGGTCGCAGGCAGTATTGCCAGAACTTTTTCACAAAAAAAGCTAAATCTAAAAAAAAAACTAAAAAACACGTAGCGCTGATCATTGATCAATGATCAGTGCTGCTGTTCTAGGCGTTCGTATGAAAGTGCGGTCTATTGCTGTTCAATACAACATTTGACAAAATTTACATGTTTCAACTTTTGGTTATTTTGCGCTTATTTATATTTTTTTTTGCTATTTGCAAATTCATATTTTGTATTCTCTATAGGCTTTCTATGATTGGCATAATTCGTTCCATAGCATTTTATGTAGGATGGATATCATATAATTGTTGTTATATGAATAAGTGTTGTTATTTGTGTTATGTACGAGTGTTTATAACTTAGTTGATAAACCCAGCTGCAAACTTTTTTCTCACTTCAAGCTCTGAAGAAAATGCTGGACCGTATAAATTTAGCTATGGTACCGTTATCCTGAAAAAAAATTGAGGTGAACAAACTCGTTCTATTTTGTGTTTCTCGTAATTTTTCGTTTGTTTGTTTGATGTTGGTATTTTCACATGCTCTGCAGCTTTTATTGCGTACGCGTTGAATAATGATCGGCAGTTTCCAGGAAAAAGTTGATAAACGACGCGAAAGCAAAAAGGATATCGTCTAGTGTAAAATTGTTCGCGTTTTGCAAGTTCTATCTGAAATTTGTTTTGTGTGTAGTGTTGCTGCAATGAATTTGTACTGAACTCTACACGAATTCTTTGCATTTCTAAAAATTATTTATAAAAATGCTTCAAATATTGTACACATGGCAACATTTTCTGTCAGCAAACAACGAAGGTCTGCGATACGGGCGAAAAGCTTCCATTATACTAGTTTGGCGTACTTTCGTTTTAGTTTCCGTTTGTGTTTTCGTTTTTAAACGAAATCCATTATAAGGCTGTAAACCGTTCATTCGCTGGAGATGATTAAGGAATGTTTAATTGTATTCCTTTAATATTAATGGTATTGAACTACTTTTTGGACTACTATTTTTTTTAATAAGTTCTGTTATTTTTTATGCTGTTTTATAAAAAGAGCAGATAATTAGAGTTCATACTTCAGTGTTTGAACTATCATAAATTTCTTACGTGCTTAACGTTCTTAGCTAGCCCGTTGTAAAAAAACGCACCAACATTCAATTAGTTAGTCCCTCCCCCAGTTCAGCCATTTAAATTCGATCAAAGTTGCACCATTGTGGGTGCGTTTTGAGAGCACGAAGTGGTGATTTTAAATTAATTGGTATCATTACGTTTTTTTCTGTCATAAAAAAAATGAATTGTGTATCTTAGATATAAGTTTATTAATGGTGGGGGAAAATAGGTAAGAAGAAGCCATTTCTCCGATTTCACCTCGACTTTTTCTTACTTGTATGGATCCTGCAATTCTTCCGTAACGAAATTTAAGTAATTCCAGCCGCCAAACGCAAAGAGACCTGAATAGAATGCGAAACCTATATTAGCAACACTGTAGCTTCCTTCCCACGGTTTGACGAAATTTTCATTGCCTCCAGTGGTCAATTTATAGATGCCCGCTAGGATGATCATGACCAAAGCCAACAATTTTCCCGCCGTGAAGATATCCTGTATTTTCATGGACAATTTTACGGAGAGGCAATTAATTGCTGTCAGAAAACCTTTGCAAAAAATCATATTTGAAGTTAGTTAATCAAGTCTAAAAACCATTTTGAACTTACACAAACAAACAGCAGCTAAAAATTTAACAGGTATGTCTGGTGGTGAACAATCCTCAAAGAAGGGCTTTACGGCATATTGAGCAAATGTCAAGGCGACGATAGCCTAATAAGCAAAAAACGTTTACATAATTTTAAACTGTTACGCTATTAGGCGCTAGAATGAGTAGGCAGCAAGAATATAATCAATAATAAAGCTGCTAAAAATATTCCCCTCGTCGCCTGCCCAAGGGACGATATGAATAGACAATACAGCTTTAAGAAACTTTGAGGTAGTATTCAGCAATAGAAAGCAATGGAGCAAAGATTGCTTCAGGTACCACATAGGGGCGCACACCCAATAATGGTACACGGATGGCTCTAAGACACTTGTAGGCTTGGGGGAAGGGATCGCGGGACCCCACACAATGCATTGCTCGTCATAAATGAGGTGCTCTCCATAAATATATGTGCGGAACTGAACCTAAGGCGGTTAGAGGCCAGAGCATTGTCATAATGTCAGACAGTCAAGCAGCTATTAAGGCACTAGCATGCTATGAAATAACATCAAAACTAGTTTGGGAATGCCTAGGAAAACGTAATAATCTTGGCAAAGAAAACAAACTAAAAGTGCTTTGGGTTCCAGGACATGCAGGAATAACAGGCAGTTAGTTGGCAGATGAGCTTCAAAGCTTCTAACCGGGAATAAAACCCGAAAAGGGCAAAAATGTGACTCGACCTCACGAGAAACAATCTAAGACTTAAAGGACACCTCAAGAAATTGGGCATTGAGAGAGCAGGGCACGAGAGAGAATTGGGCACGAATGCCGCTTCTGTGAAAACGGCCGTGAGACGCCTGCTCACCGAATCCGAGACTGTTACTCGGAGAAGGATGAAGCACTTGGGCTCTCATTGGCCTAGGCAGCAGGAACTCCATGACCTGAACCCTCTTGGCATACTGGGCTTCCTCAGAAGGCTAGGGTTGGAAAAAACACTGTGATACATAGGACCTATGAAGGGGCACAATAGACCATTTGGTCGAGGTCGCTATCCCCTATAAAAAATAATAATAAAAATTATTAAAGAGTTAGGCGATTGAAGTGTTGCCAAATTCACTCTGATATATCTGGCAATCCGATATTGCCAACTATGTCAAATTCACACCAATGACAGATGTTTATACAATTAACAAGCTAGCACAAGCATTTGCGTCTAAGTTTTATAGAAGAAAAGTTATTCGAAGTGGAATTCAAACGTAATAGTGTTTGCATTATATTTGAGTAGAAAATCACACTCAAAACCAGCTATTGTTCGTGAGCTCAGGCATCTCAAAGTGAATAAAATGTTTGTGTATTGCACCATAAATCGTTATAATGATACAGGCAGCATTGCCAAACGCTATGGTGGTGGACGAAAAAAAACAGCAACATCACCTGAATTGGTTCGGAAAGTGAAGGCTCGACTTGAACGAAATCCACGCCGTAATGGTAATCAAATAGCCAAAGAACTGAAAATATCCCAGCGAAGCATCCGACGCATATTCCAAAATGAGCTCAAGCCTTACAAGTTCCAAGAGGCACATGATCTTACACTAAAGCCAAAAAAGTTAGACTCGAAAGAGCTAAGGAGTTGTTACGCTTGCACGAACGTGGCAAATTTCCAAACATTCTGTTCTCTGATGAGAAAAATTTCACTATTGCGCAGTTCATAAACTCTCAAAATTATCGTGTTTACTTAACGCACTTACCAAAATTTGAACCTACGAACGGCAACCCGAATTAATTTTCCATCTAAAGTAATGGTATGGGCAGCTGTGACAGCCGATGGACGCTGTCCAATCGTTTTCATCGAGCCTGGTGTCAAAGTCAATGCGACTTATTGAAATTGTTTTGGAAGCTGCTTTAAAGCCGTGGGCACGCAAACATTTCGGTCTTACACCATGGACATTCCAACAACACTCTGCACCGTCTCATAAGGCTAGTGTGAACCAAGAATGGTTAAAAAACCTCCATTGTTCCTCCATTTCGTCTACACAATGGCTTTCGAAGATGCAAATCCGATGGACTATTTCATTTGGGCCATTTTGGAGAGCAAGGTGCGGACTAAAAACTATGCCAGTATGGAAGCGCTGAAGACAGCCATTGTACGGGAATGGGCCAAAATACCGCAAGATCATATTCGTGCAGCATGCAACTTAATTTTTAACCGTGAAGGTCATAGTCAAGGGAAAAGGTGGCCACATCAAGCTAAAGTGAATGGATTCTAAAATTTGTATTATTTCCACACATTTTTGTAATTTGAATTCATAAAAAATAATTTCACCCAAAAAAATATGGTCGTTTGATTAGGAAGCAGTTCAATGGCCGAACCCTAGAACAGATAAGAAATTTGTATTAACAATTTTTAACAAAATCATAAATGTGATGTGGTAGGTTGTATCTATCATATAATAATCACCATCTTGTACTCACCTGTGTTGTTGGTCGTATTATCAGTAGCGCAATCCAAAGACGTAGAAACCCCACCAGGGGCCCAAAAGCAACCAACAAATAGGCGTAGTCACCGCCCGATTTGGTTATACTGGTACCGAGCTCCGCATAGCAAAGTGCGCCGATTGTAGACAATAGACCACATGCAGCCCATATTAAGAGTGACCCTCCAACTGATCTGAAAACCATGAATCATTGATTAAAAAAAATAATGAACGCGACTGTTGTAAATCACAAATCGCATAAAAAATATACCGTGCTCATATAAAAAAAAGTTTTAGCAAAAAAAGTGAATAAAATAATGGAATTCATCGTTTTTACATTATTACTCATTTATTGTAAAATTCAGTTCTTCAAAATAATAAAGTGGTGCCAAATTCTTCCAAAAATTGTAAACAAATAGCAGATACCAAAGCAGAAACAAAAAGCAGATTGTTTGATATGCAAACAAACGAAAAGCACGATTCCGAACCAAAAAAAACAACAATTTTGATGAAGAAAAAACACGAATAGCAGAAACGCAGAAATGGCGACCATGATATAAACAAATTTTGACGAACGTCTGGCGTATTCATTTTGGGCCAATTTTTTAACACTAGGAAATTCTGACGCTGACGATGTTCAATGTTCTTCAGCATTAACACTTAGACACAATACGGATACGTTCAAAGCTGACACTCCTTCAACCATACCTGATATGATATAAAATTAAGAAAGTTCCTACAAAGTGCATGTCCTATTATGGAGAAAACGCAAAGACTACAAGGCTGGAAAACTCTTTTCTCGCTTTGTATGTGTTAGTGAATTCAGGATTGGGTGTAGTAGATTACAAAAACAAAATATAAGCAAACAAGTTCTTCTTCATAGAAGCAATATGATTTTTGTAATATGTAAGTAAAGAAGACCAAGGAGACGGTTTTAAAACCAATGGAGAAGCATGCGTTCACAAAATGCACATGCAATCTTTTTCAAGTCATGTTGTTGCACAAAATTGAATATTTTGCGAAGGAAACGAAGTTAATTATCGTCAAAATAGGTTTACATCGAGAATGATAAACACCGTTGGATAGTTTAAAAAAAAAGTTTTTCTGCGCATTACGTCACACTAGCAAACCAATATGGCTGAACTGTCAAATTAGTATACAATTTGCATGCAAAAGTTTATATTGCTGTAAAATTTTATATTTTACTTTAATTTCTCGGTTTTAGAAAGAATAACGAAAAAGGAGTGATTTCGCGATGTAAAACGCAACGTATGAAATGTATTAACCAATTTCTACCGCATGTTGTTAGCAGTAGAGAACAATGGCAAAAACTGCTGATAGATATTTGCTATGTACGTGTGTTCTTCTTTAGCTTCACTGCCAAAGATCTTTCCATGCTTGTTTTCTTTGGAAAAATGCACTAAGTGCGTGAAGTTAAATACGTCGCGATATTTAACAGAGTTCTGTTCTCTGTTAAGATCGCGACGTCGCGAACTTTAACAGAGCACTGTTAACTCCGCTGTTATTGACTTCCTAGCTGCGAGCGTACCAGATGAGTATGCCGAAATGAGATCTAAGCCGTATGAAAAGTCACAGTCAGAAATATTTATGAATCAAAAATCAAAACAAAACCCAACTACCATTTTTTTTAAAATCAATTTTGAAATTGACCTTATATTATACGAGTATATATATATGTACTATATATACATTGGCTGGTCAAAGACGCCACTGTTCCTAAACCATGCTTAGTGCGTTGATGAAACCTACAGTGCCTAAAAGCCAATGAATACAGCCACTGTGAAAAATTGGTTGAGACGGTTATAGCCAAAATTTTGTAAATCGCGTTTGAAATTGGCCATATTTAACATACACGATGGCCGTTCCAGGACGTGTATAAAAGACGCCACTTTTCGTAAACCAGGCTTAGTGCGTTGATGAAACCTACAGTGCCTAAAAACCAATGAATATAGCCAATATCTGTGAAAAAATGGTTGAGACGGTTAAAGCCAAAATTTTGTAAATAGCGTTTGAAGTTAATTCGCGTTGTTTTTTATACCCTACACACGAAGTGAATAGGGTATATTCACTTACTGCTTCCGTTTGTAACGCATTAAAGGAGGCGTGACCTCCTGAGTCGATTTAGGCATGTCCGTCCGTCTGTCTGTACGTCTGTCTGTCTGTGGAAATCACGATTACAAGAGAACGAATAGAGATATCAAACTTGGTACGAATATTGTCTATCATTAGAAACTCATCGGTATTGAAAATGGGCAAAATCGGACCATTGCCACGCCTACTTTTTATAGTAAATATAAATTCATTCAAGCTTATAGCTCAATTTCTCAGCTTGTAGAACGAATTTGGGGTTGAAATTTTGTCCAGAAGTCCACTGTCTCTGACCAAAACAGACTACCACAAATGGGCGTGGTCCGCCCACTAATTAAATAAAACTCGATTACAGGAGAACGAATAGAGATATTTTCATCAAATTTGGCACGAATGTTATCTATAATCAGAAACTTATTGGTATTGAAAATGGGCAAAATCGGACCATTACCACGCCTAATTTTCAAATAAACGTGTGTAGGGTATATGAACTTCGGCCAGACCGAAGTTAACACTCTTTCTGGTTTGTTGTTGCTCTCACACCGAGCACGAAAACTCGGCCTAGCGTACACCGAGGACACCGAGTAAACCGGTGTTGCTTAGTCTCAATATTCACAAAAGTATTGAAAAGTGGAATGGAGTGAACAAATGGAATTAACTGATAAATCTATCAATCATATTCGGCTGATTATCGTTCCAAAATATTACGCCTTTATAAATGTTAAACACTTTTCAATGAATATAAACATTTATTCTTCCATCGCGTCGAAAACTACATCTAAAATACAAAAATTAGAGAAATTTCCCACCGAGTTTTGCTCGGTAGCATAACCATGGCCTTAGTCTTAATATTGACAAAAATATTAAAAAATGGAGTGTAGTGGAAGAATGGACTGGAAGGATTAATCAATTATATTCCTATGATTACCGTTCAAAAATATTACGCCTTTATATCGAAACGTTATCGTCGAAAACTACAGCTATAATAATACGTTTTCTCATTTGTGTACTAAACGGGTTGCTGTTGAAGGTAAAAAAAAATATATATTTATATTTGAAGAAAGCAAGCGTTGGTCGAGCACAAACGTAACCACTCTTTAAGCATGTACTCCGACCACAAAATGAGAATAAAATTCCCATCGAGTTTGCTCGGTAGCGTAACCACGCCTTATCGTACATTATAATTTGTATATTCGCTCCTAACATAGGAAATAACAACAAATAGTGAAAATAACAAAGCATGACGTGCAATAAGCGTGGCTGTGTTAATTGAAATGTGTTTAAAATACATGTACAAAAGGCGAAATATTTAAAGCAAAAATTATTGCAAAAAACCAGAACACAGACTTGCTTTTTTAAATAACTTTTATGCACTTACAGAAACTGGCGAAAAAGGTTTGCCTAAGGGCCTGATTCAGAGAGTCACGACGACGACGTTATCGGGTGACCCTCTTTGTGCTTTTCGTCGACTTTGATACTTTGTGTTTGTTTTTGTAATCGACGAAAAGCACAAACAGGGTCACCCGATAACGTCGTCGTCGTGACTCTCTGAATCAGGCCCTAAGTAACGCACGGACGAAAGTATACAATATTTTAACATCTATTTTCATATAGAGGATTTGGCACAGTTGATTGAGTGTTAAGCCTCAGACACTAGAGGACGGACCAGGTCCGAGCCTCGACGAACGCGAAAAATACTTTTTTTAATATGATAGGCGGACGGACTTACAGATGAAGACAGGACGGGACTTACAGGGAAGACTTACGGACGGACGGAAATATATTTTTATCTCTGAGAGTGAAGATCGGACGAAAGTATACAATATTGTATCATGTATTTTCATATAGCAAATGTGGCTCAACGATAGTTTGCTTGTAAAGAGCCCGAGTTCGATCCGCAGCAGATTTCATCATTTGCAATTAAAATTTATTTATAGATTTTTAATCCAAAAAAATATTGAATCATTTTTTGACATGGAAGGTTCACATTTTGAGGACTAAAAAGTAGAAAATAAAATATATTATAAAAAATTTTTAAAATAAATAATTTTTATACATAAAATGCACTAAAACGCATAAAATAATTTTTTCTTTCTCTTTTCAAGTGCATTAATAAAAGTTTAGGCATGAGTTAGAGTTAGACAATGTGAGAGGGTCTTGGTTTTTGAGAAGGAGTACCTCACATCGGTATGTAATCGACAAATTATAAAAGTGTTGAGAATAAATCGATACTATACAATATGGAACTTCGTGAATTAAATAACACAATAGATAACACAACGTTTACGTTTAAAATTAACGTAATAATAATATAACAATAACAATCATGACAATTGGCATGCCGGATTACAGGAGCGCCAGCCCGCCTATAATTGAACTCGAATCACCCGCGAATCACTGAACTGACAGGTGGCTGTCATTAAAATTTATACAAGTTGCAGTTAGACAAATGTGAGTATAGTTATGGAGCCCAAACTCTTATTAATGCACTTGAAAAGCTGTAAATATAAAATCGCTAAGAAAGAAAAAATTATTTTATGCTTTTTAACGCATTTTATTTATAAAAGTTATTTATTTTAAAAGTTTTTTAACATATTTTATTTACTATGTATGTGTATTTGCCAAATTTACATACCTTTTACTCCATTTATCAATATACTTGTGGATATTAAAAATTAGTACCACCGATTTGCTCGACGTGCTTAGTGTACACTACATCGAGTTTTCGAGCTTGAAAACCTAGTATTTTAGGCTGTGCTAATAACAATAATTTCAATGGAGATTCAACTGGGAAACCAGTTTAGCCTAAACCGAAGCATAACTCTTTTATGGAAACACCATACAACATTTTTGGTTAATCAGACATTTTTTTGCTAATTGGCAGCACATGTTTGCCAAAGTGCAAGCAGGCGTACAGATAGCGTCAAAAATGTAGCAAACTGTAGCAAGAAATTGATTACAAAGATTAAAATATCTAATAAAAATTAAAATGGCATTTTTAATACGGGCGATTAATATTTAATATAAATTTATTATTCCATGTCATGTCGACTCACTCTGTATAGAAGAAAACACCTGTGGGCGCAATGAAAATTCCTGAACCGATTATCGTGCCCACAATGATGGTGACTCCATTGATGAGCGTCAGCTTTCGTTCAAGCACAATCTTGCCACCGACACCATCTCCAGTATCGGTTTTCTCGAAATGCGTTCCATTTACATTTTTGCTTGCCAGCTGTGGTAACTCCACCAGCGAAGTGGTGACACCATTGCCATATCTCTCACTCATTTTGTTTATACACTCTTTATATTAATACGTACATACTTATATTTATTGTACGAAATTCTCCAAGATTTAAGACAATTTATATACTATATTAATATTAATGGATACATATGCAATTGTTTAGGTTATTTTCCTTTTTGCTTATTCGAAGCTGCGCTACTTGTGTTCATTGATTAAAAAATATAAAATACTACTTCCAATATACAATTGAATGTTAAATAAATACTGATATCAAAAGATATTAAATTATATTGTATATATGAATGTATGTACATATTTTCGTTGATGCCACCAAGTACGAGTATGTATCATTGCATATGCGTGTATTCTTTTGAATTTACTCTAAACACAGAATAAATAGCATATAATATATATATTATTATTATACATATGTATATATTCTATATATAATATATATAGAATATACTATTTATTCTGTGCTCTAAATTTCACTTTTGCTTCTACAAGTCAAACTGATATACATACATACATATGTATGTGTGTCAGTAACTTCCAAAATACTGTTTCTCTTTTTACTGTATAATTTAATATATAGATATATGTATATATCAATTAATTAAACTTATTAGTTGTTATACGCAATTTATTTATTAGTAAATGTGCCAATAAAAACAAATTGTTATGAATTGCAATTTTAATGTATGCAATGTATACAAGTTCATATCGTATATTGAAAGTAAGAAATTTTTTTATAACCAGAAGCTGTAGGCAACATAAACTTGTTGAGCTATTTTGGAATATTCTTGTAAATTATCATAAATGTACACATACATAGACACATAGAACTTATTGTCTATTTATTTATTGAGTTATTGTTTATTTTATTATTGTTTTAGAAGTATGCTTTACAATTTGTTGGAGAAAATATATTTCAATTAATTCGTATTTTTGGGTATTTTGCTAGTTAAGTTCCAGTTTTTCCATTATTTCGTCACTTGCTTATTAGGCTTTTCTATTTTATACCCGCAACATAAAAAATTTCAACTTCAATTATGAAGTATCATAAATACACAAACACTTCATACATGCATGTAGATATTTCTTTAAAACGCAATCTTAAATATTCGCTTAACGCTTAAATTTTCAAATTATATGGTATATTGCAAAACTGTAGTCAAATTATTCTGAAGATTTATTTCTAATTGAAATTAGTAATAACAAACATTGTTTACGTTAAAATATCTGTGACAAAACTTGCTGAACTACTAAAGCGAACAGCATGTGAAGCACTGAGCATTCCCGCAAGAACCTCCTGGAGAAGAGCCACATGTTTTCAAACCGGAAACCACCACCTATTTAATACTACTTAATAAAGGTTATTTTGTACTGTTTACTCTCAGCGCTCTCGCCAAATACAACTTTTATTTATTGTATGCATCTTTACAGAAATACAGAACTGAATATGCGCATTCTGCACTTCGTAATATTTGCTTACTCTTGCTAAACGCCGGCTTTTAGTCATCATGACCAACAATTTCCAACTACATACATATAAAGATACATAGCGAAGATATATGTATATATGTATGAGTAGAACTGGAAATGAGTAGAATGAATTCATTTTGTCAAGCGATTGGAATACACTTCAAAAAAACCTAACAAGAAATCATGTAAACAGAAAAAAAATATTGTTGGGCGTATCAGCATTTCGGCGGATGCAATAAAAATTAAACTTCAAAAAGATGTTTGCATTCAAGATTCAAATCATGCACTGGCAAGCAAAAAGGATTTACAAAAACGAAAGTAAAGAAAAGGGCTCCTCCTAATATCAGGCATAGATGCTTTACATAGATCAAGCGAAAAAATAAGAACTTTAAAAGGAATTGGCGGAAGAAATCTTCACTTTATGCTGCAAATTCACAAAAATTTCTGGAAAAGGAGAATGGGGTATTGACAGTGCTGCTTCAACTCATATGGCAAAAGATGCAAGCCTCATTAAGAACCCAAAAGTGCATCATAGATATGTAAAAGTTGACAACGATGATACACGACAACGAACGATAGTAGTTTGTAGAAAGATAATATTAAATTGATTTGATCTGATGTGTGTGGACTAATGGAAGTAAAATCTTTAGGTGGAAGATTTCAGGCTCTACGTTAGGTTCGTTGATGACTATTCGCGTGAAATTTTCGTTTATTGCATGAAAAATAAATCTGAAGTCCATGAAAAGTTTTTGGAAATCAAATCAATGGCTGAAAACCAAGCTGGCATGCAGAATACTTTGAAGCATTGCGGTATTATTCATCAAAAGTATGTACCTTATAATCCAGAGCAGAATGGTTTAGCAAAATGAATTAATACAACACTGACTGAGAAGGCGCAGTGTATGCTGTATGATGCGAAGCTTCCGAAACGTTTTTGGGCAGAAGCCATACAGACTGCGGCTTATGTAACAAATAGGAGTCCTTATAAATTGTTAAATGCAACCCCAGACTGGTTAAATGCAACCCCAATGTGTTGAGTCATTTGAAGATATTTGATTGGTTAGCAATGGCACTTATACCAAAATAAAAAAGGAGAAAGTGGGACGCGAAGTCTAAGAAGTGTGTTTTCGTCGGTTACGGTATTACTATCAAAGGATATCATGTATGTATATGATCTTCAGAAGCAGGAGATAGTTACACGCAGAAATGTAATCTTCGATGAGGACGTCAAAGGGTTACCAGTGATGATCGATAAAAATAAGAAGTTTTAGTATTTCTATTTTAAAAATCGAAGAAGAATATTTAGAGGTTGTTAATGGGTCTGATGCTCAATGTAGTTCATTGTCGTTGATCTCATTAGAAGATGACAATGAAGTGGGAGAAATCATTCAGTGTCAAAGTCACGAGAAAGTTGAAAAATGTTAAAATGCAGTTCAAGATGAGCTTGATACCCAACTCAACAAGATATAGCTAGTATTCGAAGTTTGGACCGCGAAATATCAGTAAGGCGAAGTGAGAGAATTTCTAAACAAAAACCAAGCAGTTGGATTGGGTATATCGCTAGACTACCAGAGGATTAACTGACCACAATAAAAGATTCACTATCTGGAGACGAGAGCGAAAAATGGAAAACAGCTATTAATAGTGAATTAAAATCATAAGAAGAAAATCAAACGTGCATATTTGTTCTAAAGCCAAGGAACTGTGACGTTATAAAAACAAAGGGTTTTTTTAAAAGAAAGAAGGAACCTGATAGCACTATTCCTTATAAGGCACGATTAGTTGTTAAAGGATATGCACAGCGTAAAGGAATTGATTACGTACAAACTTTTTTTGCCTGTAGTGCGTTATACGTCAGTTCGTTACGTCTACGTCAGTTCGGCACTATTATCACATGGGGATGGGCGAGCTTATACAGATCTGGTACTGCGGTTTAATTGGCTTATTGTACCATCCCTCTATTGCTAGAGTGGTTGTTCCACTCCAGTTTTCCTTATGAACGTCATAAGTTGTGAATGACTTAACTTAGCCAACTCTGAGTGCTCCACTATTTCTTTCCCGAAGACTGACCTTCTAGTACTGTGAAAAGCCGGGCACTCAGAGACTAGGTGCAGGGACGATTTAATAGACTCCATGCAGAATCTGCACTGGATCTCATGCAATTTGGAAATTGAACAAATTGATAGTTGGTGAATTTACTGTAGGTAAAATGGTAGATGCAAACGGAAGTGCTCAACCCCAAGTGCATCAACGATATATAACTATATATAATTTTCAAAAATATCACAGGACAAATGAAAAAATATAAATGCGACCATTCTGGAGTTCTTAATAATATTTTATTTTTTGTCAAAAGGCAAACAACTATGCATTTGCAAAAAAAAATTAGCACAACTTTATACCAAACAAATATGAAGTATAAATGAAATATGGAAGTATAAATTCATTATCATTATATGCTACTGGTTGTATGTTTTATATATTTTGCGCATATAAAGAAAAATAATATTTTTAATTATTTCCAAAGTCCAAAAGGACTCCCGAAACAGATTTTTTAGCTCAACGAGGCCAAAAGATTTTTACAGCGGCCACAAGTTTTTTGCAGCGGATCAAACTAGGATATGCTACCGAGCAAAACTCGGTGGGAAATTTCTCTAATTTTTTGACCGGAGTCCGTGTAAAAAGAGTGGTTACGCTTGTGCTTGACCCACGCTTGCTTTCTTCAAATATGTATATTTTTTTTACCTTCAACAGCAACCCGTATACTACACAAATGAGAAAACGTATTATTTTAGATGTAGTTTTCGACGCGATGGAAGAACAAATGTTTACATTAATTGAAATGTGTTTAACATTTATAAAGGCGTAATATTTTGGAACGATAATCAGAGGAATATAATTGATAGGTTTATCAGATAATTCCATTTGTTCACTCCATTCCACTTTGCAATACTTTTGTGAATATTGAGACTAAGCAACACCTTTTTACTCGGTGTCCTCGGTGTACGCCAAAGACTACAAGACTGGAAACTCCTCTTATTTTGTGAGAAAGCTCAAAAAAATGTCCGTCCGCGTGTTCACATACAGTGTATGTGAATTTTATGGTGAAATTGTCGACTTGTTACAAGCTAAAACAGGCTATCAGAAAGCATGATATCTGAAAAGGTAAACCGTTTTGCTTTGTTACCACACCGCCCCAAAATGATGGGGTGAGTTAGTGGTAGGGATACCAATGCAAAACTTTATTACTAATTATTTTTTTGGTTTTTAAGTAAACATTAATAGAAAAACTACTTTCCATTTATAAGTTCTAGAGGTTTTGACGATTTCTAAGCTGTTTGGAAATATTAAAAAGTAATGTAAACTTATTTATTTTTTTAATTTTTCATTTCTCTTTTATTTAAATTAAAATGTGTTAACACAAATAAATGTACAATTCATTTATTTAAATTAAAATTAATTAAACATAAACAAATTCTCAATTCATGCATTTAAAATTAAATTCGTTTAAATTAAAGACCAAAAGAACTAAAATCACAATTCAGTAAATATTAAACTAAATCACAGATCAATATTCAACAAAACATGTTGAATACGTTGGCATCTCTTTCGGCTAAAAATATGCGTGGTAGGTTAAAAACAGCTGACTAAATTTGTGAAATGAGCAATTTTTATGAAATTTAACTTCGTTTTACTTGCAAAATATTCAATATTGTGCAACTATAAGATTTAAAAAAGGTTTCATATACATTTCTAGAAGCGTGCGTTGCTTTTAAAACTAGCTCCTTGGTCTTTTTTACGTATTTGAAAAATTATATTTCTGGCTTATTGCTGTAAAGAAGAACGAGAGTTGCATTCCTCTCTCAAAATATTTTGTAAACAAATTCCCGGACTGTCAAAATTCGTTCCCGAACTGTCAAAATTGCATGCGTTTTGTTTTTGTAATCTACGACACCCAAGCCTGATTTCACCAAGGCATTCAAAGCGAGAAAAGAGTTTCCAGTCTTGTAGTCTTTGGTGTACGCTAGACGAGTTTTCGTGATCGGTGTGAGAGAGTGATGTTGAGAACAAAAAAATATCCCATTCTCTCTTTTACACACAAAAGAAAGAAAAAGTCCTACTTGCCAAGCAAAACTCGATAGCATAACCACGGCCTAACAGCCTTATACAGTACAGTTGTCACACAATTTATTCGTACACCCTGCATTGCATACAAAATATGCAGATTTTTACTTTAAGTATTTCCAATTAGTCCATTATTTGTCTTGGGTCAATGTAAGAATGTTGTTTTCTTTATGATCTGCCACAAAAAACAACCGTTATGTCTGCTCACACAGAGTTCCATGAAAAACACACAGAGATGGTAAGTTATTGCAAAAAAATTATTCATACACTCTTTATGATCCTGTTGCTGCAAATATAACGGTAATCGACATCTGAGTTCTGACTAATTTTGTTGAAAACGAAGTATCATTGGTTTTTCTAAGCATTTTCTGTCGATCGGCAGCAAATCACCAACAAGAGCCGGAAGGCCAAAAATATTAACTCCGCGTGAGGAGCGTAAAATAATAGCTTCCGTTGTGCAAAAACCGAAAATAACCGCCACGATACTATGTCAAGATATGTTAGAGTCTTTAAAAAAAAGAATAAGCACACAAACAATTCGTAATTGCCCACATAATGCTGCTTATCGCACGCCGTAGCCATACATATCTAATATTAACAAAAAGAAGAGATTAGAAGTTGTCAAATTCTACGTAAAGTAGCCAGATTCTTTTTGGGGGAATGTCATCTTCATGATGAATCAAAATTCAATGTTTTCGGACCAGACGGACCAAAAGTTTGACGCAAAGTAAATACAGAGCTGAGGGTGTACGAATAAATTTACCACTGTAAATAGTTTGAAAACGTAATCAAAAACGAAATTTATATTTTTCACGAGTTTTGTTTTGTGGCTTTCGTAATTTTTCGTTTGCTTGCCAACTGAGCATAACAGAACTCGAGTGAAATCCGACACACATAAAATCCGAAATCCTAAACGCAAAAAACGTTTGTTGTTGGTATTTTCACATGCTTTGCAGATTTTATCAGCTATGCGTGGTATAACGGATTGGCAGTTTTCAGGAAAAAAGTTAATAAACGACACAAAAACAAGAAGGCTATCGTCTAGTCTGAAATTGTTTGGGTTTTGCAAGTTGTAGAATTGTATGTGTCGAATTTGTATGTGTATAGTGTTGCCATCACGCATTTGCACTGAACTCTACACGGAATCTTTGCGTTTCTGAAAATTACTTATAAAAATGCTTCGGCTTAAATTTACGACTTCCCGGTACGGCCAATCGTGTTGTTGTTTTTGTTGTTGTTGTTGCTTGTGATGGAGGCACCAAAAACAACAAAAACATTTGTCGCTCTCCTCTACTTTCAAAGTTATAGCCCTTTGAAATTAGTATCCCTACATTTTCTAAAGTATAGAAGATATCCGGTATAGATATATACCGTTAGAAAAGTACGTTAAATACTTTTCATTTTTGTAAAGTAAGATTTTATCGAAAAATGCATATTTTTGGAGACATCAGTATTTTAGGAGAAAAATAAGAAAATGAAAAATTGTTATGAAAAATCGCGCGATTTTTTGGCCTAAAATTGGCCACAAAACACTATTCTGTTGCGTAGCCGGTGTTTGACATACTGAGGGTTATAATCAAAAAGTGCGGCCGTAGACCGGAGGACGCATACACGACACACTTTTCCGCACACTTATGTGGGTTAATGACATGTTTTACGTTATTAATGACGCGGAAATAAAGGGTCCGCCATCTAACGTTTTTTTTTCAACTAGTGCTTATTTCGTGAATGGTAACACTTAGCTCATGTCTGATTTCACATGTAATTAGTTTTATCCTTCCGCTGAACGAATAGGGTTGTGTATACGCTTGAACAACGTGGGCCTGCGATCGACTTACAGAAGATGCCGATTTTTCAAAAAAATCATCTTTTAAGATGAAGCTCATTTTGATCTTGGCGGGTATGTAAACAAGCAAAATTGTCGCATTTGGGGCACAGAAAACCCGCACGCATACATTGGAAAGCCGATGCACCCAAAACGAGTCACTGCTTGGTGCGAATTTTGGTCCAGAGGCATAATTGGGCCATTTTTCTTCGAAAATGAGCAAGGAGTGGCCGTTACAGTCAATGGCGATCGTTATCGGGCCATGTTGAACGAATTTTTGTTCACAAAAATTGAAGAGGAGGACATTGGCAACATTTGGTTTCAACATGACGGCGCTACGTGTCACACAGCCGAAGCTACACTCGATGTTTTGCGCCCTGTTTTTGAAGATCGCATTATCAACCGCAGAGCTGATGTCGTTTGACCACCTCGGAGCTGCGATTTGACACCGTTGGACTATTATTTGTGGGGTGCCGTCAAAGATAAGTGTTACGCCGACAAGCCAGAGACAATTGACGCTTTAAAGGACAATATTCGTGAAGCCATTGGTGAAATACAGCTGCACACAATCGGTAATGTGATTAAAATTGGACCGATCGTGTAGGCTACTGCATGGCCAGCCGAGGCAGCCATTTGAATGAAATTATTTTCCATTATTAACCGGAAGGGATTGTACTTTCAAATAAAAAAAGAAATTTGAGAAAATATTCAGAAGTTTTTTTTATAGCATTTTCAAAAAAAAAAAAGTTATTTGGCGGACCCTGTAGTACAAGTATTAAAATAGCGTTTTCTCCAAAAATATGCATTTTTCGGTAAAATCTTAATGTACATAAATGAAATGAATGTAACTTGCCTTTCTAACGGTATATATCTATACCGAATATCTCCTAAAGTTTCGAGGATATAGGGATACTAATTTCAAAGGGCTATTACTCAGAAAGTAGGAGAGAGCGACAGATATTTTTGTAGTTGTTGGGGTCTCCATCCCAAGCAACAACAACAACACGATTGGCCGTACCGGGAAGTCGTAAATCTGTTCCCTCTACACGGAATCTTTGCGTTTCTAAAAATTACTTATAAAAATGCTTTTATATTATACACATGACAACATTTTCTGTCTGCAAACAACGAAAGTCGTTTCGAAAGTTGATGCGAAACGAATACGCACGAAAAACTTCTGTTATATTCATTGGTGGGTGTCACACTGGGAATCTATTTTTTTTTTTACAGACTCCAGGACTCACACGTTCTGATTGGTTGATAGCAAAAAGTGGAACAGCTTTCGATCCACGTTCGCCTCAATGTTAGCGCTAAAATTTTGGCTCCCTCACAGCCGTCAACCACTAACACATGTCTACAAACTCGAAACACGGTCTGAAAATTTGTCTTATCTGTTGTCTTCTCATTTCTGTTTTGTTATGCGTAGCAGCCACAGCAAGGGCTTCGCTTAAGAAAAGATGCATGCCGGTAGAAATAAATAATGTATGGAATGGAAATAGGAAAATGAAAAAAAATGGATAAATAAAAAACCAGATGTATAAAAAGGTTGCAATTTCTCTTGCTGTCTTTCTGTCAACCTTTACAACATGTTTATTTTTACAACATGGAAATTCCTCTAAGAAAGGAGGCTGTCGAACAGGTAAAAAATAGTTGAAGGTCATCACAACATTACATTACATTCGAATAATGCGAACTCATTCAGGTAGAATATACGGTAGGTTAGACAGAGGGTACTTAAAGTACAACATATCTCATCTCAACCGATTGCACGTACACGAGTTTGAGGACGCGCACAATTTTTTGTAGTGTGACGGTGCAATGTAAACAGCTTTTTCTTAGGCGGTCTCAAGATGTGAAGTGTGACACCCACCATTTGGCTCGTTCCGTTTTTGTTTTCATTTGTGTTTTCGTTTACGTTTTCAAACGTTTTACATTATGAGGCTGTAACAAAAATAAAGGCTTCGCACATTATTCAACAAATAATGCAAAACACCTGAATTATTTCCATAGCGGATGAAAAAATCAATATCATGCAGAAACTGTTCAGCATAATTCGGCCGCTGCTCGGAGTAATTGTTTTGGTGAGTGTAATCAGTAACAGCGGACTACACCTTGCTGCTGCAACTATTGCTCCAGGTGACAAGATCAAGCAGTGCACAAAGCGGCTTAAATTGCGAACGGGTCCGCAAAATGAAACTGTTTTCGAACGTGAGTTAGTGGATCCTGAGCCACTGGCTAAGGATATACTAGTTGAAAATGCAGCGTACTACAAGGATACCGGCCTCCGCCGCTTCAATGGTACAGTACTGGGTTATGTTACAGCGGTAAGTTGACCCATTTTTTCTATTGCAGCGCTAAAGTATTTTTAAAATTGTAGTGGAGTTCTCATGGTTATGATGTAGCAAAAATATTTGCGAAGAAATTCGATATTTTGTCGCCGGTGTGGTTTCAAATCATTAAGCAGGATGATGAGTATATGCTAGCTGGGAAACATGACATTGACGGTGGCTGGCTCAAGGACGTCCGAAGAAAAAGTGCCATGCCGGAGAGAAATGGAATTGAATGTAAGAACATTAAGAGATTTTCATTTTGTATTTTCCATAAATTTTCAGCATTTCAGTTTTCCCACGCCTTCTTTTTGACAAATTCAGTGAACAGGATTTTTCGGTTTTACTCAGCTTTGCTCAAGAACGTAGTAAAGTCAATAAGATTATAGTTGATGCTTGTTTGGAGCACGGATTCGATGGTGTTGTGCTGGAGTTTTGGTCACACCTTGCTGGATTTGTAGACGACCTATTTCTCCAGAGACTAATCATCGAAATGTGTGAGAAACTTTAAAGAGTCAGACTCAATTCTGAATTTTGCAACTACATATAATATGAATTTCTTTAGCTGTGTCACTGCAAAGGGAAAACCTTCGTCTAGTTGTTGTCATTCCTCCACTGAGACCGGGTTTTAGAGGATCATTTCAGGAAAAGCATTTGGAATCTTTGTATAAACACGTACATGCCTTTTCGCTAATGACATATGACTTTTCCAGTGTACAACATCCAGGTAAACTTGCTTTCTAAAAACAAATATCTGTATTTACTTTTCAACTCAACAGGACCCAATGCACCACTCGATTGGATTCGACGTACCATTGAAATTCTAGCACCTGTTAATTGTCGTGATTTTAAAGTAAAGCGTAGCAAGATACTTATGGGTCTCAATATGTATGGCAACGACTACACTCTAGACGGCGGTAGTTCAATTGTAGCTCACCAATATCTGGAACTAGTAAAACACGTCAAAAAGCGTTTAAGTTTCGACGAGCACGATGCTGAAAACTATTTCGAAATACGGTATAATTAATTGCCAATCTTATTGTGAAGCGGTAGAGTATTTCTTGTATCTTTTGCAGAACCAGTACTGGGCGCCATACGGTTTTCTATCCAACACTGTACTCCATTAATGAACGCATCAAGATTGCAGAAGAATTGAGCGTTGGAATTTCTTTATGGGAGTTGGGACAGGGTTTGGATTATTTCTACGACTTATTTTAGTTACTTTTATTTGAGTTCACGACTAATCCAAACTTTAATAAACTGAAATCCATACTTTAAAAAAGTGAAAACATTCTTTGTAGTAATACAGCACTTTCGAAAAATATTCTCGATAAATTGGCGTCTTCTTTTATTAGCGTTCATAATATGCATTTACTTAATATTAAAAGGGAAGATAATAAAATAGAGTAAACATTACAATTAAACCTTGTCAGTTTGTGTCTTATAGTCAATGAACTTTTATTATCATATAATTGATTATAAAATAGAACAATTGTGTTCTAAGAAGTTAAAGTGAAAGAAAACCGGTAAAATGGGCTCTATCGTCCTTCAACTGAAAAACAAGAGTTAGTTATTAATTGAAAAATTGACTCAAGTTACCACTCATAACTTACTGTAAGATGATAAATCAATCTCGTCTGGCAATTCGGTAATATTAACATCGAATCTATCTTGGACCTCATTGAGTATTTTTGCATCAGCTTCGTCAGATACAAATGTGATGGCTAATCCTTTGGTACCGAACCGTCCAGCGCGCGCTACACGATGTAGGTAAGTGTCTGAATCTTCAGGCATGTCATAGTTGAATACAATATTGACTCGTTCTATATCCATGCCGCGACCAAATAGATTGGTCGCAACCAAAATACGCTTTTGAAAGTCTTTGAATTGTTGATAACGATCTAAACGTTCCTCTTGAGTCATGCCTCGATGAATACCAATTGCTGGAAAGTTTTGTTCCGTTAGGAGTTGAGCCAGGGCCATGCATCGCTGTACTGATTTTACGAAAATAACAACCTGCAAAAGTCCATAGCGAGCAATTTTAGTAAGCACACATCTGACGCACATAATATACGATAACATAATCATCGTTTTACTTAGTTGAGCGTACTTGGTTGAATTCCAGCACATCCAACAGCTCAAACAATTTTTTGTTTTTCTCGTTCTCCTTTAACTTGACGTAATGCTGCTGCAGACCATGCAAAGTTAGTTTGGCTTCGTCATCAACATAGACTTCCATGGGCTACAATTGCGAAACGAAGAGAAAAATATGTGAGCTTAAATATGTAAGCTAATAAAGCCTAGAGGCCGTCAATTTTTTATCTATCAATTAGTCCATTTCTATTTCCAAAAGTCCATCAAATATGACTGCTTTCAAGTTCTCTAAAGTAATTCTACTTGCAAGTATATATGTAGTACATTTCTATGTATATATTGCAACTTCAGCAACCAACAGTAGCAGTCACAAATCAAATATTGTTTTTGTTCTTGTTAGTAACTATTAAAATATCTGCATGAATTAACATGTCTCCCAAACGAAGCCTTTAGAGTGTGAATGGAGAACTTCTTTTAATTGGCATATGATAGAAAGACCGAAGGTCTTATTTAAATAGTTAGAATATAACATTGGTGTAAATCAGCAAATTTAATCTTTTAATATCTCCGTTGTATTGTCCGTTATTTGTAATTCCGTTTATTGTTTAACGGCATTGTAGCTGCAGTTATACGCGCGCCATAGTTTTTAGTACAGGTTATATTTTTGCTTTTTAGCATATTTTATTGATTCGTTTGGCTTTTGCCTAGCAATCGTTACTCTCAAATTGGTTTTATTTTTTTTTGTTATTCGGGTAGGGAATTGAGATAAATTTTAGTAAAAAACTTTAAGTAGAATAAACACGTTGATATTTACATCTTGCATAAATTTCTTGCAAACTGGACGAATTTCTTTACTAAGCGTAGCGGAAAACATCATGACTTGTTTTCCATGAGGCGTACTTCGAAAGATTTCCTGTACATCGCGACGCATATCTGAAATAAATAAATTTGTTTTTATGTACATATAAGTTCAAAGAATTAAATAATAAAAATTTAGTGTATTATTTTACTCTATTTGAATTGGTTAGTGTTAGTGTATTTTTATTCTCCACTAATTTTTTCAATTCAATTAAATCGTTAAGATTTAGAGGATTTTTAGTCGATAATTGTCAACTTGCATATTCATACAGATTAAAACAAATACAAATATAATTGAAACTATAAAACTCCATACGTACCAAGCTGTTCTAACATTTTGTCACATTCATCAAGGATAAAATGTTTCAAGTGCTTTAAATTGAGCTTCTTGTTGCGAATTAAGGCGAGAATTCGCCCAGGTGTACCAACTACTATGTGTGGCGTAACATTCTTCAGCGTGTCTTCGTCTTTTTGTATAGATAAACCACCGAAGAAAACGCCAACCTTTAATTATACCAAAAGAATACGGTTAAGTAAAAAAATAATATTCTTAATTCTATTTTCGGAAAACTACCTTTACTGAAGGCATGTATTTGGAAAAACGTTCATATTCTTTACTTATTTGGAATGCAAGCTCGCGGGTATGACACATAACAAGAACATATACTACGTTTTCGGTTGGCTCCAGTTGCTGCAGTGTGGCTAACACGAAAACAGCGGTTTTACCCATACCCGACTTGGCCTGACATAGAATGTCCATGCCAAGCACTGCTTGCGGAATGCACTCATGTTGAACTATAAAAATGTAATTAAAAATTATATATCATTAGTTTATGTCATCTATAATTTGTAATCACCTTCCGAAGGATGTTCAAACCCGCAGTCAACAATAGCCCGCAGAATTTCAGGTTTTAGCAGGAAGTCACGAAATCCGGAACTATGTATCGAGACGTAGGTGCCTTTCACATCCTTTTTGGGAGCCTCTTGAGTTTCTGCCACAGTGGTCTCTGTCTGCTCCTCATCTTCATAATCCAAAAGATCATCATTATCAGCCATTTCTAAATTGCAGCTTTCGATTTAGCAGGAAATATTTTTAATGAAGTATAGCCAATCCTAAAATTAAATTTTATTTTAGAATTATCATTAAATTTTTTTATAAAAATTGCGCCGTCAAGGAACACCGGCCGTCGACGCCATTTTTTTTAGTTGCACATTTTCTCGATTACGAAAACTTACCAAATTCAACTATTCATACAACTTCTACCGTAAAAGTAAATAATTTTAATACATTATTCAAATAGAATTCATTCAAGATTACCTTCAAAAACTACCAGTTTTTAGCAATTAAATAACTATATTAACAAGATTTCCAGACCTCACACAATCACTAACTCCGGCGTTTGATTTCAGTGAAAACTTATGTGCACCAACTTCAGAACAGACTGTCGCTTAATTTGTGGAATGTAAAAAATGGCGCTTCGAAATAGAGTATTAAGGCCCATACACATGAATGATTGATTTCTTTATATCGACAAATTTTTGCTCTCGTATAGTATCGTTGCAGTATTATAGAAGTAAAAGCATTTTAAAACTTAAAATCACATAAGTACAAAACACTTTCTTGCATAACACATAAGTGCAAAATACTTTCTTGAATATTCCGGTGATTTTGAAAGTTGTCTCTAACTGTTATAGTAATCGGAATAGTAAATGGATAAAAAGGAACTTAATGTGTTTATTTCAATTTTAGGGGTAAAGGAGGAAATATGTTTTGAATGTTGTTATACACTTGTGGAATTTTTTCATAAAATATTAAAAACGGATACAATAAACACAATCAATATCGCTGGCAAAATTTAGAAGCAATGAAAGTTGTTATTGGCTAGCGATTTAACGCAATGAAAATATCATTCCTTTGCGATGAGTTCACTAGCGATGGAGGGGAATTCTTTTTCACGTATCACATAACAGCCTGTTTAATTTTGACATATTTTACGATAGGCGTTCAGTTTTAAAAGGCATACATTTGTTAAAAAACAACGAAACGAGCGGTTCTCATAAATTCTCATGATATATCACTGGAATATTAAACAAATTATTACTTGGATTCACTGCAAAATACACGAAAGTGTTTGTACTTACGTTCTTTTGGTTTTTAAAATGCTTTTTCCAGTAAGATGCTGCACTCATCCCAATGAAACAAATACGCTTGGAGAGCTAATAGCCTCCACCTTCCTAAAATCCTGAAAATTATAATGCTAATTATACGTTTTTCTTAGGAAAAAATTAATAAATGGGAAAAAAGTAATATATAAGTATAAAAAGTGCTTTTTCGCCAAAAGTAATGATTTGGACATCATTTTATTTGCATAAAAAAAGGTATATAAAGTGTCTTAATAACGGTATCCATCCTATACGGACATCTTTAATAGTTTAGGAGATATAGTGTTGGCACGACTATACGAGGTCAAAAAGTTGTTGATGTAGTCAGCATCAAAAGCATCTTAGGTTTGCACTTTTTCCGCTCTACTCAACAAAAAATGTTGACCTGAAAACATAAAACGAGTGTTATTCACAAAACTGTAGATTTGCAAAATTGAAAATGTGCTAAAACTCTACACCGTCGATATGTAGAGTGCAAGGAAATTTTTCCTGTTTGTGGTAACACTCAATGGTGGGTGTCACATTTGACATCTTGAGGCCACCTCAGAAAAAGCTGTTTACGTTGCACCCTGTCACACTACAAAAAATTGTGCGCGTCCTCAAACTCGTGTAAGTGCAAGCGGTTGAGATGTGTTTATAACAGAGATAATGAGATAGGAAACTTCTAAAAAGTGCAACTCTGGTTGTCAAATCGCATGTTGGTGGTGTGTTTTTGTATGGTAGTGTTCGTGAAAACTCGATAATTGATGACGTTTTAGTGTAGAAACTCACCAGACTCAGACCCCATTCTTGGAATTTTTTGAGAAATTCCCCAGACTCGCACCCCGGAATATGTATGAATTTTATTGTATACACCTTAGTAGATCCCTTTGTTTTGAGATACCAACTTGGTGCAATGAATGAGTGAATGGATGCCAATTATTTACAGATAAGCTGTTTAACAACCACTCAAACTTACTAACGGCAATTTCAATTTACACTATATTTTTTAGTTTCATTTATATATTTTGTTTTTTCAGGAAGACAAACGGTCAAATTATCTTCAATGTACATTAACTCTGGACAATTTAACTTCTGTTTTGGCCGGCTATGAAATTACAATGCGTGAAAAATACTTTGTTCAAACTTTCAAAGAAATGTTTTAATATACTTTGTATTTAATCGACATTTAAAACGTGTCTTTTATTATTTAACTCTCAAATACAACGAATTATTTTTAATCACAGAGGAAAGAATTTTCTTAAGTTCTGGAAAATTAGAAAACTGAAGTATGTTATAGATATATACACTTATTGTTGGTTCTTTGAAAGAATTTCAGAATTGCTATTAACATTCCAGTTTGTTTTAAATTTTTTTAAAATTTTAAGGCTATTGCTTAATTTTTATAATTTTGACCAATCCTAACTTATTGACCAATTCAGAAGATGAATTTCACATATTTGATATATTCGTTTTTAAAGAGTTAAAATAGTTAAATAGTAAATAAATGTATATAAAGTCCTTTGGAACACACATTAACAAAACAAATCCTATGCCGAACATTCATTTTGCTTAATTTTCACTCTCAATCTCAATAGTTACCAAAAATTTATGAAAAAAAAAGTTTTAAAGAAATTACATCTAATAAACAATATTAAAAGCAAATAGATTATTAAATTTATATAAATCAGACCTTGAAACTTTTATGACTTTTATCGAAAAAGTCATGTGGATAACTCTTATCGATGACTTTTAAATATAAAAGTCATACCCATAACTCTTATCGATGACTTTTAAATATAAAAGTCATACCCATAACTCTTATCGATGACTTTTAAATATAAAAGTCATACCCATAACTCTTATTGAAGACTTTTATTTTTAAAAGTCATTGAAAAAACTTTTTCGATGACTTTTATTTTTAAGTCTGCAATAAGAGTTATGGGTATGACTTTTATTTTAAAAGTCATCGATAAAAGTTTTTCTGGTGACTTTTTCTGCTGACTTTTTTTAAATAAGAGTTATTTTAAGAGTTATTTTGAAGACGTGTGGAGAAGCATGAATATGTGGTTAGGTTTGGAATAAGCTACTTGAGAGTGAAAATAGTTAGTTTTAGATTAGCGAATAATTAATAAGCAATATTAAGTTTTTAAAATACAGAGCACAATACGTTAATTGCTTTGTAATGACACTATAGTAGGTTTTCGGCAAATGTATGTACATATGCATGTTTATTTCAGAACATTTTGTTAGTATGTACTTATATAATAAAAGTTTGCATCAAAGATAATTTGGTGGGCTAATCTTTATATACTCTAACTGTGTGCCGCTGAGATTTGTTGTTTATTCCTTGATCGCAGTGTGTGTGTATCTAACATTACCGCGACCGTAGCCCTTATCGGCAGCAGGTACAGTACAGCGGCGACATGCTTTGAAACAACAACAACAACTCATCGATCCGCTGTGAATCACTGTGTTGTTATTGTTAATTGTTTCTTTAAACGGTTATAAAGAATTAAAGCAGAAGTACAGACCCAATTATTTAGATAGAAAATCTATTATTTGCATGTTAATTGAAAGTTAGCTAACTCTTAAACGGGTGTAACGATTTTGATGCGGTTTTCACCATTCTGCTCGAAATTATGAATTATTCGTATTTTGCATCGTAATTCTGCATCTCAAATGGGATGATATTTGTTAGACTTTTGGGCCGCTATTTCGCGCAAAGACAAATGAGTCTGATAATTGAATAATGAAACGCACTGCTCACGAAATAGCTGCTTGCAATGAGTCCCAATATCTAAGCAAAATAAGAAGAGGATGAATAACTCATATTTCGAAACGAAAACTCCTAGTATGTAGAAATATCTTGAATCTCCAAAGCTTGTGGCACATACATAAGTTGATATCAGTTGAATGAATCAAACATTGATATTAAATCAAAACCATCCTGAATGCTCATCTCAAGATTTTTCTAAAGGGGAAAATTAAAAAATTTAGAAATACTAAAGTAAATTGAAGCAAGAATTTTGATGAACTAAAACTTTTAAATGAATAAATTATTGAATTTCGTTATGAAGTTAGAATTTACCTATAGATTAAAACTTACCAAATTAGGAAATAATTTAGCAAAACTAGATATATAAATACAACGTATATACATACGAGTAAATATATTACAACGTCGATAATTCAATTTAAAATATTTTTAAAAAAGTCACAACTCATACATATGTATATATAAAAAACTCAAAAGTTAAACTAGTAGGTTATAATAAAGAGGATTGAAATCTTACTATCATTAGAGTCAATGTTTTTTCCATAATTTGATTGAACAGATCTTGCGCCTTCGTGCCAAGAATACTCACTGCAGGCATTGTCCACCAGAGTGAAACTGGGGCCCATATGTTTACTACTAGCAGAAACAAAAGAATTACATAGTTAAATGAAATCTGATCAAATTTCAGACAATTACCCCATTTTTTTGTTGTGCATGTGGAACTATTGATATTCAACAACATTATTATCATGTTATTTTCTTTTATTAAAAACTCCAACTCCGTATTAAATGAACTCTTCAGTCGGAACTGTAGCAGTCCATCTTGCAATTCTTGCGATACGTTCTTCCAATTCTGTTTTCTCAGGAGTGTCTTGATATATGCCTGCGACAGGATGCCACAAAAGTTTCCAATCATTGCTAAGTAGATAAGAAACAACTATTAATATAAAAATATTTTAATACTATCGAATTTGGTTCACGTTTCTATTACAATTAGCTATTATAAACAAGGAATTTCAATTTACTGAGTTTTACGGAAAATAACACTTCACACTTGCAGTGATTGTTTACAATGATTTGTTGACTTTATTATACAATGAATTAAACTTTTGCCACTCGTCGATCTTCATAACAAATTAATAACACTTCAAGCTTGCAGAGATTGTTTATACTTATTTTTTGATATTATTATGCAATTAATTAAACTCCCTTACAAATGCAACCTTTACCTTTTTCCTTTGCATTTAATTTACTTCTCCTTGCCTTGTGGTTTAGTTATTTCTTTTTTGGCACTGTTGATATTTCGGGAACAAATGCAGATCAGCTGCCAAGCTCAGATTTTTTTTTCTTTTTTTTTACCGTTATTTGAGACCGTTATAACCGGAAGTGGCCATGTTTTTCGGGGGCTGGTCAGCCATCTTGGATTTATGACCGTTTGAAGGTCAAATAAATGGTACTAATAAAAGGCACTTATTTCATAAACTAAGTAAGCTAACGGAACAAACGAAGTACTGTTGGAAAGGTATTTTTAATACCTTTCATTTATGTAATACACATTTTCATCCATAACATGGCTGTGAAGGAGTTATATTGATTTTTAGAAAAATGTGACAAGTTGACCTTGAAACAACAATTTTTTTCTTCCAAACGGACACATTAAGGCATGAAATTAATTACAGTTATGGAAAGCTTGTTCTTCTACCTTTAAAATGGTATATAAGACTTCATTCTTGTAACATTCTCCGATTCAACGGTTCGTGACAGAGTAGTTAAAGCGTATTTCAGGAAGAAAAAATTGCTGTTAAGTGATTTTCTGCCTTCAGCCGACATACATAGATTCACGGATTTATGTGGGTGACAATTTTACACCCCACTCGCAGAAATTGCTTAAAAGAGCCAAGCAGTTGCTGAGTGATGGAGTGATTGACGGTGCATTTGTGAGGAGAGGAACTGTTTTCATCATTAACAAGGGTGGTAAATACGAGAACCGTAAGAAAGTTGAAACGCAGGCAGACTTAACGTTCCAGTAATATTTTATTTATCATCACATGCATTTATCATCACATCACATCAAATGCACTCATTTACATACAATATTTTAATATTGAATACAGTTCAGAACAAGAAGTACAAAACTAGAGCTTAATATTTCCTTTTCTTGGATTGTAATTTTCTCGTTTGTGTGTGAATGCCGCCGTGATACTTGAACACTACAATGCAATGAAATTACTCTATTTAGTACAGTATATGGTTGATCCATGTCCTTATAATAAGCATGCGAGCTGGTCTCCACAATATTAATGATATTATATTACAAATTTTTATTATATTCCAAAGTTAGAAATATGTTTAAGATAATAATTCAATTAAAGTTTCCACATTGCAGAAATTTCTACACCACCACCACATACTCTGAAGGTTCAAATCGTGACCCTGCCGAGGCCATCGCGTGTCGTGTGCGTAAAAACTATCATGTTGGATAGCATTAGGGGACAAGTTGCTAGTGACAATACAGTCTTGAGAGAGGCTCTTTGTAATAGAAGAGAACTATTGAATGTTGGACATTTCAATGCGCAGAGTATCATTACTACCAATAGGCCAGATAAGTTTGAGGAAGTAAAACATATACTTTTAGGTTGTTTTCTACACGTTGTGGGGGTGTCAGAAACCTGGCTCAAACCAGAAATAGGTGATAATATTGTTGCGGTTCCTGGCTACGATCTAGTTAGGCATGATAGGGTTGACGCGCGGGGTGGTGGAGTCGCGCTATATATAGCGAATAATCTTAATCTTAAATGGACCATTTTAGAGTGTTCCCCAACGGATTCCGATATTGAATACCTCTTTATTAAAATGAGTCAGGGTGAAACTTTCACTATATTTGGAATCATCTACCGGCCTAGGAGTGACCTTCTGGAGTTATCCAATGTCCTATCGCGGATTTCAAGTGAATTCAATGATATTATCATTATGGGCGACTTCAACACCAATTTGTTAGATTCCGGAGTAAATCGTACCTGTAATCTTTTCTTTAATGAATTTAAACTGGATTTAGTTTATAAGCCGTACATGCCAACCCATTTTGACATATCAAGAGGTTCGCAGTCACTACTTGACTACCTGTTAGTAGGTAACCGAGATAAATTAATAAGTCATGATCAATTCTGGATTTCCAACATTTCTAAGCACGCATTAATTTTCTGCTCAATGGCAAATAGCATTAAACAGAAGAAGACATCCTTTAAGTACTTTGACTACAGTAATATTAACATCAGGAGATTACACCTCGCTTGTTGTGACTACGACTTAAGTCGATTTCATAACCAAGTGGACGTCGACATTAAACTACTTGAATTCAATGCCGCAGTGACTTTCCTATTCAATTCATTCGTACCAATTACCTCTTACTTACCCCAAAATCGCCCTTGTCCCTGGATCACTTCGGTGATAGTCAGAACTAAATCAATGCGTGACTTTGCGTTCAGAGTCTTCAAAGTCGATCCCTCCCCCACAAATTGGAAGAAATATACAAAAATCAGGAATAGAGTCACCAGCTTAATGAAGAAGGCCAAATATGAATATGGTAGAAAATTCTTTAATGAGATCAAAAATGGAGGCGACTTCTGGAGACGCGTGCGCAGATTTGGGGTCACCTCTAAGAAGTTTGGACCTGTCACCTTCAACCCTGAAAATCTTAATTCGTACTTCGGTTCGTTACATGATTCTGCAGCAAATTGTGCTCGCGTTGATACCTTGCTACCAGAGAGTAATCAAGCGTTCTCGTTTAGAAATGCTGCTATGGACGAAGTTTACTCTGCCCTCATGGCTATACAATCTAATGCGGACTCGATGATATTCATCCCAAATTCATCAAGCTGATTTTCCCTGTATTCAGTACAAACATTCTGTCAATGGTAAATACCATACTTACGTCCTCTAGCTTTCCACTTGGGTGGAAAATCGCCAAGGTAATACCAATTCCAAAAAATGCCAGGCCGATGGCCTTGTCAGATCATAGACCAATTAGCATTTTGCCATTCTTATCAAAAATGTGTGAAATTCTAATGAAAAATCAGATGTTGAACTTTCTGAACGCTGATAATAGGAACCTAATCTATCGAAACCAGTCAGGTTTCAGGGAGAAGTTTAGCACTACTACTACACTTTTCGACATTGTTGATGAAATTAGTCAGAGCCTGGACAGCCACGCGCTTTCCTTCCTCATTGCTTTAGATTTTAGTAAGGCGTTTAATCGTGTGGACTGGGTCGTTATGTGTAAAAAACTTAAAGAACAGTTTCATTTTTCCAGCACTGCTTGCAATCTTATATACTCATATTTAACGCACAGACATCAGCGTGTTTTCGCATCAGGGAAGCTTTCGGAGTCCCTGGAAGTGGGTAGTGGCGTGCCCCAAGGATCCATTTTGGGCCCCTTACTATTCACCTTATATATAAACGATCTTCCAACCGTAGTCACTCACTCACTGGTGCATATCTTTAGGGATGATGTCCAATTACTGCTATCTAGTGACAGGTCCAATGCAAAACGGGGTGTTGAACTTATAGCTGAGGACCTGAACTCAATCTCCACTTGGGCTAAGTAAAAAAAATCTCACCCTGAATGCCGGCAAAACGCAAGTTTTGCTTGTCACCAGAGGGGCCCAAATTACAGAACTGCCCATGGTAGTACATGATGGACTTACTTTACCGTATAATCAACTTATTAAAAGCCTAGGCATTATCACACATGACCTCTCATGGGACAATCAGGTGGCTAATGTCTGTAGAAAGGTTTACTGTACTTTAAGGAGCTTATACCTCGTCCAGCACTTTCTACCCCGGTCTGCAAGATTGCACCTCGTTAAATCGCTAATAGTACCACATTTCCTTTACTGCTGTGAAATATATGGTGGATGCGGCTCAGTATGTTGGGGTAAGCTTAACGTTTGTATACGGGCAGTTGTTAGGTTTGTCTTCTCGCTGCGACGTAGGGAGTCCCTACTAGGGACCATGTTAGTCACTTGATAAAAGCTGTTATCGGGATGGATCTCAAATCCCTCTTTGACTACAGACTGCTTCTTCTAATTTTTAAAACCATTAGTCATGGGGTACCCTGCTATATTTATGAAAAACTTGTTCGTGGTACCTCCAGCCGCTCGATCAACCTTATCCTTCCTAGATTTTGCACGCTGGCCAGAGAACGCTCCGGCCTAATAAGAGGAATTAAACTCTGGAATAAACTCCCAGCCTATTATTTTAGCTTTACCTTTCAAAATTTCAATTACAATCTGCCTGCGCCGCTCTAATGGAAAACATTTGAAATTAAAAAATTTTGATGAAAAATCGCGTGAAATTTTTTTGTTAAGTTAGAGCGCCGCAGGCAAAAAATTTTTATTGGTCATCACAACATTACATTACATTCGGATAATGCGAACTCATGCAGGTAGAATATACGGTAGCTTAGACCAGAGATAATGAGATAGGACACTTAGAATTCGCTGTTTCTACACACATGCATTTTGCTGAAATTTCACTAAACCTTTGACAAAAAAACGTGTGCGCTGTCCTCTCATGTGTACTTCGCCACACAAAATCGTGTGCTTTGTCCTCTCATGTGTACTTCGCCGCAGTATCGCATGCACGCATGCAATATTGATTTTAATGGGTGTAATTGTGGAAACGTCAAAAATATATTTAAAATATTAACCTTTTGTTTATGCTCACATTATATACATGAAGTATCTACCAGTTCCTTATAATTATAATAAATCTATACTTTCAGATTTTACATAGTATTTGTTGATTTATTTCACATATTTAATTGGTATAAAGTAGACATTGTGCTAATTTTTGGCTGTCAGTGCATAGTTGTTCAAATTTTTACAAAAAAAATTAAGATTAATAACTCCAGAATGGTCGCATTTATATTTTTAGATTTGTTTACTAATATTTTAGCAAATTAAATATTGTTATACATCGTTGATGCATTTGGGAGGTCAAACATCCGTTCGCACCTACCATTTTAGGTTTGGGAAACTTCACCACCTTTGTTTATATATGTTGAAATTTATATTTTAAAAGCCAATGGCCTTGGCTATACACAGTATCTTTTCATATGGTTTCAGTTTATGGAGAGTTTATATGAGGAAGAAAGATAAAAGTCTACAATCTGGTATGGAGTGTTTTTCAGTTTTTTTGCACGCACACAAGTAAGCAGTTGTCAAACGAAAGAAGAGCAACGTAGTTTGCCAAACGCGTATTCATATTTTCTAACACTCTGGCCAACATTTGAATATTCAGTAAATTTCACACACACATTGCCATCAAGTATTTACGACTTTTGAAACCAAATGAGAAACCAGTGTGTGTAGCCACCGATGGTATCGATATACCAGTAGTGAAACCATTTCAAAAGATACGACGTCTAGCTAAGCTGATTTCATAACTAAATGAGTCCGTGGTGAAGCATGAAACAGCTGATTTGTTCAACATACTGAAAGCCAGTTAACAATTACAACAATATGGTAGTTCTCACGTATAGTGTACATGAATTCAACAGCTTATAAAAAATAGACGTCAAACCGATTTTTGAACCAGCGAATTCGAAGTGTCCTATCTCATTATCTCTGGTCTAACCTACCTGCATGAGTTCGCATTATCCGAATGTAATGTAATGTTGTGATAACCTTCAACTATTTTTTACCTGTTCGCCAGCCTCCTTTCTTGGAGGAATTTCCATGTTTTAAAAATAAACATGTTGTAAAGGTTGACAGAAAGACAGCAAGAGAAATTGCAACCTTTTTATACATCTTATTTTTTATTTATAATTCTATGAAATGCATCCTATCTTTCCAGAATATTCTTTTGGGTCAATTGATCCATATTTTGAGTAATTTGTTTTAAATAAGAATGCGGAATATTTTCATATTTAAGAAATAAGTTTCTAGAGCTAATAATAATAATAATAACAATTACATAATACAATAAAATTCTAAAAAAAAAACAGTAAAGTAAGAAAACACATTAAATCAGACGAAGCGGTTTTTCCATTCCATACATTTTTTATTTGTACCGACTTGCATGTTTTCAGACCGTGTTTCGAGTTTGTAGACATGTGTTAGTGGTTGACGGCTGTGAGGGAGCCAAAATTTTAGCGCTAACATTGAGGCGAACGTGGATCGAAAGCTGTTCCACTTTTTGCTATCAACCATTCAGAGCGTGTGAGTCTGCCGCATAGATGCCTAGTGTGACACCCACCAATGAGTGCGGGTCAGAATATCAAAACTGTTGTACTCGATTGCCTTTTGCAGTGATCAACTCAAGGCAGAGATAATGAGATAGGACACTTCGAATTCGCCGCTTAAAAAATCGGTTTGACGTCTATTTTTTATGAGCTGTTGAATTCATGTACACTATACGTGAGCGCTACCATGTTGTTGTTCTTGTTTTCTGTCTTTCAGTATGTTGAAAAAATCAGCTGTTTCATGTTTCACCACGGACTCATTTAGTTATGAAATCAGCTTGGCTAGACGCAGTATCTTTTGAAACGGTTTCACTACTGGTATATCGATACCATCGGTGGCTACACACACTGGTTTCTCATTTGGTTTCAAAAGTCGTAAATATGTGATGCCAAAGTGTTTGTGAAATTTACTGAATATCCAAATAATGGCCAGAGTGAGAGAAAATATGAACACGCTTTCGGCAAACTACGTTGCTCTTCTTTCGTTTGACAACTGCTGTGCGTGCAAAGAAACTGAGAACCAGGGTCTATTTTCGTTTCAAAAATTCTTTACACTCGATACCAGAGTGTAGACTTTTCTCTTTCTTCCTCATCTCTCTCACACGAGCTGAGTGAAACCGTTTCAAAAGATACTGCGTATAGACAAGGCCATTGGTTTTTAAAATATAAATTTCACCATATATAAACAAAGGTGGTGAAGTTTCCCAAACCTAAAATGGTAGGTGCCAACGGATGTTTGACCCCCCAAGTGCATCTAACGATGTATAACAATACTTAATTTGCACAAATATTAGAAAACAAATGAAAAAATATAAATGTGACTATTCTGGAGTTATTAATCTTAATTTTATTTCAAATACTATGTAAAATCTGAAAGTATAGATTTATTATAATTATAAGGAACTGGTAGATATATCATGTATATAATGTGAGCATAAACAAAAGTTTAATTTCTTAAATATATTTTTGACGTTTCGAAAAAACACCCATTAAAATCAATATTGCATGCGTGCATGCGATACTGCGGCGAAGTACACATGAGAGGACAAAGCACACGATTTTGTGTGGCGAAGTACACATGAGAGGACAGCGCACACGTTTTTTTATCATAGGTTTAGTGAAATTTCAGCAAAATGCATGTGTGTTGAAACAGCGAATTCGAAGTGTCCTATCTCATTATCTCTGCTCAAGGCACGGCGCACTAAATTAGGTACAACAGTTATGTCGTGTTTACACGTGGGACACGTGTCCCTTGGGGACACCATTTGTTCTTGTTTTCACAGCCAAACGGCAAGATGAACTATGGATTATATGCAAATGAACGTGTCTCTTCCTCCTCCTCATCCCTGCATCTCCTGCAAAAGTCATTTGAGAAGAATCCCATGCGCTTTGCAAGAGCGCCAAAAAGGCAGTGGCCTGTTATGACTCCTATCACCCGCCGGATGTTCTCCCTGCTTAGCGAAAGAAGGTTATTTGAGTTCTTTTGGTGGTAAGTGGGCCATAGATACCTTACAGTCTTGCATGTCACCAGCTCCTCCCACCTTTTATTAGCCTCTTCTAAGGCGTATGATTTCAAAGTTTGCTTACAGGTAGCAAGCGGGATACCTATACGTGAGTTATCTAGGTTGATAACTAATTCAGTTCCCTTGCGGCCTAATTCGTCCGCTCGGCAGTTCCCTGGAATATTGCTGTGTCCTGGAACCCAACAAAGCTTTATTGAGAACTGCTCTGCCATCTCATTTAGAGATTGGTGGCAGCTTTTTACAACCATAGAAGTGGTGAAGGTTGCATCCAGGGCTTTTATCGCTGCCTGGCTGTCCGTACAAATATAGATATTCCTGGTGTACCTTCAACCAGGACACTACCTCGCGTATTGCCAGCACTTCCGCTTGGAAGACGCTGCAGTAGTCCGGTAGCCGAAAGTTTTCTTCGATACCAAGACGTTCACAGAAGAACCCCCGCCAACCATTTTCGATCCGTCGGTGTACCAGTGTTTTTAAAAGTAAATGTATACAAATTTAGCAAGAAGGAATAGCTCTTGCTGTAAACTCAACAATTTTTATTGTTATTGTTTCTTATGGTACCTCAAAAAACAAAAACAGTTTTTGTCGCTCTCGTCTGGTTTTCGAGCTATAGCCACTTGAAGTTTAAAGATTTATGAGCTGAATCTCTTGAGCGATTTCCAACAATATGTTTGTTTACATAAATGAAAGGCAATTGAAATACCTTTTTGATTACATGAATATCATGTAGGTATCTCGTATACTTTAGGAGGTATAGCTCATAAATCTTTGAACTTCAAGTGGTTATAGCTCGAAAACACTTTTGTTCTTAAAAAATCCTTGATTTTCGATAATTTCAATAGGGTTTAGAGATAAGGAACCAATCACCTATTTTGCATACGAACAATGTCTTTTTTACACGGTTTTTTTTAAACGGGTTTTCCTAGAACCCATTTCCGTGTAAAAACAGAATTGAGTGTATTTCATTTCGTAATGCATTTTCTTCTTTCATTCTTGGGGGCATAAACCACACTAAAATAAAACCTTTCCTCCTTTAAAAATAGGTGCACTTCAGTGTAATCCACCCAGAATGTTAAGATTTACAAATGATTATAAATTATTTATAATAATTATTTTCTTAATAAGCTTTTCTCACAAAAGCATTGGGTAAAGAAGACTTTTTTCAGTAAAATTATTGATAAACTTTTTAAAAACATCACGTAGAATTTAGCTACTAAAGCATCTCATAATCTTCAGCTCCTAGTACTACAACTTTGAATAGTAAGCGCAAAGTTCGCGCAAAATTAACTCAAGTCTCTGATTCTCTGACTTCTCTTTTGTACTCATATAATTGCACTCAATATAGTAGGAACAAAATTTACAGTTAATTTTTCTTCCGTCTCGCCAATAAGAAACAAACACAAAAAATGAAAAGACGACATATCTTCATATATACATAAAAAAACGTAATACCTCGACAGAAAAAACGTAATACCTCGACAGAAAAAACGTAATACCTCGACACGCCTACATATATACATAAAAAAACGTAATACCTCGACAGAAAAAACGTAATACCTCGACAGAAAAAACGTAATACCTCGCCAGAAGCAAGAAACACACACGTAATTGTGTGTGTGTGTGTGCCTTGAACACAATTGGAAGCACAAAACACTAAACACATTTGGCTCTGTATCTTTTGCTTAGATTTTTTTAGATTTTGCTCGCGCACAAAAAACAAAATATACAGAAACACAAATGTTCGTAGATTTGACAGTTGATTTTGTGTTTAGTGTTTTGTTTTTTTGGTGTTTTTGTTATTCTACGCACGAGAAAAATTGTGCATACACAATTTCATGTGAGATGAATGACATATATTTAAACGGAACATATATTTACGATTGGCATCGAGCTCCAATGTGACTCAATTGGGGCCAGAGTTATTTCCCTTTGAAACTTGAAATTTAATCGCCGATATCTCTAAAACTACAACAGACATTGACATGATATTAGTACCGTTGTACTAATATCTTTCATCAAAATTCTTAATTTTTAGGAAATTAATAAATTACTTACGTTACAAAGCGCGTTTTTTCCGTAATTCCTACACCGATTCTTGTGAAATAATTTCGGAATAAAATTTAAGGATTTCTACTTTCTTAATACTGAGATAATTACATATGTGCCTTAATCCTACATTTTAAAAGAAAAAATTAATTAAAAACCTAAGAAAACAAATTTCGACATTCATTAAGATATCTGCTAGTGAGCGCCTTTGGTTATTAGTGGCAGAATTTTTATAAATCGCCAGCCAGTATATATATCCTTAATTTTGTTGGTTTTGTGTGAATTATTAATTATTTTCTATTTTTTTTCTTGGATGATTAAGTACTTACAAAACAAGCTTATTTCGGAGTCACCACAAGATGCGACACGTGTCCCCCTTGTAAACACGACATAAAAGTTTATTGGCCTTGCATACACGTTTTTGTTTGTCCGCTCTCAGAGTGGTTGATTGCAAAAGTGGAACAGCTTTCGATCCACGTTCGACTAAACGCTTGCGCTAATATTTTGGCTGGCTCACGATCTTCAAAAACAGATCTATACAGAGCCCGAATCATGGTCTAAAAATTTGTCTTATCTGTTGTTTTCTCATTTTTATTTTGTTATGCATAGCAGCTAGAGATGTGCGTTCCAGTGATTTTTTAAGAATGGTGACAACAGTGACTGCTACATTTTTGTCACCGTTATTTTTACCAGTGACTTTAAGTCACCGTGATGTGTAACCGATATAAGAAATTCTAATATGTTTAAATATCGAATATAGACAATTTTAAAACAAATAATGACTATGAAATAATTTTTTCTGTGTAATAATATCTACATATAATAATAATAATAATGTTTGCGGACGATGTTAAACTGTTTCTATCTTTTAAAAATGAATCTGAACCCAAACTTCTTCAAATCGACCTTGACTCTTTGACAAAATGGTGTAATGTAAATTGCATGAAACTAAATCTAAATAAATGCAAACAAATGACATTTTCTCGTTCAAGCCCAGTTTTATTTAATTATAATATTGCCAATTATAAACTGGATCGATTGGAAACTGTAAATGATCTCGGTGTGATTCTAGATCAGAAACTCCGTTTTCATACTCATATCAGCCACAAAACCAACAGGGCCAGCAGTGTACTAGGCTTCATTAAGCGCTGGGCCAAAGAGTTCAATGATCCCTATATCACCAACATTTTATACTCATCGCTTGTTCGTCCCATTTTGGAGTATGCCTCGCTAGTCTGGAGTCCTCGCTTCAGCTGCTATATCTCTGAAATAGAATCCATGCAGTCTGCCACCATTTCAGAGATGAGCTGCACTTTCTTCTCCTCCAAATCTAACAATTTCATGCCGATCTCGGCCTGCGACTCAAATTCGCTTCAAACTTTGATCATAATAATAAATTTTTCTCATTTATTAGATACTATACTTATTTAAATAAACATATTACTTACGACAAAAAACGGTTACATTCGTTTTGACATTTGGCAGAATAGTTTGGTGGCACTTTCTCTTTCTAACTTATTGGCACTAGAAAAGGAGAAAGATAGGTTGTCTGTAATTCCGAAATTCGAAACAGATCTGCAAACTAAAAACTCAGTCAAAAAACCGAAAGCATTTGAGTTTAGCGCTGGAATCGTAACAACAATTTTAACGGATTAAAAAAGTTTACGAGTGGTTTTGGGACTTAAAACAGTTTATCCAAAAACCTGGAAAAGCCATCTAATGGAAACACCATATAAGTTAGAAAGAGATAAAGAGAAAGTGGCACCAAACTATTCTGCCAAAATTCTGTCAAAACGAATGTAACCGTTTTATGTTGTAAGTAATATTTTTATTTAAATAAGTATAATATATAATAAATGATAAAAATTTAACTATTTCAGATGCAGAAATCATCAAAGCGAACTTTGTGGTCGATGGGGGCGAAAATATATTGCTGGACCTCTGGCAGGAAAACATCGACGGCCTGCGTGAACTCCGCAAAAATGTCCACATATATAGGGAGATGGCGGCGGATATGGTTGGTCCGGAGGAGGTCGGCATAACAGATTGACATGAGATTGTTAGAGTTAAGGAGAAAAAGGTCGAGATTATGGCACAAAGGATGGCAGATTGTAAAAATATGTCTGCCTGCATTACTAATTTCATCAAATCACAAATATAAAAACAATAATGAACATAAACCATGCTTTTTCTTATTATAGATCATATTATTATCATTACAGACGTGAATAGCAAATTATTTAGGTAAAGTGAGAAAAGTACTTTCCAAAGCTCTATTGTAAAATCCAGGAAAATTTTATAAACTGTGCATTTTGCTACGCCGAAAGTACTTCCAATAGTTAGATATTCCGCTGATGAGCCCAGAGTATAGAGTGCTATAGCAACACGCTTCTTCAGCGATATATATATACATTGTTATTTTATGCATTGTATTATAAATTTAAACGATGCACAATTTTAAAAATAGCTGCGTAAATATACAACACAAAACAAGAGCTGTTTATTTCTTCTTTTCAGTTTGACAGACAGGACCGGATTATGTATGGAAACACTAGATAAGCTAATCGATTTTCGAACACCTTACCGGATTAAATATTTTTATGGAAACAGGCTATTACTGCTCCTTATGCTCAAAAATAATAGAATACAAGATTACGCAGAACAGCTTTCAAAAACGTTTTCTTCTGCGCATCTACGTCACAATTGTAAACCAATATAGCTGAACTGTCAAATTTGTATACATTTTGTATACAATATTGTAAACATTGCCGTAAAATTTTATATTTTACATTAATTTCTCGGTTTTAGAAATAATAACGATATACTATAGAAATATACAATCTGAAATCTCAACCCCCAAAATATTATGTTCAACAATCTCAGAATGGATTACTTCGGCCAAGATAAAATGATTACGACAGAAGCCAGAGTTCCACTTTGAAGCAATTAGTGCATAATTCATTAATAATTGATTAATAACATCATAATAATTTGGATTCGGATACTGTTGTCCAGAGCGTGCAATAAAATCTGCCAGCGCAGTTTCTCCAGTTACAAAACTTTTTTCCTATCATTTTTGTTTGGCGATGGTGGTGGCTTTTAACTTATTAACGTTCGTTTTTATACCCTACACCTTAAGGTAAGGGTATATGCACGTTGTCACGAAATGTGTAACGCATAGAAATAGAGACGACAGGTATAGAAAAGTATATATATTCTTGATCAGCGTGACCTCCTGAGTCGATTTAGCCATGTCCGTCCGTCTCTCTGTCTGTCTGTTGAAATCACGATCACAGGAGAACCAATGAAGATATCGTGATGAAACTTTGTAGATATATTGTTTCTTGTGGTGTGCAGGTATTGAAAATGGGCAAAATCGGTCCACGACCATGCCTATTTTTTATTACAAATACGATATCAGCGTTCGTTTTTAAGTTATGACAACAAAATTTCATTCCTGAGTATAGAGTAGTAATATGCCAAATATGCCGCTAATATGCCAAATATGGGCGTGATCCGCCTACTTTTAGGTTACACAGACAAAAGAGGGTTATATTATTAAATATATAAACTTCCTGAATAAATCTTTAGATAAAAACTTGTTTTCCACCCACTTTTACACTACATATACAGTTTAGCAGTATGAAAACAAGTTTATTACCACGGAAATAAAGTTTAAATGAACACAATAATAAAGCAACTAAGCTAGTTATTTTGTTTTGAAAAAGGTAATGACCACGCCTACTATTTATACAGAGGCGTAGCTAGGACTCATGGAGCCCGGGACGGTTAATCAACTTGCAGCCCCAAAAGTTCCTAGAATTCAATAAGTCAAAACTTGATTTCCACAACTGCCGCCCCCGACATTATGACGCCCAGAGTTGACCGCCACCTCCGCCACACCCTAGCTTCACCACTTTTTTCAAACTTTTAGGTGTAGAGTATCTAATATTCGGCCAGGCCGAATATAGCTTTTGTACTGGTTTATTTTGCAGTTAATAAATAAATACATATTTTGTAAATGTGGTCATAAAAGTAAATTTTATTTTGTAATTTTTTGTAATAAAATTCGCATTTGTAATCACGTACTTGAACCGACTTGTTTGCATTTGGTTTGACATTGATCAGACCAAATTTATGACAGCTGATTGACATTATTTCCCTTCCATTTCCACTGTTTTGTTTTGGGATTTTATTTTTTCCCTACCACAGACTGATTCAAAATATTATTTAGCTTTGGAACGGTTTCACTCAGTTCGTTGGAGAGAGAGATGAGGAAGAAACAGAGAAGTCTACGCGCTGGTCAAGCGAGCTAGGCCGAGCGCGAGCAGTAAAATCGCGCGATTTTTCACACAAATTTTTTAATTTCAAATATTTTTCCTGTGTTTACACTTGTGTGTTTACAGAAAAGTAAAGCTTAAGTAATGTAATACAATAATAAGTATAACATGTTATATACCATTTTAAAGATAAAAGAACAATCTTTCCATAACTGTATTTGTTCTATACCTTAATGTGTCCGTTTGGAAGAAAAAAATTGTTGTTTCAAGGTGAACTTGTCACATTTTTCTAAAAATCAATATAACTCCTTCACAGACATGTTATGGACAAAAACGTTTATGACATAAATGAAAGGTATTAAAAATACCTTTCCAACAGTACTTCGTTAGTTCCGCTACGTCTCTTAGTTTATGAGATAAGTGACTTTTATTAAACCATTTATTTATCCTTGAAACGGTCATAAATCCAAGATAGCTGACCAGCCCCCGATAAAAACCAGCCACTTCCGTTCCTGATGACCCCAACTAACGGTAAAGAAAAGATGAACAAAATCTGAGCTTGGCAGCTATTTTGCATTTTTGCGAAAAAAAAATAACGGATCTGTGCATGGCGCAACCTTCTTTCTATTAATCTTGTAATTTACCTATTTATTTATCCCACTATTAAGAAATTAGAGTCTTTTTCCTTTTTATAGAGGTATATATATAGGTGCAGGAATATAGGAGAAAATGCATTCTAAAGTTCACAATCACGTAAGTAAGTAGAAACACTCTTTATACAAATTCTACTACACATTACGCAAAACGAGAGATTACGAAAAATTTAAAAATTGTCATGCAAAATCGCGCGATTTCTAATACCACATTTTTGCGGCACTGGTTTTTATGAAAAAAATTGATAAATAGAATTGTCAACTTTATTTTACCGTTATACCATTCGATAATTGAAATTCGTATTACTATATCTCCTAAGCTATCAAAGATATCCGGATAGTATTGGTACCGTTAGATGCCTTATATTTACATATGTTAAATTAAATTTTGTCGAAACTGACTTTTTAAAATTTTAGACTCTTTTTTCCCATTCATTAATTTTGGCCTAAGAAAAATGTTAAGAGAGTCTCTACTCTCTTTCTAAACGTGTTTGTTTTATTATGATCGGTGAAGGATTTGGGTTTTGAATTTTGGTTTAGGATTTTGGTAATCAATTTTTCGATTTTTCATAAAATAGTTTATGAGATATAGTGATAACAACTTTGATTTTCAGCTCGATGCATTTACTTAGAGAAACATTAATGAATTGGAAAAAAATACAACAAATCCTATATAACATAAATGTATTTTTAATTTTTTTCTAACAGTTCCCGATAAGCGCTCTAGTGTAGGAGATATAGGCGGTTAAATTTAAAAGTTCAAAGATCTATAAAATCGGAACCATAAAGACCACCTTTTTGGGGTTATTGTTGGGGTCAGCACCAAACACAACAATAGCAGCAAAAACAACAACGCATTTGGGCAAGGTGTACTAAAACATATTTAAGCCAAAACTAAAGCAACAACTAGAATAACAAAATTGGAGCTGTTCCATAATGGTAAAGTTCCGAATTTTTCGACTATGGCGCTTTTTTCCAACACAAAAAAAATATATAAAGAAATTTCTTTTTTCTCGACAGAAAAGCATTATCAATATGACATCAATGCATATTCAAGAAACTGTTGTTGTACTTACTCGATTTGGGAGTTTTAAAATTCATTTTCTCCTAAATTCCTGCCCCATTGTTAGAGTTCCGACGCTTAACAACAGCAAAATAGGATTTATGTTACTGTGCCTGAATTGTGCCCAATTTCTTTTAAAACTGATAGCTGCCAGCTATATGTAAGCATCTGAACGAGGCTGTCATTATTTTCGATTTTGTCATCAGGGATACCAATTGTGGAGAGTTCCAATCAATAAAATAACGGGTACACTATGAAATTTCGAATAGCTTGCAATTTCGCACGTTCTGCTAAAATTCTACGAAATTGATATTCTCATTCTTATATTCTTAATACAATTAATAATTCTAATGGATACTAAGACATTCATTGAGAACATGGATATGGTGCATTTTTTATGCCAACGTGAAGTGGAGCAATTACAAAGCAACCTATCTGGTTATATGCTTGATAGTGCACGAATGCGACATATTATTCCATGGTATAATAATAACAACGGTGAAAATGGTAAGGTAACTGCCTGTGCTTTGATGGCTTACGATAACTACATGTCGGACATGGAGATTATAATCGATATGGCGCGCAAGTTTAGCATTCATCTGCAGTTGAAAAAGTTTAATAAGGCTGACTACTGTCAATCGCCGCTACTCAAGGAATATATGCAATGGAATGCCTACAGAGACAAGGTCAAAAAATATGATCATAATTTTGAAGGATTTAAACAATTTGTGGTACAAAAAACTAATTGCTTATCAATAGAGAAAAATAAGGACATACATAAGCCTTCAGCGGCTCGAGAAATACCTGAATTTGACAGAGAAAGGTCATTGGACCAGGCAAACGTTTCTAAGCCTCTTGGTCAAAACTCATCATTTCACTTGGTGTATAAGCAGCTAACTAAGTTTGAAGAGGTAAATGTATACAAGTATCATTCAAAAATTATTCAAAAATAATGTTAACTATTAAGTTATTTAATAATTAATGTTTATTCATTCCAAACTCTGTGAATTGTCGTTAAGCAGCGCATTGCAACGACTTAGTTGTTGCGACACTTGCCGTATCTTGGCAAACTGCTCGGCGTATGCGGCGTACGTCTTCTGCAAGTCCACAAATGAGGCGAACAGGGTATTTATTTTAATATTTTAATAGTATTTACCATTTTGGTGCGTTCCACCAGTTTGTTTTGATCATTCAAACAAAACTTGAAGCGGAAAACATCACTTTTCCTTACTGCTGCAATACAAAATAAAATTTCAGCAATTTCTGTGAATAAAATTCTGTGAAGGAAAAATTTTGCATACAAAAAAAAAATATATTAAATGAAAAACAATAATTAATGTAAAAAAAAAAAAATAAAAAAAACAGTTAAAAACAAAAAATTAATAATCACTAAAAGTGAAAAATTTAAAAACATTAAAACGAAAAACGGTGAAAATTTAAAACCACAAAAACAAAATATTTAAAAAAGGATAAAAATATTAAAAAAAAGAAAATTAAAAATATAAAAAGTGGAGCATAAAAAAAATAAAAAGAAGTGGAGCATAAAAATATTAAATAATTAAATAAGAAGTGAAAGTCAAAAAGATACAAAAAAAGGGCACCATAAAAATATTAAATAATTAAATAAGAAGTGAAAGTCAAAAAGATACCTAGATACCCTAGATGATTCATGTGTTCTTTATGAGGTACCTAGCAAGTACAAAAAGGTGCAAAATGTGTTGTAGGAGTCGACGAAGTAAAGCAGTATGACGATCATCTTAAGCTGGAAAGTGTGCTACGTCAAAATGAGTTCAAACGTTGTTGGTTTCGAGTTGTACACAATATTAACAGAGTATTGCATGTGCTGTTCTTGCTAAACCGACAAGAAAATGGAGAAATCACAAAATCTAAATCGTATGTGGTGTACCACATACACTTACTATAACTTATGGTTGCATAAATCGCTCTTCCTACTTTTTATTCTCAAATATTTAAAATTAAAAAAATGCAAAATTAAAATTCAAAAAACTCTGAACCCGAGGAAAAAAGTCCTGGATAGAAGCAAAGCTCTTTTCTCAAAATACCGAGCTAATAGCCCTTTCAATGCTCGCGAGAATGAGGCCCATATATTTTTTGCATCTGCAATTTCCGAAACCGGGCTACCTGCCGTCTTATGCCATTGATACAGATAAGCTTTGAGCCGCTTGTTCACAAGAATTCTGAACACTGTGCTTCGTTTCTGTAACTTTTTCGAGAAATACTCGAATGAAAGTCGACATAATGTTCTTCATAAAGCGATTTTGTTTTGAGAAAAAAATTATTCTACGTTTGTTAAAATTAATAATGTTTGTAGACATTATTTTTAAATGAAATTATTTAATTACTATTTATTCATTATTACTATTATTTACTTAATGGTAGAATTTTGCGATTTAAAATTGTTTTTATAGACCGAATGGAGGCAACAAACAAAAAAGAACAAAAAGAACAAACTGTTCTTTTATCTGTTTTGTGTACGTAAAGTACAAACTTAATTTATTCCTCTTCTTAAAGGCTACAGAAGAAACGCACAGCAACCACCGTAATCCATTTTTAACTTTTTCGGATGAAGAGGATGATTTGCAGAAATCATATCAAGTTAGTGAGCTGGCCAGTAAAACGACTGCAAGTAATAAAAGCATTCCATTAAATACACCAGCTGCCAGATCGCCTGGCAGCGATCTTGTATGGCAGGACAATGCGAAATATTCCAAAATTGAGGTCCCAAGTTTTTCTATAGAAGAAAGCATCTTACAGCCGAATTCATCTGCTGATTCATGTGTATTAGTTAGAGTGACTTATGTTGCAGATATTGAGCATTTCTTTGCCCAAATTGAATATGCTCAACATGAGCCAATAGAACCACTCATGTGGACTGACACCAAAATTCCACAAACTCAACGCCTTGTACGACCACCACAACTGCACGACATGGTTCTAGCTAAATACAACAAAGATGAATGCTGGTATCGAGCGAAAGTGGTTGAAATAGATGAATCGAATTCATTGTTTAAGGTACATCCCTGGAAAAAATTTAATGAATTGAAACTTAATTTTAATTAAAAAATTATTGTTTAGGTTTTCTACGTAGACTACGGTAACAGTGAAATTATGAACCTCGGCAGTATGGCCTATTACTTACCTGGCTATACTCGTGAACCTTTTCGCGCGGTGCCATGCCGCCTGGCGGACATATGTGCTATTAATAACAATAGTGAAGAGCGACAACAACAAGCTGTGGATTTAGTTTCATTGGTAATTTTAAACCAACGTTTTGCTGTGAATATTTTAAAAAGAAGCCAGGAAGGACTGCTTGTTCGCATTATTGACGAAGAGTACGCCGAAATGACTAAGAATTTGGTTAAAATGGGTTATGCGAAGGAAAATAATCATCAAAATGAAGAACTTAAAGGTTAATGTTAATTTAAAGTGGAATAAGTTTTGCCTTAGGGACAATTGGAAGCACTAAACACAAAATCAAATATCAAAATTACATAGACTTAAGGAAATCAAAACACGATCAACTATATATGAAAAACTGAGTTTTTTCTTGATTTCCACGAGAGCCTATGTAATTTTGACATATGAATTTGTTTTTAGTATTTTGTGCTTACAATTGTGTTCAAGGCATTAATAAACAAAACTGAATTCTACAAACTACAGTTCAACAATTACTGCAATTCAAAACTTTGTTGCAAAGCGACTCAGATTTTATAAACAAGATAATTAAATATAAAGTATTTGGTATTCGTTTTCTTCCTAAAAATCAGTGTAATTATTTTATGGCTTTCTGCAAAAAATCGGTTCGATAGAGAAAATGGAGCTAATATGATGTACATACATATGATATCGAGTAGTCGATTTCGTAACTGAAAAATATTGAATTTTATTGCTACGATTTTCTTAGTTTAATTGATGATTTAAATGTCAATCACAGTTATCAACTCTATGGGGAAATTAAAATTAAAAAGTGCTCAGACCGTTTATACTTCGAGTAGTTGTAAATAACAATTATTATACTATGCTATACTATGCTTATACTATTTTTCTCATTAACTTTCTTAAATGCTATAACATGGTGTTCGAACATGTAGCAATTAACATGCCTTTAGATTTTGTAAGATAATAGGAGTGGATTTTTATTTTATTCTTGTTGCTAAAGTAATTTTTCCAAAATTCAATTTATTAATAAACATTAAATAAATTAATACATCCTTTAAATTCTTTCATATACCTACGAGCAGTTATTTTGAAAGTGCAAAAAATTAGTTAATAATTATGTTAGTAATAATACGTCCCTTTATATTTATAGCCATACATTCACAATTTTTTGATAAAGTAATCAAAAGAAGTTCAGCTATAAAATCTCGCAGAAATGCTGTTTTTGAAAGTGGAATAAGCCCACTCATAATAATAATAATTATAAGAACCAAAAAAGTGATGAACCGCACAAAATTTGTTACAAAACTTTGTAACAATATTGTTAAAATATCAAAATTAAATATAATTTTGCCAATTAATCGAGTAAAGTACTGAACTAAATGAGCGAACGAACTATATGAACGAACTAGTTCACGACAGCTGATTGAACTAGAAAGATCGCTCTCTGTAGTGAACTATAATGCCCAACACTACAATGCATGACTAATAAGCATGCAAAATCAACTTCCTAGGCCTCATAGTTTCCAAATTATGGCCACTTAAGTCTATAAGCACATCGAACAGCGTCAGAACTTCCTAGCGTCAAAGTTGTCCCAAAATGTATATGCCAGGCGCTTGTCAAAATTTGTGTACATCATGTCCGCCGTTAAAACATCTGCATTTTGTTTTTGATAAGATAACAAATATCTGCTTTTTGTTTACATTTCTTGAAGAATTTAGCACCACTTCATTATTTTTGAAGTATTTTGGACGAAAAGTAGGCAACACATTTCCGAAAAACATAGCTTTGAGTATCGAGCGTCATGACTCCGAGCGTCAGAGAGCAAAATTCTCCCATAAGGTTTGACGCTGACGCGTTTCGATGTGCTTATACATTACAACATTGCCTCGTCCGTGTGCGGCCACCCCAATGCTTTTTCATTGCGACTGCAACGTAGCTGCCCAGAACGAAACCACTTTTTTCGTGGATCGGCGTAATTGTTCTTCCATCATTCTTGGCTTTCAAAAATAACGGCTCCAACGTAAATGCGACTGATCATTACGTTGCAAACGGTAGGTAAGTACTTACATATGCATACCGCGTCACTAGGTGTAGGGTATACGAAGTGAATGATTAAAAAATGCTTACTTTTACGCACGCAAGATCGCAGCAACCACTGTATAAGTACAAATTCTACTTATGTTTAAAAATATTTATAAAACAGGCTTTGAAGAAATATTCTTTCAGTACTTTTTGACGCGCCTTCCACTTCGGTTGTTAGTTTGTTCCAATACATTGAAATGTAACTGTAATCTTTCGCGTTGAAGTTTGCTTTTTTAACTGTCATTATCGTCGATTGCATTGATATGTAAAATATGTGATTTTCGACAAGTTCGCTGCGATTTTTATAAAAGATTATTTGTTTTCCAAAGAAACTTGTATTCATTTATTGTGAATCTTTTATTTGAAAATAGAAATTAATAAAATTGGACTTGTTGCGGTGTCATTTAGTACAAAATCACCAAAAAGTGTGAACGTGGATATCGTGTGTATTCGTGTTATTTAGAAATTTACAGTATTTCTCATCAATTGTATAAACGAAGAACGTAAAGAGGTAAATAAGTGAAATAGTTGTGGTAACGCGCTTCATTAGGATTTCTCCTATCCCACTGAAGTTTTATTTTAAAGGTCGCATTACATAACAGTTACTTTTTTATTCGAACCTATTGATCGAATGTTGCTCTTTCACAACACGTTCGCTTTACCGGCAAATAAAGAGTAAAGTGCTTACTAAGCTCAATTTTTGTTGTTATTCGTCTTTCATATAGAAAAGTATGTATGTCCATTAATTTTCTCTCCTTGTGCAAGATTTTCTATTCTATTGCAACGAAATCTAATTAAGTTTACACAATAGACTTATATACATATATACATATATAATATTCTGTTTGTTATTGATTGCATATTAGACAGTTAAGCCTGAGGGCGAAGAATTATTTTTTATAGTTTGCAATTTGATATTTTAATTATCATTAGATGTTTTAATAACTATCAATGATTCTGTCTTAAGATCTTTATTGTATTGTATAAATTCCGAATTTGTTTAATTGTGTCATTGTTTTCGGAATAAATGTCACTATCATTTCTCATTAATGTGATGTTGAAATTTTTATATAGAAAGTGGAAGCTTAAAAATGTTAATTTGTGTAAAAGCTTTTCGTCCATTCCTAATTTCCATTCGTTCTGGAACTCAAAATAAAGGCTGCAAAATTAAGTGGTTCACTTGCCAAACGAGAGGTATAGAAGAGTGATAAAATAATACACAATATTGTCTAAAAGGTTATCTAAATTATATTTAAAATGTGGAGTTAGATAAGTTAGTCGATTTTCAAGCGAACCCTTGAATTTTGTTGCAGATGAGGTATACTCCTATATGTGTACATATCCATGTATTTTGGTAAATTAGACTGGATAATCATATGCGTTCTTTGGTTGACGAAATTTGTTGGGGTCCTTCGGCTTCTTATGCGGTAAGAATTTCTGGGGAGAGTTTATAAAAATAGCTTCGCAACTGAAATGGCTATTGGATATTAAATAACTGACTTCTTGAATGACTCGTTTATGTAAACATCCAACATATGTTTGTGAATCGCACAGTTTCCGCTTTTATACTTACGGATCGTTATCATAATAAAATGTCCATGTCCAACCAAAGAAACTCATTTATGTTTTTTCTCTAGAAAACGGAATTGTTTTGTAATGCAGATTAAAGAACCATATTTTTCAAATCACAATAAAATACCATTTGCCGTTAATAACTTTTTAATATGCGATTTTATGACTTTGCGATAAACTGCTTTTAGAAATGTGTCGCCTACTTGCAAAAACAACACGAGACCTATTTATCAACAGCAGCAAAAAGGTAAAAGTTTCTATCAGAAAGCAGTCTGCTTAAAGATCATTGAAATTTGTAAAACATGTGCACCTAATTTTTCCAATGAACTCTCATTTCGTCCGACACTTATATGACAATTGAGCTGTTATTTTTGAAAGTGGAATAAGTCCATTTTTTTTTAAAAATGAGTTAAGCGTAATTTTAGTAAGATATAGACACATTCTATCCATATTTATAATCATATATTCAATTGATTATTTTTGAATGTGGTACAAGTCCATTCGGAGATAAAAATATCGTTTATTTATTAGATAATTTTAATTATTATTACATCATAACAAAATTAAAAAGTGTTAAAAAAATCATTCAAATTGATTAGCGTTTGACAATATTTTTAAATTTATTCAAATGAAAACCCTTAAATATTCTAATACATGAAAAAATGGACTTATTCCACTTTCAAATATAACAACACAAATCTTATCACAAAAAAGTTATTTTTGAAAGTGGTATAAGTCCATTTAGAGCTTAAAAAATCCGCTACTTTTTGAAATATTTTCAATAATTATTATTTCATAATAAAGTTTAATAGGTGTGTAGTGTTAAAAACATCACTCGGATTGATTAACGGTTGCCAATATTTTTAAATTGATTCAAACGCAAACCTTTAAATATCTCGATACGTGAAAAAATGGACTTATTCCACTTTCAAAAATAACAGCTCAATTTTTATTCTTCTCTAAATTATTCTTAACTTCGAAAGTTTTTTGTTTTTGTTTTTTTGTTTTTTCTTAAAATGCTGAAGGTACAATTGGTTTATGAGTATTTTATACCGAAAAATAAATAATAAAACTACTATTTACATGTGTATTTCGATTTATTTTGATTTGAATATACATACATAGATGAAACAATATTTTCGGCCTGGTCGAAGCTCATATACGCTACACCAACATATGACATGCTAAAATTGACATCTTGGCGTTTGAAAGCATGAAAGCTTCATATTTATAGAGCGGAATTGTTATTTGCAATCAAACTTTCATTTAATATGTTTAAATTTTAAAAAATGCATATCTTTAATTTGGCAGCTGTTCATGATTTGTAACTTTAATTTATATCTTCATTTGAATATGTACAATAGGAACCTTTTCTGAATATTGTTTGTATTAAATCTTAAAAAATAGCCAATAAATTTAATAAAATATATAGCCATAACATTTATAATATTGTATACCCAAGATTTAGGAATAGATAACATCAGAAGGTTAAAAAAGCAATTTTTTTAAATTCAAGTTTTAGAATTTTACCTCCTTTATGTTTGTAGAATACCATAATTCGTCTCCTTAGAGCATTTCCAAATAAAAAATCATTCTGTTAATTTGGTTTTCACGCTGCGTTTAAAGGAAAAAATGTCTACCTTACTATCGAACATTACCATCATCCAACTTAACTCAATTTACTGTAATTGCAGATGAGCCAGAACAAAGAAATTGGAGAGTTACACTTCCACGTTGCGGACTATGTGGTGTTCGCTCTCATGTTGATACTATCCACTGGCGTGGGCGTGTACTTTGGATACTACAAGTAAATATTTACAAAAACATTCAACTTCATCACAAGTCTTCCATGCTGGGAGTAAAATTCATTGTGAAACGTTCTAAAATTCTAGGAGAAAAGTAGTGTCAGTACGTGAAGAGGGAACGGATAATGAGGGGACCTTGAAGACGTACCGTACAATGAGCGAATATTTACTAGGATCCCGAAATTTGAACACGTTTCCAGTCGCAATGAGTTTGGTTGCTAGGTAAAAGATATGTATATATAAGCCGTTTATTTTGAAAGTGGCATAAGTCACTTTTTAAAAAAATCGAGTTAATGGCAACACTAAATATAATTGAACGGTATCTTTTCGTTTTTAAAGAATTTTAAAAATTAAAAACAAAGTGACTTATGCCACTTTCAAAATAAACGTCTCATATATGTACATGAAAACCTTATCAGATTTCCATTTCTTTCATTCCCTACTCCTGCTTTTCAGTTATATATCTGGTGTTACAATGCTAGGAACACCTTCAGAAATCTACAATTATGGCACTCAATACTACTTGATAATAGTATCCATAATTTGTATGGCATTCGCCGTGGCACAGCTTTATTTGCCGGTATTTTTCACGCTTCGTGTTGATTCTTCTTATGAGGTAGGTTACCATTATTTTTCCGTGGCTTCATTTGAGTCGTTAGCAAATAAGAGTCTCGAGATTAGATACTTCTTATACACAGTTCATGTAAGACAATGCCAGATTAGAAATAGTTTGATGCATATTGCTCTACTATTAAAGTTGACTAATTCATCGCTTAATACTTTGTTTATGCTATGTATATACATGCATATGTGCTTATCCCGGTTGTTTGAGTAGTATTCATCCATTAATTAATGCTCTTAAGCAAATTTATTTTTGAATGGAATGAAGGCCCGAAGGTGATTTTCCGGACTTTGATCTGATTACTCTCTTGCATATCTGACAATTTTTACAAGTGTGTTTACATATGTATGTAATATTAGGCGATTTGTGGCTCCAATTAATTTTGAAAACCTAAACAGCAGAGCAGTGCTTCTTTTCTGATTCATACGAATAGATGAAGGTTTCGTCAATTGTTACAATTCTATATGTATTGTTTGAAGCACCATGCTTGAATTCTCCAAACCAATTTTAAAATGTCCTCTAGAATGGCGCTTCATCATCAAAGTTCGATCAAATAATTTTTGAGCAAACACTTTCAGGGTTATCTCTACAAAAATAAGCACGCTTTAAAAACTATGTATGCTTTAAAATAATTTTTTTTATGAAAAGTAATTCTTTTTGAATATAACAAAATGAATATCTACACACATAATATCAATATTATAAATTCATTTGTTAAAATAACATTACCTATTTAAAATTCCGTGGGCCTGGTGCGCCAATAAATTTGCACCAAAGGTAACGTCCACAAAGTTTTATTACGTTGAAGATTTTGAAACCGTGACTTAGAACAAAGTATTTCCGACAATTTTATTACAATTTAAATTATTATATAATCTTCGTAAAACGTAAATATGTAGTATTTTAATTCTTATTACAGTACTTGGAAAAGCGATTTAATTCACATATACGCAGTTTGGCGTCTTTTATGTTCGTCATGGACGAGGTAAGCTCAGTTTTATATTCTTTATCAATATTTCAAAATTATCGTTTCAGATATTCTTTCTACCCATAATTTTATACGTTCCTGCCATTGCATTTAATCAGGGTAAGGATGAATCGTTGGAGATGGTCAATGAAATCATTAAATATAATTTGAATCTAATTTGTTTCTAATTTATTTGGTTGTTGCAGTAACTGGCATGAACATCCATGTGATTAGCTCGATTATTTGCGTGTCTTGCGTCTTCTACACACTTATCGTACGTTCATATTTCAAAACCTACTCAAACAAAAAATCAACTCATCTCATGAACTTTGCTTCTGCATATTTATAATAGGGCGGCATGAAAGCCGTTGTACACACCGATGCCTGGCAAGTGTTGATCATGTTTGTATCTGTTATTGTTGTTGTAATCTTGGGCACAATTGAAATCGGCGGACCTGAAGAAGTCTTTAAACGAGCATCCGAGGGTGGGCGTTTAATTATGTTCGAGTAAGTCTTCCATCTTCAGCTAACAGCTAAAAGATGCATTTACTAAGACTTCATTTAGAATTAGAGTTAAGTTGTAATATAGTAAGAGTCAATTATTTAATTATGAATGACTTTATATTACTTATTTTTATTTTTACCGTTACTGTTGTGCATTAATCGTTTTCGGGGATGTCAGTTTAATTTACAAAAAACGCACTATTTTATGGAACATATTTTGTTACAGTGTAAATCCTTCACTCTACAAGCGACATACATTCTGGGGAGTACTTTTTGGTGGGTTCCTATACTGGACTTCATTCAATTCGGTTAACCAGACCATGGTGCAACGTTATATGTCATTGCCAACACTTCGTAAAGGCCAAATATCGATCATCTATTTTACTACGGGCATAATTGTTTTCCTGAGTTTTTGTGTCTTTGCTGGCCTGCTGATTTATGCGTTTTATCGTCACTGTGACCCACTAACTTCCGGCCTGATAGAAGTTTGTTTTATTAATTCTAAAAATTATGCGAACAAAATTTAATGAAGATGATTTTATAGAATGATGATCAACTCTTTCCCATTTATGTGATGCAGACTATTGGTCATCTTAGAGGCATTCCCGGCCTTTTTATAGCAGGTGTCTTTGGCGCAGCTCTTAGTTCTTTGTCCGTGGTGTTGAACTCCACCTCAATGGTGCTTCTCGAGGATATTGTAAAAGGATGTTTCAAAATCAAGATGACCACACGCTCCTCTAGCCTCCTAGTCAAAAGCAGCATCGTTGTACTCGGTTGCATTGCATTGTCTTTGGTCATTGTAATCGAGAAACTAGGAGCTATACTCAGTGTTGCTACGTCGGTGACCGCCATTGCTGCTGGTACCACGTTCGGTCTCTTCACGTTAGGCATACTTATACCTTGGAGCAACCACAAGGGTGCACTGGCGGGCGCCATAGCGAGCATTCTTATATCTGGATGGATTTCGTTTGGTTCACAATTTGCTTCGGCCTCCAAAGCAATGATTTCAGAAAAGCTACCAATGTCTGTGTCGGAATGTCCAAGGAACGTTACCGAAAGTGTTCCTATCTCTTCGGCCGAGAATGATGTTTTTCCCTTATATCGTTTATCGTTTCATTGGATCAATCCCATTGGTGTTGGCAGTGTGTTGGTAGTGGGAACAATTGTTTCATTCCTGACAGGACCAACGAAGCTACAAGACTTGGATGCCAGATGTATATCGCCCGTTTTGCATAGGTGAGTCGGTCATACCATTATACGTTTGTAGCTTGTGGTTAGTTACTGCCGCTGCTGTAATTGTGCACCCCGCCTGTTTTGGCTGTTGGCTTTTCGGCTGACGGATATTTAATTTAAATTATGGAAATAAAACCTAAAAAAGCGTATTGTTGTATGATAGATTTCTACCGAAAGTATGCTTTGAACCGCGACAGGCGGACATATCCCGTGGAAGCACCGTTCAGACTCTAACCCATCTCTTAAGCGAAGGTGGCGCACCCAGCGATGGTCCCGACAGCAGACAAAAACAAGCAACCAAAAAATACTAAGTTAAAACTTGCTTTTTGCCAAATTTATGTGTATTACAGTAAATGTGTAGAAGTAGTAGCTTTAGTGTGTATAGACAATTAATAGATAATTTTATAGCATTCAGCTAATTTATGAACATATTAATTCTACATGTAACGCTTTCGATTTTTAGCTAGCTAATCTTATTACTCGTATGTACGTATACGTTAATTGGAACTAATTAGAAGAATGGTTGGAGCTTGAATTTTTTTAAGGAACAATTAATTTTCTGAAGTGGCCGTGAATTATGTATTTAGCTGCAAATTTTTGAAGCAAATGGTGCAATATATATAAAATTGCATAATAATGAAATAAAAATTATAAAGCTGTAACAATGTTTTAAACTTAGAATTACAACACATTTATTTATAAATCATATATAAATTTATACAATTTTATATGAAAGTGAAAATAAACTATTAGCGAACACATGTTCAAACACTACAAAAACTAACAATGGATAAAATTTCTGTGATAACTTTTATATCTGAGTTTCCCAATAATATACCGACATGTAAACAAAGAAATAGGTGTGGACGTGTTTTATTTGAGCATGGATAACGTTTTGTATAGACACGATTTATAAAAAATAGAATAAGCGATAATTTCTAAATTTAAATTTTGCCTTATAAACTTCGTTATGAGCGCTTTTAAGTACAATAAGCTGGGTAAAATCAGTAATTCTAATTTAAAGCGTTCACTTTGAACAGTAATTGAGTCCTGCTTTGTTTTGATGAAAATTATTCTGTATTTTCAGAAAAAACATTTTTTTTTGTTTATATATATCAATAATAATTTATATAATCTCAGCAATATCAACAAAATGCAAGTACTGAATGTTAGCATGTAGATCATATAATTTGTATTCTGATCGGGTAAGTTGCACTTGGATACTGCTTGTTCATCTGGTGTAAAAATAGCCTACAAAATTTTACAGGGCCATTAAGTTTCATGAATCTGTTTACAAGAAAAAAAAACAGACCAATAAAACACTTGGATTGATTTTATTTCTCCAATTAAATGAAGCTACTGTGTACTCATCTACACCAAATCGATTTGTGAATTGACAGTAATGATGACTGTGACCAGCAAAAGCGAGACGTGGATGCAACAATTTTCCTTCAAAGAGAGAAAATAATTAAAAACTTTAATTTAAAAGGAAGTTTTAAAAGAAATTACTTAAAGAATTTTTTATACTTTTTTCAAAGTAAACAAATTTATTTTAATTTAAATAATCTTACTAAAGTGTCTGAGATATTTTCTGAAATGCTTATCAATATGTTTATGCAGTTAAAATAAAACTGGTTACACACCTAACATATCTGTAGACTCCTTGGACAACACTTCCCATTTCTCGCGGTATCTTTCAATCGCGGGTGAATCATGTACTTTGCACACCTTATCTGATATACGATATGTTGGAAAATGCTGCATCATCACTGGGCGGCTGTAACTCCCGTACTGTGCGCGAATACCTTCATTCGCACAGTAAGTATTTCGGAGGCAGTCAAGTGAGGCTGCATCAGATAGTGTAGCGAAAAAAATTAACATTAAAAATGAAGTTTATTCTTACATGCAATTTTTTGTAGTTCAAGCTGAGCCCTTGCACAAAATCCGCATCTATCGTTCTCCATGGCCATAGAGTTGATAAAGACAAAGTGTACTTCTTTGAATGTGTACAAGTGCACACCGGTGTTATTAAAAGACGCCTCAAAACGTTCGGTGAAGTATGGATGCATTCTAACGGTGGATAAATTGAGCCCTTAACGCTGTGTGGATCAAACTTACTTGTAGTGAAAGCCTACATCATGATTGCCTACAGCACTAATAACAGAAGTACCAGCCGGCGTATGAAATAGTGACCGAAAGCGTTGGACGTATTGGTTAAATTCTTTTCCGTTCACCAAGTCACCCTCGTCAAACAGATCGCCCAGCACGAACACAATCTCTGGCCGCAATAACGTCATTGCCACTTGAAATGCATGATGCATATGCCACTCACGGTAAAGCTTGTCCAGCCAGTGTCCGTGCAACGGACCTAGTAGATGCGTGTCCGCGAGTATAAGACTACGAAGCTGTTTCCTTCCGACTTCAGGTGTAATAGCGCCTAAATTGGGCCACTGACACTGCTTTGGGTTTATTTCAAATAATCACATAATTTTCTGTTTAGCTTTTACCTGTACAAGTTTTATATAGTCAACTAAAATCTCGCAATATAATACAGTGCCTAGGACAACTGTTATACAAGTCGTATAAAGATTAAATTTACGCATTTCATTTATGAACTTGATCCTACTTTTGAAAATTGTTTTGATTTTATATTATTAATCGCAATTAAGAAACTGACAAAAATTAATTTAATCCAATTCAACATTATTGAGATCAGAGATAATTATCTCTGATTGAGACGATGACATCTTAGAAATACATTAAATATATACAAGTTTGGCAACTCCCAGGGCTGTAAAGTTTTGCTTGTGCATTATATTTCCTAGTATTTTAAGCAATAGTACAATTTTTCGAGTTTGTTAATAATGCCCTTAAAAACGATAAACTTTCCGTTTAATGCCTTGAACACATAGAAATCGCACAAGCAAAATACCAACGAAATAGGAAAAAGCATAAAACAAAACCCTTGATAAACGTAAATTACGTCTTCCATTTCAGTTTTATATAAAGCTCTTGCTCCCGGAGCTATGCTTAATGTTCTTATAATTATTGGAAGCGTAATAGCTATTTGACTTAGAATGAAAAAATAATTTCGAAATAATGAAATGAAATTTTGATTTTGATAAGGCACTTAAAGTCTAGATAATTTATTATATTATCTATATATATAAAATCCCTGTGTCTGTCTGTTAGCAAAATATATCCGGGACTTGTTTTTACTTCCACATCACTGAGAAACCTGAAGACAAGAAGAAACCATCACTTTTTTCACAGATGTTCCTGGGCATCTAATAGTGATGAGAAAAATTTTCAAAAATCCAAACGGCTTCGCCATTCTTTTGTAATAAATCCGATTTGGAGGAAATTTATATTTTTTCCCTAGATTGTTCTGATTAATTTGTCAGATTTTATTATGAAAAATTTAATAATTTAAAAAATGAACAAAGGTTTATATACTAGTTTTATATAAAATCACATTACATTACACTACATTAATAGGAAATATATCCTCTATTGTGCCAAGATGAACTATGATTATTATTACATATAATATAATACATATGAGTATATTCGAATAAACATATCTAATCTTTAACCGCAAGACAATCACTCTGGAGTTCTTGTATTGTTGTACTTCTTGGTGATGATTACAACAGCAGCATATTTTGGTCTCGTAGAGTTGTCGAGTTATAGCCCGTCGAAAATCACTATATCTCCTAAACTATACTATCCTTTACTATTAAAGATAACTATCCTAGATACTAACTATCCTATACTATTAAAGATATAAATAGTATATAGATAAAGGATAGGATCCTTTAGGATTTTACCAAAAAGCCACTAGTTTTGGAGAACTTTTTATAATTTTATCCGTTTTTCCCCATTTATTCCTTTTTTTCTCAGACAAATGAATTTTTGCTGATTCTTTTGACGCTCACATGTTCTGACACTGACGCTGTTCGATGTGCTTCGGCACTAAATATCTAAATATATCTTTTAGATTATTGCCAACATTAGGATGTTAACTATTAAAAAATTGAACGAAGCATTTTACTGACGCCGTCTTTATACTTTGACATACGGCCTGGCTTGGGGAAATTCGATCTTAACGACAAGTTCTTATAAAGCCCGTATTTTTCGTCCGCCAACAAACAATTTCAGAGGTAATTGTTCCTGTATAAAATAAGTGCTAAATGTAAAGTTTTTAACCAAATATAACAGTGTAAATTTGTAAATTTGCGTTGTGAATTTCTTATAGGCTGAAGTTGTAGTAGTAACGAAATTGCAACGTGATATCTTCAGTCCTGAGCCGATGTAAAACTTTCCCTAAATAGATAATTTAAAGTTATCTATTCAGGAACGTAAATATTCCATACCATAAAGTAAAGAAGCGGCGACGTCGACGCCAACGTTTTCCTATTGAATTCTAATTTAATTCAACGAAGACGCTGCGCTGCGTGCAGCCCACGGCTGAATAAACCAACTTCTGGCACATTAGTTTAGTACAGTCGCCGAGGCTGAAGAGAAGCTGCTTTTTTGTTGTGTATATGTAAAGGAGAAACGCTTTCTCCTCTCACATACTATAAAAGTTAATTGTACTGAAAACTGAATCCGAAAGCAAACGTATTTATAAAAAGGCTCAAAGCTGTCGCAGTCTTCAGGAAAACGTGCTCCGTCGCGCTTAAGTATGTCTGCGAAGTCAAAGCGTGCCAGCACGGCCACGCCCCAACCTCAATTCGGAGGAACCTCTACACCGCTGGTTAGCGGCATTGGAGCAGAGCGTTCTGCTAGCCCCCTAAGTCCTACTCGTCATTCGCGTCTGCAAGAAAAGGCCGAACTGCAAAACCTTAATGATCGACTTGCCTGTTACATTGATCGCGTGCGCAACTTGGAGAACGAGAATGCTCGGCTCTCTATCGAAGTGCAGACCACCCGGGAAACTGTTACCCGCGAGGCCACCAATATTAAATCCATGTATGAGAACGAGTTGTCGGATGCTAGACGTTTGTTAGATGATACTGCACGCGAGAAAGCCAAGCTTGAGATCGACACTAAGCGTTTGTGGGAGGAAAACGAAGAGCTGCGGGTCAAGTTGGAAAAGAAAACTAAAGAATGTTCGATTTCTGAAGGTAAATTGTAAACATTTTTAATGCAAAGATTCGTTATAATACCACTTTGACCTGATTTCAAATGCGTAGTCCTTATAAACTGCTCGTGTTGAAGTTGATGACGTCTTTTTTTGGTGATTTGAATTTATTCCTTTCCTTTCTAGGGAATGCTCGCATGTACGAGTCACGCGCAGCTGATTTAAGCGCAAAGTTTACCGCAGCCAACGCTGATCGGAAAAAAGCCGTTGAAGATTTGAATGATTTGCAAAAGGAGCTCGATCGCTTGCGCAAACAACTAGATGAGGCGCGCAAACATCTGGAAGATGAGACTTTGGCACGCGTCGATCTAGAGAATAATATTCAAAGCCTTCGCGAGGAGCTTACCTTCAAGGATCAGATTCATACGCAGGAAATCAATGAGACACGTTCGCGTCGTCAGGTCGAAATCAGCGAAATCGATGGTCGCCTATGTGAGCAATACGAAGCCAAACTGGCACAATCACTGCAGGAGCTCCGCGAGCAGTACGAAGGGCAAATGCGAGCCAATCGCGATGAAATTGAAATGCTATATGAGAACAAAATCAAGAACTTGCAATCTGCAGCTAATCGGAATTCTAGTGCAGCTGCCAGCGCCATTGAAGAGTTACGTAGTACGCGCACGCGCATCGATGGTCTAAACTCGCGCATAGGTGAGCTCGAGTCCACGAATGGGGCGCTCAATGTGCGCATACGTGAGTTAGAGCAGTTGTTGGATCGCGAACGCGCACGTCACAATGCTGAGATTGCTAACTTGGATGCCGAATTGCAGCGCATGCGTGATGAGATGGCTTTGCAATTACAAGAATATCAAGATCTGATGGACATCAAGGTGGATGATTGAGTTGAATTAAAATAATGTGCTAAAAATTAAATATTTGTATTAGGTTTCCTTGGATTTAGAAATTGCTGCTTACGACAAATTGTTGTGCGGAGAAGAAAGCCGTTTAAACATTACACCTTCAACCGCCAACACTGCAACAGTTAGCTCACTTAGTCAGTCGTTACGTTCTACCCGAGCCACACCTCTTCGCAAAACACCTTCACGTGGTCAGTCTTCCACAGGTGGTGCACACAAACGTAAACGCACAGTTATTGATGAGTCCTCCGACCTCAGCCAAGCTGAGTTTTTCGAAACTGGCAATATGAAGGGGGACATTCAGATTCTCGAAGTTGATCCAGAAGGAAAGTTTGTTAAACTACTGAATAAGGGGGCGAAAGAAATTCAAATCGGTGGCTGGCAGTTGGTACGATCAACAGGCAAAAATGAGACTGTATTCAAATTTCATCGCACCGTAAAGATAGATGCAGGCGCCACTGTAACAGTTTGGTCATCAGATGCAGGCGTCGCGCACGAACCGCCCAGTAATATTGTGATGAAGACACAGAAATGGTTCATCGGTGACAACATGAAGACTGTACTCTTGAATAACGAAGGTGAAGAAATGGCTGGATCGGAGCGCTTAAAACGCAATGTAACCACTCATGTGTCTCGTCACCGTTCCAGCGGTGGACGTTTGGGTGCATCTGTGGTTGATGGTATCGGTGAAGATTTTTATCATCAGCAGGTCGACCCTCAACAGGGTGAGGAGAAATGTCGTCTGATGTAGACAAGCCAACTGAACATTTTACACATCTACACACCAACACTTCAAATATGATTAATTAATTATTTTTATTACTGTAACTTTAACGTTTAAATTAACTTTCAGCATAATCTTAATCCTATTCTTTTCTACATAGCGTTAAGTACGACTTTACGGCTATTATATGTGCGCACACTGTCTACCCAAAACTTACGCAAATTAAAACACTAGAACTATCATTATTTATAATTGAAACAAACAGGTACAAACTCCTACTCTCTAATTTCGTTTACGTATTCTTTCAGAAAACATACATAACATCCAAACTGAATATACAATAAACACGAGTATATGTTTAGTTAATAAAAATTAAAATTATATCCACATTTCATTTCAATATAAATAAAAGAAAAATACCATTAATAATGAGCCTTTGGTACCATCAGATTATGTAATATGATTTCATTTGGGCTTAATTCAAATTTAATTAGTTCGGTATTTTGGTTTGTATCTAAAATTGCTTCTAAGTGATCGCGATATCGTCTGATTTTGGATATTTTACTGTCGTATCGCACTTAATTCAAAGGAAATAGGAAATTTTTGTAAGTTAGTGTAGTTTTTTTCTTGAAATGGTATGGCCGATAGCATTCAGAGGGTTTATCTCTGATTAGGATACATTTTTATCTGATTTGGAATTTTTATTTAAAGAATTCGAGCGTTTCCGGGTCCCCCCGCCATGTTCCACCCCTTTCTCCAAAATCTAAACTCAGTACATTCTAAATTGGTAATTTAACATTTTCTTTGATATTTTAGGTTGATTGTAATTCTCTATGCGAGTTCGTTCTCGCTAATATATGTATGTAATATATGTATGTATGTATCTCTTATAGAAATGTTAAGTACGTAATTACACTACATTGACATTTATTCATTAGAATTATTCTTGGAAAAATATGAACATGCGTGATTTATAGAATTTCTTTTTTTGCTAAATATCTCGGTGAGTAGTTTGGAATAGGAATCGGTTCAGAGTATTATTATAACACAATTTTAAATCTTTGTTTACAATTATAAATAAATTTCTTCAGAGACGGACTTTTCGTGTTTTCTGTTTCTTGGGCACTGCTTCCCCCTTTTGTCCGCCTTACACAGGTGGCTTTGCTCGTGGTACAATTGTTTCGCTTTACCTCGAAATACACATATATTAAACAATCTTATTTCTATCATTCTTACTATTGTAATTCATCTTATTATCTATGTATATATATAATCGCATGCTTAAATATAACAAACGCAACATAAAACATTTATATAAACGGGCTTGAAATATCTCGTTTAAAGGTAATCTTTTATAGAGACAGATTCCAAGGATTTCTTCATTACTATACATATCCTTTTATCCCTAACTTTCTCTCGTGCAATTTATTTTGCAAAGAAGCTTCACTGACCGTGATAGTTTTTTTTCTTTTGTTTTCTCTACCTAACCTCCGTTTCAGTTTTTACACAATCACCATAGGTAATTCTTTTGGCTACAACTTTTACTCATCCTCGTTTGGGTTCTATATTCTATGTTTTTATAACAAAAATTAATGGTTTTTAATTATATTAATCAATATATTTTTTCCGCGTAATACCTCTTTGGCAACAGCCGTTTCATCAGACGTTTTTTCTTTAATTTTCGGGCACAGAGTAATTCAGGCAACCCTTGGCTCCATTTTCAAAAAGATCGTTTGGATGAATTTGGTTTTTGTATACTAAAAGTGACTTATCTGTGATCTACAATTTCTTTTGTGGTTCACTTTTTCATCAAAGATTCTTTTTCAATTTTACCCTTAAATTGACCTATAAATTTATTTGACTGTTATTGGAACAAAAAAAAACTATTTTTTTTTATTTTACACGGACATTGCTCGTCCATGCGGTTTAGCTGTTCATCGATCAATCCTTTTAAATTTCATCCTTTTTCACCCCATTTCATGCCTGGCAATTCCTATTTCCTTTCCCATTAGACGTGTCAGTAGGAGCAGCAATGTTGTTGTTTACGTACCATAATTGGAGTCTACCTTCATTAATGAGTTCGCATTATTCGAAAGTTTTTAAGGGGTGTTTATCGTAGTGTGTACGGTTAGTCAGAATGTTTCATTCAAATTCGATGCATTCGTCTATTTTGGTTCAGATTTAACGTTGAGGCGAACGTGGATTGAAAGCTGTTCCACTTTTTGCAATCCACCAATAAGAGCGAGTGAGCCTAGCCTCAAGAGGCCTAGTGTGGTACCGGACAATGTGACATGACAGCAGTTCTTCTTTGCCTTCTTTATTAGCTTTTCCTTAAAAGTCCGGTGTACTCCAGTTTAGAATGGATTTTGCAATCGTTGCGGAGTGTATAGTTGGTTCGATAAGTGGATTTGACCAATACAGTCGATGAGAAGGTTAAATTGAAATTAAAGCACGAAATTGTGTTTTTATCTTTTAATCTGATGATATTTTGCGATTGTTTTTTGTCAAGTGTTTTAAAATTCTTTTGAAAGGATAGTTGGTAAGTTGGTTAAAAAAGTGATGAAAGTTGAGTCTTCCCGGAATCGCCAATCGAGTTATTGATTTTGGTGTTGTTGTTGCTTGTGATGGCGATCCCAACAACAACAAAAACATTCTGCCTGGTTTCTGAGTTATAGCCCTTTGGAATTAGTTTCCCTATATCTATTCTTAACTATAGAAGATATCCGGTGAAGATATACAGTGTAGTATGGGTAGGGTGAACTAATTATTGCAGACGTGATTCACGCGATCCAAGATGTTCACGGGAACAAATGCAGTTTACGGGACTTTCTCCCATTTTTTTCAGTTTTTTTTACCGTTAGATTTTACCGTTAGGACCGGAAGTGTGTACTTTAATTCCGGGGCTAGGCAGTCATTTTGGATTTATGGGCGTTTGAAGTTCACGAAAGATGACCTAATGAAAGGTCAATAACTCCAAAGTAGTACTGCTATAGTACCGCCAGTGGTACCATTGGAAAGGTATTGTTATTGTCTTTATTTGTGCTATACATAGTTTTCATAAGACTTCAACAGTTTAGAAGTTATACGTATTTTTATGTAATTATGAATTTGTGCTCGTGAAACAGAGATGTTTTTCTCGGAAATGGATACATTAATGTACCACAAAAAATATATATCGTGAAAGCCTATTGTCTTACCTTTTAAATGGTATATAACATGCCATACTTACTTATTGTATTTGTAATGTTAAACCGATATAAAGTAAAAATCATCAGTGGTCAGATTTCATTAAAATTGTATATACATGCACAAAGACTTAATCCTCTAAATCCTCGACATAAATTTCGTAATCTTCTTCTTCTGGATCATCTTCTATATGTGATTTTGGCATTAGTGGGTTATATATACGCCCAGCTGTGAGCAAGAACTCTAACAGAACGTCCGAAGTTCTCTCCTTAAATTGCCTCAACATCACAAATTTCGCAAGATATCCGTTTAAGTGCGATTTCTTTCTGTAATATTGAGGCATGGAGTGTTTGAAATCGATTGATTTTTCATAAAAATTTTTCAATTTTAAATATTAAATACTGAACAATACGCGCTAAGGTACAAAAGTTTCCTGTAGTCAAGTCTAAGATGCGTGTTCGGATATCCACCGAACACTAATTTTGAATATTTCATTAAAAGTGGTCGAAACTGTGGGAGATATCCTATCATGTTATATACCGTTGAAAAGGGGAGGTTATGGGCTCTAAGAAACCTGAATTTAATATACACCTTAATTATCAAAGAAGAGAAAAAAAAATATTTTGTAATAAAAGTCCACTATTTTTTCTTAAAACTAAATTATCTCCATAAATACTTGTTAAAATCAAAAAAGGATTATGACTTAAAATATCGACCTTGCTAGTACCTTTCGAACGCTATCAATTTTTTACTGGTAAACTGGATTTTTTAACATTCAAACGCCCATAAATTCTAAACTAAGGCCACGCCCCAAAAATTTTTTACATGGTTAGATTCAGGACAAGAAGGCGAGCTAAGGTATAGTTTAGGGGACTGAACTGAGCCAGTTCCGTAAACTACATCTTAGCCTGTTCACGTTAATGAATAATTTCAGCATGAACGTAAACAGTTGTTTATTCATAAACTTAAAAAGAAAAGGTTTTACAGAAAAAATCTTTAATACTAGTTTGGTTTTTATACCCTACACCTTAAGGTAAGGGTATATTCACTTTGTAACGAAATGTGTAACGCATAAAAATAGAGACGATAGGTATAGAAAAGTATATATATTCTTGATCAGCGTGACTTCCTGAGTCGATTTAGCCATGTCCGTCCGCCTGTCTGTCTGTCTGTTGAAATCACGATCACAGGAGAACCGGTGAAGATATCCTGATGAAATTTTGCAGAAATATTATTTCTTGTGGTGTGCAGATTGGTTTTGAAAATGGGCAAAATCGGGCGTGATCAGCCCACTTTTAAGTTACACAGGCAAAATATGGTTATATTGTTAAATATATAATCTTCCTGAATAAAACTTTAGATGGAAACTTGTTTTCCAAAGAAACATTTTTACATCAAAACTGGGTGCGGTTCGCCCACTTTTACACTACATATACAGTATAGCAGTATGAAAACAAGTTTATTACCACGGAAATAAAGTTTAAATGAACACAATAATAAAACAACTAAGCCAATTATTTTTTTTTGAAAAAGGTAATGACCACGCCTACTATGGACCATGGAGCCCGGGACGGTTAATCAACTTGCAGCCCCAAAAATTTCTAGATTTCAATAAGTTACTACTTGATTTCCACAACCGCCGCCCCCGACATTGTGCCGCCCAGAGTGGACGGCCACCCCCTAGCTTCGCCACTTTTTTAAAAACTTTTAGGTGTAGGGTACCTAAGATTCGGCCAGGCCGAATATAGCTTTCTTACTGGTTTATATTTCTTAAAGATTTCTGTACAGCCTGGTCGCGAAAGCGTTTTAAGACTATTGTTCCGGAATTATCTGTTGTAGTAGTTGTTTCCGCCCATTGTATTGCCTTGTCGAAAATTTGTACTATTTCAAGTGCATTTATTGGCTTACTGCATTCTGTATTGCTCTGATCTTCGAATTGTTAGGTTAGCCCAATAATAAGCGGTTTAATTTTGTGAAGGCCAGTGGGGTTGGTGCACGCTAAAAATGTTATTTTGGCTTTTTCAATTTTCTTCCAGATGCAGTTTTTTCACCACCAGCCACATATGTTTTTCAGGCAACATCTTATAAAATAATCCCGATTCATCGGTGTTATAAATTTGATTTTCAGACAATTGAAGCTCATACATTATTTCTTTAAATTTTGTAATAAATGGCTGAACTGCTGCGTGATACCACAAAAGCTTTTCCCCCACATATTTTTAATAAACGTATACCAAATCGCGATGTGAAACCATTTAACCATCCAGAACTTGCAAAAAAGTCCCCTGGTTTTTCTTTGATTTCCCCAAAAAGTTTCTTTGCTTTGCTGTAGGAGAAAGCTGTCACCACTAACAGGTAAATTTTGTCACGTGTTTTAAGAGGATTCATCCATATGAGGATTCTCTCTAAAGTTTTTCTGTTCTTAGAGCTCACTTGGCGGTTCGAAATAACTTTAAAGATGATATCCTTTTTTTATTCACGAGATTCTTGATTTAGCTTCGCCATACCGCCTAGCCAAACTTTTTACCACTGGTAACGATGCCATACTAAATATATTTTCTAACCACCCGCACTTCTCAAATTTCAAAATTAAACTAATCACTTGTAAATGCTTCCGGCTCATCGTATGCAAACAAGGAAATCCCCCGTTTTCATGTTTATTATATTGTATGTATGTATGAATTTGAAGTTAATAAAAAAAAATTCTGCCATCACGGATAATAGGGGTAATTACGGTTAATCGAAGCAAACAATTTGAAAACATTGCAAACAAAAAACAATAGACTGATCTTTGGCCATCACGGTTAATCGGGGTTACCGGTTAACCGGATCTCGGATAATCGAGGCCCGACTGTACTTTCTCCTTTGCCAATTTTTTCAATTATTTCACCTTTTTCGTTTAAACATAAAAATTTTGGTTTTCTTGAGGACCATAGAAATAATAAATAATAACTAAATATTTTTTAAATAATAACTAAAAACTCGGAACATATTCGCAGTTTCTCAAACACTGTTGCCACAAAAAATGCAAAGACTGACCTGAATACGAGACGACAGCATGCAGTTACCGTTATTATTTTACAGTTATCTTATACATATTACGTATTTACGTCGTATTTTGAAAGTATCAAACAACAAATTTTTGTTCACGCCACTGAAGCTAAGTTGTTCACACTATAGAGTACCAATGAGACAAAATTATCCTAATTGTTTCCATGTTTACAAATTCACTGAGAGCGTTCACTATTGATGGCTGCCAAACAAATACTGAACAACGTAGCGTCGTCAAACTTCAAACTTAAGCTTTATAAAGTTGGTACTCTCTATCATAGCCATTCTTTTATAGCGTTTTGGGTTTGATCGTTTGATACCCTTTTAAAAGGAAGCTATATTTTTCTTATGGAAACGTAACCAAAATATCCAACCAGACGAGTTGCACAAGGTTTTCTTTATTTACATATAAAGTAACAAAATATTTCAAAAAACAGATTTATGGCGATTATGATCTTGAAGCCTCTCTAGCTGATCCTAACCAAAGAACTCGTGCCTCATTCTTTTTAGACAGAAGGATGACAGTTCGATTTTTCTTTTCTTCGTTTGAAAGTTGACTGCCCTGTTGATAAACGGCTTCTAGCACCTAGGTGGCGTGAGCATCTCATTTGAGGTTCCTACAGTAGCCCCCCTGAGCGATGAAACTATTGTTGAGTCGCGAATCTGACCCGTTTAATGGTTGAGTAAGTCTTGAGTTGCGTATTTGGTGGCGCAGGCAATTCTGTTGTAGGCGGCTCGGTGCATGGGTTGTTCGGCTGTTCAAAAAAGGCTGGTTTGATGCGTTCAGTGCTTACAGTTGTAAGTACGTTTTCGATGTTGATTTTAAAAACATAATCTGAAATTCGTTCCACTACCTCGTATGGACCTACATACGGTTGGTCACATGGCTTTTTGACCGAGTCAACTCGTAGAAATACGTGAGAACAATTAGCTAAAGTTTTGTGGGCAAAAACTTTCTTCTTATTGTGATGCGCTGAAGGCGCTGAACGCACTTGACGCATTTGTTCGCGAAGTTTTTCCAAGAAATACCTGGGTTCTGCTGTCATTTGTTCGTCGATAAAAAACTCACCCGGTATTCGAAGATTAGTACCGTAGACTAATTCGGCTGCAGAGGCGCCAATATCCTCCTTCAGGCTAACTCGAAGTCCTAGCATAACTGAAGGTAGTATCTCGATCCAGTTTTGTGAATTATGGCACATGATAGCTGCTTTTAACGAGCGATGCCATCTTTCCACCATACCATTCCCCGCAGGATGATGGTGGTTCTAATTCGCTTGCTGCCGATGAGTTTAGAGAGGGCGTCAAATAACTGCGACTCGAACTGTGAACCTCGATCTGAAGTTATGGTAGCTGGAGCTCCAAAACGTGCTACCCAACTAGAATAAAATGTACTCACAATGGTGTCGGCTGACACATCTTGCATTGGAACAGCTTCTGGCCAGCGAGAGAACCGGTCGATCATTATTAATACGTATCTAAACCCTTTGCAAAGTTTCATAATAACAATGTCGATATGAATATGCTGAAAACGTTCGCTGGGAATTTCGATATGCTGCGGCAAATTTTTCACATGCCTGCCCACTTTGCTCTTCTGGCAGGCAAGGCAGGTGCGAGCCCAATTCGTGATGTCTCGGTTCATGTGGGGCCAGACATAACTTTTACCGATGGATCGTCGTGTCGCGCGACCACTTGGGTGTGATAACGCATGCACATTATCAAATACCCGTCTTCGTAAAGACTTTGGAATATATGGTCGCACATTGCTACCTGAAGTGTCGCAATATATTGCTACATCCGCTCCGTTCTCCTGACAGCTGCGCAAACGCAATGAAGAGTTGTTTGGATTAGCAATTAATTGTTGCAACTCGTTGTCATCTCGTTGAGCCTCAGCCAATTCCTTACCGTTGAAAATTGCTGGAATATTGATGGTCTCAATTCTTGAAAAAGCATCGGCTACCATGTTTTCACCGCCTGCGATGTGAACAATTTTCGTTGTGTATTGGCTGATTTCCTCCAACTGACGTGCAACCCGGTCACTTGTGTGCTTAGCTTTTTGGGTGAAAGCGTAGACCAATGGCTTATGATCGGTAATAATTATTAGTTGGCGACCGTCGATAAGGTGCTTAAAATGTCGAATCGCTCGATGAATTGCGAGAAGTTCTCTGTCATACACTTTGTACCTTTTTTCACAATCGTTGAGCTTCTTTGAAAAAAAACCTAGAGGTTGTAGGCCTGTTTTGGATCGTTGGTCCAGCGCTGCACCAATTGCTATATCCGACGCGTCGCAACGTAAGACAAGTGGGAGCTGAGCTTCGGGATGCGCAAGAGTCACAGATTTCTCAAGAGCGACTTTGCAATTTTTAAAAGCTTCGTCGGCCGCTTCATTCCATTTAATTAGGCTTTTGTCTCTCTTCTTTGCCCCTATAGTTAAATCGCTTAGCGGAGCTTGAATTTTGGCTGCGTCTGCAATACCAGATCGGTAAAAATTCCAAATACCTAGGAATCTTCGCAACTTGTCCATACTTTGTGGTCTTGGATAGTCGACAATAGCTTGGACACGATCCGCTGGGGGTTTTATGCCATCCTTATTGACAATATATCCCAGATATTTTACCTCGTGCTGACCGAAAGTGCATTTGGGAATGTTTAGTACCAAGCCGAATTTGTTTAGCCGTTCTAGTACGCATCGCAGATGCTTTTCGTGGTCGTTTTTATCTTGGGACGCGATCAAAATGTCGTCGACGTAACAATGGCAAAAGTCTAAGCCGTGTAAAACTGCATCCATGAATCGCTGCATCGTCTGAGCGGCGTTACACAATCCGAAAGTCATCACGTTAAATTCAAATAGCCCAAAAGGCGTTATAACAGCTGTCTTCGGACGATCTTCGGGTACCACCGGAATTTGGTGATATGCACGTTTTAAATCGAGAGTCGTGAATGTATTGCAACCTGCCAATTTCTGCGTAAAATCCTGGAGATGAGGTACAGGATACCTGTCAGGTACCGTGATGGCGTTCAATCGACGATAGTCGCCACATGCACGCCATCCGCCATCGCTTTTTTTTACCAAATGTAAGGGTGGAGCCCATTGACTTTTAGATGGTTGGCAGATATTCTGTTCGACCATCCATTTGAACTCGTCGCGTGCGGCCTTTAGTTTTTCTCCGGCAAGACGCCGCGCTCGTTCCGCCACCGGATGGCCTTTTGTGATAATAAAATGTTGTACTGAATGTTCAGCAACCACCCGATTTGTCTCTCGTGACAGCGCAGGGAATGCATTCAAAAACGTAGCGTAAGTGTCCGTTTTGTTGAACAAATAAACTGAAGATTGTTGCGACTTACCCAACACTACTTGCGCATGAAGCAGCGTCTTTGAATCTTCAATGCGTCTTTGTTTTAGGTTAACAATTAACCCGTAGTAGTGAATAAAGTCTGCACCCAGTATTGCTTGTGATACCTCAGCGATAGTAAATGTCCATGGAAAATCACGTCGCAACCCCAAGTTAAGCGTCAAATTTCTGGTACCAAATGTTTTGATGCCAGACCCGTTGGCAGCGAACAGATTGCCAGTGAGTTTAGTGTTGCCTAAACCCCCAGTTGCAGCGTTGGCGAAATGCGTGGATTTTGGCAGGACAGACACGTCTGCACTCGTATCTAACAAGAACCAGGTGCCCGTCTGCCGATCACGAACTTTGAGGCGCTTTGACACTACGGTGGTGCCGGCGGCTGCCTCGACGCTCGCCGGCGCTTCTAGTTTAAAGACGCCTTTACACTACAGGGTGCACGACACTTTCGTGCATTTTCTCCAAATCGTTTGTGGTAGTAGCACATTTGTTCGTTGCTACCCCTATCAGCAGTTGGTGTGGTAGACCGTGCTCCACGACCACGACTGTTGCTGCGACTTCGTTGCTGGTGATTCATGAGACTTTTAACTTGCGCTGTCAAATTTTCGATAGCCTTAATTAATTGGCTTGAATCGTTTGTCGTCTCGCTGTGCGCTTGTTTCTTGACGATTGCATTTAAGTTTTTTTGTGATTCCTGTGCTAAGGTGGCCAATTGTGGGTGCATTGCTTCTACCACCCGGTCCGCCTGTTCAGTCATTTTACTAAGATCCTCGAGTTCGCTCATAGCTAAGACACCTCGGACGCTATCAGGAAGTTGTTCTAAAAACAAGCTGCGTAGTACATTATCATTACACTGGCCTGCCGATAATACTCGCAAGCGCTGCAAGAGCAACGATGGTTTCTCGTCACCTAGTGGTTGACCTCGTAGCAAACGTCGCAACTTAGTTTCCTGGGACTCAGAAAACGCACCGATTATTCGTCGCTTTAAAGCTTCATACTTGCCTTGTGCTGGTGGGTTCTCCACGATGTCACCAACTATATCCAAAAGGTCTGGGTCGAGGTGCGTTGCGATGTGTCTATATTTCGAGATGTCTGAGGTTATGTTGTGTAGCTCGAACTTCATTTCTGCCATCGTAAAATATCTGGAGGGATTCTCCCGCCAAAAGGGAGTAGGTAATTTTACCGTAGATACAACGTTCAGAGTCGACGTCTCTTGCCTTGTATCCGTGCTCGTGGCTGGCAGAACGGCTTCCACTGTGCTGGACGTTGACATGGCTATGTTTCGAAATTACCGATTATCGGCGTTCCTCAGCGTCGCCAGTTATAAGCAACTTGATTGCTGTCCGTTGTCGGGGTCACCAATTATAGCGTTTTGGGTTTGATCGTTTGATACCCTTTTAAAAGGAAGCTATATTTTTCTTATGGAAACGTAACCAAAATATCCAACCAGACGAGTTGCACAAGGTGTTCTTTATTTACATATAAAGTAACAAAATATTTCAAAAAACAGATTTATGGCGATTATGATCTTGAAGCCTCTCTAGCTGATCCTAACCAAAGAACACGTGCCTCATTCTTTTTAGACAGAAGGATGACAGCTCGATTTTTGTTTTCTTCGTTTGAAAGTTGACTGCCCTGTTGATAAACGGCTTCCAGCACCTAGGTGGCGTGAGCATCTCATTTGAGGTTCCTACACTTTTCAAACAACAACCGCCATCTATACGTCAGGTCGGGTACTTCTGGGACTACCTTCGTACGTGGCGGCAACACTATACACAAAACGTATTTGGTATAGAACTAGCAAAACAGCCTTTAGCCTTTTTGCTTTCGCGTCGTTTATCAAATTTTTCTTGGAAACTGTCGATTCATTATATAACGCGTACGCGATAAAATCTGCAAAGCATGTGGAAATATCAACAACAAACGTTTTTTGCGTTTAGTGTATTTCACTCAATCTTCTGTTATGCTCCGTTGTCAAACAAACGAAAAATTACGAAAATCACAAAACAAAACGCGTGAGAAACGTAAATTTTGTTTTCGTTTACGTTTTCAAACGATTTCCATTATAAGGCTGTTAGTTTTCTCCTAAAATCCTACACCGAACCTGGTGAAATAAATTTCTTAAGTCAAGGATACTTTCTTAGTATTGAAAACTACAAGGTTTTAAATAAAAATATTATTATACATATGTGAAGGATATTTGAAATAACGGTATAATGATGCTTACACCAACGATCATATGATACCGGATATGTGCTACAGTTTTTGAGATATAGCTCCGAACTTTTCAAATTTCAAAGGGCTATAACTCTGAAGCCAGGCGAGAGCGGGAAAACCCGACGTTATTATTGGAGTTTCCATGCACACAACAACAATATTGGCCTTCCGGGACTAAACAAGATTTTATCCGGGAGTTATATTTTTAGTCTTAACTGTGGTTCCTAAATAAGTGCGTCTTGCGTTGCGTTTATCACTGCGCCTTAGAAACGACGTTGCGCTATACCAAAATAACCGCGTTGCGTCAACATATGTTTTAACAAAAAGTTTTTAAACATTCACACGCACATGAACATTTTTTTGACATCTGCCGCCAATTTCACTTCGTAGCGCATGCCAAAATTGGAAATTCGAAGTGGTCTCCGTCAGTGCGTTTCTTATTTCAGCCACTTCTATAAGACGCACGACGCACTTATTTAGGTACCACAGTTAGTTGATGTAGTGTTTTAAGGCTCAGTTAGTTAGTTAGAGACGTAGCGTAACGTGTCAGCTGTTCCAAGCTTTCTTAGGGTTGCCACTTACAATACCAATAAAATAATCAGTGGCAGCCGCAACCTAACTTAGGTTGGAACAGCTGACACGTTGCGTTACGTATCTACGCATGAGTGTAACTGAGTGTTTAACTGAAAATATAGGATACTATGTTCATTCATGGGTGAACGCTTTTGTATTAATCTTTGAATTAGCCACATAGTGTTGTTACAATACGTAGTAGTATACATGTATATATATGCTAATTATATATAGTAGTATATATATAAGGTTGATAGAAAGAAGGCTGCGCTACGCGCATGTCCGTTAGTTTTTCGTTTGACAGGCACGTAAAATAAAGCCAAAAAGTAAAGTGCACACCAGTTTTAGCAATAATTTTGATGGAAATGATTGTGAATGAATAAGAGTGAAATTTTGCAATAATGTTAAAGGAAAAGTTAGTGCTTATGCGGATATTACACTATGAACATTGTTTGTTGTCGATGAACTATTTCTGCTCTCTCTTAAAATTTTGTTCAGAATTGTGATTACACATAGAGCAAAGAAATAGCAACATTTACAAATACAATGCAAAGCTACGGAGTTGCTTTGTCAATTTTTTTCTTATATGAAGTACCTTTTAGCAATAAAAGTGCAGTTATTTCAATCCTAAACGCGAGTACTATTTTGTTTCACCACACTAGAACACCGTTTTAATCGAAGTGTATTGTCGTCGACCACAAACATTTTGTTTTGCTTCGCAAAAGTTCATCCTCTCTGGATGAACTCAACTCTGAAACCTGAGAGCGTAAGGTTGACAGCTTTGTACAGAAAGCAAAAACAATTTTACAGTTATTTCGAACAATGTTCGTAGTGTAATATCCGCATTAGGCCCATATTACATTGCAAACAGTTGTTCGATCAAACAGTCCAAAGAAATGAACTATTTTACTCTCCGGTCAAATCTGTTTGCTTGCTATGTTACATTGCAAACACAAACAGTCAAACACTTTCCGTAGTATATATACATAATTAGAGTTGCTTTGTGCAATTATTTTCACGCAGTCCTCCTTTTTTCGGTATAAGTGCAGCTTTTCACTCCAAAACATGCATACTTTTTCATTACACCACACAACAACTCTGTTCTGTTTGTAGTTTGCACGCATCGCCTGCAAATAGAGTATTTGCTGTGCCAACAGTTCATCCGTTTTTCATTCTCACGGATAAACTGAGAGTTGACAGCTTTATACAGAAAACAAAAACAATGTGACTGTTTGATCGAACAACTGTTTGCAATGTAATATGGGCTTTAGAGGTTTTCTAGTTTCATTCAGATGTTCGGTTACCAAAAATTTGGCCAAAGTTTCTGTGAGGATAATTTTAATGTAAATTGCTTTGAAAACGAGTTGCAAATGAATATGTGTAAGAAATTTAATTAACGATCAACGTAAAAATGTTGGAACTGAGTTAAGAGAGTCTTGTTTAGCTTAAGAGATATACTCTCGGAATTTCCAAATTTCAAAGGAATGTGATTCCGAAAAAATTATACCGACCAGAACTGTTGTTTTTGTTGGATTTACCATATAAAACTATAACAACAAAAAAGCAACAACAAAATCGGAGTGTTCGAGTAACATTTAGCCTGTTGTGGCGTTAGTGATTTTAAAACTACTTTGTGACGTAGATTCGTTAAACTAGACCACCTTTTTTTGTTTGCTGGCGCAAGCTGCTATTCTATAAACCTTCGCAACCTTCTTGGTATTATAGTAAAAACTGAAGGTTCTTGAAAACTTTTGTTAGGGCTTCCCGTTTGCAAGTTGACAGTGTTGATCCCGACAAGACTCAGCCGTATTATAAGTGCGAGTCAATTAACCTGACTTTCAATTGCCAAAGCTACAATAAAAAGTTTATTTGGGATGAACAATTCTGTTTCTTCTAAACAAACTAAATTTCAAAATTCACTTCAAATTTTAAAAATATTAATAAAATTCGTTTTAAAACGGACTTTAAGCAGATATCCTTGAAGTGTCGCAAGTTGTCTTATTTTAAGGCTTCATATACAATCTTATGTATTTCATAACTTCGTTAAACCAATGCTGTTTCCATTCTAACGTTTTCATAAATACATTTTTTTCTTAATAATTTTGACAAATAAAAGCTTATCGCTAATATAAACTTGGGTGTGACATTATATCACGTGTACATTACAGATGTTCATAAATAAAAAATATTTATATATCTTTTACACTTTTATATCTTTATAGGAGCCGTTTATTTTGAAAGTGGCATAAGTCACTTTTTACAAAAAATTGAGTTAATGGCAACACTAAATACAATTGAACGGTATCTTTTCATTTTTAAAGAATTTGCAATCCGCAAGTTGAGAACTATTGAGATTTGTTCGAGAGAAGTGTTGGTAATTAACGTTATAACAAACATGTTTATTTTGAAAGTGGCGTAAGTCGCTGTACACAGGAAATTACGGGGCTTAGTGGGAAAAAAATAGACACATGTGATAAGTGTGTCTGAAGTATTGTTTTGAATTATTTTCAGTATTTTTAAAAAAGTTGTGATCATTGGACTTATTTTTATAAGTGCGAAAGAATAGTGCAATTTTGTAAATTATATTATAGTGATATCTAATATAGTATACATAATTAGCATTATTATGTCACATATAGAGATGGATCCGTTATACGCTGGATCTCGTCCTGTTTCTTCAGCAAAATACAAAGACGGGATGGACTTGCTTAATTATATACCCCCAATATACCACAATTATTTTAAAAATTTGAAACAATCGTGTATAACACGATTTCCGAGGACTTAATCACTTCTATTATTGATAAAAATTAAATTGAACTGATGTACAATATTTTCATATAAATTACTTATACATACATATGTTTCAAAATGAACTAATTATTTTTGTATTTTATGAATATTAAAATAAAAAAGACTTAAATCCAACCTTTATATTAAATATGTTGATGGTATGAATTATTATTATTACTATATATGTAATTTATTCAACAATTTTAGTAAATCACTGCTCTTTAAAAAAACATCATTTCAGTAAAATACGTCGGACAAAATTAATATATGTCAGTCATTTTTCTAAACTATTTATTTTGAAGTTGGCTTAGTCACTTTACCGTAATGAAAAGTGGTGATTTTTTAATGTTTATACGAAATTATTTATACTGAGCAAAATACCAGTATCATGAGATAACAAATACAAGAAAATCTTCTCAAAAGTTAGCATCAAAATAAACGGCTCAATTATGTATAAAAATAAAAAGCCTGACTCACTTCTCATCAACTCCCCGGGTAAACCCTAGAAACCCGAATAATACTCTAATACTATTTCACCTTCAAACGTGACAAATTTATATTATCAAATGTGCAGAAAATCGCATCTTCTCAAAGTGCGTCGTGAAATGTTGATGTCAATGTTACATAGCAAATAAGCGGAGTCGATGGCACCATATATCAATTTCAAAATAAAGACAGCGTTGATCTGCGATTGACCAGTGAAGATTCTGTAGACAGAAAAATAAAAACTGTTTCTGCATTGATTCAAGTTGTCGATATAACAGCCGAACAAAATTTATCGACTAGATCTGAATTAACACTTCATCAAAAATTGGATGCTGCCATTACGAATGTTAGTCGAATGGATAGTCCGGAAGATGTATTATATGACGTTAAAAACATTAAAAAAGAAATGGGTATTTTTGAAGCAACGAAAAAGCGTACAAATAATTTAGACAAATTATATAATGCTCTATTAACTATCCCACCGACATCAATTGATTCGGAAAGAGCTTTTTCGGCAGCAGGTCTTTTTATTACGAAAATTTGCGAACGAGCGAGCGGCGAAGTATGTTCTGGAGGAACGGATATCGAACACCGATATACACTTCTTCGTGGACAGTCAGGCCGCTCTGCTTGCGCTGGACTCCGTGGCGGTAAAATCAAAGGTTGTCTCGAATTGCAGAGGGCAGCTCAGGGAACTTAAGAGGGCACACAATGTCAGGCTCTGCTGGGTTCCAGGCCACTCTAACATTGAGGGCAATGAACAGGCAGACCGGTTGGCAAAGATGGGCTCCTCAGCAAGTCCCGCAGAGGCTGATACCTCTGTTGGTATACCGATGTCGTCCCAGGCTAAAGAGATTGAAAACCTGGCAACGCACGCAGCCAATCGAGCCTGGGCAAGTAGGGCAGATTGTGCTACGACCCGGTCTTTATGGCCAAGAATTAATCTGAGAAACTCGAGGACACTTCTCTCCTTACCGAGGGAGCAGCTGAGAGTCGCTGTTGGAGTGATCACGGGGCACTGCCCAATAGGCCTAATGGTTTCTAGGAAACCTGGGACTGTTATTGATCACTGCAGGTGCTGCAATGACATAAACGAGGAGGACACTATAACACATCTGCTCTGCCAGTGCCAGGCCTATCACGAAGCCGCCTCCAGTTGATAGGGGCAGGATTCCTGGATAATTTGTCGGAGCTGGCAGAGCGACCGGTTACTAGTCTCCTAAAGCTTATTAAGAGTGCCGGCCAGGCTTTCACGCGGCCTCTACCCGATCAATACAGGGAGGGTCTGGTCTGGTTCCCACCGTTAGACCTATGGGCAATCACAATGGGCCGACTAGGCCTAGGTGTTGGTAGTCCCCCCCATTGGGGGCTACAAGCCCTACTTACCTACCTACCTAAGTAATGGCGCTATTAACAATTTATGTTTTTAAAAAATTATTATAAAAATTAATAATTATAAAATTTAGTGAAGTTTAAATTAATTATAAAGTTAAAGTTTAATTATAAAGTTAATGAAGTTTATCTTTGCTTTGTTTTTGCTTACGCCAAACGCTCCCTGTATGATGCATATGTGCCCCCTAGCGCTACTCTTTCGCCCCCTTTAGATCAGCGTCATCTGCTCCCGAGTAGAATACAGTTGCACCCTTGCAACCACGCTTGCAATCCATATAGCCAACCTCCTTGGCCGCGACCGCTGTCATCCCTGACAGCAGCAACAAACAACGTCTCTTCCGTTCTTAACTACGACTGGCGAACAACCAAAGCTCCTGTTTAGCGAAAAATCGACAATCTTTTATGAGACATCGACGGACATCGACGGCCAGATTAACCGAAACCAATCATCATTATAACCGACATCTGACGCAGGAACATCGTCGCGACGCGTCACATCATCGGTAAGTCTTCCAATTCCATTCCTTACTCTAAATCCTCACAGACCATTCCTTGAAATATATATCGGCGTGACACACCCAACACCGTGCGCACGCCCCCCAAACAAACAGTTTTGAGAGTCTTAGTTTCTATGAATTATTTTGTATTTCATTTCTTTATCTTTTTCTTATTAAAAATAATAGTATCAAAAACGCATTTTTTGTATATTTTTTTGAATTTATACATTTTTTCCCACCTAATTGGATAAATTCTTGCTTGTTACCTAATCCCGGGATTTCCAGGGATCACGGGAAATGAAATAATTTTGTCCCGGAATCCCTGGATTTGAATTTTTACGGGAAATGAGAAGCCCTATTGCCAATATTGTACTCAGATAAAAATAGCTTTGACCGATAAAAAGATTTGCACTTTTTAAGATTTAATTTCAAACAATTTCTTCCATTTTTTCAAGGAGTCCAAGTCCTATTGGAGGAGCGGCATATCGCTATAAGTGTTCATGGATAGAAATATTTTACGTCATCGGCAAACATCAATACATTTCCATGTTTAACAACAGTTGGGAAATCATTGATAAATATTAAGAATAAGAGCGGTCCTAAGTAACTGCCTTGTGGAGCAGATGTTACCAGAAATTCAGCAGATTTCGTACCTTTGAATAACACCATCTGTCTTCGGTGAGTAAGATAAGAGGCTCCAGTTCATTAGATTGTTAGAAAATCCGAGTAAATTAAGCTTTAGAATGAGTAGCCTATGGTTTACAATATCAAAAGCTTTTCTAAAATCTGTGTATATTACATCAGTTTGTTCAGCAATACTAAAGTTTTTAATAGTTTTTGAGATGAATTCAAGCACAATTGTGCTGGAATTTTCCAGCACAACATCCATGTTGACACGGGGAAATTAAAGATTTAACATTCCGTGATATAATAAAAAGAATTATTTTCTCAAATAATTTAGGCAGCGCGCTAAGTTTGGCAATCCCACGATAATTATTTATATTACATCTATGCCCAGACTCATGGAGTGGAACGATGTAGGAAGACTTCCATGCATCTGGAAAATAGCCAGAACATAGTAATTGTTAAAAGAGCGTAGTGCAGTTATAGGTGACGCTAATTCTTTCGCACAAAATTTTAAAATGCAAGACGGAATACCATTTCATTTGATAGCCTACAAGGCATGTAAAACCAAATTATCGTCAATATTAAGTAATGCAATAGAACCTGAAGGGATGCTGAATGGATAATTTAGTGAGGACTACTTTTTATACACTACATTAGAGACTTTGCCATCAGTTGCTAACAGGACTAAGCTGCTAGGTGAACTCACTCTCGAGCAGGCGACGTAAAACTGGGTGTGAGAAGCAGTGTTGTCTAATCGAAAGTCGTGTGTGGTCCGCTGTCTTTTTCATATGCAATACAAGTCAGGGTGTGAGGTATTTGAGCTTCGGCTCGAATGAAGATAGCTCTCTTTCTGGTTATAATTAATTAAAATATATATTGATTTAAATAATATACAAAATTTAATAATGTTCAATATATTTATACATTCAAAAGCTTTGATTCATATTCTTTTGATTTTCAGTGAAACAAATATGAAGTTGGTTATATTGGATACCACTGAATTGGTTGGAGTTTGGGCAGCTAAATATGTAATGAAAAGAATCAACGACTTTAAACCCGATCCAAAAAGGTTTATCCCTTGCGAATAAATAATTGATTGTTTGTGCTATTGCAAAAAATTCATTTTAGGTATTTTGTTCTTGGTTTACCGACCGGTAGCACACCTCTGGACATGTACAAAAATCTCATAAAGTTCCACAAAGCCGGGAAATTATCCTTCGAGTATGTTAAAACTTTTAACATGGATGAATATGCTGGTGAGTTATAAAAAGACTTAAATAGAATACTTGAAAAAGGTAAATTGGAATTGGAGTTTGACCGAATTAGGAGTAATTATTGTAAAAACCATACATTTATTCTTTTCTCTGGACACGCATTTCAGGACTACCACGCGACCATCCGGAAAGCTATCATTATTTCATGTGGAACAACTTCTTCAAGCACATCGACATCAATCCCAAAAATGTGCACATTCTCGATGGCAATGCGAACGATCTGATAGCCGAATGCAATCTATTCGAGATCAAAATAAAAGAAGCCGGAGGTGTGGAACTTTTCATTGGTGGCATTGGACCTGATGGACACATAGCATTCAATGAGCCTGGCTCATCCTTGGTGTCTCGAACACGTGTTAAGACTTTGGCGCAGGATACCCTTGAGGCGAACGCACGCTTTTTCGGCAATGACATTAGCAAAGTTCCCCGTCAGGCACTAACTGTAGGCGTGGGAACGGTGATGGAGTCAAAAGAGGTTATGATATTGATTACTGGAGCTCATAAAGCTTTCGCCTTGTACAAAGCTATAGAGGAGGGTGTAAATCACATGTGGACGGTCAGTGCATTCCAACAGCATGTAAACACGTTGATGATCTGTGATGAAGATGCAACACTAGAATTACGCGTCAAAACAGTAAAATATTTTAAGGTGAGAATCGTTTTCGTAGGTCATGAAATGGGTGGTGTATGGTTGCAATGGTAGAGCCCTCTTTCGTTTCTTCGGCTTCCGGTTTTTAAATAGCTTTTAAAGCTAAATAAAAACAACTTTATTGTAGTAAATTAATATCAATCACAAATACAATTAAAAAATTATGAATTATTTTGAACGTTTTATAAAAACTGTATTCATAGAAGCATTATTGAAGATTCCAGGAAGAACACTTGAACACCAGGAAGAGTGTTAACTTCGGCATGGCTGAGCCCCATATACCCCATACCCTTAGGATAACTTTATAGTTAAATTTAGTTGGTAGATTACGCCCATTTTATGTACGGCCCATGTGCTATATTAAATCCAGAACTGAATTTCATCTTTATATCTGCAAAATTCAGCTCTCAAATCAAATAATTAATATTTACTTAAAAAGTAGGCGCAACAGTATTATATTAGCTATAAAAAGAAGCCGTGGCATTGGTCCTATTTTTAATTCCAAGCAGCCTATGATGGCAAAATATTCGTACAAAAGTTCATGACAATGCTTTTATTCGTTCTGCTCTGATAGTAATTTCCACAGATAGGCAGACAGACGGACGGACAGGGCTAAATCGACTCGGGTGACCCTAATTAGGAATATATTGTATATAATTTTTTTTAAAGTCAATATACCTTATACTTTCGGGTGTAGGGTAAAAAAATTGCATGTTCATTTCAAAGCGCTAAAACTGCTTCAAAGAGCTGCAAGCCATTTATTTTCATTAGTTTTAAATCAATTTGATGGACAAAAAGCCTTTAACTAATTCTTACTTAAGTTCGTTGGTGACGGAAAAATTCTCCGAGGTCTTTTTAAATGTAACAATGTCCGACAGCCATTTTGTAACAGGCTGTTTGACAGCATATTCTATAGGATTTTGTTTCGCCGATTCCAAAAATGATTCCAAACGAGCCGTTTTCGAGATAATCGTTTTTGAAATTTTTTGCGACTTTACGTTAAGGTCCATCCACTTGAAGAGCTACTGCAGCTGACTTATGTAACCGATTCGATTACAACTAAAATTAAATTAAAGAGGAAGGATGCACAAGGAAGGATTATTTGCTAACGTTACTTTGAAATCCGAAAAATAGTTTAAAACTTTTTGCTGAAATCGTAACTTCAAAAGAGGAATTTTTAAAAAAAAATACAGAAAACTGCTATATGTATATCTGTATATAAAACCAGTAAGAAAGCTATATTCGGCCTGCCCGAATCTTAGATACCCTACACCTAAAAGTTTGAAAAAAGTGGCGAAGCTAGGGTGTGGCAGGGGTGGCGGTCCACTCTGGGCGGCACAATGTCGGCGGCGGCAGTTGGGGAAATCAAGTAGTAACTTATTGAATTCTAGGAATTTTTGGTGCTGCAAGTTGATTAACTGTCCCGGGCTCTATGAGTCCTTGCTACGCCTCTGTATAAATAGTAGGCGTGGTCATTACCTTTTTCAAAACAAAATAACTAGCTTATTTGTTTTATTATTGTGTTCATTTAAACTTTATTTCCGTGGTAATAAACTTTTTTTCATACTGCTATACTGCATATGTAGTGTAAAAGTGGGCGGACCGCACCCAGTTTTGATGACTCAGGAGGTCACGCTGATCAAGAATATATATACTTTTCTATACCTATCGTCTCTATTTCTAGGCGTTACACATTTCGTGACAAAGTGAATATACCCTTACCTTAAGATGTAGGGTATAAAAATATGCGCCATAAACTTTTTTACCCTTTTTATTTTTTATATCGATAGGTTGGACATTTGCGCGCATTTTAAGCCTAATATCAAAAAAATAAGCACAGAAATGGTTTCTTAAAGTAAATTTAGTGCTTTTGGCAAAAATTTATAAACACTGTGGCAATTGATCGTCACTCACCAAAAATACTAAATTTTGGAAATAAAGATAAATAAATACTATTTATATTAAAAATGATTTTTATTTGATATTAGGCTTAAAAATCGCGCAAATGTCCAACCTATCGATATAAAAAATAAAAAGCGTAAAAAAGTTTCGGGAACAAATTTTTACATACAGATATACATATACCAGTTTTTTGCATTTTTTCTTCAAAAATTCCTCTTTTGAAGTTACGATTTCAGCAAAAAGTTTTAAACTATTTTTCGGATTTCAAAGTAATGTTAGCAAAAAATATGCGTGAATCCTTCCTCTTTAATTTACAGCCTTATCATGTATTTTTAAACGCAAACTCAAACGCGACTCAAACGCAATGCGTTTCAAATGGTAGGATGGAACTTTTTCGAGTAGCCTGCGTTTGAGTTTTGAGGAGAACACAAACTTTACGTAATCTTGCAGACTTCCCCTGTTTGTAGAGCACAAAGACTTACCATGTATGAAGCATTTTTAGTATTTTTACAAGTATTTTTTAGGAATCCCAATGAATTAGTGCTACAACTGATGTATGGCAACAATTTGTACAACAAAAGCAAATCTGATAACGCGCACACAATGTTTACATACTGATATTGTGTTTATTATCATTTGCTCTTTATGTGAGAGTGAATATAGCAGCAATATTCCTCGGGCGACTGCTAGCGCAGCGTCGTAGCGTGGAACAAAATACGGGGATACTCAGAAGAGGAACAATTTTTTTTTTTTCTTTTACTTATCTTTTGAGAAGGTGGCGCCGTGAATAAAAAAAATTATATGAGCCACTGCTCAGAATCACACCAAACGCGACCATATTGCAATTGTCTGGTTTGAGAGACAGGAAATAGCTCATCCATCATGCCAGAAAAACGTAGTGAAGTCTGCAAAGCATGTAAATTACCAACAAAACTGCGTTTGCGTTTGGTTTCGCGTTTTGATTGCGTTTGAGGGTTTTACAGATTTTCCTATCTCAATTCTTCGAAAAATACGAAAAGCACAAAACAAAACGCGAAATAAAAGCAACGCGAAAAGATACATGATAAGGCTGTTAATCTTAGTTGTAATCGAAACGATTACATATGCCAGCTGTAGTAGCTCTTCAAGTGGATGGACCTTAACGTAAAGTCGCCAAAAACTTCAAAAACGATTATCGGACGAAACGAAAACGGCTCGTTTAATTTTTTTTATTTTATCATTTTTGGAATATCATTTGTTGTCAAACAGCCCGTTACATAAAAAAATGTTAATTTGTAGGCTAGTGTAATCACAATGGATCTGGAAATATTCGTATTTTCTCCCATTCATGTGTTTTAGTTTACCTACGAGTAGGGCATGAATTTCAATTTTTTCTCATTAGGATAAACTACAAATTTTGTGATGATGTTGGTGAAAATTATACGAAAAGTAAACTCTAATATATATGTACAGCAGCGGTCAAAACAATAGTACTGGGACGACATTTTACATTTTTTGTTATATGTCATGTATATGTTTATTATTTTTGGCCATGACTGTAAAAAACCGTTACACAGCTTATCTCACCACAAAATTTATATGATTCGTAAAGAATTGTTTTTTGTTTCTTCTTGAAATCAGTGCTTTCTGAGACAAACTATAATTTTTAACGGTCAAAATAATAGTAGTGTATCAGTGTTTGTTTCATCAGTGTGATTTTAAAGAAGAATTACCAATATTTCCTTAAAAGTGAAGACACAAAAGTGGATAATTATATAATTTTTATGTTATTGAAACAAAATATACCAATAATTTTGAGTTTTTTCTTCAAGAATGGTTCGCGGAAAGCATTGCACTGCAGAGAAGAGAGAACTTATAAAAAATTTGGTTTCAGAAGGTAGGACCTTTAAAGAAATCCAAAATTTGTTAGGCTGCTCTCCGACAATGATACGGGATGCCATTACTTACAAATCTCTAAAGGAGACTCGCGGGCGTAAGAAGGTTATGACAGAGAACATGGTTCGAAGAGTAGTCCGTCTCTCTAAGTACGACCTTTTCATGGCGGCTACAGAAATCAAAACAGAATTAAATGTCGGAGCAAGTGTGGAGACTCTTCGCCGACGATTGCGGGATAACAATTTGACTGCACACACTCTTCGAAAGGTTCCATTCCTGTGAAAGAAGCATGTATTAAAAAGATCAATATTTGCAAAAGAGTACTTAAATTGGCCTCCTGAAATATTCCGAAATATTTTATGGTCCGACGAGTCAAAAATACTTTTATATGGAAGTAAGGGAAGTCGTGCGTACGTTAGGCGACAAGCTTATCTCGGGTTGAACCCGAAATTTACGCTCAAAACCATTTAGCAGATTTTAAACTTTTTAGCACCACTACTATTTTTTTGACGCCGCTGTATGTACATACAATGTTTAGCACAAAACTTTTTTAAAGTCTCTGTTTTTGAGGATGATCTTCGATCTTTACTGAAGAATATGATGACAAAAATTGGAATAAAAGAAAAAAGTGTACATATAAAAATGTTGAACCCTCTGGTCAGTTTTATTCAATGACAATTGCGGAAAGGCAGTTTTTTATTGAAAGTTTTATTTTTTAAATAGACCTCGTAGTTATAGCAATCCTTTCTCTACGGTTCGGTATTGGTTTCTCGCGAGGTGAGAGGTGAAAAATGTTGGTTTTGGATTTTTATTTTATATAAATATAAATATTTTGTGTCTATACAAACAGGGCATTCTACGAGATGTTCATGAAATGCTGATCGATACTGATCGCGTCTAGAGCTGTTCATTACAACAACATTTTTGTTTGGAAGTTGCTCTCAAAGTGTGCTTGTGTCATACGATTGTAGGTTAAATTTTGTTTCTTCAATTTACGGATATGTTCTTCAAACGGTTGATTCTGTAACAAGCTATGTTTTTTATTTGCAGAGTTTAATGGACGTGCATGCTAAGCTGGTAGATGACCAAGCATTGTAATCAATCATCATCAATGTATGTAATTATATTGTGTACACATAGGTATGAATAAATGTAAATATATAAAACTGATATTAAAGTCCCAAATTAGTAAAATTGTAAGGAAAGCTAGTTAAGCTTTTCATGATTAGTATAAAAATTTCTGAATTTATTTGACTAGCGAAATTTAATTTACGAAAATCTTCACATACTACAATACAATGTCAGATTTATGCAGTTTGTAGTTTTGAGTTTGTATTTAAAGATCGGCAGTGGTCGAAATTTCGTCCAATAACAATTCCAATGTTTAATTAAATTAATAAATGTTTAATACAATATAAAGAATATAACAGCCTTATAATGAAAATCGTTGGAAAACGTAAACGAAAACGAAACTAAGCCAAACTAGTGTAAATAGTAGAAATATCAGCACCTAATTTTGTTTTTAAATTCTTTTTGGGGCTGAGTAACATGTTTACTAACCATTTTCAATATTTTTTTGTTCAGTAGGGAAAAATACATACAAATCGGTATATGTTTCATTGAAATTGGAAATGGAACCTACTAGTGTGGCGTATTTATATATAGATGCATTTATGTACAATACAATAGATTTTTTATTGACTTAGTGTTAATTTCAAAACATATTTTTACAATAAATATTTCACATTACAAAATATTACTAACTTTTATTATTTATACAGGGTGTTTCGCATAAGAGGGGACAGAAGACTAGGACGTGTAGGTTGGGTCGAGACAAAAAAAAAATCGTATGGGAGGGGGGGGGTCAGTTTCCCCCCGTTTAGACGGGAGTGGCCATTTTATAAAAATTCGACTTAACATCGAAATATTAAAAAATAATGGTTTGACATAGATAACTTTCGCTTGCTGATTTTCAAAGCCAAATACAGTTTTTGAGAAAATTAATGTCAAAGTAGGAACCTAATTTAAAAAGGGTATTAAGAAGCGGATATTGGGCTTTAGAAGGCAATCAGCAAGCAAAAGTTATCTATGTCAAACCATTCTTTTTTAATATTTTTTTTTCTTCGATGTTAAGTCGAATTTTTATAAAATGGCCCCTCCCATACGATTTTTATCTTGTTTCGACCTAACCTACACGTCCTAGTCTTCTGTCCCCTCTTATGCGAAACACCCTGTATATGATATTTACCATAACAAATATTAAGGAAAGCAGCTTGTTAATAAAGTAATAAGCAGCTTGTCATGAACAAGAAAATAGTATAGAATATTTCATATACGAAAAAATGTACATCGATATTAGGAAGCTGCAAAAAATGTCTTGAATCGCTATAGGCACTAAGCCACAGTACTGCAGTGCAGTGCACTGTCGTGTATAAATGAACGATTTGACACGAACGATTCAAGGCAACTACCCGAACAAGCCGTGACTGCGTTGACGTCTACCTGCTTCGAACAAGATAGTGTGCTGGATTGCTTTTGTGTAAAGGCAATATTGCTTCAATTGTAAGCAGAAAAGGCAATAATGCCTTGAGGCAGGCAACAAAACATTGAAAATAACAATACTGCTATGATGTCGGCAACGATGCGCAATGATATGAACGACACAATCTTTTGCGTGATCGGGCAACATGCTCATTAACAAAAATGTTAAGTTTCATGTTTTTCGCTATTTAAATATAAATTATTTAAATTTAATAACTTAAGTTGATGATTAAATTGTTTTTAAAATATTTACAACCAATTTTGTATGTAAATTTCTTCGCCTTATTTGGACTGCATATATTTTTATACTATGTATAAAGTATTGGTTCCAATATCTAAAATAATTTTGAGTTATAAGTTCCAAACAGCTTCACAAAAGAAAGGGTTTTATTGCACTTCACACACACCTTCATCCGCGCAGGCAGGTTGACAAGTACAGGATGCAGGTATGACGGTGGGAAAATTATACAGTAATAAAGAAAAAAGGAAATGACGGTCTTTGGATAATTTTCGTAAACTGGCCTACAAATTTCTTATTGTCGAAAATTCCGTTTCCATAATAAATAATTACAAATTCATACATAATTTAAACAACAAAAACCTATTTGAGATATCTTATTATATGTAGATAACACTGGCCGACAGCCATTTTGTAACGGGCTGTTTGACCACATATTCTAAAGGATTTTGGTCCGCTGATTCCAAAAATGATAAAAACGATAAATTTCAAAAACGATTATCTCGAGAACGGCCCGCTTAATTTTTTTATTTTATCATTTTTGAAATCAGTGGACCAAAATCTTTTAGAATATGTGGTCAAACAGCCCGTTACAAAAAAAAAATGTTAATTTGTAAACTAGTGTAATTAGCAGTTATTTATTGAACCGAAAAATATTAAATTTCTCGCTGGAGAAAGGTTTAATCATAAACCATTTGACTTCCTTTTATTATATCTCTATTTCTACTTTTATTTTAGATTTACTTTATAAAATAATAAGATCTGGACTATATAGTGGATGCATCAAAACATCCCAATTAAACTCTTGCAATTTTTGACGGGTCATCCAAGAAGTGTGTGGTCAAGCGTTGTCATGTCAAGACAACACCTTTCCTATTAGTCAAGAAAACGGCCTTTCTTTCAATTGCCTGGAGTAATCTGTCTAGTTGTTCACAACAGAGTTGAGAATGAATTATCGGGTGAACTGGTGGCGATACATAAAGCCATTAAGATCATTATGGAAGACAGGTTAGAAAAGAAGGTAATTTTCACGGACAGTTTGAACGCTTGTTTGGCTCTCGAAAAGCTTAGAAGTGACAATGTTCTGGCCCAAAATATTGTAAAAATGATAGGTAGCTATCCTTACCCAAATATTAAGATCTTTTGGTGCCCTGCTCATGTGGGGCTGAAATTCAATGAATAGGCGGATTATTTTGTCAAACAGGCAGCCGTCAATGAGTGTCCCATATGCATAAGATACTCGTTAAAAGAGGCTTGTAGTAAGATTTACAGTTCACTCAGAACGCAGTGGGCTCAATTGTATAAATCAAAGGTTATTGGTTGTAATGGTGTTTTTTCGGAAGTTTTCCCCTCGCTGCCTTCAAATCTCTGGTTCAAGACATCGAACTTAGCAACACATGACATTAAACTGATGAACAGATTGCTGACGGGTTACACATACAATAAAGCCTACCTCCACAAGATAAGTATAGCTGACAACGATTTCTGTGACTTATGCAATGTCAGAGAGAATAATAACCATTTAATTTTTGCATGTTTAAAATATCAGGCCATCAGAGCCAATTTCAGCTTTTTCAAACAGTACAGTGACCTAACTACCCTGTTAACGACACTCAATTTAAACGTTTTCAAAGAAGTATTACAATTCTTAAAAATATGTAACATAGAAATATGATCCACAGCACTCATTCCTAAATTTCATCCCATCATTCCTAAATTTTCCCATTCCTTCCACTATCATTGGCACATAATTTAAATGCCAAGAGGTCAGCTGAGCTCACAATTATTGGTGACCATATAATTCAAGGATTGGTCAAATAACTATCCCTCTGAGGAGCACAACCAAAAAAAAAAAACAAGAATGAATTGTTCGAAGTAAAAGTGTAGATGGTTTAAAACAGTTTTGTGGTCAATGCCTAGCTCCATATCAATATCGACACTGCTGATATGCTTATCTTGCTTAACTTTTTCAAGAATTTCATCAGATTTCCAGTGATTGGACGACCAGAGCGGGATTCATCTTTCACATTAAAAATACCAGAACGAAAGCGAGCGAACCATTTCTAAGCAGATTTTGATTTTGCACCTTCACCGCAGACAGCACAAATTTTTCCACAAGCCTGCGCAGGATTTTTCCCTTTGTCGTAATATTACTGTGAAATATAGCGCAATTTTTTAGTATTTTTCTCCATTTTTAAACGTAAACAAATTTCCAACCACTGCATAGATTTCGTTGTCTCTTGATGCGGCTGGTCGGTCTTTCGGCTACCATGCGCCATTCATTTTCGCTTCTCCTTTTTTTTTGGTTTATCACTTGTCGTATTCGATGTTACTTTGTGATTTTTAAAAGTGCAAGTGTTTCAACTTTCCATAACCAGGAAAAAATTATTATATTGAGATTGAATTTACTTTTCTAATATTTCAAAAGAAAAGCCTAAAACTGCAGACAACTTCGCTCGGCACGACCGTCGTTTTCGAGACCAAAGATGGTCGTGCTCACTTTTTACTTGACCTGACCTTGATTTTGTCACCGGTATCTATTTACCGTCGTTTCGGCGCCAATTCATCATTTACCTTCCTTCCGTCAACTGTTACGATTATACCTGACCATGGTCGACCTCCAGACTTTTGTGTTATATCAACCAAGCGATTTCCTCATTTCCTTCAGACAATACAATGCCCCCTGATTGCTGTAATTTATCGCCTTTCTGCCACCTTTATACCAGACGATCATGTTAAGAAGGCCAAGTATCCTTTTTAGTTTCACGCCTTTTCCATTTTCTTGGCTTTCCTTACTTCCCCCTTTTCGATATCGCAGTTATGAATGGGTGCTCCTACCTGGCAACTCTTTAGTTTATCTAAATTTTGACGTTAAATAATACCACTGGGGCTGACATTTAGATGAATTTACAATATGCATAATGCCTTGAACACAATTGGACGAACAAAACACTAAACACAAAATCAAGTGTCAAATTTACACAGGCTCTTATGGGATTCAAGAAAAAAATTAGTTATCTACGAAAATTTGTGCTTAGATAAAGAAACGCATGTCCGTGAGATAGCTCTATTTCTATTTTTACAGCTTTTGTGCACAAGCTCTTCTTCTGCTTCTGTATATATTCAAATGGTTTACACAAGAGAATTGACAGAATTGACAGAAATGACAGATTTTGTTTTTTGTGCGCGAGGCCCAATTGTGTGCGTGTTTTAAGCAAAAGATACAGAGACAAATGTGTTTAGTGTTTTGTTCGTCCAATTGTGTTCAAGGCATAATGGTTTTTTGTAGTAGGTATTACCATTCAACTCATCGCGTTTGGCAGGTAAGTATTATACTTTGAAATGTTTACTATTTAACCCTTTGATGTCCACTATAGTATAGAAATGACACCAAATGTTATCCTTTCGTCTTTTTTCAAATGTTTCTTCTAATTTGGTATATTTATATCACGTTTAGTAAGATTTTCATGAAAAAAATTTTTGTGCCCACGGAAACATAATGCTGACATTAAAGGGTTAATTAATTTTGATCTTTAGGAGCAACCTCCCACATGCAACACTCGTCAAAAATTGCGAGAATTTAATTGGGAACTTTTGATGCATCTACCATATAGTCAAGACATAGCACCCTGAGACTACCACTTATTCCGATCTTTGCAGAACTCTGAATGGAATTAAGTTTATATAAATCTTAATATGCTATATAACAACGTTGGTGCGTCTGTATGTCGAACCTTCACGGCTGACAGAGATAATGAGATGGGAAACTCTTTTCCCGCCAAAAAATATGTCAAAATAAAATGAATATTTGCTACACGTATAGTGTACGTGTTATTCACCATAGGACGTCATGGGTTTTATGACATTTTAAATGACGTTTCGTTTATTTACAGAAAGTTTTTGGAGGAATCGGGCAATAATTTTTGTTTATTGAATTAAATTAAATTAATAAGCGCATTAAAGTAATAGATATTAAAATAAATCGTATATAAAAGTGTGTGTGTGGTATGGGAAAAGTTTTAAGGCAGCACATCGACTTCGCTATTAAAATTCAACTAGCTACCGACGTCGCTATTGCAAAGTCGAAAATATTAGAGGAGATTCCTCAATTGTGTCCGGTTCTGTGTACCATACTATTGACCAAGGTGATATTCGTATGAAGACCAGTTATCGGTGAAAGCGGGCCAATGCAAACAGTCCATTGTTGCGTTGCTGAAAGTTTTGGTAGGCGAAATATCAACAGTGCCAAAAAAGAAATAACTGAAACCACAAGACGAGGAGAAGTAAATTAAAAGCAAAGGTTGCATTTGTAAGGAAGTTAATTAATTGCATAATAAAATCAACAGATAAGTATAAACCTTCTCTGTAAGCTTGAAGTGTTATTAATATGTTATGAATTCATTGTATAATAAAGTCAACAAATCAGTGTAAACAATCACTGCAAGTGTGAAGTGTTATTTTCCGTAAAACTCAGTAAATTGAAATTCTTTGTTTATAATAGCTAATTGTAATAGAAACGTGAACCAAATTCGATAGTATTAAAATATTTTTATATTAATAGTTCTTTCTTATCTACTTAGGAATGATTGGAAACTTTGGTGGCATCCTATCGCAGGCATATATCAAGAGACTCCTGAAAAACAGAATTGGAAGAACGTATCGCAAGAATTCCAAGATGGACTGCTACAGTTCCGACCGAAGAGTTCGTTTAATACGGAGTTGGAGTTTTTAATAAAGGAAAATAACAAGATAATAATGTTGTTGATTAACAATCTTGTCTATCTTGTCTATCACATGCACAACAAAAAATGGGGTAATTATCTGAAATTTGATCAGATTGCATTTAACTATGTAGTTCTTTTCTCTCTGCTAGTAGTAAACGTATGAGCCCCAGTTTCACTCTGGTGGACAATGCCTGCAGGGAGTATTCTTGGCACGAAGGCGCAAGATCGTATATCGATTCGTATATCGAGATATTTTTCTAATAAAAATTAACTAAAATACATATATGTATAATACCATATTTTATAATAACAATAATAAATTTTACATAAATTTGTATATAAAAATCTTCAGTGTGTCTGACTTCTTTTCTATGAATTTTACATGCAAATTACTAAAACAACACTTACCGTTCAGCCTGGGTGCCTGCATTCGGGAATTTATATAGCCTGGGATCGCCGGAACATCCTTCTTTGCTGCAAAATCTCCTTGCCGGCATTGTAAAGTAGAAGTCTTCAAAAATCTGCGAAAAAAGAAGTCAGAATTATTATTTATAAGAAAATATTGTAAAATTGTATCCCGCTTGAATTGAAAAATTCAGTTGAGGTGAAAATTTTTAATGACGTCACGAAACAGCGTTTCTGTTCATATTACCAAAAGAAATTATAAAAGTACGAAGTTGTGTAAAAGGGGAAGTAGGAAAAAGTGTACTTAAATAAAATGAAAAATTTGTTAATAACATGAAAAGGAAAGCTTAATTACAATAATGGTTAATAAATTATGCATATATGAACGTACTAGTGTATCTTTCAACTAAAAAAAACAACTTTTTGGTTAAATCGTAGTACACTAGCAGCAGTACTTAAGTACCAAAGTCAGCAAAAAAGTTTGAAGTTTGCAAACCAGAAAACCGAATTTAATAATGAGGTGAATTAAATATGTAGATATGCCAACACCTACTTTCATTTGCCTATATATTTGCACAAATTTAACAATCTATTTGCTTTTAATATTGTGTTTTTTAGGTTATATATTTCTAAATTTTTTTAACAAGCATTTTTGGTAACTATTGAGATTGAAAGTGCAAATTAAGTAAAACAATTATGTTTACAAATTTGTAAAACAAAACAATATACAATTTGTAAAACAAAACAATATACAATATGTGTATAACTTATTTCAATTTTCTAATATTCCAGAACTTAAGAAAATTCTTTTCTCAGTAATCAAACCTAATTTGTTGTACTTGAGTTAAATAATAAAACACATATTTTAAATTTCGTGTTAGAACAGAATATTTGCCTTTTCGCACTTAATTTTATAGTCTACCAAAACAAGCGTCAAATTGTTCAGAGTTAATGTATATTACGATCCTTTGATAGCTTTTTTTCCTACGATAAACAAAATATTTAAATGAAACTAAACAAATAATATTTAAATGAAAATATGTATATCCTATAGTACATTCAATATACATATAACTTCACCATTCTACATTCCAAATTGCAAATTGAAGTTATTAGTCGATTGTAATTATTATTAGATATTATTTGCAAATATTTGACTTTCATAAGCTCATTCATTGATTTGATAATATAAGCATATTGGCATCTCAAAACAAAAGGTTCTGACAAATGTCAAACGTGGTGTATAAATTAATAAACTGAACAGTTTGTTTGGGTCTGTTAGGAAAAAAATCCATTTGTTTGGGTCTTAAAGGGGTGAGTTTCTGAGCTAAAACGTCATCAATTATCGAGTTTTCACAAATACTACAATACAATTTCACAACCACGAACACACGATTTGACAACCAGAGTTGCATTTTTTAGAAGTTTCCTATCTCATTATCTCTGACGGCTGAACCACCCGAGAGATTGACTTCATACTCACAGCGTATGTTACTTAGGTTGCAAGTATCGTTTTTAGTTAGGTTTTGGCCCGATTGGTGGCGTCACAACAGAACTTCTATATTAATAGATCGATTGAGAACATATTCACACCATATGTAAGGTATTTTGTAAGAAAGATTTATAGGAGCTTAATTATATATACTATGGCATAATAATCCAAAAAAGAGCATATAATACAAAATTTTAATTGATTCATACACAAGTAAAATTTCCTTAAAGACTTGAAATCATTCAAAATCAGTTGACACACTTAAAAAAATATTCCTGTGTTGAAATACTTGAAAAATATCCTTTAAGGCTTATTTTAATGAATGTTACAAGCTTCTGGTGGAATTTTTTTATCAGTCATGCAAGCCTGTCTCTTATTCAAAATTGCATGAATTGAATACGGAGTTGCTTAGATTTTGTATGCTTAAGTAACCAGACCCTGAAACTTTTATAACTTTTGTCAAAAAAGTCATGTGGATAATTCTTATCAATGACTTTTAAATATAAAAGTCATACTCATAACTCGTAAACATTAAACATAGACAAGAGACAAGATATATTAGCAACTGTCAAATTTACATGAGCTATTATGGAGATGGAGAAAAAAATTTGCTTTCATGTTGGTTGATCTGGTTTCCATTCTAATTTCTATCTTGTCTTCGGGCTAAAGGCCTGATTAGTCGTACTTAGCAGCACTTCGAAGAACATGACGAACTGTCAAAATCCACTTCTAGCTTATGGAAACGTGTGTATTCGATTAGTCGTACTTATGTACAAGGGGAATATCAAATCGATTTTGATATTTTACTAAGTTCGAACTAAGTGACAGCCAAAAGGCGTGACCAGATCGAACTTGACGCTATTTTCGAAGATGTCGTCTTTGCTTGCCGAATTTATAGTTTAATGGGATTTCAATATAATATTCTTTAAACAATTAATTTATACGAAATCATCTCTATTATAACAAAATACCATAATAATATAAATAATGTAAATATAAATACTAAAACTTGGCTGCTGAGTGCAAATCGAGGGCAATTGCAATCTAGTAAAATCCCACAAAACCATAAAAATACCCAATTTCGAACATTACGTCAACTAGTGGCAACAGTAGAAGTGCCGGTACCCCTGCAACCCGTAAACAACTAAGTTCTTCGAAACTTATAAGTGCTATGCGCTAAGTACGACTAATCAGGCCTTAATTCTAAATTTGACAGCAAAAAAATCATTTTTGTTCTCCTCCGGTGTTCGTTTACATTCTGTAATGTAAAATTAGACAATTTGCATTATGAATTTGACATATGAAATTTTTGTTGCTGAGCGACGTTGCCAAGCCATTATATTTAACGCCATGGAATTTCTTGTTCCCGAGAGTTGTTGCTGTTGCTCCCACTGTGTTTAATGCTTTATTGAAGAGTTTTATTTTTAAGTCATTGAAAAAGCTTTTTCGATGACTTTTATTTTTAAAAGTCTTTAATAAGAGTTATGGGTATGACTTTTATATTAAGTCATTGAAAAAAGTTTGCCTGATGACTTTTTCTGCTGACTTTTTTGAAATAAAAGTCTTTTGAAGAAAAAATGCAGAACTACATGCATATGAATACTGCTTTCTTTAGCTTGTGAAAATTATAGAAGCTTGACTTTCTTTACTCATGATACAATATTAATATCGATATACAGGGTGTTTCGCATAAGAGGGCTCAGATACTAGGGCGTGTAGGATGGGGAAAAAATCGTACGGAAGGGGGTCAATTTCTCCCCGTTTAGGCGGGGGAACAAGTAGCCAAGAAATTGGTATTTCAAAGGAAAGTATGCTTCGTAATTTTCATTTTTTTCGGAAACTACAAAACACAGAACCTTCCGGTTTGAAGCATTCTCTATAGAATTGAATGGAGAATTTAATGGTCGGAAAAATTATTATACTTAATACCATAATTTTAAAAAAAATTGCGTTCAAAAATTTTTCGGAATTTTTATTCCAAATTTTAACTTTGGCATTAATTTTTTCAAAACCTGTTTGACATAGGAGCCTAATTTAAAAAGGATATTAAGAAGCGGATATTTGGTTTTAAAAATCAGCAAGCAAAAGTTATCTAGGTTTAACCATTTTTTTTAATATTATTTTTTTCGATGTTAAGTCGGATTTTTATATATTCGCCCCTCCCGCCTAAACGCGGGGAAATTGACCCCCAGCTCCCATATGATTTTTTTCTTGTCTCGATTTTTTCCCCATCCTAAACGCCCTAGTCTTTTGAGCCCTCTGTTCAAAATAAAAGTTAAAAGTCTAACTTTTTTGACGAGTGTCATTGGAATGAGTTATTTTCAGGCGCTGTAAGTAACACTTACACTTACATATAAATCCGCGACTGGATCACAAGCTTAATTATGGGCACTCTTGCAGTTCTGGTCTGCATCACAAGCAACCATTGGCATTATCGGGAGGATCCCTATTTAAGCAGAAATTTGTATGAAAACTCTAAGCATTATTATTACAAAGATTGCTTTAATCATAACGAATACTCGTAGCTACGTAAGTATGGTATCTATATAAATATCCTTTTTAAATATACATTTTTTAATAACTCGGTTCTGAGAGGTTTTTGATGTTTCATAAGAAATACATATATTTTTTATATTTCTATATATTTTCAACTTTAGAATTGTCTTTGTTCAACACATTTTCAATTTATTAATGTTAACACTTCGAATTGGCAACATCGTACATATTCTCTAATTGAAACGACAAATAATTTTTCAATTGCAAAAGTAAATAGCTTTGGAAATTATTCGTCCGGTACGAGCAAATTTAAAGTGGCCTTGCCAGCTAAGCTTCCGATAAAAGTCTCCTCGTCCCCACGTAAGGACAGCCCTTCTGTACCGTCGCAAATCTTGCGCTCTCTAACCATGGCAGTGCGTCGCCAGCTAGAACTCTTGCAATTCTTGCAGCTGATCTTGGGAAGCTTGAAGACAGTAGCAGTGCGATTGCCGCAATCCTTACATTGGAAAAAACGCTTCTCCGCATCTATTACTTTAAGCGGATGTTTGTCTGTTTTGCAGCGATCAGCCGCTGAGAATGCCGTGTACTTACACTGACGACAGATGACCGCTTTGCAGGGTACCTTGTACGTGTTCAACATTTTCTCCTCAAGTGCTTCTTTTTTCTCCAGTTTGTTGAAATATTTCCCTTGTTCCTGCTGCTCGCGCATATGTATTAAATTCGTGTGCGATGAAGTTGCGTCCATAATGCGTTGTATACGCGTCTTGCGCTCCGTATCTCTTTCATCCTCTTCGATTTTAAGTCGTTTCGAGGCGCTATCGAAGCGGTCATTGAGGTCATCAATGGCGCGTTTTTTGCCATCCCTCGTGCCGCGCGTTGAATTGGGATTAGCCTTCTCGATCGGTTTTTTCTTTAGCACCTGCATGGCGTTGAGTTTAGCCATTTGGGCCTTGCGGTCGCCAAAATGTATCTCTATGTTTAAGTTTTCTCGAGATAATGTTGGCGAAGAAAAAGATCTATCTATAGATTTATTCGATGTGGACAATGTAGTTATTGTTGATTTAGTTCCAGTAGTAGTTGGACTTCCTAATGCATTGATACTAGACCTAGAAGGTTCTGCGGGCGATGGCTTTGTTTTATATTCAGGCGCAAGACAGTCATTGTTTTCTGGTGCCGATACCAATTCCGTCTGTAGGATTTTAAGACGTTCCAAATCTTTAAGCCTTTGCTTGGTTGTTAACTCTACATTTGCAGCTAACTTTGAAACTGGCCCACTTCTTGCAGCGTAGGGGATTCCTGTTGCCGGAGTTTTTTGTTTAGAAACGTGATTAATACTGCTTGCATTCGGTGAAATGCTGTACTCTGACAATGACATCATCCGATTGGCATCTTTGGCAGTTTGCTTAGAGCTCTTCCTAGCAGGAATGGCAGAAAACGACTGACCGCCAAAGAATACTTCACTTTTTCCTTAAAAACGAAAGAATTATACAAAATTGAGAAACTCGTTTAAATGAGAAAATGAAGTTCGAATTTACCCAACACTTTGTTGCGCAGTTCATTTAACCCTCGTCCAGCATTTGCAGACTGCAATTCTGAACGTTTTGACATTTTACTAAACTCTTGCTTCATGTGGTAAATACAATAGTCACATTCACCGACATTAACGATCGAGGTGCACGGTTCACCACTTTTCTTTTTCGCTTTACACACCCCCATATCTTTGGATTGGCCAAGAATCATAACTTTTTGTGACGTGTCAATCGAAAGGCAAGCAACTTCTCCACTTTCAGCACGCTTTTCAAATACTGTAGGATTGAGTACGGCTAGACACATACCAGTTGAGGTCTTCCAAAGATCTTTGTGTGCTCCCTTAAACAAAAATATTGAAACCATCTTAATGTCGTTTTTTAGATCCGTGAGACGCCAAAGAGAGTATGGTTGGCCGTTTTTCGACAATTTGATCGGGTACTTGTAAACGAGTACTCCTGCAATAACCCAATCCTTGGATAAATCACCACACTGAGTATGATATGCAATAGCTGAAAATGCGACATTTTTTCTTTCCGACATGCGTTCGATCAGCATAGTACTTGAAATTAATGGATTGATGATGCGTAATCCAAATACGGGATCTGTATGTATTGCAGTATCTTTAGAAATTGCTTTAATTTCATTCTGCATCGTTGCATTATTTCGTGCATTTTGTGGTGGTGCCTTTTGAAACGAGTTACTTACAAGAGAATGTCGTTTGATCTGATTATGTGGATTCTTTATGTGCCAATTTGAAGATTTAATGATTGGTGGCATTTCTACGTTATCGCTGGTAGTAGCTAGCAAGGAAACATCTCGCATAACCGCTTCTTCATGCTTGGCAGCAGTCTGCTGCTTTAGCTTCTGGTTGATATCGCACCCGTATTCGTTGTATTTTCGTTCAAGAAAGTTTTTTACTTCTTCATCATCCGAAGAATCAACATCATCCAAATTATTTTGGTATGATGACGTAGCGGCTTGCTTTAGTCTTGCCGGCGGAAGTTCATCCAAATCGTAGCTGAATGCATCCACAAATGTACTATCTTCGCGCAGGCGAGGATTCACTGTTTCCAACTCTACCTTCTGCGCATCTATCTGCTCCTTATTATCCGCTGCTAGAAGTAACTCTTCCAAAGCATTTAGTTCTGCATCCTCATCGATAGAATCACTAGATTTGTTATTCGGCGGCATAGCGCTAAAATAGTAAAATTTAAATAAAAGCAAATCTGTAAGTTATTATTACTGTTTTACCTAAAAAGAAATGGAATGAAATCAACTGTTTTTAAAGGAAGAAAATATTTTATGGCAAAAATGCAATAATAATGTAATGTACATGTAAATGTAATAATAATATCCACCACTGCAACAAAATATCTCTTATAAATCTGTATTTTAAGGTAACATATGTAATTAAAATAACTAGTTAGTTGAAACCATAGAATCGGAGATAATGAGATGGGAAACCCGCCAAAAAATGTGTCAAAATAAAACGAAAATGTATTACAAGTATAGTATACGTGTTATTCACCATACGACGTCATGGTTCTATTTTAAATGACGTTTCGATCATTTACAGGATTCGGGCAATCATTTTTGTTTATTGAATTAAATTGAATTAATAAGCACACTGAATTAATAGATATTAAAATAAATCGTATATAAAAGTGTGTGCGTGTTATGGAAACAGTTCTAATGCAGTATATCTATAATCGACATCGCTATTAAAGAGACGAAAATATTGTGTCATAATCGACGATTATGTGTAAAATAATCTTAACCAAGCTGATATTCGGCTAAAGACAAATTATCGGTGAAAGCAGGTCAGTGCTAACCATGCTACCGTGTGAAGTTTTGGTAGGCGAAATATCATCAGTGCCAAAAAAAGAAACAAGTACAACCACAATGACAAGGAGAAGTAAGTTAAATGCAACGGTTGTATTTGTGATGAAGATCGACGAGTGCCAAGAGTTTACGTAATTATAATATAATAAAATATAATAAAATCAGCAGATCAGTGTAAACAATCACTGCAAGTGTGAAGTAGATTCCGTAAGTTGAAATTATTTGTTTATAATAGATATTTGTAATGTAAACATGAAGCAAATCCAATAGTATTATTATTGTCCAAAGACAATATAATACTGTAATGTAAGACAATATGTAATATATAATATTATATTGTCTTTGGTCGAACGAAGAGTTCATTTAATACGAAAACAACAAGATAATAGTTTCATATGTACAACTAAAAAAGGCTATTTGTCTGTAATTTGATCAGATTTCATTTAACTACGTATTTCTTTCTTTTCCTTCTGCTAGTAGTACACCTATGAGTCTCTCGCTCTGAGCAGTACGCTCTGGTTGACAATGCCTGCAGGGAGTATTTGTTTGTAACTGAGGTCTTGATGGGACGGGGCAAGTAGACACATGATCTATTCAATCAAATTATGGGAAAAACATTGACGCTAATGATAGTAAGATTTCAATTTTATTTAGTTTAACCTTTTACTAATTATACTTATATGAGTTTTTTATGTATATGTATATGTATGTATATGTATATGTATGAGTTATTTATATGAGTTTTTTAAAAAATATTTTAAATGGAATTATTATTCTTTACTTTGTATTTATGTATACACGTTGTATTTATGTATCTAGTTTTGTTAAAGTATTTCCCAATTTGGTAATTTTTTTTTAATCTTAGGTGAATTCTAACTCTATCATGAAATTTATTAATATAATTTAAAGATTGTGTCAGCTTTTCATCCAACTGGAAAAAGTCACTGGAGCAACTGAATCGAGAAGCACTACTTTCATATCTACCGCTAACCGCTAACTGGCTAACAGTTGCTACTCTAGCTAGCTTGGTACAATATTATAATCCTTTTCACAAGCTTCTGACCAGGGCTCGTAATCGCTCGCTCTCGAGCGCTCTTTTCCGCTCCAGCTCGCTCCTTCAAGCTCAAAAGAGCGTTTGTTTTCGAGAGCAAGACCGAGGAGAGCGACAGATAAAAGTTTCAGCGCTCCCGCTCGCTCAAAAGCGTTTGTTTTCGAGAGCGCGAGCGAGCAGGAGGCAAAAAATTTTTTATGTATATACATATATTATTAAGTACCTGTCTATTCGTGGAAATTTTTTTTGTCGCTCCTGCTCGCTCGCGGACTCGAAAACGAATGCTCTTTTGAGCGAGCAAGAGCGAGCATTTACGAACCCTGCTACTGACCCTATTATATCGGTGCAAACAGAATTCGCGCGGAGAAAGAATTTCTATTGAGAAGTGACCTCCGCCAAAAACAATATCAATGTCAAGGATTTGTTCCTGTTCATAACACAAGTGCTGCAGTAAAACTTACGGAATGCATGTAACTTTTATTTATTACAATTACAATTTATTATATTACAATTAATCTTAATCATAAAAAAATAAACGAAGAAGTAAATGTTGTAATTGAAATGGAATTGTTGCGAATGTTATGTGCGTTTACTCGAAAATAAAGGCTAAAGCAAAGTGTTACAGAAAGTAAAATAATAAATAAATAAAAAATACATATGTTCATATAAGGAAAATAATACCAGTAGAAGTAATTTTTCTGAAATAAAACATCAAAACATTCTGAGGTTAAAACATCAAAACAATAAACCAGTAAGAAAGCTATGTATATTCGGCCTGGCAGAATCTTAGATACCCTACACCTAAAATTAAAAAAAAAATGGCGAAGCTAGTGTGGGGCGGGGGTGGCGGTCCACTCTGGGCGGCACAATGTCGGGGGCGGCAGTTGTGGAAATCAAGTAGTAACTTATTGAATTCTAGGCATTTTTGGGGCTACAAGTTGATTAACCGTCCCGGGCTCCATGAGACCTAGCTACGCCTCTGTATAAATAGTAGGCGTGGTCATTAACTTTTTCAAAACAAAATAACTAGCTTAGTTGTTTTATAATTGTGTTCATTTAAACTTTATTTCTGTTGTAATAACCTTTTTTCATACTACCTATACTGTATATGTAGTGTAAAAGTGGGCGGACCGCACCCAGTTTTGATGTAATAATGTTTTTTTTAAAACAAGTTGTTATCTAAAGTTTTATTCAGGGGGTTATATTGTTAAATATATAAACTTCCTGAATAAAACTTTAGATAACTTGCTTTACAAAAAAACATTATTACCCATATTTGGCACATTAACGGATAATGCTACTGTATACCCAGGAATGAAACTAAAAAACAAACACTGATATCACCTTTCTAATAAAAAATTGGCGTGGTCGTTGACCAATGCCAGAAACAATATTTCTGCAAAATTGCATTATGATATCTTCTCTGGTTCTCCTGTGATCGTGATTTCAACAGACAGACAGACAGATGGACGGACAAAGCTAAATTGAATCAGGAGGTGATACTGATCAAGAATATGTATACTTTTCTATATCTATCTTCTCTATATCTATGCGTTACAAAGTGAATATACCCCCAAGCTTAAGGTGTAGGGTATAAAAATAGTAAGTTAAATTTCCATTTCCCACATAATATTAAAAATTACCATCGTGGGAATTTTAATCCAAATCTGGCAACTATGATTGGTTAGTTCCATTTATTAAAAAATCACTATATGCTCTCTTTCCTACATTCGAGTAAATGTATCGAACAGCGTCAACGTCATAACTTCTCAGCGTCAAAAAAGGAGACCCAAAATGAATACGCCAGACGTTTGTCAGAATTTGTTTACATCATGTTCGCCAGTTTCTGCTTTGGTGTCTGCTTTTTGTTTACATTTTTTGAAGAATTTGGCACCACTTCATTATTTTCGAAATATTTTGGACGAAGAGTAGGGAACACATTTCAAAAAAAAAGGCCGCAGGCTCGATGTGTGTGAGAAAATAGAATCGATCTGATCGAAGGCATCATGACGCCGATCGTCAGAGAGCAAAATTCTTTCATAGAGTGGACGCAACAACGAGTATGTATCAAAGACTACAAGACTGGAAACTCTTTTTTCGCTTTGAATGTGTTGGTGAAATCAGGCTTGGGTGGTGTAGATTACAAAAACAAAACGCATGTAATTTTGACAGTTCGGGAAGGAATTTTGACAGTCCGGGAATTTGTTTACAAAATATTTTGAGAGAGGAATGCAACTCTTGTTCTTCTTCACAACAATAAGCCAGAAATATGATTTTTCAAATACGTAAAAAAGACCAAGGAGCCAGTTTTAAAAGCAACGCACGCTTCTAGAAATGTACATGAAACCTTTCTTAAGTCTTATAATTGCACAATATTGAATATTTTGCAAGTAAAACGAAGTTAAAATTCATAAAAATTACTCATTTCACAAATTTAGTCAGCTGTTTTTAACCTACCACGCGTATTTTTAGCCGAAAGAGATGCCAACGTATTCAACATGTTTTGTTGAATATTGATCTGTGATTCAGTTTAATATTTACTGAATTGTGATTTTAGTTCTTTAATTTAAACGAATTTAATTTTAAATGCATGAATTGAGAATTTGTTTATGTTTAATTAATTTTAATTTAAATATATGAATTGTAAATTTATTTGTGTTAACACATTATAATTTAAATAAAAGAGAAATGAAAAATTACAAAAATAAATAAGTTTACATTAATTTTTAATATTTCCAAACAGCTTAGAAATCGTCAAAACCTCGAGAACTTATAAATGGAAAGTAGTTTTTCTATTAATGTTTACTTAAAAACCAAAAAAATAATTAGTAATAAAGTTGTGTCATTGGTATCCCTGCCACTAACTCACCCCATCATTTTGTGGTGGTGTGGTAACAAAGCAAAACGGTTTACCTTTTCAGATATCATGCTTTGTGATAGCCTGTTTTAGCTTGTAACAAGTCGACAATTTCACCATAAAATTCACATACACTGTATGTGAACACGCGGACGGACATTTTTTTGAGCTCTCTCACGAAATAAGAGGAGTTTCCAGCAAAGACTACAAGACTGGACACTCGCAAATTCTGTGTACACACTTATGCATTTTTGCTTGAATTTCACTAACACTATTAAAGAAAAGTTTTATTCGCTGCAAAAAACTTGTAGCCTCGCCGTAGAAACTTTGATTCGCTGCAAACAACTTGTGGCCTCGCCGTAAAAAGCTTGTGGCCTCGTTGAGGTGAAAAATTTGTTTTTCGGGGGTACATTTTGGTACACAAACGTCAAAACAAATAATTAAAAATATTATCCTTTTTATAAGTGTAAAATATATATAAAACATAACTTCCCGTTCCGTATAATGGTAATTAATGTATGCTTCCATATTTTACCCCGTACTGGTTGTTGATTTCTCATTTTTATTTTGGTATAAAGTAGTTGCAAATGCATAGTTGTCTGCCTATTGACAAAAAACATTACGATTTATAACTCCAGAATGGTGGCATTTTTTTTTTATTTGTTTTCTAATATTTTTGAAAATTAAGTATTGTTAAACATTGTTAATGCACTTGGGGGGTCAAACATCCGTTGGCACCTACCATTTTAGGTTTGGGAAACTTCACCACCTTTGTTTATATATGGTGAAATTTATATTTTAAAAGCCAATGGCTTTGGCTATACGCAGTATCTTTTGAAAGGGTTTCACTCAGTTCGTGGGAGATAAAGATGAGGAAGGAAGAGAAAAGTCTACACTCTATTATCGAATATAAAGAATTTTTGAAACGAAAATAGACCCTGCTTCTATTTCTTCTTGCGTTTTTTTGCACGCACATAAGAAAGCAGTTGTCAAACGAAAGAAGAGCAACGCAGTTTGCCGAACGCGTGTTCATATTTTCTCTCACTCTGGCCAACATTTGGATATTCATTAAATTTCACACACACACTTTGTCATCACATGTTTACGACTGTTGAAACCAAATGAGAAACCACAGTGTGTAGCCACCGATGGTATCGATATACCAGTAGTGAAACCGTTTCAAAGATACTGCGTCTAGCCAAGCTGATTTCATAACTAAATGAGTCCGTGGTGAAACATGAAACGGCTGATTTTTTCAACATACTGAAAGACAGAAACAAGAACAACAATATGGTTGCTCTCACGTATAGTGTACATGAATTCAACAGTTCATAAAAAATAGACGTCAAACCGATTTTTGAAGCGGCGAATTCGAGAGTGTCCAGTCTTGTAGTCTTTGGTTTCCAGTCTTGTAGCCTTCGGTATGTATCATGAAGAGATTACAAAGGCGAATTCAAGGCAGAGAAATTTTTAACATTAGCTACATACATCGATCAGGGATATACCGATTGGTTGGACTCGAACTGCGTTTGATAATGTTTGATCAAAGACAATATTTTGTCAATTTTGACAATTATATTGTCTTTGGTTTGATGCTTATAATGTTGTTGAATTCTAAATGACTTCGTATGTGAATATGTGTAAGAAGAGTTGATTTATCGAGCACTCGGTTGCCAGATAAAGTGTGAAAGATAGAATCGATCAATTTGTGGAGTACAGCGGGCGATGAGAAGAACGGTGCAATTCGTTTTCGTTTTGTTCTTTCACAATAACAAAACATGTACAGCCGTCCGTCCGCCGAACAAACAGATTTGTTTACAATTTTACATTTAATGACTTTTGAATGAAATTTTGCTTTTTCTAGCTTTTCTAGCTAGTGTTTCGGTGTCCAAGCTTTGTACACGCGGTTCCAAGCGCGGGCACGATCTACGATCTGAGCATAGCGTGCTGTTGAAGAATTTGTATGGGCATTGTATATATATTTTAGTCGGCATATCATTTCAGTGAATACGTTATACGGGTAATACCACGTTTACACCGATGCGAAATGGCTCATTACGACCAAAAGCCAGAAATGAGAAGCCAAATGATCCTATTTCCCATACAAATTGCCAAATCACTCATTATCGAAATCATCTCATTTTGGCGAAATGAGATCCAAACGAGTTGTAAAATAATATTTCGAATCAGCCTGTCGTAGGGAAAAATAAAATCCCAAAACAAAACAAGGGAAATAATGTCAATTAGTTGTCAAAAAACGATTGTAAAAAAAATCAAGCAAACAAAAAACATAAATTTGGTCTGATCAATGTCAAACGAAATGCAAACAAGGCGGTGTAAACACTTTTCAAATGAGTGATTACAAATGCGCATTTGGGGTCGGTGTAAACATAGCATAAGACTAAAAAGTTAATGAAGTCAAATTATGGAAATATTTATGTATTTATTACATGTCTATTTATTTGTATCAATTAACTCGAGTAGGCCGTTATGGCTTGTAGTTACAGTTTATATATTTATGCATACCATATAATTGATTTAACGAGTAAAAACAGTCCAACAAATAAGAAAGAAAAGGTAGATAGAATTCAGACATAATAAATTATTATTTTTATTACATGTAGTAACTACTAAGGTTTTATTAATATTTTCGATACTAATTTCAAATAGTAAACCATCAATAGTTTTTCACACTCTGGTTTTTATATTTTCTGGTTTCATAAAATCAAATTAAATTTAATGGCATGCCATAATTATACACATTGAAGCAAATACAACAAAATAGTGCTCACATACATACAATTTACAAAATTAACTGCATTTTAAGTTCATTTTCAATAAATCATCAAAGAAAACAAAAAGACAAGATAGATAGAAATCATACATAATAACTTATTATTTTATATCAATTGTTTGAAATAATACAATATACATATAATTTTAAAAATTAACTAATATATATCTGTACCTACAAGCCTGTTATGGCCTACTCGAGTTAATTGATACAAATAAATAGACATGTAATAAATACATAAATATTTCCATAATTTGACTTCATTAACTTTTTAGTCTTACCCGTATAACGTATTCACTGAAATGATATGCCGACTAAAATATATATACAATGCCCATACAAATTCTTCAACAGCACGCTATGCTCGGAGCGTAGATCGTGCCAGCGGTTTACAAAGCTTAGACACCGAAACTCTAGCAGAACGAAGCTAGAAAAAGCAAAATTTCATTCAAACGCCGTAAAATGCAAAATTGAAAACAAATCTGTTTGTTCGGCGGACGGACGGCTGTACATGTTTTGTTATTGTGAAAGAACAAAGCGAAGACGAATTGCACCGTTCTTCTCATCGCCCGCTGTACACCACAAATTGCTCGATTCTTTCTTTCACACTTTTTCTGGCATACGAGTGCTCGATCGATTAACTCTTCTTATAGCCTGTTTACATAAAAATATTTAATCCGGTTAAGGTGTTCGAAAATCGATCAGCTGATCTAGTGTTTACATACATACTCCGGTCCGGGCTGTCAAACCGAAAAGAAGAAATAAACAGCTGTTGTTTTGTGTTTGTTTATTTACGCAACTATTTTTAAAATTTTGCCTCGCTTTAATTTACAATACAATGAATAAAATAACAATAATATTAAAAATTGTTGAAATGTATTTTGCTATGGTGACGAAATTCGTAAGTTTACAGAATTTGGAAAGTGAAAAGTCGTACATCGTAAATCAGACTTATTTTCATTTACATAAGAAGTATGCCATGGTGAAGGCTCTGCGAATAGCGCTGATGTCTATAAATAGGACCTTGTGGATTGTGGTAAATATTCAAAAGTATTAATTTATTGTGGTCAAGCTTAAGATTCCTAATTATAGCCCCGCAGTAGTACATTTTGGGAAGTGGACTGCCAGAGAAATAGTGATGATTTAACTTCATCCCGACCTCCTCCGGACCAACCATATAACCGTGTTGGGCCATCTCCGCCGCCATCTCCCTATAAATATGGACATTTTTGCGGAGTCCGCGCAGGCCGTCAATATTTTCTTGCCACAGGTCCAGTAGCATTAATTCTGCCCCCATCGAAAAAAACCGCCCCAACCTGGAAAAACCATTTTATGTAAACACCTTATTACGCATATTCACATACGAAGTCATACAGAATTCAACTTAAAACAGTGATTAGGAAATCTAAAATTATTTTCCTGTGTTCAAAGCAAGGACCTAATGACTCGAACCAATCTGGATAGCTGGTATTTGTTTGGTCAATGCATGCCGCTTTTATCCTCCTTTTTATAATTTTCTGATGGCAGCTTTTGTCGAATATTGTTTTAAATATTTCAAAGTGTTGCAGACATATGTGGAACAATTTTTGAGATGAATTTCTTAAAAAGAGCTGGGTATCGCTAAAATTTTTTGTGATAATGAAAGATTCAGACTTGCAAATAAAATTATCCAATTTAACCAATTCTTCTTCGCACACGTCACATTGAATTCTGCTGCCCAATTTTGCTTTCAATCCATAACCAACGAAATACCGACCAACTTCAGTTTCTATAGTAGTGAGTTGTTCAAAATCCTCACTAGCCGCATGAAATGGATCATCGTTTTCGTCATGTGTATTAATAGGAATCGTATCGCAGTTTTCAGAAATTCTTGAATCGTCAGACGGTTCACAATTCCAATCCAGTATAAGGTCCTCATCATATTCACAATTCTTATTGCGGCAATGGTAGTTATGCGTTAACAATTCCATTGACACTGTCCTTCCAGTAAGATATTGTACTTTCCTTACTGATGGATCAACGCAACTTCCTAGGCTAGATCTTAAAATCGAAAAATAGTTTTCAAGAGAATCTTGATTAAACCTTCCCAACATCACAAAGCAAATATCTGGATCTTCAAAGAGATTATTAACCAAATCTAACATTAATTTTAAAGTGAATATCAATCCACTAATACAAACGTTTGGTCTATTGCCTAGAAGTTTTAAAGTTTCTAAATACGATATGAATGCCTTAAATTTGTAGATTTTTTCACAATTTCTTTTCACAGGGCGCTTGTTTGGATTTTAGTTTCAGAAGCTTTTTGAGTCGCAGTAATCAAAGTCGTCATTACAATTTTTAATAAAATTTACTGTTGCTTCGGCATTTCTTTGGTTTTCTTGCTTTGTTAGCATGTTATTTTCTTTGTAATATTTAATACACGCAGCCACTGAAGCACTTAACGTTTGTACTGCTAAAGCAACACGCATTTTATCAAATAGTTTCGGATAAATATGATTATCTTTTATTTTTGGCATCATCCGTATATTATTAATTTTATCAATACTGTATGCCTCCTTCAGAACCTCCCAACTAACGACGCCCATTTCCGTAATAATATCGGTGCTTAGAAGGGTGTTGCGCAAACTCTTAAAAAGGTGACAATAATCATACATAATGTAGATTTTATGCCCAAGATAATTATAAAAGGGACGACTGAAATTATGCGTCAGAGACTTGAAACAGGCCACGTTTGGGGTGCCATGATCTACTAGAATAGCTCGTACAATAAAACCCGACTCCAAAATGGACAGGACTACATTTAGCAACGTAGATCTAAGATTATAAGCTGCGAATGTAAAAAAGGAAAATATAATATTAAAATGAAATAAATTGTGCTTATTGGCATAAGTTTTGTTTTATTAGTAAAATACCTTTGTGGCCTTTTTTATAAATAGGCCTTTGTGGATTTAAAATTGAGCAGTTGAATAGTTCGCGCTGCTCTTCGGAAAACTTGTGTAATTTTTTGTCCTTCGTTATCACCATTGCGAATTCTTTAGCTGTGCTGCTCGCACCGATATGAACATCATCTTTCGAAGCAGCAAGCTTCGAAACCAAATCTTCTAATTGATTTTGCAGACTTATTATAACGGATTCTTGAGCCGCTTTTTCCTCAGCGTAAGATTTCTTTAAAAGCTCAAGTTTCTGTTGGTAATACTTGGCCAACTTGCAATACTGGAGGCAGTTTCCGCAATAGTTTCTTCAAAAAGTACAGGTTCATCAGCAACGTCGAAATCTTCGGATGAAGCAATAATATAATTGACAGGAAAAGCGGTTTTCTTCAATCTAACTGTTCCCACATCTGCTTGGTTAAAATGTTTTCCACAGATGAAGCGGCGCTTTTCCGAAGGTTCCAACCCACAAGCTTCGGTCCAAGCTTTTCGCTGCTCTACATCTTTCAGGAAGGAGAAAATGCTACATCTGTCAGAATTGGATTTGCATCCATTTATACAGCATTGTCTGATCTTTTCATTGTCTTTCATCTGTTCGAAATAAAGTCGGAAGAAAAATTTTATCTTGTTCATCGTGTCCTTTTTAAAAAAATAGAGTAAACAACTTGTTATCCAATGTTGTCTTCGTATTTTGAGGTCATTAATGCTTTGAATTAAAATTGGTTTAAATTTTCTTACCTAGATTTAGCGTGGGCATTCTTTAAATTTTTTTGAACCATAGCAGGAAGGATCAAAATGTTTCTCACATACCCTGGCAGAAGATGTCAGAGCAGTGGGTTGTATTTTTATATTATTGCACCACATTTTATATAAAACTTCACATTTTGGAAATTTGTGCAGTCGATTTTCAGCACTGCAATTTCTAATAACGCATTTCAAATTTCCCATAACTTTATTGAACTTTTAATATTGTATAATTTTGTAACTGAATATAATTTAAAACACACTGAAATGACTGCACTTTATCGCAGTTAAAAACAAAGTAAAATTTATTTCTAAAAATCTTTCGCCTTAAACCAAAAACTTTCATGAGCAAAATTAACCGTTAACAAAATCACCGTTATAGACACAAATATATCATACAATGCAAATACAAATATACTTACAGCTCGGTATAACGAAAAATATATTGTCAGAGCTTTTCTTTAACCTATTTTCGGTATTATTCGTTTTATTTCGTAAATAAATTAATATAATTTAAGATATGTAACAAAAAAATACTTTTTCTGAAATATTTCTAATAATTTTCCTACCAGCCTATTCGTATACCACATAAAATAATTTGATATGCCGATTAAAATCCATCGTCTGCTTATCCAAATTCTTCAACAGCACTCTATGCTGGGAACGTGGATCGTGCCACCGCTTTACAAAGCTTGGACACCGAACATGAAGCAGAACGAAGCAAAATTTTATTCAAAAGCCATAAAATGCAAAATTGGAAAGAAATTTGTTTGCTTGGTGGACGGACGGCTGTATATGTTTTGTTATTGTGAAAGAACGAAACGAAGACGAATTGCACCGTTCTTCTCAACGCCGCTGTACACAAACAAATTTATCGATTCTTTCTTTCACACTTTAGCTGGCATATGAGTGCTCCATCGATTAACTCTTCTTACGCATATTCACATGCGAAGTCATAGAGAATTCAACAAGCTTATAAGCACCGAACATTATCAACGCAGTTCGAGTCCAACCAATCGGTATGTCCCTAATCGTCGGAACTCGAAATCAAAATTCCTCTGCTTTGAATTCGCCTTTGTAATCTCTTCATGATACATGCTCGCTGCATTGGTGGACGTCAGACAGAAAGCGAATTTTCGCGAACAAAAATTTTTTAGAACAAAAATTAAGAAAAAGTACTAAAAATCTGAAATTGCGTTTTTCTCGAAAACGATAAAGTTTTCGACAAAATATTGTATAACATAAATGAAGGTATTCTTAATATCTTTCAAACAGTATCAATTCCAATCCGATATCTCCTATAGTTTAGGCGATATAAGCAGTTGAATTTCAGATTTCAAAGGGCTGTAAAACCGGAACCGAATGTTGCCACCCCTTTTTGGGGTTGTTGTTGGGGTCAGCACCACAAACAACAACAACAAAAACAACAAGGGTCGTTGTTTCGTAAAACCTATCTGTTCCTTAACGCTGACGCTGTTCGATGTGCTTATACACTAATATAGCAAATTAGTTTCACATCTTTGGAAGTATGGTTTCGTTCAATTTGATTTTGGTTTCATTTGGTTTTGTGCTTCAGTACTTTTTAGCGATTTGTGTTGGTGGCAGTCGTTGAATATGTAACAAAATATAAAAATTCTAAATTGAGTTCGTGGCGAAATAGGAAAAATAAAGTCGATAGTTATAAATGGTCGCGAAAAAGTAAAGCAAATGAACGATTAAAGTTACAATTTACGCATTCGAAAAACAACGTAAAATAAGAAAACTGTTTTCAGCCCGACAAGTAAAAATTCGCAATCAAGCAGCTGAATTGGCGTTGCCTCCGAATGTAAGTGTAGTTTTCTGTCTCCAATACTTCTACAGCTGTTGCCTCCTATCTAACGAATGCAACATATACTATTTCATATTTGTCCAGAGCAACGTTCGATTGGCAATTATAAGTTCATGAGTTTCAGCATCTCTGGTTTCCGTTTGGCTACCACTTTCCTACAAGACTGCTACTAGTAAATACAAGCAAAAAGTGGAAACTCCAAATTACAAAAGGTAGCTTCAGCACTCAAACTGCAAATTTATGAAATAAATCATAATTTCATGGTGGTAAAATTATATCTGTTGATAATTTATTTTAAAATTTCCTTCTCTAGAAGAGGCCTGGAACAGCACGTGGCTGTAGCAATACTATTGCTAATCGGTTCTGGTGTTTTTTTTAGTTTTTGCAATCTCCACGATCACTATAGTTAGTGTAGTATAGTATATATTCTTTATTAACAATATAAACCTTTACAAAAAACGGACATGTGCTATAAGTAACCAATTCAACTAACAGTTATACTTAATTATTACGTTTCTTGTAAACGACACAATAATGAGTCAGGGAGATTTGTCCAGTATTTTTTGTTTCTTAGTGGTGTTGCTAGATTGAAATTAGGTGAATTTATTCTTCATATCGTTTCTATTTGCGGATTTACCCTGTGCCAAAAAAGGTGCACTTCCGAGTTTTGCACATTTTCCGATTTGGAGGAAAAAACAGCCTTCCGTTAGAATTGGGCCGTTTCGTTTGGGCCGATGGCGACATTTAAAAGAAAGGTGAAGGCACGATACTACGATGAGTGTGTTCTTCGAACAGTCAAGCATTCACCTTATGTTATAGAATTGGGCTACATAACATAACATGGAGTTGGACAGATTTTGTTGCTAGAGGGATTAATGAATGCAGAGAAATACAAAAATATATAATAATGGAAGAGTTGAGATGCCTCGCTGAAAACGCAGTATATCAAGACGATAGTGCACCGTCCTCGATCTGTTAGTAAATCTTTAGTTTGTACCTAAAACTGCATTCTAAAAGAGATTTTGTGTTTACAGGTAACACAAAAAGAAAATCTTTCAATAACATAAATTTTTTATATGAAGTGTGGCGCAATGAAGAAACCACGATCGAATTCCAAAATCTCTACGAACCAATTCATAGAAGAGTGGAAGCTGAAGGACAAAGGACCCTTTGTCGTTCCTTCTTTGTCCTTTGGAGGAAAAAATAAAATAGAAGAAGAGACCCAATTTGTTTATTCAACGATTCTTTAGATATAATAAATTAAAAAAAAAAACAAAAATCCATTCTTTATTTTGTCACCCTTTTCTATAATGAGGTGAAAAATATTCGATTTTGGATGTGTTCACTTTTTTCTACCTTCCGTCGCACCCCTTTTTTTGTGTTAAAACACATTACAAGGTTCAAATATAAAAAAGTGTAACCGTGCAAGTAAATTTCATTTTTTTATTAAACTTGTAGCACCAATGCAAAATCACTAGTGCGGCATTTTTTGGCATGGGCTGTTCAGCAAGACATTAACATAAACATTTTCTATGTTGCCGGAAAATCCCAATGAAATACCTTTTTCAGTCGGTCAACTTGGTGATATAATTCCGCAATTTATGAAATATAATTACAATAACCGTCGTCACCAGGTTTTATAGTTTCAACAGCTGACACTCATTTGGCGAACCGGTAAAAATGATAGTGAATACAACATTTTCTTCGTACCTACCTCAGCTTCGAACCATAAATAATATAATAATCTATATATAGTAGATATATCAAAAATATTTTAGAATCTTTTTTGCAGCATTTGTATTAGTACATTAGTCCAGTCCAAATTTTCTATACATTTTCTAATATTTTTAATCTGACAGCTTTCTAGGATTTTAATTTTAACACAATATCTTTCATTTAGCACAATATCGTGTCTATGTAAAATGGGTGTGCTTGTTAAGGGGTAGATAAAATGGGAGGTGCAAGTCCTGTAGGCTTGTGTAATACATCAAAAGTAAAAACATTGACCAAAATATCGCTTTTTGTTGGCTTGATTTCCTTCCCTTTGCAATGAAGTTCATTCAAAAAACTTGCTAATTATTAGAACTAATTATCCATGATTATTGTAAGCTTTTCGAAAAATGAATGCAAATTTTATTATTTTACACTAATAACACTGGCCGACAGCCATTTTGTAACGGCCTATTTGACAGCATATTCTAAAGGATTTTGGTCAGCTGATTCCAAAAATGATAAAATAAAGAAAATGAAACGAGCCGTTTTCGAGATAATCGTTTTTGAAATTTTTATCGACTCTACGTTAAGGTCCATCCACTTGAAGAGCTACTACAGCTGACATATGTAACCGATTCGATTACAACTAAGATTACATTAAAGAGGAAGGATGCACGCATATTTTTTGCTAACATTATTTTGAAATCCGAAAAATAGTTTAAAACCTTTCGCTGAAATCGTAACTTCAAAAGAGGAATTTTTTAAGAAAATAGACAAAAAACTGCTATATAGTGTAAATAGTGTAAAAATATGTTCCCGAAACTTTTTTACCTTTTTTATTTTTTATTTCGATAGGTTGGACATTTGCGCGACAAATCTACACAGAAATGGTTTCTTGGTGCGCGTTAAAGTAAATTTAGTGGTTTTCGCAAAAATTTACAAATATGATGGCAATTGATCATCACTCACCAAGAAATATTAAATTTTGGAAATAAAGATAAATAAATACTTTTTAAATTAAAATGATTTTTATTTGTGCTTCTTCGCTTATATAAATGGGTTGGTGTTTTTGTTTTCGTTGGTTTAGTTTTGCTATGTTTGCGGCCTATATAGTATAAACCGGAAATTAAGCAAAATCAACCGGAAATGGACCTTAACGTAAAGTCGCCAAAAATTTCAAAAACGATTATCTCGAAAACGGCTCGGATCTTTTTTTTCATTTTATCATTTTTGGAATCAGCGGACCAAAATCCTTTAGAATATGCTGTCAAACAGTCCGTTACAAAAATGTTAATTTGTAGGCTAGTGTAATTAATATTAATATTAATTGGGTTTCATCACCCAATTATAATCACTAGAGTAATATATTAATTATAATCATTTATCTGTGGCTACAAACTGTAATAACCTTAACCTAACCTCTTACTTCTTATGGAAATATTTAAAATTTCATTTACTTATTTATGTATTCATTTATTTAATTTTGTTTGCAGAATTGGCTGCACTTGCTAATTTCCTTTTTTGACTTAAGTATATTATAATTTAATGTATAACAAATAAAATAATGTAATAGTGCAATAATGTAATGATGTACATGTAATTTAGGTCATTTGGTCTTTAAAATATGACTTATATAATAAACTTGCTACAACTTTTAAAATATTGAAATTAGATTTAAATAAGCACAATTTAATAGTGGCAATAAATCAATTTCGTACTCACTTGAGTTAAGCGGTTTCGGTTTGTGGCCGCATATAGAATTGTATCATATACTCGTACCATAATTATAATAAAAGAATAAGATTTATCACGCGAATGGATACATGTTATGCTTTAACTTTTTAATATTTCAATACATATTTAAGAAAAGTTGGCGTCAAATTTCAGTGCTGCAACAATAAACAAATGAGTGTTACAAACAAATTTCTAACAACCTCGGAAAACGGCTTGCGTCATGATAAAGTAGCTATTCTCGATGCGGGAGCGCAATATGGCAAAGTAAGATATTTACATTTGTTAGTACTGTCGGCCATTTTCCTAAAATGCTTTAATTTTTGTATGCTAAGATTATTGATCGTAAAGTTCGCGAGTTACTGATCGAATCCGATATTTTGCCACTTGACACTCCAGCGGCAGCGATTCGTGTGAATGGCTATCGCGGCATCATCATATCCGGCGGCCCAAACTCTGTGTATGCCGATGATGCGCCGAGTTATGATGCTGAGATATTTAAATTAAAAATACCAATACTTGGAATTTGCTATGGCATGCAACTAATAAACAAGGAATTCGGCGGGAGTGTCCACAAGAAGGAGGTACGCGAAGATGGTCAACAAAATATTGAAATTGAGATTGCATGCCCCCTTTTCAAGTAAGTGTCAAAACAAAACAAAGAGAATGATTAAGAATATCTGCTATTATATTTACGAAGGACAAGAAAGAGATTTACTCTCAAGTTTAAGTGATCTCTGATACAATCCTTCAAGATAAATTTATGCCATGAACATTCCAATGTCGTAAAAGTTAAATATTGGGCTACACGCGGCATGACATTCAATTTCGTATAACTATTTATAATTGCATAAATTTTACGCTGCACGTCACGCATAAGTTATTAAGGCTACCTGGAGGATCTAATCCTTTGATTATAAAGAATACGGTGACATCTTGGATTTAGAAATACTGTTTGCAGGGAAGCGGAAGTTTTGTCGACTGAGGGTTTTAATCCCAGCCGCGATCGAAGGCCGCTGGTACATATAACATTACTCGCAGAAATACTTTTTGCATGGAAGGAAGAGTACAGTTGTACACCTACAAAGTTGTAAAGCAATTGCATAGTGCTCTGCAATGCAAGTATTTCGTATTGTCGTTTCGGGATTTGAAATCTCAAAATTTTGTCGACACAAAAAAATAAACAAAACTCATACTCATAAAACACCAGTGAGTATAATTCAAACTCATCGAAATATGAGTTGAATCAATATTCAAACTCGAATTCGCCAAATAAGTACTCGTGTCAATTGTGGAAATTATGAATTCTTATAAGGAAGGCGATTATAATTAGTTTTAATAAATTCTGGAATTACATCACCAAGTTGCTGAATTTATCATATCTAGCATCTTTTTTATCTCTGAATATTTTTTTGTTCTATTATTCAGTACTAATGCTTTTTTTAGAATAAAACCTATCATTAACGTAAAGAATTTATCAGAAATGTAATTTATAAAAAATACTTTTTGTTTGCTTTTTCGTAGAATAAAATTTTTTGGTATATGGTATTTATTTTAGTCGTCTCAGCCGAACTCAGTCAGTTCTGCTTACCCACGGCGACAGCGTAGAGCGCGTAGGGGATGAGCTTAAAGTAGGTGGCTGGTCAACAAACCGCATCGTCACTGCTATTTACAATGAGATTTTGCGAATATACGGTGTGCAGTTCCATCCAGAGGTGAGATTTGATGAACGGCTTGGGTAACTTTTATTATAATTATAAATTTTTCTCCTTCAGGTTGACTTAACAATCAACGGCAAGCAAATGTTGTCAAATTTCTTGTACGACATTTGCGAACTGACGCCGAACTTTACGATGGGTAGTCGAAAAGAGGAGTGCATTAAATACATTAAAGAAAAGGTGGGAACCAATAAAGTGCTGGTAAGTAACTAAAACCAAGCGAGAACATGTTTTGTTGCTGAATATTTATGCATTAAACTCTAAGGTATTAGTCAGCGGTGGGGTCGATTCCACTGTGTGTGCGGCATTGCTGCGACATGCTCTGCATCCAAGTCAAATTATTGCCGTGCATGTGGACAATGGTAGATATATATAAAGCATTAACAAATACATAACTAGTTTATGTTCAGTGCACGTTGTTTGTCCTTTTATTTCCTTTTTGCCCAGGTTTTATGCGCAAAGATGAAAGTGTAAAGGTTGAAAAGTCGTTGCGTGATATTGGAATCGATTTAATAGTACGTAAGGAAGCATACCAATTTCTGAAAGGAACCACACAAATTAAACGACCTGGGCAATTCTCAATCGTTGAAACTCCAATGTTATGTCAGACCTACAATCCGGAGGAGAAACGCAAAATCATCGGTGATATATTTGTGAAGGTGACGAATGACATTGTCTGTGAAATGAAATTGAAGCCAGAGGAGGTGGTGTTGGCGCAGGGTACGCTCAGACCGGATCTAATAGAATCAGCTTCTAATATGGTCAGTTCGAATGCTGAAACAATTAAAACGCATCACAACGACACGGATTTAATACGGTTTGTGTTTAAATTGGTTTTTAAGTGTCAGTTTGGCCATAATTATTAAGAGTTGCTGTAATCTACAGAGAGTTACGTAATGCAGGACGTGTCGTTGAGCCTTTATGCGACTTCCACAAAGATGAAGTTCGGGAGCTCGGCAACGATTTAGGATTGCCTGCAGAATTAGTTGAGAGACAGCCATTTCCTGGTCCTGGTTTAGCAATAAGAATTCTTTGCGCAGAAGAACCTTTTATTGAGAAGGATTTCTCAGAGACGCAAGTCGGTTCGCTTATATTATTTTATTGAATCACATAACTATTTCTAGGAATGCTTTTAGGTTATAGCACGCGTGATAGTAGACTATAAAAATAAATTACTAAAAAATCATGCTTTAATTAATCGTGTTACTGGTTCAACATCCGAAGAGGAACAAAGAGAACTTACTAGAATATCAACAAACTCAGAAATACAAGCGACTGTCCTGCCAGTGCGTTCCGTTGGAGTGCAAGGTATAAATATACGAATTTTTGTTATTTTAATGAACTCATCGTTCATTTACTTCAAAATTGGTTGGGTAGTATCACAGAATAAATAGTGTACAGAAGACGCATCTCGGCCTGCGATACCTTTTCATTTTAAGGTGCGGCCGGAACAACTAAGGGGAAGATTACACAACGAGAGAGCAAACGTGAACAGAGAGAAGCAATCACGAAAGGAAATTTTACTGTCATTATACACAATAGGGTTTTTCGAAAGTATCTTCCAATGACAAGAAACACTTCCTGTTAGAGGACCCTTGGTCATAAGTTATAACTTTAACTATGATGCCAAACGTTTCATAAATGTTAAATTTCGTAAAAAGTCTCTACCTCGACTGACTGCTCTTTATAGGAACAATCGCTAATATCTGTATGAAAAAACGATATGTGTATATGTGAATAGCCGAGAGAAAAATTTTGCAAGATTACTCTCTCTGTTGGCTAAGCCTCCAATTTTGGAACCCACGAAGAAAATTTGCTTTGTACGAGATATTTATTTCTATTTCTATTTATTCTGTGGTAGTATTTATGTTTCAATTTATTTTAGACTACATTTTTGTTCGTTGATGTTTTCGGTAGTATAAAATGTTTCTGCATTTTACTTGGTTTTTTATACCCTACACCTTAGGGTAAGGGTATATTCGCTTTGTAACGAAATGTGTAACGCATAGAAATAGAGACGATAGGTATAGAAAAGTATATATATTCTTGATCAGCGTGACCTCCTGAGTCGATTTAGCCATGTCCGTCCGTCTGTCTGTCTGTTGAAATCACGATCACAGGAGAACCGGTAAAGATATCGTGATGAAATTTTGCATAAACATTGTTTCTTGTAGTGTGCAGGTTGGTATTGTAAATGGGCAAAATCGGTCCACGACCATGCCTATTTTTTATTAAAAATGTGATATCAGCGTTCGTTTTTGAGCTATTACAACAAAATTTCATTCCTGGGTATAGAGTAGCATTATCCGTGAATGTGCCAAATATGGGCGTGATCCGCCCACTTTTAGGTTACACAGGCAAAAGAGGGTTATATTGTTAAATATATAAACTTCCTGAATAAAACTTTAGATAACAACTTGTTTTACAAAAAAACATTATTACCTCAAAACTGGGTGCGGTCCGCCCAACTTTACACTACATATACAGTATAGCAGTATGAAAAAAAGTTTATTACCACGGAAATAAAGTTTAAATGAACACAATTATAAAACAACTAAGCTAGTTATTTTGTTTTGAAAAAGGTATTGACCACGCCTACTATTTATACAGAGGCGTAGCTAGGTCTAATGGAGCCCGGGACGGTTAATCAACTTGTAGCCCTAAAAATGCCTAGAACTCAATAAGTCCCTTCTTGATTTCCACACCTGCCGCCCAGAGTGGACCGCCACCCCCGCCCCACCCTAGCTTCGGCACTTTTTTCAAAACTTTTAGGTGTAGGGTATCTAAGATTCGGCCATGCCGAATATAGCTTTCTAACTGGTTCTTTTTTCTTTTTCTTACAGGCGACAAGCGAACTTATAGTTATGTAGTTGGACTCTCTAGTAACGACGAAACAAATTGGATGGACTTGATGTTTTTGGCTAAATTAATACCACGAATTTTGCATAATGTAAATCGAGTGTGTTATATCTTTGGTGAACAGGTGCAATACCAAATAACTGATATAACGCACACCACACTAAACCACTATGTTTTAAAACAATTGCGCCAAGCCGATGCGGTTGCCAATGAGGTAGGTATCAAAAGAACCGTGAGAATGTCTGAAGCCACCCTCCATTTTCATTTGCTACAGATCATACTCCAAGCTGGTCTCTATCGAAAAATATCGCAAATGCCAATCGTCTTGATTCCACTTCACTTTGATAGAGATCCCACAAATCGCATACCGTCGTGCAGTAGGTCAGTTGTGCTAAGACCCTTCATAACGAATGACTTTATGACGGGAGTGCCAGCAATTCCAGGATCTATTAATCTGCCCCTGCAAGTGCGTGTATTGAAAGAGCTGTGGTAAAACATTGCTTAATAGTAATTCTTTCAGGTTCTGTTCAATATTGTACATGAAATCACCAAACTGGATGGGATTTCAAGAGTGTTGTACGACTTGACATCAAAACCGCCCGGTACCACCGAGTGGGAATGATTGAACGATGAACTTTCTCCGACTTCGACAACGTCATGGGGTATTACTGCGTTACACGGACAATGTGTCTTGCATGTGTTTTAAACAATGTAAATCGTGTTGTATGTAGCTGAAAGTCAAGCCTAACAATATCATGGTTTAACCAGCGCACTTAAGTCAAAGATCTATAAATAAAGTAAATTATACATGAACCCACTTAATGAATTTTCAGATATAACCACGCCTTCCCACACACATATACCGTCACTATGAAACACAAACATGCTTAAATACATGCAAATAAATGCGACTCAGTGAGCAACCCGCATACATTTTGTAACGTTTTATAAGTAGCTGCTGATAAAGTCTTGATAACTGACTGATGAGTATTGAGAAAAAAATCCCAATCCTTAAATATATTATATGTAAACCACTAATTACAACATAGAGGACAGTCACTCCCAGTTAAAATTACTAACAGTTATTGTAAAATAAAAATGTCTAATTAAAAAACATTAAAATATAATATTGGCATAAATAAAAAAGTTTAACCGAAAGTTTAAACTGTATAATTATGTACATATAAGAATTCAATTTTGCTGTAGAGTGTGCAAGGGTATAGAAAATTTAAATAGTTTTGGTCACATATACATACGGCTACTCACATAAACTTTAACGTTGGTTAAAGTCTTAAAATACGTAAATATAGCCACACATTTTCGTGGCGGGCAAGAACTATATTTTCCAAATGCATTTTAATTCTCCTATAGTTTTGTTTCCAATACTTTCAAGCGAAAACTTCTTTAGACGCGTTTTGCGCTAAAACAGCAAACGAAACATCCTTACGCTCGACTCTGTAACGCTGAAAATAGTTATACTAAATGTAGGTACATAAAAATCTCGATAAGTTCATAAAATCAATTAGATTTTGAAATCCGAAATCACGTGCAATGGCATTTAAAAAGGAAGGTACGTAAAATATTTTAATAATATTTTTATTTTAAATATAATATGCAGGGTGTAACGCATAAGGTACGCCAAAAAGCTAGGACGGGTACGTTGGGTCGAGACAAGAAAAAAATCGTATGGGAGGGGGAGGGTGCATTTTCCCCCATTTAGGCGGGAGTGCCATTATCTAAAAACCCGACTTAACATCTAAAAAAATATTAAAAAGTAACGGTTAGATCTAGATAACTTTTGCTCACTGATTTTCAAAGCCAAATATCCGCTTCTTTATATCCTTTTTAAATTGGGCTCCTACGTCAAACAGTTTTTGAGAAAATTAATGCCAAAGCTAAAATTTAAAATAAAAATTCCGAAAAAAATTTTTGGTTGCATTTTTTTTAAAATTACGGTATTAATTATAAATTTTTTCCGACCATAAAATTCCTAATCAGTAATTGCTAACTATAGCAAGTGGTTAAATTTTCAAGAAACTCGAACTTTATGCTGCGGAGTACATATATGCCGATGCGGAGGAGATAGGAAAAATATAGATAATTCTTCTGTTAATTCCTTGTTAACAATCTCCAAACAGTCTCACTCTTCTAGTTCAAATGTTAGTATGGACGAAGTTCATTCTTTGCCCGTAGAAGCGAAATTAACAAAACACTAATATATTTTAATTAAGAATTTTGCTGATTTAAACATATCGCCGGTGAACAAAAAAAATCGGATATGTTTTCCAGGGAGATTTTTGAATTGTTAATTTTTTAATATTTTTATTTAAGAGATTGCTTAATTAATTTAAAAATAATAATATTGTATATTGTATTCTATTTAATTTTGTGTTCTGTATGAACTCCATTCAATTTTCTATTTTCTCGACAATTGAATTTATATCTGAAAAGTGTATAAATTCATTAAAACGATTTTATCGTAGAGCATGTTTGATACTTTATAATATCATACTCGTATTTAATAATAAAAATTTTATTTAATTGAACTAAAAATAGATATTAAAATTCTTAAAATAATAGAAAATTTCGTTTTGTTTACAACAGTGTATAATTTGAGTTGTTGTTAGGTCGCTTTATCTCTATGACCGCTTTTCCTAGGCAGCGAGACCACTATGCATTGCCACGCCTACTTTTTTATAGTGAATATAAATTCATCTATGCTTATAGCTCAATTTCTCAACTTGTAGAGCGAATTTGAAGTTGAAATTTTATTCACGGATCCACCGTCTCGGATCAAAATATACTAAAAAAATGGGCGTAGTCCGCCCTCTAATGAAACAAAACTCTATTACAGTAGAACAAATATAGATATGGTCATACAATTTGGCACCAATATTCTCTATCATCACAAGCTTGGATTGGAAAAGAAAAAAATTGGCTCAGCCATTTAAAGGATAACGCTGGTCTGTTAAATTATTGGAAGTTAACCATAAATTTATCTTCATACACTCTTAGTATTCTCTATTCTAGCAGTGTTATATATGTACAATGTACATACATACGTACGTGTTTTAAACTTTCATTATTAAGCAAATTTAATTGGTAGGTGACTGCCTCCAGGTTATCAGCTTTCGGCGCAATAGGTTTAACTCTAATAGTTGATAAGCAATTTTTGGAACCTCTAAATTGGAATTAAGAAATAAATTATCAGAAGCACTGAAAAACAGCGTGATCGTTTGCTTGCAATGCATGTCATTTGTACATATGCTCTATAGGACATGCACGTATACGAAACGCAAGCATCAATAATTTGCTAAAGAAAACCAACTGAATGGTTGTGCAATACAGATGTCATAAAACATATGGGGATTTTCATAGAAAAGTTCACCGTGACCGAAAAATTATATTCTAATGTCACATTCGTTGCTCGAAAGCATAATTTCTTATCGTAAGTTGCAATTGAATTGCGTCATTAGGTACAATTGATTGAAAATTGAAATTTAAAGCAAGTTTAATGCGTAGAATTTAAAAAAATAATTGCACAGGGCAGATTCAATAATTATGCAATATTATTTAGTTTCAAAAGCTTGTCACGTCACGCACTGACGCCTGTAATCGTAAGTGGAACTCGTAACATCAATTTTTAAAATTTTTTTTTTTTTCATTAGTTCTTATGCATCCTTCATAAAATTGTCTTGAGTAAAAATTTACGTTCTTTTTATGTTTATATTCTAGACACGAAGTGATAAAGGTATATTAATTTGAGCTTCCGTCTGTAACGCATAAAGAAGGCGTGGCAGGTATATAAAAGTATAGATATTCTTGATCAGTTTCAAGTCATTTAAGCCACGAGTTTTTTTTATTCACGAGTCCACTGTCTTGGGCCAAAACATACTACCAAAACTATGTTAGTTGGCGTGGTTCGCTCACTAATTAAAAAAATATTTCCAAACGTCAAAGTTATGAAAATAAAGAAGCATTATTTTAGATCGAAACTCGGGCGCTTTTCGCAGATTTTTGCATTTGAATAGATGCAGATAAAAACCACTTCTTTCTTCTGTCACGTCACGTGCACTTCCTTGTTTGCTAATATCTTAAGACCATACCTTCGGAAGCTCCCAGATTTTACACTAAACATAATAAGTATAGCGCAAACTGCACAGCTATCAGTGTTATTGAAATGTTAACAATGAGTATGTAATTAATATCTTAGTTTAGTCTTACATAAACGCCTCAACGCAGCAGATGATCCTTACGAATATATGATCGCCATTTTTTGAAAATTCGCAACTAGTAATACTGAACCGTTAGTTGCCAAAAATGTAGAGAGCGCAATAAGTTAGAAATATTACCAAGATTACAATTATATATTTACATAGAATTTAGTGTTAAAATAAAAAGCACTATTACACCCGAAGCAGGCAAACAAAATATGGGAGAAGAGGTCGACGTGCAGTACTTCGAGACAGGATTGGCCTCTTTTTAACTTAAAGAATACAAAATGTCTCCTTTCATTTGGCAGAGAGAACGTTCGGTGGCTGATAGGAGTCGTAACCTAGGGCTCTTCTCCAATGAGTTTTGTAGAAGCAGCAAAAATGAGGAAGAGAAGGAGACCATCCCGCATTTGGTTTGTTTTTGTTCGGAACTGGTTTAGAGAAGATATACCCATATATGGAGCGTGCGTCTTCAATAATCTCAAAATACAACATGTGTACAACATGTTATCTTGCAGTTCCAGTAAGTAGGGGTGTATAGATCCCATCACAATGTATCACAATGGACCAAAAGTGGTCTAACTGTTAAAATTTTGAAACATCGACCATTAAAAATAAAGAGCATCCCCTTTCTTCCTTCACCGACAAATTCCGATGATTTGATTTTGTAGCATCTCATGTGTGTAGTTTAATTTCCATTCGTAAGAGATGGAAGGAGTCGTGTATGTTTTTTAATATAAATCTATTTATTTTAATAATAATCTATTATTACTATTATTATTTTTTTATAAATCTTATAGAGATTTATATTTCATATCTAGCCAAATCATTGGATTTGGAATAGTGGATTTCTAGATGTACATATGTACATATATACATACATACATATAATTAAAAAAGTTAACGCTCCGACACACCAAACATTATGTGCTTTTTTAATCTCTCTGCGTGCGATTTCAAGTTCAATTTTATCGCCTTTTAAACAAGTGCAAATCGCTCCTACTCCCTCCTGTCTCTTAACCTAAGACTAGAGCAGAGAATGATTTTCAATGATAAGAATATCTCCTGATTTTATTTCGCCATTAAATTAAACTAATTGAAATATTGTATAAATCAAGTAGGCTGTCTCTAGGAAAATTTTCGTAATATAAAGAAATTTGCTTTTCTTATTAATCATTGTTTGCTTGAAATTTGAATGATTTGCGTATTTTTTTAAAAAATAAATTATCAATGGAAAATCTAAACTCAAAATTGTTGCCATACATTTTGGAAACGTTGAGCCACAAGCCAAATCTCTGTAAGCCCGTCTCCGTTCAAAGCCGCCTTTTTGTTATTGGAATTGAATTGTTGCAGGTGATACATTAGACAATCTTTGTGAAGATATTGAAAAACAATTAAGGAAGGAAAAGATGGGTAAGTATGGGAACGTAAGGAACTTAATCCATCGAGCTATCAACGTGGGCCAAAGTCTAGGCATAATTACACTGACTAACGAGATCATCCGCTTGCCCCTAAATTTTCGCAATCGCAATAGCACCAGGGCACCCATGATCGCAGAAACAACAGAATCAATTCCGAGCTCTGAGGAAGGAAGGCCCCGGAACAGAAATACGAAACATGAACGCCGTGTCAAGGTTCGTTATAGTCAAAAATACTTTCGCCCGTTTAGTTTCTCTGAGCCCAAATTTACCTACAGAAACCATATAGCGCCGGAGAACGTAAAGGCAAATCGCGGCACCCCATAATGCATCTCATTAATAAGCGGCGAACACCACCGAGCACTCGTCCTCGAGCACGTGGAACCCGCAAGGGCGGGAAAAGCTATTTGTCCCGGTCCAAAGCACGGGACAGCCATGCACGCCGCCGTCGAAATTCTTCGCGCTACTACTAAATTTCGAAGGAATGATTTCCGTGTGCCATTCTTTTGTTGACATACATATATATTAAAATTTTTCAAATTCAAAAGTCCAACCGAGGGAGTTGTTTTTTAAGAATAATTATCAGAATAATTAAAATATCATTTCCTTGCGAGGTTCCTGTGAGTTAAAAAAAGTGACCATAAAATCTACAGAAAGTCGCCCTATTTGAATGTAATCGAACGTGGCACGACCTTTTTAAGGCAGTGGCCAATCACCCAAATGAATAAAACTGCTTCTGCGCAGCAAAAAGCGCAAATGAAAACTTTCTCATGATGAGTCCATCTAGGGGTACAATTTGACCCCAGCAATTTATGGGAGAGCAGTGTTCCTTACCAGCATTTTATCTTTTAACATCTTTACCTCTAGTCAGGGTGTAATATGTCTAATTAGAATAGTAACATCGCGCTGAATGTACAGTTTACTTACAAGTGATGTTATAAAAAACCAAAAATAATTTCGAATTAAAAACCAGATCCAAATTTGATGAAGATAACTCTTTTCGTTTTCCTCGTGTTTCGTGTTTTATTTCACTAGTGGGCGGATAATGCCCATTTTGGTAGTATGTTTTGGTCCGAGACAGTGGAATCGTGAATAAAATTTCAACTTAAAATTCGCTCTACAAGCTGAGAAATGGAACTGAAACCATGGAGTAATTTATATTCACTACAAAAAGTAGGCGTGGAAATGGTCCGGTTTTGACCATTCAATACCAATCAGCTTCTGAGGATAGAAAATATCCATGCCAATGAAGATATCTCTCTTTATTCGGGATTTCTCGATATACTCTTGTAATCGTTATTTCCACAGACGAACAGACAGGGCTAAATCGACTCATGAGGTGAAGCTGATCAAGAATGTATATACTGTTGTATACCTGACACGTCTGACCCTTATCACTTCGTATGTAGAGTATAAAAATATCAAAGCAATTAAGCATTCAATTTCAATTTAATTTCAATTTATTTCAATACAATTAACGCACACTAAGATCAAAATCTTTTGTAGTGCCTCAGCGTACAAATTTAATAACAAGGCAACAAATGAATATACTTAAACTAACAAACAATAAATAAAAATAATAAATAAACAAACATAAACATAACAATAATAAATAATAATAAATACTTATAAACTAAGGACATTAAAACCATGACACAACACATTCCCACAACTAATAAATGAATACCTTATTTAATGCGTATTTGAAACAAATTATTATTAAATAGCTATATACCGCAGTTCCGCTCAAAATTCAGAGTTCTATGGAAGGTACCCGTCCACTTAGGCCGTGGTTACGCTAGCGAGGATAGTCGGTAAGTAGGACGTACTTGTTGTTTTGTTTGTATCCCATCCTCTCTTTTACACAGAAAACTACAACAAAAAAGCTGGCAGAGTAAAATTCGTAAAAAGTTAACGAGAATGTTGATTTTAGAATTGATTAAGGTAGGCGAGGTGGGCCTTTGGCAGATATATTTCTTTTATTTTGATTTTCAAAATGAAATAGCGTCCCTGTTGATACAAAGTGCCGGCAATATTTATTTTTTACTAAAGCGCTTCAATTAACCAGTAATGCTGCGCATAGCTTTGCCAAACCCAAGTTTCAAGGGAAGAAAACCAAAATACAGAAATCTAAAGCTTGAAACAAAATTTTGTCAACACCACGTGAATTCACGACGAAGGCTAGCAAAGCAGATATACACGCATACACGTTTTATGCTTCCTGTCTCGTTGCTTGATCTTCCCCTCAGAACTATAGAGAACTGTTTCGCCAACACTATATGTATAAAACACAACGCAGCTTCAGCTTTTTCGACGGCTTTTTTGAAGTCGGAACAAAATGAAAAGCTTTAGCTTCAGGCATCAGCAGCTGTTATTACTTATTTACGTTTACAAAAATAAAAATAAATTAGAAATTTTATGCACAGAAAAATAAAAATATCTAAAAATGATTGACAAACTACTTATAATTAGAGCCCCATAACATATTATGGGGCTTGTTTTAATTGAAAATGGACATGGGTCCACGAATTTTTTATTAATTTTTTTCAAGTTCATTATTTTGCCTGCTGAAATATAATAAAAATATTTGAAGTAAAAAAATTTTTATTGCTGTCAAAATCATATTGTTTTTGTTGGAATTTTTGAAAGGTATTTATTTTTATGATAAAATGTACACAACATTTTTGAGGGGAAATTTTTGAAGCCATACGAAAATCTATTTTGAGGCCGTCTCAGGCTTTTTTTTGTTCTCATAAGATTTTGCTTGTGTTCGTTTTTGAAGCTGAAGCCGCCGCATTGTGTTTTATACAATAATGTGAAAAATCATCGCAGTATGTATGCTATTTATTCTGTGATAATATCTGATAACTCAATAAAAAAGCTGTAAAATTATAAAGAGTACGGGGTTTATTAAAAACCGCCCTACATTCTATTTTGGATAAACCTGTACCACAGACAAAAAGGTATAAAGCAAACAATTTTGACAAAAAACTTACAGCCTTATTTATTAGATTTCGTTAAACAGGTGTTAAACAATTGTTTAATTACACACTGCGTAAGGAGTTACATAACGTTGCTTAAGTTTTTATTTATAATTGAATTTTATGTGTGGGTCAATTAAACAAGGTTTGTGGATAAAAAGGTTCAGAAATCCAATAAAACTATTACAAAAAGACGTTCTCTATTATTTTTTTTTGATATGAGTAAAAAATTTGGCGTTTTTGATATTCATTTGAAAAGATATAACGCGATTTAAAGTTTTTTTTTTGAAAATTTTTAAACACAGCCTTTAAACAACGTTGCGTAAAATAAAAATTTGTTTATGAATAACGTTTTCTTGTTTAAGAGGTGTTACGCAGCCTTTAAAACACGTTTATAAATAAGGCTGTTAGTGTTTAACAATTATTTGCTTCTAAGTTTCGTAAACGTGTTATAATTCGTAATAAATTTGTTTGCAAATGATGAGCTTATGCAACCCAAGTTGTATATCACGGAACGCCGAAAGAGAGAGAACGCTGATGAGGAACGTTCGCATCATCCGAAATATGTACCTATACGATCTGCCAGTCAAGTTAAAAGAAATTTTTGTTGTAAATAACGCTGGTCCGGAAAAACATGGGTGGTAGCACATAAGTACATCACGCATATAATGTACACTACCAGCCATAAGTATTTGTCCACCATTGCAACTCGTTATTATTGAAATGACAGGTATTATATTGTTATAAAAATATAAGTAACATTAAACATAAACTATTTTGACATCTTTCTGTCAGGGAGTGTTTTTAAATAATCATTTTAAAATTGACACTAATTGCTCATTTATTGGATGATATTGCTTGTGATTTTATTTATTATTGTATATGTACGTGGCAGGTGTAACAGTTAGTAAAAATCATTAATAACTGTATAATAACAATTAAAGGCGTTTTATGATCGTGAGTTATGAGCAGAATAAAAAATTGTTATGGGTGTTTGTAGGCAAGATTTGTAGACAATTCGTAACATTGTAGTAATTGTGATATAATCTTGTGGCTTCTTCGTTATTCTTCAAAAGGCTAGATTCGCATATTAAGATCTCCCAGATATTATTTTATATGGAAAGAAAATCACATATAATGAATAAAGCCTTTTTATGTGATTGTTATACAAAGAAAGGAAATTCTGTTGGCTGCCAAACAGCCTTTGAAAGGCAAGTATTAACTAACAGGAGAAGCGGAAAGAAGAGTTGACCACAGCATAGCTCATGACCTCGACGAATACGGTGTCGAATGCTCACCATCGTAAATGAAATTTCCGAACAAAAATGGAGCAGATGAAAGAAACATCAAAACATCACCTGCAACCAAAACAGAACCATTTGAGACAAATATGTATTAGTTCTACCCTACACCTTAAGGTTAAGGATATTTACTTTGTCACTCTGACGGTTAATCAACTTGCAGCTCAAAAAATTTCCCAAAAACAAGTAAATCAATTAACAGTTCTTTTATGAAGTATTCCAAATTAGTAGTGTAGGTAAAAAAATGTTTTTCACAAATAGAACGGTCATTAGAAAATATGGATGCAGGCAGTTAGGGGCAATTTATTATTCTCAAATTTCGTTGAGTAAAGAGTTAATTTCTCTTAAATCTTTCAAATCATCCGTCCTTTAATCTTGGAAAGTTTTTAAAAAAATTAGGTCACACAAAGCGGTTTGTTGCTACAACCATAGTTGTTCTAATCGGGTACTATTTTAGTTGTCCAAACGTTGCCCTTTGTTTTGAACGTGTTGAAAGGTTTTGTTTTATTTATTATTTTGAAATTAACAGCTTTTTGAACTTGTAAAAATGTAAGCTTCTTTTTAAGCTTTTTCCTAATTTTTTTTTCAACGTTTTTGACATTTAATATGGAAATACACTGTCAAAGTTACATGGACTCTTAGGAATCGAGAAAAGTTTAATTTCCCCTCCGCCGGTAGGTATTTTGTTGATAGCGTATGGTGTCGCATAGAAAGGTCATGTTAATAGCGTACTTTCTGGAAAACTTTTGGAAACACTTCGCATATCACGCGTTTCAGCTCTGTTCTCATTGTGATAAAGTACGCAAGGCTGGCCTCTTTCAGGCTGATTGATTAATTGCAAATAGTTTTCATCCACACCGACCTCACTTTTGGACCGTGCATTAAAAATTGTTATCTCTTGCGTTGTTTCGTTTTGTTATGTATGCTATGTATAGTAGCTTAAACATCGAAATTGCAAAATTTTTTGTTCTGCTGATATGAACGCGTTTACAAGCTTATTTTCAACCCTTATAAGAATTTATAGACGGAATCAATTCTTTTAGTCTTTGAGCAACTTTAGTGTTTTTTTTTGCGTCAACATCATTAGGCTTAATGTAGCATGGGCCAAAAACAACAATCATTCTCTCTATCTCTCGGCTGCTCTTTGGTTAATCTTTTATTTTCGGCTCTCTGTTTTTATGCAGGGCAAGTTTCTCTATAGCATTTCGGCTTTTGGTTGGCTATATTCGATGAGGTGATCCGTATTTATGACTGTGTGAGCTACGTCTGTGTAAGTCCACACTACCCCACTGCAATGTAAAGCGGAAACCGATTGACCGGGCTGCAAAAATATAGAGCCTTCAACTTCTCAGTACATTAAGGTTAAGAGGACTTAAAAATTGCAAACCTATTATACGCATTCAATTAATAAAGGAAATGAATGTTGAGAATAGTGTCTAGTGGTATGTTTGTTGATATGATCGAAAAAATAAAAGATAGGCTATCACACAACTTTCAACTTCGGTAAAAGTAGAGAGCAAAAATGTATACGTAGTACTTATAACGTAAGTATGTATAGATATATTACACTCAAAGTTACAAAAATTCATCATTATAAATGAAATTGCCCGTAATTTTGAATATATGTATGCACATATTTAGTATATCCACTTTTTATATTACGTTTTCAATAAATATGATTTCCTGTAATAATACCATTAACATAACGACTAGAAAAACTAGAAAAATTATGCTGATGGGAGAGTACTTGGGGATAGGGTTCAGCAAAGAATGAGATGAGCTCGAGTGAAAAAGTACACATTTTCAAACTTTTTTAGTTGGTGTTTATTTGTAGTGGGTAGTGTAGCGGCTCTCTCGCGGCGCTCACATTTTCCGCACACATTGATTCTTCTGCCTCTTCTAAGAATGGAGTGAAAATGATAAATGGCGATAAATGCGACCAAGCTTTTGCGGATTTGAAATAGTCTTCATTGACAGTTCTCTTCGAGTGGACGTTGAAATTTGTTAGAACCTGTCGCCTTTGAGGTTAAGCACTCCAAAATCGAGGAACAGTTTTCCGTCTTCTATCAAGAGAAAATTAATAATTGAAATCTGTTTTTGCAACATTTATATTAAGAAATAACCAATAACGGGAATCTCGTTCCAACACACAAAACACAGTAGCGAGTTTGTAATTGTTTGTAAAAACCATAAAGCTGAAGAGTCCAAAAGAAATTTTTAGAGAGAAAACTGATTTGAAGACACGTGTCGCTCAGTTTACAAAAACAACTTTTCGGTTCAAACTAAAGTAATTATAAATAATTTTGCACGAGCTAGTTGCGAAATATAAAATTGTGCTTCAAATAAGATAAACGACTGTCCTTACGCCCGTTGCTACCAAGTGTTAGAAAGAGACGACACACATCTCTCGGGAGTGGGATAGCGTTAGTGTGATTAAACGGAAGGTCCTTTGTCGCCTGATATCTGGTATGTACCCAAGAAAAGGTCGAAAGAATGGTTTTGATTGCTTGGTGGAGTGAAAATAAATTAAAACTTAAATGTTTGCTTCTCTGAGGTCTATTCTTTATAGAATATTAGGAGTGTAGGAAAATTAACAACAATTGTGCGTTATTAACTACGTCGGTTATGTTTAGGTTAACGACCTTTTCAGCGCTATATTGAAAAACCGTTATAGTAGATCCCAGCTTTTTTTGCTCTCAACAACAGTTTACATTTGACTCTTTCGCTTTTATTTGTGCAAATCAGAAAGTATATATTTTATTTGTATATCAAATAATGCTGCTTTTTCTACAAGTCCTTGCAATTAGAATCCTAATATGGCTTCTAATTAACTAACTGATTTTAACTGAAGAGTTCTTTTCAATTATAATTCGACACGCTCGTATGTACATATGTATGTACGACGTATGTATATATATATGTAAGTCTTCCTTCGCAAGTTAAGTGGAAGAAGTTAACTTTTTCTGCATAGATGTATAAAAAATTAAATTTGCTGTTATATTTTTAACGTACATATGTAAGTATGTATGTACTTATTTATGACATAACCGTTTATAACTAATTTTAGAGTCTTTTATTAATGGTAACATAATTAGCAGATTTTTGCTTTCGTTCACTTCGCCTCCAAATCTTTGAATTGCAAGCATGAATTGTCATATATTAAACATCTATGTATGTTTATGTTTGTAGATGAATATAAATCTATGTTGATTATTGTAATTATTTATTTGCTTTTAAGAAAAATGTAATTGTAATTGTAATTATTTATGTAATTATTTATGTAATTATCTATGTAATTATTTATTTGCTTTTAAGAAAAATGCTCGGAGTGCATGGTGGGTAGTGCAATAAAATCTAATTCGATGTCTTGGCTTAAATATCTAAATGAATTGTTTTTTTTAAAACTTGCGTATAATTACAAAATACTTGCTTAATTTGGTCAATATAAACACAACATATGTAAATAGTCTGTATAGGTATTAGTTCAGTTATATTTAAACATACAACTATACTGTATGTAAAAGCATTTCAATTAAATTCCTAATTCAAATCCAGCAGAATTTCGATGAACAGAGCTTATTTTTGTTGTTGTGCTATGAAACATCGGGCAGGCAGTTCTCGGTAAACTTTAATGTACTATGGAAGAACGTGTGTATAACACCTTTATAATCACACACTGTCCTGAAATCGCGCTATAAAAAATCTGCCAGCGACCGATATTTTATTGGTATTCCTCTGTCGTCGTGAGCTCAAGATAAAACAATTACTTTTTATCACAATTTAATCACATATTTCGTTTTAACAAAGATTGATCTGAACGAAAACAGTTGCGGAACTGAAATGCTAAAAACACATTTTGTTGGCATACCTTAATTAATATTAATTAATAATTAGGCATTACAAACAACATACTTATTCATACTCGGTTGTTAAGACTTTTACGAGACGATTAGAAATTTCAAACGATTCTTAAAGCAAATTTACAAATTTTACTGTCTTCAAATTATTTTAGTGCATGATTTATCATTTGTTTGTAATTAGTTAAATTACCTTTAGTTAAATTTTTCTTTAATTAGTTAAATTTCGTTTGTGTATTATATGTGTATATATTTATGAATTTCTAAAATTTTAGATAGTCAATGAGAAAAAAATTGCAATAATCCAAACTAATAAATAAACGCGATATTATTTGTTTTAAGTTAATAATAATATAAGATAAGCCAATGAGATTTGTTGCGATGTTAGCGATAGTCTAAAGTTGTTCGCATTATAAAGAAGTACATACTACATAAATCTATATGTTATCTACTTATTTCATTTACTCGTTATATATATATATATATATTCACATATTTAGTCATTTATTCAGCGATTCGTTAATTATGACACTTATTTAATAAGTGAAATATCGCCTGATCAATAGAAAATATGTATGTACGTATTATTTCATTCGGAATCTAGAGTACCTCAGTCTTGATTATTTCTCTGCTTCAACAGAACCAAAGCACAAGTATTTACAAAAGATTATAGGTTGATAACTATGAGGTTTCTCTCATGCGACATGGTGAGCCGCACTTCCACTCTTCGTCATCATTTAATCATCGCAAAACTCCGTTGAACTTGAAAATCACGCCACTTGAAAGTCACGCCACCATGTATTTTGAGAGCGATCACTCAAGCGTCGCATGTAAAAAGCAATGGCCGGTGTCACACGGATCTCCACGATGCGTGCATCACTCTCGGAAATTGATTGGCAACTTCACATGCATCAAATCGGAACAAATGCAGATCAGCTGCCAAGCTCAGATTTTTTTTTCTTTTTTTTACCGTTATTTGAGACCGTTATTACCGGAAGTGGTCATGTTTTTTCGGGGGCTGGTCAGCCATCTTGGATTTATGACCGTTTGAAGGTCAAATAAATGGTACTAATAAAAGTCACTTATTTCATAAACTAAGTAAGCTAACGGAACAAACGAAGTACTGTTGGAAAGGTATTTTTAATACCTTTCATTTATGTAATACACATTTTTATCCATAACATGGCTGTGAAGGAGTTATGTTGATTTTTAGAAAAATGTGACAAGTTGACCTTGAAACAACAATTTTTTTCTTCCAAACGGACACATTAAGGCATAAAATAAATTACAGTTATGGAAAGCTTGTTCTTCTACCTTTAAAATGGTATATAATATGTTATACTTACTATTGTATTACAAATCGCGCGATTTTTCATAAAAATTTTGTAATTTCAAATGTTTTTTCTGTGTTTACACTTGTTTGTTTAGAGAAAAGTAAGGCTAAAGTAATGTAATACAATAGTAAGTATAACATATTATATACCATTTTAAAAGTAAAAGAACAAGCTTTCCATAACTGTAATTTGTTTTATACCTTAATGTGTCCGTTTGGAAGAAATAAATTGTTGTTTCAAGGTCAACTTGTCACATTTTTCTAAAAATCAATATAATTCCTTCACAGCCATGTTATGGACAAAAATGTGTATTACATAAATGAAACGCATTAAAAATACCTTTCCAACAGTACGTCGCTAGTTCCGCTTCATTAAACCATTAATTTGTCCTTCAAACGGTCATAAATCCAAGATAGCTGACCAGCCCCCGATACAAATCAGCCAGTTCCGTTCCTGATGGCCCTATCTAACGATAAAAAAAAGATGAACAAAATCTGAGCTTGGCAGCTATTCTGCATTTATGCCATCGAATCAACTAAGCAGCGCGAGTGATCCACGCATCTTGATAATCCACGTTGGTGATAACAACACCTACTTTTTTGCTCTCCTATAGATATCGAGTTATAGACCGTCGAAAATTGAAATTATTCTCACTATATCTCCTAAACTATTACAGATATCCGAAAAGGATTGGTACTGTTTTAATGGAATATGAAATAAATTTTATTTATGTTAAATAAAATTTTGTCGAAAAACTATTGCTTTTGCAGAAAAACAACTTTTTATAATTTTAGTACTTTTTCCCCCTTTTATTAATATTTTCCTAAGAAATGTATAATTGTATAAATGTATAATTGTATATGTATAATTAAAATGTATAATGTATAATTAGCCCATATAATTTTCTTAATTTTAACAGTTTAATTTTAACAGAAATTTAATTTTCTTAACCCATCCTGATAAAATCTATACGCTTAGAAAGCTAATGGTTTCTGGTTTGAAAGTTATACGGGCTAATTATACATTATTCATAGGAAAAAATTGATAAATGGGAAAAAAGTACCAAAATTATAAAAATTTGATTGTCTCCAAAAGTAATGGTATTTCAACACCATTTTATTTAATACAAATAAAATGTATTTCAAATTCTTTTTTAACGGTAATAATTCTATTCCGATATCTGTAACGGTTTAATAGATATAGTAATAAAAATTTCAAATTTCGACGTGCTCGATAACTATACGAGAGCCAAATAGTTGGTGTTGTTGTAATCAGCATAAAAAAATTGCTTTGTCTGAAGAATGAGAAATTTTGAGCTGTCACTTTTTTGGATTGTGTGCGATTTGTATAGATATATGTACATGCATATATGAGGACGAGTAAATAGTAAAAGAAACCATATTGCCCATAACTGCATAACGTTGAATTGTTTCAGATGTGGAATTGGCTTTTTTATTGCATTTGTATCTAAATATAGATATGTAGGATACTTTCTGTTCGAACTGGCTTATCAAAACTCTTTGTGCTGACACTGAAATAAGACAAACCAGAAAAAGCGTTAACTTCGGCCTGGCCGAAGCTCATATACCTTACACCCTTAATATCATTTTATAATTGAATTCAGTTTGCGGATCACGGACTGGATTACTAGGTGGGATGTTACTCCGCAAATTTTTATTTTTATTCGTTCTCTCTCGCCAAATCCACATGGTGGCATGTTACATTGCAATCTATCAAGCGGCAATCTGTATAGACAGTCCTCAGGCCTAACCAAGCAATGCATATGCATCGTGTCGTGCTGACAGATGCATGGCTGTGTCAAATTCGTGCTCTTTCTTCATGAATAGCTTGCATGAAAATGTGCGGTCTTAATCGCCCTTTTCTTAACGAAAAAGGAAAAAGAGTCACCAACTACTCAATTATTTGGAAGTTGAATTTTCGCTACCTGAAATCTTATTATTTTTTTAGTGATCTCCTTTTCAAAAGTCCAAAAAATTAACTCAAAATTAGTTTACAGAACCTATGCAAGGTTAAATTATTTCTTCAATATCCAAAAAGCGAACGTAGCAATTCGTAACTTTATTCATGAATATTAACCCTTCAAAATTTTGCAGTCACAATAAAACATCTGTTTTGGTAGATTTGGCTTTCCGCGGTCGTCGTTTTGACGCATGGAATGAATAGAAGATGAATTGCTTGCATTTCTTTTAGTTTTATCACAAAAAATAAATAGTGTTCTATGCCTATTTCGAATTTTCCATGTTTGAAAGAAAACAACACAAAACACAGGATTAACTCAAGTAAATGTAATATCAAATATATACGAGTTAATTTTTCACACTTTTCCAATCTCGTTTTAATGGATTTTTTTCATATAACATTTTCCTTGAAATGAAAGCATTCACAGATATTTAATACTACTTTTTAAACTACAGGAATTTAAGGGCGTCATCACGATGCATCGTTTGTCACGCAGATTTTCAATAGTTCCGGATTGCTAAAGGTTTTCAACATTTTCGGAAGGAGAATGAAAAGCTTGAAAAGCTCATAAACAGTGATCTGTAGTTGGAAATATTTCGCTTGTATTAGGTGCAAGCTTTATATTAATTTGAGTGTTTTATAATAATTTGATCTCTCAGATACTTTTGTACCTACACCCAAAGCTGAAAGGGTAAATAAAGTAAAGTGGTAGATATAGAAAAGTATGTATATATATTTTTGATCAACATCTTGAGTCAATTTATTCCTGTCTCTCTGCCTCTCTTTCTATTTGGTCTATCCTATCTGCAGGAACACCCTAACTAAAGGGTTAAATGGTCTCAGCCCCGGGGTGTAAGACTTTTGGTGCGGGGAGTGGAGGGGCTAAATGTATGTTCTATAGATCCATTTGCTATCACAAATGGGCAAACTCGTGCAATAACCACGCCCAATTTTTCGTTTGTTGATCGATGTGTGTGTAAACGATTTTTCTGTAAATACAATACTTTTACAATTTACATAACTTTCATATACTTTTTAGATTCAAAGTGCTATCAGGAGGAGTCTCCAAAATAAAGTCCACACAAAGTGGTGTTGTCAAGAGCATTCCGGTGTCATTCCAAAAAAACGGCGAAACACGATCTCACCGTCGCAAAAAACGCCGCAGCAAAAATAACCAACAAAACCATCAAAATTCTGTCTACAAACCAGACCAGATAGTAGCAGAAGAAAGGATGCCAGCACGTTTTGCCGAAGAAGTGATCACGGATAGTGAGCGCATCGTTCCTATAGACTTGGGAGGACGATACAATCATCATGCCACAGTGAAGGAAGATATCGCCATCACTGGATTTTCCGGTCGACTGCCGGAGAGCTCGAACATCGAGGAGTTCAAGAAGAACTTGTTTAATGGAGTTGATATGGTGAACGATGATCCAAGACGCTGGGAGAAGGGTGAGATAAAGAATTGTTTAATAATAATGTTCAGGCTATATTTGTTTATGTGCTCGTATATAATGCACATGTACAATGACGATACACCAAATATCTATATCTATTGGTGCAATAAAAATGGTTTGAAGTGGTCTCAGTTCCTCCTTCTGCACTCGACAATAATTGTGGCTAGAAAAAATAAACATGTTTCATCAATTATACGGCACAGTGGCCACTTGGTGCACGATTTAGAGTAGCCTATACAAATCAAAAAGTTCTTAAGTTTAGCGGTCCAGTTATAATGAAAAAATACCTACAAATTGGTACATGATTCATTTAAATTGAATAAACAGACGATAGAGGGATGGAATGCCCTTTTCGTGTGGCGTATTTATATATTATAGATTCCTTAATTGTCCACGATTTTTAAGATCCCATTCCCCGTTTTAGAAAGAAATAGTTGATTTAGTTGAAAAAAATCGCAAACATTTCGAAAATGGATAAGACCATATGAACATGAAAACACAGTTAATTTAATTTGATTACTCGTATTTATTAACTTTTAGTACGTATAGTTCTTGGTACTTCTGAAACTCGTATAGAGTTTGGCATTATATTTGAATAACGTTTGGAATTTCAAAGTATCTTTGATTTCTTGTAATAGTTTTCTATATTTCATTAATGAAAATATTTTTTCTTTTTTGTTAGGTCTTTATGGACTTCCAGATAGGTTGGGCAAAATAAAAGATGAAGATTTGAATGTGCTCGATCAGCAGTTCTTCGGCGTTCATCAGAAACAGGCTGAATGCATGGATCCCCAACTGCGCATGTTACTGGAAGTAACGCACGAGGCTATAATCGACGCCGGCATAAATCCGATGGCTATTCGCGGTTCTCGTACTGGCGTTTACATTGGCGTTTCAGCTTCCGAAACGGAGCAGCACTGGACCTTGGATCCCGATCGTGTAAATGGATACGGGTTGACTGGTTGTGCTCGCGCCATGTTCGCTAATCGCATTTCGTACACCTTTGATTTTAAAGGACCAAGCTACAGCGTGGACACTGCTTGTTCCAGTTCTTTGTATGCACTGGAGCAAGCTTTCTCTGACATGCGTGACGGCAAATGCGACTCGGCTTTGGTGGCTGGTGTTGGATTAATTTTAAAGCCAACGATGTCACTTCAATTCAAACGACTGAACATGTTAAGCATGGAAGGCATGTGCAAGGCTTTTGACGAAACCGGCAATGGGTATGTACGCTCCGATGGCTGCGTTGCTATTTTCTTGCAACGCACCGCCTGTGCGAAACGAGTCTATGCCTCAATTCTAAATGTTCGCACTAACACTGATGGCTTCAAAAAGCAAGGTATCACTTTCCCTGACGGGGCTATGCAGAATAGATTGATAAGAGAGACTTATGAGGAAATCAATATGGATCCCAATGAAGTAAGTTATGTGGAGGCGCACGGCACTGGCACCAAGGTAGGGGATCCACAAGAAGTGAACTCTATTACGGACTTTTTCTGCAAGAATCGCAAGACACCGCTTTTGATAGGTTCAGTTAAGTCGAACATGGGTCACTCAGAGCCAGCATCGGGCGTCTGTTCGCTCGCCAAGGTGCTCATTGCCATGGAAGAGGGTGTTATTCCCGCAAACTTGCACTATACTAAGCCGAATCCGGACCTGTATGGCTTAATTGACGGTCGACTGAAGGTTGTCGACAGGAACATGCCATGGACTGGTGGCGTTGTCGGTCTAAATTCATTCGGCTTTGGAGGTGCAAACGCTCATGTCATTTTACGTTCCAATCCTAAGCCAAAAGCTATTACGCAACGTGATGGGCCCCCAAAGTTGGTGGTCTGTTCAGGTCGAACTTCTGATGCTGTGCAGGACTTACTAGACGATGCAACTGCACACCGTGACGACGATGAATACTTGGCGCTAATCAATGATATACACTCCCTTTCCATTCCTCTGCATTATTTCCGCGGTTACTGTGTGGTGAATAGTAAGGGTGCACTACAGTGTGAAGTCCTGGATTATGTTGAGGAGAAGCGGCCTATTTGGTTTGTCTACTCGGGAATGGGTAGTCAGTGGGCTAGCATGGCTAAGGATCTAATGCATTTTGATGTGTTTAACAAATCCATACATCGCTGCGCAGAGGCTTTGCGGACAGAAGGACTGGATTTAATTGATGTACTGACCCGCTCTACTGATCAGAGCTTTGAGAATATTCTTAATTCTTTCATCTCGATTGCTGCGGTACAGGTGGCATTGACAGACTTGCTGAGCTCCTTAAACATTTATCCGGAGGGCATAGTTGGGCACTCTGTAGGTGAGTTAGGATGTGCCTATGCCGATGGCTGTTTTACGCCCGAACAGACGGTTTTGGCCGCATATTGGCGTGGTAAGAGCATACAGGACACGGAATTGCCGAAGGGAAAAATGGCTGCTGTAGGCCTAAACTGGGAAGAAGCGCACAAGAGAATGCCCTCTGACTGCTTTCCCGTTTGCCATAATAGCGAGGATAACTGCACTATTTCTGGCCCGCAAAGTTCTGTTGAAGCTCTCGTTGAGAAACTCACCGCTGAGGGTGTGTTCGCTCGTCTCGTTAATTCCTCTGGCTATGCCTTCCATAGCAAATATATCGCGGACGCTGGTCCCAAACTTCGTAAAAGTCTAGAGAAAATCATTCCCAATGCTAAGAACCGCACGGCCCGTTGGTTAAGCACCAGCATTCCTGAAAGCGCCTGGAATAATCCCATTGCCAAGCAATCATCTGCCGCTTATCATGTCAACAATCTATTATCTCCTGTGCTATTCCACGAAGCTCTACAACATATTCCCAAGAATGCTATATGTATTGAGGTTGCCCCGCATGGTTTATTGCAAGCCATACTTAAACGAGCCCTGGGCCCCAGCGCCACTAATCTAAGTTTGATTAAGAGAGGTCATGAGAACAATGTGGAATTCTTCCTTGCAAACATTGGCAAACTGTATGCAGCCGGAGCACAGCCCGAAATACTTAAATTGGTACGCCCCATTAGTTATCCAGTTGGACGCGGAACTCCAATGTTGAGCTCTAAGGTCGGTTGGGATCATTCGCAGAAGTGGTTAGTACCCAAGTACGGGGCTGAAACATCTTCTGGAGAAACTGTTATTGAAATCGATCTGTCAAAGGAGAACGACGCCTTTCTAGCAGGTCATACAATTGATGGACGTATTCTATTTCCGGCTACCGGGTATATGACCTTGGCTTGGATGACTTATGCAAAGATGCGGGGCAATGAATTCCACCGCACTCCGGTCATAATGGAAAATGTAGTGTTTCATCGTGCCACCATTCTCAACAAGGAAAACATTGTCAAGTTCGGAATAAATTTCTTCGATGGCTCAGGTGCGTTTGAAATTTGTGAAGGTGGTAGTTTAGCTGTTTCTGGGAAGATTACAATACCAGAAAATGTTGAGCGTGAAGAATTGCCTTTGGATCCGATACCCGCTGATACTGTGACTAAAGAGTTGTCTCTAAACGATGTGTACAAGGAGTTGCGTTTGCGTGGCTACGATTACGCCGACATCTTCCGTGGTATCCTTACCTCGGATTCTGTAGCTACTACCGGCAAACTACAGTGGGCTAATAATTGGATAAGCTTCATGGATACAATGCTGCAGTTCAGCATTCTGAGCAAGAACCTGCGTGAATTGTATCTTCCAACTCGTATTGAACGCGCTGTTATCAACCCAGAAAAGCACCTGGAACTGATCGCTCGGATGGGTGAAAAGCAGATACAGGAAGGCCTGCCCGTCTACATGTATGGCGACATAAACGTTATCAAGTCCGGCGGAATAGAGCTGCGTGGTATGAAGGCCTCACTCGCCCAAAAACGTCCAGGAACTCAAAATCCCCCTACTTTGGAACGCTATACATATATACCGAATGTGAATAGTGCTGACCTGCACGAGAACTTCGAAAAGGCACGAATTCATGCTTTGACCGTTGCCGTGCAGATGGTGATTGAAAACTCCGGCGGTGCCCTGAAGATAAAAGCAGTAGAGCTGGTAAACGGGCGTAATCCAGACGTTTTAATGGCGGACAAGCTAATACAACTACTTGAAGGCGAACCAACCATCACAGCTGATGTGGCTGTTGTCACCTCGAACAAAAACGAGGAAATAATTGCCACCACATTGGGAGATGGTGGCGCGCGCATCATATCAAAGAACATCGCAGAGGGCCCGGTAGAGCAGAACTGTAATTTCGTGTACGCCTTAGATGTGCTCTCGCGTCCAGATACCACTATCTTGCAGAACAGCATTGCCAGCATCAAAGAAAGTGGGTTCCTTCTATTCGAGGAGAACATCAGCAGTTTCATGAAGACGGGAAAGAAAATGTTGGAGAAATTTGGATTTGTTTCGCTCTATGAACAGAACTGTGGAAGTATGCGAGTTCTTGTTTTAGCCAGGCGGGTTGTGGATTTGACAAAGCGTCAATTAGAAGTTATCAACGTTACGGAACATAATTTCGAATGGTTGGATTCCTTAAAAGGGGCCTTAGCCAAGAGTACGGTCGAGAATAAATATGTATACATTGTGTGCAGGGGTGAGGAGCTTTTCGGAGCTGTCGGCTTTATCAATTGCCTAAAAAACGAAATGGGGGGAAAATACGCACGCATGGTATATGTTCAGGATGAGAATATGGAAGAATTTTCTCTAAAATCCGAGTTTTACCAAAAGCAATTACAGAAGGATTTAATTACGAATGTTTATAAGAACGGCGCCTGGGGCACCTTCAGACATCTGAAATTAGAAACAGATTTAGCTACTCTGCAGGTGGAGCACGCATATATTAACGCATTGGTTAAAGGTAATCTATGTTAGACCTTAGAAGCTAATAAACTTGAACTGTTTCAATGATTTCACAAAAGTTTTTGAACTATTCTGTAACAATCTGTACAACTGTTATAATATGAATTTCTTTCTTAGGTGATCTCGCTTCGCTGAAATGGATCGAAGGCCCCTCATTCAGTCAACGGCTAAACATAACCAATGATTTCGAAATGTGCACCGTTTACTACGCTCCGATCAACTTCCGCGATGTGATGTTATCTTCCGGAAAACTGTCTGCCGATGCATTGCCCGGCGACTTAGCTCAACAAGATTGTGTGCTCGGACTCGAATTCGCTGGTCGTGATTCCAGGGGTCATCGCGTTATGGCAATGGTTCCCGCTAAATCCTTGGCAACAACCTGCATTGCAAGTAAACGTATGATGTGGCAGATTCCTGAAAACTGGTCAATGGAAGAAGCTTCTACAGTGCCTTGCGTCTATGCCACCGTCTATTATGCCCTGGTGGTGCGAGGTCAAATGAAGAAGGGCGAAAAGATACTTATTCATGCTGGCTCTGGTGGTGTTGGTCAGGCTGCTATTTCAGTCGCACTTCACCACGGTTTGACGGTATTTACAACCGTCGGCAGCAAAGAGAAACGAGAGTTCCTCAAGCAGCGTTTCCCACAACTAAAGGATAACTACATCGGAAATTCACGAGACTGTTCCTTTGAACAAATGATAATGCGAGAAACACAAGGACGTGGTGTGGAGCTTATTTTGAATTCTTTGTCCGAAGAGAAGTTACAAGCTTCAATACGTTGCCTGGGTCTAAACGGACGCTTCCTGGAAATTGGTAAATTCGATTTGAACAACAACAGTCCTCTAGGCATGTCTGTATTCCTGAAAAACACTTCCTTCCATGGCATTCTGTTGGACAGCGTTATGGAGGGCGAGGAATCGATGCAAAGCCAAGTAGTTTCCCTTGTTGCAGAAGGAATAAAAAGTGGCGCCGTGCGCCCTTTGCCTACATCGGTGTTCAATGAACTACAGGTCGAACAAGCTTTTCGCTTTATGGCCTCTGGCAAGCATATCGGTAAAGTTGTTATTAAAGTACGTGATGAAGAGAACAGTAGAGGGGTTATGAAACCTACAACCCGCTTAGTTAATGCCTTTCCACGTACATATATGCATCCTGAGAAAAGCTATATCGTTGTTGGTGGCCTGGGAGGATTCGGTTTGGAATTGACAAATTGGTTAGTGACGCGCGGTGCCAAAAACATTGTACTAACCTCGCGTTCTGGTATGAAGACTGGTTACCAGGCATTGATGGTCCGCCGCTGGCGGGATCGCAAATGTAACGTACTGGTTGATACTAACGACGTAACAACCTCCGCGGGTTGCAAGAAGCTTCTCGAAAATGCCAACAAACTCGCATTGGTCGGTGGGATATTTAATTTGGCGGCCGTTTTGCGTGACGCACTCATTGAAGATCAAACCGCTGAAGATTTTCAGACTGTCTGCGATGCTAAAGTCGCAGGTACCAAGTTCCTGGATCAACTTTCACGTTCTATGTGTCCTGAGCTGGATTACTTTGTGTGTTTCTCGAGCGTTTCTTGTGGTCGTGGTAATATCGGCCAAACAAATTATGGTCTGGCTAACTCTGCTATGGAGCGTATCTGTGAACAGCGCCAAGTTAGCGGCTTCCCCGGTACTGCTATTCAGTGGGGTGCCATTGGAGACACAGGACTGGTTATCGAAAACCTTGGCGATAACGACACTGTTATCGGGGGTACTTTGCCTCAGCGCATGGTATCCTGCCTGCAGACCATTGACATATTCCTACAGCAACCACATCCAGTACTGGCATCCATGGTGGTGGCGGAAAAACGGAAAACTGATCAAACCGGAGGTATTAGTCTTGTGTCGTCCATTGCCAACATTCTTGGCTTGCGTGATGTAAAAAATATCCAAGACACAGCTTCTCTTGGCGACTTAGGTATGGATTCGTTAATGGGTGCTGAAATTAAGCAAACTTTGGAGCGCAATTTTGACATTGTTATGTCCGCTCAGGAAATCCGTCAACTAACATTCGGAGCACTAAAGCAACTTGGTGGTGCCACTGAAAATTCAGTCGTTTCTGGTGCTGCACCAACATCGCCATCGCGGAATACGCCGAGTCCCTTCGGTGACGGTACACAAATGGTCTTTACCACGGAACTTATGCCTACTGAGGCAATCTTACAATTGAAGTCGGCTGCGCCCAAAGACTCCAAGAAGCGACCAATATTTTTTGTGTCGCCAATTGAAGGTTTTGCGGTGGCGTTGCAGCGTTTGGCCGAACGGTTAGATTGCCCCATTTATGGGCTACAATGCACTGCAGACGCCCCACTCGATAGTGTTGATAGCCTTGCAAAATTCTATCTTCAACAAGTGAGGTCCGTGCAAATGAATGGTCCTTATGCTATTGCCGGATACTCATATGGCGCCCTCATTGCTTTCGTGATGGTGACACAGTTGGAGGAGAACAATGAAAGTGCGCAGCTTGTCATGTTGGACGGTGCTCCAAAATATGTAAACTGGTACACACAAAACTTTAAACAGCGCTATAACACTTCTAAAGATAGCAATCAGAGTGAAGCATACGGTCTGGCTTACTTCGGGATGGTGGTCGCCAATGTGGATTATGCAGTGGTGAGTTGGTTGGTAATATTAACGCATAAACGATACTCAATGATCTCTTCACCATTTAGGTTGCTCGTATACTAATGGGCATTCCCACGTGGGAGGGAAAAGTGGAAAAGTGTGCTGAATTAGTGGCAACAGAAATCAATCAACCTACCGAATTGGTAAGTCCTAACTGCTAAGCAATGTTTGAAATATTGTAATTCAATTCGAATTCAATGAAATTTTTCTAAAATAGATTATTAAAGCGGCGACTGCGTTTTACCACAAAATAATTGCAGCCGACCAATATAAGCCAACAACCAAAGTGCGGTGCAACGTAACGCTTGTAAAGCCCATTGAGAATTACGCTAAACTGGAAGAGGATTATGGATTGAGAGAGGTAGGCAATGTGTGCTTTTTGGAGTTTATTGCCTGTGTGGGTTGATCTCTACTATTCATAAGAAGAAAGAGCACATTAAGTTTGTGTTTTTGTTGGCAACGGGTTGAGGTATTCTTGCAAGATAAGGAAAACTTGATAGTGTTAATATCAGCTCTTCGATCAAGTTCGCCCCATCCATATACCAAATTTACATATAAGTAGAATTAGAATTGATATTATCAAACTTTATATTAAATATTAGTAATTAATAAGACATTAGAGGTCTAGAGTATTAAACATCATCCAGATTTTGTATTTTTCACAAACTCAAAATTTAATTAAGTTAACTAATTCACGTTTTTATCTTAATACATGCAGGTTTGCGAAAAGAACGTGGAAGTGCTTACAGTGGAGGGGAACCATCGTACGTTCTTGCTGGAGGAAAAGTCGTTGAAAATTATAGAAACCGTTTTGAAGCGGATTATAGTGTAAAAAGGGCAGTTATCATTTGTATAATACCAGAAAAAGAATCATTGCAACAATGCTTCACACATTTATTATTAGCGGAGAGTAACATTATGAATGTGCCTCGTTCAATAGAGCAGGAAACATCACAATAAAAGCAACAAAAACTACTGGCCATCAGCTATTTAATGTACTTGCTTCTAATAAATATTTTATAAATGTATGTATTGTAAATCTATCTGAGAACACAGCCACAATAATGAACTGACATCAATTCTACACTCTGTTCGAATTTTATAACTTTTGAAAAAAATGTCAATTAGCAGAACGAAACTGATGTCTTGCTGAATATCTTGTGAATATGCATGAAATTTATTCGAAACGTGTACAAGGTATGTAGTTGATGTCAGTTTTTTGGATTCATCGCTTAGAGACGATATTTACATTCCAGATCATCTATTATTACATTTATAATTTTTCTTGTGCGGAACGCACATCTTTATGATCTAATAAATAATAAATCAAGTTGACTTTCAGTTATTTTAGAAATGTGTATATCATCAATCTATACTTTGTTCCGTTGTAATTATTTTTTAGCTTTTATGGATTAATTAAGTTTATGATTTCTTAACTTTCTACGAGTATATACATATATATTTTTATAAAATATTTAAGCCCTAGATTTCTAATACATTTATGAAGTAGAACATTTGTAACACTGGAATAAAATCATTTAATATTGAATATTGATAAGAAATGTTACTAGAATAACATAGCTGACATTGTTACCAGCGAAAATTAACAGCGCAATCTGTTTTTAAAAAAATGTAAGGTTTGAATTTAAATGTGAATGCTAATAATTTACTTTAATTATGTTTAATAGAACATGGAAATAATTTTGCATTAGATTCGACAATTCGTCATTACCTTATGCTTAGTTGATTTACTAAAAATCACATGCTAAGATGAATTTATTGTATATTTATATTTTCTTTAATAAATAATTAATGGTTGAATAATGTACAATTTTCGTTTAATATTAATAAATCATCATAAAAATTCACCAATAAAGCGACTAACAAGGAACATAAAAAACAACGGTTCGCGTGATTATAAAAACTGATTTTGTGCATGGAATATAATCGATCTTATCTGCGCTATGAATAGTGAATTCATATATCGTGCAAATGCACAAACGAATTCGTAAGCTTAATGCACGAACCTGATTCGTAATCGTTGTAAACCGAACCACGATAGTAGTCACCACGTTTTGTTCGAATCAACAAAGCAATCGCAAAAAGGCTCGAGCTTTCGAGCTCCAATCATTTAATGCGAGCTATTCGTTCAATAGAAGCATTATTGTAGGAATCAGAATTGCTTCTTGTTTGTGCATATTTTTTATTGGCTTTCAAGCATTAAATGAAAGAAAAATCAAAATATGCACAACCACAAGCACCGCAATGCTGATTCCTACAATATTGGCAAGCTTGTTGAACGATTAAAGCTCGAAAGCCTTTTCGCGATTGTTTTATTGATTCGCCCTCTTCGTGGCGATTCTTTTGTTGATTCGAACTTTTTGTGACGTACACGATTTGAGAATGAGCAAATTAATTTGCAGTGTGACAGCGAGCAACTTTAGAAACTTCTTTCAGGCGGCCTCATGGTGTTTACTCTAACATGAGTCATAAAGTAAGATAGGATGAGTATATGTGAGGATGTTTCGGAATTACCAAACCATGTCAGAGTGAATTCATGTTATAGAAATTACGTTGTATACGACGTTATTTGTATTAGGTTATGGTAGGTACCATGTACATACATACATACATATAAGGTTATATAAGTATTTTCGTTTTGCCATATCTCCTATCTTTTTTATGTGCGAATTGTTAACTTGCCAGTCATTGCCCTGACGAATTTGTAACCTAAGAATTAGAATTCCGATAAGTGCATTAAAATTTAGGGAAGCTCCACAATAATTTCTATATTTATTTTTTAAACAGAAATACAAATAGCAATCTAACTTACGATATTCAGAAGTTGTTTAATGAGTAACGACATCCGTATCCGGCCGGAAGTTCACTATAAGTTTGGTAGATTTGTAACTCTGTGTTTCATGATGATGAGCAATCAACATACCCTTTCGTACACCCAGTAGTTTGAGAGTAATAGATTAAGATTAAAATATTCTATTAATCGACTAAAATTATGTCGGATTTACAAGCGCTTATATGTACTTGCGACTGAACTCTATTTTCACGTTAGCTGGATGATCTCCATCTTTCCGGTAATCCGTTTGAATTGAAGAGTTGAAGAACATATTTCGATTCTGCTTGCGTAAAGAGAACACAATTTCTTTATATGCCGGAGTACTAACAGGGAGAACAGTTCTACATTTCTTAAATTCATATGATTCGAAACTAAAACTCAGTAAAGTCGAAAATTAATAAATTACATGTAGAATAATAAAACCAAGTTTTTATGGAACCAAATTTTGTGATTTCTAACAACTTTACTTTATTTTCGTTTATTTCATAAAGAAAAGTCAGAAGAAAGTTATATTTAAAGCATTAACTGCAAATATGTATTGCACAATCGTACTCGTATGATGTCAAAGGAGTTAATTTATTTATGTTTTATACAGTTTGGCTGATCATCGTGGAGGCGGTGGTGGGCATGTGCGCCGACGAGCTTTTTGGTGCGCTCTCTGTGAAAATGCAGCCTCACGTAGTTTATTGGGATGTCCACGCATTCGCCGCCGGGCTCCTCTGCATCTATGAACACGCCTCGAACCAATATGGAATTGGAACACTTCAGAGCAGCCAACACCAGGAATGGAATGACATGAGTCAGCCAGTAACTTAATATTTTGTTATCTGGAATACATAAATGGGTATGATTGGTTTCACATGCGGTACATGCTCCGGATATTTACCTGGGTACAGGTACACGTCCAGCAGCATCCAGATGCCTCGCCACGCGTTCATTTAGTAGCATCTAAATTCTTCAATGCAAAAACAACTTCTAAATAAAGTCTCACAAATTTTCTATAAATGTAGCTCTAAATTATTTGTATCCAAATGCTTTAATTTATTATAGTTTCTGATCTCCGATTTAGTTACTAGACCTTTTCTACTACAATATAGGATTCACTGAATAGAACTTTTTGCTTGCTTTCAAAATTACATTGACATTTTTAGAACGCCGCGGGACGCGTGAAAAACAAAAATTGGCGAGCGTCTGGCGTATTCCTTTTGGGCCAACGCTGACGCTGTTCGATGTGCTCCAGCACTTATATTGCTATGTTGTTGTTGATGGTGGGTGTCACACTGGGCATCTATGCGCCAGACTCACACGCTCTGATTGGTTGATAGGAAAAAGTGGAACAGCTTTCTTTCCACGTTCGCCTCAATGTTAGCGCTAAAATTATGGCTGTCTCGCGAGCGTCAAACACTAACACATGTATACAAACTCCAAACACGGTCTGAAAATTTTTCTTATTTGTTGTCTTCTCATTTCTGTTTCAATTCTTCTTCATTTCAAATCAATCACTGCGCACAGTGCTTTCGTTGAATTGAAAGCGCTTACAAACACATATTAACCGCTTGCACGTACACGAGTTTGAGGACGCGCACAACTTTTTGTAGAGTGACAGGGTGCAACGTAAACAGCTTTTTCTGAGCGGCCTCAAGATGTCAAATGTGACACCCACCGATGAGATGATTGAACTCCCTCTGCATTCCTCGTGATATGGGAATATGTGTTGTCTTTGCTTCGAAGCCGTTATACACGCATCGTGCGTTCGGTTGGCAACGTATTCGCACCGTTTCTGCGGGGAAGCAAAGAAAGAAATTGAAGCAGAACGTTGGTTTTTTCTGATCTGTTTTTCCTCTTATTTTTTCATTATTTTATCTTTATGATAAATCTTCGTAAAGCTCGACTTTCGGTGCATTTTATTCTTAACTTATTATTATTTCATTTCTTGATATTGTAATAAAATAAAAGAAAATTTAAAATAACATAAAATAAATCAAATGAATTAAGAATTGGTCGATATTTTGAGGTGGGATTGTTATTTTTTAATTTAAAACGTAAATAAGTCGAATAAAGATAGGAAGTGTAGGATCAATTGAAATTGGAAATAATTACAATTTACTGGCAGGGTTTTTCCTTATTTATAAAAATTACAGTTGTATTAAATTAATTAAAACTCCGAAAATTTCGGGATTCGCGCTAAAAATCTCAAGCTGCTTGTGAACAGTGTTAAAACGCAGAAACTTGTGTTATATTTCTAACAAAGTCAGTTAACAGCCAATTAACATCATTAAATTAACCAGTCGAAACAATATTTTCGCAGTTTTACTATTTGTGATGTAAACTAAACAAAAAATTCAAACTAAACGATCGTTCTGCTTCGATAAGTTTATTAAGAGAAAGTATTGTCTAAAATCGAATCAAAGCAAAGAAAGAAAGTCCGTCTGTTTAGAATTTAGAAATTTTTCCTTCATCGCCTTCATTCGCTGCTCTGAATTCTCAAAAACCTGACGTGATAACCGCGATTTATTTTTAATTTAACAATTTCACTTTATGTTTATACATACATACAACACATGAATTTCCCCCTAAATATTAATTAAACTTGTAATGAGTTATGCATTTATTTATAATTTATATATTTTCGGTCGTCGATCTTGCTTATCATTTTTAATTATTCAATATTTTTGACAACATATTTTCGCTTATAACAAAATGCGTTTAACTATATGATATTACGGTCCCAATAAAATATAGATTGGATATTTGAAAGACTTCTTGGAGTTCACTGGAAGTTGCTGCACTCTGCAAAGCACTTTCCGCGCTATTAATGTCGCTCATACGCACCGTTGAGCTATGAATGAGAGATATGTTTAAGGTTGTTGTTTGTTTTCGATATTTACCTCTTTCTAAAAGGGTACAATTTCTTAATTTGTATGTGCTGAACTAACGTGGAAAACGGAACAGGTTGATAAGATTTCATGATGTTAGCATACTTGCTGCTCTCCAATCAGCTGGTTTTTTGCGGATACTATCGATTCTTGAACGAACGCATTACAACAGCTACAGTACAGTGAATTACGAACAAAATATCAGCAGCAGTGATAACAACTACAACAACAAGTGAAAAGCTATTATCGACGTTTTGTAGATTGCTACTTTGTGTCGTTAGGTCAGGAGTAGCTATTGATGGAACGGAATATTTTTAAAACTTTTTGAGTTTTAAGAAAAACTTCGATTTCGAATTGAGATTGTTGTATTTGTATATATTGACCATTCTTTATCAGCTTCACCTCGTGAGTCAATTTAGCCCTGTCGGCCCGTCTGTCTGTTTATAGTGAATGCTCATCCATGCTATATCTCAATTTCTCAGCTTTTAGAACGAATTTAAAGTTGAAATTTTATTTACGAGTCCACCGTCTCGAGCCAAAATATACTAAAAAAATGGAGGTGTTCCGCCCAATAAATAAATCCGCTAAATTGCTAGAAGCCGACTATATATTTATGGTACGGGTGTAGAGTATATGAACTTCGGCCAGGCCGAACACTGTTTCTGGTTTAATTAACCGTTGCTCACGGTTGCTAGATTGACTCACAAGGATGTGAGCTTTGATACTGCTTCAAATATTGCCTTTTTTATTTCAAAATGCAAATCATTACGCGGTTAAGAAACAATAATGTTTATTTGTTGTTTTCTCGTACTCGAGTAAACACGAGTTTACTCGTACGTTAAGCCCTTTAAGAAACGCTTTAACAGCTTGAAAATTCGTCGAACTGACGTAGCGTTCGGTGTTGATATATTATAGAAAAGATCAAATAATTTAAGGACAAACTTGCCATTAATTGCCGTCTTCAGTTGATCTGCAAAGTAATCTGTAATTTTGAAAGGTTTTGATTTTAAACGTCTGCAAAATGCATTAAAAAATATTGAAATTATGTGCATACAATTCATTAAAAATTAGTTACCGTGGCCAGTAGTTAAGTTTTGATATCAGGACAATCAAACACAAGAATAACAGATCATTCTGCGATAATTGCATGATATCACTTCGAATTGTGTTGTTGAATGCCTTTCTATTGTTGGTCATTGGTTTTCACACTACGAGTATTTTAATTACCAAGTCGCTGAATTAGTTAGCGACAAGTTTCTTTTCACATTGCACATTAACATTTGACGTACATACTCGTAGATTTACATAGACAGCGATATGCATCTAATTACCTGAATACATTTCATAACTAGTTTAACCTGCGATACTAGAGACAAAATTAATTAATAACTGATATTAAGTACTAATTTGTTATTCATATTAGAATATAGCTATTATTGAAAAACTATTTACACCTTTTTTAATAGTTTTTCTTAGAACGTGATATTGCGTCAGCGGCTTTTAACGTCTAAATATATACCATACGTACATTTGTATTGTATGTATGTGCACACACATGTATTCCATGTTATATTAAGTTCTTCCAGGGTACATGACTGTGACCAACGATCGTAGAATTCATTCTACAGAATGTGTGACTATGAGTTGTTCTCATAAATGTCTACTAGGAACGTACGAACATTTATTTTGAGTGACCTGTGGAAAGGTCTTATATTGTAGTGTATTTAGGCATATGATGGCTTTAGATTCATATTCAGATTGCACATGAAGGATGAATGTTTTTCAAACTTATATCCTTGTGGTACAAATATGAGGACGGTCAGAAATAGTGACATGACCAACTGACATTTGTGCCACCTGAGTTGTCACAGATTTTTGTTTTCTACCACAGTACTATTTAGCCTGAAACCTAGAGAATAGTGCGTCCTTAAATCATCAGCAATAAACATACTCGACCTATTACTTGTCGATGAAAATTGCTTACTAAGAAACGGACAGCGTTATTAGATCCATTGAGCACTAAGCTTTTCATAGTGTAGGAATGCTCGACATATTATTGCGAATTTCAATAGCACGGTCTGGTCTGGCCCCCAACTACAGTGACAATGTTCCCCAACTACAGTGACAAGCGCACGCATTAACTACCTCGAACTACCTAGTTTTGTTTCTGTTGAACCGAACGTAGAGACTGACGGAGTGACAGAGTTCAGTCGATGATCAACAAACGGATCAACATGAGCATTTTTCGTTCTTCGTAGCTTCAGATCATGTACGAAGTGCTACAGACTCACACTTTTGGCTGCGATTCCAACTGAAATCCGATCGACTGAACACTTTCGAAACGAACGAGTGCATTTGAACATCTACCGATGAAAAAACATTATAACTCGTATACAGATTCCCGGGGAAAATATATCCTTTTGCAATTTCCGGTCGCGAATAAGGTACGACAATAGCAACGATCACTTTCAAGAGGAAAACTCATTTCGTTGTCTGTATCAGTGTAAGAAGTCGTAGCTAGAGGTGTAAAGTTGTGTAAAAGTTGGTGTGAAATCTAAGAAAAGGAGTCCAGAAATCCGTTCTAAGGGTCAATAAATTTAAAGTGAACAGGAAGAGGACACGCGAGGTGAGAGGGCGTGGTGCGGACTACGAACGTTGGCCTTCCTGCTTGGTGATGAAAACCCGCGGTCTCACTTCGCATCGCACTAGATATTTATGAATGTAAATAAACATTTTTGAGAGATGAAGCCGTTCCAGTTGTGATGTGATGGTGATGACGATAAAGTACGTTGTGCAGCGACAGAATCAACAACACCAACACCACTAACAATGAAGCATAACAATCCGAAAAACGAAAATGCTGATAATAAAGCAATAATAAGCGTTCGTTAGATCGCATAATAAGGGAATTAAACGCATGACACAGTCGCAATTCGCCACAAACAACAACAGCAAATAGAGCAATAAAGTCTTCTGTAAAGAGTAAGTAAGCTGGATTTAAGTGCCCAAAAGTTGAGAAGATTTCAGACAGAATTAGAACACCTTAGAAAAGAATTACATGAAGGCTCGTATAATATAGAAACATGTGGCCAATACTATACACATGTTTATTCTTCTCAAGTTTTATTTGCACAAATTGTTGAGAATGTTTTCACAATAAACTTTCTAAGCGCTGCTCTGAAATTAGAAATATCGACATTAAACCAAGTCCACAGCGGTATTTTGAAGTGGGTTTTAATATCAGCACAGTGTTCTACAAATTGCTGCTTATTATTGTTACGAACTTGCTTATTATTGAAACAGGGAAATACGTTAAGTCTAAAATGTTGTTCACCGAAGACCATGTACATAGATATGTACAGTTGTATGCCTGTGAATTCCTATGATATATTGTATGTATGTGTGTATCTGTTTACATTGAAAATTACTCCTCTTTGCCATTACAATGTTGTAATGTCATAAGGTCATCGTTGATAACTTTAAGCCGCGATTTTCAAATTTAACCCAATTGTAAATTGATTAAGATCCATATTAAAATTTATACGAAAGAGCATTTTTAAGATTTGCAAGAATATCACCTAAAAAACTCCAATTTACCTATATTTATTGTGGGATTTATAATTTCTTGTATAAACTTGTCGGGGAGAATGAATTCTTTGACACAATTTCACGTTACCGTGTCTCAACTACTTGCAATATCCTATATATTTTTGTTGCCATTCATTTTTTGTTCAAAAATGTATTATTTGTTAATTTTTAAAACGTTCATTGAAATTTATTCCTTAGCTATTTTCCTAAAATCCCCGAAGTGGTGGCTGAGCTGAGTTGGATCGGGAAGTAGATTTCGGCTCATAAAAAGATGAGTTCTTTTATTTGATCTTATTGCGTACTTTAGAGAAGTATTGCGTATATTTTTGCAGTAAAAAAATCGTAGAATTAAAATATATTTAATATATGTATATTTAATAATACATATACATATATTAAATATGTCTGCTAGCTACTTTCATTGGGTTTATTGGGACTCAGTATTGGTTAATTTATTTCCTCTTCATTTTTTTAAGCGATCTCCGCTTGCGTCAGGATCTTTGATCGCATTAGATCAAAAACGCTCGCCCGTGGATTGAACACTTTTAGAATGGGGCGATTTCGTTGCCACGTGCTTGAATAGCGATTTCGCAGCAGGATTTCGCTGGAATGGGAGTTTTCAAGCGCTTTCCAAATCAATGCCATCGTAATTAAAACAATTACCAGACATTCTTAACACACAGCAATTGCAAATGCTGTCGACTGACGTTTTTCGTGAATGTATAGCATGTATTTAAATTAGTTTAACCGTGATTTCAATAATTAGGAGGATGTTTTTCATTAAGATTTTGCATTCAGAATTACTATCGTAGAGAGAGTAAAGGGGCTCTGCAAATGAGAATTGTTTTGTGTATTACTTAGTAAAATAATGAACTAAACTATTTAACATCATATTACTTAAAATGATTCCCTTGGTTCGATTCAGAGCATGCTGTTAGAACTTTTCCATTACTTTTTTCGTGCCTTCTTCCTACCAATGGGCCATAGTTTTTCTGTGTTCTTCAAATTGGATCAAAGTTATGCTCAATTTAGATATCGACTAACAAACAACGAATATTAATGTACACAAGAGAACGCTTTTGCAAAATTGTAGTCAGAGCATTTTCGCTTGTAAATAGAACTCCAGCTGGGCTCAGCTTCCGTTACAAATTGCTGCAGTTTAGAAACGCAGCAGGATTTCCTCGATCATCTTGTTTTCATTGCCACACATATTTACAGAGTGGCGAATATTCGTTTGCGGAATGGTAAAATACTAAATCAATTGAATTAATAGCAACATTCTCATATACTATACATGTATTGTATTATATAATGAAGATCAAGCTCATGTTTTCTCCTGAAGCAAATGTGCAATAACATAAATTTGCTTGCAACATCTGTCGCGTTCTTGCAGTTGCGCTGCGTTTTTAATCAGTCAGCGCACATACACATGTCACAGACAGGGTTGCCATTTCCATGCAGCTAATGCAAGGAGATAAGCCATAGGTATCAGCGCAATCATCGATCAAGGTTACCTCAGCTAAGGGGAGCCTCCACAGTATCTCAATACATCCCCCAATTAGCCTGAATCTAATCACAAACTGTTTATTCGATTAACAAATCATTTACTGCATTATTGTAATTTCACTTAGTGTAATAACTGTAGATATTTATTTGTTCATTCTTTCCTAATTAAAAAGCTTTTGTCAAACATTCAGTCGCATTTACTAGTAGCAATAGAATAAGATTTTCTTTTCTGTGATGATTATGAGTGCCAAATGGATGCGATGATGACCTTAGCCACTCAGTTTTAGTTTCAGTCGACTTAGGCTGTTGTCACTTGCAGTCACGAAACTGGATAATGGAAGTTTGTGCGAAGATTCGTTTCTCATCAACATGTGTCCACAGTATTCGAGATAACTAAATAAACCTAATTAAAATCATATCTCAATTAGTCAGAATGGTAATGTTCTTTATAAATGGTGCACCACTCTGCGGAACTGGTGCGATAACATCTTATCGACTAAATCTTAGAGCAATAAAATGAATGGTCTAGTCTCAGAATTAAGTAATTGTGCCTAATTAAGATGGCTCTACACACTTTGTTAAATTATCTTTCTTATTTATTTGAAATCGTAAACATCAAATCTACAGCTTGGGGACGAACATGTTTAACAAAACACGCCAGTAAAATTATTATGCTGATAAAGTTTACAACAGCAACCCAACAACAACAATCATAAGTTTAAAAATTATACATAGAATAGTAGCATATGTTTAAAAATGTCGGTTTGACAATGAGGAGGAAAATTAATCATCTGCCGAAACAAGCCTTTTCAGATAATAACCCTAATGAAGATAATGGTTCATACACTCAGAGAACTTTCAATGCAATTTTAACAAAAACCATGTTAACACCATTCCTTTCGTTATATCGAACTTAGTAAAAATAAAGTCCTTCATTTTCAGTAATCATTTAACAAGGTTACATTTTTAATTTAGATAGAGTAGATGCTGAATGAGTTGTAAGATTATTGAACGATGTATTTTGGGAACTTCTCATGGTAAAATGAAATCTTGAAAATGTGTATTTGGCAACCAAATAAGGTAAATTCATAACATCCTGCTATGTAATTTACCAACAAAAGGTATGAATTTACAATAGTAAATGGAGGAGTCTTTGAAGTGACATATATTAATCATGAAATTTGTTTTAATTTCTCCATTGTTATACTTACTGTAGTACTATTCGTAAAATAAAAAAGTGAAAAATATTGAATTTTATATTTTTATTCCTTCTTGTTTTATAATGTTGTTAGATAAACGTATTCAAAATCATGTGAAAATAAGTCATATACAAAAGTAATTCATAACAACTTATTTCTAACATATGTTTCACTATTGTTTAATGGATCAATAAGTAAACGAGGGCTTGTAAATTCCATTAATTTACTTAAATTTATTTATCCATTTTAATTTTAAATTCCATTAATTTTTTTATAAGTTTTTTATTTGTAGTATCTACTTCAAAAGATTGATAGTTTAAGGTAAATAATTGACTTTCATTCAAAAAATATTTTTTATTTTAAAAGTTTAATATTTTGAATCCTTTAACAGATGAAGTTTCCATATTGCCACAAAATTCCACTTCCTCCTTACATTATTTATATTCTTTAAAATTCCTTTCGGAACCGAATCCAGCTTCATATTTACAAAGAAATGATAAAAAATTGAGTCTTTCGTTCAAGGATAAAGTGCGAGGACGGGATGAAATTGTGCTGCATTAAATTTTTGTCTCTGTGTTTCTATAGATTTCTATACATATTCCTTCAGTCTCTAAGTATTCCAATTCCTTAACTAGATGGGAAGTGAAGCTTCGTTGCCGATTTACTTTAAGGTTTTAGTTTTTATGCAACCACAGCCAAAGTTAAAATTCAGTTTGGATAATAGATATTCTTTTATATATAAGAAAATATAAAAATAAGCACATATTGAGCAATTGCGGCTGCCTAATGAAGTAAGGATATGAATTAAGTAAGGATGATTTAAGTCTTTAATTTCTTTTCTAAACATTTCGCCTCATACAACATTATCCAACACAGCATTGCAGATTTGTTTGAATATTTACAGCGTGTTTTTGAAACATCAGGTAATGAAAAAATATTTTAAATTGGAAACGAAAATTCATTAGACGAGTTCGGTTTCCATCTGATAACTTCTTGGGTACTTGTAACTTTTCGTTCTCAATAGCTTTCAAAAATCGTTATTCTGTCTGAATGACTTCAAATGGGTTTTAACAAAGTTCTATTATAGGTTTAAGAATGTTGTAATGTGGCACTGAAAGTAAATTTACTTCTAGACTATTTCCAAGAGTCGTAAAAATAGTGGTCAAGGAATCTTGAAAGGAAACCACTTTATTACGAGACAGCATTCGCTCAGAATATAATTTCAGTACGGAGTAAAATATCTCTTTTCAAAGTATATATGGATTTCGGATTTTCCGGAAGTGATTCCATCGAATTTTTTAGAGGCAACAAGGCGAGGGGAAACAACAAAACATAGAAAACAATGTTTTCCTGACATATATTGTTGTATATTTTCAACCATTTATGATGTGCAACGTAACATCGTATTTTTATATATGAACAATGTTAAAGAAGACATATTTTAGTGTATACATATGTACGTCGTAATTTACATTGTGTATTGTAAAATACGCATTAAAATTTGTAATATGAAAGCTTTTTTAAGAAACAACGTGTAAATTTTGTGCAATTTTGGTTGATGTGAATCTTACAATGCTCAATGAAAAACGATTGATGCTCTGATTGCCGATTCTTGTTAAGTTTTGACTTATAACTCTGTGATCTATTGAGATGTTATTTCGAGCAACGCACATGTAAGTATATACCTATACATATATGTACGTATGTTTGTACATATATACGATTCAATTGCAATGAAACATTTGTAATTTGTGTCTTCAGCGTAACGAGATTTTGTATTACCGCAAATGAGTTATACGTCCTCAGTGTACAATACTGTACTATGAGTCTCATTATTTTGTGTAACTCTAATCTGTGAATTTTGTAGATAGCTTGTTTTTTTTCGAAGCCAAAGATAAGTAATTTCGTGCAATTTTTGGGCAACAATTGAATCTACAATTTAATGACTAAATATGATAATGAAATTCAAATAAACCATTTTTACAGCGCCCTCTAGCAACAAAACAACCACTTTACGATTGTGATTAGCTGAGTAAATGTTTGCAAAAATAAACAATAAACAATGAAACGGAGAGTTGTCCATATAAAATTAACAACTTCATTGTGCCTGTGCCCGAGCCACCATCACTACACTGCGTCCGTGCGTCCGTGCGGAAACAACGATTTAAGTTAGGATTGCCTGAAAAATTGTTTCACACTGAAAGGGAACACTGGGTGAACTCAACACAGGAACACTGCTTAAGACTCTAGTAGACTAGACATACATACGAGTACGAGTATAAAACAATCAGCATACAAAATAATTAGCGCCTGTAACGCGCCTTTGCTCTGTGAACGGCGGCAATCGTGTGCGCGCCGCATAATCGCGACTTGATAAACGGCCATTGAACCAGCGTCGGTCTTGTTGACCTATGATAGCTCCATTGATTTGCTGACGGTGGATGCTTTTTCAAACACTCGAGTCGAATCCTTAACACGAGCTACTGGATGGAGTTCCCGGTCGTTTTCAACTCGGCTTGTAGTGCAAACATTTTACCAATGTTATTTTGCGCTAAGAAAAATACCAATGCATCAATCTAATCCGTGGTCGTGAGGAGATCCGCGCAGTAAGTCAGATGCGATCGTTGATAACGTCATCGTGAATTCGTATTGCACATTTAATTGATTGAATAAATAGCGTGTGGCGACACGATGCTTGATAGTGAAGCCAATGCTGCCATCTGCAAGAAGCCGCAGGATAATCAAAGAAGATCCAATAAACTGCACACGCTGACACTGGAGATCCTTGACGTCGTTTTGTCGTGCCTCGTCGTTGCTCCCTGCGTTATCGCTTATTGGCGTGGAACGTGGGAGCTGCTTGGCGTGCTGATCTTTCCGCGCAGCACGCCGCTCTCGGCGCTCATGTCATTCATAATCGGCGGTCTGGGACACTTTGTTTTCACCTTCAGCCAGTATTACTTCAAGGTACACATACATCCCGACAAGCGGCGACTGACATACTACACGATATCGCGTTGCTACACCGCTGTTTTCGGCATTGTATGTGTGAACATGTGGCGTGGATCGTGGATATTGTGCGATTGGCTCACGAGCGCTGATTCGCTGATTATCGTATCGATCGTGACGCTAGTGGCGCTTGCTTTTCTCACGGCAACCAGAACGCTTCGGAATTTAGGCGCAGCACCGTATGTGGTGACGATGGACCACAAAAGTGATTACTTCGCAGTGGAGACGATGTTTAGAGTGCCTGTAAGTTACACATAATAAATTGTTTTTCAGAAGAACATGGGCACACTCTGATAGCAAGTTATACAATTTTAAAGACAAAATTGAATACCTAAGCAAACAGTTCTATTTAGTGAATTCTACACAGTCTAGTAATTGAATCGAAAATCAGAGATTAAATTAAAGTATTTGGCTAAAAATCATTTAGACCTACATTTGTACAACATTTGTGACTTTATTTAATAGTTGCTTTTGCATTGAAGAATTTAGATGCTGCTAAAAGCGTAATTCTTATCGATTTTTGTACACATTTCTCACTTCCCAACGATTTTAGGGTTTTCGTCAAACTGGACTTTACTTCCTAGATACGCTTTTTTCAATATTCGTCGTTGGCACACTAGTTGTCATCGCGTGGAGAGGGCTCTGGGGTATAATGGACCTGACATTTTACACCAATAATAAACCGAAATCCGCACTCGGCTCACTGGTAAGATGCAGATGTGCAGAAGAACGAGATGAAGCCTTTTGAACGTCGAACTTTTGCCTTGTTTTTAAAGATCATGGGGTACGCATCGGTGGGTACCTCCTTCGTCATCCAACCAGTGGTGCGCTGTTTATGCAGGAAGGTCGAGGGTCTTTGCAGATTAATTATTTGCGACGTCTTTTACATTCTATGCTTCTTTGGAGCCGTGAATGCGTGGCGAGGCATCTGGATGCTGCTGGACGTGTACCTGTACCCAGGTAAATATCCGGAGCATGTACCGCATGTGAAACCAATCATACCCATTTATGTATTCCAGATAACAAAATATTAAGTTACTGGCTGACTCATGTCATTCCATTCCTGGTGTTGGCTGCTCTGAAGTGTTCCAATTCCATATTGGTACGAGGCGTGTTCATAGATGCAGAGGAGCCCGGCGGCGAATGCGTGGACATCCCAATAAACTACGTGAGGCTGCATTTTCACAGAGAGCGCACCAAAAAGCTCGTCGGCGCACATGCCCACCACCGCCTCCACGATGATCACCAACAACTCGGGAACAACAACGAAAAGGAAGTTCCTTTAACGCAGATGGTCTGATGGGGATACTTGGGAGCTGGCAACGACAGCTCAATATTCAATACTTAATTTGCGAGAGATGGACGAACGTAGTGAAATATGAAACTCCTACAAGTGGAGTTAAAAGGTGAAAAATGAGAGTTTGTTGCAAGTTTATACTTAAGTCACCGAATAAAATCAAGTGTACAAAATATCGGCCTTACATAGATAATGTATTTACATAAGTTAGTGAACCTACAGGGTAAATAGTTACAAGTAGTCCTCCTATTTTTAAGCGTAAAGTCATTACATATTGTGAATAGCTATAATACTGCACATCATACATACGATCATAATACATTTTGCACACAAGCGTGTAGAATTAAGCGACTAACTGAGTTAATCTACATTAAAATTGATTAACAGCCAAACTGTATAAAACATAAATAAATTAACTCCTTCTTTGACATCATACGAGTACGATTGTGCAATACATATTTGCAGTTAATGCTTTAAATATAACTTTCTTCTGACTTTTCTTTATGAAATAAACGAAAATAAAGTAAAGTTGTTAGAAATCACAAAATTTGGTTGCATAAAAACTTGGTTTTATTATTCTACATGTAATTTATTAATTTTCGACTTTACTGAGTTTTAGTTTCGAATCATATGAATTTAAGAAATGTAGAACTGTTCTCCCTGTTAGTACTCCGGCATATAAAGAAATTGTGTTCTCTTTACGCAAGCAGAATCGAAGTTGAGTTCGTGGACGAGCTACATAACATTTTAAAAAGAACAAATAAAAAGGAAAACGCGATCATAACTGGAGACATGAATATTGATTTAAACAAAGACAACATTAATACAACTCTCTACCTAGACATGCTGGCATGTCAAGGCTTCGAAAACACAAACAACGAGCTGAGCACGAGAGTGGAAATTACACGACAAACGAACACAAACAACGATCATCTCTTTGTTCGATGTAAAGAGAAAGATGTACACACCTCAATTGTTTGCACCTCCATCTCCGATCACTACGCTGTGATCTGCAAAATATCCACACCTATCAGCTCCAACAACAATCACAGAGAGTGCAATAACCCAACAAAGAAGGTGGCCAATAACGAACATAGGGTAAGCACACTAATAAGATCTACTGACTGGAGCAATGTTGCGAGTTTAGGTAGCGCTGAAGAAATTTTTTTCAAAATGCAAGATATTTTTAACGACATATATAAAAAATCGAAATACACTGTAAAAATTAAAAAAAGGCGAAGTAACCCGTGGATAACTGCTGAACTACTAGAATACTGCGCACAAAGAGACAAATTTCATAGGCGATGGAGGCGAAGGCCGAATGATAAGCAGCGAGAAATGGAGTACAAATCTTTTAGAAATATCGTCAATAAAAAAATCATATCTACCAAAAACAATTATTATAAAAGAAGATTTTTTGAAAACAGTACCGACATACGAAAAACATGGCAGACAATAGGTGAAATTTTAGGAAGACAAACGCCAAATCTCGAGGATGTGATCATCAAAAACATGAAAAATGAAGACGTTTATGATATATCTAACAGGTTTGCAAAAAATTTCTCAGACATGATTTATAGTTCGGTCCACGACTGCAAAATCAAAACTCTCAGATGTACGGAAGGCTCAGTTGTGAACTCAATTTATTTTGATGAGGCTAATGAAACCGAAGTTTGCAATATAATACGAAACATGAAAACGAAGAGCGCAGGGTTTGATGGTATAAGGGTTAAAGACCTAAAAAATCATGTAGATTTAATGACACCACTAATAACCAAAATGATAAACTTAAGCCTCAATGAAGCCAAAATCCCGAGAATGCTGAAAATATCCACAATTCGTCCGATTTATAAAAGTGGATGCAAAGATAATTACGACAACTATCGGCCAATTGCAATACTCTCTGCGATAGAGAAAATTCTTGAGGAAATAGTTGTAAGAAGATTAACAAGTTTCATACACAAAGAAAAGATTATACACAAAGATCAATATGGCTTCCAAAAAGGTAAAAGTATAAATAAGCTTCTAGGATACTTCTCCAGTACTCTGAATGAAAACCTTAGCAATGGATTACATAGTCTTGTGCTATTCGTAGATTATAGTAAAGCATTTGATACACTCGCCCATGAAAAACTCATTTCAATACTACAAAGTTACGGAATACGTGGCAAAACGATAAAATGGTTTGAAGACTATTTAAGCTTCAGATCGTATTGTGTTAAAGTGCGGAATGTATACAGCAAAGAGATGAACATTACTCATGGTGTTCCACAAGGATCGATATTAGGACCAATATTGTACATATTATATGCAAACGATCTACTCAATCAGCTTAAACACAGCAGGACATTTGCATATGCGGACGATACTGCAGTTATAGTAACACATAAATCCATAGAAGCCGCAACTGCCATTATGCAACATGAAATGAACGTACTTACGCGATGGTCCCATGACCATGGCCTGAAAATAAATGCTAGCAAAACAAAAATTCTACATGTAAAAAAACCAAATATATTGCGACATACTATAAACATAATTTTCCACGACTTTGATTGTATACACAAAAATACGATAACAGCACTCGGCGTAAGCGGAGCCGAGGATGTGATGTGTTCTACTAAAATAGAACAAGTGAACAACTTTAAATATCTCGGTGTAGTGGTCGATCACAATCTGACATGGCACGACCACATCGACAACGTCCGTAAAAAACTACGAAAGGTATCCTATATGTTATACCACCTGAACAACTGCTCTAATAACAAGGTCCTTAGGCAAGTTTATTTCGCACTCGGCGAAGCCTACATACGACATGGTATAACAGCATGGGGCAACTCATCTCGTTGCAAAACTTTGCAAAAAAATCAGCACACTTTGCTGAAAATTTTAGCCAAAAACGCGCAAATATACGACACCGATGAACCACTCAACAAACAACTGAACATCTTAAGCGTGGCTGGAGTATACAAAACAACGCTCCTTAACGAATTTTACGGAAATGAAGATTTAAGAATTCAACTAGGCCACCAGCACGGTACACGACGAAGAACGGAGGGAAGATATCAGGTTGCCAGATTCTTCAACAAGTACGGTGCGCGAACGCTAAAAGCAGTGATACCAAGGCTGTTAAACGAGCTTCCAACGAAACTCGTTAACACCACGAATATTTTGAAAAGAAAAAAGGAACTAAAGCAACACTACATCAATGTAAATGCCTAGAAACCCAAAAACACCCGAAATCAACAACAACAAGCCACAACAATTATTAATGATATTATCAACTTTTCTCTGAATTTTTAATGTACTTTTTTGTAATGTACTTTTTATATACCTTTTGTTAAATACTTCTCCTATTTTGAAAGACAACTGAGTTACAATCGATATATATTTTCCTGTGCAGACAAGCCCTCACAAGCTTCGCATATTTTAAGTATACGCGATAGTAGCCATTTTTTTTGTTAACTTTAATTCTTTAATGAGAGAATTAAATGAATTAAATGAATTAATTATATGTTTTATATACTAAATATGTACTTAGATAACATGAATGAATGAATGAATAAAACATAAACTAAACTGAAAAAAAAAAAAAATATGTTCTTCAACTCTTCAATTCAAACGGATTACCGGAAAGATGGAGATCATCCAGCTAACGTGAAAATACAGTTCAGTCGCAAGTACATATAAGCGCTTGTAAATCCGACATAATTTTAGTCGATTAATAGAATATTTTAATCTTAATCTATTACTCTCAAACTACTGGCTGTACGAAAGGGTATGTTAATTGCTCATCATCATGAAACGCAGGGTTACAAGTCCACTAAACGTATAGTGAACTTCCGGCCGGATACGGATGTCGTTACTCATAGGGATCTTCCGCTTTGTGCAGAACGGAACTATGACAAAACTATGTGAGACTCACGAAAAAGCTGCTCGTCGTTTACTCGCACTCCGTCGCTCTCACTATTGTTAACAACAACGGATGCACTTTTTGTTCAACAAGATCTACACGTAATTATGTTAGATCATTGGTGTGGCGTAAATTGTATTAAATTTAATTTTCGAAAATACATGCAGATGACGTTTTTGCGCTCGAAACTGTTAAATGTCAAATACTCTATTGGTTCCTATTATCTGGAAACTTAGGCTTAGGCTGGAAACTTAGGCTTCATTAAACGATGGTCAAAGGAATTTAACGATCCATATACATATAACGAAGCTGCTTTTTATCTCTTTGGTGCGGCCTATTTTGGAATGTGGCTCCCCAGTTTGGAGCCCCAGTTATTATTGCCACATTGCTGATATTGAGTCGGTGCAAAAGCAATTCCTTCTTTTTTGTCTTTTTATTTTTATTTTAAAGCTCTTATATGGATACATTTACTGCCCGTATTTATTGAGTAATATTTACATCAATGTCCCTCGTCTCTTCAGAAGACACTACCATCCTCTTTCCTTAAGCTTTTGCAGAGCAAATTACTTACAACACGAACCGCTTCGGAAAGCCTGCTCGGATTATAACGAGGTTTATGATATTATAAACTTCTGTGACTATACAAAATATAAAATTTTAAATTATCTTAAAAATATTTAATCTCTTGTAACCAACTGTAATTTTGTAAACTAATTCTTACTTTATGTGAATTTTATATTTTACTAAACTGTAATCTTTATATTTAAAACCAGATATAAAATCGTATTTAGATTTAGCTGCCTCTTTCTAAATAAATAAATAAATAAATAATAACATGGGGAGAGAGAGCACTACTATTGCAGGTGTTTAGTGGCGTATTCTTGTCAGAGTACTGCACATTGCCATTGGGGAGCGCACAACAACATCAATCAGTTTCTGTATCATATCGACATGTAGCGGTATCACTGCTGTTGCACTTTACATAAACGAAGTCTTTTTGCGATTGTTTTGTTGAGTAAAACAAAACGTGGCGATAATTTTCGTTGTTCGCTTTAAACCGATTGCGAATCAGTAAATTTACGAATAGGATTGAGCCTTTGCCCGATTATGAATTTGTTATTCGTTGTGCAGGTAAGAACGATTATATTCGTTGCACTTCTTTGATGTATTCATATATCCACATATATAGACAAGGTGTGAAGCACGCCTACTTTTTAGCGTACCCCCAAGTATCAATTCCACTTTGGAGACCACTGATCCAAGCTGCAAACATGACTCGATTGGGCAATTGATTGAAGCAAAGACATTATGCACTTGCTTCTCATACTCACCTAGTATGTTAAAAAAAATTTAAGAGACCAGAAAAATAGATGCGACGTAGAAATTGTAAATACTAAATACATTCTGCTGTTACTTTTAAAATAGATTTTCTCGAATTCAGTTCAGTTTATTGCGCGAACTAGACAGTATTGCAAATTCATTTAGTATTGATTTTTCATTCAAAAAGTTGTTAAAATAAATATATGTACTTACATACATACATATACATTTGCACACATGATTGCTTCAACCTTACTTCGCAATCAAAATTTGTGTAAAAACTATATAAGAGTATAGGAAATATATATTCCTATATTATAGGAAAAAACGATACTTAAAATTTCATTGACATATAAAATAACTTTATATTACAATAAAAGTTATTAAGTAATTAATCAATTGAAAAGTAGAAGTCTAAACGTTTTTAGAACATGGGAATTCCAGATATTCGAATGATGATTCAAGCAGAATTTGAGGTTTTTGGTCATGTGCAAGGTGAGAGCTGAAATGGAAAATATAGTAAAACAACTTTGTTAATTTTTTTATATTAGAGTTCATAAAGTCTATAGTACAAATAAAAACATACTCGTATGTTGCATTATGCTGCATTAAATGCATAATATGGAAAAACATTCAATGAATAATTTAGATATCTTTGTACGCGTTGCCTCTCACAATTAAGGTTCACCTTCAAACGTTGCACATTCTTCAGTAGCTTAAAAAATTAGAGAACATAGATATTATCGAATTTGTACAGATTTTTTAATGCAATAAAGGTTGTACTTCTAACACGGTTTTCTGATGCTCACGGTACCTACATAAATACGACTACATACATATATTTTTCAACAATGGAGTGGCTCAATGTAAAGATTTTCGAGTAAATCAAATTTTGCATAATATTTTTGTCGACTTAATTAAAATCCATAAAAAATTCAAATTTCCTCATAAAACTTGTTCTGTACATTCCTACTATACACTCTATGTTAGGAACGAAAAAAGTTATTACGGTGAGAATTACTCTGTTATGGCGCGTGAAGCATCCTGCTACTGTAATGAGCTGCAGGCTCGTGGGCAATTACTTCCAGTCTAATGGCATTTATAAAAAACAGTCTCGATGAATTACAGCAGCTATATTCGGGGATAATTAACAAGAGTCCTCTGCGTGATTGACCGAATTGTATCTTCTGAAAATCGGAGTGAGGAGTGCGGGAAGAGATCAGCTTCGGGGCAATCATTTATGTCACAGTCTAGCACAGTATGACTGCACACAGCAGAGTAGACTGAGTTAAGTGCTCAAAATTATGGAGGTTATAAGAATACCTCGTTGCAAAATTAAAAGCTACGGAGAGCTTGAGTGATGAGCATAAGACAAGCCTATTGTAAACAGCAGACGAGTACGTAATTAGAGGTAGAATTAGCTGCATAAATAGCATATGCATACGCGTGTATTAAGGCGTAATTGCAAGTTACAAAAATATCGTGTAGAAACAGTGAGAACAAGGGGAGGGAGGGGGGAGGCCTAAACCAGAGCCTTCGGTAATCCACCAGCATATCCTTTTAAACTGTGAAAACCCGTTTTCACAACTAAAGGATTGAAATCTATTGCTTAAGTAACAGACGTAGTAGTAATAAGACGTACGACGCTATCGTAGAAACCAGATCTGCTTTAATTTGCAATAAAGTATGAAGTGGTTACCTGTGTCGAAGGCTTTGGAGAAATCAAGCAAGTGATTATTAATACGGTAAACATCCCCCTATCTAGAGAGACTCTGTAAATCATGGGCAGGAGGAGTTAATCGACAGTCCTAGCAGGAACAGACTTAATAAACAGGTCGTTGATGAACTTAGCATTAAAAATTTATCGCCCACAATGGAGCAGTGTGACAGAGAAAAATGTTATTCCACGGAACCATATTATTGAAGTCGTAGTAAGAAAAAGACTTTTCAGTTGAGTTACGACTCAAAGGAATGCCCAGAGTGCAGAATAGTAGATCATGATCAGATAAGTATATTTGGTCGAAAAGTAGACAGGGAAAGGGATAAGTCCGAGACAATGAAATAGTCGAGCAAGCTGGGGCTATCGTTGGCTGGGAAACCAGTGGGCAAACCATTATTCACAATACTCAGGCCCAGATACATTATCTCGCAATGCTCTAGCACTACAATCGTCACATAACAGATCAACGTTAAAGTGGCCACCAACCACAAAATGCGAAAAATAAATAAGGTGGTTAGAGAGTTCAGTGTTTACTGAACTCTTATTGTCGAGACTGAAAGATCGGGACGGATTGCATACGCTAGAAATAAAGACTTCAACGTCGAGGTCACTAACGCAGATAAATATTAAGTTAGACGATTTAGAAACGGCTTTCGAGTTAAGGATAATGCGACAGTATATAGCCACGCCACCAGCTTTTCTATTTATTTCTAAATATATTAAAGCTATTAAATCTTGAAGAATGAATGCCTCAACTCGATGTAAAACGAAGTTTCAGAGATACAAATAACCTCCACCGAAGACCTCTAGAAAACATTTTTCATATAATCAAACTTGCTAGCTCTGTTTTAGCAATTGGAAAGCGTACACCGTACGAAATATAAACCCAAGTCATCCTCTTATTGTTAAAATATATGTTAACTGATAAATAAATATTGATTACTTTACAAAATCGAGGTTTATTTTCAAAGAAAAAATGTTTACTTACCTTAAAATGGTTTCAGGTTGCTATTTCACCAAGTATTGTCGAGATCTATGCACAAAGGCAGGTATAAAAGGATGGGTTAAGAACACTAAGCAAGGCACAATTGTAGGGAAAATGCAAGGACCGAAGGATGAAATGGATAAAATGTAAAAACTTCTAAAAAATGTTTAATTTAATTTAATTTAATGAATTTAGCAGGATTGATTGGCTCTCACATGAGGGGTCGCCCGGCTGTCAAATAGTTAAATGCGAACTCAGGAACCTAAGCACCCTTAATCGCTTGGACTACAAGGATTTTGCAATTCGATTTTAGTCAAGGGATTTCTGGATTTCGTTTCGATGGATTATGATTTCAAATTTTGTATGGTTTTCTAAAAATTAATAAAATATTAAAATTTGTTACAAATAAGATCACGGAACAGATGTACATATGTATAAATGTAAAATTACAATAAATATTCCGTCGTTCGTTTACGTACATATATATACGTAAATGGATAATATATAAATAAAAATGACGATAGTTATTTTAAACTTAACCTTTAACCATCTACATAGCCTCTACGCTAGCAATTCTAACAATTCTTAAATTCAAAATGATAATGATAAATAAATTACTTTAAAAATATTCCTGCCGTTTGTTTTGCAAAAACTCCATATATTTTCTAATTTTCAAATAATCTTTTCATAAGAACTTTCATATATGTATATTTCAGAAAATTTAATATTTAGCAAGATTGGAAGCGTCCATTGGCCTTCATCCTTTCGAATGACTTCTCAGGATCGTACGTTCTGTGAATTAAAGAGATTAGGCATTTCGTTCTAAATGTTCAGAACTTTTGTAATTTGATTTACTTGTAGAACTCAGCGTAAGCTTGCTTCTTAGGATCATTGATAAAAACTTTAAAGGCAATTGTAACGGCAGCGGTTAATCCCAACGCTACTATCAAATTCCTTTTAATGGTTGCATTGTGGAGGCCGCGTAGCATTGGCTTGCTGGCGCTTGCAGCTGCTGGAGTGCTGGTCATAATTATTGATTTTAATGTTACCTGCTGGAACAAAATTTTAGAGAATATGTTACGTAATTTTTTGTAATCAAAGGAAACACAATTAATAATATTCAAATTTCATTTCTTTTAGTATGCAAATAAGTGCCACTTTACAACACAAGTTCTTTAATATTTGTATGCAATATAAAATAAGCTGTGCTTAACAAATCAATCACCTTTTTCACAAAAGTTAAAGTGCAATACACCAGTTAGTGTTGAAGAAAAAGTACTCGACTTTAATTTTACCCATAAGAAATGAGTACTCAGCCTACAATGGCACTCTACAATTTTATAGACAGAATAATCGTAGAAATTTCTTGCATAAATGTAAAATTGCTATAAAAAATTGGCTTAAATTTACATTCGTACAGAATACCCCCACATTGTTGCTTTCCACGGTGATTACAACAACAGTAAAACTTCTTGCAGCTCTCTTTTGCTTTCAGAGTTATAGTCCCTGGAAATTGAATTTCCCATGTAATTGATATCATTAGTGTATGCATTTCAATTTTCGACCGACTATAACTCGATAACTATACGAGAGCAGATAAAGTTATTCTTGTTGTAATCAGCATTAAACCTACAACAACAAAATTGAGGTGATTCTCTAACGGCAAAGTTTTTCCGCAGCGATTTCCTAATGGTAATGTAGTTCCAATTTTTCAAAAAACTTAATTTATACATACAATTTATATACAATATAATTTTATATACCAGTATGCAGTTTTTTAATACTTCAAATTAAGTACATTAAGTACACAAATTCTCCATCACTATCAGGGAAGTGAATTCTAGGAAATGGGAAATTTAATAGGTGTATATTAGGTAATCGGATAGTTAAAGAAATTTATTACATATGAAATATATATATTATATACGAAATATGATACATAGTACTAAAAGGCTACAAATTATTAAAATTTTAAAGATATGTATATTACAACTACAAATTATTATAAGCTGCGTTTTTGTAATGAACTGAAAATTAATGAAGAGGAAATTTCGCTAAAATCGAAATCGCGCCCAACTTCATTTCATAATCTTTCATACGTAGAGTATACAGGTCTCCATACAAAAATATCATTCAATTTTATTTTTTATGTTTTTCAAAATTTTGCAACATTCAAAATAGAGGGAAATCTTAAAATTTCCCTATAACCCAGATAGGCCCATATTACATTGCAAACAGTTGTTCGATCAAACAGTCACATTGTTATTGTTTTCTGTATAAAGCTGTCAACTCTCAGTTCATCCGTTTTCATTTTCTCACAGATGAACTGAGACTTGACAGCTTTATACAGGAAACAAAAACAATGTGATTGTTTGATCGAACAACTGTTTCCAATGTAATATGGGTCAAACAGAACAGAGTTGTTGTGTGGTGTAATAAAAAAGTATGCATGTTTTGGAGTGAAAAAGCTGCTTTCCACTGGAATAAAGGAGGATTGCGTGACAGGATTGCGCAATCAAAAAATTTGCCGTCGACGACTCCAAATTTCAATCAAAACGGTGTTGTTGTGTGGCGTAATAAAAAAGTGTGCACATTTTGAAATAAAAAAGATCCACTTTTACCAGAAAAAGTAATTTTGGGTGAAAATAATTGCGCAAAGCAACTCTTTATTTCTGCAACCAATTCCATCCAAGTAAATATTTACTTCGTTGGTTGCGATTGCTTATTATATTTCGTGCTTTGAACAAAATGTTTAGCGTTTGTTAATAATTTAAGTAGAATTTCCTCTAATTCTTTAATTGTTTGCATTGTTTATCACTTTTGATATTTGTAATGCCTGCGAAAATCGCAAATAGTTATGAAATACTACGCATAGTTCCAATACTATTTTTGACAGATTGCTGGCAAACTGATTGCAATGTAACATACCAGCAAATAAAAAATTGTTGAGAGAGTAAAATATTCCAATTTGCAGCAATCAAAAAATTGCAATGTAACATGGCACTAACATAGCAAGCAAACAGATTTGACGGGAGATTAAAATAGTTCATTTCATTGGACTGTTTGATCGAACAACTGTTTGCAAAGTAATATGGGCCATAGAGACCTGGGTAACTGAGTAAGTGTCAGTTGTATGGCGAAGATCTATACAGTTCATTAAAAAAACGCAGCTATAATTAGGTAGGCACATAAACGACACACATTCATTGCGCAAAGTACATGTCAGCCAGCAGCCAAAATTTATAGAAAACAAGGGCTTGTTTCTGTAACTTTAATCGAACGGTTTTCTCGTTTGACGTTCGAAATTGATGTCATGGTGACGTCATCTAACAACCAAATTTTTCTCACTGACGTCACTCAGAACGAAAAGCATTTGTATCGCTAACGATGATATGAATCTCAAAATTTTAAAATAGACTTAAAAAAATATATTACTAAGTAAAAAGATTCAACTAAAAATGTATTTTCTGACATTTAACTGTAAATCATGACTAGTTTTCATCCACAAACATATCCGCCTTAATTTTATCCTCCACTTCAATTTTCTTATTGTTGTTGTTTTCATTTGTTATGCTGATTATAATATCAACTTTTTTGTTCTCGTATAGTTATCGAGTTATAGCGCGTCTAAAATTGAAATTCTTATCTCTACATCTTCTCTACTATTATAGATATAAGTACTGGTACCGATACTATTATAAAGGAATTTTAAATACCTTTTACTTATGTAAATTAAAATTTTGTGGAAAAATTGCTTTTAGAGAAAAACGGCTTTTTATAATTTTAGTACTTTTTGCCCATTTATTAATTTGTTCCTAAGCAAAATGTCTAATTGGCCTATATAGTTTTTAATAACGGAGGAAAACGTTCCGCTCTGTGAAACGTAATATTTGACGTATCGTATAATATATGAATATGTAATGCGGATATTACACTACTGGCGATATTCACTACAACCATTGTTCGCAAAACTGTGAAATATTTATTGCTTTCTGTACAAAGTTATCAACCTCAAGCTCTCAGCTTAAGTTCACCCAGAGAACTTCCATCCATGAACTTCTGCGAGGCGACCCAAACTAATGCTGTCGAAGAGGCCAAACTTCTACACAACCGTATAAAACGTCCACTTGATTTATAAATATTGCTATTTGTTTGCTCTATGTGTAACCACAACACCAAACAAAATTTTGCAAGAGAGCAGAAATGGTTCATTAAGGGCAAACAATGCACGTAGTGTAATATCGACATAACATTGTTTTTCTTGACCAATTGTTTTTCTTGACCTAGCATTCTTGACCAAGAGCTGCGTTTTATTAAATAAACCACACAGGTTTTCATACTAGATTTCTTTTAATTTTTATTTGACGTTTGTTGAATGCGTGAGGTTTGCTACAATTAAAAAAAGCGAAATCTTAAAATTTCCCTATAATCTAGGTACATGGGTAAAATCTTGGAAAATGTCATTTGTATGGCGAAGTTCGTTACAGTTCTTTAAAAAACAAAACTAATAATGAAATACTGATAATGAATAGTATGGAAATATAGTTATAAGTCTGTAAATTGTTTTATGAATCAAGGGTATTAAACTAAATGTCCATTTGGTTGTTCGGATCAAATTAGACATAAAATTGACTGATTTCTTTATAATTTCTATAGAACATATTACACTTATGTTAAGCGTTTATAAAATAAAATAAAAAATCTTAAATGCATTGACAAAAGTTCTATATAACATATAATAATGATAATATAAAAATTCTGTATAATGTATAGGACGATATGTAATGTTAGATCATAAGCTTATAATAACAGCGTTTCTATAATATATGAGGGTGAGATAACCTCTAAAGAGGTTCGAAATAATCAAAGGTTGCATTTTCAAAATTTAAATTCTGCCAGAAGATTAAATTTCGTATTAATTCATAATTTACATGAGAATGGAATTCACATTCACTCAATGAAAACGTCAACGATTTCAAAGTGCGATTCTTATCCATGTGTTAAAAATTTTTTTCTTCATTTAAAAGTCAGTGAGAATTAAAACACTGATTCTTAATTTCCAATTTCAATATTTCAGTTTTTTTTGATTAAGTTGAACACATCTTAAAAATTTTGTTAATTCGTTTTAACGATTCTCGAACATTTCCCACTATTTTTTTTGTAGTGGAAAACTTACATAAATTACACTGGAAAACCTGTATAAAAATGGCCTACAACATTGGAAATAGTTGGAATGTGATTTTCTATATTGTTTTCTCCTCATATTATTCATATAAAGCTATCTTACTCTACCATGCTATTGCTCGAATAAATCGTTGAAGTCGCGAAGTGGAAGTCAAATGCAAATGGCGGTTGTTATTGTTCGTGGTCGAAAATTTCTTCTCAATACTAAATTCTTAATAATTTTAAAAAAAATCATTAAAATCACAGACTAATTTTTTTGGAAACATAAAAACTAAATAGTAAAGAACACATGTGCATATAAATTGAATGAATTAAATATAGGAAAACAATAAAATAATGCAAAGAAAAAAGTGTATAAAATAAAGTGAAAGAAAATTTCATCAGTGGAACGAACAGTTTTTTGGTTCGCTTGAGGACGGGGCTCACCTGAAATCTTTGCGAACATTGGTAATTATATATTTTACCTGTTTCGGAAACAAAACTAAAGTGTAAAATACAATTAAATTGTAATATAAACTTAGAAAAACGGAAGCAGAGTGCGGGAGATCTGTTTTTTCATCAGATATGTTGTTAAGTGTTAATCGACTGGGAAGAAGAAGAAATGAGTTATTAAAGAAGGAAAGAAAACAGAAGTATGTGCGTGCGAGGAATTTATTTAAGCAGGAGTTGGTTTTTGGTTATAATTAATCTATAACAACTAAATAAGCAAATCTGCGTCAACCGAATGCGTAAAAAAGTCACGCTGCATACGACGTCGTAGTCATCTAGAAACCAGAGTTACTTGTCCGCGCCCGTCATTACCATCAACACGTCGATATAACCTAAGGCCGGAACTCCTAGTGACAAATTTACAAAAAAAAAACTAAAACACAAGCCCAAAGATATGTTAAAATTAAATTTTTCCGTATAAAGATAGAATTAGGGACAGTGTTGCCATACGATTTGAACATACGATATTTTAATATTTTTTTTATAATAATAAAAAATTAAAAATGTGCTATGGTTTCTGTAATTTGCAGTAGTATTTTTTGTGCGAATGATGATTAACTTTATCGGAACTATTAGAATTTGTTAAATGTATGAGTTTTTCAAATTTTTACTAATTAATCCTCTGTCGAGTGTGATTGTCGTGTGATGATATGCAATTTAAACAGGTAAGTGGTCTTTTTTTTTGGAAATTTATTTGTATTAATTTAATCTTCCAACGGGAAAATCTAATTTCGGATACGGACAACTGAAAACTTTGAGACATACATAGATTCTGGATTAAGAAGATCAGAAAAATTTTACGAAAATGCACAATATAATTGACATAAGTAGAGTAGCTCATTCGCTCAGAACGAATTTTTCATTTCTGTTATAGCTCCTACCGTCCGCAGTCTAAACATGAAAAAATATCATCGGTCGCGTTTTTATTTGTTCAAATGTGGAAGTTTTGCATACCTTGAAGAGCCGTATCTTGAAAACCAAATGAGATATGGGAGTGAGGTAGGAGTTTGAAAGATTATTTGCGTCCTTTCTTTTGTACCAAAATAAATTTTTACGATTATCCATACTAATATATAAATGCGACTAATATATAAATAAGCCACGGGAAAAGTCTTCCATACTTCTAGCGTCTCTTCCCTCATTTAATTTCAATGAAATCTATACCGATTTGTAGGTATTTTTCTTGTATACTGCACGAAAAAAGAGTGCAAACTAATTGCAATTTTATCTGCGTTAAAAGATATCAGGTATTACGTCCCAGTAAATAAACATTGTTTATCAACATATGTTGCTAAGCATGAAAATTCATTGGTTAATTGAGTTAAAAGAGGAGGAGTTGTTTCTATTCATAGACGAGCAGTCAATTTGAATTTTATATTAAACGGTTTTATAATATACGATGTAATGTAATCGCAATGCAATTCTTTTAAAATTAGTACTCCGTGAATCATTAACTTTATTATATTGCCTACCTTTCTAAAGCTCAAAAAACTGTTCAAAGAGACATACTTTTTGTATATCTTAATTTAAAAATTGTTTTAAATTAATTGCTACAAATTGTTGTTTTGAGACCAAGTTGCTATATTGCTACAAATGTCGAAATAAATTCGACCGTTCATTTTTGGTAAAAAGAGTGTATAAAATGAATTTTAGATATTGAAGTGCTTTCAAATAATGTAATTTTGTTTCGATGTCACACTTGGTTGGAGATAACTAATTTTAATTAAAACCAATTATTTGACTTTAAACCTCTCTTAACTTCAAAGGGATGAGTTCAATAAAAACGTCCATTTCCACGTTAGAAAAAGTGGCACGAATCGTTGCGAAAGACGAATAGTCTACGGTGTTCCATATAACAATAATGTTAAGTAATAGGTGATGTGATATTATATCTTTACCTTATTCATCAGAATTATGATAATTTATTTTATTTTTCAAATTTATAAAAATTATTAAGTTGAGTTGTGGATAAATAAAGAAATTGTGTGATTTCCATTACATGGTGTGAAAATATAAGGTGGCAACGTTGATAAGACAGTAAAGTGCTCTCTCGCTCAGACTTTAAATATGCAAACTTAATTTTTTGTTTAAGATTGGAACCAAAATGGCGGCGGTATCGATAACAAGAGCAAAAGGATGAAAGGAAGGATCAATGCTCGAAAGTGAAAATAAACCAAATCAAATTTTATTTCTAAGCATTAGCATAATGATCTTAATATGGTGTGGATTCCTATCACCGAATAATTTTGAAAAGTAGAACATTTTGGTGAAATCTTTTAGGTGCTTAGCGATAGAATAGCCGTCCCTTTCTTGTTTGTTCTGGAATGTAATGAACACTGCTTGTATTGGAAGAAATGCAAAAACAAAAACCAGAAACGTCAAAAACTTGTATTTTGGATCTTTACTTTGCTGTTTATTTTAATGGCGTAGTGAATAAAAAGGGAAATTATGCAAATATTCCTCGGCCAGTAGCTTTTTCTAAATTGTTTAAATAAAAGATCATCAGCAAATGCAGTCCTTTTCATGCAGTCCTGAGTTACATTATTAGATTGAATTATTCAATAATTATATCAGTTATATATAACTATACAATAGAATACAATATGCATATGTATGAATTATATCTGCATATGTACATGCATCCATATATCAATATATATACACCATGTTTTTCATATATATTTTTTGTTAGCATTATATATTAAGTTATATTTTCATGATAATGCCATTATAAATTTTTTACCATAGGTTGATGCAAACTAAGGCTACGATCCACTAGTTAAGTTACAGTATATACGGATAAAGTTTGGTTATTTTGATAGTAATAAATACTAAAATGTGCAGGAAGAGTACTCATTATTATATTTTTTGTTATGTTTAGTTTTTATCTTTCACGGATTGTTGTCATTAATCTATTCTGCAATAGGATTGTTATGATGAAGTTGATAGAATTTTTGCCCTTTCTCAAAAATATATACATATGTACATATTAAAAATTTAGAAAAGAATATGAAAAATGAACATTCGAAAATGTTCTAATTCTGTTTTTGAAGGTAGGTATGAAAATTAAGATAAAAGTGCTGGGCATTTATGTATGTAGATTTAATTTTGAAATTTAAGTTTTCAATGTAATAATTATATAGCGTGGAGTTTTTGAGCTTGGACTTGTGTGACTATAATGACATCTGTGTATTTCTAGAGACAAATAATTGATAGTATAACTGTCAATTATTTTGTACTTATAGTTTTTAATTTGCCTTTTTATAATATATTTTAGAGTGAACAAGGGAACAGTGTGCGGATAGCATTGTCGATTCCGAAGGATGCGGCGTTACGATTACGCCAACTGGCAGCCGAGGGCAATGCAGCGTTGCGTGCCCTTGGAATAAAGGCTGTACAATTAGATGGCGATTCTGTGATATCCTTGAAAATAGCAGGGCAGGATGTTTGTCTTGGGACAGGTAAAACAGGTAATAATGACAATATAATATAAAAAGGTGCGATTTCCTTAGATGGAATTATATTTGCAGAGAATTCTACTGGTCCATTACACGAGGCGGCTGGAACGCCCTCCTCAAACACAGTCACCAACAACCGTGATTTTAACGACATAACGAGGTTATTGACTTCGGGTTGCAGTGGAAACAGTTATGGAAATAATTCCAGCTTGGATATTAATCTCGATGGGCCATCTACAAGTGCATATGCCCGTCAGCAGCTACTGCAACAACAAACCCCCTCACAGATGGTATCTACTGCCACAGCTGCCGGTGGAGAGACGTTGACTCTCCAGCAGCAGCAACAGCGGCGAAATATTGCTTTGTGTAACTCTAGTGGTGGCAATAGTAATGCAGTCAACCTTCTCAGTAAACAGCAGCAGGGACCAGTTAGCAATATCGATTTTACATCAACGACGCCATCTGTTTTTAAATCACCTAACACAGTGTGTCCCATGGATGGGAAAGTTCCAGTCCCTCCCCTGCCGCTGAATCAAGTTGGTGGCACTAGCGCGCGTGAGTTCCCCTTCGAAAGTATGAGGCAGGCTCGTGTGCTACAGGGTAGAGAAAATGCGATCAACAGCGGGGTAGCAATGAATGTGCCATCCTCGTTGTCAGTGGGTGTTGGAAGTATTGGTGGAACTGGTTTACTACATTCTCAACAGTCACCGCAACATCAAATCATGAGTGGTGTCGGTCCACCGCCAAATGTCGCTTTGAAAGTGATAAAAGGTTCTCAGAGTGGGGAAGTTATTTCAGCAGTGACAACTACGACAAAATCTCAATTTTTACAACCGCCGCCTCCACCATATCCTGGGTTAGGAGCAACTTCTACTGGCGCAGTTTCCTCTTCTCAAGCCATAAAGCAACCAGTGCAGAACTACATACAAAGCCCCACCGGTCGCGGACTTGGTGCAGTTGCGGCACCAACAAACGCAGTAAATAATATATCCATTTCTTCACCGCTGTTGGTAAATCTCCTGCAAAATGACGGATCAACAACAGCGAATCAGATGAAATCTCAAAATTCGCCTTCACAACAGCCACTGCAGCAACAGCTCTTGCACGAGACTTCAAGTAATCTAAACATAACTAACATGAGCCCGAATCCATCTGGAAGTCAGATGCAGCAGCAACAGCTTTTAAATTCCCCCATGCGGACGTCGACAATAACAGCAGATCTTATACTGCCACACCAACAAAGCGCGGAGCTTGTTCTTGGTGTGCCTTCTTCTCCCGTAGCAAACGGAAACGCTCAGCAGTCCAGGCAGATACAGCAACAACAACAATTACCACAGCAACTGTTGATGAGCCCCAACAATAACAACATGTACACTCAACCGCACCAGCAACAGCAACAGCAACAAATGAGGTTTCAAACGCAGCACCAACAGCTTTCACCACAGCAAGCCGCATTGTTACGACAACAACAATTGCAAAGGCAACAACAATTGCAGGCAAGCGCTGCTGTTGCAAGCATGCACCCACAACGTTTTGTACATCAGTTCCAACAACAGCAGCAACTTATACAGCCGCAGCAAGTTGTCAGTCCTATGATGCAGCAACAAATGCGACAGATACGACCAAATTTACAGCCACAACAAACGCGACATACCGGCATGCAACAGCTGCAACAACTTTCATTCGTTGGCGGGGGTGGTATGTCCCCCGCGTCTCATTCGCCAGCTTCAAGCCAACACTCTTTGCATAGCCCACTGATGGCTTCTCAACAACAGTCTTTGTTATCTCCTTCAACAACACCTTGCCAATCACCACATCTTACACAACAACAGCTACATATTCAGCAGCAGCACCACCAACAGCAACAAACATTGCTTCGACCACCATCAACTTCTCCGTCACTTAACAATAACGCGAACTTAATACCAACACCTCATGTACCTCCATCTTCATTTGTAGCACCAAATGGCGCAGCTTTACCAACACTTGCTCCACCGCCTGATTACAACCAAGTAATTGCTGCCTCACGTTGGCCATCCTTGAATAAACCTATGGACTCTGCAACAAAGAGCAGTTTTCAAGAGTTTACACGTTATCAAATGCAATACAATTTACAACAACAGCAGATTAAGGAACAATGCAACACTCAGCAGCAGCAGTTATTGACACATCCCGTGGCTGGTGAACTGGATAGCTCGTCGGCTTTATCAACTACAGCACCCGTAGCTGACCACACTGGTGCTGCAGGTTTGGTTGATCCACTCATAACACTGTCCGATCTGGAAGAACTTACTAAAACTGATTTGGATGCGCTTCTGCCAACATTAAGTTGTGATCTAGACTCCAATCTAAGTATTGACGATAAGAAGGAATTGGAATCGTTACTTCAAGATGCAAAGGACCTCGATTTAGATTTGATTGAGCAGAATCTATCCGAGGTTGGTGTGGATGTGGACGTTGATGTCGGCGACGTGGTTGATGTCAATGCCGACAATGAATTGCTTGGAGACGAATTAACAGATGCAGAAAATGCAAATCTCGACTTGAATTTAAATCTTAATTTAAATCACATGCAGCTGGAGATGCAATCGCAGGACCATTTTTTGTCGCCGCAGCAAGTTACACCTAATAGTACAACATTAAGTTCTCAACATCACCAAATAATGCAAATAACACATCAGCATCAACACCAGCAGCAGCAACAACATCAGCAGCAACAAGAGCATCGGCAGCAACAACAGCAGCAGCAACAGCATATTCTGCATCAACAGCAGATGCAACTAACAAATGAAATTTTGCAGCAGCGCCAGCAGCAACAGCATCAACAGCTTCAACTTCAACAGCAACGACAGTTACAGCAAGTACCTCAACAACATTATCAGCAGCAATTCGTGCCAAGCGAGGCAACATTATTTAAGCAATATTCACAGCAATCGCAAATGCAACGCACTTTTGGGAGCACCAGTAACGCATTCATTCGTTCAACTTCTGCATCGTCGGTAAACTCTACATCAGCTCACCGCCAATTCCTAATAAATCCGCTGACAGGCGAGCTTGAGCCGATACCAAGCGACGACAGTGAAACTGAAGCCGAGCAGGAGACACAGCAATTATTATCTGCCCTGAGTGGCCTTAATAATAATATGAATCTACTTTTGCCGAATTCGTCGTTGTTCTCAGAGGAAGAGGAAACATCCAATTCAATTAATACGGTCATTACTCCCAAATCATATGCAGTGGAACAAAATAACGGTGTGGCTAGCATTGGCAGTGACACTGATCGATCCCGTGAATCTCTTAATTCAAACAAATCGGTTCGCAGTAGAAAATCGGGAACAGCAGCACGAAGAAGCAATACAATGTGCAATAATAAGCTTCCGACTCAGCCAGAGATTGGTTCCAATTCTGCTTCGCCGTGTTCAGCCAACAGCTCACAAGCAGTCATTTTGGGGGCAATGACCACTCCTAACACTAAGAAGCCGCGAGCAAAACCAAATCTGTTGCGACAGAAATTGCAGCAGGGAGTGCGCGAAAAGAAAAAAGAAGCTGCAGGAGGGGCCGCCAAACCAAAACGTGAACGGGTAAAAGCGGGCAGTAAAACAAAAGCAGATGCAAAGGCAGATATAGCTTCGGAAAGTTCTGTTTCTTCTACCGCAGCAACAGTTGCGTCGGTCACGGAAACACCGTATTCGAATGAGAAAATTAAACTACGTCTTAAGCTGGAGAAGTCTAAACCAGTATCTCCAGCTTATAAAGTAGACGTGAGCTTTGTGCAATCTCCTATACTTGAACCGTCTACTACCGAAAATGCATCTGATGGTCATCGCAATAGTTGTCAGCTTAATTCCCTAACTTTGGCTAATACATCTCAGCAGCCGCACCGGCAGCAGGAAAATCAGCCGGCACAACAAGTTCAGAAGTTGCTACAACAACAACAGATGCAACAGCAGCTGCAACAACAACAGCGACAGCAGATACAAAAACAACAATCCCATGTGAAAAAGCATCAACAATTGCAACAAAAGAAAACACAGGAACAAAAGCAACAAGAGCATAAACAACAACAACAAGAGCATAAACAACAACAACAAGAGCATAAACAACAACAAGAGCATAAACAACAACAACAACAACTCCAGCAGAAGCAGCAACAACAAAGTGTACAACAACAATCGTCCCAACACCAACAACAGCAGCACCAACAACAACTGCAGGCCCAACAACAACAACAGCAGCAGAAACTTCAGCAACGGCTTCAGCTGCAGCAACCGCTTCAACAACAAGGGCATCAACTTAAACCGCAGCTGGAGCTTCAACCACAGCAAAAACAACAGCATCAACAACAACCACAACAACAGCAGCAACGACAACAATCACCACAAAAACAACCGAATGCTCAACAAAAGTCACCACTCCTGATCCATCCACCTTTTACCAATATCACTCCTCCGCATGTCTCCGGGTCTGCATCACCGGCCGCAGATGAGCCACGTGTCCCGCCTCTTCACATCAGTCTTCGAGGGGGAAAAAATTCAATAGTGATTAAAACCACCCGTAAGGATCGTAAAAAAATTGTTAACGGCAATGATGACACAACCTCCTCCGACGCAAAGACAAAACCACTCAAGCGAAGCTACACTAATGCTGTGTCAAAAGATGAGCAACAGCATTTAGTGCTGGATGAGATAGAAGCCAAACAAATGAAAACCCTGCCCTCTTATAATGGCAAACCAAGTACAGTGGCACCGAATGATAATAGTGCTATGAAGCTAAAGGTTGCAACAGCAGTGAGCCTAAGCACCGTTGCTTCTGCTACACCGCCTCCTCCTCCACCTCCACCATCTTTGACGGGCAGAAATGGGCTTACAATAAGCACTATTTCTGCTTTAGATAACAAAAATAACAATATCGTGTCGACAATTGGGTCCACAAATGTAGGTACTCTGCCGCAGCATGTAACTACGTCAAAAATCTCGGCTGGCAATTCTTCCTTAACAAGTACCAATAATAGCGTGGTCAGTCGCGTTGCTAATCACATACTACTTAAAAATGCATTAAAGTCCGCATCGAAACAAATACCTCCGAGCGTGGGGGTTATTAATGTGGGGAAACCTCTTCCTAAAAATCAAAAACCACCTTCTTACAGAGCAGCTGTACAACAGCTGCAACTGCAAAAGCAACAGCAAATAGCACAAACAGCGCTAACGGTGTTAAAGCAGACAAGCAAATTGCCCTCGACTCTACTTGCGGGCGAAATTGTTTCGGAAAAAGTAAGTACTATTAACTCGCAACTTTCTGACAATAATCAACAACACATTGAACACAATACACAGAAAGGAGGTTTTGCTGTAAAGGGAACTGCGCCCGGCAAAGTGCCGCCTGGCTCTGGTCAACAACAGTGTACAAATTTTGTAAATAATGCTCCTAACGACCACATGGACACTAAATCGAGTGCAGAGATCACAAGCGTCTCAGCTCTAACAAACTCAATGCCAGTAGCTGCTGTTGCAATCGCTGCAGCGTTGCGTAGTTCACCGTCGAGCAATGGCAGTGGAACACCTGGACATGGAAATAATGGTACAGGAGAGGACAGTGGAATCGAGTCTATGGACGCTCTGTCTGAAAAAAGTCCGAATCAGCCATCGTTGTCATGTAGCCCAGGTCAACAACACGCACTCGATAAATCAAGGCCAGCTATTTCTGCACCAGAAACTACAACAGTAATGGCAGTGACTGTAAAAGAAACCCATGGAAACGAAACCTCTGTTGAACGAAGCGCGGTAAATTCCAAGGCCATTGCTGACGTCAAACTATCGGCAAAACTTAATGATCAAAACGCTATTGCAATTGCCGATGATGAAATCGAAAAAGCTCTAGCCAAAATGGAAGGTTTACAAAGCCTCTCTGAGGATATAGAGCTTACATTGATGACAGCAGTTGCTAATGAAGATATTAAAGGTGTAACGGCGACCACTATTAATGGAGAACATGCATCACCCGCCGAAGAGTTCGACAATGCAGATGATCTCATTAAAAACTTAACCGAAGTTGTTGAAGCCGATATAAATTTGCTCCCACCGCAGGTAGTTTCTGAAAAAGTTGAGGCTTCTGTTAATGCAAGAAATGAGCATGATAATGAAACTGCAACGGTCGGGTGCAAGGAAGAAAAAAATCTGGACACTAAGACTGCTATTTCAGTCGTCGAGGAGAAAAAAAGTAGTGCTAGCACAAAGGTTGCTGATGTTAATCACAAACATGTTTATGTAAAAGTTGAAAAGATGACGGCTGCAGCAACTAAAATGCTAAATATTGATTCTACTTGTACATCAGCGGAGGTGAATGAAAAACAACAGTTTGTATTAACACCAATTTCAATCGAGATTCCAACGCAGTCGGATTCGGATTTACCTCGAATACGCACGCGTGCTAGCAGTCGCTTAGAGAGTCCCATGGTGGATGCTAGCAAGCAAAGTGCTGCAGTGACTATGCACAGCGAAGTAAATACAGCCACAGTAGTTTCTTCCAACAAACATGTGATATCAACAAGAGGTAGCACTGTGAGTCCCAAGCTGAATACTCCAATGGCAGTGGGAAACAAACGCAAACGTGATGAATCAGAAAGCTGCAGTAGTACCGAAAACGATGGAAAGAGATTATGCAACAGCGCAGAACTCAAATCGAGCCCAGATACTTCTACTTCCTCAGCATCGGCAGAAAGTGAAGATACAACAAAGAAACGCGAAGAATCATCGGATTCTGATGAGCCTCTTATTGAAGTTGCTGGTAAAGTACGCAACTCAAAAGCAGGTAATACTTCTGTTAGCAGTAATGCAGACGCATTTCTAACAGCAAACACAACACCATTAACAAAAACTGCAAGTGTGGAAAGCGTCACTGGTGCTGTCCCTGAAAAAATTGCACGCAATAGCCGCACGCATCAACAGCAAAGTAAGTAACGTTGATTAATTTTTATCTACGTTTCATTTTTATGTTATATTATATGCAGAAGTGGTCCAGAATAGCGGTTCAAGTACAACAACGTCGCAGATAATGACTACTGCAAATTTAATATCCGCAGAAGCACCTGTTTTGGCGAAAAGTATAAAAACGTCCTCCCCAAGCAATGTCAATAGTAACATAAATAGTACAGCGGCAGCATCAATAGCAACTCCGAACTGTAGTTCTAATCATCCTAATTATAATAGCAGTACCATGACATTTGCTACTGGAACGGCAACAACGACCCTTGCATCTTCACCGAATGTGGTGCAATCTACTCGAGGTTCATCGGCTGCTGTCAGCGCTGTAAGTTCCAGCAATAATAATAACAATTGTAGCAGCAATCCAGTCGATGAAAAAGTTGGCACGAGACGAAGTGTACGTGCTAGCGCTGCGGCTAATAAAATTATATATAGTCGAGGATATGCGGCTGCAGCAGGTGTACATTCGGCCGAACAAAAGACCGCAGTGCCGCGAATAGTACATGCAGCAGAAAGCGTTGCCGATGCTCGCCGAAAAACGCGAAGTGCTGGTATGTAAAATTTTAGATTTTCGTGTTTGCTGGTAGAAATGGTTTCCGATAAATTTATGCTGAACCCGGTTTATTCTTCACGATTCCTATGAAGAAAAAAATTCGCTATTCGACTTTTATTTCATCATCAATAACTTTTAATTTTTTTCTCTTATTATTACTATTAATAAAGGAAATTGTGTTATGATTAATTAAAGTTCTGATTAGCGTTTAGCTTTTATTAAAATCCTACTAAATGTGCAAAGCAGTGCTTTTTGTTAATAGATATATAAATATATTTCACAGTAATTGGAGAAGCATCACTCACTGAGGGACGTCGGAGAAGAGGCTCACGTGACTTCAAGTGACCAATGCCATGCGCCTCGGCCACAGAAACGTACGAAAATGAACCATTTGACGATGAAGAAGTTGCAAATTTTGGTGAAGCAAACTTCTTATTGGCCGAGACGCAGGATGTATCAATAGCAACAGAATATGCTGCAGTTAATTTAATCAATAATGATGTTGTTGAGGACATTTTATCGCACTCCGTTAATTCAGCAATAGAACACGATCACTTGCTAGAATATCACACCGATATTGCAAATGAAGCAGTAAGCCTCTTACTACCAGAGATGGAGCCAACCGCAGGAATGGACTGTACTAACTTTGTAGATTTTGATGAATTCAATTTGTGCCTCACAAACATACTCAGTGACAACGATAACGTTGATTTATCTAGGGACGACATGCTTGGAGTTAATATCGATGCAGGAGATCAAAGTCAAAGCACAATTAGCAGCAGTAGCAATTGGAACAAGTTGTTGACGCAAAATACTCAAATTGATGATATTTTGAAAGTGGTACAAATTGGCGATGAATCCGACGAATTCGACGATGGCAGAGGAACCGAAGCAAGTCCACATATACTTCAATATTCTACAAAGAGTAATTGTGGAAATGAAACTGTAAATTGTTTTGAAGGAAATGATGGTGAGCAACGTAATACTGCGCAGAAACAAGAAGTGCTGCAACAGGAGGAAGTTGGTTCAGTTGGTAATGCGTCAGTAGAATTGAATGTTATGAGTAGTAGCATGAATAGTCACGGCCTTTTAAATTTGTTTCAATAATAGTTGATATTTTAAGAATATTTAAAAATGGAAATGAGATCCACCAAATATGGAATGCGCAGGATTACATTTTTGAAAATAGATACAAAATCAGTTAAAATTGCAACCAATCTAGGGTAGAGAGCCATAAAAAATTTGATTTTGGGTTTAAATTGTTACGTTCTCTAAAATTGCTTTCAATAAAATAACATCTATTCAATTTTTCAGATGGAATTTTCAAAATCCATCCTGAATAATTACCATGAAATGAAACAAAGATAAGACTCCGATCAAAAGTATAATAGAGCACACTTACTTTGCAGGATAAAAATTTTTGTCCCAAACATTTTTCTAAAATGAAAGAAGATTGTTTCTTGAGGAAATGGACATCTTTCAAAACAATAAATTTTTGTGAAATAGACGAATGTTCGGTCGCTTGTTCAATTCCTCCTATGCTGTAAATGCATTTTATACTTCGTATATTTCTTTGCATTATTTTTTTACATAAAAAGTAACAAATGTTTGTGTAGCATAAACGACGAATATCATCATCTGTCACGTTGTAATGAAAAACCGCTAAAAAATTTGGTTTTGATTTATGCTAGAAAAATACATTTACAATATTTAGCTGAAATAAGACTAAAACAGCACGTTCGTAGAATGCATATGTTTGATATATGTATATAGCACTTAGTGGTCTTGCTCACAAACACGTTTAAATGTATATTACAAATAAGAATAGATTATGGATTTTTGCAATACTGTAAATATGTATTTTTCACTATATAATTACCACAATTTATTACTAAGAAATAAGGACAAAATACCCAATATTTTAGTTGTTTGTACTTTTATTTTGATATTCATAACTTCTATATGCTTAAAATGCGTAAGCTACACACAAACACATATGTTAAAATGCTTAGATACTGATACTGAAATATAGGTCAACGTTAGAGTTTAAATTTGTAAAACAACATTTAAAACAAAATAATAAATTTAATTATGTATTTAAAATATAATTTTTCAATAAGTAAAAATGGCAAGAATTTATTTATATAATTAAATATTTATATATTAAGAATTACGTTTGTGTTGTTAAGAAATGCATAATAGAGAAAGTAAGAATAAAGTAGAACAAGGAGCAAAAGATTGCATTATGAAATTATTTGTATATATTTTTTGTTTGTTTACAGTTATGATCGACAGGACACACACACACACACACACGCTCCCTCATACATATACACTTACACATCCACAAACAAATAAACACGTCTGAATATTCTTATTGTGAAAATAATTGGATTATTTTACGTTTAGTAGTATATATTTGTATTTGTGTCCTCCGCTATTTACATGCAATTGTTTTTATATAAATTTAATTTTCTTTCTGTAAATATTTTAATCGTTTTATTAATATTGCTTTTGAATACATTTTATAAAAACAAATACAAATAAATAAAACAAAACAAAGTGTCTTAAAAAGTTAGTATTAAAGTTTATAATTTAAATAACATGCGAAATACAATATTAATACAAAAACAAATGTGAAAATAATAAAGAATTATGCAAATAAATTTTGAATAGTAATTCGAATTGAAGACATTCAGAATAAAAATTATATTATTACAAAATTATGAAAATAAATGTGTTTTTATTCAAATTCAATGTTAATAATTTCTGCTTTGGTTCCACATTAACACTGAATAAACTAAGCGGAAGAGACTTCAAATATAAAGGTAATAGAAATCACCGAATTATGCGATTGGCTTGAAAAAATCAATATAATTGAAATAGGCATGGAAAATGATTAACAATTGTTTAAGTTTTTCGCCAATTCAAAATTTTTCGCCACCTTTTATCGTGTAACGATATACAAACGATATATATAGTATAGTATACCAATATACAATATATATATACTCAATTCTGTTTTTACACGGAAATTGGTTCCAGGAAAAACCGTGTTAAAAAAAAACCGTGTAAAAAAAGACATTATTCGTATACAAAATAGGTGATTGGTTCCTTATCTCTAAAACCTATTGAAATTAGTGAAAAACTAGGATTTCTTAAGAAGAACTATTCAGGTTTATTTTATTAAATCACATATATAATGTGTTTTTACACAAGCATAATTATTAAAGAAAAAAAAATAGTTCAGAAAATATTAACACATTCTAGTTGCTGTCACAAATAAATTTGATTGTATGCACTAAAAGGGAATTCCCCTATATTTGTGCTATTTACAATTGCTCTGACCAGTAAATTTGCTTGTATGTACACAAAGGGAATTCCCCCTAATTTGTGATATGAACATATTTCGAAAATATTAAATTTAATCAAAATTTAAGCCGAAAGGATTTTGAATCGTGCTAAATGGAATAAAATCGTGTACAAAAATTTTAAATTTGTTTATTTTCAAACCGTGTTATATCAAAACCGTGTAAAACACGACCGTGTAAAAACAGAATTGAGTGTGTATATATATTTAATATATATATATATAACAGTATATATATAGTATACCAAACGTAAAAGAAATAAGCATATATATTTATCCAGGGAGACTCATTGTTAACCATTAAGTGCTCGGGCGTTTTACCATATCGTCTATGGAATTCTATCTTATGGAATAGCATTCCATTTTACGATTCTAATTTACGAACTATTTAGATCGAGATTATTTAGATTTATATGTTGAACTTTTATTAACATAACGTATTATTAGCTTATTATATTATTTGAGACTTCAAATAACGTTTTTGGAAAGGATGCTAATATCACTGTTTATGAAATTTTTTTAATTGTTATACTTTTAATATTAAAATCAGTTTGCGGTTTTCCCATCTATTTTTTTGCAATCTATTTAAACACCAGCTACGACGGCCAGGAAATGAATTTGGTACTTTTTAAGTGTCTGATAAAATTTAGACAATGCTGACATTTTGTCACTGCAATTGTTTCGATTTCCCAATTTTTCGTCATTGATCTTAGAAGTTCGAGCAATTGTTAGTATTTATTTAACAGATTTATTTAATACAAACCTGGTATAAAATGACATTGTTTCATTATTCTGATATCACTATGTTATACATCAATATCTATAGTTAAATCATAAAGAACCAAATATATTAATTTAACTTTAATTACTTTTACATTTGCAGTTCTCTGTGCAATAACAATATAACAATCTATTGTTCTGAAATTAAAATGAAACGGCAATGCTTGATTATAATATATGTATATATAAGAATACTTTACAGGCTCTTATAATTAGGATATTTTATATAATCAGCGAATGCTAATTAGACAAAATCTAAAGCTATATATTATTTTGTAAATTTTTGATTTGTTATATTCGAATCGGAATTACTGTAGCAATGTTCGATGATATCCTTAAAATCATCTTCACAATCCGAGTAGGAACCAACAGAGCGACAGACCCTGGCATAACTAATGTGAAATGTTTATATATTAATTTGTTATTTACTAAAATAGAAATGCTGCACCTTTGATGTGACAAGTGACGTCCTGTAACGAGCATCGGATGGCTGCTAGGCACCAGTGTCGTAATTGGGGACAACTTTGACGCAGAGATATTCAGATCGATTGAAGAATGGGAGTTCGAGAAACTATCAACAATTCGTTGTTGAGTGTTGCTGCCAGTCGCATTCTGCTTGACTTTGGATAAGGCTGTAAAGATGTGCAGAATATTTCCGATAGTAGCGCGATGATCGCGGCGTACCCCCGTGATGTCGTAGTAGAGTTGTATGATATTTTGATTGAGTAGACGTACTGCGTACTTAACATGTTTTGAAAGAATTGTTGAACGACTGTACAAAGGAAATCTGCAAATATGTACAAAAACACAAATAGATTTTAATCAAATAAAGTTTTAATTTAGTAATTATGCGTTTATTTGATTTAGTTAACTAATTTCATTTAACACTAGGACATCTGGAATTATAATAGAAATGAATAAAAGGTGTGATTTGAACTTACTCTTGCGAAGAACAGCGAAGGTCCTGAACAATGTCAACAATACGCGTTCGGGAGCCTTCGTGACGTATTGGATTCCTGCCCAATGTAAATAGATTCTTATATATGCAATTTCACATGCATTAGATTATAGAGTTTACCTTAGAGGCCTACTGAAAATGACTGCCATCATTTGTACCAAGTGCGCTACGTAGCCAAGTGAGGCACTTAGTGCCATTGGTGTTACATTAGCAGCCTGAGCAACGCCGTGTCTAGCATCGTTGAGGTATGCGTCCATTTGCGCATATGGAATGCCACAAATGCTTTTTATTGGGTAGATATCGCGTAGTTCCATGCATAGTGATGACATGCGGCGCTCCACATTTTGCATCACATGCCTTTTAAGTTGCAGTTTCGATAGCAAGCAGTGACAAGTTTCCTCTAGATCTTTCTTTTCTAAATCTAGTTTTTTACGTCGCTCCTTTAGAAATGCTTGCATTTGTTGACGCGCATCGGATAGTGTCGACAAGTGAATGCGTAGGTGAGATATACTTTCATTGTAAGTATCACATTCAGTCTGCAACATACGTTGTTTGCTACGAATTGACTCAATTAGCTTCTGCAGCTGTTGAACGCGTAACAGTACCTGGGGATCATTTTGCTGTTGCTGATTGGACAAAAGCAAACTAAGAGCCCGTCCCATGGAATGTTGTTGGTGCAGTACTGAGGCAGAAGGTGAACATGTTCGCTTTTTTAATGTCAGCTGCTCCGACGTAATACTATGTACACATCGTTGTTTAATTTCTAAGGAGATTTTCAGCGTCTCACTCGATTTCTTGTTCAAAAGACGTTGCATTTCCTGAATTTCTAATAATTTTTTTAAATCATAACTACATCGAACTTCAACATGCAAACACTGCAAATTTATATATCGAGCTTTCGACATAGTCAATAAATCACGTTTGGGTTTGGCTTTTAACTGCTCATTGAAGGATATGGGACTCAAATTTCGACAAACTTTTGGAGAATTAATAGACAAAATATCTGCTGGCGATATTCCAGCTTCGGGCACACCTGAATAAAACTGCTTATAGTTTATCTTGATTTTATCTCTAAGTGTTTCAGATTTGAAGTGCTCTGCCGACGCAAAACATTCTCCATGCAATTGAAAGATGAGCGAATTCGGAAGATAGTGCATCTCTTGGTTAGTGGGAATCAACCCAGAAAAATAAACGCCCCACGTAAAGAGCAGTTTATCCATCTGTGGTGCCGGCGGGTTATGTTGCGGGTTACAGGAAATACGTTTTTGGAACGTTTTTGGAGAGCTGCAAGAAAATCAAAAGTTAAAGAGGTAAAGACAACTACAGCTTCAATACTTCTTCAGTTCTTTAATCGCAGTTTCTAGATTCGCATGTGGATTTTTTTGCTGCAGATTTCGCCTATTGTAAGTCATGTCAATGCTTTCGAATTTTTCCCAAACCTTAACGCAGATAGAATTTAAGTTCGCTTTAAGCATTTCCATACAAGCAATTTCCGCCCACTTTTGATTTTTCTGCCGAGCAGGCAGCGGCTCACTTCTATAAAATTCCACTGATTGCTGTGTTTGATGTAATGTGTAATAAATAAGTGAATTACTACTGGTGCATTCAATGTTAAAGCCATGAATCCGAACAAGGTTCCTCAGACGTAACTGCTGTCCAGCCAGCGGTAAGAATTCACGGCAGCGAGGTCGAATATGCATTGTTTACTTCTCCAGTTTTCCCGTAACAAGTTGAAAACTTGATTTGTTAATTTAATTAGTGCAGTGTTGTTGCACTGTGTTGATCCTGTACGCAATATCTGAAAATAATAATTTCTAAATAGAATTCAAGATTTTGTCAACTTTATATCAATCAGCTGTCAAATTTTAGAAGAAGCGAAGTCATGTAAAACTATTGTGAATTACATTCCTTGTATTATAAGGCCGTGGTTAGGCTACCCAACACAATCTCTGATATACATATATACACCAGAAGGAAAAGTCTATTACAAGAAGCGGATAGTGGAAAGACGTTCTAAAGAATAGAAATTTGTCTTATAATATATACAGCATATTTTAAAATTATGAAGAAATTCGAGAAGTGAACATAGGAGTACAAAATTTGAGAAAGTATAATGTATAGTTTTTGTTTACCGGAAAAAAGGGAAAGGTGGCTCAGAAAAGGAGGTAAAAGTATAAGTTTACGATTTACAAACAAAAAAAGAAATCAACTTTTAATTTAAATTTTCGAATAAACAACGATATTATACATATTTAACGATTTGCCGATAAACATCGTAATAAGTGGGGTCAAGTTAAGATACGCGAATCAGATCAGAAAAGTGATATTGCGGGAGAATATGAATATGGACAACTCGTTCAAGTAGCTGTAAAAGAAGAAAGGAGAAAAAAATAAGGCAATAGAGGGAGTTACTAGTTAGGGAATTAAATCAAAATTAAACAAACCACATAATAGAACTGGGAGAGTATTTAGGGAGAGAAATATGTAATAAAAACAACAGCTATATGCGCGTCTATATTTAAGAAAAGGTATTACATTAATTTTGTATGTATATCAAATGAGAATAGAAGCATTAATTTTTTTTAGACCCGTTAAATTTTAAATTAGAGGTAGAGCTTTTAGGAAGAATAAAAAGTAAAGGATTATATAACTGAACAGAAGATGGTGGTGGAAAAAACAAAAAAGGACGAATTCTTGGTTTTGTGTGAATGGTTTGTAACTGGATGGATTTGGTCCGGTGAAAGCTGTTAAAAGGAAAAATCTTACTGAGATCTGGGTGAAACGTATAAAAGTCCGAGGCGTGAACAATCATCAGAGTCAGAGTGCTGCAATTTTAACTATATTGCATCAGATCAACGAATCTCGGCGAAGAACTTCGGGCTGGATTGGCGCTGCATACCGCGCCGGGAAAGATAAGTGCGAATATATAATAAGCGGTAATCGCAATAAGGTGAGCTGGCAACGTGAGCCAAGCCAAGTTTCCTTTCGGAGCTTAGTCCCAAACCTGCTTATAAAAGGTTTTTTGTTCTGCCGAGATATTCGGTTGAAGCGATCAACTGTCTGAGTTCGCGTGTCCAAACAAGAACACGATTTCACGTGAATTTATCAAATTATTAAATCCAGTCCTCGATATAAAAAACTTTACCAAAAAATACAAAATTTAGAATAACTTACAATTTCTATTTGATTAGTTACTTTCACTGTACTGTAATTGAGTGTATTGTAATGTAATGTAATATGTCGTATAATTTTTCCAGCGAAAAAAGAAAAAAATGCAAAACAAAACTCTTTGCCAAATTTGATGAAAATATCTATATTCGTTAGCCTGTAATCGAATTTTATTTAATTAGTGGGCGGACCATGCCATTTTTTTATATATTTTGGTCAGAGGCAGTGGACTTCTGGGCAAAATTTCAACCGCAAATTCGTTTTATAAGCTGGGAAATTGAGGTATAAGCATGGATTAATTTATATTCACTATAAAAAGTAGGCGTGGTAATGGCCCGATTTTGCCCATTTTCAATGCCGATAAGTTTCTAATGAAAGACAATATTCATGCCAAATTTGATGAAAATATCTCTATTCGTTCTCCTGTAATCGAGTTTTATTTAATTAGTGAGCGGACCACGCCCATTTTTGGTAGTCTGTTTTGGTCAGAGACAGTGGACTTCTGGACAAAATTTCAACCCCAAATTCGTTCTACAAGCTGGGAAATTGAGAATTCACTATAAAAAGTAGGGCCATTACCGCGCCCGATTTTGCCCATTTTCAATACCGATGAGTTTCTAATGAAAGACAATATTCGTGCCAAGTTGTATATCTCTATTCGTTCTCTTGTAATCGTGATTTCCACAGACAGACAGACAGACGTACAGACAGACGGACGGACATGGCTAAATCGACTCAGGAGGTCACGCTGATCAAGAATATATATACCTTTCTTTGTGTGTAGGGTATAAAAACGAAAACAAAAATGAAAGAAAACACATCTGTAGTTAAAGTTTTTATGTTGTTTTTTGTAATGGACATATAAAAATACAATAATAAATAATACGCAAAGTGAACAGAGGAGAATAATAATTAAATTCTTTCTTGCGATTTGAACCGGCACCATTTTCAGTTATAACAGAATAACAGCAGTTTAACGATATCGGCCGGCCACCAATCTCATATAAAAAAATAAAATTAAATGCGTTGACAAACCGGAACCAAAACTTTCATTTCCGGTGCCTAAATTTCGAATCGAAAAAATTTGATATACAGGGTTCAACAACCTATTCGAAGAAAAGAAAATTCGCTATTGATGTTATTTTGGAAATATGATGTGAGCTAAAGAAATATACATTAATTTTGTGGAAATATAGATTAATTTTACCTTTTTAGCTCAGGCATAACTGAATACAATATTTATATTTATCAATATATCCATTTTCATGTTTATTATTTTACATTAATACTGTTACTCTATTAAAATTATACATAAATTATATAATATTTATGCTTATGGCCACACCCATCTCCACTTGACAGTCTTTTTCTCTTGTTTTTATAATTTAAAAAAAATAGACACAAGTTTTTTTTTTTTTTTTTTTCTACATTCTGCTCCAAAATCCACAGAATCTAATATTCAATCAGTTCAAAAATGAACTGTGACTGAAATATCTGCTCCAGAGGCAAACTGTGAAAGTTCCACATTGTTTAGTAGAAAATACTCGTTGGAACAGAAATGTGACTGAAATATCTGCTCCCCAGGCAAACTGTGACAGCGTGTCACAGTTTAGAAGCAATCATAGTCGAACCTGTGACTCGTAACTTTTATGTATCTGTGACAGTCACAGTTCGCGAAATATCGCTCAGCTCTAGTTTCATGAATGCACCCATTCGCTCTTTGGCATTGAATGGTAAGACGTCAAACAGAGCGAAGATTTCAGCTTTAAATTCAATCGACAGGTTCCACTCTTGTTTTTTATGTAGTGACATTAAAATATATTTTAGAAACTGCATAAATTTTATTTTGATATAAAAATGGGCAATCATAACGCGAAGGGAAGCACGAATTCCTTGTTCTCGCCAGATGAGCTTAAGGTGCTTGAATCCACTTTTCGTTCAGTCAGTGGACATTCCGATAAATTGTCACAGGAAAAACTTTTGGTGAGACTCAGAGCTACAGCAATAACAATAATAAAATCAGACAGTAATAAGAAAATAGTAATGCTTATTTGGCAACGAAACAGAGTATGTCTTGTTGAAAAGTTACATAGTTGATTAGAATCACGACATTTGTGTAAATTGCTGAATAAATTTGTCCTAATTGAGTGATTGTGTGCGATGATTAGTTATTACAATTTCTTTTGTTTAGCAATTCACGAAATGTATGAGATTGTGTTGGATTTGTTTTTATATGTATATATGATAAGTATGTAGATACTCGTATCTACATATGTCTTTCTGTAAATATAATATGCGCTTTAAATTCTAGGCATCCTGGGTGAATATTATTGATCCACATTTAGCCGAATCGTCAGCCAATTACCTTTATTGTTTTGGCCAGCAACGTGTTGGAACAATTCCATTCAAACGCTTTGCGGAACCTTTCCACATTGTTCACCGTGGTACATCAGATGAAAAGCTTAAGCTAATAGCCGGATCCATTGACAACGCGTCCACAAATCAAATAGTTATAAGAGAGCTTGAAAATGTAGGTTGGCGAATAATCACTATATTTCAATTTTTCGAATATTCATCAGTAATTGGTTTTATTTAAGTACGTGATATCGTTGGTCCGGAGCTATCTGCATATACAAACACAGAAATGCCATAAAGCACTTGTATCTTGGCAGAATTCTGGTTACACATCGTCCGATCGCAGTATTCATGCCTTTTCCAAAGCTCAAGTGCGCAGCGTAAGTAAGGATCCTAATCCGAAAGTGGATATTTTCGAATTGGAACGGTGGCTACAAGCAAATCCAACGTTCTTGATTATTTGGAATGAGGTCTTCACGCATCTGTATGGTACACATGGCGGAAAAACACACAAATTGGGTGCTGTCACAGAAGCTAATATTTTGCCCTATTGTGAAGGTAATTAAACGGCATGACCCAGTTTTCTGTATCCCTTTGAAGTATTCGTCAAAAGCATCGTAATTGATTTGATTTGATTTGAAAGTTGAAAATGTAACCTATTTCAACTTTTCCAGTTAAGCTTTTCGTGTTTGAGCCTTCCGTTTTTAATGCGCGAATGATTGATGGGTATAGAAAGTAGGTAACTGTTTATGACTAAGCCTCTTGAAAAACGAGTATCGATTAGAATTGAGTCTCTTGATCAGGCTTGGGTGGGAAAAATATTGTATAGTATAAATAAAATAATGTACTAGTAAAGTGGGTGTTAATTTCGGCTTATTCCTCATGCATGAAAAGTCATGAAGAAATTAAATAAAATTTGCGTAATTACAGTTGATGTAATAATACTTTTTTGTAATTGCAGGTAATTGTTATTGTTATCCTAGAACCATATTTTATTTACACGTTTCGTCTCTCAGAAAAATATGTTTTCCCTTCTTTCAATAATAGAAAAATCAAGTCAATTGCGCTTCAACTAGAAATAATTGCAAAATCTTAATTGTTTAATTTTATTAAATCTTCAAGAAATGCATTTAATTTTGAAATCCCAAAAATACAAAAATCTTGCAGTAAATTCTACTATTGAAAATATTTTTCACCTCATTTCTCTCTTGTTCATCTTCAAGGTATTCCACGTGATTCCAATTACACACCAATCCTTGAGATACCCCATATAATATTTGTCAATAGTAATCTACCGAATGAATATCGAAACGTGTGGCGTTTTTTATTCTCATCAAAAATCCATGGAGAAAGCTTTTCGACCATGTTGGGCAAAATAAGTCATAAAGGTCCAACCTTTTTCGTTGTTGAGGATGAAGATCATTTTATATTTGGAGGCTTTGCGCCTGATTCATGGGCTATCAGCCCCAATTTCCTGGGTAAGTCTTATAGTATAGTATGAAATAAATTTCAGATTCACCTGCAGTCTGATGAAACTATTATTTTAAGGCGATAACTCTTCGATGTTGTTCACAATAACCCCAGCCATGCGATGCTTTCAATCAACTGGCTACAATAACCACTATCAGTATTTGAATTTGAATCAACAAACGATGCCTAACGGTTTGGTAGCAATTACAAAATGTTTAATAATGTTTTCACTACTAACATTGCTTTGCTTTAGGGTATGGGTGGACAGCTTAATTACTGGGGTCTCTGGATAGACAGCGAATATGGTTTAGGTCAGAGCAGTGAATCGTGTACAACATACTGTGATTATGTTCAGTTAAGTAAACGTAAGGATTTTAAAATTAAAAACTTGGAGGTCTGGGGCATCGGCGATCTGCCAAAGACTACTGATGGCAGTGATGAAGAGGTCATAAGATTTTATTTTGTCGCAATTAATTCTTTATAGACTGTTCTAACAAAATTTTATTGGACTAACAGGGTGATGTCAAACGTTCTGTGCTTGACAAAAATATGGAAGATAGAGTTATGCTTGAACTGGCAGGAAAACAAATACACTCCGATGGTTTACGGGAACCAAATGTGGATTTAATGTAATATCCATTGTGCGTGTAATTCATCACACGTATTCGACTGACCTGCACAATTTGATTACTCCTTAATGTTGCCGATTAATGGAGGTACGGCTCATTCCTATAACCGCCAGATATAATTTTCTTCGATAAGATATATTTTATGCATATATAACTCTATTAATTTTTGTTAAGCAAGTATAATTGGTTGCCTTCAAAAAAGCATATATGTGTGTATGTATAAAGAACATTTTTACTGAATTAAGTTTTATTTTATTAATTCAACATTTCTAACCATTAAAATAATTATTTCCATCTGCTATATTTTTTTTTGTCCAAAATATGAAATAATGGATAAATTAGCATTAATTTTAGTATAATTAATATACTCAATAAGATTTGTTTTTCCAATTTAATTCTGAATTAATTTCTGGGTTTCTAACTGAAAATGTCAAATAGAATGTAAAAAGAAAAAAAACAAGAACGACGACAACGACAAGATTAGTAAATTTCGCAGTTTGCGTTAGTCGTACGCATCGGCAATGACGACATTTTATTTTTTCCCGTTTCCCATAAAAGCCCGTTATTTTGACAAGTCGCGGCCACAAAAGTCGTCGACGACTTCTATGTGTTTACAGCGGAAGTATATCGAGTAATTTATTCGATGATTGTTTTTCATTGATAAATAATATTGACCGCAGCTTATATTCTTCATTGATTGTGTTCAAAATTACAAATTTTTAACATGCAGAGCTCTCGCGAAACGGTGCCAAAAGAAACGCACTTCAGATTTTTGCAAATGTACTGATTTGCAAGTAAAAAATGATAGTGAAAGTTCTCAATTTCATAAAAAAGTTCACTCATTACCTGATTATATATTTTTCTGTTATAAAAGACAAAATGTAGCAATATTTGTGTAATAACACTTGAGAAAAGAGATTATTTCAATATCGTATTAAGCTAAGAGCACTGTTAGCACTCAGCGCAGAAAATTATTCCAATTTCTCAAAGAATTGTGTGTAACGAAAGTACGGAGTGACGATTTTTATCAAAGTTTCAATAAACCAGACCAAGAGCCACTACACAGCGGGAAGGTCAAGCTTTGTAACGAATGTGTCTTTGGAATCGATTCCAAACTGCAAGGGAAATATGTAGAGACTTTCAAGTCAAGTTCCTGGATGGATATCCAGCAAATTAACTGTTCAAAGAGGCTTAAAGATATGCAGAAAGCCTTTCTTAACAACGGCTATGAAGAAAAAAAATGTGCCAACTAAAAATGAACAGTTTCGAATTGGCTGAATGTCATGGAAACGATATTTCGATGAGTGCATTCTTCGAACAGTCAAGCATTCACCGTATGTTATGGTATGGGGGCGCATAACATATCATGGATTTGGGCAGACTTTATTGCTGGAGGGTTCCGTGAATGTAGAAAAATTTCTATATATTGTCATTAAAGAAGGCTTGGTTCAAATGGATATTTTGTATTTACAGGTGATACAATACAAGATAAATCTTAGGATGATATCAATGTCCTAGACGGGAAACAGTCCAGAGCTCAATATCATCAAAAATTTATGGCTAAGTATGGGACGAAAAATTCATGTAAAATAACCAAATCCTGTCCAGGAATTGAAAATTGTTATAAATGAAGTGTGGTACCAAAGACAATATAATACAAAGATGTCTCACTCCATACAAAAGAACCGAGCAGCTAAAATTCAATTGGGATTTTCGGAAAATCCCATCTGAAGCTTTGGGAGAGTAAAATGAACATATTGTGAGAGCGAGAGATCAAGTTGTGAGAGTAATAGATCAAGTTGTGAGAGTAAGAGCTGCAACTTGCAAGAAAGTGAGCACAAAAGAGAGCGCGTTTGCTACAAATGAGTGTAAAGAATCAAAGCAGTTGCCATCAGAATGTAGAACATCTTATTTTAATTATAACAACAAAGGGTGGTGGCATAACAAACTTTTAGAGGCCCTATATCAGTAAAAACAACAATAAAAAATGAAATCTTCAAATATTAAATGACATTTATTTATGATTCAGTATTTGAAGATTTGATTTTTTTTTGATTGTTTGTTTTTAAAATATGACCAAGAACGATGCTTACGGCGTATTATGGTTATCAAACGATCTAAAACACTAAACCTGTGAGAATAACATTTATTATTTTCCTCAAACCGATGCGCATTTGGACTTTGTTTTGTACAATGTATACATTGTTGTATAATATATTATTAATTAATTATTATTAATTACAAATTACCGATTATAATATAAATAATAAATAAATTGCCAAATTATCCAAATAAAAAACCAAAATCACTATTAAAATAGTAGCCAAAGTAAAAATCAATCAAGTCACAAAAATGAGCTAAAACATCAGTAAAAATAAAAACACAAAAAATCTCGTTTCTGGTTCGGTAAAGAACGCTGTTGTCGTCATTCATATACTTGTTGTTGTCGAGCGAGCGGTATTCTTGCACATTCGTACAAACTCTAAAAATTTATTTTACAAAAACAAACATTCGCTTCTCTCTCGTTTGTGTACACTGTGTTTTGAGCGCGAATTATATTTTTATGTACCCATGCAAAAGGCGAGAGAGAATGTGCGTCGCATCTCAACAAAATTGAAAGCTCTTTCTCAAAAGCACAAAAGCTATCAGATCAGCACAAAATTTTTTTGAAATTTTTCAACGTACTGAGTGAGACATCTTTGTATTATATTGTCTTTGGTGGTACGTTGAAGAAACCAGAACCGAAATTCAAAATCTGTACGAATCAATTCCTAGAACAGTGGAAGCATTCTTAAAGGCCAAAGGAGGAAAAAGAATTTTCTTGTTGTTTCACTGTTTTCCATTTAGAAAAAAATTAAATAAAAGAAGAAGAAAAGTACCAATTTTTGGTTGTAAACTAACTAAAATTATAAATTGTATTGTAATTTAGCGAATCCCCAATTTATTTTTTCTCATGTCAATTTTTGTCATCTCGGTGTCCACATTTGTATTTGTATCATTTCGGTTAACACGTGTTGACACACGTGCTTTTAGCGCACAGATGATGGCGCCAACATGGAGTTTCCCGCATCTGTAAGTATAGTTGTGATTTTTTTTTATAGGTATATATGTATATGAATGTATTTGTTCCTTTTTTTTTCTTTCTCTACTATTACCTTATTTTTAATTTAATCTTAATTATATTACTTCATACACTTTACTTTACCTTAAAACGTAATTTTTGTTTTTCTTTATCATTAAATTTTTGCGCGATTTAGTTTTCAATTCTATTTATACTACTCAACTTTTACTTAATTTAGTTTTTCTTCCTTTTTTTTATTATTCAATCTTTACTTACAATATGTTCTAGATTCTAATATTCGACCTTTACTTAATAAAACTTTTTTTTTCAACTTTTTTTCCGAATTTTTTTTCCAAATTTTAACTTCGACATTAATTTTCTCAAAAACTGTTTGACATAGGAACCTAATTTAAAAAGTATATTAAGAAGCGAATATGGCTTTGCAAATCAGCAAGCAAAGGTTATCTAGGTCAAACCATTATTTTTTAATATTTTTTTTTTCGATGTTAAGTCGGGTTTTTATATAATGGCCCCTCCCGTCTAAACGGGGAGAAATTGACCCCCCCTTCCATACGATTTTTTTCTTGTCTCGACCCAACCTACACGTCCTAGTCTCAGCGGCGTAGCTATGGTGGGGCGGTGGGGCGGTCCGCCCCGGGCGGCACAATTTCGGGGGCGGCATTTTTGGAAATCAAGTACTGGCTTATTGAAATCTAGACATTTTTGGGGCCGCAAGTTGATTAACCGCCCCGGGCGCCATGAGTCCTAGCTACGGCAGTAGTGGTTATATGGCGGTTCTGGCGCAAGGTAGCGACTGCGCTGCGTGTGGAGCGTGTGGAGCGCGACTGCGCTGCGTGTGGAGCGCGACTGCGCTGCGTGTGGTGCTATGGATATGTGAGAGTGAGCGAGAGGGCGATAGTTTGTAGGGAGGGGGAGGGAGGGAGGAAGGGGAGGGAGGAAGGAAGGGGAGGGAGGGAGGAAGGGGAGGGAGGGAGGAAGGGAGGAAGGGGAGGGAGGGAGGGAGGAAGGAAGGGAGGGAGGAAGGGGAGGGACAGACGGACATACATACAGACAGACAAACAGACGGACATACATACAGACGGACAGACATACATAGCTCAGCGTGCTGACTGTTGCGATTGTGGTGTGTTCCTCTGCCTTGATCTCTGCCCGCTTGTGTATCGTTTGTGGTACTTGAGTGTCGTTGTTTTTGTTTGCGTTTTGGGGTGTACTCTTTGTTGTTGTAACTTTTATTTCTTTTTAATTGCTCTCATTTAATTGCTATGTGGTTGTTGTTGTTTTTCTTTTTCTTCAGCTGGCGACGGACTTTTAGAAATTTTTGTTTTTTGCACAGATTCATAATGTAAACAAACGCAATTAGTCATTTAGAACATGTACGAATTTGTTTGCATATTGAACTTTGAATGGATGCGAATGACTGGGTAGTAGTTTTGCTTGTGTTAAAGGAAAGTCAACCAGAACCTCCAAGCGAAAGTCGTCAGTATCTTCCTTCATTATTTTACACAAATAGTAAGCTCCGTTTGAGAATTCTTCTATTGTCTCATCGCTGATGTTGTTAAATCTTTGTGGCAGAAAAATTACATTCTCTTCCAACTCCATCAAAACTCGGGCTCCATACTTAGTTTTCGTTTTCCGGACATTTTTAATTGAATACGATTTGTTTGGCTCCATATCCTTAACTGCTAATGTGGTTTTTTGCACACTGTTGTTTCGATTGAAATCGTCCATAGCTGCGACGGAAAAAGTTGATGATCCTTGACGTTGGTTCAGATTCATTTTCAAATTTTTTATTTCGTAATTTCTTGATAGGTAGCACTATAAAACTAATTGAAGAGCTATTAACTGCACCGATCGAAAGATGAACTAAAACTGAATATATGCAATCAAAGAAAATAGTATTTATGACAAGATATTTAAATTTTTAGTTTAGTTTGTAGTTAGAATTTAGAGAGCACAGAGAGAGAGAGAGAGAGAGAGAGAGAGTTTCACAATGAAATAATCTTGGACAAAGAAGATGCAGAGGTGAAAAATCCATTTAAATCAGACAAAGAGTGGACTACCTCTTCATCATCAAATATACCTTATAATAAATACAAATAAAATATAAATAAAATAAAACACAATTTGATTTCATTTTAATAAACTTTATTCGTTATTTCTCCTAAAAAAAGTTGAATTGTAAAGAAATTTTAGACATAAATGACCGCAGTTAAATGAATTATAATCTTGATGTTGAGTGTAGTTGTAACGTATTCCATCACCCAAGTATTGGATTACTTCATACGGTGGTTGCAAGTTTCCAAAACTATCAAAATATTCCTTCTGATTCTTATTTTTATAATATGCTACCCAATGAGTACCAGGTCCCTCCGATCTATCAAGATTAACGATCCCACATTCTTGATGATGTGGATGCCTTGGTAAGGTATCTAGCATAAAAATACCTCTAAAGTGTGGTAGATTCGTTGTATATTTCATTAAGTCGATATTTGTGAGGGCTCTGTTGGGTAGCTTCTTCAAAAGTTTTTTGGTTGAGGGCTATAATATAATCCCAATCCTTTTTTGTAGGGTTTAAGATACAAGCCTTTACCAATAGCAATTGCTTCCATAGTTTGATTATGTCGATTTGCTTCTTTCAATTGTTTTCTTGCAGAGTTGGCTTCATTAATTGCTTTCGCGATTGCAGCACCACCAGATGCCAAACCACCAACGGCTCCAAGAGCTGTTAAAATGGGTACTAGTGGTAGAAAACCTCCTACTTTTGGAATAGGTATAACACGTGGAATATCTATCAGGGATTTTTTACGTCCAAAAGACTTTTTGATTACACCTTGTGCCATTTTAATAGCATTGGTGATATCTTCTGGTTTTCGTTGTTTGATAATTTTCAATGCATTTTTAACAGTTTTTGTAAAAATTTTCTTTACACAACATCTTTTCACCTTTTTCTTTATTTTCTTAAGGTTCTTATTTAGCTTGTTTCCCATACCGAATTTGACTTTAGCTTTCATTGTTTTGGCTACTAACCATGCGTTTATTCGCTCACTGTATTTACTATCGTTTGATTTTGCTCTTTGCAACGCCTTTTCTGCTAATATTTTATCTGCTTCGTGACGCTCATCCAAGTTCTGTGTATTACTATAAGCAATGTCGTGCTCTCTACATGCAGCGTCCAGTGGATTGATTCCTTTATCACCTCTTTCTAAGCGTTTTTTTAGTTTAGTTCCTGGACCACAAAATTGATAGCCCGGTAAATGAAGTTCAACTGGTAGAGAATTTATAGCTTTATTTAAAAGACCTCTTCCAATTACTGGTTGATTAAGACTGAAATTATTTTGGTAAACGTTGGTCATTTATACATCTTTCCAATTGAACTGTTTCGATATAAATGAATATAAAGGTGTGATTATTACGTATTTATATCATAAGCTAAAATGCGGTTCGTCAAGCAAGACAAAAATATTACTGTGAAAAATATGGATCTTGTTACTAATAATGCAACGAAACTCAGACACAGTTCCCTTCTGCCGAATTCAATTAGATGTCTTATTGTGGGACCCTCGAATTGCGGAAAGACTAATGTCATGTTGAGTTTAATAGAAAGTCCAAATGGCCTAAAGTTTACCAACATATATTTGTACTCAAAATCATTATATCAACCTAAATATGAATATCTAAAACGGTTAATAAAACCAATTCAAAATATGGGATTCTTTACGTTTTCCGAGAACGAAGAAGTGCTCAAGCCGAATGAAGCAAAAACCAACTCAATAATGATATTCGATGACGTAGCTTGTGAGAAGCAAAACAACATTCGAGAATACTTTTGTATGGGCAGACACAAATCTATTGATTGCTTTTACTTATGCCAAACATATACACGAATCCCTAAACATTTGGTGCGCGATAATGCCAACATGATTATTATGTTTAAGCAAGATGAGATGAACATGAAGCACATATACAATGATCATGTCGGAACAGATATGGCTTATAAAAAATTTATTAATATATGCGGAGAATGTTGGAAAGATAAATATGGATTTCTTGTAATAAGCAAAGACGATCCAATTGATGGTGGACGTTACAGAAAGGGATTTGATACATACATTCACCTATAATATGGATGGTTACCATTATATTCATATTAGTATGCTACTTAGCTTTCAACTGATAACATTGATATAACTAAACTGTTCAAAAGGTGTTCAAAGCTGTTCAAGAGCTGTTCAAAAGGTGTTGAGAGCTGTTCAAGAGCTGTTCAAAAGGTGTTGAGAGCTGTTCAAGAGCTGTTCAAAAGGTGTTCAGAGCTGTTCAAAAGGTGTTCAAGAGGTGTTCAGAGCTGTTCAAAAGGTGTTCAGAGCTGTTCAAGAGCTGTTCAAAAGCTGATGTGATATATTGTATGTTGTTGCTAAAATGGATGACAAAATATTAAAAGACTTGATCAAAACTAGACGCATATTAAAACAGAAATTTAAGAATATAAAATTGGGAAAAGCAGATTTAGAGAATGAATTAGAAAAGACATTTAGCCACATCACAAAACCTCTAAAAGAAATAGTCAACCACTCCAATACAAATTATAATAAGGACAAGCATAACATTAAATACAATAAGGTACCGCTAAAAGTAAAAACAAGTACTCCAGCTAAAGCACGAAAAGTCGATTTCTCAAACGAAACTCTTATCAATAGTAATGACGATGAAGACGACGACTTTTTCTCTCAAATAGAAGATGCAGAAGATATAATGAATAAATCACCTAAAACAAAATTATTCTCTGAACTCGACGATCCAAAATCTACTGAATCAATTCTCTATTCCGAATTAGAACAACAGAATCAGTTGGATACCACATATGGTCCATACAAGGGATCTGATGGTAATTGGCGAATCGGTAATAGCCCTTTCTCATTACGCGATGATAAAATAATAATATCCGATAATAGTTGGAACTTTACACCTGGATTGCAACAATTATTATTCAACAAAGAACCATCAAATTATGACGATAAAGATCTACAAGCTTACAAAAGTATTTTACTAAATACTAGTGCACACAAACTTAATTTTAACAGCACTGGACGAGCAAAGGGAAGTAGAGCTCTCAAATACACCGACATTCTAAAGCCATTATTCAGTGAGATAACTCCATCGACTACCTCACAAAATCAAACTAAGGGGAGCGGTTTAATGAGTGTTAACAAGCAAAAGCCAAACTATATATATTGGGATGATCCAAATGAGTTGGTAGATAGGTTAAGGCTATTAGTATCATCACAATCTGCAGGACACACCAATCACAACAACGAAATAGTTTCAATACTCGAAGAACTTAGGGAAGCTAATATAATTGCGTAATTATCATATAAATAACCACAATTTCCATAAATACATATAATTGTAAAATGAGCGTCGACAAGTTCGGTCATTATTCCATAGAGAAGTCATTAAACAATAAATTAAAAAGAAATTTTACAAGAGCCTTAGGATTCAATTTGGACAATGATAAAAACTTGGATCTCCATTGGAAACGCTTAAGGAATATTAATACTCCTGTCGAAGGCAATGATGCAGTAACAAAATCATTTGTTGAAGATAGTATAAATCGAATCAAAGTGGAATTTCAAAGAGAAAACAATTTACTAAAGCAAAATATTTACAAAGAAATCAAACAGACTCACATGCAAATTCAAGCAGAGAACTCATTGGTAAAGGAAAAAATAGATAAAGACATTGAAAAAGTTAACAAAAATCATCAATTACTTGTTGCAGATAGTATTAAACAGATAAAGGTTGAATTTAAAGAAGAAAACGATATACTAAGGGAAAAAATACACAACGACATTAAGCAAGTCATACAAAATCTTCGGTCATTTGTTGAAAATAGTACTACTCCGATAAGGGATTATTTTAAAAACGAAATCCATATACTAAGTGATAGAATACTTAGAGTCGTTACAATAATATATGTAAAACTTCGAAACAAGAACCAACACGTTGACAGTAATAACAAGAATTATGTAGATGATATAAGCGAAGGGCTTGAGCGGTTTACAAGTATCGCAAATGAAGAACTAAATAAAGGAACTTCAATAGCTGAAATAGAAAAGAAAGTTGGCGATTTAATCTTAAATTTAGCAGAAAATGAAGAGAGGTTTAGTAGAGGAGCTACACAGGCAAGCTCGTAAGAACTTTAAGCGAAGGCGAGTAATAACCAAGGGAATAGATGACCTCTGGCAAGCAGATTTAGTGGAAATGGGTAGTTATTCTACATATAATGATGGATACCGCTTTCTTCTAACTGTAATAGACACATTCTCGAAATATGGTTGGATTGTACCCTTAAAATCCAAAAACGCTATTGATGTTACTAAAGCCATGAAATTCATACTCGATTTAAGAAGAACACCAAGCAATTTACAAACCGATGACGGCAAAGAATTCTTCAATGGAAAATTTCAAAATTTAATGAAAGAATATAACATCAACCATTATTCTTCGTACAGTGTTTTGAAGGCGTCAATTGTTGAACGTTTTAATAGAACGTTAAAACAAATGATGTGGAAGGAATTTAGCTATCATGGATCATATCGATGGATTGACAAGTACAAAAGTTTGATTAACGAATACAATCATAAAAAGCATCGAACCATTAATATGGCTCCATCTGAAGTGAATCGAGCCAATGAAAAGTTATTATTAAATACTGCCTACAACAACTTGAAAATATTTAGAAAGCCAAAGTTTCGGGAAGGAGATTATGTGCGTATAAGTAAATATAAACACATTTTTGAGAAAGGCTATACACCGAACTGGACAACAGAAATATTCAAAATTAAAAATATAAGAATTACAAACCCAACAACGTATATTCTTGAAGACTACCAGGGGAATCCAATTAGAGGAGGATTCTACGAAAGTGAACTACTGAAAACAAAGTATCCCAGCATATATCTGGTGGAAAAAGTTCTTAAAACTAAAGGCAGGCAAATTTTTGTCAAGTGGCTAGGATTTAGCAATGATCATAATTCTTGGATCGATAAAAATGAAATTTTATAAAATTGTAATAAATATATTTTTTAAATATGTATATTGTTCATATAGTAATAACATTATTATTATTATTAAAAGAAATTCTAAATAAAAAAGATTGCATCTGACTTTTCATTTCATTACTCAACCAACTTTCAAGATGTCAATAACTCTTACTTTAAGTGGAAATAAATCCATTTTATCGGCTAATTATTTTCCACCCATAGATTTAGAGGGAAAGTATGTGTGTGGTCTCGTAGACTTTCATACTTATCACACTATACCGAATGTTGATTACGAAAATAATTTATTTCACATTGGCGATCGTATCATTGAGATTCCTGTCGGTTCATACGAACTTGACGACATTGCTGAATTTATTCAAAATAAATATTTTAGTATAGATCCAAATGAGAAACTGGAAATATCCGCCAACCCCAATACACTGCAAGCAGTCGTAGGATCCAGTAAAAATAACATTTTCTTTAATAAGGAACGCACCATTGGTTCACTATTGGGTTTTAGTAAAAAAGTATTGGAAGCAGGAAAACTGCATACATCAGACTTACCCGTGTATATAACGAAAATAAACGCAATACACATTGAATGCGACATAATTAGCGGCGCCTACATTAACAACATACCAGCTCATACAATTCATATGTTTGCATTAAATGTTAGTCCTGGCTATAAAATAGACGAGATCCCTAAAAATGTAATCTATTTGCCAGTAAACACCAGACAGATAAGTTCAATTACTGTGAAAATTGTTGACCAAAACGGTAATCTAATTAATTTTTGTGGAGAAACCATAACACTCAGACTTCACCTAAAACCGCAGGAGCAATGATTGTGTATAATAAAAGCGCATACCCAGGTGAAACTACATTCACTTCTTCTTTACCATTTGAACTGACAAGGTCGTCCAAGTCGCAAACACATCAAAACGCTCTACAACGTAAAAAGCTGTCATTTGAAAATAAAGAGTTTCTAAAATCTTTGGGCTTAAAACTAAAGACAAACTGAAATTAAAATGAGTCAAATACTTGATGTTTTACAAACGCCGCTCTACGATGACAGTATTATTAAAAAGGAATACCATAGCTATTCACCATATTTACAATCATATAACAGCAATGACGAGATACGGATAGCCGTTCAAAATCAAGATCTTTACCTTCTACCCAGTGAGAGTTTAATTTACATTGAAGGTACAGTTACTCTAGAAAATGGAAACGCAACAACCAATGTAAAATTAAAAAACAATTGTGTTGCATTCATGTTTGATGAAATTCGCTATGAAGTTAATGGATTAGAGATCGATCGTACGCGTCACTTGGGTGTAACTACAACAGTAAAAAATTATGTCTCATTAAATTCGATTCAAAGTAACATGCTCAAAAATGCTGGATGGTTTTCAAAGAATGAACTTGAAATAAAGAACGGATATATTAATTTCTGTATACCATTGAAAATGCTATTGGGATTTGCTGAAGACTTTAACAAAATTATTTTAAATTCTAAACATGAACTTATACTACTGAGATCGAAATCCGATGAAAATGCTGTTTATTCAACTGTTGCCACCGAAAATATAAAATTAACTATAACTAATATCACATGGAAAATTCCCCATGTACAGTTGGCTGATTTTGCAAAACTACAACTCTTTCAAACGATCCAAAGTGGAAAACCTTTATTAATGGCATTCCGTAGTTGGGATTGTCATTTTAATCCGGTACTCACTCAAGGAAACAATCATCTGTGGAATGTAAAATTATCACCACAGAATGAAAGACCACGCTTCATACTTATTGCCTTTCGACGAGATCAAAAATTTCAACATTGTCATCTAACCGATGTAAAAGTGCACTTAAATTCTGATACATATCCCTATGATGATCTCAATCTGAATTTTGACCGTGATCGTTATGCTCTGCTTTATGATATGTATTTGAAATTTCAACAAAATTACTTTGCACGCGATTCCCAACCTCTGTTGCTGCCTGAAGACTTTAAAGATACAGCTCCGATAATAGTGGTGGATGTAACTCATCAAAACGAAGCGATAAAAACTGGACCAATTGATATTCGAATTGAATTTAAAACATCAAAGAATATTCCAGCCAATACATCAGCTTATTGTATACTTATACACGATAAGTTGATTGAATACACTCCAGTGACTGGCGAAATTAAAAAAGTTGTCTAAGTGCAATGGAGCAACAAAAATTTGTAACCTTGGATGTGCAAGGCTTCAAAGGAAATTTTAATGAGTTTATAGTTAAAGAGTTGGCAGTAACCTTCAGCTCTAGTGAATATCAAAACTTTATCATCAAACCACCATTTGAATTTAGAGACTTATCTTTAAAATATAAAAAGCAGGCGAATTGGCTGTATCACAATCACCATGGATTTCGTTGGAACGATGGATCTATCTCTTTTAATAGCGTTGAGAATTTCTTGAAATTAAATATTAAACATAAACTTGTATATGTGAAAGGAGTTGAAAAATCTAAATGGATTGAAGAAATCTTGGGGAAACCTGTATTGAATGTAGAAGAATTTGGCTGCGAGAATCTGGAAACTCTTAGAGATACATACTTACTACAAAGAATATGCCATTCCCATAATGGACACTGCGCGCTGGAAAATGCAATCCTACTCCGAGATTTCATTGATAATAAATAAAAGATTATAATGCAATGCAAAAGATTTAAATGTTAATATATAATTTTATTGATTTAAAATAAATGTTTTTCTTAAATCTATTTACAAATTTTTTCTTATTTATTTTTATGATAGTTATAAATAATATTCTATATTTCTATATCCATAAACATGTCTTCATCTATATTTAACTCCTGCTCTAAATCTATACGATAATGCCCCCACGCATATGTGTTTATACTATCATTTCTAATAAAACGCTTATCATCTAAAGGGCTTAAAGCTATCTTATGTACTAGTTGTGTATATATTTCATGTATCTTAGATCTAAATATATACATGTCTCCATATATAATTTTCTTATGAACTAAACAATCTTTATAATCACTTAAACTTAAATTACTTACTACTGATTGTTTGACACCTTTTGCTTTCTTAATCTCTACGTTATTTTCTACACTTATTGAATACATTTTTGACCTGAGCCCAATAAACTCTTGCATAATTTCCCCCTTATTTTCATCCTTCATCATGCCAAGGACTTTGGCATTTCTAAGGGGGAAACCATACACATTATCCACGGGATACTCTGATGTATCGAACTTTGAATCGATATCATCTCGAATATCCCTATAGAAATCTTCACACTGAACAGAATATATAAAAGAATCAGTGTCCATATAATTTAATTTGAGATTTGTTGCGAATTTAGGTTTCATGTAACTATAATGGAAGTCATACATTTTCCATTTCGACAATTCCAAAACAACAAATCCCAAATATATGGGTTTATTGTAGACAGAGCGAGCTCTAGACATTTGTATAGCAACCATATCTTCTGTAAACTGTGTACAGCTGTGGAAGTTTGGTTTGGCAATTAGTGCTCGGGCTCCTAACCGCCTTCCCCTACTTTCCCAATCGGTTACTATTTTGACATCTTTACGCTTGTCTACATTTTCCATAGTCTTTCCATACACCGCGTTGTTTAGCAGTTTGAAAAAATTCTTTTCAAAAGTATTCTTTGCTAAACTGCGATGATGGGTATTTAGATTGATATATTCACTTAACCAACAAGACTGCTTAAATTTCAATATTTTATATACTTTCTTCAACAACATACCATTTTCTATACATTGCTGAAGATTTCTATAATGAATAACATAGCGAGTTTTGTTGGTTAAGTCAGTAATCAACTTTTTACACTTTGAATTACCCACAGTTTTATTTTCAGCACAAAATGGTAAATCATTATGCGCATCATGTAAATTCTGTGGGTAATCCAAATCTACTTCAAGTATGTATCCGATGGGAGAATCGAATGGAATTTTAAAAACGTTGAATTGGTCAATATTTTCCATCCATTCGAATCCCCCATAAGGTAAATATTGCGACATTGCCCATCCATACAGATTATTAGCATCCAAATATGTTAAATATGTTGATGGTTTACTTTTATCGTACCCCATCATATACTTATTATTTGCCTTGGAATGTCTTGTACTACATTGGACAATGCCGCCTCGAATACTTTTTTGCACAAAAAGGTGCATGTCAATATCAGTGAAGAGTTCCAGGTTTATCTTTGTTGTTTTCAACATTGCATCCCACGATAAACCTGGAGCTGTGTAATATTGACACGGATCTAGCTCATAGATATTTTTGCAAACCTTTCTAAAGTTTTCAAAAACATCAGCTAAAATCAATACATCAGTCTTCAAATACAGCAGCATGTAATCTTTTAGTGTTTGGCAGTTGAAGACATTCCAAACCTTTAAGGCGTGTTGATAGTCTTCAACCGAACAATTTTTGTTAGTTAAACAACTAAAAAATTTATCATGGCTGGGAAGACTGGTTTCTCCTAAACGATTAATTGAATTGAGGTATTCATATGGGAATACCCCCTTTCGTCTTAGTAGCTGAAACTCATCATCGTTTGGATACATTTGGCGCACTATTTTGAAATCACTTGATGACAAATTTTGCGCTAATGCATCCAAACTCGATGCCATGAAACGAAAAGAATCCAAGAATCTGATTTCGATTGTTTTCTTTTCGCTTACTTGTATACGTTTAGAAAGGGATACATACAATTCCTTATTTAAGGGGATAACATTAATATCACCCTCAAATAAATTCAATTCTTTAATGAAGAGGTGGCAGTCATAACCAGAAAAATTATGAAAAAATACAGGCACAAACTTTGCAATTTGAAATTTTAAATTGCATTCGTTATGTGCCGGCCCCCTGTACTTTCCAGTAAGATGGCAATGGTCTGCCACTCTATCAGCCCCCAATTCTTGTTCGCAAATATGACAAGAATTGGAGTCTTTTTGGAGTTTTACCTCTTCATTAGACAAAAAATTTATTGGTTTAATTACACTTAAATAATTATTATAAATATATCTTATATCACTAACTAAATATTCTACAAATTTTTTCGGGGCATCTTCCCCTGAATAAATTTTAAATTTATTTAAGCTACTATTATAATTACAACTAATATAATAACTAAAACCTATAGGTATATGCTTACTTATATTTCTAGTATTATTCGCTAAGTCTAAATCTACGCTACTTAGTACACATTCGAAGTCTGCATAGACAACGAATGGTACGTATAATTTATGATTATAATTTTTAAAACTAATTACCGCCTTCTCCATCGACGGCATCTCCGTCACCGTCCGTCCGCACACCAGTTTATGTTTTTGTAGAGTACTCTCATTGTGAGAGTACTGCAGGCAGCTGTTGCATAAGTATGCCTTATGTTGGTGATATGTTTGTTGGTTGCGTATGAGCCTGTTAAAATTTGAAAAAAAGAGAAATTAAAATTAGTTGGAAAAATTTATACTTAATATAGTACTTAATATAAGTAAGTTAATATAAAACAAAAAAATTTAAATTGTGATATAATTACCTTGAAATATTTTTAATCCATACATAATGGAACCGCTCTCCTTCCTGCAGCAGCAACAGGTTAATATGCTGCACCTTCTCCTGCTTTGTGCAATGATACGGTCCCTCGATGTTTTTGGAAGCTTCATCAAATCCAAACACGTTGATGCTTATGTTAGGATTCTGCTTCTCAAAATGTTCGATGCTGCTTATGGGGAGGGGGAACGTCAATCCCTTAAAATGCACTTTAGCTCCATTGTGTAGCACAATTTCCTCTGCTTCGATGTTCTCCACATTATAATTTATTGGTCTTTGGGGATCTTTTTGCACGTCAGAAAGCGCTGAGATGATCGTCCATTTGAAGCAGTACGGATCGTCATTTTGTATGTTGACGCAGGCATGCTTCTTCTGCAGGGATCCTGGGAGCGGGATGTATGAGGATCCCTTTAACGGTCGATACCTATTAATATTCACCTCCAGGTGACATATTCTAAGTAGGGCCCATCCACTGTCCCTTTCCTGGAACTCGCCCATTTTAGAGCTGATCTGTTGGCACATGTCATTGTATATGTCACTTATCTCTTCATATTTTTGAATTAATCTCATTTTGGTTTGAAATGATTTTATTTCAACTACCATTTCATCATCATCCAACACTTTGAAATATTCCGCATACAATTCCATGTTGAATTTATATGATGTATGCTTCTCTAGCATTTTCAATAGCTCTTGGGCTACTATATTTTGAGCCTTCTCAAAAAACTTTTCCGGAATGACAAGACCCTCATCCTCATTTTGGAATATCAGGGTTTGAATTCTATTCCGGAAAGATGATGTTATGCATTTGAGAGCACCGTCAATTGTCATCCAACAATTCCTCTTATGCTTCAATGTTTTGATGTGATGGTTCCAGTCTCTTCGAGAAACATCTTCATTGCAATTTGGACAACGAACGTTCTCGTTAGGTTTAACTGGTAGCCATTGTACTGCTCTTGATGATGATGATGGTGTTGCTGTTGATGATGATGATGATGATGATGATGATGATGGCGTTGCTGTTGATGATGATGATGGCGTTGCTGTTGATGATGCTGCTACAGATGTTGATGATGATGATGATTCCGAGTGGATCAATTTTATGTGCCTGCGCATAGCATCCAGTCGTGCAAAATTTTGGCCACAATGTTCGCACTGGTATACCGCACTTTCATGCTGTCCTTGCACATGCCTTTTGAGGTTGCGCATTGCAGTGAACTCCTGTTCACAAACATTACACATGAAGCTCTTCATTTTTATTTTTGTTACAAATATTTCACTTGTTTTTTAAATAGTATATGTAGCTTTTTTTCTTTAGAATTTTCACTTGATTGTGAATAATATTGTACAATTTTTAATTGTTGTTAAATTTTTTATATTTTATTAACTTTTTAAATAGTATATTTAACTTTTATTTCTCACTTTTACTTCTCCGAACTGTCACTGACTTGTAACTAATATTTTACAGTTTTTAATTGTTGTTAAATTTGTTTATATTTTAGTAATATTTTAAATACTATATTTAACTTTTTTCTTGTTCTTGAATAGTTCACTTGTTTGTCCAGTTTCTTTTAATTGTTGTTAAATTTATTTATAGAATTTGTTAATATTTGATTAACTTTTTAAATAGTTTAAATTTAACTTTTCACTTTATTTCTCCGAATTGTCGCTTAATTTCACAACTTTTTTCGGTGTAGAACGTTTTGAGACTTTGGTGTTTGAGACTTTGACGACACATTTACAATTGACCCTTTATTCTCGATGTAGCTAATTATATGCTCATGGATGTTTGTTTACATTTATGATTCCGTGCACAAATTGCTAAAGGTCCGTTGAGATGAAGAAAAAAGAACAACAACAACAACCACATAGCAAAACTACTACCCAGTCATTCGCATCCATTCAAAGTTCAATATGCAAACAAATTCGTACATGTTCTAAATGACTAATTGCGTTTGTTTACATTATGAATCTGTGCAAAAAACAAAAATTTCTAAAAGTCCGTCGCCAGCTGAAGAAAAAGAAAAACAACAACAACCACATAGCAATTAAATGAGAGCAATTAAAAAGAAATAAAATTTCCAACAACAAAGAGTACACCCCAAAACGCAAACAAAAACAACGACACTCAAGTACCACAAACGATACACAAGCGGGCAGAGATCAAGGCAGAGGAACACACCACAATCGCAACAGTCAGCACGCTGAGCTATGTATGTCTGTCCGTCTGTATGTATGTCCGTCTGTTTGTCTGTCTGTATGTATGTCCGTCTGTCCCTCCCCTTCCTCCCTCCCTTCCTTCCTCCCTCCCTCCCTCCCCTTCCTCCCTTCCTCCCTCCCTCCCCTTCCTCCCTCCCTCCCCTTCCTTCCTCCCTCCCCTTCCTCCCTCCCTCCCCCTCCCTACAAACTATCGCCCTCTCGCTCACGCTCACATATCCATAGCACCACACGCAGCGCAGTCGCGCTCCACACGCTCCACACGCAGCGCAGTCGCGCTCCACACGCTCCACACGCAGCGCAGTCGCTACCTTGCGCCAGAACCGCCATATAACCACTACTTACGGCACTGCCTAGTCTTCTGTCCCCACTATTTTTTTATTAAAAATGTGATATCAGCGTTCGTTCTTGAGCTATTACAACAATTTCATTCCTGGGTATAGAGTAGCATTATACGTGAATGAGCCAAATATGGGCGTGATCCGCCCACTTTTAGGTTACACAGGCAAAAGAGGGTTATATTGTTAAATATATAAACTTCCTGAATAAAACTTTAGATAACTTGTTTTACAAAAAAACATTATTACATCAAAACTGGGTGCGGACACTATTTGAAAGTGGTAAAAGTGAGTTAATGGTAATTTCAGTAAGATATAGACACATTCTATCCATATTTATAATCATACATTCAATGGAGTACGATTTTTTTACAAAGTCAACAAAAGAATTTCGCTATAAAATGTTATCACAAAAATATTTTTTTTGAAAGTGGAATAAGTCCAATCTGAATAATCATAATTAAATTAAGAAAAGTTTTAAACGGGACAAACCGCATAAAATTTATTACAAAAATCCATTAATCCAAAATGGAAAGAAAGTTATCCTTTAATAATAACTAATATTAAATAATAATAAAATAATTTTTTTATTTGGAAAACAACAAAAACCTTAGCATTACTATGTTGCCACTGTATAAAGCTTCAAGATCCTTAACAAGAGAGAAATACAACGATATGATGAGTTTATTGTCTTACATACCAACTATAACTGTTGTTATATTATGTATGTTATTTTTGAATGTTTTATAAGTCCATTTGGAGATAGAAAATTATTATTAGATAATTATTAGATAATTTTAATCATTATTACTTCATAACAAAATTAAAAAGTGTTAAAAACATCACTCAAATTTATTAGATTTTGACAATATTTTTAAATTTATTCAAATGCAAACCATTAAATGTTATAATATTTATAATGACAAAATGGACTTATTCAACTTACAAATATAACAACACAAATGTTATGGCAAAAATGTTATTTTTGAAAGTGGTATAAGTCCATTTGGAGCTAAAAAATCCTTTATTTCTTTAAATATGTTCAATAATTATTATTTCATAATCAAATTTAAAAGGTGTATAGTGTTAAAAACATCACTCGAACTGATTAACGTTTGCCAATATTTTTAAATTACTTCAAATGCAAACCTTTAAATATCTCGATACATGAAAATATGGACTTATACCACTTTAAAAATAACAGCTCAATTAATATTTAACTTTTCTTATTAGATTTTCTAAATTACCTTTCGGCACTTTTCAAAAATCCATCTTCGTTGTTCACCGCCAAAACTTAAGTTCCCTTCCACCAACCTTCTCTATCCACCTCTAAAAATCCAATTCTCCTCTTTTTCTTCTTCTCTATTTCTACCTTCCCCAATCATTCACCATTCGGCTTGTTTACACACAAGTCTCTCTTACAACACCATTCAACCCTAGGAGAACTTGCGTGACAGCTGTGAGGTGAAAACAAAGAAACAACAACAAACAACACAAACGAAATTATAACAACAATTCCATACAAATAACATACCATCAATATCTATATTTATTTCAGGACTAATATCATATATAACATTAGGACATCACAGGAGTGAGGTAGGTCTTAACAATAAAACATAAATCCCTGTTTTCTTTTCAGGTGCTGAACGGGCAGACATTACAATGCAGTTTCTGCCAATATGCTGCAAATTTCAATGCTAAGATAGCTACATAGCTGTTTCAAAGCTTATACCGAAGAAGCTTGTCGTCATAATGCTCCGCTACTAGTAAATGAAGGTAAAGGAGAGGTAAATTATAACAATTATTACATATGTATGTACATAATTCGCATGGTGCAATATTCAGTTGAGATGGTTCCAGATGATTGCATTTTCGAAACTTACACATACATATATCTTAGCATACATCTCATTAAATGAATTCTGTTGTAAATGCATTCCACAATTTGCATTTTTACCTGCCGATCTCTTGCCAGAATGTTTTTTGCCCAAAAATATATGTATATAAAATGCATTCTAGAAAACCATATCTTTAAGCCCATTTAAGAGATTATTATATTGAAATCGCATTAAAATCATACGTTCACTCTTATTATATTGATACGTAACTACGTATATAATAAATAATACATACAACACTAATATTTTTTTTGTTACGGTTCAACCATTCGATTTTAAGTATGCATTCACTTATTTTTCTGAAACAAAATGTTTCATTAAAATATAGTCGAGAATTAGCGTTAGCTAAAAAGTGTTCTAGCGCACGTGTCCGCACATTGAGTCGAAGAAATTAATTTTTACAAAGAAATATGTACGTGAATAATATATGTATGTAAATATAATAAATTTCATAAATTTAAAACGGTCCGTTCATTAACTTTCATGTGCTATTTGCAAAACAAAAACAGCTAATGGGCTAACTAGATTAATGCCTAAAATATGTAGAGGTCATCTATAGGTTCCCGTAGAAGAATGATAGATTATTAGTTTAGTTATGCGAGTAGTTTACTGTTAGTGTAATTTTGTGATTTTGATTTAATAAAACTTTACAAGCAGAAAATATTTAAGTTTAATGTACTGAAAACCTTATGCTGTAATATGAAAGTTAAAAACTCAAATGATAAATTAAATGTCGACGGCATAACCGGACAACGTGATACCAGGCGCTATTTCTTCTTCCACGTAGGCACCGACCTCCTCAAAGGATTTAGCCTCATTGTCTTCGAAACTTTTTCCAACCGAAGTACTCTGACTTGGTGCCGGATTTTTATTGTTAGAGGTGGCAAACTTTTCTGCGGTACCGTAATTATTTGGAGATGTACCTTCGTCAAATCGGCGGCCAGTGGAACGTAGTTTTGTTGCCGGAAATGCAGGCTTCTGCTCAGTTATGCTCGTGTCGCCACGGATTCTATTGTATTCGTAGGTAGTTGATTCGGTTACTGGGTAGTTTGTCTTGCGGAGCATGGCTTTAAAATTAAATGGGGGGTCATCAGAATTCTATGGGGAGTGAAGTACGTAAAGTAAGATTATGATCAGAGGATTTGTCTATACCACAACCTACATCCACGCTGGAGCGGCGAATCATACCCTGTAGCTCTCGTATAGGGTCAGAGGGTAGGAAGGAGCCACGTTGTTGATAGCTCGGGTTGTTGCGAGACTGTGTTTGCGTCTGGTATTGATTTACTTGTGGCGTGTCCTTGCGGTACACGTTCATAGGAGGCGGTGGTGGTGGCGGTGCTGCGTACGCTTTTAAAGAGTTGCGACGAGAGCCGGGGCGATTTCCGCTCCACTGCTGGTATGGCTGTTGGATGCTGTTGTAACTGCTGTAACTATTGTAGGCATTCATGTTCATCTGAACCTGATTTCTGGAAAAAAAATTAACTCGGAGTTGCGTTATTTTATTACGGTAGGCTATTTTATAAAGGTACATATGCAGGTTACATTTACAAGACTGCTATTTTGTAAATGGAGGCCTAACTTATAGTGTTTGTCTTGATCTGTCCATGATCCCATTTATTATAATGATAAAAATCCATGTTCCGATAAGCGTGAAACATTATTGTCAACACGTTGTTCCTTACCAAAACTTTAAACTATCATGACAGTTATTGTACCATGTCCTCGTATGTCTATTGTACACAAACCACACATCCCTAGAAAATACATATATTTTCATGCAACGAAATCAGACCAAAAAACTCCCCACTGGCTGTACTCTTGCTTAATACATATTACGGACTTTCTGAATTTTAAAAAGTCCAAATAAAATTAATTTTTAAAAAAATATTGACGCACCTGCGCAGTGTTTGTGGATCACGATAGAAGTTTTGATTGTAAATGACGTCACTCTCGCCCATGCGATCCCAATTCGTCTGGCAGGCCTGTTCTTTCTTATATGCATTGTAGGTCATGAGACAAGATGTCATCGAAGGATTCCGTTGCAATGGACTGTCCCAAGACTCCTCCTCGTCATGGCCGATGAGAACTGGAGCGAACGTTTGGCGGGACATTGAGTTGGCGGCATCAACCATGTACTGAGTGTCGTAGAAGGGTATCTGATCCAGACGGAATGGCAACTTCTTCGTCGGTATTGGCATGGGGCCCAACTGGGATGAGTTCACTTCTCGCGTGTTTATGCGTTCGAAGGGCACGTTGCGGGTGCATTTATTCAGACCAGCCACAACTCGTTGATTGTAGATGTGAACCTGCAATGAATTAAAATAGCATCACTTCCTGTTGCTTTTACGTTGTGCTTTGATACACATATATTCTGGGCCAACCTGTTGCGAGAGATTGACAAAATCCTGGAACCTCGCCGCTCTATAATGAAGCAGAACTTGAAATAAAGACTTTTCGCGCCACTTCTTCACATAGTGACGAATAAAATCGGCTGTTTCATCGTTGAGTGCACCAGTCTTTTCGTTGATCAATGGTGCGTAACGTTGGCGCTCTCGAAAACCCCGATAAGCTGCAAGAATGAATACTATACTCGTACATATGCAAGTTCTAAAATTTGTTCATGCGTTTGTATGTCGATAGTACATGCAAACGCATAGTACGGTTCTTTTAGGTGACAATGACGTCGCATAAGAGACAGGCTGGCAATTGGGTCATCATAGTTGTTGTTTTTATATGCTTAATTTAATTAATTTTTCATTTATTTTCTTTGCAGCACTTTTAATGTAACTATGTTGAAGCTCTCATGTTTGTTTCTTGTTATTGCTGCTAAGCTGCTTGGCAGCGAAAGGCTTCTGCGTAAAGTATAAAGACACAAACAACTATGAACATATGCACATACTCGTATATGCATTGCTAAGCCGATTATATGCAGGCGATGGCAACTAACTTTAAAAACTCTTCTGATTGACAACACCCGCAAACTAGAGCACCGGTACTACAAACACGTCGACCTTAAAATGCTCTATTCTCACTATGTACAGAGATAGCTTTCTACGGCTATTTACAATGCTTCGAAGTTATCGTGAAGAGACTTGTTCGTTTTTTCCTCAAAGTTATGCTAATCTATAGTTTTAAAATGCCTGGACCTAAACCCGACCATACACCCGCTTGAACCGTGGACGATTTCGATTTTATAACAATTTGGTGTGCATTACTTTTTCAGCTGAAACTCATTTTATTTATGTACTTGATTAATTGGTTAATTCTTCATTATAATTGTTAAATTGTAGATAATTATTTTGCTAAGCTAAGATGATCTTTTAAACGAACACAATTTTTGTTTATTTTGAGAGATATACGAATACAGCTTAATGATTGCTGATCTAATTTATGAGAATCTATTCCTAGTTCAATTCTCCTCATCCCCCTCATGAGCCGACTGTTCAACTTCTGCGATGCGCGCACCTGCTAGCGCCTCATCTTTTCGTGTTGCCTCGAACATGTCTTCGATATCCGAAGGCGTTTCACTTGTGTCAAGGTATTCAATGTCACAGTCTCTTTCAGCGGGATCTTTGTTACCTTTTTGAATTTTAGCAGCAGCTTCATCGGGACGTCCTGGTCCTTTAGTGGCTTTATAGGAGAAGAAAAACAAGATAATAATATATTTTGAACACTATGTAGGTATTATTTTGTCCTATAAACATAGATTTTTACGGTAGACAGCTTTTTACTGCATTTCACGTTCCAAAATTTAACATTTTTAAAATGGTAATTAATAATGAAATTATAATTTGTTAAACATCTGTTTTACGAATAAACTTGTGCGGTAAACGGTTGAGTGCGAAACTTTGGATTAATTTCTATTCCCTTATCAATATTTTTACACCATGATTATCCTTAGTATGTCTAATGCCGGCACCGCAATAATCAGTATTTTTAGACTAATTTTGACGCGTGAGCAGTTTCCGCTTATTTATTATAACACTTAGTATGTTCAACGCTGGCTATGCAGTAAAGCAGTAGTTTTGGACCAATTTTGAAAGGCTCTAATGAACTATTAATACCAGCGTTCCTTTTTCCTAATCTAATCCTGATTTAAGTACAATTTTTGCTCGAGTAAGTAAATTCTATAAATTCAAAATGGACAACGACAATCATGTATTAATAGGTTGGTATTCTAATCAATTTTAGAGGAAGTGCTTCAAACCGGAAAGATCTAGAATATGTTTTGTATTATATAATAGTTTCCGAGAAAAGTGAAAATTACAAACTAAACTCCTTCCTTCTTCCATATTGCACCAGTAATAAAACACAATTAGCCAAAAAGTTGGTATTTGAAAGGAAAGTATGCTTCGTAATTTTCACTTTTCTCGGAAACTACAAAACATAGATCCTTCCGGTTTGAAGCACTTCCTCTAAAATTGATTAGAGAATTTTATGGTCGGAAAAATATTTATACTTAATAAGGTATTTAAAAAAAAAATTGTGACCAAAAATTTTTTTTCGGAATTTTTATTCCAAATTTTAACTTTAATTAATTTTCTCAAAAACTGTTTGACATAGGAACCTAATTTAAAAAGGATATTAAGAAACGGATATTTGGCTTTAAAAATCAGCAAGCAAAATAATTTTTATTAATTAATTAAAATTTTTAATATTATTTTGTTCTATGTTAAGTCACATTTTTATAAAATGGCCCCTCCTGCCTAAACGGGGGAAATTGACCCACATACGATTTTTTTCTTGTCCCATTTTTTTCTTGTTCGACCCATCCTACACGCCCTGTTTGGCTCCACTTCTTTTCAACCACTTCTTACACAAAATTAAAACTTAATACAAAGTAACCTAGAGAAAATCGCATTTCTCTCACTCACCCGCATTACTTTTCCCGCCTTTCATGCGTTTCCTGGCTAATAATGCACGCATCATCGATTGAACTTTGATCACCTTCTTAACTTGAACTTCATATAATCTGATTACAAGTAGAGAATCGTTAACACAAAAAAAAGATATCGAAAACTTACCGTGACAAAAACTCGTCATTGTAGTAGCGTAAGAAGACTTTAGTCTTGCCCAGATCCCAACCCTCCATTTTAAGTCGGACCAGAAGAAGTCGGCAGTTGTCCTTCGTGATATCGACAGTTTCATCAAAGTCGAAAGCCAGAAATTGATAACTGCAAAATATTCTAGTAGTGTCTGGTTTTGTCTTTTACTAATTAACCCTAGCTTACCGTTTTAGAAATTCTTCTAATGAGATTCGACACGAGTAGCCCTTCTGTCGGCCGATTATTGTGTCCAATACTCCCAAAGCCTTCATTTGCTGCTGCACCATATCGGAGTGGAAGGCACGCGGTTTATACTCCAGGTCAGCGCGTATACAACGGACAAAATGAACTCCTAGGTTGCTACTCTGACTCAGAATCTTTAGTAGAGTCAGGCAGGTGTAACGGAAATTGGCTGCTAGGGTACGCAAGTTATTGACTTGGGAAATGCAGCCAGCGGAGATGGTATTTAAGACCTAAATACGACAGATATGAAAAATATATAGCGATTTCTCCTATGATCAAGCGTTACGTATGACTTTCGCTGAGGATCATCCGGTTTGTGTTGAACATTTTCAAATGGCATGGTTAGATTTCCTGCCTTGGTTAGCTGATTAGTAAACATTAACATAATATTTTCGTCTAGCGATGAACGGAACGTCTCAATCATTTCGGGGGGTACAAAGTCACGATTGATGTCAGTGAAGGCTCTGGTATTGTAGATAATGCGACCGGTGTAATGCGCCACAGAGATTTCCGTGGTCGTATGTTTCTTAATGAACTGGCTGTGCTTCTCGACCACACGATCTGAGAGACGATAAGGAGATACGATTACTGATAGTTCATTTAGCAGCACATGACTCTACCCACCCATTATCAAATCTTGATCCTGACTTGTTCGTGAGGCATCGTCTATGATGTAAAATAAGCCATCTGGCTTGGTCAACAGATTGTCCAAAGCGGTTTTGTTGTCGTAGAAATTAAGGTTAATAGTTGGTACGTCTTCAGCTTCCTGTGGATAAAGATCATTGAAAGTAAAGCTTCTAGTAATTGTAAGGCAAAAAGGGCGATCACGGATGCTTGCTTGGTTTAGTAATGTTAAAGTAGCGAAATGCTGACCCATCTACCGATTTAATGTTAACTTTACAAAATCCGAGGCCGCCGTACTTTTTCGCATTTTGGAATGAATTAAAGGGTTTGTAATGCAAACCATTTCCAGCATTTCACTGACGAATATGCGTTGATTGTAATGATATTGCATCTGCTCATTCAATGTGTTGATCATCAATTGCTCTAGTCCATTGCGATGGAAGCACTCGAAACCGTACATGTCGTGTACCACGATTGTATTACTGTCTCCACTGCAATTATGGAATGAGTGGAAAATCCAAAAATTTACCGGATGCAACTTACAAAACAGCTCTGGGAAATGACATGTTCATATTAATCTTATTTATTATCCAGTCCACCAGACGGGAGTAGATAGTGGAGGCCACAGCATCTCGTGCATCGCGAGCCTCTTCTGTGGTATATTGACGACGTTCGGCTACTCCGCCCTTGACCATAATAAAGTTAGTCAATGACCACATGAATTTCTTCTCATCGACTCGCAATAGTTCAGCTATTCTCGTTACCATTTCCGTGTTCTCCACCTCGGCGTACTTGCCCGTAGTTCGGAAGCGTATGTTGCCAATATTCAGTATGGCGGCTATCACTTTCCGCACCGTCTCCAATTGTTTATGATTGAAGTCCAAGTCTTGAAGAATCGTCTCAAATAGTTTGTATTGCTCAACGTTGCCGATAGGATCGTCGCGGCGATATTTCAGCTTGGTAGGCTGATCCTCTGGAGGAATACGGAGATAGCGATGAGCGCGATCTGATTTTAAATGGTACTCCTTGAGTCGACCCTCGCTATTGACGAGGTCGTAGAAGTAGTAAAAGATGTGGAAGTTGTGTTGGTTCCTGGAAAGTGTAAAGTGGTAATGTAAATAGTTTAGATGCAACCCTATGAGTTTTTACATATCCGTGGTAGACACACGCAGCTTCTCCAGCATGTACATGTTGAAGACGGCGCCGCTCAGTTTGCCCGTCTTGCCGAAAGCTAGGAAATACTGCAGCACGCAACGCGTTGAGTCGTTGTTGATAGGAGTGCCTGCGTTGACCAACATCAAAATTACTTTTATTGAGTTCTCCACACGAGTTGTAGCACCTCGATTACCCTCGCCCAGGAAACAAAGGTGTTTAATAAGTAGGCGCACATTAGTAGACTTTCCGGAAAAACTTTCCCCCGAGAAGACCACATGTTGCGGTTCCTTGTGGTGCAGCATGTCCTGGTAAGCAATATCTGCTACCGAAAATATGTGCGGCACGTTTTCAGAGCGGGACTTACACTTATATCTGTTATGGAGCTGTACGGATTTTATGCGGTACATTCGATAATTCATTAGGAGCTACATTATTTTGGGAAACTTTTCGACTTTGCATACCTCATTTGGAATCTCATTCGGCATGTCGTTAGAGTTCAAGGATAGCAGTATATCCCCTATAAAGCTATAGGACGCACCCGTTTCCATCCGACTCCTTAATGATTCTAGAACGGTTTCCTCGATGGGATTCTCAATGGCGGCCAAATCTTCCAGATACATACGCTCTGGCTTAGTGTCAAATCGCTTAATGTAGCCCTGATCTACAAACATTTCTGGCTCCTTATAGAAAGCCTCGACATCTCGACAGAGATCCAATAATTCCCGCAGATCTGCTTGCATCTTTAAGTAGGAGACGTTTGTAAAGTATCGAGTAAACTGCGATTGCTTACCTCCTCTTCGTTGTCAAAAAGTTCATTTAAGAAAGGATGCTCCACCATTTCTACCATCATCGGACGATTTTCAGCATTCTTCTCCAAACACTCAGCAATAAAGTCGTTAATCTGCTGTGACCAGTTAGTTGGACGCATCAGGGTTGGTGGCGGATTTCGTACGATTTGGAACATGGCCCTCGTTGGATGCATGTCGGCGAATGGGGGTTTCCCATCAGCCAACTCGATGGTGGTTATGCCAAGCGACCAGACGTCGGCACGCGAAGTAATATCAGGTTCCTCTGAATAGTAAAATAAAGGCGAAAGTGATTCGATCTATACATACTTCTATACTTACTTGCATCCATAGCAGTGACCACTTCCGGAGCCATCCAACACGGCGAACCAATGCAGGTGCCTCGCTTGCCTAGTGTTGAGTCCACCTGTCGCGAAAGTCCGAAATCGCACAACTTTACCCGGCCGTCTTTAGTTAGCAAAATATTATCACCCCTTATATCACGATGAAGAACATGGTTACGGTTTAATTCAATGGCACCGCGACAGGTTTCCCGTATTATGTAAGCGATGTGCTCTTCACGCATGCGCCGATCCAATTTAAAAAGTTTGTTGACCATATCCACTGCAGTGCCGCCGCCGCAGTACTAAAGAAAGTATTAATAAATAAGTCGGGTTTTACATATAATAATGTATTGTATATATAGAGACCGTGGTTAACAAATTAGTTATAAAATATGGCAAGATTAAATGCTCTACGATTATGGCACAGATTTTTAAAATACTAACGAAAATTAGAATTCGCCTGTAGTATACCATATGTTATGCTCGTAGACTGCACTATTTGGAGTTTTGACCAGTCAAACTATCATCTAATCAAAATTATTACATGTACATATGTAACATATGTTTACATATAAATGTAAATTGAACATGTATGAGGGTAACACAAATCTTACCTCTAACGCAAACCATATCTCATCGGGTGCATTTGGTTTGGACATCTTATAAACTCCGTAGAATTCCGGTAGATTCGGACTGCTGCAGTAGTCGCGTAGGGTGCGATACTCCTCCTCAATGGATACTTGATGGTCCTCATCATAGTGTTGGATCTTTAACGCTACCATACGATCATGTTCCAACTCTTTGGCGCGGAAAACCTTAGCATTTACACCTTGAGCGATTTCCTCGTAGATGTCAAATTTGTCCGTGGGATCTGGAAGTTGCGAGTAGGGCAAATACATCTTTAACACACAAAATCAGAATCCTTCTGTGCTTCTATGCTGTGCGGAACTTCGAAAAGTTATCGTTGTCCGTAGAAACAGTCTTCGCAACTGAACACTAGCAACAGTAATGGTTGAAATAGCTGCATGCAGAAGAGAATTGAAATAAAAACTAAGGCGACATCTAAATCGCATTAAAAAGAATCGGAAAAAGGGAAATGAAGAACATGGAAGCCAAATCAAGTCTGGCCATGGTAATTCGGGACAGTTAAATAAAATCGCTCTTAAGGGATCAACCCTTAAATATAGTGAACATTCAGTATACACTTTCATAGCCGAGATGGTCTTGGTTGTGGAGAGGGTGAGAGCAGGTACTGTCTTTAGTTTGTCTGTATTCATCTGAAAAAGCTTCTCCTTTCACGGTTTTTAATTTCTGGCATTTGTACTAATTTATGGATGCACGCTTTTATCCAAAATCTTATTAAAAGATTTATCCAAATCCTATTAAAATATTGTATAAAATTATAATTTTCAATTTATAATTTTACAAGACATCAAATATTTCAAGAATTTATTAATTTTACTGATGTTGAAACTTCGTCGAAGTAAGAACTAATTTAATAGTATGGTTAAACAGTTTTTATTTATGCGAATGGAAAAAATATTTGATTTAACGTTTTAATTGTGTGCAGCTTGACCGATTCTAGGATTATACTTTTTGAGACTTTAGTTTTAGAAATTATCGAGACATTTAATAGAAATAGGTACTACATATATTATATAATGTTGTATTATATTGTATGTTTATGTTGTATTGAAAACTGTTTACTCAGGGCTTGTTAGCTGTCACAAATTTGGCTCCTGCTTACAGACAGCTTGGCCACCCTTGGTCTAAAACTGGGCAGATTTAGGTTCAATATTTTGTAATATACGAAACATTGAACATAACGTGTTCTATGTTTTCATAGATACGAAATTTAATTAAAATATGTAATAAACTTCAGTGATCTGGGCTTCCAACAGAATCCATAATTTTCAACTACATACATACATATGTATACTGGATCCTTGAAATGTGCATGTACTACACATGTATGTATATTATGAAACCGGATATCAATTTTAACTTGAATAGATAGGTAAGTATATCAGTTTTTCCAGCACTTATGAACCAAAGGCGAAAATATCAAATGATATCAGGCGATGTGATATCAAAAGCTTTTTTATGTCACAAATTTTTCATACTTTTATCCAATCGAGGATTCACTTCCGATGCCTTTTTTATTTTTCCGCTTTCACAATTTGAAAACTATAGTCGATTTCTTTAGTTACGTTTTCTAATCACTTCCTTTTTCAGTATATTTATGTACTTCCACATGTACACGTATTTTGTACAATATACTTTGTATAATGTATGTGGTTTTTTGTTAGCACGAGATGCGGCTCCTCTGGCTGCATGGAAACGACTAAATATTCGAAGAACTGGGGGCGATTATAAATCGATGGTAAATTTTCGAAAGAAACCTTATAAAGCTGAAGCGGCGAGAAGAACCTAATACGGAAAATCTAAACTATACACACGAAAGCAGTTATTAGAATCTTAAAGACTTAAAGAAAAGAAATTTAAACAATTACTGTTTCGGTTGACTTTGCAAATGTAATGCTTTGCTTTTTGTGCCACAGAGGCAGCATCCATGTTAGGACTCTGAAGGCTTTGAACCGCTTTAAAATGATGTTGTGCAGGAAAATAAGACATCAGATATCAGATATCAGAAAGAAGTGAAGATGTGTGCGATAGCTTTGAGAACTGCAGCCATTTAAGTATTCTTATTATGGTTGTGAGGCTAGTGTTATTTATATTTATAATAAAAATTAAACCACCTTAAACTTTTCGCTCTGCACTCTGTAACAACAGCAACTGCAAAGATAATTCAGATATAGATTAGTTTTTGTGGTTCCATTATTGGTAGGTAAATTAAAAATCGGACATCATAGCCTAGTATCTAGCCTGCTATTCGGGTAAAAATATCGGCGGAATAGCTAACCGAGTATGTTAAAGTAAAAGAAATGAACGCATATAGAAAAATATTCCCTGGCTTCCCCTCCTTTGATTCGTGATTGTTTTAAAAATATTTTTTTATGTTTCAATGCGTTAGTAAATTTATCTCTAATATTGATTACTATTATGAAACTAACATCAGAGTATAAGATGTATTGATATTTACCTACACACGAGAACCATGAATATTAATGAGATTAATATCCTAGAGTTCGTTATCCCAATTAAGAATTTGGTTTATAAGTTCAATTAATCTATTTATTAGTAAATTGTAAAACGCATATAAATTATTGAGTTTAGTACTGCTTGCTTTGTTACTTATCGATATTTATTCTTATAAGTCTTTTTGCATGCCTCTATTTATGCTTAACATATACACTGTGCTCAGTTGCAGACGCTTATCCATTCTTCCACATGGCATTCGTCGCATTCCACGTTGCAGCACCACTGAAATCTGCAGTGACAACGTTCGGCGCGCTTCTCTTTTACTAAGTTATAGCCGCGTCCACAGCACAGCGAGGCGCATCCATCGCTGACAGTGCTGTTCCGATTGCACTTTCGCTCCACAGTACCTGGAAGAAAGAACGTTTGTGAGCTTGAGAACTATTGCTGGGATTGGGCCAGCTCTGATTTGAGTTTTTTTGCCAATTAAGTTCATTGCACGAAAAGTATTTCCCCCAAACTCTAATCGCTCGTTTGCATTTGTGAACCATTTAAGTGAATCAGTTCAGTTGGGTTCAGTTAGACGGGGCTAAAACTCTTAACAGCCGAATAGCGTATTATCAAAAATCTGTTCTATAAATCTAATAAAATCTAATAAAATCGAATAAATAATCTACGAGTATAAATAAAAATGTACATACGTATAAATGATTGACAATGACAATTGAAGTAAATGACAATTGAAGTGCTATTTGACAGATGTCGACGCCTGTCATCATGCTAATAAGATCGCTACATTGTTGTTGTACCGCTAAATAATTGCTGCTCAATTATAAAGCAATATTTTTGAAACTAAACAAACTCGTTCAGTTGGTGGCTCGCATGCAATAACTCAGTTTACAGAGCAGACTGATTGGTTAATCGTTTATGCAAGCAACTGCACCGCAATCATTTGCATTAAATTTGTATAAATTATTAAAATGACTGCTGCTATTGCAAGGTGTTAAAGTTGCAATTAATCAGGGGACTGAGTGCGCAGAGCTTGGCAATTAGAAGCCTATTAACAGTTAACTTCGATGTGAATATTTGGCCGGTTATCAATGCTTAATTGCAGCTCGCTTAGACTTAAGCGGTTACTCAGACTTACTGCTGGTGAACGCTTCAATAGTAATGTGCAACGTTTAAATGTTGAAACTTTATACACATGTAATTACACATGCCGTACATACGAGTTACATACGAGTAAAACCATATCGAAAATATTTCTTTAGGCTAGGCTTTATTATACATACTAACATCTCACCTTGTATATCTGCACTTAAATCACGCTCGCAAAAGTTTGGAGATCGCTGATAGTAAAACAACGCCGTCTCCAGTTTTCGAGCTGAGCGTTGAGCGCTTTCGTCTGGCGTGGATTTTCGAATTGGGCGTTCGTTGCGTTCGTCACTGCGATCCGTATTTGCCAATGAGTTTGACTTTTTGTTACGTGCTCGTTTTATTACCACGATTGGTTCGCCGTTTCCTAGATTCGATTGGTCGACAAGAATGGCGCGCCGAAATTGATGCTTCAGCACTTTGCCGACTATATGGAAGTCCGGAGCAGATTTCCAGCAAGTCTTCAACTGGCAGCTGCCCGACATGCCGTGGCACTTGCAGCGGAACTCCATGTTATTCGAAACGGCCTGTAATCAAAAAGGAGGTCATAGTTGAGCATATCGTTTTAAAAAAGGGCCTACCACACGGCCAGCATGATTGTTGTGCAAATTGATCTTGGACTGAATATCGCCTGCCTTCTCGCGGCAGTCCAAGAACAGCTTCGAGAATTCGACACCGAAGTCCATGTTGTGAGAACAACCACCCCATTTCCAGCGACTAGCTATTTTCGCGCGTTCGTATTTCTTTCCGTCTTCCGGCGTTAGTATTTGGTTCGTCTCCAAGTACTGAAGAAATAGCTTCTTTTCCTTGTCCAAGCTTTGGCGTAGATTTTTGTTCAAAGTCTTGCGGTGCACGGATGGATCGCAGCCGCAGGATATCAGACGCCCTTGACTGCAAGCACGTGCTACACTATGAGCTACGCCCGCAGCAGAGATGGCAAAGGCGAAAGCACTTTCGCGATACCCTAGTTAAGCGAGATTATAATGAGAAAGATACAAATTAAATAAGAGCTGAGAAGCATTCGCTATAAATCAACATCGACCTTCGCGGAAGATTTAAATATGGATACATTTTGTGCTCTATCCATCCACACAGACTCAGTGACAGTCTTACCCTGAGGGATTGTTACCTTAACGATCCATGATCGCAATCGCGCATTGAATACGTCAGGGCACATATAAAATTCAATGTTCCACACATTGAAGTGCGGCTTCTGTTGACAGCTCGCTTCGTTACGCATTATTCACTCCAGTTGGATCCCATTCAATTGGATCCGGTTCTTTGGCAAGGACGTGCATTGCGCTGTCAATATCGAATCGAGTACGAGAACTGCTCACATTTGCTTTACAGAAGTAGGTACAAGCCAGAAGAGAGATTCCGAAGGGGATAAATTTTGATCGAGAAATTTACACCACGAACTAAGAAATCATTCAGTCTCAGTAACATCATCGTACTGACGCTTAAATGTTGTACACTCTCATAATCTTATAAGACATAGTACTTGTATGTTCTGGAACTGAATGACTTTAGACAGAGGTTATTTAAATAAATTTAAACCAGAGCCATTTTCATGTTATGAAAGCCAGTATTTTCCAGCAATTAGCAGGAGCTAAAAAAGGAAATCGAAGGAAATTCATTCATCGGAGTGTCAGTTTATATAAGCCTAATTTATATTAATATTTATTTTCAAGATTGTGAGTAAAAACCAATGTTGGGATTGTGCTAACTTAAATTTTCCCACATGTCATACATTATTTGGAAGATGGAGCCCAAAATTCGATGAGCCATTCAAATAAGTTATTCAGATCTCTAGTCTACCAGCATCTGCACGCTTCTGGGTTGCCAAACATAAATCGTCCACCACTTTTTCAGCTAGTCGCTAAATGTATAAACAAGCGTCTGACCAATATGGTAATCGATGTCCATGTACCCCATTAAATAAGAAGAGAAGCAGCCAACTGACAGGAGCGCTATTGACTGAATGACGGGTCAACTACTTTGCATATCTTATAGAGTACGTTTCGGTTGCACAATATCATAAACAACAGCCAACTCAGTGCCACCAGTAGCCTGGTCGCTGCGGTCCCATCTAATCCGATCCGATGCATTATTGTCAATCAATGTTGGCAACAAAATGTAGCCTTTAAAATGCGCTTGTTCGTTCTCGATCATGAATCAAGGATTAAACCTCTGTCAAGAAAATGTCGCAAACAATTACTATGGAGCTTCCATTGTGGAACTGTAGAGAGGTGGCATGCTGAATGCGATGTACTGTATTTATGTTCGGCCATGAGGATCATGCCGTTGTCTTCAGGAAGGGACGAACGATCATGCGGCTTGCACATCTCACACAATGGCGGACCAGTAATGGACGACGATCGTTTGACAAACGATTGAAGCCGGCGTGAGTTGATGGACGGTGATTCAACAATATGTTTAGCAAACGACTGCATGTTGTCGCCGACGTTTCAGAATTGATTGACAATTATTGCATTTGATGATCACGTGCGATCTCCAATGACATTCGGCAGCCAAATTAAGAATCCATCAACGGACATCAATATCATCGTATTCAGCGCTATGTTTGCATACACAACTAAAAGAAGAACGAGTTAAAAACTTGAAGGCAACAAGTTGTCGGCCAACAATGTTGTCATCGCAACATAATATCGTCAGTGTCCGACAGGGAGGCATGAGCCCAGCCTTTTGGACGTTACATTCGGCCGCTTAATTTGGTCTGGTCTTGGTTTGGTCTTGGCGTGTTATTGGCAGCTGACAAACTCTTGTCGGCTGACGACAATGGCACTGATTGATTTGCATTGTGTAATTTGTGAACCGGCGACATATGCAAATAATCAGTTCCCCAGTTCAGATGGTGTCGAATGGCAATAACGACAGTTTGGATATGACTCAATCCATCCATCGTTTTAGGGTCGTTGCTTGGGAGACGATGCACGCGGCGAGTATGTAAATTACTCGTCTGGTCATGTTCGAAGGCATTTAATTTGATAATATCTGGCATATTTGGCAACAACTCTAACTTAGCTAAACTAGGTTTTAAGGAATGATCTGGAATCATTGGTAGGCTCATATCAAATTCATTCATTATACGAAGTTCTTAAGAACATCACAGTCATTGATATTAGTTTTAAATCGAATTTACAGCAATTCGAACAAGAAATTGCTTCAGAAATCACGCGATTAGTTTTGTATATCTATTCTTTCAATAAAAAGTAGAAAATTAATTACATTTACATTTGAGCTTCATAAATTTCAGATATTTCTAAAATCCCTTCATAAGAATGAAAAGAGTGCCACAATAAGTGATATCCTATACAAAACAGTAGCCAAGGAAACTACATCCACATGAACCATGTATGCATATGAGTAACTGATGAGTTGTTGATCTATAGTAGAGACATATTTGATATACTCGTACAAGACAAATAAGACAGTAAAACATCATCCGCGGTAAGAAAATGATATGCTTTAATTACATAAGTTTATTAAATTGATTAAAATCTCTTGATTGATGTGTGAACTGTCACTTTGAGAGACAGTGTGACTCACATAACCCACTTCATAGAATCGTTCACTCCAATATAATAAAACGACGCTCTGAAACTATTCGAAAGCATCCGCAGCATATTCCATATACACATACGTTATCGTGTGGCATTACGAGCCTATAGAAACGATATTGGTGCGACGGCTAATATACAGTCATGATAATTCTTCATTCCTAAGGTATCTTTTCTGTGTGAGCAGCCCGATTTACCTGTGATTTCATCGCCTCTTGTTGCTGTAGCGCACGATGTGATGCATAGCGCTAAAGTGCTCGAAATAAATCAACAAGTGAACAATTAAGTATTATTTTGCATCTCATTTCACGTTTCTTTCACGCTTCTCTTTCGAGCTTTTATAAAATGTGTCAATTAAAAAGTCACTAATCAAGTCTGTCAGTTATCAATAATTCAAGCGTCGTGTCAATGGTAATGTGTAAACATATAAAGCGAACATTAAATTGTCATTAATTGACAGCGTCGTTATGTAAACTGTCGTGCGTTTGTAGAGTTGCTTTGCGAGCTCTAATTATCTTATAGATATTCGGGATATGATTAAGGAATTCCTTAAGCTAGCTCAAACCAGGTAGAGAATATTACTTATGAGGTTACTATTAGGTTACGTAGGTTACTATGAGGTTACTTACAGCAGTATGGTTGAAGAAGAATTTATTTATAGAAGAATTTAATAAAGTGCAATGAATGGATTCCACAGTGTTATAACATAAGCGATTATTCATGAGAGAACGTCTTACATTCGATTTTAAGCAAAACCATCGCATCTAATTTGCATGCCACGGATTTCGATTTGAAAGTGTGTTTAATTACTCAGTTAATCCAGGGTGAGCTTCCTTAAAGTCGCTTCATCGAATAGAAACACTTCATGAGGTACATGTGCTGCCAAGTGCAACGGCGTCACATCGTCCTCGGCGGAATGGCAAACACCTCAAAGCGATGACGCCAAAAGTCTCATGTGTAGATTTGTCTACACATGCGTGTCATTTCGGACACGTGAAATGCAGACATGGGCAAAACGTGATGGTCAGCTGCAAATGCGAAATTTGCAGAAAGGAGAGCTGGATATATGGAATATGAGACCCAGCAGAGTGGTTACATCGGAGGTATTAGAACGCATTAGACTTGGATTTGGCTAGACCGCAAAGCAGTACGTCATCAGCATTGTGGTCTGTAACATAAGAAGCCCATGGTTCGTGTCTAATAATCTTACGCTGATGTGTTTCGCTTGCCCAGATGTCCAGCTTTGTGGTTAGCTTTGTCAGCATCCTGAAGCCGACGACCACTTGTTGTTAGACACTTTCGAGCTCGGTGCCTTTCTTCTAATGGCGAGCTGCTGCTCACTCACCGACTCATATTAGTCGGTTGCTTAAAAATGAGTCGATGGCTTAGAAACTAATGAGACACTTTCACGTTGGATGCACACTTGGTCTAACTTTCATCGCTACAGTCTTTGAACTGTGTATTTCCGTGAGGTTCTACCGCAATCTAGTTGACAGCTCTTGCGGTTTTAATGTTAGCTTGTCTTCATGCAATTCCTCATAATTGTGTTTATTACTAGATCCTATTAAGTTCATAATAAGATTGTAATTAAACCTCTTTACATAGTTACGGTAGTCACGTTGGTGTGGATGGATTCTCTTTATTTAAGACACAACTCATAAGAATGAAAGCAAATCATTGTCACCTTTCTTTAACAGATTCGATGCATGCGGATTGCGACTTTTGGTGCTGAGCGACGAACAGTTCCAACGATGCCACTGAAACTGCATGGAATGTGTTATATGATAGGATAAGTTTTGCATGGCCATAGTTGGGTCTGTGCGAAATGTGACTAAAATCTACCAATATGCACAACTGCTGCACACATTTTCATTATGATGTACAATATGTTAAAGCAGCACAGCATTTAGCACAAACTTCAGTTAACAACTAACTTTATTTAGCAGTAAATACTTTTCTAATGTTAGTAGCAGTCATTTTGAGCGTTGGAGGCAAGAGCAAAAGCAGTGTGAAAATGCCTGTTGTGAAAAATTGATAGAATATAGTTGTTGCACCATGCGCAGACCCTACATTTGTAGAACATGGCATGTATAGAAATATTTGCATTTACTTGTGTCTGGCACTCGCGTATTGCTAGATCCAGGCCTTCCAGTGCTGATGCAGTGACGTCACTAGCTTTATAGCACAACTCCAATTGGTCTTTGCTCAGTCCTGGAACAGTACGGCATGTTGCTCTACTGTCGGGCAAACAATTCAACCTAAAAAAGAAGTCGATTTACAGCTAAGCAGCCATTGAAGAAAAGGGACGAATTTTACTCTAAAATGGGTTTTAAACATACATATTAAAAATAACATTACCAAAATTTAGCCCATTCTATTACAATGGCAATTTCTATATGTATATAACTATCGCTTAATACTTACCTAATACTTAAAAGAAAACGAAAACTTTGTTTGGAGCTTTTACAAATTTATTATTCTCAAATTTATTTAAAATAAATCAATTCGTTTTCTATTTACATCATGTCGTTCCTATCATTCTGAACTCCCAGATAATCAGCTTTAATCTGCCTGAATTGCCGCAAAATATCTTCTCTCTTTACAATATTCTCTGCAGATTTGTACGCCGTTAGTGTGTCGAACAGCATAGCGTGCCGTTGTTTGCCCTCAGACGTAAATTTCTGGCTCAATAAGTCAGAAGCGCGCAGGAACTTTTCACCGAACCTTCTTTCCTCTATGGACATGCGTGCCAATAACTCGAACATTCCTCGTAGTCCTTGCCGAATTATCAGGTCTTCCGGTTCCTGTTTCACCATTTCCGACTGTATGGCGGCTACTAGTTTTTGCATGTCCAACAGTACGGCGCGTTTCTCGTCGTTGTCCATGCTGAGTTGCACGCGCTCCGCATCGTCAATAAACCGTTGAAGCATGTCAGCTGAGTTCCCGCGATCCTCGAACGGGATTGTATTTAACACTTGTTGCACAAACATCTGGGACATCTCCAACATGTTGTCCAGTTTGATGCGTGAAATCGTATTAAAGTAGTTGCAAAACTGCACTATAGTACGCCGTTCGTCGTGAAGTTTGCTGCCCGTACTGCAGAAAATAACCTGGAACGTGAATTTCCTGTGATATATAGTACATGTCATGATTGGACACGTCTGTGGGTAATACCTGTGATAGGAAAAATATGGCTAATATTTTTCGGTTATCCATTTTTACTCCATCCATTGAACCAGTTAATGTGTTTAATGAACACTGCTCACCACGCTCGAGATGAATTAAAACTATTGACTGAACAAATACTCGACGATCGCAAGTGATTATTAGTAAGTGGTTGTGATCAGCGGACGATTTCAAGTTCTACACTTCAACATTGATAGTCGTTATCAGTTGGAAATAGTTTTTATTAATTTTTGCGTGTGTGGATGCTTATCTTGTGTTCCATATGTCTGAATTGGGAGCATCTGTGGTGTTATAAGCGATCTATAGAGACTACTTCTTGAAGTACAAATCTGTGCAAGACAACCCTAGCCGTAGAATTGAATGTTTCTAGTGATGGCAGAGGCAAGATCGGCCAGCTTGAATAGGACAGAACGTCCCATAATCTTTAATTATTCTGGCGATCTAAAAGTTCGCTACAAAGAGATGGTTAGCTTAGCTTCAGGTTTTGATTCAGAAAGTACAGAAAGAGTCGATTTGTGTTCAGCAGATTTGCGTTTACTGTTTTACTTTATTTATTGTACTTATCTACACTTTCGTAATTAAGACGAACTTTAAATTCGTAATGAGCGCTGTGCTTTTTCTCTCAGCTTTGTTCTATGTACTTTGCATATACGAGGCTCAAAGTTCAAAGCGATTATGCAGATTCTATGATAACTCTCGTGGGTCCCAGGTACAAGAGCCCATATATTATGACTAAAGTCTATTAGTCATCGTGTGGTGAATTTCTTTGGGGTCAGGCGGCTGCATTGCACACGATCAAGACATTGAGACATAGCGATAACGGAGTCCATTATCTTTCCTTCTTGTTGTGAATGGAGAAAACATTCATCGGAACTGCACAGTAATCGTGTAATTCAACACTCGAATAAGTGCGTTCACCCACTCGGTGAGAGTAAAGTCATAATCCTGGATACCTCTAAGGCACTAAAATTCTCCGAAGGGTTTCGATTTTTCTTAGTAGCTTCTACTCTAGATTTTATTCTCGATACTCTATATTCTATGCGGGTTGTGTATGTGGATGGATTCGGTTTCGATACCTTCAGCACGAATCACTTCAGAGCGCTTGTCAAGACTTTAATTAAGTTTCGTCTGTTATCAACTTAATTCTCTGTTCATAACTAAAAATAAGGTTATCAAAACGTTAATTTTTCATCTAACTTTATTATAATTTCTTTATAACCTATAACATATAACCTGTTTCTGTATAAACCTGGAAATGGCTATGCTTTTCTTAAGTAACTAGTTGAGTAATATCTCAGGCTGTCTACCGCATTAAACAGGAATGTCATATTGTGGCAATAGGCGTTGGATGGACGTAGTTGAAATCATACGCCTAAAATCGTCGTCAAAGTTAAGAGTTAATAGTACAATGGTACAGAAGCACATGTTAAACCACAGTGCACCCTGCATCAATCTTAAGATAAAATTTAAATGTTGTTTCTTTAAATAATTCAAGTCATAATGCTGCATCAAAAGAATAGAAAATATTAAAGAAAACTCAAAAATAAGAGGCACACTCTTATCGTTGAAACACCAAGCAATAACTCATTCCTCTCAGGTGAGTCAGTGAGCCATGCATAGCATTGCTTAGATTATAAACTGCCTGTTACTTCAGTGTTTTATTGGGTCTATTACAAACGGCTGCAATACGGCCAGATTCTGCAGATCAGAGAGTGTTGTGATCATGAGAGGAATATTAATGTTGTTGAGATCGTGTGAGACAATGACACGTTCGGAGTTCCACTTGGAATCAGGAGATTGACGATTGTGAATGGCACGGTGATTCTTTGTAGGCACGGTTAACATATTGTAGTTTGCAAAAAATAAATGGTTCGTACAGATATTTGTTATTTGTTTGTTATGTTAATAATATGCTATTATTATGTATTCTTGAAACCGGAACCTTGTCGAAGAGAGAATAATCTTTCCATTTTTCGGTTACACAGAAATATCGGCCGCAGCATTTATGTCGTAACTAATTACTTCATTCGTTCTCCGGATCATAATGTACTTGTATATTTGGCTATTCTCACCATCTTAAAGAATAAAGTACACCATCTTAAAGTATAAAGCATTAAATACACATTCTTCACTTCTGTTCGAAGATTCTACTTGAAACTGACATGGACACGTGGACTCGCTGTCCAAGACTGTTCCACTGACTGAAACGTCGAGTGCTATCTGCAGAGAAATCACCCATCACCTGTGGCATGGAGTGGAGTATTTTCTCGATGATTGTGAAGCTGATTGTGAGCATATGTAAAGCTGCCTGTTATGTCATGAGCGATTGCACGTAAATATATGGATATACTGGGGCTATAGAGTATCCAAGATGCCATCTTTTCGCAACAAATTCCTCACTCGTCCCGAATGTAAATTCAGGTACACTCGCATAGTTGGTTCACTCAAGAAATAGAAAAAAGGCATTAAGGAATTTGTTCTGTTAAGTTGGCTGTTTCTCAAATTGGCTATTTTGTTGGTTGCGGTTTGTGGGTTGGTAATTGTTTTTTAGATGAACAGAGATTTAATTTTTGATGAAATCTTCTAAGAATTTGAAACTGCTTTGCTGCGAAACTGCGGTTTGGCTTTTATTTCGAAGAAGTTTTGTAAAGAAACGATTCAGGGTCGGGTTTGACTGCCAGCAATCGTGATGCTCAAAATAAACAATTCAAGCTTTGTTAGTTCAATGAGAAGTGATGGCCGAAATTCATTCATTTCCGAAATTTTGTACTTCAGTGATTTCCTCAAATATTTTTAATTTAATTAAACTTTTATATAGTAAAACATTCCACTAGAATCCATTGCTTCCGGATTCCGGACTGGACTGGACTGCAGCCCGAAATTCCGCCACAATTAAAATTTTTGTACAATTTATTGTGGGTTGAATTTGCCCACGCGTTCGTCGTTGTCCTTCATCTGTTTCTAGTGCTTGAGCAATAAAATTGTTTTGAAACTAAAGGAAGTGATGGCTGACTAAAGGATAATGTTTAATTTTTTAGTGCAAACAGGGTGTTCAGTACAAAATAGATTAAATAATAATATAAAGGAATGCAGAGTGATGAGTATTTTTTGGAACTGTTAAATATCATGAGAGGTATTTGAAAAAATTTAATTTCCATATGTAATGTATCACGATTAATTGCTCTGGAAATTTGGGCGAAACTTTTACATTATTGTCCCATTAAGAGATGGAACAGTTCCTAATCGATGTGTTTATATAAGTAATGTATATATATTAATTTAATAAACAAACTATATACTTTGGTAAGTAGTCAGCGTATCATCTTATTTATTATGAGTGACGAAGACAAATTTAATATCTTCTCATCTGGTATAAGTATGGATTCGGCCACTTTTCGGTATTCCATAGAGGCTATGATGGCGTCAGGAATTGAGGCTTTGGCCAGGCCGAATATAATGTCTTGCCATAACCGAATCAATTATCCAATTATGCTGTGTAAAAGCAACTCATTCAGGTAATGCTGCAAGTATCATTTCTCCGTCATAATTCGAGTTCACATAAAATATCACCCTGTTGCAGGTTATTTGGTTGATATCAACTTGGAACATTCCTTGAGAGGGCATCAAAGGACAAAGTTGAAAATAATTTGAATATTTAAGTATGGTGTCTTGCAAATAACGCAGGATGTACGTTGAATGGGAGTACGGTTTCCGCATTATGTATGTTACGATAAGTCAAAGCAGGAGAACGCAATAAAATTAAATTTAAACACCAATTTATGACTTAAATTAAGTTGGACTAGTTGTTTTTAAAAGCTTGGTTTTGCTACATCCGAACTTCATACGAGTAACACCGACTTCGTCTAAATAAATTAATAAGGAACTAGCAAATTTTGATTATCAACAGCGATAGGACCCGAAACTTCAGTAGTCGGGAGAGTGCTCTTACTTAAAATTGAATATCTTTCTGTGAGAAACTTCCCTTTGCCAGTAAAATCTGCTGACCTCACGGACGTGTATTATTTCTGCATCTCTAAAATGATCTCAGAATGCGTTTTTCCCACACTCACCACTGATTGGTGAATGTATTCAGCTTTAACTTATCGGAAACACACTCAAGGTGATAAGCTGCCTTATTGAAGCCACTTAGAAGTAGACAATCGGTGAATTTATAAGCGATCAATAAAACTTTATCTAAAGTGCAGGTTCCTCCATGGAAGCAGTGCGTGAATTTAAGATGACTCACTTGAGTGTGCAGTGGCCGGTCCTGCCGCTCTCAGCCTCTTTTATTGTACTACTTGTTTATCAGTTTTATTGAGCCTTATGTTTTCTGTGTTCAACTAAAGAAACTGTTAACAAAATGGCCATAAGTTAAAATTCTTTATCGCAACAAATGCTCTGCATTAAATTTTAAACCAATTAAAACTGAATTTTTAATTGATGTCCCCTGAACCTCTACTGATGTAAAGTTGTCTCGTTTAATCTGCGCACCTCTGCTCCTTCTCTCAGTCCGCGTGATTCTGCGTTAACTACTGATAGCGGCTAAAGATTTCATGGTGCTAAGAGCCGTTTATTTTTCTGCATTGGCAACAGCCTAAGAGCCGGCATAATAAAAAAAATAAATAAAGCGAGTTGCGAAATACTTATATTATTTACATAGGATAATTTATACTTAAATTCGATAATTTAAATACTTTCAATTACTTCATTGGGCCACATTCATCCAATGACCTTATTTTATATGGTCACGATGTATTTTTTACGCGATTTCTTTTTAAATGCATTTTTCATGCATGCTATCTATCGCATAAAAACAGACTTCAGTGTTTAATCATTTAACATGATATATTGTGTAATAGGTATTTATGGGAAGATTTAATCAGTGCAAAAGTCGTAAAATGATACAAATGATCACTTCTTTAATTTTCATCCTTGTTGAATAATAGTCTCGTATAATAAGATAAAGGAATTACATCTAGTTACATGAAATATTTCAGTAATTAAATAAATAAATTTTGTAGTAGTTATTTATTTAATACTATAATCGTTTTAGACTATAGACAGATAGTCCTTTCAGACTTGTATAACGATAAATGCAATAAAAATTAAATCGGCTAAAGATATAGAAGCTTTTAGAGTTGGGTTGAAGGTAAAAAAACGAAATTAGAAATTAACGAAACTTCTTAACAAATTTTGGTTAACTCGGTTCATGTTAGGCAGCATAATTTGATCCAGCAGCAATAATGGCAGCAACCATAAATTAAAATGTTCTTGCATACGAATATTAGATTAATCCATTTACATTATTAGAGTGCCATTTTAGAGAGTGCTGTGTTAATGGATTCCCTTATTGCCTGGTGCATACCACGCAGCGTATACATGTATACCCTTTCCTCATTTTCAATTAGCGAAATATCCAGATCATTAAAACTAAAATAACACCAAGTGCAGTCGGCTAATCAGCGCAGTCTTCACTTTCTTATCAACTGCAGATAAATTCAAAACTGGTACAATTTGAATTTATTGCAGCTCCTTCCTTCTCTCGCAGTTCGGGTAGTCTAAACAGCTGAAAGGAGGGCACAAAATATTCAGCGGAAAACGTTATCTTGTTGTCGATTAAGTGCAAATCGTCCTTACGGTCAGAGACGCAGTTTGTGTGGAATATCGAAGTTCAGCATGGGTAAAATACTTTCCTCATTCAAGTGAAGGTCAGAAGCATTCGAAGCTTCCTCTTCGAAGCAGCCGTCTATGATTGCCCGAAGCATTTTCACCTAACTCCCCTCCCCTCCCGGCCAATTTCCCCTGGTAATCCGTCTATTGTAAGTCGGTCTGGTTGTGGAAATAAAGACATGGAAAAGCATGATGATTTGCACGCATTTATAGGAAACAAATTTGTTTAATGTGCCAATAAAACGCGGTTTAGCGGTGTGATCTTTGGTGGATCACGGGAGAACGATTTAGCAACTCGTATTTGCAGAGTAATTTGAAATACAAGGAATGTTATGTTATTTTTTATACCCTACACCCGAAGATATTAGAGTATTGAGTTCTAGAAATGAACACTAGATTGATGGAATTGAAGGATTTCGACGAAAACTAGTAGCAGTCCGAAGCCAGTTTAAAACTCGCCTTAGTAAAGTATATTTTTGACTAACGAAAGCGTTACTTAGTCACTGCAATCGCTGAGTGAGAATTAGTCCTGTTTTTACTTCCTCAACACCTTCATACAAATTGTTTAAATACATCCTGCGTTAATTAGGAAATAAGTTCAGCACCTTCGCATAAAATCTGGCATACACGAATGGTTGCAGTTGCAGTGCATCTGCGTCGGCACCAATTACGATGCATCTTATTCGCTCAACTCACTTCATTTGCATATCAAACGAATGCAGTGCATCGGTGGCAAATCCTTCGGCAAATCTACATGGGCTTCGCTCATTATGCGCTGCAATTATGAGCGACAGGCAGACAGACGGCCCGAGAGATGACGCATGGTTAGGCAGAAAGAGGCCCTCATTGACTGATCCTTGCGGAGCAAGCGTTGCATTCGGCTGCATTGCACTGCATGTAGTTGGTTTCACTCGACTTGGCTCGGGTTGACTTGATTCGAGTTGACTGGAGTTGTCAACAAGCAAACTTACGAGTATGTTGACAAACAGCAACAACAATAACTGCAGTGCCCACAAGAACAACTACTGCTGCTTGTCAAGAAAATGAGTAACGAGACCACCCTGCGGTGAAAAACGCAACTAGGATTGCTTTTAGTCGTCGTACATCATCGCGGTGGATTGGCTCAGGTATGCCGCCCCAGGGCTGGGTTTGTTCTTTGCGGTTTTTGATTTTTGGGTGTCGTGTGATTGGATTAGCTATGAACAGATAATTAGTTAATTAACCCTAAGCACACTGAAAAAGATCAAAAATAATATCAGTGCAAATTTTAGTATGTGTTACGTTGACGATATTAAGCGACAATGATTTAGTGATAAAGGATGAGCAGGTTATAAAATACATATATTCTTATTTAGTGACCTTGGCTGTTAGTTTTGTCTATTTACCATTCTGTGCTGCACGACAAAAGAATGACAATAATTAAATGTATATTCTGCTGGATGGAGTTGAGTGTGACGCCTGCTGAGCGGAGTGTTGACAGCTCCTGGCGTTCTGGGCGCTGGAATGGCTGAAGATGTTGTCGCGGTTGGCGGTGATGCTGCCGAGGAGGTGGGAAGTGTCGCTGCTGCAGAAACATTTCTAAAAAATTCGCGTTGTAATACTTTCACTTTTGAATTTGTTAAATGTTCACGTTTTTCGCAGAACCGATCTTGAGAATTTCGTTTAGAGTGGCACGGACGAAACATTTTTGTGGGGTTGTTCTCGGCGTATATTGTTGCGGACGGTGGCACTTGCGAAACTATTGATGTGTTTAGTTTCATTCATTAGATATGCATTCATATGTTCTACTGATCGCGCACAAACACTTCTCTGCCTTTTTACGTTTTCATCTTGATTTTAAAGAATTTAAAAAGTTGTCCACGCTTGCTTTCTTTGCTCCCACTTTACTAGCATTGGCAGCGCACTCATTTCACTCGAGGACCGTCCGTTGTTTCGCCACATTCGTTAAGAATTGTTTACTCTTAGCCATTTAATTGAACTACTTCAATGCAAGATAGAGTTGGTAACAACTCTTAGACCACTCTGTATTTTTGATCCACTAAACGCATGTGACTGTATCTCGGCAACTGCCAATTGTTTCATATATTTGACTTTCTTTTACGTTGAGGCAAACGTACGACGTACGGCATAGAATATGTCTATCTGCTCGCTAAACAGTAGCACTATGTTTACTTTAAAAGCTTAATTTTTGTGGTTTGTTAAAGGACTGCACAAACAAAGCTTACCGGTTAGTTTTTGGGAGTTATATAGCAGCATATTACATTCTTACAATTCTCGTATTAAACATACGCCTTTTTCCAACAATTTACTCACAAGTTCTGAACCAAGCATTTTGGAACCAATAATTGCCTTCAATACCTCTCTATTTTTGTCTTCTAGAGTATAGTTTAGTTGTTATTCTAATATTCTTCCAGAATATTAAAAAACGATTCCCATCCGACTGAATTCCGATTGTGACCATACACCCACACAACGAAACTAAACCTTCGAAATATTTAGTGATTTAATATTTATAAATATTTATTTTAGGCAGATGTAAATTGTAAAACTATTGTCTAATGAAATATGGTTTTTTTTTTAGGAATTGTATTTGTTTGTAATGAACTATTTGAAAGTTTAGTTTTCAATGCTTTTTATTTTCAGCACAACACTTTTTTATTAACTATTCCGATCGCGAGCGAGCACATCCGTTAACCGAGTGACGTTGCACACTATGAGACAACGATTTCAATGCGTTACAAACAGTTCTCTCCTTGAGCTGTTGTTCGTGGTGTGCATATCCTTGTTCCGCTGTTGTAGTCAACGCGAAGCATCCTTGTCGTCGTGTGCGCGAATTACAAATGAATGATGAAATTTGAGGACATCAAGTACAAGGCACGTAATTACAAGGAAAATTTCACTCCATGAAAGAGAACACAAATAATATATTGCATGATACAAAAAAGAGTTTAAATTCGTTAGCATCTTTTCAAGGGTTAAGTTTAGCTCTGATTGGTTTAATGATTTCACGAAAATTAGTTTATTTTAGCATGTGAATTTACTGAAGGGTTTTTAATAAATATGCATAAAAACACTCGCGGTTCCAATAAGGCGAACATATATTCTGTTCCATTGACTATTCTATATGTGATCAGAGCATGAAAGCTCGAGAACGTGAATAAAGTTAGCGGGAAGCTTTCAGTAGTTGTAATTTAGGAAAACCTTAATTTATTTTGTCTTATTACCCTTTCATCTTCTAATTTTGTATAAAATAATATAAAATCCACAGACCTCCTCAACGCAGTCAATTATCCAGATCGTCTTCGCAACAGAGAAATCTCAGCAACAAAATACTGCATTTACATTGTTTTTTGTGCTTAGGAACATATGTTGATAAACAATGTTAATGTACTGGGACGTAATACCTGATACCTATTACTGCAGACAAAATTCGTCATTCTGCTTTTGTGCAGTAGAGAAGAAAAGTATGTATTTACAAATCGGAATGTCTTCCATTGAAATTGAATGAACGGAACAGCTCTAGAGGAATGGCACTCTTTTCGTGGGGCGTATTTAAGTGCAAATATATGTAGATATAGATTCTGAAGAGGAAATTGATTTTTATTACTCTTTTATTAATTCTAATAATTTCAAGAATAAAATGTATGTTTTTAAGTCAACGAACATGTGATTTATATTGAGTATATGTATATCTGAGGCAAGTTTCCATAAGTTTCCGTAATCATGTCCACAATCTCAACTCTGAACCATCTCTGAACCGTGAATACCGAGGTTGTCAATAGTTCGCCGCTTCGAGAGTGCACTGTACATACAATTACATATTGTACATCATACCGTGGTGAAATCCATTTTTAAGCTCTGAGAATGGGTTTCTAGGAGGAAGATTTCGAAAAGATAAGTTAGAAAAATAAATCTAGGGACATTTATATATTGTGTAGGCATGATATAACATTATTGTGCTCATAACTAAAACTGAAAGTCTTATCTCCTTCAACTTATCCTACTTTCTCATGAAGCTCTGTTCGAAGTGGTCGGGTCGGGCTGCTCGGAACAGGCTGTACCAGAAGAATTCCAAGCAGCTCGAATTATATGCATAAAATACAATACATTTCTGCCGGGCTGTTTCAGTACTGAACAACCCTTTGCCCATTTGTCACGTGAATGATGAAACAGAAGTGTCTGTCATCCATTAGAAGAACACGAGTTCAAATTAGCATCATCGTTATTGAAGGCCAAATTCAACAAGCGTGAATGTACACATTCAACAACATTGAGTTGATCTGATCTGACGTTACCCTCAGTAGCCATGAGTGCAATGTTCCCCGGCACGCACGACGTAATGCACACGGTAATGGTAATGAGGAAGCACAACTGCTGATCTACTGTTTAATCCTTTGCTAATTTATGCACCTGGCTAATTGTTCTGTTTCGGTACGGGTACCAATATTGTAACCATTGTTGTGACATTTTGAAAACGTGCATACTGTCGCAGAGAATACGCATGTATTGCATATATGTATATACGAGTGTATGTACCTAAAGTTGTATTCCTTCTTAAGAGCAACTAATATAATCGCTATACACGGCTTACGTAAACTATATTTTACAGTGTACTGAGGGGACAACCTGCAATGGGGCGAAGGTTTGTGGGTCACAAGCTTCTGGAATGCATGCGTGTGTATGCATATGCCACGGTTCGGCTACTCCACATTTGCAACAAGTGCACTTCGAAATGTGTTCGAAAGGGTTAAAATGTGTTCTAACGGGCAAAAGTGAGTTCAAAGGAGAGCCGACTGCGAGCTCAGTACATTTGACTTCATAGATACTGTACTGTAGTATGTACTTATCTACATACATATGTACATGCGAACATGTATAGTAAGTAGCTTCCTCTCTCCTCTGCTGAAGCATATTCAATCAATTAAATGTTTTGTCTTTTTCGCATGCAAATTAGACGTCTTCAGTGCGTAAAGAGTGGAGCACCCTTATCTTGGTCACGTTGTAACAAAGGGTTGCCGTTGCTCTCCCTTAAGCATGCTATTGTATTGCTTTTATCTTTCTTTCTTTTGATGCTGATTGATGGCAGCACTTGATAAAGTGCTGTTGTGGCTTGTGTCCTCGGATAGGACATGACCCAAGGAGAGGAAATCGGATTTCAGCATTATTTCATTAATTCAACTTATTAGTGTTATGAGTTTACTAGATTAATCGCACATACATAAGAAACAAGGAATTGGATTATTAGCTGTATAAACAAAAACGGATTTCATTTCATTTCATTCATAAATTAAAATCTATTTTACTCCAAATGTCACTGGAGATGTAATGAGTGAGTCTAGTTTATTATTGGCAAGTACATATTATATTAATTATAATTAGAAAACCGCTAAATTTGTAATACAAAGAATTCAAAGCTCCCCATAATTATTGGATTGTGAATAGTGCAACAGTTTTGTTTATTTGATTTCTATTGTTTCCTTATTTCCTTAACTCGTTTCCTTCTTTTTTCTACGTCGGAATATTTTACATCTGAAGAGCAATAGAATAGAAAGGTGATTAAAAGCAATATTGCTAGAAGTATGAATTCATGACGCGATCCAATTGTAATGTAATTCGTTTCCGAGTACTTTGTAATAGGAAGAATAAATTGGGCAACGAATTGGGTAAAAATACACAGAAATGTGACTGAAACGCGAACATCATGACGGATAAAGAAACCGCACAGCATATTCAACACGGTACAGAATATGATAAGAAATACTCGTAATGAGGTATTGATACGCAAGTTAAAAGTTCACGCATACAATTTATACTAGTTTGTTAATTGTTCTTTATTAATATCATGATTTTTTATTAGTTTTCGAATATATTTTCTAATATAAAATACATACATACTACTGAAATATCTATTTCAAATATTAATGTAGAGTATATTATCTTCAACAAGCGATCTTTTAACGAAACAACATAAACATTTGCATATTTCGCACGTTCTTAATTAACGGTCGTTCGTTTCTGGCTGAACATTCAAAGCTTTGCAAAATGCAAGGGACGTATTTTGAACTCAATATTTCGCATCCTTGAAAATGCAAAAAGTGAAAATGCAGGCAATTGCATCAGAGGAGTCACCAGAGTCATGCTTTAGAATGTGTTAATGTCGGATGTTTCTCATTGCCCCAAACATTCATATGTGTATTGGTACTATTTCTGCATTCTTGGTGTTAATTAGTGCTTCAATGGGCTTCAGAATGCCGTGACATTGAAGAATATTGAAACTGCAGAGTCTATGGTTCCTTCCAGCTTCTTGAAAGCCAATGTGTCTTCAAAGGATGAAAATGGCCAGAGGGATTTCAGATGTTAAAGCAGTCTGAGATCTTCAATCTATATCTTATTGTCTCGTACTCACAATCTGTCAGAACGTTCAGCAGCTTCCTCTGAAGCACTGCAATTGCGCTTGCATGAATTTCTTGGTTAACCAAAAGCTTCGTTATTATGATCATTAGGAAGGCAAACTGTCAGCAAACATGACTACCCACATGTTTGCCCCAACTCTACCCGGCTGGCTCCAGCGAACCTCACATTTGGTAAATACATATTTGTAATTCTATACGATTTCGAAGAGTAATGATGGTGTTTGCTGCCACATCGATTGTAAATCAAACGGCAATCCACGTAAAGACCGCGCTCAGGCGCTGTTTTCGTAGATAGCATCGCAGTCGAGGCTGCGGTGGAAGTTTATTTGCTGCCATTAGAATTCGTTTTACGCCGGCACGTCGCACGTCGAACGCAGGTGATTGTGGTAGCCCATGGCAATACTTAGCGTTCGAAATTCGAATCTAGTGTGCAGTGCAATGATGACTTAGAGGCAGCGTAATAACTCTTTGGAAAGCGTGTAATTTGGCGAATTAGTTTGCGAGGTGATGAAATCTCTACAAATATGCAAGCTTTGTGCATTTTAATGCCGTGCCCCAAAGAAGCACAACGAAAGGCCACATTCAATGAGTTTCTGTTGAGAAAACGTCCAAAGTGTCCAAACCATTCAGCTACATTAAATTTGGGTTGAGCCAATTTTTGGCGTTTCAGTGACCAGAAGTAAGAAATAAAAATAATTTAACCTGTTCCCTTCTTATTGTCTGATTCGCATAATTAAGATTCCTTTTGGCTTTTTATCACTGAAATTTTTCCCCCAGCCGCCGCACCAATCGAAGGTACGTTTTCGGTATTTTGAACCAACAAAAGAGCAACTACAGGTTTCCTCCTGATCTCCCAGAGTATGGGAAAAATTCTTCGGATCCAATCAGACCGCTGTAAAGTTTTGATATAGAAAAGAAATCAGTGTAGCGACGCCAGGCTCGCTTTACTGCGTAAAAGTAATCTTTGCGAATGCACATGCACGGCAAGCAGCACTCAGTTTGCGTCGGTCGGTCAAGAAGTGGGGCCCAGCGGCGTGAGGCTCAGAGTTGGTTGGGGTTTGAATTGCTTTCGGGTTAAATTTTCAAAAGATATTCGCATTGCAGAGGTTTTAAATTTTTTCAAGAGTTTTAACGTTGAGTAAAAATGATATATTTTCCATTTTGTCTGTGTAATTTTGGTGAATCTCCTTTCATGCTTTCTTCCAGGAAAGCCGCGTCATCTGCTTTTACCCGGCTGTGGACCAATACTCGTATCTAAACTGCGCCCCTGGAAAGAGTGGCATGTGGGACTTAAGAAATGTTAAAGGTCTTTGTTGTGCTCAATGTAAAGAAAAATAAAACATGGTAGCCGAGGTTACTGTGGGAACATTTCTCATTTTTAGTTGCACGTCGATGAAAAGAGCTAAGTACAGATCAACATACCTACACACATGATAATATACAAATAGCACTTTGGTAAATATGTATTATACATACAACACGAACTATTCTTCGGTTAATTAATTGTTTATTGTTACCTGACTGAAATTGTTATATGACTTTAGATTTAGATTTAGATTTAGATTTTTGGAAGTTAAATGAATTGAACCCAAGATCCTGAGAGTGAGGGCTCCAAGGGGACAAGGTTATTTTTTAACTTCATTTAAGGGTCCTAATCTTAATTTAGAAAAAGCTAGCAACTATTTTTTGCTACTAAAATGTGTTTCCAAAACTTTCTCAGTTTTAGCAACATTAAATTGGGGGCAATTTAATAAAAATTTTAACAATAATAACAGTGGCAAGGAATGCAGCAGCAACAAAATGGACGCCAAATTGTATTCGCCACTCAACTGTTGCAGCCATGTTGTTGCCCTTGTAGCAGGATGTACAATAACTACACAAGCCACACAATCAACGGCGACTGCAGCTTGCAGCCAACCAACCAACCAAATGATTACATTCGGAAATGTTCGTTAACTCAATTACAACAAATCATGGTTAACATCAACCGCAGCAGCAACAGAAGCAGCAGCCGCAACAGCAGCAGCAGCAACAGCAACAGCACCAGTTGCACTCCGGTTCAATGGATGTACTTGGAGGTATGTGTGGATGTACTTACTATAGATATGTTGTGTGCTTCACACGAGCACGTGGCGGGCGTATCCCGTGCGACAATGCATTGCATAACAGTTCCCGGACTCCTTGTAATTCCCTAAAATTGTGCTTGTAAGCAATAAAAACAAACTGAAACAAACTCATGATAGGTTTTGTTGTTTTCCATTAAACTACAATAGTTTCTATAAATAATACACCGTTCTTAAACTTTTCCTCGATCTGCGACCCTTGGTTCTTTCAATTACTAGCAGCTTAGAGGACGTCACGGCTGCAGCGAACTAATCGACATCATCATCATCCGGAGGTAGACTCTTTTTCATTCATTCGTAGTCCGCTTAATCTGTAATTAAGTTTAATCTTTTTTAGAGAAATAGATAAAATCTGGCTTAGTTTTTTTCTGGAGTTTTTTAAGTTGTGATACAACACAACACAACTTTGATAATAACATATGTATGTATATTATATAATTTAGCATAATTTTCGTATCCTTGGTAGAATTGGATGAAATTTGAAATGTCGCTGTTTCCTGTTCGTTCATTTGAATTCTTATATAATATTAAAAGTTACTAAGTTATTTCTAGGTTACGAGCATATGCGAGTATTCTAGATGTAAGGATATTCAGAGTGATTACAGACATTTACTAATTTCTTTAAATTCCTAAATAATGTTCACATATAAAATGGCTGAAAGGGAACACTTTCGGATTTCCTGCAGGGTTTCGTGTAGGTGTTATCAAGGCCGTCAATTTACTCGTAAAATACAAACGTCTCTGGGGCCAGAAAACGAAGAATTTGACGAAGAGTCCGGTTAAAGCTCGAGTACTCACTCTACAGATTTTGAATATAAGAGCCAATGGTATATCCATCGGCTAAGTAGTCGAGGATGTGCGGAGTCCCATGAGGCTTCCCACCTGCTGACGAATTGCATCAGCGAGTGCTCAGGAAACGAATGAGGACGAGGAGTATAGCTGCTGCGGAGTTCGATCTCGTGCGCAGGTCCCCCAAGGATGCGATGAACACTTGATGATGGGAGGAGCTACAAGCAGACAGTCAGTTTAGGTGACAACAGGGAAGTTAAAACAAGAAACAGAAGCTCAACTGTATTCAGTCGCTAAGCAATCGAAAAGGAGTTAAGCTTGTTAAAAGCTTTGCCAGAAGAAAGCGAGAAGTTCTAATGTCACGAACTGAAAAAGTCAAAAAGCTTTAGGAAAAATAACTTTTCAGGAAATTCCCTCGATTTATACAAATTACCAGGTACATTTTAATTAACTGTAAGCTGACCCTGACAATGAGAGACGAGCCAAGCTCCCACAAATGCTAAGAATTGCGAATTATTGACATCAATAAATCATTGCGGATGCTGAAGGGTGCGATACAGTGAGATACAGAACTGCTCATGGTGATGTTGGTCTGCATATGCGAAATATTCAGCGACATACACACAAGGGTCGCGCGCGCACTTCTCTCAAGCTGCAGAACGCACGCGCACGCGCAGTGTTATCGGATTACGAAATGTGAAAGATTTATATTAATAATTTTTATTGAGCTAAACATAAATAGTGCTTCGTGCCGCATCAAATACAACAACAATCCGCAAAAACGCAGCACCAAAAGCAAGTGCGTGTCCATCTGCGGGGCAGACTCAGCACCAGTGGAGCACAAAATCGCGTCCACACATGTGAACAAAATACACACGTACACACACACACACACATATGTACACACATAGAAGAGTCATCTGAATCGAATGCATGCCGCCGCTGGCCTCGTTCGGACGTACGTGTCGGCTTCGAGTGAGATGTCGGATAGACTGCCCGCAGCGCTGCGGTCCAGCCGTTGAGCGGGCGTTGAAGGTTCGGCAGCGCCGCACAAGGATGCAAATGAAATCACTTTATTAACTGCTTACATAATTCATGCTTTGTAAGGCCATTTAATTTAAGATCATCAGCGTTTAATGAAAGGAGCAGAGAAATCATTTTTATGCATGCAGAAAAATAGCAAATTGTATTAAAATTGTTCGCGGACCAGAGCGAGATGTTGTACTTTGAGTTAAGCAGACGTCAAGCGACAATTTGCGCACATAAGCAAGTACTTGAAGATTGCAAAGTGTAAGCAGATAGTTACTCGTTAGGTAGTTGCGTATATAAAGACGATGGATGCATCAGCGAATGGATTAGATTCATTCACTTCATTCTACATCTGCGAAAAGCAGGAGAACAAGTCTCCATACATGAAGTGGTTGGTATCATTGGCGTTACATGTTTCGCAGAACTGCCGACTAATAATTCTTGTTCGTGGAGTAATTAATGTCGCATTCAATAAGCTGGAAACAGAGCGGACAGCACATAGCAAGGTCCATAGACAACCACACGGAGGCCGATACAATGACGACACATAAGAGTACGATTTGGGCGTGAGAGCATGCGAGCCGACCGAATGTGGTTGCTACAGCTCTCTGGGCGGTGTGCTCTGCTGGTTCGAAGACGTAATAAACGTCAACACCTTTTATTGGGGAGTCCATCAGAATTACGAAGCACAAAAATAAATAAAAAGGGAATAGCAGCGAAGAGCTACAAAATGTCAGCAGGCAGTGGAGTGTAAGAATCGGGTGTCGATTGGACAGAAACCATTACGTGCTGTAAATAGCCAACCTGGACCAGCACAAGATAGCGAGTAGAGAAGCCAGCAGTAATCAATCATATCTGTGATGGCTAAATAATGACACCAGCAAATTAAGGGAATTGGCTAAAGTCTGCACCTTCAAGGTGACCTCTGGACTGGGAGCCCAGGAGGTGGCATCGGAATGGCAGACTCACGGTGAAAAATTATGACGGTAACCGAACATACTCGTGTGTCATTTATTCATGGAAGTAAAAAATTGCTAAGATATTTTAAAGAATTCTGAACAACGTGTACAAATCTTACATTTTCATCCAAAAAAGGAGCCTTGGATGAGACTTTTACTTTAAATGTAAGGTTCGTTAAATTATTAAACTGAAAGCCGAGCCCCAAGTTTGAGTTAATGATCGATTCCTTCGCATTTTGCATCATAGACCTCTGACGTTTCCAATCACTCAGCAGGCGACCACAACACTTTGCGATTCACAGCGGGGGCGAGGGTTAACACAATGAGTTTTGTAGCTCAATCTAAATGCAACACTCTACTCTTGATCCAGGACCTCAGTCTGATCAAGACCTCACCTGTGCAGAGTGCATCAAGCTGCGTTGAAGACAAGTACAACACGGACAATTCGAAAATGAAGAAGTGAATTTGAATTAAAATTATGAGAGCGGCAAGCAGTGTCTGCTTTTACTGTTGCACAAAATGCAAATGGGGAAGTTTGCATGGCGAAGCCGGAAAATAAAGTTTCCGCTGCAGAAATACACTTAATCAGGAAGAATTTCGAACGAAAGGGCGACTCTAGATCTTGTCCATTCATCGAATAATCCATTTATCTTAATTTGTCAGGCTCTCCTTCCCCGAACCCGAATTTCGTCGGCATTACCTGCTGATCGGAATCTTCGCTTATATAATTGCACAGCTCATTGTCATAATCCTGCACATACTAACCCAAACACTTAATCCCGGTGATCCCTGAAACACCTTGCGTCCATGCCCCTTGTCCTCTTGGCGGGCACTGAATTTAATTATTTTCCGTTGAGCTCTATTCGTGGATGTAAATCAAACCATTGCCAAAGGGAGGCGTCAACTCAGCTGACGTTCCACACAAAATTGGCCTTAATATACTTACTGTGGCTCAAAGATGTTTCGCCGATAGTGGCAACTGGGTTAAATCGGAGCTGCAGCCATTGAGAGAACCCTAATTACCGCATTTAGGTGTCGAACATATTTTCTGCCTCCTTTCTTTGCGCTCTTTGTTCTGCGGCCTGATGATCTCGCTCTGAGGCGCGATAAAGTTGTCAAGTTTTTCTACACAGTCATTCAGTTGATAGACTTGTCTGTGAAGCACTCTTTGATGATTCTGGCGATTTGGAGTTTTTGTGCGACCATGTAAATGTGTTTCAAAAGGTTTTTATACATTTCCAGTTCATATACTCGTACTTTTTGTCTGCCGGGTTAGGAATGCACGATGCGGAGGTCATACTGCTTTGGACTTCGATATAGAAGTCTAAGAAGGCGTTTGGTGGCTGTGGTACAGTAAAAGTTCTCGTGGTAGCTAATATTGGCCACTCAGATGCTCATGCGGGGCATTTTGATTGATATGTGAAAGCTATTGTTGAGAAAATGTTACCTTTATACTGACGTTTGTTCGGAGGTCAAACGTGTAGTTTATTTCAATGAGGAGCTAAAGTATTAATGCCCAGAATTTGTAAATTTCCTTATAACTGATTTGGTTCTTGATATCCTAGTCGTTCTTTATAGCAACTACAAGTATTACTCCTTGCTTTAAATAATGACATAATTTAAAGTAATAATTAAAATGACCGTCGAACATCTTTATTGATTTTTAGATGTGTGCATATAATCGTCGAATCTTCATTCCCCAAAATGTCTGCTCTTAATATGGTATTTATTAATTACGAACGCAAACAATAAGTAAGTTCCTTGGCCTGCAAGTCGGACCGCTTTATAGCTTTAATTAATGCTTACACCTCAACGCAGGCTTGCAAATGCTAGAGACCTCCATAGCACCATCAGCTGCTGCGTCTGATGCACCATTTTCCTTCAAGCATGATTCACTTCGGTCCACCAATTTGTTGCTTTAATTTCCGATCCTTCCCAATCTTTTTGTGTGTTCTTTCGTTCCGTTTCATTTCGTTTTAATAACATTAATTAAGGTGTTGCCTTCGTTGGTGTTCTTCACGCCTTTCGGTACAAATTACGTTGGAATTTTGTGTTCTCTTCGGCTCATCTCATCGATGATTCCTTGATGGGTCTGGCTGATCCATTTGCTGCCAAACATGCAATTTGCTCTTAAAATTATTTGCTTCCATATTCTTTTCTCGTGGTTGTCTCGCTTGCTATTGAGATGGGATTCTTGTGTTATCGTTTTCGGCTTCTTTTTATACCCTACACTGAAGATGAGTACTACATTAAGTTCGTTTTCCCATTTGTAACGAAAGAAAACGCATGTATTGTATATATGATGTGCTTGTCTGTCCATTTGACTGATGCCTGAAATCGTGATTTCGCAAAAATAAAGTAACAATACTTTGGCAACAGTAAATGTGATTTGTCCATTTTTCCATTATATGGCTTACAAAAGGCTTTTGTTGGATAGACTCTTGATCGCAGTAAGCTGTGCTTTATATTATTCACTCTTCCATCAATGGGCGTGGTCTCCCACTTTTGCATTATTCTCCCTTCAATCAAATTTTTGGGATTTCACATTAGATACCTGTATCTATGGACAGGATGGATTGGGCGGGATAGGCCCACATATCACGTGCACTAGGTAGAGTTTCGAGTAGAAAAAGTAGTGGCTGTGAAATCGAACTTCTGTCATTGCAGACCATGAGAATGTAGGGTGCTATCAGGCCTGCTATATTCGGCCCGACCAAAGCCGTCTTTCTGGTTATGTGCTTATATACAACGCACCTTCGATTGCCGCTGGCCAGGCATGTGCACAAAGTTTGGAAAATGAAGCCATTAAAATGTTGCAGAGGTACGGAGTCCCAAAGCAAGCCGTGATTGTGAAAGGCGTTGAAATTATTAATTTAATATTCAACGTTTTGGCGCGCTGAAATTTTAATTATAATTGCAAACCTCTAAATGTATGAACACGAGTATACATACATGTGCATATTTCAGAATGCATCAGCGATTACGTCGCGCAAGTTATACCAGCAGATCTAATAGTTCGATTATAAACCAGCTGCCAAACAATAGTAGTGTAGCATCTACACTACTCCTCCATCCCCATCCTCCTCTCTAACGGAGGAACGATCCAAATGAAGAACAGTCGTTGAACGTGTATTAAAATGTTTATTTACGGCTGATTGACCTAACATATCCGAGCCGGCCCTTCTTTCGCTTAGACTCATGCAGCTCTTCGCGACCCTGTAAAGGCTTAACATCACATACACACACACACGTACTCATACAATCAAATCCAACGAGAATTAAAAAGATCTCACATAAAATTATCGCCTAGTGAATGGGACAAGACAACCTGAAATCAAGGCCGGGTCATTGGCTCTCTCAGCAGATCCGCGGCGAAATTAAGCCAGTTTGGCATTCCACGCCCAAGCCGAAAATGGATCTACCTCGTTCCTTGGCTGCTCCGAATACAAGAAATGATTAGTCTGTTAGATTGATGACTAATAAGCCCGATACAATTAATGAAATCAACTGATATCGATCTCCGAAATGACCCGGGTTACACGCAAATCTCATTAGGGCCGCTAAACAGAAGAAGACAAAGCTGTCACGAGCAGGACAGGAAACTGATCGTGCCGTTGATAACAACTACGAAATCATTACGTTGTGTTGCCGAGCGGGTCAGAAGTTTGTACTCGTGTGTGACGAGTGTGACTGATGGCGAGCACCCGCTATACTTAACCTAATAGCGGCTTAATTAGAGAGAGAGAAAGAGATTCATATACATATGTGTATGAATGGAGATGGTGAGATGCTCTACTCCTCAATAGGAGTAATAATTGTTTAAAAGTGTTTAAAAGACACTGCCGATGTGTACTAAATGTGTACTAAATCTAGTGGTACTAAATGTCTTGTTTTTGGTCTCCATCAAACATACGATATACTTTGGATCACACTTATGGACATGGATATGGATTTAGACACACATAGTACATGCTTTATTTTCTAATACGTTTGTCTTTTCTTGATACGAATTCTCATTTGTAAAGTATACGAATTCTAATATTGTTGATCTTTTTATTGATGAAGCAATTTACTCCGAACTGGCTCTTGGTCCAGCGAACTCCGCTATGCGATGAATGAAGTTCACGGTGAAGTGAATGAAGGGGGAAACCAGAAGCAGGTGATCGCAACAGCTGGTTGCGACGAGCAACCATTTCCGCTTGATAGTAATGTCTTAATTTATTGACAAAAGGAAAGCGCTTCAATAGATTTGTTTGGCAACTTAGCTTTATTTTAAACACTATACAATTTATCTTTATCAATTTTTGCATCCACATTCCGGATGCTGAAATTGAATTTTCCCTAAGATAAGTTGACAGGTTTGCTATACTCGTATAGTGCCTTGGATTAGTTAATTTATTCCCTCGATTAGCAAAACTGCGAGCTAATAAAGCGAAAAAGTGTTGTTGTTAATTTATGTACACATGGTGAATGAAGGTTCGGTGATGCGGGCTTAAAATATGATTCCTTGCTAACAAATATTGCGTTTAACATTAATATTGTGTTTGACATGAATAAATTATCTCAAGATATCACCCATTTATGGAAAGCCGTACGGTAAATTATAAACTAATGTGACCTATCTCCGGTTCTGAGGTCACCAGCCTCACTAGAGACAAGTGCTGACCTCACGCCGCTCCAGACATTTTGCACACGACACCTCGCAGCACCACTTGAAGACGCACTTGCAGTTGACCCACTCCGTCACTATGTGATTGTGGTGTCCCCGCGAACAACAGAGTAGATCACAGCCGTCCTCTCCTGGCGAACCTGCCTTGCATTCTCGGTTCTGCGTGCCCAGAGACCCGGTCTTCGGGGTCACGTGGCAAAAGTCGGCCGATTCGTCGGCATAGATGAGATCGTATTTAGTCGGCCGCTTTATGCTCTCACTCTCCGGCATAAAACTGTTGCCGTCGTTGCGTGCAACCACTTTAAAGGCGCCGTCGAACTTCTCCTTGAGTCGAGTAGCCACTTCCCGGAAGGGTGGCATCTTTAGCCAGCAGGTCTTTACGGTGCATGACCCAGAGAGGCCGTGACACTTACACTCGAGTCGCATAGAATCGCGAATTGCCTGAAAAGAGAAATGAAAGTATTATTAGTGCTATTAATTTATTAGATTTTAATTTGACATTTTAAGAAAGTTTCGGCGTAGTACGAGCAAAACTCTACGTATATAAAATGGCACAGTTTTGAAGTTTTTTCATCGATTTACTGAATTGCAGCATCAAGTTTTATACTCACCAAACGTCCAGCATTGTTGTTGTGAAGTTTGACAAGCGTTCGTAGATCGCTTCGCCGCCGGGACTTAGCATCCAGGAAAACCCTTGAATTACGAAATCCAAAGTTCACGTTATCACTGCAGCCACCCCACTCCCACTCGCCATCAGGAAACTTGATGTTTCGCAGAAGTTTCCGCTTGCGATCGCGGTCTCGCGTGCGATTCGATCTCTGTCGGTGAGTGTTCTTCAGCTCGAAGGCCTGCTGACGCTCCAGGGCAGCCACCGCCGTTGCCGCGTTCACCATCTGTGGTTGACCGCCATTCTTACGGGAGTGGCTTTTGTCGCAGGAGCACTCGACCAACTGGCCCATCGTGCAGACTCTGGTCACTGCATACGTGACGCCTGCAGAGGTAATAGCGTTGACGAAGCTGGTCTCACGAGAATCTGAAAGCGAAAGAACCGACCTTTATACGTTTATACCCGACATGGGAAGGTAAAAGGGCATAGAAGAAGGCGTATTCTTGGTCAGCGTCCACCTACGGAAGCGATTTAGTCCTATCCGTCCGTCTGTCTGTGGAATTACGAATGAGCGCGAAGGAAGGAAGAGTATCTCAATAAAATTTCGGTGAAATCTGCGCAGCGATGTTTGGAATTGCAAATGGGCCAGATAAGGCAACAATCACGCATTACGTTATCTGCCGTAGATGAACAGCCTAATTGGCGTGTAGCAGATTAACAAATCAGTCGACTCCCATTACTTAAGTACTTCTATCATTACTTCGTTAGTAGTCTCCCAAAGATGGGCGAATTCTGTTTTTTGCAGTATAAATTCAAAAGGAATTTCGTTTTACAATCAAAAACTACGAAGACAAAGTTTAATATCTGCACATTTAATATAAAACTGATCTATTCTGCCAAGAATAGGCGTGATCCACCTACTGTTATATAACACATCCCGCCAATTTTGGCACTGGCAGTGAGATATGCAGATAAATTAAATACCTCTACATCTAGTATCAATACTATACAGACACTACACCGGATGGGTGAGATCCGCATACTTTTCGGCCATGCCGAAGTTGGTACTCTTTCTGCTTGCTTTTTATTTATTTATTTAATAATATCCACAGCTAAACCTATAATAGACAAACATTCATTAGACAAACATTTAAAGATTTTCAGTTTCCGTCAATGAATCAATTGAGTGGAAGTGTGTGTGTCATAAAATGTATTGTACAGACTTCCAGACATGCGTTTTACATAACGTACTATGCATAAGATGAATTCCCAATTCCTTTTCTGAAAAATTATGATGTCGGGACACTAACTGCTTTGAACAGATTCAATGCCAGAATTCTATAGCGACGCATATTATAGATTGTACCAACTTCATAGCATTAAGGCACGTTGGAGCAACGTCTAATTTAGTATTAGGTTTTCACCAAACTAATCAATATTAGCGATTGCACCCTGTCACTTGTTGTTGCTCTTTGAGTTGCTGCTATTAGGACATTAATTGGCTCTTTAAACAAGCAATTAGCAAGCAATTGTCACAACTGCTACACAGACATATTGTTTGGTCCGATCCGATAGTTTTTTCGACCTGTTTGCGAACGTGACAGCGTTCATTTCTGTTGTTGCCCTTTTTAGTTGCATAAATCTTCAGCCCAGCTTCAAAATTAACATATTAAACACAGATATTGACGTTTGGTGTCAACAATTGGATGACACATCGGAACCAAGTGTCACCCACCTTCATTGTCTCTTCCATGGAGCTTTTATGGCACGCTGAGCCATAGCGTTGGTAGCGTCGATACGAACAGGTAATTAGCACGTTTTAAGGTATTGTTTTGTAATTATCTACAGCAGGCACCGCAACACTTCTGCTTGATTAATATTCAATTTTTATGAAATGTTTATCTATCGGGTTTTCACATTTACACGTTTGGTGAGAAAGTGGAATAGTGTCTCTAATACGAGTAGCATTTATATTCTGTTAAATTGAATGTTAATTCCAACAAACAAATCAACACAAATAAATAAAGTGTGAGTGTGACGTCATTTTGATGCAGAAGTGATGACCGCACGTAATGGAAAATAATTAGTTGGTTAACTGCACACTGTTTGAAATTGAAATATCATCAAGGACTATACGATGTTTGAAGTTGAAGTATTCTCTAGCTGCACACGAAGCTGCTGTTGACAGTAGCATCGAAAGCGGATACTGATGCAAATGTAGACAAGTCCACTCAGTGCTGCGACTCCTAATTATTGAAGCAATTTCCCAACCACAACACAATGTTATCAAATCGAATCGAATATACGAGAATACCATCCATCAGGGCGATCATCCATCAGGCTGGCTGCCTGGCTGGCATATTAAAAGTGTAAAACCTGATGAATGACATCTCAAATGAGCATACATCTGTCAATTTAAATAAATTATTACCGAGTTCCCGAAGAATGCAACCTGAAAATTACAACCACCGTCAACACGAACAATGAAAACCTCATCATTATGTGGTATCCAACGATTTACCATTGAAGCCACCAAGCAACGTTTGCAACGAAGCGACTTGTGTAAATTGGTCAAGTGGAAGTGAAGGTTGACTCGGCCGTTGTTGTTCTTGTGGTGGTGGTGGTGGCTTTGATTGCAAGAAGCGTTGAATAGGACGTGTCACCAAAAGACAAACGCCAAAAGTCGCTGCATTTAACGAATAATTGCAACGAATTCAGCTTGGAGACGCGCGTTCAAAATCCGAGTCGTGCAATAAATTAAACCGTTTTAGCTGCGAATTACGGGCTCTTGTCTTGTCAATCTGTCAGCGGGCCATGCCGAAGGAGATCAGCAGCGGCGGCCGGTAGTAAGTCGCGCCGCCACGTCGACCCGAAGGCAATGTGCCAGCAGCAACAATTTAAATGTCCGACTTAGTTAACTAATGCGAAATTTATTACGAATTTCAATTCATAGTTGGTCGGGGCGACCACAGCTGCGGGTGTTGGGCTGCAAGGTTTCAATGGAGAAGAGGTGAAAGTTGTCCACTTGCGGAATAAATCGGATATAACTTTCGCAATTCTTAGAAAACCATTGAATAATCAACATTGAAGAAGATATTTTAGTTGCCCTGGGTATCTAATTTAATGGCTGTGTAGATGGCTAACAAGCAAAATGAAATCTGCTTGCCTCCCCTTTCTTGTACTTTGAAGCAGTTCTAAATACTTTTTCTCTACGTTTGAAGCTGTGCTTATGATAGCGACGAGTGACTAGATGCCCAGAAGGTAGAGGAAAATACGGGGTTGTTAGCATATCACACCTATTACGAAATAGTAATAATAAACTTCATTACTTGATATTTGAGTTTTATTCAGGTTCATTCTTTATGATTAGAATTCCTTCAGTTCATTTTGGAAAGTATTTAAAATACATTTTGTGTCCAAACTGAATAAGTAGCGATAATAAATGTAACTAGAATTGAGTCCGTCTGAGGCATTTATTGAGTATTATTTGTTAACTTCGTTTAGTTAATTGAGGAACTTTTAATTCCACTCTTGAAACGTTATCGACGTAAAACTACACCATGAACATACCCACCGGCTGCAATTAAAACCTAAACGAAACAGTTACAGCAACAACTGGTCGTGGAATGACAAACTCAGGCACTCGTTCACTTCGCACGTCAAGCTGTCAGTGAGATACATTCACATGGCGGTGTTTCTTGACTGACAATGAGTTGAGCCGCGTTCGTCGCACGGCAGGATGGCGGCGAGGAGAAGCAGATCGTATCTGCAAGACCCGCAGCGCATCGCAACTAGCGGCAGCAGCTACACTACCAACAAGTATGTTTCAGACAGGGTCTAGTCTTTATTTGAATTTCCCACTTGATAAATAAGTGCGAAGTTCACAATATGTACCGCGGAGGGTTCCAAGTTGATTGGGTGGACATACAAGATCGACCGACATTTAGAAATGGTGCAGTTCTGCAGTTAAAGAGGCGCCATAGCTGTGCTAGATTTTAACCTTTCTCTTACTTAGTTGCGTAATGCATCTGAAACAATCCCCACTTTTTCAAGGCGCGTTTCTTACCTTTCATTAAAATTTTTCTCATGCTTCTCCGTAGTGTGCTGCAGTTCCATCGACGGTTCATGAATTGAAATTCACATTCTCGGAAGCCCAGATTTATGCCGTTGATGATCTCCTTTAAGAGGGCAGAATCGTGCCGACATATCTCTGCCATTTTACCACGCAGTCGACGTGTCTTCTTACACATTAAATTTGGATCAAGGAGTATGTTTGTGCCCTCGGTCCTTTTCATATGGACGGAGATTTCAACAGTTTTGAGGCAGCGTTCATTGTAGAGGATATAAAAGAAGAACAATATTAAGTCGATTAGTTTTTGTAAAGAACACAACACAACAAGTACAAAGATCATATTGAATTTTAATTGCTTTGAGTTGATACGAAAATGTAGAAATTCAGGCGTTAGCTAATTTTATTTATAATTCCTAAGAATAGGCGAAAACGGAGTCCGGCTCTATTTATTTTGATTCAAGGTCTCAACACGGAAATTGATCTGTAGTTCCTAAGGTATAAAAATCTAATACATAACTTCCACAAGAGAATACGTGACGATGGGTTCCGGAACGAGTTTCCGCCATCACCCAATAAGTATCCCAAAAACACTAAAATAAACCAACATTTAATAATACATTCATATCGATTTTATGCCGCATTGTGAATTTAGATTTAAGAAAATTTCGAAAAATTTCTGACTTAAGCAACTAAACTGAAATAGACTATACAATAGTAATAGAATTAATAATCGGTATAAAATAGAGTAACGTTAGCTCCAATATATAGAGAAATCTATGGACTATTTCACGCCAAGTTTGCAAGTATAATTTGATTTGACATTTCCCTCGATTCAAATTAGGTATTCACTTCAAAAGCCCCGCTAGTCTAGAAGTCAATATTTATTGAACAAGCAACGATTTAGTCAATTTGCTGGTTTCCCTCTCCGACAATCAATAACGAATGCGCCGCCAAGAAAACCACCCAAAACGCCTACCACGAGCGTCACGCAGTGCTAGGTTACGTATGTACATGCATGCATACATCAATCCATATGCAAGGGTATGGGGGAGTACACAAACATCGTTGTTATCGTTTCGGTTTGACGCGATCGTGTGGCGTTCGTTGACAGCTGCATTCGATCAATCGACGCCTGTCAGTGAATCGGGAAGGAGTTTCCTCAGAAGCTGGAAAGTGCTAATTATTTAAATAAATTGCCAGCGCCACTGATTTCTAACCACCTACATTCCAGTTGAGTCCTATGTTGAGAGTAGATGCTTTGTATTTTGCTTTTTCTTACTACGCTCAAGTTCTCTATTATTTAATTCCTTGTTCATTTTACACTGCGCTTAAGTAATCGAGGTGGCTCAGGTATCTCAGTCTCACTTACCCACCTCAGTCACACTTTGTTTGCTCAAGAGATCAGCACTTGTTGAGTCATTTAGTTGGTAAACATTTGAAATGTGAAACCTGACCAGACTTAAGATCGTCCGCAGTGGGTAAGTATCGACTCTTGTCATTTGTTTACGAAGAACTTATTGATCATGAAAATGAGTCAAACACAAAGACCTGCGAATGACCAGAGGAATCCAGAGGATGAATGGAACATCAGTGGGGTGCACGTAGGACGGTCTTTAGCAAAATCAGCAAAGGAACTTCCTGGAGGTAGATATACACACACTAGGGAATCAACACTATAAAGGAAAAGAAGAAGAAGAAGACGAGGAGAAGGCGATAAAAATCATCGCATCAAGTCGTAATCATCGGAGTTGCATCTATCGAAGAGCATCGCTTTGATCGAGGTGAAGGCTCTGCAAATTAATTTTATTTTATTTCTAATGCACGCCGACATACGAGTATGCTGATGCCCCGCCACAACCGAATCGTATTCTGATAGGTGTCTTTAGCTGAAATGTTGGTGCTATTTTTAAGTATTTCTATTGGTTACGTGAATTAGATCCATCTTCAAAGGCAGGTGCTGCAGATGTAGATGTGTACTTGTATTGTACAGCAGTGGTCCATAGGCATTGAAAATGGGCACAATCGGTCAACACACCACACTTATTCTTTGAGTTATGCCAACAAAATTACATTTCTGGGTATAGAGTACCATTATCCCCTAATGTGCCGAATATGGGCGTGGTCCGCCCACCTCAAGGTTTGGGGTGTTTAATATTCGGCCAGGCAGAACTCTTTCTGGTGTATATACAAATTGTTTCGAAGAGACGGACTGAACTGCGAAGAACGTGGAAGAATTCGTCATGGCTGTTGACCGGCTTATAATCCTAAAATAGATTTTAGATTTTATATACTATTTCGTCACCGGGTTCTGAATAATTAGTTTATTGATTGAAAGGATGTCAAAACAGAGGACGTCTTCGGATGTAATAATAATATAATCATAAAATGACTTTTTATAATTCCTGGAAAATACAATATCAACCTTCTTTCCTTTCACTCATTTTTACCATGGATTTCATGTAGGATTTTTTCTTATTATTTTTTGTTTAGAAAGAGAAAAAAATACAGCTATATACAATAGTATAAGAAAAGCAAACACTCTGGTCAGCTAATAAAGACGATTAAATGTTGTTTGCTTTTCTCGAGCACGAATGAGTACCTCAAAACTACAAAAAATATGGGAAACTGAAATTAAGATAACAAAAAATAACACTTGATGGATGTTGTGGATGTGAAGAAACTCAAGCGCAGTGAAAATAAACAAAATCAGCAAAAGCCACTCAAACGCCACAAAGAAAGAGAGACACGGGGACAGAGAAAGGAGAAACTCGTTCAAAGGCGTTTTGATGACCGCGGCGAAAAGCAACAACTTCAATATGCACAAGCACTCGTAGGTCAAGAAACGGCCAGTAAAACGGCCGAAACGGTCCATTCGGGTAGCCGGAATAGCTTTGTTCCGCCGGGAGCAATCCAACTCATGGTTAATTTAGAGATGTTCGAAATCAATCATGGTTTATTTACAGATTTTGGAAAATCGGTCTGATGGACATGCATCAAATCAGATCTTATATGATCAGAACGATGCGAATTGCCCGGTGAAATTGTATTGTGGCTTTTGTTGACTTTTTGGAAAGCTATTAACTTCTTTTCTATTACATTTTAAGCAACTTCGCTGTCTTCACCTTTAATTTTAAGTACATAATTCTAATGTTTATACTGTACTATTTAAAAAGCATAAGTTTTAAATACTACTTGAGCAAGCGTCCCAATCTTATTGTTACCGGCTTTTCCTAAATTTGGTTCACAGAATAGCCGTGAATCAATCATCTTCCACCTAAATTAGTTTTACGCCAACGAGTTCGGATTAATTTTAATATGCGGTCTACATGATGAACGCTCTCGTTTTATTAACTCTGGTGAAGATACTCTCTTGAACAAATAAACAATTGTTTTTAAAATCATCCGCATCTTGCGCGAGTGTCTGAAATGGTTCAACTACAACGATATGTTGATGAGTGGGAAAAAGCAAAAAAGCCAACAAAATCGTTTTAATGATTTGATAAAATAAACTTTTTGCTTATGTAAATAAATCGAATCTAAATTGAGCCGAGCGCAGAACAACTGTTCACAGTGGATTTTCGCTTGGCATCATTAGAGTCGGGTCAGTGGTTTATGCATGGGAAAAGCGATGTCTGCGAGACAAATTTCAATCGGTTTTCTGCATTTAATTTCGAAGTCGCTAATATAATTACGAGTATGGCAATAAAGATGATAATGCAAATACGAAGCCGACGCCAAATCGACAAAAACAAGATTGCAAAAAGGTAAATAAACGTTAGACGGTTACTCTGATGTTTCAGTTCTGTGTCGTAGCTGCGGATTATATGATTTCTTGTTGTCATATATTTTAGTTGGCATCGCCTGACGATCGCTCAACTGGCCACCTTCGTCGCCTAGCTGGCCAAATGGGTGTCGTTGTGGAGCTACATATTCTCAATCCCCATCGCAACTGAAACACTGCATAATAGAGACACTTAGACATGCATAGTTGGCACACATTCGGATTTTCGGCGATAGTCAATTAAAGAAAAAGCAGAACTGATTCACGGTCAAGTTATTGACGCCATTCGTTTCGTCGTGCACCGCGTTTCCTATTTCGTGTGCAACTGCTTTGAACTTGTCCGCAATGTCTGCAACGCTTTCGAAGATGTTACGTCATCATGGTTCGGCGATTGTGCTTGGTAAGGATCCTGTATTTCGTGGTCAGGAAAGAAGTAATGATTATATCCTCACTTAAAACTTCAACTTAAATCAAATTGTTTTCTCACATTTAACACCGCTTTCCCTTCTTATTTCCCCTTAGTCCTGCCAATTATTATCATCTAAATACATGCATATCACAGTCTATAAGAGAACGATTTTATATCATTTGCTATAACCTGCTGATTTAAGCCATTAGATTTGCTTCTCAGCGTACCATGAAAGCGTCTCATGTGTGTCATCGAAAAATGCTAGAACTGCTCCAATGCCAACTAATGCAAACAAGTAACTGTGAAACAATAACAATAATAACAACAAGTGTGCATATGAGGGTGTGTTACAGTCGGGAAAGGGAATACAGTCTTGCCCCGGACGAATCTAGTAGTTTTCGGATGAACGCAATTTATTAAAAATGTTTCTATGAATGAAAAGAAGAAGCGTACGCGAAGTTGCACCCAGTATTTGTTGTTTCATTACGGTTGGGACTGGGTTGGGGTTCGGCCGGCTGAAGATGCCCAGAATAAATCGTGCGGAAACGAGTTCATTTAATTAAAAAGCAACAACGAACACAGAACCAGCTAATTGAAGATAATAAATTCTCGATTTTAATTATTGATGAGCAATGCCAGGCAGTTAGGTCCGGAGTGTTCAGAGTGCAGCTCTGCAGAATCGATTCGCAGATTACAATCGCCAAATAGGAAAAGTGGCTTAGTGGGAGTGATGGGACAATGAATGCTTTGTGCTGGATAAAAGCAGATCGTCGTTTCTGTAATGTTGCTTGCCGGGACGGAACGCTGTGAGCCAAACAAGATTCAGGGCATTAATTCTAATAATGAATGAAATCAGGATTTTCATACAGCAGACTTCAGTACTGCTGTAGAAGAACGTTTGATGAGCGACCAAATTAGGCGTTATTCTTGTTGAGCCACACACCTAGCTTACTTAATTCGAACAGCGCGACAAATGCGCGAATTTGTCCGCAAGGCAATAAACGAGTTAATTACCTGTGTAATTGTATTCACTAACCTTGTGTTGACCCCATGAAGCGTGTCAATCATCATCATGAAACAACGCGTTGTTTGTTGAGTGATCCAAGTGTCGCCGCTCATGCCTTCAAAGGAACATCGACTCAGATGAACTTGAACTGAATCAATTTGATCGCGTTAATTAAGGAAGTTCAGTTGTCGGTCGCTCTAAACAAAGCCGCGGAAAACGAGACTACGAAACTACGATATACATTGTAGTCTGTACACCACAATTGAGAAAATTGAAGACGTGAGAACTTTTCAAAGCCTTATAAAGCCTCAAAGCCTCGTAATTCACGGGCGATTTGTGGCTTAGGAAGGAAGGAAGTGAGAATCTCTCAGAACTCTCTACAGAACCCCGTGAGCCATGAACACCAAATCGTCCACTTGGCCAAAGTTGTATATTATAAATAATAATATAAATAATAATAAACATACGGTAAATAAGTAGCACAAGCGGATAGCTAAATTAAGGGACTAACGAAAGGGACTTTTGAATAATAAATAACTGAAGGTCGAACTTTATATAAATTCTCCTCACTCCTCCCTTTTATATACTTAAAATATCTAATTCAGGTCTTTTGTCATTTATTGCTTGGAGATTATTTTTGGGGATTATAATAAAGTTCGATAGAAGGCGACGCTGTCAATTCATCTGTTCTGATTATCGTGTGCCGGCCAATTAATCTCTCATACGTTGGCATCAAATTATTTTTAAATTTTTGACTTGAAGCTGCATCAAGCTTTTTAGCTTTCGTAAATACTGTGTTTTTCTCTTTCACTATTTGACATCCAAAGATTTATATTTGTACTTATTTTCTAATATTATTTTCTAATATTCTAATATTATTTCTGTTATTGTGCTTGGCTGCGAATTCTTATTATTACATTAAAAATCATTGACGTTTTCCTTTAATCTTCGTTCGAGTTGTGGACGTTGTTGATGGGCTGCCAATAATCTTTGGCCCATTCATAACCATGAGAGTGTGATTGGTGGAGACTGAACTAAACTGCTACAAAGGTTCCAATTCAGTATCAGTATAGCACTAGACAGACGGTTGTCTAATAACACTACACAAATATTTATGGTATAGGTATTAACATACCAGAATACATAACCGAATGATCTCTTATACGAGCTACATGCCAAGGTTCATGTTATTCTTTCATTCATTCGAATTAAATTTGCCCACCTTTCGACTGAACGCTACAAAAGAGTGCCTTGGCTGCCATGGCGGCTAGCTTACAGCAAAACTGGCTGTGGTTTGTATATCTTTAATATCTTAAAAAACAAATACTCGTTAAACAACATGCAATCTTAATGGTATAAAGGTATGAAGGTGTAAGGACAATTAATATTTTAGAAAACAAAGTAAATATTGACGTCTGTCCCAAGAATTAAACAGGTCCACCCTCTTCTATATTATGACTCAGAGTGTCTGAATTTGATGGGAGTTATGAAAGAGACACTTTCATGTCCGATCATGTTCTAGTAATTATAAGTAGAGTAGAAAGATTTGCCACTGACCACATAGTTTCTTACGTTACTTGCTAAATATAAAAACTTTACTAGAAACTCAGCATTTTGTTTTACTTTTTTTAGATTTCGGACTTTCATAATAAAACCACGTAACGTAACCACGTAAAACCACATAATGTATTTGAAAACCATTTTGAAAATATGAAGCAAACAATTTTCAGTTTTAAATAGATTTAAAAATTTATCTCGAAAAATACATTATTGATTAAACGAGTAGGAATTACAGTTCATTATAATTTATAAAAGTACGTCCCTCGGTTTCTTCAGAAGCAAAAAATCGCCGCGGTTTCGAAAACTTATAGTTAAATTTTATGTTAATTTTTACCACTGAACATTGACTTGTCTATGATTTGGTTGTTTTTCTGATTTCGTTTATGTTCTAATGTCTGTAGACTTAAATTCAATCGTGGTTTTCTGCTTAAAATAAAGATTGGATAATTTTAATGCTAATACATTCACGATTTGACTGGAAGGAATCATAAAGGAGCTGAGACGATGGTGATTTAGTCCACTTACGTATTAGTTGTCAATTAATCGAACGCCTATTAGTATAGTTAGGGCCACTTAACTGTACAGTGTTAATTGTCATCGAAACTCACCATCCGAATCCAGTCAAAATTGGCATTGCAAATATCAAGATTGCAATAACCATGAATAACTGCATATCTTTCTAGAAGAGGCGAAGTGCACAAAACGGATGTCGCTCTTTAGATAAACGGTCTAACGGCAAGTGAATGATAGCTCCACGATATCTTCACAATTCTTCATGCTGACGACGGTCGCAATGTCGACGAAAGTAAATGAACCGAAGGACTTTCACTTTTGGTTTACGAAATCCGGCACAAAAATTCGACTGAAGAGGGCGACACTTAGTAAACGTCAAACGGAAGAGATGCGCGTAAACTGTGACGCGAGAGAAGGAATGTTCGAACGAAAGTCGCGCGGAGTAGAAGATCGAAAAAGGAGCGAAGGACTTGCCTTAATCGCGTTTCTCCTTTCCTTGGCTTGACTTCGTTTATTTTTTACGTGATAATGCGTGATCGTTTTTATGCTTGTTCTTGTGAAAACTACAAATACAGTAAAATAGCAAAAATTGCCACATGGAGGCTTCCTCTAGCTGAGTCGTCTCACACCGACATTGAACCAAACACAAGCGCTCCGAAGCTTCTCGAATTGAGTGGCACCATGGGACCGGAATGGCCGGATTGCCGCAGAAGCGCTGGATCTTTGAAAAAAAGCGAAGGAAGCCAGCACAAAAGCACAAGACATTAATTAGTCCGCCAATCCACAAAAAGATGTTGAGCTTAAAGTTCCGAGTAGATTTGGCCATGCAATCCCGATCCTGCAATCCGATTTGCTGGTTACGCGTTTTGTGTAGTGCGTTGTCCGCTTTTTTTAAAGACCTGCCCTGCAACACAACCTGCTGCTCTCAGCCGCGATCGGCAGCAATCAACTGAAACAGGTAAGCTGTGATATCCGTGGTGGACACCGCTAGTCGCGACCACTCAGAGCTCTGGCCCCAGTTCTGAGAGATTTTGAGCACATTAATTCACTCACAAATGATAATTGCAGATGCTAGCAGATGCTTTTCAATTTTAATTGTAAACAAATGTACGGAAAGTACGAGTACTACAGCCACCACAAAAACAGCCGAGTTGTTACTCGTTGAATGAATTCAAGCAAAAAGAAGAACACCGCGTAATTTCATTAGGCTGAAATCACTCATTGAGAACGACTGGCGATCAGTTGCGGTGTGTTGCGAGCGCTGCGCTTCGCTCTACTGAAGAACACACAAGTGCTGTTGTGATTAAAGGCGAAACTTTGTAACATTCGCTATTGGTTGTGGCTGCAGACTTACTTTGGACGGAATCTAAATGCTGCGAACACGTTGACGATCATGTTGAAGTGTGAAATGCTGCCCTGAGTGGTGCTGGAATGCAAAGTAACCTCAGAGTAGTTCGTCTCCAGGCAACTAAACCCCGAACTAAGTACCAAGCGCTTATGAAGTGCGTAAATAATGCGCTGAGCTCTTCTCACCCTCCCACCGAAGCGCACGGTGGGAAAAATCATGTAGAATGAGATTAGCAGAATAAAAGAGAATACCTTTGAATAACTGCTGGAGGTGAAGGATAAAGCGAACAGCGATTAGAAACAACCAAGGCATGTGCAAGAGGCTTTCCTCATTTAATTCGACTTGGCCTGTATGTATGTATGTATACGCTCAAAAGCTGAACCGCTAAAGTTGGTCGTCTAGCTATAAGTTGTGTAGAAGTTGGATCCACTGTGGCCGCCTTATGATATGCGATCAGCGTGCGGTTGGCCGGCAGCAGACACATACGCATACAGTTGTCTCTGTGTATCTAACAAATCTACAAATGAGTTTATTTACATGTGAGCACCAACTCCTACCACATCAAGTTGAGTGCACTGCAGCTCTCGCGCGAGAAGACGGGAAGACCGTAAGTGGCGCACGCACTTTATTGTGGTTTTGCGTCCGCGTACTATTTCCCTGGTGAAAATTTCGTGTTCGCCTTGTCGGCCGTTAGATCTGCTGCCAGTGATGTCATCCATGAGCAGTAATGTCACACCATGTTATCAGTCAAGCTAGGTACGACATGGCAAAGAGGCAGACCGATTTTCAACTGCTAAATCTGCCCACTGTAAGCTTAAGATAAGTGTTCAGAACCAACGAAAAGCTTCGCAAGTTGTCAAAACTTATGCACATACTATACGTTTTTATCCAGCTTATGAAGCTGTTATCTTAAGTTGTTAGCAAATGATGTTAACACTGTTTATAGCGCGGCAGTAGCTACGGCAAATAAATCATCAACTTATCCAGCCCCAAAATCGCTAGTTGTTTAACTTAAGTTTGTTACGCGCTACTTAGTGGCGTTTTTATGTTCAAATATTAACTTCCAATTCTAACGCCCAAACACCTCAGCAAGCACCGATTTGCAGTGATTACATTTTGTGTTGCTGCGTTACAGAAATCATGACTGCTGCTGATTGATCTTTCGCCCGCCTCTCCCCCTCCTTAAAATCGATTAATTTATACACCACACTTTGTTCTTAACTTGTTTGCACTGGTATTTTAACGCATTGGTATTTTAATGCAAGGCAGACGTTCGCTCACGCTTTCAATGGCTCATACAAATTTTATGGACCACAAAATCTGAAGCCTTTCATCATTATTCAGGTAATTAAGAGGAGAAATTCTACAACACTGAACAGCAATCACCAGCAATCACAACAACAATGGCCAAGTGTTTGTAATTAATGATTTTAGGTTTCTGTTTTAGAAACTGTTTGTTTGTTTGGTTTATTGAAATGTCGATATTCCGTGTTTGCCCGCTTACTTCTGGGCCCCAGTCGAACTCTGAGATTTCACGTCTGCCGAAAAAAACCAATAAAAATCTATTGTTCATAAACTACATTAGAAAACAGCATTGGTTCATATGTTAATTCATTTGGAATTTGAAATCAATTTCAAAATTTATGGTAAATTTTAATGTATATACAAGAACTGAAAGAACGATAAAATTATCAGAATAATAAAATAATGGAATTTCCAAAGGGTTATATAATATAATATTATATTATATTATAAAATATTATATTATATTACATTATATTATTATCTCCAACCCAGCACCACCAGGGTCCAGATTGCTTTGCCAAAGACATTCCTATTTAAATATTATATGGTGTGAATTTCAGCCAAATCGGTCCATAAATTAGAATTTTTGGACAAAGCGACCCCAGCGCCACCTAGGGGGATCTATCAATAAAAAAACAGTCCGAAGCACTACATGAACATTTGATGTGAATATAAGGTGGATAGCTTCAGTGGTTCAACCGTGATAGTCAGACGTACATACATACGCACCAAAGATTTCATATATTATGATACTATATGGTATTATTTTATATGATGCTGGACGCTCCATAGCTCTCCATAGCAAAGTTTGTCGAGAGTAAAACCACCTTCGACGTTAGCTATAGTGCCAATGGCTTTATCATTTGTCAAAATATCAATCAAGCGGCAACCTGTACTTCTTGGCTTTTCCACAGTCAGACAGACTGGCGGGTAGACAGCGCTAAAGCGGCTCAGGAGATGACAGTGCTCAAAGAATACAAAGATCTACATTGTTGTGTCCATCGACAATCTAAATAGATCTAAAAATATTAGGAATATTTGCACTAAATTTCATTCTCAAATAGTTTCCTTTTAATGTTTTCGATTGTAAATTACGGTAATGCTTCTGTTTGTTATACCCTACACCTTAAGGTAAGGGTATATTCACTTTGTAACGAAATGTGTAACGCATAGAACTAGAGACGATAGGTATAGAAAAGTATATATATTCTTGATCAGCGTGACCTCCTGAGTCGATTTAGCCATGTCCGTCCGTCTGTCTGTCTGTCTGTCTGTCTGTCTGTCTGTTGAAATCACGATCACAGGAGAACCAATGAAGATATCGTGATGAAACTTTGGAGATATATTTTTTTTTGTGGTGGGCAGATTGGTATTGAAAATGGGCAAAATCGGTCCACGGCCACGCCTATTTTTTATTAAAAATGTGATATCAGCGTTCCTTTTTGAGCTATTACAACAAAATTTAATTCCTGGGTATAGAGTAGCATTATCCGTTAATATGCCAATGATCCGCCCACTTTTAGGTTATACAGGCAAAAGAGGGTCTTAAATGGATATATTGTTTAATATGTAATCTTCCTAAATCAAACTTTACATAACAACTTCTTTTCTAATAAAACATTATTACAGCAAAAATGGGCGCGGCCCGCCCACTTTTACACTGCTTATACCTACATAAATACTTATATAAGTCTGTAATTTTATGAGATGTTATCAATTCATATGAAATTTTGTAGAAATATTCTTCGTTCGGAATTGTAAACGAGTAAACGAATTGTAAAGAAGCAATTTATAAAAAAATGCATTGGTATAAAACATTAATTCCTAAAATTGCAATTTTACAACATGTTATCTACATATAATTAAAAGAAACTCTTTTTTATGGTTTTCTCAGAAACAATCATATTGCTTTGTTTTTTATGTTTGTATTTCACTCTATAAATAAAATCTAAAAAATAAAATCTAAATAAATTAAATATCAAATAAATTTTTTCGTTCAATTAAATTATTTTAAAACTTTTAGGTGTAGGGTATCTAAGATTCGGCCAGGCCGAATATAGCTTTCTTACTGGTTTTAAATTGTTTTTCAGTTATTCTCTAGGAATGCATTTCTGATTACACAAGATATGAGCCCATAATATTAAAAGTGCTTTGAGTCATATTATATTTAAAGGTTTGAGTTTAAAGAAATTAAACAATATCTCTTTATTATGTACCCAAATATTTACTCTAAATTTATAAATAAATAAAAATTTTTTATGATTGTGAATTTGTCAGTGTAAGTTACAAGGAAATGTGAAGCACCAACGAAAGTATTGAGCCACTTTTGCGCCAATGTATGGAAAAATGCCGACGGTATTGTTTGGATGACTGTTCGCTTTGTAGTTTTCATTCCTTTTAATTTAATTGCTGAGATCAAGGTTTAATTATAATGGCTGCCGCTAAGGTTAATTGTGATCGAATTTTTCCAAGTGTTCTAGGTTCAAACCAAAAGGTGTTAAGTAAAAAATTAAGTTTGCTCAACTTAGACCGGCAAACGTCGCTTGGAGTCACGTGTGGAGTCACGGAGCTTCGTGAGGTGTGTGCAAGGTGTAAATATGAACCCAAACAGTGTGCCAGCAGGGGGAGAAATCATTAATAAATTGGAATTATTAGCCCAACTGATCCTCCGTAGCACCAACGGGCCCGAAACATTTACTGATTCGCCGGCACCGTGAGATTAGCACTAAATTAGGGAGAATCGTCGAAAGCACGGCGAAGAAGAGCCGCCAAGACCACCAGGGTTGAAGCTGACTTGTTCGAACAGATACTGCAAGCGTCCAAAATTCCTACACTTGGTTTGAACAAATTATTAACTTGACTAAAACAAAGCTCCTGCCGTCGTTTTGGGAATGGCGGCTGCAGGATTAAGAGATTAAACAAATTAAAATAAATTGCTTCAGCTTTGAAATGCTGGCATTTTCAAGTAAGCGGCATGGGAATAAAGTCACACATTTTTGCGCCAATAAAACCGGACTTAAGAATCCGTATTTCATTTATTTATTATCCCTTTCTTTTAAACCTTTGTTATGAACTACAGCATAGTTTTGGATCGGGCTTTAAGTCCCTAAGTAGTATAGGGTCCCTAGGTAGACAAATCATATTTTAATGAAGCATGTATTCAGTTTGTTTATTAGCAAATCATTTTTTAGTGTTTATAACCATCGAAAATAACTCACTTCAGCTTGCTTGTAGTTCAAAGTGATATTAGGACTCTTTAGAAATTTTGAATAGATTTGGCAACCACCGTCTAACCAACCATTAGCAAGACTGTCTTAGATGGCGTACTGGAATTATGTATCGATGTTCCTAAGAGTCCTGGTGCCAAGAGCATTGTTTGAATGTGAACGACTTCCGAAAAAGAGCGTCGGCAGAAGCATAATAAACTTTTATTTTGACGGTGTCTGGATACATAATTCAGTTGATGTAGCTTACCAATAACTGCTCAAATAAATTGCTAACGTCAAATCTAAAAGACTATCACTACATTTATTGAATTAAAGTTGCGAAAACAAAATTTATCATCTGAGAATCGAAGCATCAAACGAAGAATTATTTTCCTTAAAGAACTTATGAATACTTACACGTATGAATTAGTTTCTGTTTCAGTTTTTTTGACATCAGCAGAATTCGTTATCCTCCATTATAGTATTGCGAAGACTTAATAATATATAATAGTACACTTGTTTAGTCAAAACTCGAAAGAGTAAAACCAAATATTAGCTGTTTTCGGATTGATTTAGTTAATTCTATAAATACGATTGGCTGCCGTGTTCAACATCAAATACGTAAATCGTTATTCTGCACTGATCTATTCTTCAAGACGGATAAATGCTCCTATATTCTTCTTCTGCATTCAATTCTTCACAGCTGCTCGCACTTAGCGCCAGCTTTTCAAATGCCTGGGGGGGGGGGGGAGGAGAGTTCTTTAATTTCATTTCATTTGGAAGAGCGTTCAGTTTCTGCGTTCGGAGTTATAGTATGTTAATCAATTTGGGCGAGTTTATTGATATGCGCATCGGTATAATCGAAACAGAATGTATTTAAATGCTTCCGTCTGCAAGAGTTGCCCTGTTTGCCAACAACATAATATGGTCTTTTATCTGCTCCCGTTTCGATTAGTTTCTTGTGCCTCATGTTCCGCTCGACTATGGAACCAGTTGGTGAGTGTGTGTGTTCGATCCGGTCTGCATGTTAAAATCTTAAGCACAATCGTACTTTTTGAGCTTATCTTAATTACTGACAATGAATTCCAGCAACAAATGAATTACGCAACATTGTACGCATTGATACGAATTACGGATTGAACTTCGGCTACGAACTTTAGCGTAATATGTTCTTCGAAGCAGTTCGTTGAAATTAAAGTGAACAGCTCCCAAAGCAATGGAATCGCCGTGTCTTCAATGCCCTACTAAATTAGTATGTGGGTTATAGAAGTATGAAGTCCCTAACTGATGAAGAACACAGAGAGCAATGCTTTGAAGTAGTTTGACGGATACCAAGGAAAAAGGAAATTCGGTGTTACTGGAAATGGTCGGCTTTCTGTAATTAATTGTAGAAGACTTTTGCATGTCCAATCGGCAGATCGGCAGGTAATTTGAATCCCTTAATCGTAATCCTTTCGAATTTATTCGCAGTGGTTGTAAACGAATTAATGACTTGTCAGGTTGTGGAGCAATTTGTCGTTAGTACAAAACTTCTTGAATTGTTACTACGAAACCACTTACTACTATAGCTATGCGCAGGAGCCGACCGATAAAGCAACAACATCGGCATGATTTAGTAGGTTGCAGAATGTCAACTGAAATCGGCACATTCGGTGCTTTGAAGGACAGATGAGCAATCCAGTGATTTCTTAGGAACGCTGACAGCAGTGACTGTGACATTTCTGTCACCGTGTTTTTGCGAACCAGTCTTGAAGTCACCGTGACTTTCATGTAAGTAGGCAATATCCAAGTTTGAACGCGTTTAAATATCGAAAGAATTTATAAACAATCAATTAAATCAATACTTTAATAATAAAATTTGTTAACAATTATATGCTATTTTCTTGTTTATAAGATAATTCAAATAAAGGCAAAACATTGCATCGAATTTGTGATTTCGTAAAAGAAATTATTAAGAACATAATAAACAACACTATGCAACAATTTTGGGGCTTTTTTTAGCAGTGAAAAGTTGCGGTTTCTGAATGATTTCGCTCGCTGATTGGGGCCTCCCTTCCCCCTTTCGCCCTTCTAACCTTTTTGAACGGCTTTCTGAGAATCATTTCCTATAATGATTAAAAGAAGAATTACAACTAAATACTAAATATTTGACCCTGAAATCTTTAAAAATTACTCAAAGTTGAATCCAACGTGCGACAGAATCAAACTGTCAAGCGATCACAGTATCTGCTTTCGTCCAATTAAATCACACGTCCACTAAAATGTTCCCGGACCCACAGAGTTCCGTAAGTTCCAGCGTTCTTCAGTTTTAAAAAAATGAATGCATTTGATTTTGGACGTGTTTCTGTGTACACGGGACGTTAGTAAAAAGTCATAAGAATTTATAGAAAAGTTCACTATGTATCTGATAATTTAGTATTCTGCTATAGAAAGAGACAGTGGCCCATTAATAGTTGAGAAAAGAGAGAACTTCCATCGGAAGTAATTTTTAAGGTTATTTGAACACAACTACTAAGTACTAAGCCAAAACTTGAACGCCGTATCTATCTTGTGTGTTTTTATTTATGGAGGCAAATTTGGAAGAGATTTCCTTCCATTCTCATACCCGTAAAGACTTTCGTAAGGGATTTGGGTGGGGTCGTCTGGAACATCTGGGTTTTCTGCACAAGAACAGTCTCTGAACCACTGAAGCAAAGTAGCTCGCCTGGGCACTGCCACCAATAGTGTTGCGACCAACTGGAACACCAACGTTGATTATTTTATCATACGTTGCGCTGTCATAAGTCACGAATATTAAATCATAAATAATAATACCGAAAGGGCTCCATTTGCATCTGTAATGTGCGGTAAAGTCCATGTTTAACGCTTCACCATCAATCCTTTACTCTGTGGCAACAATCCTGTGGACCATTCAGCGCACAGTCCATAATCGGACCTTCCAGCGAAAAGCAGCTGACCAGGCACTGACTATTTATACTATTATTGAACTGAATACCATGACTTGGTTTTATCTACATCATCATCCCATTATCATCATCATCATCATTACCACAATCATTACCACAATCATTACCAGCATGACCATTGCCATCAGTATTATCATAATCATCACTGTCGTACCCAGCACCATGGCAAGAAGCAACTGTTGGCAGTTGCGTGCATCTGTCGTCGTTGAGTTGGTTCAGCGGGAGTCAAATCTTTTCGCCATAAACTCCTATTCGCAGCACTTAATCTATGCCACAATCCTTGCCGAGTGAGATAAATAGCTGCGAAATATAAGTTCGTAAAGTTGTACCTTCCTGGGCTGTAGTACTGCGGCAATAAAAAATGCACGACTTTTCAATAAATGTTGACATCGAGAGAGTTTTATGATATCCTGAAGGAAGTGAAATATGATATCATGCAATAGTTCGCCGTCACCCGCTGGCCCCGATGGCCGCACTTGGGTTTACATAACATAACATAACATAATGATCACATAACGCCATCCACAAACATAGATATCGTCATCGGTTACAGCACATACCATTGGCTGTTGTTGTTGTAGTTGGTCTTGTGGTGGAAGTAGCACAGCCGGAGCAGCCAGTCGTGCGTCGCTTGCTCGAGATCACTCTCGATTTGGGTCGGGCCGGATGGGATGGATCGTGTTGACGGCTGATTGTGTGCTCACAACATGTGGTGTGCTCTTAACGCTGTGGCTAATATGGCTATTAATGGGTTAATCAAGCAACTGTAGTAGTGAAAATAAAGTTAGAACTAATTTGGAGCAGGACGATAGGATTGACATGTTTGTTAGTAGGCATGCGATTCTTGGTCCTTGTGCTCCTTGCCGGATTTATTCAAATCTTGTATACATTTCGTAAATAGTGTGAGTTTAAATGACTATATTGCATACGATTAAAATACATATCAGTCTCGAGGACTGAAAACTAAGAACCTTCAGAGCAATATTGCACTATAGCGAGCGCAAGAACGAGATTTCAACTTTGTTGGTAAAGCAACCAACTTAAGAGCCCTCAGGAAGATCAGCTACGGAGACAATACAACTTTAAAAGAACAAAAAACATTCTTTGGCCTTGGGAAAACATTTAAAATTCCTGTCTTAAATGTCACTTGTAGATTTCTTATATTGTGGCGAACCAAATGAATGCTTTGAACAGCTAATTTTCTTTAAATCTTTGATGATAACTTTATATTTTGGGGCTAGTTTTTCAGAACAAACCCTTGCGGGCTTAAAACCCAGTCTCTCCGAATAATGCTTTGAATAGAATTTTTAAGCCATTGAAACTTAAAGTCTTTTAATACTTTGGAATGGCGTCTCTCTCTCCACCTTCTGATACATTCTCAGCCAAACCACTGACTTATATACTAAGTTAACAGTTGGTTAGTTTTGTTGATTGATTTGCCACTGCTTCTTCTCGTGCCGTACCTTTGCACAGAAGACCCACATCGAATTAAGCCAGTATAATTTGCTTGCTTGTTGCGAGTTCACAGCACACATAATGAGCCCATCATCAGTTGTCAGCGTGCCCGAAAATTCCGAACATTTCGTGTTTCAATCCGATCAATGAGATTAAGTCCAACCGAGTTGCTGCACAGAACAAGTAAATTTAACTGTCAGTCGTGTCGGGTTTTGCTAATGATTTCAGTCAGGAATTAATCCGCAGTTCCTGCTTAAAGCTTTCCAGCGACGCATACACTTGAGTGCATCGCAGAATGATTTGCACTGCAGCTTTTTTCGGCAAATTCTGCATGATCGATATGAACGATCGACGAAAACATCAGCAACATCGGCATCATCCGCATTATCTGCCTGAGCGGCGTAGTAATCAATGAAGCTATCAACTTTGAATGTCGCAGCTGCTTCAACCGCGACTTACTTCTGTGACAATTCAATGCTTCAAAATCTTAAGCATTGCTATGAAAATTCAGTGGCGTGCACATGGCAGCCGGATGAGCGAGTGTCTCGCCTCATGAGGTTAAAATAACAAAAAACGACTGGGTGCATTCATACATGAATGTTTGTATATTAATGCTGTCGGTATTTGAAATGGTCTGTGAAATCAATTCATCAATTGTGCTTGCTTTTTGGTGCGTTGTTTCACCTCACATTTCGAAAAAGTTGGTGCTAATGAGACATCTAGAAGCACATATCACGAAATCCAAAATTATTCTCAACATTTCTTCGTACTCCGGTTTAGCTGATCGGGGAACGATAACGCTAAAAGAGAAAAGGAAAGTCTGATTCGAACACAACCACTGCAACCCATTCAGCAGTTCAGGCATTTGTGTCGAGTTACCGGCTTCCCTCAAAACCTTTTTACAACAGTTGCGCGAGCTTCCGACTTCGTTGGTGAAGCATGCTCTGCTTCATAATATTTTGGAAATATTTCATCAAATCTATTCTCTGAAGTTCCAAAGAAAAAATGCTCAATTCTTCGAAGCGCAGTTCGTAGATGCTGTCCTTCGATATGCTTCAATTTGAAGGCTTTTGTAGACGTTTGCTTTGCTGTCTGGGAGGGTCTCACATCAAGAGCCGCTTACTGCTGCCAATTATCGATGTTATCTCTGTTCTGCGCAAAATATTAGCTTTTCATAATGAATTTGCCCGCAAATTCGAAAGTCACCCGTTTTGATGGGTCAGAACTGGCCACTCGTCAACGACTGTGTGAATCTGTTTGGTTTTCTCACGGTAAATTATAAATGAATTCTTATGTGTATATGCATGTATCTGTAATTACAAGTATCCTTCAGATTTGGCCTACAAACTGGTACAGAATCCTATTTCGTCCTCACGGCCATCTTTACACTGTGAACGACATCTAGTTCGATGATTTAAGATTAAGATTTGCTTGGGAATGAAAATACACATAAGCACTTGATCCAGTACGAGTATCGCACTTTCTACTGAAATTTAACTGCTGATGACCTGAAATCAGAAAGGACGAAGCTTCTAAACCACGATTGACGGAGAGCAACACTTTGACGGCTTTAAACATAACAAATGTTAAAATTGAAGAGTTTTATAAAACTTACATCTCCTGTATTCCATTTAGTGTAATTTAAAGACATTTCATTTATTGAAGACCATTAATTTCATAATAATATCAGATAGACTGGGGCACTTTTTTGTCATTTAGGAATAATATATTTAATTTGAGAATAATCTAAAGGAGTAATTAAATCAATTAGATTTAAGACAGATATTCTTTATGATTGAATTGGTGGAGGTTACCGAGATAAAGACCATTAAACATGGCCTTACTCAAGCAAACATATCCAGATTACTTAATTTCGCAATTGCCCCTAATTCACGCGCTGAAGTGTGTTAAATTGGACCCAATTTCCAACACGAACAAGTCAGTTATAATGCTAAAAGCGCGGCGTGGAGGGCGCTTTGGAAACCAAATTTACGACAAGGAAGCCTCCCAGCGTGGCCCAGAAAAAGAGTCGTCTGCAAATGCCACCCTGTAATTCCAGGCCAATCAGCGCCTCGGGGCGAACGGTATCACAGCATTTAAAATGAACATGTTGCTGATGACTACCTTTGTGATGGCTGCGAAGTTCCTCCAAAGCAGCAGGGTGATCGCATGTTTACCCAAGCAAGACCGAAATCCCAGTTCAGGCAAAGAGAAAATCCTTCACAGCGCCGAAGGAAGCTACGTACGCAGTCTCCATTCCACTGCACTCAGCCGGAGGTCCAAGACGAATGAAGACGTTTCGTGACTTAAAGTGCGGTCTTAAAAATACAACACCAGCTCCAAGCACCTTCTTTATTATTGGATCCTGAACTTATTTTCGCACCGATATGGCCCCGACTCTGGCCCTGCACAGCTCGCGATTCAACGTCGGTGTACAAAACAGAATGAAATCGCTGCAACCATCAGAAATCCAAATATTAGCAAACGTTTCGCACGGATCACAGAGAAACCGCAGCCAAGAGGAGGTTAGTATGGGGAGAAACGTATTTGGCAGGGGAAATGCTATCCATGGGGCCGTAACAAATTTGGTGAAATATTTACGAAGATGCGCTTCATGTGGTCAAGTGGTCATGCAGTCACTAATAGCGTTCAGTGAATAGAGTCAGCGACGAAGTGGGGCAGCGCGGGACCGAAACCTACGCCTCCGACAGCTCTTTAGTTTTTAAATTTTTACTTTATTTTGCTTTTATTTTCCTCTCTTTTGTGAGGCATAGCATAACCGACAAGCACGCTAAAGCTGGAGTCTGTGTATTTGGGGCACCACTCTGTAGGTTCGGACTCAAGTCTTACACGCTCTTCGGTTATTAAATTGCCACAGTGGGACAAAAATAAGTCATAAAAGACTGTTTATTATTTATTGTTTATTATCGCATTTAGACTATATACTCGTACAATACTAAGATTTGACTCATGCCCAAAATTTGATAATCGTCCTTGTATACCACATTTTTATTTTTGGACTTAGAGTTGCTTAGAAAAATCCGAACATATGCCTTAAATTAAACAAAATGTCCTGAACTGTACCATAAGTGGACACAACAAGCAGTTGTGATAAAAATGATAAAAATTGGGAAAGAAATCCGAGAGCATCTGACATAATTAGGTAATTTTTAGGAGGTTTGTCTCCATTAAATTGCACAATTTCACATGTTTGAAAAAAGTTGCCCATCATCACGAGGTATAAATTATGATTTCTCCGATATGTTACAGGCGTGACGTCATTCTCAAACGAAACAAAGATAATCCACCTGCGCAATGCGTAATCTTGTTTTCCATCATTTTTGGGCTCTTCCCCAATTCAGCCCAAGCTAACCTCCTCAAGATCTGTCACTCGGAAACCAAATTTTCAAAGGTATCTGAGCCCAGGCCGAAGACAGCACTGTTTCATCTTTAAAGCTAATAAACTTCATCAACAATGATTAACTCGACGCGCTAATAAAATCATTTATCTTTGTGAAGGTTTTACGAGGGCCAATCAATTTGTGATCGCGTGACTTACTATAAATAATGCACACAAAAACTTGTCGTGGCAATTCGTGCAAATAGTTTTATGATAAATCAATAGGTTTTCAGGAAAGTGGATATCTGTACGCATGTAGTGTAAGTGCAACAGAGCGAACCACTAACGACCAAACAAATTAAAACAAAATACTTTAACGCAGCACAGGACGCAGTCCAGATACCAGATACTTGGCTAGCTGTAGATTCCCGTCGACGAACGAGCATCAGAAGGAAGTTGCTGCTGTTGCGGCGATGTCGTGATCGCAGTCTTAGAGCGACCGGAGAATCGGTTCATTTAGCATGAATTTGTTGCAATCAGTGCTGAAATTACTGCGTCGAGAGTCGAGGAGGACTTTTTAATTACGTGTCTTAGTGAGCTCAGGAGAATGGGATGACATGGCAAAGAATGTTAGGAATGCCACCGACAGCAAATGCAGAGTTGCCAACAGCTGTGAACCAACAGCTGTGGGTTAAGAAAATATAAAAGCGCTGTGCACAACTTACGAGTATATAAAATCACTATACTCGTGTAGCTTCCCCTCTTCAGGCTCTTCCCCTCTTGTACGTCATACGCCCAAGAGTTGTGAACACTGGCGTGGCTTATCGTCGCTCGATTCCGGTGGACAGAAACTTTAAATACCGCGGATGTTACTGCTGCTTGCTGACTGGCTGTGAGCGCTACGGAAATCGCTTAAAGGAAAGGAAATGCCTCAAATCAATTAGTTGAACACTAATTGCTTCAATACCTTGTGGCATATTTTCAGCCAGTTACAAGTGCTGTCATCACTCGAACATTTTTGTGGCGGTCGAATGTTTGTATCTGTGTGGTTGGACGGTACTCTTGTGTTCTCAGCTGCTTGGCTAATCTTGGCGAATTCTTCACTTTGCGGCATTATCTCTCGGAATCTTGGTGTGCTTTTCGAAGTCAGGGTTGCCATTGGATCTTATAATATTGTACATCACAAATACGTATTTTCACACACATAATTCATTGCGCAAAACATAAAATATACTTCCAACAATAACTGGGTCGTTCATGTGGCAAACGTGGAATCTGACATATTTGGACAATGTTATCCACGCACCTATTTGTAAGACCCTCGACGCCGTTGTCTTTTTCATTGGTTTGCCGAAAGTGTTCGTTAGCTAACTGGAAGATCTGAAGTTTTTATTCGCTGAGGTTTATTTTGAAGTCTGTCATCCTCAATCGGTACCCAAACACAATACACCTGTGCAGTTCCCTACCTCAACGGACCTTCCCTGGCTCTGGGTGAACGTTTCGACAGCAACGTTTCCATTCTAATTTGGTGTTCTCGCCGATCCTGTAGTTCTTGAAGTGCTTCCACTCATGTCTGGTCTGCAGACAATGGATCGCTTTGATGACCGTTCAGGGCACAAAAGCATGCATTCACTAGCAAACACATACCATATATCAGAAGTCGGACACAAATCCAAGTATCTCCACATGCACACACACACATACACACACACTAATTCATCCGTCCATGTACGGTTAGCTAGCTTGTATGTCATTAGGTTGTATGGTGCTAGGAATTTCGGTAGTCGCTGGCTGGTGGCTTTACATGATGTCTGCTACGATGGGAATATTTTGCTCCAGATATGTAGACATAGGAATGTTATGTACTTGCTTTTTCATATACCTCAGTGAGGACAAACGCCTGGTCATGATAGCAGTCTTTAAAAGCCAAGGACATTAACTTCTCACTGAAAAGATTAGCTTATAAATTAATAGCTCTAAATTACTTAATGCTTATTTGAACTAGCTCTTTGCATCTTAATTAGTGGACCCCCCAAGCCGGCTTTAGCATTACCTTTGCTCACAACTATGCTCACATATACGTACAACACGGACTCAATTGCTCGTCGTGTTGTCTGCTATACTACCAAAAATGGACGTCTCCATCCTGTTGTGGCGAGTGTTTTTGTGTGCTCTTAATTAAATGTTGCATGACTTCGACGGTCTCAGGGGTACATGAAGTCTGTTACTGTAACAAGAGTAACAGTTATCGTGTCGACTGGAATGATGATTGATTACACTTTTATTCAATACTGGGTTTAGCGAACGATGTTGATGTCGAGTGAAAAGTAGCGGTGTGCGTATGAGGGAACATCAAGGTTATCAATTTCCACACAAGGATGGACTCGATCCGCTGCTCGACCAGTTGTGATCAATTATTTATTTAGTGTCAAAACAATTTTTCTCTCAACTTTCATACGTTACCTTATGTACATTAAGGGTTCATTTGGTTAACAGAGACGAAATGGTTGTCCACCGCTTGGCCAAAGAAGTTGTTGAAATTGCCAACAAACGCAATGAGCTCACTGAGACCAACTCAAGCACTTCGAGTGTAGATCTCACCTTTCAAAACGCATGTTAATTGACAAGACTCTCCTATTACACTGCACTCCTGCTGATCTTGGCTCTGTACTACCTGCGAGGATCGTTCGTAAGATCGTCACTAATCATTTCAATCAAATCAAATTAAATCAAACGCACTTTGTTACCCTCGAAGCGAAGACAGGTTCTGAAATGCTTCCATGCACATGTGCAGCATAACAAACTCAGCAACCAGTCAAATCCTGGTGGATGAGCTTGTGCCAGCTTAGAAATCGGAAATTTGAGCAAAACGTGTGGCGTCTGCAATTACGTGTGCATATATTGCACAAGAAGTGCAGCAAAAAATGCGTAACATGGACCACAACGACAAATGTCATTGTCACATCACTTGGACGTCTGTTGCGGCTCTCCTCCGCAGCGTGTAAGCTGTCGGAGCTTACTTCGCGGTAGACATGGACTTACTATTCGTGGCTGGCTGGCTGGCAACGCGTCGGTATGGAATTCAGTAAACAATCATCGGCATCATCATTCCAGGCGGTGGAGTGACGATGAACAAGCAGCGAACAGGAGTCGCAATTTAGCGACGCATACGAAATGAATCCGTGTCAGTTGCAGCGACGCAGCGGCAGCGGTAACAATTCATTACATAGCCTTTTGGAGTCATCGCAATTGGCATTGAATGTTGTAGCTACTGCTCGTGCGCAGCATCTGCCGAATATGGAGCGAAGCAGCATGTTTTCTGCTGCTGTCTGGCATAATCTTAATCCGCTCGTTAAAGTCGCAAAACGTATTGATTATGCTGCGGCTTCGACTCTGCCATGGGCGCGGAGGAGTGGCTGGTGCGGGGATGAATAGATGTCGCCACGCTCGGCCACATTCGATGCGTGGATTTGGCTAGCAGGCGAAGAAAGTTTTCATTTCAAATCCCAAGTAAGCCACTTGAAGTGAAGCTGCGACTTCAAGAAGTTAATCATGCAGACTTATGAGAACTTATTGGGTGTCACGGTGGTCGGAAAGATTCTTTTTGTGCTGTGTGCCATATTCCTCGACTTCAAAACGAAACTATTCGAACCCAGTTCATAGGACGAAGGTGAAGTTACCGGTACAAATTCCATAGAATCGTATAAATTAGAGAGGAGATTCACCATGATAGAATGGTACAAAAATCTGAGGGCTCTTTATCGAATGCCGTCCCTAATGGCCTGAAAAGAACAAAGACTATGCCAATGCTAGAAACAGCGAAAATTTGACTTCTCGGTGCGCACGGTCTTCGTTCTGGCCATCCATATCCTCATACTGACTTCTATAATTCCAAAAGCTTAATCGCTCACAAGCCAGTGAAATCGAATACCCAGATTTCCTTTCGTTATACGTTTTGCTTTCTTAAAGTTTGTTCACATGGATCACTTTGTACAATTGACAGTTGGAGCGCGACTTCGTACATGTCTGTCCGCAGACAATTCAAGCTGTCACCAATTGCTACAGATTTCAACATTCAGCCGGGTTGACAGCGACAGATCTGGACGACATTTTTTAGCAACTTTCAGCTCCGTGGTAATGTGGCCAAATGAATCTGAAGGTTCCTTGCAATCAGGATCACAATAAGCAGAATGGAAAGACGAAGGTACGACAAGAAAAACAGCCGTTGACATTCGTTGCTGCCGATCGATGTACGGCGATTGCATCCAGACGGAGTCACAAAGACCTGGCAACTGATCGAGGCTGTGGCGGCTGCTGTCGTCTGAGCTCGCTGCCTGAGACCACGTCGCTTCCACTCTGCATACTTCAGGCGCAGTTGCCATACCTGTTGCTGCTGCTATAAATGTCAGCGTTGTCAGTAATCTGCTTGACATTGCGAATGATCGCGAGCATGTTTGCATGTGCGACTCTGATCATCGCTGAAGTTTGCGGAATTGTCAAATACATATGCAGTAATGAGCGCGATTTGCGGCGAGGGAAATCCTGCCAGCGGTAGTTTGCAATAGCGACGTGAGATGATGATTCAGTTTCGTTTAAATTGCTGCGTAAAAATGACCTCGCTCATAAACCGATCTAGTTTCTTGCTCCAAACCAAATGACAGTGGGACACGACAATCATTTATGTTGAAATGACGCTCAATTTAGTTCGAAGTGTGTTTGAAAGGGAGTAAAAGGAGCAGTTTTTGGTCAGTCCTGAGTACAGTCACTGGGGCTTATTGTGGCGAAATCCCGTAGAACTTGAGTGCCACCCTGTTTGATTGTACATTAAAATAGTAAAACGTAAGTGTTTTTAATATGAAACTGTCATCATGTGATTGTAGTATATTTAATATTTTGTAATTGATTTGGAGTACATATAAAGTTCTCTGCATTTGTATAATAACAGAAACATTTATACAACTGTTCCTTTCTAGGACCGATTTCAGATACGTGAAGAATTCAGAATTAATTGGGGTAAAGAAAATTAAACAAAGGCCTAAAACCAGGTGGAGGCAATCTTGCCGCGTTCGTTGACGCAGCAGTAGTATCAAGTTACCATGTGCTCAAACGTTCCAGCGTTCGTATTTGAAGTGTTAGTGCTGTCGTGTTCAGTTTAAGCACTTTGGCTAATTACGATTTATCCTGGAAGTTCAGCACCAAGCTGGGGATTCATCACAATCAACACACATTCACGAAATATCTCGGTATCATAACCATTAAGGGTCACAAACTAAATCCAATTCGACTGCCCTGACATCAGTGGACAGGACAGCGATCACAAGTGAACTCATGCAGCAATCATTTGAGTTATCGAATCACTCGCTTCAGGTCATGAGGACGAATAGAAAGATTTGGATGTTTAAGTCAATCTTCATAAGTTTTCTTTATTACTTTATATATAATATTTTATCTTATCTGGCGATTCTGTACTTATGCTACTTTTTGTTATAATCTAGAAACTAACATTCTTAAATGTGTACAAATCTATACAAATGCAACAAATTACACGTCTATAAATTAATTTAATAATTGGTTGAATACAAAGTACGAAGTTCGTGCGTAGAGATGGCGTAACTCGACGAGGCTTCCAACTGAAGCTGTTGACGAACTTCGCATTGCATAAACAATATTTACAAAACCGTTTGATTTGAACTAAGTTTGTGTAAATTATAGAAACTTGAGTAGTAACTTGGCGCAACTTAAGCTTAACTTAAGTCGTCGAAGTTGGGCGCATGTCATCGCTGGGAACCAGGGTGCGCGTAGTTTCCGTCTTTCCCCGCTATTTTACAGTCAGTCTTTGTGTGGCTCGTTGTATTAAACCTTCACTCAAGGGCTGGAAAGGCGACATTCTTGTGCTTCAGCAGTGTCCGCCTTTCCAGTGAGCGCGGCTTGAATTTTAATTTACGTTTGATTTGAACTCGAGTAGTTAGGTTTCTATGTAAGATGTGAAATGAAACAGTTATATTTTTATATTTTCATTACTTAAACAACTAAAAACTGGGCATTTCTGCAACGAAGGGCGTCTCCGTGTGCGTGAGTGTGAGTTAATACTGCTAGAATATGTAGTGTGTGTGTGTGTGTTTCCCATTCGGGGCTCTTTTTGAATGTTACTTAGATTTAAATACAGCGTGATATAATTTACAATGGGATGGAATTTCGAGAAAAACGCAGGAAGAAGCATTCATATGGTTGCTGTAGTTTTCAGTGTCTTCCTTCATATGCTTCCTCTTAATATACATACATATGTAAATAATTTGAATAAATAACTAAACTAATTAAACAATAAAAACAAAAATTCATATTAGACAATAATAATACACTCGCGTAGAAGCACATAGTTACTAGGTAATAGGAATATGGTAGATGAGGGGCTTGGCAGAAACAAGGACGGGTTCACGATTCATTATTAAACAGAGAGGTCCATTCAGACGTCGAAGGAAGTACAGCGAAGCTGTTCACTGGCCACCCCCTCTCCGAACTACTCGAACATATAACAACTATACAAGAGCAGCTGGCAGCTTGACAGTTGACGGTTGTGTCCTTGTCATGCTGCTGACAGCTGAGCATCCTGATGCCTCCGCCACCAAGGATGCACACAGCCGAGTGCGCTCGTGCGCTCGGGTGGCGAGGTTGGCGGCGGAGAAACTGGGTAACATGGGCAGGCGACGCAGCGCAGATTGTAGAGTGCAGTGGAAAGCATTCCTCGTGCTTACAGACACGTGTGGATGGTTTTCTTCATGCGACACAGCTTGCACTTGACTTCACAGCACCAGTGGAATGTGCACGCACAACGCTCGACCACGACGACCTCTTGCGTTCGGTAGCCGCGCCCGCAGCACATCAGATCGCAGCCGTCGACGCCAATCGACGTGTCGTTGCATTGGCGTGCATGCGTGCCCTGTATGCCAAGTCTCAAATTCTTTTCGCAGAAGCTGGGCGACGGTTCTAAATATACGATGTCCTTGGGGCCTGGTGGCTTGTGGTCCGGGTTGTGTGGCTTCAACTGGAAATGATATCTGCAGAGTATAGAAAAACACTGACATTAGTTTCAACGTTATCAGCTGGACAAACAGAATTAGGAGTTCAATTAGGAGTAGCAAATATTGAAGCATTAAAGGACACTAAAAGGGATCTAAATAAGTTTTCCAAATATTTCGAAGAGCCGTTAACGATTGCAGCTGTGAATTATATCAACTAATGTCAGACCCGGACGAACATGACAGATCTCACTGCTGTTATCGAAACATTCCTCTCGAGATTGCTTTGTTAAGAATAGTGAGCAGTACTCACCTATTATTTTTCTTGCCCTGTCGTACGCGACCGCGCATGGAATTGCGCGATAGTGTGTTCGGCGACTGGAGACTGTTTGCCGACGACGCATGTTGGTGGTGCTTCGCCATGTGCTCCGGCATATTGTCGTTCAGCATTCGCTCCTTGTTGAAAGCGTTTGGACTAGCGGCATTTGCACTGAGCAGCACGCCCGGCGCGCCCGCGACATTCGCACTAAGCGCTCCACCCGAGGCGGAGTTGCCGTTGCCGCGCAAGCTGTTGCTGACCATTACCCGAGAAGCGCCGTCAAAGCGGTCCTTGAGATTGTCGCCGATTACACGAAAACTGGCCAGGCGCATCCAGCAGGTTTTGACGGTGCAGGAGCCCGACATTCCGTGACACTTACATTCCTGTCGCATCTCGGCTTGGACATGCTGAAAGGATACGAATAAAAGCGGAAAGGATGGATTAGCAGTGGCTCAAAATTGTGCAATGTATGGTACATTATGTTATTATTTTGTGCATATTTTGTGGTTTCGCTGGGTTATTTATGTTTGTCCCAGCTTCCTAGCATGAATGTTTTGCACTCATGTCGCAGTCTCGTTTATGACTTGTATACGACTTCATTAATCTGCAATCAAGATTTTGTACGCTCCACTTTTAGCATTGCTACACATACCTTCATTTGGCGTATTGTGAATTGACTGCCTCCCTTCTGTGCAGTAATATGTTTTCCACTTAATTATTGAAGTAAAGAGTTGCTGTCTGTGGGTGTGTGTGTGTGTGGTCACCACGGAACGCTTTGCACTTGGGAACGACAACCATGTTGAAATGCACCACAGCGTTATTAAAAACCAATAAACGAACCACATTCGATGTGATTTTGTGCAACTCCAACTCAGTGCGTTTTAAGGGTCGCTCAGTCGCTGTAAATGGGACGATCGAGAAGCGATCAATAATCTAGTCGAGGTCCGATCGCGAGGCAGCAACGGCGCGCAGTCGACGAACGATCGATCGCTTGTTGGCTCTCAAGAGAGAAATCAACACAGCATGAGGTTAATTTATATATTGTTGCATTCGTTTTCGATGTTATTACAAGCGAAGCAGCAATACGATCGCGAGCAAGTCGATCAGAACGCAGAGAGCCGCGATCATCTCAGTGCAGAGCAATGCTTCGAGTCCTGCAGACGCAGCTAAGGCCTGTAGCTAAGTCAACTTTTAATGTTCTAAAAAACAATTACAATAACACTAAATGGGTTTGCAATTTATGCAGCGGACCGCAAGGCCGAGTACAACTGATCGCACTGCGATTGAAAAAGGCGCAGAAAGAGTAGTGAAGTAATTGCAGCTTCGATTACATGCCTGCTTATCCCTGAAACTGTAACAACGAGCGGCCAAGCGAACCTTCGAAACGTGGTAGAAGCGTACGCTGCCGCTTTCCGCGCCCAGCGAATCTAAACAAATTGCAGCTTATATTGGCTTATAAACGGCTTATTTAATCAGCGCAGAGGATTAGTTTGAATCGATGGACCATGTTAGCGTATTAGCAGTCGAAGCAGTCGAAGCAGTAGCAGAACTAATAAATGATCTTATTGCGTTTTATGAATAATTAAGGCGGTTTGTTGGTGGCTTCTTCGCTCGCCTCCGTGCCGTCGTCCAGCGATCGCATGCAAACAACATAATCGTCTCTACACAGTAACCAAAAGCAACAACAAGGCAGGAGATCGATCGATTGATTTTTTAATTTTTCCAAGTTTTATGATCGCGTAAACTTTATATCAGCATAGCTGTCGACAATATAATATACGACTATGAAGCGTATAAAGTCGAAGGGAAGATTTAGTACTCGAACCAAGCTGGCTGGCTGGCTGGCTGCCTGTGTGGCAGGGTGACGTAGTGGAAGCGACTACGGCTGCGTTTGCGCAGAAACAAACACCACCGCGCAGTGCCTGCGATCGCTTGTAGCTGATGTTCAATCAGCGACTGGAGGAAATGCAATTGGCAGCACAGAACAGCAGGAAGCGGCAATGAATACTCGCAGCGTAGAAGACTAGAAGGAGCAGGATCATTGCCGTTTATGAGGATCGCACACAATGCAGAAAAATGCAAGAACTTAGAAACGACAGAAACTCGCTCTGCACTGTGGGCCAAAGTAAATCTGGGCGAACACAGATCTAGGAAATCCCGTGACAAGATGCTTCGTTACGTATGCTTGTAAGTGTGTGCGTTAAATAATATAATTGTTCGAAATTTCGCAATCTTAATTTTGGCGATTTCCATACGAGTCTAAGAACTGAGTCTGTCTTACGAATGAATCTTCTGTGGTAATTAACTATTATTGCGATGTCGATGACGTTGATCTGAACTAAGTTTGGTCCGAGTACTCAAGCAATAACAAGAAATAGGAGAGAACTACTAGGCTAGGTGAGGTATTGTGTGAATAAGTGAACCTATTCTCCATCAGTCCCTAGCTTCCGCTTGATTACAGTAAGTCTATTACAGTGCGTCAATGCAAAGGTTATTAGTCAATGCTGCTAAAACTAAAACTAAATTCAATACTAATAATACTATATTATCCTATTCTTTCAATACTTACAGCTCTGCCGGCCTCATTGTTGTGCAGATTCATCTTCTCTCTGAGATTGCGTCCACGTTCGCCCGTATCGACGAACTCGCGTGAGAACTTGAATCCGAATCCGATATTGTCCGAGCAGCCACCCCATTCCCAGTCGCGCACACCGCCGGCCCGCTGGGTCGCTTGCGGCGAGCGCGATTGATGACTGTAATCACAGGTGCATGATTCGATCGAGCCCTCGCTGCAGGCGCGCGCGATCGAATGTGTGACAGCGGCGCTGGTGATGGCATAAATGAACCCGGTCTCACGGCAGCCTGAAAGATACAAACAAAATGGCAAATAAGAGTGCGGCTCAACAAGCAGAAGAAGCAGTAGAAACACTCATTAAAACGTATTAATTATGAGCTCGCAGCATTAAGCGCTGCTTTCGGACAGACGTTGTCTGAGAGGCATTTCGTCGTAGACGACCACCAAGCAGGAGTTTCATCACATCGAGCACTTGAGCAGTTCAAGATGCGGCAACAATTCGTTCTGTTAAGTCTGTCGAAAAAGTAAACCTTTCATGAAACTGATTCAATGATGTTATCCACTCGAACTGACATCATACAAACGTTTTATTGGAAGTGCTTGTACTTGACACACGAATTGTAGTTGCTCGAATGTGGATCGTTTGCCCTTCAGCGTTTGTTGTGTTTTTCACTGCGGTTGCTGCGTGTAAACACTGCGCATGTGACTTCGATGGTGTACGATTATTCATCAAAAGTCTACGCCAGTGATATTTGAACTGGACGTGTTCATAGTCGATATGCGGATATGCTCCGGCCGAGGTTCATGTAGATAACGGGGTCCATGTTAAATAAAGGATGCGAATTCGTCCGGCTATTTTCCTAGGTACTACCTTGGAATTCCCCAAATCTAAATACGCACAGTCTGAAATACTCTCTGATTCGATCTGTAAACACCCCTGACATTATTTTACTTTACTAAACTACATTGCGATGCTGCTAAGTTTTTAGTTCGTGTGCTCGATAACTGAGCTAACGTCATCCATTTTAAGTAAACAACACGAAAGCAGCGACAGTTTCAAGGAACCGACGACTTATCACTGGCAGAAAATCTGCGGAAAGCGCCACAACCTAGAGCAACAATTCGCTGTCATGTTGCTTTCGTTATTATTCATGGTTGCTGATCTTCAGCCGGATAAAGGCAAGGGTAACTGAGTCAAGCCATGCAGTGGCTCTGAGAGTCTATCTGTCTGCTTGCTCAATTGTGACACTTCAAGCAATCACTGCCTCCGGACAGTGAGCTCAACATTTGTCGCGCTTGGGCTCTGGGTTTTGGGGCTACTAATTATTTGAGTGCTGGTAACCTTCTCATAGAACGCGTAATTAATTAACAAATTACTACGGATTAAAGGCGCTAGGAGTTAGCTGAATGCTTCTGCGGCAAGTCGCTAAGTGGTGCATAGCATGTGTCGTGCTCGCAACAACGGCATGTACTGCAATTGATTTGACGTGGAAAACCTTTCATAAAATCCTAGAAGTGTGTATGAATGGCATCGGTTTTGTTTGATTCGGGCTCTGCCACGCGTGCGGAGAGATGAATTGCTGTCAGCGAGGTTTTAAGTAACACCTCACCGACGTCAACAGCGCGATGCGGTTGCACAGCCATCGTTCATGGTGCAGGTTGGAGCAGTTTAGGCAACGAAACGAATTTCCCGAAACGGAAATAAAGATATTTAGCGCAATTCCAGGAGGCAGGGTAGAATTCCAGTTAATTAGGTGCATGGGTCTGCATGTGCATACGCATGTGTGCTCCTCCTTGCATCGTTGTTTGTTTCGAACCACAATTTTCTTGTATTATTGCATTGTATTTACACTTTACACAAAACGCACATCAGCAACACAGATTTAAATAAATAGAATTACAATAAATTCGAGAAAATAAAAGAACATGTGGAAAACTGAGTGGAAAAAGAGAGCGAAATACCTGCACGACGTCGCCGTATCTTAACGATTGCAGTGGAAGAGGAACGAATTAAAACAAAGCACAAACCAAAACAAAAACAAAGTTGACGGCATCACCGCAACACAAATCAAAACTACTCACTGAAAAACGTCGGAGTACAAGTTATGAAAATCTGAGTCAGCCGCACAATAAGCAAACATGATTGCGACGCACTACAGCTGATAAGGCGGCAGCTTGCAGCAACAACAACAACAACGAGGACATGCCAGATATTAATGCATGACACTGAACGAACACGCCCGCGTACCTTGCGTACGCAAGTGCTGCGATTACGTTAGCCGGAATTTAAATATCACGAATTTTGCTCCGAATGTGCAAATAGCACTCACTCACTATCATTGACGTTGCTGTCATTGTTTGTAGGCAGCGGATTGCTGCTGCAATTGTTGTTGTTTTGTATGTTGTAGCACAAAAATGACACGGCTGATGTGGCGAGTGGTGGTGTCTGCGAATTCGCGGAAGGCACACGGGAAAAAGTTCTTCAGAGAAGCTGGTAACTCGGACGCTGAAGAAGAAGAACAAGCAGGCCAAGCAGCAGAAATTATAGTACATGATTTCACATCCATATTCCTATAGGCATGTGCATGCACACATATGTACGTTCGCATGTGTACGTGTTCTATTTGTGTTCCCTTTTGGCTTGAACTCACAACATCCAGATGAACTACATACATTTTTTTAGCAATTAAACAAAAAACATGTTAGTGGGTGTGGTCGTGTTCGTTTGTTTAGTGCCGCTTCCTTCAATACTTCATGTTGTTTAAACAAATGAGTCTTCAAAATGTTACCCACCGATGAAGTAATAACGATCTTAGCGACGCAGGTATTTTGACAGCCGATTGCCAGGTTTGTTTGTTTTGCGACAGTTCGTGTAATTCGAGACCTCGAGACTTCGAGTTCTCAAAGAGGCGAAGTACCCAGTGCAATTCGCCCAACAATGACGCAAGCGGATTTCCGTTCTGGTTGTTGCTGTGTGTGGGCGTGTCCGATAAATTATAGTGTTGCTCGCATTTAAATGAAATGTGTTCCTTTCCAGCGCTGAAATCGATCGCTATTCTACCCGGCTTCCGTGATACACCGTTTGTAGTCATTCTTTTTCGCTTTCCTACATACACACCGAACCTGTCTTTTGTTGACCCTTTTGTTCGGCATATCAGGGCTCTCATATTTGTATTATTATAGCTCTCCTTTGGCATTGTATAATTAATTCGGTTAAGTAGATATTCGGCAATTAATATTTGCGGCCACTTAACCCTCCGGGTCCGTATCCTGAAGTTGTTTCGAATTGGATCCTGGGCGCATTTTGTGAAAGCTTATTTCATGAAAATTTACTCCAGCCGGATCGGTAGCCACATTAACCAGTCTGTAGTGTTTTGTGAGCAAGAAAAACCCGTTCAAGAAGCGTGCTTTGACGACTTGCTAGAAAATCCTTGACAAGGTTGCTAGTAATATCCTTGGGTATGTTCGTCGAAGAGCGATGCGACCTTAAGTGGAATATTAGAACTAAGAAGCATCAAACCATTAACCATACCATCAAACCAGTGCAATGTTCTATCAACCAGACGTTACTGTTTAAATGGGAACAGTTTAAATATAAAAAGTACTCGTATTCTGTATTTAATAGAATATTTACATTAATTGTAATTACCTTCGTTAACGTCTAGTAACGGGAAATTAATATTAGATGCTCAATTATTGATATTAGACTACTATAATACTTAACGTGTTTACATTGTATTTATATTGTTATTATTCCCGATTATTATAAAACATACTTGTTATTATGAGACACTTATGATTAGAAAACAGACTAAGCAAACGACTTCTTAGGCAAGGTTTGGACCAAGTATTAAACTACTTGTTTTTATTTTCCTATCCCGGGTCAAATGTTCTTTCACGTTCCCTAACAAACGACTTCCGAGAACCACTTTTCATTACGGTATAAAAGAAAAATGACAACTTCAGTAAATACATATTCGTCACACCCGGAATTTCACCACAAAAGATTACCTTTTTTGTGATTAGTTGAGAAACGATTGTCAGGGATAACAACAATAAAACAACTCATGCAACGTGTTAACAAGTCAATTATGAGCTGTTTTGAGGAGATCTGCAGTGAGGGGGCATTAATGCGAGCTTATCGCAGGCTCTACACGGTACTCCTTAATAATGCCTGCCAAATTAAAGCATGAAAAACCACTGGCTGGTTCGGATGAGGGAACACGGCAGAACGAAGCAAGTAGAAAGGTAGAAACGATCGAATGTAACACCAACAGGAAGAATCGAAAGGCGAAGATAATCGGTTGAGACGATGCAAAAGAGAGAAGGCAGTAGCCAAGCTAGTCGTAGAAATTACAGATTACCAACAGGACACCGTTCAGGGAGTCTCCAATTAAAAGAACGCTGCGGAACACCTTCTATTCGAGTTACTTTCTGAAGGTACCCTGTAGAGTAAAAGACAGGGAACAATGAGGAGCAGGACGAAGAAGAGTAGGTCAGTCAAGAGTCCCGCAGGCATGTCGTATATCTTAGCTGAGGCTAAGCGCTGCAGTGGATCCATTCCACTAAGTCGAAAATAAGTCATAAATAAGGCATTGATGAAAACCATCACAGTTGACAGTGAGGCATGAGAAATAACAGCAGTAGCGATCAATGGCCATAATGTCTGCAGGCGATGAACCAACACCGGAGAAGAAACGGAAACAACAATGCGATTAGTTATGCAACAGCGTGCAACAGCTTAAAAACGCCTGCGGAGCGTGATGACGGAGAGTATTAATTAACAGAAATGTTAGAATAATATGAGAACGGATATTTCCTTAGTTCCATTCCATATACTCGCATGTATATAAATGAAAAGTTGATAACATAGTGTGTTGGTAACTTGCTAAATAAAACAATGATTAGCAGGTGATCGTAAGTCATGTAAAAAGCGCGGAAAACTCTGTGAAGCAGGACGGCACTGATTCCAGATCCCACGGGCTTATAACAATAAATTAGGAGCCAAATAAATCGTACCAGTTACAATGGACTGCAATTGAGCTTCTCTAACTTTATCCATTTACTCAGTTCTGTGCTGTTGCTTTGAGATTGTAAAACATGAAAGTGATTTGTCGTGTATTTTTATCAGCAATCATCGACTGGCTATCAACAAGGACTGCTGTCATTTTCAGATGCTTGCGTAGAGCGTCTTCGAGCCCTTACTTTGACACTCATTAACACTCGCCACTCTTTTGTCCTGCCGTAAAATGAGGAATTAATTGAAGGGTGTAGATGGAATCGCTGCTGTTTTTCGCAGGAAAACGGGGACTACTTTTCAATGGTTCTTCTGCAGGAGCTGGACGTGGTAGGGATCAACAGGTAGACTGCGTGTGCGGTCTACACTTGCATCTGTGCAGTAGTCACTACCTTGCAGCAATTGTTTCAGCAACCATGTGTTGAGCCGCGTGCGTTGACATTGTCGATTCCTTCGCCATGTGGACCGGAACACAGGGCTGTTCGTCAATAGTATTGGTGAGCATAAACTCTCAACAAGGAGATCATAAAAAGCTTGTGTCAAAAAAGTCATTTCCATTTTCCGTAGATAATGGAACAGTTAGGCATCAGGCACCAGCATGTCAGGAACTACGAAAATAATGTGTGATTTTCCTTTGTCTCCAAACATCGGATGGCTGACGAATATTGCATGGACAAACGTTCGTATTCTTGTAGGGAGGCAGTAACCAACGACAAGACGTGCAATTACATATAACGCTGAGTTTATGGACCAAACAATTTTTACTTTTAATTACTCACCCCGATCGACAATTTTGCCAAATAAGTTCTTGCCACGCAGAAAGTTGCGCGTCGAGCAGTTCCAACGTCGGTTTCTGAACTGGTGTTGGCATTCGCTAATCGCCAAGTTGGCTCCTTTGACGAGCGCTCCCAGGACTCCAGGATTGTCGCGCACGAGACGTCGTTGCTTGCGCCGCAGTGTGGAGTGTATGGCGGGATCCACGTACATGATGCCTGGGCTCAGGGGAGAGATGTTGTTGGGCTCGCCGACCTTTGCTATGCCCCTGTAAGAGAAAGAAGTAAAAAAGAAACCGATTATATACTCGTATATTGAACTTGCATACCCATCATCATATATCATGTGAGTACGAGTAAAATAAAAAACAACTTCGTTCTACAGCAGTTTTACATAAATGCTAAGCCTGCATGGCATCGACTGATCTTTGCTGCAGTAATACTTTACTTATGGGCTGAGCTGAGACGTTTCTCACGCTGCCTGGCTGCTACTTGTGTGGCTATTGTATCACGCACAATTGGCAGGGTCTGTCAGGCGCATGTAAGTAGGTGCACAATCTCCAGTCCTCGTGTAAACAGCCGCAGAAAAATGAATTGTGCACACTTGAGATCGAGAAAGAAGGACACGCAATGTCAGGTGCTTTCATTAAATGCGCAGTGTTCACACTCGGACTAAATGGCATCGCTAGCACTAAGTGAAAGTTGGTATGTCTGGTGAATTTAATATCTAGAAGGGACTGTAGGGTATCCCGTTTAGTTTGGCATTTTAGGATAGCTTTTTCGTGCGCCGAACAGGTTCGTGTCTTAAATCTTACGTTTTGCATATGTCGTTCCCTTTGATTAACAATTTGATTTGTATTTCATAAATAAATAAATTGAAAAATAAATCAGTTAATAAATAAATCTTCGCGACGTGGAAAATGTAGCTCCGCTCTAAGTACAATACTTTGATGCACTTCCAACAAACACCTGAATAGCTGGAGACTCGTGAACACTAATTTGAGACTATTCGAACTTAATTCAACTCATATTCGCACCACGTCTGCCGAGGTTACTACAGCCAATGCCAGCAAGAAGATCCTAAAGGTGAGTAAGCTTAGCTGAAGAGAACTTCCGGAGTAAAATGTTTGTTTGCTGTGCAAATCCATCACTTCTGAAATCGACACACCGACTGTGCGGTAACTGGACTTCCAATCAAACTGGCAACAGCTTCTCCGCCATACACAAGCGGCTGGGCAATCGTTGCCAATGCAGCCGCAACTGGCAACACATTCGCCAGTCCCCGAAGTCACAAAGAATGCACAATCACCTGACACTAACTAACCACAAAAGTGCACTTGAGTGCACACTAATCAAAAGCCATGTCAATCTGTCAAAATGGCTCGAACGGTGTCGGCCAGAACTGCGCAGTGTCGCAGTGATTGCCGTGAACATTCGACATCGGCGATGTCCGTAGATGTGGTACTTGCATGTGTTGACAACTAGTTGGCGCGGCTCGTAATCAATGGAACACTTGGGACAGCTGAATCCAACATTAGCGGCTGGTCAGCAATAGATACTCAAGCCAAAAAATACTGCACTTAATTTCTGATTTGAAGAAAATATGTAACATGTACAGCTGCTTGTTCCGCTCTGCTTTTTGTATATGCTCATCTTGAACTTAATGCGGTTAGCTTGTCATTGGAACTTCTTGCTAGCTGTACTTTGTTTCTAGATCAGATCAACAATGCAAATCGGCCTTCAGTCATATTTATAAGCAATGAACTATGATTTTCCTATAACAGCTATTGCAATGAAATTATATAAAAGTATCACAAGTAAGCTACTTGTTTTTAGTGGAGTTTCGTAAGAAATCCTTATTTAATTATAAAATTTTGCATAACTTCAAAAATTATGATCCCGCAAGAAACACGCTTTTCGATTAGGTCGAGATGGAACCAAGGAATAGTGCTGAACATTTTATCGGTATATAACGTAATCCGAAGAATTCAGCAAAATACTACGACCGGGATCAGTATAATATTTAGTAACAATAATTAACCGATTGCTTCAGAACTTCTTTTAGCGCTAAATATGATTAAACATCACGAGACAGTTTTCTTCGCTTTATATTTCTAGTCAGTTAGTCAGTTTTTATAGTTTCAGTCAGTTTCGAATAAGTTAACGCGACTTTCCACGTGAAGAGGTTATTCGCTGAGAGTTTTGCTTGTGCGTGAGACAGATTGTAGATCATATATCCGAACTGTATAGCCCTTGTTATTATTCTTTCTTAGACGTGTTGGAATCTGCCACTTACTCGTAGATGCCGTGCCGAATAAAAGCAGAACCGTACGTTTTTATTGCAATCGTGGCGAACAGATGTTGGATTACAAACGATGTTGACGCACGCATGACTTATTACGTTATTCAAACGATTTTATTTAAATCTACGAGACATTTAACAGGACAGATCATTTTGGAAAGCGATTCGGATTACGTTCAGTTTACTATTGAGTGAGCTTTAGTCGCAATAGAAACAAACTGTATTTTTACAAAGGAAGCCTGCATAAACGAAAAACTAAAGACACGAACTTGACATGATTCGATTCCGGCTTCGCTGTGTCCTCCTCAAAATGAGTTCAACGTTTACCTAGAGTAAATACAAAACTGGTACGTACCACCACATGGAGCCTCTCCCCCGTCCTGGCTTCTGTTTACTCTCCGCCAGCGAGCACGTGAGCACCACCAGGCACACGTAGAACAGTGCGTTTGGGTCCATTTCTCTAATTGCTAGTAAGTTGGCTTCAAACGGTGGCTTCTTGGAACTCGTATCAATCTATAAATCCGATGGTAGATAAGTAAGAGCAAAGCTCTTCGGTGTTCACGCAGCTGTTTGTGGAATAAACAGACAAACAATAGCGATGTTTCGTTTGCTTGTTTTTATCAATTCACGTATTGAGTCCAATTTTTTAAGCAGTTATTTGCTGCTACTTAATATTTGCAGCAATTTCACGATCAATTAGCACACGGCAGATGAGGCATAGCAAAGAATCACCGCCAACAGCGACCGGACTCTGGTTGCGTTGTGTTAACACTTTGTGACTCTCTGGAGTCCGATTGATTGCGCGGTCAACGATTGATTTGGCCGACGACTTTGCGATCCAACCGGCAACCTTTCATTAGCGACTAACTAGCGACGGTTGCAATCGAATTATTACGAGTAGTTTTTGGCAAGATCACTTTGCACAGCTCGCGCTTATTTGAATTATCACACTTCTTGAAATAACTTATGTTTCGATTTCTCGTGCTTCGGCGCTCTTTGGTTTAAAGGGCATCACTGTGTTGATTTCAAGTGCTGCGATCGCTGCTCTAATAGTATCACTTAACTTTATTGTTACCCGGTTCAGTGCTAGCGCTTAACTGAATCACTTCTGGCTCTTTGCTACACTTCAACACCGTCGTCATCGTCATCGTCTTCGCTGTTCGTCGTGCGTTCTTTTTGCTGTATTCTGATCATAGCTTCTCCTCTTCACAAAGCGATCCCGTTCAGCCTTTGCTGCGTGTTTATTTGTTGTTGACGTATTCGAAGGTAAGCCTGATGGCACGTGAGTGAGAGGAGCTGCGCGATAGCTAGAGCAGTCTTCAGCTAAGTCACCTGGCCTGCATCGGTGCAGACTGAAGGTGTGAAGAGTTCCGCTGCAAGGTAGTCGGACGATAGGGTGGCTCTTTTGCTCACATGCCTTTTGCTGGTAAACGTACCTATTTACAGTGCCCACCAGTTCTTCTTGTTCGCCGCAAGAGCAGTTCTTCTGGTTGTATATAGCGGGCTGTGCGCCGGTAGCCAATGATGTCGTAGTCGTGACATGATCAACATATACCGACGCGTTGGTCGTGGCGTTCGAGTAAATGTGTTGCAAGTGGGGATTGTGATGGCGCCAAACTAGTGTTTAAATAGATCCACATTGTTAACAGAATCGACTATCCTTGCACGGAATTCAATTGAATGGACTGATTCAGAAATTAGGTAGTAATTCCAGAAGTTTGTCGACAATTCGTACGCTGAACATCAAGCAATAAATGGGGGCGTGTCTCACACTCTTGCAGATATCACCCTTGTATATATGTGCTATACACATCCATTTACTCGTAAAGGTGTCTGTGTGGTGTGGTGTGGATGGAAGCGTCTGTTTCTTTTCGGAATAAATACTTTCGGAGTGCTCACCTTCGAGTAAATGACAGCGCACACAGCAGGCTCTCGTCTTATAGGATTCTAGCCAGCCTGTACTGCTGTACTGGTTACCTCTTTCCTTGGTTGCTTCGTTGTTTCTTTCACTCTGCTCAAATATTCCCAGAGCTCCTTGGTTACAACTACCAGAATTTACCTCAGATGGTAATGAATGAGTCGACATGTGTACATGCTGGAATCACATACGGACATACATTTGTAGGGACTCCTCTTCATCTACTCCTCTTCGGTAAGCTTCGTGTGAGAGTTGGCGAGAGTTTGCTCTTGCTGCCAATTTGCTGTTGTATTTGGATGTATTTCTGGAGCATAAGTTCCAGAAGTCTCCTTTCTAAGCTTAACGAAATATTGTATTCTGTATCAGCTTTTCTATTTTATCTTTTCTGTTAACATTATCTACTCGTATTTTTCTCATAATTCCTATTTTATTCTGACAATTTATCAACTGACAGCCTAATGCGAGTGGATATCTACTGTAGTCCATTCTGACCACATCCACTACATGTTTGCTAAATTATTACGGCTAGTTATTTCTTTCCGCACATCCCACACCTGCGTCTGATCCTCGACTAAGAAACAGCCTACAGATCAAATATTGAATTGGGAATTAAGGGGAAATGCAGAGGCAGCCAAGGTCACCACCAGGAAATGCACAAGCCTGTTATGTGCGGCAACTTCAAGGATGCGAGCCACAATAAGAGACCATCAAGGACAAACTAGTATGGTCAAGAACAACCGTTGTGGTTATGTTGGTGACAATCGCTGTGCTGCATGAGAGTAGAATAAGAATAGAATAGAAGTAGTGGAGAAGGGCCAAGTTCCATTGCACACAGTTTAGAGACCTCATCCTTGGACGCAGAACTGATGTTTCTCTCCTTGCGGAAGAAAACGACATTGCTTCGCATCTTCATCGAAGGCCATCTCTGTTGCATGCAGACTGGTCGAGTGATCATTTTACACCTAAGCTGGTGGCTACCATTGAAGACGTCTGCTAGACCAGACCTTTACATGGAGGGCATAAAATATCAATTAACATATCAAGCCATTCGTAGGTAACGCAAACTAAGCCAATGTAGCCAAACAAAGCTAGAGAAATGGTGTACTTTGTGCTGGTTGGTGGTTTACGGTTTGTTTGCACACCCTTCTACGCAATAAAATTAATACGAACGGGCTAATTTATGCGTTCCCAACTCGTTTGCTGCTGGCGAGTGATTTTCTCAGGCTGCAGCAGCAGACGCAACTGCCGAGCGCCCCGATCGGCCACCAGGCGGCCCTGAGCAAATAAAAGCGACCGCGGCTCGTGCTTCTTAACCTCGTTTTAGTGGCGGCGTGATTTCTGGGCTGTGTTGTTGTTGCTGTCGTTGTGCACTATGGCTGAAATATCCTGTCGTCGCGAAACTTCGTGCCTTCTGTCGATAGAGCATTCTAGTTGTGGTACCTTGCGTGATCGTCAGAGCAACCGTTTGCTGCTTTCTCCGTCGTGGATCCGTGGGCCGGTTTTACGACTTGTTGCTCTTGTTGTTCCTTCCTTTAATTTGTGTATCTTTTTTATTAGAAACTCGTGTTTGCAGAGGATGAAGGAAATTCCCGAAAGCTGGCTGATCTTACTTATTGATCTTTGAATTTTCCGCGGGAATCCCTTTCTATTGTGGAATTATGTTTAGAGAAGCGATGAAGTGTTCGTTAAGGACAGCTCCGTTTTGCTCAAAGGAGCCAAGGAGATTTAAATAGAATTATGACTCAATGCATTACTTCACTACTCAGTAGTAACTACCAAGGAAGCTGTCTACCTAACTTCGCGTTACCTTCTATCGAAGTCGGACACCAGCACAGGAACGCAAATGAACTGCAGATCAGTGCTCATTACTCCCATTCCTGCAACAGTAAAAACACAGTCTATACAGTCTATAAAAGTTAAATATCGGCATCATCTCGATATGGTGCGCAAATCCTCATGATTGGCGATTGTTTCCGCAGCTGATCACCATTTAGGAGCGTGAAAATTGAGCGTGACGAAGCCTTGTGCCGCAGTCCAGAATATCAGCTGGTGTTCCAGCCTGTTATGTCGAATTCTGCCGAACTGCGTGAGCAGCCCGAGTGCTGTCTGCACTTCATCGATGTATTGCGCTGAAAATGCGCACACACAGTTTCGTCACGCTTACCCGAGCCCTGTCTAGACAGCACGGTGTTTAGAAAATGTCACAGGGTGTGAAAAATGCTTCCCGATAACTACAAATCTGCAATTCTTGCATGCAGCGTACAGAGATGCATGCAGGACCCGGTTCGGGTTGCCCATTATTGGGACTCATCCAGAACCGATCTTAAACGAGCCGGTCATTATCTGCCGAAGTCAAAATCTGACCGGCGATTTATGACTGCGTTCGAGCAGATTTCGCGACAACGTCCCATAAAGTGAAGGTGAGGAAATGGAACTGGTGCTGGAATCGAAGCGATCGTGCGATTTCGATGCATTCTTATGTAAGAGTAAATGCAAGTTCTATTTAATTAATATTTAATTGAATTTACGTATTTAATTTAATGGATTTATTCAAACATTTTAAAATTTTCGGATCTCGTGTCTGACGCTGTTTGTTGCCATTAGTTATTTCGTTCGGCATTGTGAGTACAGAGTCAATCCCTACCTAACGGCAATAGCAATGGTATATCCCACTCTCGTGAGCACGGGACCACCCAGGACTTATTTGAGTAATAGTCTTCCTTAGAATTTGGTATTGATTGGAGTGCTGAGGATCTTTGGTTGTGTTAAGGATAATTAAACACTTTTCGGCTGTAATTGCTACTATTTCCTTTGGCATGATCTCTGATATGTCTTTTTTCAAGCATAATTGCAGTTTGAAAGAAGCGCAATTCCATTAAATGAGCAATCATAAGTCATGCTTGGCGCAGCTGACGCCGATGTGGGGCATCGTTTCTAGCGAAATCGGCCTGTCGATATGCTGCTAAAGTTTACCATCTTCGATTATCACTCTGGCGTCCAGAGCATTCAAATACCAACTAAATTATTCACAGACACATTTGTCGAAATCCACTCGAAATCAACTTTTGCTCAATCAACTCGCGTTGCAAACGCCGGAAATCGGGAAGTCAAAAGTAGCACACTGACAAGAAACGGCAGCAGCATCAGCGGCATTAACCAGTAGTTCCCTTTGGTCTGTCTTAGGCGTCATCCTGGGTTTTTAGCGCTTCTCGTCTGGCGCAATAATTAAGCCGCCGTGCACTCACACGGTCGATCGGAGGTGCTTCAATGAATTGTCAAAGTATTCGGTCCATTGGTGGAACGTTTCACTACAGCACGATCGAACTAACACGAAGCCGCAAAAGTGTGTGTGTTTCGCCATCAACTGTGTTGATGTTATTCTAAATAGTCACTTTGTTATTGTCTCTACAACATGTTGTTGTTTATTCGGTTTATTAATCCAGAGTGTTGAATAAATATGACGCCACGTGAGCGTGCTTCGCCCTCCGTACCTCGGCCGCAGTTTTCACGAATCTCGTAGACTTCTCCGTTGGCTTCCCTCCGGGTGATGTTTTTGTTTCGTCTTACCAGCCAACGATGCGCAAATAGAGTCATGTGCACACTTCATAATCTTCCATATTTAATGCAAGTGTTGGGAAAATCTCGCCGCCCGGAAAATCTAAGCGGCAATCATTTCTAGTTTGGAAATAGCGACTTGTCAGCCGCGGGCGCCGGTTTCCATCATTCACTAATTGGGTGGAAAACATGTTTAGTATGTTGAGGGCGCCTGTTCTGGCACCGTACTCTGTGTTCCAATTTCCAATTACAGTTGGTTACTCAATAGGTACTTCAAAAAGATCTGGAAATCGTGGATATTTCGGAATTTTTGTTTAAAGTTTCATACGAAAACTAAAGGAGCCTCGAACCATGCAACACGGCATGCAAGGACGCTGTGAAGAACCACTTCATTGCCGGAAATCCAACTTCAATATTAACTACCTCACAAAAAATGGGCGAGGCGCAGCCCCATTTAACCAAAACCTCCTAACTGAAGTATTCGATTATATTCGAACTGCTAGGTGTATATTTATTTATATATTCTGGGAGGTACAACAATACTGTTATTAGTATTACAATGAGAGTTTAGCGAGCACTAGCTCCGGACTCTCAGCTCCAGATAATTAGATATTTAGAAAATACATAGTATAATTTAGACTAGCGAATGAAGTTACAAGCTTATGAAGATTATTTAAAAAAAAAAGCACGTAATTTACAACAAGGTTTCATAAGGTTAATTTCATGGAAGGAGTTTGCTCTATATTCCCAAAACAGGGTATTCCTTAAACCGATCGAGGTGAGCTTCAAAGACAAGGCGTTTGATCCCGCCAAGGATGGGCGTGACTTTATATATACACCTACTGCTATGCATAAGTATGTGATACACTTGCTTAGTATGTGATACACTTGCTTTACTCAATATACACTTTGTAAGAGATTTTCGTGTCTACAGTCGATTTTCTTCGGCAGTGAGTTACGCAAAATCATTGAATATCTTCGAATATCTGGCAACAATAAAATATACTCGCCCACTTTTCCATACGCCATGCAGATTACGAGGGAGTGTGGTTTAAGCTTCTGTTCTGGCCAGGAAGATTTCTGTAATGAATTCATACTCGTAAATAGTAATATAACCTGTACAAAATCGGCGACTAAACATGAAATAAAAAGGAAAATACCACAACTTATACACTGTAGAAGAGTTCTTATATATATCGTTTTCTTAAATGGATTGAATGATGTTTCTCAGAGAGTTTAGCATTTGGAATTTACTACATTCTGAAATATATTAATTATGTGTACTTCGCAACACGTACTTTTCACACTGCGTCACGTTATCCATGTTCAAGGTGGGCCTTGTCCCAATTTATAAGAAAGATATCTCTATTAGAGATGAAATCTTGTCCGCCATTTAATGTTCCTGCGCTTACAACACTTGCCTATATTATTTGAGGCATGTTTGGCTGTGTTAAGTTCCTGTTTCTATACAGTCGCGCATTCTATACAGTAGAAATGAGAGTTTTTTAGGTGACTGAAATTACAACAGCAATCGATACCATTCCAGGCTCAAAATTCCGAGATTGTTCCAGGCGATGTTACAAAAGTGAAGTGAATCCAGACATCGAAACTGAAAACGATACAATTCGAAGACTAAAAATCACAAGACCCTAATTCAAGGCATATCTACACATCTTTTTCATCATGGAAAGAAATGATACACCTTTTAGTGGCAGCGTCTAAGGGCCATCAACCATCGACGAGTTCTTTCCCACTCATCTTCTATGAGGTTTGTAAAAATGCCTATTTCTGTTTCCGCTGTGCGATACAATAGGATTAATAAATACTAAATTACTACACTGTCATCAAAGCGTAACTAAACGCCTCTGTTTGGCCCGAAAGTGCGTGAACCATATCGCCCAGAAGTGAAATGCAACAAAACCTATTATAGGAGAAATGTAAAATGGACCTCCTAAGTAACACCTTCGCATAACCACCACAGACTTTGAGTTGGTTCTACACTCTAGCAGGCCTACCTACCTACCTTCCTCGTATATCGCTGTGTGGTATACGATTACATGTAAGGGTATATACTTCATACTTAACTGCGTACCAATATTCGGGTGTGGTTTTTTCTAACCAAGCTGGCCGTGATCATGGCTAACGTATGCGTTCTCGGAAACAATAAAATTTGAACGTCATTCCCACCATGGCGTGTTCTGCAGCCGCACTTGCAAGATGCTAGCCAATCAAGTGAGCTCAAAACCTTCTTTGGAGCCTTAGTGGCCAAGCCGAGAAAAGACTTTACATTTACTTTTCGTAGAAAAGCTGAATCTAGCTGCTGGGAATATTACTACATATGTAATGCAGTCATTCTCTTTAATTAAACTGATAAAACTGTTAAAAACGAACTTGTTGCAAAGTCGTGAGGTAATTTCAAAAATGCATTCGAATAAATCTGCAAAAATAAAGAATGTGATACTTCACTCGGGCGGATTTAAGGGTTTCCACATGCGTAAATAAGCGGAGTTCATTTCTGAGCGCAAAACTACAACTATATTCTATGCCAAGAAGAAACACGCTTGAGTGTAATGAGTAACTTCTGTTGTTGCATATTCTCGATTTTTATATTCAGTATTTGTATAGAGACAATGCTGCGAGACCAGACAAATTACGTAATTATCACTTGAGTAATAATTGATAAGATTCTTCCCATCACTTATGAAATGCCGTTCACCGAAAAGGGCGCTGCCTAAATTTTCGATTAGTGCCGCTTCTAGGTTGCCTGTTTCAGACTGCGTTATCTGTCGTGCCGCTGGCCCATTCTACGAATACCACCCATATTTGTGCTGCGCCAATACTTCACGGAAAGAAGAACACAAAGCGTTTTGTGGTCCGCAACTTTCATTCAGAAGAATTCGTGGAAATGCAGGAGAACGATTTTCCATGTCTTACTTTCGTTTCCCTTTCGTTCTGCTGCGTACTTGCGCAGGTGTTTGGGAAGGGGCTACAAGAGACATGCCGATCGCCGGGCATTCGCCGTGAACGGTATCAAAAACCTTTTTATGACTTCATTTCCCACGGATCTGTTAAGACAATGATAAACATAATTCGAGATGAGCAGTTTTGGCAATCAATGTTCTCATTTTCTGACCGACTTCACTACGTACTTGCTTGATTCATAAACGCGGCGCGTAACTTGCAGAGCGACTGCGTTATTAACTAAGTTTTCTAAGCAACCACGACACTTCAGGTGCTTCTGCTGGTAGCTTCGTTGAGCAACCAATAAACTGGGTAAACATGCCGAGGCTGTTTGCTTCACTATACTGTGGGAAAAGCTAATAGACGCCCGTGTCATCAACGCGCTTGATGATTGGGACATCACTTCTCCAAAGTGTGTTGAATCAACTAAGCTATCAGGTATATAAGACTAAAACTAAGAGCTGATCGAAGATTTCCTAAAACTTAAAGCTGATCGCAAATAGGAAAGACTGGGCTAAGACGCGTTTTAAGAACAACGCAGCAGGTAAGAACGGATTCACCACCGAGGATGTAATAAAGTGAGTTTATCCTGCTTAGTTAAGCAAAGTGCAAGGCAAAGTCTTGGGGACGCTTTCTATCGGGTTGTGCAGAATTGTTGGTCCCTCCTAAAACATAACTAATTGCGAGTAATGCTAAGCCAACTCGGTTCTTCATTTCTCGATGTTGTTGTCAAATCAACAACAACTTCGACATTGTAAACGCAGCGTTAACTTCACCTGTAAACAATGCTGAAAAGAACCCACATCAATACGAGAGACTCCAAGAGCTGCCTTTGAAAGGCGGAAAAAATGTACAAAAACGCGCACAAAATCTGTGGGAGACTATTTAATATCCTTTCCCGTGTCCATGCAGAATGGGCTCGTTCGCTGGGATTCGTGCTTAATTGTCGATGCGCGAATTTAACTCACTCGTCAGTGAAATGGCACATCCGCGGTTGGGATGCGACGACGACGAAATCGCGCGGATTCCGCATATCGCTGAGTAGCTGCGCAGCGCATCTTGATCTCACGTCAAGTTCGCCAAGCAAGGAACGCAGACGTATTCGTCATTCGCTTGTCTCGAGCTCATCATAGTTTTTATCGCTTTTTAAGCATTTCACAGTTTCGAAATAAATATTTTTTAACCTTTGTTCTGACTGCGTTGATGGATTTTTTCTTGACCAATATTAATTTAAAGTCTTAAATGTTTTTTGTGCTTTACGGCCTGCCTTCGCTACTGGCTGCGATTACAGTTGCCTGTGCAGAGCAGAAGCGACGAAAGCCTTCGGATCGGCTGACTGCTTGGCCCGCTGTCGAAATAATATTGTGACAAGTCATGAGTCTTTTCCCCAGACTTGGGTTCCGGAATGCTGCTTTGTCGAGCATGGATTCGTACGCTGCGGACGGTGGCCGTGTGTGGGGTGGCGTATCCCCAGAAGAGTCGGCGTCGAAAGAGAATAGGCAATTTTTTAGCATTTCGCTGATAGGAATGCGTTCTACACCAATCGCTTGTTCTCCACCCGCGATTATCACAAAAAACCTGCATTTCGGGCTGTCCAGGTCTTCGTCACAAAAAGCTGTGGATCACGCGAGATTTATTCCTTTGTTGAGGCTCTGAATTATTTTTGCATTGCAGATCTTGGCGAGGACCTCATTTTCGAGGAGCGACAGAACCGACACAAATCACGAATGTGGATCTGTGGTTCATCCACAGTTGTTTGTTCATTCCAAAATTCGTTTTTCGGAATCCTATTACTGTTTTTGGCAAGCATTTTTCGAATGATAAAGAAATATTTTAAAACAAGTTCCGAAATGGTTAACGAGGGTGATTATTTAAGTCTTTGCATTTGTTTCTTTCTGGACACATACAACAACAATTGACGGCAATGCTTTTTATTCCTTGAGTTGAGTACCATCTTGTCTCTCATCTAGCTAAGCCATTTCACCACTACATCTATTTATAGTTTGCGTAATGAAGGCAAACAAAAGCTTATAAATATACCTTAAGTGGAGTACTGTTACTGTTACTTTTTACCCACAATCTTAGTACAGTATGTAGAATCAATAGTAGACTTTAGTCACCTCAGTGCCCTTTGGCCACATACCAGTATGTACTTAGGTAATGTGATAGCGATTGAATGAGTAACTGAAGTTATTAAATTTTGTCAGTATTATTTAGCCGATGCATACTCTGAGAGAAGAACCGGGTACGAAGTCAGTCATCGATCTGAAATATTATTACTGCATGGCGACAACTGATTCCCGCAACTCGTGATTGCAACTTGGAAACCATACTAAAAGGCTCAGTAGAGTTGCAATAAGCACATTGATTCTTGTACTTCCCATGCGTTCTTTACTGCAGCATTTAAGACAGGACCAACTTGAACTCCACCGGCTTCACCGTCACTTTATGGATACACGGATATTAACAAAGAAGGCGATGGATCTCGCGAACACTGTACAAATACTATCGATCGTTAGTAAAGTGCGCACTGATTGCAGATGTAATAATTACAAAACAAATCACAGTAAGAAAAATTTCACAACTGCAGAAGCCACCAGAGTGGCGCCAAGACTTGCGAATTGATTTTTCCATTTTCATTGAGAGATGGATTTTTAATTCGTTTGACGTATGTTTATTGCCTTTTTATATTCGTCTGGCATTTAAAATGCGGTTGAGCGACCGTCTTGTAAAGGCTTCCCCATAATAGAATGGCCACATCGGACCACTTCCTTTAAGCTTCCTTTTTTCCTTAGCCAAAGAAGCTAATGACTCAGTTCGTAGTCCAAAGTTTTTATCAATAATAACAGTGCGCAATATTTAGTACTACAAAACGTAAATTGAGTGAAGTTAGATTGTTCCGCAAGACACGTTGTGTGGCCGATTGGGAGGTGAGGGCTGCTGAAGATCGTCGCAAACAGGCTGGCATGTATGCGTAAGCAGAAAAGGAGGCGTGGCAGGATGTCCAAGCAGAAGGTGCTCGCTACGTCCCTGGACTCTGGGACGTTCATTCTCTTCGATATATTCGACTTATCTATCACAATAATAAACTAAACGTTGTTTGCGTAAAACGTAGTTTTATTCTGGTTCTTTCATATTGTACAATCCTAACTCTAACTCATTGATTAAAATAGTAATAAGAACTGAAAAAATTTAGCTACGAAGTGAGAAGAAAATAAGATAACGGTAAACTGCAACCTTACAATGCATCACCTTACAATGGTTATCGCCGCAGCAGTAGTTGCTGCTGCAGCCGAAGCGGAGGCCACCCTAATAGATTGTGTGCGTTGAGCCCGAAGATGAAGACGATGCGGTTGGGACGAACTCTTGCCGAAGACAAAGGATCCGAACTGTCAACGCTTCGGTGTAGTGAGACGGCTGCCGTCGGCCGGAAGATGCGTGACGGAGGATGCGCACAAGAGAAGAAGGCGTCCAAATGCACACAATTTCGCTCTTCTTTCATGTCTCAGGCGAGCTGATTGCAGAAGGAAACAGAATAAGTGACTTAATAATGTCTTCATTATTGGCCATGCGTAGCTAATATGTTTTCACCAGCTACGAAACACATTTGTCTACGCTTTGCTGCGTTACTCTGTGGTGCAAGTAGCTGAAGGAATACGGTAAATGAGTGGCGAGGGAAGGAGAAAGGAAAGTCTTAGATATCTAGTTTCTGAAAGATAGCCTGATAGCGCAATCGTTGTCCAGAAGTGCAGCCTAATAAGAACCATAAAGTGCGAGATTAGAAGAACGTAAAGTCAAGCATATGCCACGAATGGGTGCGGAAATGTGGGAATGTCATTGGCCCTATAGTTGGGCTCGACGATGGACCCCCGCGGCTGCTTGCATCTTTATCAATTCTGTTGCGGAGGCTGCTACACTGCACTGAGGTGGTCAACACATAAATGCCATAAGAGTGGCATCCTCTTTGGGATGTCATGCGGCGTCCTCGGCCCAGCAGCGGCTGCAAACTAATCTTAAATGTTTTAATGGGCTACCGTGTATTGGTGTTGAGAGACGAACAGCTTGAGCGATCCACCAACCGCACAAAGCGTAAAGAGGTCTTGCATTCTCTTTACGAATAGACAATGTTTGACTCACTCGCCGCGCGACGCATCGATGGAGCGGCATGTCGACCGCCCAAGAACCAGTATTACGACTCTAGGCACTCTTGTCCTCAATGAAATCGTCGAGCTGACTTCGCCTGTCTCTCTTGGCCTGGCCTATCTTTCACTTCTCTCTTGGCGAAGTGGATAGAATGCTTCGAATTGCGATAATAGGTAGCTTCTTTTGTTTTGAAGTGGTTTCTCACGAGTGATTCTGCATATGATTTAATGCTCATCAGTTTCATGTGATTCCTTGTGCCATCAGTTCGATATACTGGTACATATGTATATATACATATGTATGTATGTATATCCAAAATCGAGAAATACGCGACATCATTTGATCAAAAACATTGCGCACTGCGCAGTAAAAATATAAGTTTAAACAGCTTTCCTTGATGCCGTACATGCACTTTGAACAACATGTCTTTTAATGAATGAATGCTTGGCCAGCCGGCGATGCGATCTCTAAGATTCCTCAAATATTTGTCATTAGTATGGGTCGATCTTAACGAGCAGTGAAACCCGAGTACGTGGTTCTCAGGAGCGCTCGTGAGATCGCAACATTGTCAAAAGGATAGCCAAAAGATTCGTTTCTGCTGCAGTTTGTTATCGTTTGGCGCAATCGAAAATCCCCTCATTCATGAAAGTTAATCATTGGAAAATCACTTCCTTTGCTGCCGGCAACTCCATCCGCCCTTTGGCGAAATTGGATAAACAAGATCAATGATGATCGCACCGACGGCGATCAGCGGACGAGCATCCCTGCAGCAGGAAAAGACAGACATGTATCAATATCTGCATTCGGCGCGTATTATTCAAACGTACTCCGAAGACACTCGAGTGCACTTTAAACGGATTTCGTTAGTTTCCCCCATCCAGGTACGAGGTTTCACCCTGCGTAACACGTGTGTTCAATAATACTCAACTTAAATTCCATGCTGGCTTCGAAGTCGAGGCACAAAGAATCTTTTACTTGAAACATACTCGTATACAAAGCGTTGTCATTGTGCTCGTAAACATCTCATCATGGATTATCCTTGCATGCACATTTTTCTGCTTATGTCGTTGCTTGTTGCGTTCATTTCTTTCACATTTGCGACTGCTCTCTGATGGAACATCATCATTAAGATCTCCTAAAGCCGACGTTAAATGTTTGCTTCTCAAGTGTGTATCTCAAGAAATTTTTTAGTTGGATTTGCAATATTTTGACAAAATGTATATATACTCGTATAATCCGCCACTATTATCTAGCTTTGTTCCTTACGAATGTACACATCTTGGGATCATGCATCAATTGAATTTCTGATACGTACTCCTGCGAGGTTTTCCGGTTCTGGGTCATGGTTTAATTAATTAAAAATGAACGAAAGCGTTCGCAAGGCGCATCTACTTTCCCTATCAAATTAGCGGGGTCTTGCTGAATCTGAAGAGGTCACAAAACACACGAGTGTGCGTTGCTTGCTGGGAGTATGTTACTCATTGTGGAGTGCTTGGACCAAAGCAATCGACACTTCAACAAGTTGGTGGCAAACATTCTTACCTGCAGTACTTTCGCCATTTGAGGTTAACTGCGAGCATATAGGATAATACTTGTTGTGTGTATGGCACTGGTTGTAGGCAAGCTTAGAAGCTTATCACTGATCGGAGTGAAACTCCTTCAACTGAATCCCTGTTCGAAGACATCCCTAGAAACTTATTTCATTGTTTCCGAAAATCTCGCAGATAAGCGTGTATTTGCGAGATCGCTACTTCTTCGGGAACATCGGGTTTGCTTCATTGAAATAATCCGGTACATGTAGTGAAGAGGAAAGCGACTACCATTGAACCAGGCTCGAAAGAAGGGCAGGATGCCGATAATTGCTCTCACAAGTAGAGCACATATTTTGTGTTTACTTCTGATCCACTCCACCGAGGAGGCTGTGCAAAGGAACAGATGTTGAGCTTAAGACCTACCTAATGAAATGCTGAACGAAATGGCAATCCTATTTAAATAAGTACATACGCTGCAGTTCAGGTTGAAAATACCGGCCAGCACGGAAACAATTCACTGTGCAGATCTGCGGACGGACGGAGCTGCGAACGCCCGGCAAATGCGAGTGTGGCACTCGTGCGTAAGCTGAGAATACAAAATGTTAGCTCATGTAAAACCCACTTTATGGAAGCCTTACTTTCGCCTTAATTGGATGTAATAAACTTTTGTCGAAAGAGTTCCTGTTCTGCCACGTGTATCGACAAATAAATCTTAAAGATGTGCGTATGACAACAGAATCGTATGACAAGACGTATGACAAGACGAGTATTGGGCTATTTAAAGCCAAGTGGCATTTCATTAAAATGAACATTCGTCTCCAACGGCAAGCACTTTCGAGTTTTACACCTTCAACAGCTTCAGCAGCTTCGTCAAACTCAAACGCATGCAGCATTCAGATTGAAATACGCGTATAATTTCGAATCTTCGTCATCGGCAACGCAGTGAAACTCGAAATACACCAGAGAAGTGTACAAACGTAACGACGCGCTCTCTTTCTCGATCGTCCAAAATGTCAGGAATGCCGACTTAAGTGGCAGTGCATGCAGCCAGATCCACGAACGAGGGAAGGAGTACCACCAGAAGGTGACCGAAGTAAGTCTTCCGAATGTCGACTGAGTTGTCTCTCAATTCGTTAACGCATTCCACTTCGATTTAAATGAGTTCACTTTCAGAGTAGTAAAAAATACATAATAATTAATTCAACGCGAATAGCCGACAGCAACTACACACATATTTATGTAGGAGTAGTAACATCGCCAGCAACACCGACGTGATGAACCTTTTAAACTGTTTTTGTGTGTTTCCACTTTGTAGAGCCCCATATCCCAGGGCTCCCCTGCCTTCTGGGCCAGCTGCCTGTGGTCAGCGTTGCTCACAATTCAATTAATGGACTCATTCAAGTCGAACCGATTACGGCAGAGCCGAGCGCCGGCCAACCGAGCCAAACCCCTGCCCTCTGCTGTGTGTCTAAAACAGAGCGTATTAAGATTGTCTGACATGAGTGAGGCAATTAGAACCTCTTAAGGCAACGCATTCAGGCGCAGGCGCTTGTATTTTGTCGGTTTCCTTGTTCTTTGGTTGTGAGCGCAGCGCATTCCTCCATCAAAATTCATTGATTCACCTTTGGGCTTCTTTTGAAAGAACAACATGTTCTCGACAAAGTGGAGCATTGCGTTCGCTTTGAATGTTGGCGTTGCGGTCACGTCCCAGTGCGCATAACGGCCGAAAATGTCGTCTTTTTCAACACTCATACAAGAGCTGCAAGAGTATGCATCCAGCAAAAGTATTGAGTATGCATCTAAAATGAATATGCAGATCTCCGTGCTGCACCAGATAAGATACCGTACCGTGGGAGGAAACTTAAGGAAGGAAGGATTCGAATACTTAAACTGTTTTGGCATTTAATGAGGTAGTGGGTTTTTGTACATATTATTATAAAATTAGATAGACAAAAAAACCAGTAAACTGATATCAATGAGATGGCTGAATCTTAATTATATTATAGTAACATGCATGCATCATTAACTAGTGCTGGATCACCGTTAGGTCGAAATCACCCTTCACCCATTTGGAGTGGTTGTCTATTTCGAACACAATTTCTATATACGAGTATATACCTTTCACCAGCAGTGCGCTTCGACCCACTGTGCGCTCTGTCAGCATTCATTTTGCTCTTCCCGGCCGCCAACTCCAATCTTGCCAACACGAGATTGACCATCAACATCGATGTCAGATTCATGCTCATTCGCGCATGCTCGTGCCTCAATTCGTGGTCAATTTGGGTCGTTTGATCCCTGATCTTTTATTTTAATCTTGATTCTACACATTTACCAATAATGTAACGCACACACACACTAATGAACGCAGACAATGCCGCCTTTTTTAGACCTTAATAATTCCGTTCTCACACTTTCTCGAGCTGCACCAGCAGCGGAATGATCTGTAAAAGAGAAGCGCCAGTGCAGATCATTCTTCTGATTTGATTCCGATCGTAGTGTGCTGCGATCATGTTAAAGTTAAGGATGAAAATGAGCCTTTTAATAAATTTAAAGAATTAAGGCATGAATGAATGGCCAGCAGCCAGCGCCTGAAGATCGAAAGTATCGATAAGGATTCAATGTGACTAATCGATTTGGGCCACAATTTTTTGTTGTTCCTTTCCACTTCATTGCGTACATGCAAATGCTTCAATCTTCATCGCGATAAACATCAAAATTGCTAATGATTAACTTTTTTAATAGAACTTAGCCATTAGCGTATCCACTCCTTGAGCTACAAAAACATTTTTAAAGATGTACAGGTTGCAATTTCCTAATTTAAAGTAAACTTTCGGAATTACAGAATTTTTCGTTCGGGTTCAAAGTTTAAACATCCATTGCTGAAGGATCAAATGTGACGTCTATCTTTCTATAAAATGCAAATCTTACATGAGAATAGAAAATATTCCCGTGGTCTGAAATCATTGGCCAACTCAAAAATATAACGCCACAAGAAAGCCGTCGTTGAAGTAAAAATACAGTATTGTTAATTCCGTCGATATCTTTATGGCCCAGTTGAGCAATTTACTACCGTGTGTGTTCCACCAAAACTGTCCAATTGGTTGCGCAGCTATCAACAATTTGAATAAAAATTAAATTAATTTAATTAAAAAATAAAGAGCGGCCATAAAACCGAGCTAATCTTATCGGCCACAGACAGTCCAGCGATAAAAGAGGCAAGACGAGTAATGCTGCTGTCATCGCTAGTCTTGGTTCTTGGCTGCGGTATCGAAGCCAGCAACAATATCGCTTAATTCGTCCGAATGTGCAGACGGAATTCCACTCGGCATGGAGAAGGTGCATCAGGGTTGCTTTGTTTACACTACGGGTATGTGCTCGTTGGATACTCGGCCGGCCATCGCGCCAGCCGCTTCATGCACGAAGCCTAAAATGGCTTATCATATTTGAGTACTTAAGCAGTTTTATGTTGTTGAAATATCGTTCGGGCGTCCATCTATCCACGCAGAGCGTTGGAGCGTTTACATCTTTATCAGTAGGAGTTTCATTGAAGCAGCTGCAAAATTCTTTGTAGCCGATTTTCAGATCTATACCTGCAATATATAAAGACCAACATTGTAACATGCACCACCAGCCTTGACTACTACGTCATAAATACATAGTCTGTGATGAGCCCCACACTCCGGTTCTACACAAGGCTCCACAATTCAATTAGCAAATACGATGGACGTGATTGTTTGCTTCTTTGATGGCTCTTACTGTCCATTTTCTTCGGATTGAGTTGGTTGATCGATTCATCTGACAGGTCCCCAAACACAAATTTGTTAATTAAAAGGAATAACGGGTAAAAGAATAGCTTAACCACATCAACCATTTTCAAGCTCATACTAAGGAATACAGCAAATACTGAATGGTTGAAAAACAACACTCTGGACCACTTTAGGGTAGCCAAGGAATTGAACTGTGGCAGCACATCTGACCAAGCTAAATAATCTTGAACGGCACGCATGTGCAACGGAAACACTTGCTACACTTGAACGTCCATTACCGCGGTTACACCAACTCGGGAAAATATCCACATCTCAAACAAACAATCAGATTTAAATTGAATAAATATAGAAATCAAAACAGGTTAATGAAAAAATGTTGTAAATGTTTATGGCTTTTGTTTGCCGAGTCGCTTAATTTCCCAACACAAAAACAAATCTTTCTCTTTCTTTTCGTCGGCGTACACTTGGCAACCCTTCTCGCAACCTTTCCTCCATTCATGCAATGGAACGCGATTGGGCTGTTTTGGCCTCTAGTCTGCAAATAACCATAATAGAAATGATTTCTTTTACGTTTTCAAAATGCATCCGCAGGTTGGTGGTAAATTATTTAGGCCAACAGACGAATGCAACAACAACATAAGCATTCGAAGTACAAATAGACTCTCTTGTTTACTCACTTTCCTGGGAATCGCACCGAAGTGCGGCGAGTCGAGCAGATTGTGTTACACTGACGGGCCCAGAGATGTTCTCCCTGGCGGATCGGCTGGACGCGTTGTGGCCGGGCGCACACTTTACGATGTTTGATTTCCTCATTTCGGGATTAAATTTCTTTACAAATTCACCGAGAGCGAAGTCGAATGCGACCACATGGGCGATTTGTTTACTCAAGAAGCTACAGCTGTGGCACGGAGCGGTGCAGTACCTGCAGCTCAGAGTGTGGGTAGAACCAGGATGGGGAACAAGTGGAAGGTGCAAAGTACACTGTCAGAAACGTGAATGCACATTTATGGCACTCATACAGAGGCAGCACACACACATGTGTGGAAGGAATAAGAACATGTATACTCGTATATTTAAAAATGGATGTGATGAATTTATTTAAGTTGTCCTTCCTTAGCTGTAGCGCACGGAAAGAAGTGATTACAGCGTAACTAATAAAGGTATCAAGGATATCATGTCCTTGGTAACGTAGTTCTTCTTGGTATTACATACGAACCGATCAATGTTACATACGAGTGTGCATATTGTTACATAGATTTCCTGGGGTCCTTCCAGACCTGAGAGCACCCACTACGAACGTCTTGCATGGAGAGTAATATGGCTAAAAACCCTACATTTGTATCCAAGTTGCAATCCCCTATTATGTATATCGTGGTAATGGTTTCTTCTCATTCTCTAGCCTTTTATATTCTATTATGTCACTCTACATAGTTTAAGTCTGTCTGTTACGTAGAGTTACCTTACAACGTATTGCAAGTGAGCGATGAATCCGTGCAACTAGCATTAATTTTTATACCCTACACCTTAAGGTAAGGGTATATTCACTTTGTAACGAAATGTGTAAAGCATAGAACTAGAGACGATAGGTATAGAAAAGTATATATATTCTTGATCAGCGTGACCTCCTGAGTCGATTTAGCCATGTCCGTCCGTCTGTCTGTCTGTCTGTCTGTCTGTCTGTCTGTCTGTCTGTCTGTCTGTCTGTTGAAATCACGATCACAGGAGAACCAATGAAGATATCGTGATGAAACTTTGCAGATATATTGTTTTATGTGGTGGGCAGGTTGGTATTGAAAATGGCCTATTTTTTATTAAAAATGTGATATCAGCGTTCGCTTTTGAGCTATTACAACAAAATTTCATTCCTGGGTATAGGGTAGCATTATCCGTGAATGTGCCAAATATGGGCGTGATCCGCCCACTTTTAGGTTACACAGACAAAAGAGGGATATATAGTTAAATACATAAACTTCCTGAATAAAACTTTAGATAACAACTTGTTTTACAAAAAAACATTATTACATCAAAACTGGGTGCGGTCCGCCCACTTTTACACTACATATACAGTATAGCAGTATGAAAAAAAGTTTATTACCACGGAAATAAAGTTTAAATGAACACAATTATAAAACAACTAAGCTAGTTATTTTGTTTTGAAAAAGGGAATGACCACGCCTACTATTTATACAGAGGCGTAGCTAGGTCTAATGGACCCCGGGACGGTTAATCAACTTGTAGCCCCAAAAATGCCTAGAATGCATTGAATGCATGAATCAAGTAAATACTTGATTTCCACAACTGCCGCCCCCGACATTGTGCCGCCCAGAGTGGACCGCCACCCCCGCCCCACCCTAGCTTCGGCACTTTTTTTAAAACTTTTAGGTGTAGGGTATCTAAGATTCGGCCAGGCCGAATATAGCTTTCTTACTGGTAATATTTACATTACCGACCTGTCTAGAAATTGCGTTGTAAAACTACTAATCGATCTAAATAATGCGGAACACACAGTATTTACTCTACCCTAAATGTGTGTGGTCTGTCTAATTACGAGTATACCCTACGTCCGAAGGTGAGAGGGTATATTATGTAATATATTCCTGATAAGCATCACTTCCTGAGTCGATTTAGCCCTATCCGTTCATCTGTCTGTCCGCTGAAATCACCATTACGCAAAGACGTATGGATATGTCTGAATGAAACTTGCAAACATACAAATTGTATATGTATGTACATTGTACATCTATGAGTTTCAAATACTCTGATAAATACGGGCGTAGTTTGTAGTAGAAAATCACTTTCCCCCTTATGAAATCCCCTTTAATTTCTTGTTAATTAATAATAACTGTGTTTTTTAGTTTATAATTTCGACGATCCGCACAGCTTCGAATTTTTAAGAAAACGCATTTTAAAATAACAAATAATATGCTCAGCTACAGGTAAGCCTCCTTTAACCCGGTATTCTCCAACACTGGAGGAAAATATCAACAAAACAGCATTAGCAACACATTGCATTACAAGTGGACATTATTACAAGTTTTGGACCAAGTGGGTCATATCAATTTAACATTATTCCACTATAATTTTTTATAACAATGTTGTTTACAATTAATTTGATATTGCAAATGCCAAAGAAACAGCAGGGAATTTCATGGTTTTAACGTAGGTTTTACAGCGCGAATAATACACGACTAATTTGAAAATAACGTTTTTATGCGAAATTTTTAAAAGAATCTTTTTAATAGCTTCTGGAACATTACTCCCCCCCATAATGAACTGGCTTCTAGTCTCATGCACCACGGTTTCGCTCAACACGGTGCTTTGTAGGAACGTATCTACGGTGTTATAGGAGGGTGACCTGTATTATGTTCAATACTTCATAAGTTCGTCGCAGTTTATTATATGAATTGAATAATCAAATATTTATCAAGTACGAGTAAATGTGGAAAGCAAATAGGAGGCACTGCTATGAAGCAGGCGAACGAGTGATAGTGTGAACTCACCTTAAACTGAGCAGATACACTGTGCTTTTGGGTGCGATTCATGGAACACAGTTTATGGATGCAATCACTCCTAGATTACAGATTTAATATTCAATTGAAATACAAACCAAAACATATATAATACATATACATATATGTATACATTGAATATGACAGCATACGTACACACACAAACATACTCGTAGGTATGTGTAGATATTGTATAACCCAGGTATATCGTAGGTATGTGTAGATATTGTATAAGTGTATGACTTATAATTATTGACATTCGTAGTTGCAGTGAATTCTCGGAATCTGCGGATAGTGACATTTTAATGACGTGGGACAATATTTGATGGAAATGAATGTGAATGGAAAATAAATTGGTCGGTGCAATAAAAATGTTGATGGAAGATTGTGATAAGATAGCAGACAGCAGCATGGCTTTCGAAGGCGCGTGATTGTGAATGTGAGAATCGAAGTGACGCAAGCCAAATTCTAAGAAAATTGCCAAGATAACACACGAAGTGCATTTTCAATCCATCTACTCCAGCCAGCGCATTATTAAAAGCTCTTTCGAAGCACTTTCGCGCAATTTGAGCTTTTAGAAACACCGAAAACTTTCTTTGAATATTACTTGGCAAGGATTTTTGTGACATTAAGTCATATGAACATTATATCCTGTTGCTGTTGACGTCGCAAGCACTAAAACCGAAAGCTTTCTGCTGTAACTACTCGTAATTGTATCATCTAATCGTTTTTTCACATGCTTTTGCTTAAACACTTAATACACTTAAGCAAACAGAAACTTAATACAACGCTGGGACATATGGTTTTGGTTTCAATATTTGTAATTGTCTCTTGCCTCTTCCTTCCTATTCCGCTTTCCTCATGTAGGGTCTCTTCTACATCACGCCTCCTCCGCTGCAAACATACATACATACTCGTATGTACTCCCTTGTGTCTGCGATACTGCAGAACATGAACACCTTGTGTAGAGTGTGAAGTCGTCAGCTCCGCATTACTTGTTCGTTCATTTATTTAATTATGTGTAATGGTCTACGAATACGAAGACATTTTAAAATTTCTATTCAGTGCTTCGAGTGTAGTGGATAAGGATAACACTGCTTGAAAGGACACCTTACACAAAACACTTCCATGAGGCCAATGCAGGGATGAAAGCGCAAGTTCTTCTGTTTCAAAGCTCAGCTTTTCAAATCAATTTTGAAGCGAATTGAACTTTAGGACATTAAAAGCACAGCTTTTGAAGCGAAAAGCTTCGGCAGTTTGCAGGATTATTTACTGATGCACCCCTGTTCTGGGTGGTATTACGTGGTGTAAATGTTGACGTAATGACACGTCACGCAACGGAGGGCAAGCCAGCCAGTCCATTTAACCCATTAACAGTCTGCAATAACAGTAAAGTTGTCTACGGCGCTCGCTCGCTCTTGCGGCTTTGTCTGGGGCAATCGGCACGGGAATGCGAATGACGGCCACAGCAGATTAAAAGTTAAAATCGTTGGCGTTGGTGCGTAGTTCAAATTAACGAATATCGACTTCATTCACTGAAACAAACGTGCGCGGCGCTGCTGTCGGAACAGCTCACCACATCGTTGTTAGAATGAAACGACGTGGAGTTAAATGCAGCCATAAAAAACTCATTTCATTCCACAAACGAAAACAATAGCAGACAAGCAGTCAGCCACACATGCGGACAGATGTACGGATACGTTGCCAGCCATCGCCTTAACTTCTCGCATCGCAGAGCATCTCATCCCGCCTCCGTCTTGTTTTCATCTAGCAAACATTATAAAGAAGCTTTAATGGAATCTTGCAATAAATTCAGACTTTATTGCCACCAATACAAGCGGACAGACACACGAAAATCGTCATTTCACCTTCCTTCTGTTTTTGCTTTATTAATTTTCATATTTTTGTGAATGCACTCCACTGTGCGGACACCAACAAATGTAGAAATGGTAAAAGTGTTGACTTCAAGTTATTTTGTAGCTGTACTTTACAGCAGTGTCCAGAAAGAAAGTCTGTTACGATGGGTGGTCGCTCAAATCTTATGGCACATTTGCGAATAAAGAGAAAAAGATGAAATACAAGCTATAACTTCAAACTAAATTGTTCCGTTTTCATTTTTCATCCAGAAGGATAACAGCAATCCACACTGAAGATTCCTCATCGCCAAAACTGGTTTGTCTACAAATTAAATTTAACGAGGAAAGGCCGATATTCCTTAAAAAGAAATAAAAATAACAAAAAGCCAAACCGCCAATTTATAGTTCTTTTATTTTAAAACTTATTAGTTTACTTCTTCACATTAGAATCTCAGGCATCGCCACTGCGCGTTCCTACTCGTGGAATCTGCATCCGGGGCAAACAATTGTAATATTTCAGTTAGACGTCAAGCCTCATGCCAACCAACCTCACTGAAGGGAAATAAAACCATATGCGCTACATTCCTCTCAATGGAAGGATTTTTACATGTTCCTGGGTTGGCTACTGTTATGATGGGCAGACGATGTCGCCATTGAAGCGGATAGAAGGCATAAACTTGATAGTTTGATGGAGGGGCAAAGAGCAAACTCCGTTTAAGAAATGATGTGAAAACACCGACTGTGAATTAGAATCGGGGTGTAAATTAAGGATGGCAGTCTTCAGCTGCTGAGTGTAGCTTTTACTAAAACGAATCAACGTGAGATTCGTTTATCCTCCAGATAGAAACTATAAATCGCTCCAACAAAGCTGCTAGTTGTTGTGGATATTGTCATGGAAGAGTTACAAGATTTCACAACTTCACGAATTCGTTTGCACGAACATCTGCGTCATCTTCCAACTGAGTGGTGTCCATGTCGATTTTAATCATCTAACTTATTGTGTTTTCAACGGCTTCCGATTTGGCTGCTTACTCACCAGTTTCCACTAAAACGCTAAAGGCAGAATCGAACGTAGTAAAAGTGTCAAGTTTTTAAAATACTATACTCGTATATTCGAAAAAGTCTAATTGTTAACAAATTGGTTCGTTTCGGTTGCTTCTTTTACTACTTATGCGTTGAAGTTGTGAAGATTTAATCGCCCCACTAACAAATTTATTACCCTTCATTCGTGTCTTTTCAAAAAATCTAGCATTAACATTTAAATGGTGTATCAGAAGTTGATAGTCCCTTCGAACGGCTCGGATTTCGTGTGGTCAACTTATTTTCTTGCGACATGTTTACGTCGCGTTAATTAATTAGTTCGTTGGTGGGATGTTCTACTTTATCGACCTATAAAGGCTTCCACAGTTACGCTCACTCGCTCTACATGCAGTTCTAGTTGAGCATATTGGACATATGATTCAATGTTGAGGCATATGAGTGAACACTTAAAGGAACACTTAATGCTTTAAATTATTCGAAATTAATAAGTTGAATTCATTAACAAATTTACGAATTTCCGAGGAAGCCACTTTTGTCGATTGTCAAGATGTTTGCTAACGATTTATGGAAATTCCACATGTATTCAAATATTAGTGACCAGGATTCATTATCAGAGCAATCAAGGTTTTTCCATCCTTCTTCTAATTCGCAATCTTATTCGTAACCACATCTACGAAAAACTGAACTGCGTCTACTGTTGTAGAGTATTTCAGCTTCGGCTAATTCGAAGACGGATCGACTCTATCTGCTCAAAGATAAGATTAAAAATACGTTTAAGAAACGATTAGTATTAAATATAATATGAAATATAAGGGCAGTGGCCTCCAAATATTTTTACTAGCCTACTTGTAAGGCGAAAATAATCATACACCCTTATAACACTTAACTATATACACACATATATCGTTAGCGAAAGCTTTTACGTAGCAAAAAGCTTAACAAAGATCATTCCATACAATGAATATAAAAAAGCAGTCAAAATGGAAATACGGGGGAATAAAATCATGATTCTGAAAATTCGTTCGCCTTCAGAATCAATAAATATAAGCAACGAGCTTGTAACCCAAAAAAAACCAATGTTAAACCCTTACCACGTCCATTAATTCTTACGTAAATTGATGAAATCATTGCTTAATGGTCCAGACCTTATTTCAAACTAACCATTCTTTTTTTCTTGTTCTTCTAACTGAATTATTTACATACTATATATCTCTCTCTCTACTATATGTCTCTCTGAATTGCTGCTGATCTGAATGTTCGCGATAACCACTTCTCACTTCTGCCAATTGGCCCGGTTAATGGTGCCTAAACAGCTCAGAATTGATGTGTGAGCAAGACTGACTCACAGGAAAGTATTTACGAGTATTTGAAAGATTTCAGTTTGGAACTGAAAAACGGACATTTCCGAGCTACTGAAAGCATGTTCAGTAAACTAGTGAAAACGTGACTCGCGCCTCTTGATGAAACCAAGAGCAAAACTTCATGTTATTCTCGAATGTATCGTATAACAACAACCACAGTAGTTATTTAGTTCATTAAATTATTTTTTCTGTGTCAAGCAGGACATGGCAGTTTTATAGAACTCTAGTGGTCCGTTTGAAGTCAGAAACGATTTAGGAAATGCTAATATACATATAATTGAAATTGTTGAATTCAATTAACTCTAAACTAAAATTAATGCAAACAGCGTGCGAAATCTTTTTTCTTTTTCAGTAGCTTAGATACAAAATAATACACTTCAATTGTTGTATTGTACGCCATGTTTAAAAGGAACAATAGACCCTACCAAAATGGTTGCTAATTTGAAACGTGTTTGCCAAGCTCCTGCATTTCGTGGACGTTTTGTTTAAGTCGGGAACTGGGAGGGTAACATTCGGCAAGCAAAAGGCCCTCGAGCCGGTTCAAAGTTCGACGGGAGCCACTGCATGCAGCAAAAAGGAGCGAACATCAAGTGAACAATGCTGCCAAGCTACAGCAAACAATGAGCTAACTGGGAAAGGTGCCCTCGGGTTGTGAGCAAGCCATGTTGTCACAACTCGTTGACTGTTACCATTTGAAAAGCCTTTGCATACTTATAGGCGTTTCCAATGAATGACTTTCCATCCCTACGCATGCCTGGTGCTTAGCCACCTGCTTGTGCACCTCCCTCCCTCTCTCGCCAACCGTTCGTCTAATCAAGTGCTGCTTGACTAAATACGGTTCTAATTTACGTTAACATCACGTAAACAAATGAGTCGGGCACGAAAACAGTTGAATTTGCTCACTAAAGGAACCCACGACGAACCCACAACGCCCTAACATGCCCGAGGCTCAGTGGGCAACGCACGAATATCACACAAACGTTCACAAAAATGTACTCCACAGAGTAGTGGAGTGCGCATTCCTTGTACGGGAGCTGGCAGTTTCGAAATGTTCCGTTCCAGCTCCACTGGCGCGCTTTGTTTATCCAAATATGCCATTCAATATGGAAAAGACGCGTAATTGTTTTCGAACACAGACAGAACCACTTACGTTTCCACGAAAATGTGCAGTATAACCCTAAATTTCGGGTTGGTGCACTGTGAGAAAAAGACATCTAGCTATCACGAGGTTGGCCAACATATGCTATAAATAAATAAAAATATCTTCGCTACAGTTTCCGATATATCCACTAGTAAGACTTCTATATAAGTGAGTATGAAATAGAACGGTCTTAGAATTTCAAACTCAGAAATGAACTTAAGTGAGAAATTCGGATTGATGCAAATTTTTTAGAAGGAAGTGGTTTGAAATAATTTCATGATATAAATGGTTTACTTGGGCGAATAGTGTTTTGTTTAAATATGTAATATGAAAAATGTTTAAATATATACACAACACTTTGGCAAGAGTATCCGTGGCATAGGTTATTAAAAGTTAGTCAATCGCATTCCAAAGAACTCTCAAAAGTAATGACAACTTATATTTGGCCAACATTTATAGGAAAAGCATTTATAATTAAAATAAGGACTGATCCTAAAATCGCCAAACAGAAAGTACGCATCTTGCAGTGCATTCGCCCATTCCTGTTCATTCCGCATATACGAGTATACGCTGCTGCACGAGCTCCGTGTGTGCTCAAATGGGGGCAATTCATCGGTGTGCTGCCTCATTGAGCATGTTTATAGCCTAGCTTTCTGTGCTAATTAGCTACTATGCTTTATGGTTATTAAGAATACACCAAGTGGCTGCAATTCAACGTCTCTCACGAAAGGCAATGGTTCCCAACTGCGGGCAATATACTCACTGATACACACACCGACACTCACACACTTGATAGGGATGTTCGCGTCCTGCATGTGTATCCTCGTGCATCCTTAACTCGTGAATGGATTGCAATACTGCATTCGAATAAAAATGGCAACACTTGAGTTGCGTAAAAAGGTGTAAAAAGGTAAAAAGATGCACACTCCCCAAAGCAGGGAAAATCGCGAACAGGCCAATTATAATTCCAAATAAGTCGAGGCTCGAGTGGAATCCAACGAGTTGTAGTTAGTGGTACGGTGACGGTTATCTTGTTTCCAAACCAAAGTATTTTCATTGAAGACACTTCCGCTTCCCTTCCATCACAGAGCTAAAACTAATTTATTTATTTAGTGACAAACAATGCACTATGAGAACGCTCTTTTTTAACATACTCGTATTATAAAATATATGCGTACAATATAAAAGTAAAATTTCAGGTATTTAAACACTCTTAAACTAACTACTAATTATATATATAATATAATTAGAAAACATTGGTAGAAGAACAAGGGGAGGAGAGATAATTCAAGAAAAGAAGAGAAATGTTATAAATTAAGTTTAAAAACTTTGAAAAATAAAAGTAGATCGTTTTATATTGCTCCATATTTTCTAATTACTCAAAAAAATCTATATTCATATTGTAGTATATTAAATTAATAATAATCAATGAAAATGAAATGAAATTAAGATAAGGCAAAGATCAACGATAAGATGGTGGCAATATATGGTATTTTCCAGTGATCAATTGAAATAAAATATCCTGACCAGTTTCTCAAAACGGCTTCCTTCCCCCGTAATTTGAATTCTGCAGGGCAAATTATTCCAAGTCAGAAGAATAACAAAGATCAGTACAAGTCAGTGTAGAATCAATATAAATGCCGAGATTCACAGCGAGCACCAATGGATGAAAGGAATATATAAAGATAGGCAATACCAGGGACTTAGCGGCATTGAGTTGACGGGAGTTCTTCGTGGACCAATCGATGATACTTTATAAGTCATCATTCATTTCACAACTCAAAACATCCAGATCTTCTACGGATTTAGGCAAGTACAATTGAATATCGTCGGTATAGGAATGAATGGAGACATGAACAAAAGAAAAACTCCATTAACAAACAGGGAGAATAACACGGGACCTAGAATGGAGCCCTGTGGTACACCAACTATAACTATAAATCTATAATCTATCTATAACTATAAAAAAAATAGTCACCTAATGTCATAAATTAATTAACATAGCCACGCACAAATGGTCTAACATATGTAACAAACAAACTACTGGCAACACTAGTAGTCATGAAAAAAGCCTGAAAGTATGCCACAGGAGAATGTTCTGGCAACGATTTTAAATGTTTAGTTGAGCTGCGAAACTTCGATTGAAAATAGCACGCCTAAAACTATACTAATAAATTTTGATTAGAAGTACGTGCCACAACCGACGAAACCAACAACGATTGTTTCGTGCAGCTGCTGCTTTCTTTTATTTATTGTTGGCTTATTATTTTTTCAATACTTAATATTTTTATTTAAATATATCAAGTTTATTTTAATTGATTTTTGGTCACTTCGAATTATAATTAATTAATCCATATATATTTTAATTTAGTAGTTTAGTTAAATAGAATAATATAATTTAATATGCATTGAACTTTCAAATAATTATAGATAGTTTATTTATTGTTTCTTTTATTATAATTATAATTAATGATTTACAATCATTAACGTTTCCTTAACAGCTCAATATACATAGATACATCGATCGTTGCTCGTTCATATGTGAAAAGTAAAGTGCGCACTTGAAATCAATACAGGTACCCACCTACACACATTTCTTCTTAAATATTTATTATAGTAACATTTAGCTCTTAAATATTACTTCCTTTACTAAAAGCTCCTGCACTTTCTGTAATTGGTCTTGCATTGAGAAATATAATGAATAAAATAGTAATATTGATTGTGTTTTGTGTATTGTTCTTATATTGTATTTATTGCAAATCAATTATTTTATTTGCTATTTCCAAACGCTGAAAAACGTGAATATATGTATTATATTATATGCGTGATGTTTATACATGAAGAGGAACGTTGGCATGGTCCAAAATAGCTATACGATTTGCCAGTCAAGTTGAAATTAATTTTGTTGTAATTGAAATGCTAAGTAGGAAAAATATGGGCGGTCCATATACATCGCGCATATAATAATATATATTACATATTTACATATATTCAAAATAATTATTGTTTATGTACGAAATATACTTATTATTATTATGTAATAACTGCATTTTTCAATAAATATTCACTAAATAATAATTTACCAACGATGAATTGCCATATTTTATTCACACTTTTTTGCTAATTTTTGAAATCAGGAACCAATGATGGACGATAAGGATTTCAGTGACAGTTAAATTGGATCAGTTGCCGTCACAGTGTCCTTGGAAGGAACACCAAAAAGCAAAAACACCCAACTTGAGACTCAGAGCGAACGGCATGTCAATGGCCTTACCTTCCTTCTACGAGTATAACTCGCACTGGCCACACAACGCACACACGTCGTCCTTTTCTCATGCTTTTCTGATTACATTAATCCGTCCATAGTTTCAGCTCTCTCCTTGTCCCTGGTTCGCTGCTTGTTTTGGTGCACCTGCGAGCAGCGCAATAAAATCTGCTGTGAAAGAAGAATGCTTCTGAAAGCAAGACCATGACAATGAATGGTCCTTCGGTAGCCACGTAAGCCATTGTACTCGTAATTCTATTCACAAGAGCCTTGCTAAGGATACGCACCGTGGCTCCCAAGTACCGATGACTTATTTATTGGCGATATATTAACAAGGCGAATATAGCAGAGACAGAGGACAAGCACAAAGAAGCTAAGAAGAAGACATTCGAAGTGGAGATCTATTTGCGTCTCGATTTTATTCGCTATTCTTCGAATAAGTGCTCCTGAAATTATTTGGCAAGGCATTCCACATGCTGCTTGATTAAAGTGATAATAAGCAGTCGCAGCGAAGAATTTACAGCTGTTAACTCCAGTCGGAATTTCGAAACGCTGAAAAGAAGCCCTCAGGTCATGTGCTTATTATATATTTATATATATTCGTATGTATGTAGTGCTTTTTTGCATTGAGAAATACTTACTTGTCTTCGTCCTGTTCGCTGATTTAACAAGTACAAATAAATGTACAGAGATATCCGAATGAAATGTGGAATATATGGAAACTATACTAAAATAAGATGGTCTGAAATTTACAGATCTGTGTCTGATCTGGAGCTGTTGGACTAAATGAATTCAGTATTATGCTCCTCACTTCTAATTTGATTTTTGTCTTTTGACACACGACCAAGAAGACCAAATTACAAGGCAGGACTTTCGAAGAAAAAATATGAATCATTGGAAAGTGGAGGAATGCTTTTCAGGCCACGTCATAAATGTGACAGTAGAGTTATGAGCAGAAGACATGATTATGATGTCTTTGCAAATACCTGAATAGGTGTGGTCGATGCCATCAAGGATCTGTACAAAATTATGACAGTACATGCGGGTTGCTTTCTCACTAAACTTGAAGGTTGATATGCGTTTTAGTGTTGTATGGTACAAAGGCTCCATTCAACGAACTATTGGGAACGACGGGCACAATTCGAACACTTTAAGGCTCTTTCTGGTACTTTGCGATCATCGGCCTTCTTTGCTGAAGCACCATGCATTTCATGAGCATCTCTGTACACACATATGTATAGATAAACTTAAAATATATGTACATATGTAATCAAATCAATATATGCACATACGAGTATAAGAATGAAAACACCAAACTGGTTGAGCATCATCATGCGTCCCAAGAATGTTGTTCTGTCCATATGTATTGTTGTACTTTTATTAATCTTCATCGCATAATTTTCGGGACTTTCGGTGAAGAGTGCTTTTGGTCGAAATAAGAGCAAGTGGAGAATAATTAGGAAAGCGTTTTCCAGATCATTTTGTGGAATGGGTAATAATAATCTTACATATAATGTTTTCTGTAACCAAAACCAATCCAATTGTTCTGCCTGGACGCGTGGTGGGTAAAATAAAAATACCAGAGAACAAAAAACAACTGAAAGTTGGATTTTCCAACGTAGTATACTCCTACGTAAATATTGAAGAGGAATCAGGGTAACGAGGTTTGGTTTGGGAGGAATGTGAAATAAGTCAGCAGTCGCCCGTCCGTGTTCTTGCTGTGGTGAGTTACTAAAAGGTTTTTGTATTTGTTTGCTTGTGGCGAAAAAGAATCACTAAACAATGAACATTTATCACATTCGATCGATCATGTTATGTAAATGAGAGGGTTTCTTCCATAATTTTTATTTTGGAAAAACAGAGAATCGGTTGGATTCAAATGAAAGATTTGAAATGAAGGTCGATTCTATAGTGGAACTTCGAAAATCGAATTTCTACCCTACTTTCTTCTTGTAGCTGATGCAACCGCTTGTTGTGCGTATCAAACTTCCTGCAACTTGTAGCTCAAACATCAGTCATAACATTGTGAACAAACAAGTCGTGTAGGATGTAGGACGTGTTTGATTGCAACGTGAAACGAAACGACAAACAACAACGACAAAGAAGAGGCGTCGCTGCTCTGTCACTCATTAGTATAGAGGCACATCGAAGAGCGTCAGCGTCAGAACTTCCTAGCGTCACAAAAGTCGGCCCAAAATGAATACGGCAGACGCTCGTCAAAATTTCAAAATTTGTTTACATCATGTCCACCATTTCTGCGCCTCTCCCATTCGTGTTTCAGCAAAATTGTTGTTGGAAATCCGATTACAGCAGAACGAATAGAGAAGAATTTCATCGTCATGAGATTTGGCACGAATATTCTCTCTCCTCATAAACTATTTAGGATTGAAAATGGGGACCAGTACCACGCCTACTACATATTCATAACGAATATAAATTCATCGCTGTTTATAGCTCAATTTCTCAACTTGTACACTGAATTTGATGCTGAAATTTTTCCAGAGTCTCATGCTAAAATAACTGCAAAATATGGGCGTGGTCCACCCACAGTTCTAGTAAACCACGATTACTGGAGAACGAGTCATCCAAAGACAGCGGGAAACGTCATCAAACTCGCTCATCATATTCGCTCACGTCGGACTCTTTGATAACGAAAATGGAGAAAATCGGATCAGTACCACGCCTAGCTTTAGCATTCGATTTACAGCTAAAATTCTCAGGAAGTAGTCCAGATATAAAATTGAAATTCAATTCCTGGGTGCAATGTATCAGAGCACACAAAAAAGGGAGCGTCAACTGTATTCAACGATTAATTTATCCTACGGGTGTATGGTGTATAAGAGGGCTGGCCGAAATTATAATTTATTTATTCTTTTATTTATTGTTATTAAATTATTTTGCATTTTTCGGTCGATTTTTTATTTAACAATTAAATTAAATAAATTAATTGCAATATAAACTGAAATTTCAAATAATTGTATCAGTTGAGCGAGAAACAGAGAGAGAGAGAGAGAGAGAGAGAGAGAGAGAAGTGATGAGGGTATATTCACTTTCTACTTCCGTTTGTAACGCATTAAAGGAGGCGTGACAGGTATGCAAAAGTATATATATTCTTGATCAGCATCACCTCCTGAGTCGATTTAGCCCTGTCCGTCCGTCCGTCTGTCTGTCTGTCTGTCTGTCTGTAGAAATCCCGATAGCAAGAAAACGAATAGAGATGTCTTCATCGAATTTGGCACGAATATCCTCTGTCATAAGAAACTCTACGGCATTGAAAGTGGAACATCGGACCAGCGATAATAATTTGATCCGTTAAATTATTAGAAGTCAACTATAAATCGATCCTGCGGGTGTAGGGTATATGATCTTCAGCCAGGTCGAAGTGTACACTTCTGGTTTTTATTTCATTTATATTATATTTATATGTATATTTTTGATATTTCATTTTTAGTGTTATATATTTCTTTACATGGTGCGATTAGTATGATTATTATTATATTATATAAGTTCACATGTAGGAATAATAGTAATCGATTTCCAAAGTGGGCCACAAGATCACTTGGGTTGGCCAACGCTGGTCTACAGTGTCCACTGGTTGCTAACACGACAGAATTGTTTCCTTTGATTTCTGTTTCTTCGGAGTTTGCGGCTTATGAATTTTGGACCTTCTTCGATGTTTGTTTGTTGTTTTTCTCCACTCAGTAGCTTATCCTTTGTTTTCCGGATTGATCCTCTCCTTTTTGTTTTCCGGATTGATAAACTCATTGAACGGAAGACAAAGTAGAAAAGTAAAAGCTAGTCACGTTGCTCGCAAGTGCCTTGCAGGTATGCAAGTGTTCTACGGAGTTATAGATACCTTTTCGAGTGATGAAAGAGTAGTGCTAGGAACACAATCGACCATGATAATGTTTAATAAATATAACGAATGGCGCGTCTTTGACTTCCAACGTTAACGTTCCAACTTGGAACAGTAACTTCCAAAAGGTAGCCACCAACAAAAACGAAGAACAAGAAAAGTCAGCAAACAACAACAAGACGTACTGCAACAGGGAGTGCGATTTGGCGCGCAACCGAAACACAAGCACATCCACCCTTCAAGTGCGCGAACATCGTAAACAAACTGATGGACAGACAGACATCCGGACAGACAAACAATAACAAAATATTCCACTGGTAAACATATAGTGAGAAAGAAGCAGAAAAGAAACCAAGCCAAGACAGCGAGGTCGAGGCAGTGATGATGTCTAAAAATTGGTCGTGTGCCGCGGCAGCAATCAGTCGAGATGCGAGCGCGTACAGTGATGGACGTACGTTTACGCGGTAACTGGTGACGTTCGTAACAAAAAGAAAACGAAAGCGATACGTAAAAGAAGCCGAAATAAACGCACTGCTTTTGAAGAAGAAGAAGCGAACGCGGTTCTCCCGTACTTCCTGACGCACTTCTACTGGCTCGGAAGTGCATGAAGTTCGCACGGTTGTTGTTGTCGGGCGACATTTGGACCGAATATTAGCTTACCGAAGCTCATGGACGTCAGTTCAATGCACGGATCAAAGTGAGCCGCTTTCTGCAGTTGATCTCGAGCAGTGGCGTGTGAGGAGAATCGTAACTGAATGGCTCAATGGACGGCCACTCAGCCCAGTGTTACTGCAGAAAGGAGCGAACGGGTTTTAAGTGCGCGTTTGTCGGTGTTTTCCTAGTGCGCTTTCGTGCGATATTCGCGAAGATACAATGAGCCGCAAATTGAAGGCGGAAAAAATAATAACAAACTACGACGAAGAGGCGGCTAATAATTATAGCCGCGCAGAGGCTTCCAAGAAATATACGAGAATAGAGAAAGCAACTGAACAATAAAGAATTCCAAATGTGTAACTAGCGATCATTAGAAAGAACAAACACTTCGGCGAAACCTCTAAAAACGCAAGAGTATTAGAACCAAAAGTATTACACCACAAAAACAAAGTATTGCGATGAAAAGTATTGATATGACTCTCTAAATCGAAGCGCAACGACTTCGCAATTTAGTATTATTGAAAATGTTCTCAAAGGCTAATCGAAATGTACAAGAATGCAATCTCAATAATAGTTTTATATACGGTTTTAACTTTTAACTAGACTTAGGACCACCCTCGAAGCAGCAAAAGCTTAACCTTCCTTCTAATACATACCCATTCTCAGTAGCATATTCGATATAGAAACGTAGTTGTAATCATTTTATTTGAATTATTCAAACTTAATTTATCAACTTAAAGAAAAACCCATCCACTGAAAACCAAAAAGCATTTGGAACGTAACGAAACCGTCTGTCAAACTTAAACTATAAAAGCCAAAAAGTAGATTTTAACTCCTTACAAATCGCAGAACTGAGAAGCAGAAGAAAACAGACAGAAAATAAGATATACCGAAATGCATTTCTTGTCGGTTCTTTCATACGTCACGCTGACGGTGCTGCACTTGCGGTATACCAGCTGCAATGACCTGACCGATGGCATCAGCGGCAACAGCAACAACGGCAATCTCAACCACAATAATATTGGTGCGAACAGTACTATGTTAGGAACGCTAATGGGTGTCAGCGCTAATGGCGGCAATCCAGGAGCGGCGGTTAGTCTCGGCAGCGGCTTAGGCGGCAGTTCTTTGGTGCCAATGGTAGCGGGAGGCTCCTCCATCGACAGCGCAACCGTTGGTAGGATAGGTTTGGCCAGCGGAACGCATTCCTCCCATGGATCTCATGGCAGCCACCATACTGGACACGCCTTGGCCGGTTTAGCGGGCCTGGGCATTGTGGTGCCCGGCAGCCACAACTATGTTGGATCCGGCATAGGCCTAAGTGGAGGAGGAGGTGTGAATTCCGGTGGCACAGCTATTCTAAATGGCGGCCCAGATCGTGTCGGCGGACAAAGCAGCTTCTAGTGAGTAAACCTTTTATAAATAAATTAGGAACATGGCATTTGAGTGAAGGGTTCAAATGTTGTGTTTAAAGTTTAGATATTCACAATAAAAAAAATTCTTTTTTTTTCACTATTTTAAAAGTAAACAGCATCTGGTAAATGCTTTCAATTAAAATGGAATCTCAATGAAATGAAAACAAAAACCGTCTGATATGATAGAACCTTAAGAAGCTCGCAACATTTTATAATAGTATGTTTTCGATATAAAGACATGTGATTTGCAATTTCAATTGTTGTGTGTTACGTTCCATTGTTATTAATCTGAAAGCTTTTATTAATTTGAAAAATTTAATGAATGAAGATGATAAATAAAGCGATAATCGAAAGCGAACGTACATTAGAAGCATTTGTGTGAAATACTATCCAAGTTTCTTTTGCTTGCATATATTTGAAGTGTCCATCACTGCTTCACCAAGAAGAGTGCTCGAAAACATACCAAATTGACGTGTTCGCCCATCGTCCTCCAGTTTCTAAGCAGTGATCGCCGAATTGATTAACTTAATTCAGTTCATTTTCATTAACCGAGCCGATTGTTTCTGTTTCTCAAATTAAAGTTATGCGACATTTTACCATGTTGCAGTTTTCAATCTCAATGTTGTTGATTAGTTTCTTACGATTACGAAGAACTTTTATTGTCTCGAAAAGTGCATGATCAGCGATGAAAATTTCTTATCTACGCGTCGACTTCCTTTTTATGGATCAATAAAATTAAAGCTGATGGTTTACATCATGAAGATCGACATCGGAGACTCTTGTGACAGCGATGCACGAGTAAATATGGCCAATTATGTGTTTGAAGTCGAGGGTAAATTGAGGAACTGGAGCCACAAAGTATTTACAAAGTAAACAATAAACGACCATTTATCGCTTAGAAGATTAAAGATATCATTAAAAAGATAAAGATACTCGTGGCAGACGAGTAATTAAAAGGGAGTGAAGGAGCTATTCAGTAATTAAATTAAAATTAAACCGTTTGCCTAATCTTTAATAAAAGCATTACTTATGACAGTCGTCATTACGATATATGAAGGTAAACGTGGGGGATATTTCCATTGGTGTACCGTTGCAAGAAAATGCAACTGAGTGTAATTGAATTTACGGTTCTGAAATGTCTGCTACTAGAATTTCTTTTAGTTCGAGAAGGATGCCTCTTTATCTTAGAATGGCTTTTAGAGACGCCTGGCTGTCTCGGCTCCACTACTATTATCAGCCTAATATTACTGCTGTTTCCTTATACACTCCTCCATCCGCCATCCCTCTTGCAACACTTTCCTTGTACTAAACTCAAACACCCTTTCAGCGATAATAATCTAGTGAACGGTGTTGCGTTTTTCTGACAAATCTGTTCTGCCACCAGCAGGAGTGTCATTCAAGAGCTGAAGACAAAACGTATTTACAAGTGACTGTTTGTTGTCATCGTTGTTCTGCTGCAACCATTATTTGCCATTTCACATTGAACCCGTTCACCGTTCACAGCAAACCCCACAAACTAGCAGAAGAAACCCGTTGCATCAAGTTCCTATTTCTTCCACTTCAAGGATCTACGGGCGGGGGCCGTAAGTTCCATCTCTTTATCTTAGATAATGATAATGATATGATAATTGAATATATACTTATATATACCCAATGATAATTTCAAGATATACTTACGTAAAAACATTTGCTTATGAATTCTAATAAATTCGAAAGTGAAAGTTCCAGCTTTGAAGGAATATCAATAAAAGTAGAAGGTATCTGCTAAAAATAGCAGATGTCTGGACACCCTCACTGTTGGCTAAGATTGCCAAAAAGAGCGCACCGTTACGTATGTTAATGATACGGTCGTGTACCGTATGGGATAATGTCGCAACAGAATAAGGTCATCTACTCGATATGATTTTTGATTACACTTTCATTTACATGGCATGTTGTAAAATCATGTTGTTCCCGTAGAGATGCATGAAAGCTCTCCATTGAAAGTCGAGTCCCGTTGGAGTTCCTTGGCGATCATTTATTACGTCATTTTGATGGAATAGTGGAATAGATGGCATTACTAATCACATTTGGTGATTGTTTATGTTAGTTTAACAAGGTAACAAAACTTCTAGCACCTTATGTTGTGTATGCATCTAATAATATCTAATTAATATAATGGACAATCTAAGCAGTCAAAAGAAATGTAAAAAGCATAAGAATAACATTCCAGATGTGCAAGAAAAGTAAATGGAAACGCAAATAAAAACTCGCAAGCACAAGTGTCGTGGCAAGTACGAAAAGTACAAATATTGTTGAGCATCCGAACTTGCCGGGTACACTTAATGCTGTCCTCCCCCTGGTACGCAAATTTCAGGCGGGATGCTGACAACACTCGTATTGGTTATTCCTTTGATTAGGATTGTTTGTTTGGTTGAACCCACATCCGCATTTCAGACGAAAGACAAACACTCGGAATGGTAATTTGGAGAGTTGAGGGCAATTCCAATAAAACTTTGCACATAAACGTTATTTGTGGCAGCGCTCGAACATTCTTTCGATTATAGACAATATGAAGAAATTGAGAGCCAGATAAATTATGATTTTTATGCGAGTTTACTTTAGTGGTACGTATGCGTAATACACATTGTGTATGTACTCGCATGTAGCTTCCATGTAGCTACATCTCGGGGTAGTTTAGTTTTAGTTTCATGTTCGCCGAAGTTTGGAACATTCAGCGCAGCAAATTAGAAAAGCTTACATATTCCAAAGTTTTCTCGCTTGGACTCAACATTTAATGAGAAGAGTTTCACTAGGATCAATATTTTCAAAAGTTTGAACCAACACCTTGGGTCTGAATCGCGCCAACTTCAAGCTGTGGGAACGAAAACCCTGCGGTTGCTAAATGGAGGCTGGCTTGTCTCGTCTCTGATCCTTGCACAACCTAGTGTCTTCTCTCTTCCTGCGCTCGAAGTTGGGCCACTGAAATTGAAATTGAAACCCACCCCTTCTCAAATGTACTTGTTGTTCCTGCTGCTAAAGAACAATTATTTCATTTTCATTGCAACCCCTAATCGGTTTTTTCAGTGTTGATTGTGCAGATAATGAACTTGGAATAATATACGCATGGATAATATCGGATGCGTCGAATTGACTGCAAGGGCAAGTTACTTGCTTGGAAATCCCGTCCCTTCGAAGCGGTTCGAATCGCAGGGAAGAATCAAGGATCATAAGGTCATAGAAGTTGACAGATTTAAATGTTGACAAATTTATGATGACTTCATAATGGTATATAAGCTACAGCTGCGTTATTGTATCGGACATACCATAATGAAGGAAGCAAGTAATCCTCACATCTTTCTTTAAACGGCCACACTTCCAAAGAGATCACAAATAATATTTTTACATTACATTCCGTTCTGTCTTTTTTCTACTGATGACTAATTATGTAGTATTTACATTTCATACTAACGCTAACGCTAACAGAGAGTTTTTCCAGTGTTGTTCATATCAAAGACTGGATACAATAATTGGAACAACCAGTGATTTCGTTTGGGTCTAAGCATTTGAAAGAAGATTTCACGAAAGAAGATTTTTAATAGATATTCTCTTAATTCCCAATAAAATCGCCGAAATACGATATATACACAATTGATACATTGCTTTGATTAATAAAATTTTATACGGCTTCACTTAGAATGCTTCACATTCTTTCAGACTTCAAAGGGAATATTAAACCCTCCATACAAAGCCAACGAAACCTATAAAAAAGATTAAAATTAATGCCGGTGCCTCCAGGAATTAAGGTTCATAAACATTTCATAACACTGCTGCGCATCGGACTGCGTGTTTCAGCGTTGGCACCGATGAAGTTCTGTACTATTTTTTCTAATTAGTAAACAGTACGAGTGAGGAAAATGTTATAATTTTAGCACACTCACAAGCGAGAACCAGATGCTCCACTGAAGTAAGGAACACGCCGACAGAGGAATTGTGTGGACTTGTGTACACGGCAGAGCGATACGATATATAATATAGTAGGACAGCTCGACGGAGCGTAACTCTCTTTTGCGATATTTCAACGCAAGTCATTCTCCATGTCAGCTTCATGTTGTTTCGCTGATCTTCTGAGATCATATTGCAAATATTTTCACATATTGTCAAATATGTATATTCAAATATGTCAAAATATATACATAAAATCAGTAGTCAAATTATGAACAACGTTATTTCTCATTATATTTTTCGTAACAGGATTGCAAGAATCCTATAAAGTTTCCTTCCATCACGCATCTTCTCCTTTGGTTTCCGTGTACACCCGAGTTAATACATCCTCACCACTCAAGTGTAGGGTAAAGAAATTACTTCAATGGTCGAGTTTCTTTCAGATGAATCTTAGGACTCGAACGAAGACGAAACAGCAACAGCTGCAGACAAATAAAAGAAATGTTGAACCGCAAAAAATGTCTTCGAAATGCACTGCAAGGGAAGCAACAACAAAACGCATACATAGGTGTAAAAAGTAACTCACACGGAAGAGAGTGAGCTGCACTCAATAACCGCAGCGCACTCACTTCTGGCGTCTGGCCCTGCTCCAGAGCCATTACCTAAACGATTTCGTCTTTGATCTTTACGCTCGATGCTTGTGATGCCGACGCACAGCCGCGAACATGCACGGAGGCCGCCGTCGCAACGAACGAACTTCGAGGCCAAAACCACGAAGCACCAGAATTTGTGTAGTGTTTCTGTTTCTGCTTTACTCAAGGAAAGTAAAATAAGTTTTTGCTTGTAGATAGAATAGCAAAACGAGACCGCAAACAAACGGTAAGAAGAGAGTCAGGCAGCATCGTTGGGACGAGCTCGACTTGTGGACGTGAGGATGCAGCAGGTGCAGCCATTCATACCTGAGGATATGAATTCCACAAGTAGTGTTGGAAAGTCACGTGTGCGGCAAACAAGTTTTAAATATCACTTCATTTAAAACCTTTTGTTACCCTTTTTCCGCTAGAGAACTGCTCTCGTTGGCAGACGAATGACGCCGTTGCCCAACGGGGGCTGTTGTAATGCGTTCAGCAGAGTTTTCCTGCCAGTATTCAGAGTGAAGAAGTTAGCTAGAGTACCTGCATGCCGCCTGAAATGGAAACGCGAAACTTCTTAGCGGCTTCAACTTTCACGTCAGTACACATACATCACTAATAGACATCGCCAGGAATAAAGCCAATCAGGGTGCCAAGTATTTGAGGCACATCCATCTGAGAAATAAGCTCAGAAAGGCTCCTCTCATACCTCCTACCACGTCCTGCTGCAACATCGCGCCGGCTACCATTCAAAGAGCCGCTTGTACGTCGGTGGCACCAATTAACAAAGTGCAGTCTGCAGACGAACGAGGCTTCACTCGGTGGCGACCCAGAATGTGTCTGCAACGGGGACAAAGTATGCCTCGAGGAATACTCTATGGGCCAACAGGTTGTGCTTTTGGTTCCATAGTACATATTTCTTTGTTGAAGTATTTAACAGGCCATGAATATTTGCTTGATATGTTGGGAATATTCTTAAACTCTGAAATTTAGATTCTTTTCGAATCAAATCGAGGTGGTAAAGCGGAAAACCTACTTATTATAAAAAGAAGAAAGTTCTTTAAAACAGGATGACAGCATATCGGAGTACGGCACAAATCCTATTAGCTGTGTATCAGAGTAACAAAGCCTTAAGGATTACACGAGAACAAATAGAGATATGGTCATCAAATTCGGCACGAATATTTTCTGTCATCAAAAACTCATTGGTATTGGAAAATTGGAAAAATCGGACCATTGCCGCACCAACTCTTCGTAATGAATATAAATTCATCCATGCTTAAAGCTTTATTTCTGAGCTTGTACGGCGAATTTGAAGTTGAAATTCACCTGCCAGGCCGAAGTAAACACACTGTGGTTAGTTCTTAACTAACCTAAGCTAACCTTAACTAAAACTTAGCAAAAGGATTTCTCTCTTTGGTTTAGACTTTATTGGAGTAAAAAAGTAAAATGAGGCAGGACAGAACTGAAGTATGTAAGATAGACATTGTGGCACTCGGTCTCGTAATACTTAACTTACCTTTTCACCCATTATATTGTATGAAATTGAGAAATTTATACAATATGTAACATGTATTGAACTTTTGAAATTATTTCACACTTATTCTTTCACACGAATATTTGAATTAGCTACGAAGCACCAGCAGCGTAGATGTTGCGGCTTGACAAACTGTGAGATCGGTACTACGAGTTTAGGATAAAAGAAGCCGACGTAAATACTGTCCAATATTTGCTTTCAATTATTCAGGCTTAATTGAAAATTGGAACCAAGAATTCACCCAAATCGAAATTAAATGCATTAAGCCCCAACCTCGGGTGCAGCGGAAATAAGTCAAATATTTGTTTTTCTGTCTCTTTGTTCACATTAGAATTGCTGTTTCCACCATTCCCCAACTTTTGGCGCAACTGTTTGCATCTCCCGTCATTCGCTGCCTTTTTAGCTGTCATAAAAGTTGATTAAAGCGGCCGCCGTGTGACTGCATTGCGTGGAATACGATAGATAGATAGATAGATAATATGATGTCACGTGTTCCACGGCAATGAATAGAGGTCGTGGGCCTCCTCATCGCAATCGTACGTTTGTCGATTCCAATTAAGCGCCTAGAGTACGAAGAATTCCAGTGGCGGGATGCACCAAAGGAGCATCAGATCAGTGTTTATAGGCACAGATAAGATATACGTTGCAGTGTGTGTGGATCATGTACATTTTTTATGAATATTTATGCGCTGCTTTTACATTAACAAGTACTCGCATTATTGAATATTATCAACTTTTACTTTGTCTTGCATGCATGTTTTTCATGTTTTCCTATACAGTAAGCGTTTATTGGCCTTTTATTTAAACCCTGAATCCGCCCTTGTCGATAAGTTTTCGTAAGCTAGGATTATTTTCGGAAATCGAACAGTTTCCTGCTTCGCATTCACTCTTTCATTAACCTCTGTTCCTTCATATAGATACGAGTATGTGCACATGTACATGTGCATGTATAAGTTTCTATCGCAAAATTATGAAACAGAGGATAAGTCCGAGTTCCTTACAATGAATGCAAAAAGAAATATTTTGGGAGAATTCATTAGAACTGCCCAATTAAATAAGAAATGTTCATTTTAGCCATTTACGACTATATTCATACACATAACGTGCGACTTCAAAGCTTTTTAAACTGTTTACTTTATTAAGTAAATTCCGCATTTGAAAGGTCATTCTTCTTGGAGTTCTACTTGAACACTATGAGATCATACAAAGATACCACCGCGGCCACATCTTGATCTAAGCAACATGTGTTGTCTACGGAAACTACACAACATCAGATGCGCGAGAAGCGAGATATTTAAAAGTCGTTCCTTGTTGCAACTGCTAACAGAAGAATTATCAAACACTAAACTTAGCAGCACTTTTAGCAGTCATCAACATGTAATCATGTGCTTCAACATGTTTTGTACACATTAACGTGTTGCCACCCCGTGGATGGGGTCTAGAAACTAGTTATTTGTCATTCCGTAGAAGAATAATATATGTATCTATGATTATATTATCTTTACCCCTACGGAATGTTAGTGTACAGAGCTCCATGCCCCAGCAGGCTTTGGTTGAACTCAGAATCTCGAGAACTTCGACTTACGAGTCATGGAATACTCAGAGGAAGACGAAGGAATTCCTTTTCCCTTGATTGGCATGTTGTAACTTATGGGGTCATCTTTAAACCCTACTAACCGGTGTTATAGAACTATATTGCTACCCAGATACTGCCGGAAGTGATTGTTGTTTGAATTACTATAATCCAAAGAAGAGGGAGGTTCTTAATGGTTCTTCGCTTAAGTTTGATGTTTAAGTTTAGTATTTGTTTGACAGCCACATCTTCATTGTTGGCGAATCTTTTACCACCGAATCATTTCTTCAAGTTCGGAAAGAGAAAATTGTACGAATGGCTTTAATTGCAAATTCATTAATGCAGTGATTTTAGCCCTGTGACTTTGGTATCTATATATTTATTTCCTTTAAGTCCTTTTTTCGAAAATATATCCAGCGGTATATACTCGTTCATATACATACTAGTGAAATGGGGATATACGAGAATTCGTAGAAGAGTCATCTCCGAGTGCAGTTGTACTCTGTCTGCATGTTTACAGACGTTTTGCGTTTTTCGAATCTGCTGTTGCGTTTTCTATTTGGTGATTTTATGCCGAATTTTTATGAAGACTGCCTTAATGTTAGATACGTGACCATACATTGATACGTAGTTTTATCAAGTTTTTACAGCCAAAAGGCGGTTCGGCAGTCGGGCGACGTGAGGAAAGTCCTTCGAAAGTCGGAAGAACCCCTCGCTGTAAAACCGATTCCGGACTTCCCTTCGACCATAAAAGTGCGATAGCGAACGCATTTTAATGCTGATTACATTCTGCTGCTGCTTAAGTTTTTACGATCGAAAGTAATTTTGTCGCCAGAGAACATCACACCCAGAAATCTCTTATCGCTCATACTCCACACAGCCAGCCATGTTGGAAAATTTGGCGAAACATTAACTATGTGATGTAGAAGCGTTTTAGGTAGCCGAAACAACATCAAGTAAGTAACTTTACATCTCTTTAGATGCACACAAAAGGACACAAAACCTATAAAAACTCACTTCCGCCACACAAATATAAAACGTCTGCCTCGCATTTTGTAAGTGTGCGTTGGGTTTGAGAATGTGTGATCTTAGTCCGTTATTAACCGTTACCTTAATTGCTGGAATTTTTATAGCTGAAACAATTTTACCTTTTATTGCTTTCAAAAAATCGAACTCGGGACAGGCTCCATAAAAGTAATATCGTCTATAAATATTACTTTTATGGAGCCTATATAGTATATTTTATATATATAATATAGCATAGTATAAATATAATGTGGTGTGTGTGTATATTATAGATGCATATACATATGTGTAAGTATCTATATGTGTATATGTTCTTTTTAAGACGACCGGAGGTGTGTAATCCTTAGATGCCTTAGATGCTTAGATGGCTGGTTAGCAATCACGCATCTTCGTGTATTATACTCAATGCATATTTGTGCTGTGCTGTCATCCATATTTCAGATTCGCGCGTTCCTGCGTAATTCTATTAACACACTAGTTACACGTGCGTCTACATTACTTCAGTTCTTGAAGCATGTATCGTATTATCCACGTTAGGAGAAGTCCGGTCAGTGATACTAGAGTTCTTGCGGGCTTCTCGGATACATAGTTTACCTGCTGCTCGAAGGTTAGTCTCTTATCTAAATTGACTCCAAAATATGTTAGGGAAAGTGTTCTTCGGTTTTGAAATCCTTAGACCGAGACCCATCTCTATGGAGAAAGGAGAGCATACAGTTGCATGTACATGATGCAGGTCATGTTGACTTGACAGCTTGAAAGTATGGACAATAGCATCTGAAAATACCGATGAATGAGGTCCAGCGTACAGACAGGGCGTGAAGTACAGACTGGAATCCAAAAAGATGCAAGATTCCAGAAGTATGTAATTGTGTACCGCTGCAATACACATCGTATACTATTATTAGCAGCGAAACGCTGAACAAAGACGCAAGGAATAAAACGTAATGGTGACAAATTACAGTCATCGATTTTAGTATTCGGACATTAGAGAACAGAACATATGAATCCCGAGCAAACACCGCCCTAAACACCATTGTAAAGTAGTCGTACATTCGAAAAGTAAATATTTGAGGAAAGTTTGCAACGGTGTTTTCGAGCTTATTGCCCAAGGGGAAAGTGAGTCGGACATTTTTACACGTTTTGAAGGCAGGAGCACATCGGATGCCACACAGATGCTGGTGCTGTGCAGTATAAGAGCAGCAAGAAATCAATGCGTCTTCAAGACGCTGCTACAGCTATGTGTCGGCCTAATAAAAATGCAATAAAATATTTACGACATGCTCGCACGAATCTTTCATCATCCCCTCCCCCACCTCCCCCGGATGGTCTGCTCTCCTTCGCTTTAGTGCACTCCATTGAGACATTCCTTCCCCTTGCACTCGTCTTATCCGTTACGCATCCACAGACACATTTTAATGCCTATATTTACGCTCGTTCCCTAGAATACAATCCTTGCCCGAGCTCGCTGCTGTTCTGTCAACGCATAAAATGCCGCATTAATTCCCCACCCCTGCTGTCTGTTCCCGCAGCCAGGCTGTCTTCCTTCCTCGCACTTACGTCTTTCATCCTAACGCGCATGTCGTGCGTATATTTGGTCCACTACGTATGGCTTCATTATCGCTAATGGAATCGGCTGAACTTAGCTAGCTGCTGCTTTCCGGCAGATTCTCGTGATTTGTTGCTGTCTGTACCTTCGTTGTATACGTAACTGCTGCTTTTGTTGTGACTCCTTCGAGTCAAGGATGGAGCAGATGGCGCGCGTTGCACGTTGCTGCTCAGTTTTACGACGCAGCCACCTGTGCTACGCTCCCTCGAAAAAGTGGGTCATTAAAGAAGACTCTGGCCACCCGTAACCGCGCACATGCCAATGTCCTAAGAGTTGCAAATATGCTTAGCTTCAACTAACTAAGCAATTTAGCTCTAGATTTCCACGATACCTACACGGCGGTACACCACATAATTGGCTCTGGTCGCTACTTCCGCAGTGTAAAACATACGAAAGTTGAGAATATCAAGAATATATCATTTTTTAATATTAACACAAAAAAACGCTAAAGGAAAATATCGCAGAATGACGTCAGTTTAGCGTATTTCTCATTAGAAGTACAGGTTCATAAATTAAGGGAACAATTTTCAGTTTCAAACGAATTCGATGATATTACAAACAAATATAAGATTAAGATAGTTAGATGATCCGTATACAGAAGTAGTCAGGAAAACAAATTATTCACTATTTCGCATTGAGTAGACAAGGTGGTGTTGGTGTCCATAACTCGTGGCCACTGTAAGGCCACAATGAAAATAGAAGTCTCCTCCAGCGATTGCAGCGGGATGACATCACTGTGACCCGTCTTGAAGAACTTCGAACTAGGCATTTTGAAGACTACGTGGAAGGCTGATGGAGCGTTTAAGGAATAGGAAGAACGCATGGAAGCCTGGTAGTGGCTGGTTATAAATAATCAATGCGATTATAATTGTTATTCGCGCACCGTGAATGCAAAATCGTGAAAATCTGTTGCACTTTATGTGAGCACTTGATCGACTGATAACTCAAATGGCGCCGTTTGTCTTAAAGAACAATGCTAAGATGGATAGATTCGGAAAGATATGGCGGAGAGACTTTTGGACGGTAAACACAAACTTAGTTTTCTCTGTGATTCGCTGGTGCGCCATTTCTTTTCTTTGTTTAGCTTTTGTTGTAACTTTTTCAATGCAACGTCATCACTACTCTAGTTAAAAGCTGTAGAAGTACTGAAAATATTTTACGACCAAGCTACCGGATCACGCCAATAGCTTGGATATGCGCCCCTTGCCATTGCGTCTATTTCACTGGTGCACTTGTGTGTCTCAGATACGCGGACTAATAAAATGGGCAATGCTTATTTTGCACTCCCGAGTTATATTTTCATAGCTGAAGTACACTTGGTGGAGATTTCTACGCGAATCAAATATAAAATGTTCAAATAAATATTCACATTTGAGCTAATTTCAAATTATTTTTACGGTGAACGGTTGAGTTCTCTCTAAATTGATCGAGCGTTTCCTTCAAGTACTTTCCGATGCGTTAGTCTCTGTATACGAGCCACGCCGTGCTTCCGTTTGAAAGATTCCTAACGACTTTTTGGCTATGTTCACGAATCCATATCCATCAACATGAGTAAACATCCGTCAACACTGTATGTTTATGTACTTGTACGTCATCGAGCGAACATGAGAACGAAAATGAAATCTAAATTCTAAGCAAAGTATCTTAGATAAGTGCTCACAGGCGCTGGCAGATACGTATACGTATAAGTATTTGTTTCGCCTGAAAAGTGAGATTCAATTATTTAGTAGTTCGCCACATTCTCTGCATTCAGCACATTCTCTGCGTTCCAGATCCCCTCGCCAATTCCTATCGACCTCTTCATCGAATGAATAGCGCCCTTCTACTCAAAAGAAGCGTTTGTCAAAGGATTAACTTGTAGGCTTTTGTCATTGTTGTCAATGGCTTGTTTTGCTCTTATTGTTGTTTTGCTGATGTAGATTACTAATGACCATACTTTGTTGTTTTGCGACTTTAATGCTTGTTCCTGGTCGCTTACTCAATTTGAGTTCAAAATGATTACACAACGATTTTGTCCACCCTTAATACCTCAGTGCCTCTCAGAAATTTGATCTCCCTCTGCAGTCGCGTTGGGGGTTTCTGCTGCATTTCAAAATGCTTTCCCCGTTCGGTAGGATAGCGATAGGTAAACACTAAACTCTTTCTTATTTCGGTATTTCTTATATCGGTATTTAATTCGAAATTCAGTACTGAGTATTTATATCAAAGCACGAAGTTCTAGAAGTTTTAAGACGATTCATAACATTGTACATAATGTAAACACATCCAAAAGCTACAAAAACTATAATCAAAAGCGTCGAAAAAATAGAAACGCAACTATTTTTAATAACTTCTCAGTTTGTTATATAGAGGTGTGAAAAAAATATACATATATGTATATAGCTCTGTTAATAACATAAGGTCATAGCGACTATCTTATAAAAAGCATTGGAAAACTTGAAAATGTCATGAACGATTACAAAATTAAATTTACAGGGAGCGCCATATTTTATGTCGGTATATGAATATTGAATAACTTAAAAAACAACGACCGATTTCCATATTCTAGGAGTTTTGATTTGATTTGGTCCTTTACAGTTTATTTGGACTAGAGCTAATTTAGACTAGAGCTAACACAACTGAACGACTATTTTCAATGTAGCGCTTCGTGGTTAAAATTGCACTGAACTCAGCGCATTGTTAACTTTGTACAGATGTTAATGGACGTTCTGCAGAATGTCATCTATTGTATAGGGAGAGTATAATTATAACTTCTTGATAAGGACCAGTCTATGAATAACCAGTCTGGCGAAACGACTGCTAAGCATCAACTTATCATATCTGATATGCTTTGATTAATTTCTTGCTTAAATTTCGGGAACAAGGCAGGCACCAGCAGTTGGTAGAGCTCTCGCCTGGATTCCGAGTTATGGCGCTTTCAAGTTTCGAAATTTCAGAGCTATATCTCCTAAAGTGTAGAAGATACCTACATGTCATTAGTGGCCTTGGATAGGTATATATACTTCTATAAAAAAAAACACAATCTACTTTCTTAATATTGTCATAAATATATAGGTAAACTACAAATTTTACTTAAAAAAAATTAATGAATGCAAAAAAATGTTATTAAAAATTTAAATTTCTTTTTTTTTTCAAATGTAAACGGTTTACAAGAAAATTTTATTTTACGTATGTATATGAACGATAGTTCGAATACCTTCCCAAGGACACCAATAGCGGGTAGTTATCTTCTACAGTTTAGAAGATATAAGTCTGAAATTCGCAAACTTTAAAGGGCCATAGCTCGGAAACGCGACGAGAGCTTCAATTCTCGTTGCAGTTCCAAGAACAAACAAAAGCAACAGCAAAAAGAACAATTAAATCGGATTTAAGCGCCTAACGGCCAAATTTCGTAAGTATATTAGGAAACACACAATTAATTTTGATTTTAAATAGCTTTCTGCGTTGTACATTTTTATTCCGTTTCATTATCACATGCGTTTGAACCGTATGCAAAAACTTCAAACTTTGAAAGAACGAAATCGAACGAAAATTTCAAGATGACATCTTGTGATTCTCGAATAACTTTTTGGTAAATCGTGTAAACTTATACACTTTCAGCTTTATTTATAAACATATTTTAAAGTCTTAAACAAGAAAACGTTATTTATAAACAAATTTTTATTTTACGCAACTTTGTTTAAAGGCTGTGTAATTTAAACACAAAAATTGCGTTTATAGCCTGCGTAAAGTGGCATATCAAAATTCAAATAATTTTTGTGTTCAAATAAAAATTTTCAAAAAAAAACTTCAAAACGCGTTATATCTTTTCAAAACCGTAAAATTTTTTACATACATATCAAAAAAAGTAATAGAGAACGTCGTTTTGTAATAGTTTTAGTGGGTTTCTGACCTTTTTATCCACATACCTTGTTTGACAGACACATAAAATTCAATTATAAATAAAAACTTAAGCAACTTTGTGTAACTCCTTACGCAGTGGGTAATTAATTAATTGTTTAACGACTGTTCAACGAAATCTAATAAATGTGGCTGTTTATGTGTGTACTTATCAAAACTGTGTGTGCGACGCTTGGTAATCATGCTTTCCTTCAGCTGAGGTGGATTCAGCGCCATCTGGAGGAACTAACTAACTTCTCCACATTAATAGATTCGGCTAATACCGATTTTGAACACGATTTGGTATTTAACATTTTTAGCAAATGTTGCAACACAAATATTGAACCAGACATTTTTAGTATAGATGATTAATCTAGATGGCGCTGTAGGCGTTGTTGTAGGCGTTGTATTTTTCAACCAGTAACTTAATCCCTGGTAACCGGGCCACCATCTATTGGTCATAAAAATTTTTAGCTAATATTCAAATCAACCAACCTCAAATTGAACCTCAAATGGTTCAAATCTTCGAAATAGCGAAACGAAGAACATTGAATCACCCTGTGTTTACGCGCAAGTCACCCGGAAATGAAATTTAGGCACCGGAAATGATGTTTTGGTTCCGGTTTGTCACTGCGTTTATTTTTATTTACCTTGACAGAATTTTTAGCCAATATTCAAATCAACCAACCTCAAATTGAACCTCAAATGGTTCGAATCTTCGAAATAGCGAAACGAAGAACATTGAATCACCCTGTGTTTCCGCGCAAGTCACACGGAAATGAAATTTAGGCACCGGAAATGATGTTTTGGTTCCGGTTTGTTTTTTTTTATGCGAGGTTGGTGGCCGAATACGTTAAACTGCTGTTATTCTTTTATAACTAAAAATGCCGGTACCGGTTCAAATCGCAAGAAAGAATTTAATGTCGTTCTTCAAATTTATATATTTTATGCATTTTTCCATTTTTTTAATTACAGTTACTTTTTAATTAATTATCTTCAAAGAAAAAAATTATCTTCAAAATTTTATTTTAAAAAAATGTAAATTAGTCTAATAAATCAAATTAGAAGTTGTTTTCGTTTGTTAGTATCGGGTATTTATAAATACATAATATATATTATAATATATTATTTATTTATCGCGTAAATTTAATACAGATCTTATCGTTATTATTTAAAAATATTAACCCGATTATTATTTCCATTGCATTTATTTAGACCAATTTTATTTATGCAGAGAATGGAATATAAACAGCAAGATTTTTTTTTCGTGATACTGATGGCCTTTATAGAATAAGATAGTAAATAAAGAGAATCATAACACTTATCAATGAAATAACACTAATGAGAATAATATATATACATATATATTGTTCAATTTCTTTGATGAACAAAAACAATCAATTTGTTAAATGTAATAAATATTAAAATGTTATGTGTAAATTATTAACATAAGCCCATAGATAATAAATAAAGAAACTATGAAAATGTCAGAAACTGTAAATAAAAATTTGGTATTAAATTTATATTTATTTATTTTATTCACTTATATACAAGCGGGAAGATATGCAAATAGTGTAAATTAAATCGCTGTAATAATAACATTGCCTCAATAAAACATCATGCTTTATTTATGAAACGATTTAGACAACTTCAAAGTGTCATAAATAATAAAAAATTAAATATTACGTTTTTATCGCACGTTTTATATCGCAAAAGTTTAGTTTGCCGACATAAATTTTTGTAACAGATAATTTTGAAAAAGATTCTTAATTAAAAAATTATAAATGTTGTCTAAATCACAGGACTTTTTGCTGTTCAAATTATTGGTATATTGGTAAATATTATGCATTAAGAGCTGATGAAGCGTAAAAGCAAGAGTAGGCAAGATAACTTACTTTTGATGTTTGACTTTTTGTTCTTTTTGTTGTTGTTTTCAGCGGGGACTCCAAGCACAACATCAGCTGCCGTCCCTCTTGTCTGATTTCAGAGTAATGGCCCTATGGATATTGAAAATTGAAGGCCTACATATTCTAAACGGTATCCGATACCAATATGATATTGATATCTTTGAATTATCCGTCAATTGTGTCCGATCGATTCATATAGAATTCCGACAATACATATGTATATCCGTCGAAAGCTAAGAGACTCTACTTTCCTAGTATTGGGATAAGTAAGTAGGTTAATAAATATGTAATATATTTTACTCAATGTATGGTACAAAAATTAATGTATGGATAAAATGTTACTAAACTTTTGAAACTTAATTGTTCTCCAAAACTACACGGTTTTCGTTAAACTGTGGATTTAAATAAATGAAGATTAATTTGAATACTTCTCCAATGATACCAGTAACTGAAATATAAAATATAAAAAAAATATACAATAATATTGTAGTTTAATTATATTATAATATATTATATTTTTTTATTAAGGTTCTGTTAAAAATAAAATAACTCCATTTTAACGAAATCCTGCATTCATTTTATACTTACGTTTTTGATGGTAGCAAAGCAGTTACCAGTGCTGTACAGTGTTAAAATATGGTAAAGTTACAATAAAATGGGTGCTTTTAGACAAATATCAACACTGTTATTAACCAACTCAATCGCTTGATAAATGTTAAAGCCTTTAGTACTCGTTTCAACATAAATCGAGTAGCAACATAAATATGTATGCCGATGCGATTAGATTCATTTGAAGGAAATTAACTCTGAATATTTTGTTCTTTCCAGCGAACATTTTATTTCCGAGCACACCGTTATGGCCGTTTTTACGTCGCAGGGACAAGTGGGTGGTCCTTGTCGGTTTATGCCAGCCACACGACGGCAGAACCATCAGTGCCGCAAGGAGTTTGGTTTGCCTGATACTATTCGAGAGGCTCGTCGCTTGGCCACAACGCACTGCGAAGACCAGTTTCGGTACGACCGATGGAATTGCTCCATCGAAACGCGAGGCAAGCGCAATATTTTCAAGAAGCTCTACAAGGAGACGGCGTTCGTGCACGCGTTGACAGCGGCCGCCATGACTCACTCGGCCGGTGAGTAGTTTTATGTTGGTTACTTTTCGCCATAACGTTTTTCCCACCGAAACACTGTGAGAGATCGTCTTTTACAAATTGTTGTTAAGCAAAACATAGCTTTGCTTGGAACAAGATAGCAGAGCAAGCATTTTTTATTTCAAATCAATCAACCATTGAACTAATTAAACAAATCTTCAATTAATTAGTTAAACGATCAATTAACGATTAATTAGCCGCATACTTGTTGCTCGGTGCAACACCCGGCCATGTTGACGGCACCTGTTGCTGTTGACGCCAACTGCTGCTGCTGCTGCATCTGTTACTGTTGGGTTGAAGCTGTGGTGCTAACGTTGGCTGCAGCGACCAAGTGGTTGTTGCTGTTGCTGGCTAAAGATTTGCTGGAACAGTGATTGCCGTTTGAAGCTGCTGATGTTGTTATTGTTGCAGCAGCAATTGCAGTTGTGGTCGCTGCTGGTGTCGTTGACTGGGCACACAGGGCAGGCAGCAACAACAAGAAAGAGCAAAAAGAAAATCGCTCACAACAGGTCTGGGCCCCAAAAGGCGAACGGAAATTATATTCATATGTTTATTAATACACAAATAAATATAAAATAAAAATTAAATATACATATCTTAAATCTTAAAATTCTCTATACACACTCTATAGCGCGTGCCTGCTCCGAAGGTCGCATGACCAAGTGCAGCTGCGGCCCAAAGAAACACAACCGCGTGGATCAGGATTTCCAGTGGGGCGGCTGCAACGACAATCTCAAACACGGGAAAAGAGTGACGCGAAGCTTTCTAGACCTGCGCGGTGGAGACGGCGACGAAGTGACTGAGATATTGCGACATGATTCAGAGGTGAGTAAGGACAACCAACATTTTTATATTCAGATATATTGTAGCTCCTCATGGCAGGTCGGCATAGAGGTCGTCTCCACACTCATGAAGGACAAATGCAAGTGCCATGGCGTTTCTGGGTCCTGCTCTATGAAGACGTGCTGGAAGAAGATGGCGGACTTCAATGCCACGGCAACATTGCTGCGGCAGAAATACAACCAGGCCATCCGGAAGGCACCCAACACACGCACAATGCGTCGCGAGGCGCCCAGCACTCGCCAGAGAAAATCGAAACCCCGACGAAACAAAGTGAGTACTTGTGCTTGTTACATGAGGTGCAAACCAATGCATTTCCTCTCTTTCTCGCACACACATCCAGCACCAATCACAGTACACCACTCTGTACTACTTGGAGACGTCGCCCACCTACTGCTCGGTCACCAAAGATCGCCAATGTCTATACCCCGATAACTGCGCGAACCTGTGTTGTGGTCGCGGCTACACGACGCGCGTTTTCAAGCAGGTCGAGAAGTGCCGCTGCCGTTTCAACAACGGCCGCTGCTGTCAACTCATCTGCGACTACTGCCAGCGCTACGAAGACAAATATTTTTGTAAATAAATTCTTCTCATTGTATTCTCATTCCTATTTAATTACAAAAGTCGATGGTTCGATGGATGGCGGAACGATGGAGGCAACTCATAACACAAAACAACAAAAAAACTACAAAACTACAAAAACAACGCAAAAATATACAGCAATACATATAGAAAACCAAAACTGAAATAATATAAAATTCTGTCGAAAAATGCAGAGGTAGTTATTTCATTGGCAAGGGAACACATCAAAAGGAAGTCTTCCTTTTTTTTTCTTTTGGTTAGCTTGCATTCACAATTGTCAATTGCAAAAATTACACGTTTTGTCCTGCAGGGCCGTTCACACCATATAGCAAATTGCAATTTTTGTGGGACTCAAGCGACATCACTAATATAACGATATATGTTTGAATTATTGACGTATATTTTCGCTGCATTCTTTTTTTTTTATCACCCAAGGACCGCAATAAGGTCGCATAATACCACCGTTGGTTTTTCCAATTTGAAGGCTATCAATAAAAATTGTCCCACGCGCATAACAAAAAATCTGACAATGACCTCTTTCAGTCCATTGTTTTGACTGTTCCTTTGTCTCACTTGTTGTGAAGTGAAACAGCTCCTGTGTTTCTTCCAAGTGACATCCCATCTTGCACACAGCTGTGTCATCTCCAAATTTTCAGTCCATATGCACTTTTTGAGCTATCTGCTAGCTCGCACACTTCCAGTCGACGGTCATCCAATACAACTTTTTCGATTTTCTTCATAATTTCTGTGGTGGTCATGGGTTTTTTACGGGTTAAGCAACATGTGCGAGCATTGTCATGTTGAAAATCAATGCGTCGTGTCTTGTCTTTCATTCTGGGCGTTTTTCCATCAACACTGTCTTTATACGAAGTACTTACAAAAGATGAAGTATAATATTCTGACCCAAAGTCTTTTTGGAATATTGTCAACACGAAAAGGAAGAGTGTAATTTATCCTGAGTTTATGAAACATGATAATACGGAATCCAATAACATCCAGACTATTTGTAGTCGGTTTTGAAACTATTGGCTCTGTCCAAACTATTGGAGAAGATAATCGTTTCCCATATCTCATGGAGTGTTAATTCCTCAATTTCACCGTATCAACATGGTTTCTGTACCGGAAAGTCTACTACTACAAATTTGTTAGAGTTCGTCTCGAAAACTATGAAAAACTTTTCTGTTGATAAACAAACTGATGTAATATATACCGATTTTAGCAAAGCTTTCGCTACAGTTAATCATAAGCTACTAATTTTGAAGCTAAAATTTTTTGGATTTAACGATAATCTGATAAAATTAATTGCCTCGTATCTTACCCAACGTACAGAAATGGAGTAAAGGTGTGAAATCCAATGGATTTCGGGTTACATCTGGAGTTCCACAAGGTAGCCACTTAGGGCCGTTACTGTTTCTAGTATTCATAAATGATTTGCCAACAGTGGTAAAATATGGAAATATACTGATGTTTGCGGACGATATTAAACTGTTTCTATCTTTTAAAAATGAATCTCAAGCCAAAGTTCTTCAAATCGACCTTTAGTCTTTGACAAGAAGTAGTCTTTGTCTACGAAGTCTTCGCTGGGATCCATATTTACCTTTGCCACCATACGAGTCCCGACTTAGGCTGATAAATCTATCGTCACTAGCTGACCGAAGGATTATGCTGAATGCTGTTTTTGTCTTGAATTTGTTGTACGCCGTCACTAACTCTACATACCTGCTAAGCAATATCGACATTAGCATTCATCGTCGCACCTCGAGACGATGTGAACTCCTCCACTTACGATTCTGCAGGTCAACATACCTTCAACATGAACCGCTTAGGAGTGCCTACGTGGATTTTAATTCGGTTTACCAAGCCATTAACTTAACTGACCCCGTCTATGTAGCTAAAAAGAAAATCTTAAACTTTCTTTTAAACTGTTAGATTAATTTTGAATTGTTATTGAATTGAATATAATTGAACTCTTATTGTAAATTACTCATGTAATCTTAATTTATCTAATGTAAACTATAAAACCTCAATGGCTTAGTTTTAAGTTGAAATAAATAAATTAAATTAAATTAAACGAATCAGTTGTTTTCGGTACAGCTCTCCAGTAATGGTTTCACCCGGTTTTAAAAGTTCATAATACTCAACACCTTTTTGGTCCCACCAAATGCAGAGCATTATTCTGGAAGCGTGAACATTCTTCTTCGGTGTCGACTTGGTTGGTTGGCCGGGCTTCACAGACGATTTGTTGCGCTTCGGGTTGTCGTAATGAAGGGCAGACATGCAAAATCGCCTTTCCACCTCAATGGCACCCAATTTCCTTGTTTTGGATGAATCCCAATGCGACACGAGTCTTGACCGAGTAACACCTCCAATTTTTCACCTTCAAACTTTTTCGGCTGCCCAGGCCACTCTTTGCGAAAAAATTACTCAGCAAAACTTCCCGCAAATGTTTTGGGTTTATTTCACCAATTTTCAAAATGTTTCATAACTGAACAAAATATGATGCGCACAATCAAACACTGTTGACTGATTTCGATAGGTTATGAAAAGATCTTCAAAATGGCGTTTATGTCAATAATTTAGAGCGCATACACAAGTGTTGCGCTATAGGATAGGTTTTTAAGTTAACCTATATCTGCATAATGGTGTTTACTACGGGATGCCCTCCGTAAGAAATTGCGTTTAATTGTGTTTATTCTACTTTTATTTAAATATTGTGTAGAATGTTATAACGAAAAAAAAGAGTCAAAACGAAATTACGGACCAGATTGGCAGCACACAAGCTACACTACAAGATCGAAACGGGAGAAAACATCAACAGAAAAACATTAACAACACATTGCATTGCACGTGGACATTCACCGAGCATAAAAGAAATAAGAATTTTACAACAGACTAACTACAAAAAAATATATATAATACATATAATGGAAATGCTGCACATACTAAATATTGATACGGACAAAGGAATGAACTATGAAACGCAAACCCAACATTGTGCTCAAATCTATGAGTACATAATAAAACTTGATAAAGTGAAGCTATCTGATCTTGAGCAGCTTGAAGTTTGATAAATGGAATTTTTGATGATTCAAAACATTTCCTCAAGAACATCAGAAATTATGAGACAATGCCTTGTAACGAGTTTTTTTTCCCAGCCTGTATGAAGCTCAATCCAGGGTTCGCTCAAAGGAGTCTCGTAACCCTCCAACCCTCCGCCACACGAATTTCGAACGACTGTTCTCACAGTCTAGCACTGACTCTCTGCAGAGTTCAGCTCGGTGGATTGGTTTTATCCTTATATCTACTTAACAATTTCTATAACTTATAATACGTACAATGCGTGTGGTTGTGTCTACTTCAAACTAAGGGCAGAGTGCCACGCAGCAGACGGCTGTACAGTTTCCCTATGTAAGTCGCTTAAGCAGGAGTTTTTAACCAGCGTGTTTCTCTACGGAAGGCCCAAAGTAAGGGCTTGGAAGCTCAAGTGCTTCCCGGCGGAAGGCCTTAATTTATATAAGGAAAAGCGAAAGTGCTTCCCTGCGGAAGGTCTCAGGTAAGGGCTTGGGAGCTCAAGTGCTTCCCGGCGGAAGGCTTTAATTTATATAAGGGAAAGCGAAAGTGCTTCCCTGCGGAAGGTCTCAGGTAAGGGCTTGGGAGCTCAAGTAGAGCTAAGCGATATTTCGCGAACTCTGACTTTGTCACAGATACATAAAAGTCACGAGTCACAGTTGCGACGACGATTGCTTTTAAACTGTGACACGCCGTCACAGTTTGCCTCTGGAGCAGATATTTCAGTCACAGTTCTGTTCTAACGAGTATTTTCTACGAAACAGTGACCGGCTGTCACAGGTTGCCCCTGGAGCAGATATTTCAGTCACACTTCTGTTCTAACGAGTATTTTCTACTAAACAGTGACCGGCTGTCACAGGTTGCCCCTGGAGCAGATATTTCAGTCACAGTTAATTTTTGAACTGTTTTGTGAATATTAGATTCTGTTAATTCTTGGAGCAAAACGTAAAAATTTATATATGGTTAGGTTAGGTCAATTATTTAATTGTAAAGATTTTATATACAGGCTTTTATTAAATATTAGTTCATGTAAAATTATCAGAATGTTTCTTAAAAAATTGTGTCTATTTTTTTAAATTATCAAAACAAGAAAAAAGGACTGTTACGTGGAAAAGGGCTTGGCCATAAGCATAAGTATTAAACTAAAAGCTCATTTAATTTTTAGTAAAGTAACAGTATTAATGTAATAATGTAAACATGAAAACGGATATATTGATATAAATACATTATCAATATTGTATTCAGTTATGCCTGAGCTACAAAAGTTTATATAAATTAGTCTATATTATAAATTATCTAATAATGTATATTTCCTTAGCTCTTTTGCTCTGCTGAAAATTCGTTGGTTGACGAGTCTGCCCTAACGAATACTTAATAATACTCGTTCCTGGGTATTGATTCGTTGAATTGAATAATGTTCAAATTAAAGTGTTTGTTATTTCGGTTGTGCATATATTTCGTGTCTTCAAATAATGAGTTTATTAAAAGTTAAAAAACGCAGTGAAATTTTGGCATTTTTCAAGCCGGAAAATGAAATGAAAAATGAAAATGAAATGAATGCTAAATGCAATATTTGCAAAGCTATGTGTTCATTTAAAACGAGCACATCAAATTTAACGAAATACATGCAGAGGAGGCATCCAACAGTAGCTTTGCCTAGGACATCTAAAATAAATAACGTGAGTAGAGTAAGGAGTATGAGACTTGGATTCAACTTGATTTGATTTCCAGAATCCTCGTCAGCAGCAATCTGCATCTTCTGTTAATCCTGATCTCAACACTGATTTGCTGGAGTCCTCAATGGAATTGGAATGCGTAAGTAATAAATCTTTGAACTACAAATTGTAAAATTTCATTCTAATTAAATAATTCCCGTTAAATAATCCTGCGCCTAGTTAGTGATTTTGTATTCAAAATTAGAGCAGCAATCTCAATACGGTTATTATAATTAAAAAAATTTTAATTTAAGACTCGGCAGCGGGAAACTGTAGCTTGCGCCAACATTGATATTTTAGAAATTACGAACATATATGTATGTCCAGCAAAACATTCCATCATTGCTTGGATTACAAAAGCTTTCAAAGAAATCTATAGAGAAGATAGACAGGGAAATTTTAAAACTTTTTTATTGCGATTATCAACCATTTCGCATTGTAGAAGATATTGGTTTTAAGGCGCTAGTGCACGCGCTGAATCCTTTGTACGAACTACCCAGCAGACATACATTGTCAAAAACTCGAATAACGGCGCTGTATGAGGAATGTCGAGTAAAAACAAAAAAGTTCTTTCACAAGGACTGACCTTTTGCGTAACAACAGATTGCTGGACATCGAGAAACAATACTAGTTTTTTAGCAGTTACTGCACATTTCTTAAGCGCTGATTTTAATTTACATTCTATTTTATTAGAATGTTGCCCAGCAAATCAATCTCATACCTCCATCTTCTTAGCCACCGAATTAAAGCGGATAGTTAATGACTGGGGTATTGAGGACAAAATTCTGCTAGCTGTGTCTGATAACGCAGCAAATGTAAAAAGCGCCATTCTCAATAATTTAAAGTGGAAACACTTTGGCTGCTTGGCGCACACTATAAATCTTATAGTGAAGGATGGTTCAAGGCAGAGTGAAGTAATATTAGTCGTGGAAAAAGTAAAGAAAATTGTATCACATTTTAAAAGAAGTTCGACTTCAAATGCGATTCTTATGCGACAACAACAAAATTCAAGTGGTGAAGTTTTAAATCTTCTGCAAGATGTAGAGACAAGGTGGAATTCTACATTACATATGTTACAGAGATTTTTCGTGCTTCAAGACGCTATCAAAAGTACTATGGCTTTAATTGAAAGCGACCTCCAAGCCTCACCACTGCAGACTGGCAGGTTTTAAATAATTTATGTATGGTTTTAAAACCATTTGAGGATGCTACAGTCACAGTCAGTTCGGAGAATTACTGCACAGCATCCTTAGTGATTCCAATAACAAATGAATCAATAAATGTATATGCTAATTTATTAAAAAAAACCTTCCCAACTGCATTAAACTTATGCTGGAAAAGTTTTACGAAAATTTATGTGAACGGTTCCGAAATATTGAGAGGAGCCAATCTCTACAGTTTGCGACTTTTTTGGATCCGAGATTTAAAAATATCGCTTTTGCTGACCCACTAGCTGCGGAACATGCAAAAAAAATTTGTATAAATGGAATAGCAGAGTTCATGGAAAGAAGTTCTCCAGCGCAGCGTGAAATAAGTCAACCAGTGGCGTCTTCAACATCCAACGATCTGTGTTTATGGAATTCTTTTGACTGCATCGTTTCGAGTTTCAAGCCTCATGGGACCAGTAACTCAAAAGCAATTTTGGAGATTCAGCGTTATTTGGAAGAGGAAATAGTTCCGCGTACATCAAATCCATTAGAATGGTGGCGGAATAATAGGTATAAATTTCCGGCATTGTCGATTGTGACACAGAAAAAGCTTTGTGCTTTGGCGACGTCAGTCCCATGCGAGAGATTATTCTCTAAAGCTGGGCAGATATTGACAGATCGTCGAAGCAGTCTAAGCGACAATAAGCTTAATATGCTTGTATTTTTAAATACAAATTTCAAATATAACCAAAGCAATTAGAATTAATTCGTTATTATAAATTATTATTATTATAATAATATAATCATATATATAATGTATATAATAATATATATAATGTATATAATAATATAATATTGTTATTAAAACATTTTGCATTTAATATAAAACAAGGTTCTCTTAATAGAACACTCTTTAAAACTTTATTAAATTGTTTACATTTTAATTTACATTTATTTTATTTTAAATAAACATATTGTTTATTTACAGCCTTATTTCAGCTCTCAATGAAAACGAAGGTTTGTAATTTGAACAGAAAATTTTCTATATTACATTATTCTATTTTCTATATTACATTCTATATTATTATTATAACAGAAATATTTTTAAAGTTAAGCGAAAATACTCATTTTCAGCACTATTGTGAACATACTATAACGTGGAATAAGCGCCCTGTCGTCTTATCTTAAAAAGGCTGTTAGTTTATGTCACGAGTCACAGGCTTTTGCACCTGTGACAGCTGTCACTGTCACTGGTTGGAACTGCTCCACAAAAATCACCATATCGCTCAGCTCTAAGCTCAAGTGCTTCCCGGCGGAAGACCTTAATTTATCGAATCAAAATGCTGGTTAGGTTAATCTCCTGGTTAAGGGGCTTTCCTATCGGTGGTGTGCAAATATGGTTGCACGCCGGTGGCCTGCGCTGATAGGTGAATGATAGGGCATTCACCGCGGACCGAAGTCGATAGGTAATATATAGGAATATTACCGCGGGCCGAAGCCGACAGGTGAAGTTGCAAGATTTGTTTAGGATCTTAAGCAGAGATAATGAGATAGGACACTTCGAATTCGCCGCTTAGGCCCATATTACATTGCAAACAGTTGTTCGATCAAACAGTCCAAAGAAATGAACTATTTCACTCTCCCGTCAAATCTGTTTGCTTGCTATGTTACATTGCAAACACAAACAGTCAAACACTTTCCGTAGTATATATACATAATTAGAGTTGCTTTGTGCAATTATTTTCACGCAATCCTCCTTTTTGCCGGCATAAGTGCAGCTTTTTCACTCCAAAACATGCATACTTTTTTATTACACCACACAACAACTCTCTTCTGTTTGTAGTTTGCACGCATCGTCTGCAAACAGAGTATTTGCTGTGCCAACAGTTCATCCGTTTTCATTCTCTCACGGATGAACTGAGAGTTGACAGCTTTATACTGAAAACAAAAACAATGTGACTGTTTGATCGAACAACTGTTTGGCCCATATTACATTGCAAACAGTTGTTCGATCAAACAGTCCAAAGCAATGAACTATTTTACTCTCCCGTCAAATCTGTTTGCTTACTATGTTACATTGCAAACACAAACAGTCAAACACTTTCCGTAGTATATATACATAATTAGAGTTGCTTTGTGCAATTATTTTCACGCAATCCTCCTTTTTCCAGCATAAGTGCAGCTTTTTCACTCCAAAACATGCATACTTTTTTATTACACCACACAACAACTCTGTTCTGTTTGTAGTTTGCACGCATCGCCTGCAAACAGAGTATTTGCTGTGCCAACAGTTCATCCGTTTTCATTCTCTCACGGATGAACTGAGAGTTGACAGCTTTATACAGAAAACAATAACAATGTGACTGTTTGATCGAACAACTGTTTGCAATGTAATATGGGCCTTTGCAATGTAATATGGGCCTTAAAAAATCGGTTTGACGTCTATTTTTTATGAGCTGTTGAATTCATGTACACTATACGTGATCGCTACCATGTTGTTGTTCTTGTTTTCTGTCTTTCAGTATGTTGAAAAAATCAGCTGTTTCATGTTTCACCACGGACTCTTTTAGTTATGAAATCAGCTTGGCTAGACGCAGTATCTTTTGAAACGGTTTCACTACTGGTATATCGATACCATCGGTGACTACACACACTGGTTTCTCATTTGGTTTCAAAAGTCGTAAATATGTGATGCCAAAGTGTTTGTGAAATTTACTGAATATCCAAATGTTGGCCAGAGTGAGAGAAAATATGAACACGCTTTCGGCAAACTACGTTGCTCTTCTTTCGTTTGACAACTGCTGTGCGTGCAAAGAAACTGAGAACCAGGGTCTATTTTCGTTTCAAAATGTTCATGTGTACTTCGCCACACAAAATCGTGTGCTTTCGCCGCAGTATCGCATGCACGCATGCAATATTGATTTTAATGGGTGTAATTGTCGAAACGTCAAAAATATATTTAATATATTAACCTTTTGTTTATGCTCACATTATATACATGATGTATCTACCAGTTCCTTATAATTATAATAAATCTATACTTTTAGATTTTACATAGTATTTGTTGATTTATTTCACATATTTAATTGGTATAAAGTAGACATTGTGCTAATTTTTGGCTGTCAGTGCATAGTTGTTCGAATTTTTACAAAAAAAATTAAGATTAATGACTCCAGAATGGTCGCATTTATATTTTTACATTTGTTTTCTAATATTTTAGCAACTTAAATATTGTTATACATCGTTTATGCATTTGGGGGTCAAACATCCGTTTGCACCTACCATTTTAGGTTTGGGAAACTTCACCACCTTTGTTTATATATGGTGAAATTTATATTTTAAAAGCCAATGGCCTTGGCTATACACAGTGTCTTTTGATATGGTTTCAGTTTATGGAGAGAGAGATGAGGAAGAAAGATAAAAGTCTACAATCTGGTATGGAGTGTAAAGAATTTTTAAAACGAAAATAGACGCTGCTTCTCAGTTTTTTTGCACGTACACAAGTAAGCAGTTGTCAAACGAAAGAAGAGCAACGTAGTTTGCCAAACGCGTATTCATATTTTCTAACACTCTGGCCGACATTTGGATATTCAGTAAATTTCACACACACATTGGCATCAAGTATTTACGACTTTTGAAACTAAATGAGAAACCACAATGTGTAGCCACCGCAAGAATGATAGAATACAAGATTACGCAAATCAGGTTTCAAAAATGCTTCGTTCTGCGCATCCACGTCATCATAGTTCTCCAATATAGCGAACTGTCAAATTAATGTGCGGTTTGCATGTAAAAGTGTAAGTTTTTGTGTGAAATATTAAATATTATTATAATTGCTCGGGTTTAGATGAACTATCCCGAAAAATTGTGTAAAGTGAATATATTTGTGTAGTTAAATAGAGTCGAAAATCTACATCGGCATCATATTGCTTACCAATTGCAGCAACAAAACACAATAATTCTTTGGCCAATAGCAAGTCTGAGATTTGCAGCCAACAACTTTTCATTTCATTTTTTCATTTCATCATTATAATTTTATTTATAATAATAATAATTTATATTAATATAGCTTATATTAATTTCAAATATTAAATTTATTTAAAGAAAATCGAAAGAGCTATGTAATAGTCTTACATAGTTTCCGTTTCTTTTTGTGGGCATTTATCTTTTGAGAAGGCGTTTATCTGGAGGAAAAGTGAAAAAACTACACGAACCTCCCCGTGGTTGAAACTTTCACAATTGTTCACTCTGCACTTCATTTTATATTATTTTGTCAATATATTTTATTTTGCAGTATCGCAATGGGAATGCAATTCATGCAAGCAAACACAAATATGAACTATGTTGACGTCACGCGATGGAATGTCGGTTGTCAAAATTTTTGACGGCGAATAACGGACCTGCGATTGCCCAACTTGTATTCCTATTATTCTTGTAGCCACCGATGGTATCGAAATACCAGTCGTGAAAGCATTTCAAAAGATACGACATCTAGCTATGCTGATTTCATAACTAAATGATTCCGTGGTGAAGCATGAAACAGCTGATTTTTTCAACATACTGAAAGACAGAAAACAAGAACAACAACATCCCAGCAAAAATCGACATCGAGCTCATCGGGATTTGAACCACGTCCTCAAGGCTGTAAGGCAAACACGTTATCTTCTGCGCCACCGCGGACGTCTTCGCTTATCATAAAATCTCATGTTTTGAATAAAAAAATATGCGTCTTATTTTTATATTTTTCTATTTTTCCATTTATCTCTGCATTCTTTATAAGAAAGAAAGAGAAAGCTTATGAGAGCTTCTTATTGCATTCTGTGGAATCCATAGAAGAATATGAAGAATAGCCATTAGCATTTTGGTAATGCATTATGGAATGAGTGATGAAACTAAGCCATTCCGAAATGTTGAAAAATTTTTGCTGGGCAAGAATACAAACACACATACTACAAGAATTGTTGCGGAGATAAAATGTTTTAATCGCTGGTGGGATTTGAACCTGCGATATGCGGTTTCCTAAGCTCGGTTACTTAAAAAGAGAAAAAGAATATTTTTGATCGCTGGTGGGATTTGAACCTGCGATATGCGGTTTCCTAAGCTCGGTTTCTTAAAAAGAGAAAAAGAATATTTTGATCGCTGGTGGGATTTGAACCTGCGATCTTTTGGTGTATTCTGTTGATTAATGCCAGAGATAATGAGATAGGACACTTCAAATTCGTCGCAAAACACAATGGCATTTTCACTAACACTACGATAAAAAATTGTGATTTTGTGCAAAAAACTTGTACTTCGCTGTGAAAAACTTGTACTTCGCTGCAAAAAACTTGTACTTCGCCGAAAATAAATTGATCGCATGAACGCATGCAATATCTGTTTTTCAGGGGTTCGTTTATGAAACGTCAAAACAAATAAATAAAAATATTATCCTTTTTATATGTGTAAAATATATATAAAACATAACTCCCCGTTCCGTATAATGGTAATTAATATATGCTTCCATATTTTACCAAGTATTGGTTGTTTATTTCTCATTTTTACTTTGGTATAAAGTAGTCGCTGTGCTGATGTTTTGTTGCAAATACGAAGTTGTTCGCCTATTGCCAAAAAAAATTACGATTAATAAATCCAGAATGGTCGCATTTATATTTTTTCGTTTCTTCTCAAATATTTTTGCAAATGAAGTATTGTCATACATCTTTGATGCACTTGGGGGGTCAAGCATCCGTTCGCACCTACCATTTTAGGTTTGGGAAACTTCACCACCTTTGTTTATATATGGTGAAATTTATATTTTAAAAGCCAATGGCCTTGGCTATACGCAGTATCTTGTGAAACGGTTTCATTCAGTTCGTTTGAGAGAGAGATGAGGAAGAAAGAGAAAAGTCCATACTCTAGTATCGAGTGTAGAGAATTTTTGAAAATAGACCCTGCTTCTCAGTTTCTTTGCACGCACAGTTTGCCGAACGCGTGTTCATATTTTCTCTCACTCTGGCCAACATTTGGATATTCAGTCAATTCCACACAAACTTTGGCATCACGTGTTTACGACTTTTGAAACCAAATGCGAAACCACAGTGTGTAGCCGCCGATGGTATCGACATACCAGTAGTGAAACCGTTTAAATGATACTGCGTCTAGCCAAGCCGATTTCATAACTAAACCAATCCGTGGTGAAACATGAAACAGCTGATTTTTTCAACATACTGAAAACCAGAAAACAAGAACAACAATATGGTAGCTCTCACATATAGTGTACATGAATTCAACAGCTCATAAAAAATAGACGTCAAACCGATTTTTGAAGCAGCGAATTCGAAGTGTCCTATCTCATTATCTCTGATTAATGCCGCGAATGCGCTGCGACTGTGTTGTTGTTGTTTTCTTTGTTTGGTTTTACTTACTTTTACATTAGTGATCTTAATTGTAATAATATTAATTGTATCTTATTTGTAACGTTGTGCACGTTACAGCCTGTTTTCAAATTACTTCATTCGACGATAACATCATAGCAGAGAATTTTATGCCGACATTTAAAATTCAGGGACAAATCTACCACAGAGCTGGCTGTCTGCTTCCTTTTTCCAGCAATGATCATAAATTTCTACAAATCTACTTCATCAAGAATGGAAAGGAACAATCGAATGCACGCTGCCAAATCTGTACTGGAATCAGAAAGCGTATTATTCAGTCGTTGCAAAAAATGGCACATGACAACAAGAATTTAATTCGGAAGTTCAAAATTACGATTGATCTCATGCCATCAGACAGCTCTAGAGTTATTATTCGTGCTGATCAAATACCAGCAAATGAGCATGTCAGACGATATAACACAACAGTAGATGAAGTAGCAATTGTCATTGTTGGAGAAGAATTTTATTTTCGCGATATCGTTTTGCATCGCAGAAATGAGCCACTAAGAGGATTGCCAGCACTCATAGATCCATTGTAATATCCAATTATTTTTCCAGACGCTCAAGACGGTTCTCATTTGCACATCAAAATGATAAACACAGTAACAGGTAACCGCAGAGGCAAAAAAGTGAGTGCAACGAATTACTATTCCTATCAGATTATGGTACGTGAAAATGAAAATAACCATATTCTGAAATGTCGGCAGCTCTTCCATTATTACATCGTCGATATGTACGTGAAAATTGAGTCAGAACGACTACTATTCATTAAGCTCAATCAAAAGAAACTGAGATCAGAAGAATTTATACATTTGAGAGACGCGGTAAGTAATGATGGTGATAAAAGCAACGTAGGAAAGATCATCTTATTTGCCTGCCACTTATACTGGAAGTCCGCGATATATGCACTAATATCCGCAGGACGCTATTTCGTATTTGGGGAAATATGGTCGTCCTGATTTTATTATTTGAATTTAGAACACGAAAGCTTTTCTCATTACATGGTCCTGGGCAATTACATACTCCAGGACATGTTGCTCATGGACATGTTGCATACTCCAAAGTCGGTAAACCGTCTGATCTTTTCGTTTATACAGAAAACGGAGAAACTAAAAGTGTACTCAATTCACTAGCTTTACAATAAAAAATGATTTTTGTGAAAAAATGTCTATTTTTCATCCTTTTCTTTTATTCCACGGTTTAGCCACAACAAGGCAAGGTATTGAGTAGGATGATGTGTGAATCTCGGTGAATCTACATACATATTTTCGCTAGAATACCATTCATTTCATTTTAGACTGAGCCACAGCAACGCGTGGGCGAGTACAAGTAGTATTTTCATAAAATAAAATTATTTTAGGCAAAGTCCAATTTATGATGTGGCAACATTATTGGAAATCAAGAGTGTGTACCCAAAGAGTGGAGTGTAAATGAAAGTATGATTTTAAGAGATTGGCTGTCTCTGTGTGCTCATTCCAGATTCAGCCCAATAAAAAAGCTTATTAGAATCCAGCTGACAGTCGCTTTCTTTTGAATTTAGCCCGTAATTTGAAGAGGAAGAAAGCAAAACTTAGGATAAATTTTGTGTCAGATAATTCAACACCTTTGCGGGTATACATATCTAGTATACTATACTTTCTAGGAAACCTCTTCGAATTTGTTTTATAAATTTGAACAGTTTGCATACATCAAGTGGATTCATGTGATTTCCGTAATTAATCAGGCTTGGACTATATCTAAAAAGGCCGAGGTATGTATTCAGATTTGAAAGTCACGTAATTAGCGAGGAAACCAACTTGGAGTTATCAGTCACTTGTCAAGCACCAAGTAAGCGATAAAGTACTAAATGTTGGTAGCAACCAAGTATTTTCAATGCCGCACCAGACATATGATTGAATGGGCGGCATTAAGTTGTCTATCGCCGTTCACCCAAGAATCAGAAATGTTTCTTGGGTATCTTGGGTATTCTTGGTATAAAAGAGAGTATCGTGTCTTAGCTCGGTTGAAGGGCAAAACGTGGAGAAGAGAGCTTAATTCTTTATACTCGTATAAGCTCCACGAACTCCTGCGAGGATGCGTGTGTGCGATTCTGCGCACATGAAAACGTGAGAGTCTCCAGAAGTGGGAGCTCCGTTGTCGTTATCGGAAAGAACGAACTAATATAGTGAAGGTAGAGGGTTGTATCGCGGTCTTTTATTTTCTGACTTGCTTGAAGTAATGGAAAACTTTCAGGTGCTTCTGGCGTGTGAAGAAGCGCGGACGTGTTGTTCTACGAGCGTCGAGAAAATTAGATACAAAAGTATTATATATAACGGAATGTGTACATGGGCCAGAAAATAATAAGTGGATGCGCTCAATTCATGAACTAATCTGTAAACGATTCAATTATATAGAAAACTTTGTCGTGTTTTAATGTTTGTTGTTGACTAAATCATATATTTTATAAGATATATAAATATATTCTATTGTTAATATTTTGTGTAATTTGTAAAAATTTTTACAGTGCATTTTTCAAAAGTAGGATTTGTTTAAATATAAAGCTCTCGGAAGAAATTGAAGAATTATAATTTATACATATGTATGTATATGCACTGCATTGCTTAAACAGCCTGGTGACACCCGAAAAACGTGCCAACAAATCAATATTAAACTGCAATATGACAAAAATAGCAAATGGTTTGAATGAACAGATACATTTTGCTCAAGCAGAAACAATAAAAACGTGAACATTCTGAGCTCCAGTTTATAAAATTGTGTATAATACAGTTGTATTGATCGCCATCGTTTCAGTAGGGGTCGTCTTTCAGCAAACATCAATTCATGCTTTGTAGCTGCACAAACCCAACAAGAGCCCCACAAATCAAATGCACCCCGCTGGAATCCAGTTTCCACGATTAACATTATTAATTACTGCCACTTCAATCGACAGCACCACAGCTGGAACTGTGGTACCTGGTTGATCCTCCTCAACAAGGACATTGCGGCGTTTCCGTGGTTTCGCCATCTGCCGCATACCAACAGACACCAGATACCAAAGCAGAGCTGCACACTTTCGCCGCGAATGAACAACTAACTGGTCGACGTCTTTCTTTTCGACAGCACTTTTGCTGAGCAGGTAAGTCGCGAAGTTCTATTAGCTAAGCATGATTGCAAAAGGTACATTTAAACTCACGCACCAGGTATCATTTTTCAGAAGCTAGTTTTCGAAACCAATTATTTTTCAGGGTAGTACACAATCTAACAGTATCGACATAGTCTAACCATATCAAATCAAATATACAATATACTGGATATATGTACATATCCATACATACTATGAAAATAACAACATCCAATCTATTAGATTGGAATTGAATATCACGGAGACTATCTTTGCGAGTACTTCGATGCATTGAGGCTATGAAGGGAAATGTAATAGAAATAAACAAAGCAGAATTTGTCTTGAATTCTAAAATGTATTCTTTAATGTATTTCCGGTTATTAAAACCATATGAAAATTATTAAACATAGTTCTATATTATTAAAAATATAGTTCTCAGATTCGTTTGTATAAAGTTAGTCTAGTCTAAATTTGTTTGTTCCATAGACACCTTCAACGGGGAAAAATTGATGAAGACAAAATTTTATTATTTTTACACCCTACACACGAAGTGATGAGCGTGGCAGGTACTAGTGTATAAAAGTATATACGAGTATATTCTTGATCAGCTTCACCTCCTGAGTCGATTTAGCGTGTGTCTGTCTGTCTGTCTGTCCGTCTGTGAAAATCACGATTACAAGGGATGTCTTCATCAAATTTAGCACAAATATTCCCTGTAATAAGAAACTCATTGGTATAGAAAATGGCACCAGCGATTTAACGGATAACGGCGGTCCGTTAAATTATTAGAAGTCAAGTATAAATTCTGCCTGCGGATGTGGGGTACATGAACTTCGGGCAGGTCAGAGTTAACACTCTTTCTGGTTTTATTTTCTTTACCCAAAGTATGGCGCTGAAGACGCCGGGAAACTATTCGTGCCGCTGATGAAAAACTGTTGTTGCTTCCGCCGCTCCACAACTCGCTGAGCCTCTCGGTCATTACTTGGCAGCCGTTTTCGCTTTCACATTCTCTATTCGCTTTAACAATCCATATTTTTACAAAAACAGTCTTCCTGTGATTATCTTGACTAAGATGCATACAAACATACGAGTATACCATATATGTATATGTATATATATATACATACATATATATGTATATATAGATGCATATGTACGAATGTCGATGCCAAGAAATACTGATTCCAAGGTACAGAATTCATAATGAACTCGTTCCAATACACTTAATTGACAAGTGTTTTTTATTGATATCATTTAGAGACTGATGCGTGTTTAAGTAGTAAAAACATGTCCAAGGCTAGCTCATAGTCTGGTTATACTTTTAAAAAGCTGAAACATACGTTTTATAATGCAAAAATGCTTGTAATGTCCCCCTTCCGCTTCTCGTTCTCCTGCCGGTGAAATCGTTTTCTAGTACGCGTCATCAACGGTTTTTTAAGCATTCTTAGCTGTAGTGTAACAGTATTCTATTAGAATAAATAACATACACAACAATACATTTCTTTAATAGAAATAGACTTTTCGAGAAATTAGTGTAACCAACATCTGAGATGCTCATGATATCCTTAGCAGTCCTTATACTGCACAAAATGCTTGTGCAAAACGGCTGTTGCGCGGTCTTTTTGCACGTTTGTTGTCCTCCTTGTCCACCAGAATTGAATTGTGATTGAATTGTGATTGCTTTTGTTATTTTGAACACATTTATTAGAATTTTGTTCCTCTTGAACTCTATTTTTCCGCATTTGTCTACTAGTTTCTTCACTGATTGTAACAGCAGGGTGCCGTTTTTAGTAGACTCTTTTCGCTTTCGAAATGGAGTTAAAGATTCGAACTGCACAAAAAGAATACCAGCAAAAGCTCTGCAAGAGGGTGTCTGCAGGCGAATTCGCTGCAGTTCGAGCAAATTGTGAATTCAACGCGCAGCGTATGAGAATACTTCGAAGCTCAAAGCTCTCAACCGCCTCTAAATTACGCTAGTTTCGTGAGAGAACGCGAGTTGTGCGTGAGTGATATTGAATAAATGATTGTGTTGTGTTGTGTTGTCCGAGCGACGGTGTGTGTAGTTGGAGCTCTTGACATTCATATCAGCTTTAATTTTTATAGACATTAAAAACATCACATCAAGAGCAGGGAAAAGGCAATGCTCAACAATAGAGCTATTAACTAAAATCAGATCGCGATGCGTTGGGGCTGGAACTGGTATTGCTCGTCGGAGCAGGCTAACGGACAGACAAAACAAGAAGCCTCACCGCAAACAAAGATTACCTGACCTAACACCAAAAAACAAAAACATTTCGAAGGTAAACACAAATTTCAATGCAGCGGAAAGAAACAAGGAAGGGACGAAGTGAAAAAATGTGACTGAAGCAACATGGTGTGAACGCGTGATGCATGGTGTAAAAATAATAAGTTCAAAATATAACTAACATACCGATAACGCCATACAGCAGTCTCAGTCAGCTGTTCACCACCGAATCGTAGCACAGCAACAACATTCATAAAAGCAGCAGAAACTCAGTGGCAGCAGAAAAGAGTATCATCACCAAAAATAAACCAGTTGATGCTAAACAAAGCTGATCCCAGACGGTGGGTGACTTTAATGTTAATTCGTAGTAGAAATAGGAATTGCTAGAAATGTGAACCAGTTTACGATGTATTTTACTGTTGTATAAACACGTGCACATTAATGATTCCTCGTGAACTTCGTGGTTTTAACGGTTTGGTGCATGTCAACATCGCTTACAATACTCTCCGAAGGTAGATTAGAAGTGCGTTGGTATATAGATGTTCGGTTATAAAATCGTAAACACATGTCAACGTGTATGGATTATACATTATAATTTAATAAGTATGTATCATATATATGTACTTGTACATTATAATTACAAGTCATCAGCAAATAACTTTTGTTGTCCACATTTGTGCCCTCCTTTCGTATCTTCCATGTCAAATGAAATTAATTTAACAGCCAGATACACAATAATACACAATCACCACCGCTCTGTTCTGGGTCAATTGCACCAACAAGAGTGAATGGAATGGGTGAAGAATTCGAGATTTCACTGTGGACCGAACCGAAGCAGCATCATGTTTGCAACAACAGTGTTACTTATTTGCTTATAATGTACCCTTAACGAGTATCAGACGAACATTTCGTCAGTTCTAGAATATATTTTAGAATATTTCAACATTAACTACTTCCTAATTTATATCCTCTATTAATGCATTTATTGTGCGCAATATCAAATTTCTCAAGTATATCAAGCTCGATGTTGGTAAAATTTACAGTAAAGAACACTTATCATTTTGTACTACAATACATTTCGTTATTTCGGAATAACAGACTAACTCAACCTAAGGTCCTAATTTATAAATTCGCGTAAGACAAGAACCTAAGAGTTACTTTTGTTCGTAACATCTAAATAAAAATATTAAGTGTAATTAATCTTACGTCCATAAAAAAAGGTGTAAAAACAAAATAAAATAAATCGCAATTGCTGTGTAGGAATTAAACAAATCTTTAAATAATTCTACTGGAAAGTAAGAAAACAGACTTTTTCGCCGACCCTTTATAATTGTCCTTAATTATTTGTTAGGATTCATGTGTCGCATTAGTTATTGTGGCATGAGTGCAGAGCTTTCGTCTACCAAAGTAAATTAAATCAGAAAAGAATAAGTGTGTCTTTTTATATATGTATTATTACCATTATTCGCCTGAAAATCATTTTCAGGCGACTCCAGCAGTAACTTTGTAAGGTATTTTGTAATAACGTTACTAATTTTCCTTCAATTAGATTAGGAACCGTAACATGTTGAAACCGATTTGTACTACAAACATTCTATCCCATTCCCGGAGCATAATTTGACATTGTTTGGCAATTATTTCTTCTTACATGCGCCAATTAAAGCAGACATTGCATTACATTGACGCAAAGTAAAGAAATTAGCGTATATTGTATGCATGTACATATGTACATATGTATGTACATATGTAGGAATGATTATTTGGTTTCTTTATTCTCCCTCTCTATCTCACACCCCTCTTTATCAGCCCTTCTCTCTACCACTCTTTCCTCTTCATCCGTTGCCAAGCAGATGTTCGGACTTTCGACATTTCAAAGTTATTTAATGTTTTTATGACAAGCCTTCAAAACTTTTTCTCATTTCATATTTTTCATACATTCAACATTCATTCATTCCAGAATACTGTTTTTTCTATCAGTAATTCAAGGTGTGCGGTGTTTATTATCACAGATCATAAAGGAACTAGTATTTCAACATCAGATAACACTGAACGTGTTAATTGAGATACGTGATAGTCTTTAATTTTGTAAGTCACTGCGTAACAGCAAAATGGGAAAAGCAACCATGAGCCTCTGCAACCGTAGTTTTGAAACGTTCGGAAAGGTTTCTCACAAAACTAACTCTTCATCGGATATCTAAATGCTTTGAAATTTTAAGTCTTTTACATACGAGTATGTGCGAGTTTATCATATAGCGTATGAATGCACATATACAGTATCAAATAGAAAACTACTACAACTACTAATAAACATCGTAGTTGTGATCATTTCCTTCGACAAGTGTCTGTACTGTATTGTAGTTTCAGCTGGAAGTGTAGCTCTCAGGAGCAAAATAGTTAGGAAAAAATTGGTGTGAAACTGCAAGATGAGGATTCAAGATCGATTCTTAAGTATAGATCGAGTCTATTCTCAATGCACTTTTGATTCTATCGTTTTTGCTTTGAGTCCTTAAAAGTTTTAATCCACGCGACTTCAACGTGACACTTCACAAATATTGAAGTATGATAAAAGTGCTTGATTTCCACGGGCCGACAGACGAACACACACAACTATATTTGACCTGTGGTTAACTCCGATAAGGAATATGTAAATGCACAGATTATTCTATATAGTGTGTCATCTTCCTGTCCTAAAGTTTCTTCTGCTTATTAAAAGGATGTGTCAAATTTATCGATCTTTAACAAGGACACTAATGTCAATTGTTATATGTATTTATGGTATTACTACGTTTTCTTCTCTTTATTTTGAACTAGGTAAGTGCAATTAGCATAAGGCCTGTTTTACTCTAGTTGTACAAATTGTTGAATAAATAAATAACGTTGTGCGGTCGCTCTATTCTTATCTTATAGCATCCTTAAGAGCTACAAAGCATAGCTGATACTAAACTGTTTTCAATACTAAATACTACAAATAATTGATTTAAACATCTACTGAGTATTTATTCAATATGCGCAACTATATTAATACTTTGGAAAAGGTTGATAAGAAAGGGAATACCAACAACAACATGTACATAAATAAAATTAGCACAGCAATATCAGTTAAAGAGGGTTTATTGAGAGCGCTCTTCTCAACAAATATTTCTGAAGCGACAGTAATCAGAACGTGGTTTAGTGTGCTGTTGGTTGGGCTCTGGTATAGACCAACATTACATTTATTTTCACTTAAATGCCGCGATCGTGTTTCAGTGTGATAGTCGAGTATACTCAATTGTAAGTACGCACTTCAATGCGATGAAACGTTGTCCGTATCAAGTGCATCCTTCCGCGGTAAATTAAGCTTTAGAAAACTCTAAGAAACTGTAACATTTTTTTAGTTTTATTCTTTAATAACTTTGTGTTAAGAAAACTTATGTTAAAGAAATTATTAGAATTTACTCGGAGAACTCTTAGATACTGGTCTAAAGCCCATATTTAATCTAGTGTAGATAAAGTAGAGATATATAGATAATTATAAATTGAAATTATTAGATGCGTTTGTCCAAGGTTTTAAATATTTTAACGTAAATATTGTTATCTCGCCAATGATTCCTTTGAGTTTCAAGAGAAGTACTCGCACAGTGATGGTAATCAGCAAAAACAAATACAAAGAAATTGAAACTGGAAATAATAAGTACAATCCAGAAAGTACTCAGTTTGGAATTATAAACGTTTCTTACTGAAATCGTTTCATATCTCTTTTTGGTGCATATGAACATTTGGATTTTGCTACAGAATATAAGGCGTTAAAACCCAGGAAGCAAAACGCGTGAACAGCAGCCACGCCCCTACTACTTCGTTTAATTAAATTTTTCCAAAACTTTTAGGTGTGGGGTATCTAAGATTCGACCAGCCCGAATATAGCACTCTTACGGGGTGCATTTATTTCTTGAATTATTACCAACTGCTATTATAATTAAATACCTTTTGTATATGTCTCTAGTGTCTGTTCCTTTTAATCAATTTCAATGAATCATATAATGTGTAGGTTTTTTCTTCTCTACTGCACAAAATGCAGATTAAATTTTATCTGCATTAAAAGTTATCAGGTATTACGTCCCACTAAATAAACATTGTTTATCAACATATGTTGCTAAGCACCAACTAGGATCTAAACGTGAAATTTCGTTGCTGAGATTTATCTGACAACGATCTGGTTGATTGAGTGAGAAAAAAAGACAACACCACCTCCAGGAGATGGGCAGTGAAGTTGAATTTTATTTTATTTAATATTTATTTAAAATTTTTATAATAAAAAAGAATTAATTAAAAATGGGAATTGGTCGAAATTATTGTTATGCATTTGTCATTAAAAGTGTAATTTTAGCAATACAATAATCTATTTTTATATATATTGGTTCTCTTGTTTTCAACTTACAGACCGTGGACCATGCAGGGTGCAAACGGAGAAGACGAAGCATCAAAGGACCCTAGAATAGGTGAACAGGATTTTACTCAGCAATTTACAGAAAATGATTTCGAAGGTACTGTAAACAACCTATTTTTAGGTTGAGACCAAAAGACCAAAGTTGAGAGGCAAGACCAAAAATTTATAATAGAAATCGGACATTTTCAAATACAATGGAAAAGGGAATACTGTCAATTCTAACACCCGTTGTTTAGCTATACACAAATTCACGATTTTCCACCCGATACTGTCAACCTATTATAAGTTATATGAGTATATGTGTGAAATTACATACATATGTATATACATATTACTACACTATAAAACAACCACCAGAGAAAAGTTTCTTCGTGTTTATTTAAAAACGTAATTTATTAATATTAGAAATATACTATTGTATAATATTAACGACCTATACACATTCGAGTTTCTCATAGACAGGATAGTGACCTAGTAAATTTGACTCCATTTATACACAAATTTAATTGTTTCAGGTTTCATTCCACACAGTATTTTAAATTCAAACTTAACACCAACGATACATTTCTCATTACAGGACATCGCGCCCACACCGTGTATGTGGGCGTTCATGTTCCCGGCGGACGACGTCACTCTCAGCGAAGACGCAAGCATCACCACAGTCCTAAGGAAAGTGGGGACAAGTCGCTGGAGATGGAGATGCAGATGGAGAGACCAGGTTGGTATAATGTGTATAATTTCGTGTCCCTAGAATTGCAAATTTATTTCTTAAACACAGAGCACCGCAAACATAACAGTTAATTTGACATACTTATGTGTCAAAAGGATATGAAATAGATTTAGTTTTCTAAGGATGCCAAGAAGGAGTTTTCGTTCTACGAATTGTACACTATATTTAAATATGTATAAAAAGATTTTAGAATATTTATTTATTTATTATTTACGTTATCAAGAAATGTGCTATTCTTGTGAGAATGTACATATGTACTCAATCTGTTATACATAGGTATCCATATACAAAAATATACACTATGTTTATCCAAATATTCTATATTCTATATTCTATAGCAACGTATAAAACTTCCGACCATCGCTATAAAAAATTAAAGATAGATTTTAAATAAAAAGGTTACTTAAAATTATTTAGACTCAATACTATTCGGCCTTTAATTATATGTAGTTGCAATGATCATTCATTGAAATATAAATACATTGGTACATTAGTGTATTAATTTAAGTTTTGAGCTGTATTTAGAAAATGAACATGTACCAATCAGAACCTTTTTGCTCTTGCAGTCACTCCGCCCGCCCAACGGGTGCAATTCATACTCGGCGAGGATGTGGACGATGGCACCCACGTCTCGCATCCACTCTTCTCCGAAATGGAAATCTTGGTCAAAGAAGGCGATGAAATCGAATGGAAGGAAACGGCTCGTTGGATTAAATTTGAAGAAGATGTCGAGGAGGGTGGCAATCGTTGGTCCAAGCCGCATGTGGCGACGCTTTCGTTGCACTCGTTATTTGAACTGCGTAATCTGCTGCTGAACGGCACCGTTATCCTAGACATGGAGGCCAACAACTTGGAGTTGATATCCGATCTGGTATGCGAAAACATGGTGAATGCAGGCTCGTTGCCGGCAACGTCGAGCGACAAGGTTAAAGACGCTTTGTTGCGCCGCCACCGCCATCAACACGAGATCAACAAGAAGTCACGTCTGCCCATCATACGCTCGCTAGCGGACATCGGACGAAATCACTCGTTATCTAAAAGTGAGTGTTATGTTTAAAATATTATATAGAAACGCATGTACATATATCATTTAAGAGGCAACATCTAAACAGGCCAACTTCAGATTGAGATTTAGGTAATTATCGTACTTTCGGCTACAATTTCCTTGCGCATTCGAATAAGTATCCCAACGAATAAACTATCAAAGTTAATTAACAATTAATAAACATAGTGAGACCTGAGTAATGTTAATGTTCATTAGCAGAGAAATTTTGTAAAATTTTGTTTTGTAAAACTATTTCCGCGTAGAATCCCTGAGGCATAATTACGAGAATGGTGTGGATACATTACATTAGGAGTTTAGAAGCATATCCATGCGTAAAATACCGCTTAATACATTTTGAGTATTCTGATACTTGATACTGGAAAAAGAATTAATTAATTAAGAATGGAGAAAAGACTTAACAATTCATAGCCTCACTTTCGACTTCAATCACTGAAAGAATATGGAAAAATTAACTCATTAGTAAGCTTTGTGCCAAACCCATACGCGCTTTTATGAAACACCCTCACTTAAATTCATTATTACTCTCATTCAACGCTTCATTTCATCCGTTTCTAAATTCCACTTTTACGCTTTCTTTCTCTCAACCAACATTTGAACTGACCAACTGAACACAGCTGAATGCGGTGGGCTTGCGGCCACGCACCTTGGTGGCATTGGTGTGACCACTTGGTTCCATGCTGGTGCTTCTCACAGTTGCAGCTATAGAAGTTCGCACGGACACATTGAGCAGTCGACCAAAGCAAAAGGTTTCCTCCAGACTTGATTGAAGTTATATGTATATCGCTTATCTTCTCGGTGTTTGACGAATAGTTTGCTTACACTCCTATTTTTTTAGACGTTATTATTGTACAAACATACATACATATGTATGTATATGCTATTATTCACATATATTACTGTATTGTGTGTGAATGAATTTATCCTCCTTTAAACCTCGTATGTTTCAAATGACTTCTTCCTTCGTCACCTAAGCTATATGTAATATTTTCTTTACTTCGTTCTTTCATTAAAGTACTTTTTATTTTATTAAATGCTCAAATGTCTCTATCAATGAAACAGTTCACTTTTCAGTTCGATTTTGACAGCGATGGAAGAAAAGCTGGAAATCGAAAATTCTAATATTTAGATTCATATATGCAAATGCTTTTTCCTTAAAATGTTGGCTAATTCAGATACATGTGACACTTTCTAGCATTTTATAAAACTTACTATAGTCGCCAAAACATATTTCAGTGGATGAACAATCCTCAGCTTCAGAATCAGGTTTAACAACAGCCCCCATGTCCCTCGCAGCAACCAATACCAATGAAGACATCGGCGTTGGGGGACGCTTCTTAACAGTACCCGGAAAGCTCAAAACTCTGGCTCTATCCTATGGTAAACATGCACAAATTTTCTAATTAATCCAAAGCTTATTTAGTATTCGAAATTAAGAAGAATATCTTCGCGATGGTTGGTTTTCTTTTTGGTTATCAAATTCTTCTGAGAAATTAAATACACATAGCAATATCTCCATTTCATTGGTTTAAAGTTCTAACTTTGAATTCAAAGCCCAAATTTGCATGCGTTTGTAGCTAAGCATTTTGAGAGAATAATGTTTATAAATATATTGTACTAACTTGCTGGTTGCCGACTTTGCTGGGAACCCTTCTGTTTACCACATTCCATTACACAATCCATCACATCCACGTCCACTTGAAATTTTTTCAGTTTTTTTTCGAACGAACCAACTGTTATGAATAAATCCAAAAAAATTTCCAAATTTGTCTGGCCGTTCTCAACTCAATAAGAAATTTATATACATATTTAATTATACCCTACACCTTAAGGTAAGGGTATATTCACTTTGTAACGAAATGTGTAACGCATAGAAATAGAGACGATAGGTATAGAAAAGTATATATATTCTTGATCAGCGTGACCTCCTGAGTCGATTTAGCCATGTCCGTCCGTCTGTCTGTCTGTCTGTCTGTCTGTTGAAATCACGATCACAGGAGAACCGGTGAAGATATCGTGATGAAATTTTACATAAACATTGTTCCTTGTGGTGGGCAGGTTGGTATTGAAAATGGGTAAAATCGGTCCACGACCACGCCTATTTTTTATTAAAAATGTGATATCAGCGTTCGTTTTTGAACTATTACAACAAAATTTTATTCCTGAGTATAAAGTAGCATTATCCGTTAATATGCCAAATATGGGCGTGATCCGCCCACTTTTAGGTTACATAGGCAAAATATGGTTATATTGTTAAATATATAAACGTCCTGAATAAAACTTTAGATAACATCTTGTTTTACAAAAACACATTATTACATCAAAACTGGGTGCGGTCCGCCCACTTTTACACTATTTATACGGTATAGCAGTATGAAAACAAATTTATTACCACGTAAATAAAGTTTAAATTTGAACACAATAATAAAACAACTAAGATAGTTATTTTGTTTTGAAAAAGGGAATGACCACGCCTTTATACAGAGGCTTAGCTAGGTCTCATGGAGCTCGGGACGGTTAATCAACTGTAGCCCTAGAAATGCCTAGAATTCAATAAGTCCCTACTTGATTTCCACAACTGCCGCCCCCGACATTGTCCCGCCCAGAGTGGCCCGCCACCCCCGCCCCACCCTAGCTTCGGCACTTTTTTCAAAACTTTTTGGTGTAGGGTATCTAAGATTCGGCTAGGCCGAATATAGCTTTCTTACTGGTTTTTATATACATATAAGATATCGTGTATCGTGTATCGAGTAACGTTGGGTAGATAGGAAGTCCTTGGAAAAAGATTGTAGATATAGTTCAAAAAGCAATACAGATGTTTTTTAAAGTTGCAAAGCGGCTTTACTTGTAGGAATATAAACCCAAGACGTGCAGACGTAGATATGTGCGTAGAGTAGTGCGTATTTATGTAATTTATATTATGGAACCTTTATAGCTTCACAGTGGACGGAACTAGATGCATCATCCCACAAATCTTAATGCAGATCTGATAATTTCAGTACAACCCTCACACTCCTGTGGCCCCAAATAATCAGTAATCGAACACGTCAAGTAGGCTATTTGAGAAATCTAGTGATGAATACAGTTTATGCTAATAAGTATCACAGGAGTCCAAAGACATTATTTATTGTTTATGCATTATTTGTATATGCACGTACTTCTGTGTCATAGGTTCATTATTCTTACTCTCATAAATGACCATAACATTTCCACAGCATGTTATACTCGAAGCTTGGTAAATTACAATTTAGCAAAAGTTTACCAAGGCTTTAAATGTTCTTTCTTCTTTTCCTTTAAATCTTTTACTATTTTTGTTTATACAAAATTTCACAACCAAAAACATTAGCTATTATTTCTGTTAGCAACTTAAAATTCATATAATTATAAATATAATTGTAATATTTCTAAGAAGGTCATTCATACATACCAGATAATATGATTAAGAGCCCCAGCAATCAATCGATGCAGAGGAATTCCAGTTCCAACGAGTTAAGTGATCATCGCGGGAACACTAACTTCATGCGCAAGATACCACATGGCGCAGAAGCAAGTAACATACTCGTAGGAGAGGTTGACTTCCTGGAGAAGCCCTTGTCTGGCTTTATACGCCTGAGTCAAGCAGCAGTCATGGGTGATTTAACCGAGGTGCCGGTTCCCACAAGGTGAGTGGGACTGCAATTTCTTAACTGAGAAGTCATTTACCAAAATATCTCTACAGATTCATTTTTGTACTGCTCGGGCCACCTGGAAGCCAAAGCAACTTCCATGAGATCGGGCGCGCTATGGCCACACTTATGTCCGATGAAATATTCCATGAAGTAGCTTATCGTGCCCGCAAACGCGACCATCTGCTCGCAGGTATTGATGAGTTTCTGGATGCTGTCACAGTATTACCGCCTGGCGAATGGGATCCCACCATACGCATTGAGCCGCCGGCAGCGATTCCCTCTCAAGAAGTTCGCAAGCGCCCGCCAGAGCAGCCAAAAGAGGAAATCGACGAGGAGGAAGAGGAACAGCGTTTGCGTGAAGAATCTGGTCTTTCACGTTCCGGTCGTCTTTTTGGTGGCCTAATAAACGACGTGAAACGCAAAGCACCATGGTACTGGACGGATTTTAAGGATGCGTTATCAATGCAATGCATTGCCTCCTGGATTTTCTTATACTTCGCATGCCTTTCCCCGATTATTACCTTTGGTGGGTTGCTGAGCGAGGCTACTGGAAAGAACATGGCGGCTATGGAGTCGTTAGTCTCGGGATTTATTTGTGGAATGGGCTATGGGTTTTTTTCCGGCCAGCCTCTGACTATACTAGGTTCCACTGGGCCGGTGCTAGTTTTCGAAACCATTGTTTATGATTTTTGCCTGAATATGGGTTGGGATTATATGACTTTTCGGTTTTGGATCGGCACATGGATAGCGATAATATTGCTTGTTTTGACTGCAATAGATGCCAGTGCTTTGGTGTGCTACATAACCAGGTTCACTGAAGAAAATTTCGCTACCCTGATTGCGTTCATCTTTATATACAAGGTAAAGTAGTAACTTTTCGAAAGAAATTTTAATGCAGTATACTATATCGGAATTGCAACTTTGTTTAGGCTATCGAAAATGTGCTTTCCATTGGTAGGAAGTATCCTGTCAACAATCCGACCTACGATTGCATTTGTACGCCGCCCAGCGGCAGCAATTCCACTATCCTGGTCTGGGCCAAATACGGCAAGACGTCTTGTATAGTGAGTATTGCTGCATTACGGAAGTTTTATTTAGATTAGACTGAGTTCACTTGTCTTCATTCTTCCACTTTCATATAGCACAATAACGGCACACTTGTGGGAACTGATTGCGACAATCTGGAGACTTCAAATGTTTTCCTGATGTCAGTTATACTCTTTTTGGGAACCTTCACTATTTCGATAATCCTGAAGGACTTTAAGAACGCACTCTTCTTTCCAAGCATAGTGCGTCAATATATCAGTGACTTTGCCGTCATCATTGCTATTTTCACTATGTCATTCCTGGACTTTGCCATGGACGTCGCCACCCCCAAGTTGGAAGTACCGCATGAATTGAAGCCAACATTGCACACACGTGGTTGGATCATATCGCCGTCCTCTCCGAACAATCCTATCTGGACGTGCATCGCCGCAATATTTCCCGCAATATTGGGTACCATTTTGATATTCATGGATCAGCAGATCAGCGCTGTCATCATAAATAGAAAAGAGAATAAGTTGAGGAAAGGCTGTGGTTATCATCTAGACTTGTTTGTGCTATCCATTTTAATTCAGATTTGCAGCATCTGCGGCCTGCCATGGTGAGTTACGAACCCCTATAAAATATAAACTTATTGCATTCACGAAATCCAAGTAGTTATTTTGTCAGCAAATAATTATTTTGTCAGCTTATTCAGGTCTAATTTCAATATTTTTATATTGGGTGCAAGTGTATTATAATCTTTTTTTATATTATTATCCACATCATTACATTATTACAGTACTACATTATTTTATTTTCTTGCATTTCATTTGCTATCTGATTTCTTTTCAGGTTTGTGGCTGCCACTGTCTTAAGCATAAACCATGTCAATTCATTGAAGAAGGAGTCCGAGTGTTCAGCTCCGGGTGAGAAAGCCCAATTTCTGGGAGTACGCGAACAGCGCGTCACGCATATCCTGATCTTCCTCACCATTGGACTGTCCGTTTTGCTAACCCCGCTGTTGTGTCACATCCCGATGCCTGTGCTGTTCGGCGTTTTCTTATACATGGGCGTAGCTTCCCTGAAGGGTTTGCAATTTTTCGACCGAATACTGATCATGTTTATGCCAGCTAAATACCAGCCGGACTATATGTTCTTACGACAAGTAATACACACATGCATCAGCATCCAAATCTGTATTGACTGCTGATGTCCATTTATATTCAATCTAGTTTAAATTCGGTTAATTATTCAAAATGCTCTTGTATAATTTTGTACAGGTACCCATCAAACGTGTGCACCTTTTCACTGTGATTCAACTGGCGTGCCTCATCATCTTGTGGCTGATCAAATCGTTCTCACAGACTTCCATACTTTTCCCGCTAATGTTGGTGGTGATGATTGGTATCCGAAAAGCGCTCGATCTTATTTTCACGCGACGAGAGTTAAAAATACTTGATGACATAATGCCGGAGATGACGAAGCGTGCGGCAGCCGACGACCTTCATCAGTTGGATGCTGAGGTGGGATTTATTCAGAAATTATTGCCGTGTTTTGGGGACAGGGGACGGCACACCATCAAAAGTGGTACAGGTTGCAGTACCAGCAGCAATAGTAGTAGATCGAACAATGCCATCGAGAAAGAAGGCGAGGTCGAAAGTAGTTTATTGAAATGTACCTAAACCACTGAACAACTATTCAATTAATTAATAGTAATTAAATGCGGGCTTAAAGAAAAAAATTAGCAAAAACAAACATATTTCTTGATACAATTAATTAGGAATACAAATATTGTATTCCTAATGATCTGCATTCCATGCATTACAAGAACAATATTTTTGCTTGAGAGATTTGGACGATTTCGTGTTTTTAATTCCCTGTACGTTTTTTAACGCTTCTATCTTTTTCTTATTTGCAACTTTCGACAGAAGTTTATTTTATTTGTTGTAGTTTAGTGGGAAACATGCTAAGGGAACACTCTCGTACCTGTGCTCCAATCTATTCTATCTACTCCAATCTATTGTACTGTAATCTAATAGTTATACATTTATATTGCAAACAAAATAGTAGGCGCGGCCACTCATTACACATTATTCTAATCAGTATTTAACTTTTGTCACTAGTATATTCTTATAGTTACAAAAGAGTGCATGCATCGAACTCGTATTATTTTGTATAGCTATTTATGTTTCATAACTCAATCAATTTGTATATATGTATATATATATATATATTTGTATACATGTATGTATGTACGTTTTATGTTTGTATGTGGAGCTCACTTCGCAGTACCACACGTTGACCTTATTGCCTGAATTGTTTTTAATGTCTTGGCAATTAATGCTCTCACTGTTTTATTTCAACTAGTTTATTAAATTCAATTAAATAAAGCCGCGGGGGGTCTGAGGGGTTTTAAATATGGAATTGAATTTGCAATTTTTGACAACATAAATATTTTACGCTATAAATCATTTATAGAACATCTACGAGAAGCAGTTTAAAGAAGCAGCATGATAATACTCAAACGTGACTGTGTTCTGGTATATCGGCAACTTTGTTTCGCATTAACTAAAGTCAGGGCTAAGTTGCGTGAGCTAATGAAAATGTGAGCTAATTGAAAGTTACTAAATGTCAGGGCTTAGATTTAAAACGATGTTATTAGTTTTAACTTAAATATTGTTGAGTTTAACGTATTTCTGTATTAATTTCATCACATTTTATAATACGTATGCTTCCGAAGTCTGTAAATATCAATTTGTCTGATTTGAAATATCCTTTTTTCTTTTGCTGTGCTTGTAATTACTGAATGTTACACCCGTCGTTAAAGTAAAACCGGAAACACTAAGCTAGTAACTGTTAGTTAGAAGCAACCATTTCTTATTATATCAAATACTTATCGTTTAAGTAAGTCAATCTATAAGTTAAAGTATAGTACGTTATTACGATAAACATATAAAGTTCAATAAAAACTGATTTAAAAATATACATTGTTATTTACTCTCCATAAATATCACTTTTGTTTCTTTTACAAGTGGCCACCAGTTATGTGGCTACACATACAATCCCATAAGCCATTTAATACACGCTATACACGCCTTTAAATTAGACACTTTTGATTTTGCTGAAATTAAAATTTAGCATCACTCCACTCTTTATCCGGCTTTTTAATGTTATGTAACTGAATAAATGCTGTTTTATTGCTCGTAATCACCTACATTCAAGCACGAAAAATACCGGATCATTTATTGATTTTCGGCTAAAGTCTTCGTCCTCACACGTTATCATGAATACGAACGTTTATTTCCTTGTTGTACACTGATGCCAAAAACGGTTATAATCTCTCCGCATACTATGGTTGCCACCAGACTGCAACTCACCAATTTGGGTTTTCTGAAAAATGAGAAATGTTGTCTTATGTCTGTAATTTTTCAGATTACAACGATTTCAGTTATTTATCGAAAAAAAGGTACATGTATGAAATAATTACCCATACATCGTATTTTCTTTTGGTTAAACGCTCCACAAAGACACTTGACATAACGAAAGCGATGTAAACTCCAAGGGAACATAATCAATATGAACAAAACGCACTTATTATATTTAAGGACCAGCAACACCATCATCTACATTCTACGAATAGAGCTTATGCTGCAAATACTCCTGACGGGCCAACTACAATTCACACACCCCTCGCTAACGGAACTACTGCTGTAAAAACTTCCGTCCAGCCACCGAAGCCCCAGAACACGTCACAGGAATTTAGCCGCACAAGCATATGGCAACAGGTCAACAAAGATGGGGCGTCCGAACAGCTAATTATTCCGGTTACCGTAACAGTTCGTCAGATAAATGGAAACAGTCCGTAAGTCTGGAATGCCCCCCTTTTCTCACACTCTTTGATATACTATATTTTATAGTTGACATAGCGCACTTCATGCACTTTAAATGTGATAAATGAATTTGCAATACCTTAAATGCCCAAGTAAAATTATTATTCATTTCATTCATTTATTCAGTAAATCATTTCCCTCTTTTCTCTCTGTTTGCTTCTTTAAACTGCACCAAAATCCCAACGGAATTAGCATCACTGACAAAATATCACAGATGAAAAACAATCTAAGTGCTGCTACAGCCTGCCTTTCATCCAGCAATAAGGGTCGTTTATCTACCATGAATGAGAAGGATGAGCATATAGTTGCAGTTCAAGCGCCAACGATCACTGTCAACATGGAGAACTCCCTAAATGTCAAACAGTTCAAATCGGCAGAGCCACCAGACCCATGCAATGATATCACCCCAGTTTAAGCCAAATGCGATTAAGTATTAAATGCATTCCATATCTATTCCTAGCATATAAATATTTGTATGGAACTTGTTCCAGAGCACAAATACATCTGTTTCGCTTTCGTCAATGCATTAAATTGGAAAGCAGACAACGTAAAAAAACAAAGTAAAATAAAAGTAAAAGAAAATCATGTTCACAAAAGTAAATTTGCTTAAAGAAGAAACAAAATTAGAAAGGCATAAATTTGCTGTTCGTTTGGGAAAATAATTTCCATGCTTTTGCTCTTGTTCACTTGAAGAAGTCAGTTGAAAAAGATATTTTGTCAATTACACTAACAGCTCAACAATTAAGAATTAAAGTCACTTAAAGAAGTACTCGATCCATTTTTTTTTCTACTCTTATTCACTTTTCAAGCAGAAATATTGCATATTACATTGCAACATATGCATATTACCACAGAATAAAAAGCATACAATTTATTTAGATAAATAAATATTTATTTGGATAAATACTATTTATTCTGTGATATTACATACTTCTCAAACTAGTAATAAGTAATTTGAAGGTAACTCAGAACATATTCAAAAAATAATTAAAACTAGAAATATACAAATACACGGAACTAGTATGATAGGTTGACCTTCTTAGTTAAGGAAATTATCTCCTATTCAGAATGGATTTACGTCTGAAAAATTTATTACTACTTACTATCTTAGATATTTTTTCGACTTTGACGGTCCTGATGGCTATAACTTTTATTATTACGATATTCGAAAGTTGAACTTCTTTTCGTCGGAGAAGACAACTGTATGTCATTCCCTATTCCAGGTCATATGTGTTTAAGCAAAATTTAAACGCCTTTCCTTATAAATGGGTTTTAGTAATGGTTTTTCTTTTAGTTTACGCCTTTGAATGTGCTGAGCTTTAACAATCAAGCACCGAACATTTGATATAATACCTGATATTCCCGCTTTTGTCTTTATTTTTGGTATAGAATCACTAGAGTTTGAGGATTTTCGTAAGATGGCGCGTTTGTCTGCTGGCGATAAAACACTTTCTGGTTTTCCTTTCACGTTTTTGCCCTAGGAATCCTTATTTTTTAGGTAATTGCAGACAACACGGGGACTTCTTCCAATTTTTTGTGCAATTTTTCTGAGCGATAACTTTTGCTCGAAATATGCATTCATTTTCCCTCTTTCTTCTGAGTTTAACGGATCTCCTCTACCCATTTTCGTTGAATTATTACTTCGTCGGGTGAAATTTAACTAACTAATCAAGGATTACCACTCTACGCAACACAATCGATCAAAAATATGAAAAACGAACTATTGTTGTTATTCAAACGAACTATTTTTTTTCTTTGTTTTTTGATAGTGTTTCAGATAAAAAAATAAATAAAAATAACGGTTAATTTTTTTTGTATAATTTTTGTTGCAGATAATAAAGAATAAAATAAATTATCCAAAAAAAATTTTATTTTGACTAATTTTTACTAGTTTGATTTGAAAATCCAAATAATGTTTATCTTTTTACTGTTGCTATTTAAATGAACGGAAGTGTACTTTTATAAATTGTTCCGAAATGGATGATTTAGACTGAGTTCTCTAAAGCTTTTGGTAGGGTAAATCAGAGATTGTTGTTGTGTTTTGTTGTGCAGTTTTCACTCTAATATGTTGAAGTGGTTAGAATCCTGCCTTGTAGAACCCACTCAGGTGTCAGGATTCCTCAAGGAAGTCATCTAGGTCGTCTTTCTTTTATTCCATTTATAAATGACACGCCAAACACAATTAAGTTTTCCCAAATGTCTTATGTTTGCAGATGGTTTAAGAATATTTCATCATATTTCCAATAATAAAAATTCGCAGATGCTTAAAGAAGTCTGTTAGACTACAATTGATGTGCTTTGATAATCTGCTGTTTCTTAACATAGTGTAGTGTTTTAACAATGTCTTGACGAGCATTTCCGTTAAACTTTCAGTGCCACATAGATGATGATCTTAACATTATCAATGAATAAGAGATCTTGGTGTCACTTTTACCAGAAGTTAGCTTTGCTGAACATTATGATGGTGTTTTTGTGAAAGCGAATTCCTTATTATGATTTATTCTTAGAAGTGAGACGATTTCAAATAAATATTTAAATAAAAAACATTTTTATATAAAACGTTTTTTAATGAACCAAAAAGTTTAAAATAATTTTTCTAGCACCATACAGATTCGCAACTCTATAAAGATGTTAAGATTTAACGCGAAAAACGAGGGGCGAGTAGTCGCCATTTTTTCGAGCGAAACATTTTCATTCTACTTGAGCGCTCAACGGCTGAGCGCGTTACTGTTCTGTTTGCTACTTCCGCCACTCCGCAAAAAGACAATGTGCGTAACTCGCTGAGACATTCAGTCTTCACTTGGCAGCCGTTTGATTGGCGCTACGGCCAACTGCGAAGTCTGGTCAAAAACGTCCTAAAGTGTAGGAAGTTTGCAGCTGGTAGAACTGAAGTTCACGACGAAGAATGAGGCAGATCTCCTGAACGACATGGCGAGGTGGTATAACATGCGCATATAAAACTGCTGCAGCGTCTACGAAAATACATCTACAGAAATGGCGATAAAGTGGAAAAATGGATAAAGTTTTATGATATAAACATTATTGAAAATAAACATGTCTATGTATGTATTTCTGGAAAAATGGGAAAGCCTTCTTATTTGCACGACGAATATTGCGTAATACATATATACATTACATATATACAATAAATACTATGGCATTAGTATAGCAAATATTAATAATACTTTTGCATTAATAATAATGAAACCAAAAAAAGAAATTAAAAAATTGATTCTTACAAAACATAATTTATCTAAAATATTTATAGATTGTTAATATTTGTTAGGACATATTCATAATATATATACAAGTATTTAAGAAGAATTTTATTTTATTGAAAAATCTGCATGCATGCATTATTATATATATGTACATTGTTTATATAATTCAGTCCTAGTAATTTTAAAAATTTTATTCGTAGAAGCAGTTAAACAGGAGGGCAGCAAGAAGGAATTTTACGACTCCATAAAAAAGGGAATAATAAACCTTAAAACAAACATTTTAAATCCACTTGTCTATTAAAGAAAGCTTCAAACTAGTAAATCTTAGTCTGTTTTTACGCAATAGATAGATTAACCGGGAATTTGTGTAAAAACTTGCTGATTTTCAACGCCAAATATCCGCTTCTTAATATCCTTTTTAAATTAGGTTCCTATGTCAAACAGTTTTTGAGAAAATTAATGTCAAAGTTAAAATTTGGAAAAAAAATTCCGAAAAAAAAATTTTTGGTCGCAATTTTTTTTTAAAATTACGGTATTAAGTATAAAAAATTTTCCGACCATAAAGTTCTCTATACAATTCTAGAGAGAATGCTTCAAACCGGAAGTATCTATGTTTTGTAGTTTCCGAGAAAAGTGAAAATTACTATCTAAACTCCTTCCCCAGAGCAGTCTTCCTTCATATTTTTGCACCAGTAATAAAACACAAGCAGACAAAAATTGATATTTGAAAGGAAAGTATGTTTCGTAATTTTCATTTTTCTCATAGAAACATAGATCCTTCCGGTTTGAAGCGTTCTCTAGAATTTCCGATTTATGATCGGAAAAATTTTTATACTTAATTTTTATACTTAATTTTTATACTTAATAGTAATTTAAAAATAAAATTGCGACCAAAAATTTTTTTTCATAGAGAATGTATGAAACAAAAATCGAGACGGTTTCTTTTCACGCACACAAGTAAGCATTTATCAAACGAAAGAACAGCAAGGTAGTTTGCCGAACGCGTGTTTTTATTTTCTCTCACTCTGGCCAACTTTTGAATATTTAGTAAATTTCACACACATATTTAGGCATCTCACGTTTACGATTTTTGAAATCAAACGAGAAACCACGGTGTACAGCCACCGTATCTTAATCGGTATCGATATATATCGGTATATATAGTTTCAAAAGAAACCACGTCTAGCCACATAGTGTTCAAGGCATAAATAATTAAGGGTTCGTTAGCAGCAACTCTCCAGAAAAGGAAGCAAAGGGCATTGAAAACAACAACAAAATGTAAACAAACACGAAAAAATAAGAGAAATAATACTTTTACGACGACATCCAGCTTATTCTAAAGGCCGTATTGTTAGCAATTTTCTGACACCAAGATCAGTAAACTAGCTTGTTTCGTTTCCGAGATATTGCTGATTATGCCCTCTGGAGATCAAGCGCTGTTGCTCGGACTTGTAGCGCACCGGCATCCCTAAAAAATTTGTTCGTTTTGAAATGCACATTAATAGCAAATATTGCAAAGCTAATAGCGTAGGAGTTACGCTTATTATATTACACTTATTACACGCTGTTATATATTCCAGCGAATTCCCCAATGATATGTATGTATGTATATACAGTAAGTTCAGCCGCCGTTGTTGACTTATTTATATACATATTTCTGACGGAGTGAAACCTACGCTATCGTGAAGGCGGGTTTCTTCTTATTTTACTATAAGAACGTGTTTTTCTTGGAAAAGTTTAAAATGTAAACAAAGTGGATGTTAGAAATATATAATTCCTTTCTTTTTTTTGAGTGTTAGGAATAGTTTCGCTAACATGACAGTTGTAGAGTATCAAAGGGGACACCTTCAGAATCCTTTTGACACCAAGATTCTTTGTACTAAAAATCCAGAGAAATGCCCTCTTCCAGATAGCATTGGTTTCATTCCGTCAGATATGAATAAAGAACTGATGAACTTCAAAAAGTAACACATATATGTATTGAAGCACCGTCTAAAAATTGTTATTATCCGTTGTCTTCTTATTTTTGTTTTGTTATGCATAGCAGCCACAGCAAGAATTTCGCGAATGATTCATTTTTATATGGAAATTTCTGTAAAAAGGGTGGCTGGCGAAAAGGTAAAAAACAGTAGAGGTTATCAGAAATAGTGGAAAATACAGTTAGAAAATTTCGAATAATGCCAACTCATAAATGAACGTAGATTCCAATTTATACCGTTAGCATAAACTACCGAATATAAGTGGAATAAGTCCATTTTTTTAAAAAAATGAGTTAAGGGTAATTTTAGTAAGATATAGACACATTCTATCCATATTTATAATCATATATTCAATTGATTATTTTGGAATGTGGTACAAGTCCATTCGGAGATAAAAATATCGTTTATTTATTAGACAATTTTAATTACTATTACATCATAACAAAATTAAAAAGTGTTAAAAAAATTATTCAAATTGATTAGCTTTTGACAATATTTTTAAATTTATTCAAATGAAAACCCTTAAATATTCTAATACATGAAAAAATGGAATTATTCCACTTTCAAATCTTATCGCAAAAAAGTGATTTTTGAAAGTGGTATAAGTCCATTTGGAGCTTAAAAAATCCCCTATTTTTTGAAATATTTTCAATAATTATTATTTCATAATAAAATTTAATAGGTGTGTAGTGTTAAAAACATCACTCGGATTGATTAACGGTTGCCAATATTTTTAAATTGATTCAAACGCAAACCTTTAAATATCTCGATACATGAAAAAATGGACTTATTCCACTTTCAAAAATAACAGCTCATATACTAACTACCGAAGGTAGTTACAGACGGTAAGTAAACGACAACGCTGCTGCTGACACATCAAATCAACCACGGAGTTATAGAGCTATCTCACGGACATGCGTTTCTTTATCTAAACACAAATGTTCGTAGATAACTCATTTTTTTCTTGAATCCCATAAGAGCCTGTGTAAATTTGACAGTTGATTTTGTGTTTAGTGTTTTGTTCGTCCAATTGTGTTCAAGGCATAAAGAAACGCATGTCCGTGAGATAGCTCTATTTCTATTTTGACAGCTTTTGTGCACAAGCTCTTCTTCTGCTTCTGTATATATTCAAATTGTTTACACAAGAGAATTGACAGAAATGACAGATTTTGTTTTTTGTGCGCGAGGCCCAATAGTGTGCGTGTTCTAAGCAAAAGATACAGAGGCAAATGTGTTTAGTGTTTTGTGCTTCCAATTGTGTTCTAGGCATTGAGCACGTGCATAATTTTTTGTAATGTGACAACGAGCAACTTAAAAGGTTTTTTTTGAGGCAGCCTCAAAAGTCTTAGTGTAACTGGGGCCTTGGCAGCATTTGAATCACCATTTTTCTTGCTGCTATGATTGGGTTTAAATTATGCGCTTGGCTATACCCATTATCTTTTGAAACGGTTTCACTCAGTTCGTTAGATTGAGAGCTGAAGAACAAAGGGAAAAATCTACATTCTGATATCGAGTAGAAAATTTTTGAAACGAAAATAGACCCTGCTTCTCTCAGTTTTTTTCATGCACACAAGTAAGCAGTTACCGAGCGAAGGAAGTGCGACGTAGTTTGCCGAACGCGTGTTCATATGTTCTCTCACTTTGACCAACATTGAATAATCAGTAAATTTCACACACGCTTTTGGCATCACATGTTTACGGCTTTTGAAACTAAACGATAAACCAGTGTGTGTAGCCATACGACATACCAGTAGTGAAACTGTTTCAAAAGATACTGCGCATAGCCAAGCAATAAGTAATGCCTTGAACACAATTGGACGAACAAAACACTAAACACATTTGTCTCTGTATCTTTTGCTTAGAACACGCACACAATTGGGCCTCGCGCACAAGAAACAAAATCTGTCATTTCTCTCAATTCTCTTGTGCAAACAATTTGAATATATACAGAAGCAGAAGAAGAGCTTGTGCACAAAAGCTGTCAAAATAGAAATAGAGCTATCTCACGGACATGCGTTTCTTTATCTAAACACAAATGTTCGTAGATAACTCATTTTTTTCTTGAATCCCATAAGAGCCTGTGTAAATTTGACAGTTGATTTTGTGTTTAGTGTTTTGTTCGTCCAATTGTGTTCAAGGCATAAGTGTTAAAAACTGAAACCGGAGATGACAACACTGAAGATGAAATGCCACCGAAAACTCAGACAGTTGTTATCTCTGGCTCAACCACTGAAAAAGAAATGTCAATACAGATGTGTGTTCTCGCCTAGTAAGAAAGATAGGATTTGTTTGCCTTTTCTGGTTTGCTGTATCTTTGCTAATAACAGCTAAGGAAATATTGTTTTGTAGACCGAAACTAATTTGCATTACAGAAATGATGATCATTGCGAGGATTATGACTATCAATATTCGACTTCGAGAAGAAGCTTTAAGAGCCATTAAACTGCAGGTATGAAACTGCTTCCAACTTGCAAAATTATATAATTTTGTAAAATGTTAACCCAAACTGTTTCCTTTAAAGTGCTATTGCACACGTTCAAATTTTGGCAACCATCATCCTATCGAGAAAATTCGAAATATCGGCATTTCAGCACACATAGACAGTGGAAAGACGACATTGACAGAGCGCATTCTTTTCTATACGGGCCGAATTAAGGAAATGCACGAGGTACGCGGTAAAGATAATGTGGGTGCTACCATGGACTCGATGGAATTGGAGCGGCAACGAGGCATCACCATTCAATCAGCCGCTACCTTCACCATCTGGAAAGACACGAACATTAATATTATTGATACACCAGGACATGTGGATTTCACTGTAGAAGTAGAGCGAGCATTACGTGTGTTGGATGGCGCAGTACTTGTACTTTGTGCGGTGGGTGGAGTACAAAGTCAAACGTTAACAGTCAATCGTCAGATGAAGCGCTATAATGTGCCGTGTTTGGCCTTTATAAACAAACTGGACCGTACCGGTTCAAACCCGTACCGAGTTCTCACACATATGCGTTCTAAAATGAATCACAATGCCGCATTTATTCAACTGCCGATTGGTCTGGAAAGTAATTGCAAAGGTGTCGTTGATTTAGTGGGCCAGAAAGCCATATACTTCGAAGGAGCTCACGGTATGGAATTACACTATGATGAAATACCAAAGGAAATGCGTACTGAATCGAATGACCGACAGCAGGAGTTGATTGAACACTTGTCAAATGTGGATGAAATTTTGGGTGAAATGTTTCTGCAGGAAAGGGCATTTACGGAATGTGATATTAAGGTAAAGATTTGTACTAGTTCATTAAATAAAATACATATACACGATTAGGAATCATGTATTGTACATTAATATTTGTACACCAATTGATGTTCCTTCTTTATTCAGAGATTTATTGGCATTATACTATTTCGCAGGCTGCTCTAAGGCGAAGTTGCATCAAGCGAACTTTTACACCCGTTTTAGTCGGTACAGCGCTTAAAAATAAAGGTATTCAGCCCCTGCTCGATGCTGTTATAAATTATTTGCCTAATCCGGGTGAAGTTGAGAATATTGCCTTAGTCGAGAAAGGGAACCATAAACAAGAGAAAATTATTTTAAATTCTGCTCGTGACGGAAAAGATTCTTTCGTTGGTCTAGCTTTTAAGCTAGAAGCTGGTCGCTTCGGGCAGCTTACCTATTTACGTTGTTATCAGGGCATGCTACGAAAAGGTGACAATATCTTTAACGCGCGGACCCACCGAAAAGTTCGCATCTCTCGCCTTGTTCGTCTGCACTCCAATAACATGGAGGATGTAAACGAAGTCTACGCTGGCGACATATTTGCTTTATTTGGAGTTGACTGCGCCTCCGGCGACACCTTCACGACAAATCCCAAAAATAATATTTCTATGGAGTCGATTTTTGTGCCGGAGCCTGTAGTGTCAATGGCAATTAAGCCCAATAACCTTAAGGATAGAGATAATTTCGCCAAGGCTGTAGCGCGTTTTACGAAAGAGGATCCAACCTTCCAATATTTTTTCGATAACGACGTAAAGGAAACGCTTGTCTCGGGAATGGGTGACTGAATTTATATTTAATGGTTTTTCATAAATTAATGTTACATTATCGCTCCTCATATTAAAGGTGAACTTCATCTAGAAATTTACGCCCAACGTATGGAACGTGAATATGGCTGTCCTGTCACATTGGGTAAGCCCAAAGTTGCTTTCCGTGAAACCCTGGTTGATTCTTGTGCTTTTGATTACTTGCACAAAAAGCAGTCTGGGGGCTCAGGCCAATATGCACGAATTATTGGTGTCATGGAACCTTTGCCACCTGCGCAGAACACTCTCCTGGAATTCGTCGATGAAACCATGGGCACCAACGTTCCAAAGCAATTCGTTCCTGGGGTAGAGAAAGGGTTTCGCGAAATGGCTGAACGGGGCATGTTATCTGGTCACAAATTGGCTGGCATTCGGTTCCGTCTGCAGGATGGTGGTCACCATATAGTCGACTCTAGTGAATTGGCCTTCATGATGGCTACACATGGAGCCATTAAAGAAGTTTTTCAAGCCGGCTCTTGGCAGTTACTGGAACCAATAATGATGGTAGAGGTGACTGCCCCAGAAGAATTTCAAGGAGCAGTTATGGGACAACTGAATAAGCGCCATGGCATTATTACGGGTACAGATGGCGCAGAAGGTTGGTTCACGGTTTACGCTGAAGTTCCACTGAATGATATGTTTGGATACGCGGGTGAATTGAGGTATATTTTAAAATCGTTCGTATATTGTTATACATATATTGTGCATTAATTTTTCATATTGATTTTAATTTTTTTATTTAGGTCCAGTACACAGGGCAAAGGAGAATTTAGTATGGAATATTCTCGCTACTCGCCTTGTCTGCCTGAAATTCAGGAGCAGATTGTGCGCCTGTATCAGGAATCACAAGGAATAGGCCAACAAGAAAAGAAAAAAAAGAAGAATTAATTCAATAATTTATTCAGCTTTTCATAATTGAGATAATACTAAACAAAACAATAATACTAAACAAATAATACTAAACAAATTAAAAAGTTATTAACGTAAACTAAACGTAATTAAAATCTTATTCATGGGTTTTTTTTAACATTTATAGTCGTATTCATTTTACACACATGACCGAAGATTATTCATGTCTGCGAAAGAGTTCCCATTTGCCAATGTCAAAAATAAAAAGACTTCTCAACACTTCTGTTACAGCATTGCGACTTCATTTATTAATTTTAATAGTTTCTTTCATAAAAACTAAGATTTAGAAGTGAAGAAAATATTTAAAAAAAGAAATAGATCTATCTAATAAAAATAGATTGCCAACGAATAGTGAAGTTCAGAGATACCTAACCCACCATAACTAAAGAATGTTACACGAAAATCATGGTTAAGCATTTTATTACTTATTGTGGTCAAAAAAAAACTTATGCGATTAAAAAAATAATGAGGCTTGAAAACTTATCCTCTTCAGAAGCGAAAAACAAAATTTAGAATATTTTTTACAACATATTGTCACCACTCAATGCCTTTAACGATAAAACCCAATTTCAAAAACTACCAAATAAACCGACGATACCCAATCTTTATAATAACTCCGAAATAGCAGCAAAACTTTTACACGACTTGTACTTCTTTTCAAAAATTCTTAAAAACAAGCACTCCATTAAAAAGAAAACACGAAATGACAAAACAATAGAACTTTGGAAGAACATAACTAGAGACCAATGAACAGTCCAATTATTTTTCACCAGACCAGACCTCTTGAACGTACGGTATAACGCAACAGTCAATACTTTTTCAATACTTATAGTGGAAAATAGACTAGACGAGCAAACCATAATTCCAACAATATTATCTCCAAACTTTTATCAATTTTCTCAATTCTACAAACAATAGATCCTAAATTTCAGCAAATTCTAATTAAAGTCAGATAAGATCTAAACTCTGTAAATTTAATAGATGATTTAGGGTGCACCAAATAAAACACAATATAGACACGATATGATAAAAATAATATAATACAACATACAGAGAGTGAAAGATAATAAAGATCAATTGAAATTTTTTCTGAATAATTATGTACAAATTGCAATTTTATTAATTTTAAAAATAACACTACCACTCAAATTTAGATATTCTTCTTTGAAAAGCAAATAACCTCAACCAACCTACTTTCCACATTCAATTAAGGACAACCTATTTATAAATGAACTCAATAAACTTAGTGACAAACTTGAAAGGACTCTAGCTCAAGCTTCAGCGACGGTTCTCAAACCGTCATGCCAAACAGCGGGCTAACAATAAGAATTTTACTTTTTATCCTCAAAACATCATCACGTGTGAACTATACACCTGAACTCTATATCCAATGGACTACCCCAAGGGAGCTAGCTTTCTAAGCCTTATCCTTTTTATCTACACTATCAAACTGCACTCTATCCAAAGTGGCAATACCAATATTTCTCAATATGCTCATGATAAATAAATAAATAATCCGAAGACTTACTTAACAGATTTCACAACATTCTTGAACGGAATCTGGAATTCAACCAAAACAAATTAAATAAAATTTACATGGCTAAACAACCAGAAAACGATAACTTTCAGACACGAAAAAAAGCTGAACGATGAAATAACATTTTAGCAACATCCCTCCGGAAGCACAATAAAATAAATATGTATATTGAAAAAACTTTTAAATTACTTTTATAAATAAAATGCACTAAAAGGTATAAAATATTTTTTTCTGTCTCAGTGATAAGTATCTAAGAAAAGTATCTCTAAGAAGAGTATCATTAAGCATTCATTCTTACATATCTTATTTTGCAATGACACTTTTTCTATGATATCAGTTATTTATTTATTATAAAAGATTTTCTTCTTTTCTTTTTACTTTTTAGTCATCAAAATGTGAATCTTCCATTCAAATTCTTCTATAAATGAATTTTAATTAAAAACCAGAAAGAGTTCTACATTCGGCCTGGCCGCCTCATAACTACCCTATCTATCTTTTCTATTTATATACTGTAATGTCCCAAATATCTTGGAATTTGGGCATCACAACATACTTTTGTTTAACACGTATTTTTATTAATTTTTAGTTTGAACGTAAATGGAATATTGTTATTTTTGGTTATAGTATGAATTATTTAATACAATATATTATTCTATATAATGTAAATCTTAATAGTTTGAGTTCTTATTATGCCTATAAGTGAATTGAAGCTTGAAAAGAGAAACTCTTAAGCAGAGTTCGGAAATGTGCTCTCTTAAAAACACAAACACAAATTTTGCTTAGTACCGTGTGACAAAGACTACAAGACTGGAAACTCCTCTTATTTCGTGAGAGAGCTCAAAAAAATGTCCGTCCGTCAGTGTATGTGAATTTTATGGTGAAATTGCCGACTTGTTACAAGCTAAAACAGGCTATCACAAAGCATGATATCTGAAAAGGTAAACCGTTTTGCTTTGTTACCACACCGCCACAAAATGATGGGGTGAGTTAGTGGCAGGGATACCAATGACACAGCTTTATTACTAATTATTTTTTTGGTTTTTAAGTAAACATTAATAGAAAAACTACTTTCCATTATTAAGTTCTAGAGGTTTTGACGATTTCTAAGCTGTTTGGAAATATTAAAAAGTAATGTAAACTTATTTATTTTTGTAATTTTTCATTTCTCTTTTATTTAAATTAAAATGTGTTAACACAAATAAATTTACAATTCATTTATTTAAATTAAAATTAATTAAACATAAACACATTCTCAATTCATGCATTTAAAATTAAATTCGTTTAAATTAAAGACCAAAAGAACTAAAGTCACAATTCAGTAAATATTAAACTAAATTAAAGATCAATATTCAACAAAACATGTTGAATACGTTGGCATCTCTTTCGGCTAAAAATACGCGTGGTAGGTTAAAAACAGCTGACTAAATTTGTGAAATGAGTAAATTTTATGAATTTTAACTTCGTTTTACTTGCAAAATATTCAATATTGTGCAACTATAAGACTTAGAAAGGTTTCATGTACATTTCTAGAAGCGTGCGTTGCTTTTCAAACTGGCTCCTTGGTCTTTTTTACGTATTTGAAAAATCATATTTCTGGCTTATTGCTGTGAAGAAGAACAAGAGTGGCAATCCTCTCTCAAAATATTTTGTAAACAAATTCCCGGACTGTCAAAATTTGTTCCCGAACTGTCAAAATTACATGCGTTTTGTTTTTGTAATCTACGACACCCAAGCCTGATTTCACCAACACATTCAAAGCGAAAAAAGAGTTTCCAGTCTTGTAGTCTTTGCCGTGTGATGCCCTCAGCATAGAGCACAAGCACTGTGCGAACACAAACAAACAAAAGCACCGTGCCAGAGCTAGCTACAGCAACACAGCCCCGTGTTTCGGAGACGAACGCACAAAATTTTCTCTTTCTTAAATCTTTTTTTTTATATTTTAAGGAAATTATGGATTATGATTAATTATTATTTTGATGTAGTACCGCATTGGAATTTCCAACACAACGGTGAAAACCGCATCGTAATCGGTACACCCGTCTAAGAGTTAATTAACTTTCAATTAACATGCGACTAACTCGACTTTGATACAATAATAGATTTTATATCTAAATAATTGCGTCTGCATTTCTGCTTTAATTCGTTATAACCGTTCAACGAAAACAATCAACAACAACAACACAGTCATTCACACACAAGCGGATCGATGAGTTGTTGCTGTTTCAAAGCATTGTCGCCGCTGTACTGTAGCTGCTGCCGATAAAGGCTGCGGTCCAGATAATGCTGGATACAAATACACTGCGATCAAGGAATAAACATAACAAATCTCAGCGGCACACAGTTAGAGTATATAATTATCAGCCCACCAAATTGTCTTTGATGCAAAATTTTATTATATAAGTACTAACGAAATGTTCTGAAATAAACGTATGCATATGTATATACATTTGCCGAAAACCTACTATAGTGTCATTACAAAACAATTAATGTATTGTGCTCTTATTTTAAAAACTTAATATTGCTTATTAATTATTAGCTAATTTAAAACCAACTATTTTCACTCTCAAGTAGCTTGTTCCAAACCTAACCTCATATTCATGCTTCTCCATACTTCTTCAAAATAACTCTTAAAATAACTTTTATTTCAAAAAAGTCAGCTGAAAAACTTTTATCGATGACTTTTAAAATAAAAGTCTTTTCTAAATTCTTAGCTCGGCCCAATGTTGCATTCAAAACACAAAAAACGCTCATTCAATGCCTTTATCTGCGCACAATACTTTGCCTTGGATGTGTTGGCTAGCACGCACAATTCAGCCCTTTTCGAAGCACAATTCGGCCCTTTTTGCTGGCACAATCAACGAGTATAAATACAACGAGCATATATTCGTAAAGAGATTGCAACGAGTATAAATAGCAACGAGTATAAATAGGTAAAGAGATTGCATGAAACATTTGTTGCCGGCAACATTTGTGATTTCATGTGTTAAGATTAGAGCCGCTGTTAATTAGCTGGACATAGCTCTGTAATCAAAAACCAGCTCTGTAAAGCAGGAAACCGAAGATGAAAACGAACTTCGTTACAGAGTACAAAACTTCGATTGTATTCTGTGCTGGTAGCAAAGCAAAATTGAATGCTCTACTAATGAGTGAGTGGTTCCGAAGATTTTTTTAATGAGTATGAAGGGATCCCAAGATCGACTTCGCTTCTGTTATTTTGCACTAACAATGCAAGCGAATATGCGTAAGAAGAGATCGATCCAGCACTCGGAAGCCAAGTAAAGTGTGAAAGAAAGAATCGATCAATTTGTGGAGTAGAGCGGGCGATGAGAAGCACGGTGCGATTCGTCTTCTTTTGCTTCTCTTACAATAACAAACCATGTGCCGCCGTCCGTCCGTCTGAAATCGTTTAAAATTTTGCATTTTATGGTTTTTGGAAGAATTTTTGCTTTTCGTAACTTAGTTCTGCTTCTTTTTCGATGCCCAAGCTTTGTAAAGCGCTGGCACGATCTACGTTGCGAGCATAGCGTGCTGTTTAAGAATTTGTATTTGCAAAAGATGATATGTAGTCGGCATATTCAATCACTATACACGTTATACGAGTAAGGCTGAAGGGTTAATAGAAGACAAATTATGTAAATATTCAGTCGCAATTCGCAGTCCAAAAATTGTGTTCTTTTGTTTGACGAAGTCATCATTAGAAAGGAGCGTGAATATAATTCAACTACAGATCATATCGACGGATTTGTTGACTTAGGAGGAGGAAATCGGAGAAAAATCCTTGCAAATAAACTTATTGTATTAGTTGCCGAAAAATTAGTTGCCGAAGAAGCAAGAAAGAAATTCGAATTAAAAAGAACCAAAACATCGAAAATAGCTAATGCTAAGATGCAAAGACTTATAGATAAATAAGATTAATGATTTGTCCTAAGGGTCCATTAAAATTAGAGTTCAGTTTAATTAAAATAATAAATACTTTAACAAAATTATAAATTTAAGTTAAACTAAAATTAAATTGAAATAAAATGTATATTGTAATGAAGATGTAATTTTCATTACAACCACGGGTGTAGAACCTGGCCTACACCCCACCTGAGCTGCTCCCTTGAAAACCGCTTTTAAGGGACGCAGTAACCTCGAGTTGCGCGGTCCCAACTTGAGGTGGAATTAATTCTGCAACCAATTTGCAAACTCTGCAAAGTAACTTGCGAGCTTCAAAACAAACAAAACAAACGTCGAACATCAAACAAACGAAGCAACCTCGAACCACCAACGTCGAACATCAAACAAACGATCGAACTCCAAACAAACGAAGCAACTTTGAACATCACGCTTAAATAACTGGGAGTGAAGCGAAACCAATAACAAAAACAAAATTACATAGCCGCAAGATCAAAGAAAAATAACAATAGCCGAAAAAAACCGGAATTCCAAGTACACGAGCAAAAGTACATAGCCACTGTTTCAACAACAAAACTACGCACGAAAGCGGGAACACAGAAAACGACGAACATCAAAATAGAGTACACATAGAAGATCACACCACAGGCAAGTTGTACATTGAACATATATATAGTAATAAACTCGTTTAGAGCAACAACAACAAGTGCATGAAACCCTGACAACAACTACACTAAGGGGATTAGCAGAATACGAACAACAACAACACCACAGCCGAGAATAAATTTACAACAAATACACTAGGGGAATTAGTAGAACAACATTCAAAGCACATTGAAATTCGGCAACGACAATTATACAAAAAAAGTGCAGCGGCAAGTACTGAGAGCCTGGAACCCCAATATGATCAGCGATCAAAGTCTTCGACAAACAACAAGCAACAACAAACACAAGTTCGGCAAACAAAACAACAACGTACACTTGGAAAAACTGGAACCGCTGCTACAACAAATAAGACAAGCGGATTAATTAATAGGCCACGCAAAGGGGGCACTGACCCTGAAAACAACAAAAGGGTAGCCAAGTACCGCTACCCTTGGAATATAAAAGGAATCACCGAGCAGTGCAAATTCACTTTTCTGGAAGCCAGCAAACGAAGCGGTAAGCACACTTTATAATTATAAATAATTTGATCCTTGATTCTTGATTTTGACGTTGAGCTTGCTGAGCGGACGTCAATATCGGAGCCTAGTATCCACTAATAGAGCCTTGTATCCTTGATTCTTGATCTTGACGCTGAGCTCACCGAGCGGGCGTCAATATCGGAACCTTGTATTCTTGATCTGTGATCTGGTCATTGCGCGCACCTAGCGAGCGCCAATAGCGAAGCCGTGTATCCTTGATCCTTGATTTTGATTCTGACGTTGAGCTTGCCGAGCGGGCGTCAGTGTCAGAACCTCGTATCGTTGATCTTTGGCCGTGACGTTGAGCTTACCTAGCGGGCGTCAATAGCCAAAACGTGCATTCACGATTCCGAATCTTGACGTTTAGCTGCTTAGCGACGCAGCGACAACGAAACCGTGTATCCTTGATCCGTGATTCTCGATCTTGACGTTGAGCTTGCCGAGCGGGCGTCAATATCAGAGCCTCGTATCCTCGATCATTGGGTTTTGATCTTGACATTGAGCTCGCCGAGCGATTGCCAATCTCAACTTCCAAGCGATCGTGCCCCTGCGAACCAAACATAACCTTAAAAGGATAAATCGTCGCCTAAATCAAGAAACCAAGTAGCCATAGATTTTTCATGTCACACTAACCCAACGCTAACAATCGGAGAAAATTTAGAAATAAAGCGAACAAACACACTAATCTGCGTTTTGACTTACACACTAGAATCCACCATACATACACTACCAACATACATAACCTTCTTTTCCTACAGGGTAACGTAAGTAGATTTTTTAGAAATATAAAATACAAATTTAAGTAACATTTGTTATCGAAATATTGAAGCACCAAATAGATAAAAATCGATAAATAAAGAATTCAAACGAAAACAAAACTGCGTTATTATTGCGGAAGACCCCTGGGCATCCGCGGGTATATCCAGGCAGGACAGAGGGGAAACCTCGTTACAATATATAATTTATTTTTAATTATTAGTTATTATTAGGTAACATATAAATTAAATATTATGTACTGTATATGTTGTATAATAGAATTGACGTTAAAATACGAAAATAAAACACAATTTAAACTTTAATAAATATTTTATTTTTATAGCTTCATATATATGTAGTTTATATAATATTACTTAATAAGTATTGTAAAATAATGTTGTTTAATAAGTGTTACTAATGAAATCGGTGATAATGGGCAGATTTCTGTAAAATCATACTTTGTATTACCACACACATATAATATAAATATTTCCATAATTTGTCTTCTATTAACTTTTCAGTCTTACTCGTATAACGTGTATAGTGAATTGATATGCCGACTACATGCCCATACAAATTCTTAAACAGCACGCTATGCTCGCAACGTAGATCGTGCCTGCGCTTTACAAAGCTTGGGCATCAAAAAGAAGCAGAAGAAAGCTAAGAAAAGCAAAATTTCTTTCAAAAATCATAAAATGCAAAATTTAAAGCAAACCCTGACGGACGAACGGCGGCACATGGTTTGTTATTGTAAGAGAAGTAAAAAAAACGAATCGCACCGTTCTTCTCATCGCCCGCTGTACTCCACAAATTGATCGATTCTTTCTTTCACGCTTTACTTGGCTTCCGAGTGCTGGATCGATCTCTTCTTACGCATATTCGCTTGCATTGTTAGTGCAAAATAACAGAAGCGAAGTCGATCTTGCGATTCCTTCATACTCATTAGAAAAGATCTTCCGAACCACTCACTCCTTAGTAGATCATTCAATTTTGGTTTGCTACCAGCACAGAATACAATCGAAGTTTTGTACTCTGTAACGAAGTTCGTTTTCATCTCCGGTTTCCTGCTTTACAGAGCTGGTTTTTTATTACAGAGCTATGTCCTGCTAATTAACAGCGGCTCTAATCTTAACACATGAAATCACAAATGTTGCCGGCAACAAATGTTTCATGCAATCTCTTTACCTATTTATACTCGTTGTCAGAGGTACGCAAAAGACGATAGCACAGACAAAAACCAGAACTTGTTAGGCCTTTGACGAGAACGGACGTGCAGTGAAGACAGCGGAATAATAGTGACTTGAGGTTAGGTGAAGCATATATGTACATATATTATTCAGGTCTATAGATCTTAGACAAATTCTCAGCAGGACGTGGTTTTAACTCATTGTCTATTCTAGCCAAATCTCAGTAGCGCGTGGTTATAACTCGTGAACCATAAATTCTCGAAAAGTCTCAGTAGCACGTGGTTATAACTCGTGGACCATAAATCCTCGACAAGTCTCAGTAGCACGTGGTAATAACTCGTGGACCAAAACATCTCGACAAGTCTCAGTAGCACGTGGTTATAACTCGTGGACCATAAATCCTCGGCAAGTCTCAGTAGCACGTGGTAATAACTCGTGGACCAAAACATCTCGACAAGTCTCAGTAGCACGTGGTTATAACTCGTGAACCATAAATCCTCGACAAGTCTCAGTAGCACGTGGTAATAACTCGTGGACCGTAGATTCTCGACAAATCTTTGCCTTCTGAAACAAAGTTCGGGGTTTTCAACAGACAGCGACAAGGTTCTCAAGTAGGTGACAGTCTAGCAGGGGAATATCGGACACCAGGCCTAACAACTACAACACCAGTGTTCCAGAAACTCCACGGAGGATACAACAAAGGGAAGAACGCCGTTCGCCACCTAACTTTAAGTGTTCAACTTAATTTAATGATTTTAAAACAATAGTAGATACATGCACACTAAAAACACCTAATAATACGTATAAAACTGTGTTTGGAAAATTAAATGATTTAAATAAATTTCTGTGATTGAACCGTGGATACCGGCGAGCTCATCCGTGCTTTAACCGGAGAACCGGAACTTCGTTACAATACGTTACACATTTCGTGACAAAGTTAATATACCTTTAACCTTAAGGTGTAGGATATCAAATACAAATCTTAATTGTGATTCTCTGCAGTAATGAATTGTGGCAATCATATGAATACAATAAACACTTAATTTAAAAGTTACTTCGATACCTCACTACTCTACCGCTTAATCCTTTCTTAATACTTATAAATAATAATTCAAAACAATCAAAGTTATTTCCTTTTTAATTTCCATTCGACGATGGAATTTTGCGATCAGGAATTTTCGGAAGCTTTCTTCCCGTTTATGGCTGATTTTGGTTCTTGATTTCTAGTCTCATCCGCGATGAGATATTACATTATTACTCTCTTCGTTGATTGTTCGTCCGCAGTGTTTCCTTCATCCGATGCAATTGGACCTGGCTCGTGTTTCCAATTCAAGCCACCGATTTTGGGAAACCCTGCGAAGGACGAACCGCAAAGCTCGCTTTCCATTGGGCGCCATATAGTTACGCCACCGCTCTTAGTCTTGCCATGGCTAGCTCATCTCTGGGTTTGTGGGCGTGGTTCTCAACCCATTTCATTTGACTGAGGGTGGTAACAATAAATCCTCTTGTTGTCACAACAAAAGAACCTTTTTTTTCTGTTTCTGACACTAAACTGTTTAAACCAATTCAACCATTAATCGAGATGAATATCCCTTTTTGCCCATACTTCTACCTTCGCTTCCACTCCTTCGTTCCGCCATCTCACCATCCAATAAAAAAAGTCTAATGTTTTGAAAAACCCATGCGCTCGTTTTTTTACTTGCACGTGTGTAATTTGCCTTTCTTGTTTTCTACTCAATTCTAATTTTAATATATTTTAACATTTCACCAACTTTTTTTAATTATTATTAATTCTAGTATATTATACATTACAATTGAATACGATTATGTGGAGACGCAGCCGGACTTCATAACTAATATTTATTTTACTTTATTATTACTATCGATATTTTTTTACGCGCGCCCGAAGAGCTTTACCGGGATACGCTATGCGAAATCTCAAGAAAAATCACTATTAAAAATGGATCGATTATGTACCTTCGGTTTCGCCTTTCTTTTTTTTACTCAAAAATTTTTTTTAACTTATTGCGGAAAGGTAATAAAAAATGTCTCGATCTTTCAGTTCTGCACACTTGAGTTCACGCTGGAGGTCAACTGCCTTTATGTACACTTATACATATATTTTATACCTATGTGTATACATGTGTATGTGTACCGCTACATATAATGTACATATGTACAGTGGATGGAAGTTTCGTGGGAAATTTTACCCCCTTTTTTTATGCGGTGACCTTATTTACCATGTATTTAGATATAAAAACGATTTACAGATACAGCGGAAAGATGGCCGTTATTTTGTAGAAAACTTTTGTTTGACAATTTTCTCGTTAACATTTTTTTATACTCTTTTTTCTTGACTAGGGGCTTTTTTCTTTCCTTTTGTAGTTTTTATACCCTACACCTTAAGGTAAGGGTATATTCACTTTGTCACGAAATGTGTAATAGAAATAGAGACGATAGGTATAGAAAAGTATATATATTCTTGATCAGCGTGACCTCCTGAGTCGATTTAGCCATGCCCGTCCGTCTGTCTGTCTGTCTATCTGTTGAAATCACGATCGCAGGAGAACTGATGAAGATATCGTGATGAAACTTTGCAGATATATTGTTTCTTGTGGTGTGCAGGTTGGTATTGAAAATGCGCGAAATCGGTCCACGACCACGCCTATGTTTTATTAGAAATGTAATATCAGCGTTCGTTTTTGAGTTATGACAACAAAATTTCATTCCTGAGAATATGCCAAATATGGGAACGGATATGCATTATCCGTTAATATGCCAAATATGGGCGTGATCCGCCCACTTTTAAGTTACACAGGCAAAAGAAGGTTTTAAATGGTTATATTGTTAAATATATAAACTTCCAGAATAAAACTTTAGATAACAACTTGTTTTCCAAAAAAACATTATTACATCAAAACTGGGTGCGGTCCGCCCACTTTAAGCTAGTCATCCACGTAAGAGCTAGTCACCTTTCAAAAAGTGACTCTGTGAATACGACGTCTTCCACTCAGGTGACTTTTTGACGACGCCGTCCGACTCACTCCAAGTGACTCTCTGAATAAGGGGGTAAATCACACAAGACGCAGGATATTCTAATATTGAAATTTTATTTTAATATTTTTTTTTTGGGGTTCTAGACATCCCGCAACATATTTAAGGAGTTGCATGTGAAATAATTTAGAAAAAATTTCAAACGGTAATAAGTCTTTAACACTATGTAACTCTTAAATTTATGAAGTAATGGTAGTTAAAATTATTTTAAAAGAGTAAACGTTTTTTTAGCTCCAAATGAAATTATTCCAAGAAAAACAGCTCATATAAATTTCCAGTTTATTATACGTATGTCTGTTACTTTTATCCTTCATCCCTATTACTACACTAATTTTAACCATTAAAACTGCTTAGGATCAGATTTCGGAACATGTCGGGGACGATGCTCTGCAGCTCTGATTTTTAGTTGTTTTTGCTCTTGTTGTTGCTTTTCACGAAGACTCCAACAACAACATCAGTTTCCCCGCTCTCGCCTGGTTTCGGAGTTATAGCCCATTAAGTTGGGAAATTTTACCTATATCTCTGAAACTATAAGAGTGGAGTACATGTTGTGGGCATGGTTGGAAAAGTATTAATATTATCTTTCATTTATGTTAGACCAAAGTTAGACAATAAAAATATTACTTTTCGCCTTTGGCCATTTGATTACCACTACGGCGTGGATTTCGTTCAAGTCGAGCCTTCACTTTCCGAACTATTTCAGGTTGTTATTGTTTGTTCTCCACCTGAAAAAAAAAATGTGGTAGTTTGTAATCAATATAAATAGCTGTCATTGGTATGAATTTGACATAGTTGGCAATATCGCGTTGCCATATATACCGGTGTGAAGTTGGTAACACTTTAATCGCCTAACCCTGTCCAGGATCTTCAGTTCATTAAAACAACGGCGAGGGAAATTTCGCAAAACTCTAACTCGCATCCAACTTCATTGCATTATATCTCAAAAGTATCGTATTATCAATCGAGGTTTTTAAGAAACTATACAGGTCTTCATACAAAATTGTTTTTCAGATTTATTTCTCCACGTTTTTTGAATGCGTGAAGTTAGCTACATTTACAGTCCAACCACAACGCAACGACGTCGCAATCGATTGCGATGTTCCTATAGAAAAATGGAATGGTTGAGCTCTCTCACGTCGTCATAAAATTTTCTAATTTTCTGACAACTTCTTCCGATTTTCTCATTTTTTGAAAAACAGTATGCCCTACTTTTCGATGAAATTCTTCAAATTCCCTAAAAAATGTAAATAAATTTGACAAACGAATTGTCAAACAAGGAAATTATTCAAATTAATTTTTATTTAAAACAAAATGTAAATAATTTATGACGACAGATATCACTCATTCGAAGATTTCGAGAGAGAGAAATCGTTATCGTTTGCGACGTCGCATCGTTGCGTTGTGGTTGGACAGTTATGCCTAGAACACAATTGGAAGCACAAAACACTAAACACATTTGTCTCTGTATCTTTTGCTTAGAACATGCACACAATTGGGCCTCGCGCACAAAAAACAAAATCTGTCATTTCTGTCAATTCTCTTGTGTAAACAATATGAATATATACAGACGCAGAAGAAGAGTTTGTGCACAAAAGCTGTCAAAATAGAAATAGAGCTATCTCACGGACATGCGTTTCTTTATCTAAACACAAATGTTCGTAGATAACTCATTTTTTTCTTGAATCTTATGGGATTCCTGTGTAAATTTGACAGTTGATTTTGTGTTTTGTGTTTTGTTCGTCCAATTGTGTTCAAGGCATTAAAGAAGATAATCTTAAACTTTCCCTATAAATGTATACGCACATCGAACAGCGTCAGCATCATAACCAGAGATAATGAGATAGGAAACTTCTAAAAAGTGCAACTCTGGTTGTCAAATCACATGTTGCGGGTTGTGTTTTTGTATGGTAGAGTTCGTGGAAACTCGATAATTGATGACGTTTTAGTGTAGAAACTCACCAGACTCAGACCCCATTCTTGAAATTTTTTGAGAAACTCCCCAGACTCGCAACCCGGAATATGTATTAATTTTATTGTATACACCTTAGTAGATCCGTTTGTTTTGAGATACCAACTTGGTGCAATGAAGGACTGAATTAATGTCAATTATTTACAGATACGCTGTTTAACAACCACTCGAACTTACTAACGGCAATTTCAATTTACACTATATTTTTTAGTTTCATTTATATGTTTTGTTATTTCAGGAAGACAAACGGTCAAATTATCTTCAATATACATTAACTCTGGACAATTTAACTTCTGTTTTGGCCGGCATTGAAATTACTATGCGTGTAGCAAAATATTTTGTTCAAACTTTCAAAGAAATGTTTTAATATACTTTGTATTTAATCGAAATTTAAAACGTGCCTTTTATTATTTAACCCTCAAATACAACGATTTAGTTAATTAATTTAGTTAATCACAGAGGAAAGAATTTTCTTAAATTCTGGAAAATTAGAAAACTGAAGTGAGTTATATATGAGATATATGCACTTATTTTTGGTTCTTTGAAATATATCAACACATTTAAATTTTGTATATACAAAGAATTTCAGAATTGCTATTAACATTCCAGTTTGTTTTAAATTTTTTTTCAAGGCTATTGCTTAATTTTTTATAATTTAGACCAATCCTATATTCGTTTTAGTTAGTTTTTTATATATATAGTTTTCAGGAACACACATTAATAAAAAAAATCCTATACCGAGTCGTTTTACTTTATTTGCACTCTCAATCTCAATAGTTACCAAAAATGAATGAAAAAAAAACCCTTATTATATTATCTAAAAACAATATTAAAAGCAAAATAAAGGTTATTAAATTTATATAAATATATAGGTAAATGGAATGTGGTGTTGGCTTATCTACATATTTGATTCACCTCATTATTACATTCGGTTTTCCGGTTTGCAAACCCCTCACTTTTACGTTCATTTTAGTACCCAAGTAGTGCTACCAGTGCGCTACGATTTAACTGAAAATATGTTTTTTTTGGTTGAAAAATACACGAGTGTACTTAAATATGCCTAATTTATTAAACATTATTGTAATTAAGCTTTCCTTTTCATGATATCAACATATTTTTCATTTTGTTTAAGTACACTTTTTCCAACTTACACTTTTACACAATTTCGTACATTTATAATTTCTTCTGGTAATGTGAACAGAAACGCTGTTTCGTGACGTCATTAAAATGTTTACCTCACTTGAAATTTTCAATTCAAGCGAACAGACAAACTATACAATTGGCTTAAATTTACTAATTTTGATTTCCTTTTTCACATATTTTTCAAGAATGCAAGAAAGAATGTTCCGGGGACATCAAAATGCACCAATTCCCAAATTTCAACAATTTTTTATTTTTCATCTTTATTTCTTATGTGTATAATATTATTATTTGTATATATCTTGTTTCCAGATTTTTTATTTATTTATTGTTTTAGTTTGTATTAAGCTTTTCGCTAGTCTTTATTTCTGTTTGTACCAATATAATAGAATTTAAGTTAACTGCTCTTGTATATTTTAATTTCTACCATAACAATATGCGTGCTGATCAGCTGCGCACGTATATTCTGTCAGTAGCTTTAACATTGCACCAAGCTAGCCACAACTAACTGTACCAACTGTGAGTCAGTCAGCAGCGATGGAAATGAAAGTAGTAGAACTCTTCGATCATGTTCCATCAGTGACTTTTTCCAGTTGGATGAAATGCTGGCGACCAAAGCTTGACTGCGGTGATCTTGCCTACGTAGCTCATCTATCTGTTCTTTTTCCCAAAAATGCTCACCATCTTACAAACTGTTTGAGGCCACCAAAAAAGGAGCAGTATTTCGTTGACGTAATCAGCACAGCACGCACTGCTAAGCAAAATAAGAAGAGGATGAATAACTAATATTTCGAAACGAAAAGTCCTAGTATGTAGAAATATCTTGACTTACATCTCCGAAGCTTGTGGCGCATAAGTTGATATCAGAATATCAGTAGAATGAATCAAACATTGCTATTAAATCAAAACCATCCTGAATGCTCATCTCAAGATTTTTCTAAAGGGGAAAATTAAAAAATTTAGAAATACTGAAGTAAAATGAAGCAAGAATTTTGATGAACTAAAACTTTTAAATGAATAAATTATTGAATTTCGTTATGAAGTTAGAATTTACCTATAGATTAAAAGTTACCAAATTAGGAAATAATTTAGCAAAACTAGATATATAAATACAACGTATATATTCAATTTAAAATATTTTTAAAAAACTCAGAAGTTAAACTAGTAGATGGTTATAATAAAGAGGATTGAAATCTTACTATCATTAGAGTCAATGTTTTTTCCATAATTTGATTGAACAGATCTTGCGCCTTCGTGCCAAGAATACTCCCTGCAGGCATTGTCCACCAGAGTGAAACTGGGGCTCATATGTTTACTACTACCAGAAAGAAAAGAATTACATAGTTAAATGAAATCTGATTAAATTTCAGACAATTACCCCATTTTTTTGTTGTTCATGTGGAACTATTGTTATTCAACAACATTATTATCTTGTTATTTTCCTTTATTAAAAACTCCAACTCCGTATTAAATGAACTCTTCGGTCGGAACTGTAGTAGTCCATCTTGCAATTCTTGCGATACGTTCTTCCAATTCTGTTTTCTCAGGAGTGTCTTGATATATGCCTGCGACAGGATGCCACAAAAGTTTCCAATCATTGCTAAGTAGATAAGAAACAACTATTAATATAAAAATATTTTAATACTATCGAATTTGGTTCAGTTTCTATTACAATTAGCTATTATAAACAAAGAATTTATAAGTAAATTTCAATTTACTGAGTTTTACGGAAAATAACACTTCACACTTGCAGTGATTGTTTACAATGATTTATTGACTTTATTATACAAAGAATTAAACTTTTGCCACTCGCCGATCTTCATAACAAATTAATAACATTTCAAGCTTGCAGAGATTGTTTATACTTATCTTTTGATTTTATTATGCAATTAATTAAACCCCCTTACAAATGCAACCTTTGCATTTAATTTACTTCTCCTTGCCTTGAGGTTTAGTTATTTCTTTTTTGGCACTGTTGATATTTCGCCTACCAAAACTTCCAGCAACCATACACGGATCAATGGATTGTTTGCATTGGCCTGCTTTCAGCGATAACTGGTCTTCACACGAATATCACCTTGGCCAATAGTATGGTACACAGAACCGGACACAATCGAGGATTCTCCTCCAATATTTTCGATTTTGCAATAGCGACGTCGGTAGCTAGTTGAATTTATATAGCGAAGTCGATGTGTTCCCATACCACGCACACACTTTTATATACGATTTATTTTAATATCTATTACTTTAATGCGCTTATTAATTGAATTTAATTCAATAAACAAAAATTATTGTCCGATTCCTCCAAAAACTTTCTGTAAATAAACGAAACGGCATTTAAAATGTCATAAAACTATGACGTCCTATGGTGAATAACACGTACACTATACGTGTAGCAAATATTCATTTTATTTTGACACATTTTTTGGCGGGAAAAGAGTTTCCCATCTCATTATCTCTGGTATACAGTTTATTAAAAAACGTAGATATTGTTAACGCAACACTGGTGGTTTCCTACTCTTATAAATTTTTGCAATTTAGTATTTATCTTAGACACGTCTTTTATCTAAGTTTTTCAACTTTGTACAAAACGAGACTTTTCCAGCATTTTTTTGCCGATATCATTAAGATATCGAAGCAACAAACTCACACAATTCGCCGTAATAAAATGGTAATCCAACACAATGTGAAGGGTTACGAAGAATTCCAGCAGCTGGTAGAGAAGTTGGAAACTTCCAGAGAGCCGATACATGTTCTCTTTAGTGGTGGTAAAGGCGAGAATGGTGACAGCTGGTGTCCCTACTGTGCCAAGGGTATATACGAGATTTAATATTTATTGCTTTCACAGTAAACGCTTGTTCATTTCCAGCTGAACCTGTAATTCACGCAGCACTGGAAAAGGCAGCTGAAAAGTCACATTTTATTCATGTGGATGTGGGGGAACGCTCCTAGTAAGTTATCTCGTAAATTTATTTTTCTTTGTTTTTAAAAATAGTAATCTTCCGATTTAACCGAACATACATAGTTCATACATACATACAGGTTACAAATAGTTGACATTTTGGGGGTTCAAATGTAGGATTCATTGGATAGAGCTCACCAGAAGCGGAATTCACCCAAAGATTGTAATTATGGGAAAAGAGACCACCTATCTTCCAAACGAGTTTGAATTATCAGTCCCGTTTATGAAGACGCGTACTTTATATATAAACTACCTTTATAGTTCTCGCCGCATATTCCTTTAATGGTAATCAATGTAGGATTGAAATCATATAAATTTCAACAATATATTTTTCACATAGCTTTCGATAGTTGGAAATTAGGAAGACTACATAGTTTAGTGAGTAGGATTTATTTTGATTCAATCTTTTTTTCTAGCTGGAAAGATTTAAATTGTCCTTTTCGTAAGGATCCCAACACAAACTTGGTGTTCTTGCCAACCCTACTACGCTGGAAATCTCCACAACGCCTGGATGGTGAGCGCTGCTCTAATAAGGATCTGGTTGAAATGTTGTTTGATGATGAAGAATGAATAGAACCAAAGCTAAAAATATGTGATCATAATTGAATAAACGGCAATAAATGAAAAGATTTATAAAATTAATTACAAATTCTCGACTTCTCCGCGCAACTTCATTGTATTGCATTGGTTTGCACCAATATAATGCATGCTCTTGTAACTGGTTATAACTGTTAATAGCTGCTCTTGTATTTTTTAATTTCTACCATAACTATATGCGTGTTGGTTAGCTGCGCACGTATATTCTGTGTCAGTAGCTTCTGGAAACGGTTATAATATTGCACAAAGCTAGCCAGAGCTAACTGTAGCAACTGTGAGCCAGTTAGAAGCGATGGAAATGAAAGTAGTACTTCTCGATTCAGTTCCTCCAGTGACTTTTTCCAGTTGGATGAAAAGCTGGCGACCAAAGCTTGACTGCGGTGCTCTTGCTTACGTAGCTCATCAATTTGTTGTTTTTCCAAAAAATGCTCGCAATCTTTTACAAACTGTATGAGGCCACCAAAATGAGGAGCCAGTATTTCGTCGACATAATCAACACTGCGCGCATTTAACTGCTCACGAAATGCTTCGGCCTCCTTGGAGTTATCGCGAGTATGCTCCATAAGAACACCTAAGACCAAGTCGTAATTGTTAATAAGATATATTAACTGTTCCTTCCGCGTTGGAAAAATCGCAGCCATACGCAGAATAAAACACTCCACCTCGTTTTGTAGCTCAAGCAATAAACGACTCACAAGTTCATTAGGAAAATGTTCAGATATTCCAACAATTGCCGCAGAGAATTCTGCATATCGACGCGTAATCTAGAATAAGATTAGAAACGAAAGATGAAAATTTGAATCGTCAACTTAGGAAAGCGAAAAAGACACCACTAACATAGTGTGGACCCATTTCCTTGTTAAATTTTGTAGGATCGCAATCATGAATGCTTTGAATATTGAGGCGAAAAACGTGCTCAAAACGCGGCCAAATAACTGCTTGCAATGAGTCCCAATATCTAAGCAAAATAAGAAGACTATGAATAACTCATATTTTTAAACGAAAACTCCTAGAATCTAAAAATATATTGACTTACATATCCAAAGCAGGTACACAACGCTTGTGGCACATAAGTTGATATCGGTATATCAGTTGAATGCACAGAAACATTGCTATTGTATCAAAACCATCCTGAATGCTCATCTCAAGATTTTTCTAAAGGGCAAAGAAAATCAAAATTTAGATTTCAAAATTCATTTCAAAATTCAAAATTTAATTTAATTACTGAAAAAAAGAAAAGAACAGCATTGGCAGCGCTAGTTAAAATAACAAATGTATCAATTCTAAATCAGAGAGATTACTATCTTTGGCCTGGCCGAAATGTGATTACTCTTATAGTCTATTATGAAAGACTACATATAGTCTTGAATGTGAGTTGCTTGAAAATGAGAGCCTTTAAAAGAAAAACGCCTTTGTTTCCAAGAAAATTTATTTGGGATTCAATAGACGAAGTAAACGTATTTGTTGACCGATTTCGCCCATTTTTTATATCAAACAGCGCTACTACAGACGAAGGGTCATGACTACATTCGGGAAGTAAGGTAAATCAAAAATATATATTTTTCAAAACTTAATAGGGTAAAACGTAATGTGAGAGCCGATGTAAATATATGTATATGATAAAGGTAGAATTCACCTAAAGATAAAAACAATTACCAAATTGGGAAATAATTTAGCACAACTAGAACTAGAACTCATACATGTATATAAAAAACTTATAGATGTATAACTAGTATTATTTTATACTAAAAGGGATTGAAATCTTACTATCATTAGAGTCAATGTTTTTCCCATAATTTGATTGAACAGATCTTGCGCCTGCGTGCCACGGACCATGAAGAATTCAGTTAGAAACAAATACTCCCTGCAGGCGTTGTCCACCAGAGCGTACTGCTCAGAGCGAAAGAGAGCCTCATAGGTGTACTACTAGCAGAAGGAAAAGAAATGCGTAAATAAATGAAGTCTAATCAAATTTCAGGCAATTACCCTATTTTTAAGTTGTGCATGTGGAACTATTATCGGTGCTTCCAATTGTTGGTTAAGGATTTCGCCACGCTTTCCAATTGTGAATATCGTGCTCTTATGTTTGAGACTTGTTGTTTTTGCGAAGAGGCCCTTTGATGCATTATCCTCAATACCCATCAAGTCATCTTTGGTGCAGGCCTCTTCAAACCGTAGGCTGGACAAACGCGATGAATAACTCTAAAAGTACACAACTATAATTAAGCTTATCATTTCTTAAAAGTTATTCAACATAAGCAATGTAATTGAACGCTACACGCAGTATAGACCAATGATAAATTTCTGTTTCTTCACGCAAAAACAAAACACTATCAAAAAGGTTGCATACACATAAATCAGTTATAAAAAATCCATTTGTTATGAATGAATTTTAAAAAATTTCAGGTTTCGAAAGTAGAATATGAAAATAAAATTTCAAGTATAGGATATAGCTTTGTACATTACATTACCTTAAAGTAGGTGAAATATATCTTGCTCATTGTGTCTATATATTCGCTGCAAATCTCCTGTGCCACTTGCCGTTCATTCGACAAAATAAACTCAAAGAATAGCTTGTGTTTGAGCATTGCATTCTGAGGGATCTGATAATTGGTCATGGGTTTACGGAACTTGTATATTTGTTCCAAGAGATAAATACGAATCTTCGACATAGCCTTCAGCTTTAACTTGTGTAGCACATCACTGACATCTCCTGTTGACTTCGACTCTTTGAAACTTAGTTCTTTCACCAGTGATAACTTATGATTGAGTACATTCAGCTGCGTGCTAAATTCTTTCTCCGTTACCGCGATTTCCATAATAACGTCAATCATTTCCTCAGATACCGCCATATCTTCGATGAACTGTGACAGTTGTCCTTTTACAGACTGACGGTTAGTCAACTGCACCGACATCGAAACCGACTTTTTCTGTAAAGTCGTTATTTCTGAACTTATATTGCTAAGCACACTTTGGAAATTCACTAACATGGACTCCATACGTTCCAGTATACCATCGCATTCCCCGATTTGGTTGTGAAGATTAGCGATATTCTGGGACTCCGCAATGTAGTCCTCAATTGATTTATTTTCTACTTCCTTGAATTCCTTTTCAATCTGACTAGAATACTGACGCAAATCGGTTGTGTTCTTGAGGATTCCAAGCACTTCCTCATTGTCCAGCTGTTCGGGCAGTACAGATTCTACCTCATTCATTTTCAGAACTAAAATAAATTTTTCATCTGCGTGAAATTTATATTATAAATAAAAGATATTGCGCTTGGCTAGATGCGTTTGCTTTTAAAACCGTTTGCCCTTGCCTATAAGTAATTGCTTTTGAAACAGTTTCAGTTCTAGTTCCTTGATACCATCGTGGCTAGACGTCGATTGCGCGTTTGCTGTCAGAAATCGATGTCAGAAATGTGTGAGTGAAATTTACTGAATATCAGAATGTTGGCCAGAGTGAAACAAAATATAAACAGGTTCGGAAAACTACATCGCACTTCTTTCGCTTGATAACTGGATACTTGTGTGCATGAAAGAAACTGTCTCGATTACACTTGAAACCAGAGTGTAGACTTTTCCCTTTCGCCCTCAATTGCGGATATTACACTACGAACATTATTCGGCAAAACTTTTAAATTCTTATTGCTTTAGCCCATATTACGTTGCAAACACTTGTTTGATCAAACAGTCAAATTGTTTTTGTTATCTATACAAAGTTGTCAACTCTCAGTTCCTCCGTGAGAGAATGAAAACGGATGAACTGTTGGCACAGCAAATACTCTGTTTGCTGGAGACGAGTGCAAACTGTAAACAGAACAGAGTTGTTGTGTGGTCTAATAAAAACGTATGCATGTTTTGGAGTGAAAAAGCTGACTTATATCAGAAAAAGGAGGATTGCGTGAAAATAATTGCACAAAGCAACTCTAGTTATGTATAAATACTACAGAAAGTGTTTGACTTTTTGCTGTGGGCTGCGTTTGCAAACTAACATAGCAAGCAACCAAATTCGACGAGAGAGTAAAATAGTTCAATTCTTTGGACTGTTTCATCAAACAAGTATTTGCAATGTAATATGGACCTAATCACAATACCAAATAAAATTTTGAGAGAGCAGAAATGGTTCAATTGAGACAAACAATGTTCGTAGTGTAATATCCACAAAACACAATGCCATTGAGCTTTTTCGAAGGATCTTTTGAAGTCTCAACAAAATGCAAGGTTTCAGGCCCAGACTTCATCAGCCGTTATCGTTTGTTTACGTTTACAAAAAAGAAGTTTGGAGTTTTATGTTTATCGTTAAACAGTGAAGATCACGTACTAAACTCTATAATAAAATTTTATACCAAGAGTGAAAAACCGCGAAAATACGCTATTGGATCCGTTAGGGAATTTTCAAGTTTCATTCAATTATTTTTTCAAAACGAATGCCTGAAAAGACACAAAAATGAGCAAAAGGGTGTACATAAAGTATTAAAAACACTATTCGAAACTGAAATCCCCAAGACGGACTACAATTTCTTAAAACTTTAAAAAGTAAAGGTTTTCATATTAGATGCAATACAATAACATTACACAATTTAATGAAGAATATAAACTTATTGATAAAAACAATTTAGCACAATCCAGTAGTCCGTTCTTCCAAGATAGTTGCATTAAAATATCTTTTTTTCGAAACTCTTTAATAAACAAATTTTCTATCAGACGTATTAAATTATATATTGTAGATTACTTCAATTTACAAAGTAAACGTTATATTTTTAATTTTATGCAGTCAGGAAATGTTAAGGAAGTAGGGGATTCAGTGGGCATATTATACTTGTCCCTTTCTATACCCTACACCTTCAGGTTGTAATATTGTTATAAATATATAATATGTTATTAGAAATATTCTTTGTTATGATGTGTAGATTGGTATTGAAAAATCCGTAAGCGGTCAACGACTACGCCTATTTTTAATTCAGAATGTGATATCAGCGTTCGTTTTTGAGTTATGATAACAAAATTCTGTCATCAATCATTTCTGAGTATAGAGTAACATTATCCGTTATAAAGAGGGTCTTAAATGGGTTATATTATTAAATATATAAACTTCCTGAATAAAACTTTACATAACAACTTATTTTCCAATAAAACATTATAACAGCAAAACTGGGCGCGGTCCGCCCACTTTGAACACAATAATAAAACAACTAAGCTAATTACAGTACAACTGCGACAATCCGGACACATATAGTTTTAGGGCCGGTCGGATTAACGTAATCTAAGTGAATTAAATTGTGTGTACATATGATTTATTAAAAAACAATAAATTATATTTTATTATTATATTAAATTATTAAAATATGTAATCTAAGTGAATTAAATACATAGTATGTACATACATACTATGATTTATTAAAAAACGAAGTTATTTTGTGCTGACTAACTTTGTTGAGATAGTTGACATGTGCTTTTTGCTCTAGTCTCTTTAAAAATAGAATATCCTGCATATCTAAATGTTTCTCCTCAGTCCACTGAACGCAAACTGAAAATGATTTCTTTGCAGCAGCATTAGAGATCTTTGTTTTTGCATCCATTACTACAAAGTCGTCTTCATAGTCCGTAAGCAGCACTGACGATTCATTTCATTTAGCGTGTTGTATTATTTCTTCATCGGAAAGATGAACAACACGCAACACGCAACACGCTTGCGAAAGAATGAACTGAAACTGAAGCAATGATAGTGCAAAATGTAAATTATGAATAACAAAACATGCGAGTAAAAAACGGGAAACCCCCGTTTGTAACGACGTTTGTAATTTTGTAAACAGGTAACGACACGCCTACTATTTATACAGTAGCGTAGCTAGGACTTATGGAGCCCAGGATGGTTAATCAACTTGCAGCCTACAAAATTCCTAGAATTCAATAAGCCAATACTTGATTTCCAAAACTGCCGTCCCCGAAATCGCCCTTTTTTCATTGATGATTTGATTTCAGAACATTGTATTCAGTGGGAACATTACCTAATTTTACGTAAAATACTTAATATTTGGTTTCGCGATGTTATTCATAGATACCTATATGAATATTTGCTGGTTTTTGCTTACGAACATAATTCGTTATATCTATTTGGAAATATCCAAACTGCACTAAACTGCACCTTACCATTAAATTTCATATATGCTTCTATACTGAAACATATAGGCCCGTTAAAACAGATATCGTCAATTCGTTTTCACCAAAGGAAACAGATATCATTCGAGGGATTTGACCAAAATTTTTGAAAAAACAGCATATATGTAATAGTAAATGTAAGATAAATATAATTGAAACAATTAGTATTAAAAACTCTATGCAGCTGGCAAATTTTATTCTAAAACTTTCAAACTTTCACTAAGAACACTAGATTAAAAACCGCTGAAAAAGAAATTATTAAGAAATACAATTTTAAATGTGTAGGTACAGCATATTATACTGATTTTATTAGTTTTTATGGATTTCTCATTAAAACTGGTGTTTGAAATTGATTTCGTATTGAAATATAACGATAAATTTTACTTTTGCCTTTCCCAATTCCAAAGTGTTTGCTTTTATTCTACCTACTTTGCCGATTTAGTTGAAAAAGAATATATTTATTTCACTGTTCCATTGAAATCAATATCATATATTACTGCTCCCACTAACGACATGTAAATGATTATCATTTTTGCTTGATAATTAATGTGTAATTTACACATTAATGTATTTATTTCTATGCTATACGATAATTATGAAAACGTTTTCTCTACGAACAAATGGGTTTTGATTTTAGCAGAATGCGCTTAAATACATTAATTAAAGTAACGTATAAAGAAATTCCCAAAAGAAGAACTAAGTAAGTTGTATATTTTTTAAAATATTGGAATTGGTAGAAATATGTAGCATTATCGCACCAAACATGAGGGGACATTCCATTCAATTATACTTGAAGTCTCCACTATCATGTACTATTTTTATAGGTAAAAAAACTTATGTTTGCTTATACCGAATAAAAAAATTTTCTATTTATATAACCTTGGATATAATTAACAAAATATAAAACATAACACATTTGGTGCAATATAAAACTTACACCTTTAAATATAATTTTGTTCTATCCACCAGAATTATTTGTTTCTGAACTATAATTAATGTGGATCTAAAAATCTTACATAAATATTTGATGTAACCACCAACCATAGTGTGGTATTTTACAACTATACTTGTGAGCCTGATGTAATCATAGCCTGAGAATAAATCTTATTCTAATGACCTTCTTCAAAAAAGTTAAACTTTTAAGTTTTATTTCGATTTTATTGTATTTTAAATATTGGGTGTGGAAAAAAGTGGGATTTTTCTGATGGGTGTGGTCAGTTGCAGATAACTCTGGCAACACTGATCGCTGGCAACCTGCCACGCCTCCTCCACAGTACAGCTTAATGCGTTACAAATGGAAGCGCAAAGGTATATCCACTATCATCACTTCACTTATAAATTCAGACTAATGTGTCCAGAATTCCGTTATGCCCAGCCTACATATAATATATTTATGAAAGTAATATTTATTTACTTTTTTGTTTCATTTACCTGTGAAGCTCTTGCTTAGTTTTTTTTTATTTCGAAAAGTGAAATTAATTTTACTTGATGCGACCTACAATAATTACCGGTAACGGTTGATGACAGAATTGGTCAGTATATTTTAGACAGAGATGTTGCAGTTGTTGCTCTTGTGACCGCAGTTCACTGTTTGTTGAAATGATTTAAAATTGTTAACATGTTGGAGCAGAACAGAAAACAGTTTAGCACTTTGTTCAACTTTACACACAGTTGATTTTACGTGCTTTAGCGTATTTTTGTAAGTTTGTTGTACGTACTCCATTGAAGCAGACGCCCGTTGAGTTTGATTCTTTGCCGAATGACCGAATCCATTCACGTCTGAAGCACCGACCGAGAGAGTCTTCGCTGCGAGTATTTGATATAAAATTCGTTACTTAAACAGTAACAGTGATACTTCTGGTGATTTTCACGCCTTGCTTTGGAAATATAAGCCCATTTAAATTTGTAATTATTGTTGAATTCTTTAAATGTGTTGTATGTTTGCATTTGTACACGGAATGAAACACACTGGTATCGTTATTTTGTTCCTTTGCGGATTGATTTATTTTTCAGCAGGTATGAATGGCAATACGGCAGTAAAATAAGCATTTTTAAGAATTGATTTAGTTGTGTAAGATTGAACAATTTTTAATCGCATATCATAAGCATAACATAAGCAAAAATATGCTTAAATAATAACGCGATAATTATTTGATTGCAAATTATGGCAACTGTGAGAAGCATGTCATGAGCTTCATTTGGTATTAACTTCTAACTTTGCTTACAGGAATGTCCTGTCCGGAAAAAACGCGACCGCATAAAACGCGTTGCGATGCCTTTTACAAATGTCAGAACTCTTCACCGAAAACCCATATTTGGATCCCTTCCATATGTGAGCAAGGACTTATATACAAGCATAACATAAAGTCGTGTGTTTTACCCGAAGAGAACTGGGAATGTATTCTGGAAGAGAGCGTAACGTACGTCGAGAAACAGATTCAAGTTGGTAAAAGCAATAAGTTACTAGTAGAAGAAATTGGACAGGATGAAGACACATATAAGAACATTGAAATAGCCAGCGAAGAGAATGTGGATAGTATCGAAATCAAAAATAAAGATACCGACAGTATAAATATAGTTATGGACTCCAGTTTGAACAGCGAGGAGCAGGGCGACGATGCTAACAACGACTATGAATCCAGCGGAAATGGGGATGTGCTGATGAAAATGAACGGGTTGCAAGTGTTAGCTAAAGATGCTAATGACATTATTGGAACGGAACAGAAGGAAAACTATGTCTCGCCCTCAGTTCCGGAAACATCATCGCATGTAGACCCTACTTTGGCTGCACATCTCCAAAGACTATCGCAGTTAATAGACGGACTAAAACAAACCTACCAAAGTCAGGACAACGAGCAAGCCGAACTTAGACCGGATCAGTTAAATGCTTTTTTGGCACACTTTAATATTAAAAACAAATTTAATTCTTTGACTCCACTCAAAGAACCGGTTTCTTTAAAAACGTTTAATATATCGAGTACGCCACCATTTTTAACCAAGTTGCCAACAGCGTCACAGAACAGAATTGCACATCAGGATCTGGGGAGTAGATTGACGCCCGAAACAAAAGTTGCGCTTTCCAAGGATTCGCCGAATAATTATGATAGTGAGAGCTGTCATCCTGACGATTCCAGGATCGTAGTTAGTCATCCGGACAGCCTTAGGCCGTACTACAATGAAGAACACGTTTCGGAAAATTCCAATACTTTCGAATCATACCATTCTCCGAAAATTTCTGATGACACTTTAAAAACAGTACTTGAATTATCAAAACAAATGGTGGCCACTCCAAATTTTCCCAAAGTTATTTTGAATCCAGCATACTATTCACAGTCTATTATGCCACCACACTATGTTGCAAACTCTGAATCACATAGTAGTCCCTTCTCCTACTTTGGCCAAAATCCGAATAACCGAAAAGGTGAAGGCTACAGTAATGATAATAATCGTTATAAACCTTCAACGAGTAGTCACAGGTATCAGCCTTTTGGACCCAATATTATTCACACAAGTCACTTGCAGCCAAGCACCACAATCATACACAATAACGTTATTCCCGTTCATGTTTCCTCCACCAATTCCGGTGAGAGGGAAGTCTTCGACAGCTATGGCCACAGTCTGGGACGTTATCCACCACTTAACACCAATAGCGGAAATAATGCCCAAGAGAACAATCAGCATAATCATCACACATCAAATACAAACCTCTACGATAGAGACATTTATTTATCGAAAGGTTCTGGTGAATATTCATCCCCTTACCCAGCTGAAATAGGAATTACCACAATGCAACCGTTGGATTACCAAGTGACATCGTCCACAGTGGCGGAGTACTTCACGCCCAGTCAGCATCTCAACGAGCACAACGTGCACCATCTCTTTAAACCATCCGATGGGTTTCCTACAGAACAGTACAGCAACAGTCTCCAACCTGTTGATCGCGTCATTCTGAGCCACAATCAAAAATATCATCAAATGGAACGACCTCACAAACAGCAACAACATCGTTATAATGAGCGTGACAACACAAACATCCTCTTCTCTTCACAAGTAGTGTCGAACAAAGTGAAAAAACCTCCTAATTTGCAGAAACTAGAAAGCATGGAGGCAAATATTTCAGGAGAGCTCTCTGACTTCGAAGAACAATCGACCTACAATCAGCAGAACAACGCTTACATCAACACAGATGTTTCCAATCAATATGCGCCTTCTGTAAACTCGGGACATGGCAACAGAGTCTACCCAAAGCGTCCATACTTCACAGCATCACAATCGGCAACGCCCCTATTATCCAATTATGCCTCGCCTACCAGAATTGGCAACAACAAACTCAAACCCTCACGACACGCCTCGTCACAGATCGTCGAGGGAACGCAGCTTGTCAATGTTGGTGGAAACTTCATACGCTATGACGTTTTTCAAAACTCTATTCTGCCAATTTTGGGTAACTCGTATACTGATGAGCTTAGCAATGTCGAGGTCATCACCTGTGCAACAGGAGTACGTCAACCAAACACTACGGACTGCACACGGTACTATGTCTGTAGTAAGAAGGACGGCAAGATTTTGTCTTACTCCTGTCCTCCTTACACCGCGTTCAATTCACAAACACGTATCTGTGACGCACACACTTATTCCCTTTGCTTGCCCAGTGCTGGCGTCAGCAGTTACACCATCACGGAAAATAGCCGCATCCAGCTAGAAGCTTACCAGGCGCTTCAAGACTTCAAACACAGACACCACGATGGGCTCAAAGCACAGAGCGTCGCAAATCGGCTGCATCAATACGATGCTGAGGTGAATCCGCCGGTCTCCTCAGAGGCAACAAATAGTCAGGAGAAGAATGTGCTAAACACTTACGTACAACAAGCAGCCTCGATGACCAGCAGCACCTCGAAGCCGTTCAAAAAGCGGAAGTATTACTGCAAGGAAGGCGACAAAATTGCGGATCAAACCTCCGTATACGGTTACTTCGTATGTTACAAAAATACCCAGGGCGTGATAAAGGGCCACAGAATGACTTGTTCGAAGGGTTTACTCTTCTGTCCTAAGACAACGATGTGCACGCTGTCAGCGAAGTGCACTTAGAAGAAAATACGTGAACAGAATATACCAGCACAAAATATTGGATAAAGTATAAAATATTATAATAGGTATGTGTAAATTTAGAATTTTATATACGCGACGTTGAGAGCATTTCTTTCTAGTTTTTTCGTCCTTCCATAACTGAATGGGCGTGTTCCTGAGTTCTACATATTAAGCAAAATCGTATTCTTCTTGCTATAAACAAGATCAGAGAATTTAAGTGCCACTTTCTTTCAAAGATCTTAAGTAATTTTAACGTTTATTCGAAACGCAAAATGAACTGCAATACCATAAATTATCAGGACATCTGCATAATATTTTGTTAAAATGTCCAACTCTGTATTTATAATATGAATATGTACATAGGGTTTAAACGTAAATATACGATATTTTCGAACTGTCGTAGCTTCTGCTGTGGCACAATTTGTGTACTTTTGCAGTTAAGAATTGTTTTTAGCTGATAGTAGTTTATTTATGCCACGCAAAGATAAATGTTTCGTATATTGTTTATGTATTGATATGCGTTGAATTCAAGCCAATGTTTTCTTTTCATGCATACGTATGTATGTATGTACACACTCGTGGTTACTCGTTTTATTAGCTATCATTGTTATTGCCTAATTAGACCTTTATATAATTTAAACTAGTTCATTTAAGTACATACACATGTATGTATGCACCATCCGCCATTTATTAAGCAAGTCTTCATATGTGGATGTATTAAGTTTCGTTTCAAACAAAACCTTTTTGACTTGCCATGTATTTGAGTGTCTTGTATTTGGAGTGTCTCAAAACTAGTTTCACTTTTTAAAGTAAAAGAAAACAAGAATGCTGTTTTATACCTGGACAAAGTCGATGTTCAAAGGTGTGTAACGTTTTAACTTTCCCAAGATTATAGTGTCTTTTAGTTATGAGCTGGATTTCATAAATAAAATAATCTAGTTTCTTTAAATTGTAAATTTAATAAGTATGAATAAAATTATTTAAAGTTCAAAATGTCTCATGGATCCTATTTTCCTGATTACTTGCTTCGTTGTTTATACAGCTCATGAATGGTTGGATCTAGATGATAGTGGAATTTTTACAGTGTACTCCATTTTGCATCGGTTACAATTTTGGTAACTTATTTTCTTGAAATTATTAATATATATACAATAAAATATTTAAATTAAATTCTTTATTGTTTCAATTATTGGAACTTTTTGCTATGGAAGTAATGCTACAAGTATATACATACATCATCATAACGAAATCATAAGAAATTATTTTTGTTAATATAGATCAATGTACTCGTAGTAGGAACGATTGTGGTTCAGTATGAACCTATAACTCGATAAATGTTATAATTGTCAGCCTGACGTTATTTGGTGAAACGTGACCATCTATTTATCATAAAAGTTGACATACATATTGTACATGTTTATTGACTGTCACGCGACCAGATTGAAAGTTAGACTTTAAGTTAGGTGAACCAGAATGAATGTTAGAGGAGAAACTACTGGCTTCCCTAACCACCATACATAACGTGTTTACAGAATGCTATCGTATGGCATAAAGAATATGTTGACACCGAAAAGACGGTTTCTTAAATAACAAGAATGTGGATTGTTAATTATTGTTTGTGGCAAGAATAATGGCAAAAAAAGTGTTTTCTATTCCTGTAATTCGCTCGTGCATTTTCAGTTAACTCTATCTCCACGGCAAAAGCTTTCTATTTCATCCAAAGATTGTGTATCTCGTTAGCGACTGGGTTGGAAGATTGTATGTTCTCGTTTTAGTATTCTCATTCTTGCACATGATCTCTAACCTCACTCCTTTTAATGTCACTGATGTGTTTAAGTGCTTAAGTTTAGAACAAGTTTGAATCTTGGTTTTATATTTGTACTTCAATGAATTATTGATAGAAATGGAATGCTAATGGTTATTTGTATACCCTGCACCTTAAGGTTAACGGTATATTAACTTCGTCATGAAATGTGTAACGCATAGAAATAGAGATAATAGATATAGAAAAGTTTATATATTTTTGATCAGCGTCACCTCCTCGAGTCGATTTAGCCATGTCTGTCTGTCTGTTGAAATCACAGGAGAACCGGTGAAGATATCGTAATAAAATTTTGCAGAAATATTTTTTGTTATGGTTTGTAGGTTAGTGTTAAAAATCCGTAAGCGGTCAACGACTACGCCTATTTTTAATTAAGAATGTGATATCAGCGTTCGTTTTTGAGTTATGATAACAAAATTCTGTCATCAATAATTTCTGAGTATAGAGAAATACTCAGAGGGTCCGTCATAAAGAGGGTCTTAAATGGGTTATAGTGTTAAATATACTATATAATGTTAAATTAAACTTCCTGAATAAAACTTTACATAACAACTTCAATAACACATTATTACAGCAAAACTGGGCGCGGCCCGCCTATTTTTAGACTACCTTTACAGTATACCTCATGAAAACAAATTTATTACCACGGAATTAAGGTATAATTTGAATTTTGATTATTTTACTCTTACTGGTCGTTTATTCATACCGCACTCAATCCAAAAAGTGGCATATCTACCAACAACTAAACGCTCGATTTATTTTCTTGTTGTTAACTAATGCCAAAAACTAGGTTGTAATCGCAAAATTGTGTTTTCTGAGAATGAGAAATTATGAGTTGTGTCTTTTTGGGATTGAGTGCATTATGCATATAGTAAGTAACAATATGTGATTTGGAGTGACCACGAGAAATTATGGATAAGTACTGATATTTCTTAACATTCAGTGTTCGATGGTTTCCCTCGTTTTTCACAATCTTTCTTTTTTGTTCTATTATGAAGGAGAAAATAACCACTATTTTTGTACCTTTGCTGCATAATCTTCTTCTGCATAACAAACTAAATGTGAACCAGAAATAGTGCTATATTCGGCCTGGCCGAATATTAAATACCCTACACATTGAGTGGACGGACCACACACAGTTTTAGAACAATTGGTTGGGCCATAAAATGCTATGTAGTTTTGTTCAAAAAGTTTGTATAAATATTAATTAAAATCATATTAAATTTTTTGCGATAAACTAAAATTGGGCGGACCATATACATACTCGGCACATTAACGGATAATAAAACTCTATACCCAGAAATGTAACTTGATTGTCATAACTAAAAAACTAACGCTGATATCCCATTTTTAATAAAAAGTACGCCTGCCCATTTTCAATACCAACACAGAGAGACGGACGGGCATGGCTAAATCGGCACAGGAGGTACGCTCATCAAGAATATATATACTTTTCTACATCTATCTTCTATATTTTTATGCTCTACACATTTTGAAAAGTTAATATAGCCTTATTCTTAAAGTGCAGGGTGTAACAGACACTTTTTAAAGGTTTGTTTTATGTTTAATTTATAACAACTTTAACGGCATTCTGCGTTTATTATTATTATTTTTTGAACCTGTATTGCTCTCATTTATGACATATTTTTGCACTGGTTTTATTAAATATGTACGTACATTAGTAGTTAGTACATCGTTTTCTTTAAAAAACCAACTTTTACAAAATTTACATTTGAAAACATTTATACAGGTTAAATGTATGAGATCAAAATAAGCTTTTTCTACTTTCTAAGAAATCGGCCTAAGTCTAACATAACTAAATAAACAAATAAATCAGTTCACATAATATTTTTTAATTTGTTTGTGTTTTATGTTCAACACCATCTTTCTTGGTTTTGAAACTAAAACCACTTTCTCGAGCTCATCGCTAACTTATAAAACAGCGTCTTTAATTTCTAATTATATGTATATCCAATTTTTAAGTTACAAATTCATATACATATGTATGAATAACAAAGATTTATACAAACAATGGTCGTATATACTAAGCACTTAATCTCTAAACTAGCTACAGGAACACAAAAACTTTTCGCTTAGACCATGCCGAACCCCTCACTGCCCTCGCTTATCGCCAAAAGTAAGGCCTTTTCAAACAGCTCGTAGTTCTCATAGTCCGGTAAACACAGTTGATTGAAGCTGAAAAACAAATCAAAAGCACTAAATAAGTAATTATCACTGATTTTTGGGTATTTATTGTATTAGTATTATGTTTTTTGGGAATTTACTTCGATCTTCTCTCATCAAAATTCAACATTTTTATCATTGACCGTATATTACTAATAAAAACCTATATTGAAAACTGAAATTATTGTGGATAACATACATACACGTGATTAATTTTAATTATATTAAAATCGTAATTAGATTTTTATTATACAGGGTCGTTTAAAAAGTTTTGAGCGTAACATGAAAATTAGTATTATTTCATCAATATTCGATGTACCATTCGGCCAAGGCGGCGACCGCCGAAATGAGGGCATGTGCGTTGTCTTGATGGTATAGCACTTTCCTTTGCAATATCTGCCTTCAGCTTAGCAAGTAATAATGCGTAATACACACCCGTTGTCCGACACCGTCATCCACAGTTATGAATCCTGCTCGTTTCGTGTAAAGAGTTCAAGCAATCCTTGTTAACAGGGTTCAACTCGGTTTTATCTAAATCTTATCTTTTTCATTTGTCTAAAAAAACTGACAGCGACTGAAAAACAGCAACTAACCATCTAAAACGCCAACATTTTGATGAATAATGTTATCTTCATAATAAGGCACAAAACTTTTCCGACAGCCCTTTTCAAACGCAAACCTTGGCTTACCATGTATGTGCCGTTGGCAGGTTGCCGAATGTCGGTGCAGCTGTTAATTGAAATTGTGGATTTAGCTCCCGGAAACCGCCGGGCGGTAACTGCGAGCAACCCGTTGTAAATTGCAGCAAGCGCGCCATCTCGGTTTGGCTGAAATTACTAACACCCGCCCAAAACCAACCCAAAACACGACGAAATTCCGGCGAGTTGCCGTTGGCAATATGATGTTCTTTAAAATCGGCGATCGAATATTCTCCGGTGCCGCACATAAGCAGCTGAAAACATTTAAAATGAAATATGAAAAAAGTTTCACGCCAACTCGAATAAATCTCCACTTACCTCTAATTCGTTTTCGTCGAAGATGCTCAAAAGGTTATCGGGAATAATGCCGTTGAGTCCCTTAAGGAAACTATCAACTTCGTCTTTTACACTATTACAGAGACGCTGTTGAGCGAGAGCATCCAAGTATTGATTTTTTGTGGAGTTGGTAACACGCACTTTGGAGCCATTCGGGATAAGATCCATGGTTTTTGTAAGCTGTCCGCTGTGATCGTAAATTTCTTCGACGAAATACAAATCCAATGATTCGCAGTTATCGAGATCAGTATCAAGTATATAATTGATTTTTGATAAATACAGATCGGGGTCGTCTTGTTCAAAATACTGAATATAATGAAATATGATACACAAAGAAAATGAATTGAAACTGAGTGAACATAAAGTATGCAGATCAAGCAGCCACCTTGTAGTGTACCCGGAGTCCAATGAGTTGCGCCAGAAACGAACGTGTAAATCGTGCGCGCACAAGTTGTCTGTAAGAACCGCCTAAGGCACTTTCGTACAAGCATTTTCCTACAATCCTCCCTGCAAACTCGAAATGCTTCAACTTTAAATTTGCTGGCCGATGTGGATTTGGATGAACAAGTGCCTGGTGTTTATCATGGAATGTGCAGAACAGACCACTTCGCGGATCGAAGAGCGCACTGCAAATGAGTTCAAACCACTCACGGCGCAGTCCGCCCCAATCAATGCCTTGAAAGGTGAATTTTTGAAGTGATAGAATCTCATCGCTTCTACATTCACGGTAAAAACGTTAGCTTAATTTTAAAAGAGTTTGGATTGTACTGTGTCCACTTAAAAAAAAAGACTAAAATAAAATCGTTGGTGTTTTCGGAATACAGTTAGATATTAAACCACAATTAGTTTAAAAAGAAAACCCGAGAAATCTTAAAGTTTCAAAAAATCCAAAAATATGCTAAACTAAGACTTTTTACCGTGTTCAAAGGCTATAAGTAGGGAAGGAAGGTATACCTTGTTCACCCTGAAAGGTCACCTCAAAGTTCCCACACCAGTCCGAAACCGAGAAGCCCTTGGTGGCCTTCATGCTGCTTTCTAAAATCTTTTCGCGCTGCACCTTCACCGCCAGCTTCTCGTGATAGTAATTCGCGTGAAACCTGCGCACCTCGTGATAGAAGAAGTCCTGTTTATCCTTAAAAGTTTCCGAACCGCCAATGTTCTTCAGCAAGAAATGCGTGAAAGTGGCCGCAATAATATTCCGGTCCTTAGAGGCCAGCTCGATTTTGGGCTGAGCGCCATCATCGATGACAAAGACAGGCCCGTGGATATGTGTTAGCAGTTGGGGCAAAAAATGAAACTTTGTCGAGGGACACAGGCGAAATGTGGCCAGGCGTTTCGGAATAAACTTCAGTATCATCTCTTTTATTGTCACCTGAAAGATCAGCGAATTCTTCTTTGAACATTTTCACCGTTTTCGATCTTTAGCACCACTATGGTGAATGTACGTGAACTCACTTGCTTTGGTCCCACGTAGCAAAGCACCTTGCGAGGCTTGGCCTTTGTGGAACCAAGAATACTTAGCAATTTAGCCTCATAACAAATGTTGTGTTTACGCGAGGCAATGTTTTTATGCACCAGTGTCGTGTCGCTACCTGTGCAGATTGGAATTAAGAAAAGGACATGTGCTGAAAGACCTTACAGAGGTATCAGTAAATATTTCAACAGTATGTATTTTTGCAACAATGGGTGCCGGTGTATGTGGATGCGTGTGTATTTCGTGTGGATATTGTAAACTTACTACTCAATACTATAATATCAAAGTCGCCATTTGGTAGTTTCACATCAAGGTAGCTTATAACGGCATGTAAACATATGGGTTCCGGAAAAAGTGCGGTCACGGACACTCGTGAATTGACTCTATCATATGTGAAGGATATGGCATTATCTAGCCGAACACAAGGGCTACCGTCAAGGTCATAAATGTCTACACGATAGCCCTAGAAAGTAGTAGTAAAAACAGAATCGATTTAAATTACGATTATCGCTCAAAGTAACGTAAACTATAAGCCAATTTCAAATGTCTGTAAAATTTGAAAATGTTTTCAAAACCCACCTTCACGGGATTAGCATTCTGATCGAAAATGCAGGCATTCCCGAACTCATCTCTAGGCTCAATATGCAGCAGTGTGGGGGTGGCTGCACAACATATAACGGTACTAGCTGGCCGAATAAATCGAGAACGGCGCGCATCAATTGGTCCCGGTATGAACGATTTCAAGAAGGGCGAACCAGCAATATGGTTAGATCCAATAAGAACAGAGATTTTATATTGACCAGCGGCACGAACTGTAAACTTGACTTTGGCTATGTTGGCGTCATTGGGATTGGTCGATGAGCCCAATTCGCTAATTGTGACCACCTAAAAAGATTTGTATAATCTATAATAAAGATGGGTCAACATCGGGTAATAGGCTGACCTACTTTGCGTGTGTCTTCTGTCACCTCAACAAAGAACTGATCGGTATCACAGATGGGATAAGGCTGGCCATTGCGCTGAAAGAAACGCACCACGAAGCACATGGTGTCACCTACCATAGCTGGGTCTTTCCAATCCCATTGAACCTTGCAGTTGGCCGGCAGCAGATACTTCCCTGTAACATACTGCAACAGAGAATGTCTAGCTTCAGGTGCCAGTGAAGGTTGTGTCATAGCTGCCAGTGTTACGAGCCCAGCTACCGAAACGGACACTACCAGCATGCCGCCCCATGTCCAAGCGTCCTGATGCTGGCTCGATTTTACCACTGTTGACCAAAGTGTCGCTTTCAATAATTCCAACTGATTTTTCGAAGTTGGGAGATTTTGACGAGCCTGCGACCACACTTGCCAGTCTTTACCAAGTAATTTGCTGGCTCGGGAATCCTCTAGCCAGTAGACGTCCTCTAAGGAGGTAACCTCGACGGCAAGTAGTCGGGAGTAATGATGTTGCAGACGATGATCACGCAACCATTCACGTAGTATCAGTTTCTGTTGCAAATGGAGAGCGGCTCGTTGAAGACGTTGTTCGTCACCGGGAGGCAGTTCTGGAAGACGTTCTGGGTCGCCGCAACTTGAGAGTGAAGATATGCCTTGAAAGGATTACAAGAAGGAGTCAGAATTATTGAAATCTCTTCTCTTCAGTTTCATCATAAGATTCATCAACGATAATCTCTTATGCGATCAAATTTACAAACTTTCGAATTATGAAATAAGATAACAAAATTAATAACAAAAAATGTGTATTGTCACGCCTCCTTCTGTACTGAAGGCCCAACTTAATAAACTCCTATATCTTCGAGGTAGAGTATAATAATTATTTTTATACCCTACACAAGAAGTGATAAGGGTATATTTACTTTGTGCTTCCTTTTGTAATGTATTAAAGGAGGCATGGCAGGAAAATAAAAGTATATATATTCTTGGTCAGCTTCACCTGTCCGTCCGTCTGTGGAAATCACGATTACAAAAGAACGAATAGAGATATTAAACTCGCCCCGAATATATGATATTCGGCCAGGCCGAAGTTACCACACTTACCACTTTACCATACGTATAATTATTGGCATGTCTTTTTTCAATCCACCGCACGTGTTTACATTATAGACCCATTAATATACTCTCTTAATACTTGTCAACTAGTGTTACATTCCCAAAGAATTAGAAGCAAACATTATTTTCATACTCATAACAGCCAACTAATTTGGTAACAATATTTTTTATTGCTGCTTGAAACACCAATTAATTATTTGCCTAGTTTACTTTTTTAGAAATAAGTTCTTGGCAAGCACCACTAAACCTTATCTCTATCTGCAAAGAACCATTGTTCGCCATCTTGTTTCCCACTAAGTAAACAACTACTTTTCCTTCCGGCCACCTTCCGATTATTTTTTTAGGTTAATTCATAACCCTGGCTAGTTTACTGAAGCCCATGCACGGCCTATATGCCCAACCCTCTGCATAGAGAAAAATCGACTGCGATATCCGTCAAAATTGTTACCTTGCGTGTTACATTAATGAATGTGCGTCTGACGTGCGTCGGACATTTATGTATGTATGCTAACGTTTAGTACTTCCCTTTAACGTTGCAGGGGTCAAACTAAGAACTACTCCTATAGTATATGTATTAGGTCTCAAAGAGGTTTTAGTAGAAGAATTAATTGTTTAATTTATATGATGTTTTGTGGTCAACAGTGTAAAGAAGTTGAGTTATGTATTTTTCGAATCTTAAATTTTCACTGTTAACATTTATTTATATCGTTTTGTTTTTCAGTATATAGCTATATAATAGAACATATGTATGCATAATAGTGACCCAAAATCGCATAATTATCGAAGCTATAGAATAATACGAAATGAAAGGGAGTCGTAAAAGGGACTGAAGATTATTCAAAAATTTTGAGGAGGAATTTAAACTACAATGCATGTAATTAAAAAGAATGATATAATTTTACTGTCCACTAAATGTGCAATAGAAAGCTAGGAGAGGCTTTCTTTGAATTTCAAGGTTTATTCGAGTTTCACAGTTAGTATGCTAAACTCTGTACACTAGTTATTCCTCTTTAACCCGAAATGATGTGAATTTAAACCATGTGAAATGATGTGAATGAGTGTGAGTATCTATATATATAAAATCCCTGTGCGTGTCTGTTAGCAAAATATGTCCGGAACTTTTTTTTTTACTTCTACATCACTTAGAAACCTGAATTTCACCGAATTTTTCACAGATGTTCCTAGGCATCTAATGTTGATGAGAAAAATGGCAAATTTCAAAAATCTAAACGGCTTCGCCATTTTTTTGCAATAAATTCGATTGGGAGGAAATTTATATTTTTTTCCTAGATTGTGCTGAATAATTTGTCAGATTTTATTATGAAAAATTTAATAATTTAAAAAATTATAATAATATAATAATTTTTCGTAATACTGTAATTTCTCAGTAGTAAGGTGAGAAAGTCCAAAAGGCTTCGCAATTTTTTTTACGAAATACATAAATAAAAAATAATAACTTCCTGGCGAAGAAAGGCTTATACTAGTCTTATATACATAATTATCGTAGATATCACATCTCGTTCCTGTGTTGCTACTTCTGGTGTGCCCCAAGGTAAATAGTATCCTTGGCACTTTTCTTTCTTCTTTTCATCAATGATATTTCGACCTGCTTTAAATAAGTTAAGTTTTTGCTCTTTGCCGATGATATTAAAGTTTTCTACGAAATTAAATCTTTTAATGGTAGTACTTCTTTTAGACTGAACTTAGCAAACTCTATGTTTGGTTTAAGGCGAATCATCTCAATTTAAATTTTAAAAACTGTTCTCATATTACGATTTATAAGCTTCGTACTCCTTTAATTACATCATATTTCTTTGGTTTTAATCCATTAAGCTCTGTAACAGAAATGCGTGATTTGGAAGTTTTATTTATTATTATTATGTTAATAAAGTAGTGATTAAATAATTGTCACTTCCAGTTTTTTTATCGAAATAGTCGTTTAATTTTAATCTTAGTATGTATGGGACACTTAGAACACTCGAGTCCTCAATTTACACTTGGCGAAAGTGCAGTCATATTTATGTATATAATGCATAGACCCGATTATGGTCTATAGGACTCAGGTAAAGCAATCGTTTTGTATTAGCTGGTTTAGTGTATGTTTGCCCTGCTTGGTGTAATTTAATAAGTTTACGCTTTACACAACCGTTTTTTGTCATTGGGAAAGGTGAACCAATTTGAATTAAAAATGCATTCTCCTTTGACGTTGTTATCGTGTGAGTGTATGTTGGACTTCGGTGCGGGTTACTTACCCACACGTCAGCACACATATAAGCTACACAAATATTGCATGAGGTACACACCAGAAAACCACATAAATAAGAATTTCAAATACAAATGTGGATAATATTGTAACTAACAAACCAACATACAAGAAAGGATATCAGGGGCGGCAGACAAGTGGGATTCATTCAAATTCTACAACTACAACTTATGTATATATGTATGTATGTCTGTATTTATGTCCCTCATATTTAAAAAATGTATATATAATATTTTTTTAATATTTTTAGTGCTTTGCTGTTGCACACACAATCTTTCCCGTGATGATTCAATATGAGTGGCTGACGTTCTTGAACTAATTAGTGGATTTTGTGTTACCTTGTTTTTACCGTTGCTATCCGCCTTGTTACTTTGTTTATTACAAATTAAAATCAAATACTTTATAGGCGTATTTTCGTTTAATTTGAATAATGGTTTTTTATTTGAAAATTTGAGTTGTTTTGTAATTTCCCGGTTTGTGTGCTGTTTTTGAAATGTTTTAAAAGTTTATAATGTTGTGTTTTCTTTTCATTGGTCCGGTAGGTACGAAATGCGAAGTCTTCAAATACTTTATTGAGGCACTATATATATACATATATAATATGTATATTATTTTCTTGCCTTTATTTCTTCTCCAGACACATTGTAGAATCCGCCATTTCTGTCAAAATCGATTTTTACCATATTTCATTCGGTAGAAGTCAAAATATTTAGTTATTATTCGTATATATGAGTGAATATGCGAGCATATGTATTTACTTTACTTATAACTTTACAATACAATGTTTAACAACTTGGTACGCAAACTGTTAACATTGTGCCAACATTGCACATTCCGTTCAGCATTCATGTTCGTTGGAGCTATATTCTATATTCTTATCCTTATTAACATATATGTAACCATATACACATGTGTAGAAACATACAATATGTGAATCACATATGAAGCTATTATATGGGCAACGGATAATACAACAAGAAAATATTATAGAATTTATTATGCAATAGTGGGCGAACCACGCCAATAGTTGGCAGGGTACCTAGTACCACAGAATAAATAGTATACAGAAGACGCATCTCATACAAAGCAAATTTTCTTCGTGGGTTCCATTATTAGCACCCTACTAAACAAAGAGTGCACGTGTGAGAACATGCAAGAGTATGCAAAAGAAAATTGAGAAGGTGGTGCCAGCGAAAGAGAGTAGCATGTGCGTTTTCGGTGGTTTTGATTATTATCGGAATGAAAATTGCAGAAAAATCCCAAATAATAGAATAACGTCAATTGGTGATACCCGGCGCTTTTAGTTTGCATAGGGCAAAGTATGCGTACTCTTTATTTCTATACCACTTTTACCCAAATCTCTATCGGAAGCTTGAAGGTGTAAGGTATTTTGGCTACGGCCAGGCTGTAACAACATTCTGATAATCAAAATAAAATACCGCCGCTTTCGACCAATTTGCCGGCCAAATTTAATTGTTCTCTCTAGTATTCTTTTACTAGGGCGCTACAATTAATCAGTAACTCTTTCTGAGCTACGCAACATAAAATACCAAACTCAACTTTCAACGGAAGAAAACGTGCATTCTCTTTGTTCGTGGCTGCTCTCTGGTTGTTACTCTCTGATCATGCTTGCTCTCCCGTTGCTTGATCTTCTCTTCAGTTGTTCCGCCCGCACCGACATGTGAAAAAGTATCGCAGGCCGAGATGCGTCTTCTGTATACTATTTATTCTGTGCTAATACTGACATATAAGTATGAACATGTATACTGTTTATTATACATTGTCGTTTTAATGCACAATGAATAGGAATTTTTTAATCCAAACGTTTTATATTATAGAACAGCGATGTCACCATCGCCACATATCCAAACATGTTGTATGGATCATGAAATTTTTAGTGGAATAGTTCGTGGAGAGTTGTCAAATCTCTAACGGTTTTGGCCAAATTAATGGAATTGCTAGTTTTTTGGTTATAAAATTTTCATTTTTCAGTGCAGAGATGAGACGGATGTATTTCGCGGTAAGTACAAGCAAATACAATATATTTTCTACTATAATGCGGTATTTCAAAATATAAAGAATAATAAAATATATTTTGTTATAATAAATAAATAAATGTATATATATATAATAAAAATCATTTAAAATGAAAAAAATTTTATGAAAAATCGAGAAATCAATAAACAAAATAATTAAAAAATATGGATTAAATTGTAAAAAAATTTAAAATAAGTATGGATGTGATCATAAGTTATCTATACGATAGAATGCCTTCCTGGAAAAATCGAAACAGCGTATTCAAGATTGTGGCATTCTATTGCCTCTGGTTAAAGTATACGACATTCAATTTTATAATGGACGAAATTCAAATTTTGAAATCTACATCTGTGGATTGGATTAGCTTTTGTCGAAAGATGGACGCGATGATTGTCGTACTGGAGACATAAGGAGAGAATTGGAAGTATTGGGGAAAATGACGGAAGCAAATTTGGAAGCCGAAAATACCACCATGGAAGGCTACTGCTTCCTCTTACCATTTGAGAAGCGCGACAGGAATACGCTACTCCAAATAATAAAAGAATGAATATTGCCCGGAACTACTGTGACATTACATACCATAGAAAAGAAATGCATTCCAAGGGTATTTGGACGTTTGTACAACCCTCTTTGCCCTAAGGACACAGCTCTGATGAGTCCAAATTGGCATTAAATAATACATATTTAACTTTTATTAGTACCATTTTTTACACCTTTAAACGCTTCTGTGTACCTCCAAGATGGCTGACTTCCCCCGAAAAACAATAGCTACTTCCGGTTCCCATCTAATTACAACATACTTTTTAAAATCGGTGCGTTAGGCGGAAAGCTATTCCGAAATAGTTCCCCAAAGTAATCTAAACAAGATTCAAAGCCGAAACCATGACAAAATAGGTCGGTTTTAATGCACGGAAGACTCGAAATAATGTTAACCGAAAAAAGGAATTATAGATGATCCTTTTTTTGGATTCGCCTTCTAGAATCGCAGCAACATCTGTATTCGCCAAAAACTTGGTTTAGTGTCTTCATTTAAAGAAGTAATTTTAATTAACCAGCGCGATTTAATTCAAACGACGTAATTACAGGAATTAAGTGACGTTGGATGCCTTTGGCTATTTAGACTGCTCTGGAGATTGTAGAAGAATAAATTAAAAAAGAATGCCTTGAGAACCTTAGCCCACATTATTAGGGCCACAGTGTTGTGTAGTTATTAAAATTAAGTATTTATGTAAATATGTATGACAGGACATAACATAATCGTAATTATCTACAATATGCATACTCGTACACACACTGAAGAACGTGCATACATACCTGACGATGACGACTGCGAATGGCGTATTGTAGTTGCCATTGCGATGGAACTTATTTCTGAATCCGGTGACCACATCTTAGCTGTATTTTGTTTAGATCTTTGATTCGTTGTTTAATTCATTTATAAAACTAATTTTGACATTCTTGCTCTGATCGCTGAGTCATTGTTAATTTTTTATTTTCTTTGGAGTAATTTCAGTTCTAAGGAATTCTTCTCTCATGGTGGGGCAATTGAAACAAATAAGCGTATTAAGGTATGTTCATGATTTCTATCGGCCATAATTATATATATTTTTTGTCTATGTGTGCATGTATATACATATAAGTATATATATACAAGCTCGACATGTACTCAAAAACTAAGTAATAGGTGGTCAATATTTGACCAAGTATTGAGCCTTTAAAGACATTACACTGGATCTTTTCATAGAAGGCTTAAAAGGATGCATTCTAACAACGAAGGATTTGAAGGGCCTGAATAAGTAAATCAGAACTACTTAAAGATTTTATTTTATATTGCAATTTCCAAAAAATTTTTAAAAAAGACAATAAAGATAACTTATTAATCTTCTAACAGATAACAGATATTAATCCCATAAATACACTTCAAAAATGTAAATGCAAAATGAAAAGGTCCTGAATTAATAATTAATAGTCACTAATTGGGCGGAGGAAAATGTATTTATTTATCTTATGAAACACAAGCACACAAGATAGTGTAAGCACTGACACTCGCATGTAAGGGAACACCTGACAGGTCAACATGGTTAAAGTGCTGCCGAAGAAAGTAGAATATTTCATAAATCCAACACAATTGATACAAAAATTAATCGCACAATAGCAGATATGAAAAAGGTTCACACAATACATGCACATCACTCCATTGTATTTGTTTCGTTTAGGCGAGGTCGATAATGGAAACTTCACACATGTACGCGGTTTTTGTTTCGTATACTAAGGCAGCTAAGAAAATCTTAATTTCAGAATCGAAAACTGTGCAGCCACATTGTTAATCCCCGAAAGTCCACGATTTGAATATTACATAAAGGATAATGATTGCAGCCTAGCTCAAAATAGACTCCATAATAGCCCGATGTGGATGACAAAAAATTGTCTTGTCAAATCACAAGAGCACGCAAACTGAAGACTTCCGGCAGAGGCAGTAGAAGAACTTCACACCGATTCGCACGAAAGGAGACCGTTACTAAGCATCAAAGGACTTTTTCCATTGATTTTATAAGCTAAGCAAGTACTGAAAGTTCGTTCGAAACTTTAACTTTTCAAGGGAAATAACAAAGAGCGTACGAAATTGGCTTTCTGAGCTTTCATAGCTTTCGTTTTGGAAATCCAGCAGGTTGTTGGCTGTGAATACGTGTTTTTCATTTCGTAAAATAGGTCATGCTTATCGAAACTCGCTCAAAAGATTTATAGTGTTAATATACTTTAATTGCTTAGTATTTAAAAAGCGTAAATACTAAGCCTAATACTTCATATGGATGTAAATGTATGTAAATACATACATATATCTTTACATTATTTATTTCATTCAAAAGATCTGCATTTGTTTTATATAGGGTTTGAGGGTTACACTAGTTTACAACCATTTTGCAACACAATCACCACCTAGATTGTGATCGTGTTTGTGATTGTGATTGTGTTTTTTTCTTAGATATTTGGCCACTAAACATCAAAACCACACTTAACAATTTTTGAATGGCAAGATTTTTTTAAAAAAATTTTTAAATTAGTTTCTTTAATGCTTGAACGTAGGATGCTTTTTAGGTGTTTATATTTCGTGTGTTGACCCCAATCGTGCCAGATACATTACCACAACAACTTACTATTAGGTCATTAAGTATGAAATGTCCGATTTTCATAAGAGCTGAGTTTGAGAGTTGATATCTCTTTGAAAATTCGCCACGTTCGTGCAAGCGTGCCTTTGCTTTTTCGAGTCTAACTTTTTTTTGCTTTGGTAAGATCATGTGCCTTTTGGAACTTGTAAGGCTTTAACTTGAGCTCATTTTAGAATATGCGTTGGATGCTTCGCTGGGATATTTTCAGTTCTTAGGCCATTTGATTACCACTACGGCTTGAGACTTCACTTTCCGCACCTGTTGGCCGGAGCTGCGATCTATTTTGACAACGCTTTGTGAAATACCTTAAAAAAACAATGATTTTTCTTTGACAGATGTGTCCACAAATCTCTTCTTCTTATTTCTTCAATTATTTAACAGTTTTAGAGCTGCGATTTCACAAGGCCTTTCAGTTTCTGGTTTCCATGTCCAATTTTTCTGGCACATAAACTTGTTTTGCTTAACTGTTGTGCATTTGTTCAGTCCAGGTTGTGTTAGTAAAGTATAGACACTCTCATCCATACCTACGCTTATTATTGGTCGTTGGTCCATTATATGTAATTTCTTTTGTTTTCATTAAAGAATAAACGGCTTTTAGCTCAACTCTTAAATCACCTCCAAGCAGAGCTAGCTTACTGGAAATATGTCCTTTAATATAATTTAATTCACCCTTCATTTGGGCTGGTGTTAGGAGATTTGGATTAACATGACCGTGATTGATATCTATAAGACTATCGATAACTGATGTTTGTACTCTGTAACATTCGTCGATCATCATATTTAATCGTGCCGCCATTACTTGAAAGGATAACATATTTTTTCTAAAACAACGGCTTCTTCATGGGAACTCTACCTGTATTCCATTATCATGTAAAGCCCGTCGAATGGTACTGCAACACATGCTTGCTCCCTCTCTTCGGTTACTTCTTCGGCGCTTTGGACAACGCTTTCAACAGGATTTTTCCTTACCCTTCTAACAATTGGGTGAAAGCTCCTTTGTCTGTCGGATCTCCGCGGATCTGCCAACTTCTTTGTTGAATGGAATGTTTTTACTATGTTTTTTACGTTATTGTGGTTCCTGCTAATAATTTCACAAATTTTACGCAGTGATTTGCCTTCTTTACCTAATTTTACTACAAGCTCGCGAGTTTCAACTGTAGGTTGTTTGTTTATATTTAAAATGTCTTTAAAATGGAAAATTTCTTGCCAGCAGCTTAAACTTTTCTATGCAATTTAAAGAAATATTTCACTGGCAATAAAAGAGAACAAAAATAACCGTACTTTTAGCGTTATTTGACGGTTTTATTAACATATAACAAGTTGTTTTCAAAGCTGTATACTTTATTTGAAGCATAATAAAAGTGAGCTTTTGGCGTTTATTTAAAATTTAAATACATTCATTTTAATATTTATATTTTGTTAATATTAGTATAAAAAAAAATGTAATAAAATAAGCTTTTCCAAAATAAAAATACGATTCAGATATTTTCATTATGAACAAAGATATGATCAATCAAAAGTGTTTTTACAACTGTATACTTTCTTCTGACGCTAACTGTACTTACCGTTGAGTGTATTATAGAAGACTGACGTGCAAATATGTGCCTCAATTCCTTCTGATTTTCGAATTCATTTTTATACCCTACACACGAAGTGAATAGGGTATATTCACTTACTGCTTCCGTTTGTAACGCATTAAAGGAGGCGTGACAGGTATAGAAAAGTATATATATTCTTGATCAGCGTGACCTCCTGAGTCGATTTAGCGATGTCCGTCCGTCTGTCTGTACGTCTGTCTCTCTGTCTGTCTGTCTGTGGAAATCACGATTACAAGAGAACGTACAGAGATATCTTCATCAAACTTGGTACGAATATTGTCTATCATTAGAAACTCATCGGTATTGAAAATCGGACCATTGCCACGCCTCCTTTTTATACTAAATATAAATTCATCCATGCTTATAGCTCAATTTCTCAGCTTGTATAACGAATTTGGGGTTGAAATTTTGTCCAAAAGTCCACTGCCTCTGACCAAAACAGACTACCAAAAATGGGCGTGGTCCGCCCACTAATTAAATAAAACTCGATTACAGAAGAACGAATAGAGATATTTTCATCAAATTTGGCACGAATATTGTCTATCATCAGAAACTTATCGGTATTGAAAATGGGCAAACCGGACCATTGCCACGCCTCCTTTTTATACTAAATATAAATTCATGCATGCTTATAGCTCAATTTCTCAGCTTGTAGAACGAATTTGAGGTTGAAATTTTGTCCAGAAGTCCACTGCCTCTGACAAAAACATACTACCAAAAATGGGCGTGGTCCGCCCACTAATTAAATAAAACTCGATTACAGGAGAACGAATAGAGATATTTTCATCAAATTTGGCACGAATATTGTCTATCATCAGAAACTTATCGGTATTGAAAATGGGCAAACCGGACCATTGCCACGCCTCCTTTTTATACTAAATATAAATTCATGCATGCTTATAGCTCAATTTCTCAGCTTGTAGAACTAATTTGGGGTTGAAATTTTGTCCAGAAGTCCACTGTCTCTGACCAAAAAAGACTACAAAAAATGGGCGTGGTCCGCCCACTAATTAAATAAAACTCGATTACAGGAGAACGAATATAGATATTTTCATCAAATTTGGCACGAATATTGTCTATCATCAGAAACTTATCGGTATTGAAAATGGACAAACCGGACCATTGCCACGCCTACTTTTTATAGTAAATATAAATTCATGCATGCTTATAGCTCAATTTCTCAGCTTGTAGAACTAATTTGGGGTTGAAATTTTGTCCAGAAGTTCACTGCCTCTGACCAAAACAGACTACCAAAAATGGGCGTGGTCCGCCCACTAATTAAATAAAACTCGATTACAGGAGAACAAATAGAGATATTTTCATCAAATTTGGCACGAATATTGTCTATCATCAGAAACTTATTGGTATTGAAAATGGCCTCATTTTCAAATAAACGTGTGTAGGGTATATGAACTTCGGCCAGCCCGAAGTTAACACTCTTTCTGGTTGATATTCTCTTACATTTCAATACTGTCGTCAGTATCTTCCATGCCAAAAAGCATGTGATAGAGTGACCCAACATATTCGAATGCTGCTCTGGGTTTTCTATTCTTCAGAAGATCGCTGTTTTGTTTCAACGTACTATACCACTGACCTCATTGCAGTTGCTATTTCTTCGTATATTCCTCTATAATCTTTTAATTTAGCAGAAGTCTTCTATTAATGAGTTTATTCTGTTTAACTCATGCGAATATGCCTTGAAGTCATAATGTCACCTTGTCACTATTGTCACAGTTTTGTTGGGAATCTCTGTTACTGTTGCTCCCATTGTGCCGTATACTGTTGCTGCTCGTTTGCAAAAATCTGTGTTTTTTCTGTGTTATACAAAATGAATTTCCTGACCTAATTACCGCTGTTTACTTGCTTTGTGCCTCTTACTGCTTCCAATGCATGATATTGCTGTTCAAGAAAACTGAGAACCTCTTGAAGTGTTTGAATTTCTTCACCTCTCCTAGCACTTTGTTCATACAAGCGAAGGTGGACGCGATCAAGCTTGCGTACAACTATCCTCGCTATAAAAGGATCGGCACCATCATCCTAATATTGAGGCCTTTAAACGTATGGACATATTAATTCCTTGTGTCTAACAACTGTTTAATGCTTGGGAGTAAACCATAGGAGTAAGACCATCCTATTCAGTCTATTTGAGTTGTGAATAAAAGCCTATTATTCCCGAATCGCATTTTTATACCCTACACACGAAGTGAATACGGTATATTCACTTACTGCTTCCGTTTGTAACGCATTAAAGGAGGCGTGACAGGTATAGAAAAGTATATATATTCTTGATCAGCGTGACCTCCTGAGTCGATTTAGCCATGTCCGTCCGTCTGTCTGTACGTCTGTCTGTCTGTCTGTCTGTGGAAATCACGATTACAAGAGAACGAATAGAGATATCTTCATAAAACTTGGTACGAATATTGTCTATCATTAGAAACTCATCGGTATTGAAAATGGGCGAAATCGGACCATTGCCACGCCTCCTTTTTATACTAAATATAAATTCATCCATGCTTATAGCTCAATTTCTCAGCTTGTAGAACGAATTTGGGGTTAAAATTTTGTCCAGAAGTCCACTGCCTCTGACCCAAGAAGACTACCAAAAATGGGCGTGGTCCGCCCACTAATTAAATAAAACTCGACTACAGGAGAACGAATAGAGATATTTTCATCAAATTTGGCACGAATATTGTCTATCATCAGAAACTTATCGGTATTGAAAATGGACAACCGGACCATTGCCACGCCTCCTTTTTATACTAAATATAAATTCATCCATGCTTATAGCTCAATTTCTCAGCTTGTAGAACGAATTTGGGGTTGAAATTTTGTCCAGAAGTCCACTGCCTCTGACCAAAACAGACTACCAAAAATGGGCGTGGTCCGCGCACTAATTAAATAAAACTCGACTACAGGAGAACGAATAGAGATATTTTCATCAAATTTGGCACGAATATTGTCTATCATCAGAAACTTATCGGTATTGAAAATGGGCAAAATCGGACCATTGCCACGCCTCCTTTTTATACTAAATATAAATTCATCCATGCTTATAGCTCAATTTCTCAGCTTGTAGAACGAATTTGGGGTTGAAATTTTGTCCAGAAGTCCACTGCCTCTGACCAAAACAGACTACCAAAAATGGGCGTGGTCCGCCCACTAATTAAATAAAACTCGACTACAGGAGAACGAATAGAGATATTTTCATCAAATTTGGCACGAATATTGTCTATCATCAGAAACTTATTGGTATTGAAAATGAGCAAAATCGGACCATTGCCACGCCTCCTTTTTATAGTAACTATAAATTCATGCATGCTTATAGCTCAATTTCTCAGCTTGTAGAACTAATTTGGGGTTGAAATTTTGTCCAGAAGTCCACTGCCTCTGACCCAAACAGACTACCACAAATGGGCGTGGTCCGCCCACTAATTAAATAAAACTAGATTACAGGAGAACGAATAGAGATATTTTCATCGAATTTGGCACGAATGTTGTCTATCATCAGAAACTTATTGGTATTGAAAATGGCCTAATTTTCAAATAAACGTGTGTAGGGTATATGAACTTCGGCCAGACCGAAGTTAACACTCTTTCTGGTTAGAATTTCTCAGGCTGCTTCATAATTAGCGTCTGTGATTTTTAGATGCTGAATAAGCTTACAAGCTTCTCCTTTAACGTAATTTTTTAAACGGTACATTTTTTCTGACGAATTTGTCGAATTCGTTTACTTGCTATGTTACATTCCAATCGCAGCGTGCTGCAAACAGTCAAACCAAAGACAATATAATACAAAGATGTCTCACTTGGTACGTTGAAAAATATCAAAAAAATTCGCGCTCAAAACACAGTGAACACAAGCGGTGCGAGAGAGAAGCGAATGTTTGTTTTTGTAAAATAAATTTTTAGAGTTTGTACGAATGTGAAAGACAACAACATGTATATGAATGACGACAACAGCGTTCTTTAGTCCCATATTACATGCAATCGCAGCCAACGAAGTAAATTTTTACTTGGATGGAATTGGTTGCAGAAATAAAGAGTTGCTTTGCGCAATTATTTTCACCCAAAATTACTTTTTCTGGTAAAGTGGATCTTTTTTACTCCAAAATGTGCACACTTTTTTATTACGCCACACAACAACACCGTTTTGATTGAAATTCGGAGTCGTCGACGGCAAATTTTTTGATTGCGGGTTTCGTAGTTCATCGGCTCTCTTTCTCTCACGGATGAACTCGGAATTGACAGTTTTGTACAGAAAACAAAAACAAAGAACAAATTGAAACAATCAAAAAATTGCAATGTAACATGGCACTTACATTGCAAACACAAACAGTCAAACACTTTCCGTAGTATATATACATAATTAGAGTTGCTTTGTGCAATTATTTTCACGCAGTAGTTTGCACGCATCGAATGCAAACAGAGTATTTGCTGTGCCAACAGTTCATCCGTTTTCATTCTCTCACGGATGAACTGAGAGTTGACAACTTTGTATAGATAACATCAACAATGTGACTGTTTGATCAAACAACAGCAATGTAATATAATATGGGCTAATACCACGTTTACACCGACGCTAAATGGCTCATTACGCCCATAAGCCAGAAATGAGAAGCCAAATGATCCCATTTTCCATACAAATTGGCAAATCACTCATTATCGAAATCATCTCATTTTGGCGAAATGAGATCCAAACGAGTTGTAAAATAATATTTCGAATCAGCCTGTCGTAGGGAAAAATAAAATCCCAAAACAAAACAAGGGAAATGGAAGGGAAATAATGTCAATTAGTTGTCAAAAAACAATTGTAAAAAAAATCAAGCAAACAAAAAACATAAATTTGGTCTGATCAATGTCAAACGAAATGCAAACAAGGCAGCGTAAACACTTTTTAAATGAGTGATTACAAATGCGCATTTGGGGTCGGTGTAAACATAGCATAGAGCAATAACAATTTAAAAGTTTTGCCGAATAATGTTCGTAGTGTAATATCCGCAGTAAGTGAGCATAATCAGGCCTTTAAACTCGAAACCACATCCAACTTCATTACATAATCTTTCAAACGTAATAAATACAACGCAACGATGACGATAAAGATCACGATAACGATTTTGGTTTCTATAAAAAACAGCTGAGCACTCACACACATGGCTCATGTAACTCCGCTGTTACAATAGACGAGCTCTTCTTTTTATACCCTACACACGAAGTGAATAGGGTATATTCACTTACTGCTTCCGTTTGTAACGCATTAAAGGAGGCGTGACAGGTATAGAAAAGTATATATATTCTTGATCAGCGTGACCTCCTGAGTCGATTTAGCTATGTCCGTCCGTCTGTCTGTACGTCTGTCTGTCTGTGGAAATCACGGTTACAAGAGAACGAATAGAGATATCTTCATCAAACTTGGTACGAATATTGTCATTGTCTATCATTAGAAACTCATCGGTATTGAAAATGGGCAAAATCGGACCATTGCCACGCCTCCTTTTTATACTAAATATAAATTCATCCATGTTTATAGCTCAATTTCTCAGCTTGTAGAACTAATTTGGGGTTGAAACTTTGTCCAGAAGTCCACTGCCTCTGACCAAAACAGACTACCAAAAATGGGCGTGGTCCGCCTACTAATTAAATAAAACTCGACTACAGGAGAACGAATATAGATATTTTCATCAAATGTGGCACGAATGTTGTCTATCATCAGAAACTTATCGGTATTGAAAATGGGCAAACCGGACCATTGCCACGCCTACTTTTTATAGTACATATAAATTCATCCATGTTTATAGCTCAATTTCTCAGCTTGTAGAACTAATTTGGGGTTGAAATTTTGTCCAGAAGTCCACTGCCTCTGACCCAAACAGACTACCACAAATGGGCGTGGTCCGCCCACTAATTAAATAAAACTCGATTACAGGAGAACGAATATAGATATTTTCATCAAATTTGGCACGAATGTTGTATATCATCAGAAACTTATTGGTATTGAAAATGGCCTAATTTTCAAATAAACGTGTGTAGGGTATATGAACTTCGGCCAGACCGAAGTTAACACTCTTTCTGGTTCAACTTGACAAAGCAAAAAAAATTTAGAAAAATTGAAGTGTCATAGCGGGTTTAGGCCTCAAACACAACGCAGCTTCAGCTTTTTTGAAGTCGGAACAAAATGCAAAGCTTCAGGCATCAGCAGCTGTTATCGTTTGTTTACGTTTGCAAAAAAAAAATTACAAATTTTATGCACAGAAAAATAAAAATATCTTAAAATTACTGACAAACTAATTATAATGGGGGCACTGGTCCATATTATGGGGCTTGTTTTAATTGAAAATACATTCATGTCCAAGAAATTCTGTTATTAATTTTTCTTTAAAGCTCATTATTTTGCCTTCTGAAATATAATAAATATGTTTGAAGTAAAAAACATTTTATTGCTGTCAAAATCATTTGGTTTTCGTTGGGAATTTTTTCAATGAATCAGTTTTATAATAAGCGTAGACAACACTTTTAAGGGGAAAGTTTTTGGTAAGTGTCATTTCTATGGAGGAAACTATACGGTTCATTAAAAGAACGCAGCTATTGTGGGGTGCCATCTTAACACCAAACTCTTAGCTCTGATTGGTGGGTGTCACATTTGACATCTTGAGGCCGCCTCAGAAAAAGCTGTTTACGTTGCACCTTGTCACACTACAAACAATTGTGCGCGTCCTCAAACTCGTGTACATGCAAGAGGTTGAGATGTGTTTGTAAGCGCTTTCATTTCAACGAAAGCACTGTGCGCAGTGATTGATTTGACGTGTCAGTAGCATCACATATGTTGTACTTTACGTACCCTCTGTCTAATCTACCGTATATTCTACCTGCATGAGTTCGCATTATTCGAATGTAATGTAGTGTAATGTAATGTTGTGATGACCTTCAACTATTTTTTACCTGTTCGCCAGCCTCCTTTCTTAGAGGAATTTCCATGTTGTAAAAATAAACATGTTGTAAAGGTTGACAGAAAGACAGCAAGAGAAATTGCAACCTTTTTATACATCTTGTTTTTTATTTGTAATTCTAAGAAATGTATCCTTTCTTTCCAAAATATTCTTTTGGGTATTGGGTATTTTTTAAAATAAGAATGGGCAATATTTTCAGATTTAAGAAATAAGTTGCTAGAGCTAATAATAATAATAAAAATTACATAATACAATAAAATTCTAAACGAAAACAGTAATGTAAGAAAAAACACAAAATCAGCCGGTTTTTCCAATCCATACATTTTTTTCTTTTTACCGGCATGCAAGTTTTCTTAAGCGAAGCCCTTGCTGTGGCTGATACGCATAAGGCCCATATTACATTGCAAACAGTTGTTCGATCAAACAGTCACATTGTTATTGTTTTCTGTATAAAGCTGTCAACTCTCAGTTCATCCGTGAGAGAATGAAAACGGATGAACTGTTGGCACAGCAAATAATCTGTTTGCAGGCGATGCGTGCAAACTACAAACAGAACAGAGTTGTTGTGTGGTGTAATAAAAAAGTATGCATGTTTTGGAGTGAAAAAGCTGCACTTATGCCGGAAAAAGGAGGATTGCGTGAAAATAATTGCACAAAGCAATTCTAATTATGTATATATACTACGGAAAGTGTTTGACTGTTTGCAATGTAACATAGCAAGCAAACAGATTTGACCGGAGAGTAAAATAGTTAATTTCTTTGGACTGTTTGATCGAACAACTGTTTGCAATGTAATATGGGTCTAACAAAACAGAAATGAGAAGGCAACAGATAAGGAAAATTTTCTGACCGTGCTTAGAGTTTGTATACATGTGTTAGTGTTTGATGCTCGTGACCCAGCCAAAATTTTAGCGCTAACATTGAGGCGAACGTGGATCGAAAGCTGTTCCACTTTTTGCCATCAACCAATCAGAGCGTGTGAGTCTGGCGCATAGATGCCCAGTGTGACACCCACCAACCATGCGCAAAGCGAATCTTGCTTTCTATCATTCATTCATGATATAATAATTATCATGTCGCTTAAGACAGAAACACATGGAGGGTATGTAAACAGAAATGCGGCAAACAGATCCGAAGCTAATGACAAGTATGTAATGACAATTTCGGATAAACAAAAATAAAATCTTTCTCACCGTTTTCCTTAAATAGTTGCTTGTGTTTGATTAAGTTGTGCTCCTTTAACCATTCGTCTACGTCTGCATTGCTGTTATTTAGAAGAAACAAAAACGGATACTCATTCCAAATCAATAAAACCAACTTGACCAGCGACACGGTAAACATCAAACTCAGAATGATGGCAATGAGTAACTTCATCAAACGCAGAGGCATTTTTAGAACCCACCCGAAGTAAAATCTCTTGCGATTGGTGCTGATAAAAATTAACTCTTTCGGTCACAGCTCGCTTCTTTGTCATACGCAACATATGTACATGCAGATACAAAATTTCAACGATACATGATTGTTATTTATGATAGTTTACTATCACTACTATTTTTTGCTTTGGTAAAAATTATTATATTTTAATATTTATTTGTGATAAATTAGGAGATTCAGAGTGGGTCGAATACACACACGGTGGACAAAAGCTTGAACCACCTAATGGCCGAAGCCACACTAAAGATAACGATGCGTCCATAAAATACGCTCTAAGTTGCTCACGCCACATGACTGACTGTGGATGCATCAGAAGTTGCAGCGCGTCTGTATCTTTCGCTGAGAAGAGAACAGAACAGCTGTAGCCCGTTTCTATAACTCCGTTCGGGAAATACTCGAATGCTTGTGACGTCAGCCAATTTCGCAAAATCACTGAACGTAAATGACATATTAGCTAAGTTGTTAGTGAGAAAAAACTCGGTACGTATATGACGTGAAAAGAAAATCGTTCGAGAAAAGTTACTGTCCAACCACAACGCAACGACGTCGCAATCGATTGCGATGTTCCTATAGAAAAATGGAATGGAACACGTCGTTGAGCTCTCTCACGTCGTCGTAAAATTTTCTAATTTTCTGGCAACTTCTTCCGATTTTCTAATTTTTTTAAAAACAGTATGCCGTTTGCGACGTCGCATCGTTGCGTTGTGGTTAGACAGTTACAGAAACAAGCCCCTGGTCTCTAGGTTATAGCGAAATTTTAAGATTTTTCTAATTTTTTTGGCTTAACTTTACCGTAGGGCAATAACTCCGATTTTGTTATTGCTGTAGATGTAGTTCTTGTGCTTATTAGAAAAACAACTTTTGCTCTCTTATAGTTATCGAGTTGTAGCCCGTCGAATAAAATTTATATCACTGACTACTACTCATCTACTAGACTATTACAGATATACGGATAGGATGGGTACCGTTATAAAGCAATTTGATGTAATAAAGTAATTTGACTGTAATATTCAAGACATTGTTTTGTACTTACGTTTTTTTGAGCTTGGATTTTCGACAATATTTTAATATTCCTAATTCCATATTTAAAATTCCTTTATAACTGTACCAAGCCTAGCTGGTTATCTTTAACAGTTTAAAAGAGTGCTAAGAATTTCAATTCTCGACTGGCTATAACACGATAACTATACGAGAACTTAAAAAGTTGTGGAACCACTCCAATTTAGTTGTTGTTGTTTTAGTTTTTTATACTGACTACAACTTTTTTGCTCTCGTATAGTTATCGAAAGTATCTCCTAAACTGTTAAAGAGGTCCTAATGCTATGTTTACACCGACCCCAAATACGCATTTGTAATCACGTATTTGAAAAGTGTTTACACCGCTTTGTTTGTGTTTGGTTTGACAGACCATCAGACCAAATTTATGTTTTTTGTTTGCCTGATTTTTTTTACAATTGTGTTTCCTTCAATACAATTACAAATACAATTATTTCCCTTCCGTTTCCATTGTTTTGTTTTGGGATTTTATTTTTCCCTACCACAGACTGATTCAAAATATTATTTTGCTTCGCATTTCATTTGCATTTCTTTCAAATGCGATCAAATTTATTAAATTTGAATTGTCAAATCGTATGAAAATTTTTAAAATTTCGTTTCGCATTTGGGAAATAGAGCTCAAATGCGCATTTGGAGTCGGTGTAAACGTAGCATAATAGCATTGCTATTTTTATAAAGAAATTTGAAATACGGAATAATAAAATTTTGTCGAAAAATCAATACTAGGAATTTGAAATGCAGTTTATTTATATAAAATAAAATTTTGTTGATAAACCATTGCATTTGGTGAAAAACGACTTTATATAATTTTAGTACTTTCTTCCCATTATTAATTTTTTCCTAGCCTATATAATTTTCACATTTTAAGAAAGAATAGATCATTAGTTTTATAAGAGTATTTTTTTCATCAGAATCGGTGCAGAATTTTAGAAGAAAACGCTCTTGAAACGTACAAATTATCGTATTTTTCTTAAAAATGGAAAATTTTTATGAAAAAACGCGTAATTTCTCATACAAATTTTCATTTAAAGATACCAAAATGATAAAAAGTCCTTCTTCTCCAAAAGTAATGGTTTTTCGACATTTTTTTTTAACATAACTAAGAGATATTTCGAATTCCTTTATAAGTGTCAATACTATCCCGATATATTTAATAGTTTCGGAGATATAGTGAAAAGAATTTCAATTTTCGACGGTCTAAACCTCAACAACTATAAGAGAGCAAAGAAAGTTATTGTTCTTGTTCTTTTACAACGGTAAAATTAAGCCAAAGTTGTTTGAATTCCTAGAATTCAATAAGTCAATACTTGGTTTCCAAAAATGCCGCCAGTTTCAGTTGTTCAGTTTCACTTTGTATTTCACTCTATAAAGTTATTGTTCTGCAATGAAAAATCTAAATAAATTAAAAATCGAAATAAATAAAACTATTTCGTTCAATTAAATTTTTTCAAAACTTTTAGGTGTAGGGTATCTAAGATTCGGCCAGGCCAAATATAGCACTCTTACTGGTTTCTTAGTTCCTTTTTATTTTCCTATTTCTGTTATATACCTTAACTCTAGGAGAGTTTACTATTTCTTTATCCGTGTACATACTTTGGTATTTTTCACAAGCTACTATCTTTTATGTATAGGATATATAACATTAGTAATTTATTTTACTTTGTATTTATTACAGATGACATATTATGATCCTTTTCTTAATTATAATATTAAATAATGAAATTTGTAGAACACAATTTTATTCTTCTATACATTTACATTTTTGTCATCGTTAAATATTCATATTATTATTATATTGGGTAGTATTGTACACTAAGTTCTGAACATTAAGTGTATTCTATTTCCTATGGTAATTGTTTACGCCAAAGTAAACCGCTCGCCAGGCTGCCTCTCCTGATCGTCCGAAGCCGTGTCCTCTCAGAGCGCGGACTTCGGCCGCTCAGGAGAGGCAAGCTTAAAGCTTGACTGCGGGCTCTTCGGCTCCAGCCTTGGTGGTCGGAGTCGAACCGACACTGATTTTTTAGCCGTGAACCACGTGTCGCCAGTTCCTTTACAGTGCCAAACAGTGCCTTTTCAATTTCTTCTGAATACTTTTAAAACTTTGATAGATAATTAAAATATTAAATATTTTGGTACAATTCTAACCATTTAAATACACCAATAAAGAGTGCTTTTTTTGTCGTCAACAGTAATAAAATAATTTATTAACTTTGTACATTATATTGTTTTCTGTTAGGTATTTTAGAAAAATTGCGGAGAGAAATTTAGCATTTTGAGTTAATACAATTAATGTTATTTGGTCTCTAGGTCAAATGAAAACGTCATTGTGTTTTTTAAATTTTTACTAAACAATTATATCACAATTAAAGTTACATCAAATCTTATTTTTATTTTTAAAAACAACAACAAATTTATTTTGGACTCAAACTGGCAGATCGGATAGCTATTTCGAAACTTGCCAAAGTTTTTCATCAGCGGTCTTTGTTGATGTGCTTTCTTGTATGCAACTTCGCCATATGAGTTCAACGTTTGCCAACATAGTTATGAATTATATCGTTGACAGGTAACTCAGAAGCAAATTCTCGGCTTTGGCGCATGACCTTGGGCAACTCACTCCTTTGCCTCATATTAGCGTATAGGCACCATTTCATTCTCCCGGGATGATTCGATGCAGAAAACGCTCATGAGGCTCCCACGCTTCAAATTCAAAGTAGTATAATTTATATTAGCCACGGCTACGGCTGGTGATCTTTTATTCAAATTTGCATAGATATAGTCAGAGACAACAGCTAATGCATGGTTTGTTGATACCCCTTTTTTGAAACCGACTGATTTTCGAGTAATATATTGTTGTCATTAGTAGTCTTTAATTTTATCGAGGAATATACATAGCTTAAAAAACTTTTGTAATGTTAGATAATAAGGAGATTGGTCTGTAATTAGCAGAAATCAATGGATCAGCATCTGGCTTGTGCGTCGGAATAATTCTGGCAATTTTCCATTTATTAGGAAACGAAGAAAGACTTCTAATTACAAAATGGCATGTACTTGTTTTGATGTTCATAGAATTGATTTTTTGTTTGCTTATTTACATTAATATTATTGAAATTATTATAATTATGAAATCATTATTGAAATAATTTTCATATTCATTATCCGGGAAAATTTTATTGACTTTTTTATTTATAAAATTGCCAAAAGAGACATCAACAAGATTTTTTCTTAATTTGTTAAGAAAATATTGGCCTTTAAAACACAAGATTGTTGGTTAGTAGAAGTTCTATTATGAATAACTTTGTCGCGTGTATTGATACCACAAATGTTTTTAATTTTACAATACTTGGTATTATTCATTTTAATATTGGACATTCATTCGTACTATTTTCCAAAAATAAATTTATATGTACTTTCTTTTATTATATCCACATTTTTAATTATGGCTTTAATGGTGATGTTTTCAAAACGGTCGATGCATCATTTGAGTTTTCTTCTTACTTTTTTCTTTATATGTATACATATATTTGATGATACTTTCAGGAAGAGTTTCGGGGGACAGAATAGGTTTAATTAAGAACTTTATTTGACCATTATCGGTGCAGGAACTTAGGAACTACCGATATGTGCTGTAGTTTAGAAGATATAGGCCCGCTTTTTGAATATCGCATCGATATGCGACGAAAATAATATTGCTTATCGCTTGTTGGGCATACGAGTTAAACCTGAAATAAGAGCATAATATTTTTAGATGTGCTTGCAATTTTTCCAATGATTTCATAACTTTCATCGTTGTTGCTTCTTTGTTTCGAATGACATTCAGCACATTATTAAAATATGATAAAAAATAGTCCTACAGAGACGTAGAACGACCACCAAAACCAAAATTTAATAATAAATATATTTTACACAATTTATATACAAATACAGAATATGATTCTAATTATATATGTAAATCTGTACTACATACTCGTATACACATATGTACATACATACATACATAAACTATATTTTAAAATATGAATCACCTTAGGTCCCACCGAGATTTGAACTCGGATCGCAGGATTCAGAGTCCTGAGTGCTAACCATTACACCATGGAACCATAGTTAGTCAATCTGAAAAGTGAAATAATATAGCAATAGTATAATATTATATATAAAAAGTATTAATAAATACGGGTAAGTAAAACGAAATTAATAAAATCGCAAATTTAATGACTGTACACTGTACAGTATACGCATTTGTGGCCACAAGCAATAACAGCCTAACTAGGTTTGTCTTACTTTTCAGGAGAAATATTTTAAACTTCAGGTCATTTATTTAATTTTTTTTCCAGAATTGGCTGCAATTTGTACTTTCTTTTTTTGACTTAAGTATAATGTAATGAAAAAAAATAAAATTTAATAGTGGTAATAACTAATTTTCGCCTTAACTCGGTTTAGGCTGTTGTTGCTTGTGGCCACAGAAATAATAATAACATTTGTCAACATACCATATAAAGTGTTATTTCTGAAATTTTAAATTTTAGATTTATTTTATGGTTAGCGTAAAGTTTAAACTAAAATTGAAACTAACAATGACTGTTACAGTTATCAAATTTATTATTAGTTATTAATTAATTATTAATTACAGAATCAAATTAAATTAAATTAAATGAATCAAATCAATCAACAAAAGCAAATCATTCACAAAAGTGAATGGATTTGAGTGGAATTTGAGCCTTTTTTGATTCGTAAAAATTCTTTAGAGGTAAAGGCGAAAACAAAATACCCACCAACAACAAGCACAAATAACAATATATTATACATATTTGAATTATTAGTAAAATATTTCAAGGAACGCGTTATAATTTAAAACAAGTATTCCATTTTATATTTTTTATTACTTCTCATAAATAGCTTTTGAGCACAAATAGATTACCTCATAAGTAAACTTAAATTAATATTATGTAAAACACTTACTAAATTTATAACAAGTAACAGTAGTTTATAAGTAATAGTAGGTATAGGTATAGTAGGTATAGTAGGCGGTCCACTCTGGGCGGCACAATGTCGGGGGCGGCAGTTTTGGATATCAAGTAGTGACTTATTCAATTCTAGGAGTTTTTGGGGCTGCAAGTTGATTAACCGGCCGGGCTCCATGAGTCCTAGCTACGCCACTGTACAAACAGTAGGCGTGCTCGTTACTTGTTTTCAAAACAAAATAACTAGCTTAGTAGTTTTATGTTTGTGTTCAAATTTAAACTTTATTTCCGTGGTAATAAATTTGTTTTCATGAGCTATACGTAAAAACATATGTAAAATTGTATTCAGGAAGTTTAAATAATATAAGAATAATATAAGATATAAGATAATAATACAATATAAGAATTTAAGACCCTCTTTCGCCTGTGTAACCTAAAAGTGGGCGGATCACGCATATATTTGGCATATTAACGGATAATGTTACTTTATACCAAGGTTTATAGAAAGAAGGTTGCGCCACGCGCAGGTCCGTTATGTTTTTTCGTTTGACAGGGACGTCAAATGACGTCAAGAAGTATTTGTATTGAAATTTTGTTTCGAGGCGCCTGCACACTGGTTATAGCAATAATTTTTAATGTGAATGTTTGAAGTGAATTATTGTGTGAATTATTATTCCAATAATGAATAATGAAGTGAAGTACCGAATAAGACTACAACAACAAAAAAGTAACACAAAATCGGAGCGTGCGAGTAACATTTAACCTGTTCTAACTCTTCTTCATGCCACTTTTCAAGTTTGGCAATTGTACCGTGTGTGGTGACCCTAGTGATTTTAGAAATACTTATTGACGTAGATGCGCAGAACGAGACCACTTTTCTTTGTTTACTGGCGCAACCTTTTATTCTATAAACCTTGACTTTATACCCAGTTATTTTGTTGTCATAACTCAAAAGCGAACGCTGATATCACATTTTTGATTTAAAATAGGCGTGGTAATTTTGCCCATTTTCAATAACAACCGGCACACCATAACAACATTTTCTGAATTTTATTACGATATCTTCACCGGTTCTTCTGTGATCGTGATTTCAACAGACAGACAGACAGACGGGCTCGACTTAGGAGGTGACGAAGGAAGTCAAGAATATATAGTTTTCTATATCCAAATTAACATACCAAATTAACATTTCTAATCCCTGCAGGTAGCGTCTGTTCCACTACGAAGCACACGGAACAACATGTAACTTAAACATTATGAGATTGATATGGAACAAAATCTTGAAACGAATAATAAAAAACGCATGAAACAAAGTTTTGCCACTTGGACAATGCAGTTAGAATAGAAATCAGGAATGGAACATCTTGAGTTGTTCAAAGCGACAAATTGATTTTAGTATGTAAATCTGTTTGCATATCATAAGAAATAATTAAACTAAACGAAATGTTAAACAAATTTGTGGAGCTTTATTACTATAATGAATCGAAATTTTAAAATGTAGCCTTTAGTATTAGATTTAACTAAACTATAAATATAAGCATTATTTCGAAAATAAAGACCCTTAGTATCTTCTAAGCCAACGTGACGTAGGCATCGCTGAATCATTATTTCTCAATTCATTTCGAATACACCACGAAGTAAGTGGTGCTTCTTATATCACTGAACCACAAACATTTATACATATATTAATAATTATCAACATGTGAATTTATGAATTTCAGCGACGGCCTCAAGTGCATTGCTTGCATTGCTTGTATATATCAAACACGTATTCCCCGAACGCATCGTAGAGGATTTCCATGCCGATCCACTGGCTAAGCTTACGCAAACAGGCTACGAAACGTCGCGGCATTGGAATTATATCACATACGTCGCTGATAATCTGGACATTTGTCAACAGGTTGGGGTGCACGCCGAGTTGCTGCTCCAAGTGCTCCGAGACTATTGAAATACCTCCCACATAGCTGTCGAACAACATAAAGCACTCAACATTAAAACGCGGCAGATAGTACGGCAACTCTATGACCGACTCGGTAGAGTTCTTCCAACACAGCTCCGGTCTAATGTAGATTTTGAACTTGTATTTTTCCGCCACGTCGAAGAACGTTTGAAGGTCTGTCGCGCATGGCTCTATCGCCGCATTAATTCGCTCTATTAGCTGCATGAGGTGAGGGCTGTTCAATTCGTCATCATATCGCGGTTTTTTATCGACCGTTAAGAGCTTATTTGATAGACGTGAATTATATTTATTTGGAGGGAACTTTTCCACTTGGCAATTACATTTCGGCTCGAAGATACTACATTTGCCAAAGCCGCAGCTTTCGTTTACGGCATTGACGAGATTTTCAATGATCGGCGACTTCATACCTACCGACTTCAAATTGATATACTTGGAGGATATGATGATGCAGTACTTCTCAAGTGCCTTGCTCACCTTGAGCTGCGATAGTTCGTTGCGCGTAATACTCGCCATTCCGAGGTGGCTTTTCTTGATACGATCGATTACGTTCAGCTTGTACTGGTTCTGGTGCTTGCTGGAAGGAGTGATCAACAGAAGCACCTCCAAGGGATTACAAGCGCATTGCAGCGTTTGTACGATTGTGTCTATCGCTATGTTCGAAGGGTCTTCGATGCTGAAATGCTTGTTGATAATCGTTTCTGGTTTTACATCCATGGTGCCACTGCACACGTTGCGTTTTAAGATAAAGCATGGATCGTTGCCATTTGTATATTTCTTCATAACTTAACGTTTTACGTTTCCTCAATTAATCTTCGGTCATGTTAGACCCTGCTAGCTTCATTAATACCCAAATGACAGGACTCACTCGGCCGATTTATGGATTAATTGTGGAGTAATTATTATCTTACAATAATCAATTATTATCAATCAATATTAAAGAGGATTTATTAAAAAAAGCAAGATTTGTGAAGAAGAATTTGGCTAGAAGTAAATATTTCAAAAATAGTGTCAGTTAAATTTGACGTTAACGTCAAATAATATATTTAAAAAACAAAATTATATATTAAATATTATAAGCCTTTACCATATGATAAACTATACATACAGTCACTCTAATAAAAGGCAATTCTTGCAGTGGTATGTAGAGTAGATTATTTAATCTTAAATCGGCTATTTTACGTAATAACAGATCGGATTGTATTTGGCTGGTCAACTTTCTGCCATTATCTCTGGTTGAGAGGCCTAATCTTAAAACCACATACGATTTTATTGGTTTTTATGGTAGCACTTGACCCGACTAATCAACTGGATCTGTTATTACGTATAACAAACCTTTATATCGACAAACAGTCGAGCTCATAACGATTTTTTCTGTTTTAAACGGTCACTAAATTTTTATGGCAAAAAATCAGGATTGTTGCTTTTTCATCTGACTCAAGCTGAAGCTTCGTAATTGAAATAATCTGAATACAAACATAAATAACTGTTATACATGCTATTTTCTGTAAAGCGGTACACGAGTATTATGGTGGCTGCATGAGCTTTCGTCGATGCTCAAAGCTTCAGCAATCCATCTGCATTCAACGCAAGTCCTTTCTTGTAATTTCCTGCTTTACTCATAAGCTTTAGCAACACAGAGCCAACCACCCAGAGTGAGAATGATATAATTTCGAGACTCGCGCATCTATTCTGCACATGCGAATTCTGCAAATTGTGTCGATGTGTCGCATGAACTATATTCAGCCAACAAAATATAGCATTTGACAGGATACAAAGTAGCTTCAGTTACAGTTGAATATTGCTGAGATTTGAACGTGTTTTTCAAAGCGTTTTTCAACTTAGCGTTTATTCAATTCAGCTCCGGCGTTGTTCGCTTTATCTTTGCCTCGTTGTAGTGCGTCGTGCTTCGTCAGGATGCATCTCGGAGTCGAGGACGGGGCATAAATTCTTTTCCCATTCCGCTGTCCAGACTAACTCAACATCATGACGCATCCACAGAGTTGCTTCGATACAGTCATCGCATTTTTTGTTGTTGTCAAGTGTTGTCAGTTCAAACGGTTAAGAGTGAATTTCCGATGAGCGAACAACATGCGTGTCTACATTAAAAAGCAGGCTAAATAATATAACTTGAAAGTGCGGTCAAAGACGACGGGTGCGGCAAATAACTTTTATTTGTTCACTATACTCGGAAAGTGAAATTTAAATATATGTAGATATATTATGTATATATAAATTAACTGCAAATACAAAGATTCGAAAGTGCTAGCAATGTAATGGTGACACATGCCAAACACAAACATGTGTGTTTCCGCACATAAGTACATAAGGACATAATGGATTACATAAACCTTTTATGATCGTCATGCAACATAATCTCTTTGTCTTCTTCTCGAGCTTTATTTTTACTCTTAATGGTATGCATCACTTTTAGGACGCACAAATGGACTGTAGTAAAAGTTGAAAATTATTTTGTCTCGAAAGTCGGTTTCCGTTTGAGTCTTAAGGAAGTATTATGAATTTTTTATTTTTCGAATGGAAAAATAGCCAGTCGCTACAAATGCATCAGGTATCAACTTTGGTTGTAAGAAATCAGTGAGAAACAAGTAGGTGGGTCTAATAATGGCTCAGGGGGGTTCAGAGTATCTTATCGACTTTATTGGTATAACTTATAACAAAAGAAAAAATTGGCCAACCAAAAAAATTTCGTTCCTTTCCTTTATTATTTAATATTTTCGTATAGCTTTTTCTCCAATGCGATGCATTTTATTATTTTCTGTGAAGTGACCAACAATAATCACCCATCATGTTGCAATTCCAACGTCTCTGGTAACGTTTTTCCATCTCTTTTACTTCCTGGTGAAAACGTCCCCCTGATCACCACTGGCATCACCCAAGTTTTTAGGAAAAACGTCAAGATTGTTGCCAAGAAGTGGTCTTTAAGGCTCATCAGATAACCAAGAGTTTTGATGTTGTCTATCATATTAGCTGCGATAATTACAGAGTTAGGTCCCCCTTCTTTCAGTTTAGCTTCTAATAAATAAATTTTGTACATAAATATTTAAAAGACTAAAAGAAGGAAGAGCACACCGAACAACACAGGAATTATGTAAAATTATTGAAAAAGTTATTTCATTGTTAGCCTGTGTAATAACAACATATGTTGTATAGTAAATTGACATGTTGCAAAGTTACCAAGAGTAGTGGGCTCGACCTGATCAGATAGTAAACCATAGTTTAGAATTTATTGTTACGGAAACGCTGTTATGTAAATTTACATTACTTCTAGGCAGGGTTCGATTTTTATGATCCCTTAACCCAGGAAATGGTGAGCATTATTTCAATGATCTCTCTTGATCGTTTCTGCTAAACTGAAAAATTAGGAATTAGGAAATTATTTTAGAGAACTTTCCATTGGAAGAAAAATTACAACTCTTTTTTAAAGATAAATGCAGAGATTAGGAAATAAAATATTGGTATTTTTTTTTAATCTTGTAAACACCTTTTAACAGAATAAAAATATAGATCTTGCGTTTTTTACATAAATTTTGTTTAACTAAATTGAAGAAGTCATTCCTTGTAAACATACTAAAAAATAGTTAAAGAAAATCACAAATTATGAACTTTATAAAAATAATGGAGTTTAACGTAAAATGGTTTTTTAACATTGTTCAGTTGGTGCAGTCGAGAAGCAGCTGTTATGGCTCAAGCCCTCCACGCCATCGATAACTCATTTCGTGAATGATTCCTTCATTATATTCTGCGAAACGGTTCAAAAGGACATACACGCCAGGTGGACGGGACCGGGCGGATGGTCAAGGGATAATACAAAGGGACGAGTCCATATTGAGCAGAAAGCGGGTATGTTTTTATTTTATTCCGAAACGATAGATGAATTAGAGAATGAATTATGAATTGTGAATATACGAGTGGTTATTGCTCAAGTGGCAGACAACAATTAACAAAATGCATCCCGACCTATCTAAAAAACGAACGGGTTCTGTATTCTGAACCCTTAATAGTGTAAGAACTCAGTACAACATTTGTCAGTTTATTCGAGTACCGCAGCACAGTGGCCGGTTTTTCAACTTATCGGCCAAAAGTAATTTTTTTCGATGTCACCGATTTCAAAATGGGTTATGCCATATGAAAGTAGAAACCTGAGAACCTAGGGAGCCAAAATTACAGCTTTATCTTGATTATTTCATTAGTAACTATGCAATAAAAAACAGCTCTTTTTATCTTCAACTGAAATAAACACATTTTTTCAACTTTTCCCAGATTTAGATATCCATATCTCTGTCAATATTTCAGATATTAAGTTCCGGTTTTTTTTATTAAATTCTTGGATATATTCGTTGTCAAAATATTGTTACAATTGAGTAAAACTGTGGTATATTGATTACGTAACAAATATTCCAGAAATGCTCCAAATTTGGTTAAATTTCGTCGTATTTTGGAGCAGGACGTTTTCTCCAAAATGCTCCAAAACGAATTTTACACCATTGTAAAGCTGAAAGTTTTCTCTAAAAGTCCATACCCATTTTGTTTGCATCGGTTTGCCCCACCGGGCGCTAGAGCCCATTATATGAGTCAAAGTCACACACTGCAAACGTTTTTAACATGTTTTCCGTTATTTTTTCTTCGTTAGTGTTATACTTTTCTTTCAAATTATATGTATATTTCAAAGTATGGAAAGGTACTGGGATAGTTTGCAGTAATTAGGTTTTTTTTACTTATCAGGTAATTAGCTCTTATTGCATATGTACTCTAAATGTGAACAGATTATTGCTTTCATTGGAAGAGAAAGTGAGAGAAAGTAAGTGATGTGATAAAAGATGTGATAACCGATGAAGTTAATAAAATTAGGAGGCAAATTGATGACCTTCAGTCGCGGCTATTTGAGTATCATGGCCATATTATTCAAATAGATTTCAAACTTCAGCTCACCATGATTGATGGAAAAGTCGGACAAGCCTTAACTGATACTAAGGCATCCTCTAGCTGTATTATATGCCATCAAACCGCGACTACACTAAGCCAAGAACCAGCAGATGCCAATTAGTCTGAGGAGGCATACGAATTCGGATTGTCGCCTCTTCACAATAGAATTCGTTTCATGGAACATATACTGAAATTGGGCTATGATTTAGAATTCGGAGCAACAGGAACGGTTAGAGAAAATACAGTGAATAAGGAGAAACGGAAACTGAAAAACAGCCAAATACAGGAACAATATCGTGAAATAGGGCTAATAATTGATCAGCCAAAACAAGGACAGGGAAATGCAAATGATGGAAACACCGCTAGAAGATTTTTCTCAGATCCTGAGACGGCAGCTTTCATTACAGGAGTGGACGTTGAATTAATTAAGCGATTCAAAATAATAATAAAAGTTATAACATGCAGCAGAATGATTGATGCCAAAAAATTTACAACGAAATATATTCCTGGAGGAATATGCCATCAACCATTCATAAAATTCTTTAAATTATGAAAAATAGTATAAATTGAAATTATTCAAAATAGTATACTTCCATTTGGTGATCTTTCTGAAAAGGCACAAGAAAAAAAAAAGGATTATAGATTCTTTCGTTAACATAACACAAGGAAAATTTCAAGATATTGTACCAATGAGGATCTGCTTGCAGTTTTGCTGTGCACATCGGATCCATATATTTCAAATATCCGCCAAAAATGGAAATCTAGCTCAATCGAGTTAGATAGTGATGCACAAAATTTACTACTAGATGAGCGGAATTCTATCAATAAATGTTTTGAAAAAATTGTTTAATTTGCATTAGTTCCTTATTTTTACCTTATTATTATTACCTTATTTTTATTAATGTATTTTATTAATATGTTCGTTATTGATAATAAAAAGTCTTTAATCATTAAATAAGAGGAAACATATTATTTTTATAATCACTTTTTTGAGGCTTTTAAGAAAATTTTAGTAGGTACCCTGATTGAAACTCTCATATCTCCGGTTTTCAACAATCGATTTTTATGATTGTAGTCTCACATTAAAGGTTAAGATTAGAAGAATCCAACAAAAAAAACCGCAATAAAATATTCCAAGAGGGTCAAAAGATACGGATTTTTGACCGCTAAGTTGAAAAACCGGCCACTGTGCGCCGTCGTTATAAATATATGTAATATTTTAAAATATTTTTGTACGAGTATTTTTTATGTTTGGATTTTCGACTAGAAAGAAAATACTGAAGACTTTTTTCACATGCTATCTAAGGTTACGTAGAAACTAAAAGGTGTTACTCCATTTAAGTACTCAATGAGCTTCATTTGTTCAGGTCTTTTGGCTCTGGTATTCGAACACATCGCCACAACAGACAGAGGGAATTGGACATGTGAAGCCAACACAGCGGTTAATGGCGAGAAGACTGACAGTGTTGCTATGATTACTGGAGCTGCCAAAAGATCCTTCGAACTACTTGTGAATCGTAAGTTGCAGTTAAGGCTGCCTTTTATAGCAACAAATATTATTTCTTAATGCTTTACTTTTGTATTCCTCCTTAAAACAAATGCGACTAAATAAGAAAAAATATCCTTTGCGAACACAGAGCTAGTGCAGTCGGCTCGGGAGGGCCGTGATGCTATCGTCTACTGCATAGTTCGAGGCGACCCACCTCCGGATATATCATGGCTCTTTTACGGGGAAAGCATAAATAGTATGTATATCAGTACATTTTGCCATCTTTTTAATATTCATGTACAGTGCGACGTCTCTTAACGCAACTAATAGTAAGCGAGGCAGTTACAAAACCCGCGGTAGTTGCAAAACCTGAGTCAAAGGTCTTCCGTCTCAACTGCTTCAATCTATAATAGTATGTACAATTTAAATATTTCCGATTTCAATGTTACGTTCATTAAGTTGCACTTGAGTTTAAATCGATCATTGAAACATTCAATTTATTTTATTTTTATATTTTATTCTAAATAACGTAAAATACATACATAGGTATGTTGATTTTGGACCGCATTTTATTAGATTTTACATGGTGATGTACTGCAGCTTCGCGCTACTTCCGAAGTACCAAAATGGATTTTAAAGCAAAGCCGTTCTTTTCAGCCTGTTAACTGCTGAAATAAATTTCGTCCAATTGAATGATCGCAGAATAATATAGCATACATATATAGCATGTACATATGTACGACATGAAATGAATAAATGTGTTCTTAAAAATAACGTTAAATTAGCGGTCGAAAAGAGAAGAGCAGTTGCTATAATCGGGGACAGTTCGTTAACCGAGGTCACACTGTATGTATTTAAATGCCGGCAACAATTATACATTATCAGTTAGAATACTATTTAAATAAAGAGAATCTAACATTTAAATAGAGAGACATCTCTTGTATTTAAATTTATTGGGAAAATAATTTCATCAGCTAGAAAATGTATATTTTAATTGTTAAGAATTGATTCCAAACAATATTTTACTCGTAGTACAAAAACCAGGGTTCGGATTTGCGAACTAAAGAAAAATGTTTGTGGTTCGCGGTTCATTACATAAAAATGGCTGGCTGAATATACGAGCTTCACTACTCGCGAAGTTACTCTCTTTGCCATGTTATGGTTTTCTCAGCGCTCGTAACCTGAGATTAATTAATTAATTAATCTCTGCTCTTAACAAAGCAAAATTGAATAATCTCCTAATGAGTAACGGGTCCGGAAGATCTTTTTTAATGAGTGTGAATGGAGAGGAAGTGATATTTTGCACTAACAATGCAAGCGAATATGCGTAAGAAAAGTTAATTGATCCAGCACTCGTATGCCAGATAAAGTGTGAAAGCAGGGTTCGGAAATGCTCGCTCTTGCTCGCTCTTTTCCGCTCCAGCTCGCTCTTTCAAGCTCAAAAGAGCATTTTTTTTCAGGAGCGCGAGCGAGCGAGCAGGAGCTGCAAAAAAAGGAGCGCTGAAGCTGAGCTGTTTCTGAGCTGATGGTAGGTAGCAAGTAAATAATTTGTTCAATATTTATAATTTTGAAACAAGTCAAAGACAATAAAAAAAACTTTGTGAAATATGTATTTCTTATTTTTTAACACTCTGAACATTTTTTGGTAAGCTCTGGTGAAGAATTAGTTCCGAATTGCCAAATTTCAAAGAATCGCTTAAAAATGGTTTATTGCTGTTTATTGTCTTAATTTCATTCATCATTGTTTTCTGATCGAAGCATCTAATGCAGGAATACCGTAATCTACATAGAATTTGCCAAAGGGTTATTTCATATATAAATACTTACAATTTCAGCCTGCGATGGAATTCTCCAGGCATGTGCATGCGTTTCAAATTTGCATTTTTTAGATGCGTTTTTTGAAAAACAACGCGTTAGGTAAAAAAATCATGATGACCTGTCAATTGTAAATGGCACTTCGCTGATAAAAAGTACCTTTCGTATGTGAGAGTATGTGTTATATTCGTAAAGTATACATACATATATACTTATGTACATATATTGTATTATTAAGTACCTGGCTATTCGTGGAAGCGGTAGCTACATCCACATGAAAAACGAAGACAATAAACAGCAATAAAACCATTACCTCTTTTTAGCGATTCTTTGAAATTTGGCAATTTGGACCTAATTCTTCACCAGAGCTTACCAAAAAATGTTCAGAGTGTTAAAAAATAAGAAATACATATTTCACAAAGTTTTTTTTATTGTCTTTGACTTGTTTCAAAATTATAAATATTGAACAAATTATTTACTTGCTACCTACCATCAGCTCAGAAACAGCTCAGCTTCAGCGCTCCTTTTTTTGCAGCTCCTGCTCGCTCGCTCGCGCTCCTAAAAATAAATGCTCTTTGGAGCGAGCAGGAGCCCTTAAAAATTTTTTTTTGCCGCTCCTGCTCGCTCGCGCTCCTGAAAATAAATGCTCTTTGGAGCGAGCAGGAGCCCTGAAAAATTGTTTTTTGCCGCTCCTGCTCGCTCGCGCTCCTGAAAAAAAATGCTCTTTGGAGCGAGCAGGAGCCCTGAAAAATTTTTTTTGTCACTCCTGCTCGCGAGTACGAGCGAGCAAGAGCGAGTATTTCCGAACCCTGTGTGAAAGAAAGAATCCAACAATTCATGGTGTACAGCGGGCGATGAGAGGAACGGTGCGATTCGTGTTCTTTCGCCGAACAAACAGATTAGTTTTCAATTTCGCATTTTATGGTTTTTGAATGAAATTTTGCTTTTTCTAGCTTCGTTCTGCTAGAGTTTCGGTGTCTAAGCTTTGTGAAGCGCTGGCACGATCTTCGTTCCGAGCATAGCGTGCTGTTGAAGGATTTGTATAGGCAGAAGATCTACATACTTTAGTGGGCATATCAACTGCATTGCATACGTTATTCGAGTAACACTAAAAAGTTAATGGAAGCAAAATTAAAAACTGAGAGCATGGAAATATTGCAGAGAAAATATTTATATTATGTCTGTGGTAATACAAAGTATAATTTGTAATAAATCTACTTTAGACGATTAGCCCCGATGTCATTAGTCACACTTATTAATGCTTGTATAATTTTCTTGTATAATTTTCACATGCAATGCAGCTCTTAGCAAATTTTTTTTCAAAAAGAGCTTAACAAATGCCAAAGTGCTGTAAGTGTTGTAGTAGAAGATTCCTTTAATAACTGAAAAATAATAAAGCGAAAAAAAAATCCCAGCTTGATAGACAGATGTAAGCACAGACGTAAGCACCTGAGTTTTTATTCTAAAGGAACAAAAAAGAAGTAAAATGAATTGCCTTGATCCCTCAACCCTGCTTTTATCCGCAATTCGATCGTTTCATTCACACCTCTTTTGAAATACAATATTACATCCATCAACTCTTCTTACGCATAATCATTTATGAAGGAATACAAGCGAACCCGATTTGTATTTGCCCGGGGCGGCTCAAGTTCAGGGCGGCAGTTTTGGAAATCAAGAATTGAGTTATTCAATTCTAGGAATTTTTGAGGCTGCAAGTTGATTAAGCGTCCCGGGCTCCATGAGTCCTAGCTACGCCACTGTACAAATAGTAGGCGTGGTCGGTAGCTGTTTTCAAAACAAAATAACTAGCTTAGTGCTTATAACTTTTATAATTATGTTCAAATTTAAACTTTATTTCCGTGGTAATAAAATTGTTTTCATGAGCTATACTGTATAAGTAGTGTAAAAGTGGGTGGACCCTCCCAGTTTTACTGTTATAATATTTTGTTGGAAAATAAGTTGTTATGTATAGTTTTATTCAGGAAGTTTATATATTTAACAATATAACCATTTAAGACCCTCTTTCGCCTGTGTAACCTAATAGTGGTCGGATCACGCCCATATTTGGCATATTAACGGATAATGCTACTCTATACCAAGGAATGAAATTTTGTTGTCATAACTCAAAAACGAACGCTTTCTAAGAAAAAATAGGCGTGGTCGTTGACCGATTTGCCCATTTTCAATACTAACCTGCACCCACAAGAAACAATATTTCATCATGATATCTTGACTGGTTCTCCTGTGATCGTGATTCAACAGACAGACGGACATGGCTAAATCGACTCAGGAGGTCACACTGAGGTCAAGCTGTCAGGCGTCCGGTAGAGATTTGGGTGAGAGTGGGCGTATTGGCGCCTACATACTAGAAATAGTTAGTACCCGTACTTGAACTAAGGAATAATAAGTAATGTAAAACATGTACATTTCCTGGCCACTCCTCACGGATAGGGTTAAGTTAATTCTAAGATATAAGAATTGTTAAGCCATCCCTTCGAAGTATTCCGCTCTTTTGAGAAATAAATTTATGTGATAAATCAATTAAATTATGAATATAATAATAAATTATATAAATAAATTTTTATAAGTAATTTGTTAATACAATTTTCTTGTACTAGTACCGCAGTACTCAAAATAAGATAAGAATGGCTCGCTTTTATACTACATTACGGTACTATATACCAGATACACTCTAGCGCTCTATGTATAGTATATCTAACGAGCTTCGGTCGACGAACATTTTTCGACTCTTTGTCTGAGCATTTTGTTTGCATTTTAATCATGAGCAAGAACCATTAAGGCTCCGAACTCTGGTGGAGAGGCATTTGAATGCCTATACATACAATATATTGATACAATATCATTGCAGCATTCAACTCCACAAAGCATAAAAAACTCTCCGATGGACTGTTTATCAAGAACGTTACACAGGCGGACGCTGGCGAATACACTTGTCGGGCAATGCGAATTACGCCGACCTTCTCGGATTCCGACCAAATAACGGTTTTGCTGAGAATTCAACGTAAGTGATTTGAGACAGAAATCTGTTGATTGTGAAAATATTAATCTGTACATCTTATAGAAGGTACATGAAGGCACTGACAACAGATAACTGTCGCAATTTATATAATGAATCACAATAAAAGACATTATATTAGCTAACTCCCATAAAAATTACCTTATTGCATTTACAGCTTACCACTGCAAAAGTTTTCATATAAGATATAAATCTTTGACTTTGTTTTGTCTCACAGCCCTTCCATAGATATTTTATCTCTACAAACTAAGCTTTGTGGTCCTACAGATGTTAACAATTTCAATTTCAAGAATAATGCCTAATCAAGTAAAGCGGCCCATTAGTCCATATGTGGTATTATTTACATACAAGTATATTCACTAACGTATTTGTAAATTTTTGGCATTGGAGACAGGTCAAACATTTCAAGATCGGGATGCAAAATGTTCACATAAATGAAGAGGGCAGATGGAATTAATATTTCGACTATTAATAGTGCGACTGTTTCTCTGCGACTGACATTTTGAGAGCATTTAAACACTGATTAGGCAATTCTTTTGCTCTTATCTTCCCGAACAGACAAACCGCTCTGGTTCACCAACGACACCCCTGAAGTGCATTATGCTTACATCGGGGGTTTTGCGAACATTACGTGCGAGGCTGTGGCCGAACCACCACCCTCCTTCACCTGGATACACGATGGGCGGGCCACCAGCGGCCAAAACTATAGAATATTTTATACCGATAATGGCTCAACACTACAGATCTACGTAAATGACGAATCGCAATTCGGGGATTACAAGTGCAAGGTGGCTAATCCGTTGGGCATGCTAGAGCGCACCATTAAGCTGAAGCGCGGTCAGAAGCCGGTAGGTCCCTCACTCTTTCAATTGAGGCGATTGTTTAGCAACGGATTCGAGCTGGACATACGATCCGTGAAGTACTCGAACATCGAGGAAAACATGCACACGCTGGGCTACCGGGTGGAGTACATGAGCGACGGCGACTTCAAGTACCGTGGTGGCAATTGGAGTTACGCCAGAAAGCGTGACTTTTCCTTGCAAAGAGGTACGTGTCTCCTGGAAGAGTAGCCACTGTCGTCTTACCTTGTTTTCTTTTGCTTTAGGTGGACGTTTCATCATTTCAAGCCTCGAACCCAATACCACGTATTTAATGCGTTCAGCTTGTCGCAATTTGGCCGGACTCAGCGACTGGAGTACAGTGAAGATATTTGCGACTTTGGCAAATTTCGGCCGGCGTTCATTAGACGCCCTCTCACTGCAGACAAGTCTGATACTGAGCAGTGGCTTGTGGTTCAACTGTTTTAGGCAACTTTATTTAGATTTTATTTAGGAGACGGACTCTCATTTGTGTAATTTCCAGTTGTCCTAATTTTATATTAATTGTACCTGATTTTTTTGATCTACGGAATTTTTTAGTAGCTAATTCTAGGTTCAAAATAGCAAATTCATAGGATATGAAACAAATATTCCCACGATCTTCTTCACTCATACACACACACACACATGCATATATACCGGGTGTTTCGTAGAAGAGGAGACAAACGACTAGGTTGCGTAGGTTGAGCCGAGACGGTTATACCTCGATCATTCCTAAATATTGAATTTGAAAGCGAATATGTGTAAATTATTAACATAATTTTATTAATAAACGGCTATAAAGAATTTTTTAAACTTTGTTTGGAATTATTTTTCTCAAAAACTTTTTGAAATAGAAACGTACTTCAAAAAGGAGTTTAAGGAGTACATATCCGGCTTTCAAATTCAATATTTAGGATCGCCCCTAATCTCGTGTCCCCTCTAATGCGAAACTCCATGTAAATGTATATATAATATATAAATATATTATTATATTAATTAATAATATAATTATGTACTCGTATCATATTATATATTTTTCTTATGTTCCTTCGAATATAATTGATATTAAGCAAACTGCGGTAGTCCCAGAAGAAAATTTAGGATAAAATAACTTTGTTACTCTACATCAGTAATAAAGGAGCGTTGAATAAAAATAAGGGCGCAGTAAAAGCATAATACGCTGTACACATAAAACGGATTTATGTACACATTTTGGATTTAGGCTAAATCGGGTTTAGCTGCATAAATCTCAATTTATCCCATTACACTAGTTGCAGAAAGAGGTAAACCAAGGTAGGAGAGTATTTCCAAATTCGAACCAGGGTTGTAGACACATAAACCAAGAAATCAAGTCCGATTTATGATGAATCCACAACAAAATTTTTAATGCAACAAATCTGGATTTGTGATTGGGTTTGGCTTCGAGTCCGGAACCTAAGTAAGCCCGCGTTATGTGCACATGCCACTACCGCGTACTGCAAAACTGCACCCATGTGTGTCGTTATGTGAATCTAGATCAGATTGTTTCTGAATTGTGTGACAAGTAGTTTATTTTTCATTCTGACTTCAACCAATTATTTGAAGACATTTCTAAAATAAAAATACCCGATTGGGTTTTGGGTCCTTTCTTAAATATTAAACACAGACGAATCTCCAAAATTACAAGAAGAACTGATAGGAGTAACAACGGAGTAATGGCAAATTAAAATTCAAATTCAAAGACGGCTACCAACAATTCTGGCTGTATAAGCAGATTTATAGTTTATCCTGAATTCTGCGCTATAATAGATGTTTATGGGTTATATAATGTATTTAATTGCATTTCTTTCATCGTACTTAGTGGGTCTAATAAAACGGGTGAGACCCGTCAAGCTCCTAAAAAAAGACATGAGACTTCATCTCTTCGTTGTTAACAAATCTTTTGTCCCCGAGTAACTTTTTCCAGTGAAGAAAGGTAAAATTATCTGAAGGGGCTATGTGGGTTGATTGTTTTTCCTTTTCGAAGGTAATCCATAAAAGGTATAATCCTCGCATACCAAAAAACTTAAGCCATGAACTCGCCAGCAGATATTTCTGTGAAACATCGCTAAACATTCTCACTACACTGTTTTGTTCCACGCGGCACATCTTGCACACAACTTTGGCATGTCCAAATTTTCAGTGAATATGCGATATACAGCACATTTTGATTCCTACCATTTCTCCTATCTAGCACACTTCCAACCGACATTCATCCAATACCAGTTTTTGTATTTCCTTCACCATTTCTTCACGAGTGGTCTCCCATTTAGTTAACTAGTGCAATGTATGTATATGCTCGTATATTCGTCTTGGCAGCTCGTACGGCCTCGTTTAAACTCTGCCAACGTTGAATTTTTTGTTGTAAATGAAGAAGCAGACTTCCCCAGAGTAGTACGCTCTGATATTGGTTTGACTAAGACCACGTAACGCGATTCTATGTTTACAAATTCTGGGAGTGTTCAATATTGATGTCAAACATTATACTATCTAACGTGGCGTCTTCAAACTGCAACATAGAAAATTTAAGCTTTATAGAGATGATACTATCGGCTGTAGTGATTTTTTAAACAGTAAAACAACAATCGCATCTATATATCTATAAAATACATCAAGGTACTTCTGGGACTACCCTCGTATTATTATACAATTCATATGCTATACATGTACGAGTATATGAAGCAAGAAATAAATAATGTAATTGTACTAACGAAATAGCTAAATAAATTACTTTATACTTAAGAGAAAATATGAAGACGCCGATGCAATAAACTAAAGTCCATTTCATTAAATTCAAATGCATACCACAATTGGAGTTAGGCGGAAGAAAGGTGAGTAGTTCTTGAATTTGGGCTCTCGGCGAATGAAGTAATCTTTGGATTAATAATCTCCGAAATCTCTTAAGAATAAAAACTGCATTGATATTAAGATGGAAAGAATGAAAGTATACACTTCTAAGAAGGTATTGACAGATAAATAAATACTTTTTCAGAGTATTTTGTTTATTCATTCAAATTTGAAATAAATCTTAAATTAAATAACAAACGAATTTTTTGGCATTCGTTTATACGAATATAAATAATAAACCAAACTTCCAATATAAACTTCTTCCTGATGTTATCATGGCCTGTAAATGTTTGATAAAAGCTTACAACAGTTCCTGAATATGATTTCCTAAAATTGAAGAATACCATACGTTACATCTAGAGCAAAGAGGTTACTTCGAAGTATTTAGTTGCAGTTGTTTTGATCTACTACGCAGTTTTCCACACTTCAGAGAACTTTTAATTATGAAGACATTCAACTGAATAATTTTGGGAGTGATTTCGTTATTTTCAGTTCGTTCCCACTGAAGAGAAAGCTATAATAATCGGGAATTATTACCGAGCTACATACATATGTACATATGTATTTACAATTCTAGTTGTACACTCTAAAATAAATATCGCTCACACTTTGCGAAAGCTATCGGAGATTAAAAACTATAAAATTCGGAAATCAAAATGATGACACGAGCTTTTGTCAGTATTTTTTTTCTCACGCTGCAAATTGGTGTGTCGTGCGCGGGCAAAGCGCCAGTTTTACTCTGGGGGGTAAAGAGGTAAGAATACGTTTCTGCTTTTGAATGTAAATATTTTCCTGTCGTCTTCTTAGTGCTCTGAAGCCAACTCTCATGACAATTCGACAGAAGGAATTCGCTGATTTGATGGCTCCGCTGGTTATGAACAAGGCCGTTGTAGCGTTTGTGGAACCCAATGTGAGTTGTGATCATCGTGTCAAACAACTCCTATTGAAGCGTGTCTTTCCAGCTCACAACCGAAGACTTAATGTGCCGCAATATCGCTACCAAACAATCGTGCTTCACCTATTTGAAGAACATTACATCCAGGTCATACTTTGCCAGCGTAGAGAGTCCCATTGAGGCATTGGAAGCTGTGGTTCGTAAGATAGAGAGAATCACTGTAGGAAACCGAAGTATCCAGCATTCTTTCTCGTGCGAGCCCGGAATGCTTACCATCGTATATTTTAATCAAAGCAAGGCAGAGCGCTATGAGGTCCTGGAATTACATGGTATAATAGAATCTAAATGAGTGTAACTACATTTTTTACATTTTTCACTGCTTCAGATAGAGTTGTTGCAAATATCGTTCGGGAGTTCGAGTGCCCCGCCTTTTATCTATATACCACATCAGCGACCTCGGAGACCTCGGGGACCAGTCTACGGCGTGTGTTGCGGCAGTCTCCGACAGGACCCGTCCCACTTCAGCACTCTTTATTTGTATTTTATTGCAAGACACTAATATCAAAAGATTCAAATGGCGAGTCCGAAATAAAAATCGATTCGATAGACGTGAAGCAGGTAGACAGCACCCTTGAAGTCAGTCTTAACCAGGTGACGTTGACCGTACTTGTTGCCCGAAACTACCTTTCAATTCAAGAAGTCCAGCTAAACGGTGTGCGTTACCAGTCGCCGGATATACATACACCCACCCAACTGTCGTACTTCTGTGGAAAACTAGTCTTAGCAAACGGCACAAACAAGCTCACGTGGCATAATTTGCAATTCCAAGGTGGATCGGGAAAAGAACAAGCAGATAAAAAGTTCCGTTTTCATGACGCCTGGCACTGCGTAGGATTCTTCACCGCACCTATTCTTTCGGGAATATTTGTCGTGGGAATTATGATTGCGATAACCTTTGTTGGAGTTGTCTGGATGATGGATATACATAGCAATGATCGCTTCGAGGATCCCGACAGAGAACCATTGAAGACGACCTCAGAAGACTAACAGTCTAAATTGACTGTCGAACTTCCATTCCAATTCGACTTCCAACTTCGAATAATTGAATTTGTTTAGTTCATTCGTTGTAATTAATGAACAGGCTTAAATAAACATTCTTGCACTACCGCTGTAAGATAGAAAGAAATTCTTCTATGATGAAACGTGTATGTGAATAGTTTAAATGTTGGCTAGAGATACTCCACATTCACAGGACCTGCCCACAAAGTGAAATTAGTAAAACAAAGTGTGTTTATACCTGGTAAACGAGATTCATTTATTAAGCTCAAGCTTTTTTAAGCTTTTTTTAATATAAAACCAGTAAGAGTGTATAAAAGCAGTATTCAGTATTTTATTTATTTAGATTTTTCATTGCAGAAGATTGCAGTGAAATGCAAACACACACACACACACACACACACACACACACACACACACACACACACACACACACGATTACAATTAACACAAAGTAATTAGCTTAGTAGTTTTATTATTGTGTTCACATTTAAACTCTACTTCAGGGATAGTTAATTTGTTGTTGTTTGGTGACCAAATTTGCGGTCGCAATTTTTTTTTTAAATTACGGTATAAAAAAAATAATAATTGTTCACCAGAAAAGTCAGTAAAGACGAATTATTTGTGAAAATTTAAGAATTGGGGGGGAAAAGAAAGAGAAGAGAAAATCAGCTTCGATTAAGTTGAAAAATGAAAATAAAAATACAATCATGTAATTGTACCATAGTTATGATTAGTATTATTAGCGCTTAGTTATTTTTTTTGTATAAAATGTAAACAGATGAAAAATGTACATGTATTATAAAATGGACCACATTATAGAATAAAATAGAAATGTTGAATTGTAGCAGGATGGCTAAGTAATTTTTGTTTGCTGGTTCTAGGATGACGGTATGATTACCCTGCAGGGAAGTTATAGTGGCTTGTATGAATGGTACGGAAGCGATATTGGAATACAAGCCAAGGTTGGGAATGGGCTAGAGTGACAACTCCATCGATCACCAAGCTGCCGAACCATGATTGGAGAGCCTCTTTTTCTTTAACATCCCTCTTTTAAACTATTCTTTTTCTAGCTACCGGCCTGAATTTTTTCTTAAATGGCACTGCATGACCTTTTTTTATTCTGTGAATGCCGTAGGCATTGAAGTCGTCGAACAAAAAACCGGAGAGAGCAGGAATCCATCCTGCCACTGAAGCCTAGCCGCGAACTCAAGGTTATGCACCCGCTCTCTTGCAGAATGCCTCACCACCACTAAGTGGACACGTATTCATTACAAACGCGAGATGCAAGATGAAATAGAAGAACTCGTAAGAATCCAACATAAAGGAATAATTCCAATTCCTACAACATTTATGCAAATTATTTACATATATAAATACCTATGTATGTTTGTGACAATTGTTATAATGTACCTTTAAGGAGTTACTTTATATTAACGATGTTGCCACCGCTAGTATTGAGGCAATAAATGAGCAAGGGTAAATATATTAAAACAGGTAGTAAAATTTACAGTACAATGGTGAAAACCGCATCGAAATCGGACCAACGGTTTAAGAGTTAACTAACTGTAAAGGACATGCGACTAATTAGAATTACATTAAATAATTAATTAACTACCTGAAATGATTGGATATTCCTTGTTTCTTTAAACTCCTTTATAACTCTTAAATCAACCAACTCAACAATAACAACACATGAATTTCCGCAGATGCCGAAAAATAAGTTGTTATTGTAATGCAATGCCGCCACACAGTCGCCTATACGAAAGGGTACAAAAGAGAAATTGATAACACACAGTCAGCATTTGCTGGCTGAGCAGTTCATCTATACACCTACTCAACGACAATTACCATCTATCAACCGACTATCGATGATATTTTAAAAATCATCCACCACTTATCCGCACTTAATTATATTCGTAATATGGTATATGTATGGTGAATGTATGTACGCACAAACATATGAGTAGTGGTAATAGGCCGGTTCTGCCGCAAGGTAGCGACTGCGCTGCCGTGTGGTGCTATGGTAGCGACTGCGCTGCCGTGTGGTGCTATGGATATGTGAGAGTGAGCGAGAGGGCGATAATTTGAAGGAAGGGGAGGGAGGAAGGAAGGGGAGGGAGGAAGGGAAGGGGAGGGATGGTGGAGGGTGGGGGGGGGGGGAGGAAGAGGAGGAAGGGAGGGTGGAAGAGGAGGGAGGGAGGAAGGGAAGGGGAGGGATGGTGGAGGGTGGGGAGGGAGGAAGGGGGGAGGAAGAGGAGGGAGGGAGTAAGGAAGGGGAGGGTGGAAGGAAGGGGTGGTAGGAAGGGTGAGGGAGTGGAGGGAGGGAGTAAGGAAGGGGAGGGAGGGAGGAAATGTGGGTGTCAAAACTGACAGACAGACGGACAGACCGACATATATAGCTCAGCGTGCTGTCTGTTGCGAGTGTAGTGTGTTCCTCTGCCTTGATCTCTGCCCGCTTGTGTATCGTTTGTTGTACTTGAGTGTCGTTGTTTTTGGTTGCGTTTTGGGGTGTACTCTTTGTTGTTGGAACTTTTATTTCTTTTTTATTGCTCTTTTATTGTTCGTCATTTTTGCTATGTGGTTTTTGTTGTTCTTTTTTCTTCATCTTCACGGACTTTTAGAAATTTTTGTTTTTTGCACAGATTCATAATGTAAACAAACGCAATTAGTCATTTAGAACATGTACGAATTTGTTTGCATATTGAACTTTGAATGGATGCGAATGACTGGGTAGTAGTTTTGCTATGTGGTTGTTGTTGTTGTTCTTTTTTCTTCATCTCAATGGACCTTTAGAAATTTTTGCACGGAATCATAATGTAAACAAACATCCATGAGCATATAATTAGCTACATCGAGAATAAAGGGTCAATTGTAAATGTGTCGTCAAAGTCGCAAACACCAAAGTCTCAAATCGTTCTACACCGAAAAAAGTTGTGCAATTAAGTGACAATTCGGAGAAATAAAGTGAAAAGTTAAATTTAAACTATTTAAAAAGTTAATCAAATATTAACAAATTCTATAAACAAATTTAACAACAATTAAAAGAAACTGGACAAACAAGTGAACTATTCAAGAACAAGAAAAAAGTTAAATATAGTATTTAAAATATTACTAAAATATAAACAAATTTAACAACAATTAAAAGAAAAGTGTTCTAATACAACATACAATCTGATCTGATCATTCTAATCTAAAACAAGTGAAATATTTACAAGAAAAGAAAAATGAAAAGCTTCATGTGTAATGTTTGTGAACAGGAATTCACTGCAATGCGCAGCCTCAAAAGGCATGTGCAAGGGAAGCATGAAAGTGTGGTATACCAGTGCGAACATTGTGGCCAAAATTTTGCACGACTGGATGCTATGCGCAGGCACATAAAATTGATCCACTCGGAATCATCATCATCATCAACAACGCCATCAACATCATCACTAGCCGCAGCATCAACATCATCAGTAGCAAAACCAACATCATCATCATCAACAACGTCATCAACATCTGTAGCAGGACCATCATCATCATCATCATCACTAGCAGCACCATCATCATCAACATCAAGAGCATTACAATGGCTACCAGTTAAACCTAACGAGAACGTTCGTTGTCCAAATTGCAATGAAGATGTTTCTCGAAGAGACTGGAACCATCACATCAAAACATTGAAGCATAAGAGGAATTGTTGGATGACAATTGACGGTGCTCTCAAATGCATAACATCATCTTTCCGGAATAGAATTCAAACCCTGATATTCCAAAATGAGGATGAGGGTCTTGTCATTCCGGAAAAGTTTTTTGAGAAGGCTCAAAATATAGTAGCCCAAGAGCTATTGAAAATGCTAGAGAAGCATACATCATATAAATTCAACATGGAATTGTATGCGGAATATTTCAAAGTGTTGGATGATGATGAAATGGTAGTTGAAATAAAATCATTTCAAACCAAAATGAGATTAATTCAAAAATATGAAGAGATAAGTGACATATACAATGACATGTGCCAACAGATCAGCTCTAAAATGGGCGAGTTCCAGGAAAGGGACAGTGGATGGGCCCTACTTAGAATATGTCACCTGGAGGTGAATATTAATAGGTATCGACCGTTAAAGGGATCCTCATACATCCCGCTCCCAGGATCCCTGCAGAAGAAGCATGCCTGCGTCAACATACAAAATGACGATCCGTACTGCTTCAAATGGACGATCATCTCAGCGCTTTCTGACGTGCAAAAAGATCCCCAAAGACCAATAAATTATAATGTGGAGAACATCGAAGCAGAGGAAATTGTGCTACACAATGGAGCTAAAGTGCATTTTAAGGGATTGACGTTCCCCCTCCCCATAAGCAGCATCGAACATTTTGAGAAGCAGAATCCTAATTTAAGCATCAACGTGTTTGGATTTGATGAAGCTTCGAAAAACATCGAGGGACCGTATCATTGCACAAAGCAGGAGAAGGTGCAGCATATAAACCTGTTGCTGCTTCAGGAAGGAGAGCGGTTCCATTATGTATGGATTAAAAATATATCAAGGTAATTATAATTATATAACAATTTAAATTTTTGTTTTTATATTAACTTACTTATATTAAGTACTATACTAAATATAAATTTTTCCAACTAATTTTATTTTGTCTTTTGTTTTCCAGATTGATACGCTCGCAAGTATCACGAAATGCCCATGCAGCATACTTCTGCAATTTCTGCTTGCAATACTCAAGGAATGAGAGTACGCTACAACAACACAAGCTTGTGTGCGGAAGGACGGTGACAGAAATGCCGTCGATGGACAAGGCGGTAATTAGTTTTAAAAATTATAACCATAAATTATATGTACCATTCGTTGTCTATGCAGACTTCGAATGTGTACTAAGTAGCGTAGATTTAGACTTAGCGAGTAATACTAATACTAGAAATATAAGTAAGCATATACCCATAGGTTTTAGTTATTATATTAGTTGTAATTATAATAGTAGCTTAAATAAATTTAAAATTTATTCAGGGGAAGATGCCCCGAAAAAATTTGTAGAATATTTAGTTAGTGATATAAGATATATTTATAATAATTATTTAAGTGTAATTAAACCAATAAATTATTTGTCTAATGAAGAGGTAAAACTCCAAAAAGACTCCAATTCTTGTCATATTTGCGAACAAGAATTGGGGGCTGATAGAGTGGCAGACCATTGCCATCTTACTGGAAAGTACAGGGGGCCGGCACATATCGAATGCAATTTAAAGTTTCAAATTGCAAAGTTTGTGCCTGTATTTTTTCATAATTTTTCTGGTTATGACTGCCACCTCTTCATTAAAGAATTGAATTTATTTGAGGGTGATATTAATGTTATCCCCTTAAATAAGGAATTGTATGTATCCCTTTCCAAACGTGTACAAGTAAGTGAAAAGAAAACAATCGAAATCAGATTCTTGGATTCTTTTCGTTTCATGGCATCGAGTTTGGATGCATTAGCGCAAAATTTGTCATCAAGTGATTTCAAAATAGTGCGCCAAATGTATCCAAACGATGATGAGTTTTAGCTTCTAAGACGAAAGGGGGTATTCCCATATGAATACCTCAATTCAATTAATCATTTAGGAGAAACCAGTCTTCCCAGCCATGATAAATTTTTTAGTTGTTTAACTAACAAAAATTGTTCGGTTGAAGACTATCAACACGCCTTAAAGGTTTGGAATGTCTTCAACTGCCAAACACTAAAAGATTACATGCTGCTGTATTTGAAGACTGATGTATTGATTTTAGCTGATGTTTTTGAAAACTTTAGAAAGGTGTGCAAAAATATCTATGAGCTACATCCGTGTCAATATTACACAGCTCCAGGTTTATCGTGGGATGCAATGTTGAAAACAACAAAGATAAACCTGGAACTCTTCACTGATATTGACATGCACCTTTTCGTGCAAAAAAGTATTCGAGGCGGCATTGTCCAATGTAGCACTAGGCATTCCAAGGCAAATAATAAGTATATGATGGGGTACGATAAAAGTAAACCATCAACATATTTAACTTATTTGGATGCCAACAATCTGTATGGATGGGCAATGTCGCAATATTTACCTTATGGGGGATTCGAATGGATGGAAAATATTGACCAATTCAACGTTTTTAAAATTCCATTCGATTCTCCCATCGGATACATACTTGAAGTAGATTTGGATTACCCACAGAATTTACATGATGTACATAATGATTTACCATTTTGTGCTGAGAATAAAACTGTGGGTAATTCAAAGTGTAAAAAGTTGATTACTGACTTAACCAACAAAACTCGCTATGTTATTCATTATAGAAATCTTCAGCAATGTATAGAAAATGGTATGTTGTTGAAGAAAGTCAGTAGCGCGTTTACCTATGGGCTTGCGGGGCTTGAAGCCCTGGGCGCCAAGCCTTCAAGGGCGCCGCACCTACTGCAAACATATATCGATTTAAGGAACTGCGATTTTTTATTAAAATATAATTTAAATTTAAATATAGCTAAAATTACTTAACATACTATGTTACTAGCAACTTAACTACAATGATACTATCAAACAGTAAGAGTCTCATCTGAATTGATTTACACCAAACATAACAATTTAGTCGTTCTCAAATTTATCAAACACAAACATCCAGGCGCACAAAAGGCTAACAAAATTGATATAATAGTATGGCTTGTTCGCCACAACACGCTCCTGCTTCTCATTTGTTTTCAAAATCAAACTGAACAAAAAAAAACAAAAGAGTGGAAACTTTTGCATCAAATCGGCAAATATTTAAAGATTAGTAATAGAATTTGGAAAAAAAAAATCGAACAATATGGCAATATTCCCGTGCTTAATTTTTTTGTGAAGTTGGTTTGTGAGATGATTTCTGTTGAAAGCCACTTGCAGTGGACAAAGTGAACTAACAAACTCACACATATATGTATCTACTCGGACAGTGATGCTAACTCTGTTGAGGCTACTTTTCAAACTATTACCCATATTTCAGTCATAATTATTTTTCAGAATTCAGTTCCGATTTTTTATATTTTAAACAAGTAGCAGCTTAATGAAAATTATTAGTACAATTAGTTTAATACGTTTGAATATCGAATTCCTCCAAGTATATAAGCTATTTACAGAATTTATACCAATAGAATTTTACCAAAAAAGGGAAATTATCTATTTGGCATCAATGCGCTATAAAGAAAACACTAGCTCCAGAAGGCAACACTGCTAGTGGCAGGTTCATTCTACACTGTTTTTGATTTTTACCGTTGTCCCGAGGCCCGAAACGAAGTGCATGCAAATTAACAAAAGCATTATTCAGTGCTCAAATTGAAACATTCTCGCGTTTTATTAGTTGATCTGATAATTTATTGACATTTCGTATATTCTAAAGCAATTCAAGTTTTAATTACAAGTAGTAAAATATGTTGAAAAAAAAGTTGAGTGGCGGTGCAAGAAGGAAGTTAAATATTGAAAAGTCTAAGAAGCAAGAAGAGGAGATTAGTAAGGTTTTAAAACTTGAAAATTTCTTCACGCAAGCGGAATGCCGTGCGTCTGAAACTGAAAATTCAAGTAATATTGTCAAAACGTAAGTTACTGACAATTGTGTTTTTTTACTAAAATCGGAATAAATATGGGAACAACTAGAGAATAAGTGAAGTTCTTAGATCATAAAAATTTTGTCTCGTGATAATCCGTTACTCTCCGAAGTCCAAACATGTTAAAATTTTTTAAATCTGAGAACTTCACATATTCTCTAGTTATGCCTAAATATGTTATTGTTTACCGGGTATTGAAAGAGCGTGCTTTTTTCATTTTCTTATGATGTCGCGAATATCATTCATAATGGATGATTCATTTTTCCGATAAATTTTATCGTGCGAAAATTCGTTTTCTTTTTTACCAGGATAAATGTAGAGGAATTGGCAGAACAAAATGAAAAGGAAAACGAATCGGAAGTTCTGACCACCGGTACATCCGATACAATAAAAGTATTCAAAGAAACTGAAATTAGAGATAATCATATTGACATTGAAGATCCGGACACGTGGAAAGAAGACCACGCATCCGTTTCTTATATATTAAAAAATCATCCAAATCAAAACATAGACGCATTAGAATTTTCGGCATCGCTTATTATTGATGGAAATCAGAAAAGATACGCGAGAAGAAATATGTTTTTTCGAAAACTAAAAAACCTGGAAGTACGAAGACGAGATTGGATGATATATTCTCAAACGAGTGGAAATATATTTTGTATATACTGTAAGCTTTTTGGGGATAAAGAAAATCGGTTCTACAAAGGCTTTAAAGACTGGAAACATGAAGAGAGAATTGCTCAACACGAAATATCTTCTGCTCATCATAAATCTTTAGGATTGTTTTTAACCAGATCTAGAATTGAAGGGCGTATCGATACAGCTCTCGAAATACAATTTGATAGAGAGAGAAATTACTGGTGTATGGTGTTAAAAAGAATTTTATCTGTGGTCAGATTTCTTTCTTCTCGTGGGTTGGCCTTCCGCGGTAGTAGTGAGCATTTTTACAACTCCCACAATGGAAATTTCCTCGGAACTTTGGAGCTATTGGCAGAATATGATGATTTTTTAAAGGTTCATATTTCTCAGCATGGAAACAAAAATAGTGGACACATTTCATATCTTTCGAATACTATCTGCGATGAATTCATTGAAATCTTAGGCGAACACGTTAGGAAATCTATTGTACAAGAAATAAGAAATGCTAAATACTTTTCAATAATTGTCGACTCATCGCCAGATATTGAAAACGTAGATCAATTAACTCTCGTCATTCGTTATGTATCTGAAAACAATTGTCCTGTAGAGCGTTTTCTCGTTTTTTTACCAAACGTTGGTCACAAAGGAGACCAAATGGGTATCGCAGTTTTGAACATTTTAGAGGACTTAGATATCGATTTTCACAACTGCAGAGGTCAGTCTTACGACAACGCAGCAAACATGTCAGGGTGTTACAGTGGATTGCAGGCACGACTCAGAGAAAAAAATAAATTGGCCTTTTATTTTCCTTGTGCGGCGCATTCCTTAAATTTAGTTGGAAATTGCGGAGCTGATTGTTGCTCAGAAGCTACTAGATTTTTTTTGTTTATGCAAAATCTCTATGTATTTTTTTCTGGTTCAACATCTAGATGGGAAATTATGAAAAAACACCTTTCTACATCGGATAGTAAATTAGTTCCACAAAGATTATGTGATACGCGCTGGTCTGCCAGAGCGGATGCAACAAAAGCATTATCTCTAGGATACATTCATTTTCGAAATGCTTTACAAGAGCTTATAACTGATGATAATCAGAAACGAACAAACAGGATAGAATCAGAATCTTTGATGAACTCATTGAATAAGTTGGAAACCGCGATTATTTGCGAAATTTGGAGTGACATTTTACATCAATTCAATGCTACAAATAAAAGCTTGCAAAATGTTAATATTGATTTGGGAGCTGTGGTAAAATTATATAACTCTTTAAAGAATTACCTCTTGGATCTTAGAACAACAGAAAACTATCTAGATTTTGAGAAAAGAGGCATAGAAAAATCTGGTTGTGAGAAATACGAATTAAAAAGCTATCGGAAAAGGAAGCGTCACTTTGATGAAGGTCCAGAAGCGGATACTGTTTTTGATTCGCGAAACGCAATGAAAATTAAAGTTTTCTTCACGATTTTAGATCATCTTATTAATGCCCTAGAAAAAAGAGCGACAAGTTATACACATCATTGGGAAACATTTGGATTCCTAAACAAAATCCAAAATTTTTCCGAAGTTGGAAACGACAAAATGAGAGCTTACGCGAAAAATCTTGCAAAAATTTATAATTGCGATTTGGAAGACGATTTCGTAGAAGAAATCATTAAATTTAGATATTTTATTAGTAATGAAGAATTTCCCTCCGATGTTCCTCTTCCCATATCTTATTTGAGATTTATTTGTGAAAATAAAATTCAAGCGACATTTCCAAACGTCGAAGTGGCAATAAAAATATACCTTTCCCTGGCTCTTACAAACAGCACCGGCGAACGTTCATTTTCAGCTTTAAAAAGAGTGAAAAATACTTTTAGGGCAACATTAGGCCAAGATAAACTCAACAATCTTTCTATTTTAAATATTGAGTCAGAATTTTGTGCAAACATTAATTTTGATGAGGTTATAAAAATATTTTCAGAAAAGAAGTGTCGGAAAGTTGTATTAGGGTAGAAACAAAGTAAAAAATGGTCCGATGCAACTTTCACTTGAAAAACCACAGGCCAAAAATCAAAAATTGAAAACCATTAGCAAAATACTTTTATAAATTAGGGAACGCCTACGTTGGAGCTGAGTAAGAGTGAAAAAATGTTCTATGTTGTATTTCTATTTTCGACGCGCTTATCGTTGTTCTATATAGTACACGACTCAACGTAACTCACTCCAATATGATCTCTTTAATGACAATACGCATAATTTTTTTCAGTTTGTTAGTATCATCGCTTTTATCAATTATCGCAGCTCCAACCCTTACACAAATTTTTGAATTTTTGATTTATATTGTCATATATGAAAAAAAGAACTGATTTGCATTGCAATGATTATATGGAAATTATGTAAACAATATGTCATGAAACACTATATTTTTTCAATAAAATGTAATAGATTCAAAATGAAAAATTTTCAGATTTTTCAATAGGGAAGGGAGGCTAGTTGGGGGCGCTCGATGATTTCGAGCCCCTGAGCGCAAATTTTCTAAACGCGGCCCTGAAGAAAGTATATAAAATATTGAAATTTAAGCAGTCTTATTGGTTAAGTGAATATATCAATCTAAATACCCATCATCGCAGTTTAGCAAAGAATACTTTTGAAAAGAATTTTTTCAAACTGCTAAACAACGCGGTGTATGGAAAGACTATGGAAAATGTAGACAAGCGTAAAGATGTCAAAATAGTAACCGATTGGGAAAGTAGGGGAAGGCGGTTAGGAGCCCGATCGCTAATTGCCAAACCAAACTTCCACAGCTGTACACAGTTGACAGAAGATATGGTTGCTATACAAATGTCTAGAGCTCGCTCTGTCTACAATAAACTTATATATTTGGGATTTGTTGTTTTGGAATTGTCGAAATGGAAAATGTATGACTTCCATTATAGTTACATGAAACCTAAATTCGCAACAAATCTCAAATTAAATTATATGGACACTGATTCTTTTATATATTCTGTTCAGTGTGAAGATTTGTATAGGGATATTCGAGATGATATCGATTCAAAGTTCGATACATCAGAGTATCCCGTGGATAATGTGTATGGTTTCCCCCTTAGAAATGCCAAAGTCCTTGGCATGATGAAGGATGAAAATAAGGGGGAAATTATGCAAGAGTTTATTGGGCTCAGGTCAAAAATGTATTCAATAAGTATAGCAAATAATATAGAGATTAAGAAAGCAAAAGGTGTCAAACAATCAGTAGTAAGTAATTTAAGTTTAAGTGATTATAAAGATTGTTTAGTTCATAAGAAAATTATATATGGAGACATGTATATATTTAGATCTAAGATACATGAAATATATACACAACTAGTACATAAGATAGCTTTAAGCCCTTTAGATGATAAGCGTTTTATTAGAAATGATAGTGTAAACACATATGCGTGGGGGCATTATCGTATAGATTTAGAGCAGGAGTTAGATATAGATGAAGACATGTTTATGGATATAGATATATAGAATATTATTTATAACTATCATAAAAATAAATAAGAAAAAATGTTATTTTTTTTTTTTGTTAATTTTTGTAAATAGATTTAAGAAAAACATTTATTTTCAATTAATAAAATTATATATTAACATTTAAATCTTTTGCATTGCATTATAATCTTTTATTTATTATCAATGAAATCTCGGAGTAGGATTGCATTTTCCAGCGCGCAGTGTCCATTATGGGAATGGCATATTCTTTGTAGTAAGTATGTATCTCTAAGAGTTTCCAGATTCTCGCAGCCAAATTCTTCTACATTCAATACAGGTTTCCCCAAGATTTCTTCAATCCATTTAGATTTTTCAACTCCTTTCACATATACAAGTTTATGTTTAATATTTAATTTCAAGAAATTCTCAACGCTATTAAAAGAGATAGATCCATCGTTCCAACGAAATCCATGGTGATTGTGATACAGCCAATTCGCCTGCTTTTTATATTTTAAAGATAAGTCTCTAAATTCAAATGGTGGTTTGATGATAAAGTTTTGATATTCATTAAAGCTGAAGGGTACAGCCAACTCTTTAACTATAAACTCATTAAAATTTCCTTTGAAGCCTTGCACATCCAAGGTTACAAATTTTTGTTGCTCCATTGCACTTAGACAACTTTTTTAATTTCGCCAGTCACTGGAGTGTATTCAATCAACTTGTGTATAAGTATACAATAAGCTGATGTATTGGCTGGAATATTCTTCGATGTTTGAAATTCAATTCGAATATCAATTGGTCCAGTTTTTATCGCTTCGTTTTGATGAGTTACATCCACCACTATTATCGGAGCTGTATCTTTAAAGTCTTCAGGCAGCAACAGAGGTTGGGAATCGCGCGCAAAGTAATTTTGTTGAAATTTCAAATACATATCATAAAGCATAGCATAACGATCACGGTCAAAATTCAGATTGAGATCATCATAGGGATATGTATCAGAATTTAAGTGTACTTTTACATCGGTTAAATGACAATGTTGAAATTTTTGATCTCGTCGAAAGGCAATAAGTATGAAGCGTGGTCTTTCATTCTGCGGTGATAATTTTACATTCCACAGATGATTGTTTCCTTGAGTGAGTACCGGATTAAAATGACAATCCCAACTACGGAATGCTATTAATAAAGGTTTTCCACTTTGGATCGTTTGAAAGAGTTGTAGTTTTGCAAAATCAGCCAACTGTACATGGGGAATTTTCCATGTGATATTAGTTATAGTTAATTTTATATTTTCGGTAGCAACAGTTGAATAAACAGCATTTTCATCGGATTTCGATCTCAGTAGTATAAGTTCATGTTTAGAATTTAAAATAATTTTGTTAAAGTCTTCAGCAAATCCCAATAGCATTTTCAATGGTATACAGAAATTAAAATATCCGTTCTTTATTTCAAGTTCATTCTTTGAAAACCATCCAGCATTTTTGAGCATGTTACTTTGAATCGAATTTAATGAGACATAATTTTTTACTGTTGTAGTTACACCCAAGTGACGCGTACGATCGATCTCTAATCCATTAACTTCATAGCGAATTTCATCAAACATGAATGCAACACAATTGTTTTTTAATTTTACATTGGCTGTTGCGCTTCCATTTTCTAGAGTAACTGTACCTTCAATGTAAATTAAACTCTCACTGGGTAGAAGGTAAAGATCTTGATTTTGAACGGCTATCCGTATCTCGTCATTGCTGTTATATGATTGTAAATATGGTGAATAGCTATGGTATTCCTTTTTAATAATACTGTCATCGTAGAGCGGCGTTTGTAGAACATCAAGTATTTGACTCATTTTAATTTCAGTTTGTCTTTAGTTTTAAGCCCAAAGATTTTAGAAACTCTTTATTTTCAAATGACAGCTTTTTAAGTTGTAGAGCGTTTTGATGTGTTTGCGACTTGGACGACCTTGTCAGTTCAAATGGTAAAGAAGAAGTGAATGTAGTTGCACCTGGGTATGCGCTTTTATTATACACAATCATTGCTTCTGCGGTTTTAGGTGAAGTCTGAGTGTTATTGTTTCTCCGCAAAAATTAATTAGATTACCGTTTTGGTCAACGATTTTCACAGTAATTGAACTTATCTGTCTGGTGTTTACTGGCAAATAGATTACATTTTTAGGGATCTTGTCTATTTTATAGCCAGGACTAACATTTAATGCAAACATATGAATTGTATGGGCTGGTATGTTGTTAATGTAGGCGCCGCTAATTATGTCGCACTCAATGTGTATTGCCGGATGTGTAAGTCGGATGTATGTAGTTTTCCCGCTTCCAATACTTTTTTACTAAAACCCAATAGTGAACCAATGGTGCGTTCCTTATTAAAGAAAATGTTATTTTTACTGGATCCTACGACTGCTTGCAGTGTATTGGGGTTGGCGGATATTTCCAGGTTCTCATGTGGATCTATACTAACATATTTATTTTGAATAAATTCAGCAATGTCGTCAAGTTCGTATGAACCGACAGGAATCTCAATGATACGATCGCCAATGTGAAATAAATTATTTTCGTAATCAACATTCGGTATAGTGTGATAAGTATGAAAGTCTACGAGACCACACACATACTTTCCCTCTAAATCTATGGGTGGAAAATAATTAGCCGATAAAATGGATTTATTTCCACTTAAAGTAAGAGTTATTGACATCTTGAAAGTTGGTTGAGTAATGAAATGAAAAGTCAGATGCAATCTTTTTTATTTAGAATTTTTTTTAATAATAATAATAATGTTATTACTATATGAACAATATACATATTTAAAAAATATATTTATTACAATTTTATAAAATTTCATTTTTATCGATCCAAGAATTATGATCATTGCTAAATCCTAGCCACTTGACAAAAATTTCCCTTCCTTTAGTTTTAAGAACTTTTTCCACCAGATATATGCTGGGATACTTTGTTTTCAGTAGTTCACTTTCGTAGAATCCTCCTCTAATTGGATTCCCCTGGTAGTCTTCAAGAATATACGTTGTTGGGTTTGTAATTCTTATATTTTTAATTTTGAATATTTCTGTTGTCCAGTTCGGTGTATAGCCTTTCTCAAAAATGTGTTTATATTTACTTATACGCACTTATACTTTACTTATATTTACTTATTCGACAGGAGCATTAATATTCCTTAAGCGTTTCCAATGGAGATCCAAGTTTTTATCATTGTCCAAATTGAATCCCAAGGCTCTTGTAAAATTTCTTTTTAATTTGTTGTTTAATGACTTCTCTATGGAATAATGACCGAACTTGTCGACGCTCATTTTACAATTATATGTATTTATGGAAATTGTGGTTATTTGTATGATAATTACGCAATTATATTAGCTTCCCTAAGTTCTTCGAGTATTGAAACTATTTCGTTGTTGTGATTGGTGTGTCCTGCAGATTGTGATGATACTAATAGCCTTAACCTATCTACCAACTCATTTGGATCATCCCAATATATATAGTTTGGCTTTTGCTTGTTAACACTCATTAAACCGCTTCCCTTAGTTTGATTTTGTGAGGTAGTCAATGGAGTTGTCTCACTGAATAATGGCTTTATGATGTCGGTGTATTTGAAGGCTCTACTCCCCTTTGCTCGTCCAGTGCTGTTAAAATGAAGTTTGTGAGCACTAGTATTTACTAAAATACTTTTGTAAGCTTGTAGATCTTTATCGTCATAATTTGATGGTTCTTTGTTGAATAATAATTGTTGCAATCCAGGTGTAAAGTTCCAACTATTATCGGATATTATTATTTTATCATCGCGTAATGAGAAAGGGCTATTACCGATTCGCCATTTGCCATCAGATCCCTTGTATGGGCCATATGTGGTATCCAACTGATTCTGTTGTTCTAAGTCGGAATAGACCATTGATTCAGTAGATTTTGGATCGTCGCTTATAGTATCGAGTTCAGAGAATAATTTTGTTTTAGGTGATTTATTCATTATATCTTCTGCATCTTCTATTTGAGAGAAAAAGTCGTCGTCTTCATCGTCATTACTATTGATAAGAGTTTCGTTTGAGAAATCGACTTTTCGTGCTTTAGCTGGAGTACTTGTTTTTACTTTTAGCGGTACCTTATTGTATTTAATGTTATGCTTGTCCTTATTATAATTTGTATTGGAGTGCTTGACTATTTCTTTTAGAGGTTTTGTGATGTGGCTAAATGTCTTTTCTAATTCATTCTCTAAATCTGCTTTTCCCAATTTTATATTCTTAAATTTCTGTTTTAATATGCGTCTAGTTTTGATCAAGTCTTTTAATATTTTGTCATCCATTTTAGCAACAACATACAATATATCAGATCAGCGTTTGAACAGCTCTGAACACCTCTTGAACACCTTTTGAACAGCTCTGAACACCTTTTGAACAGCTCTGAACACCTTTTGAACAGCTCTGAACAGTTTAGTTATATTAATGTTATCAGTTGAAGGCTGAGTAGCATACTAATATGAATATAATGGTAACCATCCATATTATAGGTGAATGTATGTATCAAATCCCTTTCTATAACGTCCACCATCAATTGGATCGTCTTTGCTTATTACAAGAAATCCATATTTATCTTTCCAACATTCTCCGCATATATTAATAAATTTTTTATAAGCCATATCTGTTCCGACATGATCATTGTATATGTGCTTCATGTTCATCTCATCTTGCTTAAACATAATAATCATGTTGGCATTATCGCGCACCAAATGCTTGGGAATTCTTGTATATGTTTGGCATAAGTAAAAGCAATCAATAGATTTGTGTCTGCCCATACAAAAGTATTCTCGAATGTTGTTTTGCTTCTCACAAGCTACGTCATCGAATATCATTATTGAGTTGGTTTTTGCTTCATTCGGCTTGAACACTTCTTCGTTCTCGGAAAACGTAAAGAATCCCATATTTTGAATTGGTTTTATTAACCGTTTTAGATATTCATATTTAGGTTGATATAATGATTTTGAGTACAAATATATGTTGGCAAACTTTAATCCATTTGGACTTTCTATTAAACTCAACATGACATTAGTCTTTCCGCAATTCGAGGGACCAACAATAAGACATCTAATTGAACTCGGCAGAAGGGAACTGTGTCTGAGTTTCGTCGCATTATTAGTAACAAGATCCATATTTTTCACAGTAATATTTTTGTCTTGCTTGACGAACCGCATTTTAGCTTATGATATAAATACGTAATTATCACACCTTTATATTCATTTATATCGAAACAGTTCAATTAGAAAGATGTATAAATGACAATCGTTTATCCAAATAATTTCAGTCTTAATCAACCAGTAATTGGAAGAGGTCTTTTAAATACAGCTATAAATTCTCTACCAGTTGAACTTCATTTACCGGGCTATCAATTTTGTGGTCCAGGAACTAAACTAAAAAAACGCTTAGAAAGCGGTGATAAAGGAATCAATCCACTGGACGCTGCATGTAGAGAGCACGACATTGCTTATAGTAATACACAGAACTTGGATGAGCGTCACGAAGCAGATAAAATATTAGTTGAAAAGGCGTTGCAAAGAGCGAAATCAACCGATAGTAAACATAGTGAGCGAATAAACGCATGGTTAGTAGCCTAAACAATGAAAGTCAAATTCGGTATGGGAAACAAGCTAAATAAAAACCTTAAGAAACTAAAGAAAAAGGTGAAAAAATGTTGTGTAAAGAAAATTTTTACAAAAACTGTTAAAAATGCATTGAAAATTATCAAGCAACGAAAACCAGAAGATATCACCAATGCTATTAAAATGGCACAAGGTGTAATCAAAAAGTCTTTTGGACGTAAAAAATCCCTGATAGATATTCCACGTGTTATACCTATTCCAAAAGTAGGAGGTTTTCTACCACTAGTACCCATTTTAACAGCTCTTGGAGCCGTTGGTGGTTTAGCATCTGGTGGTGCTGCAATCGCGAAAGCAATTAATGACGCCAACTCTGCAAGAAAACAATTGAAAGAAGCAAATCGACATAATCAAACTATGGAAGCAATTGCTATTGGTAAAGGCTTGTATCTTAAACCCTACAAAAAAGGATTGGGATTATATTATAGCCCTCAACCAAAAAACTTTTGAAGAAGCTACCCAACAGAGCCCTCACAAATATCGACTTAATGAAATATACAACGAATCTACCACACTTTAGAGGTATTTTTATGCTAGATACCTTACCAAGGCATCCACATCATCAAGAATGTGGGATCGTTAATCTTGATAGATCGGAGGGACCTGGTACTCATTGGGTAGCATATTATAAAAACAAGAATCAAAAGGAATATTTTGATAGTTTTGGAAACTTGCAACCACCGTATGAAGTAATCCAATATTTGGGTGATGGAATACGTTACAACTACACTCAACATCAAGATAATAATTCATTTAACTGCGGTCATTTATGTCTAAAATTTCTTTACAATTTAACTTTTTTTAGGAGAAATAACGAATAAAGTTTATTAAAATGAAATCCAATTGTGTTTTATTTTATTTATATTTTATTTGTATTTATTATAAGGTATATTTGATGATGAAGAGCTATTCCACTCCTTGTCTGATTTAAATGGATTTTTCACCTCTGCATCTTCTTTGTCTAAGATTCTTTCATTGTAAAACTCTCTCTCTCTCTCTCTCTCTCTCTCTGTGCTCTCTAAATTCTAACTACAAACTAAACTAAAAATTTAAATATCTTGTCATAAATACTATTTTCTTTGATTGCATATATTCAGTTTTAGTTCATCTTTCGATCGGTGCAGTTAATAGCTCTTCAATTAGTTTTATAGTGCTACCTATCAAGAAATTACGAAATAAAAAATTTGAAAATGAATCTGAACCAACGTCAAGGAACATCAACTTTTTCCGTCGCTGCTATGGACGATTTCAATCGAAACAACAGTGTCCAAAAAACCATATTAGCAGTTAAAGATATGGAGCCAAACAAATCGAATTCAATTAAAAATGTCCGGAAAACGAAAACTAAGTATGGAGCCCGAGTTTTGATGGAGTTGGAAGAGAATGTAATTTTTCTGCCACAAAGATTTAACAACATCCGCGATGAGACAATACAAGAATTCTCAAACGGAGCTTACTATTTGTGTAAAATAATGAAGGAAGATACTGACGACTTTCGGTTGGAGGTTCTGGTTGACTTTCCTTTAACACAAGCAATGTATTATCAAATGTGAAAACTTTGTATTCTAAAATGTTGGATGAATAAATAAAATAAACACTTAATTTATAATTTAAAAAATAGATTTCTTTTTTATTTTTTCAATTTAGAATATAATAGCATCCATTCAAAGTGGTATTTCAAAGAGAAAACAATTTACTAAAAGTCCCTTGAGATGAAGAAAAAGAACTACAACAACCACATAGCAAAACTACTACCCAGTCATTCGCATCCATTCAAAGTTCAATATGCAAACAAATTCGTACATGTTCTAAATGACTAATTTTGTTTGTTTACATTACGATTCTGTGCAAAAATTTTTAAAAGTACGTCTGCTAGCTGAAGAAAAAGAACAACAACAACCACATAGCAAAAATGACGAACAATAAAAGAGCAATAAAAAAGAAATAAAAGTTCCAACAACAAAGAGTACACCCCAAAACGCAACCAAAAACAACGACACTCAAGTACAACAAACGATACACAAGCGGGCAGAGATCAAGGCAGAGGAACACACCACAATCGCGACAGTCAGCACGCTGAGCTATATATGTCGGTCTGTCCGTCTGTCTGTCAGTTTTGACACCCACATTTCCTCCCTTCCTCCCCTCCCTCCCTCCCCTTCCTTCCTCTCTCCCCTTCCTTCCTCCCTCCCCTTCCTCCCTCCACCATCCCTCCCCTTCCTTTCCTCCCTCCCTTCCTTCCACCCACCCTTCCTACCTCACTCCCCCTCCTTCCTCCCTCCCCTTCCACCCTCCCCTCCCCTTCCTCCCACCCCACCCTCCACCATCCCTCCCCTTCCCTTCCTCCCTCCCATTCCTCCCTCCCCTTCCCATCAAACTATCGCCCTCTCGCTCACTCTCACATATCCATAGCACCACACGCAGCGCAGTCGCTACCTTGCGCCAGAACCGGCCTATTACCACTACTCATATGTATACTTTGTCTTAAATGCAGAATTAAATTAAGTAATTACTTTTTAAATAAATAGTAAAATTTAAATACTATATAATATTAAATGCGCCTCTCGCAGATAATGACCAAAATCTGTCTTGCCATTACTAAAAATCTGCCATTACTAAAAATGGAACGATACACGCTGCAACAACGCATTGAAATTATTAAAATTCACTACAAAAATGGTGAAAATTTTGCAGTCACAGTTCGCAAAACTAAAGCATTTTTGGGTCGTCGTGAAGCACCTTGTCGGACCGCTGTACAGAAATTGGTGGAAAAATTCGAGCTGTTGGGACAAGTTAGTGATGTCAAGAATAAAACCCGTGCACGTCGCTCAAGAACAACTGAGAATATTGCTGCTGTCGCCCAAAGTGTTGAGGATAAACCAGGTTTGTCCATTCCTCGCCGTTCTTTGGAATTGGGCATTCCACAAACGTCATTACACCGTATTTTGCATAAAGACTTGGGTCTTAAAGCTTATAAAGTTCAGTTAACACGAGAACTCACGCCGGCCGATCATCAACAACGTCGTGTCTTTGCTGATTGGGTCCTTGAAATGCATGAAAATGATCCGGAATTCCATCGAAAAATCATCTTGACTGATGAGGCCCATTTCCACCTCGGTGGCTACGTCAACAAGCAAAATTGTCGCATCTGGGGCTCGGAAAACCCAAGAGTTATTGTTGAGAAGCCTCTCCATCCTCAACGTGTGACTGTTTGGTGCGGTTTATGATCCGACGGGGTCATTGTACCTTACTTTTTCGAAAATGAGGTTGGATCAACAGTTACGGTGAATGGATTGCGCTATCGAGAGATGATTAATGATTTTTTTATGGCCGGAGTTAGATGGTATTGATCTGGACAACGTTTACTTTCAACAAGACGGCGCTACGTGCCATACAAGCAACGAAACCATTGATCTTTTACGGGAAAAGTTTCCTGACCGTGTTATCTCTTGAAGAGGTGATCACAATTGGCCACCGAGATCTTGTGATTTAACACCTTGCGACTTCTTCCTTTGGGGCCACGTGAAAGATAAGGTCTACGCCAACAGCCCAGCGTCGATTCAAGACCTCAAAGATGGAATTCGTGAGGCTATCGAGGACATAGAGCGAGGAAAAGGATATGGTCCTGTAAGCGTGGTCGAGGTGGCTGATGTACATGTATACATTTGGCTGATGTTGTTTTTCATTATTAACGGCATACCTTACTCTTTATTACGAAATAAACATGCGATAATTTATCTCAAAAATGGCTTTTTTTTTGAATATCAAAATTACACCTCTTATTGGAAAACCCTTTACCTAAATTACAAAAGTAACGAAAATTCAGTAAAGTAACGTCGTTAAAGGTTTTAGTTACTCGTTCTTTTAACTAGTTCAAAAACAACTTCGTTGCTTCAACGTTAACGACCCGAAGTAACTTCGTTACTTTAACGAAAACGATCAGAACAACGATCTTACTTTCGTTACTTTAACGATAACGATCAGAACAACGATCCTACTTTCGTTACTTTAACGTTAACGATTGCAAAGTAACTTCGTTACTTTAACGATAACGATCAGAACAACGATCCTACTTTCGTTACTTTAACATTAACGATTGCAAAGTAACTTCGTTACTTTAACGATAACAATTAGAACAACGATCTTACTTTCGTTACGTTAACGATTGCAAAGTAACTTCGTTACTCTGAGATTCATGAACATACATATTATAGCATGATTTTTGCTCTAATTTGTTCTTAGTACTTACATAGAAATAGTGAACTCCTAGATTTCTGTTAAAGTTCATTCCAATACCTTAATCAGTTCTCCTGAGGTCATTATTTCAACAGACAGACGGGCAAGGCTAAATCCCTCTTTTTAGGACATAAATTTGAAACAATGATAGACCATAAGCACTTAACTCAAAACCCAACTCTAAATTAATAAGACGGAAAATTGTAATAGACATTAACACCGAAATATAAGACAGATAGATATAAATACTAATTCTTACTACAATTAGTCGACACAAAAACGTTCTCACATGATATCATTATTGATATCAGTATAATACCCTAATTGCAATTCCTAGACCAAAATTCACTTAAACATCGACACACTAGCAATATAACTCAACAACTACTAGCAAAACAATTATATTTGCAAAACTCATAATCACTCGAAATTATACTAACTCCCAATAAACGCAAAGAAATACATAGTATTCATACTTAGAAAATCCACACATTTTGTTTCCTAAGAAAGCACATACGAAATAACACACCTACATGCCCACTACAGTAACACAAATATTATTTTTAGCATCAGAATCTCCATAATATCCACACAACACATTCACTGCTACATTTATATCCACTTCCTCACAATAAAACAAAGGAAATTATTACAATAACGCCGATAGATTTAATACTAACTAAAAAATTAAATTGAAATACTTGAAGCTAAAGTAATGTTTCTATAACAAAATATATAGCTCGATATATGAATATTTCTTTGACGCAAACAAATAAATAGGGACATCGGAATAAAACAAACCATTTAAAACAAAATAAAAGCAAAATCAGACTCTAATCAATTCCCAAACTAAATATAAAAATATAGATAAAACAAATATAATATATAAATCTAAAATAAAATAAATATAGTATAGATTTTATACTAAAACACCACTTATTTGGTGAAACCCGATGCTGGATGTATTCAATTGAATGCCGAAAACGTGGATTGTCACATGCCCATATTTTAATTTGGTTGATCAACAAAGTTAGACCAGAAGGAATCGATCAGATTATATCAGCAGAAATCCCAGATGAAACAGTAGATCCAGAATTATTCCAGATTGTAACGACAAACATGATACATGGTCCATGTGGTGCCACCAACCTCAATTCACCGTGTATGGATAATGGTAAATGCACTAAACGCTTTCCCAAGAACTTATTATCGGATACTATTACAGGTATTGATGGATATCCACTACATCGTCGCCGATCTACTGAAAATGGTGGTCATTCCTTTGTAATAAACTCAAACAATAACCAGAACGGTATGGAAATATATAATAGATAGGTTATACCCTATTTTCCTCTTCTATCAAAATCGAAACAACTTTAACGGAATTTTTCAAATTATGCCAACAACAAAATAATTTTGAACGTTTCGCAAAAACCATACTTTATTCAAACTTACCAATTTATTTTACATGGGATACGTCTAAAAAAACTTGGAAACCCCGTAAAAGAGGTAATCGTGGAATACATTAGGTTGGTTATAGGCAGACTGTGAATCCACAACAAGTTGAATGCTTCTACTATTAATTAATGTTGCAGGAGCAACATCATTTGAATATTTAAAAGCAGTCAATGGTCAAATATATGCCACAAATCATGAGGCATGTCGCGCATTACAATTATTAGAAGGATTCTCAATGGGATTCGACTCTTACCGATGCTGTTCCTGGTTCTGCTCCTCGTCAAATTCGTGAGTCATTTGCAATTACATATATTGACAACGTGCTTTCCTAATAACGCAAACGAATTATGGGAGAAATTTAAAGACGCCATGAGTGAGGATATTCTACTCTATTCTAAATCCATTCACTTTAGCTCGATGTGGCCACGTTTTGCCTTGACTATGGCCTTCAAACAGTGAAAAAATTAGTTGCATGTTGCACGAATATGATCTTGCGGTATTTTGGCCCATTCCCGTACAATGGCTTTCTTCAGCGTATCCATACTGGCATAGTTTTTAGTACTCAACTTGCTTTCCAAAATGGCCCAGATGCAATAGTTCATCGGATTTGCCTCTGGCGAATTCGAAAAACATTGTGTGGACGAAATGAAGTGTGGAACATGGTTTTTTAAGCATTCACACAAGCTTTATGAGACGGTAAGATGATGTGCCTTTTGGAACTTGTAAGGCTTTACCTTGAGCTCATTTTGGAATATGCGTCGGATGATTCGCTGGGATATTTTCAGTTCTTTGGCCATTTGATTACCATTACGGCGTGGATTTCGTTCAAGTCGAGCCTTCACTTTCCAAACCAATTCAGGTGATGGTGGTGTTTTTTACGTCCACCACCATAGCGTTTGGCAATGCTGCCTGTATCATTATAACGATTTATGGTGCGATACACAAACATTTTATTCACTTTGAGATGCCTGAGCTCACGAACAATACCTGGTTGCGATTTTCCATTCAAATATAACGCAATCACCCTATTACGTTTGAATTCCATTTCGAATAACTTTTGTTCTATAAAACTTAGTCGCAAATGTGGTAGCTTGTAAAAAATATAAATATATACAAATATATATATATCATCGTATCATCGCTGAAGCGGCTAGAGAAAGCGATGGACAAAATTTCGGCTAACCTTGATGCGGTTACGGCTAACCTGGATATTGTTTACAAAAAAGTTGAGAACCTAAGCATCAACCTTAAAAATGAAATCAAAGACTGGCTATCCGTGGAGCTAAGCAACGAAATCAAAATTCTGCGAGACGAATTCAAGCGCAGATGTGGTAAAGTTGAAACGGTGGTTGCTCAATGTCAAAGCGACGTATCTGCTGGTTTAGCTAGAATAAATTCTGAGATAACATCAAATAGTCATCAAGACTTCACAGTCGAGATTGAACGACTGGAAAAACGGTTCAGGCGATCCGATATTACGGTTGCCGGAGTGCCAGCATTCGTCTCGGACACAGAACTGGTGAAGTTCATTATCGATTTGGCTAGCCATCTCGGAGTTACTTGCAGCAACGGCGATGTGAGCCAATGTTTTCGATTGGCCAAGCGAAGAGACTTCATTCTTGTAACATTCTCTGATTCAATGGTTCGTGACAGAGTAGTTTAAGCGTACTTCAGGAAGAAAAAACTGCTGCTAAGTGATTTTTTGTCTTCAGCTGACATAGACGCACGAGTTTATGTGGGTGACAACTTGACACCCCACTCGCAGAAATTGCTTAAAAGAGCCAAGCAGTTGCTGAGTGATGGAGCTATTGACGGTGCATTTGTGAGGAGAGGAACGGTTTACATCATCAACAAGGGTGGTAAATACGAGAACCGTAAGAAAGTTCAAACGCAGGCAGACTTAACGTTCCAGTAATATTGTATTTACTTAGCATATTCATTCACTCATTTTATCGCATACAATATTTTAATATTACATTTATTTTGCGTATAGTATTACGGTCTTAATCTTATAAACTTATAAGCATTATAAATTGATTTAATTTTCATACAGCTCAGTACATGAAGTACAAAACTTGAGCTTAACTTTCCCTTTTTTCTTTTTTTTTTTTAAATTGTAATTTTCTCGGTGGTGTGTGAATGACGCCGTGATACTTGAACACTACAATGTAATGGAATTTCTAAAAGCCTGATAAATTGATTTACCTTTTCATACAGCTCAGAACATGAAGTACGAAATTAGAGCTTAATATTTTCTTTTCTTGAATTGTAATGTTCTCGGTTGCGTGGGAATGACGCCGTGATACTTAAACGCTACAATGCAATGAAATTACTCTTCTTATTATAGTACATGGTTGATCCATGTCCTTATAATAAGCATGCGAGCTGGTCTCCACGTTATTAATGATACTATATTCCAAATTTTTATTATATTCCGAAGTTAGACATAGGTTTAAGATAAAAATACAATTAAAGTTTACACTTTGCAGAAATTTCTACACCACCACCATATACTCTGCTGGTTCAAATCGTGACCCTGTCGAGGCCGTCGCGTGTCGTGAGCGTAAAAACTATGATGTTGGATAGCATTGGGGGACAAGTTGCTAGTGACAATACAGTCTTGAGGGAGGCTCTTTGTAATAGAAGGGAACTATTGAATGTCGGTCATTTCAATGCGCAGAGTATCATTACTCCCAATAGGCCAGATAAGTTTGAGGAAGTCAAACATATACTTTTAGGGTATTTTCTACATGTTGTGGGGGTGTCAGAAACCTGGCTCAAACCAGAAATAGGTGATAATATGGTTGCGGTTCCTGGCTACGATCTAGTTAGGCATGATAGGGTTGATGTTCGGGGTGGTGGAGTCGCGCTATATATAGCGAACAATTTTAAATGGACCGTTTTAGAGTGTTCCCCAACGGATTCCGATATTGAATACCTCTTTATTAAAATAAGCCTGGATTTCAAGTGAATTCAACAATATTATCATTTAGGGGCGACTTCAACACAAATTTGTTAGATTCCGGGGTAAATCGTACCTGTAATCTTTTCTTTAATGAATTTAATCTACATTTAGTTTATAACCCGCACATGCCAACCCATTTTGACATATCAAGAGGTTCGCAGTCGCTACTTGACTACCTGTTAGTAGGAAACCGAGATAAATTAATAAGTCATGATCAATTCTGGATTCCCAACATTTCTAAGCACGCATTCATTTTCTGCACAATGGCAAATAGCATTAAACAGAAGAAAGCAGCGTTTAAGTACTTCGACTACACTAATATTAACATCAGGAGATTACACCTCGCTTGTTGTGACTACGACTTAAGTCGATTTCATAACCAAGTGGACGTCGACACTAAACTACTTGAACTCAATGCCGCAGTGACTTTCCTATTCAATAGATTCGTACCAATTACCTCCTACGTACCCCAAAATCGCCCTTGTCCTTGGATCACTTCGAATAGTCAGAACAAAATTAATGCGTGACCTCGCGTTCAGAGTCTTCAAGGTCGATCCCTCCCCCACAAATTGGAAGAAATATACAAAAATCAGAAATAGAGTCACCAACTTAATGGAGAAGGCTAAATATGAATATGGTAGAAAATTCTTTAATGAGATCAAAAATGGAGGCGACTTCTGGAGATGCGCGCGCAGATTTGGGGTCACCTCAAAGAAGTCCGGACCTGTCATGTTTAACCCTGAAAATCTAAACTCGTATTTTGGTTCCTTACATGATCCAGCAGCAAATTGTGCTCGCGTGGATACCTTGATACCAGAGAGTAATCAAGCGTTCTCGTTTAGGAATGCTTCTATGGATGAAGTTTACTCGGCCCTCATGGCTATACAATCAAATGCAGTGGGACTCGATGATATTCATCCCAAATTCATCAAGCTGATTTTCCCGGCATTTGGCTCAAACATTCTGTCAATGGTAAATACTATACTTACGTCCTCAAGCTTTCCACTCGGGTGGAAAATCGCCAAGGTAATACCAATTCCAAAAAATGCCAGGCCGATGGCCTTGTCATATCATAGACCAATTAGCATTTTGCCATTCTTATCAAAAATGTGTGAAATTCTAATGAAAAATCAGATCTTGAACTTCCTGAATGCTGAAAATAGGAACCTAATCTATCGAAACCAGTCGGGTTTCAGGGAGAAGTATAGCACCACTACTACACTATTCGACATTGCTGATGAAATAAGTCAGAGCTTGGACAGACACGCGCTTTCCTTCCTCATTGCTTTAGATTTTAGTAAGGCCTTTAATCGTGTGGACTGGGTCGTTATGTGTAAAAAATTAAAAGAACAGTTTCATTTTTCCAGCACGGCTTGCAACCTCATATACTCATACTTAACGCACAGACATCAGCGGGTTTTCGCCGCAGGGAAGCTTTCAGAGCCCCTGGAATTGGGTAGTGGCGTGCCCCAAGGGTCTATTTTGGGCCCCTTACTGTTCACCTTATACATAAACGATCTTCCAACTGTCGTCTCCCACTCACTGGTGCATATCTTTGCGGATGATGTCCAGTTACTGCTATCCAGCGACAGGTCCACTGCAAAACGAGGAGTTGAACTTATCGCTGAGGATCTAAACTCAATCTCCAGTTGGGCTAAGATAAATAATCTCACCCTTAATGCCGGCAAGACGCAAGTTTTGGCGGTCACCAGAGGGGCACAGATTACTGAACTGCCCATGGTGGAACATGATGGACTTGTTTTACCCTACAATCAAGCTATCAAAAGCCTAGGCATTTTTATCACGCACGACCTCTCATGGGACAACCAGGTTGCAAATGTCTGTAGAAAGGTTTACGGTACATTAAGAAGCTTTTACCTCGTCCAGCACTTTCTACCCCGGTCTGCAAGATTGCACCTAGTCAAATCGCTAATAGTACCACATTTCCTTTACTGTTGTGAAATATACGGTGGATGCGGCTCAGTATGTTGGGGTAGGGACCATGTTAGTCACTTGATCAAATCTGTTATTGGGATGGATCTCAAATCCCTCTACGACTACAGACTGCTTCTTCTAATTTTTAAAACCATTAGTCATGGGGTACCCTGCTATATTTATGAAAAACTTGTTCGTGGAAACTCCAGCCGCTCGATCAACCTTAACCTCCCAAGATTTTGCACGCTGGCTAGAGAACGCTCCGGTCTAATAAGAGGAATTAAACTCTGGAATAAACTCCCAGCCGGCATAAAAAGCACAGCTTCTCTAATCCGTTTCAAAAAAAAGTCTATCAGTTCCTTAACCCAACTCAGGATTGAATAAAGCTGTCTTGTCCTAGTGGCTATCCCGTTTGTCCTTTTCCTTTCTTTGATGTGAAGCTGTATGATACGTGCGGGCTCGGCTGTGGGTCTGGGGTTCGTGGTGGATCTTTTTGGATGTGTAAACAAACTAACTACCATTTTTTTTTTATTATTAACTAATTAAACATTTTTCTTTTTCTTACTTATTATTACAATATTTTATGAATAAAATTGTCAGATGAAATTATTTAGTTATAACATTCCTGTACTTTTGTACATTTCATACAAGGCTTTGTGGCCTTTTTTGTACACTTATTGAATGAATAAATAAATAAATAAATAAATAATATACAGCGTGGCGACGAATAACTGTTACTTTTTTTCAAAGCGCTACTGTGCCGATCGCAGCAGGCGTAGTCTTGAAATGTTTTTTGTTTTGTTTTTAGTGGCATTACTCTAAACAATGACCAAGTTAGAAAACGAAAACATTTAGTGTAAAAAGTTTGGGAAGAATGAACGCCAAACGAGAACTTGTAGTGGATCTACTTTTGAAGGCAACGAAGCCTAGTGAAATTGTTAAAACATTAAAAAAACTGAATGTAAACAAAATGTTTGTATATCGTACTATTGCGCGATTTGAGAAAACTAGGAGCTCCGAAATTGCAAAAAAGACCGGCCGCAAACCTACCGTTAGAACTCCAAAAATGGAGTTAAAGAAAGTGCGCGAGCGAATACGTCGAAATTGTGCTGTTTCGGGAAGAAAGATCGCCAGAGACTCATGGGTGTATGCCATAAAACCATACAAAACGTTATTAAAACCAGAGAACACTCTAAAGAGTGTTAACTTCGGCCTGGTCGAAGTTCATATACCCTACACACGTTTGCTTAAAAGTTAAGCGTGGTAATAGTCTAATTTTTTTCCTTTTCAATCACAAATATCCTGTGATGACAGAGAATATTCGTGCCAAGTTTGATGAAGATATCTCTATTCGTTCTCCTGTAATCGAGTTTTATTTAATTAGTGGGCGGACCACGCCCATTTTTTGGTAGTCTGTTTTGGTCAGAGACAGTGGACTTCTGTACAAAATTTCAACCGCAAATTCGTTCTACAATCTGAGAAATTGAGCTATAAGCATGGACTAATTTATATATGCTATAAAAAGTAGGCGTAGCAATGGTCTGATTTTGCCCATTTTCAATACCGATGAGTTTCTAATGATAGACAATATTCGTGCCAAGTTTGATGAAGATATCTCCATTCGTTCTCTTGCAATCGTGATTTCCACAGACAGACAAACAGGCAGACGGACGGACATGGCTAAATCGACTCAGGAGGTCACGCTAATCAAGAATATATATACTTTTTTATACCTGTCACGCCTCCTTTAATGCGTTACAAACGGAAGCAGTAAGTGAATATAGGTGAATAGAGGGTCATCACTTCGTGTGTAGGGTACAAAATTTGTAAGATGCATGCTTTTAAAAAAAAGCAAATTCATGGCCTTACAGAGCAGCAAAAAATAAAGAGAAGGAAAAGAAGTGATCAACTCCTGCGACGACTCGCAAGCTGTGGAATTCTTTTTAGTGACGATAAGTTATTTTTATTACAAGACAGTCACAACGCCCAAAAAGTATGGCTGACATACCCACATATAAAAAAGGAGTTAAACGGTATCAAAATGCACCATCCGTATGGGGGCACCATGGTATGGGGGGCGATTACAGAAAAAGGCAAGCTTCCTCTCCTTTTTATTGAAAAAGGCGTTAAAATTAACCCTACTTGCTATTTGGAAGAGGTTTTAAAGAATCATATGCTGCCACACGCAACAAAGTTATTTGGAAATGTACCATTTTGTTTCCAGCAAGATTCTGCTCGCTCACAAGCCTAAGATTGTTCAGAGCTGGTGTAAAAACGAACTCCCGTGTTTTATTTCGTCGGATGAATGGCCGCCCTCATCCTCGGATCTGAATCCACTGGATTATTGCATATGGGGCTTTATGTTGGACAAAATGAACAACATAAAACAACTGAAGATGGAAAAATTCAAGCAACGCTTACAGAAAATATAGAATGAAATACCCGACGAAGTCGTGCGTGTCGTCTGCGATACTTTCCCAAAGCGTTTATGGCTGGTTAAACAAAATAACGGTGAAAAATTTGAATTTAATGACTGAAAAAGAGTGAAAATATATGCTGAAATAAAAATAATATGTTTTCTATTCAAAATCAATAACGGTATTTTTTATTTTTAACGAAATATTAGTAACAGTTATTCGTCGCCACCCTGTATAATAAATATACAGTCTGTCAAGAATGAGTTTACACATTGAAAATAAATTGCATTTTTCAATTTGTTTAGTAAAACAATACTACTTTTTGGTTCTTTATAGAATTTTCGCTTATCAATTACCGTAAGTTGCGGTACTTACAACAAGTTTAATGAAAAACCAGTAAGAAAGCTATATTCGGCCTGGCCGAATCCTAGATACCCTACACCTAAAAGTTTTAAAAAAAGTGCCGAAGCTAGGATGGGGCGGGGGTGGCGGTCCACTCTGGGCGGCACAATGTCGGGGGCGGCAGTTGTGGAAATCAAGTATTGACTTATTGCATTCGAGGCATTTTTGAGGCTACAAGTTGATTAACCGTCCCGGGGTCCATGAGACCTAGCTACGCCTCTGTATAAATAGTAGGCGTGGTCATTACCTTTTTCAAAACAAAATAACTAGCTTAGTTATTTTATAATTGTGTTCATTTAAACTTTATTTCCGTGGTAATAAACTTTTTTTCATACTGCTATACTGTATATGTAGTGTAAAAGAGGGCGGACCGCACCCAGTGTTGATGTAATAATGTTTTTTTGTAAAACAAGTTGTTATCTAAAGTTTTATTCAGGAAGTTTATATATTTAACAATATAACCCTCTTTTGCCTGTGTAACCTAAAAGTGGGCGGATCACGCCCATATTTGGCACATTCACGGATAATGCTACTCTATACCCAGGAATGAAATTTTGTTGTAATAGCTCAAAAACGAACGCTGATATCACATTTTTAATAAAAAATAGGCTTGGCCGTGGACCGATTTTGCCCATTTTCAATACCAACCTGCCCACCACATAAAACAATATAACTGCAAAGTTTCATCACGATATCTTCATTGGTTCTCCTGTGATCGTGATTTCAACAGACAGACAGACAGACAGACGGACGGACATGGCTAAATCGACTCAGGAGGTCACGCTGATCAAGAATATATATACTTTTCTATACCTATCGTCTCTAGTTCTATGCGTTACAAATTTCGTTACAAAGTGAATATACCCTTACCTTAAGGTGTAGGGTATAAAAAGCCAAATTGAATGCACAATCTACGAAATATCCCATTTTACCATTATTTAGGCATTGATTTGAATTTTTTTCTGTTGGTATGTTAATTACTTATTCATTGTTGCTTTGTGAATACAAAAAGTTGAAATATCGTGCTTTATGGTGATTCTTTTTTTAAAATAACGTTTTCTTAAAATGCCAGACAAAAGGTTTTGTTTTGAAGTGATTCGGTTGGTTTATTGCAATTATCCAAAATGTTATCTGTAACACGAAAAACAATATATAATATTTTATAGTGTGAATAAACGAAGGAAGACTAGAACTGAAGTATGGAGGCGGCCGTAAACCTGTGTTAACTGAACGTGCCGAGCGCGTAATGATGAGGAAAATATACCAAATCCTCAAGGTTTCAACCAGAACGATTGCAGCAGATCTCAAGGAAGAGTGTGGTGTCGTCGTTTCGCATGAAAAAATCAAGAGCTGCTCGTAAAAAGTCGCTGCTTAAAGCAGTTGCTTAAAAGCAACGCATATTAAATCAACAAAAGAGTTGTGAAAAGAGTTTCTTGACACTTACAAAACTGAGTAATCCTGATTTTTGTTGCATATTTCGTAGATTGTGCATTCAATTTGGCTTTTTTTCATTAAACTGTTTTAAGTACCGCAACTTACGCTAATTGATAAGCGAAAATTCTATAAAGAACCAAAAAGAATCAAAATTTTGCTAAACAAATTGAAAAATGGAATTTATTTTCAATGTGTAAACTCATTCTTGACAAGTAGTACGCGCTTTTGAATTCGAATAAACCAGTTGTTGAAGCATTTATTCGAAGCTTACATGGGCATCTCAGAAACATGCGTCTTAAACGATTCAACGGCCTCTTCCGGCGTTAAAAGGGAAGAGACGTCGTTAGGTGATAAGTCAGGCGAATACGGACAATGAGTCATTATTTTAATGTTTTTCTCTTTTAAATAACCGACTGTTTAAAGTGTGAGAGCTGGCGTTGTCGTGATGAAGTATGAAAAAAAATTTTTAAAAAATCGGCCCAATTTTTATGTTTTTTCTGATTGCAGCAAAAATTTCAGACAAGCAAATTGTTGTATACCAATCCAAATTAACTGTTAGTACAAATACTATTTTTTGCGATTCTCTAGAAAAACGGTAACAACCAGTTTTACGGAAGAAACCGCAATGATTTTCTTAGAAGCGCTTCCCGAACAACTTTTGTTGCTTTTGGTTCACTTTGAAACACCCAAACAGTTGATTATTGTTTTGTTTCTGATTCGTATGAATATATCCATGTTTCGTCACTTGTTACTGTTTACGTTGGTGGAAGCACCATCACTGAATTTTTGAAGCATGTCTTCGCACGATATCATATAAGCCATTTTTTGAGCTTCGATTAATTCCGAAAACCAGTCATAATTGTAATTTTGGATGGTGCTTCATCACCATACAGAATAAAGTCAATCGATGCACTGTTCTTGAGTTTGGCAAAACTTAAAGTCGGAAAAAATCATCGCACGAAAAACTTCGCGACAAATTTATTTTTTAACTACACTGATTTATTTAAAACGCTAAAATAATAAAATACGGGGCCAACTATTTTTTTGCAAATATATACCTTATATACTATATTTTATACTTTATCAAACTAAATCTCAAATGTTGAGAAAATAATATTGAAATGCAGGGCAATGCCGTCCAGTGGCCAAATCCGAAAAATTTAAGAATTCGACTTGTCATGCCGGATGTCATTCTTGGAAGGCCGAAGAAAAGGTTCAAAAGGTGAACAATCGCAAAGTTAGTCATCTTTTCGCGCTGATACTTGGCCCGGTTATATTTGGACGTATTATTGACCCAACCTGTTTAGTTTGGCCAAAAACTTGAAATGGAAATGGCAATTGTACGATCAGACTCGCTTCTTTTATTTAGTAAATATGCTAGCATTTCGTGAGTTGGCAACCTTGACGTTCCTTTGAGGTATGAACTTAAACAAAGAATTTGTTTTGAAATTTAAAATATGTGTATCCTGTTTACTCATAATTTTAAGTAAAGAAGAAATATTTTTTTCTTGTTGTTTATTTGTTTTCCCGACAGGGTAGAAAGTTAATGTATTTTGGAACAAGTTTCCGTCATCCCTTGTCATATTTGGTTTGGAGACAAACCGGTTCCGGCCTTGTGCCATCTTCAGTGTTTTGTTTCATTGTCCGTATCTTCTTCGATTAAATAACCGAGGGGTCTTTGGGCCAAGGTAAGAAACTTTGCATCATTGGAGTTCACCAATCTATTCCAATGAAACACAAACAACAATTGGCTTTGGAGAAAAATACCTCATTTAAGAGTGTCCGGAGAATGTTTTTGTATTCATTATTCAGATAATTGTATCGATCGCCATCAAAGCCGGAATGGTCAGTATTATTTACGCAAAGACGACCAGACCAGTGCAGAAAATAACTAAACTGAAGTTTAGTAACAAAGCTGTTCTAAGTCGAAGTACTCATATAGCGAAAATCTAGCGATCCAGTTTATCCATATTCTGAACTACAACTATCTACGAAAACTAATTCTGCATTATACCCTACACCTTAAGGTTAAGGGTATATTCACTTTGTCCCAAAATGTGTAACGCATAGCAATAGAGAAGATAGATATAGATAATTATAAACATATGTATGTATATTCTTGATCCGTATCACCTCCTGAACCGATTTAGCCATGTCCGTCCGTCTGTCTGTCTGTCTGTTGAAATCACGACCACAGGAGAACCGGTGAAGATATCATAATGAATTATTCTTTCTTATGGTGTGCACGTTGGTAATGAAAATGAGCAAAATCTGTCAACGACCACACCTATTTTTTATTAGAAATGTGATATCAGCGTTCGTTTTTGAGTTATGACAACAAAATTTCATTCCCGGTATACAGTAGTGTTATCCGTTAATATGCCAAATATGGGCGTGATCCACCCACTTTTAGATTACACAGGAAAAAGATTGCCTTAAATGGTTATATTGTTACATATATAAACTTCCTGAATAAAACTTTACATAACAACTTATTTTCCAATAAAACATTATAACAGCAAAACTGGGCGCGGACCGCCACCCCGGATCCTCTAGCTACGCCGCTTTATCTATGCCCGTCTGTAATTAAGGGCCTGATTCAGAGAGTCACGACGACGACGTTATCGGGTGACCCTCTTTGTGCTTTTCGTCGATTACAATAACAAACACATTAGAAAGTGTCAAAGTCGACGAAAAGCACAAAGGTCACCCGATATCGTCGTCGTCGTGACTCTCTGAATCAGGCCCTAAATGTGATTATAGCTTATCTTATAATGACGTATTTCCCCTAATTTCAGTTTGTATTTCACTATATAATGCCGTTGTTATGCAATGAAAAATCTAAATATATTAAAATTTAAATAAATAAAATTATTTCGTGCAACTAAATGTTCCCAAAACTTTTGTGCCCCTCGCGAGTACAAACTATCGAGTTCAAAATCCTCGATACATGCTTATTGATCATTTGTAGGTGGTTTTAAGTAGGTATCCACTTCTTCCAGAACACGCGAAGGCGAAGTTATCAAAACATATTGAACTGAAGCTGGATGGCAGCGGCCGGCAGATGTTCGTTTGGCCAGAAACCTTTCGCCACGTTATAGACGAATACAGTTCGTTGCGCTATTATTTTAAGGAGGAGTTTATTTTAAGCCAAGGAGTTCGATGCAGCACAGTTTGGATACTTCATATCGATTGTGGACGTGTCGCCGACAACGGCACAATATACCGAAGCTGGAACATTGTAGTTGCCCAGTAAAATATTCTGGGGCCAACGTTTCATAAACATCATCATCATCGTCATTGAACAAACGTTGTTTGCTTAATAACAAAAACTTCAACACCACGATATCGTTAAGTGTTGAGGCGTTTATCGTGTAACAATTCTTAATTTTCTCTTCGTTTTCTCATGTGGATGATTTAGAATATATGAAACTGAATAAAACAAATCGCGCTCTGGAAAATTAAATCCTTTTTTATTCTCAAATTTATGACTTTTAGATACCAATGCATAAATTAATTAAACAACGATGACCAAATAAAACTGTATTTTATGTATGTACGGATAACACTACTGCTAAATCTTTATAAATCAAAATAAGCAAAAACATTAGTTGGATATAGATAAAGTGAGGGAATGGTATGTGTTAAACTCCATTTTCTTAGAAAAGAAGTATAGAATAAGTATCACAAGTTTAGCCATGATTGGCGTAGACCATATATGAAATTAAGAGCGTACAAATAAATTCCTAATTAAGATTATAATCCAGATTTATGTATAAAGATTATAATCCATGAAATATTTAAAAGTGAATAAATACTAATTGTAACTTTTGTATCTATTTTACTTCTTGGATATGTTCTGCAGTTGCAGCTTAAGCTCTTCGTTTTCTTGCTTCAAACGAATAAATTCGTTTACAAAAGGATCTGTTTGCAAAAGAATCCCCAAGGCATCAAAGATAGCTTCGTTGTTTTGATTCTGTTTGTTCCACAAATTGAAGTTTTGGGAGAATATATGCCACTTATTCATTTCCATCTGGAATTTCAACTCCGACTCTAGCTGCTGGAAACGTGTACTCATTTCTGTAAGTATCTGAGTGAAATCTGTAGAAGGATGAAGGGTAGCAGTTGTTGATTTTAAAGGAGCTGCCCCATCATTTTCTAAACGTTCTGGGCATCGCCCAGTTCGATTTGGTGTACTGTTGCGATCGGCAGGTAGTATTTGCAGACGACTCATCATTTCCAAATCTATCGCCGGATTTTCTTTATCACTTTCTGAGCTTGTGTTTTGCAGTGAGAGCTCTTCCTGAATTTGCACTAACTTATTGTTGAGCAGATGCGTGCAGTTGTTATTGCTACGATCACGCAGGGGCAGTGCTGGAAAAGATTGTATATCTATTATTGATTTCTATTTATTTTAAAAGAATAGTTATAATTATAAACTTAGAAAACAAACCTCCTACAACATCTACGGACTTTTTTGAAGAACTAAGCTTGCTATCAAATGAATCATATGGGGCAGCCACAGATGAATTATTGGCGCTGTTAGTGGCGGAATTAATGTTTCCATTGTTTCCGCATAAACTAGGACGCAGTTCATCAGCGTTGGGTTTGCGATGCAATCCGTCCCAGCTATCGAAACTATCACGGCGTGTGATGAAGCGTGAGGACATCTTCTCGAATCCTTTATTAGCCTGAAAGTCTAGAAAGTCACAAAAGGAATCGCGCTGCCCACGCGCCGTTGCATCTAATCCATGAATATTAGCTGCAAACGACTTACGTTGATCACTAGCGGAGTAACGACGTTCTGTGTTACTGCAGTCTCCCATATTCGTAGCACTGGCATTGCTTACTGTGCCAGCGAAGCTGACTGTCGCGTCGGTATCATGTGGCACAAATGCTATGCGCGTGACGGCGCATTCGTGTAACTTTCTTGTTGTAAGAAATATTTTCGGATTGCGGATATCGTAGGCTATCAGTTCACCTTTTAGATTTCCTACACAGAAGAATATGCCACATTCCGAGAGCGCCACTGTCGAAAGTGGGTGGCAGTATCGCAACTGTAGTGGTTGAGTCTTGCGTCTCGTGTCGAAGATGTTGATGAGACAATCGTATCCAACACTTACGAGCATATCCGGCATTGAAGGTGACATGCAGAGATCGCGACAGGGTGCTGAATGGGCGTCGATGTTATGAAAAAGCCTTCGTTTCGTCTTAACATCGTAAATTGAGACCGTGCCTTTGTAGGAAGCAATGCTCAAGTGGAACCTCTTTGTGGGATGGAAGCGTGCAAGTGTAGAGCTAAAAGCACAGGAATTAAATTATTAAGAGTGAAGAGCTAATATACATACTTTCCATCAATATTGACAGTGTCAATCTTTGCACGAGTTTTAATGCCGTATATATTGATTTGTCCATTTTCTAACACGGAAGACATATATTCATCGGAAGCGTTAAAATCGAGATAGAGCACGCTATTTCTTTTATTCTCTGGGTTATTTTATTTCCATTAAAATGCATGTAATAAAACAAAACAAAATTTTAAAAATCGCATTTGGTCTGTGGTTATTTAATGATTAATTATGAAAAACAAAGCATAGCGAATTGAGGACTAATTATTTACTAAGGGCCTGATTCAGAGAGTCACGACGACGACGATATCGGGTGACCCTCTTTGTGCTTTTCGTCGACTTTGACACTTTCTAATGTGTTTGTTATTGTAATCGACGACAAGCACAAAGAGGGTCACCCGATAATGTCGTCGTCGTGACTCTCTGAATCAGGCCCTTAATCAGTACTACTATTGCGGTGCAGAAAACTATAATAACCAAAACAAAAAGATGTATTTATTTATATTACCCGCGTTAAATTTATGCACAATCTCAGAATTCAAGTAATTAAAAACTGATGCCTGCCCGTTTGATAGACCAACGCCAATATCCCCTACCGATTGTTTCCCACCAGCTACACAGAACACATTTTCGATTCCCACTTTACGAACACGCTGAATTTCTTTCCCTATAAGAAAGTATGTATATGACATATAATTCCATATACATATAGAAGTATCTTACTTTGATTTGAATCCTCTTTGACTCGTAAAATCTCAATCCCCGATTTTTTGTTCACCTCAACGAAAATCGGTGTTTGAGCACAGAATTGGAAGTCCGTCGATTCGTTGTCGACATGACGGTAGGTGGATTTCGTTTCCAAGTTTTCGAAAGTAGTCAAAATAGTGGACTTTCCAGCCGACAATAAATGCATTTTCGATCCTTAAGTATGTGCTGTAAAACTAATTTCGAAAGCGCGCCTACATTAATCAAGAATTTTTAAACTATATTTTTACTGCTATCAATTCACAATTAAACGAAATTTACAGCTGTCAAAAAATCTACCAATAACATGGCACCATTCTTCAAAGTCTTGCCACATCTCTTAATTACATAGCTCAAAATATACACCAATATGATAACAGAACCTCATTTATAACGAAAGTGTTTTGTTCTTAAATTATTTTGAGGCTTGAAATGTTTTTCCTCAGAAATTGCTGTACCTATCCTGTTAAAAAAATATGAGGGAGAAGCTAATGCTCTCTATTTTCTAAACATAAACAAACTTGTACAAATTATACATTTTTCTTAGAAAAAAATTAAAAAATGCAAAAAAGGTCCAAAAATGGTATGAAGTCGTTTCTCTCCAAAAGTAAATACATTACATATATATTACTACATAAATATAAGATATTTCATGTTCCCTTTTAATTGTATCCATCCTATCCGGATATCCTTAATAGTTTAAGAGATTTGGAGGTAAGAATTTCAATTTTCGACGGGCTATAACTCGTTGACTACACGAGATGAATATAAGTTATTGTGTAATCAGCATAAAAACATGTACGTAATAAGGGACTTATTCACAGTCAGCGCTCTTGTATGGTTTCGGACCTATATCTCCGAAACTATAAGAATTACCTACATGTTGTGGGCATGGTTCGAAAGGTATTCAAATTATATTTTATTTATGTAATACTATGTTCGCACTAGGCCGAAAATTCGCAATTTCGCGGCTCAACTCAATTTCGCGTGAAATTGAGAAGATTTGTTCAATTTCGTCATACAAAACAATGTCAAACGAAATTGAGTTGGAGCAAAATTTTTTCTCAATTTCAACGAAATTGAGACCGAAATTGACTGCAAAAGAGAAATCAACCCTGATTTTGTACTAAAATGTGTGCTAAATCTGTATTTGTTTGGCAACGCTGACTTTTTTGACATTTAATTATTTAAATTGGAATCCTTTGGTAAACTTTTGAAAATGGACAAAAGAAAATATAAAAAGAGAAATTTATGGTCTGGCGTAGCTGAGGAGCTGCTGATCGAGCTGTGGCTGGAGAGAATTGATCAGCTAAGGGGCACACGGCGTAATAGCCACATTTTTCAAGAAATAGCTATTAAGCTTAACGAATGCGGAATTACAGTTTGTGGTGATGAGGTAAAGACGAAGGTGCAGAACTTGATGGCTAGATATCGGTAAAGATACACACTTCATAATATCTACAGATATATTTACTTAAATTACTTTTTCCAGAAAAGAAAAAGCTGCTATAGGCAATTCTGGCGGTTCACCCAGCGAGTGGACATTGTTCCAAAAAATACACCAGGTCGTTGGAGGGCATGCAATCCATAATTTTGTAACAGAGAGCAGTCTTGATGGTTTGTATCTACATATATTTCATATTTTTTTATTTAATTTTTTATAAATGTGCAAGTGAGTAACATATTTTCATATAAAACTGCAGATGTAGCGGCGCCAACAAATTCATTATCCTCATCGCCACTAATTCCCTCGTCAACAGAATTACATTCACCAACACCATTACCTTCCTCATCGACATCACCAGCCTGTTCACCAGCATTGCTAACGCTATCACCAATACCACCGTCCCAACCGATTCCAGTTCAAAGTCCAACGCCATCGAACTCTTCAGCATCTACGTCTCGGAGAACTGGAAGAAACGTCCAAATGGAACTATTAAAAAACTTAGAAAAAAGCAGCAGAGACATTGCCAATCTTTTGAATGATATTAAAAAAGATGAAGAGGAAGCAAAAGCATTCGAGAAACAGTTGTACGACATTGAGGTGCAAAGAAATGAAATTTTAAGAAGAAGTGCCCAAACCAATGAGGAAATGAAGGACTATTTAATAAAATTTTTGAATAAATAAACAAATGTCAAGTTAAACGTTAAGTTAAATATATTTGTCACTAATTAATGAACTATGTAATTAATTTTTTAAATGAACTATTTTTAATTTTTTTTAAATGAACTATACATTTAGGTTGAATTATGAATAAATGTGTTACCCAAAAATGAAGTTATAGCTCTTCTTATTTCTAGAGCTTGTGAATCGCTATCGCCAATCGTCGTATTTTCGTCCAAGTTTCCACGCATTCTATCAATGTTCTCCTGAACAGCAATCCATTTCTGGTTGGTTACATCATTCCGTTCGTTCAGGAAATTGTGTAGGATGCAGCAGGCTTTGATAACGGTAGTGGCATTGATAATGTTGTTATCAATACCTTTTCCGATCCGACGAAACCGAGCTTTAAGGTGACCGAAAGCATTCTCCACCACTCTCCTACTTTTCGAGAGCACATAATTAAAATGCTTCTGATCATCAGGCTGCTCGGGCGAATATGGGTAAGGCTTCATTATTTTTCTCGAAAATCGGAATGCAGAGTCGCCGATTATATAAACAGGGACTTGAATGCCTGATATGTTTTTGGCATGCTGCTCCAGTAACGGACACTCATCCAGATATCGCTTCAGTGAGGAAGATTGATATACTTGAGAGTCATTGCAGCGACCAGGACTTCCAACATCGATGTACATAAAACGATATCTAATACACATGATATTAGGGAATATGTAAACAATAATAAATGAAAAATACCTGTAGTCTACCAAAGCCAAAAGAATAGTGGAATACCAGCCTTTGTAATTATAGAAGTCGGTGGCATCTTGAGCACGAGGGTGTACTTCAATGTGGCAGCCGTCTGAAAAATTTGCATTCTTGTATTTGTAAAAGATAGTTTGGGCAATATTAAATTTCTATATTACCAAGAGCTCCAAGACACTGAGGCAACCCTAAGGTCTGGAAACCAGATACATATTCAGCCAATTTGTCAGCAGTTAGCGGGAGTGATTGGAAATATATATGCTTCAATGATGACCAAACTTCTTTACAAAAGTCAATAAGAATTTCGCATACGGTAGACTTTCCTATTCCGAAAAGGTTTCCGATACTGCGATACTCCGATGAGGAACCTAATGCATATAATGCAATAGCAATCCGTTTCTCCAAAGGAATACATCGTCGGAATCGTGTGTCTTGTTTACCAAGGGCTTGAAGCATTTCACACAAATATATGAAACTGCTGCGTTCCACACGGAAATTGTTTTTAAAGAAGGTGTCATCGTTGACCTGACAATCCGACTCCCAAAACGTACCGTTCCGATTCTGTAATGAAAATAATGAGCATTTGAAGATCTAAATTAACAAGTGATTATCCTCACCACTGTCAATCGTTGTGTAGCACCTAAAGGCGCCAAGGAAAGCAAAATTGCATGCCGGGCCATTAGAGAGGCAAGCAGAAGCTTCTTTTTCCTTATTACTTTCCTTTTTAATATCCACTTCCTCCGTAGCAGTGTTCGCGAGGCACTTGCGTTAAGTATGGAATCCATACAAACATTAAAAATTTGAAATATATGAGCAATTTCCATTTTTTATAATATTGCCGAAAATCTCACGCAGTAAACAAACCAAACGTCAAATGAAATTGTGAATGCTAAATCCGAACACTTTCAATTTCATATGAAATTGTGTCAATTTCAAACGCAATTTCGGCCTAGTGCGAACGTAGTATAAGACATGTTATCGAAAACTTTTAAAAAAAAATTAAATTTTAGATTTTCTTTACAATTTTTTTTTCATTTATTAATTTTTTACTAATTAAAATGTGTAATTAACCCATATACTTATCCCATTATTAAAACAGCACAGCCACTTTTTTTCTATTTTCTATTTCTATTTTCTTCTATTTATTTTGTTGTGTTCTAAGGATATCCGCCCACTGCAGACTCTCTGTCGGCCCATAGTTTGATTACCTTCTTAATCAGCATGGATTCAGCAATATGTATATACAAAAAAGTTGGATCGGCAGTCAAAGAGTATTAATAGATAAAGAGATTTCACGAGACCAATGATGCTATCAACATTTAGTTTGAATGAGTCGAGTTAAGCTCAGGTCGAAAAACTGGTCGATATCGCGGTCGACCACTTTGACAGCGAACTGAAGACTCCTGAGCTCGTAGCATAGCAAAATTGAATGATCTACTAAGGAGTGAGTGGTTCGGAAGATCTTTTGGTGGTTCGGAAGATGGAAAGCAAAAATTCTTCCAAAAACCATAAAATGCAAAATTTTAAACGATTTCAGACGGACGGACGGTGGCACATGGATTGTTATTGTAAGAGAAGCAAAAGAAGACGAATCGCACCGTGCTTCTCATCGCCCGCTCTTCTCGATAAATTGATCGATTCTTTCTTTCACACTTTACGTTGCATACCAGTGTTGGATCGATCTCTTCTTACGCATATTCGCTAGCATTGTTAGTGCAAAATAACAGAAGCAAAGTCGATCTTCCGATCCCTTCATACTCATTAGAAAAGATCTTCCGAACCACTCACTCCTTAGTAGATCATTCAATTTTGCTTTGCTACGAGCTCAGGAGTCTTCAGTTCGCAGTCAAAGTGGTCGACCGCGATATCGACCAGTTTTTCGACCTGAGCTTAACTCGACTCATTCAAACTAAATGTTGATAGCATCATTGGTCTCGTGAAATCTCTTTATGTATTAATACTCTTTGCGGCAGTTAGCTTAATTTGCATGTCAGTCAATGGTGGGTGTCACACTAGGCATCTATGCGCCAGACTCATAGCATGTCTCCACCGCATATTTTCCTCTATTTGATTACGTATAATCAAGTCAGCAAATCAACATATCTCCACCAACTGACAAAAGCGTGCTGTCAGTCGTTTGTTTATATTTCTTGAAGTACAAAATTATTATTTTTTAAAAAGAGGTTACGATTTTCCGAATTTGAAAGAAGAAACTGTCATTAGCTGTCATTCTTTTTTTTGACAACGTTTCATTTCCACATGTTCTTCCAAAACCTCAGAGTTGCATGCGAAATACACTTGATTATAGGGTCGTTTATTTTGTAATCAATTGATTATAGAATATGAGGTTGATTATAAATTGTATTCATAATCAAGTAAATATGGTTGATTACTGCCATAATCAAGATAATGGCTATAATCAAGTAGTTAATCTGCGGTGGAGACATAGCATCACACGTTCTGATTGGTTGATAGCAAAAAGTGGAACAGCTTTCGATCAGAGATAATGAGATAGGACACTTCGAATTCGCCGCGTAAAAAATCGGTTTGACGTCTATTTTTTTATGAGCTGTTGAATTCATGTACACTATACGCAAAGACGACAAGACTGGACACTCTCGAATTCGCCGCTTCAAAAATCGGTTTGACGTCTATTTTTTATGAACTGTTGAATTCATGTACACAATACGTGAGAGCAACCATATTGTTGTTCTTGTTTCTGTCTTTCAGTATGTTGAAAAAATCAGCTGTTTCATGTTTCACCACGGACTCAATTAGTTATGAAATCAGCTTGGCTAGACGCAGTATCTTTTGAAACGGTTTCACTACTGGTATATCGATACCATCGGTGGCTACACACTGTGGTTTCTCATTTGGTTTCAACAGTCGTAAACATGTGATGACAAAGTGTGTGTGAAATTTAATGAATATCCAAATGTTGGCCAGAGTGAGAGAACATATGAACACGCGTCGGCAAACTGCGTTGCTCTTCTTTCGTTTGACAATTGCTTTCTTATGTGCGTGCAAAGAAACGCAAGAAGAAATAGAAGCGGGGGCTATTTTCGTTTCAAAAATTCTTTACATTCGATAATAGAGTGTAGACTTTTCTCTTTCTTCCTCATCTTTCTCTCCCACGAACTGAGTGAAACCGTTTCAAAAGATACTTCGTATAGCCAAAGCCATTGGCTTTTAAAATATAAATTTCACCATATATAAACAAAGGTGGTGAAGTTTTCCAAACCTAAAATGGTAGGTGCCAACGGATGTTTGACCCCCCAAGTGCATTAACAATGTTTAACAATACTTAATTTTCAAAAATATTAGAAACCAAATAAAAAAAAAATGCCACCATTCTGGAGTTATAAATCGTAATGTCTTTTGTCAATAGGCAGACAACTATGCATTTGCAACTACTTTATACCAAAGTAAAAATGAGAAATCAAGAACCAGCACGGGGTAAAATATGGAAGCATACAATAATTACCATTATACGGAACGGGAAGTTATGTTTTATATATATTTTACACTTATAAAAAGGATAATATTTTTAATTATTTGTTTTGACGTTTGTGTACCAAAATGTACCCCCGAAAAACAAAATTTTCACCTCAACGAGGCCACAAGTTTTTTGAAGCGAATCAAAGTTTCTACGGCGAGGCTACAAGTTTTTTGCAGCGAATCAAACTTTTCTTTAATAGTGTTAGTGAAATTCAAGCAAAAATGCATAAGTGTGTACACAGAATTTGCGAGTGTCCAGTCTTGTAGTCTTTGACTATACGTAAGCGCTACCACGTTGTTGTTCTTGTTTTCTGTCTTTCAGTATGTTGAAAAAATCAGCTGTTTCATGTTTCACCACGGACTAATTTAGTTATGAAATCAGCTTGGCTAGACGCAGTATCTTTTGAAACGGTTTCACTACTGGTATATCGATACCATCGGTGGCTACACACACTGGTTTCTCATTTGGTTTCAAAAGTCGTAAATATGTGATGTGACCAAAGTGTTTGTGAAATTTACTGAATATCCAAATGTTGGCCAGAGTTAGAGAAAATATGAACACGCTTTCGGCAAACTACGTTGCTCTTCTTTCATTTGACAACTGCTGTGCGTGCAAAGAAACTGAGAACCAGGGTCTATTTTCGTTTCAAAAATTCTTTATACTCGATACCAGAGTGTAGACTTTTCTCTTTCTTCCTCATCTCTCTCACACGAACTGAGTGAAACTGTTTCAAAAGATACTGCTTATAGACAAGGCCATTGGTTTTTAAAATATAAATTTCACCATATATAAACAAAGGTGGTGAAGTTTCCCAAACCTAAAATGGTAGGTGTCAACGGATGTTTGGCCCCTCAAGTGCATCTAACGATGTATAACAATGCTTAATTTGCACAAATATTAGAAAACAAATGAAAAAATATAAATGTGACCATTCTGGAGTTATTAATCTTATTTTTTTTTGTGAAAATTCGAACAACTATGCATTGACAGCCAAAAATTAGCACAACGTCTACTTTATACCAATTAAATATGTGAAATAAATCAACAAATACTATGTAAAATCTGAAAGTATAGATGTATTATAATTGTAAGGAACTGGTAGATATATCATGTATATAATGTGAGCATAAACAAAAGTTTAATTTCTTAAATATATTTTTGACGTTTCGAAAAAACACCCATTAAAATCAATATTGCATGCGTGCATGTGATACTGCGGCGAAGTACACTTCGTGCGGCGAAGTACACATGAGAGGACAAAGCACACGATTTTGTGTGGCGAAGTACACATGAAGGACAGCGCACACGTTTTTTTATCATAGGTTTAGTGAAATTTCAGCAAAATGCATGTGTGTTGAAACAGCGAATTCGAAGTGTCCTATCTCATTATCTCTGATGCAAAGACTATAAGACTGGAACCTTTTGAAAATGCTATGAATGTGTGCGTGCCACGAAGAGAATGCAACAACAATTGCTAAGAAATTATTGTTTAGATAAAACCCCGGGGTCTTTACGTACACAAAACAAATGAGGTGATTTTTGTGTCTAGAAAATTGCGTTTTAGACGGAATTTACATAGCACAAAATGAGCACATTCACTTTAATGTCCACTTAATTAATTGTATGGAATATGTTCAAAATCCTTACATGCACCTTTTTTTACAAATTACTAAGTATCATTATTGTTATTTACTAGCAATTTAGAATAAAACTTTATGATTTTGCGCTTCCCGACATATTTTTTTTTCTGCGTTTAAGCTCACCACCGCCAAAGACTACAAGACTGGACACTCGCAAATTCTGTGTACACACTTATGCATTTTTGCTTGAATTTCACTAACACTATTAAAGAAAAGTTTGATTCGCTGCAAAAAACTTGTAGCCTCGCCGTAGAAACTTTGATTCGCTGCAAAAACTTGTAGCCTCGCCGTAAAAATCTTGTGGCCTCGTTGAGGTGAAAAATTTGTTTTTCGGGGGTGCATTTTGGAAACGTCAAAACAAATAATTAAAAATATTATCCTTTTTATAAGTGTAAAATATATATAAAACATAACTTCCCGTTCCGTATAATGGTAATTATTGTATGCTTCCATATTTTACCCCGTACTGGTTGTTGATTTCTCATTTTTACTTTGGTATAAAGTAGTTGCAAATGCATAGTTGTCTGCCTATTGACAAAAAACATTACGATTTATAACTCCAGAATGGTGGCATTTTTTTTTTTATTTGTTTTCTAATATTTTTGAAAATTAAGTATTGTTAAACATTGTTAATGCACTTGGGGGGTCAAACATCCGTTGGCACCTACCATTTTAGGTTTGGGAAACTTCACCACCTTTGTTTATATATGGTGAAATTTATATTTTAAAAGCCAATGGCTTGGGCTATACGAAGTATCTTTTGAAACGGTTTCACTCAGTTCGTGGGAGAGAAAGATGAGGAAGAAAGAGAAAAGTCTACACTCTATTATCGAATGTAAAGAATTTTTGAAACGAAAATAGCCCCTGCTTCTATTTCTTCTTGCGTTTCTTTGCACGCACATAAGAAAGCAGTTGTCAAACGAAAGAAGAGCAACGCAGTTTGCCGACGCGTGTTCATATTTTCTCTCACTCTGGCCAACATTTGGATATTCATTAAATTTCACACACACTTTGTCATCACATGTTTACGACTGTTGAAACCAAATGAGAAACCACAGTGTGTAGCCACCGATGGTATGGAAATAATAGTAGTGAAACCGTTTGAAAAGATATGCGCTTAGCCAAGCTGATTTCATAACTAACTGAATCCGTGGTGAAACATGAAACAGCTGATTTTTTCAACATACTGAAAGACAGAAACAAGAACAACAATATGGTTGCTCTCACGTATAGTGTACATGAATTCAACAGTTCATAAAAAATAGACGTCAAACCGATTTTTGAAGCGGCGAATTCGAGAGTGTCCAGTCTTGTAGTCTTTGCCACCGCTTGTCTCCAGAGATACCAACTAACAACTAACTTGTGTAATGTAACATGTATGTATATATAGAGCATAAAGTATTTACCCCCTCATTCAGAGAGTCACTGGAAGCAACGAGTATGTATCATAAAGAGATTACAAAGGCGAATTCAAGGCAGAGGAATTTTGATTTGGAGTTCCGACGATTAGGGACATACCGATTGGTTGGACTCGAACTGCGTTTGATAATGTTTGATGCTTATAAGGTTGTTGAATTCTGTATGACTTCGTATGTGAATATGCGTAAGAAGAGTTAATCGATCGAGCACTCGGTTGCCAGATAAAGTGTGAAAGAAAGAATCGATCAATTTTTTGTGTACAGGGGGCAATGAGAAGAACGGTGCAAGAGAAGAACGATTCGTCTTCGTTTTGTTCTTTCACAATAACAAAACACGCACAGCCGTCCGTCCGCCGAACAAACAGATTTTACATTTTATGGCTTTTGAATGAAATTTTGCTTTTTCTAGCTTCGTTCTGCTACTGTTTCAGTGTCTAAGCTTTGTAAAGCGCTGGCACGATCTACGTTCCGAACATAGCGTGCTGTGGAAGAATTTGTATAGGCATTGTATATATATTTTAGTCGTCATATCAATTTATTCAATACGTTAAGAAAGACTAAAAAGTTAATGAAGTCAAATTATGGAAATATTTCGGAGGAAGTATTTATGTATTTATTACATGTCTATATATTTTTTTTCAATTAACTCGAATAGGCTGTTATGGCTTGTGACCATAAATATTTATTAATACATACGATATAAATTAAGAAATCGTTTACTCGCTAAAAGAGTAAGAGATAAGAAAGACTAGGAGGATAAAAATCAGCCATAATAAAAGTTTATTTTGTATCAAATGTTTGTGATAATATACATATATCATGTATATATATAACTTTAACTTTATATATATATATATATATATATATATATATATATATATTGTATATATATAACTTCAAAAATTAACTAATATGTATTTAAATTCATTTTCAATAAATCATCAAAGAAAAGAATGATAAGTGAATAAAAGTAGAATATAACTCCAAAGAAAACAATAATTATTAGAACATGATTTTGATTTGTTATTAGAACGTGTTCTGTATAAAAAGTTCAGGACTTCAACAGTTTTTGCATTTTGGCACTGCGTTTGGCTTTAATAACGTCCGATTTTCTTTTTGCCTCTTCATGTACAAATTTTTCTTTCAGCCACCTGCTGTTTTTCCTAATTAAAACAGTGATTAGAAAATCTAAAATTATTTTCCTGTGTTCAAAGCAAGGACCTAATGACTCGAACCAATCCGGGTAGCTGGTATTTGTTTGGTCGATGCACGCCGCTATTATCATCTTTTTTATATTTATGCGATGGCAGCTTTTGTCGAATATTGTTTTAAATATTTCAAAAAATACAAATATACTTACAGTAGACCCTCGGTATAACGAAAAATATGTTGTCAGAACTTTTCTTTAACCTATTTTCGGTATTATTCGTTTTATTTCGTAAATAAATTAATATAATGTAAGACATGTAATAAAAAAATACTTTTTCCGAAATATTTCCAATAATTTTCCTACCATTTCCTACCTATTCGTATACCGCATAAAATAATTTGATATGTCGATTAAAATAAATATATCTTCTGCTTATCCAAATTCTTCAACAGCACGCAGCGAAGCTAGAAAAAGCAAAAATTTCATTCAAAAGCCATAAAATGCAAAATTGAAAACAAATTTGTTTGCTTGGTGGACGGACGGCTGTACATGATTTGTTATTGTGAAAAAATAAAACGAAGATGAATCGTTCTTCTCTTGCACCGTTCTTCTCATTGCCCCCTGTACGCAAAAAATTGATCGATTCTTTCTTTCACACTTTATCTGGCAACCGAGTGCTCGATCGATTAACTCTTCTTACGCATATTCACATACGAAGTCATACAGAATTCAACAACCTTATAAGCATCAAACATTATCAAACGCAGTTCGAGTCCAACCAATCGGTATGTCCCTAATCGTCGGAACTCGAAATCAAAATTCCTCTGCTTTGAATTCGCCTTTGTAATCTCTTCATGATACATGCTCGTTGCTGGAAGTGAGTCGGACGTCGTCGTCAAAAAGTCACCTGAGTGGAAGACGTCGTATTCACAGAGTCACTTTTTCAAAGGTGAATAGCTCTTACGTTGTGCTCACCTCAATTTACGTTGCGCTCATATGACAGTTGGTTTATGCACTACCTAGCATTTTTATACCCTACACCTTAAGGTAAGGGTATATTCACTTTGTCTGTTGTTGTCTGTCTGTTGAAATCACGATCACAGGAGAACCAATATCGTGATGAAACTTTGCAGATATATTGTTTTATGTGGTGGGCAGGTTGGTATTGAAAATGGCCAAAATCGGTCCACGGCCACGCCTATTTTTTATTAAAAATGTGATATCAGCGTTCGTTTTTGAGCTATTACAACAAAATTTCATTCCTAGGTATAGAGTAGCATTATCCGTGATCCGCCCACTTTTAGGTTACACAGGCAAAAGAGGGTTATATGTATTGTTAAATATATAAACTTCCTGAATAAAACTTTAGATAACAACTTGTTTTATAAAAAAACATTATTACATCAAAACTGGGTGCGGTCCGCCCACTTTTACACTACATATACAGTATAGCAGTATGAAAAAAAGTTTATTACCACGGAAATAAAGTTTAAATGAACACAATTATAAAACAACTAAGCTAGTTATTTTGTTTTGAAAAAGGTAATGACCACGCCTACTATTTATACAGAAGCGTAGCTAGGTCTCATGGACCCCGTGACGGTTAATCAACTTGTAGCCCCAAAAATGCCTAGAATGCAATAAGTCAATACTTGATTTCCACAACTGCCGCCCCATCCTAGCTTCGGCACTTTTTTTAAAACTTTTAGGTGTAGGGTATCTAAGATTCGGCCATGCCGAATATAGCTTTCTTACTGGTTAATGTTACAATACAAAAATTTTACTATGGTGTTTATGTTGAAATAATAAAATTCTTAAAAATTTGATTTTTTTTCGCGAAATTAGATTTATAAATGTAGTAAAAAAAAAAAAAATAATCTCAGGAGTTTATGAGAGGAATATTTATTTTGATTTTCTATTGTACTTTCGTCACTTAAATTACACCAATATATATTAACAATATATTAACACTGTAGAATTGTAAACAATCGCGAATTCTAAACAATTACAATGTGCAAAATTTTGAGTTATGTTTATCAAGGGCCTGTTTTTTAGTGAATGCATAATTTTCAAATCTGGATTTAGTGCAAAAATAATAGAATACATTCTATTCTTTTTTTCATTCTATTATATTCTATTATTTTTGGATTTAGTGCTAGTGGAGCCAGCTCATATAGCCGCAATATCCGCATGAACTTGTCCCAGCTTCATTTTGGTGCGTGATTTGAAATCGCTTCATATCTATAATTGTAACATATGTAAGGAAGTGCACATGTGACAATTCAAATGTTAAGCTAATTACCTTATCCATTCGTTTAAGCTCCTAACGGGAAGGTCGTTGAAGATTAACGTGCCGCTCCCATTCCTTTTCACTCTGTATTCGGTTAGAGCCAAAAACAGGAGCACCTCTAGCTAATTTTGAAATTATTCCATTCCATGTCCCGCACCAAAACTTCAAATTGTAGCGATGTCGTAAATTGTACGCTAAGAATTAATAAAATATTTAACGAAAATTGTTGTATTTATTTATTATTTGTTTTAAAAACTTTATTGTATTACCTTTCCTTTTATATCCATATTATTAATTCATATTCACAATTCTATACTTTGTGTGTATTGTTAAAGGATGTTTCAAGGATCACAAGAAAATATTGGGAAGCAACGATTTTTTAGCAAAGCTCTATAAATCGGAATAAAACAAAGTAGAAAACAAAAATTTTTCTTCGCGAAAATATACCCATTTTCTCCAGAAAAAAACATTTTCAAAATAATATTATATAATATATATTTATTTATTTTATAAAACAATAAAAATATAAATATAACATAAAAAAAACCATAAAAGATAAATATAAAAAATAAGCAATAACTTGCAAAATATTTCATTTTTAAATATAAAAAAAAAATCATAAGAGATAAATATAATTTAAAAAGTAAGCAATAACCTACAAAATATTTCATTTTTAGCAAGAGACGACACCTAAGAGGCTGTCGTCATATTTGACAGCTGATGTCGGTGTTTGTCGTCTATGTGAATAGGTTTTTGCTAACCTCCAAACTACGTAACACACGACACCATGCTTAGCTAAGACAACTCGTAACAGAGATAATGAGATAGGACACTTCGAATTCGCCCCTTCAAAAATCGGTTTGACGTCTATTTTTTATGAGCTGTTGAATTCATATCAAAGACTACAAGACTGGAAACTCCTCTTATTTCGTGAGAGAGCTCAAAAAAATGTCCGTCCGCGTGTTCACATACAGTGTATGTGAATTTTATGGTGAAATTGCCGACTTGTTACAAGCTAAAACAGGCTATCACAAAGCATGATATCTGAAAAGGTAAACCGTTTTGCTTTGTTACCACACCGCCACAAAATGATGGGGTGAGTTAGTGGCAGGGATACCAATGACACAGCTTTATTACTAATTATTTTTTTGGTTTTTAAGTAAACATTAATAGAAAAACTACTTTCCATTTATAAGTTCTAGAGGTTTTGACGATTTTTAAGCTGTTTGGAAATATTAAAATGTAATGTAAACTTATTTATTTTTGTAATTTTTCATTTCTCTTTTATTTAAATTAAAATGTGTTAACACAAATAAATTTACAATTCATTTATTTAAATTAAAATTAATTAAACATAAACACATTCTCAATTCATGCATTTAAAATTAAATTCGTTTAAATTAAAGACCAAAAGAACTAAAGTCACAATTCAGTAAATATTAAACTAAATTAAAGATCAATATTCAACAAAACATGTTGAATACGTTGGCATCTCTTTCGGCTAAAAATACGCGTGGTAGGTTAAAAACAGCTGACTAAATTTGTGAAATGAGTAAATTTTATGAATTTTAACTTCGTTTTACTTGCAAAATATTCAATATTGTGCAACTATAAGACTTAGAAAGGTTTCATGTACATTTCTAGAAGGCTGCGTTGCTTTTCAAACTGGCCCCTTGGTCTTTTTTACGTATTTGAAAAATCATATTTCTGGCTTATTGCTGTGAAGAAGAACAAGAGTGGCAATCCTCTCTCAAAATATTTTGTAAACAAATTCCCGGACTGTCAAAATTTGTTCCCGAACTGTCAAAATTACATGCGTTTTGTTTTTGTAATCTACGACACCCAAGCCTGATTTCACCAACACATTCAAAGCGAAACAAGAGTTTCCAGTCTTGTAGTCTTTGTACGATATTGCTTGCTTGAAGTTTGTACCAGAGATAATGAGATAGGACACTTCGAATTCGTCGCAAAACACATTGGCATTTTCACTAACACTACGATAAAAAATTGTGATTTTGTGCAAAAAACTTGTACTTCGCTCTAAAAAACTTGTACTTCGCTGCAAAAAATTTGTACTTCGCCGAAAATAAATTGATCGCATGAACGCATGCAAAATCAGTTTTTCGGGGGTTGTTTATCAAACGTCAAAACAAATAATTAAAAATATTATCCTTTTTATATGTGTAAAATATATATAAAACATAACTTCCCGTTCCGTATAATGGTAATTATTGTATGTTTCCATATTTTACCTAGTATTGGTTGTTTATTTCTCATTTTTACTTTGGTATAAAGTTGTCGTTGTGTTAATTTTTCGTTTCAAATGCATAGTTGTTTACCTTTTGACAAAAAAAATTACGATTAATAACTCCAGAATGGTCGCATTTATATTTTTTCATTTGGTTTCTAATATCTTTGAAAATTATGTATTGTTATACATTGTTGATGCACTTGGGGGGTCAAACATCCGTTGCACCTACCATTTTAGGTTTGGGAAACTTCACCACCTTTGTTTATATATGGTGAAATTTATATTTTAAAAGCCAATGGCTTTGGCTATACGAAGTATCTTTTGAAACGGTTTCACTCAGTTCGTGGGAGAGAAAGATGAGGAAGAAAGAGAAAAGTCTACACTCTATTATCGAATGTAAAGAATTTTTAAAACGAAAATAGCCCCTGCTTCTATTTCTTCTTGCGTTTCTTTGCACGCACATAAGAAAGCAGTTGTCAAACGAAAGAAGAGCAACGCAGTTTGCCGAACGCGTGTTCATATTTTCTCTCACTCTGGCCAACATTTGGATATTCATTAAATTTCACACACACTTTGTCATCACATGTTTACGACTGTTGAAACCAAATGAGAAACCACAGTGTGTAGCCACCGATGGTATGGACATACTAGTAGTGAAACCGTTTGAAAAGATATGCGCTTAGCCAAGCTGATTTCATAACTAACTGAATACGTGGTGAAACATGAAACAGCTGATTTTTTCAACATACTGAAAGACAGAAACAAGAACAACAATATGGTAGCTCTCACGTATAGTGTATATGAATTCAACAGCTCATAAAAAATAGACGTCAAACCGATTTTTGAAGGGGCGAATTCGAAGTGTCCTATCTCATTATCTCTGGTTTGTACGTCGACTGACTGCTCCTTATAGGAACGATCGCTAATGTCGGTGTGATAAAACGTCGAGTGCTGTCGTGTATATGTAAATAGCCGAGAGAAAAACGATTGCACGATTACTCTCTGTTCAATAGGGTGCCAATATTGGAACCAAAGACTACAAGACTGGACACTCTCGAATTCGCCGCTTCAAAAATCGGTTTGACGTCTATTTTTTATGAACTGTTGAATTTATGTACACTATACGTGAGAGCAACCATATTGTTGTTCTTGTTTCTGCTTTCAGTATGTTGAAAAAATCAGCTGTTTCATGTTTCACCACGGATTCATTTAGTTATGAAATCAGCTTGGCTAAGCGCATATCTTTTCAAACGGTTTCAATACTAGTATGTTCATTCCATCGGTGGCTACACACTGTGGTTTCTCATTTGGTTTCAACAGTCGTAAACATGTGATGACAAAGTGTGTGTGAAATTTAATGAATATCCAAATGTTGGCCAGAGTGAGAGAACATATGAACACGCGTCGGCAAACTGCGTTGCTCTTCTTTCGTTTGACAACTGCTTTCTTATGTGCGTGCAAAGAAACGCAAGAAGAAATAGAAGCAGGGGCTATTTTCGTTTCAAAAATTCTCTTTGATTTAGTTTAATATTTACTGAATTGTGACTTTAGTTCTTTTGGTCTTTAATTTAAACGAATTTAATTTTAAATGCATGAATTGAGAATGTGTTTATGTTTAATTAATTTTAATTTAAATAAATGAATTGTAAATTTATTTGTGTTAACACATTTTAATTTAAATAAAAGAGAAATGAAAAATTACAAAAATAAATAAGTTTACATTACTTTTTAATGTTTCCTTAGCTTAGCTTAGAAATCGTCAAAACCTCTAGAACTTATAAATGGAAAGTAGTTTTTCTATTAATATTTACTTAAAAACCAAAAAAATAATTAGTAATAAAGCTGTGTCATTGGTATCCCTGCCACTAACTCACCCCATAATTTTGTGGCGGTGTGGTAACAAAGCAAAACGGTTTACCTTTTCAGATATCATGCTTTGTGATAGCCTGTTTTAGCTTGTAACAAGTCGGCAATTTCACCATAAAATTCACATACACTGTATGTGAACACGCGGACGGACATTTTTTTGAGCTCTCTCACGAAATAAGAGGAGTTTCCAGTCTTGTAGTCTTTGATATCGTACTTCGCTTTTTTATGTATGCACTGTGAAAAATATTTAATAAGGAATGGGAGATTCACTTTTTGTTTTTTGAAAATAATTTAGGCGAAACACAATGTCTGATTTGTTGATCAATATTAACTACAATATCATTCCCATTAATGTTTATGGTTATTTTTCCTTTTTTTTATTGGTGCGCCGCCCGTGCTTCCATCTTCTCAGTGTACCTCAGAAAGAGATTTCTTTCGCAAAACAGGCTCTCTCGAAGCTTCACATCAAAGACTACAAGACTGGAAACTCCTCTTATTTCGTGAGAGAGCTCAAAAAAATGTCCGTCCGCGTGTTCACATACAGTGTATGTGAATTTTATGGTGAAATTGTCGACTTGTTACAAGCTAAAACAGGCTATCACAAAGCATGATATCTGAAAAGGTAAACCGTTTTGCTTTGTTACCACACCACCACAAAAAGATGGGGTGAGTTAGTGGCAGGGATATCAATGACACAACTTTATTACTAATTATTTTTTTGGTTTTTAAGTAAACATTAATAGAAAAACTACTTTCCATTTATAAGTTCTCGAGGTTTTGACGATTTCTAAACTGTTTGGAAATATTAAAAAGTAATGTAAACTTATTTATTTTTGTAATTTTTCATTTCTCTTTTATTTAAATTAAAATGTGTTAACACAAATAAATTTACAATTCATATATTTAAATTAAAATTAATTAAACATAAACAAATTCTCAATTCATGCATTTAAAATTAAATTCGTTTAAATTAAAGACCAAAAGAACTAAAATCACAATTCAGTAAATATTAAACTAAATCACAGATCAATATTCAACAAAACATGTTGAATACGTTGGCATCTCTTTCGGCTAAAAATACGCGTGGTAGGTTAAAAACAGCTGACTAAATTTGTGAAATGAGTAATTTTTATGAATTTTAACTTCGTTTTACTTGCAAAATATTCAATATTGTGCAATTATTAGACTTAAAAAAGGTTTCATGTACATTTCTAGAAGCGTGCGTTGCTTTTAAAACTGGCTCCTTGGTCTTTTTTACGTATTTGAAAAATCATATTTCTGGCTTATTGTTGTGAAGAAGAACAAGAGTTGCATTCCTCTCTCAAAATATTTTGTAAACAAATTCCCGGACTGTCAAAATTCGTTCCCGAACTGTCAAAATTACATGCGTGTTGTTTTTGTAATCTACAACACCCAAGCCTGATTTCACCAACACATTCAAAGCGAAAAAAGAGTTTCCAGTCTTGTAGTCTTTGCTTCACATGTTGTTTGATCTTCCCCTCAGCTCTTCCGCCGGAAGGAAGTTGGAGTTAATAAAAAAGAAGTGCTTGGGATTTGAACCAGTACGAAAAGAATCATATGATTCTGCTCATGGATGAAATGGCGATTAGAAGGGAATTGCGATACAATTCCAAACTAGATTTAGTGGATGGGTTTGAGAAAAATGCGGTTGAAGGGACGAACCAATCAATGTTTTCCAACTGGGCGCTTACATTTAATTATTTTGTTTCCAAAAATGGACTTTCTGCCAATATACTAAAAAAGATCATTTTACGAAATTTAACATTTTTGAACAGTTTTGGCATCATAGTTAAAGTTATAACTTGTAACCAAATGTCCTCTAACAGGAATTGGGAGATACTATCGAAATACCCTATTTTGTGTATGACAGTAAAATTTTCTTTCAAAATGAAATACCGCCGCTGTTGATTCAAAGTGCCGGCAATATTTAATTTTTCTCTAGTAATTTTTTACTAGAGCACTACAATTAACCAGTAACTCCTGTTAATAATGCACATATGTAGCTATGCAATGTAAAATATAAAACTTTCAAGGGAAGAAAACCAAAATACAGAAATTAAAAGCTTGAAACAAAATTAATAGAATACATTCTATTCTTTTTTTCATTCTATTGTATTCTATTATTTTTGGATTTAGTGCTACTGGAGCCAGCTCATATAGCCGCAATATCCGCATGAACTTGTCCCAGCTTAATTTTGGTGCGTGATTTGAAATCTCTTCATATCTATAATTGTAAAATATGTAAGGAAGTGCACATGTGACAATCAACACCACGTTAATTCACGACGCAGTCTAGCAAAACAGATGTACGCACACATAAACGTTTTATGATTGCTCTCTCGTTGCTTCTCTTTGTTCACGTTTGCTCTCTCGTTGTTTGATCTCCCCTCAATTGTTCCGACCGCAGCTTAAAGCGAAAAAGCATCAAATACCTTTTTCCCAAAATTTGCAAAAAAATTCTTAAAATATAACCCCCTTTTCACTTTTTCTTTCAGGGAGTCACTTTTAGCTGTCGTCGTCGCCTAAAACAGCTGTTTGTCGTCTTTTTCTATTCGCAGAGACGACGAGGTGTCTTAGCTAAGCATGGTGTCGTGTGTTACGTAGTTTGGAGGTGAGCAAAAACCTATTCGCTGAGACGACAAACACCGACATGAGCTGTCAAATATGACGACAGCCTTTTAGGTGTCGTCTCTTGCTAAAAATGAAATATTTTGTGGGTTATTGCCTACTTTTTAAATTATATTTATCTTTTATGATTTTTTTTGTTATATTTATATTTTTATTGTATTATAAAATGCATAAAAATATATTGTATAATGTTATTTTGAAAAACTGTTTTTTTCTGGAGAAAATGGGTATATTTTCGCGAAGAAACATTTTTTTTTCTACATTGTTTCTTTTCCATTTATAGAGCTTTCCTAAAAAATCGTTGCTTCCTATTATTTTCTTGTGATCCTTGAAACATCCTTTAACAATACACACAAAGTATAGAATTGTGAATATGGATAAATAATATGGATATAAAAGAAAGAAGAAGAAATTTGTATGTTTTCAAACAAATAATAAATAATTACAACAATTTTTGTTAAATATTTTATTAATTCTTAAGATATGGCGTACAATTTACGACATCGCTAGAATTTGAAGTTTTCGTGCGGAACATGGAATGGAATAATTTCAGAATTAGCTAGAGGTGCCCCTGTTTTCGGCTCCAAACGAACAGAGTGAAAAGGAGTGGGAGAGGCCTGTTAAACTCCAACGGCCCTCCCGTTAGTCGCTTAAACGAATGGATAAGGTAATTAGTTTAACATTTGAATTGTCACATGTGCACTTCCTTACATATTTTACAATTATAGATATGAAGAGATTTCAAATCACGCACCAAAATTAAGCTGGGACAAGTTCATGCGGATATTGCGGCTATATGAGCTGGCTCCAGTAGCACTATTTCCAAAAATAATAGAATACAATAGAATGAAAAAAAGAATAGAATGTATTCTATTATTTTTGCACTAAATCCAGATTTGAAAATTATGCATTCAATAAAAAACAAGCACTTGATAAACATAACTCAAAATTTTGCACATTGTAATTGTTTAGAATTCCCGATTGTTTACAATTCTACAGTGTTGCATATTTCCAACAGAAAAACCAATGTTAATATATTTCGGTGTAAATTAAATGACGAAAATACAGTAAAAAAACAAAATAAATATTCCTCTCATAAACTCCTGAGGTTATTCTTTGTTTTTATTACATTTATAAATCTAATTTCGCGAAAAGAAACTTAATTTTTAAGAATTTTATTATTTCAACATAAACACCATAGTAAAATTTTTGTATTGTAACACTAAAAATGCTAGCTAGTGCACAAACCAACTGTCATAATGAGCACAACATAAATTGAGGTGAGCACAACATAAATTGAGGTGAGCACGACGTAAGAGCTAGTCACCTTTGAAAAAGTGACTCTGTGAATACGACGTCTTCCACTCAGGTGACTTTTTGACGACGACGTCCGACTCACTTCAAGTGACACTCTGAATAAGGGGGTAATTATTCACCATTTTATTATTAATTAAATATTGTTAACAGATTGGCATCTCCACGCGTTGCCATGTGAACGAATTTTTTCTTAACTTCACCAAACAGGCAACAACAATTCAATGCGAAATTACACGTATAGTGTACATGTTTTTTGATTTTACGATTTTTTAGTGTAGTGGAAGAGTTTCCAGTCTTGTAGTCTTTGCTGACACGTCACCTTTGAAACACTAAGCAGATATGAAATATTTGCTTAGTGTTTTTCAAACGGTATTGTTTTCGGAGGATTCTTAATAAATAACAAAAGTTTATGCGACGCAAAATATAAATATAAAAAAAAAATATAAATATAAAAAAATGTAGTATATAAGGAAGCAAATTAACAAGCAAGGATTGTTTCCATTACCAAGCAGAAATAACAATCAAACAAAATAAAAAATATACAGAAATGTATTGAAAACTGTAAGAGTGTTGGAAAAGTTGGAAAAGTATTTTTAATACCTTTCATTTATGTCATATACATTTTTGACTGCGGCGCTCTAACTTGAGAACAAAATTTCACGCGATTTTTCATAAAAATTTTTTAATGTTAAATATTTTCCATTAGAGCGGCGCAGGCAAATTGTAATTGAAATTTTGAAAGGTAAAGCTAAAGTAATGTAATACAATAGTACCTATAACATATTATATACTATTTTAAAGGTAAAAGAACAAGCTTTCCATAACTGTAATTTGTTTTATACCTTAATGTTTCCGTTTGGAATAAAAAAATTGTTGTTTCAAGGTGAACTTGTCACATTTTTCTAAAAATCAATATAACTCCTTCACAGCCATATTATAGACAAATATGTGTATGAAACATACCTTTCCAGCAGTACTTCGTTAGTTCCCCTACCTCTCTTAGTTTATGAGATAAGTGACTTTTATTAAGGCATTTATTTGTCCAATGGTCATAAATCCAAGATGGCTGACCAGCCAATTCCGTTCCTGATGGTCCCAACTAACGGTAAAAAAGAGATGAACAAAATCTGAGCTTGGCAGTTATTCTGTATTTATGGCAATTAAATTTCGATAAGTTTGCAGGTATTTATTATTGTAAAAGTTAGAGAAAATAATGTGTTTTTATTCCTATTCCTAAATATTTTTGTCTTATCATTTTTTACTATGATGTTCAACTATAAGTTCGACGTTACTATGCGAACTATTATCGTGAATATGTTCAAAAATAGAAAATTGGGCTATATTGGTGGAGGTAGTATTACCCCACATTATGTTGTGGGGTTCCATGTCGTGGTATGGCGTTGGCCCACTTTATAAAATTTAAGGTCGCATGGATCAATTCCAATATGTATCGATCTTGAAGAATGTCATGGTACCATACGCCAATGCATATTTACCTGTACCATGAATTTTCCAGCAGGATAATGATCCAAGGCATACACGGCACGGCTTACCAAGAGGTGGCTTGAAGTAAATTATGTATCGGTTTTAGATTGGCCTTCATGTAGTCCTGATATAAATCCTCTTCTAAATAACAGAAATGATATGGGATGGTATACCACTTCGCACTTTACAAAATTTAGTCGAAAGTATGCCGCGTAGAATGTTGGCTATTATTACAAAAATGGATTCGCCACAAAAATTTATTTAACGAAAAAATATAAATATGTAATTAAAAAATAATTGTTTCTAATTATGTGCACTACTAAATTTTGACCATCATCTAGAGGATATTATCGCAAATATCCTGGAAACCAAGCAGGCTACTCGTTGCATTGTAGAAAAATTTCTACAAATATAGTCCTTAAGATGGAATAGGCGTGGTTAAGGTAGAACATTTTTTCAACCTCAGCAACGGCAATTTTATGTTTGGTTCCACATACTCTTTTTATGATTTGCCCAATTAGTCTGATTTATTGAATTATCAAATATTTTATAATAATCAAGGGAGATAGATCATAATCTTTCCTTCAAAAATAGGTTTTCTTATTGCATTTATCGTTTATACGTGTGTGCAATTCAATATTTAAGGCTTGGCCGAAATTTGAGTACCCTAAATACTAGTAACACACAGTTTTATGTTAAATATTCAAGCAAATTGACGAATAAGTTAGAGGAAATCCAGGCGTGGAAGTAATGACCGAACGTCAATACTAGAGAAGGTTGTAAAGAAAACGCCGGAAATTGGAGAAGTGCATATGCAGACGCTAGTGGATGCACACAATCGCAATTTTTCCGATTATTATACCGGAGGATATAGTAGGCGACGCGCATTTGACAGCGGAAGAGGTCTCGGTTATGGAAGCAGACGAGGACGCTATAGCCGACCTGGACTCAGCAGCGGACGCGGATATAGCAGTGGTGGCCGCATATTACGACGAGGATACAGCAACCGACGCGGATATAGTAACGGGCGCGTACGCGGATATATTAGCGGGCGCGGACGTGGATATAACATTGCAGGTAGATATAGTAGCGAACGCGGACTAGCAATGGACGCAATCGCGGATATAAAAGCGGAATAGAATGATGGCAAGGACAAGGACATGGCCCAACACAAAGACCAGCTAACATAAAAAATATCAATATATATATGTATTTAAAATTACATATATATTATTATATTTTCATATATTATTATATATTTTTCATATATTATTATTATATATATTTGATAAATGGATATTAAAATACAAGATTTGGATTTGAAATATCGCACATAGTTTTGCATGTACATAAGTAATATAATCAAGTAAACTGGGTAGGGTATTCGCAACGTTCAAATAAAATTTGGTAATATTCTATTAAATTTTTACAATCCCGTTTGACAAAATTATTCAAAATTTCAATGGGCAACACTGATTAATTGAAAAATAACCACAATACTAAGTTTCCATGTGGAGTTAACCCAGGGTAACTCAGTGCCAAAGACTACAAGACTGGAAACTCTTTTTTCGCTTTGAATGTGTTGGTGAAATCAGGCTTGGGTGTAGTAGATTACAAAAACAAAACGCATGTAATTTTGACAGTTCGGGAACGAATTTTGACAGTCCGGGAATTTGTTTACAAAATATTTTGAGAGACGAATGCAACTCTTGTTCTTCTTCACAACAATAAGCCAGAAATATGATTTTTCAAATACGTAAAAAAGACCAAGGAGCCAGTTTTAAAAGCAACGCACGCTTCTAGAAATGTACATGAAACCTTTTTTAAGTCTTATAATTGCACAATATTGAATATTTTTCAAGTAAAACGAAGTTAAAATTCATAAAAATTACTCATTTCACAAATTTAGTCAGCTGTTTTTAACCTACCACCCGTATTTTTAGCCGAAAGAGATGCCAACGTATTCAACATGTTTTGTTGAATATTTCTCTTTGATTTAGTTTAATATTTACTGAATTGTGATTTTAGTTTTTTTGGTCTTTAATTTAAACGAATTTAATTTTAAATGCATGAATTGAGAATTAATTAATTTGAATTTAAATATATGAATTGTAAATTTATTTGTGTTAACACTTTTTAATTTAAATAAAAGAGAAATGAAAAATTACAAAAATAAATAAGTTTACATTACTTTTTAATATTTCCAAACAGCTTAGAAATCGTCAAAACCTCGAGAACTTATAAATGGAAAGTAGTTTTTCTATTAATGTTTACTTAAAAACCAAAAAAATAATTAGTAATAAAGTTGTGTCATTGGTATCCCTGCCACTAACTCACCCCATCATTTTGTGGTGGTGTGGTAACAAAGCAAAACGGTTTACCTTTTCAGATATCATGCTTTGTGATAGCCTGTTTTAGCTTGTAACAAGTCGACAATTTCACCATAAAATTCACATACACTGTATGTGAACACGCGGACGGACATTTTTTTGAGCTCTCTCACGAAATAAGAGGAGTTTCCAGTCTTGTAGTCTTTGCTCAGTGCTAAGTTTTCATGGAAACGGGAGTTAGGTAGAGTTTCGTTAAATCAAACTAAACTCCACGAAACTGGCTGGGTCTAGCTAAGTTCTATCTGCCAAAGTGATGGCGAATATTGCGAATTATCGTATGTTTTGCGTAGTTTTGATACAAAAATATGTGTCCTTTTTATTAAAACCTTTTTATTAGCTTTCTGAACTAGCAAATTTTAAAATGCATTTTTCACCCATTTCCCGATGATCTAGGCTTTTGAAATTTTTACCATAGTTCAGAACTGGATGACAATGAATCCCTAAAACATATTTACCCGCCACCGCCCATTTTAAGGCGAGAAATTTGGCGATTTTGTATATATATATTATAATAAAGGTTAATATAATATATATATATATATATATAAAGTATATATTATAATAAAGGTTTGTCTCACACACTGTCTCATTGACAACAATGTGACAGGACAACAAAAAAAATATTTTCAAAATATTAAAATAACTGTGACATCTTGCATATTTCAATCAGTTATAAAATATCTTGCACAGTTTACTAAAAAATAATTATTCAAATAAAAAATATTTTTATATAACACGTTTTTTAATGAACCAAAAAGTTTAAAATAATTTTTGTAGCACCATACAGATTCGCAACTCCATAAAGATGTTAAGATTTAACACGAAAAACGTGGGGCGGATTATAATGATAGGTACTAATAATTCTATAAGCGCCCCACGTTTTTCGTTTTAAATCTTAACATCTTTATGGAGTTGCGAATCTGTATGGTGCTAGAAAGATTATTTTAAGCCTTTTGGTTTATTAAAAACTTTTTCCTTCAAATTCTGAAGAAAAACCTTACCATGTCATGCCCGTGATTGTACCTAACACTATGTTAATAGCAAGATATGTAAACGCACACTCACGTGCGCTAGAAAATATTTTTAGCGAACACGACCGTGTGCGCGTTCGCTACAAATATAGGGTTTTCCAATAAGAGGTGGAATTTTGAATAGCCCGCTATTTCGGTAGCAGTTAATTTTGAAGCTGTTATTTTTGCCATTTGACAAGTAGAAACAAGCACCCACTTAGTGGTGGGGAGTGAGATGGCGTGGCCTGCATATGTCGCTAAATTGTTTAAGTTGAAAAAAATACTAACAGGTTTATAAAATAGCAAATTAAAAATATATACTTTTTACTACAAAAGTTTCATTTTTACCCCCAAAAATTTCATTTTACCCCATTTTGGGTAATTTACCCCGGTTCCCAAACCACTGATCTAGCTATTCCCTTATATAAAAATCCCTAATAATTACTACCTATTCTAGCTGTGAATAACATATGGTAAATAAAATAAAAATGATACGAAGAGCATCATAGAACAACAGTAACAAAAACAACAACCAGAAAGAGTATAAACTTCGGCCTGGCCAAAGTTCATATACCCTACACACTTGTACTTAGAAATTACGCGTGGCAATGGTCCAATTTTTTTCCTTTTCAATCTCAAATAACCTGTGATGACAAAGAATATTCGTGCCAAATTTGATGAAAATATCTCTATTCGTTCTTCTGTAATCGAATTTTATTTAATTAGTGGGCGGACCACGCCCATTTTTTTTACCTATTTTGGTCAGAGGCATTGGACTTCTGGACAAAATTTCAACCGCAAATTCGTTTTATAAGCTGGGAAATTGAGGTATAAGCATGGATTAATTTATATTCACTATAAAAAGTAGGCGTGGTAATGGGCCGATTTTGCTCAATGCCGATGAATTTCTAATGATAGATAATATTCATGCCAAATTTGATGAAAATATCTCTATTCGTTCTCTTGTAATCGTGATTTCCAGACAGACAGACGGACGGACATGGCTAAATGGACTGAGGAGGTCACGATGATCAAGAATATGTATACTTTTCTATACCTGTCACGCCTCCTTTAATGCGTTACAAACGGAAGCAGTAAGCGAATATACCCTATTCACTTCGTGTGTAGGGTATAAAACGACCAAGACAAACAAATAAAATAACAACGAGAACCATTAAACAAAAAACCACAAAAACCGGAGAACAAAAAGTAAGAAAAACTGTTATGAATGCTTCCAGATAGGAAACTCCCATAAGGGTCAGAAAATAGGCTTTTTTGCCTAAAAACTACTCTACAGGCAACACTCAGAAACGTTTTTCGTCCCTCGACTAAAAGGGACTCCTCATTGGGTTTTTACTCTATATGAGTGTTTAGTATCCGTGCAATCACCCATATATCTATAAAAATTGCTAAGAATGGCAAACAGAAAACGACAGAAGTGCTGTGTCCAACAAGCTTACACAATCGGCACAAAGTTATAACACATGCGTGGGATGCGCTACACACAAGTGCTGCTCATTCCACCATGTGCTACGTAATATGCTGCTTCATAGAGGCAACAACAAAACAAAATAATACAATATAATAAATAAACAATATAATAAATATACTAATATAATAAATATAATAACAAATATTAATAGGAAAAAAACGAAAACCACTTACCCCGTGGTTATGCTACCGGGCAAAACTCGGTGGGAAATTTATCTAATTTTTGTGATCGGAGTCCGTGCAAAAAGAGTGGTTACGCTTGTGCTTGACCCACGCATGCTTTCTTCAAATATGTATATTTTTTCTCACCTTGAACAGCAACCCGTCTACTACACAAATGAGAAAACGTATTATTTTAGATGTTGTTTTCGACACTATGGAAGACCAAATGTTTATATTAATTGAAATGTGTTTAACATATATAAAGTCGTAATATTTTGGAACGATAATCACAGGAATATAATTGATAGATTTATCAGTTCATTCCATTTTTTCACTCCATTCCATTTTTCAATACTTTTATGAATATTGAGACTAAGCAACACCGGTTTGCTTGGTGTACGCTAGACCGAGTTTTCGTGCTCGGTGTGAGAGAGTGATGTTGAGAACAGAAAAATATCCCATTCTCTCTTTTACACACAAAACAACAAGAAAAAGTCCTACTTGCCAAGCAAAACTCGATAGCATAACCGCGGCCTTACCATTCTTCCGGGAGACAGCGACCACACGCGACGAGAGTTGAACACTACTAATTGATGTGTTCACCTCTACTGCATACTCTAACCCGAAAACGGTAAAACAGTGGGTAGGGTATGAGTAGTTTTAGAAGGTATGGAATGGGGGACGGGAATTTAAGGGTGCGGGAAGAGGGACGGGGGGGAATTAATTAATAAAAACATCAATTAATAAATTAAATTAAATTAATAAATTAAATTAAACAATTAACAAAATAAATAAATTAAATTAATAAACTTAAAATAAACTTTTTTAAATTAATAAACTTAAAAAAACGGTAATTGACTAATTTGGAGACTTCAAATTGGGATCTCAATTATCCCTGTACCAGACAGAGCAAGTTAGGGCAATAATTTTCATGCTCGAATGTGAGGAAAAACATTCTCTTCGAGATAGAATAGGTTCCATCCAGGTAGAAAATGTTTAAATAGCCAGCAACGGTATCTAAATACATTGAATTGTCGGTATTTTGAAATAGATTTCTATGAAAACGGTTTATCGGATTTTCAAGATCCCCACAGCCCTCATTTTGTCGACATTAATCCTTATTTAAAAAACGCATCTAATTGTAATATAATTTTAACAATCGCTTTGTTTACCTTTTTTCCAGGAAAAGCACTTCATCACAACAGATTTTAAACAAAGGAGAAAAACATTTTCATTTGCATTTTAAGACGCACAGACTTTATGTATCAAAATCTTTGGAAAAGTCTCAGCTTTCCGGCTGTCAAGTTGTCATTTTGGAATTTTTCGCTAGCGGAGCTAAATTTCGAAATCATAAAAGTAAAGCAACTCTTACGACATCCTCTTTATTAATACCAAGGCTTGCCCTGAAAAAGACAGATTTTAAAGAACCAACTTTAATCTCTTTTATATATTTTTGGTCGCCCTGAAAAGAGCAGATTTTTCTCCTTCCATTTAAATGATATCCTCGTCGGAGGTATCCGAATCTACCGAATTTTTTTACCATTAACGGATTATATAATCTGCCAGCATATTTAAAGAATTCGGATAAAATATCCAATTTGTTCGAAGAACAATGCCTTTTGAATATAAATTTGGCCAGGTATCCACGAAAAAAGCTTTTTTTCCGCGTATACTGGCAGTGTCGCTTTAACGTGCCGCCACGAACCCTCGATGCTATTAATATGAGCACCGGTTTCGGGATCCTTAAAATTGAGGGAGTGATTCACTTTTAAGTGAACAAGTCATCCAAGCAATCGTAAGACTAAAAATAGAAAATTATTAGCAAATTATACAAAATATGAGTATATTTTCGTAATACCTTCCAACAATCCGAAATTATGGTAGTTTTCGGACGAATGCGCTTTTTAATTATGGAAAGTAATCCTCCTCCGACCTTGATTCCACGGGTACTAGAAAGCAGCGCCAAACACCCACTGTCCTTCAACAGCGTGTCCTCGATGATGTTTCCGCCGACCAAATTTGGACTCATCAATTTCGACAAATTTGCCGGATATGCAAAGCTGTTCCTGCTCTTCGATAGCGAAATTTATTTCAAGCTGAAAATTGAAAAATATTACTAAAAATAGAAACTTTTTAAATATTAACACAATACCTGCTCTTTTAAAAACTTCAAGGACACATTTTCTAACCATAAATTAAAAAGGAAAAGAAATCTTATATAATGATAGTTTAGCGATTTCTCAAAAAATGTACCTGTTCGCAACGAACGGGTGGAATTTCAACGTATTCGAATTTCGAATATTCGGAATTTCAACTCCAATGGAATTTGTCCTTGCTTCGACTCCTCGGATGTAGTGCATAGAAATGCCCATTTGGGCATTTGATGCTTCTATCACGAGGAATCAGCAAAATTCCTAATGATTCCTGCAAAATTTCCTCCGTTATCGGTCCATCAATATCACCGTTAAATAAATAAATAAATTTGAATGAAATTTTTAATAGAACTCATAATTTATTCACCTTCCGCACTTATCTAACCCAAGGATTTGAGGAAGCTCAATTAGCCAAGCGGATTTAAGTCTTTGAGTTCTTGCTTCCTAGGCCAATGAGAGGCTAAATGCTCTATCCTAACTGTTAGAAATGGGCGTGGCAAGGGATCAGGTTGGGGACGCTGACGCAACTCCGATTTGGTTGTTGTTTCTTTTGCTGTTGTTGTTTTCCACGGAGACTCCAACAACAACATCATTTGGCCAGCTCTCGTCTGGTTTCTGAGTTATAGTCCTTAAAAATTGTAAAATTTCGCGCCTATATCTCCGAAACTGTAAGAGTTACCTATTATGGGCATGGTTGAAAAGGTATTCAAATTATCTTTCATTTATGTAAGGCATTATGTTATCGATAAAGTCTTACTTTTCAAGAAAATTGAAATTTTAGGTTTTTTTTATAATATTTTTTAATGTTTTAATATTTTATTAAGTGAGAGTAAGTAAGTAAAAGTCGCTTACCTTTCTTTAGATATCTGAAAAAATGAAATTATAAACTTTATAAAAAAATAATTTAATAAAAAAAATTTTTATGAGAAATGAAGAATCGCTCGATTTTTCATAAACTTTATAAAAAATAAATTAATAAAAACAGATATTTAATATTTTCAGATTTAAAATGCATTTTTTCGTAAAATCCTGCACCGATCCTGATGATAAATATGTCTAAAGAAAGGTAAGAGACTCTACTCTTTTAATATTGAGATAAGTATATAGGTTATTAACACATTTTACTTAGTAAAAAATTAAAAAATGAAAAAATATTATAAAAAAATCCAAAATTTCAATTTTCTTGAAAAGTAAAACTTTTGCGATAACATATTGCCTTACATAAATGAAAGATATTTGGAATACCGTTTCAACCATGCCCAGAATATGTAGGTAGCTCTTATAGTTTCGGAGATATAGGTGCGAAATTTTCTGATTTTAAAGGACTATGACTCCGAAACCAGACGAAAGCTGGCAAAATGATGCTGTTGTTGGAGTCTCCGTAGAAAACAATAACAACGGAAAAAACAACAAAATCGGAGCTGCATAAGCGTCTCCGACCTATGCCGATTTTATAGTAGACAGTTGTCAAAGAGAACTTACCCCGTTATGGAATCATATATGTGTCATGTGTAATTCAGCTGATTTTAAAATGTGGCATTCCTACATTATACAGCTTTATTTTGATCACTATTCTATTCGTGTCAACTTTTTCATTCGTGGAACGTTAAATTGAAAGCTCCCAACAACGAAAATTGCTTAAAATATCAAGAAAAATCAAGTGTTTGCTTTTAATAAATAAATTATATTATAATATAAGTATAATAAAAAAACAGTTAAAAGTATAACACAAACAGTTAAAATAATAATATTGATAGATTTGACTAGTTTTCAATAATCGAAGGAAGCAAAATATTCAATTTGGTCAACTTCAGCAGATTTGGGAGAATCTTGAAAGTTTGATATAGTACAAGAATATAATGAATCGTAGCGATGGTTTAGTGCGACGTGTGAAAGCGAGAGATAATAGCGGGGCAGAAGGCGGTGCTGGACTGAATGCCATTTCACCAGAAGATGTTCAGGACGCGCAACAAAATAACAGGGATCAAGAGGATAATGTTGACGATGGAGATTCAAAGGAAGCACGCCTCACACTCATGGAGCAAGTGCTACTCTTGGGATTGAAAGATAAGGAAGTATGTAAATGTTTGTGCCTATTTTATGTCATAGCTTTGATGACGCTTTGAAAACAATGAAAGTTGCTCGGAATAAAGACTTATAAGTTAAACTCCAGGTGAATGGTTTCGCTATCCATAATTTTGTGTTGGTACAAGCTTCTGAAGCCGCATATTAAAATGTAAGATAAAGCGAGAAGTAATTAATATCATTTGTATGTGAGGAAAGAAATTACCTGCCTTCAAAAATAAATATTATCATCTTAACATCATCAAATCTTAACATCTGATAATCATGCTATTTCTGAAGTTTCTATGAATTGGAAGCACTTTTATGTCAATTTGTTATTCTTATCTTCAGATATAATTTGAAAACAATATTACATTAAAATATTTTCAAGACATTGATTTTCAACAAATGAGCCATCATAGCGCTTCGTTTGTTGAGTCTAATTTGGTCCATCACGTATTTTTAATTAAAAGATACTCGTATATACAGTATCAGTCAAAAGTATCGGACCACCCCTAAACTTTCAACAAATATTGCAAGTTGTTTCATTTCAAATTATGTATATCAAAATTATATTTGCATTTTAGAAAAAATTTTAATATAAAAATTTTTAGTCGAATTGATAACTGAATTTTAATCCAAAAATCGGCATTTGTTCCAGGAATTTAAGAACGTATTACAGATTTCCTCTTTCGAGTTATTACATTTATCTCCCACCTTCCTGCTATGCCCGTTCCATAGAAGCTTTATAGGATTCACGTCGGATGACTGAGCGGGCCACATCATATTTATTAATATTCCAGTCTCTTGTTTGGTTTTAGAGATGCTCTCCATAATTTAGAGCTGTACACATGATTCCCTTGATGCGAATCGAGAAACATCCCCAGACCATAACGGAACCACCGCCTTGCTGTCGGTCTTACACAATCTGGTAGTATATTTTCTTGGGCACTACGTTTTATAAAAATTCGTCGGTTTGACCCAAATAGCTGCAACTTTGACTTATCCGTCCAAACAAACAAAACAACTTGAAACTTAAAAACAACTTGAAATCGGAAAAAATTTAAAAAAATAGCGTAAATACCTTCTCGGGTGTACATAACTATATTTTATCCGGTAGGCAGCGGGTCTTAAAGACTTTCAGATCAGGAAACTTGCAGAATTCGTACAGAAGATTGAGAAGCTTCTTAATATATACTGTCATTGACCTGCAATCAACAGATAAAGGCAATCCTATATCGGTTATCCCTTGGTGCCTCACCACACAATATGGAACACTAAATCAAGTAGTGTGCTTAGCTTCATAAAGAGCCTAAGCTTAGGTTAAATATGGGCATACACCATAGATCTATTCAAGTCGCTGTGCTCAATGGCTGATTATTATTATTATGGTCGTGATCCGCCAACTTTTCCATCACAATGACAATGTTTAATAAGTGCGTATGTAGTATTCGGTCATGAATAAGTCACCCACCTGCTTTTATACAGGGTGTAACGTATAAGAATGATCAAAAAGCTATGACGTGTAGGTTGGGTCGAGAAAGCAAAAAAATCGGATAGGTGGGGAGGGGGTCAATTATCCCCGTTTAGGCGGGAGGAGCAAATTTCTAAAACGAGACTTAAAATCATTTACGATTTTCCTGTGTCGACAACACGTCCGAGCTTTTTGATTATTCTTATGCGTTACACACTGTATAATACACCTCATATAAGGATTTGGTGTAGATTTTCTTGAGCTACGTAGAATACGTGAATATCTTTACATCTAGCATTAATATTTTATATTCAGCCAAGGATAGGTGTGATTCCCCATTTTTTCCATATTCCATACGGCCAGGCCAAAGATAACACTTATTGATTTTTGTTATTTCTTATTTTGTTAAATTTCCAAATGTAAATAGTGACAGTTACATTCCGATTATAAGATAATTTGATAATTATAAGGTCTAATAGAAAATCTGATTTAAAACTAAATCTGATTTATAGGAAGCAAATAGAAAATATGGTTAAAATCGGTTCCATCTCTATTCTATATTTTTCTCTATTTCTCATTCTAAACTTCTTAGGGTTACACATCATTCTGGAATGATTGTATATCTAGTGGATTACGTGGTTGTATTTTGATTGAACTGGGACTGCGTGGACGTGTGATGATGGAAAAGTCAGGCATGCGAAGACGTGGCTTGTGTTCAAGGTATTTGATAAGAATTATTTTTTCAAATGTTCTTTAAAGCCAATGCTGTTTTTAGAAAACTAATTCTAAAATCCGACCAGCAAACCGGTGATGTTTTACTTGATGAGGCTTTGAAACACATAAAAGAAACTGATCCGCCAGAAACGGTTCAAAGTTGGATTGAATATCTAAGCGGTCAGTATGAATTACATCAGAGACCATGATTATGATTACGCTACTTTGCTTGTATTTGTTCTTCCAGGGGAAACTTGGAATCCATTAAAGTTGCGATATCAACTAAAGAATGTACGCGAGCGTTTAGCCAAGAATTTGGTGGAGAAGGGCGTGCTAACCACGGAAAAGCAAAACTTTCTCTTATTTGATATGACGACTCACCCACTCAGTGATAATGTAGTTAAATGCCGATTAGTAAAAAAGGTAATAAAAAAAAACTTAATAAAATAAATTGGGATTCAATCCATAATTTTATGATCTTCTTTAGATACAAGACTCAGTACTTTCAAAATGGGTTAATGATCCGCAGCGCATGGAAAAGAGGATGTTGGCGCTGATATTTTTGGCGCACGCTAGCGATGTCATTGAAAATGCATTCGCGCCCTTGGTTGATGATGATTACGAAGTGGCAATGAAACGAGTACGGGAACTTTTAGATTTGGACTTCGAGGCGGAAGCGGCCAAACCAAACGCGAACGAAATTTTGTGGGCTGTATTTATGGCGTTTACAAAATAAAGATTTCGACATGCACGAAAAAACAATATTAGCTAAGCCCGAAGATACCCAAATATAATTGTCCCTTTTCTACAGCTATTATATCAGCTATATTTCTTTTTTTTATTTCAAAATGCATGATTTCGTTACCATTTTACAATGTTAAAATAAGAAATATTCAAGTTTTCGAGTATTTGCAACGGTTTTAAAAAAATTAAAAGGCAGAAACGTGACTTTCGAAGTACATTCGATGAAAATAACTTTCATATTGTAAACATTTTAAATCTACGAACTCAATACCATGTACAATTACCTATCATGAAAGCATTTGCAAAGACTTTTATAAACTTGATTTCATGTAATGCATGCCATCCGTTCAATTTCAACACAATACAATTTCGAACGTTAGTGGCGTTAAAATAACACAGTGTGTTAGTTCCAAGTAAAGTCAGATGTTACGAAGGCTTAAAATTAAATTTCATACCTTCAAATTATTATTATATCATATTATATTATTATATCTTTTTTAAATATATAAAATAAAATTTAAGTTAAAACGTAACGAAGAAAATCTTATCATTATATAAAAATAAATAGGAAAAAATACTATCATTAATAAAATTTTAATTCTATAAAATTGTGCTATTTAAATCTAAATTGTTTTTATTAACTCTAACGTAAAAAATTGATTTCATATATCCGAAGTGAGAAAAATATAATTTTCGACATTTGGTCCACATGCTCACAATTGCTGCATTCTAACTAACAAAAACAAAAGTAGAAATTCAGGGAATCCGTATTAAATATGTTCTCAGAAAATAAGTAATTACGCTAGAATGCAATGCCCTTCCCAATAATTGTTAACGGTATCATAACGTATAACCAAAGACAATATAATACAAAGATGTCTCACTCAGTACGTTGAAAAATTTCAAAAAAATTTTGTGCTGATCTGATAGCTTTTGTGCTTTTGAGAAAGAGCTTTCAATTTTGTTGAGATGCGACGCACATTCTCTCTCGCCTTTTGCATGGGTACATAAAAATATAATTCGCGCTCAAAACACAGTGTACACAAACCAAAGACTACAAGACTGGACACTCGCAAATTCTGTGTACACACTTATGCATTTTTGCTTGAATTTCACTAACACTATTAAAGAAAAGTTTGATTCGCTGCAAAAAACTTGTAGCCTCGCCGTAGAAACTTTGATTCGCTGCAAAAAACTTGTGGCCTCGCCGTAAAAATCTTGTGGCCTCGTTGAGGTGAAAAATTTGTTTTTCGGGGGTGCATTTTGGAAACGTCAAAACAAATAATTAAAAATATTATCCTTTTTATAAGTGTAAAATATATATAAAACATAACTTCCCGTTCCGTATAATGGTAATTATTGTATGCTTCCATATTTTACCCCGTACTGGTTGTTGATTTCTCATTTTTACTTTGGTATAAAGTAGTTGCAAATGCATAGTTGTCTGCCTATTGACAAAAAACATTACGATTTATAACTCCAGAATGAGAGTAAGATTAAAATATAATATATATATGTATATGTATGTATCTATTTAAAAAAGGCCATGATCTGCCTACTTGTGGCGAAAACAAGAACAACGTAGGAACAAGTAGAAACATAGGTATGCAATTCGACACAAATATTCTTCCCTATCGGACTATTTGATATCAATGAAAATCCGACAAATGCCACCCCCCCCCCCCCCCTCGTCTCCACGTGTTAAATAAATCTACAAAGATGTAGGATATATGAGCTTTGGCCAGACCGAAGTTAACACTCTTACTGGTTAATTTTTATTTGTACATACAATATGTATATGTTTTTATCTGCTCATCCTTTTTAATTTGCTTCCTTTTCGTCGGCAAACCTTCGGCACGTTTGAATTTCGCCACTGTATTTTTAACTATTACACTCTCCTTAGCGAGCTCTTCTATCAATTTATATAAACCACAAAGCTAGGATTGACGCTGAAAAAAGTGATGCTGTGTGTATGGTGGGACTGAAAGGGAAGCGACCACCATGAGCTACTTCCAGTTGGTCGAACAATAGATTATCGACTCTATTGTCCACAACTAAAGAGATTACGCCAGGCAAGAAAACGGCTGGAATTGACTAATAGGAAAGGTGTTGTGTTCCACCATGACAACGCTCGACTACACACTTCTTTTATGGCCCGTCAAAAACTGCCAAAATTTATTGCCTATATTTCGGATACCATCTTTTCCTATAAGTATTTTCTATCTTCATGTCTTTCTATGTAGGGACACATTGATATTTGTTTGAACTTTCTGCATGGAACTCAAAATCAATATTGCATTAGGCTGTTGTTCATTTAACTGTACTGCAAAAAATTTTTGATTAACTTGCTGATGTACGGCATTTTATTTGTATTGATTCTGTCATCTGAATTAAATATCAAGTGTTCAATCTAATTAATATTTAATGTCAATTTATTGAATAATATATTTCTAAACTATATTAGTAATATGCTATATATATTTATTGAAAGTTTGTATTTCTATATTTAGTACGCCAACCAACAGTTCAGATCAAAATAAATTCAAGAAATTGATTTAACCAACAAAACACAAACAAAATTAGCAAGTCACTAACATTGGTTAAAATCAACCTAAATTAAAGAAAGAAAATTTTAAATGTATGTATAATTGTTTTATTGTATTGTGTTATTATTTCTTGTTGTTGAGATGTTGACCACAAGTGGTTTTACCACTTATGCTTCGACAAACGATACAGGCGCATTCGATTCTGGGAATAACTTCTGCAAGTAACTGAAGATGGGGTATTCCTGGTTGCTGCTGAACTTGAATACGCACCTCCAAAAGTTAATCTTGCCGGCTAACTTAACAAATCCTTGATCTCCTTATGCATGTGACATAAGAAATCCACGTAGCTGGCAGAGCCATCAGCATCGCGGTCCTCAATGAGGAAATGGCGAAAGACGCTTTCAAGTTTGTCGTTTTGTCGCACACACGTTATCTGCACGATGAATGTGTATAAGTAAAAAAATGCTTTATAATTCTATTCTATTACAATTCTATATAAACCGCCTACTTACTCGCAAAAATCTCGAACGCTCCGTCATAATCATTTGGAGTATGTTGCGCACACGATTTGCCAGTGGAGTGTCGCCTGTGATAGCGAAGCGCTCTATATTTACCTGCTGCGTGCATTGCACTCCGAACAAAGGCTGTATGAACGACTGCGGCAACGATTGCCCCAACCAGATGAACAGGTGCACGCCGTTCTCCAAAATATATGCCCCATCTTCGCTTATTTTTTCGCGTGTGCAGCGAATGGGCATGGGCAACTCTGAATCTTCCGGCTCCACATTGTGAATGGGAATTAAACGCGGATACAAATAGTTTACAGACATGTTTAAATCCATGGATAACAGAAACTGTATAACATATGAACGATCATCGAGCGTCATGTCCGAGCCTCCGGAAACTGCATCGTTTTTAATCAGGCACGAAACATAAAGTGGCAACAGTTTCAGGCACTCGGGTAGAATTAATTGACCAGCCGATGATGGAGATGTGCAGTGCTTGCGATAACAAGCTAGGGTCTGTGCCGAACGATGTATTAGGTTATCCTTAACTGCTTTGGGTGTGAGCTCCATAAGTTTGAAACAAGCTTGCTTGGCGAAGAACAACATGATTGCATCTAGGTCACAACTCTTGAATACATCGGAAATGGTTGTGGTGGCACGAAGTGCCAAATTGAGCACTCGCAATCGCCGCTGTCCATTACAAGAAGTGTAGAGCAGTGCGATTTGCAAGTAGACATTTTCCTCCGGACACAACTTGTCGTCATGTTTGATTTCAATTGCAATGGATTTGCTTGCATCTTAAAAATGATCAGTTATAACCAAAAACTTGACACACTAATTTATTCAGATTTGGCAACATACCCACGCTTGCCAACTCCACGTCAGTTGTATTCGTCATAAAATAGTGACCATAGAAGTCGGTAGCCCGTATACCTGCTGAAGTCCGCACTCGCATAACTGAGTCGAAAACAATTGGACGAGAAACATTTTTGATGATGTCTTCAATCAAGCGTTTTCCATCTGTATCAGCCTTAAGTAGAGATAAAATGTGCAAATCGTTTTTGTCATATTAACCTATTTTAAGTTTCTTATCTTTGTAGCAATATGAGTTTACCTGGAAGTAGGTGTACTTAAAAACTTCTCCACCAGTCAAGCGTGCCACTTGTCCTATTGTTGCAATGTCTATGTACGAATTGTTGAATAAGAATAGATCCACTGAACAGCCAGCCTGTACACAGTCTTGCCCAAGTGTGTTGTACGCCGCACACTGAGGAGTTAGGACTATTTTTTCCTTTTCAGAACCCAGTAACTTGCGGTCATCTCTATTCTTTAGCTTGCCCGGAGCATCGGCTATGGGCAACGTCGAATTGAAAACGAATAATTTGCCCGCACAATTGGAGGCTTTCAAAGCCTCGAGGCCAGCCTGAATGGCTGGATAAAGAATAGTTTCCGTTTCCTTCGTGTCCACAAACATTTTCGGAATCTGCTCCATAAGTGCATCTATGACAGCTTCCGATTCTTCGGGGTTACATAAAAACCCGTCTAGGAGCGGCATGAACATGTCCTGCACATCGCCCACAACCATCATTTGCGGCTGTCCCAAATTGCTGTTGATGTTGTAGAAATGTACAGTGCTGTTGTACGTAATGAAGCCAACACGCATTTTTGACTTCTCTTGGCCCTGGTCAACGGGCAAATTCTGTAATATCCTCTTAACTTGAGAGCACAGCAAGTGCACCAATCCCGATTTAATGGTATTATAAGAAACATCGATAACAAATATAAATGCGGGAATTTCGGGTGGAGTATTATTCTGTACGCATTTTTTAAAAAACAAATAGAAACCGTTGTGGAGATAATTGTTATTATAATACAACTAAAGAAATTATTAATTAAGTTTTGAAAAGTGTTCCAAAGTCTCAGTGCTAACTTAGTTAAGTTAATGATAATATTAAAAATAATATACATACGTATTAATAATGAGACAAATGAAAAAATTTGATGACTGTTGCTTGGCAAACACAGCAAACAGTTACTTACGCGACAATAATCTTTGGTTGCCAAAAACTCGTATGTACCAAGAACAAGCTCAGCACGTTCGTATTTATCCACACGTTGTCCAGTATGATCCAAATGTTGAAAATACTCAGTTGGAACTGCAACAGTAAACATAACACTGCCAAAACCTTTTCGAAGATCTAGTAAAACCGTTTCTCACCTTCCGTTGAAACTTTGCACATCAGGCACTGGAATCTGCGCCCAGCGTCAATGAACTGCATATTGGGTGACATGTAAGCTTTGCAGCGATTACAACGAATAGGTCCCAATTCACCGAAATCGACAATGGGTGGATCGTATTCGCCTTTAGCAGTGCGAGCGTATGGGGACACGATAATTGTGAAGGGAAGTGCTGTGGATTTCAGCAAGTCGGCTGAGGCAGGAATGCAATATAGTGAAGATCTGAAACATAGAATGAGCCCAAACACCTTAATTACTTTTTATGGACTCTTACTCTGTTTAACTAACCTCACAAAACGTGGTGATGAGTTACCCTGATCTTGCACTACAAATTTCGTTGTTACTAAAGGAGGCAATAGGCCCGGTTGATTGGTAACGAAAGTCCCGCCTGCACTAGATTGATTTTCAATCATAACTTGTATTGGGTTTGGCATTTGGTCTGGATCAAGACGACGCTGGGCCGATTGGTACTGTGGCTGCTGATACATGCCACTAGGACCAGGAGGTTGCTGTGATAAAGACATATAAATTACAAGTTTGTGGACAAGACGATCGGAGTATCGAGGTAAAATCGATATAACTGATGTTTAACAATTACATTATAACCAGGTCTTCCACTATTTTGTTGCCCTGGTTGTGGAAGGATTTGACCAGGATATCCAGCTGATGTGGTCCCCGCATATCCAATGGGATGCTGCTGATATCCAGACATGAGTGGTTGTCCTGTCATGCAATGTTGACCATCCAAGCCAGTTTCACCAGTTATTGGAGTTTGGCCAGGCAGGGCTTGTTGCCCAGGCATGGGAGGCTGTCGAGTCATAAGTGGTTGCCCTGCCATGGGCGGTTGCCCCACCATGGGTGGTCGTCCCACCATTGGTGGTTGTCCCGACATGGGTGGTTGTCCCGACATGAGTGGTTGTCTCGACATTGGTTGTTGTCCCGACATGTGTGATTGTCCTGGCATTAGTGGTTGCCCCGACATGGGTGGTTGTCCCGACATTGGTTGTTGTCCCGACATGGGTGGTTGACCCGATATGGGTGGCTGTCCTGACATGGGTGGTTGTCCCGACATGTGTGATTGACCCGGCATTAGTGGTTGCCCCATCATGGGTGGTTGTCCCGACATGTGTGATTGACCCGGCATTAGTGGTTGCCCCATCATGGGTGGTTGTCCCGACATGTGTGATTGTCCCGACATGGCTGGTTGTCCCGACATGTGTGATTGACCCGGCATTAGTGGTTGCCCCATCATGAGTGGTTGTCCCGACATGGGTGGTTGTCCCGAAATGGGTGGTTGTCCCGACATGTGTGATTGCCCCGGCATTAGTGGGCTCCCGGACATGGGTGGTTGTCCCGACAGTGATGGTCGTCCCACAATTGGTGGTTGTGTCATTATCTGCATTGGTATCGGCACCATTGGCTGTCCTGTCGTAGAAAGATTACCTTGACTGAATGTTGATGACATAGACTGCTGTTGGCCGATCAATTGTTGATTCTGCATCAACATTTGACTTGGTCTTGGTGGCATTTGTTGTTGCTGTGATGATATAGGCGAGTACATACTACCAGGACCCGATAGCGACATTGATGACGGCTGTTGGCCAGATATATCTGGTTTTTGTGGTTCAAAAGAATGCACCTGAGTTGGATTGACAAATGCTGAAGCTGTCTGTAAAGCAAACATAATGCAAGACATATTGTCACATGAAGATTAGATAGGTACATACCTGTGCTTTCGCTGGAGGCATATGGGGAAGTCCGGGCACATCTACAGAGTTGACACTCATTTGGTTAGCCCCTCCTATAACAGATTGCGGTAGTGGAGCGGACACTGGTGGTGGTGATGGGGCCGAGATAGAAGCAATTGTCTTTTGTGGTTGTCCCATGAATGTTGGTTGTTGAATTGTAGAGGACTGAACACTTGGAGTTGTTGATTTTGGTGGGTACGGGCGTCCATAAGAGTCTGAGGGTAAGTTGTTGTTAAGTGGCATAGCAAAATTTTTATTAGCCTGTGAAGTAGCTTGTGGTGAGCCACTACTAACACCCTGTGTCAATTGCTGCCCCTGAGGCGGTGGACCGTTAGATAATGTAGACGGTTGCTGTTTGGACGCAGCCATAGACGTTGGTGATTCAAAATTAGTACTCATTTGGGAATGTATATCAGTTAATTGTGATTCATTGCGATAGGAAGCTTCAGACTGCTTTATAGGATTGATAGACAAGCCGCTCATGGAAGAAGAGAGCTAAAATATTTAGTATTAGATATAGTGAACTATAGTAAAGAAAGGAAACATTTTTCTTCGCGAAATATTATACTGTTTTCCCCCCGTGCGTACATGTTTTTCTCCAGAAAAACTATTCAAAAAACTATTTCAAAATAAGATTATATAATACAAGTATTAGTGTACTATTTATGTATATATGTTACATGCGAGTAAATAGGATATGTATGCATGTATACAGTTACAAAATTGAGCGTACACCCTAGTCCAAATAGCAAAATGGTGAATACTGACCTCATAAGTCAATTAAAAAATTTTTTAAAAATTCATATTAACAGATCGAGGTTCTACTAGTTAGTAACCACCATAAATATTTATTTTTACAAAGAAAACACAACAACATATTTATAAATAAGAAAATTAAGGCGAAATTCAGGTCACAAAATTGAGCATACACTAAAAGTAAACTAAAGAAAAATGTTTCTAATCCTAAAAAATTTCGAATTTTAGTAGTCCGTAGGATCACCTCCTGTGTCTATTACCGCTTGTATTCGCCGTGGCATGGAAACAACAAACTTTTGATAAAAGATGGCGATATCTCTTCCCATATTACATATTTATTTTCTTATTTCCCATATATTTTTCCTATATATATCTCTTCCCATATATTTTTCTTATTTCCCTTTTTAAGACCGTCTTGCTCCTGGGATGGACATTGCTCAATTTTGACTTGATTTCACCCCACAGATGCTCTATAGGGCTCATGTCCGGAGACTTTAGTAGCATTTTGAGTTGCTTTGGTGCATTATATAGCAGCCATTCTCGTACTATATGCGTCGTGTGTGTCTTGTTGGAACCAATACACAGGCGGGATTTGGACTTTTTCAGCGCTTTGACGTAAATTACGCCGTAAAATGTCCAAATAACTTTCTTTAGTCATGATTGTGTCGATAAACTCCATCGTACTGGCTCCGCTAGCTGCCATAGAAACCCATAACATTACTGAGCTCACCCATGTTTCACAGAGGCCACTAAATTCTTGTTTTGGAGCTGAGAATTCGCTTTTGGCCAAACAATTTGCTTTCCATCTGAGCCCCAGAGGTTTATTTTAGTCTCATCTATGAACATTACGTTCTCCCAAAAGCTCAGAGGCTTGTTAACATGAGCTCTAGCAAACTCCAATCCTTTCTTTTTGTTTGCAGGAGATACGAATGTCTTCTTGCGTGCGATACGTCCATTGAAATTGCTTTTTCGTAGCAAACGATGAACTGTTTCAGTGGATACAGACTTATTTATGGTTTTGGATACTTCTATTGTTAATTTAGGAACGCTAATCTTGGAATTTATTTGCAGTTTCCGAACAATATTGCGCTCATCAACTTCTGTTATCAATTTTTTTCGACCTCTTCCTCCGGAATTTCGTATTGTTCCTTCATACCGATACTTATTAATGATTTTTTGGACGGTACTATGAGATCTATCAATGGTTTTATCAATTTGCCGATACGATTTTCCTTGGCAACAGAGTTTTATTATAAAACGTTTTATTATAGTGTTATTATAAAACGTGCATACATTAGCATGTGTAAACTTTAAAATGTTTTTCAGCGCCTTATTGATTAAGGGCCAGTTTTTCAGTGCTCGTTTAAACGGCGTTTAAACGACATTTAGTTAAAAGTCAAATAAAAGTTAACTGAGATTTGAGTTTTACAGTGCGAGTTTAACTTATCTACGTTAAACGCATCTTATCTATATTTCATAGCGAATTTATCTAAATGCAACGAGTACTTAGCGTATACTCGTTACTATAAGTTGATGTTTCAACCTATTTTGGCAGCAACTGTCAATATTTTCATTTTTACAAAGGGAACAGCTGTTTTGGTGCCAATAAACAAAATTATTAGCATAGTTTTGAACAAAGGTAAATGTCTGTACTCGAAGAAACACTGTTTATTTATCTATTAAAAAGATAAATTAACCGGAGTTTAACTCACCAATATTGGCCGGTTAAACGCCGTGTAAACTTGTACTGAAAAACACAATGTGACGAGAGAAACGACGATAACCGAGCACTGAAAAACTGGCCCTAAGAGAAGTAAAAATTTTTAGCGCAATTTCCAAGGGTATGCTCAATTTTGTACCTGAATTTAGAGGTAGTTTCCACATTTTGAATTGTTGTGGGGTGTTCTTTGTAAAAAAAAAAATAATTTATGTTGGTTACTATTTAGTAGAACCCTCACCTGTTAATATGAATTTTTAAAAAATGTTTCCAGTGTTCACCTTTTTCTTATTTGAACTAGGGTGTACGTTCAATTTTGTGAGTAACTGTATATAAAAAAAAAACAGATTGTCTAACCTAGATATATTGTATTTGGTATTCTACATACAAATTATATAGAAATTTGTGGAATAATTAAAAAAGCGACGTTTATGTAGTTAAAAGGTACAGTTAATTCACTAGCACACGTATTAAATAAACAATTGTGTAGCAATGTGACAATAGTACAACAGTTTAGGTTCCACAATAAAACATATAAACAATGTTCCAACCGGATATACAATAAGTATTTATATAAAAAGCAATAGAAAGAGTGTCCTTATCTTACGACACGTCCTATTTTTTTTTTAAACAGATAATGACTTAAAATTCTTCATAAACTTCAATATTAAGTTTATCTCTAGAAATTTTAGGGTAGCATTTCTTTAGAAATATTTTTTTATGAAGTTTATTTTTGTTTTTAAAATTACTGATTTTGTCTACGAATTTCCGTCGTCCATCGCCAAGTCTTGTTATAGACAAACTGGTTTTGACGACGTGCCATTTTCAGTGTCTTTATTCCGATTGGTTGAATATACATATATGTTAGTCTAGTTGAATATACATATATACATTCTAATTTATAGTAATAGGTATTTGCATATCTAATTAATTATTAGTCCGTCGTTGGATCGGTGCCCGCGTTTATTATTGCTTTTTAAAAATAAAAATTTATATTTTATTTATAAACTCATATTTACATCCTTCGCCTGTTGTTGATAGTTTCCATTTACCATTGCGTGTGACTGCATATTTGGAGATATTGCTGGTGGTGGAGCTGATTGTTGCTGAGCCGTTGACCAGCCTAGCGTATACTGTTGCTCCTGAGTTGTGGGTTGACCGTATGTATTGGAATTCATTGCTGGCCACTATTACTGCACAAAATAATTTTGTTATAGCTTATATATTTCTCTCTATCTGTTAAAAATTGCAAAGTATTTCCAAAGGGACACGACAAACATTTACAAATACTCAGTTCCTTAAAAGTTCGTTGCAACTTAGGCAAATTATATGGAAACCAGTTATTCTGAATTTAGTTTCAACAATGGTTGAAGTTTTATTTTCAGGTAATACAAATCATTTTTTATTAAATCGTAACAATTCTTTAAACTTTCCACTTCTTTTTCACAATTCCTTGCAACCTTAATATTAATGACAAACCCACGTCAGAGTAGCTAACACCAAACCTACATTCCACTCTTTTTTTTATTTGACGTTTGCCACGTAAATCGGTGTGAATTAACTAGTAGTTATTTTGATAGCAGTGTTTAATATTGTATAAAACATTGTTAAGAAGTGTTTAGTGTTGGTTGGCGCCTTGGTTTGTCACTACTCTAGGAAGGCTTTGTGACGAGGATACAACGAGATAGGACACTTCGAATTCGTCGAAAACACATTGACAATTTCATTAATCTAGGATAAAAAATTGTGATTTTGTGCAAAAAATTTGTACTTCGCTGCCAAAAATTTGTACTTCGTCGAAAATGACTTGATCGCATGTACGCAAGCAAAATCTGTTTTACGGGTGTCCTTTTCCGAAACCTACAAAGAAATAATTAAAAACATGTTCTTTATATGCCTAAAATATATATATAAAATATAACTCCCCGTTCATTATAATGACAATAAATGTATGCATCTATATTATAACCAGTATTCGTTGTTTATTTCGGCATAAATGCAGAATAGCTGCCAAGCTCAGATTTTGTTCATCTTTTTTTTACCGTTAGATAGGGCCATCAGGAAGTGGCTGGTTTTTATCGGGGGCTGGTCAGCCATCTTGGATTTATGACCGTTTGAAGGTCAAATAAATGGTACTAATAAAAGGCACTTATTTCATAAAATAAGTAAGCTAACGGAACAAACGAAGTACTGTTGAAAAGGTATTTTTAATACCTTTGATTTATGTAATACACATTTTTGTCCATAACATGGCTGTGAAGGAATTATATTGATTTTTAGAAAAATGTGACCAGTTGACCTCGAAACAACAATTTATTTCTTCCAAACGGACACATTAAGGTATTAAACAAATTACAGTTATGGAAAGCTTGTTTTTTTACTTTTAAAATGGTATATAATATGTTATACTTACTATTGTATTACATTACTTTAGCAAAAACTACAAGTCATAAATCCTTCCGGTTTGAAGCATTCTCTCTAGAATTGATTGGAGAATTTTATGGTCGAAAAAATTTTTATACTTAATACCGTAATGTAAAAAAAAATGGCGACCAAAAATTTTTTTTCGGAATTTTTTTTCCAAATTTTAACTTTGTCATTAAATTTCTCAAAAACTGTTTGACATAGGAACCTAATTTAAAAAGGATATTAAGAAGCGGATATTTCGCTTTGAAAATCAGCAAGCAAAAGTTATTTAGGTCTAACCATTATTTTTTAATATTATTTTTTTCGGTGTAAAGTCGGATTTTTATAAAAAGTCCCCTCCCGCCTAAACGGGGGGAAATTGATCCCCCCTCCGATACGATTTTTTTCTTGTCTCGACCCATCCTACACGCTCTAGTCTTTTGAACACCCTTATGCGAAACACCCTGTATATGTATATTAAAGTATATTCTTATAAGTATATACTATATACGTAAATTATAATAATTTAGGGATAATTCGAAAAACACAAAAACAATAAATTTGACAAAAAAACATCGAAGTCAGTTTTAATTCGTATTAAGTTATTTGCAAACGACGAGCTTATATAGCGAAAGTTGTACACAAAAAGGCACCCACAGAGATCGCTGATGAGGAATGTTGGCATGTTCCGAAATAGCTATACGATCTGTCAGTGTATTTGGTTCAAATCCTATTGCAATTGAAACGCTGAACCGAAAAAATGTGGGTGGTGTATGTATATACATAACGCATATACATAATATAATACATATATTCTTAGTTCCAATATCTTTCCATCGACACTAATAACTTGTAGATTTTAGGAGATATAGTATAGAAGTCACTTCTGTTGTAAATACTAATACTGAAACCGTGGTGAAGCATGAACAAGGAGCAACGAGTATGTACCATCACAGAAGTATACAGAAGTCGCATCTCGGCCTTTGATGCTTTTTCGCTTAATGGTGTGGTCGGAACAATTGAGGGGAGATCAAATAACGAGAGAGCAAACGTGAACAAAGAGAAGCAACGAGAGAGCAAGCATAAAACGTTTATGTGTGCGTACATCTGTTTTGCTAGACTGCGTCGTGAATTAACGTGGTGTTGACAAAATTTTGTTTCAAGCTTTTGATTTCTGTATTTTGGTTTTCTTCCCTTGAAAGTTTTATATTTTACATTGCATAGCTATGTGCAGTATGAACAGGAGTTACTGGTTAATTGTAGTGCTCTAGTAAAAAATTACTAGAGAAAAATTAAATATTGCAGGCACTTTGAATCAACAGCGCGGTATTTCATTTTGAAAGAAAAATTTACTGTTATACACAAAATAGGGTATTTCGAAAGTATCTCCCAATTCCTGTTAGAGGACATTTGGTTACAAGTTACAACTTTAACTATGATGCCAAAACTGTTCAAAAATGTTAAATTTCGTAAAATGATCTTTTTTAGTATATTGGCAGAAAGTCCTTTTTCAAATTTTTTGAAACAATTTTTGGAAACAAAATAATTAAATGTAAGCGCCCAGTTGGAAAACATTGATTGGTTTGTCCCTTCAACCGCATTTTTCTCAAAACCATCCACTAAATCTAATTTAGAATTGTATCGCAATTCCCTTCTAATCGCCATTTCATCCATGAGCAGAATCATATGATTCTTTTCGTACTGGTAAAAATCCCAAGCACTTCTTTTTTATTAACACCAACTTCCTTTTGTCGGAAGAGCTGAGGGGAAGATCAAACAACATGTGAAGCTTCGAGAGAGCTTGTTTTGCGAAAGAAATCTCTTTCTGAGGTACACTGAGAAGATGGAAGCACGGGCGGCGCACCAATAAAAAAAAGGAAAAATAACCATAAACATTAATGGGAATGATATTGTAGTTAATATTGATCAACAAATCAGACACTGTGTTTCGCCTAAATTATTTTCAAAAAACAAAAAGTGATTCTCCCATTCCTTATTAAATATTTTTCACAGTGCATACATAAAAAAGCGAAGTACGATATTGCTTGCTTGAAGCAACGAGCATGTATCATAAAGAGATTACAAAGGCGAATTCAAGGCAGAGGAATTTTGATTTGGAGTTCCGACGATTAGGGACATACCGATTGGTTGGACTCGAACTGCGTTTGATAATGTTTGATGCTTATAAGGTTGTTGAATTCTGTATGACTTCGTATGTGAATATGCGTAAGAAGAGTTAATTGATCGAGCACTCGTTTGCCAGATAAAGTGTGAAAGAAAGAATCGATCAATATTTTGAGAACAGCGGGTAATGAGAAGAACGGTGCAAGAGAAGAACGATTCGTCTTTGTTTTGTTCTTTCACAATAACAAAACACTCACAGCCGTCCGTCCGCCGAACAAACAGATTTGCTTTCAATTTTACAGTTTATGGCTTTTGAATGAAATTTTGCTTTTTCTAGCTTCGTTCTGCTACTGTTTCAGTGTCTAAGCTTTGTAAAGCGCTGGCACGATCTACGTTCCGAACATAGCGTGCTGTTGAAGAATTTGTATAGGCATTGTATATATATTTTAGTCGGCATATCAATTAATTCAATACGTTAAGAAAGACTAAAAAGTTAATGAAGTCAACTTATGGATATATTTCGGAGGAAGTATTTATGTATTTATTACATGTCTACTTATTTTTTTCAATTAACTCGAATAGGCTGTTATGGCTTGTGACCACAAATATTTATTAATACATACCATATAAATTAAGAAATCGTTTACTCGCTAAAAGAGTAAGAAATAAGAAAGACTAGGAGGATAAAAATCAGCCATAATAAAAGTTTATTTTGTATCAATTCTCGATTTTCAGCACAACAATTTTTAATAATGCATTTCAAATTTCCCATAACTTTATTGAACTTTTAATATCGTATAATTTGGTAACTGAATATAATTTAAAACACACTGAAATGTGTATACTTTATCGCACTTAAAAACAAAGTAAAATTTATTTCTAAAAATCTTTCGTCTTAAACCAAAAAATTTCATGAGCAAAATTAACCGTTAACAAAATCACCGTTATAGACTCAAATATATCATACAATGCAAATACAAATATACTTACAGTAGACCCTCGGTATAACGAAAAATATATTGTCAGAGCTTTTCTTTAACCTATTTTCGGTATTATTCGTTTTATTTCGTAAATAAATTAATATAATGTAAGACATGTAATAAAAAAATACTTTTCCGAAATATTTCCAATAATTTTCCTACCATTTCCTACCTATTCGTATACCGCATAAAATAATTTGATATGTCGATTAAAATAAATATACATATCTTCTGCTTATCCAAATTCTTCAACAGCACGCAGCGAAGCTAGAAAAAGCAAAAATTTCATTCAAAAGCCATAAAATGCAAAATTGAAAACAAATTTGTTTGCTTGGTGGACGGACGGCTGTACATGATTTGTTATTGTGAAAAAATAAAACGAAGATGAATTCACCGTTCTTCTCAACGCCGCTGTACACAAAAAATTGATCGATTCTTTCTTTCACACTTTATCTGGCAACCGAGTGCTCGATCGATTAACTCTTCTTACGCATATTCACATACGAAGTCATACAGAATTCAACAACCTTATAAGCATCAAACATTATCAAACGCAGTTCGAGTCTAACCAATCGGTATATCCATAATCGTCGGAACTCCAAATCAAAATTCCTCTGCCTTGAATTCGCCTTTGTAATCTCTTTATGATACATCAGAGATAATGAGATAGGACACTTCGAATTCGCCGCTTCAAAAATCGGTTTGACGTCTATTCTTTATGAGCTGTTGAATTCATATACACTATACGTGAGAGCTACCATATTGTTGTTCTTGTTTCTGTCTTTCAGTATTTTTAAAAAATCAGCTGTTTCATGTTTCACCACGGATTCAGTTAGTTATGAAATCAGCTTGGCTAAGCGCATATCTTTTCAAACGATTTCACTACTAGTATGTCCATACCATCGGTGGCTACACACTGTGGTTTCTCATTTGGTTTCAACAGTCGTAAACATGTGATGACAAAGTGTGTGTGAAATTTAATGAATATCCAAATGTTGGCCAGAGTGAGAGAAAATATGAACACGCGTTCGGGAAACTGCGTTGCTCTTCTTTCGTTTGACAACTGCTTTCTTATGTGCGTGCAAAGAAACGCAAGAAGAAATAGAAGCAGGGGCTCTTTTCGTTTCAAAAATTCTTTACATTCGATAATAGAGTGTAGACTTTTCTCTTTCTTCCTCATCTTTCTCTCCCACGAACTGAGTGAAACCGTTTCAAAAGATACTTCGTATAGCCAAAGCCATTGGCTTTTAAAATATAAATTTCACCATATATTAAAAAAAGGTGGTGAAGTTTCCCAAACCTAAAATGGTAGGTGCCAACGGATGTTTGACCCCCCAATTGCATCAACAATGTATAACAATACATAATTTTCAAAGATATTAGAAACCAAATGAAAAAATATAAATGCGACCATTCTGGAGTTATAAATCGTAATGTTTTTTGTCAATAGGCGGACAACTATGCATTTGCAACTACTTTATACCAAAGTAAAAATGAGAAATCAACAACCAGTACGGGGTAAAATATGGAAGCATACAATAATTACCATTATACGGAACGGGAAGTTATGTTTTATATATATTTTACACTTATAAAAAGGATAATATTTTTAATTATTTGTTTTGACGTTTCCAAAATGTACCCCCGAAAAACAAATTTTTCACCTCATCGAGGCCACAAGATTTTTACGGCGAGGCAACAAGTTTTTTGCAGCGAATCAAAGTTTCTACGGCGAGGCTACAAGTTTTTTGCAGCGAATCAAACTTTTCTTTAATAGTGTTAGTGAAATTCAAGCAAAAATGCATAAGTGTGTACACAGAATTTGCGAGTGTCCAGTCTTGTAGTCTTTGATTGGAACCCTAGAACAAAATTTGCTTTGTATGAGATGCAATTTCTGTATGCTATTTATTCTGTGGTATCATAAAGCAACGAGCATGTATCATGAACTATGGTACCTAAATAAGTGCGTCTTGGGTTGCGTTTATCACTGCGACTTCCATAAGACGTTCTAATGTCATTTTGACAGAAACGCAACACACGACGCACTTATTTAGGTACCAAAGCCTGATTAAGACATATCATTGTTCAAATAATAAGAAAGCAATAATCGGTGCAGAATTTTGGAAGAAAACGCCTAAAAATGAAAAAAATCAATTTTAGGCGTTTTCTTTTAAAATGAAAAATTTTTTTCGCCTGCGGCGCTTTTCCCCACCGTCACATTTTTTAAAACACAAACCTTCTTTCTACGTCTGATTGCCCTGAAAAGGGCAGACATTAATGCAATCAATGTAAAGCACTTAAAGGTTGCAAATAACTTTCTTCACGTATACGCTGTTCTTAAAATCCTTAAAATTAAGGGAGTGATTAACCCTTAAATGGACGAATTCCTCATCGCCCAAGAAATCGTTAGACTAAAAATAGAAAACTATAAGCAAATTAAACAAAATATATTTTTATAATATCGTACCTTCCAACAGTCCGAAATTATAGTAGTGTTCGGATGTATAGAAGAAGTAGAATTAAAACCAGTAAGAAAGCTATATTCGGCCTGGCCGAATCTTAGATACCCTACACCTAAAAGTTTTAAAATAATTTAATTGAACGAAAAAATTTATTTGATATTTAATTTATTTAGATTTTATTTTTTAGATTTTATTTATAGAGTGAAATACAAATATAAAAAACAAAGCAATATGATTGTTTCTGAGAAAACCATAAAAAAGAGTTTCTTTTAATTATATGTAGATAACTTGTTGTAAAATTGCAATTTTAGGAATTAATGTTTTATACCAATGCATTTTTTTATAAATTGCTTCTTTACAATTCGTTTACTCGTTTACAATTCCGAACAAAGAATATTTCTACAAAATTTCATAAGAATTGATAAGATCTCATAAAATTACAGATTTATATAAGCAGTGTGAAAGTGGGCGGGCCGCGCCCATTTTTGCTGTAATAATGTTTTATTAGAAAAGAACTTGTTATGTAAAGTTTGATTTAGGAAGATTACATATTAAACAATATATCCATTTAAGACCCTCTTTTGCCTGTATAACCCAAAAGTGGGCGGATCACGCCCAAATTTGGCATATTAACGGATAATGCTACTCTATACCCAGGAATCCCGGCGTGGCCGTGGACCGATTTTGCCCATTTTCAATACCAACCTGCCCACCACAAAAAAAAATATATCTTCAAAGTTTCATCACGATATCTTAATTGGCAGACAGACAGACAGACGGACGGACATGGCTAAATCGACTCAGGAGGTCACGCTGATCAAGAATATATATACTTTTCTATACCTATCGTCTCTAGTTCTATGCGTTACACATTTCGTTACAAAGTGTATATACCCTTACCTTAAGGTGTAGGGTATAAAAAGCGCTTACATACTTACGTCTTAGCGACATTTAAATTGCGTTTTCTCCCAAATACCTCCACCGATCATGGTCAAATAAATTTCTAAAGATAGGTAAGGATCCCTGCTTTCTTATTATTGGAATAACTATATGTCTTATTAGGCATTTTACTTAGAAAAAAAAGAAGAAGTTGAGGAAAAAGTGCTAAAAATCTTAAATTGCGTTTTTCTCGAAAACTAAAGACAAAATATTGTATAATATAAATGGAGGGTATTCTTAATATCTTTCTAACAGTACCAATTCCAATATCCGATATCTGCTATAGTTTAGGAGATATCGGCAGTTTAATTTCAGATTTCAAAGGGCTGTAAAACCAGAACCGGAAGTTGCCACCCCTTTTTGGGGTTGTTGGTGGGGTCATCACCAAAAACAACAACACCATGTGTTGTTATGTAAAACCTATCTGTTCCGAAACGCCGTTGTGCAATACCGAAATAACAGCGTTGCGTCTGCATATGTTCTGACTAAAAGTTTTTACACATTCACACGCACATGAACATTTTTTTGACATCTGCCGCCAACTTCACTTCGAAACGCATGCCAAAATTGGAAATTCGAAGTGGTCTCCGTCAGTGCGTTTCTTATTTCAGCCACTTCTATAAAGCGCTGAACACAATCGGAGCAACAGGATACAGCAACATTTCCAGGCAACAAGAAATTCCATGGCGTTAATTATAATGGCTGGGCAACTGTTGCTCAGCAACAAAAATTCCATATGTCAAATTCTTAATGGTGGTGTAACACTAGGCCACTTGAGGCCGCCTTAGAAAACCTTCAACTGTTTCCTACATTTTCTCCACCAACCTTTTTTAGAGGATTTTCCATTTCTTTTAGCAATTGATAAATATTTTGAGTAATATTTTTAAATAGGAATGCCGTATATTTTCATATTTCAGAAATAAATTGCTTGTAATAACAATAATAAAAATTTCGTTAAATATTAACATAAATAAATTGGTGTTAAGATGCCTAGTGTGACACCCCCACAACGCAAATTGTCAAATTTTACCTTCATGTGTATGTCAAATCGCTAATAAAATTGTTTTGTAAAGTTTGAAAGTAAAATAATATAATAATAAAATCAAAATAAGTGAAGAATGAACGAGCAAGAAGCAAAGGATGCTATCCAAGCACTTTTGGAATTGTCAGTGTTGCTTGCCATGGCCTCGTAATGGCGCCATTGTTTTTTCCTGCGATACGGTGCAGCGCTGCCCGAGGCCAAAATGTTTGACCGTTTGGCGCGCCGGTACATGTTCCGGAGCATCTTCCACTTCTTCCGGCAAGTATCTCCTAGAGAGATAATTTTGAAACCAAATACTTTTGAAGCAAAAACTTACCATCTAAATTGAGCTGCCTGCCGATGTCGTCCCAAAGAGCATCTTTCTGGCCAACGTTTTTATAGTTTGGCGACGCCAGGTCGTATAAACAAGAATGCTGTTTAACAGCATTTATAAGAGCCTCTTCAATATTCATTTTGAATTCTTTTGTGTATTGTTACTCAGGTAGAAACAAACAGAATGTAAACAATCTTAATGCAAATTGTCAAATTTTACATGACAGAATGTAAACAAACACGCCGAAGAAGAACAAGAACGATTATGTTGCTGTCAAAATTAGAAATTAGCCCGGAGACAAGATATAAAATGGAAGGCAAACCAGAGCAACAAACTGGAAAGCAAACTTTTTTCTCGATCTCCATAAGAGCCCATGTAAATTTGACAGCTAAAAATGTATCTTGTATCCTGTTGCTCCGATTGTGTTCAGCGCTTAAGACTGCGTGTTTCTATTTCTTTATGACAGAAACGCAACGCACGAAGCACTTATTTAGGTACCACAGGAAGAGATTACAAAGGCGAATTTAGCGCAGAGATCTTTTCAACATTATGCCTAGAACACAATGGTGAAAGGAAAGGTGTCACACTGGGCATCTATGCGCCAGACTCACACGCTCTGATTGGTTGATTGCAAAAAGTGGAACAGCTTTCGATCCACGTTCGCCTCAATGTTAGCGCTAAAATTTTGGCTGCCTCACGAGCGTCAAACACTAACACATGTATACAAACTCGAAGCACGGTAAGAACATTTTTCTTATCTGTTGCCTTCTCATTTCTGGTTTGTTATGCGTAGCAGCCACAGCAAGGGCTTCGCTTAAGAAAACATGTCGGTAGAAATAAATAATGTATGGAATGGAAAAACTGATTTCATGTTTTTTCTTACTTTACTGTTTTCTTTTTAGAATTTTATTGTATTATGTAATTATTATTATTATTATAATTATTATTAGAATAATTCTAGAAACTTAAACAAAGCTTAGAAAACTTAACTAAGCTCTAGAAACTTATTTCTTAAATATGAAAATATTCCGTATTCTTATTTAAAACAAATTATTATATTGATCAATTGATCCAAAAGAATATTCTGGAAAGAAAGAATACATTTCTTAGAATTATAAATAAAAACCAAGATGTATAAAAAGGTTGCAATTTCTCTTGCTGTCTTTCTATCAACCTTTACAACATGTTTATTTTTACAACTGACGAACTTTTTCTAGGCTGGCGAATAGGTAAAAAATTGTTGAAGGTCATCACAACATTGCATTACATTACATTCGAATAATGCGAACTCATGCAGGTTGAATATACGGTAGATTAGACAGAGCGTACGTAAAGTACAACATATCTCATGCTACTGACACGTCAAATCAATCATTCCGTACCGTGCTTTAGTTGAAATGAAAGCGCTTACAAACACATCTCAACCGCTTGCACGTACACGAGTTTAAGGATGCGCACAATTTTTTGTAGTGTGACAGGGTGCAACGTAAACAGCTTTTTCTGAGGCGGCCTCAAGATGCCCAGTGTGACACCCACCAATTGGAAGCACAAAACACTAACACATTTGTCTCTGTATCTTTTGCTTAGAACACGCACACAATTTGGCCTCGCGCACAAAAAACAAAATCTGTCATTTCTGTCAATTCTCTTGTGTAAACAATTTGAATATATACAGAAGCAGAAGAAGAGCTTGTGCGCAAAAGCTGTCAAAATAGAAATAGAGCTATCTCACGGACATGCGTTTCTTTATCTAAACACAAATGTTCGTAGATAACTCATTTATTTCTTGAATCCCATTAGAGCCTCTGTAAATTTGACAGTTGATTTTGTGTTTAGTGTTTTGTTTCCAAGTTGTTTGCAAGTTTCCAAAACTATCAAAATATTCCATTTGATTCTTATTTTTATAATAAGCTACCCAATGAGTACCAGGTCCCTCCGATCTATCAAGATTAACGATCCCACATTCTTGATGATGTGGATGCCTTGGTAAGGTATCTAACATAAAAATACCTCTAAAGTGTGGTAGATTCGTTGTGTATTTCATTAGGTCGATATTTGTGAGGGCTCTGTTGGGTAGCTTCTTCAAAAGTTTTTTGGTTGAGGGCTATAATATAATCCCAATCCTTTTTTGTAGGGTTTAAGATACAAGCCTTTACCAATAGCAATTGCTTCCATAGTTTGATTATGTCGATTTGCTTCTTTCAATTGTTTTCTTGCAGAGTTGGCGTCATTAATTGCTTTCGCGATTGCAGCACCACCAGATGCTAAACCACCAACGGCTCCAAGAGCTGTTAAAATGGGTACTAGTGGTAGAAAACCTCCTACTTTTGGAATAGGTATAACACGTGGAATATCTATCAGGGATTTTTTACGTCCAAAAGACTTTTTGATTACACCTTGTGCCATTTTAATAGCATTGGTGATATCTTCTGGTTTTCGTTGCTTGATAATTTTCAATGCATTTTTAACAGTTTTTGTAAAAATTTTCTTTACACAACATTTTTTCACCTTTTTCTTTAGTTTCTTAAGGTTTTTATTTAGCTTGTTTCCCATACCGAATTTGACTTTCATTGTTTAGGCTACTAACCATGCGTTTATTCGCTCACTATGTTTACTATCGGTTGATTTCGCTCTTTGCAACGCCTTTTCAACTAATATTTTATCTGCTTCGTGACGCTCATCCAAGTTCTGTGTATTACTATAAGCAATGTCGTGCTCTCTACATGCAGCGTCCAGTGGATTGATTCCTTTATCACCGCTTTCTAAGCGTTTTTTTAGTTTAGTTCCTGGACCACAAAATTGATAGCCCGGTAAATGAAGTTCAACTGGTAGAGAATTTATAGCTGTATTTAAAAGACCTCTTCCAATTACTGGTTGATTAAGACTGAAATTATTTGGATAAACGATTGTCATTTATACATCTTTCTAATTGAACTGTTTCGATATAAATGAATATAAAGGTGTGATAATTACGTATTTATATCATAAGCTAAAATGCGGTTCGTCAAGCAAGACAAAAATATTACTGTGAAAAATATGGATCTTGTTACTAATAATGCAACGAAACTCAGACACAGTTCCCTTCTGCCGAATTCAATTAGATGTCTTATTGTTGGTCCCTCGAATTGCGGAAAGAGTAATGTCATGTTGAGTTTAATAGAAAGTCCAAATGGCCTAAAGTTTGCCAACATATATTTGTACTCAAAATCATTATATCAACCTAAATATGAATATCTAAAACGGTTAATAAAACCAATTCAAAATATGGGATTCTTTACGTTTTCCGAGAACGAAGAAGTGCTCAAGCCGAATGAAGCAAAAACCAACTCAATAATGATATTCGATGACGTAGCTTGTGAGAAGCAAAACAACATTCGAGAATACTTTTGTATGGGCAGACACAAATCTATTGATTGCTTTTACTTATGCCAAACATATACAAGAATTCCCAAGCATTTGGTGCGCGATAATGCCAACATGATTATTATGTTTAAGCAAGATGAGATGAACATGAAGCACATATACAATGATCATGTCGGAACAGATATGGCTTATAAAAAATTTATTAATATATGCGGAGAATGTTGGGAAGATAAATATGGATTTCTTGTAATAAGCAAAGACGATCCAATTGATGGTGGACGTTACAGAAAGGGATTTGATACATACATTCACCTATAATATGGATGGTTACCATTATATTCATATTAGTATGCTACTTAGCTTTCAACTGATAACATTGATATAACTAAACTGTTGAAAAGGTGTTCAAAGCTGTTCAAAAGCTGTTCAAAAGGTGTTCAAAAGCTGTTCAGAGCTGTTCAAAAGGTGTTCAAAAGCTGATCTGATATATTGTATGTTGTTGCTAAAATGGATGACAAAATATTAAAAGACCTGATTAAAACAGAAATTTAAGAATATAAAATTAGGAAAAGCAGATTTAGAGAATGAATTAGAAAAGACATTTAGCCACATCACAAAACCTCTAAAAGAAATAGTCAACCACTCCAATACAAATTATAATAAGGACAAGCATAACATTAAATACAATAAGGTACCGCTAAAAGTAAAAACAAGTACTCCAGCTAAAGCACGAAAAGTCGATTTCTCAATCTCAATCTTATCAATAGTAATGACGATGAAGACGACGACTTTTTCTCTCAAATAGAAGATGCAGAAGATATAGTGAATAAATCAAGCGAAACAAAATTATTCTCTGAACTCGATACTACAAGCGAAGATCCAAAATCTACTGAATCAATTCTCTATCCCGACTTAGAAAAACAGAATCGGTTGGATACCACATATGGTCCATACAAGGGATCTGATGGCAAATGGCGAATCGGTAATAGCCCTTTCTCATTACGCGATGATAAAATAATAATATCCGATAAGAGTTGGAACTGTACACCCGGATTGCTACAATTATTATTCAGCAAAGAACCATCAAAATATGATGATAAAGATCTACAAGCTTACAAAAGTATTTTAGTAAATACTAGTGCTCACAAACTTCATTTTAACAGCACTGGACGAGCAAAGGGGAGTAGAGCCTTCAAATACACCGACATCATAAAGCCATTATTCAGTGAGACAACTCCATTGACTACCTCACAAAATCAAACTAAGGGAAGCGGTTTAATGAGTGTTAACAAGCAAAAGCCAAACTATATATATTGGGATGATCCAAATGAGTTGGTAGATAGGTTAAGGCTATTAGTATCATCACAATCTGCAGGAAACACCAATCACAACAACGAAATAGTTTCAATACTCGAAGAACTTAGGGAAGCTAATATAATTGCGTAACTATCATATAAATAACCACAATTTCCATAAATACATATAATTGTAAAATGAGCGTCGACAAGTTCGGTCATTATTCCATAGAGAAGTCATTAAACAACAAATTAAAAAGAAATTTTACAAGAGCCTTGGGATTCAATTTGGACAATGATAAAAACTTGGATCTCCATTGGAAACGCTTAAGGAATATTAATACTCCTGTCGAAGACAATGATGCAGTAACAAAATCATTTGTTGAAGATATAATAGTATAAATCGAATCAAAGTGGAATTTCAAAGAGAAAACAATTTACTAAAGCAAAATATTTACAAAGAAATCAAACAGACTCACATGCAAATTCAAGCAGAGAACTCATTGGTAAAGGAAAAAATAGATAAAGACATTGAAAAAGTTAACAAAAATCATCAATTACTTGTTGCAGATAGTATTAAACAGATAAAGGTTGAATTTAAAGAAGAAAACGATATACTAAGGGAAAAAATAGACAACGACATTAAGCAAGTCATACAGAATCTTCGGTCACTTGTTGAAAATAGTACTACTCAGATAAGGGATTATTTTAAAAACGAAATCCATATACTAAGTGATAGAATACTTAGAGTCGTTACAATAATATATGTAAAATTCCGAAACAAGAACCAACACGTCGACAGTAATAACAAGAATTATGTAGATGATATAAGCGAAGGGCTTGAGCGGTTTACAAGTATCGTAAATGAAGAACTAAATAAAGGAAAGTCAATAGCTGAAATAGAAAAGAAAGTTGGCGATATAATCTTAAATTTAGCAGAAAATGAAGAGAGGTTTAGTAGAGGAGCTTCACAGACAAGCTCGTAAGAACTTTAAGCGAAGGCGAGTAATAACCAAGGGAATAGATGACCTCTGGCAAGCAGATTTAGTGGAAATGGGTAGTTATTCTACACATAATGATGAATACCGCTTTCTTCTAACTGTAATAGACACATTCTCGAAATATGGCTGGACCCTTAAAATCCAAAAACGGTATTGATGTTACTAAAGCCATGAAATCCATACTCGATTTAAGACGAACACCAAGCAATTTACAAACCGATGACGGCAAAGAATTCTTCAATGGAAAATTTCAAAATTTAATGAAAAAATATAACAACAACCATTATTCTTCGTACAGTGTTTTGAAGGCGTCAATTGTTGAACGTTTTAATAGAACGTTAAAGCAGATGATGTGGAAGGAATTTAGCTATCATGGATCATATCGATGGATTGACAAGTACCAAAGTTTGATCAACGAATACAATCACAAAAAGCATCGAACCATAAATATGGCTCCATCTGAAGTGAATCGAGCCAATGAAAAGTTATTATTAAATACTGCCTACAACAACTTGAAAATATTTAGGAAGCCAAAGTTTCGGGAAGGAGATTATGTGCGTATAAGTAAATATAAACACATTTTTGAGAAAGGCTATACACCGAACTGGACAACAGAAATATTCAAAATTAAAAATATAAGAATTACAAACCCAACAACGTACATTCTTGAAGAGTATCAAGGGAATCCAATTAGAGGAGGATTCTACGAAAGTGAACTACTGAAAACAAAATATCCCAGCATATATCTGGTGGAAAAAGTTCTTAAAACTAAAGGCAGGCAAATTTTTGTCAAGTGGCTAGGATTTAGCAATGATCATAATTCTTGGATCGATAAAAATGAAATTTTATAAAATTGTAATAAATATATTTTTTAAATATTTATATTGTTCATATAGTAATAACATTATTATTATTATTAAAAAAAATTGTAAATAAAAAAGATTGCATCTGACTTTTCATTTCATTACTCAACCAACTTTCAAGATGTCAAGAACTCTTACTTTAAGTGGAAATAAATCCATTTTATCGTCTAATTATTTTCCACCCATAGATTTAGAGGGAAAGTATGTGTGTGGTCTCGTAGACTTTCATAGTTAACACACTATACCGAATGTTGATTACGAAAATAATTTATTTCACATTGGCGATCATAGCATTGAGATTCTTGTCGGTTCATACGAACTTGACGACATTGCTGAATTTATTAAAAATAAATATGTTAGTATAGATCCACATGAGAACCTGGAAATATCCGCCAACCCCAATACACTGCAAGCAGTCGTAGGATCCAGTAAAAATAACATTTTCTTTAATAAGGAACGCACCATTGGGTCACTATTGGGTTTCAGTAAAAAAGTATTGGAAGCAGGAAAACTGCATACATCAGACTTACCCGTGTATATAACGAAAAAAAAACGCAATACACATTGAGTGCGACATAATTAGCGGCGCCTACATTAACAACATACCAGCTCATACAATCCACATGTTTGCATTAAATGTTAGTCCTGGCTATAAAATAGACGAGATCCCTAAAAATGTAATCTATTTGCCAGTAAACACCAGACAGATAAGTTCAATTACTGTGAAAATCGTTGACCAAAACGGTAATCTAATTAATTTTTGCGGAGAAACAATAACACTCAGACTGCACCTAAAACCGCAGGAGCAATGATTGTGTATAATAAAAGCGCATACCCAGGTGAAACTACATTCACTTCTTCTTTACCATTTGAACTGACAAGGTCGTCCAAGTCGCAAACACATCAAAACGCTCTACAACGTAAAAAGCTGTCATTTGAAAATAAAGAGTTTCTAAAATCTTTGGGCTTAAAACTAAAGACAAACTGAAATTAAAATGAGTCAAATACTTGATGTTCTACAAACGCCGCTCTACGATGACAGTATTATTAAAAAGGAATACCATAGCTATTCACCATATTTACAATCATATAACAGCAATGACGAGATACGGATAGCCGTTAAAAATCAAGATCTTTACCTTCTACCCAGTGAGAGTTTAATTTACATTGAAGGTACAGTGTCCTTAGAAAATGGAAGCGCAACAGCTAATGTAAAATTAAAAAACAATTGTGTTGCATTCATGTTTGATGAAATTCGCTATGAAGTTAATGGATTAGAGATCGATCGTACGCGTCACTTGGGTGTAACTACAACAGTAAAAAATTATGTCTCATTAAATTCGATTCAAAGTAACATGCTCAAAAATGCTGGATGGTTTTCAAAGAATGAACTTGAAATAAAGAACGGATATTTTAATTTCTGTATACCATTGAAAATGCTATTGGGATTTGCTGAAGACTTTAACAAAATTATTTTAAATTCTAAACATGAACTTATACTACTGAGATCGAAATCCGATGAAAATGCTGTTTATTCAACTGTTGCTACCGAAAATATAAAATTAACTATAACTAATATCACATGGAAAATTCCCCATGTACAGTTGGCTGATTTTGCAAAACTACAACTCTTTCAAACGATCCACAGTGGAAAACCTTTATTAATAGCATTCCGTAGTTGGGATTGTCATTTTAATCCGGTACTCACTCAAGGAAACAATCATCTGTGGAATGTAAAATTATCACCGCAGAATGAAAGACCACGCTTCATACTTATTGCCTTTCGACGAGATCAAAAATTTCAACATTGTCATTTAACCGATGTAAAAGTACACTTAAATTCTGATACATATCCCTATGATGATCTCAATCTGAATTTTGACCGTGATCGTTATGCTATGCTTTATGATATGTATTTGAAATTTCAACAAAATTACTTTGCGCGCGATTCCCAACCTCTGTTGCTGCCTGAAGACTTTAAAGATACAGCTCCGATAATAGTGGTGGATGTAACTCATCAAAACGAAGCGATAAAAACTGGACCAATTGATATTCGAATTGAATTTCAAACATCGAAGAATATTCCAGCCAATACATCAGCTTATTGTATACTTATACACGATAAGTTGATTGAATATACTCCAGTGACTGGCGAAATTAAAAAAGTTGTCTAAGTGAAATGGGGCAAGAAAAATTTGTAACCTTGGATGTGCAAGGCTTCAAAGGAAATTTTAATGAGTTTATAGTTAAAGAGTTGGCAGTAACCTTCAGCTCTAGTGAATATCAAAACTTTATCATCAAACCACCATTTGAATTTAGAGACTTATCTTTAAAATATAAAAAGCAGGCGAATTGGCTGTATCACAATCATCATGGATTTCGTTGGAACGATGGATCTATCTCTTTTAATAGCGTTGAGAATTTCTTGAAATTAAATATTAAACATAAACTTGTATATGTGAAAGGAGTTGAAAAATCTAAATGGATTGAAGAAATCTTGGGGAAACCTGTATTGAATCTCTTAGAGATACATACTTACTACAAAGAATATGCCATTCCCATAATGGACACTGCGCGCTGGAAAATGCAATCCTACTCCGAGATTTCATTGATAATAAATAAAAGATTATAATGCAATGCAAAAGATTTAAATGTTAATATATAATTTTATTAATTGAAAATAAATGTTTTTCTTAAATCTATTTACAAAAATTTTTTTCTTAAATCTATTTACAAATTTTTTCTTATTTATTTTTATAATAGTTATAATTAATATTCTATAGTTCTATATCCATAAACATGTCTTCATCTATATCTAACTCCTGCTCTAAATCTATTTTATAATGCCCCCACGCATATGTGTTTATACTATCATTTCTAATAAAACGCTTATCATCTAAAGGGCTTAAAGCTATCTTATGAACTAGTTGTGTATATATTTCATGTATCTTAGATCTAAATATATACATGTCTCCATATATAATTTTCTTATGAACTAAACAATCTTTATAATCACTTAAACTTAAAGTACTTACTACAGATTGTTTGACACCTTTTGCTTTCTTAATCTCTATGATATTTTCTATACTTATTGAATACATTTTTGACCTGAGCCCAATAAACTCTTGCATAATTTCCCCCTTATTCTCATCCTTCATCATACCAAGGACTTTGGCGTTTCTAAGGGGGAAACCATACACATTATCCACGGGATATTCAGACGTATCAAACTTTAAATCGATATCATCCCGAATATCCCTATAGAAATCTTCACACTGAACAGAATATATAAAAGAATCAGTGTCCATATAATTTAATTTGAGATTTGTTGCGAATTTAGGTTTCATGTAACTATAATGGAAGTCGTACATTTTCCATTTCGACAATTCCAAAACAACAAATCCCAAATATATAGGTTTGTTATAAACAGATCGAGCTCTAGACATTTGTATAGCAACCATATCTTCTGTAAACTGTGTACAGCTGTGGAAGTTTGGTTTGGCAATTAGCGATCGGGCTCCTAACCGCCTTCCCCTACTTTCCCAATCGGTTACTATTTTGACATCTTTACGCTTGTCTACATTTTCCATAGTCTTTCCATACACCGCGTTGTTTAGCAGTTTGAAAAAATTCTTTTCAAAAGTATTCTTTGCTAAACTGCGATGATGGGTATTTAGATTGATATATTCACTTAACCAAGAAGACTGCTTAAATTTCAATATTTTATATACTTTCTTCAACAACATACCATTTTCTATACATTGCTGAAGATTTCTATAATGAATGACATAGCGAGTTTTGTTGGTTAAGTCAGTAATCAACTTTTTAGATTTTGAATTACCCACAGTTTTATTCTCAGCACAAAATGGTAAATCATTATGTACATCATGTAAATTCTGTGGGTAATCCAAATCTACTTCAAGTATGTATCCGATGGGAGAATCGAATAGAATTTTAAAAACGTTGAATTGGTCAATATTTTCCATCCATTCGAATCCCCCATAAGGTAAATATTGCGACATTGCCCATCCATACAGATTGTTGGCATCCAAATAAGTTAAATATGTTAATGGTTTACTTTTATCGTAACCCGTCATATACTTATTATTTGCCTTGGAATGCCTAGTGCTACATTGGACAATGCCGCCTCGAATACTTTTTTGCACGAAAAGGTGCATGCAATGAAGAGGTGGCATTCATAACCAGAAAAATTATGGAAAAATACAGGCACAAGCCTGTACAACCAAAGCTGCCCTTGATGATGATGGTGTTGCTGTTGATGGTGATGATGATGATGGCGTTGCTGTTGATGATGCTGCTACAGATGTTGATGATGATGATTTCGAGTGGATCAATTTTATGTGTCTGCGCATAGCATCCAGTCGTGCAAAATTTTGGCCACAATGTTCGCACTGGTATACCACACTTTCATGCTGTCCTTGCACATGCCTTTTGAGGCTGCGCATTGCAGTGAACTCCTGTTCACAAACATTGCACATGAAGCTCTTCATTTTTATTTTTGTTACAAATATTTCACTTGCTTTTTAAATAGTATATGTAGCTTTTTTTCTTTAGAATTTTCACTTGATTGTGAATAATATTGTGCAATTTTTAATTGTTGTTAAATTTGTTTATATTTTATGAACTTTTTAAATAGTATATTTAACTTTTTTCTTTAGAATATTCACTGACTTGTAACTAATATTGTACAGTTTTTAATTGTTGTTAAATTTGTTTATATTTGATTAACATTTTAAATAGTGTATTTAACTTTTATTTCCCACTTTTACTTCTCCGAACTGTCACTTGATTGTAAATAATTACTATTGTTCAGTTTTTAATTGTTATTAAATTTGTTTATATTTGATTAACTTTTTAAATAGTGTAATTTCACAACTTTTCACAACTTTTTACCGTTGTAGAGCGTTTTGAGACTTTGGTGTTTGCGACTTTAACGACACATTTACAATTGACCCTTTATTCTCGATGTAGCTAATTATATGCTCATGGATGTTTGTTTACATTATGATTCCGTGCAAAAATTTCTAAAGGTCCGTTGAGATGAAGAAAAAAGAACAACAAAAACCACATAGCAAAAATGACGAACAGCAATTAAATCAGAGCAATAAAAAAGAAATAAAAGTTCCAACAACAAAGAGTACACCCCAAACGCAAACAAAAACAACGACACTCAAGTACCACAAACGATACACAAGCGGGCAGAGATCAAGGCAGAGGAACACACTACACTCGCAACAGACAGCACGCCGAGCTATGTATGTCTGTCTGTCAGTCTATATGTATGTGCGTCTATATGTCCGTCTGTCCCTCCCTCCCCTTCCTCCCTCCCTCCCCTTCCTCCCTCCCTCCCCTTCCTAAATAATAAATTTAATTTAATAATTGTAATTCCTAATAATAAAATATAAATTGTAACATAAGTAAGAACATAACACATAAAGTAACATAAATTAGGAGCAATTAGAATAATAGATTAATAGTGAAATTACAGATTTCTGTAAATTTCGTCTCCTAGATCCTGAGCAAATCTAAAGCGCTCCAAATTAAAAGCCAACTAAAACGTTTTCACTCTTCAATCAAAGAAGAAGTGTTCTGCTGTTCGGTCTGGGTACAGCTCTCAGTAACTTGAGAAATTCTGTGATTCGTGTTGAGTCTGCGCTGTGGTGGTGGTAAAGAGCACCATGTATCAAGAATATATGGACGGTTAAAAATAAACGCTTCACAAGTTCGTTCGTTTTCTTTAAAGCCTTTATAAATATCTGACCCGCTATCGTTAACACACTTTCATTAATAACATTTTCTAAAAGAGTGCTTTTCTTGACCAAAAAGAGCTTGAATAAAATAACCCGCTAAAAAATTGCCCACTAATGTAATAGGCCTTGATTTTAATTTGCACAGAAATGAATACAATCCGGAATTAAACTGATTGCGAAATATTTACGTATGAGTAGTTACATTAAATACACTGTTAGTAGTTAGCAATCATTATGACAGAGGAAAATAAATTTAATTATCGAAAAATAAAAATTATAAACTAGCACACGTAATTAAATAAAAGTACAAAAATGCTTATGTATACAAATGTTAGAGGGTAATTGGCATAAGACGCAAACGAACCTAGCTGTAGGACATGTAGGATGAGTCGCAACCTAGAAAATTAGTATGCGAGGGGGTCAATTTCTTCCCATTCCTGCGGAGAGGGAATTTTCTAAAAGACGACGAATCGGAAAACTTCTCTAAAACTAACGGTAACTCTTAGATCATTTCTGCTCACTGTTTTTCAAAGCCAAATATCTGCTCTGTAGCCTCATTTTAAAAATCTTGCTTGAAATTTTCTTCAAGTGCTTCAATTAGTCAGATGGCTCTTCCCTGCTCATATGGGACAGGTATGGCGAGGCGTGGCCTTAAAAACCTTTTCATTTTCAGAAATTACAAATCTAAATAAAGGTATAAAGAACCTTTTCCATAATTTATAAGAGAATTTATTAGATAATTAAAAAAAAAAATTGCGACCAAAACAATTGTTTGTATTTACAAAATTTTATGTTTCGGATCATCTTTCTCAAAAAGAGAGACTGACTGAAATCGGACTAGTACCACTCCTACTTTTTATAGCGAATATGAATTTATCCGTGCTTTTAGCTCAATTTCTAAGCTTGTACTTTGAATTATTAACCCGAGTTATTATAACCCCGAGATATTAATCCCAAGTTAAATTTCATTCGCACATTTCGCAACTGACTCACGTACGCATAGCGCACAGGACGCGTGCGTAAAAAAATAGTTTAGCGAACGCGCGTTTTATGTTGACCGTTTTAAGTAAACAAACAAAATCTTACGTTCGTAAAATACTGAAGACAACACATGTACATGTACCATTTCAAAATCGGTGGTAACTTTAGGAGTGTCGGACATATTGTAGTCTATTGTAGTTATAAGCCCTATTCATTTTTGATATATACATATTTTTAAACTCGAATTCAAATGTAAAAAACATAATGGCTGACAGAATAGCTACTTGACAGAATACTCAAAATGTTGAGTTTATGTATCATAGAATTTTTTCCCTTGAACAATTGTCGTCCGCTACCGGAACACGTTGAGGAAGCAATGCATTCCAGGAATAAAACACTCAATATTCAGCGGTCTGCCTGGAATACACTCAATGATATCATTGATTGTAATTACGACTTATTATTGTCTAAATTAAATAAGCAAAAGGTTATATAAATAGAAGTGCATCATAACGCGGCCTCCGCTCCTAACGGGAATCCAGTGTTTAAAAAACTTCTTCAGGAAAGGAAAATCGATGTGACGCTTGAAGAAGCCTAATGGCCGGCCCAGACTGTGACTGCACTGATCTATATATTTACTTTCCTGATTCCCATTTCGTTAGACTAACTAAAAAGCAACAGAAGTTACAGAAGTTAAATAAATACAACAGAATCAAACAAATGATTTCATTTAGCTGGGAAATATTTGGCCCCCTTGTGAACACAATCACAATGACTACAAAAGCGCCAACAGCCTCACAACGTACTCGCAGCAGAACGACTGTGAACTAGAGGTGAGCGATTCCGTGATTTTTCCGGAGCAGCTCCGACCTGTGACTGTGACAGTACTGTCACAGGTACAAAAACACGTGACTCGTGACAAGGCATTCGCTATAAAACGAGTGCGCAAAAACTTGCTAGATTTCTACCTACAGTATGCAACAGAGGAAACAAGAAACGAACGATTACGGAAATGACAAATTGAAAGTTACAAATTGAAAATAACAACTAATGAAGAGAAATATATATTCGGGAAATCAAAAATACAGAAATATTTATTTCATTTATAATGAAACATTAATTTAATAATTATTTAATATTAATAATATTAATTAATAACATGAATTAACATTAATTAATGTATTTATAATTAGTATTTAAAAATACTAACATATGCAATTTGTTGTCGCTCAGACTGCTTCGACGATCCGTCAGTATTTGCCCAGCTCTGGAGAATATAGAATATAGCTTTTGCTATAGGAACGAAGTGAAGCTATGAACATTCGTTAATTTTAAAAGCATTCATATTTTACTGAAGTCATACTTCATGAATACAAAAACCAATTTTAAGTAGTTAAAACTACTGATATATACATGTTTTATATGTATAAAAAATATTCTTGTATTAATATTTTATTACCAAATTAATATTTGTATTTTTTCAAAATAATGAAGGCAAAATCGTATTGAAAGAGTAACATGTTATTAAGTTCATTCCGTATTTTACAATACGCATTTTTAAAATTTGTATTTGATCTGCATGATCATAGTCTAAGGATGAAAAAACAACGGCTACATAGATATTTACACATATAAACTTTCCTTAATGTCTTCAGTAGTATCCAAAATATCGTACAAATATTGCAAAATATCTAGTAAAATAGGTAATCCCACAAAATCCAGACAGGAAATCCCTGATTGCGACAAATTGCACAAAAAAGGGCATCACTGCTTCTAGTTGGAACAATGACTCGTTGTAACAATAACGAAACGGCAAATAACCAGCAAACTGTGACTCGTGATTTCATTTCAACGAATTCGCAGGCTGTAAAATACGCACCGAACCTGTGACAGGCCGTCACAGGTTCGGAGCGTTTCAATACCAACTGTGACTCGTGGTTGCATTTCAATGAAATCACAGTTCGTTAAATATCGTTCCGCTGTACCTGTGACAGCGAGTCACAGGTTCGGAACGTTTTGGATCGCAACTGTGACTCGTGATTTTGTGTACCTGTGACAAAATCACAGGTCGTGAAATATCGCTCAGCTCTAATATGTATGTATGTGTCTATGTCTGTTCGTCTTCCCACCCTACACTTTCCCATTCCCTCTTCCCCCCAACCACTTTTGCCATCAAGCTGATCTCCTACCTAACTGTAACACTGGATTTATGAACAATTCAATTTGTGTATGTTCACTGTCCATCTGTCTATTCGAGCGTTCGTCTGTCCGTCTATATGTATGTCCGTATGTCGGTATATATGTATGTATGTCTGGCCGTCTATATGTATGTCTGTCTATATGTATGTATGTCCGTCTGTCTATCAGTGTGTCCGTTCGTTTGTCAATCAGACCATGAGAAATATTCCTAAGCAGAAAGTACCGAAATTGTCAACTCAAATTCTGAGATTGAAATAATTGTATTAATATATATGTACATTCAATAAGTGTGGTCGCGAGGCAATCGAACACTTGAAATGCCCATAAATCATTTACTAAATCTACAACAACGACATACCAAAACTACTACCCAGCCATTCGCATCCATTCAAAGTTCAATATGCAAACAAATTCGAATATGTTCTAAATGACCAGTTGCGTTTGTTTACATTATGATTCTGTGCAAAAACAAAAATCTCAAGTACCACAAACAATACACAAGCGGGCAGATATCAAGGCAGAGGAACACACCACACTCGCAACAGTTAGCACGCTGAGCTATGTATGTCTGTCGGTCCGTCCGTCTGTATGTATGTCCGTCTGTTTGTCTGTCTGTCTGTATGTATGTCCGTCTGTCTGTCTGTCTCTATGTATGTATGTTTGTCTGTCTGTCTGTATGTATGTCCGTCTGTCCGTTTTTACACGCCTACTTTGTCACGCCCCTATTGCCACACCCACTTTTGGCACGCCCATTTTGTCACACTCCTATTGCCACGCCCACGCTGCCACGCCCACTTCGACGCGCCTACTTTTTACGCCCATTTTTGTCTCGCCCCCCATTTGCCACGCCCATTTTGTCACGCCCCTTGCCACACCCACCTTTTGTCACGCCCCTGTTGACACGCCCATTTCCCCGCACCTGTTGCCACGCCCCATTTCCTTCCTCCCTCACCCTCATCCCCTTTCTCTCCCTCTCTCCCCTTCCTCTCCCTCCCTCACCTTCCTCTCCCTCCCTCCCCACCCTCTCCCTCCCGCCCCTCCCGGTGTCCGTCCGTATTTATATCTCTTTCTCACTCCCGCCCACACAACCGTATAGCGCCATCTCACTCTAACACACGCAAAGCATAGCTCCCAAATAGCTCCCAAATTTCAGTTGTCCCAGAAGGTACATATACCTACTACTTCGCTTGTTACAAAATGAGCAAATTATTCTATTCGCCGCTCCCTGTGTAGTGTTCTGTATCGAAGTTGGTTGCCTGGCAATTTTTCCTCCTGAAGCTCTGCCCTGACTTTCATGTTGAATTTGTTCTTGTTGGGTATACTGCATGGTGGCGAGGCGTGGTGAATTCATATTAATCTGAACTGTAATCGATCAACCGATCCACCTGTTCAACCGATCAACCATATCGACCCAGTTGAATGTCATACTAATATTAATATTGTGGTAACCATCGAATTAGTGAATGTATGTATATATCAAATACCATTTTATATCGTCCACTATTACTTGGATTGCCTTTGTTACAAGAAATCCATATTTATCTTTCCAACATTCTCCGCATACATTAATCAATTTTTATAAACCATATCTGTTGCGACATGATCATTGTATATGTGCTTCATATTCATATGAGCCTGCTTAAACATAATAGTCATATTAGCATTGTCGCTTATCAAATGCGCGGATGTTGGGAATTCTTGTATATGTTTGAATAAATGAGAGTAAGTTTGGTATGAGTAAAAAGCAATCAATAGATTTGTGTCTGCCCATACAAAAGTACTCTCGAATGTTGTTTTACTTCCCTCAAGCTATGTCATCGAATATAATTATTGGGTTGGTTTTTGCCTTAAAACAGTCTCCAAATTTATGCAGAACCCAATGTTTTTATCTAAAAATAATTGCTATTTCAACTGCTCATACTGTCATTTATATAATTTACAGATACGAGTATATGTTAATAAAATTTAGTCCGTTCGGACTGTCTATATTAAATTCAGTCTTTTCGCGATTAGAAGGGCCAACAAATATAGAATTATAATAGAATTCGGTGGTAGTCTTATACATGTTATTATTTAATTAATTAATTAATTATTTAATTATTATTTATTATTTAATTTAATTATATTTATTTATCCACATAGTATTTATTTTTACCTATTTTTATATTTATTTGATTTCAGATTTATTTTTTATTATTTATATTATTATTTATATTTATTTATTTCAGATTTATATATATTATATTATATTTATATTTATTTTTGTAACTTGATTAGAGTCTTATGTTTTTATTTTGTTTTAAATGGTTTGTTTTATTCCGCTATCTCAATTTATTTGTTTGCGGCATAGACATATTTATATTTCCAGTTATATATTTTGTTATTGAAGCTAAAGTAAGTATTTTAATTGCATTTATTAGTTCTATTATTTCTAGCTGTGTTATTGTAATAATTTCCTTTGTTTTATTGATAGGAAGTGGATATAAATGTAGCACTGAATGTGTTATGTGGAGATTCTGATGCTGATGTGGAGATTCTGATGCTAAAATAATATGTAGGTCTATTATTTCGTATGTGCTTTCTTAAGAAACTAAATTTGTGGATTGTTTAAGTATGAATACTATGTATTTCTTGCCTCTATTAGGAGTTAATATAATTTTAATTGATTGTCTCGCTAATAGTTTGTTGATTTATATTGCTAGTGTGTCGATATTTAAGTGAATTTTGGTTTATGAGTTGCAATTATGTTATCATACTGATATACACAACTGGGCTCATAAAATTACTAGCCCGATATTGTAGATGTATCTATGAGTTTTCTATCCATTTTTCCGCTCAAAGTCCCTTGTTGTTGGTTTCTAAAGATTGTTTCTATTATCATTGTCGAACTTTTATCTGGTGACTCATTATAATAAGAAGTAGTGTTTATATATCTATTTGCATTATATTATATTTCCATATTAATGTTTATTTCATTTCTCCGTCTTATTAATTTGGAGTTGGGTTTTGAGTTAAAGGCCTATGGTCTTTAATGATTTTAAATTTATGTCCTAAAAAGAATGATATGAAAAATTTTATTGTGCAAATGAGATTCATTGAGATTAAGCCTTGTTCGTCTCTCTAATGGAATCATGATCGCATTAGAACTCATTTAGCTATTCGACTGAAATTTAACAGAAATGTAGGAGTTCCCTATTTCCGTGTATGTACAAATCAATATGTTTCTTTTATTGTTTCTTAATAATTATAGGTTTCCCTTAAAGTTAGAGTTTAATATGTTGGAACGCTACCTTAGCATTTTCCATTCAAAGTTATAGTTAGACATCTTTAAGTGTTTCGCTGCGGTCGAATATATAGATATCGTTTTCGGTTATTTATAGACTATATAATGATCCCTAACTAAAATCCAGTATTTTTATCGCTTAAAGAAAATTCTTATGGTCCATTCCAAAGTATAAAAGGTTGTAGTCAAGCTTCATTCAAGCAGCTATTTTGTTCGTTCAATAGAATTCTTTACAAGAGAAATAATTTAAGCTACACAAATCTCTAACATTTAATATTGAAATAAGAAGTTGTTACCATTTAGACTAAATTGTTCATAGTATATAAGCTAAATTTTGGTAATAGGTTTTAATAGTTTTAAGCTGAATTTTGGTATGACTATTTTGATGGTTCGGCTACGCAGAAGAAAAGAAAAAGAATTAGAACTAATAATAATAGTAATAAAATAAAAAAAAGAACAAGAAAAAGAAAAAAGAAGAAGAAAAATAAAATAGGAGTAAGAATGACATCCTAGCTTTACCAACTCAAGCCTCTCATGTCTTTACTTCAATGTTAGGCTTTGAGGCTTTTGTTTCCCAAAATTTAATAATTTAGACAACATTTAATCGCAAATTTATTCCTAAAATTTTAAACAACAACAATATCTCTTTTCTCAAAGATATGTTTACTAATCCATTGCTCATTAACTAACTAAACCCTATCAAACAAATCTCTTACTCCTAGAAGCAATAATAATCATCTCTAAAGAAATATTATTTAAAACACTGAAATTAAAAAAATATATTACAAGAAAGTAGTAGTACTAGTATTATAGTATAGTAATATTCAAATTGATGAACAATAACCATGTTGAACATCTACCAACATTTTCTATATGTGTCAGTGTAAAAGAAAAAAAAAAAAATAATAAGCGATAATAACCGAATAAAATATGTGTGTCTTTCATCGACATAAAAATTCACACGCACATCAAATGCTTATCCTAACAGAATCTATACAACGAATAAAAAGAAGAAGAAGAATATGGCATCCTAGGTTTGCCTGTTTAAGCCACGCATGTCACCATTTAAATATCAACAGCATGCATCTCTATTACTAAAACTAAAAAAAAACAAAAAAACAAAAAAACAACAATACAGCAAGAAGAGTAAATCGTCTACTACTGCAACAATATAAACCTAACTCCTACAACAATAACACAAGCAAAATTCCGACAAACCCGTTTCTACTGCTTCATCAGTCTCTTGCTACATCAGCCTTAAAATTTCAAGAACAACAACATGATACATTTACTATATATACATATATTTTTACTATATATATGTATCTACATCTACTATATTAACTTATTCTACTTATATGTTCCAATTCTAGTTATATGTATTAAACATCCAAAAATTACGACAAACAGTAAACATTATAAATGAATAATAATAATAATGAATACGCTAAGCATAGTCCCACCCAAAATCCTACCAACCATCTTAATCCGCCTCCGTCGCTACATCTAGACTATCCACCTGTCCTTTACCTCTATCATTCTGTTAGTCGGTCCGTCTTTTCTTTCAAATTTAGAGCTATATGTGATACGTTGAAGAGTGCTTAACTGTTTCGTTGAGGATGAATATATAAATAACGTTTTGACTATTTGCTTATACATTATATGACTATTTTATGATTGTATACACGCGGAAAAAAAGAAAAAGAATAAGAAGCAATATTAATAGTAATGAAAAAAGAACAAGAAAAAGAAGAAGAAAGAGAAAAGAAGTGTAAGAATGGCAACCTAGCTTTACCAACTCAAGCCCCTCACGTCTACACTTCAATATAAATAACATGCGTCTCTCAATATCTCTTTTCTCAAACCCATCGCTCATTAACTAACTAAACCCTATCAAACAAATCTCGTACACCTAAAAGCAATAATAATTAGCGTTAAAGAAATATTATTTAAAACACGGAAATTAAAAATATGTTACAAACAAATTATACTAAAAATCATGTCATCAAATTTTCATTAATCCATATAGTCATATTGAAATTTATGAACTATATACAACCATATTCAAAATATAATCATAGCATTTTCTAAATGTCTTAGTATGAAAACAAAAAGACAAAAAATATTAAGCGATTAAAATATGTGAGTCTTTCTCCTACACTAAAATTAACTATCCATTAATTAAATTGTTATCCTACAGCAAAGAAAACAAGAATTAAAAGAAGAATACTATAAGAACATATTCTAGATTTATCTAGCTTAAGCCCTGCATTTTACTAGTTCAATATCGACAGCATGCGTCTCTATTCCTAAAAATAAAAAAACAACAACACCGCAAGAATAAATCGTCTACTACTACAACAACATAAATCAAACTCCTACAACAACAACAACATAATCAAACTCATACAGAAAATTGTTCCATAAGTGTATCGGTAGATTAGCTAACCATTAAATTAAATAACCCATATTAGTAATAACCTATGAGGCTACAAATCAAAATGAACTTGAAATGTTCATTTAGTACCTATATAACAAGAAAAAAAAAAATCTACACCCGGAAAGAAATAAAATAAAACAAGTATAGCATACCCAAAATAAAAAACAAGTATAGCATACCCAAGCATATTCCTAACGCAAATGTACCAAAATATTACTTCATGTGTATAAAATCCCTAAATTTGTTGTATTAACTCTTCTCGCACGGACATCAAATGCTTATTCTAACAGAAGCTATACAATGAAGAAACAGAATAAGTGGAGCATCCTAGGTTTACCTACTCAATCCTCTCGTCTACAATTCAATATCATTAACAAGCGTCTCTATTCCTAAAAATAAAACAACACAGCAAGAATAAATCGTATACAAAACAACATAAGCCAAACTCCTACAAGAACAAGAACAAAATAAACAAAAGAATTTTAATTCGTGCATGTTCACTGTCTCTGTCAGTCTGTCCGTCTATATGTATGTATGTTTGTATGTCCGTCTATATGTATGTATGTTTGTATGTCCGTCTATATGTATTAGAGGTGAGCGATTCCGTGATTTTTCCGGAGCAGCTCCGACCTGTGACTGTGACAGTACTGTCACAGGTACAAAAACACGTGACTCGTGACAAGGCATTCGCTATAAAACGAGTGCGCAAAAACTTGCTAGATTTCTACCTACAGTATGCAACAGAGGAAACAAGAAACGAACGATTACGGAAATGACAAATTGAAAGTTACAAATTGAAAATAACAACTAATGAAGAGAAATATATATTCGGGAAATCAAAAATACCGAAATCTTTATTTCATTTATAATGAAACATTAATTTAATAATTATTTAATATTAATAATATTAATTGATAACATGAATTAACATTAATTAATGTATTTATAATTAGTATTTAAAAATACTAACATATGCAATTTGTTGTCGCTCAGACTGCTTCGACGATCTGTCAGTATTTGCCCAGCTCTGGAGAATATAGAATATAGCTATAGCTTTTGCTATAGGAACGAAGTGAAGCTATGAACATTCGTTAATTTTAAAAGCATTCATATTTTACTGAAGTCATACTTCATGAATACAAAAACCAATTTTAAGTAGTTAAAACTACTGATATATACATGTTTTATATGTATAAAAAATATTCTTGTATTAATATTTTATTACCAAATTCATATTTGTATTTTTTCAAAATAATGAAGGCAAAATCGTATTGAAAGAGTAACATGTTATTAAGTTCATTCCGTATTTTACAATACGCATTTTTAAAATTTGTATTTGATCTGCATGATCATAGTCTAAGGATGAAAAAACAACGGCTACATAGATATTTACACATATAAACTTTCCTTAATGTCTTCAGTAGTATCCAAAATATCGTACAAATATCGCAAAATATCTAGTAAAATAGGTAATCCCACAAAATCCAGACAGGAAATCCCTGATTGCGACAAATTGCACAAAAAAGGGCATCACTGCTTCTAGTTGGAACAATGACTCGTTGTAACAATAACGAAACGGCAAATAACCAGCAAACTGTGACTCGTGATTTCATTTCAACGAATTCGCAGGCTGTAAAATACCAACTGTGACTCGTGGTTGCATTTCAATGAAATCACAGTTCGTTAAATATCGTTCCGCTGTACCTGTGACAGCGAGTCACAGGTTCGGAACGTTTTGGATCGCAACTGTGACTCGTGATTTTGTGTACCTGTGACAAAATCACAGGTCGTGAAATATCGCTCAGCTCTACTGTGAACTAAACATCGGCGATAATGATAAACTTTGAATCGTTGAAAGTAAACAGACAGATTAGAAAACGATCTGCCGAAAAACCTCAATAAAAACCTCACGACAAACAATCGGCACACATGATTTAGTGTTTCGCAAAGGATCACACTTCTTTGGAAGATCACACGAGAAGATAGCTGAGAACAACCCAATGCAGACGGAACAAATTGATAAGCAATATGGTCAATGAGTCAAAAATGAGTGTTATCCTCTGAACCTAAAGCGCAATATATGCATTGATTGAATTTGTGGATCAAAACAAGGATCTTCAAGTCCTAAGTTTTAGTAGGTGTACAATATTGTGTGTATGTGTGTTATGCAGACGTTAGAAACGAAAGGTAGTCTGAGCGATGGTGCGACTTGGCCGCATGAACAGAGACTGCTGTTGACAATGTTAATTTTAAAGAGGTGCTCAAGGTATCTGGTGTGGCCTGGCAAAACAATTAGGGGTCGAGCAAAGTTTAGATGCGATTTGGGCGACAGCCTCGTTGCCTTCAGTTCCCATATACATACATACATAGCTAGGATCCCATAGTAGGCGAATTGAAGACATGCAATTCAGTAATGATAATTCAACTGCAGATCATATCGACGGATTTGTCGACTTAGGAGCAGGAAATCGGAAAATAGTCCTTGCAAATAAATTTATTGTGTTTATGATACGAGGGATCTTTGGAAAACTGGAAATATATGCATCGCTTTTATTGCACCGCTGGAAGCATGAATTGTAAGTAAACATAGAAAACTAATCCCACACTCGTAAACACATGCAAAGGAAATACTCTATCATTGCTCGGTTAAGTGATAGCCGGTACTCGAACTGGTGATTAATCATAGAACAAATGGAATTGAGAATGGAACTTTTTTGTGGTTTAGTTTAGCTGGACTCATTTACAACGAGTAATAATTTATTAATTATATAAGATTTAATACATTTCATACTATACCAATTATACGTCATACTTTTAATTAATTCATTTTAATTATGGTCTATACTTTTTGTTAATTTATTTAATTTAATTTTATTTTATTAATTTTTAATTTCAGCTTAAGAACTGATGACAACACTCCTAGCGTGGTTTCGTTTGTGTTAGATATCTTATTAAACCTAAGAGCAATTATTGCTGATCAAGATGGTCCTTATATAACTTGTTTCAGAAAGTTGACAGTACATTTCCAGAGAAAGTATTTCATATTTCATGATAGAAAAATATTTATAATGTTTGACTACTGTTATTTATTTTAAAGTCTGCGTAACACTTTGCTAGCTAATGCTAGATATTGCTAGTTTGGCAGTGCTCAAAGAAGTCTATGAGATAGTCAAATCGACTACTCTGAAAATGATGCCAAAAATTGCGGTTATGCATATATGTACATATATCCCAAGATGTTTGATAAAATGAGAGTGGGATTGGCCCTGCAAACGCTAAGCAATGCGGTAGCTTTAGCAATTCGACACTGCATTGACAAAAATCTTTTTAAAAAACCAGAAAATATAGCGAATGCCAAAGCTATTCCCATTTAAAAAAATTGCGATGACGGTTTCGACTATGGCGAAAGCAAAAACTTTAGTGATTTAACAGAACTTTAGTGATGTTTAGTGAATTTTAACAAACACCCTGTAACATAACAAACTTTATATAACTTTTGGATACATTGAAACTTTCTTTGAAGAAGCAAAATCATTGCATTGAAGGTCTGAAGTTTAGTTTATAATCCATGCTTTCTTTAATTAATGATCTTTTTAATGATCCAAAACCTTCATTTGTTATGCTTGGAAGATTAAATCAAGATTCATTACAAAATTTTGTTTCCGTTTTAAGGTCAAAGTTGGGTAGTAATAAAAATCCTTCTGTGAGGGAAGTTCAATGCCTTTCCGCAAGAATTTCATCAATGAAGTTAATGACTCATCATTATCAGGTCCAAAACACAAATTGTGAGAATGATATAATTGAATTTTGTGGGTTACGAGTTAAGGACGAAATTAATTAGAATGTTTAATTGCAGTAATAGCGAACAACATTTAATAGAATTGGAAACATTTTCAATAGATTCTGAATCATTCATCAGTACAAAGAATTTTTAGTGACAAAAAGATTCTCTTACTAAATCCCTCAGACGACTTTTTAGAAATATGTAAGCAGCATTTTGAGGTACACAAATAGCATATCTTTGAAGCATATTTCCTTAAAAGGAAACTGTTTTCAACAAACGGATTAAAAACTTAATTAAGTTAGATTAAAATGTAAATAAAACTTAAAAACATTCAATATTAATAGTTAAGAGTAAATTAACATCATTCAGAGTTCCTTTTAAAACACGAAAATAAAGCATAATTTATGCTTTAATAACTATTTTGTTTTTCTATAGATTTGTTGTTTAGAATCTATTAGAAAATTAAAAATAGATGGCATGTTTTTCATCAAAGTTGCAAGCATTCGCAAAAATTTGATTAAGAACAAAAACCGAAACATCAAAATAAAAAAATCAATGTAAGACGACGTGAAATCAACGAGCAAACAACACACGTAAAGAATACAAACGAAGTTCTGTACAATGCAAAACACTTCGCTTTTATCTTCGGTTTTCTGCTTTACAGCCTGTTTAATTTATCTTCGTGAAATATGATTGTAATCTATTGGGTTTGGTTCAATATGCTAGAAAGGAACTTTAATCTAGTGTAATCCATCTTCCTCAATGGCGTGGAAGGTAACGCACCTGCCTTTCAACCTTGAGGACGGTGGTTCGAATCCCCATGCGCATGGATGTTTAAATTGTGTTTGTTCTTTCTCTCTCTCTACCTATCTATCCCCTTATCAGTCGATGGCCTTAGTTGCCAGTACTGTCCTATTTGTGTAGTAATTAATTACTGCATAATAATAATAATAATAATAATTAATTTAGTGTGATAACTTATATAATTGTTATTTAGGTTATGGAATCTAGATTAAGATTAATGTTTTCTTTATTTATATTATAGTTAACGAACTTATTGTATTATAAAAGATATGTATTAGTGTCCTCCGCACAAAATAATAATAAATAAATAAAAATAAAATAAAAAATTATTTATATTATAAATGTATGTATATGTACCATATGTGGACCATCTGATCTGCATAACACTTTTTTATCGTAAATGTCGACGATTTCGTCCATTTGCAATCCCAAATATCCGTACGCAACAAAGCATTTGTTTGCTATGATTCATTCAAATATCTCTATTCGTTTCAGTAGTAACAGGAGTAGGAACTCTTGTTGATCCAGCTTTCTTTAAACCAACGGTCGTTAGTAATTGACACCTTTACCTTACAGTATACGTGTCATGCTGAAACTATTTACATAACACGGTGTTATACAATTCAGTTCCTGTACTAATTTGTTGCAAATTCAAATTTATTTTTGGAATAAAACTATTCCTGGAATTTAAGATTTCATTTAAAATTTGTGTAAATTTCCATATTTGTGGAGAGATTTGTCGCAAAAAAGTATTCGCGCCTAAGACCATTGAAGAAATGCAGTCCCGACGACCGTTCGATGACACTGATTTCGGTAAGGAACGATCGTAGGTTGACATCGTCTGGGATTACAGTGTTTGGCATAATATAGGCCTCCATGTATGGCTTCGCCAGGGGTAACTGGGACTCCACGATGATCACTTTAAAAAAGTGTGTAGGTACAGCTACTGCATTGTACCCAATCAGGTGGTAAGATACAGACAAGCTGCCATCTTGCGCCCGTTCCGGCATGTACAGAGGCCCTGTACATACGTATACTGAACCGTAACGCAAAGTCAGGCTGCGCACATAGGCTTCCAGCTTATACCAAGCATTCTGGTTGAATCCCTTCCCCACTTGCGGAGCGATGTTGCTCAAGTAGAACGTTTCGTTGCAATGGGTCTGGTGGCACTTATGATTAGCTGCCGAGGCTAAGTGCCCGCGGTCGTAGCCTGACCCCTGATAGTCTTCAAGGCTTGAACGAAAAATTAAGGGTATATTTGTGTCTTCTTGATAGCGGGCATGACTTCGATTCACCGTTGAAATTTTGCTCACACAGGGTGCGCGTAGGTGTTCATACACCCAATGTGCGACTCGGTTACGTCGATCGTAGGACAGAACAAAATCCGAGTATACCCGTACATCGTCTAGGCCAGGAAAATCGTATTTCATGATATCCTCTAATACTGGCCGTTCTCCGGAGGAGAAACTTTTAAGTTTCCTTTCATCAAGCTTCAACAAGTCGAGCTGAAACTTTCAAGTGACATTAATACATTTATAAAATAAATTTTATGATTTATACATATGTAAATATAGTGCGGCCAATAGTACGTACCAACGCATATAATTTTGACCGTATAAAGAACGCGTAAGGATCATCACGCAAAAGTGTGTGCAAGTTTCTCAAAATAAAATCATGTTCATAGAAGGCACCAAGGAAGAACGAGGTAACAGCGGCCAAGGAGAGTAGAATAAATACTCTGGTTTTCGAAACCATATTTTTATTACGTATTTACATAAATTTTAACTGAAAATTGAACATTTTTCATGTTTTCTGTTATTGATTTTTTTTACTTCTGGCAGTCTGTGTCATATTCTTAGTTATGTTTTTTTGAAAAAGAAATCGAAAGTGAAAATTCGATAATTGATGACGCTTCGTTCAGAAACTCTCCAGACTAGTGCCCCATAAGTAGCAATTTTATTTTATACAGCTTTGGTACAACTCTTTGTTTTGTGAGTGAATGGATTTCAGTTATTTACAGATACGGTGTTTAAGAACCACTCGCACTTACTCATTGCAATTTCAAAACTTACTACCAAAGAACATACAATGGTGGTGTCATACCGTCAAGGCAGTCATCTTGAGGCCGTCTCAAAAAAAGCTGAGGCGCGTCTTCAAACTCGTATACGGTTGAGAGTGTGTTTGTAAGCGCTTTAATTTCAATGAAAGCACTGTCGGAGGGATTGATTTGACGTGTCAGTAGCAGCAGCAATATTGTCCTTTACGTACTGTTTGTCTATACCTACCGTATATTGGAATCTATCTGCATTTATGAGTTTAGCGCTAACGTTGAGATGAACGTGGATCGAAAGCTGTTCCACTTTTTGTAAACAAACCAATCAGAGCGTGCGAGTCTGTCGTCAAGATGCCTAGTGTGACACCCACCATTTCCCTTAACAAACTTTTCCTTTGTATGTTGATATGATATATTGTATGTTGTATATCTCCGTAATATGGTGTTTCCATAAAATGGTTTTTCCAGGTTTTTGGAATAAACTGTTTTAAGCCCCAAAACCACTCGTAAACTGTTTTAACTCCGTTGAAATTGTTGTTGCGATTCTTTCGGCTTTTTGATTGGGTTTTTAGTTTACAGCTCTGTTTCCAATTTCGGAATTACAGACAACCTATCTTTCTTCTTTTCTAGTGCCAATAAGTTAGAAAGAGATAAAGAGAAAGTGCCACAAAACTATTCTGCCAAATATCAAAACAAATGTAAGCGTTTTATGTCGTAAGTAATATGTTTATATAAATAAGTATAATATCTAATAAATGACAAAAATTTAACTATTTCAAATGCAGAAATCATCAAAGCGAGCTTTGTTGTCGATGTGGGCGGAAAATATGTTGCTGGACCTCTGGCAGGAAAACATTGACGGGTCTGCGAGGACTCCGCAAAAATGTCCACGTATATAGGGAGATGGTGGCGGATATGGCCCAACACGGGTATATGGTTGGTTTATTAATTGTATTATAAATGCGTAAATATACAAACACAAAAAAACAGCTGTTTTTTTCTTCTTTTCGGCTTGACAGCCCGGACCGGATTATGTATGGAAACACTTGATCAGCTAATCGATTTTCGAACACTATAACCGGATTAAATATTTTTATGGAAACAGGCTATTAATTACCAATACTTCTCTTTAACAAATCTCAATAGTTCTCAACTTGTTGATTGCAAATTTTTTAAAAATGAAAAGATACCGTTCAATTGTATTTAGTGTTGCCATTAACTCCATTTTTTTTAAAAAGTGACTTATACCACTTTCAAAATAAACGGCTCAAATGTCATTGAGATCAATTACAAGAAAAAATAAAGCAAAAGGTATTTCACTTAATTCAAGAGTTGTGTTAAAATTTTGTTAAAACCAGAGCCTGGAAATAACTGTTATGCTAAGTTTTTAAAAAGTTAATTTTTATTATAAAAGTCATAAGTTGACTTTTATTTTTGAAGGTGGTTTGATGACTTTTTCCTCTCAATTTTTATACCCTACACCTTAAGGTGAGGGTATATTCACTTTGTCACGAAATGTGTAACGCATAGAAATAGAGACGATAGGTATAGAAAAGTATATATATTCTTGATCAGCGTGACCTCCTGAGTCGATTTAGCCGTGTCCGTCCGTCTGTCTGTCTGTTGAAATCGCGATCACAGGAGAACCGGCGAAGACATCATGATGAAACTTTGCAGATATATTGTTTCTTGTGGTGTGCGGGTTGGTATTGAAAATGGTCCACAACCACGCCTATTTTTTATTGGAAATGTGATATCAGCGTTCGTTTTTGAGTTATGACAACAAAATTCATTCCTGAGTATAGAGTAGCATTATCCGTTAATATGCCAAATATGGGCGTGGTCCGCCCACTTTTAGGTTACACAGGCAAAAGAGGGTTATATTGTTAAATATATAAACTTCCTGAATAAAACTTTAGATAACTTGTTTTCCAAAAAAACATTATTACATCAAAACTGGGTGCGGTCCGCCAACTTTTACACTACATATACAGTAAAGCAGTATGAAAACAAGTTTATTACCACGTAAATAAAGTTTAAATGAACACAAAAACAAAACTACTAAGCTAGTTATTTTGTTTTGGAAAAGGTAATGACCACTCCTACTATTTATACAGAGAGTAGCTAGGTCTCATGGAACCCGGGATCAACTTGTAGCCCCAAAAGTGCCTAGAACTCAATAAGTTCCTACTTGATTTCCACAACTGCCGCCCCGACATTGTGCCGCCCAGAGTGGACCGCCACCCCCGCCACACCCTAGCTTCGGCACTTTTTTCAAAAAGGTGTAGGGTATCTAAGACTCGGCCAGGCCGAATATAGCTTTCTCACTGGTTGAAATAAAATTCGTTTTGAAAGTCGTTTTGAAAGGAAACGGGCATGCTGGCGATAAAGTAGCAAAAGCTGTAGAAGAAGACGATGAAATGAAAAAGGTGAACAAAATTAAGAAGAAATAATGAAAAATGATATCAATAGCACGGAGCTGCAAGAAGTTTTGTTGTTTTTGGAATTACCGTAGAAAACAAATTGTCCTTGAATTGTCCCAAAACAAGTATTGAAATCGATTGATCGCCTCCCATTCGTTCTCCCACTGATGCCTATTTTGCCCAAAGGTTCCAACGTTTTTGGCTGTCTCCGGCCGCTTTCGCAACTCCTCTAACAATATGGAAAACTGTCGCCCGGAGAAGCATTGGAATCATTGAAAACAAGAGCCCAATTAGGTCTGGATGTATGTACTACAATGTCAAATGTATGTACATTCTCTCCAGGAACCGCGTAGTTAATATTAACGACCGTGAAAACTGAACAAAGAATAATGCCAGCTTCAAACCTGGTTTCCAAATTCGGTATACAGAATCAAGATTAGGAGAGGACAATGCTGCAGTGAGCATTAATGGACCCAGATTTCGTTGAGATTTAAGTGTGAAAGTGTATACCTTTCCCGTTCTATACTTCTGGAACGCATCTTATCGGAAAAGCAAGCTGCTCTCAAAGCCTTGACATCTTACACAATCATCTTACATACATCTGACTGCCGTAATATGTTGTAGAAAGATTGTCGTAGAGTAATTGCGTAATAGCCTTAATTTGATTAGTCTTGATTAGCTTTGATTATTAATTAATTTAATGTAATGTAATAGCACGTTATAATACTGTTATTCAAGGGTGGGTCTGGTCATGAAGGATATGAAGGAGGGCAACGAAAGTGCCGATTGCGGATTTCGTTTCATCTCAAAACGCGGAAAAGGGCTCTTTTGTAGGTGATCCGGAAAGGGGAAGAAAATTAATTCGCACAGTTGGGAGAGGCCAGAAATTCCACATCCACAATTAGTTAAATAAATAAAATTAAATAAATAATAATATAAAATAAGAACTATCTGCCAGTATTGAATCTTACACATATGTACATACATATGTATAGTACTCGTCTATATACACAAAAACTACAACGGGGAGAAACAAGCGAAAATTGGATGTTCCATTGATTTCGAATTTATTACTTTTTAAAATTTTTGTTTTGTAATGCTATGTAAAATGTGAACTGGAAGTTATGTATTTCTGATATTTAAAATACACCAAATCCTTCCATGAATCGTGTTTTCTCTTAGTGACTGAAAACTCATACTTCTGACAATACCTCAGTAATCCAGCAATCTTCTTATCAAATTCAGGAGCAACTTATCACTAAACATGAAGAACTAGCTGCTTATTTAGTTTGAGGACTTTTTTGTGGAACTAGAGGTGGAACATTGGCTTTGAAATCTCCTTGGACATTGCCGGCAGGGCTATAAGAAGCAACTACAAACGAAGCATCCCCTCTGAAATGAGAGCAATAAGCGAATCAGCATTTGATGTGCTTTTCTCACACCGGACCGAGACTACTGTTCTTACTTCCGAGCAATGCCGACTCCCAACTCTGTGGAATTCTTCCATATCACCTGCGTGAAATGTCCCGTCTTTGGCGAAAACTTTGCAGCTCCATAATTGTAATCCTTCACTTCGCTATACCAGGCCTTGACTGGCATCTCGCCGTCGATTTGCGTGCCTCTGGCCATGTAGATGTTTTCGCCGTAGTTATGGCCTGAGCTATGCTCCAACTTGTTGTTGGTAGCCATTTTCTGAAAGTGGTTAATATTATATTTTTTAACTACACTGCGGCATCTTGGGCTTGCAAACCAGTGCCCATTTGCTGGCAAAGCTCGAAAGGTTCTGATTAAGTTGCAATGGTGGACAGCCGTGCTGCGTTCGATACAGGTTGTGTGCTTTTAGGCATTGAGTTTCGAATAGATTCTCGCTTTGAGACATTAATTTTGAAGCTTGTTTTCTTTACTGGACTGGTAAAGTGTCATATAAAATGTATTCGTTACAAAAAATTTATATTAAAGACAACCAAAAAGGAAAAAATAAATGTGTGCAAGTTTATTGAAATATTTTTATTTTAAAAGTCGAAGTACTGTGTTTATAATTTTTAAATTTATATGAACTTCATATTATGAAGTATAAATAAGCGAAGAACTTTCACAATTCAGTCCAGCCATCCAAACAAGCTGTTTAAAAATTAACAAATTTTACATTTCTTTGAACAACTATATATCTTTACCCTAAATTTTGGTTAAGGTAAATTTTCTCAAAATAATATGTACTTTTGATTTGAATTTAAATGTATGTACTTTCCGAAGAGTTAAAGTGAATCGTCAATCCTCTTAGCTGGTCCTCTAGGAAATTGTTTGCATTTTCTGTTGTTTAAATTTGCTTCATGCTTTTAGTACGTATCCGTGTCGTCGTTTTCACACATACGACACACGTATGTGCTTACACATATACGAATAACTGTCCAACCACAACGCAACGATGCGACGTCGCAAACGATAACGATTTCTCTCTCTCAAAATCTTCGAATGAGTGACATTTGTCGTGATAAATTATTTATATTTTGTTTTGAATAAAAATAATTTGGATAATTTCCTTGTTTGACAATTCGTTTGTCAAATTTATATACATTTTTTAGGGAATTTGAAGAATTTCATCGAAAAGTAGGGCAGACTGTTTTTCAAAAAATGAGAAAATCGGAAGAAGTTGTCAGAAAATTAGAACATTTTACGACGACGTGAGAGAGCTCAACGACGTGTTCCATTCCATTTTTCTATAGGAACATCGCAATCGATTGCGACGTCGTTGCGTTGTGGTTGGACAGTAAAGTGGGTCCATGGACACATTGTTATTGAGCATTTTCTGGACACATTTCATTACTTAATTATTGTGTATATATGTAACTTGGCATACAAAATTTCTCAACACGGAGGTAACTAAACTCAGCGCATTGTGTACTTTCTTTTTTAATCAGCAGCACCGTCAAAAATCTTTCGGTGCTAAAAGCATCATATTCCCCACCAGGACAATGCGAGCTCTCACCCATCGGCTCAAACGATAGACTTTTTGAGAACTGAAACATCGAATAGTTGGGTCATCCGCCGTACAGCTTTGATTTGGCTCCCCATGACTTACTTTTGTATCTGCATCTCAAAAATACGGTCAACGGTTTTCGACGCCCGAAGAAGCGGAAAATGCATATTTGGGAGATACCTCAATCTGAGTGGAAAAGTGCATCGATCTTCATGGAGAATACTGTGTTGGCCAAAGAATTATCACAATTAATACTTTTTAAAAGAAGTAGATTTTTTTATACATATGTAAAACATATGTATTCAATTATTTCACAGCTTAAAAACAAAAAATAATATGGTTATTTTGTGCAACATCACGAAACAAGCGTATTTTGCGAAGTTATGAAAGAATTTTTCTTCGCTTAAACCGTAATTACTCTGTCCTCAGCATCAGATGTCTTTCTTGGTGGCGCTCTGCTTTTTACTGGTTCGGAAATTTTATAATTTTTATAATGGTGTAATGCATTATAAACGATGAACGTTCAATAATATTATTACTATTTCTGAAATGATTCTTTTTGCTCTTTTTTCATCGAAGTTATTATTTTCCTCAGGTCAGGAGTTGCACGACGTCTTACGATCCATCTAGTGCAGTGATGTCCAAACGCACACTATTAAAGTTTGAGTGTGTGTTGGGCATATTTTCTCTCAGCACTGACAAAAATGGATGCGGTAAAATATGAAGCATTTGTCTCTTTTATTTACGTCCTATCAATCTATTATTTTTTTAGTGTAGTCAAAATAAAGGAACGCAGCGAGACAAACCTGCTTCGATGATGGTTTGGCAGCTACTAACGAGATTTCGTCAAACACACTCAATTTATATATAAGCCACTCAAAAATTAGTGCCCAAATGGCTGCTCCTGGACACCACTGATCTAGTGTCCAGATCAAAATTTAAAAATTTTTTGAATCTACATATAAATAAAGGACTACAAATACCTACTGCTTTTCAAAATTAACACTCTTGCTTGTATTAAATGTTACGATTTATTTAACATGTTTAAATTGAAATCAGACTAAGACACACCCGAGAACTGAAACCGTACCTTTTAAGGGTTTTATTTTTAGAATTTATTGGATTACTGTTTTTTTTTGTTCTTTTTTAATAATTTGTCTGCAGTTTAAACATTATCACTTTAAATAAAAGTTATTTCATTAATAAACTAAGATTAACATTAGTAAACTTGCTAATCACAGTAACCAATATTGCACATTTTAAAGAAAATGGCAAACATTCTTAATTAGGTAATATTTATGAAGTTTACGTCATTGCTGTTGATTACTGGTGCTGATTTGTTGGCATTCGGTACTCTTGAACCGAGTACCAACGCTGAAAATTAATACAAATCTCGTTAAGTAAATTAAAAATCTTCTCATGTATTTGTACCAAAAACAAATGTTTAAAAATTTTGTATTCTTCATATTTCATATATATATATGTTTTTGTTCAACTATTAAACTAATAGTATTTTTTAACCGACTCACAATTAAGATATTTTCTAACGTACTTTCATTTTTTCACTAATTTCACAATTTTAATATTCTACGTTTCACTGCATTTTATTTGTTCACTTATTTAATCTTTATTCACTTTCTTAACCTATTAGACCACTATTATTTATCTGATTCATTGCACCTACTTTTCTCCTTAATCGACCGATCATCGGCTCGAAAAATCCGGCTGCGCAAAAAATGGTGTCGTCCTTCCTTGTTAAATCGTACACTTTTGTGTGGAGGTCCTTTTCTAATTAAATCGTACATCTTTTTTTTATTAAATGACATAATAGTCCTTTTATTTTTTGTTATTTCACTTTATTTACTTAATTATACTTAACTCCTCGCGCGTTTTGAACCACGCGGTTCTCGGTTAATCTCAAGACTTACTTAGACTATTTTCTTCTTTCCACTTTGGCTCGGTTGGAGCACCCGTCGACAGAACCAAAATGGGTCAAAGTGTGGTATGTCGTATTTCGCAATAATTCATTGTTAATTGCAGAATGCATAAGAACAGTTTTATTGGAAAACTGCGCAATTAACCGTTCAATAATTAATTATTTTATTGGTACAGTCTTATCTGCACATTTCGCGATTTTAGTTACTTGTGTCATTGGATGATAATATCATCGGTCTGAAAGTATGCCCACTATTTATATTAAACGTATTTTAAACTCATATACGCGGAGCCCAAAAGCATGTGGTTTGATCGGGTCTCTTTTATTGTCAACCAAGCAAAGTGCAGTGGTTATTATTATTGAAGTGAACCTGACCCTGGGCCTTATTCTTGGTTTGGGCCTTGGCCGTTCGTATTGCGAACGCGACATACAACAGTATTGCATTTGACGAAGTGGGAACAGCACGCACTATACTCGCACAGGGACTATTTTCGCTACCATTTTCGCTAGTAAGAGTAGACTTTAATGGTTGAAACACGGAATGGGATGCGGTCACCAACAATCATAGAGGCAATACTGTTAAAAAATCATTAATTTTGTGATGTATCTTCTCCAACATCGACATCTCCTGCTGTTCCCAATTCCTGGGATATCTTGGATGACCTCCATGATAGTGACCACTTCCCTATTATAATTAAGCTATCCTATTCTTCTCTTCAACAACTACCCAACTCCCTCTCCAAATATTTACTTGAATGAGCCGATTGGGTTAATAACGCGAATAATTACCCCAACAAAGATGCTCTTTCTGTAAGGCAATTCGTACTTCCGCCAAACTTTTTATTCCTCCAACTAAAATATTCTATAAACCTTTCTTACCATGGTGGAACAGTGACTTATCTACTCTCAGGTACAGCATAATGCAAGCGTGGTATGAATTTAAAAATAATCCTATACTACCAAATCTTATTCATTGCAAAAACATTAATGCGCAATTAGAAAAGAAGTAAAAAGTCTAAAGCCTTTATTTTTAAAAAATGTACCACTTCAATTAACAGAAATTAATCTATTTCTCATATTTGAAATAAAAGCTAGCTAAATCACTACAATATTCCATTTCCGTTCAAAAACATCAGGCCAGCTTACATACGTGCAAAAGCAACTGCTGGAGCTGACCGAGTATGGTACAAAATGATAACAAATTTTACCACTTTCACCATCTGTTGTCGAGTTGACCTTTACAATGTGGTTTTCTAATCTGGCGTCATTCCTCAATCCTGGAAATCAGCAATCACAGTTGCTATTCCTAAGACTAACAGTAATATTTTCTATTCCAGCTGTATTTCCTTTAAATCTGAAAGAAGATGTCCAAACGCACTGATTCATATAGATTACTACATTTCTAAAATTCTTGTAGCCCGTAATCATGCTTCCATTTTATCTACTGACTTCGAGAAAGCTTTCGATAGAATTGGAGTACACATTATATTAATTAATTTAAAATTTTGGGGAATCAGTCCTAAACGTTTTAACTACAACATCAAGTCGTTCCTAAGTGTCCGTAAATTCAAAGTTAGAATTAATAACCATTTCTCTAAAAGTTTTTCTTTAACCAATGGCATTCCTCAGGGATCGCCGCTTTCCGTAATCTTTTTTCAAATTGCCCTTAATGAGATTAGTAGCATATAAAAAAATAAAGCCGTTAACCACGTTCTTTAATCAGACGATCTCATTTCAATGTGTCAGAAAATATTTGAGTCAAGCGAAATATTTTCAAATATCCTACAAGAAATTATTACCTCAGGAGCTCTGATCTCTCTTGAAAAAACAAAGAAGTTCCATATCTGCTGAAAACATAACTAACTTTTCTAGCTTTGACATTTTCTTTAATAATATTTGTACTGGATAGGTTAAAACTCTAAGGATCCTCTGTGTTATGTTTTCACACAGATATTATTGGAATATCAAGAATAAGGGATGTAATAAAAAAGGTTACAAACAAATTAAACCAAACCAGGCATAAACCACTCTACCACAGCATACCACAGCATAAAAACGCCGAATTTCGGCAATTAATAACAAGACTTGAACGAACACATTTAGAAAAAGAGGCGTACATGAAGGAACTAAACACCATATACATATGTATGTCATAGCGACAAACAACGTATACAAAGAAGACCTATTAGACAAGATCAGAAGATATGCGAAAACGACAAACACAGGCAAATAAAAGAACGACGAAAAGAACTGGACGGTACTAACGTACACGGGTAAATCAAAATACAAATTAGCTAAACTCTTCCAAACACACAACATTCGAACGTCATTTAAAAGAAGAAATAACTTGGGACGAATATTACAAACCAATATCCGGCAATAGACATGAATACAAATGATGTGTGTCTACCTATGACTTTAACCTGTTATGTAATTGTAATATAAAAGGAGCCGATTTGAAACCTTAAACTTCTTTGCAATTAACAGATTGCGCAACTCTTTACACGGTAAAAGAGACGCCCTGGAGAGCAGTAAGTTGATTTGATGAGCTTTCTCCATTTGAGTGCTGTAGTATGAACCGATTTATGTACATCTTCGTCGAATCCATAAATATTGACGCTTAATCTGCAATCGCCTTTTGAAATTTTTCATTTTTGAACGGTAGTACAGATACTAAGCATTCAAAGTTGGAGTAAAATTTCTATGACTTCTACGTTTTTTTCATTATAATTTTGTTTTCGTTCTGGAAGAATTTCGGTTGAGTTCAGGGCAGCAATAATTGCGCACTTGAAAGAATAATCGTCATCGATTTTAACATTGATGTTTATGGCTTACTAGTTTTAAAATTTGAAACAACTTGGATTTAGGGCTAAAAAGCGATTTTGATTGCCTTTTTTTATCGCTAATTTTGGCCGTTATTTTCGTAAATATCCGACCCTTTTTTGGGGCGTGGCCCCGTTTAGGATTTATGGGCTGTTGAAGGTCGAAGAAGATCAGCCCATTGAAGGTCACTATTTCTTAAAACAAGATAAGTTACAGTTACTTGCGAGATGACGTTGGAAAGGTACTTTCTTTGTCTTCAATTTTGGCATACATAATTTTGCCTACGGTCGTAAAGGTAACAAGTTATGAGTACTTTTATGTAAATGTAGATTGTAATTGTTTTTCTCGGAAATGGGATCATGAAGGTACTCCAAAATGTACATATCGTATATTAGAAGCCTAGTGTCTTACCTTTTAAACGGTACATAAAGTGTTATACTTACTTTTTGTATTAAGCAAAGAATGTGAAGTCAAAATTGCTACTTCCATTTTTCACTTAAATTTCAGTAAAACTAGAAATACCTTATGTACGTATGTATGTCTAACTTCGTCTACGCAGTAGAATAGTATTTTAAGGCCAATTTCTTGCTGTGCATGTGTCCTCCGTCCTTCGACCTACGAACGCGCTTGTTGATTATAACCGTGGGTAAGCGGATATGCACTTTCTACTGTTTAAATATAAAAGTCATATATTTAACTCTTATTGAAGACTTTTATTTTTAAAAGTTATTGAAAAACTTTTTCGATGACTTTTATTTTTAAAAGTCTTCAATAAGAGTTATAGCATTAACATAACATTTATTTTAAAAGTCATCGAAAAAAGATTTTCTGATGACCTTTTCTGCTGACTTCTTTGAATTAAGAGTTATTTTTAACAAGTGTGGAGTAGCATGAATACATATGTGGCAAGGTTTGGATGAAGCTACTTAAGAATGAAAATAAAAAAAAAGCTGCCTCTACAAAATTAAAGCAGCTTCACATTAGCTAATAATTAAGAAGTGATTATAAGTTTTTAAAATACATAGCAAATTAATTAATTAATTAATTGTTTGCTTAATATAAATGCTACATGTATTGTAATGACACATAGTACATAGGCTTTAATTTTGTAGAAGTAGCAGTTTTTTTTGTTTTCACTCCCAAGAAGCTTATTCTAAACCTAGCCACATATTCTGCTTCTCAACACTTCTTAAAAATAACTCTATAAATAAATCTTATTTCTTTCTTTAATATCTTTAATATTTTAGGAGATATAGTCATAAAAATTTCAGTGTTCAATTGATAACTATACGAGAGCGAAGGAAGTTCTTGTAATAAGCGTACAAAACTAAAACAACAACAATAACAATACAATAACAATAACAACGCATGCTTTTAGAAATGCAATTGGAACCTTTTTCAAGTCATGTAGTTGCACAATATTGAATATTTTGCAAAGGAAACGAAGTTTCGTTTTTTTTAATATTAATCTGATTTAGTTTAAATATTTACGTAATTGTGATTTTAGTTCTTTTGCTCCTAATTTAAATTAATGAATTGTGAATTTACTTGTTTTTATCTAATTTGAATTTAAATAAATGAATTGTAAATTTTTTTAATTTAAATAAAAATTTATTTTATTAAATTAAAACCAATTTTATTTTAATTTGCTTATTTTAATTTAAATAATAACCAAAACTTACTTGTTACAAAAACAAGTAAGTTGACATTACTTTTTAATATTTCAAAATAATTTAATAATTGTATAACGTAAAACGTATATTAAAATTTAATAACCGAGACAGCTCTTAAATGCAATGTAGTTCTTCTATTAATGTTTATTTAAAAATCCAAACAAATAATACAAAAAGAGATCCGTTAGTGATCGAGTTTTGACCTACCTCACCGACGTTGAGTGAGGTTCACCTTCGTTGCAATCAGTTAAATAATGCGGGAGATAGACACAGCTGCGAGGAAATCTATTCTTCAATGGTGCACAGTGCGGTTGCTCGGCTTAGTATGCTGTTCGTGGTGGATGCGTTGGCAGGTTGCGAAGACGCGGAGTTTATTACTGAACTCGGCTGACTTCTATGGTGGTATTGAGAATTAAGGTGGGGATGCACATACATGCCGACTTCCCGCAGCTTCCGGTAAAGGGAAATGTACTTTCCCGCTGTCGTTGTTTTAGGAACTATGTATTTCTCACAAAACGATGTCTTACTGTGGGCCGCCTCGCTCAGCTTTTCATGGGCTAAAAGCTGTAAGAAGGCCAACACGAAGGTATAGCAATTGTGCGAGTCTTCGTGGTAGTGTTCAACGGTCCATCGAGCGGGTTCCTGGTACGTCTGCGATAGGAAGAAATTAGTGAGTACCTGTTAAAATGCATTAGATATGACCTGCACTCACCTGCAGTAACACGCTGTCCCAGAGGTCATACCACGGTTCGGGCACATCACCGACCAGCAGGCACTGTAACCACTCTGCTTCGTTGTCAGCACGACCCCGCTGCAAACCATTGCGATCAAATTCAACGATACATCCCTTTGAAGTTGTTACCGCAATATGTAGATCAGTCGAATTGTTGTAATCACTGAAATGGAAACGTTGAAAAGAGTGTACTTCTTACAATCCACCCAGCTACTTACTTGAGAAAGTCACCGGACGTGGGACGCAACACAATTGCACAAGGTTGCTGCGACGCACGAACAAAGGGATACGGTAAACGGAAGGGCAGCAGCAGACCTGGAGCGGACACCGGCGCTTGACAATTCGGGCAAATACTGGGCAGAGTGAAGCAGAACACCTTCACGTCACAGTGGTGGAAACACAAAATGCCAGGGTCTGAGCTTATCGTGGTCGTTGAAACTGATAGCATACTTTCCTCTCCAACAGGTTCTCTCTTTTCTTCCTTAAATGTATGTATACAAGTATGGTCTGCACAGCCAGTTGGAGTTCTGAAAGAGAATTTCAATTCTTTGAAATTAAATGAGTTGGGCAGTACTTTGTGGTACGTGCAAAAGGGGCAAAATTCTAAGAGACACATCCATCGACAAATTGCACAGAGTCTACAGACCATCTATCTAAACACACATATATAAATACGCCACACGAAAAGGGCGAAAAGGAATCCCTCTAGGATCTATTCAATTTCAATGAAACATATACCAATTTGTAGGTATTTTTCTTTACTGCTGTACAAAAAAGAATGGAAACGAAATTTGATCTGCATTGAGAGATATCAACAAAGAATATACAATACACAATATATAGAAGTACAATATTTTGTTCCTAAGTTGAGCTAAATTTTTGTTTTTCTTATTTTGAACTAACAACTCAAATGCTGCCGCCGGATGCTAGCGGATAGTGTTTTCCAAAAAATGAGAAAGTCAGAAAAAGTAAAAAAATAGGATGGACATAGGAATATCATAATTGTTATTTTATATGAATAAGTGTTATTATTTGTGTTATATAGTGCTTTTATAACACTTATTCATATAAATAAACAATTATCACTAAGTTTCCATGTGGAGTTAACTCCGAGTTAGAGTTTTCGTTGAGTTACGAAGTGGTATCGGTAACCCACATGTGTTTCCATTTACAGCATCAATAAAAAAATATAACAGCCTTATCATGTTTTTTTTCGCGTTGCGTTTATTTCGCGTTTTGTTTTGTGCTTTTCGTTTTTTCAAAGAATTGAGAGAGAAAAATCTGTAAACCTCTCAAACGCAATGAAACGCGAAACCAAACGCAAACACAGTTTTGTTGGTAATTTACATGCATTGCAGACTTCACTACGTATTTGTGGCATGATGGATGAAGTATTTCGTGGAAAAAGTCTCTCAAACCAGACGATTGCAAAATGCTCGCGTTTGGTGTGATTCTGAACAGTGGCTCATACAATTTTTTTTATGCATGGCGCTACCTTCTCCAAAACATCCAGAAACACTTCTTTTTTCATGCGTAGTTCGTCATAAACCTGTTCATTATATAAAATAAAATAATGCAAATACATAAGTAACAAATAATATTAGAGTTACTGAAGCTCCGGCATAAGTAAAAGATCCGAATTTTCCCTCTTCTGAGTATCCCCGTATTTTGTTCCATGCTATGACGCTGCGCTAGTAGTCGCACGAGGAATATTGCTGCTATATTCACTCTCACATAAAGAGCACACGATAAGAAACACAATATCAATATGTAAACATTGAAAAATGTGTGCGAATTATCAGACTTGCTTTTGTTGTACAAATTGTTGCCATACATCAATTATAGCACTAATTCATTGGGAATCCTAAAAATACTTGTGAAAATGCTAAAAATGCTTCATACATGGTAACTCTTTCTGCTCTGCAAATAGGGGAAGTCTGCAAGACTACGTAATGTTTGTTTATCTTTGTGTTTCTCCTCAAACGCAGTCTACTCGAAAAAGATAGATCATACCATTTGAAACGCATTGCGTTTGAGTCGCTTTTGAGTTTACGTTTGCATTTAAAAATACATGATAAGGCTTAGGCTAAGCGCACACTACAGACTTTCTGTCGGCTGATAGTTTGATCGGATTGGGCTGTTTGCGTGCACACTATGCGTACTAAACTGTCGGGTTGGTGTTGAGTGCGCACACTACCCGATAGTGTACTGAATATTTTGGATATATGTATGTTTTTATATTTTTCCTCTTTTTACCGAATGAGCGAAAACTGCTTCAATGAGCTCCTAAATTTAATTGGACCAACAATAGTAAAGGAAAATTCACATCTCAGGCTATCAATAACTGTAGAGGAGAGATAAAGCATCACCACACTGTAAGTTAAACCACTGATTCAAAACACTTCCTAGTCAAGCGGTTGTGTGCAAATAATGATTAATATTTCTCAAATATCCTTCCTCATGTTATAATACATAAAACATGAAGCCGAAATTTCTAATCTTTCAATTCATAAAAAGAATTCATAAAAATACCCGATAACAAAGAAGAATAAACAAAAAAGCGCATGACAATTCCGCGTAAACTAGCTATCAAAAACAAGTCAGCAACAAAAACAATCTGCATGTCTGCGCACTCTAATTGACTGCCATGCACATTAAGCTATCGGCTGATCGTTTGATCGCAGAAAAGTTTGAACGCAAAGCTGATGTCCATTCAACTTTTGTGTCTGCTCATATCGGGTCGGTGTAGTGTGCGCGCATACATATAAACGCTGCTTAAGAAGGTAAACAAACTATCGGCCGACAAAAAGTCGGTAGTGTGCGGGGACCCTTACACAGAATTCCACATTTTGATGTTTCGGTTTTTGTGCATCATCAAATTTTTGAAAAACATGTTATGTATTTTCAATTTTCTAATAGATTCTAACAAATAAATTACTAAAAAAAAAACAAAATAGTTACTAAAATTGAAATTGTGCTTTATTTTCGTATTTTAATAAGAATCCCAAATGATTTACATTTAAAAATTTAATTTACATTTAAGTTTGTAATCTTGTGCAGACTGTTTCCTTTTATAACGTTTTATAAAGCTCGCGATTTAAAATATCACTTATTTCACATAACAATTAAACTATTATACTTTTTCGGTTTATGTGCTCATTCTAAGCACTCAAATAAGACGCAACTTCATGTAATTTGATTCTCTTGGGAATTTTTTTTCTTGCATAACTACAAATCTGTTCTGTTTATTTTCGTTCTTAAATGATTATGCGTAAGAAGAGTTAATCGATGTAGCAATGTATTGGTCGAAATACCGATCACCACCGACCCCAGTATGCTTTCATACTCACACAGTTTATTGTTTCAATTTAAGGTTTTTGATTTAAGGCTGACCTTTGAGATTTTAATGGGCCACATCTACCAAATTTGATGTACCTTAGTAGGGGCATTACAGTACTACATATTGTAGGTTAGGTTGGTATATATCGTACATACATATGTATGTACGAGTATGTATATTTACACCTACATATTTACCTATTTAATACATCGAGAAATACTTTAAAAATAAAAAAAATTGATTTGTTTTACTATTTGCAAAATTACAATTTATGGTTTCTATGGGCTGAAGGATGGATATCATAATTGTTATGTTATATGAATAATTATTATTATTTATGCTATGTATTGCTTTAATAACAAAGCCAAAATAGTAAATATTTTAGTATGTTTTCGGAAACTCGATAATAATTTAAAGAATGCTTTAAATTATCTCCAATATGTACCAACACTAAGCTACCCCCGCTTGCCAGTTTATTCAGGGTTTTATCACAAAATGCCGGACCGAATGTCAAAAACATAAACAAGCCGGCAAGCAGACACCACGCAAACTCACCACTGAGCACCAGGACCACGGATGAGAGCAAAATATCCCAAAATAAACTCAGAAATAAAATGTATGGAAACTCTCCACACGCTGTACATGGCCGCAATTCGAACATTGCGCGCTTACGAAATAAGATTAAAAAGTATTGATGTCTACAAACAGGGCACAGACACCTCCGTGCACAGAACTGAACACTTGGTCCGCCCTTAGCGCTCTAGTAGAGTGCGAACAACGGTTGCAAATGGTTGAGTTGCAACATGCGGTGGTTAGCTTAAAATTTAATTTAAGCTCTTGAAAGAACTAGTGAGTGTGAATCCAAGTGTGGTTTACCAAATGAATAGTTTGACGACGAAGGATGACTGCAAAAACTGCAGTATAAAGAAATCTTCTACTGCTTTTAATTTGGCAATGAGTGAAAAAGTAATGTAGAAAAGTATGAATTCTCAGCATACAATTGTTTTGTTCAAGGTCCCGAATTTTTCTCAAGAATGATAAAATTGATAATGTTCGTGGTTATTATAACGAAATGGCGTTGGTGGTCGCTAAGTGACGTTTTTCGATGTTTTCTGTGTCTACAACCCCAAAGTTGTGTTGTGTTACCCAATAACGTTGAAGCGTCAGCATGGTAACGTTATTTAAAAAGGATAACGAAAGGATAGTAATCAAAAGCTGGTAAATAGGATTATAACACGAGAATAGCAAGACGACTTAAACAATACATCAAACTAAACTACATAACAATGAATTGAAGCGAGCGTCTTCTAAACCTATACGTATAACCTAAACGAATTACTCGTATAATTCAAAATAAATAAACTAAGCCCAATACAACCAGCATATCTTCTTTGATAATTCCTGTGGTTTTATCACGCAGCCATGCTTAAGTGCGGATCACTGAGGTACACTTATTTTACAGTGTATTCATTGTATATCTTCGGTGTCCACTTCTACGTCGCAAATGCACCGCAAAATTAATAAACAACGACATATATTTACCAAGTGCAAGGACACCTTTTATTGGTATAGCTGCTTAGACCTGCCAAATTAAAAATTCCACACAAGATCACATTTTTAAATTTTTTTGTGAATCTTTCTACGGTGCCAAAGCACTCTCACCGACATGTAGACTACTTTTCACACACATTGCAACAGGGACATTAGGACATAGGGACATTGTCTTGCAAACTGTCCGCATGAGGACATCACTGGTCTCCACAAAACATCACATCAAAAGAACGGCATTTGTATGAAAATGTCGTCGATGATCACCATGGGCTTGTCTTGCATACGTCCTCAACGACGGGCCTACATCGTGCACGATTCATCGAGGATGTCTTGGAGATAAGGAATGGGCTCCTTCGGAATGAAGTCTGTTGTCGGCAGTGTTTGACCTGCTGTGTGGAAACATCCATTCTCTCTTTTACACACAAAACAACAACAAAAAAATGTACTTGCCAAGAATGCACGGGAGCGTAACCACGGCCTTAGCAGACAAATGTTCGGGTGATTGTATATTTATATGAAGACCAGTGATGTCCAACCGCATATTATTAAATTTTGAGTATGTGATGGCTATATATTTCATATTAATCGATTATCTTTTGGGTGTAGTCAAAATAAAAGAAGGCAGCAGTATACATATTTCAGTGCTCAAAAATTGAGTACCACAATGGGAACTCGTGGGCATCCCTGATGCAGACACAATTTGTTCAAAAATTCGTTGCACTCATTCCTTGCAAGCCTGCTCACCACTTCTTTTACTGCCGCTTGCTTCTACAGCGTCAAAAGACTTTTACCGGCAATATAAATTTTTGTGTATTTGAATTTAACCTTTTAAATAATTGACCTACCAAGCTTTTATTTCTTGGTTTGCTTTTCTATTGGTTTTCACAATCTTTAAACCACGCTTTAAGAAAATTTAATGAAAAATTACGATGCAACCGAAACGGTTTTAAAATAATTGTTTCTTGTTGCACTTTGGTTGTTTCAAATACTATATACATAAGTAAGAACTTTGTCATGTTACAAAACACAGTGCTGCATACTGCACTCAAAAGCTTTGAAAATCGGACTTTCTACCAAAAAGAGGACTGGCCGAATCTTTCTAAGACATTAATTTTTGTTTTCTAAATGAATTTGTCTTTGATGCTCACACATACATACGTATCACCAAATTTAGTAAAAGTTAAAATTGTTTTGGAGTTTTCATTGTCTCGAATTGTGTTCTAGTTGACGTTTTTAAGATGAAGGAATCCATTTGAGAAAATAGCAACCGTATACAATTTTTGTCGAGTTTTCACATTCAGTTAAAGCATTTTCTTCGTAAACTATCCCCAATAACGCTTGATTTAATATTTTCCTATTTAACTAACCAGATACGTTTCATCTTCGAAACACTGATTCTTGAAAAGTAGCAGTTTTACGCAATTTGTAGTATTTTGTTACGTTAATCAAAACTCTTTACAAATCTCACTGAGCTTATTTTCAGGAAGCTCTTAAACGGGAAACCAGCACCATATTCCTTGTTTTACCGCAATGTTTCATTGGGAGGATTATTTTAACGTCCTTGTCATAATGTCCGGTTAACCGGTTAATGCGCACCGTCATCTTCAAACGTCAAAATCTCCTACAATTCAAACGTTAGGCTAATCATTGGAGTTCAAGTTAGATACCTGCTAACCGCTAACTTATTCTGACAATGTGATCCGGAAATTTTTGTTTTTTTTTGTTTTACAAGGTAGGAAATGCTTTTACACACTAACATCAGCGTAACCACCGACAGTGTGTAGTTGAATCTAGTTGTAGTTCTGTAGCTTAATTCTTTTAAACTCCACATAAATATACATAAATATATATGGAATACGTATTCCATTTTAATAATTCTTTTAATAAAACCTTTTGTAATTTAGAGAGTATGAGTTACTTAGCAGAGAACTGCAAACGATTACAGAAAACGTAATTTCGAATCAATCGCTAAAATACGAATGCCGAGCCGTTCGTATTCGTAAATTTAATGCATGAACCTGATTCGTAACCGTTCTAAAGCGAACAACGAAAATAATCGCCACGAAAATTGATTCGAAAATCAACACAAGAATCGCGAAAAGGCTTAAGTTTTCGAGCTTAATCGTTTAATACAATTTATTCTAGATAACCATGCCATTATTGTAAGAATCGGCATTGCTGTGTTTGTTCTTTGTGCATATTTTGTTTTTTCTTTAATTTAATGCCTGACCAATTTGAAACAATTAGTGCATAATTAGGCTTTGGATACTGTCGTCTGGAATTTGCATTAAAATCTGCCAGTGCAGTTACTCCACTTACAAAACTTTTTTCTATCATTCTTAGATGGCGATTGCACAGCTCACAGAAGATTATTCTTATACTTGATTAACATTAGTTTTTTATTTTGCAATTAATAAATAAATATATATTTTGTAAATGTGGGCATAGAAATAAACTTTATTACCATTAATAAATAAAAATTAGAATTTACATGTTAAATTCGAAACTTCAAAATATATAATAATAAATTGTCTTATTTTACTTATATCGATATAAAATACACTGAATTCTGTTTTACACGGAAATTGGTTCCAGGAAAACCCGTGTTAAAAAAAACCGTGTAAAAAAAGACATTATTCGTATGCAAAATAGGTGATTGGTTCCTTATCTTTAAAACCTATTGAAATTAGTGAAAAACAAGGATTTTTTAAGAACAACTATTCAGGTCTATTTTATTAAATCACATATATAATGTATTTTTACACAAGCATAGTTATTAAAAAAAAAATTTTGAAAATATTAACACATTCTAGTTGCTGTCACAAATAAATTTGATTGTATGCACCAAAAGGGAATTCCCCTATATTTGTGCTTTTTACAATTGCTCTGATCAGTAAATTTGCTTGTATGCACACAAAGGGAATTCTCCTTAATTTGTTATATGAACATATTTCGCAAAAATTAAATTTAACCAAAAAAAATTTAAGCCGAAAAGATTTTGAATCGTGCTAAATGGAATAAAATCGTGTAAAAAAATTTAAAAGTTGTTTATTTTCAAACCGTGTTATATCAAAATCGTGTAAAACACGACCGTGTAAAAACAGAATTGAGTGTAATTAAAAAATATTTACAATATTTTAAAGAAAATCGGGAGCTATGTAATAGTATTACATAGGAATAGGAAAATTCCACATCCTTTTGTAAGCATTCTCCTCAATGTCTTCAATCAGTTTCCTGATTTTAAAAAATATTCTGGCCCCGAAGAATAACTTATTTATTTTTATGTTGCAATTGATTTCGGAAGCATGCTCAATGTATTTTCTCACAAAATTATTGGTGATGAGCAAACCATCTCCGTTAATTGCTACGAAAATTTTCTCCAATGCAGTAACCAGTGCATGTAACCATCTCTGCTGTAGGCTTTGATAAGCCATCCTTTGCTATTTCGACGTCACACTGGAAAGCCGGTTGTCAAATTTTTTGACGGACCTGCGCAATGCGCAATCTGTAGTCTATTATTTTTGCCTACAAACGTTTCTAAATAAACTTGGCAAATTATATTTAGATTAATATTTGTGTTATTGTATACTACTTCGCTTAAATGGTACCAAAAAATTAGCAGTTTTTCTTTTCTGGAAGTTTCCAACACTGAAGCAAATTGTAAACAAAGATATTTCCAATTCCATGCAGAGAAGTTAGCAATCTTGAAATGCGTTTAAATAAATACATAAGTGCATTTTTATTTTGTGTGTTGAGTTGTGCCCGAAAATATGGACTCTGTAGTTTAATTTTTGGTTGTGAAAATTTCGTCGATATTGTTTCCTTTTTTAGAATAATTATTAAAATCATGAATTTCATATACCTATAAATAAAAAAAAAATTATATTATATAAAGCATAAATACGAAGCCCAGCTTTATATTGTGCACCAAATTAATTTATTTTTTGTAGGAGACCACATCTAAAAGCCTTATTTAAGACGATAATCGTCTCTAATGTCTTGAACACATAGAAAATCGCACGACGAATTTTACGAATTTTTTTGTTTTTTAATTTTTTAATCTTTTTTAACGTCCAAACCCGTTATTAAACAAAACAATAATTTTTGTAATAAATAAGGGCTGAAATAAAATAAAAAAAAATAAATAAATAAAGTTGAAGAAACCTTGTTTCCACATAAAAATGTTTTTTCCCCCCCCCTGCTTTTCACATTAAAGTTTTAGCATACGAAAATACCTTTTTCGTAGAATGTACTGATTTCCTTCAAAATGAAATTTTTTTAAATAATAATGTTATTTATACACCTGAAAAATCTCTTTAGGCACTTCACTAAAACAGAATTTTAACAAATATTAACACCTGAGTGAATAATCTATTCAATTTTTGTGTGGTGATAACATTACAAAATGAAATCGGCTTTTTTTTGAGCGCAAGTGTAGGTGTCTAACAAATAAATCGGTATAACACCGCGCTTTAATAACCTATTTCCGATATCGAAAGTTGCAAAATGTTATCGCATCGCATCAAAATCGCATATTTTTAGTTTTTTATGATACATTGATTAAGGTATCCCTATGGCTTTTGAGAAGAGAGCAAAACCATCAACGATCCAGTAGTGGTTATGAAACGAATACTCAGAGCATCAGTGCAAACAGGGAATAGAAAACAGGGAGGAAAACAAAAGAGACAAATGCTCATATTACACCGCATCCATTTTTTTCAGTGCTGAGAGAAAATATCCACAACATACACTCAAAATGTGATAGTATGCGTTTGGACATCACTGCTTTAGAACGATTACGAATAAGTTTCGTGCATCAAATTTACGAATACGAATGTGCCTTTGCACGAATATGTCAAATAGTAGTTAAACTATGCAGCTGGTCTATCAACTAGGTTTTGTAAAGTAGAAATGCCGAATTGTTTTGGGAAACGTCGTTGGTGGTGATGGTTATTGCTGTAGATGCCCGTTAATGTGAACTCGAAAATGAATTCGATTAATTAATTTTAATAATTATTAAATTTATTAATATAATTAAATTAAAATAATTCATAACACTAAACAGAAAATGAAATGTCATAATTACATAGGCTCTTATGCGAATTAAGAAAAAACCAGAAAGAGTGTTAACTTCAGCCTGGCCGAAGTTCATATACCCTACACACGTTTATTTAAAAAGTAGGCGGGGCAATGGTCTTTCCTTTTCAATCTCAAATAGCCTGTGATGACAGAGAATATTCGTACCAAATTTGATGAAAATATCTCTATTCGTGCTCCCGTAATCGAGTTTTATTTAATTAGTGGGCGGATCACGCCCATTTTTGGCAGTCTGTTTTGGTCAGAGACATCACGTCGTGTGTAGGGTATAAAAAATCAGTTATCTAAGAACAATTGTCCGCAGTAAAAGTACAAATGTGTTCGTATTAGATATATTTCTAATTTGACACACACAATGTGCTCTTCTGCTACTATGTATTTTTTATTATATTTCGAATGTCAAACAACAATTCAAATGTTTAGTTTATGTTTTTAAATAAATTCTTTTTTAATCTAAATTATTATATTTTATTGTTTAATTTATAAACTCAGAATTGACAGAAGTGACACAAATTGTTTTTAGTACGTGGGGTGTGATTGTGTTTGAACCGTAAGAAAATCAGATAATTAAATATAACCGAAAACAAATCTGTTTATTGTTTTGTGCTTCCAATTTTGTTGAAGGCATTAATTAATCGAATTAAAAGTATTTTTAACATCAGTTGTTCATAAACACATTTTCTTGGTCTTGTAGTAAAAACACGTCATCCTGTTGAATTTGTCACTTTCTGGATTTGTCAAATTTGCTTTGTGGTCTAAATAATTTCTAGAAAAGCACATAATAATTTAATTTAAAATTAAAGCCTTAAACACAAGGGACGCAAGATGCAGATTCAAATTAGGGACGCAAGAAATGGTTCGGATTTAAATATAGCATAGCAGGGTTTTCGGGAAACAGAAATTTTAATCTATATTAAAATATATTTAAAATACATTTAAATAATATATTATACAGAATAATAATAAAAAAAACAAGAGAAAAATACTCACATAATTTTACAGCAGCTGAAATAGAAAAAAGAATGAAATTTGTAGAAAAAATTAAACACAAAGTACGAAGAAGAACAAGAACGCTTTTGCATCTGTCAAAATTAGAATTTGCTCGGAGGCAGCATGCAAATTCCGGCAGCAAATTAGGGAAGCAAAATGGAAATCAACTTGTTTTCTCGCTTCCCATAAGAGCCCGTGTAAGTTTGACATTTGAAAAACGAATCTGCATCTTGCGTCCCTTCTTGTGTTTATAGCTTAACACTCATTAGAAGTGCATTTTGTTTTATTGTTATATATAACTAGCTGACCCGGCAAATATATATATGTTCTGCCATATAAATTATTTCTGATTGGTGCTATGAACAACGAAGGCACGCACCACACTAACAGCAGTCAGCACGCCGAGCTATGTATGTATGTCTGGCTGTCTGTCCGTTTTACAACGCCCACATATGTCACACCTACTTCTCCCACTTCCTCCCAGGCCCACTTCCACTGTTTGAAATACGAACGATTTGGATACTGTTCATACAAAAATATTAATGATATATTTGAATTTAATCTAAACTTATGTCATTATGGCTAAAACGCAATCCATCGACTGAGATAGGAATCTTCGCTAAGAAGCTTTTTGCATTTTTTTGGTTTTTAATAGTTTTATGTATCAACATTTGACATTTTTCATTTTACAAATGCTTTAAAAAGATCGACTGTATTTTAAAATCTGTCGACTTACAAACCTCATACAAATACTTTTAAGGTAAAAACATGTTCAACCTATAAAGCAGGAACAGTTATTATTGTTTACAGCAATAAAAATAAATGTTAAGTTTTATTAACTCTTTCGCATCTTCCATTAAAACAACATTTTGTTGCCTCTAAAGTGTGTGCATAACGTGACTAAAAGTAAAACACTAATGCATAATACAATGGGAACAGTAGAACATGTATTCGGTGGAAACAGAGAAAGATCAAAGAGATACAGAACAGTTAAAGCAAGAGAAATCTCGAAACGTAAAACAATAAAACACAATATGAAATTATAACTACATAGAATGAGTGCTATCTTCGGACTGGACGAAGCTGAAAGACGCTACAATACGCCCTAATGGCTTTGAAATGGTTAGATTATGTCAAAAAGCCAGAAGTCCGCTTTAGTAGTTTACAGTGTAAGCTTTACAGTATTGATTATACTCGCAAGTGTACTAACTGGAATTAGATTGATTTCGTAGCGTTGCCATAGCAATTTTATACAAAGAAAAACTGTTTGTAGGGTATACATATAGTGGTACAGTGGTCGGAGTACGCCCATTTTAGTAGTTAAAATTGTAACTACATGTTTGGAAATCTAGTTTCGTCTCTTTCTTTGCGTAAAAACCAGAAGAACAATCTTAATATATGTACCTGTTCACCTCCGGGTGTAGGGCATAAAAACAAACGAAACATAGTCACAAGAAATGAAAATTTTTAACCCATTGCAAAAGCAAATAACAAGCACACACAACGGATATGGACAACAATGGATTACGTCGACGGAAAAGGACAAACGAAAACGAAGCACTCACTTAAGGTAGAGAAGCAGATGGATAAGAAGAATCCGCGGGAAAACCACAGCAGCTACAATGAAAACAATATGTGTAGTGAAGCATGATCTGAAGAAACTTGCAAAATACAAACATATGTATGTATATTTCCACACGTGCATTTACATACTGTCATACAACAACACAGATCAGCGATGAGTTAGATGACAAGTTTTTTCTGCCTGATGGGGTGGAACCATTTTTTTTTTGAGAGCGCACGGATGTACATATAAGGGTAGGGACTTAAAACGTAAGTAAATCACATGTTCTCTCGAAGCAACTTTTAACCTTTGTCCAAACGCATACTCTCACATTGTGAGTGTGTGGGCATATTTTCTTTCAGCACTAGGAAAAGCGGATGCCAGTATCGTAATAGTTGACTTCGATAACTGTAATGTTGTTAAAAAAATTACTTCAGTCCCTCCATAAAAAGTGTGCGCGTTGAGCGCTTTTGGATATGTAACAAATCTAGATCTACATGCATATTTCTATTCGTTGTGGCTCAGTCGTGATTTCACTGGTCACACAGCAGATTCGTATACATACATACATATGTATATGGTATATACGAGCAGAGTTGGGCAAAGTTATTAACTAGTTACTTTTCGTTAAAGTTAATTTAACTTCATTACTTTCACAGACGTCTTCGTTATCGTTAAAGTAACGAAGTTATTTTGCAGTCATTAACGTTAAAGTAACGAAAGTAAGATCGTTGCTCTAATCGTTATCGTTAATGTAACGAAGTTACTTCGGGTCGTTAACGTTTTTTGTTTTGCTAATCGATAGTAAAATTAATAAAACAGATTTTGGTCATTATCTGCGGGAGGTGGATACAATATTATATATTTAAATTTTACTATTTATTTAAAAAGTAATTATTTAATTTAATTATACATTTAAGACTAAGTATACATATGTTTGTACATACATACATTCATTTTACGATATTACGAAAATAATTAAGTGAGAGCCTGCCTAATAAGTGGGTAAATATATTAAGCTAATAAATAAAAGCTAATATAAGGTAGCTGAGCACTACAATTTACAGCAAAATGGTGAAAACCGCATCGAAATCGGTCATTAAGAGGTCGTTTAAGAGTTAACTAAATCTAAAGTCATATGCGACTAATTAGAATTATATTAAATAATTAATTAACTACCTGAAAAGATTGGATATTCCTTGTTTCTTTACATTCCTTTATAACTCTTAAATCAACAAACTGAACAATAACAACACATGATTTTCCGCAGATGCCGAAGAATATGTTATAATATTATTGTAATACGATGAAATTGATAACACACAGTCAGCATTTGCTGGCTGAGCAGTTCATCTATACACCTACTCAGCGAAAATTACCGTCTATCGGCCGTCTATCGATGACAAAATTTTTTTAAAAATCATCCACCAATTATTAGGATGGCTCGCACATTGTATCCACCTCCCGCAGATAAAGACCAAAATCTGTTTTATTAATTTTACTATCGATTAGCAAATTAGGTAACTACCTAAATCTACAAAAGTAACGAAGATTCATTAAACTAATGTCGTTAAAGTTTTTAGTTACTTATTTTTTTAACTCGTTAAAGAACAACTCACTTTAACGTTAACGACCCGAAGTAACTTCGTTACATTAACGATAACGATTAGAGCAACGATCTTACTTTCGTTACTTTAACGTTAATGACTGCAAAATAACTTCGTTACTTTAACGATAACGAAGACGTCTGTGAAAGTAACGAAGTTAAATTATCTTTAACTATAACGATAACTAGTTAATGATTTAACTAGTTAGTGCCCAACTCTGTATACGAGTGTAAGGATAACACCATAATTCAATGACTACGACATCAACGATATATTTTCTGTGGCTAACCATATCGCATGCGTCTAGCGACTGCGGCTGTCTATGATGAAAATCGTAGTACCCATAAAATTTTGCTTTTCTATTGAAATGTACTGCTTATGCCCTATACACGTGATAAGGGCATATTCACTTTTTGCTTCCGTTTAAAACGCATTAAAGGAGGCGTGACAGGTATAGAAAAGTATATATATTCTTGATCAGCGTGACCTCCTGAGTCGATTTAGCCATGTCCGTCTGTCTGTCTGTGTAAATCACGATTACAAGAGAACGAATAGAGATATCTTCATCACGAATATTGTCTATCATTAGAAACTCATCGGTATTGAAAATGGGCAAATGGCAATCGGACCATTACCGCGCTTACTTTTTATAGTGAATATAAATTCATCCATGCTTATAGCTCACTTTTCCAGCTTGTAGAACGAATTTCCGGTTGAAATTTTGTCCAGAAGTCCACTGTCTTTGACCAAAAAAGACTACCACAAATGGGAGTGGTCCGCCCACTAATTCAATAAAATTCGATTACAGGAGAACGTATAGAGATATTTTCATCAAATTTGGAACGTATATTGTCTTTCATCACAGGATATTTGAGATTGAAAAGGAAAAAAATTAGAACTTTGCCACGCCTAATTTCTAAGTACAAGTGTGTAGGGTATATGAACTTCGGCCAGGCCGAAGTTAACACTCTTTCTGGTTTTGTTTATTTTGGTTTTGGTTTTTATAAGAATTTGGTAGAAAGTAGGTAATATTTTTGAGAGTAATAAAACAGTACAACGACGAATCTCATAAATTAAAATAAGATATTTGATAACTTTTGAACGGATCGGAATTTCTTAATGCGGTTTCTACAGTCGAAAGATAAATTTTGAAAAATCTCTGCGAAAATATAATGATAAAAAACAAGATTTCGCAACGCCCAGATTCGTTATCTTTTTCGTTTGACAGCGATGTCGATGTTATAGGTACCTGGTACATACACACCGCTTGTAACTATAATTTTTAATGGAAATGTTTGTTAATGAATATCAATAATGAAGTGCAAAGTGAAATTTTGTAATAAATATAAGGAATATATACAATAGTCGAAGTTTTTCCACTTTCGATCAGAACGAAAATTATCGTATGCTGCGAGCTAGAAAAAGAATTTCAAACAATGGGTCGAAAACATAGGAAAATGACCAGAACTGTTCTCGATGGAGTACCCGTATAAAATTACAAAAAAAAATAACAAAATCGGTGCGTTTCGGTAGGATTTAACCTGTCCGAACTATGTCGTGTGTTGTGACCGTAGTGCTTTTTCAAAACACCTATGATGTAAATGCGCAGAACGAAACCTTTTTTGTTTGTTTACATGCGCAATATCGCACTTTTTCATTCTTGCTGCGAAGTGACCTAAATCCCGATAGAGGTGTCAAGGTCAGAGCTGTGGGGCTTTAAAGTCAAGTTCTTTTAAATCAGATTTAGAAATGAGGTTGGTCATTTCAGAACCGGTTCTCGGACGGAATCTTTTAGACAGGTCTGGACAGGACTGGACAAACACAGATTTAATTAATGTATTATAATTAATGTAATTAATGTCATTTAATTTTATTTAGTTATCACGTTTTTGAGTTCGCTACGCGCTGTTTATTTACTTCAAGTAAATGTGTTATCCTGACCAAAACTTAAATACCCTGTACATTCTTGACCTTATATGGTAGATGAAAGAACTGGGAAGCTTTCAAAGCTATTCGCATGACCCACTATTAAATGGAATTTTGCAGTCGTAGTATGAGACGTAGTTTGATTCTAGATAACTACTATTATAGATAAATTAAAATTAGTAGGATTCATATATAAATTTCGCGAACATTCAAAGTTTGACTTTTATTGTTTGCCTTGCTACTAAATTCATCTCTCATTTCAGAAATTACACTAAATCCAAAAATTACCTACGCGGCAACGTGTAACAAATATAAATGTAGACAGGAGAATACTTAAAAAAAACAGAAGCACCGTTAATTTTATTTTGAAAGTTGAGAAGTGGAAGTGTTTAAACGAGTTTGTAGAACACAACATTAAAAGGATATTCCATCAATAATCAATGCCACCATCGAGGGAGACGGCCGCTGCACGAAGGATAACACGGGAACCCAACGTTGCTTTTCAATTGCAGGTTAGAAACGTAGAAGCACTGCAACAGCAACAACATCCGTTGAAACAACAAAAATACTATGACAAGAACAAAAAACAAAATAACAATTATGTTATGCAAAACAACCACAAAACGATGTGCATAATCTACAAGGGTAAAGACAGAAACATAGAAGACATAAAAACAATGGTAACCGAACGACGTCTTCGTGGTGAAATGGATACCAGCAACAACAACCACTTTCAGCAAAGTGCTTCATTTAAGCATATAAATGTGCAATACCGAGTTGAAACATCAGAGACCCAAGAAGCTATGAGCGAGTGCGTCTACAGGATGGAAACCACGTTAAGAACGGCAATAGAATCGGAAATACTGACAGTACCCCTTAAATGTACGAGATACAATCAGAAGCTAATGGATGAAATAAGAAATCAGACAGAAGCAGCGACATACAAGAAATCAACAGTCCCTTCAAAGTCAACACATAGATTAGCTGGCAACTCTAGAACGCCGTTTTGTCCCGTCAAGCAGCAGGCGTCCTGGAACAATGCGAACCCGCGGACGTCCTTTTTAACCAAACGAATACCTTTCCAGCGAAGGCTGCAACCGCAGCCCCGGCCAACGTCATCGGTACCTACGCTATTTGCCATTAAGGACGTCATTGCTGCATCCTCATGTGGACCCGCCGCCTACTTCTGGCTGTTCCCGCTGTTTTGTTTTGCCTTTTGCGGAACCGGTCAGTCTGGATTTGCATGTTTAAGCAATCCGTGTGTGTTCGGTGTTTGCATCGACGGATTAAACAGGTGAGTCGATTGCACAAGACTGAGGAGCTTTCCTGCTTCTTCCTCAATTTTATTGTCAGCAATGACTCCGTTCCTGTTGTGGTTGGTGCTTAGCCCGAGTATAAAATATTTTGTTCACACGCTGTGTCATTCCTTTTGATTGAAGTGTAGTAAGAGTTTGTGTTGTACTCGTAGATTTCGAATCAAACAGTCTCTCACCCTCAATTCGTTGTATATTGACAAATCAGAAGCTTGCCTTATTTTAGGGTTTCATTGAGGGGCGCTGAAGTAGAAAAATATCTTCCTATGTGAGTAATATACTTTTTCTCAAAAGATAAAATTCATAAACTTCAAATTAGTATTTTTATACTCTTTTCCCAAAGTGTTACTATCTTTCCGTTTGTAGCACACAGAAGCAAACGCGACAGCTATAGGAAACTATATATATTTCTTGATCAATCGATTTATCCTCTTCTGAATGAAATTGGTGCACACATTATTTGTTATGTAGAGCAGTTTGGTCTTAATGGAGTAGGATCGGGTGGTTATCCGAATGCTTTTACATTATCACATCTGTCCTTTTAAAATAGATCAAAAATTCCCATAAGATCATGATGGTGGAATCTTCTGTGCATCTTCTTCTATATTCCTATAATTTCAGCCGCTCTTATCCAATCATATACCATAATACTGTAACACCTGCTCTTCATCATTATATTATAATGATTATAATGAACTTACTCGTGTGTATAAAGATAACTGGATGAAGCAGTACACAAAGAATTATACATTTTATTTGGTGCAAAATTAGACACACGGCAATTTCTTAATACTGCCTCACCTGATTGTGCTTATTAAACCACCTTCTGCTGGTACACATATATTTACACATATATTTCTTACACACATATATCTTATATTCAATGCTTTTCTTCCTTTGTTTTCAATTTGAATTTGCTTGCTCGCTAACTCTCACTGCACCGTTGATGGTCGATCCACAGTTCCTACTCATGTTACTGCATAGACGGATACACAGGGATTCAATGCCAAACCAATTGGGACGAATGCTGGTCAGGACCATGTCAGAATGGCGGAACGTGTGTGGATGGAGTTGCATTCTACAATTGCACGTGTTCAGATGGATTTTCTGGTAAGTTTTGTTCTTGCAAAACCGAATGCCTTCCTATTTTTGCCAACTACACTTGTTCAGATCCTACAAGTAAGAACTTTAAGTAACACTTACTCCTTCCTGCTTCTGTTGTTGTTGGTATGATAGCAAAAATACGTGGAAATGTGTTTAATGTTGGAGAACAGTACAACGAATGAAGTACAAAAGTAGAAACTACCTTTCTACCCTGAAAAGTAAGGAGCTGTAGCATTCCGTGGATGTATGTTATTTATATGTACATATGTGCTTCGTAATACACACGTGTTAGTTTACCTGTGATAATACTTTTTTGTCTTGGAAATGGGGGAGATTCATTGCACTACAGTGAAAATGATCGGTTTCTGTTTCTTTTGTGAAATCTTTAGTTTCTGATTTTGGGAACAAATTTTACAACGAATTTAGTCTTAGTTCTCAAATGTGACATTTTCGAGCCACCAGCCTGCAAGTCGCTATATCGACCAGTTGTGGAAGCAGAATAAATGAATTTGTTCTACACCGTCGTAGCCGGTATGTTGTTTGTGCCCTTGAAGTGTTGAAATTACACCTATTATGACATCTCGCCTTGCTGTATAATTAATTCTCCACTAAGTTTTTCGTTCGCCGAAGATTAAATCGGCCTTTTATGGATTCTTCCTCGTGGATTCTTATTTGTAATTCCATGCAATTAAGTACCGCTCTTTGTAGTTTGCGGAAGCGGTATCTTAGCGGAAGGGGATTACGTATGTGATCGGCCCTTTAGTGCTTGGGCAGAAAATTAGCATAGATATTTGTATTGCAATTCGTCATTCTAGCCCACTTTGCTGGGCTTTGTAGAAGGAGACCAACGAACAAAGTATTACTCTGATTAAGAAAATCGCTTACATTCGCTCTAGTTGGCGCAGAGACGCCAAAAGACTCTAAAGCAACAAACCGAATTACAAACTGTTTAAAGGCAACGTCGATTCCGTCAAACAGTATTTTTTCCACGATTAACCAGATCTGGACATATGTAAGTAAGCTCATTCTTTGTTTATTTATTTACTAGCTTGCCCGTTGCACGACTTTGCCACCTTCTGTTCACCCCATTCCCCTACACCCTTCCCATCTTCGCTCTTTTAAATGATTTAGCTAGGAAGTTCCTAATATACTGCTTTATTTTCTTAAATTAATTTTTTTTTTAAAAAATTTTCCAAAATTCGTTCCTAGTGTACAGCTGCACTATAATGCCAATCACCCTGTAAAATTTCAGCTTCCTCCTCCTCATTGTGGAAACCAGCCCTTTCCTGCTGACTAGCTAGAGTGAGCTAGATTCAGCCGTGATAGTCAGATCTTCATACGCCCCAACGATTTTATATATTAAGATCCGGGACATTAAAATCAATACATCGACTTTACTAACCGGAATAGTTCTTACTAGCCACAGTAATCACAGTAATCTAATATGATTTCGTTGTTTTTGTAAATATTCCGAATGTGGTGAACTTTTATGCCTAAATGTTTGCTTCTGGCGTCATATATCGGATTCTTCAGGTTTAGTGCTCCAATATTATCACCATGAAGAGTTGTAGGTCCCGTGCAGTCGTCTATGTTCACCTTCTTGTACTTGGACGCTGAAGATAGTGCCATGTACTCAACTTCGATACTGCTGAGTGTCCCGTTTTCGTCATTCCCAAGGAAAAAACTCACCCCGCTAGGAAAAACACATATCCTGTATAGGATTTTATATCAGTAGTGTCGCTACCCTAGTCAGCTTCGACGTAGCCTTTGATAAGTGATTGGTATTCCTTTACATCGACTCGTTTGCAGTCATCTCTACCAAGGTGTATCTTGAAATCCGTATCTAATGGTGTTTCTAATGGTGTTTCTACTGGACGACGTAGCCAATGTTGGAGTAGCTTGACAAAACGCGATTGACCCAGATGGTGACTGTCCCAGTTGCGCCGTCTTTTTCGATGTCCACATCCAAGAAATGATTTATTGATTTATACCTGTGACCACGAGTCACAGAATAAGATTTTATTCATAAAATGTAAAAAATATTGATTTATTTATATACTCATTTTTAGATTATAGTGCCAATGCGAACATAATGAACCGCCAAAAATCTTCCTTTAGCGATCGAACTCGAAAGAATCCTGGAATCAATTTCTAGATATTTGTATGAGAAATATGTATTTTCATCCAAAAAGCATATTTGCAAGTCACTTCTGTCTGGATATATGTATTTCATGATAAACATAGCACTTTTTACCAAAGTGTCCGTTTTTGGACTTTTGGGGACGAATTTTGAAAAATACTGAAAATGGTTGTTGGGAAACAACCTGTAGGACAACGATTTTATAGATTTAATTTAAATTATTAATTTACTAGCTGACCCGACGAACTTCGTCTCGCCCAAATATAATAATATCTGAATTGAAATTTCGATCATGACTTTATTAAATTAAATACAATACATCTTAACGCACAACGCCGATTAATTTAATCATAAGAATTTCCAAGGAAATAAATTTGAAGAAATTTGTGATTAGCATTCACGGCGGGCAGAAATGCTCCTGCACAATGGTGAATTTCACAATTCATCATTTATTTGAGTATTCTTTCATTTCATTTCATTTATTTCATTATGGTAGTTATACAGCAAGACTTAATATATGTCTTATAAATAGTATAACATATAACTAAGGTTAAAGATATCGCAAGAGGGGCATTTCTTAATACTAAAAACATGTGGAAGGAGTGGAGATAGGAATGAAGCGAGAGAAGAGAAAGCGAGAGAGAAGTAAGAGAGAAAACAGAAAAAGCAAGAAAAAGGAGGTAACTAAGTTCTACAAGTTAGGTATCGTAGTAGCTGCTGCCTGAAGTGCGATGTACGGGTGATCCTTTGCATGTCGACCGGTAGATAGTTTCGGTTCCGAATTTGTCCTTGAATCTATAAAATCAAACACAATTTCTTGAGTTTGTGTGATGTTTTCCTTCGTAGAAGCTCTTTCGTAAATCTGTAATATTTGCATTCGAAAAATAATTTACCTTAAAAGTAGGGTTAAAGCCTCGTGTTTTTATAATATTCGCCCCACATGAAGTCATTTGGAAGGAACTGTTATATTTTTGTATGTTGTCCAAGAAATGCTTCGATCGAGTATCTTCGCCAGAAAGCAATGATGCCAATGGCTCTGGTGGCGGTGTCAATTTTACGTTTCCGATCGCACAACATATTCCTGGTGGTTCCTGTCGGAACCTCAAAGCATTGCAATATTGACAAACAGTGCTCATTGTACCGAAGTTGGCCATAGCCGCTGCGTAATCGACTGTTGGATCGTACCTGAACGCCAAACGTTCGTTAATGATTGTATCTTTTTTGTCGACGTTCAAAATTATTTCGAGCGTTAGATTGTACTGTTCGAGTCAAACTTGATTGAATACGTTGTTCCAGAGTCATAATCGGTCGCCATTGCAATCTTGCGATTCTTACATGATTTTCTTCCTAACAGTGTCGGCATTCTTCATCTTTCTCATTCACACGATAGCTACTTGTTCAAGCTGAGTTACGCGTATGTCGACCGTCTAACTGGTGGCATTTTAAAGCGCAAACCGCAAACCAAAAAACAAAATTTTAAATTATCACGAACTTATGTATATGACCACAGTAAACAAAAACACAAAATTATCACGCACTGATCACGGATAATAATTATTATCAACTTTTTTCAATATACTATGTATGCAAGACAGATAGATTATTATAATTATTGTATATCATATTAAAAATTGTCATATTTTAAATTAATTTTTTAATCTCATATATTTTTTTCATTTTCATTTTTATTTTTCTAAACATTGATGTGACAGCAAACAACTGATGTAAACTGTTTTTTTCTAATATTTTTTTACTGAAGTTTTAGTTTCATACAAATTAAAAATACAAATTTTCGACTTTTCCGATCGATTTTCTCAACCTTTTCTTTCATGCAAACCTTGTCCTGACAATTACGAACATAACAAAATAACAATCAGTCAAATCGGTCCAGTCGTTCTCAAGTGACATGTGGCATTTAATTTTTATATATGTATATAGATAAATATTAAGGAATTTATCTACTGTGAATCGAGCCCGGGGTCTCTTCCTTGCAAAGTGAACGCTCTATCAGTGAGCTACATCTCTATATGAAATTGTATGTTTAAATATTGTATACTTTCCTCTTGGGATTGGATAAAATTCATTAAATAGCATTTAACCAAATATCTGAAATGTGTGCAGAATATACTCTAATCTCTGAAATGCAGTCGGGCTTCAGAAGTGGACGTAGCTGCATCACTGCTTTAATTGATGTTGTTGAGGATGTGCGTTTGAACATTGAGAATGATAAAGTCACCTTTCTTATACTACTGGATCACTCCAAAGCATTCGACTCAGTTGACCACAATATCTTACTTACAAAGCTTTCACGCATGTTTGGATTCTCGTCATCAGCAGTGAATTTAATTAAGTCTTATCTTGCTAACAGAACACAGGTAGTATGTCATAATGGATATGTCTCCCAGCCCCTTTACATAAAGCGGGGTGTACCCCAAGGCTCCATACTGGGTCCCTTATTGTTTTCCCTGTACATTAATGACTTACCTGGTGTTCTAGTTCACAGCAAAATCCATATGTATGCTGACGACGTGCAGGTCTATTCTAGTTGCAAGTACAATGACCTTGCCTTATGCGTTAACGACCTAAATAACGACCTTGAAAGAATTAATCAGTGGGCACTTAGAAATGGGCTCTGTCTTAACCCATTAAAGTCAAAATGCTTAGTTATTAGCAGAAAGAAAATATGTAACACTAGCCTGCCCAAACTAAACTTGAATGCGAACACAATTGAATATGTAGGCAAAGCGAAAAATCTTGGAGTCGTCATAAGTAGTTCCTTATCGTGGAATGATCACATCAACCATGTGGTAGGGATTACTTATGCAAAACTTCGAGCTCTCTGGTGTACTAAATCTTTTACTCCATTTAAAATCAGACTCTTGCTAGCAAAGACGTATCTCATCCCAAGTCTTTTATATGGTAGCGAGTTGTATTGCAACTGTGATGTCGAAAGTAAGGGTAAATTAAGTTCCGCATATAATAATATTGTAAGATATATTTGGGGCTTAAAACGATTCGATCACGTATCGATACATCGTGATTTGGTGTATGGCATGTCCTTCGACTCCTTACTAGTTCTTAGGGTTTTGACTTGCCTACACAAAGTAATCACTCTCAAGGAGCCCTCATATTTAGTCCGTCGGCTAAAGTTCTCCAGATCTAACCGCAATAACGCCTTAATCCCACTTAGACACCAGTATCTGATTTCTGAGCGTCATTTCTATATATTTGCAATCAGGCAGTGGAATTCCTTACCAGCTCAGATACAGAGAATCACCAATACATTGCACTTCAAGACCAAATTGATACAATATCTCACTTCCGCTTCCCAATAAACTCGCAGGTAGTCAGTGTCGGTTTCATTTCTTTCTTTCCTTCTTTCACTCTTTATCTCTCTCTCTATATCCTGTCTTTCTAACCACCTTCTGAACTGTACATCAACATCTTTGTTTTTCTGACCTTTCTGGGTCTGCTAATTTACGATAATTATGTTACATTAAAATCGTTTTGTTGTTACATTATTATATTTACTATTTTTTATTACTAAATTTTCTAATTATATATCATTATTATTAGTATAACTACACATTTATATGCCTTGTACAACGAATTATACAACTTATAAGACCTTCTAGTCTTAATGTATAATTAATAGAATGAATAAATAAATACAAATACAAATACATAATTAGCATTATTATATACCCCCAATATACCATAGTTATTTTAAAAATTTGAAACAAAATACGTTTTCCGAGGACTTAATCACTTTTATTATTGATGATAATTAAATTGAACTGATGTATTTTCATATAAATTTCTTATACTTACATATGTTTCAAAATGAAGTAATTATTTTTGTATTTTATGAATATTAAAATAAAAAATACTTAAATCCAACCTTTATATTAAATATATGGCCGAAGTTCAAATACCCTACACACGTTTACTTAAAAATTAGGCGTGGCAATGGTCTCATTTTTTTTCCTTTTCAATCTCAAATAGCCTGTGATGACAGAAATATTCGTGCCAAATTTGATGAAAATATCTCTATTCGTGCTCCTGTAATCGAGCTTTATTTAATTGGTGGGCAGACCACGCCCATTTGTGGTAGTCTTTTTTGGTCAGAGACATTGGACTTCTGGACATTTGAAATTTGAATCGCAAATTCGTTCTACAAGCTGAGAAATTGAGGTATAATCATGGTTTTATTTATATTCACATTAAAAAGTAGGCGTGGTAAAGGTCCGATTTTGCCCATTTTCAATACCGATGAGTTTCTAATGATAGACAATATCCGTGCCAAGTTTGATGACGATATCTCTATTCGTTCTCTTGTAATCGTGATTTCAGACGGACGGACATGGCTAAATCGACTCAGGAGGTGATGCTGATCAAGAATATATATACTTTTGTATACCTGTCACGCCTCCTTTAATGCGTTGCAAACGGAAACAGTAAGTGAATATACCCTCATCACTTCGTGTGTAGAGTATAAAAATGTGTGGAAATAATACAAATTTTAGAACGCCACTGTATAGTAGGCGTGTTCGTTACCTGTTTTCAAAACATAATAACTGGCTTAGTATTATAGTTTTATTATTGTGTTCAAATTTAAACTTTATTTCCGTGGTAATAAATTTATTTTCATTAGTATACTGCTTTCATGATCATATACTGTATAAGTAGTGTAAAAGTGGGTGGACCGTGCCCAGTTTTGATGCTATAATGTTTTATTGGAAAATACGTTGTTATATAAAGTTTTATTCAGGAAGTTTATATATGTATTTAACAATATAACCATTTAGGACCCTCTTTTGCCTGTGCAACCTAAAAGTAGGCGGATCACTAAAAGTATGCCGGTATTTGGCATAACTCAAAAAACTTGGCACTCAAAACGGTGCTGGCCGAAGTGGCAAATCGTATCTGAAACTTCAGATCATGGTTATTGGATTAGATAACTGCACTGGCATCGGGGCAACATCGACTCTTATGCAAAATTTTATAAGTACCTACTCTTTTAATTCTTAAACGGCACAAAAGCAATTCTTGAGTGTGGCCTTCTTAATTATAGAATTATTTGAACTTTGAACATATCATAGAACGTATTTCATTTAAGTAATGAAAGCTGTGCGTCAATAGCAAGGTATGCAAGCATTGATGCATTCACTCAGCTTTTCTTACAGTTCTCAAAAGCTTGATGTACTTCAGAAGTCCATTTGATTTTGCGCTTATCGTTTTTGGGAATATTACGAGTATACTGGTTAAGCAGAGCTTGGGACTCAGCAACATGTGGGATATATCGGCGATAGTAGTTGATGACTCTGCTGGGGCCGCAGAGTGTCTGTACGAATGAAACTTACAGCCTTATTCCAAGAGTCACGGAACTTGTCTCGTCTTGCTCTTACGTCGCGGTCACCGGACTATACGTTTATTGCCAAGCCATTTTTATTTGCCAAAAAGGTTTGCACACAAGATACAAATTTTAGTGATGGTAGACGAAAATATTATAATTGTGGTTAATTTTAATTAATGAAAAGCTTATAAATTTGTTTTTTTCGCGAAAACAGGTTTACAAACGTTGCTAAAATATAGAATAAACTTTGCAAATTATGTGTAGATTAATATATGTGCTATTGTATATTATATTGTTTAAATTGTAGCAATAAATTGTTTTTCTCTTTTTGGTAGTTTGCAACAATGAAGCAAATGGTAAACAAAGACAGTTACAATTCCACGCGGAGAATTGAGCAATCTTAAAATGCTTTTATAAGTTTTTAAATAAACACTCACAGAAAACATAAAACAATACACTGCATGTTTATTTTTTGCGTTGAGTTGTTCGCGAAAATATGGACTCTGTCGAATAATTTTTGGTTGTGGAAATTTCGTGGATTTTGTTTCCTTTTCTAGAATCATTATAAAAATCATCAATTTCATATAGCTATAACTAAAAAAAAGTATATAAAGCATAAATACGAAGTCCAGCTTTATACTGTGCACTAAATTAATTTATGTTTTCTATGAGACGACAACTAAAAAGCACTCGTCTTATTTAAGACGATAATCGTCTTTAACTCGTCTCTTAGAATACAGCAAGACGACCAAAGTTTACGTCGTTGACGATTGAGAGACGATTTTTGAGACGACCGTGACTCTTAGAATACCTAAGACGAGTGAGAGTCGATTTAGAGACGATTTTAAGACGACCGTGACTCTTGGAATAAGGCTATAAATATTTTCATCAGGTGGTCGTAATCCACTACCATTGATAACGTAAAAAAGAAACGTATCGTAAGTTCCTGAAGAAAAGTGTCATAAGTTCCAGAAGAAAAGTATCGCAAGTTCCAGAAGGAACTTAAAAATATTACTTTTTGCTTAGCAAAATCACATTTATTGACAACTGTCTCGCGTGTCCAGTCCAGTAGCAGTATGGACGAGGCATTGCGTTTTCAAATCGATCAGTAAATTGAAACGCGTGGGAAAATCAGCACCGTTCATGACTAGTTACGTAAGTACACCGCAATCCTAAATCCATTAGTAGATTTAGACGTTATTGCCGAAGATTTTTTATTTTTTTTCAGGACACTCATTTGCCCTTAACAGACAAAGGGAAAAAAATGTGCTGTCGCCAACCAACACACCTAACGACAACGGTCTTAGTTTAAAGGCTTCGTAAGGGACCAGCTGAGGCGACAGTTATGTGCCTTGTTGTCGAACACAAATTTTGTTCTGAATTGTGGGGAATGCCGGATGATTACTCTTAGCAAAGTGAGCTCTGGAAATAGGGTTAGCATTGGCAAACTCTTTGAAGCGCGTGATCTCACCTCTTATTTCCTCAATAGAGCCGCAAAGCGATTGCAGCAAATAGCAATCTCTGTCGCTGACATGTCTGAAATTGCGTTGACTGATGTTGAAGGAGCGGTTATATTCTCTTGAAAATTCAACATGCACATCGAGTTAGTGGTATTTGCCTCTAACATCAGGTCCGCGATCCTTGCCAACCGGTCGAGGTCCTCCTCTTTCCATACTATTAAGAACGGGCGAATGGATTGAGGCATTTAATCTTTTCTTGGTGCGGATTATTCTCTTAACTGAACTAGTTTCATCAGGAGATAGGCGTTTCAGGTGGCATATACATATGTAATTTCGGATGGTTTCATCCCAGCGGTATCTCCACCTTGCAGCTTGCTCTCTGATGATTCGGAGAATCTTGAAAGTATCATTGTTTTTAGTGTGTTGTATTGTTCAACTGTAGGTTGCGACACAAAATCCTCAACGGAACATAATACCCATAAAGTGTGTTGTATTGTTCAACTGTAGGTTGCGACACAAAATCCTCAACGGAACATAATACCCATAAAACCCAGTCAAATTTGTCAGTGCCATTTGTGATGTCACTAAAGTCAGTGTCATTTGTGATCACTAAATGATCGCTCTAGTTGAGCAAACCAAAGCTCGGGATTCTCTCGATTAAACGCCATTACATGCATTTGTGACCAATTCGCGTGTTGGATAGACAATCCGAGCTGCTAGAGAACGTGCGCTTCGTAAAGCCCCAAGGCCATTCTGCATTGATTGTAGTTATTTTTTAACTTCCTCGTTGAGATTGGATATCTCATTGTCAGCGTGTTGCTCGTCGTTGAAATCACTTCTTACTACAGAACGTAATTCGTAACGATTCTCTGACATCAGTGTTCGAAGGTTTCTTCTGAATGTTGTGGGAAAATTCCATGCCTCACGCTCGTTGAAAAAATGTGTGTATGAACTGACACACAGGATTTCGTTGCTATTGTAGCTCAGATTTTTACACCACGTCGGGGTCACTACTTTAGTATTAATTATGTAACACCAATCTTTATACTAAACTTAAATGAAATAAAAATAATAATAATAATAATATTGGTTTAAAGAAGCCACAGAAAAACAGTGACAGCCAATCGAAGGGAAACCAAAGAAGAAGTAATCAATCGAATGAAGTGAAACACTTCGTAGAGTGTCTCGCGTTGCCGATAGGTTTCAGTGTTGCCACAAAGCTTTTAAATCAGCACTATCAGTGCATCAGATAACGAGAAGCGCAATAGGATTAGAATCCCTTATTCGTAGTTGAGAGTGAGATTCGAATATGTGCATGTAAACTGGTCTAATCCGAAGTAAAGCTTATATCTATTATCAGCGAGAAAACGCAGGTTGTCAATTTTATGCGTTAAGGTGGCAAATATTCAATGATCTATTCAAACTATATACAGCATCTCACACTCAAACTGGGACACTTCGAAAAATTCCAGTTTTAGCTGTTTTGCCAAGAAAATGAAAGGCATGGATAATATTAAGCATTTTTATTTGGTTTGTTTTATTTTAGTGAACAAAAAGGAATCCAGTAAAAAACAATTTATTAATTTAGGATTTTGTGTGAGCATACTCTAAATAAAGTTCTACATTGAAAGTGGGACAACATAATATTCATAATGTAAGCCAATATATTTTTAAACTATTAATATTCGGTTGACTATTATTACTGGCGATTACAGCACCGAATACTCTCAACCAATTTCTTCCAAACTAAGGGCTCAATCTTGCAAAACTGTTTATCTTTCTTTTCGCTACACTTCTTTTAAGAGTTCGCCCACAAGTGTTCAATTACATTAAAATCTGGGCATTGGGCGTTGTCGGAAAGATTTTGAAGCAGTTGCAAAGAAGCTAATAAGAATAAAAGATAAATTCGACTAGGTCGAAATAACAAATTGCATGGTAGAACTTTTCGCCGATAACCATTGACATCCGAGGGGATCCAGGAACTCAGATTGAAATTGCTAAAGACCATGAAGACAAGTATTTGTACCATGTCAAAAGTAATTTTATTCAAAAACGGAAACTTGATTCATTAAGTTAGCCCGAAAGTAACATATCTTTTCGAACAATATCCAGGGTTTACAATGTCCAGTATACTTACTAAGCTCTTTTGTTAACTCCCTCAAGGTGAGGATGGAGCGGCGGCTGGACCCTTCTGCAGAGAATTAGATGTGCCAAACTTTACAGCTGTCTTATATTTTTAGAGGCATAGCAAACTTGTTTCAGCTCAAAACTTTTGATGGGAGCTTTAAAGAGCACACATTTAACGGGATCACTGAAAAGATTAATGCGAATTTAAATGTTGGGTATAATTTGTCCTTATAAGTTGTTTTTTTAAGCAAAAGTTATAAATTATAGCTTTAAAAGTCTTTAAATCAGGAAACAATAAGAGCATTAATTGTAACCGCCGAAATCGAAAATTTCAATTAAGATGCAATGCATGCCCCTTCAATAAAATCGTCTAAATTCGAATCAGTTTTTTTAGTTGAATTTTCTTTAGTTAATCTCTTAGCCAGTGAAAAATGCATAATGCAAAAGAAATATTTTTGCAATGAAAAGCCGAAATTTGTTAACTTTTATGAAGTCTTTGTTTATATTATTATATTTGTTTATATTAGGGGAAAGTCAAATCGAGACCATATTGTGAATATTAGTTAACAGTTTAGTTCAATTAGTTGTTAATATTAGTTTGAGATTGAAACTTTACGTTTCACATTAAGGTTAAAATGCAGATCAACCAATTGTTCCGAGGTCAATCTTTCAACCATCAATTCATATTAATCTCGATGGGAAGTAAGAACGCGTAACATTTAACACTAAAAAACGTATAACTGAGGAATAAAATAATAGAAATGCGTACTTATAACCAACATTATATTTAAGCGAGAATAAATCAGATTATCTGTCACAGGAAAACAGCAACTACAACCAGAGAATATATGAAATACATTCATCGAACTCACCGGGAAGAGACTAAAAATCGATATCAGATTTACAATAAAGGAACAATGAAAATGTATGGTTGGTTCTGTTTAGCGCGACGATAAGAGGGTGGAACGTGGCGTTTGGGGTTGCAAATGTCGGGCAACTCTTGAAATACCTATCGAATTTACTGACCACTTCCTGGGTTTGTGCACGAATTAGAGCGTAACATATAAGCAGACAAAGGGATTGCATGCATGCGCTCACTTACATGCTGGGAAAACATAAAAAGTACCTGCCCCTGCGTCAGGTGTTCAAAGTAAAGTCATAATGAGGCAAATAAAAATTACGACTATACGAGTCGATGTACACTACATTTAGTTACATCTGTGTCAGTGTTTTCAGACTTTCACTATATTCAAAAATTAATTTGCTCTACTAATCAGTCAAAGGTTTCTCATAACAGTTTAATACATTGAAGACGACTTCGCCGTTGATCTGTGTGCTACAGCTTTCTATACCAATGTATTACGTATGTATATTTCGTTCTATACACTAAATTTGAATTAATTTTGGGGTGGAAGGTGTAAACATGCTTACAAGGAGGATGTAATTAAGGCTGAGCGATATTTCACGACCTGTGATTTTGTAACAGGTACACAAAATCACGAGTCACTGTTGCGATTCAAAACGCTCCGAACCTGTGACTCGCTGTCACAGGTACAGCGGAACGATATTTAACGAACTGTGATTTCATTGAAATGCAACCACGAGTCACAGTTGGTATTGAAACGCTGACAGGCCGTCACAGGTTCGGAGCGTATTTTACAGCCTGCGAATTCGTTGAAATGAAATCACGAGTCACAGTTTGCTGGTTATTTTCCGTTTCGTTATTGTTACAACGAGTTATTGTTCCAACTAGAAGCAGTGATGCCCTTTTTTGTGCAATTTGTCGCAATCAGGGATTTCCTGTCTGGATTTTGTGGGATTACCTGTTCTACTAGATATTTTGTGATATTTGTACGATATTTTGGATACTACTGAAGACATTAAGGAAAGTTTCTATGTGTAAATATCTATGTAGCCGTTGTTTTTTCATCCTTAGACTATGATCATGCAGATCAAATACAAATTTTAAAAATGCGTATTGTAAAATACGGAATGAACTTAATAACATGTTACACTTTCAATACGATTTTGCCTTCATTATTTTGAAAAAATACAAATATGAATTTGGTAATAAAATATTAATACAAGAATGTTTTTTATACATATAAAACATGTATATATCAGTAGTTTTAACTACTTAAAATTGGTTTTTGTATTCATGAAGTATGACTTCAGTAAAATATGAATGCTTTTAAAATTAACGAATGTTCATAGCTTCACTTCGTTCCTATAGCAAAAGCTATAGCTATATTCTATATTCTCCAGAGCTGGGCAAATACTGACAGATCGTCGAAGCAGTCTGAGCGACAACAAATTGCATATGTTATAATAGTATTTTTAAATACTAATTATAAATACATTAATTAATGTTAATTCATGTTATTAATTAATGTTATTAATATTAAATAATTATTAAATTAATGTTTCATTATAAATGAAATAAATATTTCTGTATTTTTGATTTCCCGAATATTAATTTCTCTTCATTAGTTGTTATTTCCAATTTGTAACTGTCATTTCCGTAGTCGTTCGTTTCTTGTTTCCTCTGTTGCATACTGTAGATAGAAATCTAGCACGTTTTTGCGCACACGTTTTATAGCGAATGCCTTGTCACGAGTCACGGGTTTTTGTACCTGTGACAGTACTGTCACAGTCACAGGTCGGAGCTGCTCCGGAAAAATCACGGAATCGCTCACCTCTATTAGTAATGCTTTTAGGAGTGTCGCTTTTCGTCGCTTTTCAAAAATTTTTACCAAATTAATCTAAAAATTATTTGTATGGTACTAATTACAAATTTGGGTCTTATTCATTTACGAACAGTGTGATAGTTACATACAAGAACATATGATTATAAAGGTAATAATTTTGAACATTTTTACAATCAACACCTTTTATTTATGATTCTTTATCTGTGTAGTTTACGTTAACCTCGTTTTTTTAAACTCTCTTTGTCATCAGTACCCTGCCAGAACCGAATGCTGATGCATATTTCATCTGAAGTTCACGGTACCTTTTCTAATTAAGACGCATCAGCGAATCCATTTATGTACAGACTTTATTTAACGACTTACAAGTACAATTATCGTACAAGAACTCTTATGTGGAAAACTTTTCCATGGTGAATGAACTCCGTTCGCATCCAATCTGCACTTACGCCGGCAACAACGCCTCCATAATAGTCTGGCATAAGCACGAAAGTCACAAGACGAAATAAAACATAATCGTCATTGTTTTTCTCTTGTATTCAAGAATCTGCGCGTAATATTTCAAAAAAAAAGCAATCCTCCGGTTGCTGTTCAGACAGTTTATTCAGAAAAAACAACAGAAGGGCTCAAAATTTAGGGGCTGTTAGGAACAGCAGAAGAAAAAAAATTGCAAAGCTTCGAGCTCGCCAAAACTTGCATGCACTACACTGTCACGATCCTACAATATGACAGATGTACAATAAATAATGACCTGAGCAATAATACCGGATTAAAAGCTAACAGCGATCAACATTTTACCTAGTGCATTTAAAGGAGCCGAAAGCAATGCTTTCTTAAAATATACAAATGTAAAGTTTTATCTTTTTTATACATGTTTTTTTAACACACGAAATTCTAGACCATTTTCTATGTCTCTCTATAGGATCTGATTGCGAAGAAAATGTGGACGAATGCTTATCGAACCCATGTCAAAATGGAGGACACTGTCGCGACCGAACCAATGGATATACATGTTCTTGCCAAACCGGTTATTTGGGCCTACATTGTGAAGAAGATGTAGCTGTATGTGAAACAGGTGAGTTCAAACGCTCCATAGTTTCCAGCGCAAAGAAATCTGAATTATTCTTCTCGTGCTACATTCTATGTATCTGCCTCTATGCTGCACATCTTTAGGAACAGGGGCACGTTGCCAAAATGGTGGCGAATGCATCGAAGGACCAGGTCTTGAGTTCACCTGCGATTGTCCCCCTGGTTGGCAGGGTCGAATCTGTCAGTACGAAATCAACGAATGTGAATCTGCACCCTGCCAAAATGGCGGCATCTGTGTGGACAAACTTGCCGCTTATGTATGTGCCTGTCCTATGGGCTACACGGGAATCAACTGCGAGGAAGAAATACTTATTTGCGCCGATAATCCCTGCCAGAACAATGCTCTCTGCCTCATGGAGGAGGGGGTGCCAACTTGCTACTGCGTTCCCGATTACCATGGCGAGAAATGCGAATACCAATACGATGAGTGCCAATTGGGCCCTAGATGTATGAATGGTGGTGTCTGTATTGATGGTGTCGACACGTTCACATGCTCGTGCTCACCGCTGCTAACTGGGATGCTTTGTGAGTGTCTGATGATTGGTGACGATTCACTAGACTGCAGCTACACGACCCCATCGTCCCCTATACGTCCAGCTAGTCCAACACCGACCATAACCCAAGCTTCAGACATACCACTAATAGCGATGACTATGAAAACACCGCCAGCCATAGTAGAAAGTAATGCTTTTGAGGATATCGTGGTTGCTGTACTGGATAGCACTACAACACAAAAAATGAGTTTAACAGTTTCTTCCGAAGGACAAGTACCAACTACAGTGGCTGCCGTTTCATATACCGTAGATTCAAGCAGATCCGAGGAGTCCGATTCTTCGGAGAGTAGTGGTTCAGATGAGGTCACACTGCCAGAAGAGTATACAACCATTCCCGGATTGAATTTAGATACCGGTCGCGAATTGGCATCCACTAAGCCAACAAGTGTCGATATCAATTCGGACTACACCAAATCAATCGAAGTATCTATGAGCAGAGAGTCTGAAGCACATCCGGTTGTAGTTTTCTCTACAATGCCAGCATTTACGCACCGCGTCACTACAATCAAGACAACCTTCAGTGATACCGACCTCCCTGCACGTTGGCCGTCTTGGAAACTTTCCACCTACCACCCTACCAACCTGTACTCAGAGACCACTGTAGCATCAGTGTCAGGAATTGGATTCAGCCCTAGATCCGATGAGGACTCAGGAGATCCCACCGACGTGGAAAGTAGTACGACACAAAGATGGTATGGCATTTCTAGTACTGCGGCTCCCTTCTTCACCGAATATCCAGAAATTTATGTAACTTCACGGTACCATGACTTCATCAGTAAAGACTTGAGTGCTGGTAAGCCGCGTTTTACAACATTCCAACCACACTCGTCATCCCTCTTTCCTACAGTCCTATCACCTGCCGATACTTACAAAGGTATTCAGACTGCCACGACTTCAAATGGCACGCATCATCATAGCTCCACTCACCGCCCTAACCACACACGCCAACATGCGACCACACATTACCTCCCATTTGCCACCACACTAATTCCTACACAGCCAGAGACCACACCTCGCGGTGCACACATTGATTCAGCGACTTTACTGACGACAACAAAAGCATTGACCGCTGATGATTTCCCTACCTCCACTGGACGCTGGGCACATTCTCCCAGCTCACTAACGACAGATGATGGCCCAGCACAGTTTACAACTACCGAGAGCACACCACGCACAGTGTCGTCTCCTTTCTCGTCACTTTCCACAAAACATACTATAACAAACGCGCCAGCTACGAGACTCCCTGCAACACTAGATACAATTACGACCACCAGCGAGGAGATAGACAGCAATTCCGCAGGGTCTGGAACAAACCTGGGTGGTTCATCTAGTTCAGTTAATATTCAGAACGCCACCAATGAGGACTGTTTGAAGTTAGGTTGCTACAATGGTGGAACTTGTGTGACCACCTCGGAGGGATCAAGGGTAAGTTTATCATACCATAACAATTACAAACAACAGAACAGCTGCAAAGTAGCAAGATTTAGATTAAGATTTAACAGGTTTTAATAAAAAAATGGCTATAAAATACATTTTTGTTCTAAAACTGATACACAAAAGATCACTAAGAAATACTAAGACATCGTAATTGTGGACGTCCATTGGTTTCGACTATGGTATATACAAAAATATAAAAAGTGTACGCAAACGAAGCTGTATTTGAACACTTCACAGAATTCCAACCTTGAAACTCAAAAGACAGCAAACAGTAACCATGTAATCACGCTACCACCCTTCAATTCGATAACTGTACTTTATCGAGAGTGTGTTTTAGTGATATCTGTGCACATTGTAGAAATATTTTTAAAATTAAATATTGTAGTAGTTGTAGTTGTAAAGCGTAACTTTAGTGGTCCGAGTTTGGGATAAAAAATTCGTTTTCATATGAAATTTATGCACTAATTTATGTACTAAATAATTAATACACCTGGGTACATTTATACATTTTTATATATATACGGTATATAATCGCCTCAGACAACCGTACATTCTAAGAAATCGTACAAAAATAACTAAATACGCGAAAAGCTAAGTATGTATGTATGTACACTCGCGCTCAAAAAAAAGCCAATTTCATTTTGTAATGTTATCACCACATTCCTTGCCAAAAATAAAATAGATTATTCACTCAGGTGTTAATATTTGTTAAAATTCTGGGAACAAATGCAGAACAGCTGCCAAGCTCAGATTTTTTTTTTCTTTTTTTTTACCGTTATTTGAGACCGTCATAACCGGAAGTGGCCATGTTTTTTCGCCCATGATATTTTTAATACCTTTCATTTATGTACTACACATTTTTATCCATAACATGGCTGTGAAGGAGTTATATTGATTTTTAGAAAAATGTGACAAGTTGACCTTGAACCAACAATTTTTTTCTTCCAAACGGACACATGTATGAAGTATGTAATAAATAACATTATTATTTAAAAAAATTTCATTTTGAAGGAAATCAATACATTCTACGAAAAAGGTATTTTCGTATGCTAAAACATTAATGTGAAAAGCAGGGAAAAAAACACATTTTTATGTGGAAACAAGGTTTCTTCAACGTTATTTATTTATTTTTTTTTTATTTTATTTCAGACCTTATTCATTGCAAAAATTATTGTTTTGTTTAATAACGGGTTTGGCCGCCATTTGCCGTTAATCTCTTTATCCTGCCGTAAAAATCTCTTTTGGCTCTTCACTAAAACAGAATTTTAACAGATACAACACCTGAGTGAATAATCTATTTAATTTTTGGATGATAACATTACAAAATGAGATCGGCTTTTTTTGAACGCGAGTGTACATTAAAAAGTTAGGGATACTTACTGCAAATTTCGAAAATCGCATAAAACCAAAGCAACAAGATGAAGTCATCTTACCATCGGCATACAAAAGCAAGAAAACGAAGTATTGCTAAAAACAGTTTTGGCAATATCTGTATAAAAATTATACAAATGATACCCTACACCCGAAAGTGAATGGGTATATTGCTAGTCGCTTCATATAGAACTCTAGACCAGATACACACTACCACACAAGAAATTGTACGGTTTCTAGAAAATATAGCCCTTTATATTTCATCCTCCGTTCGTCTCTGTCTTCCATTTCGCAACTCTTTAAACCCTTTCTAAACAGCGTTCTTTTCCACAACTTATTGACAAAAGCCTATAGAGCTCATCAGTAGTTTCCAATAATCAAAAAATCAATCTTATTTCTGTTTTTTCTATTATTTCCAAAGCACGTGTTATATAAACACAAACATTTGTGTTATTTCTGGTTGGATTTTTTTTTATTTCAAGACATAACTTAAAACACCCACTCACCTATTTAGTGGTAACGTTAGATGCTGTAGAAAGCTGTGTAAATAAACGCTTCCGTGCCGAGCATCTTAAAAACACTTCAGTCTTTTTTAAAATTTTGTGGTTTGAATTTAATTTTTCTTGTAGTGCGTCTGCCGCTTCGACCGTCAAGGTGTTATTTGCGAGGCGCCAATCACAATCAAGAACGCCGCCTTCTCGGGCGACTCATATGTTTCGCACCGCATTCACAAGGACATACCCAACCATGAGTCTCTAGACGTAGTGCTGCCCATGCATGTACAACTGAAAGTACGAACACGCGCCACCAACGGTCTCATAATGCTAGCCGCCGCACAGGCCACCAAGGGCGGTCACTACATGGCACTATTCCTGCAGAAGGGCTTATTGCAGTTCCAGTTTTCTTGCGGCCTGCAAACAATGCTGTTGAGCGAACTTGAGACACCGGTGAATACCGGTAATGAAATCACAATCAGAGCAGAGTGAGTACAAATGTGAAACCAAGAATCTGCTCGAACACTCGATACTTGTAGGGTGTTGCTCTCTGTTCGAATGTTACTAAAGAACATGAGAGTATATATACTATGTACTCTACAAATGTAAATATGTATATTGCAACAATAATGGTGTCCAATTAAAATGCCTATTGTTAATAATTGTTTTGATGTAATTCTTACATGGGCGTTCTGTTTTAAAGGGTAGTAGAATTTCTTGAACTGTTTGATATGGTTCAATACAAATAGAACAATTTTACAGTTTTTTTTACTTTCTATAAAATTATAATAGTTACAGTATGCAAACTTTTCTCTTTTAGCATTATTACAGTATTTTGGAGTTCTAATTCCTTTCCAATGTAAAGAAAAGTAGCTCTTATCTTAATCTTATTTTGTATGTGATTTGTTATAAAGGGTGATTTTTTAGCAACTTTCTTTTTGGCAACACTGTTTTTGACAGCTCACGCGGGGTTCGCGCCTTGTATCACTGTCAAACATATTCAGTTTGATCTATAATTTAACCATGACCTACCACAACGTAAAATTGTTGGTGAATGGGCTCTTGAAAAATTGGCCGAAGATCCACTTTTTTATCGAAATATTGTTTTTATTCAAAAATGTTCAGCGACGAAGCTCATTTCTGGTTGAATGGATACGTGAACAAGCCAAACTGCCGTATTTCGAGTGAAGAGCAGCCAGAAGGATTGCAAGAACTACCCATGTATCACGAAAAAGTCACTGTTTGGTGCGGATTATGGGCCGGCGGCATCATTCGACCGTACTTCTTCAAAGACAACGAAGGCCGGCACGTCACTGTGAATGGCGAGCGCTTCCGTGCGATGATTACAAACTTTTTTTTGCCCAAAATGGAAGAGCTGGGCCGACTGACATGTGGTTTCAACAAGACGGTGCCACATGCCACACAGCACGCGAAACAAGGGCTCAATTAAGGGGCAAGTTCGGTGAGCAGTTTATTTCACGTTCAGGACCGGTCAATTGGCCGTCTAGATCGTGTGATTTAACGCCTTTGGACTATTTTTTGTGGGGCCATGCTAAGGCTCATGTCTATACCGACAAGCCAGCAACGATTGGCGCACTGGAAGCCAATACTGAAGGATTTATTCGAGAGATACAGCCGATATGTTGGAGAGAGTATGCCAAAATTGGACCCGGCGTATGGACCATTTACGACGCAGTCGCGGCCAACATTTACATAAAATAATCTTCAAACATTAAATTATATCGATCGTTCTATCGACTTAAATAAAGATTCCATAAATTTTTCTGAATTTTATGTGTTTTTCTTGAAAATCAAAACCGAAAGCTCTTAAAAAATCACCCTATACATACAGATGATAAAATAAATCAATACATACACCTAAGTTCTGAAATTATAAATGACCCTTCACAAAAACCTTCAGTTGTGCAATATCTTAATATTTAATCTGGGTCCTTACTCCGGTTCCACTACAAATATATACTTTTACGCAATCTTATACTCCTAAAATATTGATATGTTTTCTCTGAAGCAAAGAGATTTCAGAGTTATTCAATGTATATTTCCTATAAATAAAAGATTGCGTAGGAGTAAATGTTTATAGTGGAAACGGAGAAAGGGTCTAGATCAGTGTTGGCCAAAACTTATACAATCATATTTTGTGCATGTGTGAAGCTTTGAGGGAGCTTGTTTGGCGGAAAAATTCTCTCTGCGCGGTACACTGAAAAGATTGTTGTTTGGGGGTTGTTAAACTTTAAATCATACAAATGATTTTGCAATGAAATTGAGTTTACTATTTCTCAATAATATCCTCAATATCAATAATACTTTCAAACTGATTTATTCGTATTAATCAAATCATGCATTGCGGTTCACCTAAAAAGTTTTCAAAGAAAAAATAGTGATTCTTCCATTCCTTATTAAACATGTTGCTCATTGCAATCATAAAATAGTCTGGTACGATCTTGCTTGCTTGATGTCTGCACTTCGATACGAACGATCGCTAGTGTCGGTGTGAAAACCCGACGACTTTTGTCGTGTACATGGGAATAGTCGAGAGAAAAAATTAGCACGCGTGCCTATGGCGTGGCCAACTGGTCTAGATTATACTTTAAAATATTACACTGTTTATGGTATTATTTTGAATTCAAATCAATCAAAGTAACGTAATTTTCAATTCAAAACGCACTTTCTCTTCAAAATCTTTTTACTTCAAAACGCACTTTATCGGAAGAAAACCCCAACCCAAGATCCTCACATGTTCCACGGCCAACACAAATAGCAAAATATATTATTGACACTCCTTGAAGAACCTCAATTGTTATACTGAAAATGAACGGGTTAAGAACTCTGAATACTTAGGGCCAGTTTTTCAGTGCTTGGTTGTCGTCGTTTCTCGGTTAAACTGCGTTTAAACGACACATTGTGTTTTTCATTACAAGTTTAATCGGCGTTTAACCGGCCAATATTGGTGAGTTAAACTCCGGTTAATTTATCTTTTTAATAGATAAAGAAACAGCTGTTTCTTCGAGTACAGACATTTACCTTTGTTCAAAACTATGCTAATAATTTTGTTATTTGCACCAAAACAGCTATGCCCTTTGTAAAAATGAAAATATTGACAGGTGCTGCTAAAATAGGTTGAAACATCAACTTATAGTAACGAGTTGCATATCTAAATCTCTAAATGCAATGAGTATTTGGCGTATACTCGTTACTATAAGTTGATGTTTCAACCTATTTTGGCAGAGCACTGAAAAACTGGCCCTTAGTAATTAATTTTCGTAATTTGCATGACAGAAATCTGTGTTGCGATTTCGAACTGGATCATTGAATCGATAATTTTATATTAATTATATCTCTCATTTAAAATTTTAAATCGAATTCCAATTAATATTCACCGTATTCCACTTGCAGATTGGACTTCAGTCGCAACTACACGCATTGCAATGCATCGTTGTTGGTCAACGATAGCCTAGCAATGTCCGGCGATCAACCAACATGGCTGAAACTTTTGCCACCGCAACTCCACTCCCCAGAGGCAATTTTGAACACATGGCTGCACTTAGGAGGGGCCCCGCAAGCACCAATTGGCTTGATCATTGAACTACCTCCTGCACAGAGCGGCACAGGCTTTACAGGATGTTTACATTCCTTGCGAATTAATGAGGAGAAGAGGGAGATATTCGGGTGAGCCTCTTTTTCTAATCTAAAAGAAAAATAAACCCTTCAGTCCCTTAATAAGCTGAATGTTCAAATGTCTCTTATTTCTTTCAATTTTCAATACATCTGTTTGTTTTAGATAGTATTTATGTATTTCAGACCACATTAGTATAAGATGTTGTGTTTTAAAAATGAATACACTAATAACATATTTTGACAAATGGTTCTTTATTTCGCTATAAGGACATCAAAATATAAGCATTAAACACAGTCATAGCAGCAAGCAGATTTATCTGTCAAAATTACATTGGCCTTAAACCAGTGTTGGCCACGCCATAGGCACACGTGTTTGATACTTCGGTTTGAAAGTATTATTAGCTGCGTTCCATTTTCCTAATCTAATTTTGATTTAAAATGGAACGGCAAGGAAAGTCACATGCAGATGTGCCCACAAAATCACACAAAAAAAGGTTGTGTCATCAACTGTTTGACTGTTAAGAATTAAATACAATTTTTGCTCGAGTAACTAAAATCTTTGAATTCAAAACGGTAACGACAGCGATGCAATCATGGTCTTCACTGGTTTATCAGAATCTTCTTTATTAGTCAAATAAAATAAACTAGGTAACACATACCATCAATTAAAAAGAAAAAAATCATCATCATCAGCGCCATCTATAGTTCCAGAGCGAAGTAAAGTTTTTATATCAGTGCCATCTATTTATCATAAATATAACGAGACGAGCAATTCGATTAGAATTTTTAATCCTAGTCGAGAGTACGATTAGAAAATTTGTATGGAAACTGTATAATCCGAAGAAAAAGGAACGCAGCTATTGATATTGAGGACATTATTGAGAAATAGTAAACTCAATTTCATTGCAAAATCATTTGCATGATTTAAAGTTTAACAACCCCCAAACAACAATCTTCTCAGTGTACCGCGCAGAGAGAATTTTTCCGCAAAACAACCACTCTCAACGCTTCACACATGCACAAAATATGATTGTATAAGTTTTGGCCAACACTGCCTTAAACACAACAAGGGACGCAAGATGCAGATTCAAGTTACGGACGCAAGAAATGGCTGGAATTTAAACGACATAGCATAGCAGCATTTTCGGGAAGCAGAAATATGAAATGTCATAAATTCGACAGTAGAGAACAATACATTCATTCTAACCAAAATTCTCGAAGTTTATTTATTTTAATCTATATTAAAATATACATATTTAATTAAATAATATATTATACAGAATAATAATAAAAAAAGCAACAGAAAAATACTCACATAAATTTACAGCAGGTGAAATAGCAACAAAAATTAAATGTAAGCAAACACAAATAACGAAGAAGAACAAGAACGCTTTTGCATCCGTCAAAATTAGAATTTGATCGAATGCAGGATGCAAATCGCGGCAGCAAATTAAGGAAGCAAAATGGAAATCAAATTTTTTTCTCGCTTCTCATAAGCGCCCGTGTAAGTTTGACAGTTGAAAAATGGATCTGCATCTTGCGTCCCTTGTTGTGTTTATAGCTTTATGGAAAACGAAAAAAAAAAATGAAGACTATAAAAGATAATAGTCCAATAAAAGACCATATCCATTTTTTCATCATTTCAAATCTTCCCACAACCATAGTCTATATTGATTTACATTTCTTAATAATGTTTTATTTATTTGGGCCATCAATCCAACTCTTTCGTTTACAGTGAAGCACTTGATGGTTTCGGGGTTACCGAATGTGGCTCTTTAGCATGTCTTTCAAGTCCCTGTCGCAATGGTGCTGCTTGCATTAAAATCGAATCCAATGAAGTGGATGAAAATGGGGACAAACCCGAGAAGTGGAAGTGCAAATGTCCCACCGGATACATGGGACCCACCTGCGAGATATCAGTTTGCGACGACAATCCATGTCAGTATGGAGGCACTTGCGTTCAATTCCCAGGAAGTGGTTACCTCTGTCTGTGTTCTTTGGGTAAACATGGACACTATTGTGAACACAGTAAGTTTAGAAAATCAATACAGACAGACTTTGCTATAAACTACAAATTTACAGATTTGGAAATAGCTCTGGCGTCATTCTCCGGAAGCGTGAATGGCTTATCGTCGTATGTCGCGTACACTGTGCCAATCCCACTGGAGTACTCGATAGAGCTGAGCTTCAAAATACTGCCACAGACGATGTCACAAATTTCATTGCTCGCCTTTTTAGGCCAGTTAGGCTTTCATGATGAGAAGAGCGACCACTTGGCAATCAGCTTTATTCAAGGCTACATCATGTTGACTTGGAATCTCGGCGGTGGACCGCGACGCATTTTCACACAGAAACCAATCGATTTTAGACTTGATGCACCGCGTGTCCCTTACGAAATCAAAGTTGGTCGCATTGGTCGTCAAGCATGGTTGTCGGTCGATGGTAAATTCAACATCACAGGCCGTTCACCCGGCAGCGTCAGTCGCATGGATGTTCTGCCGATACTTTATTTGGGCGGACACGAAATCGAAAATTTTAATACGCTACCTCATGATCTGCCGCTGCACTCTGGGTTTCAAGGTTGCATTTACGATGTAAATTTAAAAGCCGGACAAGTATCGGTACCATTGCAAGAGACGCGTGGAATTCGTGGCCGAGGTGTCGGTCAGTGTGGTACCCGAGAGTGCCACAGACATGCGTGTCAGCATGACGGAGCATGTTTACAGCATGGAGCAACTTTTACGTAAGCTTGTTATCAGAGTTCGGAGACGCAAAAACGAAAAGATCTCAGTCTCAAGAGCGTTGAGACCTCAAGATTCTCGGTCTCGTAAATCGGAGACCTGAAAAATCTGGACTCATACTCGGGAGCACTGAGACGGCAAGTAGCTTGGTATTTTAAGACTGAGGTGTTCTCAAAAAATGAGACAGCAGGCAAACTTCATATTCCGAGATTGTCGTCTCTCGTTATATAATATATAACGATCGCTATTAAATCGGTTTTTTTTGTTTTCCGTCTCCAATTCAGAAGACCCATCTACCTTCCGTCTCAACGTTCTTAAGACAGAGAAACTTTGAGATGCTCCTTCCCCTGCTTGTGATTTTCATATAGCATGGCTAGACGTGGTATCTTTTGAAACGGTTTCACTCAGTTCGATGGAGAGAGAGACGAGGAAGAAAGAGAAAAGTCTACGCTCTGGTATCAAGTGTAGAGAATTTGTGAAACAAAAATCGAGGGTGCTTCTTGGTATGCTTTCACGCACACAAGTAAGCAGTTAGCAAGCGAAAGAAGTGCGACGTAGCTTGCCGAACATGTGTTTATATTTTCTCTAACTCTGGACAAAATTTGGATATTCAGTAAATTTCACATACACATTGGCATCACATGTTACGACTTTTGAAACCAAACGAGAAACCACAGTATTTAGCCACCGATGGTATCAACATACGAGTAGTGAAACCGATACCGAAGTGGTAGTGAAAAGATACCACATCTAACCATGCTAAATAACATTTCTTTTAACGACCATCAACTCTCAAACCCTTACACCCTAGGTGTATCTGTCAAGAAGGCTGGTATGGTCCACTTTGCGCCCAGCCATCAAACCCTTGTGATTCTTTCAACAACAAATGCGCAGAGGAAGCTACTTGTGTACCTCTTGTTAACGGCTATGAATGCGACTGTCCAGTTGGCAAGACGGGAAAGAATTGCGATGAAGGTGAGAATATTTATATACACTCAGAATATCTAAGATTTTATTATGGGTGATAAATGTGGCATTATAACTAAAGCTCCCAGGATAACTTTGCTATTTTTCATGCAGATATTCGGTCCCTGAGTGATGTTTCGCTTACTGGACGTCGTTCTTATCTGGCTGTACATTGGCCATACCTTCATGATAGCCAGGACAAACTCGGATCTAAACGCTCACAAGTGATCAGCTACCGCAACTTCACTAAAACGATTATGCCACCAAAGCCTATCTCATCGCCCAGTCAGCACTTCGTTATGAAGCTGCTAAATGAGGTTGAGAAGCAGCGAAGTTTCTCACCAGTGCCTCTCATGGGTTCAAAGTCGTTTGAAGAGCACCATCGTGTACAGTTTTTCTTCATCGAGTACCAGCTGCGCCCGCTGTCAGAACGTGGTCTTCTACTTTACTTCGGAACACTAAGCAATAATCAGGACAGAAAGGTCGGATTCGTTTCGCTCTCATTACAGGGAGGCGTTGTAGAGTTCCGCATTTCAGGACCCAGCGATCATGTCACAGTAGTGCGTAGTGTGCGAATGTTGGCCATAGGGGAGTGGCATAAAATCAAGATGGCACAACGGGGTCGCTGGTTGACACTATGGGTAGAAGGTAGTGCTTCTTCGGCTTTAGCACCATCCGCTGAGGTTCTTGTCGAGCCAGACTCGTTGCTCTACATTGGTGGCTTAAAAGATTTATCAAAACTGCCGCACAATGCAATATCCGGATTTCCCATTCCATTCAGAGGTTGTGTACGCGGACTTGTGATTAGTGGAACTCGCATTGTACTGAATGAGTCCAATATTTTAGGTGAGTAATGGTAATTTGCAATGATGTATTATTATGTTACTGCTCCGAATTTTGCAGAATCACGAAATATTAGAGACTGTGATGGCACCGCTTGTGGGGGAGATTCATGCGAATCGGGAGGCCACTGCTGGCTTGATGGGAAGCTGCAACCCCATTGCATCTGTCCGGAGTATGCTAAAGGTGACCACTGTGAATACTCCGAAACGTGCAAACTAATCCCGTGCAAAAATAATGGACGCTGCTTACGCAGTGGACGTTGTTCATGCCAGAACGGCTGGGGAGGATTCTATTGTGAAATCGGTAGGTGAATATCCAATGTAGATTTTTCGTCTTTTTTATTTCGGAATGTTTCCACGAGAGGTTTTGATTCGGCGAAGTGCCATGTTCAGTGTCTGTATTCAATATTTTTTTTTATTATAAATCCGTTTCATAATATACGTATGGTTTGCAGTGAAATCCTCAATGCAATTAGTCCTGAAAATTTAACATTGATCTTTGAGGGTTGATAATTTATATTCAAACTGAGCCCTATAAATACTAACCTAGATATATGTATGTGTGGCCACAAACCGTTACCAAAACCTAACTTGGTTTTTCTTACTTCTCAGGAGAATTTCAGAGCTTTCAAAATTCAGGAGAAGTTTCATTAATTTAATTTTTGTCCAAACTTGACCACATTGTACACATACTTTTATTGACTTGAATATAATTTAATATAAACAAAATAATATAATGATGTAAATGTAATTTAGGGGCTATGTGGTTTTTGGATAATAACTTCTATAATAAACTTGCTAATATTGAAATCAGATTTGAATAAGCTCTTAAAATAATTAATTTTCGTTCCAACTTGAGTTATGCAGTTTTGGCTTGTGGCGACAAATATATTGTATATTGTACAAACACCATTCTCTTAAAGTTTGTAAGTTTAAAAGTTGTATTTTAAGTGTTTAATTAAGTGTATATTTAAGTATGTTCATATTCAATAGATTTTAAAACTTCATAATCTAATCACATTAACTTGTGAACGATTTTTGTCATATTTCTAGCCATGAGTAAGCCTACCACACCAAGCTTCCGTGGTAACAGCTATCTTATCTTGCCACCACCCCGAATCCCAATGAAAGACAAACGCAGAGGCCCCTCCACATATATGCATCCCCGGGAAACTATTGAGGTATCAGTAAATTTCTCGACCATCGAACTTGATGGTTTGCTCCTGTGGAGTGAACGCGACCGCACGAAATTCCTTGGTTTGGGTCTGGAAAATGGACACCTGAAGATTGCCAGCAATCTGCTCGATATTAATAATGACACCGCGGGCGCACCGTCCGGAGGATTTATAGCGGATGGTGGCTGGCATATGGCCAAAGTGGTCATGGACCGTGGGCGCTTAGAGTTGCAAATGGATAGACAGTTAATATTCACTGAAAGCTTCACGCCACCAACAGCCGCCAGCGCAACAACTTCAGCTCTTAAAAGAGGCAAAAAGCTTTCGATTACTTATGAAGATGTCTTCTTTTTAGGTAAGTACCCGAACACTTTTACCGAAGATTATCAGGCTTATTCCAAGACGGTCGCCTTAAAATCGTCCCTAAATCGTCTCTCACTCGTCTTTGGTATTCTAAGAGTCACGGTCGTCTTAAAAATCGTCTCTCAATCATCAATGACGTAAGCTTGAGTCGTCTTGAGCTAATCTAAGAGACGAGTTATCGTCTTAAATAAGACGAGTGCTTTTTAGTTGTCCTCTCATACAAAAAATAAATTAATTTAGAGCAAAATATAAAGCTGGACTTCGTATTTATGCTTTATATAATTTTTTTTAGTTATAAGTATATGAAATTTATGATTTTTATAATAATTTTAGAAAAGGAAACAAAATCGACCAAATTTTCACCACTAAAAGTTAAACTACAGAGTCTATATTTTCGCGCAAAACTCAACGCAGAAAATAAAAATGCACTTATTAGTTTATTTAAAGGCACTTATAAAAGCATTTAAAGATTGCTCACTTCTCCGCGTCACATTGAAAATTTCTTTGTTTACAATTTGCTTCAGTGTTTGAAACTCCCAAAAAGAGAAGAACTATGGTAAATTCTTTACTACAATTTAAGCGAACTAATATACAATAACACAAATATAATTCTGAACATAATTTGCCAAGTTTATTGTACTTTTTAGAAACGTTTGTAAACGTGTTTTCGCGAAGAAACCACTTTTATAAGGTTTTTATTAATTGAAATTCACCACAATTATAACATTTTCGCCTACCAACACAATCCGGTGACCGCGACGTAAGAGCAAGACGAGACGCGAGTTCCATGACTCTTGGAATAAGGTTGTTACGTCGTCATGACTCGTCAGAGAGTATTTTTGAAGTGTAAACTTCTTTACGCTCGCCTTGTCCTCAACAGTGAAGGAACGAAGCTGAACCGTCACGCTCGGATCGGTGACGCTAAATCGCGTACTCGCGATAACTTTTCACTTCTGCCGTAAAAATTATTGAAAACAAAATTACGCATTCCGGTATACAGTTATGTTTTGACAGGACGAATGACGTCACTTTCGTATGAAAAACTGGAGAATGGTAATCTTCTATTTTACCATTCTTGCTTCTATCACAAGCACACACAAATTTTTGATTAACTAAAAATGTCCTCCTCCGCTGTATGCATTTATTACATTAATTAGCTGGAGTCTAAGCCCGTCGAATTTCTTAGATTGTCGAAATTATTTTCCATACTTTTGCTATTTATAAATTAAAAAACGGGCGTCTACTTTTGACAGCCCTTTGCTAAAAACAAGTATCATTTTTATACACTACATCTTAAGGTTAAGGGTATATTCACTTTGTCACGAAATGTGTAACGCATAAAAACAGAGAATATAGATATAGAAAAGTATATATATTCTTGATCAGCGTCGCCTCCTGACTCGATTTAGCCATGTCCTTCCGTCAGTCTGTCTGTTGAAATCACGATCACAGGATAACGGGTGGAGATATCGTAATGAGATTTTGCAGAAATATTCTTTGTTATGGTGTGGTATTGAAAACGGACAAACGATTGGTCAACGACCAATCCTATTTTTCACTAAAAATGAATATAGACGGTTCATAATTATATGGGGTTTATTTCTGGGTATAGAGTAACATTATCCGTTAATATACCAAATATGGGCGTGATCCGCCCATTTTTAGGTTACACAGGCAAAAGAAGGTCTTGAATGGGCTATATTGTTAAATATATAAACTTTATAAACTTCCTGAATAAAATTTTACATAACAACTTATTTTCGGGTAACACATTATTACAGCAAAACTGGGCGCGGACCGCCCGATGTTACACATACAGTATAGTTCATGAAAACAAATTTCTTACCACGGAAATAAAGTTTAAATTTTAAAACAATAATAAAATTACTAAGCTAATTATTTTGTTTTGAAAAGAGGTAAGGACCACGTCTACATTTATACCCATCTGTGATTAAATGTGATTATAAGGTAGCTTTAATTAGCTTAGTGATTATAGGTAACTCTATGATGTTATTGTTCTGCAATGAATTATCTAATTATCTAAATTATCTAAATAAATAAAACTATTTCGTTCAATTACATTTTGTTAAAACTTTTAGGTATAGGGTATCTAAGATTTGGCCAGGCCGAATATAGCACTCTTACTGGTTGGTTTTTATATTAGACTAGTTTCCATAAAGTGCGTGAAGTTAAATACGTCGCGAACTTTAACAGAGTTCTGTTCTCTGTTAAAAAAAAAGAAAAAATGTTACAAAATGTTTTTGGTCGACGACAACAAACTTCGATTAAAACGGTGTTCTAGTGTGTTGAAACAAAATAATACTCGCGTTTAGGATTGAAATAACTGCACTTTTATTGATAAAAGGTACTTCATAATAAGAAAAAGATACACAAAGCCAATTTAAGCATTTTTATAAGTGCTAGAAATGCTAAATGCCTGATTAAGGCCTGATTAGTCGTACTTAGCACTTAACACTTATAAGTTCCGAAGAACTTAGATGTTTACGGTTTGCAGTGGGTACCGGCACTTCTAGTATAGCTACGAGTTGACCTAATGTTCGAAATTGGGGATTTTTATGGTTTTGTGGAATTTTACTAGATTGCAATTGCCTTCGATTTGTAATCAGCAGCAAAATTTTAGTATGTATTTATATTTACATTATTTATATTATTATGGTATTTTGTTATAATAGAGATGATTGCGTATAAATTAATTGTTTAACGAATATTATATTGAAATCCCATTAAACTATAAATTCGGCAAGCAAAGACATCTTCGAAAATAGCGTCAAGGTCGATCTGGCCACGCGTTTCTGCTATCACTTACTAATATGGTGTTTCCATAAAATGGTTTTTCCAGGTATTTGGAATAAACTGTTTTAAGGCCCAAAACCACTCGTAAACTGTTTTAACTCCCCTGAAATTGTTGTTGCGATTCCAGCGCTAAACCAAAATGATTTTGGTATTTAGCCTCAGTTTTTAATTTGGAAGTCTGTTTCGAAGTTCGGAATTGCAGACACACTATCTTTCTCCTTTTTTCGTGCCAATAAGTTAGAAAGAGATAAAGAGAAAGTGCCACCAAACTATTCTGCCAAATGTCAAAACAAATGTAAGCGTTTTATGTCGTAAGTAATATGTTTATTTAAATAAGTATAATATCTAATAAATGAAAAAAATTTAACTATTTCAGATGCAAAAATCAACAGAGAGAACTTTGTGGTCGATGGGGCTGCGGAATTAATGCTGCTGGACCTCTGGCAAGAAAACCTTGACGGCCTGCGCGGACTCCGCAAAAATGTCCATATATATAGGGAGATGGCGTCCATTTCAACAATTTTGAATATTATTGTTAATTTTATTCATTGTATTATAAATTAAAGCGACAACAGATGTTTATTTCTTCTTTTCGGTTTGACAGCCCGGATCGGATTATGTATGGAAACACTAGATCAGCTGATCGATTTTCGAACACCTTAACCGGATTAAATATTTTTATGGAAGCAGGCTATAAGTTCGAACTAAGTGACAGCAAAAACGCATGGCCAGATCGACCTTGATGCTATTTTCGAAGATGTCGTCTTTGCTCTCCGAATTTATAGTTTAATGAGATTTCAACATAATATTCTTTAAACACTTAATTTATACGAAATCATCTCTATTATAACAAAATACCATAATAATATAAATAATGTAAATATAAATATAAAATTTTGCTGCTGATTGCAAATCGAAGGCAATTGCAATCTATATCTAATCAAGTAAAATCCCACAAAACCAAAAAAATACCCAATTTCGAACATTAGGTCAACTCGTGGCTACACTATAAGTGCCGGTACCCCCTGCAACACGTAAACACCCCAATTCTTCGAAACTTATAAGTGCTAAGTACGACTAATCAGGCTAAGTATGACTAATCATAGCTTAGTTTTGACAACACGAAATGGCATCATAATAACGTTGCTTTCGGAAACATTTCCCTGGCTTTTTCATTCTGTGACTAACGTCATTTCGGATTGTCAAAAATAACTGTATACCGGTTTCTATTGTTTTCCAGCATTCTTGGACCACTTTCAAAAATAACACCTAAAATTTTAGTATGAAATGCATTCTTGCTTCGAATGAATGGTAGATTTTGTGTAATCACAAGGGAGAAGAAATTAAAATATGGCGATATTTTCGTCAATCATCAATGACACGTACCTAGAAAATTGAAGATACAAGATTGCGGAAAATCACTCACGGTTTCAGCCCCACTATTAATGGACTTCCATTGCTAAAGCCCTGTATTTTATGGGTCAATTTTATATACAATTTATTTATTTGTAATACAATACGATTTATGTATTAGGGCCAGATTTTAAATAAACGATCACCGTGATTCCTGCTGCTTTCTGACGCTCGGAGTCATAACACTTCCAACGGATTGATTCTATTTTCTCACTGATGCCGAGCTTACGCTCTCTTTTTTCGGAAATGTGTTGCCTACTCTTCGTCCAAAATACTTCGAAAATAATGAAGTGGTGCCAAATTATTCCAAAAATGTAACCAAAAAGAAGATACCAAAGAAGAAACAAAAAGCAGATTTGATATGCAAACAAACGAAAACCGCAATTCCGAATAAAATTACACAATTTTGCTGAAGAAGAAAGACGAATAGCAGAAACGCAGAAATGGCGGACAAGATGTACACAAATTTTGACGAGCGTTTTATGTATTCATTTCATGGGTCAACTTTTTTACGCTAGGACGTCCTGAATGCTGTTCCATATGCTTGTACACTTAAGTGGTATTTCAATACTTATTGCTACGTAATGAAGCTAATAGGTGTACAAATAAGTTTCCGCGGTTTGTCAAAAGATGGCCCCACCAGAAGGTTATGGAGAAATTGTCAGATGTAAAACGTAATATCCCAAGTTTCGTCATCCGGCAACACCATAACCTTAAAGTACTAGTGATTCCGTATCAGCATCACGTAATTTTTTTCCTGCAAAAATGTCAAGTTTTGTGCCGAATAAGCATCATTTGCGGGAACTGTTGATTTACTTCTTTAAGGCCGAAAGTGTACGAGGTGTTTTATGAATTGCTCAAACCAAGCGAAACCATTACTGGAGCTCTCTACCGAACACAATTGATGAGATTGAGTCGGGCACTTAAGGAAAAACGCGCCCATTACTACTCCAGACACGACAAAATTATTCTTTTACACGATAATGCTCGTCCACATGTTGCGGCGCCGGTAAAAACATACTTCGAAACACTCAACTGGGAAGTTTTACCCCACCCGCCGAATTCACCAGACTTAGCCCCTTCTGATTATCACCTGTTCTGGTCGATGGCACATGGTCTGTCTGAGCAGCGCTTCACATGATATGAAGACACCGAAAATTGGGTAGATTTGTGGATAGCGTCAAAAGGTGAAGAGTTTTTTCGACGGGGTATCCGAATGTTGCCAGAAAGATGGGGAAAAGTAGTGGCAAATGATGGAAAATACTTTGAATAAAACGTAATGTACTGTTCCTTCACAATAAATTCCTAACTTTTTATAAAAAACCGCGTAAACTTATTTGTACACCTAATATATTAACTGTCAAATGAAACGACTGGCCAAATGCTGTCGTTAGTACATTCTTTGGCAAAACTGGAGTGAAGGGTTTCCAAAAAACTTTAAAATAATTGCATTTATTTATTATTTATTTTATTGAAATTTCTGTTACAGAAAAGAATTTTGTAACTTTATTTAACTACTTTAGAAAAATAATAAAAAATATTACATAATTAAAATCAGTTTTCATTCATTTATGTAAAATTAAATTTTATCGAAACCCGATTACTTTTAGAGAAAAACTTTCACTTATTTCGCTTTATCTTCTCAAATTACTGTGTTAACTCCATTGAAGCTGGCTCAAAAGTTGATGGACTGTACACTGACTTCTCTAAAGCCTTCGACAGCGTTTCGCACAACTTACTGATTAAAAAAACATCTAACCTAGGATTTAGTTCGCAACTCACAAAATGGCTGCATTCCTATCTAACAGGAAGAGTTTTAATCGTCTCACTAGAAAATGGTTATTCCAAAGCTATAGCGGTCACATCTGGTGTCCCCCAAGGGAGGCACTTAGGCCCACTCTTATTTACTTTATTCATCAACGATATCTCTCAGAATTTCAGTTTCTGTCATTGTCTCCTATAGGCGGACGACTTAAAAATCTTTCTTAAGATAAAATCAATTGATGTATTTTGGAACGATTTTCCGTCATCCCGTGTCAAATTTGGTTTGGAGACAAACCGGTTTCGGCGTTGTGCCATCTTCATTGTCTTTTTTCGTTCTGTCTGTTTCCTTGTTGTTTTTTCGTATTTATTAAGATTTTGTAGTCCTTGTAATTAGTCTGGTAATTAGTTTTCAGGTACGTGTATGTCAGGTAGTAAGCGGTTGTTGGGTATAGCAGGTAGCTGGGGTTCAATTAGGTTTCTGTGTTTTTTTTTTTGCTAATTGGGTTTTCCGTTATTCGTGTTTATTGCGCCCTCGTTTTTATGATGTATGGGTAAGTAGAAGTTAGTAATTCTTTGTTTATTGCCATACCCAACAACCGCTTACTACCTGACATACACGTACCTGAAAACTAATTACAAGGACTACAAAATCTTAATAAATACGAAAAAACAACAAGGAAACAGACAGAACGAAAAAAGATACTGAAGATGGCACAACGCCGAAACCGGTTTGTCTCCAGACCAAATTTGACACGGGATGACGGAAAATCATTCCAAAATACATCATATACCTACCCGGTCGGAAAACAAACACAATTTAAACAAATAAAATCAATAAGCGAATGTCTGCAACTTCAAGAGGATATTAACTCTCTTATGAATTAAGAGTTATGAGAGAGAATTATTACTTTTATGTGCAGTAATTAATTACAGCACAAATAAGACAGTACTGGCAACTAATGCCATCGACTGATAAGGGGATAGGTAGAGAGAGAGAAAGATAACAAACACAATTTAAACATCCATGCGCATGGGGATTCGAACCACCGTCCTCAAGGTTGAAAGGCAAGTGAATTAGTGTAAGTCCAACGTACTATCTTTAAACTTTTCTAAATGTAAAATTCTTACTTTTTCTCGGAAAAAACGTCCAATTGAATTCAGTTATACTAGCGATAGTTGCAAAAGTTTCCTTAGAGTTAGTGAGGTTAGGGACCTTGGCATCAATTTTGACTCCAAGCTCAAGTTCGACATCCATTATAACTACATTATAGCAAAGGCGAACTCTCAGTTAGGCTTCGTAAAAAGAAATGTCAAGGACTTTAAAAACCCTTTCACTTCTAGGACGGTTTATGTAAGCCTCGTTAGACCCTACCTAGAATACGCCAGCATCGTTTGGGATCCGTCATACGAGAACTCAGTCAACCGTGTCGAGAAGGTTCAGAAGCGCTTTTCGCGATTTGCCCTACGGCGCCTATATACATGGGAAAACATGCCTCCATATCCCATCCGCTGTCGCTTACTAGGAATCTTAAGTTTGGCACATAGACGTCTTTTATCTAATATTCTATTTGTCAAAGATATAATCGATGGTAGAATAAATTCTCCCGAATTACTAGAACTCATTCCTTTTAATGTACCGGCTTACCCCTTAAGGGAAGCTAAATATTTTTATATATTGAAACATAGTACCAATTACGGTCTGAACGAGCCCGTTTCTAGATGCTTATCTCATAGCAACTTGGTGGCCAACCAGCTTGACTTTACTCTAAGTAGAGATCTTTTCAAGAAGCTCCTAGTAGTATAATAATGCTTGCAAACAGCCTAGTCGCTTAGTATTTAATTCATACACAATTATATACGAGTCTTATCTATAAGTTATATATATATGTATATAGTTTTAAGAAATGTTTATAATCTTGGATTGGTTTTAAGGCTCTCACAATCTGTAAGGGTATTAACCTGGTAGGTGAAGTTTAAATAAATAAATAAAACTTATATGTCGCGCAATTTTTCATACAAATTTTTCGTTTTTAGGAAAAATTTCAATTCTTACGATTCAAAGAGCGTTTTCTCCTTAAATCCTGCACCGATCCTGATAAATAATATTATCAGGAATAAATAATATTTCAATATTAATATTTCAAACAACGTGTGAAGCTTCGATCGACCTTGTTTTGCGAAGGAAATCTCTTTCTGTGGTACACTGAAAAGATGTAAGCACGGGCGGCGCACCAATAAAATAAAGGAAAACGAACCAAAAACATTAATGGAAATGAGATCGTAGTCAATATTGATCAACAAATCAGACATTGTTCGCCTAAATTATTTTCAAAAAACAAAAAGCGATCGCTGTTTTATGAATGCACTGTGAAAAATGTTAAATAAGGAATGGGATCATTAATAAACATATTTCACAGTGCATTCATAAAACAGCGTGGTACGATACACCCTGCTTAAAGTCTGTAAGTCAACTGACTGTTTTTTATAGGAACGATCGCTAATGTCGGTGGGAAAAAACGATGAGTGCTGTCGTGTACATATATGTGAATAGGCGAGAGAAAAATTTGTTTTATACGAGATGCGTCTTTTTTATACTATTTATTCTGTGGTATAATATATAATTAACTCACATAATAATGCCAATAATAAGAACGTAGAGGCTCTCAGCTTTCGACACATGTTTTTTTCATCGGAATCAGTCCAGGATGTTAGGAGAAAGCGTAAAATCTATTCTATATATATTTCTTACTTTTAATTCAAAGAAAATCTAGAAAAATTTGTATGGAATTAAAAAATGCTTGAACACCTTTATTTCCAAAAAAAAAATATTGTACATTCTTGGGTGCTTAATGCTTATATTAAAAACAAATTTTGGTATAGAATTTATTGGAAATATGTATCTATATCTAATTGATTACCTAATAACCTCAGAATAGACACTTTTTCCATTTGGAGTATAAACAAAAATATTATCAGGATTACCCACATGTGAACATCCAATATATAGCTGTCCATGCGAAAAGCAAGGTTATTCTAATTGTAATCCTCCAACCTTAATATTTGACCTTGTGATTTACTAATAGTCGCAAAGTTCAACCGTATAGGAAATTCAAAGCCTTTTTAATTGATAGAGCCACTGTAGGAATTATAGGTATTCTTAGAATATAAACATTTTCACCTTTGCCACTTCCCGAATGAATGCTTCCGTTGCTTCAATTACGTAAGGTATGATCTTTTTAATAACCAATCTTGTTCCATTGCACAAAAGTGGAGGGTTAAAATTCCTTAGCAGCATAATCGGTGTCCCAACCTTTAAAGAGAGGCAATGTGCCGGAGTACCTGGAGGCTGCAGAGAATTTAAAAACTCTGTAGGATAGTTTACAACTTCATTTTCATTTGGAACAGTGTCGATTAATTTATAGCAGAGTCACGTGGAATTTCCTGCAAAATTTGTGCATTAATATTGTCTACAGCGTCACTCTTTGTAGCTAATATGGCTCTTTCACATAGCCACGTTTGATACAGATAGTGTTCCAATATGTCCATGTATTCGCTTTCCCTAAACTCGTCAATTCACGCCACTTGAGTGAATATATTTTTTACATCTACTTCGCCTTCCCGATTTGATTTTATCTGGCCATTGCCTAGCATTAATATTTTCTTTGAGAAAGTAAAAGAAACTTGATTCACGTATAAATAGGCTCGCATATTTGTAGAAAGCGTTAAGACTTTAACATGCTTCCAAAGATGAAATCATCTCATCTTGAAATCATCTCATGCATGCTTTTATTTCGTCCTATCTTATTCCCTTTGGTATTACTAGGTAATGTTTGCCTGAAATCTCCAGACAAAACTAAACTCCTCCCTGACGGCTGTATTTCCTCGAATATCCCGTAACGTCCTGTTTATTGTTTTACACGCTAAGTCCTTATGCGCAATTGATGAACCTCCTCCGTTTCCTGTTGCCGATTTCTCGACTGTATTCTAAGTTGGGATCTTACACGGCCCGTCTTTGCTCTTCCGTTTCCTCTCTAGGGTTTCTAGAATGTACGAATATGGACCGTTGTCGAGACAAACGGAAATGTCTTTGTTGTGCAGTCTCAGAATGTGAAAGCAATCTAAGCGCTCGTGCGTTCTTCTTTTTTCGCTTAATTTGACGAATTTTTTTAGCTGTATTTTATCTATACCGGTTGTTCTTCAGAACAATTAGTTAACCCTATGGTAGTCTACAAAACAAGGCGTAAATAAGGGGGAAAACCGCTTTCAAATTGATCGTCCCGTTGCTGAGATATGCATCTTTATATTATTCTTCTGCTATAAAAAATTACACAGCGATCTCCAGCGGCAATTTTAAAAGCCTATTTTACGGCCACTAATAATCAGAATAAAATACCGAAAACCTGATTGAAATCGGTTAAGCAGTTCTTGAGACATTGTTTCGCATAAATGAAAGATAATTGGATTACCTATCCAACAACAACAATAACATAGAGGTACGTTTTACTGTTTCAGTTTAGGAGATACAGACATGAAATTTTTCAATTTCGAAGGGTATTGATCTAGTTCTCCGTAACTAGATGACAGCAATAAAACTGGGGTCAGCACCAAAATCAACAATAGCAGTAACAACATTTATTAGGCCTTATCTGTTTCATACATTTTTCTTAGGAAAACACTAATAAATGGAAAAAAATAACGCTAATTTAAATTGATATTTTTTTCAAAACAGAACGGCATAAATAAAACATATTCTTAACCCATTTCCTACCAATGTTCGATTATTCGAACAGCACATTTGAGGTTTTTCTGAAATTTTTACTGGATACACTTTAAGGAAGGTTTTTAATTGCTTGGTAATTTGTGATATTGTGGAGAGTTAGCTATTCAAAAAAATTTTTTTATTCATTCTTTGATCTTGCATTGTAGCGCAATAAACATTTTAATTACCTATTATTTTTTACCTATTTCTGAGAAGTGCAAAAAGCACAATAAATGTTCGAAAGTAAAAAAAGTAATTATACAGGTAAAAGTATTACATGGTATCGCACCTGATATAATACAAAACCCTTTTTTCCAAACATCCCTTCATCTGTGAAAGGTATTCTTACCTGAGTGTTCGATTTATCGAACGATAAGTAGTAACTATTTGGCAGTTTTCTTTGATTTTCCTATATATAGCAGATATATATTTATATACATATATGTATATACGAGTATATATATATTTTTTTTTGGCAGTCCAAAAAATGCCAAATCGATAAATCGAACACTCAGGTAGAACACCCTTTTAAAAAACTAGAATTAAGAAATTTTTTATTTACCACGATTTACTATAGAATACTGAATTTCATCAAAAAATAAAACAAAAAAAAAGTCCTGGTAAGATATCGGTTAATACCTACTAACGGTACCAATATTATGTCCTCATCTTATACATTTTTCGAGATACAGGCAGAAATTTTCAAACTTCAGAGAGCACAATTTTAAAACATACGAGAGCAGAAAAAACTGTTGTTGTTGTTGTTGTTGGGGTCAGCACCAAAAACTACAAGATTAAGTGCCATGTTACTTTGCAATTTTTTGATTGCTGCAAATTTTAATATTTTACTCTCTCAACAAATTTTTTATTTGCTAGTATGTTACATTGCAATCAGTTTGCCAGCAATCTGTCAAAAATAGTATTAGAACTATGCGTAGTATTTCATACCTATTTGCGATTTTCGCAGACATTACAAATATCAAAAGTGATAAACAATGCAAACAATTAAAAAATTAGAGGAAATTCTACTTCAATTATTAACAAACGCTAAACATTTTGTTCAAAGCACGAAAAATAATAAGTTGAATTGGATGGAATTTGGAAATTGGATGGAATTGGTTGCAGAAATAAAGAGTTGCTTTGCGCAATTATTTTCACCCAAAATTACTTTTTTGAGTCGTCGATGGCAAATTTTTTGATTGCGGGTTCCGTAGTTCATCGGCTCTCTTTGGCCCATATTACATTGCAAACAGTTGTTCGATCAAACAGTCCAAAGAAATGAACTATTTTACTCTCCCGTCAAATCTGTTTGCTTGCTATGTTACATTGCAAACACAAACAGTCAAACACTTTCCGTAGTATATATACATAATTAGTGTTGCTTTGTGCAATTATTTTCACGCAATTCTCCTTTTTGCGGCATAAGCGCAGCTTTTTCACTCCAAAACATGCATACTTTTTTATTACACCACACAATAACTCTGTTCTGTTTATAGTTTGCACGCATCGCCTGCAAACAGATTATTTGCTGTGCCAACAGTTCATCCGCTTTCATTCTCTCACGGATGAACTGAGAGTTGACAGCTTTATACAGAAAACAATAACAATGTGACTGTTTGATCGAACAACTGTTTGCAATGTAATATGGGCCTTTCTCTCACGGATGAACTCGGCATTGACAGTTTTGTACAGAAAACAAAAACAAAGAACAAATTGAAATTGAAATTGAAATCAAAAAATTGCAATGTAACATGGCAAACAAGGAAAAATATTGGCGAACTTGGTCAGCGCTGTTTGTTCCGCACATTCCACTCCTAAAAACATGTTCCTTGTTTTGGACCAGTTTGATGTTTAAAATATGTGCACTCGGATTTCTGTTATCTTCATTGCTTTGCATTTTTACTATAAGTTTATCATAGGACTTCGCTTTGCTTTATAATTTTACTAATGCCTTATCCCTTGAAGACAATTGGAAGCACAAAACACCAAACACATTTCTTTCTGTATCGTTTGCTTAAAACACGCACACAATTGGGCCTCGCGCACAAAAAACAAAATCTGTCAATTCTCTTGTGTAAACAATTTGAATATATAAAGAAGCACGAGAGCTTGTGCACAACAACTGTCAAAATAGAAATAGAGATATGCGTTTCTTTATCTAAACACAAATGTTCGTAAATAACTCATTTTTTTCGTGAATCCCATAAGAGCTTGTGTAAATTTGACAGTTGATTTTGTGTTTAGTATTTTGTTCGTCCAATTGTGTTCATTAGTTTTAGTTAACCATTAGCATTAGCATTTAGTTAACCATTAGCATTGTACATTAGGGTGGACCTTATTTTTCGACCATAACAAAGGTCATTGCTTCTTTAGCGTTCCAATAACGATTGAAAATACCGCTTATCAAGCACGAACTCGAAAGAATTATGTGAAGTGTTGTGTTTTTATTAAACAAGCTGCTCGTTCGTTGAAAATCGCAAACTACAACGCGAAAATAACAAAGCAGAAGCACCGAGAATCACGGTGATCGTTCATTGAAAATCTGACCCTAAGGGCCGTACTCCAAGAGTAACACCGAAGACGATGTCGGTGAGTCTCTTTTGTGCTTTTCTCAATTACAAAAACAAAGACATTACAAAATGTCAATTTCGACGAAAAGCACAAAAGAGAGTCACCGACATCGTCTTCGTCGTGACGCTTGGAATAAGGACCTAAATAAAATAGCAATACATATTTCATTGTTTACTAGTTTCAAATTTCAACATTCTAAAAACAGCAGTCAAGATATCGCTAAAAAATGCAGGGTTTTTCCGCTTCACAAGACGTGGATCAGTACTGTTTGGGCCAATTATCTGCACTTCATGGACTGATCATTTTCCAAATTTCCCCTGATGTATCCAAAATTTTTCCACTACTTGTGTGTTCGTTCACTTTATCGCGGCTTTTAGTGTTCTTTCATTAACCTATGAACACTTGCAATTACGAAAAAAAAAGAGTAAAAACTGACTGAAAAGTAAACCGGCAATAGGATTTAATTTTCACACAATGCACTTGGTTTATACATAAATGCACAAAATTCTCTCTGTCTTTCTGTCCATTCGTTCACTGAGCAGTGGATCCGTCTACCAGTCTTGCTTCCGCGATTATGTAATGACAGCTGACCAAAGACTACAAGCCTGGAAACCAAAAGGCCTGGCTAGACGCTGTATCTTTTGAAACGGTTTCACTTTTCCTATTTGGATACCATCGGAGGCTACACGCTGTGGTTTCCCAATTGGTTTCAAAAGTCGTAAACGTGTGATGACAATGTGTGTGTGAAATTTGCTGCATATCCAAATGTTGGCCAGATTGAGAGAAAATATGAACACGCGTTCGGCAACTATTTAGGCCCATATTACATTGCAAACAGTTGTTCGATCAAACAGTCACATTGTTTTTGTTTTCTGTATAAAGCTGTCAACTCTCAGTTCATCCGTGAGAGAATGAAAACGGATGAACTGTTGGCACAGCAAATACTCTGTTTGCAGGCGATGCGTGCAAACTACAAACAGAACATAGTTGTTGTGTGGTGTAATAAAAAAGTATGCATGTTTTGGTGTGAAAAAGCTGCACTTATACCGGAAAAAGGAGGACTGCGTGAAAATAATTGCACAAAGCAACTCTAATTATGTATATATACTACGGAAAGTGTTTGACTGTTTGTGTTTGCAATGTAACATGGCAAGCAAACAGATTTGACGGGAGAGTAAAATAGTTCATTTCCTTGGACTGTTTGTTCGAACAACTATTTGTAATGTAAAATGGGCCTTAGTGCCATGTTACATTGCAATTTTTTGATTGTCTCAATTTGTTCTTTGTTTTTGTTTACTGTACAAAACTCTCAATGGCGTGTTCATCCGTGAAAGAAAGAGTGCCGATGAACTACGGATCCCGCATTCAAAAGATTTGCCGTCGACGACTCCAAATTTCAATTAAAACGGTGTTGTTGTGTGGCGTAATAAAAAAGTATGCACATTATGGAGTAAAAAAGATCGACTTTTATCAGCAAGAGTATTTTTGGGTGAAAATAATTGCGAAAATCAACTTGTTATTTCTGCAACCAATTTCATTCAAGTAAAAATATACTTCGTTGGCTGCGATGGCTTATTTGTTGTCCATTAAATAAATAATAATAAATAATTATATTAATTATTATTAATAATTGATAATTATGATTACTTTCTCCTAGGTTCGTGCTTTGAATAAAACGTTTAGCGTTTGTTAATAATTTAAGTAGAATTTCCTCTAATTGTTTAATTGTTGCTGCATTGTTTATCACTTTTGATATTTGTAATGCTTGCAAAAATCACAATAGGTATGAAATACTACGCATAGTTCTAATACTTTTTTGACAGATTGCTGTCAAAGTGATTGCAATGTAACATACCAGCAAATAAAATTTGTAGAGAGTAATATATTCTAATTTGCAGCAATCAATTGCAATGTAACATGCCACTTATGTGCGCGGAGAGAAACTGAGAAGCAGAGATAATGAGATAGGACACTTCGAATTCGCCCCTTCAAAAATCGGTTTGACGTCTATTTTTTGTGAGCTGTTGAATTCATATACACTATACGCAACGAGCATGTGTCATACATGTATGACACATGCTCGTTGCTATACGTGAGAGCTATCATATTGTTGTTCTTGTTTCTGTCTTTCAGTATGTTGAAAAAATCAGCTGTTTCATGTTTCACCACGGATTCAGTTAGTTATGAAATCAGCTTGGCTAAGCGCATATCTTTTCAAACGGTTTCACTACTGGTATGTCCATACCCTCGGTGGCTACACACTGTGGTTTCTCATTTGGTTTCAACAGTCGTAAACATGTGATGACAAAGTGTGTGTGAAATTTAATGAATATCCAAATGTTGGCCAGAGTGAGAGAAAATATGAACACGCGTTCGGCAAACTGCGTTGCTCTTCTTTCGTTTGACAACTGCTTTCTTATGTGCGTGCAAAGAAACGCAAGAAGAAATAGAAGCTATTTTCGTTTCAAAAATTCTTTACATTCGATAATGGAGTGTAGACTTTTCTCTTTCTTCCTCATCTTTCTCTCCCACGAACTGAGTGAAACCGTTTCAAAAGATACTTCGTATACCCAAAGCCATTGGCTTTTAAAATATAAATTTCACCATATATAAACAAAGGTGGTGAAGTTTCCCAAACCTAAAATGGTAGGTGCCAACGGATGTTTGACCCCCCAAGTGCATCAACAATGTATAACAATACATAATTTTCAAAGATATTAGAAACCAAATGAAAAAATATAAATGCGACCATTCTGGAGTTATTAATCGTAATTTTTTTTTGTCAAAAGGTAAACAACTTTGCATTTGAAACGAAAACTTAACACAACTACAACTTTATACCAAAGTAAAAATGAGAAATAAACAACCAATACTGGATAAAATATGGAAACATACAATAATTACCATTATACGGAACGGGAAGTTATGTTTTATATATATTTTACACATATAAAAAGGATAATATTTTAAATTATTTGTTTGGACGTTTGATAAACAACCCCCGAAATATATCATATTTCTCACTGTAGCCAACATTTGGATATTCATTAAATTTCACACACACTTTGTCATCACATGTTCACGCCTGTTGAAACCAAATGAGAAACCACAGTGTGTAGCCACCGATCGGTTCGACATACTAGTACTGAAACCGTTTGAAAATATTATACGCTTAGCCAAGCTGATTTCATAACTAACTGAATCCGTGGTGAAACATGAAACAGCTGATTTTTTCAACATACTGAAAGACAGAAACAAGAACAACAATATGGTAGCTCTCACGTATAGTGTATATGAATTCAACAGCTCATAAAAAATAGACGTCAAACCGATTTTTGAAGGGGCGAATTCGAAGTGTCCTATCTCATTATCTCTGATTATAACTGAAAAGGTAAACCGTTTTGCCTTATTACCACGCAGTCACAAAATGATGCGGTGAGTTAGTGGCAGGTATACCAACGACACAACTTTTTTATTTATTATTTGTTTGGCTTTTAAGTAAAAATTACCAGAAAAACTACGTTGCATTTAGGAGATGTCGCGGTTTTGACGATTTCTTAGCGATTTGAAAATATTAAAAAGTAATGCAAACTTATTTGTTTTTGTAATTTTTCACTTCTCTTTCATTTAAATTAAAATGAGTTAACACGAGTTAACGAGTTTAAAATAAAATTAGATAAACACAAATAAATTCACAATTCATACTCCATATTAAATACAGTGAAAACTCTGCTTGCGGACACCTCCCGCAGGCGGACACCTCTAATAAGCGGACAGTTTCTTCAGTTCCTTGGCGTTCTTCAGTTCCAGTTCAACTATCCCGTAGGCGGACACCTCTCGCTAACGGACAAACCTGCTGCGACGATCGGTGTCCGCCCACGGGAGCTTTCACTGTAAATAGAAATTTCATTCACTAATTTTAATTCACTAATAATTTTACATATTTTATTTTTTTAATTTTCTTTTCATTCCAATAGTCATTACAAAAAGAATAAGAAACCAGTAAGAGTGCTATATTTGGCCTGGTCGGATCGTAGATACCCTACACCTAAAAGTTTTGAAAAACGAAATATGTAGCTGAACGAAATAGTTTTATTTATTAAAATATTTAATTTATTCCGTCCTAGCTACGCCACTGTATTAAGTGTAGGCGTGGTCGTTACCTCTTTCTAAAACAAAATAACTAGCTTAGTAGTTTGCTATTGTGTTCAAATTGAAACTTTATTTCCCTGGTAATAAATTTGTTTTCATGAGCTATACTGTATAATTAGTGTAAAAATGGGCGGACCGCGCCCAGTTTTTCTGGTATAATGTTTTATTGGAAAATAAGTTGTTATGTAAAGTTTTATTCAGGAAGTTTATATATAAACAATATAACCATTTAACACCTCTTTTGCCTGTGTAACCTGAAAGTCACGCCCATATTTGGCATATTAACGGATAATGCTACTCTATAACCAGAAATGTTGTTATAACTCAAAAACGAACGCTGATATCGCATTTCTATTAAAAATAGGAGCGGTCGTTGACCGATTTTATCCATTTCAATACCAACCGTCACACCACAAGAAACAATGTTTTTGCTATATACGCTATTACGATATCTTCACCGGTTCTCCTGTGATCGTGATTTCAACAGACAGACGGGCGGACATGGCTAAATCGACTCAGGAGGTCACGCTGATCAGGAATATATATACTTTATATATATCGTCTCTATTTCTATGCGTTACACATTTCATTACAAAGTGAATATACCCTTAACCTTAAGGTGTAGGGTATAAAAAAAGCATTTTCATATATTGCAAGAAAATTGAACACTACAAATAAAAATTGAGAAGGCATAAAAGGTTTTTTAATGTTTATTCATCTGTTGTATGGCATGCCCATGCTTCAACATTTCAAGATAAATTTGAAAAATGTGCTAGCTCAAAACTTGGCTGCAAATGACTTTGTGATGTTAAATTAATATTAAATATTACCAGTTGGACGCTACTTGTTGTTGCCCACAACCAGTTTAAGAGTACCGACGAAGGTGATTGATCCTGTTGCGTTAAAATTAGTTATATGTATGTATTATAGTATATGAAAAATAAAAAACTTACAGATTTGTATGCATATTCTCAAACTTACTTAAATCGCTGCCATTCAACTCGGGTTGCACCTAAGGATCATCCTCTTGTTTTTTCTACATCTGATCCGTTGATCACGTTCCTCTGTGATAATCTTATCCGTGGAATGATTCACAGCTGTGGGAGCTGATGATGACTCTGATGCTTGCTATTTTCCACTAATTTGACTTGCTACTCCAAGTCATTAATGTGAGATACATTTAAGGATTGCGCTTGTCAAATTTCCTGATTTTGTTGCAATAACTTCCCATTGTGTGGCGTATCTGCGGTTAAAGAAATTGTAAAAACTCATCGTGTTTGACGGTATGTAATTTATAGATAACAACCTAATTCTCCAACCTGTCTAACCCATAAACATCATTCCAAAAGCTGACACCTGATTGGAAAAGTTCTTCATTGCCTCATAAGTAATGCAAACTTACTTGTTTTTGGTTGGTTATTCTTTTATTTAAATTAAAATAAGTTAACACAAATATAATCACAATTCATGAATTTCAATTATTTATTCATGCAATTAAATTTAAATTAAATTTTAAATTATTTAAATTAAAGAGCAAAAGACTTAAAATCACAATTAAGTAAAAATTAAAACTAAATCACAGATTAATATTCAACAGAACATGTTGAATACGTTGGCATCTCTTTCGGCTAAAATTCGTGAGGTAGGTTAAAACAGGCTACTACATATATTTGAGAATTAAGCAAATTTAATGAAAATTAATTTCGTTTCCTTTGGAAAATATTCAATAATGTGCAGCTACGTGACTAAAAGCTTGCGTTGGTTTTAAAACTGTCTCCTTGGTCTGCTTTACGTATTTAAAAAATCATATTTCTGGCTTAGTGCTATAAAGAAGAACAAGAGTTGCATTTCGCTCACACTATTTTTCTGAGTTTTGCGAACAAACTCCCGAGTCGTCAAAATTTATTCCCGAGTTGTCAAAATTGGATGCATTTTGTTTTTGTAATCTACTACACCCAAGCTTGATTTCACTAACACATTCAAAACGAAAAAAGAGTTTGAAGTCTTGTAGTCTTTGCAGATGACATGTTAAAGCCCAGCAGTAGAACTACAATGAAATGATAACAGTTTAGGAGGCATAGTGGTAAGAATATCAATTCTGACTGCCTCGATATGTGAAGGAGAGCAAACATAGTCGGTGCAATTGTTATAATCAGCATAAAAAACTAAAACAACAAAATTAGGGTGATTCCACAACGGTAAATTTAAGCCTAAAATTCTATAAAAGTGAATCAGTGAAAGTGAATCAGCCGATCCCAATAGTAAATTCTCGAAATTTTCCGAAAAACGAGCATTGGAAGTTACCTCTGCAGATATCCTATCTGAGTAATTTCAAATTCTGGGCTTAACTTCACCGTTGTGGAACCACTCAATTTTATTGTTGTTGTTATTTTAATTTTTTATGCTGATTACAACAACAAAAACAACTTTTTGCCTTATAGTTATCGTGTTATAGCCTAAAGTATTAAACATATTCCGATATGATTGTTACCGTTAATTTCAATTTAAATTTATTCAACAATATATAACAGTCCATAGTAAGATTAGGAAGTCTTATGTAATAATGGCTGCTTAATAGTTACACACAGAATTTATAAAATCCAGTTTATATTCAAAATAATATCAAATCGGTAGTTGAAATGACAATAATAGTAATAACACAAAATTAACACAAATAAACACTTTTTTTTTGTAACGGGCTGTTTGACAACAGATTCTAAAGGATTTTGGTCCGCTGATTCCAAAAATGATAAAATAAAAAAAATTAAACGAGCCGTTTTCGAGATAATCGGTTTTTAAATTTTTGGCCACTTTACGTTAAGGTCCATCCACTTAAAGAGCCACTACAACTGACATATGTAACCGATTCGATTACAATTAAGATTAAATTAAAGAGGAAGGATGCACGCATATTTGCTAACATTGTTTTAAAATCCGAAAGATAGTTTAAAAGCCTTCGCTGAAATCGTAACTTCAAAAGAGGAATTTTTTAAGAAAAAAGGCAAAAAACTGCTATATATCTGTATGTAAAAATATGTTCCCGAAACTTTTTTTCCCTTTTTATTTTTTATATCGATAGATTGGACATTTGCGCGAATTTTAAGCCTAATATCAAAAAAATCTGTACAGAAATGGTTTCTTAGTGCGCGTTTAAGTAAATTCAGTGCTTTTCGCAAAAAATACTAAATTTTGAAAAAAAAGATAAATAAATACATTTTAAATTAAAAATGATTTTTATTTGTGCTTCTACGCTAATATAAGTGGGTTGGTGTTTCCCTAGTCAAACGATTATCATTTCCTAGAAACCCATTAAAATCGGCTTTACCTGCATCCTTTTACCGCTATTAGTTCAGATGCAGGTACTTCCACCTTACGTTTTTTTACTTTTCGCAGCTTTTTCTTTTTTGCATCAGTCGAAGTTTTACTTTGAAGAGTCGTGTTGTGTTTTTCAAACTTATATTTTTTAAGCAAAATGCCGAATTTCTTATGAGATCAAGATCCGAACAAGTTTTGCTATGTTTGCGGCCTATATAAACCGGAAAATAGGCAAAATAAAATTACAGATGTTTTAAAAATGGCATATTTATACTATTTTGGATTTCCTGTAAAGAACCAAGATAAAGTTTGGGTGCCTCATGTATTTTGTAATTCTTGCAAAACAAACCTTCACAATTGGCTTGCTGGAGGCAAAAGACATCTTACATTTGGAAAGCCAATGGTGTGGAGGGAGCCCATAAATCACGAAACTGATTGCTATATTTGTTTAACTAAATGTAATAGGATTGCTAGGACTAAAAATGTTCGCATAAGCTATGCTGATGTTGCAACAGTAACGAAGCCAATAGCACATTCAGCAAATTTATATTAAAAGGAGCTCGAATGTCTTTGAAGATATACTTCTTGAACTCTCATCTAGACTTCTTCTCGGAAAATTTGGGTGCTGTAAGCGACGAGCATGGGGAAAGATTCCACCAGCAAATGATGGCAATTGAAAAGCGCTATGAAGGATTCTGGGGTGCAACTATGATGGCGGACTATTGCTGGAGTTTGACTAGGGAAACACCAACCCACTTATATAAGCGAAGAAGCACAAATAAAAATCATTTTTAATTTTAAATGTATTTATTTATCTTTTTTTTCAAAATTTAGTATTTTTTGCGAAAAGCATTGAATTTATTTAAACGCGCACCAAGAAACCATTTCTGTGCAGATTTTTTTGATATTAGGCTTAAAATTCGCGCAAATGTCCAATCTATCGATATAAAAAATAAAAAGGGTAAAAAAGTTTCGGGAACATATTTTTACACACAGATATATAGCAGTTTTTTGACTTTTTTCTTAAAAAATTCCTCTTTTGAAGTTACGATTACAGCGAAAGCTTTTAAACTATCTTTCGGATTTTAAAACAATGTTAGCAAAAAATATGCGTGCATCCTTCCTCTTTAATTTAATCTTAATTGTAATCGAATCGGTTACATATGTCAGTTGTAGTGGCTCTTTAAGTGGATGGACCTTAACGTAAAGTGGCCAAAAATTTAAAAACCGATTATCTCGAAAACGGCTCGTTTCATTTTTTTTATTTTATCATTTTTGGAATCAGCGGACCAAAATCCTTTAGAATCTGTTGTCAAACAGTCCGTTACAAAATGGCTGTCGGCCAGTGTAATATATCTAAAAAAGAGATAGAATAATAAAAGAAAAAAGAAATATAATAAGTAGAATAGGATCAGGCTCATAAAGAGTGTAATTAAGAGCAATTAAATATAAGGAAGGTAGAAAGAGAAGATACAGAGAAAAATAAATCAAACGTATCATTAAGTAGGATAGGAAGAAAGAAAGAAACTATTCAGAGCTAAGATGTGAGAGTAATTGAGACCTGAAAGTAGCCCAGCTTCTGATTGCATGCATTGACGATGGTAGGGAATTTCATAGCCGAGTGACAGTAACAAAGAATTGACGCGCTGAGGTGAGACAAGCAAATCTTGGCTGAATCAACGCTACCGACCTGGAAGAACGACAAAACTCCAACTTCCTATACAGGTAAGCCGGCGTTCTCGAGTAAATGATCTTGTGAAGAAATAAGAGTGACTTAAACTTTAGTAGGTTGGAGAGTGAGCACGAGTATATTTTCTTCGAGAACTCCGAGATATGGTTTCTGCCTCTTACGTTATAAATGAATCTGGCTATATTATTATATGCAACGTTGATTTTATTCTTTAATATGCATCCCATATCACCAAAAATTTCACACCCATATAGAAGAGGAGATAAAATCAATGTTTTCGAGAGCATTAATTTATTATTTGTGGGTAGGAATGATTTAGTCTGCCATAGCGTACGCAGGCCACCATAGACTTTGCCCAAAATATAATTGATGTTTGTGTTCCAGGAGAGCGTGCTATTAAACATGACACCAAGATTACGTGCAGACTTAACATATTCAATAGGGCTCTGGCCAATGTAGATGGCTGGAAAACAAGATACGTCAAAAAAAAATCACTATCGTCTTTGATTTCAGTGGGTTAAGGCACAGCTTGTATCTAACAAGCGTGCCCAGTCATTAATACACTGAAGATCCTCATTTACTAGCCTAGCAGCTTCGTTGACTTCTGACCGCTTGCAGATATGAATGAGCTGAACGTCATCAGCATACATATGAACTAACCAATGTTTCACCTTGCTAGGTAGTTCATTTATGTACATAACAAATAACATTGGGCCTAGAATTGAACCTTGAGGCACACCGCAGAATTGATGCCGCCCTCTCAAATATGACAGGAGGAATTATAGAGGAATTTACGTACTGTAAATTTAGTTATTTAAAATCGAAAAAGGTATGGTTTGTTAAAGTTTTACCCAATTCTGAATCTATTTCTATATTTTCACGCACTACCGGTCCGGTAGTATTTCGCAAGAAGTAACAGCGAATTCTACTAAGAATTCGTAGAATTCTACCAGCTAGCATTTTCTCGAAAATTTACAATCAAATCGCTTTAATGGCAATTAATTTATGAATGAGAGGTTAAAGTACGGGAAACAAATTATAGCAAATTTTGTACAAACAAAATATGGCAAATTTTGCATATCTGCAGCTGCAGCCATTCAATTAAATTTGTTTTTATGAAGGCCGAGTTAAGGCCTGTTTAACCGTAAGTGCCCAGGTAAGACCTAATTACCTTTACGTAGTATCTACGTCGTACTTCTTGGCGTTTTATTAAAATGTATATTTATACATCCTTCTGTGTAACTGATTAGCCGTAAGTAGTTGTAGGGGGAATACCAAATCCATTTTGATATTTTCTCAAGTTCGAAGAAAGTGACAGCAAAAGCACTTTGCCAGATCGTTGTCGTCGTTGCTTTCGAAGTGTGCGTATATTATTGTGATGTTTAGTTTTGAATTCTCTGTTTCGCTGGCAAAACTCCGACCAAATTTTTGATAACCGAACAGTTGATCGAGAGTAGAAAAAATTCGTACTACTAACTTTCTTCTTTAACATTATCATTGCAAAATTTCACTGAGCACTTCATTACTGATCTTCATTCGCACACATTTCCATCAAAAAGTATAGCACCGGTGTGCAGGCACCTCGAAAAACTTGTCAATACGAATGCTTTGTGACGTCATTTGACGTTTCTGCCAAACGAAAAAAGATAACGGACCTACGCGTGGCGCAATTTTCTTCTCAGCCTTGGTTTATGGTTGGTTTGCTTCGCGGCAGAGACACTTGAATGCTTGAAAATGAAGTTTTGTTTGTGCTTTGTATGAATATGTTTTTGTTGGATTTGGTAAACGATGATTAAAAATTAATTTTGCGTGGTGTGGAGTGTGAGGCAAAGCTATAGAAGTAAATACTAAAAATATTAATATTTAAAAATTGTTTTCTATCATAAGTAATTTTGGAACAAATGCAGATCAGCAGATTTTTTTTTCTTTTTTTTACCGTTATTTGAGACCGTTATAACCGGAAGTGGCCATGTTTTTTCGGGGGCTGGTCAGCCATCTTGGATTTATGACCGTTTGAAGGTCAAATAAATGGTACTAATTAAAGTCATTTATCTCATAAACTAAGAGAGCTAGCGGAACTAGCGACGTACTGTTTGAAAGGTATTTTTAATACCTTTCATTTATGTAATACACACTTTGGAACAAATGCAGATCAGCTGCCAAGCTCAGATTTTTTTCTTTTTTTTACCGTTATTTGAGACCGTTATAACCGGAAGTGGCCATGTTTTTTCGGGGGCTGGTCAGCCATCTTGGATTTATGACCGTTTGAAGGTCAAATAAATGGTACTAATAAAAGTCATTTATCTCATAAACTAAGAGAGCTAGCGGAACTAGCGACGTACTGTTGGAAAGGTATTTTTAATACCTTTCATTTATGTAATACACATTTTTATCCATAACATGGCTGTGAAGGAGTTATATTGATTTTTAGAAAAATGTGACAAGTTGACCTTGAAACAACAATTTTTTTCTTCCAAACGGACACATTAAGGCATAAAATAAATTACAGTTATGGAAAGCTTGTTCTTCTAACTTTAAAATGGTATATAATATGTTATACTTACTATTGTATTACATTACTTTAGCTTTACCTTTCAAAATTTCAATTACAATTCTGCCTGCGCCGCTCTAATGGAACACATTTGAAATTAAAAAATTTTGATGAAAAATCGCGTGAAATTTTTTTGTTAAGTTAGAGCGTCGCAGGCAAAAAATTTTTTAATTTCAAATGTTTTTTCTGTGTTTACACTTGTTTGTTTAGAGAAAAGTAAGGCTAAAGTAATGTAATACAATATAAGTATAGCATATTATATACCATTTTAAACATTAAAAGAACAAGCTTTCCATAACTGTAATTTGTTTTATACCTTAATGTGTCCGTTTGAAAGAAATAAATTGTTGTTTCAAGGTCAACTTGTCACATTTTTCTAAAAATCAATATAATTCCTTCACAGCCATGTTATGGACAAAAATGTGTATGACATAAATGAAACGCATTAAAAATACCTTTCCAACAGTACGTCGCTAGTTCCGCTAGCTCTCTTAGTTTATGAGATAAATGACTTTCATTAAACCATTAATTTGTCCTTCAAACGGTCATAAATCCAAGATGGCTGACCAGCCCCCGATACAAACCAGCCACTTCCGTTCCTGATGGCCCTATCTAACGGTAAAAAAAAGATGAACAAAATCTGAGCTTGGCAGCTATTCTGCATTTATGCCGTAATTTTAATGTTTTATACATATTTATATTATAAGTTTTTAATATGAATTATTGAAATTTATTAGATAAACATTAATTGAAAATGTTTGCTGTCCGATTGAATGCACAGATTGTGCAGCGTTAAATTCATGAATTTTATTTTCCGATGTATATTTGAAACATGAATTCAAACCCTGTGAAAAATGCCTTTGAAATATTTTTTTATTTCATCTTATTCTTACTGTGTAAAATTTGTTACCTGCTTGGCGCTCTAATAATCCTTTTTCATTCCAAGTAATTATTTATTTCAAGGCCGATATTCAAATTTATATCCTATTCATATGTATATATTAAAATGCTTACCTCTAACATTGGTTGCATATACATATGTATGTATTTATAATGAACTCGCATAAAGGGTTAACATTTGCAGTAATTAATTAATTCTATTCGTTTTTGGGAAAATGCAAAATAAAATCTATAAAGTCGTAAGGAATTTCCTTCGAATTTTTGCTCGTATATTTACGAGTACCTAAAACAGATATTTATCAATGAGGATGAACCTTTTGTTATCTTCAGTGAGGGATATGAATTGAGCGAAATAAAAAAGAAACGTTTTCCGAACCCGCTTCTTTATTCAAAAACAATTCGGAAAGGTATAGCGTTTATACTGTTTCCTCACCACCAATGAGGTATGCATTATGGCGTGTTACCGATTTTTTTAGGTGTTCGGTTCCCCAGTAGGGCCTATGTCACTCGTTCACATGCAACTACAACTAAAGCCAAATAAAGTATGGTAATACAGTACAACTTCGACAGTCCGGACATGCGCTAGTCCGGTCACTCCAATAATTCGGACGCCTCTATGTTTCGGACAATTTAAAATTTTTACCTCTACAATCCGGACAATTTTTTTATGCAAGAATAAATGTTAAAATTTCGGGGTTTTCCCGTGTTTTACTCGCATGTTTTGTTATTCATACTTTGATTTATATTTTGCACTATCATTGCTTCAGTTTCAGTTCATTCTTTCGCAAGCGTGTTGCGTGTTGTTCATCTTTCCGATGAAGAAATAATACAACACGCTAAATTAAATGAATCGTCAGTGCTGCTTACGGACTATGAAGACGACTTTGTAGTAATGGATGCAAAAACAAAGATCTCTAATGCTGCTGCAAAGAAATCATTTTCAGTTTGCGTTCAGTGGACTGAGGAGAAACATTTAGATATGCAGGATATTCTATTGTTAAAGAGACTACAGCAAAAAGCACAAGTCAACTATCTCAACAAAGTTAGTCAGCACAAAATAACTTCGTTTTTTAATAAATCATAGTATGTATGTACATACTATGTATTTAATTCACTTAGATTTTAATAATTTAATATAATAATAAAATATAATTTATTGTTTTTTAATAAATCATATGTACACACAATTTAATTCACTTAGATTACATATTTCAATCTTTTCACCTCTATAGTCCGGAAAACTAGTTAATCCGACCGGCCCTAAATCTATATGTGTCCGGATTGTCGAAGTTGTACTGTATATAAATATAATTGTATTTAAGTTCATTGGTTTTAATGAAAAGCATATAAAAGCTACATATGTAATAAGTGTAAACAATACTTCATGCAATTATGTATTAGGAAAACAAACTCAGGTACTGATTGCAACAACAGATGCATTCTGATGATTCTGGCTGACTTAGAATTTTATTTGTTTTTATAAGTATATTCGTTCATATTGTTTTTATTTTTGTAAGAAATAAATGTTTGGTCTTATTTTTATTAAAAAAACATAATTATTAAATATAATACCTAACCAATTTTCTATCCATCTTCCCCTAACCCTACTATGTATTTACATATTAAGATAGCCTCGTTTAGCGGTGTTTCGCATTACGCTCTACTATGATGGAACGTATCTCCCGCGTTAAGCGAGGTTCAAAATCTTTTTTTTTAACTGTGATTCTGAAAGACTTCTATTAAAATATCTAAGAATATTTTTACTGTTATAAAAAGGGCTAACAGACTTTTATGGCAACAATTTTCGCAAAGAGCTTTATAGCTAACATCTCATTAAATAAGAATTGTGCTGCACCATTTCTAAGGCAGGGTCCATCCTGCCTATAATCTAAATACATATACTTTCAGTGACTTTTCGTTAAATGACATTGAAACTTATGTTTGCTCATCTATGAAATTACAGCTTCTAAGTTCTAAGGAATAAATGCTGCTGCTATTAATTCCCGGGGGCCATTCGGAAACAAAAGTACGAAGAGTTCTCTCCTCCAGCGAAGGAAACGTAAGATACCGATAAGCTACGGACGATAAGAAATATACACCTAGTGTAACTGTGTTAATAAAACTATAATACCTACGCCCATTTGGATGGTGGTCTTGATTTACTAAAGTATTTCCAACGCAAGACTGCAACTCATGCACAATTAATCTCTTTTTTCACCAGTTCTTCAAGTAAAATGTTTTTTCTAAATTAAAATTTTTTATTCCAATATTTTTAATTTTAATTATCCGACTTGGGATTTTTAATAAATTGTCTCAAATTTATTTTAAGATTTCTAATTTCAGTTTTTAAATTTACTATTCTTGGAGTATTATTCCCAATGTATTTGTCGGTTTGAATATGCTGATCGGTTCGAGTTACGGAATTTTTATCAAGCAGAGTTCGATCATGCAAGGAAGGTTCTATAAAAACTAAGTCAGCAAATTCAAACAGTACATTCTCTGTAAAAAGAGATTTCCTAGCAGTGGAAGTTACTTGTGGGGAAAATCTATCTGAGTAATTTCCAATTCCTGAACCTATATTTTCACGCACTACAAATTGGTCCAGTATAGTCAGGGGGTCATTTTGCTCAACAGTTCTGCAACCAACCTACAATAATTTTCCTGGAAAAATGTCTAGAGCATGCATACAATTTCCGAACTATTCTACCATTTGCACCCAGGCGCTGATACCACATATCTCATCTATTAGAATAGGCACAAAAATTCAAAAGTACACCGAAATACAAAATGCTGTTTACACCGATACAAAATGCAAAATATTTATATTTATACACTATATACATACTTACCTTTCCGCTAGGGTATTGTGGTCCGGAAAAGTATAAAAATTGCCCATTTCCTTACATCTGCAGGCACATTTTTTCTGATTCAATCATTTGAATTAATTGCAATTATTCAATTTTAGGTGAAAGCGCAGAGATTATAACAAATTTTGCGCAAACAAAAATGTGGCATATGATTCTTGTCTTCAAATGCAACCTTCAATTGAATTTGTTTTTGTGAGAGTTGTATTGAAACTCAATACAATGACTTTTCCAAACTCACGTGTTAAAAGGGTAAACAAAGCTTTGTTTTATTGAAAAATTTATTTTGTTCTAAGTTTCCTATCTATGATTTTTATGGTATTAGTAATGGTATAGTATAAGTAATGGTATTTTAATAAATGTTTTCAATTAACAATTTTATACACGATTTTTTGAAACCCTAAAAAAATGAAGTATTGACACAATAACATATTAAATGATGAAAAGTATGAAGCCTGCCTGAAATTTGTTGTCCTAATTCGAGGTACTATAACAATAGCCTACAAATTAACACTTTTTTTTTGTAACGGGCTGTTTGACAACATATTCTAAAGGATTTTGGTCCGCTGAATCCAAAAATGATAAAATAAAAAATTATCATAGGTGCAACTATGATGGCGGACTATTGCTGGAGTTTGACTAGGGAAACACCAACCCACTTATATAAGCGAAGAAGCACAAATAAAAATAATTTTTAATTTAAAATGTATTTATTTATCTTTTTTTTTCAAAATTTAGTATTTTTTGCGAAAAGCACTGAATTTACTTAAACGCGCACCAAGAAACCATTTCTGAGCAGATTTTTTTGATATTAGGCTTACAATTCGCGCAAATCCAATCTATCGATATAAGAAATAAAAAGGGTAAAAAAGTTTCGGGAACATATTTTTACATACAGATATATAGCAGTTTTTTGCCTTTTTTCTTAAAAAATTCCTCTTTTGAAGTTACGATTTCAGCGAAAGCTTTTAAACTATCTTTCGGATTTTAAAACAATGTTAGCAAAAAATATGCGTGCATCCTTCCTCTTTAATTTAATCTTCATTGTAATCGAATCGGTTGCATATGTCAGTTGTAGTGGCTCTTCAAGTGGATGGACCTTAACGTAAAGTGGCCAAAAATTTAAAAACCGATTATCTCGAAAACGGCTCGTTTCATTTTTTTTATTTTACCATTTTTGGAATCAGCGGACCAAAATCCTTTAGAATATGCTGTCAAACAGTCCGTTACAAAATGGCTGTCGGCCAGTGTAATTTTTATTGGAAATATTTGTGAACGAAGATCAGTAATGAAGTTCGCAGTGAAATTTTGTGATAATGATATAGGAGATGTCCGCTTTTTGATGTAGAAGTTGTTTGTTCAAAGGGTTTTCCAAATAAGACCCGATCAATACCAGCAATTAATCATATACTGGACGTGTCAATCTTCTGTGAATGAAAAATTGCTCCTCGTCGATATTTTTTATCACCTTAAATACATCAAAAATATCCATGCCTTATGCCTAGCACGAAGCTCTTTATGGGCTTCCAACCCTTGATGCCGACATCCTCAAGATTAGTTCCTGTCTGCAGACGGCAAGGCAGTCACACAAAGACCCCGCCTAGTGTCTCTGGCTCTTCCAAACAGTACCTACATGTGTCTGATTCCTGACTACGTAGTCTCCGTAGGTGGTCTCTGAGTTCATTTTGTCCTATCAGGATGCCTATAATTATCCTAAGTTGGCCTTTACTTCTGGATAGAAGATTCCTAGTTTGGACCGCGTTAGGATTTCCCCGTAGTATTTTAGTTACCCTGTAGTCCCCGACGTGGTCCACGCCATATAATGCTTTTTAGACGCTAAGGTTACCACATCCAATGTGGTGCCCTTTCGCGTCAGCCTTTTCGTTGCCCTTTATGTTCCGATGACCAGGCACCCATATCAGAGGTATCGAGTATCCCTACGCTGAAAGTGTTATAGCTGCTTTGCAGCTGTGCACCAATTCCAATGTCACCTGCTCATTTGATATTGCCATAATAGCCACTTGGCTATCTGTAAAGATTTTAAAACTTTTGCGTGGGATAGCATTGTTGTAAAGCCATTTAGCACCTTCCATAATTCCAGCAATTTCAGCCTGAAAGGCTGGCTTAGAGTTATGTAGTCTGATAATTGCTCCACGATTTTTATTCATACAATAGCATCCGGCCCCCGTGCGCCCGTCCATCTTTGGTACGTTCGTGTATAGGGGAATGCTTTGGTTCAGCTCGCCAATCACTGCAGGGTGCCAACTGCAGACGTTCTGAACCGAACCGGAATACGGCCACAATCCCCTTCGCCGGGCTCTATGTTTTATGTTGTCGAATATGGTCTGATGTCCTATAATGTGGATCCTGCTATACCAGGAACCCAGGACTTTCAGTCTTGTTGCTGTTACGGCTGATTTATACTTGAGCTGTATGCCTATCGGTCATATGGACAGGATAACTTACATCGTCTTTTTTGAGCTAGTGCTTAACGCGCCACTGATGCCGAGGCAGCATGAACGTTACACCCTCTCCCGCGGCTTTGCGTTACTTTTTAATTAGCTCACACCACCAGACCACTGAAGCATAAGTCAGTATCGGACGAATCACGCTTAGATATAGCCAGTTGACTATATGTGCTTTTTGTCCCCATCTGGGTCCAATGCATCTTTTGCGCGGGTGGCCCATATTCTGTAGGCCTTATTAACTCTGCTTTCAATATGCTCTTTCCAGTTAAGTTTTCTATCCAGGATTACTCCGAGATACTTGACCTTATCCTTGAGCCTCAATTCTTTGCCCTCTAAGACCAGAAGATCAAGTCTAGAGATCTTCCTTCTTCTAGTGAATAAGCATGGGTCCGTTTTTTCTCTATATTTGTATTTAAGCTTCTGGGCTTAGCCCATTTGACGATTATGCCCAGAGCCTCCTGAATTGTGCTTGACAAATACTGAGGGAACCTTCCCTTGGCTGTAATTACTATGTCATCGGCGTGGCAGATCACTTACTCCGTTAGCATATTCAAGAGACTGATGGCTACTGTGATCCACAGTAGTGGTACCCCCCTTGCGGGTATCTCCTGGAGCACCCTCCCTCTAACCTTTATATCACATTGTTCACAGCTTATATAAGGCCATTATCAGAGTTTCTTTCCACCGATTTGCCCTTGACGTAAGCGTGTTGCTTATACGTCAGTGCTTCCCTTGGAGTGCTATCCTTGGTCATATCATCTTAAATGCATTCCATGATCTTGAGTAGGAACGATGTCAATCGTATTGGTCTGTATGACCTTGGTGAGGTGTAATCCTCTTTTCCCGTTTAAGGGATAAGGACCACTTTCGCCTGTCTCCATACTTTCGGCGTGTATCCCAAATAAATGCATGCCGTTAAAAGTGAGGCTAGTCTGTGCTCTACTATATACTCACGTTGCGTTGAATCATTGCCGGGAAGATGCCATCCGTTTAAAGCTGTTTATGGCTTTTCTTACCATATGACGCGTTATCGTCATTCAATTCTTATCCTTGAGAAGACCTGTCCTGTTGGTTTGCGTATATGCACCAAGACAGTTTGGGAAGTGCTCGTTCATTAGTGTCTGTATCGAACTATCAACGTCACTTGCTGGGACACCGTCTTTTCCTGTCACTAGTCCAGGTTGCGAGTGAGTTTTCGATAATAGTATCCTGGTGGGTGTAAGCCGAGCTTTGTCCCCTGAGCGACTTGTCTTTTTCAGAGGACAGTCTCTAAGGCTCTTACCAGTCCTTTAGTAATAATGTAGGTTTCCCTTTCAATTCCTTTACAGGTTACCAGTGAATACCTATCATTGCGCCTAGAGCAGTTTTCCACCAGCTCTTGAATTTATGCCAGTTTGTGGCCTTCTTACTCCTATATAAAAGAGGCACCCTTTCTACATCGATGAGTTTAGAACTAATGTAGTTGTGATCCGAGAAGGAATGCGCTTTACAAACATGCCTGACCTGCTCTACCGTTATGTTATCAGAAAATGTTACGTCTAATACTCCCCTTCCGTTCCTGTTTATAAAGGTTGCAGACAAAAACTTTATTCAGGACCCTCAGGTCATTGGCGTTAAGGCAATCAAATAATGCTACATCCCTACCATTACACTTTTTACTGTACTAAGAAATATGGTGAGCCTAAGCATCACATCCTACTAATAATATTTTAACTGATTTCTCCGCATAGGTCTGCGGCGCATTCAGTTCCTGTGATAGTAGTGATCTTGGCGCATCATACGGTAGGTAGAGTGAGGCCATCAGCAGGGAAGATCCCATCGCCTCTACCACCACAACGTCAACTGATGAGGCACGTACGGAAGAAAGTCCTGGGTCTTCCCGAACCTGCACTGTAAAATGTCTGCAACGATGTGCCCCATCCTGAAACCTTGTTTTCAATGGTCTAAGGTTCCTGTATTAGGGCAACGTCAAACCCGAATCCATTGTAGGTTGATTTGGGTGATCATCTTCGGTATGGAAATTAAAGCAGGTTATCTTCCTGTGGGAAGGTAAGCTCTTCGTCCAGGTCCGACCCATCCTCTATTGCCTCTTTGGTGTTCATCCGGTCTCCTTTGCGACGGTCTTGGTCGTCTAACTTAGTTTTTGCTGTCGACCCACCGTCCTCATGTTGTTCATGTGCGCCCCCGGTTGTTGCTGAAGCAGCAGCCCTTCGCGGAGGCTTATTCCCCATCTTTATGGTGGTCCTTTGGGTGCCGCTCGCTTTTACCTGTCGCCGTCTTTTAGCGTCCTGTTTGTTTTGTACCTTCGGCCTTTTGGCGGAGCCCACAGACACAGCCCACGCTACGGCCCCTTTGCCAGAGGTTTTTGTGTCTCCAGTACTCTGGAGAGGTTGGCAGAGTTCTTCCCATTCACGGCCAACTTCTTCAGCCTGGCAATTTTGCCAAAGACCCGTTTCTTGAGACGATCCATATGTTAAACAGAGTTCATATGTTAAGGGTATTTTCACTTTGTCAGGAAATTTGTAAAATATAGAAATAGAGAAGATAGAAATTAAAAAGATATCAAACTGAAATTTTGCAGAAATATTCTTTGTTGTGATTGTGCAGGTATTAAAAATGGTCAAAGTCGGTCGACTACACCTATTTCTTATTAAAAATGTGAACCAGCGTTCGACTTTGAGTTCTAATAACAATATCCGTTAATATGCCAAATATTGGCGTGATCCACTTTTAGGTCACACAGGCAAAAGAGGGTCTTAAATGGTTATATTGTTAATATATTTATTACATTATATGCGTGATGTAAATATATACACCACCCATATTTTTCCGGCTTCAGCGTTTTTTACTTGCAATGGGATTTGAACTCGCAACCTGACTGGCAAGATCGTATAGCTATTTCGGAACATGCCAATGTTCCTCATCAGCGATCCTTTTGTCGGTGTTTTATTTTTGTACAACATTCGCTATATAAGCTTCGTTGTTTTGCAATTAATAACTTAATACGAATTACAAACTAGAAGAGACTTAGAAGCAAATAATTGTACACACCACAAGTTGTTTTTGTCAAATCCATTGCATTTTTTGTGTTTTTACATGCTCTCTCTATGCAGGCCGGTTTCGGAATCAAGCTTATATTGTTAAATATATAAACTTCCTGAATAAAACTTTACATAACAACTTATTTTCCAAAAAAACATTATTACAGCAAAACTGGGTGCGGTCCGCCGACTTTTGCACTACTTATACACTACGGCTAATGAAAACAAATTTATTACGACGGAAATAAGGCTTAAATTTGAACACAATAATAAAACTACTAAGCTAATTATTTTGTCTACTCCCTTGACCACTCCTACTATTTATACCCGCCTATGATTAAATATGATTATAAGGTACCTTTCCTTATGACCACATATTTCCTCCTCTTTCGCCAATCGACGCCAATAGACTTGAAAATTTGTATTTTTGAGATTGCCTTCTATCTGTCCACTATTGGCCTATCAAGACTAGGTATGAAGTGTAGTCTGAGTGTTTTGGATCATATTTCTATGTTACCGGTTTACAAAAATTTTAATAAACAATGATATATCTATGTATATAAAAATGTGTTCGCACTCCTCCGAAACGCGAAACGTCTTGACCGATTTTGATGAAATTTTATGTGTATGTTTGGTAGGTGTGAGAATAAGGCGTAAAGTATATTTTACCCTCCTACCCTCACCCTACCATTAGTTAATCACAATTTTAGTTTAACATTCGTATTTCAACTAAAACGAATTTAATTATGTTGCTGACAGCTGACGCTACGCGTGTCTTATACAACTTTCAAGTCATTTACGAGAAGCATTGCGTCATTTTGACGTGAAAAATTTTGAACGATTTATTTGAATTTATATGAAATCTACAAGGGCCGATCAAAAAGCTATAAGACAGCAATATTTCATTTCATTTTCATTTATTTATTTAACTCAAATGTACACTAAGGGCCAGTTTTTCAGTGCTCGTTTAAACGGCGCACAGTGGCCGGTTTTTCAACTTAGCGGCCAAAAGTAATTTTTTTCAATGTCACCGATTTCAAAATGGGTTAGATCATATGAAAGTAGAAACCTGAGAACCTAGGGAGCCAAAAAATTACAGCTTTATTTTTATTATTTCATTAGTAACTATGCAATAAAAGACAGCACCTTTTATTTTCAACTAAAATAAACACATTTTTTCAACTTTTCACAGATTTAGATATCCATATCTCTGTCAATATTTCAGATATTAAGTTCCGGTTTTTTTTATTAAATTCTTGGATATATTCATTGTCAAATGTTGTTACAATTGAGTAAAACTGTGGTATAGTTATTACGTAACACGAATTCCAGAAATGCTCCAAATTTGGTTAAATTTCGTCGTATTTTGGAGCAGGACTTTTGCGCTCCAAAATGCTCCAAAACAAATTTTACACCATTGTAAAGCTGAAAGTTTCCTCTAAAAGCCCATACCAATTTTTTTGCATCGGTTTGCCCCACCGGGCGCTAGAGCCCATTATATGAGTCAAAGTCACACACTGCAAACGTTTTTAACATGTTTTCCGTTATTTTTTTTTTGTTAGTGTTATACTTTTCTTTCAAATTATATGTACATATATTTCAAAGTATGGAAAGGTACTGGGATAGTTTGCAGTAATTAGGTTTTTTTTAATTATCAGGTAATTAGCTCTTACTGCATATGTAGTGTAAATTTGAACAGATTATTACTTTCATTGGAAGAGAAATATGTGAAAAGTCTTGGCCTTTGTAAGTGATGTGATAAAAGATGTGATAACCGATGAAGTTAATAAAATTAGGAGGCAAATTGATGAACTTCAGCCGCGGCTATTTGAGTATCATGGCCATATTATTCAAATAGATTTCAAAGTTCAGCTCACCATGATTGATGGAAAAGTCGAACAAGTACCTTAACTGATACTAAGGCATCCTCTAGCTGTATTATATGCCATTAAACCGCGAGTACACTAAGCCAAGCACCAGCAGATGCCAATTATTTTGAGGAGGCATACGAATTCGGATTGTCGCCTCTTCACACTAGAATTCGCCTTCTTCACACTAGAACATATACTCAAATTGGGCTATGATTTAGAATTCGGAGCAACAGGAACGGTTAGACAAAATGCAGTGAATATGGAGAAACGGAAGCTGAAAAAAAGCCAAATACAGTTAAAAATATCGTGAAATAGGGCTAATAATTGACCAGCCAAAACAAGGAGAGGGAAATACGAATGATGCAAACACCGCTAGAAGATTTTTCTCAGAACCTGAGACGGCAGCTTTCATTACAGGAGTGGCGATTAAGCGATTCAAAATTAGAATAGAAGTTATAGCATGCAGCAGAATGATTGATGCCAAAAAATTTGGTGAATATGCAAAGAAAACCGCCGAAATTTACAACGAAAAATATCCCTGGAGGAATATGCCATCAACCATTCATAAAATTCTTTATGGCGAGCAAATTATTGAAAATAGTCTACTTCCACTTGGTGAAACTTCTGAAGAAGCACAAGAAAAAAGAAACAAGGATTACAGATTCTTTCGTGAACACAACACAAGGAAAATTTCAAGATATTGTACCAATGAGGATCTGCTTGCAGTTTTGCTGTGCACATCGGATCCATATACATATTTCAAATATCCGCCTAAAATGGAAATCTAGCTCAATCGAGTTAGATAGTGATGCACAAAATTTACTACTAGATGAGCGAAATTCTATCAATGAATGTTTTGAAAAAATTATTTAATTTGCATTAGTTCCTTACTTATTACCTTATTTTTATTAATCTAATTTATTAGTATGTTCGTTATTGATAATAAAAAGTCTTTAATCATTAAATAAAAATAAACGTATTATTTTTATAATCTCTTTTTTAGGCTTTTAAGAAAATTTTAATAGGTACCCTGATTGAAACTCTCATATCTCTGGTTTACAATATTCGATTTTTATGATTTTAGTCTCATATTAAAGCTTAAGATTAGAAGAATCAAACGAAAAAAAACGGAATAAAAAATTCCAAGAGAGTCAAAAGATATGGATTTTTGACCGCTAAGTTGAAAAACCGGCCACTGTGCGGCGTTTAAAGGGCGTTTAAACGACGTTTAGTTAAACGTCAAATAAAAGTTAACTGAGATTTGGGTTTTACAGTGCGAGTTTAACTTATCTATGCTAAACGTATCTTATCTATATTTCATAGCGAATTTATCTAAATGCAACGAGTATTTAGCGTATACTCGTTACTATAAGTTGATGTTTCAACCTATTTTGGCAGCACCATTTAAGATAAGATGATTTAACTGGAGTTTAACTCACCAATATTGGCCGGATAAACTTGTACTGAAAAACACAATGTGTCGTTTAAACGCAGTTTAACCGAGAAATGACGACAACCGAGCACTGAAAAACTGGCCCTAAGACTTTATGTATTTTATAGTACACGCAAGTAACAATAAGCACGATAATTAACAAATTATAACAATTTTTACACATAACAATACAATACACTCCGGAGCATAACTATAAACGCAGTTAAAATATACTCAGTTTTGCAATTTACTGTTTTAAATATATTTATTTTTTCTTTGATTATGAGAGGAAAGAGAGAAAAAAATGCAATAAAAGCAAATTTGCAAAATCTTATCGCTGTAAGTACCGTTATTGTTAATTTGTGTTAATTTTGCCGGAGCATAACTATAAACGCACTCGAATAATTTGATGAAATAAAATACAAGCAGCAAAAAAGGATAGCTTTGGGATGTAGTTGGACCACCTTTTTATTAAATTAAATATTGTTATTTGGGTATTTGAGTATTATAATTTTAATTGCCGAATACTGTCGTACTGCATTTTTTCTTTTTAGACTTCCCTTGTAGACTAGAAATGAGTTTGGAACTCCTTAACACCCTGTGAATTGCCCATTTGGACAAGTTTAGTCCACAGTCGTGAGCAATTTTGGCAGCAGTCTTCTCTGAGTTGCTGGCATTCTTGATAATGCAACGCTTGGCTCGGTCCAAAATCTTGCTTTTTGGGCCTCCTGTTTTGGTTTTTCCATTATTTTCAGAATTGGCTAACACATTTCTTATTGCAGCATCAGACCGATTGAGGTTTTAAGCAATTGCACGATTGCTCAATTCCTAATTGCGTAAGCACTGTGCCGCGCGGCATTTTATTATTTATTATAATTTTTTATATTTATTATTATTTTTTATTATTTTGCTGCTTCTATTTTATTTCATCAAATTATTCGAGTGCGTTTATAGTTATGCTCCGGCAAAATTAACACAAATTAGCAATAACGGATTTTGCAAATTTGGTTTTATTGCATTTTTTTCTCTCTTTCCTCTCATAATCAAAGAAAAAATAAATATATTTATAGTTATGCTCCGGAGTGTATATTAATATTAATAGATAACCACTTAAGAACTAGTGAATGTAAGGATAGAATAGAGAAAATAAAAATAGGGAGAAGAAGAGAGTCTGAATTGAACACTATGCTTTAGGCAGAGGAAAAGTACTGCATAATTGCTTTTTTGAAGCCGCCCCCCTCGATCGACGTCTTAAAATCAAAGGTAAGGAATTCCAAAGTCGAATGGTGCTAATGAAGAAGTGTCGACCGCTGTTTAGAAAATCGCCTCTAGGAACAATAAAAGTTATCGACCTAACCGAATGTGTAAGTTGTAGTTTCTCGTAAAGGTAAACGGGAGTCTTGGTACGAACCAGCTTATCCAGAAAAAGAATATTTAGAATATTTAAGTATTCAACTATACCACAGTCTAGAATAACTCAACGTTGAGATATGATTAAAATGCATACACATATCTAGCAGCACTGTTGAAAGCCACAAGGATCTTATGTTGAGAATGAGAGTCTAAACGGCCAAAAACTATACCAATATAGCACAAGTGCGGCATAATCAGCTGTTTAACAAGTTGACCCCTGATCACAAGTGGAGTAAACAGTGCAGAGATCCCTGAGTAAGGCCGGTGGTGACAGCCTCAAAGGAAGACAATCGGCTCTCTAACATACTGCGTTCTACCCTCCAGGTAACTAGTAAGTAACCTCACAGCACTACAACTACAATTAAAATATCTACTGAGCTTATCACAAAGCAGAGTATGATTAACCGAGTCGAAGGTTTGAAAAATCAACAAGGCAAAGAAATGTCAGGCAATCTAGGTCATAATAAGCTCTAATGTCATCAGTGACTTTCAGCATGGCCGTCCAAGAACTGTGGCCACAACGGAAGCCTGACTGCAGAAGGGATAATAAGTTGCGAGAGTTTAAATAAGCTGACATTTGCAAACACATAACTCTTTCCAGAACCATTCACAATGCTGGTAAGATATTAAACGGTCGGAAGTCAGTAGCAACAGCTGAAGAACTCGATTTGGCAATGAGAATTATCATGGCTGTTTTCCATAGGCTCGGAAACCTAGAGCTAGTCAGGCAATGATTGACAATGTGCGTGAGGGAAAGGTAAAATAAACGGAGAAACAATCTTAATAAATCTCATTGACAGTCCATCAACCCCAACTGCATTAGAGCCCAACTTAGACAAGACGCTGCCCACCTCGGCCTCACTAACAGAGGTAAACATGAAGGAGGGAAAAGAGAAGGAGGGGGGGAATGATGGTAATTCAACAACAGTCAGATCACTGGAAGGGCTATAAACACCATTAGTCACAAACTCATGATTCAGTTCATCCGGATCAAAGTGGCATTCAACAGATACCTTATCAATAATCCGTAAATTCTTCAAATTCTTCCACAGCTGCTTAGCTCCTAAATCAGGAGTAAGCTTGGAATCGAAATACCGCCTCTTAGCATTTTTTAATAACATAGTGGCTCAATTACGCGCAATTCTAAACTACTCCCAGACAGTAGTTGATCGAGAGTTCTCCATTTAGAATGGAGTTTGTTTCTCAACTTCATGGCAGACAAGACACGGTTTGTGATCCATGGAGAACCTATCTTCAATGACCACACCGTACGCAGCGGGACATGTTTAAGAAACGCAGCGTTAAGGTACGACATAAGGACACGGTGTCATCAACCGACACCGAACACCAGATATCATTCCAAGACACAGCTGCTAAGGCCTCGTGCAGACAGAAAGCGGAGTTGAACTGAGTTGAGCTTATCGGTGGCCATCAGTTACTTGACATTTTTAGCAGTACGCAGACAGAAAGCGGAGCTGACGTGAGCTTATTTCCATTATTATCCCATTAGAATAATATTTATTTCTCTTATTCCATAGTGCAGAATGCAAAGCAATTTCACTTATTAAAATTTCGCAATCCATTGCATCAACTCGTTGGCACCACGCAAGAATACGAAAATCGAATATTGTTTTCATTTTCATCAGCTTATCAGCACTGATCTAAACAAACAAAAGTGAACGAACAATTCAGCTCAGCTCAGCTAAGCGCTGATAAGCTCCGCTCCGCTTATCAGTGTGCGCGTATCTATTACGTGCAATATGTTTGTTTAATCAGCGCTGATCAGTTCAGCTCAGCTCCGCTTTCTGTCTGCACGAGGCCTAAGTCATTAAATAACGCAACATAATTAATTGAACTGAAATCATAATAACTGAAGCTAGCAATTTCATTTTTACACAGACTGAAATTGAAGCTACAAAAAACTAGATCGTGGTCAGAAATAAAAGTCATGTGGTCAATATTTACAAGTAGTATAAGTTCAGAAACAAGACAGACATCATGTAGACTTGGGTCACATGAAGGGGCGTACCGAGTAGGCGTGTCAGCATTCGTAAGGTTCAGATCACACATTGACACAAAGTACATAAAGCTGTCAGTTACAGAATTGTTTAGAAGCAGATTAACATTAAAATCACCACATACAATTAAAAAGTCAAACTCGGTAAGTTTATTCACGAGATCAACAAATAAAGGCTCAGGACTATGACTCCGCTGAGAATTATAAACACAAGAAACTAATATTTTGATATTGTTGTCAAATAAAGCAACGTTAAGAAATTCACAAGAAGCGTTACCCTTGTTTATAATCTTAGAGTTGAGACTACTTTTACAATACACAGCCACACCACCGCCCCTTTTGCCAATTCTATCATTACGATAAAGTGTAAAGTCATCAATACCGTACATGGAGTCAGAAAAATCACTCTTGAATCAAGTTTCAGATATGCAAATAACATCAACAGCCGAGTTCACAAAAATATATCTAATATAATCTAGTTTCATCCCATTCAAACTCCTAGCATTAAAATGTATTACAAAAAACATTCAATAATGCCTTGTAACAACCCACCGCACCATTCCACCTGTCATCAATACCAGCCAATAAACATGAGACAGACCCCAGCTTCAAGCAATATCAGACATAATACAGTCAAACATTTTACCAAGTGTTCAAAACGCCAGAGAACAAGAGTAAAAAGTCTTAGATAAGAAGGAATAATGAGGGGAAAAAAGATAGAAAAGAAAGAGCAAGGCAGAAGCAAATGAAGTAGTAACAAACTAACATTATTATTAAATTACAATAAAAACAATAAATATTAAGATACGGCAACGGCGTCAACGGTTTCCTTGTGAACGACTATATACATAGCCGGCAAAAATTTTTTATTCGAGTCGTTAATTTTTTTTATTATTCGAGTCGCTTTTTTATAGTCGGCGATCGAAAATATTTGCAGTTTTAATTTTTTTCACTAAAAATATTAAATATTATTAAATATTAAAATATTCACTAAAAATAATTTATATGGCAGCGTAACTTTTGCCGGGTCAGCTAGTAATATATAATATCTAATACAATAATGATAAAAGAACTACTTCAAAAAAGTTGGAAATAATATTTTTCAAACGCGTGGTTAAATTATAATAGAGTTTAAAAAATACAAAATTCGGAAATTTCAAAACATATGAAAACTGAGTGATTGTTATTTTCATGTTACTTTATTCATGTTACATATGTAAGTCACATAAATCGCTGCCTGCAATATTTGTTTGTGGATATAGACTTTATTTATACGTGTACGCTTTGGCAATCTATTGATAAGTTTGATGTCATGCGATGTACAGTCAAATATCTAATGAATGTTTTGACTTTGATTTTGAACATTTTTTATATCTTTATCTAGAAAAAAATGTAAAAAGTAACTACAAATGGTATATCATTATTGTTAAGAAAAGCATCTAGTTTAATTATGTTTGCTTTGTAACTTTAGTGTATTACATTGGACTATTATCAGTAAGTTGATTTTCTCTTGATCCTTAGTTAATGCGATTTACGTCATTTATTACATACATCAACTTTATTTTCTTGCCTAGGTCTAGATAGAATAGTTATAATCTGTTATAATCTTATATATAAGATTGTGCTGAGTGTCAGAAAACGCTAATATTTTATCAATACTGCGGCTAAAAGAATTATGGCGGTATTCCAGCTGATCTATCTGATTAATATATCTTTAGGTGGATTTATATGGTTGCTATTGTTGTCCTGATTGGCAGAGAGATCGAAAGGATGTTTGGGTGGATTTGCATGCTTACTATTTTTTCAATTGGCAGGAAGATTAAAAGGATGTTTATTTGGAGAGAAATAGTTTGCTTGTTTGTTATAGTCGTTTTTGGTGTTTTCTACAATTCCATGGTTGTATTTGCCTTTATGGAATTCCGTTTAATGACTCCAGCCTCACATTTGCAATTAAGAACTGCTGAGTATGGGTATAATTTATTTATGATTTCTATTTTGCCGCATTTTCAGTTTTGTTATGCATCTTTGGTTTTGCTGCGCTTTTTTCAGAATTGTAGCAGGCAGAAAATTATATGGCTTACGTTTTGCCAAAATATTAGAGAAATGGCACTTGAAAACAAGTTGATAATCTTTATTCCATGTTTAAAATCAAACCAAAGAATATGTAATCAAAGAATATGTAATAATATAGAAGACGCATGACTCAAAATTTAAAATTTTTCAAAACAGATGCGGTCGGTCGCAGGCAGCGGGTGTAGCAAAATGAGTGAAAACAGCTTCACTACTCGCGAAGTTACTCTCTTTGCCATGCTTCGGTTTTCTCAGCGCTGATAACAAAGCAAAATTGAATGATCTCCTAATGAGTGAGGGGTTCGGAAGATCTTTTTAATGAGAATGAAGGGAGCGAAAGATCGACTTTGCTTCTGTTATTTTGCACTAACAATGCAAGCAAATATGCGTAAGAAGAGATAATCGATCTAGCATTACTATGCCACACAAAGTGTGAAAGAAAGAAACGATCAATTTGTGGAGTACAGCGGGCGATGAGAAGAACGGTGCGATTCGTCTGGATTTGTTTTAAATTTTGCATTTTAAGGTTTTTGGAAGAAATTTTGCTTCTCTTCTTTGTTCTGCTTTTTGTTCGATGTCCAAGCTTTGTAAAGCGCTGGCATGATCTACCTTGCGAGCATAGCGTGCTGTTAAGGAATTTGTATAGGCAGAAGATTTAGGAAGAAGAATACTTTAGTCGGCATATCAACACATTGAACACGTTATACGAAGGAATCGGAAGATCGACTTTGTGTTTGTTATTTTGTACTAACAACTGAAGTGCTTCTGTCTGACGTTCTATGAATTTACCTTGTTATTGTAGTGTCCAAAACCATTATTAAAATTATTTTAAAGTCTAAAATTTTTAAAATTTTTGATTTTAGTGTTATTAAGGAAGCATTGCCTATGGGCTGGCAATAAAACGAAATCAACCCTGCATTGAGCTCAAAGTATCGAGTTACCAATAACACATATTGGTACAATAATTGTATTATAATTTTATATATATAATATAACAATTAACAATTCCTAATTTAATAATAAACCTAATTTAAAATACTAAACAGTTTATTATGTCGGCAAAATGTTCCAAAAAAACAAAATTCCTTTACTTAATAACTTACTTAAGCGAAAAAAAAATCCAAATCAAAGGACCGACAGACGTAAGCACCTGAATTGTTATTGCAAAGGAAGCAAAAAGAAGTCAAATTCCCTTCTTCCCTCAACCTCTGATTTTATCAACAATTTTATCGTTTCATTCTGGCCTCCTTTCACATACAAGATTCCATCGCTCAACTCTTCTTACGCATAATCATTTATGAAGGAATACAAGCGAACCCGATTTGTATTTATACAAAAACAAAGCAATGGCAATGAGAAGCAAATAGCACGAAATTGCCGCGAAGTTATCAAACAATGAGAAGAGAATAGAGAGAATGCGTAGCAACACAAAAAACTACTCAATGTTGCGCAACATGGACGTACGGCTACGTCCACGGAGCAAATTTTGCTGTTCAAAAATTCGTATGAGATGCGCCTTCTATATATTGTATATTCTTTGATCAAACTCGTTGAAATTATAACTTAACCACTCCGCAAATGGAAGAAATTTCCAAATTCAAAATGGCTGCAGGCAGTAAAACGAAATACACAGAAAACAGGTCGTCGGAAAGTAAACAAGGAGTGCATATTTACTTTAATTATTATTTATTTATTTAAACTTAATTTATTATAATTACTTATTTTCGCAAAATACATATAATTTTATATCTCCATCTTTACGCGTAGGTGGTTTCCCAAACTCTGAGTCAATAAGCGCGCGTACCCAGGGACGCTTTAGAGAACCATTCAAAGGATGCCTGAAGGACATACAGTTTGGCGTGGAACAAAACTCATTAATTACGGACTTCTCTGCATATCAAGGAGAAAATATTGGCTCATGTGATTTGCATGGGGACGAGTCAATTGTTGTATAGGACAATGAAAACATAAATATCTATTTACATTTTACAAAGTTTTCTATATCTGTACTGAACATAATAAGGAAATTAAATATTTAATGTCGGGGCTATGATCCAGCAGCAATTTCAAAAACCTATAATTCTTGCTATATTGTTACTATTTTACTTTACTGTAAACAACACCAAAATAAGCGGTGGAATTAAGTTCTTGCTGAACTTTCTTGTAGAAATTTAGAAAGTATACACAGATGCGCGTAGTAATAAGATTATTGCCCTTATAAACGATAAAGTGTTTTTCCGTTTTACACTCGTTTTGTTTTGTGCTTTTCGTAATTTTTCGTTGTTTTGATAGACTGAGGATAAGAGATGACGAATGAAATGCACCACGCGCAAAAAACTTTTGTTTTTGATATTTTCACATGCTTTGCAGCGATTTTTACGTGACGGGGTAAAATGGTTAAGGAATTTACAGAGAAAAAAAACCAGACCGCGCTGACCCCAACAACAACAACCTCAAAAAGGGATGGCAACTTCTGGTTCCGGTTAAATCTGAAATTAAACTGCCTATATCTCCTAAACTATAGGATTCGCCTAGGTACCGTTACAAAGGTATTAAGAATACCATTGTTGTATTCCATTTATGTTATATAAGATTTTGTCGAAAACCGTATAGCTTTCGAGAATACCGCAATTTAAGACTTTTAGTACTATTTTCGCAACTTATTAATAATTAAGAGATGTAAGGTATAATCTTCGCAATCACGTAAGTTTGTAAATACTTTTTGGAATTCTGCAAGAAAATATATAAAGATACAATTATTCTACAATGGTTGTATTAATATCTGGCATTTCCAAGGTAACCAATGGTATGAATAAACGTTTATACGTTTTTTAGACGTTTTTTGAAAATTTTGAATTTAGGGATAAGCGCGCTGGCCAAATTTTTTTGAAAAATCGCATTTACTTTAGATACACATTTATTACGCATTTTACTTAGAAAAAAATTAATGGAATCGGAAAAAAGTAATAAAAATCATAATTTGCTTTGTTCTGGAAAACTATAAGGCCGTGGTTATGCTATCGAGTTTTGCTTGACAAGTAGGATTTTTTTTTGTTGTTTTGTGTGTAAAACAGGTTCTCAACATCACTGTCTCACACCGAGCACGTAAACTCGGTAGCGTACACCTAGCGTACACCGAGGACACCAAGCAAACCGGTGTTGCTTAGTCTCAATATTCACAAAAGTATTGAAAAGTGGAGTGAACAAAATGGAATTAATTGATAAATCTATCAATTGTATTCTTGTGATTATCGTTCCAAAATATTACGACTTTATATATGTTAAACACATTTGAATTAATATAAACATTTGGTATTCCATCGCGTCGAAAACAACATCTAAAATAATACGTTTTCTCATTTGTGTAGTAGACGGGTTGCTGTTGCAGGTGAGAAAAAATATACATATTTGAAGAAAGCAAGCGTGGGCCAAGCACAAGCGTAACCACTCTTTTTGCACGGACTCCGGTCACAAAAATTAGATAAATTTCCCACCGAGTTTTGCTCGATAGCATAACCACAGCCTAAGGTTTTCGATAAAATGTTATGTTACATAAATGAAAGATATTTTAAATTATAGTTATATTTTATGTTATAGTGCCCACACCAACCGGATATGTATATATATGTACTATAGTTTAGAAGATATAGCTCCGAACTTTTCAAATTGCACTGGGCTATAACTCTGAAAATAGACCAGAGCGGGAAAAACTAATGTAGTCTCTGAGCAAACCACAACAACATGGATCATTCGGTTTATTTTATTCCAATACTTCGTCCTCTATATTCGTTTATCCGGTGTAATAGAATTATAATTACTACATACAGTAGCTAAAAATTAACATTATTTAATTATACACTAAATTAATAGTGTTAATTAGGATTATAAATAGTTATTGTTAATTAGTTTATCAATTGGGAAAACAATTAAACTAATTGTAGGAATAATTTAATGCAAGATTTAAATAAAAAATTAATCAAAAATGGAGTCGTGTTTTACTTTAATAATGTGAATAAGGAGATGAAAAACGATTCTCAGAAACTTTCATATTTTAAAATGTATATCTTTAAGTGCTGAATCCCATAGAACAGCGTCAGAACTTCCGAGCATCAAAAATGTCACAAATCAAACACCAAACGTTTGTCAAAAGATATATTCTTGATCAGCGTGACCTCCTGAGTCGATTTAGCCATGTCCGTCCGTCTGTCTGTCTGTCTGTCTGTTGAAATCACGATCACAGGAGAACCGGTGAAGATATCGTGATGAAATTTTGCATAAACATTGTTTCTTGTGCTGAAAATGGGCAAAATCGGTCCACGACCACGCCTATTTTTTATTAAAAATGTGATATCAGCGTTCATTTTTAAGCTATTACAACAACATTTCCTGGGTATAGAGTAGCATTATCCGTTAATGTGTCAAATATGGGCGTGATCCGCCCACTTTTAGGTTACACAGGCAAAAGAGGGTTATATTGTTAAATATATAATAACAATATTATGAATAAAACTTTAGATAACAACTTGTTTTCCAAACAGCATTATTACATCAAAACTGGGTGCGGTCCGCCCACTTTTACACTACATATACAGTAAAGCAGTATGAAAACAAGTTTATTACCACGAAAATAAAGTTTAAATGAACACAATTATAAAACAACTAAGCTAGATTTTGTTTTGAAAAAGTTAATGACCACGCCTACTATTTATACAGAGCCGTAGCTAGGACTCATGGAGCCCGGCACGGTTAATCAACTTGCAGCCCCAAAAATTCTTAGAATTCAATAAGTTACTACTTGATTTCCACAACTGCCGCCCCCGACATTGTGCCACCCAGAGTGGACCGCCACCCCCGCCCCAGCCTAGCTTCGCCACTTTTTTTAAAACTAAGGTGTAGGGTATCTAAGATTCGGCCAGGCCGAATATAGGTTTCTTACTGGTTTTTTAGTTGTCTTATTAAAAGCCCATGATGTGACAATACGGTTAATCATTACGTACCAGAGTAGCAAAATATAAGTTATGTATTTTTAATATCAGTATTAAGTACTCTAAGAAGTATAGACGTGATCAGGCCACATTTTCGTTGAACAGATCGAAGTCAACAAGGCAATAAAATTTAATATGTGCACATTTAGTATCAAAAATATTCATTCGGCCCAGAGTCCTTAGGCATGATCCGTTCAGTTTTCTATAATACCACTGATAAAAGATTTCAGTGTATATCTATATTCTTTCTCAGTTATACAAACAATTTGGATGATTCGATATTTCATCCAAAAATAGGATCACATAAGTTCGGCCAGGCGAAGATAGCACTTTTTGGTTACAATTACAGCTCTATTCACAAACTCACTTTTAGCGTCGTCGTCGTGTAAGTCGATCCCAAATCACCTTTCTGTATTCACAAGCACGACGCCGTCTCAGAGTCATCGCCTACACAAGCACAATAGAACATGGCTTTTCGTTTCAAATAAGAAGACAGCAACTTAGGTGTCGTCTTCTACTAGAAATGCAATATGTATTTCAGTTCATTATTGTTATACTTATTATTCTTAATAGTTATTTCTGTTTTAACCATGTTAAAAAAATTGCAGTGAACGATTTTTTGTATACACTCTTCCATAGCGCGTAATAATTTTTAAAAATAAAATAATATTATTCGGGCTCTAGGTCAATTTCGTTTTATAAATTTTGTACTAATAATATGCATTTAAAACAACAAATCTTGTTGTATTTATTTTAAAAAACACCAAGAAATTTATCTTTGACTCAAACTGGTTGATCGGATAGCTATTTCGAAACTTGCTAAAGTTTCTCATCAGCGATATTTGTTGATGTGTTTCCTTTAAATGAAAGTCATGGCACTTACGAACTGTGGTGAGCGCAACGTAAGATCGAGTCACCTCTAGAAGAAGGGAGCTTGTGCATAAACGCTTGCTAAAAAGTGACTCTCCCAGAACAGTATGCCTATAGTCAGTTGGTGAGCTTGTGAATAAGGTTGTTAATAACAAACATTAGTTTGCATGTATATGTGTATATAGCTGCTAATTTTATGGATTCGTTCCGACAGGATCTGTGGCGCCTCAGTTTGGCTGATAATTCAATCGTAGAATTAATGCAACGCAACTTTTTCATGCTGAACAAATTGAGATATATTGATTTGAGCGGAAATCCATTACAAGAACTGTTACCGGACGTATTCCGGGATGTGCCGGTGAGTACTCTTCGGTATTCTTATCGAAAAGCGTATCTGACCCAAAATGCATAATCGTCTTTTAATTTCCATTTTAATTCGATCGCGCCATACAGGAACTCAAAGTACTGAAATGTCGAAATTGCCAACTGAAGAAAATCAATGTACAACTCTACAATTTGTTGCCACACCTCACCGAACTCGATATGGGTTGCAACGAGGTAAGCATATTAAGAACTTGCAGAAACAAAAAACGAAACATTTTCGGTTATAGTTTAAGTTCTTGGACAAAGACGAGTTCCGAGACGTCAAGCGCTTGACGCGAGTTGTGCTCGATGGAAACCAGTTATCTGTGGTGGTAAACGAGCTCTTCCGTTTACAGTCTAATCTTCAATACCTAGGTAAGAAAGCAATAGCGCTTCGTTTCCATGCCCGCTAATGACATTATTTCGCCAATTTTTCTTATTTATTAAAACTTTAGACCTTTCCCACAATCGCTTGGCCAAAGTTTCCAACGACGCTTTCCAAAGTTTAACAAACTTAACCTATCTCGACCTCTCATACAATAAATTGGTGCGCGTGGAGCCACTATCAGTCCGACGTTTAAGCAGTATGCAAATCCTGAATATAAGTGGAAACACTCTGATGCATCTACACGACATGCGAGAGACCTTTGAGGTAAGCTTACTAGGTTCAAAATAAAAAGGGATAATAGAAATGGTTCCATACTTACACACATACATGGTTATATACATAATTACATACAAATAAGTATTTACTATGAAACGGTTTGTCAAATTCGTGATTGCTTAATAAATTTTACTATCTGTGAAACCTGCATTTCCTTGATACGTAAACGGAACTAAAAATACTTCTGGCTCTAACATGAAAACTAATAAATAACCAGAAAGAGTGTTAACTTCGGCCTGGCCGAAGTTCATATACCCTACACACGTTTACTTAAAAATTAGGCGTGGCAATGGTCTAAGTTTTTTCCTTTTCAACCTCAAATATCCTGTGATGACAGAGAATATTCGTGCCAAATTTGATGAAAATATCATTATTCGTTCTCCTGTAATCGAGTTTTATTTAATTAGTGGGCGGATCAGGCCCATTTGGTATTCTGTTTTGGTCAAAGACAGTCGATTTGTGAATAAAATTTCAACCTCAAATTCATTCTACAAGCTGAGAAATTGAGCTATAAGCATGGATTAATTTATATTTACTATAAAAAGTAGGCGTGGCAATGGCCCGATTTTGCCCATTCAATACCGATGAGTTTCTAATGATAGACAATATTCGTGCCAAGTTTGATGAAGATATCTCTATTCGTTCTCTTGTAATCGTGATTTCCACAGACAGACAGACAGACAAACAGATAGACGGACGGACATGGCTAAATCGACTCAGGAGGTCACGCTGATCAAGAATATATATACTTTTCTATACCTGTCACGCCTCCTTTAATGCCTTACAAGCGGAAGCAATAAGTGAATATACCCTCATCACTTCGTGTGTAGGAAATAACAACGGCGAAATATGTCACTACTATTGTCCTCGCTTCGTTATAAGTAATTAATTGATATAATATACTAGCTAAACCGGCAAACGTTGTTCTGCCTACAATAATTATTTTATTCCAAGATTTGTTTTGAAATGTATTTCAATTACGGTAGGCATTTTTTTAATAAGTATGAAATGAAATTCGTTATGTTATTTTAAATACAAATTTTATTATGGATTTAATAAATTCAGTTTTGTTTCACATAATACAATGTTCGTCTGATCTTAGTAAATAATAATTTATTGTAAAGCCAAGGTGTGGACAATATTTTTTGGCGTATACAAACAAACCCGCTTACCAACTCTGGAGTAGACTACATATAATTGTCCATGAGCGAAGCGTGAATATATTGCATACTGCATTTTCATTTGTCTATATATTTAACGGCAATTTAAGTGCGGAATGAGCAATTCCTGATGAAACGATGGCCAAAGCAATCTCGCCTTGAGAACGTACATATTTTGGCCAAGATGAGGGAAATCAAAAATGTTTTGGCAGTCCCACCTGGAGCATCCAAAAAGAAGAATCCGCCTTCTTTTGCAGTGAATGCAAGCATTACCGAATCAAAAATTCATTTTTGTTGTGTCAATAATTGTGGTTCATATGTTTGAATGTACTCATTTAAATCATCAATAATGTACGAGTATGATTGTTCTTGTTGTAAATGTCGATTAAATAAATCACTTGCCGGACGATTAGGTGATGGTAATCCCAATGTAATGAGTGATTCATTTGATATAATCACGCATAAGTCTTCCAATTTCATTAATGCTTCATTCTATACATTGCTGGTGTATAATCTAAAAATGCATTTCCATGAATTGTACGTTGTGCATGTATAATACCCCCACTCTGGCGTCTTTAAATTTTTCCCATAACTCGTTTGGGTTATTTGGAAAGCATGTTGTCAATATAAATGCAAGTAACTCACGAATTTGATGGGGACCAGAACTAATAACAGAATCGGTAAAAGTCGAATCCTAATGAGAATGTTCTTCTAATAATTGTAATGCTCGACATGCATCATGATTTGTGGCATATACTTGACCATTGTCTGTGTGATTGTACTCGCAACGGATGTGGGACTGCTCTTCTTCATCTCCCATGAAGTATATTTATACAAATTTTAGTGTTTCCGTGGGTAGAGAAAGTAAAGAGCCAATTTTGTGATAGACCTGGCCCTATATTTTGAATGTTGAATTAAAAGTGCGTCCTTGTCCATCCGTATTAGTAATAATATTGGAGGCGAAGGAAGTCATTTGAAAACAATTATTAAATTTACTTATTTCTTCAAAAACAATTTCGGTGGTGTTATCATCCATTAGCGTTTTCAGTGGCTCTGGTGTTGGGTTCAATGAAGGTAAAACCACTTTGCCTGATAAACAACACATCTCTGCGGATTCATTTTAGAATTTAAATGCGTGGCAATCCATGTCACCAATTGAAATTTTCGAATATGCGCAATATTCGATGTCTGCATCATATTCGAATGCGATGCGATTGAATGATGAGAGTGTTAGTGCTCTTGTTGTTTGTTGTTTGGGTGGTTCAGCCGTGAAGGTCGGACATACATATACACCAACGTTTTTATATATTAAGATAAATAACAACGGCGAAATATGTCACTACTATTGTCCTCGTTTCCTTACAAGTAATTAATTAATATATGTAATTAATAACCAATGTTTATCACTTCAAGGTAATATTTTGCTTGTTAATTCGGTCCTTTTATCCTGAAAGGTAAATTTTTTATTGACCAAATTCTTTGATGTCTACATAAGATTACATTATTTTAAGAATGCTGTGGCATGGACGACATTGATTGTGAACTTTGTGTGAAATTTGTCCGTTCCATATAGAGGATACATTTTGAATCCGAATCCTTCCAAGGTATTAATAAGTTTTAGACGAACGACCTCATTATAGCAAATTACCACAAAAATATCGAGTTTATCAAATGCAAAAATCAATTGGATATATTTACTAAGTTTGTGTATTGTTATATTTTATTTAAATTCTCTTATGTGTACGTATGTATCTATAACGAAAAATAATATAACGTTTATTTCTCATGAAAGCTAATTCCACAACTGACTCATTTGTCCATCGCCGACATGGGCGTTCTGCCACTAGGTCTATTGGTGCCCTTCAAGCAGTTACATTAGTTGAATATATCCGGAAATCACTTGGACAACATGTCGCTGCAAGTAATAAATCCTTGCCGAGAATTGCAGGTATGTTCTGAAGATAGAATCCACCCAACTAATTTTTAGTAAGGATAACCTCTTTGTAGTTTTACAGACATATTGATTTATGATATATTATTAGTAGTAGGGATAGATGGGTTCTGGGCCAACGTAGCGACTGCGCCGCCGTGTGGAGCATGCAGAGCGCTATGTGTGGGAGTGAGAAAGCGCTATATGGATATGTGAGAAGCAGATAGCTTCTGCCCGTAGGCTGAACCGCTGCCTTGAGCGGGCCATGTGACGTTTGTAATCACATATACATACAGGCGGACAGACATACATACATAGCTCGGCCTTGTTCTCCGCACGCTGCACACGTCAGCACAGTCGCTACGTTGGCCCAGAACCCGCCTATCCCTACTAATATACTATTATTCCCGAGTGTCACAACAAAAAGTGTATCAGAGGAAAGCAAAATATTTGTAGCATACATAGCTGAGTTTTTTTGTTATTCGTGGGTGGACACACAGTGCCCACATTCAATATTAACATTCATAGGGTTATCTACCCAATTCGATTCAGTGAATAAATAATACTGCATTTAATTTTGCTTGTTTTCCTTTAAACAGTTCCTTGATCTGTCTCGAAATCACCTCTACGGCATTAACGAAGATACGGCGTTGAGAATACAGGAAATTCGCAATGTGCGACTAGATAATAACCCTCTGATTTGCGATAAGTGTCATATGGGAAAGTTAATTAATGTGATGCGACATGTAAGTTAAGTTAAATTGTTTTTAATTTAAAATTAAGTCACGAAGGCATAACTAATTCAGACGCAACCCATAAACGACAAACGGGAAAAAGGCGTTTCAAACCTGGGAACATGAAAATAACGAAGCTATTCGCTATGAACGTTGTCGAAAAGCATTCCACCGATTCGACTTTATAGTTTTCAGTATCGAAAAACACTGCTTCAATATTTTTATACAATAATACAATTTCCTCTACCCGCCAAATCTACAATTACAGTTGCACTGGAAGTGGGACACGTACCCGATTTGCTTTTTGCCCAAAAGTTTGCGTGGAGCCGAAGTAACAGATCTCAATATGGCAGGACTGGATCTGTGCCTGGAATACAGTAGTGATGAGGGGCAAAATGCTGCCAACATCTCACATAACTTTCATAAGCGAGGTAAGTTTGTCATTTGATCCTAGGAATATATGTATACTTTGAATGTATTATATGTATATACGGAGTATATGGTGTTCAAATATGGTGTTTAAAATGCTTAATCTAAGCAAAAGCCTTAAGAGTTCCGGATTAGGTCCGCTGCCATCCGTTCGGTTAACAGAGAGTTCCAGTCTGAATATTAAGACCATTTTTACTAATTCCTTGATAAGCTTCCATAAAATTTAAAAAATAATGATTTCCTAATGAATTTTAAACACAAAGATATCAGTGATTACATGCATAATTTGAGATTAAACATTACATTAAGGACCACCCATAGGTCCCTCTATCACGATCTCTTTCTTTCAGATGTTATAAATACATTTGCAGTATTGGTTGGAGTTGTTTTAGTTTTAACTGCTATCATCATCCTGGCCATGGTTGTCTACTTTAATAGGCATCGTGCTAGATACTGTACCCGGGAAGATCATTTTAATGGAGGTGAGTTGCCCGTACTGTTACATTTGCTACTGTTGGTATTTTGGACGAAAAGAAATTAAAACTAAACCATTTAGAGTGCTATATTCCTCCTGGGCGAATCTTAAATACCCTACACCTGAAAGTTTTGAAAAAAACTACTTGAACGAAGTATTGAACTTATTTTATTTCAATTTTTAAATTATTTAGATTTTTCATTACAGAACAATGACAGGGTGAAATACAAACTGAAACTAAACGAAAGTTAATTTATAATCAACTTTAATCACAGACGGGTATGAATACAGAGGCATCGGGGGCGGCAGTTTTGGAAATCAAGTATTAACTTATTGAATTCTAGGAATTTTTGGGGCTGCAAGTTGATTTACCGTCCCGGGCTCCATGAGTCGTACCTACGCCACTGTATAAATAGCAGACGTGGTCGTTACCTGTTTTCAAAACAAAATAACTAGATTAGTAGTTTTATTATTATGTTTAAATTTAAACTTTATTTCTATAGTAATAAACTTGTTTTCATGAGCTATACTGTATAAGTAGTGTAAAAGTGGGCGGACCGCGCCCAGTTTTGTTGTTATAAAGTTTTATTGGAAAATAAATTGTTATGTAAAGTTTTATTCAGGAAGTTTGTATATTTTACAATATAACCATTTAAGACCCTCTTTCGCCTGTGGACGGAAAAGTGGACGGATCATATTAACGGAGAATGCTACTCTATACTAGAGAGCTACACAAGATGTCTTGAAACGCAAATCAAGTCACAACAAAAATTTCAAGCCTTGCACTGTTTGCTTATTTTGCTTTCGAATCAAGACATTGCCTGCCGAAAGCGTGCTGATAACAAAACAAAACAAGGCAATAGTATTCATTGCCATTCGTTCCTTTTTTGAATAAAAAGGCAATGCATGACAATTGCTATGACAATAGATAACGCATGGCAATGTAAGGCAACGAATTGCGCTAAACTCAAACGAAGACTCATGCAAAAGAATGAGATAGGTTCATATCATTGCGCATCGTTGCCGACATCATAGCAGTATTGCTATTTTCAATGTCTTGTTGCCTTCCTCAAGGCACTATTGCCTTTTCTGCTTACATTTCAAGCTATATTGCCTTCACAGAAAAGCAAAGCAAGGCAATGTTTTGTTCGAAGCAGGTAGACGGCAAGGCAGTTACGGCTTGTTCGGGTAGTTGCCTTGAAGTGTTCGTGTCAAATCGTTCATTTGTGCACGACAGTGCACTGCAAGGCAATACTGTGGCATGTTGCCTTTAGCAATTCAAGACATCTTGTGCAGCTCTCTAATATCAGCCATTTCTGCAATTCGTGTTTTTTCTTCTACAGTCTTGTGTTGTGATATATGCAAACATTTTCTTTATGAACAATTGTGAAACTTTTTGCAATGACATTCCATATATTATTTCAGTGGAAATACAAAATTCAAAACATTAATTCTTCCTTTTGTTCGGCATTCTGATTGTCCTTTGTTTGCATTTCAAAAACATATGTTGGAAATATACTTTAATATAATATACTTGTTATTAACTCTATCGATGTATCTATGATTTGCTTGTGAGAACTAATTTTATTTTAAAAGTATTTTCCTAAAAATTGTTATTTATAATTTCTATTCTGAACTGTTAACTGTGTTAAAATAAAAACTTATATAAAACATAAATTTGTACACTAGAATCCTCTGATCAGATTATTGGCCCAGGATCCACACAGAGATTTCTGAGGAATTTACTAATCGAAAAGTTATAGATATTTTGTTGATGACAAAAAAGATGGCTTCTTCCTTATATCAAATCGAGAAATTGGAAAGAGGAAATTATGAATCATGGAGCGTTCAGATAAAAAGTATACTTATACATTCCGGATATTGGAAATACGTGATCGGAAATATAGTTAAAGCAATAGATGTAACTCCTACGCAGAAGTTGGAATGGAAATCTGTTGAAGACAAGGCTCTGGCAACGATTACTTTAAGCGTTAAATCGTCAAAACTTAATTACGTAAGAAACTTCAAGACGTCGCTGGAAGCTTAGAAACGTACACAAGCCAAGTAGTCCACTACAAAAAGTATTTTCGTTCAAGAAATTGTTGAAATTGGACATGAAAGAAAGCAAAAATATGGTGGAACATTTTAACACTTTTTGGGGAATAATAGACAAGTTAGCTGGACAAGTTATCGCAGGAATCAATCAGATGACATTGTATAAAAAATCAGCAAGCTTTTGGTGCCACAGCAGCTGGAAAAAGTGATAAAAAGAAGATTCTGAAGGGCAACTGCTTCGTATGTGGTAAGAAAGGTCATTACGCTAATAAATGTAGATGCAGAAGAAAACATAAGACATGCTCACTGATTGCGATCGCAAAATCCAAAAACAGAGATGAATCGAATACTTGGTGTATCGATAGTGGAGCAACAAGCCACATGTGCTCGAATCGTAAGATGTTTACAAGATTCGAGGATAACGACCATGTTATCATGTTAGCTACTGAAAGGCAAATCCCTGCGGAGGGAAAGGGCATAGTCATGGGACGATTTGGTGTTATTTTTGTTGAATTTAAAAATGTTTTATATTCTCCAGATTTGCATGGTAACTTTATCTCTGTTAATAGCTGTATCCCCCATGGCAATAGTGTAAAATTTAATCACAAATCTGCTTTGATTGTTGATGGTACTGGAGATCTGGTAATTAAGGCCATAAAAAAGACGGACCTTTAATTTGTGAAGCCGATGCAGAAAAGCAAAAATTATGCTCCGTAATTTCAAGTTAAGAATTGTAAAGCGTTAAATCGTTAAAACTTAAATACGTAAGAAACTGAGAGAATTGGCACTTGAGATATGGTCACCTTAACTATCAAAGCTTGAATGAATTATATAAGAATGATATGGTCAGCGGTTTTAGTATGAAATGGTTGGAAAGATTCATGTGGCGTCATTTCCCAGTAAAAGCGAAACAAGATCCCATGAGTTGTTGGAGCTCATTCATCCCGATTTGTGTGGTCGCATGAATATTGATCCGTAGGCGGCTCTAGATATTTCTTAACGTTTATTGACGACATCTGCCGAAGGGTATTCGTTTATTTCCTGAAATGTAAGACTGGGCTATTTGAGGCATTTAAATTGTTCAAGACAATGATGGAGCGTCAAACTGGTCGTAAAATAAAGTGTCTAAGTGACAATGGCGTAGAATATGTGAACAAGGCTTTCAAGTCTTATCTCGAAAAGGAGGGTATCCAACGTCAACTTACCGTACCTTAGCAGAACGGTGCCGGGAGAGCGAACCGAACTTTAGTGGAAATGGCGCGCTGTATGCTAATACATTCAGGATTGAGCATAAGATTGTGGGCAGAAGCTGTATACCCAGCATGCGAAATCGATGTCCTACAAAGGCAGTGACAGACAAAATGCCACATGAACTATGGACTGGTCGTAAAGCAAATGTAAGTCATCTTAAAGTCTTCGGCTCATATGCTGTTGTCCTTGATAAAAACAAACAGGCAAATTTGCTGCTAAAGCTTCAAATTTCGTAATGGTGGGATATTCACGAGTGTCTAAGGCTTATCGTTTATACGATGAGAAGAGACAAGTAATTATTGATCGTCGTGATGTCCGGTTTGACGAAAAATGCAATAATAGTAAAAGGGATGGAAATAGTTGTACATCTAATTATTGTTGTTTTTTTTTGCATTGATTTTATTGCATTCACTCCCGAAAATTATGAAGTACGAAGAAAGAGTGAAACTGAAGAGCTTGGAAGAATCAATACTGAAGCAGAAAAAGATTTCCAACCAGTTACAGAAGCTGAAGAAAACGTAGACACTGCTGTTAATGAAGAAATACATCGCCAAGAAGATATTGATGACATTTCGATCGAGGAGGAGCATATTACAAATAGAACTGTGAAAAAAGGTCCTGGTAGATCAAAGATTATCCGAAACGGAAAGCCTGGAAGACCAAGTAAGGTTCCAAATTACTTAAATAATGCGCTGGAGGAACAATTACCGATATGGTACGAAGAGGCATTAGCAAGCAAGCATAGCCAAAAGAGGAGAGAAGCCATGTCGAGTGAAATGTTATCCTTGCTAGAAAATGGAACATGGTCTTTAGTTGATCTTTCACAAGGGCATAAGGATATCAAGAACAAATGGCTTTCCACTTTAAAAAAGGAAACGAAAGATCCGATTATTATTAGCCTTAGCAGTTGAATACCAAATAAAGCTGCATCAGATTGATGTAGCAACTGCATATTTATATGGAGATTTGCAGGACGAAAAATATATATTCAGCAACCAAAAGGATTAATAATAACAGGCATCCTAATAAAGTTTTACGTCTGCATAAAGCCTTGTACGGATTAAAACAATCCGTAAGGGAATGGAACACTAAATGAATGATGTGTTAAATAATCTAGGTTTCAAAGGGTGTACGAGTGAATCATGTTTGTACAAAACTATGAGAAATAGCAACTTGATAATTATAGCAACATACATATGTTGATGACTTGGATTGTTAATCATTGGATGTAAAAACAATAATAAAATTTAGAAAGTTAAAGGGTTATTCTCAATGTTTATAATCAAGGAGCAATGAAATTAGCAACTAATCCAATTTATCACAACTGTACCAAACACATTACCATAAAATATCATTATTGTTCTGTCCTTCAGAACATAATGTTAGTGATATATTCACAAAGAATCTACCGAAAATCAAACATGTAAAATTTGCAAATTCATTGAATTTAAAATAGTTAGTTTATTTAAATATTAATGTTTGAGGAGGAGAGTTTGGAAATATACTCTAATCAAATATACTTGTTATTAATTCTATCGATGTTTCTACGATTTGCTTGTGAGAAATAATTTTATTTTAAAATTGTTATTCATAATTTCTATTCTCAACTGTTAACTGCGTCAAAATAAAAACTTATATGAAATATAAATTTGTGCACTAGAATCCTCTCATCAACATATGCATTTTGTTTACATTTTTGGTATGAATTTGGAAATACTATTATTTTGGAAGTATTTTCGACGAAGAGTGTGCAACACATTTCCGAAAAAAAAGAGCGTAAGCTCGGCGTCATTGAGAAAATAGAATCGATCCGATTGAGACGTGATTACTCCGAGCGTAAAATGCTCCCATAGGTCGTTGTACGCTACCGCGCATGCTTGGCAAGTAGAACCATTTTTTTGTTGTTTATTTATTAAGCATATTATTTGAACTGCAGTTTTCGACGCGATAGAAGACCAAATGTTTACATTAACTGAAATATGTTTAATATATTGGGCCTGGAATAACGCTCGTGCCGTTTTTCCGATTGGTGGGGTCAATTGCAAATAACTCTGATCGCAGCGATACCAGTGAATGCTTATTAGAAAGTTGACAGTTCGAGCTTAGCTGGAAGTGTGTAAACAATTGATTGAATTGGTGCAGTGTTTGGAAAGTTGTTTATGATTTAAAATGGAGAAAAATACTGATACGAATTTCGGCATAAATCTAGTTTAGCCCATTAGCTCCGATCTTGTTCCTTTTTTAACCAGATATTTAGAATTGCGAAAAAATCCGAATGGTGAAAAAAATAACTCTGCTCGCAATTAATGTGGGTGTGTAGAAATTTAAAATCGTGATACGTATCCATACAAAACTACTGCGTTTACCCTAGTGTTATAGGTATCAAAATAAGGTAATGTCATGTCATAAGGCTTTTAAACTGTGTATAAATATTTTTAATAATTAATCCCTATAAGAAAGTAATGCAGATTATGTAAAAACAGATCAAAATAATCACAAAAAACGTTGTTTTCTTATAAAAATACGTGAATAATATATAAAAATTTTTATTGATTTAAAAGGGCCGCTTCATTACCTGTAATTTTAAAAGCCTTTCCTAAAAGACGCACCAGAAAATTGACATAAAAATACAATTTTACAGCGTATCCGGCGTTAGACACACTAAGGGCCAGTTTTTCAGTGCTCGGTTATCGTCGTTTAATAGATCGTCTAAATAGATTTGTTCCGTTTTTTGGAGTATAATAATAAAAAACATCATTTAGCAATTTTTATTTTTATTAAATCGTCATTAGAACTATATATTTTTTGTAAAAATTTTATATACAAATATTCCGCAACCATTTGCGGCAGACGATGCTTTCGCATTGACAAATTATATCATGAAACCTTATTCTCATCCTATTCTCATTAACTCCGAGCCAAGAGCATTTCAATTATATGCTCTCTAAAACCATAGAAACCTTTGAGTAGTCGAAAACGCGTTTGGAATATTGGCAAACAGATTTCAAATTCTATTCTCACCTATGTATATTACGCGATGCCCCACAAGCAATTGAAATTGTTTTAGCTTGTTTGTGCCTTCAAATTTACTTGAGAAGTGCTAATATTAACAGCTCAAACTCTTTAGAAAGCATTCCAAATGCTGAAATAAATGAAATTTTATTTAAAAATTTCATCACTTCGAGCAGAGCAAGGAGGAACAAAACAGCAGAAATAACAAGAAAAAGATTGGAAGATTATTTATATAATTCAATTTAATGTCAATTCAATTCAATTCCATTAGTAAATAAACATTTTCTTCATATTTTTAACTTTGTTGCCTTGCGAGTTGCTATATCTGTAATTCTGATAGGATTAAAAAAATTTTACTTCCAAAAAAATCAATATTAAGAAGTTAATATTTTCCTTATGAATTTCGTAATCCAATGTGTGTTTAAAACAGGGTTCGGAAAACGTTTCTTTTTTATATCGCTCAATTTATATACCTCACTGAAGATAACAATATTTCCATCCTCACTGATAAATATCTTTTTTCATCTTAGTTCAAAAAAATACATATCGCTCACGTTCAAAATAATTTCGATCTTCCAACAAAACTATCACTTGGGATGAAAAAAATTCTTATCTTCAAGTATTTCGATCCCTCAAGTTGAAAACATTTCGTTTGTTGACGAATAGCTATCGCAGAAGATGAGAAAACTTCGGCTTTCGTGCCATAACGATCTTCGGTGATGAAAAAAAGGCTGCGCAGGCAAAGAATCGATCTTTGAAGATGAAAATAATTTCGACTTGATAACCTTGAGGAGGGTATCACTAGGATAGCAACTGAGTGAAATTGTTTCAAATATATATAAAACATAACTTCCCGTTCCGTATAATGGTAATTATTGTATGCTTCCATATTTTACCCCGTACTGGTTGTTGATTTCTCATTTTTACTTTGGTATAAAGTAGTTGCAAATGCATAGTTGTCTGCCTATTGACAAAAAACATTACGATTTATAACTCCAGAATGGTGGCATTTTTTTTTTTAATTTGTTTTCTAATATTTTTTAAAATTAAGTATTGTTAAACATTGTTAATGCACTTGGGGGGTCAAACATCCGTTGGCACCTACCATTTTAGGTTTGGGAAACTTCACCACCTTTGTTTATATATGGTGAAATTTATATTTTAAAAACCAATGGCTTTGGCTATACGAAGTATCTTTTGAAACGGTTTCACTCAGTTCGTGGGAGAGAAAGATGAGGAAGAAAGAGAAAAGTCTACACTCTATTATCGAATGTAAAGAATTTTTGAAACGAAAATAGCCCCTGCTTCTATTTCTTCTTGCGTTTCTTTGCACGCACATAAGAAAGCAGTTGTCAAACGAAAGAAGAGCAACGCAGTTTGCCGACGCGTGTTCATATTTTCTCTCACTCTGGCCAACATTTGGATATTCATTAAATTTCACACACACTTTGTCATCACATGTTTACGACTGTTGAAACCAAATGAGAAACCACAGTGTGTAGCCACCGATGGTATGGAAATACTAGTAGTGAAACCGTTTGAAAAGATATGCGCTTAGCCAAGCTGATTTCATGACTAACTGAATCCGTGGTGAAACATGAAACAGCTGATTTTTTCAACATACTGAAAGACAGAAACAAGAACAACAATATGGTTGCTCTCACGTATAGTGTACATGAATTCAACAGTTCATAAAAAATAGACGTCAAACCGATTTTTGAAGCGGCGAATTCGAGAGTGTCCAGTCTTGTAGTCTTTGCCCGAGTGCATTTAATGAGAGAAGAATGAGAGAGAATGTTCCACTGGAACGGTCAAAAAGACTGGAAAGTGCTCTCAATTTCGCGAGCGTGGTGAAGAAAATAGGCCTGGCTAGACGCACTGCGTAACAAGAACTTTTGAAACAATTTCACTCAGTTGCTATCCTAGTGATACCCTCCTCAAGGTTATCAAGTCGAAATTATTTTCATCTTCAAAGATCGATTCTTTGCCTGCGCAGCCTTTTTTCATCACCGAAGATCGTTATGGCACGAAAGCCGAAGTTTTCTCATCTTCTGCGATCGCTATTCGTCAACAAACGATATGTTTTCAACTTGAGGGATCGAAATACTTGAAGATAAGAATTTTTTTCATCCCAAGTGATAGTTTTGTTGGAAGATCGAAACTATTTTGAACGTGAGCGATATGTATTTTTTTGAACTAAGATGAAAAAATAAAAATCGCTCATGAGTCAAAACAGATTTTCATCTTTTGAGATCGTTTTTTTGTGAGGGATATAAAAAAAGTTGTTCGTTTGAGGGATATATTCCGAACCCTGGTTTAAAGTGCTTCGGTTGAAATTATTTACAGATGCAATTGGTATGGCCGTCGATGACAAAAAATTCATGTGTTGGAAGAATTTCCACGAAGTCAGAAATTCGATGTTTTCCATGCCAACTTCACTCTCCTGAGCCTTGAATATATTCTGCTTTTCTGTAACATAATAGCTTCTTAAATTATTCCATTTTCGTATAATTTCATCGGAAAATCAAAAACAGATTACAACAGAATAAATAAAGAAGCACCTTACGTACTATATTTATAAAGGATAATCGATGGAAATGCTGCGTTTAATTCGTCGCACAATGCCAACCAAAATTGTTGCTTTCCGCATTTATTTTTATAATTTGGATGACAAAAATTCCTTCCTTAATGAAAACGCTGTAAAATTTTAAAAATTTTATGACACATTTTGACATTCAAAATGGTACATCAATTTGTCCTTTTCTTACAAACTATTGCTATACTGTCCACACTATTCTCAAATTCAGTACAGAATAATTGAAGAAAAAAAAAATGAAGTATCATACCAGCTTTAGTCTCCTATTAGCAATAAATGATGTTTAATAATGTTTTCACCATGAAACGGATTTTTGTGGACTGTTGATGACATGTTCAGCCAAGGGTACAATTCATTATATATTCGTACGCTTTCCATATTTTCCAAATTTTTCAGAATCGATTTGTAGATTACATGCAATAACTTCGAGACTTATTTTAAATCTATTAAATTGCGATCTACTCCTGTGATTTCAGCAGTCACGTGCGGATCCGAAAAAAATTTCCTTGCAGTATTCCCATTGATTGTATTAACTGCACCTTGCGTGGGTTGGTCTATAATTAATTTTTTTAAATTCATCCTGAATGTGTTCCTTTTTTATGCTCCTTTTTTTGTGGTTCAACTCGTCATTTCGTACAGTTCGTGAAGCTCCAAAATCCAAGTCGTAACATATCTTAAGTATGTGTTCCATAAGACTAATACTTGCATGCAATGGCAAGAGTCAAATTAATATGCTTCAATTTCTTCTAAGAATGATGATGATGGTTGCTGGATCAATTAGCTTATTGTTTGATCGCATATTATACAACTTGATGGCGTCTTTGTGTCTGTCAATGCCTGACCAACTTTGCCATCAATCATTGTGAGCACCAGTTCATAATGATTTTAAAAATGCATTTTCTCCTAATATCCTTCCGAAATCGGCTTTACTTGGATCCTATTTGATATTAGGCTTAAAATTCGCGCAAATGTACAATCTATCGATATAAAAAATAAAAAGGGTAAAAAAGTTTCGGGAACATATTTTTACATACAGATATATAGCAGTTTTTTGCCTTTTTTCTTAAAAAATTACTCTTTTGAAGTTACGATTTCAGGGAAAGCTTTTAAACTATCTTTCGGATTTTAAAACAATGTTAGCAAAAAATATGCGTGCATCCTTCCTCTTTAATTTAATCTTAATTGTAATCGAATCGGTTATATATGTCAGTTGTAGTGGCTCTTCAAGTGGATGGACCTTAACGTAAAGTGGCCAAAAATTTAAAAACCGATTATCTCGAAAACGGCTCGTTTAATTTTTTTTATTTTACCATTTTTGGGATCAGCGGACCAAAATCCTTTAGAATATGCTGTCAAACAGTCCGTTACAAAATGGCTGAGGACAGTGTAACATTTGACTTAGTCAAAAATTAATAAATGAAAAAAAGTTATAAAATAAATCTAAAATTTCAAAAAACCTAAATTTTTCTTAAAAAGTTATAGATTTTCGATAACATATTGTCCTAAATAAATAAAAGATAATTTTAATACCTTTCCAACCATGACTACAATATTTAGGTAACTCTTATAGCTTTGGAGATATAATTCCGAAATTTTACAACTTAAAAGTGCTATGACTCCGAAACCAGACGAGCGCGGGCAAAAAGATGTTGTTGTTGTAGTCTCGGTGAAAAACAAAAACAACAACGAAGACAACAAAAAATTTGAGTTCGCAAGTTCCAAAAGACACATGATCTTACACCAAAGCAAACCAGTAAGAGTGCTATATTCAGCCTGGTCGAGTCTTAGATACCCTACACCTAAACCTTTTGAAAATGATTTTATTATTAATTATATTAATAATAAAAAAAATTAAAAAAAATTATTAAAATTTATTTATTTAAATTTTTAATTTATTTAGATTTCTCGTTGCAGAACAGCATTATAGAGTGACATAGAAACTGAAACTAGAGGAAATATGTGGTTACAAGAAAAGCTACCTTATAATCACATTTAGTCACAGACGGGTATAAATACATTTGCGTAGCTTGGGAGTGGGGGTGGCAGTCCGCCCGGGGCGGCAGTTTTGGAAATCAAGTATTGACTTATTGAATTCCACGAATTTTTGAGGCTCCAAGTTGATTAACCTCCCCGGGCTCCATGAGTCCAAGCTACGCCACTGTGTAAATAGTAGGCGTGGTTGTTACCGGTTTTCAAAACCAAAGCTTAGTTGTTTTATTATTGTGTTCAATTTAAACTTTATTTACGCGGTAATAAATTTTTTTTCATGAGCTATACTTTATTTTGTTGTTATGATGTTTTATTGGATAATAAGTTGTTATGTAAAGTTTTATTCTGGAATTTTATATATTTAACAAGATAACCATTTAAGGCCCTGTTTGACCTATGTAACCTAAAAGTGGAAAGATCACGCCCATGGCATATTAACGGATAATGCTACTCTATACCAAGGAATGAAATTCTGTTGTCATAACTCAAAAACGAACGCTGATATCACATTTCTAATAAAAAATAGGCGTGGTCGTTGACCGATTTTGCCCATTTTCAATACCAACCTGCACACCACAAGAAACAATGTTTTTGCTATATACGTTATTACGATATCTTCACCGGTTCTCCTGTGATCGTGATTTCAACAGACAGACAGACAGACATGGCTAAAATCGAGGGGACGACGCTGATTAAGAATATATATACTTTTCTGTACCTATCGTCTCTATTTTTATGCGTTACACATTTCGTGACAAAGTGAATATACCCTTACCTTAAGGTGTAGGGTATAAAAAGCGCCTACATACTTACGTCTTAGCGACCTTTAAATTGCGTTTTCTCCCAAATACCTCCACCGATCATGGTCAAATAAATTTCTAAAGATAGGTAAGGATCCCTGCTTTCTTATTATTGGAATAATTATATGTCTTAATTAGGCATTTTACTTAGAAAAAAAAAGAAGAAGTTGAGGAAAAAGTGCTAAAAATCTTAAATTGCGTTTTTCTCGAAAACTAAAGACAAAATATTGTATGTACTTGGCAAGTATTTTGATTTTGTTGCAACAACTTTCCATCGTGCGTGCCTAATTCAAGCACAAAACTACATAATCAGTAGCTGTAGCAAGGTGTACCTGCGGTTAAAAATGTATAAAAACTCATCTTATTTCACTGTATGTAATTTATAGACACCAACCTCATTTTTCAACATATCTAACCCAAAAGCGTTATTCCAAAAGCCGACACGTGATTGGAAAAGTTCCACATTGTCTTATTTGCATTACTTTGTACTGATCCTGCAGCAATAATTATGAATCATCTGCAGTAGTTTTACCATTTTTGATTCTCCCGGCATATCTTCAAAATCTGCTTGAAATGAGTTCACATATTTGTGATTTTATTAAAATTACCATACCTTAGGTTTGTGCATTACAGGCCTCAAATAATATCCATTCCAAATATCTTATATTGATTTAATCAGCTTATATTGCTTTAATATCAGAGACTAGTTCATTTACTTTACATATGAGCTGTTATTTTTGAAAGTGGAATAAGTCCATTTTTTAAAAAAAATTAGTTAAGGGTAATTTTAGTAAGATATAGACACATTCTATCCATATTTATAATCATATATTCAATTGATTATTTTGGAATGTGGTACAAGTCCATTCGGAGATAAAAATATCGTTTATTTATTAGATAATTTTAATTATTATTACATCATAACAAAATTAAAAAGTGTTAAAAAAATCATTCAAATTGATTAACTTTTGACAATATTTTTAAATTTATTCAAATGAAAACCCTTAAATATTCTAATACATGAAAAAATGGACTTATTCCACTTTCAAATATAACAACACAAATCTTATCGCAAAAAAGTGATTTTTGAAAGTGGTATAAGTCCATTTGGAGCTTAAAAAATCCCCTATTTTTTTAAATATTTTCAATAATTATTATTTCATAATAAAATTTAATAAGTGTGTAGTGTTAAAAACATCACTCGGGTTGATTAACGGTTGCCAATATTTTTAAATTGATTCAAACGCAAACCTTTAAATATCTCGATACATGAAAAAATGGACTTATTCCACTTTCAAAAATAACAGCTCATATATGCCAAACTTTTGCAAACATTAATTTCATAACAAAATTAATCCGTGGTGAAACATGAAACACCTTTTTTTTCAACATACTGAAAGACGGAAAACAAGAACAACAATATGGTGGCTCTCACGTTATAAGGAACTGGTAGATATATCATGTATATAATGTGAGCATAAACAAAAGTTTAATTTCTTAAATATATTTTTGACGTTTCGAAAAAACACCCATTAAAATCAATATTACATGCATGCATGCGATACTGCGGCGAAGTACACTTCGTGCGGCGAAGTACACATGAGAGGACAAAGCACACGATTTTGTGTGGCGAAGTACACATGAGAGGACAGCGCACACGTTTTTTTATCATAGGTTTAGTGAAATTTCAGCAAAATGCATGTGTGTTGAAACAGCGAATTCGAAGTGTCCTATCTCATTATCTCTGCTTTACGCTTGCACTAAAGACTACACCAGAGATAATGAGATAGGACACTTCGAATTCGCTGTTTCAACACACATGCATTTTGCTGAAATTTCACTAAACCTATGACAAAAAAAGTGTGCTTTGTCCTCTCATGTGTACTTCGCCGCACGAAGTGTACTTCGCCGCAGTATCGCATGCACGCATTCAATATTGATTTTATTGGGTGCAATGGTCGAAACGTCAAAAATATATTTAAAATATTAACCTTTTGTTTATGCTCACATTATATACATGATGTATCTACCAGTTCCTTATAATTATAATAAATCTATACTTTCAGATTTTACATGGTATTTGTTGATTTATTTCACCTATTTAATTGGTATAAAGTAGACATTGTGCTAATTTTTTGCTGTCAGTGCATAGTTGTTCGAATTTTTACAAAAAAATTTAAGATTAATAACTCCAGAATGGTCTTATTTATATTTTTACATTTCTTTTCTAATATTTTAGAAAATTAAATATTGTTATACATCGTTGATGCATTTCTGGTAGGGGTCAAACATCCGTTTGGACCTACTAATTTAGGTTTGGGAAATTTCACCACCTTTGTTTATATATGGTGAAATTTATATTTTAAAAGCCAATGGCCTTGGCTATACACAGGATCTTTTGGTATGGGTTCAGTTTAGGGGGAGAGAGATGAGGCAGAAAGATAAAAGTCTACAATCTGGTATGGTGTAAAGAATTTTTAAAACGAAAATAGACGCTGCTTCTCAGTTTTTTTGCACGCACACAAGTAAGCAGTTGTGAAACGAAAGAAGAGCAACGTAGTTTGCCAAACGCGTGTTCATATTTTCTAACACTCTGGCCAACAATTGGATATTCAGTAAATTTCACACACACATTGCCATCAAGTATTTACGACTTTTGAAACAAAATGAGAAACCACAGTGTGTAGCCACCAATGGTATCTAAATAGCAGTAGTAAAACCATTTCAAAAGATGCGACGTCTAGCTAAGCTGATTTCATAACTAAATGAATCCGTGGTGAAGCATGAAACAGCTTTTGACTTTTTCAACATACTGAAAGACAGAAAACAAGAACAACAATATGGCAGTTCTCACGTATAGTGTACATGAATTCAACAGCTCATAAAAAATCGATGTCAATCCGATTTTTGAAGCGGCGAATTCGAAGTGTCCTATCTCATTATCTCTGCCAAAGACTACAAGACTGGACACTCTCGAATTCGCCGCTTCAAAAATCGGTTTGACGTCTATTTTTTATGAACTGTTGAATTCATGTACACTATACGTGAGAGTAACCATATTGTTGTTCTTGTTTCTGTCTTTCAGTATGTTGAAAAAATCAGCTGTTTCATGTTTCACCACGGATTCAGTTAGTTATGAAATCAGCTTGGCTAAGCGCATATCTTTTCAAATGGTTTCACTACTAGTATTTCCATAACATCGGTGGCTACACACTGTGGTTTCTCATTTGGTTTCAACCAGAGATAATGAGATAGGACACTTCCAATTCGTCGCAAAACACATTGGCATTTTCACTAACACTACGATAAAAAATTGTGATTTTGTGCAAAAAACTTGTACTTCGCTCTAAAAAAATTGTACTTCGCTGCAAAAAATTTGTACTTCGCCGAAAATAAATTGATCGCATCAACGCATGCAAAATCAGTTTTTCGGGGGTTGTTTATCAAACGTCAAAACAAATAATTAAAAATATTATCCTTTTTATATGTGTAAAATATATATAAAACATAACTTCCCGTTTCGTATAATGGTAATTATTGTATGTTTCCATATTTTACCCAGTATTGGTTGTTTATTTCTCATTTTTACTTTGGTATAAAGTTGTCGTTGTGTTAATTTTTTGTTTCAAATGCATAGTTGTTTACCTTTTGACAAAAAAAATTACGATTAATAACTCCAGAATGGTCGCATTTATATTTTTTCATTTGGTTTCTAATATCTTTGAAAATTATGTATTGTTATGCATTGTTGATGCACTTGGGGGGTCAAACATCCGTTGGCACCTACCATTTTAGGTTTGGGAATCTTCACCACATTTGTTTATATATGGTGAAATTTATATTTTAAAAGCCAATGGCTTTGGCTATACGAAGTATCTTTTGAAACGGTTTCACTCAGTTCGTGGGAGAGAAAGATGAGGAAGAAAGAGAAAAGTCTACACTCTATTATCGAATGTAAAGAATTTTTGAAACGAAAATAGCCCCTGCTTCTATTTCTTCTTGCGTTTCTTTGCACGCACATAAGAAAGCAGTTGTCAAACGAAAGAAGAGCAACGCAGTTTGCCGAACGCGTGTACATATTTTCTCTCACTCTGGCCAACATTTGGATATTCATTAAATTTCACACACACTTTGTCATCACATGTTTACGACTGTTGAAACCAAATGAGAAACCACAGTGTGTAGCCACCGATGGTATGTACGTAGTAGTAGTGAAACCGTTTGAAAAGATTTGCGCTTAGCCAAGCTGAATTCATAACTAACTGAATCCGTGGTGAAACATGAAACAGCTGATTTTTTCAACATACTGAAAGACAGAAACAAGAACAACAATATGGTTGCTCTCACGTATAGTGTACATGAATTCAACAGCTCATAAAAAATAGACGTCAAACCGATTTTTGAAGGGGCGAATTCGAAGTGTCCTATCTCATTATCTCTGGTTTCAACAGTCGTAAACATGTGATGACAAAGTGTGTGTGAAATTTAATGAATATCCAAATGTTGGCCAGAGTGAGAGAAAATATGAACACGCGTCGGCAAACTGCGTTGCTCTTCTTTCGATTGACAACTGCTTACTTGTGTGCGTGCAAAAAAACTGAGAAGCAGCGTTTATTTTCGTTTCAAAAATTCTTTACATTCGATAATAGAGTGTAGACTTTTCTCTTTCTTCCTCATCTTTATCTCCCACGAACTGAGTGAAACCCTTTCAAAAGATACTGCGTATAGCCAAAGCCATTGGCTTTTAAAATATAAATTTCACCATATATATATATAAACAAAGGTGGTGAAGTTTCCCAAACCTAAAATGGTAGGTGCCAACGGATGTTTGACCCCCCAAGTGCATTAACAATGTTTAACAATACTTAATTTTCAAAAATATTAGAAAACAAATAAAAAAAAATGCCACCATTCTGGAGTTCTAAATCGTAATGTTTTTTGTCAATAGGCGGACAACTATGCATTTGCAACTACTTTATACCAAAGTAAAAATGAGAAATCAACAAGCAGTACGTAAACAAATTTTTCACCTCAACGAGGCCACAAGATTTTTACGGCGAGGCCACAAGTTTTTTGCAGCGAATCAAAGTTTCTACGGCGGGCTACAAGTTTTTTGCAGCAAATCAAACTTTTCTTTAATAGTGTTAGTGAAATTCAAGCAAAAATGCATAAGTGTGTACACAGAATTTGCGAGTGTCCAGTCTTGTAGTCTTTGCTTCGAACTTAGCAAAATATCAAAATTGATTTGATATTCCCCTCGTTAGTAAGTACGACTAATCAGGCCTTTAATCACAATCGGAGCAACAGGAGAGAAGATACATTTTCTACTGTCAACTTTACATGGGCTCTTATGGATATCAAGAAAAAAGTTTGCTTTCTAGTTTGACGCTCTGATTTGCATTCCAATTAGAGTTGGACATTATAGTTCACTTGAGTGAGCGATCAATCTAGTTCATTTTGTCGTTGTGAACTAGTTCGTTCAGTTAGTTCGTTTAGTTCATTTAGTACAGTAATTCGCGTACGGTTAATAGTTAAACCAACACAGGTCAAACGAAGTGGAGCTTGTGCCAAACAAGTAAAAGCAGAAATATATAACAAGCTGAAATATTTTAAACATTTATGCCTATGTCTGCCAAACTGTATGAGTGGTCGATATATCCTCGGTATTAAGTGGAAAGGTAAGAACAGTATCTTTCATTAATGTTAAATCATATTTTACCGGAAACCGTATGCCTTTCAAGAAAATTTGAATTTAAAATTTTTCGAGCTTTCTTATAAAACACAACCAACTTTATTTAAACAATATTTTTATTATATTACTGTTATAGGTTTTATATTAATATTATTAATTCATAAAAAACATTTCATAAATATTGTTGAATATTTTTTAATTTTCAATCGCTTGTATATGTATGTACATACAGTACCGCTCATAAGTATTCGAACGACATTAAAATTCAAAATTTTTCGGAATCAGTAGAATTCATTGGAAATAAAATTCGATTTTATGATTTTATGACGTCTCTGTGGTTTTTTGGGAGAAACCTAATAACCCTAACCTTTTTTTTGTTGTGGCACAGGTGCATATATTCCGAATTCGTCTTTATGGAAAATTTCATCCACAATATTTTAATGACTACCTGTCAATATTGCTGATATGCAAATGGTTTTTATGGTCTTGTTTTTTTATCTGTTGGGTGTTGGGAACTAAATTTTAGAGTTACCTGAATCCGTACCCAATCCCTTTAAATACCAGGACTGAATTCTCTCGGACATTAATTGTAATTTGCATATCGTCCTGAAAAGTCAAAAAAGCAGCACAAGTATGCCAAAACGACAAGAATTATCAATTGAGACACGTTTTGCGGTTTGTACTCTCCGTGAAGAAGGATATTCCTACGAGCAGATTGCTGCCCGTTTAAAGATATCGAAGAGTTCTGCTTGAGCCATTCTTAAAAAAAGGAAGAGATCGGCAGTGTTGCCAACAGAAATCGTCCCGGCAGAAAGAGAAAAATGACTGCAGGAGATGATAAGTTCGTTGTATTCCAGAGCAAACGGAACAGACGTCTAACGACCCCAGATATCACCAACCAGGTAAACTGCAACCGCCCAAATCTAATATCTGTTTCCACAGTAAAAAGACGTCTAAAGGAAGCTGGTTTGTCAGAAAGAATATCAGCAAGGAAGCCCTTACTTCGGCCTGCAAATAAGAAAAAGCGATTGGAATGGGCGAAGACACAAAGATTGGACGTTGGAGCAATGGAAAAATGTGCTTTGGACTGATGAGTCCAAATTTGAAATATTCGGGTCCAACAGGCGTGTGTTTGTTCGTCGACGTATCGGTGAGCGGGTGTCGGATGGCTGTATCGTGCCTACAGTTAAACATGCAGGAGGAAACACGATGATTTGGGGATGTTTCGGTGCAGGATCCCCCGGCGAACTTGTCACAATCATCGAAAAACTAAACAAAGAAGGATACAAGAAGATACTAGAAGAACATGCTGTGGCTTCAGGAATTAGAATTATAGGTGAAGGATTCACTTTTCAAGAAGATAATGATCCGAAGCACTCTTCACGTTTGTTCAAATCATTTTTACAATATCTGGAAGGGAAGAATATCTTGAAACGCATATTGTGGCCACCACAATCACCGGATTTATCTCCCATCGAACTTTTGTGGGACGAGCTGGACAGAAAGGCTAAAGCTCCAAGTCCTGCAATTAAGGAAGACCTCTGGAAGAATTATTTAAATCTTGGGGCTAGATCAGGCCTGAAACTTTGGTAAAATTAGCGAGATTATGTAATGCAGTTATTAAGGCGAAAGGCGGTTATATAGAGGAAAATGTATAGTGACCACATTTTTTGTATTATTTGTTGTTATTGTTATTTTTTTAAATAAATATATCGCAAGGCACACAAGTGTGTGCCAAAACTCGATTAAATTGCTTTCCTTTTTTTTAAATCGGTCTAAATTGCACATATATGAATCGTTCGAATACTTATGAGCGGTACTGTATGTTATCTTTATAAATAACAAATTATAAAGTAAAGTATATAAGTTAAAAAATCAAAATAAGTTTCTGTTTTGAAAAATACTAATACTGTTTTAGTTCAATTAGCTCGTTCAATATGTATTTCACTCGTTTGTTTAGTTCAGTAGTTCGTTCGTTCGTTTAGTTCAGTAGTTCCTTCGGTCGTTCAGTTCAGTAGTTCGTTCGGTCGTTTAGTTCAGTAGTTCGTTCGTTCGCTTAGTTCAGTAGTTCGCTTAGTTCATTATTTCGTTCGTTCGTTTAGTTCAGTAGTTCGTTCGGTCTTTTAGTTCAGTCAACGAGTATATATTATAAAGAGATTTCAACGCAAGCTACTCGTTGAAAACAACATGAGATCGTGCCGGACTTAAGGTGACAGAGAAAATCGACGCTGGCTGCGGCCGCTGCTGCGAACCAAACAAAGGGAATAAAAACAAACGACAGCAAAGCCTTTGGTATCTCAGCTACACATGTGAGTGAATGCAATGCTGATATCGCAACTGCTCCCTCACACCACATGCGTTTTGCACACATAGATTTGTAGGTTTTTGTTGCCTTCCTTAGAATCTGCTTCCTAACCTCGCGTACCCCTGGCGTAAAAGCTCGTGTCTTGATTTTTATAAATGAAACCAAATAACACTTTTTGGTTTGTCTGGTGCTGAGTGTTCTGTGCTTTTGCTTTGAATGCCTGCAGCTTTGGGATGATTCAAAGCGAACGCGATTTACGAGTCGATTGTAGCGCTCCTATGCACAATTCATATACGGAAGGAAAAAATATTATCAGCAATTCCGACACGCAGAACATTTCTTTATGGAGTGCTTGGATATGCAGAGTTCGATATGCGAATTGCGCGAAGCCAACTGAATTTTCCAATTATGAACTAATTTTAAGTGTATTTTTACAAATGTATGCAAGAACGACGAGTGAACTAAAAGAACTACTGAACTAAAAGAACTACGAATTGTGAACTAGTTCGTATAGTTCACAGAAGTGAATAGTTCAATTGAACTAGTTCGTTCATGAACTACCCAACTCTAATTCCAATCCGTATCTTGTCTTCGGGCTAATTCTAATTTTGACAGCAACAAAATCATTCTACTCCGGTGTGGTTGTTTACATTCTGTAATGTAAAATTTGACAATTTGCATTGTGGGTGTGTCACACTAGGCATCTTAATGCCAATTTATTTAAGTTAATATTTTACGTAATTTGTATTATTATTATTAATACAAGCATTTATTTCCGAAATATGAAAATATTTGGCATTCTAATTTACGAAAAATTACTGAAAATATTTATCAATTGCTAAAAGATACTGGAAAGAGGGGATACATTTCATAGAATTATAAATAAAAAACAACATGCAGGAAAAGGTGGCAATTCCTCTGTCAAGCTTTTCAAATGTTCATTTTTACAACATAGTAACTCTTCTAAAAACGGAGGCTGTCGAAAATATAAAAAACAGTTAAAGGTCATTTCAAGAAATACTGGAAAATACAATTAAATTATTTGGAAACGGTACGTAAACGACAACATTGCTGCTGCTATTGACAAGTCAAATCGATACATAGGTTCCGTTGAAATGAAAGCCCTTACAAACACATCTCAACCGCTTGTACGTACTCGAGTTTGAGACGCGCACAATTTTTTGTAATGTGACAGCGTGCAACGAAAACAGCTTTTTCTACGGCGGCCTCAAGATGTCTAGTGTGACACCCACCATTAAGAATTTGACATATGAAATTTTTGTTGCTGAGCAACAGCAGAGATAATGAGATAGGATACTTCGAATTCGCCGCTTCAAAAATCGGTTTGACGTTATTTTTTATGAGCTGTTGAATTCATGTACACTATACGTGAGCGCTATCATGTTGTTGTTCTTGTTTTCTGTCTTTCAGTATGTTGAAAAAATCAGCTGTTTCATGTTTCACCACGGACTCATTTAGTTAGGAAATCAGCTTAGCTAGACGTCGTATCTTTTGAAATGGTTTCACTACTCCTATTTCGATACCATCGGTGGCTACACACTGTGGTTTCTCATTTGGTTTCAAAAGTCGTAAACATGTGATGCCAAAGTGTTTGTGAAATTTACTGAATATCCAAATGTTGGCCAGAGTGAGAGAAAATATGAACACGCTTTCGGCAAACTACGTTGCTCTTCTTTCGATTGACAACTGCTGTGCGTGCAAGGAAACTGAGAACCAGGGTCTATTTTCGTTTCAAAAAGTCTCTACACTCGATACCAGAGTGTAGACGTTTCTCTTTCTTCCTCATCTCTCCCACACGAACTGAGTGAAACCGTTTCAAAAGATACTGCGTAAAGACAAGGCCATTGGCTTTTAAAATATAAATTTCACCATATATAAACAAAGGTGGTGAAGTTTCCCAAACCAAAAATGGTAGGTGCCAACGGATGTTTGACCCCGCAAGTGCATCTAACGATAACAATACTTAATTTGCACAAATATTAGAAAACAAATGAAAAATATAAATGTGACCATTCTGGAGTTATTAATCTCAATTTTTTTTTGTGAAAATTCGAACAACTATGCACTGACAGCCAAAAATTAGCACAACGCCTGCTTTACTGGAACTGGTAGATATCTCATGTATATGATGTGAACATAAACAAAAGTTTAATTTCTTAAATATATTTTTGACGTTTCGAAAAAACACCCATTAAAATCAATATTGCATGCGTGCATGCGATACTGCGGCGAAGTACACATGAGAGGACAGCGCACACGTTTTTGGGTCATAGGTTTAGTGAAATTTCAGCAAAATGCATATGTATTGAAACAGCGAATTCGAAGTGTCCTATCTCATTATCTTTGGCAACAGTTCCGCAGCCATTACACAGGTCAACACGATTTTTGAGTCTGAGTTCTGTACAGAGATTAATGAGATTGGAAACTCTTTTATCTTCAGATAAAAATGAAAAAAGATCGATTTTTTATGATCTGGTGAATTTGGCTACATTTCTTTTGCAGCCAGAAAGCGATAGCAAGTGACGCTTTATCTTTTGACGATATTATTCACCAACATTTTTTGCAAGCGGTTGCCACTATAATTAGACAAAGTGAAAAATGTGGGCATAAATTTATTTCTGTGGGTATTTTTATGTGATTTATGTGAAATTTGTATTTTTTTTCCTAGATTGTGTTGATTAATTTGTCAGATTTTATTATGAAAAATTTAATAATTTTTCATAATAGTGTAATTTCTCATTAGTAAGCTGAGAAAGTCCAAAAAGCTTCGCAACTTTTTTTACGAAATAAATAAAAAATAATAACTTCCTGGCAAAGAAAGGCTTATATACTAGTATTTATATAGTTTTCTATAGTTGTAAAATTTATAATGAAAAAAAGATATAAAGGATATTTTTTTACTTCTTTATTAGATGACAATTCTGAAAGTTATAGAGATCATGCTGTTTCGACACCAACATTGAGATAATAGTCAAGGGGGCGTAACCGATTTTTTAGGGTGTTCGGTTTCCCAGTAGGCCTATATCACCCGTGCACTTGTAACTACAACTACAAAACACACTAAATTTATTAATACTAATTACTAATATTAACTACTAGTTAATACTAAAATAAAAAATAAGTAAATGTTATGTAATACATGCAAAACCTTACTTCATGCAGACCACCGGGTAATGATTTTATAGAAATAGATAAAGGGGAAGAATGCAAGTCGCAATTGGAAGCAAATGTCAATATATTTACAACAAAATCTTTTTATTTATTTATGTGTTATGCGCAAAATCTTATTTCTGAAATCAGGTTCGAAAATATTTCTATTAAAAAATCTTATAGTAAATCAAATTTTACTATATATGCAAAAGCATAAAAATGTCCATTGCTTTACATCCGCAGGCATAAGTTCTGTAAAACGACGTTTTAAAACAATCTTAATATAAATATTTGTGAATGACAGCTTAAAATGCGGGAAACGGAGATTATAACCACTTTTCTATTAGCAACTATATGGCACATTTTTAAATTTACGACATGCAACCGTTCAATTAAATTTGTTTTTGTAACATTTGTTTTGAAACTCACCGTTTCAAATTTATAGAAACAACAAATTTATACAAACGCGGCTGTTTTTTTGAACAGCTGTTTTGTTCTAAGTTTCCAATCTCGTTATGTATGGTTCTGTACCTGTGATTTGATTACTTATGCCAAACTAAAGAAAGAAAAAATATTTTTATCTAATAAAGTTTGCTTTTGCCAGATTCCACTGTTTTAGCCGTGAACCTAATATTTCTGCTTTAGTTTTAGTCAAGGTTTATAGAATAAAATGTTGCGCCTGTAAACAAAGAAAAGTGGTCTCGTTCTGCGCATTTCTAAATTCACTAGGGTCACAACACACGGTACAATTGCCAAACTTGAAAAGTGGTATGAAGAAGAGTTAGAACAGGTTAAATGTTACTCGAACGCTCCGATTTTGTGTTACTTTTTTCTTGTTGTAGTCTTATACGGTACTTCACTTCATTATTCATTATTGGAATAATAATTCACACAATAATTCACTTCAAACATTCACATTAAAAATTATTGCTATAATCAGTGTGCAGGCGCCTCGAAACAAAATTTCAATACAAATACTTATTGACGTCATTTGACGTCGCTGTCAAACGAAAAAACATAACGGACCTGCGCGAGGCGCAACCTTCTTTCTATAAACCTTGAGTTTTAGGGCCTGATTCAGAGAGTCACGACGACGACGTTATCGGGTGACCCTCTTTGTGCTTTTCGTCGATTACAATAACAAACACATTAGAAAGTGTCAAAGTCGACGAAAAGCACAAAGAGGGTCACCCGATATCGTCGTCGTCGTGATTCTCTGAATCAGGCCCTTAGTAAGGTTTAAATCTCTTATTAAGTCATTAAACTCTTCTGCATCAATGAGATGTGTTTCAACAGATGGTGTCGCGATTACGAACTCGCTGCCTTCGCTATTACTAGATAATTGTGATAGCGGTACCATCTCTTGAGTCTTCACGTTTGGACTAGAAGGAACTGGAAAAATTTCACTGTGAGGTACTGGAGCAGACGTTGATGGTAGGTTTGGATACTGGATCTACTTGGCATTTTTTTCAGCACGACGCTTACGTGGATTAACAACACAAAAATAGCAATCATTGATGTGATCAGTTGGCTCTCTCCATATTCTTGGTACTGCAAACTTCATCTTTTTTTTCTCCTCGGTACCAGGCTGGAAAAAAAATTAATATCATTCATTAACAAATGACGCATTTAATGTATGTATATTTTAAAAATATGTAAATAGGTATACAAATGTACTTTAAATATAAGGTGTATTTTCTTACCTTCTAAAGTGTTTTTGTAGTTATTACACGAGAAGTGAGGCGCCCATATTTTATTCTGACTTCGTACGGGCATGTTAAAATAAGCTTCATAGGCTTCACAAAGTTTCTTATTTGATAATACACTAAATTTTTTGGCTCTCACTTTAATAAACTCACCACAAACATAGCAAAAAGAGTCCACGCCGTTTTTACACATTTTCGATGACATTTTTAGGCCTCGCGACACATAAAATACGTTATTCCACTAGAAAGCGCTCTTCTCTTGTAATCGTGATTTCCACAGACGGACGGACAGACAGACGGACGAACATGGCTAAGTCGACTCAGGGGATCACGCTGATCAAGAATATATATACTTTTCTATACCTGTCACGCCTCCTTTATTGCGTTACAAACGGAAGCAGTGAGTGAATATATCCTATTCACTTCGTGTGTAGGTTATAAAAAATACATCATGCTTTTTCGTATTATAGATCATATTATTATCATTCCAGGCGTGAATGGCAAATTATTTAGGTAAAGTGGGAAAAGTACTTTCCACACCTGTTGTAAAATCCAGGAAAGTTTTGCAAACTGCATTTTGCTGATGAGCCGATAGTATAGAGTGCTATAGCAACACGCCTCTCCTGCGATATATATATATTGTTATTTTATTAATTTTATTATAAATTAAAGCGGTGCACAATTTTAAAAGTAGCTGCGTAAATATACAAACACAAAATAACAGCTGTTTATTTCTTCTTTTCGGTTTGACAGCCCAGATCGGATTATGTATAGAAACACTAGATCAGCTGATTGATTTTCGAACACCTTAACCGGATTAAATATTTTTATGGAAACAGGCATTAAAGGCCTGATTAGTCGTACTTAGCACTTATAAGTTTCGAAGAACTTGCCTGTTTACGGGTTGCAGGGGGTATCGGCACTTCTACGGCAGTCACTAGTTGACCTAATGTTCGAAATTGGGTATTTTTATGGTTTGGTGGGATTTTACTAGATTGCAATTGCCTTCGATATGCAATCAGCAGCAAAATTTATGTATTTATATTAGTATAGTATTTTGTTACAACAGAGATGATTTCGTATAAATGAATTGTTTAATGAATATTATATTGAAATCCCATTAAAGGATAAATTCGGCAAGCAAAGACGACATCTTCGAAAATAGCGTCAAGGTCGATCTGGCCATGCGTTTTGGCTGTCACTTATGCCGTGTTTATACGTGGGACACGAGTCGCACGCAAGGTTTATAGAAAGAAGGTTGCGCCACGCGCAGGTCCGTTATTTTTTTTCGTTTGACAGGGACGTCAAATGACGTTAATAAGTATTTGTATTGAAATTTTGTTTCGAGGCGCCTGCACACTGGTTATAGCAATAATTTTTAATGTGAATGTTTGAAGTGAATTATTGTTTGAATTATTATTCCAATAATGAATAATGAAGTGAAGTACCGTATAAAACTACAACAACAAAAAAGCAACAACAAATCGGAGCGTTCGAGTAACATTTAACCTGTTCTAACTCTTCTTCATGCCACTTTTCAAGTTTGGCATTTGTACCGTGTGTTGTGACCCTAGTGATTTCAGAAATACTTATTGACGTAGATGCGCAGAACGAGACCACTTTTCTTTGTTTACTGGCGCAACCTTTTATTCTATAAACCTTGAGTCGCACGTACTATTCATCGACCGTGTCCACGACAGCGTTTTCACGGGGGACAGATTGGATTGTGGATCGTGGTGACATGGATGATTTTATTGCATGATTTTTTAATACTTTTTGCTACCATTTGCATAGCGTTAGCCACTTTTTAAAAATGTACAATAGTTTTTGACTTAAAAATATTGCAAACCGTTTTATTACACTGTACTTCGTGGTGCCACCGTGATTGTAAGCGAAAAATAAAGTAAAGTTTAGAGGAAATATAAATAATAAACTACACATAATTGTTACAAAATAAAATTTAACCCAACTTAAACCCACTGTTATTTATATATTTTAACCCACTCCTATTTATGTATTTAATAATTGGAAATAAACTTTATAATAGATATTAATTGATTCGCTGAAACCATAAATAGTTTTGCAGTAGTTGGCGTTATATGTTATATTTCATGCCAATTTAGCAAAGAAATATACGAGTTGCTGAAAAGCTCAAATTTTACTGCTGTTGTTGTTGATTCTTATGCTAACTCCACCAGCAATAACAGTTTTTGTCTCTCTCGTCTGGTTTCCGAGTTATAGTACATTGAAGTTCAAATATTTATGTGCTATATCTGGTGTCCCCAGAAATTTCGAGGGACATTTTTTTCCCCAGGGGACACGTTCACTTGCATACAATCCATAGTTCATCTTGCCGTTTGGCTGTGAAAGCAAGAACAAATGGTGTCCCCAGGGGACACGTGTCCCACGTGTAAACACGGCATTATTTCGAACTTAGTAAAATATCAAAATCGATTTGATATTCCCCTTGTAAGTAAGTACGACTGATCGAATACACATGTTTCCATAAGCAAGAAGCTAAAATAATAGAATAGAATAATAGTATTACATTATTTTTGAGTTAGAAGTGGATTTTGACAGCACGTCAAGTTCTTCGAAGTGCTTATAAGTACGATTAATCAGGCCTTAATTCTTACCAATTCATTGTAGTAGTATAATTCTAAAAAAAAATACGTAAAGAGTTACGTTTCAAAGAGCATTTTCTTCTAAAATCGCGCACCGATCCTGTTGGAAAATTGTATTCAAAAAGCTAAGGATCCTAATATAATAATCCTAATATTGGAATAATTATATACGTATGTAAAATTATGCATTTTACTTTAATGAATTAACAAAAAAGTAGTAGTAAGAATTGCGTTTTTCTCGAAAACTAAAAGCTTTTCGATAAAATGATATGTATATAATATGAATTAAAGATATTTATATTTACATAACTGTGTCTACACCGCTCAGATATCTGCCATAGTTTAGGAGATAGTTTAAATTGTTAGGAGATAGTTTAAATAAAACCGAAGCAGCAAGTGAGGTCAGATTGTTGTTGGTGGAATCACTGTTAAAAATAACAAAAACAAAATTGGAGCTTTTTGACAGTTGGTTATTTCAAGTCAAAGTTTGATAGACTCCGACTGCAGCTGCGAGAAATTGTAAATGATTCAATTTTATCTGTGTCATCTATTACAACGAGGTGGCAACGATTTTTTGTTATATTCTCACTAATTGTCACAGACATAATAATTTTTTTTGGATACCCAGCAACTTTGGAATTATTCGAGAAAGTAAATTCTTTAAAAAAATATTAATTGTTATGTTGAGTGATTCCGAACTTTCGAAGTCTGTATCCAGCGAATATAGTTTGTCGAAGTCATCATCGAATGTAGGTTCAATTAGCAAAACTATTGATAGTAGTTCTAAAAACAGGTTCGTAGAAATCCCAGTTCAAGAATTGGAAAACAATGCAGTAATTACAACATTGAGTAATAATGAAACTCCGATACTCGGAAAAGTTGTTGATGGTGTATTAGAAGCGAGTAAGAGAAATAAAAAGAATAATGTTGCCGGAGTTACATATTTAAAAGAAATTAAGACTTCGATATTAGGTTGTGAAGCTATGGAATCAAATATGAAAGTTGGAGATGTGGAACAGACGAAGAAACCAGAAATTCACTCTTATGTTTCGGAAAAGGCAGCGAGTTGTGTTATAAATAATGATTGTAATGTTGGCAATAAAGATTTTAATAAAGTTCCTGAAAGAAGGGAAGACGGTAAGCATATAAGACTATTTTTAAGCAGATAGGGATTCGCCCGGAAACTCCAATATTGTTGTTCTTGTAACTTCTGTAGCAGAATCCAACAACAACATACCGGGCACCAGGGGGCTCCAGAGTTATATCCTTTCTAAATTTGAATTTCTTTTCCCTATATCTTAATATTTCTTACGTTTAGTAAAAAGAAATCCATTATTTTTGCATTATATTTAAGTCTTTATTTATCATACTTATAATGATCCCACTGTTTTGATCGCCAACTTGTCATTTTGAAGGTAATTTCATTATGCTTCTCTGATAAAAACCCTCGTCTCTATTGGCAAAGAACTGGGAGTCTTCTCACCAAAGACTACAAGACTGGAAACTTCTCTTATTTCGTGAGCGAGTTCAAAAAAAATTTCGGCTGCGTGTTCACGTACAGTGTATGTGAATTTGATGGTGAAATTGTCTACTTGTTACAAGCTAAAACAGGCTATCACAGGGGTGAGTTAGTGGCAGGGATTCCAATGACACAACTTTATTACTAATTATTTTTTTGGTTTTGAAGTTAATATTACTAGAAAAACTGCTTTGCATTTATGAATCCTCGGGGTTTGGACGATTTCTAACCTGTTTGGAAATATGTAATTCTTCATTTGTTTTATTTAAATTAAAATGTGTTAACACAAATAAATTTACAAAATGTATGTAAAAATTACATGCGTTTTGTTTTTGTAATCCACAACACCCAAGCCTGATTTCATCAACATATTCAAAGCGAAAAAAGAGTTTGCAGTCTTGTCCTTTGGTTCTCACCAGCAAAATCATTCGCCATAGACAGGAACAGGTGGTAATCACTTGGTATCAGGTCCGCACTATAAGGTGGATGCATATGAACCTCCCAACCAAGCTTCTAGCGAGTCACTATCGATATGTTTGGCCTCGCGTTGTCCTGTTAGAACAAAATTCCACACTTATTGGCCAAAGCTGGTCGCTTCTGGGCGATTGCTTCCTTCAGACGGTCCAATTGTTGACAGTACAGGGCCGAATTAAGAGTTTGGCCCTAGCGGAGCAGATCATAATAGATGACTTCCTGCCAATCCCACCGAACACACAGCAAAACCTTCCTGGCCTTTGATTCGGCCTTGGCCACCGTTTGCGCCGGCTCACCGCGATTCGACCACAACCGTTTTCGCTTGACATTGTCGCAAGTAACCCACTTTTTATCACCAATCACCATCCGTTTCACAAATGGGTCGATGTTGCGATTTAGCAGCGATTCGCAGATGGAAATTCGGTCCATGAGGTTTTTCGCATTAATTTGTGTGGTACCCATACATTGAGCTTCTTTTTGTATCCAGCATTATTCAAGTGGTTCCAAACGGTTTTTTGTGCAATATTTAGGTCCTAGACAATCGAAACCGTGCTTACATGACGGTCGGGCTCGACGATTTCCATGGTTTTATCAACATTTTCGACAATTGGCCATCCAGAGCCATCCATCTTTCACCGCGAAATTACCGGAACAAACTTATCTGAAGTTTTTTTAGTAAGCAATCTTACCTTTCTAACGCCATCTAGCGTACCCGATCGCACTTACACTAAACGAGGTACAGATTACTACAGCCATCTATTCGAAAAATAATGGATTTTGTTTACTACACCTTTAGGTATCCGATCCGACCATTAGGTATCTGATTTATAAAACAATAGATATCTGGTTGGTATATATACCGTTAGAAAGGTAAGTGAAATTACTTTTATTTATATGAAATAAAATTTTATCGAAAACTGCATATTTTTGTAGAAAACACTAACTTAATCTATTTTTGAGTACTTGAGGTTTGAGTATTAGGTATCTGATTTATAAAATAATAGATATCTGGTTGGTATATATACCGTTAGAAAGGTAAGTGAAATTACTTTTATTTATATGAAATAAAATTTTATCGAAAACTGCATATTTTTGTAGAAAACACTAACTTAATCTATTTTTGAGTACTTTTTTCCCATTAACTAATTTTTTTCAAAGTATCGTATCATATCATCCATATAATTTTGTGGAAAATAAGAAACTAGAAACTATTTTTCATCATAATCGGTGCAGGATTTAAGGAGAAACCGCTCTTTGAAACGTAAGTAGCGTGAATGCTTTTTTGAATTCTACTAATCCACATCCTATGAAATGTTTTACTCTACTTCTTTTGTAATTATGTTCGTGAATGGTAAAATATGAAATGATGGAAGCGACTAACGTTATCCGCAAAAAATGTTTATTTCGTATTTCATACTGGTATAAGTTGTAGTTGTGATTTCTTATTCTTCTTGCTTATATTGATTTACTTTTAAATGAACGCTAGAACGCTTAGAAATATACAAATTATTTAATTCACCTGATTTTTCATTTCTTTGGTTTTCTTGAAGGATTTATCCTGCTCCGATTATTGTGAAAAAAGTAGCTGTGCAATGAGCTAATGACCTTTAGTTTATTTTCCACAAAATTATGTGAGTTAATTACACACTTTACTTAGAAAAAAAATGACGGAAATTAGGTTACTAAGCTTTTCTCCAAAAATATTCGTTTTTCGATAAAAGCTTACTATCTTCTACCGTTAAGGATATATAGGGCAAATAAATTAAAATTTCCTAACTAAACTAAATATCAGGGATTAACTATTAGGTTTATGTGGGGTTATGCACAGCGACGGTGACTTTGGAGAGGGTATGAGTAAGGCAATCGAGGTACATTAAAACGAGTAAATTTTAAATTTTCATTCTTTTTATTTAACTATTATATAAAGTATGGTTAAGAATGTACATACATATATACTCAAAGGGCTATCTGTGCGCTATATATTATATACCCCTTGTAAACCAATATTATGCTAGTACTGAGGTCGTGCGAGATTGTTTTGTACAACATAGAGAAATAAATAAATTTCAAAGGGTTATAACTCAGGAACCAGGGGCCGCCAGGTATGTTGTTGGGGTCTGCTCCACAAGCAATAACCACAATAAGATTAAGTTTCCGTGCGGATTCCTATTTAAGCCACTATTTTTATATATGTATATAACCAAATATATATAAATTCATCGGCAGAAAATATTGGAGCACTAACTACCAAATGTGAAAATATACAACATACAACCTCAAACACATGTCAAAAGGTACATATTGACATATATGTATACACCCCATAACTATGGGGAAATATTTAAATTTTGTTCATCTAATCATAGTTTTTTAGGAGGAGCTTTCAAATCCAGAATACCAGTTTACAAACACAAAAAATCGGAAACGAATTATTCAACAATTTACGAAACATAAATCCTCAGAAACCAAATCAAGGGATGGAAATAATTCACCTATACGAAAATCCCCAGTTCGATGTCGAAACCACCGTTCAAATACAAGATCTCCCACACATTCCCGGGAGCTTTCAATCGAACGTCGTCGTAAAGAGCGCAAACGACGCCATGCAGAGCAGGAAGCAGCAGAGTGTGCAATTTTAAAAAAGAAGAAGCATTCTCAGGCATTAGTTAGTGATACTGGCAACGACCCGATGGAGAAAATCACAGAAAGGCAACGACGTACTGTAGATTTACTTACATCGCGCACTGGTGGTGCTTACATTCCTCCCGCCAAGTTGCGCATGATGCAAGCTGAGATTACCGACAAATCTTCTGCTGCATACCAACGGATCGCTTGGGAGGCCTTAAAAAAATCCATTCATGGCTACATCAACAAAGTTAACGTGGATAACATTGCCATCATTACACGTGAACTACTTAAGGAGAATATTGTACGTGGTCGCGGTTTGCTTTGCCGCTCCATAATTCAAGCACAAGCTGCATCACCTACATTTACTCATGTGTATGCGGCACTGGTTTCGATTATAAACTCCAAGTTTCCTAATATAGGCGAATTGCTGCTGAAGCGTTTGGTTATACAATTTAAACGTGCTTTTAGACGTAATGATAAAAATGTTTGTTTATCATCGTCACGTTTCATTGCACATCTAGTAAATCAGCGTGTGGCCCATGAGATTTTAGCTTTGGAGTTATTAACACTCCTGGTAGAGACACCGACTGATGATTCCGTTGAAGTGGCAATTGCTTTTCTTAAGGAAAGTGGCATGAAGCTGACTGAGGTGTCGTCAAAAGGAATAGGCGCTATATTTGAAATGCTAAAAAATATACTACACGAAGGAAAGTTGGACAAGCGTGTTCAATATATGATTGAGGTAGTGTTTCAGGTGCGGAAAGATGGCTTTAAGGATCATCAGTCCGTTGTAGAATCGCTCGAGTTAGTGGAGGAAGATGACCAATTTACGCACTTGCTGATGTTGGACGATGCTACGAATCCAGAAGACGCATTAAGTGAGCCTTTTTATTATTCTATAAATATTTAAAAGTAAAGCGCTGCAGTTCTGCTAAAATATATCAAATTTTATTTCAGTTATAAAACCGAACTTGCTAGTTGAAAAAATTGCATTAAAAATACAATTTTTAAGTATAGTAAAAGTGACCTATTTTGACCTTTAGACGCTAAACATTTTCAGTTTGACAAAAGCATATACCCTTAAGGTTAAGGGTATATTCACTTTGTCACGAAATGTGTAACGCATATATATATATATAACGCATGTATATATGTATATTCTTGATCAGCGTCACCTCCTGAGTCGATCTAGCCATGTCCATCTATCTGTCTGTCTGTCTGCTGACAGAAGGACGGAGGGACATGGCTATTTCAATCCTCGAACTTATGCTCATCAAGAATGTATATACCTATATCGTGGATATACTCTCAATGTTACATTATTACAGATTTAATGGGATAACGGTAGTAATTACATATGTTTCGTTTCATTTTTTAACGCGAATAGCAATCGACCAAATTCAGTTTGCGTAATTAGCAAATTCACTACATAAATCTGAAGAATCTCATAAAAGCTCTAAGTTCATGAGCATATTAGTATTTATACTTCAGCCATGGCTACTAATTCTTTTTTAGTTTTTTATATGTTTTTAGGGTTAAGAACAGGTATACTAAAAACAACAATAACAGAAGATGTGACTAACTAGGATACAAATTGATTAATAGATTTGTTCCATTTTTGTATTTTTTATATAGAAATATATAATTCATAAGTATATAATTTGTTTTCCTTGTCATAATTAAAATTTAAATTGTAAAATTTTTTCGCAGACGCCTTTATGTTCGATGATAAATATGAAACCAATGAAGACAAATATAAAGTTCTCAGTAAGGAAATACTGGGTAGCGAAGATAGTGACTCAAATGACAGTGGTCCCGAATCAAATTTAGATTCGAGCAATTCTGAAAATTCCGATGCCGAAAGGGATGACGGTAAGGTAAACGCTGAGGACATTATCGACAACACAGAAACGAACATGATAGCATTACGGCGCACAATTTATCTTACAATTAACTCAAGTTTGGATTATGAGGAGTGCGCTCACAAATTAATGAAAATGCAGTTAAAACCTGGACAGGAAATAGAGCTTTGTCACATGTTTCTCGATTGTTGCGCAGAGCAACGCACTTACGAAAAATTTTACGGTCTGCTAGCACAACGCTTTTGTGCAATCAATAAAATATATATTGAACCATTCGAAGAGATTTTTAAGGATACATACCAGACTACACATCGTTTAGATACTAATCGTTTACGTAATGTAAGTAAATTTTTTGCACATTTGCTTTTCACGGATGCAGTCGGTTGGGATATTTTAGAATGTATTAAACTGAACGAGGACGATACGACTTCCTCAAGTCGTATTTTCATTAAAATTCTGTTCCAAGAGTTGGCAGAGTACATGGGTTTGGGAAAGTTAAATAGTAAACTCAAAGATGAGGTATTAACGGAGAGCTTAGCGGGGCTCTTCCCGAAGGATAATCCTCGGAATACACGATTTGCTATTAATTTCTTCACATCTATCGGATTGGGCGGCCTTACTGATGAGTTACGACAATTTTTAAAAAATGCTCCGAAATCCGTGCCTGCAATAAATTTAGAAATACTAGCCAATAAACCCGCTTCAAGCAGTAGTTCATCATCCACTTCGACGGCAACATCATCCTCTAGCTCAACATATAGTAGTTCGTCTTCCTCATCAAGTACATCTGACTCAAGCGAATCAAAAATCCTTAAAAAGAGAAGAAAGTCTGTAACAAACAGGAAATTTCAATCGGTTAAGAACAAATTAAAAGAAAAAAAAGGACAATTTCAAAAAACAAACAAAAAGAAAAATGAGAAAAACTATAAAAATGGGAAAGGAATAAACAGCGATGATATTAGTTTGACAGGAAGCAGCTCTGATTCTGAAAGCACTGGAGACCGCGAAAAAAAATATATAAGTAGTAAAAAATCAAATAAGATTAAAGAGCTACGTAAAGAAAAGGTCACAAATGAACATCGAATCAAGAAATCAAAACGTATGTTTGATGATGGTGTTCGAAGTGAAAATCATAAAAAATGTACAGAAGACACTAAACCTGTGGGTCGTAATAATGACAACAGAAATAGAGAAAAAATATGCAGTGTACGTTGCGACCCCAGTGATAGAAGAATTAGTAATAATGATCGTAACATTAAACGAGACGAATATATGGGACGTCATCGTGATCGGGAAAATGTAAATTTAGAAAGTGAAAATAAATCAAAAGATAGATCGCATCAATAAAAAAATGTCAGACCGCAACGGCTCCAAAGACGGGGATCAAAAAATAAAGCTTAGAAATACTATTTACAAATGCAAATTATAGATCTTTCTGCTAAATACGGAAAGTTTAAAGAAATAAAATCGTACATGAAACTTTACATCGCACTTTCCAATTAAAAAAACCTATACCTGTAATGAATTCATGTTTTAATTCATAATTTTAATATAAAATATATATTATGTTTTAAATTGTAGTTACATTATTCAATGGTATTCAACATCAGTCTTAGTTCATTTACTGATATGCAATCATTTACAGGATTTAAATGCATTTTTGCTTGCTGCCAGATTTTTTCAAACAAATTAGGATCTGTGATTATGCGTTTAAAAATACGACAAAGTTCTTCCTTTGGACGAAGTTCATTAAAATCACTCTGCGCTAAACCAAATTGTAGAGCAATACTAGGTGAAATAAGATCCTTTCCCGTAGTTTCCTCAGACTTAGATATTTTTGTAATTGAACTTTTGGCTTCAATTGGTTTTTTCTTAATGTCTTTGCACAATTCCCTGTAAGTGGTCTCTTTGTTGTATACATTATCGGGCATTGTGGATATGTTTCCCGTTTTGGGAAGTGGATATTGAATTTGCAAAATTTTTAGAAATTTTTCGTAATTAATACATTCGGTTTTGACATCATTATCGACAAACAGCTCAAAAAGTTTTGCAGCTGTTCTAATTTTATCTGGATCCATATGTATTCGTAATGAATAAGCGGCCTCAAAAATTGTCAACAAAGGAAGGTATCCAGTGTTTTTCCCATCCAGCAGTTCCAGTGCCGCTTTAAAGTCATGTATATGAAAGTTCATACGGCTAAATAGCTTTCGGCGCAGTCTGTTTATATGTGCGATACTTTCTATTAATTTGGTCTTTTTAACGCAGGGATTAATATTTTCAATTAAAGCTTTAGCGTCACAATCGTCTCTTGGTAAGTATAAACCAAGTAATGCATCAGGAGGTACAATGCCTTCATATCTGAATTAAATAATACATTATTGCAATATATGTACGTCTAAGTAGTTCTATATGCGGATGTTTTGGGAAGTGAAAACCAAAAAGAGTGTTAACTTCTGCTTGGCCGAAGTACCCTACACCCGTAAGATAAATTTTATAGTTCACTTCTAATAATTTAATGGAGCAGCGTTATCCGTTAAATTATCGCTGGTCTGATTTTCAATCCCAAATAGCCTATGATTGAAAATATTCATGAAAATTTTGATGAAGATATTTCTATTCGTTCTCTTGTAATCGTTGCACAGACAGACGGACCGAGGGACAGGGCTAACTCAGGAGGTGAAGCTGATCAAGTATATATATACTTTTATATATCTGCCACGCCTCCTTTAATGCGTTACAAAAATTTTGCGTTTAATCAAATTTTAAAGTATGCAAATAGGTATACTATACTACTATACTATATTTATAATAAGCTCAGTATCCGTATGTTCAAATATGGTTCTTTTTTGTTTGAAAAAATATTAATGCTTTTAAATGAACTCGAAAAAATGTTTAGCACATGTATGGTGTACAAATAAGTTTCCGCGGTTTTTTATAAAAAGTTAGGAATTTATTGTGAAGGAACAGTACATTACGTTTTATTCAAAGTATTTTCCATCATTTGCAACTACTTTCCCCCATCTTTCTGGCAACATTCGGATACCCTGTCGAAAAAACTCATCATCTTTTGACGCTGTTCACAAATCTACCCAATTTTTGGTGTCTTCATATGATGTGAAGCGCTGCTCAGACAGACCATGTGCCATCGACCGGAACAGGTGATAATCAGAAGGGGCTAAGTCTGGTGAAACGGCGGGTGGGGTAAAACTTCCCAGTTGAGTGTTTCCAAGTATGTTTTTACCGGCGCCGCAACATGTGGACGAGCATTATCGTGTAAAAGAATAATTTTGTCGTGTCTGGAGTAGTAATGGGCGCGTTTTTCCTTAAGTGCCCGACTCAATCTCATCAATTGTGTTCGGTAGAGAGCTCCAGTACGAATCTTCCTCCAATAATACTTCTAATTCCATGTCTTCGTACACTTTCGGCCTTCCACTGCGTTCTTTGTCCTTCACGTCAAACTCACCGTTCTTAAACTTTTGAAACCATTCCTGACAACTTCTCTCACTTAAAGCAGCTTCACCATATGCTTCTAGAAGCAATCGATGCGCCTCAGCTGCAGATTTTTTCAAATTAAAGAAGTAAATCAAAAGTTCCCGCAAATGATGCTTATTCGGCACAAAACTTGACATTTTTGCAGGAAAAAAATTACGTGATGCTGATACGGAATCACTAGTACTTTAAGGTTATGGTGTTGCCGGATGACGAAACTTGGGATATTACGTTTTACATCTGACAATTTCTCCATAACCTTCTGGTGGGGCCATCTTTTGACAAACCGCGGAAACTTATTTGTACACTTATTTGGTAATTTAACGTGGCAGAAATAAACGACCTTTTGTTAAACATTGTATCTGATACTCAAGAATACCTCTTACTCCTCTTTCCCAACTTGCCAATGCTCATATCCAAGAAGTCTTTTTGGGCTTTCTTAATGACGATTATGCGTTCACAGCGAGTCAGGCATTTCCTCACGTTTCCTCCGGTGATATCAGCATTGCTTCGGACCCCAAATGTGTTTGCAGGGTTAAAATTTTTGAGATCATAACTACATTTTTGAAAGGTGCATTGTAACAGAAATAAAAATAAAATTTTTTTGGCTCACTGTCGACAAATACGTTCAGATGGAAAGTAATGGTTGTGACTCAATATATATTTGTCGTGCCATTTCATATACTCGCGATTGATGTCAATGAGTTGTTTCTTTGGAAGCACCAGTTCATAGCATGGCTCCGAGCGATTTGTTCCAGCGCCGAAAATTGTATTTTCATTTGTTATGTAATCCGGTTTTGCATGCAACTGAAAAACCTTTCCTAACTCGGGTTTCTTGAAAAACATGTCTTCCCAAAACTTCTCTCGAAACTCCACAAAGCGACTTTTTTTTAACTCTGTGCTAAAGATATCCTTCATACCATCTGTGGGCATGAATGGACTTTGTGGATATAAATTCCGCCCAGCACTTCCCGCCGATTTGCACTTTGTTTTCACTATTGCCTCAGCCACTTCTTCGGCATGATACTCCTTTAGTGTATCCTCAGCGGTTTCAGTACATCTTCTTAGAAATCCAGCACTTCTGATGTCTGGACTACGATCAACATATTTGCCAACATTCGCCATGTCCCATACAATTTGTAAACAATAGCCAGTAATTGCAATGAAATTAAATAGTTGAAGCTATAAGAATAAAATAAAACTTAATTATAAAAATTTTATATTAACTTGTAAGTTTGATTATTACTGAAATATTTTAAACAAAAATATGGGAAAGTATTACAAGTTTGAATTTTTGTTTTGTGATTGCTTATACAAGTCATACTCTGTTTGAGAGTTAGTTGAGTTCAAACTAGAGTAATCATACCTATAATTATAATCCTGGAGCAATCCACATCCTTGTAGGTGCTGATGTTTTCTGGTCAATATTCATGAATGCCAAAATTACTCCAAACGAGTCAAATTTATTCGAGCTGAATTCAATATTAAGATGTGTAATAGCTTGCGGCGAGAGAGATTCTCTAAAATCTCTTCGTGATTCGATCGGGGTTTAGATCCATAGGGTATCACAAGGGACCAAAACTGGTCCGATATAAAACATAATTACTATCTGAAGTTTCGAGAATATATGGCGTACATAGCTTTATAGTTCCCTTAACTATTTTAATGAAAATACCCTCCCAGAAGCTTTGGCTTCTAAGCGCCTCATGGGTTTAGTCGTTACCTTCCCGAATAAAAACTGAATGTTCAAATATATGAAATACACTCAAAACTATTGAGCAAATTACAGTTCAGCGCAAAATTTACACTTTTCTTCAGTTAACACTGAAAATGTACATTTTATGAGATGAAACTTTTCCTACGGATTTTATCCCATTCGAAAAATCGATGTTACAATCGCCATTTCTCAAAATGTGGGATTTGGATTTATTCACTCAATCAGTAATAACGTGTCATTATACCCTACACCTTAAGGTAAGGGTATATTCACTTTGTAACGAAATGTGTAACGCATAGAACTAGAGACGATAGGTATAGAAAAGTATATATATTCTTGATCAGCGTGACCTCCTGAGTCGATTTAGCCATGTCCGTCCGTCCGTCTGTCTGTCTGTCTGTTGAAATCACGATCACAGGAGAACCAATGAAGATATCGTGATGAAACTTTGCAGATATATTGTTTTATGTGGTGGGCAGGTTGGTATTGAAAATGGGCAAAATCGGTCCACGGCCACGCCTATTTTTTATTAAAAATGTGATATCAGCGTTCGTTTTTGAGCTATTACAAAAAATTCATTCCTGGGTATAGAGTAGCATTATCCGTGAATGTGCCAAATATGGGCGTGATCCGCCCACTTTTAGGTTACACAGGCAAAAGAGGGTTATATTGTTAAATATATAAACTTCCTGAATAAAACTTTAGATAACAACTTGTTTTACAAAAAAACATTATTACATCAAAACTGGGTGCGGTCCGCCCACTTTTACACTACATATACAGTATAGCAGTATGAAAAAAAAGTTTATTACCACGGAAATAAAGTTTAAATGAACACAATTATAAAACAACTAAGCTAGTTATTTTGTTTTGAAAAAGGTAATGACCACGCCTACTATTTATACAGAGTCGTAGCTAGGTCTCATGGACCCTTGGACGGTTAATCAACTTGTAGCCCCAAAAATGCCTAGAATGCAATAAGTCAATACTTGATTTCCACAACTGCCGCCCCCGACATTGTGCCGCCCAGAGTGGACCGCCACCCCCGCCCCACCCTAGCTTCGGCACTTTTTTTAAAACTTTTAGGTGTAGGGTATCTAAGATTCGGCCAGGCCGAATATAACTTTCTTACTGGTTTTTCATTAATTTTACTTCTGGTTGGTGTTATATTTGGAATCAGCTTAACGTATATGAACGCTCTTTTATCAGTTTCTATATTTCCGTGGCTACAGAATAAGCTAAAAATGAAATTTTTGTAAAAATGGACTATTTTCATCAATAACTTTTAAACTGCTTAAAATTAAATTAAATTAAATTATCAATACATATTTGTTTATTATTGCAATATCCTTCATTTGATACCAGAACGAAATCAGGCATCGGGCATCTAGCTCCAGATATGGTTGTTAAAGTGACAAGAGGGAAGCAAATTGAAGAAATCACAATATCTTAAAAACTCTTAAACTTGATTTTCGAATTCGCTTTGCGCCGAAATGTCTAACGCATAGAAATAGAGAAGATAGATGTAGAAGAGTAAGGAGATTGGTCAATAGAAAACTTCCAAACTTCTTACAAGACAACACGCGACATGTCGCACGAATAACGCTACTCAAATTACAGGAGCTAGGCTTGGAAACTCTATGTCACCCTATGTTTTCACCAGAACTTGCACTAACGGACTACCACTTATTCCAAGCATTGGACCAGTTCTTACAAGGAAAATCCTTCAGTTCTCAAGAAGCTGTGAAAGATGCCTTTTCATTGCCTCTCGTCCCGCAGACTTCTTCGATGCAGGCATAAAAAGTTACCGTTAAAATACCAAAACACCATCGATAGCTTAGGCGCAAATTTTGATTAATCATATTGTTTCTTATTGGAGAAACTGAACTTTGGTTTCAAAATCGGACATTTCATACTTAATGACCTAATGTATTGTTAAATATATAAACTTCATGAATAAAAGTGTAAATAAGAACTTATTTTCCAATAAAACATTATTACAGCAAAACTGGATGCGTTCCGTTCACTTTTACACTACTTATACAGTATGTCTTGTAACTCTCGATGGACACCGAGCAACAAATTCCAGACGCGGAACTCACAAAACGAGTATAAAAATCAACGTTTTGAAATAAATTGAACCAAACAGAGTTGACCCACTGTTCAGGGCGGTTCGCTTGACTCGGTCAGACCGTGCTCAGGGAAAATGGGGGGGTTTGAGAACCCTTGAACATAAAATGAGTCAAGACTTGTAAGTAGTGGAAGATTACGAACCCTACGGTTCGAACCGAGAAAAAAAAACACAAACGAGATAGGAAAAGTGGGATGACCGACCTCGTGAGTCCCGTGGACGAATCGGACGGACGTCATGACCTAGATCGCGCTACGAGGAGTTGGGGCGAAGCGAAGGTGAAGATTGCCCCGCCTATCCGTGCCCTCCCAAACCTTGCAGGCAATCGAAGACCGTTTAGTTGCCAGCCCATACTGAAGCCGCTTCGGGGTCCGGTTCGGCGACGCTTACTTACCTATGGAGGCTTAAGCCATTTTCAACAACATCATTAAAGTCAAATTTAAAATTAAGTATACATTCTATTTATTTGTACTACTATAAATACAATGTATTTAATAGGAATTTAAAGAAAACTAAAACTACTGGATATTAGCACTATGTGAGGTGTGAATGTAACATAATGATGTATTCTTATTATAGTATTCTCAACGAGTACGGCGGTTATCAGCCGATTACTTTCTAGGGTTTTTTATTAAACATACAAATTTGATTTCATGTTACTTTCCAAAATATATGGTTGATGAATATTTTCACCAGCATTTAACACTAACCTAAATCAAATCAATCATGTATAATAAATATGCCTTAGATTTAATATTAAATACGGTTTCATTTTGCTTACTGTATTGCGGTTCAATTTATTTTATTTCATTGAATTTTAGTTTATGATTTTTATCATAGGCTTATATATTTTAACTTATCTTAATTCATTTACTTTTCTTTTATTGTATTTTATTTTATTGTAATTATTTTATTGTAAATTAAATTTTATTTAGCTTTATTATACCATATTTTAAGTTATTTATTTTTATTATATTATATTTTATCTTTATTTATTTTTATTATATGTATTGTATTTTAATTTTATTTATTTTTATAATATTATATTTTAATTGTGTATTTTTTAATAATAATTTGACTTATTATTTGTTTAGTCGACCTTTAATTGTATAAGAATTAGAATTGTTTAGGGTCGAGGTCAATTTGAAAACATTACGTTTTCTGCATATAAAATATGCATATAAAACAACAAATCTTGTTGTATTTATTTTAAAAAACAACAACAAATTTATTTGACTCCAACTGGCAGATCGGATAGCTATTTCGAAACTTGCTAAAGTTTCTCATCAGCGATCTTAGTTGATGTGTTTTCTTATATGCAACTGCCGCTATATGAGTCCAACGTTGGACAACATTGTTGTGAATTACAACGTTGTTAGGAAACTCCGAAGCAGACCATTGCAAACATAACTCAAGTTTTTGTCAAAATTTGTTGTTTCGTTTTTTGTTGTATATGTTCATTCTGTGGCGGACACGAGTTCGAATCCTGAACCAAGCAGAAGAACATGGAGTATGCCCTCTCCCTGTTATTTGTGTATTTTTTAATAATAATTTGACTTATTATTTGTTTAGTCGACAAAAACTTGAGTTGTTTTGCAATGGTCTGCTTCTGAGTTTCCTAACAACGTTGTAATTCACAACAATGTTGTCCAACGTTGGACTCATATAGCGGCAGTTGCATATAAGAAAACACATCAACTAAGATCACTGATGAGAAACTTTGGTAAGTTTCGAAATAGCTATCCGATCTGCCAGTTGGAGTCAAATAAATTTGTTGTTGTTTTTTAAAATAAATACAACAAGATTTGTTGTTTTATATGCATATTTTATATGCAGAAAACGTAATGTTTTCAAATTGACCTCGAGCCTAAACAATTCTAATTCTTATTATATTTTAATTTTATTTATTTTTATTATAATGTATTTTAATTTTAGTTATTTTCATTATAGTAAAACGAGAAAAACGAAATATTTCTTCTCATACTTTTCATTCTAATAACATTTTATTAGTGGCTAACTTAGTTATGTGTAAAAATAAATGTTAGGTAGCTTTACCGTATATGGAAAACAAAGGTTTGCTCGAAAACTATTCACATTAAAATTTTCAGTTGTTTTGCTGTTAAAATTACAATATTTCACTTATTATACCCTACGCCTTAAGGTTAAGGGTATATTCGCTTTGTCACGAAATGTGTAACGCATAGAAATAGAGACGATAGGTATGGAAAAGTATATATATTCTTGATCAGCGTGACTACACCTGAATCGATTTAGCCATGTCCGTCCGTCTGTCTGTCTGTTGAAATCACGATCGCAAGAGAACCAATGAAGATGAAGGAAGGTAGGTAGGTTTAGCTGTCCCTAAGGACACACATAGACCGCTAGGGTCCATTGTGATGCCATACGGATATCACCCCCAAGACTTCAACTCAGCCACCCCGAGCTATTTATATACCGGCTCAGACCCCCTATCTTGAAGAGTATCATTTCGCTGAGGTCATGTTAGAAGAAGGCTCCCGTGTGGGTTTGTCTTCTCTTGGACAGAGCCGGACAGCCGCACAACAGATGAGTTACCGTCTCTTCCTCATCCCTGAAGATCCTGGAAAAGTCTTTTGCGAAGAGCCCCATGCGCTTTGCATGAGCGCCAAAAAGGCAGTGGCCTGTTATGACTCCTATCACCCGCCGAATGTTCTCCCTGCTCAGCGAAAGGAGGTTATTTGAGTTCTTTTGGTGGTAAATGGGCCATAGATGCCTTGCAGTCTTGCATGTCACCAGCTCCTTTTATTAGCCTCTTCTAAGCGTATGATTTCAAAGTTTGCTTACAGGTAGCAAGAGGCATACCTATACGTGAGTTATCTAGGTTGATAACTAATTCAGTTCCCTTGCGGGCTAATTCGTCCGCTCGGCAGTTCCCTGGAATATTGATGTATCCTGGAACCCAGCAAAGCTTTATTGAGAACTGCTCTGCCATCTCATGTAGAGATTGGTGGCAGCTTTTAACAACCATAGAAGTGGTGAAGGTTGCATCCAGTGCTTTTATCGCTGCCTGGCTATCCGTACAGATATTCCTGGTATATATCTGTTTGTCCTTCAACCAGGACAGTACCTCGCGGATTTTCAGCACTTCCGCTTGGAAGACGCTGCAGTAGTCCGGTAGTCGAAAGTTTTCTTCGATACCAAGACGTTCACAGAAGAACCCCCCTATCGTGATGAAACTTTGCAGATATATTGTTTCCAGGTTGGTATTGAAAATGGGCAAAATCGGTCCACGACCACGCCTATTTTTTATTAGAAATGTGATATTAGCGTTCGTTTTTGAGTTATGACAACAAAATTCCATTCCTGAGTAAAGAGTAGCATTATCCGTTAATATGCCAAATATGGGCATGATACGCCCACTTTTAGGTTACACAGTCAAAAGAGGTTATATTGTTAAATATACAAACTTCCTGAATAAAACTTTAGATAACAACTTGTTTTCCAAAAAAACATTATTATATCAAAACTGGGTGCGGTCCGCCCACTTTTACACTATATATACAGTATAGCAGTATGAAAACAAGTTTATTACCACGGAAATAATGTTTAAATGAACACAATAATAAAACAACGAAGCTAGTTATTTTATTTTGAAAAAGGTAATGATCACGCCTACTATTTATACAGAGGCGTAGCTAAGACTCATGGAACCCGGGACGGTTAATCAACTTACAGCCCCAAAAATTCCTAGAATTCAATAAGTCAATAATTAATTTCCCCAACTGCCGCCGCCGATATTGTGACGCCCAGAGTGGACCGCCACTCCGCCACACCCTAGCTTCACCACTTTTTTCAAAACTTTTAGGTGTAGGGTATCTAAGATTCGTTAACCGGTAACCCCGATTAACCGTGATGGCCAAAGATCAGTCTATAGTTTTTTGTTTGCAATGTTTTCAAATTGTTTGCTTCGATTAACCGTGATTACCTCTATTATCCGTGATGGCAGAATTTTTTTTATTAACTTCAAATTCATACATATATACAATATAATAAACATGAAAACGGGGAATTCCCTTGTTTGCATACGATGAGCCAGAAGCATTTACAAGTGATTAGTTTAATGTAAATATGTATGTACACCAATGTTCACTTGTTAAATAATGAAAATATTAAAAAAACTGTATAATCAAAATTGTTATTCGATTAACCGTGAAAATCGATTATCCGTAATTCTTCTGTGGTCCCGACAACTTCTGCGTTTGGGTTTGGTTTCGCGTTTTGATTGCGTTTGAGAGGTTTACACATTTTCCTATCTCAATTCTTCGAAAAATACGAAAAGCACAAAACAAAACGCGAAATAAACGCAACGCGAAAAGATACATTATAAGGCTGTAATTTTGTTTTCAAATTCATACACTAATGTTGTGTATTATTTCGTGTTTTAATGACACCTTTTATGAATTTACTACGTAAATGTTAAGTAACTAAAATATTTGTACGGAGGATAAAGTACTCTATGTCTCTGTGTGGTTGGTTTCACCGAGTGAGATTTTTACCACTTTTAACTTAAGTATAACTGCAAAGCATGTAAATTACCAACAAAACTGCGTTTGAATTTGGTTTCGCGTTTTGATGGCGTTTGAGAGGTTTACAGATTTTCCTATCTCAATTATTCCAAAAATACGAAAAGCACAAAACAAAACGCGAAATAAACGCAACGTGAAAAGATACATGATAAGGCTGTTAAGCTTAAACTGTACGTGCGTTAATTTGTTGCGTTTATGTTCTTTTTGCTGGTTGTGATTACTTCGTTTCGTGTGGTTATTGCACGATATGAATATTGATTAGTTTCGAGATTTGTAATGTTTCGTTAGTTTTTTTTTTTAGTTCTTTCTCTTTTAATGGTTTTTTATTATCACGTTTCTGATGATAAACTGTTCACTATTAAATCTTTGCTATAAAATTAGAAACACGAAGTCACTCCGGCGCGTGTACACTAGGGTGGATCTTAGTTGCTCTTGTGCAAAATTTTTTAAAAATTCATTTGATGCGACCCTTGCAATCTGTTCTACTCGGTAAAAAACTAATTCCCTCCAAATTTCAAGTCGATCGGACAAAGGGAAGACGTGTCGCAACGAGTTTGTTTATGCAAAAGATTTTAATTTTGCGAAAAATTAAAAAGTACACATTTTTTTAATTCCACTGATCATTAAACACTATTTTAATGTAATATTCTTATTATATCGAAGCAAAAATTAAATTGTTTAATGAATTTGTTTAAGCAAAATTTTTAATATTAATTTTTTAAATATAAAATTTGATCTCACATTAATATAAGGAAAAGTAGAAAAGACAGTTAAATACTTATAACCAAATATTTTATTTATAGGCCTAATTATAATAAGAGTATAAATAATTTTTAAAAATCTGTACTTAATGTTTTATCAATTTTTGGGTATTTTTCCCTATAATCGGTTACAATTTGTAATATGAATTGTTTTTCTTCTTCGTTTTTGCATAACGTTAAATTATAATCTTTCATTAATTTTACTGCTCTTTCTGCAACGTCATTTACAACTTCTAATTTTGTTATAATACCTATCGCTTCGAATTTATATTGAACCGTTTGAAAAAATTATTTGATTCAGATGGTACGAAACGTTGTATTTGCAAATTCGCAAGATTTTTAATTTCTTTAGTCGTTGTCATGCATCTCTTATAATTATTATTATTGTTTACATTTTGTAGTGCTTGCACCATCGATCTTTTTGTTTCTAATGAAACTTTTTTATCAAAAAACGATTACGCCGCATTCTTCGGTGACAAGTTCCATAAATGGTTGTCCAATTGAATTCTTCTTTTGCAGAACTTATTTTTTTGGATCTGGAACAGATCTAGGGGGTCGCATAAAAAAAATCAGATGGTCGAAAAATAAGGTCCACCCTAGTGTACACGCGTCAACGATCCACACAGAAGGAAGGACGATTCGGCTTGTCGCCGACCTACCTCAACCGCAGCGAACACGTCACGCGATCTCGTCGCTGTCGACGTCTCTCTCTCCCCCACGACGAACGCTAAGGCTGTGGTTATGCTCTCGAGTTTTGCTTGGCAAGTAGGACTTTTTTGTTGTTGTTTTGTGTGTTTACGAGAATTAAGAGAGAATTGTTTACACACAAAACAACAAAAAAAAGTCCTACTTGCCAAACAAAACTCGATAGCATAACCCGACCTAAGCCAAGCGGGTTCAGTAATATGGCACGATCCAAACTGCATAGAAAAAAAAAACTTCTAGAAGGTTCGGATCACGCCACATTACGGAATCCGCTTTCATCTTCATTTTCACACGCCACGAACCGCCTTGCTCTCGCGGCGAATTCAAAAGCTTTTGCCTCGTGGTGGTGGTGTTCAATGAGGCGCCGATCCCAGTGAACCCGACCTCACGGTCTCTTAAAAAAAATTTATTGCAACGGAAATAAAGTTTAAACTTGAACACAATAATATAACTACTAAGCTAAGCAAGCCCTAGCTAGGCCACTGTATTTATACCCGTCTGTAAATGTAATTATAATAAAAATATAATCTACTTTCGTGCAATCGTCACTCTCAGATATAAAAAGTTTTTCTGTCCGTCCGTAAGTATGTCCTTCCGTCTGTCATATTTTAAAAACATATTCTGATGAGATTCGAACTTGGCCCTGTTCACATCTAAACCCAACACTCTATCGCTGAGCTACATCCTCTAAATGAAAATATAGTATGTTTAAATACTGTATACTTTCGTCCGTGCGTCACTCGGGTGAAATAAACCTTTTTCGCCAGTTCCTGTAAGTACATAAAAGTACATAAGAAAATCCATGGCTAAATATAAAAGTTATGTGCGACTATGTGAAGGTACCAAAAAACAACTTTCACGATTCTGGCGATTATGTTGCTAAATGGTTGTTAACTAGTATTATTTATGTTAGGAGGCATGCCCAACGCCCACTGTTACTCAAATCTCTACCGGAAGCTTTAAGGTTTAGGGTATTTCGGCTACGGCCAGGCCGTAGACAACAGCCTTACTAGTTCGGTTTGTCAAACGGTTGGGTAGCCAACAAGGTGTTCATGGAGCGCTAACAGGCAAGGCGTTTCATTAGGCGTCAGTTGGCATGCAGTTGCAGCTTGTCCAAAACCAAGATTTCCCTGCTACTGTTCTTAAGTTGTCTTCTAGCCGTCTACTAATGAGGAAGATAAACTCAAACACCTTTCGTTGTTTCCTCCCGGGCCTGACGACTTGACTTGGAAAAATAATCCATGTCAATTGCGCAGCCATGTGGGGAATTGCGGAGCATTAGGAGCTGCAGAACATAACATGAAACTCGGTCAGTCAGAGGAAAATTACATTTACATTGCATTGCACACGATTGTTCCTCCGCAAATTCATAGTAGCTAACGCAAACTTGCACCGGGGTGAAAACGCTGCGGAGCAACAACCGTGGGCATAACAAATGAAAGTACAGAACAATAAGGCAAAATCAATATTTTTTTGACGGTGGACGAGATTTTTTTTAAGCACCGAGACTCGTCATGGAGCCACAAGGAGCTCGAGAGATGAACATGCTGCGGTGATGGGAGGTTTCGTCTGCCGGAAAAAGAAAGATTGTAAAAGTTTAAAGAAATTAGTTCTGAGAATAGAGTTTTGAAATAAGTTTTAGTTTAGAGAAAGATTTAAAAAGAAGCCTCGCCGCCAAAGTGCCGCCCACTCACGCCGCGCCCCTTTAGCAGCCGTCTTCAGATCGAAATACATTTGAATATTTTAATATAGATTGCATATACACACACCTAAATTTAAACATACTTATATACATACCATATATATATTATTCCATATCCCATACACAAATATTTCAGAGAAAAAAAAAAAAACCAACAAAAATATACGTTTTATTAAATAAGAGCAGATTTTGGTGAAATTGCGGAAATTAACCTACAGGTGATCAAAGTATTACCGAAATTTAAGAGAAATTCCGTGGTCTTGTTGCAAACAGGTGAAAGGCTTTTAGAAAGACAGAAGAGAAGTAATAATCGTCGTTTGTTTTTTTTGTTTTAAAGTAAAGGAAAAGAATTGGTATACGAAGAGGCGATCAAATCGTGGAAAATAGTAGTCAGTAGTTATAGTTGGGATACGCTTTTCAAGCTTCGGAACAACTAAAGGTAAATGCAAAAACCGACCAAAAATTTTTTTGTGTAAGCGAGTTCGCAGGTCTCAAGCAATTAGCCTTGATGAATAGTGCGGAACAAATAAGCAAAAAAAGAACCAAGAGAAGGCGTATTAGGTTTGATTTAAACCGATCATCTCCCCAAATAAAGCTGCCCAAGTTTGAGATTCCGTTGCGCGATCTGAACATGTCTGAACAGCAAACCCCAATTGAAGGTGCAGGCATAGCCGATAGGTCAATGATAGATCTGTCGGAAACCATCATAACCGGTAAAGTAGATAGGGTAGCGAAAAATGTCCCAGCACAACAGTTTCTCAACGAGATCGAAGCTAGCAATCATCCGCAAAGTCGTGGTGCAATCCCGAAAACAGTCACCATTCAAAACGTGCAAACGTACCAACTGAGATCTCCACCGAGGCAAGGACCGAGTTGGCCAACACACGCGCCGGCCGCTGCAAACTGTTCACCATTATACGGTGAAAATGAAGAGAGGTTAGGCGAAATGGTAACTAGCGCATGTGAGGGGGTACGGTCGTCTTTAGGTGAGACAATTAAGTCACAGATACAAGCCGGTTTAGAAAGTGGTTTCAACCGGGTAGAAGCAATGGTAAAATCGGCAATACGACCGGAAGGAAACCGGAAAGGTGGCAGAAATAGACAGGTGAAGAATAGGTTTTCACAATACGTTGAGCCGCCGAATGCACAGCTAGGGTTTGATAGAGGGCAAATAAACAATAATAAGGCAAGAAATTATGCAGGAAAGTCACAGACCGTATATCATAACACTCGGAGTTATGGTAATGCAGCATCCTTTATTTGCTTATCAAAAACATATGCTTTCTGTCTACATTTAAGATTGTAAGAATTTGACATCCTTCATTATTTTCCAAGAATTTTCGACCTATGATCAGCTATGATAGCTGTTTACGCCAAACACTCATTCTGACTCGACTGCACACCCCAGCGCTGTTCTTTCGCCCTCCCAGAGAAAGCAGCGCCATCTACTCCCCTGTAGATGCAAATGTAGTGCACGTCGGTCAGCGCAGCCAACCTCCCGGACTGCGACCTGTCAACTCTTGACAGGTCAATGAGTTTTTGATGACTTCCGCCCCCAACTTAACTTTTACTTTACTTACTTTACTTACTTTTTGAGACCTTGACCGGTGTACTCTCTTTACTTTTTCAATCGTGACTTAACTGCGTACAACTACCACGCGACGAGTTTCTTATTTTCAAGTGCGCAACCCCCACGCGAGTGAATAATCACCCCACCACAAACATCACCACGATCACGATCGCCATCACCGCATCAACCCACAAACATCACCACCACGATCACCATCGCCACGATCGCCGTCACCATCTCCACCACCATCATCACCACGATCACGATCACCATCACCTCATCACCCCACATCAAACAAACACCACATCGAACCATCGGTAAGTCTTTCAATTCCCCAGTCACTCTTATTATTATATTACCTTTATATTATATATCGGTGTGTTGCACTTACCTGTGCACACATCCCCCACACAAACAATAGCAATAATGTAAAAAGTCAAATCAATCGAAAAGAGTTACAGATAAGGTTTAACATTCATAACTTTCGCATCAAAAAGCGAAGAGAGCAAAAGGTAGAGAATGTGGAAAAGGGGACTTGGCTTCCAAAACATGATCTCCTGGTAGAATGATGGTAATTCTTTAATTTATAGAAAGTAAGATATATAAATAAGAATGTTTCCTAATGTAGTCGAAGAAAACGGTTGTCACGTCGAGAGAAAATTTTCGAAGGTCAACCAAAGCTAAAATTTAGGTTCAGGCTTTGTAAAGGAAAAAGAAATTTTAAGATCTTGGATCAGGAATAGTAATAAAAAAATAACGGTACTGAAATTAAGGTCAGACCAAGTAGAGTGGGTGGCACCGAAAGATTTAGTGAGGACGATAATCAATTGGGTAATGAATTTCGAAGCACTCGGTCGTGCCACACTGATATCATGGTGTATGATCGTATCATATACACCCCGTGCCAAAAAAAAGCCGCACTAGTAGCATTTCATTACTCATGCAAAATTTAATAAAATTTAAAACGTAAAATTTAAGTTTTTATTTTTTTTTATATTATTTGATCTCTATAACCTCTACCTCTAAAAAATCTTTAAGAAAAAAGAAAAGGGTTGGCTGGCAGCTTGGTTTCCGCTAAAGAGTTGGAGAAACCCAAGATCTAATTTTTTTTACCTTTTTTTTAAAAAGGGTAATAAAATAAAAAATTTTGGGTTTTTTCGGTTTCTGTTATTTTTATTATGTTCAAATATTCTTCGAATTCAAGAATTTTCTGTCTACCCTTTTTTTTTTCTTTAAGCTTTTTATTAAATTTTTCGTTGATCCTCCTTTGGCCTTCAAAACAGCTTCCACTCTTCTGGACATTGAATCATAGAGATTTTGGACCTGGTTCTTGGTTTTTTCGTCGTACCACACTTTCTTTATAATAATTTGTAACTCCTGGATGGATTTTGGAGACATCTCTTGAATTTTTCGCTGCAGAATTTCCCACAAATTTTCAATGATATTAAGGTCTGGGCTATTTCCTAGCCAGGACATCGATAATATCCCCAGATTTTCTTTTAATTGTGTTACCTGTGAATGCAGAATGACCATTAGAATGCATTTTTAGGTAAAATTTAAAGGTTCACTTACAGAGCGAGCTCGGTGGCACGGTGCACTATCGTCTTGAATAAGTGTGTTTTCAACATGGCAGCTCAGCCCCTCGATTGTTAAACCACGCCTTTTTTGATAACATTTTTAAAGTTTTCTGCATTCACGGAACCTCCAGCAATAAAATTTGTCCAACTCCATAAGATGTTATGCATCCCCATACCAAAACATAAGGTGAATGCTTGACTGTTCAAAAAATGCACTCATCGGAATATCGTTCCTTCGATCTCCTTCGAACTGTGACTTTTCCATCGGGCCCAATCAAATTGAACTTCGATTCATCATAAAATATGCCATTTCTCCAATCAGCTATCCATTTTTTTTGCTCCTTGGCCCATTCGTGTTTTCTTCATACCCGCTGTTAAACCCGGCTTTTCGGTAGGTCGGCGAGCTGGAAGACCCATATTCTTTAGGCGTCTGGAGACAGTTCTTCTGCTGATTTGCATTCCCAGCTTTTCCTGAAGGTCTCTCCTTAGTTACCTAGCAGTCTGGAACCGATTTCGAAGGCACATTCGTTCCAACTATCGATCTTCCCGCTGTGTAGTGATTCTTGGTCTACCACTTCCGGTTTTCCTCTGTATGCTTCCTGTTACTTGAATTTTTTTAAAAAAACGTCGCACTGTGCTTTCGTTACACCCAATTCTTTGAGAAATTTGTCTGTTGGAATAGGTTTCTCCACTCAGTGCTACAATACGGCCTTTTTCTTCTTCAATTAATACCATATTTAAAACTTCTAAAAAACGACTTCGGATGGTCCTGATCTGATTTCTCAAATGTTAATGGACAATTGTTGACAGTGTGTCATTTTATAGCAAAAAATATATCTATAAACAGGGAAAAAGAAAATTTTTTATCAGTCGAAACTCTTTCCAAACATTTTTTACCTGCAAATCGGAAAATTTGCAATTTTTTCAAGTGCGGCCTTTTTTTGGCACGGGGTGTATGTATATGTTTGAAATTTAAGTCTTTCAAAGAAAATCTTAAAATAAAAAATTTTAAATAAATTACCACAAGAAGTCGAGTGAGTGGCCCATCAAAAGTAAATGGAAGGGTTTGAGGTACCACCGAGTCACCAAAAGGCCAACATCACAAAAGCTTCACAATAAGTAGAAGGAACCAGGTGCTTAAGCTGAGTACAAAAAAGGTAGGAAATCTTAATATTTTTTATTATGGCCGTAATATGTGTGACTGACCCTTTTATCCAGGAACTAGTCGAAATACACGACAGGCGGCACGACCTAGAAATTATTTAGATAAAAACTTAAGGACTGATTAGTCGTACTTAGCACTCAAAAATAATAGAATATTCTATTCTATTATTTTTAAATTTGTTTTAATGAGGTATACTGTATAACTAATGTAAAAGGGGTCGGACCGAGACCAGTTTTGCTGTAATAATGCTTTATTGGAAAATAAATTATGTCAAGTTTTATTCAGGAAGTTTATATAATTTAGAATATAACCCATTTAAGACCCTCTTTTGCCTGTGTAACCTAAAAGTAGGCGTATCACGGTCATATTTATCAGATAATGTTACTCTATACCCAGAAATTTTGTTGTCATAACTCAAATACGAACGCTGATATCAAATTTTTAATAAAAATAGTCCTGATCGCGTTTTGCGCAAGCATTTTTTGTAGTGTAGGGTCCAATCAACAACACTAGATGGCGACCGTCACAACGCTTGAATACCGTGCCATCTCGCTTGTACGTTTCTCATCAACAAGTATAATTTCGGATTTTACGTATATCTCAATTCCACTGGGTTCCCCTCATCACTGGTTCCCATTTTGTGCTTCAGCTATCGAAGTTTGATTAACATCACTAGTTGTATTATTGTACTCTAGAAATTATTTTCTTTTATAAAATGCTGAACTATAGATTCCGCTATGCTGCAGTGTTGAAATATTGCTAAATTTGTGGAAATTCTAAAGCGAATACAAGTGATTTTACGACGTAGCAATATTCTGTGTACAACATTTCTAAGTGTAATTGTCGAATATTCCAGCCATCGCCGTAATCTTGAATCCGTTTTTATTTAGGCAAATAAGGGCGGAATCCCACTATTTCAGGTGTTTGCATGCTTGTGAATGAGTGAAATATGTAATTAGGCTCCGGTATTGCTTTTCCTAACGAGTGAAAACATTTTAATTGTTACATTTTGACGAATGGCAATAGAGTGCTACCAAGTTTTTTGAAATGTAGAAATGTAGAACAGTATCATGTTTACTGCAATTTCTCATATATTAAAAATAAGTCTATGTGATAAGTTTACAATAAAAATAAAATTTAATTTACAATGTCGTAAATGATAAAATTAAAAAGAATGGCACAATGGCAGCGCTGCTCACTCGAATTTTTTTGTTACGGTTTTTGTCATAAATCGTACACGATGCGCATTTGTGTTGTTTTTTCCCCAACAACATTCTCAAAAAAGGCTGGTCACTTCCGGAATTATAACCCCTTGAACTCTGAAATTTAATAGTCTGTATATCCTAAGCTACAGCACATATATAAATTGCTACACTGATCATGGTCAAATAAATTATGCTAAGCATGCCTACTCTTTTAGTATTCAAATAATTGCATGTCTTAACTATGCATTTTACGATATTATGGTCTATGATAAAATCGTATATAACATAAATGGAGGGTATTTTTAGTCCCTTTCTAGCGGTACCTGGGCGAATCCGATGTGCTGTATGCATGTTTGGAATATATAGGCGGTTAAATTTCAAAGTTCAAAGAGCTATAAAAGCTATAAAACCGGAACCAGAAGTGACCACCCACCACCTTTTTGGGTTGTCGTTAGGGTAAGCGCCAAAAACAACAACACGATTGGTCATTTTGTACGGTGCCCGATTTGCTCCCGGTTTTTTACGTTGACGCCTTCAAGGAACATATTAGTCGATTATCGACTTAACCAAATTTGTTGTTTTTTTTGCTGGCCGCGGCAACAACATTTTTCTTGCTCTCATCTAGGTCCCAAGTTATAGCTCTTTATAATTTAAAATTTTCGGGTCTACATATCTTAAACTTTAGGAGATACCTCTTTTGTGTTAAATTAGACGCTTGTTGACCTAAGCCATGTTGTTTTTAGCGCTGACCCTAGCAACAGAAACAAATTTTCCTGCCCTCTTATAGCCTTTAGAAGTTATAGCCTTTTCAAAATTTCAGGCCTATATGTCCTATACTCTTCCCAATATCTCTATGTTATTGATGGTGTTTGAAATGTAATTGAAACATTTTTTATTTATATTAAATAATATTTTGTCAAAACCCGTTAATTTTTGGAGAAAATGAAATTTTAGATTTTTAGTACTACCGCAAGTACTTTTTAGTACTTTAGTAAGTACCGTATTGGGCGGGCCACGCCGAGTTTTCAAAAACAAGCTGTTATGTACAACAACATGCTATGTACAGCGTTGTTCAAAAAGTTTGTATAGATATCCATAAAACCCATGTTAGATCTTCCGGTAAGCTAAAACTGGGCGGATACCCATATTCGGACTTTAATGTATATGTACTCTAAACCCAGAAACGTAATTTTGTTGTTATAACTCAAAAACTTACGCTTATATCCCATTTTTAATATTATAATATTATTATAAAAGACATTTTTATATTATAAAAAGTAGGCGTGGTCGTTGACCAATTTTTTGCCTTTTGAATACCAACCCTTACGCAACAATGAAGGATATTTCTCCTGTGATCGTGATTTCAATAGACAGACGGACGAACATGACTAAATCGACTCAAGAGGTGACGCTGATCAGGAACATAGTATATATGTAGTTTTCTATATGTATTTTCTCTATTTCTATATTATATGACAAAGTAAAAATACCATTAACCTTAAGGTGTAGGGTTTAAAATTAATGTGGAACAAATATTAATTAAAATCTAAAATATTATTTTTCTCCAAAAATGAATAGCTTTCGATAAAATAATGGGCATAAATCTAGTTTAGCCCATTAGTTCTTTCTTTGTTTCTTCTTTAACCAGATGTGTAGAATTGAAAATTGTAAATATGTCCTAACCTATAGCACATATCTGATTGTCGTATGTGCTATAGCACAAATATAGGCATGAATGCAGAATAGCTGCCAAGCTCAGATTTTGTTCATCTTTTTTTTACCGTTAGTTGGAACCATCAGGAACGGAAGTGGCTGGTTTTTATCGGTGGCTGGTCAGCCATCTTGGTTTTATGACCGTTTGAAGGACAAATAAATGGTTTAATAAAAGTCACTTATCTCATAAACTAAGAGAAGTAGCGGAACAAACGAAGTACTTTTGGAAAGGTATTTTTAATACCTTTCACTTATGTAATACACATTTTTGTCCATAACATGGCTGTGTGTATATTACATAAATGAAATGTATTAAAAATACCTTTCCAACACAACATCATTTGTTCCGCTAGCTCACTTAGTCCATTTATGTGACCTTCAAACGTTCATAAATCCAAGATGGCTGACCAGCCCCCGAAAAAACATGGCCACTTCCGGTTATAACGGTCTCAAATAACGGTAAAAAAAAGAAAAAAAAATCTGAGCTTGGCAGCTGTTCTGCATTTGTTCCCAAATAGATCACTCTTTATTTAAAACGTTATGGTTTTCAGGAAAAACTCAATTTAATATTTTTAGTGCCTTTTTCTTTTATTACTGTTTTTCTAGGCAAAATAAAAACATATATGTTGTATTCACCAGGATCGGTGCAGTAGTTTAGGAGAAAACTAATTTTGAAAATTGCAAAGCACTATTTTGAATTGTACTAATTGTGGTACCTAAATTAGTGCATCTTGCGTTGCGTTGATCACTGCGTCTTAGAAACGACGCTGCACTAAACTGAAATAACAGCGTGGCGTGAACATATTGCCTTAAACACAATCAAAGACGCAAGACGGAAGATTCATTTTTAACTGTCATAATTACACGGGCTCTTATTGGGATCGAGAGAAAAGTTTGCTTTCCATTTTGCTTCCCTGCTTAGCTGCGAAATTACGCATCTCGCATTCGAGCTAATTCTAATTTTGACGGATGCAAAGCGTTCTTGTTCTTATTTGTTTGTGTTTGTTTAAATTTCATTTTTTTTTCTATTTCAGTTGCTGTAAAATTATCTGAGTGTTTTTCTGTTGTTTTTTTAATTATTATTCTGTATAATATATTATTTCAATGTATTTTAAATATATTTTAATATACATAAAAATAAAAAAACTTCGAATAAACTTCGAGAATTTTGGTTAGAATGAATCTATTGTTCTCTACAGTCAAATATTTGACATTTCATAATTCTGCTTCCCGAAAATGATTTGGTTTAAATCCGAGCCATTTCTTGCATCGCTACCTTGAATCTGCGCCTTGCGTCTTTGATTGTGTTTAAGGCATATGTTCTCTCAAAAAGTTTTTAAATATTCACACGCACATGAACATTTTTTAACATCTTTCGCCAATTTCACTTTGAAGCGCATACCAAAATTGGAAATTCGAAGTGGTCTCCGCCAGTGCGTTGCTTATTTCAGCCACTGCCATAAGACTGCGTGTTTCAATTTCATTTTGACATCAACGCAACTCACGACGCACTTATTTAGGCACCACAGTAATTCAATACTCTTTATTTATACCTTTGATAACGCCATATTTCAAAAGTCTACCATGAACATAATTGCGAAAGTAGTAGAGTACAATTCATACAAAGTGGAGAGGTAGAATTATAAAACAGAATTGTGTTATTACGTTGCAAAGAGCGTTTTCTCCTGAAATTCTGCACCCATTATAATGAGAAAAATATGTACAGAACGGTAATAATCGCTATCTAATAAAATAAAGTACTAAAAATTTTATATTGCATTTTTCTCGAAAAGTATAAGGTTTTCGATCAAAAGTTATATTACATAAATTAATATTTAATTTGTCTTTCTAAATCCGTGTAAATATCCGGGTACATCCGGCTATGTGCTATAGTTTAGAGATATAGGCACTTAAATATCCAATTTCCAAGGGCTATAAAACCAGAAGCGGTCCTTGTTGTTGTTGGAAGCACCGTTAAAAACTACAACAAAATTGGAGCAACCGGTCTGATCACGATTTGTTCCTGAAATAGTCCCGCCTATATCTCCTAAACTATAAAAGACATCCAGATAGTATAGGTATCGTTAGAAATTTTGAATACCTTTACAACGGCACCGGCATAAATTGACCATAGTGGCATGGAACTGAAAAAACAAGAAAAGTTCTTTGAAACGTAAGAATTGACGTATTTCTCGTAAAACGGAAAGATTTTTTTCAAAAATCACAGTATTTATATTAAAACTATTTCCTTTTGAGAAAAATTAGCGTCGCTGGCGAAAAATTTTTACATGAAATACGTCAATTCTTTCGTTTCAAAGAACTTTTCTTGTTTTTTCCCACAATTCGGATTTAGCAAATATAGAATCGCTGGAAAAGAAACTTAGTAAACAATGAATTCAATGTGGCAACTTTAGTTCGTTAGCCAATATTCGTTATACCTCTGATTCATTATTCTATTACTTCTAATCCTTGACAGCGGTGACGCATCGCTGACGTATGTCAGCTGTTTTGTGATAAATTTCACAAAGTGATAAATTCTGCAAATTGTGTTATTTTTTCATTAAGAAACATGATTAATACATTAACATAAACTTCATGAAATCTTAGAGGTTAAGAAAAAGGTGCTGGAGTAATTCTGATATCAAGGCAAGCTAATTTTGTACACATAAAAGAACGTGTAAAATAAAATTTGGTTTTTACTTATCAAATTTTCTTGGATAAAGTTTAGTGTCACAAAACAAAAAATAGTCACCGACATCGTCTTCGCTGTGACTCAGAATATGGCCCTAAGTCTTGATTTTTGGACGTGCATTTAGAAATACATTTAAAAACAACGTTTAAGAAACACTCCCTGAGAGAACTTCAGCAATTCATTTACTTGTATACACACTTTCTTCATTGAATTAAAGTCATTTGCAGTTCGTTTGTAACATTTTTGTGGCTTGTTTTATCAGTTTTATTTCTTTATAAGTCACATGATATGTTCGATAATTTTTATTATATACACCCTTCTATACAGATATTTGTTCTTCCGTGTTCTAAATGTTTGTCAATGTATTTTAACGAAGGTTTTTTACAGAAAGTTTTGCTGTAAAATTATTGTTTTGGAAATGCTTAAATTTTTCGTGTTTACTTCTAGTTTACAGCAATTAAGAAAAAGGTTAAATTATTAAAATTTTCCGGTTTCTGAAGAAAAGTAATAAAAAATGTTTAAGAACATGCTTCTAATTCTATTGCCTCTAGATAGACATAGTTTTTTTTTGAAGTAGCTTTCAAATTTGTAGGACAAAAAGGAAATTAATAAACACAGCAAAAGGAATAAACACAGCAGAGATATCGACAGCCCGAAAAGAACAAAGCAGAATCACGTTGATCGTTCATTGAAAATGTGGCCCTAAGTCTGCATTATTCCAATTCAATATTTCTTCCATTAAGCTGAAAGAAGTCTATATAGGGCCATTGAATGTTCAAAATTGATATGGAATTTTTGTCTGTTGGGGAAGTATACAAATATTAGAAGCATTGTTTTGTACTTGATTTAAAAAACTTAAAAACTACTAATGCATTTCATTATTGTTCTCAATGCTAATTTTTAAATTCTTATGTTCGTGATTAATTTAAGGGCATTTGGTGAGATTTTAATTGAAAGTTGGATTAATATTTATTATTTATACATGCACTGGCATGCATTTTGTTAGCATCTTTAATAGCACCTTTTATTTAGAATTTACTCCTTTAAAAGGGAGGTATTACGATTTAACTCATACCATAGAAACTTATTTATAACAACAATAAAATGCAAAGAGATGAAACAAACATCACTTAACAAACATTTTGAAATTCATTAAAATCAACGTTTTTAAATTTGCTAACCATTTTCGTGCAATTGACTCAGCTATGACACATTCTCCGTACACTTCGCAAATCTCACGGACGGCTGCGTCAGCGTTTTGACCTCAACTGTGATTTTTGCCTCCTGCAAATTCCATTTCTAAGCTTGAAAAATTATACAACATTAAGTTATCTAAAACAACGATTATTGCAATTTTGTAGAGCAGAAAAAGCTCTTTCGAATGCATATAAACAATTTGCGAAACAGTAAACAAATCGTTCTAGGATAAAAGAAACAATAAAACGCTACGACCTTATTAGCCACCTCAATAGATACAGGTAAAAACCACTTACTTCTATTTTCTGTCACGTCACGCATACTTCTTTATTTACTAATATCTTAATAGCAAACTTTCAGAAGCTCACAGATTTTACACTAAATATAACGCTATTGCAGTACTATCCAAAAAATAAAATAAGGAAAAAAACATTAAATCCATATTTTCTTCATATTAAAGACGTACTTTCGATACGATTGTCACGTTTGTGATTATGGAAATGCCCATATGTAATTACCTCCTCAAGATTGCTCCACTTTTATATACCATATCATATTAGTATAACGCGTAACGCGTTATATGTCGTTAATAATTTATATTACGTATTCCACATGTTATGCGGTTTATGGGTTTTTTGGGCTCAAGGTCTCCAGGAAAGATTTATGACACTGATCATTGTGCTAGTGTGTCTACAATATGTTATATATAAAATAAGTTTTTTCAAAGAAGAGTTTGTCTTTTACAGTTTTTTTAATTTGTTGATAGTGTGTCTGTAGATTTGTGCGTAATTTTCAGTTTGATTTTTGTATTTTCTAGGTTTTTTGGTGTGTTCCTATCTATGTCTTTTATTGTGCTGTTATGTCCTGTATACCTCGTCCAGGAGGATAACATATCAAACGTTATGTCGTGGATCCTTCTACAAGAATTGTTTATTCCAATTCTCGGTGTACTTGTAGTTTACTGACCTTCACTGATTGTTAATTTATGCAAAGTACAATGATTGTACAAAAGATGCATTTATATACCTTTGGATTTGTTTTTGGCCAGAATCATTTCCGCCTCGATTTTTGCAACTATCTCAGGAATTATTTCTGTTAATAATTCTGAATAATAAATTGCAAATTATTGCTAGTTTTAATTTAGCGCAATTTAACTTATTGAAATGCGGTCGCTTTTATCTAGGCCAGAGACTGTAGCCTCCCGTTTAGTTTAGCTTTGTTACTTGCAAGCTTCACTAATACCTAAAAGTGTTACCAAAACGTTAAGCATTATGAACCACTGGATCAAAAGGAATGTGGTGATTATAATGTTAAGCGCTGTTATTACCAGAGCAATGATTCTGACCTACAAAGCGATATTGTAGAATTTGGGTTATGGTTTTTTTATTTTTTCATGGAATTGTTTGTCATTAATGCTTAGTATCCTCTTTGCGATATTGAAGGCAACGTTGTATTTCACGTGTTTTGGATGCTTGGAATAAAAATTGACCCCTCTCTCGGAAGTTTCATGTACCTGCCAATCGTTAGCTTCGAATTTTTCCTTATCAGTGCGTCTAGATATTCCAATCTGTTGTCTTTTTCAATCTCATGTGTAAATCTTATTTGTTTGTGAAAATTGTTCAAAGTTTTTAACGTTTCTTCGACCATGTTTTTTACTACTATGGCGAATAGGTCGTCTACATATTAAGTTAGTATTATTGGTTTTATGGGAAGTGCTTTCATGGTCTTATACAGAGGTACATTCTTCCTTGACAATATCTGCTAGAACTGCTAGATCTGCTTTTAACGAGACTTTGAGCCCAAAAAACCCACCGCATCACGTTTGGAATAAATGTCAAATAGAGGTCAAAGAATAAAACTAAAGAGAATTAAACATAATACAATTTTTATTTTTATAATAAATTGTATTTATATAATACATAAAAAGAATTTGTAAAAAAATATTATACTTTTTTGCAGATTGATAAGCCTTTTAACGAGTACAAAAAAAGTCGTACCGCCAATAGTTGTACGGAGTGACACATTAAAGAAGCCCTAATATGTTAGTATTCGTTACAAAAGTAAATAAAATTATTTGTGTTCACATATGTAGGTCTTTAGCTAAGTTCAAAATATGTAGGTAAAGGTAATTTTTCGCGGACCATCTCCATTTAGTGTTGAATGAATGAGAAATGCAACAATTCGCAACGGGACGCATTTTTTTCAATACGCGTTACTGTTTCATCCAAGTGCTTAATAAAATCACATATCGCACACTCAATTAAAACCTGACACAAAATTTTTAAATTTCTAGTTTATGTATTAAAACTCTTGGCAGTGCACATATTGGGTTTCGGAAAAAGTTCGTTGTGTTTTTTTAATAAAATTCAACGTATTTTCTTATAGTCTGAAAATGAATTTAAACCAAATATGCTCCATTATTATCTACATTGTTTCGCCATTTTTCGAGTAGAGCCATGATGCTATCGGTGAAAAACTTCTGTGGTTACTGGTTGAAAAACTGAATCAAGTGGTTTCTTCTTTCCTTTGAAACCATCTTAATTCCATACAGAGTTCTGCAAAGGTCGGAACAAGTCGTAGTGTGAGGGTGCTATGTCTGGACTATATGGTGGATGCATCAAAACTCTCAATTAAACTCTCGCAATTTTTAACGGGCCTTCAAATAAGTGTGTGGTTGAGCGTTGTCATGGTGGAAGACAACACCTTTCCTATTAGCCAATTCCGGCCGTTTTCTTTCAATTGCCTGGCGTAATCTCTCTAGTTATTCACAATAGAGTTGAGAATCAATTGTTCGATCAACTGAAAGTAGCTCATGGTGGCCGATTCCCTTCCAGTCCCACCATACACTAGGCTTCACCTTTTTCAGCGACAATCCTAGCTTTGTGAACGTTTGTGACCGCTCTCCATCCCTTGACGATTGTTAATGCTTCCGATTATCATATGCTCGATTTCATTGCGTATCAGCAGCGTATCGCAGATGTTAATTCTGTCCATCATGTTTTTCTCGCTCCACTCATGAGAAACCCATATATCTTCTTTTGGTAGCCAGCCTTGTGTGGATGGCTTAAAACAGTTTTGTGGTTACTCACAATGGAACAAAAACAGCGTCGTGAGGATGTTTTAATCGAGTGTTTGGCGAAGTTTCACAGCAATATAGCAGAGTTTTCAAGAAAAAACGGCGGCACCCAATTTTTTCCATGTTTACAAATTCACTGAGAGAGTTAACTATTGATGGCTGCCAAACAAATACTGGACAACGTAGCGTCGTCAAACTTAAAACTTAAGCTTTATAAAGTTGATACTCTCTACCATAGTCATTCTTTTCAAACAACATCCGCTATCTATACGTCAGGTCGGCTACTTCCGGGACTACCTTCGTATAAGGAACCTTGTTGGAAAGCTAGTCTGGTGACAGATTACAGGCCGCAAAACTTGTTTAATAAGACGGAAGTGACTAACAAGCTGAAGATTGGAGTAAATACAAGTCTCCCTTTTATGAACTAAAAATAGAACCAAGAATGCCAAGAAGGAATTGTAGAGATCAATTGTTAGTTTCGAACCTATGTCCAGAACGTCGCCGAACTCAGAAATATATTATCCCAAGGACATTTGGTTTCGGTCGCGTACACGGATAATGTAGCTATTCTTATAAGCGGGCATTTCTGTAGAAACGGTCTTGGGGTTTATTCATCTAAGACTGAGATAGGGCTTTCTAGCCGGAAGCGTGAAATCTTGGAATTTAAGCTACCTTGGTTGAATAGAACCAACGCGAGCTGGGCGTCGAAGTTTAAATATCTCCGGATAGTTTTTAGACCGGAAAGTCTCCTTGAAAAGAACACGCTGAAGAAAATCAAAAAGCAGGGTTCGGAATATATATCTCTAACGAACAACTTTATTTACATTCCTCGCAAAAAGACGATCCCAAATCACAAAATTCTGTTCTGGCTAATGAGTGATTTTTATTTTTTCATCGAAGTACAAAAAATACATATCACTTACGTTCAAAATAATTTCGATCTTCCAAACAAAACTTGTTTGCTTCGCGGCAGAGACACTTGAATGCTTGAAAATGAAGTTTTGTTTGTGTTTTGCATGAATATGTTTTTGTTGGATTTGGTAAACAATGATTAAAAATTTCGCATAGTGTGTGGTGTGAGGGAAAGCTGCAGAAATAAATACGTAAAAAATTAATATGTAAAACTATTAATAAGTATCTATTGTTATCAATGTTATCAAAACCAGCGAGTATTGAGAGTATTTGCTCTCAAGTGCATTAAAAGCACAGATTGTGTCGCGTTAAAATCGTCAATTTTATTATCCGACACATAGTGGTCCAAACATCGGCCACAAATTAATAACTTTTCAACGGATAGGAATTTTTAAAACCGGTTTTTTGCAGTCATGATCAGGCAGACAAGGAAATGTTGGAATATCTCTGGAAATTTACCTACATATCGTTAGAGGTTTCAAGGTCAGCTTATTAACTAACTTATTAAATAGCTTATTAACTCTACTTTGTTAAAATGCAAACGTTGATACAGGTGTCTGAAGAACTTTATCTGGAAAAAATTAATAAATACTATAAAAAATAGTAGTAAAAATAATAAATGCGATTTCCGGGAAAACTTAAAGCTTTTCCAAAAAATCTCTGAAAAGATAAATTATAGATATTAAAATTATCTTTCCAACGATGTATATATCGTTCCTATATGTGCCGGGATTATGACATATTGCCAACTATGTCAAATTCATGATACTAATGATAGCTGTTTATATGGCTTATAAGCTACCACAAGCATTTGCGTGTAAGTTATATAGAACAAAAGTTATTCGAAATGGAATTCAAACGTAATATAGTGATTGAGTTATATTTGAGTGGAAAATCACAACCACCTATTGTTCGTGAGCTCAAGTATCTCAAAGTGAATCGATATGGTTTGTGTATCGTACCATAAATTGTTATAATGATGCAGACAGCATTGCCAAACACTATGGTGGTTATGGCTAAAGCTTGTTGAAATGAGAAGATTTGTAGCGTCTAGCAAAACGTGGTACAAACGATTTTATTTGAGCTAATATTTCTTCTTCAAATTTTCGAATCAATTGAAACTTTAATTTTTATGTAGTGAATAACGCCCTGTATATTTCGTTTTACTAAATATATATCTGATAGCTCTTTGTTACTGAAAGTCTCCATCGTTGATTGAATAATAACGAAAAATTCTAAATGTTGAATATTTATATCCATTCGACGTTAAAAAAGGGCTAAATGGTATTTTTTATTATTATAGATTAAAAACAATAGCTGCGTTCCTTTTTTATACCCTACACCTTAAGGTAACGGTATATTCACTTTGTAACGAAATGTGTAACGCATAGAACTAGAGACGATAGGTATAGAAAAGTATATATATTCTTGATCAGCGTGACCTCCTGAGTCGATTTAGCCATGTCCGTCCGTCTGTCTGTCTGTCTGTTGAAATCACGATCACAGGAGAACCAATGAAGATATCGTGATGAAACTTTGGAGATATATTTTTTTTTGTGGTGGGCAGGTTGGTCCACGGCCACGCCTTTTTTTTATTAAAAATGTGATAGCGTTCCTTTTTGAGCTATTACAATAAAATTCATTCCTGGGTATAGAGTAGCATTATCCGTTAATATGCCAAATTTGGTGATCCGCCCACTTTTAGGTTACACAGGCAAAAGAGGGTTATATTGTCAAATATGTATATAAACTTCCTGAATAAAACTTTAGATAACAACTTCTTTTCTAATAAAACATTATTACAGCAAAAATGGGCGCGGCCCACCCACTTTTACACTGCTTATACCTACATAAATCCTTATATAAGTCTGTAATTTTATGATATGTTATCAATTCATATGAAATTTTGTAGAAATATTCTTTGTTTGGAATTGTAAACGAGTAAACGAATTGTAAAGAAGCAATTTATAAAAAATGCATTGGTATAAAACATTAATTCCTAAAATTGCAATTTTACAACATGTTATCTACATATAATTAAAAGAAACTCTTTTTTATGGTTTTCTCAGAAACAATCATATTGCTTTGTTTTTTATATTTGTATTTCACTCTATAAATAAAATCTAAAAAATAAAATCTAAATAAATTAAATATCAAATAAATTTTTTCGTTCATTTAAATTATTTTAAAACTTTTAGGTGTAGGGTATCTAAGATTCGGCCAGGCCGAATATAGCTTTCTTACTGGTTCTAATCTAATCCTGATTTAAAATAGGACGCCAAGGGAAGTCACATGCAGATGTGCCCACAAAATCACACAAAAAAAGGTTGTGTCATGAAATATCAACTATTTGATTGTTAAGAATTAAGTACAATTTTTGCTCGAGTAAATAAAATCTTTGAATTCAAAATGGTAACCACAGCGATGCAATCATGGTCTTCACAGGTTTGTCAGAATCTTCTTCATTAGTCAAATAAGATAAATTTAAGATAAACAATTAGAAAATTTGTATGGAAACTGGTCTAATCCGAAGTAAAAGGAACGCAGCTAATAATCATAAAGAGTTAAATACAGCAAAAATCGTAAAATTGACGTATCATTGAAGCTAAAAAGTAAAACTGCATTAAATTGATATAAGGTAAACGGGTATTTTCTTATTTACTAGGAAGAAGTAACAAGCAAGAACCAGTTTCTTTGTAGTCAATGGTAGTCAAACAAATTATGTTTTTGAGAAAAATTACAATTAAGAAAGATTTTGAGGTTTAGCAGTTTTATTGCCCATGTCTGTGGTGTTAAATCGGGTACTTTGTAAAAGGTCATATTCAGTGCTATACAAAGGATGGAAATTTTTTTAGATAGATACCAATTTTAGGGCACTATTTCTTTGAAAAACCCAAGTTAGGGTCATTTGAAGGCTTTTATCGCCTAGGGGTGGTCTGCCGGGTACAACACAGGGTATAGGAAAAAAGGTCGTCTCAAGGACTATCAGAGACGGGGGGCTTGCGCTATAATTTTTTTAATTTTTATAATTTAAAATTTTTAAATTTAAACAAAAACTTAACGAATTAATTTGAAGCTCAGCAATCGTTACGAATATATTCGCAATAATTAGATAAGCGATAAGCAAACAAATTTGAAACAATTTGATTTTAACTATCTTTTCTTATGAAAAAATTTTATATAAAAATTGATTTTGAAGGCCCACTGCTCAGACCTTGACACTTCTATCGAGGTATACGACAATTTACAGTGATATTCCAACATTCTCTGTCGAAATTTTCACAAATTCTTATCCTTTCAAGAGTTATCGATTTTTGGCCAATAATCAAATAAATAAAGCAATGGAGTAGGCGATTTAATTCGAATCGATGGAATTATGCGAAAGGAGGAGTATAGAAAGATACTGCAGCACAATGCCATACCATCAGGCCTACGATTGATCGTCGAAGGTTTCGTGATCCAGCAAGATAACGATCCCAAACATAGCTCCAAATTGTGTAGAGGCTACTTAGAGAACAAACAAACATCTGGAATATTAACAAATATGATTTGGCCTGCCCAGTCACCCGATCTCAATCCAATAGAGCTTCTATGGGATGAGCTGGACCGGAAGGTGCGAGAAAAAGCGACTACGCCGAAAGAGAAAATGTGGAATGCATTGTTGGAATCCTGGAACAATATACAATAGGAAACCATAAAGAAATCAATCTAATCTACTTTTAGGTTACACAAAGGGGTTAGGCAGAGGGTCTTAAATGATTATGTTGTTAAATATATAAATTTCCTGAATAAAACTTTACATAACAACTTATGTTCCAATAAAACATAACAGCGAATCTGGGTGCGGTCCGCCCACTTTTACACTACTTATACAGAATAGCTCATGAAAACAAATTTATTACCACGAAAATAAAGTTTAAATTTAAACACAATAATAAAACTACTAAACTAGTTATTTTGTTTTGAAAAGAGGTAACGACGATGCCTACTATTTATACAGTGGCGTAGCTAGGACTCATTGAGCCAGAGACGGTTAACCAACTTGCAACCCTAAAAATTCCTAGAATTCAATAAGTCAATACTTAATTTCCAGAACTGCCGGCCCCGAAATTGTACCGCCCGGGGCGGACCGCCACCACCAACCCACCCTAGCTATGCCTCTGTATTTATACTCGTCTGTGATTAAATATGATTATAGCTTTCTATATAACCACATATTTCCTCTAGTTTCAGTTTGTATTTCACTCTATAATGTCATTGTTCTGCAATCAAAAATCTAAATAAATTAAAAATTTGAATAAATAAAACTATTTCGTATAATTAAATTTTTTTTAAATAATTACGTGTATGGTATCTAAGATTCGGCAAGGCCGAATATAGCACTCTTACTGGTTTATTTTATCTTATTATTCTTCCTTTATGAAATTTGTAGGTAACAAGGTAGGTAGGTAGATACATTTGTAGGTTGGCTCTAATAATCAATCCTTTTTCGTTCTAAAAGTAATTATTTTCAAGACCGATATTCAAATTTGTCTCCCATTCATAGGTATTCAAAGACCTGCCTCTAAAATTTGTTGCAGAGTCTGATCTATAAAATAAGAATTGCTCTTTCGAATGTTTGCATATTTACAAGTACGTATGTGATGAAATGTTTTTTATCCATTACAGAAATTATTACAAAATTGTAGTTATTATACCCTACACCTTAAGGTAAGGGTATATTCACTTTGTAACGAAATGTGTAACGCATAGAACTAGAGACGATAGGTATAGAAAAGTATATATATTCTTGATCAGCGTGACCTCCTGAGTCGATTTAGCCATGTCCGTCCGTCTTTCTGTCTGTCTGTATACAAAACAATAATACAACATACAAATCAATAATAACAAACACTAAACAAAAACATATTCATACAATAACAAAATTTAATTTTCAAGCACTTAAGTGTCTCTGCCGCGAAGCAAACCAACCGAAAACCAACAAAAGCCATGCTGTTCCTCTGCTTTTTTCGCTCTCTGCGTTGAAATTATTTTCATCTTTACAGATCGATTCTTTGCCTGCCACAGCCTTTTTTTTCATCACCAACGATCGTTATGGTACGGAAGCCGAAGTTTTCTCGTCTTCTGCGATCGCTATTCGTCAACAAACGCAGTTTTTTGAACTTGAGGGATCGAAATATTTAAAGATAACTAGAGTAACCCTGCCCGCGTTGCTGGACAATACAATAACATACGTCTTTAACATATGTCTTTGTATTAAAAATTAAATTTTCTAGAAAGAAAAGACATTTTCCTGAAAAAGAAGTGCAAAATAATATAAATTTTTTAAAGTGAGAACATCAAAAAGGAAAAAATTTATTGCAGAGCATGGTGGTAAACGACATTTTTAGTATTGCCATTTTCACAAAAAATTAATAAAGACGACGGCTTCCCAACACGTTAACATGCAACATACAGTTGACCATGTGAAAATACAGGAAATTCTAAATTTATGCCGCAAATTTGCAACGACTGGCTTTATTAATAGTCATTGCAAAAGCCAAACGAACAGGAAACTGTAATCGTTGAAATTGAAATGGCATATCAGTGGGAATCATTGGGATGCGTGGTATTAAAACATCTTCGCCTTTGAATTTCCCATTTAAAATTATTGCTTCAATTACATAATTCATTAATTTTTTGACCGCAAGTCTTGTTTTATATAGGGAAAACACACCATCATAAAAGTGCGCGTATAACGCATATTCGTAAAAATTTTTCTATGTTTTTTTTTTTATAAACCATCAGTGCAAGTAGACCTTTCCGTTTGAAAATCGGTTGAGTGGTTCTCGAGTTATAAAATCACGAACATAGGACAACTTATTTTTATATATATAGAAGATAGAAGATAATTTTTTTCATCCCAACTGATTGGTTTTGTTGGAAGATCGAAATTATTTTGAACGTGAGCGATATGTATTTTTGTGTACTCGGAGAAAAAAGATATTTATCAATGAAAATTATTATCTTAAGTGAGGGATATGAATTGAGCGATATAAAAAAGAAACGGTTTTCGAACCTTGAAAAAAGGCATGAACGCTTTCTATGCTTGCAAGTGTGCAATTGAAATTGCTTGCAACTGTTCAATTGAAAGAACGGGTTCGGAAATCACAATGGGCTACATGGACATATGAGTGGGGCCTAAGGTGGCTCTTTTTGAAGCCAACACACGCCTTCTCAATCTTTTACATACCATGTTGGTAACAGGTACCATCAGGTATACCATATTTTTTATAAATAGTCGATTTATTTATTTATGGTGGAATATATATGTAAATGAACTTCAAGTGGTAAAATGAATGTAGTATGCAAATCTTCCCAAAAATACTGAAGTTTACCTTTAATTGACTAACTAATTTCTCGTATAATTTTAGTCTCAAAAAAGTCTACGATCTAAAACCTGTGTGAGGATAAAGTATCTCGTTGCAAGGTTAAAAGTAGTTGAAGATATAAGTCTTCAAACTTTGTCCTGTCAAGACACTCCATACATAATAATAAAAGCACTAGCATGGCAACAACTCCACGCAGTGGTGGCGGTGGAACAGCTCAACGTCCGAATGGGACTTTGCAAAATAAGAGCTGCCAATTTAAGTTGGTCTTGTTGGGCGAGTCAGCAGTCGGTAAATCGTCATTGGTTTTGCGTTTTGTCAAAGGTCAATTCCACGAGTACCAGGAAAGTACGATAGGTGCAGCATTCCTGACACAAACAATTTGTATAGAAGATACTGTTGTAAAATTTGAAATCTGGGACACAGCTGGGCAGGAAAGGTATGTTAACCAAATTCATATTGTCGAGGTTGGAACTATAATTTGAATTCTTTTCTCATATAGATATCATAGCTTGGCGCCTATGTACTATAGAGGCGCACAGGCCGCAATTGTTGTATATGATATTCAAAATCAGGATAGTTTTCAACGTGCAAAGACCTGGGTGAAGGAATTACACAAACAAGTAAGTAACAATGTACTACAATATATCTTCGACTTAGCCAAAGATTACAATGCATCCTAGATATGTATGTACATAGACTTTGCTCTATCTACTTCTTACGTTACCTATTTTTCTGTATTACACCTTAAGGTGTAATTACTATTACTAAGGTGTATTTACGACTATTTTTATACCTTACACCTTTAGGTTAAGGTTATATTCACTGTGTCACGAAATATGTAACGCATAGAAATATAGAAGGTAGATATAGAAAAATATTTATGCATATTCTTAATCACTTAGGTTACATAGGCAAAATAGGGTCTTAAATAGTTATATTGTTAAATATACAAAATTCCTGAATAAAACTGTATATAACAATTTAAATGCCAATAAAACATTATTACAACAAAACTGGGCGCGGTCCGTCTACTTTTACACTAATTATAAAGTAGCTCATGGAAACAAATTTATTACCACGAAAATACAGTTTAAATTTGAACATAATAATAAAACTACTAAGGCAACTATTTTGTTTTGAAAACAGGTAACGACCACGCCTACTATTTACAGAGGGGCGTAGCTAGGACTCATGGGGCGGTTAATCGACTTGCCGCCCCAAAAATTCCTAGAATTCATTAAGCAATACTTGATTTCAAAAAATTATTAAGTGGAAAATCACAAGAAGGTATTGTTCGTGAGCTCAGGCATCTAAAACTGAATAAAATGTTTGTGTAGCGCACCATAAATCGTTATAATGATACAGGCAGCATTACCAAACGCTATGGTGGTGGACGAAAAAAAACAGCAACATCAATTGAAATGGTTTGGAAAGTGAATGCTCGACTTGAACGATATCCACGCCGTAGTGGTAATCAAATGGTCAAAGAACTGAAAATATGTATCTCAATATGAGCTCAAGGTAAAGCGAGTATATGTATTTCGGAACATGCCAACGTTCCTCATCAGCGATCTCTGTCGGTGTCTTCTTATGAACAACATCCGCTATATAAGCTCGTCGTTTGCAAATAACTTAATACGAATTACAAACTGTTGAAGAGACTTAGAAGCAAATAATTGTAAGCACCACAAGTTGCTTTTGTCAAATTTGTTGCTTTTTATGTTTTACATGCTCTCTCTATGCAGGCTGGTTTCGGAATCAAGCATGAGATGGGAGCATTTTTTGTGTGTGAGCGTGTCACGCTCTTTTTGTGTATTGTTATTGTATTGTATTTATTTGAAATCAATTATTTTAATTTGCATATTTCTAAACGCCAGTCAAGTTGTTAGTTCAAATCCTGTTGCAAATGAAACGCTGAGCCGAAAAAATGTGGGTGGTGTATGTATATTATGGTGGACCTAAGTTGCTCTTGTGCAAAATTTTTTAAAAATTCATTTGTTGCGACCCTTGCAATCTGTTATACTCGATAAAAAACTAATTCCCTTCAAATTTCAAGTCGATCGGACAAAGGGAAGACGTGTCGCAACAAGTTTGTTTATGCAAAAGATTTTAATTTTGCGAAAAATTAAAAAGTACACATTTTTTCAATTCCACTGGTCATTAAACACTATTTTAATGTAATATTCTTATTATATCGAAGCAAAAATTAATTTGTTTAATGAATTTGTTTAAGCAAAATTTTTAATATTTATTTTTTAAATATAAAATTTGATCTCACATTAATATAAGGAAAAGTAGAAAAAGACAGTTAAATACTTATAACTAAATATTTTATTTATAGGCCTAATTATAATAAGAGTATAAATAATTTTTAAAAATCTGTACTTAATGTTTTATCAATTTTTGGGTATTTTTCCCTATAATCGGTTACAATTTGTAATATGAATTGTTTTTCTTCTTCGTTTTTGCATAACGTTAAATTATAATCTTTCATTAATTTTACTGCTCTTTCTGCAACGTCATTTACAACTTCTAATTTTGTTATAATACCTATCGCTTCGAATTTATATTGAACCGTTTGAAAACATTATTTGATTCAGATGATACGAAATGTTGTATTTGCAAATTCGCAAGATTTTTAATTTCTATAGTCGTTGTCGTGTATCTCTTATAATTATTATTATTGTTTACATTTTGTAGTGCTTGCACCATCGATGTTTTTGTTTCTACGGAAACTTTTTAATTAAAAAACGATTACGCCGCATTCTTCGGTGACAAGTACCATAAATGGTTCACAAATTTTTTTTAATGCCACATCGCTTATTTCTTCGTTAACATTTTTGTAATGAATTATATTTTTGATGAATTCTACATCTACACGTGGCGCCATAGCAGCCATTGGGGTCAAAATCCACGGCTCAATATAAATGTTAATTAGAAATACACATGTATCTCTAATGCTACTATACTCTTCCTGGTTGAGAGGAAATTCGTTTCGAAAAATAAATATTTTTAAAGTGTATATTATTTTAGCCATACACATCGCATGGTGAAATGCGCTAGGCATTTTGAATGAAATGCCACCCAAAGGAATCCCCCCAAGAAATTATTGCTAATTCTAAAAGTTCTTGGTCATTTCGATTTTTTTTTATATCATTAATATATTTCATAATGTTGTTTTCTCTTTCAAAGCAACACAAATGCGCCCTGTAATCGTCCCGTATTTGACGAAGTCGTGTCACAGCATAAAGCTTCTACGTGGTCCGTTAAATTCCATTCTTCTAAGGTTGCAAATATCGCCAAGGCCTGATCGCTTCCACTACTGGAAGAAATCGCAGGTATCCCCAATAATTTTCGTACACCGTTTCACGAAATTACCATTGGAAGTCGCTCCACAGTTTTCTTGTCCAAAGTAGGCAACATCGCGCCATCCCAATGTACAGTTATCCCCCTGAGATTAATTTCTCCGAACATTTTCTGCAGATGTTTGGCGTGATCTGCGCGAAAATTATAGCGAAATCGCCGAAGAGAAGTGCGATTAATAATTAATTCATTTTTATTGCGACCTAAGCTCTCTGCTGTTGCCATAATAATAAGAACAGCATCGCGAATACCTCGAACTCTCGACATAAATTGAGGTTTCTTTTACTAAGGGACTAGGAAGCAGGTATAAAGCTAGAAATCACGTATATACATCACGCATATAATATAATACATATATGTATTCACATTTTTTACCGTTTAGAAATATGCAAATTAAATAATTGATTTGCAATAAATACAATACAATAACAATACTCAAGGTAAAGCCTTACAAGTTTCAAAAGGGACATGATCTTACATCAAAGCAAAAAAAGTTAGACTCGAAAGAGCAAAAGAGTTGTCACACTTGCACGAACGTAGCGAATTTCCAAACTTTGTGTTCTCTGATGAGAAAAGCTTGCCTATTGAGCAGTTCATAAACTCTCAAAATGATCGTATTTACTTAACTGAACGTACTTACGAAAATTTGAGCCTACGAACGGCAACCCGAAGTAATTTTCCATCTCAAGTAATGGTATGGGCCGTCAAGTAATGACCGCCGATGGACGTTGTCCAATTATTTTCAGCTTGGTGTCAAAGTCAATGCGACTTATTATCAGGAAAATATTTTGGAAGCTGCTTTAAAGCCGTGAGCACGCAAACATTTCGGTCGTACACCATGGACATTCCAACAAGACTTGACACCGTCTCATAAAGCTCGTGTGAACCAAGAGTGCTTAAAAAACTATGGTCCACTTCATTTCATGGTTACAATTCATTTCTTCCACACAATGGCTTTCGAATTCGCCACATGCAAATCCCATATACCATTGCATTTGGGCCATTTTGGAGAGCAAGGTGAAGACTAAAATCTATGCCAGTATGGATGCGCTAAAGAAAGCCATTGTACGGGAATGGGCCAAAACAACGCAAGATCATATTCGTCCAGCAGGCAACTAATTTTTTAACCGTTTGAAGGCCATAGTCAAGGCAAAAGGTGGCCACATCGAGGTAAAGTAAATGGATTCTAAAATTTTTATTATTTCCACACATTGTAATTTGAATTAATAAAAAATAATTTCACCCAAATAAAATATGGTCGTTTGAATAGGTAACAGTTCGATCGCCTAACCCTGTATGTATATACAGTACCGCTCATAAGTATTCGAACGATTCATATATGTACAATTTAGACCGATTTAAAAAAAAGGAAAGCAATTTAATCGAGTTTTGGCACATACTTGTGTGCCTTGCGATATATATATTTAAAAATATAACAATAACAACAACTATGCAAAAAATGTGGTCACTATACATTTTCATCTATATAACCGCCTTTTGCCTTAATAACTGCATTACATAATCTCGCCAATTTTACCAAAGTTTCAGGCCTGATCTCGCCCCAAGATTCAAATAATTCTTCCAGAGGTCTTCCTTAATTGTAGGACTTAGCCTTTAGCCTTTCTGTCCAGCTCGTCCCACAAAAGTTCGATGGGAGATAAATCCGGTGATTGTGGTGACCACACTATGCGTTTCAAGATATTCTTGCCTTCCAGATATTGTAAAAATGATCTGCACAAACGGATATTGAAAAGTGAATCCTTGACCTATATTTCTAATTCCAGCATGTTCTTCTAGTATCTTCTTGTATCTTTCTTTGTTTAGTTTTTCGATGATTCTGACAATCATCTTCGCCCATTCCAATCGCTTTTTCTTATTTGCAGGCCGAAGTCAAGGCTTTCTTGCTGATATTCTTCCTGACAAACCAGCTTCCTTTAGACGTCTTTTTATTGTGGAAACATATATTGGATTTGGGCGGTTGCAGTTTACCTGGTTGGTGATATCTGGGGCCGTTAGACGTCTGTTCCGTTTGCTCTGGAATAGAACGAACTTATCATCTCCTGCAGTCGTCTTTCTATTTCTGCCGGGACGATTTCTGTTGGCAACACTGCCTAGCGTGGCGGTGTTCCTTTTTTTAAGAATGGCTCAAGCAGAACCCTTCGATATCTTTAAACGGGCAGCAATCTGCTCGTAGGAATATCCTTCTGCGCGGAGAGTACAAACCGCAGAACGTGTCTCAATTGATAATTCTTGTCGTTGTGCTGCGGCATACTTGTGCTGCTTTTTTGACTTTTCAGGACGATATGCAAATTACAATTAATGTCCGAGAGAATTCAGTCCTGGTATTTAAAGGGATTGGGTACGGATTCAGGTAACTATAAAATTTAGTTCCCAACACCCAACAGATAAAAAACAAGGCCATAAAAACCATTTGCATATCACCAATATTGTCAGGTAGTCATTAAAATATTGTGGATGACATTTTCCATAAAGTCGAATTCGGAATATATGCACCTGTGCCACAACAAAAAAAAGGTTAGGGTTTTTAGGTTTCTCCCAAAAAACCACAGAGACGTCATAAAATCATAAAATCGAATTTTATTTCCAATGAATTGTACTGATTCCGAAAAATTTTGAATTTTAATGTCGTTCGAATACTTATGAGCGGTACTGTAAGTATATGTACGTACCGATCAATATTTAAGTAAAAGCCTGCAAAAAAGTTCTATAGTACTGGAATATTTGGCACGGTTTCCGGTGTTCAACTGCGAATAATTATATAAAAAATAAGTGGATATGCGAAAGAATTATGGGATAGTAAAGAATTAAGCAATGGGATGTGTTCGGATATGTAGTACTGGTAAACTGAGGCATGTATGAGGAATGTATGTAAGTAAACAGTAGTACGAGCTTTAAAAGCGTAGTACATGGTCTCTCATAGTAGTAAAATACTACTATTGTAGTACAATAGAACACTGGTGAGAGTTCGTTCACCATACGAATTGAAGTACGGGTAGTGATCTGAATTGAGCGAAAGAGTGTCATTGCAATTGAAGTACGGGTACTGATCTGAATTAAGCAAGAGACCTCAACCCGCAGATTGAAACCCGCAAGCAAAAATTTTGCTTATATGAGATGCGAATTTTGTATATTGTATGTTCTTTGATCGAACGCATAGAAATAGAAGAGATAGATATAGAAAAGTGTACCAAAGTCTGTTCTTATGCGAGTTATTTTAACGCAAATTTGATTTAACACGACTTTTTAGAAATTTTTGATTATGTTATTACGCGACTAAACTTAATGTTGGTGAAACGCGGTGTATTTTTTTATGCGATTTCCTTTTACACAAATTTTTGGGGAACCTATCTATTGCGACTCTATCTGCGACAACTAGGGTGGGTTGTCCCCAAGGCTGAGTGGTCTCCCCTTTGGGTAGTGGATGATCTTCTCAACACGCTGAATCTGTTGGGAATCCATACCTTAGGGTATGTAGACGATATAGCAGTCATCGTCAGAGGGAGGTTCGAGGAAACCGTATCGGATATCCATCAGATGGCACTAATTGAGGAAGAGTGAGATGGTGTAACAAAGTTCAAATCTCTGCAAACTCGAAAAAGAAGAAAAGTACCTTTACGAATAAAAGGAAATTAGTCAGTCTTAAAGAACCGCACTTATGCGGGGAAACAATACCATTCTCCAAGAGTGCGAAATACTTGGGGGGTAGTCCTTGACAGTAGGCTATCGTGGAATATCCATATGCATCACATAATAAACAAGGCTACTCAGGCTTTGTGGATTTGTAGAAGGGTATGCAGGTTGAATTGGGGGATTAAACCCAAATATTATGATCAAACGATAGTCACCACCGGTTGACGTATGCAGCCATAGGATGTTGGACGAAGACAAAAGAACTGTCCACAATACGAAGATTGGAAATTATGCTGTAGCCGTCTGCATGATGGGTGCATTCGTTCCACACCTAAAGGACATTTATCAATCCTGGAAACTTTGGAGCAGACGGAGGAAGAAGAACAAGGATGTTATGAGTTCACTACAAGGCGGAAGTGGGTGGAGGAGCCAAAAAGCCAGAGTCTGATATTTTACAATGCTTTTATGCTGGACATATCCGTACTAGCTGCATAGATCTATAAGAATGGATGTTTGTTCGTTTTACAAGCCATTAAACCTCGAGACGAGTCCGCCAATTGAATTTAAATGTACACGGAATGTGTGTCTCTTCGCTCCTGATGAAATATTATAGTTTCAGAAATTTGATAGGTGGCGCGCAAGAGAACTAAAAAAATTGATTTTGTTCATACAAATGCATGGAAAATATTTTAGTGATTAAAATTGTTTTGTGGGGCAGCTAAGCGCAAAGCTAGTTATCTATAAAATGTCACATGAGCCTGAATGCACGCAAAAAAACGAATATTCGTCGAACTATTTCGATTAAAAATGCATTAGACTAAGTTTTCGGAATACCTTAGTGAAAAAATTTCACAACAAACTACAAGCATGGTTGATGGTATTATATCATCAAGCAATAGAAAATCTTGCACTTCATGTAGAGCATTGGGGATCAATAGTTTCTGAAAAACCGTCAAGACCTGCAACAAGACCATTAGCTGTACTTCAATGCAAAAACGCATTCAAACTATTAAAGATGTAGCATTTGGAATCCATCAAAAGTAAAGAAAACACAGTTGCAGCTTAAAACGGAAAAACTGTTTCTTTTTTTTCATTAATTACACGGAACATTTTACTTTGGCTGCCTACTCAAAAACTTGATGCTGGGACTTTTGGTAGGTTTCTTAGTACGAATTCGTTTACAGGGTTTTTAATTCTTACTTACATACACTTCTAAAATGATTTTAATTGTATCATAATTACATAATTGTACATGTTATTTCATTGTATGAATTGCATGGATGGAGATCTATTATTCATAATTGTATCTGATTTTGTTTTAAAGTAATAAATTCTCTATACCGTAGGCCTCCCCAAACATTGTTATTGCTTTGGCAGGCAATAAAGCAGATCTTTCAAACATTCGTATTGTAGAATACGAAGAAGCAAAGCAATATGCCGACGAAAACGGACTTCTTTTTATGGAAACATCAGCAAAAACTGGAATGAACGTTAACGATATTTTCTTAGCTATCGGTAGGCTAGATAATTTGAATATTTAATTTAAAATGTTTACTATTAATTGTTCGAGTTTAGCTAAAAAATTACCTAAAAATGATGGGGCTAATAATCAAGGAGCTGGTCCAGGAAGAAGGCTAAATGAAAATGAAAACAATCGACAAACGAACAACTGCTGCAAGTGATGTTCTTTTAAAGGTGGGGCAATCACAACACCGATGTTAATCATCGTCTCATTCTAATAGCAATATTCTATTACAGAAATCGGAATATCCAATAAGAAATTCGAAACATTTATGCTGATAATTATAAATAAATGAATCTTTAAAATTAAATCCGATAATATTAATTAAATATAAATATATGAGAATCATATGGTCAAATAAAATAAAGTCAAACTACAAGGATTCCTAATAAATAAAAATCGGAAACTTTATCGATAAATTCATTCACATTTTAAATCAAAAGAAAGCAAAAATAAAGTTGAAAATTTTGGGTGTAGATAAATAAAAAGTGTGCAATTGTTTCTTGCACTTACATACTTGTATTATATTCCAGCTCTCATCTTTTGCCAATGTTTGGTCAATGACGTTTCCAACAATGATTGTTGTTTCACTCAAAATGTATACCACCTTTATAAAAAAGCTCGGAATCATATGAAAGTATTTCTAATCCTTCCTAAACTTTCCATACTTCGTAAAAGTAAAGTAATTTTACTTCAATAACATGAATTAAACTTGATTTTATTGTTTATTTAAACTGTTTACTTTCATTAGTTTTTATTATATTATAAATTAAAGGTTAAAATGTGTTTGAACATTATTGTAATGTATGTATTAAAATTTAAAATGAAAACTGATATAAAATTATTACAAATATACATGATATTACATAATGAATACAATAAACTCTTATTACAACAAAATTTAATAAATGGGTCCCCAAATTTTGTAACTTCCATAGAAGTTGTATGGTAAAGGAAAGCTCAGTGAATGTGACCGTGAAAAGTGAAGCGGCGGACGTCTGACTAAATAAAAACGTCAGGCTGAAATAGAGTTTGATTCTTAATTTGTGCGATATAAGTAATATTTTTAATAGTTTACATTTATGACCCTCAGATATGAGAAGATATATACAAATAACCCTTAGACAGTCGTGTGTGTGTGTGTATATACGCTATAAGTCAGGCTTTGATGTGAGAATCCACAATTTGGTTAAGTATTTCCACTTCGTTTTTAAAATTTTTTCGATGTGTGATAATTAATTTTGAATAGTATTTATTAGGTAGTATTTATAGTATTTATGATTACATTACATTACACTGGCCGACAGCCATTTTGTAACGGACTGTTTGAGAGCATATTCTAAAGGATTTTGGTCCGCTGATTCCAAAAATGATAAAATAAAAAAAATGAAACGAGCCGTTTTCGAGATAATCGGTTTTTAAATTTTTGGCCACTTTACGTTAAGGTCCATCCACTTGAGGAGCCACTACAACTGACATATGTAACCGATTCGATTACAATTAAGATTAAATTAAAGAGGAAGGATGCACGCATATTTTTTGCTAACATTGTTTTAAAATCCGAAAGATAGTTTAAAAGCTTTCGCTGTAATCGTAACTTCAAAAGAGGAATTTTTTAAGAAAAAAGGCAAAAAACTGCTATATATCTGTATGTAAAAATATGTTCCCGAAACTTTTTTACCCAAAATATGCGTGCATCCTTCCTCTTTAATTTAATCTTAATTGTAATCGAATCGGTTACATATGTCAGTTGTAGTGGCTCTTCAAGTGGATGGACCTTAACGTAAAGTGGCCAAAAATTTAAAAACCGATTATCTCGAAAACGGCTCGTTTCATTTTTTTTATTTTATCATTTTTATTTTTATCATTTTTGGAATCAGCGGACCAAAATCCTTTAGAATATGTTGTCAAACAGCCCGTTACAAAAAAAAAGTGTTAATTTGTAGGCTAGTGTTATTACAGTATTTTGTTACGCCACCCTGTGTTATGTCTGCATGATTTACTGCCGGCTAGCAGACTCTCAAACACGGGCGTGATCCTCAACCTCCACGCAGACAAGGGCGGGACAATAAACTAAAAATATAAACTCAACAACGCCAATACCTTATCATGATTGCCATACCCGCTAAACTTACTCAGGTGCTATACACCACGTCATCGTTCAGCCGAGCCTACGATTCTCACCCCGGACATACCCGCCATTAATAAATTCAACTGGACATGTTGAATCGATTCGTAGTTAAGTACATTTTAATGATGAAAGCAAATAAAATTGATTGAAACAGTAAAGAAAACCAGTAAGAAAGTTCGAAAGAAATTCGGCCTGGCCGAATCTTAGATACCCTACACCTAAAAGTTTTAAAAAAAGTGCCGAAGCTAGGATGGGGCGGGGGTGGCGGTCCACTCTGGGCGGCACAATGTCGGGGGCGGCAGTTGTGGAAATCAAGTATTGACTTATTGCATTCTAGGCATTTTTGGGGCTACAAGTTGATTAACCGTCCCGGGGTCCATGAGACCTAGCTACGCCTCTGTATAAATAGTAGGCGTGGTCATTACCTTTTTCAAAACAAAATAACTAGCTTAGTTGTTTTATAATTGTGTTCATTTAAACTTTATTTCCGTGGTAATAAACTTTTTTTCATACTGCTATACTGTATATGTAGTGTAAAAGTGGGCGGACCGACCCAGTTTTGATGTAATAATGTTTTTTTGTAAAAGAAGTTGTTATCTAAAGTTTTATTCAGGAAGTTTATATATTTAACAATATAACCCTCTTTTGCCTGTGTAACCTAAAAGTGGGCGGATCACGCCCATATTTGGCACATTCACGGATAATACTACTCTATACCCAGGAATGAAATTTTGTTGTAATAGCTCAAAAACGAACGCTGATATCACATTTTTAATAAAAAATAGGCGTGGCCGTGGACCGATTTTGCCCATTTTCAATACCAACCTGCCCCCCACATAAAACAATATATCTGCAAAGTTTCATCACGATATCTTCATTGGTTCTCCTGTGATCGTGATTTCAACAGACAGACAGACAGACGGACGGACATGGCTAAATCGACTCAGGAGGTCACGCTGATCAAGAATATATATACTTTTCTATACCTATCGTCTCTAGTTCTATGCGTTACACATTTCGTTACAAAGTGAATATACCCTTACCTTAAGGTGTAGGGTATAATTACGCTTATAGTTTTAAGAATACACTAAAAATACAAAATACATATGTATAACATAAACAGTGGGCACTTTATTACCCGTATTCACCAACTTCGTCAGCGGGTTTTCCTTCAACAATACAAATAGGACAAAATGAAATTATAAGTCGTGTCTACATTCATGCCTCGAGGGAGCTCGCTCGAGACGTTATGCTTTCATAAGCATCACCAAAAAAACCTACTTAAGGCCTTTACAAAATGGTTTGTCTCTCTCTTGTTACATTAAAATTCAAAATAGAAAAAATAAAGGAATGAAATAGACAATATCTTATTAATAGTACTTAATAGTCAAAAATTTCCTTGAACATCAAATAAAAAAGTTAAACATGCACTAAATTGAAAAGTTGATTTAAGTTGGTGGGATAATTGTGGGAGAAAACTTCGTAGATTAAGAAGCACTGGAGCGCCACCAATTTAGCCGTGACCTGCCCCTTTTTCTTTTATATTTTTTTTTATAATATACGAGTATATTGTTTTAAAATAATTATTACGAAATTCAGATAACTAAAGTAAACGGAAAGATTAAACCGGACAAGGAAACAGCGAGGGATAAGTGGACATGTAGACAAACAGCAACAATTGCAAACCTAACAACAGATCAACAAAGCAAACGAGCAGCGAATAACAGCAGCAAGTGAACACCTGTAAACCACATGGATAAAGTATTATATAAAGGACATTACAGGCGCAAATTAGATAACGATACGGAATTTTATTGTAAAAAAGAAATAAAAATATACATTATAAAAATTGTATATTGTTTTAATCCACAAGGAAAAGCAAAGCGAATAGGGCAATTTGAGTAAATTCTAAAAATAAACCAGTAAGACTGCTATATTCGTCCTGGTTGAGTCTTACACCTAAAAGTTTTGAAAAAATTTAATTGAACGAAATAATTTTATTTATTTACATTTTTAATTTATTTAGATTTTTCATTGAAGATCAATAATATTATATAGTGAAATACAAACTGAAACTGGAGGAAATTTGTGGTTATAAGGAAAGCTACCTTATAATCACATTTAATCACAGACGGGCATAAATACAGTCGCGTAGCTAGGGTGCGGCGGGGGTGGCGGTCCAATATCGGGAACGGCAGTATTTTGAAATCAAGTATCGACTTATTGAATTCTAGGAATTCTATTCTTCTATGCTATGCTTCTATTGAGAGAAGCAATAAAATAAATTAATGTACATAGAAAAAATTAAAATCTACTCAGCAACCCAAGGCACGTCAAATGACGTAAAATAGTACTCGTACTGACAGTTTTTTTCGATGTGCCTCCACACCGATTGTAATAATAATTTAATGGAAATGCTTGTGAATGAATACCAGTAATGAAGTGCTCAGTGAAATTTTGCAATAATGTTAGACTAAAAGTTGGTTGTAAGAGTTTTTTCTACTTTCCATCAGATTAATTTATATACACAAAACACTGAAGCATAGGAGTATAATAAAATTAAGTTGTTGTTTATTAGAAAAATAAATAGATCAAATTAGGGATAAGGGATATAGCAGAGGTTACTAATAGATTAGTTTTGGAACCAGCAGCGGAACCAACCCCATCAGAATTGGCAGAAACAGAGGCAGAAGATGAGTGCAGTAACTTAAGGCCAAATGAAGGTGTAACCGTAATTTAAACATCCGAAACGATTGTGGATACGTTATTAACTTTCACAAATGAAGTGGTAACCGTTAGTCCGACATCGGAATCGATTGTTGACACGTTACCAACTTCAAGAGAGAAAATGAATATCAAGTTAAAGAATACTGAATACTAATGAAAATAGCGTAACAGATACAAATCATACGTTTGTAGAAAGAGTGGATTCAGAGATGCCAACGAAAAATTCAAATTTATACCCAAAAGCTCCATGCTTATTTCTTGATGTTACGGTTCCTCCTTGATGTGTTAACGCGAGTAGACGTGTATTTGAGTCGACCGACGGTAGCGCAAATTTTGATGCAAGCAAACCTGTTTATTCAAAGCAAGTTATGGTGTAATATGCGGTTAAATTAACCAAGTTAAGAACTTTATAAATAAAGAAACAGATGTTTTGTTCGTAGTTTCGGTATACTCGGACGAATTTTCTCTCCCATACTATTTAAACCTTATTTTCCGAAATGTTTCTGATTTTTTTTCATCCATGAAGGTTGCAAAACTTTTCTCCCCTTTGCAATGGGAAATATAATTGAAAATGACGTTGGGATTTGATTCAGCTTGCTTGGAGCTCAGAAAAAGGTGTGGTACACTTAAATGCACAAAGAGTCCTCCCAAAAATTGACGAATTTAAGCATATGTGACGGATAAATTCCTGTGAGGAGGAGATCTGTGTATCTGATACCAGGTTTTCTGAATATGTATCGGATGGTCTTGGATTTATATTCGAGACTACTTCCAATGTAAATTGATTTTTCGATATGAACCTGATTGCTCTTTTAAGTATATTTTTGTAGAAATATACAATGGCAATAACAAAATTATGGTGGATATTATGGTATTATTATGATTTCATTTCACTGCTTTAAATATGTCGTGTACTATACATTATTCGGTTGATTCATGCAGCCTGATCTGTTCTTCGTCAGCAACAAAGATAACGTAGTCCGCTCTCTGCACCTTGTTTTTCAATATTCATAAAATAATTCAATAAGAGATTTTAATAAAATTAATCCTCACGCTTTGTATCAGGAGGCTGTGGGCGTCAATTGGGAAGATATTTTTCAAATACCAAGTGTAAATGATCAAGTCTCCCTTTTTCAAAACAACATTCTTTCTCTCGTTAAACACAAGTCACCAATATGGATCAAAACTGTAATTTCTCTCCTAATGATGAAACGGGATGAAGCTTATAGAAAATGGAGAATATTTCATATAGATAAGATTTCAACAAGTACAAGTACTACGAAAGTTAAGCGTATCCAAGATTAGATTTTCCAAATCCCTTTACTACGAAAGTAAGCTGAACAAGTCGTCGTCTGGAAAACATTATGGAACTATATTAGGGATATCGGAGTAGGCCAACATCATCTCAATATTACCCCCTATGTAGATTGTGATCGCTTAAATACTAAATTCACCTCTGTAACGAGTTAAGAGAGTAACGATGCATCACTATATAGTACTATCCCTGACGACTTTGGTTGTGACGATCAGATCGAAAATACATTTCAATTTACTCTTCTAAGCGACGAAGCTGTATGAGAGGCATTATTGTCAATTAAATCTAATGCAATCGGTCACGATGGAGTCAATCCTATATTTATGAAACAGATATTACCACTTGCGCTGCCTTTCATAACCCACATCTTTAATACCATAATATGTACATGAAGTTTTCCTAAAATTTGGAAAGAAGCCAAAGTGATTCCAATTCCTAAGAAGTCGACCTCATAGGTAATGGAGTACCGGCCGATTGCAAGTCCCCTGTTTATCTAAGGTATTTGAAAAATGTATCCTATTATACAATAAATGCTTGAACGTTTCTCATCGCAGAAGCTCCGAAGCAGTAATCAATATGGCTTTTATGCTGATCATAGCTGTAAAACTGCGCTCTTACTGGTGTTGGATGAAATAAGAGTAGTGGATGAAGTAAGAGTAAGAGTATTGATAAAAATAAGTTCCCCTACCTGACTCTACTTGATTTGTCGGCGTTTGACACAGTATACCATGCGCTGTTGCTCCGAACATTGCGTTCTGTTATCATATTCTCACAGACATCGACTATGCTTATCAATTCTTACCTTAGTGAAAGAAATCAGAGAGTAGTCATAAATAATGTCTCATCAAGCTTTTTACCCGTTGTTGGTGGAGTCCCTCAGGGCTCAATTTTTGGGCCTATTCTTTTAATAATCTACCGAATGTTGTAAAAAAATGCATAGTTCAAATGTACGCTGGTTATGTGCAACTTATCATATCTCATCCAGTTCATTTAAAGAAAAGGCAACAATGCTATTTAATGTTGATTTGTGTAAAGTTTACAATTGGTTCCAGGAGAATAATTTATTGGTAAATCTTTCCAAATCCAAAACATTAGTAATTTGCAAAAAGATATTAGATGTTACTAATTTTCCAGCCATAACTCTTGATGGTACTATCATAGAATTGAAACCGCTAAGAACCTTGCCTTAACTTTTAACAGAACTTTAACATGGACAACACATATAAATGGAGTGGTGGGTAGTCTATGGTGGCCTTCGTGCCCTCTGGCACACGAAGTACTATCTTCCTACAACAATTAAATTGCTACTAGACAAAACTCTTATTCTACCTGTTTATTATATTGCTGTGAATTTTTCTGCAACTCCGATAGTGTTAGTAGGAGGAAACTTCACTTACAACAATAAAAGATACTACAATAATAGACAAGTCGGAGAAAAAGAACTTAAGTGGAAACTTTGGAGATTGTGTGACCACAGAAGGAAATAAGGATAATATAGGCAAAATAGATGCTAAAAGAAGAATAAATAAATTGCTGAATGAAATTGAGTTAGATGAAGATTTAAACATAGAAGAAAAGAATTCAATAGAAGAAGTAGTAAGATCGTTTCACGAAGTTTTTCTTCCGGAGACGAACTTTCATTTACAAGTGTATTAAAACACAAAATTCCAACCGCCAATAAATAGAAATAGTATAGATTACCACAAATATATAGGGAAGAAATAAATAGGAGTGAAGTAAAGTAAATAAACTTTAAGATGATGATAAACACATTATTGCACATAGCATAACACCATGGAATTCACCGTTACTTCTAGTGCCCAAGCAAATATTTCACAACGTTAGATATAGCAAGTGGATACCAGGTTTTAGTCGATGATAGGTATAAAGAAAAAACAGTATTTAGCAGAGGATTGGGACATTTCGAATACAATAGAATGCCTTTTGGACTAACAGGCGCCAAAGGATACTGAATCATGGTGAATCAATGGTGCTTTATCCGATCGCCACAAGGTAGAATGTGTAAAGAACATAGGAGTACCGATAAACAGAAACAAAGTACAAGCATTTGTTGGACTAAAAATTATGATAAAAAACGCCTCTAAGAGATCATTACCAATTAACAAATTATTACGTAAAGACGCAAAATTTATCTGGACAGAAGTCTGCCAGAAAGCATTTACACGATTAAAAGAAGCAGTCATGTCACCACCAGTGTTGGCATACCCAGATTTTACAAAAGACCAATTGCTTTCGCTAGCCGAGCGCTGAGCGACACAGAAAAAGATAATCAACAATAGAAAACGAATTCTTAGCAATAGTTTTGGCCACAAAAAAATTCAGAGCACACAAACACAGTCAAAAATTAAAACAGTGAACCAAGGCATCAAAGCGCTAAACACTAAAGATCAAAGCGCAACCGTGGAAAACGATAGAGTGGGAACCGGCAAAGGGGACAGATAACAAGGAACAATGCTTTCCGACCCGAAAGAAATAGAAACTATTATTAAAGACTTTCACAATTCACCACTGAGAGGACATCAGGGTGCAGTGAAAACATATTTAAGAAGCTGGAAGCAATTTAGATGGCTAGGAATGCAGAAACTAGCATGGGCGCGGTCCGCCCACTTTTACACTACTTATACAGTGTTGTATGTCGCGATAGCAATTTCCATCCAAGTTTTCATTAAAGTAAACTTTTCATGAAAGCCAAGTCTGCAACCGCAGCGCTTTGTTTGGTAGCCAGAAGCTTTAGTCAAGCTTTGGAAAACCAAGCCAACAACCATAGCGTTTAGCATTGGTATTGATCGTGGAAGCTAGCTAGTAGCGAGCTTCCAAACCGTAAAAATCATAGCCTTTTGCAGTGACCATAAAACGCTTGGTTCAAAGAAATAATAAAAATAATCCAAAACCAAACGCGGAAGAATTAAATTGGGAACGATTTAATTCTGCCGGTATTGATATTTCGAAATACAAAAATTGCGAAAGAATGGAAATTGCGACACGCGTCAACAGCGATCGACTTTGGATCGGTCGACCAAGCCAAAGTGGAAACAAGAAACAGATTCCAAAGGGAGTCTGAGAATTATATCCAAACGACGAGGTCGTCGTCTCGTCTCTTTAGAAACGCGTACAATAGTGATAAGCAAAGGGTGTAAAGTTGGTTAAGTGGATTCAAGGAAAAGTGTCCTTTTTCCAGTGATAAATAGTTACGCGGAAATAAAATAATATATTATTATATAGAGATAAAATAATATAATAATAAGTCTAAAAATAAAATCAAATAAAATAAAAATATAAATATAAAACAACCTGAAGCGAGGAGTTTTTAATTGGAATCAAGAAGACACCACTACCATAAGGAGACCACCCATAAAATAGATACAACAACAGTATAGTTAATTTTTACCACCGAAATGAGGTTAAAATTTGACCGCAATAATAAAACTACTAAGCTAGTTATTTTGTTTTGAAAACAAGTAACGACCACGTCTGCTATTTATACAGTAGCTAGGACTCATGGAGTACGGGACGGCTCAGTTAACAAACTTGCAGCCCCAAAAATTCCTAGAATTCAATAAGTCAATACTTGATTTACAAAACTGCCGCCCGGTTGGACCACCACCCCGGCTCGTTCTTCTTCTTCCCTAATTGTTCACAACCTAAAGAAATCAGCTCAAGGGATATCAAGCGATATATTTATGTATTCATTTTTCTCCACTTCGCCACATTGCATTTTTTCTTCAAAAGACTTTTGGAAAAGACTTATTTAAAAAAATTAATCAGAAAAACTTTTTTCGACAAGGTTTTTCAATGTCTTTTAAAAATAAGTCTTGAATAAGATTTATGGGTATGACTTTTATATTTAAAAGCAGTTCATCTATACACCTACTCAGCGGTAAATACGTCTATCGATGACACAATTCTTTTAAAAATCATCCACCACTTATTAGGCAGGCTCGTACTTAATTATTTTCCTAATATGGTATATAAAATGAATATATGTATGTACAAACATATGTACACTTAGTCTTAAATGTATAATTAAATTAAATTTTTAAATAAATAGTAAAATTTATTAATATAATATTTAATAATATTTAATATAATATTTAATATAATATAATATTTAAATAAATATTAAATATCTATTTAATATTTAAATATTTAGTCTTAAATGCACAATTAAATTAAATAATTATTTTTTAATTAAATAGTAAAATTTTAATATTATATAACGTTGTGTCCACCTCCATCAGATAATGAATAAAATCAGTTTTGTTAATTTTACTATCATGTATTTTGGAACGATTTTCCGTCATCCCGTGTCAACGGGACACATCATATACATCATATACCTACCCGGTAGGAAAACAAACACAATTTAAACTAAATTGTACTATCAGCCAAAAAAAAACCCCAATCACCGAACCCCTTTATACGGTAACTAAATCTATAAAAGTAACGAAGATTCATTAAAGTTACTCCGTTAAAGTTTTTAGTTTCTTAACTACATATGTACACACTTAAAAAACAACTTCGTTACTTTAACGTTAACGAGCCGAAGTAACTTCCTTACATTAACGATAACGATCAGACTAACGATCTTACTTTCGTTACATTAAAGATAACGATCAGATTAACGATCTTACTTTCGTTACTTTAACGTTAACGACAAATTAACTTCGTTACTTTAACGTCAACGAAGACGTCTGGGAAAGTAATGAAGTTAAATGAACTTTAACGAAAAGCAACTAGTTAATTACTTTGCCCAACTTGGAGCCAAAGTGAATGGCGACACAGGGTCGCTCATAAACTTAGTTTATAAATAATTCAGGTAATGGCAGATTCAGGTGACTGGGCGAAATAAGAAACAAAAAACCAATGAACCACTCAGTAAATGAATGGCACGATAAACCGATCACTTTAAAAGTTTTTGGTTATTTCAGCTAATTTTTTTTGTGCATTGGTACAAACTATATTGCATATCTAATATAAAAGAAAAAGTTTGACAATTAATTTTCATTTTTCTTGGTATGCTTCAAAGTATGATCAAAGATTGGACTGACTGCAATGGGATCATAATTAATGTTTCTAAAATGCAAATTTTACCAGTTTTTAAGGGAAACTGAATTTTGTGATCTTCCGGATGTGGCTCGGAAATCAAAAACTAAGAATGTCTACGTCAGTAACTAACCTCGGTTATTGGATTAACAGTAAGCTCAGCTGTACAGATCACATCAATAATGTGGTTCGTAAAATGTATTTTACTTTACGTAGGTTGAGGATCTTTGCTGCTCCTACCCCGATTGATACAAGACGGAAACTTGTGATCCAATTAATTATTCCCTATATATCCTTTTTCTCCGTAGTCTTAGTAAGCTTGATTCAGTCTGTTCTAATATTATCGGTTCCCTTCAATTATGCCACTACATATTAGAGAGCTGCACAAGATGTCTTGAAACGCACATCAAGACACAACAAAAATTTCAAGCCTTGCACTGCTTGCTTTTTTTGCTTTCGAATCAAGACATTGACTGGCGAAAGCGTGCTGATAGCAAAGCACAACAAAGGCAATAGCATTCATTGCTTTTTTGAACGAAAAGGCAATGCATGACAATTGATAACGCATGGCAACGTAAAGCAACGAATGGTGTTATTAAATTTAAATAATTTAATAATAATTTATATTTAAATAGCGTAAAAACATGAATCAAACTTAACTTAACATTTTTGTAAATGCGCATGTTGCCCGATCTTGCAAAAGAATGTGCCGTTCATATCATTGCGCATCGTTGCCCACATCATAGCAGTATTGCTATTTTCAATGTCTTGTTGCCTTCCTCAAGGCACTATTGCCTTTTCTGCTTACAATTAAAGCTATATTGCCTTCACAGAAAAGCAAAGCAACACAATGTCTTGTTCGAAGCAGTAGACGGCAAGGCAGTCACGGCTTGTTCGGGTAGTTGCCTTGAAGTGTTCGTGTCAAATCGTTCATTTATGCACGACAGTGCACTGCAAGGCAATACTGTGGCATGGTGCCTTTAGCAATTCAAGACATCTTGTGCAGCTCTCTACTACATACATATGTATGTTTTTGGCCGTCTTGTTTATGATCACTTGGCCCAATGCAGAAATGCAATCTTAGGCTATGATATTTTTTGCTACTTACAAATCAGAAATGGTGTTTTCCTACATATACTAATTCACACTCAGATTCCAGTTTATATGTATGAGAAATTACAATTTGGTAGAAGCCTACCTGCAACTCATTACGCCGATTTGTAAATCCTTAAATGCAAGCAGATTCTTTGTCAATGCTATCAGGTTATGGAACTCTCTGCGCAGTAGAATAACTGGGATTGTCGGGGAGGTTACTTTCAGGCAGGGTATTGTACATGCTTCGTTTAACTCTATTCTTGATCGTTACTTCTCTCTTATCTTTCTTCTCTCATTGCTTTCTCCTCCATTGCTCCTTCGTAACTTCATTTTAGCATTTACTTATGTCTTTCTTCTATCTTTCTATTCTTTAAGCTTTAATTATTATAACAATTTAGCAATCTATGTACTATAAAAGACTTGTTTTATTGTGCTCCATATTCGTAATTACTAAATTAAATTAAAATGCCTATATTGTGTGTGTTTTCATATGCTACTGTTGTCGTCTGTTTGTAATTGAAAAATCGCGCGATTTTTTATAACAATTTTTTGCATGCGGTGCTTAACTAATGAATGAATCAATTAAATCATTTGAATATTTTTAAAGCATTCACATCAATATAAACAAGAAGAATCAAAATGCATAACTACAACTTATACCAGTATGGAACGCGATATACATTTTTAATGGAAAAGGTTAAAAATTAATAATAATTTAATAATTTCAAATTTTACCTTCCACGAAGATAATTGCAAAAAAAGTAGACTAAAACATTTCATACAAAGTGGAGTAGTAGAATCGTCAACAAACAAAGTTTTTTTTCAATTTGAGGGATCGAAATATTTGAAGATAAGAATTTTTTCATCACAAGTTTTAGTTTTGTTGGAAGATCTAAATTATTTTGAACGTGAACAAAGATCTTCAGTGAGGGATATGAATTGAGCGATATAAAAAAGAAACGTTTTCCGAACCCTGATGTATACCAACCGAATATCTTCTATAGGAAATATAGGGAATAATTTCAAAGGCTATAACTCAGAAACCAGCGGGAGGTCCGGGAGATGATATTGTTGTTATTGGGGTTTGCGTCACAAGTAACAACAACACTGTGAGCATTACCGACGGATCCCTAACTGTTCCCAAATCTGGATAAATAACTTTGACTTTCTTTCGGTTGTAACCAATATTACATTTTTTTAACAAACATATTTAAATGAAATAATAAATGTCAAAATTTTTTTCTTGTGATCCTAGTTACGCTTAAACAGTTTACTCAATGCTGTGCTTTCAACGCTTCCGTCTCTGGTCGCTTTGGGGTAACATCATCATCGCTACTTGAAGAGCTGTTGGATAAATCATTTTGACCTTGGCTTCTTTTGACGGGGATAGTATAGGGAAACTGTTTGTTCTGTTTTTCTAAGCCAACTTTAAGGCGTTCGAGAGCAGTACGGTTAATATTTTCCAGACAAACATCCTTGACTGCTTCATTTAAAGTCAACAAAGCATCTTCGTATTTTTCATTAGCTATCTGAATGTCAATAAGGCAAGAATAGGCGTTACCAACCGCACCTTCTGATATCTTTGAGGAACGCAAATGGCTGATAAGCCTCTCTGCCAACTTTTCGTTCTTTTCTTCGCGAGCAGTTTTTAAAACACCGTGGAACATGACACGTGGAGAGTTTTTAAGATACTTATTCCATATAGATTTCGAGGCCGCTGCGTCGCCAAGCATTATCAAATGCATCCAAAGAACATTCATAGGTCCAAGAATATTATGTTTAGCGTAAAGCTCAGCAATTTCCTCAACTGCAAATCACAAGGAAAATATATATAAATATATAGAATAATTATTATTCTCAAAACTAAACTAAATTTCTAAAAATATAGTAACCTATAAAACTCTATAGGCAACTAAAAATGCATACGTACTCGGGCAATGAACTTTTTGCGTTTAAATGGGGAACAAATATACTTTTGAAGTATGCACGAACATAAAGAGGAGTGGACTTACATTTCTGTGTCATTTCTGGATGCTTTTCCAAAATACCCAAAGCTCCGCCTCTTGGAAATTGATCTCCCAATTTCGCGACCTCATCGGCCGATTTCGCATTTGTAATATTATCCAGCAATAGTTTCATATACTCTTCAATCCTCCCAGCCATTATGTAAGCGTGGCAAAAACGATTATCAAAGGAAACCAACTTTTTCTCTTCATCCGTTAGTTGATTACTTACGTGTTGCATAGTTTTTACATCACCAGTAGCAGCAACTTTGTTTAGATAAAATTTGAAAATTTGTTTTTTTGGGTAATGCTTTTGTTCCAATAAATCGTTTATATACTTTGTGGCTTCGCTAAGGCGATCGGCACGAACGAGTAGTTCAATTAAATGAGACAAATCTGTAATGCTCAGTTCCTGGTTCTCCTTGAGATTTTTATGCAATTGCATAGCTGTTTCTAAGTCTCCAGTCCGAATGGCTTTACGGAACAAAGATATATTATCCAATTGAGGTTGCTTTTCACTTATTTCGAATTTTCTTATGTTTTCTTTGATCATTTCAGGCACTACAAAGGGAATTTCAAGATTTTTCTTTTCCAAGAATTCGGCCAACTTGTTGAGGAAAGTGTCAGTAGGTGTAATGCTTTCTTCCTGCATTTTTGTCCACAATCCTAAAGCTTTTTCGATATCATCTGTATTGTAATAACTCAATAAAAGATTGTAATAAATATTATTCCTATCAATGTGATATAAATCCCTGGTAGCTTCAACAAGTCCCTCTAGTGCCGGTATCATGCCCTGGTTTTTGTAACGTTCACAAGCATTATCAATTCTATGTGGACGTGCACGTAAACCTTGAGTTTCTAAAATCTTTCTTGCTTGCCGAATGCGCCCACATTCTATAAACGAAAAAACCAAATCATACAGACTGTTAACTTCGCCGTGAATAGTAGTGCTAAGATCAGTTAACTTTTGTAAGTTAGCGGCATCTTCGTTTTGTATAAGTCGGCATGCCAGTTCATTTTTCCATGGTGTAGTCTTATAAGTTTCGCAAATGTATTCAAATACTTCCATAGCCTTTTGTAAATCATCCCGGACAATATGAACCTGAATAAAAAGACGTAAGCATTTATAAACGAATTTTATTACATGAACTACCCCATTTCCAAGTGTAAACGAAATTGTAAATGAAATGTTTCAAGTGCAAATGAGAATAGGTCAATAGTAAATGAGAACAGATAAAATGTAAATGAGAATAGAATGGGATGAGAATTGTAAATGAGAACAGATAAAAAGAGACCATTTTTTAAAGTCACGAGTGTATTTAAAGCCATCAACCTTAAGTTTTTCTTCTTAAACTTTTCGCTATCTTATCTAATTTATTTAAAAGCATGTTTTAAATTTATTTTAATAAATATTTTATTGTAATTGGATCAGAATTCTTAAAAGCTATAGTAAATTATAATGAATAATTAATTAAAATAGTGAATTATTTCACATGCCAACTTGCATGTCCATTTTATCCAATGCTGGTTGGTGGAATGTGCTAATGTGCAGTATTGCACGTGTACAGTCGCTGGTGAAGACGGCGAAAATCAATTTTTCTTTTCTTCCAACTCTTTGTCTTCCTGAAATACTGCCACTGTTCACCCAACGGAATGCGGTTTTATAATTAACACCCAGTGAACTAGTGAGATCTTTCCAATCGCTTCCGCGGTTGGCTGCTTCTACATTTCTCTTCTTGTCTTGAGCATTGTACAACTTGTTTTTCTTACGTTCTATATCTTCTTTAGTTAACAAATAACACATTTTGTTAACAAAGTAATTGATATTAAATATTAGTTACCATCAATATTTGCTCTTTGGACACGTGGATTCTGTATTTACACAATATATGTATGTATGTATGTGAAAAATGTGATTGCAGGTCAAAACCCAAATCACTTTTTTTTCGCGGCTCATCGTTCTTACACAAATAGCACAATTTTCGCTGAGTTCCATTTTTTTTAAACAGCTATGTATAATATATTCGAAACACTTATGTAGATATTTAGAATATTTCGAAAAATTTTTCTCCTGAAAAAAATTTCCAAGCATGGTTCGCAGTTTCTAGCAATGGTTCGCAATATTCTATAGGATTCAATATTAGAAAGTTGAAGAAGAAACACTTAAGGTTGACGGCAAATACACTCGTAACTAAAAAATTGTCTCATTTACACTTGATCTGTTCTTAGTTACAACTGATCTTACAATTGATCTTATTTACAACTAGTATATAAGCCTTTCCTCACCAGGAAGTTATTATTTTCTATTTATTTCGTAAAAAAATTGCGAAGCTTTTTGGACTTTCTCAGCTTACTATTGAGAAATTACACTATTATGAAAAATTATTAATTTTTGAAATTATTAAATTTTTCATAATAAAATCTGACAAATTAATCAGCACAATCTAGGAAAAAAACTACAAATTTCCTCCCAATCCGATTTTTTGCAAAAAAATGGCAAAGCCGTTTGGATTTTTTAAATTTTCTAAATCTCTTTTTAAAATTTTTTAAATCTCATCAACATTAGATGCCCAGAAACATCTGTGAAAATTTTCAGGTTTCTAAGAGATGTGGAAGTCCAAAAAAAAGTCCCGGACATATTTTGCTAACAGAAACGCACAGGGATTTTATATATATATATTATATTCCCATTTACACTTGGAAAATCTCATTTAGAATTGGACAATCTCATTTACAGTTGACCTATTCTCATTTACATATGGACAATCCCATTTAAAATTGACTTATTCCACAGATCAAATAGTATACAGAAGACGCATCTCGTACAAATCAAGTTTTCTTCGTGGGTTCCAATATTGGGACCCCAGCCAACAGAGAGTAATCGTGCGAAATTCTTCTCTCGGCTTTTCACATATACATACATACACGACAGCACTCGTCGTTTTTTCACACCGACATTAGCGATCGTTCTTAAAAAGAACAGTCAGTCGACGTACAGACTTCAAGCAGAGTATATCGTACTGTTTTATGAATGCACTGTGCAAAATGTTTAATTAGGAATGGGAGAATCACTTTTTGTTTTTTGAAAATAATTTAGGCGAACCACATTGTCAGATTTCTTGATCAATATTGACTCCAATATCATTCCCATTAATTTTTGTGGTTCCTTTTTCTTATTGGTGCGCCACTCGTGCTTCCATCTTTTCAGTGTACCTCAGAAAGAGATTTCCATCGCAAAACAAGCACTTTGTCTGATCTTCCGCTCAGCTGTTCTAACCGTACCATAAGTTGGTGTTAATAAAAAAGAAGTGCTTGGATTTCAACCAGTGCGAAAGAAATAATATGATTCTGCTCATGGATTAAATGGCGATTAAAAGGGAATCGTGATACAATTCCAAACTAGATGCAGTGGATGGGTTTGAGGAAAATGGGTTGAAAGGACAAACCATATTGGTACACAATTACATATGTGTTTTTATGATTAAATCATGGTTTTCCAATTGGGCGCTTCCATTTAATTATTTTGTTTCCAAAAATGGAATTTTTGCCGATTTTAACATTTTAACAATTTTGAACAGTTTTGACATCATAGTTAAAGTTGTCACTTGTGACCAAGAGTCTTCGAAGAGGAATTGGGAGATACTAGCAGTCTAGCAAAACAGATGTACGCACACATAAACGTTGCTCTCTCGTTGCTTCTCTTTGTTCGTGATTGCTTCTCTCTGCTCACGTTTGCTCTCTCCTTGTTTGATCTTCCTCTCAGTTGTTCCGCCCGCATCGTCAAATGAAAAGGCATCGCCGAGATGCGTCTTCTGTATACTATTAAGTATAAATTTTCTTCCGATCACAAAATTTGATTTTTTGACGGAATTTTTCGGAAATATGCAACAATAGAACAAATTGTGGTTGTTCTAAAACTGGTTGCGGTCCGTCCACTCAAAGGTGTACGGTATTTAAGATTCAGTCAGGCCGAATATAGTAACTCTATACAGGATACCCCGTAAGTAATGTGTACTCGGCGTGTACCTTTGTAAGGGCTACCTGGGCTGCTCAGAAAAGAAAATATAAAAGAAATATTTACAAACTGCTCTAAGAGTCATGTCACTTCAAAAAAGCTTTTTTTGCTGTCCATAATCATATTATTGGGCACTACAACGAAAAATTTGGGAATTAGCTGCGGATTTTTTTTTAAATATTCTTGAATGTTTGGCATTTCCCATGTGCAGCACAATTTATGACTAGCTGTTTCTTCCAAAAACTTCTGCAAACAAAAGCTTGGGACTTCTGTTTTCTTAATGGCTGATTTTAAGGCTTCTGGCTTCTATAAAATGTTTTTCCAAATTTTTTTTTTAAATATGAATTTTGGAATTAATTTTCTCAAAACCCATTTGACATGGGAATCTAATGGAAAAATTATGTTCAGGAGCATATATTTGGCTTCAAAGTCATTTAAAAATTATCTAAAGGGTCCGCCATCTAACGTTTTTTTTCAACTAGTGCTTATTTCGTGAATGGTAACACTTAGCTCATGTCTGATTTGACAGATAATTAGTTTTATCCTTCCGCTGAACGAATATGGTTGTGTATACGCTTGAACAACGCTGGGAAATATTGCGACATTAATTTGAAAATCATGGTAATTTTGCAGAATGTGTGCGAAAAAAAATCATCTTTTCAGATGAAGCTCATTTTGATCTTGACGGGTATGTAAACGAGCAAAATTGTCACATTTGGGGCACAGAAAACCCGCACGCATACATTGAAAAGCCGATGCACCCAAAACGAGTCACTGTTTGGTGCGGATTTTGGACCAGAGGCATAATTGGGCCATTTTTCTTCGAAAATGAGCAAGTGGCCGTTACAGTCAATGGCGATCGTTATCGGGCCATGTTGAACGAATTTTTGTTCACAAAAATTGAAGAGGAGGATGTTGGCAACATTTGGTTTCAACAGGACGGCGCTACGTGCCACACAGCCGAAGCTACACTCGATGTTTTGCGCCCTGAAGATCGCATTATCAGCCGCAGAGCTGATGTCGTTTGGCCACCGCGGAGCTGCGATTTGAACCGTTGGACTATTATTTGTGGGGTGACGTCAAAGATAAGTGTTACGCTGACAAGCCAGAGACAATTGACGCTTTAAAGAACAATATTCGTGAAGCCATTGGTGAAATACAGCTGCACACAATCGATAATGTGCTTAAAAATTGGACCGATCGTGTAGGCTACTGCATGGCCAGCCGAGGCAGCCATTTGAATGAAATTATTTTCCATTATTAACCGGAAGGATTGTACTTTCAAATAAAAAAAGAAATTTGAGAAAATATTCAGTAGTTTTTTTTAGCATTTTCAAAAAAAAAAAGTTATTTGGCGGACTCTGTAGATATCACCTTTTTTAAAATATTTTTTTCCGTTGTTAAGTACGGTTTTTAGAATTGACCCAACCTAAGCGTCCTATTTTTTGTGCCCTCTTATGCGAATCATCCTGTATAATATTGAAAGACTAAATCTGTTTGATTAGAAGTCATAATGTTTCATTATACAGGGTGTTTCGCATAAGAGGGCTCAAAAGACTAGGAAGTGTAGGATGGGTCGAGACATGAAAAAAATCGTATGGGAGGGAGAGGGGTCAATATCCGCCCTTATAGACGAGAGGGACCATTTTAGAAAAATTCGACTTAACATTGGAAAAAATATTTCAAAATAATGGTTAGACTTAGATAACTTTTGCTTGCTGATTTTCAAAGCCAAATATCTGCTTCTTAATATCCTTTTTAAATTAGGTTCCTATGTCAATCAGTTTTTGAGAAAAGTAATGCCAAAGTTAAAATTTGGAAAAAAAAATCCGAAAAAAAATTTTTGGTCGCAATTTTTTACAAAAATTATTTTATTAGGTATAAATTATCTTCAAAGTAGAAAATGCTGTAACCAATTCTAGAGAAAATGCTTCAAACCGAAAGGTTCTATGTTTTGTAGTTTCCGAGAAAAGTGAAAATTACGAAGCACACTTTCCTTTCAAATACCAATTTTTTGGCTACTTGTGTTTTATTACTGGTGCAAAAATATGGAAGATCGCTCTGCGGAAGGAGTTTAGTTCGTAATTTTCACTTTTCTCGGAAACTACTAAACATAGAAGCTTCGGGTTTGAAGCATTCTCTCTAGAATTGATTAGAAAATTTTATGGTGAGAAAAATATTTATACTTAGGGTGTGTGTCAATTGGTTACTTTTTACTAGTGGTAAGTAATGTTGAAATAAATTTACTCTGGTGAGTAAAATTTTGTTATATTTGCTGTGCCAATTCATGGATGAAATTTTGACAGAAACAAAATTTTGTGTTTCAAGATTGTCTGAAAAATTAAACAAATAATTATGCATACAATATCAAAAAAGTATTTTCCTTTGTTATTAGCTATTTTATTAAAAGCACAACATCTTAAAAAAATTAACAGAATGATGCTAATGCTAATATGCGAGAAAGAGACCAGACATGTTAGTGTTTCAAGGAAATGCAACAAGGGCAACGATTAATTTTTTGAATTCTTTTAATTTTTCGTAGGGTCTCGTGTATCTTAAACCAAAAGTATATTCCGATACAATAAATTCTATAATGAATGGAGAAGATAGAGCGACTCGCAAGCATTTAAGAGTATGCTACAATTCTTTCCGAAAAATATCGGATTTCGTTCCTCTAAAACGACATGGGTGGTCAACGGAATATGAAGTGATGTGCTTTTTATATTGGATGGCCTGTGGATGCAGCTACAGAGTTGCTGGAGAATTCATGGGATTAAGCCGCTTTACGGTGAAAAATATCATTCACAAGCTTTTAGATGTATTTCTTGAAATGCGCCACATCATAAACCATGGATCTGCTGAGGATTATGAAAGAACTGGTATAAAATTTTGTAGGAAAGCTAAATCAATGGCTTTTAGAAATGTTATTGGCGCAATTGATGGCACACATATTCGAATTCAATGCCCAGTCAATAAGCATGACGAATATATAAATCACAAAAAATTCTATTCCATACAAGCTCAAGCAGTTGTTGACAGCAATTATAAGTTCACAGATGTATTTGTGGGTTATCCTGGATCAGTTCACGATACACGTGTGTTCCTTAACAGCCCAATATTCAACGCAGGCACTTATCCTCCGAGGGGATATTTTTTGTTAGGCGATAAAGGATACCCTTGCCAAACAGAGCCAGTAGCAATTATTACTCCTTTTAAGGAACCTTTAACGTCTTGGCAAATGAGATTTAATGCGGCTCATAGTCAAGCAAGAATTGCTGTGGAATGTGCATTCGGAATGCTTAAATCAAGATGGAGGAATATATTCAACAGAGACCTTGAACTCAGCGTAAAAAATTGCATCAAGACTATTTTCGCTGCATTCATTTTACACAATGTTTGCATATTACATGATGACTTCGATCCATACGATGTATCAGTTGAGCTTCTCTCACATGCAGATCCAACCGAATCATCACTATCTGACTCCGAAGAAGGAATATTACAAAGAAATGCCATGTTTAACGAATTCTTGCAGTCTAGTATATAGTATATGTATAATATGGTATTTTATAAAATTATTTAAATATTTGACTCTTTCTGAGCGGTAATTTGAAAATCACGAATCCAGCAACTGGGAGAATTTATGCAAATAAGAACAAAACAATGTCCCCTTCTTGCAATCTTATACTGCTATGCGAACTACTAAAGAAAAAACAATTTTGTTATAAAAATAATTTAATTTATAACTATTATTATTTTCAATAAAGAAAAACAATTTTGATTTAACTGGTCGGAACATTCATTAGTCGGAATCGGATGACTCTATCAACAGTGATGTTGTGTCAATATGCGGATAGTCTGATTGCACCATTTGTCCGAAAACTGAAAGCAATGAAGACATTTGCTTCCTTGTTCTTTTTTCACTTTTTGTGATAAGACGCTCTAGCCTATCCAAACGGCTGTGAGAGCGATGGGACGATGAGGGTCTTGGGGATGGATGGGGCGATTCACTTCTTGGTGTGGTGGACGGTGTTGTGGAGCGACTTTCAGATTGGGGCCTTAACACCCCCTGGCTTGAGTCTAGGAGGAATGGAGGGTTGAAATTGTCCTTTCTACCTGCATACGTCTTTATAATTTCGAAAAAAGGCCAATCTTCCGCATCCTCCACAGACAACTCATCTGCCGTACCTTCACCCGTCCTGATACGGCTAAGTTCTTTATATTTCTTTATTAAAGAGTTCCACTGATTTTTGCAGCTGGTGTGGTCTTTGCTGGGATCCAAAAGTGTTTCTTGGAGGGAGCCCGCCACTTGTCTGAAAAAAATTGCATATGAAAATGCATAAACGTGAGCTTACTAAATTTGCTTACCTCCAACCATCGTTGCTGTTGGCATTTTTTGAACTAAAGAGTTTGTCCAGCTCTATTCTTCTTGTTAATAATGCCATACGGTCGCTGTTACTCCCTAATATAATCGAAATAAGAACATTTTAACATTCAGTGAAACTTTATACAGCATATTTTATTTTATACTTACATGTAATATAAGTTTTCCTAATTTTCTTTTCCATTTTTTAATAATTTTAAATATTCGACGTTGAAGATAATATTCAACGGTTGTCAAAAATTTACCTAGCCCTCAGGGCTACGTAAAATTTTGAAGTTTGAATTCACCTCACTCACGTCAAAATTTCAGTTTCTTATGTCAAAATTTTCCAAATCGAGGAAAAAGTAACCAATTGGCACACACCCTTAATAACATAATTTTTGTAAAAAATTGTTTTTCGGAACTTTTTTTCCAAATTTTAACTTTGACATTAGTTTTCTCAAAAACTGTTTGACATAGCAACCTACTTTAAAAAGGATATTAAGAAGCGGATATTTGGCTTTGAAAATCAGCAAGTAAAACTTATCTAAGTTTAACCAATTTTTTTTGATATTATTATTATTTTTTTGATTTTTCAATGTTAAGTCCGATTTTTATAAAATGGCCCCTCACGCTTAAACGGTGGGAAATTGACCCCCACCCCCCTCCCAAACGATTTATTTTTTGTCTCGACCCATCCTACACGCCCTAGTCTTTTGAGCACTCTTATGCGAAACACCCTGTATAAACTTGGACTACATAATATACCATATTTCATAATATAAAATAAAATATTCGTAGTTGCTATTTACCTTTATAAGAGGACCCAGCAGCACATTTTTTGGCATTATGTAATTGTTTTGAATGAAAACATCAAAAATTTTTTGCAACTTCTGCGCATTGCCAGTATCCGCAATTTTGTTCATAATACGCCAAACGATAGTGATGTAATTAAAAGAACCTTCACCATCACTGAATGGTTGTGATTTTTTATTACGCTCTAGAAAACATAAGGCATCATCCAAACGGTCCTCGTTAAGCAGAAGTTCAACAATTCGAACAGTTTTAATGTTATCGATAACAAAATTTTCTTCATTAGTTTTCACCTTCTCATAAAGATTTAAGGCCTCAGTAAGTTTACCGTAGTGCGCATAGAGGTCAATAAGCTGTGCCCATACACCTGAATAGAGCTTGAAGTTTTCCGATTCCAATTGTGAAACTACTTGCAAGGTCTTGGTCAAGTTTTTGGAACGGAAACAGGCCATTAGCAAATGTTTTTTTAGATTTGTAGCACTCTCCTGTCTTGATTCAACATTAGCAATAAAACGTTCAAGTTCTATTAGGCGAGGAAAAATAAATAAAGCATTGATTTTTTATTAAAGTTAACGTACCTTCAACAGTCATTGATTCCACGCTACGTTTATGCACGCCATTATTTCTGAGATGCACCGGTTTCAGTTCACCAGAGCTCAATTTTTCGAGTAATTCCGATATATGAGGTGTCATTGCAGAACCAATCAGTTCGGAAAGGTGGGTTGCATTCTTGCTACTCATCGAGAGACCATGTTGCACCAATTCCTCCAATAATTGCTCTACAATGGTGAGACAGTCTTGCCGAAAATATGCATAAGTGTCAATTAAAATTCGTCCAACAAAATCGGATTGGTTTTTGCCGCTTGGCAATATTGATTCTTCTGATTCAATTATTGGTTCACTTTCAGTATCAAGCATTTGTTCTTTTGTGTTCTGTTGCTCGTTATTATTTATTTTACCAACACGGTTAACGCTGTCGTTTATTTGCCTTACAATTCGGGTAAACGCAGCGTAATTATTAGTTTTGGCTAATGTTTGGATCATTGGCTGTTTAAAAAGTAGTGGTGGATAAAAAGCTTTATACGACTCCATTATTGTGGCAGCGTCCTCTATTTGATTCATAGAAAGGGCTACAAATGCTGCTGAAGAAGCAGCAGTTGCACTGGAAATACCTGAATCACGTAAAAGGTTAATGATTTTATCCCAGTTTTTTTCTCTGAAGTTTGGAATAACATAGTCACGCAGTGTTTCAGAATTGAGCAGAACCTCGAACTCTTCGCGAATGTGACGTATAATATTAATGATCTGATGAGATTCTACTGTGCATATTATTGGCCAGAAATAATGTTGGCGAATTGGCAGTCCAGAATTTTTCATTTCTTTGAGTAAAGTTAGCGCACTGTTAGTCCTTCCATTTGTAAGTCCAGCCTCAACAGCTATTATAAGAGCTTTTGAATGGAGATCTGAAAGATTGGATTGAGAAAGTTTGTATTTATATTGTTTTTTGTTTTCAACCTGCCTACCTTCATCCGTCATTGTTTTGCAAATGCTTAAAATTTTTTCAATGGGACGATTAGCCTTCAAAAGCTGCTTAATGAAAAACGTGCCAGCGTCTATTAATTGACCATCAGAACGTGTCGAACGTGGCATAAGTCGCAAAATCTTCAGTCCCACATCTTCATAGCCGTTGTTAATTAATCGGAGAATTGTGTTTACCGCATCTTGATTAAATCCAGCAGAAAATCTCAGCTTTTCCAATACAACTTCAACTTTGGCGATATTATCATTTATAGTCAAGTTGTAGACAACGTCTAGCAAATCTTTGTCCAACAAGTAGACTTCGTTTTTCTCACATTCATTGATTGTACTGATCACTGCATCGATATCACCATGTCGTGCATAACAGCACAAAATAGTTGAATATGTTTCAGCACTGGGCTCAAGTCCTGCTTGCTTCATAACTGTTAAAATCCCTTTAGCAGACTCCATGTCGTTAGCCTATAATTTAAATAGTTCAACATTTATTTAGCTTATATTAGATTTCAAAGAAAAACAATTGTCTTGAAAATGGTAATGGAAATTGACAAGGAGCACAAAAGAATTGTATTATTAATTTTAATGCACCTCAAATGTAAATATGTAAATTAAAATTTATAATATATTATAAGCTAGTGCTTAATGTAAATGTTTAAGGCTTTTTGCTATATGTATAATAACACACACATACATACTTTGTTTTTATGTGGTTAAGATTTATCAGAACCTTTCGATTATAACCTTTCCATTTTAATACATTCAATTAAGATAATCTTTCATGAACGAAAAGCTGCGAAATTTCAAACTCACAACCTTATTCAAAGTCACGGTGACTAAGACGACAATCGTCTCTGACGAGTCACGACGACGTAACAAAGTTATTCCAGGAGTCACGAAAATCGTTGTCTTGCTATTACGTCGAGGTCACCAACTTTTTAGTTTGTAAAAAAAGTTTGTGGTTAATTTCAATTAATAAAAACCTTATAAAATTGGGTTTTACGCGAAGACAGGTTTACAAACGTTCCTATAATATACAATAAACTTAGCAAATTATATTTAGATTAATATTAGTGTTATTGTATATTATTTTGCTTAAATTATGGCAAAAAATGTGCCATAGTTTTTCTCTTGTTTCCAGTTTTTCTTAACAGTTGAGAGACGATTTTTTAAAACGACCGTGACTCTAGGAATATAAAGGACGCGCGAAAGACGATTTTAATACGACTGTGACTCTTGGAATAAGGCTGTAAATATTCATATAGTTACGATATAAGATTCAAAAATATGAATTCACTTACTTGCGAGTGTCCTAATATTAATGAATTAAAAACATTCTCATTAACGGGCAAGTTTTTTTCACGCATAAATTCCAGAATCCGTGTCGCTCCTTCGATATCGCCCTGCTGACAGTATCTCGCTATTAAACGCTGATATGTTACCCGATTGGGCTCAATGGATTTGCTTTTAATTTCAGCTAAGAAATCTGTAGGTGAGAAAGGGTGCTCATTTTCCAAGTAAACACGAAGCAACGCATTGTAGTGTGAGATGTCCATCGGAACATTGTGAGTATTCAGTGTTTTCCAGATTTCTTTCACCAATGCAGTTCTTACTTCAGGCATTTCTTCTGGGACTAAGTTCCCACAGCAACGTATGAGCAACAGCGATTGTGAACTGGTAGCTGAACGCTGAAGACGAATTCCTTCAAGCACATCTTCAATGTCACGTCGTGAAATACGTCCAACTCTACGTACATCTTGATCAAGGCGTTTAAGCTGCTTATCTAGTGTAAAATCAGCTTTGGGAACAGCATTAGCAAAATCTCTATAAAATACGAAAATTAAAAGTTAATTTTAAGGTTATGCAAACATTTTCCTGAATAAATACATTGTTAACAATGTTGTTACATGAAAAGCTATTTTATATGGCGGAATGTAAATGAATAATACAAAATAAGCCCTGCACCAGCAGTTAGCTTTACCGACTAATTTATATTTAATTGCCTGTTGCGTAATTTGTGTAAACTACTAGATGAGGATTAGTGCGAATACTGACTTATGAAAGTGACTGCATACGCATGGCGAATTCTTTAGTAGATCTGCTAGACGAACTGATTTTACTGCTGTATGTCTTATGGATCCGGCGACGTAACGTAAGAATTTTCCGGACCGCAAAATTGATGCCATGTTTTCCAGAACTATACGAATCAAGATTATTTCCCCAGCAAAAAATCACTCAGAACAGCATGTATAAAAAAAGCAAGGATATTAGGCCTGGCTAGACACAGTATCTTTTGAAACGGTTTCACTTAGGTCTTGCTGAGAGACATGAAGAAGAATGAGGAAAGTATACACTCCGGTACAGAGATAATGAGATAGGAAACTTCTAAACAATGCAACTCTGGTTGTCAAATCGTGTGTTCGTGGTTGTGAAATTGTATTGTAGTATTTGTGAAAACTCGATAATTGATGACGTTATAGCTCAGAAACTCACCCCTTTAAGCCACAAACAATTGCATTTTCCTTAAGCCTAAAACACAATCAAAGACGCAAGACGGAAGATTCATTTTTAACTGTCAAAATTACACGGGCTCTTATGGAGATCGAGAAAAAAGTTTGCTTTCCATTTTGCTTCCCTGCTTAGCTGCGAAATTACGCATCTCGCATTCGAGCTAATTCTAATTTTGACGGATGCAAAAGCGTCTTGTTCTTCTTATTTGTTTGTGTTTGTTTACATTTCATTTTTTTTCTATTTCAGTTGCTGTAAAATTATCTGAGTGTTTTACTGTTGCTTTTTTTATTATTATTCTGTATAATATATTATTTCAATGTATTTTAAATATATTTTAATATACATAAAAATAAAAAAACTTCGAATAAACTTCGAGAATTTTGGTTAGAATGAATCTATTGTTCTCTACAGTCAAATATTTGACATTTCATACTTCTGCTTCCCGAAAATGATTTGGTTTAAATCCGAGCCATTTTTTTGCATCGCTACCTTGAATCTGCGCCTTTCGTCTTTGATTGTGTTTAAGGCATTAAAGACCCAAACAAACTGTTCAGTTTATTAATTTATACACCACGTTTGACATTTGTCAGAACCTTTTGTTTTGAGATGCCAATATGCTTATTTTATCAAATCAATGAATGAGCTTATGAAAGTCAGATATTTGCAAATAATATCTAATAATAATTACAATCGAGTAATAACTTCAATTTGCAATTTGGAATGTAGAATGGTGAAGTTATATGTATATTGAATGTACTATAGGATATACATATTTTCATATAAATATTATGTGTTTAGTTTCATTTAAATATTTTGTGCGAAATTAAGTGCGAAAAGGCAAATATTTTGTTCAACTTTTAATCAAACGTTTTAATAAACATTACTTTTAATCGAAATTTAAAATATATCTTTTATTATTTAACTCAAGTACAACAAATTAGGTTTGATTACTGAGAAAAGAATTTTCTTAAGTTCTGGAATATTAGAAAATTGAAATAAATTATATACATATTGTATATTGTTTTGTTTTACAAATTTGTAAACATAATTGTTTTACTTAATTTGCACTTTCTATCTCAATAGTTACCAAAAATGCTTGTTAAAAAAATTTATAAATATATAACCTAAAAAACACAATATTAAAAGCAAATTGTTTAATTGTTAAATTTGTGCAAATATATAGGCAAACGAAAGTAGGCGTTGGTATATCTACATATTTAATTCACCTCATTATTAAATTCGGTTTTCTGGTTTGCAAACTTCAAACTTTTTTGCTCACTTTGGTACTTAAGTACTGCTGCTAGTGTACTACGATTTAACCAAAAAGTTGTTTTTTTAGTTGAAAGATACACTAGTACGTTCATATATGCATAATTTATTAACCATTATTGTAATTAAGCTTTCCTTTTCATGTTATTAACAAATTTTTCATTTTATTTAAGTACACTTTTTCCTACTTCCCCTTTTACACAACTTCGTACTTTTTTAATTTCTTTTGGTAATATGAACAGAAACGCTGTTTCGTGACGTCATTATAAATTTTCACCTCAACTGAATTTTTCAATTCGAGCGGGATACAATTTTACAATATTTTCCAATAAATAATAATTCTGACTGCTTTTTTCTCAGATTTTTGAAGACTTCTACTTTACAATGCCGGCAAGGAGATTTTGCAGCAAAGAAGGATGTTCCGGCGATCCCAGGCTATATAAATTCCCGAATGCAGACACCTAGGCTGAACGGTAAGTGTTGTTTTAGTAATTTGCATGTAAAATTCATAGAAAAGAAGTCAGACACACACTGAAGATTTTTATATACAAATTTATGTAAAATTTATTTAGAAGAAATTATTGTTATTATGAAATATGGTATTATATATGTATTTTAGTTAATTTTTATTAGAAAAATATCTCGATATACGAATATGTATGTGTTCACAAGCAATAACAGCCTACTTGTATCTACTATATGTACGATGTATCTATTATAAAAGGTATATAAATTTGTTTGTATTGTATGTATTTTAAATATGTATTTTCTTCGATAACCATACGATACATCATAAACATTATTATTTATTATTTTAGCTAATATAAATTAATGAATATTTCTTTCAGTCTTTTCAAACTCCTCACCTTTCTCTAGCATTTGGAGCTGGTGTTGGTGTTTGTGCTGACATTATGTTTGCATCGAGACTTTGCGATGGTGAATTGCAGAGATGTTGTTGATGGTACATGGTGCTATTTGCTGCTGTTGTTGTTGTGCTTGTTGTGAACATTTTGTGTACTTTTTGTGCTGTTATTGTTGTTGTAGTTCTTGAACTGCGCCATTATTAAACACTCCACGAATCGCTACGTCTGCAGTAGGTCGACCACTATAAATTTAGATTTAGTTTAGCTTAATTTAGTTAATTTAAATTTAATTATTTATTTAAGTATTTATATTAATAAACTGTAAAATACTTCGTTAATATCTGTGAACGCTCCTTGCATCCTGTAATACGTTGTGAGCCATCGCTCCAGGTATCTTGAGGTGGAATTTGTTGTGTACCATATTGCTTTTGTGATTGAGAAGAGGCTTCATTATTTGTTGATGATGAATGCAAATCAACGGGCAAACTTTGTAGCAATTGACTGGGACAACAGCCAGATCTATGAAAAGTCCAGAAGTTTACAAAAATATTTTGTAATTGCAATTATTATTGTAAGATTAAAGTAAGTTTCACTTTTTCTACTCCTCAAATCTTAACTCACATGTACCGAATGATTACTAACAGAAGGAAAAGTCATACGTAGTTAAATGAAATCTGATCAAATTTCAGACAATTACCTATTTTTTAATTATGCATGTGGAACTATTATATTGTCATTTTCCTTTAGTAAAAACTCTAACTCCATATTAAATGAACTCTTCTTTCGGAACCGTAGCAGTACATCTTGCAGTGGACCTTTGCATTGAATTTACTTCTGCTTGTCATTGTGGCTTTAGTTGTCCTACCGAAACTTCCAGCAACTTTACACGGTACCAATGGATTGTTTGTACTCGCCTGATGTCACTGATAATTGGACTTCACTCATTTTTGAAGAGTATTTTGCACAGGCCCGGACACACGCGGATTCTCCTCCAGTACTTTTCAATAGCGATGTTGATAGCTATTCGATTGCAGATACGCTGCCGTAGATCTGCTTCCATACCACGCACACACATTTATATACGATTTATTTTAATATCTATTTATTTAATACGCTTATTAATTGAATTTAATTCAAGAAACAAAAATTATTGCCCGATACCTCCAAAAACTTTCTGTAAATAAACGAAACGTCATTTAAAATGTCATAAAACCATGACGTCGTATGGTGAATAACACGTACACTATACGTGTAGCAAATATTCATTTTATTTTGACACATTTTTTGGCGGGAAAAGAGTTTCCCATCTCATCTCTGCTCCGGTATTAAATTTAGAGAATTTCTGAAACAAAAACCGACCCTGCATCTGGGAATATTTTCACGCACACAAGTAAGAAGGTGTCAAACGAAAGAAGAACATCGTAGTTTCCCAGCAAAAATTTTTCAACATTTCGGAATGGCTTAGTTTCATCACTGATTCCATAATGCATTACCAAAATGCTAATGGCGATTCTTCATATTCTTCTATGGATTCCACAGAATGCAATAAGAAGCTCTCATAAGCTTTCTCTTTCTTTCTTATAAAGAATGCAGAGATAAAAGGAAAAATAGAAAAATATAAAAATAAGACGCATATTTTTATGGAAAAATGGAAAAATATAAAAATAAGACGCATATTTTTATTCAAAACATGAGATTTTATACCAAGCAAAGACGTCCGCGGTGGCGCAGAAGATAACGTGTTTGCCTTACAGTCTTGAGGACCTGGTTCAAATCCCGCTGAGCATGGATGTTTAATATGAGTTGAAGTTGCTAGTTTCGAATAAATAAATTTGTAAATAAATAAAATATATAGAATGGTACAAATGTTGTATCGAAATTCACAAAAATGAACCGAATAACCTTCATTTTATTAATTTTTTAATTCTTCTAGAAGTAGTTATATAATCGATGAATGGAAGCCATTATAAAAGCTAATCCAAGTCTCTTAAGTGTAATGCACTACCTCCAATGACATGCCTATGTAAAAATAATGGGTTCTGGAATCTAGAAAGGAATCGATTGGCAGCGTCTCTCTGGATTCCGCTCTCGATCCCAAAGGAAGCTCGATTTTTGCTGGGTTGCCGAACGCGTGTTCACATTTTCCCTCACTCTGGCCAACATTTGGATATGTATTCAGAAAATTTCACACACATTGGCATCACATGTTTACGACTTTTGAAACCAAATGAGAAACCAGTGTGTAGCCACCGTTGGAATCAAAATTGACTAGTCAAACCTTTTCAAAAGATACTGCGTCTAGCCAAGCCAATTTATTAATGATTTAGGGTGGGTATCGTTGTCTGGGGGAACGTAAATAAGCGAATTACTAAAACAATTGTCATAAGTTTACCGTTGCCCACACGCTGCTTTTCCAATGTCGTTGTTGTTGCTTTTTACGGAAACTCAAACAACAATGAACAATTCGGCATAAATCGGGCACCGTACAAAATGCCCAATGGTGGGTGTCACACTGGGCATCTATGCGCCAGACTCACACGCTCTAATTGGTTGATAGCAAAAAGTGGAACAGCTTTCGATCCACTTTAGCCTCAATGTTAGCGCTAAAATTTTGGCTGCTTCATGGGCGTCAACCACTACCACATGTATACAAACACGAAACACTGTCTAAAAATTTTTCTTATCTGTTGTCTTCTCATTTCTGTTTTGTTATGCGTAGCACCCACAGCAAGGGCTTCGCTTAGGAAAACATGCCGGTAGGCATGCGTCTAGATTTACGTATTTTTTTTAGAATTTTATTGTATTATGTAATTATTATTATTATTAGCTCTAGCAACTTATTTCTTAAATATGAAAATATACCGCATTTTTATTTAAAAAAAATTACTCAAAATATTGATCAATTGACCTAAAAGAATATTCTGGAAAGAAAGGATACATTTGTTAGAATTATAAATAAAAAACAAGATATATAAAAAGGTTGCAATTTCTCTTGCTGTCTTTCTGTCAACCTTTACAACATGTTTATTTTTACAACATGAAAATTCCTCTAAGAAAGGAGGCAGGCGAATAGGTAAAAAATACTTGAAGGTCATCACAACATTACATTACATTCGAATAATGCGAACTCATTCAGGTAGAATATACGGTAGATTAGACAGAGGATACGTAAAGTACAACATATCTGATGCTACTGACACGTCAAATCAATCACTGCGCACAGTGCTTTTACTGAAATGAAAGCGCTTACAAACACATCTCAACCGCTGCACGTACACGAGTTTGAGGCCGCGCACAATTTCTTGTAGTGATGTAGTTGCACAATCACAAGGTGCAACATAAACAGCTTTTTCTGAGGCGGCCTCAAGATGTCAAATGTGACACCCACCAATCGTTTTGTTCTTTTTTGCGCTGAACCCAAAAAGGGCTGGTCACTTCCGGGTCCGATTTTAAAGGCTTTTGAACTTTAAAATTTAATCGCCTATATCTCCTACCCTACAGCACACATCGGATTGGCCCAGATGTCATTAGAAAGGGATTCAAAATACCCTCCATTTATGTTATATAATAGCCTGTTTCTATAAAAATATTTAATCCGGTAAAGGTATTCGAAAATCGATTAGCTCCTCAAATGTTTCTATACACAATCCGGTCCAGGCTGTCAAGTCGAATAGCTGTTAAACAAAAAATATACAGTTGTTGTTTTGTTTACATATGCCTGCACGTATTTAAGTAAGAAAAACCATGTTTTACTTCTATAGTTTTTTTTATTTTTGTGTATTAATAAATTCTATTAAACACAAAGATATTTTGTTGCAGTCCGCAACCTTTTCAGACAAGAGCTGCACTTTCTTCTCCTCCAAATCTAAGAATTTCATGCCGATCTGGTCTTGCGACACGAACTCTTTTTTCGACAAAACATATTCAGGAACATTTTCAGCAATATATTTTCCGCCCCCATCGACCGGAAAGTTCGATTTCTGCATCTAAAATAGTTACATTTTTGTCATTTATTATTATATCATGCCTTAAACACAATCAGGGACGCAAGGCGCAGATTCAAGGTAGCGATGCAAGAAATGGCTCGGATTTAAACCAAATCATTTTCGGGAAGCAGAAGTATGAAATGTCAAATATTTGACTGTAGAGAACAATAGATTCATTCTAACCAAAATTCTCGAAGTTTATTCGAAGTTTTTTTATTTTTATGTATATTAAAATATATTTAAAATATATTTAAATAATATATTATACAGAATAATAATAAAAAAAGCAACAGAAACACACTCAGATAATTTTACAGCAACCGAAATAGAAAAAAGGATGAAATGTAACAAACACAAACAAATAAGATGAACAAGAACGCTTTTGCATCCGACAAAATTAGAATTAGCTCGAATGCGAGATGCGTAATTTCGCAGCTAAGTAGGGAAGCAAAATGGAAAGCAAACTTTTTTCTCGATCTCCATAAGAGCCCGGGTAATTTTCACAGTTATAAGGTGTTTACATAAAATGGTTTTTCCAGGTTTTTGGAATAAACTGTTTTAAGTCCCAAAACCACTCGTAAACTGTTTTAACTCCCGTGAAATTGTTGTTGCTATTCCAGCGCTAAACCAAAATGCGTTTGGTTTTTAGCCTCAGTTTTTAGTTTGCAAGTCTGTTTCGAAGTTCGGAATTGCAGACACACTATCTTTCTCCTTTTCTAGTGCCAATAAGTTAGAAAGAGATAAAGACAAAGTGCCACCAAACTATTCTGCCAAATGTCAAATCAAATATAAGCGTTTCATGTCGTAAGTAATATTTTTATTTAAATAAGTATAATATGTAATAAATGACAAAAAATTAACTATTTCAGATGCAGAAATCAACAAAGAGAACTTTGTGGTCGATGGGGGCGGAATTAATGCTACTGGACCTGTGGCAAGATCACACACACACACAGATCGCACAATCTTTGAAAAGATCCTCGGCTCATGCGGAAATTTTCCTTAAAGAAATCATCACTATTTCTCTGGCAGTCCACTTCCCAAAATGTACTACTGCGGGGCTATAATTAGGAATCTTAAGCTTGACCACAATAAATTAATACTGTTGAATATTTACCACAATCCACAAGGTCCTATTTATAGACATCAGCGCTATTCGCAGAGCCTTCACCATGGCATACTTCTTATGTAAATGAAAATAAGTCTGATTTACGATGTACGACTTTTCACTTTCCAAATTCTGTAAACTTGCGAATACATTTCAACAATTTTGAATATTATTGTTATTTTATTCATTGTATTGTAAATTAAAGCGAGGCAAAATTTTAAAAATAGTTGCGTAAATAAACAAACACAAAACAACAGCTGTTTATTTCTTCTTTTCGGTTTGACAGCCCGGACCGGATTATGTATGTAAACACTAGATCAGCTAATCGATTTTCGAACACCTTAACCGGATTAAATATTTTTATGTAAACAGGCTATTAAAAACTGAATCTGCGCCTTGCGTCCATGATTGTGTTTAAGGCATTACTTAAAAATTTTTAATTTGGCAGTTGGTGGCACTTTCTCTTTATCTCTTTCTCGGTTATAACTTATTGGCACTAGAAAAGGAGAAAGATAGGTTGTCTGCAGTTCCGAAATTCGAAACAGAGCTGCAAACTAAAATCCGTGTCAAAAAACCGAAAGCATTTGAGTTTAGCGCTGGAATCGCAACAACAATTTCAACGGAATTAAAACTAATTACGAGTGGTTTTGGGGCTTAAAACAGTTTATTCGAAAAACCTGGAAAAACCATTTTATAGAAACAGGCTATAAGATTTTATCGAAAACGTTATAGTTTTCAGTGTATGATTTTCTTTTATGAAAATTGACGACGAAAGTTTTATAAAAATTTCCGTCGCCCTCTGGTTTCAAATTAAGGTCTAGCTGAAACGTAGCTATTTAAAATTTCAATATTTTGCGTCTATATCTCCTAAACTATACTCTGTACGTGCATGTTGTTATTGTTGAAAACAAACTTAAAATTTTCTTTACGGAAGATTTTACGGAAAAACGTGTAATTTTGAAGAAAGATGGAAGTTTAGATTTTGAATATTGTTTACGCCAAACGCCGCTCACCTCGAGTCGCCTCTTCTGACTGCGCTTGTCAGCGAACTCTCATCCTGCTGACATGTCGCGGCTTAGAAGAGGCGAACCGAAAGCTCGACTGCGAGCTTCTCACCACGGAGTCGTGAGTGGACGAACGAACGGCCGACGCTCAGGAGCGACGTCCTTCGTTCGGCACTCTCGCCGCGATCGTAAAACAAGAAAGACGTCCACAGACAACACCAAACCTTCATATTCACATTCACTCAAAAAACATTGTACAAATTACATTAAACAGTGAAAACAATAAACCATATACAATTAACAACACATCCATCATCAAACAACCTTTTACCTCATCTCTTCAAGAAAAACATTGGTCCTAAGCGAGCCGGATCGCGCTCCAGTCATCATCAAAAGAAAGAAAAGGTATTGATTTGAGTTTTTACTATATTTGAATATATATTGAAGTGAATATTTTCTGTGTGCCACGATATATCTACTATATATATCAAACACATAATATACGCAGGACTGTACACCCGAATTTCGAAAACTCGGTGTAACGGTACCCTCAAGCAGAAAATCCATCACGTGGATTACCATATTTGTGGCTCATACACAAATCATTAGTGCACTCTAAACCGGTTTGTGCAGCCGCACTCTCAGAAAATATTCGAACGTAGGTTTGTGTTTTTCTTCGCTGTCGACGCCGCGCTCTCTCCACGGTACGATATAAAAACTTTGCTTGCGTGCTCCAACTCCGTTGCGCAGCCACGCTCTAAGCAAACAAACGTAGGTTTGTGTTTTTCTTCGCTGTCGACGCCGCGCTCTCTCCGCGATACGATATAAAAACTCTGCTTGCGTGCTCCAATTCCGTTGCGTAGCCACGCTCGCGGCACAGAAACGTCGGTTTGTGTTTTTTCGTGCTCTTTCGCTATTGTAGAAACCAAAGGCTTACTTGTGTGCGCCAATTAACGTAAGCAGCCACTCTAAGCAAACAAACGTAGGTTTAGGGTTTATTCATTCTCGACGCCGCGCTCTTTAAACAGTGTGAGCATAAAAAACTTTCCTTGCGTGCTCCAACTCCGCTGCGCAGCCACGCTCAAAGCAAGCAAACGTGGGTTTGCGGTTTTTTTTCTCTCACTCGGTGTCGTGCTCTTTCGATAGACAGAAAAAACTGTGTTTGTGTGCTCAATCACTTGCGCAGCCACGCATAAACTCGGCTGGAAAAAACGTCGGTTTTGCGTGTTTCTTTTTCGTGCTCTTTCGTTATTGAAGAAAAAACAAAGGCCTAGCTTGAGTGCTTAGAATCATTTAAACAAACGCACTAAGTATAAGCCTACGATCTGCAACACTCTGCTGATCAACCAATCTTTGGTGTACTTTTCGTTTGTTCTTCGACAAAATCAGATTCTCGCACGCTTCTCGTGTAGCCTTAGTTTGCCCCACTGTTAAACAAATACAGTCATTTGGTGCTCGCTAACGAAAGCAGAGAAGTTACATACACTTATCCTTGGAACGTTGGTGTATCAGGCTTACGCTCATCTAGTGAGCACTCTCTTCGAAGGCGTGTCTAAAGTGCGACATACATAGGAGACTCAAGGTCGCAAGTCTCATCAGTGAAGTAATTGCATTTTGGTGAGAATTTCTACGCTCGACTGTGCGCTCTATCATCTCTGGTGTAATCAGCAACGAGCATCGATATAGCGTGGTATACAGTGGGCGACCGCTGAATTTCGTTGGTAAAAAAATATTAGTCACAATACATGCTAAATAATAAAAAATAAACTAGACACTAAAGAGTTTGTTCTTATTTTCTCATTTTTCAACAGAGGTTTAGCTCCTGGATTTTATTTCTTTTACCACCTTTTTACGTTTTCGTTAGTAACATTTCTCAACAATGGTTGCCCTCGATACTTTTATTCGTCTCGCCGACGCTCTCGTCGAGTTTGAAGTCGATTTTCAGGCAACGCCTTCTCGGGAACACACCATTCGTACGCTCGACCTCCAAAGAGACGAACTCAAGTCTCAATGGATGCTGATCAAATGCACGTTTGACAACATCCTGTCCAAGATGGAGTCAACAAGCGAGGAGGCAAGCACCTTAGAAATCCTGAAGGAGAAGCGTCGCCGTTGTTACGCCGTCTACCTACGATGCACCGACACCATCATCGAAATGATAGAGAATCTGGCAACTCCATCCGCTTCAGCGGAAGCCTCATTCGTCGAAAGTCCGTCAGGTTACAATATTAGCTTGCCCCCCTGTGACACCGTAGTGTTTCGCGGCGATTAACTCTCGTGGCCCTCTTTCTGTGACATGTTCACGGCTTTATATATCCAAAACATAAGGATAGCGCCGGTGGAAAAACTATTCCACCTCAACAAGAAGACTACCGGTGAAGCCAAAGAGATCGTCCAAAAATCTCCGTTAACCAATGCTGGTTTCAGTCAGGCCTGGAAAAATCTTTCCGATCGGTATGAGAACAAACGCGTTCTCGTCAACACGCACCTGAAGAAACTTTTTGGTCTCGCCGCGGTTACCAAAGAGAATGGAAGCGAAATAAAAGACTTGCAGCGAGAAGTTAACAACATTCTCGCAGCCTTAACGCTTCAAGGAATTGACACCTCCAATTGGGACGCCATAATCGTCTTCCTGTGCTCCAGTCGCTTGCCAGATGCTACCCTTGCGCTATGGGAACAGTCCATCCAGGACAAAACTGAAATTCCCCAATGGACTGATTTCGACGCTTTTTTGACGCACCGTTTTCAAACGCTCGAGACTATGCAGGATATAAAGAGCGCTTCCAGCACGAGAGGTAAACAAGCAAGCCAACCTGCACCAGCAGCAAAACGCGTCAATACATTTCAGCTAAACGTTGCAATAGACCGTTGCCCTTTGTGTCACAACCAACACAGTGTGCGGGTGTGCTCTCAGTTCTTGAGCCTGGACATTCACCAGCGGCGGAATGTCGTCCGGAAACAACGCTTGTGCAACAACTGTCTGTCCAATTCACATTCTGTGAAAAATTGTCCGAGTCGTTATAATTGTGCTAAATGTAACGAAAGGCATCACACACTTTTGCACCGTGAACCAACTTCAGCCCCCTCGACCCTTGTACCATGTTCGACTCAAAGAACCTATCAAGAGCGGAGGCACGATAAAAGATCTAGAGCACAGACGGCAACTGTCGTGAAGCCGGCGCTCGCCGGCCCGCCTTCAACACCGATCGATCTCAAGCCCACCGGGCCGCGATCGTCGATCGACCACACTCCGCAGCGAGATCCGCAACAGCTGAAGCCTCTCCGAGGCCTTCAACTTCGGCTCAAGCCGCCCAGACAAACCATCCGATTAACATACAGTCTCATCCGATTAACATACACTCCTCAGACTCAACGGAATCCTCAAGCTCAGCAGGATTCCGACCAGGTATGCTTCGCAGCCTCACCAAAACAGGTCTTATTAGGGACTGCAATGGTCACAATATACCATAATGACATCTGCTACATCGCTCGAGCTCTGATCGATCCCGGATGAGAGATATCGTTCATATCGGAACGAATCCAAAAAATGTTGAAACTTCCAATGCAGCCCGTAAACGCAATGGTCTCCGGCCTTAACGAAACCGTTTCGGCAAAAGTTTCAAGGTCCTGCGATTTCATACTCAAATCGCCTCAGGACCCACTCTTTCAAATCCACGTCACCGCTTTAGTGCTGTCCCAAATCACGGGAAAACTCCCGTCGCACTCTTTAGACAGCGCGATGCTCCGTAGTCTCCCTCGAGACTTCGAGCTAGCAGATGCAAACTTCGTCACAAGTCAGCAGATAGATGTCCTCATAGGAGCCGACCTATATCCTGCGATATTGCTTGACGGCATCCGCCGTGGCGTGTTAGGCTCCCTGATAGCCCAACAAACGGTGTTTGGGTGGATCATAACCGGACCAGTTCCCGGTGTCCAATCCGATAGCCCGAACATCAAGGTGGCCTTCTTCAACCAAGTGACAATCGAACAACAGTTCGAACGTTTTTGGGAGGTGGAGGAAATTCCCAAAACTCAAATTCTATCTCCCTCAGAAATGTTTTGCGAAGAAAATTTCGTAAGAACGACACGGGTACACGATGACGGCCGTTACATAGTCGCTTTGCCGTTCAAAAGCGACTTTCCAAATGGACTCCGCCTAGGTGCCTCTCGACAAACGGCACTCATGCAGTATTCGCGATCAGAGGCAAGGCTACTTAAGACTCCAGACTTTAAACGGCAATACGATGAGGTAGTGACAGAGTATCTCGATCTGGGACACATGATCGCCGTGTTACCTCCGCAGATAGGACCGCAGCCAACGAGCGGGCTCAGTCTGAATGATGTCTTGCATGCTGTCCCAGTCTTACAAACCGACTTAACCTTTTTGATGTTAAGATGGCGCTTCTGCAGGTATGTTTTCAGCAGCGATATACAAAAAATGTATCGCCAAATTCTGGTCGACCCAAAACATACCCCCTTTCAACGAATTCTCTTTCGAGACCCAACTAATTTCGAAGTTAGGGACTACGAACTGCAGACAGTAACCTTCGGCGTCAACTGCGCTCCATTTTTAGCGATCCGCACTCTTCTTCAACTGGCAGAGGACATACAACACGAATTTCCGCTTGCGGCCCAGATCTTGCGGCATTGTATGTACGTTGACGATGTACTAGCAGGCTCTCATGATCTCGCAACTGCCAACGAGATGCGGAACCAACTAATAGAAGCTCTGCGCACGGCAGGTTTCTCGCTTCGGAAATGGAGCGCCAACCACATAGACATTCTACGCGACTTGCCAGAATCTCATCTACTCAGCACGGAATTCTTGAAGTTCGAAGACAGAAGTACAGCAAAGATGCTCGGAATTCGTTGGAACGCCTCAAACGACGACTTCTACTTCAAGACACAAGCGATCGAAATCATGTCAAGCTACACCAAACGAGAGGTACTGTCGCTTATCGCGAAATTGCTTGACCCAGCTGGCTGGCTAGCCCCCATTTTCGTCGCCGCAAAAATGATCATCCAGCAAGTGTGGTTGGATAAAATTGAGTGGGATGAACCTTTGCCACCAATCTCACAGCAGACATGGCTTAACTTCCTGCATAATTATCACCATATTGCTGCGATACGAATACCGCGGTGGATTGGGTTCACCCCGGACTGCGAGGTGGACTTTCACGCCTTTTGTGATGCATCTCAGAAGGCATACGCTGGTGTTATATACGCCCGCGTGAAAATTGCGCAGGGTGTTCACGTTTCACTATTGTATGCTAAAACAAGAGTAGCTCCCATCAAAACGCTATCTCTGCCTCGCTTAGAGCTCTGCGGAGCCACTCTTCTAGCCGACATGATGGACGCCTTAGTACCACACATGCACGTACGACCAGGTGACGTTTTCTGCTGGACAGACTCGACAATTGTTCTTGCTTGGCTTCGAAAGCCTCCCTGTGTCTGGGCCACCTTCGTGGCAAATCGCGTGTCTAGAATCATTGAGAGAGTACCACACACTCAGTGGTTTCATGTTGAATCGCAAGACAATCCTGCCGATTTAGCTAGCCGCGGTTCAACTCCACAAGACTTAGCTCTGAGCTCCCTTTGGTGGAATGGTCCGCCATGGCTCCTCCACGACAAAGATCGTTGGCCCGAACTGCGAACTGCCTCCGAGTTTGCTACCGCGCTGGAAGAAAAGCCGGTGAAGGCGCTTCATATCGCCCTCAATAGCGACGAAGATCCACTCGAAAGGTTTTCCTCGCTATCCAGAGCCTTGCGCGTCTATTCATATGTGCACCGTTTCATTCATAACGCTCGTTATCGTGATAACTCGTTGCAGGCCACTTTGCGCCTCTCAACGACAGAGATTCAAGACACAAAAACTCGTCTCACGATTCGCTGTCAAAAGACCTATTTCGGTGATGAGTATAGCGCACTCGAAACCAAACGGCAGTTGACTTCAAAAAGTAGTCTGCTTTCGCTCAATCCGTTCATCCATGAGGACAAGACACTGCGGCTTGGCGGGCGGTTGTCGTCGTGCCCTAACTTGTCATTTGACGAACGACACCCGATCCTCTTGCCTTACAACTGTAATCTGTCGAGATTATTAGTGCTCTTCATCCATCAGATATCACTGCACGGTGGTCATCAACTGATGCTCCGGTTAATCCGGACCCAATACTGGATTCCACGAGTCAAGAATCTTATTAAAACGACTATTCACCGTTGTAAGCCATGCATCTTACACCAAAAGAAGCAGAGAACGCAACTCATGGCTGCACTGCCGGAAGAACCTACCACGTTTTCCCGACCCTTCACCAACACGGGTGTTGATTTTGCGGGCCCCTTCGACATTAAAAATTACACTGGTCGCGCCTGTTTAATTACAAAGGGCTATGTTTGCGTGTTCGTTTGTTTCGCGACGAAGGCCATTCATCTCGAGGCAAGTAGTGACCTTTCGACGGCAGCGTTTTTAGCAGCGTTTTCCAGGTTCGTCGCCCGACGAGGTTGTCCAACTAAGGTCTACTCGGACAACGGCACCAACTTCGTTGGCGCCACGAAAGAGCTGAAAAGTGAATTCCAAGAATTCGTGAGACGCACACGTGACTTAATCGAGGTCAAATATTCGCAACCAAAATGTCTCCTGGCACTTCATCCTTCCTGGAGCTCCTCACATGGGAGGACTCTGGGAGGCCGGTGTTAAAAGCCTAAAAACCCACCTTCGAAAAGTGGCTCCAGCTATGAAATTTATTTTCGAAGAGTTCTCGACTCATCTTAGTAAAGTAGAAGCGTGTCTTAACTCACGCCCTCTTCATGCGCTCTCAGAGAATCCCACTGTTATGGAAGCGATAACTCCAGGTCACTTTCTTGTGGGTGGCCCTCTTCTTGCCCCAGCTGAATCGGAGAATCTTGACAACCCCCTTTCGGTGCTCAACCGCTGGCGACGAGTTCAAGCCCTAGCGCAACATCTCTGCCAACGGTGGAAGTCTGAGTACCTACGAGAGCTGCAGCGTCGCACCAAGTGGCAAACTCCTCAACCCGATCTTCGAATCCACGACTTGGTAGTCATCCGAGATGAAAATCTACCCTCCACTGCTTGGCGGTTAGGCCGCATCAACAGGGTCTATCCAGGCAAGGACCAGAGAGTCCGGGTTGCCGATGTGCGCACCGAAAAGGGTCAGGTCACCCGACCAATCACCAAATTAGTGTCCCTTCCAGCTTTAAGACGAATTTCTACTAATGTTTCTTCTCTCCACAGGTTGCCAATGAAGCTTATCCGGCGCGAGTACTCCCGCTTCCGGGCTGGCCGTGTGTTGGCGCCGCCAGCCGCCGTACCGTCAGCTGCGCCCCCTCGCCACGAGGCTCCCGTGCTCCCAGCCATCCTGGAGAACCCTCCAGACAAGGACTGGTTAGAGATGGACGCCTCCTCGCACACAACCTCGGAGCCGACCGAGGAGCAGCAGCGAGAAGCAGTGTGCCTTATGAGCCCCCGAGACCTCATCCTTAACGAGATGCGGCAGGCCTATGCCGTCAGCGGCCTAGAGATCGAGGTGCCCCAATCGGCGGTCGTACCGCTAGCTCCTGCGCGGCCGATGAGCCACCGCGAACCGACGTTCGACCAGGTTCGGCAGGCTTACGTCGCCCGCTGGCTGACGAGCGAAGTGCCCCACTCTGCGGACGAGCCGCTCGACCGGCCTGAATCGCCACAACATCAACGATTGCCGGGGTCGCCGATATTTTCCGACGACGACGAGGATGACGAGAACCAACTTCCGGCCCTGCTCCGGTACTTCAGTGAAGTATCCCCGACTCCACGACCAGCAATGTCGCCAACGCATCCAAGCCACGCTTCCACAGACGCTACCGAGCCGCGACGCCGACCTACATCGATCTCCCTCGCCAGTCTACGATGTCCGGCTCATAGACTTGGAAGCGGCCCCTCGCCCACCGCCATCACCTCGCTGGCGAGACGTGCGTGCCATACGACCGGCCAGACGAGAAAGAACATCACCCATGAGTCGCCAGCTGGGTGATGTGTACATACGGTATCTCCACCTGGACCCAGGCCTGAGCTATGCAGAGCTGACAACATGTTGCCCGTGTTGGCGAGACGTGCGTGCCATACGACCGGCCAGACGAGAAAGAACATCACCCATGAGTCGCCAGCTGGGTGATGTGTACATACGGTATCTCCACCTGGACCCAGGCCTGAGCTATGCAGAGGTGACAACATGTTGCCCGTGTTGTCGAGGACATCACGCCCTGCGGTCCTGCGAGGACTTCCGCAGACTGCCCGTGGACGAACGGCGGGATGTCGTGGAGCGGCAGCGCGTTTGCCGTAATTGTTTGGCGCAGTCACATCGAAGGGACCGGTGCCGCAGCGTCCACCGCTGTTCATGGTGTAGACAGGCTCACCATACGCTGCTCCATCGCCACTAGATGCCCCCCAGCGTGGACACGTCGTGCCACCATCGCTCGCTCCAGCTCGGGGATCCGTGGGCGACGTGTTGCGGTCCTGCAAGGCGGGCGGAATGTTTACGCCAAACGCCGCTCGCCTCGAGTCGCCTCTTCTGACTGCGCTTGTCAGCGAACTCTCATCCTGCTGACATGTCGCGGCTTAGAAGAGGCGACCCGAAAGCTCGACTGCGAGTTTCTCACCACGGAGTCGTGAGTGGACGAACGAACGGCCGACGCTCAGGAGCGACGTCCTTCGTTCGGCACTGTAGCTGCGATCGTAAAACAAGAAAGACGTCCACAGACAACACCAAACCTTCATATTCACATTCACTCAAAAAACATTGTACAAATTACATTAAACAGTGAAAACAATAAACCATATACAATTAACAACACATCCATCATCAAACAACCTTTTACCTCATCTCTTCAAGAAAAACAAATATCATTTATTATAAGATATGTAATTTCATTTGCTTTTAAACTGTATATTTTATTTACTTTTTTTATACTTTTAATAATTGTGTTCTATAAGGAACTAATGCAGATTATGAAAAACAAATCAAATAATCAAAAACCTTGTTTTCTTAAAATAATAATATATTTAAAAGCCCTTTTCATTACCTTTAATTTGGTATACGGTACGTCAATATACCATATCAATTTTAAGACATTTCGAAATAAACTGTTGCGCTATGTCAATTTGAACGGCCTCTTTAAAATCGCTACGCAGTAAAATAGTATTTTTAGGCTAATATTTTGGTGCGTCTTTTAGGAAAGTCTTTTCAAATTGATGGTGTATATTGAAGTGCCGTATACCAACTTAGAGGTAATGAAACGGCCCTTTTAAATTAATGGAAATCCTTATATATTATTCACGTATTTTTTTAAGAAAACAAAGTTTTTTGTTTATTATTATTATTTTGACATTTTTTACATAATCTCTATTAGTTACTTATAGGGACCCAATTATTAAAAATATTTATATACAGTTTAAAGCAAATGATATTACTTTTACGGAAAATCGCCGTTTTTTTCAAAATCTCTGAGTTTATTACGGAAATATGACTATAGGCTTATTCTTCAACGACCTGTCCATCGTTAGCCACAACTTTTTCCCATCTCTCTGACAGCATACGGATTCCTCGTCGAAAAATTTGTTTGTCTTTTGGAACGATCCACAAATCTACCCAATTTTTAGCCTCTTCCTAAGAGCGGAAGTGCTGCTCAGCCAAGCCATGCGCCATTGATCGGAATAAGTGGTAATCCGATGGAGCTATATCTGGAGAATACGGCGGGTGAGGTAGGATTTCCCATTTCAGCGTTTTCAAGTATGTTTTAACTGGTTGTGCAACATGAGGACTAGGATTATCAATTTGTAAAATCACTTTGTCGTGTCTCTCAACATATGGCGGGCGTTTTTCCTTCAATGCTCTACTCCAACGCATTATTTGTGTTCGGTAAAGAGATCCTGTGATGGTATCACCTGGTCGCAATCGCTCATAATATACTATGCCGAGCTGGTCCCACCAAATACACAGCATGAGTTTCTTGCCATGGATTACCACTTTTAAAGCGCTGAAACCATTCAAGACACGTTCTTCCACTAATAGAGGTCTCACTATAAGTGTCTGAAATCACTCGATGTGCCTTAGCTGCAGATTTTTTTAGCCTTACTGTGTGACGTTTCTAATCTGCCACATGTGACCAGCATTTATTGCTGGCGCCTTTTATTGAAAACCGGCGGGTTTCTATTTGTAGTCCCAATATATATACGTATCGCGATTTTAGATTTCAACACGCCTTCACGCCCACGTTAATCGCGACCAGATTTGTTTTCTTTCACCATTCGGACTTTCTGGACTTTACATATCTAGAAAAAAAGAAACAAGATCGGGGCTAATGGGTTAAACTAGATTTATGCCAAAAAATTAAATAAAATAAAATAAGCTTCTATTTTCCTATTTGTATAATATAAAAACTTTGAATATGACTGGAATAACAAAGAGTGTATTTTTATGCTTACGTGCAAGCACTGCAATATTTAAAAAGTATTTTGTATTTAGGTTAATGTGTTTTTAAATTGAAGTGGCTGTAATTAACAACACACTGACGGAGAGGACTTCGAATTTTTAATTTTGGTATGCGCTACGAAGTGAAGTTGGCGTCCGATGTTAACAAAAGTTTCTGTGCCTATGAATGTTTAAAAACTTTTTGTCAGAACATGTTGACGCAACGCTATTATTTCGGTTTAGCGCAGTGACGTTTTTAAGACGCAGTGACGCAACGCAATACGCACTAATTTACAGAGTAAAGACCTTGTGCTCTCTACATTGGCCGACCACCCTTTGCTTGGAGTAAAAAGCATCAACGGTGGGTGTCACATTTGACATCTTGAGGCAGCCTCAGAAAAAGCTGTTTACGTTGCACCCTGTCACACTACAAAAAATTGTGCGCGTCCTCAAACTCGTTTACGTGCAAGCGGTTGAGATGCGTTTGTAAGCGCTTTCATTTCGTGTCAGTAGCATCAGATATGTTGTACTTTACAATGTAATGTAATGAATGTAATGTAATGTTGTGATGACCTTCAACTATTTTTTACCTGTTCGCCTGCCTCCTTTCTTAGAGGAATTTTCATGTTGTAAAAATAAACATGTTGTAAAGGTTGACAGAAAGACAGCATGAGAAATTGCAAACTTTTTATATATCTTGTTTTTTATTTATAATTCTAACAAATGTATACTTTCTTTCCAGAATATTCTTTTGGGTAAATTGACCAATATTTTGAGTAATTTTTTTTAAATAAGAATGCGGTATATTTTCATATTTAAGAAATAAGTTGCTAGAGCTAATAATAATAATAATAATAATAATTACATAATACAATAAAATTCTAAAAAAAAGACGTAAATATAGACGCATGCCTACCGGCATGCATATTTTCTTAAGCGAAGCCCTTGATGTGGCTGCTACACATAACAAAACAGGAATGAGAAGACAAGAGATAAGAAAAATTTTCAGACCGTGTTTCGAGTTTGTATACATGTGTTAGTGGTTGACGCCCGTGAGGCAGCCAAAATTTTAGCGCTAACATTGAAGCTGAAGAAGCTAGGCGAACGTGGATCGAAAGCTGTTCCACTTTTTGCTATCAACCAATTAGAGCGTGTTAGTGTAGCGCATAGATGCCCAGTGTGACACCCACCAACGAAAACGGCTAAAAGCATCAGAATCTGACACAAAGAAAACGATTTTATTATAAAATAATTTTTATATCTTTAAACCAGCTTTTGCGGATATTTTTATTAAATCCAATTAAGTGCTTAAGTCCATAGTTGATTCCATTAGATATGATTCTTCTAGTTGGAAAGTTTTCAATAAAACTACTAGGTCCAAACCAGCAATGGAAAGTATTGAGCCCTTTTGCGACCATAGTGAAAAGGACCGCTGTCATACAATCATCAAAATATGAGAGTAAGATTAAAACACCGTCGTTACAGAGAAATAATCTGATTTAACTAATTGCATTATAGACTTTCAGGACAAGGATGTTAAATTTAATATAAAACCTGAAAATATGGAAGGTAGACCTCTTTATCTAGATGCACAGGCAACAACGCCAGTGGTATGTATAGCTGTTGAAATCAAAATCTTCCGCTTTTTAAAACAACAAATAATTGTTTCTTCTAGGATCCTCGCGTACTCGACGCCATGCTTCCATATCTCACAAACTACTATGGAAATCCACATTCACGAACTCATGCCTATGGTTGGGAATCTGAAAAAGCTGTTGAGTATGCACGAAAGCAAGTCGCTGAACTAATTGGCGCAGAACCTAAAGAAATTATTTTCACTTCGGGTGCAACCGAGTCCAACAACATAGCCATAAAGGGTGTTGGGAGGTAACAATTTTTCAATGGCGTTGGAAAATTTAAATAATTTTGTATTGCAGATTCTATGGCACTAAAAAAAAGCACATTATCACCACACAAACTGAGCACAAATGCGTTCTGGATTCGTGTCGAACTTTAGAAAATGAGGGTTTCCAAGTAACTTATTTACCAGTTAAAACAAACGGAATAATCGACATGAAAAAGCTAGAAGAAGCCATTAAGCCGGAGACTTCTTTGGTGTCCATTATGACAGTCAACAATGAAATCGGTAACATATTATAACTTGTAAGTTATCATGGTGCAACAATTACGACAATACACAGGTGTAAAACAACCAATAGCAGAAATCGGCAATCTTTGCCGCTCAAAGAAAGTATTTTTTCACACTGATGCCGCGCAAGCCGTTGGTAAAATACCAATTAATGTCAACACGATGAAAATTGATTTAATGTCGATATCTGGACACAAAATTTATGGACCTAAAGGTATTGGTGCACTTTTCGTCCGTCGTCGACCACGCGTACGTCTTGAGCCTATTCAAAGTGGTGGTGGACAAGAGCGTGGTCTACGTAGTGGTACTGTTCCATCACCACTTGCAGTAGGATTAGGTGCAGCTTGCGAACTGGCTGCGCAAGAATTGGATTACGACAGAAAATGGATTGATTTTCTTTCAAATCGCTTATTAGAACGAATAACAAAGAGATTGCCACATGTGATACGTAACGGCGATCCGGTGCATACGTATAGTGGTTGCTTAAATTTGTCATTTGCCTATGTGGAGGGAGAATCGCTGTTGATGGCACTAAAGGATATTGCCTTGTCCAGTGGTTCAGCGTGTACATCCGCATCACTTGAGCCGTCTTATGTTTTGCGAGCAATTGGTACAGAGGAAGATTTGGCTCACAGTTCTATAAGGTTTGCTTACTTACTACTACTTTATAAATAACCACCTCTAACAAGCTAAATGTTTAAAGATTTGGGATAGGACGCTTTACTACAATGGAGGAAGTGGATTATACAGCCGATAAGTGTATAAAACATGTTGAGCGTTTGCGAGAAATGTCTCCTTTGTGGGAAATGGTACAGGAAGGTATTGATTTAAAAGATATTCAATGGTCGCAACATTAAACTTACTCTCCGGGTGGCTGTTTCAACCATAGGAACATGCAAATTTTCCTTGTGTTTATAAGACTCCAAGTGTTTCGAAGACTTTTAAAATAAAGACAATGTTATCTTCGACCGAAGTTTAAATACTCTATACCATCATACTCTCTATGGCAAATGAAAGAGCAGGCGAACCACACCCATCAATGAATGAGTGTATAGTATTGATATCAAGGGCTCGTTTCTGAAATTTTCCCGAATGATTTTTTCGTTTGAGGTTTGAAATTCACTTCATAGTGAGTTATTGAGTTCGTTCAGTGATTCTGCGAAAATGTCTGATATCGCTTGCTTTCGATTATTTCTCGAACAGAACGGGCTACAGATGAGAGTATATATTGGGTTGTTTTTTAACTCACTGCCAGAACAAATCTATAAGGCGTAAATGCTCCCATACACGGGCCAACAAATTCATCACCTTGGTTGGTTTTCTTATAAATCTCCCGTGTATGCCGCAGTCCGCGAATTTTTTTGACGATTGCAAGTTGGTTGGGACAAATTTAATATCTTTCGAAAACTTGAGAGCGGAGCTCTGGTTGACATGTGTATGTGGAGAATTTGACTGACAAACTGTAAAGAAACAACATTTATTTATTTTATTTCTATTTATTTACTTAAACAAATTGGCAGTGCACTAAGACTATTTTATAGAACGAAATCAATATCAGCAACGTTTGATAAATATAAATAAGAATATTTTATCTATGACTAAGGAATTGCTTCAATAACTTAGAACTATTTTACAATAGGAATTCAAAGATTACAATAGGAATTCAAAAATTCAAAGAAAGAAATGATAATTTCATCATTGAAATTAGTTTGAGTAATTTCATAAGAAATTAAAAATACATAATTAATCAAAAGAAAGAAAATGAGAAAGAAGATGAGAAGGGGAAAAGAAATTAAGAAGAGAAAACACAAAATAATAATAATGTCCCTGAGTGATTGTAAGTAACAGATATTAGCCATTCGGGTAAATTAAGTATAAAATATTGGAGAATTTTTTTATTTTTTATTTATTTATTTTGACAATAATACACTAAGACGACGACAAGTCTTTTATAGTAACATAAAAAAGAATGCATAAGCTAACAAATTACATTAAAAGGCACTGTTTAGTTGTAAGACGGCAGTTGCAGGTTTCTCCGTAAATTTATTGTAATGTTTGTGCGTGTTTTTACAAAGTTTGCGATTTGAAATGTTAAATGTGATTTTGTGATTGTATGCAAGTAGATGTGAATTTAATGTTAGATGTCTTGCCTCTCCTGAGTGGCCGAAGTCTGGCCGTGAGAGAGCACGGCTTCGGCAGATCAGGAGAGGCAGCCTGACGAGCGGTGTGTTTGGCGTAAACAGGCACAAAGAGCAAATATACATACATATCTTAAATGATTAAAACTAAAATAATATAATATTATAGTAGTATATACCTATATTTTGACAATAGCGATAGCAGGACAGTAGAAGGAAATAGATACATAGAGAAAGACCTACTGCAGCGAAAAGTATCGGAAAACTTCGCGTCTAAACTCCCCTACATCAGGCACCTCTCTAAGACAGCGTGGCAACATATTCCATAGCCGTATGGCGGTGATGAAAAATAAACGCGACGTGTGTAATGATGTACAACGTGGCATTATAAGTACCCGGCTTCTTGTAGATCTCTTGAATTGCAACTTTTCAAATAAATACTCCGGAGTCTTACTCACTATTCTGCCTTTATGATGACTTGATAAGTCACATCCGAGAAGAGCAACGCGATAAAATGCCAGATGATTAAACTTACGCAAACCAAATACGTATCTCGTTATGTGATTAACCCCCTTATTCAGAGAGTCAATTTTAGCTGTCGTCGTCGTCTAAAACAGCTGTTTGTCGTCTTTTTCTATTCACAGAGACGACGAGGTGTCTTAGCTAAGCATGGTGTCGTGTGTTACGTAGTTTGCAGGTGAGCAAAAACCTATTCACAGAGACGACAAACACCGACATGAGCTGTCAAATATGACGACAGCCTCTTAGGTGTCGTCTCTTGCTAACAATGAAATATTTTGTAGGTTAATGCTTACTTTTTAAATTATATTTATCTTTTAGGATTTTTTATGTTACATTTATATTTTTATTGTATTATAAAATGCATAAAAATATATTATATAAAAATTAGAATTGTTTAGGGTCGAGGTCAATTTGAAAACATTACGTTTTCTGCATATATGCATATAAATATGCATATAAAACAACAAATCTTGTATTTATTTTAAAAAACAACAACAAATTTATTTGACTCAAACTGGCAGATCGGATAGCTATTTCGAAACTTGCCAAAGTTTCTCATCAGCGATCTTAGTTGATGTGTTTTCTTATATGCAACTGCCGCTATATGAGTCCAACGTTGGACAACATTGTTGTGAATTACAACGTTGTTAGGCCCATATTACATTGCAAACAGTTGTCCGATCAAACAGTACAAAGAAATGAACTATTTTACTCTCCCGTCAAATCTGTTTGCTTGCTATGTTACATTGCAAACACAAACAGTCAAACACTTTCCGTAGTATATATACATAATTAGAGTTGCTTTGTGCAATTATTTTCACGCAATCCTCCTTTTTCCGGCATAAGTGCAGCTTTTTCACTCCAAAACATGCATACTTTTTTATTACACCACACAACAACTCTGTTCTGTTTGTAGTTTGCACGCATCGCCTGCAAACAGATTATTTGCTGTGCCAACAGTTCATCCGTTTTCATTCTCTCACGGATGAACTGAGAGTTGACAGCTTTATACAGAAAACAATAACAATGTGACTGTTTGATCGAACAACTGTTTGCAATGTAATATGGGCCTTAGGAAACTCAGAAGCAGACCATTGCAAACACAACTCAAGTTTTTGTCAAAATTTGTTGTTTCGTTTTTTGTTGTATATGTTCATTATGTGGCGGAAACGAGTTCGAATCCTGAACCAAGCAGACAATTCTAATTCTTATACAATTAAAGGTCGACTAAATAAATAATAAGTAAAATTATTATTAAAAAATATATTATATAATGTTATTTTGAAAAACTGTTTTTTTTCTGGAGAAAATGGGTATATTTTCGCGAAGAAAAATTTTTTTTTTCTACGTTGTTTCTTTTCGATTTATAGAGCTTTGCTAAAAAATCATTGCTTCCCAATATTTTCTTGTGATCCTTGAAACATCCTTTAACAATACTCACAAAGTATAGAATTGTGAATATGGATAAATAATATGGATATAAAAGAAAGAAGAAGAAATTTGTTTGTTTTCAAACAAATAATAAATAATTACAACAATTTTTGTTAAATATTTTACAAAGATAATAGAATGAAAAAAAGAATAGAATGTATTCTATCATGTTTGCACTAAATCCAGATTTGAAAATTATGCATTCACTAAAAAACAGGCACTTGATAAACATAACTCAAAATTTTGCACATTGTAATTGTTTAGAATTCCCGATTGTTTACAATTCTACAGTGTTGCATATTTCCAACAGAAAAACCAATGTTAATATATTTCGGCGTAAATTAAATGACGAAAATACAGTAGAAAAACAAAATAAATATTCCTCTCATAAACTCCTGAGGTTATTCTTTGTTTTTACTACATTTATAAATCTAATTTCGCGAAAAAAAATTAAATTTTTAAGACTTATTATTTCAACATAAACACCATAGTAAAACTTTTGTATTGTAACACTAAAAATGCTAGCTAGTGCACAAACCAACTGTCATATATGAGCACAACGTAAGAGCTAGTCACCTTTCAAAAAGTGAATCTGTGAATACGACGTCTTCCACTCAGGTGACTTTTTGACGACGACGTCCGACTCACTTCAAGTGACTCTCTGAATAAGGGGGTAAAGGTAATGCTTAACCTTAATTGCGAAGAGGAGTACAATGTAGCATATATAGTATCAGAGTACGTGATTATAGGTAAAAAGAGTTGTAATGCTAATAAAACGTCGAACTTCAACGGGAGTAGAGTGTGCTGATAGCCTCAGGTTGCACAGAAAGTGGTAGATTCTTTTTATGACATTATTTATGTTATAACCACATGATAAGGTTGAATTAATACAGACACCCAGATTTACTACTTTCGATACAGCGTTTAAGGCACAACTCCAAGAGAAATTATTGGGAGAGTTGGCAAGACTTTCTTTTTATATATGTATAGGCAGTAAATGGGATTTGAACACATTGATCTGAAGCCCATTTCTGCAAACCCACTGGTAGACACCATCCAAATCAGCATTAATTTTAGCATGCAGTTCCTGTAGCTCATTTGGTTTCCCAGATATGTACACTTGAATGTCATCTGCGTATGCATGCATGCTAGAGTGACTACAAACTTCAAAAATTTAATTTAAGTACATAGTGAATAGTAGTGGTATGGACCCTTGAGGCACTCCAGCTTTTATAGGCTTATATTCTGATAATATATATCGTTTACTTTTTTACTCTTTGAAACCTGCCTGTCAGATAGGTACACATCAGATCCACCGCACTATCTTGAAAACCAAAATAATACTTAAGTTTGTAGCATAACCGACTATGGATAACTCTGTCGAAGGCTTTGGTAAAATCTAACAAACAAAGTAACGTTAGTGAAGCAGTGGAGCAATTGTGCCAAACACAAAAGCGAGATTGAAGTGGAGACAAGAGCTTTGACTCCTCTAAGAGATTGGAGATTTGCTGAGCGATCAACTTTTCGCAAATCTTGCTTAAAGGTGACAATATGCTAATTAGTCTGAAATCGCGTGCAGCAGATTTCCATAGTTCAGGAAATGTTGAAGATCGAAAACACTGATTTATGATATGAGTCAATGGCGAAATAATATGCGGAAGTAACAATTTTACGAATTTCAAAGGAAAACTGTCATTGCCAATAGCATTGGACTTAATGTTCTTCAAGCAACTACCAACATCAAGTTCCGTCACCGGCATGAACTTAAAAGTTTGTTCAACACGCATAGAAGGTTGTAAGGAATAGTCAGGCGCAGGCAGGGATAGCATCAGAAAAAAAATTATTTAATGTGTTCGGATCAATTTGGCTTCAGTACTACACTTACTGCGCACCCCGAGTTTGTTTATGTTACGCCATAGCATTTTAGTGGGAAGAGATATGTTCAGCTTTGAGGAAAAGTATTGTGATTTAGCAAACCTACTTACACAAACAACTTTGTTTCTAGCAGACCGGAAGATCGCCCAATTTAGAAGTGTAGGACATCTACGCCACTTATTATGTAATCTGTTCTTTTTTTTAATAGCATCAAGAGTATTACGATTGAACCAAGGACAAGATTAATTTATACGTTTAGAAGTCTTTAGAGGAACATAGCAGTCAAAGAGATTAAAAATACGCGAAGAAAGAAAATTGACTTTATCATTTACAGAATTTAGGAGCATGCATTCGTCATATAGGTGTTCAGCGATATCACGATATAAAGCTAAGACGTCAATTGAATTAAAATTTCTATAAGAGAAAGAGCTTGGTTGATTAGTATGAGAAAGATCTATATTTAGAGAGCAGAATATAAGGCCATCGGCCTACAGAAAAAACATTTGGTCAAATAGTAGAACTTTGGATAAGTCAGAAACTATAAAATAGTCAAGAAGAGAAGGAGAGGCATTGTTAGACAATCTAGGGGGCATGCATTTATTAACTAAGTGTAACCAAACGGAGTCAATAATATCACAGAAAGTTAGCTTCGTCTGATCTTCAGATAGAAGATTTATATTAAAATCTCCTCATACAGCAATAAATTCGTAACCCAACACATTTTCATATAGAGTAGATAAAAATGGGTCAAGTGCCGTGCTTCTGCTAGGATTATAGACACACGACAAAGATAACGTATCAGTAATACTAACATTAATAAATTCCACACCAGAATTATCAGATGTTCAAATAATAGTGGCATGCAGATCCTTCCTGCAGTAAATATAGTAGTTACTCCAAACTTTAGTTTTGCTTGCAAAGGATATTAAAAAGAGACTTTTGATTGTCACCTCTGCCGAGGCCTTGTGAACTGTGTACCATTAAGTGGAACAAAGAGTATAGCCCAATGCGTTAAGAAGTTTAAGCAAAATTAAACCAGTACTTTTCTCGAAAACAGCAGTCATTAAGCACATAGGAGAGTAGAGAGATAAAGAGAAGATTGAGCAAGAAGAAGATAGAAGAGAATAGAGCAAAACTTTTACGAGCAAAAATAAAGCAGAAAGTATTCATATAATAGATTTGATATAAAAGGTATAATTACGGTATATACATATGATGTAAGATATATTTAATTCTTGATTTAATTCAATTCCGCATCACGAAAGGTATGCAAATCCTCAATATTGGGACTTTCAGTGAAACACTCAAGTGTAAAGCTAATAGGGTAAAATGATTCCCTTGAGATCATTTTATCCCTACTCCGGCACAAAATGATCTTTTGGTAGCGTTTTCGGAAAACTTGTGCATCAAAACACAAACTTTTTTGTGTTAATTGTTATGCAAATACATAGCTAAAAGTATAAACTAAATAATAATTGTAAATTTCCCTGAATAATATTCGTTTCGATTCCTAAAATTAAATTTTCCCTTAGGGGGATAATTTTAAGCACCTTTCCCTTATATATATAAATATGTATACATACTAGCAGAGCTTACGCCGTGGACTCTTTTTCTGGTTTTCTAAGGTTTATTTAAAATAGAATCCGGAAAAATTGGGTGGAATTAAAAAATGCTTGAGCTCCAAATGCTTTTAAAAAAAATGTACATTCATTAGATGCTTATTCTTAATTTCAAAATAACACACTTTTGTATATAATTTATTGCACATATATATCTATGTATAATATGTATATCTAAGTGATTACCTAAAAACCTCAGAATAGACAATATTTTTGGTTTTTCCATTTGGTGCATAAAAAAAATTTCAGGATAACCCACACGTGAACATCCAACATATAGTTTAAATTCAAAGGGCGTATCTTTAGGAATTGATTCATTATTCATTTATTTAGCATCCGAACAAAGTACATACTTATTATCAACTACCGACTAGCTAATAATATTCAAAATTTTATTCAAAAAAATTTCAAAGAAATGCGAAGCAAAATAATATTTTGAATCAGTCTGTCGTAGGGATAAATAAAATCCCAAAACAAAACAGTGGAAATGGAACGGAAAAAATCACAAATCTGTCAAAACACAATTGTCAAAAAAATCAAACAAAAAACATAAATTCAAATTTAATAATAAAAAATAAATTTTAAATTAAAAACAAATAAAGAAGGAAAAGATGGAACCGCCTCAAAAAAAACCAAAAAAGAGAAAAGGACTTGGGACCTGGCTGCAGAACTCTTCTTGGTGGAATTGTGGGGTGAAAATATCACCCCACTGAGAAGTCAAAGGAAAAACGGCCATATTTACAAGGAGATGGCCGATGCACTTCGCAGACAAGGGTACGGCTTCGACGACCACGAGGTTCGTTCCAAAATCAACAACCTCACTGGAAAATACAGGTAATTATATTGTTAATAAAATTATAGCATAAAACATAGTGTTGTCTGTGTTATTTCTAGAAAGGAAAAGCAGAACGCAGGCGTTACGGGTGGGTCTCCATCTCTTTGGCCTCATTTTGCAGCAGTCCACCAAATCCTCGGAGGATTTAAAATAAATAATTTTGTTTCTCTAATGGAGGAGAGCATTGAAGAAGGTTGTTATCCTGACATGATTTTTATTCAATTAATTCAATAAACATAATTATTTAAAAACGGTTTGCAGGTGTTGTGGAATATTCGGAGATTGCGGCAATACCGACAGTATCACCTTCACCATCCATGCCTCATGGTGATTCAGCTCCTTCATCATCCTTGGCATATTACGAACGCAGTCACCATCCATGCCAAATTGTGAACCACCTCCTTCACCATCCATGTCATCGACATCGGAAGAGTCTAGGAAACGAAAAATTAGGAGCAATGAGTTGGTTTTAAGAGAAATGAAAAGGTGCAATGATCAGGTGGGGGAAATGTTACAGGACAACCGGACAATAGCGGAAAGAACTTTGAGGAACGAAGAAAGGAGAACAGATATTCTCCAAAAATAATGGAGGATAATAAAAGATTCCAAGATGTACTTTAAAGTAATATTGAAAAAAAATAAAAATATTCAGTACTTACCAAAATAATTGCTTATTGCTGTCCGAATATTTTCTGCGTTTGGGTCAGAATCACATATAGTGTCATTATGCTCGGGTTGCAATCTATTCGTGCGCTGGTTTCTTTGGGACAGTTCTTGAATCCATTTTGTGTTTATTGCGTCATTCTCATTGAGAAAATTATGCAAAACACACACACACCCTTTATTACGAGAGGCGCATTTTTAATGTGATTATCAATACCTTTGCCGATCCTTCGAAACCTTGCTTTTAAGTGCCCGAAAGCATTTTCTACTACTCGCCGACATTTGGAGAGAGTATAATTAAATTTCTTTTCTTGTTCCGAAGCGGCAATTTTAAAGGGGTACGGTTTCATTAACGTGGTTGCGAATCGGAAGGCAGAATCGCTTAGCAATAGAATAAGCCTTATAAGCAAATTTTCTGTGTGATGTCTTTTTAGCAATTAACTCTCATAAATCTGAGAGTCATTGCAACGGCCGGGACAACCCACATTTATATAGAGGATACGGTACCTATAATAAAAAATTAGCTCCAATTGAATTGTGTGCAATTCAAAAAATTTAATTGAATTTATAATCTCTTACCTATAATCCACCAAAGCAAGTAGCACTATGGAATACCAACCCTTATAGTTGTGGTAATCCACAGCATCTTCAGCGGGCGGTCGCACTTCGATATGGCAACCATCTGAAATGAATAAATGATAAGTAAATTTAACCATTTCATCACTCGAACACGCAACTAACTAATAGCACCAAGGCATTGTGGGAATCCTAATTTCCGGAAGCCACGGGTACAATCGTCTATAACCTCCTCCGTTAAGGGATATTTGTTTAAGTATTTCGGCTTCATTATATTCCACACCTCTTGACAGAAATCCCTCAAAATTATGCAAACAGTGGCTTTAGATACACCGAATAGATTACCCACGGTTCTATATTCCGCCGAGGAACCTAGGGCATACACACCAATTGCCACCCTTTTTTGTAATGGTATCGCTTGGCGATAGTTAGTGTTCAGCCTGCAGATACCCTTCCACTCTTCGCATAATTTTGTAAAATTCACCCGCGACATCCGAAAGTTTTCTTTGAAAAATTCTTCATCATTTGCCAATACTATTTTCTCTATTTCTCTATTTTCTCTCTTTTCTATTAATTTGAAAAATTTTATTATCCAAATTATAACTGAAAACATTTCTTTACCTTCGACCACAACAGCCTGCAATTAATTGTGGACAAGGATGCAGAAAGTGCCATTACGAGCTTCTGCAACATTCGCACTTTTTTTTCGTTTGAAGAGAGCATTTTTAACAAAACACTTTGGTCAAAATCGGCACTAAAAAGCATCGCTAAATTATCTGCTTGCACACATGAAATTATTAGGGATGTTTGTGATAATTTCTGCATTTCTCACAATTAATAAATATTTCACAATTTTCAATATTTTTTTAAGAACAATATTCCTTTCACTCGATTTTTTGGAACAGCTGATGGGCTGTCAAACCAGATGCAAACAAAGCGGTGTAAACACTTTTCAAATGCGTGATTACAAATGCGCATTTGGGGTCGGTGTAAACATAGCATTAGACTACGCGTAATAGGCTCATTCAAGCCATAGTTTACTCTGTGAAAAGGAACATGAAGTACATCACGTGCTCTTAGGTCACGGCAGGGTATGCAAAAACCTATATGGTTTAATAGTTCAGAACAGTTAATTCTACTACAAACAATATCTCTAACAAAAGAAACACCATAGATCTTCCGGCGTGTTTGGAGAGACTGTAAACCCAACAAGAGACATCTAAATTTATAGGACTGCATGTCCATACTCCAATTTAACAAAGAGATAGCGTATCTAGTGAATCTCCTTTGAATGGTCTCTATTCTAGAGGAGTGAATCTCATATGGGGTCCCATATTATGCAACAATATTCTAACTTCGGTCTAACTAGAGTTGCATATAAAGCTTTCAAAGTATAAGGATCTTTAAAATCCTTGGAATTTCTCCGAACGAAACTTAAAGCAGTGTTAGCATTTGCAATAACATAGTCAATTTGTCTAGAAAAATTAAACTTCTGATCAAAAATCACACCTAGGTCCTTTTTTTCAGTAACATTAACAAGAAAACGATCACCGATTTTATAATGCGTGATAATAGGATCAGTACGTCGGTTAAGTGACATGTAATTGCACTTAGCAATATTAAGATAGGGCAAATTACTCTTGCACCAAGAGTGTATGTTACACAGATCATTTTGTAAATCAATAGAATTTTGATTGTTAGAAATATGCCGAAAAATCTTTAAGTCAAAAAAGGTAAGTCATTAATAAATATGATGAAAAGTAAGGACCTAAATGACTTCCCTGAGGAACACCGGAATAAACTGAAATATAGGGTTTTCCAATAAGAGGTGTAGTTTTGAATAGCCCGCGATTTCAATAGCTGTCACTTGTGAAGCTGTTATTTTTGACATTTGACAAGTAGAAACTACGCCATTACTAAAAATGGAACGATACACGCTGCAACAACGCATTGAAATTTCAACATATATAACACATACGTGGAATGCACTACACACGTGCTGCCCATTCCACCACGTGCTACGTAGTATGCTGCCTCATAGAGGCAACAATATTATTAAGATAAAAATGCCCTATTTTGAGATAAATTATCGCATGTTTATTTCGTAATAAAGAGGAAGGTATGCCGTTAATAATGAAATACAACATCAGCCAAATGGCCACCAAACTTTTCCCGTAAAAGATCAATGGTTTCGTTGCTTGTGTGCCACGTAGCGCCGTCTTATAGAAATTTCAATGCGTTGTTGCAGCGTGTATCTACTTGATCTACTGGCGTAGTTTCTACTTGTCAAATATTAAAATAACAGCTTCAAAAGTGACAGCTACCGAAATAGCGGGCTATTCAAAATTACACCTCTTATTGGAGAACCCTATACTATCCGATAGACAATTTTCGATTCTAATAGTTTGTCTACGTCCTATAAGATAGGAATGTAGCCACTCCAAAATATAAGAGTGAAAACCAAATCTTCTAAGTTTATATAAGAGTACGCTATGTTTCACTCTATCAAACGCCTATGAAAAATCCGTGTAGATAACGTCACACTGATAACCCTTTTCAAAACTATTTAAGACATAATTCCAAAATAATGCAAGATTGGTGGAGGTAGATCTACCAGCCATAAAACCATGTTGGAAAGGGGAAATAGTTTCCTTAACCAAAAAAGATAACCTATGGTATGCTAACTTTTCAAATAGCTTAGGTATTATTGGAATTTTTGAAATAGGTCGATAGTTAAGAATGTCGTCTTTGGGACCAGATTTATGAATCGGTGTTATTAATTAATTAATTAATTATTAATGAATATTTCCAACAGGGTAAAAAAATTCCAGACCTCAAAGACTGATTAAAAATTGTTAGCAATGGCAGAGCTAGAGATTCCGCACAATGTTTAAATATTATTGGCGGGAATCCGTCGCCTCCAATTGCTTATCGGACTTCAATAGCTTAAGCGCATCTAGAACCTCAGATAGCGTTAATTGTATATTACTGCAGGCAAAATAGCTATCTGCTGAGTCAACTTGGCTTCTACTGCCAGTCGGACCTGATTGAGGATCGTAAACTGACTGAAAATATTGTGCGAACATATTACAAATCTCAGGAAGATCAGAGGAATGTTTACCTAAGTAGTGCATAATTTTTGGAATTCCTAACGATTTCCTCTTACTATTGAAATAGTGCCAGAAAGATTTACTATTGTGTTTAATATTATTCTCTATACCACTAATATAATTTCTATAAAGAAATTTATTGAGGCAATCAAATCTTTTTTGAAGAGAACGGTAGCTTTTCAATAAATGGTGGTCTTTGCAATCTCCACTACTTGATCTAATTCGCTTGTAAGCTTTATTCTTACTATTATTTAGACGAGTCAGTTCAGTGTTAAACCATCTAGGTTTTGTAGAATTTCTACCACGTTTTTCGGGAATCACTAATTCCATACCCTCCCTTAATTTAGTGACAAAAATTTCATAATTACACTTAAGATCCGCGTTATCTAAGACTGATACCCAATCTATTGAGAGATAAAAATTAGACAGCTCTAAAAAATTACACTTGAAAAAGTTGAACACAAAATCTGAATTACCCGTAGGTTTGAGATAACTATAAAATTTTAAGATACAGAGTATAGCAGAGTGATGCTCCGTATCAATTATAACAGGAGATTTCAGGCTGTTGACATCCGCAATAATGTCGTTATCCACAAATAACAGATCCAATAATTTATTATGACGGTTATAAACACCACTAACTTGTTTTAGCTGAAATTCGTCAAGATTGTCAACAACCTCAATCTCACAGTTGCACATAACATTAAAAGGTAAATAACAATGCAATGTATTGCCAAAGGCCCACTTAATATTAGGGAGATTAAAATCACCTAGGATAGCAACATACTGATTATCCCCTAGCCCATTGATAATCTCAATACAATTAGCCACATGAATTTTATATAACTCAAGAGGGCTGCTAGGTGGTACATAACTAAGTATTACACACAAATCTTGTGTTGAATCAAAACAAATTTTTACAATTAATTGATCGATATCAAAACGATGATTTTCTGATGGATGTTGCAGTAAATTGATTCTTCTGGCTGAATATTTTGAGCGGATGGCTAACATCACTCCACCTCCTCTAGTCAAGCCAGAACTAGCAGCGATCTTTCCTGAACACATCGTATTGTTGCAAATCAAAAAATTCACCAGAGTTATATTCAGACGATAGCCAAGTTTCACTAATCGCTATGACATCGTATAACATATCCGACGAGAAAATTTGCATTTTGGATGCCTTGTGCGCATCCCACCATAGTTATGATAGCAAATGACAAATTCTTGATGACAAGGATTCACAACACTAATGTCTATCCCTCCTTTTCTTCGGTCGTCGGTACAACAATTATTCCGTTTTTTGGACGTCGGATAAACGGCTTAAGTTGCACATTGCACGGCCAAATTGAAGGATCCATAACAGTTTTAGACATTTCCACTGGGAAGCCAAATTTAAAGTTGATGTGCTTTACAGACGCTAAATCAGCATCCTTTTTTATCAATTTAAAGCATTTCAATTGACCATCAGGAATTTTAGTTTTTCCAGAAACATGCTTAATAATGGTTTCAGGGCTAGTATCAGCAGTGAATTTTGACAAACGAATCCACTTAAAATTTGGCATAACCTTAATTTCTGACGAATTATCAGTTCCATAAATCTTTTTTGTTCCCTTTCGATTATTACTATTTCTGTTAACATTATTTCCCTTTCCCCTTCTTTCCACCAGCTTAAATCCATCATCATCGCAAGAGTTATTTTCGCTGCCAGCAACCTCAACTGGCTCAGCTAGAGTATGATGGTCTACAGTGGAAAGAGGAATATCAACAACACCAGCTTGAGAAGAAAGAGTACGCGAACGAGATCGCGTGCATCTTGCAACAACGGGTCTAAGAACCGGTTTTGACTTCTGTTTCTTTTTTGTTTTCATTACCGACGATGGCTGAGCAATCTCGCTGCTTTTCTCTCAGAAAGCTTATTACTTAGCTCTAGAATATCCACCGTCATTGCAGAAACAATTGCAAGCAAATCACATTTGTTCTTCAGACAATCAGAACAAGAATAAGAGATTTCAAATTTTAATACGCTTTGATATGCAACTTCATCAATATCAATGCACTGTTTATGAAAAAATTTATTTCAACTAATGCATGACAGATTAGACGTAGGTTCTCCAGCTTTTATTGCACCTTGAACAACAAGGCACAGATTTAGACATCATATTACCGATATGATAGATTACACTCAAATTTGTATTACAGTTAAACACTATCAAAATACGTGCTTACACTTCAAAGAACAAAAAAGAACTGAATTATAGGTATTCTTGGAATAAAAACATTTTTACCTTTGCCACTTCCGGAGAGAATGTTGGCTTCAAATACGTTCGGCATTATCTTTTTAACTACCAATGTGCCGGAGTACCTGAAGGCTGAATAGAATTTAGAAACTCTGTAGGATAGATGACAACTTAATTTTCATATGCAAAAGTGTCGATTGATTTATAGCAGACAGAGTCAAGTGGAGAAATTTGTGCATTAGTGTTGTACATAGCATCATTCTTTGGAGCTAATATGGATCTTTCACATAGCCACGTATGATCGTGTTCGGTTCGCATTCGGTTTTTTCAAACCATATCCATAGCCGGGGTGCCTGTCCAGGTTCGTCTCAAGAAATTTTTAATAACAAGGGCCACTGTTGAGTTTATTATCAGTTTATTGTTGAACTCTGCGATGCGATTACAATGGTGCATTAACAATATTCCGTATAATATTCTATAAATAAAAACTGTGGCGTGTTACAGCGAGGAGAGTTACCGTTGTCGTTGCTTTCCTTGTTCTGGTCTTAGTACCTTTAGTGTCGGTCGCGCGAGATGTTTCTGCTTTCCTGTCTAAAAACCAAGTGACCGCACTTCACTGTCGTTACACCTTTTATATGAAGGCTATTGAAGTTCGTTTCGTCCATTGTCTGATTCGTTGTAACTACGCATGTCTCGGTCTAGCACATACCATACGTTATCTCAGTGTAAATATGTACATGTATGCGTGAACAACCAACATGTCTCTGTCTCGCTCAGATATATTAGATTACCAATGTTTCCATAACAGAGGTGCATTAAAAGTAGTAGTTGTAATACAATAGTACTTAATCGTAACCTTTCATTAACTTAGGAACTCAGTAAGCGCTTAGTAATTAAGGGCCTTATTCCAAGAGTCACGGTCGTCTCTAAATCGTCTCTCACTCGTCTTAGGTATTCCAAGAGTCACGGTCGTCTTAAAATCGTCTCTAAATCGTCAACGACGTAAACTTTGATCGTCTTGATGTATTCCAAGAGACGATTTAGAGACGATTATCGTCTTAAATAAGACGAGATCTTTTTAGTTGTCGTCTCATACAAAAATTACATAGATTTGGGCACAATATAATTCCATACTTTGTATTTTTATGCTTTATATCAACTTTTGTAGTTATATGTACACCTATCCCCCGATTTACACGGTACTTGTTTTACACGTTTTCGCTTTACACGGTTTTCCAAATAAGTTTTTTTTTTGTTTTTATCGCACTACTAAATGCTACTGTGATTGAACACGTGCGCTGTGTACACATCTCACGGGGAATCCCGAGCTTATGTGCTGACTTGCTGCACACGCACACTGTGTCTGTATTTCTTCGCATAAAATTAACGTTTTATCTACGGAAAATTGTATTTGAGTGAAAGTTTGAAGTGAAAGAAAAAAAATTATAGGCTTATAATGAAGAAAGAAGTTAAAAGAAAAGTTATTTCTTTAGAAACTAAAATCGAAATTTTGGATCGCTTACGAAAGGGAGATAGAGAAGTAGATGTTGCAAAATCATATAGCATCAACGAAGCTACAATAAGAACTATTAGAACAAATAGTTTCTATTTTCAATTTTCTCAAAAACTACAAGTCATAAATCCTTCGGGTTTGAAGCATTCTCTCTAGAATTGATTGGAGAATTTTATGGTCGAAAATATTTTTATACTTAATACCGTAATTTTTTAAAAAAATGGCGACCAAAAATTTTTTTTCGGAATTTTTTTTCCAAATTTTAACTTTGACACTTATTTTCTCAAAAACTGTTTGACATAGGAACCTAATTTAAAAAGGATATGAAGAAGCGGATATTTCGCTTTGAAAATCAGCAAGCAAAAGTTATCTAGGTCTAACCATTATTTTTTAATATTATTTTTTTCGGTGTTAAGTCGGATTTTTATAAAATGTCCCCTCCCGCCTAAACGGGGGGAAATTGACCCCCCCTCCCATACGATTTTTTTCTTATCTCGACCCATCCTACACGCCCTAGTCTTTTGAACACCCTTATGCGAAACACCCTGTATACATAATATAAATAGCATCTTCTTAAAAAATGCTAAAAAGTGGAGTAAAAATCCAAAAGTGCAGTAAAGATGTAAAAAAGTGTAGTGCAAAATGCCCGTATAAGAAAAATTCCTCAATTGGGAATTAGGAAAGCCCGCAATTCAAAGGAATTTGAAAAAAGTACATTTCAAAGTTATCAATTGAAACGTTCATTGTGTTAACGTTAACTGAAATGGATACCTCGAAAAAGAAGTAAGTAAGTAAGTAATACAATTTAAATCCAAAATAATTATTATATAATATTAAATTGAAATTATTTTATTATTACAGCATACAATTTACCACAAGTGAGCAGTTTAATTTACTGCTAGAAAAAATGGAGGCTGCTCCTGATCTAGCGCGGCGAACGCCTGTATTTGGAGCAAGCAAAATGAGGGTAGAGCAGGAGTGGGACCGTATACAACGAAGGCTGAACTCCAATGGCCCCCCGTAAGAAGTACCCAGGAATGGAAGAAAGTAAGTAAACCATATAAACTTCTTAAAATAGTAATTCTAAATTAATATTCAACTTAGGTATGGACCGATTTAAAAGCACGCACAAAAAAGAAGCTTGCTCAAACCCAAGCAGTGCTGAAGGCTACAGGTGGTGGGCCGCACACCGCCAGTGCTACTCTCTCAACTATAGAGGAAAGCGTTTGCCATCTGCTGTGCTTAAACAAGTCGTCTGCTCCATCTGGCGTCGTTTTTGGCGCTGACGAAAAGCCAATTAGGGCGCAAAATGCTAAGTACATCAGATGCAGCAAAACGCACTTTACAGGAAAGGTACACGCCATCGGCGAAAAGGTTGTTTGCGTCACCACCTGTAGAAAGTAAGTTTTCTTTAACAAAGTAATGTATATGTATTTATTTATTTGTTTAATTTATACCTACTCTATTTCAGATGAAGTGCTTTTGGAAACAGAGGAGGAGCAACTGACATTTCTGATGGAAGATAGCCAAGAAGAAGTTCCACAAACAGTACCAAATACCGAAACGCATATTAAAACTAAAACTAAAAAAAAAATCATTTCACGACCATCATCTCTCCTTGCTTGGGACACAAGTAAGGTTTGGATCCTTATAATGATTGCAATATTCAAAGATTTCATATTTTTTCAGATTGCCCACCAAGTCAAACTGGCCGGTATTATGTCGAACATAGCAGCCAGCATCAAGGATGCTGCTGAAGCACTGCAGATAATAGCTGCATCGACTCAACATGCCGACAATAGAAAACAGGCGGCGGAGGCCTTGCTGGACTCAAACAAATAAATAAAATTTTCATAAGTACATATGTATATAAACTTTAATTATATTTAAATTTATAAAATAAATATATATGTAATATATATAAATATAAATAAAATTTATAATGTTTAGTTTTTCGAATATTAAATAAGAAAAGAAATGACAAATTAAAAGAAAGAAAAAGTAAAGAATGAAATAATAGTTGTGCTTTTTGAAATTGAAATCAAAAACATTAATTAAAAATCCTTCACATTTCAAATGTGGAAAAATTATCTCTTCACACATGTGGTGGTGCTGAAAATGACAGAGTGTATGTATGTATTGCATACTTTAAAAAGACTCGAGGCGAGTCGGTCTCTCACACCTGCAGCAAAATTAGATGGAGTTGCTGGGTCTGCTGGTTCAACATTTGAGACTGCTTCGTGTTCAGAGACTGCGTGCGTCCAATCATTTTTATAAAAGATACATGCGTTGTGCAGAGCACAGCACATGTTAACAATTTTTGTGACTTTTTCGGGTGCATAATGAAGACCCCGCTCTCCGATTAAGCACCTGAACCGATTCTTCACAACCCCAAAGCATCGTTCAATTACATTACGACCTTTGCAATGTTTTTCATTGAACATTATTTGGTGTTGTTGCGTGGGGTTTCTATATGGTGTCATCAGGTATGGCTGCAATTGATAAATACAATAAACGGTGTGAAAATATATGTTACCTAATATCCACGCATTCCTTCGGCCTGCATCAAAATCAGTATTGAAAAACGCATTTGCTGCGCTCACCCTCCACACATAAGCATAATGATTTGCTCCAGGATGCGTAGCGTCTACAAAACGAATGATCATATTTTGATCACAGATCTGGAATGTTACAATGTGGGAAATATAAGTAGCACAAGTTCAAAATAAAACAGAAATGGATACACAAGTATGGAAATTACCATCATCGCATTTATGCTGTAGAAACCCTTTCTATTATAGTATAGGTGCTTTACATTTTGAACCGGACTACAAATTTTGATATGGGTGCCATCCAGACAACCAACGACCCCAGGAATATTACATTTTGTGTAGAAATGTTCCTTCGTTGCAGTCTCTTCCTCAGCCGACGCACAGTGGACTATCGCTTCGGAACCGCGGACAAAAGTCCAAAAAGTCGCTCCGAGTTTTTGAAAAAGTTGATATGCAATTTTGTTTATAATAGTTCAATACCTAATGAGCTAAAATATCTCGGTCGGAAACCTTCGTGAATACTTTTGGCGGGCGATCAAATATGAACCTTTTTTCCATTCTGTAAAAAGTTGTATTATTTCAGTTTTTTGCCAAAATTCAATTGACTATATCTCGAAAAGTAGTCAACATAACTCAATTAATTAAGTAGTTTCTGAAAGGTCATTTAATTATCTATAGGAAAAATATAACAACAACTTTGTGCCTTGAATCTAAGTATTTTTTGGTAATTTTTGAAAAAATCGTTAATTTTTATATATATTTTAACTTTGGGAGATTATAAGTCTCAGCGCTTATAAATGCTTATCCTGGAGTTTATTGTTTTTGAAACTATGAAGTGTTATAAACAAATGCCCCAAACATACATGACCCGCCGGAACCGTTTTTTTTTTCGTTTGAAAATTTTACCTACCTGTTTTGTGTATATTCCTGAGTACCTGTGATTTTAGGAAGGGGTGTTTCGTACCTGTTTGATCGATTTTTTCGCGGAATAGGGTTTCTTTCCTTATCTTAATTATTTAATTTTATTATAGTAAAGTTTCTATACCCTACACACGAAGTGATGAGGATATATTCACTTTGTGCTTCCGTTTGTAACGCATTAAAGGAGGCGTGACAGGTATAGGAGAACGAATAGAGATATCTTCATCAAACTTGCCAAAAATAATGTCTATCATTCGAAACTCATTAGTATTGAAAATGGGCAAAATGGGTGAACTACTTTTTATAGTGAATATAAATTCATCCATGCTTATAGATAAATTTCTCACCTTGTAGAACGAATTTGTGGTTGAAATTATGTCCAGAAGTTCACTGTCTCTGACCAAAACAGACTACCACAAAAGGGCGTGGTTCACCTCCTAATTAAATAAAACTCGATTACAGGAGAACGAATAGAAATATTTTCAACAAATTGGCGAACGAATATTCTCTGTCATCACACGCTATTTAAGATTGAAAAGGAAAAAAATTAGACCATTGCAACGCCCAATTTTTAATTAAACGTGTGTCGTGTTTATAAATTTCGGCCAGGCCGAAGTTAACACTTTTTCTGGTTTATTATTTACCTATTAAATAAATCATCACTTCAAGGAATTCATCATTCAAGTATGAGGACGAATAAAATTCCGGTAGCCTTAATATCATCTCATCGACTCAAAGTTCTATAAAAGGTATGTTTTCTGTCTGCATGAATCATTGTTGAAAACAATTCCTGATAGAGACGTCATAAGCAAAAAAAAATATGAACATGATATCTGTTATACTCTTTTCTTGCTGATCCCACTTGACAGTTGTATCCATGGAGGACTATGTCACCGACATTTCATAAGGGTTTAATGCATGGGGAGGAAATAATTAACCATCAGATATTACCCATTGGAGATTTATCAGAAGAAGCACAAGAAAAACGAAATACGATACTATAGAGAGCACAACACAAGAAAGTGTTCACGTCAGGGTACCAATGAGGTTTTATTTAGAATGTTCTTCATTTCTTCTGATGATTACATTTCATCTTTGAGAAAAAAGTTTATTAAGACAACAATACCTCTAGATAGAGAAGCTGGAGAACTTTTAATGAAACCTACAGACGAATATTTTTTTAAAAATAAATAAGTATGTGTTATTGTAAATTGTATTTGTGTTTTAGAGTATTTGATAATTTATGTAAAAATGTTCCTATATTAAAATTTTTTAAATAAATAAATGATCATTAAAATGAAAAAGTACCTGCTCTTATTTTAGCAATGTTTACATACGACTATGTTTCTTTTTCATACTAAAGGCACACAATTTTAAGTATTGTGACATTTTTTTTGTCGAAATTGAGTATCCCAAACATTTAAATTGTTATACTGAAACAATAAGCTTTTAATATTGCATGAATAATACTTAATAATAAAAAAAAACAAATAAGATAAAAAGGTTATTTTTTGACGCGACTTTGATTGAACGCGACTGACGTGTCGAAATTGTTTAAAAATATAAAAAAAATATCTAGATATTTCGTACTTAAATTAGCGTAAAGATACATGTTTATTCTTTCATTTGCAAAAAACCGCATTCAAATACCTTAATCTGATCAAAAGTTACAGAATTTTGACCGCCACTAAGTCGAAAACTGCAATTCTAGTCCACTGTGCGACGTTCTCAATTTTATCCATTTGGCGCAGAAATGTTGCTCAAATACGTCCAAGCATTCGGACAGCATTTTGGAGAACTGTGCTTGGCGCATTGGAGCAAAGCACGCATTTGCAATACTCTTCTGGTAGCTTTCGCATGCCAGCAATCGCAAGCAAACTCCGAGATGTAGTTCTGGTGAGATCGCTGTTGTTAAAAATCGCGTTTTCATATGCGGAGCGATTTCGGTTAGAATTTGGCGAAAGCAATCTTTGCCCATACGAAAGTTTGTCTTGAATCTGTTTTTATTAATAATACAATACATACGGTAAAAGATTTATTGAAAAACTTACTCAGACTCCGTCATATCGAAAATATGTGAAGCGTCACGTAGACTCCGATTCCTAATGTAAATGGATTCAGCATCGTCCTCCTCTACCAAAAATTCAACTAAGGCATTCATACTGAATTCAACTCAAAGCACCAAAATAAAAATTCACTGTTTTATTGTATTATTTGCAAGTATTTACGAGCACTTATAAACACTAGGGTGGACCTTAGTTGCTCTTGTGCAAAATTTTTTAAAAATTCATTTGATGCGACCCTTGCAATCTGTTCTACTCGGTAAAAAACTAATTCCCTCCAAATTTCAAGTCGATCGGACAAAGGGAAGACGTGTCGCAACGAGTTTGTTTATGCAAAAGATTTTGTTTTTGCGAAAAATGAAAAAGTACACATTTTTTTAATTCCACTGATCATTAAACACTATTTTAATGTAATATTCTTATTATATCGAAGCAAAAATTAAATTGTTTAATGAATTTGTTTAAGCAAAATTTTTAATATTTATTTTTTAAATATAAAATTTGATCTCACATTAATATAAGGAAAAGTAGAAAAAGACAGTTAAATACTTATAACTAAATATTTTATTTATAGGACTATTTATAATAAGAGTATAAATAATTTTTAAAATTCTGTACTTAATGTTGTTTTTTTTTATTTTTTTGGGTATTTTTGCCAATAATCGGTTACAATTTGTAATATGAATTGTTTTTCTTCTTCGTTTTTGCATAACGTTAAATTATAATCTTTCATTAATTTTACTGCTCTTTCTGCAATGTCATTCACAACTTCTAATTTTGTTATAATACCTATCGCTTCGGTATAATTATTATTAGTTTCCCATAGTGCTGGATCAATTAAAAGAAAATCTGAATTTATATTGAACCGTTTGAAAAAATTATTTGATTCAGATGATACGAAATGTTGTATTTCCAAATTCGCAAGATTTTTAATTTCTATAGTCGTTGTCATGTATCTCTTATAATTATTATTATTGTTTACATTTTGTAGTACTTGCACCATCGATCTTTTTGTTTCTACTGAAACTTTTTTATCAAAAAATGATTACGCCGCATTCTTCGTTGACAAGTACCATAAATGGTTCACAATTTTTTTTAATGCCACATCGCTTATTTCTTCGTTAACATTTTTGTAATGAATTATATTTTTGATGAATTCTAGATCTACACGTGGCGCCATAGCAGCCATTGGGGTCAAAATCCATTACTAATTACTATTACATTACTAACTACTAATTCTAAAAGTTCTTTGTAGTTATCTCTTGGGTGACTCATTTTTGTGTAATTTTTAAAAATTTCGATTTTTTTGTTTATATCATTAATATGTTTCAGAACGTAATCGTCGTGCGTTCCCGGGATGTAATTATTTTCATAAATTTCAGGCCAACTATTTTGAAACTTTTTAAAAAGTTGAATATTCGGGCCTGTTGTTTTCGTCACTTTTACAAGGAAAATACAAAAGATCTCTTTCAATTCTTTGTTCTAGCAACACACATGCGCCCTGTAATCGTCCCGTATTTGACGAAGTCGTGTCACAGCATAAAGCTTCTACGTGGTCCGTTAAATTCGTTTCTTCTAAGGTTGCAAATATCGGCAAGGCCTGATCGCTTCCACTACTGGAAGAAATCGCAGGTATCCCCAATAATTTTCGTACACCGTTGCACGAAATTACCACTGGAAGTCGCTCCACAGTTTTCTTGTCCAAAGTAGACAACATCGAGCCATCCCAATGTACAGTTATCCCCCTGAGATTAATTTCTCCGAACATTTTCTGCAGATGTTTGGCGTGATCTGCGCGAAAATTATGGCGAAATCGCCGAAAGAAGTGCGATTAATAATTAATTCATTTGTATTGCGACCTAAGCTCTCTGCTGTTGCCATAATAATACGAACAGCATCGCGAATACCTCGACGTAAAATGAGGTTTATTTTACTAAGGGACTAGGAAGCAGGTATAAAACTGGAAATAGAAGGATAGCTCTTTGGAAGGGGTACTGGTTATCATTAAAACATAAAATTTGAGTTGCATGTAAAATTAAAGGGAAATTACTGAAATTTTCAAATTTTAAACCGATTGCGACACCCTTTCCTGTTGTCCAATTGAATTCTTCTTTTGCAGAACTTATTTTTTTGGATCTGGAACAGATCTAGGGGGTCGCAAAAAAAAAATCAGATGGTCGAAAAATAAGGATGATTGAAGATTGTTCTTTACGGGAACTATCAGGAGTAGAATCCATTTGGATACTATAGTACGTTGCTGCATTTATATCGCCTTTAATTTTGTAAAGAATTTCATTTTCTAAAGCAGAAATAATTTGTTCTTGTGATCGATGAGCTAAATGATGCACAATTCTACTTTTTGAATTTCTTATTCTGTTCATATGATCCATTAGCACATAGAAAATCCCACAACGATTTTTACGGTGCGAACTGTCAAAATTACACAATTTCATATAAAGGGTTTTCCAATAAGAGGTGTAATTTTGAATAGCACGCTATTTCGGTAGCTGTGACTTTTGTAGCTGTTGTTTTTGACATTTGATAAGTAGAAACTACGCCATTACTAAAAATGGAACGATACACGGTGCAACAACGCATTGAAATTATTAAAATTCACTACAAAAATGGTGAAAATTTTGCAGTCACAGTTCGCAAAACTAAAGCATTTTTGGGTCCTCGTGAAGCACCTTGTCGGACCGCAATACAGAAATTGGTGGAAAAATTCGAGCTGTTGGGACAAGTTAGTGATGTGAAGAATAAAACCCGTGCACGTCGCTCAAGAACAACTGAGAACATTGCTGCTGTAGCCCAAAGCGTTGAGGATAACCCAGGTTTGTCCATTCCTCGTCGTTCTTCCTTCTTAATGATTTTTTATGGCCGGAGTTAGATGGTATTGATCTGGACAACGTTTGCTTTCAACAAGACGGCGCTACATGCCACACAAGCAACGAAACCATTGATCTTTTACGGGAAAAGCTTCCTGATCATGTTATCTCTCGAAGAGGTGATCACAATTGGCCACCGAGATCTTGTGATTTAACACCTTGCGACTTCTTCGTTTGGGGCCACGTGAAAGATAAGGTCTACGCCTACAGCCCAGCGTCGATTCAAGACCTCAAACATGGAATTCGTGGGGCTATCGAGGACATAGGGCAGCCGCTTTGCGATTTGGTTATGGAAAATTTCCTGAAAAGGATATGGTCCTGTAAGCGTGGTCGTGGTGGCCATTTGGCTGATGTTGTTTTTCATTATTAACGGCATACCTTCCTCTTTATTACAAAATAAACATGCGATAATTTATCTCAAAAAATGGCATTTTTCTTTGAATATCAAAATTACACCACTTATTGGATTCAATATTTCATTGGATTCATTCAATATTTAATAGGGGTACCGGTTAATACCCCTATTAAACCACAATATGACCATCTGTGTGTACCATCTACGTTCATCTCTCACCAATGCTCTTCCAAATTTTATTTTTGTAGATGACGTTCTTATACTGCCCGTCGTCCGGTTTTTTTTCGAAAATTCAACCTTTATCGTGAAAAAATGGTTACAAATTTAATATTCAAAGTATTGTCCATTGCTAGCTATAACTTTTTCCCATTTTTCTTGCAATTCACGAATACCCTTTCTGAAAAATTCGGCCGGCTTCTCCGCTATTCACGAATCGATCCAATTTTTGACATCTTCAAAATTGGAGAAGTGCTAGTCAGCCATGCCATGTTGCATTGATCGGAAGAGATAGTAATCGGATGGCGCAAGATCTCGACTATACGGCGGGTGGGATAGGACATCCCATTTGAGCGTTTTGACGAACTGTGCAACATGTGGCCGAGCATTGTCATGTTGCAAAATTAACTTGCCGTGCCTTTGTTCATATTCCGGCCGTTTTTCGCGCAGTGCTCGGCTCAAACGCATCAATTATTGTCGGTAGACTTCCCCTGTGATCGTTTCATTCGGTTGCAACAGCTCATAATAGATCACACCCAGCTGGTCCCACCAAATACACAACATAACTTTCAGGCAGAATGAATATTCTGAACGGCCGTCGATGATGATGCATGGTATCCATACGTTGCTCGACGTTTTGGATTATCGTAATGGACCCACTTTTCATCGCCAGTGACAATTCGATTCAAAAAACTTTTTCTCTTGTGCCGTTGAAGCAGTTGTTCACACGTGAAAAATCGGCGTTCGACGTGTCTTGGCTTCAATTCATACGGCACCCAATGGCCTACCTTCCGGATCATTCCCATTGCTTCTAGATGATCGGAAATGGTTTGTTGTGCGACGCCAAGTGATTTTGCAAGTTTTTCTTGCGTTTGGGATGGATCTTAATCGAGCAATATCTCCAATTCGTGATATTCAAACTTTTTTGGCTGCCCGGGCCGTTCATCGTCCTCCAAGTCAAAATTGCCACTTTTAAGCCGTGCATACCACTTCTGGCATGTACGCTCAGCTAGACCATACACTTACATACACACCATGCACACCATACACTTCCACCAAAATACGATGACTTTCGGCAGCCTTTTTCTTCATATTAAATTAATGAAGAAGTACTCCCCGCAAAAACACTTTATTCGGCACGAAATTCGACATTTTCAGAGTAAAAAAAAGGATTGTTGTTTACGCTTCAGCTAAATGACACATACTGATTCTGAAACTATATGACAGTAGCTTTCCAACACATCTGGCAACGCCATGACAGTTGGTTAGTGTGCGTTTTTTTGTCTGCCAACTTCTTTCTTTAAAAATCTTTTTATTACATATTGAGTTACCTTAAGAATATTTAACATATCTCAAGCGAAATTCCCAGCAAGTGGAGCCAAATTTAAGTTATTTTGGGTGAAGGTTTGAAATATATAAAACCACCGAGAAAAGCAGAAAACATATTAAAAAAAAAACTCCGCTGTACTCGGCTTGTGTGATATGCCTTAAACACAATCAGGGACGCAAGACGCAGATTCATTTTTTAACTGTCAAAATTACACGAGCTCTTATGGAGATCGAGAAAAAAGTTTGCTTTCCATTTTGCTTCCCTACTTTTCTGCCGCACTTTGCATCTCGCATTCGAGCTAATTCTAATTTTGACGGATGCAAAAGCGTTCTTGTTCTTCTTCGTTGTTTGTATTCGTTTGCATTTCAATCTTGTTTCTATTTCAGCTGCTGTAAAATTATGTGCGTATTTTTCTCTTGCTTTTTTTATTATTATTCTGTATAATATATTATTTAAATGTATTTTAAATATATTTTTATACAAATTAAAATAAATAAACTCCGAATAAACTCCGAGAATTTCGGTTAGAATGAATGTATTGTTCTCTTCTGTAAAATTTTTGACATTTAATACTTCTTCTTCCCAAGAATGATTTGGTTTAAATCCCAGCCATTTCTTGCGTTCCTAACTTGAATTGCGTCTTGCGATCGTGATTGTGTTTAAGGCAATACACAAAATAGATACACAAAAGACAATGGCGGCTGCAAAGTTGAGTGCGGAGTATCCACGATGCTGTAAGGAAAATTATGGGGAACATGAGGTGTTGTGCGAGGGCTGCGAGAAGTGGTTTCATAGGAAATGCGCTAAACTGAATGAAGGTACACTTGCTGCGATCACTACTTTGGGCGATGCGTCCTCCTGGTTCTGCCCCGGTTGCGTTAGTAGTAGGAAACAAGCATTCAATGCCATGCAGCGCCTGGAGAAATCGTTTGGCTTGCTGTCTGAGAAAATGGAAGCAGTTATCAAAAATTTCGACGTGTTTCGGAGTAGTCTGAAGGCCGACATCCAGGGCTGGCTAACCTCTCAGTTGGACGAGGTGCAGCTGAAGGTGGAGGCACAATTAAAGGATGCTGAGACTAAATTATGTTCAAAACTCATGGCAGAGTATGGAACCAGACTCCAAGCAGCCGAGAGGCAGGGTGGCGTCGTTGAGCAACTCGGGGTGGCTGTGGACAGGCCGTGAGTGCGATGCCATCCTTAGCGGGATTCCGACGGATATTCCTGACGCGAGCTTAATCGACCTGGTGTTAAATATGACGGCATTTTTTGCTGTCAGTTGCGAGCGAGGAGAAATCGCCAAGTGTTTTCGTCTGAAAAAAAGGAATAATTCCATGCTGATTACTTTTGCCTCATTGAAGACCCGTAATGCAGTACTAAAGGAGTACTTCAAGACAAAGGACTTGACGCTAAAGGACATCCACCCGTCTGTCGACATCTGCTCCAGCGTTTACCTAAGCGACAACATCATACCGCAAGCTCTACACTTGTTGAACATGGGCAAGGACATGGTGGCGGCGGCTAAACTCGAGCGAGTCTTCGTCAGGCGTGGAATCGTGTTTATAGTGAGAAAGGATGACAAGGCCGAGCGGAGGGTGCCAGTAACGTCAGCGGCGGACCTAAAACTTCACCTTGACCAGCTTGGTTAGGAGTCTCTGTATGTATGCAAAGTTCTAATCAATTCTTCGAAATTAGTTAAAGTTACTGTATTAACTCTTTATATTTAATTTTAAAAATTTAAATTAACCGTAAATTGAGTTTAGCCACAGTAAAGTAACATTGTATATTTTTCTTTTTAGTACAAACTAAACTCGCAATGGTATATAAGCGAATTAAATTTAGAGCCAAGCCTTATATTTCATGCCTTCTAGTTAATACCGAATTCGAAGTTATCATTTAAACTTCATGAGTTTATGTCAATTTGATTTGAAATTGAATGATGTCATTCATTATGTCATTCGGCTACATTAATATAAAAGCGAGGCCGTAACTTTGTATTGAATTTGAAGGAAAATGAGAATATTTTTGGATTGCTTTTCATCGAAGTTATTACATAAATTTCATGAGTTATGTCATTTGCTGATACTAATTTTTAAGCTAGGCATAACTTTGAGTGGAAGTTGAATGAAATTGTAATAAATTTAATATATATTTGTAAAATCTTTCACCGAGTTGCATTTAGTACTGTAAAAACATAATCTAAATTGAAATGAATTTCGACAATACTTTGGACTATCAATTATTACTGCGTATATTGTGTTGGTACAAATTGATGATTATTAACTCACTTGATTAACTCACTTAGTCATAGCTAACAGCCCTTGAAGTTGTGGGCAAATATGTATCAATTAGTGGCCCTACTAAGTTTGATTTGTAAGCTTTGTTATTTTTTACCTCCCGCGAGAAGGAAGTATTGTGAGGTACTCCGCCCTGGTCGATATTGCCGCCCTCGACCCGTGCTTTCCTATATAAATGCTAGTGTATGCGTCTCGTTTTCTTCACCGGGTAGGCGTCAGAGGGGTCATGAACCATAATACTTACGGCAGGGTAGTTAGCGACAGCAGTGTGTTGGTTGAAGCCTTAATGCCCAGGAAAACTGCGTTTAACTAAGGCCATTTCAATGCACAGAGCCTTCTAGTGCCAAGCAGGCCCGATAAGTTTGAAGAGATTAAGTGCATACTGAGCGGTGGTGTGCTTGATGTTGTAGGAATATCGGAAACGTGTTTAAGTGAGGCCGTGACAGATGAGATGATAGCCATCCCTGGCTATAGCATCGTGAGACACGACAGGACTGGCAGGCGTGGTGGTGGTGTGGCCTTTTATGTTGATTCTAAGCTAAGGTACACAATCGTTGACTACTCCCCTGTCGCAGCTGATATTGAGTTTCTTTTCATTAAGGTCATTTACAATAGAATGCCGATTCTCCTTGTGTGGTCTATCGTCCCAGGGGCGATCTTCATGAGCTAAGTGATGTGCTGACAATGGCGACGGTTGGTTATGAGCTCATTCACATAATGGGGGACTTTAATTTGGATCTATTAAACGGTGCTGTCAAGGATAGCACGACCTTGTTCTTTGACGCGTTTAACCTGGTGACTACGACAAACCGCGACCTTCCAAACCATTTAGATGTTGTACATGGGTCTCAGTTCTTACTTGATTTCCTTGTACTGAGGAGGGTGGAGACTGTTACCTTAACTGGCCAATTTTGTATTCCAAACGTCTCGAGGCATGCGTTCATTTTTGCCTCAACGACCATAACCAGCCAGAGCTCGCCAGTTAGCCACAAAATTCGGGACTTCAACAGAATAGATCTGCTTATGCTCATGGATAAATGTAGAGCCCTTGACATGCGAGCCTTCTGTGGCACTGGAGATATTGATGAAAAGATCAGGATTTTGAATGGGGATATAACCAGCCTATTTCACGAATTCGTACGCTAGTGGGGTACAAGCCCGGCACCAAAGCATCCCCTTGGCTAAACCAGGGTATAATTAATGCCAAATCTCTTCGCGATGCAGCATTTAGGGCCCACGGCACTGACCCAACGCCTCAAAATTGGCGTTGCTATACGAAGTACCGAAACAGGGTCACCCATTTAACCAAGAAGGCAAAGCTCAGATATGGGAGTAGCACCATGGAGGGGTCGTCGACTACCGGCGATTTTTGGAAGCGTATTAGGAGACTGTGGGTGACCCCTAGTAAGAAGTGCCCAGTTCTATTAAATCCAAATGACCTGAATAGCTACTTCGCGTCGCTACACGAAACGGATACCACTGTTGGTCGTACGGACATCAACCTGCCCGAAAAACCAGAAGCATTTTTCTTCCGAAACGTTGAGAGAAGTGAATTGTGGGATGCTCTTACCAATATGAAGTCAGATGCTGTAGATCTCGAAGGCATCAACATAAAATTCATCAGACTCATCTGGCCCATATTTAGCGTCCATATTTGGTCAATCGTAAACTCTGGCCTAACGCACTCCATATTCCCTCGTGCTTGGAAGTTAGCTAAGATCATCCCGCTGCCTTAGACTTCTAAGCCAACGGTTCCGTCCGACTACAGGCCAATTAGTATCTTGCCTTGTCTGTCCAAACTCTGTGAGGCGGTAATGAAGGCTCAGATTCTCGAATTCATTAAATCCCATGACAGGGTCAGCATATTTGTGCGACAATCAGGGTTCAGATCGAGTCACAGTACAGCGACGGCCCTTGTTGATATTACTGACACAGTTGGACAAAACCTGGATAGGAAGCTCGTATCCTACTTGCTTCTATTAGACTTCAGTAAAGCCTTCAATAGGGTGGATGACAGGATCTTGTGTCGCAAACTAAAGGAGAAGTTCCTCTTCTCTAGTTCGGCGTGCAACCTTATTTTCTCCTATATGACCGAACGGGCTCAGAGAGTCTGTGCATCTGTGTCCCTTTCCGAAATGCTTGGCATAAGCTGCGGTGTCCCTCAGGGGTCCATATTGGGCCCAATCTTATTTGTACTTTTCGTGGACGATCTACCAGATTTCATCACGCACTCTTTAGTGCACATCTTTGCGGATGATGTTCAGCTCTTACACGCCTGTAAGCCAGAGGACGCGGGAAGTGGTGCGGACCGGGTTACGGCAGATTTGGCAGTTGTTACTAAATGGGCCGTGGCAAACAGGCTAACATTAAACACAGGCAAAACACAAGCAATGGTATTACATAGTGGTTCCTCAGGGTATATATGCCGGCCGATCTATCACAATGGCCTAGTAGTGCCTTTTGTTGATAAAGTCAAGAACTTGGGATTGACAATTAGCGACACATTGTCGTGGGACAGGCATGTTGCTCAGGTATGCAGCCGTGTTTTCCTTTGCCTTAGGAGGCTACACTTGGTAAAGCATTACTTACCTGCAGCTGTAAGACTGCGTTTGGTTAAAGCCTTGGTGCTGCCTCATCTGCTTTATTGCTGCGAGGTCTTCAGCGGTTGCAGCGCGGCTTGCTTACACCGGTTAAATGTTTGCCTCCGGGCCGCGGTGAGGTTTGTCTATTCCCTCAAAAGAAGGGATAGCGTTTCGCACCTCGTTAGGAGGGTGATAAATACAGACCTAGAGACGCTATATAAACTCAGGCGTGTATAAAGTGTTGAGATTTCAGGCTTACTTATACAACAAGCTTGAATTTTGACGCTCGAAGCGAGTATCGAATGTCATCATCCCACGGTTCTCCTCCATGATAATGGAAAGATCCTTCATGGTGAGGGCTATTAGGCTGTGGAATGGCCTGCCAAACGCAATAAACGAAAATTGCCTTCCAGATTCAAAGAGGAGGCCTTCAGGAGTTTAGCTTCGCTTGTTACTTAGCGTCCATCGCTATCGCCTCTCCAGCGTAAATTAGATAAACAGTGTCTTAAATGCTAGATCGGCTGTTGCTAGAGTTTCTACCCAGAATATTATTTGTGTTCGCTTCTGCTCTTGGCAAATAAGCCTTGGATGATTGCTTAGTGGGGATGACAGACGCTGTAGTGTTAGGATGGGGTGATGAGGGTGGTATTTGACATTAGGGCGGAGAGTAAAAATATAGGGAGCGAGAGGGTAATTTATTGAGAGCATTTCTAGTATATTGCCATGCACGTAAATTTTCATTAAACAAATGTATAGTTATAAGTTATACCATAGAATACGACAAACCACTGTATGGTTGACTATTGTGATGAACTAAGTATGATTAATGTAAGGTAAAACTGACCTTCTTTGTACAACATGAATAACAAATAAATAAATAAATAAATATTTGGAAAGGTGAATCACTGGAATAAAAGTCAAGTTACGCCATCTGTTAGAAAACCGCACGAATTAACCGGTACCCCTATTAATATACATTGTAACATATTTCAGGTGAGATTTGCAAAAACAGGTGGAGAAATTTGAGAGACACCCACAAACGCATGTGTAGGAAGAGGTTCAGGAAGTGCTGCTTCTGTGCCGGCTAAACAGTGGAAGTTCGCGAAACATATGGGTTTTTTGCAAAATATTCAGCAGCATAGATATTTAACAAGCAATATATTTTTTTAGTACAATTTGTAAGGCATATTTCGGGAATTATTACCTTTCTGTTAGAGAACCTGTTGGAGATTAATGAATATTTTAATGCAACCCTGCATATTTCTTGTTCTTTTTATACTCATTCTTACTCATTGAAACTTTGTTACCTTCTTTTTAGTTCTTAATAAAACTTAGATTACAACAGGTTATGGGCCCAGGCCTCGTGCTTTTTGTTTTGGTTTTTACTCGTTCATTGAAGTATAAAATTATTTGTTTAGCGTGTGTCGCATATATAAAAAAAAATTGAGATGAATTCACTTTACCAAATAGAAAAACTGGCAGAAAATAACTATGACACTTGGTGTGTACATATGCAATGTGTTTTGCGCCATTCCGAGCTTTAGCCAGTCGTAAGCGGAACAATGATAAAGCCAAAAGAAGCAGCAGAAATTCTAAAGTGGGAAAAGTTAAATGAAAAAGCACTAACGACAATAATGTTTTGTATAAAGCCATCGCACCTAAATTATGTAAAGGCATGTGAAACCGCAGTGGATGCGTGGAAGAAGCTAGAAACTGTTTTTAACCCGAGTGGACCGCTTCGAAAAGTTAGTCTCTACAAAAAACTGCTCCCTCTTCGTTTGTCGGACACAAGTACAATGACACAATACTTAAATATTTTTTCTGAAATTGCTGATAACTTAATCCAAGTCGGTATAACATTATCTGATGAGTTGCTAGTCATAATCTTATTGTCTAGTCTGCCGAAAGAATTTGAAAATTTTGTGGTAGCAATGGAAAAGAGGGGTTGCTTGCCTAGCATTGATGTACTCAAGGTTAAATTAGTAGAGGAAAGCGAACGGCGAAGTCAACTAGAAGAAAAAGAAGAAACGGTAACAACTCAACAAGCATTCGTTGCTAGGTCCAGTGTGGAAACGAAACATAAAAATAACAACAAAGAGTTTAAATGTTATAATTGCGGAAAACGAGATCACTATGCCAAGAACTGTAGAAGTGCGACAACTAAGAAGAACAAAGTTATTCAACAGCCGCATCGTTCGTTTGCTTTTCTAAGAGTAATGAGTTGTAACGAGTTGAACAAAATTTCTTGGTGCCTTGACAGCGGCGCCACCTCACATATTTGTTGCGATCGTAGAAAGTTTACGTCGTTTGTAAATTGCAGAGAGAAAATCATGTTAGCATGTGATGAAAATATAGAAGCAAAGGGAAAAGGAGACGTAAAAATAGAAGCGCAAGAAGGTCAAATAATATTGAAAGATGTGCTTTATGTTCCTGAAATGTCTGTGAATTTTATTTCTGTTGCAAAGGCTACAAATTGTGGTTTAACTGTTGAATTCAAGAAAGAGTCTGCAATAATAAGAGACAAACTAGGTAAATGTATTCTGACTGCCAAAAATAATTTGAATCTGTTCATATTTTTAGAAAAGAGACCTGTAAAGCTATGTCTTTTAATTGATGAGACCGTACTTTGGCACAATAGATTTGGGCATCTCAATTTTAGAACACTGCTCAATATGATGAAGAATCATGCAGTAGAAGGTGTGGGAACGAAAATTGTAGCAAGGGATGAATCTTGCAGAACATGTCTGCAGAGTAAAATATGTTCACAACCTTTTAAAGAAAGTGAAACGGAGTCAAAAGACTTACTGGAGTTAATTCACACGGATGTTTGCGGGCCTATGAGCACATCGTCTATCGGAGGTTCACGCTATTTTGTCCTTTTTATTGATGACAAGTCAAGAAGAATTTTTGTATATTTTATTAAAAAAAAAAGTGAAGTGATACAAAAATTCAAAGTATTCAAGAAACTTGTGGAAAACCAAACCGGACACAACATAAAAGCGCTGCGAAGCGACAATGGCACTGAGTATTTAAACCGCAAGTTCACTTCTTTTTTGGAAGAGTGCGGAATACAACGCTATCTGTACCATATACGCCACAACAGAATGGCGTAGCAGAGCGTGCAAACAGAACTGTTGTTGAATTGGCTCGGAGTATGTTGTTACATGCTGAGGCAGATGAGTCACTATGGGCAGAAGCTGTAAACACAGCGGTTTATATACGGAACCGAACTATATCTAAAGCCCTGCCTAATAAAAGGCCATACGAAATTTGGACCGGCAAGAAACCGAATGTTAGTCATTTTCGGATCTTTGGTTCACCTGTCTTTGCTTTGGATAAAAAGCAAACCAAAAAGTTTTCGGCCAAAGGCAAAGAATATATTCTCTGACTTCAAAAGCATACAGACTGTTTGATGCAAATGAAAGAAAGGTCGTAGGAAAGAGAGATGTTAAGTTCTGCGAAAATAAGTTTATTAATGAGTTGCCTTCTAACACAGTGGACGTTTCTGGATTTCCTGATTTTTCTTCAAGTACAGATGGCATTTGCGATGTTGACGAAAGCGGAGTAAAAGATGCAGAAATAGAAACAGATGAAGAAAAGCAGACCAGCGATGAGTTAAGTTTCGAAAGTTGCAGCACAGACAGCGACAATGACGTAATGAAACAACAAACAGTTGCAGAAGCGAGAGGACGTGGAAGACCCCGTTTAGTTCGCACAGGCACTGTTGGGCGACCAAAGAAAATATTTCAGAAGCTGAACTTTGCAAAAAGAGACGAAATACCAATTCCTCAAACTCTGGATGAGGCTCTTGCTGGTGAGAATAGCATCGAGTGGCAAGCAGCCATGTCACGTGAATATAAAGCGCTCGAGGAAAACGACACTTGGTCAGTAGAGAATCTTCCTCCTAATCAAAGTGTGATAGGATGCAGGTGGGTTTTTTCATTAAAACGCGACGAAAGGGGAAACATTCAGCAGTTTAAAGCGCGGCTTGTAGCAAAAGGCTGCAGCCACCAGTATGGTGTTAACTACAGTGAAACCTTTTCTCCTGTCATTCGGTATTCGACTATAAGGTTAATTTTTGCATTAGCTGCCGAACGAGGCTTGTACTTGCATCATGTTGATGTGTCAACAGCGTATTTAAATAGTCGACTAGATGAAGAGATCTATATGAAATCACCTGAAGGAATTTTGAATAATAAGAATTCAAATCAAGTTTTAAAATTAAAAAAGGCGATTTATGGACTCAAACAATCGGGACGAGCTTGGAATACAACTCTAGATGCTGCTGTATGTCAAATGGGATTTGAGCCATGTGCTAACGAAAGTTGCCTGTATAAAGCAACAAATGAAAGTAAGTTCCAACTCATCGCTATCTACGTAGATGACATCTTGATTGCCTGCGAAGATAAAGGAGACCTAGAAAAAATTAAACGTAGAATTGCAGATAAGCAATTGCAGAAAGCAAAATACAATCAGCTATTGCTTTGAGCAGCACGGAAGCCGAATTTGTTGCAATGTCTACCGCTGCAAGAGAAGCTGTCTATTTGAAAAGGTTGTTGACTCAGATTGGCTGCTACAACAAAGAAGAACCGCTAGTAATGTATGGTGATAACTTGGGTGCTCAGAGTATGGCGAGAAATCCAGTTAATCACAATAAGAGCAAGCATATAGGTATCAAATATTTACATGTCCGAGATATGGTAAAGTCAAATGAAGTCGAACTGCGCTACACACCAACAGAGGATAACATAGCAGATGTATTGACCAAAAATCTCACTAAAGCAAAACATGTAAAATGCATTGCAGGTTTCGGCCTTAAGTAATGTACTTGTCTTTGTAAATCCGAAATGAATATTATATTATTTTTTTTTAAGAAAAATATGCATGTTTGAGAGGGCGTGTTTGAGATTAATGAATATTTTAATGCAACCCTGCATATTTCTTGTTCTTTTTATACTCATTGAAACTTTGTTACCTTCTTTTTAGTTCTTAATAAAACTTAGATTACAACAGAACCGTAGTAATCTGTGTCGCAAGAATTCCAGGAGCGCGATAAAGTTGGCCGAGTTCTGTTCTTCGTCATTCAATTCCAATTGTTGTGTGCTTGTAGAGTAAAACCCATCCATATCGAATTGTATAGTTTATTTATTATTATTAGTTTAATTGAACTTTATTTAGACAACTTTATTTAGATTCGGAATTCAACGAATGTACATAAATCACGTGCGGTTTTCTATGTGTTCAAGGCATTGGAAGATTATTACATGCTAAAAATAGAATCAAATCTACAATTCTTTGAAATAGTAATTTAAGTCGTTCAGTTTCCTTATTTATATTAACTTCATTAGTTTTATCAATAGTTGAACATAAATGTAGCCGTTGTAAAGTGACAAATAGAGTTTTCATGGTCTTGAATTACAGTTGAAAGCTTTCTCCAGTTATTATAATATAACCACTTGTAAATCTGGTAGATTGTTCAGCTCTTCCTCTTTTGAAAAATAGCAGACAACAAAATTCAGAGTTTTTCGTTTTCGAATAAATTAACCAGCTGCGAAGCTGGGTTTCACCATTTAGCTTTTTTTAAAGTAGTATGTAGTGGAAAATGATCTAACTACAAAAACTCCTTTGTGTTGTACAGGTCCGATTTTAACACAAAATATTCTAAAATTATCAGTTGACTAAAAACATGGATCACTTATGTTCACTTGATCATACTTGATGTATTGCGGAACGATTTTCCGTCATCCCTTGTCAAATTTGGTTTGGAGACAAATCGGTTTCGGCGTTGTACCATCTTCAGTATCTTTTTTGTTCTCTTCGATCTCTTTCGATCATACTTGTTATAGTCATTTTCGTTGTTATTTTCAGAAACAGATGGTACTTCAAAAAATTTCACAATTTCCGAATTTTTATTGCAGCACTGTGTAATTTCTACGGAACTTTCCACTCCACTTGAAACTTGAATTGTAATTTCCGAAGTCGGAGCAATTCCATCGGCACAATTATTGTATTTTGCGTTGGTAGCAAAGCAAAATTGAAAGATGTACTAATGAGTGAGGGATTCGGAAGATCTTTTTTAATGAGTATGAAGGGATCGACTTTGCTTCTGTTATTTTGCACTAACAATGCTAGCGAATATGCGTAAGAATAGTTAATCGATCTAGCATTCGCATAATAATGCGATACTAAAACACCCAGATAAAGTGTGAAAGAAAGAATCGATTGATTGGTGGTGTACAGCGGGCGATGAGAAGAACGGTGCGATTCGTCTTCTTTTGCTTCTCTTACAATAACAAATCATGTGCAGCCGTCCACCCGTCTGGATTAGTTTCAAATTTTGCATTTTATGGTTTTCTAAAGAAATTTCCCTTTTTATAACTTTGTTCTGCTGGACATCGAGCATGAATGTCCAAGCTTTGTTCCGAGTATAGGGTGCTGTTGAAGAATTTGTATAGGCAGAAGATCTGCTTTAGTCGGCATATCAACCAGAGATAATGAGATAGGACACTTCGAATTCGCTGCTTCAAAAATCGGTTTGACGTCTATTTTTTATGAGCTGTTGAATTCATGTACACTATATGTGAGAGCTACCATATTGTTGTTCTTGTTTTCTGTCTTTCAGTATGTTGAAAAAATCAGCTGTTTCATGTTTCACCACGGATTGGTTTAGTTATGAAATCAGCTTGGCTAGACGCAGTATCATTTAAACGGTTTCACTACTGGTATGTCAATACCATCGGCGGCTACACACTGTGGTTTCTCATTTGATTTCACAAGTCGTAAACACGTGATGCCAAAGTTTGTGTGAAATTGACTGAATATCCAAATGTTGGCCAGAGTGAGAGAAAATATGAACACGCGTTCGGCAAACTATGTTGTTCTTCTTTCGTTTGACAACTGCTTTCTTGTTTGCGTGCAAAGAAACTGAGAAGCAGGGTCTATTTTCAAAAATTCTCTACACTCGATACTAGAGTATGGACTTTTCTCTTTCTTCCTCATCTCTCTCTCAAACGAACTGAATGAAACCGTTTCACAAGATACTGCGTATAGCTAAGGCCATTGGCTTTTAAAATATAAATTTCACCATATATAAACAAAGGTGGTGAAGTTTCCCAAACCTAAAATGGTAGGTGCGAACGGATGCTTGACCCCCCAAGTGCATCAAAGATGTATGACAATACTTCATTTGCAAAAATATTAGAGAAGAAACGAAAAAATATAAATGCGACCATTCTGGATTTATTAATCGTAATTTTTTTTGTCAATAGGCGAACCACTTCGTATTTGCAACAAAACATCAGCACAGCGACTTTATATCAAAGTAAAAATTAGAAATAAACAACCAATACTTGGTAAAATATGGAAGCATATATTAATTACCATTATACGGAACGGGGAGTTATGTTTTATATATATTTTACACATGTAAAAAGGATAATATTTTTATTTATTTGTTTTGACGTTTCATAAACGAATCCCCGAAAAACAGATTTTGCATGCGTTCATGGGATCAATTTATTTTCGGCGAAGTACAAATTTTTTGCAGCGAAGTACAAGTTTTTCACAGCGAAGTACAAGTTTTTTGCACAAAATCACAATTTTTTATCGTAGTGTTAGTGAAAATGCCATTGTGTTTTGCGACGAAAACGAAGTGTCCTATCTCATTATCTCTGACATCATCAAATTGAATCGAGGTGGTGAGGCTAAGTACTTATCGGACCGCCTTCGGAATTGCACAATATTGAATATTTTGCAAAGGAAACGATGTTAATTTTCATAAAAATTGCAATTCAATTTAATTCAACTTTAATGAGACGATGACAACTTACTTATACAATATATATGTATATACAACTTAAACTATGTATGTTTACAAGTTTGGCAACTCCCAGGGCTGTAAAGTTTTGCCTTGTGCATGATATTTCGTAGTATTTTAACCAATAGTACAATTTTACGAGTTTTTGTTTATTAAGATAAGAGATCTTCTCGTTGAGTTATATATAAAGCTCTTGCTCCCGGAGCTATGCTAAAAGTTCTTATAATTATTGGAAGCTTAATAGCTATTTGACTTAGAATAATAAAAATAAGATACATCAGGTAGTATACTTGAAATTAAAATATTACAGAGGTATATGAGTTTTGTAATATTAAATTAAGTTATTTTGATTTTGATAAGGCACTTATCTTACTTATTAGTCTACAACATTGATTATATTATATAAAATCACATTACAATACTTTGATAGGAAATTTATCCTCTATTTTGGCAAGATGAACTATTCTGGTAAAACAAAGGAACTAAAGCAGATTGGTTATTTCCTGCTAATATAGAATCTAAGTCCATTGAGTCTATACACAAAGGAGATAAATAATTGGCAGAATTTTAAGGCTCTCTGGATAGAGAAAAAAACGCACTACATATGAGATCATTGTCTATATAGCGTAAATTTGTTACGGATTTTTTCATAGCTCTTAAGGAGTATCTCATTAGGGGTTCAACTCCGGACTTATCGTAGATGTAGCAGTTCGCATATTTTTTGTTAAAAGATTGGAAATGTTTGTTAATACTTCAGCGCAGAATTTGTCTTTCAAAAACTTCAAGCTCCCTCGCCACCGACGGTGAGAACGAAAACCAGCACGGGAAGGCATAGGTCTAAAATCCTGCAACACGTTTGGCTTTAGTAAGTGTAGACCTTGCATGATTATTAAATTTGAAAAGGTTATTGAAATTTATACCTAAGTATTTAATAGGAGTTTTGAATGGGATCCTAGCGCCCTCAATGGCAAGATAAAGATTTTTACTGTCCTTCACCACTCCTGGGGGTCCTTTCCGTGATGCATTCCGGAAGCAAATACATTCAGTTTTACCGATGTTAAGGTTTAAACCCCACTTATTATAGAATTTGTTAATTACCTGAATATGAGCAGAAACGGCTGCCAAAGCATCGTTGGGATATCTCGCGTGAGCGAGATATATATACCATGTATATACCATGGTATCGTCAGCATACAAAAGTGCAACTGAGTTTGATGGAAAGTCTCGCACACGCAGGAAGTGAGGAAAATCGTATAAAAATATGTTAAAGATAAGAGGGCCCAAGATTGAGCCTTGTGGAACTCCGCGCTCAACTTTTTTTAATGTGGATTGTGATTGGTAGATTTGTGTAAAAAAAAATCGATCAGTAAGAAAACTGTCTAGGAGTTTAAAGATCGTTGGAGAAAGGTTGATTTGTATTAGTTTAAAGAGAAGACCATCCCACCAAACACTATCAAACGCCTTTTCAACGTCCAGAGAACAGCTGACTACATTTTTTGTTTCTAAGATTTTGAGTTATGTCACTGTGCATTTTCATTAGGGCGTGCACCGTTTAGAGAGTCTCTGTTGAAGTTGTTGATCTAGCCAAATTTTTACTTTTTCTTTAATTATTATTTTTAGGAGTGATATTTTGGGCGAAAGCTCTTTATAAAATTGGTTTATCCTATTATAAGTAGCTAGGAAAATTCGTTTTAATTTTTTTTGCCACTTATGTTTTATTTTGAATAGATTAGAAATATCTTGAGGAAGGTTTTTATATTTATTAAATGATGGACTGATTAGTTCAGAGTTATTTCGAGCAACACTCTGTATAGTTGAGTTGAGACTAAGAATATAGGAATCGATCTCTTCATTAGAAAGGTTTGAAAACTCTGGAGGGAGGCGATTAGCTAACTGATCGTCTAGGTCATCTTGGAATTTCTTCCACTAGATTAAAAGAATAGAATAGAAATAGAAATAGAAATAGATAGAAATAAAGATTTCTGGTTGCTTATGAATGTACACAATTTCACTCAAGTTTAAGTTTAAAAGAATTGCGTAATGGTCAGAAAATGATGGCAGCGTAGATATATTATAGTTTGGGTTCAACTGGTCAATAAGACAGTTTGAGACTATAAAGTGATCCAAAAAGGAGGAACCATTTGGATACGAGGGACTATTAGGCGAAAGAAAAGAAAATATATGGCAAGATTGTGACAACCACGCTTCTAAGGCAATACCATTCATGTTCCTAAGAGCATCACCCCAGGAAGGGCTTTTAGAGTTCAAGATATATTGATCCCAGCAAAAGCGCCTTCACCGAATCATTCTTTTTAAAAGAAATCGACAGTAAGATACAAGGAAAATCGAAGTTTGTTGTGTCAATTAAATTAAAACGAAGATCTTTTTTTAAGGCTATTGCAAATCCCTGTTTAGAATCGTTACGGAAGAAGTTATATGAATCTAAATGAACTTTATGATTGCTTTTCGGGTGCGTTTCCTGAAGAAACGCAACGAAAACATTGTGTCTTTTTAATAGTTTAAACAAATCGATTCGTCTACTATTGTCCACCAAGGAACCGATGTTTATGGAGATAAAATGTTTACCTATCAGAATTATTGCTGGTATTGAGGATTACTTGGTCTAACAATTCCAAGTATGCCAGTCATTTTGATAGAAATATCGCTCTTAATGTTCTTCATGAACATTTTGACCCTTGCTACCAAGGAAGTTATATCCGTACCAAAGAGTGTAGTGGAAAGATCGAGAAAATCTGAAAATAATCCCTTAGATGCACCTGCAACAGAGGAGGGAGTTAGGTCAATGCGTGATGCTGATTGCTTATTCTTGACAATGTCTGCATAGGATACTCGAGTGTGGCCTACGCTACTAATATTGAAAATTTGGCTTTCTTGATTTTTCTGAGTTATTTTCTCTTTATTTTTAATTATTAACTCCCCCCTCCTCAGCAGGTACATTTTGTATTGTGGACAGCCACGGAAGTTTGCGGGGTGCCCAAAATCTTTACAATTGATACAATAGGCAAGGAATCCTTCTTTTTTTATATTTTGGCACTCACCCGGATTGTGTCTCACGCTGCACTTGACACAGTTATACTTTCTGGCACAATTTTTTGCCAAGTGACCGAAGCTTTGGCATCGCTTGCACTGCATGAAATGACTGAAATGTATGAAATGTCAAAAATTTCACAGTAGAGAACAATATATTCATTCTAACCAAAATTCTCGAAGTTTATTTATTTTAATCTGTATTAAAATATATTTAAAATACATTTAAATAATATATTATACGGAATAATAATAAAAAAAGCAACAGAAAAATACGCACATAATTTTACAGCAGCTGAAATAGAAACAAGAATGAAATGTAAACAAATACAAACAACGAAGAAGAACAAGATCGCTTTTGCATCCGTCAAAATTAGAATTAGCTCGAATGCGGGATGCAAAGATCGGCAGCAAAATAGGGAAGCAAAATGGAAAGCAAACTTTTTTCTCGATCTCCATAAGAGCCCGTGTAATTTCGACAGTTAAAAAATGAACCTGCGTCTTGCGTCCCTGATTGTGTTTAAGGCATCAGATGTAAGACCTCGAAGAATTAACGAGAGTGTTTTATCCCCACTAGCTGTGAAAGTATGAGCTTCTATGTCATCACTTGCTTTTAGCATTTCGATAAGTTCGGAGTGAGAGTTGTGATTATTAACAAAAAGTTTGCACTTATATTTATTAATATACTTAACCTTAAAAACTAAATCTGGAGCTTTTTCCTTTAAACCTTCCGTGAGTAGTTTGATATTTGTCTTGTAGAGAATAATAGGCGGGCAGAATTTTATACCCGAAAAGTTATGCCTTGATTGATGCTGTTCCGTTTGGTTGATGCCTTTCTGGCGAGAGTCCGTGGTGGCAGAGACTGTAGCGCTGCTGGATATCAGGTTTGCCGGTGGCCATGCCCTTATCTATCAGGCTTGGTTTCAATCTGTAGCTCGGTTGGATAGAAAGCAGCTTAAATCTATTATATCCTAACGAATCAGCGATATCAGCTGAACCGTTACTGTTACTGCGTGTTCGTTTTATTCTAGGCTTTGAGCCCTTTCCGGCTATTTGGACGTCAACCTCCATCGAATACGAGCGAGTTAGTTATCGAAAAAGTAGATTAAACTAACTGATGAACTTTTACGAAGAAATTGTGAACAAATTACAGTAGTTCGATAGTGCTTGTAATCTTGGTTTCACAGAAATAATGCCCGTGCTCTGACCTGCTGTCCAGTCGCAGCATAGCAAATAAATTAAGATTTTCCAAAAAACCAAAAAAAAGATGGCGGAAAACTCGAGATAGAAAATTTATAAATTAGTAAATTAGTGCAGAGCGCCCGAACACAAAAAAGACGTCTGTGCACAACGAAGCTATGATTCAAACCAGAGATAATCTCTGATTCAAACCAAAGGCTACAAGACTGGAAACTCTTCCACTGCACTCAAAAATCGTAAAATAAAAAAACATGTACACGTGTAATTTCGCATTGAATTGTTGTTGCTCGTTTGGTGAAGTTGAGAAAAAATTCGTTCACATGGCAACGGGTGGAGATGCCAATCTGCTAATAATATTTAATTCAATTTAATTAATAATCGAATGATGAATAATTATATTTTAAGAATTTTTATTGCAAATTGTGGGAAAAAAGTATACGTTATTTGTCATAAGAATTATCAGAACAACAACAATTTTTCTCCAGTTCATATAGTTTTTAAGTTACAGCTCTTTGAAATTTGAAAGTTTCACGTCTATTTCTCCCAACCTTATTGCGATACCTATATGTTGTTATTATCGTCGAATCGAATTACCTTTTATTTATGCCAACTAATATATAATTATTGGGGTAACTGTTACTTTTAGAGAAAAATAAAATTTAAGATTTTTTATGTAATTTTTTCTATTAAATAATTTTTTTTGGAATAAAATGTATTGTTAACCTATAAATTATCGCAAAATTGAGAAATTATAATCTCTTACCTTTCTATATATATATATATATATCATCATGATCGGTGCAATATTTTAGTAGAAAACCAATAATAACACTAAAAAAATACCAATTTTTATCAAACATTATAAAAACAAAGAAACGCGTGCCAAATCTAAATTGAATTTTCCTCGAAAAACAAACGTTTTTCGATAAAAGATTGGTTGACACAAAGGATAGGTAATTTGAATACCTGCCCAATGACACCAATACAGTACAGTTTGCACCCATATAATTAAATACTTTATGCTCTATATATATATATTACATTACACATATAAGTTAGTTGTTAGTTGGTATCTCTGGAGACACAAGCGGTGGTGAGCTTAAACGCAGAAAAAAAATATGTCGGGAAGCGCAAAATCATAAAGTTTTATTCTAAATTGCTAATAAATAACAATAATGATACTTTGTAATTTGTAAAAAAGGTGCCTGTAAGGATTTTGAACATATTCTATACAATTAATTAAGTGGACATTAAAGTGAATGTGCTCATTTTGTGTTATGAAAATTCCGTCTAAAACGCAATTTTCTAGACACAAAAATCACCTCATTTGTTTTGTGTACGTAAAGACCCCGGGGTTTTATGTAAACAAAAATTTCTTAGTAATTGTTGTTGCATTGCTCTTCGTGGCACGCACACATTCATAGCATTTTCAAGAGTTTCCAGTCTTATAGTCTTTGATTCGAACTCCATAAAAATTGCTTAATACTCAAATATATAGGGTCCGCAAAATAACTTTTTTTTTTTTTGAAAATGCTCGAAATCATCGAGTGTAGCTTCGGCTGTGTGGCACGCCGTCCTGTTGAAACCAAATGTTGCCAATATCCTCCTCTTCAATTTTTGTGAACAAAAATTCGTTCAACATGGCCCGATAGCGATCGCCATTGACTGTAACGGCCACTTGCTCATTTTCGAAGAAAAATGGCCCAATTATGCCTCTGGACCAAAATCCGCACCAAACAGTGACTCGTTTTGGGTGCACCGGCTTTTCAATGTATGCGTGCGGGTTTTCTGTGCCCCAAATACGACAATTTTGCTTGATTACATACCCGCCAAGATCAAAATTAGCTTCATCTGAAAAGATGATTTTTTTGGCAAAATCGGCATCTTTTGTAAGTCGATCGCAGGCGTTGTTCCCAGCGTTGTTCAAGCGTATACACAACCATATTCATTCAGCGGAAGGATAAAACTAATTATCTGTCAAATCAGACATGACCTAAGTGTTACCATTCACGAAATAAGCACTAGTTGAAAAAAACAAAGTTAGATGGCGGATTCGTTAGTCAGCTGTTTTTAACCTACTGCACGTATTTTTAACCGAAAGAGATGCCAACGTATTCAACATATTTTCTTAAATAGTAATCTGTGATTTAAGGCCTGAAGGTCGTACTTAGCACTTATAAGTTTCGAAGAACTTAGTTGTTTACGGGTTGCAGGGGGTACCGGCACTTCTAGTGTAGCCACTAGTTGATAATGTTTGAAATTGGGTATTTTTTGGTTTTGTGGGATTTTACTTGATTAGATATAGATTGCAATTGCCTTCGATTTGCAATCAAAAGCAAAAGCTTCGATTTGCAATCAGCAGCAAAATTTTAGTATTTATATTTACATTATTTATATTATTATGGTATTTTGTTATAATAGAGATGATTTCGTATAAATTAATTGTTTAAAGAATATTATATTGAAATCCCATTAAACTATAAATTCCGCAAGCAAAGACGACATCTTCCAAAATAGGGTCAAGTTCGATCTCGTCCCGCGTTTTGGCTGTCACTTAGTTCGAACTTGGTAAAATATCATAATTGATTTGATATTCCCCTTGTAAGTAAGTGCGACTGATCGGATACACATGTTTGCATAAGCCAGAAGTGGATTTTGACAGCACGTCAAGTTCTTCGAAGTGCTTATAAGTACAACTAATCACGCCTTTTTAAATAATTTTAAAATACTCGACGTTGAAGAGAATGCTCCGTTTTCAAAAATAAAAAAATAAAATCTTGACGTTTGAAATCAAAATTGGTTTGTTATGTCAAAATTTTCTATTTCCAGAAAAAAGTAACCAATTGGTATCCTTATCCCACATCCGTAGTTTTAATTTTTATTTAATAATGATTTAGTTCTTTTGTTCTGTAATTTAAATGAATTTGAATTTAAATGCATGAGTTGTGAATTTATTTTCGTTTATCTAATCTTAATTCCAATGAATGAACTGAGAATTTATTTATGTTCATCTCATTTTAATTTAAATAAAAGAAAAACCAAAACTTACAAAAACCTGTACGTTTACATACTTTTTAATATAATATTTCCAAATTGTTCAGAAATTGTCAAGAACGCGAAAGCTTTTAACTGCAATGTAAACTACATTCTATTAATGTGTACTTAAAAATCTAAACCAATAATAATGTTTTTCCGTTAGTATCGCTGAAACTAATGCTGTAAACACATAGAATGTAGCTCAGCTACATCAGTCTCAGCAAATTGTCAAAAATGTACTCTGCTGATGAGAGAACATCTTATTTAATTTTTACAAAATCAAATCCGCAAAATCCTTTCTGAAAATAAAAACTAATAGATAAATAAAGCTTAATTCAATATAATTAACATATAAAAACTCACACAGTACGATTTTGCCTCAAAATATTAACTCAAATGTCAAATACCATGTAAACAATCATAAAGAGAAGGAGAACAAGAGCAGCGACAGCGACAAAATTGGAAAATTTTCCAAAATTGTCGCCGTCATGTGCAGAGGCAGCTACCTTTTATTTTTTTCACGTTTTCCATAAGAGCCTGTGTAATTTTGACAAGATGCAGCGACCAAGGTCGATGAGCTATATTCTATGTGTTTACATCATATCTCACCTACCCATTTTCTAGCGGTATGGTAATAAACTAAAACGGGTTGCCTTCTTAGTTATCTTGCTTTATAATAGCCAGTTTTAGCTTGTAACAAGGAAACAATTTGCTTAAATATACGACTTCCTGGAAATGCCAATTGTATTTTTGTTGTTGATGCTTGCGATGGAGACCCCAAAAACAATTAAAACATCTTCTGATCTCCCCTGGTTTCTGAGTTATAGTATTTTTTGAAATTTGTGTCCCTATATCTCCTAAACTATAAAAAATATCTGGTATAGATATATACCGTTAGAAAGGTAACTTCACATATCTTTCATTCATGGGAAGTAAGATTTTATAGAAAAATGCATATTTTTGGAGAAAATGCGATTTTAATATTTTTAGTACTTTTCCGTCCTATTAATAAAGTAAAACGTGTAATTAACCCACATAGTTTTGTGGAATATAACAAATTAGAGGTCATTAGCCTTCCACAGCCGTTTTTTCGCCATAAGTGGTGTAGGATTTTAGGAGAAAACGCTCTTTGAAACGATAGTAGTTAATGTATTTTATTCTATTCTACTACTGCACTTTGCATGAATTGTTTTTGAAATGATGGACAAACAATTTGTCAAACAAGGAAATTACTCAAATTATTATTATTTGAAACAAAAGGTACATAAATAATTTCTGATGACAGATGTCACTCATTCTTGTCATTGAGAGAGATAAATCGTTATTGTTTGCGACGTTGCAACGTTGCGTTTTGGTTACACAGTAAGTTTGCCTCAAAAGGCTTATTCTGACACAGCCCAACGACTCTATGTACGATGATCTTCATTTATACCAAGGTTTATAGAATAAACCTTGCATTTATACCATATTGCTTTCTATCGTTGCAAACAATTGTCATATAGGATCTGTGCAGTAGTGTTAAAAGTATATAGTTAAAGTAATGTAGACATTATTCAGCTGTCAAAGATTAAACATACATTTCATACTATGGTATCAACTCCAGCGACGTGGAAGTCCAAAGGGCAAACTAAAGCACAGACTTTCGTCGTTACGAGCTATCTATTTATGTACAATTCCCTACAAGTGGTCGGTTGGAGCTACATCTTATATCAATTACTCAACTATTTCATAATACAAGGATCAGAGTTTCGCGCCTCCATTACGCTATGGGACTATACAAAGTGTGCAGTGATTGTCTTTCAGAACGCAGCATTCTTTGAGGTTATTAATGCGGCATTGGGATTTGTTAAGTCGAATCCTATAATAACAACATTCCAGGTGTTAAGCCGTATGATGGTAGTTGTTGGCGTGGTCATGGCTACGCCTACTGCAAAATTGTCAACAGGACTTCCGATTGCGCTTTTTGCATGGTCAGTCACAGAAATCATCCGCTATGGATATTATGCCCTCAATATTGCAAAAATGGTTCCTTACCTATTTGTTTTTCTTCGCTACACAACTTTCATCATTCTTTATCCTATTGGTGTAACGGGAGAATTGCTCTGCTTCTGGTGGGCCCAGGACTACGCTAAGACACACACAGTTTGGTCCATGAAGATGCCCAATAAATGGAATGTTACGTTCTCCTACTTCAAGTTTCTTTGGATTGTGATGCTTCTTTACATTCCACTTTTTCCCAAAATGTATCTTCATATGTTCGCACAGCGCAAAAAAATTCTTGGCATAGGCAGTGGAAAAAAAAATGTTTAAAAAACCAATTACATTCGTCCTATTTCGTCGTAGTACATTTCGTACCATACAAGGTCAATTTTAAGGTAAACCAAAAAAAAATTTGCGGCAACCGTCTAATAACATGGAATTCGAATTACACGAAGTCGCGAATGTTACTGTTGAAGATGGTACAGTACAAATACATATCGTCTTTCACAAGATAAACTGAATGTTTTTAGTATGTGTAAATATCGAAATATATAATTCTTGTATCTATGGCATGTCATATATTTAAAGCATGGAACAACACGGAACCAATGAACCGTGCTATTCGAGGGACGCCTGTAATATACTTAAAAGATTTTAATTGTTTTTAATTCATGAGTGATATAAAGTTCCATACTTTTGATTTCTTTGGACTATGTTATTCGAATATATTGGTTTAGCAAAATCATGGTTAATTTTTTATTATTAAGTTTATAACTGGTAAAAAGAATAAAATAAAATATTTCCTAAATTTTCTCAACTGTCTTAGTCTTATTAAATAACTGTATTAATCATAAACGGTGTACAAACGGCGTGGTTCCTTGTACTAATTGCGTCAATATTTACAATACTCAGTAGTACGATAGTAATATAATAAACGATAAAAATAATACAGTGCACTCTCGATATACTGAACTAATAAAAAACCGAGGATGCTTAAGCTGACGAGATTCACGCTTGGGATTGTGTAATGTTACCTAAACTTATTTTTTTAAGTTAAAAATGTTTTTTTACTGAGATTATCTCATAGATAGAATTTACCCCAACAGTTTCTAACGTATGGGTTGCTTCACAAGAAGAAAAATAAATGCTAAAGACTAAATTGTCAATTACTGGTGGGTTGCTCGGTTCTTCCGGGCGTGCTCATGGAATGGAGGGATTCTTAGCCCCAACAGCAAAACGGAAAACCCGTTACAAAAAAATTAGACGAAGCTGAGTCTATAAAGGAGCCAAGCCAAAAAAATTTCCTTTTTGCCAATAATCCTCTCGAGGTTCACTCGGAAGTCGGGACGCTGTCGCCTCACCAGTAAGTAAGGGAGGCGGACAATTTTAACTCAATAAAAAATAATTTTACCGCCTATTTTACTAAAAAAATCCTAAAAATATTATGGAAAATTTAAATTCCAAACAATCATCCGGTCACTATGAAATTTCCGACTTTCTAATAAAAAAATTATCGTAGATTATCTATGTATTATATAATATTTAATAACTGCGTTAATAATGGCTATTTCCACATAACTTGGAAATTAGCAAAAATAATACCAATTAAAAAAAAAGGTAAAAAACTCGGTTTCGTGTTTGTCTTACACGCTGAGTCCTTATGCGCAATTGATATTCTTTCTCCGTTTCCTCTCTTCGATTTCTAGATTGTATCGATCACTGTGAACTTAGGCATTAGAGGCCTGTCTTTGCTCTTCCGTTTCCTCTCTTCGGTTTCTATAGTGTATGGATCATTTTCAAGACAAACGGTGATGTCTGTGTTGTGCAGTCTCAGAATGTGAAAGCAATCTAAGTGCTCGTGTTGTTCTAGGTTTTTTGCTTTAGATTGGATTTTACATGCATCTTCGTATTAAAAAGTGAAATAAGTGGAAAGTGAATAAGTGAAATATTTTCATTTCGAAAATAAGTGAAAGTTTGGAATTTTGTTCAATATCCTGTCAAACCAATCAGCATGTCTCTAATCGTTGTAGCTAATGTTGAAAATTCCTCTGCTTTGAATTTCGTCTATGAAATTTCTTCATGATACATACTCGTTGCTTTATATTCCCACGTTGCTTTATATTCCATTATTCCCAAGCAAATATATATATTCAAACCCAAGGTTTGAAGTAGAAGTCGAGCATAAATTTTAAAAAAAGTAAATTCAATTTTGCAAAATCTTCAAAGAAATTTTGCAGAAATATTCTTTCTTATGGTGTGCAGGGTGGTATTGAAAGTGGGCAAAATCAGTCCACGACCACGCAGCAGTTTTGGAAATCAAGTATTGACTTATTGAATTCTAGGAATTTTCGGGCCTGCAAGTTGGTTAACCATCCCGGGCTCCATGAGTCCTAGCTACGCCTCTGTATAAACAGTAGGCGTGGTCGTTACTTGATTTCAAAACAAAATAACTAGTTTAGAAGTTTTATTATTGTGTGCAAATTTAAACTTTATTTCCATGGAAATAAATTTGTTTTTAAGAGCAATACTTTATAAGTAATGTAAAAGTGGGCGGACAGAATGATTTACTACTATAATTGATGTATGGCAACAATTTGTAGAACAAAAGTAAATATGACAAATCGCACACAATATTTACATATTGATATTGTGTTTATTTTCGTGTGCCCTTTATGTGAGAGTGAATATAGCAGCAATATTCCTAGTGCGACTACTAGCGCAGCGTCATAGCATGGAACAAAATACGGTGATACACAGAAGAGGGACAATACGGATTCTTTACATATGATGGAGCTTCAGTAAATTCTAATATTATTTGTTGCCTATGTACAGTGACACATATTCCTATAAACGCACTCTTAATTTTCACTTTGCTACCTTCTCTCTCTTTTATCAATGCATTACTCAAAACAAATTCTAAGTCATATTGTTTACTAAACTAATAGAAATTGGTATTGAGTGCAAAAAACTATTTTCGTTGTTGTTGTTATATATAAATCATTGAAGTTTAAATATTTTACTAAAAACAAGTACATATTCGTTTAAACGCACCTGAAGAAGGAGGTCGAAAACATATTAGTGGTTTAAGGAAATAAGTATTTGCTTGCATTTAATTGACAATTGGTAAGTTTTCTTTAATTTAAATGTAAAATTATTTTTTTAACGATATGTTTTTAAGATTTTATCAAAATGCCAAAGGGAAAATATCTCAATGACACAGAAAAAGTCCAAATCAACCTGTACCATAAAGGGGGTTATTCAAATCGGGAAATTGGGCGGATAATTGGAAGATCAGAAGCAGTTGTGCGCTCTTTTTTAAAAAACGATGAAAATTATAGTGTAAAAAAACCAACGAAAGGCAATCGAAAACTGAGTATCGCCAAATAAATCAGATTAGAGAGGAAGCCACCACAAATTTTTTGAACTCAACTCAAATAAAAAAAAAATTAGATCTTCTAGTGACAACGAGGCACATTGCACACATTTTACGTAACTCAGATAATGTTAAATGGAAAAAACCGGAGAGCAAGCCTGTGTTGAAGCCACATCACAAAAAAGCGCGCCTAGACTTCGCCCAAAAACACATGCAGTGGTCAACTGAGTGGGGCAATGTTGTGTTTTCCGACGAAAAGAAATTCAGCGTAGATGGCCCAGACTCTTACATTTGTTATTGGCATGATTTGCCAACCAAAAAGGTACGTATGTCAAAAAGAAACTTTGGTGGTGGCAGCGTTATGGTGTGGGCGGCATTTGCATCGAGAGGTAAAGCAAATATTTGCTTTGTGCCGCCCAAAATGAATTCAAAAATATACACGGAATTGTTGGTTGATGCTCTTATTTCATTTATGGATTATAAAATGGATGAAGACAGCATTTTTCAACAGGATAACCCTGCCATTCACGTTTCTAAAGAGTCATTGAAATGGTTTGAGGAGCACAACATCCCACTTATGAAATGGCCTGCATGCAGTCCCGATTTGAATCCGGTGGAGAACGTTTGGGGGTACATGTCACGAAAAATCTATGGACAAAAAGCCTAAGGACACCTGTACAAAACTGTGCTAGAGCTCAAGTTGGCCATTAAGGAAGCTTGGGAAAATTTGGATCGTCAGTTGCTCCAAAATTTAGTCAAGTCGATGCCAAATCGTATTTTTGAAGCCATAAATAAAATTGGTGGACCAATTAATTATTGAATGTTAAATAAATATGTTCCTTTTTGAAAATTAAGTTGATGCGTTTAAACGAATATGTATTTGTTTTTAGTAAAATATTTAAACTTCAATGATTTATATATAACAACAACAACGAAAATAGTTTTTTGCACTCAATACCAATTTCTATTAGTTTAGTAAACAATATGAGTTGAAATTTGTTTTGAGTAATGCATTGATAAAAGAGAGAGAAGGTAGCAAAATGAAATTAAGAGTGAGTTTATACAAATATGTGTCACTGTATGTGCATTACTTTATATTATACAATGAACAGGTTTACGATGAACTACGCATGAAAAAATAAATTTTTTTTGGTCTTTTGGAGGAGGTAGCGCCGTAGATAAAAAAAATTCTATGAGCCACTGTTCAGAATCACACCAAACGCGAGCAGTTTGCAATCGTCTGGTTTGAATCACGATTTCCACGAAATATTTCATCCATCATGCCACATATACATATGTACGTAGTACATATACATACGTAGTACATATAGTACGAAAAAAACCCAACGCAAAAATTACATGATAAGGTTGTAATTTTTTAAAGAGCTATTGGATGCATTACATATGGAACATCATGTGGAATGGCCAAATAAGGACGCATCTGTGGCCCAAATCCTGAAATTGTTTTCGTACTGTTTGTGGAGATATGTTTCTTCGATTTCTAGTTTCGAAGACTTTTTTTTATGTTACGTTGGGCATTGGTATATCAATGTTATCAAAGGTACTTTTCAGAGGTTGAAACTTTTATAACTTTTATCAAAAAAGTCTTTTGATTAACTGTTATCAAAAACTTTTAAAAATAAAAGTCACAAAAAAACTTTTATCATAGACTTTTAGTTTTAAAAGTCTTTGATAAAACTCTTTTGGATACTTTTATTTTTAAAAGTCTTCCATAAAAGTTATTTTGAGACTTTTATTTTTAAAAGTCTTTGACAAAAGTTATTTTGAGACTTTTATTTTTAAAAGTCTTTCATAAAAGTTATTTTGAGACTTTTATTTTTAAAAGTCTTTGGTAAAAGTTATTTGGAGATTTTTATTATTAAAAGTCTTGAAAAAAGTCTTTTGATGATTTTTCGTCTGACTTTTTTGAAATAAAAGTCTATTATAAAAGCAAAGACAATTAGGCAATTCACAGTTACCCTCATAAGTCGTCGTAAGTCATAAGTTGTCATAACTTAAAACAATTTATGACTGTCGTAAGAAAATTTTTTGTTGTTTTGTATGAAAATCTATGTTAGCACGATTACAACACTCGCAGGTATGTATTAGGAAAGTTGTATTGAAATCAACTATTCATGCGATTGCTGTCTTTATTCGTTTTGGTTGAGTACAAAAAAAATTAATTTCAAAATTTCGATGGATGAGAAAAAAAAAAGAATTCGGAAATTACCTCCAAAGAAATGGATGCCGCAGGAAGAAGCTGTGCTAATTAACTTTTTAAAGGAGAATCGGAATTTTGAGGTACATTGCTTTTTTTTGGAGCAAATGCAATTCAGCAAATATTCCAATTTCAGAAACCAACAGCTCAAATTTTTTATCGACGCTTTATTGAGGAGACCTCAATAATAGCAGATTGGAGTCTTATACGAGCAAAGGTACGGAATATGAGAACAAAATATTCCCAAGCAAAAAGATTGGGGACCACAACGGGTGCAGGATGTTTCGAAGGAGAAACTTTTCAAAGTATTTTGTAATTTGCTGTATTTTTTACTATGAACTAACCATCAATTTATGAGCTCAGATGCTGTATCAAAGATGTGCCCCTATTTCGACGAATTCGACGAAATTTTCAATTGCAGAGAAGTTGAAAACGCAAAGTTCCTTGAAAGCACTGAAGATTACGTTGTTGCAAATACGTTAAATTCCCCAGAACGAGAAGAGGATGCAAATATTTCACATTCGCCAGCACAACAAGAGGATGCAAATTTTGGTGACGTTTCTCCTATATCACCACAGCCCAAAAAAGGAATTTATAAGAGAACCGCCCTGACGGATATTTTAAAATTTCAAACCAAGGCAATAAAAATTAAAAGAGAAAAGCTAGAATGCGACAAGAAATTGAGGGAAACTGAAATAGAATATCTTAGAGAAAAATTCAGTTTTAAAAAAAGACAACGCAGCGAAGGATAGAGAATTAAGGAAGAAGGAATTGAAAGAGTTAGAAATGAAAGGGAGACTAGCATTAAAGGAATTGGAATTCAAACATTTCAATTTATAAACGTATTTATTAGTTTTTTAATTTTATGTTTAATTTAATGATTAGATATAAAATTAACCAAACAAGTTCTAACATCTTGCGACGAGGACATTTCGAGAGGGATACGAAGTGGCACTTCGTTGGTTGACTCCTCTTCTGTATCATTGAACTCAATTAATATGTTATGCAAAATACAGCACGCCATTATCCACTCATTACATTCAGTGTGACTGTCATATTTTTGGAATCGAAACCTTAGTTCTTTCAAACTGCAGAATTTTTCTTTCAGCTTCCCGAAGCAGTTTTCAATTCGAACACGATATCGTGAAAATACGTATTAAATAAATCTCTCTTTGCCTTTCTAAATTGATTGCTGTTTTGCCTAAATGGTGGAACTAGATAACTTTTCAAAGGATAGCCGGAGTCCCCAGCAATTTTTATAGCGTATTGGCGTTTTCTGGAGTAATATAACTCATGCCGTTTTACGGGTGCTTCGCCAAATTTGATTTCACTTCCATCAACATATCCAATACAGCCTGGTAACTCATTAATCGTTTTAGCAACAATTTTTGATCTTTCTAATTCAGAAGGCCAGGTCAGAAACTTTGTTTTAAGATTTAGTATTGCTGCTAAAACCCGTTTAGTTATCAAATTAAGGGTTCCTCCATCCCCTATGGCAAAGTGCGATGCAATTTTGCGCACTGAAGCACTTTCACCAGATGAACCCAATCTGAATAATGTGATCTGCAGCTGTAATTCCACAGGAATCTGCTGCACACAGTTTTTATTTTTGAAAACAGGGATATCATCTTTGATAAGGATAACGATATGCGCGAACTCTTCTGGATTCACCCGAAGCATTTGTTGGAATCTTCCATCACCATATTTTATCAAAATTCGTTTGTACCAAGTGCGCGACTTTGGCACCATAGCTTGGTCGATTCTTCTATGGCTGATCAGAAGTTGAGTCATACAGTTCAACTGATCAGCCTGCTCCTCTTCTTCATCGCCTAAACCAAATGTAATTTTATTTACCAAATCCTTTCAGCCATATTTTTACTTACTTGAAGAGAGCACAATGGAGTCCAATGCATAATTAAAGCCAATATCGCTAATTAGCCTTTCCTTATTTGTTTAAGGCATTTTAATAGAAATGAAATAGAAATAGATATTTTTCAAGTTTCAAAAATCCAGTGACAAACAGCTCTTCTTGAAAAACAGCGTTGTAAATTTTTGACACTTTATAAAGCGACTGCTCACAGTTCGAAATCATAACTTAGTATCTCGTAACTTATGAGGGTAACTGTGAATTGCCTAATTATAATACAAAGATGTCACACTCCTATACAAAACAACCGAGCAGCTGAAATTGAATTAGGATTTTCGGAAAATCCCATCTGAAGCATTGGGAGAGTAAAATTAACATATTGTGAGAGCGAGAGATCAGGTTGTGAGAGTAAGAGATCAGGTTCTGAGAGTAATAGATCAAGTTGTAGGAGTAAGAGCTGCAACTTGCAAGAAAGTGAGCACAAAAGAGAGCGCGTTTGTTACAAATGAGTGTAAAGAATGAATGCAGTTACCATCAGAATGTAGAACATCTTATTTTAATTATAACAACAAAGGGTGGTGGCATAACAAACTTTTAGAGGCCCTATATCAATGGACCACGGGGTAAGACCGTGGTTATGCTATCGAGTTTTGCTTGGCAAGTAGGATTTTTTGTTGTTGTTTTGTGTGTAAAAGAGAGAATGGGATATTTTTCTGTTCTCAACATCACTCTCTCACACCGAGCACGATAACTCGGTCTAGCGAACACCGAGGACACAAAGAAAACCGGTGTTGCTCAGTCTCAATATTCACAAAAGTATTGAAAAGTGGAGTGAAGTGAAAAAATGGCATTGACTGATAAATCTATCAATTATATTCTTGTGATTATCGTTCCAAAATATTACGACTTTATATATTATATGTTAAACACATTTCAATTAATATAAACATTTGGTCTTCCATCGCGTCGAAAACAACATCTAAAATAATACGTTTTCTCATTTGTGTAGTAGACTGCTTGCTGTTGAAGGTGAGAAAAAATATATATTTGTGAAGTGGTGTAATATCCCCATATTATGCCCATATTACATTGCAAACAGTTGTTTGATAAAACAGTCACATTGTTTTTGTTTTCTGTACAAAGTTCTCAACTCTCAGTTCATCCGTGAGAATATGAAAACGGAACTGTTGGCACAGCAAATACTCTGTTTGCTGTCGACGAGTGCAAACTGCAAACAGAACAGAGTTGTTGTGTGGTGTAATAAAAAGTATGCATGTTTTGGAGTAAAAAAGCTTTACTTATATTGGAAAATAATTGCACAAAGCAACTCTACCTATGTATAAATACTACGCAAAGTGTTTGATTTTTTGCAGTACGCTGTGTTTGCAATGTGACATAGCAAGCAAACAGATAGACTGTTTGGACTGTTTTATCAAACAACTGTTTGCAATGTAAAATGGGCAATGGTGGGTGTTACACTGGGCATCTATGCGCCAGACTCACACGCTCTGATTGGTTGATTGCAAAAAATGGAACAGCTTTCGATCCACGTTCGCCTCAATGTTAGCGCTAAAATTTTGGCTGCCTCACGAGCGTCAAACACTAACACATGTATACAAACTCGAAGCACGGTCAGAAAATTTTTCTTATCTGTTGCCTTCTCATTTCTGTTTTGTTATGCGTAGCAGCCACAGCAAGGGCTTCGCTTAAGAAAACATGTCGGTAGAAATAAATAATGTATGGAATGGAAAAACTGATTTCATGTTTTTTCTTACTTTACTGTTTTCTTTTTAGAATTTTATTGTATTATGTAATTATTATTATTATTATAATTATTATTAGAATAATTCTAGAAACTTAAACAAATCTTAGAAAACTTAAACAAGCTCTAGAAACTTATTTCGTAAATATAAAAATATTCCGTATTCTTATTTAAAACAAATTATTATATTGATCAATTGACCCAAAAGAATATTTTGGAAAGAAAGGATACATTTCTTAGAATTATAAATAAAAACCAAGATGTATAAAAAGGTTGCAATTTCTCTTGCTGTCTTTGTATCAACCCTTACAACATGTTTATTTTTACAACTGGCGATCTTTTTCTAGGCTGGCGAACAGGTAAAAAATTGTTGAAGGTCATCACAACATTGCATTACATTCGAATAATGCGAACTCATGCAGGTAGAATATACGGTAGATTAGACAGAAGGTACGTAAAGTACAACATATCTTATGCTACTGACACGTCAAATCAATCATTCCGTACCGTGCTTTAGTTGAAATGAAAGCGCTTACAAACACATCTCAACCGCTTGCACGTACACGAGTTTGAGGATGCGCACAATTTTTTGTAGTGTGACAGAGTGCAACGTAAACACCTTTTTTGAGGCGGCCTCAAGATGTCCAATGTGACACCCACCAATACCTGACTCACGTATTTACCAGTGTTGCCAGTAATTCCCATGGAAAATTCCCTTTTGCACCACAGTTGACTAAAAATTAAAATTGATTAAAATTCCCACATGCGGAAATTCTGTCGAATTTTATCCCATATCAATTAATAATTCCCACAGTAAATAATAGCCTGTTTCCATAAAAATATTTAATCCGGTTAAAGTGTTCGAAAATCAATCAGCTTTTCAAGTGTTTCCATACATAATCCGGTCCGGGCTGTCAAACCGAAAAGAAGAAATAAACAGCTGTTGTTTCGTCTTTGTATGTATATTTACATATATACATATATTTATGTATATTTTTAATATTGTGCATCGTTTTAATTTATAATACAATGAATAAAATAACAATAATATTCAAAATTGTTGAAATGGACTATATAATACAATGAATAAAATAACAATAATATTCAAAATTGTTGAAATGGACTATATCCGCCGCCATCTCCCTATATATATGGACATTTTTGCGGAGTCCGCGCAGGCCGTCAATCTTTTCTTGCCAGAGATCCAGAAGGATTAATTCCGCTCCTATCGACCACAAAGTTCTCTCTGTTGATTTCTGCATCTGAAATATTTAAATTTTTGTCATTTATTAGATAGATTGTCACTTATTTAAATAAACATATTACTTACGACATAAACCGCTTACATTTGTTTTGACATTTGGCAGAATAGTTTGGTGGCACTTTCTCTTTATCTCTTTTTAACTTATTGGCACTAGAAAAGGAGAAAGATAGTGTGTCTGCAATTCCGAACATCGAAACAGACTTGCAAACTAAAAACTGAGGCTAAAACCCAAAAGTATTTTGGTTTAGCGCTGGAATCGCAACAACAATTTCAAGGGAGTTTAAACAGTTTACGATTGGTTTTGGGGCTTAAAACAGTTAATTCCAAATACCTGGAAAAACCATTTTAAGGAAACACCATATAAGCTTCAAATTAAAAGCCCATAAAAATCCGACATACTAAAAAGTAAAAGTGTAGAATCTATAAAGAACGTTATAGAAATAAATTCAGCACTAGCATTACAAATTCCGGCTTAAATCGGAATTCGGACGGTTATAAAATTTTGTTTGTTGCCGATTTGGGCATAAATAGGGATCCGGTAACGCCAATCGTGTTGTTCTTTTTGCTGTTATTGTAGGTTGTGGAGCAGACCACAAGAACAACAAACTCATCTCCGTGGTTTCGGACTTATAGCGCTTTGAATTTCAATTTATTTACCTAATATCTCCTTAATTATAGAAGATATCTGGTATAAATGTATATCGTTAGAAAGGTAACTTAAATGGCTTTCATTTAAGAGTTAACTAAGTGTTAAGTTAAGTTAAGTAAGATTTTGCCGAAAAATGCATATTTTTGGAAAAAACCCGATTTTTACTTTTGTAGTACTATTTTCCCCCCAATAATTAGGTAAAATGTGTAATTAACCGACACCATTTTGCGGAGAACAATAAACTAAATGTTATTAGCTTTCTATACCTATTTTTCTTATCGTAATCGGTGCTTTATTTTAGGAGAAATCGCAGTTTAAAGTTTACAAAGAACCCACTTCACGTATCTTCTATAGTTATATCTTCTTATTCTTAAGGAGATATAAGGTAAATAAATTCAAATTTCAAAGCGGCGTGACTCAGAAACCAGTGGGGAGAAGAAGATGAATTTGTTGTTGTTGGGGTCTGCTCCATATGCTAAAACAACAATAACATGATTGGCGTTACCAGGCGGATCCCTATCTACTCCCTGATTTGCTCCAAAATTCCCATTTTTACGAAGAATTAAAAAATACCAAGGTATTTCGCACAAAATATTGTTAGTTTCCAAGGGAAGAATTTGGATTGTAATACAAATCTGGCAACTATGGTGCTTACTTTATATTCCGATATTGTGAACCCAAGATTTGACGTAGGGATTAATCATATATTTTAATAAAAGTTACATTCAATTTCGCAAAGTTTTCCAAATCGCTGTGTCCTTAAGGTTATCGTGAAATATAACGCAAAACGTATATATGCGATATCTGCGTTCGATTTTCTATAATTCTTATTTTGGCTGATCTATTGTATTCTCTTTAGTTTCGATAAATGTGTGACTGGTGGTATCTTGGCACGTGAACTGCTCACACCTACCTTTGTTTTCTGTTGTGGTACTTTTTGAGACTACATAATGATTTTGCTTGAAACCAATAACCGAATCGTGGAAGAGACTCTTCTGGTGAAATTTCGCAATGCACTAGCTGGGTAAGTAAAGTCAAATACAGCCTTATTCCAAGTCATGGTCGTCTCAAATGTAGTCTCTCAATCATCAACGACATAAGCTTTGATGTATTCAAAGAGACGAGTTAGAAGGAAGATACGGATCCGCCCGGAAACCCCCACCATGTTGTAGCATGTGGAGCAAATCCCTGTCCACTAGTGACCAAAACAGATCACAAAAAATGGGCGTGGTCCGCCCACTAATTAAATAAAACTCCATTACAGAACGAATAGAGATATTTTCATCAACTTTGGCATGATATTTCTCGGTTATCAATGGCTATTTGAGATTGAAAAGGAAAAAAATTAGACGATTGCCACGGCTAATTTTTAAGTAAACGTGTGTATATGAACTTTGGCCAGGCCGAAATTAACACTCTTTCTGGTTTGAATTCTATCATTCGGTGAATTTTAAATATCCGTTGAGTGGTGCCTATACAAATACAATAGAGGTCTATGGCGCCACGTGAATCTGAGAATGCCGACATTTTATCAGAATTTTTTAAATGTGCAGGCAAGGTATATGATTCATCAGCCCCGAAAAATTCAGCTGACTCCGATGCATCAGACGACGACATCGTATAAAGTGTGAGAATACTATTAAGAATGAAAGAAAAATATGAGTTTTCCGGCAAAATCTTACTTTACATAAATGAAAGATATACCTTTCTAAGGTTATACATATATACCGGATATCTTCTATAGTTAGGAAGATATGAGGCAAGTAAATTCAAATTTCAAAGGGCTATAACTCAGAAACAAGGGGGGGGGGGGAAATATGAATTTGTTGCTCTTCGGTTCTGCTCCGCAAGCTACAACAGTAAAAACATAAACACGCTTGGCGTTACCGGTCGAATCCCTATTTATGCCCGAGTTAGTACGATTAACGTATTAAATAAGACAAGTGCTTTTTAGTTGTGTCACAAAAAATAAATTAAGGGTCATATTCTAGAAGTCACGACAAGGACGATTTCGGTGAGTCTCTTTTGTGATTTTCTCGATTACAAAAACAAAGACATTACAAAATCTTGACGAAGCCACGGCTGTCCGTCTGTTTGTCTGTCTGTTGAAATCACGATCACAGGAGAACCGGCCACAAGTTGATCGCACAAAACCGGCCGGAGAACTGGGCGCGGTCCCCCATCTTTTACACTACCTATACACTATAGGTCATGAAAACAAATTTATTGCCACGGAAATAAAGTTTAAATTTGAATACAATAATAGAAGTACTAAGCTAGTTATTTTGTTTTGAAAACAGGTAACGACCGCGCACTATTTATACAGTGATGTCGCTAGCCCGGGACTCATGAAGCCCGGGACGATTAATCAACTTGCAGCCCCAAAAATTCCTAGAATTCAATAAGTCAATACTTGATTTCCAAAACTGGCGCCCCCGAAATTGCGCCGCCCGGGGCGGACCCCCACTCCATCCTACCCAGCTACGACACTATTTATACCCGTCTGTGATTAACAGCCTTATAATGTAAATAGTTTGAAAACGAAAACGAAAACACAAATGGAAACGAAAACGAAACAAGCCAAACGAGCCATAAAGGAAGCTTATCGTTGGTATTGCAGACTTTCGTTGTGTTGCAGAGAGAAAATGTTGCCATGTGTACAATATTTGAAGCATTTTTATAAGTAATTTTTAGAAACGCAAAGATTTCGGGTAGAATTCAGTGCAAAAGCGTGTCGGTAACACTGTACACAACACTATACACATACAAATTCGACACATACAATTCGACAACTTGCAAAACACAAACAATTTTACACTAGGCGATAGCCTTCTTGCTTTCGCTTGGTTTCTCGACTTTTTTCCTGGAAACCGCCGATCCATTATACCTCGCGTAGCTGATAAAATCTGCAAAGCATGTAAAAATACCAACAAAAAGCATTTTTTTCGTTTAGTGGATTTTACTCGAGTTTTGTTTTGCTCAATTGTCAAACAAACGAAAAATGACGAAAAGCACAAAATAAAACTCATGAAAAACATATGTTTTGTTTTCGTTTACGTCTTGAAACTTTTTACATTATAAGGCTGTAAATGTGATTATAAGGTAGCTTTCCTTATAACCACATATTTCCTTTTGTTTCAGTTTGTATTTCACTCTATAATGTTATTGTTATGCAATGAAAAGTCTAGATAAAGTAAAAATTTAAATAAATAAGACTATTTCAATTAAATTGTTTCAAAAGGTTTGTTGAGGTATCTAAGATTCGGCTGGCCGAATATAGCGATATCAAGATCTTCCGATTCGTTAGTACCAAGTACATACAATCTTGCGTGATGGCTTCACTCGATTTTTCTTTCGATTAGTTACCCAGTCATGAGGGAAGCAGAACCAAGAGGAACAGAATTTTTGAAGTTTGACTGTGTGTCATATTCATCAGCAATGCTTAAAGTAACGATTTTTGAATACGTAGGTGATGAAGAAGGAGCATCACGAACTCTAGTGAGGGAATACGTGAAAATAGGAGCAGCAACAACGAGAACCGCAGCGGCCGAAGCAGCAAAATCGAAGCTGAACATACTTTATTCTCAATACTCTATTCTCAATATTCAAAGAGAAGTTTATTTACAGGATTGGGAAATGGTGACTTCCTGCAAGTGTATGATCTAGTACAGACCAATAAAGGTTGAGCCTGGAGTTTTTAAAAGATAAATCAAGGACCGTAATAGCTACCCCGCCGTAGTTATCCGGGCGTGTTTTAAAGATGAGTTAATGGTTTTAAAGTTTGTTATTGTGTATGGAGTTTTCATAAACGATAGCTATGTGCATTTTTTTTAATGTTGAGAAAATATTCAACTTTTTCCTTGTTTGAATGGATACTTTGTAAATATATTGTGTTCACGGATATTAAGCATGTTGGAAGTTTATGGTTAAGTATTTAAGTGTCAGATTGCTCATTATTCTGTCTTTTAATCCCTGTTTAACTGCTAAGTTTCTCGAGATCATTTCTAATAAACATATTTTTAGGGATTTGTTTGATTTTGGACAATAAGTAGTGATCCTTTGTTAAAAGTGTTTGGTTGATAACATACGGGTTAGACAAGTGATAAACATGTTGAAATCTTCAATTGATTTCTCGAAGTAGACAGTAGAGAAATATCTTGTGGGATAGCTGTTATAGACTGTTTTCATCATTTCTATCTTCACGATTTGTTATAGATCTTGGCCTTCCTGATAGCGGAAGTTTTTGAAGAGTTCCATAATCCTTGTGCTTTTGTATGGTGCGATGCACAGAACCCGATATTTTCAATCTTTGCGATATTATCCGTTGGATATTGCTTATGACTAATCACTGCAGATCTTATATAAATTTTTTTGGCATGGCTTCTGTTTTTTCAATGTTTGGTCAGTTTGATTATGGATGAACAATGAGTAGTGTCAATATTCTTTTATACTTGACCCAGGATAAAAAATTGATGTTAATAAATATTTATAAATACGTGCATTAATTACCCGATCATAAAGAAATAAACCTAAGTACCTGAAAATGGTTTTTTATAACCTTTTTTCTCGATTTGTATAGCTTGTGCAATAAACAAAAAACCCTATTTTGTGACATAGTGCATTATTTGAGCATGCAATTCAAGAATAACCACCGTTAATCCTTTTTAGTTTCCATATTACAGTTAGCACTATAACCATCTTATTAAAAAAGAAAAAACCAAAATATATGTATATGTATGTACATACATACATATATGTATATATGGACTATATATATATTAAATAATATAATATATTTAGATTGTAAAATAATCAAGAAATGCCATACGATTTTCTATGAATAGCAGTCCGGGACTTATGGTTGGTAGTATATACGTTTGGCACAGGTTTAAAGAGTCCGGCGCACAGTGGCCGGTTTTTCAACTTAGCGGCCAAAAGTCATTTTTTTCAATGTCACCGATTTCAAAATGGATTAGGTCATATGAAAGTAGAAACCTGAGAACCTAGGTTACACTTTTCTTTCAAAATCTATATATATTTCAAAGTATGGAAAGGTGCTGGGATAGTTTGCAGTAATTAGGTTTTTTTTAATTATCAGGTAATTAGCTCTTATTGCATATGTACTCTAAATGTGAACAGATTATTGCTTTCATTGGAAGAGAAATTTGTGAAAAGTCTTGGCCTTTGTAAGTGATGTGATAAAAGATGTGATAACCGATGAAGTAAATAAAATTAGGAGGCAAATTGATGACCTTCAGTCGCGGCTAGTTGAGTATCATGGCCATATTATTCAAATAGATTTCAAACTTCTGCTCACCATGATTGATGGAAAAGTGGGACAAGCCTTAACTGATACTAAGGCATCCTCTAGCTGTATTATATGCCATTAAACCGCGAGTACACTAAGCCAAGCACCAGCAGATGCCAATTATACTGAAGAGGCATACGAATTCGGATTGTCGCCTCTTCACACTAGAATTCGTTTCATGGAACATATACTCAAATGTTATGATTTAGAATTCGGAGCAACAGGAACGGTTAGACAAAATGCAGTGAATATGGAGAAACGGGGGCTGAAAAAAAGCCAAATACAGGAACAATATCGTGAAATAGGGCTAATAATTGACCAGCCAAAACAAGGAGAGGGAAATACGAATGATGGAACCACCGCTAGAAGAGTTTTCTCAGATCCTGAGACGGAAGCTTTTATTACAGGATTGGAGAATAAAAGTTATAGCATGCAGCAGAATGATTAATGCCAAAAAATTTACAACGAAATATATCCCTGGAGGAATATGCCATCAACCATTCATAAAATTCTTGAAATTATGAAAAATAGTATAAATTGAAATTATTGAAAATAGTATACTTCCATTTGGTGATCTTTCTGAAGAAGCACAAGAAAAAAAACAAGGATTACAGATTCTTTTGTGAACACAACACAAGGAAAATTTCAAGATATTGTACCAATGAGGATCTGCTTGCAGTTTTGCTGTGCACATCGGATCCATATATTTCAAATATCCGCCACAAATGGAAATCTAGCTCAATCGAGTTAGATAGTGATGCACAACATTTACTACTGGATGAGCGGAATTCTATCAATGAATGTTTTGAAAAAATTGTTTAATTTGCATTAGTCCCTTATTTATTACCTTATTTTTATTAATGTATTTATTAATATTTTCGTTATTGATAATAAAAAGTATTTAGTCATTAAATAATTATTTTTATAATCACTTTTTTGAGGCTTTTAAGAAAATTTTAGTAGTGAATATAAATTCATCCATGCTTATAGATCAATTTCTCAGCTTGTAGAACGAATTTGCGTTTGAAATTTTGTCCAGAAGTCTACTGTATCTGACCAAAAAAGAGTACCACATATGGGCGTGGTCCGGCCACTAATTAAATAAAATTTGATTACAGGAGAACGAATAGAGATAGTTCCATAAAATTTGGCACGAATAATGTCTGCCATCACAGGCTATTTGAGATTGAAAAGGAAAAAAATTGTACTATTGCCACGCCTAATTTTTAAGTAAACGTGTGTTGGGTATATAAACTTTGGCCAGGCCGAAGTTAACACTATTTCTGGTTTACTTTGTTTTTACGTTTAAATATACACTTTTTAGGTTGGGTATTAAATATATGATAAGTGTTGTGTTGCTGCTGCTGTGACGTCCTTCTTCTTTGCTGGTTGTTGTCGTAAGAGATCGAGGTTCAGTGCCGGGGGTTCGCTTGTCCACCATCGAGCTTGTAGGGAAAACTCGTTGCCAAACATCCGTTGCCAAACATCCAAGCCTTCAGGTCGCCTCTCATGATCGGCTAGGTGTTAGCGGTGTGAGAGATCGCTGCCATGCAATGGTCAAGAGCGGCACCTGAGGTGAGTGGCGTTTGGCGAAGCATTCATAATGTAAAAAATAAAATTTATGAATGAATATACTTTTTACCTTGAAAACGTTTCTAACTGAGGTAAGATAATGAAGTATCTATAATAATTGTACACAATCACAACCTGCTCAATTTCGTAACCATGAACATGTTTTTTATTGAAGAAATACCGATAATATCACACGGCATCTGTTAAAAAATAATTTTTTGTAGCTTGAAACCAGAATCAATTGATGTTCGAATGGCTGACTTTGATGGTGTTTTATTTCATATCTCCAATGTTAACGGGGATAAGACTAAAGTCAGAGTAGGTTATGAAATATTAATAAATAATATCCGAATGGAGTATTTAATAAATTTTTTCCGAATGGGGTCTATATTTATTTTTTCAGACTAGCATTTCTCTCAAGTTCTACAAGCAGTTGCAAGAACATGGAGCCGATGAATTGCTGAAACGAGAGTATGGTCCCTTGTTAACAGAGAACGAAGATGGTAATAAATTTAGTAAAATTAACATTAAGCTAAGTGATAATTTCTATTTGTTCAAAACAAGGTTATAATGTATCTGTACTTATTAACTTGGAAGATATTCCAACTGACTGGGAAAGCATCGCTAAAAAAATCGGCCTATTAAAACGTAATTGTTTTGCATCTGTTTTTGAAAAGTATTTTGACTTTCAAGAGCAAGGAGAAGAAGGTCAGAAACGAGCAGTTATCAATTATCGCAATGATGAAACTTTGTGGGTTACAAAATGTACTCTAAGAATCGTTAAAGACACTAATATTAGATAATTCTTACAGATATGTAGAAGCAAAAGCTGATCGAGTTACTGTTGTGTTTAGTACAATATTTCGTGACGAAGATGACGTCGTAATAGGCAAAGTTTTTATGCAAGAATTAAGGGAAGGACGAAGGGCTTCCCACACAGCACCACAGGTGCTATTTTCACATCGTGAACCACCACTGGAATTGGCCAATACAGATGCCAGAATTGGCGACAATATTGGCTATGTTACATTTGGTAAGAATTTTGTTCTAAAAAAACCAATTCTTAATTAGCCGAATTCCCAACGAACATTTACATCTCTTTTTTGAGATAATGGTGAGAGCTAACAAAAATTCAATTTTTGTGAAATATGTGAAATTTAGTTCTTTAGAGAAATTCGAAAAATTACATAATTTTTTTATCATAGTGAATTTCATTACAAACATTTTTGGTCATTATACAATACTCGTATGTCGACAAGTGACAAAATTTAGATTTTCGACATTTATTTTTACAGCTTAAGTTAAATATTACTTTGTTAATTTTCCAAACATCTTTATTTCGAGTTTGGAGTAGAAACCAAAGGCTGGGATATTCTGTCGTAACTACTCTTGGGTGGTTTTAGCCTTGTGTGCTGGAGCAGAGTCCTCCTGAAAGACCCAGCGTTCTCCACTAAAGAGGGTATTGGCCAAGTCCTTCACCACGCCTTCCAAGACATGTTGGTACACCTTTACCCCACTTTTGTCACCTTTTTTCGTAGAAATGCAAATCCTGAAGCAGTGACGCCTTTATGGGATAGGTCCACTAAACCATTACACACGCAGGATGATGATCTCTTTGAACCCTTGGAACACCCTTGGAACAGTATCTCTAGCTTCCTTAGATGTCCTAACATAGATCTTATAGTTTTGCTTCTTAAAAACTTGCACCGTAAAAAGGATGTTTTCATGGCTGTTGCTTGCGTGCAAAAGCTGTTTGCTTCTTTCGTTCCACTTCTTCGTTTTTCCCCAGCCAAACGGCAAGATGAATGGTGGACTATGAGAAAATGAACGTGTCCCTTGTACGACACAATTGTCCCTTGATTTTTCTGGGGACACCATAAAATAGAGTTGCGTATTAGTGAAAAAATATTTACGGTCTGAAATCAGGTACGAATTGTTATCATATTTAAAAGTAACTGTCTATCCACAATGCAACGACGTCGCAATCGATTGCGATGTTGCTATACAAAAATGGACAGGAACACGGCCTTGAGCTCTTTCACGTCGTCGTAAAATTTTCGAATTTTCTGACAACTTTTTCCGACTTTTTCATTTTTTGGAAAACAGTATGCCCTACTTTTCGATGAAATTTTTCCAATTCCCCAAAAAATGTAAATAAATTTGACAAACAAATTGTCAAACAAAGAAATAATTCAAATTATTTTTATTTAAAACAAAATGTAAATAATTTATTATGACAGATGTCACTCATTCGAATATCTCGAATGAGAGAGAGAGAAATCGTTATTGTTTGCGACGTCGCATCGTTGCGTGGTTACACAGTAAATGTATACAAATTTAGGGAAAAATACGAGTTGTTGATATGCTCTAATTTGGTTGTTGTTTTTGTTGTTGTTTCTTATGCTAACTCCAACAATAACAACAGTTTTTGGCGCTCTCGTTCTGAGAGAGCGGAATTCCAGATACAATGAAATCTGTTGAGACTGAAGCCTTTTCGCAAGCAGAGATCCTCTCGTACAACAAAGTCATTTCTGCTCTGGTAGCAGAAGCCTCCGAAGCAGCGGCCTAGCAACCTTCAAGCGTTCTGACAACGATCACCATTCTTTCTTTATATTGGAGAAATCTTTCCACACATCACTAAGCCTTTTCATGATGAGCTCCTCCGAATTTTTAACAAGTTATTGGAGTTGCTCTGTAATACTTTCCCGCAACGCCGCAAGATTACTGTCGAATTCAGCCAGAAGATAGATAGAGACAGCACGAGCGCAAGTATTAAGAACTTGGCTTCTAGTTGAACGCTTTTCACTTTGTGTTGTTGTTGTTACGATTTTTACTTGGCGAAGGCATTATTGTTTAAATTAAATTAATTCGTTTATGGCTTTAGTCGCTTATGATTCTGACAATGTCGATTATGATTTTTAATCTCTTCTACACCGCGCCCGACGTTTTGAAAACCAGCAACAATAAAATTAATTATGTCAGCAACAGAACATATAACAAACTGCGGACTGACTACTAGCAAGTAGACGACATGTCTACACAGTACGCATATCAGAACTCAATATTGTATAAAAAATTCCTTTTATACATTTTTTTTATCGAAAATTTCATAATTTTTGGACACGTAAACCGTAAACAGCTGACTGGTAAATGGGAGAAGCTACAAAGATTTCTGTCAAATTGTTTTTTACAAATAATTAATTTTACAGAATTATTACATACATTATACAAGAACTTATAATATTTGTAATATGTAGCCTTAGTCAGGTTAAAAATTTTACTACGCAGAAGCACAGAAGAACTGAAGAACGAAAGGTTGAGTAGCCATATCGGATTTTACGGAGTTTTCAGCATGCTCCCTACGCTTGGTTCGATATACATTCCTTATTATGATATTATGCCGGCTCCACTTGCATAAACCTAATTGACCGAAAATTCAGTCTTTGTTTCAGATGTTTCTTTCAAGGACATCGATGTGAAGGTCTACCCTCAGTTAGTTTCCCTTTAAGATCAGCACTTTCCATGGCCTCAAGAATATCAACGTGACACTAATAATTTTATCAGTAGCAGAAGTAAACCGTTCATAGAGTTTAAGAATTTCTTCACGGATCACTCGCATGTCATGCTCTATTTTCGCGTTAAGATCTTCACGGAGCTTACCAATTTCAGTTCGTATGTTCTCCATGAGTAGAGGGGATGCTGTTTCTTCATTTTCGAAACGATGAAATGATAGAGCAGAGTTAAAGTTGCTGGGAGACGGTGAGTTAGTAGAACCAATGCTTTGAAATGGATATGCCAGTATAGATTTGGAACGAATATTAATATTATTATTATTCGACATTATTTAGCAGGACGACAAATCACAAAATAGAAAAAATGAAGCAGAATGAATGATAATTAGATGAATTTCATTTGGTAACAAGAACTTTATTATCACTTCTGGCGGACGAAGTGCACAACACGTCTATATGCATACCGAACAGGAATTTATTATTGATAAATATTCCTAGAAACTTTGCAAATTTAGTTTTTTTAGTATTGTTCCTCCGTTGGCCTTCAACACAGCTTCCACTCTTCTAGGAATTGATTCGTACAGATATTGAATTTCGTTTGTGGTTTCTTCATCGTACCACACTTCATTCATAACAATTTTCAACTATTGGACAGATTTCGGGGACTTTTCATGTTTTTTTCGTTCCATAAAATTCAACGTCATAAATCATAATCTTTGTATTGCATTACCTGTAAACACAAAATTTCCAGTTGAATGCAGTATTTGATAAGAATTAATAACTTTCTTACAGACCGAGCGCGATGGTAAAGTATCGTCTTGAAATATTGCGTTATCAATATGGCAGCTCATCGAATTTGGGAACCACGCCTTCTTTAATAATATTTTAAATTTTCCTACATTCATAAAGTCTAGCAATGAAATCTGCCCAACTCCATGATATGTTATGAAGTACTATACCATTACATATGGTGAATGCTTGACTGTTCTAAGAATACACCATCGGAGTAACATTCCTTCGCCCTTCTTCGAACTGTTGCCTTCCATCGGGCACAATCATATTGAATTTGAATTCATCAGAAAATATGACATTTTCCCGATCGGCAACTGTACATTCTTGATGACTCTTGGCCCATTTTAAACGATTTGTTCATAGCCGTTCCTAAAAGTGGTTTTCCGGCAGGCCGACCAGATTCAAGACCCATACCTTTAAGGCTTCTTTAAACAGTTCTTTCGCTGATATCCACTGCCAACTTGTCTTGAAGGTCTGTCTTGAAGGTATTTTCTTGGCAGTTTGGAACCGATTGTGAGAGCAGATTCGTTCCAAATCTCGACCTTTTGCGGCGTTTTTGCTCCTGGCTCAATACGATATTTAAATAATCGTAAGAATTACTTCCGATGACCTTTCTGTGTTTTCTTAAATGTTAATAGACAAATTTTGCTACAGTGTGTCTTTTTATATCAGAAAAATGTATAATCAGAGAATGAGTGCATTTTTTTTTATCAAATTGAGAGCCTTTACTAAGATTTATTACTTATAAATCATAATATTTCCAAAATTCCGAAGTGAGGCTTTTTTTAGCACGGGTTGTATAATGAATGAATCAGAAGTAAATAAATGCAATTGTGTTTGTTATAACTGTATTATTAATAATGTGGAACTTTTATCACTGTCACAGGAAATGTTGCTTAGGTTTTGCACAATAGTGTAATAGTTCCATAAAATTTTTATTTGCTTCGTATTTATATTTACAGCAATTTTTTACTAACTTGACTTAATTTAAATCATAGAGAAAGAATAACAAGAGGCCGAATCAGCCAAATGTACTCATCGGCGACATGGAAGCGGTCGGTCCGCAAGGGAAACGAAGAAGCGCAATAAGTGCGAAGAGAGCACGCAATTTCAGTTTCTCTATTTTTGCTTTGTGTCTTTCTCTCATTATTCGGATCTACTATGCATGACTTTGTGAGATCGACTTTGCTTCTGTTATTTTGCACTAACAATGCAAGCGAACATGCGTAAGAAGATATCGATCCAACACTCGTATGCCAAGTAAAGTGTGAAAGAAAGAACCGACCAATTTGTGGAGTACAGCGGGTGATAAGAAGAACGGTGCGATTCGTCTTCTTTTGCTTCTCTTACAATAACAAACCATGTGCAGCCGTCCGCCCGCCTGAAATCGTTTTAAAATTTGCAATTTATGGTTTTTGAAAGAAATTTTGCTTTTCGAAGCTTTGTTCTGCTTCTTGTTCGATGCCCAAGCTTTGTAACGCGCTGGCATGATCTACGTTCCGAGCATAGCGTGCTGTTGTGAATTCGTATAGGCAGAAGATTTAAGAAGAAGAATACTTTAGTCGGCATATCAACATATTGAACACGTTACCAAGGAATCGGAAGATCGACTTTGTGTTTGTTATTTTGTACTAACAACTGAAGTGCTTCTGTATCGTGTATGAATTTACCTTGTTATTGTAGTGTCCAAAACCATTATTAAAATTATTAAACACTAAAATTTTTAATATTTATGATTTTAGTTCTATTAAGGAAGCATTGCTTATGGGCTGTCAATAAAACGAAATATTGGTGCAACAATTATATTATAATCTTAAATATACAAAATAACAATTAACAATAATCTAATTTAATAACAGACCTAATTTAAAATACTAAACAGTTGATTAAGCCGGCAAAATGTTATAAAAAACAAAATTCCTTTAATAAGCGAAGACTAATAGGGCGAAAAAAATCCATGCGTAATAGACCGACAGACGTAAAGAAGTCAAATTCCCTTATTCCCTCAACCCCTGGTTTTATCGAGAAACTGATCAACCGATTCATTCTCACCTTCTTTGACATACAAGATTCCATCGCTCAACTCTTCTTACGAACGAACGAATTCTGAGAGCATCAGTGCAAACACACAAACGAAGGTAAACAAAGGCAAGAGAGCGAAGCATTGCGAAGCACGTTTCGACATACTAGCATTAAACGAAATTCAGACATTTATTACATTTTTCTAATAAGAAATTCATTATTCGTTTGTTATTAACTTAGTGAGTTTGTTTTCTTCGCGGCACAAAAGACGCAAGGGGTCAGTGAAACAACAATTGCAAATTATCCGATTGTCAAGTAAAACAATGTGAGGAAAGGGTTTCAATTTAATAATAAAAAGTATAATTGTTACCTGATTATACATTTTTTTTGCTATCAAAAGACAATGTTTCAAAATTTTTTCATTGAACCTTTACAGTTCAAAGAAACATCATCGAAAGTAATTGTTTAAATATTTGAATATTGGCACTTTGTGTCGAAAATTATTCCAATAGATGAATTTCGCAAATAATTGGTTGAAACGAAAGCACAGTGCGACGTTTTTTGAATAAATTTCAAGAAACCGGAAACATCGAAAGAACAACTTGAAATGGAAGATCAAGAGCCACTACACAGTGGCCACTACACAGTGGCCACTACAAAGAGCTTGAGAATTGAGTAGAAACCTTCAGGAATGGACATCAGCAAAAGAACTATCCAAAGACGCTTAAAATATATAGTTCTTGAAGCTCGTCGGCCTGCCAGAAAGCCGCTCTTAATAGGTATGGGACAAGCAGCATCAGGAATGGACAGATTTCGATTGGCGGAAAGTCATATGTTCCGTCGAATAAAAATCAATTCGATGGGGTCCGATAGTCCGCAGAACGGCGAAGGAACGCTTTTCCGATGAATGTGAATCACGAATCTACGAATTGTGAATCATTTACCATATGTTATGGTCTTTATCATGCAGTTGGACAAACTTTGATGCTAGGGGGCTCCGTCAATGCAAAAAATACAAAACGATTATTCACGAAGGTTTTATTTCTACAGTCGAGTTGAGTGGCCACGTTGAAAAACCAGTTTTACAAGACGATGCACCTTGCGACCGAGCTTGTTAATCGAATAATTTGATGAAATAAAATAGAAGCAGCAAAAAATAAATAATAATTATAAGAAAAAATAATAATAAATAATAAAACGCAGCGCAGCATTACTTACGCAATTAGAAAGTGGGAAAATTCTTTCATTTCATGAGAAATGTGATAGCCGATTCTGAAAATTATGGAAAAAACAGAACAGGTGGCTTAAAAAGCAAGATTTCGGAGCAATCCAAGCGTTGCATAATTAAGAACATCAGCAACTCAAAGTGACCAAATGGATACCAGAGCCTAAATCCAATTGAAAACATTTTGGGAGTCCTAGCAAGGGCAGTCTACAAAGAAAACATGCAGTACGACAGTATTCGGCAATTAAAATTAGCAGTACTCAGTGGTTGTAAAAATGTTGACCAAGTAACAATATTTAATTTGTTAAACAGATTGCTTGAAGTAATACAAAATAATGGTGGTCTAACCACATACTAAAACTACCCTTATTTGCTGCTTCTATTTTATTTCATCAAATTATTCGAGTGCGTTTATAGTTATGCTCCGGCAAAATTTACACAAATTAACAATAACGGTACTACAGAGATAAGATTTTGCAAATTTGCTTTTATTGCATTTTTTTCTTTCTTTTCTCTCATACTAAAAAGAGAAAATAAATATATTTAAAACAGTAAATTGCAAACCTGGGCATATTTTGACTGCGTTTATAGTTATGCTCCGGAGTGTATATAAAAAGTACTGTTTTAATTGTTTTATTGAATTTTGCACGAATAATGACAAATTAGTGCGGCCTTTTTTATGGCATAGGCTGTATATAAAAACAAAAAGAAAGAAGCGTAAAGAATGGCAAACAATACTTCTGAAATGCTGACAGTATATTGAAATGGTGGCAATATGTCGATGCCCCGTTAGATAGAGGGAAAAGTGGGCTGTTTCTGCCATAAGAGGATTCGTATCTCGAAAACTCCTAAATCAAAGAATTCAAATGGCATCCTGCATAGACTTCGTTTTATGTCAGATGACTTGTTTATGGCGACATTTCTTCTTTTCTTTACGTGGGCCGTTATAGTATGTATGTAGTAAAAATTGTTATGTAACATCTACTCTACCATATGATTAATTTCACAAAAACTTTTTAATCAAAGAATTTAAACGACACCCTGAATAGAATCCGCTGTATGTCAGATCATTTATGGTTGGCGACATTTCTTGTATTTTTTGTGTTGGCTGTTAGATGGAGTTCAAAGTGGGATGCTTCTGCCACCAGATGATTCGTCTCTCGAAAACTCCTAAATTAAAGTATTCAAGCGGCATCCTACATAGACTTTGTTCTATGCCAGATGACTTGTGTTTGGCGACAGTTCTTTGATTATGTTCATTTGCCGTTATATGGAGTTAAAAGTGGTATGTATCTGCTACTCTGCCATGTGATTAATTTCACAAAAACTTCTTAATCAAAGAATTTAAACGACACCCTGAATAGAATCCGCTGTATGTCAGATGAACACATTTCTTGTATTATTTCTGTTGGCTCTTAGATGGAGTTAAAAGTGGTATGCTTCTGACACCAGATGATTCGTCTCTCGAAAACTCCTAAATTAAAGTATTCAAGCGGCATCCTACATAGACTTTGTTCTATGCCAGATGACTTGTGTTTGGCGACAGTTCTTTGATTATGTTCATTTGCCGTTATATGGAGTTAAAAGTGGTATGTATCTGCTACTCTGCCATGTGATTAATTTCTCAAGAACTCCTTATAACATCCCATAGCTAGAAGTGGGATGTATCTGTCATTCCCTCATGTGAATAGATTCTCAAGAACTCCGTATAACATTACATAGCGAAAAGTGGGATGTATCTGTTATTCCTCCATGTTAATAGTTTCTCAAGAACTCCTTAAAGTGGTATGCAAAATCTACTCTACCATGTGATTCATTTCAAAAAAACTTCCAATCAAAGAATTTAAACGACACCCTGAAAAGAATCCGTTGTATGTCAAATGCCTTGTCTTTGGCGACAATTTTTGTATTATGACGTTGGCTCTTAGATGGAGTTCAAAGTGGGATGCTTCTGCCACCAGATGATTCGTCTCTCGAAAACTCCTATATTAAAGTATTCAAGCGGCATCCTGCATAGACTTTGTTCTATGCCAGATGACTTGTGTTTGGCGACAGTTCTTTGATTATGATCATTTGCCGTTATATGGAGTTAAAAGTGGAATGTATCTGCTACTCTGCCATGTGATTAATTTCACAAAAACTTCTTAATCAAAGAATTTAAACGACACCCTGAATAGAATCCGCTGTATGTCAGATCAACACATTTCTTGTATTATTTCTGTTGGCTCTTAGATGGAGTTAAAAGTGGGATGCTTCTGCCACCAGATGATTCGTCTCTCGAAAACTCCTAAATTAAAGTATTCAAGCGGCATCCTGCATAGACTTTGTTCTATATCAGATGACTTGTGTTTGGCGACACTTTTTCGATTATGTTCATTTGCCGTTATATGGAGTTAAAAGTGGTATGTATATGCTACTCTGCCATGTGACTAATTTCTCAAGAATTCCTTATAACATCCCAGCTAGTATTCAAGCGGCATCCTGCATAGACTTTGTTCTATGCCAGATGACTTGTGTTTGGCGACAGTTCTTTGATTATGATCATTTGCCGTTATATGGAGTTAAAAGTGGAATGTATCTGCTACTCTGCCATGTGATTAATTTCACAAAAACTTCTTAATCAAAGAATTTAAACGACACCCTGAATAGAATCCGCTGTATGTCAGATCAACACATTTCTTGTATTATTTCTGTTGGCTCTTAGATGGAGTTAAAAGTGGGATGCTTCTGCCACCAGATGATTCGTCTCTCGAAAACTCCTAAATTAAAGTATTCAAGCGGCATCCTGCATAGACTTTGTTCTATATCAGATGACTTGTGTTTGGCGACACTTTTTCGATTATGTTCATTTGCCGTTATATGGAGTTAAAAGTGGTATGTATATGCTACTCTGCCATGTGACTAATTTCTCAAGAATTCCTTATAACATCCCAGCTAGAAGTGGGATGTATCTGTTATTCTCTCATGTGAATAGATTTTCAAGAACTCCGTATAACATTCCATAGCGAAAAGTGGGATGTATCTGTTATCCCTCCATGTTAATAGTTTCTCAAGAACTCCTTAAAGTGGTATGCAAAATCTACTCTACCATGTGATTCATTTCAAAGGATTTAAATGACAGCTTGAATAGAAGTTGTTGTATGACAGATGTCTTCTGGTTGGCGACATTTCTTACATTATGTCGATGGCTCGATAGACGGAGAGAAATATGGAATGATTCGTCTCTCGAAAACTCCTGAATAAAAGAATTCAAACGACATTCCAGCTTAGACTTCGTTTTATGTCAGTTGGTTTGTGTTGGGCGAAATTAAGTTTTATGTCGATGGGCTGTTATGTAGTCAAAAAGTTATGTTAAAGACAAACAAAGTGATCAATTTCAGCACAAATGTTGAAATGCACATTTCAATTAACACGCTTGATCTTCCATCGCGTCGAAAAGTACAGCTCACATAATTCGTTTTTTGTGTAATTTTATAATTTGTGTATTAGACGAGTTGCTGTTGAAGGTGAAAAATATATGTATGTATTTGTGAAAAAGTATGTATTCGTGGGTCGAGCGCAAGGGTAATTATATTTTAAGCACGTACTGCGATCACAAAAATTACAGTCTTATTCCAAGAGTCACGGTAAAATGGTAAATTTTGTTTTTTATTGTACCAAAACTACATATGATAAATTTTGTGCTACAAATTATGAGAAGTAATATAAAGTAATACAAATATTAATCTAAATATAATTTGCCAAGTTTATTGTTTATTTTGGAAACGTTTGTAAACCTATTTTCGCGAAAACACAAATTTTATAAGGTTTTTATTAATTGAAATTCACCACAATTATAACATATTCGCCTACCAACAAAGAAATTTGTATCTGGTACGCAAACCTTTTTGCCAAATAAAAATGGATGTAAAATAAACTAAAAGTCCGGTAATCGCGTCGAAAGAGCAAGACGAGACGAGTTCCGTGACTCTTGAAATAAGGTTGTTACGCCGTCGTGACTCGTCAGAGACGATTGTCGATGGACTCTTGGAATAGGGCTGTTAGAGTAAAATTCCCAACGAGCATACTCGATATCTTAATCACGGCCTTAGCTGGATCTAAAAATGGGATGTTTATGGTCCCAGATCATTCGTCTCTTGAATTGTTTCTAAAAACTTCCAAAGTCAAAGCATTCAAATGTTTTGCATGTATGTACATATGTATATGTAAATGAAATATTAATAATAACTTGTTTTTATTCAGTGCTTTTTCCTCGCCACACCAATAAGGAAACGAGAGATAACACAATCAATCTCATCCACATGTTTAGGGATTATTTACATTACCATATTAAGGTAGATATAAAAACTCTTGTTTTAAATGTTATATTATATATATTCCACATCGACATTTTTATATGTTTTTTGTGCAGTGTTCAAAGGCGTATATTCATTCGAGGATGCGGGCAAAAACTTCAGATTTTCTTAAAGTCCTAAACCGTGCAAGGCCTGAATCGAAAATTACGGAGAAGAAAACTATATCGTAAGTTTAGTGTCATTATTTATTTGAAGAACGTTTCAGTACATTTTTTTCAGTGGAAGGACATTTATCCGCAAGGAGTGATTTCATGGGAAAGATTGGTTTTATTGAAAACATAATTATAATTAAACTGAGTTTGCCACGCGAGGAAATTTTATTACTAACATACGTATAAAGTAAGATATTCAAACCGTTAGAAAATTACCAACAAATTAAAATAGATAAAATATTTTATAAAATTTGTTTGATTTACAAAAGCATTTTATTTTTATTCACTTTGTGCTTCCGTTTGTAATGCGTTAAAGGAGGCGTGACAGGTATACAAAAGTATATACATATATTCTTAATCAGCATCACCTCCTGAGTCGATTTAGCCTTGCCCGTCCGTCTGTCTGTGGAAATCACGATTACAAGAGAACGAATAGAGATATCTTCATCAAACTTGGCACGAATATTGTCTATCATTAGAAACTCATTGGTATTCGGAACCAAAATCAGACCATTACCACGCCTAATTTTCATAGTTAATATAAATTCATCCATGCTTATTCATCCATGCCTAATTTTTGCGTAAACGTGTGTAGGGTATATGAGCTTCGGCCAGGCCGAAGTTAACACTCTTTCTGGTTACAATTGACGACGGTTTCAAAATTATAAAGTTAGTAATTGTGTAAGTCGTGGCAAGAAATTTTATTCTGTGGTTTTTAAAACTTAATTGATTAATGTACGTTTTTTCCAAAAACGGCGGACAGGTTTCTTATGTGTCGAGAAGCATATATCAATAAAGGAATTAATATTTTCATTGCTTTTTATAGTTAAAGCTAATTCATCAATAGAATTAAAAGAGTTAGGAATATACAGGGTGATTCGCATAAAAGGGGACGAAAGACTAGGGCGTGTAGTATGTATGGGGGGTTAAACGTCTCCAAAAATAAATTTTCTCGAACTTGACATTTGAAAAAAAAAAGGTTTAAATGGCTCATCATCTCAAAAGCTGTTTGACATAAGAACCTAATTCGAAAAGGAGGTTAAGGAGCAATATTTGTCTTTAAAAACTAGTATGTATTTAGAAATGATCTAGTTCTTACCGTTTTGTTTTAATACCTTCCGGAAAGTTTTTGGCTGTGTTGTAGGTCAGAATCATTGCTCTTGTAATAACAGCGCTTAACGTTACCAAATACCTATTTTTTGCCGCATACCTTTAAACCCAGCGTTAAACAGCGCTTGTTGTTATCATCACATACAGCCCGTGCCAAAAAAAGCCGCACCTCGAAAAATTGCAAATTTTACGATTACCAGGTAAAAAATGTAAAAAAATGGTTTTTAATTTTTGGCGAAAATTATTCTAATAGAAGAATGTAATGTGGGAAATAATCAGCTAGGGAATTGAAGAGAAACCTTCACGATTAGCTCGGAATGGACATCAGCAAAATAACTGTTCAAAGTCGCCTAAAGAATATGGGTCCTGAAGCTCGTCGTTCCGACGAATCAAAATTCATTTTAATTGGGCCCGATAATACGAAGAAGGGCTAAGGAACGCTTTTCCAATGAATGCATTCTACGAACTGTAAAGCATTCATCATATGTTATAAAATGTGGATGCATCACATATGGAGTTGGACAACTTTTGGTGCTAAAGTGCTCCGTCAATACAGAAAAATGTTACAATTATTCAAGAAGTTTTATTCCAGCAGTCGAGGAGTTGAGCTACCACGTTGAAAAACCAATTTTTCCAGACGATGGTGCGTCTTGCCTCCGGCCTCGTTCTGTGAGTAAATTTAAAATGTTCTTATTAAAAATGAATTCTAATGGTTGTATTCTATTCACAGGTAACACAATTTAAAAACATGTTGGTATAACATCAATAGTCAGGAAACAACCCTGATCTCAATATTATTGAAAATTTATGGAGAATAATGGGGCGTAAAATCTAAAAGAAATCCCCGAAATCTGTTCAGGTTATAAATGAAGTGTAGTACGACGAAGGAATCGAAAACCAAATCATGAATTGTGTTCTATATCTGTGGCCACAACCCAAAACTGCCTAACTTGAGCTAGGACTGGGGTATTATTATATTAAAAACTTGAATCCTCTTATAAATTCAAAAAAAAAATATTATTTGAACCATTATCTTCAAATAAACCGAAAAGTTTTTAAGCATAAATTACTTTATTATGTATGTATGAAGGTAGGTAGTAGGTGGCGACCGCCATCGGCTCGATGAGTGCTGGGCATTCACATAGTAGGTGGAAACCTTCTCTTTCTGAGAGGTGTCCCCACAGCTGCGGCAGAATGTAGGGCAGGCCCAGACGTTCTGCGTGATCACCAATCGTCCAATGGCCAGTGATCACCCCGACTAGCCTAGCTATGTCCATTCGTCTCCTATTAATGAGCCATTCCGTCTTGGCCTTATCATACGATGGCCATTACGTCCTGGAAGTGCGGCAGGATGGTAGATCTCAATCTGGCGTCGGCTTTATAGCGAAATACGCAATACAATTCTCTTTTTAGAATATTGACTGGTTTGACGACGCGGATGGCGTTGTCCGGCGACATAGCAGCCTGGCGAGCTCATCCATTAGTCGCAGGGCAGCGGTGGTTGATGCGAGTTTTATATATAGGTCTATTGGGAGGATATTCAGGATGGCGTTCAGAGCTCCCAACACACGCCGTGCACTATACCCTCCCCAGGCGTATGGAGTGAGACTTCTTACTTGAAGCCGTCCACCAGACCAGCGATCCATATGACAGGATTGGCCTGATGATAGCAGTGTACAATCATAAAATAAGTTTGGCCTTCAGTCCCAAACTCTTTCCGAAAATTCTGTAGCAGGAATAGTAAGCAATGTTCGCTTTCTTGATCCTTTGTTTTCTCTCCAATTCAGTTTGGAGTTGAGAATTATGTCTAGGTATGTCGCTTGCATCGAAAGTTAAAGCTACCGTTCGTGGAGCTTGGGTGGCTTAAATGATTGAGGTTTATATTTGTTCGAAAATAGGACTAGCTTCGTTTTAGAAGGGTTTACTCCTAACCCTCGAGGAGTACCCAATGCAACAATTGTGCGGAGGGCTCTTAACGTCGATGTGCAGAAGCCGGAGACCAGTATGACCAGATCATCGGCGTAGGCCACGGCTTTGATTCCCGCTTTGTCTAGCTGTTCCAAGAGCGTGTTTATCACCAGAATCCATAGCAGCGGTGAAATAACCCCTTCTTGGGGCGTGCCTCTGCTAACATTCCTGACGATACTACTGTTCGCCAGTGTGGCGTGGATCTCTCTTGTACGCAGCATTACAGGAATCCATTTTATAAGAATGTCTTCGGCTCCTAGATCTTTAAAGGCCTCCTGGATGGCAGAGTATTTGACGTTGTTGAATGCTCCTTCTATGTCGAGGAAGGTCCCCAACGTATATTGTTTGTAGTAGAGTGAGCGCTCTATACAGGTCACCGCCTGGTATAGGGCAGAATCCGTAGATCTTACCTTGATCTACGCATGCTGGGATTGGGATAGTTTTTCGCATAGTTTTATTCTCAGGTTATCGTACAGAATACGTTCTAGTGTTTTTACAAGGAAGGAAGTGAGAGAAATCGGTTTGAAGTCCTTTGCTGACTTGTATAAAGACAACCTTAACCTTCTTCAACATGTCTGGTACATGGCCCAGGTCCAAAAGTGGATCTGAAGACCCTGGTTAGGAAGGGGATTACTAAGACCTCCCTTTGCAGCATCACCGGTCAGATACCGACTGGGGACTTGAACGAACTTGAAGTCTTCTATCGTCCTCATATCAGTTGGCTGATAGTGCTGGGCATATCGCTTACGCAGTTGTCCTGATGTCAGCTTCAGAGCATCCTGGAAAGTGAGTCCTGGTGAATACTTCCAGGGATTCCGATGCGGAACTGGTCCACGACCCAACCTGCCTTCTCACCACAGAAGGGCAGGAATGGTAGCTTGCTGAGTCTTGCAGACTATTTGGTACTTTCGATGTTGCCACAGTAGGTTTTCCAAGACGTGGATTTAGCCTTCCTGAGGGCTTTTTTGTACATTCTCCGACTATCCTGGAAGGGTTCCCAGTAGTTGTGTTTGTAGCAGATGTTGAAAAGAGCTCTGGTCGTTTTCCTCAGGATCTTTAGCTCTTCCGTCCACCAGGAGTTCTTACCGTGGGGTCATGAACGGTGAAACGCTGTTTCCATGGCACCTTTGAACTCCGAGGCGAGTTTATTCAGCGTTCGCTAACGAGATGCTTCCTAATCTATACTCAGGGACTCTTTAGAATTTTCCCCAGGCTGTTTTTCTAAGATTTCTGTGGGGCTGGTGGGCAGGGGAATTGAAGCCTATGTTTAAGATAATGATATTTTGCTGGATACCCTCCAGTTCGTGACCTCGCTGAATAGGACCCTGGTAGATAGGGTTACATCGATAACCCCCTCCTTCCTTCTTGCCTCTGTTGCATATCTCGAGGTTATTACACATAATAAAATCAAAAAGTCACAAATCAAATCACATAATAAAATCAGTCAGCTCATTGTAGCAAAGTTCAGGGCACAGATTTGCTTTTATGCTATTCTTAATAAGAATGCATGTTCGAGGCATACCTGGAACTTTGTGGTGGAACAGGGTGAAATCTTGGTCTTGAAGTCCGACTAACTCGGATGCTCTCACTTTTGTATGATAACTACGTCGATGTTCTCCTCCCTTAGTAGGAGGTACTAGGAGGAACTAGCAGGTTATCTGTAGTACATTTCGAGTGCTGCATGTTAATCTGCATGACCCTCAGCATCACGGGGAAGGGATCGTCCACGATTCGCAGCTCCTACAGCTGCGTTCCGACCTCTTCTGGCTCAGCCAGGTCGCCTTTGGTGTCAGTAGAGCGGAAGATTTTCACCTTGGCATGCCTGATGCCAAAATTCATCCTTAAGCCGGCTTTCTCAAGGGTGTACGCTTTCCTTCGCAATTAGGAGGAGAAGTGACTGGCTTTCCTTGTGTAAATCCTCCACCTTGATAACAGCCCAGTCGTCAGTCGGAATGGTGGGGTTTTGGATTGCCAGGCACTTCCGAAGCTTCTGAGCGTTTAGCTTCATCACAGGGAACCAGAAGCACGGGGTCTTTTGGGATCTCCATGGCTGGGATGAGCTTGAGCTTAAAGGCGTCCCATTGACTGCTTACCTCAGCAACCATTTTTCCGAGGAGATCTTTGGAGAACCCATTCTCGCACTCGATCACTCTGTAGCGCCGTATGGTCCTAGAGGACCATACCTTCTACCACCCATTCCATGACCATCTCAGAGAGCTTCGACTCGATGCTCGTCCAGTGGTCACAGGCGGGTGTTGGCTTTTTGCTGAGCTCATCAACAAGCGCAAAGCGAAGGTGTTCCCTCGCCGCGTCCAAGAAAGTTTTATCTGTTGTTTTACTGCAGGATGGACCTGAGTCCATCCAAGGCTAGTTACTAGCCTTAGCATCCCTGTTCTTCTGCGTCGGCTGTTACGGCAGTGCGGCAGCTGTTGATCGTACCCGCTTTGTCGTCTTCATCCTCGCAGTTTTTTACTGCAGGTTCTTGCGGTATTCTTCCACAATCGCCTGGTACTTCACCTTGTCCATCCTGTCACGCTCGTTAGGCTTACCAGCCTCCTCATTCTTAGCAATCTTGCCGAGGATGAAGAGGAGCTTTTGGTAATTTTGCCACATAAGCATGCCCGAGGACTTGATTTCTTCTGAGTGTCACTGTGGCTGGTGGCATCCGGTAAATTTTGGAAAATTTTAAGAGATACAGTAGAAAACAAAGAAAATATTGAATTGATAAAAACTAGATTAAGAGAATTAGGTGAATTAACATGTGTAGAAAGAGCGAACGCAATATTAGAAGAGCTACTTACATTCCTAAAGCAGTTAATAGACAAAAAAAACGGAAAGATTAGAAAAGTGGGAACACAAGCATTACAAATAACAAAAAATGTCTGTAAGGGAGAAGGCGACAGCGCACTTATAGCTACGGTAGAGACAACGGCGGTTTAAAACAGTCAAAAGATGCAACTTTACGAATTCCTATGCTAACTATTACAGGGAAAATTATGGGTTAAATGATAGAGATATCAGTAGACACACTGATTGAAATACAAAGTAATTCCGTCCATGAAACAACAAATACATCGACAATTAATATGAATTCATTAGAATCCTACAGAATACCTCGTGCACATAAACGCGTGGATTATAAAAGACCAGAAGAAAGGCAAAACGTTTCGAGAGCACCACAGCAGAAAATTTTTTGTTCATTTTGCAATAAACCTGGGCATATGATAGAAGTGTTTAATTAGGGAAAACATACCGTAAGCGTGTTTGTATAGACAGATAAAAGAATATGTGAAAAGGTGTTCAAAATGTCAGATTAATAAACGTTCGAAATTCATGAAAATACCCATGGTATTGACAGATACACCAGTGGGCCTTTGAAAAGGTTTATATAGGCGCAGACATTTTGTCAGAAACTGTCCCCGGCAACAAATATATTTTAACTTTTCAAGACGATTTCGTCAAAATTTATGGCATGTACCGCTATCCCTGACGCGGAAGCAAGTACTGTTTCTATAGCTTTTTATAACGAAGTAATCACACGTTATCGAATTCCGAGAATTTTAGTTACCGATAACGGGACCAATTTCACTTAAAAATTTTTCTTAGAAACTTGTAAATTATTGAGTATTAAAAAACTTCATATCACTCCATACCACCTGCAAGCCAACAGTTACTTGAAATGAAGCCATAAACCTGTAGCGGAATAATTACGGAGTTTTGTGAAAGAAGACAGTTCTAATTGGGATAGGTGGTTAACTGCAGTTATGCACGTTCATACCCACTCACCCCACATTACGACGAAGCAACACATTACGACTGAGCAAACAATTGCAGCAGATCGGCGGCGTAGGTGACCGATGTGGTGATGTGTGGAAAACTGTGGGCGACTGCAAGCATCGAGTCGAGCTTGTTTGTGCTGAAGTTTGTCGAGGAAGAGCTGCAGCGGACGAGCGTAATATGCCATGGCTGCATAGCACTGGTGGTGGTAAGAATATTGGGTGGTTTGACCACTGTACCACAACTAAAAGTCGTAGTTTCGTCCTTAAGTCTAATTTTTTAAGTTGGTGATATCGCGCTGCACTGCATCGCTGTGGCTCCTCGTACCAGTGGGGCAAAGTGCCTGGGCAGTGCGACACGTAGGTGTGGCGAATATGAGCGATGAACGCAACTTGCGTCATTTCTGCCGACATAGGCAGAAATGCTTCCTCTGATGTTAGCTCCTCGGACACGTTGAATTTCCGACGCTTATCTTCTTGGTTCCTGGAAGATTAGCGGTAGTTGGGACGCTGCACGCTGAAGAGACGAATTCGTTCGCATGACGGCTGGTGGTGCCAGCATCTGACTCAGCCGGAAACATGCGTACTCTGGAAGAGTGAACCTCATAATTGTTCTGTGGAGAAAGAAAATATTAGCTATGGTTCGACACAAACTCCTTAAGAATACTAGTTTGGTGACAGGGCGTGAGTTGTAGGTCAGTTTGTGACATTTCCCATTTGGCGCGATGACCTCGAAAATTCTTAGATTTTCACCGATAGCAGAAATTCTGGGCTGGGACTTGGACTCGTCTACATCGATTGAATAAAGAGAGCGGCTTGTCAAAGTTATCGGGTTCTGCTGGGGCGTCATACGGCATACTAGGGCTTTTTCAACTTTGCAATGACGATGTAGCAGCCGTCGGCGTCTCTGTATGTAATTTTTATGAAATTATTTTCGCAGAACTTTTCTGAGTGAGATAGCGAGGCCCCTCCTAAAAACGGTCGAACTGTTTTTCGATAGTGACTTTGTTGAAAAAGGGTACTTTTTGATAGGGGTTATCGGAAGTTAGCACTGATTCGCTGATGATACACCCAAACACAGTTTGTTAGGCTATTAGCGAGCCCAGAACGCCACGGCGGATACCGTCAAGCAGGATTGAAGGATAGAGGTCAGCTCTAATGAGGACATCATTCTGCTGTCTCTTGGCGATATTCATGTCTGCGAAGCGCACTATCTAATGAATGAGCAGGTAACTTTCCCTGTTATTAGAGACAGCACTAGAGCTGTTACCTGAATTTGGAAGTTCGGATCGCGAGGCGATTTAAGAAAAAAGTCGCGTGACTTTGAAACTATCGCAGGGAGTGCTTCGTTGAGGCCGGAAATCATTGCACATACAGGCTGCATCGGTAGTTTTAACACCTGTTGAATGCGTTCAGAGATGAGCGAGACCTCTGATGCTGGATCGATCAGAGCACGAGCGGTGTAGAAAGTATCGTCGTGACATATTGGGACGGTACCAAACAATACCTGTTTTGGCGCGGCAGTGAAGCATACCTGATGAGTTTCCGACTTATTAAGCTGAGTGGACTGTATATTTATCTGTTGATTTTGCTGAGCTGATGTTAACGGCCTCGGAGAGGAATCAAATATATCACATTTCGTGGAGCGATGGTCGTGCTTTGGCGACGAAATCGCAGTGGCTCTCGTTGGAGAGCTAGGTGCGGCAGAAACTTGTACGTCAGGCGCATTTTTTTACCTCCACTCTTGACTGGTGTATGTAACTGACAAGCGTGATCCAGAATCTGAAGAGGATTGACTCTGAACCTTCTCTCGATGCAGAAGGGTATGATGCCTTGCGTTGCATACAGTGCAGTTGAAACTGCTGGGGCAGTCATGCACGGTGTGTGACTTCGTCAGGCAATTAAAGAACAAGTGAGGTTTTCTTACGACTGTTAGTCGCTTGATGGATGTCAATTTCGAAAATTTACGATATAATCTCCAATTGTGACGACGTAAACATAGAGGACAAGTAGAAAGGGCTACATTCAACTGAAATGCGTTGACGCGCTTTGAAATTGTGGCTGGTTGCCGAGGGGGTGATGAATGCATAACTTTCGTGGTGTGGGTACTTTTTATGTCTTGCACAGTTTCCAGCGTTTGAAAACAGTGGGTCAGAAACGCATCTAAATTTGTCCATTGAATATCAAATTTGTTCTGAATAAACTGTTCCCACAGTTATAATGTGGCGTCTGGAAGACGACTAGAACAAAAAAAAAAACAATGATGGCGTCCCATTGGGAGGTATCGATACCTTGGAGCGCCAAAGTGGCGAGAATATTATTAATTTCCCGCTGTAGGTTTTTTATTTCGCTTCCGCTTACCGATGTTATCGGTGCAAGACTAAGTAGGCTTTTTAAAAGCGTGTTAACGAGAACGCGTTTGTTTTCATACCTATCAGAAAGATTTTGCCACGCCTGGACGAAACCCTCACTCTTGGACGATCTCCTTCGCTTCTCCTTCTGTTTTAAGGCTGAGGTAGAATAGTTTTTCCACCGGCGAAATCCGTGTGTTCTGGATATAAAGCAGAGATAATGAGATAGGACACTTCGAATTCGCTGTTTCAACACACATGCATTTTGCTGAAATTTCACTAAACCTATGATAAAAAAACGTGTGCGCTGTCCTCTCATGTGCACTTCGCCACACAAAATCGTGTGCTTTGTCCTCTCATGTGTACTTCGCCGCACGAAGTGTACTTCGCCGCAGTATCGCATGCACGCATGCAATATTGATTTTAATGGGTGTTTTTTCGAAACGTCAAAAATATATTTAAGAAATTAAACTTTTGTTTATGCTCACATTATATACATGATATATCTACCAGTTCCTTATAATTATAATAAATCTATACTTTCAGATTTTACATAGTATTTGTTGATTTATTTCACATATTTAATTGGTATAAAGTAGACGTTGTGCTAATTTTTGGCTGTCAATGCATAGTTGTTCGAATTTTCACAAAAAAAATTAAGATTAATAACTCCAGAATGGTCACATTTATATTTTTTCATTTGTTTTCTAATATTTGTGCATATTAAGTATGCACTTAAGTATGCACTTGTGCATATTAAGTATGCACTTAATATGCACTTGTGCATATTAAGTATGCACTTAATATGCACTTGTGCATATTAAGATGCACTTGGGGGGTCAAACATCCGTTGGCACTTACCATTTTAGGTTTGGGAAACTTCACCATCTTTGTTTATATATGGTGAAATTTATATTTTAAAAACCAATGGCCTTGTCTATACGCAGTATCTTTTGAAACGGTTTCACTCAGTTCGTGTGAGAGAGATGAGGAAGAAAGAGAAAAGTCTACACTCTGGTATCCAGTGTTAAGAATTTTTGAAACGAAAATAGACCCTGGTTCTCAGTTTCTTTGCACGCACAGCAGTTGTCAAACGAAAGAAGAGCAACGTAGTTTGCCGAAAGCGTGTTCATATTTTCTCTCACTCTGTCCAACATTTGGATATTCAGTAAATTTCACAAACACTTTGGTATCACATATTTACGACTTTTGAAACCAAATGAGAAAGCAGTGTGTGTAGCCACCGATGGTATCGATATAGCAGTAGTGAAACCGTTTCAAAAGATACTGCGTCTAGCCAAGCTGATTTCATTACTAAATGAGTCCGTGGTGAAACATGAAACAGCTGATTTTTTCAACATACTGAAAGACAGAAAACAAGAACAACAACATGGTAGCGCTCACGTATAGTGTACATGTGAATTCAACAGCTCATAAAAAATAGACGTCAAACCGATTTTTTAAGCGGCGAATTCGAAGTGTCCTATCTCATTATCTCTGATATAAAGTGCTTTGAACATATCTCGGAATGAGGGCCATTAGAGGTAATCGACCCGAAACACGTCGAGACAAGGGGGCAAGCTAATATATAACCAAAGGGCGGCACCTCAGTCGGAGATATTGAAGCTCCTGGGGATGCAGTTGGAGTTGCCAGAGCCTCTATCATTGCGATGATTGCGTCGGAGCATCGTAAATAGACGGCATAACAATGGCGCCGTTTCTCCTTTAAGGTTTCCAAATTACTTGCCCCATCGCTTGTTGATTTCATCCTCGACAGGATTCTCTCGTACGTGCATTTGATCAATATCCATTGAGACTTGAGTTTGTCTCTTTCGAGTTCGAGCATTGTTTTCAGTAGTAGATCTTCGTTTAACCCATAAACCCTTGTCAGCTCCTCCATTCATTCTATGAAACCTAGGGGGTCTCGTACTCCGTCAAACGTTACCGACCACTTGCGTACCTTGTCTATTACACTCGCCTAGTCGGTCAGCTGAAGCAATGGGACTTTCTTTTCGATCGATACATTCTCCAGACATCGATGGCTAACTTATGGTACTGCCTGTCGTGATGATACGCAGCAAATCTTCTTTACGCAGTCTTACTTCTACAAGGTCCCTGTTCGAACGGCACTGTAACGAAATGTTAGCTGGGGTAAACTTAGTCTCGTTCGGGTTCGTTTCAGAAATTTCTATTCGATATACCCAGGGTGCAAAAGTGCAAAAGGTAACACAAAATTGCATACAGTTTTAAGCTAGGTTTGCCTTTATTTTTATCGAAGCTTAGTCTATTCTGCACACGTACACTGCCTTCTGGATGGTGTACGTTGCTGCGTTTCTGACGATGGTGCTCAAGGTTTTAGGTCTCTGGATTTCGGCTGATGTCTATTGATATCCTGGACTAATGTTTTAGTGGCGGGCGTTATCCCAAGAACTCGTGTAGCCTCAGGTGATTTTAATTCCGCAAAGAGGTTGTCGTTCTTCCGAGCGCGACTTTGTCAGTGTGTGTTCCTTCTCTCACTGGTAGAAACGGTTTTGAGCTCCGATTGTAGCGTGCATGTGCATATATGTAAATACATAACTTATTTTCTAATATAGTTACTAGATGTTATAATATTTTGTGTTTTATAAGAGAAAAGAAAAATCTATATATATATAAATCTCGTGTCACGGTGTTTGTGTTCGAACTCCTCCAAAACGGCTCAGCCGATTTTTATGAAATTTTCCATGTATATTTGGTAGATATGAGAATAAGTCGTAAAGTATATTTCAGCCTCCTACCCCACCTCCCACTTTTTTAATCGCGATTTTAATATTTTTGTATGAACAGTATCCAAATCGTTCGTATTATAAACAGTGGAAGTAGGCATGGGAGGAAGTGGGAGAAGTAGGTGTGACATATGTGGGCATTGTAAAAAGGACAGACAGCCAGACATACATACATAGCTCGGCGTGCTGACTGTTGTTAGTGTGGTGCGTGCCTCTCTGCCTTGAGAGACTTTGATATATAAATCAGAAATAATTTACAAGACAAGGTGGTGCGTGCCTACGTTATCACCAATCATCAATAATTTATATAGCAGAACATCATTTGCCGGGTCAGCTAGTAATATAATAATAATAAACAATAAAAAATAATGTAAACAGTAAAAAATAATGTAAAATACGCAGAGAGTAGATTTCGTCGCTATCATGTCAGGCGGATTACCTAACGCGAAATTTGTCTTCACAAACTTCCAAATCAAGGAATATAAATGACAATGTTTGGCGACTTTTCTTACATTATGTCGATGGCTCGATAGACGGAGAGAAAAATGGAATGATTCGTCTCTCGAAAACTGCTGAATAAAAGAATTCAAACGACATCCAGCATAGACTTCGTTTGATGTCAGTTGACTTGTGTTGGGCGAAATTTCTTCTTTTATCTCGGTGAGCTGTTATGTAGTCAAAAAGTTATGTTAAAGACAAACAAAGTGCTCAATTTCAACACAAATGTTGAAATGCACATTTCAATTAACACAGACGCTTGATGTTCCATCGCGTCGAAAACTACAATTCACATAATACGTGTTCTCATTTGTGTATTAGACCGGTTGCTGTTGAAGGTGAAAAAAATATCTATTCCTGCGTCGAGCATAAGCGTAATCATATTTTTAGTACGTAATGCGATAATAAAAATTATAGTAAAATTCAGGTTTTCTTAAAGTCCTAAACCATGCAACGTCTGAATCGAAAATTACGGAGAAAAAAACTATATCGTAAGTTTAGTGTAAATATTTATTTGAAGTTTGTTTTTATTGAAATCATAATTTAATTAAACTGAGTTTGCAAAACAAGCAAGGACATTGTATTACTAACATACATACGTATAAAGTAAGATATTCAATGCTTTATAAAATTACAAGCAAATTAAGATATGTAGATAAAATATTTTATAAAATTTTATTTTCAGAACTATTATTTTACAATAGACGACGATTTAAAAATTATAAAGTGAGTAATTATGTAAGTCGTGGTAAGAAATTTGAATTTGTAGTTTCAAACAAACATTTAAATTTATACTTTGAAATAAATAAACTGTTGCTTAATTATTAACCCTACGAATAATAACTCCTGCTCAAATATCTATGCCGGATTTTGAATGCTATTTTTGAATTTAGAATTTATTTCTTGTTCCTTGCAGTGCTGAATGTTTTCAGTGCTGATGTTTGAAGAAATGTAGTCTGATTGTATGCGGCCAATAACTGAAATTAGAAAAATATTTAATCAATTGTCTTATGATTAATGTACGTTTTTTTCAAAAGCAGCGTATAGGCTGTGTTTTATGTGTCGAGAAGCATATACTCGTATCAATGAAGAATCCATTTTTACATTGCATTTTATAGTTAAAGCTAAATAATTATTATAAAAAACTTGAAATATACAGGGTGGTTCGCATAAGAGGGGAGAAAAGAATAGGGCGTGTAGGTAGAGTCGAAACAAGAAAAATTCGCTTAAATAAATTTCGAGAAACCTGAAAGAAAAACTGAAAGTGGAAGACCAAAAGCCTATGCAGCGGGAAAATCGGGCCTTGGGAGGGATGTGCATTCGCAATCGGTTTCAAACTGCTAGGGAATTGAAGACAAAACCTTCAGGATAACCTCGGAATGGACATCGGCAAAAGAACTATCCAAAGACTCCTAAAGGATAAGGGTCTTGAAGCTCGTCGGCCTGCCAGGAAGCTGCTCTTAACAACGGCTATGAAGGAAAAACAGAAATGGACAGATTTCGATTGGCGGAATATCATATTTTCTGACGAATCAAAATTCAATTTGATTGGGTCCATTGGAAAGGCGACAGACCGAAGAAACACGAGGAAACGCTATTCCGAGGAATGCATTCTATGAACTGTGAAGCATTCACCATATGTTATGTTGTGGGGATGCATCACTTATCATGGAGTTGCACAAATGATGATGCTAAGGTCTCCATCAATGCAGAAACATATAAAACGATTATTCAAGAAGGTATAATTCTTGCAATTCTTTCCACGTTGAAAAACCAGTTTTTCAAGACTATACACCTAGCCACGAGCTCGTTCTATGAGTAAATTTTGAATTTACCTAATAAAATTGGATTCTAATATTCACGGGTAACACAATTTAAAGAAAGCTTGGTATATCATCAATGTCCTGGCTAGGAAACAGACCTGATCTGAATATTATTGAAATGTTCAATAATATAACATTGAGGAATAATGTAAGAATGATAGAGATATCTTCATTAAATTTGGAACGAATATTCTCCTTCATCACAGGCTATTTGGCTATTCCAGCCAAGCCGAAATTAACACCATTTCGGGATTTTAATTAAAATTATTTATAGAAGAATTTTAATGGAAATAAATATTAAAAGTTTATTTCTAAGATATATATATTCTTTATGTGGAAGACTAAAAAATAGAAAATAAAGTAAATTAAAAACATTTCAAATAAATAACTTCTAGCAATGAAATGCACTAAAAATTATAAAATAATTTTTTCGTTCTCAGTAATATCATAATAAAAAATTTCATTGCCAAGTAAGAAATGTAGGGATGAATGCTAAATGAAACTTTTCTTATATCACTGGAAAAGAAAAAAGATAATTGCATTTAATAGCCTTCTGGGCTTGTAAGATTATGTGTACATCATTTGTAGGCAGTGCAATAGAACTCGAAGAAATATTAAAGGGGTAGCTCACTGAATAAGTTAACGATGAATAAGTTGACATCAAAAATGTTCGAAAAGACTACAAATAGTTTGAATATTATTGGATTCCGTATTATCAGGATGCTTCATAAACTTTTCTTGGATGAATTACACTCTTCTGGGCTGATAAAATTACTAGCCCGATATTGAAGATGTTTCTATGAGTTTTCAATGCATTTTTGTTCATTTATTTTTAAATGATTAGAGTCTGATCTTCTTACGCTCAAAGTCCCCTTGTTATTGGTTTCTAAAGATTGTTTCTATTATCATTGTCGAACCTTTACCTGGCGACTGATTATAATAAGAATTAGTGTTTGGAAGAATGGAGTTGAAAACAGCATCGTCCTTCTGCAACCAAGATGCAACAGCATAAGAGACGAGACGATAAAATAATTCTCCAATGGATCTTACTATTTGATAAAAGTAATGACGGAAAATATAACACACTTTCGGCTGGAGGTGATGGTTGACTTTCCTTTAGCAAAATCTGGAATGTATTTTTAAAAATTTATATGCTGCAATAAATAAACAAATAAATCGAGTATAAATATTAAATAATTCTTTTTATTTGGACGTAATTTTATATTTGGTTTAGATTTTATTCAATCTAGAATACAATTGCATTAATATATTGGTTCTAAAAAAAACGATCCACCATGTAGAATGCACAAAGGTCTGTTCCATCGAAACATTTGTCTAAAGCCCAACAACAACATTTGTAGTGATGTCTATGATTTGTTCGTATTAGTATTTCGTGCTCACAATGATTAATTTTATCGTATCGTATTGATGGGATACAAGGTTTATAGAAAGAAGGTTGCGCCACGCGCAGGTCCGTTATTTATTTTCGTTTGACAGGGACGTCAAATGACGTCAATAAGTATTTGTATTGAAATTTTGTTTCGAGGCGCCTGCACACTGGTTATAGCAATAATTTTTAATGTGAATGTTTGAAGTGAATTATTGTGTGAATTATTATTCCAATAATGAATAATGAAGTGAAGTACCATATAAAACTACAACAACAAAATCGGAGCGTTCGAGTAACATTTAACCTGTTCTAACTCTTCTTCATGCTACTTTTCAAGTTTGGCAATTGTACCGTGTGTTGTGACCCTAGTGATTTTAGAAATACTTATTGACGTAGATGCGCAGAACGAGACCACTTTTCTTTGTTTACTGGCGCAACCTTTTATTCTATAAACCTTGGATGGGATATTATTATTCTTATAGCGTACAATAAAAAGTATTTTTCTAACTTTCCTTCGAAAATGAAACCATATTGAATTTACGAAGAATAGAATACGTGCATGTACGAACATGTTCAAAAATTCATACATATACAACCATGTGGATTACATTTTCTATATTAGGTTGATCTGATCGTTAACGAAAAAAGATTGAAAACACATGCATTAGAAATAGAATTAGATCTTGTACGAATATGTTAAAAATTTCATGCTTGTACAAAACACGTGCATTTGAAATCTCCTGTTTGTTTCCTTGGGAGTTTATAAGGCGTGATAGTTGTAGGAAAATTTCTTTACTAGCACACATCAGGCGTTCAACGTACAGGAGTGCATACAGCACTCAAAACATGTATCAACCCTTAAAATATATAACAACAATAAAATAACATTGGGCTTGATCTTTGGGTCTTGATCTTTGATCTTTTCTTTGGTCAAAATAACATGTGTGTATGGATGCGTGAGTATTAGACTAAATTAAAAAATTTAAAACAAAAAATTATATTATTATATGTTTACTAGTATATAAGCCTTTCTTCGCCAGGAAGTTATTATTTTTTATTTATTTCGTAAAAAAAATTGGGAAGCCTTTTGGACGTTCTCACCTTACTATTGAGAAATTACACTACTATGAAAAATTATTAATTTTGTAAATTATTAAAATTTTTCATAATAAAATCTGACAAATTAATCAGCACAATCTAGGAAAAAAAATATAAATTTCCTCCCAATCGGATTTATTGCAAAAAAATGGCGAAGCCGTTTGGATTTTTTAAATTTGTGATTTTGCTCATCAACATTAGATGCCCAGGAGCATCTGTGAAAAAATTCAGGTTTCTAAGTGATGTGGAAGTCCAAAAAAACAGACAGGGACAGATTTTGCTAACAGACAGACAGGGATTTTATATATATATAGATAAGTAAATAAATAAATATATATAATACAAATTATAAAAATAAAATACACAACATAAATAAAAGTTGGCAAAAACATATCAGAAAATATAAATAACAACAACATGACATAACATTACAATTGATCTTTGAATCTACCTTGACACTACGGGTACACTACGGTACAGCACATAAAACATGCATCATCCCCTAAAATAAATAACATGTTTGAATGGATGTTTGGATATTAGACTCTAAAATTTAAAAATTCAGAAGAAAAAAATATATTATATTATAATTATAAATAAATAAATAAATAAATATAAATATAAAATTTAAATTATAATAATATACATATTAGTGTTGGGAAATATAGTTCACTACAGAGAGCGATCTTTCTAGTTCAATCAGCTGTCGTGAACTAGTTTGTTTATATAGTTCACTCGGTCATTTAGTTCAGTGGTTCGTTCGCTCATTTAGTTCAGTACTTTACGCGGTCGTTCGTTAGTTCTTATAAGAGATAACGAGATGAGAAAATCGGTTTGATTTTTAATTGGCAATATCTAATACTGAATACATGATTAAATTATATATTGTTAGATTTTTAGTAACAATTTTTTCCATTCTTAATTTTTTTTTATAATAAAATATATAATTAACCTACCTATATACATATTTATCACAATATTAAGAAAGTAGAGTGTCTTACCATTATAAGGAGGTGTATTCTATCGTAATCGGCGGAGGAAAATGCATTGTAAAGCTTACACTCACATAAGTACCAAACGATTGTTACATAAATTCTACTACTCATTACGGAAAACGAGAAATTCGGAAAAATTGTTTTGAAAAATTGCGCTTGTTTTATATAAATGAAAGAAAATTCGAGTACCTTTCCAAAACCAATGACATGTTGCTATCTGCTACAGTTCATGAGATATAGGTTTGAAATTCCAAGCTTTAAAGACACATAACTCGGAAAAAAATGAGAGCTCCACTAACTGATATTGTTGTTGTGGTGCCAACAATAAACAAACAACAACGACAACAAAAAGAACTAACAAATCGGAGTTATGTCATTGTGCCTGAATTGTGCCAACATTTCAAATAAATATTTCGTTTGGAAACATCCTCTGAAATTGATCTAACGAACTGAAACATACAGAAAAACTAACGAGCAGCTGAACTGAAACGAACTAACGAACTGCTGAACTAAAAGAACGAAAGACCGACTGAACTAGAAGAGCGACTGAACTAGAAGAGCGACTGAACTAGAAGAGCGACTGAACTAAAAGAGCGACTGAACTAAAAGACCGAGTGAACTAAAAGAGCGACTGAACTAAAAGACCGAGTGAACTAAAAGAGCGATTGAACTAAAAGAACTAAGAACTGTGAACTAGATCTCATAGTTCACGCAAGTGATTCGTTCAATTGAACTAGTTCGTTCACGAACTACCCAACTCTAATACATATTGGGTTGCCAACTACTACTACACCAAATCCAGCTTATTTTTATTTACAACTGAGTTTAAAAAAGGAAAAAAATTAGACCATTGCCAGGCCTAATTTCTAGTGTTCTAGTACAAGTGTGTAGGGTATATGAACTTCGGCCAGGCTGAAGTTAACACTCTTTCTGGTTTATTTTCGTAATGGCAAGAAAGCTTCTGCGGCGCTCAGAGAGATATGTGAAGTTTATGGTACTGATTGCTTAAGAGAACGCACATGCCAGAATTGGTTTAAAAAATTTCGTTCTGAATTTTTCTTACTCAAAGATGACCAACGTTCCGGTCGACCTTCTGAAGCTGATGATGACAAAATTAAAGCCATAATTGAATCTAATCGCCATATAACGGTGCGAGAGATAGCAAAATTCTTAAATGTATCTCACACAACGATCGAAAGTCATATAAGATGTCTTGAACTCGTGAAGAGGTTGGATATCTGGGTTCCACATGAATTGGAAGAAATTCATTCAACGCAAAGAACCAATGTTAGTGATATGCATTTCAAACGTAAAGCAATCGACACTTTTTTGAAGCGGATAATTACTGGTGGTCAAAAAGAAAATACCAGAATCGGCACATCGCAAAGAAATCATGTTCTACCACCATAACCACACTAGGCCTCACACATTTTTAGTATTATAAAATTATTGGAGCATGGTTGGGAAGTTGTGTCACAAGTATTGTGTTTGTTATCTTTCTCTCTCTCTACCTATCTATCCCTTCTATCCCCTTATCAGTCGATGGCCTTAGTTGCCAGTACTGTCCTATTTGTGTAGTAATTAATTACTGCATAATAATAATAATAATAATAATGTGTCACAAGTTTACAATTTTCTTAAATGGTAAAAACTACGCTAATAAGGATGATCTGCACTCTAGCTTAGACGTTTACCGGTCTACGAAACAGCCACCATATAAATTATTAGCTTAGTCGCAAACACACGATCGGCAGTCATAAATCTGTATCACAGACACAAGCCTACATGAACATTCCAAAGCACTTATCCACTATGGTCATCTGGTGGACGACAGTTGGGTTACAAAATTATAGGCTAAAAGGGCAAAAAATTATCCTAGGAAACACCCCTAAATCATAGTTCAGCAAAGACAAAACCTTATAGGGCTCAAAATGCAATAACCACCCTAAAAATACCCTTACAACTATACTTTCAGCAAAGGCACAAACCAATGTTTAGCAAAGACACACGCCTAAATATAGTAGAACCCACATTTCCTTTGTGCTCGAACCGGCCTATATACAATGCTGAGCAGTTTATTGGCCTCCTTAGCAAAGTGGCGTCTTAATCAATTACTTTGCCTTTCGACACATGGTGAGTTCCTCCCAAATGCGGAGTATACCCAATTCTCAACTAACCTTCCTATTACTCAAAGCTGGTGGGAGAATCTACTAGCTCCGCGCATCCAGCTGAGTGTTTTCTTGTTTCGCTAGGCACATTCGTTGAGCTTGCAGTCACCTTCCAATATTGGAAATTATGAGTTACTGAGTGCATAGGAAACCTTTGTTGATATTGCTACGAAATCATTAAAAGTTATGGCAACAGCCGCAATAGAGTATTTACAATTGCATTCAATCGGCAGAAGGCAACGGCGATGCTTAAAAAACCAGTACATTACCATTTAAACTCTAATAACATGCAGTCTAAAATGCAGATTACTATAAAAATTACTAAACTAGACCTGTCAACGTACCCATGTACCTATTTATATAGAAATAACCTAAATTGAATGTTTCAATGATCGATTTAAACTTAACTGTGACAATATGCATGTGACATTTTACAATTGCAAATATTTAAATTGCACTTTTCTAGATTTAAGACCATTGAATCTGAAACAAATTTCACTCGGGTTTTGCAACTACCTCGGTTACTATTAGTTGTGTTAACCGAGGTCGCACTGTAAAACTATTTAACAAACAATTTTAAAAATCATTTTATTTAGTCTGGTTTAGTTTTTGCTAAAGAGAGATAACGTTTAATATGTATTTAAATATAAAAGGCTACTCTGCACAGCAGATGGATTATGATAATATATGCACATATCCGCATCTACGTAAAAAGGATCATTTGCAATAAATCTGATTTACCTTTTAGTAAATCCATATTGTCCATTTCGGAATTTTTTATCTGCTGTAACTTTTCGCGGAACTTTTTAATGATTTGTTTTCTTTGATAATCTGCTTCAATATCCTGCTTTGTGCGTGGTATACGGAAGCGAATGCAGCAACACACTATAATAACTTGTATAAAAGGTAATCAGAAGTGAGAAATTCATTTATGCTATAGAAAAAACGAATTTTCGCTGTTGTACTACCTATGATCAAACATATTCCCGAACAGCACGCAATTAAATGCCACACACGAAATCCTCCTACTGTGATGGTCTCCAGAAAGGCCGTTTTCATTTTGTGACGAGTCTGTATTCCACAAGTTGATGTACACAGGCTGCTGCTGAAGACAGAGGTTAAGCCACGAGCTCTGTACGTATAAACCAATGATTTAGACAGCCGAAGGAAAACTAAACCAAACTGTCATTTACACACTCACTTAACCAACATTTGGTTTTTTATAATATAAGCTGTCCACAGGAAGAATGGCAGAAATAGCCGCACCCGTAAGGAGGAAGTGGTTATATTTTAATTACAAAAAAATGGTCAACAAAGAAATAATCAGCAATTATACATAGGTATTTATTCCTCATTCTGTACATATATTACAATCAACACAAAACTTTTACTGGGGTGTTAACAATGCCTTCTAGCCTCTATATCTGAAAAAGAGAATAAGGTTTGAGTCGATTAACTTAGAATCTTTCAGGTGCCTTTTAATTCAGAAATGAAGAGAAAAATTAAATATAACTTTTACATACTATACGATATATATATACATATGTACATATAAAGAAAAATATATACATATGCATTTATGTACATATATACAGTCCATTTGTGTATATACAGGGTGATTGGCATAAGATGTTACAAGAGGCTAGTGGATGCGCCTGAAAACGGGTGTAGGTTGAGCCGAGACAAGAAAAAAATCGTATGGAAGGGGGAGGGGGTCAATTTCCCCCCGTTTAGACGGGACTGGTCATTTTCAATCCATCAATGCTAGATAAAGCTGCATGGAAGAATCTCTCTTTTGTAGTTTCTGAGAAAATTGAAAATTACGAAGTATACTTCTTCCCCAGAACACTTCTTGGAAACACTTCCAAGAAATGGGTATTTGATAGGAAACTATGCTTAGCAATTTTTTTTCTCTCGGAAACTACCAAATATAGATCTCTCCGTTTTGCAGCATTATCTCTAAAATTAAGTAGAGATTTTGGATTGGAAGAAAATTTACACTTAGTAGTGTAATTTAAAAAAATTTTAAGTTTGGCATTAATTTTTTAAACTGTTTAGCTTAGAAACCTAAAGAAATGTGCTTACATTTCTCAAATGATATGGCCTATAATATTATAAAATGGCCTTTCCTTCCTAAAGAGGGCAGAATTACCCCCTCTCATATTTTTTTCTTGTCTCAACCTAGTTTGTCCCCTCTTATGCGAATGACCCTGTATATACATATATATGCACCATAGAGGCTTCCTATAGATTTTGAAGTGCAGCCATTATTTGTACAACATAAACGAGGAGGGCAACCGTGTCAATTAATATAGGAGTGTCGAGACAACATAACAAAGGTTCTCGCTGATACACTCGCCAGTTTTGTTCCTCCAGTGGGGTTCTTTCAATCATTGTGCTTTGGGAAGGAAACCAGTATAAACACAGGACTGGAGTTTCGTGGCAGAGGCTAACACTTAACATCATCTTTATTCTCAAATGGCACTCCTTTTTGTTTTGGTTTCAAAAAATAGCTTTATCATTTAACACTCACGTGAACAAGAATTTTAGGGGTCGTGAATTTCACTTTTTGGTCGTGAATATTTTCGGAATTTTATTTGTCACAAAATTTTGCTCCGACTCTGTGACTAGATTTTTGCTATCTTAGAAGACTAAAAACCAACTAGAAAAAAATGTTGACCTCTTCTTCCGGAAGGTTTTAGTTTTTCTCCTTTTTTGCGAACTACCCGTGCAATAGTATAATAGTATAGTATTCGGCTGTATTCAAATAGATTATACTCAATCAGCAGATTAAAACTATTTGAAAGGTTTAAAAAAGGTCTTAAAAAATTGAAAGGTAAACCTTATCACAGAATAAATAGTATACACAAGACGCATTTCGTACAAAGCAAATTTGTTTCGTGTGTTCCTTGGCCATTTCATATGCACGCATGCAAAATTTTCCTCTCGGCTTTTCACATGTACACGGCAACACCCGTCGTTTTTTCACACCGACATTTGCGATAGTTCGTATCAAGAGCGGTCAGTCCAAAACTACAAGACTGGAAACCAGAGATTACGAGATAGGACACTAGAAAATTTTTCAATGTACATATGTATGTATTTATGTTGAGCCGTAGTTTATTAATATACATTTATTAAAAAGTAAAGCAATTACTTTTTTTTATTTATTGCATGATCTTAACTTAATATAGTTTTATAAACAATGTTTTAGGTCTTCCCATCTTTTGCGAAGACATATAGATTTTGAGAATTGGACACACGGGAGCATGCTACGTAGAGTTGCCCATGTGAAAACCACGGCTTTTCTAAATGTAATCCTACTACTTTAAGTGTTTGCCCTTGCGATTAATTGATTTCCAATATCCCTAGATTGACTAAAATTTTGATCAAAAGCTTTAAAAGCAGCTCCTACTAAGATAAAATTCTTGGTTTTGGTTTTATGGGCATTAAAATCATTGCCACGTCCATTTAAATAATTTAGAGGTCGACTTTTCATAACATAGGTAGCTTATGTCCATCCCCATGGCTCAAGGTATCTCCATATAAAATTTCGTCAAAATCAGTGCAGCGGCTTAGCCGTAAAAAGGTAGCAGACAGACAGACTTTCGCATTTATATATGTGTTAGTATGGATGAGTATACAATAAATAAAAAAATGTAATTCAACGAAATAGTTTTATTTATTTAAATTTTTAATTTATTTAGGTTTTTCATTGCAGAACAATAACATTATAGAGTGAAATACAAACTGAAACTAGAGCAAATATGTGGGGTTATGAGGAAAGCTTCATTCACATTTAATCACACACGGGTATAAATACAGTGGCGTAGCTAGGGTGGGGTGTGGGTGGCGGTCCGCTCCGGGCGGAATAATGTCGAAGCGGCAGTTTTGAAAATCAAGTATTGACTTATTGAATTCTAGAAATGTTTAGGGCTGCAAGTTGATTAACCGTCCCGGGTTCCATGAGTAATAGCTACGTCACTGTATAAATAGTAGGAGTGGTCGTCACCTGTTTTCAAAACAAAATAACAAACTTAGTAGTTTTATTATTGTGCTCAAATTTAAACCTTATGTCCGTGGTAATAAACTTGTTTTCATGAGCTATTTATATATAATAATGTTATAATGTTTTATTGGAAAATAAGTTGTTATGTAAAGTTTTATTCAGAAAATTTATATATTTAACAATATAACCATTTAAGACCCTCTTTTGCCTGTGTAACCTAAAAGTGGCCAGATCACGCCCATATTTGGCGTACTAACGGATAATGCTACTCTATACCCAGCAATGAAATTTTGTTTTCATACTCAAAAACGAACGCTGATATCACATTTTCAATAAAAAATGGGCGTGGTCTTTGACCGAATTTTGTCCATTTTGCAATACCAACCTGCACGCCATAAGAAAGAATATTTCTGCATTTGAATAGATCATTAAATGATCAAATTTCATTATAATATCTTTGCTGATTTATGAAAAATTAATTTTAAATACGTATTAGTTAATTTGTTAAGTTATATATAATATATTTAAGTAATATGTATGTCCCTATTATCACAAACATTTGATACAAATTAATAACTTATTATGTCTGATTTTTATCCTCCTTGTCTTTCTTATTTCTTAGACTTTTTTATCGAGTAAACAGTTTCATAATTTATATGGTATGTACATATAAATAAATATTTGTGGCCCCAAGCCATAACAGCATAACTCGAGTTAATTTAAAAAAAATTAAATAGACACGTAATAAATAAATACACTCAATTCTGTTTTTACACGGTCGTGTTTTACACGATTTTGATATAACACGGTTTGAAAATAAACAAATTTTAAATTTTTTACACGATTTTATTCCATTTAGCACGATTCAGAATCTTTTCGGCTTAAATATTTTTTGCGTTTGGTTAAATTTAATTTTTGCGAAATATGTTCATATCACAAATTAGGGGGAATTCCCTTTTTGTGCATACAAGCAAATTTACTGGTCAGAGCAATTGTAAATAGCACAAATATAGGGGAATTCCCTTTTAGTGCATACAATCAAATTTATTTGTGACAGCAACTAAAATGTATTGATATTTTCTGAACTATTTTTTTTTATTAACTATGCTTGTGTAAAAATACATTATATATGTGATTTAATAAAATAAACCTGAATAGTTGTTCTTAAAAAATCCTTGTTTTTCACTAATTTCAATAGGTTTTAGAGATAAGGAACCAATCACCTATTTTGCATACGAATAATGCCTTTTTTTACACGGTTTTTTTTAACACGGGTTTTCCTGAAACCAATTTCCGTGTAAAAACAGTATTGAGTGTACTTCCGTTGAAATACTTCGATTTGGCTTCAATAACTTTTTAGTCTTGCCCGTATAACGTATTCAATGAATTGATATGAATTGATTAAAAAACCAGTAAGAAAGCTATATTCGGCCTAGCCGAATCTTAGATACCCTACACCTAAAAGTTTTGAAAAAGTGCCGAAGCTAGAGTGGGGCGGGGCGGTCCACTCTGGGCGGGACAATGTCGGGGGCGGCAGTTGTGGAAATCAAGTAGGGACTTATTGAGTTCTAGGCACTTTTGGGGCTACAAGTTGATTAACCGTCCCGGGCTCCATGAGACCTAGCTACGCCTCTGTATAAATAGTAGGCGTGGTCATTACCTTTTTCAAAACAAAATAACTATCTTAGTTGTTTTATTATTGTGTTCAAATTAAACTTTAAACTTTATTTACGTGGTAATAAATTTGTTTTCATACTGCTATACCGTATAAATAGTGTAAAAATGGGCGGACCGCACCCAGTTTTGATGTAATAATGTTTTTTTGTAAAACAAGATGTTATCTAAAGTTTTATTCAGGAAGTTTATATATTTAACAATATAACCATATTTTGCCTATGTAACTTAAAAGTATTTAAAAAAGTATTTAAAATTTTGTTGTAATAGTTCAAAAACGAACGCTGATATCACATTTTTAATAAAAAATAGGCGTGGTCGTGGACCGATTTCAATACCAACCAGCCCACCACAAGGAACAATGTTTATGTAAAATTTCATCACGATATCTTCATTGGTTCTCCTGTGATCGTGATTTCAACAGACAGACAGACAGACAGACAGACAGAAGGACATGGCTAAATCGACTCAGGAGGTCACGCTGATCAAGAATATATATACTTTTCTATACCTATCGTCTCTATTTCTATGCGTTACACATTTCGTTACAAAGTGAATATACCCTTACCTTAAGGTGTAGGGTATAAATATCTTCTGGCTATACAAATTCTTCAACAGCACGCTATGCTAGGAAAGTAGATCGTGCCAGCGCTTTACAAAGCTTAGACACCGAAACTGAAACAGTACGAAGTTCCGAAAAGCAATATTTCAACCAAAAGCAATAAAATGCAAAATTGAAAATTAATCTGTTTGTTCGGCGGACGGAGGGCTGTACATTTTGTTATTGTTAAAGAACATAACGGAGACGAATTGCACCGTTCTTCTCATCGCGCGCTGTACAAAAAAATTTATCGATTCTTTCTTTCACACTTTCTTCACATACATACTTCATACATACATATCAAACGCAGTTCGAGTCCAATCAATTGGTATGTCCCTAATCGTTGGAACTCCAAATCAAAATTCCTCTGGCTCGAATTCGCATTTGTAATCTCTTCATGATACATACTCGTTGCTATTCGTGAGAGCTACCATATTTATATACCCTACACCTTAAGGCAAAGGTATATTCACGAAATGTGTAACGCATAGAAATAGAGACGATAGGTATAGAAAAGTATATATATCCTTGATCAGCATCAGCTCCTGAATCGATTTAGCCATGTCCGTCCGTCTGTCTGTCTGTTGAAATCACGATCGCAGGAGAACCAATGAAGATATCCCGATGAAACTTTGCAGATATGTATATTGTTTCTTGTGGCGTGCAGGTTGTTATTGAAAATGGGCAAAATCGGTCCACGACCACGCCTATTTTTTATTAGAAATGTGATATCAGCGTTCGTTTTTGAGTTATGACGACAAAATTTCATTCCTGAGTATAGAGTAGCATTATCCGTTAATATACAATATGGGCGTGATCCGCCTACTTTTAGGTTACGCTGGCAAAAGAGGGTTATATTGTTAAATATGTAAACTTCCTGAATAAAACTTTAGATAACAACTTGTTTTCCAAAAAAACATTATTACATCAAAACTGGGTGCGGTCCGCCCACTTTTACACTACACTACTACAGTATAGCAGTATGAAAACAAGTTTATTACTACGGAAATAATGTTTAAATGAACACAATAATAAAACAACTAACCTAGTTATTTAGTTTTGGAAAAGGTAATGACCACGCCTACTATTTATACAGAAGCGTAGCTAAGGCTCATGGAGCCCGGAACGGTTAATCAACTTGCAGTCCCAAAAATTCCTAGAATTCAATAAGTTACTACTTGATTTCCCCAACTGCCGCCGCCGACATTGTGCCGCCCAGAGTGGACCGCCGCCCTCGCCACACCCTAGCTTCGCCACTTTTTTCAAAACTTTTAGGTGTAGGGTATCTAAGATTCGGCCAGGCCGAACATATCTATCTTACTGGTTTTATTTTATTTTATTTATTTATTTATTTATTTATTTATTTGAAATATAAGTACAGCAAGAATTAATTAATCTTTTATAGTACAAAGCATTATTAGCTGAATACATAGATATACTACTAATAATTAAAATTTAATAACACTATAACACTCAATTTCAATCAAATACAATATTAAGTAAACATTAAGGGGAAAAAATCTTACAAAGATGTTGTAGAATTATTATTACATTATATTATATTAATTTATGCAAAACAAGATAGAAGAATAGAAGATGATAAGGTAGGATTTAAGAATATATAGATAGACAATATATAGAATATAAGAAACAAGATGAGGATAGAAAGAAATAGCGAATTACAAAGAAGTCAAGTAATCAAGTATAGCGCGCCTAAATTGTGTCCTCCCCGTTGTAGTCTTTAAATGATTTAGCCATGTGTGCATTCTGAGGATACCAGTTATGGTACACCCTGTAAATCAACCACCCAAACACATTTTTACTATTTAGATTTACAAAGCATTGTACATTAATCTACAATGCATTGTAAATATAAACATACATTGCACAATTGTTTATAATTTGTTTTTACATGAAATATTATGCCGCGATCAATTTCGAAATCAATAATCGTTCGTTTACATTGAATACCATGTCGCAATCAATAAAATGCAAAACCAACAATTTTCCTCCACTTAAAATTCTCACGAATCTCATAGCGACAAAATTGCTCAAGTGGTTTCTTACGAAAACCACTTGACATGGCCTAAAAAAGGTTCAACCGCGTAACGCTGCTAAGAACGCGAGCAGAACGATAATTTAAATGTGTGAAAGGGAAATTTCACCTACGATAGGGAAATTTCACTTTCACTATGGTGACGAAGTGTACAAAGAAGTAATAAGTAGGCAAATTTAATTTTAAGAAATCAGTTCCTGTTCAGTTATCGAAGAAGTTAAAACTAAAACCTTAATAAATAAACTTGTAACAAAATTAAATTAATAAATAAAAATTATAACCAAGTCTTTGTTCAACAAATTGATTGGAGTCTTTATTTCAATTCGTTGTTTGGAAAAGTGAAGTGAAGAAAATAAGTGAACAAAAAAAATAAAAACTTAACCTTCTAAAGTTAAAACCAAAACTGGCGCAGTCGGCAGGATCGCTAAGATAAAAGGAAAGATCCAATATTTCGTTTCAACGATTAATTAGCATTCCAGGGAAGGATCCCTACACCTACGAATAACATATCCAAGAGGAAAAAATTTTTGTGCATCCAAGAAGAAGAAACACCACGAATCACATATCCAACAAGGAAGAAAAACTGTTCATCCAGGAAGACAGGAACTCACCCAACACTCAGGAAGAAGAAATACCAACAATCAACAATACAATAAATCAACCACAAACTTTCAGGTCACGTAAGCTGAACAATTTTATATATAAAGCATTGTACTACAAATATATATTATATTATATTAATAATTATAATTATAAAAAAAAAAGTGTAAAGTTATAAAGTTATAAATAGTTGAAACTGAAATAGTTGAAATAGTTGAAAAATTTTTTTACTGAAATAAGAAAGAAAAAAAATAATAAAATGCCTGATCACGTAAAACAAACTGTAACTTTAGATCCTATTAAGTACCTCAATTCCTTACCTGAATTTAACGGCGACAGTAGGGAAATACAAACATTTATAGAACTAATAGAAAGAGTTAACCCATTTTTAAAAACATTCGACGATAACTCACAATTACTGTTTTTTGACTTAATTAAGAGTAAACTTAAGGGCAAAGCAAGGGAAATAATAGGCAAGCATCCAATTGGGATAAAATTAGAGAAGTCCTTTATAAAAATTTCGGTGATCGACTAACATGTGAAGAACTCTTCGACGAAATGCGCGGTATTGTATTTAAAACCAATGCAACTGATTTTTACAACGATCTGAAAAATAAACTCAGACGTCTAAATAATAAGTATACAGTGCTGTTAGGAAATACAGCTGTTGCTGATGAATGTGTGATCAACAACAAGAAAACCGCGTTAAACATTTTTAAAAATAAAATCCCTGAACCAATGAGAACAATCTTATACTGCAGAAATCCTTCTGATTTAGAATCTGCAATGGACATTCTATATGCAGCAGGGCACGCGTACATAAGTCCATTTAACAATAAACCAAGCAATATTAATAAGTCAATAAATAAAAGTAGTTATCATGATAACCGCAACCAATCAACAGCGAGGAACCAAAATACAGCAAATCAAAATAATTACCGCCAGATAGGAAATAGGAATCATTGTAATCAAAAGTATAATAATAATAACTATAATAATAATCAACCATAAATCAATATAAATCAAAATAAATATAATCAACCTATAAACAGGAATTATAACAATCAATATTATCGTAATAATAGAAATGATACCAATCAATTTAACAATACAGAATTTAGAAATCAGAATCAAACATCACTAAATACATATAACCAAGCACCAGAACCAATGGATATTAACAACTATTCAGTGGCTCATACCACAAATTTTCGCCCAACAGCCTCAACCGAAACTTACCCTATATAGTTCTCAAATCCAAAACTAGACCTTTAAAATTTATTATATTATAGATACGGGAGCCTCTATTATAAATCCCAACCTCTGTAACCCCAGGTGGAAGATACCGATTAGGAAAATTAATTTTAAGACACTACAAAAATACAAGCCCAGGTCGAAATAAAAGAAAAAGTAGCTATCCCACTATTTGAGGAATTAGGAGATTCCAATAAAAAGGTGGAAATGCACATCTGTAAATTTCACGACCATTACGATGGCCTTATAGGAAATAATATATTAAGAGAATTGGAAGTTGTTATCGACTACAAGAATAATGTTATGTACACTGGAAACAAGAGTTTACCAATATACTTCAACTATTATTCAGAAAAAATATCTTTCTTTTTCTCTCAAAAAGGGACATACAACATCCAAGTCCCAATAGCCTATGAAAAAGGATTATTTTATATCCCTGAAGAACCCATCACACAACAAAACATTGATCTCTCTCAAATTAGGCATACTACCTTCAGACATACTATCTTCAACAGAACTTGACATAATAGAAGACTTTGACACCTATACGAACACGAAAATAGCCGTTAGTTTCCAGGAAAAAATATTAATCCTAACCCTTTTTGTCCCACAGTTCTTAAACACCACCCTCTCCAAAATATCCTTCGAACCTATCCCAAATTCAGAGAACAAATCCATATATTTAGAAAATAACCAAATACTAGTAGATCAAAACAACAACATATTCGATACATTTATAAAGAATGGACTTAAAAGAAATCTAAGGAAAGTAAAAGATGATTGTATAGAAAATATAATAAAATTTAAAGAAGCAAATTGTAAAATGACAACTTGCGATGAAAAAGAAATCAAGGAAATATTGCCAGGCTTAATTCTATTTAAAAACTTTTATAATGAAAATATAAAATCCGATTGTAGTAATATAATGCCAGAAATCAAAGGCACGTTTTTAGTTAAATTCGAAAATTGTAAAATAGAAATTGATAATCTGATATACGAAAACACAAATGTCAAAATACACGAAGAATTTGTATTACCTAATATTATTACGAAAATAAAAGAAAATTTTACATTTCCTGACCTAAAACTAGAAAAATTATATGAAGCCCAATTAAAACATAAGGTTGCTTTAAACGATATCATATACGAAAAAAAGAATACTAATATGTTATATATAAGTACAAATGTAATACTATTCATATCAATTATCAGTATCATAAGTTTCCTTTTTATAAATTATAAAAGCAAAATTTGTACATTTCGTCGGTGCCTCAAGCTAACGGTGGGGGAGTTATGGTACACCCTGTAAACCAACCACCCAAACACATTTTTACTATTTAGATTTACAAAGCATTGTACATTAATCTACAATGCATTGTAAATATAAACATACATTGCACAATTGTTTATAATTTGTTTTTACATGAAATATTATGCCGCGATCAATTTCGAAATCAATAATCGTTCGTTTACATTGAATACCATGTCGCAATCAATAAAATGCAAAACCAACAATTTTCCTCCACTTAAAATTCTCACGAATCTCATAGCGACAAAATTGCTCAAGTGGTTTCTTACGAAAACCACTTGACATGGCCTAAAAAAGGTTCAAACGCGTAACGCTGCTAAGAACGCGAGCAGAACGATAATTTAAATGTGTGAAAGGGAAATTTCACCTACGATAGGGAAGTTTCACTTTCACTATGGTGACGAAGTGTACAAAGAAGTAATAAGTAGGCAAATTTAATTTTAAGAAATCAGTTCCTGTTCAGTTATCGAAGAAGTTAAAACTAAAACCTTAATAAATAAACTTGTAAGAAAATTAAATTAATAAATAAAAATTATAACCAAGTCTTTGTTCAACAAATTGATTGAGTCTTTATTTCAATTCGTTGTTTGGAAAAGTGAAGTGAAGAAAATAAGTGAACAAAAAAAATAAAAACTTAACTTACTAAAGTTAAAACCAAAACTGATACCCTCAGGTTTCTCAATATACAGTACAATTTTACACAGAATACAATTTTACTTAAATACAGAATACCCTCAGTTCATAAATTACAGATTACGAATTCAAGTGTAATAACGACCCTTACTGTTGCTAAATTGGTATTTCCTAAATTGATGCTAGGGATATCCTCCAGGCGTACACTTCGACGAGCTATTGGTAGCACTTGGTATTTCTGTGTATTTAGCTGTAGTCCATTATTGCGGGCCCATTGATGCAGAGAGTACAAATCAACGTTTAGTCTGTATGCTATGCCCTTCTTCAAATTCTATTCACCAGATAAATATAGCTTAACATCATTAGCGTAAGCATGCATACGTGCATGTTTACAAATTAGGAACAAGTCATTTATAAACAATGAAAATAACAGAGGACCTAGAACTGACCCTTGAGGCACAACGCAATGGATCACTTTGTGCCGCGAGTACTTATCGCCAGTTTTGACCCTTTGCTTTCGATTAGTCAAGTAGCAATGAATAAAACTAACTGCGTTTTTAGAAAAACTAAATAAGCGTTGAAGTTTTTGACAGAGTAGCAGATGATTTATGGTATCAAACGCTTTTGAAAAATCTAACAAGCACAACAGCGTAATCAACCCACGATCATAATCCTGCCTAATGTCATCTAGAGGTTTCATTACTGCTGTGGCTAGCTCGAAATCTGGACTGGAGAGGGGAGAGCATTATTTCTCGCCACATATACATAGGGAAATTTGTTCTGCCATTATTATCTCACATGCCTTAGATAGTCACGACGACAGGATACTTATAGGCCTGAAATCAGAAACTTCACATGCATTAGCTTTTTTGGGTAAAGGTATAATCACAGCAGCTTTCCAAGCATGAGGAAAAGTGGACGTAGTGAAGCAATGGTTGATTATGTGAATGAGAGGGCTAAGTATATAAGGAAAAATTATTTTAATAAATTTTAGACTTATTTCATCATCACCAACAGCATTTGACTTAATTTTTAATATTGTTACGCCACCCTTGGACTTCGTCTGTATGGTTCGTCGCCGGCTAGCTGACTCAATTGGGAGTGGTTCTTAACCTCCACACAGACAAGGGCGGAACAATAAACTTAAACCTAAATTCAACAACATCAGTACTTTATCACGACTGCCATAATTGCCAAACTTTCTCAGGAGCTATGCTCCACGTCATCGTTCCGTCTATCCTCCGATACTCACCCCGAACATACCCCGCCATAAATAAATTCAAGTGCACATGGCGAATCGGTTCTTAATTATGTACATTTTAATAATGAGAGTAAATAAAATTGATTGGAACAGAAGATTTAAACTTATAGTTTTCCGTACATACTAAAATCACGCAATACATATAACATACAAAGTGGGCACTTTACCACCCTAAATCACCAACTTCGTCGGCGGGTTTTCCTTCAACAATACAAAATGGACAAAAAGCTACAATTCGGCTCTACACTCATGTCTCGAAGGAGCTCGCTCGAGACGTTATTGCTTTCAAAAGCATAAAAAAAAAAATCTACTTAGGGCCTGGAAATTGGTGTTACACTTTAAAACAAAACGGATTTGTCTCTCTTTTGTTACGTTACAATTCAAATAGAACAAAAAAAAAGGATGAGATAAGCAATATCTTATTAATAGTGCTTAATAGTGAAAAATTTCCATGAACATCAACAATGGAAAAATTTAAATGGATATAAAATTGAAGAGTTGAATACTGTTGTGGGATAATCGTGGGAGAAAACTTCGTAGATTAAGACGCACTGGAGCGCCTACAACTTAGCCGCGACCTGACCCTCTATCTTTTATGATATTTTCTTTCTAGTTTTCTCAACGAGAGATGTGGTGAGAACAACCAGGTGAGTTCAGGGCTCGAGGTGGAGTCGATCTTCTTTATTAAACCTCTTTTTTTTTTTTTTCTTGGCACAGTTTAATCTCTCCGCGAAAGTTCTGTTCGTTTGTGACTTGGCTTTTGTGAGCCAACCGGGATTTTGCCCTGGCCTGCGTTACCACCTTGCCTGCTTTCGACGATTTATATTCTTAAATTCTACCAGACTTATCTTTACTGACGCGGTGTGCAGCGCCAGTGTACTTCCGGAGTTAACGTTGTCGCCCAGATTCGCCTATACTGTGTGACCCTCGAGCTTTTTTTTTTTTAAAACCACTGCCGCCGCCTCTGAACGCAAGAGCGCCTATAGAAAAATTTCTTGTTTCACTTCTGGATTTTCATAACCATAACGATGTGGTTCATCTAAAAAAATTTACTTACAAGCTTGGTCGGCGATTATGACCTTGAGTACCTAGCGTCTCCAGTGCTTTGTATAATTTGTATGACCTTGCTTTCGACCTACTCAACATTTAAAGAGAAACTCTCGTTGATTACGGAGATTTTAAAAATAATCAGTAATATACCTTTTCTCCCTAGCTTACTAGATTAGATCCCCAGATTAGGAAATGACTTTCTTCCAAGACGCGCTTTCTTTTTTCCGTCCTGATCTCGCCAACCACTTAACAGCTTTTCTTCTAATATTTTAGAATGCTGACTGCCTGTACCTCGAAATCGAGTTAACGGGCCAAACACGCGAGCAATTGTTTTTGTGGCATAAAAAAAAATACCGCTTCATGTAGGTTGTGTTCGTCGCGTGTATACCAATGGTCATTTCAATATATGCACCTGTATACAGCAAATGGAATTCGCTCGCAGCTTCCAGAAACAAAAAAAAATTAAAGAGCGTAAACCCAGCCAATACTATTCTCAGTTGCCTACAGCACCCTCTGTTGGATTTCCCCGACTCTAGCTATACTCCATCTCTCCACTCGTCTAACCATTTTGGAGACTGTTTTGACAGATCGCAGAACGAGTATGGAATCTGACATTCTGGTTTATTATTCTTTTTCCTGATGCTAACCTGACGCAACAAAACTCTGGACTTGCTAGCCCGTGGTGAAAACAAGGACAGTGTGCGGATTAGTGTTTTGGACGCCCAACGTAGGAAATCGCCCACGCCCTGAGACAGGTCAGTAACGAGTTAGCCGGGCACTTAATCCCTTTTATTCCTTTTCAGCGCCCTTCGGAACTCTTCGTCGTTTTTCTTCAGGTCACTGCTTCAAATCTTTCACGTGGAATGCTCCGAGGATCTTACCATTCAACGATTCGTGTAAGTACATGTTATTTCCCAAAGGTTTAATTATTCTGCATTTCGTGAATTTTGGTAGAAACTTGGCATTTATATTTCTTTTAAAATCGCTTAAGGCGAAGTTGCGTTTGTATACCTCCTGTCCTGGTGTGAAATTGACAGTTCGTTTTCTTTTGTTGTATCTGTAGGCACTTTTTTCGTATGCGGCATGTAAATTTCCTTTTATTTGCTCGCGCAAGAAACTTAAACGATCTTTCCTTTCCATGCCCGTAAATTCGGTTTCATTTAGAGCTTTCAATCGACGCGCTAGTTTGTAGTCTGATCCATGGGTAAACATATGTTGTCCGAATAGAGCAAAAAACGGAGTAACTCCCGTTGCCGCATGAACAGAACTCCTCAGTGCACATTCTATCTCGGGTAGGTACAAGTCCCACTCACGGTGATCTTGATCTAAATAGGATCGGATAGCTGCCAAGATAGATCGGTTCACCCTTTCAGCTGCGTTACTCTACGGAGCGTGCACCGCCGTTTTCAAATGTGTGACACCATAGTTACTTATGAGCTTTTCAAACTCCTTCGACACAAATTGTTTCCCGTTGTCACTGTGGATCACCTCCGGTACTCCAAACTTAAGAAATACTTCATTTGTTAAAAATTCTACCACCTTGCCAGCTGTTGCTTCTCGCATGGCTTTTAGAAAAACGAATTTGCTGAAATGATCTAACACAATAAATATGTACGAGTTGCCTTTCTTCGAACGCGGGTATTTGCCTAAGAAATCTATGTATAGCTTCTGAAAGGGGCGTTCGGTAATAACTTCTTTACCTATTTCTGTGCCTAGCTCACGATTGGCGGATTTTGACTCCTTACAAATTTTGCAATTATTTATGTACTCTCGAACCTGGAGAGCCATTCGTGGCCAATAATAAAATTGCCGCAAACGGTACAAGGTTTTAGCAATTCCCCCATGCGCGGTTGTTTCGGGTTCGTGTGCCTTCGCAATTAAGGTTGCAGTTAGTGACTCTGGAATCCAGAGTTTCCACGCGAATTCGGAATCTACTTCGCCAGTAACAAAATTAGTTCGTTTGAACACTAAACCCTCGCTTACTTTAAGATCGGGTAGCTTTTCAGCGTTTTTGTTAACAGTGTCGACTAGTTCTAAGTATTCAGGACTATTAAATTCAAGAGTTTCGAAGTCAAACAATGAAGCATTATCAATTTCGAGTTCGTCAATGTAACGAGACAGAGCGTCAGCAACGACATTTTCGGAGCCTTTACGGTGCTCAATATTGAAATCAAATGCCTGCAAGTGAAGTGACCACCGAGCCAACCGTCCACTCAAATCTTTCAATGACATGAGCCATTTTAGACTCGCGTGGTCGGTTACAATTGTAAATCTCATCATTTCGACGTATGGCCGGAATCTCTTCACTGCAAGGACGGCCGCCAGACACTCCTTCTCCGTCACACTATAATTTTTTTGACACGAATTCAATTTTTGAGAGAAGTACGCAATTGGTCGCTCACTATTATTTTCATCTTTTTGATACAGCACTGCACCTACGCCATCGTGTGACGCATCGCACTGTATCCAGAACCTCTTATCAAATTCAGGGTGTTTTAACACCGGAGCTGTTATAAGGGACTGCTTCAGCTTCAAGAAAGCTTCTTTCGCTTCTGGAGTAATTACAAATTTGTCACTTTTTTCAAAGTATCGGTGAGAGGAGCGGCTATTACTGAAAAATTACGTATGAAACGCCTATACCAGCCTGCGACACCTAGAATGCTTCTAACTTCCCTGCGAGTCCTAGCCTCTGAAATCTTCTGCATTGCTGACACTTTTTCGGGATCAGTTTTAAGCATACCTCCACCTATCACGAATCCTAAGTACCTCAATTCTCGAAAGCAAAATTTTGATTTTCCCATGCCTATAGTTAGTCCGGCCTTATCTAAACACTCGGCAACGTCACTCAAAATACGCAAGTGTGCATCAAAATTTGCCGATATTATGAGCAAATCATCTAAATATATAAAAACATTTGATTTCAAGCGTTGCGGGATAACTTTATCCATTAGCCTGCACAGGCGTTGTGCCGCATTACACAGGCCGAACGGCATCACAACGAATTGGTACAGAGGTCGGCCCGGCACCGTAAATGCTGTGTATGGCCTACTATTAGCATCCAATTCTATCTGCCAAAATGCGTATTTTAAGTCGACGCTGCTGATGTAAATCGTTTCGTCTATCCGGCTAAGGATCCCTTCAATATTTTGCAACGGATAAGCGTCTTTAATGGTTTTCTCGTTTAGTTTTCTCGCATCTAAACAGAATCTGTTTTTTCCAGGTTTGCGTACCACCGTAACTCTGTTGTTCCATGGGCTCTCGCTAGTCTCAATAACGCCGAGTTCCAACATCTTGTCTAGTTCTTCATACACAACATTTTGCACTGCCGGAGAGACTGGAAAATGCCTTTCCTTGATCGGCACTGTGCCTTCAACTAGCTGAATGGAATGTTTTTCCAGGTGAGTACGTCCTAAACCATTCTTTTCGAAAGATTTAAACTTTTCAATTACTCTCTTTAGGCTTTCTTTCTGCGCGACTGATAAATTATGCGAATCTTCATCCTGACAACACGGTTCTTCATGTCTTGTCTCCGCTAACCCTACAATTTCGATAGCCAATTCAAATTTTTTCCAAAAATCTATCCCTAGGTACAACTCTTGCTCCAAGTGTGGACATAGATAAAATAGTACCTTTTCTATTCTATTCTTATATTGAATTTCTATCGTTATTTTTCCAATTACTTGATGTTTCTGGCCCGCAGCTGTTCTTACTGTGGAGAAATAAGGTAGCACAGACAACTCTAATTCTCCTATCAGCTCTTTACAGTTTTTACCTAGTATGCTTACAGACGCACCCGTGTCTAGTAACCCACGAATAATTTTGCCTTTCATTATTACATCCGCATATGGCCTTGGATCTTCACAATCTATACTGACTAATGCTTCTGAAATTAGCTTACGTACTTGTTTTCGTTGTCTATGCCTTTGCCTAGCTTTCTGCACTCTTTTCGTTAGTGGTAGTTTGGTATTATCAGTGACGTTTCCGAAAATTCTATCGCGGACCTCATAGTATTTTCGAATTTTTACTTCTAAAGGCTCTATTTCTTTTTGCTTCAATTTTTGTTTATTAAAACTAACAATATTTTCTAAAATACTAACATTTTTATTACTTTCCTGTCCCCTTTGGTTGGTGCTATCTGTCGGTGTTTCGATACAGTTGGCTTGAGGCAGCTCACCGTCCTCAGAGGTTACTTGATCTCCGCGAGATTTTTTCTGGAGCAAGGCTCTCCCGCTACTGCCAAGTCCTTCTTCACGTTTCCCGGGTTACAGTTTGGGCAATTGGGTGTAATATAATTTAGCAGTCCACATTTAAAACAAAACATATTCCGCTGCAGCGACATGCAACTCTGGAAGGTGTGTCCTTCTCGGCGACAGTTCCAACATACTAGTGTCGACCTGCGTAACTGTTGCTGCTGTGGTTGTATTGCTTGTTGAACCGGTGCTGTCTCTTCCACCCAATTTAAATTCTCATGGCCATCGCTTTTGTACAAATCGTTTGCAAATTCGATCTCGTTTACTTTACGATGGAATCTTTGTTGTTGAAAAGGATTTGCATTCCGCCGCGAGAAACAACGCTCAGCTTTGTGACATTCCTCTCTGAGTTGTTCGACCGTGTACACCGGGATTGGATACACTGTTCGAAGTAAGTCTTCTCTTAGATTTCCTTTCACGATATTCATTATTTCATATTCAGGAACAGGATCACATAATTTTGCCCGAAGTTGACCTATGGCCTGAAAATAAGCATCGATCGATTCACCTGCCCGCTGTTGACGATGCTCGAGCTCCTGCCTTTTCTCGAATTCGGTTCTGCTGGTCCGGTATTGACACAGTAGTGCGCGCCGTACTGACACCCAATCCCGTGTATTATTCGTTTTTACGTGCAACCAATACCATTCTTTGGCCACACCAGCTAGTAACATTTGAAAGTCTCTTATCACGTCGGACCATGCACAGCCATATTGCGATTGCAAATGCTCTACGCGAAAAATGAATTCCTCGACCGACAGTTTATCAGGATTTCCATCAAAAACTAAACCCCATCTATCGAGTTTCAGTGGGTATCTATGTCGATTCTCGAGTGGCCGCATCGCTTCGTATTCATCATTAATGTGACTTCCTTGTTGACTTTGTGAGCTGGACGACGCCTCCATAGAAGTGACCGATATTGGGTGTCGCCGCTGCTGTTATCGGTGGATTACTACTCTGATGGTTGGTTCATTGATTTACGCTGATTTGCCACGGGCTGGCCATTCCGAAATACTGCCCTCTATTTTCTTGTCTTCTATCTATAGGGATGCTTTGGACGCCCGCCCAGGGGTTTAGAGTACCATAACCTCTTGGATTCGAAGGATTCGTGGTTGGATACGTTGTCTGATTTTGCCCGGTATTCCATAATTTATTTCTTTGCCTGTAATTACTATGTACCTTTCTTACAGGTTGCGATGGTGCTTCGCCCGTTCCTAATGCTGATTCTGTTTGCCCTTCCCGAGCGCTCGTCTCAACACTTATCTCCCTAAACTTCGAATTCATTTCCGACATCACCTGAGTAATACCCATTTTTAAGCCCTCTTGAATTTGCTGACTGATTGATCTCTCCATATAACTTATTAGATCTTGATTCAAAGTTTCATCCCCTTCATTGCTTCTAACCATACCCTCAACACGCCCTTTTGACGGATTCTCTGTAATCCCCAACCAAGTCTCACTAGGTTCCGCGTTTCCTGTTTCAGAGCTCGGACCTTGTGGCAACGCAAACGCTACACTCTTTTGTACCGACTTCTTTGGAATGGCACCTTGCTGTTCAGATTGCGTGCCGGTTTTCTTAGTATTTATCGTTTGCGACAAATCTCTAAACGAAACATCTCCCGACACTTGATTATTTTGTGCTTCAGCCATGACTGAGGGATGCCTATTTAAACTTCTTAACGGAGTGCTGAATCTGCCGTATTTTATTTGTGGCGATGATCTATTTAGGTCGTGCTGGATCTGTCTTTTACTTTGTAAACTTTTCCCTCTCTTTTCAGCCCTGGACATCCTCACCAAACTCGACACTAAAACCACCTCCGGAACTACCCTTCACAACAATAGTCCACCTTGACCTTCAAGTCTATTACTAAATTCAATTTATCTTCTCTCCAGACTTACTGAAGACTATTTGTAAAAAAATATAAAGTAAATATATGCTATATAAAAATAAATTTTTCTGGATTTACGTTTGTACTGATTGCCGGGGCATGCACCGTCTGCGACGTATGAGAGGATCGACCGAGCTCCGCTGCCCAACCATCTTTTCTGATGATCCGTTTGTGTGGCAATCGTGATTCTGATAATTCTACCTGTCTAATCAAATTTTTATTTCTAGCACTAAAATTCAAAACATTGAAAAAAAAACTATTTATCTGTTAAACAAAATGGGATCTATAGCAGCCAGCCGAATCTCGTGAGGGGGGGGGAACCTCCTTTTAGTGCTAATGAACTTGGGATCTTCTTGATCAGAACATGTCACTTTTTCCGGAAATCATACCCTCACGTTTTCGATTTTTTTTTGGCTTCGTATCAAATCTATTTCGGATCTTCAGCTGTCCACTACAGTTCTAAACGAGACTATTTCTCGGCATGCCCTGCCCTGTGCTAATGACACCGAGGTTTTGTTAAACCTTCACCATGTCACCGGACATTGCACCCCGAGATGGTCGTTCTTTGTGTGGCCGAAATGCACGGTTGTTCGTCCGCAGCGCCTCCTTCTACTGATACAATTGGATATGGCAGCTTTGCCAATCCAAGCCACTAGATACGGGAAGCTCTGTGGAGGAAAGACCGGTCATGCTTTTAAGTCCAGGCGCCATTGTTATGGTGCCTTTTCCCTGCTTTTTTAATTTAATATCTTTCTAAAATGTACTTGACTTTCGGCCTGCGATCACTCATCCGCAGTGTCTCCCGCGCCGGCGCAATTAGCTTGGCTCTCTTCGCCTGTCTAAGCCACCCTGCTCGGGAAACCCTGCGGAGGAGAATCGCACAGCCCTCATTTTCCTTTGGGCGCCATTATTGTTACGCCACCCTTGGACTTCGTCTGTATGGTTCGTCGCCGGCTAGCTGACTCAATTGGGAGTGGTTCTTAACCTCCACACAGACAAGGGCGGAACAATAAACTTAAACCTAAATTCAACAACATCAGTACTTTATCACGACTGCCATAATTGCCAAACTTTCTCAGGAGCTATGCTCCACGTCATCGTTCCGTCTATCCTCCGATACTCACCCCGAACATACCCCGCCATAAATAAATTCAAGTGCACATGGCGAATCGGTTCTTAATTATGTACATTTTAATAATGAGAGTAAATAAAATTGATTGGAACAGAAGATTTAAACTTATAGTTTTCCGTACATACTAAAATCACGCAATACATATAACATACAAAGTGGGCACTTTACCACCCTAAATCACCAACTTCGTCGGCGGGTTTTCCTTCAACAATACAAAATGGACAAAAAGCTACAATTCGGCTCTACACTCATGTCTCGAAGGAGCTCGCTCGAGACGTTATTGCTTTCAAAAGCATAAAAAAAAAAATCTACTTAAGGCCTGGAAATTGGTGTTACACTTTAAAACAAAACGGATTTGTCTCTCTTTTGTTACGTTACAATTCAAATAGAACAAAAAAAAAGGATGAGATAAGCAATATCTTATTAATAGTGCTTAATAGTGAAAAATTTCCATGAACATCAACAATGGAAAAATTTAAATGGATATAAAATTGAAGAGTTGAATACTGTTGTGGGATAATCGTGGGAGAAAACTTCGTAGATTAAGACGCACTGGAGCGCCTACAACTTAGCCGCGACCTGACCCTCTATCTTTTATGATATTTTCTTTCTAGTTTTCTCAACGAGAGATGTGGTGAGAACAACCAGGTGAGTTCAGGGCTCGAGGTGGAGTCGATCTTCTTTATTAAACCTCTTTTTTTTTTTTTTTCTTGGCACAGTTTAATCTCTCCGCGAAAGTTCTGTTCGTTTGTGACTTGGCTTTTGTGAGCCAACCGGGATTTTGCCCTGGCCTGCGTTACCACCTTGCCTGCTTTCGACGATTTATATTCTTAAATTCTACCAGACTTATCTTTACTGACGCGGTGTGCAGCGCCAGTGTACTTCCGGAGTTAACGTTGTCGCCCAGATTCGCCTATACTGTGTGACCCTCGAGCTTTTTTTTTTTTTTAAACCACTGCCGCCGCCTCTGAACGCAAGAGCGCCTATAGAAAAATTTCTTGTTTCACTTCTGGATTTTCATAACCATAACGATGTGGTTCATCTAAAAAAATTTACTTACAAGCTTGGTCGGCGATTATGACCTTGAGTACCTAGCGTCTGTACCTCGAAATCGCGTTAACGGGCCAAACACGCGAGCAATTGTTTTTGTGGCATAAAAAAAAATACCGCTTCATGTAGGTTGTTTTCGTCGCGTGCATACCAATGGTCATTTCAATATATGCACCTGTATACAGCAAATGGAATTCGCTCGCAGCTTCCAGAAACAAAAAAAAATTAAAGAGCGTAAACCCAGCCAATACTATTCTCAGTTGCCTACAGCACCCTCTGTTGGATTTCCCCGACTCTAGCTATACTCCATCTCTCCACTCGTCTAACCATTTTGGAGACTGTTTTGACAGATCGCAGAACGAGTATGGAATCTGACATTCTGGTTTATTATTCTTTTTCCTGATGCTAACCTGACGCAACAATATGCTTTTCCCAACCTCAATTTCAGAAACCATAGAGAAATTAAAATTTAGAGCATTGGAGGAATCTGTTTCACCACGGATTCATTTAGTTATGAATTTATTAACTTTCCTGATTAACTTTCATCTGCTCATTGTGTAGAAAACTACACATCATGCATACACTATTGGAGTTTTGTCCAAAACGGCTAACAGAAATCTTACCTAATTTTCGGACTTTATTAACAGCATCGATATACAAAAAAAATTGTTTTTGCTCAATAAACGGAAAATTTTCAGAGGGTTTATAAGAAAACTTACATTGATAACCCTCATGTGCACATTTCTACAGATATGGAGTAAACATAAGTTCGCGATGTTTTGGAGGAAAAAATGTCATTTCACCTGTTTTTAGCGCGCAATTGATTCTCTATCAGTGAATGATTTCTCTATCAGTTAATAAAAAACAAGTTGTGAACACATTTTTATAAATCGAAAAAAACCATGGTTGGAACCATGAGAAAAAACAAGCGAAGTATTCGTCCAAAGCTTCTGAAATGTAAAAGGCTTCCGTTGTACCAATCAACATTTGCGTTCACTACAAATACAGCACTTGTATCTTACATTAGTAGAAAAAACAAATGCACTATACTGAAAAGCACATTGCATAACTCTATTGACATTGAATATGGGTGTAAAAAGTTGCCATCAATAATTATTGATTCTATTATAATAGGATATTATAATAAAACTAAAGGTTTGTTACAATAATAATATGTTTCTACAAAGCCTCCTTATTTCAATATATTACTTTTATTAATAGATTTAGGTGGAGTTGATACAGTCGATATAATGCTTTCTTGTTACAGCTGTAAAAGAAAACCAAATCTATGGCCTATGGTAGTCTCTTCGAATATGATAGACATTTCTTCTTTGAACGCACTAATTATATTCAAAGAATAATTCGCCACACATTATGCATTGCGTGTTTTCGGCTACCGGCACTCGATCGTGAAATTCACTGCGTATTCTTCCACATAAATTAATAACTCGCTTGCTAAGTATAATTATTCGAAGCGTGGGTGTTTGCCTTGTTAAATTACATTTAAAAACTATAAAAGAAATTAATCACAAAGTTTAGAAATAAAATTTATACAAACAGGAAAAAATGTCTCATGATAAACCGAGCAACAACAACTATAAACGCGTAACTCGTACTAATACTCTCCTGAGTTCAACACGCGCAGACACTGCAGTGAGCCCCGTTACACCTGTGAGCAGTAAACAAAATAACAATGATCTCTCTTCAATTGCGGCGCTGCAGAGATTACCTACTTAAAATCTAAAATGAGAGATATCTTAGCGCGGCTATGTACCGTTGAGACTGCGTCAAGTGACAATGCTGCATTGAAAACTGAAACTTCTGGACTTGCTGAAATAATACTAACTTTGGAGAAAGAAGCAGTTTCCAGCGATGTTATCGTAACTGGTGTATCTCAGTCTCCGGGCGAAAATCTAGAGAAGGTATTTCAATTGATAAGTAGTGTTGTTGGTCTTAGCACTCCACCTATGCGTAATATATTTCGCATGAAGAACGCAAACAACAATGGGCCTATAGTGGTCAAATTGCAATCAGCACATGATCGCTCCAGCCTCTTACGTTCTGTTGCGGTAATTTGCCGTCAAAAACGTCGTGCCCTTATACTAAGTGATTTGGAACTTGCTGGCAATGGAAAGGTGCACGTGCAAGAAAGTCTACCTAGATCTCTGCGAACTATCTTTCGCCATGCTCTTAGCCTCAAACGCGATAAAAAACCTTTAGCAGTTTTCAATCTTTCTTGCACTTTCTTCCAATAGCTTTCTATCGCTCTTCCTACCATCTCAGTTATAATAATCACCTATCTCTCCTATTTCCTGACAATATTGTGCGTGGCTACAGTGGTGGGATATTGATATGTTATAATTATATTTATAATTGTTGGTTTCTTAGTATTCCTTCCGTACTACTTTTAGTATTTTCCTTATTTGTGTTATGAGTGCATTCATTCAACAAAACTGTGCTGACGGAAATCATAAGCTGCTAGTGGATATACTGTGTAAACAGCATGAGGGATTCCATGTTGTGCACTTTAATGCGAGAAGCTTAAATCATATTAAATATGACCACATAAAAAATGTTTTTCAACACTCAGACGTTGATGTTATTTGTATATCCGAGACCTGGTTCTGCTCTGATCTCGCTGATTCAAATATTGCAATTCCTTCTTATAGACTTTATCGTGTAGATAGAGGCAATAAGCGAGGTGGGGGTGTTGCGATCTATGTGAAATCTTCATATAAATCTGATGTTATGCTCTCGTCCAACTACTCGGTGGTCGAAAAGATATGTGTAAAGATTTCTGATCATAGGACAAAGATTCTCGTCGGCTGTGTTTATAACCCTCATAGGAGTAATGACCTTCGATGTGTCTTTAATTATATCTCAACTAGCTCTCTGACCTACGATATTACGATTATCTGTGGTGACTTTAATGTAAATTTTCTAGTAAATAACCCTGTATCAGAAAAATTCGCTCATTTAGTGTATGCGTCTGGTCTGTCCTTTGTTAATGACACCTTGCCAACCCAATACTGCCATAATGATTCCCCTAGCTTAATAGACTATATTTTTGTCTCTGATGTTATCCCAGATAGATTTTATATCTGATCATGATCTTTTGTTCAGCTCTTTTGACGTTCGTTTAAATCCGTGTGCGGCTACCTCTTCTTTCTCATTCCGTAATTTCAAGGCCATAGATACTGTATCCTTGTTTAATGCAGCAGGGTCTATTGATTGGGGATAATGTTGGAGAGTCGCACACGTAAACGACAAATTTATGTTCTTTAATAATGTTATAGGATACTTATATGACACTTTCGTACCTCTACGCACAGTAAGTATTATTAATCAAGCCTGACCCTGGTTTACCCCAAGAGTGAGAAATTCAATACGTAAGAGAAATATTTTGCGATCCAAGTGGAAGACGAATCGTAATTCTTTAAACTGTGAAAACTACAGAAGAGTACGCAATGCCACAACGTGGCTTATAAAAAAATCGAAACAAGACTTCTTTGCATCTAAGCTAAATGCCAAGCTTCCACCTAAGCAAATTTGGAAAAGACTAAAAAGTCTAGGTATTGGGTCAAAAAATAAGTCAACATGTAATCTCCCCCCTAATGACTTAAATGTCTACTTTCTCGACAGGACGATACCTGATATTCATGATGACCACAGTGACATTTATGACGACCGTGACTCATTTAGTTTTACTAGCATCACTGAAGCTGACGTATTAAAATGTATAAAACTTTTGAAGTCTTCTGCTGTTGGTGAGGATGGAATATCTATAACGTTTATCAAAATCATTTTACCATTTGTATTACCTCCCTTAACTGGTATTATTAACCATGTCCTCCTCCTTCCCATCGATATGGAAAATGACAACTGTAATCCCAGTTCCCAAGAAATCATCCCCAAGAACTCCTGCCGATTTTCGTCCCATTAGTATTTTGCCAATCATGTCAAAAATTTGTGAGGCTCTTATGGCGGAGCAAATTAATAACTACTTATTACAACATAACCTCTTGCATCCGTGCCAATCTGGCTTTCGGCATCGACACAGCCTTTCAACAGCTCTGCTATACCAATAACTGACGATATTGGTATAGCATATGATAATCAAAACATTACCTTGTTATGCCTCTTAGATTTCTCTAAAGCATTTGATAGTGTAAACCATGGAATTCTGTGTAACAAATTAGGATATTTGTATAATTTCTCTCCTATGGCTGTTAGATTGATAAAGAGTTATCTCACTCACAGCTACCAAAGAGTCAAGTGCTCGGATGGCTACTCGGATTTCAGGCATGTCTGTATCGGTGTCCCCCAAGGATCAGTGTTAAGTCCCTTATTATTCAAATTATTTCTAAATGATATTCTCTCCGTAGTGCACTATGCCTCTATTCATGCTTATGAATGACTTGCAGTTGTATCTTTCCAATCGCATAGGACTCCTCGAAGATTTATGTGCCAGATTGAACGATGACTTAGAGAAATTTGTTCGCTGGTCCAATGATAATGGTCTCAAACTAAACGCAACGAAATCTTTCGTATTACCCATATCCAAAAATCATATTGATCATGCATGTATTCTGACCGTATTACTGAAAAACTCAGATCTTCTCTTTGTAACCAAAACTATAAATCTTGGAATCTGCATCAACTCCACCTTAACCTGCACCGACCATGTTAACAAGACCGTAAGCAAATCTTATGCAATTCTCTCAAGCTTGCGTTATTCTGCTAATTTCATTCCTAAGGAAATCAGGAAAAAACTAGTCCTTCAGCTCATTCTACCTATATTAACTTACAGTGAATTGATCTACTGTAACCTGGACTCCTCGTCGTCCTATAAACTTGATATTCTAATAAATAATCTGACTCGCTATGTATACGGGCTGAGGCGCTTCAATCACCTGGCCGGCCACAGAAACCAATTGCTCGGTTGCAGCTTTCAAAATTTTATTAATATGCGAAATTGCGTATTCTTACATGGATTAATCCACACCGGACAGCCTACGTATCTATTCGAAAAACTCCAGTTCTGTCAATCCAGTCGCGTTCGCAATCTAATAACTTCAAAATATAATTATTCTAACACTAGGCGGCTATTTTTCGTAAACACAGTTCAATTGTGGAATGGTTTGCCAAATTCAGTAAAAAATTCTAAAAGTGCAGAAATATTTAAGAAACTATGTATTCAACATTTTTCAAATTAAATGTCCACTAAAATAAGACTCCAACTTCTTTAATCACGCACATATTAAAATTCTCCCACCTTTTCTCTCTGTGTATCTTCAACCTATTTCAATCTCTATCTCAACCTATCCTTATCTATTTATTCTTAAGTTATTGTAGTTAAGTTATTGTATTTACACATTTTGTTATCTGCTTTGTATTAATGTTAATTTTCTGTACTACTAAAGAGCTGGACTCTTGCTGTACATCCAATATAAAATTAAATAAATAAAATGAAAAAAATTAAATGAACTCAACCCAAATTGGCAAAATACGCATAAAGCAACAATGAGAAGAAAGTTTTTAAAGGAACTTGGACATTTGTTTGGCAAACCGTATATGGGAGCCAGAACTGGTACGCCTAGATCAGAGTCTACAGCATCATTGTTATCCAACGCTTCAAGCCATATTCCATCAAAAAGATCAAAGACAGTTCTGCCACAAGCAAAGGGTAGAGCAAGATGTCATACATATATGCTTTTGTCAAAAATCTGCATGCAAAAAAGACCAAAACCGAAATGTTTGAGTAAAATGCATTCAGGAAAAGTTACTGTAAACACGTGTTCTAAAGGAATGTAATAAAAAAAGGACTAAGTTTGAATTATTTTATCGAAAATGCACTAAAATTCCATTTGTGTAGAAATCTACACATAAGGGTACACAACGTAATTTTTTTTGGAGGAGCAGATGAAGGTTAAAGCAATATAAGATATCTCGAATGGAAATAATTTGAGGCCTCTAATGCACGAACCTAAGGTATGGTAAGACTGAGTTTAATTTTAATAAAAACACAAATAAGGTAACTCATTTCATACCAATTATGAAGACATGCCAGGAGAAACAATACATTATAAAACTACTGCAGATGATTCAAAACTATTGTTGCGGGCTCAAGACAAAGTAATGTAAGTAATAATCAACTTCTGGATTAAAAACTGGAAACTTATTTTCTTCATATTTAAGGTAGAAGCCTAAGCAAGCAGTGGAAGACATGAAGAACATACAGAATAACATTTTCAGCATTTAGTTGGAAAAGATAGTTGTAGCGTTCCCTGCCTCTGTCGATGCTGCTTGCCTCACAACTGGTGAAAACACGGTCGTTGGCATTGATAATTCAAGAACAACCATATGCGAATGTGTCACTGGTAAAAGGACGACTGGAGGAAACTGCACTGACTCAAGATAAATTCGTTTGTCACGAAGCATCTTTGTAGATTCTGCATTTTTATGTGCTACAATCAATCGAATATGGATCAGCATGTGGTCAGTTATAATATTTAGGTTGGTATCTATAAATGACATACAATCATTATTTAGTTTTAAGTGCCGCTACATATTTGGCAAATGTATAATAGTATTGTTAGAAATATTGCTTCTGCAAACCAGAGTTCGGAATATATCCCTCAAACGAACAACTTTTTATATATCCCTCACAAAAAAACGATCTCAAAAGATGAAAATCGGTTTTGACTCATGAGCGATTTTTATTTTTTCATCTTTGTTCAAAAAAATACATATCGCTCACGTTCAAAATAATTTCGATCTTCCAACAAAACTATCACTTGGGATGAAAAAAATTCTTATCTTTAAGTATTTCGATCCCTCAAGTTCAAAACATTTCGTTTGTTGACGAATAGCGATCGCAGAAGATGAGAAAACTTCGGCTTTCGTGCCATAACGATCTTCGGTGATGAAAAAAAGGCTGCGCAGGCAAAGAATCGATCTTTGAAGATGAAAATAATTTCGACTTGATAACCTTGAGGAGGGTATCACTAGGATAGCAACTGAGTGAAATTGTTTCAAAAGTTCTTCTTACGCACTGCGTCTAGCCAGGCCTATTTTCTTCACCACGCTCGCGAAATTGAGAGCACTTTCCAGTCTTTTTGACAGTTCCAGTGAAACATTCTCTCTCATTCTTCTCTCATTAAATGCACTCGGGTGCCTTCGGCAGCTATTTGCCGGCAAGTAATTTGTTAGACAACATTACCAACCAGTCGCCATACAATTTCTATAGGAATTTACTGGCCGGCAAGCTTGGCCAGTAACTTGCCAAGCTTGCCGGCCAGTAAAATCATTCATTCGGCTGTTCCGAAGTGATTTTGTGGAATTTTTGCTGCATTTCATTCCATGAATGGAAAAAAAAAGCGGATCGAAAAAAGCAGCGCAGCAGAGTTGAACAGCATGGGTTTTGTTGGTGTTTGGATGGTTCGCTTCGCGGCAGAGACAATTGCTTGAGAATGAAGTTTTGTTTGTGTTTCGTATGAATATGTTTTTGTTGGATTTGGTATACGATGAATTAAAATTAATTTTGCAAGGTGTGAAGTGTGAGGGAAAGTTGTAGAAGTAAATACGTAAAATGTTAATATGTAAAAATATTAATAAGTAAATTAGTATAAGTAAAGGGAGTATCAACACCGCCGGTGTGATTATTTCCCGGAAAGTGTGTGTCAACCAGAACCTCCAGGAATTCCATTTTTGACATAGTCCAGGAGCCATCCTCCTTCCTTAGAGAGCTGATGCTCACTGCGCTGGAAGATAGGATTCTTCTCAGTCGACAGGCTTCCGAGGTACTCATGATGCTTTCACAGAAAGTTTTCCATGAGAGTCTTTTTGCCATGCGTAGTTCCTTTTTATAGCCTCTTAAAGCGGCCTTGTACTTATCCCAGAGATGGGCATCTTTTGAGGCCTTGGCCTTATTGAAAAGACGCCTACATCCCTTTCGTGTCTCCATTAGGCTAGGATTCCACCAGGGTGGCTTCCTTCTTCCTTTTGGATTCCTAGGGGGCATGCTACCCCCAGTGCCCTATTTACAGCATTCGAGAATCGATCAACGTTGCTATCGAGTTCTTTCCTGCTTGTAATAACCTCCGGAGTGTTTGGCAATAAAATTTCTACCTCGGTTCTATATCTAGTCCAGATAGTTTTCCTAATGTTCCTAACTGGATGAGTTGAGTCAGCGGTCCCTCTAAGGGAGAAGACAATATATCTGTGGTCGGAGAAGGAATGTTCTGTTGAGACCTTCCAATTGTTCACTCTGGAGCCCATGCCCTCGGATACAATGGAAAGGTCTAATACTTCCTCCCTGTTTCTAGTGATAAAGGTTGGTTCCCTACCAACATATATGTAGATATGTTACATATATGTAGATTTTCGCCAAGTATAAAATCAAAAAGCGATTCACCTCTTTAATTGGTGTCCGAGCTGCCCCAAATGGTATGGTGCGCATTTGCATCACATGCGATCACCAGTACCGCCTTGCAGCGTTGTGCCGCCGTCACCATGCTTCTGGTAATGGCCGATGGGAGGTCCGATTCTTCGGATGGCATATATATGGAGGCCAGCCAGTAGACATCATCTCCAGTCTCCAGCGCTACAGTAGTGATGTCACCTTCACTGAAATTATTGAGAAGAAAACAGTTTATTCTTCAACAGAATACAGGATGTGGGCCTACCTTCACCCCTCCTGTAGCATAAAGTGTATCCAGGAGCCCGTTTTCCCATTACCTGGCCGTCAACGACCCAAGGTTCTTGGATTAGGGCAACGTCTTCTTCATCCCTAAGGAGATGAATAACGAGAGCAGCTGAAGCTGCTTTACAGTGGTGAAGGTTAATCTGTATTATCCGGAATTCCAGGATAATCCTCGATTACCTCCACCACCGTATCGTCCAGTTCCGAACCGGAAGAAAGAAGGAGGTCCTCCTTGTTCAGTGATGCCAGAGAGAGCTTCTTTGTGATTTCCCCCTCCGATCCCGTCTCGGTATCGTCAGGTTCCACCCTTCGAGAGCCCTCCCTGGTACAGGGGAATGAAATGTTGGGGCCGCCTGATGAGGATGCTGCATTTTCTGCAGAGGCTTCACCCGTGCACTTTTGCCTTTTCGTCGCAGGAGTTTTTGATTCAGACGGACCCAGTATCTGGTTTGCCCATGAAAGGGACTTCCTGTCCTTGTCCGTCAATTCCTTTTCAGGAATGATCTGTATTTTCTCCCTAAGTCTGAAGGCATTCCGTCGGGTGCGGGAGTTTGCCTTCCAGTCCTGTACGCCATCCTGCCCCTTTCTCAGGGAAGTGGGACAGGTGGGTTGGTCAGTGTTGGTCTCAGACAAGCCCTTCTCCAGACGGAGAGAGCTTCTTTGTGATTTCCCCCTCCGATCCCGTCTCGGTATCGTCAGGTTCCACCCTTCGAGAGCCCTCCCTGGTACAGGGGAATGAAATGTTGGGGCCGCCTGATGAGGATGCTGCATTTTCTGCAGAGGCTTCACCCGTGCACTTTTGCCTTTTCGTCGCAGGAGTTTTTGATTCAGACGGACCCAGTATCTGGTTTGCCCATGAAAGGGACTTCCTGTCCTTGTCCGTCAATTCCTTTTCAGGAATGATCTGTATTTTCTCCCTAAGTCTGAAGGCATTCCGTCGGGTGCGGGAGTTTGCCTTCCAGTCCTGTACGCCATCCTGCCCCTTTCTCAGGGAAGTGGGACAGGTGGGTTGGTCAGTGTTGGTCTCAGACAAGCCCTTCTCCAGACGGTCCCTGGATCCGCTCTGGCTAGATTCGCTGATCTTAGCCTTCGCCACCACTGTCACCGCTGGAGATTTTCCCTCCCCACACGCATTGCCTTGGCCACTTATTTCAGTGGTTACGGCTGCAGCAGGGTTGGGGTTGGTTATAGGCTGCTTTTTAAGAGTTTCGGCCTCTCTTTTTCTTGTTTGGTTTTTGTTTTTATTCATAGTGTTCCCACGAGTTGCGGAGAAGGGGTGGTCCGCCTGTGCAGAGATCCGCAGTACACAGGTAAGGCTGATTGATCCGGAGGGCGCCAGGTATCCGGATACTCCGTTCAAGACTGGGCTATTTTTAAACTGGGCCCCCAGCCTGGCTGATCCTCGGCACGGGTCGTATGACACCTTGATCCAGCCCAGTTGGTGGTTGTTGGTTCATCTCCAAACCTTGTAGTCTTTCCCACAGGACAGTCAGCGCTCGGCATACACCCGAGTGCCCACACATACATGCATACATTTGCTGTATATATGCATTGTACGCACACAGGCTGTATACAGTCCGCTATGCACCGCCTTGTCGGTCCAACCAACAAGGCAGGAGACTTAAGCCCTTCCACCACAAGGTCACCACCGAGGAAGGGTAAAGTTTCTATTAATTTCTTAAGACCAGCGGGAAAAATTTACCCGAAACTTTTCTGTACGTGAGCTTGCATCCCTTTCTTTCACATGCAAGAACTCATATGTGTAAATATATAGTGCGCTCTTTCGCACTATCAGCTGTTTGGTATCGCTACCAGTGAATTAACCGGTTAATTACCTGGTAGCGTTGCCATATCATTCGGGTATCGCTACTAGTGAATTAACCGGTTAATTACCTGGTAGCTATACCATATCATTCGGGTATCGCTACCAGTGAATTACCCGGTTAATTACCTGGTAGTGATACTATTTTAATACCACCATTTCCACCAAAAATTAATTTTATTATATTTTTATTATTTAAGCATATTATTATTTATTAAGAATCACAAGTGAAAAAACTTATGCTAAGCATATCTTAGACTTATACAAAATAGTTAAACTATTATAATAAGTTTGTACTTCAGTTTCAAAATAAAGGTTTTAAAATAACATAATAAGGCACAGCTTAGGACATTTCAATCAGTTCAATTATATCTTACACTTATATATATTATGACTTATACAAAATAGTTAAACTAATAAGTTTGTACTTCAGTTTCAAAATAAAGGTTTTAAAATAACATAATAAGGTACAGCTTAGGACATTTCAATCAGTTCAATTATATCTTAGACTTATACAAAATAGTTAAACTAATAAGTTTGTACTTCAGTTTCAAAATAAAGGTTTTAAAATAACATAATAAGGCACAGCTTAGGACATTTCAATCAGTTCAATTATATCTTAGACTTATACAAAATAGATAAACTAATAAGTTTGTACTTCAAGGTTTTAAAGGTTTCAAAATAAAGGTTTTAAAATAACATAATAAGGCACATCTTAGGACATTTCAATCAGTTCAATTATATCTTAGACTTATACAAAATAGTTAAACTAATAAGTTTGTACTTCAAAGTTTTAAAGGTTTCAAAATAAAGGTTTTAAAATAACATAATAAGGCACAGCTTTGTTTTGTTTTATACTTTTGTACTTTTTTTGTGCTTTTGTCTGTTGTGTGCCTTCTCAATGATTTTTTTCATTTCACTTTCGAAATTAACTCGGCCACACGAACTGAATACATCTATCGTTAAAAGAAGTGATACAGTTAAAAAAAGATAAGATCTCAGTTATTATATAATTACCATATAAAATATCATTAAAAACTCCGCATTTTTTCAGCGCCCGCTTCTCCCACACTCCGTTCCAGTTGAAGTACGACAGGACTCTGAAAGTTCCTTTTTTCGGAGGATAAATGATTTAGAAATGTTTTTCTTTTCATTTTTATGTTATTTTTGAATAAACAACTAAATTTACTTTAAATAAATATGCAAATGTACTTATATTTCACTTTTAATAATAATTTCGGACAACCACCGACTTCCAATCTCGAGCTTTTTTAGTTTTGTGACGTTTATTTTTGCAATATCACGATGGAAAAACAAGACGGAAATTGGGCTTGTGTGTGCGACTCGGGTAGTCTGGTTTTGCTGGGATAACCAGCTTAAAAGTGCACTGTTGGGTGAATTTGGAAAAGAATTTTCCAGTGCAGAAATTCATAAAACTCTCCGAAAAGCCACGAAAAGGGCTGATGAGACTCTTCGTAAATTTTTGTACCGCATGCTAGAAATAGCAAGCCAAGTCAATGTCGATAACGTTTCGGTGTTCTGTTATGTGATCGATGGTATTAAAGACACGGCAGCCAAAAAGACAGTTTTATATGGTGCTCGTACAGTTTCAGAAGTTAAAGAAAAAATGTGGATTTACGAACAAATGGAAGTGAATGGTGGAAGTGAATGCAACAATATTAGCAAGGTTAAACACGACGAGTCGACGTCATATTCGCGAAAAAATTATCAAAAGAATAACAACAACAACAACAACAACAACCGAAACCGCTATTGTTTTAATTGTGGAGCTTCAGAACATGAGTCATACGCTTGTCCAGAAAAGTCCAGAGGACCAAAGTGCTTTGGTTGCAACAATTTTGGACACAGACGACCAGACTGTCCAGCTAGCAAGAAACCATCCTCAAACATGGTGCAAATTGCTAATAATCTGCACTTGGTGGACTGCTAGATACTGGAAGCGATGTTTGCCTATTAAAAAAGTGTCAAGTAAATAACATTCATCCACAATTTGTGTCAATAGATTCTCGTCTATCGTTGACAGGTATTGGAGCCAACATCGTTACCGAAGGTTTATGTAGAGGAAATGTTAGTATAGATGGTGCTGTATTCCACGATCGATTTGCTGGGCCCGATGTTATAATTGGAATGAGTCTGCTCGACAGAGCTGTGGTCAAGATTGTGAAAGGAAAAATAAGTGTTTCAAAAGAGGAGTTTACGAAGGAAGCGTGTGGAAATAATGATGAAGCAAATTGTTTTCTAGCCAAAATGGATATGCCATTATTTCAGGGCGACCATAAAACTGTTGAATTGTCTCATATAGAAGATGTCGACGTGCGACCTGATTTGGAAAACCTAGTAATGAATTACGTACTAGCAGAGCCCAAGCAATCACCAATAACGATGAAAATTGTGCCAATCGACGATAAGCCAGTGTTCAGGACTCCAAGACGATTTCCACCAGTAGAAAGGGAAATAATTCAGACGCAAGTTGAGCAATGGATTCGAGATGGCATAGTACGCGAGAGCGTGTCAGATTACGCTAGCCAAGTAGTACTTGTTAAAAAGAAAGATGGTACGCACCGACTGTGCATAGATTTTCGAGCAGTGAACAAACTGATTCATAAGGACCGATTTCCACTGCCGGTGATCGAAGATCAACTTGATCGGCTGCAAAATGCCCAATGGTTAACGACGTTGGATTTAGAAAACGGATTCTTTCATGTTGGAATTGAAGAGATAAGCAGGAAATATACATCTTTCGTGACGCAAGATGGGCAATTTGAATTTCTGAGAGCTCCTTTTGGTTTATGCAACTCTCCTGCGGTTTTTCAAAAGTACATAAATTTTATATTTAGAGACCTTATAAAAGAAGAAGTTACTATAATATATATCGACGATATTGTGATTCCATCCATAACTATTAACGAAGGCTTGACTAATTTCAAAAAAGTAATCGACGTATCATCAAAACATGGTTTGAAAATAAAGTGGAAAAAATGTCAAGTTCTTCTGTCGGAAATAGAGTACTTAGGACACCAGATTTGCAGCGGCACAGTATCACCATCTAATGCAAAGACGAAAGCAGTGGCCAACTTCCCGATACCTAGTACAACAAAGCAGCTTCAGAGTTTCCTAGGACTAGCTGGATATTTTAGGAAGTACATCCCGCAGTTTGCATTGAGAGCAAAGCCACTACCAGAATTAATTAAAGCTGGGGCACGAGTTAAGTTAAACGAAGCTGAGCTAACGGCTCTAAACGACTTGAAGAATGCGCTGATAACAAAACCGGTGTTAAAAATATTCAAATATGGAAACTATACTGAGTTACATACTGATGCCAGCAGACAAGGTTATGGTGCAGTATTGTGGCAGCGAAACGAAGGAGATGGCGCTCTACACCCTGTTTTTTATATGAGCAAAAGTACGACGGATGTTGAAAAGAATTACTTAAGCTATGAATTAGAAGTGTTAGCCGTGATTGAAGCTGTGAAAAAATTCTGCATTTATCTCCTGGGTGTCAGCGATTCAAAATAGTATCAGATTGTAAAGCTTTTGAATGTACGATGAAAAAAAATGATCTTACAACTAGAGTAGCGCGATAGGCACTCCTTCTTGAGGAGTTTGACTATTGGATAGAGCATCATTCGGGAACAAGTATGAAACATGTTGACGCCTTAAGCCGTAACCCAGAAGTCATGTGTTTCAAGGATGACAGCCATATGTTAAGAAGGTTGCTTGAAGCACAGCGGAACGATGAAAGTTTGAACGCTATTATTGACGTACTTAAGAGCGGACCGTACAAAGACTTCACTATTCATCATGGTTTTTTATGTAAAGTATTTAATAATAATATGTTGTATGTCGTTCCAGAAGCTATGAGATCAATCGTTATTAGAGAAGCACATAAGCAAGGCCATTTCAGCGTATCGAAAATGAAGGAGAAGTTGTCGCGAGAATTCTTTATACCTGATCTTGACCGACGCCTGACGAGATGTGTTGCAAGTTGTGTGAAATGCATTTTAGCAGATCAAAAGCGAGGCAAACCTGTGGGCCTACTACATCCAATCCCGAAATGCGAAGTTCCGTTTGGAACTTTCCATGTGGACCAACTAGGCCCAATGCAAAGTACCAAGAAAGGATATCGATACATTTTTGCGTTTATTAACGGGTTTACCAAATTTTGTTGGCTTTTTCCAACCAAAAGTCTTGCTGCTAAAGAAGTTATACAAAACACAGAAGTAATCGCCGAAACTTTTGGTTATCCATGTAACATTATTGCAGATAGAAGAGGCTCTTTTATTTCGACTGATTTTAAGACTTATTGTGAATGTCATCAAATAAAAATTCATTTAATAACCGCTGGCGTAGCACGTGGAAACGGTCAAATCGAGCGACTACATTCAGTTGTTATCTCATGTTTGACAAAGCATTCGCTGGAGCATCCTGAAAAATGGTTTCGGAATGTTAAGCTTGTAGCGGAATGTATCCGCTTCAAAAAATTTTAAATGCAACGTATCATCGCTCCATTAAGACGACTCCATTCCATTTGATGATCGGAACAAAGATGAGATCAGATATGGATCTGCAGTTAATGGAATTAATCGAAGACGAAGTTCGGAACCACTACGAAAATAAGCGATTAGAGCAACGACAACAGGCTAAGTGTGCTATAGCGAAACTACAAGCAGAAAACACAAAGCAATTCAACAGAAGACGTCGACCAGCGACGAGGTATCGATTTGGTGACCTTGTAGCAATCGAAAGAGTACAATTTGGAACTGGTCTTAAGATTCGCCCGAAATTTTTTGGACCGTACGAAGTTACCGCTGTAAAAGGATTTGATCGCTACGATGTCAAAAAGATTGACAACCATGCGGGACCAAACTTAACCAATACCAGTGCTGACAAGATGAAGCCGTGGGCAGAAAATATGACTTCCGATGACGATGACGTTTATTTTAACTATATGCAGGTTAATGATGATGCTGACGTCATTGACCACTCATCTGAGGCAGATGAGTAGCATGGATGACCAAGTGTGGTGGACATCTCCAAATGTTCCAAAATTACAACGTTCCAAGAACGCAGAGTAGTATACACAAAACCGTAGAAACAGGTGGACGAGAACGCGGACGACGCTATTATTTTACTTCTCAATCCAATCGCACCGATCTTCTCATCGCTTGCTGTAAACGACAAAATTATCGATTCTTTCTTTCACACTTTATCTGGCACACAAGTGCTCGATCTATTAACTTTTCTTACGCATATTCACATACGAAGTCATACAGAATTCAACAACATTATAATCATCAAACATTATCAAATGCAGTTCGAGTCCAAACAATCGGTATGTCCCTGATCGATGTAGCTAATGTTGAAAAGTTCTCTGCGTTGAATTCGCCTTTGTAATCTCGTTATGATACATACTCGTTGCGACAACGATGCTGTTCAAAAATAATAGAATACAAGATTACGCAGAACAGCTCTCAAAAATGTTTTCGTCAGCGCATCTACGTCAAAATAGCAAACCAATATAGCTGAACTGTCAAATTTGTATACCTTTTGCATACAAAATTGTAAACATTGCAGTAAAATTTTATATTTTACATTAATTTCTCGGTTTTAGAAATAATAACGATATACTATAGAAATATACGATCTGAAATCTCAACTCCCAACATATTATGTCCAAAACTCTCAGAATGGATTACTTCGGACAAGATAAAATGATTACGACAGAAGCCACATTTCTACTTTGAAGCAATTAGTGCATAATTCATTAATAATTGTATAATAATAGTATAATAATTTGGCACAATATCCGAAACTGTTGTCCAAAGCGTGCATTAAAATCTACCAGCGCAGTTACTCCAGTTACAAAACTTTTTTCTATCATTCTTGGATGGCGATGGTGGTGGATTTGAACTTACTAACATTCGTTTTTTAATTTGGAATTAACCCTTTGATGTCAAATGTTGCTTATAGGCAACATTGTATATTTTCGGTCATAGTTGCCATAGTTTTTGTTATTTTTGCTAACGGTTTTTTCTGAACTGAAATTAATATGTGTGAGTATTCGTTTACGAAGTTACATTTTTAAAAGCTTTACAAATGTTCATTTCCGAGTTAGTTGAATTGGTGTTCAGATGTGTGAAAAAAAAAGTGAAAAAAGTTGTTCTACACAAATGCAAATAAAAACTAAACTCGCAAGAATTTTTTTATAAAAAGTGAATTTTATTATAAATAACAGGTAAGAAGATGAAATAAAGTTTGCAAAACTTAAAAAAGATTGTTATTGTTATGTCAGGAATTTCATGAACACAATGTAGCTTATAGGCAACATTTGTCCATAGTAGCAATACTATTTGTTTTGGTTTTTTCTTAGAAATGCGTCCAAAAGGTCTCACAGAATCAAAAATAAAACAATCAAAACGACTGGAATAATTCTGATGATGAAGGTGAAGAAGAAGAAGAGTTATATGATTCCAATTTGGAGAGAGTCATTGAAGACACAATTGATCAGGTAAGTGTTATTACGTTTTCGTTCTATTGAATCTATTGAAAGCCCTAAATTCGATTACCAGAATTGCTGAATAAGATGTACATGCTGATGAAATAGTTGAAAATGAAGGGGATAAAGAAAACATAGTCTCGGAAAGTTTTGAAAAAATCAATCTGGAGAGTTTGAGATGGACTTTCATCACAAAGTTCATCGTCGTCAACAAAACGTTCATACATATCAGAACCTCCAAAATCCATGCGTCTTGATTCACCCCGGTCATTGGGTTGAATGGGGAGCAAAAGGAAGGTGTAGATTATGTCATACCGGTATTCCAAAATAAAAATGTTCAAATTGTAAGGTACACTTATGTTGTAACCCACAAAAAATTGTTTTGCTCATAACGGTAAAACCAGAAGTGATAGAGGTTTGAAATTGATATCAGTTCAAATTCAAAGCTCAACCAATAACCTAATATATTAAAAGTATTTTTAACCACGCCCACTATAATTCTGACATCAAAGGGTTAATAAATAAATACATATTTTGTAAATGTGGTCATAAAAGTACATTTTATTGACATTATTAAATAAAACTTATAATTTACATTTTATATTGAAATTCAAAACTTTCATTTGTTTATTTCTTCTTCTACTTGTTCCGATGGCATAAATGCAGAATAGCTGCCAAGCTCAGATTTTGTTCATTTTTTTTTACCGGCCATCAGGAACGGAAGTGGCTGGTTTTTATCGGGGGCTGATCAGCCATCTTGGATTTATGACCGTTTGAAGGACAAATAAATGGTTTAATAAGTCACTTATCTCATAAACTAAGAGAGGTAGTGGAACCAACGAAGTACTGTTGGAAAGGTATTTTAATACCTTTCATTTATGTAATGCACATTTTTGTCCATAACATGGCTGTGAAGGAGTTATGTTGATTTTTAGAAAAATGTGACAAGTTCACCTTGAAAAAACAATTTATTTCTTCCAAACGGACACATTAAGGTATAAAACAAATTACAGTTATGGAAAGCTTGTTCTTTTACTTTTAAAATGGTATATAATATATTGTACTTACTGTTGGATTGCATTACTTTAGCTTTAGCTTTTACAAGCTGACCAGCCTCCGAAAAAACATGGCCACTTCCGGTTATAACGGTCTCAAATAACGGTAAAAAAAAAGAAAAAAAATCTGAGCTTGGCAGCTGTTCTGCATTTGTGCCGTTTCGATTGCCTCTCGACATTTTTCTCTGGGAGTGTTTCCACTGATGGTACATTAACCATCGATGAATCGTTTTCGATATTCTCTGCAAAGTATATATGTAAATATTTTGCACATCATGTTTGTGTTTTTAACAATCTTTCATACCTTCGTGTAATGTTAGGTTCTTGGCTGTAACATTATCTTCCTGGAGTAACAAGTTTACAATTTTCTTGTTCTTCCGTTTCTGTATCCTTTTCTCACGTTCTGGAGCCAACAGTGGACCATATATGGAGGGAGCGGCACCACGCTTCAGAATCCTCTGATAATAATTTAAAGCTTTTTAATACTGAATAATGGTAGAAAAACTCCTTTTCTTACCCATTTCAAACTGCATAATATTTTCGATATCATCAGCTGTGAAATGCTTCATGAAAATAAATGAAGTCTTGATATTAAAACTTGTTTTTTGTCTGCAAAAACTAATCCGAATTCGGATTGTTTTAGTGTCGGATGGAAATGAAAACCAGAAAGAGTGTTAACTTCGGTCTGGCCGAAGTTCATATACTCTACACTTTTACTTAACAACTAGGCGTGGCAATGGTTCAATTTTCCTTTTCAATCTCAAATAGCCTGTGATGACAGAGAATATTCGTGCCAATTTTGATGAAAATATATCTATTCGTTCTCCTGTAATCGAATTTTATTTAATTAGTGGGAGGACCACGCCTATTTGTGGTAGTCTGTTTTGGTCAGAGACAGTGGACTTCTGGACAAAATTTTAACCGGAAATTCGTTCTACAAGCTGGGAAATTGAGCTATAAGCATGGATTAATTTATATTCACTATAAAATGTAGGCGTGGTAATGGTCCGATTTTGCCGATGGTTCATTTTCAGTACGGATGAGTTTCTAGTGATAGACAATATTCGTGCCAAGTTTCATGAAGATATCTCTATTCGTTCTCTTGTAATGACAGATAGACAAACGTACGGACATGGCTAAATCGACTCAGGAGGTCACGCTGATCAAGAATATATATACTTTTCTATACCTGTCACGCCTCCTTTAACGCGTTACAAACGGAAGCAGTAAGTGAATATACCCTCTCACTTCGTGTGCAGGTCTCACACGGTTAAAAGACTTTTTTTTGTATGCTGTTGCTACTGACAGGTCAAATCAACCACTCCGCACAATTCTTTCGTTGAAGTGAAAACGTTTACAAACACATCCTCAACCGCTTGATGGTATACCGATTGTTGGACGCGCATAATTTTTTTTTAGTGTGATATCGAGCAACTTTAAAAGCTTGTTTTGAGGCGAACTCAAGAGGTCGTTTTTCTCAAAAAATTTTATTTTACATAACTAAAAGATATTTCAGCTACACACCCTCCACTTATGTTCTTGTTATTGTTTTTAAGATAATTAAAAACAAAAAAACTTCTTGCAGGTTTCTTTGGGCTTCAGACTTATAGCCTCACAAGAATTGAACATTTTTTGTGTGTATCTCCTTAAATATAGGATATACCTCCATGTTATTGATATCGTTAGAAAACCGTCAATAATGTTTGAACAACTTCACCGTTGCGGATTTCCTCCATTTTTGTTGTAATTTTTTTATTTGTTTTTATGTAAATGACAACAACATCAACAAAATTGGACTGCTTCCACAACTATAAAGTGACTCCAATATTATTTCACATATGTAAATGAACGGTAATTTGAATTCCTTTCTAAAGATATCAATATCATGGAGTTATCTCTTCTTGTTAAGGAGATACACATCGACAATTTTCGGCACAAGTCAGGCACAGTGGCATAACTCTAATTGTTTTGGTATTGGAACTCAAACTCAAAAGCTCTCGTCTAGTTTGGTCCGTTAAATTTAGGAATCCTATATCTTCTAAACTGTAGAAGACAGATTCATGTAAATGGTGTCCTTGGAAAGGTATTCGAACCATGTTTCATTTATCTAAAATAAAATTTTAATGAAAACCGTATAGTTTTCGGGACAATGAGATTTTAGATTTTTAGTAGCACTTTTTTAAATTCATTAATTTTTTCGTCATAAATCTAGTTTAGCCCATTAGACCCCATCTTGTTTTTTTTAACAGATTGTGCATTTGTGAGAAAATCCGAATGGAAAAAAACAACTCTGCTCGCGATTCATATGGGCATGAGGGCGTGTTGCAATCTAAAATCGTGATACGTATATGTATAAAACTGCTGCGTGTGGAATGTCTTTTAAAAGTGATGGTGTATATTGAATTCCGGTATACCAGAATAAAGGTAATGAAACGGCCCTTTTTTATTTATGGAAATTATTATATATTATTCACGTACTTTTTTAAGAAAGCGACGTTTTTTTTGGGATTATTTTAACTTCTTTTTACATAATCTGCATTAGTTACTTATAGGGACCAATTATTCAAAATATTTATTTACAGTTTAAAAGAAAACTAAATTACCTTTCTTTTGGTACCCATAACGCTGGGGTACACGTAGCAGTTTTGTATATATACGTATCCCGATTTTAGATTTCAACACGCCCTCGCTCTCACATTAATCACGAGCAGAGTTGTTTATTTTCACCAATCGATTTTCCTCGGAATTCCCAATTCCTGGAAAAAAATAAAAAAAAATCGGGACTAGTGGGCTAAAGTAGAGTTGTTCCCGAACATCAATAGCATATTTAAGGGCTTAAATAGGGCGCTTGTCGACCCCACCGATGTTGTTCTTGTTGGGCTCGGCACCAAAAACAACAACAAATTTTTTGCTGTCTTGTCGTTTCAAAGTTATAGCCCTTTAACGTTTGAAAAGTTCTTGCCTGTATCTCCTTAACCTTACAAGATATCTATATGCTATTGATATTACTGGAAAGGTAATTGATTATCTGTCATTTATGTAAAATAATATTTTATCGAAAACCGTTCAGTTATGGAGAAAAATGAAATTTTAGATATTTTGTAATATTTTTTTCTATTCATTAATTTCTTTCTAAGAATAATTTATAATTAACCCCCATAATTATGCCAATAATAAGAAAGTACAGCCATTAACCTTTTTATAGACGTATATATCTTTGGAATCAGTGTAGGATCTCAGGAGAAAGCGCATATTTGAAAATTTCACACAGGTACTCTCATAAAAGTGAAAAATTTTTATGAAAAATCGCGCGATTTGGAACAGATAGGTTTTACATAACAATGACACACGGTGTTGTTGTTTTTGGTGCTGACCCCAACAACAACCCCAAAAAGGGGTGGCAACTTCCGGTTCCGGTTTTACAGCCCTTTGAAATCTGAAATTAAACTGCCGATATCTCCTAAACTATAGCAGATATCGGATTTGGTACTGTTGGAAAGACATTAAGAATACCCTCCATTTATATTATACAATATTTTGTCGAAAACCTTATAGTTTTCGAGAAAAACGCAATTTAAGATTTTTAGTACTTTTTTCTCAAAAATCGCGCGATTTTTCATACAAATTTTTCATTTTAAAAGAAAACGCCTAAAACTGATTTTTTTTTTCATTTTTAGGCGTTTTCTCCTAAAATTCTGCACCGATTATTGTCAAATAAATTTCAAAAGATAGCTAAGGATACCTGCTTTCTTATTATTGGAACAATTATATGTCTTAATTAGGCATTTTACTTCGGAAAATATTAAGGAGCTGAGAAAAAAAGTACTAAAAATCTTAAATTGCGTTTTTGTCGAAAACTGTAAGGTTTTCGATGAATTCTTATATGATATAAATTCAGGGCATTCTTAATATCTTTCTAACGGTACCTATGGCAATCCGATATCTGGTACAGTTTAGGAGATATAGGCATTTAAATTTCAGATTTCAAAGGGCTGTAAAACCGGAACCGGAAGTTGCCACCTCTTTTTGGGGTTGTTGTTGCGGTCAGCACCGAAAACAACAACAACAACAAAAACAACAACACCTTGTGCAATTGTTATGTAAAACCTATTTAAGCCAAAAATCCACTGTGCCCGACGTGTTCCAAATTTTCAATTCTCTTGAGGATATAACACTGAACGCAAAGAGAGATGCTAGAATTTTGTTGGAATTATCATAAAAACAATAACAACCACAAAGTGGGAGGGTTTGTACAGAACTCAATCTGTTCCCAAAGCATAAACGGCTGTATTTCATTGTAGTAAGTGAGCCTGATACTGACAGTGTTAAAATGTCTTAACGTCAAAATTTTAGAAAAGGCACTGCTTTGGAAACATACGAAAATTGATTTTTTGGTAGCTGCTTGTGAAGGCAACTATTTTGTTAGTCGTGTAAGACTGAGTTCTAGCAATAAAAATGCACGCTATATAAAGGTATGTGAAAAATGTTTAAAATCGTTAATTTAGTGCCTGACTCTTCCTGAGTCAACCATAAAATGTTAGTCATGAAGTTCAAACCCAGTCCGCTTACAGGATAACTGCAGGTTCACAGTTACAAATAAGAAAATTCTGGTAGTTCAGAAAAGAAAAAATTAAAATGTTATCACATGTGACTTCAAATTTAATTTAGTCAAATTTCAAGCGCATGCATTAACATTTTCCATTGTTTCAAAAGTACTTTTTCATTTGAAAATGCTGTTCTGAATTCATTCAATAAATACATTTAGTATATCGATTCCTTTGTTTAGTCCTAATGTTATTGAGTTGAGAATGTATGAGCCATCAAATGGATTTTAAGATTGAAGTCCCCATGTAGTAGGCATTTTACTTGCGTATCATTTTTAGGTCATTAGTTATATGTATTGTATTAATGTTGGTCTATACTTCATTATAATTTATAAATCCAGGCAAAAATACTTACGTAAGCTTATATTATATTTAACGTTATAAATAGCAGTTTTTCTTCAAAAATTCACTAATAGTAATAAATGATGTTTCTACTTTGCATTCGTAGATAAAATTGCTCTACTAGTACTACAGCCACTTAAGTAAGCGGAATGCGGATCTGTATTTTATGTGCTAATGTTGAATTAACAAATAAGAATTTATTGAAATGTAAATATTTATTTGTTAATAATCAATTAATGAAATCACATTTCTCCGCACACACTAAAAAGGGACACTAATTTTAATTTTATTTAAGATACCCGAAGAAATTGGAAATAGTGGAATAATTGGTGTCTGTTCTTGGAAAATATTTAAAGAACGTTTACCTATCAGGAAATAATAAGTTTCGTTAATGTAAACGAAGTAAGGCGAGTTCATTGCGGATAAGAAAGACCGCCAAGACGACGAGGCACAAGTCAAGTACACCAGCAACTTTTGATGCTTCAGGCGGTCGAACGTACGCTGAAGTCATCCAACCCCAAAACGTGGGGTACTATCCGTAGTAATATCAACAATACAAAGAGCAGCACCAGTGGTAATATCAACATTTCTAGCTCTTCGTCAACAAGCAGAATGGCATCATCAAATCATCGTGGAGGAGGTGCAGCTAGCTCGGGACTGCAAATTGGCTCTGCGTGGTTTCAACGCAAAATAAATTTGCGACCACAGCACCGAGGTGTGCACTTAGTTACCGAAGAGATTCTCAGACAAATGCCTGAATTAACACAATTTTCCGTTGGATTATGTCATATTCAAAGTAAGTAAAACTAAAAATTGTTTGGTTCATTGAGTGCTATTAATCTAGTCAAAAGTATCAACAAGTTTAAGAAATTGGTATTAGCTGAGTGACCCTGCCTTTTCTACATTGTTTGATTTTACAATCTTGTTTTAACGTTACATATATGTACATATCTGTCTATACATATCTACATAAGTATTGTCACATTATGTACGCATTATTGCTATTGTGGTTTATAAAATAAATAATACTTAAGGAATGTATCCGCAGTACATAGTATACATATATACAGCTGCAGTCAAAAAAATAGTGGGAAGGCACATATATTTTTTGGAATATGTAATTGTTCAATACTTTTAGCAATGACTAAATGATCTACATAAAAAATGTGCGAACGCATGTTTTTATTTGTTTAATTTTTATGCTTTTTGTGACAAACTAAAAGTTTAATTTTCAAAATAATAGTCGTGTGTTAAAATAATAAAGAACTATTTTTAATGAAAAAAAAAACAAAAACAGGTAATTAATAATTTTGTATGTTATTGAAACGAAAAATAGCAATAATTTTTCAATTTTCATTCAAGCATTCTGTAAAGAAAACAGCATTAACCAGAAAGAGTGTTAACTTCGGCCTGGCCGAAGTTCATATACCCTACACACGTTTACTTAAAAATTAGACGTGGCAATGGTCTAATTTTTTTCCTTTTCAATCTCAAGTATCCTGTGATGACAGAGAATATTCGTGCCAAATTTGATGAAAATATCTCTATTCGTTCTCCTGTAATCGAGTTTTATTTAATTAGTGGGCGGATCACGCCCATTTTTTGTATTCTGTTTTGGTCAAAGACTGTTGATTTGTGAATAAAATTTCAACCTCAAATTCATTCTACAAGCTGATAAATTGAGCTATAAGCATGGATTAATTTATATTTACTATAAAAAGTAGGCTTGGCAATGGTCCGATTTTGCGCATTTTATACGAATGAGTTTCTGATGATAGACAACATTCGCGCCAAATTTGTTAAAGATATCTCTATTCGTTCTCTTGTAATCGTGATTTCCACAGACAGAAAGACAAACAGACAGACGGACGGACATGGCTAAATCGACTCAGGAGGTCACGCTGATCAAGAATATATATACTTTTCTATACCTGTCACGCCTCCTTTAATGCGTTACAAACGGAAGCAGTAAGTGAATATACCCTATTCACTTCCTGTGTAGGGTATAATAAAAATGCTGGAAGAGTAGTCCGCCTTTCTAAGTTCCACCCATTCATGGCTTCTATAGAAATTAACAAAGAATTACATTTTGGAGGAAGTGTGGAGACTTCCGAGATACAAGTGGAAAATATCATGCCTTGCAAGCACGTATTAAGCAGATAAATACGTACTCAAAAAAAATTCCGTGTGTTGCACATTCAGTCAATTGCTAAGTGTTTGTTGGTTGCTAAATGTGCTGCAGAATGCTCTTCAGAAGCTACAATATTTTTCTAATTTGTTGGAAGCCTATTTAAATTATTTTCTGCTTCCACCTATCGATGGGGTCAATGGTATTGATAAATTCAGAGACAAAATTTCCGATTTAAAGAGACTGTCAATCTGCCCTAGCTGATGCCGAAATTACGAAATTTTATACGGTTTTAGCCAGGGCTGGGGAGCCAGGCCAAAATATGACAGCTCCAGCTCCATAGCAATGTTTTTTAAAAAATTTGCTCCAGCTCCGGAGCGATGTTTTTTAAAAAATTTACTCCAGCTCCATACCGTCTATATATGTACTTCTATTAGTAATATTTTCCCTATAAAGTTCAAACACAGCAACTGATCATGATTAAACTAAATGTTCCAAACTTAAATGATATACATCCTCTAATATAACATAACATAAAGTTAACGTAAAATGTTGGGATATTGTCTATCCATGCAACAATTCTGATAGTCAATTGACACTGAAAATTTTGCACAGTTAACGGAATAAAAAGTTAAAGGTTAGAAAAACTGAAATGTATTTTTTGACATATGAATATAGGACGTTGCGAGCATAATGTCCACAAGTCATACTTAACAATATTAAACAACCAGCTTCAAATAATAATGGAACAAGAGGCAAGGAAGTTGTGTTATGATTTTGATATGATTACACTCGCGCTTTACAAAACAAACAATTACAATTAAAAAACATTACAAAATGAAATCGGCTTTTTTAGGCGCGAGTGTATGTATAGACGATATTAGTATTTAACTATAAAAATTAAGTAATCATGGCTATATGACAAGAAACAAGAAAAAACCAGTAAGAAAGCTATATTCGGCCTGGCCGAATCTTAGATACCCTACACCTAAAAGTTTTAAAAAAAGTGCCGAAGCTAGGGGGTGGCGGTCCACTCTGGGCGGCACAATGTCGGGGGCGGCAGTTGTGGAAATCAAGTATTGACTTATTGCATTCTAGGCATTTTTGGGGCTACAAGTTGATTAACCGTCCCGGGGTCCATGAGACCTAGCTACGCCTCTGTATAAATAGTAGGCGTGGTCATTACCTTTTTCAAAACAAAATAACTAGCTTAGTTGTTTTATAATTGTGTTCATTTAAACTTTATTTCCGTGGTAATAAACTTTTTTTCATACTGCTATACTGTATATGTAGTGTAAAAGTGGGCGGACCGCACCCAGTTTTGATGTAATAATGTTTTTTTGTAAGACAAGTTGTTATCTAAAGTTTTATTCAGGAAGTTTATATATTTAACAATATAACCCTCTTCTGCCTGTGTAACCTAAAAGTGGGCGGATCACGCCCATATTTGGCACATTCACGGATAATGCTACTCTATACCCAGGAATGATTTTGTTGTAATAGCTCAAAAACGAACGCTGATATCACATTGTTAATAAAAAATAGGCGTGGCCGTGGACCGATTTTGCCCATTTTCAATACCAACCTGCCCACCACATAAAGCAATATATCTGCAAAGTTTCATCACGCTATCTTCATTGGTTCTCCTGTGATCGTGATTTCAACAGACAGACAGACGGACGGACATGGCTAAATCGACTCAGGAGGTCACGCTGATCAAGAATATATATACTTTTCTATACCTATCGTCTCTAGTTCTATGCGTTACACATTTCGTTACAAAGTGAATATACCCTTACCTTAAGGTGTTGGGTATAAAAACTACTTCAAAAGAAAATAAGTCTGGCCAAATGGAAGCTCGATAATTGGATTCCATAATGTTTTCTTAAATCTTTCAGTATTGAAATAGTTTTTATTTCAAAGGAGCCGAAGCCGGAGGCGGACCTCTAAATGGCTACGGCTCTGAGTCCGGCTCCTTTGGGCAGCTGAAAAAAGCTGCGGCTCCGGCTCCTTTAGGTTTCTGAAGTAAAGCTCCGGCTCCTGCTTCTTTCAAAATACCCAGCACCGGCTGCTCCGACTCCGGAGCGGCTCCCAGCCCTGGTTTTAGCACTATTAAACAAGTTTTAGAAGACATCTCAAATAGTTTCAACTATTTGACAACTGTATGACAAGTTCTTTGGCTCTGTTGCTCTCAACAAGAACAAACTATTATCCCAGCTACAATCAGGCTTTCGAACAGGGTACAGTTGTACGACTGCTGTATTGAAGATTACTGATGCTATCCGAATTTTTTATGACCAAGATTATCGAACTCTTCTTTGTTTGATTGACTTCTCTAATGCTATGTTTACACCGACCCCAAATGCGCACTCGCAATCACGCATTTGAAAACTGTTTACACCGCTTTGTTCGCATTTGGTTGGACATTGATCAGACTAATATCACGTTTACACCGACGCTAAATGGCTCATTACGACCAAAACCCAGAAATGAGAAGCCAAATGATCCCATTTCCCATACAAATTGCCAAATCACTCATTATCGAAATCATCTCATTTTGGCGAAATGAGATCCAAACGAGTTGTAAAATAATATTTCGAATCAGCCTGTCGTAGGGAAAAATAAAATCCCAAAACAAAACAAGGGAAATGGAAGGGAAATAATGTCAATTAGCTGCCAAAAAACAATTGTAAAAAAAATCAAGCAAACAAAAAACATAAATTTGGTCTGATCAATGTCAAACGAAATTCAAACAATGCGGTGTAAACACTTTTTAAATGAGTGATTACAAATGCGCATTTGAGGTCGGTGTAAACATAGCATTAATTTATATTTTTTGTTTGCCTGATTTTTTTTATAATTGTGTTTTGACAGCTGATTGACATTATTTTCACTGTTTTGTTTTGGGATTTTGTTTTTTCCCTACCACAGTGATTCAAAATATTATTTTGCTTTGCATTTCATTCGCATTTCAAATTTATTAAATTTGATTTGTTAAATCGTATGAACATTTTTAAAATTTCGCTTCGCATTTGGGAAATAGAGCTCAAATGCGCATTTGGGGTCGGTGTAAACGTAGCATTATGCAATTCCGATCTGCAAGAGCTATAAATAAATTTTTCGTTTTTTTGACAGAAGGAATATAACAGCTGACAAATGAAATACACCACGCGCATTTAACGTTTGTTGTTTGTACTTTCACATGAGTTTGCAGACACGAGGCATAATGGATGCTCAATTTCCAAGAAAAAAGTTGATAATCGAGGCGAAAGCAAAGAGGCTATCGTCTGGTGTAAAAAATAGTTTGTGCATTTGCAAGTTGTGTCGAATTTTTATACATTTGTTTTATAATTTCGGTAATTTGTGAGTTGTTCTGGAAACAATTAAAATGAGAAAGTAAATATATATCAAATAAATCGGTATCATTTCATATTAAAGTGATTTATATGTTAAAAAGTGAATAGTTATTTTGTTGTGTAAAAACCAGGGTTCGGAATATATCCCTCAAACGAACAACTTTTTTTATATCCCTCACAAAAAAACGATCTCAAAAGATGAAAATCTGTTTTGACTCATGAGCGATTTTTATTTTTTCATCTTTGTTCAAAAAAATACATATCGCTCACGTTCAAAATAATTTCGATCTTCCAACAAAACTATCACTTGGGATGAAAAAAATTCTCATCTTCAAGTATTTCGATCCCTCAAGTTCAAAACATTTCGTTTGTTGACGAATAGCGATCACAGAAGATGAGAAAACTTCGGGTTTCGCACCATAACGATCTTCGGTGATGAAAAAAAGGCTGCGCAGGCAAAGAATCGATCTTTGAAGATGAAAATAATTTCGACGCAGGATCGAAAAAAGCAGCGCAGCAGAGTTGAACAGCGTGGGTTTTGTTGGTGTTTGGATGGTTCGCTTCGCGGCAGAGACAATTGCTTGAAAATGAAGTTTTGTTTGTGTTTCGTATGAATATGTTTTTGTTGGATTTGGTATACAATGAATTGAAATTAATTTTGCATGGTGTGGAGTGTGAAGGAAAGTTGTGAAAGTAAATACGTAAAATATTAATATGTAAAAATATTAATAAGTAAATTGTTTTCTACCATATGTACATTATTCTAATATATTTTATACATATTTCTATTATAAATGTTTATTATGAATTATGTATTTGCTCTCCGATTGAAAGCACTGATTGTGCCGCGTTACATTCGTCAATTTTATTATCCGACGGGGATTTGAAAACATGAATTCAAAAACCTTTTTCCTTTGTAAAATTTGTTACCTGTTGGCCCTCTAATAATCAATCCTTTTTCATTCCAAAAGTAATTATTTTCAAGGCCGATATACAAATTTGCCTTCCATTCACACATGTACATATATATTCAAATGCCTACCTGCAAAATTTATTGTAACGAGCTCGTAGAAAGGGTTGAGTAATAAATTTTTGCAATTGCTTTACGTTTTTTATGCAGGACATGGTCAAAAAAAATGTAAAGATATTCATATGTATATTGGGATGGATTGAGAGAAAGCCAAGATTTTTTGAGAAAATTTCTTTAAAGTCAGCAGTTGCAAAAAAAAAAATCTCCTGTGTTTCAATATCAGTGAATAATAATAAGGGAAAATATAATAGGAAGATATAAGAAATATATATATATATAATGAATATGTATAAAACATATTAGAATAATGTACATATGGGAGAAAACAATTTACTTATTAATATTTTACATATTAATATTTTACGTATTTACTTGTGAAAACTTTAAATAGTTGTTGTGAAGTTGTGAAAACTTTCCTTCACACTCCACACCATGCAAAATTAATTTCAATTCATCGTATACCAAATCCAACAAAAAAATATTCATACGAAGCACAAACAAAACTTCATTTTCAAGCAATTGTCTCTGCCGCGAAGCGAACCATCCAAACACCAACAAAACCCACGCTGTTCAACTCTGCTGCGCTGCTTTTTTCGATCCTGCGTCGAAATTATTTTCATCTTCAAAGATCGATTCTTTGCCTGCGCAGCCTTTTTTTCATCACCGAAGATCGTTATGGTGCGAAACCCGAAGTTTTCTCATCTTCTGTGATCGCTATTCGTCAACAAACGAAATGTTTTGAACTTGAGGGATCGAAATACTTGAAGATGAGAATTTTTTTCATCCCAAGTGATAGTTTAGTTGGAAGATCGAAATTATTTTGAACGTGAGCGATATGTATTTTTTTGAACAAAGATGAAAAAAGATATTTATCAGTGAGGATGGAAATATTGTTATCTTCAGTGAGGGATATAAATTGAGCGATATAAAAAAGAAACGTTCTCCGAACCCTGGTAAAAACTGAACTAAAAACATGGCTGCATGTGTTTTTTTGTGAATATTGTGTGAAATACATAAATATTTTCGCATAAATATATGTATAATACTTTATAATAAATATAAAACATCCTTCTAGCTCAAAATGCAATGAAAATATTCGAGTTATCCCTCAGTTTTCTCCTCAGGATGTTCATATGTTGGTCTTCATTGCGCCGCTGAGCAAACAAACGGGCTAAAAAAATTGATACTGCCATTTCAAAATCACAATGAAAATCTTCAAATATTCACAAATTCACAAATAATTCACAACACTCGAAAACGCTATTATCAAGTGCCTTTGTCTAATTTGTTTTATGTATAGTGTTGCCTACGCGCATTTGCACTGAATTTTGCCCGAAATCTTTGTGTTTCTAAAAATTACTTAGAAAAATGCTTGAAATACTGTACACATGGCAACATTTTCTGTCTGCAAACAACGAAAGTCTGTAAATTTGCGTAATGGTGGACGAAAACGAAAATAACCAGCCGAAAAGCTTAGTTTATAGGTCGTCTGGCTTCATTTCGTTTTCGTTTTTGTTTGTGTTTTCGTTTTCAAACTATTTACATTATAAGGCTGTAAGTCTTACAGCCTTATAATGTAAAAAGTTTCAAGCCGTAAACGAAAACGAAACATATGTTTTTCATGAGTTTTGTTTTGTGCTTTTCGTCATTTTTCGTTTGTTTGACAATTGAGCATAACAAAACTCGAGTAAAATCCGCTAAACGAAAAAAATGCTTGTTGGTATTTTTACATGCTTTGCAGATTTTATCAGCTACGCGAGGTATAATGGATCGGCAGTTTCCAGGAAAAAAGTCGAGAAACCAAGCGAAAGCAAGAAGGCTATCGCCTAGTGTAAAATTGTTTGTGTTTTGCAAGTTGTCGAATTGTATGTGTCGAATTTGTATGTGTATAGTGTTGTGTACAGTGTTGCCGACACGCTTTTGCACTGAATTCTACCCGAAATCTTTGCGTTTCTAGAAATTACTTATAAATATGCTTCAAATATTGTACACATGGCAACATTTTCTCTCTGCAACACAACGAAAGTCTGCAATACGAACGAAAAGCTTCTATTATACTAGTTTGGCTGTTTTCGTTTTCATTTGTGTTTTCGTTTTCAAACTATTTACATTATAAGGCTGTTAGTGTGCGTGACTAAATTATATAAATAAATAAATAATGTATTGTCTGCCATAGCCAAACGCATGGGAGCGTACCGTAGAGTGACTAGTATACTTGGAATATTTCGACAATTAAAATCCCTTAAAGCAGAATCCTTAAGAGATCTTTAAAGTAACTCCACAGTAATAACAGAAAATTCGTTAGAGGCGTGTTTGCCGAACATTTAAATAGCTTTACGAACTTACCTGGCTTTAATGATTTCTAACTGCAGTGGAGAACGATCTTTTTCGATATTAGAGCTAACGAATGCGATGGGACAAAATCGTCTAAATAGCATAGTCTTAATGAACATTGAAAATAAATTACATCAAGAAATAGATTTATCCATTATAATATCAAAATTTGCTATTATTAAATCGAGAAAAGTTTGTTTGTGAATACTGTATTGTATTTTATGATTATACAGCAATTGGGGGTTACTAACTCTTGTCACAGGCCCTCGTGGTCTTAATGCGGCACTGCGTATACAGGGTGTTTCGGGTGCATTTATACGCGGGATGTTTTCGTGAAAAAAGAAAATCCATATTTGTTGGCTAACAAAAAAATTTGTCCTTTTTGAAGTCCTTAGAAGTAACATTTCGAAAAATTCTTATTCGACGTATACATCATAAAAGAAACCTATGTGCAAAATTTCACCGTTCTAGGTCCAAGGGTTTAGCCTGTGCGTTGATGGGAAATGAGTCAGGCCTTTCATTTTTATATACATATATATATAGATGAAATAACTCGTTATCTCAAATAATCAGGTTATTTCAAAATGAGATAATATGCGATAATTATTTCAAATCATTTCTGAAATAATTATTTGAAATATAATAACATTCTTAGTTGAAATAAAGTGGTCATTTGAAATGATCACGCAGGTTCTATAATTATTTCGAGTATCTAGATTTTGGAGAAACTAGTTTTTAAGCGAATGAAAAGAAACTCTGGAACTATTTAACTTTCTGGAAAATTAAATCAGTTTCAGATAAGATCATGATTAATCACCAATTTTCAATTCTTAAAATAGTACAAAACATTTATATTAATGAATGCATATAAATATATGATACATGACAATATTCATAATTTAAATAGGTTTGGGAAAAATTTATGTATATTGTATTGTATTGAATATGAACATTATTACAAATGCGATTAGTGTACTATTGTGCGCCGCTGATTTCAATGGTCATTCATTGATCGCTGGCTGTGTGGATGTGTGATCTCAACAGTAGCTCTTATCAACAGCAGGTACTGCGACGACAATGTGTTACAATAACAACAATTCATTGTTCTGCAAGAAGAGGCTATTGATGTGTAAATGTCTGTGTTGTTATTGTTGATTGTTCACATTAAATGGGTATAAAAGACTTAAAGCAGAGGGATTTAGATAGGTAGAAAAATTAGTACTTCGATAGAAATGTAATTAGTCGTGCGCCGATTTAAAATTGGTGGTTGTTTTTACTAATTTTTGTGAAATCGTGAATTGCATTTTAGTTAAATACTCCTTAAAAACTGTTAATGCTTCAGATTTGGCTTTTAGAAAATATATTTTTGTAAACTGTGAAAAGTCATCAATAAATGTTATGAAGTACTTACCACCGCTTTGCGACGCAATACACATTGGACCACAAATATCTGTATGCGCAACTTCCAGTGGAGTTTTAGAGAAAATATTTTTATAACTAGCGAAGGGTTTAGCAGGTATATTACACAATGCGTAAGTTATCCTCGATAGGTCTTTAGGTACTGTTAACCGTAGAGCTATCCTGGTGTAGAAAACTACATTTTTAAAAGTTATTTTTCAAACATTCGTCAAAGTATACAATATATCATTCTCAACTTTTGTTACATTGTTTTATTATGAAATATGAGCTAAAATCGGGGAATGACAATGTAATATTGATTAATATATTTAAGATATTTAAAAACTTCAGTATAAAGCCCTAAGGTGTAGAAAACTACACCTGAAGAAGAAGATGAAATGAAGAAGATTTTTCCTTGAGAAGTGTTGAAGATTACCAAACGGCTTACGAAGAACTATAGCTATCTTATAACATTTCTGATGATGATTCCGTGGAAGATGAAGACTCACAGGATAACTTAGATTGTGATTCGTTGTTCACGTTTAAAGATGGTATTATTTGGAGTACACCTTTTCTATCAAAAGGCCATAGCCAAGCATCAAATGTGTTGCGAAAGAGGCCTGTCATAACTACCACCGCTTCGTCTGAAGTAAAATGGTTGGAATTATGCGGAGAAACAAGTTATCAATTCCTCCAAAATTATTAAAATGCAAAAAGTCAGCACTTTACAGTTCGTCTTTTGCTTTCAACCCAAACGCTAATCAGATGTTGTATTGGCAGAAAAAATAAATGTACTGTCCTCCAAAGCACCTTAAATAATTCAGGAGGAATTCTCTGAGATGACAGTAAGAAATTACCTCAAATAATAAAATTTTACGCCCAAAAAAAGGGCGGAGTCGATACCGTCGACAAAACGGTTTCGGATTACAGGATCGGCAGTGGTGCAAGGAAGGGGGGAAAAGTGGAAGCATTATAATGCTATGAGCTTCCTAAAAGCAGTTAATTGCAGGAGAAGGTAATTCTTCTTTCGCAGAACGCTTGAAAACACACCAACAGAAACCATTCAAGAAAGCCGAAGCTCAACGAAGTAATTGACAAAACATGGCAGTCTTTTGCAATATGCTTGATGCATTAGCATTAAATGCTTATGTATGTTATATACAACTAGTACGTAAAGACAACAAAACATTGTGAAAAAATATTGTAAATATTTCTTCTCTATATACAACAGATCCTAATTGGCTCAAAAAACAGGGAAAAAACACATTCACAAGCACTTTTGACATCCGTTTCTAAACGTGTATCTGAAGTAGGCGAAGATGAACTAGCCCAAAAGGTCCAAAGACTAGATGCAATTCCGAAAATATAAAAAAGGGGAAGATGTTTCCTGTGTACTTTAGGGAAAAACTTAAATGTTAAATAAAGGGTTTTCCAATAAGAGATATAATTTTGAATAGCCCGCTATTTCGGTACCTGTCACTTTTGAAGCTGTTACGCCATTACTAAAAATGGAACGATACACGCTGCGACAACGCATTGAAATTATTAAAATTCACAACAAAGAAGGTGAAAATTTTGCAATCACAGTTCGCAAAACTAAAGCATTTTTGGGTCGTCGTGAAGCACCTTGTCGGACCGCAATACAGAAATTGGTGGAAAAATTCGAGCTGTTGGGACAACTTAGTGATGTGAAGAATAAAACCCGTGCACGTCGCTCAAGAACAACTGAGAATATTGCTGCTATAGCCCAAAGTGTTGAGGATAACCAGGGTTTGTCCATTCCTCGTTGTTCTTTGGAATTGGGCATTCCACAAACGTCATAACACCGTATTTTGCATAAAGACTTGGGTCTTAAGGCTTATAAAATTCAGTTAACACAAGAACTCAAGCCGGCCGATCATCAACAACGTCGTGTCTTTGCTGATTGGGTCCTTGAAATGCATGAAAATTATCCGGAATTCCATCGAAAAATCATCTTGACTGATGAGGCCCATTTCCACCTCGGTGGCTACGTCAACAAGCAAAATTGTCGCATCCGGGGCTCGGAAAACCCAAGAGTTATTGTTGAGAAGCCTCGTGAGAAGCCAACGTGTGACTGTTTGGTGCGGTTTATGGTCCGGCGGGGTTATTGGACCTTACTTTTTCGAAAATGAGGTTGGATCAACAGTTACTGTGAATGGATTCCGCTATCGAGAGATGATTAATGATTTTTTATGGCCGGAGTTAGATGGTATTGATCTGGACAACGTTTACCTTCAACAAGACGGCGCTACGTGCCACACAAGCAACCGACCTCCAAACCATTGATCTTTTACGGAAAAAGTTTCCTGACCGTGTTATCTCTCGAAGTGGTAATCACAATTGGCCACCGAGATCTTGTGATTTAACACCTTGCGACTTCTTCCTTTGGGGCCACGTGAAAGATAAGGTCTACGCCAACAGCCCAGCGTCGATTCAAGACATCAAAGATGGAATTCGTGAGGCTATCGAGGACATAGGGCAGCCACTTTGCGATTTGGTTATGGAAAATTACCTGAAAAGGATATGGTCCTGTAAGCGTGGTCGTGGTGGCCATTTGGCTGATGTTGATTACAAAATAAACATGCGATAATTTATCTCAAAAAATGGCATTTTTCTTTGAATATCAAAATTACATCTCTTATTGGAAAACCCTGTATAATCATGAATCTGCAAAAAAGTATATCCAAAGCAATGCACAAAAGAAACATATGCAAAAACCGTGTATGTTTTCATTTTAAATAGTGTAATATTATTTTTAAATAATGAATTTTTAAAAAAACTGTAAACATTACAGAAGTTTCTTGGAGAGTAAAGGAAAACCTCTGGGTGTAGAAATCTACACTTCAGGGTAGCATTATGAATATTTTTCTGGGGTAGCTCTACGGTTAAAAAATTCATTCCTCGCACGATAATGCCCCACAATAAAGCTTGCAAATCCTTGAAATTTATGTGACCAAATTTTTTATGCCAACTTTCAGTCACTAACAGCACTTAGGACGTAATGTTTGATTTCCCTTAGACGCACTTAGACCGCTAGGGTCCATTGTGATGCCATATGGATCTCACCCCCAAAATTTCCTCCACGACGAGCTTACAGGTAGCAAGTAGCATACCTATACATCAGTTATCGGGGTTTATAACTAGTTCAGTTTCCTGGCGGGCTAATTCATCCGCTCAGCAGTTCCCTGGAATGTTACTGTGTCCTGGAATCCAGCACAGTTTTATAGACAACTGCTCTGCCATCTCATTTAAAGCTTTAACCACAACCAAGGCTACCAGCTACAATATACAAGCTGCAAATGCAGCTGACTTCCAGTGATAGCGGCGTGAAGCCAGCAGCAAATGTCAAAACGCGAATCTGTTGATACAAGGGTAGTCCCAGAAGTACCCGACCTGACGTATAGATGGCGATTGTTGTTTGAAAAGAATGACTATGGTAGAGAGTACCAACTTTATAAAGCTTAAGTTTGAAGTTTGACGACGCTACGTTGTTCAGTATTTGTTTGGCAGCCATCAATAGTGAACGCTTTTAGTGAATTTGTAAACATGAAAAAAATTGGGTGCCGCGATTACGCGGCAATCCTCACGGATTGCCAGCACTTCCGATTAGAAGACGTTCAAGAGTCCGGTAAACGAAAATTTACTTCTGTCCCAAGAACTTCACAGTAAACCCCACCACCAACTCTTGCATGCATTTTCAAGCCATCGGTATACCAATGTATACTCTCGCTGCCTGGCAGTGTCCCATTCTCACACTCACACTATGGCCGGTATTACCGACCCAAAGTTTTTCAAGGGATGAAGCCGGACGGGATGAAGCCGGACGGACCGAGTACCTGGCTTGCCCTTAGAAGGTACTTTTTGTCCTTATAGGTCAGTTCAGCCGACAAGGCAGGAGACTTAAGCGCCTCCACCATATTATATATACTTATTGTTATTTGTCCGTGTAATCACAACCGCTTTTTTTGCATCAAATTTAACTCTGTTTCCGTTCTCAATTATTTTTTCGACCGATAAATAATTTGAGGTTAAATCCGGCACATATAAAGTTTTTAAGGTGACCGCGACTTGATTTGAGATTTACTTCTCTTAAACTGCTTTAACGCTTTCGCCACTTGCCATTAGCACTACCTGATTTATGGGCTTATAAGAACTGAAGTAGCTTTTATTTTTACACATGTGTGAAGACGTTCCACTGTCCAGAATCCATATGTCGTCGTTTTTACCATTCAACGCAACCGCACCTAAAAATGTTTAGTCTGCACATTCTGTGGTTTCTGTTGATCTTTTAACAACTGCCTGTGATGCTGCGTTTTGACCTTTTCTACATTGCCGTTGAATGTGACAACGCACTTATAACACTTTAAGCCCTTATTTTTATTTACAACTTTCGACTCGTTATAGTTTTTTACACGCGCTCGGTGTAGATCAGCTCGGACGGAACAACTCCCAAGCTTATTATAGCCAAAGCCTTTTTGTAAATCACTTTATAAACCCTTTGTTCATTCGCAAAGGCTTCATTTGGACACTTCGTTTCTACTACCGACCAGTTTTCTAGCGTTCTTGAATAGCTCCTCCTCATCTGGATAGACCAGGTTACTTAATTTTCACCCTTAAATTTCTCGATAGTAGTCAAGGTGGCCATTTAAAAAAATTTAGTTTAATTACTATCCAAAGAAAAATTTACTTTTATACGCAATATGTATTGTATAACATACAATGTATAATAGATTGAAATATTTTTCGACACGAAATTATTAATTTCTTTTCGACATACGAAAACAAGCTGCAGTGACTGGGCCCGTAACCTTTGTTGGAGCTTTTTCCTGTGTTAAATAAGAACAAAGTAAACAGCTTATTATACTGTTAGCTATACTGGGCGAAAATTTTTTCAAGATCCTTCCGGCTTGAAGATTTCTCTATAGCATTGATTAGAGAATTTTATGGTCGGACAAAAATTTGTACTTAATACCGTATTTAAAAGCAAAGTGCGACCAAAAATTTTTTTCGGAATTTTTATTCCAAATTTTAACTTTGGACTTAACTTAACTAAATTGTCTCAAAAACTGTTTGACGTAGGAACCTAATTTAAAAAGGATATTAAGAAGCGGACATTTGGCTTTGAAAATCAGCAAGCAAAAGTTAAATTGATCTAACCATTATTTTCGGGGAAATATAAAAACGCTTTGTGATATAAAATAAATATAGAAACGCAATTATTTCTATTTCAAAACTTGGTGTTCGATGTGCCACGTCTTCCCGACGTCAAATCGATCTCAAATTTTCTACAAATTACTTTTTCATGAAATAGTACAAGTTTAGAGGGCGGCGTGGTAAAAATGTTATGGTCGAAAAATAAGGTCCACCCTAATGTACATAGATGTGTTTTGGCTGGAAAAGAACAGCTGGTTTGTATAACAGGGTGCTTTATATAACAATCTTTAAATTTTCGAAAATAGTTCTCGTTTTCTTTTCGATAGCCATTTCATCATAGCTTATTTTCATCCTTCGATGATTATTGTCTTAATCCCTTTGTAGTTTTGTAGTTTTTCTATAACGCTTTTGCGAACTAATTTGAGAGACTAAATGTGAAGCACATAAAGAATGTGTTTTAGCTTCTTATTTTGTATTCTATTCTATATATTCTATAGATCATTGTGAAGTACACAATTTTTTTAATAAATCTGGGCTGTAAACAAAAGTAATGCCATGATAAAAAAGACCGTAATAGCTAAATGTCATATAAAGAGCGGTCGTATAGTCAGGACTAGGTGTGTTTTGTTTTATTACGCTGCATGTATGAAAACTATAACTCTAAAGTAAAACTCTAATATTAGTATTCTATGGTTATCGTCTTTTCAGTTCTTCATACTTCAGCGAGTTTGGCCTTGAATGAAAGTTGGGATCCTGATGTACGGTTAGTATTAAAATATATGAACCACATACGAAAATTCGTATATCTTATACAATAATTTTATTTAAAACGTAGCGACGATATGGAAATGATGTTGAACAAAATAGTTCCCGAAGGACTACCTTATAGGCATTCGTGTGAAGGACCTGATGACATGGTGAGTTAACAAACTGTTCTAATTAGAATAGTTGACAGGAGAGAGCTTTTATTGCTTGCAGCCGGCACACGTGAAAGCGTGCTTCCTGGGTAGTTCATTGACAATACCCATAACGGATGGCAAACTTTCTTTGGGTACATGGCAAGGTGTCTGGCTTTGCGAGCATCGTGATCAGGCGGGCTCTCGGAAATTGGTAATAACATTATCTGGATGTCCACGGGAACCAGTGCGTAGTCCATTGTCGCCGGTATCTCCGATAGCGTCAACATCCAGTTAGGGAAGGCCTCGCTCCACCCGCGATAGTCGGTAATTGCGGGGGAGCGACAATAATGATATCATTTCGTCGAAATTAATTTTTAATAGAAATTTAGCTAATACCAAGTTGCAGAGAACAACAGAAATCACAACTACAAAATCCGAAGGCAACACAACTATTAATGCGAATACAACATCAACCACTATTAATAGGATAAATAAAAGAAGTTTATTACTAAATCAGCTACATTTAGATTTAAATGTAAACCTAAATTCGATTACTGATGCTAGATTAAAAGTAGTGGGAGCGGAAGATGGTAAAACATTAGCCGCAGCAGCAGCAACCGTCACAACAGTGCCTCAACAAAAACTACAAAACCAACAATTCAAGCAAGGAACTACAACTACAATTCCATCGCCATCGTTGTTAAAATCATCAACGGCATTAGCTAAATTCAACAGAATTATAGAAAGTACAGTATCAGCAACATGCGCGAGCAACTATCTAGAGCAACAGCAGTTGAGCCTTAGCAGTTCGCTGCAAACACGTATTGCAGCCCGTCGCAACAGTATTTCATATAATTCGAATTCGAAAATTAATTCGACTTACCGTAGCAACAATTTATCAACATCAAACTACGATAATCAAATGAAACGAAATGATGTGCATTATTTGGTGAAACAATTAAATAGTTTTAGTGATATAGAAGAAATAGAAATTATTGATATGACACATATAGAGTGCCAGCAAGCGTCATCGACGGCAAGAACAACACTTCCTAACTATAAGCAAAATTCACCAACGGCTCTATCGCACAAAGGTATACGACGATATGCTTCCTTACATTGTAGCAAGAAATCGCTACTCTCTGGCGACTTAGCATCAGTAAATGAGACCTCAAACCAGCAACAATTTTTTCCACATTTTGATGATATCTTTCAATCTAGTCACTATTTGGAAACAAATTGTTCTTCAGGCGCCGCGTACAGCACTGCAATGATAGAAAGCAATGAGTTTCGCCTAGCAACGGGAACATCTCAGCAAGCATCAGCAACGCCATCAACACCCACGAATATATTGAATCAGACGAAGCTCAGTTGTGAAAATTTGTCCGCGGCGCAAGCGTCTACCGCACGACTTACCAGTTTTGGCGACGTGCAAGTCGAGTTGTCGAATGAACGGAGCGCCGTCATGGCTAAAAGTATAAGCAGCACCAGCACAGATTCTGAAGAAAGCAGCAAGCCGCCGTTTTTTAAATGTTGTTATACGCCCATCGATCGCTGGCGCGCGAAACGCACTATTGCAGCACATACAAGCATGAATGCGGTTTGATGCTTGTCGCTGTGCTATATCAACAATATTTCTATTTCACAGGTTATTTTTTAAATAAAAATGTGTGGTTTGTGCCGCAAAATCTGATAGAAAAAGATTTGTGATGAAATTGGGAAAAAAGACCGACGTTTATTTTCTAACACTAACTGCACTATTCTCGTTGATTGTAAAGCTGACAAATTAATTATTAGCGCTGCCTAAAAGTATACAATTATATTAAGGGTATTCATAAAATGGCATAAATTTACTCTTTGTATAAAGGCGTATTTTTATTTGCTTTCTATCGTGAACGCACCTTTTAATTGTTTCTCAGAAAGCTGTTTAATTTGATCAGTTGTTTCAATGTCAATTTGATTCGTTGTGTGTAGCAAAGATGCCGAAAGTCAGCTAAAAAAGAAAGTTTACTAAATTATTGGAGCAAACAGTTGTTACCTACCTCCGTACTCGGTTTCGATAATTACCGGCGGATTGACACTCTTTCTCTGTCCAAAAATTTGCTCAAGAAAATCCCAATGTGGACAAATTTTTGCAATATATTCCGCGACACTATTTTCTTTGCAGTTGGCGGGAAGTCCAGCTCCATTCTGATCTCTCCAAGTTAAAGCAGAAATATACTGTGCCCTTAAATAACGCAATTTGCATTTCATTGCCATCCAGTTGTTATTAACTAAGATTGTCGACTGCTCTGAAATTTTCCGGTAAAATGTTAATGCAGTTGGTTTCTAAAGAAATTTATAAAGTTTATATTCCTAAGACTATTGAAAATCAGTATCACACATTTCAAATGATTCAGGGAAGTTCTTCAATTTGTCAACTATATCCTGTAACAAGTGAACTTTCTAATCTTAGATTCCTGCAATAAATGTTGCATGCATATTTACTTAGTTAAATTTAATTTTTTATAAATCCATAACTTTGTTTCTTACCTCAGCCATTTCAAAACGACAAAATTGGGTAAAATAATTTAGCAATTACAAATGTTAATAACATTTGACAAGCAGTGTTGCATTATCATTAGTATGTATAAAATTATGAGGTGGAACTACATATTCAACTAAGTCGCCGCGGAATATTATTAGTCGTGTAAAAATTCTTCCATACAAATTTTGACAATTCTTTTATACGTGTAAAATTATACACATTACACCAATTACACGGTTTTTATGCGATATCATGAATACCCCTATTATGTTACAAATTAAATTAAAAACTTCCAAACTGTTAATAAAAGTTTCAATTTTAATTTATTTATTGTTAGAAATGTTTGTCACAAATTGGCATTGAAATTGAAGTCTTGTTATTAATTTGTAACATACTAATTTCATTTATAACATAATGTAACTGCATACTTTTGGGCTGCGCTAATAATTAATTTGTGATCGTTACAATGACTGAGAATATGGCTGTAAAAGGTTTCCTCGTATCACAAAAGGAATAATAATTTTCTTTAAATTTTTTTCAAATTATTAAATTTTTTTCTGATGAGGATGTAGGTTTCATGCAGATTGTCAGACATGGTATTTGTTATGTCAAGTAGCTTTGAGAAGTATAGAAGCATTTTTTTTATATTTAAATTTCCATTTAAGCGCTCGAACGTTTAAAGGTACATACGTATGAATGTATATTGAAAAATATAAAAACTCAGATTACTTCTTAGAAAATTCTAATGAAATGAACAATTGAGATAAACTAAATTTCTGTTTCTATACAAAGAATAAATCATGTGCGTATAGTTTTAACATTTCACTTTTCTCTCTTCTGCAACCGCGAATAAATCATTAATATTGACTAAAAAACATATGAGACGTATGAAAAGCATTACGTAATATACTATACGTAATATAAAAACGAATAGTAGTATGAAATTTAAAAGTATATTATATCACTATAATAAATAAATAATATGAAAAAGCGTCATCTCTTTATAAAGCTTGTATAAAAAAAAAATAACAAAGTACGGTGAATATAATTTAAATTGAATACAGATTTTCTACATTTCGATGGTCTGAAAATAAGATGCAATGGGTATAATAATTGCTTCCGTTCCATTATTAATCTCTTCCTATCTGATCTGGTATCCATTAGTAAATCTTCAATTTTTAATATGTTGTATGTACTTCTTTGCGTTTTTAACAAATAGAATAATCCTTTTAACATTCGGTGAAGTCATTAAGAGTGTTACTTATTAGTTATTATTATTGTTCAAAAAACAATTTTCCATTGCTGAATTACAACCAATAAAAGACTTATCTTAGTATATAAGTCTGGCAGACGCTTATATATTCTACACGCTAATGATCTTGTATACGGTGGATCACCGGCTAATTTCGTTTTGAAATTGCTTTTCTTAAAGAAATTAATGATTTGAAAACTTTAAATTAGGTGTGTTTAAGAAAATAAAATTGCAAAGAGAAAGCACCTATACAAAGCTGTACAAAGTAATGTGTGTGAACATTACCATTTTTTAAATTTAATTAAAAAATTATATGGAATGTCTTACAATCGGAAAACCAATTTGGAAGTGTAGCACTGTTTTGAAATCAAATAGGGGAATGCCCGCAATAAAAATTCTTCTTGATAAATAAGAGTTTAAATAACCGGTTTGAAAATTTCATTACAAATGCTCTGAAATCAAAAAAATCCATTGAGATGCGTGGAACACCTAAAAAAACTTCCTCAGTGACCGACAATCGAATCTTTACATTAGCTAAACGCGACCTGTTTAAGTCATCCATAAGAATTGCAACAAAATAGGGAATATTATCATTCCGAATCGTTCGACGACGATTAGTAAGCGCAAATCTACCGGCTAGGATTTCCCGCAAAGTTCCTCTGTTTAGAACTGCTAATTTGAGGAAGAGGAAAAAAATCTGCATTACTTCAGAAAACTTGGTGCGGATCACAGGGGGGTGCGGAGAGAATCGTTCGTTGCCCAAAAGGCAAAGAATTCGAAGTTAGGTTTACAAAAAATACAGTAAAGCACGGAGATGGCAGCTAATGGTATGGGGCTGTATTTCGTGGCAAGATGTACGTCCGATCAAATTAATGGCGTAATGGATAGATTCGTGCATAAGGATTTGATGGAAACGTCCTATTGAGAACCTCTGGGGAGAACTGCAGAATTCCTCTTAATTTCAAAGACTATTTGCCAAAACAAAACGCAATTATGAGAAATTAGTCAAAAAGTTTGAAACAACATTCCTTGTAGAAAGTTCTTATCGTCTATGCCCGGAAGAATAGAAAAAGTAATCAAGAATAATGGCGGATATACGGTGTATTAAATGCGTTGTAACTAATTCAGTGAAATACGGTACCATAACTAACAACATTTAAATATTTATTACTAAGCACGTTCGGCACACCTATTATTTTGACCAACCAAAAATTTGTGTTTCCTCAGTGAACCAAAAGTTAAGTTATTTTTTAGTGTTTGTTCCTTTTTTTTTGTTATGATGTTGAAGTATTTACATATGTCAAAAACTAACGTATTCTTCGAGGGATAATAACAAATATATGAAAACCAAGCTTCTTTGGAAAAAATACGGTCACACCTATTATTTTGTCCAGCAGTGTATATTACTTCATCAAAGTGAGAATGTTTAAAGAACGCTACTAAAATTTTAAAGATGTGCAATGTGAATTAGAGAGCTGCACAAGACGTCTTGAATTGCTATAGGCACTAAGCCACAGTATTGCAGTGCAGTGTACTGTCGTGTACAAATGAACGATTTGACACGAACGATTCAAAGCAACTATCCGAACAGCCGTGACTGCCTTGCCGTCTACCTGCTTCGAACAAGAAAGTGTGTTGCTTTGCTTTTCTGTGAAGGCAATATAGCTTGAATTGTAAACAGAAAAGGCAATAGTGCCTTGAGGAAGGCAACAAGACATTGAAAATAACAATACTGCTATGATGTCGGCAACGATGCGCAATGATATGAACGGCACATTCTTTTGCATGATCGGGCAACATGCGCATTAATAAAAATGTTAAGTTAAGCTTTGATTCATGTTTTTATGCTATTCAAATATAAATTATTATTAAATTATTTCAATTTAATAACACCATTCGTTGCCATGCGTTGTAAATTGTCATTCGTTGCCACGCATTGCCTTTTTGTTAAAAAAAAAAACAACGAATGACAATGAATACTATTGCCTTGTTGTGTTTTGTTATCAGCAGGCTTTCGGCAGTCAATGTCTTTATTCGAAAGCAAAATAAGCAAGCAGTGCAATGCTTGCAATTTTTGTTGTGGCTTGAGTGTGCGCTTCAAGACATCTTGTGCAGCTCTCTAATGTGAATGTGCAACCTGTAATGGGTCACGTGCCTCCTTAAAAATGTAGTACTAACTTTTTTTACAATTTTATACATAAAAGCCTTTCAGATATGTATATGTTGTCTTCCTAGTTAATATCAGGTTTTTCTTGGCTCGAACCAAATTATTTTATATGAAAACACTTGAAATGAAACGAGCAAATTTTACCAAGGCAACCTTAAGCAAACTTAACTAGATATAGGGATTATAAGTTCGATCATAAAACTGCGACAATTTGCTTTCAGACATTGCATAAGCGATTCATATCAGTCATAGCGAAATAAGATCTACGTACGCACAGCGTGGTCTGTACTATATCGCATATCTGGCATGTTTCCTGCATATTCCCTCTGAATCAAAAGAAATTATTTACATAGATACAGTATGTATATTTAAATATATATAGACTACATTTATGTACATATACATATAGAAAAATATATATATGTATATATAATATACAGGGTGTTTCGCATAAGAGGGGACAGAAGATCAGGGCGTGTAGGTTGGGTCGAGACAAGAAAAAATTCGTATGGGAAGGGGGTCAATTTCCCCTCGTTTAGACGGGAGGGGACATTTTATAAAAATCCGACTTAACATCGAAAAAAAGAATATTAAAAAAACATGGTTAAACCTAGATAACTTTTGCTTGTTGATTTTCAAAGCCAAATATCCGCTTCTTAATATCCTTTCTAACCCTTTAATGTCAGCATTATGTTTCCGTGGGCACAAACATTTTTTTTTAATGAAAATTCTACTAAACGTGATATAAATATATCAAATTAGAAGAAACATTTGAAAACAGACGATTTTCACTTTTCTCGGAAACTACAAAACATAGATCCTTCCGGTTTGAAGCATTCTCTCTAGAATTGATTAGAATTGATTGAATTTTATGGTCGGAAAAAAATTTATACTTAATACCGTAATTTTAAAAAAAAAATGGCGACCAACAATTTTTTTTCGGAATTTTTTTTCCAAATTTTAACTTTGACATTTATTTTCTCAAAAACTGTTTGACATAGGAACCTAATTTAAAACGGATATTAAGAAGCGGATATTTGGCTTTGCAAATCAGCAAGCAGAAGTTATCTTGATCTAACCATTATTTTTTAATATTTTTTTTTCCGATGTTAAGTCGGTTTTTTATAAAATGGCCCCTCCGGTCTGAACGGGGGGAAATTGACCCCCCTCCAATACGATTTTTTTCTTGTCTCCACCCAACCTACACGCCCTGATCTTCTGCCCCCTCTTGTGCGAAACACCCTGTATATGTATACATACATATACTATATACATGTATGTATATACATTTAAATGTTCTCATCTTGTGTATGTATTCATTTGGCCTCATCAGATTTCATGAAGCTATTAACTGCCATTCTTTACACTTCTCGTCGCAGAGAATAAATATATGTAAGTGTTTAAGGATTAAAATAAATTGGAATTTATAAATGTTTCCACTGCAATTTGACTTTTTTAGTGCAATTTATTCAGTTCCGTAAATGTAAATGGAATTGAAAGTGCAAATATTATTACGACGACACTGCATCCGTCAAATTGACAAACATGGTGTACAGAAATTGCAGTGGTTTTAAATTTATTACGATTTTTTTTTAGGCGCAGGTGAAGCCAACCCAACCAACATAAACTACGTTAAGTATACGGAAATGACACTCAAACAACCAAGAATTTCATTCAAGAAGTAAACTTTAAATGGTTTTGTTTATATAAATTACAATATTTCCAGTTTCTAAACAAAACTCTTAAACCAGCATACCTTAATACATAAATAGACTTATACCCATTTTTACACGTTGCTAGTGAGATAGTTTAGATATTTTCCATCCTACACTGTGTTTAAATCGAAATTAAAATGAAAAAGGCAAATGAAAAAGGTAAATTCGAAATATTTGAAATAACGCGGAGTTTTTAAAATTTTTGATTCTGTTTTTAAGCGACTAAACTTGATTTAACGCGATTTTTCGTTTAAAAAAAGTTCGATTTATAATTTTTATATGTATTTCTACTCGTATTATGAATTTTTTTATTTATGAATTACTTTAAAAATTTATTGAGAAATGAGTTTTACAATAAATATTCAATAAATATTGATTTAAAAACGATGAATTCCAATATTTTATTCACACATTTTGTGCTAATTCTTGAAACGAGGAACCAGTGACCTTATTTTATATGGATACGGTGTCTATTTTACGCGATGTTTTTACACATACTGTATGTAAATCTTAATATAAATATAATAATATCTCTAAAATATTGTTTGTGTACTACACTTTCTTCATAGAAAATTCTTGTTTGTAGATTTCTTTTTATGTTGTTATTTGTTTTTAATTTTATGTTTTCTATGATCAAACTGCTATTTTTGTGTTTCATTGAGTGTGATTCGCTTACTGTTCTGTTCATTGAATTACTACAAAAACACAATTATGTAGGTTTTACATTTTACACGGTTTTCCATACATCATTTTTTTTCCAATGTACACGGATGATGAAGAACCTATCTACCGTGAGAAATAGGTGTACAGATATTTTAAAAATAAATGATTTACGTAAACAAGAAATACAATTGAAAATGCTAACAAAAACTTTCGTCCAGTAAGAAATAAGCTTTCGTAGCATTTATAGCAATTTATAAATAGTAGTAGAAAACGCAATTGTTGGTGTCTATCCGCTGATCGAAATAACACCTACTCTACATACGATAATCATACTGATCAGAATCGTTAGTACCACAAGTGACCCGCGTTAGGTACACGCAATTCGCAGATAGCAAATATTCTGATTTGATTTTAGTAAACGCAGAAACTTGTCTAGTACTATCACACATAGACTTCTATCATTCAAAAATACTAGCCATTTCTTTTCACTTATTTTATTCATACAGTTTTCAATGTTTATTTAAGAATTTATTTAATGAAGTTAAAAAATATGAATAAGTTATAGAAAACGTATTTTGTTCTCTTTACATTATCAAATGTACACATGAGCATCGTTAATTATGAAGAATTTAAGAATTGTTTTAATGGCAAAATTCTTATAAGTAACTAAAGTAATGAGAGCTGCTATTTTGGAATTAGGGGCACTTATGCGCGTGCAAACAAAAAAGCTTTAATTAAAATAATTGTTAATGTTTAGGGCAAATTATGATGAGTTGGGGGTTACACATAAATATTTATGCGTTCATATAATTAATAATACTGCCAAAGGTCATATTATTAACTGAACGAGAAATATCCGGTTATAATTATGTGGATAATATAATTTAACAGCAATAAATTTTAATATAATTAACATAATTTAAAATTATGTATTCATATATAAGAAATATAATTTAAGAGGTTTTCTGCATTCTAATCACATTAAATACTAAAACTTAATAAATTGTATATAATTGCATATAAACACTGAAATTTAACAAATCAAATGGCCGAAATCACATTAGTTGCAATTTCAAGCTTAATTTTTACGCTTTCAGTTTTTTATACGATACATTTCATAGTTAAGCTGATATGGTTACAGAACAAAAATACAAATAGAAATTGAATGCACGCTTAACTCGAATGGAATCGTTTATTACATAAAACGCAATTCGTTGCAGATAGCTAACATTATCCATTCAATCAATCTCGTAAAAGACGTAACGTAGACATATTCATACTTTGTATTACTCTACCGGAATCATTTAATATTTATACATATAATTTGTATCTAAGAATAACACCATTACTTCGAAAATTGCATTCAAGATTTAATTAGAATTTATTTTTTTTACTAAAATTTCATAACAGTTCCTTATACACAGCTGTGAGCTTGAGTCCTTAATGCGTAAACAAATTTTGTTTCAAAGTTAAAATATCACAAATGTTTTTTTAAATATATGAAGAAATTGAACGTTAAAGAACGATAAATAAATGTTAATAATTTTACAAATAAAACTGTACATATTTCTTTTTCGCGTAAGGCAATACTATAGATAAAAGGAATAGAAAATATGTATAAAATAACGCTACAAATAAATGTAACACAAATTTATATAATAAACGAAGTCGGTACCTAGTATAATTATATCTTAATTAGTGCAATTTATTCTTGCACAAAAATGCATAATATCTAACTAAAGAAAGAACCGTTTTGAGAAAATTAAAATATTTAAATAATTAAAAAAAAGCAAATTATAAAAACGCGATTCGATATATATATATCGCATGTAAGTAAATCAATATAAGAATATTATTTAAAACATTAATGATGAAAACAAATAAATAGATACCCCTAAAATAAAAAAAACACTGCATTTTTATTTGTTTGCACAAATTTGCGTTATTTATTTTTTTTAAAATGTACACATTGTATCACTTTAATGTATGGCATTATTCACAGAATCAATTAAATCATTTTTATGATCAGACGCATTGGGACGCGCCTCGTAGCTGCAAATAGTAACACCATGATAGTGTGCTTCGCTAAACTCACCACGCAGACCTAACGTATGAAAAACAATCAGAAAACCGAAATTTAACGCATTATATTTAGAAACAAACCTATATAATAGATTCGTGTTTTATCGTCACCGTAGTTCGAGGGAAAGTGCAACGACAGGTGATATACAGATGAGAAAGTAACAACTCTGGAAATTAAAAAATTGTTCGATTAAACGATACATGTGGAGGTATAATAGCAATATAGCACAACTAGGCGGTTGCAATGTTTTTCTTTTAATTTTTTTATGTATTTTTTAACACACATGTAATATTATAAACTTGATTGGTTTTATATTATATGTATTTACGATATTTTACTTTCGATAATAGTATACATATTTATACATAATACTAATTTCTTGATACAAAATTTAAGTTCAGCTATGCGAAATTTGTACTTTCAGAATTAAGAAATATGCAATACGTCGTGGAAACAGAGCAAATATATTGATATGAATCAGAAATAGGTATGAATAATTGAACCGAGTTATCTAGAAATTAAATATATACATACATATACAGTCGAACTTCCCTATACTGAATCACCACGGGGACAGACAATTATTTCATTATATAGAAACTTCATTATACAGAAATATTTTTTTTTTGTTTTTTATTTATTTAAAATAATCAGGTATTTTTGTTTGAACTACATTTTTCCATTTTTCTTTATCAATAAAAACTTCAGTAACATTAAGATATTTAAATACATTTGTCGGAACGTTGCTCTCCATCTCCAAAGAGTTCGTAGTACATCAAGTGAAAAGGAAACGTGTTCTAATGTAGGTGACGTTTTATCAATATTTGCCATTACTTCACCGCCCAGTTTCTCTTCATCGTCTAAACACTTTTCTAAAACACTGCTTAGAATATCTTCATCGGACTCGGTCAACTGATGTTAAAAGTTAAATCATTAACTTTTTTGTTTTCATTTTCATATTTTGGGAATCCCAAAAATATTACTTATTTTCTTTATAAATAGTGTTGCCAAAAAGTGTAAAATAAAGCTGCTAAAAATAGTTCACTATATGGAGACAAAAACACACGTAAAATGTATTTTTGTTTCCAAAATTTTGTTCATTGTAAATTCACTGAATGGAAATTCATTATACGGAGATCAAAATACATTGAAAGTGGAACGAAAAAGCTGTGTTCTTGATTTTAGTTCATAATAAGGAGAACTTCATTGAATAGAAGTTCACTATAAGGAAGTTCGACTGTATATGTATGTATGTATAGCTTATATGTATATGCTCTTATGCTTTCATCTTTGATCCATAGATTAATTTTTAGTTTTATGTTTGATCTTTGACAAAAAATATTTGTCTCTGAATCTTTTACTTAAACCACGCACACAATTAGACCTTGCGCACAAGAAACAAAATATGTTATTCCTCACATTTGACATTGCTGCCAAAGGCTGTTTAAAAATAAAAAAAATTCTCTTCAATTCCAAGAAATTGGAAAATTCAGAAATAATTTTTTTTCTATAATAAGTATAATCCATACTAATATATAAATTAGCAGCTAAACCGCTGCACCGATTTTGACGAAGTTTTACATGGAGACACCTTGAGCCATGGGGATGGACATAGGCTATTTTAAGTCGGCCGCTAAATTATTTCAATGGGCGTGGCAATGATTTTAATGCCCATAAAAACTTCACACAAAACCAACAATTTTAAGGATATAAAATGCAATCAAAGTATCGTAGGAGGGATGGTCGTATTAATGGCTGGCGATTTTAGACAGATTCAGCCGCTAATAACCAAAGGCACACCAGCAGACGAAATAAATGCATGTTTAAGAAAATCAAATCTATTGCAACATATTACAAAATTTAGCCTAAAAATAAATATGCGCGTACGTCTCCACAACGACACAGAAACACCAATATGCGGATGCTCTTCTTAAAATTGGCGAAGGTCGTATATGCTACAGCTGATGACGGTCTCATTACATTAAATCGTGAGTTCTGTAATATTGTTCACAGTACAGAGGAATTAGTGAGCAACGTTTATCCTGAACTGCAAGCTAATATGAGAAATAAAGAATGCTTATGTGAAAGGGCAATTTTGGCGATGACAAATGAAATTGTGGAACAAATAAATGAGAAAATAATTTCACAAATAGAAGGGGACATTGCAGAATATCTGTCTCTGGATAATGTTATGGATGTAGTACAAGTAACATCTTATCCTGCAGAGTTTCTTAATTCTTTGGAGTTGTCAGTTGTTCCTTCTCACAAACTAAGGCTAAAGGGTGGTGTTGCGGTACTCTCGGTGCGAAACATTGCGCCACCCAGATTGTGTAATGGTACACGTTTACAAATTACACATTTAGGGCGAAATATTGCTAAGGCCATTATAATTAGTGGCACAGCTAAAGGAGAAAGTGTTTTGATTCCACGAATCCCAATTATACCGACAGATTTGCTTTTTCAGTTTAAAAGATTACAATATCCAATCAAAATTGCTTTTGGAATGACAATAAATAAATCGCAAGGGCAACCACTTAAAGTAGTAGGAGTACATTTAGAAAAGCCGTGTTTTTAACATGGCAACTCTACTTAGCGAGCTCCCGTGTGCCCAATCCTCGAAATCTATATGTCTTCGCAAAAGATGGGAAGACCCAAAATATGGTTTATAAAACTATATTAAGTTAAGATCATGCAATAAATAAAAAAAAGATTATTGCTTTACTCGATATTAATACATACATACATTGAAAACATATTCACACTATACCATCGCCCACTACTCTACCACGCGCACGAAGTCGCGGGTAACCAGCTAATTAAAATAAAGTGGACACAGTGCAGAGCATTATGACGATACCGTCAATCGTTTGCATGATTGAGAGCTAGACAAGTATTATTGTACAGCTCCGATTTCAAATTGTATAGCGCGGGATGCAATCCCACCAGTTCAATAATTTTTTCCTCAAGATCCATTCCGTCAGTTTAATTATTTTAAAATAATATATTTATTTTCTCAACATACGTTAAAAGTTTAAGTTTATGACAATGAGAGCAAATATGACTATAGTCTTTCGTGCAAACACTGCTATAAACAAAATTTTACAAACTTATAAGAAAAATGTAGAAATGTAAAAAATGTTCACTCCTACCACAAGTAAAAAGTTATCAAGTGGAACAAGGCCTTTTTCAGGAATGGCGTAAATAAAGAGGAAAGTGGAAAGTATTTAAATATACATAAAAATTTCTCTGAGGACTAGTATCAAGGCTTCGAGCTGACCGGGAATAAGACTATCAGAATTTTTCTTACTTGGGGGAATATTCGATTTCACCTTGGCAGTCACGGGATAATTCAAACTCTTGATCGGCTTTTATTTTAGCATCGTCAAATGTCATCTTAGGACGGTTTTTAAAACTGAGATAAGACAAAACTATATGTATTTACTGAGAAAAGTTTTGTATAATTTACCACTTACAGCCTTACTTTATTAGGGTAAGAGTTATTGTTTGCTCCCGAGATAATGAATCCCTTTAATTTAATGTTACCCGTGAATGGAATATTGAACAGAAGCTCTTCGTCGGCGTCGCTTTGAACAAACTAGATATACTTTTTTATTTTCGTTACACCTATAATTTTTTCAGTAAATATATACTTGGGAAATATCCAAGCGCTGTTCATATGGCTTGAATACTTTTTTTCCGCTTCCTTCTGTTTCCTCATTCAAGCACTCAAGGTTTGCAGTGTCGATCTTCTGATACAAGCTGTACTGAATTCCCATTTCAATTATATGGTCTATGTCTGAGGCCTCATGTCCACAACCTTGACCATGGTTGTGTGAGTGTCCATGTGGCATTGTTTAATATAGTTTTTTATAGGAATCAATTATTTGAAATCAAGTGGTTTAATAAATTCAAAGTTCTGTGGAAACACTTTTAGCTTTCATTTGTCCCTAGATTGCTGTCAAAAAGCTTTTGACGTTTGAATACAATTATTTACTACACTAAAGTTGCCACCACTTCATTATATTGATACGTTTCCAATGCGGATATTACAATACGAACATTGTTTGCCCTCGATGGACCATTTCTGCATTTTGATTACACATACAGCAAACAAATAGCAATATTTACAAATACAAAGCAAAGTTACAGAGTTGCTTTGTGAATTTTTTTCTTACATGAAGTTCCTTTTATCAATAAAAGTGCAGTTATTTCAATCCTAAACGCGATTACTATTTTGTTTTACCGCACTAGTCGACCACAAACATTTTGTTTTGCTTCGCAGAAGTTCATCCTCTCTGCATGAACTTAACTCTGAAACCGGAGATCGTAAGGTTGACAACTTTGTACAGAAAGCAATAACAATTTTACAGTTATGTCGAAATGTAATATTCGCATTTGATAAAATCTAGTTTCGGGCCAGATGGCCATTTTTGTTGTTGTTTTCCGGCAACTCCAACAATCAGTTTCCGTCGACTCGTCTGGTTTCGGATTTATATTTCATTGAAAGTCGGAAAATTGGGAGCTATATTTCATAAACTACATATAGCAGCTATCCGGTTGGTGTGTTTAGGAGATATAACTCCAAAATATCCAAATTTCAAAGGGCTATAACTCCAAGACCAGACGAAAGCGACAGAAACCGATGTTGCTCATCGTGCAAAACAACAATAACAAGGAAATTGACCATCTGGACCGAAACTAGATAATAGCCGAATTCATTACAAATACAACATGTCGACGTTTCATACTGTTCAGAAAAGTTTATTCTCGTCAGCAACAATCATTTTGTTTTGCTTTGCAGAAGTTCATTCTCTCTGGATGAACTCAACTCTGAAAGCTGAGAGCGTAAAGTTGACAACTTTGTACAGAAGCAAGAACAATTTTAATTTTGCCGAACAATGTTCGAGTGTAATATTCCGTAAAATAGTTCTCTAAATAAAATTTGTAAATTCACAATATTGTGCAATAGAGCAACATTGGGTCGAGCTAAGAATTTAGAAAAGACTTTTATTTTAAGTCATTGATAAAAGTTTTACTGATGTCTTTTCTGCTGACTTTTTATACCCTACACCTTAAGGTAAGGGTATATTCACTTTGTAACGAAATGTGTAACGCATAGAACTAGAGACGATAGGTATAGAAAAGTATATATATTCTTGATCAGCGTGACCTCCTGAGTCGATTTAGCCATGTCCGTCCGTCTGTCTGTCTGTCTGTTGAAATCACGATCACAGGAGAACCAATGAAGATATCGTGATGAAACTTTGCAGATATATTGTTTTATGTGGTGGGCAGGTTGGTATTGAAAATGGGCAAAATCGGTCCACGGCCACGCCTATTTTTTATTAAAAATGTGATATCAGCGTTCGTTTTTGAGCTATTACAACAAAATTTCATTCCTGGGTATAGAGTAGCATTATCCAAATATGGGCGTGATCCGCCCACTTTTAGGTTACACAGGCAAAAGAGGGTTATATTGTTAAATATATAAACTTCCTGAATAAAACTTTAGAGAACAACTTGTTTTACAAAAAAACATTATTACATCAAAACTGGGTGCGGTCCGCCCACTTTTACACTACATATACAGTATAGCAGTATGAAAAAAAGTTTATTACCACGGAAATAAAGTTTAAATGAACACAATTATAAAACAACTAAGCTAGTTATTTTGTTTTGAAAAAGGTAATGACCACGCCTACTATTTATACAGAGGCGTAGCTAGGTCTCATGGACCCCGGGACGGTTAATCAACTTGTAGCCCAAAAATGCCTAGAATGCAATAAGTCAATACTTGATTTCCACAACTGCCGCCCCCGACATTGTGCCGCCCAGAGTGGACCGCCACCCCCGCCCCATCCTAGCTTCGGCACTTTTTTTAAAACTTTTAGGTGTTGGGTATCTAAGATTCGGCCAGGCCGAATATAGCTTCCTTACTGGTTTGAAATAAGAGTTATTTTAAGGAAGTGTGGAGAAGCATGAATATGTGGTTAGGTTTGAAATAAGCTACTTGAGAGTGAAAATAGTTAGTTTTAAATTAGCTAATAATTAATAAGTAATATTAATTTTTTTAAATACAGAGCGCAATACAATAATTGTTTTGTAATGACAGTTTAGTAGGTTTTCGGCAAATGTATATGTTTGTTGTTGTTGTACATATGCATATGTTTATTTCAGAACATTTTGTTAGTACTTATATAATAAAATTTTGCATCAAAGATAATTTGGTGGGCTGATGTTTATTATATATACTCTAACTGTGAGCAAAGAGTATTAATACATAAAGAGATTTCACGAGACCAATGATGCTATCAACATTTAGTTTGAATGAGTCGAGTTAAGCCAACGAGTATAAATAGGTAAAGAGATTGCATGAAACATTTATTGCCGGCAACATTTGTGATTTCATGTGTTAAGATTAGAGCCGCTGTTAATTAGCAGGACATAGCTCTGTAATCAAAAACCAGCTCTGTAAAGGAAACCGAAGATGAAAACGAACTTCGTTACAGAGTACAAAACTTCGATTGTATTCTGTGCTGGTAGCAAAGCAAAATTGAATGCTCTACTAATGAGTGAGTGGTTAGGAAGATCTTTTTAATGAGTATGAAGGGATCGCAAGATCGACTTCGCTTCTGTTATTTTGCACTAACAATGCAAGCGAATATGCGTAAGAAGAGATCGATCCAGCACTCGGAAGCCAAGTAAAGCGTGAAAGAAAGAATCGATCAATTTGTTGAGTACAGCGGGCGATGAGAAGAACGGTGCGATTCGTCTTCTTTTGCTTCTCTTACAATAACAATCCATGTGCAGCCGTCCGTCCGGCTGAAATCGTTTTAAATTTTGGATTTTATGATTTTTGGAAGAATTTTTGCTTTTCGTAACTTTGTTCTGCTTCTTTTTCGATGCCCAAGCTTTGTAAAGCGCTGGCACGATCTACGTTGCGAGCATAGCGTGCTGTTTAAGAATTTGTATTTGCAAAAGATGATATGTAGTCGGCATATTCAATCACTATACACGTTATACGAGTAAGACTGAAAAGTTAATAGAAGACAAATTATGGAAATATTTATATTATATGTGTGTGGTAATACAAAGTATGATTTTACGGAAATCTGCTTTAGCCCATTATCACCGATTTCATTAGTAACACTTATTAAACAACATTATTTTACAATACTTATTAAGTAATATTATATAAACTACATATATATGAAGCTATAAAAATAAAATATTTATTAAAGTGTAAATTGTGTTTTATTTTCGTATTTTAATGTCAATTCTATTATACAACATATACAGTACATAATATTTAATTTACATGTTACCTAATAATAACTAATAATTAAAAATAAATTATATATACATATTATTTCAATTTAATTTTAGTTTAACTTAAATTTATAATTTTGTTAAAGTATTTATTATTTTAATTAAACTGAACTCTAATTTTAATGGACCCTTAGGAGAAATCATTAATCTTATTTATCTACAAGTCTTTGCATCTTAGCATTAGCTATTTTCGTTGTTTTGGTTCTTTTTAATTCGAATTTCTTTCTTGCTTCTTCGGCAACTAATTTTTCTTTTAACCATCTAGCATTTTTTCGAATTAAAACCGTAATCAAATGTTGCAAAATACTATACCTATGCTTGTAACAACTTCCGTCTATATTAAACCAATCTGGTGATGAAATATTTGTTTTCTTTATGCATTCATCTATAATTTTTTGCTTCAGATTTTTCCCATGGCAATATGCTTCAAATATATTTTTGTGTACCTCAAAATGCTGCTTACATATTTCGAAGAAGTCGTCTGAGGGATTTAGTAAGAGAAGCCTTTTGTCACTAAAATTTTTTGTATTGATAAAGGATTCAGAATCTATTGAAAACGTTTCTAATTTTATTAAATGTTCTTCGCAGTTACTGCAATTAAACTGTCTACTTAATTTGACCCTTAACCCGTAACCCACAAAATAACGGCCGACGGACAATTCCAATGATGTGAGGAGATTGGTAGTGAAGCTGGGAGTTGTATCAGTTATATCTTCAGTCCCCAATTCAGGCAGAGTAGTGATGGGTTCTGAATTGCTCGTTTGTTGTATTGGATTGAAATTCTATTCTAACATCAAATCATCATCATTCTCACAATTTGTGTTTCGGCCGTGATAATGATGAGTCATTAACTTCATTGATAAAATTCTGGCGGAAAGAAATTGAACTTCTCTCACAGAAGGATTTATATTACTACCTAACTTCGACCTTAAAATGGAAAAAAAATTTTGTAGTGAATCTTGATTTAATCTTCCAAGCATAATAAATGAATGCTTTGGGTCCGTAAAAAGTTCTTTAATTAAGCTAAGCATGGATTGCAAACTGAACTTCAGACCTTCAATGCAATGATTTTGCTTCTTCAAAGGAAGTTTCAATGTATCCAAAAATGATATAAAGTTAATTATTTTATCGATTTTTGGTCGAATTGCCAAAGCTACCGCATTGCTTAGCGTTTGCACGGCCAATCCCACCCTCATTTTATCAAATAACTTGGGATATATATGCATATCCGTAATTTTTGGCATCATTCTCAGAGTACTCGATTTGTCTATCTCATAGACTTCTTTTAGTACTCCCCAACTAGCAATACCCTCATTTGTTGTAATGTTATTAGCTAGCAATGTGTTACGCAGACTTTTAAATAAATGACAGTAGTCAAACATTATAAATATTTTTTTATCATGAAATATGAAAAAGTTTCTCTGGAACTGTTCTGTCAACTTTCTAAAACAAGTTACATTAGGACCACCTTGATCAGCAATAATTGCTCTTAGGTTTAATCCGCAATCTAACACAGACGACACCACTCTAAGTAGTGTTGGCATCAGTTCTTCAGCTGAAATTAAAAATTAAATGAGTGAAATTAAATAATGAATTAATTAAATGAGTTCAGCTAAACTAAACCACTCAAAAAAGATGGATTTTCAATTACATTTGTTCTATGATTAATCACCACTTCGAGTACCGGATATCACTTAACCGGAAAATAATAGAGTATTTTCTGTTTTCTATTATTACTTACAATTCATGCTTCCAGCAGTACAATAAAAGCTGCATAGCTTTTCATATTTCTTCACATATTTCCAGTTTTCAAATATCCCTCGTATCATAAATACAATAAGTTTATTTGCAAGGATTTTTCTCCGATTTCCTCCTCCTAAGTCAACAAATCCGTCGATATGATCTGTAGTTGAATTATATTCAAGCTCCTTTCTAATGATGACTTCGTCAAACAAAAGAACACAATTTTTGGACTGCGACTTCATTTCACCAACCAAGTTTTTGAAATTGGTTATTATGTTTTCGTTTATTCCTGGAAGGATTATCTTCAGTGGGCGCCACCTCCACAACGACGTCAAACATAGCATATTGAATTCCAAACTCTCTCTTATATAGATTTGTCTATTAGAAGCTATTATAAAATTAAAAACATATGGCATATTTTTCATTAAAGTTGCACGAACAAATATTATAAGTTCAGTAAAACGACGAGCTGAAATCCACAAGGAGACTTTTGGAAAATATATATGTAGTTTATATAATATTACTTAATAAGTATTGTAAAATAATGTTGTTTAATAAGTGTTACTAATGATATCGGTGATAATGGGTTAAAGTAGAGTTGTTTAAATTCATATTTGGATTACCACAGACATTTAATATAAATATTTACATAATTTGTCTTCTATTAACCCTTCAGCCTTACTCGTATAACGTGTATAGTGATTCAATATGCCGACTACATATCATCTTTTGCAAATACAAATTCTTAAACAGCACGCTATGCTCGCAACGTAGATCGTGCCAGCGCTTTACAAAGCTTGGGCATCGAAAAAGAAGCAGAACAAAGTTACGAAAAGCAAAAATTCTTCCAAAAACCATAAAATCCAAAATTTAAAACGATTTCAGCCGGACGGACGGCGGCACATGGATTGTTATTGTAAGAGAAGCAAAAGAAGACGAATCGCACCGTGCTTCTCATCGCCCGCTCTTCTCAATAAATTGATCGATTCTTTCTTTCACACTTTACTTGGCATACGAGTGTTGGATCGATTTCTTCTTACGCATGTTCGCTTGCATTGTTAGTGCAAAATAACAGAAGCAAAATCGATCTTCCGATCCCTTCACACTCATTAAAAAGATCTTCCGAACCCCTCACACATTAGTAGAGCATTCAATTTTGCTTTGCTACCAGCACAGAATACAAAAGAAGTTTTGTACTGTGTAAAGAAGTTCGTTTCTATCTTCGGTTTTCTGCTTTACAGAGATGTTTTGTTCTTTACAGTGCTAAGTCCTGCTAATTAACAGCGGCTCTAATCTTCACACATGAAATCACGATGTTGCCGGCAACAAATGTTTCATGCAATCTCTTTACGAATATATGCTCGTTGGTTAAGCTCAGGTAGAAAAACTGGTCGATATCGCGGTCGACAACTGAAGCTCGTAGCAAAGCGAAATTGAATGATCTACTAAGGAGTGAGTGGTTCGGAAGATCTTTTCTAATGAGTATGAAGGGATCGGAAGATCGACTTTGCTTCTGTTATTTTGCACTAACAATGCAAGCGAATATGCGTAAGAAGAGTTAATCGATCCAACACTCGTAGGGCAGATAATGTGCGAAAGAAAGAATCGATCAATTTGTGGCGTACAGCGGGCGATGAGGAGAAAATTATGGAAATATTTATATTATGTTTGTGGTCAAGGTTTATAGAATAAAAGGTTGCGCCAGTAAACAAAGAAAAGTGGTCTCGTTCTGCGCATCTACGTCAATAAGTATTTCTGAAATCACTAGGGTCACAACACACGGTGCAAATGCCAAACTTGAAAAGTGGCATGAAGAAGAGTTAGAACAGGTTAAATGTTACTCGAACGCTCCGATTTGTTGTTGCTATTTTGTTGTTGTAGTTTTATACGGTACTTCACTTCATTATTCATTATTGGAATAATAATTCAAACAATAATTCACTTCAAACATTCACATTAAAAATTATTGCTATAACCAGTGTGCAGGCGCCTCGAAACAAAATTTCAATACAAATACTTATTAACGTCATTTGACGTCCCTGTCAAACGGAAAAAAATAACGGACCTGCGCGTGGCGCAACCTTCTTTCTATAAACCTTGGTCTGTGGTAATACAATATATAATTTCAAACAAATCTACTATAGTCCATTAGCCCCGTTTTCATTATAATACTGCAATAATTATATAATAACTATAGTAACACAATTGCAACGAACGTAGCAATTGTTTTTTGTTGGCGCTGAATACGCATAACTTTTCTACATTTCTATGGCGAGTGCACTTTTTCCGGGAATTACTTTTGATTCCGGGAAGCGATTCATGTTCTAATATGCATGTATTTTCAGTTTTGTAATTTTTGTGGACGCTCTTGAAAATTTCTTTTCTGTATTGAGATCAAAATTAGGAAATAACACAAACCCTTCTGTACGAGAGGTGCAATATCTCTCTGCGAGAATTCTTTCGATGACACTAACAACACATCGTTATCATATTAAAAACACAAATTGCGATAATGACGCCGATCTAATGTTAGAATGGAATTTTCAGCCGACGGGCTCGTCTAAGCTTTGTAAAGCGCTGGAAGAATCTACGTTCCGAACATAGCGTGCTGTTGAAGAATTTGTATAGGCATTGTATATATATTTTAGTCGGCATATCAATTCATTCAATACGTTAAGAAAGACTAAAAAGTTAATGACGTCAAATTATGGAAATATTTCGGAGGAAGTATTTATTACATGTCTATTTATTTTTTTCAATTAACTCGAATAGGCTGTTATGGCTTGTGACCACAAATATTTATTAATACATACCATATAAATTAAGAAATCGTTTACTCGCTAAAAGAGTAAGAAATAAGAAAGACTAGGAGGATAAAAATCAGCCATAATAAAAGTTTATTTTGTATCAAATGTTTGTGATAATATATATATATAATGTATATATATATAACTTTAACTTTATATATATATATATATATTGTATATATATAACTTAAAAAATTAACTAATATGTATTTAAATTCATTTTCAATAAATCATCAAAGAAAAGAATGATAAGTGAATAAAAGTAAAGTGAAGAAGTGAATAACTCCAAAGAAAACAATAATTATTAGAACATGATTTTGATTTGTTATTAGAACGTGTTCTGTATAAAAAGTTCAGGACTTCAACATCTTTGCATTTTGGCACTGCGTTTGGCTTTAATAACGTCCGATTTTCTTTTCTCGAACCAATCCGGGTAGCTGGTATTTGTTTGGTCAACGTATTGAATGAATTGATATGCCGACTAAAATATATATACAATGCCTATACAAATTCTTCAACAGCACGCTATCAAAGACTACAAGACGACACTCGCAAATTCTGTGTACACACTTATGCATTTTTGCTTGAATTTCACTAACACTATTAAAGAAAAGTTTGATTCGCTGCAAAAAACTTGTAGCCTCGCCGTAGAAACTTTGATTCGCTGCAAAAAACTTGTGGCCTCGCCGTAAAAATCTTGTGGCCTCGTTGAGGTGAAAAATTTGTTTTTCGGGGGTGCTTTTTGGAAACGTCAAAACAAATAATTAAAAATATTATCCTTTTTATAAGTGTAAAATATATATAAAACATAACTTCCCGTTCCGTATAATGGTAATTATTGTATGCTTCCATATTTTACCCCGTACTGGTTGTTGATTTCTCATTTTTACTTTGGTATAAAGTAGTTGCAAATGCATAGTTGTCCGCCTATTGACAAAAAACATTACGATTTATAACTCCAGAATGGTGGCATTTTTTTTTTATTTGTTTTCTAATATTTTTGAAAATTAAGTATTGTTAAACATTGTTAATGCACTTGGGGGGTCAAACATTCGTTGGCACCTACCATTTTAGGTTTGGGAAACTTCACCACCTTTGTTTATATATGGTGAAATTTATATTTTAAAAGCCAATGGCTTTGGCTATACGAAGTATCTTTAGGTATATTCTTCCTAATTTAATTAAAGCCCAGTTTGTTTTTCAGGCGCTTGCTCGAGCAAGCCTTTTATTTACAATATTTAATTTAGTTTTATTAGGACGCGGGAGTAGCTGTAACTATCTTCTTGAGCGGCCAAGAAAACTCTAAATCTTAAGGCCATGGCAGCATATCCCAAAGGGTATGCCACCATAGCCACTTGAGCAACGCTTTAACCGCGACGTAGCAGAGGGCTACGATAATCAGAACAACAATTGTATAGCGATACATGCCGTCCGTTACTTTGTCGTCGACGCGGCCGCGATGTCGTATTTATACTTACTCCGCATTCTGCCAGCGACGGCAGAAAGGAAAGCAGCGCCAACACGACACCGGCGAACGTCCACGACAAGCGCATGTTTATTCGCCGCCAGCAGCGGGTAGCTAATCCGTCTAGCCGGCGGAACGTAAACAGTGGCGACGGCAAAGTGCACGCTCAGCATTGCTGTATCGTTTACAGCAATGAAGCGGTTGTTTGTTTGCCTTGGCTTATCGATCGCTCGACCAGCCAAGTAGCGTAAACTTATTTCGAAGTGGAGTGCAACAAAGTGTCGCGTCGTTAAGGATCCGATATCCGAACGACTCCACCTACTTAAAGTTTAATGCTCGACCGTGTCGGTATGTATGATCGCTCGTCAGCGAACACACACACGCACACGTGCACGCCACATATCTTTTGAAACGGTTTCACTCAGTTCGTGGGAGAGAAAGATGAGGAAGAAAGAGAAAAGTCTACACTCTATTATCGAATGTAAAGAATTTTTGAAACGAAAATAGCCCCTCCTTCTATTTCTTCTTGCGTTTCTTTGCACGCACATAAGAAAGCAGTTGTCAAACGAAAGAAGAGCAACGCAGTTTGCCGACGCGTGTTCATATTTTCTCTCACTCTGGCCAACATTTGGATATTCATTAAATTTCACACACACTTTGTCATCACATGTTTACGACTGTTGAAACCAAATGGGAAACCACAGTGTGTAGCCACCGATGGTATGGAAATACTAGTAGTGAAACCGTTTGAAAAGATATGCGCTTAGCCAAGCTGATTTCATAACTAACTGAATCCGTGGTGAAACATGAAACAGCTGATTTTTTCAACATACTGAAAGACAGAAACAAGAACAACAATATGGTTGCTCTCACGTATAGTGTACATGAATTCAACAGTTCATAAAAAATAGACGTCAAACCGATTTTTGAAGCGGCGAATTCGAGAGTGTCCAGTCTTGTAGTCTTTGACGCTATGTTCGGAACGTAGATCGTGCCAGCGCTTTACAAAGCTTAGACACTGAAACAGTAGCAGAACGAAGCTAGAAAAAGCAATATTTCATTCAAAAGCCATAAAATGTAAAATTGAAAGCAAATCTGTTTGTTCGGTGGACGGACGGCTGTGCGTGTTTTGTTATTGTGAAAGAACAAAACGAAGACGAATCGTTCTTCTCTTGCACCGTTCTTCTCATTGCCCGCTGTACGCAAAAAATTGATCGATTCTTTCTTTCACACTTTATCTGGCAACCGAGTGCTCGATCGATTAACTAATTATCAAACGCAGTTCGAGTCCAACCAATCGGTATGTCCCTAATCGTCGGAACTCGAAATCAAAATTCCTCTGCTTTGAATTCGCCTTTGTAATCTCTTCATGATACATGCTCGTTGCTGTGAGCCTCTGAGATTTGTTATTCATTGATCGCAGTGTGTTTGTATCAGAGATAATGAGATAGGAAACTTCTAAAAAGTGCAACTCTGGTTGTCAAATCACATGTTGGTGGTTGTGTTATTGTATGGTAGTGTTCGTGAAAACTCGATAATTGATGACGTTTAGTGTAGAAACTCACCAGACTCAGACCCCATTCTTGGAATTTTTTGAGAAACTCCCCAGACTCGCACCCCGGAATATGTAACAATTTTATTGTATACACCTTAGTAGATCCCTTTGTTTTGAGATACCAACTTGGTGCAATGAATGAATGAATTAATGTCAATTATTTACAGATACGCTGTTTAACAACCACTCGAAGTTACTAACGGCAATTTCAATTTACACTATATTTTTTAGTTTCATTTATATATTTTGTTATTTCAGGAAGACAAACGGTCAAATTATATTCAATATACATTAACTCTGGACAATTTAACTTCTGTTTATGCCGGCTATGAAATTACAATGCGTGTAGCAAAATATTTTGTTCAAACTTTCAAAGAAATGTTTTAATATACTTTGTATTTAATCGAAATTTAAAACGTGCCTTTTATTATTTAACCCTCAAATACAACGATTTAGTTAATTAATATAGTTAATCACAAAGGAAAGAATTTTCTTAAACTCTGGAAAATTAGAAAACTGAAGTGAGTTATAGATATATGCACTTATTTTTGGTTCTTTGAAATATATCAACACATTTAAATTTTCTATATACAAAGAATTATAGAATTGCTATTAACATTCCAGTTTGTTTTAAATTTTTTTTCAAGGCTATTGCTTAATTTTTATAATTTAGACCAATCCTAAATTCGTTTTAGTTAGTTTTTTACATATATAGTTTTCAGGAACACACAGTAATAAAACAAATCCTATACCGAGTCGTTTTACTTTATTTGCACTCTCAATCTCAATTGTTACCAAAAATGAATGAAAAACCCTTATTATATTATCTAAAATCAATATTAAAAGCAAATAGGTTATTAAATTTATATAAATATATAGGTAAATGGAATGTGGTGTTGGCATATCTACATATTTGATTCACCTCATTATTACATTCGGTTTTCCGGTTTGCAAACCCCGCACTTTTACGTTCATTTTAGTACTTAAGTAGTGCTACCAGTGCGCTACGATCTAACTGAAAATGTTTTTTTTGGTTGAAAAATACACGAGTGTACTTAAATATGCCTAATTTATTAAACATTATTGTAATTAAGCTTTCCTTTTCATGATATCAACATATTTTTCATTTTGTTTAAGTACACTTTTTCCAACTTACACTTTTACACAATTTCGTACATTTATAATTTCTTCTGGTAATGGAACAGAAACGCTGTTTCGTGACGTCATTAAAATGTTCACCTCACTTGAAATTTTCAATTCAAGCGAACAGACAAACTATACAATTGGCTTAAATTTACTAATTTGATTTCCTTTTTCACATATTTTTCAAGAATGCAAGAAAGAATGTTCCGGGACATCAAAATGCACCAATTCCCAAATTTCAACAATTTTTTATTTTTCATCTTTATTTCTTATTTGTATAATATTATTATTTGTATATACATTATACATTATACATATTATTATTTTGTATCTTGTTTCCAGATTTTTTATTTATTTATTGTTTTAGTTTGTATTAAGCTTTTCGCTAGTCTTTATTTCTATTTGTACCGACATAATAGAATTTAAGTTAACTGCTCTTGTATATTTTAATTTCTACCATAACAATATGCGTGCTTATCAGCTGCGCACGTATATTCTGTCAGTAGCTTTAACATTACACCAAGCTAGCCACAACTAACTGTACCAACTGTGAGTCAGTCAGCAGCGATGGAAATGAAAGTAGTAGAACTCTTCGATCAAGTTCCATCAGTGACTTTTTCCAGTTGGATCAAAAGCTGGCGACCAAAGCTTGACTGCGGTGATCTTGCCTACGTAGCTCATCTATCTGTTCTTTTTCCCAAAAATGCTCACCATCTTACAAACTGTTTGAGGCCACCAAAAAAGGAGCAGTATTTCGTCTACGTAATCAGCACGGCACGCACTGCTCACGAAATAGCTGCTTGCAATGAGTCCCAATATCTAAGCAAAATAAGAAGAGGATGAATAACTAATATTTCGAAACGAAAAGTCCTAGTGTGTAGAAATATCTTGACTTACATCTCCGAAGCTTGTGGCGCATAAGTTGATATCAGAATATCAGTAGAATGAATCAAACATTGCTATTAAATCAAAACCATCCTGAATGCTCATCTCAAGATTTTTCTAAAGGGGAAAATTAAAAAATTTAGAAATACTGAAGTAAATTGAAGCAAGAATTTTGATGAACTAAAAGTTTTAAATGAATAAATTATTGAATTTCGTTATGAAGTTAGAATTTACCTATAGATTAAAAGTTACCAAATTAGGAAATAATTTAGCAAAACTAGATATATAAATACAACGTATATATTCAATTTACAATATTTTTAAAAAACTCAAAAGTTAAACTAGTAGATGATTATAATAAAGAGGATTGAAATCTTACTATCATTAGAGTCAATGTTTTTTCCATAATTTGATTGAACAGATCTTGCGCCTTCGTGCCAAGAATACTCCCTGCAGGCATTGTCCACCAGAGTGAAACTGGGGCTCATATGTTTACTACTAGCAGAAAGAAAAGAATTACATAGTTAAATGAAATCTGATCAAATTTCAGACAATTACCCCATTTTTTTGTTGTGCATGTGGAACTATTGTTATTGAACAACATTATTATCTTGTTATTTTCCTTTATTAAAAACTCCAACTCCGTATTAAATGAACTCTTCGGTCGGAACTGTAGCAGTCCATCTTGCAATTCTTGCGATACGTTCTTCCAATTCTGTTTTCTCAGGAGTGTCTTGATATATGCCTGCGACAGGATGCCACAAAAGTTTCCATTCATTGCTAAGTAGATAAGAAACAACTATTAATATAAAAATATTTTAATACTATCGAATTTGGTTCACGATTCTATTACAATTAGCTATTATAAACAAAGAATTTCAATTTACTGAGTTTTACGGAAAATAACACTTCACACTTGCACTGATTGTTTACAATGAGTTGTTGACTTTATTATACAAAGAATTAAACTTTTGCCACTCGCCGATCTTCATAACAAATTAATAACACTTCAAGCTTGCAGAGATTGTTTATACTTATCTTTTGATTTTATTATGCAATTAATTAAACTCCCTTGCAAATGCAACCTTTGCATTTAATTTACTTCTCCTTGCCTTGTAGCACAGAATAAATAGTATACAGAAGTCGCATCTCGGCCTTTGATGCTTTTTCGCTTTATGGTGCGGTCGGAACAATTGAGGGGAGATCAAATAACGAGAGAGCAAACGTGAACAAAGAGAAGCAACGAGAGAGCAAGCATAAAACGTTTATGTGTGCGTACATCTGTTTTGCTAGACTGCGTCGTGAATTAACGTGGTGTTGACAAAATTTTGTTTCAAGCTTTTGATTTCTGTATTTTGGTTTTCTTCCCTTGAAAGTTTTATATTTTACATTGCATAGCTATGTGCAGTATGAACAGGAGTTACTGGTTAATTGTAGTGCTCTAGTAAAAAATTACTAGAGAAAAATTAAATATTGCCGGCACTTTGAATCAACAGCGGCGGTATTTCATTTTGAAAGAAAATTTTACTGTCATTACACACCAAATAGGGTATTTCGAAAGTATCTCCCAATTCCTGTTAGAGGACATTTGGTTACAAGTTACAACTTTAACTATGATGCCAAAACTGTTCAAAAATGTTAAATTTCGTAAAATGATCTTTTTTAGTATATTGGCGGAAAGTCTATTTATTCTGTGCTTGTGGTTTAGTTATTTCTTTTTTGGCACTGTTGATATTTCGCCTACCAAAACTTCCAGCAACCATACACGAATCAATGGATTGTTTGCATTGGCCTGCTTTCAGCGATAACTGGTTTTCACACAAATATCACCTTGGCCAATAGTATGGTACACAGAACCGGACACAATCGAGCATTCTCCTCCAATATTTTCGACTTTGCAATAGCGACCTCGGTAGCTAGTTGAATTTCAATAGCGAAGTCGATGTGTTCCCATACCACGCACACACTTCTATATACGATTTATTTTAATATCTATTACTTTAATGCGCTTATTAATTGAATTTAATTCAATAAACAAAAATTATTGCCCGATTCCTCCAAAAACTTTCTGTAAATAAACGAAACGTCATTTAAAATGTCATAAAACCATGACGTCCTATGGTGAATAACACGTACACTATACGTGTAGCAAATATTCATTTGCTAACTTTTAATTGACACGCGACTAACTCGACTTTGATACAAATATGTAATAGATTTTCCATCTAAATAATTGCGTCTGCATTTCTGCTTTAACTCTTTATAACCGCTTAACGAAAACAATCAACAATAACAACACAGTCATTCACACACAAGCGGAACGATGAGTTGTTGTTATTGTTTCAAAGCATTGTCGCCGCTGTACTATACCTGCTGCCGATAAGGGCTACGGTCGCGGTAATGCTAGATACAAACACACTGCGATCAATGAATAACAAATCTCAGAGGCACACAGTTAGAGTATATAAATATCAGCCCACCAAATTATCTTTGATGCAAAATTTTTTTATATAAGTACATACATTTTTGCCTTACATTTTATATGTATGTACATACATTTGCCGAAAAGCTACTAAAGTGTCATTACAAAACAATTAATGTATTGCGCTTTGTATTTAAAAGAAATTAATATTACTTATTAATTATTAGCTAATTTAAAAATAACTATTTTCACTCTCAAGTAGCTTATTTCAAACCTAACCACATATTCATGCTTCTCCACACTTCTTTAAAATAACTCTTATTTCAAAAAAGTCAGCAGAAAAAGTCATCAGTAAAACTTTTATCGATGACTTAAAATAAAAGTCTTTTCTAAATTCTTAGCTCGACCCAATGTTGCATTCAAAACACAAGAAACGCTCATTCAATGCCTTTATCTGCGCACAATACTTTGCCTTGAATGTGTTGGCTAGCTGCACATCTAGCACGCACAATTTTGCCCTTTTCGAAGCACATTTCGGCCCATTTCGTAGCACGATTCGGGCCTTTTCGTAGCACAATTCTTCTCTTTTTGCTAGCACAATTCGTCCCTTTTCGTACCACAATTCTAGAGCTACTTTGTGCGTTGCTTTTTCTCTGTCGGTGCGGTGAAGCAAATGTGAAACACATGAGAGGGGCTGAGCTCGGTGTATATTGAAAGTGTGTTTTGTGCTAGCGTTCGTCTCCGAAATACGGGGCTGTGTTGCTGTAGCTAGCTCTGGCACGTCGATTGTGTTGTGAAATTGAAGTGAAGCGCAGCCGTCAGGGCAGAGCAAGTGAAACGAGACAACACAATCGTTGTGAATGTGCCGGGGTGTGCTGCCCGCGGTGCGTGCTTTCCGAACCCTGGTTTAAAGGTCGCACAATAAGTTGGAAGCGCTGCTCATATGGCTTGGATACTCTTTATCCTCTTTCTTCTGTTTCCTCATTCAAGCACTCTAGATTTGTAGTGTCGATCTTCTGATACAAGCTGTACTGAATTCCCATTTCAATTATATGGTCTATGTCTGAGGCCTCATGTCCACAACCTTGACCATGGTTGTGTGAGTGTCCATGTGGCATTGTTTAATATAGTTTTTTATAGGAATCAATTATTTGAAATCAAGTGGTTTAATAAATTCAAAGTTCTGTGGAAACACTTTCAGTTTTTTTTTTAGTTATGCTTCCCAAAGGGAAGGTTGAAGGAAATCCACCAATCCGTGGATTATATGGTCACCAATAATTGTGAGGCCAACTGACCTCTTGGCATTTACATGTAAATCCAATGGACATAGTAGGAATGGAGAAATTTAGGAAGGAAGGGTACTTTGATTGTTGTGGATCATATTTCTATGTTACATACTTTTAGAAAATTTAATACATCTTTGAAAACGTTGAGATTGATAGTTTTCAACAGAATAGTTAAGTCACTGTGCTGTTTTAAAAAACTTAAATTGGCTCTAAAAGCCTTATATTTTAAACACGCAAAGATTATATGGTTATTGTTCTCGATGACATTACATAAGTCGCAAAAATCGCTGTCTACTATATATGCTTTGTTTAAATAGGCTTTATTGTAAGTGTAACCCGTGAGCAATCAATTCAAAAGTTTAATGTCATGTGTCAAAAAGTCCGAGGCCCTGAACCAGAAGTCAAATGGCAACGCAGAAAAAAATCTCCAAGAAAACCTCTATGTGTGCAGGGTACCAAATTATCTTGATAGTCAAATTAGGAGTTTGACCTATAATTTTTAAAATTTTTTGCGCAAGAACATCATCGCTACGAAGTTTTCTGAGTGACGAGCACGCACTGAAACTGTCCGTGAAAATTATAGCTTTTTCTAACTTGTCCTCTAGAATAATATATATGATATTTATTATTATTTTTATTAATTACATCTACTGGGCGGTCCTTACAGATTACTTAAAAACTTAATATATTAATTAATATGTATCAAAATAGTTTAACAAATCATTCTTAAATCCATATCGGGTAAAACTGAAGTCTAAGGCATTAGATACCACGTTGCAAACAGAAAAGCATTTTGAGATGGGTTCATTTTTCCCAAGATTTGTTCTGTAGAATTTAGCAATAAAAGTATCCCTACCCCTAAATGTTCTCATAGGGACATAAAAATCTATAAATTTTAATAGCTCTTAGCTTATTAAGCTTTAATAGCTAATACATCAATAACAGTACTCTTCATAAAAGACATTATTGATAGCAAAAATAATGTCTTTTATGAAGAGTACCTTTAAGGTCTTTCTTCTTTGAGCTAAGCTCAACGCTCAACATAAGCTGGCATGTTTTCAGGACCGTAAAATCGTCTCAGTGCGAATCTGGTGAAACGCTTCTGTATTTTTGCAATCTAGCAGTATGACAATCATGAGGGATTCCAAATGATACAACCAAATTCAAGGAGAGATCTTACCAAGCTCACAAAAATAGTTTTTAATGTAAATATATCAGAAAATTCTGTAGAATTTCTCTTTAGGAAACCAAGAAGTGAGTTGTACTTAGAAATTACGTAATCATAATGCAAAGTGAAAGAAAACCTACAGTCGAATAAAACTCCTAAATCCTTGATCGTGGAAACTTTTTGAAAGAGATTTATTTCATCATAGGAGTAGTCATACCGAATTGCTAATCACTTACGTGTATAAGTTAGCGCCTTGCATTTTGAAATATTCAAACACAATTTGTTTATGCTGCTCCAAGCAATTAGGTAAGTCATTAATGAATAGTATGAACAAAATAGGTCTAAATGGCTTCCTTGAGGGATTTTACCAGATTTTACCTCAATACGGGGAGAAAAATGCCCATCAGTTCTTACAATTAGTTTTCTTCTTAATAGATAAGACTCTATCCATTTCAGGAAGGTTGAGTGAAACCCAATTTCATTTAATTTATGCAATAAAATTTAGTGACTAACTCTGTCGAAGGCTTTGGCAAAATCCGTATACACACAGGGAAAAAACGTTGTAAAATTAATAAAAACAACCTAAAATTAAAAATAAACGTTAATGAAAGTCTGTTAAAGACGAAAATTCTCAAAACAACTACGAAAACCTTGTTTCTAAGTTTTCCTGAATGTAAAATAAAAATTGTTATTTTAAGAATAAGAACTTTATTATTAAGGATACACGTTATTATTTTAAATGTAAAATATAGTGATTTCAAAAACTTGTACTTTAGAATTCAAAACGAAATTTGTTGATTTACAATTGGCGTGCAGTTATTTCAAAAACAAATATTTTTGAATTAAAAATATGCAGTCTTAAAATTACTACGAAAAGTAATTATTTTCACCTATTTTCTAGTATACAGGGTGCCTTTATGTACTTACCTTTTTCTTATACCACGTATTTATTAAATGAAAAATTTGTACGTAGATATTCAAATTCATTTTGTATTTGATTAATTTTAAATTAATTATAAATTTATAAAGTGTCCAATTTATAAAGTAGACAAACTTCATTATTACATGAAATGTATGAGTACTAAACGTGTATTCTTTGTATTAAACTGTTAAATATATTTAGCCCTAACATACGTTATGCCGTTATTTACACTATATAAATGCAAGGGTGGACTAAAAAAAGTAGAAATATTTTTAATAATTACACTGTCAATTTTAGAACCAACTTCATGTGATTGAAAGTGTTTACAAAATTTTTTTATGTAAATTGGATAGCACACAACATGTATAATATCAGTGTGATACAAAAAGAATTTTATTTTAAATAACTTAAATGCGTTTTCATATGCTGCTAAATAATAATTTTTTTTATAAATTGTTCCTTTATAGGTAACTGTATTCAATATTTTTGTATTTTTCAAAATTATATTATCATCTTGTATTAATTTTAACAAAGAATTATATTCATCAGTGGTTAAATCTTCAATATGACATTCATCAAAATTAATAATTGGCTCAAAAGCATTTTCGCGATCGAGTAGAAATTTAGCAAACTTTATGCTCGATTTTACTGATAATGAATACGGAGGGTTAGTCCTTGATGTTATATTATTAAAGTACATCTTTGCTTCCTTATGTTTGGCTTCGAAGCGCATGCTCCAAACGTATTTTAGAGGACCACATTTTCTTATTGCAGTTGCATAAGAAGTTGCAGAAGTGCAGTTGCACAAGAAAATGGTGTTTAGGTTTCAACTCCCCATAAAGTTTAATATATAATAAGTTGTGCTTTTTAATTAGTGTTTGCAGATTAATTAGCTCGTCAATTACATAATTAGATTTTAGTAGAAAATCTATAATTTCTAATAATAGTGTTAAAAGCTTCCAATGTTCATTATCATGAGGAACAAGATCTCCTATCATTAATGGTAAGAAATGAACAAAGCATTTAACTTCGCGAGCGGTCATTTTTATACCCTACACCTTAAGGTAAGGGTATATTCACTTTGTAACGAAATGTGTAACGCATAGAACTAGAGACGATAGGTATAGAAAAGTATATATATTCTTGATCAGCGTGATCTCCTGAGTCGATTTAGCCATGTCCGTCCGTCTGTCTGTCTGTCTGTCTGTCTGTTGAAATCACGATCACAAGAGAACCAATGAAGATATCGTGATGAAACTTTGCAGATATATTGTTTTATGTGGTGGGCAGGTTGGTATTGAAAATGGGCAAAATCGGTCCACGGCCACGCCTATTTTTTATTAAAAATGTGATATCAGCGTTCGTTTTTGAGCTATTACAACAAAATTTCATTCCTGGGTATAGAGTAGCATTATCCAAATATGGGCGTGATCCGCCCACTTTTAGGTTACACAGGCAAAAGAGGTATTTTGATATTGTTAAATATATAGACTTCCTGAATAAAACTTTAGATAACAACTTGTTTTACAAAAAAACATTATTACATCAAAACTGGGTGCGGTCCGCCCACTTTTACACTACATATACAGTATAGCAGTATGAAAAAAAGTTTATTACCACGGAAATAAAGTTTAAATGAACACAATTATAAAACAACTAAGCTAGTTATTTCGTTTTGAAAAAGGTAATGACCACGCCTACTATTTATACAGAGGCGTAGCTAGGTCTCATGTACCCCGGGACGGTTAATCAACTTGTAGCCCCAAAAATGCCTAGAATGCAATAAGTCAATACTTGATTTCCACAACTGCCGCCCCCGACATTGTGCCGCCCAGAGTGGACCGCCACCCCCGCCCCATCCTAGCTTCGGCACTTTTTTTAAAACTTTTAGGTGTAGGGTATCTAAGATTCGGCCAGGCCGAATATAGCTTTCTTACTGGTTAAGTTAAATTTTTTCAGCCTGCCAATGTCTATTGGGGCAGATCTATTCCCGATTTCAAGTTCTCCAAACTGGAATAAGGCTTTCCTGTTATTTATAACGTTTAATGTTAGTATGTTATCATTGATCAGTGCCAGCAAAATGTGGCATATATCATAAATACAAACTCCTTCAAATATGTCGTGCATTAGATCATAGCAAAAATTTTCTGTGATATGAAAGAAATTTAAATCATTAAAAATACAACAACTCTTTATTCCTGTTTCCCGAAAGTTATTTTCTAATAAATCTTCCTGATAGTTAGTTTTATTTCTTAGATATTCTATATTTTCAATGGCATCTCGTTTTATTTCAGCTTTTGTTCTAGTGCACGATCTACAAAATCGATTAGAATTAAATGACTGCTATTCATAGACAAATTATCTCCTACAATTATACCAAGAACAAAGTGAACTTTTACTGTTTTGGTGTTTGTGACAATGTCGATACCATCTTCCAGCTGCTTTAGCTCTTGTACAAGATGAAAAAATGAATTTTCATTCCCATTGGTTTTTAAATCTTTTGTGGATATGAAAGCTGCATGAAAATATAATGAAAAATATAATCTAACTTTGATAGTAAATATTGTGGAATGGTTGGAAAAATTAAATAACAACCACATATAGAATAGGTATGACTACCAAGTGGGTTGTTTATTTGAAAATCGTCAAAATATATAATATATGGAATAACGCAGTTTGATTGTATTTTCGTTTTCTTAAATTTAAAAATCTCTCCACATGCGAAATTACACAAAGTGTTCTCTTTTAGAGATCGATTTGTATTTTGCAAAGTAAGATCCAAAAGCTGTGGAATTTGAAATATGGATTTGAAAACAAATTGTAGTGGCATAATATATATATCACATACTTTCGGGCCTAATGTAGGATTACCATATGAAACTATTTCACCTATTTCTTTACTAATAGTAACACATCTTGGATGTTCATATAAATTAAGATCTTTTAATACATTTAGTAGTCTATATTCTGATTTTATGTCTTGGAATGGGTTTTTGGATGGGATTTTTACCACTGACTTTCTAGGCATAGAATTTTGATTGTGTAAATTCAGTGACAAACTTAAAGCTTTCTTTTTAAAAGTATTCACTCTTTCGACAACATATATGTCTTTGTTTGAAGTTTCAATAGATTTTGTAGATGAATTATTATTTTCCAAAGATGTTACATTTTTATGTAAAAGACATCTTGGAGAAGAAATACTGCTGAATGTGTTTACTTCGTTTTGATTTCTATTAACTCTATGTTGTTTTTCTAAATGTATTCGAAAATATGTAAAATTAGAGAAAGTCTGGTTACAATCATTTTGAATGCATTGTAATCTAAGTAATTTTGTGGACATTAAATGATCAATTTTAAGGTGTTGAATTAGCAGAATAGCTTCGGCGAATTTCCTCGAACAATGGAAGCAAAGATACATTGTGTAAGCATTCAAAAACATTTCATGAAATCAATTAGGCATGGCATATTTGCAGATTTAGTATCAAAGATAGTATTGATCTCAAAGAAGTATTTTTGTATAAATACCCAAGGTAGTTCACAAGCTTGTGGATACTTCAGGGAAAGAACTTGGAAAATTTTAAAACATATATCTAAACTTTCAATAAAAGATTTAAATTTATACAGAACATTGTCAAAATAGATATAAAATCCCTGGATATCTATATCTGACAACCCTACCACAATCAAAAATGGTTGTATTGTCATGCCCGCAGAATAGTATTTCCCAATGATATTATTCACTTTCCTTTCGTAATCGTTAATAGAAGTAAGTCTTAAAACCAAACTTTCTTGAGCATCTAGAATTGTTGGTTTCTTGTTGCGCTTTCCAGAGCTGTTTTGGAATCTGGCTGATGGGTGTAGCACTGAGTTGAGTAGGATTATTAGAAGGTATTCTTCAGCATCTGGAAACGTGTAATATATAAACATTATGAGTGAATTATACGTATAAAAGTTAGTATAGGTACAAGATTTATACTTTTTACCTAAATTTTTGGTAGCTTTTGCATTAGCTAACAGCTGTTTGCAATATTCATTATGAATATTAAGCTCGTAAAAAACGCGAACTTTTTCTTTAAAATGGTTTCACTTGGAATAAAGCAAGTGCTCTTTATTCGGATACAAAAGTTTGAAGTCAATTTTAATCTGTAAATATTGCAGAAAAATTATAATTTGACCTTAATTGAAGAACTAAGATATTTTTACCAACTCATATGCCCTGGAGTCTGACAATTTTGACCAGGCCTGAAGGAATTCTAAATTTCCCATACATTTTAAGTCTCTCTGCCTGACGTGGAAAGTTTTTTTCCACTTATCACATACCTCGATCCAGTCTGCGCAATCACGATTAAGAGATGTTTTTAATGCCGAAGCAATAGTTTCATCAATTTCAGGAATGTGTTCATTGTCTTCATTTTGACTATTTTGAGGGGATGAAATATCCGATTCGACGGATATATTTTTGGGAATTAAACCCTCCAACCTCTTTCGCTTGTTTCTACTGTTTGTATATTTGGTATAAAGTTTACCGCCTGGATTCTTTTTTCCTTTTCGCGGGATAAAGTAATAATCCTGGAAGAGGAAATATATTCAGAGCAGAAAATTCAAAGCTTTTTTCTTGGTGAAGTAAAATTATCACGGTCTTATAAACGATTCCGCCCTCTTTAGTGATTGCTTATCCCGCATGCTGAATTCAAAATTCTATTTACTTGGACCCTTTTTTCACTCGGAAACAGCGAGCATATTTGATTAACTAAGTGCGGGAAGTCCGCAACTTTAAGGCTGATGTTGTTTAACACAACTTCTTCAATAATAATATTAATTATTAGATCTCTAAAAGTGTTTGTTAAGTGATTGTTTTTTTCGAAAAATTCTTGAATTTGCTTTCCTCTTGGAGATGCTCTTAACAGGGTAGCCACATCCTGCATAACTATTTATGAAATCAAACAATTCATGCATTATTGAAAAAGTTACCTTATTTAACCGATTTCCGCAAACAGAAGAATCTTCAGATGAGACGGGAGAATGATCGCAGTGACACTTCACTTTATTCAACCAATCATGTACCTTTGAGGGTGTGGAAATCGTTTCGTCATCAATTCCAAACTATGAAAATGTAGATAAAATTAATATAAACATAAAAAATTCGCGCATTCTGTCACACCTCTTTCTTTCTCCACAAGAATAGTTTTTCGCGAAATTCTACGCGTAATCCCAGATGTGGAATAGCGTCTTTTAAGTCTTCTTTTTGCATATACTGCAAGCTCCTATATGTAACTTGCGCAGCTAAGATGCCCACAATGAGACCGCAGGAGAAAAGACAACTTTCGATTAGTTACACAATCAAGGCATTAATTATTTTAATCTTACATTTTAAGTACTCAGAAATACACTCCAGGTCAAATTCTTTAAGCAACGACTGTAGCTTCACCTCATCCGAATCAATATGAATTTCCTCTACTTTACTATCCGCAACAAAAGTGACTTCAGAATTTAAAAATTGTCCAATTGAACTCTCAATATTAGACTCAGGCGGCAACAACATCCATTCGGATGGAGTATTTCCACAGTCTTCAATGGACACTATATTCATATTATTACACCTTATTATTCACTGCACAATAAATTTAACAAGAAAACACTTCCGATTGACTTCACGCACAAAATTTATATTGGTAGAACATCTTGACAGCTCCATAAACAGTGTTGCATTCAAAAATAAAATTTTAAATCAAGAATGCATATATTTGATATTAAAGTTTATAATTTTGAATCAAAAACGTAGTTATAATTTTTAAAATTATAAAATTTCAATCCAAATCGTTCGCTTTAAATTTGAAAACTTAATTTTTGTTTCAAGTACGTCAATGTCATATTAGTATGGTTATTTTTATTTCAAAATTTAGTATTATTAAATTAAAAATAGATTCAAAAAAATTGAGGAATTTAAAAATAACTACGATAGTACTTGATTTTACAACGCTCTTTTTTTCTGAGTGTACAGTACGTAAACTTGCAAGCCATTATCCATTGCATTTATACAAAAATTACTAAAAATAGCTAAGTTTGAACTAATGCATCTTCCTGCGAAAAAACCATGCTGTTGTTCAGATATACGAGGGTTGCCTTTTATATTTCGGGATTAGAGAACAAAAACAAATATTAATCATCGAAAATCACTTTATTGTTTTTCAAAATATTCCCCATGAAGATCTATGTATATACTTTTGGATGCGTTTGAACCAATTTGAGCATTTCTTTCGACCAATCGACCAGCCTTTTTTTGAGCGATTGACAAATTGTGTGGGATCCAACGCGAACAAATTTTTTTGACAGTCAAATGTTTATGCAATATTGAATGTATGCTGGTCCTACTAATGCCTAAGGTTGTCTCAATCTCATGATAGGTCATATGACGATCTCGCAATATCAGTTCGCACACTGCATCAATGGTTTTCGGAACAACAACTGATTTTGGACGACCTTCACGAAATTTGTCTTGGAGTGAACTACGACCACGATTGAATTCACCATACCATCGATAAAAACTGGTCCTTGATGGAGCTGCATCGCCAAAAATTGAATTAAGTTCATCCATGCTGAGTTAATCCACGTCGAAAGTTGTAAAAAATAATCGCACGAAAATGTTCCTGATTTAATTTCATTTTTGGGCCGAGATGAATCTTGTAGGTTGCTCGCACACTGCATGCGTTTTTCGGTCGTGCGAATTCTGACGAAAACATGCGAGCGATCTCATTGCATGTTATTGATTGTAAATGCGCACATTGAAGCACCATTTGAATGGGATCGTTCGCACGATTTCGGACGACGTGTTTTTGTTTTTTGTTTAATTAGTTATGCAGGTAATGAAATTCACCAAAATGACTTTTTTTCGCGAAAACCTCACGAACCCAAATCTTCCTTTTGAAAAGTTTTCCTTTTAGATAAGAATTTTCTAATAAAAAAAACGTTATCAACCTTGTCCATTGCATATGTTGTTTTTGCTTTACACAGACTTTTACGCATAAGTTCTGATAGAGTGTGCGGACTCTAAATAAGACTTCGGACGAATCGTTTTCGTCAGAATTCTCAGGAACGAAAAACGGATGAAGTGTGCCTGCAGCCTTAAGTTACTGTAAACAACACAAATAGCGCTCGTATATCAAAACGTTCTGAGTACGTATAACCTCAAAAATGTCCAACTTTACGATAGAGCTGTCAGTTGCCAGATTGCAACACTAGGGTTGCCTAATCCCGAAACATAAAATGCAACCCTCGTATAATGTTTAAATTCAAAAGATAGACGGTTATTGACAATACTATCTAACATTTTCGGTATAATGGACATCTTTACAATTGGTCTATAATTTTGTATATAATTTATTTTACCAGACTTATGGATTGGTCTTACATAAGAAATTTTCCAAACATCAAGGACAGTGCCAGTAACCAGAGATTTGTTGTAAATTAACGTAAGCGCAGTACAAAGCGACTGCGCACAATTCTTCAAAAGTACCGGTGGGAGCAAATCGAACCCAGCACCCTTACTAGTGTCTAATTTTGAGAGAGCATTTTTTCCTCTTCGGAAATACCATGCCATGAAATACCTACCATAAAACCTATATCTAAATGTTGGACCAGCTGGTCGAAATTATCGAAAATTATACTGGGATCATCTTCCACGAAAACCGAAGAGAAATATGTTGCAAATAAAGCGCAAATATCTTGAGGATTATCAGCACACAAGTTCTGGTATTCCATTGATTTAGATAATTTGAATGTTTACGTTTCGAATTATAAAAAATCCAGAAAGTTCTTGGACTAGTTTTTATATTACTTTCAATTTGTGCGACATATTTTTTATAAAGAAAATTTGATAGAAAATCAAATTCTTTCCTTCGCTGAATAAATTTTTCTTTATACCCTGGTAAACGAATACCCGATCTCGAAACTCTCTTAGGTACGAATAGATCGAAGGCCTCATCCAGGATCGCTTTGAAAGTAAAATACATATTCTTTGGTCCAATGATTTCAGAGTTGACACCCAGTTAATACTGTTAAAATATGAATTAACGAACGCGTAATTCGCCTTACTGAAATTATAAAGAATCTCCGATAATTTTTCAGTTGGATATGAAAAATCGTAAAAACATGGTGTATAGATTCTTTAGTCAGAGGAATAAATGTTAAATAATAGTTTAGGTCATTATTTAGGAATATAAGATCCAATATCCTATTTAGATTACAATATGATTAACTTGAGAGAGCTTAAGAGCGTACATTGCATCACAAAAATGCTTCTCAACTGCAAGGTTCAAGTTAAATGGGAGTAGGCTTTTATCAACCGGACAATAATTCCAAGCAATATTCTATAATCCAAGCAATTCTAATAAGCTTAGTGAACTATTTGAAGCAAATAGCTTAAAATGAATACAATTTCGTTCTTACAAATATTGTTGTATGTCGCGATCGCAATTTCCATCCAAGCTCTCGTTAAAGTAAACTTGAAAGCTAAGCCTGCAACCGCAGCACTTTGTTTGGTAGCCAGAAGCTTTAGTCAAGCTCGGGAAAGCCAAGGCAGCAACCATAGCGTTTAGCATTGGTATGGATCGTGGAAGCTAGCGCTCAGTAGCGAGCTTCCAAACCATAAAAATCATAGCTCTTTGCAGTGACCATAAAACGCTTGGTTGGAAGAAATAATAAAAAAGATCCAAAACCAGATGCGGAAGAATTAAATTGGGAACGATTTAATTCTGCTGATATTGAAATTTCGCAATATAAAAATTTCGAAAGAATGGAAATTGCGACACGCGCCTACACCGACCCACTTTGGTTTGGTGCGTCAACCAAGCCAAAGCGGAAACAAGAAAAAGATTCCAACGGGAGTCTTAGAAATTTGGTACGCCAACAAAATTCGCAACAAAATTTCGTACTGCCTCAGGATTAGTGTTTGCTTTAAATTTTGATATGTGCATGAATTTTAGGTCATTTCGAACGGTAACCCAGTCTCTTCTCTTCAATTTCTTTTCAACTGCTTCTGATTCATTATCCATACCTAGACCTAAAGTACAAGCAAAAGATGAAGCGGGAAAAACGACGCTTTCTGGTTCGGCAACCGCACTTGAAGTGAGAGTAGTAGATGACGAAGGAAAAATAATTTCTTCAGAAGTGTTGTCTTGCTGAGTTGTGTTGTTTTTATTAGGCGAAAAAGTTGACGTCATAGATCGTCCGTTAGTTTTCCTCCTGGCAGCTAGCGTATGCTCAAAATTGCTAGCTTCTTTCTGGAGAAGATCTCTTTAATTTGCTGCGACAAAGAGGTTAATTTTTTTTTTAAATTAAACGCTAACGAAGTCTTAGCGCAGTAATTACAACACCACATTAAGTTGGATTTAGTTTTTAATAGATTTATGGTATCTGTCGGCATATTAATACATTTTGTATGAGAAATGCGACCACAAATCAAACAGCATACAGAGTCACCATCAAAACCGAATTCCATTACAGAATTAAGGCCTGATTAGTCGTACTTAACACTTAGCACTTATAAGTTTCGAAGAACTTCGATGTTTACGGGTTGCAGAGGGTACCGGCACTTCTAGTGTAGCCACTAGTTGACCAAATGTTCGAAATTGGGTATTTTTTTGGTTTTGTGGGATATTACTTGATTAGATATAGATTGCAATTGCATTCGATTTGCAATCAGAAGCAAAATTTTAGTATTTATATTTACATTATTTATATTATTATGGTATTTTGTTATAATAGAGATGATTTCGTATAAATTAAACGTTTAAAGAATATTAGCTGCGTTCCTTTTTCTTCGGATTAGACCAGTTTCCATACAAATTTTCTAATCGTACTCTCGACTAGGATTAGAAATTCTAATCGGACTGGGCTTTTCGTTATTTGATAGGTAGATAGCGTTGATGTACAAATTTTAGTTTGTTGGTGAAAGCATAGATGGCGCTGATGACATTTATTTGACATAAATAAATAACAGAAAAAGTACAAAACAAGTTTCTCTTAAGTTTAATTTGGAATTTGAATCATTACAATAATGCTGTAAGTAAACCTATTTATGTCTTACTAATTACTTTCCTAATTACTTCTTATATTTTTTAGTAAAAGAGAAAGAACATTGTGGACGAATGATGAAACTCGTGCTTTTTTATTAGAATACGGTTTGAGGAAGGAGGAATTCCAACATATAAAGAAAAGAAAGACCGCAATGCAAAATGTTTTTGAAGATCTTCAAGCCCAAGGAGATTTAGTAAGTTGAATTTTACCGTGCAAAATCAATATATATTTATAATATTTGACTTGAAGTCCGAAAGCGTTTTCGACAACTATTCTTGTTGAAGAATGCAATTTATTAAATTGCCTTTGTGCTACAGTCAAGGAACCATTGTCTCTATAAGGACTAATCAACCAATCACATGACGAATATGCCGAGTCCCCGAGGATAAATGAATTTTCTGGAAAAAGTGCATCCCTATTAGCCATTGCACGATGGTACAGTTGCGACCTTCTGAGGACTCGACTGTCATGTAGGGATCCTGGTTCACCTGCGAACACGTCGATGAATTTTTTGTCAGCATTTACGACTGCTTGCAAATGAACACTATAATAATGCTTTCTGTTGAAATAGTCCTGTTTGTTGTTACGTGGTGCTTTTATCTTAACGTGACTGCAACCTATGCATCCTATTACACCAGGGATTTTTTGAAAATGCATCATATTTGTGCGAGCTTCACTTTCTGTTGGCCATTTCACAAATTCATGTCCTATTGTTATCAGCCATTCTGAAACCCTTTTAATCACTCTCCAAGCTGAAAACTTTGTTATTCCAAACAAATTTCCTATTAAATTTCCTAAATATTCCTCTAAAAGTAGTTGTTGTGCCGATATACCACAAGAACAAATATATTTCTTTATCCGCAAATATACGACAACGTCCTCTAGTTGCTCTATTCAAAGAACCAGAATTTTTATATCGATCTAAAAGGAGTTCATATAATATGTTAAAATTCACTAGTGTTATAAATTAATATACCAATTAAAATCATAGCAGTTGTCCTATTTAAACGCAAATGCTTTTTAAAATCATCGTCGGTATATTCTTTCATGACTTTTTCGAAGTTGTTCACTTTTGTATGTTCTGCATCCTCAGAACTCAAGGAGGAAGATGAAGAACTATTAAAAATTCCGCACCAGGAATCACTGCTCTCGGCAGAATCAGAGGAAGTGTCGCACAGAGCCTAAATATAACATATTGTTAATATTTCGTGAGAACTGGCAATGTGTAAATACCATTACTACATAGATGTCTTTGTCCATTTTTAATTTATACGCAATATAGAACGAGCAAATTATATCAATATATTTAAATTGTAATTAATTGTTAACTGTCAAACAGCTGTCATTTGACAAGTTATTTTTTTTGGTATTAGTACTGACACCTGGGTGTGATTTCCCTTGCCGTTCCATTTTAAATCAGGATTAGATTAGGGAAAAAGGAACGCAGCTATTATATTGAAATCCCATTGAACTATAAATTCGGAGAGCAAAGACGACATCTTCGAAAATAGCGTCAAGTTCGATCTGGTCACGCGTTTTGGCTGTCACTTGGTTCGAACTTAGCAAAATATCAAAAACGATTTGATATTCCCCTGCTATGTAAGTACGACTGATCGGATACACATGGATTTTGACAGCACGTTAAGTTCTTCGAAGTGCTTATAAGTACGACTAATCAGTCCTTTACCATTTACACAAAAGTCGTACATTATGCAAAACAGATGAGAGACACGTCTGCACGGTTTAGCACGCTAAACTGAAGGCCTGATTAGTCGTACTTATAAGCACTTCGAAGAACTTGACGTGCTGTCAAAATCCATGTGTATCCGATCAGTCGTACTTACATAGCAGGGGAATATCAAATCGTTTTTGATATTTTGCTAAGTTCGAACCAAGTGACAGCCAAAACGCGTGACCAGATCGAACTTGACGCTATTTTCGAAGATGTCGTCTTTGCTCTCCGAATTTATAGTTCAATGGGATTTCAATATAATAGCTGCGTTCCTTTTTCCCTAATCTAATCCTGATTAAAATGGAACGGCAAGGGAAATCATGAATTCAATCATGAATTACTTACAAGGGGAATATCAAATCGGTTTTGATATTTTGCTAAGTTCGAACTAAGTGACAGCCAAAACGCGTGACCAGATCGAACTCGACGCTATTTTCGAAGATGTCGTCTTTGCTTGCCGAATTCACAGTTTAATGGGATTTCAATATAATATTCTTTAAACAATTAATTTATACGAAACCATCTCTATTATAACAAAATACCATAATAATATAAATAATGTGAATATAAATGCTAAAATTTTGCTGCTGATTGCAACTCGAAGGCAATTGCAATCTAGTAAAATCCCACAAAACCATAAAAATACCCAATTTCGAACATTAGGTCAACTAGTGGCTACACTAGAAGTGTCGGTACCCCTGCAACCCGTAAACAACTAAGTTCTTCGAAACTTATAAGTGCTAAGTACGACTAATCAGGCCTTGAACTGCAGACGTAAACTGAACTTTTTTAATTGTCACTTGTCAGGGACGACCCCTTTCTTTGATAGAAAACAAAAAGCCGACACACACAGCCCGACACTTCATCAAATATGGCCGCGTCAGTAGATGAAATAATTTTTTCTTTTGTATTACTGCAGAATTCTTAAGTAGATCTGTTTGATAATCGGCACCGGTGTCTTCCTGTTCATGTTGCAAGGTCTGCGGATTACATTCAAATTTGCGGGATACACTGCATCTGGGGGAAATAATTCTCTTTCCTCCAGATTATTAAAAACAGTTTTGAAAAGAGAATAGGTGAAGTTGTAACTGCACCACAGGTAATCAGAAACGTTTTACCTGTGGTTTTACCTTAGGTTTCAAAAGATATCAGGGTGAAAAAATTTTATCTAAAGCAATTTCTTAGCTGCCAGATATAAGGATCTTTCTCGTGGAGGGAGTAAACCTGCCAAAGACAAAATGGCAAAAGTTAGAGCCATGGGCAAAGAGTATTAATAGATAAAGAGATTTCACGAGACCAATGATGCTATCAACATTTAGTTTGAATGAGTCGAGTTAAGCTCAGGTCGAAAAACTGGTCGATATCGCGGTCGACCACTTTGACAGCGAACTGAAGCTCGTAGCAAAGCGAAATTGAATGATCTACTAAGGAGTGAGTGGTTCGGAAGATCTTTTCTAATGAGTATGAAGGGATCGGAAGATCGACTTTGCTTCTGTTATTTTGCACTAACAATGCTAGCGAATATGCGTAAGAAGAGATCGATCCAACACTCGTATGCAACGTAAAGTGTGAAAGAAAGAATCGATCAATTTGTGGAGTACAGCGGGCGATGAGGAGAACGGTGATATTCGTCTTCTTTTGCTTCTCTTACACTAACAAAACATGTGCCGCCGTCCGTCCGTCTGGAATCGTTTTAAATTTTGCATTTTATGGTTTTTGAAAGAAATTTTGATTTTCGTAGCTTTGTGCTGCTTCTTTTTCGATGCCCAAGCTTTGTAAAGCGCTGACATGATTTACGTTGCGAGTAAGAATTTGTCGGCCATTTAGCCGGCATATCAACAAATTGAATACCTTATACCAGTAAGACAAAATTATGGAAATATTTATATTATGTGTAACACTTATTAAAAAACTCATTTGATTTCACCAGTCGTAAACACGTGATGCCAAAGTTTGTGTGAAATTGACTGAATATCCAAATGTCCAAAGCAGGGTCTATTTTCAAAAATTCTCTACACTCGATACTAGAGTATGGACTTTTCTCTTTCTTCCTCATCTCTCTCTCAAACGAACTGAATGAAACCGTTTCACAAGATACTGCGTATAGCCAAGGCCATTGGCTTTTAAAATATAAATTTCACCATATATAAACAAAGGTGGTGAAGTTTCCCAAACCTAAAATGGTAGGTGCGAACGGATGCTTGACCCCCCAAGTGCATCAAAGATGTATGACAATACTTCATTTGCAAAAATATTAGAGAAGAAACGAAAAAATATAAATGCGACCATTCTGGATTTATTAATCGTAATTTTTTTTGTCAATAGGCGAACCACTTCGTATTTGCAACAAAACATCAGCACAGCGACTACTTTATACCAAAGTAAAAATTAGAAATAAACAACCAATACTTGGTAAAATATGGAAGCATATATTAATTATCATTATACGGAACGGGGAGTTATGTTTTATATATATTTTACACATATAAAAAGGATAATATTTTTATTTATTTGTTTTGACGTTTCATAAACGAATCCCCGAAAAACAGATTTTGCATGCGTTCATGGGATCAATTTATTTTCGGCGAAGTACAAATTTTTTGCAGCGAAGTACAAGTTTTTCACAGCGAAGTACGAGTCTTTTGCACGAAATCACAATTTTTTATCGTAGTGTTAGTGAAAATGCCATTGTGTTTTGCGACGAATTCGAAGTGTCCTATCTCATTATCTCTGGTGTATATGAACAGCTCATAAAAAATAGACGTCAAACCGATTTTTGAAGCGGCGAATTCGAAGTGTCCTATCTCATTATCTCTGGTCTGCACGTCGACTGATTCACTTGGTACGAATGATCACTAGTGTCGATGTTAAAACCCGACGGCTTTTGCCGTGTACATGTGAATAGCCGAGAGAAAAAATTAGCACGCGTGCCTAGGGCGTGGCATTGATGTAAAGTGGTAATTAAGTTTGAGTTTATACAAAATAAAGCAGATCATTAGCAATTTTTAATAAAGGCGTGGAAACTATTATCTTTAAATAGGTCGGTACAAATTTTTGATGGCGATCGGCCTTTAATTTCAAGTACCTTTGAAATTCACATTTAAATATTAATTTAAAAATCCGTCTGATGCAACAATGTTTCAGGTGGCATTACCATTCCTTTGCAAATATACTTTTGATGTGCCGTTGTTTAAAAATATATGTAGTTATTTACAGTTAAATACAGTATATATTACAGTCTAGTAGAAGCGTGCAACATTTCACAAAAAACATAAGGTAGTAGATTTTCGGTAATTCACCTTACCTATTGGATTGCCTATAGTATTCTAATAATCCATACTATAAAATTTGTAATATTGCTTAGATTTAATCATGCTCATGCCAAGGAAATATCTCTCTGGGTTTAAAAAACGAAAATTAGCAGAAAAAAAAAGAAAAGCAAAATTTCAAGAAGTCCGAAGAAGATCTGTTTTCTGGTTTACGAAGTAATTCTAGCAATGGAATTGCTCCGACTTCGGAAATTACATATGCCGATAAAGCACAGCATACTGAATATGGTGGCCTTATAAGAAGGTTTGAGTTTGTACCAGAGATAATTAATTATCTCTGGTTTGTACTGACAGACTTCGGAGACTCCATCGAAGCATACAGAGATGATAACGGATGCTTCGAGTCAGTTAAAGAATCGATAGATGCGGCGCAAACATTTTTTTACGAATATGTTAACGCTTTCCCAGATGATGAACTTGTACAAGCGTTTTATAAATTCAAGGCTGAATATACTACTATTTCAAAGGAAGAAAAACAAAAAGGAAGAAAAATTATTGTACAGTCTTCCGTCCGTAGATATTCCTTATTTTAATGGCGATTATTCTAAATGGGAGACGTTCAAAGAGTTCTTTGAACAATTAGTTTGCCCCAAAAATGTCGGAAAAATATGAGATGACCTTAGAAGATTCTAAAATGGTCCCCAAAATTTACTCTTTATTAAAATTTGTGGAACACGAACGTTTGCGTGGTTCAACAACCTTTGCTTAATTACTTCAATAATATTTCAATAAAGAAATCGACCGGTTTTACTAATGAAAAATGCATAATGAATTTCATGGTGTTACATTTACCAAATCAGAGTTCTATGTTTAGAGCATTTATAAGTGAGAGATGGAATAAGGTCCTTGCAAACAAATTATGTGTAAAGGGTTTAAAATCTGAGCACAATAATAAACAATGGAATGCTGTTATTTGCAAAAAATGCAATAGTACCCATCATTAAGTTTTGCATAAAGACCAAGCTCCTTCTAAAAGTGCAGTTGTGAAATCTTCCGAAAGGACCAAAATCCTCTGCGAAATGGGTAAATACATTTTGCTGTCAACAGCATTAAATTAGAAGGTCTAAACGGAGAACTTAAAAGCAAGAGCGTTTTTAGACAGTGGTTTCCAAGTTAGCCTGATTTCAAACAATTCGAAAAATAAATTAAAGGTAAACTCAAAAAAAGGATCATTCGGTGATTGAAGGAATAGGAGAAAATAAATCCAATATTAAGGAAAGAATTAATTTGGAAATTAGATAAATTAATTCGGATTATTGTACTAATATCGATTTATTAGTAGTATATAAAATTACTACTTATTATATGTAATTATTGTAATTATTATTATTGTGATTATTGTACTAATATCGATTTATTAGTAGTAAATAAAATTTTTTCCGATCTCCCAGCATACAAAGTTTTGAGGGAGAAATTCCAGAGAATATTCAATTAGCCGATTTTCACTTCGATGTTCCAAGCAAAATTGATTTCTTATTAGGAGCAGAATTATTTTACACGCTCCTGAAGCACGGTTAAATAATTTTAAGTAAAGAAAAATATGTTTTACAATACAGTGTGTTTGGCTGGATAGCTTGTGGTCCAGCAAATGTAGAAACTAACTCCCTTTATTGCGATGTTGTTTCCCATACAGAAGATAGCTTGGAACATCAGTTAAAAAATCCTGGGAATTATAACATAAAGTTGAGCATCAAACAATTGTCGAAAAAAGATGCTAAAAATATTTCGAATATAATACGAGTCTCGGAACCGATAATAAATTCATAGTATCATTGCCTTTTAAGAAACCTACTAAAGAATTGGGCGACGCAGCCCTGCAAGCGGAAAGACGTTTTTAGAACGGACCTAAATAAAGATAAGAGTCTTAAGGAACAATATCGGTTTATGCAAGAGTATTACAATTTAGGGCATATGAAATTAATAAAAAATATATTTTAAAATTTGATTTCAAATATTATCTTCCACATCATTGAATTCTTCGCCCTGAAAGTTCTTCAACCAAGCTAATAGTAGTTTTTGATGCTTCAGCTAAAACATCTAGAAACGTTTCCTTAAATGAGATTTTGCTGCAAGAAGATTTATTTAATATTCTATTAAGGCTTAGGAATCATAAGTACTTATATTTCCATATTCATAAGTACATATTTCCTCTCGTTTGAGTTTGTATTTCACTCTATAATGTTATTGTTCTGCAATGAGAAATATAAAAAAATTAAAAATTAAAATAAATAAAACTATTTCGTTCAATTACATTTTTTCGAAACTTTTAATTGTAGGGTATCTTATTGGTTTTATTATATTTTTGTCAGTGACGTGGTGAGAACGAACAGGTGACTTTATGGTGCGAGGTGGGATATCTACACTCGTTTTTTATTTGTTCTCGGCGCAGCTGAATATCTCAGCGAAAAAACTTTTATTTATTTATTTATTTATTTAAAAAATTAAAACTAAGCCATAGGCTTTATAGTTCATATAACATTTTAATTCAAAATAACATAAAATATTAAATAAATAGAAAGGTAAATATATTAATGTTGTTTTTTTAGGAATTGAAGAATTTTGATTCTTGTTAAATGAATTGAATCAGAGAAGGTAATGTTGCAATTAACATAGTTGAAGTCAGCACAAGCATTCCTAAGAGGTTCGTGTTGGAGATAGTTTGATGGACAGAAACTCAGTTGTACAGGGTCCGCCAAATAACTTTTTTTTTTTTTAAATGCTATATAAAAATCTACTGAATATTTTCTCAAATTTCTTTTTTTATTTGAAAGTACAATCCTTCCGGTTAATAATGGAAAATAATTTCATTCAAATGGCTGCCTCGGCTGGCCATGCAGTAGCCTACACGATCGGTCCAATTTTTAAGCACATTATCGATTGTGTGCAGCTGTATTTCACCAATGGCTTCACGAAATGTCCTTTAAAGAGTCAATTGTCTCTGGCTTGTCGGTGTAACACTTATCTTTGACGGCACCCCACAAATAATAGTCCAACGGTGTCAAATCGCAGCTCCGAGGTGGCCAAACGACATCAGCTCTGCGGCTGATAATGCTATCTTCAAAAACAGGGCGCAAAACATCGAGTGTAGCTTCGGCTGTGTGGCACGTAGCACCGTCCTGTTTAAACCAAATATTGCCTCTTAAATTTTTGTGAACAAAAATTCGTTCAACATGGCCCGATAACGATCGCCATTGACTGTAACGGCCACTCCTTGCTCATTTTCGAAGAAAAATGGCCCAATTATGCTTCTGGACCAAAATCCGCACCAAACAGTGACTCGTTTTGGGTGCACCGGCTTTTCAATGTATGCGTGCGGGTTTTCTGTGACCCAAATGCGACAATTTTGGTTGTTTACATACCCGCCAAGATCAAAATGAGCTTCATCTGATTCTTCTGTGCAATTTTCGCACACATTCTGCAACATTACCATGATTTTCAAAGTAATGTCGCAATATTTCCCAGCGTTGTTCAAGCGTATACACAACCATATTCGTTCAGCGGAAGGATAAAACTAATTATCTGTCAAATCAGCCATGAGCTAAGTGTTACCATTCACGAAATAAGCACTAGTTGAAAAAAAAACGTTAGATGGCGGACCCTTTAGAAATTGAGGTCTTCTGGCTACACGGCGAGCTACGTTAATATTGATATTAGACAGAAGGTAGGGATTATCAATCTGACCATAAAGTAGTTTAAGAACAAAAATTGCATTCAGCATAATTCTCCGATGAGCTAAGGACGGAAGATTAATAAGTTCCAATCGGTAATTATAAGATGGTAAATTCTGCAAATTGTTCCGGTAGATATTGCGTAAGCAAAAGAGTAGAAATTGCTTTTGAACTGACTCGATTTGAGAAAAATAACAGTTGTAGTTAGGACACCACACAGGTGAGGCATATTCCAAAATAGGGCGAACCAAGGAGGTATATAGAATCCGTGTTACATGTGGCTCCATAAATTCTTCAGCCCACCGTTTAATGAATCCCAAAATGCTATAAGCGATTATTACTTATACGGTTCTATTATCTTATACGGTACTATTAGTTATACGGTTGATGTGTATATGAAATCTGAGTTTTTGGTCCATTGTAATACCGAGATCATCCATATGCTCAAGAGAATCCAAATAGTAGCCTCCAATAGAATAGTTGACGTTAATGTGGGCCGCACGATAGAAGGTCATTTGCTTGCATTTGGAGAGATTCAGCTTCATACAGTTAAAATTACAACACATGACTAAGTTGTCCAGGTCATTTTGAAGCAATAACGTATCCGTTTTGTTTTTGAATGAAAAAAAAAATTTTAGGCCATCTGCGAACATCAGCGTGTGAACATCATCAATGAAAATTAAAAATAATAAAGGTCCTAAGTGGCTACCTTGAGGGACACCGGAGGTGACAGGAATTGCTCTTGATTTTCTATTGTTTAGCATAATTACTAGTTTCGACCTTGAAGGTAGGAGGCAATCCATTTTAACAAATTTTGTGGAAATCCGAACAGTTTTAACTTTAACATTAGTAGCTTATGATTCACAACATCAAACGCCTTAGCAAAATCCGTGTAGCTAACATCCGTTTGCATGCCGTATTTCAAATTATTAGTTGTAAGGAAGACGAAGCTCAATAGATTTGTAGTAGTTGACATACCCGGGCGAAAACCATGTTGAACAGGAGACAAGGCTGCATTCACTTGACGCGCAATTTGGCGAGTTATTATTTTTTCGAACAGTTTGGGCAGAGCAGATTTATGCAAAGGAATGATGTATGAGGTCTTCCAAGCGGCTGGGAAGTAACCGGTGCGTATAGACTGATGAAATATAGCTGTAATTGGGATTACCAATTCGCTCGCACAGTGAGCCATTTTCGTACGTGAGTTGGTTTTTGCAAGGCACTCACGGGATCTTGCCCTGGCTTGCACTACCACGTAGCTTAATTTCGATGCATATCCCAGATGCGTTGTGCAGCGCCAATGTATTTCCGGAATAGATGTTCTTCACCAAGATTCGTCGATATGGTGTGACTACCGCCTTTGAAACAATGCCGCAACCTCTGAACCACGCTTTGTCGGCACGTATGACCTCGAGTAATATCCTGTCTTCAGTGCTTATATCGTTGTTGGGAAATTGTTCTTTTCAAATTAGCTTAATATTTGGAAGAAACTCTCGTTTATTTTAGAGTTTCCAAAGCAAATCACTAGTTTACTAGTTTCATTTTGGGACATAAAACAAATTACCGCTTCATTTAGTTTGCTTTCGTCGCATATATACCTGTAGTTGTTACTATGTATGCATATTCCAGAAACCCAATAAAATCAAGAACGTAAATCAAGTCGTGAGTCATTTGCATGCTTTTGCAAGTGGCATTAACAAAAAAAGTCTCCGATCGTCTAATTAATTTGGAGATAGTTTTGACAAATGTACCATGCCACAAGGAGAGCATACTATCTTACTGAAATAATTGCATGCTTATCTTTCTTTATTAATTGAATTAATAAAGCAAACGTCCAATATGACATTCCGCGTACATTGTATTTTTAAATAAATTATAAAATCTTATCGTATATTTCATGCAAAGTGCATAAATTATTCTTATTCGATTATGAAAAATGCAGAAACTTCACAAATTGAAAAATATAAATATTTGATCTACATCAATAGTAGAAACAAAATCATAAGAGGCTATTGTTCTATTAATATCGTATTTCCATTATTAATAACGCCCCAAAATTAATTCTCAACGATTTTTCAGCATTTTTCAATTTCGAATTATTCAACTGGTTTAAAATTTCAGAAGCACTTAACTGCGTAAACCGAGTTTACGTTTTTAACAAATAAAATAACATGATTTAACCAATTAGATCAAAAACTTAGTTTTATTTAATTTTTGGGGACTTTCATTTGTATACTTATACAATGTGTACTTATTTATTTCTTTGTATTTATTATTGTGTATGAGTTCCAAAATTAGAGTTATTTAAAAGGTAAGATGGCCATAGCGAAGAGGCTCACGTATTTTCTTAAAATTTTATTGATTTATTTTCATTGTAAAACTTGAAAGTACTCGACACTTGAACAAGTATTGAACACTTGACAAGTATTTTTCTGAAAATACTGGAGTTTTTTTAAATTTGTTAAAGTATTCAAATAATAACTTAAAGTATAAATGCAATTAAAAGCGATTGCTTTACGGCGTTTAGCAACTCAAAAGTTTCGATAAAAATAAATCTTTTCTCTTCCAAAGTTGGAAGGTTGACAAATATAAACAATACTTGTTTATTATTCCTAAAAGTTTTTAAAATGTATATAATTATGTATTTATATAAATTTTATTTACTCGGTTAAATGGAATGTATCTATTTCAGAACTGATGCTTTAGAAATTGTTACAAAATTTTGTTCGTTTTTCTCCCTAAAAAAAGAATACCTCAAACATTCTGAAGCGTGAACATTCGTATAAATTACAAAATCCCATTTGAAGGTAAATTTAAATAAAAGTCTGTACATTACTCAACCTGCCCTCTCGATCATCGTCAATCCCATGCCACTCCATCAATTACTTTGACAGTTCATAATTATAACTAACTGGGAGTGCTTTCGGTGTAATAATGTCGTCTTCCATTTCATCATCATGGATTGGAAAATCAGGGTTCCTGCTAATTTCTGTGAAGAACTTATTCGGAACGATCTCAACATCTGTTGGCGTACCGGCTGACGTTGTTCGTTCAGAACCAGCGAACGATTCAATGGTGCCACCTTCAGGAGAATTCGTAACTCTCAGCATATCGGAATACAAGACCTCGTCGATGTAGAACATGGTGCCCAAGTTATATACGAACACTTCACTCTGGGTTATGTGGGCGTTGTTCACCAAAACATTACTGCCGTTGGATCGTGAAATATGTATGTGACCACCGCCAATAGTTTCGAAGACTTCCTTGTCATTGAAGTCGCGGTAATAAAGTCGACCACGAATGAAATGATTCAGCAGCATTTTGATACCACGTGGAGAGGCCTGGGATAAGGAACTGTTATATGAATATTAACCAAGCAACATATCAAACCAACTAACTGACCAAAGCATCATCTGAAATTCGGTCAAATCCAATACGTTCGAAAGCTTTGTCCTCCGGAACGAAAAACGTGTAATTTGCACCAGATACATGAGGAGCGATTTCGGCATTATTCAGATACCTAGTGCGAAAAGTCATAGGAAATGTATATTTGGATGTCATGGACTAAATATAAATCTACCTTGTAATTTGTGTAAACCGTGGGTCTTTTTCCAAGGCCAGAAAAGAATGCGAGAGAAATTGGGCTCCAAACCATGGAAAGGCTAGCAAAGGAGGAGTTTCCTTGTCTTTATGCATCTGCATGGCGAGAAATAAGAAATATTATAGACATCCTGAAGTACTTTTATTAGTATTTATGAATTTTTTAATTTATCACATCTGTTTTTCTATCGACAACTAAACTTAAAACGTTTCCATCATCATTGGGTCTACTTGATGTTCAAATACAACTTGACTTCCATAAATCACGTTTATACTCTTTAGTTTAAGAAATTCAGTCTTTTGAATATTGTTTTATACCTGATGTAATTTGGACACAACGGATTCGGATACAAATAAAACTTCTGATATAATGAACACATGGTTTCCATTCGACAGCGAGTAATCGGATATAATTGAAACGTTGTTCACAGATGGTGTTGCTAAATGGAATACTCATTAGTGAAATCATTGGTTACATTTGCTCGTGTATTCAAGTCACTTACGATATCTACGGAAGACCACATTTTCACCACCCATTGTTCGTATCATCATCTGATCAATGCTATTTACGTCAGACATCCGCAACGGTCGAGTTGTGGGTAAAATGTGGTTACGCAGTACGCTTTCTGTGAACTCCTGCACGCTGAAGGGATAAAAGCCCCAGTCAATGGGGTGCCAGCGTTGGAAAGCATTGTCGGCTGGTATTAGCACCGTATACGTGCCATTTTCCATTATTTGGGTGAGGTTGCTTTTGGTAAGGAAGTGCTGGAAAACTTTTGTACCGCTTTTCATGCTCGATAAAAAGGACATTAAGGGGCTCGATCTAGATTCCTTGGGAACGGGTTCGTTCTTCATGTGTGTGGTGGCATTACGCATTTCGAGTGGTTGGGGTTCATTGTAGCGGCTGAAGAAATGAAAACTGTGAAAACTGTTCAATACGGATTCAATTGGCACAATCAGGAAAAACTATTGAATAAATAAATTCTCCTGCATGTACAAATAGTTTTCGGCAATACTTTACCTGTTCGTTTCCTGTATATTTCGTTTAGAGTATGGAGATTTTCGATCTCCCAAATAACCATCAATGCTGATTGCAACCACATTATTACTGATTCTTATCTTCTGCAGAATCTGGCAGGCGTTGAGGAGCCATTGATTACTGTGTGAGTTTTCTATTTTCCGAAATATTATTTTGTGCCCATTTCCATTACCAAACTGCTCTTCGCCGGAGTACGTGTCGAACGCCTTCCCCGGCACTAAATGCTCCAACATAAACTCTTTCAGCCGCGGTTTCTCAATCGTTCGCACGTCGATTTTCGGAATAATTAATGTGAAGGGTACGTCTGAAATATAGGTTAACTGTACGAGTGAGTTTGCGACCGTCGTATAGTTACTTTCGATTTATTTGCTTTCATATTGTTTTTTGCGTCATTCGTAACTTGAACATGGAAGATTCGGGGAATGAACCCATTGGTTTTTGTCTCCAAGACAGCCTCGGCTAATCATGCACGACATAGGCCCGTCGTTGAGGACGTCTGCAAGACAAGCCTATGGTGATTATCGACGACATTTTCATACGAATGTCGTTTTTGTGTTCGACCACAACAAGAGCGACAGTGTCACCTATGTTGTCATCAACGACAACGGGCGACGTCACTAGGGGCAGAATTTGGGTGATAATCGTTTTCACGACAACCTGCAACAGACCTGTCTTCATGCGGACAGTTTGGAAACCTCAGTATTAAGGTGTAGGGTATTTCAACTTAGGCCAGTCCGAAGAGATTTCTTTCTGGTTTAAATTTATTATTCTGGTTTATGTGTAACGTCCTGGCGTGGCAAGCTTATAAAGATATATACATATGTGTATATTATTTCCGTCATCTACTAAGTCGATGTCCGTCCGTTCTTCTGTCTTTTCGACTGGAAATCATAGTTGAAAGAAAACCAATACCAAACCAATAGATTAGATTAAATGAATGAAATTTAACGCACATATTTCATGTTGCGTAGCACATATTCTGTTCGGAATTGAAAAAGTGCAAATCGTTCGAAAGACACGATCATCTTTTACACAAAAACTGAAGCAACCGTTGCGCGAAGGCTTCCATGAAGAAAGTTTTATTGATTGTGTACTAGGATAACAAATTATTGTGTAAGGTAGTATGGACATATGTATGTACATACTACAAAACGTCGTTTCGAAAAAGAAACTAGTATATACAGATGTACGTATGTAACTGATTAAGTGTTTCTTACTTAGCTTAATTTAAGCTTGCATTGAGTCTTGCATTGAGCCTGCTCACCTTTTTTTGGTTTGAATCCGTACAACTCCAACACAGGAAGACCATCTTCCAGAAATCGACGAATGTGCAGCCACAATTCGTCGCCCGCATGAGACGTTCGAGCCTGCACCAGCAGTGCGATGTCCGGTATAACTTTGTTTTCAATGAGTTTTGAATTCCTTAAACTTTGATCAACTGTTTGGCTTGAGGCTACAGCGGCACATAAAAGGTACATAACGACCAGACTGAGTGCAACACGAAGGCGAGCCATATTAAAAGTACTAAAATAGATTCCAATATATGAATCACGAGTTTTTGTTTTATTACAGATTCCGGTACGGCACAATATTTATTTTCATAGTTAACAAGTGTCCCGTATTTCGTTCACTTTGTACATGTGTATGTCTGCTTAATCAGCTTAATGAGGATTCTTTCAGTCTGCTGCTGTCTATCTGTTATAATACACAAATAATTAGCATTTTAATACGCCTTGAAATCGCTGGATCCAAAGACAGGCTATCTATTTGTAATGTTGACTAAAATGTGGAAGTCGTTACGTTGATAATTTGACTGTAAGAAAGTGGCTGATATTTGCAGCTTATGCAACAGCTTTCCCGCAGCTGTCCAACGCGCAAACCGAGTTGCATAAGACTGATCGGCGCATGAGCAAACGTGTATTTCATCATGTTAGTCTTGGAGGCAGTGACATTTTAAGTTCAGAAGTTTTCCACTTAATTAAGCATTCGAAATTGGTCTGGAGCTATCGTACCAGTCCACTACTACTACTATTTCGACTTAAAACTACAAAATATTTAAAGCAACTAAATACTATAAAATGTTCAAAACGTATGGCTAGCAACAAAAAAGCATAAATTTCTATTAAGAATAAAAATGCTAATCACGCGCTGGTTGTTATGCGGCAAATTTTACGGCTGGGGAAGTCTGTATTTAGAATGAAATTTTATGTTTTGACGTAATTTTAAGTGCAACTTTTTTTATAAACTGATCTCTCTTTGTGAAGCGAAAACGAAATTATCTCTCTATTAAAAAGCTTATAAAAAGGCTTTCGTTTTCCATCTGCTTACATTTGATTTTCGACTTTGTCATCGTAGTATTGACCCTTGCTTCATTTGATTAGGTCGCGAACAATAGAAGAAATATTACAGCGCAAAAAGAGAGTAGAGTTGCTGACTTAGTTAATACACTACCATAAACTAAGGTTTATTTATTGTTGCTACAATAGTTTCATGTGCGCCTGAATTAAAAGTTCCCCTCTTCCTTGTTTCTGGTTGGATTTTAATTATTTTACAATTAGTTTTTGCTTTAGTTAAATAAAAGTCATTCTATATCGTTTCTTTCACGTTTCTCAGCTTTTGTTTACTTGTTTGTATTACTTTATGCCAATTGCTGTCCAATTGAATTGTCCATTTGCCTGAATGAATAGCTTAAAGATGTGCGAGATGAGGATCGACTATTCCGTTGTTTCGACCGCACTGCGCAAGTTCCCGGCGTTGACTGGGAGCCTCTACTGGAGTCTAGTGAACGGCTTGGCTAACTTGCCACACCATTTGAGGCTCATTATCAATGATTATGCTTTTCGCTTTGCGAAATTGTGATTCGAAACTTGTGCTGCTCTTACAACTTCTACTGTTCGGGTGTTCCAGTAGTTCCAAGTGAACCGGCCGGTGGAACGCTATGCGCCTATGCAATGAGCTTCTTTGGCCTCAGAGATACTTCACCGGCGGTAGTTTGAGTTGTTCATATGAATCTAATATTTATTTAGATTTTTTTGGTTTTAAATGTTATGTTTGGTGTAGATACATTATACATATACTTCGAAACAGTTGGCTAAAATTTGACGGCTTTGATAACTTAGACTCTTCCATGGTTATAAGAACGTATAAGAGTAGATCAGTTTCGCAAAATGTCTCATTACTTTTTCTATTTATATGATTGCACTCAAAATTAAATGGTTTTCCATATACAACATTCCCTATACAACTTTTTTCGTGAGTGTTTCAAAATTTGTGTTCTACATAAAGTTGTGTATTTTTATTTAGTGACTTCAAAAATATTCGTCACCAGTACGAATATATGTACATAAATAATAGAAATTATTATGCAAATATAAATGCAACGTACTACATGAATATAAAAATCTACTATTTCAGTTGGCATTTTTTTATATAATAAAAAGATAATTTTCTTATTATATTGGAAAGTTCGATTTTTACTAACCACCGTGGGAACTCTTCTTAATTATCAACCGCTTACTATTGTTCCGTGGAACAGGCTTATGAAAGCCTGGTGTTTTTATTACGTCGTAATCAAAGATTACTTTTACACTTTAAGCACATTACTACATTTGAACATATTCGTAGTCAAATGATTAGAATCACTTTATATCACTAGAGGTTGAATGCAACATGTCTGGTCAACTGTGAAAGGAAAGTATGGTTTGGGGAAAGGATGGAATGATTGAGGACCACAACAATAGAAATACCGCCAACTAGTTTCAGCGCGGTTCGCAAAATAAATTGGAAATATGTGCTTTCGTAATTCATGATGCTTCTGCAGCGGATTCTGTAAACAAAACAACAACGTTATAGGTCTGAAATTTCAGCTGTGTATTCACATTTAGCGATTTCCACTCACAACTTTCCTCTTCCTTAACCACATATAGCAAAATGTACCACGACCTTAGCATTTCAGATGTGTTTTCCAATTTGCAATTTAGTTTTCTTAACTTCCCAACTAATCATGCGTATAAATTCAGACAGCCGCTAAAAATGTTTACAAAAAAATACAACGAAGATTCTCGTCAAAACTGCTTTATATAATCCATTTCCTTCGGTATTGCGGACGCACAACAATTAGTCAATTATTTAGTTGATTTTACACAACTAAACACAAGTTCGATGAAAATTACCCTCGCGCAGTAATTCACACAACACACACATGTGCATATAAAGGATGAAGTGTGACGACGCATCTGGAAAACTCTCGTCTGTTGTGCCGGGAAATTCGTAACGAATTGAATTCGTTCGACTCGTTGCTGCCCTCCTAATAGTCGAAGAAAACACTTTTCAAATGCTGTACTTTACGCATTGGGCACGAGAAAGTTATATGGTGTTCACATAACGGATTTAGCTGGTACTGTACCAAAAACCTAAAGTACATAAATTTGAACCACAAACAAATTTGTCAGTGTTTGAATAGAAATTTGAAATGTACAACTACATTTCCAAGCCGCGACAGGAATCAACCAGATCATGACTGCCGTGTAAAATGATAGGAAACTTTCTGAAAACAGAAAAATTTACCGAGTAATTTACTGAACTGTGTTTAAGTTTGGAAACTAAAAGTTTAGATTAAGGAGACTTTAACGGGAGATAGTTCATTAAAAAGAAAATTGCTACACTGAAGAGAATTGGATGAGACACAAATCGTCCGACATTTTTTTTCCCTGCTAGGGAGAGTAGCCGTTGCGTCATGGAAACAAAATAAGAATTGGTCCATCGGGCCAATGCAGTAAAGCAATCATGGGCTATTAAAAAAAAATTTTAGTTCTAATTGTTAATTAAAAGGAAAAAAAATTGTTGTTTTAAAAATATCTTGAAAATAAAAATAAAATGAAAATTTAAATATCTCCTTAACTACTACTTAATTGCAAAAATTTGAATTACATAAAAGGATATCTCAATTGATTTAGAAGATACCGCTCTTCAAATTATGCAAATTCTTGACATTTAGAGCTTGGCTTGGAAGGGTACGGGCTATTTCTGGCAAAGAAAAAAAATTGGAAAATAAACTTTATGTAAGCCATTTTGAGCATTTAGTATTTAATACTATTACTTTCATATAAAATTATATATTGTACAAAATAATATTACATATAAAGAAGGGAAAATTGTATATTAAAGATTGAATAAACATATTAAACATATTAATTAGATTAAAAAGATTAACAGGGCAATTCTCGTTGTCAGCTTGACATGAAATTGTCAAGACAAGTTGTCACAGTGTTTGTCAATGCTTTTCAAATTGGTATTCTGGTTGTCAATTGACACGGTGAAAGCTTTAATTGCAGTAACATGCTGAAAAGCTCAGTGTTACAGAAACCAAAATGTAATTTTTGACAAATAGAACATGAAATGTCAAAATAAAATACGAACGGACTACGGCAGGGCAGCTGGCGCACTATGTGTAGTTCATGTCCACCATGTGTGGAATGTGCTGAATATCAAAGAATATACAATGTATATTATTATTTATTTAAATTTTATTATTTAAATTGTTTATTTATTTATTTAAATTGTTATTTAATTTATATATTAATTGTTTAAAACTAGATCCTGAAACATCTTTCAATGTAAGTAGCACCAAAGAATATGTAATAATATATTTACATTATAAAATATTTTCATTCAAAGTGTTTCAGGAGCTGGTTTTAAACAAATAACATATAAATTAAATAACAATTTAAATAAATAACAATAAATAAATGAAAAATAACAAATAACTAAAAGTTGACAACGATAAATGCCCTGTAAATAGAGTTTTGCCCGTCCATTTTTTAATTTTGATGTCGTTTGAGTTTTTGGCGTTGAATAAATACGTTTTGTTATCAATTGCACAAACCTCTCAGCGTTGCAAAAAAATTTTAGCATGGTCACAATAGTGACCAATAGTGACAAGAATTAAATAGAATTGAGAATAAATTTAAAGAATGATGGAAAATTAATAGAATGAGACAAACAGGAAACTGAAACATTGTGAACGGTGTGACGTGCCGTTATTTTTAATTTTCATGCATTTCATAAACCATTGTCAACAAATAAACCACATGCACAAACCTATACATACATGTGTTTGCAATTTTTTGTGTGTTCACAATATTCAACGAGCAACTTCATTCCGAATTGAATTCAATTCCGAATTTTTTGTTGGTTTTTCTTGCGTCCAATCGAAGTCCGTAAGTTTTTGTGGGAACTCCGAAAGCGGATAACCTCCCTGGATGTTTCGATGAGTAATTAGCAAACCGTTTCGGAAAGCCAGATGGCGCAAAAATTAATAATAAAGAGCCAAGAAGAGGCAGGAAATCGTATTGCATTATCGACCTCTCGATAAAGCGGTCCACATAAAATTCAAACAAACAACAACAATAAAAAATCACCCAAAAACGTTGTTAACAATAAAACGTTAAATATAAAATATAAATATAAATAACGTTAAATCAACAATAAAAAATCAACCAAAAACTTTGTTGTTGTTGAGTAACTATACATAATAAATCTAATTTTATAATTATAACAAAAAAACAATCTGTTTTATTATTTTACACTTAGCAGTTTGTTGTCATTTGTGCATATTTTAATCGCATACTTTTTAACAGAAATTGAGTTTAAACCAAAATTCACACAGAGTTCGGTTTGTGCGGAGGAAAGCATACTTACCTGGCGTAGGGGAAACCATGATCATCAAGGCCCCAGAGTGAGACTGCTGCATCGAAAGATAATGCTGCATTGTTACTGAAGTTGCTGTTGCTTAACGCTACTTACGCTAAACGGAGCGTCTAACTAATGATTTACGACTTACGTACGTTTCAGTCTACTAAAGCACATAAAGAAAGAAAGGCAAGGAAGGAAAGCAACAAACGAGAAGTTTTTCGAATTGATTTTAAAAACAGAAAATACCATTATTTTTATATGCGTAATCAACACTATAATTTTATTTATTTATTTATTTAAAAATTGGGTTCACAATAAGATTATAACTCTTTAATACTATCGGTATCTAGATTTACAAGTGGATTTATATAATATCTTAATTAATTATTAATGATTTTATTCTAAAGATGAGAGTAAAAGAGGTAGAAAAGGAATGAGGGAGATAGCAAAACAGTGTATGAGGTAGATAGAAAAGAGATAGGAAAAAAGTGCTAAGTGTGCTTTGTTGCAAATTCGTGCTAACTTGAGAAATACTGAGTAATTAGTCTTCGAAATGCTCCCGCGTTTTCACTGCTTTTTACCGTGTTCGGCAAAGTATTCCACAGTCGAACTGTGTTCACGAAAAACAATCTTTTAGATGTTAAATAATTAAATTTGGGCTTATCAAATCTTATCAAAAAATAAATACCTAGGCAGTTTGGTTTGAATGAGTCTATGTAAGAACATAAACAGTTAGGGATATTAATATAGTTTTGATAACTACACCCCAGCAAAGTGTTTCTATGTTGAGATAGGTTATCGAAGCGCCATAGTCCAAAAACGTAAATTTTATGGCACGAGGTAGAGTCAACATTACAGAAAATGTGTTCAGAATAAGATGTTCAGATAATTAGCTGCATTTCTTAATTAGCGAGTTTTCTTCTAATATTGGCGGGAATCAATTCAGCAGAGTAGCGTAAGCAAGTAAATGTAGAATTACGACAAATACCAAGTTTAGTTATTTTAGTTACAAACTGCAGTGCAGAATTGTCAAGATATATGTATGACAGGAATGCAAGAGTAGTCAATATGATTTTTGGATATGGGTAACACAAATGATTTAGCTGCATTTAATTTAAAATAATTATCATTAGACCATCGAACAATATTAACTAAATCTTCGTTCAATCAGAGACACAAGTCATCAATAAGTCTGACACGATTCGACAAATATAGCTGCAAGTCATCAGCATAAGCATGGATGGATCCATTACGTACCACAGCGAAAATGTCATTAAAAAAAAGCAGAACTAAAGTGGTCCAAGAACAGAGCCTTGCGGGACCCCTGAGTACACATGCTTAAAATCAGAGTAGGCATCGGAGACCTTAATTCGCTGGTCGATGTAACAACATGATTAATAATTCCGGTGAAGGCAGTATATGGCAGTATTATTTTAATAAGTTTTATTGAAATTCCATCGTCTCCAACAGCAGTAGACTTTATTAATTTTATATGCCTTATTATATCAGATTCAGTTACGCTATTAAAGCTAAATAAACCACGATCATCAGAGGTGTCAGTAAAGCTATCATGGTTATCGGGCAGTGATCTATTTAGGAAGTACTCATTTAAAATATTCGGAGAGAGACATAAGGACATATTTTTGGATATATTTTATTTAAATCGTTGTTGTTAAAGCCAAATTTTCCTAGGAGGTAGTTTAGCATTTAGCTTGGATGAATAAAAGTCCTGTTTCGATTTCTTTATAAGACAGGTTGCTAAATTACGAGCTCTTCTATAACACTGGCCGACAGCCATTTTGTAACGGGCTGTTTGACAGCATATTCTAAAGGATTTTGGTCCGCTGATTCCAAAAATCATAAAATATAAAAAATGAAACGAGCCGTTTTCGAGATAATCGTTTTTGAAATTTTTGGCGACTTTACGTTAAGGTCCATCCACTTGAAGAGCTACCACAGCTGACATATGTAACCGATTCGATCACAACTAAGATTAAATTAAAGAGAAAGGATGCACGCATATTTTTTGCTAACATTACTTTGAAATCCGAAAAATAGTTTAAAAGCTTTTGCTGAAATTGTAACTTCAAAAGAGGAATTTTTTAAGAAAAAAGACAAAAATCTGGAAGTAATAATCAAAACTAGTAATTTTCTGTGTTGAGCTAAAATTAAGGACTTCTTTATATTTTTTCAAGATTTAAATTGTTCTGTATACATATATTAGAGAGCTGCACAGGATGACTTGAATTGCTATAAACACTAAGCCACAGTATTGCAGTGCAGTGAACTGTCGAAGACAAATTCAAATTTACAGGGCAATTCTCGTTGTCAACTTTTAGTTGACAGCGCAGATTTTTAGCAAATATTCAATATTCATTATTCAATATTCGTATTCTGGCCAAAGAGTATTAATACATAAAGAGATTTCACGAGACCAATGATGCTATCAACATTTAGTTTGAATGAGTCGAGTTAAGCTCAGGTCGAAAAACTGGTCGATATCGCGGTCGACCACTTTGACTGCGAACTGAAGACTGCTGAGCTCGTAGCAAAGCAAAATTGAATGATCTACAAAGGAGTGAGTGGTTCGGAAGATCTTTTTTAATGAGTATGAAGGGATCGGAAGATCGACTTTGCTTCTGTTATTTTACACTAACAATGCAAGCGAATATGCGTAAGAAGAGTTAATCGATCCAACACTCGTAGGGCAGATAATGTGCGAAAGAAAAAATCGATCAATTTGTAGCGTACAGCGGGCGATGAGGAGAACGGTGCGATTTGTCTTCCTTTGCTTCTCTTACACTAACAAAGCATGTGCAGCCGTCCGTCCGTCTGGAATCGCTTTAAATTTTGCATTTTATGGTTTTTGGAAGAATTTTTGCTTTTCGTAACTTTGTTCTGCTTCTTTTTCGATGCCCAAGCTTTGTAAAGCGCTGGCACGATTTACGTTCCGAGCATAGCGTGCTGTTGAAGAATTTGTATGGGCAGCAGATTTATTTAGTCGGCATATCAACAAATTGAATACTTTATACCAGTAAGACAAAATTATAGGAATATTTATATTATGTATGTATGTGGTAATACAAAATATTATTTTAAACAAATCTACTTTAGTCCATTAGCCCCGTTTTCATTATAATACTACAATAATTTCCTTTTCCCACTCAGAACGTTCCGATTCCGATCCACCATGTTTATTTGTTTTAGAACATCATCTTTTTTTCAACAGATTTTATTAACATTCATTTCTGATTTTCAAATTCCATACTACTTTCAATTTGTACACTACTTTAGAACGTTTACTGACTCTAGCCTATATATAACTATTTCTCCAACTTGGATGCAAACAAAAAAGAAGGGCCAGTTTAAGGTGTCAATCGAGAGAGCTCTCTAGAGTTGTCTTCCCCAACTAGGACAAAGACGAACGCACGTCGTCGCTACTCGAGATACCGGCTAAAGTCTTACAAATTATAAAAAGGATCACTACACTTATACACATATCTACAATAAACCTAAAACATATTCGATTGTTTTCTGTTACATTAGCATCTATACAGAGGTTAAAAATTTTGTATCTGCAGAGACTTAAAAACAAATTCTGCTCATTCAATTATTTGATTTGCTTAATTTTCTTTAGCGCCACCTTTTGGCAACATTAATTCTCTTTTATTTCATTTAGTTTTCTTTTGCGCGTGTCCGCAGACTCAAACCATTTGTACTAATACTTTCACTTAGCTGTTTGGCAGTGCTCGACTCAATTTTCTTCGCCGTTTGACGATCTTATCCCCACGCCGTGGTAAGTATTTGGGCACGACAAACTATGCCTTTAGTTTGCGATGCTCAGACTAGTGCTGCCGGGATGAACTTTTCCTGAATACTAGGCGAAACTCTATTGAGGGACGTTTTCACCCGAATTCCGGCGTGTCGTCTTCCACGTTATCAGCCTTAATCTGAACAATCGTGATTAGTTTTACCGTCCCCGTTATTTTAAATTGCTCAACAAACCTTTTTATGCCTTTATTTCTATATATTTAGTGACTTTTTAGTATTAACTGGTGGTTTTACTTTATTTAATTCACCATATTATGTCTCTCAAATTTTAAATGTTTTCTTTTTCAGACTTAATCCGCGGATCACGCGCACTCCTTGGCTTGGCTTCAGAACAGACCGTGCACTTGAGCTTTGACTTGTTCGAAGTTTCTGAATTGCAGGCACAGCTTTTGTTACCGTTATATTATCAAGCTCCTCCTATTATTTTAACTAATTTTGGTTTCAGAGATGGTACTCCGAACAGTCTCCATCACCATTTGTAACCTGACCTTAATGCACTGCTTTGCCGACACAATGTTCTGTTCGAGTCCTATACTGTCATTGTCTTTTTCTCATATCTACACTCTGGTTGACGTTTTCATATGACGTTTTCATGACGCTGTCATGTTTTTATTTCTTCGAAGTCATCACCCGCAACAACTTACATTGAAAGATGTTTCAGGATCTGGTTTTAAACAAATAATATATAAATTAAATAACAATTTAAATAAATAAATAAACAATTTAAATAATAAAATTTAAATAAATAATAATAGCTGCGTTCCTTTTTCCTAATCTAATCCTGATTTAAAATGGAACGGCAAGGGAAGTCACATGCAGATGTGCCCACAAAATCACACAAAAAAAAGTTGTGTCATGAAATATCAACTGTTTGACTGTTAAGAATTAAGTACAATTTTTGCTCGAGTAAATAAAATCTTTGAATTCAAAATGGTAATCACAGCGATGCAAGCATGATCTTCACAGGTTTGTCAGAATCTTCTTTATTAGTCAAATAAGATAAACTGGGTAACGCACACCATCAATTAAAAAGAAAAAATGTCATCAGCGCCATCTATAGTTCCATAGGGAAGTAAAGTTTTTTACATCAGCGACATCTACGTATCAAATAACGAAAAGCCCAGTCCGATTAGAATTTCTAATCTTAGTCGAGAGTACGATTAGAAAATTTGTATGGAAACTGGTCTAATCCGAAGTAAAAGGAACGCAGCTAATATATATTGTACATTCTTTGAAATTCAGCACATTCCACACATGATGGACGTGAACTGCACATAGTGCGCCAGCTGCTCTGCCGTAGTCCGTTCGTATTTTCTTTTGACATTTCATGTCAAAAATTACATTTTGGTTTCTACACTAACACTAAGCTTTTCAGCATGTTACTGCATTAGAGCTTTCACTGTGTCAATTGACAACCAGAATACCAATTTGAAAAGCATTGACAAGCACTGTGACAACTTGTCTTGACAATTTCATGTCAAGCTGACAACGAGAATTCCCCCGTTATTTAAAGTTTAAATATCGAAAAAATGAAAATGAAATGAAAAATTGGTAAACGGTTTTTGAAAAGGAATATTATCGTTTTAACAAATCATTTATTAATTGAAAATTTTTGTAAATTCGATTCGTTTTGCAGTTTGTTGAACTTTAATGTTGCTTTAAAGCAAAAAATTAATAAATGAAAAAAATTATAAAATACAGCGGAATCTCGCAAATTAGAACCGCTTTGTTTTTGAGGCAATTCTAATTTCTGAATTCTTCTAATTTCTGGACGTTTTTTTTCATATAAAAAATAAAAAATTGAGTAAATTTACTTCCAAAAACTAAAATAAAACACTTTTAAAGTTTTTTGAATTTTATTTGATAAAAACAAGAAAACAAACGTAGCAATTCAGTCCAATACATTAAATGTATTTTTTTAAATTAAAAATATGAATATAAAAAAACACGTTCAGAAATTAGATTAAATTTTAATTTCAGAGCGTTTAATGTATTGCAAACACTGATTCTAATTTTGGAAGTTCGAATTACCGTAGGCTCTAATTTGTGAGCGTCTACTGTAAATCTAAAATTTCTTGAAAGGAGTAGTTTCCGATAACATATTGTCATACATAAATAAATAATAATAAGATAATTTTAATACCTTTCCAACCATGCCTTATAATTCTTAAGTACCCACAAAAAATATAGAAATTATCATTTGTTGCTATCATACCACAACCAGAATTAGCATCATCAAGCTCCATCTTTTAGTCGCTCAGAAAACACAACGTAACTAACCAAAGAAAATACGTAATGACGTGAAATTCCAAACTGATATGAATGACAGTGTTGCCAGCCTAAAAACAAAAGGATTTGCTTGAATCGCTGTAGCTGCGGAATTAAAATTCAAAATTCGCGATACTTTTTGAACAGAGGTCGTATGTATATTAGGTTTAATATAAAGTCTCTAATACAAGTTTTTAATACAAGTGCCACATCAATGTACCTATTGATATCCATAGATAACTTAAGAACGTCTTTATTTACACCCACAATAGTAATATGAGAAGTTCTTGAAAACAAAGTGTTCACAAAACAATGAACGATACAGCAACCATGAATGCTTTGACTAACATATCTTTAAAGTTCTATCTATCTAACTATTAACTAGGAAATATTTAAAGCAATAAAAGTTTAATATATTGAGATTATCATCAGAGGGTTAAATTTGCTGAAAGAAGAAATACAATTTTGTAACTACAAATTTTTGTTTTTCGAACAATATTCGTCATCAGGCACCTTATACATCATATAGTGAAAGTGCGTCCGGTTAGGCCTCATCGACATCCTGAGTCTTGCGACTGGGCTGCAAGATGTTATGTTACTATAAAGACTAAATGCCAAATTGTGCATACCTTGGGGTGCATCAGTATGAAAGGCAATTCGGCGCACAACTCACCACCCAATGCGCCTAGAAATAGTTTAACTTTTATAGCATATGAAACAATGATGCCGAAGGCATCGCGGGCATCCTGGCTGGTGATCCTGTCAAAGGCAAAAAATATACATTATTCTGGTAGCGCACAGTCAACTATACAATGTTTTCTTACAGAGTCGTAGAAGCCAAAGAGGTTTCCTTACGCTTGATGTCGCCCTCTACAGCGATGCCAGCACGATCACAATTGGACACTAGATTGGGCACCAAATACATGATTTTCTGTAGGCTCGAGCCCGGGTTCAAGGGACATCCCTCGCTAGTCTCCGAAAAAGCGATGGTGTTGCGAAATTGCCCATTCTGGAAAAGAACAACATCCACGCCCTGTTGTACCATGGCCTTGATTTTCTTCACAACTTTGTTTGAATTATTGCGCACGCACACATTCACTGAAATTTTCTCCCCATGGTGGTAAAGTTGCTTGTCTAGAGTTACTTCCAGTTCTAGTTCGCCAGGTGACAGTAAGAAGTCCTTTCTGACCACAGTGCAGGGTTGAATGCCCTGCTTGGTAGGCGCATATTGCACCTTTCGAATGCCTAAAGTAATGGTGCTGCGACGATGGGATCGATCGCATTCGCTGTCACCGGCGAAGACCTTGACGGAGTATTGAACACCGCAAGGCTGCGTGTCGTCGTTGGCCTTTTGCTGCAATACCACCGAAGCTGGTGAGCTTAGGGGCATCTGCATTACAAAAGGGAAAGCATTCGAGCCAAGTTTCTTCAGCAAACGCTCCTGCATCTTGGTCAATTGCATGTCGACTTTCTGCTGAGGATGAACCTGCATGGACACCAGTGTGAGCTCTTTTTGAAAGCGTAACCCAATCATTTCGTCATCTTCGCGACCATAGCGAAAATTGCAATTCAACTGAACAAAAATTTTACGATTCTGGCGAACATACTCGTCGTCCAATACCACGATACCATCTGCAAGTATAAGAGACATAAGCCTAGACTTTTGGAAGGTTTATTTGGGTAGATTTTAGGCAATGGATGAAAACCAGAACCATATTTAGCGCACCTTATTTAGTGTTTATTGAATGCCATGATGCACTCATCTTCAATTTAGCGGAAGCACTAAAGCAACAAAACTAAATCTCAAAGTACGTAAGTGTATTTTACTGGTTCAATTTGAAAGTGTATAAAAATGACATAAAGTCGATAATATACTTAAATAAACTGCTTTGACTTAGTTCAAGAGCATCGACGCATAAGTTATAATTATTATGGCTGCAACCTACCGACTGGCTCCACCACCGTCACTGAATCAATAAACTCCCGCCTGTTCATATACAAAGTCACCATGTTGTTTGGCGAAGCCTTCTTGAAAACCTTGAAGTTGACCACCATTTCGATAGAGTTAATTTATTTGCTTACAAGTTCTGGTGATTTTATAATAGATTTCAATTCGAAAAATTAATTCTTTAATGCGCTGTAATTTATTTTAACATTCTTTCTTCTGTGTTAAGCGTTCGAAAGCGTTTGAAATTTCAGTTTGGACTTGGTTGCTGTCCGCGCCTACTATATATACCTTCTGTTTCGCTGCAGCGAAGTTGTAAATTAAATTAGAGACGATTCTGTGTTCAAAGGTTCTTAAAATGTTTTAACATTCTAAGGTTTCATTGCGTGATATTGATTTTTGACATTGGGAAATCACTCAAGTCTGGGAGAATTTAAAAGAATTGAAGCGTTATTTAAAGGACCCAATTCAAGTTTAAGGTTTCTTTCTCTTGTAGTGTATCGAATGGGTAGCTAGTTCATACATAATCGTATGTATTCACCCTGGCCAAATTTGAGGTTCACAGTGACTCATTTTCAAATGGTGAAAGTACTTGTAAAACCCGTCAATAAGTGCTTATAATATGTATCAATAACATGCTTTTGAATTTATATAAATTTCGGCGCCATTGACTGTACTTGTCCCCGATTCTCTATCCAAAACTCTGCGTACGCTAAGACTTTGCTTCAGAAAATGAGAGTTTTCGACATTACGCTGTAAACACATAAAAGTGTAACACATGCATAGTGACATTAATGTTTTTTTTAACCATTACTTACAATTATGTTTTTATGGATTTTACTCTTATTTATAAGACTATATACTAACTAGACTTAACTAGAGCTTAACTACCCGGCATTGCGCGGGAAATAAAATATTATTTTATAATACTATATTGTATTTTTAATTTGGTATGTTTTTATTTGTTTCTTATGTGTTTATTTTAATTTTGCAATCTTTTATTGTGTAATACAATATTAAAAATGTTTTGTTTAATCTTCTTGCTGTTTAGTTTTAATTAATGTACCTCTTTCTACAATAAATTAAATTGCTAGCAGTGCCATCAATACAATAAATTATTCTGCAATAATACAAGAAATACAATAATTCTGTTTCTTCAAATGACTTCAGCAATGTGTCATTAATGGTTGATGCCTGATCGTTCTTAAGTGTAAGATTCGCACGTTCGCCAAACCACTCTGTTCTTTTATTGTATAGGTTTTTATATCCGGATATATTCGTTCTATTAGCTCGTCAACGGTCGACACAACTAAGGCAAGATTTGGTTGAATTTGAATTTTGCCATTAGTGTCCGATATTCTCCGTTTCCTATTAGCAGGAGTAGTTTGGAGAATTGGTCAGCGAAAACATCTCACTTTAAATGCACTCGCATGTTTTTCTTAAGGTGGAGTTTTTGTATTAAGGCCAAAAAATTTGATGCTTTAATACATGCTATTTAATACATGCTTTACTATTAATTTACAATCTCGTAGCACTTGAGCCACATTACTCTGTTTTGAATATTGTAATAATATATTGTAATATATTCTTTGATATTATATTATATTTCGAAAAATCCATTCTTATTCGTTGTATACATCATAAAAGAAACCTATGTGTAAAATTTCACCGTTCTAGGTCCAAGGGTTTAACCTGTGCGTTGATGGGTAGTGAGTCAGACCTTTCATTTTTATATACGTACATACATATATAGATATAAAGAGTTTATTATAATTAAAGTATATAATTCAAACCTGATCAAAACACTTAGCATAAAAATTGAAGGCGTGCAATGAATCCATTTGAATTCGTGGCATCATATATTGGCAAATTCACTAACACTAGGAGAAAACTTGTGATTGGGTCAGAAAATTTGTACCTCGCTGTAAAAAATTTGTACTTCGCCGAAAATAAATTTATATACATATATTTATTTATATGCGATGCGCTTGCAACTTCTGTTTCGGTGGTTGTTTTTCGAAACGCCAAAACAAATAATTAAAAATATTATGTTTTTTATATGTTGCAAAATATATGTATGTAAATATATAACAGAACTCCCAGTTCCTTATAATGATAATAAATGTATGCTTCTATATTTTACACAGTAGTTGTTGTTTATTTCTCATTTATATTGAAACTAGCTTGGCCGTTGCTCGACTTTGCTGGGCCTCCATTCCCCTACACCCTTCCCATCTTCCCCTTTTTAAAGGATTTAGCATAGAAAATTCCTAAAATACTGCTTTATTTTCGTTAAATTTTTACCGTAATAAAATTGTTACCGTACAAAATTACGCTCTCTAGTCGATGTAGTTTTTAAATTTCAAAAATCTCACATGGAGCAAATTAAAAAACAGGAAATGAAAATGGCTCCAGATGTAAAAAGGAATTAATATAATTTTTATTTAGAATAATGCAAAATACAACAACGTACGTGTGTGAACTTCTGCTGATCACATTTGATATTTTAATAATATAATAATAATATTTTAAATTTAATTTGTTTTTAATATAGGATGGAAAAAATTTAGAAGAAAATTTAATTAATTTTTTGTTCAGCATCATTAAACTTCATATACACAATATTTCTTCTCCCTGGATATAGTTTCGAAATCAATTTTCTGGTTCGACCTAACACGAACTGAACATGCACGCTCTTAAATAAACCCTCTTGAATCTAACCACCAAAGATTTTTAGGGGTGTGGCTTTTGTATAGGAGTTGTGGGCGTTTAAATATCGAAAATTTCAAAGAGGAGCGATATCTTCTAAAGTATGACAGTTACAGGTGACGCATGCGCATCATTCGAAAGGTCTATTGAGGGTCTACCATTTTTGGGCTTTTCGGGATGATCGGTTGATCTAGTTGATCGGTTGATCAGGTTGATCTGGTTGATCTGGTTGATCGGTTGATCGATTACAGTTCAGATTCAGCCGTGTATGTGACTATGTTTTACGTGTGTAGATTTTAGAGTATGGCTCAAAGAAAATGCCCCAGCTATAACAATCTCAAATTTAAAAATGTTATCATCAAACCAACAATTGAGTTTGAAAAGCCCTTAATTCCCGTTACTTGTTCATTTCTATTAAAATGATGTTTGTTAGTACTAGTAGTTATGTAAAATAGTTTTGAAATATGGTCTGCTTTGTTATAATTTGATGCTTCTAATAATAATTGAAGCAATCTAGGTGTAAGTTACCAACTATTATCGGATATTATTATTTTATTATGTACTGTGCCAGCGCTATTTCCGATTTGCCTTTAAAATCCAATCCTTTGTATGGTTCATATGTGGTATCCAACACATTCTGCTATTCCAATTCGGAATAGAGCATTAATTCAGTAGATTTCTGAACATCTCTTGCAGTAACGAGGTTCAGAAAATTAATATAATTATTAATTATTATTTTGTATGGGTTGATGTGTTCACTTCTGCATCTTCCATTTGGGTGAAAAAGTTATCGTCATCTTTATAACTAATGAAAACAGTTTCGTTTGAAAAATCGAATTTCTGGCCTTAGCTATATAATTTCTAGTTAATTCTCTAAATCTGCTTTTCCTAATTTTATATGCTTAATTTTTGTATTTCAATTTGGGTCTAGTTTTTTTATTAGATCTTTTAATATTTTAGTGATAGTAATATCAGATCATTTTAGTGATAGTAATATCAGATCAGGTATATGAGCTTTTTGATCAGCTCTTGATTACTTTTCAATCAGCTTATGATCAACTCTTGAACACCTTTTGAACAGCTCTGAACGCCTTTTGAACAGCTCTGAACACCTTTTGAACAGCTCTGAACACCTTTTGAACACCTTTTGAACAGCTCTGAACACCTTTTGAACACCTTTTGAACAGCTCTGAACACCTTTTGAACAGCTCTCAACACCTTTCGAACACCTTTTGAAGAGCTTTGAACAGCTTAGAACATCTTTTGAAGATCTTTTAACATTTTTTTTTTTGACCAATTTTTTAACAGGTATATGAAATGTATTCAGTTGAATGTTATCATACTAATATTAATATAGTGGTAACCAGCGAATTAGTGAATGTCTGTATATATCAAATCCCATTTTATATCGCCCCATTTTATATTGTCCACTATTACTTGGATTGTCTTTGTTACAAGAAATCCATATTTATCTTTCCAACATTCTCCCATACATTAATCAATTTTTATAAGCCATATCTATTGCGACATGATCATTGTATATGTGCTTCATATTCATTTCATCCTTGTGTATATGTTTGAATAAATGAGAGTATGTTTGGTATGAGTAAAAAGCAATCAATAGATTTGTGTCTGCCCATACAAAAGTACTCTCGAATGTTGTTTTACTTCCCTCAAGCTATGTCATCGAATATATTATAAACTTTTCGCGATTAGAACGGCCAACAAATGAGCTCTCTTATAGAATTCGGTGGTAGTGAATTGTGTCTTATACATGCTTTATTTAATTGATTTCGTTATATTTATTTATCCATATAGTATTTATTTTTACCTATTTTTATATTTATTTGATTTCAGATTTCAGATTTATTTTTTATTATTTATATTATTATTTATATTTATTTGATTTCAGATTTATAGATATATTATATTTATATTTATTTTTGTAACGTGATTAGAGTCTTATGTTTTTATTTTGTTTCAAATGGTTTGTTTTATTCCGCTATCTCCATTTATTTGTTTGCGGCATAGACATATTTATATTTCCAGTTGTATATTTTGTTATTGAAGCTAAAGTAAGTATTTTAATTTCATTTATTAATTCTATTAATTCTAGCTGTGTTATTGTAATAATTTCCTTTGTTTTATTGATAGGAAGTGGATATAAATGTAGCACTGAATGTGTTGTGTGGAGATTCTGATGCTAAAATAATATTTGTGTTACTGTAGTGTGCTTTCTTAAGAAACTAAATTTGTGGATTGTTTAAGTATGAATACTATGTATTTCTTGCCTCTATTAGGAGTTAATATAATTTTAATTGATTGTTTCGCTAATAGTTTGTTGAGTTATATTGCTAGTGTGTCGATGTTTAAGTGAATTTTGGTTTATGAGTTGCAATTATGTTATCATACTGATATACACAACTGGGCTCATAAAATTACTAGAACGATATTGTAGATGTTTCTATGAGTTTTCTATCCATTTTTCCGCTCAAAGTCCCTTGTTGTTGGTTTCTAAAGATTGTTTCTATTATCATTGTCGAACCTTTATCTGGTGACTCATTATAATAAGAAGTAGTGTTTATATCTATTTGCATTATATTATATTTCCATATTAATGTCTATTTCATTTCTCCGTCTTATTAATTTGGAGTTGGGTTTTGAGTTAAATGCCTATGTTCTTTAATGATTTTAAATTTATGTCCTAAAAAGAATGATATGAAAAATTTTATAGTGCATATGAGATTCATTGAAATTAAGCCTTGTTCGTCTCTCTGATGGAATCATGATCGCATTAGAACTCATTTAGCTATTCGAATGAAATTTAACAGAAATGTAGGAGTTCACTATTTCTGTGTATGTACAAATCAATATGTGTCTTTTATTGTTTCTTAATAATTATAGGTTTCCCTTAAAGTTAGAGTTTAATATGTTGGAACGCTACCTTAGCATTTTCCATTCAAATTTATAGTTAGACATCATAAGTTGTAGGGTATTTAAGTGTTTCGCTGTGGTCGAATATATAGATATCGTTTTCGGTTATTTATAGACTATATAATGATCCCTAACTAAAATCCAGTATTTTTATCGCTTAAAGAAAATTCTTATTGTCCATTCCAAAGTATAAAAGGTTGTAGTCAAGCTTCATTCAAGCAGCTATTTTGTTGGTTAATAGAATTCTTTACAAGAGAAATAATTTAAGCTACACAAATCCCTAACATTTAATATTGAAATAAGATGTTTTTACCATTTAGACTAAACATTGTTCATAGTATATAAGCTAAATTTTGGTAATAGTTTTTAATAGTTTTAAGCTGAATTTTGGTATGACTATTTTTTAATGGTTCGGCTATACGCAGAAGAAAAGAAAAAGAATTAGAACTAATAATAATAGTAATAAAATAAAAAAAAGGACAAGAAAAAGAAAAAAGAAGAAGAAAAATAAAATAGGAGTAAGAATGGCAACCTAGCTTTACCAACTCAAGCCTCTCATGTCTTTACTTCAATGTTAAGAGGCTTTTCCTAAAATTTAATAATTTAGACAACATTTAATCACAAATTTATTTCTAAAATTTTAAACAACAACAATATCTCTTTTCTTAAAGATATGTTTACTAACCCACTGCTCATTAACTAACTAAACCCTATCAAACAAATCTCTTACTCCTAGAAGCAATAATAATCAGCTCTAAAGAAATATTATTTAAAACACTGAAATTAAAAAAAATATATTACAAGAAGAAATGAAAGGAAAATCATATCATCATATGCTCATGAAACCATTAGTAGTAGCACTAGTATTATAGTATAGTAATATTCAAATTGATGAACAATAACCATGTTGAAAATCTACTCAACATTTTCTATATGTGTCAGTATAAAAGAAAAAAGAAAAACACAATAAGCGAATAAAATATGTGTGTCTTTCATCGACATAAAAATTCACACGCACATTAAATGCTTATCCTAACAGAATCTATACAACGAATAAAAAGAAGAAGAAGAAAATGGCATCCTAGGTTTGCCTGTTTAAGCCACGCATGTCACCATTTAAATATCAAGAGCATGCATCTATTATTAAAATTATTACTATTAAAATTATTACTATTACTAAAATTAAAAAAAAAAAAAAAAACATCAATACAGCAAGAGTAAATCGTCTACTACTGCAACAATATAAACCAAACTCCTACAACAATAACACAAGCAAAATCCCTACAAACCCGGTTATACTGCTTCATCAGTCTATTGCTAGATTAGCCTTAAAAATTTCAACAACAACAACAACATGATACATTTACTATATATATATATATATATATTATATTTTTACTATATATCTACATCTACTACATCTACTATATTAACTTATTCTACTTATATGTATTAAACATCCGAAAATTACTATAAACAATAAACAATATAAATGAATAATAATAATAATGAATACGCTAAGCATAGTCCCACCCAAAATCCTACCAACCATCTGAATCCGTCTCTGTCGCTACATCTAGACTATCCGCCTGACCTTTACCTCTGTTAGGCTGTCCGTCTTTTCTTTCAAATTTAGAGTTAGATGTGATACGTTGAAGAGTGCTTAACTGTTTCGTTGAGGACGAATATATAAATAACGTTTTGACTATTTGCTTATACATTATATGACCTTATCATTTGGCTACACGCGGAAAAAAAGAAAAAGAATAAGAAGCAATAATAATAGAAGAAGAAAAATAAAATAGAAGTAAGAATGGCAACCTAGCTTTACCAACTCAAGCCTCTCACGTCTACACTTCAATATAAATAACATGCGTCTCTCAATATCTCTTTTCTCAAACGCATCGCTCATTAACTAACTAAACCCTATCAAACAAATCTCTTACACCTAAAAGCAATAATAATTAGCGTTAAAGAAATATTATTTAAAACACTGAAATTAAAAATATATTACAAACAAATTACAGCAAAAATAATGTCATCAAATTTTCATTAATCCATATAGTCATATTGAAATTTATGAACTATATACAACCATATTCAAAATATAATCATAGCATTTTCTAAATGTCTCAGTATGAAAACAAAAAGACAAAAAATTATAAGCGATTAAAATATGTGAGTCTTTCTCCTACACTAAAATTAACTATCAATTAATTAAATTGTTATCCTACAGCAAAGAAAACAAGATCTAAAATAAGAATACTATAAGAACATATTCTAGATTTAACTGCTTAAGCCCTGCATTTTACTAGTTCAATATCGACAGCATGCGTCTCTATTCCTAAAAATAAAAAACAACAACACCGCAAGAATAAATCGTCTACTACTACAACAACAACAACATAAATCAAACATAAATCAAAAAGAAATCCCTACATTTGTTGTATTAACTCTTCTCGCACGAGCATCAAATGCTTATTCTAACAGAAGCTATACAATGAAGAAAAAGAATAAGTGGAGCATCCTAGGTTTACCTACTCAATCCTCTCCTCTACACTTCAATATCATTAACAAGCGTCTCTATTCCTAAACGTTGGGCCAGATACACTACTTCTGTTATATGACTATATAACGAGGCTTGCTGCGAACAGTGGTCATTCTTCAGCATTTCCTGCAAATTCGGGAGGTCATACAATTTGTTCGTAGAATCACTCACCGTGGTTTGCAATAGGTGCTCTTCGGACTGTGTAGGTATCTTCGGTAACTTTGGTACTTTAGTGGTATTCGCTTTTGCTGATGTACTTGGTAAGGCATCCATGTGATTTCGCAGCATTTCTATATCCCCTTGATTTTCGGTGGTGGTGCTTCGTAATGCTTCTAAGGACAATTTTAAGGCGTTTACGCTGGATAGAATGGCGGCAAGTCCATCGGTATTGACTGATTGCATCTCATTGGCTGTTGTGGATTCGCATTCTTCTTCTGAATGCATGGCACTACCTCCTTTCTGCCTTGTATTTTTAGATATGTCGTTTTCTATATATCGTTTCTATTCATTATATTCACAAATGTGGCAATGGGTTGCAAGACTAGCGGCGATACAAAATGGTCGCAACAAAAGAACGTCAAAAACTAATGTGCAAAACTAATTTGGTGATTTGAATTTTACGCTAAATACTCGTTGCATTTAGATAAATTCGCTATGAAATATAGATAAGATACGTTTAACATAGATAAGTCAAACTCGCACTGTAAAACCCAAATCTCAGTTAACTTTTATTTCACGTTTAACTAAACGTCGTTTAAACGAGCACTGAAAAACTGGCCCTAATTTTTGTACAAAATCTCAATAGGCAAATGTTTCGACGTTGTACTGCAAAACCAAAAACTTCACCTCTTTCTTCCACTCGGTCTTTCTTCATTTCGCTCGTTACTCGTTGCGCTAGAGAAGTGAGTTGTTGTACTAGTTGCCCTTACAATATGCCTTAGCGACGGAGTCCGCTATTTCATTTTTGTGCCCACATGTTCTCACACCCAACCAAGTGCTACCTTGTTCTGTAGGGCACACTTAAGGCCCAATTATAATATGGGCCTTACGCTGCTTACGCTGGCATAAGCAACTGTCAGAAGTGAACGAACTGCATGTCAAATGCAGAAGACTGGCTATAATATGCTTATTTGCACTTTATTGTTTTCTGTTGTCAAAGCTGTCATCAGCTGATTCCGTACGCAATGTGCGATTTGTTTCGCTCCTTGCTTAAGCAAAATAAATTTAACGAAAATTTAACGAAACTACGTTATGCACATTATAATTGCAAGATACAATTTCTGTGTTATCGCTCGTTTGCTTAAGCTGGCGTAAGCTCGGTTAAGCATATTATAATTGGGCCTTTATTGAGCTTCTGGACTGCTTCTAGCACCAGACTGGAGATGATGTTGGTCCGCTCCATACCTTTAATTACCGCCTGATTATCGAGTGCTACAACAATTTTAGTATAATGCACCTGATACCCGATTAGGTATCAAGGTTATATTACAATTAATGTTGAGAGATATTTGAATGTGTAGGTTTTTGATTTAGATCTTATCTATTATATCTGAGTTTGATTTATTTCCCAAGCCTGACTGTAAACATTTTATATATTGTGCGAACTTTTAATAAAAATTTTACTTATTATTTTTTGTTTATTCGACCTTTGATTGCATTATAAGAATTAATATTGTTTAGGCTCGAGGTAAATTGAAAACGTTAATTCGTTTTCTGCACTTTATACTACAATTTTATCATAATTGTAGTAATATGCATATAAATGTTCATGTGTTTTCCTGCATACAACTGCCGCTATATGACTCCAACGTTAGACAACATTGTTGTGAATTATAACGTTGTTAGGAAACTCAGAAGCCATTGCAAACACAACTCAAGTTTTTGTCAAAATTTGTTGTTTCGTTTTGTTGTATATGTTTATTCTGTGGCAGACACGAGTTCGAATCCTGAACCAAGTAGAAGAGCATATTTTGGAGTATGCCCTTTTCCTTTTATGTGCGGATTTTTAATAATAATTTTACTTATCATTTTTTGTTTATTCGACCTTTGATTGTATTATAAGAATTAGTATTGTTTAGGCTCGAGAACTGGCAGATCGTCGGTTTGAGTCAAATAAATTTGTTGTTGTTTTTTAAAATAAATACATATTTATTTTATATGCATATTACTACTATTATGACATAATTGTAGTATAAAGTGCAGGAAATGAATTAACGTTTACAATTGACCTCGAGCCTAAACAATACTAATTCTTATTTTTATATATTTTTAAGAAACACAAAATTTCAAGAGTGATCTTTATTTAACGTTTTAAAAGTGGTACCAAAATATTTTTAATATATGATTTCTAATTTTAAGATCCTTTACTTGCATTCGGTTGTACCCTATCTTGGCCCGCATTCCCCACCTTTCCCATTAATGGAATAAAAATGTTAATTTTAATACGAAAAATCTTTATCAGCTAACTTTAATACGAAACGATTATAATCTGAAGGGGACACCAGTTCAGTGGAATTCAGGTGAAGTTATACGGCTCCAAGATGATTCATTTGGAATGGATTTAAATCGTTATAGATTCACCGTTATGTTCGGACGCAGTAATGTTTTTGGAAATGCGGTTGAATTGGATATCGTTGGTAGGACGGGCCTTGTCTTTTTCTGTACTCAAAACAACAATAATTGCGCTTGCCACCTGTGAAATTCGATCTACTTTTACGGTTGCAATTGACGGCACTCCCGGTGCTGTGGATACATCAACAGAGGCGGTGGTGGTGGAGGGATAATTAATCTTATAGTTGCAGATGGATGGGCTTATGTTCTTGTTGTAGGCAATGCCATTGTCCAAGCAAAATAGAGCACCTTTGGTGGGTGAATCCTGCTCGCATAAGTCCCCAGCTGGCGGCAATGCGATCTCACCGATTGTACAAACGCGATCTTCGATAGGGAATTCAAATTCGATTTCGTTTTTCCTGACGTTGGTTGCTGATGCTTCCAAACACTTGACTTCACCTTAGGGAATGAGAAAGGAATGGAAAATTTAATTGCTGAGAGATGTCATCTGGATCAATTTTAAAAAAGAGCGGATGAAAGGTTTACAATAAACTAGAAAGAGTGCTATCTTCTGCCTGACCGTGGACTAAATACCCTACACCCTTATACCAAAGACAATATAATACAAAGATGTCTCACTCCATACAAAACAAACGAGCAGCTAAAATTCAATTGGGATTTTCGGAAAATCCCATCTAAAGCTTTGGGAGAGTAAAATGAACATATTGTGAGAGCGAGAGATCAAGTTGTGAGAGTAATAGATCAAGTTGTGAGAGTAAGAGCTGCAACTTGCAAGAAAGTGAGCACAAAAGAGAGCGCGTTTGCTACAAATGAGTGTAAAGAATCAAAGCAGTTGCCATCAGAATGTAGAACATCTTATTTTAATTATAACAACAAAGGGTGGTGGCATAACAAACTTTTAGAGGCCCTATATCAGTAGAAACAACAATAAAAAATGAAATCTTCAAATATTAAATGACATTTATTTATGATTCAGTATTTGAAGTTTTGATGTTTTTTTGATTGTTTGTTTTTAAAATATGACCAAGAACGATGCTTACGGCGTATTATGGTTATCAAACGATCTAAAACACTAAACCTGTGAGAATAACATTTATTATTTTCATCAAACCGATGCGCATTTGGACTTCGTTTTGTACAATGTATACATTGTTGTATAATATATTATTAATTAATTATTATTAATTACAAATTACCGATTATAATATAAATAATAAATAAATTGCCAAATTATCCAAATAAAAAACCAAAATCACTATTAAAATAGTAGCCGAAGTCAAAATCAATCAAGTCACAAAAAGGAGCTAAAACATCAGTAAAAATAAAACACAAAAAATCTCGTTTCTGGTTCGGTAAAGAACGCTGTTGACGTCATTCATATACTTGTTGTTGTCGAGCGAGCGGTATTCTTGCACATTCGTACAAACTCTAAATATTTATTTTACAAAAACAAACATTCGCTTCTCTCTCTCTCGTATTATATTGTCTTTGCTTATACTCTGTTTGTCATGTGGAAAAGTAGGAGAACGCGTACCACCTGTGTTTAAATATGTATTCTTAAATCTCTGACAGATCAAAATTATTTTTTTATAAACTCTTCCCCAAGTATAGAAACTGTTCCACTACTCAAATGCTTACGAAAATACGCCGTAAAATGCAGCAAATTGCGTCGCATGCTAATGAATCAAAGGATCCTTTAATATAAAAAAAATTAAACGAAGGATCTTCAGATCATTCCCGTTACGTCAATAAATTCCGGGTTGAATAAAACACTATGTTCTAAATATTCTATTGTTCGTTTATCTTCAACTTTAATTGTTTTGTATTGACTATCGACAAGACTAACGTGTACATATTCTACCTTTAACGAATTGTTATTAGTTATTTCAACATTTTTCTAGACATTACCTGGGAGTAGTAGAGGCTATGATCTCTGCTTAATATATAAACGTCATATCACAGTATAACTACTTTCAAATATATCGAAAACTATTATCTAAATCGAACGAAGTAGCATTTTAAACTCTATGGAATACTTGAATCATGAGAATCTTGAGACTTGTGTGTGCTAGGCTAATATCGGATTTTACGTTATGGTGAGTTTACGTTAGTATGTATTTAAACTATCTGGTTATACCCTACACACAAAGTGATAATGGTATTCACTATATACTTCCGTGTGTAACGCATTAAAGCAGAGCGGCAGATATAAAAGTATATACATATATACTTGAGCAGCTTCATTTCCTGAGCCGATTTAGCCCTTTCCGTCCGTCTGTCAGTGGAAATCACGATTACAGGAGAAGACGTATGAAATTTGGCGCGGCTATAGATAATGAGATAGGACACTTCGAATTCGTCGTAAAACGCATTGGCATTTTCACTAACACTACGATAAAAACTTGTACTTCGCTGCAAAATATTTGTACTTCGCCGAAAATAAATTGATCGCATGAACGCAAGCAAAATCAGTTTTTCGGGGGTTTGTTTATGAAACGTCAAATCAAATAATTAAAACTATTATCCTTTTTATATGTGTAAAATATATATAAAACATAACTCCCCGTTCCGTATAATGGTAATTATTGTATGTTTCCATATTTTACCCAGTATTAGTTTATTTCTCATTTTTACTTTGGTATAAAGTATTAGTTGTGTTTTGGTTGCAAATGCAGAGTTGTTCACCTTCTGACAAAAAGAATTACGATTAATAACTAGAATGGTCGCATTTATATTTTTTTAATATTTTTGTTTTCTAGTATATTTTGTTTTCTAATATTATTGAAAGTTATATATTGTTACACATAATTGATGCACTTGGGGGCTCAAACATCCGTTTACACTTACCATTTTAGGTTTGGGAAACTTCACCACCTTTGTTTATATATATTTTGAAACGAAAATAGACCCTGCTTCTCAGTTTCTTTGCACGCACATAAGAAAGCAGTTCTCAAACGAAAGAAGAGCAACGCAGTTTGCCGAACGCGTGTTCATATTTTCTCTCACTCTGGCTAACATTTTGATATTTACTAAATGTCACCCACACTTTGTCGTCACATGTTTACGACTTTTGAAACCAAATGAGAAGCCACAGTGTGTAGCCACCGGTGGTATGGACATACTAGTAGTAAAAGCGTTTGAAAAAATACTGCGTTTAGCCAAGCTGATTTCATAACTAATTGAATCCATGGTGATACATGAAACAGCTGATTTTTTCAACATACTGAAAGACATAAAACAAGAACAACAATTTGGTAGCTCTCACGTATAGTGTATATGAACAGCTCATAAAAAATAGACGTCAAACCGATTTTTGAAGCGGCGAATTCGAAGTGTCTTATCTCATTATCTCTGGTCTGCACGTCAGAGATAATGAGATAGGACACTTCGAATTCGCCGCTTAAACAATCGGTTTGACGTCTATTTTTTATGAGCTGTTGAATTCATGTACACTATACGTGAGCGCTACCATGTTGTTGTTCTTGTTTTCTGTCTTACAGTATGTTGAAAAAATCAGCTGTTTCATGTTTCAGCACGGACTCATTTAGTTATGAAATCAGCTTGGCTATACGCAGTATCTTTTGAAACGGTTTCACTACTGGTATATCGATACCATTGGTGGCTACACACACTGGTTTCTCATTTGGTTTCAAAAGTCGTAAATATGTGATGCCAAAGTGTTTGTGAAATTTACTGAATATCCAAATGTTGGCCAGAGTGAGAGAAAATATGAACACGCTTTCGGCAAACTGCGTTGCTCTTCTTTCGTTTGAAAACTGCTTTCTTATGTGCGTGCAAAGAAACGCAAGAAGAAATAGAAGCAGGGGCTATTTTCGTTTCAAAAATTCTTTACATTCGATAATAGAGTGTAGACTTTTCTCTTTCTTCCTCATCTTTCTCTCCCACGAACTGAGTGAAACCGTTTCAAAAGATACTTCGTATAGCCAAAGCCATTGGCTTTTAAAATATAAATTTCACCATATATAAACAAAGGTGGTGAAGTTTCCCAAACCTAAAATGGTAGGTGCCAACGGATGTTTGACCCCCCAAGTGCATTAACAATGTTTAACAATACTTAATTTTCAAAAATATTAGAAAACAAATAAAAAAAAAAATGCCACCATTCTGGAGTTATAAATCGTAATGTTTTTTGTTAATAGGCAGACAACTATGCATTTGCAACTACTTTATACCAAAGTAAAAATGAGAAATCAACAACCAGTACGGGGTAAAACATGGAAGCATACAATAATTACCATTATATGAAGTTATGTTTTATATATATTTTACACTTATAAAAAGGATAATATTTTTAATTATTTGTTTTGACGTTTCCGATATGCACCCCCGAAAAACAAATTTTTCACCTCAACGAGGCCACAAGATATTTACGGCGAGGCCACAAGTTTTTTGCAGCGAATCAAAGTTTCTACGGCGAGGCTACAAGTTTTTTGCAACGAATCAAACTTTTCTTTAATAGTGTTAGTGAAATTCAAGCAAAAATGCATAAGTGTGTACACAGAATTTGCGAGTGTCCAGTCTTGTAGTCTTTGGCAATAGTGCCTTGAGGAAGGCAACAAGACATTGAAAATAGCAATACTGCTATGATGTGGGCAACGATGCGCAATGATATGAACCCATCTCATTCTTTTGCATGAGTCTTCGTTTGAGTTTAGCGCAATTCGTTGCCTTACATTGCCATGCGTTATATATTATCATAGCAATTGTCATACACTGCCTTGCTTTGCCTTTTCGTTCAAAAGAGCAACGAATGGCAATGAATACTATTGCCTTGTTTTGTTTTGTTATCAGCACGCTTTCGGCAGGCAATGTCTTGATTCGAAAGCAAAATAAGCAAACAGTGCAAGGCTTGAAATTTTTTGTTGTGACTTGATTTGCGTTTCAAGACATCTTGTGTAGCTCTCTAGTATAGAGTAGCATTCTCCGTTAATATGATCCGTCCACTTTTCCGTCCACAGGCGAAAGAGGGTCTTAAATGGTTATATTGTAAAATATACAAACTTCCTGAATAAAACTTTACATAACAATTTATTTTCCAATAAAACTTTATAACAACAAAACTGGGCGCGGTCCGCCCACTTTTACACTACTTATACAGTATAGCTCATGAAAACAAGTTTAATACTATAGAAATAAAGTTTAAATTTAAACATAATAATAAAACTACTAATCTAGTTCATTGTTCTGTAATGAAAAATCTAAATAATTTAAAAATTTAAATAAAATAAGTTCAATACTTCGTTCAAGTATTTTTTTTCAAAACTTTCAGGTGTAGGGTATTTAAGATTCGCCCAGGAGGAATATAGCACTCTAAATGGTTTAGTTTTAATTTCTTTTCGTCCAAAATACCAACAGTAGCAAATGTAACAGTACGGGCAACTCACCTCCATTAAAATGATCTTCCCGGGTACAGTATCTAGCACGATGCCTATTAAAGTAGACAACCATGGCCAGGATGATGATAGCAGTTAAAACTAAAACAACTCCAACCAATACTGCAAATGTATTTATAACATCTGAAAGAAAGAGATCGTGATAGAGGGACCTATGGGTGGTCCTTAATGTAATGTTTAATCTCAAATTATGCATGTAATCACTGATATCTTTGTGTTTAAAATTCATTAGGAAATCATTATTTTTTAAATTTTATGGAAGCTTATCAAGGAATTAGTAAAAATGCTCTTAATATTCAGACTGGAACTCTCTGTTAACCGAACGGATGGCAGCGGACCTAATCCGGAACTCTTAAGGCTTTTGCTTAGATTAAGCATTTTAAACACCATATTTGAACACCATATACTTCGTATATACATATAATACATTCAAAGTATACATATATTCCTAGGATCAAATAACAAACTTACCTCGCTTATGAAAGTTATGTGAGATGTTGGCAGCATTTTGCCCCTCATCACTACTGTATTCCAGGCACAGATCCAGTCCTGCCATATTGAGATCTGTTACTTCGGCTCCACGCAAACTTTTGGGCAAAAAGCAAATCGGGTACGTGTCCCACTTCCAGTGCAACTGTAATTATAGATTTGGCGGGTAGAGGAAATTGTATTATTGTATTGTTTTTCGATACTGAAAACTATAAAGTCGAATCGGTGGAATGCTTTTCGACAACGTTCTTAGCGAATAGCTTCGTCATTTTCATGTTTCCAGGTTTGAAACGCCTTTTCCCCGTTTGTCGTTTCTGGGTTGCGTCTGAATTAGTTATGCCTTCGTGACTTAATTTTAAATTAAAAACAATTTAACTTAACTTACATGTCGCATCACATTAATTAACTTTCCCATATGACACTTATCGCAAATCAGAGGGTTATTATCTAGTCGCACATTGCGAATTTCCTGTATTCTCAACGCCGTATCTTCGTTAATGCCGTAGAGGTGATTTCGAGACAGATCAAGGAACTGTTTAAAGGAAAACAAGCAAAATTAAATGCAGTATTATTTATTCACTGAATCGAATTGGGTAGATAACCCTATGAATGTTAATATTGAATGTGGGCACGGTGTGTCCACCCACGAATAACAAAAAAACTCAGCTATGTATGCTACAAATATTTTGCTTTCCTCTGATACACTTTTTGTTGTGAGACTCGGGAATAATAGTATATTAGTAGGGATAGGCGGGTTCTGGGCCAACGTAGCGACTGTGCTGACGTGTGCAGCGTGCGGAGAACAAGGCCGAGCTATGTATGTATGTCTGTCCGCCTGTATGTATATGTGATTACAAACGTGACATGGCCCGATCAAGGCAGCGGTTCAGCCTACGGGCAGAAGCTATCTCCTTCTCACATCCATATAGCGCTTTCTCACTCCCACACATAGCGCTCTGCATGCTCCACACGGCGGCGCAGTCGCTACGTTGGCCCAGAACCCATCTATCCCTACTACTAATAATATATCATAAATCAATATGTCTGTAAAACTACAAAGAGGTTATCCTTACTAAAAATTAGTTGGGTGGATTCTATCTTCAGAACATACCTGCAATTCTCGGCAAGGATTTATTACTTGCAGCGACATGTTGTCCAAGTGATTTCCGGATATATTCAAATAATGTAACTGCTTGAAGGGCACCAATAGACCTAGTGGCAGAACGCCCATGTCGGCGATGGACAAATGAGTCAGTTGTGGAATTAGCTTCCATGAGAAATAAACGTTATATTATTTATATGTATGTTATATGAATGTTATATCGTTATAGATACATACGTACACATAAGAGAATTTAAATAAAATATAACAATACACAAACTTAGTAAATATACCCAATTGATTTTTGCATTTGATAAACTCGATATTTTTGTGGTAATTTGCTATAATGAGGTCGTTCGTCTAAAATTTATTAATAGCTTGGAAGGATTCGGATTCAAAAATGTATCCTCTATATGGAACGGACAAATTTCACACAAAGTTCACAATCAATGTCGTCCATGCCACAGCATTCTTAAAATAATGTAATCTTATGTAGACATCAAAGAATTTGGTCAATAAAAAATTTACCTTTCAGGATAAAAGGACCGAATTAACAAGCAAAATATTACCTTGAAGTGATAAACATTGGTTATTAATTACATATATTAATTAATTACTTGTAAGGAAACGAGGACAATAGTAGTGACATATTTCGCCGTTGTTATTTATCTTAATATATAAAAACGTTGGTGTATATGTATGTCCGACCTTCACGGCTGAACCACCCAAACAACAAACAACAAGAGCACTAACACTCTCATCATTCAATCGCATCGCATTCGAATATGATGCAGACATCGAATATTGCGCATATTCGAAAATTTCAATTGGTGACATGGATTGCCACGCATTTAAATTCAAAAATGAAACCGCAGAGATGTGTTGTTTATCAGGCAAAGTGGTTTTACCTTCATTGAACCCAACACCAGAGCCACTGAAAACGCTAATGGATGATAACACCACCGAAATTGTTTTTGAAGAAATAAGTAAATTTAATAATTGTTTTCAAATGACTTCCTTCGCCTCCAATATTATTACTAATACGGATGGACAAGGACGCACTTTTAATTCAACATTCAAAATATAGGGCCAGGTCTATCACAAAATTGGCTCTTTACTTTCTCTACCCACGGAAACACTAAAATTTGTATAAATATACTTCATGGGAGATGAAGAAGAGCAGTCCCACATCCGTTGCGAGTACAATCACACAGGCAATGGTCAAGTATATGCCACAAATCATGATGCATGTCGAGCATTACAATTATTAGAAGAACATTCTCATTAGGATTCGACTTTTACCGATTCTGTTATTGGTTCTGGTCCCCATCAAATTCGTGAGTTACTTGCATTTATATTGACAACATGCTTTCCAAATAACCCAAACGAGTTATGGGAGAAATTTAAAGACGCCAGAGTGGGGGTATTATACATGCACAACGTACAATTCATGGAAATGCATTTATAGATTATACACCAGCAATGTATAGAATGAAGCATTAATGAAATTGGAAGACTTATGCGTGATTATATCAAATGAATCACTTATAACATTGGGATTACCATCACCTAATCGTCCGGCAAGTGATTTATTTAATCGACATTTACAACAAGAACAATCATACTCGTACATTATTGATGATTTAAATGAGTACATTCAAACACATGAACCACAATTATTGACACAACAAAAATGAATTTTTGATTTGGTAATGCTTGCATTCACTGCAAAAGAAGGCGGATTCTTCTTTTTGGATGCTCCAGGTGGGACTGGCAAAACATTTTTGATTTCCCTCATCTTGGCCAAAATACGTTCTCAAGGCGAGATTGCTTTGGCCATCGTTTCATCAGGAATTGCTCATTCCGCACTTAAATTGCCGTTAAATATATAGACAAATGAAAATGCAGTATGCAATATTAAATTGCATTCAGATGCTAATGCGCTTAATATGTATATGCCAAATTATAATCTCGGATGAATGTAGAATGGCACCTAAACATTCATTAGAAGCTTTAAATCGTATGTTGAAAGATTTGAAAGGCAACGACAGACTCTTTGGCGGTACTCTCATTTTGTTATCAGGAAATTTTCGACAAAGACTTCCGGTTATTCGTTCGAACTAGATGAAATAAATGCCTCGTTCAAAGCGTCATCACTGTGGAGCAATGTTCACAAATTGAAGTTAAGAACAAATATGCGCATCCAACTTTAAAATTATCCATCTGCAACGGTATTCTCAAAGCAATTAATTGATATTGGATAAGACAAAATTAATGTAAATTTAATGATGCAGACAATCAAGTTACCGGATAATTTGTGCATCCTTTTTTTTGCATCTAGAGACGCATTAATTCAAAATTTGATTCCTAACATTCGAGCTAATATCAACAATCCAACTGTTTTTCCAATAGCATTTAAACGCTGGATTTGGAAAATTCACGCTTCGCTCATGGACAATTATATGTAGTCTACTCCAGAGTTGGTAAGCGGGTTTGTTTATATACGCCAAAAATGGAGAAATAAAAAATATTGTCCACACCTTGGCTTTACAATAAATTATTATTTTCTAAGATCAGACGAACATTGTATTATGTGAAACAAAACTGAATTTATTAAATCCATAATAAAATTTGTATTTAAAATAACATAACGAATTTAATTTCATACTTATTAAAAAAATGCCTACCGTAATTGAAATACATTTCAAAACAGATCTTGGAATAAAATAATTATTGTAGGCAGAACAACGTTTGCCGGTTTAGCTAGTATATTATATCAATTAATTATTTATAACGAAGCGAGGACAATAGTAGTGGCATATTTCGCCGTTGTTATACCCTACACACGAAGTGATGAGGGTATATTCACTTATTGCTTCCGTTTGTAACGCATTAAAGGAGGCGTGACAGGTATAGAAAAGTATATATATTCTTGATCAGCGTGACCTCCTGAGTCGATTTAGCCATGTCCGTCCGTCTATCTGTTTGTCTGTCTGTCTGTCTGTGGAAATCACGATTACAAGAGAACGAATAGAGATAGCTTCATCAAACTTGGCACGAATATTGTCTATCATTAGAAACTCATCGGTATTGAATGGGCAAAATCGGGCCATTGCCACGCCTACTTTTTATAGTAAATATAAATTAATCCATGCTTATAGCTCAATTTCTCAGCTTGTAGAATGAATTTGAGGTTGAAATTTTATTCACAAACCAACTGTCTTTGACCAAAACAGAATACCAAAAATGGGCCTGATCCGCCCACTAATTAAATAAAACTCGATTACAGGAGAACGAATAGATATATTTTCATCAAATTTGGCACGAATATTCTCTGTCATCACAGGATATTTGAGATTGAAAAGGAAAAAACTTAGACCATTGCCACGCCTAATTTTTAAGTAAACGTGTGTAGGGTATATGAACTTCGGCCAGGCCGAAGTTAACACTCTTTCTGGTTATTTATTAGTTTTCATGTTAGAGCCAGAAGTATTTTTAGTTCCGTTTACGTATCAAGGAAATGCAGGTTTCACAGATAGTAAAATTTATTAAGCAATCACGAATTTGACAAACCGTTTCATAGTAAATACTTATTTGTATGTAATTATGTATATAACCATGTATGTGTGTAAGTATGGAACCATTTCTATTATCCTTTTTTATTTTGAACCTAGTAAGCTTACCTCAAAGGTCTCTCGCATGTCGTATAGATGCATCAGAGTGTTTCCACTTATATTCAGGATTTGCATACTGCTTAAACGTCGGACTGATAGTGGCTCCACGCGCACCAATTTATTGTATGAGAGGTCGAGATAGGTTAAGTTTGTTAAACTTTGGAAAGCGTCGTTGGAAACTTTGGCCAAGCGATTGTGGGAAAGGTCTAAAGTTTTAATAAATAAGAAAAATTGGCGAAATAAATGTCATTAGCGGGCATGGAAACGAAGCGCTATTGCTTTCTTACCTAGGTATTGAAGATTAGACTGTAAACGGAAGAGCTCGTTTACCACCACAGATAACTGGTTTCCATCGAGCACAACTCGCGTCAAGCGCTTGACGTCTCGGAACTCGTCTTTGTCCAAGAACTTAAACTATAACCGAAAATGTTTCGTTTTTTGTTTCTGCAAGTTCTTAATATGCTTACCTCGTTGCAACCCATATCGAGTTCGGTGAGGTGTGGCAACAAATTGTAGAGTTGTAGATTGATTTTCTTCAGTTGGCAATTTCGACATTTCAGTACTTTGAGTTCCTGTATGGCGCGATCGAATTAAAATGGAAATTAAAAGACGATTATGCATTTTGGGTCAGATACGCTTTTCGATAAGAATACCGAAGAGTACTCACCGGCACATCCCGGAATACGTCCGGTAACAGTTCTTGTAATGGATTTCCGCTCAAATCAATATATCTCAATTTGTTCAGCATGAAAAAGTTGCGTTGCATTAATTCTACGATTGAATTATCAGCCAAATTGAGGCGCCACAGATCCTGTCGGAACGAATCCATAAAATTAGCAGCTATATACACATATACATGCAAACTAATGTTTGTTATTAACAACCTTATTCACAAGCTCACCAACTGACTATAGGCATACTGTTCTGGGAGAGTCACTTTTTAGCAAGCGTTTATGCACAAGCTCCCTTCTTCTAGAGGTGACTCGATCTTACGTTGCGCTCACCACAGTTCGTAAGTGCCATGACTTTCATTTAAAGGAAACACATCAACAAATATCGCTGATGAGAAACTTTAGCAAGTTTCGAAATAGCTATCCGATCAACCAGTTTGAGTCAAAGATAAATTTCTTGGTGTTTTTTAAAATAAATACAACAAGATTTGTTGTTTTAAATGCATATTATTAGTACAAAATTTATAAAACGAAATTGACCTAGAGCCCGAATAATATTATTTTATTTTTAAAAATTATTACGCGCTATGGAAGAATGTATACAAAAAATCGTTCACTGCAATTTTTTTAACATGGTTAAAACAGAAATAACTATTAAGAATAATAAGTATAACAATAATGAACTGAAATACATATTGCATTTCTAGTAGAAGACGACACCTAAGTTGCTGTCTTCTTATTTGAAACGAAAAGCCATGTTCTATTGTGCTTGTGTAGGCGATGACTCTGAGACGGCGTCGTGCTTGTGAATACAGAAAGGTGATTTGGGATCGACTTACACGACGACGACGCTAAAAGTGAGTTTGTGAATAGAGCTGTAATTGTAACCAAAAAGTGCTATCTTCGCCTGGCCGAACTTATGTGATCCTATTTTTGGATGAAATATCGAATCATCCAAATTGTTTGTATAACTGAGAAAGAATATAGATATACACTGAAATCTTTTATCAGTGGTATTATAGAAAACTGAACGGATCATGCCTAAGGACTCTGGGCCGAATGAATATTTTTGATACTAAATGTGCACATATTAAATTTTATTGCCTTGTTGACTTCGATCTGTTCAACGAAAATGTGGCCTGATCACGTCTATACTTCTTAGAGTACTTAATACTGATATTAAAAATACATAACTTATATTTTGCTACTCTGGTACGTAATGATTAACCGTATTGTCACATCATGGGCTTTTAATAAGACAACTAAAAAACCAGTAAGAAACCTATATTCGGCCTGGCCGAATCTTAGATACCCTACACCTTAGTTTTAAAAAAAGTGGCGAAGCTAGGGTGGGGCGGGGGTGGCGGTCCACTCTGGGTGGCACAATGTCGGGGGCGGCAGTTGTGGAAATCAAGTAGTAACTTATTGAATTCTAAGAATTTTTGGGGCTGCAAGTTGATTAACCGTGCCGGGCTCCATGAGTCCTAGCTACGGCTCTGTATAAATAGTAGGCGTGGTCATTAACTTTTTCAAAACAAAATCTAGCTTAGTTGTTTTATAATTGTGTTCATTTAAACTTTATTTTCGTGGTAATAAACTTGTTTTCATACTGCTTTACTGTATATGTAGTGTAAAAGTGGGCGGACCGCACCCAGTTTTGATGTAATAATGCTTTTTGGAAAACAAGCTGTTATCTAAAGTTTTATTCATAATATTGTTATTATATATTTAACAATATAACCCTCTTTTGCCTGTGTAACCGAAAAGCGGATCACGCCCATATTTGGCACATTAACGGATAATGCTACTCTATACCCAGGAATGAAATGTTGTTGTAATAGCTCAAAAACGAACGCTGATATCACATTTTTAATAAAAAATAGGCGTGGTCGTGGACCGATTTTGCCCATTTTCAGCACAAGAAACAATGTTTATGCAAAATTTCATCACGATATCTTCACCGGTTCTCCTGTGATCGTGATTTCAACAGACAGACAGACAGACAGACGGACGGACATGTCTAAATCGACTCAGGAGGTCACGCTGATCAAGAATATATATACTTTTCTATACCTATCGTCTCTATTTCTATGCGTTACACATTTCGTTACAAAGTGAATATACCCTTACCTTAAGGTGTAGGGTATAACTAGGTAAAAGTTGGAGCATAACGCTAATTTTTGAGGAGTTGTAGTTAACCTTGATACAGGTAATTAACTTTGATTTCCTTGTTCGAAAATTAAATGTTATCGTCCACGCTCAATTGTGATTTCAACGGACAGGCAGACAGCTAAATAGATGGAAGGATGGATAGATAGGTGGATAGGGCTATCTCTATTAAGAAGGTTACACTCATCGTATATAATTTTTATACCTGCTACCTGAACATAAGATACGGAAGGACGGGCTTTATACGCCATATGTACTTCAGCTGTATATGTAAATACAAACTATAATAAGTGTAGTAACAAACGAAAAACAAAAAGTTACGTATGCTGGTACTTGTGCGCTTCTATCTTACCGTTAAGTGGCGAAAAGTTGAATTCTCCATGCGTAAAATATTATTTTTCGATAAATCCAATTCGTGCAAATTATCTTGTCCACGAAAATCGTTTTCGCAGATGGTTGTTATATTATTTCTGGACAGATCTGACAATCGATTCACACACGTAATCACATACATAGATTGACATCAGCGCGGGAGAATATAGAATAATGAGGATGAGCGCAAAATTATCCAATATGTGGCACACCGAAAATGGTAAAAGAAAATAGCGAAATGAATTATTAAATTTAAAGAGATAGTATCTTATAATTAAAAATGTTGTAATTGAATTTATTTATGTATTCAAACTGGATCTAATAAATGATTAAAAACTAATCTAAGAAATAAAAAGTACAAATAATACAATATTGAACAACTTAAAGCTAAATACGAAACCCATCTGGTAGCAACATATTCACATAGAGCTTCTTGAAAACAACTTTATTCAAAGTAAGGATAAGCTGGTTGGTCACAAAATTGTTAAGACTATAATTGGTTGTTGGTGCATTGTATGTATATCCCGCTTTCCCAGAGGGCTAAGCTGGCAAATTCAATGAAATGAGGGCAAGTCACTCGGGAAAATTCCTGCGAATCTCTGAGAATCAATTATATCTATAATAGAAAATAAATTGGATAAGAAATGGCTATCTGTTAAATAGACATTAAAATACCTAACAGACGATAGTGAATAGTGTATAGAGGCATGTTCTCGCAAGAATACAAGCGCCGTAAAGTCAACCTCGTGAAGGGGTTTTGAACATTCTCGACTGAAAATGAAATCCCATTTCGATTAAGATGGACCCAGATAATGCTGGCGTATTCCAGAAAGGGTCTAACGATACTTAATCGTCTTTGATCTAAATAAACCGTCTGTGAAGAATCCTTCACATTTCTTTTTACAAAACTAAGAATTCGCTTTTGATATTATGTAGTTCTAGTGGATTTCAAGCCTAAACTAAGAGCCAAAACGATGCCAGTAAAACGATAATACTAGTTTAATCGTTTATGAAAATCCCAGTATAAAGAAACTGTTAAAAATACTAGCGACATCAGCAAGAACTGCGATATTAGAAAAATATCTTCACTAAATTATAAGACACTAAGTTTTTGGAATAGCATAAAGCCTTCATCTTTTAAAACATACATTTCTTGGATTTTATATGCCGAAATTTTTGGATCATAAAAAATATTACAAAATGTTATACGTTGTTCGGCACTTTTCTAAGAATAAATAAATAACACATATAATACTTATTAGTTGTTAATTAGTTAAAAATTGCTTTAACTCATTATAAAATAATGAATCCCATGCTAAACAAATTTTTTGGAGAAGTTATATCTTGGCATAACATTTCGGTGATTTCCTGATTTAAATCCAACAGTCCATTTATATTTAAAGGGTCTCCGACAATGAAGCCCACACAAAAATAAATATTTCATTTTCCAAATTATACAGCTGGAGATTAGTAATCAGTAAACACTTGACTATATTTTTCGCGGGCCATTGGAGTATATACTCGTATAAAAAATAAACAATTTCTAAGGACTTGTTTATCTAAGTCTATATATTAATTGATTTGCTTTAAGATCTCAAGCTCACCTAAGATTCTCAAATGTATCAGACCCCAGAATGACTCGCTGCGTATGGATGAAATGCTGCATTCCGTTATGCGCAGCACTTCTAGCTTGAGAAATTGACGAAGTTGCGTACTGATCGCTAAAGCGTTGCGTGAGCCTTTAATGATTATCTCCTTCACTTCGGGATCCAGTTGATTAGATGGAAATGAAGTTAGACTACCTAGAATAAATAACATTAATCACTTATGTACGTTTTAAATTGAACCAACGCAAGAAAAATTCGTCTAAACATATAATTAGAAATACTCCTGTGGTAATATATCAAATGTCACCATTCATTCCAGGTGTTACTATGACCGATAAACTGGGCTGTAATATGGATATAGCTCCAGTTTCTTCGTTACAAGAACTTTATTGTGACGTAGATTTAGCTATTGCTGATGGTGCGCCTCGTACACGCGCCAGACCGAAGTCAACACATATATAATACATATATGGTATTCTGGCTGAGACTAATGAGCTGGTGGTAATCGAACTATTGAAAGTGATGTTTACCTCGCGCTTCGCGCCATATACTAAGGATAATATGCGTGCAAACATAAATTCTAAACTTCTTCTTGTGGACACTTCCATAACTGTTAATAACTTTAACCTAAAACCCAAATATAATCTTTTAAAATAACTGTAGCACCTCATCTTTTTAATTGCATAGTGGATCAGAGTTTCTGGCCTAGAAACGCTGTTGTCCATGGTTTCATTCGCCCATACAGGAATTCCGCGAGCAACATTGTCGCTTCAAAAAACTAAGCTCCTCTAACCTCTATAATTACTCAACTCTACCAAAATGCACGCGGTATACAAATTAAAATGGCCGACATATGGTTGCACCAATTGATTGGACAAACCAAATGATATCGATTTTTGTTCTGTGTATGTTAAACTGGTAAATAAAATCATATATCAGTATTTCAGAAATTTGACACCTGCTTCTTGCATTAAGGAATTTGAAAACTAAGAAATACATACTCTATTTCAAATTGCGTACAACTATAAGTTTTGTCTCATATAGAAATACATACATACACACAAAATATATATGTATATAGAAGCCGGTGTAAAGAATCTTATGATAATTACTTAAATATAGTAAAATTTAATATATGTACGTTCTGATCCCAAACTCTTTTGGAATTTTCTTAACACGAAAAGGAATTGCGAAACTTATCCAGCATTTATGAAGTATGAGCAAACACAATCTAATAACATCGAGGCTATTTGTAATCTTTTTTCTACGTTTTTTATGTCGAGATATTCATCATCAACTTACGCTTCAACATGGCCCAATCGCCATTTCTTCAGGATCCACCACCTGTTTTAGATGTACAGATAGTCTTAAATACTCTCAAGGCTATAAAGTGCAGCTATATTTCAGGACCGGACGCCATACCATCATGTACGCTTCGAACAGGTTATTTTCCAAAGGCGTGGAAGTCTTCGCGTATTATTCCTTGCACAAGCCTGCTAATAGAAGTAGCGTAAATAGTTATCGCGGTATTGCCAAACTTAGTGCGCTGCTAAAACTTTTCGAGTAGATAATTACTTCCCATATTACAAGGAGTGTTATAACTTCTTCGGTTTAACATGGATTTTGCGCTGGAAAGTCTACTACCACTAATTTACTAGAATATGTGTCGAAAACCATCAAGTTCTCACTTTAACTGTCATATTTCTGGTATTGAATCCGTGCATAAACAATTTCTGCTGTTTTGTCTACGGAAGCTACGCTGTAATCCTAAGATTACTATCACATGAGTCTCGTCTGAAGTTGATAAATTTACCCTCACTTATGAATCGACGAAAAATGCTCAATGCTACTTTTATTGTAAATTTGTTTTATGGTTTTACCGACTCGACTTATTCATTGAACATCCATTTAAACGTTCCTCGTCTATCATTGAGAAGATACCAACTTCTTCATCTGAGGTATTGCAATTTAGCGTTTCTCCAAAATTAACCAATTTCAATTTTGTATCGTCAGTTATCAAATGTTCCGATTATATCTATTTAACCCGTTAAAATATTATTCAATATTTATCTAATTCACCAGGGTAACTAAGCTATAAAACCTAAAAGGCTTGCTTTAAGTCGATTAGATAAATAAAGAAATTCTTGATCACTGTCACGTCCGGAGTGGGTATAGCCCTGTACATCTGTCCATTTCTCTGTCCGTTGCAATTACGACTGCTAAGGAGGGTTCTCCTGGGTTAAAGAAGATGTTCTAGACAAATGAAATTGAAGGACATACATATATCATAATTGTCTAAATGATACGATATTATTTATTTATTATAAAACTTAAACGTGGGTTTTATAGCTTATGGAGTTATAATAAACATATTTGAATTATGGAATTTAAAGAACATTTTTTTTCTTTTCCGATTGATGCTTTATCACATCAATGTAACAAGGAATGGAGAAACTGTTTGTAGCTTATCTGCAAAACGTAAGCAGCTTTTCAGAGTATTTGATTTAGATTTTGGATTTAAATCTACAACTTCGAATTATATTTGTTGCAACTCAAATTATATTTGTTACAACTTCAAATTATTGTATATTGTGTTTATTGTATTATATTACAACTTATCTTAGCGGCAGTCCAGAAATCTAGAAGAAAGAAAGAAGTGAAGGAAAAACCAAAGGGGAAAGACTCAGTGACAAAAGGCCAGCAGAGTTGCAGTTTTGGTTCTTATAATGCAGTAAAACAAAAGTAATGAAGTTCTGTTCCTACACGGACACCTTAACTGACACATAAGTTCCTTAACTGACTGACTTAACTTAACTGACTGAATAAGACCCTTAACTGACACATAAGTTTTATGTGCCTTTTGTACCCATGTTACTTATAGTGTTTTTAATTAGATCCACCAACATGCGCCTCGCCGTTTTTCCCTATTGACGTCATAAGTTTACTTTGCAAAAGATTACAAACACTCACCTTTTGTGCACAGGGCGCGCTGACGGTTGGTATCGTCCAGGTCGCAGACACACTCCACAGGACATCTTTTAGTTCCTGTTAATACGGGCATTACCCAAAGACACAATGAGAACCACTTGAGCAACATCTGAGATTGACATGAAATTAAAAGTGTTTAATGAAAAATCATACCACCTCTTACTTCTATAGGTGACTTCCTACAACTCATGGAAAATGTACTTATATATATATGTATGTATATATGTATATGTATGTATACATATAAGGAATCCCTGACTGCGTTTGAAAAAATTGTCCATTACAAAATTAAAAAAATCTCCTGAACTAGTAACCGATTTTAAAAACGAAACCCATTCTTTAACCGTTTTTTTATTAAGCTTTTTATTATATATTTACACTTTTTCTATTATTTTTATTTTAGAAATCTTTTTAACTTTTCTGGCACCCCTTCCATCAAGGATTTTATGGTATTATCCGATACCTTTCGAGCTGTTAAACACCACTTTCCTCGAAAATCTTTAGTAGCTTTGGCTATTTTCTTTTTTGCTAGTAGACTAGTATATTTCAAATGGCCTGGGCTCTGGACATTTTGGCGGTTTTGCTTCTCCAGACTTCAGAAGCACATTATTCTTTAAGCACCACTCCAAAGCTACTTTGCTGTAATGACAAGAGGCTAGGTCAGGCCTTACAACCTAATGCTGTCTTCGGAAAGGCTTTAATCGTTTTTTCAAGCATTACTTAACATATACAATGTTTGAGTTTATTGTTCCCACAGTTTATTGTCTGCAGTGTAAAATTCCTGGCCTGGAACCTGCGAAAAGTCGGCTAAAACATATGTCTAAAACATCGTCCATGATGCAGCAATCGAATTTTTAAAATTTTTTTTAATTTTTTGGCACGCTGTTTTCCTTCCGTGTTCTTCACACCAATTCTGTCTGGAACTTTTTGCACTTTGAACGTCTTCAGACCAGCTTCCTTTTTGGCTTTGCGAACAAAAAACTCGGAACACTCCATCTTCTGCACCAGTTGTCTGTCTTCTGGTCACCAATGCCCCTTTTTCTGCCGGAACCTGATTTCCGAGTGACGAACATTTAATTTTCCTCCTTAAATTTTTTCAATACTCTCGACACAGTTTTGTGAAAAAATCGCTAATATTTTTTTGACGCTTCTTTCATTGCATACACACACAATTGCACAATCTACTAAATACTGGCTGAATCTGAAAAATCTACTTGGCTGTTTAAGTGTGCTTTTTATATGCTCCGTTTGTGCTTACCAAGCATTTATTTTTCCTCAATGTTCTTAAGTCGCTTTGGCTCGCAATTTCGGCTTCCGCTTTTTACATACATATATTAATTTTTTTAGTTGAACACATGTTAGGCGAATTGAAATAGTATTGAGGACAAAAATTAGTAGATGAACGAGAAGACTAAGGAATGGAAAACCATAGGAGAGAGGAAGACACATAGGAAATTTCTTACATTACAACACATATAAAGGTCCATTTCTTTTCAAGCGTAGCATAATATTTTTTCGTTTTTTGGAATGCGGGATGTTGGATACATTACGGAAAAAGACGGAAAACCAAAAATTTCCCTATAACCTAGATAGAGACCTGGGTAAAAACTGGGTAAGTGTCAGTTGTATCGCGAACACAGTTCATTAAAAAAACGCAGCTGCTGTTAAACGAATGAAAGCTTCTCAGAAATGTTGTTCATGTTTTAGCGACTTCGTACCTTACCTTACATAGTCAATGGAAAAAAAATTTCTTCACCTTAGTATGTTGTATGTTCCCCGTATCGCGAGTGCCGTGTATAACAAAGTTGTGGTCTAAATTTCATTTAGATATCTCTGTTCATTTCCTCTCAATCGTCCAGAAACAGACAATCAAACGATTTACCCCTGCATGTCGTCTTTCCCTGGAAATGACGATTTAGAAGACACGAATAGACCGAATAGATCTGAATGTAATTTAACACACAACTTATGTATGAATGTATCGCTATTTCGAATTGCAAACGGGCGAAACTGACATGCACGCTCTGTTTTTATACTAAAACTGAAGGAATCTTTTCCTCTCCAAGTTATATCTTTTGTCCGATTAAGACAAACTTCTAATGTCAGTATTAAATATTCTGCTAATTGTAGTTGTGGACCGCCTACTTTTTTAGAACAGATTTTAGAAGTATATGCGTTTAATAGATTAGTGTAGGCTATACGACAAAAATGCGAATCTACATATACATTCAGTGTTATTATCTATCCTGAAAAAGGGGTGGTCTGTCTACTATTCCAGTATATTCAAGCTCTATTCAAGATTTAATATTTATTTAAATTAAAAACAGTAAGAGTGATATTATCGGCTGGCCGAAACTTAGATACCCTACATCTAAAAGTTTTGAAAAATTTAATTGAATGAAATAGTTTTGTATATTTAGATTTCTAATTTATTTATATTTTTTATTGCAGAATATTATAGAGTGAAATGCAAACTGAAAATGAAGGAAATATGTTTTATAAGCAAACCTATCTTATAATCACATTTAATCACAGACGGGTATAAATACAGTGGCGTATCTAGAGTGGAGCGGGGTGGTCCACCCTGGGCGACACAATTTCTGGGGCGAAATTTTTAGAAATCAAGCATTGACTTGTTAAATTCTAGCAATTCTTGGGGTGGCATGTTGATTAATGCCACGGGCTCCATGATTTTTAGCTACGCCACTGTATAAATTGTAGGCGTATGTATCCTAAAAGGAGGATCACGCCCATATTAGGCTTTTTAACGGATAATGTTACTCTTTACCCAGGTATGAAATTTTATTGTCATAACTAAAAAACGAACGCTGATATCACATTTCTAATAAAAAATTGGCGTGATCCTTGACCGATTTTTCCCATTTTCAATATCAACCTCCACACCAAATTTCATTATGATATCTTCACCGGTTCTCCTGTGATCGTGATTTCAACAGACAAATGGACGGACATGGCTAAATCGACTCAGGAGGTGACGCTGATGAAGAATATATATACTTTTCTATATCTATCTTCTCTATTTCTATGCGTTACACATTTCGTGACAAGGTGAGCCTTCATAAGGTGTAGGGCACAATTAAAGTAATAATTATTGCTATGGCACTGCTGCGAATTCAATCCATACATGTGGTATTAGTAATGTATACTCATCAAAGAATGGGCATGGGCCGACCCCTTTAACACAATCTAACTTACTTAGGCCCCCATAGGCCTGCACTACCGTACATTTTTCTTTTAAAGTTTCTCAGTGAAGCCAGAGGTCACTTCTTTGTTTATAAGACCTTAAATTTGTAAAATTAAAAACATACAATAGTTATTTAATTTATCCAGGTTTTTATTTTGAATACAGCACATATGCGGCTTTCTTCTCTTCTTTGCACTAAAGAAAGTTCTTACGTCTTTGTATACTTGAACAAAGGATTTGACTTGTACCACAGAATAAATAGTATACTATTTATTCTTATTTAGAATTTATTATTTATTTATTTATTTAGAATAAATAGTATATTATTTATTCTGTGCTTGTACCGTATGTAATTTCAGATCATAAATCCAATTCAAATTACTGCACGCGTATGTGAACACGATAAGGAAGTGACCTATGTTGCATTTGCGGTCTTAAGACCAGCTGCCCAACCGTATTCTCAACCGTGACTGCATGATGACAACTTCTTTTAGTGAAGGGATCTAAATCTGTTTAGTGCCAAATTAACTCTGAAAATAACACAAATTAATTGGTTTTAAGTAGCCAAGGTTTCAACCCTAGATAACTTAACTTAAATCAATATTACTATACAGGGTGTTTCGCATAAGAGGGGACAGAAAACTAGAACGTGTAGGTTGGGTCGAGACAAGAAAAAAATCGTACGGGAGGGAGGGTCAATTTCCCCACGTTTAGACGGGAGGGGCCATTTTATAAAAATTCGACTTAACATCGAAAAAAAAAATATTAGAAAATAATGGTTTGACCTAGTTAGTTTTTGGTTGCTGATTTTCAATGCCAAATATCCGCTTCTTAATATCCTTTTTAAATTAGGTTCCTATGTCAAACAATTTTAAAAAATATTAATGCCAAAGTTAAAATTTGGAAAAAATATTCCGACAAAAAATTTGTGGTCGCAATTTTTTTTTAAAATTACGGTATTAAGTATAAAAATTTTTCCGACCATAAAATTCTCTAATCAATTCTAGAGAAAATGCTTCAAACAGGAAGGATCTATATTTTGTAGTTTACGAGAAAAATCAAAATTACGAAACATACTTTCCTTTCAAATACTAATTTTTTGGCGAATTGTGTTTTATTACGAATGCAAAAATATGAAAGAAGACTACTCTGGGGAGGGTGTTTAGATCGTAATTTTCACTTTTCTCGGAAACTACAAAACATAGATCCTTCCGGTTTGAAGCGTTTTCTTTAGAATTGATTAGAGAATTTTATTGGCAGATGGTAAAAGTGTGCTCTCCACGAATAGCCTTGTTGAAGTAGTTGCATACGTAGTACGAACTTTGTCACTCTAAGTTTCTCAGATTGACAGAAAGTATAAATTCTTCGCAGTTTGCCGCACTTTTAGTTATGTCTTCTGTGGCCTTTTCAATATTAATAATTTCTTCTATTGATTATGATGGAACGTCTTTTAAAACTGTTTTAAAACTGTTTTAAAAGAAGACGATTATATGTAGCATATCTCGGAAAGTAGCAAGTGTATATTTTACATTTATGAAAGTACTGTGTGAGCGGAACGGAAAAATTTCGAATTCACAAAAGTGACAAGGGTGAGTAGTGATTAGACGAATGCATACTTATGAGTAACTTATGAATGCTTACTCAGCTGAGCTGAAATGGTCAATGGAATACACATATATGTACATATGTACGATGCTTCACTCTATTTTAGATAGATAGATTTAGACACATATACTAGTATAAGCAACCATACAAATTTCAAATATGAAGTATACAAAAATTTTTAGTACGGAAAAAAATTTAAACTGATTTAGTATACTTAAAAGTAATGTTGATATAAGCATGAATTTTCATTGAAATAATATAGTTTCGCCCTGAATAATAATTTCTCATTCTTAGGCCACACGGCGACTATGTACAGGAACAAAGCGGACAATACGCAGAGTTACTGGTGATTGAAATGCCGTCTTGTAGTACAGTCGTGAACACTTAAGTTACTTTTGTTAGTTAGCAGCCGTTGAAAAATAATTTCTTCTACATCTCCAAACAACCTTCAGCCCACATCTAAATGCCGGTATTGAATTACATTTGTTCGTGTCACTTAGATACCTGTTTTAAGTCATGCCTCGATTAACATCTGGTTAGGTTTAGAGTAACTGCTTTGCCTTCGTGGTCGGATGTGCTCCAAACGTGGGATGGTCACTTGTGAGCAATATACGAGTATGCAGAATTCTGACGCGACTTTTAGCATTTCCATTCGACGTATGATTTAAGTAATAATTTTCAATGCCAATTTAATACTTTTAATATTAATTTTATAATAAATTTCTTCTTCACACAGGTTCCTTTAACCACGCTTTTATTCACTTACTGAATTCGCTGTAGTTTGATTTTGCTCTTTTCCACTCCATTTCAGCTCATATTTTATCTACTTCGTGACGCTCATTCAAATTCGGCGTTTTGCTATAAGCAATCGTGCTCTGTACATGCAGCGTGCAGTGGATTGATTTCTATACCACCTCTTGCTAAGCGTTCCTTTAGTTTATTTCCAGGACCACAAAATTGATAACCCGGTAAATGAAGTTCAACTGGTAGAATATTTATAGCTTTATTTAAAAGACTTTACTGTTTGATAAATACTGAAATTATTTTTATAAATGATGACCATTTTATATGTATAAGTCACTTTTCAACTACTCACTGAATGAAACTGAATAAAAAGGTGTGATTATTGCGTATTTATGTATATCATAAGCTGAAATGCGTTTCGTCAAGCAAGACAAAAATATTAATGTGAAAAATATGGATCTTGTTAATTATAATGTGGCGAAATCCAGACACAGTTCCCTCCTACCGAATTATATTAGATCTCTTATTGTGGGACCTACTAATTGTGGAAAGACTAATGCCATGTTAAGTTTAATAGAAAGTCCAAATGGACTAAAGTTTGCGAACATATGTATACTTCCAGAGTACTTTTGTGAAAAAGTTTGCTTTAGCGGATTCGTTGCATTTTTTGTAGTTGTTTTTACCGTTTTTTTTTATGGATCCCCTCTTAGGGGAAGGAGGTGGATTTGGGGGAGTGTGAAGGTTGCGGAAGGCGTTTCATGCCATTGAATAATAATAGCAATAACTTCTAAAGTAGGTTACCTATTAGTGTTGGGCTTTATAGTTCACTACAGAGAGTTCACTCTTTCTAGTTCAATCAGCTGTTCTGAACTAGTTCGTTCATATAATTCACTCGGTCATTTAGTTCAGTAGTTCGTTCGCTCATTTAGTTCAGTACTTTATTCGGTCATTTAGTTTGTTACTTCATATCAGAGATAACGAGATGAGAAAATTGGTTTGATATCTAATCGACAATGTCTAAGTCTAATACTGAATACATATTAAATTATATATTGTAAAAATATAAAATAAAGAATAAAATCTTTTATTGATGAGCGATGATGAAATTTTGTGTTGTAAAACAAGAAATTTTTAACTTTAAGGGCCAGTTTTTCAGTCCTCGTTTAAACGGCGTTTAAACGACGTTTAATTAAACGTCAAATAAAAGTTAACTATGATTAAACGCATCTTATCTATATTTCATAGCGAATTTATATAAATGCAACGAGTATACTCGTTACTATAAGTTCATGTTTCAACCTATTTTGGCAGCACCTGTCAATATTTTCATTTTTACAAAGGGAACAGCTGTTCTGGTGCAAATAAACAAAATTATTAGCATATTTTTGAACAAAGGTAACTGTCTGTACTCCAAAGAAACAGCTGTTTCTTTATCTATTAAAAAGATAAATTAAACGGAGAAACTCACCAATATTGGCCGGTTAAACGCCGTTTAAACTTGTAAAAACACAATTTGTGGTTTAAACGGAATTAACCCGAAAAACGACGGTAACCGAGCACTGACAAACTGGCCCTAAGACTTGTGAAAAACTTCATATGAAAAAGCATCATTTTCTAAAATAAAATTTTATTGAAAACCATTTGCTTTTGGAGAAAAACATTTCTCCATTCATTTATTTTTTCTTATAGTAAATGTAAAATTAACCTACCTATATATTTATCACAATATTAAGAAAGTAGATAAGGGGGGATATTCTATCGTAATCGGAGGAGGAAAATGCATTTTAAAGCTCACACTCACGTAAGTACGAAACATTTGTTATACAAAGGAGATTTTACTCATTACGGAAAACTGTGTACGGAAAAAAATTTTATGAAAACGCGGGCGTGTTTTACATAAATGAAAGAAAGCTCGATTACCTTTCAAGGACACCAATTGTAGCTATCTTCTACAATTTATGAGACACAGGTCTGAAATTTCCAAAGGTTAAAAGGCCATAACTCGAAAACAAAACGAGAGCTCCACCAACTGATGTTGTTGTCGCAGTTCCAACAACAAAGAAACAAAAACAAAAGAAAGAACTACAGAATGGAATTTATTTCGTTGTGCCTGAACTGTGCCAAGGTTTAAAAAAAGGATATCGTATGGCAACATAATCTGAAAATGATCTAACGAACTGAAACAGACGAGCTGCTGAACTGAAACGAACTAGAAGATTGAGTGAAGTAATAGACCGAATGAACTAAAAGAACTACGAATTGTGAACTACTTCTCATAGTTCACAGAAGTGAATAGTTCAATTGAACTAATTCGTTCATGAACTACCCAGCTCTATTACCTATTACAACGTTAGTGGTCTCATTGGAAAGGTATGTTTGACGTCTTTATTCTCGTATTCTAGTGGCGGAAGAATTTATGTGAAGCTTAACTCTGGAACTTCACCGAAAGCTGTTAAGACCTTGGAAAAATTTGAAAATTATTGGTAGCCCCAGATATTACATAAAAATTAAGGCTAAAGTTATTTTTAACTATTGTCTATTTTTAACTAATGTTTTGTGAATACTCTTTGATCTCTATTTACTTATTTCTTATACTCTCTTTTCTAGCTAAATTCTATCTCTATCTATTGTGGGTGAGTGCAGTGTTGTATTAGGGCCAGTTTTTCTGTGCTCGGTTACGTCGTTTCTCAGTTAAACTGCATTTAAACGACACATTGTGTTTTTCAGTGCTCGTTTAACCGGCGTTTAACCGGCGTTTAACCGGAGTTTAACCGGCCGATATTGGTGAGTTAACCTCCGGTTAATTTATCTTTTTAATAGATAAAGAAACAGCTGTTCTTTGGAGTACAGACATTTACCTTTGTTCAAAACGATGCTAATAATTTTGTTTGTTTGCACCAGAACAGCTGTTCCCTTTGTAAAAATGATAATATTGACCGGTGCTGCCAAAATAGGTTTAGGTATACGCTAAATACTGGTTGCATTTAGATAAATTCTATTACAAATATAGATAAGATACGTTTAACATAGATAAGTTAAACTCGCACTGTAAAACCCAAATCTCAGTTAACATTTGTTTGACGTTTAACTAATCGTCGTTTAAACGAGCACTGAAAAACTGGGCCTTAGAAAGTTAAATATTCAAGCTTATATTACTCTCATTTTATCCTCTCCATATGGTCTCCATATTTCGGCCTATGTTGTTACTGATGTTGAACATTAAGCCCTACATTCCTAATAGGAACCACTCATGGGGATTAATATATTCTGCAAGCAGCACAATGGCCATTTTAATATTGTCCACTTTGAAGCTGGAAGCTTGAATCATGGTAAGATAGGCGTGTTTCTGAACTCTGCTGTTGACGTTATATGGGTGACTGAGATATTGTTTCAAGCAGATTTATCAAACACTAGTGTACTATACCAAACTATAAGTTACATCGTAAGGACTGGTTAAATAGAAAGGGCGAGGGATTTGTTATATATGTTAAATCATGGTACAATTCCGAGGTGGCACATCGGTTAAGTTGTCCGATTCTATGTCTAAAATACCTTTGACTTGTGTCTACAATCCTCGTTGATTATCTTTCAACTAGCTCATTAGTATACGATTTGATTTGATTTAGTATACGATTGTATGTGGTGACTTCAACATTTATATACTCTGTTGGACTGTTCAACCAAATTTAATTTGTGTCTGACCATGACCTTTTATTTTCCTCCATTGACTTTCAACTAAATGTATGTTCTATATCGGACACTTTCACGTTTCGTGATTTTAAATTAGTTGACCTTAATTCCTTGTATAGTGCAACCCTAAATATAGATTGGTCAATCATGTGGATGGCGTTACACGTAGATGACAAATTAGAATATTTCATGGAATATTGCATGTTCTTACAGACTAACAGTACAATTATTTTAAAATATTTCGACTGGTATACACAGTTCTGGTATACAGTTCTAGTCAACAGAAATCAATACAATAGTTTTTGTAAATATTATTTAGAGTGGTTAAAATTATTAGGTTCATTTATGGCATAGTTCGAACTAGAGTGACTGATAAGCAAATATTTAAAGGAGTGGAGACGTCTACGGGGAATATTAAAGATAAAGGACTCTAATAAATGGTTACAATTTAAGAATTAAATTAAATCATAAATAACCATGACAGCATGATGCACTCTTCGCAATTCGTGTTCTATATGGAGGCGACGGATTGGAGACGGATTTGAGTACGTAAGGCAAATTTTAAAATTCCACATTGATTTTGCTCAATACGCTTTATGTGAATTGCGTAACAAAAATTCCAAACAAAGGAAGCATATTTAAGCAACGATCTAACGATAGACGTATATAAACACTTCAAGGTGTAAGGATCTGAGAAAGCAATACTATTGCGTCTAACAAATGCCAGTAGCGAATAAGATTAAGGAAAATCCTATTAATATGCTCACTAAAGCTCAAACTGGAATCAAACAAAATTTCCCGAACTAAGTCTATGGAACTTACAGGGAACTTACTATTATCAAAAGCATAAACTGTAAAAATTGGAGATCGAGTTTTATGAAAAGTGCCGTGAACACATTTATTAAAATTTAAACGTAGATTATTATTTTCAAACCAATAACGTAGTTGAAATGAAAACATCATTTACAAGTAAAAAAGAAGAGTGGTCCCAAGATAATACCTTGAGGAAGACTGGATGTAGCTATATATATATATATATTGGAGATTTAATATTTTCAATAACAACGTAGGCAATAGACCAGCCTACGTTGTTATTGAAAATATTAATGAGATATGAAACTATCGAATTTAAAAAAGTAAAATGGATACCCATTTTTTCTAATTTACGAATTCAAATATTATGGCAGAGTTTATCGAAGGCTGTGTATATATCTAAAATTTAGATTCTAAATAAACCACATCAACTTGGCAATATTCCTCAAAAGCTTTAATACAACAATTAGTAAAGATATTATAATAATAATAATAATAATAATAAGATATTAAGATTTGTAATAGTCGAGAAATTGTAGATTTTGCCAAAAAGCCAACTTTCTACTTAATAATTTTTTCCAATATTTTTGAAATATGTATTAGATAATTTGATCTAAATGCCAGGAATTTTAAATTTGCTTCGAAATTTATTACGAATATTCTTTAATTCCTTACATTCATTTGTACACCAAGGCAATTTGTAGACCAGCTTTTTTAATCGAAAACACCAGGAAAGAATATTACTTAATTTAGTTATAAAAATGTAATAATAATTACATATGTATATAAAGTTTTCCAATCAACTTTCACAATGAGACCATTAATAGAGCATGAGGCTGCTCGCACACTGCATGCATTTTTCGTTCGTGCGAATTCTGACGAAAACATGCGAGCGATCTCATTGCATGTTATTGATTTTAAATGCGCACATTGAAGCACTGTTCTGTCGTCAGAATTGCTGCGAAAAGTTGCGAATTGCGAACGATCCCATTCAAATGGAGCAGGAATCCATGTAATTGAACTCAGGTTAAAGTCTCCAGCGACACAAAACGAATAATTTGCATTCATATTTGATGAGAGCGTATTCAATATGTCCATGTGAGCATCACTTGAGTTGGGCATTTGGTGGTATGTAACGTGTACATGCATATAAGTTCCCAAGCGGTGTATGAATAATAATACACAAATTATTCAATAGACCGTCTAAATCATTTATAGTACAAAATGAAGAACAAAATACCTTCTTCACAGCTATCAGGACTCCACCTACTCTGTTACAACCGGTTAATGCCGGATTTTAATTTTGCGATAAATATGAAATTTAGCAAGATCCAAAATTCCACCAAAAAATCTTCATTTCAGCCAAAAGTATTACATCAAAATCATACTTAGCACAGTATGTTTTTACGTCATGTAACTTAGCACTCATGCCGGAAAAATTCTTATAATAGAATTTAATGCAGGAAACCTCAGGTGTTCTAGTAGTAATAGTATTCACTAAACAGTTTCTGCGGCCATTTTTTCTCTAAAAAACGAAAAGAGCGACTTTTATCTTCTGTTGTCAGAGATTTGAGTTCAATACATATTCAAAATGCGATTCATCAACGCCTAATTTAAAACTGTTCGTTTTCAGATCCTTTCCTTTTCCTATCCTTTTTTACTAGTTGTAGCATACCAGATGTGTTTTAGATATATGAAATTTATTTTGCACAAATGCAATATAATTGCATTTTTTCCATTGCATTATCCGTAATAACAGTTGATTTGAAATAAGAGATATGGAGCTATTTCTTCTTATTAATTACATCCAAATCATTTGTTTGATTTTTTCCAATTATGATTTGGAAAATCATAATTTAGTCCATTTGAACTTTCCATTTGGATTTTCTATTAAACTTAGCAAGACATTGGTCTTTCCACATTTAGAAGGTCCCACAATAAGAGATCTAATTGAATTCGGTAGGAGGGAACTGTGTCTGGATTTCGCCACATTATAATTAACAACATCCATATTTTTCACATTAATATTTTTGTCTTGCTTGATGAAACGCATTTCAGCTTATGATGTGAGCTGTTATTTTTGAAAGTGGAATAAGTCCATTTTTTCATGTATCGAGATATTTAAAGGTTTGCGTTTGAATCAATTTAAAAATATTGGCAACCGTTAATCAATCCGAGTGATATTTTTAACACTACACACCTATTAAATTTTATTATGAAATAATAATTATTAAAAATATTTCAAAAAATAGATTTTTTAAGCTCCAAATGGACTTATTCCACTTTCAAAAATAACTTTTTTGCGATAAGAGTTGTGTTGTTATATTTGAAAGTGGAATAAGTCCATTTTTTCATGTATTCGAATATTTAAGGGTTTTCATTTGAATAAATTTAAAAATATTGTCAAAAGCTAATCAATTTGAATGATTTTTTTTAACACTTTTTAATTTTGTTATGAATGTCTAATAAATAAACGATATTTTTATCTCCGAATGGACTTGTACCACATTCAAAAATAATCAATTGAATATATTATTATACATATGGATGGAATGTGTCTATATCTTACTAAAATTACCCTTAACTCATTTTTTTTAAAAAATGGACTTATTCCACTTTCAAAAATAACAGCTCATATACATAAATACGCAATAATCACACCTTTTTATTCAGTTGCATTCAGTGAGTAGTTGGAAAGTGTTACTTATATAAAATGGTCATCATTTATAAAAATAATTTCAGTATTTATCAAACAGTAAGGTCTTTTAAATAAAGCTATAAATATTCTACCACTTGAACTTCATTTACCCGGTTATGAATTTTGTGGTCCTGGAACTAAACTAAAAGAACGCGTAGCAATTATTTCTTATTCATATTAAAGGCACCCAATTTTAAGTTCTGCGGTTTTTTCGCGTCGAACTGACGCAATAGATGAAGTCCGCTCGATGCACACCTCCTCCGAGATAGCCACTGGCCACTTCATCCTCACCACTTACTCACTACATACTAAAATAGTGAATTCTCAGAACTTTAAAAATAAAATATTCAGAATTCATAAAAAATCGTTTTAGTTATTATTTCCGTGAGTAATAGTTTAATGAAAATATATTTTTAGTGATTATTGCAGAGTTTTTAATAAAATAAATAATTCGCTATGTAGCTAACTCTTGTAGATTTGAAAAATATGGTGTGGTGAATTTTTATATTACATGTCCGTGCTAAGTTCGCAGCTTCCAATTTGATTACAGATGAAAAGTTACTATTTTAAAGTCACAGAAAAACTTAATAGCAACAATCAAAAAAATATGTGCAGGAACTTACTTATTGGTATTTAAATTCTCTGCAAATAAAAACTCATAAAAAGGGTGAACGATATACATACGTAAAGACAACAAGAACCAGTGAGCATGCGCAAATGAAAGTGAAAATTGGATTAATGAAGAGCTACAAAGCTTTTTTATAACCCAATTTTCACTTTCCTTTGCGCATGCTCACTAGTTGATGTGGCTCTTTACGTACATATGAGCTTTTATATGTATATGAAAGTGGTATAAGTCCATTTTTCATGTATCGAGATATTTAAAGGTTTGCGTTTGGATTAATTTAAAAATATTGGCAAACGTTAATCAATTCGAGTATATGTTTTTAACACTACACACCTATTAAATTTTATTATGAAATAATTGTCAGTAATAATCAATATTGAAATTATTGAAAAAAGTTAAAAATTTTTTTTCTCATTTTTTCTACACGATTTTCAAAATAGGTGTCCTATTGAAACTCTACACAACTTCCACTCTTGCATTTTTTAATGAATGTAAATGACACAAGTTACACGATTTTGTTGCTTCTGTACTTTCTTCATTTATTTTCCTTGAATAAATAATTTTCGGTGCAATCTGAAGCAAATGATTATACGCCATTAGCACCGCTCCAATGGCCAGAATGCGTCAAAATTGAAAACTCCATAATGGAAGCAACAATTGTGCGCTCTGAAATTGTAACTTTGTCCCAAGGAATTGGTGGTAAAACCTTTGACAATTTCCAACCGGCGGACATCGATGAATTACTAATTGAGAGGCCTTTTGAGGGACAATGATCTAAATGACATGATAACAGTTCGAGGTGAGGGAGGAAACCATGGAAGCGAAGACGAAGATGAAGACGAAATACCACAATTAACCGCTGAATTCGCGAGGGTTTGAAATTTGTCGCAAATATGGAAGAACATTTTGTCACCCATGATCCCAACCTAGAGCGTGCCTCAAAAATTTCAAAGTAATTTGCAGATGTGTATGGTCGGGTATCACGAAATGTATAAGCCCTTAAAAAGCCAAAAACCCAGCAACCTATTACAAATTTATTTAAAAACGAAATGGAAGCAAATTCTTTAAAAACGAAACATCGACGTCAACGTTTCGCTCGATTCAAGGTGGATTTCAATATATCTAGTGATTTAAATCAAGACTATTTGAACTAAAAAAATAATTAAGTATGTAATTTAAGTAATTGCCTGTCGTATTTTTTGTAGTCTTAATCGTATTCTTTTTTTATAGTATTTTTAAATACATGCAAATATTTAACGAATAAATTTAGTTTCCAAAAGTTCTCTTTGTTTTCTTTTTTACACGATTTTCCAAAAAAAATTTAGCAGTTTTTTGAAACAACACGGTTTTTCTTATTTGCGGAACGAATCCTCTAGCGTTGAACACAATCGGAGCAACAGGATACAGCAACATTTCCAGGCCACCAGAAATTCCATGGCGTTAATTATAATGGCTGGGCAACTGTTGCTCAGCAACAAGAATTTCATATGTAAAATTCTTAATGGTGGGTGTAACACTAGGCCACTTGAGGCCGCCTCACCCTGTGGTTATGCTATCGAGTTTTGCTTGGCAAGTAGGACTTTTTTTTGTTGGTTTGTGTGTAAAAGAGAGAATGGGATATTTTTCTGTCCTCAACATCACTCTCACACCGAGCACGAAAACTCGGTCTAGCGTACACCGAGGACACCAAGCAAACCAGTGTTGCTTAGTCTCAATATTCACCAAGTATTGTAATGTGGAGTGGAGTGAAAAAATGGAATTAACTGATAAATCTATCAATTATATTCTTGTGATTATCGTTCCAAAATATTACGACTTTATATATTATATGTTAAACACATTTCAATTAATATAAACATTTGGTCTTCCATCGCGTCGAAAACATCATCTAAAATAATACGTTTTCTCATTTGTGTAGTAGACGGGTTGCTGTAGAAGGTGAGAAAAAATATACATATTTGAAGAAAGCATCCTTTTTTAGAGGAATTTCAATTTTTTCTTAAATTTTTCTTAAATAGGAATGCCGCATATTTCATATTTCAGAAATAAATAGCTTGTAATAACAATAATAAAAATTGCGTTATATATTAACTTAAATAAATTGGCGTTAAGATGCCTAGTGTGACACCCCACAATGCAAATTGTCAAATTTTGCATGACAGAATGTAAACAAACACACCGAAGAAGAACAAGAATGATTTTGTTGCTGTCAAAATTAGAAATTAGCCCGGAGACAAGATACAAAATGGAAAGCAAACCAGAGCAACAATGTGGAAAGCAAACTTTTTTCTCGATCTCCATAAGAGCCCATGTAAATTTGATAGCTAAAAATGTATCTTGTATCCTGTTGCCCCGATTGTGTTCAACGCTTCTGTTTTTCCATAAGCTATGTATATTTTTTTACACGATTTTTTTTGCACGGCTTCTCCATGGAACGTATTTACCGTGTAAAACGATAGTTGGGTGTATTTGTATAGGCATTAGCTTCACTGAAATTTTTGTTTGGTTTGGTTGGAAATTTGGATTTTTTAATGTAAAAAATTATATTTAAAATTAAGACAATTAAACACATGAAGCACCAAGTTTATTAAGAATTAATTTCAGTCATATAAAAGACGATATAAATATAATGTAATTTCCTTTGTCAAGATAACTAAATATAAAAAAACTATATTTTAAACACATTTCTCCTTCACAATTAGCATAGTGAAGAATTCATGGTAAATAGGTGGTATGTAAGGCAGCAAAGTCATCATATCATATTTCTCTCTTGCAACATAGTAATTTTTCTGAGGTTTTTAGGTCTTCCATGTTTTCCAATTAAAAGCTTCAAATGGGGCATTTTCTTCCATACTAGTTTTATATTGCCTCTTCTAAATATTTGGTCGAGACAGAATCTTCTCTTTTCATTTCATACAAACTTAAGCTATTTTTTTCGCATGTTTTCATGGCATTATAATATGTAGTCTTGAGCAGAGATCCTTTTTCTTTAATGCTGTTTCCATCACTTCAAAATCTCTGTCGTTTGAAAGAAATGAATGGCCGGTTAATAAAAATTTTGTATTAATAATATTTATGCTATTGTCAGCTGATTGAACAATCCTTAACCACAACAGTGAGAGCTTTATATTTCGATTCTGTCCGGTACACATGTCACTGTATGCAATAATGTGGTCTTCATTTCATCAGAACAATAATACCGGTATCTTCTTATCAATGTTGCAACACTAGAACTAGATAAGTAATATCTGCTAATGAACAGCGTACACTGAAGTAGCAATAATCAATAATAATTGTAATAAGGAAGTTGCTTTAATAATAATTATTAGAAATGGACTTATTCCACTTTCAAAAAAAATATTTTTGTGATAACATTTTATAGTCGAAATTCTTGATTTTGTAAAAAAATCGTACTGCATTGAATGTATGATTGTAAATATGGAAAGAATGTGTCTATATATTACTAAAATGACCATTAACTAATTTTTTTTAATTGGACTTATACCACTTTGAAATATAACAGCTCATATATCCATCACCCTTTTTATGATTTTCTATTTGCAGAGAATTTAAATACCATTGTGGGGTGTCACACTAGGCATCTTGACGTCAGACTCGCACGCTCTGATTACTTGATTACAAAAAGTGGAACAGCATTCGATCCACGTTCGTCTCAACGTCAGCGCTAAACTTTTGGCTGCCTCAGGAGCTTCAAACACTAACCCATGTATACAAACTCGAAACACAGTCTGAAAATTTTTCTTATCTCTATTGCCTTCTCATTTTTATTTTGTTATGCGTAGCAGCCACAGCGAAGACTTCGCTTAAGAAAACATGCATGCCGATAGAAATAGAAAATGTATTGAATGAAAAAATCGGATCTGCTGTATTTCGTGTTTTGTCTTACTTTACAATTTTTAGAATTCTATTGTATTATGTAATTTTTATTATTATTATTATTACTTGCAATTTATTTCTGAAAATGAAAATATTCCGCATTCTTATTTAAGAAAAATTACTCAAAATATTTATCAATACCTAAAACATACTAGAAAGAAAGGATACATTTCTTAGAATTATAAATAAAAAGCAAGATACAGAAAAAGATTGCAATTCCTCTTGCTCTCTTTCTGTCAACCCTTTCAAAGTGTTAATTTTTAAAAGTCGGAAATTCTTGTAAAAAAGATAAATAAAAAGATAAAAATTTCGAATAATGGGAACTTATAAATGCTGGTGTATTCCAATATATGGTAGGTAGCGGCGTCTGACAGACCGTATAGACGGTACTTAAACGACAACATTGCTGCTGCTTCTGACATGTCAAATTAAACTCTCCGCACAGTGCTTTCGTTGAAATGAAAGCGCTTACAAACACACTCTCAACCGCTTGCACGTACACGAGTTTGAGGACGTGCACAATTTTTTACAGTGTGACAGCGAGCAATTTAAACTCTTTTTTTGAAGCGGCCTCAAGATGCCTAGTGTGACACCCCACAATAAGTAAGTTTCTGCACATATTTTTTGAAATGTTGCTATTAATTTTCGGTGACTTTAAATTAGTAACTCTTCTCATGTTAGCCAGCTCTTCTCAAGTTACGAATTGCATAAGAATGCAACCAACCACATCCGGCAAACAGACCGCAGTAGACCTCAAGCCAGAGATAATGAGATAGGACACTTCGAATTCGCCGCTTAAAAAATCGGTTTGACGTCTATTTTTTATGAGCTGTTGAATTCATGTACACTATACGTGAGCGCTACCATGTTGTTGTTCTTGTTTTCTGTCTTTCAGTATGTTGAAAAAATCAGCTGTTTCATGTTTCACCACGGACTCATTTAGTTATGAAATCAGCTTGGCTAGACGCAGTATCTTTTGAAACGGTTTCACTACTGCTATATCGATACCATCGGTGGCTACACAAACTGGTTTCTCATTTGGTTTCAAAAGTCGTCAATATGTGATGCCAAAGTGTTTGTGAAATTTACTGAATATCCAAATGTTGGCCAGAGTGAGAGAAAATATGAACACGCTTTCGGCAAACTACGTTGCTCTTCTTTCGTTTGACAACTGCTGTGCGTGCAAAGAAACTGAGAACCAGGGTCTATTTTCGTTTCAAAAATTCTTTACACTCGATACCAGAGTGTAGACTTTTCTCTTTCTTCCTCATCTCTCTCACACGAACTAAGTGAAACCGTTTCAAAAGATACTGCGTATAGACAAGGCCATTGGTTTTTAAAATATAAATTTCACCATATATAAACAAAGGTGGTGAAGTTTCCCAAACCTAAAATTGTAGGTGCCAACGGATGTTTGACCCCCCAAGTGCATCTAACGATGTATAACAATACTTAATTTGCACAAATATTAGAAAACAAATGAAAAAATATAAATGTGACCATTCTGGAGTTATTAATCTTAATTTTTTTGTGAAAATTCGAACAACTATGCATTGACAGCCAAATATTAGCACACCGCCTACGTTATACCAATTAAATATGTGAAATAAATCAACAAATACTATGTAAAATCTGAAAGTATAGATTTATTATAATTATAAGGAACTGGTAAATATATCATGGTAGGTATATAATGTGAGCATAAACAAAAGTTTAATTTCTTAAATATATTTTTGACGTTTCGAAAAAACACCCATTAAAATCAATATTACATGCGTGCATGCGATACTGCGGCGAAGTACACATGAGAGGACAAAGCACACGATTTTGTGTGGCGAAGTACACATGAGAGGGCAGCGCACACGTTTTTTTATCATAGGTTTAGTGAAATTTCAGCAAAATGCATGTGTGTTGAAACAGCGAATTCGAAGTGTCCTATCTCATTATCTCTGCCTCAAGCCATGCTACAATGAGTAGAACATGAAATGAAAGTGATGTGGAATGGGGAGCAAGTAAACGTGAAGTAAACGATTATGCGTGAAAAGCGGTCAGCGGGAAAACGGAGGCAAAATATTGAAAAATTCAAACACTTTAATCATTCGAAATTCACTGAAATGGTATTAAATATATGGTATTAAATTATAGGTGTATGCATATAATTTTCATAATTCATAGTTGTTGCAACTATGTATATAAAATAATTCTTTTTTTTAAACGCCGCACAGTGGCTGAATTTTCAAAAAAAAAGCTGTCCAAAAATTACTTTTTCCACTATCGCCGATTTAAAAACTCAGTACCTCGAAAAAGTATTTACTTAATGCTGTAAACACATAGAATGTAGCTCAGCGACCTTGGTCGCTGCATCTTGTCGGCGACTATTTCGGAAAATTTTTCAATTTGGTCGCTGTCGCTGCTCTTGTTCTCCTTCATTTGAGTTAGTATTTTGAGGCAAAATCGTACTGTGTGAGTTTTTATATGTGAATTATATTAAATTAAGCTTTATTTATCTATTAGTTTTTATTTTCAGAATGGATTTTGCGGATTTGATTTTGTAAAAATTAAACCAGCTGTTCTCTGCGACGTCTCATCAGCGCAGATTTTTGACAATTTGCTGAGAGCAACATTGCTGAGCTACATTCTTTGTGTTTACAGCATAAAAACCTAGGGAGACAAAAATTTGAGGCTCTATCTTAATTATTTCACTGAAAACAGTTTAGTGTTCACTTATTTCACTGGTCAAAAAACAGTTTAGTGTTTTGGTTTAAAATAATCGATTTCTTTGAATTTTCAAATGTTCATATCTCAGTTATAGATATGATGTAAATAAGATATATTGTTGCATTTGTTTTTATTGAATACCTTGGAATATTTGCATTTCAACCCTCAACCAACTCCACAACAGAATTTCGACTTTCCTGTAAAATCCCATACCAGTTGGGCAACTCATGACTACAAAATTGAATCGTGTGTCTTTTCATCTTTTATGACATCTTTATGTGTCTTTTTGTGTTAATAATTATTAATTATTATTTATAAAATTCATAAAAAAGTAAACAGGCAGACATATAAGCTACATACATTATGTGTGAGCTCTTGTGACACTGGCGAGTACACTTTGATATGACACTTTGATCTTGGCGGGTAGAATAAATAGGTGTAAGTAGGTAGTTAAAAGCACAAATAACTACATATATTAAAATATATTTTATGATCGTGTTTTTATACCCTACACACGAAGTGATGAGGGTATATTCACTTACTACTTCCGTTTGTAACGCATTAAAGGAGGCGTGACAGGTATAGAAAAGTATATATATTCATGATCAGCGTGACCTACTGAGTCACTGTCTGTCTGTCTGTGGAAATCACGATTACAAGAGAACGAATAAAGATATCTTCATCATCATATTCATTGGCACGAATATTGTCTATCATTAGAAACTCATCGGTATTGAAAATGGGCAAAATCAGACCATTACCACGCCTACTTTTTATAGTGAATATAAATGAATCCTTGCTTATATGTAGCTCAATTTCTCAGCTTGTAGAAAGAATTTGGGGATGAAATTTTGTCCAGAAATCCACTCTCTGAACAAAACAGACTACGAAAAATGGGCGTGGTCCGCCCACTAATTAAATAACACTCGATTACAGGACAACGAATAGAGATATTTTCATCAAATTTGGCATGAATATTGCCTATTATCAGAAACTCATTGGTATTGAAAATGGGCAAAATCAGACCATTAACTCGCCTACTTTTTATAGTGAATATAAATTCATCCATGGTTAAAGATCAATTTCTGAGCTTGTAGAACGAAGTTGCGTTTGAAATTCTGTCCAGAAGTCCACTGTCTCTGACCAAAAAAAGAGTACCACATATGGGTGTGGTCCGCCCACTCATTAAATAAAATTCGATTACAGGAGAACGAATAGAGATATTTTCATCAAATTTGGCACGAATATTCTCTGTCATCACAAATTATTTGAGATTGAAAAGGAAAAAAAGTAGACCATTGCCACGCCTAATTTTTAAGTAAACGTGTGTAGGATATATGAACTTCGGCCAGGCCGAAGCAAACACTCTTTCTGGTTATTATTATTTCTTTTTTGATTTGGTAAAAAATTTGAAGTGACAAATTACCATGAAGATTTCTGGATAGTTGTGTTTATAGGGACACAAATATGTGGATTCCTAATTATTGTTCAATCAATGGCTAAGGTCACATACAGAGATCTTGTGGATATTTATTTTTATACGAAAAGAGGATGATAATGTGATCTGTCACAACGAGAGGATAAACAATTTTCTACAACATTTTAAAGATCGCTTTAAAGGATATTCATCGAAACAATCATAAGTTGTATGAATATTTCGATACATGGATAGAACATTTCTTCGTATTTTAAAATGAAAACTTAACTGAGGAAACGGCAAAAAAGGACGACCTGTTAAACCACTCGACGATTGCTGTCAACGGCCCCGAAGGCGCAAACTCTCATTAATGAAGAGATTTCTTAACAAAAAATGTGGATGTGGAAAAATGTGGTAGTGGAACATGTTAGGAGTTAAATGCCAGATACTATGGCTTGTATAGTGATTTATAAAGTAAATAATATTAATAATAATAATAATAAATTCAAGGGAAATATATAGATTCCAGTGCTAGTATAATTCAAATAACAGTCGAAATAAGTTTGAGTATCCTTAGATTATAATTTCAAGTATGTGTTTTATAAATGTAATTCATCCTTGTGCGATACCCTTCACCATCTGCCAACGATTCACCGAGCAAAACCAAACCTGTCAACAAACCAGACGAATATGGAATAATATGGGATGAGGTAGTGACAAATGCTCTAGCATATGATTCCTATGGTACAAATATCTATTGTGACATTAAGCTACCGCGCGCTTCCCTACTAAAGGAGTGAACAGATGGACGAATTATATAATATTAATATAATATTTAATATTTAATATAATATTAAATCTTGTCATTCTAGTCAACACCGAATAGCATTTTTTTATTTCATACTCTTAATAGAGCAGATAAAGTCAATTTGGGGTAATCATTTCAAGTTTTGGTGAAGTAATAGTTGAGACTGAACCTTGTCTACTTTTCGAATCTTGTCTTGGGATGCAGAAAAACTAAGCCAAACAAGAGACAACTTAGCCTCAGAAACGGACTGACTATTATGCTAGCTCGCGTCCAAAGTAATATTCCTGGTATTGTGGCCAATAAGAATGTAAAAGCAGGATCAGCTGTGGAGGCAGTTAAAACCATTTTGGTCTTGACTCCAACAGGCAGTGAAAGTAGAAATTCTCCATTATTTCAAGCAACTTAGGATCGTACATGGCAAGCAACTCCAGGGTACGCTGCATTAACGTTTATGTAGCCATCTTATAATTCCGATATAGTAGAGCCCTAGAATTTCCACGGGACACTGGCCATGCCACAAATATCCTATCCAAACGCTTAAATTTTGATACTAGAACTAGTTCTATTCAAGTACTCAAACTAATGGACAATACAAAATGGACTTAGAATAACGTTTCATAAAAATTATATAATTGGATTGATTTTGTAATATTCCTGTGAATTTCAATATTAGTGTTAATTTAGTCATATTACTGTTACATACCTCGGCGGCCCTGGTTCTTGAGTTATAGTCGTTTGAGATTTGAATTTATTAGCCCTATATCGCCTTAACTGTAGGAAATATCCGGTTGACATATATACCATTACAAAGGTAACGCATATTTTTGGAGAAAAGCCGACTTAAATTTTTTTTTAATCTATTAACGCATTCTTTAATGAGTAAACTCTATAATTAACCCACATAATTTTGAAGAAAACAAGAAAGTAGAATTCTAGCTTCGCATATTTGGAAGAAAGTAAAATAATACGTGAAGTGAGGTGTTTTATACTGAGAAGTACTAAAAATATTAAGATCAGCTTTTCTCCAAAAATATTCGAATTTCGGAAAAATTTTACTTAACATAAATAAAATAGAAAGGAAACATATTTAGTTTACATTTCTAACGGTGGGATGTATGTGCCAACCGGATATGTTCCACGGTTAAGAAGATATTGGACAAACAAATTCAAATTTCAAAGGGCTATAACTCAGGAAACAGAGGCACCGGGTAATTTGTTGTTGAGGTCTGCTCCACAGGCTACAACAACAACAAGGTGGGCGTTACCGGGCGGATCCCTATCTGCTCCCTTTTTTGTTTGTACTTATAAGTTGAATTACTTAAGAGCGAATATAAGTAAAAGCTAATAGAAGTCAGGATTACAATGTGCGTTCAAATTCATTTAAGAACTATTGTTAATCCTGACTTCTATTAGCTGTTACTTATATTCGCTCTTAAGTAATTCAACTTATAAGTACAAACAAAAAAGGGAGCAGATAGGGATCCGCCCGGTAACGCCCACCTTGTTGTTGTTGTAGCCTGTGGAGCAGACATCAACAACAAATTACCCGGTGCCTCTGTTTCCTGAGTTATAGCCCTTTGAAATTTGAATTTGTTTGTCCAATATCTCCTTAACCGTGGAACATATCCGGTTGGCACATATATCCAACCGTTAGAAATGTAAACTAAATATGTTTGCGTTCAATGTGCGTTCAAATTCATTTAAGAACTATTGTTAATATTTTCTTTAACTTAATTTAATTTTTCGAAGACGACGAGTTGTTTTCCACAAAAACTTGTAAGGACTGTTATGGATAGACTATGTAAGGTACATACGTTTTATAGGTGGACACACATTTAGAAGTTAAATTTTAACATAACTTAAGAATTTAAATATTATAAACTTATTAGCAGAACACAGTTTTTGCATCCCAAGTGGATTTCCCGAAGTTAATTGTCTTTAATTTTATATTTCTGCGAAGTTCAAAATTATGTCTCATCGTTACTGGTTTCTAATTTTTGATACCAGCTCTTTAAACTTCCGCATTTTATGAAAATTCATTTGACATTTTATATTATTTTGTGGGTACATTAAACTAAATACATATATCAACAACTCTGCTAACCGTTACCACTCACTTTGAATTGACGAAGAGTACTGAAGTTTTTAAACGGCGAAGCTGGTGATAAACGTTTCCCTTTTAATCCCTTCCGTAATTCCCTTCTAAAAACTCAGCTGACACAATGTTGCCACACTACAGTGGCATTCTCGACCGAAGATACAACTTCAATACGCGATACCGAATACTACGAGTACTAGACGACTGTATTCCTCTGCATTCACATGAATAGCTTAAAAATAGTCACGAGCATAAAACATTGTTTGGCTGTAAAATATCAGGTCAATAGAGTCCGTCATACTTCGACTTCGAGGTACTGAACTATTAAACGAGTTGAATGAATGCTTTCTTAAGAGAAAACGACTTATGACCGTTTGCTTTTAAGATGGCATACATTCTACTCTACCCCTAAGAAATTTTGTTCAAGCCTTAACTACAAGCATGGAAGCGTGAATTTTTTTTCAAAGCGAAAAGTTGTCAAAAAAAGTTTATACTCATATAGGTAAGAATTTATATCTTTGAGCTCTCTCTTATGGTGGAGTAATTTCGAATGCCCTTCAAGGCGCAGTTGTGTCAGTGGTTGAGTGTTTAACATCAGCAGCTGCTGGTGCCACTCACATTGCTCTATTTCACTGGACGGGCAGTTACCCCACATGAAGGTATGGCAGCAGATTCCATCGTCCAAGTTTCATTTTGCATATGCTTGAGCTGGTTATTATAACCACATCTCTCTCTCCTCTGGGTGTTTAAAACTTAATTTCTGAATCAGAGGACTGCAACGAATATCGAATACATATTCCTGCATTGGCGCATTCGTATTCCTAAATTGAATGCACGGACCTGTTTCGCAATCGTTCTAAAGCGAACAACAAAAACAATCGGCAGAAAGAGTTCGAATCAACAAAACAATTCTTTTTTTGACCTTGTTTTCTTGTTGGCTTTTAGCTCGTCGTCTTACACTGATTTTAAATTTGGTGTATAGGTTTTTGTAATTAATCAAAATTTTGCGAATGCTTGCCACTTTGATAAAACACATGCCATGTATTTTTAATTTTCTAATAGATTTTAACAAACAAATCTATATAAAACCAAATTAGTTATTAATATTCAAATTGTGGCTCATTTTCGTATTTTAATAAAAATCCAACTACAACACATAACACAAATAATAACACTTATTCATATAACATTATTATATGCGTCCTACATAAACCTTGCTTGAGCATAATAGCTAAAGAGCCAATTATGCCAATTATAGAATGCACTGCTATTCATTGACGAGCAATCAATTTGAATTTTATTACTTTATAATACAAAGTTTATATTCAAAAATTTTATAATAAAAAGGATTTAATTCAGTGGCCATGAGCAGCAGCCAATTGGGCACTTAATTTTTGAGTGCCATAATATGTACATATAAATTAAGTGTGTTTGAGGAAATCTCGTCAGTAGCTGCCAAAGACTACAAGAGTGGACACTCCTCTCATTTCATGAGCGAGCAAAAAAATTGTCCGTCCGCATGTTCACGTACAGTGTATGTGAATTTTATGGCGAAACTGTTTCCTTGTTACAAGCGAAAACCGGCTGTTATAAAACAATATAACTGAAAAGGTAAACCCAACTGCTGTATTACCACGCCGTCACAAAATGATGGGGTGAGTTAGTGGCAGGGATGCCAACGACACAACTTTATTACTTACTATTTCTTTGGTTTTTAAGTAAACATTACAAGAAAAACTACTTTGCATTTATGAGTTGTCGCGGTTTTGATGATTTTTTAGCTGTTTGGAAATATTAAAAAGTAATGTAAACTTGTTTGCTTTTGTAATTTTTCATTTCTGTTTCATTTAGATTAAAATGAGTTTAATAAAATTCAAATAAATTTACTATTCATTTATTTAAATTGAAATAAAATAAACACAAATAAATTCACAATTCATGCATTTAAATTAAAAATCATTTATAGTAAAGACGTTGAATACGTTGGCATCTCTTTCGGCTAAAAATACGTGTGATAGGTTATAAACAGCTGACTAAATTTGTGAAATGGGCAATTTTTATGAATTTTAACTTCGTTTTACTTGCAAAATATTCAATGTTGTGCAACTATATGACTTAGAAAAGGTTTCATGTACATTTCTAGAAGCATGCGTTGCTTTTAAAAGTGGCTCCTTGGTCTTTTTTACGTATTTAAAGAATCGTATTTCTGGCTTATTTCTATGAAGAAGAACAAGAGTTGAATTCCTCTCTCAAAATATACTTCTGAATTTTGTAAACAAATTCCCGAACTGTCAAAATTTACTCCCGAGTTGTCAAAATTACATGGTTTTGTTCTTGTAATCTACTACACCGAAGCCTGATTTCACCAACACATTCAAAGCGAAAAAAGAGTGTCCAGTCTTGTAGTCTGTTTCGTGGCTACCAAAGACTACAATACTGGAAACTCTTTTCCACCATCAAATTCACATACTCTGTACGTGAACACGCGGACGGACATTTTTTTGCTCGCTCACGAAATGAGAGGAGTTTTCTTAGTGCTGAGAGAAAATATGCCCAACACTTATGCATAATTAAAATGTTATAGTATGCGTTTGGACATCACTGTCACTGTATAAAATTTATACACAAAACAAAAACAAACAGGGTCTGAGAGTAAAATTCCCAACGAGTATACACGGTAGCGTAACCACGGACTTATTGGACGAGATTTCGACCACCATATCATTAAGTTTAAGTGAAGACCATTAGTTTTCGTCCAAGCATACATGATTTTTGTTTCAATGCATCTAACTTCCCTAAACTGTAAGAAACTACTATTGACTTCAATCTTCTGCACTCTCTTTGACAAGTGAAATCCTAACAGTTGCGTTGCTGTTTCATCGAACCCAAAAATGTAATTCAATTTACAGCAGAGTATTCCTGATTAACGACATGGAAAACTTTGAAAAAAAATCTATATTATTAAACAAAGCGATGACAATAAGTGATTATCGTAAGTATTTGAAGTTACTATACACGTTAAGGTTAAGGATATATTAACTTTATCACGAAATGTGTATATACTGAGAAATAAAAAAATTTATTAAATACATTTTAATAACAATTGAAAACTTTACAAATTTTTATAAAAAATTGCATTATTATTAATACCTTTTCACGGACACCAATAACATGTACCTATGTTTTACAGTTTGGGAGATATACATACATACGTCTTAAATTTCTAGACTTTAAAGGGCCATAACTCGAAAACCAGAGTTGGAGTTCCAACAACAAACAACAACAAAATCGGAGTTGGCACTGTGTCTGAATTGTGCCCAAAACTGTACATATAATTTTATGGTCCAACAATCTGTTGTTGTTTTGTAAAATTCGACCTGGCCGAATATTATTATTTCTGGTTATTATCGTAACTACAATAAGACCCCGCTTAACACGGGGGATATGTTCCATCAAAGTTCATCTTATTATGTAAATACATAGTGGGGTTAGGGGAAGATGGATAGAAAATTGGTTAGGTATTAAATTTAATAATTATGTTTTTTAATAAAAATAAAACCAACCAATTATTTTTTAAAAAAATAAAAACAATATAAGCGAATATACTTACAAAAACAAATAAAATTCTAAGTCAGTCAGATCAGCGCTAAACGAAACTGCGTTAAGTGGGGTCTTACTGTATTTCAAGTATTTTTAGAATAACTTTAGTAAAACTATGATACTTTCTAAAACCAGATTGAACGCACTTCAATCAGCTAATTAATTTTCAGGATCCTTAGACAACGGGGAGAGTATGCTGATAGTTCTATAATCGGGTGGATAAAGTAATTATAACTGGATAAAGTAAAGTGTGTCATAACATTTGGAGATTTTGTATATGCCAAAATAAATTTTTGAAGAAAAGGTATTTTTTATATAAATTAAAATTTTGGGAGATTACAAGTCTCAACTATTACAAAGCCCTTTCTCATTTGAAAATTTGACCTAACTATTTTGTGGATATTCCTGAGTATCTGTTGACTTTATGAAGGTGGGTATTTTCATTCCTGTTTAATCGAGGTTTTCACGGAATAGTGTTTAACCCATAATTACTTAATTTCATTAAATTACCGTTTCTAATATAATCATCGAGTATTTATTATCTACCTATTAAATAACTCATTCAGGCAGGTATGAGTATGAATAAAATTCCTCTTTAGCCTTTATTATCTTTATCTCATCCAATCGCATGAATCATTGCTAAAACAATAAAAAACAAGAGACTTCTCAAGAAAAAAAAAGAAAAATGAACACTATATCTGTTACTTACTATTTTGTGACTGATCTCCACTTGACAAAAAAGTCAAACGTGGACGACAAATTGGGGTAATAACGGTAGACAACATTTTGAGTAGCAACACGCTGAATGAATTGAAAAATAGAATTTGATCCATTTTAACGAACCTCAAAGTTAATTATAAAAAAATTATAAAAATATTTGCTACTCCACAACTAAAATGTATAAAAAATACATGGACTGGTTAAACGAGGACTTCAAAATAGATTTGGAGGATGAATATAGTGACGACGGAGAGGCGGAGATGGCAGAGGATATTGGAAGATCAGAAGCATCGTTTGAAGGCTATTCTTATAGGACGAAAAGAAAGAAAATAAAAGAAATAAGAACAACGGCATTAATAGTCCACTGTGCAAAGTTTCACCCTCTGCCTCCAATTCCATTCACCAAAGCTATGGATTGTGTACATACATGTCACAGATGAGTACATATTTCAAATTCAAAAGCCAATTGCAATGACCGGAATTAAGAACTGCAAGACAGCGACCCGAGTGGTTCAATGGACCCTTGCCAGTCATTAAACAAGTTAGGAGCGAACGCGCTATATGGTGCGTCTCAGAAGCTTCCGGTGTGGGTGTTGTTCTTCGTTTCAGCTAATTATTTATTGTACGATATTTAATGTTGAATAATTAGCGAAAGAACGACCGGACGACAACGTTGTATAGCAGCAAGAACGTGATAACCGTTTTAGATTTAGTGATTTCAAGAAGGTTTGGTTCTTTGTGTTTAAGAAACGAACAACCGCTTATTATTAGCGATTCTACAGCCGTTTCACTTTAAACAGCAGGGTCCGGATTTGCTCACTTGCGCGCGCTTGTAATTCTTGTGTAAAAAACATGAAAAGTTTCGTTACTCTTGACTCGTGAATAATAAGCAAAAACACATTTTCAAATATTTAAAAAAATTATCGTTATTAATCGCTCGAGAGTACAACGTAAAAACAAAAAAAATATTTTTGCTACTAAAATATTTTCGACTCGACTATTTTGGAGATATTCGACAAATTTCCAGCTAACGGACTAGTAACAGTACAAAAATTGATTTGCGACGGAAACATACATAACTATTAATAAAAAAGCACAACTTTTTGTCTTTTATTTAAGTTTTACTTAATTCTGGAAGTAAATCAAAAAATAATAAATAAAATAATAATAATAATTTATTGGTATTAATAAATAATACCAATGAAGAAATATATGAATGAAGATTCTTAGGATCACGAATTTTTTTAACCTAATATTATATTTTTTATGAGTATCACAGATTAATACGACTATAATTAATGAATTTATCTTCCTGAATATCCGTCTCTGGCTGTTTACCATTTGAATAATAACGTAACGCATAGTAATAAAACAGAAATAGATATCATATATACTATATCATTAAACATAGTAAAATGTTCATGGCCTTATTTCTAACTATGTTCATTAATCAAATATGCCGTGTTTACACAGAGGACATTACATCGACCGTGTCCCCGACAACGTATAGATGGGAGACAGATTGTATTTTGGATCGTAATGACATGGATTATAGGATGATATTTCGAAAGAGTGCATAATGTATTCTGAGCTAGGATTGCGATCAAATCAATGTCACAACATGAACAATTGCATACATATATGAACAATGAATTATTCTTATTTTTATAGCATTAGAAAAAGGAATGTTTGCACGTGTTATTGTAAAATGAATAAAGCCTGAAAATAACTATTATTAAAGCCTATTTTGTTTACCTTCCAAATGGTATATATGGGTCGTGGCGTTTTTTTAGTAATATTCAACTGGTTTTCCTATAATCTGAAAAATGAGTTATTTAAACCAACTACGTTCCATTATTATGTACAATGTTTCGCCATTTTTTGGGTATAACCATGATGCCATTGCTGAAGAATTTCTGTGGTTTCTGGTTGAAAAACTGAATCAAGTGGTTTTCACAGGCTTCTTTTAAAAGCAACTTAATTCCATTCAGAGAGTTCTGCAGAGATCGTAACAAGTGGTAGTATGAGGGTGCTATGTCTGGATGGTCGATGCATCAAAACATCCCAATTAAACACTCGCAATTTTGACGGGTCATCAAAGAAATGTGTGGTCGAGCCAGAGCCGGCCTTTTCTGTGTGCAAGAAATCAGTTGGGGCCCTATATTTTTTGTAAAGTAAAAAAAGCAAATACGAACACAGATGTTACTTAATGCGTGGTGTTACATGTTTATTCAATGCGTGATCTTGTTTATGCAAATATATAAATTATTTCAGAAAAAGTACAATTTCTTGCAATTTCCTGCTCGATGTTTAATACAGTAAGTGTATTTAAGCATTCTGCATACATGCTAGACCGGAAATAATTCTGTATTACTTTTAGTTTGCTGAAAAAGCGATCAGCATTTGCTATAGTAACAGACAAAGTAAAGAGTGTTTTTAACACAGTTAATATATTCGGAAATAACTCATATATATAATTATTATTTAATATGTATTGCAATATGTGTTGTGAGTTATTTACACCACTTTCAGTCAAAATCAAATCTCGTAGCAAACCAATTTCATGGATCTTCATCCACATCTTTGTTACAAAAATTTACAAAGTTCTGGGAATATTTTTCTAATTCATGTTTTTCTAAGGTTTTTATACAAGTGATTTTAAATCAGAAATAATATGTTGTATACTTTTAAATCTGTCATCTATTTGTACAATAGCAGAATCAATTATAGTGTTAAAAAAAGAACATCAAAATTCCTCTGCCGGGTTTTCTATAACTTCATCTTCAGCTATTTCGGAGCTATTTAAGCTATTTCAGCTATTTAATTTTATTGACTAAATTGAAAGTTAACTTGATTAGTTTTATCTTTCCAAGCAGTAAACGAATTGATGTGACAAATAGAATTTTCATGATCTTGAATTACAGTTGAAAGCTTTCTCCAGTTATTATAACCACTTATAAAACTTGTAGATTGTTCAGTTCCTCCTCTTCTGAAAAATAGCAGACAACAAAAACAAAATACTGTTTCACCATTTGGCTGTTTTTTAAAGTAGTATGTAATGGAAAATGATCTACCTTCAGTATTCTTAGCAAAAAGTCCTTTGTGTTGTACAAGTCAAATTTTAACACAAAATATTCTAAAATGATCAGTTATTATACTTGGCCAAAAACATGGATCACTTATGTTCACTTGATCATACTTATTATAGTCATTTTCGTCGTTATTCTCAGAAACAGATGTTTCTCAAAAAATCTAACAATTTCTGAATTTTTATTGCAAGACTGTGTAATTTCTACGAAACTTTCTTCTCCAGTTAAAGCTTGAGTTGTAATTTCCGAAGTCGGAGCAATTCCATTGCTAGAATTACTTCGTAACCAAGAAAACAGATCTTCTTGGGACTTCTTGAAATTTAGCGTTGAAATTTAAATTCGTTTTTAATACCCAAATGTATATTTTCTTGGCATGAACAATATTATGCCTTATTTACAATCCACGCCTTTATTAAAAATTGCTAATGATCTGCTTTATTTTGTATAAACTCAAACTTAATTACCACTACCCTTTAGATCTATTGGATTCTTAAATTTAATACAATAAAATTTTGATACCATATTATGTTCAATCATGTATGTAACTTTAAAATTTTTTTAAAGATCTTAGATTATTGAATCTTTTTTAATAATAATTTTTTAATATAATTTTATTATATATGTAAGTATAATTGTTAGTTACTAAACTTGTGCCTTTCCAGTCAATAGCCTATTTTTAAGGTTATCTAGATCCTAGATACTAATTCCAAATTAAGGCACCAAAAGGAATTAATACTAATTTGTCTCTAAATACCGAATTTATCCATACAAACTTTTCGCCTTGAATTAGCCTTAATCCGCTTAATTAACGTACTTTCTAAAAAGAAACCATTAAGAGTGCTATATTCGGCCTGGCGAAGAACGAAATACTTTTATTTATTCAAATTTTTAATTTATTTAGATTTTTCATTGCATAACAATAACATTATAACATTAACAATCGGCGTTGACCGATTTCGCCCATTTTCAATACCAACCTGCACACCATAACAAAGAATATTTCTAAATTCCGTTATAATGTCTTCACCGGTTCTCCCGTGATCGAGATTTCAACAGACATACGGACATACGGACGGACATGGCTAAAACCCTGATCAAGAATATATATACTTTTCTAACTCTATCTTCTCAATTTCTATGCGTTACACGTTTCGTGACAGAGTGAATATACCCTTAACCTTAAGGTGTAGTGTATAAAAATGTAAGCAACCCTGTGATTGAGGCGAATTTTATAAGATTTCATATTCACTGTGAATTTTTCTACACATTGTGAACTCCTTTCCCGTGTGTGAGTAGACAACTGAGGTAAATCTTTTAACCTCAAACTTCCAATTCCCTTCACTTCACTGAATTTTCCTTTTTGGAATTAAGTTTCGGGAACTAGTTCTTCATAATTTTGGGGCCCCATAAATCGCGGGGCCCCGGTGCATAGCATCTACCGCACCCCCTAGATGGCCGGCCCTGGGTCGAGCGTTGTCGTGGTAGAAGACAAAACCTTTCCTATTAATCAATTCCGGGCGTTTTCTTTCAATTTCCTGGCGTAATCTCTCTGATTGTTCACAATAGAGTTGAGAATCAATTGTTCGACCAACTGGAAGTAGCTCATGGTGGACGATTCCCTTCCAGTCCCACTAATGACCTTCAGCAAAAAAGTCACCTTTTATTTTAAAAGTTAACTTCTAAACTTAACTTTTAAAATAAGATGTTAAATAAGAAATTAAGATTTCTAAGCTGATATTAAATTCAGCATTTAAATTATAAAAATAATGGCGATAGATCAAAATTTGAATTTAAAACAGGTGCAAAAAATATAATTGGTTTACAATGTCAATAGTAGCTTATTTGGAAAATATATTTTAAGGTTCTTCTCCAAATAGTTTCAATACGACTCTTTACATAATCTATGAGATCTGCAACATGTAATTTTGTAACTAATGAATCTGGTGGGCGTACGCAACTTACAGTACCGTTTATAGAGATTCGATTTCGAAGAGATTTCGATTTCGAGAAGACCAATCATTCAACGACAATGCTTCTCCAATCGAGAGCTTGGACAGCGTTCTTCAGAATAATAATAAATAATACTCAAGGTAATATGGTGCTTATCCTCTGGTAATGAATAAGGATCAGAGGGAGATATATCATAGATACTTTTGTCGTCAACAAAAATTAAATCTAACATGCGTTCATTCGGGTTTAAAAAGTCATTAATTTGAAATAGACCTTTTGACAATATGTTGTTTAAAAATTGTAAAACACTATATCCATTGATTAAGGAAGAAGCACTACCGGGTCATTAAACTATCTTTTCCACTTAACGTGAAGCATATTCATAGCATATGCATAGCATAAGCATATCACCAATCGATCTTTTCTATAAACTGTGTAGTTATTTCAAAAGATTTCAGGGTTAAGTATATCGGGTCTGAGCCAAGTTTCAGTGAACACAATCATGTTGTATTTGGCGTCTCTATTATGCTCTTTATGAAAAGGTTTGTAATCTAATTAGTAATTCCTATGACATTTTGCTAAAGAATATCAGAGGAATAAGTATTTAGTTTTTGGGAACATTACCACGAATAGTAGCATTTAGCGAATTGACAGTGCTTATTTTGTTATTTTTAGACCTAAACACCAATTCGTGAACAATGGCGTCCGTGGTGTAGCATGGGGAGACAGGGGGGCCAATGCCCCGTCCGGCAGAGCTATCGGGGTCGGCCGAAGTGGCTAGTTGTATATGCGAAATATTTCTAACCGGCCCCGGGTGACACAAATTCACACTACGCCACTGAATGGCCTCATCTGTCCAAAAATTGGAGTCACTGACACGATTGATGTAATGATCCGGTAACTTTATATTCAACGGCGAATAGACATACCAATATTAACTTGACCCAATTGTGAGAAAATATGATGACAAATGTCGTCGATCGTCGTATCTGGAGCAAAGCGCGATATGAAGATAACTTCTTTCGGCTGCACGATCCCTTACAGTAACCGGCGAAGGCAGTACGGCCAGAGGTGATTTCTTTGCTTTCGGTCTCGTATCTGTATTTTTTCGCACCAGCAACAGAGGCTGTTGCTACAATAGGCGTATTCGATTCTAGTGGAGTAGTAGAGATGCAAGAAATGTTGGAAGCACTAACAGCCGGGCTTAAAAAATGTATGTGGTGATTAGCACAGAAAATTAAAATCGACCGAAGTAAGCCAGAGCGATAATAATCTTGGCAAAGTTTTAACTTCGTAAACTCACGGATTGAAAAGATTTTATTAAGAACTAGCGAACCCCCTGCACACTTCGTAGTGCAAAAAAGAAAATAAAGAAATCAATTCGAATGCATTTAAATCAGTGATAAATTTGTTTTATTGCAATGCTCTGTGGTAAACAACATTTGTTGTTTTTCCATTTTCGGTGTAAATATACAAAACCGATGGTTTGCCAACGCGCGAACAGGCTACATAGAACTGTCCATGTGAGAAAACTGGATACTCTAAATTCAGTCCAAAAATTCCTAAGGATTGGCCTTGCGCCTTATTAATGGTAATCGCAAACGCAAGACGAACAGGAAACTTAAGTCATTTAAATTCCAATGGCATATCAGACGGAATCATTGGGATGCGTGAAATGAAAACATCTTCGCCTTTGAATTTTCCAGTTAAAATAGTAGCTTCAATTACATAAGTCATCAACCTTTTAATAGCAAGTCTTGTAACATGAGACAAACGGGGTTGCTTGATATTGCGAAGCAACGAATTCAAAAATTCTGTTGGATAATTCACAACATCTTCTTCATTGGTAACAGTTGTTGTTGTTATTATTATTATGCAGTAATTAATTACTACACAAATAGGACAGTACTGGCAACTAAGGCCATCGACTGATAAGGGGATAGAGGGGATACATAGGTAGAGAGAGAAAGATAACAAACACAATTTAAACATCCATGCGTATGGGGATTCGAACCACCGTCCTCAAGGTTGAAAGGCAAGTGCGTTACCTTTCACGCCATCGAGGACCGCTATTGGTAACAGTATCCACAGACTTGTACGACACCAATTCGCCAGGAATCTTTGATGTATATCCATGTTTAATTCAGTAACATCTTTGTTCTTTGCCGCTAAAATTGCTCTGTCACTCAACCATGCATGGCATGTATATTGTTGTGCTATGTTAGTGAAAACACATTCAATCAATTCCTCTTTTGACTGTACGAAACGGCAAAAATCCAGTGTCATCAACAGGTATTGCACCATTCCCAATTTTCAACAATTGCTTAGAGAACTTATCAGCAGATGGATCATTCTGCAACTGAACACAAACGTTGGTAGTGAGTTTCAATGTTTTAACAAATCTCCATAAATATGAAGACTAGAAGACTATGAAGAAGATAACGCACCACCAAACAACTCTGAATTATCTCGGATATCTTTCATTGTTCTTTCCAAAGCTTCAACAGATTTCTTATTCGCCATAGTGCATTCATCCCAAATAATGATACCGCAACGTTTCAATAATTTTGCCGTTCCAGATGTTTTTAAAACGTTACATTTGGGAGTTTCATTTACTTGGTAATTCAATGGCAATTTCAAAGCAGAATGTGCTGTCCGACCGCCATCTAACAAAGTGGCTGCAATGCCAGAAGACGCCAATGCCAATGCAATTTTATTCTGGGAACATATCGTTGCCAACAACAATGAAATTAAAAACGTTTTTCCGGTGCCTCCTGGTGCATCCAGAAAATAAAATCCACCGGCTTCACTATTGACAGCTTGCATAATAGTATCGTACGCCTTTTTTTGCTTTGCATTCAATGTCAAAAGATTTGCGTGAACAAAAGCATTTAATTCGTTGCGATAGTATTGTTGTTCACGTTGCAGTTCTAACTCAAAAATGTCATGCATTGCACGATTAGGTGATGGCATTCCCAATTGTGCTAATGCCTTATTAGCAATCGACAAACAGAAATCTTCAATACGAATCAATGCTTCATTGTAAATTTGCGGCGTGAAATCCATTGCAGGATTACGATTTTCTTGACGCACTCGAAACAGAATATCTTCCGATAGACAGTCTTGAAATTTTGTCCACAATTCAGATGGATTCGATGGAAAACAGGTAGACAAAATTATTGCAAACAAAGCTCGAATTTGATGAGGATGAGCGACAGCTGCTGCATCTGCAAGTGTTTGTTCCCAATGAATATCGTTTTCCAACAAATTGAGCAGTTGACACGCTTGTCGATATGTCGAACACAAAACTCCATTGACTGTCCTTAAATGTCGAAATGATCTTGGCCACCGAACGTTTATTAACAGCAAATGTAAATAAAAGCACTCAGCATTATTTGGGTGAACAGTATAAATACGTCCCAAAGCATCACTTGAATATAAATTTTGATGTCCATCAACACGATTTCCTTGCTTGGAACCGTTGGAACTCCTTCTTTGATGCATTCCACGTAAAATACGTTGGTACTTCTGCATACAATAACGTTCTGGCAAAAGCATCAACTTCACACAATTTAAAAAATGCAGTTAGAGTTGTATGAGGTGGTGATAGAGCTATCTGTGCAGCATTTTCGGTAGTGAAATACACACGTTGGCCATTTTAAAATTAAATAAAATTTAAATGCACTAACCGATAGAAGGATTGATCATTTTAATGTTAAAATGATTACCGTCTTCTCCTCGACAAAACAACAATGGGTACTGTAATCCATCATAGCAGCGATGAGTTTCAGATACTCGTTGCAGTTGCATAAATCTACGGCGCAGCACAATGTCACGTGAATTGAATTCATCGCCTACGATTACAATAGCGACATCATCCATTGTGGGCGCATTTGATCGAGAGCAGTTTGAAAAAGTCGCACTAACTCATTTTCAGCATGCAACATATTCTGCAAACGCTCGATAATATCCCTCCGCAAATTTGATAAAATATCACAACGACGATCGGTTTCCACATTTGAGTTACCCACAAAATATATTTGCAAAAATTGATAGCTTTGATCAGGAAAGGGTAACAAAGAACGAAGTCGTGGGAAACTTGGCCTTGAATCTATTGAATATTGAAATTTTCACAATAGTACGTTTCACGATCATCTAAATAAACATCAAAACAAACAAAAATACCTTGAACGTTGGCATAAAATTGTCCCGAATAATATTTGTCGCTCCGAATGAAGTCATTTGAAATCCGGAGTATGTTTGCCAGAAAATGCTTTGAAATTGGTGTTCCACCAGTTATCAAATTATGCAAGGGCTCCGGTGGTGGATTCAATTCTTATAATTTAACTTGTCCGTTTGAACAACACAATCCAGATACCCCATGTTTAAACTTAAATGCCTTGCAATGACTGCAAACAGTAGTCATTGGTCCAATTGAAACCTTGCCATGAGAAACGTAAGCAAAGTTTGCATCATAATTGAATGCAGCACGCTCCAAAGTACGTCGCACATACGGATGTAGAGCTCGATTTCGGAGAGCCCTACCACGTGCCATGGCATTTCGAGCAACCAAGGTATTATTTGCACGCTGTTCGTCACTTTGAGATGCTCTAGATACCGCGACATTTCTAGCATTACGTGATTGACGCCCCAAATTGCTGCGCGTACGTACCATTTTGTATTAAAAAATGTGGCTACACCAATTAAATATGAAGTAATTGAAATTTTATTTATTCGCGAAATTCAAAAATTGAGACAATATGTTAGTAGAATAATGCAATTGTCGCGCGAGCAAGGCAGTCTAGTTGGGAACCCGAACGAGAGCGGTCGTGCCGGAATCGCTATTCATTAAATAATATCTGATAAACCATACTTGACAAATGTATTCTTTTATATTACCGATTTCTATTAAATTCTAGTTTATTCCTCTAATATTTGAGATTCATTTAACATTCGTATTCAATATAATTCATAAGTGAAACTTAAATTCAAGCGAGGCGTGATCACAAATGATACGTAACAATTCAGAAGTGGGATTCGAACCCACGCCTACAAAGTAGCATGAGGATACATAGCAACAGGCAATTTATTTTACGCTGGTGTCGTGTGCACAATCGTACAGTTATAGAAAAAGCAACATCGTCAGTTGTTAAGCAGGGAACAGCAAAAAAAAAATTGCAAAGAAGGAGTTCAAAACGGTCGCTAAGTAACGAACAGCGATAGAAACAAGAACAAAAACACAACGAACGAGTGCAAAACGGTCGCAAAGAAACGAATAGCGACAAAACGGCAAAAAGAAGGAAAACGTTAAAGAAACGGACAGTTGTGCTTGAACACGCGAAGAAAACGAACATGGTTAAGTTAAGCGAGCTAAAAGTAACACAATTAAACGCGTTACTAGTGTTTCATGGCTGTTTCAGGGAACAAGAACCATAAGGTGGTGACGTTGAACGAGATTTTGGAAACGGATGAGGTCTCCCAGGAGGATCTGCGCGTGGCCGGAGCACTGGAAGAAGACACACGCCAGCAAATTGAGGCATTGAAAAGAACGGTGGAAAATTTGGCACAGTTGGTGGGAGAGCTCACCATGAGTCGCCAAAGCAGTTCCGCACCAATGTCAATAGAGTCTAGAGAGGCTCCACCGAGGGTGGAGGCATACGCTGTCCAAAGCATGCATCAGCCACGCGAGATAACTGGCGTGCTACCTGAATTTGACCCGTTAAAGAAAACCATGACGTCTTCACAATTTATACAGCGAGTGGAACAATTAAGGCATGCATACGGATGGACAGAAGACATGGTAGTATACGCCATGCACCACAAACTGGTAGGAATAGCTAAACGGTGGATGGATACTCAGCCGGTGTTCCACGCCTGGAATGACTTCGTGACAGCGTTTGTCAGAGATTTTCCAACGAGCTGCACGGCAGCCGAGATACATCGAGAAATGGCGGCCTGCAAACGTCAAAAAAATGAAAGCCTGGTAGAATACTACTACGCCATGTTAACCATCGGAAGGCGAGGTGCGCTAGACGATGAATCCATAAATTCATATATAATAAACGGTTTAAGCGACGCACACATGACTCGAACATTGTTAGCGGTGAGTTTTCCATCATGCGCCGCTCTGCTCAAGTCCATCGAGAACCTAGAAACGATGCGGGCAGCGCAGCCGTCGTTACCGATTCCGCTTGGAACTTCACCAACAGCATTGGCACGGAGGGATATTTCGGAACCCAAGGACAGGCGAGGCCCAAAGTGTGTTGCGTGTGAACCTGGAATCAAAAGACAAATAAATAGGAATGTCAGAATACTAACCAATTTGTATAAATGACCGTCTCTCAATAAAAAAGGATGTCCGTGTCAAAATTCCACAAAAGGTTTCCTGAAAATAAGTAAAATAGAAATAGTAAGAAACCTACGTACTTACCTTGTCATCCTGTAAACCACAACAAGTGAGCTGTCAAAAATAGTAAACAAGCGTCACATAATGACGAGTAGTTTAGAGATGGGTAAAGCTATGGTGCTATAAACTAAAGCAACATTGATATGGTGTGAGTCTCGGCTATATTGGTCTGAGCTTAGAGAGAGTTAAGAAGGATCTGTTAGAGAATAGAAGAGATGAAGGTTAACGAAGGTTAAATGGGTAAGGAAATAAGGCAAGGTGCGAAAAAAGGACAGGGATACGAGGTTAGAGGAGGAAAATGATATAGAAGTAGAAGTTTCTAGAATTTCGTAATAACGGAAAAATTTGAAGGCCGAAGGTAGATCGAACAATGAGAAATTTAAGTGAAGGATTCTAGTACAGGCTGTCGAGCTGAAAGGTTGTTAAAAATTATAAAAATAAAAGCCCAGCCTGAAGCGAGTAAAACAACCGTTTGTCTTTCCTGAAAAAAAATCTGAATCGTGCAAAACTAGACAGTAGTTTTATATACGCGCCGAATAAAAAAAAAAAAAAAAGGTTTAAAGTTTGGGTTATAGAACTGAGAAGAAAAAGAAGGGTTTAAGAGAAAAAGACTTTTAAAAGTGGGCCGTAAACCGGTAAAACAAGAAATACAAAATTCGGTGCGGTGAATATCAGAAAAAGGAAATCTAGACACGTTTTGTTCGACCGGATCCGTTAGTTCGGTGAAGCCGTCGTACGGCATAAAAAGCCGTTACCTAATATAGCGGGAACGATTGCATTAACGGCCAACCAACAAACAATTTTATCTCGATAGTCAAAATTCCATTGCTTTACCATATACGTATTTAAAACGGTCGACTTTGAGAAGATGGTTTCTGGAACCGAGAACAAGGGAGGAAAAATTACCGAGAGCTGCACTGCACATCATCTGACGAGCATCCGTGTTAACCATGGCACCGTGTTTTGCCGCCCAGGAGCGACCAGGATACAATAGGCAGATGAGTAGAAATTAAAAGAAAAGTATATGTATTGTTAGAATAAATGTAAATTGTAGATGTTAAAATAGTATATATAAATGTATGTGTGTCGGCACAATAAGAAAAGAAAGTCTGTAGTATACGAAGCGAAAACGAATTTACTCACCTTAGATTAAGTCAATATATCATGTACCCCGAGTAAAGATACAATGATGCTAAAATACAAGGATATCCTATGTTTGAATAATTAAAAATTACAATGTTAAGAAGATATACTAATTAAGAATATCATGAAGATATCGCAATATATATTAATTTAAAGAGATTTAAATAATGTAAGAAAAACGATCGAAAAGCGACCAGAAAATTTTGTGTTATTGTCAATAAAGAAAAATGTTGGTTATTGTAAAGATAATGAGCTTCATTGTATCCCGGAAGTCCACCATGTCGGGCTAAACCAAGGCTAACGGATGGGGGCGTGGCGTTGAAGAAGGGGGCGGATGAAGACTTGCGAGGGAAATTAGGTTTAGGAAAAGAAATTTTATTGTTGTTGCGGTGTCTGAAAGGGTTAAGAATCACACCCTGAAGCTGAGCTAGCGGGGAAAATGTAGTACAGACAATTAACAAACCAGCAACCTAACAAGTGTTTCAATTGTAACGAGCGGGGTCACATTGCGACGAAATGTCCACGTCCGCAAAGAAAGCCACGTTGCAATAAGTGCAACCGCGTGGGCCACGAGGCGAAGGAGTGTCGGTCATTGGCAAATGTCGCTCAAATATAAAACATACTGTGAACGGTACGCCGCCACCAGTCATCAAGAAAATCATATTGGAGGGGAAATAGATCACTGTCTTTGTCGATACTGGTAGCGATTGTTCGCTTTTATGCGAGTCAATAGAAACGAAAGCTAAAAGAGAGCCATGCATTCGATGTTTGAAAGGTTTTGGAGACTCACTGGTCGAGTGTAGCGAAATGATCGGTACAACAATTATCATGGATGAACAGCAAATTGAGGCTGACTTTCTGATTGTGCCTGATGGATTATTGACAACTGGGGCGCTCCTCGGAAGAGATGTACTGTGCGACGGATCGCAGCGCATTGTCATCGAATCAGGAATGCTGCAAGTGCAGCCTATAAGTCAGGCCGACGTAGGAGATAACGTAGAGGGAAGACAGGATGCAATGTTGAAGGCGCTGATAGCAGAGTACCAAACATGCTTCGCAGAAGATCTTAAGGACCTGGGCAGATGCAAAACCATGCAAATGCAGATAGAAGTGACAACTGACAAGCCAATTGTGGGAAAACGCTACATGGTTCCATTTAGCGAACGCGAAAAACTAACCAAAATCCTTACCGAATTGCGGCAAAACAACATTATTAGACCCAGCACATCACCACACGCGTCATCGGTACTTTTGGTAAAGAAGGCGAACGGCGAAAGTAGAATGTGCGTAGACTACAGGGCTCTCAATGCTGTCACTGTTAAAAAACATTATCCTATACCAGTGGTGGAGGAGCAGCTAGCTCAACTATCGGGTAATACATACTTTACGACGCTCGATATGACGTCAGGCTACTATCAAATCCCACTGGACGCACGAAGTAAGTCTTATACGGCATTTCTAACTCACGAGGGTCTATATGAGCACAACGTTATGCCATTTGGGCTAATAAATGCACCGATGTGGTTCCAAGAAATGATTATCAACATCATAAAGGCACTACATCACCGGAGCCATATTATTAGCTACGTGGATGAGGTGATTATAGCTACACCAACGATCAGCAAAGGCGTGGAAGCTCTACGAGAATTCTTGGAGGCAATTCGAGAGGCAGGCCTTACGTTAAGACCGTCTAAATGTGAATATTTGGCCGAATTCCTGGGCCATAATATAAGTGCGGATGGAGTTCGCCCAGGCGAACTTAAAACACAATGCATTAAAGAGTTCCGAGTACCTACAAATACAACAGCAGTCCGGCAATTTTTGGGTGTCACCGGATTCTTCAGGAAATTCATAGATAAGTATAGCTTCATAGATCATATAGCCACGAGCTCGAGGTACTAGCCATCGTCGACTCGCTGCAAAGATTCCGCATGTATTTGTTGGGACAACATTTCAAAGTTGTCACGGACTGCAATGCGATCGTTACTATGATGAGAAGCTCAACGATGTCACCACGTGTAGCTAGGTGGTGGTTGAAATTGCAGGAGTTTGACTTCGAGTGTGTGCATCGGCCAGGACTACAAATGGCACACGTAGATGCAATGAGTCGAGCTCCAACCCTACCTCCTGCTCCTATGGACACGGTCGCTGAAAGTGTCTTCAATATATCCCAGTTGGCTAACGATGATTGGGTAATGGCCATGCAACTTCAAGATGGGAAGCTGCGAGAGATAGTAGCAGTGCTCAATGGTAAAACTACGGATGGCGATGAACAAGTTATACACGATTACGTAATTCGTTCTAAACGTTTGCATCGCAAATCGGATGAAGGCCCGAAGCTAGTGGTTCCGCAGTCAGCCAGGTGGCGCATTTCGGCGTAAAGAAAACGGTGGATAGAATCAAGAAAGAGTTCTAGTTCCCGCGTATGAGACGGTATGTCAAGTCATATATTGCGAGTTGCCCAGATTGTTGTTTAAATAAAGCTGTAAGCGGCAAAGCAGAAGGACAAATGCATCTAGAAGAAGTGGTTCCAATTCCGTTCCGATGCCTCCATCTAGACCATCTTGGACCATTTGTGCGAAGCAAGCGTGGTAGTGCGTATGTGCTTGTTGTAGTATGCTCATTCACGAAGTACGTCATAATACGTGCTTTACATAACACGAAAACAGAGCCCGTTATTGCTGTTCTTCGAGACTGTATGGCAGTGTATGGGCAACCAATGAAGGTTGTGACCGACAGAGGTACAGCGTTCACATCTAAGGCGTTTGAGGATTTCCTGGCGAAAGAAGGCATTCAGCATGTTGTTAGGACGCCGAGAGCCAATGGTCAAGCGGAGCGCGTTAACAAAACTATATTATCATCACTGAAGTGCACCGCAGGAAATGCTAAGGATTGGGATACCAGTCTTCCGAATCTACAGTGGGCAATTAACTCCCAACGGAATGCGACAACTCGATTCAGTCCAAATGACTTAATATTTAATTTCAATCTGCGAGACTTGAGTCATAATCGACTTATTCAGGCGGTGACTTTTGATTCAATTGATGATGATCCGTATGATGGTGGCTCGTATGACGGGTACAAGGAAGCAGCTGATAACATCCGGAAGCAAAAGGCTAAATGGAAGGAGAGGTGAGCGAGGGAGGGAGGAAGGGGAGGGACAGACGGACATACATATAGACTGACAGACAGACATACATAGCTCGGCGTGCTGTCTGTTGCGAGTGTAGTGTATTCCTCTGCCTTGATCTCTGCCCGCTTGTGTATCGTTTGTGGTACTTGAGTGTCGTTGTTTTTGTTTGCGTTTGGGGTGTACTCTTTGTTGTTGGAACTTTTATTTCTTTTTTATTGCTCTTTTATTGTTCGTCATTTTTGCTATGTGGTTTTTGTTGTTCTTTTTTCTTCATCTCAACGGACTTTTAGAAATTTTCGTTTTTACACGAATTTTGTTCTTGTTCTTGTAGGAGTTTGGCTTATGTTGTTTTTGTATACGATTGATTCTTGCTGTCTTGTTTTATTTTTAGGAATAGAAACGCTTGTTAATGATATTGAAGTGTAGACGAGAGGATTGAGTAGGTAAACCTAGGATGTTCCACTTATTCTTTTTCTTCATTGTATAGCTTCTGTTAGAATAAGCATTTGATGTCCGTGCGAGAAGAGTTAATACATCAAATATATGGATTTCTTTTTATACACATGAAGTAATATTTTGGCGAAGATGTACAATGTTTATGCTTTTGCATTAGGAATATGCTTGGGTATGCTATACTTGTTTTTCTTTTATTTAATCTAGTTTTTATTTTATTTCTTGTTATATAGGTACTAAATAAACATTTCAAGTGAACTAATGTAAACAAACGCAATTAGTCAGTTAGAACATGTATAAACATGAACGAACTTGTTTATTAATAGGGATGGAGAACGTTACAAGAACGAACGTGTCGGAATTATTAAAACGTGTTGACGAGTTTTTAAGAACCCATAAAGAAATTTTGTTTGATGAGCATTTGGATGAAATGCTGGACTGCTACGCAAAATTAAGTCACTATAAACATCAAGTAATAAAGGAAACCAATCATGGAAAACACTATAAATCTTGCTGTTGGTCTTCGGATACATGTTTGGATGGACCAGATACGTGTGCGTGCTATATGTTGGTGAATAAAATCTTACGAATCAATAAATTAATGCTATTATATTCTAAATTGAAACCAGTAAGAAAACTATATTCGGCCTGGCCGAATCTTAGATACCCTACACCTAAAAGTTTTAAAAAAAGTGCCGAAGCTAGGGTGGGGCGGGGGCGGCGGTCCACTCTGGGCGGCACAATGTCGGGGGCGGCAGTTGTGGAAATCAAGTATTGACTTATTGCATTCTAGGCATTTTTGGGGCTACAAGTTGATTAACCGTCCCGGGGTCCATGAGACCTAGCTACGCCTCTGTATAAATAGTAGGCGTTTTTCAAAACAAAATAACTAGCTTAGTTGTTTTATAATTGTGTTCATTTAAACTTTATTTCGGTGGTAATAGACTTTTTTTCATACTGCTATACTGTATATGTAGTGTAAAAGTGGGCGGACCGCACCCAGTTTTGATGTAATAATGTTTTTTTGTAAAACAAGTTGTTATCTAAAGTTTTATTCAGGAAGTTTATATATTTAACAATATAACCCTCTTTTGCCTGTGTAACCTAAAAGTGGGCGGATCACGCCCATATTTGGCACATTAACGGATAATGCTACTCTATACCCGGGAATGAATATAATAATATTCATTCAGCTATTTGTTGTAATAGCTCAAAAACGAACGCTGATATCACATTTTTAATAAAAAATAGGCGTGGCCGTGGACCGATTTTGCCCATTTTACCAACCTGCCCACCACATAAAAAAATATATCTGCAAAGTTTCATCACGATATCTTCATTGGTTCTCCTGTGATCGTGATTTCAACAGACAGACAGACAGACGGACGGACATGGCTAAATCGACTCAGGAGGTCACGCTGATCAAGAATATATATACTTTTCTATACCTATCGTCTCTAGTTCTATGCGTTACACATTTCGTTACAAAGTGAATATACCCTTACCTTAAGGTGTAGGGTATAAAAATAAAAAAGAAATTTATTTTTTAAATTATAAATTAAGTGTTTATTTTATGTATTCATCCAACATTTTAGAATACAAAGTTTTCACATTTGATAATACATTGCTTGTGTTAAAGGAAAGTCAACCAGAACCTCCAAGCGAAAGTCGTCAGTATCTTCCTTCAATATTTTACACAAATAGTAAGCTCCGTTTGGGAATTCTTGTATCGCTGATGTTGTTAAATCTTTGTGGCAGAAAAATTACATTCTCTTCCAACTCCATCAAAACTCGGGCTCCATACTTAGTTTTCGTTTTCCGGACATTTTTAATTGAATACGATTTGTTTGGCTCCATATCCTTAACTGCTAATGTGGTTTTTTGCACACTGTTGTTTCGATTGAAATCGTCCATAGCAGCGACGGAAAAAGTTGAGGATCCTTGACGTTGTTTCAGATTCATTTTCAAATTTTTTATTTCGTAATTTCTTGATAGGTAGCACTATAAAATTGAAGAGCTCTTAACAGCACCGATCGAAAGATGAACTAAAACTGAATATATGAAACCAAAGAAAATAGTATTTATGCCAAGAAATTTAAATTTTTAGTTTAGTTTGTAGTTAGAACTTAGAGAACGCAGAGAGAGAAAGAGAGAGAGAGAGAGTTTCACAATGAAAGAATCTTGGACAAAGAAGATGCAGTATGCAGAGGTGAAAAATCCATTTAAATCAGACAAGGAGTGGAACAGCTCTTCATCATCAAATATACCTTATAATAAATACAAATAAAATATAAATAAAATAAAATAATAAATAAAACACAATGTGATTTCATTTTAATACACTTTATTCGTTATTTCTCCTAAAAAAAGTTAAATTATAAAGAAATTTTAGACATAAATGACCGCAGTTAAATGAGTTATAATCTTGATGTTGAGTGTAGTCGTAACGTATTCCATCACCCAAGTATTGGATTACTTCATACGGTGGTTGCAAGTTTCCAAAACTATCAAAATATTCCTTTTGATTCTTATTTTTATAATATGCTACCCAATGAGTACGAGGTCCCTCCGATCTATCAAGATTAACGATCCCACATTCTTGATGATGTGGATGCCTTGGTAAGATATCTAACATAAAAATACCTCTAAAGTGTGGTAGATTCGTTGTATATTTCATTAGGTCGATATTTGTGAGGGCTCTGTTGGGTAGCTTCTTCAAAAGTTTTTTGGTTGAGGGCTATAATATAATACCAAACTTTTTTTGTAGGGTTTAAGATACAAGCCTTTACCAATAGCAATTGCTTCCATAGTTTGATTATGTCGATTTGCTTCTTTCAATTGTTTTCTTGCAGAGTTGGCTTCATTAATTGCTTTCGCGATTGCAGCACCACCAAATGCCAAACCACCAACGGCTCCAAGAGCTGTTAAAATGGGTACTAGTGGTAGAAAACCTCCTACTTTGGGAATAGGTATACCACGTGGAATATCTATCAGGGATTTTTTACGTCCAAAAGACTTTTTGATTACACCTTGTGCCATTTTAATAGCATTGGTGATATCTTCTGGTTTTCATTTTTTGATAATTTTCAATGCATTTTTAACAGTTTTTGTAAAAATTTTCTTTACAACATTTTTTCAGCTTTTTCTTTATTTTCTTAAGGTTCTTATTTAGCTTGTTCCCCATACCGAATTTGACTTTAGCTTTCATTGCTTTGGCTACTAACCATGCGTTTATTCGCTCACTGTATTTACTATCGTTTGATTTTGCTGTTTGCAACGCCTTTTCAACTAATATTTTATCTGCTTCGTGACGCTCATCCAAGTTCTGCGTTTTGCCATAAGCAATGTCGTGCTCTCTACATGCAGCGTCCAGTGGATTGATTCCTTTATCACCTCTTTCTAAGCGTTTTTTTAGTTTAGTTCCTGGACCACAAAATTGATAGCCCGGTAAATGAAGTTCAACTGGTAGAGAATTTATAGCTTTATTTAAAAGACCTCTTCCAATTACTGGTTGATTAAGACTGAAATTATTTTTATAATGGATGACCATTTTATATAACTCTTCAATTGAACTGTTTCGATATAAATGAATATAAAGGTGTGATTATTACGTATTTATATCATAAGCTAAAATGCGGTTCGTCAAGCAAGACAAAAATATTACTGTGAAAAATATGGATCTTGTTACTAATAATGCAACGAAACTCAGACACAGTTCCCTTCTGCCGAATTCAATTAGATGTCTTATTGTGGGACCCTCGAATTGCGGAAAGACTAATGTCATGTTGAGTTTAATAGAAAGTCCAAATGGCCTAAAGTTTGCCAACATATATTTGTACTCAAAATCATTATATCAACCTAAATATGAATATCTAAAACGGTTAATAAAACCAATTCAAAATATGGGATTCTTTACGTTTTCCGAGAACGAAGAAGTGCTCAAGCCGAATGAAGCAAAAACCAACTCAATAATGATATTCGATGAAGTAGCTTGTGAGAAGCAAAACAACATTCGAGAATACTTTTGTATGGGCAGACACAAATCTATTGATTGTTTTTACTTATGCCAAACATATACAAGAATTCCCAAGCATTTGGTGCGCGATAATGCCAACATGATTATTATGTTTAAGCAAGATGAGATGAACATGAAGCACATATACAATGATCATGTCGGAACAGATATGGCTTATAAAAAATTTATTAATATATGCGGAAAATGTTGGAAAGATAAATATGGATTTCTTGTAATAAGCAAAGACGATCCAATTGATGGTGGACGTTACAGAAAGGAATTTGATACATACATTCACCTATAATATGGATGGTTACCATTATATTCATATTAGTATGCTACTTAGCTTTCAACTGATAACATTGATATAACTAAACTGTTCAAAAGGTGTTCAGAGCTGTTCAAAAGGTGTTCAGAGCTGTTCAAAGGTGTTCAAAAGGTGTTCAGAGCTGTTCAAAAGGTGTTCAGAGCTGTTCAAAAGGTGTTCAGAGCTGTTCAAAAGCTGTTCAGAGCTGTTCAAAAGCTTTTCTGATATATTGTATGTTGTTGCTAAAATGGATGACAAAATATTAAAAGACCTGATCAAAACTAGACGCATATTAAAACAGAAATTTAAGAATATAAAATTAGGAAAAGCAGATTTAGAGAATGAATTAGAAAAGACATTTAGCCACACCACAAAACCTCTAAAAGAAATAGTCAACCACTCCAATACAAATTATAATAAGGACAAGCATAACATTAAATACAATAAGGTACCGCTTAAAGTAAAAACAAGTACTCCAACTAAAGCACGAAAAGTCGATTTCTCAAACGAAACTCTTATCAATAGTAATGACGATGAAGACGACGACTTTTTCTCTCAAATAGAAGATGCAGAAGATATAGTGAATAAATCAAGCGAAACAATATTATTCTCTGAACTCGATACTACAAGCGAAGATCCAAAATCTACTAAATCAATTCTCTATTCCGACTTAGAAAAACAGAATCGGTTGGATACCACATATGGTCCATACAAGGGATCTGATGGCAAATGGCAAATCGGTAATAGCCCTTTCTCATTACGCGATGATAAAATAATAATATCCGATAATAGTTGGAACTTTACACCCGGATTGCTACAATTATTATTCAGCAAAGAACCATCAAAATATGATGATAAAGATCTACAAGCTTACAAAAGTATTTTAGTAAATACTAGTGCTCACAAACTTAATTTTAACAGCAATGCACGAGCTAAGGGAAGCAGAGCTCTCAAATACACCGACATCATAAAGCCATTATTCAGTGAGATAACTCCATTGACTACCTCACAAAATCAAACTAAGGGAAGCAGTTTAATGAGTGTTAACAAGCAAAAGCCAAACTATATATATTGGGATGATCCAAATGAGTTGGTAGATAGGTTAAGGCTATTAGTATCATCACAATCTGCAGGACACACCAATCACAACAACGAAATAGTTTTAATACTCGAAGAACTTAGGGAAGCTAATATAATTGTATAATTATCATATAAATAACCACAATTTCCATAAATACTTATAATTGTAAAATGAGCGTCGACAAGTTCGGTCATTATTCCATAGAGAAGTCATTAAACAACAAATTAAAAAGAAATTTTACAAGGGCCTTGGGATTCAATTTGGACAATGATAAAAACTTCGATCTCCATTGGAAACGCTAAAGGAATATTAATACTCCTGTCGAAGACAATGATGCAGTAACAAAATCATTTGTTGAAGATAGTATAAATCGAATCAAAGTGGAATTTCAAAGAGAAAACAATTTACTAAAGCAAAATATTTACAAAGAAATCAAACAGACTCACATGCAAATTCAAGCAGAGAACTCATTGGTAAAGGAAAAAATAGATAAAGACATTGAAAAAGTTAACAAAAATCATCAATTACTTGTTGCAGATAGTATTAAACAGATAAAGGTTGAATTTAAAGAAGAAAACGATATACTAAGGGAAAAATAGACAACGACATTAAGCAAGTCATACAAAATCTTAGGTCACTTGTTGAAAATAGTACTACTCAGATAAGGGATTATTTTAAAAACGAAATCCATATACTAAGTGATAGAATACTTAGAGTCGTTACAATAATATATGTAAAATTCCGAAACAAGAACCAACACGTCGACAGTAATAATTGGCTGGAATTCTCGAAATATGGCTGGATTGTACCCTTAAAATCTAAAAACGCTATTGATGTTACTAAAGCCATGAAATCCATACTCGATTTTAAACGAAAACCAAGCAATTTACAAACCGATGACGGCAAAGAATTCTTCAATGGAAAATTTCAAAACTTAATGAAAAAATATAACATTAACCATTATTCTTCGTAAAGTGTTTTGAAGGCTTCAATTTTTGAACGTTTTAATAGAACGTTAAAGCAAATGATGTGGAAGGAATTTAGCTATCATGGATCATATCGATGGATTGACAAGTACCAAAGTTTGATCAACGAATACAATCACAAAAAGCATCGAACCATAAATATGGCTCCATCTGAAGTGAATCGAGCCAATGAAAAGTTATTATTAAATACTGCCTACAACAACTTGAAAATATTTAGAAAGCCAAAGTTTCGGGAAGGAGATTATGTGCGTATAAGTAAATATAAACACATTTTTGAGAAAGGCTATACACCGAACTGGACAACAGAAATATTCAAAATTAAAAATATAAGAATTACAAACCCAACAACGTACATTCTTGAAGACTATCAAGGGAATCCAATTAGAGGAGGATTCTACGAAAGTGAACTACTGAAAACAAAATATCCCAGCATATATCTGGTGGAAATAGTTCTTAAAACTAAAGGCAGACAAATTTTTGTCAAGTGGCTAGGATTTAGCAATGATCACAATTCTTGGATCGATAAAAATGAAATTTTATAAAATTGTAATAAATATATTTTTTAAATATGTATATTGTTCATATAGTAATAACATTATTATTATTATTAAAAAAAATTCTAAATAAAAAAGATTGCATCTGACTTTTCATTTCATTACTCAACCAACTTTCAAGATGTCAATAACTCTTACTTTAAGTGGAAATAAATCCATTTTATCGGCTAATTATTTTCCACCCATAGATTTAGAGGGAAAGTATGTGTGTGGTCTCGTAGACTTTCATACTTATCACACTATACCGAATGTTGATTACGAAAATAATTTATTTCATATTGGCGATCGTATCATTGAGATTCCTGTCGGTTCATACGAACTTGACGACATTGCTGAATTTATTCAAAATAAATATTTTAGTATAGATCCAAATGAGAAACTGGAAATATCCGCCAACCCCAATACACTGCAAGCAGTCGTAGGATCCAGTAAAAATAACATTTTCTTTAATAAGGAACGCACCATTGGGTCACTATTGGGTTTCAGTAAAAAAGTATTGGAAGGAGGAAAACTGCATACATCAGACTTACCCGTGTATATAACGAAAATAAACGCAATACACATTGAGTGCGACATAATTAGCGGCGCCTACATTAACAACATACCAGCTCATACAATCCACATGTTTGCATTAAATGTTAGTCCTGGCTATAAAATAGACGCGATCCCTAAAAATGTAATCTATTTGCCAGTAAACACCAGACAGATAAGTTCAATTACTGTGAAAATCGTTGACCAAAACGGTAATCTAATTAATTTTTGTGGAGAAACAATAACACTCAGACTTCACCTAAAACCGCAGGAGCAATGATTGTGTATAATAAAAGCGCATACCCAGGTGCAACTACATTCACTTCTTCTTTACCATTTGAACTGACAAGGTCGTCAAAGGCGCAAACAAATCAAAACGCTCTACAACGTAAGAAGCTGTCATTTGAAAATAAAGAGTTTCTAAAATCTTTGGGCTTAAAACTAAAGACAAACTGAAATTAAAATGAGTCAAATACTTGATGTTCTACAAACGCCGCTATACGATGACAGTATTATTAAAAAGGAATACCACAGCTATTCACCATATTTACAATCATATAACAGCAATGACGAGATACGGATAGCCGTTCAAAATCAAGATCTTTACCTTCTACCCAGTGAGAGTTTAATTTACATTGAAGGTGCAGTTACCTTAGAAAATGGAAGCGCAACATCCAATGTCAAATTAAAAAACAACTGTGTTGCATTCATGTTTGATGAAATTCGCTATGAAGTTAATGGATTAGAGATCGATCGTACGCCTCACTTGGGTGTAACTACAACAGTAAAAAATTATGTCTCATTAAATTCGATTCAAAGTAACATGCTCAAAAATGCTGGATGGTTTTCAAAGAACTGGACCAATTGATATTCGAATTGAATTTAAAACATCAAAGAATATTCCAGCCAATACATCAGCTTATTGTACACTTATACACGATAAGTTGATTGAATACACTCCAGTGACTGGCGAAATTAAAAAAGTTGTCTAAGTGCAATGGAGCAACAAAAATTTGTAACCTTGGATGTGCAAGGCTTCAAAGGAAATTTTAATGAGTTTATAGTTAAAGAGTTGGCAGTAACCTTCAGCTCTAGTGAATATCAAAACTTTATCATCAAACCACCATTTGAATTTAGAGACTTATCTTTAAAATATAAAAAGCAGGCGAATTGGCTGTATCACAATAAATAAATAAATGTTTTTCTTAAATCTATTTACAAATTTTTTCTTATTTATTTTTATAATAGTTATAATTAATATTCTATATATCTATATCCATAAATATATCTTCATCTATATCTAACTCTGATTCTAAATCGATTTTATAATGTCCCCACGCATATGTGTTTATACTATCATTTCTAATAAAACGCTTATCATCTAAAGGGCTCAAAGCTATCTTATGTACTAGTTGTGTATATATTTCATGTATCTTAGATCTAAATATATACATGTCTCCATATATAAATTTCTTATGAACTAAACAATCTTTATAATCACTTAAACTTAAATTACTTACTACTGATTTCTTAACCCCCTTTGCTTTCTTAATCTCTATGTTATTTTCTATACTTATTGAATACATTTTTGATCTAAGCCCAATAAACTCTTGCATAATTTGCCCCTTCTCATCCTTCATCATACCAAGTACTTTGGCGTTTCTAAGGGGGAAACCATACACATTATCCACGGGATATTCGAGACGTATCAAACTTTAAATCAATATCATCCCGAATATCCCTATAGAAATCTTCACACTGAACAGAATATATATATAAGAATCAGTGTCTATATAATTTAATTTGAGATTTGTTCCAAATTTAGGTTTCACGTAACTATAATGGAAGTCGTACATTTTCCATTTCGACAATTCCAAAACAACAAATCCCAAATATATAGGTTTGTTATAAATAGAGCGAGCTCTAGACATTTGTATAGCAACCATATCTTCTGTAAACTGTGTACAGCTGTGGAAGTTTGGTTTGGAAATTAGCGCTCGGGCTCCTAACCGCCTTCCCCTACTTTCCCAATCGGTTACTATTTTAACATCTTTACGCTTATCAACATTTTCCATGGTTTTTCCATACACCGCATTGTTTAACAATTTAAAAAAATTCTTTTCAAAAGTATTCTTTGCTAAACTGCGATGATGGGTATTTAGATTGATATATTCACTTAACCAACAAGACTGCTTAAATTTCAATATTTTATATACTTTCTTCAACAACATACCATTTTCTATACATTGCTGAAGATTTCTATAATGAATAACATAGCGAATTTTGTTGGTTAAGTCAGTAATCAACTTTTTACACTTTGAATTACCCACAGTTTTATTCTCAGCACAAAATGGTAAATCATTATGTACATCATGTAAATTCTGTGGGTAATCCAAATCTACTTCAAGTATGTATCCGATGGGAGAATCGAATGGAATTTTAAAAACGTTGAATTGGTCAATATTTTCCATCCATTCGAATCCCCCATAAGGTAAATATTGCGACATTGCCCATCCATATAGATTGTTGACATCCAAATAAGTTAAATATGTTGATGGTTTACTTTTATCGTACCCCATCATATACTTATTATTTGCCTTGGAATGCCTAGTGCTACATTGGACAATGCCGCCTCGAATACTTTTTTGCACGAAAAGGTGCATGTCAATATCAGTGAAGAGTTCCAGGTTTATCTTTGTTGTTTTCAACATTACATCCCACGATAAACCTGGAGCTGTGTAATATTGACACGGATGTAGCTCATAGATATTTTTGCACACCTTTCTAAAGTTTTCTAAAACATCAGCTAAAATCAATACATCAGTCTTCAAATACAGCAGCATGTAATCTTTTAGTGTTTGGCAGTTGAAGACATTCCAAACCTTTAAGGCGTGTTGATAGTCTTCAACCGAACAATTTTTGTTAGTTAAACAACTAAAAAATTTATCATGGCTGGGAAGACTGGTTTCTCCTAAACGATTAATTGAATTGAGGTATTCATATGGGAATACCCCCTTTCGTCTTAGAAGCTGAAACTCATCATCGTTTGGATACATTTGGCGCACTATTTTGAAATCACTTGATGACAAATTTTGCGCTAATGCATCCAAACTCGATGCCATGAAACGAAAAGAATCCAAGAATCTGATTTCGATTGTTTTCTTTTCACTTACTTGTATACGTTTGGAAAGGGATACATACAATTCCTTATTTAAGGGGATAACATTAATATCACCCTCAAATAAATTCAATTCTTTAATGAAGAGGTGGCAGTCATAACCAGAAAAATGATGAAAAAATACAGGCACAAACTTTGCAATTTGAAACTTTAAATTGCATTCGTTATGTGCCGGCCCCCTGTACTTTCCAGTAAGATGGCAATGGTCTGCCACTCTATCAGCCCCCAATTCTTGTTCGCAAATATGACAAGAATTGGAGTCTTTTTGGAGTTTTACCTCTTCATTAGACAAAAAATTTATTGGTTTAATTACACTTAAATAATTATTATAAATATATCTTACATCACTAACTAAATATTCTACAAATTTTTTGGGGGCATCTTCCCCTGAATAAATTTTAAATTTATTTAAGCTACTATTATAATTACAACTAATATAATAACTAAAACCTATTGGTATATGCTTACTTATATTTCTAGTATTATTCGCTAAGTCTAAATCTACGCTACTTAGTACACATTCGAAGTCTGCATAGACAACGAATGGTACGTATAATTTATGATTATAATTTTTAAAACTAATTACCGCTTTCTCCATCGACGGCATCTCTGTCACCGTCCTCCCGCACACCAGTTTATGTTGTTGTAGAGTACTCTCATTGTGAGAGTACTGCAGGCAGCTGTTGCATAGAAATATTTTTCTGCGATGTGAAGTTTCTTGATGTTTTATTAATCTGGAAAACAAAAGACAAAATAAAATTAGTTGGAAAAATTTATACCTAATATAAAAGTTTAATATAAAACAAAAAAATTTAAATTGTGATATAATTATAATTACCTTGAAATATTTTTGATCCATACATAGTGGAACCGCTCTCCTTCCTGCAGCAGCAATAGGCTTATATGCTGAACCTTTTCCTGCTTGGTGCAATGATAAGGTCCCTCGATGTTTTTCGAAGCTTCATCAAATCCAAACACGTTGATGCTTATGTTAGGATTCTGCTTCTCAAAATGTTCATTGCTGCTTATGGGGAGGGGGAACGTCAATCCCTTAAAATGCACTTTAGCTCCATTGTGTAGCACACAATGCTGCTCTGCTTCGATGCTGTTGATCCCATAATTTTGCGGTCTTTGGGGATCTTTTTGCACGTCAGAAAGCGCTGAGATCATTGCCCATTTGAAGCAGTAAGTATCGTCATTTTGTATATTGACGCAGGCGTGCTTCTTCTGCAGGGATTCTGGGAGCGGGATGTATGACGATCCCTTCAACGGTCTATATTTGTTGATGTTCACCTCCAGGTGACATATTCGGAGTAGGGCCCATCCACTGTCCCTTTCCTGGAACTCACCCATTTTAGAGCTGATCTGTTGGCACATGTCATTGTATATGTCGCTTATCTCTTCATATTTTTGAATTAATTTCATTTTGGTTTGAAATGACTTGATTTCAACCACCATTTCATCGTCATCCACGACTTTGAAATATTCAGCATACAATTCCATGTTGAACTTATATGATGTATGCTTCTCTAGCATTTTCAATAGCTCTTTGGCTACTATATTTTGAGCCTTCTCAAAAAACTTTTCCGGAATGACAAGACCCTCATCCTCATTTTGGAATATTCAGGGTTTGAATTCTATTCCGGAAAGATGATGTTATGCATTTGAGAGCACCGTCAATTGTCATCCAACAATTCCTCTTATGCTTCAATGTTTTGATGTGATGGTTCCAGTCTCTTCGAGAAACATCTTCATTGCAATTTGGACAACGAACGTTCCCATTAGTTACTTCGGCTAGTGATGATGGTCCTGGTACTATAGCTGCCCTTGATGATGATGGTGTTGCTGTTGATGATGATGATGATGATGGCATTGCTGTTGATGATGATGATGGCGTTGCTGTTGATGATGCTGCTACAGATGTTGATGATGATGATTTCGAGTGGATCAATTTTATGTGTCTGCGCATAGCATCCAGTCGTGCAAAATTTTGGCCACAATGTTCGCACTGGTATACCACACTTTCATGCTGTCCTTGCACATGCCTTTTGAGGCTGCGCATTGCAGTGAACTCCTGTTCACAAACATTGCACATGAAGCTCTTAATTTTTATTTTTGTTATAAATATTTCACTTGCTTTTTAAATAGTATATGTAGCTTTTTTTCTTTAGAATTTTCACTTGATTGTGAATAATATTGTACAATTTTTAATTGTTGTTAAATTTGTTTATATTTTATTAACTTTTTAAATAGTATATTTAACTTTTTACTTTAGAATATTCACTGACTTGTAACTAATATTGTACAGTTTTTAATTGTTGTTAAATTTGTTTATATTTGATTAGCTTTTTAAATAGTGTATTTAACTTTTATTTCCCACTTTTACTTCTCCGAACTGTCACTTGATTGTAAATAATTACTATTGTTCAGTTTTTAATTGTTATTAAATTTGTTTATATTTGATTAACTTTTTAAATAGTGTAATTTCACAACTTTTCACAACTTTTTTCCGTTGTAGAGCGTTTTGAGACTTTGGTGTTTGCGACTTTAACGACACATTTACAATTGACCCTTTATTCTCGATGTAGCTAATTATATGCTCATTATGATTCCGTTTACATTATGATTCCGTGCAAAATTTCTAAAGATCCGTTGAGATGAAGAAAAAAAAACAACAACAACAACCACATAGCAAACTACTATCCAGTCATTCGCATCCATTCAAAGTTCAATATAAAACTTCAATTCAATAATTCGTACATGTTATAAATGACTAATTACGTTTGTTTACATTTTGATTCTGTGCAAAAACAAAAATTTCTAAAAGTCCGTTGAGATTAAGAAAAAAGAACAACAAAAACCATATGTATGTCTGTCTGTCAGTATGTCCGTCTATATGTCCGTCTGTATGTCCCTCCCCTCCCGACTGTCCCTCCCCTTCCTCCCTCCCCTTCGTCCCTGCCTCCCTCCCCTTCCTTCCTCCCTCCAGCCCCATCCTTCAAACTATCGCTCACTCTCACATATCCATAGCACCTCACGGGCAGCGCAGTCGCTACCATACATAGCGCACCACACGCAGCGCAGTCGCCACCTTGCGCCAGAAGGTACATATAACCACTACTACTGCGCACTTCATTACTGATCTTCATTTACAAACATTATCTCAAATCAGAGATAATGAGATAGTTCACTTCGAATTCGTCGGAAAACACATTGGCATTTTCACTAACACTACGATAAAAAATTATGATTTTGTGCAAAAAACTTGTACTTCGCTGTAAAAAACTTGTACTTCGCTGCAAAAAATTTGTACTTCGCCGAAAATAAATTGATCGCATGAACGCCTGCAAAATCTGTTTTTCGGGGGTCTGTTTATGAAACGTCAAAACAAATAATTAAAAATATTATGGATTTTATATGTGAAAAATATATATAAAACATAACACTTCATTCCGTATAATGGTAGTTAATGTATGCTTCCATATTTTACCCCGTACTGGTTCTTTATTTCTCATTACTACTTTGGTATAAAGTAGTCGCTGTGCTAATGTTTTGTTGCAAATGCATTTTGTTGTTGTTCGCCTATCGACAAAAAACATTACAATTAATAATTCCAGAATGGTCGCATTTAAATTTTTTTATTTGTTCTATAATATTTTTGCAAACTAAGAATTGTTATACATCTTTGATGCACTTGGGAGGTCAAACTTCCGTTGGCACCTACCATTTTATCTTCAGTAAATGCACCAACTTTGTTTATTAATGATGAAAATATCAAACAAATTAGAATTTTAACTGATTGGGCGCCGGATTATAATACCAAAGATCTGCTGATGCTTGGAAATAAATCCTTTAAGATAAATGATTTATTGTTGTTTTTGTTTAATGAAAAGCAAATAAGCATCTTATATTAACATGTTCTTCTCTAATGGGTGGAATGCGGAGATGCGTAAAGCACTGCGTTTTTCTATTTCACTCATCCTAATTTTTCCATATTAAGTATATAAATAGAAATTGCATTGTCTACATTTCCATAATTTATATAAACTTTCGTTTCGTTCCAACCTATTACCAATATATAAGAATAAAAGAATAAGAAAAAATACCATTTTCATACATTACAAGAAAATTTAAATTACAGATTTGTATGCATATTCTCAAATTTACTTAAATCGCTACCAATCAACTCAGATGGCACTTTAGCAACATTCTGTTGCTTTTTCTCCATTCGTTTGATTCGTTCATCACGTCCCTCTTTGATAATCTTATCCTTGGAATGAATCATTGATTGCAGCTGTAAGAGCCTGTTAAAAAAGTAGGTAAAGTCAAGCTCAGCAGGAATTAACAATTACAGCATCTACCCATTTCTTCTCTTTTAATTGTGCCCACAGTTCATCCATATGCAATGACACGCGAAGTGAGGAAATTTTCGAGTTCAGCGTCGCCGGTACATTCTGACTATGATGCTTCTTATGTTCCACTAATTGACTTGCTTCTCTAAGTCATTAATGTGAGATACATTCAACAATTGCACTTGGCAAGTATTTTCAAAATTCAAAAATATTTTTTTATTATTCATTTTTCATTGAATTTTCATTATTCAAAAAGACGACACGTGATTGAAAAAGTTCCACATTGTCTTATTTGCATTACTTTGTACTGGTCCTGCAGCAATAATTATGAATCATCTGCAGTAGTTTTACCATTTTTGTTTCTCCTGGCATATCTTCATAATCTGCATGAAATGAGTTAGCATATTTGTGTTTTTATTAAAATTACCATACCTTAGGTTCGTGCATTACAGGCCTCAAATAATATCCATTCCAAATATCTTATATTGATTTAATCAGCTTATATCACTTTAATATCAGAGACTTGTTCATTCACTTTATTTATACTCCAAACTTTTGCAACCAATAATTTCATAACTAAATGAATCCGTGGTGAAACATGAAACAGCTGTTTTTATCAACATACTGAAAGACGGAAAACAAGAACAACAATATGGTAGCTCTCACGTATAGTGTACATGAATTCAACAGCTCATAAAAAATAGACGTCAAACCGATTTTTAAGCGGCGAATTCGAAGTGTCCTATCTCATTAACTCTGACAAACATTTCCATTCAAAATTATAGCTACAAGTGGTGTGTAGGCACCTCGAAGAAAACTGAATATAAAGACGATATTTTATCATTTGACGTAGCTGTCAAACGAAAGAAGGTAACAGTCCTGCTCGAGGCGCAACCTCAGTAAGCTGTTTATTTAAAATAATGTTTCAATATATTTGTATTTTTAATGCTATTTAAAATAATGAATAACCTATTTAAATAAACTGAAATTAGAACTAATACTAAAAATATTGATCAATTTTCCTTTAGTTCTGGTTTTTTGTCAACCATAGGCGTACCACGCCCATTTTTAGAAGTATATTTTGGTCTGAGACGATGGACTCGGGATAACATTTCAATTCGTTTCAAATTCGTTCTACAAGCTGAGAAACTGCGCTATAAGCACGCTTTGGCTTACTTTCCTCTAAAAAGTGAGCGTAGTACTGGTCCGATTGTTCCATTTTAAGAGGTTTTTATTAGATGACTTTCTTTAGGAGCAAATTTTAAAAGCCATCTTCCGCCCACTTCCCATGAACTTGGAATTTGAAATTTTGAGATTAGGTTAAAACTAGATGACAATGCATTTCTAAACCCGCCCCGCCAATTTAAAGGCGGTAAATTTGACCATTTTGAAATATGCGTACAAAGATACATACATACGACATCAACGACGTAAGCTTTGATCGATTTGATGTATTCTAAGAGACGAGTTACGGCTGAGAAATTAAGCTGTAAGTATGGATGAATTTATATTCACTATAAAAAGTAGGCGTAGTAATTGTTCGATTTTGGCCATTTTCAACACCAATGAGTTTTGAAGTACACGAAGTGATGAGGGTATATTACTTTACTTTATGCTTTTCTTTATGCACATATTACTTTGTGGTTCCGTTTGTAATGCCTTAAAGCAGGCGTGACAGGTACACAAAAGTAAATATATTCTTGATCAGCATCATCTCCTGAGTCGATTTAGCCCTGTCCGTCTGTCTGTCCGTCTGTGGAAATCGCGATTACAAGAGAACGAATAGAATATCTTAATCAAACTTGGCACGAATAGTCGAAACAAATAATAAATATAAATTAAAACCGAACAAATCATAAATATAAATTAAAAACATACATAAATAATACATTTAAGAATGAGAAAAGTAAAACAGATTTTTAATAAATGTCTATATTAACCAGTAAGAAAGCTATATTCGGCCTGGCCGAGTTTTAGATACCCTACACCTAAAAGTTTTGAAAAAAGTGCCGAAGCTAGGGTGGGGCGTGGGTGGCGGTCCACTCTGGGCGGCACAATGTCGGGGGCGGCAGTTGGAAATCAAGTAGGGACTTATTGAATTCTAGGCTACAAGTTAATTAACCGTCCCGGGCTGCATGAGACCTAGTACGCCTCTGTATAAATAGTAAGCGTGGTCATTACCTTTTTCAAAACAAAATAACTAGCTTAGTTGTTTTATAATTGTGTTCATTTAAACTTTATTTCCGTGGTAATAAACTTGTTTTCATACTGCTATACTGTATATGTAGTGTAAAAGTGGGCGGACCGCACCTAGTTTTGATGTAATAATGTTTTTTTGTAAAACAAGTTGTTATCTAAATGCATAATTTGATTAAAATGCTCTCCTGTAATAGTGACTTCAAGACGTGAAAAGAAGGACGAAGAAATGGGCATGAATACTTCAACGCAGTGTATCGACCAGAAATACATATGTACATACATATATAACAATATACATAATTCGCTATACCCGTCTTGCGTCTTTCTGTGAGTTAAGCACAGATGGACACGGGTTGAAAACCACTAAATCTGGTATTAAAATTAAAGCCGCTTTCTATTGTACGGGCTGCTCTGAGTGGAAAAAAGGTTATTGACGAAATACTATACAATTGATACAATTTCGCTATACAATTGACGAAAAAAAAAAAATTATTTAAATAAAGAAAATATTTATAAAAACATTTTTAAATTAACTAAAAAGTTTAAAATAATTTCTTTAGTTCCATACAGGTTCGCATACATAAAGATGTGAATATTTGTGATTGTAATATTGTAAAAAAAGAAAAACGTACTTTTAAGATTTAAAACGAAAAACGTGGGGCTACCGACAATCGACCCATCACGCATTCTATTTCATAAGAAAGGTCAATCCCATAACAAGATAAGCTTGCCCAAATAATCATATCTTAAAAAAAGAAAGGCAAAAATATGTTATTCGTATTTCCTTGAAACTGACTTTCTTAAACCTATTAGCGCAATGTCGCAAAATATTATCTTGGTATTCGAAATTTATCTATGTATATAATCTAACTATGTTTTCGAAATCTATCTTAGTGGTGATATTAATAGGAAACTTCTTATTGAGCCGATCACAGGAGAACCGGTGAAGATATCACAATGAAATTTGCAGAAATATTGTTCGTTATGGTGTGCAGGTTGGTATTGAAAATGGGAAAAATCGGTCAACGACCACGCCTATTTTTTATTGGAAATGTGATATCAGCGTTCGTTTTTGAAATATGACAACAAAATATCATTCCACCGTATGGAGTAGCATTATCCGTTATTATGCCAAATATGGGCGTGATCCGCCCACCTTTAGGTTACACAGGCAAAAGACGTTCTTAAATGTTTACATTGTTAAATATATAAAATTCGTGAATAAAACCTTACATAACAACATATTTTCCAATTAAACATTATTACAGCAAAACTGGGCGCGGTCCGCCCACTTTTACACTACTTATACAGTATAGCTCATGAAAACAAATTTATTACCACGGAAATAAAGTTTAAATTTTAACACAATAATAAAAAAACTAAGCTAGTTATTTTGTTTTGAAAACAGGTAACGACCACGCCTACTATAATATTTATACAGGGTCGTAGCAGGGACTCATGGAGCCAGGGCGATTAATCGACTTGCCGCCCCAAAAATTGCTGGGATCAATAAGTTAATGGTTGATTTCCCAAAAATGCCACCCGGGGTGGCTTTCCACCCCTGCCCCATGCTAGCTACGCCACTGTATTTATACCCGTCTGTAATTAAATGTAAATGTTACAAACTGTAAGAAAGTGTAACCTTTCCAATAAGCGTTCAGAGGTGTCGCTGACCCCACCTATCGGAAAACGCCATGAACCTTTTCCCACACGCTATATTTGTTTTTCTTTATATTTTACCCAAAATTGAAATTGTTTGTTACGGCTGTAACGCACAGAAGGCGTCGCAGGTACAGAAAACTATTCTTGATGCTGATCAAGAATATTCACCTCCTGAATAGATTTAGCGTAGTGTCGTTTGCGATGAGATATGGACGAAATCGGTCGATAGGCTCCGATTCACCGATTTTCCAACTACAAACAGAACGGACCTTTTTTTAAACCATATAACAATGCATGAAAGTAGGGTAATAAGACAAAATTGAATCCCCAAACATTGAACTTCCATATTAACTACTCCACCATAAATGGGCTTAATCCGCCCTAATTCACAGGTAAGTGTCTTTGGACTTGAATGACAATCTATAACATTTAACCTTATAAAGGTAGTATTAGGTACCCTGCCAAATATGGTAAATTTTCCGCCCACTTTGGCATTAGATATTCCACAAAAGATTTTGGTTTAATAGATTGCAGTAAGCTGCAAAGGCAAAAATGAACACTTGGTATTAATATAAACGACACTTTAATAATTAATATTAGGTCGATGGGGGGGGTCAATTGCAAATACCCTCACAGTCAGTTGATAATACTTTTGCCAACAATTGTCAATGTGTAAACAACTATTACATTGGTGTAGTGGTTGGAAAGTTGTTTACGTTTGAAAATGGAGAGAAATAATGAAAAATTGCGCTACATTTTTCAGTATTATTATGACACGAAAAACGATGCGCAGGCTTGTGAAAAAATTGTGCTGTCTATGGTGATGGTGCTTTATCAAAATCTGCCGCGGGGAAGTGGTTCACTCGTTTCCGTTCTAGACATTTTAATGTGAAAGATGAGTCACGCTCTGGTCGTCCAATCACTGGAAAGGCTGATGAAATTCTTGAAAAAGTCCAGCAAGATCAGCAGTGTCGATATTGATATAGAGCTAGGCATTGCCCACAAAACTGTTTTAAGCCATCTACACAAGGCTGGCTACCGAAAAAACATGATGGACAGAATTAACATCTCCGATGCGCTGCTGAAACGCAATGAAATCAAGCGTTTTTTGAAACGTGTCATAATTGGTAATAAGAAATGGGTCATGTATGATAGTCGGAAGCGTCAAAAATCGTGGGCAAGGGATGCAGAGCGGTCACAAACGTTCGCAAAGCCAGGATTAATAATGTGTGACGCTGAAAAAGGTAATGCTGTGTGTATGGTGGGACTGGAAGGAAATTGTCCATCATGAGATACTTCCAGTTAGTCGAACAATTGATTTTCAACTCTATTGTGGAAAGAAAACAGTAATTGAATACGAAAATCAATTGAATTTTACTAAAAAAACGCCACGAACTTTTTACCAGACCCAATACTTAGGGCCATTTTTCCCCTACAATTTTCTCTCAACCACAGTTTAGTTAATTCGATGTTGGTGAAAACAAAAATTTAGCTATCTACTGGCCAACCGCTAACTTAAACGGATATTGTGAAATTAGGCCTTAGTATAATATTAGACACCTGGAATTTATAACCAGTACTTTTACGGACCACACATATTATATGCCGTTAAAGTATACATATCAAACTAATATATCGTATATAAATATAAATTGGAAATCACCCCCTTTTAGGTATTAAGAAAGCTTAAACACTCATATGTATGATCGTGTTATATTAGACCAGTACTGTGTGTAACCTCATGCTTGTTGCGAGTACAACAAATATAAACAAACAACTGGCGTTACCAACATGGGAACATTTGTCTAGTCAACGTTGTCGTCAGGCAAAACAAAACCCTAAAACTGGAATATTCGTAACTTTTAGTGAATTTGTACAGTCTTTAACTGGCTTTCAAGAATCTATTTTTCTAAAATAAGCAGATACTTGTACTTACGATTTTCAGTTGGATTTTAACACAAAATGTCCAACAAAGTTAAATTTATTATAAACTCCTCCGGTAAGATGATAAATTCCTACTCCAATAAAACTCCCCCCGTCGAAACCAAATTTAATTATCATTTAATCGTATATAAAATATACTTTGAATGTTTACCGTTGAACTTTTCGAAACGATGAAATTTAATTTACTGGATTTATATAGAATATATTTTGTATGTTTACAGTTGAATTTTTCGAAAAGAAGAACTCTGTCTCTGCAGTGGACCAGAACACTGTCGTCGAGTTTCTGGAAAACGAGGATCTCACGGTAATTGCTGCTGTCCATGACAAATCCAATGACAAAATTCAATTCCATTATCAAATACCAATCGATGAAGTGTCTTTGTTGTTCTACAAAGTAGCGCAGGCATCAGAGACGGAAAATCAACAGCAACCTTTGGGGATACTAACACTAGAGGTATGGTTGGTTAAGTCCATTTACTATTCTATTTCACGTATATTCTCTGCAAAACTGAAGTGAGGATTCGTAACAAGTTTGCAGTCAGTGCTTTTGAAATTGAATAGGTGTCCAGTGGTTGGGGATTTTAATGCCAATTTTTTTTCGTACATCTTGCGGATATGTTTACATTTTGTAATTTGTTTCGTCCCCCAATTTCTTTATAATATGTTGTTTGTTGTTCCAGAGGAACATATATAGTCCAAAATTAAGTTCTTTATTGGAGAATCTACGTGCTAACCTTAAGCCGATTTCCCTGGATTTCCCACAAAGTGGTAAGTTACATAATATGTGACAGTGCATTGTTAGTGTTTGTGACTCAAACAGAAAGAATCCCAGATTCAGATTTCTTATATAATCTCTCTTTCAATTTGTTAATTTTTTTAAGGGGTTCTATCACTTAAGGACGAAATCCAATACTGGGAGCAAAAGTTTGGGCACAAAGCCAGTTCTCGCATCGATCGCGAGATGGCTCAGATTTTCAATGAAGTTCTGGAAAATATTGACCGGCAAATGAGGTTAGTTATATCTTACACATGACTGCTTGTAAAGAAATCTCAAAAGCCAACTTCTCTCAGTTCCATTGATGATATTAACAGCACGAGTATTGAAGATTTCCTGGACAGTTCGCATAACAGTCTAGATGAACTCTGGCGCTTACCTTATAATTTCCCACAAAGCCATATGGCTAATATTTTTAATATTATTGGTATGTTGGTATACATTTCGATCCCATATTACTAATTATTATTTACCAATGTGAAATCTGACATTATATTATGTGTATTCTTTCAGGAAACCATCTGTTGAAGTGTTGCATTGAACAACTGCATTCTGGCGACATCTGGAGTCTGAATTCATATCGGGTGAATAATTTGATTAGTCATTGCAGTGATACAGTTGATTCCTGGTTGCAATTGTGTGATTCTTTAACACGTCTCTTCTGGCCGAACTACGTTCAACACTCCTGGATTGGGGAGCCACATTCGAACAAACGACTTCAATTGTTTAAAGATCGCTTGACCGAGATACATAATATCAGAAATCTGTATAAACAGATAACCACCCTGCTGGACGAAGAAGAAGTGAGGATATTGTTTTCGGCAAGCTCACCCTTTGGAAGTGGTATTTTTTTATAATTTAAATAAGTGCTAATATTAAAAACTGCTTTTTTCAATGACAGATGTGGATATCTTTGATACGACGATTACAGGACAAGCCCAGTGGACTAAGATCTTGCAGAAATTTGAGCAGTTGCTGCAACCCATAGATGAACGTATAGCAGCAGTTCTGAAATCAAAACTCCATATTCATCTTAGTAATGCCAGGCAAATAATTTGTATACTCTCAGAATATGAAAATTTAATACAGAGACCTAGCATCTTCGAGTTACTGATCGTTGAGCGAGGACAATTTCTAGAATCGTTACAAATTCTACTGCGAGATTTGCGCAAAGAGATGGCCGAAACTACCATAGCACAGGACATGCGACACATCACCGTGATCTGTAACGAATGTCGTTGGTTAAAGGTGATTCACTGTCAGGTACGTTCAAAAACATTTCACTAATCCCGATTACTATAAGTAAAAAAAAACAGCAATCACTTGTTTTCAGTATACATATGTAGGTTCTAATTTGTACCTTTACAGATTCAAGAAGTGAAGAAGGTAAGCCATTTAATTAATGATTGCAAAGGTTACGAAGACATCAACAAGGAGATACAAGAAATCGGAGAAGAAACCGAGTCACTCATGCGGACTAACTTCGAGCTATGGTGTGTTCAGAATTCCGCAGTTGTAAGGAGTGGCGAGTTGAAGTAAGAATCCAATCTTATATGTAATCCTTTACTTTGTATTAATGCTTCTTCAGATTGCATGAGGACCAGCCGGTTGTGAAATTCGATAAAGAGGGACGTCAGCTAATGCGTGTAACATTTTGTCCCAAGTTAGTCAGTTTTTGTCAGGATGTCTGTGAATTTGAAAGCTTGGGTTACAACGTACCTCTTGATTTGCATTCTGCCGCAAACCATGCCTCCAAATTTATTTCGTACGCTCGACGCCTACAGCAAATCGCCACATTTCACAACACCATAGGGGATCGAATGATACCCTGTCAACGCCCCATAATGCTGCAAAATGCGGTGGAACTATCCAAACTGGTGCAAGGTGAGACAGTCGCTTGGAACGATGAGGAGGCTGTTAAGCGCTACGTCAACATCTTGCAGTCCGCAATAACTAAATTATCCGCTGACAATACGCTGTTGGTTGGTTACCATGAACAAGCAAAGAAAACTGTAAGAATCTAGAGAATCTTTAAGTAACCGTCAATAATCATTTCTAAAATTTTTTAAGGTGTTAAAACTAATGAATATAGATTTAGTTTTGCACAGTCAAGTTTGGAAAGATGAGATGAGGCGTTTGCGTGCCCTTGTTGCTTCTCTGGAACGCCAGAACTTCACAAACTTGGATGCTTTGAAGCTGCACTGGGACCATCAGCTCTACAAAGTGTTAGAGTACCAGTATCTTCACGGACTGGTGGATATGAACAACAAGCTGCAAGACATCCACGTGGACATAGTTTTTCGGTGGATTCAAGTTTTAAAATTTCTTAATTTTCGTAATTTCTACGGCAGTATATTGCAGGCAAAGACAGCTGCGTTTTCGACCTCCGGAAGAAGAATTACGAGAAAAGTACTTTACACAACTAAGGCGCTTTATAGAACGCCCTGCTGGATTTCGAGGTCTTTCAGAAAAAAGCAGTGATCTCTTTAGATCGATTGTTGAAAACAACCGCAATTATTTCGAACGGCTATATGAAAAAGCTGAAGAAGTTTTTGATAAATTGGAGTATTTTCGAAAACTCTGGATGCCTTGGGTATCTCTGGGCTGTGTTGACGTAGAGGAACTTTGCGGAGTGCATATTAGTTCGGGTTTGGATTGGGACCGCAACTTTAAGGCTTCCAAAAATTTCAGCCAAAAAATAGCTAAATTGCAAAAGTTAGTATTGGAGTTTTCACATCTGCCCAAAATATAAACTTTGTCTACAGTTAAAAAACAATTCTTTTAAACAGAAACTTATTCGCAATCGTTCTAAAACGAACAAAGAAAAAAATCACCACGAAGAGTTCGAATCAATAAAACAATCACAAAAAGGCTCGAGTTTTCGAGCTTTAATCGTTAAATCCAAGCTATTTGATCAAGATGCCATTATTCTAAAAAACAGAATTCCTGTGCTTGTTGTTTGTGCATATTTTGTTTTTTCTTTCATTTAGTGTCTGACCGGAATTCCGTAATTGAAGAAAAAACAAAATATGCACAAACAACAAGCACATGCTGGTTCCTACAATAACTTCGTTTTTCAGTATTCGTTGCAGTTCTCTGTTACATAATTCGGTATTACTTTGATTACAAAAATAAAAAATTGTTCCTGTTATATATTCCTTAAAGCTCTGAAGAATCAATTGATTGCTTTGTCATCAATATTTTGCCGTTACGATCTGATATTGAATTCATCAGCCGTCGTTATTGGGAAGCTCTCTCAAACAGTTTGCGAAATTCTATTCTACATGATATCTCAACGATTCAGGAATTTCTGCAATCATCGAAATTTTCAAATAATGTTACTGTGGATGAGGACGCTATCAGGGAGTCGTGTGCGAAGTATGAGAAAATAATGAACGTTTTCCCAAAGGTGATCAATGATGAGTTTGATATCATGATATAGAAATAAACTACTACCTTTTTTATAGATCTCGGAAATCCTCTCCTCGGTCAGAGAGAAAGATACCTGTCTAGCCGGGTGGTGTAAAGAACATGTTTCTGCACTAGACGACATTTTAATGCAATGGGAGAAGCTTCAACCTGTAATCAAAAATCATACCAATAAACTGCAACATCAAGTCAACCTTATAAAGGATCAATTGCAATCAAAAATACATAATCTACAAAATGAAGCTGAAAATTTTGTACTGCGCTGGGAGTCAATGATCGACGAATTGGAAGTGAATGACAGTACCACCCTGGAACTATTTAAAGAACGCAAGGAGAACTGGAATCAAATACAAAGCAAGAAATCACGATTAATTGAGGAAGTCGCCAGATACAACATGGAATTCCCTTCGGATAATATGCAGTGCTTCGCCGACATTGACTACAGGATACAATCACAATCCAAACAATGGGAAATGTATGATAAATATTTGACCGAATTCGATGGCATATCGGGAGAGGATTGGGCCATATACCGTAAACGTCCCTACGTTCTAAATGAATTCATTAATAAATGGGAGTTCCTGGTACAATCCGCAATTGACTTGTGTTCGAAGCGTATTAGACAGAACATACAAGGTCTTCAAAGAGTGCTGCCAGTTCTGCGGCAGTTACAGTCAGATGCTTTAAATGAGCGCCATTGGACCAAAATATTCATGCTGTTACACAAAGCAGACACTAAACCGTTGCACAAAATTACGCTAAGCGACATTCTGGAAGACCAAACTGCATTGCAGCATGCTGCGACTGAAATAGCGGTAAATTCCATTCTCAGAAACAAATAAAGCAATAAAATTATTCTGTCCAAATAGAACATAGTTAAAATAGCCGCCGTGGAGCAAATCGTACGCCAGGCACTGGTGGAGTTAGATCAGTGGTCAGTAACAGCTAACTTCAAACTAGTAACTCACTCCGATTCTTCGAACAACACTGTAGCACTTATTAAGGACTATCAAGATGTGCTCAATAAAATAGGCGATAACCAGTCGTTGTTGCAATCTGCTAAGAATTCATCTGCTATCGAGCCTTTCTACGATCAAGCTGAGTTGTGGGAAAAGCGCTTGAATACGTTAGACACACTCCTGGTCAGTTTGAGTCAAGCGCAAAGAAGGTACAATTGGTGGGGTCGATTTTTCTTAAAAGATTTCTAAAGTATACTCTTCTCTGTTAGGTGGATTTATCTGGAACCGATCTTTGGCGCTGGTGCGTTAAAAAGTGAGGAAGCCATGTTTAAGCGGATTGATAAGGATTTCCGTCATGTTATGCGTGAAATTGAAGCAGATCCTCGCGTTATATCGTTGATAAAAATGAATAATATATCAGTCATTATTAAGTCAATTGAGTTCCAATTGATGAGATGTCAAAATAGTTTAGTATCTTATATAGCGGTAAGTTATTTACTGAGATAAATTATTGATATTTTCTCTGTGATACATAATTTTTATTGTTTAGGAAAAACGAAACCTATTTCCACGCTTTTATTTTCTCAGTGATGATGATTTACTAGAAATTTTGGGTCAGGCTGCAAAGGATGTTGAAGTGATGTTGAAACATATTCGAAAAATATTTCCTGGTTGTTTTAGTTTAAAAATTGAGCAGTCTGGAAATTTCGAACAACCCCTAAATACCATAATCGCAGTACAGAGTGCGGAAGGTGATACTCTGTCATTGAAACACCCCGTTGATATGAAGGGCGCCGTTGAGGTTCGGCTGCTTTGAGTAACTTCTTTTCAGGGTTAATTCATGTCTTTCCCGTGCAGGTTTGGCTCAACAATTTGGTTACCTCTACACAACTCACATTGCAAGATGAAATTGTTGAATGCTACAAATCACAGGAGTATTGTTTTATCGAAGCAAGCTTAAAAAAATACCCCATCCAGGTACTCTCCACCACGCGTTCAATAAGCTTCACTAAACAGGTAGAACAATCAATTATCGCCATGTCTTTGCCGAAACTGTTGAAATCGTTAAATGATGAAATTGCACGGTACACGACGCTAAAAACCGAAACAACGGACAGCCTACTGCAGCTTAAGTTGCGCTCACTGCTTTTCGATATGGTGCATTTCGTAGCCATAGTTAAACTACTTATAGACAACAATGTAATGCACATCAGTGATTGGAATTGGCTGCAGCAACTTAAATTCTATTTGGGTGGCAAGGATAATCGTCAGGTTGTCATTCGTATTGTTTACGCCGAATTCGAGTATTCATATGAATTTCTCGGAAATCCTCAGAAGCTGGTTAGCACAAGTCTCACGCAGAAATGTTATCTCGTGCTTACGCAGGCGATGCACATGGGCCTAGGTGGTAATCCTTTTGGGCCGGCTGGCACTGGCAAGACCGAGTGTGTTAAAGCATTGGGAGCGTTGCTGGGACGACTAGTCCTGGTTTTTAATTGCGATGAAGTAAGAGAAAATTCTTATTTATTATTTTATTATTATTATTTTATTTTTTTAACAAGAACATTAGTTTACAGATTTTTAACAATTTTTCGCTTAGGCTTAGGCTAAACCATTGATAAACCAGTTAGTAGTAGTTTAGAGAAAAAAATGTTTACTTCGGTTTAGGGCTAAATTAGTCTCCGCACCCAAAACCATTCACAAACCAGTTCAACCTGTTGTAAGTTTAATGCCAACCGGATATGATTTTGGCTCAGCTAATGTGGTAGAAAGAGGTAAATATTGGAAACAAAAATATTCAGTACCGAAATCACACATACTCACACACAATTTTATACGCGTATCGATCGATTCACTAAAATGAATAGTTTTACACAATAAAAACCTATTTTATATGGAATCAAGTTGATCACCTGATCGATATTCGAAAGGCTTAAATCAGTTTTATATTTTTATGAAAACACCATATATAGGTTGGAAAATAAAGTTATGTAAAGTTTTATTCAGGAAGCTTATATATTTAACTATATAAATATATTAACGCATGTTATTCTATACCCATAAATGCAATTTTGTTGTCACAACTCAAAAACTGACGTAAATGCGGTCTTTGTATAAAAAGAAGTTGCCCGATTTTGCCCATTTTCAACACCAACCTACATAACAAAGGATATTTTATTTGGATATCTTCACCGGTTTTTGTGTAATCGTGATTTCAAAGACAGGAAGACATGGCTAAATCAACTCAGGAGGTTACGCTACTTAAGATTATACAAACTTTTCTATATCTTTCTTCTCTATTTCTATGAGTTACTCATTTTCGGTGTATTACTTTTAGGTGTAGGGTATAAAAAATAAGCTATTTTGTTTTTTAGATATCTCGAAAAATAAAGCGGATAAAAAACTGACATAAAATTCGAAATCATTTATGTATATGTATATATTTACATATTTATTATAGAAATTAAATGTAGTTCGTTCAGGAAATCCTTGTACAATAAACTAGTGTATTCTGTCTTTTATCAAGGTTGTATGTGATGAATTAATTGAAACTTAATCATCAAAATAATCATATCTTTCTATCCAGCAATTATATTGCTTACCAGCAATTAATTTCAAATAAGCTCCTGATAATCAGAATTTAAATTATAAAAAATGGGTTAACAAATCCCTGTGTTCGGATTTATCTACTCAAAGTATTTATTGAATTGTATACAGATTATATTTTGCCGTAATAATTTTTTAGAACTCTGTTGAAGTTGTTAAATTTAATATTTTATAATTTTGTGATGTTTTGTATTAATGAGCTTACATTTATTGTGGGAACTACAAAACCCTTTATTTAGTTTAATTACATACATATAAATAAACAAAAAATTTTTACAATGGGTAAGGAACTTAGAAAAAAGGTTAAGAAATACTTCATATTCTTAAATTATTTTTGTGAACAGTTTCTGAGTTTTCTATTGGGATTCAGAGTGCTGATAAAAACTAGAAAGCAACAACGTATGAATTTGGTGTACGTCCTTTTTAAACGTACAAGATTCACTTTCAAGAAAAATGTTATTTCATTTCTCACATCAAGGATTTTCTGACTTTCACCCGAGTCTTATTTCATATTGAAGTACCAGGTGAAAGCATGAATACTGTACAATCATTTGGTACTCATATACATATACCCTAGTAGAATTTTAAATGATGTCCGCGACCTTTTCAGTCTTATGAAACGTAATATGTAGTTATTTTTACATCAAATTGAACAAATTTCATATGATCTTTCACGCAGAATTTGGATACCGAATCGATGAGTCTCATTCTGACCGGTCTGATACGTTGTGGAGCTTGGGGCTGTTTTGATGAATTTAACCGTTTACAGGAAGCCACACTTTCAGTTATTTCAATGCTTATTCAACCAATACAAACAGCCTTAAAAGACAGAAAAGAAGTGGTTACGATTGCCGATACAAGTGTAAGAAATGAGTTTAATTTGGCAGTCTTTTCAGAGTTAATTATGTTGTTCTTACCAGATCACTCTCAATCATCACTGTGCTATCTTTGTTACCTTTAACCCAGCTAATGCAGAGTACGGTGGGCGTCAGAAACTCCCCGGTAACCTTCAATCCCTGTTTCGTCCCATTGTCATGCAGGAGCCACAACCACTTGAAATCGCACGTGTCATGCTTTTTGTGGATGGATTTCAACATGCATCGGAAATCGGCGATCGTATGGTTGAGCTTTTTGAACTCAGTGCCAAAATGCTTTCCAACCAGCGTCACTACGATTGGGGATTGCGCGAGCTGAAATCCATTTTGCTTGGGTGTGGTGCACAATTAAGAGACCACATTCTCATCAACGCGACACAGAGAGCTAGCGATAATGAATTAACAACTGAACTATCACTTGTTCTGCAGTGCTTACGAAACTCTACCATGTCAAAACTGAATTTGTGCGATGTCCCACGCTTTGAGATGCTGCTCCGTACTATATTTCCGGAAGTTGATAATGTCGTGCAGCAGAAGTCTGCCTTGCAAGAGGCTCTTGCGAATTCATTTCTACCACTCGGTTTTTGCGTCAATGAGCCTCAGATAGCTAAAGCACTGCAGCTTCATGAGCAATTAACAAAACGGATGGGAGTGATTGTTGTTGGGCCGCCGGGCTGTGGTAAATCAGGAATTATTACATTATTACAACAGGCTTTGGTTTCACTGTGTCGAGTGGGAAGCACAGTACGTTGCCATTACATAAGCCCAAAATCGATGCAACGAGACCAGCTACTAGGCCGCCTTGACTGTGATACCAGACAGTGGATGGACGGCGTGCTAACTAAAACCGCAGCTATGGTGAACGACGAAAACCCGCATGTGCATTCATGGATTATTTGTGATGGCAGTATTGATCCGGAATGGATTGAAGCATTAAATTCTGTGCTCGACGATAACAAGTAAGTATGATTAAAAAATCTCGTTTATACGAGTATAATCTCAGAAAGCAACATTTGCCGTATATTCGTAATATTAAATTGCTTTATTATCAGTTTTATATATGTAGTTATTCGTATGTAAATATAATAATTTTATTGTATAGTGCTAATCTTAAAAGTAGTTCCAATTTCTCCCAGGTAAATGTAAAGAAATCATTTTTTAAATTTAATTAAAATTTTAAATTTTTTAATAATTACTTAAAGTATTAAAGACGTGTATATACGAGTATGTAAAATAATTCCGCTAAACGTTCGATACATACTATGTACTAAAACGTGTTGAAGTAAAAGAATGGTGTATAATGTTACAAAATTATGAGAATTAATATAGATGGCGTCTAATAAAAGCACTTAAAATCAAAACATTTTTTGCCGTCTAATATTATTAAATAAAATTGCATTTTTAAGATATACATCACATTCGATCTATCGGTATGTGACAACCTATTTTTCTTTAAATCATTAAGAACTTTTATTGGATGCATAGTGCTGTAGTTGTTGTTGGCTGGCATTCGCATTTGCTTGGGAATGAGGCGGAGGTGGGGGATGTGCATGTCCGTGCGAGACCCGCATGTGTGACATGTGAGCTTGAGGCGTCATGTGCTGAAACATGCTGCAGTGTTGTTGGTGCAAGTGGTGCGTGTGTGCGTGATTGTGAAAGTGATGTGGCGCCGCTATGATATCTGTAGATGTTTGCAGTATGATTTCTGGTTCAATCAGTGCCGCCTCCTGTTCTTCGGTGGCTGTGTTTCCGTCTCCACCACCACCACCTGACATTTGACCACCAGGGTTGGATAAAGACGACTGGGTTTCAGACTGACTAAATTCTTGCTTTATGCCGTTAGCTGAATACAGCGAAGCGCTCAGATTTTGATGCAGTATTGGGTGGCAGAGCTGAGGCATTAACGTAACGCCCGCGATTGGTAATGGATGATGGGCGAATCCAGGCGGTGGGTAAATGAGCCCTTTGTTGATTTGGGGAATATGTGTGGAGGAGGTCGACCCACTTGTGTTGGTTGAAGTGATGTTAGTTGTGGCACCATTGCTGTTTCCATTATTCGAGCCGTTCCTTATGGCATTGCTGCCGTTGTTAGTATTACTGCCTTGTGCGTTTGTGGTTATGTTATCAGTTATGATCACTTCCGGTTCCACGGTCGCTGGAGTTATGGCCACGAACTCCGAAGGTAGGGAATTATTCACAATGATACCCTTTTTACGTTCTTTTCGCAATTTGTCACGTAACTTTTCGAGTTGCCTAAATGTTTCATTTGCACGACGTGCCTTCTTGCGATCACGATCACGTTCTTGCTCTAATTTACGGTACTCGGGATTCATACGTTTCATCCGCTTACGCTCCCGATCGCGTTCACGCATAAGCATTTTGTTGCGGGTTTCTTCTTCGGGCGTTAGCTAAAAATAAAAGCAGTTAGGAGTTTACACAATTTCTCAATCTTTCAATTTTCAATCAATTACAATATCTTTTCATTGAATATTGGTACTCATATTAGCAAATTTTAGTTTAGAGTATTTTTTCATAGAATATTGACACTCCCCTCGGGTTGGAGAATACAGTTTGGAAACAACGTCAATTTCATTTTTGAGACGGATGATGTGTGCCACGCTTCACCAGCTACAATATCGCGCATGGGAATAATTAATATGAGGTAAAATAGTCCATACTTTCCTTGCAGTGCCAACATTTATGTGTTATCTTTAAAGTTATGAAGACTTTCCACAAATACAGATAATGAACTCTGTGCTGTCAGAGACTGAACTGGGTAATCACTACATACAAGATTTGCTACTAAAGGTAGTTGATTGGATAGAGGAAAATACCTAGTGAGTCAATTTCACTATCGAATATTTTCATTACACATAATTTTTGACACGGTTTGAATATTTATTTGATAATTTACAGTACTAGAGTTCAGAGCAGAAGTTGTATCTTACGTTCATTTTTAGTACACAAGCCTAGCGTACAGTGCAAAGAACAATTATGTATTATACTCTTCAGATCACTCTGTGGTTTCGTGGCTGTTCAACGCCACAATGAGTTCGCTAATTTTATTATGAGTCGAGCAAATGTTTACATCGCCAACACAAATTTTACGGAGCTCAGTTACTTTGATCATATTAAAGGCACTATTGAAAATTTTCAATCAGTTGACCACTATGAACATGGAAACGTCGCCTCCGGTGAAGTGCTACTAGTACAAACCGCATTCGTTAAATCATACTTAGCGATTTTGGAAACATTCTTGGAGTCGGCACTCTGTACGCCATTTCTTATAGTTGGACCCTCTGGTGCAGCGAAAACCATGCTCTTACAACAAGCTGTTTCGAAAAAATCTGGTTATGATTTGGTAATTGTCAATTGCTCCAATCAACTAACACCAGCCTACATCGCCCACTGTTTAAAGAAGGTGGATATATTTTATAACTAATTCTTCTTCCAAGTTATTTGTAGAACGGTATTTTTTCGCAGAACTGTCAGACAGTTTCCAGCACGCGAGGGCGCGAGTACAAGCCGAAGCAAGTGCGAATTGTTCTTTATTTTAAAAACTTGGATCTCTGTTACCTAGATGCATGGGGGGCGAGTCAAGTTGTCGAGTTTTTGTTGCAAATAGTACAGCGTGCTGGATTCTATGCCGATAATTTGGATTGGATAAAAGTTAGTGGTTTGCAAATAAGCGGTTCTATTGCAACAGATGTGGCACTGAACAAAATAGCGGCACGTTATTTAGCCATGAATTACTTTCTGCGTGTTGGATACCCAAAGGATACAGATATGCTTACCATACTAAAAATTCGGTTGGAGCCAGAGATTTCCCGCTTTCAGAACGCTCCATACGTAGAATATGTGGTGGAGACAATGATGGCCTTCTTTACTAAGGTACATAAGTCAAAATGTTTACAAATGGCAGTTGAAATTGGAATGGTTTCGTTTTTATAAAACATACTTTAGATGCAAGAAGCTTTTACACCGAAGATACAAGGTTATGTTCACTATCTCTTTAGTCCAAATGTCTTAATGAAGCTAGCAGACAACCTAAAATACTATCCAGATGATGCATTCAACGAGGTAAGTATTTAGATGTCTTTCATTTAGTGAATTTTTTTCGAAAGTATACATTTTAATAAAAAATTATAATTTAGGCATTTATTTGTGAGTTGTGTTCCAATTTCAAGGACCGTCTTATCTCTTCCGAAGATGCACAACAGTTTGATGTAATTTTGAAACAAACAATGCATAAATTTTGCGGAAGAGAGGTGTGAATATTAATAGATATGGTCTAATATTAAAACTTTTTGTCTCTTCCAGAAAATATACTTTGTTCCCAAAAATTCTACCCATGCATCTGTCCTACACTCTTGTGATCATGACACATGGAGGGACAGAGTTGAGGAACAAATTATTGTTTGCAGTATGTATTTTAAATTTACAACTCAAAATCGTCTTTTAGAACATAGAATGTTTCTCGAAGATTAATTTTTTAAAACATTTTTCTATATATGTATGTATGTACATACTCCTGTATAACAATTCATTAAAATATCGCATACAAAATTTCTAATTCCTATAAAATGCGTCCCCTAAGATAACGAGATAGTGATTATTGACGAACCCATTACCAAGGAACTACTAGATTATACAGCAAAAATAGCCCGTATCTTGATGCGAGATGAAACTAACTTATTTATTCTTGGGCAACCCGGTGATAGACATTTAGATGCAGTGTATATTGCAGCAACAATGTATGAAGTTACAATATATACTCCAAAACCTAATGCAAATTACTCTATTTCCGAGTTCAACAGCGATTTGAAATTAGTATGTATTTCAGCAGCAAATCACATATTAAAGTGATCTAAATTATTCCAATTATTTTAAATAGGCAATGCAAACAGCTGCTTTGGAGAATAAGTGTACTTGCCTCGTTATCGAACAGAAATGGATCACGTTTCTACCTGAAATTATGAATGCTATTGAAGCGATTTTAGAAGGCAGTGAAATCATAGACTTATTTGGGGATGATTTGGAATCTGTGGCAAGCTCGTTGAAGCACGCAGCAGTGTTGGAAGGCTATCAAGAAACAGTTAGTTCCTACTTCTTCAAAAGTAAATCAATTTGCACATAGTAATACCATTCAGCTACAAATTCATAAAATCTCTTTAAGGAATTAGAAGAAATCTACATTTGATATTGTTAATTGACTCCACCAGTCAAAAATTTAATGAATACTTTTGCAAGTATCCAGCTTTGTACCGTAATATGGAATTTCTTTGTACTAAGCCTATGTCCAACGAAACTATCAATTCGCTTCCTACGAAATTAATTGAAATGCTCGACGGGGATATAAACGCAAAGGAACACGTACCTGTTCCCAAACTATCTATACCAACTTTGGAGGAAATTATAACACTTCAGGCACCCCAACGTTTTCATCAATTTATTAAGACGTACTATGTTATTTACCGGAGCTTCTCACAACATATTATGCAGCGTTTAAAGAAGTTACAAGTAAGTGATCCATAATGGCCACAAGATTGAAAATCAATCTGATTATTGTAAGATAATGGCTTGCGAAATTAAGGTTAAGACTTTTCATTAAGAATGCTCATTTACGGTCTAACCTATAGTTATATCCTGTAAGGTCCTATATCCTATCCTACAGGACTTTTAAAAAAAATCAACTATAAATCAGTATTTTAAAATATCTACTTAGTTTAAAACGATTCTGAGTAACTGAGTAATTATTTTTTATATCTTTTATAGCTCGGTGTCGAGAAGCTGGCTACGACATACTCTGTAGTAGACTCTTTAAAGTCTAAAGCCATGCAGCAGGAGGACGCTCTTGCTGAAAAACGTAAACTTGCCAGTGAAGCGCTGGAAATGATCACAGCTACAATGCGTAACGCCAACGAACAAAAATCCAACATGCTGGAACTCAAAAACAAGGCTCAAATCAACAACGAAAAGCTGAAGGAACGACAAAAGACAATCCAAAAAGAGCTCAGTGAAGTGGAGCCAATTCTATTAGAGGCGAGTGCTGCCGTAGGCAAGATAAAGTCGGAGGCACTTTCCGAAATACGTTCATTGAGGGCACCACCTGAGCCTATTCGCGACATACTGGAGGGTGTATTGCGATTAATGGGTATTAGAGACACATCATGGAACAGCATGAAAACATTTTTGTCAAAAAGAGGTGTCAAGGAGGATATACGGTCATTAGATCTAAGTAAAATAAGTCCGGAAAATTGTGAAGCTGTAGAAAAGCTGCTAAAAGTCAAAGCGGATTCCTTCGAAATGCGAAACGCTAAACGAGCATCATCAGCAGCAGCTCCTTTGGCTGCTTGGGTGAAGGCAAGCGTGCGTTATTCCAAAGTAATTCAAGGCGTTAAACCGTTAGAGAGAGAACAGAACATGCTGCAACAAAGCCTGAACACAGCTGAAGGAGAGCTGCAATCTTTAATGAGTGGTCTGGACGATGTAGACAACCGCGTAAAACAACTCTCAGCTAAATTAAATGCTTATACACAAGAGGCTGCTATGTTAGAGATAAAATTAGAAGAGGCGAGTAACACTTTGAATTCAGCAGAGTTACTAGTAGACAAACTTAGCTCAGAATTTAAGACATGGAACATGCAACTGCAAGAGAACAAACATGATCACAACGTTCTGGATACTAAATCGTTGATTATATCATTAGTGATAAACTACTTTTCGGATATGCTGCTGGAGAAAAGAAAGTAAATTGTAGTTATATTTATTACTAGCTTTGCGCCCGTGCGGGTTTGCTGCGAATTAAATAACTATAATAATTTGTATGCACTTTGAAAGAATGAAATTTCTTTATTTTTTTATTTTTCTTGCACGGCAACCATCGGAATTTTTAAAGCTATGCTATTATATCGCGCACGAGGAGATACATATTCTGTGTAACTTTCAATCGGCCGACTGGTTTTTGAGTTTTAGTGCCTTTTAGCACACAAACTAAAAAAACGAATAATTATTTTAGATTGATTTATTTCAGTTTATTATTCAGTTATTATTAATTTAATATTAATAGTTAATACAATCTATTGCATTGCTATATACGATGAAACTGTTGTATTTAATGTATTTACTTCATTTAAATTCATATATATATATATATGTATATATACATATGTATATATATATATGTATATATGTATATATATATATACATACATACATACATATGTATACAGTGGCTGCAATGAACTGTTAGATTGCATAGTTAAGCAATGCGTCAAAGTGAGCTAGATTGCATACACGATTTAACAGCCCCATCGGCCTGAATTTTACCCTGTACATAATATATTAAGTTTTCCAAAAGTAATTTTTGCTTACTAATAATTATTTGGTTTTTATCTACTTACTGTTTTACATAATATGAACTATAACTTCCAGCACATTAATAGATCGAGTGTCTTTAAATCTGCAACAACAAATGTCATTCGAGCTACGAAATAGTCTCCTTACTGAACAGGAGCAAATTATATGGGAAAGCATGGGACTGGCACGTGATGCACAAGTAATCGAAAACGCCGCGCTTATTAGAAAAATTTTGGATTTGCCTTTCTGGACACACCCCATTCCTCTTATATTGGACCCGACGGAAACCGGTATAATTTGGCTGACTGAATACTTAAGTAGTAAAGGAACCACTTTTGAAGTAACATCCCAGAACAATGATCGCCTTACGTACTCACTAGAGCTAGCAGTGCGTTTTGGCAAGATTTTGGTGATAAACGATTGTCAAGACTTACGTGCACCTCTTATACAAATAGTTGGGGGACAAGTATTTGTTAAATTCAACAAAAAACAATTACAAATCGGCAGTAAATTAGTAGATTTACATGAAGAATTTCAACTCGTTCTTATTACGAAGACAAACAGACTAACAATAGGGCCAGAGACATTGACGCACATGACTTGTATCCCTTTCACAATCACTACAGTGGGGTTAACTGATCAACTCCTGTCGAAAGCCATTCTAATGAAAAATCCTAAGCTTGAACAAAAGCGTATTCATTTATTGAAGCAAACAGGAGAGCTTCTAAGGCAGCGCATGGAACTGGAGAATAAGCTGCTGGAAGAACTGGCTACAGCACAAGGCGATATTCTCAAGAATGATAACCTGTTAAATACTTTAAACGAGGTAAAGGAATCCAGCAGTTTTATAGAAAAGTCGCTTATAGGGAGTAAGATGGTTAAGGAAACATTCATTGCTGAATGCACTCAGTTGAAAGAATTCTGTTTCATGGCTGCACAGTTTTATATGGAACTCAGCTCGTCATATGATATAGCAGTTTCTACTTACATTCACATTTGCTTACATTCTTTGGAACGCTCAGAAGTTGAAGATTCAAACAGTGTTCTTTTGATTTATTCAGAGCTTGTACGGAGTAGCTTTCAATACTTAGCAAGATCAACTATGCGAGACAATCACTTGACTTTGGCAATGATTGTTTGCAGAAGTGCATACCCGGATCGCATTAAATTACCGGAGTGGGAATTGTTTGTAACCAACTTTATGTCATGTGCAAATGGAAGCGTATCTAATATAATAGGTTGTCAAACAAACTTTCCTGACTGCATTAGTAAAGGAGAAGAAACCAAGTTACAGGCTCTTCTTACAGAAGCCCCAGAATTAAAGGAACAATTACAGTTACACAACGAAGTTGTGTGGCGGGACTTCATTGAATATCAAGATAAAGAATTTCCGGGTAAGGAACAGAATTATAAACATTTTTTAATAAAATAAAAACAATATAACCTTTAAAATTCTTAATTATAGCTTATAATTTTGTACTTTTAAAACTAGCTTGAAACATTGGCTTTTAGAAATTTTGTTTTTTAAATTTTTCAAAATTTTATCAATACAACTTTGGAATTAGAATAACATGGATGATTAAGTGTTTTACCTAGTCTCAATTTTAAGGGAAATATATTCAACTATTTTAACTCGAACGGTTAATATCGTTAACCGATTATTTGAAGATTGAAAGTCGAGCGAACGATTACATATTAATAATATATTTATAATTATTATTCTTTTTGGTACTAAGGTGAAATACACCTTTCATTTCATCGAGTATTAATTGCGCAAATATTCCGACCAGATTTAGTAGGCACACAGTTGAGAAAAACAGCCACGGAGATATTGGGAATATCGCCAGATGCCATCGTTCAGCCAACAATAGAACAACTCGTAGATGACGTCACCACCGATAAAGCGATTTTAGTAATAACGAAGACCGAAAATGATCCAGCAACCGATATCAAGAGTGTAGCAATGAATAGAAATGGTACGGAAGGATATATAGAGTGCTCTATTGGCAGAGGTATGGAGCATCAAGTTTTGCAGTCTGTCAAACATGCTGCAGCTAAAGGTCAATGGATTTGCATTAGAAATGTTCATTTGGTATCATCATGGTTGGTAGACTTAAATCGGGAGCTTGAAGTAATGACTAAAGTTAAAGGCTTCAGACTTTGGTTACTGTGCGAGTCTACGCAGGGCTTTAGCAATGCCGTGACGTCCAATTTTGTGATGGTATTTTACGAGTTTCCACTTGGCATCAAAAATAAAATCCGACGAATGACGCACAACTTTGTTGCTACAAATAAAGGATTAAAACTTAAAGATCCCAAATTATTAAAGCTATATATAGTGTTATTTATGACAAATGCAGTTCTGCAGGAGAGACGAAAATTTATACCTCAAGGCTGGTCAACGTACTACGATTTTGGTGAAGCCGACTTAAAGGCAGCGGAAGAGATACTCGAATGGTTGGGAAGGACTGCGAGTGCAAAATACGATTGGAACATTGTCAGAAATTTGTGCGAGCATGTCGCGTACGGAGGACGAATAAGCAATTGGAAAGATTTATTGGTACTGCAGTTTTACTTGAAAGAATTTTTTAACGATCAAGTATTGAACAATTGGTGGACACCGTTAAACATGAAGGTGGTGGTTCCTACAACCACAAACATACAGGACTACCTCGCTGCTTTCGACAAGTTCCCAGACGTAGATGAACCAAACATATTTAAATTGTCTAAATATTCAAACGAAAATCGAGAAATAAATCTGTTAAAAACAATCATAATTGAATTAAAATCATCGCATAATAAGAATGAGAGAATTCAGTTTATGGAGCCTGATATTCCGAAAAATCAACGCGTAAAGAAGCTAGAAAATCAAATCGAACCAATACTAACATTATGGCGCAAGCTGACGGAGGTAACTTAATAATTTATTATAATTTACAACTTACTTGAATTTCCTCAAACAGAAATCAACAGTAATGCAAACTGCAGCAGGAATGAACGAATCTGCTACACAAACTAATCCCTGGGAATCTTTTGTTGTATTGGAACTAAAAATTGGTGCAAGCTGCTTCCATGAGGTTCACTCTACGCTTTCGCAAATTCATACTTGGTTCAAAGAATTACCAAGAACGGCTAGAAAATTGACAACAATTGACCAACAAATTTGGAGAACATTGGCTGATAATCAGGTGCATTTATTGTTAAATTTATGTTATCAGTCAAGATAACTTACTACTCTTAGGTTCCGCAAAAGTGGCTGAATCAATGGGATGGTCCACACACAGCTGTGGAATATATCAAAGGCTTGGTCATACGAGCCAACGCTGCTGAAGAACGTTACCGTCGGCAATCAACTCGCGAATTCATCGATGAAATTAATCTTACCACTATTTTCAATTGCAAAACATTTTTTTCTGCTCTCAAATTGGTTATTGCTGCAAAATCAAGCAAATCTGCTAAAAACTTGTGTTTGGCTTCAACTGTGAGCATTACCCGCCAAGGACTAAACAAACGTGAAGCTGGTTCGGTCTTGTTACAACCTCTTAAAGTGAGTTAATCCATTTTATACACAACCCAAATTGTTTATATTCACAACAAAAATGTTTGCCACAATGTTACCAAGTTTACCACTACTTCCCGCAGAAGTGGTTGATCGTCTGGACAAAAATATCACCTTTCTTTACACTGCCGGTTTCAACCAAATTTCAATAATCCGGAACTTACCTTTCCCATTTTCGCCATAAAATGGTGCTCCAGTTTGCTTCGCAAAATCTTTTGATTCACCCCAATTTTCTTTAAACTATTCTAATTCGTTTCAATTTCTTGTTGGAGCTGAAAATTTTTCGTTTTGATTGACATTTCGGCAAAAACTATGAAGTATTTTGTAATAGAACAAAGAAGATAGCGGAGTCCGAAAAAAGGGAGAGTAAGGCCGTGGTTACGCTACCATTCTTGCTTGGCAAATAGGACTTTTTTTCTTGTTTTGTTTGTAAAAGAGGGAATGGGCAAAGACTACAAGACTGGAAAACTCCTCTGATTTCGTGAACGAGCTCAAAAAATGTCCGTCCGATGTTTACTTACAGTGTGTATGTGAATTTCATGGTGAAATTGTTTCCTTGTTACAAGCAAAAAGCGGGTATTATAAAGCAATATAACTGAAAAGGTAAACCGTTTAGGCTTGTTAACACACCGTCGCAAAATGATTGGGTGAGTTAGTGACAGGGATACCAACCACACAACTTTAATTTATTATTTGTTTGGCTTTTAACTAAACATTAATAGAAAAATTACTCTGCATTTAAGTGTAAATGCAGTTTTGACGACTTAGCGGTTTGGAAATATTAAAAAGTAATGGAAACTTACTGGTTTTTTAAGTTTTCTTTTATTTAAATTAAGGCTACATTCAAGGCAAGTCCGGTGTGATTGTTTTTATTTTTGTTGTTGCTGCTGTTATTGTTGTTGTTGTAGCTACCCACGAAAACAAACCCCGCCCCTCGCCCCGCCCCCGTTTAGGAGTTATGAGCCTTCAAAATTTGAAGCTTTTATGTCCTATATCTCCATAATCCCGGCACATATAGGAACGATATATACATCGTTGGAAAGGTAATTTTAATATCTTTAATTTATCGTTTTAGAGATTTTATGGAAAAACTTTTAGTTTCCCCGCAAATCGCATTTATTTTTTTACTACTATTTTTATAGTATTTATTAATTTTTCCCAAATAAAGTTCTTCACAAACCTGTATAAACGTTTGCATTTTAACAAAGTAGAGTCAAGAAGCTATTTACTGGTGTTTTTTTTATTGAAATCGGTTCACTAATTCGGGAGAAAACGAACATAAAAATTTTCCAAAACTACGTTTTTCTAATGATTATACTCTTTATTAAAATAACCACTCTGTCAAATGCTAAGATACCTCAACAACAACAAAATTTTTAGCCTGCGGCGCCCATTTTCGCACGAAAACAATTTAACTTTACATGTTTTCTAATGTCGCTTTTTTGAAAAAGAACGTTATTTACCGAAATAGTGAACCGATTTCAATAAAAAAAACACCTGTAAATAGCTTCTTAACTCTACTTTGTTAAAATGCAAACGGTTATACAGGTTTCTGAAGAACTTTATTTGGGAAAAATTAATAAATACTATAAAAAAATAGTAGTAAAAATAATAAATGCGATTTGCGGGGAAACTAAAAGCTTTTCCATAAAATGTCTAAACGATAAATTAAAGATATTAAAATTACCTTTCCAACGATGTATATATCGTTCCTATATGCGCCGGGATTATGGAGATATAGGACATACAACTTCAAACTTTGAAGGCTCATAACTCCTAAACGGGGGCGGGGCGAGGGGCGGGGTTTGTTTTAGTGGGTACCTACAACAACAACAACAACAACAACAACAACAACAACAAAAAACAATCACACCGGACCAGGGTAGATCTTATCCTTAAATTAAAATTAGTTATCACAAATGAATTCATAATTCTTTTATTTAAATTAAAATTAGATAAACACAATTAATTTCACAAATCCTGCATTTAAATTAAAGACCATAAGCACTAAAATTACAATTAAGTAAATATTAAAATAAATCACACATTAATATTCAACAAAACAGCTTGAATACGTTGGCATCTCTTTCGGCTAAAAATACGTGTGGTAAGTTAAAAACAGCTGACTAAATTTGTGAAATGAGAAATTTTTATGAAATTTAACTTCGTTTTACTTGCAAGCTATTCAATATTGTGCAATTATATGACTTAGAAAAGCTTTCATGTACATTTCTAGAAGCATGCGTTGGTTTTAAAATTGGCTCCTTGGTTTTTTTTACGTATTTAAAATATCATATTTCTGGCTAATTTCTATGAAGAAGAACAAGAGTTTCATTCCTCTCTCAAAATATTTTTCTGAATCTTGTAAACAAACTCCCGAGTTGTCAAAATTGCATGCGTTTTGTTTTTGTAATCTACCACAACGAAGCCTTATTACACGAACACATTCAAAGCGAAAGAAGACTTTCCAGTCTTTGGGAATAGGATTCCGTTCTCAAAACCACTCTACACCGAGCACGAAAACTTTGTCCAACGTACACCGACGGCACCGAGCTCACCGGTGTTGCTTAGTCTGAATATTCACAAAAATATTGTAAAATGGAGTAGAGTGGAAAAATTGAATGGACTGATAAATATATCAATCGATTACTCTGAATATCGTTGCAAAATAGTACAGTATAAATGTAGAATAGGTGTGTATATCAGATTTCCTAATTTTTTTTAACATCAGGAACGGAGGTGGCTAGTGGTTTTCGGGGCTGATCAGCCATCTTGGAGTTATGACGTTTAAAGGTATTTTGCATGCCTTTAATTTATGTAATATACGTTTTTATCCATAACAAGGCGGTTAAGGAATTATATTGATTTTTGGAAAAATATGACAATTTTAGCTTGAAAAACAACCTTTACCTTTTTTTTCTACCAAACGGACATATTAAGTTTTATATCAAATTACATTTATGGAAAGCTTTTCCTTTTATGTTCTAAACGATGATCAAAGATAATTCTAATGGTTTTCAAACGATGCCCACAACATGTACGTAGCTCTTATAGATTCGGAGATATTCATTCGAAATGTTCCAACTTTAAAGAGCTATAACTCCGAAACCGGATGATAGTTGGCCAAATTATGTTGTTGGAGTCTCTTTGAAAAACAATAACAACAACAAAATCGGAGCTGCGTCAGCGTCCCCGACATGTTCCAAAATTTCGCAAAAAAATAATTACTAAATAATAAACAATGATCGTGAGGATATACATATATATATTCTAATTCTTCACATGTAAAATACAATTTCAATATTTCACATCAAAAACCAACATTACTTAGAAAACAGTTTACTTAGAAAAAAAATAATGAATTGGAAAGAAATTGTTTTCAATGAAAACACATAATTTTTGTAAAACGATATAGGCATTTTTTGGAAAAAAATTTAAATTTCTCCTTGATTACTACAGTAATTGCAAAAATTTATATAACATAAAAAGCTGGCCTTGCGATGAACTTCCAAATGAGATAAATTCCGATCATACCGATATCTCAATTGATTTAAAAAATATCGCTCTGTAAATTATGCAAATGTTTGTCATTTAGAGCCCTATAATACCAAACTAAAAGAAACCCGGGAAAGTTTTTACATTGGTGGAATTGGAATAAAAAACCAGTAAGAAAGCTATATTTGGCCTGGCCGAATCTTAGATACCCTACACCTAAAAGTTTTAAAAAAAGTGCCGAAGCTAGGATGGGGCGGGGGTGGCGGTCCACTCTGGGCGGCACAATGTCGGGGGCGGCAGTTGTGGAAATCAAGTATTGACTTATTGCATTCTAGGCATTTTTGGGGCTACAAGTTGATTAACCGTCCCGGGCTCCATGAGACCTAGCTACGCCTCTGTATAAATAGTAGGCGTGGTCATTACTTTTTTCAAAACAAAATAACTAGCTTAGTTGTTTTATAATTGTGTTCATTTAAACTTTATTTCCGTGGTAATAAACTTTTTTTCATACTGCTATACTGTATATGTAGTGTAAAAGTGGGCAGACCGCACCCAGTTTTGATGTAATAATGTTTTTTTTGTAAAACAAGTTGTTATCTAAAGTTTTATTCAGGAATTTATATATTTAACAATATAACCCTCTTTTGCCTGTGTAACCTAAAAGTAGGCGGATCACGCCCATATTTGGCACATTCACGGATAATGCTATTCTATACCCAGGAATGAAATTTTGTTGTAATAGCTGAAAAACGAACGCTGATATCACATTTTTAATAAAAAATAGGCGTGGCCGTGGACCGATTTTGCCCATTTTCAATACCAACCTGCCCACCACATAAAACAATATATCTGCAAAGTTTCATCACGATATCTTCATTGGTTCTCCTGTGATCGTGATTTCAACAGACAGACAGACGGACGGACATGGCTAAATCGACTCAGGAGGTCACGCTGATCAAGAATATATATACTTTTCTATACCTATCGTCTCTAGTTCTATGCGTTACACATTTCGTTACAAAGTCAATATACCCTTACCTTGAGGTGTAGGGTATAAAAATCTATAAAAAAAATTCGACCGAGATGGGAATCGAACCTAAACTTTGTGTAAGGTTTGATAATTACTACTTCTATCTCTATATAATAAAGGTGCATATTTTTAGGAGTAAATTCACTTGAACTGTAATTCATAGCAAAAATTAAAATTTTTTCGAAACTAGATTTATATAATAGAATATTTCAAAATGTATGGACATTTCTAAAATGTCTACAATCTATGTTATTATTAGAGAAGAATACCCTGCCTTAAAATATTTGCTTGATTATATTTATTTTCGTCGTATTCAATACATTTTCAATTTCTTAATTTTCTCATTGAACTGTGTGAGAATAAGTGTTAATTCATACAATTTTTGCACATTTTATTTTCACAGGTAGATGGAGCTATCTTTGTTTGTGGTAAGTTAGTAACAACCACATCGAATATTTCCCCTGATCAGCAGAACATATCGCCGGAATTCAACATAACGTTTGTAGAGAAAAGAAATGAAGAATCTAGTCAACATCCAATCGAAAGCTTCAGTTTGCCAGTGTACTCGAATTTAAGCCGTCAGCAACTAATATGTCATTTGAATGTTCCCACTTCAGAAACACCGGACACGATTTTGCTATCGGGAGCAGCGCTAATTGTACCACATTAATAATAAAATGGCACTAAAAGTAATAAAATATAATATAAATTTTTACATCGGGAATGTTGGTTATCTCATAATAATATCTTTCTAAAAATAAGGCATTCTACTATTTACAGAACTACACAGCTTCGCATTCTGTCTTTAGTGCAGTGATGTCCAAACGCATATTGTAACATTTTGAGAGTGTGTTAGGCATATTTTCTCTCAGCACTTAATATGAAGTATTTGCCTGAGTATTTATACATACACCCACCCATTTTCATTTTCAATTTTCTCAGGCAATATTCTAGGTACAGTCCTCGTTGAGGTATCAAAAGTTTTGGAAAACTGTTAGCTTTCCAGATTTCGGGTTGTCATTGTCGGCAAGTGTTCCTAAGTGGCCAGCAACGGCGCCTGAAAATCTGGAAAAATCAGAATGGAATCTGGATTTTCTCCGGAACTACATTAGATAGGGTATTAATTTTTGTACTCAAATTTCCGGAGAAATGTCCTCTTTGAGATAGCATCGGTGCCGTTCCGTCAGAAATATATAACTTCGCCAGCAACGGCGCCTGAACACAATCTGGACGATAATCTGGTATGAAATCGGGATTATCTCCGGAACTACACTGGATAGGGTACTCTTTTTTGCACTCAAAATTGCGGATCAATATCCTCTTCCAGATAGCATAGGTTTCATCCCGTCAGAAATGTATAAATATACCAGCAACGGTTCCTGACCACATTGCAATATCACCTAATTTTGCAGTGGATTTGGATGAAAACGGCATGTCTGATTTCCAAGATCTTGGTGTCAAAAAGTTTCTGAAGGTGTCCCCTTTAATACCTCACAACTGTCATGTTAGCGAAATTAGTCCTAATACTTAAAAAAAGGCATTAATTATTATATATTTCTAACATCCACTTTGTTTTCATTTTACGTTTTTCCAAGAAAAACACACTCTGTAGTAAAATGTGAACATAAGATAACATATATTCATTTTCAATTTTCTCAGGCACTATTCTAGGTACAGACCTCGTTGAGGTATCAAAAGTTTTGGAAAAACGTTAGCTTTCCAGATTTCGGGTTGTCATTTTCGGTAAGTGTTCCTCAGTGGCCAGCAACGGCGCCTGAAAAATCAGATTGGAATCTGGATTTTCTCCGAAACTACATTAGATAGGGTAATCATTTTTTTACTCAAAGTTCCGGAGAAATGTCCTCTTTGAGATAGGATAGGTGCCGTTCCGTCAGAAATATATAACTTCGCCAGCAACGGCGCCTGAACTTAGTGTAAATTTCACTGGGGAATTTCTGGGAATATATAAATAAGCGTAACTCCTACGCTGTTTGTTTTTTTTTGTAACATTTGCTGTTAGTGTGCACTTCAAAATGACATATGGTTTAGGGATGTAGGTGCGCTACAATTCCGAGCACCAGCGCTTGATCTCCAGAGGGCATAATCAGCAATATCTCGGAAAATTGACGAGCTAGTGTACTGATCTTGGTATCAAAAAATTGCTAAAAATACGCTCTTTAGGATAGGCTGGGTGTCGTTCCGTCAGAAATGTATAAATAATTCAGCAACGGCGATTTTGTGTTGAATTCCACAAATCCTCTGCTACGATATTCCAAATATCTTCGTTTACAGAATTTCTAAATTTTTACAACTTATCAGGGGAGACAGACCACAATTTTTCCTTCAAAAACTCATAACACGTTTTTTTATTGGAATTTTCGTTTATTTTTAATAATTTTTTGTAAAAATCATCATATTTATGTTCCACTCAGCAACGATAATTTATAAACCACCCTAAATCGTTGCTAACTTTCGTTGCTAAATGCACGCACGTAAGCATTGCATGAATTTGAAAGCAATTAAAACAGCTGTTTCATAGTCCAGAAAACCATCACATATGTTTTCTTCTGCTTTTAAGAGTTGCCTAGCCTCACACGAAAAGTTGAGAATCGCGTAGTACGCATCCTCAAAACTGAAGAAATTATTTAATGTTGCGAAAAATTAATTAAAAACTTTAAAGAGAGTCATGTAGTATTATTTTTATAACTTTTAGTACTTTTCTGGGACTTTTCAATAGGAAAATACTAAATAAAACAATAAAATTTTAGGTTGCAAAAATTTAAGTTGCAAATTCGTATGGGATGGTAACTCTTTTTCCGTTGCTTGTTACGGAAAGTACGATCCTGACCGCATACTCTTATTCACGCTATGCAAGAAGAGAGAGAACGAACTTAACGAAACTATGCATGTACATAGTATGGGCAAAGACTACAAGACTGGACACTCGCAAATTCTGTGTACACACTTATGCATTTTTGCTTGAATTTCACTAACACTATTAAAGAAAAGTTTGATTCGCTGCAAAAAACTTGTAGCCTCGCCGTAGAAACTTTGATTCGCTGCAAAAAACTTGTGGCCTCGCCGTAAAAATCTTGTGGCCTCGTTGAGGTGAAAAATTTGTTTTTCGGGGGTGCATTTTGGAAACGTCAAAACAAATAATTAAAAATATAATCCTTTTTATAAGTGTAAAATATATATAAAACATAACTTCCCGTTCCGTATAATGGTAATTATTGTATGCTTCCATATTTTACCCCGTACTGGTTGTTGATTTCTCATTTTTACTTTGGTATAAAGTAGTTGCAAATGCATAGTTGTCTGCCTATTGACAAAAAACATTACGATTTATAACTCCAGAATGGTGGCATTTTTTTTTATTTGTTTTCTAATATTTTTGAAAATTAAGTATTGTTAAACATTGTTAATGCACTTGGGGGGTCAAACATCCGTTGGCACCTACCATTTTAGGTTTGGGAAACTTCACCACCTTTGTTTATATATGGTGAAATTTATATTTTAAAAGCCAATGGCTTTGGCTATACGAAGTATATTTTGAAACGGTTTCACTCAGTTCGTGGGAGAGAAAGATGAGGAAGAAAGAGAAAAGTCTACACTCTATTATCGATTGTAAAGAATTTTCGAAACGAAAATAGCCCCTGCTTCTATTTCTTCTTGCGTTTCTTTGCACGCACATAAGAAAGCAGTTGTCAAACGAAAGAAGAGCAACGCAGTTTGCCGACGCGCGTTCATATTTTCTCTCACTCTGGCCAACATTTGGATATTCATTAAATTTCACACACACTTTGTCATCACTTGTTTACGACTGTTGAAACCAAATGAGAAACCACAGTGTGTAGCCACCGATGGTATGGAAATACTAGTAGTGAAACCGTTTGAAAAGATATGCGCTTAGCCAAGCTGATTTCATAACTTACTGAATCCGTGGTGAAACATGAAACAGCTGATTTTTTCAACATACTGAAAGACAGAAACAAGAACAACAATATGGTTGCTCTCACGTATAGTGTACATGAATTCAACAGTTCATAAAAAATAGACGTCAAACCGATTTTTGAAGCGGCGAATTCGAGAGTGTCCAGTCTTGTAGTCTTTGGTATGGGTGCGCAAATGGGATTCAGTGTATTCGTAGTTTCTCTCTTTTCGTGCATAGCATGCATATGCATGTTAAGTTTTGTGAGAGAAGTCAACGAAAAGCAAGCTATTGCATGGAATGCATGCATCAGTAGAACGACCAAGCATTGCATGAAATTGAAAGCAAATAAAACAGCTGTTTCATGATCCAGAAAACCATCACATATGTTTTCCTCTGCTTTTAAGTGTTGCCCAGCCTCACATGAATAGTTGAGAATCGCGTAGTACGCGTCCTCAAAACTAAAGAAATTACTTAATGTTGCATAAAATTAATTAAAAACTTTAAAGAAAATCATGTAGTATTATTTTTATAACTTTTAGTACTTTTCTGGGACTTTTCAATAGGAAAACACTAAATAAAAATAATAAAATTTTAGGTTGCAAAAATTTAAGTTGCAAATTCGTATGCGGTGGTAACTCTTTTTCCGTTGCTTGTTACGGAAAGTACGATCCAGACCGCATACTCTTATTCACGCTATGCAAGAAGAGAGAGAACAAACTTAACGAAACTATGCATGTGCATAGTATGGGTGCGCAAATGGGATTCAGTGCATTCGTAGTTTCTCTCTTTTCATGCATAGCATGCATATGCATTGCATGGTTGGGCCTTTAAGTTGCAAATTTGTATGGGTGCTTTCCGTTGCTTGTTACGGAAAGTACGATCCAGACCGCATACTCTTATTCACGCTATGCAAGAAGAGAGAGAACGAACTTAACGAAACTATGCATGTGCATAGCATGCATGTGCATGGGTGCGTAATTGGGATTCACCCCCTTATTCAGATAGTCACTTGGAGTGAGTCGGACGTCGTCGTCAAAAAGTCACCTGAGTGGAAGACGTCGTATTCACAGAGTCACTTTTTGAAAGGTCTAGCTCTTACGTCGTGCTCACCATAATTTAAGTTGTGCTCATATATGACAGTTAGTTTGTGCATTACTGTGGTACCTAACTAAATGCGTCGTGCGTTGCGTTTCTGTCAAAATGAAATTGGAACACGCAGTCTATGGAAGTGGCCGAAATAAGAAACGCACTGACAATTTTGACAACGCACAATTTTGACATGCGTTTCGAAGTGAAGTTGGCGGCAGATATCACAAAAATGTTCATGTGCGTATGAATGTTTAAAAAGTTTTTTTGAAAACATATGGAGACGCAACGCTGTTATTTCGGAATAGCGCAGCGTAGTTTCTAAGGCGCAGTGATAAACTCAACGCAAGACGCACTTATTTAGGTACCACAGTTAGCTAGCATTTTTAGTGTTACAATACAAAAATTTTACTATGGTGTTTATGTTGAAATAATAAAATTCTTAAAAATTAGAATTTTTTTCGCGAAATTAGATTTATAAATGTAGTAAAAACAAAGAATAACCTTAGGAGTTTATGAGAGGAATATTTATTTTGTTTTTCTACTGTATTTTCGTCCTTTAATTTACACCGAAATATATTAACATTGGTTTTTCTGTTGGAAATATGCAACACTGTAGAATTGTAAACAATCGGGAATTCTAACCAATTACAATGTGCAAAATTTTGAGTTATGTTTATCAAGTGCCTGTTTTTTAATGATTGCATAATTTTCAAATCTGGATTTAGTGCAAAAATAAATCTTTTTTTCATTCTATTGTATTCTATTATTTTTGGATTTAGTGCTAGTGGAGCCAGCTCATATAGCCGCAATATTCGCATGAACTTGTCCCAGATTCATTTTCGTGCGTGATTTGAAATCTCTTCATATCTATAATTGTAACATGTAAGGAAGTGCACATGTGACAATTCCAATGTTAAACTAATTACTTTATCCATTCATTTAAGCAATTAACGGGAGGGCCGTTGGAGTTTAACAGGACGCTCCCATTACTTTTCACTCTGTATTCGGTTGGAGCCAAAAACAGGGGCACCTCTAGCTAATTCTGAAATTATTCCATTCCATTTCCCGCACCAAAACTTCAAATTGTAGCGATGTCGTAAATTGTACGCTATATCTTAAGAATTAATAAAATATTTAACAAAAATTGTAATTATTTATTATTTGTTTAAAGGCTTTATTGTTTTACCTTTTCTTTTATATCCATATTATTTATCCATATTCACAATTCTATACTTTGTGTTTACGCCAAAGTAAACCGCTTGCCCGGCTGCCTCTCCTGATCGTCCGAAGCCGTGTCCTCTCGGAGCGCGGACTTCGGCCGCTCAGGAGAGGCAAGCTTAACGCTTGACTGTGAGCTCTTCGGCTCCAGCCTTGGTGGTCGGAGTGGAGCCGACACTTGATCGCCGACCGTCAAACGAGCAGCGCGCAAATCAGCAAACTCAATCATCTATTTCTTTTTGTGAAACATCCAAGACTTCAAAACACTTATTTAAGTTTAAAATCAGTTTACAACAATACTAATAAAATCCTTCTGCATAATTACTAAATCAACAAACCACTAGCCTTTTTATCTGTGAAATAAACACTTTGTGTGTATTGTTAAAGGATGTTTCAAGGATCAAAAGAAAATAATGGGAAGCAACGATTTTTTAGCAAAGCTCTATAAATCGAAAAGAAACAACGTAGAAAAGAAAAATTTTTCTTCGCGAATATATACCCATTTTCTCCAGAAAAAAACAGTTTTTCAAAATAACATTATATAATATATTTTTATGCATTTTATAATACAATAAAAATATAAATGCAACATAAAAAATCCTAAAAGATAAATATAAAAAATAAGCAATAACCTGCAAAATATTCCTATTTAATAGCCTGATTCTCAATAGTCACTGTTCGCGTTCGCTTCTAATCACCTTGATAGAAAAACAGCGATTCCTAAACTCTTACGATGTGACTCGTTCGCTTCTCGTAGGCATTTACGTTGTTCGTTTAAGGTCTACTCGGATTTCTCTTTTCTTCGCATCGTTTTACATTTTTACTATGATTTTATCATAGAATTTCTCTTTTCTTCGTATTGCTTTATTGCTTTACAATTTTATTACTCGTTTTGACAGTTGAGTGAAGTGAAAAGTGTAAAAATTATAATTAATTATTTAGTGAAATAAAGTGATAAAGTAAAAAAATATTATTAAAAGAATAGATTTGCCAAACAAAAAATAGGGAAAAAACATGTTCTCAGGAGTAGCATTTCTGTTAGCGGATGAGAGTGACTCAGAAGATGACCAAAATACTCTGAGACACCATAACAGAATTTTGAGGAATACTTCGAATATGTTGGAGATGCCGGAGCAAGAGTAAGTCAATAATTATGAATAAGTATAAATAAATGAATATGTATGTATGTACACTTTCCAAAAACATTTTAGATTCATTAACAACTTTAGAATGAATAAGGCCTGTTTCATGAAGCTGTTAGATGAAGTAGTGCCACGGCTAGAACCAAATAAAAAAGCAACATCGATAACGCCAATGCTAAAATTAGGTTCATTTTTGCGTTTTCTGGCAGGCGGAAGCTACGAGAGAGGTGTAGGAAATGAAAATTTCGCGACTATGTCGCAAGGGCGAGTGTCCAAGAACATTGCTGAATTCTTGGACATTTTCGAAAAGCATTTATGCCCAAAATATATAAACTTTTTGATGACCGCGGACCAAGAATGTGAACTGAAGGAAAAGTTTTTCCAGAAATATGGAATTCCTGGTGTCTTTGGGTGTGTTGATGGAACGCATATCCGCATAATGTCACCAGGAAATGAGCTGATATATATATTATACCTCCAGCGATATAGCTATTCGCGCCAACAGTCCATTGTGCTCGATCGCCATCTGGAACGGCTGCAAGAAAGTTTATCATAAATTGCTTACAATTGCGAACAAATACTTGCCAGTGCTCTCATACGGAAGCCCAAACTGAATTCCGCTGGGCAATACGTTACTCTCCAAATTCAGTATTTTTACTGTTTCCTGCTCATGCGGGGTAAGGTGTGTAGCGCAGAATGGCCCGCCCCCCGTCCTTCTCAATTCGGCTGCGTTTTCCGCTAACTTCTTTTTGCACCGACTCTTCATGTCAGTCCAAACCTAACAATTGCAAAAATTATTTATTATTTATTACGAATGCATATGAACACAAATGCAACACACCTTTTTCCACGCAACCGTTGACCTCACTGGAGGACCATTCGCATTGAGAATTCCGCGAATCCTATCCCACTCATTATCCGTGGATACTCGGTTTGATCCAAACACCGGAACACCTCTCGCCATATTGGGGTTCTTTTGCATTTCCCGCAGGAGCAGGCTAAACTGGTTGCTGGTGGTAATTCTTAAAAAAGTAAAAATTAACTAATTTCACAAAATAAAATTTATTTTGATTACCTTTTCTTATTAGAATCCATTATATATTTTTTTCTTAATATTTTTATAATTTGTAATAATTTTCACTTCAAAAAATGGAGTAACGACAGCTTTTGAGCAGTCGTTCCATATGAAAGTTGAAATCGTTACTTCTTGATGAAATAACGATTGAGAATACCTCTAACGAACGATAATTCGTAAAAAGTATTGAAAGTGTTGTGATTTTACGAACGAACAACTCGTTCGTTGAGAACAAATTTAGAATAACAAAGCAACGACATAGCGAAAAACACAAAACAGAATGGAAGAGAATCACGTCGTTCGTTGATTAAGAATCAGGCATTAAATATAATAAAAAAAATCATAAAAGATAAATATAATTTAAAAAGTAAGCAATAACCTACAAAATATTTCATTTTTAGCAAGAGACGACACCCAAGAGGCTGTCGTCATATTTGACAGCTCATGTCGGTGTTTGTCGTCTCTGTGAATAGGTTTTTGCTCACCGCCAAACTACGTAACACACGACACCATGCTTAGACACCTCGTCGCTCTGTGAATAGAAAAAGACGACAAACAGCTGTTTTAGAGGACACGACAGCTAAAAGTGACTCTCTGAATAAGGGGGTCAGTGTATTCGTAGTTTCTCTCTTTTCATGCATAGCATGCATATGCATTGCATGGTTGGGCCTTTATGCTCGTTGCTTTATGAATATATGCTCGTTGAGCAAAGACGCTATCGTTTAGTGAATAGAAGAATAGTTTGCGCTTTGCAAGTTCTTTGTCCAATTATGTTTTATTTTTAAAGTATTTCTCCATTATATTTTAAGTGAAAAGGTTCCAAGATAAAGTTATTATATGTTAAGTAAAAAAGGATTTTGTTGAGTAAAAAGATGTATGTTGGTTGGTCATGTGTTGTGTTAAATTGTGTATACATACATTATTTGGTTCTGTATATATAATGTATAAATATGTATTATTTGCTTTAACTCAAATATTTATCATAAATAATAAATAAATACTTCATATATTGTACACATGTCATAATTTTCTGTCTGCAAATATTGGCGATCAGCAAATTTACGTAATGGCAAAACGAAAGTAACCACACGAAAAGGTTACATTATACTAGTTTGGCTTAGTTTCTTTTCGTTTTATATTCTTATAATGAATCTTCACACGAAAATGTGAACGAAGTAAGCCAAGTTAGTATAATGGAAGATTTTGGTGTGCTTTTCCGTCCCGTGGTTTAACTTTTTCTTTTAAAACTGTTTATCCATTATACAAGGAGTACGTAATGAAAGCTTGAAAGTATCAGTTATGCTCTTTTGTCAAACAAACGAGACATTACGAAATGCTCAGAAACCAGAACAATTGAAAAACGAAAAATGTGTTTATCTATTATAATGTAAGTTTTAAGCGGCTTTCATAGGCCGTGGTTATGCTATCGAGTTTTGCTTGGCAAGTAGGACTTTTTCTGTTGTTTTGTGTGTTTACGAGAATTAAGAGAGAATTGTTTACACACAAAACAACAAAAAAAAAGTCCTACTTGCCAAGCAAAACTCGATAGCATAAACCCGTGGTTATGCTATCGAGCAAAACTCGGTGGGAAATTTATCTAATTTTTGTGACCGGAGTCCGTGCAAAAAGAGTGGTTACGCTTGTGCTTCACCCACGCTTGCTTTCTTCAAATATGTATATTTTTTCTCACCTTCAACAGCAACCCGTCTACTACACAAATGAGAAAACGTATTATTTTAGATGTTGTTTTCGACGCGATGGAAGATCAAATGTTTATATTAATTGAAATGTTTTTAACATATATAAAGTCGTAATATTTTGGAACGATAATCACAAGAATATAATTGATAGATTTATCAGTTAACTCCATTTTTTCACTCCACTCCACTTTTCAATACTTGGTTGGTTTGCTTGGTGTCCTCGGTGTACGCTAGACAGAGTGTTCGTGCTCGGTGTGAGAGAGTGATGTTGAGAATAGAAAAATATCCCATTCTCTCTTTTACACACAAAACAACAAAAAAAATCCTACTTGCCAAGCAAAACTCGATAGCATAACCAAAGACTACAAGACTGGACACTCGGAAATTCTGTGTACACACGTATGCATTTTTGCTTGAATTTCACTAACACTATTAAAGAAAAGTTTGATTCGCTGCAAAAAACTTGTAGCCTCGCCGTAGAAACTTTGATTCGCTGCAAAAAACTTGTGGCCTCGCCGTAAAAATCTTGTGGCCTCGTTGAGGTGAAAAATTTGTTTTTCGGGGGTGCATTTTGGAAACGTCAAAACAAATAATTAAAAATATTATCCTTTTTATAAGTGTAAAATATATATAAAACATAACTTCCCGTTCCGTATAATGGTGGTAATGGATGGTATAATGGAAACTTCACCACCTTTGTTAATATATGGTGAAATTTATATTTTAAAAGCCAATGGCTTTGGCTATACGAAGTATCTTTTGAAACGGTTTCACTCAGTTCGTGGGAGAGAAAGATGAGGAAGAAAGAGAAAAGTCTACACTCTATTATCGAATGTAAAGAATTTTTGAAACGAAAATAGCCCCTGCTTCTATTTCTTCTTGCGTTTCTTTGCACGCACATAAGAAAGCAATTGTCAAACGAAAGAAGAGCAACGCAGTTTGCCGACGCGTGTTCATATGTTCTCTCACTCTGGCCAACATTTGGATATTCATTAAATTTCACACACACTTTGTCATCACATGTTTACGACTGTTGAAACCAAATGAGAAACCACAGTGTGTAGCCACCGATGGTATGGAAATACTAGTAGTGAAACCGTTTGAAAAGATATGCGCTTAGCCAAGCTGATTTCATAACTAACTGAATCCGTGGTGAAACATGAAACAGCTGATTTTTTCAACATACTGAAAGCAGAAACAAGAACAACAATATGGTTGCTCTCACGTATAGTGTACATGAATTCAACAGTTCATAAAAAATAGACGTCAAACCGATTTTTGAAGCGGCGAATTCGAGAGTGTCCAGTCTTGTAGTCTTTGGCATAACCACGGGGTAACCACGGCCATACAGAACGATTTGTTGTACAACGGTAAAATGTTGCTTGTTTAAAAGTTTTTGTCGTCTCGTTGTTGTTTGCCATTCTGTACACAATTTGCAGCGCTTGTGTGGCTAGCACATATAGTGCATAAGCACATTGAAGCGTCAAAAGAGTTGGTATAAAATTAATAAGCCAAACGCTCGTCAAAACTTGTTTACATCATGTCCGCCATTTCTGCGTTTCTGCAGAAATCTGCATTCGTCTTTTTTCTTCAGCAAAATTGTCGTTTTGTTTGGAATTGTGGTTTGTTTGCATATCAAAAAATGGTTTTTGTTTCCATTTTTTGTAAGAATTTGGCACCATTCATTATTCTCAACGGAGAGTAGTGTTATGTCTCCATCTTCTCAGACCGTTTCGTCCGGATGTGCTGTTCCGCAGCTAGCTCAGAATTTTTCTTATGGGCGCGGTTCTTAACCCGTCACATCCGGTTCGTGGAGCAAACAATAAATTTGGAGTACCGCTCGTACTCCTATAGAAACCAAACACTATAAGGACTTCAAGAACCGTTTTCTGAACATGCTTCTATTTAGGACCGATCGGGTCACAGTCCCTTTCACACCGACTGCCCCTCATGATCGCCGGAAATACTTAGCACAGCACCATCCTTACTAAATTAAATTTCACTAGAATTAATCTGTGTCAAATTTACTTTAATTTTTCATCCATATAATTACACTAATAATACATAAATAAAGCAACATATAAAACAATTACAAGAGAATACATGAAATAAAAAGAAACTGTTCAAAAATTTTTTTTTTATAAAACGAAGACATGGGTCAAGCTTCGATATGTTTTAAAATCATCATACGGTAGGACGGTAAATTAATATATCGTTTTTGTTTCGTTTTGTTTAGTCTCACGGACTGAAAGAGCTGTCTTATGTGGGTTTTGACTTCGTATTTGACGTAATTTTTTTCTCACACTCGATTTTCTAACCCTAGTCCTCTTACAAATTTTTCTTGATTTACTTATTTTTACTTAATTTACGTAACTTTATGAACAAACATATTAATGAAAACAATGAAACATTTATGAAAAACAAACAAGGTTAACGAGGTAATTATATAATTGATTAAAAATATTTTTTTGGAGGAGGCTATTCGTATTCAGAGGCATGTACATATGTGTAGTTGTAGATTTATCTTTCGTTTTGATCTATTTGCGCAGCGGTGAGACTACCGTGACCTTTGGTACAGCCGGTATACTAATTTGCAGAGGGATAGTTACTGACGGTTATGTGGTTATATTTTTTTTTTTTTATATATGTATATATTTGTTTCTGATCTTTAATGCTACCGATCAATAATATTTATATATGTGTATATTTATATAAAGAAAGACTTGGACACTTATCTTGAATTTGTTTCAAGCAAGATCCGCCACTGGTAAAAGAAAGAAATTTAACATGTCGTCACTTATCTTCATGGCCGATTACTCACAGTCTTTCCCTGTTTTACTGTTGTCCTTCCTTATCGTCCCTGTTCAATTCCTAACACAAAATCTTTATATTATATTCCTCTTTTATTTTCTCTATATGACTATTAATTTTCAGTTCTAGCAGTTTACTCACCAAGATTTTATTGCCTCTTCTTTTCTAAATGATTCCTTTATGAATATTTAAGTTTCCCGTTTAAATTAAATTTATGTCCTCAACTCAATCAAGCTTCAGAACTTTTGGGAACGTATCACTTATTTTTAGATTTATGCAAGATTTAGGCACCTCGACCGCTCTGTCTTAATATCATCCACCAAAAGAACGATTCTCTGCCAAAATCTCATGATCGAACCGGTGATCGATCGCTGCTTTGGAAAACTAACGTTAATTAACCACAGAATTCATATACTCTCCTTAAAATTTTAACCCTATCTTCTTCTAACGTACGTTCACTACTTAACTTTTACTGTTTCACTAGTTTTCTCCCTATCTAAGTAAATTGTTCGTATGATCATTCCACTAACTATATAAAATATTCTCATCATTTGTTGTTTTACATGCAGGTGTAATTAACATTAATACTCTCAGTTAAATATTACATCAATGTTTCCAGTTCGACTTAGTCGATGCATAAACCACACTTTTTCTGTTCTCAAATCTGCATTTGATTTGTGTTTCTTTCGACTGACGTAGGATGTGTTCATCAACTTTTGACGGTATGTGGGTACGCGTTTTTGTTTTATCTCGTTTCAGAAAATCAGGTAAGAAAGTTATTTGACTTTTTCTAAATCTATTTTATTTTCAGCCACAACAGTAGGTAAAACATTTCCGAAAAAAAAGAGCGTAAGCTCGGCGATCCAATCGAATGACGCCGAGCGTCAGAGAGCAAAATTCTCTTATAAAGTTTGTACAGTAAATTATTTTTTGACGCTAACACTGTTCGATGTGCTTATACACATATTCTTCTATATACATATATCTTGCTATTGCGGTTTGCAGCGAGAGCAGTCAATTGAATGTGGAATTCGATTCTTCGATGCTGCTTCACAAGGATTCTCTGATTCCCTCTCGCTTTATTATGTCGATTGCGTTGCTGGTGTCAGGACGACTGAGTGCTTAGTGTCAAATGAGCGGAGTTCTTTTTTATTCGGCAATCTCATTTCTTAAAAGCAAAATTTAACTTTAGTGTAATATATCCATTTTGTGATTAAATTTGGACTGTGCTGTGCAAAACAAAATTTCAATATAGATGAAGAATCTCGCAGAAACCAGGAGGAATCCTGGATGAAAATTTCCGAAACACTTAAAGAAAAGTAATCTATATACATATAACAAATATAAAGCGCCGGTTTTGTGAGAAAAATTCTGTACGAGAAAAACTACAATTTTCTTTCTAAAATCGATAAATCGGATTAGCTGCTGGGAGAATCAGATAGTAAGAGAGGAAAGATGTAAGAACATTTTTCATTATTGACAAAAAATTGTGTATGCTGGTACTTGTCGTGAGGGTGGTGTGGTTCTGCAAGTACTATCATAAGATTGGTCTGGAGTAAACTGACTTTTATATTGTGTAATTTGTTTAAAATTTTGTTTAGTTACGCTTGGTGCAAAATATATATAGAAAGTATTTTTACACCAAAAGCATCAAATTATTTTTTTTTCGAGGGTAACACGCCTTATGCTGTGGTTATGATATCGAGCATACTCTGTGTGCATTATACTCTCACTTTTGTGATCGGAGTGCGTGCTTAAAATATGGTTACGCTTGTGCTCCAACCGCTGGCTCGACCCAAAAAATGTGCTTTTTCATAAATAGTTAGTTGTTTCACCTTCAACAGCAACCCGTCTAATACTGAAATAAGAAAACAAATTAGTTGAGATGTAGTTTTCGTCGCGATGGAAGACCAAGGTCTTGTTTCTGTAACTTTTTTCAAAGGATTTGCTCGTTTGACGTTTGAAATTGACGTCATCTGCCAAGCGAGTTTTTCTCACTAGCAATGTAGCTAACCTCACTGAATTCGAGTATTTCTCGAACGGAATTACTAAAACGAGCTACCTGTGTTTATATGAATTTAAGTGTGTTTAACATATGAAAAGGCGTAAACGATAGTTAGAGGAATATAATTGATAATTTTTTCAGTCGATTCCATTTTTCCACTACACTCAATTTTTCAATACTTTTGTGAGTATTAAAAATATACAACCCCGGTGTGCTCGGTCTACTTGGTGTAGGCTACACCGAGTTTTCGTGCTTGGGGTGAGAGTGTGGTGCAGAACGCACCCCTACGAACGAAAAATCCCATTCTCTCTTTTACACACAAAACAAGTAGAAAAAAGTCCTACTTACCGAGCATTCAGCGATTGGGCCGTGGTTACGCTACCGTGCATGTTTGGCAAGTAGGACTTTCTTGTTTTGGTTTTGTGTGTATCTCATTCTCTCTTTTACACACAATTTAATAAAAAATAGTCCTTCTTGCCGAGCATTCACGATAGGGCCGCGGTTACGCTACCGTGCATTCTTAGCAAGTAAGACTTTCTTGTTTTGTGTGTATCCCATTCTCTCTTACTCACAAAACAACAAAAAAGTCCTACTTGCCAAGCAAAAACGGTAGCTTAACCCGGGCCAATTGAGTTGGTGCTTTCTTTAATTTAAACAATTAAAATGTATTATCGCCAATAAAATTAATTAGGACAAACGATTTCCTTTGAATCCAATGCAAGTTACAATACTAATTTATTTTATATCTCGTTACTAATTTATTCTACATCTATTGACTCTAAGAAAAGATATATGAAGATAAGGAATGTTCACACGCATTTTCCTTAGTTCTCTAAATTAGTAACATGCATCGATTTGAATAATATATCAGGACTCTGATAACGAAAATATCTTACAAATCGAAAATTATATGCGTTCTTTTAATTAACTGGATCTCCAGTGATTCAACAACAATTCGCTAATTTCGCTAATAATCTTTCAAACGCATCGTAATATTAATCGCGATTCTTTAATGAACTACACAGGTCTCATTACAAAATTGTTTTTCATTTATTTTTTGACGTTTTTCGGAAAGCGTGACGTTGGCTAGATTAAACAAAGCGGAAAATCTTAAAATTTCCCTATACAGTTCATTCAAAAAACGCAGCTGTTAATGTAACATAGGGCCAGATTTTCAATGAACGTGATCACCGTGATTCCCCGTACTTCTGCTTTGTTATTTTCGCGTTGCCGTTAGTTTGCGATTTTCACTGAACGAGCAGTTCAATAAAAACACTTCCTCTACTTCCAAGCCCGTGGTTACGGTGCATGCTTGGCAAGTACGAAATTTTTGTTGTAGTTTTGTGTTTATCACATTCTCTCTTTTACACACAAAACAACAACAAAAAAGATGGGAGAGTAAAATTCCCACAGAGTTTGCACCATAGCGTAACCACTTCTCTACGAGTTCTTGCTCTTGTGGTATTTTCAAACGTTATAATTAAAACTTTTTAAAACAAGTAGTTTTTTTATAAACCTATCAGTTCAATATATCTTATTTATTTAAAAAACATTATCAATTATTTCACAGCTTAAAAACAAACAATAATTTGAAGAACAGAAAAGTATTTATTAATATTTTTTCATATTTTAGATTACTATTTGCTATTTCTGCAATACTTTTACCGTTTTTTTTCATGAAAATTATTATTTTTCTTTGCTATGGAGTACACGACATCTTACGACCCATCTAGTGTAAATTATTTAAAAAAGTTTTAAACTACAGATAAATAAAGTTGTATAAATACTTACTGCGTTGAAAATTTATCACTCTTGCTCGAATTAAAGACAAAAATCACTTCATTTACCAATAAAAATATCCACGAGCTAATTCGATGCCAACCTCACTTAAGCCAATGTAAGAAATTTTTTGCAATAATTAACGAACTACTCATATTTCTAACGGTAATTTCCGTTCTATACAAGATTATACGTTCAAGGTTAAAATAAAACCACAGAAAATTGTGGCAGCTATAACAATTAGGATAATTGGTGTTATAATTTCTCATAATGCATTGTGTGCTAATTCGTTGACCACCACTGTATGTAGTTGCATTTATTTATTATTTATTTTTTTAACACAAGAGTTAAGAAAATAATAAAAAATATGACATACCTAAAATCGGGATATATTTCGGCTCGAAAGAATAGCACATAACATTCCTAAAAACATGTTCTTTGTTTGTTTTTATGTATTAATTATTTCATTCAATTCACTTTGACAGTTTCAAAATGTTTACTTCATAGTTTCAGCAGATGTCAAAATAAACATATGGCGAAAGTCATACTAAAATAGTAAAGCAATAGAAGAGAGAAATCTTATGAGTCGATCATAGCGAAAATGTAAATCATTAAATCAAAGCGAAGAGAAATCCAAGTGTACGTTAAAAAAATTAAAGTCCGCCCTTAAAATGTTAACAAGTAACCGTTCACGACTTGCAAAGCTGTTACGGTTCCAATATTCGAATGGCAAAGATATTACCCCTTTCGGAATACGTTGAACGCATGAAGCCTAAGGAAGAACATATCTACTTCATTGCCGGTTCGAGTCGTACCGAAGTTGCAAAGTCGCCATTCGTCGAGCGCCTCCTGAGCAAGGGCTATGAGGTTTTGTGTCTTGTCGAAGCAGTCGATGAGTACTGCATTTCCGCTTTACCCGAATTCGATGAAAAGAGGTTGCCAAGGGAGGTTTCAAAATCAGCGAATCGGAGAAAAGTAAAAACAAGTTCGAGGAGCTGAAATCAACCTTTGAACCACTCATTAAATTATTGAATGATGTAGCACTCAAGGATATGATTCTTAAGGATCAAGTCTACGAGCGGTTGAGCTATTCACCTTGTGCTTTGGTATGTGCTGGTATGTTTGGATGGACTGGTAATATGGAGCGCTTGGCCCTGTCTAATGCTCATCAGAAAGCCGATGATCCACAGCGCTCTTACTACCTGAATCAGAAGAAGACGCTAGAAATAAATCCTCCTCACCCGCTTATCCGCGAGCTGCTGCGCCGTGTTGAAGCTGACGAAGATGATGAATCCGCAAACAATATGACGGTTATGATGTTGCGCACGGCTACGCTACGTTCTGGTTTTATGCTGCAAGAAACATCTGAATTTGAAGACAGCATCGAGAAAATGATGCGCCAAGCCTTCGGCGTGGCGCTAGACGAACAAATCGAATACGACGAGGACGATGGCGATACCGACGATACGGTGATCAATCAACTGAGGACACACCAGAATCATCTAAGCTTGTCGAAGAAGATGAAGAGGAACAGTTGCATGGCGAACTCTAAAATTTACACACAATAAAGTCACAGAAATAATACGTGCGAATATGTACATATATATCACATGAAAAGCAGACTGAAATCCATCTCCACTATTAATATAAACATTTGGTCTATCGCGTTGAAAACTACATCTCAAATAATACGTGTTCTCATTTGTGTAGTTGACGGGTTGCTGTTGAAGGTGAGAAAAAAATATATATTTTTGAAGAAAGCAAGCTGGGTCTTTTTGCACGGACTCCGATCACAAAAATTACAGTAATTTTCCACCGAGTTTTGCTCCTCTATATACAAATATAGAAAGAGGATATATTGCGTAAGCACGGCCTTAGGTTTGGCAAGTACGACTTTTGTTCTTTTTTTTGTTTGCAAAAAGGCAATGAGATAATTTTCCGCGTTCAAAACCACTTTCTTCCACCAAGCAGTTAAACTCGGTATATCGTACACCGAGCACACCGGTCTAATATGTGTATGTAAAATAACGATATGTGGAAAGCATTATATTAGACCGCTTATATCTGCTGAAGTCCAATCACTTAAGACTAATTAACTTAGAAAGTAGCATAAAACAAAAATGAATTAGTTAATTAACTAATTAATGTTAAAAGTGTTAACATGTACTATATACAACTTAGACACGTAACTTATATACCATCCTGACCTATGGTCATATATCATAGGTCAGATATGGTCATATGTCTTGTAAAGCGCTGCCACAGGCTGCCACAATAAAATCTGAGAACGCAAGCAACGACGAAGTTCATCTCGGGAGCCAAGGAAGCCGTACGAAGTTAGAAAAATACGACTGGAAGCAGGCGTTCAGAAAATGTTGCGAACCATTTTTTTGTGGATTTGAGCTCTCTATTATGTGGTTAGTGGTAACTTTGGACGAACTGCGCTTTACGTGTTTTCGCTGGTATATCAAAGTTCCACGTATGATTTTATTGCTTTGATGAGTTTATTATTATATTTGTTTTCTTTTTAGCGGTGATAGTGCTGGACAAAATAATAGGTTTGAACCTAAAAGTTTTTAAAATGTGAAGAACAAATTATATGGCATGTTCTACAATCGGAAATCCAATTCGGAATTGAGGTAGCACTGTTTTGAAATCAAATAAGGGAATCCCCGCAATAAAAATTCTTGATAAATATTGGGGCCTGTGCATTTGTTCAACATTCAAATTTAGTTCGAAAATAAAATATTAGTAGTTGTAGTAAAGATTTGAAGAACATAAATTTAAAGTATTATTTACAGCCAAATTTATTGTATATTTTAGAAACGTTTGTAAACCTGTTTTCGAGAAAAAAAACCCAATTTTATAAGATTTTTATTAATTGAAATTAAGCACAATTATAACATTTTCGCCTACCAACACAGAAATTTGTATCTTCTACGCAAACCTTTTTGACAAATAAAAATTGGTATAAAATAAACGTATAAAATAACGTCGTGATTCGTCAGCGACGATTGTCGTCTTAGTCACCGTGACTCTTGGAATAAGGTTATTTGCAGAAGGTAAAATTTTAGGGAAATTAAAATAAATAATGAATTAATTATGATATTGTAATGACATTAGATGGGTCGTGGAGCTCACGCCAGTGCAGAGGAGGAAAAAGCACCTAAAAACGGCCTCAGTGACCGACAATCGAATCGTTACATTAGCTAAACGCGACCTGTTCAAATCATCCAGAACAATTACTGCCGAATTTGGAAATTTTATATCATCACGTACCGTTTTGATCATCACGATGATTAGTAAGCGCAAATCTACCGCGTAGGATTGCTCGCAAAGTTCCTCTGCTTAGAACTGCAAATTTGAGGAAGAGGAAAAACTTTACATTAGTCCACAAAATCTGGTGCGGAGTGATGAAACAAAAATAAATTTGCGAATATACGGGATATTAAATGCGTTCTAACTTATTCATTACAATACGGGACCATAATTAACAAAATTTCAATATTTATTACTAAGCGTGTTCGGACACCTATTATTCTGACCAACCAAAAATTTGTGTATTTCATCAATTAACCAAAAGTTAAGTTATTTTTCAGAGCATGACTTGTAAAGCCTTTTGTTTTTTATTATGATGCTGAAGTATTTACCTACAGTTGTCACACAATTTATTCGTACACCCTCAGCTCTGTATTTACTTTGCGCCAAACTTTTGGAGGTCCGTCTGGTCCGAAAACATTGAATTTTGATTCATCGCTGAAGATGACATTCTCCTAAAAAGAATCTGGCTCCTTTACGTAGCATTTGGCAAATTCTAATCTCTTCTTTTTGTTAATATTAGATATGTATGGCTTACGGCGTGCGATAACCAGCATTATTTAGGCAATTACGAATGGTTTGTGTGCTTATTTTTTTTTTAAAGACTCTAGCATATCTTGACATAGTATCGTGGCAGTTATTTTCGGGTTTTGCACAACGGAAGCTATTATTTTACGCTCCTCACGCGGAGTTAATATTTTTGGCCTTCCGGCTTGTTGGTGATTTGCTGCCAATCGACAGAAATTGCTTAGAAAAACCAATGATACTTCGTTTTCAACAAATTAGTCAAAACTCAGAAGTTGATTACCGTTATATTTGCAGCAATAGGATCAGATGTCGATTACCTTTATATTTGAAGAAGAGTGTATGAATAATTTTTTTACCATCTCTGTTTGTTTTTCATGAAACTCTTCTGTGTGAGCAAACATAACGGTTGTTTTTTGTGGCAGATCATAAAGAAAACAACATTCTTACATTGATCCAAGAGAAATAAGGGATTAATTGCAAATACTTAAAGTAAAAAACTGCATATTTTGTATATTAAAAACTGACTTACTCTTCGAGGGATATTTAAAAAGTATATGAAAACCAAGTTTTTTTGGGGGCTAACTTCACGATTTTAAGTATGAAAATCGTCCATAAACTTTAAACTGTTAGCGATAGATATATTATGTAGTACAATTTTCTGTAGAACTATTGCGGGGCTATCCATAACTCCAACGAAATGTTACAAAAGTGGGGAAAATACTTTTTTAGGATTCTGAATAGCCCATAGATACATTCAGATACAAAATAAATCCAAACATATTACAAAATGGTTTACCGGATATTTACAGTGCATTAACAGATGTCAACCAAGAGAAATTGTCATCTTGCAAAATGTGCAATGCAATCGTCACAGAAAAATACGCCTTCAATTCACATCTCTTAATAGATTGTAGCGAATTAAAAGAAATAAATCAACCCTAGATTCAATGCCGAAATATTTGGAATTTAACACACAAAAATATGTATTGAGCGGCTTAATAAATTATCACAAGTCTGACAACGGACATTACACTGCCTTTATTTATCAAGGAACTGATTATTATACAATAGTAATAATGTATACAAAATATACAAAATAAATGTAAGTTAGGAACAGGGAATGAAACTATCGACCCAGATTTATTAATGTATTACTGCAAGAGTTCTTACGGTTGGTATAGCAACTTTGTACCCTACAGCCGATCTACTTTCCACAAAAATAGCATCTGAATAGCATCCCCAAAGTTCTGAAGATTTGATCTAGAGACTTCATGACCTATATCCAGTATTTAAAAAGTCCAGGACGTTTCTTTAATTTTTTTTTCAAATTTTAAACTTTAATGAAATCAATTTGTTAAATTTAAAAGCAACAAAAAAAAAAAGAAATGAAATGAAAGCAAAAATAAAAAACGAAAATATTGCACTGCACGGCACCTTTGCACTCAAATGTATGCCAACGAAAGGTTAACTAACGCTGCACAGTGAGCTGATTTTTTAAGAAGGCGGCCAAAAATAATTTTTTTCACTATCACCGATTTTAAAATTGATTATTTCTTATGAAAGTATTATAGATACCTGAGAACCTAGTGGGACTAAAAATTATGTCTCTATTTTAATGTTTTCACTAAAAAAAGAGTAGTGTAAAAATCACTTTTCCTTCGTTTGTTAAAATTTGCCGATTTCATTGCACATTTTCATACTTTAGGTATACATATCTCGATAATTTTTAATGATATTATGTTCTGGTTTTTTTTTATATAAAACCATGCTATATTAGTATTTGAAGGCAGTCTGGATAATGCTCCTATGTGCAACGGTTTTTTTAATATAATTTTTTAAAGAAAAGACCAAAATATAAGAAAATTTTAGTTTTTTTAGAGTATAACTTCTAAAAATCAAGCTACGTCAGAACGAAATTTAGATTTTCAGATAGAGGGAACTTTCCTAAAAAAACCATACCAAACTTAGATGCGGCGAGTTGCGGCTGCGGGAGACAGGCCATTTTATACGAGGCAAAGTCGGAAAATTTGTGAGAACAACGGATAATTGTTCGTTATCTTTATACCCTACACCTTAAGGTAAGGGTATATTCACTTTGTCACGAAATGTGTAACGCATAGAAATAGAGACGATAGATATAGAAAAGTATATATATTCTTGATCAGCGTGACCTCCTGAGTTGATTTAGCCATGTCCGTCCGTCTGTCTGTATGTCTGTCTGTCTGTCTGTTGAAATCACGATCACAGGAGAACCGGTAAAGATATCGTGATGCGTTCGTTTTTGAGTTATGACAACAAAATTTCATTCCTGAGTATAGAGTAGCATTATCCGTTAATATGCCAAATATGGGCGTGATCCACTTAGGTTACACAGGGAAAAGATGGTTATATTGTTAAATATATAATGCAATAATAGGCAATATAATTGCAATATAGGCAATGACCACGCCTACTATTTATACAGAGGCGCTGCTAGGTCTCATGGAGCCCGGAACGGTTAATCAACTTGCAGCCCCAAAAATTCCTTGAAGTTACTACTTGATATCCACAACTGCCGCCCACGACATTGTGCCACCCAGAGTGGACCGCCACCCCCGCCCCACCCTAGCTTCACCACTTTTTTCAAAACTTTTAGGTGTAGGGTATCTAAGATTCGGCCAGGCCGAATATAGCTTTCTTACTGGTTTTATGTTAAAAGCATTTCTTAAGGGCGAAAAGTGCACAACAGCTATAGATTAAAGGCACTTTTAAACGTTACAATTGCTACTTAATTAAAATAGAAATATGACCCTTTAAGTTTTTATGTAATATCAGCAGGTAACAGATTCGCTAGTAGTAGCCTGCTATTAAGCCCAAACATCTGCTATATATTTTAAGAATTCTAGGTAGGTAGTCAAAAGCATATGTATATGTATATATGTACTGAAATTAATTTTATGATCGTTAACTTTATGACTAGAAATTGAATTCTGGAAGAGTATTTGAACGGGTACAAATAGGTTCATTCCACATTACTCTTGAATCAATGGCCAAGTTCACATACAAAGGTCTTGCTGACATTTATTTTGTCCGGAAGGGGGACGAAGATGTCATAACGAAGAATACGTCATAATGAAGGATCCATATTTTCTTCAAAGTAATGACGAAGAGTATAGTGAACATAAGAGAAAAATAAAAGGTTTCCTACATAACTTAAAAAAGCGGTACAAGGATGCTTGTCGAAAAAAAGAGAGAATGTGTGTGAAAAAGAAAATTTGATTGAAAACACCACCAGCCAAAAGGGACGATCCCGAAGGCGCAAACTTGGCATTATCAATGAAAGGATTTCTCAAGAAACCATAAAGGACTAATTTTTTCATTAACTACATCCAACACCAAATAAGAGGGATAAAGTTGAATTAATTGAAACCAGTAAGAAAGCTATATTCGGCCTGGCCGAATCTTAGATACCCTACACCTAAAAGTTTTAAAAAAAGTGCCGAAGCTAGGATGGGGCGGGGGTGGCGGTCCACTCTGGGCGGCACAATGTCGGGGGCGGCCGTTGTGGAAATCAAGTATTGACTTATTGCATTCTAGGCATTTTTGGGGCTACACGTTGATTAACCGTCCCGGGGTCCATGAGACCTAGCTACGCCTCTGTATAAATAGTAGGCGTCGTCATTACCTTTTCCAAAACAAAATAACTAGCTTAGTTGTTTTATAATAATAATACTGCTATAATATATATATATATATATATAATATACACGTTGATTAACCGTCCCGGGGTCCATGAGACCTAGCTACGCCTCTGTATAAATAGTAGGCGTGGTCATTACCTTTTTCAAAACAAAATAACTAGCTTAGTTGTTTTATAATAATAATACTGCTATAATATATATATATATATATCATGGACCCCGGGACGGTTAATCAACGTGTATTATACAGTATAGCAGTATTATATTTATATTATATATATATATATATATATATATATTATCAATATATATATATTATCAATATATATATATATATATTATCAATATATATATATTATCAATATATATATATATATATATATATAATATAAATATAATACTGCTATACTGTATATGTAGTGTAAAAGTGGGCGGACCGCACCCAGTTTTGATGTAATAATGTTTTTTTGTAAAACAAGTTGTTATCTAAAGTTTTATTCAGGAAGTTTATATATTTAACAATATAACCCTCTTTTGCCTGTGTAACCTAAAAGTGGGCGGGTCACGCCCATATTTGGATAATGCTACTCTATACCCAGGAATGAAATTTTGTTGTAATAGCTCAAAAACGAACGCTGATATCACATTTTTAATAAAAAATAGGCGTGGCCGTGGACCGATTTTGCCCATTTTCAATACCAACCTGCCCACCACATAAAACAATATATCTGCAAAGTTTCATCACGATATCTTCATTGGTTCTCCTGTGATCGTGATTTCAACAGACAGACAGACAGGCAGACAGACGGACGGACATGGCTAAATCGACTCAGGAGGTCACGCTGATCAAGAATATATATACTTTTCTATACCTATCGTCTCTAGTTCTATGCGTTACACATTTCGTTACAAAGTGAATATACCCTTACCTTAAGGTGCAGGGTATAAAAATTTAACAGCGAGCCCCAAACGCAAAAAAAGGATTTTGAAAAGTTTCCCGACATCAACAGAAGAAAAAAATTTACACCGAAGGAGCATTAGCTCTATTTATGGATTTGAAGCTCACAAAAAATCAATATATACAACTACGCAAGCGCACTAATGAGAAAAAGTGCAACGTTTTTCCAACGTTTCCAATATAATGAAATAGTTTCCATTAAAAACGAGTGTTTGCCATCAAAGGAAGCAATTAAAATAACCCCGAATTCAGCCGAGGTAAAAAAAAAAAAATTATGAGATAATGAATTTAATTTAATGAAAGTTTTTAAATAAAGTATTCTTCAAGTTAAATACATCCATAGTTATTTTATTTGCAAAGATTTCGTTGGATTATGCATAATTATCCATAATAATTATACATAATTCGATAAAAACTGAAATGCTCAAACCTTATTTATTCATGTTGTTATCACTCGATTTTTATCATCAAGGTGTCAGCTGAAAGCTAAAAGTTCGATCTATTTAACAAAAAAACCTCGTTGAAATATTCCCACGCGTTCAAAAGTTATAGATTTTTAGCCGCCTTCTGCAAAAATCAGCCCACTGTGGGCTGGAGATAACAGTTCAACGATAAGCATTTACGTTCGTTGGAAGTTATTAAAAAATTCGATTTTTACAGGAAAAACGTAACCAGTGGAAACTGTTGTTGTAAAGTGGTAAGAATCGTAATTTGCGATTCTGAGCGTAATTTACGCTGAACAGGATTTGGAAGAGCTGCAAAAGCGAATATAGTACAAAGCATAACGTACGATAAGCGTTCCGTTCGTTGTTAAGAAATATGGCGTTAAAATTGTAATATTAGTTGTAAGAGATGATGAAATAATGGTTGCACATTAATAGTTAATCTATATCGTATTCTTTATTTTGCAGACATAATCCTGGGAATAATAGACTGCTTCGTACATAATGTTTGAAAATCACAGAAATGAAATAAGAGAATAGGAAAAGTTTAAGTCATTTACTTCATGAAGCCTAATGAACAGAAAACGTCTGTAAAGATGATCCATATGTCAACCCATAATCATTGCGCAGGATCAACATGGGGTGGTCTTCCGTTGTGTCATATAGAATCGCAATCCGCGAATTCGAGAAAAATCGCATTATGTAGTCGACGAATTTTCTATTTACCCATTATACTCTCGGTTCTGTTTACGTGTCACGTACCACCAGTTGAAGCTTTCGATTCGGATGGAAAAAGTGTCCACAGATATCTCACAGCATCGAATACCACGCATATGCTGATCGGCAAAAATGGCGTCAATGATATTGATATAATTCTGCCTCATGACACATATCCTGGCTTCAGCATAAAGAATTTCAAAACCTTGCAGTCTCCTAACGATTCCCATACGGCAATACGATCGGGTTCCTATCATATGGGGCATAACGACTATTCAAAGTATTTCACTGTTTTGGAGGATGGTGTCGTAATGACTATATCGGACATTTCTCCATTAGTTAATCGTCCAGTTAATTTGGTCGTAGTCGAAGAAACCCCGAACACAACCAACACTCACAATTTGCAGTTGTTCGTCATGCACCGCAACGATATGTTGCGTTTCTCTGGCGCACTGCTGGATGTATGTGGGGAGGTGCGCGAAAATCGGCCCTCGGGCACACGTGTTCGTGGCATTCCTCTTATGCAAGCCTTCAGTGGCGATGTCCTTCAAGAACGCATGCTTAAGAAAAAAATACACTACACCATAAGTGATGGCAATGAGGACGACGCCTTTGCACTTCAGAGTCGCAAGTGTTGTAAAGGTGACGATTCAAGTAATACTTCCCTGATTTTGGATAGCGACGACGTATCCGGAGTCTGGCTTGTCACTAATCGGCCATTAGATCGAGAGTTGAAGTCGCAGTACGAACTCTCAATACAGGCATCCGATTTGAGAGAAATCGACAAAGCAGTCTTAAAAATAGCCGTCACCGTGTTGGATGAAAATGATAATCGTCCGGTATTTAAGGCCTTGGACTACAGATTTGCTTTTGCTGGTCAAAATGCTAACAGAGACAGTAACTCTTCTGTTATATGGAAACGGTTTAGTATACTTGGTAAAGTAGAAGCCACTGATGCCGATGGTGATAAGGTTGCGTACCGTCTCACTTCTCCGAGCAACGTAGTCGTAATTGTACCCCAAACCGGTGAGATTATGTTGGCCAGTGAACCTTCACATCCCGAACTATTTATTGAAGTTGAAGCACATGATCTACGCTATCCCAGCTTAGTTAGCGAAAAGCCCGCTAAAGTCCGCATCGAATTTCTCTCGCCCGAACCTATTTCGTTCGTTATGCAACATCTCGAGCACCAGGCGATAAGTGACCAATCACATAATCGTGAAAAACGTAGGGTAACGCGTGCGGTACGCCCTACAAAGCGTATTGAGTTCACCGAAGCAGATGGTGACACCGAAGGAAAGTCCGTGTTCCAACTAGAGAAGGAAACAGATAAGGAAACATTTAAAATACGCGATGAAAATCCTTGGGTCACAGTGGAAACAAACGGCGCAGTGCGTGTAAAGAAGAAATGGGACTACGAGGAGTTGGGCCCAGAGAAGACGATTGACTTTTGGGTCATCATTACAAATATTGGACATAATGGTGAGTACTGCCTATACTTGTATTATTACTGTTATAATTATAAAAAGGATTGAGTTCAAATCACCAGTTTTTAAACTGCGATATCCTTAGAGAAATTGTGTGTCATAATTAACCAAGTTTTCTAGACCTCTGAATGAATCATCTTTAACTTAATTCAGTACGTAAGCCCGAAATGTCATTAAGATGCCATTGGCGAATGGGCGTCTATGTAGATATATTCATACACAAGTAAGATTTCCTTAAAGACTTAAAATCATTAAAATTTTTTTTTGTTATAGTTTCTTGAGCAGCTACTTAGATCCGTAAATCATGATGAGATTTTTAAGCTGCATCAAAAAATGCTGCGCGTTTCCATTGCGTAGATCGAGCATAAGGCTCTTAAAAATGCTATGCCCGAAGACAGCAAACTGACGTTGTCTGGATGCTTCCTGGACACCTTGTTCTCATCTGTACTATAGCGTATTTCTCATTACACCTTTACACGGATTTGAATTTTGAATTGTAAATTCTGTGCTTAGAAAACTGATTAAGTAACTGTTGTGGTATGTTTCTGCGCTCCTATTTTTTATGGATTGCATAAATTCTCAAATTTATATGCCCTGAAACCTTTTATGTAAGCTATTTCCTGAACGGTCATTACGATATGTAACATATTATGCACATTATAGATAAATTTTGTTATAGGGTATAATAAGGGAAAGCGTTCAACGAATGACTTCAGCATTTCATTAGCGTTGCCAATGTAGTTGCAATATTTTTTCGAAAGTTGGAGCCTATAAGCACAATGAAAAAGTAATATGTGATAATAGTAATCTTCGTTCAGAACATCCTTTAAAACTACTATTGATGTGTATAAAACGAATAGCAGAAGCTCCACAGTTTTCCACCTACACAACTTATCAAGACCGCGAGGCTTCCTTGCAAACTCAGACGGCATAAGAATATAATGATGTTAGTTTTTCTGATATATGTAGAATTTCTTTGTATTTGAAATGGCAGTGCAAAGTTTCCCCCTCAACCAAACACTTCAGGATTTTCTTGCAAACACCAAGATAAAGCAGTGCTGACGGAAATTCCGATATAATTTTAATACCTATTTTTTCAATAGCGGATTTATTTTCTTTAAAATAGTCCTTGTGATGGGACGGGTATTTTCTGTTTGAAAAATCTTCATCCGTTCGTAGTTGAGCTACGCGAAGAATATACATATGTCATATCGTTGCCGACGCGGATTCCCACTTAGTTGCATCTGCGATGTCCGTGCAATCCGCAAACAAAGGCTCGAGCTGGGACATCATATAAAAGCGCACATCGATACCTTGAGGGAGATACAAAATCCCGATTCATTAGCTCTGAAATTTCTTCGATATAGTCGTGCAAATATTGATCAATACTACGCAGCTTTTGATTCCGTAAATAAAAACCTAATAAAAATACCTCAGAACTAAGAAATACAACCTTTATCTATAAAGTGACCCAATATAGGCCACAAACTTCTAATTGAACTTTTGAATAAGGGCAGACCGTCAATACCCACATCTACAATAAACAAAGATGATTAATATTTCGCAACTTGGATTTATTGGCCTCTAAATAAGGTTTTATTCCTGCGTGTGAATATTGTCCAGGTGCCATGTTCGGGTCTTTGCTTTTTGTTTTTTGGGAGACTTCAAGGAACAAGAATTTTTTCTGAATTTAGAACCTGCAAAAGTTCATCACAGCACCTGCCACCTGGATTGTGCTTTTGGTATCAGTTTGCTAGATTGCATTCAAGACAATATTCAGTGGTGGAAAGTGGTTTAAATTTATCCAAATCTGGGTCATGAACTTATTTATTATTTGATGTATTGCTTGATTCAGACTGAGGAAAAGACGAAATGGAATGCGGCTGTTTTCGCAAGCTTACAGCTAGTCTGCGTAAATTTCTGCTCGAAAACTCATCCATTTTATACTTATGAGCAAAAAGTAAAGCCAGTTTGTTTTTAACTTGGAAAATTTTTAGTTATTCGTCTAAATCTATATCATCCCCTTCAAAGTAATCAGAATCCGAGGTGTATAACCTGTGCCAGCGATTTTGTCAATCTTTGAAACACTTCTGAAACGTGATGGGTGGAACGATGTGCATCGAATTTTTTATGAAAAAGTCTCGAAGATTATAAAAATCGAAAAATTTACTTTTAGTTGCTCAGAAAACACAACGCAACTAACCAAAGAAAATACTTACTGACTGGAAATTCTGCACAGAATGAATGACAGTGCTGCGAACCTAAAAACAAAGAGATTTGCTCGAATCACTTCACCCGCGCAACGTTTTGTTCACACAGTAAATACATTTTTTGTGATATTTAATAATATTAATTATGTCAATGACTTACTTGTTTTACTCGCTGAATGCAGTTTAAAATATATCGCCACACAAATGCAGTCTATAAAACAATCTCTTATAAAACAAAAACAACTCCTATTTAACTGCCGAATTCTATAAGAATTGAAGAATATTACTATTGGGAAAAATTAGTCGGGAACACAATTTAAGTTTTATACAAAAAGTTTAATTAATGAACTTAATAAGCTGAATAGAAAAAATCGACTGAAAACATTTTTACAGAAAATCTTTCTATGAAAAAATATTTCAATGATATATAATATATCATCGATTTACATGTACATATACATATGTATATTTACAAAAAGTAATTTGATTAAAGTATAATTCCAACAGCAATAACATCATTCTCAAATTCTTCCGGCAACCATGTGCCGGCTGATCTTATATTATTCCACGAATTCGGAACTGTAGTTCCGCACACACATTTTGGTTCTGCATTTGCTTCTGATGACTATGTAAGCGAAGATTTACAATCTCCGTATAAATTGCACTTGTATTTTCGTATAACGACCCGCTTATATTTAAAGTACTTTGAATTTCTTCAATCCATCATTACACTGGATGATTTTCAAAGTACTTTCGATTCTTTACCAGTGGATGTGTTTATTATGAGTAAAAAAATTTTCCGATTTTTTTGAAGCGTCCACAACAGATTAATAATATTAGATTTTAATTTAATTTTTTATTAATTTTAATAAGGAAACATTGTTCATGTTCATTCATATGTCCAAGGAATTTGCAATTATACTTGGGGCTACGCCACAACGAAATGACGCTGCTCATTTCCACCTCTCTAGACATTTAAATAAACATAACACCCGCTTTTGAGCAACAGACAATTCTCGTGTTCTACATGAGACACCACTCCATCTAAAAAAAAAATTGACGGTATGATAGCGCTATTTACTCAGAACATGTGTTTGGGCCATACTTTTTTGAAGAACGGTACCGCACCATGTTGAATGAGTTCTTATTTCCCAAACTGAATGATTTAGAGGTGAAGGATACCTGGTTCCATCAACACGGCCACACAGCGCCCACACAGCACACGACACTATGGAGAGTTTGTAGAACACTTTTCCAGGCCATTTAATTTCTCGATTAGGAGATTTTGGTTGGCCAGCTAGATCACCCGACTACTTTCTGTGGGGTTTCTTAAACGGGCTGATCTATAAACAAGCCGCAGGCTCTTCAGCCCTCAAGAACAACATTCGCTAAGAAATCGACAATCTAACGCCGGAAATCTTTACGAATGTAATGCAAAATGCCATAAAATTTCATTTTCGACACGTGAAAAAAATATATTTATTTCTTCAAATAAACAAATTACATTTTTAATTACAGTAAATCAAATGATACATTTTGCGCCACGTTATACATTGCATATAGAAGCAGGCCATAGGCTTCTCCACAAAAAATAAATCACAAATTAGTTTATATTCTATTATACATTTGTAAAATCTTAACCCACAATTTACATAAATTAATAACTGCAAATATGTATATTTTACATTTTTACTTATTTAACATTCCTATAAACATTTTTGTTTCCTACTCTTTCCTTTTTTTATATTCCAATATTTGTTATATTGTTATGTTATAATTTGTGTTACATACATACAGGTAAAACAGGTAAAAATTAATTAAGTGTAATAACATTAATGAGTATAATATAATAATGTTAGTTTAAGAAACTAAGGATTTTTTTAAGCTACATAAATGGGATCAGTCACCTGGGTATACGAGCTGTCGTATCTGTTCATAATGTATCGCGTATTTCGAATTTCAATTGCACGGCTGTAGCGGTTCGAAAAAAATCTTTTTATTTTTAGATTGGCAGCACTGTCATCCATACCTGTCTAAAATTTCACGTCATTACGTGTTTTCTTTGGTTAGTTTCGTTGTGTTTTCTGAATGGTCTTCAATTAATTTTTCGATTTTTCTTTTATTTCGAGTTTTTCGGTCGGTATAATTGACTCAGTTCTCGCACAGGATCGATGTTTGCCGAAACAACAGCAGTGGACAATCTTCAAGAAATTAGTCACTAAAATTAGTACGTCCACGCTAAAATTCGGAAAACGAGACATACATATACTGTATTTTTGGATGGTGCTTAATCACGGGCTGGGCAAATTGAAATAATCTGTTATCTCAAATAATGATTTTATTTCAAAATTAAATAACGCGTTATCTCAAATAATTCGTTATTTCAAAATTAAATAACATCATTATTTGAAATAACCATGCAAATGCGATAATTATTCCGAATAATTTCTGAAATAAATATTTTAAAGAACGCGTTATCTCAAATAATTCGTTATTTCAAAATGAAATAATATGATTATTTTAATTAACCTGCAGATGCGATAATTATTTCAAATAATTTCTGGAATAATTATTTGAAATAACATTCTCAGTTGAAATAAAGTGGCCATTTGAAATGATCACGCAGATTCGATAATTATTTCGACTAGCTAGATTTTGGAGTAACCAGTTTTTAAGCGAATGAAAAGAAACTCTGGAACTATTTAACTTTATTGGAATTAGTACGGATATAAATAATACATTTATGTTTATTAATGCATAAAAATACATGATACACGACAATATTCATGATTTAAGTAGATTTGGGCAAAATTAATGAATATTGTATTGTACTCGTATATCTAAATTTTATTAAATAAAATTTCTTTGGTGTACTAATGTGTACCGCTGATTTTAATGCATTCATTGATCGTGTTATCTATGTGTATCTATCGTGTTATATCTATGTGGACGTGTTATCTCAACCCTTATCGAAAGCAGTTCTTAATTCTTCAATTCCGGAAACTTTTAGGGTTTCCGTAGGAATCGTAGGAATCTACGTTTTAGATTCTCGTATGGTTATTTCCAATTTTTTATAAATTCTTGTTACTCTTACATTAGCTGGTCTAAAGTACACTGATAATCAACGAGTCATCATCCATGTCAAAGATGTAAACGACGAACCGCCCTATTTCATCAATCGTCCTCTTCCGATGCAGGCGGTAGTTCAGCTGAATGCGCCTCCAAACACACCGGTTTTCACTTTGCAAGCACGGGATCCTGACACCGACCACAATATTCACTACTTCATTGTACGCGATCGCACAGGTGGACGGTTTGAGGTCGACGAGCGTTCCGGTGTAGTGCGTACCCGGGGAACTGATCTCTTTCAACTCGACATGGAATATGTGCTGTATGTTAAGGCTGAAGATCAAAACGGCAAAGTGGATGATCGGCGCTTCCAGAGCACCCCTGAGGAGAGGCTGTCCATTGTTGGCGGCAAACGGGCGCCGCAATTCTATATGCCGAGTTATGAAGCAGAAATTCCGGAAAATCAGAAAAAGGACTCAGAGTAAGTCTCACTTAGTGTGAGAAGTAGACAATAGATAAGGCTTGAAATGAATGGTTATCATCTTGAGACGAATTATCATTCTTCTGTTCCAGGTTTTGCTTTATTAGAAAAGAATACGTTTTTAAAAAAATTTTATGAATTTTAACAAAATAGTTCAGAATACGTCCTCTCAAATCTATTACTGGAATACTAACAAATATAGTTCCGACATTGCTCATTCAATGTTAACAACTTTTGCTCAACAAATGTTCAGATATCCGGTTTAGACTTTTTAGACGATAGATGGAATTTTGCATGAGAACTCAGCAACTTGAGCTGAGATATATAGAAACAAGAAATAAAGTTGGAGTTCGACTCTTTTTAGGAGGTGACTCGTGCTTGTCAGGTCGCTTTTTTCCGTTACAAACAAAAAGGCAGGTCTTTACCTTTACGCAATCCTACTTTTTCTTGAAGTTGTTCTTTTCCTAAAAGTGTTATACAGGGTGTAACGTATAAGGTACGCCAAAAAGCTAGGACGGGTAGGTTGGGTCGAGACAAGAAAAAAATCGGTTGGAAGAGGGGGTGTGCATTTTCCCCCGTTTAGGCGGGAGGGGCCATTTTCTAAAAACCCGACTTGACATCGGAAAAAAAAATATTATTAAAAAATAATTGTTAGATCTAAATAACTTTTGCTTGCTGATTTTCAGAGCCGAATATCCGCTTCTTAATATCCTTTTTAAATTAGGTTCCTACGTCGAACAGTTTTAGAGAAAATCAATGCCAAAGTTAAAATTTTGAATAAAAATTCCGAAAAAAATTTTTGGTCACAATTTTTTGGCTACTTGTGTTTTATTACTGGTGCAAAAATATGGAAGAAGAAAGGAGTTTAGTTCGTAATTTTCAATTTGCTCAGGAACTACACAAGATGGATCATTCGTGCTTGAAGTATTTTCTTTAGAATTGATTGGAGAATTTTGTTATCGGAAAAATATTTATACTTAATACCGTATTTTTAAAGAAAAATTGCGACCAAAAATTTTTTTTCGGAATTTTTATTCCAAATTTTAAGTTTGGCATTAATTTTCTCAAAAACTTTTCGACGTAGGAACCTAATTTAAAAAGGATATTAAGAAGCGATATTCGACTTTGAAAATCAGCAAGCAAAACTTATCTAGATCTAAAGATTATTTTTTAATAATATTTTTTCCGATGTTAAGTAAGGGTTTTTAAACGGTGGAAAACGTACCCCTCCCCCCCCTCCCATACGATTTTTTTCTAGTCTCGACCCAACCTACCCGTCCTAGATTTTTGGCGTACCTTATGCGTTACACCCTGTATAATACAATTTTTTTCTGGGTAAAAACCAAACGTAGAAGTTTCATTCTCTAAGAACTTTTCAGTAAAATTTTGTTATTTATTTATTATTATTTATCTTTACATGGGTTCCAACTTAAACTTGAATGGATTGATGATAAAAAGAAACGATAATGAAATATGCTGGATGAAAATTTTAATTTCTAACATCCTACAAGTTTATTTTCTTAATTTTATTATTATTATTAATATTGATTTTTATAGTATCATATCAGTTAAGGCGAAATCCTTCGCCGACCGTGAAATTCGCTACACGTTAAAGGCCCAAGGACAAGGAGCTGGAACATTTAATATCGGGCCTTCGTCAGGCATCGTGAAATTGGCAAAGGAGTTGGATTTCGAGGACTTACGGCAGCCTCATGTTTACTCATTGATTGTGACCGCCACCGAGGACTCCGGCGGTTTCTCTACTTCTGTCGAGGTAGGTTTGGAATAGGTGTACATGTTTTCATGCACATTTTGCTATAAGAAATATTGAAGTTTTGTAATAGTATGCCCAAAAAGGAAATGTATGAAATTTTATTAATTTTCGGGGAATGTCTAATGATATTTTCATTTTCTATGTGACTTTGAAATATTTGAGAATATATTTTAAAGGCACCAGTACCAAAAACACATTTTCTAAGATGCATACGTAATGTTTTAGTTTATTTTTGAAATTTCGTGATTTCTTTCTTCCTACAGCTTACCATACGCGTCACTGATGTGAACGACAACGCTCCTAAATTCGAACTACCCGACTATCAGGCTCATAATGTGGATGAGGACATTCCACTCGGAACCAGCATTCTGCGCGTCAAGGCTATGGATTCAGACTCGGGCGCCAATGCGGAAATAGAATATCTCGTCTCTGACGATCACTTCGCTGTGGACTCCAACGGCATAATAGTCAATAACAAGCAACTGGATGCGGACAATAACAACGCATACTATGAATTTATTGTAACGGCTAAAGATAAAGGTGAACCATCGAAATCCGGCACTGCAACAGTGCGTGTCTATACAAAGAACAAGAACGATGAGGAGCCGAAGTTTTCACAGCAGGTTTACACGCCAAATGTGGATGAAAATGCGGGCCCGAACACACTTGTAACCACTGTGGTTGCTTCTGACAAGGATGGAGACAATGTGCGGTTTGGCTTTGTGGGAGGCGGCACCAGTTCGGGACAGTTCGTGATCGAGGACATCACAGGAGTTATACGACTACACAGTAAGGCCATCTCACTAGATCGCGACAAGTATGAGTTGAATGTGACGGCAATGGATGACGGTTCATGCTGTGTGAATGGCGACCAGATGATACACACTTCGACTGCGGTGGTCGTGGTCTTCATAACAGACGTAAATGACAACAAGCCGGTGTTTAAGGACTGCGGTACCTACTATCCAAAGGTAGAAGAAGGAGCACCGAATGGCAGTCCCGTAATTAAGGTTCAAGCCACGGATGAAGACAAGGGAGTCAACGGGCAGGTGAGGTTAAAAAAGAGATCAGATAATTTTGTAATCAATTGTAGAGTTCAGTAACATATTTTAAATGGAAAAAATACATACGTAGTCATTCACCGGCGTTTGTGTCTACATATATCTGATCTTATAAACACTAAGTTATTCATGGTCACAATTTTGCTATATATGTATTAACCTCGGAAGATTTGTACAAAATACCTCTGCTTATGGTGCAAAATGTATTGTTTTTTTGGTCTCGTCTTCTTACGTTCCGAACAATTTTATTTCATGACTAATTTCTCGTTTTTTCTTTTCATCAGGTTAAATATTCTATTGTACAACAGCCCAATCAGAAGGGAACGAAATTCACAGTCGACGAAGAAACCGGCGAAGTCTCCACTAACAAAGTGTTTGACCGCGAAGGCGATGACGGGAAGTTTGTATCGGTTACGGTGAAGGCAACCGATCAGGGCGAGCCTAGCTTGGAAGGTGTTTGTTCTTTTACCGTAGAAATAACTGATGTCAATGACAATCCACCTCTCTTCGATCGACAGGTAACAAAATCAAATCTCAATACACACTACTAATTAAGCCCACCAATCAATTTCAGAAATACGTTGAGAACGTGAAACAGGACGCCAGCATCGGAACCAATATTTTACGCGTCTCTGCCTCCGATGAGGATGCTGACAACAACGGCGCTATTGTATACAGTCTAAGCGCACCCTTTAATCCCAACGACCTGGAGTACTTTGACATACAGGCAGAGTCCGGTTGGATAGTGCTGAAGAAGCCGCTTGACGTAAGTGTTTGATTTCCGCATATCGAAATCTACAGCTTCTCGATATATTTACTCGTATATCTTCTTAAGTTTTCCTGCCGAATATTAATCATTCCTCTTAGTCGTACTAACCAGTAATTGAGAAACCCTCTTTATAATTATTCTACCTGTTGCATTTTGAAAATTAGTAACACGAGTGGAGTAGGCTCGCTTTGGTAGCAATTAAAGGGAACGCAAAGTGTGAGTGCTCAGTCAGATACTGATACGGAAATTGTTTGCGAATGAATGTCGATTTATAAGCGAAAGAATGTCGACAAGAATAGATAAACAATTGAATCAGATTTATTTCTATGGAACCTATGAAATCTCTAAATATTTACTTAAATTTTGATATAAATTTGTAAAATTTTAAGTATTTAAATTTTTAAATCTGGTTAATTTAATATCCTTAAGAGCACTCTTATTTTTATTTAAAATAACAAAATGTTTTTTATTTATGTAAAGTTGTGTGCTTCTTTTCAATAAGTTTTCGTTTTGTAATGTGCTTTCATTTATTATAGTTTCTGCAAAAAATACAAAAGTTTTTTTCTTCCATTGTAAGCAGTGCAAATTTTTGGAAGAGAAATGAAGATATTAAAATTAGTACATTCAGATTTTAAAGCTAATTTTATTAAACGAGGGATTTTTGAGTTGAAACGACCACCATACAAATAAAAACCATTTTTTTTATTTATAGTTCATATCAAATTCGGCGACTTGTCAAAAAAAAAAAATAAAAAACCGAACAACTGTAAATTAAAAAAAAAATGTGTCTATATTTTTTTAACATTTTCACCAAGCAAAAATTTTTTATCACAATAGCGATATGCAATCATTTTATCTGTAAGGCTTTTGGGGTGAAGAGTGTGCTTGACCTAATGTATATTTTGGTTTTATATCTAAATGGTACTATCATAATTGGCCAACATAAATCCGTGACTTTTTCGTAACATGCAACTAAAATGTAATTAGAAAAACCAACTATAAAAACATATCAAATATATTACTTGGGTTTCTGAGCTGGCGCTGCAAACGTAATTTTCTGTACATCGCGGCAATGTACTCATTTCGTTTCTTGAGTAAGGAACCATTTAATTAATTTTGATTGTTGTTTCAAGCTAAACATATCCCGCCTGCCCAAATCCTAATTTTTTACTAACATCCCACTCTTCTGGACCAGTTATTGAATTTTTGGTGCGACTAAACGGTTTTTGAAACACTACTAATTTGCCTTAAACAAAAAGTCTTCTAAAAGAAGTATACAAGTCTGCAGAGGCGAGTGATTTATATAATTTTTATTAAACTATATTTGCTTTAATTTAACTGCACTTTTTTGTGTTATGTATATTTAAGTTTATGGTTTCCAGTTATACCAATTGAGTTTAATAGTATTTAGGCTAATGATAGACGTACTTGAAAAAATTGTTAAGTCAAGCGTATAAACTTATTTTCATATTTTCTTATTATTTACATATCCCAACGACTTCGAAAAACTAATACTGGGTACCTCTCATAATATAAAAATACAGAGTTGCTATCCCGTAAGTACGAACACTCTTCCGCTCCTCATTCATTCAGACATTTTGGTCAGTCACTATAGTGTAAATATTGCCCCACATAAGAGGCTATCAACTTGTCTAATTTATTTAAAACCACGTCTCTCTAATTATGAGCTGTGTTCAGAAGCCTGGCAGTTAGTCAGCAGCTTAGTTAATTTTTCATAATCCATTAAAAGAAGTACAGATTCAAATATGTTTCTGATTCATTATATGTAAGCCTGATGCAGATTAAAACATACTCGGAATTGAAACGATCATACATGTGTTCCAGAAAATGATAAATACTCGTAGGAGTTATGGTACAGTTAGTTAAATCAGAGGCAGTTAACAAAATATTGAGATATAAATGTTCGTGACCTGTGTTGTAAAGATGGCCTTATTACATAGAGCTAATATTCAGCATTATGAAAATATGTATAAAACGATTAAATCTGAATTTTCTCTTAATAAAACCATCATCAGTGTCTTTGTACACACCTTTCGCATAGCTCACAGATAGTATATCAACGAGTACGTACTTAATCAAAGGAGGTATAAAACCCATATAATTCCATTCTCATTTCAGCTTCCAAGAGTTGCTAATTCTGCTTTAGATACGTACGTTGCTTTGAACACCATAACTGTTACACAATGGATATTGATGCATGACAATTAAAGAATTTTTGAAATGCAGACATTACGAGCGAAAATACAATTTTTCGTTTAAAACAATGGAGTTGCTTTTACAACGAGAGAACTCTCACTCTTTGGCAATTTCTCAATTTTTTTAGTTGTTTTGCAATTTACTATTGCAATAAGTACTAGGAAATAGTATCACAAAAGAAATAGTAAGATTTTAATGTCTCATCAGACATTATCACGCAACCAGAAAAGATAAGATGATAAATTCACAACATGTAACACATGCATCAATACCCATCCTGTAATACCTACTATAAAAGTCAAAAGACGTGAAGACAACATCACTGATCTAAACATAAATGTGTGGCGACCTTCCCTTAGTTACCTTCCGTTCATCAAAACACAAATTAAGTATTTTATAAGTTCGGGCTTGGGGTAAAATTGTAATTGTAAATTTAGAGATCGTTCATGACTGTCCACCACATCTATCCAACGTTAAGTCCATTCTAATCCTCAATCATATGTAACAATTTACATCGATTTACATTAAGTTAGCATTGATGTACTAAAATCTTTTGTTGTTTATATTTCTATTTAAATAAATTAATTTAACGTTTCTTTCATTTCATTTTTTATTAAAAAAACTCGACTTTAATTGTTGGCGTTATTATTGAACATAAATAACATTACGACCACGCCATGCACTGACGTTATTGCGTCACGCAATAGAGAGACCGTTACCGCTTGCGAGTGCGTGCCTCTGATAGAGGCGACCCGCCTTCTCTCTCTGATGTCGATGTCGAGCTTGATGTCGTCGACCGCAATAACAAGCCTCCAATTTGGGACAAAAGCATTTACGGTCCAATCCATATACGAGAAAATGTAACAGTTGGTACAGTGGTAACATCGGTGAAGGCAAGGTTTGTATGCTCATCACCCTAACGACTAAATCAGGATGTAGCTAAGCTAAGCATTAACAATCTGCTGCATCTGTAGTTCTAACAAAAGTAAAATAGTAGTATTTAATACGTTTCTTCCACCTTTCTGTACTAAATATTGTCTACTACTAAACCATTCACACACGCGTCACGTGCGGAAATAATTTTTGGAATTTCCCGTTGTTTGTGATGTGTTCTATATAACTTAACGCTCGGCGTTTGCATTTTGCAGCGGCCCCATTTCCTAACATGGGGTTAGAAAATCCATTTTTGAATTTTGACTAAGCTAAAATGAAACATACTCTTAACATCATTAGTTTGAAAACGTCCTCTCCTCCAACGTAAAACCAATTTATAATAGACCACTAAAATGTTAAAAAACCTGGTCAACCCAAATCAATCGTACTCACAAACACTATCCCCGAAGCGCTTACATTTATACAGGGTGTTGGTACTTGTGGCAGGTGGTGTTGGTTCACATGAAGTGATATTTCATAAGTTCTTTCGCAGGCGAGAAAATTGTTAAAACCTATTTTAGGCACAGGTTTAAATTAAAATGAGTAACCGCAAAGTCTAAATAACACTACTATTTTCTTCGTATTCCTATCCAAAAATATATTTTTAGAAATATGATTGCACAGTGATATTATTTATGGTTGGTTTCACTTGTATGTATGTAATGCATACCCATTTTAAAATTTTTATATATATTTTCCCCTTTTATTTCACAAACTACGTTCAGACATTTAATTTTATAATAGTATTTTACAGGTTTTGGTTTTAATTTTTTCTGGTGGTTAGCATTGGTATCCATCATAAAAAGTAGAACTTGATAAAAGCTTTTTACGTGGACTTTGATTTTGCAAAATCCGATAAAAACTATCCTCAATAGCAAGTCAATGAACTCAATTTATGAGTTCAATAATTAAATGCATAACATAAGTATGCATTTAGTTATGCAAATGTAATTACATACGGTAAGGTCGGTTCCATTGATTTTTTTACCTTTTGACATTACATTTCGAAGGAATGTGTTTATATTTACATTATTTTTAGACACCGATCTAAGTATTTACATTTATCTTTATTAATTTTATACAATTACGTTCAATGAATTAGCTAAGCTTCTGCATATATTGACATGTACCCATGTATACAAGTACATTCTATGGGTTATATTACTAACAATTTGCACTGCTACGTTTTATTTTTGAATGAACTGGAATAGAGTGGGTCGTGTTGCGCTGTAGGATACGAAAGCAAGAATGAAATTTGTGAATAGGTGAATGGATTTTCAAAGTAGACATTATTGTCATTACCAATAATTTAGCAGCAGTTACTATCAACAAATAACAGGGTATCGGGGGTTAGTGCTTTTTGTTTAATTTATTTTTTTAATTTTTTCTTGTTTATCAATTAAAATTTTTCATATAAAAATAACTTTTTATGTACCCAACTAAGAAATAAACGAAATGGATTTGTTTTTTGCTTATTTTTATTTCAAACAACATTAATGCAACCACAACGTCGACAACAACAACATGTTCGTTCAAAATTGACATATTTTTGCGACGCCATTTTGAACAACAATACAAACCAAACAAATTTTTGAATTTGCGCACTTATGCACAACGCAGAGAGAAACATACAAATTAGAAGCAATGGCCCAGGATAAAGGCTATCCGCCATTGTCGCGTACTGTGGAGGTGCAGATCGATGTGGTCGATCGCGCGAACAATCCACCCGTCTGGGATAATACCGTATATGGGCCGATTTATGTGAAGGAAAATATGCCAGTGGGAGGCAAGGTCGTCTCAGTCAAAGCCAGGTCTGTTGCACTAAAAAAATGGTTTGCAATATCCTAGTTTATATCCTTTAAACTTAGTAAGTTTTTTTATAACGTAATTCACAAGAGTGAAAACATCCGTAGGTTTATTTTCAGTTTTCCTTTTCCTTTTAGCATCTGCTTTTTGATTTTTATTTGTGTATTGTATTTCTGAATGTTGTTGATGCACCAAATCCATAAAATTCTTGCTGTCGTGTGCTAGTCGTGTAGCTATACTTGATTCCTGTCGTTATTATCCCAAAACCATTTCTTGTAGTTAACATCCTAGCTCCTAAACTCAAATATATTCCAAGTTAACATTAAACATCCGTGTACACTAGCCAAGCATAGACTTGCTTTTGCTGTTATTATTTTTATTAAGTCTCACTTTTCAACATTGGTTGATCGTGGCAGAGCTGAGCAGCTTTAAATACGCTTCACATAAGAAAGCACCTGAATCATCACCATCTCGTCGTGTATATACATGTGTAAAGCAAACATAAATATTTATTTATGGAATTTTATTTAAAACTGATAACAGATTTTTCAGTTTATATGTTTGTACTGTGATTCCATGAAACCGTGGTAATGAGACTTTCTTAACACTTTGTAAACTGTTTCTGCACATGCAATCTTTACCGTTATGATTCAATATGAGTGGCATACGCAGCAAGAAATTGGACTAAAAATATTTTTCTACTGCGTGGAAGACAATGAAAGTAACTTTCCCATGACATCTCGCACGTAACTGTAACTGTATCTTATCTGCTTTAGGAAATATTGACCTTTAATTGGCTGATCATCTTCGACCTTCAACCGCCCATAAATCCTAAACGGAGGCCACGTCCCAAAAAAGGGGCTAATATTTCCGAGAATAACGGTAAAAAGTAACCGTAAAAAAGGTCATCAAAATCGTTTCCTACCCCAAGTTGTTCTCAGCGTCATGAGGCTTCGATCGAATCGATTCTATTTTCTCCCTGACGTCGAGTTTACGCTGTTTTTTCGGAAATGTGTTAAAAATGTCGGAAACTCTTCGCCGAAAATAATAAAGTGGTGCTACATTCCTACAAAAAAAGTAAACAAAAACCATATGTTTTTGATATTAACAAAGGAAAATTACAATGCGGAACAAAAAGTAAAAATGTTTGTTTTGATTTTTGTATTTCTACTGAAATAATGTATGAAAATCCATTGTAATAATTATTAGTTTCACAATTGTCCACAGAGAAAATTTTTGTATGCGGTACTATACAACAAATTTGCTGGAGAAAAAACACGAATAGCAGAAATGCAGAAATGATGGACATGTTGTAAACAAGTTTTTGACTAGCGCCTTGCATATTCATCTTGGCCAACTTTTTTTACGCTAGGAAGTTCTGACGCTGACGCTGTTCGGTGTGCTTCAGCATTTAAGCTCTCAGCTTTCAGATTTGAGTTCACGCAAATAGGAGGAACTTCTGCAAAGCCTAAGAAAATGTTTGCTGTCGGCGAGGCCAAACTGTATACAACAGTATGAAACGTCAACTTGTTGTTTTTGTAAAGATTGCTATTTGTTTGCTCTATGTGTAACCACAACAGGGCAAACGATATTCGTAGTGTAATATCGGCATTACCTCTTCTAAAAGCTGCCTCTCATCGCTTTTATTTCCAATCTTCCACACTTTTATATTGTTTGTAATTCTAGATTATACTATGATTATACTATGACTGTTCTGTGAGGTTTTTTATATCTTCTGCTATCTCGTAAACTTTTATCCTGTTTATGCAGAACAAAAATTATTTATTTTTCATCATTACTAAGTTCTTTTGTTTTTCGACCCATATTGCGGATTATGCATGACTCCGATTATCTATTATTGATGAGTTCTTAGAAGGAAACACACTGAATTATGCACTTTTCGATTTTCATTGTTTTAACGGTTTTTACCGTTGCTGCTCATCTACTTTGATTAGTATAAAGTACTATAAGTTTTCAAATATTTTATTGGATGCGTATTTTCGTTTCATTTGAATAATGGTTTATCATTTGAAAATATGAGTTCGATTGTACATAATTTCCTCAGGATTTGTGTCAGTGTGCTAAATGTTTTACAAATTCATAATGTTGGATTTTCTTTTTATTGTGCCTGTAGGTGCGAAATGCAAGGTGTTCAAGTACTTTATTGACCCACTGCAATGTAGTGCGTTTTGGGAACAACCAATCCAATCCGGATTAGGTTAAGTTCTCGAGCATATGCAGAAAATTGTTATAGTTATTACGAAACAATATTAGAAGGAGCTTTTTTCTTGTTTGATGTAAATAAATGTATGTATGTTATTATATAAACGTATGTATGGAGATGTTACGCCCATTAACATTTGAAACTATACAGTGATCCGAGAAGCGCTGCGGCAGCACATCGGAATCGCTGCTTTGCCAGCGAACAGCTTTTTAGGTTGGATGGAATAATCAAGTTCCGAGAGTATTTTGGAGAGCGAGAAACTAGAAACAAAAATATTGTACATCGAAAAGAAAGAAAATTTTTGTTTTAAATTACTCTCACATTATTTTATTTTCTGACTTCTGGGTTTGAACCAAAGACTGGAAACTCAACTCATTTCGTCGAGCTCAAAAAAATGTCCGTCCGCGTGTTCTCGTACAGTGTATTTGAATTTCATAGTGAAATTGTTTCCTTGTTACAAGTAAAAACCTGCACACCGTCACAAAATGATGGGGTGAGTTAGTGGCAGGGATACCAACGACACAACTTTATTATTTGTTTGGTTTTTAAGTAAACATTAATAGGAAAATACTTTGCATTTAAAAGTTTTCGCGGTTTTGTCGATTTCTTAGCGGTTGGGAAATATTAAAAAGTAATGTAAACTTACTTGTTTTTGTAATTTTTCATTTTTCTTTTATTTAAATTAAAATGAGTTAGCACAAATAAATTCACAATTCATTTACTTACACTAAAATTAGATAAACACAAATAAATTCACAATTCATGCATTTAAATGAAAATTCATTTAAATGAAGGACCAAACGAACTAAAATTACAATTAAGTAAATGTTAAACTAAATTACAGATTAATATTCAACAAAACATGTTGAATACTGACTATATTCGTAAATCGAGCAATTTTTATGAAAATGGACTTCATTTTACTTGCAAACTATTTAATATTGTGCAACTATATGAAAGCGAAAAAAGAGTTTCTAGTCTTGTAGTCTTTGGTGTTAAGGGATCGGTTGAAGAAACTGAAGACACACAAACCCAATAATTTTGACAGCTTCTCAGAGCATGCACATTTGATTATTATATTACGGGTATCAATAGATCTTTTTCGTATCCTTAGAGAATTGTATAAGCTTCAAATTGCCTCATGACTTTACAACGAAAGTCCTGATACTCTGATATTAACAGAAGATGTGCGTGTGTCGTCTGCTTTCATTTCTATATGGCATTTGATTTATTTTTGTTGTTGTCAACTTTACCGAGGCAATGCGGACTCTTAATTGTTTTCAGACGATTGCTAATCCGAACTGCCTCTAAAAAAACACTATTCAATAACAAGTGCATGTAGCTCACGAATTCTGAATAATATTTTGAAGAAATTACCTACATACAGGACGGAATTACATGAAGGATTTATATGTAATTCCGTACCTGTTATACGGATATAAATTTTCTGTATTATTTGTATTTCCAATTCATTGCGTAATGTTTCTACAATAGTATTACTCGTATTAAAAAATGTCCTCTACTAAATTATTCATTAATTAAAACTATTGATTGGAACGAATATGTAAGTTTTCTTGTGGAAACTGGAATTGTAATTGTGTAGATTTTCAGGAAACAGTTTGTATCTAATTTAAACGATTCTTTGAGTTATATTAATACTGCAATAATGAACCTAAGCAACAGCAATCTGTGGCCCACCCACGAAGTACAGCAATCAATGTGTGACAAATCTGTGCTGGTGCACCGAAATATTCCACCAGGAAAGCTCAGCGCTCAAAATGAACCACAGGGAATACGTAACTGGATGGGGAACTTAATAAAAAAAACACTTGAATATATCTACTCAAATGTAGTACATATTTATTAATGTACATATAAGTTCTTATTTAGACCCATGGTACCACACTCTGTTATACAGCAATAATACAACACATCCTCTCTGTCTCCCTCCAGTTTTGCAAACCTAAACAACAAAACAAAACACCTATGTACTCGTAACCTAAGCTTTTTAAGAAAGTTTTGTCCCTCCCAAATAAATGTAACCTTTTGATTTCCCGAAGAATTACTAATACTTTTTAATTTTCAATGGTTTTCTGTATTTTTGCGACCAGGAAACATTTGATTTTTGAATGATACACGCAGCAGATATTTTCAGTTTTATGTACGCCGAACATAAATCAGCTGCACTGAAATCATTAGTTTGTCATGGGTTTCTTTAATATAAATACGGCTATTATTTTTTTAAGCCATTCACTTCAATCACTATATATTCAGACTAGTTTATAAATGTACATAAATATGAAGTTGAGACGATTTTGTATTTTGGTTGAACATCGCATGTTTTATAGTTATTATTTTAGAGCGACTTACATTTTTGAAATATACTATATACTATATTTTTATGCAGTTTAGAATGCAGTTGTTTTTATGTAGTTTGAACATTTCAAACGTTATGTATTTGAAAAATTATGATTTTTTCGAAATAAAATTAATATAATCCAAAATATTTGAATAAAAATATTAGTCGAAGGCAATTTCGAGGGCACTTCTGGCTCACTTTTTTTGCAATAAGCCTAAGTGCTACTCAATAGTCATCAGTAATAAGCTATTCGAATACACTTGACTTTTGCGATACCAAAATATTCACTTTTAATTTTTAACAATTTCAGTTATTTGATATAAATTTATACGAAAATTTTTTTTCGAAGAATTTTAATGCACTTTATATATATTTGCTTTTCATTTTACTTAAAATTAAATTGCTTTAATCGTACATATGTATATCACAAACGCATTATAATGTGAAATATTTTAATTATCATAACACTGGAATGATAGCTCTCCAAATATATTTTAGTATTCAAATATTTTTAAGAACAATCCAATTGTTTAATTTAAATCCATTGATTTCGTTGAAGTCCGATTTTCAGTGTTCACTCTGAATTCCATGATGGTCGTACTAATATTTTTGTCTTTTCCCCCCTGAACATTCCGAAATAACTCTCTACAGCTCCGGCATAGAGGGTAACCCGACAGTTTTCTATCGTCTAATGCCTGGGTCCACCGCGCAAACAAATAAGTTCCACACGTTCTACCTGCAGCAAAGACCAGACAACGGGGACACATGGGCTGATATCAAGGTGAATCATCCACTGGATTACGAGAGCATAAAGGAGTATAACCTCACAATCCGTGTAGAGGTGAGTACAGACTAATATTTTTAAGGAAAGTTCAATGAAATCTTTATAAGTTGATGCTGGGGTAAACTAGTATTGAACTATAGTCTAAAGATTATTTGATTTATATAACTGAGTAAACTCTTCGAGATTACCCCATTTAAACTAATTACTATTTTTCTACAAACGAAATAAAACTTTTACAAACATGGTTTGATTCACGGCTTTTCTCATCGTCTTTCTTCACCGATTCTATATACTTAGACATCTTCTATAGCAAAAACAGAACCTGTTGCGGTTTCGCTCTGCCAACCCCAACATTTTTCTGTATTGAAAATTGGTACAGTTTTTAATCTTCTAGAACTTGAGTTAATTGAGCTAATTTTCCAGTATTTATTGAATTTTGAAGTACGATCCATTTTGGACTCCGCTTTAGACCCTTTATGGACTTTCCGAACCATTCCTAAAACCATTGCGTGAAATTCTCAAAAAATTTAAATTTTCCGTGTCAAGTTTGGTTTGCAGGCAAATCGGTTTCTGCGTTGTGCCATATTCAGTGTCTTTTTCGTTCTTGTAAGTTCCTATTTATTTAGATTTTGTGGTCCCTGTGCCAGTAATTAGCTTACAGGGATGTATTCGCCAGGTAGCGAGCGGTTGTTTAGCAAACGGTGAGGTTTGTCTCAGGTTCATCTGAAACCGATTTTCATCGGATTTTCATCTGGCGAATTAGAAAGCCATTGTGTGGATGAAATGAAGTGTGGAACATGTTTTTTTTTAACCATTCTTGGTTTACACGAGCTTTATGAGACGGTGCCGAGTTTTGTTGGAATGTCCATGGTGTACGACCGAAAAGCAACTCCTTTACTCTTTCGCGAGTCAGACTTTTTCTTGCTTTGGTTTAAGATCATGTGCCTTTTGAAACTTGTAAGGCTTAACCTTGAGCTCATTTTGAAATATGCCTAGGATGCTTCGCTAGGATATTTTCAGTTCTTTGGCCATTTGATTAACACTACGGCGTGGATTTCGTTCAAGTCGAGCCTTCACTTTCCGAAGCATTTCAGGATTTGTTGCTGTTTTTTTTCGTCCACCACCATAGCGTTTGGCAATGCTGCCTGTATCATTATAATGATTTATGGTGCGAGACACAAACATTTTATTCACGTTGAGATGCCTGAGCTCACAAACAATAGCTGGTTGTGATTTTCCACTCAAATATAACGCAATCACACATTACGCTTGAATTTCATTACGAATAACTTTTGTTCTATAAAACTTAGACGCAAATGCTTGTGGTAGCATGTAAATATTATAAGCAGCTGTCATTGGTATGAATTTGACATAGTTGAAAATATCGCGTTGCCAGATATACCGGTGTGAAGTTGGTAACACTTCAATAGGCTAACCCTGTACATACAGTAATTTGGCTGTCTTTAATTTGCGAAATTGGATTTCGATGTCGCCCGTATCGATGTCGTTTTCGTATCTGTTGGTGGAATTTTGTTTTTATCTTGCGTCCTGTATGCCCTATTTGGATGTGTTGGCATGAACAAGTTAGTTTGTACACACATTGCTTGTCCAGTGGGTCCTCTTCGTTTGCGCTGCTTGGTAATATTCGTCCCAAGTTGTTGTATTGTTTGAAAAATTTTGTAAATTTGTATGTCGATTTTCCCGTGTACATCAACACTGTCCATGTTTTGTCGTCATTTTCTTTGTTACTCCTGTTGGTCGCTTTTGTGTCTGGTCTGATCGTAGTCGAGTTTATTGGCGTTCTTGTTTATCGTAATTGTGATATCAAGATCATTTATTTTCACGTCCTTTTCCTTTTTCATTGTAACTTTTATGTTTTTGTGTTGTTTGTTTAGGCATTCCAATAATCCGTTCTTCGTTGTTCGCAGTTAGAATTCATATTATGTCATCTTTCGTGGAAAGTTACACCCAGGTTGGTCTTCAGTCCTTTTATGTATTGTTTTTCTAGATTCTGCATGAACACCTCCATTAGGATAGCTGAGGTAGGGTTTCCCATTCCTAGCCGCTTAGTTTGTCTGTATATGTTGTAGTTGAATTTGAATTTCATAATTTTTATGTAATGTTGCTTTTGATCTTTGCTGAAATTTCTTTGTCTGTTGTTTGTCAAGTATGGTCTCATGCAGTGAATTTATTGTTTCTGTTACGGGTATTGATGGATACAGGACCTTAACGTTAAATGCTACCAATTTGGAGACTTTTATGATTTCTATTGCAGCCAGTTTCTCGATTAGTTATGCAGTGTTTTTTACTGTGTGTTCGTTGGATAAATTCAAGGTGGTTTTAATTATTATCCTCAAGTGTTTAGAAAGTTTATATCCTGATGCTGTCTTCTAGTTAATTATTAGTCTAATTATTGGTACTGGTATCAAATAGTGTCTTTATTTATGAAGCGTGCATGAAGTAAATGTAACTATCCCTTAAACCAAACTATCTCCATAAATCTTTCGCCACATTCCAGAACAATGGTGCCCAGCAGTTGGCTTCGGAGGCAACTGTTTATATTATGCTCGAGGACGTCAACGATGAAATACCGCTATTCACCGAACGCGAACAGGAAACAGTACTAGAAGGCGAACCGATTGGTACGAAAGTTACACAAGTGAATGCAATTGACAAGGATGGTACTTTTCCAAATAACCAAGTGGGTACAACTCAATAATTACTTTTGAGGATATCAAATTCTGCCTGAGCTGTCTTTCACAATTCTCCTTTTAACTTTCAATTTTTTTCAGGTTTACTACTATATTGTGGACTCGCCACGCAACGAGGGCAAAGAATTTTTCGAAATAAATTTGCAAAGTGGCGAAATTTTTACCAAGACCGTATTCGACAGAGAAAAGAAGGGTGCCTATGCACTGGAGGTGGAGGCACGTGACGGCGCACCGTCGGCACGGCCCAATAGCAATGGGCAGCCAAATTCAGGTTCGTGCGCAATGTTCTTGAAGTATTTTTCACTTATATGTATATTATACATATATATACATAGTTATGATTACAAGAGACCCACTTGTGTAGCTTTCGGGAGTTTACAAATTTTGAAATACCCTGTTATATCAAAAGAACCACAAAATATTCTTTTTCACTAACCTTGAGTGATATATAGGGTGTGTATCAATTGGTTACCTTCTACTAGTGGTAAGTAATGTTGAAACAAATTTACTCTGGTGAGTAAAATTTTGTTCTATTTGCTGTGCCAATTCATGGATGAAATTTTGACAGAAAAGAAATTTTTAGTTTCAAGATTGTCTGCAAAATTAAACAAAGAATTATGCATAGAATATCAAAAAAGTATTTTCCTTTGTTACTAGCTATTATATTAAAAGCACAATATCTTATAATAATAATAATATAAGTTTTCCTAATTTTGCTTTCCATTTTTAAATAATTTTGAAATACTCGACGTCGAAGAGAATATTCAACGGTTGTCAAAAATTTACCTAGCCCTCAGGGCTACATAAAATTTTGACGTTTGAATTCACCTCACTCACGTCAAAACTTCAGTTTCTTATGACAAAATTTTCAAAATCCGAAAGGGCATCTTTCACAACTTCTTGAAAACTGTAGGATTTTCCTTGTAAGACTGGTCCAATGCCTAGAATAAGTGGTCGTCCGTTGGTGCAAGGTCTGGTAAATACGGTGGGCGACAGAGAGTTTCCAAGCCTAGCTCCTGTAATTTGGGTAGCGTTGTTCGACCGACATGCATGTGGTCGCGCGTTGTCTTGTAAGAGTTTGTCTTGTTATATCAGCGCTCGTTTTTGAGTTATGGCAACAAAATTTCATTCCTTGGTATAGAGCAGCATTATCCGTTAATATGCCGTGATATGGGCGTGATCCGCCCACTTATAGGTTACACAGGCAAAAGAGGGACTTAAATGGTTATATTGTTAAATATATAAACATCGTAAATAAAACTTTACATAACAACTTATGTATGTTCCAATAAAACATTATATCAGCAAAACTGGGTGCGGTCCGCCCACTTTTAAACTCTTTATACAGTATATCTCATGAAGACAAAGTTATTACCACGGAAATAAAGTTTAAATTTGAACACAATAACAAAACTACTAAGCTAGTTATTTTGTTTTGAAAACAGGTATCGACCACTCCTACTATTTTCTGCTAATCAACTTGCAGCCCCAAAAATTCCTAGAATTCAATAAGTCAATACTTGACTTCCAAAACTACCGCCCCCGACATTATGCCGCCGGGGCGAACCGCTATCCCCGCTCCATCCTAGCTACGCCACTGTATTTATACCCGTCTGCGATTATAAGGCAGCTTCCTTATAACGATATATTTCCTTTAGTTTCAGCTTGGATTTCACTCTATAATGTTATTGTTCTGCAATGAAAAATCTAAATAAATTAGAAATTTCAATAAACTTTCAATTAAATTCTTTCAAAACTTTTAGGTGTAGGGTATCTAAGATTCGGCCAGACCGAATGTAGCACACTTAATGGTTTTTTCTATTGAATGCTTCTTTTGCTTTATGATGTTTTTCTTTAATCTATTGCATGTTTCTTTCCTTTTAATAATTTTCAGTAAAATTCAAGCACAGAACAATTCAAATGTATGATTCAACTAGCTGGTTACCTGCGCGACTTCGTGCGCGTGGTAGAGTAGTGGGCGAAGGTATAGTGTGAATATGTGTATCTCATTTTTCAATCTTTGTATGAAATATACAATTTTCAGATTTTATCACCGATAATTTGGTATTTTTGTTTGTCACTTTTGTTTGTAAAAGAATATACACATAAATCTTCGATGATTTCCAATATCCCTAGATTGAATAAATTTTTATCAAAAGTTTTAAAAGCAGCTACTATTGAGATTAAAAGTGTTGGTTTTGTGTGAAGTTTTCTTATAAAATCATTGCCACGCTCATTTCAATCATTTATATTTCGACTAAATTTAAAATTTATAAATATAAAATAAATATTTCGATAAAATAGTTAGCGTATGTCCATCCCCGGGGCTCAAAGTATCTCCATACGGCGACTGAAATCATGGCGACGCCCATTTCAACCATTTACCGATCGACGTTTTATAAAATAGGTAGCGTATGTCCATCCCCGGGGCTCAAAGTATCTCCACACGGCGACTGAAATCATGGCGACGCCCATCTCAACCATTTACCGATCGTCATTACGGCAACTGAAATTATTGCCACGCACATTTCAATCATTTAGTGGTCGACTTTTTATAAAATAGGTCCATCCCCGGGGCTCAAAGTATCTCCATGCGGCGACTGAAATCGTGGCGACGCCTATTTCAACCATTTACCGATCAACTTTTTATAAAATAGGTAGCCTATGTCCATCCCCAGGGCTCAAAGTATGTATCTCCATATAAAATTTCGTCAAAATCGGTGCAGCAGTTTAGGCGTGAAAAGGTAACAGACAGACTTTCGCATTTATATATTAGTATGGATAATAATAAAACAAATGATTCAATAAATATAAAGAATGATAAAGTTTTCAAGGCAACTCTAGGTCCCGCTCTGAAAGTTCAGAACAGCCACTATTAAATTGAACAGCCACTTATTCAGGTCTAAATTTAATTTTTTTTATTGGTAGCAAATATATTATATAACCTATACTTCAAAAACAAAATGACCTAAATTAAATTTATATCATCACATTATTACATCATTACATTATTTTATTATTTTTTTTTGCATTACGTTATACTCAAGTCAATCAAAGAATAGAAAAGTTGAAAGTTTCATGCCTATCTCTGCTAAATTTTTTGAGATACCTACATATATGCTATTATTATCGTTAGAACATTTTGGTAAATTTTTGCCATTTTCAGAATTTTTGCACCAATTAGATTCTTCATTAGTTTTTTCGTGTACGATTGCATAACTGGCTTATTGAGGTTTCGGTGTAAAATATTTTGAACATAAATTTTGTCTGCGAACATTGAGAGAAATAATAAATTTCAGCCGAAAATTCAGCACTTCACTTTGGTTTATCACGGAGTTAATAGATTTGTATGTCACTGTTTCCCCTGAGATTCTGTTTAGAGTGAGTAGTTGTTTATATCATGTACGTCGACATTTTTAGCCGCTAGAATGGCTTTTCCATGCGTGATTTCGATAATTCGTTTCGATGGTTTAGAAAACCGTGTCTACTAATTCTCTTTTTGAATTCACGATGTTGCAGAAATTAGATGGGAAGGTAATTTTTCCTGTTTCTGTATTTGTAGGTTCAATGTCGTTACCAACTTCGAGTAATTGTTTTGAAAATATGTCAGCTGTTGGATCGGTTTGAAGCTGAACTACATATTTGTTGTTAAATGTATTTTCTTTACTATGCTCTAAAGAGTTGAATATTTCAAGCAGACATGAAATTCATTAGTTGATTTTGAGCGTGGTGTAATTCGAAGCGTTTGCCAGAAGTAATCAGATAGTGATACCAATGCTCCACCAAATGGACCCTGATTATTCCGTAAGTGTTTTGAAGTAAAGTCTAATGCTTCCAATCACTTCTTGTGAGCCATTGTAGACTCATCCCATACGATGATTTTGCATGCCTGAAGAACTTTTCCATTCCTTATGTTTTTGAAATGTTACATGTAGAGTTTTCTGTGAATTGCGTGTTTAGTGGCAGTTTAAGAGCTGAATGCGCTGTAATCCTTCCATCAACGTAGCAGAAATACCTGAAGAAGCAAGAGCTAACACAGTAAGGTCATTTCATAGAAAATTAAGAATGTTTTTCAGTTCCACCTGGAGCGTCCAAACTCTACAATCCACCGAATTGGTTGGCCACAGCTTGTATGATGGTATCAAATGCTATGCAAATCTTTTGTTCTGGGAGGAGTTTCGGTGTATTTTCTTGGATCAAGAGCTCTAAGTAATTTCTTTTGTATGATTGCTCTCAGCAGTTCATTGTCGAGTGTTACATTGATGGACCGATTTGGTGCTGTCATTCCCTATTGTGCCAACAACTTACCGCACATTGTAAGACAAAGTCCTCAATGAAGATTAGCGTTTCTTTGCACATTTCTGCAGTGAAATCCAAACCGTGATTTTGTGTTTCTGGAAGAATTCTACAATTGTACTGGTTGTAACGGGGAACATGTAGGTAAAATAATTGCGAACAGCGTACGTATTTAAAATGGATTAGTGGCGGCTGAATCTTCAATTGACTTTTCCCAATGATCGTCGTTTTCTAGCAAATGTAGTGCTTCGCACGCCCTGTGATACGTATTATGTACTATTCCATCCACTGTTCGTAAATGTATAAATGATGTTGGATCATGAATGGTAATCAGAAGCAACCGTAAATAAAAGCATTCAGCGTTGTTCGGTGAAATCAAAGTTCTTGTAAAATCATCAATTTGACATATTGGAAACAACGCTGTTAATTTTCTATTCGGTGGATTTGTTGCTCTGTTCTGTATGTTTTGTTTCGTGAAATTTACTCTTTGTCCATTTACAAGATGAACGACAGTTGGATCCCTCTCGTGGATTGAAAATCCAAAAATACGTGACATTATTAAACCAATAGACCGACTACTTTTAGAGTTTTGCGACTACAAACATACGGCTGAATTTTTATATATAAGATATACAAGGTGTTTCTCATAAGAGGAAAAAAAAATGCTAAGGCGTGTAGGTTATCGAGTAGGGATCGAGACAAGAAAAAATCAAATGGAAGATGGACGCGGTCAATTTCCCCCCGTTCAGGTGGGATAGACCATTTTCTAAAAACTAGACTTCAAATCGGAAAAAAATATTAAAATAAAATATTAACGGGTATACCTAGATCTTTCCTAGGTATTCATTCATGAATTTGAAAGCCAAACAGGCTTCGGAATATATCCCTCAAACGAACAACTTTTTTTATATCCCTCACAAAAAAACGATCTCAAAAGATGAAAATCTGTTTTGACTCATGAGCGATTTTTATTTTTTCATCTTTGTTCAAAAAAATACATATCGCTCACGTTCAAAATAATTTCGATCTTTCAACAAAACTATCACTTGGGATGAAAAAATTCTTATCTTCAAATATTTCGATCCCTTAAGTTGAAAATATTTCGTTTGTTGACGAATAGCGATCACAGAAGATGAGAAAACTTCGGCTTTCGTACCAAAACGATCTTCGGTGATGATAAAAAGGCTGCGCAGGCAAGGAATCGATCTTTGAAGATGAAAATAATTTCGACGCAGGATCGAAAAAAGCAGCAGAGTTGAACAGCACGGGTTTTGTTGGTGTTTGGATGGTTCGCTTCGCGGCAGAGACAATTGCTTGAAAATGAAGTTTTGTTTGTGTTTCGTATGAATATGTTTTTGTTGGATTTGGTATACAATGAATTGAAATTAATTTTGCAAGGTGTGGAGTGTGAGGGAAAGTTGTAGAAGTAAATACGTAAAATATTAATATGTAAAAATATTAATAAGTTAATTGTTTTCTACCATAAGTAATTCTAATATATTTTATACATATTCCTATTACAAATTTTTATTATGAATTTTGTATGTATTAAGTAATGTATTAGAAAAACATTAATTGAGAGTATTTGCTCTCCGATTGAAAGCACAGATTGTGCCGTGTTACATTCGTCAATTTTATTATCCGACGGACATTTGAAACATGTATTCAAACACTTCTTCCTTTATAAAATTTGTTACCTGTTGGCCCTCTAATAATCAATCCTTTTTCACTCCAAGAGTAATTAGTTTCAAGGCCGATTTACAAATTTGCCTTCCATTCATACATGTACATAAGTATTCAAATGCCTACCTGAAAATTGATTGCATATATTCGTAACGAGCTCGCAGAAAGGGTTAACCATTTCCAACACTTTGTTTTTGTATACCTCTTGGGTTCTTTGCTAAAGAACCTGATCTATAAATCTATAAAGTCATACGGTTTTTTTAATGTTTGCTTGAATATTTACCAGTAATTAGTGATAAAATTTTACCCCTAACAGAAATTATGACAAAATTTTAATCGTTTAATTCAAGTTTGATTGATCGAATACGTCTTTATTAACCTTTAAACGGGAATTGATGCATATATGAATCATCTTAAAAATGCTCTCTAAAAACTCTAGGTTGATGCAAACTTAATTATTCACTGGACATAATCTCTTAAAATTAATCAATTAAAACTTCTAGTACGTTCTTTGGTTTACTGTTAAATTATAAATAAATATAAAACACGGGTAAACTGAAAAAATATTTTTTTGCGAATTTATCATTTTTGGCAATGTTTGAACCAAAATATTTGTACAAAATACACAAAAATCTTACAATAAAATTATAAATTTGCAAGATTCATGTGTGTTTTAGGGAATTGCATTTAAAATTTTAATAAAATGATTATACTTTAGTAGCAGCGGTAATAAATGAAGACGATTCATATATGCATCAGTGCGCATAGCGTCATACTTTTCTTCAGTGTGCCTTTGTCGACTGCATTTAGAATATGAAGGAGTATGATATATTTATGGGTGCCAATACACTCATTATAGTGGTTATAAATTGAAATCGAGGTAAAGGGCTTTAGGTAACGAGTTTTCGTCAGAATTTTTTAGAAAATTTATGATGGTAAACCGTTTCGAAACGTTAATGGGGCTAAAAAAAAGGACAGATAACCCTTTCGCAAATTTCTATGATCTATTGAAAGGAATACCTGACCTTTTCAAAGACCATTACAATGGTTACCCCGTCAATCATATTTCATTGGATGTTATTTCATTTTTTGAATATACAATATATACATATATGCATAAAAAGCGAAGAATAAAAATTCTTCCGCCATTTAAATTTTGAAATTCTAGAAGTGTGCATCTGTTGTGAATTATGAAAAAATAAAATATATGTTCGGAAAAGGTTAAGTTCCGAAGAAATTGCATATATTTTGGCTCAAATTCCATTCGGACAGCGATATTGAAGCAATTAACACTGACCGTATACCGATCTCAGATGAGGATTTGAGCGAAATTACGAATGATTTATTTCTTCATGATCATAAGACTGACGACATTGCTGTCGAGCCCTCTTCACCACCCACATCAACTGAAACATTTCGGGTACCCTCAAAAAATCAATTGGAAAGGCTCTTGTGGAAAAGATAAAATTTGATACTAACTGAAAAAAAATTTCCCGATGTAATCGGAGATTACAATAAGCATATGGCTGGAGTAGACCTGATGGACAGTTTCATTGGAAGTTATAGGATCACCATCAAATCGAGGAAATGGTAGATACAAATATTTCATCTCCTTTTGGATATGACCTGTATCTACTCCTGGCTTCTATATAAAAAGGCACGTCAATTAAAGGGTGTTGTTACAAACAATCAGGCGGATTTTAGATTCGACTTAGCACAAATTTTGTGTCGAATTTGACAACTGTTCAACTCTGCTGCGCTGCTTTTTTCGATCCTGCGTCGAAATTATTTTCCTCTTCGAAGAACGATTCTTTGCCTTCGCAGCCTTTTTTTCATCACCGAAGATCGTTTTGGTACGAAAGCCGAAGTTTTCTCATCTTCTGTGATCGCTATTCGTCAACAAACGAAATATTTTCAACTTGAGGGATCGAAATATTGTAAGATAAGAATTTTTTTCATCCCAAGTGATAGTTTTGTTGGAAGATCGAAATTATTTTGAACGTGAGCGATATGTATTTTTTTGAACAAAGATGAAAAAAGATATTTATCAGTGAGGATGGAAATATTGTTATATTCAATGAGGGATATAAATTGAGCGATATAAAAAAGAAACGTTTTCCGAACCCTGAAGCCAAATATGTGCTTCTTACAGGGCAATTATCGTTGTCAGCTTGACAGGAAATTGTCAAGACAAGTTGTCACATTGCTTGTCAATGCTTTTCAATTTGGTATTCTGGTTGTCAATTGACACAGTGAAAGCTTTAATGCAGTAACATGCTGAAAAGCTTAGTGTTACAGAAACCAAAATGTATATTTTGACAAATAGAACATGAAATGTCAAAAGAAAATACGAACGGACTACGGCAGAGCAGCTGGCGCACTACGTGTAGTTCATGTCCACCATGTGTAGAATGTGCTGAATATCAAAGAATGTACAATATATATTATTATTTATTTAAATTTTATTATTTAAATTGTTTATTTATTTAAATCGTTATTTAAATTATATATTATTTGTTTAAAACCAGATCCTGAAACATCTTTCAATGTAAGTAGCACCAAAGAATATGTAATAATATATATATATTATATATTTATATTATATATTTATATTATATATTTATATTATAAAATATTTTCATTGAAAGTGTTTCAGGAGCTGGTTTTAAACATATAATATATAAATTAAATAACAATTTATATAAATAACAATAAATAAATGAAAAATAACAAATAAATTTGCTGTTTCTCTTCTGTTCATTTGCTGTTTTGTTCTGAAAATGTAGCTGTAAGCACCTATTTGGCTCTTGACAAAATTGTAAAGAAAAGAACTTTTAAGTGACAGCCAGAATACGAATATTGACAATTTGTTAAAAATCTGCGCTGTCAACTAAAAGTTGACAACGAGAATTGCCCTGTTAGTCCCATATTACATTGCAAACAGTTGTTTGAACAAACAGTCCAAAGAAATTAACTATTTCACTCTCCCGTCAAGTCTGTTTGCTTGATATGTTGCAAACATTGCAAACACAAACAGTCAAACACTTTCCGTAGTATTTATACATAGTTAGAGTTGCTTTGTGCAATTATTTTCACGCAATCCTCCTTTTTCCGATATAAGTGCAGCTTTTTCACTCCAAAACATGCATACTTTTTTATTACACCACACAACAACTCTGTTCTGTTTGTAGTTTGCACTCATGGCACTCAGAAAACAAAAACAATGTGACTGTTTGATCAAACATTTGTTTGCAATGTAATATGGGCCTTTATCTCCTTTTTGAATTAGGTTCCTATGTCAAATAGTTTTTGACAAAATGAATTCCAAACTTCAAATTTGAAAATATTCTTCGACAAGCTTCATTAAACAATTCATTAAACTATATCTATTTTTATAATGCAACCCCAACGCTTCTGAAAGAGGCAGGAAGAATCTGAAGTTATTCCTGTCTTATTACCCCCACCTTTTCTTATCTGTCCAAAAAAATGTTCTAAGCTTTCCACAATTAAGACACAATTTAAGAGTTTTTAAACTTACCACCCCCGTGAAAGATTTTTACACAAATATAATAATCCGCCAATATTTAAAAGTCACCCTTTGATTAAGAAAAATCCCTGCTTTATATCTTTTCCTATTTGCATTGAATCCACCCGAAGTTTAGCTTTTTCTAAAAGTAATATTTGTTCCACAGACAAACTTTCTTGGAAGGATAAATTGCATTCTTTGCATGCTTGCAGCCAATGTGGTCTTTGGATACCTTTACGGGATTACACCTTTAGCTAATTTTTTCGGTTTTTATTCCCCAAAATCCTGTAAATCTGATGAAAAGCCGTGGCATTGAAGCTCCAGGGCTCCCAAATGACCCGCAAAGCCATTGTCTTCAGATTTTCGTCATATCTCCTCCACTCATTTGGATGCCTAGAAAAATTTCTAACATAATAACGGTACCGGTTAATTCGTGCGGTTTTCTAACAGATGGCGTAACTTGACTTTTATTCCAGTAATTCACCTTTCCAAATATGTGTTGGAAAGCTACTGTCATATAGTTTCAGAATCAGTATGTGTCATTTAGCTGAAGCGTAAACAACAATCCTTTTTTTACCCTGAAAATGTCGATTTTCGTGCCGAATAAAGTGTTTTTGCGGGGAGTACTTCTTCATTAATTCAATATGAAGAAAATGGCTGCCGAAAGTCATCGTATTTTGGTGGACGTGTATGGTGTGCATGCTCTAGCTGAGCGTACGTCCCAGAAGTGGTATGCACGGTTTAAAAGTGGCAATTTTGACTTGGAGGACGATGAACAGCCCGGACAGCCAAAATAGTAATATGAGCTGTTGCAACCGTATGAAACGATCACAGGGGAAGTCTACCGACGACAATTGATGCGTTTGATCCGAGCACTGCTCGAAAAACGGTCGGAATATGAACAAAGGCACGGCAAGATAATTTTGCAACATGACAATGCTCGGCCACATGTTGCACAGATCGTCAAAACCTACCTTGAAACTCTGAAATGGGATGTCCACCCGCCGTCCAGACCCTGCGCCATTCGATTACTATCTCTTCCGATCAATGCAACATGGCCTGGCTGACCAGCACTTCTCCAATTATGAAGAAGTCAAAAATTGGATCGATTCGTGGATAGCGGAGAAACCGGCCGAATTTTTCAGAAAGGGTATTCGTGAATTGCCAGAAAAATTGAAAACATTTATAGATAGCGATGGACAATACTTTGAATATTAAATTTGTAACCATTTTTTCACAATAAAGCTTCAATTTTAAAAAAAACCCGAAAAATTAACCGGTACCCCTATTAATTTTCTACGCACATTGCCATATTTGCAAGAAGTTGTAGGAGTAGTTCCCTAATATTTAGTTCCTCATCTATTTCCTGACTTCATTTTTCCCCCAAGAACTCTGTTCCCTTCAGTTCATGTCAAATTGTGTGAAATTAATACCTTTCTATTTTGAAAACCTGCAATTATTGCCCTAAATCCGAAACCTTTTTTTTAAGTTCTTCATTGCTATCAATCAATTTAGTATTTCTGGGCGTATTCTCAGTAAAAGATCCTCGTGTTTGCACTTGCCTATCTACCTGTCTCCTGCGTAGATAACTTATTATACATGTTCTTGGATATGTTGACATCTGAGACGACATCCTTCACCAAATGCTTATCATTGCGCATCCTGATAGAAAAGTGGTTTTGGCACACGTAGATGTTCTTCGTTGTTTGTCCAACGATGCCTAGCCTGCGAACCTAACCAATCCTTTCTCCTGTAAAAGCGAACACTTGTGAAACTAATAATATATATTTCGAGTTTTAAATATTATGCAATACGCTTATATGTATTCCGTTGCCATAAAAATGTTTCTTAACACTTGATCACGGAGCAATTTGGTACACCAAGAAATATGACAAGCGGAACAATTTACTATTTCCTATTTGATTATATCTGCCATATTCAAAAGTTCGTACTTAAATTGAAGATAAAACATTCAATTTAAGGCCAAAAATATTAATTTCATGAACTGAATAGAAATACGTTCAAAAGAAAGCCAAGAATATGCAGATAATTATTTTACACATTTACTTTTTAAAATAACATTTTCCATATTAGAAATAAGTGGGAAATAATGGGAGGGGGGGTCAATTTTTCCCCGTTTAGATGGGATGGGCCATTTTATAAAAATTCGACTTAACATCGAAAAAAAATATTAAAAAAACAATGACACCTACCTAGCTACGCTAATGATTACAAACTGAAAAAAGATTAGATTGTGTATAACTATTGAGCGCGTAATTATTTGGAATTACTTTTGGTTATATTAGCAAAACCTTACTGGTATTTGGATGTATAAAAATAACATCTCAATAAAAGTATGATTCTTCTCTTCTGATTCATTATTCTTCTTAAATAATGTAATAATAACATTTAAGTATTTAATTTTTATTATATTTAATGAAATTAAATTTTTTAAAATTTTAACTATAGGAATATATTAAGTTTCTTATAGTGGGTTTCTGAACCCTTCGTAGTGGGTTTCTGAACCTATGCAATTGAATATTTGAAAACCAATAATTTTTAGAACACTTCCAGCATTTGTGATTTTAAATTCTTCCCATATTATTCTCCGTAGTAACTAAATTTATTCGGATTGGAATAGCTGATAAAAACGATAATCCTCCATATTTCGACAAATCGCTGTACGAGGCCGAGGTCGATGAAAATGAGGATATCCAGCACACGGTGCTCACTGTCACCGCCAAGGATCATGACGAGTGTAAGTGTACCGTTCACGGGAGCTTTCGTATAAGCTTTATTCGTTATGCGTATAATCTTTATTTTAAATTAATCTAATCCTTTTTGCAACGGTAGCATACAACTAAAATATTCCTTTTGATTTCTTCTGCTTGTATTCTTCGGCCATCGTGGATCTGGAATTTCAATCAATGCAAACGGCATTTCATTGTTTTATTAAAAACAGCTTCCCGTATACGCTATGAAATCACAAGTGGTAACATTGGCGGCGCATTTGCTGTGAAAAATATGACGGGTGCTATCTACGTGGCCGGCGCTCTTGACTACGAGACCAGACGCAGGGTAAGTCTAGAGATCCTACTGTTTCTGAGGTTGGAAAAGTCATGAAATCTTTGAATTACACTAACTTAATTGATTTTAAATAAGCTATTACTCATGAAATGAAACTACCTTCGAATTTCGACTAAACATAGACTTTTAAGTAAAATAAACCTTTTAAATTATCCAAAGTTTTCATATCATTATTACGACCGGTTAAGTGCTGTAGAAGCTATGTGTGCGGAAGAAAGAAATCTTCCGATCGTAAGTTCGCTTAATGCTAAATTACAAAGTAGTAAATTAAGTCTTGTTGGGCAATTGTTTTAAGTATTCGGATTCATCCAGTGCCTAATTATATGTGTATCGAGCATCAATACATACTCGTATATCGAAGTTGAAGGAATAAGAATTATTGTAATAAGAACTTTTTTCTTGGTGGGTTTTGACATAACTTAATAAAAATGCAGACTTTGATTAAAAATTATTTTTATTGAAAGTTATATCTAAACATTTTACACAAAAACTGTTATGAATCTTATCGCCTTACTTTTCGCTCCCGCTGCAGTACGAATTGCGCTTGGCTGCCTCCGACAACCTTAAGGAGAACTACACGACGGTTATAATCCACGTCAAGGATGTGAACGATAATCCACCAGTCTTCGAACGCCCCACCTACCGCACTCAAATCACCGAGGAAGATGATCGAAATCTCCCAAAGCGTGTGCTACAGGTCAATAGCTCGCTGTTTAGCAGTCTTAAGTGTTTGTGTAGCTGTTGCATATCCTTATTTTGTTTTATTCTTTTTCTTGATATGTCTTGATTATCTATTTCATCTTATAGTAAATCAATAGCTTTTTTTTCCATCTCAACTTTTGCCCCTGCTTCTTCTGCACTTGCCTCTGCTGCTATCTTACCTTAACTCAATCTATTTTAGCTTAGAAAAGTAGAAAGGTTCCTCGCTACTATTAGGTTTAAATTGCCTGCATGTTTCAATGCCACAAACTATTTTAAAAGGTGGCACATTTTAATTTATTGTGTTTTTTTTTCTTCGTTTAGACACTCCCGGGAAAAAATAACATTTTTACATTACAAAAATATCGGTGTTGTATATATGTACATCACGCATTAATATAATATATGTACATATATATAAAATTCACCTTTCTCAGCGTTTGGAAAATTGCAAGTCAATATACACCTAGGTCTGTTTTTACGCGACTAAATTTAACTCGATTTTTCAAAAATTTTTGATGTTTTATTACGCGATTTAATTTGGTTTAACGCGGTCTAAAAAATATTTAAAAAAAGAAAATCTCAAGTTAAATGCACACATTGCAGGAGTTATCTTAGTTTTATATCGTAACAGCTTTGGTTGAAATAAGATCGTCAGCTTTGAACGTATCCATACCTTGTCCAAAGGTTATGCAGGCCAGAAAAATATGTTAACAAAGAATAACATGGAAGAAAAACAACACAGAAGGTAAGAGAAGATAACTCCACCAACCTAACTAGGGAATTAATATTTCAATTAACCCAAGGAAATTTTATGTCGTTTTAAAATTCGTAGAAAAATAGGATAAATAATAAGAATATACTACTGCGTTAGAAAATAAAGTTGATAAGCATATCAAAGACCCAAGGAACAAATAGTAGCACGATTGCATTGTATATCAGAGGAGAATAGACCTATTATATGAGCATCGTTACAGTTCGGTTGATAAATTAAAAATGAATTTTTTATTTTTATTTATGAATTACTGTAATAATTTATTGAAGAATAATAAGGAATAGTTTACAATAACTCTTCAATAAATAATAATTTAAAAACGATAAATTCCATTATTTTATTAGCACTTTTTTTGCTAATTCTTGAAATGATCTTATTTTATATGGGCACGGTATATTTTTTTATGCGATTTTTTTTATACGAATTTTTCGTCAACCTATCTATCGCATAAAAACAGAGTTTGGTGTAATTGATTTGCAATAAGATTAATATAATAATACCTTCTACATTCTTAGCTTGTACATTTTTTGTGCATCTTTTTGTTTTCATTTTATGCAGTTAATAAATTGTTAGTTTTTTATTTATGACACCGTTTGTTTTTATTTTTCTTGATGACATTGCCAAGTTAAAACTCAATCTCTAGTTTCTAGATCCAATCGAATCATAAGATTCACGAATCTGTGCCAGTTTTTTTGTGTAACAATACGCGTACTTTGAATTGTACTAAAATGAATACTCGAAGAACGTTGCGGTATAAGGAAAAGACACTCAGTTTGATCGGATGAAGGATTTAAATAGGACTAATGAAAAGTTATATCGCTGGGACAATGCCGAAGAAACGTTCACGAATATAAAACGTGTTTATCATCACCATATACTATATTAATTAATTCTGTTTTTAAGCGAAATAGATTATAGATAAACTCGTGTAAAAAAATCGCGTAAAACAAAACACCGTGTCCATATAAAATAAGGTCTCTGGTTCCTCGTTTCAAGAATAAGCATAACAAGTTTTTAGTATTTACTGTAAAATTCATTTCTGAATAAACTATTAAAGTAATTCATAAATAAAAAATTGAAAAATTCATAATACTTACATATAAAAATTATAAATTCAAATTTTTTTAATCGAAAAATCGCGTTAAATCAAGTTTAGACGGCTGAAAACAGAATCAAAAAGTTTTAAAAAGTCGGGTTAATCCAAATTCGCATTAAAAAAATCAGCTTAAAAACAGAATTAGGTGTATTTGATTTTCTAAAAACATTAATTAACTTACCGTTCATAAAGGGATTTCTTTTATTTATATAAAATAAAATTTGTTTGAAAAACCATTACTTTTAGAGAAAAACGAGTTTTTTATAATTTGAATGCCTTTTCCCTTTTTTTCCTACGACAAATGTATAATGTATAATTAGCCATAGCTTTTTACGCGAAATTTCTCATCAAAATCGATGCAGGCTTTTGAAGAAAACGCTCTTTGAAACGTAAGAATTGACATATTTTTCAAAAAAGAAAAAAGCCTCTACTCTTTTAAAATTAAAAAAATTATATGGGCTAATTTCTCAGGAAAAAATTAATAAATTGGAAAAAGTACTAAAATTATAAAAAGTAATTTTCTCCAAAAGTAATGGGTTTTTTAACAAAATTTTATGTACATAAATAAAAGGTATTTCAAATTCCTTTATAACGGTGCCGATCCCATTCGGATATCTTTAACAGTTTAAGAGATATAGTGATAAGATTTTCAATTTTTCACGGGCTATAAATGGGTAATTGCGAGAGCAAAAAAGCTTTTGATTGTAGTAATCAGCATGAAAATCTAAAACAACAGCAACAACAACAACGAAATAGAGTAGAATTAGTTTTACTTAGATACAATATTGAAGCAAATTAAAAGCTAATAACTATCTTCCTTTGCATGTCTCTTTATTAATTTCATTGTTTCCAAATTGAAGCAAATTAAAAGCTAATAACTATCTTCCTTTGCATGTCTCTTTATTAATTTCATTGTTTCATGTAAATATTTGTATTGTCAATAACAGCTTGCAAGCTGATCTAATCAAACAATGGCAAATCTAATCGTTAGAGCTTTTGTGCTGCAACAAAGCAAAGCAATACTAATATTTATTACTGTTTCTCGTTATTTCTCTTCTCGAATTACACCGAAACCGAACTGTTGGGTGACTTTAGGTAACGGCAACTGATGGAGACAAGGACAGGCCGCAAAATATTGTATATTTCCTCACGGGCCAGGGTATCGATCCAGATAACCCAGCAAACAGCAAGTTCGACATAAACCGCACAACGGGCGAGATTTTCGTACTAAAGGTGAGTACAACCACAGAATAAATAGTATAGAGAACACTTATCTAATACAAAGCAAATTTTCTTCGTGGATTCCAATATTTGCACCCAAGCCAACAATGCACCCAAGAGAGTGCAATCATGAGTAGCGACAAGAGAGTATTACAGCGTTGACCATTTCATTTGAATTTTTCTCGGCGATTCACATATGCACGGTAGTATCCGTTGTGTTTTTTCCACATTATTAGCGAGCGTTCGTATGAAGGAGCGGTCAGTCGACGTATGTATGTATGTTGGATCAGGCCACGCTGTTTTATTAATGCACTGCGCAAAATTTTTAATAAGGAATAGGAATTACAAAGAATAAGGAATCGTTTTCTTCGCAAAACAAACACTCTCTTAGAGCTTCACACATTCGCAAAATATGATTACGTAAGTTTGGGCCAACGCTGTAGTACTCAAAAGGAAATGGTGCGAGCTAAAGAGACAGAGTAACATGTGCATTTTTGTTGGTTTTGTTCTTGGCGAGAGCAAAGTTTATATATGCGTGGGTATGCATTGTACGTCGCATCCTCAGTCTATTTAGCCCTGTCCGTTCGTCTGTCTGTCGTTTGAAATCACGACCACAGGGTCACTGAACCGGTGAAGATATCGAAATTAAATTCGGCAGAAAAATCCAAAATAATAGAGTAGCTTTATCCTTTATTTTGCCAAATATGGGCGTGATCCTCCCACTTTTACGTAGACAAAAGAGGATCTTAAATGGGTTAAGACCTGATTAGTCGTACTTATAAGCACTTCGAAGAACTTGACGTGCTGTCAAAATCCACTTCTGGCTTATGGAAACGTTTGCATCAGATTAGTCGTACTTACTTAAAAGGGGAATATCAAATCAATTTTGATATTTTACTAAGTTCGAACTAAGTGACAGCAAAAACGCGTGACCAGATCGAACTTGACGCTATTTCCGAAGATGTCGTCTTTGCATACCGAATTTATAGTTTAATGGGATTTCAATATAATATTCTTTAAACAATTATTTTATACGAAATCATCTCTATAGTATTATAACAAAATACCATAATAATATAAATAATGTAAATATAAATATATACTAAAATTTTGCTGCTGATTGCAAATCGAAGACACTTGCAATCTATATCTAATCAAGTAAAATACCCCAAGGTACCCCCTGTAACCCGTAAACAACCAAGTTCTTCGAAACTTATAAGTGCTAAGTGCTAAGTACGATTAATCAGGCTTTTATATTGTTAAATAAACAAACTTTCTGAATAAAACTGTAAGTGACATTTTATGATCTAATAAATTGTTCTTGTTGCAAAAACGGCGTGGTCCGCCAATTTCTGCAGTATTCTGCAGGCCGTGACAACATTCTGATTATTTTGATTTTCAAAATGAAATATCGCCATGTTCATATAAAGCCACGACAATATTTAATTTTTCTCTGTAATAATTTTTTACTAGAGCACTACAATTAACCAGTAAATCCTGCTGATAATGCGTATAGCTATGCAACATAAAATACCAAACAACTTTCAAGGGAAAATCATACCAACGCAACGCAATTTGCGTTATACTTTGTTTTATTCGCTTAACAATTGTTCCAAATGCCTAATTCAGAGCAAATTGCTTTCCGCTTCCTCTCAGCAGCGTAAAGGAGCGTTCACACAGAGTCGGTTTTCTGTTGTTTACTCGACTCCGCTCCGGTTGTATTACACGGTGTCTTATATGAAGCGTCAGACAGAGAAAAACGTTTACACTCATCAGCTAATCATTTTGCGGGCTCCGTTGTAAAAATTTACAAACTGTCATGTTGTTGGACACGTGTTTTGAGTGTAGTAGTAGAGTTTTAGATATTTTTAGAATTGCCACACAGTTGCCTTCGAGTGTTTATAAAACGTTAACGTTTTGTTCGTGGTTTTATTCCTATCAAAATGCAATATGATGCGTTCTATGTGTGAACACTTCGCTGACAGCAGGACCGAATTGCACGTAGTCGGAGTAAACAACAGAAAACTTACTCTCTGTGAACGCTCCTTTAATTGCGCTTCATACCAATTTACAACAATAGTTTCCACTCCTTACGTCGTTTCGCAAAAAAAAATGTATTCCATAGCTTAAAACCAACGCAAATGCGTACCGCTAAACTGTCAAATCCAGCTGTATGTAAAAACCATTCGCTAGCATACTGTTGATTAGAAAGTTGTAGTGAATTGCGTCTTGTGCATATTATCGGCCTTATTCCATACCAACGCAACGCAGCGCAATTTGCGTTACGCTTCTAACCACCGCGCTTCTTAAATTTTTATTTGATATCTCTTACGATGATTTGCGTTCAGGAAACAGAGCTTTACGTGTGTGCGCGGGTATGTCACAACTGCTTTTCTGTTGTATACACAGAGTACACTCAGATTTCTCTGTTTCCTGTTATGATTTTATGGCTTCTAAGATTTTGTTGTGAACCACGAACTTTTTCACAAACCCTACTTGCCAACTCCCTTTCGGTTTCTTACAAACGGAAGGAAGAGCGTAATATAATATTATATCATATAACTAGTATACGATATGAGTATTGGTTTAATCTTCGTTATGTCGTGGACTCTGTAAAAATCGATGCTGTCACCGACTTGACCAATGTTGCAAAATGTTAATAGCTACGTACTGACAGTATATGTTTTTAAACTTGCAGCCTCTTGACCGCGATCAACCTAATGGTCGTCCACAATGGCGCTTCACCGTGTTCGCACAGGATGAAGGAGGTGAAGGTCTGGTCGGCTACGCTGATGTGCAAGTCAATCTGAAGGATATTAACGACAACGCACCAATATTCCCACAGGGAGTATATTTCGGAAACGTTACCGAGAACGGCACCGCTGGTATGGTGGTCATGACAATGACAGCTGTGGACTATGACGACCCGAACGAGGGATCGAACGCGAAACTTATATATTCTATAGAGAAGAATGTTATTGAAGAAGAAACTGGCTCTCCTATATTCGAGATTGAGCCAGATACAGGTGTCATTAAGACGGCCGTATGTTGCTTGGACCGCGAACGCACGCCAGACTATTCTATACAAGTGGTGGCTATGGACGGTGGAGGGCTAAAGGGGACTGGTACAGCTTCGATTAGAGTTAAGGACATAAATGACATGCCACCTCAGTTCACAAAGGACGAGTGGTTCACGGAGGTGGATGAGACAGACGGGACGAATTTACCAGAAATGCCGATCTTGACGGTAACTGTACATGATGAGGACGAGACAAATAAATTCCAATACAAAGTTATCGACAACAGTGGCTATGGTGCGGATAAATTCACTATGGTGCGCAACAATGACGGAACCGGATCGCTAAAGATAGTTCAGCCATTGGACTATGAGGATCAGTTGCAGAGCAATGGATTCCGATTTCGCATTCAGGTCAATGACAAGGGTGAGGACAATGACAACGATAAGTATCACGTGGCTTATTCGTGGGTGGTCGTTAAACTGCGTGATATCAATGACAACAAACCTCATTTTGAGCGCGCTAACGTTGAAGTATCCGTCTTCGAAGATACTAAAGTTGGCACAGAACTAGAGAAATTCAAGGCTACCGATCCTGATCAGGGTGGGAAAAGCAAGGTTTCCTATTCCATTGATCGCTCATCCGATCGTCAAAGACAATTTGCTATCAATCAAAATGGTTCCGTTTCAATACAACGTTCTTTGGATCGTGAAATTGTCCCTAGACATCAAGTCAAAATCCTAGCAATCGACGACGGTTCACCGCCCAAGACGGCCACGGCTACCTTGACAGTCATTGTGCAGGATATAAATGACAATGCACCCAAGTTCCTGAAGGATTATCGACCCGTACTTCCAGAGCACGTGCCACCACGGAAGGTTATCGAAATTCTGGCGACTGATGATGATGACCGCTCTAAAAGTAACGGACCACCCTTCCAGTTCCGACTAGACCCTAGTGCTGATGACATTATACGTGCTTCGTTTAAGGTCGAACAAGATCAAAGTAAGTAATGCTCAAATACAATTACGAGTATCATTTCAAGAATTTATTTCATTTAAATGCAATCAATCTCTGAGCTGAGAAATTATTAAAATGCTTCCTAAACGTTGATCCAAAATAATTACAATCGATAAGGGTTGCAACCTTAAAGTATGAAATTCAAATTTAAAATATTGCATAGCTCTTATTTACTGTAGTCCTAGAAAATCTCATTCTGTGGCCTCAAGTTATTTTAACATTACGAACTGGATTTCTGATGATACTCTTACTTTTTAAATTGTATTTTTTACAAAGCCGCCTAAACAGTTCGAAATACCCACCACTACCAACAATTAATTAATATTTAAGAATAAGCTTAGAGCTTAAATTCGATTTAGAGAACTTGTCGTTTAGATTTACACATTTTTTTAGATAAATTTCCCTAAAATACCTTAAAATAGTTGGGCCATAATATTTACATAACTATTTCTACTGTTTCTTATGTAACAGAGGGTGCTAATGGAGATGGCATGGCTGTCGTTTCTTCGCTCCGTTCCTTCGATCGTGAACAGCAAAAAGAATATCTAATTCCAATTGTAATTAAGGATCACGGATCGCCTGCAATGACTGGTACTAGTACACTTACAGTGGTCATTGGTGATGTCAACGATAATAAAATGCAACCAGGTTCAAAGGATATATTCGTTTACAATTATCAAGGGCAGTCTCCTGATACTCAAATTGGAAGAGTCTATGTTTATGATTTGGATGACTGGGATTTGCCAGACAAGAAATTCTATTGGGAAGCTCAGGAACACCCACGCTTCAAGCTGGACGAAGACTCTGGCATGGTAACTATGCGTGGCGGTATACCAGAGGGTCGTTATCATCTGCGATTTAAGGTCTATGATCGTAAGCATACACAGACCGATGTTCCTGCAAATATAACGGTAACTGTACGTGAGATTCCTCACGAAGCAGTGATAAACTCAGGTTCAGTAAGGATTTCAGGCATTTCGGATGAGGATTTCATACGTGTGTGGAACTACCGCACGCAGAGTCTAAGCCGTTCAAAACTAGATCGATTCAGAGATAAACTAGCTGACCTGTTGAATACGGATCGTGAGAATGTCGACATATTCAGCGTGCAGTTGAAACGCACGCATCCTCCACTAACTGACGTGAGATTCTCAGCACATGGATCACCGTACTACAAGCCGGTGCGACTAAATGGCATAGTTCTGATGCACCGTGAGGAAATCGAAAAAGATGTGGGCATCAACATCACGATGGTAGGAATAGACGAATGTCTGTATGAAAATCAAATGTGCGAAGGTTCTTGTACGAACAGCCTCGACATCACTACGCTGCCATATATGGTGAATGCAAATAAAACCGCTTTGGTTGGCGTACGCGTCGACACCATAGCCGAGTGCACCTGTGGATCGCGAAACTTCAGCAAGTCTGAGTCCTGTCGCACAACCCCTTGTTACAATGGCGGGCGCTGCATAGACACACGCTATGGCCCGCACTGTGCTTGCCCAGCGGGTTACAGCGGTCCGCGTTGCCAGCAAATTACTCGCAGTTTTCGCGGCAATGGTTGGGCCTGGTATCCACCACTTGAGATGTGTGATGAATCACATCTGAGTCTGGAGTTTATTACCCGAAAACCCGATGGTCTGATTATATACAACGGTCCGATCGTGCCCCCTGAACGTGATGAAATGCTGATATCTGATTTTATATCGCTGGAATTAGAACGCGGATATCCTCGATTACTGGTTGATTTTGGCTCGGGTACGTTGGAATTGCGCGTAAAAGCTAAGAGGACACTTGACGATGGTGAATGGCATCGCATCGACTTATTTTGGGACACAGAGAATGTACGCATGGTCGTGGACTTCTGTAAATCCGCAGAGATAATTGAAATGGAGGACGGCACACCGCCTGATTTTGACGATATGTCCTGCCAAGCTCGTGGTGAAATACCACCTTTCAGCGAATATCTTAATGTTAATGCGCCACTTCAAGTCGGGGGTCTCTACAGGGAACAGTTTGAACAGTTACTCTACTTCTGGCACTACTTGCCCACATCAAAGGGATTTGACGGCTGCATACGTAATCTTGTGCACAACTCCAAACTCTACGATTTGGCACACCCTGGCCTGTCACGTAATAGTATTGCCGGTTGTCCACAGACAGAGGAAGTCTGTTCGCAATCCGAGCAGACAGCACGCTGCTGGGAGCATGGAAACTGCGTTGGCTCACTCTCAGAGGCACGTTGCCAATGCCGTCCTGGCTGGACTGGCCCTGCATGCAACATACCCACCATACCAACAACCTTCAAGCAGCAGAGTTACGTAAAATACGCTCTTAGCTTTGAACCTGATCGCTTTAGCACCCAGATTCAGTTACGATTCCGCACACGCGAACAACACGGGGAGCTCTTTAGAGTCAGCGATCAGCACAATCGTGAATATGGAATTCTGGAAATTAAGGACGCACATCTCCATTTCCGCTACAACTTGAATTCATTGCGTACAGAAGAGAAGGACTTGTGGCTGAACGCGGTGGCAGTGGATGATGGTCAGTGGCACGTGGTACGCATTAACCGCTACGGCTCGGCGGCAACTCTGGAGCTGGATGGAGGAGAGGGCAGGCGTTACAATGAGACATTCCATTTTGAAGGACATCAGTGGTTGTTAGTGGATAAACAAGAAGGTGTATATGCTGGTGGCAAAGCTGAGTACACCGGCGTGCGTACATTCGAAGTTTACTCTGACTATCAGAAAAGCTGCTTGGACGATATCAGGTGAGCCAGTCAATGAAAAATATGATCAATGATCAATTCCGTATTCACACTTTTCAGGCTTGAAGGAAAACACTTGCCACTTCCGCCGGCCATGAATGGAACTCAATGGGGACAAGCTACTATGGCGCGTAATCTGGAAAAAAGCTGCCCTTCGAATAAGCCCTGTTCTAATGTAATCTGTCCTGATCCATTCGAATGCGTTGACTTGTGGAATGAGTACGAGTGCACGTAAGTGTCACAAGAAATATAATTGCCTCATTGTGAATTTCTCTTTGTTGCATTTTTGTTGATTTTTTACGAATTCCCTCATTTCATTTTAATTTCCAACTTCATTTAAATTTTGAAAAATACACTACCGAACACGAAAGCTGTATAAAAACAATTAAAGGAATGAATGGAAGAAAACAATTAAAGAATCTTCCTAGCGGATTCAGAGACTCTACGTTGCGAAAGATTTGATGAACACATAATTATATTGTATAGTACTATAGTACAATAACAGTTACCAAAATTAACTGCAATAATTATTAAAGAATTGCCAGAGATTGAAATCAGAATAGAATACTAAGCCGTTTAGGTTGAGTCGAGACAAGAAAAATATTGTATGAGAGGGGGTCAACTTCTCTCCGTTTAGGCGGTAGGGGCCATTTTCTAAAATCAGAAAAAGTATTAAAAAATAACTGTCAATCCTAGAAATATTGAATTTAAATTGGAATTAGGACTGTTTATTTTAGTGTAACACTGCATATAGAAGTCGATTCGAGAAGTGGTTTTCAAGAAAAAATTCACTTTTTGTACAAATTTTGTTGGAAATAATTTCTTACTTAAAAGCTTCCAAATAAATCGAAAGTACATTGAAACAGTAAACATTTAAAGTAGTAATTAAATGTACTTATTAAGATTTAGCGGCAAACATGCCACATTAAGCTTTTCTAAAAACATGTCAAAGAGTGAAAAAAATACTCGATTTCAAACTATGTAATCATTTCAAGAATAAGCTTGCAGTAGAACACAACAATTGGTCATAGCTATACATACATATGTACATAAAAATATACCGACACTACTACTAATTACTAACTTTACACCTAGGCATCATTTAAATGCAAGAAGATCCTTCACTATATTTTCTTCTAGTGTTCATCTGAAAGCAAAAGAAATTAAGTATTATTTTTTTAGCACTCCTTTTAATACAAAACTTTTAATATTCAATTTCCATTTTTATTGAAAAAAATATGATTTACGGTTAAATTTCATGTATTTCTTTAAATCAATTAGTACATAATATTAGATTCCACTCGCATTTTAATATTTCAAGTTGTGGCGAAGGACGCGTCATGTCACCAGACGCCAAGGGCTGCATGGACCGTAACGAATGTTTGGACTTACCCTGTCTAAATGGTGCGACGTGCATTAACTTGGAGCCACGTCTGCGGTATCGCTGCATCTGTCCAGATGGCTTCTGGGGTGAAAACTGTGAGCTGGTGCAGGAAGGACAAACACTAAAATTGAGCATGGGCGCATTAGCGGCCATTCTTGTTTGCTTGTTAATTATTCTAAGTGAGCATCAAGAGTTATGTTCTGTACGAATTTGTTCCCCACAAAATACCTTCCAACTAATGCACATTTTGTCTTTTACACCCATATACTTCATACTTATTTTTAATGTTTTCATGTAAAAACTCGTCATTTTAGTATTAACTTAAAAGTTTTTCGAATTAATATATGTATACAAAAGTTGAGTTTTTAAAGTTGAATTTTTTTGTTCTATCGTTTATCGACTTCTAGTTGCATATTTGTTTATATATTCTGTTTATAATTATTATAATTATTATATAATTCGGAATGCTTACATCTTATTATTTGTATCTGCATATGCATATATATGTCATTAATTTTTAAATAATATCCAAATAAGGGTTACATCAAATCAAGGTCTTAGTTGACACCAAGTATATTTTGTCTAAGCCGGAGTGAATCGATTATTATTTGGTGCGCACAGTGTTTAAAAACGATTGACAAATAACAATCAAGACAAATTTTCCAAAGCTTTCTTATCAACTAAAGCCAACTTTGCTTGGAATTAGTTGAGATTCAATTCGATACCCAGTAGAAGGCCTTTAGTTGCTAGACAGCGCCTGGAGAGTAAAGAATAGATAATACCTCCTATATTTGCCAGAAACGGCAAGACTTTAGAATTAAAGAAATCCCTTTATTTAAAAAATTAGTTGGACCAAGTGCGATAACAAATACAACGACGAGCTACTTAATTCCACTTTCATGCGTTTTCTGACAGTTCTTCTATTTTTTTAACAAAACTTGAACATTTATTGAATTTCGTAAAAAATCATCAAAATATTCTGGAATTCATGCAAACGCAATATCTTTTATTGCGAATGTTTGCGTTCTTCTATTTACCTAAAATACGTTTACACTTAAATATGATCTTGCTATGCATGATATTGGTCTAGATGTCCCGCTGGTTTTAAAATCTCTAGCAGCCAGTGCGAGAACGAGAACGAATGCTTACTGTACCCTTGTCGCCATGGAGGACGTTGTCGCGATCAGCACCCTCCGCAGAGGTATGAGTGCCATTGCGCACTGGGGTACACTGGCATGAATTGCGAGCTGAAGCTATTGGCATCTGGAGTGCTGACACCGTCACGAGACTTTATTATTGCATTGGTATTATGCTCTAGTACATTGATGCGTAAGTAAGCCGAATACGACGGCAAAAGCTAAGTGAAAGGAGTATATAATTGCGAAAGAAATAATTATTGAGTAGTAGAACATCTGATCCATATTTTCCATTCATAACCCTTAATTTCTTAACTCTTACTTCTTTCAACTTAAGATTCTTCTATATATTAAAAGGTTGTAGTTCATATCTCTAGATCGCATGTTATATTCACCATTATTATATTAACCATTCGCCTATAAATATAGTATAATTATAATTATACTATAATTATAATAATTATAATTATGAATTTATATATTATGCCTCGTCTAAATGAAATTACTTAAACCCATAGTAAAATTTGACCAAAGGACGTAAATACGGAGACACATCAAAGTTTTCAAATTCGGTAACCTAGAAGTTTATTTCTGAAACATAACTAAATAATATTAGGGCATTAAGCCCAAATACCACAGAATAATTAGTGTGCAGAAGAAGTATCTCGTACAAAGCATAAACAGAGTTTGCGTTTTTTGGGATATGATACTGAATTAGCTGGGGACGTCTTTCTCTCGCGTGATGACATAAAATTAATATATTCGCTTTTGAACCAAGAACAAAACAGAACCGAGGCGCCATTGTCAATTATTTTCGTGGTATTTATTTGCCACTGTGTGCAAAATAGGCAGAGTGAAGTATATTTAATTTGTTACTAATTTAGTTTTTATGAACATATCACTGCTTTAATATATTCATTAAAGCTTTCTACAATGAATTTTTATACAAAAATGAGTCCTATGATATCCTAGTGTTGCCACATTTTTTATACTTTTTAATGTAGTTTGATTTTGTTGTTATTGTAAAGAAATACTTAGCTAAACCCGTTTATCATCAAACTTTGACGATAGTCGTGGTGATAATATCACATCTACAAAGTATTTTGATCGTCTCTGACATTTTCTCTTTTCGTTCTACATCTCTTAATGTTCATTCCGTTTTGGTTAAAAAATTCCAGTTTTAGTGCTTGTGTTCGTGGTTTACAATCGAAGACGTGAGGCGCACATCAAGTATCCTGGACTCGACGATGATGTAAGGGAGAACATAATAAACTACGACGATGAGGGTGGCGGCGAGGACGACATGACAGCTTTCGATATAACACCACTGCAGATACCGATTGGAGGATCCATGCCTCCCGAATTGGTCTCAATGAAAATGCCCATTATGTGTAAGTACAAATAACACTATTTTACAAATTTTGGACAATTTTGCATTCTAACAATGAAAGTAAATGCAGTTTTTTTAATCAGCTTTAAAGATAAAAAATAGTATCTTAGTTCATTTATTCAATAGAAATACAGTTATTTGCTTATAGATAAATTCCAAAGGAATATTTAGAGGTCCTTTTGTAAAAATCTGAGAATATGGAGGCGCAATTCAGAAAATACGCCAACAAAAATTTAAGTATTCGCTGTTTTTCTGAAATATTTAAAATTCTATACTTTAGTATAATTTATAAAAATTAAAATATTTTTTAATCATACAAAATTTTAATACGAACATTTTAAGCCCTCATATGTCAACAAAGGATACAATTTAGATTTTTTACATTCGTTTTTGCAATAACCTTATCACATTCATTTTCTACATTTCTTTGCTTCGGGTTTGGGGTAGAAATTAATATTTTCTAATAAAATTCGTAAGTAATTTTAAAGTAACTTTCTTCACAATTTAAATGTGAAAAAGATATAAAATTAGTTGAATTAAACAGAGGAAATACAAATCCAAAATACCCATCTCAATTGACAGAGCGTATAAAAGTCGCGTATTGTTTTCTCATAAAATGTGGACCAATAGATGTTTAGTTTTCATTCTGTTTTTTCGGAAAAACTGATTAAACTGAAAAACTAAATTACACAATGGTAAATTTGCAAAAGTTCTAAATCTCTAGTTAAAAATCCTTTAACTGAGAACCTTCAAAATTAAATTCTAAAGTGTCATACCAGGTCGCTTAGGTTATTCAGTCGTGAATTATAACAGTATTGATACCAAGTGTACTGAATTGAAATTTTATATAGGGCATGCATTTCAACAGTATGCGGACCAACAGCGTGGGTGGACCACGTCAATTATTTTAAGGGTTAACATTGTGTGTGTAAAGATGTTAACTTTTGTCTTTGTAGCTTAGTCCAGTAGGGAAAGTAGGTAATGAGGCTAGGAAAAATGTATATGCCCACCGTTTGTAGGGCCATTCACGGAGAACAGCAGAAGGGAGCAAGTAGACGGGAGACATGCCAACTAGAACAGCAATCTCGGGATCAGACAGGCTGAGCTACTTACTCTTGAATTCAACCCAAAAAGGGCAAAGCTGTATCTTGACATATCTAAGAACAACCTAAGAATCCTAACCGGGCTTCTCACTGGTCATTGTAGAATTAGGGGCAACTAGAGGGCCTCAAGAAACTAGGCATTGAAGCAACGGACGAATGTCGCTTCTGAGGTAACTGAAGTGAGACTCCGGAGCACTTTCCCTCTAAATGCGAGGACATTACTCGCCGGGGTTTGGAGCACCTGGGCTCTCACTATCCTGCGTTGGAGGAGGTTATAGATTCTGACTAGTCCACACTGAATGGCCCTTTTGTCCCAAACATTATTTACGAGAGCTGATGTAAATGTGGCCGGACCACGCCCATTTTGGGTGAAATATTTAATATTGAAGCTTGATAGTCAGGAATTAAATTTTGTTATAATGGATTACTTCCATGGTTTGTTGCATAGTTTCCACAAATATTCCTTTAGTTTTAGTAATATAAAAAGTGGGCGTGCTTCGTCTCGAATGTGTGCTAAATTTCATTGGGATCATTCCTTACCAGACTATTATTTTCCATTCGGACAGGGCCAAATCGACTGAGGAGCATGAAGTTGAGGAGCATCAAAGTATATGGTATACTTTTCTTTATCTACCATGACTTCTGTGCGTTTTAAACGGAAGAACAAACTTATTATACTCGGTCACTTTCGGGTTTAATTCAACCATAACTAAGAATGGGGTCCAAACATACTTTTAATTTAATTGAAAATGAATAGAACTCAGTCTAACCTAATTTCTAAATCCGAATTACAGATCCCGTTATAACACTAATGTCAGGTCAGGAACCAAGTGTTGGCATGTTTATCGAAGAGCACAAAAAGCGCGCAGATAGCGATCCGAATGCACCGCCTTTCGACGATCTCCGCAATTACGCTTATGAGGGCGGCGGCAGCACCGCTGGGTCATTGAGTTCCTTGGCGTCAGGTGAGTTTGAATCTATTAGACAACGGTGAGTTAATATTTGCACCCTGTAAACCGCGAGTGTAAAGAGTGATAATGAAATTGAATTTCCGGGCCAGCATCTGCAGAACCACTGATAAAGATGTTTACGGTAACCTAATGGGAAAGACATGAAACATTTTGCCAACTATAGCACAGTTTTCGTAGGCTGGAGTTTCTGGCTTTCGAAATATTGTAAATAATATTCAAATATTTCTAAATAATTCTGATCATATTCGAAAGGTACAAAGCAAAGGTTCATTTTGAAAAGCACAACGGAGCTACTATGTTCTTTAATCTCATACTGAGAAATCGATGAACTCTGATTATGAAACCTTGCTTTTCCTCCCCGGTAAAATGTAGCATTACCCCATTCGATTGCTTTTAAAATTACAGTCCACTTTTCAATGTGTAACTACTTCAAATACATTTAGTAAACTATATAAGTACATACACACACTTTCGTTGACTTAAATCCAACTAAGGTTTATCTTTTTTACTGTTGCTATTTAAATGACGGAAATGTATATGCATGCATACGTACAGGCCTAACTAGCCATTCCTTTAAATTTTTACGTGTAAGTACTATACAAAAACGCACTTCTCTATTTTATCACTATTTCCAGGCACTGATGATGAAGCACAGGAATATGATTACCTTGGTGCGTGGGGACCCCGCTTTGACAAGCTCGCCAACCTTTATGGTCCAGAAGACAATCATGTGAACGACCAAGAATTGTAAGCTCCAGAGAAACTGCAACACAGTAACAAAAAATGAACCCAAAGTTTATCAATAATGTTTCGAACACTGCAAACATAAAACCATAAACTAAATAGTGGAGGACAAAATGTATACCTTCGTCTAAGTCTTTCCAAAGTAAAATTTGCACCAAATACTGTAAAAACGATATACTTATAGTCCCAGCAAATGCAAAACGGGGACTATTAAAGGGTAGTGACTGAAATAAGGACGGTTAAAACTAGCCAAGAGAAACAGTTTTAAAGTTTAAGAACTACTCGAAATAGATACTAGGAAACATAATAATATTTAAAGAAACCAAAGTTTATTACAATGTAATGCATGAAGAATCACTACTTGTAAGATTTTAGAATGTTATTTTATTTTAAATATACTCAGTTTATGTTAAGCGTTCACCAAAATCAAGTTAAAGTTACAGAATTTAGCACAATTTTGATATGTGTACAAAACTTAATGTGTTCTTAATTAACCCAGCGCATTTGACCTTGTGCAAATTTTGTCGTTTAGCACATTTTAAATCAAACCACGTTTTATCTGAAACTTAAATGATATAAAATTTATATTTTACATGAGCGAATATGTAATTCGTGGCGAAGGAAATTCGATCCGTTCACACAGCCACAGTTGAATACATATACCACTCTGACCACATATAAAAACAGAGCAAACTTGATCAAAGCTCTATCTCATGAATACACCTCAAAATGCTATGCCCCATGAGCAACTTTATGAAGAGCTTTTAATTTCAAGGTGTGTACGTTTGGGTAAAGTACATGAAATATGCAGTTACATCTAACTTTTACGTAGCAGATGGAGAAGGCGATGATTTTCCAAACTTTCGATTAAATTCGTTTTTAATACTCACAAGCCTATCCCTCATAGTACAAGCCTCCTCAGCTCTGAAGTCAATTCAGCCGCTATCTTAACACTTTAAAAAGGTAATATCAAAAGTCATCCAAAAACAGGTTCTAATCTGTGATTAGTTATTCATATGGGAACTATACCCAATTTAGAGGGAGTAGGAATCACAAATAGTCGGCAAATGTGTGAGAAGAACATTTCAAAATAACTTGCAAACATTACCTTTAAATTAACTTAGCGCAATTGGATATGTAAATAGTTTAGCGAGTAACGATTATAATATTAATTAATTTAAAAAAGATATAAAAAGTAGCACTGTAAGGGGAAAACTATTTAATGAACTTGATGAAATGCATTTAATCACGATTAACAAACGTTTAAATTCAGTATAAAAACTACACTTATCTTTACATGACATGCATAATAACATCGCATTAGGCCTGAATTGAAGAGCAGGACGATGTGGAAACCATAGTTTAAAGAAGCAGTATTTCATGTACGGTAACAAAGACAACAAACAAGTTACCAGGGCAGACCTACTGAACAGAACTGTACGAGCAGGTATCAAAGTAAATTTACTCTGATTTACATGATTTCAATGCCAAGGATAGTTTTAGAAACTCTTCAGATCGAAATCCCTTGATTTAGATCAAAACAAACATTGCATTTTTTTAAATGTTTTTATTAGGTCACTTTTTATTTAATGAACGTGTTTGCTTAATTCAAATGAGCACATTTGCTGCTTTTCAGACTTTTGTTAAGCAGTCGAGAGAAGACGTAAAGGCGGAGTGCTAAATGCAATCGTTGATCTGCTCATAACATCAGTGATGCAATGGTGCATAACATAACAAAATGTGCACGTACAAATAAATGTGACGCGCTTTATGAAACATATTTAGGTTTTGCAGTTGCATTCATTGCGCATGGATTAATTTTTACTCAGCAAAAGCACAGAACTTTAAAATAATAAATATCTTCAGTAATTAAGGAATTAAGAAGTGTCAAAATAAGTAAAGCTAAATTTATACTAAATATATTTTAATTTAAAGATGTGGCTTGAAAACGAAGAAACGATTAATTTAATAATTCACGTAACAATCTAAGATTAGTTTTAAGTTTGTATTGCGAGAGATGAGTATTCAAGGTGAGACGAAAACACAAGCATTTAGAAAAACTGTTGAACACTGAAATCATATTATTATTACATTAGGTACGATTGTATAAAGGAATGTGTATATTAACTAAAACATGGAAAACTGGAAAGCATGAAGCGTTCTGGAAATTTAGGTGTTGTAATAGCTGTGTGGTCGAAAACTGCGATTTTACTAGCCTGGGGTGAACTAAATACCCTTTTCTATCAATTCCCGGCATGCCCTTCCAAATCTTCAGTACTTAGGTCGGATTCTTTTCAAACACACCTTTTAATTAATTTAATAAATACAAATTCTTAATTAATTACATTTTAAATTAATAAACGAGGTTTGATGATATTCTTTTTTAATTTCTCTTCGTATGTTTAACTATGATTTTGAATTTACCTAATGAATTTGAATATGATTGTTTGTTATTAAATATATACATGTATATATTTCATATAGGAAAAGAATATGATAAAGCTTATCCATATTTTTGTGGTAAAAGGTTTAAAATTGCAGGCTCTTAATGTATACACACGTATGTACTCGTATGTAGAGAGAGGAATGTGACACCTCAAGATGCAAACGCACACACTACTGCATTTCGACCAGACTCGGTTTAGCCTTGAATTCGATCAGTATTTCTGATTTATTATTCCATTCACTTCCGTTCAGATGGATATGCACGTATGTTTTAAATAAGTACAAGAAAATGCCATTTGTGTTTTCGATTTATCGCGCATCTGACGGTGTACTATACTTCAACTGCACGGAAAGAATACACAAAAAATTTTATATTTTGTCAGCAACAAATAATATTTGTACTAAAGGCAGGTATATATAAGTCAAAATACTCACATATACACACATACATACTTACAGACATTTACATACATATACAACAAGATTAGGCAAAACTTTTTTTACAAGACAGAACTAAAAAACCGCAATGATGAAAATTTTAAGTCTCCTAAAATTTAAAATAAAATAACTCGTAGCTATAAATAAAAAGGTATTTAAAATTAATCTGAAAAATCTAAGGAAAAGCAGAACTCTTGTATTCATGTAAGCACCACAGAAATTAAAAAAAGAAAACGAATAAAAATATATGGAAAATAAAGAACTGTATTATTATATGGAAATACAAAAAAGTGTTTTATTTCAACTGCAAATTGCGAGCGAAATTCAGTCATTCTTCGATTTTTCTTACTCCTAGCAGTCTATTCAAAACGGTGGCCGAGAAGCGGTCGTTTGAAGTTAGATAATAGCCAGAAGTCACATGGAGCCAAGTCAGGCGAATACGGCTGTAGCACGATATGCATCGAATTTTTGATGAAAAAGTATCGAAGAAATTGAGTGTTGTTGGAACCAATCGAGATTTGACTTTTCTTCAGCACCAATGCTCTTTCATAATGGTTTGCACCGATCCAAATGAAATATTAACATTATCAGCAAGGTCTCTAATTATCAACTGGCGGTTTTTGAGCACCAAATATTTGATTTCATTGACATGTTTTTCATTGATAGATGTGGATGGCCTTTCGGGACGCTTTTTGTCTTCTCTAGGTTCTTGGAATTGTTTATACCACTTGTAAACATTCCTTTCAGACAAAACCTGATCGCCGAACGCCTTCTACAACATTCTGCAAAGAAAATTTAATGCAACTTCTTTGTTCAATGAAATCACATAAAAACTCACTTTGTCTGACCGTCTGGAAATCACGATTAGGGAAGAACGAGTATTTTCATCAAAATTAAAAATTGGGTAATTCGGACTATTGCCACGCCTACTTTTTATAGTGATAATGAATTCATGCATGATTATAGTTTAATTTCAAGTTACAGTTCAGTTCAGTTACAAAAGTCATCAATAGATTTGTATGATTTAAGTTTCATATTAAAGTTAAAAGGTCGTTCTACACCTACTTCTGTTTTTACGCGATAGATAGGTTCTCGAAAAATTCGCGTAAAAAAAAGACACCGTATCCTTATAAAATAAGGTTATTGGTTCCTCGTTTCAAGATTTAGCACAAAAAGTATTGGAATTCATCGTTTTTAAAATTATATAATATTTATTGAATATTTACTGTAAAATTCATTTCTCAATAAATTATTAAAGTAATACACAAATAAAAAGTTAAAAAATTCATAATATGGATAGAAATACTTACATATAAAATTATAAATCAATATTATTTTAATCGAAATTCGCGTTACATAAAGTTTAGTCGCGTAAAAACAGAATCAACAATTTTAAGAAATTCGCGTTATTTCAAATTTTTGAGTAAAAAATAAATATGTACATCTATATTTAGAAAACAAAACGCATTCAAATATTCCAAAATGTACTCCAAAATGTATAGAATTGACTGCGAGTCGGCAACATTTGAAGTCATATTTTATAAACATGTATAAACAAATATATAATAATAGATTTAGTTCTGAAAGAAAGGACGGAAGTTCATCGAAAATCAGAGAACCGAGAGATTTACAGGGCCGATTTCACAATGTCCGGTTAGCTTAACCGCGAGATTAAAACCAACACCGACTTACTTACGGGGCTGAAAATTTTAAAAAATATTGTTAATGTAACAATATTACATTCTACATTGTCCACTTTAGTCCAGTTATTCGATTTATCGATTATAATGTCCCGGTTAATCTAACCAAACATAATTGAATTGGCCCTTTGTCTGAACTTGTATAAACAAAAACTCGGCGAAGCGTAATCAGTATAAAATAACAGCATTTGTTAATACTCTTCGTGGTTACGGACAACACCAAATCTTATGTAGTTATTGAAAACTGTTTATTACTTATAGTAGGAATATATCAATCACCTCCTCTTTATCCCAGCACCACGTGCTTTGAAGGTCAGAATAGTGACCTGCTTATTAATTTATTCCATTCTCATATTTTCGATTCGTCCGGAGACATAGTCTTGATACATATAGAACATATACATACATATGTATGTGTACATTATTAAATGGTAAACAGATTATTACGCTTTAGAATTATTGTACAGGTAACCCTCGTTTAAGACGACACTTCTATAGCACGCATTCACGTATTATATAATATTATTCCTTTCATAATTTCATAATATTCCTTTACAGTATGATAATTATTTCTACATTTAAATAGGCCACACGAAAAGGGGTTCCATCCCTCTAGCGTCGGTTCCCTTTATTCAATTTCAATGGAACATATACCGATTTGTACGTATTTTTCTTATCTATTGCACAATAAAAATGGAAACGAAATTTTATCTGTATTAACAGATATCAGGTATTACGTATCAGTACATAAACTAGGTTCATCAACATACGTTCTAAGCATTGAAAAGAATCTAAACGCAAAGTTTTGTTGCTGAGATTTCTTGTGTGCATACCAGGACAATTTGGTTGATTTAGTAAGAGGAGGAGATGCTTTTGAAATGAACGTTGTGATAGTTGTATAATTTGAAGGCAAAAAAATTCCCAATAGGTACCTCATTTGATATTTTTCATTCTAGCGCAGAATTGTCGTACCGTATTACTTTGCAAGAAATTGATTTAATAAAAATATTCAACCTATCATCATGTGTTAAATATTTTGTAATCTTCTCATGTTATATGGGGTTTGCCTGTGTTATTTATGCACTCGTATATTAAGAAGTTTTGCATGCCCTGGCCATCGCAGATGTGTGGTAAGTTTGCTATCAAGTAACAGAATCAGCGGTAATCGTCTTCGGCGCCACACTACACGCTGATCGGGTTCCAGCCGAGTGCTAAGCTATTATTGAAGTCGACAAATCCGAATAATGTATAAAAAGGCAAAGCGGCATTCGACATCAGCCACTTAATCGGTGTCGTTGTGAGACAAAACAGTTAATCGGCAGACTCGAATTAAAACCGCAAAGCTTGTGATCGTGAATTGAAAATCGACGTTAAAAAATATACGTAAATCGAAACTCGACTCTGTTCCAGTATTGTAAAAGCTTCGCTCTGGTTACTGTCAATGACGAACAAAAGCGCATTTGGAGAAAGTGATACTTGAAACCGGCGCGACAGTTTCTATCTGAAGTGAAAGTCTTTGTAGTCTAGGGAGCCGTAACAGAGGACCTCTTCAATACGGCAATGACTTCCTCCATAACTGGTATCCTGCAAACGCTACGGATTGAAGCTCAAGAAAATAGAGAGCCGACACACACGACTTGTTCGTGTCGAAACAAGCACGAGCTAAGAGGAATCTGTAGCGGCCTGTCTGAGATACCGCTGGACGAGGTTGCGCGCCATGATACCTACCAGGATTGCTGGGTCGTCATTTACGACCGGGTGTATGATGTGACTAGTTTCCTGCACTCGCACCCTGGGGGTCAAGATGTTATAATGGACCATGCTGGCCGCGATGCCACACTAGCTTTCCATGGCACGGGACACTCCAAGAACGCGATTATTCAAATGCGTGATTACCTCATCGGCGAGTTGCCGTCAAAGCAGCGAATTTTCCGAACGCCGGACAACGCTGCATCAGTGCTTTCAATAGGAATACCAGACTAAACACAGCCGACGTGTGGCTGTAGTTATTATTCGCGATACATGGCACACGGATAGTTAATTCAACATGTATACTTTTTATCTTTAAACAGAACAGCAACCTTCATAATAATGTAAATAATATCGACTATTAATAATGTTAATAACACGACTTTAATTATTTAATATGATTAGAGGAAAAGGCTACGATTACGAGGTTATGATTAAAGGTAAAAACGATAAAAACTAAAACTAAGAAAATCCGAACAACGATTTCTGAAGCACACAGTGGCCGGTTTTTCAACTTACCGGTCAAAAATCCATATCTTTTGATCTCTTGGAATTTTTTATTCCGGGTTTTTTCGTTAGATTCTTCTAATCTTAAGCTTTAATATGAGACTAAAATCATAAAAATCGATCGTTGAAAACCAGAGATATGAGAGTTTCAATCAGGGTACCTACATATTAAAAAATTAAAAAGAATACGTTTATTTTTATTTAATGATTAAAATATTAACTTTTTATCATCAATAACGAACATACTAATAAAATAGATTAATAAAAATAAGGTAATAAGTACGGAACTAATGCAAATTAAATAATTTTTTCAAAACATTCATTGATAGAATTCCGCTCATCTAGTAGTAAATTTTGTGCATCACTGTCTAACTCGATTGAGCTAGATTTCCATTTTTGGCGGATATTTGAAATATGTATATGGATCCGATGTGCACAGCAAAACTGCAAGCAGATCCTCATTGGTACAATATCTTGAAATTTTCCTTGTGTTGTGTTCACGAAAGAATCTGTAATCCTTGTTTCTTTTTTCTTGTGCTTCTTCAGATAGATCACCAAGTGGAAGTAGACCATTTTCAATAATTTGCTCGCCATGATAAAGAATTTTATGAATTGTTGATGGCATATTCCTCCAGGGATATTTTTCGTTGTAAATTTCGGCGGTTTTCTTTGCATATTCACCAAATTTTTTGGCATCAATCATCCTGCTGCATGCTATAACTTCTATTATAATTTTGAATCGCTTAATTAATTCAACGTCCACTCCTGAAACGAATTCTAGTGTGAAGAGGCGACAATCCGAATTCGTATGCCTCCTCAGAATAATTGGCATCTGCTGGTGCTTGGCTTAGTGTACTCGTGGTTTAATGGCATATAATACAGCTAGAGATGCCTTAGTATCAGTTAAGGTACTTGTCCGTCTTTTTCATCAATCATGGTGAGCAGAAGTTTGAAATCTATTTGAATAATATGGCCATGATACTCAAATAGCCGCGGCTGAAGTTCATCAATTTGCCTCCTAATTTTATTAACTTCATCGGTTATCACATCTTTTATCACATCACTTACAAAGGCCAAGACTTTTCACATATTTCTCTTCCAATGAAAGCAATAATCTGTTCAAATGTACACTGTTTATATGCAGTAAGAGGTAATTACCTGATAATTAAAAAAACCTAATTTCTGCAAACTATCCCAGTACCTTTCCATACTTTGAAATATACATATAATTTGAAAGAAAAGTATAACACTAACAAAAAAAAAAATAACGGAAAACATGTTAAAAACGTTTGCAGTGTGTGACTTTGACTCATATAATGGGCTCTAGCGCCCTGTGGGGCAAACCGATGCAACTTTCATGAAACGATGAAACTTTCAGCTTTACAATGGTGTAAAATTTGTTTTGGAGCATTTTGGAGCGCAAAAGTCCTGCTCCAAAATACGACGAAATTTAACCAAATTTGGAGCATTTCTGGAATTCGTGTTACGTAATAACTATACCACAGTTTTACTCAATTGTAACAACATTTGACAATGAATATATCCAAGAATTTAATAAAAAAAACCAGAACTTAATATCTGAAATATTGACAGAGATATGGATATCTAAATCTGTGAAAAGTTGAAAAAATGTGTTTATTTTAGTTGAAAATAAAAAGTGCTGTCTTTTATTGCATAGTTACTAATGAAATAATCAAAATAAAGCTGTAAGCTGTGAAAAAAATGACTTTTGGCCGCTAAGTTAAAAAACCGGCCACTGTGCGACGTTAAGAGTTAAATATTTCGCCCACTTCGTAAAAGTCTTCCCTTTTAACGGGTAACTAAAAAATTTCCAGAGTTTCTATGTTTTAGATATTTTTACGGAAGCTGATAACGGAAGCTTTTCCCCGTTATTATTAGCTATTATTATTGTATTATTATTATTTTGTACGGCGAACTCTGCCGTCTATGAACTTGTACTTGCTCATGCGCAGTACTGATTTCGGCCTATGAATGGCTGACAGCCTTATCAAGTTTGAAGGCCCCGATGTCTTTATAGACGTCACCGTTTTGGGAACTCACTTCTGAAGAGATTGTCTTCAAATTTAGTGCATTATATTACTCATAATTTTTGTGTCGTCATTGGAAACAATGCACTTTTCTGAAATAAAAGGCAAACTACGATTTTGTAAACAAAATGCTTCAATCACAGATAACCTACACTTACAAAATAATCATGACCCGCATTTTCAGTGCATAACAATTATAAGCGACCAGATTTTAAAACTATTCGCCAGAATTAGAATTCTCCAGTCTGCTGGAAATTAAGGAATGAATTGCAACACTATTTTTAGGGAAAACCATTCTACAATGAAATATAACTCCATTCAGCAGCATAACGTAAGCAAGCATGTACATATATCTATCGTTGTTCCGTGAGCAACATGTTTTAAGCACTTGATTACATTACTTTTAAGAATTAAGGACTAAGAAGATTCGTATTCGATTTCTTAATGGTTAATGCAATTTATGATAAATTTGTTAAATGTAAGGTTTGTTTAAATAAATCAAAATTGTTAACATAAAATAAAATATCACGTAACAAATAAATTTGTTATTTTAATGACTAGTTCAACAGCTGTGCTAATTTGACAAGTGTTTGGCGGCAATCGGAAATTGGCAATAACGGAGCTTCTTTTGTCTTGGAACTGGAACAACTTGAATGTGTGTCCAAACTTAACTTCCACCCGGCGCTTCGGTATGTGGTCCCTGTAACAGTGCCTGCAACTTAGCAGCCGCTGGGAACGAACCTAAATCCAGTGGCGCCGCCCCTGTTGTGCTTTGTATGTAGGCCAGAAGCCTGCAAAGAAAGGTAAAAAAGTGAATGCATTCATAGCGGCGTTAGGCTATACCTTCGAAGCTCCTCCAGTGCATTCTGCTGCATCAGTATGTAGTTCTTGGCCAGCAGCAAGGTGGCGATTTTGCTCAGCTTGCGCACTGATGGCGAATGCGCATAGGGAATCACACTGCGCAGCTCATCCAACGCGTCGTTCAAGTCGTGCATACGTCGACGCTCCCTATACAACATTGAAACTTGAAAACGCCTCTTGGAAAAGTGACAATTTACCACACCACCCACCTGGCATTGATGTTTAGACGCACGGTCTTTCCTTGGCGGTTTTTTTGTTTACCAGCTGCAGCTCCAGAGAATCCGCCATTAATGGCCACCGTCGTGGAGCCCCCGCTGGGTCCCAGCAGGAGTGGAGAAGACTTTTCGTCTCCAGCTGTTTCCGGTTTATTCTCATCAGTGGTTATGCTTTGCGGCGGCATCGAAAGGCTTTGAGCATAAAATCCACCCAGACCCACTGAACCGAGTGGGGTACGGCGACCTGGCACACTTTGCGGTGGACTGGCTGTAGGACCGGGATGGGCCCCCATCATATTAGGTGTTGGAGGTATCGGCATATGTGTATGTCCGGGCAGTGCGAGACCGAATGCTAAATTATTAGGATCCATGGTTACCAAGGTTATTTCCTCAAGCGTCCAATGATCTGAAAAATTTAATTCAAGTGTGCATGAATGTTCAAAATACCCATCCACCACTCCATCTTCTTCACTGTTAGATACACATAGGTATGTATATGTATACGATAGTATTTTAATGTAAAATTCTGCAACATAATTGGTTAAATGCGATAGAAACGTTTCTTCTTCCCGAAATATAATATACAATATTTATAAAAAACAATCACTTTTGCTACAGAGAGGATAACATAGAACGGCTTCCGTGGCGCCACTTCACATCAGCTCGAGCAGATTAAGCTTCTTAGCAAAATTTCAAAAATATTTATAAAGGCCAACAGTTACAACCACACAAACCTCACATTTAAACACACATAAAATAAGTTATTCTTTCGCCAAGCTTAATTTTTTATGAACGATTCGTTGCTTTATTGCAATGTATTTGCTCTATAACTATCTCACTTGTCCAGATTCTGTACTAGGTACTTTAATTTAGTTTATTTTAATTTGTTTAAAACCAAAAACAACACCAATACAATTAAAGGCGTTCAAATTAAGGCCATGAAGAGCGCCTGTAATTCGCACGAAAATGTAAGCAACACCGAACAAGCAACCACGAACAGTTATTATGATACCGAATCTACTACATAATACACAGCAATGATTTTGGTATACAGAGTTCGCGTTGTGTGTCCGAAATCGTTTATGGTTCTGATTTCCATTGCAGCTGAATCGCACGCATTTCATTTACTCGATTAGGGGATGAAATGTCATGAGTTGCTGCTGCCAAGCATCGTGGTTGAAAAAAATGCGGGTTGAAGTAGAAAATCCGAATAACCGACTGCAGTGATGGCGATGGATTCGAAGTTCGAACTCCACTATTTAATAGTGTTTAGGGTTCCATTTCTAAAAATGGCGAAACGAAGCTTCTTTCAGATTTAAAGGAACGATACACTTTAGTAGCTTTCATAAATAATGTATTTGTTGATATTGGCATTTATTTTTCCATTTTAGTATGCAAAAATCAGTAAGATCGCGATCAATAAATTTTGTATATGTACACTGTATATATGTAATTCTGTTTTTACGCGAGAGATAGCTTCTCGAAAAACTCGCGTAAAAAGTGCCCCGTGCCCATATAAAATAAGGTCACTGGTCCTCTTTTCAAGAATTAGCACAAAAAGTGTGAATAAAATATCGGAATTCATCATACGTATTGAATATGTACTGTAAAATGCTTTTCTCAATAATTCATTAAAGTAGAAAAAGAGCAATATCGGTCGGTTTTTGACAGTCGCCATCGAAGGAGAAGCGTCACCGTACACAGCATCCAAGCGTTCTTTGATTTCGTTGCACGATTTCCCTTCCAAAAACAAGAATCGAATCACCGACCGATATTTACCGACTCTTTTTCCATTTTTCTAACATACGCGGACACACGCGGTCAAAACAAAATTCTCTGCACAGTTTGTAAAACGCATTCATAAGCTAAGGTTTCCGATTTCGTTTATAGTACGAGGTTAGCAACGATCTCCATTTTATTCATAATAAGTTTTCTATACATTGTTGCATTAGCTCGCATAAAACTCAGAATTCATTATTTTAATAATTAAGATTATTACTTTAATTATTTAAATTATTCTTTTCCTAAATGACCTACCCAGCATATAATATTTAAATAACTAAAAAATGATTCATTCAGTTAAAAGACGGTCGATGCATCTATTGAATTGTATGTACATATTTCACTTGCAATACAGTGTAATACAATTAACCTAAGTTATTTTTATACCCTACACACGAAGTGAATAGGGTATATTCACTTACTGCTTCCGTTTTTAACTCATTAAAGGAGGCGTGACAGGTATAGAAAAGTATATATATTCTTGATCAGAGCGACCTCCTGAGTCGATTTAGCCATGTCCGTCCGTCTGTCTGTTTGTCTGTCTGTCTGTCTGTCTGTGGAAATCACGATTACAAGAGAACGAATAGAGATATCTTCATCAAACTTGGCACGAATATTGTCTATCATTAGAAACTCATCGGTATTGATGGGCAAAATCGGACCATTGCCACGCCTACTTTTTATAGTAAATATAAATAAATGCATGCTTTTAGCTCAATTTATCAGCATGTAGAATGAATTTGAGGTTTATTTGAAATTTTATACACAAATCAACTGTCTTTGACCAAAACAGAATACCAAAAATGGGCCTGATCCGCCCACTAATTAAATAAAACGCAGCTTGGCAAGAAGTAACTTATGATTGACTACATCAAAGGCTTTACTAAAATCGGTATAAAGAACATCTGTTTGTTTGCCAGATTCAAATTCATCAAATTCACCGGAGACGAATTCTAGTAAACTAGTAGTTGTCGATCTTCCTGAGCAGAAGCCATGTTGGACCGGAGAAATGTGAGCATAAACGCTTCGCGAAATTTGATACGTAGTTGTTTTCTCAAGCAATTTTGGAAGTGCGCTGAGTTTCGCAATACCGCGTTAATTCGTAACTAAACATCTGTTGCCCGATTTATGCAAGGGCACAATAAAAGAAGATTTCCACGCAGCAGGAAAATATCCCAGACCCAGATCGGCTGAGCACGTAATTAAAGAGATTAACAGAGCTCGACAATATGTTCTCCAATATGTTTGGACATTATGAATTGTTCCCTCCATGTGAGGGACCCAACATCCCGTTTAGCACCTACTGTTTGTATATTTTTGAAACTTTTGAAAACCACCTTTGTTTGCATATGATGGAAAATTATCTTACAATTTCTAAAATGCCTGTGTTTGAAAGGCGTCACGTTGAAAGGCACGACAGGACAATCAGCACCTCCGATATTCAAATAATAAAATGTACTAGGTACTTAGAATATAAATAATAGACGCAGTTAATTCCGGCACTATTTTATTAGAAAATATTGCAGTGCATTCTACATCAGGCATTGATTGGGCATGTAATTTCATAGAAAATATTTTTGTATGGAATTTTAATTTATTTTTATTTTTTTTTTATTTAGCTTAAATACAGTGGCAGTACAATAAGAAAAAAATTTCTTTTATAGTACAAAGTATACATAATAATAATAATAATAATAATAAGAAGAAGAAAGAAGTGTAAACTGATATAAAGTTCATGTGTTTAGAGATTAGAGGTAAAAGAAACAAAAGAAAGATAATTTAAAGTATCAAGTAGAAAAGTGTTTCAGTATGTAAGTAAGAAATGTAGTAATTTAAGAAAAGTAAATACTATATATATTCCGTAAATTATAATAAATTAAAGAAAATTGGAATACATTTTCACCGACCGCAATAACTTGCACATTTTAGGAGATATAGGCCTGAAAAATGCAGGGTGCAACGGTTGGGTAGTAACGCGTCTCCTTCCTTCAAATGTCCAGCTGCTTGCTCTACTTGGCATCTACTTTAAATATGAAGCAAATAAGTAAATAAATTCGCTTCTTAACACAGATGTTTGCATTACTTTATGTTGAGCCTTCAGATAATTTTGAATCATCTGCAGTAGTTTTGCCCTCTTCTAATGTTTCCCCATCATCATCTCCGTCATCTCTGCCTAAAGACCGCATACGTGTATGTTTATGCAAGCTATTCATGAAGAGAGAGTACGAACTTGGCGAAAATAATCACATGCAGAGGATAGCATGAACCAAAATAGACGAATGCAGACCTACGAAACTCGAACCCTGATTTCGTCTATTGCCCGAAACGCTACGCAAGCAAACGATAACATTTCGCACACAAAACATCAAACAAGAACAGCTGATCACGAGAATGCTGTACGGTTCTTAGGGAAGCCTACGTTCGTCACAATGTTTCGTTCAAATTCAATCAGTTAAGTACACTTATTTTGGGAAGTCCTTCATAATTCTTATCTTACGGACGTATTCCTACCCATTACGTCTGCAATCGTCTGTTTTGGTTCAGGCTTACGGGTGTGCAACTGGGAATCTGTGTATTCCCAGACTTCCCCCTTTCGTCAGCACCATGCATATGCACTGCATGGTTCGGCCTTTATACTTGTGAAACTTTTTCATGTATAATGTACGATTTACAAAAAACGCACGCTATTCTATGCCTTTGGGCGTACATAAAATACATACTACGAGTATGTACATATGTATGTACATATATCTTTTGGCAGCGAGTTAAATAGAGGAACATTTACATTTTTTATTTATATAGAAGGAATTTAAATACTACTGATTGACTGAAATTTGAAAACTTCGTCCTTAATGCGGCACGGATTCCCGTTCTTCGATCTCGCTGAAAATTCGCGAAAATACCATCTTCTGACCTAGTATCATATTTTAAGAGGGTAAGCCCAAAAATTATTGAATTCAATCGGAAATTCAAAATTGAGAACCAGACATAATTAAAAAATAAAAAACGTGGGAAACATGTAATTTTCTTTGAAATATTGCAGAAATACCAGAATTTTTTAACATTTGTATTTTAATAATACATGTTTTGTTATACATACGTACTATATAACATATTAAAATAACTTTTAGATATATGAATTTTTTAGACATTTGAAAGAAAATGTTTTAGTATTGTACAATATCCGATATAACATTTTTCGTCATAAATTTTTAACTTTTACGTAGCACATCTTATCTACCTCACATTTGGTTTTCGAAACCATAAGCATATTCCCTTTTAAGCATTTTACGAAATCTTTTAAGCAATTCACTGAGGAACCATACTTACATAATAACAAGCATATCTAGTAAAAATTTACTCTAATTACCGATGTTCTCGTGGAGTTACATCTTTCGTCTTCTCTCAATATCAATTCATACCTTGTGCAGTTCTTATTCTTGGCTTGCTTCATTTGCTTCAAAATGTTTTCACTACTTTTGATGAATTCCGTTCGCTCTTGGCATTCACCGCGTGCCTTATGACAAATACACATACAGGCCTACAGTGAACACGAGGAGAAAAACGCAAACTCGCAGGTCATCGGAATTAATTCCGAAACAACGGCGTTCAAAACATATGTAAAGCGCTTGAAACCGGCTTCTTGTTCTTCCGCCTGAAGGAGTTGTTTTTCTTCTTTTTCACCTTAACTCGAACAAGACTTTTATACGCATCCCTCTGATGCTTGCCATCGCGATCGCATCGTACACTTTAGATGTTATCCTGTCGGTCGGCACGATCGAACTGAAAAAGTTCAGCAATCATGCCCGGCAAAAGAAGTTGTTTCGCCTCACTCGGAATATTTTAGGTAATCGACCCAATGCCATGTCCTCAACAGGGGTTGTTCGCTGGCCATTAACCGTTCTACCCTCACACGCTGCTTCGCTCTTTTGTTTATTAGGAGTTTCGTAGTTCGAGATTTGTGCCAGGGTTGTGGATTTCATCTATTGAGGCATTGTTGTTGTTGTTTTTCTTGCCTTTTCTGTTGTTCTAGTTGCAGTAAAACATTCAGGCAGCTGCACCTTTTCCCTCTTGCAATCTGTGCTTATCTAAATACCACAATGTCCCGAATGATGCAGTTGTTCCTGTCCCAAGTCCTTCAATATAACAAAACTGTGCGAAAGGCAGGGACTAGAATCGCAACAGCAATCATATCCGTGAACTTCGATATTACATCGCGTACAAAACAGTACATATTGCCGTTTGGTTTTAAGCCGGACACAATTTGATGAGATGACATCTAGGATACTTGGTTCAGGAAAAAGCAGGCGGCGCTAGAATAAGGGATGACAAATAAATGGTAAATGGAAACTGAAATACTTTAATTATTCCTCTACAGGGAGAAAGTTAAGAGCACATAAAATAATCGCTTAAAAGAAACTCATAAAGCACGTAGTTATTATTACAGGAAAATAAACAGATTTCATTAAGCGATTATTAAGATATGTATGTATATGCTGAAAAAACCCAACCAGATAATTAAACCAAGCTTTTAGTATGCAAGTACATTCTAGTAAGTAAACATCAAATGAAGTACTTCATTGAAAAAACAATTGAACTTATGCACCGTTCCATTTTGTTCTGTTCCGGTGTGTTTGCAATATTAATTTATTTTGAAATCCATAATGAATCATTCGAATACTTCATTTGTTTACGACAATTGCATTCTTTTGTGCCATTTAGCTAACTCATTGTGGTTCACTGAAAAAAAGCACAGTATTGTATTTACAATTCACGTGGATTCCTTGATTTTTGAGAGAGTGTAACCATTTAAATATCATTCTATAAGTAACAACACAACCAAGTGTAAATGTTTTACGCCCAATCGCGATTTCCATGAACAGAGTCGACAGACGGAAAGACTAACAGCCTTATAATGTAAATCGTTTGAAAACGTAAACGAAAACGAAATTTGCGTTTTTCGCGGGTTTTGTTTTGTGCTTTTCGTAATTTTTCATTTGTTTGACAACGCATAACAGAAGATCGAGTGAAATACACAAAACACAAAAAACGTTTGTTGTTGGTATTATATTTTCACATGCTTTGCAGATTTTATCGGCTACGCGTGGTATAATGGATCGGTAGTATCCAGGGAAAGTTGATAAACGACGCGAAAGCATAAAATTGTTTATGTTTTGCAAATTCTGTGTCGAATTTGTGTGTGTATAGTGTTGCCGCCGCGCATTTGCACTGAACTCTACACGAAAAAGAGTTTGCGTTTTGCGTTTCTAAAAATTACTTACAAAAATGCTTCAAATATTGTACACATGGCAACATTTTCTATCTGCAAACAACGAAAGTCTGCAATACGAACGAAAAGCTTCTATGATACTCGTTTGGCTCGTTTCGTTTTCGTTTTCATTGTGTTTTCGTTTACGTGTTCAAACTATTTTCATTATAAGGCTGTAAATCGCAAAATGTCGGAGTAAAAATATATTTAGGAGTTATTTAGGTCCTTTAAAAACTATAATAGTACTTAAATTAAGCTCTAAATAAAGTATTTCACATTGAGCTGCTCTTAATGAAAATATTAATCTTAAATATAACGTAAAACTAGAAAACGAGTATAGAGTAATAGAAAATAGTGTTATAACGCGCTTTTGGAAAGTTAAAACATTCTGATCTGTGGCGTCTAAACGACAATTGCAATTTTTATTGCTTTTGTTGCAATATTGTATTACTTCATTATTACAATAATAGATGGCGAATATAAATCATGTTTTCCACAACATAAGTTGGTGGCCCTTTCAGGTAGCAAAAGCCAAAGAACTCGGATTAATCGTAGAAAAGGATTGCAGCGGAAAGGAAAAGCCTTTATTGAAATAATAAGAATCTTAATTTGGTTGGTTATTAAAATGTGTCTAGTCCGCACCTCAAACCGCAATTGCCTTTCCACTGGTAACATTTACTAAATTCTCATTTGCACAAAAAGAAAATGGACGGCAATACATCAGCAGCGAAATCACGTCTACAGGAAATTGTGAGCTGTAGAGCAGGATAGACAAAGGTGGTATAAAGCAGCGATAAGGAAGAGGAACACTGATTATCCACCCGCTCACACTGCTGCGAATCTATTGGATCCTGTCGATTTATAAACACACTCATACAAAATGTGTATACATGCATATATGTGTGTATGCGAATCCTGGACACACGTATAAAAAGCAGTATTTTAAGTACTTGATATGAACACAACTACAACCACTTCTGCTGTACGATTTGCTTCTCTACTGTTAGCGCTGCTACATTCGGATAGAAATTTGTATTGCGTTGCGATCGCACACTCATGCATATACGAATAATCGAAGAATTTGTTGCTTCCGTATATGTTTTTGTTTTTGCTACAGTCGTTAAATGGACATTTTTGGGTGCGGTCCCTGTGACATCGCGCACGACGCATGACTACTTCAAATTTGCAGCCGACTCTATCTTCACAGAGATAGGGATACAATTTTTACCTCAATTGGCTAATACCGAGAAGAATTTTGTTTCCGATTAAAAACGGGGTTCCATGATTTTCGGCTGAGACAAGGTTCCTTACAGTTGAACGTATAAGAAGAAAAGCTACATCTCATTTCTCACATTTTTAAACGAAAAAGACATGTTTTGTCTAAAAAGCTTTGCTGTACTAAGAGATGCTAGTAATGTAAGTAAATAAGTCATACATGCATCTATTTTTATATAAAAGACTAGATCTTTATGTAGCTATACGAACGTTTAACGAAGGTTTAATGGTCTACTCTGTCGGAAAACCGAATACAAGTGCCTTGGTAGGAATTCAAATGTTTCTGTTACAACTAAATCTACATACAAATATAATTACAACATCCAGTTTTCTTACATACCCTTTGAGAGATATTTCAACACCCACAACGCCATTTGCTGTTTCCCAACTTGGAAGCTAACTTTTTCGTAAACTTACTATTTTTTACTTATACCGCACCGCCGCCGCAGCTTCAAGAAGTACCTCAGTCTCCAGTTTGCTGCTTCGCAACGTTCTTTCGGCATTTATGTATCTTTCATTTCGTATTCATATTCGTATCCGTGATTCATTGAAATATCCATTCCTCACCGCGCATTTTCTCAATAATGATGTCAATTTTGGTAGCTACCCTATGAGGACATCCGGTGAATGTCCTTCTTCCAATATTTTATCATTGAACAAAATATAAATCAGTAGGTCGGTAGCTCACGCATATTGTACAAATCGAACATTTTCCCGTGTTTTAACATCCTCTCCACAAGCATTTAGTATACCTTTTCTGCTTGTCGATGGAAATGTCTATCACTCTGCTCGTGCAGAGTTGGTTTTTTGGTGAACAAGTGGCGACTCGCCGATTATCTTACGGAAAAGCACACCAAGCGTACGAGCTGACGCCTAAACGTCTACTAGGAATAACGGTTGACGTAGCGAACCCCTGTTTCGGCAGCTCAGCACCGTAATAAGACATCTGCAACTTATACAGAGTAAACGCACACGCTTGTGTGCGTGTTCCAGTGTTGTAGTGTGCAGCATCCCGTTCTGTTTATATGCCGCCAGCATCAGAGCAAATCTCGCTGGCGCACTCAGCCAAGGGGTGGCACACTAATTCAGCCAACACAGGGATGTTTTGGCCTTTTCCGTTGTTATGTCCATGTGTTGGTGTGCTCTGCAGTTTGTGCCTCTGTGGAACCGGTACATGTCGAGGTACTCACCGGGGCTAGAATGATGCCGATGAATGGGCAAAATATTGAAACTAGCTCTTAGATATAATTCCCGACGTAATGCAGGTAGTCAAAACCATGCGAAATGCTATCATTGTTTCAGGAAAACGACCGCGACTGTTGTTGAGAGAGATGTTGTATTTAGAAAGGACGAACCACACTTCACAGCACACATGTGTATGTATGTATGTATAATAAGTGAGCACGAGTCCTTTTGCTCTTATTCGAAAACAGTAGAAAAGTATTGCCAACTGGAATAGATTAAAGCATTTAGTTTTCAGACAAACCTTTGCCCAATATAAAATATTGGTGCCGACTTTGCAGCTTAACTACAATTAATTTTTGTTGGAGTCATTTGCAATTCTTTCTGAAATAGGAGGCGGTTGTATATTTCAATCGGAATTGATGTATATTCCTATATATTAGTGTAATAACCGGAATAACCTACAACTGATTTATACCAACCAATATAATCAACCAATTTGTTTTTTATGCTTTGTATATGTAAGTATCGAGCGATTTCAACCAATTATTTAACAAAACGAAACATGATGTACACATATTGCAATAGTTACAATAATTGCCATCACTGAAACATGTAGCCAGGTTGCTTCTGATGGTAAAATAAATCAGTGGCAGCGTAAAGGAAAGAACCTAAAATGTTCAGTTGGTAAGGCTGCAGAGTGTCTCTCTTCCGTTCTGTTTAACAAAATCATCTCTCTTCCAGCATTTGTGTAGGTGAAAATCCAGGCATCGCACACTTATACATGCTCACTATTGCACATAAACACACGAATGTGTATGGGTACACAGATGATATATGGCTGTGTTCAGATCACGAACGCAAACATAAACATAAACCCGATTCATATTCCACCCCATAAAGGTGAAGCTGGGTTACAGAAATGTAGCATCACAAAGGAGACCATTTCGACAGTGGGTTGGGTGGTAACGCGGCCTGTACATCGAGCGCACCCCTACACAAATCATTTTTGTGGATATGCCACACAGGTTCCGCAGACGCTTTATGAGTACACCGCTCGAGAATAGAAATCAGTCATATGTCATGCATATATCTTTGGCTGCGTACTTACATATGTACCGCGCCATGTATTCGGCAGATGAGTGAGCATTCTGTAGTTTCTGTATACTGTACAGTCTCTGAAACTGTATACACTCTAGCTACAAACATACTTTCGACAGCACAGGCTCTGAACAGTCGGTACCAAGCTTGACCGGCATGATGGCAATGATGAAACATCGACTTATGCTCGCTGCAGTAGAGAAATAGGAATGGGTTCTTAGCAGCATCGACATTGTATTAAGTTTCGACCCAACTTTGAATATTGGGCCAAACTGGTGAGAAACAAATGTTTATCCTAGGTAAGCTTCTCAATAGTTAGCACGCAAATGATGTTTTCGCGTTTTTTCATTTTTGGCATCACTCTAAGAATTAATCGGAGGTTATCGAACAGTTCCAGAGTCCTATGTCTTGTACACATGCTCACATGCTCGTACAAGCAAACAAGATGAAGGATGTTTTTTCCGTCCCCAAAGGCATATTTACGTCGATGGTATTATTTGTAAATTGTTCTTACGGAGGTTGTTTCGCAGCCTGTTTGCATTTTCTATACACTTCAAGTACATAAGCATATATTTGAGTATATAAATAGTGGAACGGAATTGGAGTTTAATAGGTAGCGACCATACACCGTGACCATTAAAGCCACGACAACAACACCAAACGCACTGAAGCATTTGATCAGGGACAAATTCGCAGAAAAACTTTAATCCAGAAAAAACACAGAAACATGGCTTTTGCATATTACCAGACTTGGCACAAATAAAAACGCAGTCAAAATATAACAAGAGCACAGCAAGGATTGAATGCCTAAAAACTGCACAAATGTATCTATGGCATATTGGAAGGTGTAGATTTGAGCCCAAATGTCCTGATTGTGACTTGGTCGTCCGAAATAAAGGCTCTAATAGTGGATCTTACTGCAAGGGAATTACAAAAGAAAAAAATATTCGCATACGAAGCAGTAAAATCGTACATCCTGGACGTGGTTCAATTAATCAACTGGAAGTTTTTGTCTTATCTTAATTGGAAGGTGGTAATTACTCGGAAGGTGCTTTGCAATAAAATACCTTTTCACTGACCTCCCATGATGTTTCAGTTTTCAGCACTTTCGGGATCTTTCCTTATACCCTTCACCTGTACCAGCTCAAAACGGGCAACTAGCTAATTAACCTTGAATATCGAACTGAAATGAATATTGCATATCCTATTTTTCGTAGCATTTATGTACATAGCACCTCTTAACTCCTTAATCCAGGAGACACTTACATATGTCTATTCTCAGTCTTTGCACTCTATTAGCTCCTTTAGCAGTATATACATCCCATATGTATGTACCACCGATTAGTAGTAGATGAAAGCAGATCTACGTAAGCAAAGAGATTCTAAACATGCGCATATGGCAAGTCAGAGTAGATCCGATTCGACAGATTGATTCAGCCCATACGCCTTAACAGAATTTCATTTAAAAATAACTTTGTACCTCTCTCAAAGTCGGAGAGAGATCTACAGCCCACAACCCAGGCAGCTATCCGAACAAAGTTCTTAATACAGAGCCTGCTGTTTGGAACGAAAACAATTCGTTGAAAAAGGAAATTGGCAACGAAGCCTAAAGGTGGCAGTTATTGTTTGATTTCATCACTTAAACGCTGCAATAATCAATGAAAATTATTCCACTCGCATCCCCAAAAACTGAAGCCATGACCTGGCAGGAAGATGGTCTCCGCCTTCTTTGGAGTCGGTTGTCCATTGTGTTGACCGCTATTTCGTCTCCGGTGTGACGTAGTTGACCCATGCCCATAGTTGAAAAGACGCAAGAAACGGCTTTAATCCTGCGAAACATCCCCGAACACTCGATTGAAACTTCTGCACGACGCTGTTTTTATTCGACTGTGGGCAAACGCGTCTTGTCATCTTGCGCACAGCTTTTTCATGCAGGCATTTTCAGTCAATATGCGATGTGCAGCACTTTTTAGAAATCATGCCTTAGAAATAATGTCTGCTAGCTCGAGCAACTTCAGTCGACGGTCATCATAAAACATTTTATCGATTTTTTTCACCATTTCTGGTGTCAAGGTGTTACTTCATTTGGTTCGTCCAGGAGAGCTGCCTCGTTCGGTTATTCAATTTTTTATTGTTTTAAAGGAAGAAGTGGACTTACCCAGAGTAGAATCCAGCGTCTCTTTGATATTGGTAGTCCTGAGGCTTTCCAATTCAAGTTCGTTATTAAATAACGATGAGCAACTTGTTTCATAGTTTCAAAAGTGACTTTAAAAAGCGGCTCTAGCTTAGTGGCAATTTATTCAAATGTCAAACAAATTTAACAGCTTTCATTTAAAAGAACTAAATCTGAAACAAACATAACAAGTAGTTCTACAAACTTATCAATCCACCCTCGTACATATGTATTTATGTATATACATATAGTATACATAAGTATATGTACGAGTATATACATAAGTATATGTACGAGTATATACGACTACCCAACGAGCCCGTATATGTATCAGCAGTTCCCCAAGGAAGCAGTATTTCAGCAGGCTTTGTGTCTTCGTCACCCTTAACAAAAGAACGCTGCTTGTATCAATTTAAAGTCAACAAATATTTTATAGAAAGCAGTGCAGAAGCAACGTGCTTGCTTTCAAGTCTCGAATTCAAGTGGTTCGAATTCCACTGCGCATGGATGTTCAACTTGTGAGTTGTAATCTTTCTTTCTATCTCTACCTATCAGTCGTAAACAAAATAAAATTAATAATACCAAAAAAATTTAGTTGCGATTTCTTTTGTCAAAGTATAGAAAAAAAAGAAAGTAGAACTGCTGCTGAAACGAGTGAACTGCTAACGCCAGCCTTTCAGGGGAGGCCTTTATAAGCACTCCCCTTATCTTAGATGCTGCTGTTCAAAAATGTTCTTTAGTATACACACAGCTTACGCTTCTATCAGAAGCAGTAACGCTGGAATTCCAGTTTTGCACTTTTCTTACGTATTTACGTTAGAAAAGAATATTCTGCAACCGACAGAAGCGCAAGCGGTGAACTTTGAACTTTTTGCTTCTATAGTTCATGCATAGATCTTCTCTTGTGGTGTTATTGTTCAGTATAATTTCACGATTTTTTTCACGAGTAAAGCCGACAACGCCTGTCTGCGGCCTTATAATGGATATCGTTTGAAAACGTAAACGAAAACACAAACGAAAACGAAAACGAAACTGAAACTGTATAATGGAAGGTTTTCGTCTGTATTGCAGACCTTCGTTGTTTGCAGACAGGAAATGTGTACAATGTTTGACGCATTTTTATAAGTAATTTTTAGAAATCCAAAGATTTCGTGTAGAGTTCAGTGCAAATGCGCGGCGGCAACACTACACACAAAACAAATTAGACACAGAACTTTTTTACGCTAGAAAAGCCGTTTTGCTTTCGCGTTGTTTATCAACTTTTTCCGAAACTGCCGATCCATTATACAACGCGTACGCGATAAAATCTGCAAAGCATGTGAAAATACCAACAAACGATTTTTGTGTTTAGTATATTTCACTCGATCTTCTGTTCTGAATTTATAAATTCGGACAGCTTAGGTTGAGTTAGGCTGTTATTCTCAAATAACGAAATGCACAATAATATTATACAATAATAAGTCAACTTTAAGATGTATTCTTTATTGTAAAATTTATTACTAAAAGCGAGTCTTGATCATTGGAATTGAGAACTTTAAAGTTGTGCACAACAAATACATTATATAAAATTAGGATGTTATTCCATGTCGAAAATTTAATACTGGAATACGTAATATAAAATTAAATAAAACATCTTAGGCAAGAACTCATTTTCGTCCTAACTTAATTTCCAATTTTGAAGTGATTTTCTGAAAAAGAGGTTCGATGAGGCCGCCGAATCCCTTCTGATTGATTTGATTGAATTGTTGGGGTGAGAATATTGGACCAAAGAGGGACAGCGGAAAAAATAACCACTAAATTGTTGAAACACATGGGAAGTTCTTTACTGCCTGCATTTAAAAGGAAAATGAATTAATTAATATAATCATATAAACCGTTCCGGTAGTAGATTTTTTACAGTTGAATTGTAACAAACTTTGTTTAATACAAAATCATCTCATTTTGCCACAATGCATGGGAAATAATATTTGGCTGCATTGTGCATCGAATTAAATTTGATCTCTTCTGACTGCGTCCAGCGATTTAAATGCGAATACTTATTCAGCAAACAGTGTTGTAGGTGGAGATGACTTTGCAAACACTACTTGTTGGCAAATTCATTGTATCGATTTTATGTGTCCTACCGTCTGCAACCAATGAAGTTCCCCACATAGAACGGTGTTTACAGAGCAAGAGCGAACAGACAGATACAACCTTGCACTCAAATTGCCTCTCGATGGCCACATACTACACCAACACCACAACCACTGCTGTATATAAACAGTCAATAGCGACACAAATGTATTTCCCGAGCGGGATTCAGCGAAGAATATGTTGCACATTCAGCAGTAGATAAAAAACGAAATCGAACCCCGGCTGTTTCCAAGGTAACCTTCAGGGATACGCTCCTTATCTTCCTGTGCGCCCCGTTCTCTTTGTTCGTTCGTTCAATTTTATTTCAGTGTTCCTCCAAGATTATTCCATTTCTCACTGTTTCTTCGCATTCGAGCAGAACTTATTACCGCTCCACCGAATTATCGGATGCCACTACGATACGAAGGCAATCAACTCCGCCATACATCTCGATGAAGTGGTTGTTGAAGAGTCAAGTGTACCCCATAACTACTGTGTCCACATCTTGGAATTATGCAGAATCAATACCATATCAAGATACAGAAATAATGCGCAATATACATATGCATGTATGTACATAAATGTACATAGATATAATCAAAATTGACATTATCTATTTTCACATTTGCAGCTCAAATAATCAAGCTATTTTATGTGTATTAACAAGGATGTAAGCAACAACGTTCGTGCTACATACTGCGTAGCAACCGAATTGTGCATGTAACGTTTCGCCAAGTTTTCATTTTACAGGTGAAATCAACGACGTTTTCCGTAGGAAATTAGCACTGATTTGGTTTACAAATGAATTTAATCTGTTTATAATTACATATCAAAGTGGAATAAAATCGGAAATCATTAAAATAGACCGCCAAGACGCTTAAGCAAAAGAACGAACAAGGTATCTATAGTATGGATACCGTGTGCTACAAACTATAATTCAGTTCGGCAAGATTCGTCCAAATTGTCTCGATTAATTATCGAACTATCTAATACATATGTACTAATGTAAAAAATAAAAAACTGTTAGTCATATAACATAAAAAGTAAAAAATTTGAGATCGAAGAAAGGCGAGTTGATTATCATCTTCTTCTATATATAAATAGTAAATACGGCACACGAAAAGGGTCGCATCCCTCTAGCGCCCTTTCCGTTTATTTAATTTTAATGAAACAGATATCGATTTGTACGTATTTTTCTTCTCTATTGGACAAGAAAAGAATGGACACGAAATTTTATCTGCATTAAAAGAAATCTGGTATTACGTCCCAGTACATAAACATTGTTTATCAACATTTGTATATTGCACAAACAAGAATCTTAAAGCAAAATTTTGTCGCTGAGATTTCTCGTTTGCATACAGAGACCATCTGGTTGATTGAGTGAGAAGAGGAGGTGTCGGTACTATTCATAGACGAAAAAAGAATTAATTAGAAATGGGAATTTTTATTGGTCGAAATTGGGACTACGACCGAATGAACATGAGCTTTTATATGCAGATGTGTGCAGTGCAGATCTATGTGTGCAAGTCACGAATATAGGACAACTAATAAGGAAGAAGGAATGAAATTCAGGAACTATATTATTTGTGGTGTATATGATGCCAGTATAGAATTCTTTGCGTCCATAGCGGTACTTTTACGATATATTGTACATGTATGTATATGTACTCTAGTTGAAGTCCACTGAAAAAAGCAGCAATTGATACCCAAATTCATATATTCTTAATGATTTACTTATTTGAACTGAATTAGGGCTAAGATAATTTCCTTTATAGTATAAAATAAAATGTAATTAACAATAAAAGCTCGTTTTATTTTGTCAGAAAATAGTCGGTGTAAATTTCAAATCTATATATATTTTTCAAATGCAAAGAGTTATAATAATAAATTATTTTATGAAAAACATGCTTGCTCAAAAACTTAGCTGACACAAGAGTGCGGTTCCACGAATGATCCAGTGCGATGGATGAGTCTTGAGGTTGCACTGAAGTAACATGGCCACCACGAAGTTTGTGCTGTGGCCAGTTGTGGAAAGCACGCCGCGACGCTCCGCTGTCTTATACATAGGACACACATAGATGTGACGCTCTACCAAATCAGTGCGTTTTACTGGTTTCATCCAAATTAAAGGCATGCGGTCAAACAATTCACGGGGATACGCTTCTGCGAGGCAGTTTTCTACACGATCCCAACGCGCACCCTCCAGAAATATACCATACACATAGACACCATCAGCCGGTGCCTGGGTTTGGGCGGTATCATCCTCCTCTACTCGCAACACCTCGTAATCAAAGACAAGCAAATCGATTGGAATAATATACTTTCGGGCGAAGTTCTGCTGTGCGCCCGTGAGGAACGCTTGTGTAAAGTAGAATCCTGAGAGCCAGAATGTGTTCGGAGGTCCAACATCGTACCATTTCTGTGAAGAAGATAATGAAGCAATATTTTTATTAAGTTTTTGTTAAATCATTTTCAACCTCTCGCCGAGATCGTTGCTACGGTTTACATTTAAAAAGTTCCTCACTTTCTTAATTTAAATCTGATAGCTGAATGCAATTTTAACAGAATCTAGCAATATTTTCAAATAATTGTTCGGTTACAAGCATATTAAACCCACCGATTTTTATTTATCTCTTTTAATTTTACGGTATGAACGGTGAATATTCAATAAGGTGAAAATCCAAAAAGGGAACAATTATCACTACTATCCTAAAAGCTGAACATATCACGAAAGCTCGAAAACGTGATTGTAATGTTTAATGTCTTATTTATCTTTTATCTGCTCATTTTTGCCATCTCTGCATTTGCTTTTATTTAATTTCGGATAACACGCGTTCAATGTAAAAAGCCATTACATTACTCAGTGAAAAAATCAAAGTTTTTAAATTTAAGAGATATTGTGGAGCACTTAAGGAGTGGTTGCTGAGTAACGGGTTTACTAAATGTACGGCGTGCGAATCCTCAATTGCAATCTTGGGGAAAAATTAATTTCAACAAACATTTATGCTTTTAAATGAAGGCATATGGTTTTCATATTGAAAAAATTTCTTTCTGAAGTAAGACAATGAAGTTCCCGTAGTTATTTCCCGCAATCTCAAACGTGAACAAATGTAACAACCCGGATTTTATTAGTTCACCGCTTCGCGAGTGCACTGTACTATTTTATGTAATATACTCGTATATATAGAATACATAATCAAAAAATTCATTCATATTCATATTCATCATAATGATTTATCATCATTATCATACGAAAGGAAGACCGAATTGAAATTCGTCATCAAAGCGCCATTTGCATTAAAAACATCACTGAATATGAAGTCGTGGTCATTTCATCTACTGTCTCTTTATTTATGTTTTATCAGAACAAAACATTGGCCGACACTAAAAACATCGACTGTCTTTCCTATTTACCTGGAGAAATTCCAAGCGTTGTAGAAAATCGGCAATGTAACTGCCAAGTGGCTTCAAGCTGGGATATGATTTGCCAGCCCACATTTGAGGAATCTTAGATATCAGTACAGACTTGTAAACGGCCTCAATAGCTGCTGACATTACTACGAGTCCTGCAAGGAATAAAGAGTTAAACGTAATAAACACCATTCATTTTAATAATTTATTGACAGCTTTCCGAAGAAAGTCGCAGATATTTCATGTTTGTCATTCTAGAAATCTGTCAGAAAAATTATACATAATACTTTCAAGCAATAATTTATATTTGTACATCTTTTGTAGCGGATTTTCGCTAACAGCATTTTATAAAATAAAATAGCATATTATATCCTTGTATTACCGCGAATAACAACGGAGGCGTGACATGTCTTCTCGATCTCTTCAACAAAGCTGTCGAAGCCGAAGATTTGAATGTTTCCAGAACACAGAGTCTTCTTCCTCGAAGGAAGATACACTGAGCGCAGACCTATCAGCGTCTATCTCTCTGACACCAGCTTTAAAACCATTTCCAAACAAGGCAATCCGTAACCTACGAAATCCACTGCCTACGAACAGAAAACAAATGTTTCAGGATGACGACAATTTTGACACCCTTAGCTCAGATGTCAGCAGAATGGAAGGAGGTTTGTCTTGTTTTTTTCTCTCAACCTATTAAACATTCTCTGAACCCAGGGTACAATAGGCTCCCAGCTCGCTGTAAATACAAACCACCACCTACCTTAGTAACAGAGTGCAATGTCATAAATCGACGACCATCATCTTTTACACAACCATCCTCTAATGTGACGACCATTGATGTTAAACTAAACTATTCCATAAAAAGTTCCGCTAATACTCAATACTCCCGGAAACGAACGACCAACCACACTCATGGCACTCAAACTCTTTACAGGTAAGTTAATAAATTATCATTTAAGATTAAAGAGAACTTTCTTGTTCTATTCATTAATATTTCTCAATTCATGATTTATGCACACTTAACGAAGGAATCCACATCCATGTAAGAAAATAACCTTTTATAAAAGGACTAACTTTATAGAAGGTCCAAAATGGTTATTTTTACAAAATTTCGAACGATTTCACTTTTGATGGGGGATTATTTTGTTTGACATTATACAATATTAAATGGGTCTCAATCAGTGCAATCAATCTACCCACAAGATCACACAAAAATAAAAGCTTGTGTCATAAAATATCAGCTCTTCGACTATTACGAAGTATATACAATTTTTGCTCGAGTAAATAAATACTTTGAATTAAAAATGAACAACGACAGCGATGTAGGCATGGTCTTCAGAGGTACCATACCTCTATCAATCAAACCAGCTAAACTGGGTTACGCACACCACCAACATCTATGTATCAAATAACGAGAAGCGCAATTCGGTTAGAATTCCTAATCGTAGTCGAGAGTACGATTAGAAAATTTGTATGGCAACTGGTCTAATCCGAAGTAAAAGGATCGCAGCTACTAATAACTTAATTATTGACTAATTATTTATTTAATCTGATACTCGATAATGGTTTAATATAAAAATAATTTATTCATATGTATTATATAATCTTCAGTAATTTACAGTATTATTAGTAAATTAGTAGAAATTATTTTTCTTTTTTTGGACTACATTTTATACTAATATATAAATTTCCATGACACATTGTTTTTAAGGGAATCTTCTGCTCAAACCACACCATATCTGCCAAACATGAAGAATAAGAAAATTGAACTGGAAAACCTAGAAATTTTCAAATTGCCCACGATTCTTCCAAGCGATGGACCACCAGGGTTGTACGAGGTGGAAGTTCTGGGAAGGGCACGAAAACGGTCGGCTTTTATGAAAGCACTTAAAGAGAACTTTAGAAGCCAAATAAACGAATCAGAAAATGTATCACCAAGAACTCAAAAAAACATTTTGGAAGCATTCGAATGGGAGCACTGGATGGAGCGTGAGGAATATATTCAACAGTGTCAGGTGTTACGCCTTGAGCTTGTGATACGTATGTTTGAAAAACGCGAAAAGAAGATGCACGAATCCTCGCAGTCGAGAATCGAAATATGCTGCAATAATATTGCAACTAAACGTAAAGCAGCATTGCGCAAAAATGAAATCGGATATGGTCGGCAGGTAAGGCGCTTAGAGATGAACAGAAGGGGTGGATTTAGAGGTTGGCGCAAGGAGAATATCACCAGCCAACTAGGAGACCCTTATTCAGAATTCTATGTGCCTCAAATGCGCTATGGAGTTAATCCCAATCGGAGGCATTATTTAGCCGAGCGAAAGGCCTTCGAAGCACGCATTGATGTACTGGAAATGAAAGCCGTAGACATGAGCCTACTAGTGTGTCCATTTGCGAAATTGAAGAAATGGTCCAGACCAAAGAAGAACAGAATGGAGGTCGAACAAAACTTTTGTTCAGATACTAATTTGAAGAAGTTATATGAGGGCTTAACGGTAATTTTTGCGTTTATGTGTTAGTGTGTTAATGCAATTTTAAAATGCTTTTTAGAACTTAAGACAGCAATCTTCCAAGCAAAAGTCCTTGCCTAAATGTCTTAAGGAGAAAGTATCACCTGGGGATGCAGAAGCACCTGAGGAACTGTTAGAATCTGAAGATACTCTAAATAATGTAACAGAGGAGCCCCACGATGTCGAAGAAAAGAACAAGATTAATAAACCCACTTTACGCAGGCAAGTGAATAGAGAGATGGGCCGATCTAAGCAACCTGGAAATGAAAATCGTACAGAAGAACTGGAAGCAATGCTAACGGAATATGAAGGTTCTACAATTGGTTGGCTGATGCGGTTCCTTTCCGATGAAATGAATCGCCTACAGGAACAAAGAAACTTGCACTTCTTTACAATGTTGGCACAAAAGGAGCGATGGCGACGAGAAGCGGCTGAAGCTGGTCTTCGACAAAAGGAAAATGAAATGCGAGAAATCTATGAACAGATCTTTCAACATACGAATGAGGCGAACGTTAAAGTTTGCTCTGAATATTTTAATAATATAATAGATGTCGACACGAAGGATTACGCTGAACATATTGCTACTAATAGTATATCAGAACTAGCTAAGATAATCGATCGCGATATCCAACGTTGGTTAGATTCCTTTAAGACCATTCAAAATCCACTCAACTACCACGTGCTACGGTATATACTCAAAGATCTCATCTTTCCCAACGTGGATGTGCTTTTAAAACGATATGAGTCCGAGCTGGTAGTCGGGAGTATTATTAATGAATTCTTGTTCCCGCATATTGAGAAGTTATTAGAATGTTATGATATCTCCTTCACAGTTGCAAGTGATATGATTGATCGACTCATTGACAACGATCTATATATATTCTCCGATGATAGCTCCGTTAGTTCCGGAGTAACACAGCCAGAGCGTGAAGCCCACGACATACTTCGAAAGTTAATCAGACGAGCTGTCCCAGGCCGACGATGGATGACACAGACCGAACGAGATACGAATGTATACATAGGCGATTTATTGGATGACATATTTAATAATGAAAAATTAGCGACTCCAGAAGAACCCTGTCAGGATATACCACTTGGTAGTCAAGCATCGTACCTTAATCTGGTTCGAAAAGAAACCACAGTCCCTGACGAATCCTCGGACTCTGATAGTGAGCGGATGACGTTATTTATGCAGTCGATATTAATAAACCCTTACCATAAAACCCAATCAAAAGATATAAGTGCAGTGTTACAAGCGAAGTCCGAAGAATCTGTTGCCGTTGAACATCATCCTGAAGATATGCAAATGTCTAATGAAAGTAGGAGTTTACAGGAAGAGAAAGAGGAAGAGGAAGAGAGTAGCACAGTTATACCATTTGTAGAAACCGAAATCCCCTCACCTAAAAAGTATTCAAAGAATAAGCTTTCTGATAAATTTACACATAACTTTATAAGAGAACTTATTAACGGCTTTATTCCGGTCGAAGACGGAGATGAACAAGAAGAAATAAATACTTTCACAGATATTGAAGATTCAGATGATAGTTCGTTAGATGCTATGAACAACTTAGATTTTATAAAGATGGTATGGCGAGACATGACTCTAGCTGATAACGAGAACAATTTTAACTATCCTTCTGAAGCGGAAGATGAGGAGGAAGACGAATTTCAACTGGTTATAAATGAAAGCGAACTGGAATTGATGAACACAGTAGAATATAAAAGCAAAGCTGAAACCCAGAAAAAAACTTTAATCGAAAATATGATCACACAAGGAAAAATAAAAATGATCAGACGACCGAGATTTGGAGAAGAAGAAGACACTTTAGATTATTCAGTGAAGACATTTGAATATGACGAGAATTCATTAGTTTCTACTTCAAGAAACCCTTCCGAAAAGTTAATAATACCCACAGAGGATGATACTCATTCAAATTATCTTGAAGAATACACAACGTCTTCAAAACCTGTGATAGATGTGACAGAGGAATTACTAAATGAAGAAATTACTAATCCAGAGAAGAATTCTTTAAAAAACATCGATGTTGATAAATCAGTAGTATTAGAACATGAACTTGAACATAAAGAACTACGTGCTGACTTGGAAAACTCTAAAAATGTTAGCAGTGAACATGGTTCGATCTCTAATAAAGCTATTACGAAAGCATCCTTGGAAGATGCGTCTAGATAGTCCTAAAAATGGTGCCTACAAAATGCTTTACACAGAAACCTTACAAGTTGCAATAAGTAATTTGAGAAATAAACTTATAATATAAATATTATTAAAATTTCCAGATGTATCCGTAATTTTACTTCGCAGATTTATAAATTAGAGATAAAAATCTCTATATGAAACAACTAATAAATGCAAGATATGCATCTGCGAAAAATAATAGTGTGTTTAAATTTACACAGAATTTACTTTTGGAATTAATATTATCTGGGATATCTTATTGAGACCTTAGATGGGCATACTGTTTAGTTAGAAAGTCCTGAAATTCAAATAAAAACTTTTTATTAATTTAGATTCTGTTACCCAATAACACAGTTTAGAAGTATCCATCATTGAATTTTATGATAACAAAAAGTAGAAGGAAAAAGTACTACAGTTATTAACTGAATAGTTAGCTATAGTTAGTTATTAACTGAATATAGTTAGTTAGTTATAATAGTTACTTAGATAGTTATTGTTTTATCTGAATATAAATAATTGCTAGAATTACATAATATTTCTCATGTACAACAACTTACCCTTAATAGCCTTTCGCATTGTTATTAAACTTGTACGGATTGTTCCCAATAGCACATTGAATCGCACCATTTCTTGAACCAACACGGTATTCATACTCTGATGGTAGCTGGTAGGGTACCTCGCTAAAGTAGCCTCTCGATCGAAGTCCTTCGGTAGTCTTTGAAGTATGTCAGTGGCAACATTGATTACCATTTCTTCAGGTGTCAGAGTCTTCTCACCAGCGTCATCATCGGTACTCGAGCTACTTGTGTCCTTAGGGAAAGGGTGCGGGGAATTAATATTTAGGAGAAAGGAACTTTTGGATACGAAAAGGTTTTCGGGAATACATGTCGATACTTTTTCAATATCAAGAACATGCGGCTTTAGAAGCAATCGAAGAAAAAATGTGGAAAAAAATAAACCTACTCATCAAAATTGATACTTACCCAATCTTTAGATAAATCCTTTAATGAAGAAATTGTAAAAAGTGTACACGTACAGCATTATTATTCGTATGACTATATATAGTAAAACTTACAATTACAATATACATATAACACCTGTCACATTTATTATAAATTTTATTTATACATTATTAGAAGTTCATATTTATATATATATATATATAGTATATATATATATAATATATATATATATATATTTACCCCCGTACACATATACATATGTATGTAGTCTCTAGTACCAATAAACACAACCTAAACAAGTTTTCTCAAAAGCACTTAAGTGTAGAAGCGCATCGATCATCGTCAGAACTTCCTAGCGTCAAAAAAGGTGGCCCAAAATGATACGCCAGACGCTCGTCAAAATTTGTTTACATCATGTCCGGCATTTCTGCTTTTCTACTATTCGTGTTTTTTCTTCAAAAAAATTGTTGTGTCTTTTTGTTTGGAATTGTGGTTTTCGTATGTTTGCATATCAAACATGTTAACATTTTTGTAAACATTTGGCACCACTTCATTATTTTCGAAACATTTTCGACGAAGAATAAGCAACACAATTCCGAAAAAGGAGCGTAAGCTCGACGTTAGCGAGAAAATAGAATCGATCCGATTGAAGCATCATGACTCCGAGGGTCAGAGAGCAAAATTCTTCTACAAGGTTTGACAGCAAATTATTTTTTGACGCTGACGCTGTTCGATGTGCTTGTTTACTAATCCTTCGGTTTTTATACCCTACACTTTAAGATTAAGGGTATATTCACTTTCTCACGAAATGTGTACCGCATATAAATAGAAAAGTATATATGTATATTCATTATCTGCGTCCCCTCCTGAGTCGATTTAGCAATGTCCGAACGTCTGTCTGTCTGTCTCTTGAAATCACGATCACAGGAGAACCGGTGAAGATACCATAATGAAATTTTGCAGAAATATACTTTGTTATGGTGTGCAGGTTGGTATTGCAAATGGGCAAAAATCGGTCAACGACCACGTCTATATTTTATTAGAAATGTGATATCAGCGTTCGTTTTTTAGGGTATAGAGTTCATTCCTGGGTATAGAGAAGCATTATCCGTTAATATAGCAATGGATATGGGCGTGATCCGCCCACTTTTACGTTTCACAGGCCTCTTAAATGCAACCATTTCTGCAAAATTTTAATTCTGCATACATTATGATATCTTCACCGGTTCTCCTATGATCGTGATTTCAACAGACATACAGACGGACGGACATGGCTAATTCGATTCAGGTGACGCAGGTCAAGAATATATATACTTTTCTATATCTATCTTCCCTATTTCTATGCGTTACACATTTCGTGACAAAGTGAATATACCCCTGAGCTTAAGGTGTAGGGTATGAAAATGTATTCCATATTCTTAATCAACGTTCTCCTCCTCGTAATAAAGTTAACGACTTTGGTGAATATTAAATAAATAAATAAATAAATATTTAAATTATTTTTTATTTCTAATTTTATACCTCTGTATTTTTCCCGTATTCCTAAAAATGCAGTTTAGCCCAAACAAGATGCTCACTCGAGCGCCATAACATAATGTAATTATTCCAAAGTACTTACCACTCGATCCTTATAATTAGCAAAAAGTGTTAAAACACATACTAAATTAATTTAATAACATCGTTGTGTTTAAAGGCCAAACGAAATGATTTTCAACAGTTACCTGTGTAAGTAGTGTATGGCTTAATAGCATGTCGGTCTCTTTTTGATCCTTCATAATATCAGCATTTTGATGAAACCCAAAAATAGCGGGTTTCGTTTGTTGAGGTAACTCCCTGGCATAGGTCAAATAGGCCTCCACTTCGCGTAACACCGGAATGTAGTATACATCTGAGTCATCGAAAAAATGTGGATTTTCAATATCCAACACTTCTGGGCAATAGTACCGACTCAAAATGGTCTTCAATGTTCGTCGATCCCAATCGTCAGTAACACGTCCGCCATAATTACATTCACCCGTCAAATATCGCAAGGCATCGTAATTGACGCCTTCATACTGGTCAAGGAACATCTTTAACTGCATTAAACTTATGCGTAAATCAGTCTCGTTAAATTCATAGGGTATGTTCCAACCAATTGGACCAAAGTACCGTCGTTCTTGTATGACGGCATGAAAAAAACACAATGAGAATATCAACTGCTTGAAAGTCTGTGTTTGTTTGCATGACTCGTACCACTCAGGATCGCTTATAGGATCACTAAGCATAGAGCGCATAATGTTAGATCGTAACCCTTTGGGTGGTTCGTTGGTCATTTTTATGCCATTTTGCAAGACAACGACAGGAAAATGGTCCGCTGGGTATGATGTGAGCCAGAGTCGGAAATCCGGATGCGTGGAGTCCGGAACCATTGCTTCGCAAGTCTTCTCCAGCGTAGGCATGAAACTCTTAGCCAAGTGGCAATTTTGCAAAACTACCCAGTTTCCCAATTTTATACCATCATCTATCATCTTCACAGCTATAGGACCCTGCCCCTGGCCCAGAGATAATGAAAATAATCGGTTGGTTCCAAAGCCCTGTTCATCGGCAAACTTTAGAAGAGTTGCTGTTGGATCCGAGCCCGGAGTTAAAATGAAGATCAAAGGAATGCAGCAATGAGAATCAGCGAACGAAGCTGCTAGATCAAATTGCGGTGGATCAACGAACTTGCGTCCAAGTTCAGCTACATAGATGAAATTCAAAAACCCATATTGAGGTAATAGAAACGAATGAATTAGTACATTATTTGGCTACAATTTCGATTTCTTGGCTTAATATCTTTGTTTTAAATACTACTCACATGCGACAAACTCCAAAACCGCTGGCACAAGTTTATCCGGTCGAAAAACGCGTAGTAACAATAGCTTTTGAAACAAAGTTAATGGAGCCGACCAAGCACTCGGTATATTCAAGTTGTCTTGAGGATTTGTGGCATCGAAGTATAACTTCCAATCACTTAAATGTGTTTGAATGTGTTGGCGGAGTCCTCTAAAGTTTGGAAGTTCAGAGAGGCGGCATATCTCATTCCAACTATTAACACCCAACCATTTAGCCGGATTCGCATGGGGATTATCGAGCCCAATACCACCTGTTAGTAGGAACATCCATTCACTGTTATCGATTTTTCCCCCAGATTTCATCATGTTCACATTGAGTATCAAAGAGAAAAGTAGCTTGTCCTTAGAAATAACCGAAAAGTTAAAGTAATTTATTAAAAAAAATTCGATAATTTTGATATCCACTACAGGTTTTGCCGCATTATTTTTATTATCCCCATACATATTTTTAACTATTACATGCAACTTAAACTGTTATATTGTTGACACAGAATTATGTGTCAACCACTTCTAACTATATACAATACTATTTTCAGAAATCTAATTTTAGCCTATTAACTTTTAGTTTATAAAGGATTTTTAATAACTGAAATTATTTTTTCGTTACTCAGTTGGATAAAATAGAATCAGGTCTTTACAAAAAATATTCAATATATCAAGAACTGAACAATCAGAAGGGCGACATAATACGCCGAGTTTAGGTTACAAAAGGTACATACAGCAAAGCTCGTTATGGAGGAAAGTAACCGTCAACCGATTCCTGGTTAAATACATGTATGTATGTATTTACATATGTATGTACGAGGTCTGTTCAAAAAGTAAAGCCAATTTCGAATGTGTATTGCGCGGGTGCAGCGATTCGAGCAAATGTTTTTGTTTTTAGTAAAACACAACGAAACTAACCAAAGAAAATACGTAATGACGTGAAATTCTACACAGGTGACATGAATGACAGTGCTGCCAACCGAAAAACAAAACCAGTAAGAGTGCTATATTCGGCCTGGCCGAATCTTAAATACCCTACACCTAAAAGTTTTAAAAAATTTAATTGAACGAAGAATTTTATAAATTGAACAACATAACCATTTAAGACCCTCTTTTACCTGTGTGTAAACCACATGTGGCATATTAACGGATAATGCTATATCCATGTATGACATTCTGTTGTCATAACTCAAAAACGAACGCTGATATCACATTTCTAATAAAAAATAGGCGTGGTGGGATACGGATTTTCAATACCAACATATTTCTGCAAAAATTCATTATGATATCTTAACTATGATCGTGACTTCAACAGACAGACAGACGGACGGACATCGCTAAATCGACTCAGGAGGTGACGCTGATCTAGAATATATGTACATATATACTTTTCTATATCTATCTTTTCTATTTCTATGCGTTACACATTTCGATTGAAATTCGAAATTCGCGATACTTTTATTGTACGAACAGGCCTCGTACAATCAATTATCTTACACATAAATTAATTTTTAAATAACTTTTATTCACTCATAAACCCTTCATTAAATAACTTTGTGCCTGAGAGTGCCGTTCGTGAAAAAAGTTAAACTTCTTTAAATGTCTACAATTATATCACGTATGGGATGTAGCTCAGCAGTATAATGTTCGGGGTTTGATCTTGCGGAATTCCCAAAACTTTTTTTAATAAATGCTTTTGATTTTAAAAGTTTTTTAGTATATGTACATATTTTATTTATTGTGTTATAGATTGGGCTCAATATATTTTATTGAATATTGTAACCGGTTATCTCAACATACATATATATGTATGTGTATATATACTTACATTTACATAAACATATACATTTGTATATTAGGAATAAATATAATATTAGGTATATAGTCAGAATATATAGGGTGATTTGCATAGGATTCGAAGAAAATTTTGGGTTTCGTCTAGGGTGAGTCGAGGTCAATAACCGGTTACATGAATTCAAAACTCACCCGCTCAAATAAGCTCCGGCAGATATTGACGTAAAGGCTGTATGTAAAATGATTTCTCAAATCAGTTAGACGTTCATCGATGTCATCCACCTTTTCTGTATTGTCAATGGATGCAGTAAATAATGAAACAAACCAAGCCAAACTATACTGATACATAGGGTCAATATTTGCCAACTCGACTGCAATAAAACTTATAATATTAAAACCAAAAGTAAATTACATATTCTAAATAATCAATGTGACTACTAGTGTTTAGAAAAATTAATTAATATCCATTGAAAACAAATTTGAACAAAGTATTCAAAAATTCAAAATATTGAAACCTTTGTGTTTAACAGAGAGTTAAACACTGATCACTATCATATTATCTTGACGAATTTTGATCGTACCTATGGTAAAGAACAAAATTGTAGAATGTGCTGCAATTGGTATGTAACTTAAACGTGCTATATCAATTTGTTTCTCGGTTGCCTCCGTTATTATTTGCTTCTCACTTATTTCATTGGCTAACACTTTGGAAGAACTTAAAACTTGAACGGCTGTCTCGTCCTCCAAAATATTATCCGCTGTCGACAACACTTCTAAAATTTTATCTTCTGTTTCTTTGAGTGTTCGTTTGTTCTCGGCGCCCTGCAAGATCAGCAAATTCTTTTCAGCTTCTAGATCGGGGCGCTCCCTAGCCACTGTTATGCCCAATATTTGATCTTGTAATCCTTGCGTGGTTATCATAAAGTTGAGCAGCGTTACTTTAACAGCAACTTCCGGAAGGTAGTGCGGATTTCGAAGTTTAGTGGCTATGTAGAACCTTTTATAGTAGAATTTGGGGTACGAGGTAGAACAATTTATTGTAATAAACAAGTTTATACCATTCATTGATATTCATAAAAAGTACCTGAAACTGTAGTTATATTCAATAACAGAGTCACCCAATTTGATACACATTGTGCCGCCTTGTTTAAAAAGTTGCTTAAGCAGTACTGCTTCCAGAATGGGATCAATTTCTTCTCCGACATTCTCAAGCAGAACTGGCAACCCAAATTGTATAGCGTTCTCTAGTACGCGGGTGTAGTCTGGTTGATTTAAGCGTATGACACAAAGTCGATTACTCTTCTCCATGTTTTTAATCCACTTATTAGCTTGACCCTGTGGGTCTATCATAAGGGGCCAACGTCCAGAGTTCCTAAAGAATATAAGGGAAATTTCTCTCAAAACTAACATATTGTGTACATTATACAAGGTGGTTTGCTTAGGATGCGGCAAACAACTAGGACATGTAAATTTAGTACAGACAAGAAAAAACCGTATGGTTGGCAGGATAAATTTTCCTCCGTTTAAGCGGCAGGGGTTTTTCTAAAAACACAACTTGAAATCGGTTCCTTAATCTCTCAGTGCAAAATTAGAGACATTCCTCCACGAAAGACACCAGTTCGGAGAAGAGTTCGTTTCTAACTCTCCCATAAGACACAATAAAAAAGGAATCGCAGTCGCCGGATAGCTGATATATCCCGGACACTTATCTGGACATGGAATTATAAATTTATGAATGTCCCCTTTAAGTATTGACCATAGTTTGCAGATAAGTATATATCAGACCAAAACTGTATTCTGTAGGACTTTAATGCGAACTTTATACAAGTCGCTAAAAGGGCATGCAAGGAAACACTTGCAGGGGTTCATAATTATTTTGTACTTCGAAAATATACACCACAGGCGTTTCTTTAAGTGTCAAACTCACTTCATTATTATTGCGCTTTCTACTGAAAAAGCATCTGTTGGTAACCCGAAGATATTCCAAGAGCGTATTTCCACAGGTTCCCCCAAAACGTTTTGCAATTGGAAATCATGACTACACACCAAACCGAACGATTTGCATTTTTCGACCCACTTATGTATTTGATCGACACGGAAATCAATTGTAAATGGTCCTAAATAGGCGACGATTCCAGAAGAGATCAGTACATCTCCCGTGAGCGTGTTATATGTGCGCCCCAAGGAGCGTGCCGCTTCAGACCATCGTGTTCGCTCACCACCCAAACCTGATATGAGTTCTTGAGCACGACTTAGTTTTTTTGTGCACCCTTCGTGCTCAGCCAGTAGTAATCTGAAAAATAATAATTAAAATATTCACACGTGAATCACAGAATGTTCTCAACCCACGCATATTGTCGCTGTTGGTCGTCCAAGACTTTTTGAATAGCAGCTAAGCTTGCTTCTACTTTAGCCAGTTGTGCTAACTTTTCATTCAAAGTCTTCATTGCAGCCTTAAATTGGAATTTATTTTCAAGATTTGTAATTATTATTCAAGATTTTCAAATATATAACCCACATTGTAATCTGCCTCAGCGGCCGCCAATGCTATCTTTTTGGGAGCTACCACCTTTGCTACAACATCGTACTTAGTTAAAGCAATCACCCATCTACACAAACCCTCACAAGCTGTTGAGGCAGCCTTAACTTTATCTGGATCAAAAGCTTCGTTACTCAGTACACGCTGCTGCAACTTTTGCATCACAGCTGGTGATATGTTGTCTTTATCAAAGTTCAACAAACCGTCCAGAAATTTTATGTCACCCAGGATCCTCTTGGAAGGTCCCCAATAATCGTCCATAGTTCCCAAGCCAGAGGGGTTTGGAACACGATCCGGCTTAACTTCTTTTAGAATACAAACTGCTTCCATGACAATCCGAACACCTATTGGGGGACTCTTCATAGTTTTAACAACGGATATGTCAGCAGGAGTCAAAGTATTCAAAGCTTCCAGTGCCGCATTTAGAATCGGAAGTGCTTCAGCTAGTTTTGCATCGCATTCAACTTTAATTTCTTGTGCCTTTGATGCTTGTATAGAAGCGGCTGCCTCATCTTGTTTTACCATCTCACGTTGTTCAGCAGCCGCTTCGCTGTCTGCAGTTACTTTGGCAACTTGTTCAGCCACCTATAGTGCAAAAAAATATTAAATTCTGAACTTCGATGAACACCTACACCGTGCTTTGTGCTGAGTGTTCGTCTCAGTTACGGACGCCTTCCGTAACTTTCACACGCCCCCAAACCCAAAAAGCACCTTGCCGCCTAATAGGACATTTTACCGTTATAATTCTAAAAAATATAGGTAAAAACAACAGCAACAAAAATACAACAAATCCGCTAAAGCAAACTTTTCCCGAGTTTTCCCCACCACTGGTAAGAGACTCTAAAAAACTTGAATCTTAATACAAAATGAAAAATATAAATTAAGGAATGGGTATATGTGATACTTCCTATTTCATTGAAACACAGGAAGCAAGAAATAAAACTGATGAATCTTCAAATGATGAAGTTATCGAGAGAGTAATGACAACATTAGCAAATTTAAGATAAGAGTAAAAGAGGCTAACCAAGCAAAAAAGGCAAAGTCGAGTTAAAAAAAATAATAACCGACTTCAAGAACAGCTCCTGAAGCTTTCATCAACAGATGAAATGAAACTACGAGAGGAAAACTTCATTGACGACGGAGGGAACTGAAAATCATTCAGAAACAGGTAAGACGAAATTTAACATAGCAGAGTTGCGAAAGTTGAATTACACAAATTCGATGGGAAATCAGACATTGTAGACAAAAATGACGAAATGCCAGTATCCATAAAGGTGGACTACTTGCCCTCTTGCGTGAAGGGCAAGGAACGAATGTCTATATCATAAGGAACTTGAGAAAATTACGATGAAGCCTGGCGTGTTTTAAAAAGAAGGTATGAAAAGGGAGGAAAGGGTAAGGAAAGAATAAGGTAGGAAATTTTTCATCGCAGATGGAGCGAACATTGAATTTCCCCAAAATAAACTCTAAATCTGCAATTATTTAATAAAAAACAATTTTCGAAAAAATTAAATGCAGACGAAATATTTGCTTACTTGATTCCACGCAATTTTAGTAACGAAGGATGTTATGATGATGCTGTTATATCGACAACATGTAAAGAAAATACAGATAGAAAAAAAGGGGATCTTATTATAAACAGGACCTTATTTATGTTAAAGAACAGTTGGAACAGTTATATCAGACATTAGAGTCGCAAGAAAAAAAAGGATAGTAGATGAGTATAGGAGTTATACACATCATGCAGAAATAGAGAAGTGCGAAACGACGAATTTTGTAATAGAAGAAAATATCGGTTGTATAACTGCCAAACATTTTTAGATGCAACACTTGGTAATAGAAGCAGGAGAATATGTGAAATATATGTATATGAATCAAAACCAGAATTCTGAATGGTGGTCTAAATCAAACTTTAGGAAATGTAATGGAATACACAGTACAGTTTGCATAACGACGACTACAAACCAAGGAAATACAATGAAGAAAAAGATATAAGAAAGAGAATGACAGCAACAGCAACAATAGTAATAAAAACAGTAAGAAAGCTATATTCGGCCTGGCCGAATCTTAGATACCCTACACCTAAAAGTGTTAAAAAAAGTGCCGAAGCTAGCATGGGGCGGGGGTGGCGGTCCACTCTGGGCGGCACAATGTCGGAGGCGGCAGTTGTGGAAATCAAGTATTGACTTATTGCATTCTAGGCATTTTTGGGGCTACAAGTTGATTAACCGTCCCGGGCTCCCTGAGACCTAGCTACGCCTCTGTATAAATAGTAGGCGTGGTCATTACCTTTTTCAAAACAAAATAACTAGCTTAGTTGTTTTTATAATTGTGTTCATTTAAACTTTATTTCCGTGGTAATAAACTTTTTTTCATACTGCTATACTGTATATGTAGTGTAAAAGTGGGCGGACCGCACCCAGTTTTGATGTAGTAATGTTTTTTTGTAAAACAAGTTGTTATCTAAAGTTTTATTCAGGAAGTTTATATATTTAACAATATAACCCTCTTTTGCCTGTGTAACCTAAAAGTGGGCGGATCACGCCCATATTTGCTACGGATAATGCTACTCTATACCCAGGAATGAAATTTTGTTGTAATAGCTGAAAAACGAACGCTGATATCACATTTTTAATAAAAAATAGGCGTGGCCGTGGACCGATTTTGCCCATTTTCAATACCAACCTGCCCACCACATAAAACAATATATCTGCAAAGTTTCATCACGATATCTTCATTGGTTCTCCTGTGATCGTGATTTCAACAGACAGACAGACGGACGGACATTGCTAAATCGACTCAGGAGGTCACGCTGATCAAGAATATATGTACTTTTCTATACCTATCGTCTCTAGTTCTATGCGTTAAACATTTCGTTACAAAGTGAATATACCCTTACCTTAAGGTGTAGGGTATAATAAATCTATTTGATATTTAAGTCATATTCACAAAAAGGACAACTTCTTATTTTAAGAAATGAAAACACACCGCCATCACAAGGGCCAATGACTAAAATAGATGAAGTTCATGAAGGACCCGACGGAAAAGTTAGAGTAGTAGCTCTAAAGATGTCGAAAGGATCAATGAAACGTCCAATTCAAAGGATATGTCCTCTGGAGAATCATGTTGAAGAGCAAACGGAGCGGAACGCATCAGAGTAGAACATCATAACAACAATAGTGGATGCACTGCTGGTACTGTTTGAATGATGATAATAGTATTATTAATCTCAATGTATAAAACTACAGATAATTCAGTAGTGGCACCTTATAAATAAGTTGCACAATAACACTGGAGTTTATTTATGTAGATCCAATAGGAAATATTAGTGTTGCTGCATCATAATGGAGGTTAGTTGTTTATTATAATTTAGACCCATACATAGAAGGAACAATTGCTATAGAGAACTACATCAGAAAATTAAAAGAACAATACACAGAATTAAGTAATTTTTATGAATAGTGCTTTTTAATAACTGAAGAGTTACAGCGAAGGTATGAAATGTTTAAAGTAAATACAAAATTGCTAATAACAGAAAACAGGCGGAAAACAGAAATTTTCAGCAGCATACGAATTGTATCATATTCTATTTGGGATGGATGACGAAGTCCGCGAAAAATTAAAGGGAAGCATGCGAAACCTACAATAACCAACACGATATATTTATGTATATGGGTTAATTAAAAAGCAAACCTCCTTGGTAGACGCTTCAATAAATGTATTAAAGAAAACAACGGAAGAAGTGAATAACGAGTGTGCGCAAAAGAATGATCATATAATGGAGATACATAATATGACTACACATAACTATAGATCATTTAAGACAGAAATGAGATTTCACTTAATGGCCATGTATATCAGTTAGAACGATAACCCATTACTGACAACATATAATATATCATGCAAAAAATTAACACATTAAATTAATTAGCAATGGCCACCTTTCTTCGATAATGGAAATAAAGATAGGATATTTTGACAAATGTATTTTAAGACAGAAACAAAAATTTCCGAGCAGTGAAGCTGTTTGCACTCGTTTTGCTTACACCCACTGCTTGCGACCCACAGCACCAGTTTTGGAAATTTTGAAATTTTTAGTCATGCGTCTTCTATGTTATTGTATCTATATATTGTTTGTATGTACTGTGTACTGGTTGTGTATATACTTTCATATAAACGTGTCTCAAAAATGTTGGTTTGTGCAGGAAGTGGAAATTCAAATTCAACTCAGAACCGGTGATGAGTGCATACAACATACATCATATGCTGCATATAATAGAGTATTGATTGGATATAATGCATAAATTGATACTTATGCAGGGTAGTGCATGCCCAGTAATTAAATCTACAGTAACCTAATTTTTTTATACATATACTTACAATATCTGAAGCAGCTTTAAGTTTCGGTTCGAGAGCCTGAAGCTGCTCTTGCATTACACCCACTTGCTGAGCTGCAATATCCAACTGAGAAATTCCAGTAAGATAGCGGTTCTTGTTATTCAATATAGAACTATAAAAATCAGTTTTACATAAGTACATTATTGTTTTCACCTATTCTTACGTTCTCTTTTGACTGAGCAAAGCCTTAAATGTTTGAATGAGCTCCAAGTAGGATGTTGGCGTGACATAGTTGTATCGCTTTAATCTGAGGAAGAATATGGCTGACAAATCCTGGGTTGAAGTGTGAAACTCCATACACATGTCGATAGCTGCACGACGTTCCAGATCTGTAAGTTCTTCTGCAGCTAAAAAGCGTGTAGATACTGCTAAGAGAGCATCCTCTGGCCAAGGTTGGAACCAATCGATTGTACAACAGTTAACAATAGAAGGAAATTTCCGAATACGAATCCTCAAGGATTCACCAATGGGTGACATTGCTAAAACAATATGCAACTGGTCTTTGCATGTCTGAGAAAAAATTTATAGAGAAAAAAGCCTTTTCATGAACATATCTCTAAACCCACAGTAACGAAGAAATTGAAGAGAGCAACCGGACTACCATCAGTTTGCACTGATTTATCACGTTGTTTATCAATCTGTGCCATTTTCTCCACAACTTCTATCTTTTCCTCGTTTGAAAAAAGATTGGGGACTTCTCCAGAGTTCAATAAATTACTGATATCCTCAAGAAAAGACTCGTCCTTTATCTAGAGTAATCAATTTAAAGCACAAATATTAATAACAAAGGGCCAATATCAAAATATCAAATTAAGATAACAACTTTAAATTCATCCCACCTGAACATCAGTAAACAAGAATACGCCATGCATTTCCGATGAACTTATTTTACGTAAAATTAATTTAATATCCTCGTGCCATTCATTTGGTCCATATTGTCGAGTAATCTCTACCTGAAACAATTCATAGTCACATATATGCGAAGCCAATCGAGTTAGGCTCTGTCGTCCAGATCCTCCAACTCCGATTAGTAGAGCATGACTTCTCGGCTGCTTTATAATACGACAAATCCTCGATAAATGCTCAATGGCAAATCGGAAAAGCACCAAGTTCATTGGTTTTTTTGACATGTTATTATATTCGACTAAAAACGCTTCAACCACACTGCGCAAATCTTCCAAATCTTTCACTTCAACGTAGTTCTTAGCATCTGCCTTTGGATTGGTAAAATCGCAGTAGATTAGCCTTCGGAAATCTGCTTCTGAAAGAGATTTGCCCTTTTCAACTAGACTTTCGAATAGAGTGGATGGTTCTGAATTGAGATACGAGCTTATTTTCGCACATATCGATGTGAACAACCACTGCCGATCACTATCTTCTACTAAGCGATCGCCATACACACGCAGAACTTCATGTACCCAGAGCCTACGCATGGAATTAAGATCTTCGGTAGCTTCGGGCACCGAAAGTAAGACACCTTGAATGACTCGCGAGAAATCACGTAAATTAAAAAGGTAATGCGATTTGGCAGGAGTGGGCAAAAGATTCAGTTTGGCTTCGTTGTATATATTCAAAGTAGCACTGACTATTTCTTCGATGCACGGATCAAATTCTTTAGAGAATCCCCTGTGTAGAGTTTCGATTTAATAACATTATTTATTATTTCGATAAGTTAAGACACTTACCTTGCATCTAAATGCCACAATATTATCTTGCTAAATATCGTCGTCAAGATAGCATCATTAAACTCATCAATGGCAATAACATTAAAGTGACGTTGAAATCGTGGTGTCACAGTGTTTCCTGTAGACGGCGGACCCATCGCGCACATTAATTGTAAATCTATCAGTTTCATGGGCACTATATTTTTGCGATCATACCACATCATATGATCTAACATCATTCTTAGCAGCTCTATCGGTGGTTGAGCACCATAATTTTCTTTCAGAGGCATCGAGACATCATCGACAAAAATCACAAACTTTTTATTAAGTGGAGGACCGAAGACACCTTTACGACGTTTGTCCAACTTAGACATAATTAAATCCTGAGTTTGATTAGCTGACGTTTGAGCTGAAAAACTAATCAGCAGTGGTTTGTATACATTTAAATCCATCCTTTTTAAAAGAAAGTCGATGGCATAACAACTTTTACCAGTGCCTGTCGGACCGACAAGCATGAGTGGCTTGCCATGTCTAATAAGTAGATCTTGTAAGGCAGCAATACGAACATTTTCATTTGTAGTAATAATAATCTGATTAACAGGCATGTCACGTGGAATTGGCGGTGCTGCAGCAACATCGTCTTGCCAAGGCTTCCATTTACCTTTACCTTCCTTAATAAAGCGGTAATCGAACACTAATCCACCTTTGGGTATGGGAAATATAAATGGTTTAGCCAAAACAGGTACCTGCAGTTCTTCTGGAATGCCATAAAGTTCATAGATATTTGACGGAAAGTTCTTCTCCATTAGTCCGCGGAAAACAACCGAAAATTTTTCTCGACTGTTTGAATCTAAAGCTCCACCTAGCGACCATATGCAGCAGAATAAGAATACGCCCTCTATTTGAGCACGCACATCCAAATCGGAAAGACTTTGGACATACTTTTCGTCTCTAAAATCATCGACAAAACAATCGAATAAATTCATCAATGCTGTCATCAGATTGGATTCGGAGGTGGGCGCTATCTCACGCCATACTTTTCTCACCAGCCACAGAAGCATTGGACAGAATCGATTAACTAAACCAGAAATCAACTGCTTGCTTACAACATGAAAACTTGGGGGAAGTACATTCTTCCAAGAAGTAAGTAATGGTTCCCAACCCAGGGAGCTAGGTTCCATGTAAATCATACCACATCTGGATACCGTTGCTGGTGAGGCTACCTCCAAATCCATAGGTTCAAATATTAAGTTAGTGGTTGGAGCTAGTTGAATAATTTCACCGGACATCAGACAAAGTTTCTTGTTGTCGTCCAATACAGTGTTCATATTTTCAATCCATATAGCATCTACCGGTCCATCGAAAAGCAACCATTTGCGCTCGAGCGTCTCTGATACGGCGAACTGACGATAGCTTACAGCAAGGACCCCATCACTCCACTCATGTGAGACAGCATCAAACTGTCCATATAGCTGCCCCATGGTGATTGCCTTTGGATTTATAACTGTGTAAATTGCTCGATTTTCTCCACTTCCCTAATTAATAATTCCAGATAATTCATAGACTTTCATATAGACAAAAACTTACTTTTTTCTCCATACACTCCAGTGCATCAGCCAGAATACGATATGACGTGGTTTTACCACCAAACGGCAGACCAACCAACATCAAACCATGGCGTACTACGATCATTTCATATAACTGCAATTAAGATTTTTAATTTTTAATATGCTGTTAAATACTAATTTCGTACATTTCGCTTGCCATCATACTAACTCACCTGCTGCACTTTCTCCAAAAAGAAATTTGTACATTGTTTGTTGTACTTGTCACAAGTCAATTGAACGCACTCATTGAAAATTACATAATCAGCCTCGGGCAATATAACGCCCGGGAACAAATCTGATGTAATTCCTTGGAACAAAGGAACATCCTGATTAAGGAACTTTGGCAGATTGACATCTTTAATAGAGCGTAGAACTAATATGTCTTCTAGTTCATCGCGGTAGCGTAGTTTCAGAGCTCCAGCTGCTTTCAAAACAGATTTTACCGCCCGCATACCGTAATCATAGTGGGACTGAGTACTTAGCTGCTCAGAACACAAACGGTAAGTAGCGACAATTTTAATAGCCAACGGCTTAGCAGTTAAGAAGCCATAAGAATACAATTCAATTTCAGAAATAAGAGCGTAGTCTGGTACCATCATAGCCACTGAACGGAAGAGCGCCTGAAATTCACCACTCACCACCAAAATCAACACTCAAACTATAAAGTGTGAAATTACCTTGAGGTTATCTGGAAGTTCAGAACGACCGGCATATCCAGGATTCATGGTAATAAACACAGCACATGTGGGATCCAAAGTCAAGGTAGTACCTTCGAAAACAAGCGTAGAACTACCTGAATTAATACCACGTTGAATAGTAAGAATCTGAAAGATAAGTCCCAAGAATACGCTTATAACTTCTTCGAAACTCTACTCTCCAATGATCGCACTTCAAAAGATACTTGATTTTACTATTTTATTAAAACACACCTGTTGGGCAACTACAGATAACACTTCAAGATCAATGCGATTAAACTCGTCAAAACATGACCATGCGCCACATGACGCCAAACCTTTAAAAAACTTCCCCAAGGCAATATAATCCAAACCATCTGAGCAATTGAATACGACACATTGTTTGGCCACTGCTTTAGCCAAATCCTTAGTCGTTTCTGTTTTTCCCGTTCCAGCAGGACCTTCAGGTGCACCACCCAAATGAAGATTTAAAGCACTAAACAATGTACGATAGCAGCGATCAGTCAAGGGAGTTACAACAAGACGCGTGGTATTTCCCAGATATTCATAGCCATACTTCAGCGAACAGTTGATCATGCGAGTGTCCAAATTATTGTCTTCCCAGTAGTATCGCAGCTAAATAAACAAAGACGTAGTCAAATAGGTATAAATATCGAACTATTACTCCAATTTACCTGGCACAACCACTGGAAATCATTTAATTCGGAAACCCCTAAACCAACAATTTCAGCTAATACGTCACGAGCGTGCACGTCAAGTACTACTAAAGCGCCCAAGGTTATTCTATTTTGAGTATTAAGGTCACCACGCACTAAGTCCACAATATGATTGATCTGAAATTTCAAAAATAACTTAGAATACATTTTCTACATGGCTTAAAGTGATGATATCAAGTTATCACCATCAATTATACACCTGAGTTTTGCAAAGCTCCAAATACTTTCCCAAATTCTCGACAGGATTATCAGCAAAAAAGCATTCAGTAATACCTAAAGTCCAATAGGTCAAAGAAATTGATTGTACAGTCTGGCCTGGCCAAGTTAACACCCATTTCTCTCGGATCATATTTGGATAACTGTAAAATGCTTCGCTGATCTTTCGGTGCAAACTCTTTTTCATTGCGAACTCCAACTCCAATAACCATTTCTCTACCTGTCCACGCGCCTTTGCTGTTGAGATGACATCTATTAGGAGAACTTCCTCCCGTTCGGATGAACGCATGGCCGTAACATCCAATTCTTCAGTAAAATTGAGAGTCGCAATACCTTCGAAACATTTTTTAAGGTGGGGTTGCACACGCGTAGGATCCTTTGTTTCAGACAGTATCTCCAGTAATTCATCATTAGATAAAAAGAAGAAGCGAGGGAAGTAAAGGCGTTTCTTTTCCAAATACTTTTTATAGAGAAAAAATATTTTTATTCTTGTTTTTATAGAACATGAAAGTCAATTACAGGTTACTTACGGCATTTAATCCCTTCTGAATGAGTTCTAGTAAATTATATGCCTTTTTAAGCTTCTCTGCCATTTTATCTATTTCAACAACACTCATAACTTTCGAATCAACTGCTACCTGTTTCATAAGCTCCTTCCATATCTATTGGTTACCATAAAAAATTAAAAAATAAATCTTATTAAAATAAAATAAATATTTGAATATAATAATAATAATAATAATAGAAATAAAATATTTTATTTTTAATATACATACGTATCAAGTACTCGTAAATTTATTTATATATGTATATTAAAAGAAAATAAGTTGAACAAAATTTCTTTTACGTTAAACAAAGTTAACCTCTAAAGTTATCGGTTAAAATTACACATCAGGAAAAATAAAATACAAAGTCACTGCACTTCTTCCTACACCGCCGATTGTCCAGCTTCTCCTCTTTATAATCATAGCAAGCACGTTCAAACCGCCGACGGTGAATGAATACACGCGGTGTTGTTCACGTTGACTCTCCTCGATCAGTTATCCTCTGATCGTGATTTCAACAGACATACAGACAGACGGACGGACATTTGATTAAACATTTCTTAATCATGCTCTAAAACATTTAATTAATCTCTAATAATGAACAGAGATGTCCTTTCGCCACATATTATTGTGAGAATTCGTTCTTCTCCCGTGATATTCCTCACAGTTTGTGCTAAATTCTCAGTAACTGTTTCTTGTTCCCTTTAAAACTGTTATATTTTCGTAAAGCAATGAAATCTTTGCACCTAATAGATAATATATACTGAGTTTGGTTTACTCTCCGATAAAAAAAGAGATCATCTATAAAGTTTCATAGATATTGATAGATTTCATAGGCATACCAATCTCATAGGCATACCTTGTCGACAGCACTAAATCGCCTTCCTTCTTCTGGCATTTGTTGCTGTATATCTGGACTGGAGAATATTGGCTCCAAATACATCCATGTAGCTTGTACACGCAACCAGTCATCCAAAATTTCCTGAAGTAACAACAATTTGGCCTCCCATTTACTAGAGAAAAACAAAACCAATCAAAATGTATAGAATAGCCAATATAACGCCACAAAATGGGGTTTTTAGTAAATTTCAAGAAGCACTTATTTTAACTAAAACACACTTACAGAATTTCCTTTTCAAAAGGTTTAATATATGGGGAGCTTTTCATCGTCTGTGTTTTGATTATCTGGTCATCCAAAAGAATTTGTATATCATCTACAGCAGCCAATTTATATGTACCGGTATCCCTTAAAAATAAATAACAAATACAACAGTTCCATTAAAAACCGAAAATTAGTTCGAAAAGTAAATTGTAGGTACCTGTAAGGCGACACTGAAAATGACATTTCTTCCCACTCCGATGCCATTTTTGTCATTGCTTTTTCCAAGTTGTTTTCCTTCGTAGCACTTTCCGATATTGCTTCGAATTTTGGAACAAATTCCTCAAGTTGATATTCAATTATTTTCTCCAATGTCAACTCAGGTGATACCTTAATTGGAAACCCAATTATTTCCGAAACTAGTTCCCAGTGTCGAGCCTTCATGCCTGGATTACCTAAAGTGCTGATGATGGGCATATGTGTACGAAGTTCTTCGATTTGTTCTTTCACCTTACAAAACGTGAGACAAGTGAAAATATCGTGTGGCATACTTTAAACACTTAGAATAACATTAGAATTCATTATTTTATTTGAAAATGAAGAAATATGAAAATGTTTTTAGGTCATAGAGTGGAATAGTGGGCAGACCACGGCAATTCTTTTTTGAATGGGTAATATAAGCAAAGTTTTTTCTTGCGTTTTCCAACCCGAAACTTTAATTCAATGGATGCTCTCTCGATCAATTCAGATCAGTACCCGTACTTCACTTCCAATGACACACTCTCCTTCAATTCAGATCACTATCCGTAATTCAATTTTTATGGTGAACAGCGGTTTATATGGTGAGCGCGCCCTCACTACATATTATATGTAATTATACTATATACTATACTATATATATGTATACTATACTATATACATATACAGTATATATTATATACATATATTATACATATATTATACATATTATACAGGGTGTTTCGTATAAGAGGGCTCAAAAGACTAGGACGCGTAGGTTGGGTCGAAACAAGAAAAAAATCGTATGGGTTGGGGGGGGGGGGGGGGTCGGTCAATTTCCCCGTTTAGGCAGGAGGGAAATTAAAATAATATTAAAAAATAATGGTTAAACCTAGATAACTTTTGCTTGCAGTCAGTTGCTTACAGTTTTTGAGAAAAAAGTTTTTTTTTGAGAAATAAATTGAGATTTATTCCAAAGTTAAAATTTGGAATAAAAATTCCGAAAAAAATTTTTGGTCGCAATTTTTTAAAAAAATTAACGTATTAACTATAAATATTCTTCCAACCATAAAATTCTCTAATCAATTCTAGATAGAAAGCTTCAACCCGGAAGGATCTATGTTTTGTAGTTTCCGATAAAAGTGAAAATTATGAACTAAAGTCCTTCCGCAGAGCAATTTTCTTCCATATTTTTACACCAGTAATAAAACACAAGTAGCCAAAAATTTGTATTTGAAAGGAAAGTATGCTTTGTAAAATTCACATTTCACGGAAAATACAAAATACAGATCCTTCGTGTTTCAAGCACTTCCTCTAGAATTGATTAGAGAATTTTATGGTCGGAAAGAAATTTATACTTATTACCGGTAATTTAAAAAACAATTGCAACCAAAAATTTTTTTTCCAAATTTTAACTTTGGCATTAATTTTCTCAAAAACTGTTTGACGTAGGAACCTAATTTAAAAAGGATATGAAGAAGCGGATATTCCGCGGGCTTTGAAAATCAGTGAGCAGAAGTTATCTAGATTTAACCGTTATTTTTTAATATTTTTTTTTCTGATGTTTAGTCGGGTTTTCAGAAAATGGCCCGTCCCGCCTAAACGGGGGAAAATGCACCCCTCCCCCCATCCCATACGATTTTTTTCTTGTCTCGACCCAACCTACGCGTCCTAGCTTTTTGGCGTACCTTATGCGTTACACCCTGTATATTATAGATATTATATATGTATATGTAATTTTGACAGCCAAAAATTGAAGTTGCATTTTGCTGCTTTGATTGTGTTTAAAGCAAAGACTACAAGACTGGAAACTCTTTTAAGAGAGGAATGCAACTCTTGTTCTTCTTCATAGCAATAAGCCAGAAATATGATTTTTTAAATATGTAAAAATGACCACGGAAACAGTTTTAAAACCAACGCATGCTTCTATAAATATACATGCAACCTTTTTTTGAAGTCTTAGGGCCAGTTTTTCAGTGCTCGGCTATCGTCGTTTCTCAGTTAAACTGCGTTTAAACGACACATTGTGTTTTTCAGTGCTCGTTTAAAGGGCGTTTAACCGGCTAATAAAACGCCGTTTAAACGAGCACTGAAAAACTAGCCCTTATAGAGGCACAATATAGAAACAAGAAAAACAAAGTTAATTTTCATAAAAACTGCTAGTTTCACTAATTTAATCAACTGATTTTAACCTACCACACTTATTTTTTGCCGAAAAAGATGCCAACTTATCAACATGTATTGTTGAGTAGTAATCTGTAATCTGAGGAGTTTCCAGTCTTGTAGTCTTTGGTTTAAAGCATCTCTCACAGAACAGAATTTTATAAGCACGCGTACATGACTACCCGCTCTCACTGTATGTGTTTATTATTAATTAAAAAATTGCCCATTTTTAATTTCAATGAAAAGTATAATAAAAGTACTGCACACAAAAAAAAACAACGGCGATAAAAAACAAAAACAAAGTTATTAAGCAAATGACAGAATAAATCGAAACTCTAAGTATAACAACTTACTGTCCCAAACATGTATAAAAGCGCTCCTAACAATAACATTACTCTCTTCCTCACATTTTCTTATTGGTTGCTATTGTTTCTTTTCCCCCCCAAAGATCTGAGACAAACTGACTGTTGTATTGAGTGTTCTTTGGTAATATTAATATCTATCTGTACATATGTTCACTTTTGTCTCTTAGCTTATCCCACATATTAAAGGATTATTTAGAATTTATTATTCAAATGGGGCGAATCACGCACCTAACCACATACCTTAGACTGACATTAGAAGTATGCATAATAATTAACTAATACCTGCATTTTGTAAATTATAGATATTAAATTTTATGCATCTTATTGTGAGTTTCTTTTTTGTTTTAGTTATACAGGATGTTTCGCATAAGAGGAGACAAAAGGCTAGGGTATGTAGGTTGGGTCGTGACAAGAAAAAAATCGTATGGGTGGGGGGGTGCATTTCCCCCCGTTTAGGAGGGAGGGACATTTTCTAAAAAATCGACTAAAAACCGGAAAAAAAAATATTAAAAAATAACGGCAATATCTGGATCACTTTCGCTTATTGGGTTTCAAAGCCAAATATCGGCCTCTTAACATCCTTTTTAAATTATGTTCCTACATCAAACAGTTTTTGAGAAAATTAATGCCAATGTTAAAATTTGGAATAAAAATTCCAAAAAAAAATATTTGGTCGCAATTTTTTCGTTAAAATACGGTATTAAGTATAAATTTTTGTCCGACCATAAAATTCTCTAATCAATTCTAGAGAGAAAGCTTCAAACCGGAAGGATCTATGTTTTGTAGTTACCGAGAAAAGTGAAAATTACGACCTAAACTCCTTCCCCAGAGCAGTCTTCTTTCATACTATTTTTGCACCAGTATTGCTCTCTAGAATTGATTAGAGAATTTTATGGTCCAAAAAATATTTATACTTAATACCGTATTTAAAAGCAAAGTGCGACCAAAAATTTTTTTCGGAATTTTTATTCCAAATTTTAACTTTGGCATGAATTTTCTCAAAAAGTGTTGGACGTATGAACCTAATTTAAAAAGGATATTAAGAAGTGGACATTTGGCTTTGAAATCAGCAAGCAAAAGTTAAATTGATCTAACCATTATTTTCGGAAAAATATAAAAACGCTTTGTGATATAAAATAAATATAGAAACGCAATTATTTCTATTTCAAAACTTGGTTTTCGATGTGCCACGTCTTCCCGACGTCAAATCGATCTGAAATTTTGTACAAATTACTTTTTTATGAAATAGTACAAGTTTAGAGGGCGGCGTGGTAAAAACGTTATGGTCGAAAAATAAGGTCCACCCTAATGTACATACAATGTTATAGATAATCTTTATCTATATTGATTAGCACTTTTTTCATTCTAAACTTAATAGGACAGATGTAAATATGGACGTAATACGACCATGTTTGATGGAACAGTTAGTATTAAAGTTAGATGTTCGGACATTAAAGTCTTCTATGCCTTGTTACATGGTTTCAAAAAAGGTTTCGTGCATACGGACCAATTTCGCCCATTTGTATTCTAAAACAGCGCTGTGCAATAAAGTACATATGTATGTATGCATGTGCTAGATTTCATTCAGATATGTATCTCTCTTCTACTATTTAAATATTATTGAAAATAACTCTCATTATGGATTCTACACACATATCACATACATATATTCGTATATAGATTTGTTCTGCATCAATACACAGTTGATGCATCAATTGACACAAAACGTACAAATTAAAAAACTGAAAAACATTTATATATTCTGAAATAAATTTTGAATTGTGTGAAATTCATAATCTTACATATAAAAAAAAGTATATTTTCTCAATTGGATTGTTTTTCTTATCATCTCTAGTAAATCATCTCAACTTAAACTTACATCTTGTATCAACTGATTCGTAGCTGGTTTATCGCCCATTTGTTTTTCTAATTTTTGTACTACACGATATGTTGTAGCAATGTCGCCATCGATCATGTCTGGATCATATGAGCCTACTTGTGAATGCATCCATAGATCCTGTTTATCCATAAATTCTTGTGAAGAATCAAACAAGGTCTTAAAGGGCTTTAGTTGATCGTGCGTTTTTTTCCTTATCGGGTACTGCGTTAAGTCCCAGCCGTAGGCCGTCTCCTCTTCATTAATTTGATCTATGGTCTCCATTGCTACCACCAAGCGATTATCTAGAACATTCGCTTTTCGCTTGTACTTAGCAAGATGCTTAATATCGCCCCAGTTTTCATAGTCCTGAACCTGTTCATAGTATGTTTGTAGCTCACGTCGAAAAGATTCGATTCGCTTTTTAAGAAGTTCTTGATATTCAACAGTTTTCTCTGCAATAATCTCACGATGTTCCTCAAAAATTGATGGAAGTTTCAGAAACCACTGGAATGCGTTACTATTGTTTTTTATTTCCAGTGGAGAATATAGAGTGTGATCCATTAGCCAAAGTAATTGTGTCATGTTCTGGAATTCGTAAAAATGATATTATACGGTATTTAAAGTACAATTAATTTGTAGTATTTGGAAATATAATTAACTCACTAATTTCAATCGCTGTTCCATCTCAGGTGCTGTCACCTCCTCCGTCTGAATGACATACGCCTTGAGACTCATTAAGTCCGCTGTAGTAAGGGGAACTGTAAGGGCTTTCTTTGCAATATATTCGTATTCCTTTCCCAACTTGGACATCTTAGCCTGCTGATCACTGACCATTTTAGTAAGTAAATTATTCTTCATATACCGCGCTAGTTGTTCCAAATTTGCAATAAATTTTTCACGATGAAATTCGTACAACCCCATGCGAATCACACCCCAGAGTTCCTTTGGTATCTCCTCGTCCTTATAACGATAATTATAAACCATGTCGCAAAAATCGTCGAACGATGGATCTGAATCTATAAACTTGGAAACACGTTCAGCGTCGACACCATTTATAAGGTCTATATAGCTGTCAAAGTCCTGTAGACGTAATTCAGGCCCGATACGCTGTTCCTCCAACATAGCACAGATGCGGTTACGAGCATTGGCTATAATGGATTCAGGTATGGCAGGGGTCAAATTCGACTTATTTGATATTTTTAAATCTGTGTACAACTTGATCTCTATACGTGGAAGTTGTTGAACTCCTATAACAATTGACTCGATGACACGTAAGAATTCACTTTGGATCTTAGAAAAGGGTGGATTAAAGACTACGGTGTCTTCATCCTCTAGCATAAGAGATATTTGTATTCCAGGATTAGTTTTCTAAAATACAATTGAGTAAATGAGTGTCCTAACATTTTCTAAACTACCCAGCGAAGTATTATAGGGCCCTATAGCTTTGTATCCTGTATCCTTTTTAGCTTATAAATAATTGAGTCCATAATTCTAAAAATGGTCTAAATCATATTACTTTTTTCGAGATATGTATATAGAGGTTTGAATTTGAATAAATTAAAAACTATAATATATTTTTTTCGGGGCTGGTCAGTAAAGTAATACAATACATAGTAATACAGTAATACAAGCTATACAATAGTAATGTACTCGTAATACAGTACTAAGTATAACATATTATATGTATGTACATTAGGGTGTCCCTTATTTTTCAAACATTATATTTTACAACGCATAGGGTCTAAATTTTTTTATTGTTCCCCAAAACTCTAGAAAATATTTTGTTTACGTTATTTGGTGCAGTGCAACCCGTGCCGACATGAGCGGAAACATGTTCAAACAAGTTGCGTTATAGCTACGGCGCGTGCCCACTGTTATTGTCGGCTTGTCGGGTAATTAACGCGGATTGTTTTGTGTAGCGAAGATGTCAGTGGAACTAAGAAGCAATAAAAAAAGTATTTTCAAGGTTGGTGAGGTAAATCACCAAATTACGGGTGCAAAATTACCGTCTAATCGTCAAGTTCTCTCAGTTCTATTTTTTAATATACGCGAAGTTAAATTAACTGTAACTGAAAGCGCAAATCTTTCATTAGGGAGTGCATTATATTCTGGGAAAAAGCTAGAATACCTACAAGAGCTGTTCCTAATTGCGTTAAGAAGCTCGTGGATTTTTATCATGTCTGCCGAGACCTGCAAAAAAATTGCAAGAAGACACAGGATTTTCATAGGCGCCGCGAAGAGGAGTTTCAATAGGATTTGGATAATTTATTCGATGTCGCACACGCAAATGCTCTCGAAAAAATTAAAATAGACGAAGATAAAGTTTTCTTACAAAAACAGAGATAGCCAGGCCGCCCGGGGTGCTTAGCGGGTATAGACAAAAAGTTAGCTGAAATGGAAGAAAGGGCAAGGCTAAGAAGACTAGCAGAAGAAAAAAAAAGATTAAAGCAAATGCCTTTAGAGAGCTTAATAACATCTGTTACTTCACACAGCTATACAACATCTCAAGAATTGCAGGAACAATCTACAAGCTCTGACGGAAGTCTGGAAGAACCTTTGCCTGGCACATCTCAATCCGTAAGTTCTTTAGTTACGACGATAAAAAGAGGAAGGAATGATTTTATCACGTCTAAATTAGTTGCAACTTTAGACAGATGTCAACTAAGCATCAGAGATTCTGTTTATATAATTCAGGCTGTAGTAGAAGCACTAGGTCTTAGTTGCGACGATTACCCAATAAATAAATCTTCTCTTCAACGCCTTCGAACACAAATAAGAAAAGATAGAGCAGAATCAATAAAATCCGATTTTCAAAATAACGTACCTGAAGTAGTTACAGTTCATTGGGATGGAAAACTGTTACCTAGCCTGGATGTGAGAAGCTGTACAAAAGAACGCCTGCCAATTATTATCTCATTTGGGGAGAAGGAACAACTTCTAGCAGTACCGAAATTAGAAAGTTCTTCCGGTAAAAATCAAGCACAAGCAGTATCAAACGCGCTTCATGATTGGAACCTTACTGATAGCCTACAAATAATGTGTTGTGATACGACAGCATCTAATACAGGCCGCTTGAATGGCGCCTGTGTTCTTTTAGAACAAAATCTAGAAAGAGAATTGTTACTCTTTGCTTGTCGTCATCACGTTTATGAACTTGTGCTGAAAAGTGTATTTGAATCAAAGATCCAAGAAATCACTAACACTCCCGATATCCCACTTTTCAAAAACTTAGAGAAAACTGGAAGAATATTAATCCTAATGCAATCGAACTATGCACTGATTTTGTCAAACAACATCTTTGTGACGCAATCATTAATGACTTGGTGACGTTTTTTAACAAGGAACTGGAAAACTCGATTGTACGCGATGATTATAGAGAACTCATCGAACTCGCTATTATTTTTTTGGGAGCGCCTCCAGGCGCAATGCACCAAGCGCGATGGATGGCAAAATCTATTTACTCCATGAAAATATGTTTGCTGCAATCTCAATTTAAAATGAACGTTAAAGACAAACAAGCCTTACAAGAAGTTTGTTTATTTATTGTGGCAGTTTATATGAAGCCCTGGCTTGGATGCAGTTTGGCGGTAAAAGCACCGAATAAAGATCTTAGTTTTTTGAAGGCGCTGAAAGATTATGAAACAGTTGACAAACTAATTTCCATAGCAGCTTTACGCAAATTTAGTCAACACTTATAGTATTTAACGGAGGAAAAAGTCGTCCTATCTATTTTTGATGATGAAGTTGATGAACAAACCAAACGGAACATTGTAGCAAACTTACAAAGAGAAAGCTTTTGCAATTTTGAAAAGCTGTCTTCGAAAGATCGAAGGAAGATATGTCTGTCTCTATATATGGTAGGTGGCATTTCATCAGTTATTTTAAAAGTTTTTTATGCATTCTCTAGCTATTTTTTGGTTTTAGGAAAATCTTTAAGTGATTTCGTGACTAAAAAGAGCAATGATTTATTTGCACGATTAAAAATTGATAGCAGTTTCCTTCAAGAAAATGTGTCTTTGTGGGAAGAAAATGCCACCTTTGTGGAAGCAAAATATAAAGTTTTCAAATTGAAAGCAGTAAATGATACAGCTGAAAGAGCTGTTAAATTAACGCAAGACTTCCATGGTTTAATAACTGCAGATGAAGAGCAAAAGCAATTTCTATTACGCTGTGTGCAAGAACATAGAAATATGTATCCAAATTGTAAGAAAGAAACTTTAAAAAGGAAGTATCCTAAGTTGTAATGTCTTTTTTCTTTTGAATAATTAAGTTTCCTCGGTTTTTTATAAAAAGTTAGGAATTTATTGTGAAGGAACAGTACATTACATTTTATTCAAAGTATTTTCCATCATTTGCCACTACTTTTCCCCATCTTTCTGGCAACATTCGGATACCCCGTCGAAAAAACTCTTCATTTTTTGACGCTATCCACAGATCTACCCAATTTTTGGTGTCTTCATATGATGTGAAGCGCTGCACAGACAGACCATGTGCCATCGACCGGAACAGGTGATAATCAGAAGGGGCTAAGTCTGGTGAATACGGCGGGTGGGGTAAAACTTCCCAGTTGAGTGTTTCCAAGTATGTTTTTACCGGCGCCGCAACATGTGGACGAGCATTATCGTGTAAAAGAATAATTTTGTCGTGTCTGGAGTAGTAATGGGCGCGTTTTTTCTTAAGTGCCCGACTCAATCTCATCAATTGTGTTCGGTAGAGAGCTCCAGTAATGGTTTCGCTTGGTTTGAGCAATTCATAATACACCTCGTACACTTTCGGCCTTCCACTGCGTTCTTTGTCCTTCACGTCAAACTCACCGTTCTTAAACTTTTGAAACCATTCCTGACAACTTCTCTCACTTAAAGCAGCTTCACCATATGCTTCTAGAAGCAATCGATGCGCCTCAGCTGCAGAGTTTTTCAAATTAAAGAAGTAAATCAAAAGTTCCCGCAAATGATGCTTATTCGGCACAAAACTTGACACTTTTGCAGGAAAAAAATTACGTGATGCTGATACGGAATCACTAGTACTTTAAGGTTATGGTGTTGCCGGATGACGAAACTTGGGATATTACGTTTTACATCTGACAATTTCTCCATAACCTTCTGGTGGGGCCATCGTTTGACAAACCGCGGAAACCACATTTGTGTTTTCATCAATATGTACATAACTTATAAATATTTGCGATGATCTGCTCACATATTAATAAATGGCCAAAAAAAGCTATTTTCTAAAACTGTGTACCCTGTCGGCACGGTTTAAAATAAACGTAGGAAGTTGAAATTTTTTATTTGCGTAAAGATTAACATAATAAACATATTTAGAGGGTATGCATTTTGATAATTAAAAAAAAATAAATTTCGCCCATATAAGGGACACCCTAATGTACATATATCGTACCCTAATGTACATATATACAAAAATATAATTTTTTATATACCTTAATGTGTCATTTGGCATAAAATAATTGTTGATTGTAGGTCGAATTGTTATATTTTCCAAAAATCAATTTAACTCCTTAACCACCATGTTATGGATAAAAAAGTGTATTACATAAATTAAAGGTATCCAAAAGTAATTTTATTAGTACCACTTACTTGACCTTCAGCGGCCATAACTCCAAGCTGGTTGACCAGCCCTCGAAAAAACATGGCCACTTCCGATTATAAAGGTCCGGTAAAAAAATGTTAGCAGGTATACTCCATTTGTTGCAAAATAAGAATTTTTTTACGATTTTGTGTTTGTGTGCAACTTATAAAGAAATGTCAGTGTGAAAGCCACTTTCATGATTATGGACTCATTCATATTCGATCGTACCAAACTACATATATTTTCGATCGTAAGTTACAATACCTACATATATTTTTTAAGCAGTCAAAAGGAAACTAATTTTTGTACTAGATCTATAATATATCACTGGGTAGTTTTAATATTAATTAAAAAATCTTACGCCAAAATCACAGATAAAATCCGTAAAAGCATTTAAACTCCTAATACAGATGTCCTCCAGTTGCTGCGTCATCAAAGCACCTACACAATTAAAGAATCGTTCTAAAAGTTTTATTCGCCTGATGTCCGGCAGTTGACCGCGCCTACTAGCGCGTAATAAGGTTGTATGTATTTCTCCGTACCATTTATCCTCCAAAATTTGTTTTGCGTTATCAATATGTCGACCGCACAAATACTAACAATGAATTACCTTTTAATAGCTTTCAAACAAACAATTCATATAATCCGAAAATAAAGGCCGTTCGTAACATACAAATATGCCGACCGAATGAATTAAATATTTAATTTCAAAGATTTCAATTATTTTACCGTAAAATTATACAACTCGTAGGCCCCTTCCATTTTGGCCAACTCTTTGCAATCTACGAAATACATGTCCTTAAACTTCATGCTCCAAAGCTCCAAAATAGTGGCGACACTACTATGTATACAAAAAAGAGTCTTCCTCATTTTGGAACGATTTTCATCAAATCTGAAATTAAATAATTTTGCCTTTAATAGCGTCGAAATTATATTGTATATCCTTTATTGCAATATTTAAACTCCCTTCAAACTAATATATTAAATTTTCTAATTGATTAATTTTTATTAATTATTCATATTAGAATGCATTTTAAAGACAGATGGTATAAGTAAAAGTTCTAGAAAAGTACACTGTTAATCAGCAGCTCAGCTTCTCAGCCGATATAGGCTTCTTCATAAATTTAGTGCCATATAATTTTGTCTCTTTTTTCGTGGACTTGAATGTAAACAAATTCAGGGATTTGCAAGTGGTTGGCTGCTATGTAGTTTGTTGTTGTATTTTTTATATGTTGTATATTTGTGTGCATATATGTATGTCGCTAGCATTCTGTGTTGATACATAATACTAGAAAATTCTGGAAGATACAGACCGATATGGCTCGCGATAAAAATTACTCATTATATGTATATAAGAGCTTGATGTTTAAAGTTTCATTTGTAAAAGACTTCCCAAGAAGTAAACTTATGATTTTGCTAAGAGTGTTAAGAAGTATACATATAAATTGAAGTTTAATATTAAAGAAAGGAAAAAAAAAACAACACACAAGTGGAAACAACACAAATTTTTGCGAACATTTGAAAAAAAACTATTATTTAAATTTTTCTGAAAATTCAGAAAAAATTTAAGTGAAACAAATTAAATATAGTACTTAAAAGTAAATAAGATATAACTTAAATATACTACTACTTAGATTTACTACTATACTACTTAGACAGTAAATAAAATATACAGGGCAATTCTCGTTGTCACCTTTTAGTTGACAGCAGAGATTTTTAGCAAATTGTCAATATTCGTATTCTGGCTGTCACCTAAAAGCTCTTTTCTTTACAATTTTGTCACGAGCCAAATAGCTGTTGACAGCTACATTTTCAGAACAAAACAGCAAATGAACAGAAGAGAAACAGCAAATTTATTTCTTATTTTTAATTTATTTATTGTTATTTATTTAAATTGTTATTTAATTTATATATTATTTGTAAAATAAAACCAGCTCCTGAAACACTTTCAATGAAAATATTTTATAATATAAATATATAATATAAATATATTATTACATATTCTTTGGTGCTACTTACATTGAAAGATGTTTCAGGATCTGGTTTTAAACAAATAATATATAATTTAAATAACAATTTAAATAAATAAATAAACAATTTAAATAATAAAATTTAAATAAATAATAATATTATATATATTGTACATTCTTTGATATTCAGCACATTCCACACATGGTGGACATGAACTGCACATAGTGCGCCAGCTGCTCTGCCGTAGTCCGTTCGTATTTTCTTTTGACATTTCATGTTCTATATGTCAAAAATTACATTTTGGTTTCTGTAACACTAAGCTTTTCAGCATGTTACTGCATTAGAGCTTTCACTGTGTCAATTGACAACCAGAATACCAATTTGAAAAACATTGACAAGCACTGTGACAACTTGTCTTGACAATTTCATGTCAAGCTGACAACGAGAATAACCCTGTTAATATCAATTAAGAGAAATTAGATCATTTTATTTAAAATAAGTTGAAATATTGTTGAACAACACCATGAAGAGCTTCGTATGTGATGTTTCTGGACAGAAGTTCACTGCAATGCCTTAAAAGGCATCTGCATATAAAAGGGAAGCATGAAAATGTGGTATTCCAGAGTGAAGAATGTGGGACAACGCTACAACCTACAGAACCACAAAAGTGTGATCCACTCGAATTCATCAATAGCAGCACCGTCAATATTCACATGAATAGCAGGACGATCATCATCATCAACAGTAGCACTATTATCATCATCATTCCCGATCCCCAAATACTGCTTCAACTGAGCACTTGCCAAGAAATCATCAACATGAAAGCCGATACAATTATTCTTGACAATGGAGCTGCGGTCAACTTTGTGAGACCTTCCCCATGCCCGTAAACAACATCGATCAATTTGAACAGCAAAACACACGATAAGCATCAACGTGTTCGGGTTCGATAAAGTTTCGAGGGACCACACCACTGCACAAATCAGGAAAAGCTGCAGCACATCAATTTGCTATTGTTGCAATGGAAGGAACAGTTTCATTATGTACATATGCATAAATGACATTTCAAGGTAATTATAATAAAGTAGTCAATCATCAGTATCAACAAAAAAATTTTAGTTAAGCATGAGAGCATATCCACTTACGGCATCTCATCAGATTCGGCTGTACTATTCGAGACGAAAGTACGGCCAAAGAGAATTTACATTAAAAACATGAACATAACATAAGTGACGGCGATGTAAAAATGCGACGCAACTACATTACATTACTTTACAAATGATGATGCTGGCAAACACCTTTTCTTCAATCTCCCACTTGATTAGGTATCAAGCGAGCAATAATTGATCGAAATTGTGGGACAACCACGGTACTACAAAACAGTAAGAGTGCTATATTCGGCCTGGCTGAATCTTAGATACCCTACACCGCACAATTTCGGTGGAGGCAGTTTTGGAAATCAAGTATCGACTTATTGAATTCTAGGAATTTTTGGGGCTGCAAGTTGATTAATCGTCCCTGGCTCCATGAGTCTTAGCTACGCCTTTGTATAAATAGTAGGCGTGGCCGTTACCTATTTTATAAGTAGCTTAGTTGTTTTATTATTGAGTTCAAATTTAAACTTTATTTACGTGGTAAAAAATATGTTTTTTCGTGAGTTATACCGTATAAGTAGTGTAAAAGTGGGCGGACCGCGCCCAGTTTTGGTGTTATAATGTTTTATTTGAAATTAAGTTGTTATATAAAGTTTTATGCAGGAAGTTTATATATTGAACAATATAACCATTTAAGAACCTCTCTTGTCTGTGTAACCTAAAAGTGGGCGGACTACGCCCATATTCGGCATATTAACGGATAATGATACTCAATACTCTATTCTAGGAATGAAATTTTGTTGTCATAACTCAAAAACGAACGCTGATATCACATTTATAACAAAAAATAGGCGTGGTCATTGGCCGATTTTGCCCATTTTACATTTGCCAAATACCAACCTGCACACTACAAGAAACAATATATCTGCAAAATGTCATCACCATGTCTTCACCGGTTCTCCTGTGATCGTGATTTCAACAGGCAGACAGACAGACCGACACACAGACGGACGGACATGGCTAAATCGACTCAGGAGGTCACGCTGATCTAGAATATATGTATATACTTTTCTATACCTATCGTCTCTATTTCTATGCGTTACACATTTCGTGACAAAGTGAATATACCCTTAACCTTAAGGTGTAGGGTATAAAAACGAACAAACGCATCTGATCATCAGCACAATGGGCACGAAGGGAAATTAAATCGAAAATTAACAGTGGCCCTAACACAACCAATACAACTACTACAATGTCAGCTACCCAGCAACAGCATTCGTATACAACAAATCGTGAGGCAGAGATCGCTATAACCTGTACATCAACATCGACATCTACGTCAACAGCAACATACTTTATTCTATAAAACAACAAGTAGTTATTATTATTATTATTACACTTATTATTATTATTATTATATGAGGATGGGTGAGCTTATACAGCTCTGGTACTGCGGCTCAATTGGCCTATTGTACCATCCCTCTATTGTTAGAGTGGTTGTTCCACTCCAGTTTTCCTTATGAATGTCATAAGTTGTGAATGTGAACTTAGCCAATTTTAAGTGCTCCACTATTTCTTTCCCGAAGACTGACCTTCTAGTACTGTGAAAAGCCGGGCACTCAGAGACTAGGTGCAGGGACGACTCAATAGACTCCATTCAGAATCTGCACTGAGTCTCACTAGACAGCATCATTTTGTTTTGCAGATGGTGCCTCAAGTTGCAGCGTCCCGTAATGAATCCTACCAAGGTTTTAATGCACCTCTTGTCCGTATTCAGGAGAGATTTAGAGCTTGGTAGAGAGTATTGTGGTAGGAACAGTTTTGTGCATTTCTGTCCTATGGTTTGGGCCCAATATTTGTTTGCCTGCGCTAGCGTCCATTTTTATACCCTACACCTTAAGTTAAGGGTATATTCACTTTGTAACGAACTGTGTAACGCATAGAAATAGAGACGATAGGTATAGAAAAGAATATATATTGTTGATCAGCGTGACCTCCTTAATCGATTTAGCCATGTCCGTCCGTCTGTCTGTCTGTGTGTCTGTCTGTCTGTCTCTCTGTCTGTTGAAATCACGATCAGAGGAAAACCGGTGAAGATATCGTGATGAAATTTCGTGATGAAAATCGTGAAGCATAAACATTGTTTCATGTGGTGTGCAGATTGGTATTGAAATTGGGCAAAATCGGTCCACGACCACGCCTATTTTTTATTAAAAATGTGATATCAGCGTTCGTTTTTGAGCTATTACAACAATTTCATTCCTGGGTATAGAGTTGCATTATCCGTTAATATGCCAAATATGGGCGTGACCCACCAAAAAAAAATATGAGGCTTTTAGGTTACACCAGCAAAAGAGGGTTATATTGTTAAATATATAAACTTCCTGAATAAAACTTTAGATAACAACTTGTTTTAAAAAAAAACATTATTACATCAAAACTGGGTGCGGTCCGCCCACTTTTACAATACATATACACTATAGCAGTATGAAAACAAGTTTATTACCACGGAAATAAAGTTTAAATGAACACAATAATAAAACAACTAAACTAGCTACTTTGTTTTGAAAAAGGCAATGATCACGCCTACTATTTATACAGAGGCGTACTAGGTCTCATGGAGCCCGGGGCGGTTAATCAACTTGCAGCCCCAAAAATTTCTAGAATTCAATAAGTTACTACTTGATTTCCCCAACTGCCGCCGCCGACATTGTGCCGCCCAGAGTGGACCGCCACACCCTAACTACGCCACTTTTTTCAAAACTTGTGTAGGTGTAGGGTATCTAAAATTCGGCCAGGCCAATAGCTTTCTTACTGGTTGCATTAACAGGGCAATTTTCGTTGTCAGCTTGACATGAACTTGTCAAGACAAGTTGTCACAGTGCCTGTCAATGCTTTTCAAATTGGTATTCTGGTTGTCAATTGACACAGTGAAAGCTTTAATACAGTAACATGCTGAAAAGCTTAGTGTTACAGAAACCAAAATGTAATTTTTGACAAATAGAACATGAAATGTCAAAAGAAAATACGAACGGACTACGGCAGAGCAGCTGGCGCACTATGTGCAGTTCATGTCCACCATGTGTGGAATGTACTGAATATCAAAGAATATACTGTTTACGCCAAACACTCATTCTGACTCGACTGCATACCCCAGCGCTGGTCTTTCGCCCTCCTAGAGAAAGCAGCGCCATCTACTCCCCTGTAGATGCAAATGCATTGCACGTCGGTCAGCGCAGCCAACCTTCCGGACTGCGACCTGTCAACTCTTGACAGGTCAATGAGTTTTTCCTGACTTCCGCCCCCAACTTAACTTTACTTTGTGATCTTGACCGGTGAACTTCACTTTGTTTCCTCGTGGCTTGAACCTGGCAGCGTTAAGATCTTGACCGGTGAACATTACATTTTACACCGTGACTTAATTTTCGACTGTGCTACCTCGACACGAGTGTTACGAACATTCACCACAACCACCACCCCATCACAACCATCATCACCACGATCACCATCACCACGATCACCGCATCACCACACACACACCGCACCATCAACCCAACCACCAACCTCAACTGTACCATCATCGACTTCACCGACACCGCGTCAACCACGACCACCGGTAAGTCTTTTTATTCCACCTGTCACTTTTATTCGTATATTATCTTATATTATATATCGGTGTGTTGCACTTACCTGTGCACACATCCCCCACACAAACATTTGGTCCAATCGACCCGGATTCCCTTCCGACCACTCGATCCCCCTGTATATAATATATAATATATAAAAAGTGATACCCCCCCTCCTATTTGAGTTTTATTTAAAGTTTTCCCAAGTTTAATTCAACTCGAATTAAATTAATAGTTTCGTTTTATATTTTCAACCGCGGAATAAATTAATATTTTTCCGATTTATTTCCGCCGCGATTTAAAGGTGTTTTGTCCAAAGTTTAATTCACGCGAATTAAATTAAAATATTTTCACGATTTATTTTTACCGCGCTTTAAAGTGTTTTTTTTTTCCAAAGTGCAATCATACTTCTGACCGCGAGTTGAAGCATTTGCGCCTCGTTTGATTTGACTCCAAGTAAATTGATCGGTTTTCGTTGTATGTTCCACGGCGAATCCCGTTGTCGTTCGACTCGAATTACTCGGTGCTAATTCAGATGAATCTTTCGGGTCACAACATCAGCTTGCCACCGTGTGATACTGATGTCTTCAAAGGTGACTACGAATCGTGGCCGACATTTCGCGATATGTTTTCCGAGCTCTATATCCGGAACAATCGACTATCTCCTGTCGAAAAGCTGTTTCACCTCAACCAAAAGACCCAAGGTGAAGCAAAGGAGATAGTCCAAAAGTCCCCCCTCATAGATAGCGGATTCGAACAAGCATGGAGGAATCTTACCGATCGGTTCGAGAATAAACGTATTCTCGTTAACGTTATTCTCCCTTACCCCAATCCACAAGCAGTCTGGAGTTGCGATCAAATGCCTCCAACGAGAGATCAACAACTGCCTCTCGGCTCTCACGTTGTACGAAGTCGACGGGGGCAGCTGGGACGCAATTGTTGTCCATCTCTGCTCTACTCGCCTCCCCGAAACCACCCTCTCTCTATGGGAACAATCCCTTACCCATAAACGCGAAATTCCAAAATGGTCTGAAATGGACGCGTTTCTCACTTCACATTTCCAAACGTTGGAAACTGTAAACTCTCGAAACTCTCGAACTGAAACTCGTCGAATCCCCAACCACGCCTCTCCTCCGCCCCGAAACCTGTGAATACGTTCCAGGCTACCATGGTTCCGACCAGCTGCAAGGTATGCACTGATCGGCAACACCCGCTTCGCCATTGCCCACGTTTTCTGGCTATGAATGTAGACACACGTTGGGCGACAGTTCAACGGATCCAATTCTGTACGAACTGTTTGGCACACTCACATCAAGTGAAAAATTGTAAAAGTGTGTTCACATGTAGGTCGTGCAATCAACGACATCATACACTATTACATCGCGAGTTGGCTTCGGCCCCCCAATCGAACTCTCGTTCGAACTCTACCCATACAACCTCGCGCCCTAACTCCCCATCTCATCACGGTCTAAGTGCTGATCAGCAGGGGGTCGAACCCCCCTTCGCACTCTCGACCGAACCCCTCTACCCCTACTATACAGTCCACTGAAGCCCCCTCAATTTCAAATGTGCTTACTTGCTTCACCTCCCGAAGCAAGCAAGTGCTACTCGCTACCGCAATGGTTCACATCTGTCATCGTAACGAATCCTACCTCGCTCGTGCTCTCATCGACCCTGGCTCGGAAGCCACCTTTCTGTCAGAGCGCGTACAAAAACGCTTGCGACTTCCGAGGACTACGGTTCAAGCTCAAGTCGCCAGCGTTAATGAAACCGTTACAGCCGTGGTGAACAACCTTTGCAAGTTTAGCATCGGCTCTCCCCGATCGGCCGGACAACCTACCCTGCTCCCTTGACCGAACCCTGTTCGATTCTCTTCCGAACCTACCACTAGCTGATGATCGGTTTTACCAAAGCGATCAGATAGATGTCTTGATTGGAGCCGACATCTACCCCCTTATCTTGCTGGACGCTATCCGACGGAATATCTTGGGCTCTCTCATCGCCCAAGAGACCGTGTTCGGGTGGATCCTCACCGGTCCACTTTCTCAGGCCCCGACTTCAACCACTACCACCCGATTGTCGTTTTTCAATGAGGTCTCCCTTGACCGTGAGCCTGCACGTCTCTGGGACGTGGAAGTAGTTCCCAAGCAACGTCTTTGCACTCCAGCCAAGACATTATGCGAAAATCTTTACGCGAGCACCACCCCAAGGCGGTAAGAAAAGGAACACTGTCCACACTCTATTACCCTCGATTCATTGGAAACCAAACTGGAAGCAAAACCCGTCAAAGCCAATTTCGCTTACTTCCCCCACTTTGAAGACTTGTTGGAGAGATTCTCTTCTTTACCACGAGCTCTTCGCGTGTTGTCTTACGTGTTCAGGTTTCTACATCCGCTATTGACTCCGATGAAATCCAGCATGTCAAAACGAGACTTGCCACTCTCGCACAAAAGGAACATTTTGCCCATGAATATCGTTCTCTCGATATGAAACAAACTCTACCCCCCAAGAGCCCCATTCTATCGCTCAATCCATTCTTATCCAAAGATGGATTGGTGCGCGTAGGTGGCCGTCTATCCGCGTGTCCGTCACTCTCCTATGACGAACGCCATCCCTTTCTCCTTCCTTACAGCTGCAAGTGCACCCGATTATTGGTTCGCTTCGTCCATGACATCAGTCTACATGGAGGGAACCAACTGATGTTGCGCTTGCTACGTACGCAACATTGGATACCCAAGGCCAAGAACCTCGTAAAGGCCACGATCCATACTTGCAAACCTTGTGTCCTTCAGAGGAAACAAGTGCGCACCCAACTTATGGCCGCTCTGCCCCGTGAGCGGACCACTCTCTCTCGCCCTTTTGCTGACACCGGGCTAGATTTCGCTGGACCATTTGATATCAAAAACTACACTGGGAGAGCATGCCTCATCACCAAAGGCTATGTCTGTGTCTTCGTCTGCTTCGCAACGAAGGCCATACATCTCGAAGCGGTCAGTGACCTGTCGACTCCGACATTTCTCGCTGCCCCAAGGATGTTTACTCGAACTATTGAAAGAACTTCGTGGGAGCCTCCAAAACACTCCGGAACGATTGGAAGATCTTCCTTCGACAATCGCACGAAGCGGTCACCTCGCAATGTGCCTATCAGCAGCTCAAGTGGCATTTTATACCCCCTGCCGCTCCGCATATGGGCGGGCTCTGGGAAGCTGGCGTTAAAAGCTTCAAACTCCATTTCCGGAAGTTTATCGGCAATATGCACTTCACCTTTGAAGAGTTTGCTACCATACTCTCCAGGATCGAAGCCTGTCTCAACTCGAGTCCGCTTAGCAGCATGTCCGACGATCCATCGGATCTACAGCCTCTAACGCCCGGCCATTTCCTCATCGGTGGCCCTCTTCTGGCCCCCGCTGAACCGGCGGTACTAAACTCCCCCCTCAAGATTGTTAATAGATGGCTGAAAGTAAAGGCCATCTATCAACAATTCTGTACTCGATGGAAACATGAGTACCTCACCGAACTCCACAAACGCAGAAAATGGAAGGTAACCCAACCTGACCTTAAAGTTGGGGATCTTGTCGTCTTACGCGATGAAAACCTCCCTCCAACACAATGGAGACTCGGCCGCGTGACTCACCTGTATCATGGTGCCGACAAGAAAATACGCGTCGTCGACATCCGAACTGAGAAAGGAACCATTACTCGGCCCCTCAGTAAATTAACTGTTCTCCCCTCTTAGTATTGTAACTTAAGGACCTACTCGCACCCCGGCGAACCCCCCCGCTAACGTTATCACATTATTTTCATTCCAGCGCAATGAATCGTCAACAAGATGATGAATCCTCCGCCCACACTGGCCGCATCCCCCCCCCCCCGGTGCCAATCGGAATCGTACCGCAGTTTCTTTTTACGGGCACGCCGAGCCGGGCTCGATTGGGATTTTAGTGATTCGGATTTCGACCGCTCGTCATCCGACAAGGATCCTGAATCGTCAAAGGCAACCCAGGTGACTGCGGTCGCCAAGCCAATAACCACAACAGCGGACCTCCCCATGGTCGCGGCCCCCGACGCACGCCAATCCAGCCCAGTGCTATCGATCGGCTGCACGTCCGGTGCATCACCCGAAGACTCGTCGATCTCCCGCCGGTTCGTCCAAGACGTGGAAATGGAGGACGCTCGACTGGATGCGATTCCATCCACCAGTCAGAATCCTCCACGACGCATCTCCCCATGGCGTCAACCCGATACACCAGGACGTATACCACCCGCCTGGGAGTCGTTCCCTGCGGGGGAATGCGTCCCCTCTTACCAACGCCCCACCACGAACACCATTGGGAAGCAGCGAGCCACACGACAGATCCGTCGCGGAGAAGTCTCTCCGATCGTTCCAACGCCGGTGGATACAAACACGTGCCACTACTGCGCCGGCCGCCACCCCCTACGCCGCTGCGCTACCTTCCTGGAGCAATCTCCCCCCTCACGCCGTGCGACCGTGCTCCGGTTGCAATTCTGCATCAACTGTCTGGCATTTCCGCACCGCATGGAGCAATGCACCAGCTTGATACGATGCCAAAAGTGTCAGAAGCACCATCACACCTTGCTGCACCTCACTGAGCAGCAACCCCACCAAGGCCCACATCAATCTCCTGATACGGTCACGGCTGGCACCAACCCGATTCCGATGCGCCCTATCGCTGCTCGTATAACCACTCCTGTCGCCCACTCCTGTCAACTCGACAGGTGAATCAGTTTTTCCTGACATCCGCCCCCAACTTAACTTTACTTTGTGATCTTGACCGGTGAACTTCACTTTGTTTCCTCGTGGCTTGAACCTGGCAGCGTTAAGATCTTGACCGGTGAACATTGCATTTTACACCGTGACTTAATTCTCGACTGTGCTACCTCGACGCGAGTGTTACGAACATTCACCACCCCATCACAACCATCATCACCACGATCACCATCACCACGATCACCTCATCACCACACACACACCGCACCATCAACCCAACCACCAACCTCATCTGTACCATCATCGACTTCACCGACACCGCGTCAACCACGACCACCGGTAAGTCTTTTTATTCCACCTGTCACTTTTATTCGTATATTATCTTATATTATATATCGGTGTGTTGCACTTACCTGTGCACACATCCCCCACACAAACATATACAATGTATATTATTTATTTAAATTTTATTATTTAAATTGTTTATTTATTTATTTAAATTGTTATTTAATTTTCATATTATTTGTTTAAAACCAGATCCTGAAACATCTTTCAATGTAGCAAAGAATATGTAATAATATATTTATATTATATATTTATATAATAAAATATATTCATTGAAAGTGTTTCAGGAGCTGGTTTTAAACAAATAATATATAAATTAAAGAACAATTTAAACAAATAACAATAAATTAAAAATAACAAATAAATTTGCTGTTTCTCTTCTGCTCATTTGCTGTTTTGTTCTGAAAATGTAGCTGTCAGCACCTATTTGGCTCTTGACAAAATTGTAAAGAAAAGAGCTTTTAGGTGACAGCCAGAATACGAATATTGACAATTTGCTAAAAATCTGCGCTGTCAACTAAAAGTTGACAACGAGAATTGCCCTGTAAGTATTTAAATAGGGATTTGTTAATTCCGAATGAAACACTTGCTTTAATGAAGTACTATTACCTAAATTATACTATTATAAAAAAAAAGAGAAAATATATACATATGTATGTTATAAGAATAGAAGAGAATATACTTAAGAATACTTAAAGCCATAAGACACATAGGCCACCTAAAATTAACCAAACCATAAATATACAAGAAAAATATAATATCGTTTGTGCGATACTCAATTTTTCCACCCCTAAGGGTGTGGAGATGTTATTATTATTATTATTTATGTTTAGTATTATTTATTTATTATTATGATGTTATTATTCTCAATATTCAATGTACACTCAGCGTATTTTTTAGTACTAACAATATATAATACACGTACCAACAAAACAATACCCTATGAATACTTAGATATAAATTTAAACTAACAGCAAGTAGGAACAAAAGTTAATAAGAAAGTAAAAGTAGACAAGCACAATTAGTAGGCTACAATACAAGTAGTAGGCACAATTTCGAGGGCGGCAGTTCTGGAAATCAAGTATTGACTTATTGAATTCTAGGAATTTTTGGGGCTGCAAGTTGATTAACCCTCCCCTGTTTTCAAAACAAAATAACTAGCTTAGTTGTTTTATTATTGTGTTCAAATTTAAACTTTATTTATGTGGTAATAAACTTGTTTTCCTACATATACTGGGCTGTTATAATGTTTTATTGGAAAATATTGTAAGTTGTTATATGAAGTTTTATTCAGGAAGTTTATATATTTAACAATATAACCATTTAAGACCCTCTTTGGTTATTAACGGATAATGCTACTGTATACCCAGGAATGAAATTTTGTTGTCATAACTCAAAAACGAACGCTGATATCACATTTATAACAAAAAATAGGCGTGATCATTGGCCGATTTTGCCCATTTTACATTTGCCAAATACCAACCTGCACACTACAAGAAACAATATATCTGCAAAATTTCATCACCATGTCTTCACCGGTTCTCCTGTGATCGTGATTTCAACAGGCAGACAGACAGACCGACACACAGACGGACGGACATGGCTAAATCGACTCAGGAGGTCACGCTGATCTAGAATATATGTATATACTTTTCTATACCTATCGTCTCTATTTCTATGCGTTACACATTTCCTGACAAATTGAATATACCCTTAACCTTAAGATGTAGGGTATAAAAATATTTGAACACCATGCAATTAAGCAGTAAAAAAATACTGCACTATAGCTTGTTTGAAGCGGTCTCCCAAAGAAATTTGTCTTAAATGTAGCGGTAGAGAATTCCAAAGCCTAATGGAGCTAATGAAAAAGAATCTGCTGCTGTTGAGAAAAGTGCACCTGGGAGCAATAAAATTAAGGGACCTGGTTGAATGAAAATGGTGCAATTTTTCATAAAGGTATCGAGGGCTTTTAGTATGCACAAACTTATACAAAAACATAATATCCTGAACTTTTAGATACTCAATCAAAACACACCCAACTTATCAAGGAGATGTGATCAAAGCGCCGAACCGCATAAGAATACTTTACAGCATTGTTAAATGCCACCAGGGTCTTATTTTGAAACTGAGAATTAAGACGACTAAAAAATGTGCAAGAGTAAAGTGTGGTACAATCAATTGCTTAACAAGCCTTAGTCTACTTTCAAAAGGAGTAGACCTCACAAAAGAACGCAAGCACCTTAAAATTCCGTAGATCTTTCCGACAGAGCCATTAATTTGGTCAGTACATGTAAACTGAGAATTTGTGTGAATCCTAGGTTTTTTACCCTTCTTACAAACTCCAACTGAGTGGAGCCAATAAACAAAGGAGGAAAATCCTCAAACCCACGGATTTTCCTCATAATTGGCAGAAGCTTAGACTTGGAAGGATTTATGCGCAGCAAATTAGAAGCAGTCCAACTGTTAAGTGTGGCGAGATCCAGATTCAGTTTACTACTCAGATCCAATAAGATTTAGAGGTCTGGACAAATAAATTTGTATGTCATTGGCATAAGCATGTATTGAGGCATGATTACAAACCAAAAAAACATAAATATAGAGAACAGCAGGGGACCCAAAATTGACCCCTGAGGAACTCCTGTGGTGACTATTTTCATTGAGGAGAACATGCTACCAACTCTAACACACTGCATTCTACCCTCAAGGTAACTTGATAGTAAACAAATAGCTCGACCACTAAAATTAAAACTAGTTCTAAGCTTATCACAGAGTAAAGTGTGATCCACAGAGTCGAAGGCTTTTGCAAAGTCAATAAGGCACAGAAATGTTAAAAAATTTGAAAATAAAATATTCTATCATCAGAAATTTTTAATATTGCAGTTGAACTGCTGTGGCCAGTCCTGAAACCTGATTACAATGGGGATAATAAATTATTCAGGTATCCTTACATACATAATCCTTTCGAGGACCTTTCCCAATGCTGACAAAATTCTAGTCTGGTCTAAAGTCACCAGAGTCAGATGAAGAAGAGACTTAGCAATGGGAACTACAATAGCGGTTTTCCATAATTCAGTAAACTTGATGCAGGTTAAGCAGTGATTGATTATGTGCGTCAGTGGAGCTAAGATATATGGTAAAACTATCCTTAGAAATCTAAAAGAGACTCCATTATCTCCTACCGCATTCGAAGTTAGTTTACATACGCTGTACCCCATCTCAACTGCACTGACAGCAGTAAATTCAAAAGGAGGGAAAGATGACAAATATGTCTGTACCGGTAATGTCGTGCGAGAGGGCATGCTAGTACGATCATAATTACCATTAGCCAAATGGTATTACCATGACCAATTACCATTACCAAAAATTTATCGTTAAGTTCATCTGCATCCAAGCTACATTCAACTGAGACCCTATCAATAACTCGCAGTTTCTTTAAGTTTTGCGACAACTGCTTAGCACTCAAGTTAGGATTTATATTAGAACCATAGTACCTATGCTTTTCACTTCTCAGTGAAAGCGTTGCTTCATTACGCGCCCTCCTGTACTCCTCCCAGACCACAGCGATTTTGGTCTGGAGAAAACTCTATGGTTTTCATCGACTGAATTAACGAATCAAACGTCATTCCAGCACACAATAGATAATTCTCTATACAAGACGTCATAATCTATTGCATTAAAGTCATAATAGATAAAACTAACCACTTCATTCTTACACAGATGAATATTAAAGCGACAAAAAATACGATCATAGTGAGAAACAAAGATCATGTGGTCAAGAGCTAATAGAAGAGATCGATCAGAGACAAGACAGACATCAAGTAGACTGGGTTTACAGGCAGGAGCAAACCAAGTAGGCGTCTCAGAACACACAAACTACATATTGACATATAGTACAGAAAACTCTCAGTAACAGAATCACTGGACAACAGATTCACGTTAATATCACCACACATAACTAGAAAATCATAATCAATGAGTTTATCAGAAAGGTCACTAAAGAATGGTCCAAGATTATACACACAAGAAATTAGTATTTTAGTACAGATGTCAAATATTGCGATATTCAAGAACTCACAAGATAGATATGTATATCACCTTTACTCACGAACCTAGAATTAACCAGGTCTCCGAGATGCAGATAACATCAGCAGCAGAACTTCATAAAATATATCTCACATATTCATGTTCTAAACCATTCAGACACCTAGCATTGAAGTGAATCACGTTCAGTCCATTCGATTTAGCACAAAAAATATGTACTAGGCCCTTATAACAACCATTAGACTTATCATCAGAGCGAGACAAAAACCAATACACCAGAGCCAGCTCCAAACATTTTAAAGCACATTTGATGTAAACATTTTAACTGGTATTCAACACAAAATAGAAGAGTTAGTGTTAACAGGAAATAATAGACACTTGTAGAAATATTTAAACCTAGGTAAAAAGAGCAGACAAAACAGAGTAAGGTTAAAAAATGAAAATAGAGTTCTGCAGAAAGAAGTAAAGTGGAAAAAGAGACAAAGCACAGTCGCTGAAAATATTTGCAGGTTAACAACAGTCAATGCTAAGTTCCAACGACGCAGTCAACGCTCTCCTTGTCTTTCACCAATTTTGTCTCCCCGCCTACTGATGCTTTGACAAAAACTTTCCCACGAAAATGCAATAAAAATCAACTTCTCTCTTTTTTTCAAATTCGCATACTGAAGTAATTCACGATTTTTTTTTGTAAGGCTTTCGATAGGCCTTAGTAGCGATAGCTTTGAAACACAGAAACCCTCGCTATCACATTTCTTAAAGTTCGCTTGATATTCATCAGCTCAGCCGATACCTCACCAAATCTCTGCAGCACTCTCTCCTCAGATGCAGTTAGCGCAGCAGTCAAATGATCAATATTACTCTCCTTGAAACAATTCAGCATAGGTACAGATGCAGCAGCAGAGGATGACACATCAATACTCATGGAATTTGCGCCAAGAGGTGTAGAGGGAGTTGAAATATGCCGCAAACTTGTTACACTTCTGGTATTCTTTACAGATTATTGTATTATAAATTATTGTATATTAATTGTATTATAAATTATTATAAATTGTATTATAAATTAAATTGTATTATAAATTAAAGCGATGCACAATTTAAAAAATAGCTGCGTAAATATACAAATACAAAACAACAGATGTTTATTTCTTCTTTTCGGTTTGACAGCCCGGACCGGATTATGTATGGGAACACTTGACAGCTGATCGATTTTCGAACACCTTAACCGGATTAAATATTTTTATGGAAACAGGCTATTAGGACGTTGTGTTTGTATACAACACAACATTTGTCGTTTGTTTAGATACAACGCAAGACTGGCATTGTAATAATGCTTACTGATGGCTCACAAATAGTGAAGGGTTGTACATCGGCTGTAGCAATAATTTTTGATGGATTGTTTGTGATTGAATACCAGCAATGACGTGTTCAGTGATACCATGCAATAATGTTAAAGGAAAAGTTAGTGGTAATAGTTTTTTCTACTTTCTATCAAATGTTCGGTTATCAAAATTTTGCGAGCGAAACAAAGAAGTCAGGCATCTGTATCATTTTATGTAAATTGCTTTGAAGACGAGTTACCAATGAATATGTGTAAGTATTGTAAATTTATTATATTTTTTTTGAGTTTTAATTTATATAATGTGTAGAAAATCGTAAACGTAAAAGACTGAAGCGTGGGAGTATTCCAACGATAATCTCACAACAAGTGGCATCAGAATAACAGAAAACTTGCAACACTAAATAGTACGAGTATACAGAAGTTGCATCTCGTACAAAGCAAATTTTGTTCTAGGGTTCTAATATCGGCACCCTATTGAACAGAGAGAATTGTTTGTTTTTAAAATATGACCAAGAACGATGCTTACGGTGTAATATGGTTATGAAACGATCTAAAACACTAACGCCCTTATAAACGATAAACGCTTTTTCAGTTTAACACCCGTTTTGTTTTGTGCTTTTCGTAGTTTTTCATTCTTTTGACAGACGGAGGATAAACGATGACGAATGAAATACACCACGCGCTAAGAAAGTTTGTTCTTAGTATTTTCACATGCTTTGCAGCCTTGCGTTTACGAAACGGGTATAATGGAAGACAAATTTCCAGAGAAAAACATGCTCAACCAGACGCAAGCAAAGAGGCTAGCGTTTAGTGTAATTGTCCGTTATTATAATTTGTATTTTGCATACAAAATGAGAAAGTATGTATTAAATCGATAAAGTTAAACGCAAAGCATCGTTTATAAAGGCATTAAAAGATATAAAGAGATAAATGTTTATATGAAAAGTGATTTTATAGTGAAAAAACATGGTGAATGCACGTGTTGCTGCAATATTCTGCTGAATAGATTATTTCAATGTTATTATAATACAATTTTAATTACAGTTCTGTGTGAAAATATAAATGTAATTAATTCACAAATAATTTCCACAATAATAACACAAAAAACATCAACATATAAATGCCAGATTGTTGCGACACCACCACCGCGACCTTTCTCACAAATTCATGCACCAAATCTTTGGATTTTTAAAAATTTCCTAGAAAATTCCCTAAAATATCGTACATGTGGCATCACATTTCTGTCTGCAAACAATGGCGCTCTGCAAACTTAGACGTAAACGCAAATGTCGGCTCGAAAAGCTTACATTATCGGAGTTTGGCTTAGTTGAGTTTCAGTTTCCGTTTGAGTTTGCGTTTTCGTTTACGAGTCGTTTTAGTTTATAAGGCTGTAAATCTGTGAGAATAACATTCATTATTTTCCTCAAACCAATGCGCATTTGGACTTTGGTTTGTATAATGAATTCATTGTTGTATTATATATTATTAATTAATTCTTATTAATTACAAATTACCGATTATAATATAAATAATAAATAAATTGCCAAACTATCCAAATAAAAAACCAAAAACAGTATCAAAAATAGTAGCCAAAGTCAAAATCAATCAAATCACAAAAAGCGGAATAAAAATATAAATAATCATTAGAAAACTGAGCTCATGAACAGCTAAAATATCAGTAAAAATAAAAACCAAAAAATCTGTTTCTGGTTCGGTAAAGAACGCGGTAAAGATAGCTTCTTCTATCGTAAGCTTGCATGGTGTTGCATTGCTTCTCTTAGGCCTAACTATAATAGGAATATTGGCTTATCTGCAAACGTGAGCGGTCGCATCGATAACACAGAAATCGTATGTCACAACTATATTATGCAGAAAGTGGAAGAAGGGAATTTCGTCAAATCTTCGTTCAATTATTCTTGCTTAAGCAAGGTACGCTCCGAGGCGCACTTTCCGTACGAAAACAGCTGTTCTTAATTGCAATAAAGAAGAAAATTAAGTTCAAAGAAGAAATAAATTGCTAAAGAAACATGGAAGACGAATTTTTTGAGAAACTGATTGAGTCAGTACGTGATAAAGACATTTTATATAATAAGCGTCATCAATTTTACTACAATAGAATAATAAGAGAAGCTGAGTGGCAGGAGGTTGCTAAAATATGCGGTAGGACAGGTTAGTTATATGTGGGATTTTATATACATATTTAGAATCGATTTCATTTGCATACATTTTTAGCGCAAGATTGCCAGCATAGATGGAAACTGCTAAGAGAGCGATTTGCAAAAGAAATCAGAAAAATTGAAGCCCCTTCTGGCAGTGGGGCGCGCTACTTAGAAGAGTGGAAATACTTACAACCGCTAATGTATCTGAAAGATTCACTTGCTCCGCGGAAGTATGTGGGCATTCCTCTCTTAGTACATAGTAATAGAAAATATGCCTTTTTTTATTTAGAACTCGGAGTAATGAGCAGGATGATTTTGGAGACCCTTCGCCCTCATACAGTGACGCTATTTCGCCCCCTCCGGCAAAGAAAAATAAGTTGGAAAATATGTACCAAAAGTTTGGCAACATTATCGAACAAATGGAAAAAGAGAACACGGAACCCTCTGCTGATGAGGCATTCATGCTCTCTGTCGTATCTTTAATGAGGGACCTACCGGGCCCTGTGAAAGACAGATTTCAAGAAGATACGTACCGGCGATTATACGAGCTGAGGTCGATGAATCGGCCACAGGATTCGTATCAGTATCCAAACTAAACGGATAACTAAGATTTTTTTCATGTGCCTTTTTTATAGTGAACTAAAAAGTTAATTTTAATGAAAGACATTGCTGTGAATATTTGCTTTAAGTTTCTTTTAAATTGAACTCTAGGTAATAATAAAATGAACTCAAGATATCATATAAGAATTTTAATAAATTCGTTTTGTTTATATTAAAAAATTGTTCGTATTAATTCAAATTCTTGTAGAAAAAATCGCTAAATAATTATTTTGATAACTTAAATATTAAAAAAGTTGCATAGAGAATTTCTTATGCCTGTAGCTGATCTTCCGCCATACACATGTGCGTTGAGGGGTGGTGCTATAGAAGGAAGGTTATCCACATCACTTCTCCAGAGTCCATCGTGGATCTCTTCATTGGCATCCTCCCAATCCATAAAATTTCTTGGTGCGTAAGAATTCTCGTCGTTGAGCATTATGAAGTTGTGTAGAGTGATACAGGCTAGCACAACTCTTTCTGCATTTTCCGGAAAGAGATTTAATGTTGTCAACAAAATCCGCCATCTTGATACCAAAATGCCGAATGAATTTTCTATCATCCGACGAGCTCGTGATAATCTCTTGTTGAAATTATCTTTCTGTGTGGACAGTGCATTTCCTGGGTATGGTCGCATTAAATTCGGCCCCAGAGGGAACGCAGCGTCACCAACAAAGAAATAAGGAACAATAATATCCGTATTTGGCAACTTTTTTGGAGGTGGTATGGGGAGCTCGTTGGACAAAATTTTACTTCCAAATCGGCTTCCTCGAAAAATGCCTATTATATATGTATAAAATTATGCGCCAACATCAACATGTGTGAACCGATATTTGGCATCACAAGACGCCAGCAACACTATAGAAAAATATTTTTTTTAGCAGAAGTACTGACTCCCACTGTTTGGAGGGCACCGCATCGCGATGTGCTTTCCATCCACCGCTCCGATGCAATTGGGCATATCCCACATGTCCCAAAAATCCTGCGCTATCGATTCGTAATCCGATAAATTTGGTTCAGCCACGTAAATCCTTCCCAACTCGTTCCAAATTACTTTAGATGTTTCCAAAACAATAGCTCGCACGGTCTCTTTGCCCAGTTTAAAGGACCAATCTATGGATTGGAAGGATGTTGCTTGCGACAAATAGCTTATAAAAAGCAAAACAAATAAGTAAATTTGGTATACTTCCAAAAAGTCTGCACACTTACATTAAGGTAACGGCCAAACGACATTCGGGTTGTATAGGATCTCTTAAAGAATTTTTTTTAAAAAAAGGACTAATCAAATTTAAGAGGACATTGTATATTTCTGGCTTCATCCTCGTATAAATAAAAAATTGCTCGTGGTCGATCTCTTTCATTCTTCGAAAAAACACTTCGAAAAATCCATCCTTTTTTCTACTTCTATTTATCTCTCGTATGGAGCACGACCGCTTCCTTTTGTCAATACTTTTTAGTTTCTTCATGCATTCCATAGCTTGCATGCTGAGAAGGAGCAATTTTAATTTCTTTAGTTTCTTCAATTTTCTATACATTTTTATTGAGTGAACTTATTTTTCGATTTAACAAGACGCGAACAAGTTTACAAATTGGAAACCACATAAGCATATTATAGCCAGCCTTCTGCATTTGACAAGAAGTTCGTTGAATTCTGACACTAGGTTCTGCAAGCTAAAGCATATTATAGTTAGGCCTCTTGTTTTCGATTGTGTGGTTTGAATTCGAAATTACTTGGGAATTTTACTTTCATGCGAATGGTTGTGTTTTCCTGCGCTTATATATCGACTCCATTTTTACTTTGTATTTTGACCTTTGACTCTATTTTGGTTTTGAATTGTTGCTTTTATAATTGTTGACGACTTTGCATACGATTTGGATTTATATTATTTATATTGATTGTTGAAGGTTTCCAAAAGTTCGGCATTCGAAGCTCCATAAAAACATGATGTAAATCTATGCGATATGGTGAAAAGATAGGAATGTTTAAATTTCTCTCTATGACTCAGCTATGAGTCAAATTTAGCGAGAAAAATGTAATATTCCAACAAAAGATTACACAAAAAATTGTTGATTTTCGCCAATCACTTGTCAAGCTCTAACATTGATAAAAAAAAGTTGAAATTCGGAGCTGTTCCGGTATTAAACTTAGAAGTTATTGAGGACGATTACAAGTCGTTGGAGCTTGATTGTCCAGCTAAAAAGAGCAGAACAAGTGACTCCGTAGATGGATGTTGTAATGACTATGAAAAATATCTGAAATCAGTTCATTTTTACAGAAAAAAATAAAACGACATCAAAGTGAAATATAAAAATCTCCAAAGCCGCAACCAAATAGCAACAAAATCAAGCGTATTTCAAACCATCGGCTCTATTAAAATAAGCTAGGAGTCAAAAACATTTTGCAAACTTCATAGTCCACGCCCTACGCCCACGCCTTCACAGTCAACTGTTGTAGGTCAGAATCATTGCTTTGGTAATAACAACGCTTAACGTTGTTATCACCACATACCTTTCGGCCCAGTAGTTAACAATGTTTAACTTGTGGTAACACATACTTCTAGGCTGCACTTTAATTGTGAAGCTCGAAAGTACAAGTGAATCACACACCACTGTGGCCCAGATAAAAGCCGAACTTGATCGCATTCCGATAAGTGGAACAGCGCGCGAACTTGATCGCATTCCAAAATATGCAATGAGCGTCAAATTGCAAAAACGACGCGGAAATGATTCTGGCCAACAACGAATCTCAGAAGAGATATAAACCCATCTTTCGAATTGTAAGAAGGCAGTTGTTATTAAGTTACACAAGAACCAAGAAGAGTAGAAGGAACATAGCAAGCGCAAATCGCAGCGATAATAGTATATTGAGTGTCCCTGGATAATTACTGGAGTTAAATAAAAGTAAGAACCATAATCCAAGTCTTTATTTTCAGCACCTGTCGAAAGACGGCAGTATTGCCCGACAGGTTAAAGAACCACAAAGGCGGCACCTTGGTGCCCGTGGTAACTAGGCGAGGGGATCCACTACGGCAGGTTGCCGGATCCCAATGGTAAGACCACAAAGTCGGCAGATCCTTGCCCGTGGCAAAACCGTCCGTGATCCTTCGTGTCGAAGGATATACGACAACAACCCTTAGTATTAGAAACACTGTCAGTGATCCCTTCAAGGAAGGATCTACGACATTAAGTTTGTTCTGGTGTCCTACTGGAGGAACCAGATACAACATTTTGGCGCAGCCGGTTTCACGATCCAAAGATCGTTCCTTTATTGTTAAAGTGAAGTTTAAAATAAATTAAAAATAAATAACAATGTTTTTTAAAATAGCATAAACACAAAAAAATCACCAACCAATATAGATGTCATCGAAATCAGTATTACCCCTCGAAGAAGCCCTTAAGGATAAGCAAGCGGGACCTAGACCGATAACAATAGAAGAGTATTGGAAGAGGCAGAAGTCAACACGTGAGGAGCCAAAGAAAGAAATGACTGTTAACCCACACCCACCAAAGAGTCGCGGCGGAAGAAAAGTAAAACAACGGAGAGAAGTCGCCAACCTGCACCGGCTAGCAACAATAGCCACAACCAAGGAGGAAAAAAATGAATTCCTGAGGCAGATACGCCAAATTTACAAAACAAACGACAAGAAACAACGTGGGAAAAACAGCAAACAACACTAACTGAATTTCTTTAGATATAATATACATATTTTAAAATATTATAAAATAATACAAATACAATTAAAGGTAGTAATTTAAATGTTGGAACTTGTCTAAATAGAATACTTTTGTTTAATTGATTACAGTTAGAATTTAAATTGAAGAATTTTAAAAATTTATTGGCAATTCAAGTATGAAAAAGTTATTGTTGTTAAACAAAAAAAAAATTTTTCGGGCAAGTCAAGTAAATTTGACACAACATTTACTAAACAAATTCGGAATTATGTTTAGACTTAAGTATTGTAAAAGAAGAAATAAATGAATACAACAAACAAATCCGTTAGTATTTTTTAATAACACATTAATAAATAATTACCAGGCGGGCAGCAATAACTGCAAAACAATAAATAAAATAAATTATGCTTAATTGCAAGAAACTCATTGCAACAAGAAGTAGGTCGCAAACTTGAGCTTGAACTTCAAGCAAGGTCAGAAGCGACAAAATTGCTATCGAGCGACAGCTGGTAGCAAAAACGCTAACGAAGCAACAAAAACAAAAAGTACGTCGGGCACCGGGCGAGCAGAATTGAACCACGAGCTCGAATTACAAAAAAAAAAAAAAGAGAATATGATAAAAATAATATATACATATATGCATACGAATGTACGAATGTTTACAACGTGTTCAGCCAAGAAGGGTGTCAATGAGCCGTATTAAAGCTGAATAAGCAAAAGTTAATTGCTTGAAGAGAATCAATTAAAGTTTTAATTGATTCCAAAAAAAAAATCCAAAATAAATACTTGGAAAAATAAGTATAGGATAATTAATGGCCGAATCTTTTGAAGAACAAGCACATTTAGCATTAGAAAAAGAACATAGGGACTTGAAGAGACAGGTAGGAGAACTAGTGACAAAAGTTTGGAACATTTTAAAAAATACCGTTTCCAATAAAGAATATTTAGAATTGATAAAAACTAAAATAGACGCACTAGGTGAAATATCAACTGTAGAAAAAGCAGACGCACTAATAGAGGAATTGCTAGTGTTTTTAAAAAATATAGTAGAAAACAAAAATAAAAGTTTAAGGGACTGTTTATCAGAATTCAACGCGTTAAAAAATAAGTTCGATACTTATGTAAAGGAAAGACAATTCCAGGAAAACATATTAAAAACCTTAGAAGACGAGAACGAACAACTAAGGAAATTATTAGAGAAGAAGGGTTTAACAGGGGAAACATTAAATAAAACGCTAGAACAGGAATCAGCACAAAAATCAAGAGAGGACTGCGCATCCATAGAGAAGGCGCATGCTAGAATACAAGAGCTAAAAGAAGAAAATAGACGCCTACAACAGGAAATAGAGCTAGCGCACGAACAATCACTATACCATAAGGAACCTACCCCAGCCATACCCAGTCCAAAAGAATTTAATTCAGTTTCATTTCCTACATTTAAACCATTAGTGGCAACACAAATCAAAATGGGTATAGGAGAGATAGCTAAAATTACAAATAGGCTGGTACCGCTCTTTTCCGGAACACATTCGCCAGACTTACGCAGCGAAGTGTATAAATTCATACACGGGTGCGAATTAGCCGCAAGAGATGTAGGTGCGGACAACATTCAGGACTACATAGACTGCATTAAGCAGAGGTTACATGGGGATGCCTATGATTTAGTGAGGTCGCAACGCTTCAATACCCTCGAGGAATTCTACCTCACAATAAAAAATGCATATTTACCAACGGTATCCTTAGACTCAGTGATAATAGGTATTCAAAGTTGTAACCAGTTACTTAACGAAGATATACGACAGTTTGCAAGACGCCTAACCACCCTACGAACACAGGCAGTAGAGTTAGTGCGAATGAAATATAAGGGAAACGGTGATATGGCACTTTTGAGTATGGTGGAAGGAGCCGTAGAGAAATCCTTTAAAACAGGATTAAAGAACGCTGCATTGAGAATTTATATGCTCAATGTTACGAAGAAAAACCTCGAACAAATGGTAGAATTAGCCATAGAGGCACTCGAAACCATAGAAAACAGTAGTCTCCTCCACACAGACCCCTTAAACATTAATATGAATGCACCGCGTCCTGCCACCATGCCGTATAAACAACAAGAGCAAATTCAACAGGGAAGTCAGGGCATAGCTTCAGGAGGAAAAATTGCCAGGCAACCCACTTCGGTACAAAATACTACACAAGGAGCGGCGAATAGAGTAATTTGCTCATTTTGTAATAAGCGAGGTCATACCAGAGACGATTGTTTGACTCGCAAGAACACGCCATATTGTCAGAAGTGTTTAAAATATGGACACGAGACAAGTTGGAGATGTGACAATAAGGGCAACAACAGAAGTGAGTTCAGCAATAAAAATCAGAGGACTAACAACCAAAATCAAGGAAATCAGCAATGGAACCGACCTCAGGAGAATTGGCAATCAAACCAAGCCCAACAAAACTGGCAGACAAACCGACCACAGCAGAATTGGCCTCAAAACCCATTCCAGCAGAACGGGAACCAAAAACGGGCAATGAACCCTAACCGAACTACAGTTAACGGATTGCAGAGGAATCAGCCGAACAGAGCAAACCAAACGTTATGTCATTGGTGTAATAGACCAGGACATATGATAAAAAATTGCGAGGCAAAAAAGAATTGGGAATCGTTACAAAGTAATAGTCCGGGAAACTGCCAAGGGCCCAGAATAGGCCAATAATCTGGGGACCCAAAAATATTAGTAACTTAAGGCCAAATGGAGGAGTAACAGTAATTCATACATCCGAACCGATTGTGGATACGTTACCAACTTTAAGAAATAAAGTGGTAACCGTAAGTCCGACATCGGAAGCGATTGTTGAAACGTTACCACTTTCAAGAGACTTAAAAATTAATATCAAGTTAAAAGGGACTGATAAGAATAAGAAAAATAACGTCACAGAGAAAAATCATACGTTTGGAGAAACAGTTGATTTAGAGATGCCAAGTAAATTGAACGAGAAAAAACTAAATTTAAACCAAAACGTAACTAGCTCAGTGAAGAAGTTACAAGATATTAGAAGTATAGAAACAGGAGTATCTAACTGCAATCAAACCCAGCTACATGACGTGTTCATCGAATTACCTTGCGCAGAGGCGATAAATGGAAAACTCATTTTACTGGTAGATACAGGAGCAGATACAAGCCTGATAAAGAAATGTGCAATAAAAGATAGCACAGTAATAGACAAGTCGAATAGAAAAGACTTAAGCGGAGCATTTGGAAGTTGTGTGACAACAGAAGGATCAATTACTATGTGTCATAATGAGGTACAGTCCTTACGTTTAACGCTACACGTTGTGTCACTTAAACAAGGAGTACCAGCAGACGGCATACTAGGAAGAGATAATTTGTGGAACAACTCCATTATAAATACAATAGAAAAGATTTTAACACTCTTCAATGAAAGAAAAGAGGTTATTTTGGAATTACCGATAAAAACTATCGAGCAGATAGAAGAGGAAAGCAAGCAACATTACATACCAGTTAATGCAAGAACAATTACGATAGTGCCATTGAAACTTCGTACAGAATTTAGGAATGTTGTAATACAGAAAGAAGAAATAGATCCAGGGATCTATATAGCGGACACACTAGTAAAGGTGAAAGATAACACAGTTTATGCTCCAATATTAAATACGACGGAATATGATTACGAGATAAATAGCGAATTTAAACCAAAATTCACAAATCTAGACGAGTACACAATACAAAGTACTAAGTCAATTAATAGTATAGGCAGAATAGATGCCAAAACGAGAATAAATGAATTGCTCAATGAAATTGAGTTAGATAAAAATTTAAATATAGAAGAAAAGAATTCAATAGAAGAAATAGTAAAATCTTTTCATGACGTCTTCCTGTTAGAAGGAGACGAACTTTCGTTTACAAGCGTATTAAAACACGAAATTCCAACAGGCGCAGATCAGCCGCCAATAAATAGAAAACAGTATAGGTTACCTCAAATACATAGGGAGGAAATAAATAAACAAGTGAATAAACTCCTAGATGACGGCATAATTACACATAGCACTTCACCATGGAACTCACCGTTACTTTTAGTACCCAAGAAAAGTGGCAAGGACGGGGAGAAAAAATGGAGACTAGTGATAGATTACAGAAAACTGAATGAAGCCACGATTAAACAAGTTTTTCCCATTCCTCGTATTGATGAAATTTTAGAGCAATTAGGCCATAGCAGATATTTTACAACGCTAGATTTGGCAAGCGGATATCACCAAGTTTTAGTCGATGACAGGGACAAGGAAAAAACCGCATTTAGTACGGGATTAGGGCACTTCGAATTCAATCGAATGCCATTTGGGCTAACAGGTGCCCCAGCAACATTTCAGAGGATAATGAATCATATCCTAACAGGTCTACAAGGAATAGACTGTTTTGTTTATTTAGATGACATAGTTATCTACGGTAGGAATTTAAAACAACATGAACAAAGGTTATGTTCAGTATTACAAAAATTACGTGAACATAATCTGAAACTTAATACAGGAAAATGCAGATTTCTAAGAAGAGAAATTGTTTATTTAGGACATAAATGCACAGATCAGGGCGCACTCCCTGACCCCAGCAAAGTGGAATGCGTTAAGAGCATTCCGCCGCCTAAAAATAGGAAGGAAGTACAGGCATATTTAGGACTAGTAAACTATTACAGAAAATTCATTCCAGGTACAGCAAAGATAGCTCTTCCTATTAATAAACTACTAAGGAAAGACGCTAGGTTCAATTGGACGCAAGAATGCCAGACAGCGTTCGAAGCATTGAAGAAGGCAATAATAACACCACCTGTTTTGGCATATCAGGATTTCGAAAAAGAATTCATACTAACGACTGATGCAAGTAACGAAGCGTTAGGCGCAGTACTTTCTCAGGGTAAAATAGGCGAAGATAAGCCAATAGCTTTCGCTAGCAGAGCCTTGAATGACGCCGAAAAACGTTACTCAACTATAGAAAAAGAGTTCTTAGCCATTGTGTGGGCAACAAAAAACTTCAGAGCATATCTCTTGGGCAGACATTTTAAAATTTTTACTGACCATCAGCCATTAAAGGGAATAGCAAACTTAAAAGATCAAACTTCAAGACTGGCGAGGTTCAGGCATAAATTATCAGAATACGACTTCGAAATCCTATATAAGCCAGGAAAGAAGAACTTAAACGCAGACGCGTTGAGCAGAATTCCTCAAAATCGGAATACAGTAACAGCGGTCCAGACCCGCTCTAAAACAAAAGAAAGGAAGACCCAAGGGAATAGTGATAAAACAAGCACAAGTCAGACGCCTGTAGAACCTGACACGCCGGGCATAACACAAAATGAAAACACATTTCCATTAGAAGACCCAAAACAAATAGAGACAGTTATAAGGGACTTTCACAATTCACCACTGGGAGGACACCAGGGTGCAGTGAAAACTTATTTAAGAATTAGGCAACAATATAGATGGCCAGGAATGCAAAAACAAATCAAGGATTATGTAAAAAACTGTCCTAAGTGCCAAGCTAACAAAAGCTCAAAATTGACAAAAATGCCCATGGTGCTGACAGATACACCAATGAGGCCATTTGACAAAGTTTATATGGACATAGTAGGTGTTCTACCTGAAACTGTGTCGGGTAACAAATATATTTTAACGTTTCAAGATGACTTCTCGAAATTTATGGCATGTACAGCTATCCCAGACGCGGAAGCAAGTACTGTTGCCAGAGCATTTTATGACGAAGTAATTACGCGTTACGGAATTCCTAGAATTCTAATTACAGACAACGGAACTAATTTCATTTCGAAATTGTTCTCAGATACATGCAAATTATTAGGCATAAAAAAATTACACATAACACCATACCATCCGCAAGCTAATGGCTCATTAGAGAGAAGCCACAGACCATTAGCGGAATATTTACGTAGTTTTGCTAAAGAAGACGGGTCGAATTGGGATCAGTGGTTAACTGCAGCTATGCATGTTCATAACCACACACCCCACATTACGACGAAGCAAACGCCATTCCGTACTTTATTTGGATTCGATACAGAAATGCCGACTAACTTAAAACGAAAGTGTAGTCCGGTATATAATGCCGAAGATCCAAATAAAGTTCTAAAATTCCAAATACAACGGGCTCACGAAATCGTGAGAAAGAATCAGGATTTAGCAAAAGAGATAGCTAAACGGCAGTACGATAGCAAAATAAATTTAGTAGAATTTAAAGTAGGAGATAGTGTATTAATTAAGAATCAAACTAGGAAAAATAAGTTTTCTCCCATATGGATAGGGCCATATAAAGTAGTAGGAATTAAAAGTCCAATTACTACAGTTTTAAATATTAAGGGAAGGGAAAAACCTTTTCACAATAACTTACTTAAGTTATATAATAGCAATTAAGAATGAAATAGGATTAACTAGACAATTAGGTAGGAATACAGTAGAATCACTTAAAATAAGGAAATAGATTTAGGAGAAAATTAAGTTAACCATAATAGGCACCTTATCAGGAGTAGAACAAAATCAGTTAATATATAATAGGATAGAATAAATAGATATGAATGGGTTATAAACTATAAATAAGATAGAGACACAATATGACATTAACAACAGAATGCAATAAAACTAATAGATAATTCTTCCAAAAATAAGATAAATACAGAGTTTTACTAATCACCTTGCTAATTACACAGTTAGCATGCACTTCGATTATAAAAACAATGTGTCTCAATTTTCCACGGTACAAAGCAGGGAGCATTAGTCTTGATATAGCAGGATATATTACAGATATAAAAGCACTTGCAAGGAACGTAAAATCACGAGTATTAGCGAAATTTAAAATTTTTATTTAGGACAGGAAATTAAGAAAAATTCAACAAGAAAAGAAAATCAGAATAGCGTTTAAATAAGCAACAACTTGTTTATTTAAGCGTAAAAATATAAGAAAAGAAAACTCATGATAAAGTAAACTCGTTGTTAATATTTGAATAATTTTTTTTTAATTGAACTTTTTAGTTTGTATTAATTTTGATTAATAGTAAACGGTTTATGTAAAGTAGCTGTTCCGTTTCAAGAACACAGCCAATTTGCATTTGCAATTATTATATTAATAAATGCACATGTAAACATATGCCTGAAGAAGTAGTTCATGCATATTACATACACACCTACACTATATACATATACGCACCTATATCGTTAGACAATAAGAGAGGTACATAAGATCATGAAATTTAGAGACAAGATAAGAGACATGCAATAGAAGACATTACACTTATCAAAAGTAATGAAAATTAATATAATAAGAAACAAAATATATATACAGTAAATAAGTAAATTAAATTAACTAAATGCAAAATAAGCGATTAACGCAAGCACTGCAACAAAGCAGGTGTAGAAGTAGAACAACACAACGCGAGCACAATGCAGCGTCAGTTACAACAACAAAAAACAATAAGGAATAACTTCGAAATATTCGAAACAAAAACAAAAATATATTAAAGAAATAAGAGAGGAAAAAAAATATTTTTTTTTAACACAGGTTACATGTTAAAACACGTGTTACTACACTACATGTCATTCTTATGCATAGAACTAAGAAACTAGTAATAAAAACTAAGAATAAAACTAGTAATGAAAAGAAATAAGAAAATTAAAAGGAAAGAAAGAATATAATTATAATAAAAATAGAAAAAGAAATAGATATAAAAACCTACATATTAAAGTAGAAAGGGAATACACTAAAATACTTGTAAAGAGAAAAAAAAAGTTTTTTTTTACTTTTCAAAAATAATAATCATAGTCAATAGCCTAATAAATTACATTCAAATAAAATATAGTCGATATTTGCATTAAGAATTAAAATTTGTATTGAATTGAATATATTAATAGAAATTATGTAATAAAATTTGATAAAAATAAAATATTTCTAATTAAAATTAAAATAATATACGTCTCAAAAAATGATTTAAATCTTAAATCTAATTGTAGACAAATTGTAAATAGCATAAAACTAGATTGGAAAAAGAAATATATGTATATAAAATTAAATAGTTAAACATAATAACGTATATACAAGAAGAATCCATCATGCAGAGAATCTGTCCGGAGTGCCGATGTACACCCATCACAAAAGCAAAAGTGCAACCAAACACCACAACATGTTAACAACAGGGCGACGAAGAGCGCCCAGCCAACTCGAAGGGGGAAGGGTAGCTGGAACAGCTGGTCAGCGTAGCAAACCAGGATAAAATTGTTGCAACAACCAAACAGATCAATGCAGCAGAAGTAAGAAAGCAAAACACGAAGTTACCTTCAAAGAAATCTAAAAGCAGCAACAGTCAGAAACTGACGAGATGACTTATAGTCAGCAGCCTTGGAAGTTTCGTCACGCGTATGCGACACCAAAATCACGACGTAATAGCAGCAAGTAGACGAACCACTAATACAGTCATGGGTTCGACAGTTAGACTTACGGCGACATTTAGAACTTACGGGGTAGGCACGCTATACAGCATTACCTCAAGCGGCAGCGATTCAAAACGCACCATCACAAGAAAAGATGTTGAAGATTGATGATGTTTGTTTAAAACAACGAAGCCGGCGAAATCTCAACCATCCGCTACAGTTCGAGCGAACTTCAATTGATCCCAATTGTGGGACAACCGACACTATAACCAACGAACAACCGAAGAGTATCAGCAGAACAACGGGAACTAAGGTCGGAAGTTAACAGCGGCCGTTCCGAGCATAGTCCCTACAACACGGCAGCAACCACGTCAGCTACCCAGCAGCAGCATCCCCACAACAAATCGAGAAAGAAGACTTTAATACAGCGGGGTGTACGTCAACGGCAACATCAACAGTAAAATCAACAGTTACATCAACAGTAACATCAACAGCTATACGAACTTCAAAATCAACACCAACATCAAATCAGCATCAGCCTACACACAGACGACACCGAAGAAGTGCAGTTACCATTTGTATTATTATTTTAATTGTTTTATTGTAATTATTGTTATAAGTAGTTGTATTATAATTATTGTAATTATTACTAATAATTAATCATTATTAATATGTCACATAAGATATTCACAAAACCACAAACATACATAAGTATACACTATGTAAAGCCATAATAAGCATACGCCACCCATATAAATGTACAAGACAAATTTAATATCGTTTTGCGATACTAAATTTTTCTTCCCCGAGGGTGGAGGGATGTTGTAGGTCAGAATCATTGCTTTGGTAATAACAACGCTTAACGTTGTTATCACCACATACCTTTCGGCCCAGTAGTTAACAATGTTTAACTTGTGGTAACACATACTTCTAGGCTGCACTTTAATTGTGAAGCTCGAAAGTACAAGTGAATCACACACCACTGTGGCCCAGATAAAAGCCGAACTTGATCGCATTCCGATAAGTGGAACAGCGCGCGAACTTGATCGCATTCCAAAATATGCAATGAGCGTCAAATTGCAAAAACGACGCGGAAATGATTCTGGCCAACAACGAATCTCAGAAGAGATATAAACCCATCTTTCGAATTGTAAGAAGGCAGTTGTTATTAAGTTACACAAGAACCAAGAAGAGTAGAAGGAACATAGCAAGCGCAAATCGCAGCGATAATAGTATATTGAGTGTCCCTGGATAATTACTGGAGTTAAATAAAAGTAAGAACCATAATCCAAGTCTTTATTTTCAGCACCTGTCGAAAGACGGCAGTATTGCCCGACAGGTTAAAGAACCACAAAGGCGGCACCTTGGTGCCCGTGGTAACTAGGCGAGGGGATCCACTACGGCAGGTTGCCGGATCCCAATGGTAAGACCACAAAGTCGGCAGATCCTTGCCCGTGGCAAAACCGTCCGTGATCCTTCGTGTCGAAGGATATACGACAACAACCCTTAGTATTAGAAACACTGTCAGTGATCCCTTCAAGGAAGGATCTACGACATTAAGTTTGTTCTGGTGTCCTACTGGAGGAACCAGATACAACACAACGTACCAATTTTTTAAAAATAAATTGCACCTAAATTTGCCGCATATCTCTACTGTTTATCGATGGCCCCCTGTAAATTCCCTACAAACAAGTTTTAAAAATAATGCTTTAGAGTTAATAAAAAAGAAGTGCTTAGATTTGAATCAATACGAAAAGAGTAATGTGATTCTGCTGATGGATGAAATGGCGATTAGAAGGGAATTGCGATACAATTTCAAATTAGATTTAGTGGATGGATTTGAGGAAAATGGGAAGATCGAACCAGATTGGTAAACAACTGTGTTTTTATGATTAAATCAATGTTTTCCAACTGGGCGCTTACATTTAATTACTTCGTTTCAAAACATGGACTTTCTGCCGATTTATTAAAAAATATAATACTACGAAATTTAGCAATTTTGAACAGTTTTGGCATCATAGTAAAAGTTGTAATTTGTGACCAAGGGTCCTCTAACAGGAAGTGTTTCTTGGAATTGGGAACTACTTTAGAGAAACCCTATTTTATGTATAATGGTAGTAAAATTTTCTGTGTATATGATTTTCAACATCTAATCAAATCATTAAGAAATGGTTTGCTTCAATGTGATCTGACAACACTAAATGGAGATGCTGGTTTTAAAGTAGTTAAATAACTATGGGAAATGGAGTGCAAATCTAATACAAAAATGTGTCTTAAACTTACAAACCAGCACATATTTCCGAACTCTTTCGAAAAAATTAAAGTAAAACTCGCCACCCAAATTTTTAGGACTGTTCAAGCAACAATTAAAACTATTATTGACACAGTAGGCTTTAAAAGTTGCTCAAAAGAAGTTTGTTTATCTACGGAATGTTTCATAGGAAATATTGATAAAATATTTGATGGCCTAAATAGTGGTTCGCTATATTCAAAGAATTGTTATAAGTCTGAAGTTCAACTTAACAATCCATCACAGGAATATATACAATTCTTCTTTGAATACCTCAATGAAATCTCATTTCTTGACAAAAAGAAAAAAGAATTTTTTAGATGGAATGAAATTTACCCTAAACGCTGTATTGCAAAATCCAAAAGTAGACGAGCTATTTCAAAAAAATCCCAAATATTTTTTTTAATGACAAGGGCATTAAACCAAGATAAGCTCGAATATATGTTCTGGGTTCTACGACAAAAAGGTGGAAATAATATTAACCCTCAGTTGCTGATATAAACACTTTATTAGCACGTTTAATGTCTGCAAATATAGTGCAGTTGAGTTCTTATAGTAACTGTGAAGAGCTGAGTGATACATTTGAAATGCTTTCAAATATTTTGTCAAATATGGAGTTAGATGATACAAATAATGAAGAACTCAGTCGAAACGAAAACTCTGAAATAGATATTAATAAAGAAATCATTGATGATTTCGTATTGAATGATGACTTCCAGACTTTCGGAGTTTAGTATCCATTTGGCGTCTTTAAAATGCTTCATAGGTTACATGGTCTACAAAATGATACCGAAAATTAACTGTGAAACTTGTGTTGCTATATTGAGAAAAGAAAACGAAGTATTAACAGTTCCTAGTGAACTTTTCATATTTCATAAAAATTACAATTCTCTTAAAGATTTTGGTAACTTTGTTGCTCCTTCACAAATTTTCTTGGAAATTAGCAAACAACATATTACAGTATTTAGCAATATTTTTGACACACAGCCACAAATTGCTGCTATAAAAAGCTTAATAAAATCCAAATGCAAATGTGGTTTTCACCACAATGGTTTTCCACATTTTCTAATCAAAAAGAAATATTATTGGACATATTATTGGAAATATTCATGATCTTAGTACTCCTGAGGAAGCATTGCTCGTGGGAAAAATAAAAATTACTAAAGCCCGCAAACTGAGAATTCTGCCACAGTAAAGTTTTCTGGTTATTATACTCTACACACATCAAAATGAAATTTACAAAAAAATCCCAATTAATGGAACAACGTTAATTGGTGTTACCCGGCGCTTTTAGTTCACATATGGCAAAGTACGCGTACTAGTTATTTCTATATCACTTTTACCCAAATCTCTATCGGAAGCTTGAAGCAAAATAAAATACCGCCGCTTTCGATCCAAAGTGCCGGCAAAATTTAATTTTTCTCTCTAGTATTTTTTAAGTAAAGTAACGTAGTAAATTCACAAAAAAGGTATTAAAAATCTTAAATTGCGTTTGTCTCGAGAACAACGTTTTCGGTAAAATATCATATTATATAAATAGAAGATACTCTAAGTACCTTTACGGCACACATACCAACCGGATATCTACTATAGTTTACGAGATATGGGCAGTCAAATTTCAAACGACCTATAAAACCGGAACCGAAAGACCGATTTCTTTACAGAAATGACAGATGCGATAAAAAAGGTGGTGGGGTTGCTATCTATTGTAAGAGCTCTCTCAACTCTAGATTAGTAAATAAAGGCAATTTCGCTTGTGAGTTTTTAAACATTACAATATTTGATAACAACACTAAAATTTTGGTTTCGTGTGTATACAATCCCCAACGCAATATTAGTACTGAACCCTTGTTTTGTGATCTTTCTAGTAAACTTGTCGATTTTGATTTTTTTTGTTGTATGTGGTGATTTTAATGTTAATTTATTGGCTAATGTGTCTCTTACCACTGATTTTCTGCATTGTGCCTCTATTTGTGGTCTATCTGTTGTTAACTCTGACTTGCCAACTAGATTTGCAACTGCTTGTGAGCCTAGTCTGCTTGATATTTGTCTTTTGTCTGATCGCGCTCTTCTCCTACGTTATGATCAAGTGTCGTTTTTGTCTGACCATGATCTCTTATATGTCTGTCTTAACATTAACTTTAATTGAGCCCCGATAGTCAAGTTCAGTTATTATGATTTTAATGCAATTAATTTTGATTTGCTGTTTACCGAATTAGCTTCCAAATGTTGGAATGACATTTGGTTCTTTGAATCTGATGATGATAAGCTCTGTGATTTTTTATCTAAATTAATCTCTGCTTTCCATAATCAATGTTCATTGCGCTCCGTGAAAGCATTAAACAGTGGCTGTCCATGGTGTACTTCTCATGTTCTGACCGCTTTAAAGAAAAGGAATAAACTGCATTCTAAATGGAAGAAAAGTAGAACGGCTGAGGCGTGGGAGAAGTTTCGCCGAGCTCGCAATGCATCTACTTTACTATTAAGGAACGCGAAGAAGCGGTACTTCAGCTCTAAGCTTAACCATACCTTAAGCCCCAAGCAATTATGGAAAAATATTAAGAAGCTCAGAATTATTGGCAAAGTTGAAACTAGTTGTGAGCTGGATCCTGATGTTCTTAATGATTTTTTCTTAAACAGCGGCGGCTGCAATCCTCCTGACTCCTCTTCGAGTGATGGCTTACCAACTGTCTCTAATCCTCTACCGTTTACTTCCTTTGCGTTTTCTACTGTTTGTGAGAATGATGTAGTTAACAACGTACTTAAAATTACTTCTAATGCGGTAGGTGCTGATGGGTTGTCCATTAGGTTCATAAAGTTAACTTTACCATTCATTATTGCTCCCTTAACGCATATTATCAATCACTGCTTAACATGCTCGTCTTTTCCCACCTTGTTGAAAGTTGCAACAATTATTCGTCTTGCGAACACTTCATCTGCAGATAAGCCTACAGACTTTAGGCCTATCAGTATTCTGCCTGTGTTAGGTAAAATTCTTGAATGGATTATATATTCCCAAATGTCTGCGTATATTGATTTACATAATTTACTATCTCCTCTGCAGTCCGGCTTTCGAACTAGTCACAGTTGTACGTCAGCGGTATTAAAAATTACCGATGACATTAGAGCTTTTTATGACCAAGATTTCTTAACTTTACTCTGTTTTATTGACTTCTCGAAGGCGTTTGATACTGTGGATCACAATTTGCTCTGCACCAAGCTTACTACATTTTTTAACTTAAGTACTAGCGCAGTTAGATTATAGGTGAGCTATCTTGATGGCAGGATCCAGCGTGTAAAAATTGGAAACAAAATGTCTTCCCCTCAGCTAGTCACTAGAGGAGTCGCTCAGGGGTCAGTCCTGGGTCCTTTACTGTTCTCCATTTTCATTAATGATGTGTTCTGTGTGTGTGAGTATTCATCGCTACATGCTTATGCCGATGATATTCAAGTTTATTTATCGAGGCCTCTAAATCTCTTGGAGGATTTGTGCTATAGACTGAATTGTGACTTATCTTCAATCAACAGATGGGCAGCTGCCAATAATTTATGCATTAATCCTTCTAAGACGAAAGTTTTGCCTATCCTAAGAAAGTATAGCAACTTTGGTGATGTTCCGCCTTTTTTTATGGGTTCTTCGCAGTTGAGTTTGGTCAGCAGGGCTAAGAATCTCGGCATTATACTTAATTCACAATTTACATGTGTTGACCATGTCAATTGCGCCGTGGGTACAATTTATGGGATACTTAGGTGCTTGCGTAGCTCTGCGTATTATACGCCATGTGAGACGCGATGCCGCCTTGTTAAGCAACTGATTATGCCACATATCACCTATTTTGCTGTAGTTTATAGTTAACTTGACTCACAGTCTCAGCATAAGCTTCTTGTGGCATTCAACGCTTGTGCTAGGTATGTATATGCAATCCGTCGCTTCGATCATGTTTCGCTCATCAGTGAAGGTGTTTTGGGATGTGGCTTATGTACACACCTTCGCATCCTTAACATCATGTTTTTACATAAGCTAATATATACCCGCAATCCTCCATATTTATATGTAAAACTTGTTTTTTTTTCGATCATCTAGAGGTTTGAATCTTATAGTCCCTAGACACACTTTCCTCAACAGTAGCAGATTCTTCTTCGTTCACACCATCACACTTTGGAATTCACTTCCCTCGCATATTAAGATAATTTCTTCACGAGGTCGCTTCAAGCACGCTGTCGTTGCCTATCTCACTACTTCTTAACCAGAGTATACAAATCTACTTTCTCTTTTATATCGTTCTCTTATGTTCTAATTTCCGCTGTATTTCTTATATTCTTATACTTCTGCTTATACTTATACTTCTACTTCTACTTGAGTTTTCAATTTTAATTTTCATTGTTATTAAGTTTGTCACATTTGTCATGTTTTTAATGTTTTTTAATGTCCTTAGTTTATAAGTATTTATTATTATTTATTATTTTTATGTTTGTTTATTTATTATTTTTATTTATTGTTTGTTAGTTTAAGTACATTCATTTGTTGCCTTGTTATTAAGTTTGTACGCTGAGGCACTACAAAAGATTTCGATCTTAGTGTGCGTTAATTGTATTGAAATAAATTGAAATTGAAAGTCCCCACCCCTTTTCGAAGTTGTTATTGGAGTCAGCACCAAAAACAACAACAACAAAAAATTAGGCATGTTTTACGCCGCCCGATATGTTCACTGTTTTGTTAATTTACTACAGATAAGCAAAACTAAAATTTTTCATTGACAGAACCCCATTATACGGTAACTACCCGAATCTACAAAAGTAACGCCGTTCAAGTTTTTAGTTACTTGTTTTTTTTAACTAGTTAAAGAACAACTTCGTTACTTCAACGTTAACGATCCGCAGTAACTTCGTTACACTAACGAAACAGATCAGAATAACGAACTTACTTTCGTTACTTTAAAGATAACGATCAGAACAACTATCCTACTTTCGTTACTTCAACGTTAACGACTGCAAAGTAACTTCGTTACTTTAGCGATCAGAGTAACGATCTTACTTTCGTTACTTTAACGATAACGAAGACGTCTGTGAAAGTAACGAAGTTAAATTAACTTTAACTCTAACGACAACTAGTTAGTGATTTAACTAGTTAGTGCCCAACTGTGTCCTTAAGCATGGAACATAAAAGCAAACGAAATAACAAATTGAGAAGCCAATCGTAAATGAAACATCAGGTTACTGCGGATATTCAGTGTTGTTTTCAGTGTTGTTTTCACATTTATTCAGAGCGAAGGGTGGTTCTCGAGTCCACGCATTCTCGAGTCTCGAGAACCCGTAGTAAATTTCAAGATAAAATTGATATGGAAATTGTCCATTCTGTTGGCAGATTTTCATGTGAAAAAACTTTTCTTATAACATTTTTAATAACATTTTAAGTAATTACCAATTAAAGGTTTTTGAACAAAAAATTTGCTTTTACTCACCGGTAACGGAAACGATTGAACATTGCCAGTGACTCCGATCGCTCCGGTGTAATTTCAGAGCTTTTTTTTTCTTTCAATTTCTGCAGGGAATTGTTGAGAACGAAATCAACGACGGCTTTTTTCATCGCAAATACGTAGTCAGTCTTAATTTCGTTGATATTATCGGTAAGTGCAGTGTTCCACTTGTGAAGAACGTTCGGAATCAGTCGTTCTATTCTGGAATTAAAACGTAATGGTGTTGCAAGAATGCTTGGAATAAAAGTTTCTGATACCTGTGAAGAACTTTTTTGCTCATGGAAGCAACATGAATTGTGTCGATTCCATGCTTAATATAGTAGTAATATCGTAGAAGCTCCTTTTCGTCCTTGTTGGGAAAAGAATTGTCTACGTTGATCTGATCATCTTTTTTAGCTATCAGCTGCACCAGTTTCTGCCGAAAAGCATCACGTTCGGAACGCATTTGAAGGTAGGTTTTGGGCTCTGAGAAAATTAAAATTAATGAATTTTTTAAAAAAACAAAACTTTTCGTATAAACTATACTTTCTTTTTTCTTTGCCTTAACTTTTTTGCAGGATAGCATGTCCTTTGAGTGATACATTAAACTGTTGGGAATTGATGACGTCAGCATTTTTCCGTCAAGAATGCTACTGGTGCATTCTGGCATGTTGAGTTCATACCATAGACGACGAGATTTGTATTCGGGGCTCGCTTTGGATTCCAGGATACTGCTGAGAACATCGGGCTTCGGTCTATTGTAGACCAACCTGAACTTTGAACACGATTCATTCTTCTTCTTGGGGGTTGTTCCCGTGGCTTGTTGCCGCCCACTCATTCGAGATATATTATATCTATATCCTATTCCAAAAAGTTTTTTTAATTTCATAATAACTATTATTACATATAATTACAGATTTCATAATAATAAATCATATACTTGCCTTACATAGTCGTACAAAAATTAGTTGGATTATATTTGAGTTATAATGAAAATTATTTCAAAAAACTTATTACTATTTAGCCCTATTCTGACAAATGTTTTATATAGAAGATCTGTTATTCTGTTACGAATTTCTATACAAAAATGCGAAATGTTAAAAAATCTGTTACGAATTCCAAAAATAGTATTCTGTCCGGAAAATTCTTTTTCGAAATCTGTTATAAACCATAACAGAATAGAAGCTAAATTTTTGTAGCTTTTATGATAACCATTCCTTGAAAATTTCCAGTCATATTGTATATACAGGGTGTTTCGTATAAGAGGGGACAGAAGACTAGGACGTATAGATTGGGTCGAGACAAGAAAAAAATCGTATGGAAGGGGGGGGTCAATTTTTCCCCGTTTAGATGGGAGGGGCCATTTTATAAAAACCCGACTTAACATCGAAAAAAAAATATTAAAAAATAATGGTTTGACCTAGATAACCTTTGCTTGCTGATTTACAAAGCTCCGCTTCTTAATATCCTTTTTAAATTAGGTTCTTATGTCAAACAGTTTTTGAGAAAATTAATGTCTATACGGGTAAGACTATACTTTTTAGTCTTACCCGTATAACGTATTCAATGAATTGATATGCCGACTAAAATACATATACATACAAATTCTTCAACATCACGCTATGCTCGGAACGTAGATCGTGCCAGCGCTTTACAAAGCTTAGACACCGAAACTCTAGCAGAAAGAAGCTAGAAAAAGCAAAATTTCATTCAAAAGCCATAAAATGTAAAATTGAAAGCAAATCGGTTTGTTCGACGAACGGACTGTACATGTTTTGTTATTGTAAAAGAACAAAACGAGACGAATTGCACCGTTCTTCTCGTCGCCCGCTGTCCACAACAAAATTATCGATTCTTTCTTTCACACTTTATCTGGCATACGAGTGCTCGATCGATTAACTCTTCTTACGCATATTCACATACGAAGTCATACAGAATTCAACAACATTATAAGCGTCAAACATTATCAAACGCAGTTCGAGTCCAACCAATCGGTATGTCCCTGATCGATGTAGCTAATGTTGAAAATTTCTCTGCCTTTAATTCGCTTTGTAATCTCTTCATGATACATACTCGTTGCTCTCACTTCATACATAGCTTGCATAATATCACAGAATAAATAGTATACAGAAGTTGCATCTCGTACAAAGCAAATTTTGTTCTAGGGTTCCAATATTGGCACCCTAGAGAGTAATCGTGCAATCGTTTTTCTCTCGGCTATTCACATATACACGACAGCACTCGTCGTTTTTTCACACCGACATTAGCGATCGTTCTTATAAAGAGTCGATCTACAGACTTCAAGGAGGATAAATCGTACCACGCTGTTTTATGAATGCACCGTGAAAAATGTTTAATAAGGAATGGGAGAATCACTTTTTGTTTTTTGAAAATAATTTGGGCCAAACACAATGTCTGATTTGTTGATCAATATTGACCACAATATCATTCCCATTAATGTTTACGGTTATTTTTCCTTTTTTTTATTGGTGCGCCGCCCGTGCTTCCATCTTTTCAGTGTACCTCAGAAAGAGATTTCTTTCGCAAAACAAGCTCTCTCGAAGCTTCACACGTTTGATCTTCCCCTCAGCTGTTCTGCCCTTACCATAAGTTGGAGTTAATAAAAAAGAAGTGCTTGGGATTTGAATCAGTACGAAAAGAATAATATGATTCTGCTCATGGATGAAATGGCGATTAGAAGGGAATTGCGATACAATTCCAAACTAGATTTAGTGGAGGTTTGAGGAAAATGGGGTTGAAAGGACAAACCAATCAATGTTTTCCAACTGGGCGCTTACATTTCATTATTTTGTTTCCAAAAATGTACTTTCTGCCAATATACTAAAAAATATAATTTTACGAAATTTAACATTTTTGAACCGTTTTGGAATCATAGTTAAAGTTGTAACTTGTGACCAAGGGTCCTCAAATAGGAATTGGGAGATAGTTTCGAAATACCCTATTTTGTGTATAATGACAGTAAAATTTTCTTTCAAAATGAAATACCGCCGCTGTTGTTCCAAAGTGCCGGCAATATTTAATTTCTCTCTAGTAATTTCTTACTAAAGCACTACAATTAACCAGTAACTCCTGTTGATGCTGCGCATAGCTATGCAATGTAAAATATGAAACTTTCAAGGAAAGAAAACCGAAATACAGAAATCTAAAGCTTGAAACAAAATTTTGGAAAACACAACCTGAATTCACGACGCAGTCTACCAAAACAGATGTACGCACACATAAACGTTTTGTGCTTGCTCTCTCGTTGCTTCTCTTTGTTCGTGACTGCTTCTCTCTGTTCACGTTTGCTCTCTCGTTGTTTGATCTCCCCTCAGTTGTTCCGACCGCACCTAAAAGTGAAAAGGTATCGCAGGCCGAGATGCAACTTCTGTATACTATTTATTCTGTGATAATATATAGGGTATGGATCGCACTTTCCCTAATACCCTGTTTACACGAGGGACATATGTCGCACGTTTGGAACTATTCATTGAGCGTGTCGCCGAAAACATTCACACAGTGGACAGATTGGATTGTAGAACGTAGTGCTGTAAATGATTTTACAGCATTTCTAAATATTTTTGTTACCATTTTCATACTTTTATTTACCGTTTAAGAATTTATATTACTTTTTTACTATAAAGTTTTGCAAACCTTTTTATACCCTACACACGAAGTGAATAGGGTATATTCACTTACTGCTTCCGTTTGTAACGCATTAAAGGAGGCGTGACAGGTATAGAAAAGTATATATATTCTTGATATATATATTCTTGAAGTTAATACTCTTTCTGGTTATTACTTAACTTCGTGGTACCGCCGTGATTATCAGTGAAAAAATCGAAACTTTAGAGACATACAAGTTATACTAATTTCGACGGCACCCGAATTTTTAGACGCGTTGTTCACAATTTGTGAAGAAGACGCGAATCATCATTCAATCAGTTCATCTTTCCGTTGGCTGGGGAAACGACAACAACTGGTGTACCCAGGGGACATGTATCCCAAGTGTAAACACGGCATTACAAGAAGACGAAAATATATGAGATGAGTGTTAGAAACATATTCATAAATTTTGATTTGATATTTTGATTGTTTTCGATTTCATGTAATGCTATGAGGTAGGAAATGCTTTTACGCACATCAGTGTCCCTGCTTGAACCAGGTCCGCCGATAGTGTGGAACTCCCTTACTTGCGGTCTACCCACTAAAACTGGGTAGTTCTGGAGAGCTTCTGGACAGCCTCCAGCATCAGTCTGGAATTAACGTTCGTCTGCGCCATATACATGCGCATTGCCGCCAGCGCCGTCGTACTCTTAATAAATAAGTCCAACGGTAGCAGCCCGAGTATCGCCTCCAGAACGAAGGTCGGGGTGGTTCGCATGGCACCACTGATGGCTATGCATGCCAGACGTTGGACCCTGTCCAGTTCGACCTTTATCGTTATCTGATCTGCTTTTTGCCACCAGATAACTGAGCCATACGTCAAACAGGGTCTAACCATATCAGTGTAGATCCAGTGTGCCTTGGGGATATACCCCATCGAAGCCTACACACTCTTCTGCACTGAAAGATTACCGCCGGATTGAGCCCACGGGCCTCCAGGGCTGATTTCAATCTTCCAAAACAGATCTTATCGAAAGCACCCTCTATGTCGATACAAGTGGTCATAGCGATGCCTCCATTGATCAGTTCCTTTTCCGCCACCCTGACCAGGTCGTGGAAGGCGGTCTCCGTAGATCTTCCCGCTCTATATGCGTGCTGAAATCTACTTAGAGGACGTTCCACAAATATAGTTCCCTCTAGATAGTCCACCAGCACACTCTCCATTGTCTTTAAGAGAAAAGAGGTAAGGCAGACCGGTTTAAAGGATTTGGCCTCCGTGTAGTCCTTTTTTCCTGGTTTTGGTAGGAATACCAATCTTCCCTCCCTCCAAGTACGAGACACATAACCCATTGCCAGACATGCCACGAAAACTCCCCTCAATCGCTCGAGCAGCTGCTCCTGGCCCCACTGGAGCAAAGCAGGGAATATCCCGTCCGGTCCTGCAGTCTTAAACGGGAAGAACGTCATCAACGCATTTCTTATCCCGTTCCTCGTCACTATCCCTTCCGCCTCGATCCTCTCCGACCTGTGATACCATCTCCGCAAAGATGGCCAGGCCCCAGCGTGTCGGATGCTTCCAGGTAAGTGTCTGTCTACCATCTCTTGTTTAGACTCTACCAGTGTCCAGCAGGACTCCATCTTTGTAACGGATGAGTCGGGATGACCCTGGATCCTTTGATATCAGCTTCTGTAGTTTGCATACATCAGAGATATCCTTCGTATTGGTGCAGAAGTCCCTTCACGTCTGCCTCTTCCTCTTGCGAAGGTCTTTTTCAACCGTTTCTTCTTTTCCTTATAATCAGCCCAAGCCAGTGCGTCGTTGTGCCTCATGTACCGATTAAAGGCCGTTCTCGTCTCCCTCTTCATGGATTCTAGTTCCTCGTTCCACCAGGGAACAGAGTCTTCTTCATCCACCATGTTCCGAGGGCACGGCCTTTCATACGCAGAGATCATGGCAGAGTTTAACCTCCTCACATCGATCTCCACTTCTGCCGTATTCCTGGGCATTCTGTTCAACCCAGGCAGAGATCCCTTCAGAGCTTCTTGGTACGAATGACCATCCGTATTCCTTGGGATCCTGCAATGCTAAGTCGTCGAACTGATGCATGGAATGCATAGCTTTCGTTTCGTTGAATTCTCTCTAAACTTAACATGCATATGCATTACTTGGTTACGTCTTTAGGCTCTTACCACATTTTTGTAAAATAACACGTAGAAAACTACTCTCACATAGCGTTTCTCAATTTTACCCCGGAAAGTGATCAACTTGTTACACCGATGTCACACAACCACTCAATTGAGTGCTATCAATGAACAGTTAAGCTTTAACCACAACCAAGGCGGCCCTTATTAGAAACAAGAAAAAAACATTGATTTCCAATCGCCGCTACGTATCTTGCGGTTAGCCGCTAGCTTCACGCCGCTTGCAGTCGATCGAATTCTAATTTTCTCTGGCGGCGGATTAGGTATTCTTCTTCTTCTTTTATGTTTGTTTACGTTTTACATATTTACGTTTACGTTTTGATATTTGCTGCTGGCTTCACGCCGCTATCACTGGAAGTCAGCTGCATTTGCCTTGGTTGTGGTTATAGCCATACTGTTCCCTTTTGCTTTAACCTTTAACCACAACCATAGCGGCCAGGATACAAGATGCCGCTGTCAAAATTGCGTTGGCCCTTATCGGAAACAAGAAAAAAACTTTGATTTCCAGTCGCCGCTACGTAGTTTGCGGTCGATCTAATTTAAATTTTCTCTGGCGGCGGAGGTATTCTTCTTTTATGCTTGTTTACGTTTTTTGACAGTCATCACATATCAACAGATTACCGTTTTGACATTTGCTGCTGGCCTCTCGCCGCTATTGTTTAATTTAATCACTGGAAGTCAGCGGCATTTGCATCTGCATCTTTGAAGTTGCGGTCATGGTTGTGGTTAACCTATTATGCGCAGTTAGAGGTCAGACTATCACTTTTTTTGCGGACATTGAAAGTGTTTTCAAGAGCCATGAAAATGTAGGATATTACTAATCAAAAAGTACTGATTGTAGTACTAAGGCTAGTAATGCTTTCCTGGTATTTGTTTTCCTGACAGTGTAGAATGTTGATGTATTTTGGAACGAATTTCGTTAAGATTAAGATCGTTTTTATGCGCACAGGTTTACTATTGGTGGGTGTCACGCCAGGCTCGCACGCTCTGATTTGTTGATTGCAAAAAGTGGAACAGGTTTCGATCCACGTTCGCCTGAACGTTAGCGCTAAAATTTTAGCTGCCTCACGAGCGTCAAACACTAACACATGTATACAAACTCGAAGCACGGTCTGAACATTTTTCTGTTGTCTTCTCATTTTTATTTTGTTATGCGTAGCAGCCACAGCGAGGAAACGCTTAGGAAACCATGCATGCCAATAGAAATAGAAAATGTATTGAATGGAAAAACCAGTTTGGCTGATTTAATGTTTTTTCTTCATTTTTTTTTTTTCATTTATTATAAAAATACAAATTGCCCACCATTGTAAGATGGAATCTTATAAAATAATGGCAGCCTTAAAACAGAAAAAACATGGAAAAATTTACTGAACTTAAAAAATATTATCTAAAACTAATTAAGTACATTAAATACTTAATTTACTAATGACAAGTTAATGAAGATGGAGTTGGAGGAAAAAAGAGAATAGAGAAATAGACAGCGCGAATAGATGAGGTAAAGATAGAAAAAGAAGAGCATTAGATTTAGTGAAGAAAAGTGGAAAGCTTCAACTTAAATTTTCCCTTGTTGACAGTACCTCTAATATTTGTGGGGAGTGAGTTCCATAGCCTGACTGCGGCCACAAAGAACTGCCTTCCAGACGCAAGGGTTGTCATTATCAAGGTTAGTGACCTCTGAGAGCGCGAAAAGATGAGCTCATCGTACAGGTATTCCGGCTGCTTTGAATGAATTATCATGTGAAGAAATATCATCGCCCTTAACTTTAACAAATTAGCAGGCGTGCAATTAAAGATGGAAAAGGACAACCTAGAAATAGGTTCTCCTAGTTTGACATTCCAGATAAATCACGCAATATTATTAAAGACTACTTTGAATTTGTTTAGGGTGGCAGAGTCAAGATCATGAAAAATTTCACATCCATACATTAAAATAGGAAAAAGCAGAGCTTTAGATAGCAAAAGCTTCGTTGGTGTTGGTAGATAGTGCTTAGTTTGCATTAGAAGCCGTAACCCGCCATAAACTTTACCTATGTTAGCATTTACATGGCTAGACCATGAAAGCGTCCCATTGAAAACCACCCCTAGGTTCTTTGCTGACATTACATATTCAATTTCTTCGCTCCCAATACATACTTTAGGCAGAGTATGCAACGCTACGCTCTTTTTGTATATCGGTAATACCTTTGATTTAGAAGAATTTAGGGTTAAACCATTACGATATGCCCACACACCTACAGAAGCGAGATCACAGTTGAGTAAATGAATTGAGCTTCCAATTTCATTAATAGGGCAACTAAAGATGAGCTGAGCATCATCAGCATACAAATGTAGAAAACTACTCTTAACCACTTGAACAAGGTCATTTACATATAGCAAAAAAAGAAGTGGGCCCATAATTGAACCTTGGGGAACGCCTGAAAGAACTGGCAGAAAGGAGGACATATTACCATTAGCAACAACACTTTGCTGCCTGTCCGATAAGTAAGATCGAATTAATGTGCTGGATTGAGTCGAAAATTTAAAATCAGTTATAAGTTTGTGGTTTAGAATGGTGTGATTGACACTATCAAATGCCTTCGAAAAATCTAACAGCGTCAAAAGGGATATATATGATTTGTCCATTGCTTTACGTAATTTTTCTATAACAGCTGTCAGGGCTGTAATACAACTTCTTTTGGATCTGAAACCAGATTGACAGTTAACTAACAAATTATTGCTATAAGTGTATTCGAGGATCTGCTTACTGACTAACCTTTCAAAAACTTTAGAAAGATAAGGTAATATTGAAATAGGGCGAAGGTCATGGGTGTTATTACCTTTCGGAATAGGAATAACTTTCGAATATTTCCACGTCATAGGATAATCCGAAGCCGTTATGATGGAGTTGAAAATATATTTAAAATATTTTATAGTAAAAGGCAATGTTAGCTTAACGAATTTGGGACAGACATAAGACCAACAGCATTCGACTTAATCGACAGAAAAGCATTTAAGACATCAATGTCATTAACACAAGATAGTGAAAATTGATCTGACTGATCATCAATAATATTAGTATGCCTATCAGGCCAATAATACGAGCTAGAAATTTGCTGATGCGCTAAGAAGCGAGCATTTATGTCATCGCAGTCTAAGTCCCTTGGTAATGCGCGGCATTGTTTGCTAATCCCAATATTTTTCAACTTATTCCAATAGCATTTCGTCGACTGAGGTTGACCAAATTTCGTTCCAAAATAATGAGACTTGGAGAATCTTATCTTGGTAATAACTTGGTTACGCAGTCGTCGAAAGACGACGAGATATTCGGTAAGTTTAAACCGCTGCCATAACTTATAGGCTGCATCATCAGCGAAAAAATAGCTGGGTTTAACCAACCGGGACTACTGTGTGTGATAGTTTTGGTAATTAAAGGGACATGTTTATCAAACAAGGATTTGACATTCTTCGTTATGAATTCAACCTGATCATTTACCAAAGGCATATGGTAGATACTTTCCCAATTAATTCTTTCTAAATCATGCCGTAATAAAGAGTGGTTAACACGAGCGTAACTTCTGAAGTGAATCTTTTCGATAGAAACATCCATACTAAAGGAGTACGTCATGAATAAAAGATCATGCAAAGAAAACCCTGGAGCATCCAACTGCTGGTATAACTGAACATTGTGCATGTGGCTTACAAAAACGAGATCAATAAGACTAATGGATCGACGTGAGTAGTGTGTGGGTGTATTTTTATTAGTTACAGTGAGATTCAATGAAGTCATAGATTGAATAAAATTAGCTGATTCCCCATAGTTGAATAAGTTGCAGTTGAAGTCACCACAGACTATGATTTCAGCTGTGTTGCAAGACAGACCTTCAAGAGCAGTTAAAAAGTACACCCTACATAGCATAACTTTCCGATTTACTTGTAGTATTTCAAGGAAAATATATTCGAGCTGACAATCAGTATCCGATTTAGCAATAAATCTACAGCTAATATCGCTCTTAACATAGATAGCAACCCCTCCCCCTACACGTCCAAGACGGTCCGACCGAAAAATCTTATACCCATCTAGCCTGTAACAGTTATTACGAATTTCTGGCACAAACCAAGTTTCCGATACACAGATAACATCAATGCCAGAGGTCGTGAATACCTGCCTGAACTCATCAATCTTAGAGGCCAGACTCTGAGCGTTTATATGTATTATATGAATTCCTGACTTTAAGTTGCGCAGGATTTGTAAGATAGGCATTAAACTGTTGCCGCCCCCGAAGCCATGGAAGCCACCATCATCACAAATTGTTGAAATTACCATTATGGAGCTCCGAAAAGAGCATCAAGTTAACATCAACAAAGGGGAAAAAAATTGTGATAGCTTGAAATAAAACATATACAAGAAACAGAAAGCAAAGACATAAGGCACTAAAAAAATTGCTGAGATATAGAAGAGGAGAGTTAAGATAATAGAAAAATCAGGATTAGAGACTAAAATTATAAATACTAAGTGCATTAAACTTTTAAAAGTAAATAAAATTTTGAAAAAATTTTAGAGTAAATAAATATAAGTTTTAAATAAAAGTCATGAACGGGTTAAATGCTGATGTTGATAGTTGCGTTCTCTTTGTTTTCTTCAATCACTACTGAGCTCTCCAATATAACAGTATTTAGCATCTCAATACTTTTAATTGGTAAGCTATTTCCATTCTCAGTCAATTTCACGAAAACTTTGCCACGTAGGGTAAAGGCTGCAAAAATTTCTTTTCTCTTCTTTAGATTTGTCGCTCTTAAGAGAAGCTCGCGGTTTCTTTTGGTGAGACTTTCGTTAATATAGAAATTCGACTGAGAAGAGAGACCGATATCAGTAAGACGGAGAGCACGATTTTTTGCCTTTCGAAAATCTGCTGCAGCTTTCAAAAAACGGTTTCGCTCATGAGAATGTAGGAAGTTGAGAATAACTGGCGGCAAAGCTGGTGTGTGGGTAGCACCTTGAACGGATTTCACTCTACCACTGGCACGAATAATTCGATTCAATTGGTATTGGTAAATGCTATTGAGATCCTCTCCATCTAGCACGGGAACTCCAAAAAGCACAGCATCTTTCAAGATTTCTCTACGTTCTAAAAAATCGATCCGATCCAGAACTTCATCAAGATTCTTATCTATTCTATTCTGCTGACTAGTGGAGGCAGAAGATGCTGATTCTAAGGCTTCTACACGGCAGGATATGGCTGCAATTGACTCAGAAATCTTCTCCAGTTTTGACTTCCAACAAGCCTCTAACTTTTGAAAATTATTTTTAAACTCCTCCCGCAGGCAGCTAAGCTCACTTTTAAGTTTGTCATACACATCCTCACGTAGTTTGTTAATTTCCTCTTTAATGACTTCTGACAACGTATTTCACTGCTGCATAACATGCTCATTCAACCTGTGTAGCATGGAGGAAGAGTCGTTGATGCTCGTTGACGGTGTAAAAGTCGTCGACGGAGGAAGAGTCGTTGATGCTCGTGACGGAGTGTCGTTCGCAGAGACTGCAGCCGTGGACTTTGCACCTGGTTTCGATCTCAAATGCATATTAATAATTCTTTGATTATATTATATTAACTAAACGCCAATTAACCAAATTAAGAAACGACCTCAGTGGTGAGATAGCCACGAGAAAAATTAAATTAGAAAATTTTAGAATTCGAATTTTAATAGACTGAGGAAATAGAAACCCGCGCAATCTATCACTGTTATTGGAGCGCACAGAAAACACGTCTATTCTTCACGATACATAGAATAGAAATTGAATTCTTACTTGACTGACTTACTTTAATTTATATTTAATTTTATTGTATTATGTAATTTTTATTGTTATTATTATTATTATTATTAGCTCTAACAACTTATTTCGGAAATATGAAAGTGTTCCGCATTTTATTTAAGAAAAATTACTCAAAATATTTATCAATACCCAAAAGAATATTCTGGAAAGAAAGGGTACATTTCTTAGAATTATAAATAAAACACAAGATGCAGGAAAAGGTTGCAACTCCTCTTGCTCTCTTTCTGACAAGCCATTTAACATGGAAATTGAAGTAAAAAAAGAAGGCTGCCGAAAACAAACAGGTGAAGGTAATTAGAAGAAATAATGGAAAATATATTACAATTAAAAAATTTCGAATAATGCGAACTCATAAATGCAGTTAGATTTCAATATACGGTAGATATAGAAGACGATACGTAAACGACAACATTGCTGCTGCTACTGACACGTCAAATCAATCACTCCATACAGTGCTTTCGTTGAAATGAAAGCGCTAACAAACACGCTCTCAACCGCTTGCACGTACTCGAATTTGAGGACGCGCACAATTGTTTGTAGTGTGACAGCGTGCAACTTAAACAGCTTTTTCTTAGACGGCCCCAAGATGCCCAGTGTGACACTCACCATTTTCCTTATTTAGTAGCTAATTATACCATTCTGCATTTTCGGAATTTAACGTTAAACACAATCGGAGCAACAGGATACAGCAACATTTCATGGCAACAAGAAATTCCATGGTGTTAATTATAATGGCTGCACAACTGTTGCTCAGCAACAAAAATTTCATATGTCAAATTCTTAATGGTGGATGTAACATTAGTCCACTTGAGGCCGCCTTAGAAAACCTTCAACGGTTTTTTACATATTCGCCAGGATTCTTTTTTATAGAGGAATTTCCATTTTTTTAGGAATTAGTAAATACTTTGAATAATTTTTCTCAAATAGGAATGCCGCATATTTTCATATTTCAAAAATAAATTGCTTGTAATAATAATAATAAAAATTTCGTTAAATATTAACTTAAATAAATTGGCGTTAAGAGGACTAGTGTGACCCCCCTCACCCCCCACAATGCAAATTGTCAAATTTTACATGACAGAATGTAAACAAACACACCGAAGAAGAACAAGAATGATTTTGTTGCTGTCAAAATTAGAATTAGCCCGGAGAACAGATATGGCTTAAACACAATCAGTGACGCAAGACGCAGATTCAAGTTAGGGACGCAAGAAATGGCTCGGATTTAAACCAAATAGCAGAGAAGCATTTTGGGGAAGCAGAAGTATGAAATGTCAAAAATTACACAGTAGAGAACAATATTCTCGAGAACAAAATTCTCGAAGTTCGGAGTTTATTTATTTTAATCTGTATTAAAATATATTTAAAATACATTTAAATAATATATTATACAGAATAATAATAAACCAGAAAGAGTGTAATGCTACGTTTACACCAACCCCAAATGCGCATTTGAGCTCTATTTCCCAAATGCGAAGCGAAATTTTAAAAATTTTCATACGATTTGACAAATCAAATTTAATAAATTTGATCGCATTTGAAAGAAATGCGAAGCAAAATAATATTTTGAATCACTCTGTGGTAGGGAAAAAATAAAATCCCAAAACAAAACAGTGGAAATGGAGGGGAAATAATGTCAATCAGCTGTCAAAACACAATTATAAAAAAAATCAGGCAAACAAAAAATATAAATTTAGTCTGATCAATGTCAAACCAAATGCGAACAAAGCGGTGTAAACAGTTTTCAAATGCGTGATTACGAATGCGCATTTGGGGTCGGTGTAAACATAGCATTAACTTTGACCTGGCCGAAGTTCATATACCCTAATACCACGTTTACACTGACGCTTAATGGCTCATTACGCCCAAAAGCCAGAAATGGGAAACCAAATGATCCCATTTCCCATACAAATTGGCAAATCACTCATTATCGAAATCATCTCATTTTGGCGAAATGAGATCCAAACGAGTTGTAAAATAATATTTCGAATCAGCCTGTCGTAGGGAAAAATAAAATCCCAAAACAAAACAAGGGAAATGGAAGGGAAATAATGTCAATTAGCTATCAAAAAACAATTGTAAAAAAAAATCAAGCAAACAAAAAACATAAATTTGGTCTGATCAATGTCAAACGAAATGCAAACAAGGCGGTGTAAACACTTTTTAAATGAGTGATTACAAATGCGCATTTGGGGTCGGTGTAAACATAGCATAAACACGTTTACTTAAAAATTAGGCGTGGCAATGGTCTAAGTTTTTTCCTTTTCAATTTCAAATATCTTGTGATGACAGAGAATATTCGTGCCAAATTTGATGAAAATATCTCTGTTCGTTCTCCTGTAATCGAGTTTTATTTAATTAGTGGGCGGATCACGCCCATTTTTGGTATTCTGTTTTGGTCAAAGACAGTTGATTTGTGAATAAAATTTCAACCTCAAATTCATTCTACAAGCTGATAAATTGAGCTAAAAGCATGGATTAATTTATATTTACTTAAAATTAATTATTTATTAATTAATTAATTAATTTATTAATTAATTTACTATAAAATTAATTTATATTTACTATAAAAAAAAGGCGTGGCAATGGTCCGATTTTGCCCATTTTCAATACGAATGAGTTTCTGATGATAGACAACATTCGCGCCAAATTTGATAAAAATATCTCTATTCGTTCTCCTGTAATCGAGTTTTATTTAATTAGTGGGCGGACCACGCCCATTTTTGGTGATCTGTTTTGGTCAGAAACAGTGGACTTCTGGACAAAATTTCAACCGAAAATTTGTTCTACAAGCTGAGAAATTGAGCTATAAGCATGGAATAATTTATATTTACTATAAAAAGTAGGCGTGGCAATGGTACGATTTTGCCCATTTTTAATACCGATGAGTTTCTAATGATAGACAATATTCGTGCCAAGTTTGATGAAGATATCTCTATTCGTTCTCTTGTAATCGTGATTTCCACAGACAGACAGACAAACAGACAGACGGACGGACATGGCTAAATCGGCTCAGGAGGTCACGCTGATCAAGAATTTATATACTTTTCTATACCTGTCACGCCTCCTTTAATGCGTTACAAACGGAAGGAGTAATTGAATAAACCCTCATCACTTCGTGTGTAGGGTATAAAAAAGCAACAGAAAAATACGCATATAATTTTACAGCAGCTGAAATAGAAACAAGAATGAAATGTAAACAAACACAAACAACGAGGAAAAACGCTTTTGCATCCGTCAAAATTAGAATTAGCTCGGATGCGAGATGCAAAATTCGGCAGCAAATAAGGTAAGCGGCAGCAGGTAAAAATATGTTTGTGAAAAAAAAAATGTGTTTTATTTATAGCTTTTCTGGTGTTTTTATTTTTCTTTCCATAGAGTAGTTTTGGGGTTTCGAATATTACGGCAGATGTGGTGCTTGTTTATTCATTTATTCTACTGTCGAAAGTTTTCTGTTTATAAATTTCCATGTTCTCTAATGCTTTTGGACGTTGTCCTTTTTGTGGTACATGTAGAACCTTGACTGTTTTTCTAATGTTCGTCAATGTACATTTGTTATTAAACATGAGGTTTGCGCAGTTTGACTGCGTCGATAGATATTATTACTTTTACAACGGTACTAACATCATTCGGATATCTGTTATACTTACAAATTACGGCGTTCAATTTCAAAGGGCCATAACTTTGACCCCAATGAGATCCTAACAACAATCTAGCTAACAATCTACAACAACAAAATTGGGACTCCGTGCCTATCATAAAGAGGTTCCTAATTTTTGCTGATACGGAACATTATTCTCCCAGAAATTTCTGGCGTAAATTTAACATACAGATGAACACATCATAGGCCCATATTACATTGCAAACAGTTGTTCGATCAAACAGTCACATTGTTATTGTTTTCTGTATAAAGCTGTCAACTCTCAGTTCATCCGTGAGAGAATGAAAACGGATGAACTGTTGGCACAGCAAATAATCTGTTTGCAGGCGATGCGTGCAAACTACAAACAGAACAGAGTTGTTGTGTGGTGTAATAAAAAAGTATGCATGTTTTGGAGTGAAAAAGCTGCACTTATGCTGGAAAAAGGAGGATTGCGTGAAAATAATTGCACAAAGCAACTCTAATTATGTATATATACTACGGAAAGTGTTTGACTGTTTGTGTTTGCAATGTAACATAGTAAGCAAACAGATTTGACGGGAGAGTAAAATAGTTCATTGCTTTGGACTGTTTGATCGAACAACTGTTTGCAATGTAATATGGGCCATACACTCATAAGAGAGTGTTCATTTTCGCTTTTTGCTGCAAAAACGTTTTACTCATTTCGGTGACGCTACCCAAAACTTGATCAGAGCCGTATTGAGTAAGTGTAGTCAAGGCAAGATAAAGAAAGAGTAGCTCAGATTTTTTTACCGCTAGTTGGGACCATGGGACCAAAATCTGAACTACGCAGCTATTCTGCATTTATACCCAAAACTACAAATTACAAGAATTCTGTGTAAACAACTGAGGTACGGTGTGAAAACTGTGGCAGCCTTGAAAGTATAGTGCATAAATTTCCTATGTAAGTAACCGTCAAAATTAATGTCGATTGGAGACTAAATTGTGCAACTAAGAGTTATTTTTAAAAAGTAATTTCGCCACACATTTTGTTCTTAATTATATGTCTATTAAATTTACAGTATTACTACATACCAATTTCCTTATTTTGGCGATCTTTTAATAGGTTTTCTGCTATTCCGGTCCAAATTTTACACAACCGGCAAAAAATATCTATGAAATAAAATCTTGCTGAATTGAATTTAGAATTGATTAAACAATTTTATTGATCACAACAGGAAAATCGTTGGTTTCCCTGACAAATTGTTGTCTGTGCAACAAGTTTCGACACTGAAGATAATTCAGTAGATCCTGACTAAGTCATTCTACCATGCTGTTGAAACAAGCCGCACGTGTGCTGCACACTACGCCACGGTTCTTTGTTGCTGAGAAGGGTGACTTGGCAGCCCTAAGAAAGAAAACGGGTTATACGATTGCTAACTGCAAAAAGGCGTTGAAACTGCATGATAACGACAATTACTTGGTAAGCAGAACTAATAGGAAACAAATTAAACTTGGTTGGAAGAAGTTTTAATTACACTAGGCTGAGAAGTGGCTCAATGAACAAGCACAAAGTATGGGTTGGATGAAAGCTACTAAACTGGAAGGTCGTTCTACTACACAAGGTCTCGTGGGAGTGCTTATTCGTGGCAATATCGGGACTATGGTTGAGGTCAACTGCGAAACAGATTTTGTTGCGCGAAATGAGATATTCAAAACATTTGTTGACCAGGCGTCGCGTGTTTGCGCAAAGTACACGGAGATGACGGAATTCGACGGTGATTTGTGGAAAGTAAAGTGTTCATATTTATCTTTTATTTCCATTATATAAGACTTCTGAGTAAGATTTTATTATTCATTATAGCTCGACTTTGAAGCAGATACCCTAAAAAATTTTAAAATTCAAGATGGCAGAACTCTAGGTGATCAATTAGCCCTACTAATTGGCACAGTAGGCGAGAATGCATTCATAAAACGCGCCATTTGCTTCAAAACTAACAATGAACTCAGGCTCGCTGGCTATGCTCACCCAGCGTTACCCAATTCTACGTCTATAGTTAACACTACTTCTTTTGGTAAATATGGCGCTATCATCGCACTTCGGGGCAGCATAATTGACGACGAATTGCAAAAGAATCTCTGTCAGCACGTTATAGGTCTAAATCCAAGAAGGATTGGAAAAGTAGACGAGGACGAACCAGTTGTGAACAAAGATGACGAAGAATGTCTTATTTATCAGGAGTATTTAAATAATGCTGACAAGACGGTCGGTGAAGTCCTTAAGGAAAACAACTTGACGATTATCGATTATAAGCGTTTCGAATGTGGCGAAATAAAAAATTGTTCTCTGGAAGAAGCGAAATGTAATCATATTCTTAAAATGCAGTAAAAACTTATATGAAATTAAAGATGCAACAAAATTGTTATCACTGGTCTGGTTGAAATTACATTATTCTTACATATTCATATACCTATGACACCTGTTTTGTCAAATTTGTTTTTTGTAGGTATGGTATAGTGTATAAAAACTTTTTTGAATGTAGATATAAAAATATTAATAACCTGTCATTAGCCTCTGTTAGCCCAAACCGTCTTTGGGAAAAAGTGAAATAACGTTCTTATCAAACTATAAAGCAATATGCTTATACCTAATAAATAAAACCCTCCGCCTGGGTCTGGCCAGGCAATTTTCGTTTTTGAAAGTCAAATATATGTATAAAACACAATGCGGCTTCAGCTTCAAAAACGAACACAAGCAAAATCTTATGAGAACAAAAAAAGCCTGAGGCGGCCTCAAAATAGATTTTCCTATGGCTTCAAAAATTTCCCCTCAAAATTGTTGTCTACGTTTTATCATAAAAATATGTTACCTTTCAAAAATTCCAACAAAAACAATATGATTTTGACAGCAATAAAAATTTTTTACTTCAAATATTTTTATTATATTTCAGCAGGCAAAATAATGAACTTGAAAAAAAATTAATAAAAGATTCGTGGACCCATGTCCATTTTCAATTAAAACAAGCCCCATAATATGTTATGGGGCTCTAATTATAAGTAGTTTGTCAATCATTTTTAGATATTTTTATTTTTCTGTGCATAAAATTTCTAACTTATTTTGATTTTTGTAAACGTAAATAAGTAATAACAGCTGCTGATTCCTGAAGCTGAAGCTTTTCATTTTGTTCCGACTTCAAAAAAGCCGTCGAAAAAGCTGAAGCTGAAACTGCGTTGTGTTTTATACAATATGTAGAATTGAGTACTTCCAGGTAGCTTCCTAAAATTTTATGGGCTTCCAATCTAAAAAATCATGATGAAGTCCTTGGGAAAGCATGTTATAAGGACTTTAAAAATATATATCTTCAGACCGACCCCTGAATGATTTCTATGAAAACGTATGGGATATAATACATTTTTATCATTCTACCTGGATTCTTTTACCTTTTCCCAAAACGAAGAGGTTGGTGGTATAGAGGACGACGATAATGACATGGACATTCCTGATGAGGATATTGAGGTCGCTATAATAATGGAACCAAACGAAATATTGACGGCGATGAGGAGGAAGACGGTAAAGTGAATGGCATGCAAACTGCTCAACAGTAAAATACTACTACCAATCAGAGATTAATCTTTGATTATCTCTGCTACCAATGTTAGTTGCTTCTACAGCAAAGACGGCACAAAAGCGGAACAGCTGCTGGTGTTTGTGTGTGGCAACATAATATCATGCGTTTTCTAGCTGGAAAAAGCGGTAAAATGCGATTCTGATAGAAGTGTTCAAATCAATTTTTACGCAAAATATTTCATTCGTATTTACAACCGAAGCAAATTGATATGCAAGAGATGCTGTTAAGAAACGAGATGACAAAAATCCCTACAGAAAACCAAGGGTTTGGAATGATGTAACAAGCACATCTTGAACTTGATGCATTCATCGGATTACTTCTAGCTGTTGGTATTAGCCACAGTAATATGCAAAATCACCACAATAATGTTTCATCATAGAACAGATAAAACTGCAACCATTCGCGATATATGGAACTTTATGAACGAAAATCTAGCTAAAACTACGAACATCATGAAACTATAACTGTTGGCATGATGCAAGACGAAATCAGTCAGTTTTCATCAGAGATAATTATCTCTGGTTTTTATGTACGCTATCCAACACATGGTCGTTGCAAACATCGAAAATCGAATGAACAATATTAATGTTATTTTGCAACTCACTAAAATTTATCTGTCAGCCAATGCATTGGTTTCCCGTACAATCGGCGCCAATACTCTCAAAGGAAGGAGAGACTGCAAGCTTTGTTCACAAGAAATGAAAAGCTGCGCCGAAGAAATCGTTTTTTCGATTCGAAATGCAGAAATCCAACACCATTCAAAAATCAACTACATATACATATTTGGTTCAGTTGTATTCCTGAGAGTTGGCATCATCCATAAAAAATGCGGTGTAATCGTTTTTTTCTTCAAAGAACTTTATAGTCATAATTTATGGTGAAATAAAAATAAGTCACAAGTGTTAAGAATTTAAATAGACTTTATCTAGTTATTGTATATAATATAATAGAAATATAATGCAAATATCTGGAGAACGGTGACGGCAATAAATAGACATTGAGCAAATATACGAAGAACGACACAACTAAAACATGTTGTCTGGGCGACTACACTCTGACTTCGCTGCTCGTATCATGACCTTTGCTCTCTCTCTTGTGTGTGTGTTGTGTGTAATGTTCAACTCATCACTGTCCAACCACAACGCAACGATGCGACGTCGCAAACGATAACGATTTCTCTCTCTCAAAATCTTCGAATGAGTGACATCTGTCGTGATAAATTATTTATATTTTGTTTTGAATAAAAATAATTTGGATAATTTCCTTGTTTGACAATTCGTTTGTCAAATTTATTTACATTTTTTAGGGAATTTGAAGAATTTCATCGAAAAGTAGGGCAGACTGTTTTTCAAAAAATGAGAAAATCGGAAGAAGTTGTCAGAAAATTAGAACATTTTACGACGACGTGAGAGAGCTCAACGACGTGTTCCATTCCATTTATCTATAGGAACATCGCAATCGATTGCGACGTCGTTGCGTTGTGGTTGGACAGTTATGTTGACATCAGAGATAATGAGATAGGAAACTTCTAAAAATTGCAACTCTGGTTGTCAAATCGTGTGTTCGTGGTTGTGAAATTGTATTGTAGTATTTGTGAAAACTCGTTAATTGATGACGTTTTAGCTCAGAAACTCACCCCTTTAAGACCCAAACAATTGAATTTTTTTCCTTAGGCCCATATTACATTGCAAACAGTTGTTCGATCAAACAGTCCAAAGAAATGAACTATTTTACTCTCCCGTCAAATCTGTTTGCTTGCTATGTTACATTGCAAACACAAACAGTCAAACACTTTCTGTAGTATATATACATAATTAGAGTTGCTTTGTGCAATTATTTTCACGCAATCCTCCTTTTTCCGGCATAAGTGCAGCTTTTTCACTCCAAAACATGCATACTTTTTTATTACACCACACAACAACTCTGTTCTGTTTGTAGTTTGCACGCATCGCCTGCAAACAGATTATTTGCTGTGCCAACAGTTCATCCGTTTTCATTCTCTCACGGATGAACTGAGAGTTGACAGCTTTATACAGAAAACAATAACAATGTGACTGTTTGATCGAACAACTGTTTGCAATGTAATATAGGCCGTACAGACCAGAGATAATGAGATAGGACACTTCAAATTCGTCGCAAAACACAATGGCATTTTCACTAACACTACGATAAAAAATTGTGATTTTGTGCAAAAAACTTGTACTTCGCTGTGAAAAACTTGTACTTCGCTGCAAAAAATTTGTACTTCGCCGAAAATAAATTGATCACATGAACGCATGCAAAATCTGTTTTTCGGGGATTCGTTTATGAAACGTCAAAACAAATAAATAAAAATATTATCCTTTTTATATGTGTAAAATATATATAAACCATAACTCCCCGTTCCGTATAATGGTAATTAATATATGCTTCCATATTTTACCAAGTATTGGTTGTTTATTTCTAATTTTTACTTTGGTATAAAGTAGTCGCTGTGCTGATGTTTTGTTGCAAATACGAAGTGGTTTCGCCTATTGACAAAAAAAATTACGATTAATAAATCCAGAATGGTCGCATTTATATTTTTTCGTTTCTTCTCTAATATTTTTGCAAATGAATTATTGTCATACATCTTTGATGCACTTGGGGGGTCAAGCATCTGTTCGCACCTACCATTTTAGGTTTGGGAAACTTCACCACCTTTGTTTATATATGGTGAAATTTATATTTTAAAAGCCAATGGCCTTGGCTATACGCAGTATCTTGTGAAACGGTTTCATTCAGTTCGTTTGAGAGAGAGATGAGGAAGAAAGAGAAAAGTCCATACTCTAGTATCGAGTGTAGAGAATTTTTGAAAATAGACCCTGCTTCTCAGTTTCTTTGCACGCACACAAGAAAGCAGTTGTCAAACGAAAGAAGAACAACATAGTTTGCCGAACGCGTGTTCATATTTTCTCTCACTCTGGCCAACATTTGGATATTCAGTCAATTTCACACAAACTTTGGCATCACGTGTTTACGACTTGTGAAATCAAATGAGAAACCACAGTGTGTAGCCGCCGATGGTATCGACATACCAGTAGTAAAACCGTTTAAATGATACTGCGTCTAGCCAAGCTGATTTCATAACTAAACCAATCCGTGGTGAAACATGAAACAGCTAATTTTTTCAACATACTGAAAGACAGAAAACAAGAACAACAATATGGTAGCTCTCACATATAGTGTACATGAATTCAACAGCTCATAAAAAATAGACGTCAAACCGATTTTTGAAGCAGCGAATTCGAAGTGTCCTATCTCATTATCTCTGTTACAGACCCAAACAAACTGTTCAGTTTATTAATTTATACACCACGTTTGACATTTGTCAGAACCTTTTGTTTTGAGATGCCAATATGCTTATATTATCAAATCAATGAATGAGCTTATGAAAGTCAGATATTTGCAAATAATATCTAATAATAATTACAATCGAGTAATAACTTCAATTTGCAATTTGGAATGTAGAATGGTGAAGTTATATGTATATTGAATGTACTATAGGATATACATATTTTCATATAAATATTATGTGTTTAGTTTCATTTAAATATTTTGTGCGAAATTAAGTGCGAAAAGGCAAATATTTTGTTCAACTTTTAATCAAACGTTTTAATAAACATTACTTTTAATCGAAATTTAAAATATGTCTTTTATTATTTAACTCAAGTACAACAAATTAGGTTTGATTACTGAGAAAAGAATTTTCTTAAGTTCTGGAATATTAGAAAATTGAAATAAGTTATACACATATTGTATATTGTTTTGTTTTACAAATTTGTAAACATAATTGTTTTACTTAATTTGCACTTTCAATCTTAATAGTTACCAAAAATGCTTGTTAAAAAAATTTAGAAATATATAACCTAAAAAACACAATATTAAAAGCAAATAGATTGTTAAATTTGTGCAAATATATAGGCAAATGAAAGTAGGTGTTGGCCTATCTACATATTTAATTCACTTCATTATTAAATTCAGTTTTCTGGTTTGCAAACTTCAAACTTTTTTGCTCACTTTGGTACTTAAGTACTGATGCTAGTGTACTACGATTTAATCAAAAAGTTGTTTTTTTAGTTGAAAGATACACTAGTACGTTCATATATGCATAATTTATTAACCATTATTGTAATTAAGCTTTCCTTTTCATGTTATTAAAAAATTTTTCATTTTATTTAAGTACACTTTTTCCTATTTCCCCTTTTACACAACTTCGTACTTTTATAATTTCTTTTGGTAATATGAACAGAAACGCTGTTTCGTGACGTCATTAAAAATTTTCACCTCAACTGAATTTTTCAATTCAAGCGGGATACAATTTTACAATCTTTTCCAATAAATAATAATTCTGACTTCTTTTTTCTCAGATTTTTGAAGACTTCTACTTTACAATGCCGGCAAGGAGATTTTGCAGCAAAGAAGGATGTTCCGGCGATCCCAGGCTATATAAATTCCCGAATGCAGACACCTAGGCTGAACGGTAAGTGTTGTTTTAGTAATTTGCATGTAAAATTCATAGAAAAGAAGTCAGACACACACTGAAGATTTTTATATACAAATTTATGTAAAATTTATTTAGAAGAAATTATTATTATGAAATATGGTATTATATATGTATTTTAGTTAATTTTTATTAGAAAAATATCTCGATATACGAATATGTATGTGTTCACAAGCAATAACAGCCTACTTGTATCTACTATATGTACGATGTATCTATTATAAAAGGTATATAAATTTGTTTGTATTGTATGTATTTTAAATATGTATTTACTTCGATAACCATACGATACATCATAAACATTATTATTTATTATTTTAGCTAATATAAATTAATGAATATTTCTTTCAGTCTTTTCAAACTCCTCACCTTTCTCTAGCATTTGGAGCTGGTGTTGGTGTTTGTGCTGACATTATGTTTGCATCGAGACTTTGCGATGGTGAATTGCAGAGATGTTGTTGATGGTACATGGTGCTATTTGCTGCTGTTGTTGTTGTGCTTGTTGTGAACATTTTGTGCTGTTATTGTTGATGTAGTTCTTGAACTGCGCCATTATTAAACACTCCACGAATCGCTACGTCTGCAGTAGGTCGACCACTATAAATGTATATTTAGTTTAGCTTAATTTAGTTAATTTAAATTTAATTATTTATTTAAGTATTTATATTAATAAACTGTAAAATACTTCGTTAATATCTGTGAATGCTCCTTGCATCCTGTAATACGTTGTGAGCCACCGCTCCAGGTATCTTGAGGTGGAATTTGTTGTGTACCATGTTGCTTTTGTGATTGAGAAGAGGCTTCATTATTTGTTGATGATGAATGCAAATCAACGGGCAAACTTTGTAGCAATTGACTGGGACAACAGCCAGATCTATGAAAAGTCCAGAAGTTTACAAAAATATTTTGTAATTGCAATTATTATTGTAAGATTAAAGTAAGTTTCACTTTTTCTACTCCTCAAATCTTAACTCACATGTACCGAATGATTACTAACAGAAGGAACAGACATACGTAGTTAAATGAAATCTGATCAAATTTCAGACAATTACCTATTTTTTAATTATGCATGTGGAACTATTATATTGTTATTTTCCTTTAGTAAAAACTCTAACTCCATATTAAAATAACTCTTCTTTCGGAACCGTAGCAGTACATCTTGCAGTGGGCCTTTGCATTGAATTTACTTCTGCTTGTCATTGTGGCTTTAGTTGTCCTACCAAAACTTCCAGCAACTTTACACGGTACCAATGGATTGTTTGTACTGGCCTGATGTCACTGATAATTGGACTTCACTCATTTGTGAAGAGTATTTTGCACAGGCCCGGACACACGTGGATTTTCCTCCAGTACTTTTCAATAGGGTTGTTGATAGCTATTCGATTGCAGATACGCTGCCGTAGATCTACTTCCATACCACGCACACACATTTATATACGATTTATTTTAATATCTATTTATTTAATACGCTTATTAATTGAATTTAATTCAAGAAACAAAAATTATTGCCCGATTCCTTCAAAAACTTTCTGTAAATAAACGAAACGTCATTTAAAATGTCATAAAACCATGACGTCGTATGGTGAATAACACGTACACTATACGTGTAGCAAATATTCATTTTATTTTGACACATTTTTTGGCGGGAAAAGAGTTTCCCATCTCATTATCTCTGGTTGACATCTCGGCTCATCCTGAGCTTGAATCGTCTTTAATTTCGTAGGATTCATTTTCGCTAAAATTATCATGCTCCGGGAAAATTTGGCACCAGGGTTCAGAATGTCTGATGCATACACTGATGTGAAGTTTCGTGTAGTTACTAGTGCACCATTATCCTCCACGAATTAGCGGTCTTTTTCTAAAACTCTCCTTATAATATAAGGCCCACGATATTTGGGCTCCAGTTTTCTGGATTGCGACGTCGAGGGTGTCTCATTTTCCAGAACTACAAGATCGGCTTTGGTATAGATGGTCGGCGTAGCATGCTTGAAGTCGAAACGTTGCTTCCATCTTTACCGTTCTTGTTGGATTCTTTCAGCAGCCAATTTTCGCCTTGAGTGCATGTCGATTGTATCCGATGGTGATTGATTTATGCACAGCAGCAAACAAGCGATTTTATACAACGTCCGTTACTAGAAAATCAAATACCAGTTCGTTTGGACTGTAACCCGATGTCGGGTTTTTTTTTTGTGAGTTTATGGTCCACTGCAAGCAGACTTGGGCACTAACTAGTTATCCTTATAGTTAAAGTTAATTTAAGTTCGTTACTTTCAGAGACGTCTTCTTTATCGTTAAAGTACCGAAGTTACTTGGCAGTCGTTAACGTTAAAGTAACGAAAGTAAGATCGTTACTCTGATCGTTATCGTTAAAGTAACGAAGTTACTTTGCAGCCGTTAACATTAAACATTAATGATTAAAGTAATGAAAGTAGGATCATTGTTCTGATCGTTATCGTTAAAGTAACGAAAGTGAGATCGTTACCCTGATCGTTTTAGCTGATGTAACGAAGTTACTTCGGGACGTTATCGTTGAAGTAACGAAGTTGTTCTTTCAGTACTTTAAAAAACAAGTAACTAAAAACTTTAACGGCGTTCCTTTTTGAATCTTCGTTACTTTTGTAGGTACGGAAATATCGCTCACCAAACTCTTTTAGCACGTAGTCCGATCACAAAAATGAGAGCGTAACCTCACCATGCAAACTCGGTGGGCATTTTACTCAGACCTTGTTTATTTTTATTTTGTGTATTAATGCTACATTCACATCGACCCCAAATGCGCATTTGGGCTCTATTTCCCAAATGCGAAATTTTAAAAATTTTCATACGATTTGACAATCAAATTTTATAAATTTGATCGCCTTTGAGAGAAATGCGAAGCAAAATAATATTTTGAATCAGTCTGTGGTAGGGAAAAAATAAAATCACAAAACAAAACAGCGGAAATGGAAGGGAAAAAATGTCAATCAGCTGTCAAAACACAATTGTAAAACAAATCAGGCAAACAAAAAACATAAATTTGGTCTGATCAATGTCAAACCAAATGCAAACAAGGCGGTGTAAACACTTTTCAAATGCGCATTTGGGGTCGGTGTAAACATAGCATAAAGAGAGAACGGCATACACACAAAAAAAACAACATACCAGCAAGAGTGCTATATTTCGCCTGGCCGAATCTTAGATACCCTACACCTAAAAGTGTTGAAAAAATTTAATTGAACGCAATAGTTTTATTTATTAAAATATTTAATTTATTTAGTCCTAGCTTTAGTCCTACCTAGCTACGCCACTGTATAAATAGTAGGCGTGGTCGTTACCTGTTTTCAAAACAAAATAACTAGCTTAGTAGTTTTGTTATTGTGTTCAAATTTAAACTTTTTTTCCGTGGTAATAAATTTGTTTGCATGAGCTATAATGTATAATTAGTGTAAAAGTGGGCGGACCGCGCCCAATTTTGCTGTTATAATGTTTTATTAGAAAATAAGTCGTTATGTAAAGTTTTATTCCGGAAGTTTATATATTTAACATTATAACCATTTAACACCCTCTTTTTCCTGTGTAACCTAAAAGTGGGCGGATATTTGGCATGTTAACGGATAATGCTACTCTATACCCAGGAAAGAAATTTTGTTGTCATAACTCAATAACGAACGCTGATATTACATTTCTATTAAAAATAGGCGTGGTCGTTGAGCGATTTAGCCCATTTTCAATACCTGCACACCACAAGAAACAATATATCTGCAAAATTTCATCACCATATCTTCACCGGTTCTCCTGTGATCGTGATTTCAACAGACACAGACGGACGGACATGGCTAAATCGACTCAGGAGGTCACGTTGATTAAGAATATATATACTTTTCCATACCTATCGTCTCTATTTCTATGCGTTACACATTTCGTGACAAAGTGAATATACCCTTACAGGGCAATTCTCGTTGTCAACTTTTAGTTGACAGCGCAGAATTTTAGCAAATTGTCAATATTCGTATTCTGGCTGTCTAAAAGCTCTTTTCTTTACAATTTTGTCAAGAGCCAAATAGGTGCTGACAGCTACATTTTCAGAACAAAACAGCAAATGAGCAGAAGAGAAACAGCAAATTTATTTGTTATTTTTAATTTATTCATTGTTATTTATTTAAATTGTTATTTAATTTATATATTATTTGTTTAAAACACTCTCCCGAAACACTTTCAATGAAAATATTTTATAATATAAATATATAATATAAATATATTATTACATACATATTCTTTGGTGCTACTTACATTGAAAGATGTTTCAGGATCTGGTTTTAAACATATAATATATAAATTAAATAACAATTTAAATAAATAAATAAACAATTTAAATAATAAAATTTAAACAAATAATAATATACATTGTATATTCGTTGATATTCAGCACATTCCACACATGGTGGACATGAACTGCACATAGTGCACCAGCTGCTCTGCCGTAGTCCGTTCGTATTTTTTTTGACATTTCATGTTCTATTTGTCAAAAATTACATTTTGGTTTCTGTAACACTAAGCTTTTCAGCATGTTACTGTATTAAAGCTTTCACTGTGTCAATTGACAACTAGAATACCAATTTGAAAAGCATTGACAAGCACTGTCACAACTTGTCTTGACAATTTTTTGTCAAGCTGACAACGAGAATTGCCCCGTTAAACTTAAGGTGTAGGGTATAAAAATCCTACTAGCAAGCATGCACGGCAAAGAGTATTAATACGAAAAGAGATTTCATGAGACGAATAATGCTATCAACATTTAGTTTGAATGAACCGAGTTAAACTCAGGTCGATGAGTGAGGGGTTCGGAAGATCTTTTTTAATGAGTATGAACGGAGCGGAAGATCGAATTTTTTCTGTTATTTTGCCTTAAGAGTTCAAGCGAATATGCGTTAGAAGAGAATCGATCCAGCACTCGTATGCCAGACAAAGTGTGAAAGAAAGAATCGATCAATTTTTGGTGTACAGCGGGCGATGAAAAGAACGGTGCGATTCGTATTCTTTTTGCTTCTCTTATATGGTGTTTCCATAAAATGTTTTTCCAGGTATTTGGAATAAACTGTTTTACGCCCCAAAACCACTCGTAAACTGTTTTAATTGCCTTGAAATTGTTGTTGCTATTCCAGCGCTAAACCAAAATGCTTTTGGTTTTTACCCTTAGTTTTTAGTTTGCAAGTCTGTTTCGAAGTTCAGAATTGCAGACACACTATCTTTCTCCTTTTCTAGTGCCAATAAGTTAGAAAGAGATAAAGAGAAAGTGCCAAGCTATTCTGCCAAATGTCAAAACAAATGTAAGCGTTTTATGTCGTAAGTAACATGTTTATTTAAATAAGTATAATAGCCGCATTCAGCGGGTCAGCGCTACCTGATCAGAAATATAAAAATATTAAACAAGATGAGAAAAAAGTTGCCACGTTTGATTTTTCCACACGAATTTCAAGTATCCCACAAAAAGAAAATTCCCAAACCTAAAACTTCAAACGTATCCCAAACTACATATTCCATATTTTTATAATTATAATTCCTTTGTTGAGTCATTCTGAGTTCAATAACTTTCAAATTAATTTTATTTCACTTAATAATGCGTTGATTTATTAAGCCAATTCCTTAAAAACACTTTGACTTTGAATTTATTTGTTTTTTTTGCTTGCTTGTTAGTAATGCAACTCTGGCAAATGTAGCGTAAAAGTAGCGTAAAAACTTTTCGCTACAAAAAATGGCGACCGCTCCGTGAATATGTAAACAATAGGGTACGTTCATTGACATCAAAACAATTGAGCGCTCCCTGAGCGCTCAACCGCTGAATGCGGCTAATATCTAATCAGAGATTAATGAGATTGGAAACTCTTTTATCTTCAGATAAAGATGAAAAAAAGATCGATTTTTTATGACCTGGTGAATTTGGCTACATTTCTTTTGCAGCCAGAAAGAGATAGCAAGTGACGCGTTATCTTTTGAGGGTATTATTACCAACATTCTTTGCAAGCGGTTGCCACCATAAGTAGACAAATTGTAAATTGTGGGCATAAATTTATTTCTGTGGGTATTTTTATGTGATTCTAATTTCTATTTAATTTAGTTCAAATATTATATTATTCATATAGTTTTCTATATTTGTATATTTTAAAAAAAGATATAAAGGATATTTTTTTTCTTTTTTAGATGACTTTAGATGACTTTCTTTATTAGATGACAATTCTGAAAGTTATAGAGATCATGCTGTTTCCACACCACCATTTAGATAAGAGTCAAGGGGAGTTACCGATTTTTCAGGGTGTTCGGTTCCCCAGTAGCCCTATATCACCCGTGCACATGCAATTACAACTACAAAACACACTAAATTTATTAATACTAATTACTAATATTAACTACTAGTTAATACTAAAATAAAAAATTAGTAAATAAGTTATGTAATACATGCAAACCTTACTTCATGCAGACCACGGGGTACTGATTTTATAGAAATAGATCAAAGGGAAGAATGCAAGTCGCAAGTAGAAGCAAATGACACAATATTTACAACAAAACGTATCAAACATTTCAAAGTAAATGTCAAAGTTTAATTTTCCAAATTGTTAAAATTGGTTGTTGACATTTCAAAACAATATTAATAAATAATTGTAAAAATTTTGCGAGTACTTATCTTTAGCGTTCCAATATCAATCAATTTGTGAATGACAGCTTAAAAAGCGGGAAACAGAGATTATAATGACTTTTCTACGAGAAACGATATGGCACATTTTTACATTTTCGACCTGCAACCGTTCAATTAAATTTGTTTTTGTAACATTTGTATTGAAACTCACCGTTTTCAGTCGAGTCTTCGAAACTCACCCGCCAAAAGCATAAACAAACCTTTGTTTATGCTTTTGGCGGGTGAGTTTGCATAGAAAATTTATAGAAACAACACGCGGCTGTTTTTTTGAACAGCTGTTTTGTTCTAAGTTTCCAATCTCGTTATCTCTGTATCTAATAAATAACAAAAATTTAACTATTTCAGTTGCAGAAATCAACAGAGAGAACTTTGTGGCCGATGGGGGGGGAATTAATGCTGCTGGACCTTTGGCAAAAAAACATTGACGGCCTGCGCGGACTCCGCAAAAATGTCCATATATATAGGGAGATGGCGGAGGATATGGTCCATTTCAACAATTTTGAATATTATTGTTATTATTATTATTATGTATGGAAACACTAGATCAGCTGATCGATTTTCGAACACAACAGGATTTAATATTTTCATGGAAACAGGCTATTACAATAACAAACCATGCGCAGCCTTCCGGATTTGTTTTAATTTTTGCATTTTATGGTTTTTGAAAGAAATTTATGAAAGTTATGGCTTTTTGTAACTTTGTTCTGGTTCTTGTTCGATGTACAAACTTTGTAAAGCGCTGCCACGATCTACACACGTTGCGTGCTGTTGAATAATTTGTACAGGCGTAAGATATCCTTTAGTCGGCATATCAACAAATTGAATGCTTTATACGAGTAACATGCGAGTATATGTCTGTGGTAATACAAAGCGGAAAAACAGAAAGCGGACAGAAAGCGAAAAAATACCCAAAAAAAAGAAGAAAAACTGTATTAAATCGACGAATCGCACCGTTCTTTTTATCGCCCGCTGTACACAACAAATTTATCGATTATTGTATTTAGACTTCCAAAAAATATCAACCGTCTGATAAAATAGTCCTAAAAATGCTGAAAGTAAAATACAAAATTGATTTATATATTTATTTCAGTTCTTGATAACATATATGTACATATATATACTTTTATATAACTGCAAATAAGTCCCTTGACTAATAAAACTGCCGTCATCATCGAAACACTTTAGAAAGTTTTCTATTATACTTTTTTGCACGTCCTGGGAATGTCAATAAACATCATATCCATACATGGGACCCTCCATAAAAGCTTTGTGTTGATCTGCTGAATTACGTCGTATTCTACGGCCGATTGGTTCTAAATCTGCATAACATTTTGGGAAAACTCTCTCAATCGCTTCAATAGCCTCCTGGCGAGAAACGTCACGAACAGCAAGCACCGATTGCAATGCTTTGCTTTTCACACATTTCTAACGATTAAATCGTAACATTAGCACTCATAATTCGTTTCCAAGTTATACCAACCTGATGTGACTCTTTAATATTAAATATTGAAGCATCGCCTTGTAACATAGCACTCAAAAATGAACAATGCGCTAAATTTGCAGCGCGAATTTCTGTGCATGCTAAGTGATTAATATTTCTGAAGTCCATGTTATTGTTGCAGTAGTCAAACATATGTATCATTTCATGTGTGAGCACCCCCTGCACCATGCCATCGCTTCGAGCCATATTTTGACAAATCACTATTTGGTTCATTATTGGGTCATAACCACCAGTCACTGAAGTGTCACAAACCTCGCATGAAATGTGTCTCCGTAAATTAAGCGGACAACCCGAACTCCGTAGCGCTCCCATCATGAGTTTTACCAGGGGACTTTTTTTGGCGCACCAATAGACATTACGTTCACATTTGATTTTGTCAATGTTTTCACGTCCCTCCATTCCCAAAAGAATTTTCGACCACTTCGGTTTGTAAACTTCACCACGACGTTCAGGATATAAATCGTAACCCCACACATTCGATTGCTCTTCAGAACTCAACGGTGTTTTTAATGCTTCGGGATCAATATCAGCTCCTTCAGGTTTTTCAAAATGACTAAAAACAACCATATTAATTAAAATAAATTAACTCAAATTAGGACAAAATTTAAGCTCTACTATTTTCTTTTTTTTGTTTGTATAACGTATTTTATTCTGCTAAACCCACTGGCAAACAGAAAAGAAAAATCTCGTACATATGTACATAGGTATATGGCATGCCGCTAATCTAAGCTGAAACCAGCGTAGCCATTTTATCCTTTTCGAATCTAAATATGCTATGTTATAAACACAATAAAACGAAAACCCCTATCGACGACTCGTTTCTCTCAAAATTACAAGGGCTCTTATGGAAGACGAGTAAAAAATAAAACTTGCCCTACAGACGAACAATTCTTGGCTTAAATATACGACTTCCCGGAATCGTCAATCGTGTTGTTGTTTTTGTTCTTGCTTATGATGGAGACCCCAACCAAAGACTACAAGACTGGAAATTCTTTTTTCGCTTTGAGTGTGTTAGCGAAATCAGGCTTGGTGTATTGATTACAAAAACAAAACGCATGTAATTTTGACAACTCGGGAATGAATTTTGACAGTTCGGGAATTTGTTTACAAAATTCAGAAAAATATTTTGAGAGAGGAATGCAACTTTTGTTCTTCTTCATAGAAATAAGCCAGAAATTTTAATAAGATTTTTGAAATACGTAGAAAAGACCAAGGAGCCAGTTTTGAAACCAACTCATGCTTTTAGAAATATACATGAAACCTTTTTTAAGTCATAAAGTTGCACAATATTGAATATTTTGCAAGTAAAACGAAGTTAAAATTCATAAAAATTGCTCATTTCAAAAATTTAGTTTTAGTTTTGTTTAGATTACAAAAACAAAACGCAAGCAATTTTGATAACTCGGGATTGAGTTTAGAAAACTCAGGTGTTTGTTTACAAAATTCAGAAAAATATTTTGAGAGGAATGCAACTCTTGTTCTTCTTCAAGCCAGAAAAATTATTTTTTAATTACGTAAAAAAGACGAAGGAGCTGTTTTAAAAGCAACGCATGATCCTAGAAATGTACATGAAACCTTTTTTAAGTCATTTAGTGTCGCAATATTGAATAGCTTGCAAGTAAAACGAAATTAAAGAGATGCCGTATTCAACGACTTATTCAACATGTTTTGTTGAATATTAATTTGTGATTTAGTTTAATATTTAGTTAATTGTGATTATAGTTCTTTTGGTCTTTAATTTAAATGAATTTCATTTTAAGAGCATAAGTTTAGAATCTGTTTATGTTTATCTAATTTTAATTTAAATAAATGAATTATAAATGTATTTTTGTTAACACATTTTAATTTAAATTACAGAAATGAAAGTCTTCTTTGCTAAAGACAAGTTGTCTTTGCTAAAGACAAGTTGTCTTTGCTAAAGACTACGAGCAAAGACAATATAATACAAAGATGTCTCACTCGGTACGTTGAAAAATATCAAAAAAATTTTGTTCTGATCTGATAGCTTTTGTGCTTTTGAGAAAGAGCTTTCAATTTTGTTGAGATGCGACGCACATTCTCTCTCGCCTTTTGCATGGGTACATAAATATATAATTCGCGCTCAAAACACAGTGAACACAAGCGGTGCGAGAGAGAAGCGAATGTTTGTTTTTGTAAAATAAATTTTTAGAGTTTGTACGAATGTGCAAGAATACCGCTCGCACGTATATGAATGACGACAACAGCGTTCTTTACCGAACCAGTTTTACTGATGTTTTATCTCCTTTTTGTGACTTGATTGATTTTGATTTTGGTTTCTATTTTTGATACTGATTTTGGTTTTTTATTTGGATAATTTTGCAATTTCTTTATTATTTATATTATAATGGGTAATTTGTAATTAATAATAATTAATTAATAATATATTATACAACCATGTATACATTGTACAACACAAAGTCCAAATGCGCATCGGTTTGAGGAAAATAATGAATGTTGTTCTCACAGGTTTAGTGTTTTATATCGTTTGATAACCATATTACACCGTAAGCATCGTTCTTAGTCATATTTTAAAAACAAACAATCAAAAAAATCAAAAAAAACTTCAAATACTGAATCATAAATAAATGTCATTTAATATTTGAAGATTTAATTTTTATTGTTGTTTCTACTGATATAGGGCCTCTAAAAATGTGTTATGCCACCACCCTTTGTTGTTATAATTAAAATAAGATGTTCTACATTCTGATGGCAACTGCTTTGATTCTTTACACTCATTTGTAGCAAACGCGCTCTCTTTTGTACTCACTTTCTTGCAAGTTGCAGCTCTTACTCTCACAACTTGATCTATTACTCTCACAACTTGATCTCTCGCTCTCACAGTATGTTAATTTTACTCTTCCAAAGCTTCAGATGGGATTTTCCGAAAATCCCAATTGAATTTTAGCTGCTCGGTTGTTTTGTATGGAGTGAGACATCTTTGTATTATATTGTCTTTGCTACGAGACTGGAAAGTTTTTTTTCGCTTAGAATGTGTTGGTGAAACCAGACTTTGTTGTAATAGATTACAAAAACATGCATGCAATTTTGACAATTAGGGAGTTCGTTTACGAAATTCAGAAAAATATTTTGAAAGAGGAACGCAACCCTTGTTTTTCTTCATAGCAATAAGCCAAGGTTAATAAAAAGTAAAATAAAAATTCTATTCTATAAAACCTGGCAATAAGCCAGAAATATGATTTTTGAAATCCGTAAAAAAGACCAAGGAGAAACTTTTAAAAACAACCTTTTTTAAGTCTTATATTGAATATTTTGTATGTAAAACGAAGTGTTAATTTTCATAAAAATTGCTCATTTCACAAATTTAGTCAACTGTTTTTAACCTACCACTCGTATTTTTAGCCGCAAGAGATGCGAACGTATTCAAAGTATATAAATCTGTGATTTAGTTTAATATTTACTTAATTGCAATTTTAGTTCGGAACAAATCCAGATCAGCTGCCTAGCTCTGATATTTTTACCCTTATTTGAGACAGTTCCAACCGCAAGTGGCCATGTTTTTTTCGGGGCCTGGTCAGCCATCTTGGATTTATGACCGTTTGAAGGTCAGATAAATGGTACTAATAAAAGGCAAATATTTCATAAACTAAGTGAGATAGCTTTTGATTGTAGTGATTTTTCATTACAATTTTGCCTTCGCCGCTATAGTCGAAAACATTTGAAATTAAAAAATTGTTATGAAAAAACGCGACAAGTTTTTAAATTTCAAAGTTTTTTCATTAGAGCAGCGCAGGCAAAATTGTAATTGAAATTTTGAAAATACAGAAAAGTAAAGCTAGAGTAATGTAATCATATTTTTCTAAAAATCAATATAACTCCTTAACCACCATGTTAAATGAAGGTACAAAATACCTTCTCAGTACTTCGTTGGTTCCGCTAGCTCACTTAGTTTAAGAGATAAGTGACTTTTATTAAACCATTTATTTGACCATCAAACGGTCATAAATCCAAAATGGCTGAACAACCCCCGGCAAAAACCAGCAACTTCCGTTCCTGATGGTCCCAACTAACGGTAAAAAAGATGAACAAAATCTGAGCTTGGCAGCTATTCTGCATTCGCGCTTTTAGTCCTTTTGGCCTTTAATTTAAATAAATTTTAATTTAAATGCATTAATTGTGAATTTATTTGTGCTTATCTAATTTTAATTTAAATACATAAATTGTGAATTTATTTGTGCTAACTCATTTTAAGTTAAAAAAAGAAAAACCAGTAAGAGTGCTATATTCGGCCTGGCCGAATCTTAGATACCCTACACCTAAAAGGTGTAATTTTTATAAAAATTTAATATAACAATTTAATATAAAAATTTAATTGAACACTTTTTGTAAATTTTATATTTTACTTTATTTTTATTTTTCATTGCAGAACAATATCATAGAGTGAAATACAAACTGAAACTAGAGAAAATATGTGGTTATAAGGAAAGACACCTTATAATCACATATGGGTATAAATAAATTGGCATAGCTAGTGTGCGCAGGAGCGGCGGTCCGCCCTGGGTGGCACAATGTCGGGGGCGACAGTTTTGGAAATTAAGTATTGACTTATTAAATTCTAGTAATTTTTGGGCTTGCAAGTTGATTAACGGTCACGGGCTCCATAGTCCTAGCTACGCCACTGTATAAATAGTAGGCGTGGTCGTTACCTGCTTTCAAAACAAAATAACTAGCTGAGCAGTTTTATTATTGTGTCCAAATTTAAACTTTATACTGTATAAGTAGTGTAAAAGTGGGAAGACCCCGCCCTAACTGGGCGGATCACGCCCATATTTAGCATATTAACAGATATTGCTACTCTATACCCACGGATGAATTTTGTTGTCATAACTCAAAAACGAACGCTAATATCACATTTCTAATAAAAAAAGGCGTGGTCGTTGACCGATTTTAATACCAACCTGCGCACCATAACAAAGAATATTTCTGAAAAATTTGATTATAATATCTTCACCGGTTCTCCTGTGATCGTGATTTCAACAGACAGGCAGACAGACATGGCTAAATCCACTCAGGAGGTGACACTGATCAAGAATATATATACTTTTCTATACCTATCGTCTCTATTTTTATGCGCTACACATTTCGTGACAAAACGAATATACCTTAACAAGTAAGTTTACATTACTTTTTAATATTTCCAAACCGCTACATAGTCAAAACCGCTACAACTCTTAAATGCAAAGTAGTTTTTTTATTAATGTGTACTTAGAAACCAAACAAATAATAAATTATAAACTTGTATCGTTGGTATCCCTGCCACTAACTCACACCATGATTTTGTGACGGGGTGGTAACAAACCAAAAGGCTTTACCTTTTCAGTATTCACCATAAAATTCGGACATTTTTTTGAGCTCGCTCACGAAATGAGAGGAGTTGCCAGTCTTGCAGGCTTCGGTTGTACAACACATCGAACAGCGTCAGCGTCAGAACTTCCTAGCGTAAAAAAGGAGTCCCAAAAATAATACGCCAAATGCACGTCAAAATTTGTTTACAACATAAATTGTTGTTTGTCCGCCATCTGCGCTTCTGCTATTCGCGTTTTTTCTTCAGCAAAATTGTTGTGTCTTTCTGTTCCGAATTGGGGTTTTCGTTTGTTTGCATATCAAAAACACATGCTTTTTGTTTACTGTTTGTTTTTATACCCTACACACGAAGTGATGAAAGTATATTCACTTGTGCTTTCGTTTGTAACGCATTAAAGGAGGCGTGACAGGTATAGAAAAGTATATATATTCTTGGTCAGCATCACTAGTCGATTTAGCCTGTCCGTCCGTCTGTCTGTCTTTCTGTCTGTGGAAATCACGATTACAAGAGAACGAATAGAGATGTCTTCATCAAACTTGGCACGAATTGTCAAGGCTATCTATTGTCTACCATTAGAAACTCATCGATATTGAAAATGGACAAAACGGCTTTTGATAACGGCAGAAATTTCTTGTTTGTGTGTTTTGTTGTTTCGGTGAATACTGGAAGTCGGCATTGTGTCCGTGCCAATATTGGCCCCTTTCCCTTGGTAGCGAAACACCAGCATGATTCCCAGAGACCTGGTTAATTTAGATGTCAATAATAAGTATTAAGATAAGGAAAAGACTCATATTTTTTTTGTGAAGAATTGCATTAGATGGAATCATAATAAATATCTTTCATCACTCGTGTGCCCCTTAAATTTGAGTAAAATAAAAAGAAAAACGAGACTAATATCATCAGATATTAATGATCTCTCGTTAGTCCTTAGAACCCGAAGTCCCCAGTTTGATTAGGCGCATCATGCCAGAACCTCGTACCAATTCGGCATATGCATATATCCTCCAATCAGTCAGAGCTGTTGAGGTCGGTCCTTCCGCACCCAATACGCAAAGCGACCTTCGGGCTCTAGAACACGCCTTACTTCCAAATTGACTCACACTTTTACAAAATCATTTAACGAAAAGTTGCAAACCGTACCTTAGACGCTCTTAGCCCTTAAGCCGAAAACAACGTTCTGGGACATTTTGGACAAAATGTTCCAGCCCTCTCTTTGGCTGATAGCCGGCTTCCGCTTCCGTCATTAGCCGCACAGCGTAGCGAAACAGAAATACCAATTTCGATCCGCGGAATCGAACTGTGACATTGAACATCAGATGATGAACAGAGTACAGAAATCTCACGAAACTTTTGACGTATAGTATATTAGTGATATGAACCTTCAGTTGCGTAAACCGAAAACAGATATCGATTTAATAGTTATTATAAAAGGAAATGCTTGCTCAAAAATTATGATTTGTGTCTATGGTTCCTTCGCAACCAAACTAACAGATTTCCTCCTTTAGTGCCGACGAGTAGCAAGGTGTTCTGCCAAGCTGGAAGGGAACTTACCTTTTACAAAGTGAAAATGAAGATCAATGAACAATGCGTTGGTGACGATGGAGACGAAGAAGAGATCATCGAGGCTCTGGACAGATCCTCCGGTTCAGGTCGTCAAGATGGGCGCTCATTCACGCCTTATGTGCTTTAATTATAAGTTAGGATTTATTGCTTTAAACTGCAGGAAGATGTCGAATAGAATTATCTGCCACAAGTGTGGCGAGGATAACTATGTGGTGTCCACATGCCCAAAATGTAACCAAATTTTCGGATAGTAGGGCCTCCGGGGAAGCCTCCGCCATAATAATCGCAACAAGCAATTCAAATCTTAAATTCTTTCCTGACGAACACAGTAATCAGAGCCCGGCTATTTCTCCCTTACATCCGCTACCTGAACAATCCATCATACATTCTTCTTCTCTCTCAGTCGACGCTTATCTGCAACAACCCGATTACCCGATTTCCGTCTTTGACCACATTACCGACTAAATCAACCTCGCCTAATAAGGTGCCCCGCCTTCGTATCCAGTATGATATGAACGCCTCCCCTCCAATATGAACACTTAGCTATGCATGTTTTTTCTTTACTTTATTACAATTGTTATTACTAAATAACTAGTACAAAATTTCAGATCTAACTAGTGTGTAAGGATTTTTAATATTTATATATAACGTTTAAACCAAAAATTTCCCTTTTCCAGCAGGATTGAATTCCCGCCTAGGTGTGCGTGAAGTTGCCACCTTCCGAACCACGAGTACAAAGAAAACTGAGTCTCTCAGTTCATGTTCTCGTGTCTCATTTCAAAGACACGATGTTCGTAGGATTTAAATGATTACTATATGAACGTGACAAAAAAATTGCATTACAAAAAAAAACACTATGACTAAATTAATAATTATGCTTAATTAAGATTCATACTGGACTAGCTTTAAGCTGCTGTGGCATATCTATGTACTTAGAACTGAATGTTGGTTGTATTTTCGGCGAAATCTATACTAGTTTGGTAATTCAAAGCACTGCGTACGAATTTCCACCACCCTGTGTTCTGTGGTTGGTATTATCTTCATATGTTTGTAGGTACTTGTATTTGGCGGCTTGGGTAAATTTGAAATCTTCTAATTTGTTTGCTTATCTATGAATACCTCGATATTAGGATCTTTTTTTGTTTCAGATGCGGCGGCGTCTCTAGATGTTCTTGTGCGTCGCTGGATTTGGAAGTTTTTGGACACTTTCAAATCATTCTCTGCGGCGCCTTCCGCTTATGCCTAGTGACAACCTCGCCACGACGACTTGTCTTCAAATTCTTTTTCGCCCACCTTTTCTAACCGAAAATCTCGGACTTAAACTTTTAGCAATTTTTTTTCTATTTACTTTAAAAATAAAAGTTCAAAAATGTCATTAAAATCTTTTCGTGCCTCACTGCTTCACGACAGTGAAGCCTTTTCTATACCTTCTTTCCAATATTTGCCACCGACTTCGGTAAATTTCCTGTACATAAACTAGATTTTTCCACTGTCTTACGGATTATTTCCATTATACACTCAATTCTCTTTTTACACGGAAATTGGTTCCAGGAAAACACGTGCATAGTTATTAAAAAAAAGTAGTTCAGAAAATATTAACACATTCTAGTTGCTGTCACAAATAAATTTGATTGTATGCACTAAAAGGGAATTCCCCTATATTTGTGCTATTTACAATTGTTCTGACCAGTAAATTTGCTTGTATGCACAAAAAGGGAATTCCCCTAATTTGTGATATGAACGCAAAAATTAAATTTAACCAAAAAAAATTTAAGCCGAAAAGATTTTGAATCGTGCTAAATGGAATGAAATGGAAATGAATAAAATCGTGTAGAAAAATTTTAAATTTGTTTATTTTCAAACCGTGTTATATCAAAATCGTGTAAAACACGACCGTGTAAAAACACAATGGAGTGTATACCCATTTTATTTCGTATTTTACGTTGCTGCTAAGGCTTTACCATTTTCTGTATAGAAGAATTTAATTTGGAATTTTCCACATGGATGGACATACTTCCCCCCTTCACATCTTACCCACCCCTATCAATTTCCTAATATTAAATCATAAATTTTCTGTTTCGCAAACAGGAGCTCATAATTGTGTAGGTAGGAACACTTTTGATTCCTTCTTTCCGTCCTTCTTGTTATGTTGGACATCAATTCATTCATCTTACACCCTGTTTCATTCATTAGTAATTTATGTTTTCAACTGGCAATGCTGTTACCATGATATCATATTAGCTTACGGCAACTTAAGTGAGGAATAATACTCTTAAAAAACCCGCTTGTTCACAATACCTTATTAATGCCCACTCTGCGACATATTTTGCAAATGTCATTTGAAGTATAACCTTGAACCGCAACAGACGAATCGATGGCGACGATTGCGAAAAATACAAAGGAATACGTCGTTGAGCTCTCTCACGTCGTCGTAAAATTTTCTAATTTTCTGACAACCTTTTCCGATTTTCTCATTTTTTTAAAAGCAGTATGTCCTACTTTTCGATGAAATACTTCAAATTCCCCAAAAAATGTAAAAAAATTTGACAAACAATTTGTCAAACAAGGAAAGTATTCAAATTATTTTTATTTAAAACAAAATGTAAATAATTTATGATGACAGAGGTCACTCAATCGAAGATTTCGAGACAGAGAAGTAGTTGTTGTTTGCGATGTCGCACCGTTGCGTTGTGATACACAGTAATGCCTAGAACACAATTGGAAGCACAATTATCTCTGACACGCACACAATTGGGCCTCGCGCACAAAAAACAAAATCTTTCATTTCTGTCAATTCTCTTGTGTAAACAATTTGAATATATACAGAAGCAGAAGAAGAGCTTGTGCACAAAAGCTGTCAAAATAGAAATAGAGCTATCTCACGGACATGCGTTTCTTTATCTAAACACAAATGTTCGTAGATAACTAATTTTTTTCTTGAATCCCATAATAGCCTGTGTAAATTTGACAGTTGATTTTGTGTTTAGTGTTTTGTTCGTCCAATTGTGTTCAAGGCATAAAGCTCAGTTCTCTAAACGCAATCATCGTAATGCTATGTTTACACCGACCCCAAATGCGCATTTGTAATTACTCATTTGAAAAGTGTTTACACCGCCTTGTTTGCATTTCGTTTGACATTGATCAGACCAAATTTATGCTTTTTGTTTGCTTGGTTTTTTTTACAATTGTTTTTTGACAGCTAATTGACATTATTTCCCTTCCATTTCCCTTGTTTTGTTTTGGGATTTTATTTTTCTCTACGACAGGCTGATTCGAAATATTATTTTACAACTCGTTTGGATTTCATTTCGCCAAAATGAGATGATTTCGATAATGAGTGATTTGGCAATTTGTATGGGAAATGGGATCATTTGGCTTCTCATTTCTGGTTTTTGGGCGTAATGAGCCATTTAGCGTAGGTGTAAACGTGGTATAAAAGTTATCCAATGAAAAATTTAAGAAGCGGGGTGGTTAGAAGCGTAAAGCAAAATCGTTACGTTGCGTTGCTATGGAATAAGGCTGTTAATCTCTTGTTTCAACAACAAACAACAACAAAAATTGCAATAAAATCAGAGTTGCTGTCTATCCACAACGAAATTACAACCTTTTTACTTTCTGACAACCTTTTCAGATTTTATCATTTTTTTAAAACCGTATGCCCTACTTTTCGATGAAATTCTTCAAATTCCCCAAATAATGTAAATAAATTTGACAAACAATTTATCAAACAAGGAAATTATTCAAATTATTTTAATTTAAAACAAAATGTAAATTTATGATGACAGATGTCACTGATTTGAAGATTTCGGGACAGAGAATTCGATATTGGTTGCGACGTCGCACTTTGCGTTGTGGTTATACAGTAACTGTGGTACCTAAATAAGTGCGTCGTGCGTTGCGTGTCTGTCAAAATGAAATTGGAACACGCACTCTTATGCCTTGAACACAATTGGACGAACAAAACACTAAACACAAAATCAACTGTCAAATTTACACAGGCTCTTATGGGATTCAAGAAAAAAATGAGTTATCTACGAACATTTGTGTTTAGATAAAGAAACGCATGTCCGTGAGATAGCTCTATTTCTATTTTGACAGCTTTTGTGCACAAGCTCTACTTCTGCTTCTGTATATATTCAAATTGTTTACACAAGAGAATTGACAGAAATGACAGATTTTGTTTTTTGTGCGCGAGGCCCAATTGTGTGCGTGTTCTAAGCAAAAGATACAGAGACAAATGTGTTTAGTATTTGTTCGTCCAATTGTGTTCAAGGCATTATGTAAGTGGCTAAAATAAGAAACGCACTGACGGAGACCCTTTCGAATTTCCAATTTTGGCATGCGCTACGAAGTGAAGTTGGCGGCAGATATCAAAAAAATGTTCATGTGCGTGTGAATGTGTAAGGCCCATATTACATTGCAAACAGTTGTTCGATCAAACAGTCACATTGTTATTGTTTTCTGTATAAAGCTGTCAACTCTCAGTTCATCCGTGAGAGAATGAAAACGGATGAACTGTTGGCACAGCAAATAATCTGTTTGCAGGCGATGCGTGCAAACTACAAACAGAACAGAATTGTTGTGTGGTGTAATAAAAAAGTATGCATGTTTTGGAGTGAAAAAGCTGCACTTATGCCGGAAAAAGGAGGATTGCGTGAAAATAATTGCACAAAGCAACTCTAATTATGTATATATACTACGGAAAGTGTTTGACTGTTTGTGTTTGCAATGTAACATAGCAAGCAAACAGATTTGACGGGAGAGTAAAATAGTTCATTTCTTTGGACTGTTTGATCGAACAACTGTTTGCAATGTGATATGGGCCTAAGGAAAGTCAGTTGTTGCTGACCTCAACAACAACCCCAAAAAGTGGGGCAACTTCCGGTTTCGGCTTTACAGCCCTTTGAAAACTGAAATTTAAATACTTATATCTCCTAAACTATGATAGATATCGGATTGGCATAGGAACCCTAATTTGTTCGTCTGTTTTCTTCAACATATACATTTACATTTTATGTGTATAGAACTTTTTCTCTTAAAGGTACGTTTACATTTCTAGTAGAAGGACGTTTTATCTGCAATCCTGTATATAATATTTAAATACCTTAAGTTGCTGTTTCGTGAAAGAATGGTGGCGGGCAAATAACTGTCGAACGAAAGAATATACAATTATTGTTTGAGGACGCCAAAGCTGTTTAAATATTATTCTTCAGTACTGTTCTCTCTGACTTATAATATGTCACAATTTAATTTTGTTAACGAGATCGGCAACGCATATTCAATGGATGGCGAAACGACGAGGGGTCCTATCCCTCGCTGGCAGAAAAAGATTGAGGCATCGTCCGCTAGTTTAAATAGCAGTGTTAATGTTTCCCGTTCGATTTTATCTTTATCCTATAATACTAGCTTCTCTGGTTTAAATTCACTGACTAAGACGCCGAGTAAAAGCATAGACAGCAGAGGTAGGAATGTAAGCACATTCGTCAGTCATTTTAACTCATACATATTAACTAGGTAGGAAGACACCCACGCCTAATAAAGGCTCAAAAACTCCAAGTGGTGGCGACCGTTTTATTCCGAATCGAGGAACCAGCAATTTTGAATTGGGACACTACCTGGTAAGTTAAGTTAATCAGGTTAATTCAACTATTTACATTTTCTGTTCTCTAGATTAAGCAAGAACAAGATAAATCGGATAATGATGAAGATAACGATAGGGGAAGTTGTATTGCAAACAAATATACTCCATTAAAAACCGATCGCCAGAAACTGCTTTCAGAATCCATGCAGGTGGCTGATACTAAGACTTCACGTATTCTTTGCTATCAGAACAAAGCTCCTGCTGCTCCAGAATCTCACCAGAATCCTCATAAGGTAGTCTATTCACAGAAGACACCCATATCGACAAAAAGCGGTTCCCGTTACATACCAACTACTTCCGATCGCATTTTGGATGCTCCTGATATTGTTAATGATTACTGTAAGTCTAAAAAACTTGCAACTTGTGAGAATGTAATTTTTACGTATTTAGTTATAAACCGATATAAGAATTTATATAGAATAAGAAGAAAAACCACTTAAAAACTAACCCTCGAACTGTACTAACTATAAATTTACATAAATTGATTTCAATCTCCGTCCGTCTTCCATCCATACTTTTTAATCCCGTTGTGTAACTTCTTTTTATTGACAATAACATCTTGTATTGTCTCACTGTTATAGACCTTAACCTTATGGATTGGAGTACCGACAACATTGTTACTGTGGCGTTGGGAAATGCGGTCTATCTGTGGAGTGCTGAGACTGGTAACATTGAGCAACTCGTCGAATACGAAGAGGGTGATCATGCATGCGCTCTTTCGTGGATACAGGAAGGACAAATTCTCGCAATTGGGAATAATGCAGGCGCAGTTGAGCTGTGGGATTGTTCCAAAATCAAACGCCTTCGTGTCATGGAGGGCCACTCGGCACGTGTTGGTGTTTTAGCATGGAATTCTTTTCTAGTCTCGTCGGGTAGCAGGGATGGATCCATTATACATCATGATGTTCGAGCGCGAGAGCACAAAGTAGCTACTTTAGCTGCACATACCCAAGAGGTTTGTGGTTTAAAGTGGTCCACTGATTTTAAATATTTGGCCAGCGGCGGTAATGATAACCTCGTTAATGTTTGGGCTGCAGCTGGTTCTAGTAACGTCGGCACATCTAATGCAGTACTTCATACATTAAACCAGCATCAAGCTGCTGTTCGTGCCCTTGCCTGGTGTCCATGGCTACCACACGTTCTTGCAACCGGCGGAGGCACCGCAGACCGCTGCATAAAATTTTGGAATATTAATAATGGGACTTTAATAAACTCTGTTGACTCGAAATCTCAGGTTTGCTCCCTTTTATGGTCACGCAGCTATAAGGAACTTATTTCAGCGCACGGATTCGCAAACAATCAATTAACAATCTGGAAATATCCGTCGATGGTAAAGCAGGCCGAGCTTACTGGTCACACATCACGTGTTTTACAAATGGCTATGTCCCCCGACGGAAGCACAGTCATTAGTGCTGGTGCTGATGAAACACTAAGATTATGGAATTGCTTTGCTCCCGATCCACACATGTCGAAAAAATCATCCACAGCCATCAGCAAATCAAAACAAACATTTCTTCGTCAAAGTATACGTTAAGTTCTTAATTATATTTTATTAAATATGTACGTAAACTTTCCTCATCACTTTGGCTGACATATTTTTAAATAGTATAGCATTATATATTTTGTGTTCTTTTTTCAATTATTTTACAATTAAATGAATTTAGAAACCAGTACACAAGACCCTTTGTTTGAAATAATTGTGAACATTTCTTTTTCATTTTTTTTTTTGTAAATCCAAATTTTCGATTTGAAAATATATGCCGGGCCGATCATTGTTATTACCTTGGAACTGACTCAGAAAAGAATAAATTGGAATAGTTTTTACACAACTGGTTTTTTTATTTAAAAATCGATTAGGTAAGTGCATACACGTTGCAATATCCTAAACACAAAGTCGAATTTATGTAAATCCTACTAGTATTTGTCAATATATATCTTATGTTGAAAAAAGGTTTAACCACCGATTGCAATTACATTTTCCCCCCTATATATTTTTTTTTCCTAATATCAACATTAACATACATATTTATCTAAATACTTGCCATGTGTTCGGGGATTGTATACTGCGGTATAAAATTTTTAATGACTTCTATTTACGAAATGAGATATTGTATTAATTGGAGGGAGAAGACTGTAAATGTATATTACACTATAACTGCATAATCAATAGAAAGGTTTTATGGAAGCACTTTTATTCATTTTATAAAGAGTATTTCAGAAGGATTTCAATACGACAAAATAATTTATTTTGGTTTTCTTTATTACATATTCGACAATCGCAGTGATTAATGAGTTTGAAGAGCGTACTAATTCAAACATATGTACATCATGCGAATACATATCTGAAATCTTATTTATGCATAGAAGCACTTATATAATTAAAATGACAATTTAAAACTATATTAGTGTGTTAAATAGATGTGTGTATGGTAAATATATATTGTACAACTTTCTAGTATACAACACAGGTTGTAAATACAGAGTTGGGTCATTACGTTAAAAATGTAAATCCAATTTTAAAGTTAAAAGTATAAAATGGACACATTTTGCTCTAAGCAATTTTAAGTATCCACATTTGTAAACCAAGTTAATTGGAGAACTTTAATATCTTAGCAAACTTATTTCTATCTCTAGTAGTATTGTATCTAATTTTCGTATATGATGGTTTATGATTTATTATGGACCATGCCTAGAACAGATCTTATATATACATATAGATACACATATATTTTATGTGAATGTTTATGTAATTATACAAGGTATAACGTATGTGTGCCAAAAAGCTACAACGTGTAGGTTGGGTCAAGACAAGAAAAAAATCGTTTGGGAGGTAGGGGGGGTCAATTTCCTCCCGTTTAAGCGGGAGGGAGCATTTTCTAAAAACCCGACTTAACATCGGAAAAATTATTAAAAAATAACGATGATATCTAGATCATTCCTAAATACGGAATTTGAAAGCCAAATATGTGCTCCTTAACCTCCTGTTTAAGGCCTCAAACACAACGCAGCTTCAGCTTTTTCGACGGGTTTTTTAAGTCGGAATAAAATGCAAAGTTTCAGACATCAACGGCTGCTATCGTTTTTTTACGTTCATAAAAAAGAATTAGAACTTTTATGAACAGAAAAATAAAAATATCTTAAAATTATTGACAAACTACTTATAATTGGGGCATTGGCACGTCTGCACGTCCTAGCTTTTTGGTACACCTTATGCGTTACTCCCTGTATAGATGTACATACATATATACGTTGTAGATATATAGCCATATACGTACGTTATACATAATATATCTATATACGAGTAAGCTACATTAGCAACATTAAAAATGACTTCAAACGGAAATGCGCATAACATGAATTAAAAATAATACAAATTTTACATTTAAATAAAGGATATGTTATTGCTCTAGTCTAGAACATGTACACATTGTGGCTGATATTTCATGGATCTAGTTGATTATAATAGACCCAAGTTACAAGTGAATATTTTCGAAATTACGTTAATAATTTTCCCGAACCACAATTTGTTTCAAAATCCTTTTAAATTACAGATATTAAATCTTGTACAAGAATAATAACCAGGAATTGGATTAAAAACCACAAAGCTTTTTATTACTACGATCAGAGATCTGTTCCTACATATCGTCGTCTTGAAATCTGATTCTCAATTGCATATTTTTGGAAATTCATGCAAACAGTTTTGTTTGATGTTAATACATGTACTGCTACGGCTGTGTTGGAATAAAAGACTGCGTATATCATAACTCGGAAGTAGCTGATTTATACATAACTTTAACTATTATATTCATGCAAGATCTTAATATTTGAGAACTTAGTTATAAAATTAATATTATCAGCAAAAATACATATGATAGATATGATAAAACGTATCCAGGGAACACATTTTGGAAAAATTAAAACAATTGTGATAATAATAATTTTTTAAAAGTTAATCTTTTTTATGTTTGTCTTGATTCGTTTTATATATCTTCAATGCTACGTTGACTAATACTAAGTTTCGAAAATATTTTTGTAACTGTGTGTAAAATAGAATCTATGAATATTACCAAAATTTTAATATGTATAAACACACATTTATTTTCATAGATTATTAGTATGTTTGAAATCATCATTAACTCATTATAGTTCTTAAATAAGGTTTAAAAATATTTTTCAAATATTCAATTCGATCAGTTGAAAAATAATGAATTTAAGAAACAAGAAATTATATTGAGAACTAGTACTGTTTGTATTTTATTGTAAATTACATTAAATTAAATATTTTAAATGGTATTCATTTTTAAATTAAATTTATATCATAAAAAATATGCCGATGTTATCTATAATTGATTTAACATAAATGTAATGCGAAAGTTGCACACGTTTGAAATTTACTTTGGAAAGCGTGGTTTAAACTTCTTAAAAGGCATTCAATGTTCATCACCTTATATACAATGACGGCCTAAGCAGAATACCTGAAATTAAATTATATCCCGTATACATATTAATGTATATATATAATTATACATTTATTTGTATATGTAGAACAAAGATCCGTTTTCCATTTGCATTCTTAAAATACATACACACATTTCTATATGAGTAACAATCCATGACTTTTAAAGCATTTATAATATTCATTTCCTGTTTTTTAATTTCGTATTTAAAATACACAAAAAATTACTATAAATTGTTTTTGATATATATTATTTATCTTTAAATTACCTTCATATATAAAAATCAATAAATTTAATATTGCACGCGAATTTCTAATTAAAAAATTAATATCGAATACAAATGGAAAACATAGACTGAGAAAAACAAGATTAAGGTGAAAAAGAACCACGAGATTCAAAAAACAAATCCAAAATACTTTGATCAGCTAAATTTATGTTATAATCTTACATTTATATTCACCACAACTGTCTGCTATGTTAGTTTTTCTAAAAGTTAAATTATTGTTAGTAAACCACCGGATGTTGCTCAACGTTTCCTGGTAGATGTTGGAGTTGCATGGCTGCCCGGGCTATTGCACTAGGATCAGCTTGTATTAATGCGATCGGCACTTGTGGCGGTTGTGATTGCGGATGGGCTTGTTGTTGCTGTACGGCTTGTTGTTGATGGTGTGCTTGTTGCTGTTGTTGATGTTGACGCTGTTGTTCTTGCTGATGTTGATGGTGAGCTGCTTGCTGTAGAGAAAGTTGCAGCAATTGTTGCTGTTGGAGCTGTTGATGCTGATGCTGTTGAGCTTGTTGTTGCTGATGTTGTTGTGCTTGTTGTTGTTGTTGTTGCTGCTGCTGCTGCTGATGTTGCTTTTGATTGTTATGTGAAGTTATTGTGGTAGTGACAAGAGGCACAAGTCCAGGTGCCAACTGAATTGTGTTAGGAGCTCCAGCAGCTGACACACCGGCAGTAATCTGTTGTATCGTATGCATTGTTGGGGCTTGGTGAGGAACTAGAGGCAACAAAAAAAAGGAAACAAGAAAGTACGAATTACGTAAAATATATGTTTATAGACATGTTTATAAAAGTGAAGAAAATTTCCTATCGAACACGTAGGTGTATAACCGTTTTCGTTTTCGCACCAAATCTTTCCCTTCAGCAAAACATCTTTATATCCAAGCGAGGACAGATCCTACAATATATCCTGTCAGCTCACCTAATCAATTAACCGCTCTGTGAAACTTATTGTTATCATAAATGTGTGCATCCATTTAAATAAAAACGTATAAAAATTCACACGCTAGACAATAGTTTTTGTTTTGAATTGTTTTTAGTTCTGTATATATATATGTATATATGGTTGAAAACATAATCTTGTAATCTCAAAAGCAAAGTAAATATTAAGTTTCTTCTAACGTTGTAATACAAATAAGGAGGCATAGTAATATTATTGTAGGTTTAGGTTTTCTCGTAAACAATTGGCTTGCGTCAGATGAGCTGTGTATGTCTGATCATACTTAAATTCGGTTCGATTTGGCGTACGCCAGTAGAAAAAGAGTAATCCGATATCAACAGAAAAAGAATACGAACTGGGAAGCATATAGCGAACAGTTAAGTTCGTCGATACCCTCAATCAAAATACCCTCAAGAATCGACATCATAAACAAATTGAAGCTTGTAGCAGAGTTCGGTGGCCGCTCCATCATCTCGGTCTTTGAGGACAAAACTTTACGAAAGACCAAGAGTGTTAACAGGAAAACACCATGGTGGAATGGACACCTAGGAAACCTTAGGAAGCTTAAGGAAACGGAAGAACGATTGGCCCTATTAAAAAGCTTCCTACTCGGTAGCCCTTACTGAATACAATAAGGAAATTAGGAAAGCCAAGAAGGTATCTTCCAGACAGTACTGTGACAAGATTTCGGATATCCAGTCTGGATGTCGCCTGATAACGATTCTGGCTAATGATAAAGCCATTCCTATTGGCAAGCTGTCCAAAATCGGTGGCGGTTTCACCCTCGATAAGAGAGAGTGCCTGGAAGCTCTGCTTTTCTTGAAAACTCTGCTTTATTGCTGTGAAACTTCGCCAAACACTCGATTGAAACATCCTCACGACGCTGTTTTTGTTCCATTGTGAATAATCGCGGCACCCAATTTTTTTCATGTTTACGTTTACAAATTCACTGAGAGCGTTCACTATTGATGGCTGCCAAACAAATACTGAACAACGTAGCGTCATCAAACTTCAAACTTAAGTTTTATAAAGGTGGTACTCTCTACCATAGTCGTTCTTTTCAAACAACCGCCATCTATATGTCAGATCGGGTACTTCTGGGACTACCCTCGTACTATGATTTAAATAGTACTGTCTAATGAGCAATATGCTTATGCCAAAGGAGCAATATAATCCAAAGAAATTTATATGATTGCTCTCCTGGATATTGAATGGCCTTCAATAATACATCTTTTGAATTCATTGGCACCGCTCTGATAAACTTTGGCCTGATAAACTTTTGGACTGTAGTGAGGTGGATAAAGAACATGCTCCGCGGCAGGATCATAAAGTCGAACATCGACGAAGTGACCCTTTCTGTGACAACTACGGTGGGTTGTTCCCAAGATCTCTGAGTGCTCTCTCAACACGCTGAATTCACTGGGAATCCATGCCATAGGGTATGCAGTCATCGTCAGAGTGAGGTTTGAGGACACCGTATCGGAGATCCTTGAGATGGTACTAATTGAGGTACAGAGATGGTGTAACAAAGTTCAATTCTCTGTAAACCGAAAAAAGACAGTTATTGTACCTTTTACCAATAGACGGAAATTAGTCGGTCTAAAAGAACCACACTTATACGGGGGAAACAATACCATTCTCCAAGAGTGTAAAATACTTGGGTATAGTTCTTGACAGTAGACTATCGTGGAATATGGATCGCATAATAAACAAGGCTACTCAGGCTTTGTGGATTTGTAGAAGGGTATGCGGAATGAATTGGGAGATTAAACCCAAATGAATTCTAATGCTTTACCACATGATAGTGAGACCAGTAGTGACGTATGCGGCCATAGTATGGTGGACGAAGACACAAGAACTGTCCACAATACGAATGCTGGAAAGGGTGCAGAGGCTGGTAGCCGTCTGGTCCTTTTACGGACTTTTAAACGGGCCCTTGGTATCCTAAAGGCCACTTATCAATCCTGAAAACTTTGGAACAGACTGAGGAGTTTTTAATGCCCTTGGATGAAACTCTACCGGTATGCCGCTCCCAGAAAAACATCACAGCTGTAATCCCAGACAGGGAATTAACCTGGAAAAGAGAGAACTATCAGACAGCATCGTACGATTGTGTGTGGTACAAGACACACGAGGGCACAGGGTTCGATGGTTTGATGCCTGCAGCAGGACGGGCTACACTGTAAGTCTATCTCATCCGAAAACATAAACGAAAGAAAAACGTAGTAATTTACACAGATAACTATGAGGCACTTAAAGCTCTGAATTCCTACGTAATAACATCGAAACTAGTCCTGGAAACGGCAACTATTCTTTTCGAACTAGTTAAGAGCAACCGGATAACCTTATATTGTATACCGGTGAACAGGGGTTTTGATGGCAATGAAGAGGCCGATGGACTGGCTAAGTCTGGTTCGGCTGAGGCATTCGTTGGACTGGAACCTTTATTCGGAGTAAACAAATCCCTATTCAAACACCTCATGGAAAAATGGGCGCTAGGAGAGGCAAACAAATACTGGGCCCAAACTATAGGACAGAAATGCACAAAACGGCTTTTCACAGTAGTCTTCGCACAGGTCAGTCTTCGGAAGGAAATAGTGGAGCGCTCAGAGACGGCTGAGCTAAGTCACCCACAACTTATGAAATTCATAAGAAAAACTGGAGTTTTTCAAAAAGCATTCGCAATAGTCATCCCTAATAGATATTATGCTTATTCTATGATGTTATGAACCTAAGCTTGATAAATACATATGTTGTGTCAAATAAAGAGCGATAGCGGCAGTAACCCCTCAAAGAAAGAGACTTTCCATTTACATTGGCTAGCATTGGCTAGTAACTTTAAGACGTTCCAATAAAATAAATATTGAAGATATTTTAACATTAAAAACCAAATGCTCGATTTCCAGCATGCACATTCGAACATACTTATGAAATAGAATTTAGATTGCGAGATCAAATCCCATTGCAAGTGTGAAACGCTGAAGCCGGAAAAATATGGGTGGTGTATGTATTTACATCACGCATATAATGTAATAACATATATTCACATTTTCACAGCGTTTGGAAACGTGCAAATTAATTAACTGATTTGCAACGAATTCAATACAATAACAATTCACAAAAAGAGCGTGGCGCGCTCAAACACAAAAAAATGCTCCTATCTCATGCTTGATTCCGAAACCGGGCTGCATAGAGAGAGCATGTAAAACACAAAAAATGCAATGGATTTGACAAAAACAACTTGTGGTGTGTGTACAATTATTTGCTTCTAAGGCTCTTCTAGTCTCTAATTCGTATTAAGTTATTAATTGCAAAACAACGAAGCTTATATAGCGAATGTTGTACAAAAATAAAAACACCGACAAAAGGATCGCTGATGAGGAACGTTGGCATGTTCCGAAATAGCTATACGATCTTGCCAATTAGGTTGCGAGTTCAAATCCCATTGCAAGTGAGAAACGCTGAACCCGGAAAAATATGGGTGGTGTATGTATTTACATCACGCATATAATGTAATAACATATATTCAAATTTAGATTACCCTTGCATTTTATTTTTATGAAACTAAACTATGTATTAAGTTTACAATTTTGTTTTACTAAAATAACCGAAAATGTATTTCTTTTTAATAATTTTCTAAGAAAGCACTTATTTTTAACAATTTATGAAACGAAATGGTTGATGTGTTATTAGTTTTATAACTTTTGTTATCTTACTTATGATTGGGTTTATTTCTTGCTTTATTGCCGTCAGAATTCCTGCTGGAATTTGTGGATGCGGCACTGGGGGTGGTGGCATCACTGCATCTGGATGATTCATTTTCATGTGTCGCTTTAAATTACCACGTTCGACAAAAGCTTTACTGCACAAGGTGCAAGCATGTGGCTTTTCTCCAGAATGTGAACGCATGTGTGAGACAAGGTGTCCTATAATAAATGTTTTTTTCGTGATGTAAATTATAATAATTATATGATTATATTTTTACCTTTGCAAATAAAATTTTTTGGACATTTTTCGCATGCAAATGGACGTTCACATTCTTGCCCTTTAGTGTGACTACGCTGATGGAAGAGTAGGTTTCCCTTCAGTGGAAAAGATTTTCCACATGTTTCACAGGCAAACGGTCGATCTCCAGTATGACATCGAGACATGTGATTGATAAGATGTTCCTTACGAGTAAACGGTTTATTGCATACGTTGCAACAATGTGGATTGTCACTAGAATGTTGGCGCATGTGATTATTAAGATGCTCCTTGCGTGTGAATGTCTTCTGACAATATTCGCACTTATGCGGTGAGTCGCCGGTGTGCAGTCGAATATGATTGGTCAAATGTTCCTTTCGGGTAAAGGTTTTCTTGCAGTAACTACAACGATGTGGTGATTCACCAGTGTGCTGACGGACGTGGTTTGTTAGGTGCTCCTTGCGGGTGAATGTCTTAGTACAAAAAGTGCACTTGTGTGGTGACTCGCCTGTATGTTGACGTATGTGGTTAACCATGTGATCTTTGCGAGTAAACGCTTTGGTACAGTAGGTACATTTGAAGGGTGTCTCACCAGTATGTTGGCGTATGTGATTTACTAAGTGTTCCTTTCGTGTGAAGGTCTTTAAGCAATACGTACAGCGATGCGGCGATTCTCCGGTATGTTGTCGAACATGATTCAGCAAGTGCTCCTTACGAGTAAAAGTTTTCGAGCAAAAGTCGCAACGATGAGGTGTCTCCCCTAGGGGATGGGTGGAAGGATCTGTTACAAATTTATAAAATATGTAGTTATATGCTTACAAATACAAACCTGTGTGCCATAAAATATGATTGGTAAAGTGTTCTTTTCGACTAAAACTCTTACCACATATCTCACATCGAAAGGGTGTGTCATTTGTGTGAGATCGCATATGATTGGCTAAATGCTCTTTTCTTGTATACTTCTTACCGCAGACTTCACATTGGTGGGGGGTTTGTCCTGAAACCAAAATTATAGATTTGATCTTAATTTATATTTAGAACTTTTCAAATGTATATAGCATATACAGGGTTAGGCGACGAAACTGTTACGTATTCAAACGTCCATATTTTTTTTGGGTGAAATTATTTTTTATTAATTCAAATTACACAAATGTGTGGAAATAGTAAAAATTTTAGAATCCATTCACTTTAGCTCGATGTGGTCACCTTTTGCCTTGATTCTATGAACTGCTCAAATCCAGCAGCGCAAGCTACCTAAGGAGGGAGGCGTGGCTAAACGGACGCACTCTGATGGCAGAATACTGAAAACCGGAAATTCATATGCAGAAGCCGCTAGAGAATGGGACGACAGGCTTTGTTTTGCCGTCATTTGCACGACAACCAGGAGAAACTTGATGCCTGGAATGATGACCTTACGGACCTCTTTCTTGCCTCCGATGATGGTTTGCCAGTTTTCCAAATCAACCACTACCGGTTTTCTAAGGGTATATTTCTAGTACAGGTAGCTACCGAGGGCTGTATTGAACGACTCCACAGGATGGAGGACAATTTGCCAGAGCTTTGGGATGGAGCTCAATTGCGACTTGTCACAAGGAAGGACATCCCAGAGCTTAAGAAACCATTTTTTTGCGTGACGATTTCACGAATATATCTTCGGGTACGATCCTGAAATTACTGGGAAAACATAACCCGGGTCTGAAGGTAGAGATCTGGGAAGCATTCCGCCGGAAGGAAAGGGCATTCCTTAGTTGGCATCGACCAAGACTCCCTGAAGACCCTGTGCACAACCGAAGGACGGGCGTTTTTGCTGTCAACCACCGTCACCATAAAGATGGGGAATAAGCCTTCCCGGTGGTCGCTGAAGCAGCAGATTGGCTTACACCCGAGCTGAAAGACCTACGGAGACACAGTCGGAGGATTTTTAACCGAGTGAAAAGGTTAGGTACGACCACGCTTTGGAATGATTACCATGATGGGCTAAGAATAAACTTAGAGAGGCCAAGAGACTCCTGGAGGTTATTCTGCGAACAAGTTGACGCAGTAAACAAGGCAGCTAAGATCAAGAAACTACTATCGACTACTAGTGACAGGGAAGGACGGCGTCCCAATAAGGGACGTTGAGAGTTCTATAAAGACACTAATGAACTAACACTTCCCAAACTGTCTTGGCGCAAGCCAACAGGACAGGGATGCATGATCATAGGGATGGAGTGACGATAACACGTCACATGGTAAGAAAAGCCATAAACAGCTTTAAACCGTTCTAGGTTGCAGGAGCGGATGGTATCTTCCCGGCAATGATTCAACGCTGTGAGGAGATACTAGAGCACAGACTAGCCTCACTTTTTACGGCATGCATTCCAATGAGATATACGCCAATAGCATGACCACTACAGTGGGTCACAGTAGTCAACAGTCTCTTGATGGCGATAACGGAGGAAGGCCTTCACGTGGTCTTTTTCTTTTTGGCGTTGTGTCAAAAAGGCTTGGGTCGAGGTTGAAACATGAACCTAGACACTAAAGCTCGACGCAGTAGTAATCGAAACAAAGGGAGAGCTGTCGTACACAGAAATCCTACGTAAAGTAAAAGCGGACCCAAAGCTTGGCGACCTCAGCGAGTCTGTATCTAATATACGAAGTACCCAGAAAGGAAAACCAGAACGGTGAGAAGGCAGAACAATTTATATCAATAATAGTAGATACTCTGGGTAATCAAACGGCCGTAGCCTAAAGCCAAGAGTCTGGATTGACATAAGAGACATAGACGAAATTACCACTAGGGAGGACAATCAACTTAACAGCTGACAATACATATGTTTCAGGTTTCTGGAATTCGGACATATCTCCAAACATTGTAAAAATTAATGCGACCAGTCCAATTGCTGCAGAATATGCGGCATAGGGCCACATTGGAAAGGAGTGCAATAACGATACGCTCTGCATGGCCTGCAAAACAGATGTGGCGAAAGATGCCAAACACTCAGCAGGCAGCAACAGGTGTCCTTTATTCAGGAAGGCGTTAACTGAGCGTGGTGCAAAATGAAGATTATCCAGATAAACTTGAATCATTGTCAGGTCGCCCAAGACCATTTGGTCAAGCGGTGAGTTCAAAATTATGCTATATACACTGGTAGCAGATGCCAGATCAAGGTTCCCAATTATTATAGGCGGTGATTTTAATGCATGGGTAATCGAATGGAGGCAGCCAATTCACTAATGCAAAGGACCGGAACATCCTCGAAACGTTCGCATTACTGGACGTCGAATTGGTAAACACTGGTAGAGTGGACACATATAACAAGCTCCATTATAGACATCACTTTCGTTAGTTCGAGCTTGAAATGGTGGGTCAGTGACCATTACACACACCATAATGCAATCATTTTCGAAATCAAAACGAATAAAAGGAAAGCTACATACACAACATCGCAAAGTACACGGTCCCAGGTGGAAGGACAAAGACTTTGATGAGGAAACGTACGAGGAAATAATTGCATCGTATTACCCGAAACACCTGTCAGCTGAACTACTCTCGCAACTGCTTACATCAAGGATAACGGCCGCATGTGATGCATCGACCGTATGCAGGTCCATACGAGGTAGTGGAACGAATTTCAGATTATGTTTTTAAAATCAACATCGAAAACGTACTACCAACTGTAAGCACTGAACGCATCAAACCAGCCTTTTTTAAACAGCCGAACAACCCATGCATCGAGTCGCCTACAACAGAATTGAATGCGCCACTAAACACGCAACTCAAGACTTACCCAACCATTAAACGGGTTAGATTCGCGACTCAACAATAGTTTCATCGCTCAGGGGGGCTGCTGTAGGCACTCAAAAAAGATGCTCACGCCACCTAGGTGCTAGCAGCCGCGAAGCAACAGGGCAGTCAACTTTCAAAAGAAAAATCTGTCATTCTTCTGTGTGGATATTTTAAAGCACGAGGTTTTGTTAGGCCGTGGTTATGCTACCGAGCAAAACTCGGTGGGAAATTTCTCTAATTTTTGTGACCGGAGTCCGTGCAAAAAGAGTGGTTACGCTTGTGCTTGACCCACGCTTGCTGTCTTCAAATATGTATATTTTTCCTCATCTTCAATAGCAACCCGTCTACTACACAAATGAGAAAACGTATTATTTTAGATGTTGTTTTCGACGCGATGGAAGACCAAATGTTTATATTAATTGAAATGTGTTTAACATATATAAAGTCGTAATATTTTGGAAGGATAATCACAAGAATATAATTGATAGATTTATCAGTTAATTCCATTTTTTCACTCCACATTACAATACTTTTGTGAATATTGAGACTAAGCAACACCGGTTTGCTTGGTGTCCTCGGTGTACGCTAGACCGAGTTTTCGTGCCGGTGTGAGAGTGATGTTGAGAACAGAAAAATATCCCATTCTCTCTTTTACACACAAAACAACAAAAAAAAGTCCTACTTGCCAAGCAAAACTCGATAGCATAACCACGGCCTTACAATATGCTAAAAGAACTTCAAGACTGTAATCGCCATAACTACTTTTGAAATAATTTTTACTTTGATACATCAATAAAGAAAGTTTTGTTTAATTCGTCTGGTTGGATTTTTGGTTATGTTTCTATAAGGAAAATATAGCCTCCTTTAATAAAGTGTATCACACGATCATACACTAAAACGCTATAAAAGAATGACTATGGTAGAGAGTACCAACTTTATAAAGCTTAAGTTTGAAGTTTGACGACGCTACGTTGTTCAGTATTTGTTTGGCAGCCATCAATAGTGAACGCTTTCAGTGAATTTGCTCTGAAAATTCGGGTGCCGCGATTACTCACAATGGAACAAAAACAGCGTCGTGAGGATGTTTCAATCGAGTGTTTGGCGAAGTTTCACAGTAATAAAGCAGAGTTTTCCAGAAAAAACTGCGTTTTCAATGTTTACAAATTCACTGAGAGCGTTGACTATTTATGTCTTCCAAGCAAATACTGAACAACGAAGCGTCGTCAAACTTCAAACTTAAGCTTTATAAAGTTGGTACTCTCTACCATAGTCATTCTTTTCAAACAACAACCGCCATCTATACGTCAGGTCTGGTACTTTTGGGACTACCCTCGTACATCGTAGACGGCGGGTACAGAGGTAGACCAGAGTTCCAGGATGAACTTAAGAAATATAAATGCTTATGCAAAACCTTGAAGAAAGCCAAGCTGCGCGAAGGAGGAAGATGCGGCCAACTTATTTTTTCAATGCATGCGATTTAGAATGGAATGAAATTAAGTTACTAGTCACCAAGGTGCTTCTGGAACTCCCAAAACTCGAAAGACGGCGATATTTTGAAAATAATGAGCACTAATAGCGGTGTGATAAACGCTCGGATATAGCTTTATGGCTAACCAACCTCTGCGAAGTAATACTTAACGGCAGTTCCGCAGAGGAGAGTGCTAGTAGTGCGTGGGGTGTGTGGTTTAGTACGCCATACAAAAAAAAATGTGATCTGCTACGTCGATGACATAGTAATCATAGCCACGGGAGGTTTCCCTTTTTTGTCAAGGAAAATTCAGCAGGCTCTGCGCATAGTTGTGGAATGTGCTACACCCAGAGGTTTAAATATAAACCCTGAAAACACGGACTTACGTTTATTGACTAAAAGGAAGATCCCTAGATTTTGTCTTCCGGTCCTAGAGGGCAAAGGATTGATGCTCAAGGATAAGGTCAAGTATTTCGGAGTAGTCCTGGATAGGAAACTTAACTGGTAAGAGCATATTAAAACCGCCGCTGGAGAGGGTGCAACGATCATGCTGCCTCGGCATCAGTGGTCCGTTAAACTCTACCTCAACAAAGGCGATGTAAGTAATCCTATCCATACTACCGATAGACATACAGGTCAAGTATGAAGCAGCCGTAACAGCAACAATACTGAAATTCCGGGGTAAGAACTACATTACAGGACATCAGACTATACTCGACCACATGAGCATAAAGCCCGGCGAATGGAACTGTGACCGTATTCCGGAATAAAAATTTCTTGTATCGCGTTCCAGATGGGAGGGCATTATGTCTATGTAGCCCACAGATATGCTTCTAAAACAACCAAAAATCATAACCCTTCTCCGTGTTTTTACGTTGCTGATATGTGGGATTCAAGGATTCGGTCTCATGCTAATCTTCGGATTTGTGTGTTTCGGACGTTCTGTGCCGAATATTTCAAATTTTGACTCGTCGGTCCAGGGCACTTTTTCCAGTTTTCCAACGTCCCGTCCAATATTTATGTGACCCAGGCTAACCGCTTTATTTTATTTTCTGTACGTAGAAGTGATTTTAGCATAGCAATGCAAAACCTGCTTTCACTTAAACCCCTTTTGACTGTTTCAAAATCTATGGGTTCAGGTGCAGCTGCGTTTATTTCATCCATAATTCCCGATGCTGTTTGTTTGCTGTTGATGCTGCCATGTTTAACTATTACTGCGATTCTCCGATCTTCTGCTGGTGTGATTTTTGCCGCCCTGATCGCTTTTTGTTGCATAAAGTGCCGATAGCATTTCGATTGATCTATCTTTGGACAAGATTAAGGGACAAAATGTATATTTGCAAAAAAATTAACTGTGGTACCAAATTAGTGCGTCGTGCGTTGCGTTGCTATCAAAATGAAATTGGAACACGTAGTCTTATGGAAGTGGCTGAAATAAGCAACGAACTGACGGAGAGCATTCGGATTCCCAATTATGGTATGCACTACGAAGTGAAGTTGGCAGCAAAAGTTAGAAAAATGTTCATATGCATGTGAATGTGAAAAGACTTCTGTCAGAAAGATATGTTGTTGCAACGGAGTAATTTCGGTACAGCGCAGCGTCGGTTTGAAGAAGCAGTGATCAACGCAACGCACGACGCACTAATTTAGGTACCACAGTTACTCAACGAAAGTTAATTTATTATGAAATTTAAGAAAAATAAGATGACCCTGCCTGCATCCATTTTTTTAGGCACATTGTAAAAAATTTTTAAAAAATTAGTTTTTTTTTAACCGCACAATGGGAAGTTTTACATAAATAATACTAATTTTCTCTCAGAGTATAATGGGAAGTTTCATAAAAATGAGTAATTGATTTATACTACCGGAGCATAAGAGCAGGGACACTGATGTGCGTAAAAGCATTTCCTACCTCATTAAAAAAAAAAAAAAAAAGTTCATTGCAATAAAATGCGTGTCATTTGAATAATAAAGAATTTTCAGGATGGCCAAAGACTTATGGCTGATTGTGTATACATATGTATATATTTCATAAGTTTTGCTTACCAGTGTGCCACATGTAATGGTTGACATAGTGTTCCTTGCGTGTAAAAGACTTCTTGCAAATGTCACAACGATGTGGTGTCTCGCCAGTATGCTTACGCACATGATTAACCATGTGTTCTTTGCGGGTAAATGTCTTAGCGCAGTACTGGCAACGAAATGGTGTTTCGCCGGTATGGGATCTAAAATGATTATCCAAATGTTCTTTGCGGGCAAATGTTTTTTGACAAATGGTACAAGCAAATGGTTTGTCAGTCGAGTGTCGCTTCATGTGGCGCTCAAGGCTCGCGTTGTTTGCAAAAACATTGAAACAAATAATACAAGTAAACATTGGCCCACCAATGTGAATCTTGCCATGTCGTGTCAAATCTTGTGATGTTGTAAAGCCCTGCCCGCAAACCTGACAGTTAAATGGTTTTCTTTCGCTGTGATAGCGACGATGTACAATCAATTGATAACGAAATTGAAACATTTTGCCACATATGTCACAGACATGGTTTCCTGTAGCAATTGGAGTGCCATCAGGTGCTAATGTTATAGCTGTGGCTTGATCTCCAACAATACCACCTTCCATTTTAGGCATAAGAAGTTCGCTAGGTCCACCAACAGCACCTGTCGTTGTTACACTAGTTGTTCCACCAGCGATTGTTGTTGTAAGATTAGACGTTCTTACAGGTGAAGTAATGCCGGATCCGGACGTGGTGTCAGTTGTCGAAATAGTAGCTTCAGAATTACCGGCTGTCGTAATGGTAGTTCCGTTCGGATGTGCAGCAGAGTGTGTGGTTGCTTGATGGTTCATTACTTCACCATGTATTTTTCCAAAAACTTCATGATAAGTAAATAATTGAGAAATATCTTCTATGTTGACTTTGTACATTTCAATGCCTGGTGGGGGTTTAGTTATCTGCTGATCATGTTGCTCTTTGTTGTCCTGTTTTGAAGTACCCAATGTTATTGTGGTACCTCCTGAAGAAGTCGTTGGAGTAGTTGAAGTTGTTGCATGTTGCATTATCATTTGTTGGTTAACTTTTCCATTAGCAGAATATGATTTATCCTCTTTAGAATTATCCTGTTGATGGGAATGTTGTTGAACAGCAATATGCTGCTGTTGGGCAACATGTTGTCTGTTGTCATCTGATGATGACATAGTCGCTACAAAACAAATAAGCGAAATTTATTTGAAAAATATGAATTATGAAGTTACCATGAACGTGCATTTGTTGTTGCTGCTGCTCAACAGACGGATGTCGCTGGGTTGTAATTATCGTACCGTTTGGTAATTGCTGTGAAATTGTTGCGTTGGTCAACATTGGTTCCGCTATCTGTAGTGTCGATATACTGGCGTTACTAGTTAAAGAGTCGTTTTCGATCCTCGACGTTGGCAAAGATAAAGAGGTTCCTTTCGAAAGTGGCTGGCTTGCCGTCTGACTTATATTTACATGCGTTGCCAACGGAGGCGCAAACGAGGGATTTGTAGACGCTGTAGTTCCACCAATATTATAAGGTGTTTGTCCTGATCCCTGAAAAAGATTGGTAACGACCCAATATTTTCCCAGCTGTAAAACGTTGTAAAAGTCAGCATAATAAAAATTCTAAGTTAACAAAGGTTCTTTAAATATATTTAACAACTCTAAAGTATTTCAGAATTTAGGATGATTCAATAAAATCAAAATCACTTTGTTTCGGCTCTTTATCTCTATTGTATACTTTGCATTTTGGGTACAGGGTGTCCAGTGGAAATTTTTAATAGCACAAAATGCGGTTTAACAATGCTCGTCTTGCAACCATCTATCATTCTGCACCCCAGCAGAAACTGGCGCTCGATTATTACAAAAATCCCCAAGGGAATCCCAAAAGGGATTATTCTCGTGCAGGATCCGGAATCCAGAAACCACACCGCCGTTTCTTGACAGTGCAATCGTTTGTGATAATGTTCCCTGGGGTTGTCAGGGCATCAATATGGGTTGTTCTACTTTGCTGACAGATGTGAAAATGTGCTACAGTATATTCCCAAGCGTTCGTACTATTCGGAAACATTTCAATATTACTCTGTAGAAGCAGAAGTTTTACATACATAATACTAATTTTCTCTCAGAGTATGCACAATTTGCATTTTGTATGGATTTGAAGCGCATGTTCTGGCATCGCTGCTAATATTTATACTCACACTGTAGCACTCACACTTACCTCGCCAAGGTAGCTTTTGAGATGAACCGACACTGGACACCCAATATATCCTAACAAAAATTGTAAAGAGCTCTATACTGATTTATCAACCGCAGCCTTTGTATCTTTTTTATATGCAAACTGATTACGCTTAACCCATTTCCTACCAGCATTCGATTATTCGAACAGCAAGCTTGGTAATTTGTGATATTGTGGAGAGTTAGCTATTCAAAAATATTTTTTTATTCATACTTTGACCTTGCATTGTTGTGCAATAAACATTTTAATTACCTACTATTTTTTATCTATTTCCGAGAAGTGCAAAAAACACAATAAATGATCGAAAGTACAAAAAGTAATTATACAGGTAAAAGTATTACATGGTATCGCACCTGATACAATGCAAAACCCTTTTTTCCAAACATCCCTTCATCTCTGAAAGGTATTCTTACTTGAGTGTTCGATTTATCGAACGCTGGTAACTATTTGCCATTTTTTTTGTTTTCCTATATATAGCAGATTTTCAACTGAAGTTTCTCATTCGAAAAAGTATAATCGCAAAATTCAGTAGTTTTACTTAAAATATGTCTACACAATTGAGAAAAGAAGACATTGAAAAGCTAGACGTCGACCTCTAACTAAAGATCAGCTGAATTTTATAGTATAATAGACAACTGTAGTGATAAGGATATTGATGGGATTACAATTATCCCACCCGATGAAGTTGATGAAAATACGGACGAAGAAGATTTCGATTAAGCTATCGTTGCTTTGAAAGACGTAAGTAATATATATTTTAAAATATATTGTAAATTATGTTTATAGATATGGTGGATTATTTTTTACTCTTTATAAAAAAGGAAATAAAACACTGTAAAAAACTGTTTTATAAATAAAACAGTGCGTAAAGACACCAAAGAACCTACATATATTGAGGAGACTTATACCGAGGAACATTCTATTATGGACAGGATCAATCGAACATTCCATCAACATCTAAGGGATATTCATGGTCTACATCAAAGCGCCGCAGGACTGAAGAGGCAAATATGCCAAAATTAATTCATAAAGTTCCATCGTCATTTGGTGTACCAAAATGGACAAGGAGAAGAAATCGCAAGGGTTTATTTGAATAAAACTCTCTCCAAATCTTGAGGGAGTAACCGCTGAACAGGAGGATTTGTGCAACAGTCTAAAAAATAAAGCATGTACTGAAATATTTGGCCTATTTTTCGACGAAGAAGTTTGGAATTTAATTGTTGACGAAACAAATCGTTACGCTCAACAAAAAATTAAGTGGTATTGGCCATTGTGGATTTCATGTCTAAATTCAGCCATTGTAAATGCGTGGAAAATTCAATGTTTTTTACGGCGCTACAATAACCAATCAATTCTACCACAGAAGGATTTTAGAGTTGAAATCGCACATTTCCTGATGGCGGCATCATACGATCAAAACTCTTCCACGGATGATGATACACATACATTGATTTGAAAAATATCATATAGAAACAAACACCGAGATATAAAGTCGGATTAAAAAATACGAGTTTTCATTCATTACAAATGTAAAAAAATGCCAAATAGTTACCAGTGTTCGATAAATCGAACAGCATTTTTAAAAAAACTAAAATTCAGAAAATTTTTTTAACTTCAGATTTGTGTTTTTCGACCACGATGTACTATAGAATACCGAATTTCATCAAAAAATAAAACAAAAAATAAGTCCTGGTAAGATATCGGTTAAACATGGCTATTTTTTATAAATTTTAATTTTTTTTAAAAATCTCTCCTTTCGTCTAAAATATTTTTAACTTCTTCAGCCGTCAAATATCTTAGTCATAATGACGAATCGTTTTTATTCAAGGATTCTGTGAGTTATTAACAGCCTTATAATGTAAATAGTTTCCAAACGTAAACGAAATGGATGCGGAAAACAATCTTAAATTTTGTAATTCTAATTCGATAAAATTTTGGGTTACACCAAAGCTTTTAAGACAAAAAACACCTTTATTTGTATTTGTATTTAAACATTATTTAGTTAATAATATATTTACAACTTTTGTATTTTAGATACTCTGCTGTATTAGATACTCTGCTGAGAATTTGTTTGTCCCCAAACCAAATTTGGCACGGGATGACGGAAAACCGTTCCGTCATATACGGAATACATCATATACCTACCCGGTCGGAAAACAAACACAATTTAAACAAAGGATATATCTATTTGAATCCATTTTAATTAAGAAAATTCCAAAATTTAGTCACACAACGAGCTTGATGGAAATTTACTCTATGGTCTTCAAAAACTGGTTTTTCAACGTGGGAGCTCAACTCCTCGACCGTGGGAACTAAGCCTTCTTGGATAATCGCTAAGTATTGTTCTGCATTTGTCTCTGCATTAAAATTTGTCCAACCCCATGATAAGTGATGCATACCCAAACCATAAAATATGGTGAATGCTTCAATTCGTATAATGCATTCATCGGAATAGCTTTCTTTCGCCTTTTTCGAACCTTTCCATCGGCTCAATTATATTGAATTTTAATTCGCCGGAAAATATGACATTCGCCAATCGAAATCGGCCCATTCCAATAGTTTTTTTTCATTGCCTTTCGAACTCCAATACCCATATTCTTTAGGTGTCTTTGGATAGTTCTGTTGCTGATCTCCGTTCTGAGGTTATCATGAAGGTGTCTCCTCAATTCCCAAGCTGTTTGAAATCGATTGCGAAGGTTCGCACATTCTTTTTGGGAAGACCAATCTTCCCTCTGTGTCTTCCACTTCCAGTTCTTTTGGTGTTCCACTTCTAGTTTTTCTTTCAATCTTCCGGTTTTTCGAACTTTTTTTATAAAATTAACACTGTGCTTTCGTTGCAGCCAATTATTTGCGAAATTCTTTTGTTAGAATAACTGTCACCATAAAGTGCCAATACACGGCCTTTGTGTTCATTGCTTTCGATAATGTTTCTTCGAACTCTAAAGGTTTAAGGCCTTAAAAACGATAAACGCTTTTTCCGTTTAACACCCGTTTTGTTTTGTGCTTTTCGTAGTTTTGATGTTTCTAACAAACAAAATACCAACAAAATACGAAAAGCACAAAACAAAACGGGTGTTAAACGGAAAAAGAGTTTATCGTTTATTATTCCATTAATGTGCACATTTTTGAAACTTTGTGTATTTTTATAGCAAAAAAATGTATATTAGGTCAATATTATATTTATTATTATTCAATTGAAACCTCTTTCTAAAATGTTTTACCTGACAATCGGAAAATTTGCACTTTGTCGAGGTGCGGGGTAAAGTAGTTAATTGTGATGAAACTTAGATAAGTTATTGTACAAACGTCAATGATAAACATTAATTTATTGCCTAGAAGCAGATTGTTATACTAAATTATCTCTAAAAAAGTGTATGCACGAGTCGTATGTACGTTATGCTACTCCGCCCTCAAGAGTTTTAAATGGGCGTGACACTTTTTTTACAAATACGAAAGCTACAAACATTAAAGGCGAATACAATATAAAAAAGAGCCGTACAAAGCCGTTCAACTGGTACTATATACTATACTGGTTATATAGTATTTTTCTCATATTTTTCTAGAAAATTCCAATATATTGTGACTAGGTTCTTTTGTCTGTTACTTAAGCGTTTAGAAGCTATGTAATCTTCTTGTATTAAATGCAAAGAAATATAATAGATTTTAAAAAATTAAGAATATTATAGAATGCTGTAAGTTGTTTTTAACCGAAATGATGTCTAATTAAATACCAAATTTTGATGAAGTGAGATCATAAAAATTGTTTACCTCGTTCAATTCTTGCGAGTTTCTTGTATGTGGAATTTGTGGTGGAGAATGTCGATTTCGCTGCTGATTAGTATCATTTTGTTGCTGATTTGTTGCCGACTCACCAGGAGTTGCAGATGCTTGTTCTGTATTCATTTTACCATTGAATACACGTTTTTAACATCTTCTCGGTGCGCAAGTATACTAGATTTTCTAATGATCAAGAAATCTAACTGAAAATAATAGAGAACTAAATAAAACTTTTAATAGGATAAAAGAAAGAATTATTTCGTTTCATTCATTATTACATTCAAAATATGATCACTTCTCCTCACTTTCAGTATATTTTACGTAAGCTTCCTACAAATATAGCACCCTCAATAAATAAATCGAAATAATTCTCAATCAGTAACTGCGACTCACATCGCATCGCTATCGTAGACAACTTTTTTATTAGAGTGCGCTTTTTTATGCAATTGTATTGGTGCACTTAAAAAATTCATTAACCATGCTATCCTCTCACTCTGATCCATGTTGCCGCCACAAGCCGGAATAGAACAACTGTAACCATAACCATATAGCAAAAAATAAAAATTTCATATGAAATAACAAAATTTCCCTGTTATAACTTTTCGTTACTTTTTGGGATTTATTCGGTATTCTTTGAAACTAATTTATAATTTTGTGAATCAGTCTTTTACATTTTACTTTGTTTCTAGTACTACTAATTGAAACTTGTTTATAACGACACAACACTGACAAATTTATTCTCTTTAGGTAAAGCAAAGAATATGATACAAGTTCTGCTGATTATTCGTATACTTCACCAGTTGATAAAACATTTTGTTTTACCTACTCAAGTTATTGATTACTAGCATATATAAAACAGCATTAGAGATAGGACGCCATTAATCAATTACGGCTGTGAATAGGTGCAATAATTACTCTTAAAAAGTTGGCGTGGATAGTTGCATTGACTGAATGAGAATACGACACACTAAAAAGAATCAAAATGAATGGTAGCAACATATACACAAAATGGCAAGTCAGTGTTGCATTACGCCTAATCTGATTGGACAGGACTATTTGCGCGATATTGCAAATTTTTGATTGACCAAACTGTCAAATTGTTTTTATTTTCTATACGAAGTTGTCAACTCTCAGTCCATTCGTGAGATTTTTGCACAGGAAACAAAAGAAATTTGATAGTTTGGCCAAATATTTAATTGCAATTCCCGAGAATGATATGTTTAGATTGACCTAAAATGCTGCACCGATTTTGGAAAAAATGCAGAACAACTGCCAAGCTCTGATTTTTTTTCTTTTTTTTACCGTTATGTGAGACCTTTATAACCGGAAGTGGCCATGTTTTTATCGGGGGCTGGGCAGCCATATTGGATTTATGGCCGTTCGAAGGTCAAATCAATGGTACTAAAAAAAACACTTATCTCATAAACTAAGTATATAATACAATAGTAAGTATAGCATATTATAATCCATTTTAAAGGCAACACGCTTTCCATACCTGTATTTGTTTTTATACCGTAATGTGTCAGTTTGGAAGAAAAAAATGGTTGTTTCAAGGTCAACTTGTCACATTGCTCTAAAAATAATTATAACTCTTTAACCGCCATGTTATGGAAAAAAATGTATATTACATAAATTTAAGGTATTCAAAATGCCAACAGTACTTCGTTTGTTCCACTACCTCAGTTAGTTTATGAGATAAGTGACTTTTATTAAAGCATTTATTTGACCTTCAAACGGTCAGTAATCCAAGATGGCTGACCAGCCCCGATTAAAACCAGCCACTTCCGTTCTTGATGGTCCCAACTAACGGTAAAAAAAATATTAACAAAATCTGAGCTTGGCAGCTATTCTGCATTTATGCCCCGATTTTCTTTCGAATGATGAAAAAAACGAAAGGTAATGGTCTCTACTTTCTTAAAACCTAGAAAATTATATAGGCTAATCATTCATATTTCTTAGGAATAAATTAATAATTGGGAAAAAAAAGTATTAAAATTATAAAAAGTCGTTTTTATCCACAAGTAATGGTCTTTCGGTAAAATTTTATTTTATACAAATAAAAGTTATTTTAACTGTACTTTATAGCAGTACCATCCTATACGGATATCTTTAATAGTTTAAGAGATATAGTGATAACAATTTCGGCGGGCTATAAATTGATAACTAGACAAGAACAAAAAAGCTGTTGTTCTAATCAGCATGAAAACCTGAAACAATAACTAACAGCCTTATAATGTAAAAAATTTCAAGCCGTAAACGAAAACGAAACATATGTTTTTCATGAGTTTTGTTTTGTGCTTTTCGTCATTTTTCGGTTGTTTGACAATTGAGCATAACATAACTCGAGTAAAATCCGCTAAACGAAAAAAATGCTTGTTGTTGGTATTTTTACATGCTTTGCAGATTTTATCAGCTACGCGAGGTATAATGGATCGGCAGTTGCAAGTTGTCGAATTGTATGTGTCGAATTTGTATGTGTATAGTGTTGTGTACAGTGTTGCCGACACGCTTTTGCACTGAATTCTACCCAAAATCTTTGCGTTTCTAGAAATTACTTATAAATATGCTTCAAATATTGTACACATGGCAACATTTTCTCTCCGCAACACAACGAAAGTCTGCAATACGAACGAAAAGCTTCTATTATACTAGTTTGGCTCGTTTCGTTTTCGTTTTCAAACTATTTACATTATAAGGCTGTAAGACTCGGTCTAGCGAACATCGAGCAGACCGTGGGCTGAGTACAAGTGCAACCACTGTTTTATCCGATCACAAAAAGGACAATAAAATTCTCACTGAGTTTTGCTTGTAGCATAACCAAGGCCTACGGCCGTGCTTAATTATACCCTACACCTTAAGGTAAGGGTATATTCACTTTGTAACGAAATGTGTAACGCATAGAACTAGAGACGATAGGTATAGAAAAGTATATATATTCTTGATCAGCGTGACCTCCTGAGTCGATTTAGCCATGTCCGTCCGTCTGTCTCTGTCTGTCTGTCTGTTGAAATCACGATCACAGGAGAACCAATGAAGATATCGTGATGAAACTTGCAGATATATTGTTTTATGTGGTGGGCAGGTTGGTATTGAAAATGGGCAAAATCGGTCCAAGGCCACGCCTATTTTTTATTAAAAATGTGATATCAGCGGTCGTTTTTGAGTTATTACAACAAAATTTCATTCCTGGGTATAGAGTAGCATTATCCGTGAATGTGCCAAATATGGGCGTGATCCGCCCACTTTTAGGTTACACAGGCAAAAGAGGGTTATATTGTTAAATATATAAACTTCCTGAATAAAACTTTAGATAACAACTTGTTTTACAAAAAAACATTATTACATCAAAACTGGGTGCGGTCCGCCCACTTTTACACTACATATACAGTATAGCAGTATGAAAAAAAGTTTATTACCACGGAAATAAAGTTTAAATGAACACAATTATAAAACATCTAAGCTAGTTATTTTGTTTTGAAAAAGGTAATGACCACGCCTACTATTTATACAGAGGCGTAGCTAGGTCTCATGGACCCCGGGACGGTTAATCAACTTGTAGCCCCAAAAATGCCTAGAATGCAATAAGTCAATACTTGATTTCCACAACTGCCGCCCCCGACATTGTGCCGCCCAGAGTGGAACGCCACCCCCGCCCCATCCTAGCTTCGGCACTTTTTTTAAAACTTTTAGGTGTAGGGTATCTAAGATTCGGCCAGGCCGAATATAGCTTTCTTACTGGTTTTATTACTCTAATTATTGTGATCGGAGTCCAAGGTTAATAGAAAGAAGGTTGCGCCACGCGCAGTTCCGTTATTGATTTTCGTTTGACAGGGACGTCAAATGGCGTCAATAAGTATTGAAATTTTGTTTCGAGGTGCCTGCACACTGGTTAAAGGAATAATTTTTAATGTGAATGTTTGAAGTGAATTATTGGGTGAATTATTATTCCAATAATGAATAATGAAGTGAAGTACCATATAAAACTACAAAAACAAAATCGGAGCGTTCGAGTAACATTTAACCTTTTCTACCTCTTTTTCATGCCACTTTTCAAGTTTGGCATTTGTAACGTGTATCTTGACCCTAGTGATTTCAGAAATACTTATTGACGTAGATGCGCAGAACGATACCACTTTTCTTTGTTTACTGGCGCAACCTTCTATCCTATAAACCTTGATCGGAGTCCGTGCAAAGAGTGGTTACGCTTGTGCTTGACCCACGCTTGCTTTCTTCAAAAATATATAATTTTCCTCACCTTCAACAGCAAACAGCATTTGAAATGTAGTGTTCGACGCAATGAGAATGGAAAATATCACATTCTCTCTTTTACCAGAGAGGCCGTAGGGCCGTGGTTATGCTACCGAGCAAAACTCGGTGGGAAATTTCTCAAATTTTTGTGACCGGAGTCCGTGCAAAAAGAGTACACAGGCAAAAGAGGGTTATATTGTTAAATATATAAACTTCCTGAATAAAACTTTAGATAACAACTTGTTTTACAAAAAAACATTATTACATCAAAACTGGGTGCGGTCCGCCCACTTTTACACTACATATACAGTATAGCAGTATGAAAAAAAGTTTATTACCACGGAAATAAAGTTTAAATGAACACAATTATAAAACATCTAAGCTAGTTATTTTGTTTTGAAAAAGGTAATGACCACGCCTACTATTTATACAGAGGCGTAGCTAGGTCTCATGGACCCCGGGACGGTTAATCAACTTGTAGCCCCAAAAATGCCTAGAATGCAATAAGTCAATACTTGATTTCCACAACTGCCGCCCCCGACATTGTGCCGCCCAGAGTGGAACGCCACCCCCGCCCCATCCTAGCTTCGGCACTTTTTTTAAAACTTTTAGGTGTAGGGTATCTAAGATTCGGCCAGGCCGAATATAGCTTTCTTACTGGTTTTATTACTCTAATTATTGTGATCGGAGTCCAAGGTTAATAGAAAGAAGGTTGCGCCACGCGCAGTTCCGTTATTGATTTTCGTTTGACAGGGACGTCAAATGGCGTCAATAAGTATTGAAATTTTGTTTCGAGGTGCCTGCACACTGGTTAAAGGAATAATTTTTAATGTGAATGTTTGAAGTGAATTATTGGGTGAATTATTATTCCAATAATGAATAATGAAGTGAAGTACCATATAAAACTACAACAACAAAATCGGAGCGTTCGAGTAACATTTAACCTTTTCTACCTCTTTTTCATGCCACTTTTCAAGTTTGGCATTTGTACCGTGTATCTTGACCCTAGTGATTTCAGAAATACTTATTGACGTAGATGCGCAGAACGATACCACTTTTCTTTGTTTACTGGCGCAACCTTCTATCCTATAAACCTTGATCGGAGTCCGTGCAAAGAGTGGTTACGCTTGTGCTTGACCCACGCTTGCTTTCTTCAAAAATATATAATTTTCCTCACCTTCAACAGCAAACAGCATTTGAAATGTAGTGTTCGACGCAATGAGAATGGAAAATATCACATTCTCTCTTTTACCAGAGAGGCCGTAGGGCCGTGGTTATGCTACCGAGCAAAACTCGGTGGGAAATTTCTCAAACTTTTGTGACCGGAGTCCGTGCAAAAAGAGTACACAGGCAAAAGAGGGTTATATTGTTAAATATATAAACTTCCTGAATAAAACTTTAGATAACAACTTGTTTTACAAAAAAACATTATTACATCAAAACTGGGTGCGGTCCGCCCACTTTTACACTACATATACAGTATAGCAGTATGAAAAAAAGTTTATTACCACGGAAATAAAGTTTAAATGAACACAATTATAAAACATCTAAGCTAGTTATTTTGTTTTGAAAAAGGTAATGACCACGCCTACTATTTATACAGAGGCGTAGCTAGGTCTCATGGACCCCGGGACGGTTAATCAACTTGTAGCCCCAAAAATGCCTAGAATGCAATAAGTCAATACTTGATTTCCACAACTGCCGCCCCCGACATTGTGCCGCCCAGAGTGGAACGCCACCCCCGCCCCATCCTAGCTTCGGCACTTTTTTTAAAACTTTTAGGTGTAGGGTATCTAAGATTCGGCCAGGCCGAATATAGCTTTCTTACTGGTTTTATTACTCTAATTATTGTGATCGGAGTCCAAGGTTAATAGAAAGAAGGTTGCGCCACGCGCAGTTCCGTTATTGATTTTCGTTTGACAGGGACGTCAAATGGCGTCAATAAGTATTGAAATTTTGTTTCGAGGTGCCTGCACACTGGTTAAAGGAATAATTTTTAATGTGAATGTTTGAAGTGAATTATTGGGTGAATTATTATTCCAATAATGAATAATGAAGTGAAGTACCATATAAAACTACAACAACAAAATCGGAGCGTTCGAGTAACATTTAACCTTTTCTACCTCTTTTTCATGCCACTTTTCAAGTTTGGCATTTGTACCGTGTATCTTGACCCTAGTGATTTCAGAAATACTTATTGACGTAGATGCGCAGAACGATACCACTTTTCTTTGTTTACTGGCGCAACCTTCTATCCTATAAACCTTGATCGGAGTCCGTGCAAAGAGTGGTTACGCTTGTGCTTGACCCACGCTTGCTTTCTTCAAAAATATATAATTTTCCTCACCTTCAACAGCAAACAGCATTTGAAATGTAGTGTTCGACGCAATGAGAATGGAAAATATCACATTCTCTCTTTTACCAGAGAGGCCGTAGGGCCGTGGTTATGCTACCGAGCAAAACTCGGTGGGAAATTTCTCAAACTTTTGTGACCGGAGTCCGTGCAAAAAGAGTGCTTACGCTTGTGACCCACGCACGCTTGATGGTGGAATGGGCAGCACATGTGTGTAGTGCATTCCACGTATGTGTTATATATGTTGAAATTTCAATGCGTTGTTGCAACGTGTATCGTTCCATTTTTAGTAATAGCGTAGTTTCTACTTGTCAAATGTCAAAAATAACAGCTTCAAAAGTGACAGCTACCGAAATAGCGGGCTATTCAAAATTACACCTCTTATTGGAAAACCCTATACGTTTTCTCATTTGTGTAGTAGACGGGTTGCTGTTGAAAGTGAGAAAAAATATACATATTTGAAGAAAGCAAGCGTGGGTCAAGCACAAGCGTAACCACTCTTTTTGCACGGACTCCGGTCACAAAAATTAGAGAAATTTCCCTCCGAGTTTTGTTCGGTAGCATAACCACGTCCTTAGAAGAATGACTATGGTAGAGAGTACCAACTTAATAAAGCTTAAGTTTGAAGTTTGACAAAGCTACGTTGTTCAGTATTTGCAAAGACTACAAGACTGGAAACTCTTTTTCCGCTTTGAATGTGTTGGTGAAATCAGGCTTGGGTGTTGTAGATTACAAAAACAAAACGCATGTAATTTTGACAGTTCGGGAACGAATTTTGACAGTTCGGAAATTTGTTTACAAAATATTTTGAGAGAGGAATGCAACTCTTGTTCTTCTTCATAGCAATAAGCCAGAAATATGATTTTTCAAATACGTAAAACAGACCAAGGAGATAGTTTTAAAACCAACGCATGCTTGTAGAAATGTATATATAACCTTTTTTAAGTCATATAGTTCCACAATATTGAATACTTTGCAAGTAAAACGAAGTTAAAAATCATAAAAATTGCTCATTTCACAAATTTAGTCAGCTGTTTTTCTTATTATGAAGTGGTGGTTTCCCAGATAATGAAGTGGTGTGGTTGGTATCCCTGTCACTAACTCACCCCATCATTTTGTGACGGTGTGGTAACGAACGAAAACGGTTTACGTTTTCAGTTATCTTGCTTTATAATAGCCTGTTTTAGCTTGTAACAAGTCGACAATTTCACCATAAAATTCACATACACTGTATGTGAACACGCGGACAGACATATTTTTGAGCTCTCTCACAAAATAAGAGGAGTTTCCGGTCTTGTAGTCTTTGGTATTTGTTTGGCAGCCATCAATAGTGAACGCTTTCAGTGAATTTGTAAACAGGGAAAAATTATGTTGGATGACGACAATGACTCCATCGACACGAGCGATTTTTCATAACAATTTTTTATTTTTTAGTTTTCTCCTAAAAAGCTGCACCAATTACGACGAAACACATAGCTGTGGAGAGCTAATGACCTCTACTTTGTATTTTCATAAATTTAATGGGCAAGTTATATGCTTTACTTTATTAATGAGGCGGAAAGTCTACTAAAAATACTTTACATAAATGAAGGGCATTTAACTTACGTTTCTAACGGTATATATCTATACCGAATATCTTCTATAGTTTAGAAGATATAGGGATACTAATTTCAAATTTCAAAGAGCTATAACTTTGAGATTAGGGGAGAGCGACACATGTTTTCGTTGTTTTTGGAGTCTCCATCACAAGCAACAACAACAACAAAAACAACAATACGATTGGCCTTACCGGGAAGTCGTTAATTTAAGCCTTGTTTTGTTTTGTTCTGTTTCTTACTTCTAATTTTAAAAACACTAAAATTTTCTCTGCTCTCGTCTTGTTTCCTAGTTATAGCCCTTTGAAATTCGAAAATACCGGGATTGTATCTCCTAAGCTATGCGAGGAACGGTATTTTTCATTTATGTAAAATAATGTTTAATCGAAAACCTTGAAATGAAATTTTAGATTTTTAGTAACTTTTTTCCATTCATTGATTTTTTTTCTAAGTAAAAGGTATTATTAACCTACATACTTATCCCAGTGTTAAGAAATTAGAGGCTTACATTTTTACGGATATATAAAATATAACATAATATAAACGGACATAACAAATTGAACTGGCGATAGTAGTGCTTGGTCGCACTCTTACTCGCAAATTTATTCCTAATTTGATTTTATTTTCAGGAAAATAAAGTCTAAATATTCCTTCTTGAAAAACAACCAAATATATAATACGTTTATTTTGTTCAAGGTATTCCGATAATAAAAATTGTATTATATATAAAGTCTAAAAACCGTTCTACATATAATATTGGATTCTCCATAAGCTTAATCATCTTAAGAGGCTCTAAAAAGTACCGTTAGCCGCTTAAAGCATATGCGAATTCTTCTGTTGGAACACTTTTGTGGTAGGTACAGGATCGTGAATTTTTAGCAATGAATACGAGGTCTGTTAAAAAAGTAGTTAATTTTGAATTTGAATTGTTTTTAGGTTGACAGAAGTGTCATTAATTTTACGTTATTACGTGTTTTCTTTGGTTATATGGTGTTTCCATAAAATGGTTTTTCCAGGATTTGGAATAAACTGTTTTAAGCCCCAAAACCACTCGTAAACTGTTTTAACTCCGTTGAAGATGTTGTTGCGATTCCAGCGCTAAACTCAAATGCTTTCGGTTTTTTGACTTAGTTTTTAGTTTGCAGATCTGTTTCGAATTTCGAAATTACAGACTACCTATCTTCTTTTTTAGTGCCAATAAGTTAGAACGAGTTAAAGAGAAAGTGCCACCAAACTATTCTGCCAAATGTCAAAACAAATGTAGGCGTTTTATGTCGTAAGTAATATGTTTATTTAAATAAGTATAATATCTAATAAATGACAAAAATTTAACTATTTCAGATGTAGAAATCATCAAAGCGAACTTTGTGGTCGATGAGGGCGGAAAATATGTTGCTGGACCTCTGGCATGAAAACATTGACGGCCTGCGTGGACTCCGCAAAAATGTCCACATATATAGGGAGATGGCGGCGGATATGGCCCAACAAGGGTATATGGTTGGTCCGGAGGTATATGGTTGGTTTATTCATTGTATTATAAATTAAAGCGATGCACAATTTTAAAAATAGCTGCGTAAATATACAAACACAAAACCATATCTGTTATTTCTTCTTTTCGGTTTGACAGCCCGGACCGGATTATGTATGGAAACACTTGATCAGCTGATCGATTTTCAAACACCTTAATCGGATTAAATATTTTTAAGGAAATAGGCTTTTAGTATCGTTGTGTTTTCTGAGCAACTAAAAGTGAATTTTTCGATTTTTATGTGTGATTTTATTGAACAAAGAAGTTGCATTAAATTTTGTTTGCAGAATGTTGCAGAAGGCCTTCGGAGATCAGGTTTTGTGTGAAAGGAATGTTAACCAGTGGTATAAACAAATCCAAGAAGGTAGAGAAAGCATTGAAGACAAAGAGCGTCCCAGACGACCATCAACGTTTTTCAATCAATGAAAACATGTCAATTAAATCATAGATTTGGTGCTCAAAAATCGTCGGTTGACAATTAGAGACCTTGCTCATAATGTTAACATTTCATTTGGGTACAAACCATTATGAAAGATCGATTGTGCTTGAGAAAAGTCAAATCTCGATTGGTTCAAAAAACACTGAGACGTTTTCATAAAAAATTCGATGCATATCATTCTACAACCCCCGTATTCGCCTGACTTAGCACCATGTGACTTCGCGGTAAATTATAACCTTTAGTATATCTAACACCGGCTACGCAGTAAACGGTATTCATAGACAACATTCTTTGACGCGTTAGAGGCCTTCGGCCGCGCTTTTAATTTAGTATGTCTAACAACGGCTACGCAGTAAACTGTATTATAAGACATCATTCTTTGACAAGTTAGAGGCCTTCTGCCGCGCTGTTTCTGTATTCGCTGTCGGGCGAAGCGGATTTGTATGGGTAAATATGGGACTTAATTCATTTTTCGATTTGAGAGTAATTCATAGTGCGAAAAAAACATTCAAGTGATTTTAATAAACTACTTATAAATGCTGTCGTTGTTCAAAAAAGACATTTGCGAGAGTTTTTACCAAAATCCACAGTAAGCTTTCTTTAAAAATACGGGAACTGTTGAAACAATGCATGGTGGGGGGGGGGGCGAAGACGTACGATGCGAAGAGAAGACGAAAGAATAGGCAGAGTAACGCATCCTGACAAATCAGCATCCAGCGAATTTGAGTGAACTAAAAATTTATCGTGCGGCCAAAAAGCCGTTCATTTCCGAAAAAAATCGCACGCTCCGCATAAAATTTGCACAAGAACATGTTGGCTGAACACTGCAAAAATGGAAAACAGTCCTATGAGTCTAGGTTTAACTTGAAAAACTAGATGGTATGCGAATAGTCCGCAGTGTGATTCTTCCCCATGCAGAACGACAAGGATCCAAAACATACATTCAAATTTGTTTCAAATTGCATCTTAGCAAAAGGAATCGATATTCTGAAATGGACTGCACAGTCACCAAATCTTAATCCCATCGAAAATCTATGGGAAATTGTTAATAAGAAGTGACAACATAGACTAGAGACACATAGGAAGTTCCAAGGACAAATTATTTGAATCGCCAAAATATGACTGGATTAATATTTCCAACAATATAATTGACAAGCTCATTGCATCTATACCAAGGAGGTGTAAGGCCGTCCTTAAAACAAAGGTTTTGCTATCAAATATTGATAAATTAGATCTGGTTCAATACGTTATGTCCCAGTGTGTTTAGCCTTAATTTTTCTTAAAAAGTAGTAGTTTTTCGTTAAAACATTGTTTTTATATAAATGAAAGGTAAGAAAATCTGGCTAAACTGAGACGGATAGGTTCGTATTGGCTCAACGAACGGTAAGGAACATTAATATAGACAGAAAGCGGAGCTGAGCTGAGCTGATCAAACAAACATATTGCATGTAATAGATACGCGCACACTGATAAGCGGAGCGGAGCTTATCAGCGCTTAGCTGAGCTGAGCTGATTTGTTTGTGCAGTTTTGTTTGTTTAGATCAGCGCTGATAAGCTGCTGAAAATGAAAACAATATTCGATTTTCGTATTCTTGGTTGCGTGGTGCAAACGTGGTGCAATGGATTGCGAAATTTTAATAAGTGAAGTTGCTTTGCACTCTGCACTATGGAATAAGAGAAATAAATATTATTCTAATAGGATAATAACGGAAATAAGCTCACCTCAGATCCGCTTTCTGTGTGCGTACTAAATGCGCTAAAAATGTCAAGTAGATGATGGCCGCCGATAAGCTCAACTCAGTTCAATTCAGCTCAGCCCCGCTTCTGTCTGTAAGAGGCCTTATATAGATCTTAAATTTTCCAATTTCAAAGGGCTGTAACCCGGAAGCCAGACGAGAGCGAGTAATATTGATAATGTTGATGAAAAACAACAACGACGCACAGTGGACTAGAATTGCAGTTTTCGACTTAGTGGCGGTCAAAATTCTGTAACTTTTGATCAGATTAAGGTATTTTAATACGGTTTTTTGCAAATGAAAGAATAAACATGTATCTTTACGCTAATCTAAGTACGAAGTATCTAGGTATTTTTTTTATATTTTTAAAAAATTTCGACACTTCAATCGCGTTCAATCAAAGTCGCGTCAAAAAAATAACCTTATTATCTTATTTGTATTTTTTATTATTAAGTATTATTCATGCAATATTAAAAGCTTATTGTTTCAGTATAACAATTTAAAGGTTTGGGGTACTCAATTTTGACCTTTGTGCCTTTAGTATGAAAAAGAAATATAGTCGTATGTAAACATTGCTAAAATAAGAACACCAGGTATTTTTTCATTTTTATGATCATTTATTTATTGAAAATATTTAAATATAGGAACATTTTTACATAAATTATTAAATACTCTAAAACGCAAATACAATTTACAATAATACATACTTATTTATTTTCAAAAAAATATTCTTCTGTAGGTTTCATTAGAAGTTCTTCAGCTTCTCTATCTAGAGGTATTGTTGTCTTAATAAATTGTTTTCTCAAAGATGAAATGTAAGGATCAGAAGAAATGAAGAGCATTCTAAATAAATCCTCATTGGTACCCTGACGTGAACACTTTCTTGTGTTGTGCTCTCTATAGAATCTATAGTCTTTGTTCCGTTTTTCTTTGTTTTTCTGGTGCTTCTTCCGATAAATCTCCAATGGGTAGTATATGATGGTTAATTATGTCCTTCCCATGCATTAAAACCTTATGAACTGTCGGTGACATAGTTCTCCATTGATACAACTGTCACGTGGAGATCAGCAAGAAAAGAATAGAACAGATATAATGTTCATATTTTTTTTTGCTTATGACGTCTCTATCAGAAATTGTTTTCAACAATGATTCATGCAGACAGAAAACATACCTTTTATAGAACTTTGAGTCGATGAGATGATATTAAGGCTAGCGGAATTTTATTCGTCCTCATACATGAATGATGAATTCCTTGAAGTGATGATTTATTTAATAGGTAAATAATAAACCAGAAAATGTGTTAACTTCGGCCCGGCCGAAGTTCATATACCCGACACACGTTTACTTAAAAATTAGGCGTGCCAATAGTCTAATTTTTTTCCTTTTCAATGTTAAATAGCCTGTGATGATAGAGAATATTCGTGCCAAATTTGTTGAAAATATCTCTATTCGTTCTCCTGTAATCGAGTTTTATTTAATTAGTGGGCGGACCACGCCCATTTGTGATAGTCTGTTTTGGTCAGAGACAGTGAACTTCTGGACAAAATTTCAACCGCAAATTCGTTCTACAAGTTGAAAAATTGAGCTATAAGCATGGATTAATTTATACTCACTATAAAAAGTAGGCGTGACAATGGTCCGATTTTACCCATTTTCAATAGGGTATAGAAACTTCACTATAATAAAATTAAATAATTAAGATAAGGAAAAAACCCTATTCCGTGAAAAAATCGATCAAATAGGTACAAAATACACCCCTTCCTAAAATCATAGGTACTCAGGAATATACACAAAACAGGTAGGTAAAATTTTCAGACGAAAAAAAAAGGTTCCGGCGGATCTGGGCCGGTCAAGTATGTTTGGGGTATTTGTTCATAACACTTCATAGTTTCAAAAACAAGAAACTCCATGATAAGCATTTATAAGCGCCGAGACTTATAATCTCTGAAAGTTAAAATATATATAAAAATTAACCTTTTTTTCAAAAATTACAGAAAAATACTTAGATTCAAGGCACAAAGTTGTTGTTATATTTTTCGTATAGACAATTAAATGACCTATCAGAAACTATTTAATTCATTTGGTTATGTTGACTTCTCTTTTAGATATAGTCATTTGAATTTTGGCAAAAAACAGAAATAATACAACTTTTTAGAGATTGAAAAAAAGGTTCACATTTGATCGCCAACCCAAAGCATTCACGTAGGTTTCCGACCGAGATATTTTGGTTCATTAGCTATTGAACTATTATAAACAAAATTGCATTCCAAATTTTTCAAAAACTCGGTGCGATTTTTTGGGGTTTTGGCCGCGGTTTCGAAGCGATAGTCCACTGTGCGACAGAAACGACAACAAAATCGGAGGTCAGTCTGCGAACCCGACATATGCCAAAAAAATTTATTTATTAAAAAGTTGGCTCTTTGTTCACAAAAAAAAAGCTTTGAACGGCTATTCAAAAAACTGTTGTTGTACTTACGTGATTGTGAGTATTAAATTGCATTTCTCCTAAACTGCCTCACCGATTCTGATAATCTTGGGTTGTATTCGGCGTTTTTTTAGTAAATAGATACAAAATATTTTTTATGTAAAAAAAAATTTTATTAAATACTGCCCATTCTTTTCAACTACCTTCTGCCATTTTTTGGGTATAACCATAATTATTCCTTTCTTGTAGAATTCCGGGGTTTTATCTTGGAAAAACTGACGCAGGTGCTTTTCGTAGTCTTCTTTTAAGGACAATGTTTTCCCAGCAAGAGTGTGTTGGATAGCTCGGAGCAAATGAAAATCTCAATGTGCAAGGTCAGAAATATAGCGTGGATGCATCAAGACTTCCCAGCCTTCTCTCTTAGTTTTTTTCGAGTCAACAAAGCTGTATGTGGCCTAGCATTGTCTTGATAAAACACAACACCTTTCCTGTTGATCAATTCCGGAATCTTTTTCAATTTCTTGCTTCAACCACATTAATTGCTCGCAGTAGAGATTCGAATCAATCGTTTGGCCGGTAATCATCTTCTTTATCGTCCAATCCGGCTTTGCCACCGTTCTCGGAGGTTCTCCTTTTTTCGACCAAGACCGCTTTCGAACAACATTATCGTGCGTGATCCACTTTTCATCACCTGTTACCATACGTTTAAAAAATGGCTCGATTTTATTTCGTGTGAACAGCGACTCTCAGATAGAAATTCAGTGCATTAAATTTTTAGCACTCAGTTGACGAGGAGCATCTTCCACTTCAAAATTCCCAGAACGAAAGCGGGCGAACCATTTCCTGGCAGTTGATTGCGATACAGTACCTTCGCTATAAACATAACAAATCTTTTCAAACGCCTGTGCAGCATTCAACCTTCTGTCGTAGTAAACTTGCAAAATATTGCGGATTTTTTAAGAAATTTAACTGATCTCTCCTTTGAAATAACTTTTAACACGACGCACCAATCTCAATAAAATTATCAGCTGATTTGTCACCTCTTAACCCTAAAAGACCCAGTAGTGTCCAGCGGACACATTTTCAAATTTGTTTGCGAAAAAAATGAAAACTGTTTGCTTCACAGTGAAAACCTTTATCTAATTTATCTGCTTCCTATGCTTTTTCAGTTCGTTCTGCAAATATTTCTTAAAATTAATTAATTTTATTTATTTTAACAATTTTTTAAAAAGCCAACGTCTCCACCCACATGTGTCTATAGGACACTGTTTTAACTTGCGGATGTTGCTGCTTTGAGCGTGAGGAAACATGTATGAACGGTGAAGCCCACACATATGTTCGGTCATTTCTTCAGAACTTATTTGCATTTACAAATGTGATATTGATGAATTTGGTATTATTGGTTCAGAGTGCAATTGAAGAGCTTGTGTTTTTTATTTACTATACGTTATTTTATTTACTCAATTACAACGCACTTTTGAAGACGTAAATACAATAGTATGATTTGTGTAATTCTTTACTGTTGTGTTTTAAGAAATGGCTAAGAACAAAGGTTTGACTACTGATGAAATTCGACGAGCTTTGGAAAGCGATGATGACGAATGTCAGAACGCAGAAAACGAGGTTGAAGACTTCGTTCCAGATGCATTTTCTTATGCTGCAAGCAATTGCACGGAAGAAGCATCAGATTCCGATGATGAACAGGTTTGCAGCGATGGTGATACAACTCAACAAAATAACAAAACAATGAGTGAGTATCTGTAAAAAGACGGTACTTTGTGGAAAGGTACTTCCAGATATATCATGAAGAACACCATGGCATAATATGACAAGCACCAATATCCACAAGGTTGTTTTGCCAGAAGGACAAAAATTAATGACCCAATCGACTGTTTGAAATTATTTTTCGCCCAAAATACTTTAGAGGGTATTGTAAAATACACTAATACCGAAGCCCATAGAATTTTACAAGATAAATGGAAACCAGTCCATGTTATTGAGTTGGAAGCATATTTAGGCCTATTACACTAGCCTACAAATTAACACTTTTTTTTTTGTAACGGGCTGTTTGACAACATATTCTAAAGGATTTTGGTCCGCTGATTCCAAAAATGATAAAATAAAAAAAATGAAACGAGCCGTTTTCGAGATAATCGGTTTTTAAATTTTTGGCCACTTTACGTTAAGGTCCATCCACTTGAAGATCCACTACAACTGACATATGTAACCGATTCGATTACAATTAAGATTAAATTAAAGAGGAAGGATGCACGCATATTTTTTGCTAACATTGTTTTAAAATCCGAAAGATATTTTAAAAGCTTTCGCTGAAATCGTAACTTCAAAAGAGGAATTTTTTAAGAAAAAAGGCAAAAAACTGCTATATATCTGTATGTAAAAATATGTTCCCGAAACTTTTTTACCCTTTTTATTTTTTATATCGATAGATTGGACATTTGCGCGAATTTTAAGCCTAATATCAAAAAAAATCTGCACAGAAATGGTTTCTTGGTGCGCGTTTAAGTAAATTCAGTGCTTTTCGCAAAAAATACTAAATTTTTAAAAAAAAGATAAATAAATACATTTTAAATTAAAAATGATTTTTATTTGTGCTTCTTCGCTTATATAAGTGGGTTGGTGTTTCCCTAGTCAAACGATTATCATTTCCTAGAAACCCATTAAAATCGGCTTTACCTGGATCCTATTCCCGATGCATCCTTTTACCGCTATTAGTTCAGATGCAGGTACTTCCACCTTACGTTTTTTTACTTTTTCGCAGTTTTTTCGTTTTTGCATCAGTCAAAGTTTTACTTTGAAGAGTCGTGTTGTGTTTTTCAAACTTATATTTTTTAAGCAAAATGCCGAATTTCTTATGCAATCAAGATCCGAACAAGTTTTGCTATGTTTGCGGCCTATATAAAACGGAAAATAGGCAAAATAAAATTACAGATGTTTTAAAAATGGCATATTTATACTATTTTGGATTTCCTGTAAAGAACCAAGATAAAGTTTGGGTGCCTCATGTATTTTGTAGTTCTTGCAAAACAAACCTTCACAATTGGCTTGCTGGAGGCAAAAGACATCTTACATTTGGAAAGCCAATGGTGTGGAGGGAGCCCATAAATCACGAAACTGATTGCTATATTTGTTTAACTAAATGTAATAGGATTGCTAGGACTAAAAATGTTCGCATAAGCTATGCTGATGTTGCAACAGTAACGAAGCCAATAGCACATTCAGCAAATTTATATTAAAAGGAGCTCGAATGTCTTTGAAGATACACTTCTTGAACTCTCATCTAGACTTCTTCCCGGAAAATTTGGGTGCTGTAAGCGACGAGCATGGGGAAAGATTCCATCAGCAAATGATGGCAATTGAAAAGCGCTATGAAGGATCCTGGGGTGCAACTATGATGGCGGACTATTGCTGGAGTTTGACTACGGAAAACACCAACCCACTTATATAAGCGAAGAAGCACAAATAAAAATCATTTTTAATTTAAAATGTATTTATTTATCTTTTTTTTCAAAATTTAGTATTTTTTGCGAAAAGCACTGAATTTACTTAAACGCGCACCAAGAAACCATTTCTGTGCAGATTTTTTTGATCCAATCTATCGATATAAAAAATAAAAAGGGTAAAAAAGTTTCGGGAACATATTTTTACATACAGATATATAGCAGTTTTTTGCCTTTTTTCTTAAAAAATTCCTCTTTTGAAGTTACGATTTCAGCGAAAGCTTTTAAACTATCTTTCGGATTTTAAAACAATGTTAGCAAAAAATATGCGTGCATCCTTCCTCTTTAATTTAATCTTAATTGTAATCGAATCGGTTACATATGTCAGTTGTAGTGGCTCTTCAAGTGGATGGACCTTAACGTAAAGTGGCCAAAAATTTAAAAACCGATTATCTCGAAAATGGCTCGTTTAGAATATGCTGTCAAACAGTCCGTTAAAAATTGGCTGTCGGCCAGTGTTATTGGCAATTGGTGTCAATAAGCAAACTAATGTTGACATCAAAGAATATTGGGATCTAATATTTGGGAGTTCAATATTCCGCGCCACTATGGGGAAGAATAGGTCTTTGGATATTGATGTTTAAGATTTGATGACAAAAATACTGGGTCATTCAGAAAATCGAAGGACAAATTGCCCCAATTAGAGAATTGTGGGAAGATATAAATAACAAATTACGCAATTATATGCCAGGAGAAAATCTGACTATTGATGAGCAACTGATTCCTTTCAGAGGACTAAAATATCTAGAAGCTCAAACCAATGTTGCAACATATGTGATTTGAATGTCTATGGTGAACATTCAACCACGAAGATTGTCTGTATATGTTGTTCTGAAAAATAGATGTACACATTTACAGCCTTATTTATTAGATTTCGTTAAACAGTCGTTAAACAATTGTTTAATTACACACTGCGTAAGGAGTTACACAACGTTGCTTAAGTTTTTATTTGTAATTGAATTTTATGTGTGTGTCAAATAAACAAGGTTTGTGGATAAAAAGGTTCAGAAATCCACTAAAACTATTACAAAAAGGCGTTCTCTATTACTTTTTTTGATATGTAAGTAAAAAATTTGACGTTTTTGAATTTCATTTGAAAAGATATAACGCGATTTGAAGTTTTTTTTTGAAAAATTTTATTTGAACACAAATATTATTTGAATTTTGATATGCCACTTTACGCAGGCTTTAAACGCAAATTTTTGTGTTTAAATTACACAGCCTTCAATCAACGTTGCGTAAAATAAAAATTTGTTTATAAATAACGTTTTCTTGTTTAAGAGGTGTTTAAGGTTACGCAGCCTTTAAAATACGTTTATAAATAAGGCTGTTAATATCTAAAGTAAAGAATATTTAAAATTAAATTAAACAGAATATTTTGTTCTCATAATACAATAAAAACATGTTTTTAGTAAACTATCCTGAAAGCAAGTATAATAAAATTCTGAACATTTCAATTTCACTATTTTTTTTCTATATGTTTAAAAAAATCCGAATGATGTGTCCGATGGACACAACTGGTCTGTTACGTTACAAAGTCTTTCTGGGTCTTTTAGGGTTAAGAAAAATATATTGCCAGATGCAAATAACCGTTTCAAAGTTATGACACGTCTGAACATAGTGAAGCCATGAGCAATACGAACACTTTTTTCGCCAACCAAATACATATTGTATATCCGTAGATAGGTCTACTTTCTTAATATTGGGATAAGTATGTTATGGTTAATACATTTGCTTAGAAAAAATTAATTAATGGAAAAAATTGTTACTAAAAATGTAAAATTAAAGTTTTCTCCAAAACTAAACGGTTTTAGACATTCTATTGTTTTATAAAAATTACCAACGACATCAATAACAATAATATGTAGGTATCTCATTGTTTGCGGCTGTCAGTCAAATATTCACCACAGCAGAGAGGCGTCAGCTATGATGCTGCTACACTTTGAAGAGGATGACATATCCATGTGAGACGGGGTAGACGGGGTATCCAAGCGATACTCATGACCCATCTATGTTCTCAGGACCTAACGGTCGTGAAGATGGGAAGCGGCAATAGCTCCTTTCTGATCACATCTGCCTACCTACCATATGACTCAACAGAGCCACCGCCGCCAGTGGAGAGAGTGGTGAGACACGGAGTGGAGAAGGAGGTGATTGTGATTATAGGTTGCGATGCTAACGCTCACAGTACTTTGTGGGCTACCTCGAATTTGTGAGCAAATTTAACCTGCAGATCGTAAACAGGGGGTTTGAACAGACTTTTGTAAACGCAATCAGAAGCGAGGTTATTGACCTAACCCTGGTAAGTCTTGGAATATTAGACCAACTATCGCACTGGAGGGTCTGGGGTAGGCTAAGCATGTCTGCTAACAAGGCCACTCGGTTCGATGTTGCGTATGGACTGAGACGGTGGCGAGGAAACCGGTTAATAGGGATCCCAAGGAACAGAAATGGTCAGTAGAACCAGAACCTCGCGGGGAGATCCACAGAGGCCACCCTTCACGTCTTGGTTGGGGTGGCGGGAAAGGAACTGAACAGTGGAGGCATCGCTATGACCACTTTTAAGAACATAGAACGTGCTTTTTATAAGATCTGTTTTAGAAGATTGAGATTAGCTCTAGAGGCCCGTGGGTTCAATCCGACCGGAACTAACTGGACTGACTTCATGTTACGCCACAGAGCTGTAAATTTGCAATGTACGAGTCATAGTGTAAGAACGATAGTGCCGAGGGAATGCCCCATGGAGGGAACATCACTGTTGACTCCTTGCTTCAACGACTGGACTCAAGGTGCATACATACAAGTGGATATGCAGATGACATAGCGGTGATGGTGAGAGGGAAGTATATCGATACCATGCGATATGTAATGCATGAGGTAGAAGGGTGGTGAAGAGAGCAGGGCCTCACCACCAATGCTACTAACACGGACATGATCCTCTTCACAAGGAAGAGGAAAATTCCGAACATGATCACTCTAAGGATATTCGGATCCGAAATCAATACCTCCCGAAGGGTTAAGTATCTAGGAGTAACCCTAGACAGTAAACTTAACTGGAAGGATCATGTGGTAGAGAGGATTAGGAAGGCTGTACTTTTTCAGGGCACACATGATCTATACTGTTATGGTTAGACCCTGTTTGACTTATGGCTCAGTTATCTGTTGGCATAAAGCAGACCAGGTAACGATAGAGGCCTAGGTGGACAGGGTTCAACGGCTGACATGCATAGCTATCAGTAGCACCACACCAACCTTCGCACTAGAGGTGATACTCAGGCTGCTGCCGTTAGACTTATTTATTAAGAGGACGGCAGCGCTGGCAGCAATTTGAATGCATAGGAACGCTGTTTGGCGTTGGGCTGGATTACCAGCGACAGGACATGGTCGCATTATCGACATTGTCTGTGCAAAGGTCAGCGATGTTTGTATACTTATGGATGGTATGTGCCGGGAGCGATCAAGGATAGGTGGAACGACACGCTATCGCAAACGGCCGGCTGCATGATAAGTGCAGCAAGCACGATCTGAACATCTTCACAGATGGGTCGTTGATAGATGGAAGGGCAAGTGCAGGTGTTTTCTATTCGGAGTTGAACCTTGACTGCAAACTCTATATAGGGAAACATGTTTCCGTGTATCAGGCCGAATTACTAGCTTTGATACATGCTCTGGATCATCTAATTGACAATCAGGTCCGGAATTGCAAAATCCTGTTAGCACTGGATAACCAGGTGGTGATTAGGCATAGCATAGTGCGGACGAACCTTAATTTTATATTGGTGCTGAGAGCTGTCCTGAAGCTCAATCAGTGTGCCCAGTATAATAGCGTAACACTCTGTTGGGCCAAAGACAACGTTGGCACAGAACAGAATGAGATAGTCACTCTTAGTGATGAAAAGGTCGGGGACTTAATGGATGCGTACTCCGCACATGCACAAAACCGCTTCGCGCGAAGACCAGATGACTGTTCGAATATACGAGAGACAGTCTCAGCTGGCTTATCTCTTTCATTTCTGCAGCTGTGCCTGGAAGATGAGGAGTCGGCGCATATAGTACAAATGTCAATCCGAATGTAAAAAATAAATATAACACCTGCGACAATGCAAAGTAGAACTTGTTCTATTTTTTGTAATAATCGTCAACGTCGACAGCACCGACAATTTATTTTTTTTCGTTTTCCACAAGAGCCCGTGTTATTTTGACACTTCGTACGAGTTGTTGTCGCAGCAGAATGATGACATATTTCCAAGATTAGTTTATTTTAATGGGACTGCTGCTGAGAAAAGCTTTAAAATTATAAAAATTTATATAACAAATATATAAATATAAAAGGTCACGTGGATAAGATCACAAAGGCAACATATTGATACAAATATATCATGGCATAGACTGATGGTACTGTATGCAAGCAATGTGGGTACAATATTTTATAAAAACAGAAAGTGTTCATATACCCTATACACGTTTACTTAAAAATTAGGCGTGGCAATGGTCTTCCTTTTCAATCCCAAATAGCCTGTGATAAACGAGAATATTCGTGCCAAATTTAATGAAAATATCTTTATTCGTTCTCCTGTAATCGAGCTTTATTTAATTACTGGGCGGACCACGCCCATTTGTGGTCAGAGACAGTACTCCTGGACAAAATTTCAACCGCAAATTCGATCTACAAGCTGAGAAATTGAGCTATAAACATGGATGAGTTTATATTCACTATAAAAAGTAGGCGTGGCAATGGTCCGATTTTGCCCATTTTCAACACCAATGAGTTTCTAATGATAGACAATAATCGTGTCAAATTTGATGAAGATATCTCTATCGACAGACGAACGGACAGGGCTAAATCGACTCAGGAGGTGATGTTGATCAAGAATATATATACTTTTGTATACCTTTAACGCTTTACAAACGGAAGCAAAAAATGAATATACCCTCATCAGTTCGTGTGTAGGGTATAAAAATTGCACATGAAATGTTCTTATATGCTCTCACAAATAGTTACAATTAATGTCAATAAAAAACATCATTATTACATCAAACTGTACATAAATTGTACTCATATAACACACAAATGGTGGCACATATGCCACCATATAAAGTATGTATGTATGTAAGTATGTAGCACCAAATAAAATGCGAAATCAAAATTTCACGTTTAATTGGATATCTTTATTATTATTGTACTAATACGAGGGCTGCTACTTAAGTTTTGAGATATGGCAACACTAATGTGAATATGTCATATTTGACATTGTCATCATAATATTTCACATTTTTAATGGAGAACGTACTCAGAACGTGTTGTCATACTAGTGCTATTTGTATTGTTTGTATTAATAATTGAAACATTCATCTTGGTAAAAAATGGAAATAAATCAGCTTGGCTAGACGCAGTATCTACGGTATTGATACGGTATCACTCAGTTCGTTGGAGAGAGAGAGATAAGGAAGAAAGGAAAAAGTCTACACTCAAGTATCAAGCGTAGAGAATTTTTGATACCAAAATAGACCCTGCTTCTCTCGGTATCATTTACGCACACAAGTAAACAGTTGTCAACAGCAAGCAAAGTGTCGGCCATAATGAATTCGAACGGTTGCAAATTAAGTTGAAAAAATTCTCCTTTTCGGAGAAATTTCGTTTATTGGTCCCATTTGCCTTATGCTATGTTTACACCGACCACAAATGCGCATTCGTAATCACGCATTTGAAAATTGTTTACACCGCTTTGTTCGCATTTGGTTTGACATTGATCAGACTAAATTTATGTTTTTTGTTTGCCTGATTTTTTTTATAATTGTGTTTTGACAGCTGATTGACATTATTTCCCTTCCATTTCCACTGTTTTGTTTTGGGATTTTATTTTTTCCCTACCACAGAGTGATTCAAAATATTATTTTGCTTCGCATTTCATTCGCATTTCTTTCAAATGCGATCAAATTTATTAAATTTGAATTGTCAAATCGTATGAAAATTTTTAAAATTTCGCTTCGCATTTGGGAAATAGAGCTCAAATGCGCATTTGGGGTCGGTTTAAACGTAGCATTACATGTATTTACGTTACGGATGAGTCTTACGCTACAACTTTTGCAAGTATGTTCGTGGTAAGTATAAAGTTGAAATTATGGAAGCGCGATTTTTCATTTTCTCAGTGTGTAGATTAATGTTATATCGCAGGAGTGTAACGCCGCAGCTGAAAAATCGCGCGATTGTTCATAAAAATTTTTCATTTTTTCAGTGTAGCCAGAGAAACAAATAAAATATTACGAGAAGTGGGGTTCTTTGTAAAGTTTAAACTGCGATGACTCCTAAACTACTACACCGATTACGAAAAAAAAGATAGGTATAGATAGCTAATAACATTTACCCCCTTATTCAGAGAGTCACTTGGAGTGAGTCGGACGTCGTCGTCAAAAAGTCACCTGAGTGGAAGACGTCGCATTCACAGAGTCACTTTTTGAAAGGTGACTAGCTCTTACGTCGTGCTCACCTCAATTTACGTTGCGATCATATATGACAGTTGGTTTGTGCACTAGCTAGCATTTTTAGTGTTACAATACAAAAATTTTACTATGGTGTTTATGTTGAAATAATAAAATTCTTAAAAATTAAATGTTTTTTCGCGAAATTGAATTTAAAAATGTAGTAAAAATAGAGAAAAACCTCAGGAGTTTATGAGAAGAATATTTATTTGGTTTTTCTATTGTATTTTCGTCATTTAAATTTACACCAAATTATATTAACATTGGTTTTTCTGTTGGAAATTTGCAACACTGTAGAAGTGTAAACAATCGCGAATTCTAAACAATTACAATGTGCAAAATTTTGAGTTATGTATGTTTATCAAGTGCTTGTTTTTTAGTGAATGCATAATTTTCAAATCTGGATTGAGTGCGAAAATAATAGAACACATTCTATTCTTTTTTTCATTCTATTGTATTCTATTATTTTTGGATTTAGTGCTAGTGGAGCCAGCTCATATAGCCGCAATATCCGCTGAACTTGTCCCAGCTTCATTTGGGTGCGTGATTTGAAATCTCTTCATATCTAGAATTGTAACATATGTAAGGAAGTGCACATGTGACATTTCAAATGTTAAACTAATTACCTTATCCATTCATTTAAGCAATTAACGGAAGGGCCGTTGGACTTTAACAGGCCGCTCCCATTCCTTTTCACTCTTGTATTCGGTTGGAGCCAAAAACAGGGGCACCTCTAGCTAATTCTGATATTATTCCATTCCATGTTCCGCACCAAAACTTCAAATTGTAGCGATGTCGTAAATTGTACGCTATATCTTAAGAATTAATAAAATATTTAACAAAAATTGTTGTAATTATTTATTATTTGTTTGAAAACAAACAAATTTCTTCTTCTTTCTTTTATATCCATATTATTTATCCATATTCACAATTCTATACTTTGTGTGTATTATTAAAGGATGTTTCTAGGATCACAAGAAAATAATGGGAAGCAACGAATTTTAACAAAGCTCTATAAATCGAAAAGAAACAACGTAGAAAAGAAAAATTTTTCTTCGCGAAAATATACCCATTTTCTCCAGAAAAAAACAGTTTTTCAAAATAACATTATATAATATATTTTTATGCCTTTTATAATACCATCAAAATATAAATGTAACATAAAAAATCCTAAAAGATAAATATAAAAAATAAGCAATAAGCTTCAAAATATTTCATATTTAAATATAATAAAAAAAATCATAGAAGATAAATATTATTTAAAAAGTAAGCAATAACCTACAAAATATTTCATTTTTAGCAAGAGACGACACCTAAGAGGCTGTCGTCATATTTGACAGCTCATGTCGGTGTTTGTCGTCTCTGTGAATAGGTTTTTGCTCACCTCCAAACTACGTAACACACGACACCATGCTTAGCTAAGACACCTCGTCGTCTCTGTGAATAGAAAAAGACGACAAACAGCTGTTTTAGACGACGACGACAGCTAAAAGTGACTCTCTGAATAAGGAGGTTAGTTTCCTGTTCACCGCAAAATGAAGTCAGTTAATTACATATTTTATTTAATTGATGGAGGAAACAGAGTACTAAAAATATTAAAATCGCGTTTTCTCCAAAAATATGCGTTTTCGGCAAAATCTTACTTAACATAAATGAAAGGTATTTAAGTTACAATTTTAACGATATACATCTATACCGAATATCTTCTATAGTTAAGCAGAGGTCAAGCAAAAGAATTGAAATTTCAAAGCGCTATAACTTCGAAACCAAGGAGGTCTAAAGGTGAATTTGTTGTTGTTGGGGTCTGCTCCACATGCTACAACAATAACACGATTGGCGTTACCCGACCGATCCCAATTTAAGCCAGGAATTCACATAATCTTTCATTTATGTGAAATATTTTATGGAACGCATAGGGATCCTGCCGGTAACGCCAATCGTGTTTTTGATGTTGCTTGTGTATCAGACCCCATCAACAACAGTCATTCCCTTGTATTTAATTTATAAGTACAGTAAAGCAGTTAACTTATTCTAGCTAAACGATAGGGATAAATGGAAAATTGTTTTGTTTCCATATTCCACTCTTTATTAACATTTGTAATATAACGCAGATATTACATACATAGATATTTAGTAAGTGCTTAAGCATGATTCCATGGCACGTCCCAAAGACACCGTTCAAATAGCACGCCCAAAATATTATTCTGAAAATTCATTTCTACTTCACTTCAGGCAGCAGTTAACCTTCATGGCATCTTTTTTTTTTAGTGCAATATCAAAAAAAAAGTACAGTAAAGCAGTTAACTTATTCTAGCTAAACGATAGGGATAAATGGAAAATTGTTTTGTTTCCATATTCCACTCTTTATTAACATTTGTAATATAACGCAGATATTACATACATAGATATTTAGTAAGTGCTTAAGCATGATTCCATGGCACGTCCCAAAGGCACCGTTCAAATAGTACGCCCAAAATATTATTCTGAAAATTCATTTCTACTTCACTTCAGGCAGCAGTTAACCTTCATGGCATCTTTTTTTTTTAGTGCAATATCAAAAAAATATACAAATTTTAATATACTTCACGAACCCACATTTTTCTAAGACTGTAGTATAAATGTATTGTTGTAACACCAACATTTATCCGAGAACTGCGCCATCAACGTCGGAATCTCTTTTCTGCCACCAGTCCACTTTACACTGTGTTTACTGGCTGCGCGCGTACACAATATCGTGAAGCAATATTACACTTCACAAATAAATAATCTGTTAGCAAATAATAGGAACCAGGTCTTATCATCTAAAATCTTTTCTTCTCAATTTTGTTTTAAGCGAATAGATAAGAATTTGAACAAATTAGCCAATCTAAATACATTGAACTGACTTAAATTACATTTAATAAAGTGGCAGAGAGTAGAAGAGATAATTGATATTGTCAAAATGCACATTTCTCCACACTGCAATGATTAGAGTGAATGAAATAACGGAACAGATAGGTTTTACATAACAATGACACACGGTGTTGTTGTTTTTGTTGTTTTTGGTGCTGACCCCAACAACAACCCCAAAAAGGGGTGCCAACTTCCGGTTCCGGTTTTACAGCCCTTTGAAATCTGAAATTAAACATCCGATATCTCTTAAACTATAGCAGATATCGGATTGGAATTGGTACTGTTGGAAAGACATTAAGAATACCCCCATTTATATTATACAATATTTTGTCGAAAACCTTATAGTTTTCGAGAAAATCACAATTTAAGATTTTTAGTACTTTTTTCTCAACTTCTTTATTTTTTTCTAAGTAAAATGCCTAATTAAGACATATAATTATTTCAATAATAAGAAAGCAGGGATCCTTAGCTATCTTTAGAAATTTATTTGACCATGATCGGTGGAGGTATTTGGGAGAAAACGCAATTTAAATGTCGCTATCACATAAGTATGTAAGCGCTTTTTTTAATTCTACTTCTTCTATTCATCCGAACACTACTATAATTTCGGATTATTGGAAGTTACGATATTATAAAAATATATTTTGTTTAATTTGCTTATAGTTTTCTATTATTAGTCTAACGATTTCTTGGGCGATGAGGAATTCGTCCATTTAAGGGTTAATCACTCCCTTAATTTTAAGGATTTTAAGAACATAGAACAGAACATAGAACATAGAATAAGAACATAGAATGGAAATAGAAAAAAGAGATTTGCACCCTTCAAGTGCTTTACATTGATTGCATTAACGTCTGCCCTTTTCAGGGCAATCAGACGTAGAAAGAAGGTTTGTGTTTTAAAAAATGTGAAGGTGGGGAAAAGCGCCGCAGGCCAAAAATTTTTTTTTCATAAAAATTTTTCATTTTAAAAGAAAACGCCTAAAACGGATTTTTTCATTTTTAGGCGTTTTCTCCTAAAATTCTGCACCGATTATTGTCAAATAAATTTCAAAAGATAGCTAAGGATACCTGCTTTCTTATTATTGGAACAATTATATGTCTTAATTAGGCATTTTACTTCGGAAAAAATTAAGGAGCTGAGAAAAAAAGTACTAAAAATCTTAAAGTGCGTTTTTGTCGAAAACTGTAAAGCTTTCGATGAATTCTTATATTATATAAATGGAGGGCATTCTTAATATCTTTCTAACGGTACCTATGGCAATCCGATATCTGGTACAGTTTAGAGAGATATAGGCATTTAAATTTCAGATTTCAAAGGGCTGTAAAACCGGAACCGGAAGTTGCCACCTTTTTGGGGTTGTTGTTGCGGTCAGCACCGAAAACAACAAAAACAACAACACCTTGTGCCATTGTTATGTAAAACCTATTTAAGCCGAAATAACTATATTGAAATAACTCTAATTTAAAAACTGAAGCTCATTATTGATAAATGTCATTCTTTTTTTTAGCCTCAAAATTAAAAATTTTTCGGAACAGATTAAGCGCTTGTCGAGCTAACCAATGTTAAATGTAACGACAAATTTTTAGGCCAATATGTCCTAAACTTTACGAGATATCGCTATGTGGCATATGTCGAAGACGCTGAAGCAGCACCGATTATTTCTTGCCTTTGATGTTGTTTTTTTCAAGGACGAACACCTTAGGCATAGGATAAGAACGCTGACGCAGCTCCGATTTTGTTGTTGTTTTTTCTGTGGTTAACATTTTCTTTCATATATATATATAAGACAATATGTTTTCAAAAAACTATTGCTTTTCAAAAAAATTAAATTTTAAATTTCTTTAATAACTTATTTCATGTATCAATTTTTTACTAAGTAAAATGTTAATATAAGCCCTATACTTATCTCAATATTAACAGAGTAAAGGCCTGATTAGTCGTACTTATAAGCACTTCGTAGAACTTGACGTGCTGTCAAAATCCACTTCTAGCTTATAGAAAAATGTGTATCCGATCAGTCGTTCTTACAAGGGGAATATCAAATCGTTTTTGATATTTTGCTAAGTTCGAACCAAGTGACAGCCAAAACGAGTGACCAGATCGAACTTGACGCTAGTTTCGAAGATGTCGTCTTTGCTTGCCGAATTTATAGTTTAATGGGATTTCAATATAATATTTATTAAACAATTAATTTATATGAAATCATCTCTATTATAACAAAATACCATAATAATATAAATAATGCGAATAAAAATACTAAAATTTTGCTGCTGCTTGCAAATCGAAGGCAATTGCAATCTAGTAAAACCCCACAAAACCATAAAAATACCCAATTTCGAACATTAGTTCAACTAGTGGCTACACTAGAAGTGCTGGTACCCCCTGCAACCCGTAAAAAACCAAGTTCTTCGAAACTTATAAGTGCTAAGTACTAAGCACTTCGAATAACTTGACGTGTTGTGATGCCTTAAACACAATCAAAGACGCAAGACGCAAGATTCATTTTTAACTGTCAAAATTACACGGGCTCTTATGGAGATCGAGAAAAAAGTTTGCTTTCAATTTTGCTTCCCTGCTTAGCTGCGAAATTACGCATCTCGCATTCGAGCTAATTCTAATTTTGACGGATGCAAAAGTTCTTGTTCTTCTTATTTGTTTGTGTTTGTTTACATTTCATTGTTTTTTCTATTTCAGTTGCTGTAAAATTATCTGAGTGTTTTTCTGTTGCTTTTTTTATTATTATTCTGTATAATATATTATTTCAATGTATTTTAAATATATTCTAATATACATAAAAATAAAAAAACTTCGAATAAACTTCGAGAATTTTGGTTAGAATGAATCTATTGTTCTCTACAGTCAAATATTTGACATTTCATACTTCTGCTTCCCGAAAATGATTTGGTTTAAATCCGAGCCATTTCTTGCTTCGCTGCCTTGAATCTTGCGTCTTGCGTCTTTGATTGTGTTTAAGGCATGATGTTTACTTTTCTCGGAGCTACAAAACATAGATCCTACCGGTTTGAAGCATACTCTCTAGAATCGATTAGAGAATTTTATGGTCGGAAAAGATTTATACTTAATACCGTAATTTTAAAAAAATTTTGCAATCAAAAAATTTTTTCCGGGTTTTTTATTCCAAATTTTAACTTTGGCATTAATTTTCTCAAAAACTGTTTGACGTAGGAACCTAATTTAAAAAGGATATTAAGAAGCGGATATTTGGCTTTGAAAACTAGAAAGCAAAAGTTATCTAGGTTTAACCATTTTTTTTTAATATTATTTTTTTCGATGTTAAGTCGGATTTTTATAAAATGGGCCCCCTTCCATACGATTTTTTTCTTGTCTCGACCCAACCTAGATGCTCTAGTCTTCTGTCCCCTCTAATGTGAAACACCCTGTAGATATACTATAATAGATAATATAGTTAGATAGAATTACAAATATAGTTTGCGAATTTGTTGCGAATAAAAAAAGACAAAATAAGAAAAAATAAAGGAAAGTTTAGATGAAATACCAATAATAAACTCTCTATAAAGCAGGGTTCGGAAATGCTCGCGAGCAGGAGCGACAAAAAAAAATTTTCAGGGCTCCTGCTCGCTCCAGAGAGCATTTTTTTCAGGAGCGCGAGCGAGCAGGAGCGGCAAAAAAAAATTTTCAAGGCTCCTGCTCGCTCCAAGGAGCATTTTTTTTCAGGAGCGCGAGCGAGCAGGAGCGGCAAAAAACATTTTCAGGGCTCCTGCTCGCTCCAAAGAGCATTTTTTTTCAGGAGCGCGAGCGAGCAGGAGCGGCAATAAAAATTTTTCAGGGCTCCTGCTCGCTCCAAAGAGCATTTTTTTTCAGGAGCGCGAGCGAGCGAGCAGGAGCTGCAAAAAAAGGAGCGCTGGAGCTGAGCTGTTTCTGAGCTGATGGTAGGTAGTAAGTAAATAATTTGTTCAATATTTATAATTTTGAAACAAGTCAAAGACAATAAAAAAAAACTTTGTGAAATATGTATTTCTTATTTTTTAACACTCTGAACATTTTTTGGTAAGCTCTGGTGAAGAATTAGGTCCAAATTGCCAAATTTCAAAGAATCGCTAAAAAGAGGTAATGGTTTTATTGCTGTTTATTGTCTTCGTTTTTCATGTGGATGTAGCTACCGCTTCCACGAATAGCCAGGTACTTAATAATACAATATATGTACATAAGTATATATGTATGTATACTTTACGAATATAACACATACTCTAACATACGCAAGGTACTTTTTATCAGCGAAGTGCCATTTACAATTGATCATCATGATTTTTTTACCTAACGCGTTATTTTTCAAAAAACGCATCTAAAAAATGCCAATTTGAAACGCATGCACATGCCTGGAGAATTCCATCGCAGGCTGAAATTGTAAGTATTTATATATGAAATAACCCTTTGGCAAATTCTATGTAGATTACGGTATTCCTGCATTAGATGCTTCGATCAGAAAACAATGATGAATGAAGTTAAGGCAATAAACAGCAATAAACCATTTTTAAGCGATTCTTTGAAATTTGGCAATTCGGAACGAATTCTTCACCAGAGCTTATCAAAAAATGTTCAGAGTGTTAAAAAATAAGAAATACATATTTCGCAAAGTTTTTTTTATTGTCTTTGACTTGTTTCAAAATTATAAATATTATACAAATTATTTACTTGCTACCTATCATCAGCTCAGAAACAGCTCAGCTTCAGCGCTCCTTTTTTTGCAGCTCCTGCTCGCTCGCTCACGCTCCTGAAAAAAATGCTCTTTGGAGCGAGCAGGAGCCCTGAAAAATTTTTTTTGCCGCTCCTGCTCGCTCGCGTTCCTGAAAATAAATGCTCTTTGGAGCGAGCAGGAGCCCTGAAAAATTTTTTTTGCCGCTCCTGCTCGCTCGCGCTCCTGAAAACAAATGCTCTTTGGAGCGAGCAGGAGCCCTGAAAATTTTTTTTTGCCGCTCCTGCTCGCTCGCGCTCCTGAAAAAAAATGCACTTTGGAGCGAGCAAGAGCCCTGCAAATTTTTTTTGCCGCTCCTGCTCGCTCGCGCTCCTGAAAATAAATGCTCTTTTGAGCTTGAAAGAGCGAGCTGGAGCGGAAAAGAGCGAGCAGAGCGAGTATTTCCGACAGAGATAATGAGATAGGACACTTCGAATTCGCCCCTTCAAAAATCGGTTTGACGTCTATTTTTTATGAGCTGTTGAATTCATATACACTATACGTGAGAGCTACCATATTGTTGTTCTTGTTTCTGTCTTTCATTATGTTGAAAAAATCAGCTGTTTCATGTTTCACCACGGATTCAGTTAGTTATGAAATCAGCTTGGCTAAGCGCATATCATTTCAAACGGTTTCACTACTAGTATGTCCATACCATCGGTGGCTACACACTGTGGTTTCTCATTTGGTTTCAACAGTCGTAAACATGTGATGACAAAGTGTGTGTGAAATTTAATGAATATCCAAATGTTGGCCAGAGTGAGAGAAAATATGAACACGCTTTCGGCAAACTACGTTGCTCTTCTTTCGTTTGACAACTGCTGTGCGTGCAAAGAAACTGAGAACCAGGGTCTATTTTCGTTTCAAAAATTCTTAACACTCGATACCAGAGTGTAGACTTTTCTCTTTCTTCCTCATCTCTCTCACACGAACTGAGTGAAACCGTTTCAAAAGATACTGCGTATAGACAAGGCCATTGGTTTTTAAAATATAAATTTCACGATATATAAACAAAGGTGGTGAAGTTTCCCAAACCTAAAATGGTAGGTGCCAACGGATGCTTGACCCCCAAGTACATCTAACGATGTATAACAATACTTAATTTGCACAAATATTAGAAAACAAATGAAAAAATATAAATGTGACCATTCTGGAGTTATTAATCTTAATTTTTTTTGTGAAAATTCGAACTACTATGCATTGACAGCCAAAAATTAGCACAACGCCTACTTTATACCAATTAAATATGTGAAATAAATCAACAAATACTATGCAAAATCTGAAAGTATAGATTTATTATAATTATAAGGAACTGGTAGATATATCATGTATATAATGTGAGCATAAACAAAAGTTTAATTTCTTAAATATATTTTTGACGTTTCGAAAAAACACCCATTAAAATCAATATTGCATGCGTGCATGCGATACTGCGGCGAAGTACACTTCGTGCGGCGAAGTACACATGAGAGGACAAAGCACACGATTTTGTGTGGCGAAGTACACATGAGAGGACAAAGCACACGATTTTGTGTGGCGAAGTACACATGAGAGGACAGCGCACACGTTTTTTTATCATAGGTTTAGTGAAATTTCAGCAAAATGCATGTGTGTTGAAACAGCGAATTCGAAGTGTCCTATCTCATTATCTCTGATTTCCGAACCCTGCTATAAAGTACACATAATTGTTACAAAATAAAATTTAAGCCAACCTAAACCCACTCCTATTTATGTATTTTAAGCAATAATAATTGAAAATAAACTTTATAATAGCTATTAATTGATTCGCTAAAACCATGAATAGTTTTGCAGTAGTTGGTGGCGTTGATGTAATATTTCATGCCAATTTCGCAAAAAAAAAATACAGTTGCTCAAGAGCTCAAATTTTACTGCTGTTGTTGTTGTTTTTTATGCTAACTCCAACAATGAAAATAGTTGTTGTCTCTGTCGTCTGGTTTCCGAGTTATAGTACATTGAAGTTCAAATATTTATGTGCTATATCCCCTAAACTCTACGAGATAACTTCATGTTATTCATGTTATCAAAAAGGTATTTCAATTGCCTTTCATTAATGTTAAACGACATTTAGTTGAAAATCGCTCAGGAGTTTTAGCTCGTAAATCTTTAAACTTCAAGGTGCTATAACTCGGAAAGCAGACAAGAGCGACCAAAAGTGTTGTGGTTTTTGGAGTTAGCATTAGAAGCAACAATAACAAAAAAAAACAATAAAATTTGCATTTACAGCAACTGCTATTCCTTCTTGCTAAATTTGTATACATTTACAGGGCAATTCTCGTTGTCAGCTTGACATGAAATTGACAAGACAAGTTGTCACAGTGCTTGTCAATGCTTTTCAAATTGGTATTCTAGTTGTCAATTGACACAGTGAAAGCTTTAAGGCAGTAACATGCTGAAAACTTAGTGTTACAGAAACCAAAATGTAATTTTTGACAAATAGAACATGAAATGTCAAAAGAAAATACGAACGGACTACGGCAGAGCAGCTGGCGCACTATGTGCAGTTCATGTCTACCATGTGTGGAATGTGCTGGATATTAAAGAATATATAATGTATATTATTATTTGTTTAAATTTTATTGTTTAAATTGTTTATTTATTTATTTAAAATGTTATTTATTTTATATATTGTTTAAAACCAGATCTGAAATATCTTTCAATGTAAGTAGCACCAAAGAATATGTAATAATATATTTATATTATGTATTTATATTATAAAATATTTTCATTGAAAGTGTTTCAGGAGCTGGTTTTAAACAAATAATATATAAATTAAATAACAATTTAAATAAATAACAATAAATAAATTAAAAATAACAAATAAATTTGCTGTTTCTCTTCTGCTCATTTGCTGTTTTGTTCTGAAAATGTAGCTGTCAGCACCTATTTGGCTCTTGACAAAATTGTAAAGAAAAGAGGTTTTAGGTGACAGCCAGAATACGAATATTGACAATTTGCTAAAAATCTGCGCTGTCAACTAAAAGTTGACGAGAATTACCCTGTTACTTTTAAATTTGATGACAATACATACCTGTTTTCAATCTATAAAAATTTTTTCACTAACTGTGGTACCTAAATAAGTTCGTCTTGCGTTGCGTTTATCACTGCGCCTTAGAAACGACGTTGCGCTGTACCGAAATAACAGCGTTGCGTCTGCATATGTTCTGACTAAAAGTTTTTACACATTCACACGCACATGACCATTTTTTTGACATCTGCCGCCAACTTCACTTCGTATCGCATGCCAAAATTGGAAATTCGAAGGGGTCTCCGTCAGTGCGTTTCAATGCACGACGCACGTATTTAGGTACCACAGTAATACGCAACTCTGTTTTCTGGTGTCCCCAGAAATTTCCTCGGACGTTTATTTCCCCAGGGGACACGTTCATTGGTATACAATCCATAGTTCATCTTGCCGTTTGGCTGTGAAAACAACAACAAATGGTGTCCCCAGGGGACACGTGTCCCACGAGTAAACACGGCATAAGTAAAATGCCTAATTAAGACATATAATTGTTTCAATCCGATATCTGTTATAGTTTACGAAATATAGCAGTTTAATTTCAGATCTCAAAGGGCTGTAAATGGGTGTTTGAAAAATGCGTATAAAATGTCCAAATTGTTCGAAGTGCAATACCTTTTGAACATAAATTTGGCTAGGTATCCACGAAAAAACCTTTTTTTCGCGTATACTCTGGCTGTTGCACCTTAACGTTCCTCCATAAGCCCCTGATACAATTGGTATGGGGTCCGGTGTTGGGATCCTTAAAATTAAGGCAATGATTAGCCCTTAAATGGACAAATCCCTCATCGCCCAAGCAATCGTAAGACTAAAAATAGAAAACTATAGGCAAATTAAACAAAATATATTTTTATAATATTGCACCTTCCCCCAATCCGAAGTGATAGTAGTTTTCGGATGAATAGAAGAAGTAAAATTAAAAAAAGTGCTTACGTACTTACCTGATAGCGACCTTTAAATTGCGTTTTCTCCTAAACTCCTCCACCGATCATGGTGAAATAAATTTCTAAATATAGTTAAGGACCTGCTTTATTAGAATAATTATGTCATAATTATGCATTTTACTCAAAAAAAATTAAGCAGTTGGGGAAAAAGTACTAAAGATCTGAAATTGCGCTCTTCTCGAAAACTATACGGTTTGTCGACAAAATCTTGTTTTATATAAATGGAAAATCCTTCTAACGGTACCTATGCCAATCCGATATCTTAGGAAATAGGTTAGAAAAATATGCTGTTTCATTTCAGATTTCAAAGGATTGTAAAACCGGAATTTGCCACCCTTTTTGGGCATGTCATTGGGGTCAGCACCAAAAGAAACAACAACAACAACTTGGGTCATTGTCTCGTAAAACTTATCTGTTCCAAAAGTGGTATGAAGAAAAATTGGAACGGGTTAAATGTTACTCAAACCCTCTATTTTGTTGTTGTACTTTTATACAGTAACTCCAAGAAAAGCAACAGTTCTGGTCTTCTCGTATGTTTTCGGAGTTACATCCCGAAAACATCATAAAATTTGAAAATTCTGAGTATATCTCTTAAACATTAGAAGATACTTACATGGTATTGTTATCGTTGGAAAGGCATTTAAGAAACCTTTCATTTATGTAAACAATATTTTATTAAAAGATAAATTTTAAATACTGGTTCAAATATTCCTGAGGATATGAATTTTTTTTGTCCAGTTTTGTAGCGTTCGTGCGCCTGGAAGTGGAAAACCTCTTTTGTATAGTAGTTTGTACGCTTTTGTACTTATACAGCAGCGGCAGAGATTAATAGATTGGACATACTGGGTGGACTGGAGGTTGAATCTGACCCGGCTACCGTTAGATCTCGGCAACCTGCACAACAGAAAGCCAGTGTTAAAAGTATTGATAATACTTTTTGTCCTCCAATTTTTCTATATCACGTAGATATCAAACATTTAGTTATGCAATTAAATGAGAAAAATATTGTCTTTAAAATTGTAAACAAAAACAAAAATAACAGTAAACTTTATCTTAAAAGTGCATCTGCTCATTCCGAAATGATGCAACTCTTAATAGATAAAAATGTGGAGTCGTACTCCTACACTCCCAAACAGCTGAAACATGCCAAGTTGGTTTTACGGGGACTGTATTATAAAACTGAAACTGAGATCAAGAGTGCAATCGATTTCTTAGTTCCAAACATATTGGCCAACGTTTCAAAGTTTTCAACCATATTTTCAAAGAAAAACAATATTGACACAGGTTTATTTCTTATTACGTTGAATTTGGGAAAGTTTGTTTCGAATGCGAACAATTTGCCGTATTGTGTGAATTGCCAACAGTCTGGCCATCCGTCCAGTTTTAGAGGTTGCCCGGTGTTCAAGAAATTCGATGAAGGCAAAAATAATCGTAAAAAAGAATCTATTGATAGAAAAATGTTGGCTTCAGCTAATGTGCGCACTTCAATCAACAATTCTAACTTCATTTCTCCTAACAAGTCTTTTGCCAGTCTTTTTAAAAGAAGTTAACGATTCCTATGGTCCGTGATTTTCTTAACTTTCTTTCATTTAATGTTAGGTCACTAATTGAAGTGAGCCGAAGACTAGATTTACTACAGTTGTTAAATTTGAATAACATTGACGTTGCGTTTGTTCAGGAAACTCACTTGAGAGCTAATCAAAAAGTTTACCTGGAGGATTTTACATTTCTTCGTGATAATAGTCAGCTTGGGGTTGGCATAGTGTTAAGGAAGTCTTTGAAATTTTCGAAAATTAACGGTGTTGGAATAGGTGGGTAGGTAGGTAGGAGGTGGCGCCCGACAAAGAACTCGATGTCGGGCAACAAGTAAGGCTGAGAAGCCTCGTTTTGAAACCACCTATAAAAACGTTAGGCCTGAAAAAGGGGGAAAGGGGGAGGAGATGTCCGTTAGGTGGAAGTAGTGCTAGTTTCATACCCAGCCCGTCAGGTTGAGGAACCTGAGCAGTTGCCTGGGATGGAATTTGGCGACTTCCTCCAGTCCGTTGAAGCTGATCTTGCCCCAGGTCGTAAGTCTGGCTCGCATGAGAGCCGGGCATTCGCATAGCAGGTGGGAAACCGTCTCTTTCTGGGATTAGATTAGATTAGACCTCTTTTTAGCGATTCTTTGAAATTTGGCAATTCGGAACGAATTCTTCACCAGAGCTTATCAAAAAATGTTCAGAGTGTTAAAAAATAAGAAATACATATTTCGCAAAGTTTTTTTTATTGTCTTTGACTTGTTTCAAAATTATAAATATTATACAAATTATTTACTTGCTACCTATCATCAGCTCAGAAACAGCTCAGCTTCAGCGCTCCTTTTTTTGCAGCTCCTGCTCGCTCGCTCACGCTCCTGAAAAAAATGCTCTTTGGAGCGAGCAGGAGCCCTGAAAAATTTTTTTTGCCGCTCCTGCTCGCTCGCGTTCCTGAAAATAAATGCTCTTTGGAGCGAGCAGGAGCCCTGAAAAATTTTTTTTGCCGCTCCTGCTCGCTCGCGCTCCTGAAAACAAATGCTCTTTGGAGCGAGCAGGAGCCCTGAAAATTTTTTTTTGCCGCTCCTGCTCGCTCGCGCTCCTGAAAAAAAATGCACTTTGGAGCGAGCAAGAGCCCTGCAAATTTTTTTTGCCGCTCCTGCTCGCTCGCGCTCCTGAAAATAAATGCTCTTTTGAGCTTGAAAGAGCGAGCTGGAGCGGAAAAGAGCGAGCAGAGCGAGTATTTCCGACAGAGATAATGAGATAGGACACTTCGAATTCGCCCCTTCAAAAATCGGTTTGACGTCTATTTTTTATGAGCTGTTGAATTCATATACACTATACGTGAGAGCTACCATATTGTTGTTCTTGTTTCTGTCTTTCATTATGTTGAAAAAATCAGCTGTTTCATGTTTCACCACGGATTCAGTTAGTTATGAAATCAGCTTGGCTAAGCGCATATCATTTCAAACGGTTTCACTACTAGTATGTCCATACCATCGGTGGCTACACACTGTGGTTTCTCATTTGGTTTCAACAGTCGTAAACATGTGATGACAAAGTGTGTGTGAAATTTAATGAATATCCAAATGTTGGCCAGAGTGAGAGAAAATATGAACACGCTTTCGGCAAACTACGTTGCTCTTCTTTCGTTTGACAACTGCTGTGCGTGCAAAGAAACTGAGAACCAGGGTCTATTTTCGTTTCAAAAATTCTTAACACTCGATACCAGAGTGTAGACTTTTCTCTTTCTTCCTCATCTCTCTCACACGAACTGAGTGAAACCGTTTCAAAAGATACTGCGTATAGACAAGGCCATTGGTTTTTAAAATATAAATTTCACGATATATAAACAAAGGTGGTGAAGTTTCCCAAACCTAAAATGGTAGGTGCCAACGGATGCTTGACCCCCAAGTACATCTAACGATGTATAACAATACTTAATTTGCACAAATATTAGAAAACAAATGAAAAAATATAAATGTGACCATTCTGGAGTTATTAATCTTAATTTTTTTTGTGAAAATTCGAACTACTATGCATTGACAGCCAAAAATTAGCACAACGCCTACTTTATACCAATTAAATATGTGAAATAAATCAACAAATACTATGCAAAATCTGAAAGTATAGATTTATTATAATTATAAGGAACTGGTAGATATATCATGTATATAATGTGAGCATAAACAAAAGTTTAATTTCTTAAATATATTTTTGACGTTTCGAAAAAACACCCATTAAAATCAATATTGCATGCGTGCATGCGATACTGCGGCGAAGTACACTTCGTGCGGCGAAGTACACATGAGAGGACAAAGCACACGATTTTGTGTGGCGAAGTACACATGAGAGGACAAAGCACACGATTTTGTGTGGCGAAGTACACATGAGAGGACAGCGCACACGTTTTTTTATCATAGGTTTAGTGAAATTTCAGCAAAATGCATGTGTGTTGAAACAGCGAATTCGAAGTGTCCTATCTCATTATCTCTGATTTCCGAACCCTGCTATAAAGTACACATAATTGTTACAAAATAAAATTTAAGCCAACCTAAACCCACTCCTATTTATGTATTTTAAGCAATAATAATTGAAAATAAACTTTATAATAGCTATTAATTGATTCGCTAAAACCATGAATAGTTTTGCAGTAGTTGGTGGCGTTGATGTAATATTTCATGCCAATTTCGCAAAAAAAAAATACAGTTGCTCAAGAGCTCAAATTTTACTGCTGTTGTTGTTGTTTTTTATGCTAACTCCAACAACGAAAATAGTTGTTGTCTCTGTCGTCTGGTTTCCGAGTTATAGTACATTGAAGTTCAAATATTTATGTGCTATATCCCCTAAACTCTACGAGATAACTTCATGTTATTCATGTTATCAAAAAGGTATTTCAATTGCCTTTCATTAATGTTAAACGACATTTAGTTGAAAATCGCTCAGGAGTTTTAGCTCGTAAATCTTTAAACTTCAAGGTGCTATAACTCGGAAAGCAGACAAGAGCGACCAAAAGTGTTGTGGTTTTTGGAGTTAGCATTAGAAGCAACAATAACAAAAAAAAACAATAAAATTTGCATTTACAGCAACTGCTATTCCTTCTTGCTAAATTTGTATACATTTACAGGGCAATTCTCGTTGTCAGCTTGACATGAAATTGACAAGACAAGTTGTCACAGTGCTTGTCAATGCTTTTCAAATTGGTATTCTAGTTGTCAATTGACACAGTGAAAGCTTTAAGGCAGTAACATGCTGAAAACTTAGTGTTACAGAAACCAAAATGTAATTTTTGACAAATAGAACATGAAATGTCAAAAGAAAATACGAACGGACTACGGCAGAGCAGCTGGCGCACTATGTGCAGTTCATGTCTACCATGTGTGGAATGTGCTGGATATTAAAGAATATATAATGTATATTATTATTTGTTTAAATTTTATTGTTTAAATTGTTTATTTATTTATTTAAAATGTTATTTATTTTATATATTGTTTAAAACCAGATCTGAAATATCTTTCAATGTAAGTAGCACCAAAGAATATGTAATAATATATTTATATTATGTATTTATATTATAAAATATTTTCATTGAAAGTGTTTCAGGAGCTGGTTTTAAACAAATAATATATAAATTAAATAACAATTTAAATAAATAACAATAAATAAATTAAAAATAACAAATAAATTTGCTGTTTCTCTTCTGCTCATTTGCTGTTTTGTTCTGAAAATGTAGCTGTCAGCACCTATTTGGCTCTTGACAAAATTGTAAAGAAAAGAGGTTTTAGGTGACAGCCAGAATACGAATATTGACAATTTGCTAAAAATCTGCGCTGTCAACTAAAAGTTGACGAGAATTACCCTGTTACTTTTAAATTTGATGACAATACATACCTGTTTTCAATCTATAAAAATTTTTTCACTAACTGTGGTACCTAAATAAGTTCGTCTTGCGTTGCGTTTATCACTGCGCCTTAGAAACGACGTTGCGCTGTACCGAAATAACAGCGTTGCGTCTGCATATGTTCTGACTAAAAGTTTTTACACATTCACACGCACATGACCATTTTTTTGACATCTGCCGCCAACTTCACTTCGTATCGCATGCCAAAATTGGAAATTCGAAGGGGTCTCCGTCAGTGCGTTTCAATGCACGACGCACGTATTTAGGTACCACAGTAATACGCAACTCTGTTTTCTGGTGTCCCCAGAAATTTCCTCGGACGTTTATTTCCCCAGGGGACACGTTCATTGGTATACAATCCATAGTTCATCTTGCCGTTTGGCTGTGAAAACAACAACAAATGGTGTCCCCAGGGGACACGTGTCCCACGAGTAAACACGGCATAAGTAAAATGCCTAATTAAGACATATAATTGTTTCAATCCGATATCTGTTATAGTTTACGAAATATAGCAGTTTAATTTCAGATCTCAAAGGGCTGTAAATGGGTGTTTGAAAAATGCGTATAAAATGTCCAACTTGTTCGAAGTGCAATACCTTTTGAACATAAATTTGGCTAGGTATCCACGAAAAAACCTTTTTTTCGCGTATACTCTGGCTGTTCCACCTTAACGTTCCTCCATAAGCCCCTGATACAATTGGTATGGGGTCCGGTGTTGGGATCCTTAAAATTAAGGCAATGATTAGCCCTTAAATGGACAAATCCCTCATCGCCCAAGCAATCGTAAGACTAAAAATAGAAAACTATAGGCAAATTAAACAAAATATATTTTTATAATATTGCACCTTCCCCCAATCCGAAGTGATAGTAGTTTTCGGATGAATAGAAGAAGTAAAATTAAAAAAAGTGCTTACGTACTTACCTGATAGCGACCTTTAAATTGCGTTTTCTCCTAAACTCCTCCACCGATCATGGTGAAATAAATTTCTAAATATAGTTAAGGACCTGCTTTATTAGAATAATTATGTCATAATTATGCATTTTACTCAAAAAAAATTAAGCAGTTGGGGAAAAAGTACTAAAGATCTGAAATTGCGCTCTTCTCGAAAACTATACGGTTTGTCGACAAAATCTTGTTTTATATAAATGGAAAATCCTTCTAACGGTACCTATGCCAATCCGATATCTTAGGAAATAGGTTAGGAAATATATGCTGTTTCATTTCAGATTTCAAAGGATTGTAAAACCGGAATTTGCCACCCTTTTTGGGCATGTCATTGGGGTCAGCACCAAAAGAAACAACAACAACAACTTGGGTCATTGTCTCGTAAAACTTATCTGTTCCAAAAGTGGTATGAAGAAAAATTGGAACGGGTTAAATGTTACTCAAACCCTCTATTTTGTTGTTGTACTTTTATACAGTAACTCCAAGAAAAGCAACAGTTCTGGTCTTCTCGTATGTTTTCGGAGTTACATCCCGAAAACATCATAAAATTTGAAAATTCTGAGTATATCTCTTAAACATTAGAAGATACTTACATGGTATTGTTATCGTTGGAAAGGCATTTAAGAAACCTTTCATTTATGTAAACAATATTTTATTAAAAGATAAATTTTAAATACTGGTTCAAATATTCCTGAGGATATGAATTTTTTTTGTCCAGTTTTGTAGCGTTCGTGCGCCTGGAAGTGGAAAACCTCTTTTGTATAGTAGTTTGTACGCTTTTGTACTTATACAGCAGCGGCAGAGATTAATAGATTGGACATACTGGGTGGACTGGAGGTTGAATCTGACCCGGCTACCGTTAGATCTCGGCAACCTGCACAACAGAAAGCCAGTGTTAAAAGTATTGATAATACTTTTTGTCCTCCAATTTTTCTATATCACGTAGATATCAAACATTTAGTTATGCAATTAAATGAGAAAAATATTGTCTTTAAAATTGTAAACAAAAACAAAAATAACAGTAAACTTTATCTTAAAAGTGCATCTGCTCATTCCGAAATGATGCAACTCTTAATAGATAAAAATGTGGAGTCGTACTCCTACACTCCCAAACAGCTGAAACATGCCAAGTTGGTTTTACGGGGACTGTATTATAAAACTGAAACTGAGATCAAGAGTGCAATCGATTTCTTAGTTCCAAACATATTGGCCAACGTTTCAAAGTTTTCAACCATATTTTCAAAGAAAAACAATATTGACACAGGTTTATTTCTTATTACGTTGAATTTGGGAAAGTTTGTTTCGAATGCGAACAATTTGCCGTATTGTGTGAATTGCCAACAGTCTGGCCATCCGTCCAGTTTTAGAGGTTGCCCGGTGTTCAAGAAATTCGATGAAGGCAAAAATAATCGTAAAAAAGAATCTATTGATAGAAAAATGTTGGCTTCAGCTAATGTGCGCACTTCAATCAACAATTCTAACTTCATTTCTCCTAACAAGTCTTTTGCCAGTCTTTTTAAAAGAAGTTAACGATTCCTATGGTCCGTGATTTTCTTAACTTTCTTTCATTTAATGTTAGGTCACTAATTGAAGTGAGCCGAAGACTAGATTTACTACAGTTGTTAAATTTGAATAACATTGACGTTGCGTTTGTTCAGGAAACTCACTTGAGAGCTAATCAAAAAGTTTACCTGGAGGATTTTACATTTCTTCGTGATAATAGTCAGCTTGGGGTTGGCATAGTGTTAAGGAAGTCTTTGAAATTTTCGAAAATTAACGGTGTTGGAATAGGTGGGTAGGTAGGTAGGAGGTGGCGCCCGACAAAGAACTCGATGTCGGGCAACAAGTAAGGCTGAGAAGCCTCGTTTTGAAACCACCTATAAAAACGTTAGGCCTGAAAAAGGGGGAAAGGGGGAGGAGATGTCCGTTAGGTGGAAGTAGTGCTAGTTTCATACCCAGCCCGTCAGGTTGAGGAACCTGAGCAGTTGCCTGGGATGGAATTTGGCGACTTCCTCCAGTCCGTTGAAGCTGATCTTGCCCCAGGTCGTAAGTCTGGCTCGCATGAGAGCCGGGCATTCGCATAGCAGGTGGGAAACCGTCTCTTTCTGGGAGGTGTCTCCACAGCTGCGGCAGGAAGCGTTGTAGGGCAGGCCCAGACGTTCTGCGTGCTCGCCAATCGTCCAGTCTCCAGTGATCACCCCGACGAGCCTGGCTATGTCTGCTCGGCTACTGTTGATTAGCCATTTTGTCTTGGCCTTGTCGTGTGCAGGCCAGGACGTCCTGGAAGTGCGGCATGATGGAAGGTCTCTCCATCTGACGTTGGCTTTATCGCGGAAAGCGCGGAATAATTCTCCTTTTAGAGTGTTGAGTGGTTTGTTGATGGGAATTGCGTTGTCCGGCGATATGGCGGCTCCTCGCCTGGCGAGATCATCCGCCCTCTCGTTACCGTGGATGCCTCTGTGTCCTGGGACCCAGAGTAGCTTCACCTCCGCGTGACGGAAGAGGTTATTGAGGTCCATGCGGCACTCTTGTACCGCCTTGGAAAACGTGGTTGAGGCCAGCAGGGAGAGAATAGCTGCCTGGCTGTCGGTGGCTATGCTTAGCCTCCCGCCGTTGGTTCGCACTTCTGCTAATTTCCTACAGGCTTCCCTTATGCCTGATATTTCTGCTTGGAATACACTGGCATAGTCTGGGAGTTTCAGGGAGATCTCTATAGGTGGTCTTTGCGAGTAGACGCCTGCTCCTACTCCGATATCCATTTTGGACCCATCGGTGTACACAATGGCGTCGCAGTCTTCGGTAAAGAGTTCCGCCCGCCTTGTCCATGCGGATCTAGAAGGAATTACGGCCTCGAATCGCCTGTCGAAGTCGGTAGTTTTCACGAGGTAGTCCGTGCTGCCGTTTTCTGGCGAGCTAAGTATCAGATCCAGGCCGCTCCCGTGACCATAATGTCCGGGATTCCAGCTGCCGGATTCTCTTAGTCGCAGGGCAGCGATGGTTGATACGAATTTTATATATAGGTCTATGGGGAGGATATTTAGGATGGCATTTAGGGCTTCTGTTGGACAAGTCCTCAGAGCTCCTGTGGCCCCCATACACGCCGTGCGTTGTACCCTCCCTAGACGTATGGAGTGAGACCTCTTACTTGAAGCCGTCCACCAGACCAGCGATCCATATGCCAGGATTGGCCTGATGATAGCGGTGTACAACCATAGTGTAAGTTTGGGCTTTAGTCCCCATTTCTTTCCAAAAGTTCTGCAGCAGGAGTAAGAGGCGATATTCGCCTTATTAATCCTCTGCTCTATGTTTTCGCTCCAATTCAGTTTGGAGTCGAGAATTATGCCTAGGTATTTCGCTTGTCTCGAAGGGTGTAGCTCCCGTCCGTGGAGCTTCGGTGGCTTAAATGGTTGAGGTTTATACTTATTTGTGAATAGCACTAGCTCTGTTTTGGAAGGGTTCACTCCTAGCCCTCTTGGAGTAGCCCATGCGATAATCGTGCGGAGGGCTCTTTCCACAACGGAGCTTAAAGTTGATGTGCAAAAACCGGAGACCAGTATAACTAGGTCATCGGCGTAAGCTACGGCTTTGATTCCCGCTTTTTCGAGCTGTTCTAGCAGCGGGTTCATTACCAGAATCCATAGTAGCGGTGAGATAACCCCCCCTTGGGGCGTTCCTCTGCTAACATACCTGACGATAGTACTGTTCGCCGACTCATGGCCGCATTTTCCCACTTTCGGTATAAAGACAACCTGGTATATGCCCCAGCTCTACATTGGATCTGAAAAGCCTGGTAAGGAAAGGGATTACTAAAACCTCCGTTTTTTGCAGCATCACCGACCAGATACCATCTGGACCAGGGGACTTGAACGGGTTAAACGAGTGTACAGCCCATTTTACCCTGTCCGCTGAGATGATGTCCTCTATCATCCTAGTGTCAGGTTGGCTGATAATGCTGGGCATGTCAGTAGCATCGGTTGTTCTGATGGTATCCTCAGAGCAGCCTGGAAAGTGTGTCCTGGTAAGTACTTCCAGGCATTCCAGTGCGGAAGTGGTCCACGACCCGTCCTCCCTTCTCACCACGGAAGGGCAGGAATGGTCCTTGGACAGTATCTTATTGAGTCTTGCTGACTCCTTAGTACTTTCGATGTTGCCACAGTAGGTTTTCCAAGCCGTGGATTTAGCCTTCCTGAGGACTTTTTTGTACATTCTCCGACAATCCTGGTAAGGTTCCCAGTAATTGTGTTTGTAGCAGATGTTTTCCTTAGGACCGTTAGCTCTTCCGTCTACCAGGGAGGGAAGGATTTCTTGCCGTGGCTCAGGGGACACGAGCGGTGTAACGCTGTCCCCATGGCACCTTCGAACTCCGAAGCGAGTTTATCCAGGAGCTCAGCTGACTTAGCGTTCGCTAGGGGGATATCTCCTAATCTAGACTCAAGAACTCTTGAGAATTTTGCCCAGTCTGTTTTCCTAACATTCCTGTGGGGCTGGTGTGCAGGGGTATTGTAGTCTACGTTGAAGAGTATCCAGCAGTGATCAGAGAATGATTTCTTGCTTGATACCCTCCAAATTGTGACCTCGCAGGGTGGGTTTCTGGTAGATAGGGTTACATTGATAACCTCCTCCCAACCCGGGAAAATTGGTGGAGCTCGGAAAGATGAATGTAGGCCTATTGCCTCTGTTGCATATCTCGAGGTTGTTACACATAATAAAATCAAAAAGTGACTCACCTCTCTCATTCGTTGTGTTACTCCCCCAGATGTGGTGCCTGGCATTTGCGTCGCAGCCCAGCTATATTTTCCAGCCGCGCCTTGCAGCTGTGGAAGTCAGGATTGACACCTCAGTCGGTGGGGCGCTGTAATCGTGCGCCATGTAAGCTGAGGAGATAATAAGTGGATGATTAGTTTTGTTCTCGAGAGCGACAGGTCATTGGAACAAAGTTCAGGGCACAGATATGCTTTTATACTATTCTTAATAAGAATGCATGATCGGGGCTTACCTGGAAGTTTGTGGTAAAACAGAGTGAAGTCTTGATCCCGAAGTCCGACTACCTCGGATCCTCTCACCCATGACTCTTGAATGATGCCTACGTCGATGTTCTCCTCCCTTAGGCGAACTAGCAGGTTAGCTGTAGCACACCTCGAGTGCTGCAGGTTAATCTGCACCATCTTCAGCATCACACGGAAAGGTCGTCCACGATTCGCAGCTCCTCTAGCTGCTTTTCGACCTCTTCTGGCTCAGCCAGATCGCCTTCGGGGTCGGTGGAGCGGAAAATTTTGACTTTGGCATGCCTGATGCCAAATTTCATCCTCAAGCCGGCTTGCTCGAGGGGGGGTATGCTTTCCTCCGTTATTAGGAGGAGAAGTGACTGGCTGTTTTTAAGTGGATCCTCCACTTTCAAAACAGCCCAGTCGTCCGTCGGGATGGTGGGGTTTTGAATGGCTAGACACTTCAGAAGCTTCTGAGCGTCCAGCTTCATCACGGGCAACCAAATGCGAACCCGGGGCCTGCTTAGAATCTCCCTGGCTGGGATAAGCTTGAGCTGCAAGCCGTCCCATTGGTTGCTTACCTCAGCAACCATTTTACCAAGGAGATCTTTGGAGAACCCATCTCGGAGAGCTTCGACTCGATGCTCGCCCAGTGGTCACAGACGGGTGCTGGCTTGTTGGTGAGCTCATCAACAAGCGCAAGGCGAAGGTGCTTCCTCGCTGCGTCCACGAAAGTCTTGCCGGAGGTCTTGCTGCAGGATGGACCTGAGTCAGCCGGCTGGTTGCTAGACTTAGCAACCCTGTTCTTCTTCGTCGGCTGTCCGGGTAGTACGTCATCTGTTGACCGTACCCGCTTGGTCGTCTTCACCCTCGCAGTTTTGTCTTCCAGGTTCTTGCGGTATTCGTCCACAATCGCCAGATTGCGGTATTCGTTGCACAACAGAAAGCCAGTGTTAAAAGTATTGATAATACTTTTTGTCCTCCAATTTTTCTATATCACGTAGATATCAAACATTTAGTTATGCAATTAAATGAGAAAAATATTGTCTTTAAAATTGTAAACAAAAACAAAAATAACAGTAAACTTTATCTTAAAAGTGCATCTGCTCATTCCGAAATGATGCAACTCTTAATAGATAAAAATGTGGAGTCGTACTCCTACACTCCCAAACAGCTGAAACATGCCAAGTTGGTTTTACGGGGACTGTATTATAAAACTGAAACTGAGATCAAGAGTGCAATCGATTTCTTAGTTCCAAACATATTGGCCAACGTTTCAAAGTTTTCAACCATATTTTCAAAGAAAAACAATATTGACACAGGTTTATTTCTTATTACGTTGAATTTGGGAAAGTTTGTTTCGAATGCGAACAATTTGCCGTATTGTGTGAATTGCCAACAGTCTGGCCATCCGTCCAGTTTTAGAGGTTGCCCGGTGTTCAAGAAATTCGATGAAGGCAAAAATAATCGTAAAAAAGAATCTATTGATAGAAAAATGTTGGCTTCAGCTAATGTGCGCACTTCAATCAACAATTCTAACTTCATTTCTCCTAACAAGTCTTTTGCCAGTCTTTTTAAAAGAAGTTAACGATTCCTATGGTCCGTGATTTTCTTAACTTTCTTTCATTTAATGTTAGGTCACTAATTGAAGTGAGCCGAAGACTAGATTTACTACAGTTGTTAAATTTGAATAACATTGACGTTGCGTTTGTTCAGGAAACTCACTTGAGAGCTAATCAAAAAGTTTACCTGGAGGATTTTACATTTCTTCGTGATAATAGTCAGCTTGGGGTTGGCATAGTGTTAAGGAAGTCTTTGAAATTTTCGAAAATTAACGGTGTTGGAATAGGTGGGTAGGTAGGTAGGAGGTGGCGCCCGACAAAGAACTCGATGTCGGGCAACAAGTAAGGCTGAGAAGCCTCGTTTTGAAACCACCTATAAAAACGTTAGGCCTGAAAAAGGGGGAAAGGGGGAGGAGATGTCCGTTAGGTGGAAGTAGTGCTAGTTTCATACCCAGCCCGTCAGGTTGAGGAACCTGAGCAGTTGCCTGGGATGGAATTTGGCGACTTCCTCCAGTCCGTTGAAGCTGATCTTGCCCCAGGTCGTAAGTCTGGCTCGCATGAGAGCCGGGCATTCGCATAGCAGGTGGGAAACCGTCTCTTTCTGGGAGGTGTCTCCACAGCTGCGGCAGGAAGCGTTGTAGGGCAGGCCCAGACGTTCTGCGTGCTCGCCAATCGTCCAGTCTCCAGTGATCACCCCGACGAGCCTGGCTATGTCTGCTCGGCTACTGTTGATTAGCCATTTTGTCTTGGCCTTGTCGTGTGCAGGCCAGGACGTCCTGGAAGTGCGGCATGATGGAAGGTCTCTCCATCTGACGTTGGCTTTATCGCGGAAAGCGCGGTATAATTCTCCTTTTAGAGTGTTGAGTGGTTTGTTGATGGGAATTGCGTTGTCCGGCGATATGGCGGCTCCTCGCCTGGCGAGATCATCCGCCCTCTCGTTACCGTGGATGCCTCTGTGTCCTGGGACCCAGAGTAGCTTCACCTCCGCGTGACGGAAGAGGTTATTGAGGTCCATGCGGCACTCTTGTACCGCCTTGGAAAACGTGGTTGAGGCCAGCAGGGAGAGAATAGCTGCCTGGCTGTCGGTGGCTATGCTTAGCCTCCCGCCGTTGGTTCGCACTTCTGCTAATTTCCTACAGGCTTCCCTTATGCCTGATATTTCTGCTTGGAATACACTGGCATAGTCTGGGAGTTTCAGGGAGATCTCTATAGGTGGTCTTTGCGAGTAGACGCCTGCTCCTACTCCGATATCCATTTTGGACCCATCGGTGTACACAATGGCGTCGCAGTCTTCGGTAAAGAGTTCCGCCCGCCTTGTCCATGCGGATCTAGAAGGAATTACGGCCTCGAATCGCCTGTCGAAGTCGGTAGTTTTCACGAGGTAGTCCGTGCTGCCGTTTTCTGGCGAGCTAAGTATCAGATCCAGGCCGCTCCCGTGACCATAATGTCCGGGATTCCAGCTGCCGGATTCTCTTAGTCGCAGGGCAGCGATGGTTGATACGAATTTTATATATAGGTCTATGGGGAGGATATTTAGGATGGCATTTAGGGCTTCTGTTGGACAAGTCCTCAGAGCTCCTGTGGCCCCCATACACGCCGTGCGTTGTACCCTCCCTAGACGTATGGAGTGAGACCTCTTACTTGAAGCCGTCCACCAGACCAGCGATCCATATGCCAGGATTGGCCTGATGATAGCGGTGTACAACCATAGTGTAAGTTTGGGCTTTAGTCCCCATTTCTTTCCAAAAGTTCTGCAGCAGGAGTAAGAGGCGATATTCGCCTTATTAATCCTCTGCTCTATGTTTTCGCTCCAATTCAGTTTGGAGTCGAGAATTATGCCTAGGTATTTCGCTTGTCTCGAAGGGTGTAGCTCCCGTCCGTGGAGCTTCGGTGGCTTAAATGGTTGAGGTTTATACTTATTTGTGAATAGCACTAGCTCTGTTTTGGAAGGGTTCACTCCTAGCCCTCTTGGAGTAGCCCATGCGATAATCGTGCGGAGGGCTCTTTCCACAACGGAGCTTAAAGTTGATGTGCAAAAACCGGAGACCAGTATAACTAGGTCATCGGCGTAAGCTACGGCTTTGATTCCCGCTTTTTCGAGCTGTTCTAGCAGCGGGTTCATTACCAGAATCCATAGTAGCGGTGAGATAACCCCCCCTTGGGGCGTTCCTCTGCTAACATACCTGACGATAGTACTGTTCGCCGACTCATGGCCGCATTTTCCCACTTTCGGTATAAAGACAACCTGGTATATGCCCCAGCTCTACATTGGATCTGAAAAGCCTGGTAAGGAAAGGGATTACTAAAACCTCCGTTTTTTGCAGCATCACCGACCAGATACCATCTGGACCAGGGGACTTGAACGGGTTAAACGAGTGTACAGCCCATTTTACCCTGTCCGCTGAGATGATGTCCTCTATCATCCTAGTGTCAGGTTGGCTGATAATGCTGGGCATGTCAGTAGCATCGGTTGTTCTGATGGTATCCTCAGAGCAGCCTGGAAAGTGTGTCCTGGTAAGTACTTCCAGGCATTCCAGTGCGGAAGTGGTCCACGACCCGTCCTCCCTTCTCACCACGGAAGGGCAGGAATGGTCCTTGGACAGTATCTTATTGAGTCTTGCTGACTCCTTAGTACTTTCGATGTTGCCACAGTAGGTTTTCCAAGCCGTGGATTTAGCCTTCCTGAGGACTTTTTTGTACATTCTCCGACAATCCTGGTAAGGTTCCCAGTAATTGTGTTTGTAGCAGATGTTTTCCTTAGGACCGTTAGCTCTTCCGTCTACCAGGGAGGGAAGGATTTCTTGCCGTGGCTCAGGGGACACGAGCGGTGTAACGCTGTCCCCATGGCACCTTCGAACTCCGAAGCGAGTTTATCCAGGAGCTCAGCTGACTTAGCGTTCGCTAGGGGGATATCTCCTAATCTAGACTCAAGAACTCTTGAGAATTTTGCCCAGTCTGTTTTCCTAACATTCCTGTGGGGCTGGTGTGCAGGGGTATTGTAGTCTACGTTGAAGAGTATCCAGCAGTGATCAGAGAATGATTTCTTGCTTGATACCCTCCAAATTGTGACCTCGCAGGGTGGGTTTCTGGTAGATAGGGTTACATTGATAACCTCCTCCCAACCCGGGAAAATTGGTGGAGCTCGGAAAGATGAATGTAGGCCTATTGCCTCTGTTGCATATCTCGAGGTTGTTACACATAATAAAATCAAAAAGTGACTCACCTCTCTCATTCGTTGTGTTACTCCCCCAGATGTGGTGCCTGGCATTTGCGTCGCAGCCCAGCTATATTTTCCAGCCGCGCCTTGCAGCTGTGGAAGTCAGGATTGACACCTCAGTCGGTGGGGCGCTGTAATCGTGCGCCATGTAAGCTGAGGAGATAATAAGTGGATGATTAGTTTTGTTCTCGAGAGCGACAGGTCATTGGAACAAAGTTCAGGGCACAGATATGCTTTTATACTATTCTTAATAAGAATGCATGATCGGGGCTTACCTGGAAGTTTGTGGTAAAACAGAGTGAAGTCTTGATCCCGAAGTCCGACTACCTCGGATCCTCTCACCCATGACTCTTGAATGATGCCTACGTCGATGTTCTCCTCCCTTAGGCGAACTAGCAGGTTAGCTGTAGCACACCTCGAGTGCTGCAGGTTAATCTGCACCATCTTCAGCATCACACGGAAAGGTCGTCCACGATTCGCAGCTCCTCTAGCTGCTTTTCGACCTCTTCTGGCTCAGCCAGATCGCCTTCGGGGTCGGTGGAGCGGAAAATTTTGACTTTGGCATGCCTGATGCCAAATTTCATCCTCAAGCCGGCTTGCTCGAGGGGGGGTATGCTTTCCTCCGTTATTAGGAGGAGAAGTGACTGGCTGTTTTTAAGTGGATCCTCCACTTTCAAAACAGCCCAGTCGTCCGTCGGGATGGTGGGGTTTTGAATGGCTAGACACTTCAGAAGCTTCTGAGCGTCCAGCTTCATCACGGGCAACCAAATGCGAACCCGGGGCCTGCTTAGAATCTCCCTGGCTGGGATAAGCTTGAGCTGCAAGCCGTCCCATTGGTTGCTTACCTCAGCAACCATTTTACCAAGGAGATCTTTGGAGAACCCATCTCGGAGAGCTTCGACTCGATGCTCGCCCAGTGGTCACAGACGGGTGCTGGCTTGTTGGTGAGCTCATCAACAAGCGCAAGGCGAAGGTGCTTCCTCGCTGCGTCCACGAAAGTCTTGCCGGAGGTCTTGCTGCAGGATGGACCTGAGTCAGCCGGCTGGTTGCTAGACTTAGCAACCCTGTTCTTCTTCGTCGGCTGTCCGGGTAGTACGTCATCTGTTGACCGTACCCGCTTGGTCGTCTTCACCCTCGCAGTTTTGTCTTCCAGGTTCTTGCGGTATTCGTCCACAATCGCCTGGTATTTCACCTTGCCCTCTTTGTCGCGCTCGTGAGGCTTACCAGCCTCCTCATTCTTAGCAATCTTGCCAAGTATGAAGAGGGCCTTCTGGTAGCCTTGCCTAATGAGCGTGCCAGAGGATTTGGCCTTTTTCTGGGTGCCACTATGGCTGGGGGCACTCGGTATGTTTGGTGTGGCAGCAGCGGATTCAGTGCTTTGTCTGGCACTAACCACTGCTGCCGGAGGGGCAGTTGACTCCTGGCTGGAGGCGAGCAGTTCGTCTTCGCTGCACATCTTCACCGAGCCACTGTCCCGGTCTCCCCCTGTCTTCGTCTTGTTTGTGTTTGTTTGTTTATTTGTATCCATTTTTGTTCCCACTAGTAAGGTCGGAAGGGGTGGACCATCCCGGCAGAGCCGCCTTACCGGGACTAGGCACTGAATACTACCGACCTTGCCTGGGCATCGGTAGGGACCGTTAACTGCTGACCTGTTTTACCACCCGTCAGTCATGCAGGCACTCGACACGTATACCTTAACACCTTTGCCTTCGGTGGGGGAAACTAAGGATAGGGGGGGGGTGGATGGATTCTGGGTGAGGGGGTGGGAAGTGGGAGGCGTCGCTTCCGTTTGCCCGTTTCAGCACTTGCCCGGGGCACTACGAGGAGGGAGAAGTCGACTTGTGTGCCCGCGAAAGATACGGAGGGTCGTCGTGTGGACCCGGTCACGGACAAACCTTACCCCCTGGTGTTGGAATAAGTTTTCCTAATTTATTTATTTCAATTGACACACTAGTTAATGGTGTCACCAAGAAATATTTATTTGGGTCGTTTTATATTCCGTGTAACTCCGCATTCTTTAGTCTATGATGGGCTTTCAATCTTAGCGCGCTTGTCTAAAAATTTTGATGGAACCATTGTTGGAGGAGACTTCAATGCAAAAAACATTGACTGGGGTGATTCCATTAACAATACCAATGGTAATGCACTCTTCAGTTGGTTACAGCACAATATTCTCAGCTTCACAAGGTTATCGGACTCAACACCTTCTTATCCTAACGGTTCGTCTTTTCTTGACCACTTCCTAATCAGCTCAAATCTTTTAAACTCCACAAATCCAAATTTTGAAATTTCCAGTCTTCCTACTTCTTCTGATCATTTCCCTCTTAAATTGCATATTAAATTCACTGACTTTTGAGTTTCTTCTCCATTCCCTCCATTTTTTCACCTCTTTCAGAAGAACCAATTGGGATACGTTTAGAAATGTTTTCGTTAATGAAATAATAAATCATTTTCCTCCCTCTTCTAGAAATTTAAGTAATCACGAAATTGATGCTTTCATAACACTGTTTTCTAATTCTTTAAATTCATTGGTTGCGCTTCATTCCGAAAGAATTGTTAGAGAAAATAAAACCAAAAAGAGTGTTAACTTCGGCCTGGCCGAAGTTCATATACCCTACACACGTTTATTTGAAAATTAGGCGTGGTAATGGTCCGATTTTGACCATTTTCCGATAAGTTTCTGATGATAGACAACATTCGTGCCAAATTTGATGAAAATATCTCTATTCGTTCTCCTGTAATCGAGTTTTATTTAATTAGTGGGCGGACCACGACCATTTTTGGTAGTCTGTTTTGGTCAGAGCCAGTGGACTTCTGGACAAAATTTCAACCCCAAATTTGTTCTACAAGCTGAGAAATTGAGCTATACGCATGGATGAATTTATATTTACTATAAAAAGTAGGCGTGGCAATGTTCCGATTTTGCCCATTTTCAATACCGATAAGTTTCTGATGATAGACAACATTCGTGCCAAATTTGATGAAAATATCTCTATTCGTTTTCCTGTAATCGAGTCTTATTTAATTAGTGGGCGGACCACGCCCATTTTTGGTAGTCTGTTTTGGTCAGAGACAGTGGACTTCTGGACAAAATTTCAACCCAAAATTCGTTCTACAAGCTGAGAAATTGAGCTATAGGCATGAATGAATTTATATTTACTATAAAAAGTAGGCGTGGCAATGGTCCGAATTTGCCCATTTTCAATACCAATAAGTTTCTAATGATAGACAACATTCGTACCAAGTTTGATGAAGATATCTCTATTCGTTCTCTTGTAATCGTGATTTCCACAGACAGACAGACAGACAGACGGACGGACATGGCTAAATCGACTCAGGAGGTCACGCTGATCCAGAATATATATACTTTTCTATACCTGTCACGCCTCCTTTAATGCGTTACAAACGGAAGCAGTAAGTGAATATACCCTATTCACTTCGTGTGTAGGGTATAAAAATTATTATTTCTGACAATATAAAACATTTGTTCAAAATCAATCATCGTTGGCAGAGGGATTTGAAACGTATTTATCATTGTAATTTTAACCGTTCAAGTCCAAGCTACTTGCTCCTGTCTAAGCAAATTCAACTGTTGAGCATTATTATTAAAAAACAAGTAGAAATTGAACAGTCCAAAATTTTTAGCGACAAACTGAGCAAAATTGTGCCAGGCCCAAGGGCTCATAAACAAATCTATAGTTTAATAGGAGCTTTTATTATTATTAGCAAAAAACCTCTCAGTTAACGGCGTCAATATTGAAAATAACGATGAAAAACTGCAACATCTGCTAGCTCATTTTTCGAATATTTACAAGGGTTGTCCTCCTGGCAGGGACATTTTTTATATAGAAAATACATTAACAAATATTTTTGCTCAATCTCCACAAAGCATCCATTTATCCATATAATGTTTTAAGTGCGCTCAATGAATGCCACCTTCCTAAGTTGACTTATTTGGACGAAGGTTTTTCTTGTGCTTTTGAACTGAATAGCAAAAGGTCTTCTGGACTAGACGCCATCTCTAATTTCTTAATTAAAAGACTTCCTATGAAAGCGTTTGAATATATTGCAATTGTTTTTAATAATTGTTTAAATAATTCATATTTTTCTGACGCGTGGAAAGTCTCTAAGATTATTCCTATTCCAAAAAAGTCAAACAGCTTTGAGGTAAATAACCTGAGACCAATTTCTCTCTTGTCTAATCTAGGAAAGCTTCTTGAAAATGTTATTCGTCAAATTATGGACGTCGGGCTGGATTCATCTTATATTCCAAATTTGCAGTTTGGTTTTAAAAAAGGTCACTCAACCGTTGATGCTTTATTGAAATTTCAAAATGATATAGTTTCTAACTTGCGTAATCGTCGTTGCACCGTTGCAATTTCTTTAGACATTGAAAAGGCTTTTGATCATGCATATCATAATGCAATTCTTTTTAAAATGTTTCAAATTGGTTTCGATCCCTCAACTATTAAATTATTGAAGAGTTTCTTTGTCAACAGAAAGTTTTGCGTTCTTTTTAATGGATTGCTTTCGGACATTGGTGACATAAGTTGTGGAGTCCCTCAGGGTTCCATCTTGGCCCCTCATCTTTTCAATATTTTAATGTACGATTTCCCACATTTTGGGCGTAATTCGACGGGTCTTTTTTATGCTGACGACTCTCTTCTATACTCTCACCATGAGTCCCCTAAGATGGCGTTAGATCAGACTGTGCAACATCTGAAAATTGTTCGACGTTTTTACGAGGACTGGGGTATCAAAATTAATGCATCTAAAAGTGAAGCCATTTGCATCAGGAATGCTTCAGGGAAATGTAAGTCGTTTGTAGTGCCTGAAAGCAAAACTTTACAATACGCACTTTTGTAAAAACTTTTGGGCACTTTTTCAAGTGTATTTTGGAACAGAAGTTTACCAAAGAAAACAAAACTTTTGTTGTATAAAACCTGTATTCGACCTGTTATCTTGTATGGATTTCCCATTTGGTTTAACGTTTGTCCAACTGTCATTAGAGAATTTGAAATTTTGGAACTCAGGGTCTTACGTCATTGTATTGGAAAGTATTTCCAATCGCCTACAAAACGTTACTCGAATCGTTTCGTTTATTCCGAAGCTAAAGTATGTCCAATTGGCCTTTACGTGTCAGATATTCTACATAGATTTGTCAATAGAATCTCTTGCCATGATAACGTTTGCATTTTTGATATCTACAATCAACAAAGAGTCTTTAGCTGGTCAAATTTAAGGTATTTATCACCTATTGGCTTTGTTAACGAAGCTCCCGCTAATTTTGATTTAAATGTGTCACTTTGTCACAATTTTTATAAAAATACAGCACCTCATTCTCATAGAGGTTAGCACACAAATGTGTCTAAAAGTTTTGTTTTCTCTTTTTTGTTTTTGTATTACTTTTTATTATTGTTTTCTTCATTTTTCTTTACTTAGAGCATTAAGTTAGCATTAAGATCTAATATAGGTTAAGAGATTTATATATCTCAATCTATGTCAGCTCCGGGAGCAAGAGCGTTTAATATTCATGTTATTGTTTTCTTCAATATTTTCTTCTTATTAATACTATAAGTATGATACTGCTGTACATATATGTTTTTAAGATAATACATTATAGTCTTTAATTTTTGTCCACAATTGTAATTTGAATTTTGTTTACTTATAATGTTGTTGAAAAAAGGCTCAATAAATTTCAATTTCAATTTCAATTTTGAAATTATTGTTTGCAAAATAAGTAAAGTGATTAGCGTCCCGAGTTTCTTTTATTAGATGCTAAACAGCTGAGTAATTCATAGGTAGTGACGACCTCGATGTACTATCTCAAGAGGTTGTGTTTCAGGTTCTAATAAAGTGGATCGAATACGAACCAGAGCATCGCATGAAGCACTTTACAGAGCTTCTGGCTTAAGTGCTATTGCCTCTGTTGTCAACTGCTTTTCTGATGGAGAAGGTGGAGCAACTCTGTAATACGATGCGCTATAATGGACGTCATATTTTGAATTCAGTAGAAAGGTAAAGCTATCAAATACAATTATGTGGTTAACAGAAAAATATAAAAGAGATAACATTTCAGATGAGACCCCGTGAATCTTTGGATTTTATTCCTGTAATGAACAATGCTCGCCAGGACCCAGCTGTGGCTGTTATTAATGATCGCTTGTATGTATCTGGAGGAGTGTGCGGCATAAATAAACATCGGTGGAATGCTACGATCCGGTTAAGAATACTTGGAGATCCACGGCACTCATGATAGAAAAACGCCATTCACATTGTGTAAGTAACTTAAATTTTTATACAAAAATCAGCAATTTATTTAAATTAATTCTTCCGTGCAACTCATAAAGGTTACAGTTTGCATTCGGTGAATGGAACGGCGCAGGTAGATATGTTAACAGAAACATCTTTCCCTACATGAACAGAGGTATTTTATCCAATGTATTTAATTTAGCTATTTATAAATGAGTTGTTGTATGTCGCGATCGCAATTTCCGTTTCCGTTTGACAAGAACTTTCAAGGCCAGTATTATTGTTTTTATAATACTACTCCGCGAGTGAGTCAAGGCCAAGTTCACATTAATGCAACCACAGAACTTTGCTTGGTAAGCCCGAAGCTTTAGTTTCATTTGTTTTAGTCAAGCTTTGGTTTAATGAACTTCGAAAGCTAAGGTAACAACCAGAACACTTCGCATAAAATGGATTGTGGAAGCTAGCTTTCAGTAGCAAGCTTCCAAACCATAAAATCGCTTGGTTTGAAAAACCAACGATCAGAACCCACACGCGCAAGAATTAAATTGGGAACGATTTTCTTCCGCGTATTGATTCTGCGAATTTTACAATTTTAATATTGCGAAATAATGGAAATTGCGAAACACGGCAAACTGACCCACTTTGGTTCGGTCGACGGGTGTGTCAACCGAGCCAAGGTGGAAAATAGAAAAGATTCCAACGGGAGTCTTAAAATATTATCAGAACGACGCGGTCGTCTATTTTTAAGCCGCGTATAAAGTCGCGAGTTAGTTTTAATAAATAATAATAAGTGTTAATAATAGTAAATGTTAAAGTTAATTGATAATAACGAGTCTTGTAGTTAAATCCAAACGAAGAAGTCGTTCTTCAGAATCGCGCATCAAGTCGCGTAGTGCTAGTTTTATTCATAAGTGTAAATAGTAATAAGTGTAACTAATTATTAACCCCAAGTAGTGTTAATCAATAAAAAGAAAAGTGTTAATAAAGAAATCAACAGGAAGCATAACACCAGGCGTTTTATTTGTTGTACGGAGGACAATTAAAACAGTAAAATAACAAATTTGTAGCAGTTAGCAAGTTATAGGTAATAAGGAAAGTTATAAATTAAAAGTTAATTAAAGTTAAAGTTAAAAGCAAATCAAGTTTTAAAAGAAAGTTTAGAAAGGAAAACTGATAAAAAGTGAAACGATAATTTCGTTAATAAATAAAACGCAAAAAGTGAAACATAATTTGGTGAATTTGGCATGAAGTGGCCAAACAAAAGAAAAAGTGAAATAAGAAAAAATAAGTAGCTTAGTAAAAAGAAAAATTGAAAAAGAAAAAGTGGAAAGGATAGAATTAATTCTAGTTAAAGGATAAGAGTTTAATTCTTTTAATATATTAAAATATATTATATTATTAATATAAAACAGTAAAAAATTAAAACAGTAAAATAACAAATTTGTAGCAGTTAGCAAGTTATAGGTAATAAGGAAAGTTATAAATTAAAAGTTAATTAAAGTTAAAGTTAAAAGCAAATCAAGTTTTAAAAGAAAGTTTAGAAAGGAAAACTGATAAAAAGTGAAACGATAATTTCGTTAATAAATAAAACGCAAAAAGTGAAAAATAATTTGGTGAATTTGGCATGAAGTGGCCAAACAAAAGAAAAAGTGAAATAAGAAAAAATAAGTAGCTTAGTAAAAAGAAAAATTGAAAAAGAAAAAGTGGAAAGGATAGAATTAATTCTAGTTAAAGGATAAGAGTTTAATTCTTTTAATATATTAAAATATATTATATTATTAAATAATATGAACCATAAAATAACTTTCAGCTAAAAATTCATCGGGTTTCATCAAAAGGATGCCAGCGTAAAAGCGCGGCAAACTTATCTGTCCAATAGCATTAGCTGGACAAAATCTTTGCTGAGGTCGACCCTTTTTCACTCGGGAAGCTATTTCATAGTTTTTGTGTTTTTTTTATATATTTTCACAATATTGGGTGCTGTAATTACCAAAAGGTGCGAAAATCAGAGTGATTTTACTTACTTAAATAAATTTAACGTTTCATTCAAATGATAAACGCAAATTGGTAAAAACAGGAATCCGATAAGGACTAAAATAAAACGCGTAAAGTATACGGTAAAGTTGTATAGTTTCAAGTGTGTCTTAGGCGTTTGAGTTAAAGGAACGTTAAACAAATTTTAACGATTAACTTGATTTCAGAGCCGCACATTTTTCGGGTGTGTCTTAGACTTCTGTCCTCAAATTTGTATTTGATTTCAAAGTCGCACAGTTTAATTTGCTTAATCGATAATTAATTGCATCAGTTCGTCGGAAATTTTTGAAAGTTTGAAAATTTTTTTTTTGGGTTACTTTAAAAAACCATTATTAGAAGTTAAACGTTTAAAGTAATGCACTTAGAGACTTCATATTGGTTGGAGAATCAAAGCAAAATTAGATTGGTTGTTTAAATGACAAGCAATTACAATTGCTTGCTGATAAAAACAATCAAAGGTAGCAAGCATTTAACGAAGAAATAACTCAATCGAGTTCACTAGGTTAATCGTCCGAATTCGAGATTGCAAACATTGCAGTTTTGTTGGCCGCTAAGAAATAGAGGCAGAGCGTTCGTTCCTTTCTGTGAGGTCTTAAATTACCTCAGCGAAGTAAAAATTTTGACGCTTCGTTTCTGCTTGAAACAAAGCAGAACAGCGCGGTCACGAAAATTTTGACGCTTCATCTCTGCTTGAAACAAAGCAGCAGCGAGTTTCAGCGTACAAACTAATGAACAGATGTACAGCGAATGTTTACTGCACGCTCGGTAAACGAAACGAGCAAGAGCTAAGCCGGTTAAGGAAGTTGAAACTTCACAATAAAAATTTTAATTGTTTCTCAGTCTAAAGTACTATGAGTAGTATAAAGAATTAAACGTTTTAAGGAACGATTAAGGATAATCGATGTCGCTAAGTAGGCGCTTGAATAAAGTTTTAAGTACGAGAATTGGGAAAAATACCCATAACTGAAATATTAATAGAATAAAAAACAACTAAATTATATGTCGTTCGTTTAATTCATGGCCGAGTCATTACAGGAGCAAGCTTACTTAGAATTAGATAGAGCCCATAAAGAACTGAAACGCCAGTTAGGGGAATTTATATCCAGTATTTGGGCAACTTTGAAAGACACAGTAGGCAACAAAGAAAACGTAGAATTGATAAAGTCTAGAGTAGGGGACCTAAAAGACAATACAAGTGTAGAAAAAGCAGACGCAATAGTAGAGGAATTACTTAAATTCCTAAACCACATAATAGAGAATAAGACAGAAGATTCAAAAACATGGGAATTAGAGTTTAACGGGCTAAGAAATAGATACGACAATTATTTAGTAAATAAAGAGTTTCAGGAAGACTTACTAGCGAACTTAGAAAGCGAGAACGTAAAACTAAGGGAATTATTAGAAAAGAAAGGATTAACCGAAGAAACATTAAATAAAACGTTAGAACAGGAATCGGCACAAAAATCAAGAGAAGACTGTGCATCCTTAGAGAAGGCGAATTCAAGAATACAAGAATTGAAAGAGGAAAACAGACGCCTAAAACAGGAGATAGCGCTAGTGAACGACCAAACACTATACCATAAGGAAGCTATCCCAGCCATAGTCAATCCAGAGGAGTATAACTCAATTTCATTTCCTGCATTCAGACCAGCAGGAACACATCAAAGCAAAATGGGTATCGCAGAAATAGCAAAAATAACAAGCAGTATTGTCCCACTGTTTTCAGGGACACAGTCACCAGATTTGAGAGGTGAGGTGTATAAGTTCATACAGGCGTGCGAGTTAGCTACACATGAAGCAACTGAAGCAAACAAACCACTTTACATAGAATGCGTCAAACAAAGATTATATGGAGACGCTTATGATCTTGTAGGCACACAACAAGTCAACACTCTAGAGGAATTATACCTAGCGATACGAAGAGTCTACCTACAAACAGCTTCATTAGACGTAACGTTGTCAGAACTCCAGAATTGCAGGCAATTGCACAATGAGGATATCCGGCAGTTCGCAAGACGCCTCAACATGAAAAAAACACAGGCATTGCAAATAGTAAAAGACACATATGAGGGAGTAGGTGACAGCGCACTTGTATCCATGGTAACGACATTGGCAAATAAGGCGTTTAGAACAGGGTTAACAGATGCAGCGTTACGAACGCACATGTTAAATGTGAAAGGGAAAAGTATTGAGGAAAGGACTGAAATAGCAGTAAACACGCTGGTGGAAATACAAAGAAGTAACTCCATTCATCAACCCAATATCACACCAATATTCAATGTGAATTCGATTGAATCATATATAACACCTCCTGTAAATAATCGCGTGGGTTACCAGAGACCAGAAGAAAGGCTTAACGTTTCGAGAGCACCACAAGAGAAAATAATTTGTTCATTCTGCAATAAACGTGGGCATACGCGAGAAAAGTGTTTAACTAGGGAAAACACACCGTACTGCCAAAAGTGTTTAAAATATGGACACGAGACGAACTGGAGGTGCAACAACAGGAGCGGTCAGAGCAACATAAATCAAGGGCCGAATAACCGGAACCAAAGTCAAGGAAGTCACCAATGGAACCGACCTCATCATAATTGGCAACCAAATCAAATACAGCAAACATGGAACCCAAATCAAGTACAGCCAACATGGCAACCAAACCAACCCCAGCAAAATTGGCAACAACAGGCACAAAAGAATTGGAATCAAAAGCAAAAGAATCTCGTGAACCCAAAACCGAATCCATTTAAGGGAGTTCAAGGGAATCAGAATACTGTGAATACGCCGAAGGGCACGAATCAAACAATATGTCATTGGTGTAACAGACCAGGACATATAGTAGCGAACTGTACAGTAAAAAAAAGTTGGGAGACTCTGCAGAATAATCAGCAGGGAAACCGGCAAGGGCCCAGACAAGGCCAATAATCTGGGATCCCAACCATAATAGAAATTTAAGGCCAAAGGAAGTAGTAACCGTACGTCCAACATCGGAAGAGATCGTGGATACGTTACAGACTTCAGATATATTAGGAGCTAATAAAGCTAAAAACAGGGGGTACAATTTTAATAATAAAATAAAAATTATCAAATAGAATGATAAAGTAAATGCTTTAAATGAAGCAGTCAGTAAAATAACAAATAAAGCAAAGAAAATAATAGAAATGGGAGCAGGATTTTTAATAATCATCTTGCTAATTATACAATTAGCATGTACATCGATTGTAAAAACTATGTTTCTCAATTTTCACCAATACAAAGCAAGGAGCACTAGTCTTAATATAGTAGAATATATTACAGATATAAAAGCACTTGCAAATAAAATAAATTTAAAAGTACTAGAAAAATTTAAAATTTTTATGTCACAATTACAGGACAAGAAAGCAATACGTTCGTGGTTATATTTTAATAATAACGTGGAATAATTTTAATAATAACTATAAAAATACTATAAAGGAAGTATCCAATTGGGATTCAACCACGTTAAGTGATGTGTTCATTGAACTGCCTTGTGTAGAGGCGAGAAATGGAAAACTGATTTTAATGGGTTTAATAATTTTAATAAACCCTTACGTTTAACGCTACACGTAGTGTCACTTAAACAAGGGGTACCGGCGGACGGCATACTTGGTAGAGACAACATGTGGAACAGATCCATTATAAACACGCTCAGTAAAAACTTAACCTTATTTAATAACAATAAAGAATTTGTAATTAAATTGCCACTACTAGGCATCAAAAATACAGAAGATCAAAGTATCAAAAATAGTATAACCATTGAAGCAAGAACGGTTAGAATAACGCCGTTAAGAATTAAAACTAAAGTTATGACTGTGGTAGTTCATAAACAAGAGATTGCACCAGGAGTGTACCTGGGAGAAACACTAGCAAATGTGGAAAATAAAAAGGTCAAAGTACCAATCCTAAATTCAACGGTAAAAGATTTCATTCTTAGTGACAACTTTGTACCGAGATTTAGTGATTTCCACAAATATAAGCTAAGTGAGGTTTCGGACAATCAATGGACTACCATCAATAGTATAAGTAATGCAGACATGGCGCAACGGATGAATGTTTTAATGAACGATTTAGAATTGGATCCTTCCTTAAACCAAGAGGAAAGAGAATCCATAACAAAATTATGTGCGAAATATATTGATATTTTTCTTTTAGAGGGTGATAAATTGACATACACCCCAGTACTAGCACATAAAATTCCAATAAAGGTGGATCAGCCACCAATTAACCAAAAACAGTACCGAATTCCTCAAACACATAGGGAAGAAATGAATAAACAAATTCATAAATTACTAGAAGAGGATTTAATATCCCCAAGCGTATCTCCATGGAACTCACCACTACTTCTAGTTCCAAAGAAGAATGGAAAAGATGGAGAAAAGAAATGGCGCTTAGTTATTGATTATAGGAAGGTAAATGAGGCCACAATTAAACAAGTTTTTCCACTGCCTAGGATAGATGAGATATTGGACCAGTTAGGAAGTAGTAGATATTTTTCGACGTTAGACTTGGCAAGTGGGTACCACCAAGTCCTAATGGACAATGCAGACAAAGAAAAGACCGCATTTAGTTCAGCGTTAGGACATTTTGAGTTCAACCGAATGCCTTTCGGGTTAACCGGCGCCCCAGCGACGTTTCAACGACTTATGAATCATATTCTGACAGGACTTCAGGGTATGGATTGTTTTGTTTATTTAGACGTATATGCAACAAACCTGGGACAGCATGAAGAAAGGTTAACTAAGGTTTTCGAAGTCATTGGGGAAAACAACTTAAAATTAACCATTAGCAAATGCCAATTTCTACGACGAGAAGTCGTATATTTAGGGCACAAGTGTTCAGAACATGGAGCACTTCCAGACCCTAGCAAGGTGGAGTGCGTTAAAAACATTCCGCCTCCTAAAAATAAAAAGGAAGTACAAGCCTTCCTAGGCCTTGTTAATTATTATAGGAAATTTATACCGGGAACCGCAAAAATAGCACTTCCCATTAACAAATTGTTGAGAAAAGACGCGAAGTTCGTCTGGACAGAAGGCTGTCAGAAAGTGTTTGAACAATTAAAAGAATTAGTTATGTCACCACCAGTGTTAGCATATCCAGATTTTTCAAAGGAATTTCTTTTAACTACCGACGCAAGTAATGAAGCGTTAGGCGCGGTCCTTTCTCAAGGGAACGTAGGCGAGGATAGGCCAATAGCTTTCGCTAGCCGAGCGCTAAGCGACACAGAACAAAGATATTCCACGATAGAAAAGGAATTTTTAGCAATAGTCTGGGCGACAAAAAATTTCAGAGCATATCTCTTAGGCAGACCTTTTAAAATATTTAAAGGGAAAATAGTTAAAGGGAATAGCGAATTTAAAGGATCAAACTTCTAGACTGGCAAGATTCAGACACAAGTTGTCAGAGTATGATTTCGAAATCATATATAAGCCAGGCAAGAAAAATTTGAACGCAGAAGCGTTGAGTAGAATTCCACAAAATCGTAATGTAGTAACAGCAGTCCAGACACGCTCTAGGACAAAAGAAATAGAAAGAAAAAAACCAAGGAGGTAGTGATGAAACGAGTACAAGTCCGACGCCTGTAGAACCAGACACTTCAGGCATACCTCAAAACGAAAACACCATTTTATTAGAAAATCCAAGACAAATAGAGACTGTCATCAAAGATTTTCATAATACACCATTAGGAGGTTACCAGGGAGCAGTGAAAACTTACCTGCGAATCAGGCAACAATATTGGTGGCCAGGGATGCAAAGACAAATCAAAGATTATGTCAAAAACTGTCCAAAGTGCCAAGCGAACAAAAGTTCGAAGTTAACAAAAATGCCCATGGTGTTAACGGATACACCAATGCGGCCGTTTGACAAAGTTTATATGGACATAGTAGGTATTCTACCAGAAACTGTGTCTGGAAATAAGTACATCTTAACGTTTCAAGATGACTTTTCAAAATTTATGGCATGTACAGCTATCCCAGACGCGGAAGCAAGTACTGTCGCCAGATCTTTTTATGACGAAGTAATCACGCGTTACGGAATTCCGAGAATTCTAATTACCGATAATGGAACTAATTTCATTTCGAAATTGTTCTCGGACACATGCAAATTGTTAGGCATTAAAAAATTGCATATAACGCCATACCATCCACAAGCTAATGGCTCACTAGAGAGAAGCCACAGATCTTTAGCGGAATATTTAAGGAGTTTTGCTAAAGAAGACGGGTCGAATTGGGATCAATGGTTAACTGCAGCGATGCATGTTCATAACCACACACCCCACATTACGACTAAGCAAACACCTTTCCGCACTTTATTCGGATTCGACATAGAAATGCCGACCAATTTAAAAAGAAAGTGTAGTCCGGTATATAATGCCGAAGACCCAAATAAGGTTCTAAGATTCCAAATTCAGAGAGCTCACGAAATAGTGAGGAAAAACCAGGAAAGGGCTAAACAAGTAGCCAAAAATCATTATGATAATAAGTTAAATTCAGTAGAATTTAAAGTAGGAGATAAGGTATTAATTAAGAATCAGACTAGGAAAAATAAGTTTTCACCAATATGGATAGGACCATATGAGGTAGCAAAGACTAAAACTCCAAATACGACAGTTTTAAAAATTAAGGGAAGGGAAAAACCTTTCCATAATAACTTACTTAAGTTATACAATAGCAATTAAGAAGGAAATAGGATTAACTAGACAATTAAGTAGGAGTACGATATAACAACTTAGAATAGGGAAATAGAATAGAATCACTTAAAATAAGGAAATAACGCAAGAACGCGACATAAATCACTTAAGCAACAAGCAGACGGTATTAGAAACTACGGGTATCATCGGCACAGGGACACTCCTGGCTATAATAGGTATAGCAGTAATACTAATGAGGTATATGAGCAGGAGGAACCACGTAGAAAACAACTTGAGTAGACCCCACCGAAGCTTGGAGACGCCAATAAAATCAATATCGTTGCCAATGCAACAACTCGACATACCGCCGCCCAGTCCACCAAAACCACCGAACCACCAAACCATCAGGCAAATACCGGAGAACAACGAACGGTGTGACATTTACGAGCAACCAATCGCAGGCCAAACCTTCAAGGCACACATCTGAAAGCGCTAAACTATCATAATAAAGCTACAAATACTGGTTACAAGAATAATGAAAGATCACAACAAAAAGTCACTGGAGAATTTAATAAACTAATCAATAAATCAAAAATGAGAGCAGAAATGGTAACGGAGTCTACTAGTCATCTTGCTAATTACAAGTTAGCTTGTACATCGATTAGGAAAACAACGTAATCTCAGTAAGATTAGCAAAGGTTAATAGATACGAAGCAGGAAGCATTGGTCTTAATATAGCAGGATATATTACAGACATAATAACACTTGTGATGATATAATAACGCTTGCAAAACCCGTATTAGCCAAATTTAAAAATTTTTTAGACTAGTACAAAATTATGTATAGTAGAAATAATGTAAAATGAAGAAATAAAAATATAAATTCAGCATCCAATAGACGAATTTCAGAAATTTTTATTAATAATAAATTTTTATTAATAACTCAACCAATATATATAAGACTAAGAAATTTTGTTGTATTTTTTCTGAAGTGTATCTCATCGGTAATGTATAATATCTGAAAGGGACACAGCCCAACAAGAGTAAGAAAACAGCAACCATCGACAACTACAGCAAAAGTAAAAGCTTAAATATAATTCTAAAAGTTTAAAAATATTGCGTGCATATCACACAACATTAACAACAACACCACAAGATATGAAAAGAATAAAGCAATAAAGAGTCGAATAACAAAATTTTGACTTTTATAAGATTTATTTTTGTTATTTTAATAATACAAAGGATGCAGTAATTTTTATTTTATAAGTTACTAAAATACAAAACCCATTTAGTACAGCAACTTCGCGAGGCACGGATATAGCGGCGGCATATCTGGCCAAACCACCGAGAACATCCTTAGGAGTCCCACGACGAACTGAAGCCGATCCAACGTAGGGTCTGAATAGAATAATTGTTGTACATCCTCCAGCCAGGGAGCCAGGGGGTCCAAATCCCAAAAGTCGGTCCGGATCACAGCAATCAGTTCTCGGATATAAAGGCCGATTGGGAAGCAATATTGTTCTGCAGGATATCGCGACATATCAAAACGATCGAAAGTTAAACTTGCACTTGAAATTGAAAAACTTGTACTGAATACAACCACTATAGCACCTAACGGTTTTATAGGCGCGAGCACAACAGCACACGAACCCGGAAAGTTCGTACGTAAAACGAAAACACAAAAGAAAAAAAAAAAATAAAGAAAAAAATTTTCAGCGTAGCTTGCAATAAAATTAAAATTTTGCTAATTTTGCAAGTACAAAAAGGAAGAATATTTAGGTCACGCGTGTGTCATATACCCTAAACGAAATAAGTACGCACACGATGGTACTAGATGACAAATTGGGAATAATATGCGGTACATGTAAACTAGCTGTTCCGTTAAATAGACAGCCATATCTATTGCATTTGCAATTATTTTAGAAATAAATGCACATGAAATCTATGCATAAAGACGTAGTTTATGCATAACCACAATTTAAAAATTATATCTGCACCTAAATGCGGACATAGAAATAAAAGATAAATAAAAATAAGACAGAAAATAAACGCCTCAAATCTTGCGAAGTATTCTTCTAATCCCAAATATTAATAATGAATAAGTATAATTATAATAATAAATAAATAAAATCTTCTTAAACATATAAAATAAAATTATTACAAAATATGTAATGTAATGTACGGTCCTATAAAATGAAGTTCATTAATGTTCCATGTAAAATAGTAACGACACCGCCTTAATAACAAACAAAGCAAAAGCGAATAATTGAGCGATTACCGCAAGCACTGCAACAAAGCAGAGCAACTGAACACGAGCAGAATGCAGTGTCAGTTTTAAAACAGCTAAGAAAAAAAAAGAGAAGGGTAGAAAAGAAAAATAAAAACACCAAAGGTGAACAACTTCAAAATAGGCAAACAAAGAGAAAAATATATATATATATATCTCAAAGAAGTAAGAGAGGGAAAAAAATTTTTTTTAAAAAAAAAAAAAAAAAAAAAACGCATGTTACATCAACACTATATGGCTTTCTTATACATAGAACAAAGAAACTATTAATAAGAACTAATAATAAAACTAACAATGAAAAGAAATAAGAAAATTAAAATGAAAGAAAGAATATCACTATAATAACGTTAGAAATAAAAATAGATATAAAATCGTACACATTAAAGTAAAAGGAAATATATCTAAATACTTGTACAAACTTTTTAAATACTTTCGAAGTTAAACCTTATAGTGTATAAACTAACGACTTATATTCAACTAGAATAAAGTCGATATTTATTGTATTATAATAATTAAGACTTGTTTTGAAGTAAATAAAATATTTTTAATTAATTATAATAATATTTCTAAGTTATATACGAATATGAATTCAATTTCATCATTCAATCAAACTAAAAACAATTAAAGTTAGAAAGAAAAAAAAAATATATTTGAAGAGAAAATTGAAATATATAACATTGATAACAAGTTAAGGGTGATATCAAAGAAGACAGCGTGCAGAGAAGCGGAACTAAAGGCCGATGTACACCCAATAGAGCAGCAGAAGGCGCCAACAACACACGACTACAAGGCGACAAATACCGCCCAGCCAACTCGAAGGGGGAAGGGTAGCTGGATCAGCGTAGCGACCACAACTAAAGATGGAATTGTTGCGACAAACAAGCAATTCAATACAGCAATGCAGCAGCATTCGACCACAAAACACGAAGATACTTTCAAATAGGTCTAACAGCAGCAATTTGAACCTGAAAATTACCGAATGATAAGGGTGACGGATACACAGTACCTTGAGATCGAGTGGAGACCAAGACCACCGCAATGAGACTCGCAACAAAATAGAGACGTAAACCATCTGCAGCAGCTACTTACAACCAGAGATAATGAGATGGGAAACTCTTTTCCCGCCAAAAAATGTGTCAAAATAAAATGAATATTTGGTACACGTATAGTGTACGTGTTATTCACCATACGACGTCATGGTTTTATGACATTTTAAATGACGTTTCGTTTATTTACAGAAAGTTTTTGAAGGCATCGGACAATCATTTTTGTTTATTGAATTAAATTCAATTAATAAGAGCATTAAATTAATACATATTAAAGTAAATCGTATTTAAGTATGTCTGCGTGGTATGAAAGCAGATCTTAGGCTGCATATCTACAATCGAATAGCTATCACGTCGCTATTGAAAAGAGGAAAGTACTGGACGAGAATCCATGATTGTTTCCGGGTCTGTGTAAAATACTCTTGACCAAGCTGATGAAGAAAAAATATCGGTGACAGCAGGCCAGTGTAAACAAGCCATTGGTACCGTGTGAAGCTGCTGGAAGTTTTGGTAGGCGAAATATCAACGGTGCCAAAAAAAAAAACAACTAAAGCCACAATGACAAGCAGAAATAAATTCAATGCAAAGGTTACATTTCTAAAGAAGATCGACGTATGCCAAGAGTTATTTAATTGCATAATAAAATCAAGAAATCAGTGAAAACAATCACTGCAAATGTGAAGAGTGTGAAGAAATGTTATTTTCATATTATTAAAATATTATTATACTAATACATAGTTATTTCTTATCCACTTAGCAATGACTGTAAACTTTTGTGGCATTCCGTCGCAGGCATATACCAAGAGACTCATGAGAAAACAGTATTGGAAGAACGTCTCGATGTCTCGCAAGAATTGCAAGATGGACTGCTACGGTTCCGAAAGAGTTCATTTAATACGAAGTTGGAGTTTTATTAAAGGAAAATAACTATATAATAGTTTCACATGCATGACTAAAAAATAGGTAATTGTCTGAAATTTGATAAGATTTCATTTAACATTACAATTAACAATTACATCGTTTTAGTTAATCAAAATCTTCATATTGGTTTAAGTTTTGAAATATATATATTTCTGATTTGCATTACTGCCGAATTAATTGAGTAATGTCCGTTCGTCTGTAGTATTGTGTTGCCAGCTTTGGATATGTAAGTCAAGATATGTTTAGATTCCAGTTTTCGTTTCGAAATGCGAGTTATTCAACGTCTCCTTATTTTGCTTCTAGATTACACGTCGAAATGCAGAAGACTTGGTTTTGGGTCTTCTTATGGATTATACGCGCGAAAACTCCAAGGAGGCCGAATCATTTCGTGAGCAGCTAAATGCGCGAAGTGCTGAGTATTTCGACGAAATTAGAAATTCGAAATTAATAAATAATAAATTAGGCCTATGTCACCCATATACAAATAAAGATAAAACAAGACATTCATGTAATAATAATACAAATGAGAACTTAAGATGCAAAATAAAAAATTATTGAAATTATACAAATCAAAGAATTTTTAAAAATAAAAAATAAAGCCTTCACCAATTATACAAATTATACAATACAAGGCATAAATGTTAAACACAATGAATTCAAATGCAATGAATTCGTGAAAGTGAATTCGGGATTTTATATATCCTGGGATCGCCGGAACATCCTTTCTTGCTGCAGAGTCTCCTTGCCGGCATTGTAAAGTCTTTAAAAATCCGCGAAAAAAGAAGTCAGAATTATTATTTATAAGAAAATTTCGTAAAATTGTATCCCGCTTGAATTGAAAAATTCAGTTGTGGCGAAAAATTTAATGACGTCACGAAACAGCGTTTCTGTTCATATTACCAAAATAAATTATAAAAGTACGAAGTTGTGTAAAAGGGGAAGTTGGAAAAAGTGTACTTAAATAAAATGAAAAATTTGTTAATAACATGAAAAGGAAAGCTTAATTACAATAATGGTTAATAAATTACGTATCTTTCAACTAAAAAAACAACTTTTTGGTTAAATCGTAGCACACTAGCAGCAGTACTTAAGTACCAAAGTGAGCAAAAACGTTTGAAGTCTGCAAACCAGAAAACCGAATGTAATAATGAGGTGAATTAAGTATGTAGATATGCCAACACCTACTTTCATTTGCCTATATATTTGCATAAAATTAACAACCTATTTGCTTTTAATATTGTGTTTTTTAGGTTATATATTTCTAAATTTTTTTGACAAGCATTTTTGGTAACTCTTATTATTATTTATTGAGATTGAAAATGCAAATTAGGTAAAACAAATATGTTTACAAATGAGTAAAACAAAACAATATACAATATGTGTATAACTTATTTAAATTTTCTAATATTCCAGAACTTAAGAAAATTCTTTTCTGAGTAATCTAAACTAATTTGTTGTACTTAAGAGTTAAATAATAAAAGACATGTTTTAAATTTCGATTAAAAGTAAAGTATATAACAACGTTTCTTTAAAAGTTGAACAAAGTATTTGGCTTTACGCACTTAATTTCTACCAACACAGGCATCAAATTGTTCATAGTTAATTTACGACCTTTGACAGCTTTTATTTCTGCGGTAAACAAAATATTTAAATGAAACTAAAAAATAATAATGAAATTAAAATATATCGTATAGCACATTCAATGTACATATACCATTCTACATTCCAAATTCCAAAAGGAAAAAAACTTATTTGTTTGGGTCTAATGGTGGTGAGGTTTTGAGCTAAATTGATTTGTTTGGGTCTAATGGTGGTGAGTTTCTAAGCAAACACGTCATCAATAATCGAGTTTTCACAAATATTGCCATACAATTACACAACCACGAACACACGATTTGACAACCAGAGTTGCACTTTTTAGAAGTTTCCTATCTCATTATCTCTGCTTACAACATAGTGGCTGCGCAACAGCGAGATCATCATGAATCATGATGGCAGCCGACAACCTAACAGATCAACCTCAAGCGAAACTTACGTTAAGCGTAGCGTCGCGGCAATGAAGCAGCTAGTCGACAACTACTAATACGGCCAGTCACAGGCTCGCCACTTAAATTTACGGCGATGCATTCTCCCGTGGCACAAGTCACACTCTACAACATTACCTCAAGCGACAGCGATTTAAAAAACGCATCACCTCTATCGACAAGAAAAATGTTGAAGATGTTTAGCAAGATGTTACAATTGATGATCTTGGTAACATCTCAACCATCAACTACCGTGAAGCGAAAACCAATTGATCCCAATTGCGGGACAACGATACTATCGGCAACGAACATCTGCATCTGATCATCAAGCCTAGCACCTACCACGTCACCTACCCCGCAGCAATATTCCCACAACACATCGAGAAGAAGACATCGAGACAACGGGGTGTACATTAACAGCCAAACCATCATCAACAACAACAAGAACATCAATATCCACACCAAATCATCATCCACCTACACACAGATGACACCGAAGAAAGGCAGCTACCGGTCATATTATTGTATTATTATTGTAATCAGTTTTTATTACAATTTTGGTTAATAATTAAGTGTATTGAAGTTGTTGTAATTATTACTAATAACTAATGAATATTGACGTAGCACATAAGAGCTTCATGAAATGAAATACACTAACATACATAAGTAGACAATAAGAAAAATCAACCTAAACACACGACCACCCCCAATTCAACAAACAATTTATATCGTTTTGCACGATAGAAAATTTTTCTTCCCCCAGGGTGGAGGGATGTTGTATGTCGCGATCGCAATTTCCGTTTCCGTTTGACAAGAACTTTCAAGGCCAGTATTATTGTTTTTATAATACTACTCCGCGAGTGAGTCAAGGCCAAGTTCACATTAATGCAACCACAGCACTTTGCTTGGTAAGCCCGAAGCTTTAGTTTCATTTGTTTTAGTCAAGCTTTGGTTTAATGAACTTCGAAAGCTAAGGTAACAACCAGAACACTTCGCATAAAATGGATTGTGGAAGCTAGCTTTCAGTAGCAAGCTTCCAAACCATAAAATCGCTTGGTTTGAAAAACCAACGATCAGAACCCACACGCGCAAGAATTAAATTGGGAACGATTTTCTTCCGCGTATTGATTCTGCGAATTTTACAATTTTAATATTGCGAAATAATGGAAATTGCGAAACACGGCAAACTGACCCACTTTGGTTCGGTCGACGGGTGTGTCAACCGAGCCAAGGTGGAAAATAGAAAAGATTCCAACGGGAGTCTTAAAATATTATCAGAACGACGCGGTCGTCTATTTTTAAGCCGCGTATAAAGTCGCGAGTTAGTTTTAATAAATAATAATAAGTGTTAATAATAGTAAATGTTAAAGTTAATTGATAATAATGAGTCTTGTAGTTAAATCCAAACGAAGAAGTCGTTCTTCAGAATCGCGCATCAAGTCGCGTAGTGCTAGTTTTATTCATAAGTGTAAATAGTAATAAGTGTAACTAATTATTAACCCCAAGTAGTGTTAATCAATAAAAAGAAAAGTGTTAATAAAGAAATCAACAGGAAGCATAACACCAGGCGTTTTATTCGTTGTACGGAGGACAACGAAAGGAAGAAGACCACCCCGAAATAAAATACAACAGAGTCAATATATCCATCTGTGTTTCAGATTTCCCTTCCTCCTAGAATGAGTTTATTTACTAAATGCGTTCACTTGGAAATAAATTATTTATTTATAGTGATATTAGTTCCGCATTTTATACGGTAAGCAGTGAAGGCAGCTGTGACAACCTGAAGCTTCAGACACTCAACAAACCCGCAGATACTTTTATTAGTTTCGAATGCAAAGAGTTGGTTGGAATCCCATTTAAATTTAGTCATCCAGGAAGTTCGATTAGGAATAAAGTATTTTAATTTTGGATTGTGTTACTTTCGTTCGAGTAGCTGCTATACTTTAAACTTCCAATGTTTTAAATAAAAGAACTGACTAATGTGAAACAAATATTCTATTTTAAAAAATATAATAAAACAATATTCTATAGTGGAATGATGAAGACCTTTTGTATGCGCCAAGTTTATTATTTATATATAAAGTAAGAGTCAAAATTAGCTTGAGTTTGGATTATTCGAGATTCGTTTAAGTTTTCAAACGTAATTCATGCATTAAATCACTCTTTTTCACTGCAACTTGGATTTCTTTGCAAAAAATTAGCACAGCGACTACTTCATACCTAAATAAATATGAACCAGAAAGAGTGTTAACTTCAGCCTGGCCGAAGTTCATATACCCTACACACTTGTACTTAGAAATTAGGCGTGGCAATGGTCTAATTTTTTTCCTTTTCAATCTCAAATAGCCTGTGATGAAAGACAATATTCGTACAAAATTTTATGAAAATATCTCTCCGTTCGAAAATATTCGTTATCCTGTAATCGAGTTTAATTTAATTAGTGGGCGGACCACGCCCATTTTAGGTCAAAGGCAGTTGATTTGTGAATAAAATTTCAACCTCAAATTCATTCTACAAGCTGAGAAATTGAGCTATAAGCATGGATTAATTTATATTTACTATAAAAAATAGGCGTGGTAATGCTCCGATTTTGCCCATTTTCAATACCCATGAGTTTCTAATGATAGACAATATTCGTACCAAGTTTGATCTCTATCTCTATATCTCTATTCGTTCTCTTGTAATCGTGATTTTGTTCTCGTTTAAAATTTTTAAAGGAGTCGAGATTGAGTTTATGATGAAATAAATTTTTATTGTTAGCCCGCTACAGAAATAATGAGATAAGACACTTCGAATTCGCCGCTTCAAAAATCGGTTTGACGTCTATTTTTTATGAGCTGTTGAATTCATGTACAGTATACGTGAGAGCTATATATTGTTGTTCTTGTTTCGTCTTTCAGTATGTTGAAAAAAATAGCTGTTTCATGATTCACCACGGATTAATTTAGTTATGAAATTATTGTTTGCAAAAGTTTAGAATATAAGTAAAGTGAATGAACAAGTCTCTGATATTAAAACAATATAAGCTGACTAAATCAATATAAGATATTTGGAATGGATATTATTCGAGGCCTGTAATGCACAAACCTAAGGTATGGTAATTTTAATAAAAACACAAATATGTTAACTCATTCCATGCAGATTATGAAGATATGCCAGTAGAAACAAATATGGTAAAACTACTGCAGATGATTCATAATTATTGCTGCAGGATTAGTACAAAGTAATGCAAATAAGACAATGTGGAACTTTTCCAAACACGTGTCGGCTTTTGAAATAATGCTTTTGGGTTAGATAGGTTGGTATCTATAAATTACATACAGTGAAATAAGATGAGTTTTTATACTTTTTTACTGATCATGTAGTTTTGTGCTTGAATTAGGCACGCACAATGAAAAGTTGTTACAACAAAATCAAAATACTTGCCAAGTGCAATTGTTGAATGCATCTCACATTAATGACTTAGAGAAGCAAGTCAATAAGTGGGACATAAGAAGCATCGTAGTCAGAATGTACCGGCGACGCTGAACTCGGAAATTTCTTCACTTCGCGTGTCATTGCATATGGTTGAACTGTGGGCACAATTAAAAGAGAAGGAATTGGTAGAAAGCTGCAATTGTTAATTCCTGCTGAGCTTGACTTTACCTACTTTTTTAACAGGCTCTTACAGCTGCAATCAGTGATTCATTCCAAGGATAAGATTATCAAAGAGGGACGTGATGAACGGATCAGACGAATGGAGAAAAAGCAACAGGATGTTGCTAAAGTGACATCTGAATTGATTGGTAGTGAATTAAGTAAATTTGAGAATATGCATAAAAATCTGTAATTTCAATTTTCTTGAAATGTATGAAAATAGTATTTTTTTTATTCTTTTTCTAATACCTATATATGTACATATGAACGAAACGAAAATTAAAATAATTTATGTAAATGTATACAATGCAATTTCTATTTACTTAATATGGGAAAATCAGGATGAGTGAAATAGAAAAACGCAGTTCTTTAAGCATCTGCGCTTTCCACCCATTACAGAACATGTTAATATAAGATGCTTATTTTCTTTTTGATTTTCATTAATCAAAAACAACAATAAATCATTTATCTTAAAGGATTTATTTCAAAGCATCAGCAGATCTCTGGCATGTGGTTATTTAGGTTATATTTAGTTATAAGTATAGTAGTAGCAAAGACAATATAATACAAAGATGTCTCACTCAGTACGTTGAAAAATTTCAAAAAAATTTTGTGCTGATCTGATAGCTTTTGTGCTTTTGAGAAAGAGCTTTCAATTGTGTTGAGATGCGACGCACATTCTCTCTCGCCTTTTGCATGGGTACATAAAAATATAATTCGCGCTCAAAACACAGTGTACACAAACGATGCGAGAGAGAAGCGAATGTTTGTTTTTGTAAAATAAATTTTTAGAGTTTGTACGAATGTGCAAGAATACCGCTCGCTCGACAACAACAAGTATATGAATGACGACAACAGCGTTCTTTACCGAACCAGAAACGAGATTTTTTGTGTTTTTATTTTTACTGATGTTTTAGCTCCTTTTTGTGACTTGATTGATTTTGACTTCGGCTACTATTTTAATAGTGATTTTGGTTTTTTATTTGGATAATTTGGCAATTTATTTATTATTTATATTATAATCGGTAATTTGTAATTAATAATAATTAAATAATAATATATTATACAACAATGTATACATTGTACAAAACAAAGTCCAAATGCGCATCGGTTTGAGGAAAATAATGAATGTTATTCTCACAGGTTTTGTGTTTTAGATCGTTTGATAACCATATTACACCGTAAGCATCGTCCTTGGTCATATTTTAAAAACAAACGATCCAAAAAATTCAAACTTCAAATATTGAATCATAAATAAATGGCATTTAATATTTGAAGATTTCATTTTTTATTGTTGTTTCTACTGATATAGGGCCTCTAAAAGTTTGTTATGCCACCACCCTTTGTTGTTATAATTAAAATAAGATGTTCTACATTCTGATGGCAACTGCTTTGATTCTTTACACTCATTTGTACCAAACGCGCTCTCTTTTGTGCTCACTTTCTTGCAAGTTGCAGCTCTTACTCTCACAACTTGATCTATTACTCTCACAACTTGATCTCTCGCTCTCACAATATGTTCATTTTACTCTCCCAAAACTTCAGATAGGATTTTCCGAAAATCCCAATTGAATTTTAGCTGCTCGGTTGTTTTGTGTGGAGTGAGACATCTTTGTATTATATTGTCTTTGGTAGTAGTATAAGTATAGTAGTTATAAGTACATACATATATAATATAAGTAGTTATTTAGGTTGGTATCTATAAGTTATAATACATAAAATGAAATACGATTAGTTTTTATCATTTATTTAACCGTAGATCCGCCTTGTTGCAGCTACTCATTATTTAGTTTTGAGCTGCTTTAAGCTACATATTTGAACAGAAATCAATTTATTATTTTTTAACTTATCTTATGCTTGCTTTATAAAATAATATTTCACAACGAACAACTTCTGATTGGTTTTATGAGATTACTTTTTCACCATATGTAAACAAAGGTGGTGAAGTTTCTCAAATATATAAACAGTAGGTGTTAAAACGGAATTTAAGTCCCCTAGATGGATCAGCAATAGACAATTTTCAAATATATTGGAAAATAAATGAAAATATATAAATGCGACCATTCTGGAATTAATAATCTTAATTTTTTTTTGTGAAAATTCGAATAACTATGCACTTAATAACTTAGCACAACGACTACTTTATACCAATTAAATATGAGAAATAAATCAACAAATACTATGTAAAATCTGAAAGTATACATTTATTATAATTATAAGGAACTGGTAAATATCTTATGTATATAATCTGAGCATAAACAAAAGTTTAATTTCTTAAATATATTTTTGACGTTTCCAAAAATATACCCGTAAAATCAATATTGCATGCGTGCATGTGATACTGCGGCGAAGTACACATGAGAGGACAAAGCACACGATTTTGTGTGGCGAAGTACACATGAGAGTACAGCGCCCACGTTTTCTTGTCGTAGGTTTAGTGAAATTTCAGCAAAATGCATATGTATTGAAACAGCGAATTTGAAGTGTCCTATCTCATTATCTCTGCCCGCTTTCTGGCCTCCCTGAAGCCTGAGCTAGCCGACAGAGTCATGCCATGTCAGGTAGCCCGGAAATCGTAACAAAGATGTAGTATAGAGATAATGAAAATATAAAAAATATAATAGTGCAGAGTGGAGAGTGATATTTGTAGATATACTTATTCTGCTGTCGTCATATGACGACACTAGGAGAATCTGTGTACATTTACAATTTTTTATTTTTTTTATACCCATGGCTTTGACTGAAATTTTAGATATTTTGGAAGAAGACGATGAAATCTAGGATGTTTTGATTGAGCCCTCCGAAGTGAACGATTTGACTGATGAAGATTCGGGTAAAGACGAGATACGTAGTGCAAAGCACCTGTCGCGGAATCAGCTCCTAGCACCAAAAATTTGAATCGAAAAAAGGATGATTTTATATCTGATAAAAAAGAAAATCCAAAACAAGGGAAAAAGGCAAATAAAGATAATATACAGTGGATGGTAGGAGGGGCTAGTCTTTCAGCGACAAATTTTCCTGCCGTTGACGTACATACATATGTAGGTGATATTGGAGAAATGACAGCAGTTATTTTAATCACAATAATATTAATAAATATTTGAAAATGTTTTTCGACGATGTTGCGATGGCTTGCGTGCATCCTTCCTCTTTGATTTAATCTTAGTTGTGTTCGAATCGGTTAGATATGTCAGCTGTGGTAGCTCTTCAAGTGGATGGGCCTTAACGTAAAGTCGCCAAAAATTTCAAAAACGATTATCTCGAAAACGGCTCGTTTCATTTTTTTAATTTTATCATTTTTTGAATCAGCGTACCAAAATCCTTTAGAATATGGTGTCAAACAGCCCGTTACAAAATGGCTGTCGGCCAGTGTTATTTTAGATTTCTTAATCACTGTTTTAATTAAAAAGGACAGTAGGTGGTTAAAAAAAATTTGTAAATTAAGAGGCTAAAAGGAAATCAGACGTTATTAAAGCCAAACGCAGTGCCAAACTGCAAAGTGTGTTGAAATCTTTGCTTTGTATAGCTTTTATATAGCTGTATACAACAGTATTTTACGTGACCAAAAGTTACAAGTTATGTTCTAATAATCATGGTTCTTTGAAGTTATGTTCTACTAGTCATTATGTTCTTTTATGATTTATTGAAAATGAATTAAAATACATATTAGTTAATTTTTGAATTTATATGTACATATATTGTATTATCACAAACATTTGATATACTCGTAAAATAATAATTTATTATATCTGAATTCTATCTACCTTTTGTATCTTATTTGTTAGACCGTTTTTACTCGTTTCATCAATGGTATGCATAAATTTATAACTGTAGCTACAAGCCACAACGGCCTAACTCGAGTTAATTGATAAAAATAAATAGACATGTAATACATAAATACTTACTCTGAAATACTTCAATTTGGCTCCATTAACTTTAGTGTTACCCGTATAACGTATTCAATGAATTGATATGCCGATAATTAGACATGTAATACATAAATACTTCCTCTGAAATACTTCCATTTAGCTCCATTAACTTTAGTCTTACACGTAAACCGTATTTAATAAATTGATATGCCGATTAAAATACATATTCTGCGTATACAAACTCTTCAACATCTTCAACAGCACGCTATGCTCGGAACGTAGATCGTGCCAGCGCTTTAGAAAGCTTAGACACCGAAACTGTAGCAGAACGAAGTTGGAAAAAGCGAAATTCATTTCAAGCCATAAAATCCAAAATAAAAACAAATCCAGACGGACGGACGGCTGCACATGGTTTGTTATTGTAAGAGAAGCAAATAAGACAAATCGCACAGTTCTCTTCGCCCGCTGTATACGACAAATTTATCGATTCTTTCTTTCACACTTTATCTGCCATACGAGTGCTCGATCGATGGCTTTTTAACCATTCTTGGTTCACACGAGCTTTATGAGACGGTGCCGAGTCTTGTTGGAATGTCCATGGTGTATGACCGAAATGTTTGCGTGCCCACGGTTTTAAAGCAGCTTCCAAAACATTTGCGTTGGATGCTTCGCTGGGACATTTTCAGTCCTTTGTTCATTTGATTACTCCTACGGCGTGGATTTCGTTCAAGTCGAGCCTTCACTTTCCGAACCATTTCAGATGATGTTGCTGTTTTTTTTCGTCCACCACTGTCGCGGCTGATCGCGCCCACCGCAGTTTGCTCTCTTCACGCTTGCTTCTCTTTGTTCACGTATGACCATGAGTCTATTTGAAGGTCAATTACTCTATTCGTATTTATTGAAGTTTAGTCATTAGCCAGCCGGCGAAGGGAAGACCAAACTGCGATGAGTGTCACCTTTAAGTATTTTTTCGATTTGTTGTATAGTATCTTTAGGGTGGTCTTCTCTCGGTTCAATTGTCCTCGGGACAATTAATAAAACTCCTTGTTGATTGATTTCTTGTTACTTTTATTATTATTTCCTTTTCCACTACTTTTATAATTACTCTTATTTTACTCTGGTATATTTCTTGTGGACACCTTTTGCCCTTATTATCACTATTTTTAATTAACACTATTTTACAAACTAAACCGCGCGTCTCTATACGCGCGTAACCGACCTCGTCGTTTCTTTATATTTTTAAGACTCCTGTTGGGATCTTTTCTTGGTTCCATGTTGGCTCGGTTGACGCATCCATCGACCGAACCAAAGTGGGTCGGTGTTGGTGCGTGTCGCAATTTCCATTATTTCGCGTTTTTTGTATTTCGCAGTATCAATATCGGCAGAATTAAATTGTTCACAATTTCCAGTCCAGTCAATTAATTTTTCCAAGCTAAGCGTTTTTATGGTTTGGAAGCTTGCTACCGAACGCTAGCTTCCACAAGCCATACCAATGCAAAGAGCTGCGATTTTTATAGTTTAGAAGCTTGCTACTGAACGCTAGCTTCCACGATCCATTCCAATACAAAACGCTCTGGTTGCTGACTTGACTTGCCAAAGCTTGACTAAAGGTTCTGGCTACCAAGCGAAGTGCTGTGGTTGCTGGTTTGGCTTTCGAATTTATAAAATAGAAAGCTTGACTGCAAATTGCGATCGCGACATAGACCATCCCTCCCATCCCAAATTTATCTTGTACATTTATTTTTATGTTGGTGGTTTATTTGTCTTATTTTTATTTGATTTTTTTTTATCAAATTATTGTTAACAGCAATTTATCTTTTTATCCTTAAGTGAGATACTGTTTTGTTACATGATTTCCAGACAATACGCTATAGTCTTTAATTTTATTTACTTTGTTTTATTTTTTTTTTTTTGTGTTTTATTTTTATTTACTTTACTTAATTATTTGGTACTTGAATTAATAATATTATAACGTTATACAAAAATAGGCTCAATAAACCTTCAAACTTCAAACTTGTTCTATGGCTGCTGTGTTCTTAATTTAATACAAGTGTGATAATAATAATAATTGTTTTGTTTTTTGTGTGTCCTAGTATATAAATATATATATTATATATATATGGTGTATAATAAAAATATGTTTGTCGTTGACGTCGCTGTCGGTCTTGACGTTGCTTTGAATGTACGTTTTGACGATGGTGTCGAAGTTGACGTTGATATTGACGTTGCTGTGAATGTTCATGTTGAAGTCGGCGTTGCTGCTACTGCTGATGTACACCCCGTTGTATCAATATCTTCTTCTCGAGTGTTATGTAGGAATGCTGTTGCTGGGTAGCCGACTTAGTTGTAGTTGTTGTAGTATTTTTGTTGGTAGAATCGGCTGTCCCACAATTGGGATCAATTGTTTTTCGCTTTAGGTGTTGATGGTTGAGATTTTTCAAAATCATCATCTGTACATAAGCTGAGTGCTGATGCTCTCGATTTGCTTGTACTTGTGTTGCATTTCTTACATCGCCAGCACTTTATGTATTTTGTGACTGTTGTTGTGAGGGGCTCTGAGAGGAACTGGCGAACCGTTGACTGCTTCTCGTTTGTTTACTTGGTGGTTTATCACCGTCGCCGCCACTTGATGATGCAATAACTTACGTCGTCCTAGGCGAAACTTTGCCTGAACGTAGAGTCGTAATCGCGGCAGCATGCAATCCATTCGCAGGACTGTAGTAGATATAGTAGAGCTGTCCTGGGTGGATATGCTGCTAGTCCGCCATCATGTTCGCGATGATTTTGCTGTTGAGCGACAACTGAGTCGTATCGGCTGTTGAACTTTCTTTTCGAGATTACCATCTGGTTATGTTATTGTTGTTGTTGTCAAAATATTGTAGTTGTTTGAATTCTGCTCTTTCAAATATCAGGTTGTTGCTGGTTATCACTGTTAACCTGATGAGCTGTTTGGTACAGCTACCCTTCCCTCTTCGAGTTGGTTGGTCGCTATTTCGTCGCCCTGTTGTAACGTGTCGTTGGACTATGAGTGCGTGGTTTGTGCTGCTGTAATGGGTGTACGTTTGGATTGCTGTCCGGTTCCCTGCATGCTGGATTCTTCTTTACATTCACATTTTACATATTTTAGTTCCTTATTTCTATCTTTATATAATTTGTTTATTATCAATTTGAAATAAGTTGAATTTGAATGTATTTTAGTATGTTTTTCAGTGATTTTTGATCCAATTATAATATTTTATCTAATTTCTATCTTAATTTAATGTACTATTTTACTTTTCCTTTTAATCAAGTTAAGTGCATTTCTTTTTTTTTTCTAATAACTATATGTTCTTTCCTATTTCCTTTTAATTTTCTAAATTTCGTATTGAATTTACATATTCTATTCCGAATTACAATTTAATTAACTTTCAAATTACTTATACATATATAGATATGTCTATATTATTATTTGTAAATGTAATTTAAATATTGTATTTTATTTTTCCTTTTTCCTTGGTTATTGTAAAGTTATTCACCTTTTGTGTTTTTATTTTTCTTTCTTCTTTTTTTTCATTAGCTGTTTAAAACTGACACTGCATTCTGCTCATGTTCAGTTGATCTACTTTGTTGCTGCATTGTCGCAGCTCTTGCGTTGATCGCTTATTTTACATTTATTTCATTTAATTTACGCTATATTTTTTTTTGTTTTCGATATAATATTTTTCGTACTTTTGAGAAGTATGCTTTACTTATTTCTGAATCTTGATTTCTTATGACATATCGGCATAGGTGCGAATTTGTATGTACATATATAGTGTATGCGTGTTTTATGCCTGAATTAACTCTTCAGGCATATTTTTACATGTGCATTTATTAATATAATAATTGCAAATGCAAAGTTATATTGGCTGTGTAATTAAAACGGCACAGCTACTTTCCATATACCGTATATTACCAATTAAAATAAAGCAACCTTAAAAGTTCTATTTATTCAAAATTTACAAAAGAAATGACTCAAATATTAACTACGAATTTACTTAATTATGAGTTTTATTTTCTTATATTATATTTTTACGCTTAAATACACAAGTTGTTGCTTATTCGAACGCTATTCTGATTTTCTTTTTATTTTCTTGTTGAATTTTTGTTGATTTCCTGTCCCAAGTCTGAAATTAAAATTTTAAATTTCGCTAATACTTTTGATTTTACACTCCTTGCAAGTGCTTTTATATCTGTAATATATCCTGCTATATTAAGACTAATGCTTCCTGCTTTGTATCGTGGAAAATTGAGACACATTCTTTTTATAATCGAAGTGCATGCTAACTGTGTAATTAGCAAGGTGATTAGTAATAATCTGCTCCCATTTCTATTGTCCCCTATTGGTTAAGTTTTATTTACTTTATCGTTTTGTTCTTTTGTTGTTAATTTTTCGTTTGTTATTAGTGTACCTAATATTTTTGTCTCTATTTTATTTATAGTTTATTATTCATATCTATTTATTCTATCCTATTCTATATTAATTTATTTTGTCCTACTCCTAAAAACGTGACTATTGTAAGTAACTTAATTTAGTGTTCTCCTAACCCCATTTTCTTAGTTCAGTGATTCTGGTGGATCCCATGTGATTGTCTAATTAATCCTATTAATGCTGAGACCACATATGCGACGATGAGTGCGGAGAGGCGCAAAAGCTGGAGATGTCATCTTTGTCGCCAGAGATCTGAATCGCTGTCCGAAGGTACAACAGCAATCTCATACCGAACTCAGCAATCACAAAAGAGACAGAGAGAATTGGAAAAAGCAGGAGACCTGGAAATGCCAAGCAAACTTCAAAACTCACAAGAAACTCTTTCATATGCAAAACTTAAATTAGAAATCTATACTGTACAGGGTGATGTGAATGAATTGAAAGTGGACACGAAGGAGATTAAACATATGATAGAGGACTTGGCAAATCGTTTAATAGAGTCTCAATCTAATATTATAAAAGAACTCTCCACTAAGTTTAATGAAACAGTTGCTGAGCTAACAAGGGAGTTGACGATTTAGATGTAAAGTGCACAGAAAGAGAAAAACATACATTTGCATTGGAGCAAAGAATAAACGATCTAGAGCAAAGGTCTCTCGAAAATAATTTGGTAATCGCTAATGTAGAGAAGAGTGACAAAGAGAACGTCAGAAAAACAGTAGTAGACATTGGAAGAGAAATAAACATAAACTTAAATGATAGCGATGTGTGTAATGCGTATCGTTTAAAAAAAAATAATCACATCATTGTAAATTTCTCGACCGCTTACATAAAGCTTAAATTTCTGGAAAAACTTCGAGACATCAAAACTTCCACCTCCTCTAAAAAATGGTTCGCCTTTGACCAACTTACTGCAGCAAACAAGCGTCTCCTTTGGCTTGCAAAGAACAGAGCAAGGGAAACCAACTGGAAATATGTGTGGGTAAAAAGCGGGCAAATACTTGCCAAACAATCAGAGGGCAGCAAATTTATATATATACTTTATGAAAAAGATATAGAATTAATAAAATAGTTTTTTCAAAATATTATAACCCATATTATAACCTCTATATTTTTATTATTATAACATACCATATTATTTTATTATTTCAATGAGTTACAATTACGACTAACAACTATATAAGATACAGAGATATAGATATTCAGAATTTTATTAGTTATAATTTAACATGTATTTATTTAAATATTCGCTCATTGCGGGCAAACTTTAATACTTTTCGAGCAGAAATAGATAACTTGATTGATAAGGCGCACTTAATAATTCTTGTGGAAAGTAGCATACAAGATGAAGAAACTGGCTTATTCAACATTAGAAATTTTAATGCAGTATTTCTTAATCGAGACGGGAGAAGGGGAGGAGGAGTTGTTGTGTATGTAAGGGAAGATCTGCAGTTTGAATGCAAAACACACCACATCCCTTAATTTGAGGCGCTAGAAGACAATATAAGAGGCAACAGATTTGAAACAACGCTCTTCGCTATTTACAGACCACCAAATAGTAGAGTTCACACTTTTATAACTGAACTGGACGCCCTTCTTAGTGTATCTCGAAAATAGAAACAAGTAGTGGTGGTAGGCGACATTAACATAAATATACTCAAACAAAACGAAAATAGTTGTCAATACTTGAATATGATGGTGTCGCATGGAATGGAGAGCATAATAGGAGAGAGCACCAGAATAGACGTTAGAAGAGAAACGGGTACGTGCATCGACCATTTATTTATAAGAGCGAACAATATCAATATAGCAGCGTCAATAATTGAAACCAATATAACAGATCATTTCTCAATTGTCTTCGGCCTCTCTGACAGAATATCGCACAAAAAAGAAGAAAGGGAAGAAAACAATATCGTGAAAATGTGCGAGCTTAAGATTGATGAGAAGCTAAGCTCAGTAAACTGGGATAACATAACTTCGATTAAAAGCGTTGATGATATTATAAAGAAAATACAGGGTATCTTCGCAAATATTTATAAGAGCTCACAAGTTACAATAAAAACGAAGAAACGGAAATTAAATGAATGGATGCATACTGAATTGAAAATGGACTGTGAAAGAAGAGATAGATTGTATAAGATTTGGCGAAGAAATCCAAAGAACGAAGAAAGAGAGAGAGAATACAAGCGGTTTAGAAACATCGTAAACAAAAAAATTGAAAAATCGCGGAATTATTATTACAAGCAAAAATTTTCAGAATATAAAAGCGACATAAGGAAAACCTGGCAAACCATTAATGAAGTTATTGGAAAAAAATCGTATAGCTTAGATGAATCTATATTGAAAACTTCAAGGTTGATGATGTAAGAAAGCTGTGCGACGAATTTGCACGAATCTTTAAAGAGGGAGTACAGAATTCCATACACGACTGTAATAAGACTACACTAAATTTAATAGAAAACATCCGCCAAAATTCTATATACATATCTGAAGTTGAAGAAGACGAAATATTTAATATCCTGAACAAAATTAGCGAGAAAAAAGGGCCAGGAGTCGATGGCATCAGACCAAAGGATATCAAAAGAAACGCATATGTATTAACTCCAGTAATAACCGAGATCGTTAAACTAAGTCTGAAACAATCTAAAGTACCCGATAGTTTAAAGATATCGATTATAAGGCCAATTTACAAGAGTGGTCCAAAAAGTGATCCTAAAAATTATAGGCCAATATCAATATTACCTATAATAGAAAAAGTTTTGGAAGAACTAATTGTAAAGAGGTTAGAAGAATATATTAAATAGTATAACATAATATCTACCAACCAATATGGATTTCAAAAAGGGAAATATGTCAACCAATTATTAGGAGATTTTGCAGACAAAATTAACGAACAAATGAGCAAAAGACATCATACCCTGGCATTATTTCTAGACTTTAGCAAAGCTTTTGATACCTTATCACACACAAGTCTACTAAAGGCATTGGAGAATAAAGGAATCCGTGGAAAAATGTTAGATTGGTTCAAAAGCTACTTGTCAGTACGAAAATATCGCGTTAGAATTGTTGACCAGTATAGCAGAGAAACAGATATACTTCACGGGGTCCCACAAGGATCTAAGCTTGGCCCAATACTGTTCATCTTATACTCAAACAGTTTGTTTAACTATTTAAGGTCTTGCAATGTGTATGCATATGCTGATGATGCAGCGATAGTGGTCTCACACAAACATTTGAATACTGCAGTGAAAATTCTGCAAAGAAAATTAGATGTAGTCAGCAGATGGTCGCATGACAACGGGTTACTACTTAACTCATAAAAAACCAAGGTAATGCATACAAGACCACCTCACATACCTAGCTCAGAAATAATATTAAATACGCATGATTTTGATTGTCTGCACAATACTCAGAATAACGTGCAATGTTCATGCAGGGCAGCAATTGAGGTGGTGAAAACATACAAGTATTTAGGTGTTATTGTTGATGAGCACTTTAGGTGGAATTATCATATAGAAGAACTCTAAAAAAAACTACGCAAAGCCTCCTATATGATACGTCATCTCAGCTTTTGTAGTAATTATTCCGTTATACGTCAAGCATATTTCGCTCTAGTGGAATCAAATCTGGTACATGGCATAACAGCCTGGGGCACTGCTAACTCCTATAGACGACTGCGTCAAAATCAATATTATATTTTGAAAATATTAGCGAAGACAAAAGGAGTTAACTATAATCTACTTTCAATTTATAAAGAGCTAAGTATCTTAGATGTAAAATCACTATTCGAGCTAAATGTCCTCAGTGTTTCCTACGATGAAATGAAGTACAGATGTCATATTGACCATGCCCACGAAACCAGGCGGCGAGTAGAAGGAAGATATAGGAGACCAAGATACACAAACAATTTTGCTAAAACCACCTTCGCAGTTCTTGTGCCAACTCTTCTAAACCAGCTACCTATTAATTTAGTGCACTTACCGAAATCAGCAGGCAGAATTGGAAAATTAAAAAAACATTTTATTGAATTACTCTAATATAACACTGAATCATTGTATAATTAAAGACTGTTTTAAAACTAACAATTAGTGCAAATATTAATTTCCAAATCATATAAACTAATCTATCGAAAATAAGTGATCTTGTTAATAACTTTAAATGAAAAAATTTCACTAGCAGACAAGCTTCCTGTGTGAAGCTTCGCTAGTCATGCTATTTAAAGAAAACTGAATAAAAGAAATATATATATCTTGAAAAAAAAAAAAAATATTTAAAAGTGTAGTAATTTGACTTTTAATCCTGCTACTACTACTAAAAGTAGTAGACTACTACTAAAAGTAGTATTACTACTACTAAAAAAGTAGACTACTACTTTATATGGCCATATCCATATTGCAGAAAACTTATTTTTCCTAGTTTGATTTTTAATTAGTACACTATCTCCTATCTTAAATTCTACTAAATTTACTTTGTTATCGTATTGCATTTTAGCTACCTGTTTCGCTAAATCCTGATTCTTTCTCACTATTTCGTGAGCTCTTTGTATCTGAAATTTTAATACCTTGTTTGGATCTTCTGCATTATACACCGGACTACACTTTCTTTTTAAGTTAGTCGGCATCTCTATATCGAATCCAAACAAAGTACGGAATGGCGTTTGCTTCGTCGTAATGTGGGGTGTGTGGTTGTGAACATGCATAGCAGCAGTTAACCATTGATCCCAATTCCACCCGTCTTCTTTAGCAAAACTCCGCAAATATTCCGCTAAAGGTCTGTGGCTTCTCTCTAATGAGCCATTAGCTTGCGGATGGTATGGGGTTATATGTAATTTTTTAATACCCAATAATTTACATGTGTCCGAGAACAATTTCGAAATGAAATTAGTTCCGTTATCTGTAATTAGAATTCGCGGAATTCCGTAACGCGTGATTATTTCATCATAGAAAGCCCTGGCAACAGTACTGGCTTCCGCGTCTGGGATAGCTGTACATGCCATAAATTTTGAAGAATCATCTTGGAATGTTAAAATATATTTGTTACCGGATACGGTTTCTGGTAGAATACCTACTATATCCATGTAAACTTTGTCGAATGGCCGCATTGGTGTATCTGTTAGCACTTTAGCGGTTTTGTTTCCTAATTGAATTGATTTCAAACACCTTTGTTTTGGTTTTAGCTTAACTGTGAGCCAAGCACTTTATTTACAAGACTTCCTTGATTGTAGTCAACTGTTACTTAGTTTTTGGCAATTCATGTAAAGGGAGTGACCTTGGCGTTTCGTTGATCTTCGCTGATCGTTCAAACTGGACTGAATTCTACGGCCATGGTAGCATATCCCATAGGGTATGCCACCATACCCACTTGAGCAGAGATTTGACTGCGACGTTGCAGAGGGCTACGATAATTAGTGCGATAATTGTGTAGCGATACATGTTGTCCATTACTTTGTCGTCGACGTGGCCGCGATGTCATATTTATACTTACTCCGCTTTCTGGCAGCGTCGGCAGAAAGGATTGCTGTATCGTTTACAGCAATGAAGCGGTTGTTTGTTTGCTTTGGCTCGTCGATCGTTCGACCAGCCAAGTAGCGTAAACTCACTTTGAATTGGAGTGGAACAAAGTGTCGTTAAGGATCCGATATCCGAACGACTCCACCTAATTACAGTTTAATGCTCGGACGTGTGTGGTATGTATGATCGCTCGTCAGCGAACACACACACGCATATGTGCACGCCACAGCACCATGGGCATTTTTGTCAATCTTGAGCTTTTATTAGTTTGGCACTTCGAACAGTTTTTAATGAACTCTTTTACTTGTGTTTGCATTCCTGGCCATCTAAATTGTTTCCGGATTCTTAAATACGTTTTCACTGCAATGTTGTAGGTCAGAATCATTGCTCTGGTAATAACAACGCTTAACGTTGTTATCACCACATACCTTTCGGCCCAGTAGTGAACAATGCTGAGCGTGTGGTAACACATACTTCTAGGCTGCATTTTTATTGTGAAGCTCGAAAGTACAAGTGAATCACGAACCACTGTGGCCTAGATAAAGAACGAACTTGATCGCATTCCAATAAGTGGAACAGCGCGCGAATAAGTAGAACATCGCGCTCAAATCAGAAGAGCAAAATTCGCCCATTGGTGTCAAGAATTATTGCTAGAAATAATTCTTGAGATAATTGCAAATTCGATGCGGAAATGATTCTGGCCAACAACGAATCTCAGAAGAGATATAAACCCATCTTTTGAATTGTAAAAAGTCAGTTGAAATCAGATATTAACTACAAGTGGTAGTTACACAAGAATCGCAGTCATAATAGTACATCGAGTGTCCCTGGATAATTACTGAAAATAAATAAAAGTAAGAACCATAATCCAAGTCTTTATTTTCAGCACCTGTCTAAATTCAACAGTATTGCCCGACAGGTTAAAGGACCACAAAGGCGGCACCTTGGTGCCCGTGGTAACTAGGCGAGGGGATCCACTACGGCAGGGTGCCGGATCCCAATGGTAAGACCACAAGGTCGGCAGATCCTTGCCCGTGGCACAAGCGTCCGTGATCCTTCGCGTCGAAGGATGTACGACAACAACCCCTATTATTAGAAGCATTGTCAGTGATCCTTTTAAGGAAGGATCTACGACATTTAAGTTTGTTCTGGTATCCTACTGGAGGAACCAGATACAACATTTTGGCGCAGCCGGTTTCACGATCCAAGGATCGCTCCTTTATTTTGAAGTGAAGTTTAAAATAAATTAAAAATAAATAAATAAATAAATCCTGAGGCAGATCCGCCAAATTTACAAAACCAACGACAAGAAACAACGTAGGAAAAACAGCAACCAACACTAACTAGAATGGTTGTGAAATAATAAACATATTTTAAAATATTATAAAATTATACAAATAAAATTAAAGGTAGTACTTTAAATGTTGGAACTTGTCTAAATAGAAAACTTTTGTTTAATTCATTATAATTGGACTTTAAATAGAAGAATTTAGAAATTCATTGTCAATTCATGTATAAATAAGTTATTTTTGTTAAATACGAAAATTTAATATAATTTTCGGGCAAGTCAAGAATAAATTTGATATAGTTAGACACAACCACATTTACGAAACAAATTTGAAATTATGTTTATACATAAGGACTGTAAAAGAAAAAATAAATGAATACAACACACAAATCCGTTTGTATTTTTTAAATAACAAATTAATTAATAGTAGCCAGGCTAGCAGCGATAGCTGCAAGCTAATAAATAAAATAGATTCTGCATAATTGCAAGAAATGCATTGCAACAAGAAGTAGGTCACAAACTTGAGCTTGAACTTCAAGCAAGGCCAGAAGCGACAAAATTGCTAGCGAACGGCAGCTGGTAGCAAAAACGCTAACAGAGCAAGAAAAACAAAAACAAGCAATAAAAACAAAAAGTAAGTCATGCACCAGACGAGCATAATTAAAACACGAGCTCGAATTACAAAAAAAAAAATATAAAAATAATATAGATATATACGAGTATAGAATTACAAATGTACGAATGTTTACAACGTGTTAAGCTAAAAGGGTGTCAATGAGCCGTATTAAAGCTGAATAAGCAAAAGTTAATTGCTTGTAGAGAATGAATTAAAGTTTTAATTGATTACAAAAATATCCAAAATACATACTTAGAACAATAAGTATAGGATAATTAATGGCAGAATCGCTACAAGAACAAGCATATTTAGCTTTAGAAAAAGAGCATAAGGATTTGAAGAGGCAAATAGAAGAATTTGCATCAACAACTTGGAACATCCTGAAAACCACCGTTTCCAATAAAGAAACTTTAGAGCTAATCAAGACTAAAATTCAAGCCCTAGGAGAAACATCAACATTATAAAAAACAGACGCATTCATAGAAGAATTGCTGACTGTTTTTAAAAATATTATAGAAAATAAAAACCAAAGCCTAAGGGACTGCTTATCAGAATTCAACGAATTAAAAAATAAGTTCGATACTTATTTAGAGGAAAAACATTTTTAAGAAAACATACTAAAGACCTTAGAAGACGAGAACGAACAACTAAGGAAATTACTGAAGGACAGGGGTTTAACAGAGGAAACATTAAATAAAACGCTAGAACAGGAATCAGCACAAAAATCAAGAGAGGACTGTGCATCCCTAGAAAGGGCGCATGCTAGAATACAAGAACTAAAAGAGGAAAATAGACGCCTACAACAGGAAATAGAGCTAGCGCACGAATAATTACTATACGCGCACGAACAATCACTTGTTCCACTTTTTTCAGGAACACAGTCACCAGATTTGAGAGGAGAGGTGTACAAATTTATACAGAGGTGTGAGTTAGCTGCAAGTGAAGCGACTCCAGCTAATAAAACAATTTACATTGATTGTATAAAACAAAGATTATACGGAGACGCTTATGATCTTGTAGGCACACAACGTTTTAACAGCCTGGAAGAATTATACTTGGTGATACGAAGGGCCTACCTACCAACAGTTTCATTAGACGTGACGTTGGCAGAACTTCAGAATTGCAGCCAACTGTACACTGAGGATATTCGGCAGTTCGCAAGACGCCTAAATACAAGAAAAGCTCAAGTGTTGCAGGTAATAAAAGATACATACAAGGGAGAAGGTGACAGCGCACTTGTATCTATGACAGAAACATCAGCAAATATGGCGTTTAGAACAGGGTTAAAAGATGCAACCTTACGAATACACATGCTAAGTGTCACAAGAAAAAGTATAGAGGAAATGGTAGAAATAGCAGTGAACACACTAGTCGAGATACAAAGAAGTAACTCCATACATCAACCAACAATTAATATGAATTCGGTAGAACCCAACATAAGACCTCCTGTACAAAATCGCGTGTAGTATTAAAGACCAGAAGAAAGGCAGAACGTCTCGAGAGGGCCACAGGAGAAAATAATTTGCTCATTCTGCAATAAACGTGGGCATACTAGAGAAAAGTGTTTGATTAGGGAAAACACGCCGTATTGCCTAAAGTGTCTAGAATATGGACACGAGACAAACTGGAGGTGTAGCAAAAAGGAAAGCCAAGGAAGTGGGGCAAATATGAAATATCAAATGCCCCATAACCAGAATCAAGTACAACAAACTTGGAAAACAAAGCAACCACAACAAAACTGGCAACCAAGCCAAATCCAACGTAATTGGCAACCCAACCAAAACCAACAGAATTGGCAGAAACAGACGTATGGAAAGCAGATGCCGAATACGGTAAACGGAAGTCAAAAGAATCAATCTCTATGTGAATGGTGCAAGAGGGTAGGACATAATACACTCGAATGTTATGCGAAGAAAAGTTGGGAGAAGTCCCAAAGCAATAGTCCGGGAAACTGCCAAGGGCCCAGAATAGGCCAATAATCTGAGAACCCAAAAATATTAGTAACTTAAGGCCAAATGAAGGAGTAGCAGTAATTCACACATCCGAACCGATTGTGGATACGTTACCAACTTTAAAAAATAAAGTGGTAACCGTAAGTCCGACAACGGAAGTGATTGTTGAAACGTTACCAACTTCAAGAGACTTAGAAATTAATAGCAGGTCGAAGAATGCCGATAATAATAATAAAAATAATGTAACAGAGAGAAATCATACATTTGAAGAAACAATTGATACAGGGATGTTAACCAAATTGAAAGAGGAAAGACAAAATTTAAACCAGAAAGTAACTTGTTCAATGAATAAGTTATTAAGTAACAATGAAAATGCAAAAACAGGAATATCTAACTGGAACCAAACCCAGCTAAATGACGTGTTCATCGAATTACCTTGCGCAGAGGCTATAAATGGAAAACTCATTTTGCTGGTAGATACAGGAGCAGATACAAGCCTGATAAAGAAGTGTGCAATAAAAGATAGCACAATAATAAACAAGTCAAATAAAAAAGACTTAAGCGGAGCATTTGGAGGTTGTGTGACTACAGATGGATCGACTACTATATGCCACAATGAGGTACAGTCCTTACGTTTAACGCTACACGTTGTGTCACTTAAACAAGGAGTACCGGCAGACGGCATACTAGAAAGGGATAATTTGTGGAACAAATCCATTATAAATACAATGGAAAAGAATTTAATACTCTTCAATGAAAAGAAAGAGATTTTTTTGGAATTACCAATAAAAACTATCGATCAGATAGAAGAGGAAAGTAAACATCATTACATACAACTTGATGCAAGAACAATTACGATAGTACCATTGAAACTTCGTACAAAATTTAAGAATGTTGTAATTCATAAAGAAGAAATAGATCCAGGACTCTATATTTTTTTTTTGGAGGAAGGGGAGATGCTGTTACGCACGTTGTGAGGGACTCTCCGTGGGCAGCGCTACTCGCTACCCAGGCATACCCCCTAAAACCCCACCTCCATTCCCACAGGCGATCCCCGGAGCCGGACCCGCGGTTGCATTACTACGGCTCCAGAGCTGTGCTACTATCGCCGCTACGGTTACATATTATACAGGTTTCATATATACTCCTGGTCCACCGTCCGTTGACGCTTGTGTCCCATCGACTTTGCCAACAGCAAAATGTGCGCTCGCGTGCCTGCTCCGCGGCGGTTGCCTGCCCTAATCTAGCGCTTTGCCGATAGATTCCTTTCCGCTCCTGTGCTAGGAGGTCAATTGGGATGCAACCAGCTATAACCAATGCCGCATCTTCCGACACGGTTCGGTACGCCGACGCGACCCGCAGAGCTCCTCGGCGCTGGATGGTGGCCATCCGTGCCCTATACTTTTTGACTCGGAGAGCATCAGCCCATATTTCCGCTCGCACAGGGTCGACTGCACAGATACAAGCAGAAGCTTCCTCTTGCATTGTCCAGGCCCCCTACATTCGCCATTAGGCGGCTCAGCGCAGCCGCCCTTTGTGCAGCCTTTTCACAGACCCCACGAATATGGTCCCAGAATGTAAGTCGGTTGTCCAGCCTTACCCCCAGATACCTAGTCGATCTCCTGATTTGTACTGGTGGGTTTCCTACCATCATGGTGATGGAAGTGGGGATGCGCTGCCTCGTAAGGATCACGATCTCCGTTTTGGCTGCAGCCAATTGGAGTCCATGGCCATCCATCCACGCGTTCACCCTACGCATTGCTTGGTTTTGCACTAAATGTGCCAGTTCGGGTTTGCGTGCTGTTATAATGACGGCGACGTCGTCTGCAAACGCAACGAGGGAAGCTTCACCCGGCATGTCTAGCAGCAGGCCGTCGTATGTAACGTTCCATAGTTCGGGCCCAAGAACTGATCCCTGTGCCGCTCCAGAAGTTACTCGCTTTTGCCTCATGCCCTGAGCCGTCGCGTACAGCAGCCAGCGATCTCTCAGGTAATCCCGCATTACATCCGATAAATATGCTGGTACTCGAAAGGACTGCTCAAGGGCGGCAAGCATGTCGGTCCACCTTGCAGAGTTGAAGGCGTTTTTCACATCGAGAGTCACGAGGAGTACTATTGGTCTTGCTTGATGGCAGAGAGTTTCGGCCCGATGCACTGCCTCTATCACCTCATCAATTGCATCAATCGTGGAATGCCCCTTCCTGAAACCATGTTGCCGGTGTGATAGTCCACCAGCTTGTTCGACAGCAGCTGTCAGTCGCATCTTGAGCAAGCTTTCCATCATTTTTCCTGCTGTATTCAGCATGCACAGCGGTCGGTACTAGGATGGAGAATTGACATCACCTTTGCCCTTCGAGATCAGAACCAATCGCGCCTTTTTCCATCTAGCCGGGAATATACCTGCTCTAAGACAAGCATTGTACATCCCAAGTAACAGGTCCGGGCAGTTACGGGCTACTGCTTTGATAGCTTCTGCTGGTATGCCATCTGGGCCTGGGGGCTTACCATTCTTCATGCTTCTCTCGGCCGCAACGAGGTCATTGATGTCAAACAATGGGACATCTGTCTGCCGTAAGATCGCCCGGCGGTCCTTTCTGTCAGGATGGGTCGGGAACAGAGCATATACTATACGCAGAGCCTTCCTGTGATCTATGTCTCGTGTTGGTGGGCGGAGCTTTCCCATCACTAGCTTATAGCCTTTACCCCATGGGTCATGCTCCAGCCCATCACAGAGCTCCCTCCAGCAGCGCTCCTTGCTCTCTCGAATGGCCTTACCCACAGGCTTTTTTGGCGGCTGTATAAGCTGCGACTTTCTCCTCCCTCTGTGGTCGGCCAGCGTAGAGTTGCGCCAATCGGCGCATTTTGTGGCATATTCTCCGAAGTTCAGCGATCTGGTCATTCCACCAGTATACCTGCGCCCTGCCTCTCCATGGCCTCTTGCGAGGCATGGACGCATCACATGCACGTCGAATCAGGCCCATGGTAGAGTTCACAAGAGCATCCACACCTCCCTCGTCACGGGCGTTCTCAGATAACATGGGGATGTGCCGAATTCCTCTAAGCAGGGTCGCAACGAATATGCTCTCGTTCATCTTGGCCACGTTCCAGCCACAGGGCTGGTGCACTTTCCTAGATGTCTGCTTTCGTGCTGCGTCAATCAGGCTGAAGGTAATATACTGGTGGTCACTTCCTGTGAAATCCTCTATCACCTTCCAGTTCGCTGTTTTCCGGACAAGATTCTCCGACACAAACGTAATGTCAGGGATCGAGTAGCCATAACCGGGCCGCCGGTACGTTGGGGTTTCACCCTCGTTAAGAACGACAAGCCCAATCCTGGCCGCCATCTCCAGCAAAAGTCGGCCTCTTGAATTAGTCTGTGGCATGCCCCATTCTGTAGCTCGTGCATTGAAGTCCCCCGCGACCACGAGTCCGCCGGGGATGCAGCGTAGGTCGTCCTCTAGGGCTTCAACTTTGCTCCTATTCACGCTCATCATGTCGTTGGGGGAGAAATAGCAGCTCATGAATGTAACCGATTCCGTTCTTATCCAGACGTAACCATTTCCATATCCGCTATTAATGGCCTGTATGCTAGGGTTTATAACCCAAAGAGCCGCCGACCCAGAGGCATCGACCGGCCAGTGCGCCCTAGTCCGGTAAGGCTCGCTTATGAATGCCACGCCTACTCCATGCTCCTGAACGAGTTGAGCTAGCAGGCCATCAGCGACCCGACTGCTGTTGAGATTGCCTTGGAGGATGGTGGTCATTGTCTCTTTCGTTTCGCGTTGCCCAGGGCCGTCCGGAAAGCTTTGCAGACTCCAGATCCAGGGTTGTGTTCCAAAGTCCGTTGCCCCTCGTCGTCAGCAGTGCAGAGGTAGCAGTGTGGTTTTTCCGAGCAAGCCTTGGCCTTGTGACCTTGCTGCCCGCATCTCCAACAAAGGCCACTTCTATCCGGCCCCGTGCAGTTTTGCCTCCGGTGTCCATATCCCAGGCACCTGAAGCATCGCTGCACATCAGTAGCCGGACACGGCATCGTATCCAACCCACCCGTATCCTGCCTGCTTTGAGGAGTTTATTGGCAGGTTTGTCATCTAGCTCGACGACTGCCACGCGTTGCTCCCGAGAGTTTACGTCAAAGACCACTACTTTCAGCTCTCCACTATAGGCGGTGGAGATCTCATAGCGTACCGCATCCTCTACCTCTGAGGCAGTTGTAAGGCAGTCCATACCCAAGACCTCCAACCGGGTTCTATTAGTGTAGCTTCTAGTATTAGCGGTCTGGCCCACAGCCTCCTTAATAGATTTTTGAAGTGCTGCCTGGTCGCCGCACTGTTCAAGTTTAAGGAGAGCAGCACCCCCTTTGGTCTTACGGGCTGAGCGTACTACCGTGTTTGTGTCCTCCAAACGTACTCTGGTACGAATGGCACGAAGGATATCAGCGTAGGAGGTGCCTTCCTTCGGCTCAACGATAACAGCATTTCGCTTGCTGCGTTGGCTTCTTCCTCCTTTCTTCTTTCTTCCTTCCAGACCTTCACCTGGCACTTTGCTTGCTGGAGTTGGCTTGTCGTTTCCTGGCTTTCCCTTATGTACTTTTGTGGAGGGTTCCCTCTTTTTCCTCTCCTTCTTCTTACGGACAACAGTCGCCCAGGTCTCCCCATCGGGTCCGACCATCTTTCTCCTCTTGTCTTCCTCTACCTCTTCTGGGCTAGATAAGGCTGACCGCACCCTTTTTTGGGGTGGAGGAGTGGATGCCGGAGTCTGCGCGGCACAATCCTTGACCGCTAATCGAGTTTCCGTAGCCTTTTGGACTTTTTGTGGCTTCGGTCTGTTAAAGGACAACACATCCACCAGTTCATTTAGGCGTGCGATTCCCTCCTTGATTGAGATGGATATATTACGCTGTTTCTCAACAGCCCGCTGCATCACCCCAAGGATCCCGCGCATTTCTGCCAGGTAACCATCTTCCTTCTTGTCCCCTCCCTTAGCTTTGTTGCAGATATCTTCTGGGTTTGAAATCTCCTTAGTGTATTGTACCGTTGTTTGCCTTGCCTGTTTTGGTGTTTCTTGTAGCATTCGCGTCGCTACTTGCGCACCTTCAGCGCTCACCGGTACTTGAGATTCATGCTGTCTAGCTACTCCTGGGCTGTCTTTTGCTGTCTTAGACAGCACCTTCAGTTTCGGTCCGTTCGGGCTTTTAGCGCCTGGTGGCGTTCTTTGCACCATTGCGCTTTTCCGGAACGGGTTCGCTGGCTCACCAGTATTACTTGTAGAATATAACCTCAAGTCAGCCAAGTTCCACTGGCTTGAGGCTGCAGTCATAGGATTTCGACGACTGCGGGCCTGCTTGCGCACCCTGACCAGCCGCCGGCACTGGGGATCCGAGCCCCTGCACCGTAAGATTACTACTTCTTCGTACTTCCATAGTGGTTTGGTTTTCCGGGTATCCTTCCCGTAGCATTTTATACCTTCTGCCAGGTGCAAAAACGGCCACCCCTCCGGGGTCAGACGCCGACCACAAAGCCGCCCAATATGGGTCAGTCGCTATGTGGTTTTGGGTTCCAGTTTTGGTCCACGGGTGGTTGTTTGACGTTCCACCTACCTTGCATATCTACAGGGCATTCCCCTATCCGCCACCGCGTCCGATGGGAGACTGGAAACTCCACACGGACCAGGAATCTATATAGGAGACACATTAGTAAATGTGAAAGATAACACAGTTTATGCTCCAATATTAAATACGACGGAGTATGATTATGAAATAAATAGCGAATTTAAACCAAAATTCACAAATTCCGACGAGTACACAATACAAAGTACTACGTCAATTAATAGTATAGGCAGAATAGATGCCAAAAGGAGAATAAATGAATTGCTCAATGAAATTGAGTTAGATAAAAATTTAAATATAGAGGAAAAGAATTCAATAGAAGAAGTAGTAAAATCATTTCATGACGTCTTTCTATTAGAAGGAGACGAACTTTCATTTACAAGCGTGTTAAAGCACGAAATCCCAACAGGCGCAGATCGACCGCCAATATTTAGGAAACAATATAGATTACCATAAATACATATAGAAGAGATAAATAAACAAGTAAAAAAACTTTTAGATGACGGCATAATTACACATAGCACTTCACCATGGGACTCACCGTTACTTTTAGTGCCCAAGAAGAGTGGCAAGGACGGGGAGAAAAAATGGATACTAGTAATAGATTATAGGAAACTAAATGAGGCTACGATCAAGCAAGTTTTTCCCATTCTTCGTATTGACGAAATTTTAGAGCAGTTAGGCCAAGCAGATATTTCACAACGCTAGATTTGGCAAGTGGATATCACCAAGTTTTAATTGACGACAGGGATAAGGAAAAAACAGCATTCAGTACAGGACTAGGGCACTTCGAATTCAATCGAATGCCATTCGGGCTAACAGGTGCACCGGCAACATTCCAAAGGATAATGAATCATATCCTAACAGGTCTACAAGGCATAGACTGTTTTGTTTATCTAGACGACAAAGTGATATACGGTCGAAATCTGAAACAACACCAACAAAGACTATGTTTAGTGTTACAGAAATTACGGGAACACAACTTAAAACTGAATACAAATTTTTTTGAGAAAGAAAATAGTTTATTTAGGACATAAATGCTCGGAAAATGGTGCTTTACCAGACTCCTACAAGGTAGAATGTGTAAAGAACATCGGAGTACCGAGAAACAGAAAAGAAGTACAAGCATTTCTTGGACTAATAAATTATTATAGGAAATTTATTGAAAACACAGCTAAGATAGCGCTACCAATCAACAAATTACTACGGAAAGACGCAAAATTTATCTGGACAGAAGGCTGCCAGCAAGCATTTGAACGGTTAAAAGAAGCAGTCGTGTCACCACCAGTGTTTTGTCATATCCAGATTTCTCAAAAGAGTTTCTGTTAACTACCGACGCAAGTAACGAAGCGTTGGGTGCAGTACTTTCGCAAGGAGAAGTAGGCGAAGATAGACCAATAGCGTTTGCTAGCCGAGCGCTGAGCGACACAGAAAAAAGATATTCAACAATAGAAAAAAATTCTTAGCGATAGTTTGGGCAACAAAAACTTTAGAGCATATCTCTTAGGCAGACATTTTAAAATTTTTACTGATCACCAGCCATTAAAGGGAATAGCGAATTTAAAGGATCAAACTTCTAGACTGGTAAGATTTAGACACAAATTGTCAGAATACGATTTCGAAATATTATATAAGCCAGGCAAGAAAAACTTTAACGCAGACGCGTTGAGTAGAATTCCTCAAAATCAATGTAGTAACAGCGGTCCAGACCCGCTCTAGAACCAAGGAAATGGATAACCAGGGAGGTAGTGACAAAAGGAGTACAAGTCCGACATCAGTAGAACCAGACAGTCCGGGCATAACGCAAAACGAAAACGCAATTTTACTAGAGAACCCAAAACAAATAAAAACTGTTATCCGAGATTTTCATAATACACCATTAGGAGGTCACCAGGGAGCAGTAAAGACTTACCTGCGAATCAGACAACAATAACAGGGATGCAAAGACAAATAAAAGATTATGTCAAAAGCTGTCCGAAATGTCAAGCGAACAAAAGTTCGAGACTAACGAAAATGCCCATGGTGCTAACAGATACACCAATGAGGCCATTTGATAAAGTTTACATGGACATAGTCGGTATTCTACCAGAAACTGTGTCCGGAAATAAGTACATCCTGACTTTTCAGGACGATTTTTCAAAATTTATGGCATGTACAGCTATCCCAGACGCGGAAGCAAGTACTGTTGCCAGAGCGTTTTATGACGAAGTAATTTCGCGTTACGGAATTCCGAGAATTCTAATTACAGACAACTAACTTCATCTCGGAATTGTTGAACTAATTTCATTTCGAAATTGTTCTCAGATACATGCAAATTATTAGGTATCAAAAAATTACACATAACGCCTTACCATCCACAGGCGAATGGCTCATTAGAGAGAAGCCACAGACCGTTAGCAGAATATTTACGTAGTTTTGCTAAAGAAGACGGGACGAATTGGGATCAATGGTTAACTGCAGCTATGCATGTTCATAACCACACACCCCACATTACGACGAAGCAAACGCCATTCCGAACTTTATTTGGATTCTATACAGAAATGCCGACTAACTTAAAAAGAAAGTTTAGTCCGGTATATAATGCCGAAGATCCGAATAAAGTTCTTAAATTCCAAATACAAAGGGCTCACGAAATCGTGAGAAAGAATCAGGATTTAGCAAAACAGGTAGCTAAAAGGCAGTACGATAACACACTAAGCTTAGTGGAATTTAAGGTAGGAGATAGGGCATTAATTAAGAACCAAACGAGGAAAAATAAGTTTTCTCCCATATGGATAGGGCCATATAAAGTAGTAGGAATTAAAAGTACAATTACGACAGTGTTAAATATTAAGGGAAAGGAAAAGCCATTCCACAATAACTTACTTAAGTTATATAGTGGCAATTAAATAGGAAAATAGGATTAACTAGATAATTACATAGGAATCAGAATCACTTAAACTAAGAAAATAGGTTTAGGGGAAATTAAATTAAGTAGTCATAAATTAAAATAACATTAATCACAATAGGCACTGTATTAGGATTAGGATAGAATAAATATATATAAAATAGGATTGATAAAACTTAGTATTCGATAGTAGGAAACTAACATTTTTAGTTTAATTTTCCTACTAATAATTCTAATTTAACTTCAGTCTTACATTTGAATAACGAATGAAATTCATCAAATTTCATAATGAAAAAAAATAAAAAAGCAAGTCAAAACCACGTTTCGTTTCAAACCACGAAATATATTATAAGATATTATAATTTTACGTGAAATTAATATCAATAGTAAACGGTTTATGTAAAGTAGCTGTTCCGTTTTAAAAACACAGCCAATTTGCATTTGCAATTATTATATTAATAAATGCACATGTAAACATATGCCTGAAGAGTTAGTTCATGCATATTACATACACACCTACACTATATACATATACGCACATATATCGTTAGACATTAAGAGATGTACATAAGATCATGAAATTAGCCACAAGATAAGAGACATGCAATAGAAGACATTAAACTTATCAAAAGTAATGCAAATTAATATAATGAGAAACAAAATATATATACAGTAAATAAGTAAATTAAATCAATTAAATGAAAAATAAGCGATCAACACAAGCACTGCGACAAAGCAGGTGTAGAAGTAGAACAACTGAACGCGAGCACAATACAGCGTCAGTTAAAACAACAAAAAACTATAATGAATAACAACAAAAATAGTCAAATCAATAAGTAAAAGAAGTAAAACGAAAAAAAAATTGTATTGTAAATATATACATAAATATGTGCACATATGAGAATAAACGAGAATGAGATAAAGAAACTACTTAAAGTACACATAACAATTTTAAATGTTAATTTAATTGTAATTTAGAAACAAAATATGTTAAAAAAATATGTTAGAAGTTAATTTAATGGTAGTTTAGAAACAAAATATGTACAGTTAAAACCGAAATGAATTAAAATAAAAAAAAAAATAAGAAAATTAAAAGACATATAATTGTAATAGAAATTGAAAAAGAAATAGATATAAAACCCTACATATTAAAGTAGAAAGGGAATACACTAAAATACTTGTAAAGAGAAAAAAAATTTTTTTTACTATTAAAAAATAATATTCATAGTCAATAGCCTAATAAATTATATTCAACTAAAATAACGTCAATATATATTAAGAATTTAAACTCGTATTGAATGGAATACATTACTAGAAATTATGTAATAAAATTTGATAAAGATAAAATATTTTTAATTAAAATTAAAATAATATACGACACAAAATGATTTAAATCGTCCTAATTGTAGACAAATTGCATAGCATAAAACTATATTGGAAAAAGAAATATATGTGTATAAAATTAAACAGTTAAACAAAATAACGTATATACAAGAAGAATCCAACATGCAGAGAGTCTGACCTGAGTGCCGATGTACACCCATCACGACAGCAAAAGTGCAACAACACAACACTTGACACCAGGGCGACGAATAGCACGCAGCCAACTCGAAGGGGGAAGGGTAGCAGCACATTATATATATTAGCTGCAACAGCTGATCATCTTAGCGATAGCAACCAAAACGGCAACCAGCACAAACAAAAATAGGATGGAAAGCATCCAAGGGGGCTAACAGCATCAATAGTTGAAACGGAAAACTACTGCATGATAGTAGGTGGTACATACAAAGTACCGCGAAGAAAGTTAGCAACTCATCGGCGGATACAACTCAGTGTCGCTCAGCAGTGAAATGATAATCAATCATAATCGCGTGAAGCCAACAATTGAAGACGACATCAGTTGATGCATCATAGAGTGACGGCGACGGTGACGAACGTAAAGCAGTCACAGGTCTACCAGCCCAATCTACTGCGACCCATTCATCTTACAAAAGCAGCAAGTATGAAGTGGGAAATACATAAATTAGCAGCGATATAAGAAATGCGACGCAACTCGCTTGCGTACTCTACAAGAAAAAATCCGGGCGAGAATCGCACCTTCAACCCCATGCGAAGAACAACAACATGTGATGAACAATTGACACAGGAAATTAACAGCGACTGTTTCAACCGCAGCAACTATAATACAGCCAGCAGCAGCATTTCCCACAACAAATCGAGAAAGAAGATATTAATACAGCGGGGTGTACGTCAACGGCAACATCAACAGTAACATCAACAGTAAAATCAACAGTAACATCAACAGTTACATCAACAGTTACATCAACAGTAACATCAACAGCTACATGAACGTCAAGATTAACACCAACATCAAATCATCATCAGCCTACACACAGACGACACCGAAGAAGTGCAGTTACCACTTGTATTATTGTTGTACAAGAAAACATAAATGTACAAGAAAAATTTAATATCGTTTTACGATACTAAATTTTTCTTCCCCGAGGGTGGAGGGATGTTGTAGTTCAGAATCATTGCTCTGGTATTAACAACGCTTAGCGTTGTTATCACCACATACCTTTCGGCCCAGTAGATAACAATGCTGAACGTGTGGTAACACATACTTCTAGGCTGCATTTTTATTGTGAAGCTCGAAAGTACAAGTGAATCACTTATCAAAGTAGAAGTGAATCACTGTCTTATATAGGATTTCGCAGTCGTATTCTGATAATTTATGCCTGAACCTTGCCAGTCTTGAAGTCTGGTCTTTTATGTTAGCTATTCCTCTTAAAGGTTGATGGTCTGTCACTGACTTGAATGGTCTTCCTAACAGATAAGCTCTGAAATTTTTTGTTGCCCACACTATGGCTAAGAACTCCCTTTTTATAGTTGAGTAACGCTTTTCTACGTCATTTAAGGCTCTGCTAGCGAAAGCTATCGGCCTGTCTTCGCCTATTTTACCCTGAGAAAGTACTGCGCCTAACGCTTCGTTACTTGCATCAGTAGTTAATATAAATTCTTTTTCAAAATCCGGATATGGTAAAACCGGGGGTTTTATTATTGCCCTTTTCAATGACTCGAACGCTTTCTGGCATTCTTGTGTCCAAATAAACTTCGCGTCTTTACGTAGAAGTTGTTAATAGGCAGAGCTATCTTTGCTGTGCCCGGTATAAATTTTCTATAATAGTTTACTAGTCCTAAATATGCTTGCACCTCCTTTTAATTTTTAGTCGGCGGAATGCTCGTAACGCATTCCACTTTGTTGGGGTCAGGGAGTGTGCCCTGATCTGTACATTTGTGTCCTAAATAGATAATCTGTCTTCTTAGGAATCTGCACTTCCCTGTATTAAGTTTTAAATTATGTTCACGTAATTTCTGTTGTACTGAATATAACCTTTCTTCGTGTTGCTTTAGATTTCTACCGTAGATAACAATGTCATCTAAATAAACGAAACATAACAATGAAATATAAAAAGAAAATTAAAATGAAAACATAAAAATTGAAACATAAAAATATGGTTCATTATCCTTTGAAATGTTTCTGGGGCACCTGTTATCCCAAATGGCATCCGATTGAATTCGCAATGCCCTTGCCTTGTACTGAGTGCTGTTTTCTCGTTGTCCCTGTGTTGTATGTCGCGATCGCAATTTCCACTTCCGTTTGACAAGAACTTTCAAGGCCAGTATTATTGTTTTTATAATACTACTCCGCGAGTGAGTCAAGGCCAAGTTCGCATTAATGCAACCACAGCACTTTGCTTGGTAAGCCCGAAGCTTTAGTTTAATTTGGTTTAGTCAAGCTTCGGTTTAATTAACTTCGAAAGCTAAGGTAACAACCAGAACACTTCGCATAAAATGGATTGTGGAAGCTAGCTTTCAGTAGCAAGCTTCCAAACCATAAAATCGCTTGGTTTGAAAAACCAACGATCAGAACCCACACGCGCAAGAATTAAATTGAGAACGATTTTCTTCCGCGTATTGATTCTGCAAATATTACAATTTTTATATTGCGAAATAATGGAAATTGCGACACGCGCCAACAGCGACCCACTTTGGTTCGGTCGACGGGTACGTCGACCAAGCCAAAGTGGAAACAAGAAACAAATTCCAACGAGAGTCTGAAAATTATATCCAAACGACGCGGTCGTCTATTTTTAAATCGCGTATGAAGTCGCGAGTTAGTGTTAATTAATAAAAATAAGTATAGAATAAATATATTGAATAAAACAATAAAAAATCGAACAACCAAGTGTTTAATGAGAAAAGGACGATAGGCCAGCAAACAAAAAGGACCACCCCGAATAAATACAACAAATTGGCGCAGCCGGATTTTCGAGCCGAGGATCGCTCGATTGAGTAAAAAGTGAGTAAAAATAAAATATGAAAATTAAAAATAAGAAAGTAGCTTACAAAAAAAAAAAAAAAAAGATTTTTTAATTAAAGTGCAACAACAATTGCAACAACAATAAGTGAAACAATAATTTAGTAATGTATTTGGAGGAATTTTGAAAATAAGCGAAATAATAGTTTTAGGAGTAAATCGAAATGTAAAAATCTAGCAGTTCTTTTTAAATTCAACATATTGACAACAGCATATACAACATATATAGAAATAAAGTTGCCAGGAAATTGAAAAAAAAAAAAAGTGAAATAATAAGTTTAGGAATAAATGAAAACAGTAAAATAACAAATTGTAGCAGTTAGCAAGTTATAGGTAAAAAGGAAAGTTATAAATTAAAAGTTAATTAAAGTTAAAGTTAAAAGCAAATCAAGTTTTAAAAGAAAGTTTAGAAATGAAAACTGATAAAAAGTGAAACGATAATTTCGTTAATAAATAAAACGCAAAAAGTGAAAAATAATTTGGTGAATTTGGCAGGAAGTGGCCAAACAAAAGAAAAAGTGAAATAAGAAAAAATAAGTACCTTAGTAAAAAGAAAAATTGAAAAAGAAAAAGTGGAAAGGATAGAATTAATCCTAGTTAAAGGATAAGAATTTAATTCTTTTAATATATTAAAATATATTATATACAACATAAAATAACTTTCAGGTCCCAAAATCATCGGTTTTCATCAAAAGGATGCTAGCTTAATTGCACAGCAAACTTATCTGTCCAATAGCATTAGCTGGACAAAATCTTTGCTGAGGTCGACCCATTTCACTCGGGAAGTCATTCTTATATTTTTATAATTATAGGATAAAGTATTAGAGAAAATAGGATTTTTTTTATAAATATATTTCGAATATAGTATATATATAATAGTATATATATTTCGAATAAATGTAATAAGAATGTTGTACATGAACTAACAATTTAATTGAAATTACAACAAGTGATTTAGCATGTCAGAAAGTCAACAAAAGTCCAATAAGTGAAAAACAGATGTGCAGGAAAAGTATGATATTTAATTCAAGGAGAATGTTCGGAAACCAAATTCAAAACTTACAAATTTACAGAATTAGTTACTGTGATTAACAAATTGGCGAAAATCAGAGTGGCTTTATTAACTTAAATAAATTTTATTTAACGTGGTAAAGTTCGGATGATAAAAGCAAATTGTTAAAAACAGTTTTCGTTGTATCATTTTCGGGTATGTGTCTTAGACCTTTGTCTTCAAATTACACTGTTTAACATGTAATTTGATTTCAAGGTCGCACATTTTAAGTTGATTAATTGATAATTCATTTTATCATTTTATTCGAGTTCAAGTCACACAATTTTTTCTTTACTTAAATAATACGTCATACATTCAAAAATGGATGAAATTTAAAAAAGGGTAATAATCGGAATTACCATAAATCAAAACATTAAAAAGGAGTTATTTTGGTTATTTTGAAAAACCAAAATTAAAAGTTAAACATTTAAAATATTGCGGTCAGAGACTTCATATCGGTTGGAGAATCAAGGCAAAGTTAGATTCGTTGTTTCAAATAAAAAGCAATTATAATTGCTTGCTGATAAAAGCAATTAAGGATGCCAAGCAATTAACAAAAAAAAAAAAAAAAATAACTCGAACGGGCACACTAGGTTAATCGTACGAATTCGAAATCGCAAACGTTGCCGTTATGTTGGCCGCTGAAAAATAGAGACAGGTCGTTCGTTCCATTCTGTGAGGTCTTAAATTACCTCAGCGAAGTCGCGAAAATTTCGACGCTTCGTCTCTGCTTGAAAGAAAGCAGAATAGCGCAGTCACGAAAATTTTGACGCTTTGGCTCTGCTTGAAACAAATCAGCAGCGGACGTCAGCGTACAGACTAATAAACAGATGTACAGCGAATGTTTACTGCACGCTCGATAAACGAAGCGAGCAGGAAAGCTAAGCCGTTTAAAGAAATTAAATCTTCATATGAAAATTTTAATTGTCTCACATTTAAAAGTACTACGACTTGTATACAAATTAAACGTGTAATAAAACGATGGAACGTTAAGTAGCGGCGCTAAGTAATCGTTTTACAACATTTTTCACCACACAGTTTAAAATAAATTTAAATTTATATCATTAGGAAAAATTTATGTATACTCTTACATAGGTAAATTGTAAACATTGGGAAAAATAAAACCTCAGTAAACTATATGTCGTTCGTTTAATTAATGGCCGAGTTATTACAGGAGCAAGCTTACTTAGAATTAGATAGGACTCATAAAGAACTGAAACGCCAGTTGGGGGAGTTTATAATTAAATTTTGGGCGATTTTAAAAGCTACTGTAAAGAACAAAGAGAACTTAGAATTGATAAAGTCTAGGATAGGACAGTTAGGAGACCTTACGAGTGTAGAAAGAGCAGACGCGATAGTAGAGGAATTGCTCATATACCTAAACCAGATAATAGATAATAAGACAGAGAACTCAAATGCATGGGAATCAGAATTTAATGCACTGAGGAATAGGTACGATAGTTATTTAGTTGATAAAGTGTTTCAGGAAGATATACTCAAGAAACTAGAGTGTGAGAACGAACAGCTAAGGAAATTGTTGAAGAAAAAGGGGATAACCGAGGAAACGTTGAATAGAACCTTAGACCAGGGATTTACACAGAAATCAAGAGAAGACTGTAGCTCTTTAGAGGAAGCAAATAGACGTATACAAGAGTTAAAAGAGCAGAATAGACTTCTAAGACAGGAAATGTCGCTAGATCTCAATCAGTCACTCTTCCATAAGGGACCAGCTCAAGCGGAAGGTAGTCCTATGGACGGCAACTCAAACTCTCTCCAACAAAATACGGCAACAATAGATCAAACCAGGATGGGTATATCAGAAATAGCCAAGATAGTAAGCAGTATCGTTCCACTGTTTTCAGGGACGCAATCACCAGATTTGAGAGGTGAAGTGTATAAGTTTATACAGGCGTGTGAGTTAGCAACAAGTGAAGCAACTACAGCTAACAAATCAATATACATAGAATGTATAAAACAAAGACTCTACGGAGACGCTTACGACCTAGTAGGCTCAAAACGGTTCAACAATCCGGAAGAATTATACCTGGTGATACGAAGGGCATACTTACCAACAGTTTCATTAGACGTCACGTTAGCAGAACTTCAAAATTGTAGCCAGCTGTACAATGAGGACATTCGACAATTTGCAAGACGACTCAACACGAAAAAGGCACAAGTACTACAAGTGATAAAGGATACATACAGGGGAGAAGGTGACAGTGCACTTATATCCATGGTAACGACGTCGGCAAATAAGGCGTTTAGAACAGGGTTAACAGATGCAACCTTACGAATTCACATGCTAAGTATTACAGGGAAAAGTTTAGAGGAAATGGTGGAGATAGCAGTGAACACGCTCGTGGAAATACAAAAAAGTAATTCCATTCATCAACCAACAATTACACCAATAATTAATATGAATACGGTTGAACCTTATATAAGACCTTCTGTAAATTATCGCGTGGATTACTCAAGACCAGAAGAAAGGCGGAACGTCTCGAGAGCACCACAGGAGAAAATAATTTGTTCGTTTTGTAATAAACGCGGGCATACGAGAGAAAAATGTTTAACTAGGGAAAACACACCGTATTGCCAAAAATGTCTAACATATGGTCACGAGACAAACTGGAGGTGTAATACCAATGACTACAACAGCAGTGGAGCGAACAACAAGAATCAGAGGCCGACCAACCAAAGTCGAGGAAACCAACAATGGAATCGACCTCATCAAAATTGGCAATCGAACCAAGGCCAGCAAACATGGAACCCAAATCAAGTACAGCAAACCTTGCAACCTAATCAACCCCAGCAAAATTGGCAACAACAACAGGCACAAAAGAATTGGAATCAAATGCAAAAGAACCCCGGAAATCCAAAACCGAATCCGTTTAAGGGGGTTCAAGGAAACCAGAGCACTATAAACACGCCGAACGGCAAGAATCAAACAATATGTAATTGGTGTAACAGACCAGGACACATAAAAGCAAATTGTACAGCTAAAAGAAGTTGGGAAACTCTTCAGAATAATCAGCAGGGAAACCGGCAAGGGCCCAGACAAGGCCAGTAATCTGGGAACCCAACAAAAATAGAAATTTAAGGCCAAATGAAGTAGTAATAGTAAGTCCAACATCAGAAGAGATCGTGGATACGTTACCGACTTCAAATATATTAGAAGCTAATAAAGCTAAAAATATGGGGTACGAATTGACTAATAAAATAAAAATTATCAAAAATAATGATAAAGTAAATGCTTTAAATGAACCAGTCAGTAACATAACAAATAAAGCAAAGAAAATAATAGAAATGGGAGCAGAGTTTTTAATAATCATCTTGCTAATTATACAGTTAGCATGTACATCGATTGTAAAAACAATGTTTCTCAAGTTTCAACATTATAAAGCAAGGAGCATTAGTCTTAATATAGCAGAATATATTACAGATATAAAAGCACTTGCAAGTAAAATGAAATCAGAGGTATTAGCGAAATTTAAACATTTCAGCTCAAATATACAGAACCAGGACATGAAAACAATATGTTCGTGGTTAACGTATAATTTAAATAATAATTATAAAAACACTATAAAGGAAGTATCTAACTGGGAATCAGCCACGTTAAGTGATGTGTTCATTGAACTGTCTTGTGTAGAGGCGAGAAATGGAAAACTCATTTTACTGGTGGATACAGGAGCAGATACAAGCCTAGTAAAGGAATGCGCATTAAAAGAAAATGCCATTATAAATAAAAAGGTTAAAAAAGAATTAAGTGGAGCATTTGGAGGCTGTATAACCACAATAGGGTCCACTAGCATATGCCATGATGAGGTACAGCCCTTACGTTTAACGCTACACGTTGTGTCACTTAAACAAGGGGTACCGGCGGACGGCATACTGGGTAGAGACAACATGTGGAACAGATCTATTATAAACACGCTCAGTAAAAATTTAACACTATTTAATGACACAAAAGAATTTATAATTAAGTTGCCACTACTAGGCATCAAAAATACAGAATATAAAAGTATCAAAAATACTATAACCATTGAAGCAAGAACGGTTAGAATAACACCGTTAAAAATTAAAACTAAAGTTATGACTGTGGTAGTTCATAAACAAGAGATTGCACCAGGAGTGTACCTGGGAGAAACACTAGCAAATGTGGAAAATAAAGAGGTCAAGGTACCAATCCTAAACTCGACGGCAAAAGATTTCATTCTTAGTGACAACTTTGTACCGAGATTTAGTGATTTCCACAAATATAAGCTAAGTGAGGTTTCGGACAATCAATGGACTACCATCAATAGTATAAGTAATGCGGACATGGCGCAACGAATGAATGTTTTAATGAACGATTTAGAATTGGATCCATCCTTAAACGAAGAGGAAAAGGAATCCATAACCAAGCTATGTGCGAAGTATAATGATATTTTTCTTTTAGAGGGTGACAAATTGACATACACCCCAGTACTAGCACATAAAATTCCAATAAAGGTGGATCAGCCACCAATTAATCAAAAACAATACAGAATTCCTCAGACACATAGGGAGGAAATGAATAAGCAAATTCACAAATTACTAGAGGAGGATTTAATATCTCCAAGCGTATCTCCATGGAACTCCCCACTACTTCTAGTTCCAAAGAAGAGTGGAAAAGATGGAGAAAAGAAATGACGCTTAGTAATAGATTATAGGAAAGTTAACGAGGTGACAATTAAACAAGTCTTTCCACTTCCCAGGATAGATGAGATTTTGGACCAGTTAGGGAGTAGTAGATATTTCTCGACGTTAGACTTGGCAAGTGGGTACCACCAAGTCCTAATGGATAATGCAGACAAAGAAAAGACCGCATTTAGTTCAGCGTTAGGACATTTTGAGTTCAACCGAATGCCTTTCGGGTTAACCGGCGCCCCAGCGACGTTTCAACGACTTATGAATCATATTCTGACAGGACTTCAGGGTATGGATTGTTTTGTGTACTTAGACGACATAGTCGTATATGCAACAAAACTGGGACAGCATGAGGAAAGGTTAACTAAAGTTTTTGAGGTCATTAGGGAAAATAACTTAAAGTTAAACATTAGCAAATGCCAATTCCTACGACGAGAAGTCGTATATTTAGGGCACAAGTGTTCAGAACATGGAGCACTTCCAGACCCTAGCAAGGTGGAGTGCGTTAAAAACATTCCGCCTCCTAAAAATAAAAAGGAAGTACAAGCCTTCCTAGGCCTCGTTAATTATTATAGAAAATTTATACCGGGAACAGCAAAAATAGCACTTCCCATTAACAAATTGTTAAGAAAAGACGCTAAGTTTGTCTGGACGGAAGGCTGTCAGAGAGCGTTTGAACAATTAAAAGAATCGGTTATGTCACCACCAGTGTTAGCATATCCGGACTTTTCAAAAGAATTTCTTTTAACTACCGACGCAAGTAATGAAACGTTAGGCGCGGTCCTTTCCCAAGGTAACGTAGGCGAGGATAGACCAATAGCTTTCGCTAGCCGAGCGCTAAGCGACACAGAACAAAGGTATTCCACAATAGAAAAGGAATTTTTAGCAATAGTCTGGGCGACAAAAAATTTCAGGGCATATCTCTTAGGCAGACATTTTAAAATATTTACTGACCACCAACCGTTAAAGGGAATAGCGAATTTAAAGGATCAAACTTCTAGACTGGCAAGATTCAGACACAAGTTGTCAGAGTATGATTTCGAAATCATATATAAGCCAGGCAAGAAAAATTTGAACGCAGACGCGTTAAGTAGAATTCCTCAAAACCGCAATGTAGTAACAGCAGTCCAAACCCGTTCTAGAACAAAAGAATTGAAAGCCCAAGGAAATATTGATAAAACAAAAACAAGTTCGACGCCTGTAGAACCTGACACTCCGGGCATAACACAAAACGAAACCACAGCTTTATTAGAAAACCCGAAACAAATAGAGACCGTCATCAAAGATTTTCATAATACACCATTAGGAGGTCACCAGGGAGCAGTGAAAACTTACCTGCGAATCAGGCAACAATATAGGTGGCCAGGGATGCAAAGGCAGATAAAAGATTATGTAAAAAATTGTCCTAAATGTCAAGCGAATAAAAGTTCGAAATTAACAAAAATGCCCATGGTGCTGACAGATACACCATTGAGGCCATTTGATAAAGTCTACATGGACATAGTTGGTATTTTACCAGAAACTGTGTCCGGAAATAAGTACATTCTGACTTTTCAGGATGATTTTTCAAAATTTATGGCATGTACAGCTATCCCAGACGCGGAAGCAAGTACGGTTGCCAGGGCGTTCTACGACGAAGTAATTACGCGTTACGGGATTCCGCGAATTTTAATTACAGATAACGGAACAAATTTCATTTCAAAATTGTTCTCGGATACATGCAAATTGTTAGGCATTAAAAAATTGCATATAACGCCATATCATCCACAAGCTAATGGCTCACTAGAAAGAAGCCACAGACCTTTAGCGGAATATTTAAGGAGTTTTGCTAAAGAAGACGGGTCGAATTGGGATCAATGGTTAACTGCAGCGATGCATGTTCATAACCACACACCCCACATTACGACTAAGCAAACACCTTTCCGCACTTTATTCGGATTCGATACGGAGATGCCGACTAACTTAAAAAGGAAGTGTAGTCCGGTGTATAATGCCGAAGATCCGAATAAAGTTTTGAAATTCCAAGTTCAAAGAGCTCACGAAATAGTGAGGAAAAATCAGGAAATGGCTGAAAGGGTAGCCAAAAATCATTATGATAATAAGTTAAATTTAGTAGAATTTAAAGTAGGAGATAAGGTATTAATTAAGAATCAGACTAGGAAAAATAAATTTTCGCCAATATGGGTAGGACCATATAAGGTAGTAGGGATCAAAAGTCAGATTACTACAGTTTTAAATATTAAGGGAAGGGAAAAACCTTTCCACAATAACTTACTCAAGTTATATAATAGCAATTAAGAGGGAAATAGAATAGAATCACTTAAAATAAGAAAATAGGTTTAGGGGGAAATTAAATTAAGTAGTCATAGAATAAAGTTAAGTAAACTAATCACAATAGACACGTTATTAGAAGTATGATACAATAAACTAACATAGAACAGGGTTATTAGGAGAGAGTAATAGGAAATTCAAATTTTATTAAGGTAGGAAGCAGAAAAAATTATAGTCCGAACAGACACTTTAGGAAGAATTTTGTTTTGTTTTTATAGATACACAAAAGTTACGCAACCAACGTCAAAAGCAAAACACACAAGATGATAGGAAAATGTATTTGGGTGCTACTAGCAGTTACACAGGTGGAGGCACGTCTGCCAATAGAAGTACAAAAACTGAAAGAAACGCCAATGGTATTCGAAAGAACTAACAAGGCACTGTTTTTCAAAGATACGTGGACAATACTAACAAGAATACAACGCAACGACTTTCGAGAAATAATTAATGAACTCGAGAGATATATAAATAACATGCACAACATATGTGAAAACTTGAATAGACAAATAGAAATAGAAAACTTCAAAGAAGCTTGTCTAAATTTGAACCGGCCATTAAAAGCCATCGTTAAACAGTTGAAAAATAACGAGGATATTGTTAACCATCAAGGTATAGCTCAAAAACGGAATAAGAGATCCCTAGAGTTTGTAGGAGAGGCGTTGAACTGGGCTTTTGGAACTATGAGTAGTAAGGACGCAACAGAGATCCACAACCACTTAGAAAACATCTATAACCGACAGGCGGAAACATACAAGATAATGGAACAACAAGTCACGATAATGCAGACTACATATAACAAGACAGCGTCAGCGTTAAAACAGTCAACAAGCGAGATAGAGAAACTACAAGGGGATCTAGCCAACACCATAAATAACCAGATAGCAATAAACAACCGCAACGTACACAAAATGGCGCAAGTAGACTACTTACTGCGCACAATAGAAATTCAAGCCGCAATACAAGCTACCCTAATAGATATACAAGGGAAACAGGAGTTAGAACTCCAAATTCTGGATGACTTGTACAAAGGAACACTGCACCCTGCCATACTACAAGCGAGTGATCTGAAGGAGGAAATAGGAAAATTGGAACTAACAAACAAGGCCAAATGGCTAGTAAGTGATGTGTTCAGGTTACATGAACTGGCTAAAGTAGACACTCTAACTACTGAAGGGGACACATTGGTAAAAGTAACAATACCATTACCGGAAGAAGAACTCTATACAATATACAAAATATACCAGATGGTGATGTTTACTAACACGACATATGACTTAACGGTTATAACAACATTTGATTACATGGCGGAATCAAAAGAAGAATGGCAGTTCATGGCCATGTCTAAAAATGATATGGACAGCTGTAAACGCATAACAGATACAATAGGGAAGATGGCAATGACCACCCAGGACACGCTGATATGCAAAAGTCGGGGGAAAAAACTAAGCGGCAGGCACCCAACATGCGAAATCGCATTGCAGCAGCATAATAACGAGGATATAAAAACCATATGCAAGGCCACAGCAACCCCAGCAAGCGAGGGAATAATAGTAAAAATGGAAACACCTAACACATGGCTATACAACTTCAGACGCAACAATATATTTGAAACAACATGCAACACGGGATCAAACACAATATCATTGAAGGGAATGGGTATATTAACTATAATAGAGAATTGCAAGATACATAACCACAACAGTATAATAGAGTTCGAAGAAAATCAAACACGTAACATAAACAGGATACATGACAAGATAGACCATTCCGAGTTAATACGATTCCTAAGGGATAACTTAACAAACACAACACTTAGCACAGAAATCGAAGCCAACCTACGGCCAATAATAATAACAGATCACACCAGACTAAAGCAAGCACTGGAGTCTGGGGAGAAGGATTTAACAGAGTTAAAAGCAGAAATCAAACAGGCAGAGATGACGCAGACAATCCAACTCAAACAAAAGGTTTTCGAGATAGCGGGCGCATCCGCAACACTGGGGACAATACTTCTGATAATAATAGTTTTCATATACATACGGAACAAGATGAAACGACCAATTAATACATCAGTGCAACACGTGGTTCGAAGACCAACCATTGAGGTGCTGCACGAATCAACACTCAGAGAGGTGCGCAAGCAACGATCAGAAGCCAGTGCCGAAGCGCGCAAACACCGAGTAGAAACCATTGCCGAGGTACACAATGAGCAAGGGGAATCCAATGCAGAGCGTCAATTTAACGCAAATGCCTGAACCCAGAGACAAGCGGAGCAAGTTCAACATCCAACAGACGAATTTGAGAAATTTTTCTTAATAATAAAGACTTTATTTACACAGTAACAGTTAATTGTAAACAGTAACATTATAGCACATGAATTAAGCAAAAGTTTTTAACATATGAGTGTAATAAATGACTGAATTATAATAAATTAATCTTTATTGTAAACACACAGAAAATTTTTTTTTAATTGTGGATTAATTCAATTCATTACGATTTAAGCATAATACCCTTAAGCACAAAACACTTAGCAAATACAACAAACTAGCATAATACAACAAATTGTGTAATGAGGTTGATCATCGACATGTCATCAACAATGATCACAATATTTTGATCAGCCCATCATCATCTCGATAAAAATAAAATAAATGAAAAGAAAATCATCATCTCGATAAAAATAACATAAATGAAAAAAAAAAACAAAAAAAAAATAAATAAATAAAATATCGATACAGGATAAAAATTTTTGTTGTGTTTTGTTTATTACTTTTGGGATATTAAAGAATCATTGAAAAGAATCGAACTAAAATTCGTTACTAACATTTTAAATAACTAATTGCAAATAACTCTGACACCAAGCTATAGTAAGTTCTTCAAGCACGGGTACAAGGAGGGCAGTTCCGGCCACGATCGACGAAGCGAGGCGAGAGTGCCAACCACAAATAGGAGATGCTCTCGAGTCGTGTTGGCCACGAAAGAATCCTGCAGCAATTCCAGAAGTGGAATGAGTGGTTCTAAATCCCAGGCGTCAGTCCGGATGGCAGCAAACAAGTCCTGTAGGTATAGGCCCAAGGGGAACACGTAGTGACGGCTAGGATAAGGTTGGTAGCGTGACATCGTTGATTACACCTTGTTCGAAAATGATAAACTGCGTGGAAGCGAAACTTTGAACTGATACTGATTAAAACTTACAATAACCGAGGGTATTTATAAGCGGGAGTAAACAGAACAAGAACCCGAAAATATTGTAGCTTGCAATAAAATTAAATTTTGCTAATTTTGCAAGTACAAAAGGGAAGAATATTTAGGTCACACGTGGGTCATATACCCTAAACGAAACAAGTACGCACACGATGGTACTAGGTGACAATTGGGAATAATATGCGGTACATGTAAACTAGCTGTTCCGTTAAATAGACAGCCATATCTATTGCATTTGCAATTATTTTAGAAATAAATGCACATGAAATCTATGCATAAAGACGTAGTTTATGCATAACCACAATTTAAAAATTATATCTGCACCTAAATGCGGACATAGAAATAAAAGATAAATAAATATAAGACAGAAAAAAAAAATCGCCTCAAATCTTGCGAAGTATTCTTCTAATCCCAAATATTAATAATGAATAAGTATAATTATAATAATAAATAAACACATACTTCTTAAACATATAAAACAAACTTATTACAAAATAGGTAATATAATGTACGGTCCTATAAAATGTAGTTCATTAATGTTCCAGGTAAAATATTAACGAATTTGCACTAACAACAAACAAAACATAAGCAAGAATTAAGCGTTTAACGCAAGCACTGCAACAAAGCAGAGGCAAAAAGAAAAAACAAAAAGAACAACAACACAGTGTCAGTTAAACAATTAATGAAAAAAAAAAACAGTAAATCAAAACTTTTACACAAGCCAAATGAGGAAAACACAAATAAAAACACCAAAGGTGAACAAATTCAAAACAACTAAACTAAAACGGGCGAAACAAAGAAAAAAAAAAAAAAAAAAAAAAATATAATAAAAGGAAGACTAATTTTTTTTTAAACGTATGTTACATATACACTATATTTCATTTTTATATATAGAACTAAGGAACCATTAATAGAAACTAATGGTAAAACTAATGAAAAGGGGAATAAGAAAAGAAAAGAAAGAATTTACTTAAATTGATTAAAAAGGAAAAAGAAAATCTTACAGTAAAATGAAATAGAAAGAATACAATTATAATAACGGTAGAAAGAAAAATAGATATAAAATCGTACATATTAAAGTAAAAGGAAATATATCTAAATAATTGTAGGAATTTTTAAACACTTTCGAAGTTAACATTTATAATTAATAACCTAACGAATTGTATCCAAATATAATAAAATAGATATTTATTGAAAGGATTAATACTTGTTTTGAATTAAATAAAATATTGTTAATTGATTAAACTTAATTTAAAATTAACTGATTAATTAAATTAAACTTAAAGTTACATACGAATAAAATTTCAATTCTTTTAAAAAAATAAAATAAAGTATTGTAAGAGAAAACTGAAATATATAAAATTGATAATAAGTTAAATTAAGTGTGATGACAAAGAAGACAGCATGCCGAGAAGCTGACCTAAGTGCCGATGTACACCCATCACAACAGCAAAAGTGCAACAACACACAGCAGCACTTTGACAACAGGGCGACAATTAACACCCAACCAACTCGAAGGGGGAAGGGTAGCTGGAACAGCTGATCAGCGCAGCGACAACAACCATAGCAACCAAAGATGGAATTGTTGCAACAATCAATCGCATCAATGCAACAACGTTCGACAAAAACACGAAACTACCTTCAACGAGATTCGACAGCAGCAACAGTTGAGCAACAAGATTATCGAGTGATAGTGGTGACAAATACAGAGTACCTTGAGGTCACACGGAGACCAAAGCCACCGCAATGAAACACGCAACAAACTAGGGGCTTAACCCATCTGCAGCAGCTAATTTCCAGTGTCTGCGCAAAAGCGAAATCATCATGATGGCAGCTTCTCCTTTAACTTCAAGCAAAAGTTACGTTAAGCGTAAAGGGATAGCATCACAACGTCGTGACGATGACGCAGCTAGTACACAACTCCTAATGCAGTCACAGTTAAAGTTACGCCAGTCATTCACAGTTCACCAGTTAAAGTTATGGTACACTACTCCGTGGCACAAATCACACTTTACAACATTACCTCAAGAGAACGATTTAAAACGCATCACCACTGTCGACAAGAAAAATGTTGAAGATGTTTAGCAAAATGTTACAATTAATGATCTTGGGAACATCTCAACCATCAACTATCGTGAAGCGAAAACCAATTGATCCCAATTGCGGGACAACGATACTACCGGTAACGAACATCTGCATCTGATCATCAAGCCTAGCACCTACCACGTCAGCTACCCCGCAGCAACATTCCCACAACACATCGAGAAGAAGACATCGAGACAACGGAGTGTACATTAACACCCGAAACTATCACCAACGAACAACAGAATATTATCAGCAGAACAACGGGAATTAAGGTCAAAAATTAACAACGACCGTTCCACGTATAGTCCCTACAACACAGCAACCAATACCCAGCAGCAGCATTCCCCACAAGAAATCCAGAAGAAGACGTTTATACAGCGGTGTGTACATCAACGGCAACATCGAAAGCATCAGCAACGCGTACATCAGCTTCAAGGTGTACATCAACATCAAAATCATCCCCATCCTACACACAGATGACACCGAAGAAAGGCAGTCACCGGTTGTATTATTGTATTATTATCGTAATCAGTTTTTATTGCAATTTTTATTAATAATTAATTGTAATTTAGTTGTTGTAATTATTATTAATAACTAATTAATATTGACATCATATTCAGAAAATGAAATACGCTAACATACGTAAGTAGACGATAAGTACAATCAACATAAACATAAGACCACCCACAATTTAACAAACAATAAATGTACAAGAAAAATTTAATATCGTTTCGTACGATACTAAATTTTTCTTCCCCCGAGGGTGGAGGGATGTTGTATGTCGCGATCGCAATTTCCACTTCCGTTTGACAAGAACTTTCAAGGCCAGTATTATTGTTTTTATAATACTACTCCGCGAGTGAGTCAAGGCCAAGTTCGCATTAATGCAACCACAGCACTTTGCTTGGTAAGCCCGAAGCTTTAGTTTAATTTGGTTTAGTCAAGCTTCGGTTTAATTAACTTCGAAAGCTAAGGTAACAACCAGAACACTTCGCATAAAATGGATTGTGGAAGCTAGCTTTCAGTAGCAAGCTTCCAAACCATAAAATCGCTTGGTTTGAAAAACCAACGATCAGAACCCACACGCGCAAGAATTAAATTGAGAACGATTTTCTTCCGCGTATTGATTCTGCAAATATTACAATTTTTATATTGCGAAATAATGGAAATTGCGACACGCGCCAACAGCGACCCACTTTGGTTCGGTCGACGGTTACGTCGACCAAGCCAAAGTGGAAACAAGAAACAAATTCCAACGAGAGTCTGTATATCCAAACGACGCGGTCGTCTATTTTTAAATCGCGTATGAAGTCGCGAGTTAGTGTTAATTAATAAAAATAAGTATAGAATAAATATATTGAATAAAACAATAAAAAATCGAACAACCAAGTGTTTAATGAGAAAAGGACGATAGGCCAGCAAACAAAAAGGACCACCCCGAATAAATACAACACCTGTCATCGACTAAAACTTGGTGATATCCACTTGCCAAATCTAGCGTTGTATAATATCTACTATGGCCTAATTGCTCTAAGATTTCGTCAATACGAGGAATGGGGAAAACTTGTTTAATTGTAGCTTCATTTAGTTTCCTGTAATCTATTACGAGTCTCCATTTTTCCTCCCCGTCCTTGCCACTTTTCTTGGGCTCTAAAAGTAACGGCGAGTTCCATGGTGATGTGCTAAGTGTGATTATGCCATCATCTAGGAGTTCACTTGTTTATTTATTTCCTCCCTATGTATTTAAGGTAATCTGTATTGTTTTCTGTTTATGGGCGGCTGATCCACGCCCGTTGGAATTTCGTGTTTTAATACGCTTGTAAACGAAAGTTCGTCTCCTTCAAATAGGAAGACGTCATGAAATGATTTTACTACTTCCTCTATGGAATTCTTTTCCTCCATATTTAAATTTTTATCTAACTCAATTTCATTGAGCAATACATTTATTCTCCTTTTGGCATCTATTCTGCTTATGCTATTTATTGACGTAGTACTTTGTATTGTGTACTCGTCGGAATTTGTGAATTTTGGTTTAAATTCGCTGTTTATCTCGTAATCATATTCTGTTGTATTTAATATCGGAGCATAAACCGTATTATTTTTTACATTTACTAATGTGTCCGCTATATAGATTCCTGGGTCTATTTGTTCTTTATGTATTACAACATTCTTAAATTCTGTACGAAGTTTCAATGGCACTATCGTAATTGTTCTTGCATTAACTGGTATGTAATGTTGCTTATTTTCCTCTTCTATCTGCTCGATAGTTTTTATCGGTAATTCTAAAATAACCTCTTTCCTTTCATTGAAGAGTGTTAAAATTTTTTCCATTGTATTTATAATGGAGTTGTTCCACAAATTATCTCTTCCTAATATGCCGTCTGCCGGTACTCCTTGTTTAAGTGACACCACGTGTAGCGTTAAACGTAAGGACTGTACCTCATTATGACATATAGTAGTTGATCCTTCTGTGTCACACAACCTCCAAATGCTCCGCTTAAGTCTTTCCTATTCGACTTGTTTATTATAGTGCTATTTTTTATCGCACACTTCTTTAACAGGTATCTATCGTATCAACCAGTAAAATGAGTTTTCCATTTATAGCCTCTGCGCAAGGTAATTCGATGAACACGTCATTTAGCTGGGTTTGATTGCAGTTAGATACTCCTGCTTCTATATTTTTATTGTTACTTGCTAACTTATTCATTGAGCAAGGTACTTAATTTTTCTCTCTAACTTTGAGTGATATTTCCGAATCAAGTGTTTCTATAATTGTATGATTTCTCTTTTTGACGTTGCTTTTATTATTATCAGTCTTCTTCAACTTGATATTAATTGTTAAGTCTCTTGAAGTTGGTAACGTTTCAACAATCGCTTTCGATGTCGGTCTTACGGTTATAACTTTATTTGTTAAAGTTGGTAACGTATCCACAATCGGTTCGGATGTATGAATTACTGCTACTCCTCCATTTGGCCTTAAGTTACTAATATTTTTGGGTCCCCAGATTACTGGCCTGTTCTGGGCCCTTAATAGTTTCCCGGACGATTACTTTGAAACGATTCCCAATTCCTTTTTGCCTCGCAATTTTTTATCATATGCCCTGGTCTATTACACCAATGACATAACTTTTGGTTTGCCCTGTTCTGCTGATTCCTCTGTAATCCGTTGGGTGTAGTTGGGTTGGGGTTTATCGCCCGTTTTTGGTTCCCGTTCTGCTGGAATTGGTTTTGAGACCAATTCTGCTGGACTTGGTAAGATTGCCAACTCTGTTGGGGTCGGTTCCATTACTGATTTCCTATACTTTGGTTGGTAGGCCTTTGATTTTTGTTGTTCGACCCAACTCTGTTGTTGTCCTTGTTGTCACACCTCCAGTTGGTCTCGTGCCCATATTTTAAACACTTCTGACAATATGGCGTGTTCTTGCGAGTCAAACAATCGTCTCTGGTATGACCTCGCTTGTTACAAAATGAGCAAATTATTCTATTCGCCGATCCTTGTGTAGTGTTCTGTATCGAAGTTGGTTGCCTGGCAATTTTTCCTCCTGAAGCTCTGCCCTGACTTTCATGTTGAATTTGTTCTTGTTGGGTATACTGCATGGTGGCGAGGCGTGGTGAATTCATATTAATGTTTAAGGGTTCTGAGTGGAGGACGCTACTGTTTTGTATGCTTTCGAGTGCATCGATTGCTAGTTCTACCATTTGTTCTATGCTTTTTTTCGTAACATTGAATATCTGTTTCCACAGTAAAAAGACGTCTAAAGGAAGCTGGTTTGTCAGGAAGAATATCAGCAAGGAAGCCTTTACTTCGGCCTGCAAATAAGAAAAAGCGATTGGAATGGGCGAAGACACACAAAGATTGGACGTTGGAGCAATGGAAAAATGTGCTTTGGACTGATGCGTCCAAATTTGAAATATTCGGGTCCAACAGGCGTGTGTTTATTCGTCGGTGTATCGGAGAGCGGATGTCGGATGGCTGTATCGTGCCTACAGTTAAACATGGAGGAGGAAACACGATGATTTGGGGATGTTTCGGTGCAGGATCCACCGGCAACCTTGTTACAATCATCGAAAAACTAAACAAAGAAGGATACAAGAAGATACATGCTGTGGCTTCAGGAATTAGAATTATAGGTCAAGGATTCACTTTTCACAAGAAGATAATGATCCGAAGCACTCTTCCCGTTTGTGCAGATTATTTTTACAATATCTGGAAGGCAAGAATATCTTGAAACGCATAGTGTGGCCACCACAATCACCGGATTTATCTCCCATCGAACTTTTGTGGGACGAGCTGGACAGAAAGGCTAAAGCTCTAAGTCCTACAATTAAGGAAGACCTCTGGAAGAATTATTTGAATCTTGGGGCGAGATCAGGCCTGAAACTTTGGTAAAATTGGCGAGATTATCTAATGCAGTTATTAAGGCAAAAGGCGGTTATATAGATGAAAATGTATAGTGACCACATTTTTTGCATTATTTGTTATTATTGTTATATTTTTAAATAAATATATCGCAAGGCACACAAGTGTGTGCCAAAACTCGATTAAATTGCTTTCCTTTTTTTTTAAATCGGTCTAAATTGCACATATATGAATCGTTCGAATACTTATGAGCGGTACTGTATGTGATCCAGTCAGAAAGCGTTAAAATATCGCAACTTGTTCCAAATTATGTAAAATTTAAAAAATATATTTAAAACGGGATGACCCAGTCAGATTCCATTTAAATATCCTAATTTGGGATAAAATGGGATGATCCTGCCAGATTCCAGTTAGATATTCCACTTTTCTCCCAATTTGGGATAAAATGGGATGATCCAGCCAGATTCCAATCAGAAATTACCAAACTGGGACATCCGAATGGAATCTGACTGGTAAATGGGATGAGTTCAGATTTTTTCTAAATTTAATTTTTATTTTTTTTTTTTTTTTTTTTTTAGATTTTTATGTATAACTAGCTGACCCGACGAACTTCGTCTCGCCCAAATATAATAATATCTGAATTGAAAAATTTTAATACGATCATGACTATATTAAATTAAATACAATCACAACGCCGATTAATTTCATCATCAGAATTTCCATGGAAATAGATTTGAAGGAATTTGTGATCAGCATTCACGGCGGACCCGGCGAACTTCACCTCGCCCCAATTTTCAGCCTCCAGACAAACTTTAGAGTAATACTACGACACAAATATTTAAATTTTCAATGTAATTTATTTGAATGGAATCAGTAGAGAGCGATTTGATGAACAATGTTTTTGGATTTGTTTCCGTCGGGTAGTTGGTCGCTTCATTTTCGTCAGTCACGCAGTCAACAGATTTGTACGTATGCAGTTGTCCTGCGATTTGACTTTGAATAATTAAGTTTAAGCTATCGACGTCCTTATTCTTCGCTGCTAGTATTGTCCGTTCACCAATCCAATCGAGATTTTTGTAATTTTGTGCAATGCCGGGGAACACTTTGCTGATGAGTTCCTCCTTGGACGAAGTGAATTCACAAAAATTTTCAGGTAACGATATCAATCCAGTCGAAACATCAACAGGAATTTGGCCGTTGCCAAGCTGCAGCAGTTGTCTCGAGAATTCAGCAGCCGATGGGTCGTTCTGCAACGCGACTCTCATGTTTGTGGTCAATTGCAACTTCTGGACATGGCGCCACAAAGACGACGATTTCAGGCACGCGTTAAGTTCATCCGCAGCAGAAGATTTGGGGATGACGGGAAGTGTTTGACGAAAATCTCCGGAGAGCAATATCAAAGCCCCACCAAATCGTCTTAAATCACCTCGTAAATCCTTCATTGTTCGGTCAACTGCCTCCAAGGCTCGTTTATGCGCCATCGTGCATTCATCCCAAATGATGATTTTGCATTCGCGCATCAATTTGCCTGTCGCCGAATTCTTGGTTATTGGGCACGTTGGCTTGTCAACTGTGAGAAGATTCATCGGCAGCTTCAAAGCGGAATGTGCAGTTCGACCGCCTTCCAACAATGTGGCAGCAATTGCAGAAGATGCAACAGCCAACGCAATTTGTGATCTTGACCGAATTGTTGCCAGAATGGACGAAATGACGAATTTCTTGCCTGTCCCACCGGGAGCATCGAGAAAGTAAATGCCTCCCGTTCCATCGTCAACAACCTTCATCAACGAATCGTACACGTTCTTCTGCTCGGGATTAAATAGTGCCACATTTGTTCGGACTCTTTCGGCCAGCTCATCTCGATCATAGGCTTGCTCCCGTTGCAATTCGGAATTGAATGCATCGTGGATCGAACGATTGGGTGCTGGCAATCCTAATGTCGACAGCCGACTGCCGCACATGAGCAAGCACATGTCTTCGACCAGAACTAAAACTTCGTTGCGTATCTCTTCGTTAATTTCAAGATCGAAATTCAAAGTTGCCATGCGAACTCTGTGCAAAATGTCGTCAGCCATATCGTCTAGACCGGTCCTTATTTCTTTTTTTTCGAATTCGTATGACGGCAAGCGCTAAAACCATTTTATTTGATCCTAAAAATACACAAAAAAAATTTGAGCTTGATTGGACAATTTTTAGCCGTGCCCCCGCCAACATTGAAATGTTTTTCCCCGGTTTTTCTTGAAATGTATCTGGCAGCCCTGTTGGTAAGTACTTATTGAAATGTGTGTGTGTGCGTTTGGCAAATGTGACACACACTCTCTCTTTTTTTGTGGCGGCCCAGTACTGTGTTGTTGTTGTGTACGTCTGACGAAAATTCGCATAAATAAATCATTTTGTATTGCAACTTTCACACGTGGAGATCGACGAATTTAGTGAAATCGTGAAGTTCAAACAAAAAAATTTAAAAGAATATTGTCCAAAAGATTACCTTTAAAAAATTGAACAAATAAATTTTAAAATTAAAAATCCAAAGCGATGACAACCAAAAGATTTCGATCGGATGATGATATTATGTTAATTGGCGTAATTGACCACCAAATTACTGGAGCTAAATTACCAGGAAGAAAACAAGTGCTACAAGTTTTATTTTATAATTTAAGAATAGTTGGTTTAAATTTAAGAGAAAGTTCTAAATTAGTTGTTGCTGAGGTTAGTACGTTTTGGCAAAAAGCACGAATTCCAACACACCATGAAAAACACTGCATTGAGAAGCTGGAAAAATTATACAACGAGTGGAGAGATATTACAAAGCATCATGGTCGAAAAACAGAATGTCAAAACAGGAAAGAAACTGAATTTCAAGATAAATTACATGATTTATTCGATATCGCACACGCAAACGCGATAGAATTAATTAAAATACAAGAAGACAAAGAGTTCTTAAAAAAACAACGAGAAAAAGGAAGACCAGGTTGTATGCTAGGAACGGATAGAATTGTCATGCAGAAAGAAAAGCGAAAGGCAGTCCAGAAAGAACAAGAAAACCAGCGTCGAATAAAAGAAGATGAACGAAAAGAGTTATATGAACAACATACTCAAAGAGGTATACAATTAAGAATTATATCTTTTAAGCAAATCAGAATTATTGTTGTAAAACAGGTATGATTGACATTGACGACGAAAACGATATTGAAGTTGTAGCATCAACATCAGCAGGAAATGCATATCCAGGTATATCAGGTATATCCAGAGGTAAAACAAATTTGTTTACACCAAGACTGCTTTCAACTTTGGATAAGTGGAAAATCACTGATGGTGCTGCAGTTCATATCCTAAGTGCAACTGCTGACGCGTTGGGCTATGATATCGAAGATCTTATACTAAATCGTTCATCAATTCGTCGAATGCGTCAGAAACATCGTGCAACAACAGCACAAAACATTGCAGCAAACTTTGATGTAAGTACTGTAATGTGTTTGTGTTTTTCCCTATGCTTCTTTTTTTATGTTTTGAGTATAAATTAAGAAACTTGAGTTTTTTTTCCAGATTCCACGTAGTTTTGTTTTGCATTGGGATGGTACAATGTTACCAGAAATTAGTGGCAGGGAAAAAGTTGATCGCTTGCCAATCATAGTCTCATCTCAAGGTATCGATAAACTACTTGGCATTCCAAAGTTAAAATCTTCGAGTGGAAAAGAAATATCAGATGCCGTGTTTAATTCAATAAAAGAATATGAAATGCTTGATCGAGTTGAAATTATCTGCTTCGACACAACTGCTCATAATACAGGAGCACAAAACGGTGCTGCTGCTCTGCTTGAAGGAAAACTAGGTCGCGATTTATTATATTTTCCCTGCAGACACCATATTTACGAGTTGTTGATCCGTAAAGTGTTTGAAATTAGAGTGGCTACTACAGCCGGTCCAGAAGTGCTAATTTTTAATCGCTTTAGCAAATACTGGAATAATATTGACAAATTAAATTATAAGAGTTGTTTAGAAGATGAACACATTATTACAGTATTGACAGCTGAAGAACGTGGAACAATTTTAAATTACTGCCTAGATAACTTAAAACAAGCTCATAGCAGACGCGACTACAAAGAATTATTACAATTAGTTGTCAGTTTTCTTGGTGGTACGGTGCCGAATTTTAACACCTTTCGTATACCTGGTGCAACTTCTCATGCTCGATGGATGTCAAAATCTATTTATGCACTTAAAATGTATTTGTTTCGTAATGAATTCACTATGACCAAACAAGAGCTAAACGGTATACGTAGTGTCTGTCTGTTTATAGTTCGTATTTATGTAAAAGCCTGGTTTGGATGCACTAAAGCAATTGAAGCACCAAATCAAGACCTAAATTTAATTAAAAATATTATAGCTTATCCTGAAAGGGATATAGCTCTTGCTTTGCTACAAAAAATAAGCAATCATTTGTGGTATTTGTCGGAAGAAGCAGTCGGTCTTTCATTCTTCGATCCTAATGTAAGTGTTGCAATTAAAAAAAAATGGTTCAGGCAATTAATGTTAAAGCAAATACAGAAAAATGCAAGCGAATAATAACTAATCCAACAAATATCGACACATTTGCGCAAAAAGATTTAAGCGATTTTGTAAATTCCAATACACACGCGTACTTTGATCGCTTAGAAATTTCAAAAGAATTTTTGCAAGTCCGTCGGATTGGAATGAAAGATTTGACTACGCTCAGGGATCACAAATTTGTAAAAACTTATCTGTAGTAAATGATGCAGCTGAAAGAGGCGCCAAATTCATTACAGATTATAATAATAAATTAACCCACAATGAAGAGGAGAAACAATTCCTTTTTCAAGTGGTTAAAGAATATAACATGAATTATCCCACTTTTAAAAAGACTTCACTATTAAATTAAAATAATATTAATGTTACTATGAGTATGTAATTAATAAAAATATTTCAGTTTATTCTTACTTTTCAAATAAATGCAAATAAAATAAAAAAATATATTTTTTTTTGCCTTATTTCTCATAATAAAAACAAAAAGGTGCTTGGGGCACGGCTAAAAATTATCCAATCGTTGTCAAATTTTTTTTTATGCTTTGTGAGACTAAAACGAATATTTTTAGCGCTTGCCGTAACATATATTCGAGAAAATAAATTTGTCCATATAAATAAGGACCGGTCTAATATCGTCCTTGTATTTGTCAAACAATGCGGTTGGGTTCGATGGATGATATGTGGCTATGATGATCGCAAACAATGTACGAATTTGATTCGCTGGCGCAGAAACAATTGCATCGGCGAGCGTTAAGTCCCAATGTGAATCGTTTTCGAGCAAATTCAAACGTTGGCAAGCCTCCCGAAAAGTGGCGCACACCACACCATCCACAGTACGAAGGGAATCGAAGGATGTGGGGCCTCTAATGTTCACTAAAAGCAAGCGAAGATAGAAGCATTCGTCTTGGCGTGGATGAACTGTGTATATTCGTCCGAGGGCATCAGTCGAATAGACACCAGCGAAGCCAGCAACAGTATCACCTTTTTTCCGGCGTTGGAAGTTCTTCGATGCAGCGTTCCATGTATAATAGCGTGGCATTTCAGAATAGAGTAAAGTCCTTGCGAATGGATCGCTTTGGCATGTCGAAAAGAAATTTGTCAATGTTGTCGCTGGTGGTCGTTCTGCTCTTAGCGCTGCATTTGCTTCGGTAAAGTAGACACGTTGGCCGTTCTCCAAGTGAACTGCCAAATGTAAGACAGTCGGATGACGTTCGTGTATCGGAAATGAAAACAGCCGCCAAATTGCCTCGTTGCAACTCACGTAACGTCCAAGTTGAAATTTCGTCACCTCGTCGTTTGTATTTGGGTTGGCAATACCAAAGACCGCCATGTCGCTCCCTTTGTTCACATATTTGCAAACGTATTTTATGGATTTGATGGAGTTGCAGTACTCAACATTGCAGTGCGTTGAGAATGTTTTCGACAAAAGCGGACAATATGGAACGATCCAGCGGTTATCGACGACGACATCGTTTCCTTTCACCTTCATCACGATTGATCTGCCATTGTCACTTGGAGAACGACGCCGATACAACGGATATCCGTCCATTCCACTGATTGTGTCAGCTACTATGGGACGGGGAAAACGCTTTGTGCAGTTTCCGTTTTCCATGCACGGTGAGGCTGGGTTGTGGACTCCGCAAGGACCATGGATCATATTCGTTGTCACAACGGAATGAAGTTCTGGATCAGTTTCTGGGTCTGGTATTTCAGCAGAAATGATAGAATCAATATGATCTGGTCGGATCTTGTCGAACATCCAAAACAGAATGTGTGCATGTGGTAATCCACGCTTCTGCCATTCAACTGAGTACATCCAACAACGAACTACGCCAAAAACCTTTTGCTTAACGATGAAATCCATGAGTACTCTGGGCTTTTGCTTGAATACTCGTGCAATGAGGTCGTGTCGGTCGCTGGATGTTTGTCCTGTCAGCAACAGATTCGTAATTTCAGGCCATTTCGGATTGCAAGTAAACGTTATGAATAAATCCGGTAGTCCGTAATTCCGCACGTACGTCATCGCGTCTTGAGCGTACTCATGCATATGGCGCGGGCTTCCAACATAAGTAGCTGGGAGAATGGTCAAACTACCGATGTTGGTCGCATCTCCTTCAGTAGAGATGGCGTCACGCAAGTGAATATACTCATCTGATCGTAACTTTGACTGATTATAACGAAGGAAATTGAGACGCTCCGTTTCGACCTTGACGTACATGTCGACGGAGAACTGTTGAAACAACCGGCCATATCTCAACAGATGATTGTCATTTTCTTCCCGAATCATAAATCGAAACGCATAAAAATTCATCGAGCTGACCTTCTTATTTATTTCTTCTCCTGAAATATGAATTGTAAGTAAGTTGTAGAATAAGAAAGAATTAATGACTTGTAAACAAACCTGTCGTTGGATTGACCATTTTTATATTGAAGTGATAGCCATCCTCTCCACCGCAGAACATCAAAGGGTATTGAAGTGCATCGTATGACCGATGAGTCTCGTACACGCGCTGCAGTTGTCCACCATCCCGACGCTTGAGAACAATATCGCGTGATTCCACATTCTCTCCAACAATCACCACTGCGACTTCATTGATAGTGGGAGCATTGAATTGCCTTGCATGTCCTCCAGCGGGTCTTTTGTCTGCTCTGATAATAATTTTGTGGTCGTCAGAATGCATTGTCTCCAATGCGGTTGTGAACAATCTAAACAACTGATTATGGTCATGCAGAAGATTTTGCAATTGTTCAATTTCACGTTTAGTTGCTGTAAAAATTGCACAACGCTGATCTAGTTCAATTGCCGAATCACCAACGAAATATATCTGAAGATACTTATGATCTTCGTTTGGTGGTGGTAACAAAGCGCCCGCTCGATGATGAATTTGACCTTGAATCTGAATATTTGGAATCAATTTCGAAAGGAATAAAAAGAATTGTTGATTTTGATAATAATGAGACGCCATTACCTTATAACTCGGATTATAGCCGGTTTGATCAACAACTTCGGCTCCAAATGACGTCATTTGAAAGCATCCATTATATTTTTGTGTATTCGATAGGAAATGTTTTGATTGAATTGTATTTCCATAGAGAAGCGAATACAATGGCTCTGGCGGAGAAGGCAAAACAGGCAATTTCACCTTGCCACCAGCGCAGCATAAGCCGGGGGTTTCCGATTGAAACTTCAATGCATTGCAATGCTGGCAAACGACAGACAATGAACCGATATCAACGCAGCGAAGGTACAGTACATTTACGACTGCTCTTCTTCTATTAATGTTTTGTCGAATTTGAGGTGGTGATTGTGCAGTGCGAAGCTGTGCAATATGGGCTCGTCTCCATTCATTTTGTTGTGCACGTTCCTCTTCTGTTTGATTATCACGGACATTCTGATTAATTATTGCATGACGTGTACGTCGTCCAAGATTTGATCGTCTAATAGGAGGCATTAGTGAAGCAAATAAGTCTCCTTAAAAAACAATACGTTGTTCCGGAGTCATAAAACCAAAAACTAAAATATTATCCTTTTCATTTTTATTTTTGTAAACTTTGATGTGACAGCAAACAACTGATGTAAACTGTTTTTTTCTAATATTTTTTTGCTGAAGTTTTAGTTTCATATAAATTAAAAATACAAATTTCCGACTTTTCCGGAGGGATTTTCCAAAATTTTCTTCCGTAAAAACCTTCTCCTCGAAAATACGAACAACTGACAATAAATTTTACAGAAATCAGCCCAGCCGTTCTCATTTTATGAATTACTATACATTTTTTACACCATTTTTATATATATAGATTTGTTTTTGATTAAGAATTGATATTATTATTGTGTAGTTATTCTATGCAATTGTAGTTTGTATTGCACTTATTTTAATTCAATTTTAAACATTTTATCTCTATCCTAATTCGATATAACATTTCATTACACAATTCCTAATATTTATGTAATCAGTTGAATAATTGTAATTCATATAATATTTCTTTAGAATATTCTAGCTGAATATTATTTCTTATGCTATTACATATAAATATTATCTTCCAAAGTCAAAATTCCTACAAGTATTGTAATATGTAATATTTTATGTGAGATTTTATGTACATTTCTTTTTCTATTTTTATAAAAATTTTATTTATATTTTTTTTTTCTCTTTCATTTTCTTATTTTGGTAATGAATGTACATATTTTGTTCTAAATTACAATTTAATTACCTTTTAAATTACTTTTATATATGTGTAAATATTGTATATATTTATGTTTATAACAATGTTTTATTATTTGTGTATTTTATTTTTCCTTTTATTTTGGTTATTTTAAAGTTCACCTTTGGTCTTTGGTCTTTCTTTTTTCATTTGTTTTCGTTTTTATTAGTTGTTCCTATAATAATTGCAAATGGAATAATAATTAATAATTATAGGAAATATATTCCTATAATAATTGCAAATGTAATAGTAATAAACTGCCTTTTAATCGTAACAGTTATTTAACAAGTACCGTGTATCGATTTAAGGCAGAATGAAATGATTTAAAATAGTCCTAACGACCTTACTGCGTATGTGCGTATACGTATTAAATGTAGGGTATATTCCGCTGTTTCGTGTTGCATTTCCTGCGGATGTTTTCGCGAATATTGCTTAGTTTACTTAATAATAAAAACCGTTCCTCCACTTTTCTTTTTTCTTTTATTTTATTGTTTATTGTTTATTTTATATGTTGTATAAATTCGCGAAGTCCCCTTTGACTCTAATTATTCATTCAACGTTCCGCGAGCTGTGTTAGCCTTACGTTCATTCCATTTGTACTCGACGCTAATAATAATAATAATACTTCAAACATTTTTCCGATCGGTCAATACCAATTCCCCTTGGGGCTCTATATTACTGCCTGGCTGGAGGATGTTGCTGCCAGGCGTTGGGACTTGGAGCCAATAGTCGGATATGTAATCGGACTACAAGAAGAATTCCAGGAGAACCCCACACGCAGGAGGCTGCAGCTACTTATTGACATTTTTCGTGCTTTTCGTCGCGCTTACCCTGAGGTCCCGGCCTTGTTCCCGTGCCTCCATCGACTCTTCTAGGAGGATAGCGCGACGAGAAAGCGAGAGTTCCTGTTGTGAAATTTGTTCTTCATTGTAAAGAGAAAAAAAAAATTTTTGAACTTGATTAAAACAAGAAGGTTGTCCCGTAACAAGTGTTTATTGGATGGTTGTTGGTTTGGTAGTTGGCTATACCTACTAAAGCCAGCAGTGTTCCCGTCCCAATGACACCCGTAGTTTCTAGCACTGTTTGTTTGTTACTTAAATGGTTTATATTTTGTTCCTGCGTGATCTCCCTCTCCAACTCTTCGATGATTTTTCCTCCTGCTACTATTGTGTTCTTCGCCTCTATATTCTCTGTTAGTCTGACAGGTTTGAGTTTGTATTCTGAAAGATTTGTTTTAATAGCGCTCGACCAGTTGCTTCGGAGCGTGTTGATGAGTATCGTGTGATTTTGGATTTTGTGCACGCTGCCTATTGTCGTCTTGGCGTTGTCCTCGTAACATAAGATTATGCCGATCGACTGGCCTTACTGGTGTATCTGTTAACACCATGGGCATTTTTGTTTATTTCGAACTTTTGTTCGCTTGGCACTTTGAACAGTTTTTGACATAATCTTTGATTTGTCTTTGCATCCCTAACCACCTATATTGTTGTCTGATTCTTAGGTAAGTTTTACCGCTCCCTGGTGACCTCTTAATGGGGTGTTATGGAAATCTTTTATAACTGTCTCCATTTCTTTCGGGTCGGATAGCAATGTTGCTGTGTTATTTGTTCTGTTTCCCGGTTCCTCATCATCTTTATCTGCTTCAACGGTTATTCCTTGATGCTGATCTTGGTTCGCTGTTTTTGTTTTCGACCGTGTTTGTATGGCTCCTATTGTTTTGCATTTTTCCTGAGGAATTCTACTCAGTGCGTCTGCGTTCAAGTTTTTCCTGCCTGGCTTATACAAGATTTCAAAATCGTATTCTGACAATTTGTGTCACCTTGCCAGTCTTGAAGTTTGGTCCTTTAAATTGGCTATTCCCTTTAGTGGCTGATGGTCAGTAAAAATTTTGAAATGTCTCCCTAAGAGATACGCTCTGATGTTTTTTGTTGCCCACACTATCGCTAAGAATTCCTTCTCTATTGTTGAATATCTCTTTTCTGTGTCGCTCAGCGCTCGGCTAGCGAAAGCTATTGGTCTATCTTCGCCTACTTCTCCTTGAGAAAGAACCGCGCCTAACGCTTCATTACTTGCTTCGGTAGTTAAAAGAAATTCTTTTGTAAAATCTGGATATGCCAAAAGGTGGTGACATGACTGCTTCTTTTAGTTGTTCGAATGCTTGCTGGCAGTTTTCTGTCCAGATAAATTTTGCATTACGTAATAATTTGTTAATTGGTAGTGCTATCTTAGCTGTGTTTTCAATAAATGTCCTTTAATAATTTATTAGTCCAAGAAATGCTTGTACTTCTTTTCTGCTTCTCGGTACTCCAATGTTCTTTACACATTCTACCTTGTAGGAGTCTGGTAAAGCACCATTTTCCGAGCATTTGTGTCCTAAATAAACTATTTCCTTTCTCAAAAATTTGCATTTCTCTGTATTCAGTTTTAAATTATGTTCACGTAATTTCTGTAATACTGAACATAGCCTTTGCTCGTGTTGATTCAGATTTCTACCATATATCACAATGTCGTCTAAATAAACAAAACAGTCTATCCCTTGTAGACCTGTTAGGATATGATTCATTATCCTTTGAAATGTGCCTGGGGCACCTGTGAGCCCAAATGGCATTCGATTGAATTCGAAATGCCCTAGTCCCGTACTAAAGGCTGTTTTCTCCTTATCCCTTTCATCGACTAAAACTTGGTGATATCCACTTGCCAAGTCTACCGTTGTAAAATATCTGCTATGGCCTAATTGCTTTAAGATTTCGTCAATACGAGGAATGGGAAAAACTTGTTTAATCGTGTCTTCATTGAGTTTTCTGTAATCTATTACGAGTCTCCATTTTTTCTCCCCGTCCTTTTCTTGGGCACTAAAAGTAACGGTGAGTTCCACGGTGATTTGTTATGTGTGATTATGCCTTCATCTAGGAGTTTGTTCACTTGTTTGTTTATTTCCTCCCTATGTATTTGGGGTAATCTATACTGTTTTCTATTTATTAGCGGTTGATCTGCGCCTGTTGGAATTTCGTGTTTCAATACACTTGTAAACGAAAGTTCGTCTCCGTCTAATAGGAAGACGTCATTAAATGATTTTACTACTTCTTCTATGGAATTCTTTTCCTCCATATTTAAATTTTTATCTAACTCAATTTCATTGAGCAATTCATTTATTTTCCTTTTGGCATCTATTCTGCCGATACTATTAACTGACGTAGTACTTTGTATTGTGTACTCATCGGAATTTGTGAATTTTGGTTTAAATTCGCTTTTAATTTTGGTTTATCTCGTAATCATATTCTGTTGTATTTAAGCATATTCTGCTGTATCGGAGCATAAACCGTATTATTTTTCACATTTACTAATGTGTCTACTATATAGATTCCTGTGTCTATTTGTTCTTTATGCATTAAAACATTCTTAAATTTTGTACGAAGTTTCAATGGCATTATCGTAATTGTTCTTGCATCAACTGGTATGTAATGTTGCTTATTTTCCTCTTCTATCTGCTCAATACTTTTTATTGATAACTCCAAAATGACCTCTTTCTTTTCATTGAAGAGTGTTAAAATCTTTTCCATTATATTTATAATGGAGTTGTTCCACAAACTATCTCTTCCTAATATGCCTTCTGCCGGTACTCCTTGTTTAAGTGACACCACGTGTAGCGTTAAACGTAAGGACTGTACCTCATTATGACATATAGTAGTTGATCCTTCTGTGGTCACACAACCTCCAAATGCTCCGCTTAAGTCTTTCCTATTTGACTTGTTTATTATAGTGCTATTTTTTATCGCACACTTCTTTAACAGGTATCTATCGTATCAACCAGTAAAATGAGTTTTCCATTTATAGCCTCTGCGCAAGGTAATTCGATAAACACGTCATTTAGCTGGGTTTGATTGCAGTTAGATACTCCTGTTTCTATATTTCTATTTTTATTTGCTAACTTATTCATTGAGCACGGTGTTTTCTCTTTCAACTTAATTGGTATCTCTAAATCGACGGTTTCTCCAAACGTATGATTTCTCTCTGTTACGTTCTGTTTCTTATTATTATCACTTCCTTTTAACTTGATATTAATTTTTAAGTCTCTGGAAGTTGGTAACGTTTCAACAATCGCCCCCGATGTCGGACTTACGGTTACCACTTTTTTGTTAAAGTTGGTAACGTATCCACAATCAGTTCGGATGTATGAATTACTGCTACTCCTTCATTTGGCCTTAAGTTACTAATATTTTTGGGGTCCCAGATTATTGGCCTGTTCTGGGTCCTTGATAGTTTCCCGGACGATTATTTTGCAACGATTCCCAATTCTTTTTTGCCTCGCAATTTTTTATCATATGTCCTGGTCTATTACACCAATGACATAACGTTTGGTTCGTTCCGCTCGGTGGGTTCATAGGAGTCTGATTTTTCTGCAAGCCGTTAAATGTATTAGAAGTAGGGTTTATTGACCTTCTTTGATTCCCGTTCTGTTGAAATTGGTTTTGATTCCAATTTTGCTGGGGCTGTTTAGGTTGCCAGTTTTGTTGGGACTGATTTGGTAGCCAATTTTGCTGAACTTGATTCGATTGCCAATTTTGCTGGGGTGGATTCCATTGTTGACTTCCTTGAGTTCGATAATTAGGCCCTTGATATGCGGTCTTTGTCATATTTTTCTGGCCTCCTTTTCGGTCACACCTCCAGTTTGTCTCGTGTCCATATTTTGAAATCTTCTGGCAATATGGAGTGTTTTTGCCAGTTAAACAATCCTCTCTGGTATGCCCTCGCTCATTGCAAAATGAATATATTATTCTCTCGGTCGCTTCTTGTGGAGGATTTTGTATCCTGGTTGGTTTCCGAACAATTTTTTCTCCTGCAGCTCTGCCCTGGCTTCCCTGTTGAATTTGCTCTTGCAGGTTATGCATGGAGGCACGAAACTGTGAATTCATGTTAATGTTCAAGGGGTGTGTTTGGAGGGAGCTACTGTGTATGGTTTAAGGTGCCGATACGGCCAATTCTACCATTTGTTCAATGTTTTTCTTCGTCACGTTGAGCATATAAATTCTCAATGCAGCGTCTTTTAATCCTGTTTTAAATGATTTCTCTACGGCCCCTTCCAGCATACTTAACAGTGCCCTATCTCCGTCTCCGTTGAAATCCGTTCGAATTACCTCTATTGCCTGTGTTCGCAGGGCGTTTAGGCGTCTTGAAAACTGTCGTATATCTTCATTAAGTAGTTGGCTACAACTTTAGATACTCGTTATGACTGTATCTAAGGTGATTTTAGGTAAATACGCCCTTTTTATTGTGAGGTAGAATTCCTCGAGACTATCGAAGCGTTCTGACCTCACCAAATCATAGGCATCCCCATGCAACCTCTGCTTAATACAGTCTATGTAGTCTTGACTGTTGTTCTTACCTACCTCCCTTGTGGCTAATTCGCACCCTTGTATGAATTTGTACACTTCGCCGCGTAAGTCTGGTGACTGTGTTCCTGAAAAGAGCGGTACCAGCCTATTTGTAACCTTGGCTATCTCACCTATACCCATTTTATGTATGTTATTTGTCGTCTTAACTTGTTGAAATGACCTTCCGTTGTAATCTTTCGGACTAACTGCGGCCGGAGCAGCTTCCTTATGATAAAGCGTCCGATCGTGGTCTAGTGATATCTCCTGACTTAAAAAATCTATTCTGCTCTTTTAACTCTTGTATGCGTCTATTTGCTTCCTATAAAGAGCTACAGTCTTCTCTTGATTTCTGTGTAAATCCCTGGTCTAAGGTTCTATTCAAAGCTTCCTCGGTTATACCCTTTTTCTTTAATAATTCCCTTAGTTTTGTGTTCTCTCGCTCTATGTTGGTAAGTAAATCTTCCTGAAACACTTTATCTAGTAAGCAATGATCGTACCTATTCTTCAATGCGTTAAATTCTGATTCCCATGTATTCAAATCTTTCGTCTTATTCTCTATTATATGTTTTAGGATTTTTAACCAATTCCTCGTGGTCTGCTTTTTCTACACTTCAAAATTCTCTTAGGTCCCCTACTCTAGACTTAATCAATTCCAACTTTTCCTTGTTGCCTACTGTCTCTTTCAAAGTTGCCCAAGTCCTAGATATAAATTCCCCCAACTGGCGTTTCAGTTCTTTATGGGTTCTATCTAATTCTATGTAAGATTGTTCCTGCAACGACTCGGCCATTAATTAAACGAACGACATATAATTTAGTGGTTTTTTCTCTATTAATATGTACATATGTCTTCTATCTGGTAATTTTTCCCAATTTTCCATACTTAACATTTTATTAAAGCGATTACTTAGCGCCACCAATTATCGTTTAATTGTTCCATTAAACATTTAATTCTTTATACTACCCGCAGGTGAAACAAAAAAAGCGAAACAATTAACGAAACCATTAACTTTTGCTTATTAAGCTTGAAGTTCCTTAACCGGCTTGGATTTTTGTGGTCGCTTCGTTTATCGAGCGTGCTGTAAACATTCGCTGTACATCTGTTCATTAGTCTGTACGCTGAAGCTCGCTGCTGCTTTGTTTCAAGCAGAGACGAAGCGTCAAAATTTTCGTTGCCTTCGCTGAGGTAATTTAAGACCTCACAAAGAGGAACGAACGATCTGTCTCTATTCCTTAGTGGCCAACAAAACTGCAACGTTTGCAATCTCGGATTCGGACGATTAACCTAGTGAGCTCGTTTGAGTTATTTCTTTGTTAATTGCTTGTTATAATGGTTTTTAAAATAACCAAAAAAAATTTTGACTTTAATTTTTTTTTCTCTTTTTTCCTTATGAGATGTCATACACTTACAACCATGTGACGTATACGTTACGAAACGTCTGCTTTGAAATCAGATAAATTGATAAAATTAATTATCAACTAATCAATTTAAAATGTGCTATTTTGAACTCAGATAAATTGAGAAAATTAATTATCAATTAATCAAATTAACGTGTGCGACTTTGAAATCAAATACATAAATTTTAAACTTTATTTAACCTGTATAATTTGAAGTCAAACGTCTAAGACACTCCCGAAATTATATAAATTAACCGTATACTTTACGCGTTTTGTTTTAGTATTGGATTGGATTCCTGTTTTTTAACAATTTGCGTTTATCATTTGAATTTTACCACGTTAAAAAATTCTTAAATTTATTTAAGTTAGTAAAATCACTCTGATTTTCGCGCAATTCATTAATTACAGTACCAAATATTGTAAAAATAGAAAAAAAACACAAAAATTCGTAATTATTTAATGTTGGCGACGTTATGTCGTTGCTGTTGATTACTGGCATTAACGAAAGATAACTAGCACATGAACTAGTACCTTTCACCAGGATATTTGCTGATTTGTTGGCATTCGGAACTTGAACCGACTGCCAACGCTGAAAATCAAAATGTTGTTAAATAAATGTAGAATTTAATTATTTTAAATCTGTAGTTATTGTAAGGCACTTGCCACTTAGTGACTTTATAACGTACTTTACTTTGCACTAAACTTTTTGTTTTATCTTTATTTTTCAATTTTTAAATTTAAATTGAATTTCGTTCTTTTTAATATTCAGCAAATTCAAGTTAATTTAAAGTTGTATTTTAATTTTTATTTGTTCACTCCCATGCTTTCGATTTCAATTTAATCCTAACATTATTATTTTACTTTTTTTTTGTTTTTTAAAAAAAAATTTCCTGGCAACTTTATTTCTAAATTATTGTTTCACATTTCAGTTCCTGTCTTTCCTAAGCTATTAAGTTATTAATTATTTAAGTATCTCATACTACTTACTTTTCTCCTTATCGAGCGATCCTCGGCTCGAAAAATTCGGCTGCACCAAAATCTTGTATAGTATCTTTAGGGTGGTCTTCTCTCGGTTCAATTGTCCTCGGGACAATTAATAAAACTCCTTTTTGTTGATTTATTGTTACTTTTATTATTATTTCCTTTTTTAATACTTTTATAATTACTCTTATTTTACTCTGGTATATTTCTTGGGGACACCTTTTGTTCTTATTATCACTATTTTTAATTAACACTATTATACAAACTAAACCGCGCGACTCTATACGCGCGTAACCGACCTCGTCGTTTTGTTATATTTTTAAGACTCCCGTTGGGATCTTTTCTTGGTTCCACGTTGGCCCGGTTGACGCACCCGTCGACCGAACCAAAGTGGGTCGGTGTTGGCGCGTATCGCAATTTCCATTTTTTCGCGATTTTTGTATTTCGCAATATCAATATCGGCAGAATTAAATTGTTCCCAATTTAATTCTTCCGCGTTTGCTTTTGGTTCTTTTATTTTTCCAAGCCAAGCGTTTTTATGGTTTGGAAGCTTGCTACCGAACGCTAGCTTCCACGATCCATTCCAATACAAAACGCTGGTTGCTGACTTGACTTGCCAAAGCTTGACTAAAGCTTCTGGCTAGCAAGCAAAGTGCTGTGGTTGCTGGTTTGGCTTTCGAATTTATAAAATAGAAAGCTTGACTGGAAATTGCGATCGCGACATACAACAGATTATATCTCTATAATGTGATTTAGATTAAACCCAATTAAACCAAGCCACGAAGTCGTTTGTTTTCAAAAATTGAGAGTTAACAGCAGAATCCCCTATCGACGACATTACTTTAAATGTATACTTCATTGCATTGCACGCCGTGTTTCCTTAATCGGCTTGACTTTGATCGATGCAGAGAACGCCGCAGCCTAAACGAAGTCAGAGGTTGAAAGAACGTCTTGAAACGCAAATAAATTTAGTCACTGGAACTTGCAGCCCCAGTAGAGCCAGTCGCCCAGCTGTGACGACTATACAAGCAAAAGCCATGATTAACGGGGCCAGCGCCGGCGCAACATCATTAGAATCCATAGTCACGTCGATGCAGAGACAAATAGACACAATGCAAATCGAGCTAAGAGAAGCACAGCATAGTTTGAGAATCACCGCCAGCCGTAACACAGTGCCACCTACATCCATCTCATTCGCTCTACCGCCTTCACCTTATGGTGCCTTTGCCACTATGCCGTTCTCAACTCATCAAGATTTCACTACAGCTATTTCGCCCTGGTCAGCTGTGGAAATAAGTGAAACATTGTTCAACCTCAAGCTCATTTCTCAGACCAATGTGTACTTTGCAGCCGAGTAATTCTATTACGAGTGCCATTAGTAGTCAGCATTCTAATCAAATCGGAAATTCGTAGATCTTCCAAACTTTTCTGGATTGCCCGAAGATTGGCCACACAGCCTTCATGGAGTCAACCAGCGCCTACAACTACTCTAACTTCGAAAATAATCAGCGCCTTCAGAAGAGTTTAACGGGAGAAGCCCGGGAAGCTGTCAAATCATTGCTCATTCATCCAAACAATGTAAACGAGCTCATGGACCAGATCAGCTGATCCGTAGCCAGTTAAGCCAGATACGGGACATACAGCCGATTACAGAGCACGCAATAGCTCGCATTGTGTCTTTCGCGACTAAAACCAGAAATCTGACTGCGTTTCTCGCAGCGGCTAGTGGATACTAACATTTGGCCAATCCAACTCCTTTGGATGAATTGATTTCGAAGCTGCCTATGAGCAGAAAGGTGGAGTGGGCAAGACATATATATGTATATGGCCAATATACAGCCATACGCCACAATCGTTAACTTCAGCGAGTGGATAAATGATTTGGCAAATGTGAGCGTGAGCCGAAGAAACGCGCCATATTGCATACGGTGGAAAGCCAGCGAGTTCGCACAGGATGTCACATATGTCGGGGTGACCATGCAGTCTTCAGATGCGAACGCCTCACCAAAACAGCCGTATCGAATAGATGGAATTTAGTAAAGAGCTTGGGATTATGTTTTACTTGCCTGGAACCTGGACATAATACGCGTGAATGCTGTGCTCGTGCTCGTACGCGATGCCTCATCGAGGGCTATCAAAGGAGCACCATGTCCTTCTTTACGAGCAACCATCCAAAGATTCAGCGCCACATCCAGCTGCTCACTTAATCCAGCAGACGTCTACCGCCGCACAGCCAACGAACATTATCGGTCAAGATGAAGCCGTCCTCACTTGCGCAACGCGTGCCGAAATCAAACTGCTCTTTAGAATCTTGCCGGTAACACTCTATGGGCCAAACAAAAGCGTGAACACTGACGCAATATTGGACGAAAGTTCTTCCGCGACGATGCTGGATGACGCCCTACTGAAAGAACTGGGCCTCCAAGGTAGGCAATCTCAGTTGAATATGTAGTGGATAGGAGGACGAGCGGCGCATGAGCTTTCTACAGTGGTGAATCTGCACATAAGTGGTTTAGGCATGAAGAAAAAAGCTATGCTGAAAAACGTGTTTGGAGTGTCGAACCTGAATCGAGTTCAAAGTCTGACCGACGATGATATTGATGGCAGTCGTACCGAAGAATTGCCGTTATTATACGACCATTTAGTTTAGACCATTGCCACTTGGGTGTCCCCATAAACACAATTTGCGCCATTCGTAGTGCAAACGAAATTGGGTTGGGTCGTGTTCGGGCCATCGTCTAGTACAGCGGTCAGGGAACCGGGGTAAATTACCCCAAATGGGGTAAACATAAATTTTTGGGGGTAAAAATGAAACTTTTGTGAGTAAAAAGCTCTTCGCCATGGGGTAATATCAACTTACACAAAAATATTTTGGGGTAATAACTAAAAAAGTTCCCCGACCGCTGGTCTAGTAGGACAAATTCAATTCCAACATGCTTGTTCGCAAGCGTAGAGAGTGACAATTCCTTGCATGAATTAGTTGCCGATTACTTTGCATTAGAAAGTTTTGGTGTTAGACCTTCACCGCCGGTCATGAGTAAGGAGTATGTTAGAACAAAAGAGATATTGGAAAAGACTACGAAGAAATTGAATGACCGATTTCAGACGGGACTTCTATGGAAGAGGGATAATTTTGCCATGCCTGATATCACCCTATGGCGATTGACGCAGATAGAAAAACAAATGCAACGTGACGGAGCCTTTGCCGCCGTATACAAATCCGTCATCGAAAGCCATTAGAACTTTCAATCGATCAGCCAAGGTGTTGGTTTTTGCCGCACTTCGGACTTTAAAACCCGAGCAAGCTTAAATTGGTATTTGACGCCGCCGTCGAGACACATGGACTGTCACTAAACTCGTTCCTTCTGAAAGGTCCACAGAATCGACGCCAGCTGCCAGCTATATTGTTTCATTTCCGCGAGGGAGCATTGCTGTTTGTCCCGACATAAGAGAATCACCAGGTCATGATTCAACCGGCCGATAGGTGTTCGCAACAATTTCTATGCGCAGAGGCCATGATTGTGGCCCTCCGAATATTTATGAGATGTCAGTAAACGCCCTATATCATCGCTGCCAGCAGAATCAGCGAGCCGTAAATGCAATTTTAGATCCTCACTACTTTGACGATCACGAAGACATTTTCGACACCGTTGATCAGACAATCGACGTATCGAAGGAAGTTCGCGCTATTCATGCAAGCGGTGGTTTTGATTTACGAGGATTCGCTTCAAAGTCGTTGCAGGTGGTAGAAACTCTCGAAGGTGAGCCAGAAGCCTTACAGTTTCATGGAAAATACAATCTTCATGCAGAAAAGGTTTTAGGGATGTACTGGCAGCCGAAATCAGATTATGATCTGAAGTTTCATCGAGTAAAAAGCGACGTCATTTCTGGCACTAGATGTCCAACCAAAAGAGAGCTCCTCAGTTTGGCGATGTCGGTCTTTGATCCATTAGGATTTCTTAGCCACTTCACGATATGTACGAAATTATTGATGCGAGAAGTTTGGCGCCGCTAAGTTCGATGGGACGAAACAGTACCCCATGCAGTTTTCGAGTTGTGGGACCTGTGGCGTAGAAAACTGCCAGACGTAATCGCCTTCACCGTTCCACGAATTGCCGAAATTTTATATTCCACGCAACCGTCGAATTGGAGGTGGATTTCCACTTCCGAATGTCGTTGACGAAGTAACACGATCGAACGAAATTCGACGCAAATACTGGATACCGCGCATCCTCCGCGTTGTGTGCAAGATTCAGGCAAGCTGCCGTACCTGTAAAACTGCTCACGCTCAGTCGTTCCAAACAATTATGGGACCCTTGCCGGAAGACAGGTTGACGCAGTACGCTAGACCGATCACGTACACTGGTCTCGACTACTTTGGGCCTGTTTTAATGACCATCGGCCGTCGCACGTAGAAGCGGTGGATAGCGCTGTTCACGTCCCTAACAATAAGAGCGATTCACCTCGAAGTAGCGCACGACTTATCAACGGAAGCATGCATAATGGTAATTCGAAATTTCATAAATCGCCGTGGTGTCCCTACCGGGATGCGTTCCGACAACGGGGCCAATTTTATAGGCGCCAACAATGAGGCCACCAAATTTGAAGAAGTTTTAGAATGCAGGCGCCTACAAGACGAGTTGTCTTCCAAGCGAGTTGAATGGTTATTCAGCTCACCATTCAACCCTTTGGGAAAGGATGGTCCAAGCAGTGAAGAGGGTCTTGCGTAAGACTTTAAAGGAAATAGCGCCACATGAACCTACTCTGCAGTGCTTCATTATAGAAGCGGAGAACGTCGTCAACTCAATTCCGCTGACGCATCTTTCCGTGCACCCAGAACAAGAACAGCCACTTAGGCCTAACCACTTCCTGTTAGGTTCAGCCAATACAGCGCGGACTCCGAGCGTACGAGAGGCAAATACAAATCCGCTCCACCTACGTAAGCAGTCGCTCATCGGCCGCCAACTCCGATGCGTTTTGGAAGCGCTAGATATTAGAATATCTGCCAACTCTGACGCGCCTGTGCAAATGGTGTCAACGAGCAAAGTCGAAAGATGACTTTGAAGGATGACCTCGTGATCATTTGTGACATCAACCCGCCGAGGAACGTGTGGATCCGTGGCCGAGTTGTGGTACTTTATGCTGGTTCGAATGGAGTATTCCGAAAAGCTGATGTCAAATTCGGACCAGCGCCGATTATACTCAAATTCTCCGGCGGCTATGAAAGAGATCAAGTATTTCGATGCGCTGGTATTTATAGGCGAACCAATAACACTACTTTGACACTAAATGACGTCGGGTTGAGCTCTACAGCCAGCTTCTTTATTAATGAAAGTCTGTCCAAGGGTGAAAGGCAAATTTTTCAACAAGCTCTTAAGCTAACGCGTAATAAACAACTGCACTCTGTCTTTACGAAAAGAGGATCGGTTATCGTCAGAAAACTCATGCCTGGATACAGATTTATAGTCAAGAACTTCGATGAGCTCAATACTATTGCGAGTGTTGCAGAAGATGATAGAAATGATGGAAGTGAATAGTTGCTCTCTTTACTTTATAAATATTCAGTTACCTTTCTTTTACTTAGCTCTTAGTTATTTATTATTCTCTTGTCTTGTTTTCCTTGTCTCTACTTTAGCTATTACTCATATTTCCAAACTTATATGTGTGGAGGATTCCTGGTCACCTTTTGTGGTCTGTGATCGCTATTCTGGTATTTGCAATAAGTCTCTTGTGAGTGCGATGTGCGACCGTCTTGCAGGTCTTAAAGTTGCTCATTTTATACCAGGAGCCTTAACTCTAAAAAAATGTACTACTTGAGATATGTGTTTGAGGATTCGTCTGTTGATGTTCTATGTGTGTCTGAAACATATGTCTATGTGTTGGTTTGTCCCTGACAATAACATCTCGCTGTAGGACATTAAAAATTATTAATTATTTAGAAATGACAGGCAGAATAGGAAGGAAGGAGGTGTTGCCATCTATGTTCGCGATACGTTGTAGTCAGCTATGGTGGCTAAATCTGAACAGACTAATGTTGAATATTTAAGCATCAGCATTTCTGACAACACAATCAAAATTTGTATAACATGTGTGTACAACCCCAGTAAATATAATAACCTTGACACTCTGTTTAATTTTTTGTCCGATTTGTCACTTAACTTCAATTATTTTGTACTGTGGTGATTTCAATGTAAACTTGCTGTGTAACAATAGCTTAACAAGGTGCACGTATGACAACGTGTCAAGACTATGTTTATCTGTAGTTAATTGCACTGAGCCAACGCGGTTCTCAGATAAAGATTCTCCTAGCTTGCTGGACTACTTTATTGTTTGTGATAAGTCTTCAGTGCTGTTGTTTGACCAAATTTATTTTTTGTCTGACCATGACTTAATATTTTGCACTTTAAATATCAAAATATCGCGTACTGTTATTTCGAGGACTTTTTCTTATCATGACTTTAATTCCATTAACTATACTAAGCTTTCGTGTGACTTTACCTCCGTTTCGTTGAATCAAACCTGGTTGGTTCTTGAATACCCTGTCCTTGGTTCTCTCTCGTTAAAATAATCTTGAAAGCCAAGCCTGAACCGCAGCACTTTGTTTGATAGCCAGAAGCTTTGGTCAAGCTTTGGAAAGCCAAGCCAGCAACCATAGCGTTTAGCATTGGTATGGATCGTGGAAGCTAGCGCTCAGTAGCGAGTTTCCAAACCATAAAAATCATAGCTCTTTGCAGTGACCATAAAACGCCTGGTTGGAAGAAATAATACAAAAGATCCAAAACCAAACGCGGAAGAATTAAATTGGGAACGATTTAATTCTGCCGATATTGAAATTTCGCAATACAAAAATTGCGAAAGAATGGAAATTGCGACACGCGCCAACACCGGCCCACTTTGGTTCGGTCGACGGGTGCGTCAACCAAGCCAAAGTGGAAAGAAGAAAAAGATTCCAACGGGAGTCTTAAAAATATAACGAAAGGACGTGGTCGTAGTGGAGGTGCACAAAACATAGCGTGCAAAAGGTCGCGGTTTTTGTAACTAAAACAATAGTCAAGGAAACTACAGTAGTGTTAATAGTATAAGTACTGTCGTCAGTGTAGAAATAAAGAAACCTAAAATTAAAAAGGAAGATTGAATCAAAACCAAAAATAAGGAGTTTCACTCGTTGTCCAGTGGACGACGGAATAAGAAAAAGACCGCCCATAAAATAATTATAACATTTTGACGCAGCCGGATTTTTCGAGCCGAGGATCGCTCGATAAGGAGAAAAGTAAGTAGTATGAGATACTTAAATAATTAATAACTTAATAGCTTAGGAAAGACAGGAAGTGAAAAGTGAAACAATAATTTAGAAATAAAATTGCCAGGAAATTTTTTTAAAAAAAAAAAAAAAAAGTGAAATAATAATGTTAGAATTAAATTGAAATCGAAAGCATGGGATTGACCAAATAAAAATTAAAATACAACTTTAAATTAACTTGAATTTGCTGAATATTAAAAAGAACGAAATTCAATTTAAATTTAAAAATTGAAAAATAAAGATAAAACAAAAAGTTTAGTGCAAAGTAAAGTACGTTATGAAGTCACTAAGTGGCAAGTGCCTTAAAATAACTACAGATTTAAAATAAGTGAATTCTACATTTATTTAACAAAATTTTAATTATCAGCGTTGCCAGTCGGTTCAAGTTCCGAATGCCAACAAATCAGCAAATATCCTGGTGAAAGGTACTAGTTCATGTGCTAGTTATCTTTCGTTAATGCCAGTAATCAACAGCAACGACATAATGTCGCCAACATTAAATAATTACGAATTTTTGTGTTTTTTTTTTTTCTATTTTTACAATATTGGTTACTGTAATTAACGAATTGCGCGAAAAACAGAGTGATTTTACTAACTTAAATAAATTTAAGAATTTTGTAACGTGGTAAAATTCAAATGATAAACGCAAATTGTTAAAAAACAGGAATCCAATCCAATACTAAAACAAAACGCGTAAAGTATACGGTTAATTTATATAATTTCGGGAGTGTCTTAGACGTTTGACTTCAAATTATACAGGTTAAATAAAGTTTAAAATTAATGTATTTGATTTCAAAGTCGCACACGTTAATTTGATTAATTGATAATTAATTTTCTCAATTTATCTGAGTTCAAAATAGCACATTTTAAATTGATTAGTTGATAATTAATTTTATCAATTTATCTGATTTCAAAGCAGACGTTTCGTAACGTATACGTCACATGGTTGTAAGTGTATGACATCTCATAAGGAAAAAAGAGAAAAAAAAATTAAAGTCAAAATTTTTTTTGGTTATTTGAAAAACCATTATAACAAGCAATTAACAAAGAAATAACTCAAACGAGCTCACTAGGTTAATCGTCCGAATCCGAGATTGCAAACGTTGCAGTTTTGTTGGCCACTAAGGAATAGAGACAGATCGTTCGTTCCTCTTTGTGAGGTCTTAAATTACCTCAGCGAAGGCAAAGAAAATTTTGACGCTTCGTCTCTGCTTGAAACGAAGCAGCAGCGAGCTTCAGCGTACAGACTAATGAACAGATGTACAGCGAATGTTTACAGCACGCTCGATAAACGAAGCGACCAAAAAAATCCAAGCCGGTTACGGAACTTCAAGCTTAATAAGCAAAAGTTAATTGTTTCGTTAATTGTTAAATTGGGAAAAATTACTAGATACAAGACATATGTACATATTAATAGAGAAAAAACCACTAAATTATATGTCGTTCGTTTAATTAATGGCCGAGTCGTTGCAGGAACAATCTTACATAGAATTAGATAGAACCCATAAAGAACTGAAACGCCAGTTGGGTGAATTTATATCTAGGACTTGGGCAACTTTGAAAGAGACAGTAGGCAACAAGGAAAAGTTGGAATTGATTAAGTCTAGAGTAGGGGACCTGAGAGAATTTTGAAGTGTAGAAAAAGCAGACCACGAGGAATTGGTTAAAAATCCTAAAACAGATAATAGAGAATAAGACGGAAGATTTGAATACATGGGAATAAGAATTTAACGCATTGAAGAATAGGTACGATCATTGCTTACTAGATAAAGTGTTTCAGGAAGATTTACTTACCAACATAGAGCGAGAGAACACAAAACTAAGGGAATTATTAAAGAAAAAGGGTATAACCGAGGAAGCTTTGAATAGAACCTTAGACCAGGGATTTACACAGAAATCAAGAGAAGACTGTAGCTCTTTATAGGAAGCAAATAGACGCATACAAGAGTTAAAAGAGCAGAATAGATTTTTTAAGTCAGGAGATATCACTAGACCACGATCGGACGCTTTATCATAAGGAAGCTGCTCCGGCCGCAGTTAGTCCGAAAGATTACAACGGAAGGTCATTTCAACAAATTAAGACGACAAATAACATACATAGAATGGGTATAGGTGAGATAGCCAAGGTTACAAATAGGCTGGTACCGCTCTTTTCAGGAACACAGTCACCAGATTTACGCGGCGAAGTGTACAAATATATACAAGGGTGCGAATTAGTCACAAGGGAGGTAGGTAAGAACAACAGTCAAGACTACATAGACTGTATTAAGCAGAGGTTGCATGGGGATGCCTATGATTTGGTGAGGTCAGAACGCTTCGATAGCCTCGAGGAATGCTACCTCACAATAAAAAGGGCGTATTTACCTAAAATCACCTTAGATACAGTCATAACGAGTATCTAAAGTTGTAGCCAACTACTTAATGAAGATATACGACAGTTTTCAAGACGCCTAAACGCCCTGCGAACACAGGCAATAGAGGTAATTCGAACGGATTTCAACGGAGACGGAGATAGGGCACTGTTAAGTATGCTGGAAGGGGCCGTAGAGAAATCATTTAAAACAGGATTAAAAGACGCTGCATTGAGAACTTATATGCTCAACGTGACGAAGAAAAACATTGAACAAATGGTAGAATTGACCGTATCGGCACCTTAAACCATACACAGTAGCTCCCTCCAAACAGACCCCTTGAACATTAACATGAATTCACAGTTTCGTGGCTCCATGCATAACCTGCAAGAGCAAATTCAACAGGGAAGCCAGGGCAGAGCTGCAGGAGAAAAAATTGTTCGGAAACCAACCAGGATACAAAATCCTCCACAAGAAGCGACCGAGAGAATAATATGTTCATTTTGCAATGAGCGAGGGCATACCAGAGAGGATTGTTTAACTCGCAAAAACACTCCATATTGCCAGAAGTTTTCAAAATATGGACACGAGACAAACTGGAGGTGTGACCAAAAAGGAGGCCAGAAAAATATGACAAAGACCGCATATCAAGGGCCTAATTATCGAACTCAAGGAAGTCAACAATGGAATCCACCCCAGCAAAATTGGCAATCGAACCAAGTTCAGCAAAATTGGCTACCAAATCAGTCCCAACAAAACTGGCAACCTAAACAGCCCCAGCAAAATTGGAATCAAAACCAATTTCAACAGAATGGGAATCAAAGAAGGTCAATAAACGCTACTTCTAATACATTTAACGGCTTGCAGAAAAATCAGACTCCTATGAACCCACCGAGCGGAACGAACCAAACGTTATGTTATTGGTGTAATAGACCAGGACATATGATAAAAAATTGCGAGGCAAAAAAGAATTGGGAATCGTTGCAAAATAATCGTCCGGGAAACTATCAAGGACCCAGAACAGGCCAATAATCTGGGACCCCAAAAATATTAGTAACTTAAGGCCAAATGAAGGAGTAGCAGTAATTCATACATCCGAACTGACTGTGGATACGTTACCAACTTTAACAAAAAAGTGATAACCGTAAGTCCGACATCGGGGGCGATTGCGAAACGTTACCAACTTCCAGAGACTTAAAAATTAATATCAAGTTAAAAGGAACTGATAACAATAAGAAACAGAACGTAACAGAGAGAAATCATACGTTTGGAGAAACCGTCGATTTAGAGATACCAATTAAGTTGAAAGAGAAAACACCGTGCTCAATGAATAAGTTAGCAAATAAAAATAGAAATATAGAAACAGGAGTATCTAACTGCAATCAAACCCAGCTAAATGACGTGTTTATCGAATTACCTTGCGCAGAGGCTATAAATGGAAAACTCATTTTACTGGTTGATACGATAGATACCTGTTAAAGAAGTGTGCGATAAAAAATAGCACTATAATAAACAAGTCGAATAGGAAAGACTTAAGCGGAGCATTTGGAGGTTGTGTGACCACAGAAGGATCAACTACTATATGTCATAATGAGGTACAGTCCTTACGTTTAACGCTACACGTGGTGTCACTTAAACAAGGAGTACCGGCAGACGGCATATTAGGAAGAGATAGTTTGTGGAACAACTCCATTATAAATACAATGGAAAAAATTTTAACACTCTTCAATGAAAGGAAAGAGGTTATTTTAGAATTACCGATAAAAACTATCGAGCAGATAGAAGAGGAAAATAAGCAACATTACATACCAGTTAATGCAAGAACAATTACGATAGTGCCATTGAAACTTCGTACAGAATTTAAGAATGTTGTAATACATAAAGAACAAATAGACCCAGGAATCTATATAGCGGACACATTAGTAAATGTAAAAAATAATACGGTTTATGCTCCGATATTAAATAAAACAGAATATGATTACGAGATAAACAGCGAATTTAAACCAAAATTCACAAATTCCGACGAGTACACAATACAAAGTACTACGTCAATAAATAGCATAAGCTGAATAGATATTGCTCAATGAAATTGAGTTAGATAAAAATTTAAATATGGAGGAAAAGAATTCCATAGAGGAAGTAGTAAAATCATTTCATGACGTCTTCCTATTAGACGGAGACGAACTTTCGTTTACAAGTGTATTGAAACACGAAATTCCAACAGGCGCAGATCAACCGCTAATAAATAGAAAACAGTATAGATTACCCCAAATACATAGGGAGGAAATAAACAAACAAGTGAAAAAACTCCTAGATGAAGGCATAATCACACATAACAAATCACCGTGGAACTCACCGTTACTTTTAGTGCCCAAGAAAAGGACGGGGAGAAAAAATGGAGACTCGTAATAGATTACAGAAAACTCAATGAAGACACGATTAAACAAGTTTTTCCCATTCCTCGTATTGACGAAATCTTAGAGCAATTAGGCCATAGCAAAAATTTTACAACGGTAGACTTGGCAAGTGGATATCACCAAGTTTTAGTCGATGAAAGGGACAAGGAGAAAACAGCCTTTAGTACGGGACTAGGGCATTTCGAATTCAATCGAATGCCATTTGGCCTTACGGTGCCCAGCAACTTTCCAAAGGATAATGAATCATATCCTAACAGGTCTACAAGGGATAGACTGTTTTGTTTATTTAGATGACATAGTGAGATATGGTAGAAATCTGAAACAACACGAGCAAAGGTTATGTTCAGTATTACAGACACTACGTGAACACAATTTAAAACTGAATACAGAGAAATGCAAATTTTTGAGAAAGGAAATAGTTTATTTAGAACACAAATGCTCGGAAAATGGTGCTTTACCAGACCCCTACAAGGTAGAATGTGTAAAGAACATCGGAGTACCGAGAAACAGAAAAGAAGTACAAGCATTTCTTGAACTAATAAATTATTATAGGAAATTTATTGAAAACACAGCTAAGATAGCACTACCAATTAACAAATTATTACGTAAGGACGCAAAATTTATCTGGACAGAAAACTGCCAGCAAGCATTCGAACAACTAAAAGAAGCAGTCATGTCACCACCAGTTTTGGCATATCCAGATTTTACAAAAGAATTTCTTTTAAGTACCGACGCAAGTAATGAAGCTTTAGGCTCAGTTCTTTCTCAAGGAGAAGTAGGCGAAGATAGACCAATAGCTTTCGCTAGCCGAGCGCTGAGCGACACAGAAAAGAGATATTCAACAATAGAGAAGGAATTGTTAGCGATAGTTTGGGCAACAAAAAACTTCAGAGCGTATCTCTTAGGGACATTTAGGGACATGAGACATTTCAAAATTTGTACTGACCATCAGCCACTAAAGGGAATAGCCAATTTGAAGGACCAAACTTCAAGACTGGCAGGGTTTAGACACAAATTGTCAGAATACGATTTTGAAATCTTGTATAAGCCAGGCAGGAAAAACTTAAACGCAGACACGTTGAGCAGAATTCTTCTAAATCGGAATGTAATAACAGCGGTCTCGACCCGATCTGGAACAAAAGAAATAGAAAACCAGTAAGAAAGCTATATTCGGCCCGGCCGAATCTTAGATACCCTACACCTAAAAGTTTTAAAAAAAGTGACGAAGCTGGGGTGGGGCGGGGGTGGCGGTCCACTCTGGGCGGCACAATGTCGGGGGCGGCAGTTGTGGAAATCAAGTAGGGACTTATTGAATTCTAGGCACTTTTGGGGCTACAAGTTGATTAACCGTCCCGGGCTCCATGAGGCCTAGCTACGCCTCTGTATAAATAGTAGGCGTGGTCATTACCTTTTTCAAAACAAAATAAGTAGCTTAGTTGTTTTATAATTCTGTTCATTTAAACTTTATTTCCGTGGTAATAAAGTTTTTTTCATACTGCTATACTGTATATGTAGTGTAAAAGTGGGCGGACCGCACCCAGTTTTGATGTAATAATGTTTTTTTGTAAAACAAGTTGTTATCTAAAGTTTTATTCAGGAAGTTTAAATATTTAACAATACAACCCTCTTTTGCCTGTGTAACCTAAAAGTGGGCGGATCACGCCCATATTTGGCACATTCACGGATAATGCTACTCTATACCCAGAAACGAACGCTGTTATCACATTTTTAATAAAAAATAGGCGTGGTCGTGGACCGATTTTGCCCATTTTCAATACCAACCTGCTAACCACAAGAAACAATGTTTATGCAAAATTTCATCACGATATCTTCACCGGTTCTCCTGTAATCGTGATTTCAACAGAAAGACAGATAGACAGACAGACAGACAGACAGACGGACGGACATGGCTAAATCGACTCAGGAGGTCACGCTGATCAAGAATATATATACTTTTCTATACCTATCGTCTCTATTTCTATGCGTTACACATTTCGTTACAAAGTGAATATACCCTCAACCTTAAGGTGTAGGGTATAAAAATCAAACTAGGAAAAATAAGTTTTATCCAATATGGATAGGGCCATACAAAGTAGTAGGAATTGAAAGTCCAATTACGACAGTGCTAAATATTAAGGGAAAAGAAAAGCCATTCCTCAATAACTTACTTAAGTTATATAGTAGCAATTAAATAATAAACTAGGATTATACTGAGAGAAGAGGTTTAGGGTGAAATTAAGTTAATTTAACCATAAGAAGAAAGAGGATAGGGAAAAAAAAACAAAAAATATATAATGGAGGTAAACGAGTTATAAGCTATAGATAAGATAGAAATAAAAGAAAACAATAACAACAAACGGTATAAAAGTTAATAGATCCCTTTCCAAAAAATAGAACAAATTCCTCGTAAAATCATGAATCGAACGTACAGGAAAATGCAGGGACTCCTGATATTACTGGTCGTGAACTGGATCACCGCAGCACCGGTAGTCTTTGAGGATATACCTCCAACCCCAATATTCTTCGAATCGCTAGGAGAGGCGTTATTCTATAACAGCGACTGGACGCTATTCACACGTTTCGAACCGGTTGACTACACGTTGTTGGTGGACCAGTTAGAAGCGCATGCAGCAGAGCTCAAGGGAACATGCAACAAAATAAACAGCGACCTATTACTGGCCAATTTCGAAAACGTATGCGGAGCTGTAGATGGGACCATGAAAATAGTGCTAGCAAGACTGAATTCCGTTACCGGAAAATGAGCGTTTCAACGTACTAAAAGCGTACCCCATTACCATATTTCTAAATGATAAGTGGGATATAACTACACAGGCGACTTATGACTACTTAGCGGAATCAAAGATGCAGTGGAAATTTATAGGAATGTCAGGGAATAATCTCAAGGACTGCTATTCGATACCGACCCCTGAAAGTAAAATTAACAAAGAACTAATCAGGGTATGCAAAACGCAAGGAAAGTCTCTAACAGGGAATAGCGAAGTATGTGAAATTACGCTATTGCATCATAACAACTTAAATAAAGAGGTCTGCAAACAGATAGCCATACCAGCGAGTGAAGGTATTGTAGTAAAATTGAACGCTCCAAACGCATGGCTATACAGTCTACGAAGAGAGCAAACTTTCGATATTAAATGTAGGAATAGCACCACCGCAGTCGCCATACCAGGTTTCGGTCTTATTACAATCAAAGAAAAGTGTGAGGTCCATGGGATCGGCATAATCTTAAATTACGAGGACAACGCCAAGACGACAATAGGCAGCGTGCACAAAACCCAAAATCACACGATACTCATCAACACGCTCCGGGGCAATTGGTCGATACTATACTGGTAGATACTATTAAAATAAATCTTTCAGAATACAAACTCAAACCTGTCAGACTAACAGAGAATATAGAGGCGAAGAACACAATAGCAGCAGGAGGAAAAATGATCGTAGAGTTGGAGAGGGAGATCACGCAGGAAATATAAACCACTTAGGTAACAAACAAACAGTGCAAGAAACTACGGGTGTCATTGGGACGGGAACACTGCTGGCTTTAATAAGTATAGCAGTAATACTACTGTGGTATAGAAGCAGGAAGAACCACGTAAAAAACAACCACAGTACACCCAATCGGAGATTGGCAACGCCAATAACGTCAATATCATTAGCATTGCAACAACTGAGCATACCGCAGTTTTACCCACCAAAACCTAAAAAGCAAATAGCAAAGGATATACAGCATGTGGATATTTACGAGCAACCGATCGAAGCGCATATCTTCGGGGCACACATATGAAAAGGAGAAAACGGACAAGCATCGTAAAAGTTAAAAACCAAGCAACCAATGACAATCAATACTACACAATACACAAAAACAAAACAAAAAAAGGGGAAGAGGAGAAAGAAGAATTAATAAAGATCAGTAAAATTTCTTTGATTAAATAAATAAATAACTTGTACATGAATTAAAATTTTTTTTTTCTCAAGAAACAACAACTTGATTGTTGAAGCGTAAGAATATAATGAAAGAAAATTATAAAAATTTAGATAAATAACTTAAAACCACGTTGTATACATCAACAACAAACAACCCAACATCACATTATGTTAAAGAAGTGAAACATTCAAGGTTGTAATTCAATTCGATTTAAATAGCTTCAAATGTAAACATAAGAATATGACAAAGAGCACGAAGCATGACCAAAGTTTCTCTTACATTGGATTACTAATAATGACTACGAATAAATTTAATTAAAGTTCGATCTGAATGAAAGTCAGGAAATTCCGCAATCCAGCAAGGAAATTTGTAGAATTCAACAAATTAACAAAAGGAAAACTTATAAATAGTATACTACAGTAGGCGGCCAATCGCCCAGCATTGTTTCGTCCAAACCACCAACTACCAAACCAACAACCAACCGATAAACACTTGTTATGGGACAATCTTCTTTTATTAATCAACTTCAAAAAATTTTTTTTTCTTTTCTCTTTACAATGAAGAACAAATTTCACAACAGGAACTCCCTCGGCTGGGGTTCTCTTGAAATTCTTCTTGTAGTCCGATTACATATCCGACTAGTGGCTCCAAGTCCCAACGCCTGGCAGCAACATCCTCCAGCCAGGCAGTAATATAGAGCCCCAAGGGGAATTGGTATTGACCGATCGGAAACATTTTTGAAGTATTAGCGTCGAGTACAAGTTGAATGAACGAATGAATGAATAATGAATAATGTTAACACCTTACGCGGAACGTTGAATGAACATTGAATGAATAATTAGAGTCAAAGGGGACTTCGCGAATTTATACAACATTTCCACAAAAAAAAGAAAAAAAAAATTTTGTTCTCCATTAGAATACATATTTTCCAATAACACCTTTAGAGCGCTCGATCTCCAAACGGATGCATCATGTGCAGTCCCAGCAAAACGCGCGTTGCAGTCCAAAATTCGAAGTTTGTTGTCGCACACCTAACGTGAATCATAAATTACTTTTATTGGCAACATTTTTTAACTTACTATTTGCAGATTGATGGAATGTCCCCTTTTCTACATACATATATGTGTTCCATTCCACGAAAGGGACGTTTGATTTTAATATGCGAACCGTCGATCGCCCCTGGGAATCCGAACTTTTCAAAAAATCAAAAAAATAAAGCAAATACATTGTAATTTAAATAAATATATTTATAATGCATTTATGCTACAGTACAATACGCATATAAGAAAGTCTGAAAATGTACAGATTTTGTTTATATGCGAGCTTTCTTATAAGGAGAACACGCATATAAGAAAGATATTTTCTTATATATGTAACACGCATATAGGAAAGATATTTTCTTATATGCGTCAGAAACAAAATTTAAAAAATTTCCTATGGAGTATGCAGATATATATTTGAAATAAAATTAATACACATTATTTTGTACGACATATCGTTTATTTGTCCAACAAATATACATTGTACAAATCTATAAATAAAAACATAACAACAAACATAAACATCACAGTTGATTGCACTTCACTTAAAATCACATTTGGTAAATAATAAATAAATTTGGTAAAAAAATATTAATCCATAGTTTAAAAATAACATTTGCTGAGAAATCAGTTAGAAGTAAATACGAATTAATTGACAAAACATTTCTTTTGTTCGACGACATTTTACACAAAATAAATAAAAACAACGAAGCCGGCTGATTTCACAAAAATCAACGACATCATTTGACATTTGGACCAGTGTTCACAGATGTAAATTGTAAAATCCCCAAATTGAAAAAAATTTCATTGTGAGAATACTTTCTTATACTCGTACAAGTTTCTATGGAAGGAATATAATTTTTCATAAAAATTTGTTTCTTATAGCAGAGTTTTTCTTATAAGCGAGTTTCTTATATAAGGATTATTTAGCACGTAGTTATATGGAAATGTACATGGCGTCTGGAAAAGTGTTTCTTATAGCCGAGTTTTTCTTATAAACGAGTTTCTTATATGCGTATTGTACTGTATTCACTTACACTGTTTTAACACAAAGAATTTTTTGATTGGTTAGTGGAAATCGTACGTATTTGGTTAGTAAGTGCCGATCAAAAATGTATACGACTTCCCTAACGCATCGACTGACACAGCTTTGGGAGACATTAAGCAGAAAATCATGTCCAATCGAACGCTGATAACTGCCTAATGAAGAATTGAAGATATTTAGGTAATTATTATTTTCAGGAATTAGTTCTTACCTTGTGCAAAGAATCTTAAAGTGACCAAAGCGAAGTTTTGGTGGAAGCCTAGTGCTAATTTTACCTATTTCCATTAATGGAGTAACCTCCTCAATCATTTGCAGACAAACATCTTTTGGAAATCTGAAAATTTCGATGAAGCTGTTGTTCGACATATCAAATATGTCCGTGGAACTCCGTAAATCTCTTCTTCTTTTTCGCAGATTATTAATATAAATATCTGAATTAAATAGCAGCATACATCTTGTTCGCGAATTCATTATTGAAGTGGAAATTTCAAACAACAAAAAATTTAAATTTCATTTGTAATTTATACCCAAAAATTTGACACTTCAAATCGCTAAAATAGCGCAATAGTGGCGAGTAGAAGAAACACAATTTTTAGCAACGATACGCAAGACTCAGAATCGCATTTTAGCGACGTCACTAAAAGTTTTCGGTCAGTTTATTTTTAGCATTTTAGCGATGGAGTTTTAGCTTTAGCTAAGAGAATCTTAGAATCCGGCTGCTGAATGCCGGTGTACACCCACGAGCGCAGCAGAAAACACTCCCAACAACAAACGACAAGAGGGCGACAAAATAGCGACCAACCAACTCGAAGGGGGAAGGGTAGCAGTACCAAACAGCTGATCAGGTTAACAATGATAAGCAGCAACAACCTGATATTTGAAAGAGCAGAATACAAATAACTACAATATTTTGGGCGACAACAACAACAAAATAACCAGATGGTAATCTCGAAAAGAAAGTTCATCAGCCGATACGACTCAGTTGTCACTCAACAGCAAAATCATCGTGAACATGATGGCGGACTAGCAGCATATTCACCCAGGACAGCTCTACTATATCTACTACAGTCCTGCGAATGGATTGCATGCTGCCGCGGTTACGACTCTACGTTCAGGCAAAGTTTCGCCTAGGACGACGTAAGTTATTGCATAATCAAGTGGCGGCGACGGTGATAAACCACCAAGTAAACAAACGAGAAGCAGTCAACGGCTCGCCAGTTCAATCTACTGCGGCCTACTCTTGCCTAATACAGAGCCCCTCAAAACAACAGTCACAAAATACATAAAGTGCTGGCGATGTAAGAAATGCAACACAAGTACAAGCAAATCGAGAGCATCAGCAGTCAGCTTATGTACAAATGATGATTTTGAAAAATCTCAACCATCAACAGCTGAAGCGAAAAACAATTAATCCCAATTGTGGGACAGCAGATTCTACCAACAAACATACTACAAAAACTACAACTAAGTCAGCTACCCAGCAACAGCATTCCTACATAACACTCGAGAAGAAGATATTGATACAACGGGGTGTACATCAACAGTAGCAGCAACGTCGACTTCAACATGTACATTCACAGTAACGTCGAGACCGACGTCAACGTCGACACCATCGTCAACATGCTCAGCAACAGCAGCGTTAAACTCGAAATCGACGTCAATTTCGACACCATAGTCAACATGTTCGTCAACAACAACGTTAAGATCGACGTCAACTTCGACACCATCGTCAAAACGTACATTCACAGCAACGTCAAGACCGACAGCGACGTCAACGACAAACAAATTTTTATTATACACCATATATATATATATATATTTATACACTAGGACACGCAAAACCCAAAACAATTATTATTATTATCACACTTGTATTAAATTAAGAACACAGCAGACATAAGACAAGTTTGAAGTTTTACTGAGCCAATTTTTGTATAACGTTATAATATTATTAATTCAAGTAACAAATTGTAAATAAAATTAAAAACTATAACGTATTTATTTATTTATTTATTTATTTATTTAAAATTATTATTGTTAAATTAGTATTATTAAATTAGTATTGTCTGGAAAACATGTAACAAAACAGTATCTCACTTAAGTATAAAAAGATAATGCTGTCAACAATAATTTGAGAATAAAAAAATCAAATAACGATAAGACAAATAAACCACCAACACAAAAACAAATGTACAAGTAAAAATTTAATATCGTTTTATACGGTACTAAATTTTTCTTCCCCTAGGGTGGAGGGATGCTGTATGTCGCGATCGCAATTTCCATCCAAGCTCTCGTTAAAGTAAACTTGAAAGCCAAGCCTGAACCGCAGCACTTTGGTTGATAGCAGGAAGCTTTAGTCAAGCTTTGGAAAGCCAAGCAACCATAGCGTTTAGCATTGGTATGGATCGTGGAAGCTAGCGCTCAGTAGCGAGTTTCCAAACCTTAAAAATCATAGCTCTTTGCAGTGACCATAAAACGCTTGGTTGGAAGAAATAATACAAAAGATCCAAAACCAAACGCGGAAGAATTAAATTGAGAACGATTTAATTCTGCCGATATTGAAATTTCGCAATACAAAAATTGCGAAAGAATGGAAATTGCGACACGCGCCAACACCGGCCCACTTTGGTTCGGTCGACGGGTGCGTCAACCAAGCCAAAGTGGAGACAAGAAAAAGATTCCAACGGGAGTCTTAAAAATATAACGATACGAAGTGGTCGTAGTGGAGGTGCAGAAAACATAGCGTGCAAAAGGTTGCGGTTTTTGTAACTAAGACAATAGAGTCAAGAAAACTACAGTAGTGTTCATAGCAGAAGTAGTGTCGTCAGTGTAGAAATAAAGAAACCTAAAGATAAAAAGGAAGATTGAACCAAAACCAAAAATAAGGAGTTTCACTCGTTGTCCAGAGGACGACGGAATAAGAAGAAGACCACACATAAAATAGTTATAACAGATCAAACAACTGTTTGCAATGTAATATGGGCATAAGAGACAAACTGTTAATTGGCCGAACCCAACACCACCCACCATAATATGCAATAGAAACGATGGTAGTTATTTTCAGTTTAAAGGATATTTAGAACCAATTAAGTATTTGTATTTTAAATAATAAATTTTTGTATTTTTCTCTTGTAAAACAAAACTTCTATAGCTGAACAGCTGAAGAGCAGCTGATGACTTGTAGAGCCGGAAAGCGTGCAGAAGCCAATCAATCAATTACGTATACTAATTTTGGGCAGTCTTTAACAATTCTTATCTTGTATTCGTACTCATTCGTTACGTCTGGATTCTTCTAGTTTGGTGGAGGCTAGAGACTGAGCTTTCTGCCTGGAATACACTGGAATGTTAACGTTTAAACAAATGTGACATCTGGTTATGAATTTTTAAGACGGTTCTCTTTTATAAGTACTAAGTTGGAGTTTAAATATAGTTAGAGTATGAAAACAAACACAATTTAAATATAGTTAGAGTACTTTAGTTGGAGTTTAAAACGTGAAAACTGATATTTTAACTGAATATTATAAGCGAATGTCGCCTAAGCAAAATATAAACCTGAAAGAAAACCATGGAATCCTCGCAGACACTTGGATTGCTGGAACTAATTCAAAAACTTTACGCAGTATCTTTAAACATAATGACCTCGAAACTATAGATATAACAGCAATTTGGTATAATTGATATTTTAATTTTAAATATGTTGAGTTTTTAAATATCGATTGTATTATTCTTACATAAGTGAGACAATTTCTTCTGCCATTAGAATACAAACAAGGGAAAGTGAAAGCTTGGAAGGCAATTTATGGCACTCCATGAAATTTCGCGTTGTATCACATTTGTGTTTTGGTATGATTCGTATATACAATCAACAAGTTCAAAATTTATTAGGTAAACTTTGTTGAAAGCTTTTATCAATAAAATTATTTTGGTTTAAATAGGGATCGGAGTAGATAGGGATCCGCCCGGAAACTCCAATATTCTTTTTATTGTTCTGTTACTGAGTTATATAGCCCTTTGACATTTGAATTTATTTGCCCTACATCTCCTTAATCGTAGAAGATATACCTTAGAAATGTAAGTTACATACCCTTCATTCATGTGAAGTATGATTTCGATGACTTCGCATACTTTTGGAGAAAGCCCGATCTTAATATTTTGAGTACTTTCTTCCCACTAATTTATTTTTTTCTAAGTAAAATGTTTAATTCACCCATATAATATGTGGATGCATCAAAACTTCCCAATTAAACTCTTGCAATTTTTGACGCTCAGTCTGTGGTCAAGCGTTGCTCTGGTGGAAGACAACACCTTTCCTATTACACTAGCCGACAACTTAATATTTGTTTTTTGTAACGGGCTGTTTGACAACATATTCTAAAGGATTTTGGTCCGCTGATTCCTAAAATGATAAAATAAATAAATGTCTTTAAAGATGCATTTCCTGAACTCTCATCTAGATTTCTTCCCGGAAAATTTGGGTGCTGTAAGCGACAAGCATGAGTAAAGATTCCACCAGCAAATTATGGCAATTAAAAATCGCGATGAAGGATCCTGGGGTGATGGCGGACTATTGCTGGAGTTTTACTAGGGAACGCATGACCAACGCATTTATACATATAAGCGAAGAAGCACAAATAAAAATCATTTTTAATTTAAAAAGTATTCAAAGTAAATTTAGTATTTTTTGGTGAGTGAGGATCAATTGCCACAATATATGTAAATTTTTGCGAAAAGCACTAAATATACTTTAACACAAAGAAACCATTTCTGTGCAGATTGATATTAGGTTTAAAATTAGCGCAAATGTCCAACCTGTCAATATAAAAAATAAAAAGGGTAAAAAAGTTTGGGAACATATTTTTACATATATATTTTTTTACATATATAGTTTTTTGTCTTTTTTCTTAAAAAATTCCTGTTTTGAAGTTACGATTTCAGCAAAAAGTTTTAAACTATTTTTCGGCTTTCAAATTAATGTTACAATAAGTAGTAATGGACATCCCGCGACCACTTTTTTCGATGCTTCCGACTATTATTAGTGACACATTTCTTATCACCGATTATGAGTTAAGTTTCAAAAAAGGTCGGTTTTATGGCGTTTTATCAGCGCATCGCAGATGTTAATTCTATCATGTTTCTCTCGCTGAACTCATGAGGAACCCATATGTATATCGCCCATATGTATAACTTCTTTTGGTAGCCAGCCTTGTGTAGATGGTTTCAAACAGTTTTGTAGTCAATACCTAGCTCCATACCACTATCGAGATGTCTGATATGCTTATCTTGCTGAATTTCTTCAAGCATTTTATCAGCTTTTCTAGTGATTGGACTACCAGAGCGGGGCTCTTCTTTCACATTAAAATTACCAGAACGAAAGTGAGTGAACCATTTGCGCGCAGCAGATTTTGATTCAGCACCTTCACCGTAGACAGCACAAATTTTTTCACAAGCCTGCTCAGCGTTTTTATACGCTACACCTTAAGGTAAAGGGTATATTCACTTTATCAAGAAATGTGAAACTCATAGTGATGAAATTTTGCAGAAATATTATTTCTTGTGGTGTGCAGGTTGGTATTGAAAATGGGCAAAATCGGTCCGTGACTACGCCTATTTTTTATTAGAAACGTGATATCACCGTTCGTTTATAAGTTATGACAACTAAATTTGATTCCTGGATATTGAGTAGCATTATCCGTTAATATTCCAAATATGGGCGTGATTCGGCCACTTTTAGGTTACACAGGCAAAAGAGGGTCTTAAATGGTTATATTGTTAAATATATAAATCTGAATAAAAGTACATAACAACTTATTTTCCAATAAAACATTATAACAGCAAAACTTGGCGAGGTCCGCCCACTTTTACACTACCTATACAGTATAGCTCATGAAATCAAATTTATTACCATGGACATAAAGTTGAAATTTGAACACAATAATAAAACAAGCATGTTATTTGGTTTTGAAAACAGGGAACGACCACGCCTACTATATATACAGAGGCGTAGCTATGACTCATGGAGCCCAGGACGGTTAATCAACTTGCAGCCCCAAAAATTCCTAGAATTCAATAAGTCAATACTTGATTTCCAAAACTACCGCCCCCGACGGACTGTTATCCACTGACAGTTACGGACGAAGTGTCACCTTTCCAATAAGCGTTCAGTGGTATCGCTGCGATCAGTTTTGCCAGAGTTATTTGCAACTGACACCATCTATCGGAAGAAAAGAACTTTTTCCCAGACCCAATATTATATATCGTTTTAAAGCTAAAACACTAAGCTTCTACGATATATGCTTTTTAAAGTACCTTCATTATCCCATTTTCAAGAACAACCCAAGGGAAAAAGTCCACATTTACATAAAGGTGGTCATTACTTCCAAACTTTATAACTGCGGGCAAAATAAAATTAAAATACCCTCCCAATGCCATATTGCAAGATGACTGTATCTCATCTGCTTTAGAAAATATTCACCTTTTATTGGGTGACCTTCTTCGACCTTCAACCGCCCATAAATCCTAAACTGCGGTCAGGCCCCAAAAATAGGTCGCCTATTTCCAAAATATAGGTAAAACGTAACGGTAAAAAATGTCATCAGCAACCCCTTTAGCCCCCTAACCCCAAGTTGTTTCAAAACATCTACCGTCCCCCTGGTTCCTGAGTTATAGCCCTTTAAAATTTGAAATTATGTGCCCTATATCTCCTTAACCATAGAAGCTATCCGATTGGCATATATACCGTTAGAAACGTGTAATCATTCATATATGTAAAGTAACATTTTACCGAAAATCGCATATTTTTGGAGAAAAACTGATCTCAATATTTTTAATATTTTATTCCCCCATTAATTCATTTATTTCTAGGTAAAATGCTTAATTGACCACATAGAGGTCATTAGTTCTACACAGATATTTTTTTTATCTTAATCGGTGAAGATATTAGGAAAAAACGCTTTATGACATGTAAGTAGTTAATGATTTTTTTAGAATTCTAGTACTCCACTCTATCTAGAGTTAAGGAGATAGGAGGAGAACAAATAATTTCAAAGCGCTATAACTCTTGAACCAGGAGTTGGCGAGAAGGTTTGAAATTATGTTATTGTTTTTGTCGTCTGCATCAAAACCTACAATAACAACACGATTACAGTTTCCGGCCGGATCGTTATCTGTTCCCTTATCCTTTTAGAGTTAAGCGTTGAACACAATCGGAGCAACAGGATACAAGATACATTTTTAGCTGTCAAATTTACATGGGCTGTTATGGAGATCGAGAAAAAAGTTTGCTTTCCAGTTTGTTACTCTGGTTTGCTTTCCATTTTGTATCTTGTCTCTGGGCTAATTTCTAATTTTGACAGCAACAGAATCATTCTTGTTCTTCTTCGGTGTGTTTGTTTACATTCTGTCATGCAAAATTTGACAATTTGCATTGGGGGGTGTCGCACTAGGCATCTTAACGCCCATTTATTTAAGTTAATATTTAACGCAATTTTTATTATTATTACAAGCAATTTATTTCTGAAATATGAAAATATGCGGATTCCTATTTAAAAAAAATTTAAGAAAAAATGGAAATTCCTCTAAAAAAGGATTCAAATGTAAAAAACAGTTGAAGGTTTTCTAAGGTGGCCTCAAGTGGCCTAGTGTTACACCCACCATTAAGAATTTGACATATGAAATTTTTGTTGCTGAGCAACAGTTGCCCAGCCATTATAATTAACGCCGTGGAATTTCTTGTTGCCTGGAAATGTTGCTGTATCCTGTTGCTCCGATTGTGTTCAACGCTTTATGTAAATTTAGAATTTTCCAACCTAAAACAAATACTATATTTTATGACATGGAATATTTTACTGTTGACCGATTTCTGTAAATACAACCACTGTATGCCGCCGCCAGGATCAGAAATTAAATACCGTAATATAGAATTTCCGTGGCCAACACTTTAAGGCGAAAATCTCTCACTTTAAACTTATTTTTTAAACTGGACTTGAGATTATCATACGAGTAAATTCGATACTATGTATTGTATAACCAATATCCAAAATAATTTGAAGAACGTCATTCGAACACTGCTTTTTTTTGGCCTGAGTCCCGTGGAATCTAGCATAGTTGTTGCTTTATATGACATTCGTACTTTCGCTTTTTAAGATTTAACATAAAACTTTAAATTTTTAGTACAAACCAGAAGATTCTTTGAACGAAGTTCGTTTAAAAAAGGGACAATTTTATCACAAAGGTAAATTAAATATTAACTTAACTTAATCTTAACTTAGTTTAAAAATTAACTTTTAACTTCTATAATAAAAGTAAACTTTTTTACTTTTATTATAACAGTAAAAGTTATAAGTTGACTTATATTTATTTATTTATTCACTTATTGTGATGACTTTTTTGAAATAAAAGTCTTTTAAAAGCAGGGTTCGGAATATATCCCTCAAACGAACAACTTTTTTTATATCCCTCACAAAAAAACGACCTCAAAAGATGAAAATCTGTTTTGACTCATGAGCGATTTTTATTTTTTCATCTTCGTTCAAAAAAATACATATCGCTCACGTTCAAAATAATTTCGATCTTCCAACAAAACTATCACTTGGGATGAAAAAATTTCTTATCTTCAAGTATTTCAATCAATCAAGTTCAAAACATTTCGTTTGTTGACGAATAGCGATCGCAGAAGATGAGGAAACTTCGGCTTTCGTGCCATAACGATCTTCGGTGATGAAAAAAAGGCTGCGCAGGCAAAGAATCAATCTTTGAAGATGAAAATAATTTCGACGCAGGATCGAAAAAAGCAGCGGAGCAGAGTTGAACAGCATGGGTTTTGTTGGTGTTTGGATGGTTTGCTTCGCGGCAGAGACAATTGCTTGAAAATGAAGTTTTGTTTGTGTTTCGTATGAATATGTTTTTGTTGGATTTGATATACGATGAATTAAAATTAATTTTGCATGGTGTGGAGTATGAGGGAAAGCTGTAGATACGTAAGTAAATAGCTAAAACAAATATTGGAATATAATAAAATATTCTATTGTAATATATTCTATATATGTACATATTTCTATTACAAATTTTTATTATGAATTATGTATGTATTAAGCAGGGTTCGGAAATGCTCGATCTTGCTCGCTCTTTTCCGCTCCAGCTCGCTCTTTCAAGCTCAAAAGAGCATTTATTTTCAGAAGCGCGAGCGAGCAGGAGCGGCAAAAAAAAAATTTTCAGGGCTCCTGCTCGCTCCAAAGAGCATTTTTTTCAGGAGCGCGAGCGAGCAGGAGCGGCAAAAAAAAAATTTTCAGGGCTCCTGCTCGCTCCAAAGAGCATTTTTTTGCAGGAGCGCGAGCGAGCGAGCAGGAGCTGCAAAAAAAGGAGCGCTGAAGCTGAGCTGTTTCTGAGCTGATGGTAGGTAGCAAGTAAATAATTTGTTCAATATTTATAATTTTGAAACAAGTCAAAGACAATAAAAAAAACTTTGTGAAATATGTATTTCTTATTTTTTAACACTCTGAACATTTTTTGGTAAGCTCTGGTGAAGAATTAGGTCCAAATTGCCAAATTTCAAAGAATCGCTAAAAAGAGGTAATGGTTTTATTGCTGTTTATTCTTCTTTTTTCATGTGGATGTAGCTACCGTTTCCACGAATAGCCAGGTACTTAATAATACAATATATATACATAAGTATATATATGTATGTATACTTTACGAATATAACACATACTCTCACATACGCAAGGTACTTTTTATCAGCGAAGTGCCATTTACAATTGACAGTTCATCATGATTTTTTTACCTAACGCGTTGTTTTTCAAAAAACGCATCTAAAAAATGCAAATTTGAAACGCATGCACATGCCTGGAGAATTCCATCGTAGGCTGAAATTGTAAGTACTTATATATGAAATAACCCTTTGTCAAATTCTATGTAGATTACGGTATTCTTGCATTAGATGCTTCGATCAGAAAACAATGATGAATGAAATTAAGGCAATAAATAGCAATAAACTATTTTTAAGCGATTCTTTGAAATTTGGCAATTCGGAACTAATTCTTCACCAGAGCTTATCAAAAAATGTTCAGAGTGTTAAAAATTAAGAAATACATATTTCACAAAGTTTTTTTTATTGTCTTTGACTTGTTTCAAAATTATAAATATTGAACAAATTATTTACTTGCTACCTACCATCAGCTCAGAAACAGCTCAGCTTCAGCGCTCCTTTTTTTGCCGCTCCTGCTCGCTCGCGCTCCTGAAAATAAATGCTCTTTGGAGCGAGCAGGAGCCCTGAAAAATTTTTTTTGCCGCTCCTGCTCGCTCGCGCTCCTGAAAAAAAATGCTCTTTGGAGCGAGCAGGAGCCCTGAAAATTTTTTTTTGCCCCTCCTGCTCGCTCACGCTCCTGACAAAAAATGCTCTCTGGAGCGAGCAGGAGCCCTGAAAATTTTTTTTTGCCGCTCCTGCTCGCTCGCGCTCCTGAAAAAAAATGCTCTCTGGAGCGAGCAGGAGCCCTGAAAATTTTTTTTTGCCACTCCTGCTCGCTCGCGCTCCTGAAAAAAAATGATCTTTGGAGCGAGCAGGAGCCCTGCAATTATTTTTTTGCCGCTCCTGCTCGCTCGCGCTCCTGAAAAAATGCTCTTTGGAGCGAGCAGGAGCCCTGAAAATTTTTTTTTGCCGCTCCTGCTCGCTCGCGCTCCTGAAAAAAAATGCTCTCTGGAGCGAGCAGGAGCCCTGAAAATTTTTTTTTGCCGCTCCTGCTCGTTCGCGCTCCTGAAAAAAAATGCTCTCTGGAGCGAGCAGGATCCCTGAAAATTTTTTTTTGTCGCTCCTGCTCGCGAGTGCGAGCGAGCAAGAGCGAGCATTTCCGAACCCTGGTATTAAGTAATGTATTAGAAAAACATTAATTGCTAGTTTTGCTGGAAATGGTTAACCCTTTCTGGGAGCTCGTTACGGATATATGCAATAAATTTTTCAGGTAAGCATTTGAATACATATGTACATGTATGAATGGAAGGCAAATTTGTATATCGGCCTTGAAAATAATTACTTTTGGAATGAAAAAGGATTGATTATTAGAGGGCCAACAGGTAACAAATTTTATAAAGGAAGAATTGTTTGAATTCATGTTTCAAATAGCCGTCGGATAATAAAATTGATGAATGTAACGCGGCACAATCTGTGCTTTCAATCGGAGAGCAAATACTCTCAATTAATGTTTTTCTAATACATTACTTAATACATACATAATTCATAATAAAATTTGTAATAAAAGAATGTATAAAATATATCAGAATTACTTATTAAAAAAACCAATTTACTTATTAATATTTTTACACATTAATATTTTACGTATTTTGCTTTACTACAAATTTCCCTCATACTCCACACCATGCAAAATTAATTTTAATTCATCGTATACCAAATCCAACAAAAACATATTCATACGAAACACAAACAAAACTTAATTTTCAAGCAATTGTCTCTGTCGCGAAGCGAACCATCCAAACACCAACAAAACCCATGCTGTTCAACTCTGCTCCGCTGCTTTTTTCGATCCTGCGTCGAAATTATTTTCATCTTCAAAGATCGATTCTTTGCCTGCGCAGCCTTTTTTTCATCACCGACGATCGTTATGGCACGAAAGCCGAAGTTTTCTCATCTTCTGCGATCGCTATTCGTCAACAAACGAAATGTTTTCAACTTGAGGGATCGAAATATTTGAGGATAAGAATTTTTTTCATCCCAAGTGATAGTTTTGTTGGAAGATCGAAATTATTTTGAACGTGAGCGATATGTATTTTTTTGAACGAAGATGAAAAAACATATTTATCAGTAAGGATGGAAATATTGTTATCTTCAGTGAGGGATATAAATTGAGCGATATAAAAAAGAAACGTTTTCCGAACCCTGTTTAAAAGTCTTTTGAAAAAAAAATGCCTTGTGGCGAACTGTGGAGGAACATGAATACATACATACAATATGTATGTATATATGTAAAAATTAACGAAGCTTAATGCATTAAACACAATCGGAGCAACAGGATACAAGATACATTTTTTGCTGTCAAATTTACATGGCCTCTTATGGAGATCGAGAAAAAGTTTGCTTTCCAGTTTGTTGCTCTGGTTTTCGTTTCATTTTGTATCTTGTCTCCGAGCTATTTCTAATTTTGACAGCAACAGAATCATTCTTGTTCTTCTTCGGTGTGTTTGTTTACATTCTGTCATGCAAAAATTGACAATTTGCATTATGGGGATGTCACACTAGGCATCTTAACGCCAATTTATTTAAGTTAATATTTAACGCAATTTTTATTATTATTACAAGCAATTTATTTCTGAAATATGAAAATGCGGCATTCCTATTTAAGAAAAATTACTCAAAATATTTACCAATTCCTAAAAGAAATGGAAATTACACTAAAAAAGGATGGTGGCGAAAATGTAAAAAACAGTTGAAGTTTTTCTAAGGCGGCCTCAAGTGGTCTAGTGTTACCACCATTAAGAATTTGACATATGAAATTTTTGTTGCTGTGCAACAGTTGCCCAGCCATTATAATTAACGCCATGGAATTTCTTGTTGCCTGGAAATGTTGCTGTATCCTGTTGCTCTGATTGTGTTTAATGCTTAACATTCTTTGCTTGTCTTTCTTTACTCATGACACAATATTAATGTTTTTATTAGATGTTTTATTTGATAAAATCTGGTCAATTTTGACTTCAGTTTTACTTTTCAGCTTAATACTTTACAACTTAAAGAAATCAGCTTGAATCACCAGAAAATACTTTTATTTCAAAAAGTTTAGAGGAAAAAGTAATCAAAAAACTGTTTTCAATGACTGAAATAAGTCACAGAATAACTTTTATTAAATATTTCTAAATTATAAAATGGTTTAATCCAAACTACATAACAGGAAAAAATGTTTAAAAAAAAAAGAATTCCAAACAGCAAATATGCACCAGAGTTTTGGTCAATTGCGGACGCTATTGAACATAATATACCTTGCACCCAAGGCATGGCATAGGAGACTTGGAGTTTGGGTTGGGAAGCCGCACATTGGCTTATATAAACTGATAGAAGAGCTAGCTAAGGAGAGTGTCGTGGTGAAAACCACAGTTGATAAACTCAAACGTTGCGAACGTCTGCCGACCAAAAAAAGGCAAATACAAAAGGAAGCGTACATACAAAATGTTTTTAAAAACCTTGTGAATACGCGAAAACTAGATTATCTTGTCCAAATTTCGACTATATTTCTCTTGATTAAACCATCTATATTTAAATTAGTTTTAAATAGTTTGTAAAATTATGAAAAATAAGGCATTTGTCATTTCTTAATTTCATTATTATTAAATTTAAAGTTAGGTAAAAGTAAAAATTATAAATTTTTTCGAGATTTACTTCACTTTCGAAATTTTGTTTTCTGTTTTTTTTTTTATTCTCAAGATTTTGTTTTAATATTTTAATTTTTCAAGTTTTTGATTTTCCAAATTCTGATGCACCTCGAAAATACTTTAATAAGAGTTATTTTGTGATTTTTATTTTTAAAAGTTATTAATAACTGTTATTCAAAAGACTTTTGATATAAGTTATAAAAGTTTCAACCTCTGAGTCTTTTCGATCTGATTCAAATCTTACATTCATAGATGCATAAATTTGTGTATTGCAAGTAAAACTCACCGTGTACATCAGAATGAAGGAACCTTTGTAGCGGGCTATAATAAATTAATTGAAACAGAACACAGTCCTATGATGGACAATAAACGAAGGGTACAGTGTAATTAACGATCTACTGCATAAAAATATCTCATATGTCCTTAAAAAGGCGATTTTTTCAACGGTGTTGGAAAATGTTCCATCAATTCCGAAAGGGTCACTCAATGGAGCGCAGAGCTTTGAAATTAGTGAATTTAGTATTACAGAAGTGAATGTTGGCAGCGGAATTCCTGAACTAGATGAAAATTTGGATTTCGGCTATGCTGCTCTGGAAGAAAAGGTTCTCGTAAATGATATTTTCGGTATTACTTCCGACTTGGAAAGTACAAGAAAGTTACTTAAAATTCTAATATTATCAGGTTCAAATTCGCAAATCAAAGAGGATGATTTTGTTAATACAGTAACTTATATTAGAATTGTCATGTTATAAGTGAATTTTATTCTTTCTCTGTTCAAGAAACCCAAAGAAAAATCCTTGAGCAATGGAAAAAATACCTTCAATGATGATCAGTCATCTATCGAACATTTTCGAAGTTTCGATTCATCAAATCTAAAAAATTGGTAATAAAAATAGTAAAAAAATTTTTGTATAGTATGTTTTAAAAGTGCGTTTAAAACTTATTTTTTAAACTTCTCCGTACTTTACATAGCTAACAGAAAAATCCGCATGCATAGAATTTTAGTATTATTATCATCGATGTTCCAATTAGTTCTCATGCGCTCGCTAGCGAACTTCAAGTAAATAATATAATGTTCGTTAGTCGCGAGTAACAGGGCTATTCTCGTTGTCAGCTTGACATGAAATTGGAAAGACAAATTGCCACAGTTTTTGTCAATGCTTTTCACATTGGTATTCTGGTTGTCAATTGACACAGTGAAAGCTTTAATTTCAGTAAAATGCTGAAAAGCTTAGTGTTACAGAAACCAAAATGTCATTTTTGACAAATAGAAAATTAAATGTCAAAAGAAAATACGAACGGACTACGGCAGTGCAGCTGGCGCACTATGTGCAGTTCATGTCCACCATGTGTGGAATTTGATGAATATCAAAGAATATATATAATATTATATATTAAAAACATCGTATGGAATGGGAGGGCCCACTTCCCCCCGTTTAGATGGGAGGGGCTATTTTATAAAAACCCGACTTAACATCGAAAAAAAAAATATTAAAAAATAATGGTTTGACCTAGATAACCTTTGCTTGCTGATTTACAAAGCCAAGTATCCGCTTCTTAATATCCTTTTTAAATTAGGTTCCTATGTCGAACAGTTTTTGAGAAAATTAATTAATTAAAATTTGGAAAATAAATTCCTAAAAAAAATTTTTGATCGCAATTTTTTTTTAAAAATTACGGTTTGAAGTATAAAAATTTTTGCGACCATAAAATTCTTTAATCAATTCAAACCGGAAGAATCTATGTTTTGTAGTTTCCAATAAAAGTGAAAATGAAGCTGTTTTTTGACAAGTTGTCAATATTGCTATTCTGGCTGTAAAATAAAAGCCCTTTTCTTTACAATTTTATCAAGTGCTAAATAGCTGTTGACAGTTGACAAAAGTGTCAACTAAAGGATGACAACGAGAATAGCCCGGTAAGACTTAATTAGAATAGCGCTGCTTGTTTGCTAGTAAATCTGAACGCAGTTATTCCCTCTTATCCTGCATTCCAATCGGAATTTATGCTAAATCAGAATGGAATTCCGTATTTGTGGTGGTGTTCTGCAATCCGATCGAGTTTCACATTTCGAAAGACATGAAATTCCGATTCGAACTTATATAATAATGCAGCTGTTTTTGAAGAGAATAAAACCAGTGAGTAATGAGGTGTCTCTTTTTTTCGTATTGATTAAACCTCTCAAAAATGACAATAGAATCAATTGTATTGTGCGTGTATTGTATTTTATTGGAAGGTAAGTTTTCAAAGATGTCTGCATTTGTTTTTTGGATTACACTAGCCTACAAATTAACACTTTTTTTTTGTAACTGGCTGTTTGACAACATATTGTAAAGGATTTTGGTCCGCTGATTCCAAAAATGATAAAATAAAAAAAATGAAACGAGCCGTTTTCGAGATAATCGGTTTTTAAATTTTTGGCCAATTTACGTTAAGGTCCATCCACTTGAAGAGCCACTACAACTGACATATGTAACCGATTCGATTACAATTAAGATTAAATTAAAGAGGAAAGATGCACGCATATTTTTTGCTAACATTGTTTTAAAATCCGAAAGATAGTTTAAAAGCTTTCGCTGAAATCGTAACTTCAAAAGAGGAATTTTTTAAGAAAAAAGGCAAAAAACTGCTATATATCTGTACGTAAAAATATGTTCCCGAAACTTTTTTACCCTTTTTATTTTTTATATCGATAGATTGGATCAAAAAAATCTGCACAGAAATGGTTTCTTGGTGCGCGTTTAAGTAAATTCAGTGCTTTTCGCAAAAAATACTAAATTTTGAAAAAAAAGATAAATAAATACATTTTAAATTAAAAATGATTTTTATTTGTGCTTCTTCGCTTATATAAGTGGGTTGGTGCTTCCCTAGTCAAACTCCAGCAATAGTCCGTCATCATAGTTGCACCCCAGGATCCTTCATAGCGCTTTTCAATTGCCATAATTTGCTGGTGGAATCTTTCCCCATGCTCGTCGCTTACAGCACCCAAATTTTCCGGGAAGAAGTCTAGATGAGAGTTCAAGAAGTGTATCTTCAAAGACATTCGAGCTCCTTTTAATATAAATTTGCTGAATGTGCTATTGGCTTCGTTACTGTTGCAACATCAGCCTAGCTTATGCGAACATTTTTAGTCCTAGCAATCCTATTACATTTAGTTAAACAAATATAGCAATTATTTTATTTATTTTGCCTATTTTCCGGTTTATATAGTCCGCAAACATAGCAAAACTTGTTCGGATCTTGATTGCAGAAGAAATTCGGCATTTTGCTTAAAAAATATAAGTTTGAAAAACACAACACGACTCTTCAAAGTAAAATTTCGACTGATGCAAAAAAGAAAAAACTGCGAAAAAGTAAAAAAACGTAAGGTGGAAGTACCTACATCTGAACTAATAGCGGTAAAAGGATGCATCGGGAATAGGATCCAGGTAAAGCCGATTTTAATGGGTTTCTAGGAAATGATAATCGCGGAAAGTCCAAAAACATTGTTCACAAACAAATGCACGTACTCAAGTACAAACTCACATGCATCGGGAATAGGATCCAGGTAAAGCCGATTTTAATGGGTTTCTAGGAAATGATAATCGTTTGACTAGGGAAACACCAACCCACTTATATAAGCGAAGAAGCACAAATAAAAATAATTTTTAATTTAAAATGTATTTATTTATCTTTTTTTTCAAAATTTAATATTTTTTGCGAAAAGCACTGAATTTACTTAAACGCGCACCAAGAAACCATTTCTGTGCAGATTTTTTTGATCCAATCTATCGATATAAAAAATAAAAAGGGTAAAAAAGTTTCGGGAACATATTTTTACATACAGATATATGCAGTTTTTTGCCTTTTTTCTTAAAAAATTCCTCTTTTGAAGTTACGATTTCAGCGAAAGCTTTTAAACTATCTTTCGGATTTTAAAACAATGTTAGCAAAAAATATGCGTGCATCCTTCCTCTTTAATTTAATCTTAATTGTAATCGAATCGGTTACATATGTCAGTTGTAGTGGCTCTTCAAGTGGATGGACCTTAACGTAAAGTGGCCAAAAATTTAAAAACCGATTATCTCGAAAACGGCTCGTTTCATTTTTTTTTATTTTATCATTTTTGGAATCAGCGGACCAAAATCCTTTAGAATATGCTGTCAAACAGTCCGTTACAAAATGGCTGTCGGTCAGTGTTATTATTTAATTAAGAGAATTTAAAAATAGTAAGACGAAAATAAGTGAAAATCGAAGAGCGATTTAAATACTAAATGATGAGAGACCACAGCAATCCCATGGATATCGCAGATTCGGTGTAAATACAATGTTGATCGTTTGCTGTAACTCAAATTTTAAAATAAAATGCCAATATTCGTAGATAAATAAATTACATTATAAGCATAAGGAACTATAAGTGTTTTATGTAAACATATATGTAACGTAAAACAACTTTCGTATAACTCATTAAAAAATCTTTAATCATTCCATAATAATGGATTCCAAATCCATAATCAATGAAACACACAACAAATCAAATTCACAGACGAAAAGTTGATCAGATTACTTCCGACAAAAAATCTCCGATAAATCGGAATGCAGAACATCCCAATTCCGATCAATTTGCAAATGTCGGGTTCGAACAACCGAATCGGAATACAGAAGCCCTCCGAGCAAAACTGATTGGAATCAAATCCAAATTTCTGTAAATCAGAATGCAGAAGAAGGCTGATTATTATTTTAGAAATTTAATTACAACATATTTTCGGAGACAATACTAGCAAACTGAAGACAATCGATTGTTTAATACATCCATTTTCCTATTTGTAAACAGCCATACCTAGGCGGACATTCGAATGAACCCACAACCTCATGGTTGGTAAGTGAATATGTTACCCATCGCACCACCGAGAATTAAAATCCTGAAATAAATGTTATTGTTGTTCTTAATTTGTGTCCATTTATTAACATTGCCTAACGAGTATTAATCGTAAATCTTTTTTACTATTTTCGTATACAAAATGTTACTTTTAATTATACATAAATTAAAGGTTAAAAATTATTTGAAATACTTTTTTAAATCATCTCTTTAAGCCCTCCTGAATCTATGCAGTTTGGAAATTCAGATAATTTAAAAATTTTGCATATAGATACGGAAGGTCAGGTAATATACTTGTATAATAGATTCTGATCGAATCGATTCTTTCAAGATAATAATACTTGTTATTAATAATACTCATATATACAGAGTTCTGGAGTGGATGAACAAATTCCTCCTACAACATTGAAGGACTTAGCCCGTTGTTCTAAAGGAATACATTTTATTGTGAAGAGACCTAACAATCATAGAACCAATCGCTGCCGAAAAACGCTTACATTTGATGAGTTCGTAAAATTAACGGATAAGGAACTTCGGTGCTCATGGGATCAGTACGAAGAGAAACAATGTCTTTCTAGACAAGAAATAAAAGTAGTACAGAAGAATAAATATGGAAATGGCTTCGAATTGCATCTTGCTCCAAGCAGGAAGTAAGCAAAATTAAAATTTCTCATATTTATACATATTGTATGTCTATGTATACTAGGTGGGGTGAAAAGTAACCTCCTTGACCGCCAGAATGAGCTGCTACTTCAAAAAAGGTTATGGTGCCTTGAAGTCCGTTCATATTTAGGCAGACATGCCAAATTTCAGTGCGATACTGTACGATAAACAAAACCAAGTTTTGACAGCTGATTGTTGTTCACGTATTTGGCATCCGATTTTCGTTCTCTCATAAAACATTATTTTTTGAGAGGCTAAAATTAAAATTGAAAACGACTAAAATTACTATGTACATATTTTTTTTAATGTGAAAACATGCATTCCCACAGTTAAGAAATCTTCTGTTATGTTATCCTGTAATTTTTTACTGCACATAAAATACGCAGTAACAATTTGACATAACACGTTATGTCATGCAATATAATAATTGTTACAATGTGTTTGTAACAATTGTTAATTAAATTAAATTGCATTAACATTTAACAATTGTTAAATGTTGTTTGTTTACATTTGTTTTATATCAGAGTCCGTCGGCTCTTGTTCAAAAATTATAGAAAAATTGGGAAATCCTCAACCTTTTCGTTGTCCTCTATATTAGAATGGCCGGACACCCTCTTGACCTAGAAGTTTTACAGCTTCTTTGCATCTACGGACCACTTCCAAGTCCGCTTTGATAGCTGGTTGGCTATCCGAAAAAATTTTAGAACATTTTACCTCCATTATACCGACATTTCGACCGAAAGACTGTGTTGGAGCTATGTAATCTATTTTCATAATTGTTATTTTTACAAAAGAATCCATCGGTATATAAATGGATAATAAATATGGTTTAGCTCCCCAGGTTGGAATTCCATTCGTTCCTACTCAATATAAAGAATTGCACTGGAGTCCTAGAACATATTTCTTGAACACTGTCACAATCCAATTCTTTTAGTATTGCTGCTGTTACTAAGACGGAATAAATGTCTTTAACCCTAATTTATTTTGTTCTTTATGAAGGGTTACTATCACTAAATAAGGACAATTATATCGATTAGAACCAAGAAAAATGTAGTCGATTCATCGATTCGGACCTGTTCCATTTGAATTCAAATAGGACAGATAATGTGAAAGTGTGCGACCACACCCATTGTTTCGCGAATCTTAATACAGATTTTTCGGAAATTAGGTAATGCTATTCATATTCTTGTTAGTTCTTAATATATACATAACTAAGCTTCCAATAGGGTATTGTTTATTTTGTTGCGTGTGGTATTATATATGTATGTATGTATATTGTTAGTACTAAAAAAGAACAGTAGTGTAAATAAATTCAAATTATCTTTTGATTCCATTTGATTCCAAAATACTCTTATGCCGTTTTCTGAATTATAGATCCGCAATTAAATTTAATTGTGTCAAAACTACAAAGTATTCCCGATTTAGAAATTCAAGCGAACACGTTAATATTATCAACGAAATTGTTGTTAATTCGATTGACAAACAACAATCTGTAGAGCTAACTACCAAATGCGAAGATACTTTCCTTACGTCTCTAAAAAGACGAAAGTCTAAAAGTACAAACAACATTATTATTCACACTACTGCAGAAAATGCTGAATTGAAATACGGAAAACGAGTTTGTCTTGGCACCAATCAGGTAAAACTGTGTTGAAATATGTATAGTATGTCAAATTTAACGCCTAAACTTGTAGATATTCCGTTTAATAACCAACAACCATAAACGAATCTCACCAGGACACTCAATAATAATAACATTACTAAATACTTTACAAGAATCCCGAACGGAATCTATTGATGCGAAAATATTTATTTTTAATGCTATTGACCGTAAAGGTGCAGCATTGACTTTTCATGCATTATTGGGTAGTTAAACTACATACATATATACATACATATAATCATTGAAGTTAACTCTGATAAACTTTTCAGAACTTACCACTAGTAAATTCGTTGTCATGACAAAAGACGAAAAAACATCCGAAATAGAAAAAATCTTTCTTGGTCCGTCTTTTGAGAATATGTTTAGCTTCAATGGTTTTGAAATAAGCTTTTCAAAACGTCTTTAATAATACAAAAATGTTTTTTGTCATGAATTTCAAATTGTTTTTTTTAAATAACTTTTATGTACCGGGGAAAAAGTCTTGTGTTCCATGAGTGACGCTCGGAGGAAACTATACAATACTTTAACATATATTATAATATAGAGAATGTGGAATCAGCCAACCTCGTAAGAATTTTTTTTTTAATATGATAGATGGGCAGATCGGGAAAACTTACGGACAGACGAAAAAATATTTAAACATATTTATATATAGACGATGTATGTAGCTGAGTGATCGAACCGTGTGTAGCGAACATATGTTCGCTTTGCATGTAAAGGGCCCGGGTTCGAACCGCAGTACATTTGATTTTTATACTCTACACCGTAAGTTTAGGGGTATATTCAATTTGTCAGGAAATGTGTAACGCATAGAAATAGAATATATAGATATTGGGTTTAAGAAAAAGTTCGTGGCGTTTTTTTGATAACATTCAACTGGTTTTTTAATAGTCTGAAATTTAATTTATTTAAACCAAATATGCTCCATTATTATCTACAATATTTTGCCATTTTTCGGGTAGAGCCATCGGTGAAGAACTTCTGTGGTTTCTGGTTGAAAAACTGAATGAAGTGGTTTTCACAGGCTTCCATTGAACGCAGCTTAATTTCTACTCAGAGTTCTGCAGAGATCGGAACAAGTGGTAGTCTGATCGTGCTATGTCTGGAATGATATGGTGGATGCATTAAAACTTCCAAATTAAACTCTCGCAAAAGTGTGTGGTCGAGCGTTGTCATAGTGGAAGACAACGTCTTTCCTATTAGTCAATTCCGGGCGTTTTCTTTCAATTACCTGTTTCCGATTATCATACGTGACCCATTTCTTATCACCGGTTATGACACGTTTCAAAGAGGCATTCATTGCATTTCAGCAGCGCATCGCAGATGTTAAGGCTGCTCGCACACTGCATGCGTTTTTCGTTCGTGCGAATTCTGACGAAAACATGCTAACGATCTCAATGCATGTTATCCCATTTGAAGGGGATCGTTCGCACGATTTCTGACGAAGTGTTTTTCTTTTTTGTTCAATTAGTTATGCAGGTGATGAAATTCACCAAAATGACTTCTTTTCGCGAAAACTTCCTCTTGAAAAATTTTCCTTTTAGATAAGAATTTTCTAATAAAAAAAAACGTCATCAACCGTGTCCATTATGTTATGGGCCAGAATTCGCACGAACGAAAAACGCATGGAGTGTGAGAGCAGCTTAATTCTCTCTATCAAATTTTTCTCGCTCACCTCATGAGGAGCCCATATATCGAGCTTTTTTTGGTAGCCAGCCTTGTGTAGATGGTTTAAAACAGTTTTGTGGTCAATGCCTAGCTCCATATCAATATCGACATGGCTGATATGCTTATCTTGCTGGACTTCCCCAACAATTTCATCAGCTTTTCCAGTCATTGGACGAGCAGAGCGTGGTTCATCTTTCACATTAAAATTTGCAGAACGAAAGAGAACAAACCGTGCAGCAGATTTTGATAAGGCACCTTCACCGTAGACAGCAGAAATTTTTTTAAAAGCCTGCGCAGCGTTTCTCTATTTGTCGTAATAATACTGCAAAATATAGCTAAATTTTTTATTATTTTTCTTCGTTTTTGAAGATAAACCACTTTATAATATATATATAGATATAACCACCAATTTCAGTCGTGGACAGTTACAGTTACGGTCGAAGTGTCACCTTTCCAACAACAATTCAGTGGTATCGCTGTGATCAGTGTTGCTAGAATTATTTGCATTTGACCCCACCTATGGGACAACCGCCACGAAATTTTTCCCAGACCCAATATATTCCTGATCTGCGTACACCTCCAGAGTAGATTTAGCCATGTCCGTCTGTCTGTCTGTCTGTTGAAATCGCGACCTCAGGACAACCGGTGAAGATGTAATGAAATTTTGAAGAAATATTCTTTGTTATAGTGTGCAGGTTGGTCTTGAAAATGGGCAAAATCGATCAACAACCACTCCTACTTTGTGTTCCAAATGTGACAACAGCGTTCGGTTTTGAGTTGACAACAAAATTTCATACCCAGGTATAAAGTAACATTATCCGTTAATATGCCAAATATGGGCGTGGTCCGCCCACTTTTAGGTTACACCGGCAAAAGAGGGTCGTAAATGGTTATATTGTTAAATATATGAACTTCCTGAATAAAACTTTACATAACAACGTATTTTCCAATAAAACATTATAACAGCAAAACTGGGCGCGGTCCGTCCACTTTTACACTACTTATACAGTATAGCTCATGAAAACAAATTTATTACCACGGAAATAAATTTTACATTTGAACACAATAATAAAACTATTAAGCTAATTATTTTTTTTTTAACAGGTAACGATCACGGTACTATTTATCCAGTTTTTTGTAATATATTTTAGTTATATTCGAATTCAATATGAAATCTTAGAAACAATTTTTTTTATATTCTATTAATTTCTTTTATTATGCTACTTATAATAGTTTTATAAAATGTGGTACACGGAAATAAAAAACAACACAAGGGCACAACAAGGGCATATCATATTTTTGCAAGTATCATAATGTAAGAATTGCTACATCCGATGTCTGTCTGTCATCCCATTATTGCGAATATACATAGTAATACGTTAAAAATTGCGTTCTTAAAATGATTTTTTGTATTTCATAAAGTAATACATAACTAATGATAAGTTCTTAAATTTTTTAATAAACAATCAAATCCCTATTTGTTGCGCTAGATCGATGTAGATACGCAACGAAACGAAACCAAGAACGGTTGCAACAAGTGCTTTTATAGCAAGAGACAACCAAGACCCAAACGAAAGCACAGAAAATAAACCATCTAACCAAACACCCTTGAATAAGGTCGCAATCAATAATAAGGTAACTACTGGTTTCAATGCCTTATTTAAATCATGCCGAGTAAAAAGCCAGATCAATGTTGTTGTTGTAATATGTTGGATCTGTTAAAAATATGGTCATTATTCTTCGACTACAAAATGGAATCGTACCATAAAACCTACCAACAAAATGTTCGATTCTAAACATTTAAGAATATATATCCAGCTAAATTCTGTGCCACGTGCTCCTACCCATAGCATTATACCGCGAGAGAGAACCACTTCCGAAGCAGACCAACCTAATCCAGCAGTAATTAATTTGTTATGGCCTTTTCCAGGTATTCTCGATAGTATAACGGCAAATCCAAGAAAATCGGCAACATCAATACTGCAGCGAAGAAACTCCTAAAATTGATATAAATTTAGCAGATACATCAAAAAATAGTAAAGCGGTTAAATTCGTTAATTATAAATAAATATAAAACAATTTTTAAAAATCTTCCTAATGTTATTAGGAGTTAGGGTTATTAAGAGTTCCAAGTAACGAATTGGAAACTTTATTAATATAACTTAGAAATGGAGTTATATGTACGGTCATCAATAATATAACAATCATCAATTAATTAGAATTATCTCTTTAGTTTTTTGTTGTACACAAGAGCGATATCTTCAAACTGGGTGAAACTTTATTAAGAAAACTTAGAAATGGAGTTCTATGGCCATCAACTGAAACGACCTTTTCGGCTCGGCCCTCCTAAGGCGGGGTTTCTTTATAGGGTCTTTGGACCCTATATAAGGTATTTGGACCTTGTCTAGAGCCGGGGTAGACTCACGGTTGTCCAGGGTCGTATATCAAGAAATTATATTGAAAGACCTATGTTCGATGTTATTTAGAAAGTTTATTCTCGTAATTCAACTCTTATTATTTTATCTTTATCCATTAACAATGCTTCTTACTTCTAACGATGCCGATGTGCTTTTAAGAACGTGTTGTTGCACTAGGCAACCGTATACTATTGCAGTGGAAAACTGCGTTATGCTGTGGCACAAAAAACTGCGTTGTTGTGGCGGCGGAAACTGTGGTGCAGGGAGGTGGAGCCGGCCGTGTCTGCTACGCTTGTGTGTTCAGCGGCTAGCGATCGCGTGCTGTTCGAATTTGAATTTGTCTATCTGCAAGAAGCTTCAGGAACGAGAGCGGAGCTCTCTTATTTATGTCACTCGACTATCTTCTTCTTCCAAGCGTTGACTCGATTCCCTCGGCACAACACATATAATGCTTGCACATATATCTTATTCTAACTCGTATTATGAAAGTATAATACATACTCATGAAAACAGGTTTTGTATGTATACTATTGTGTCGATATCGGGAAAATAAACAATGCTTGTAAATACTTATGATTACATGTATATATTCTAGGTTTTATTTATAGAAAAGTATGGTATGGTAAAATAATACCGTATAGTAAGGTAAGTTATGAATTATACGTTATGAAAAATACATTAAGAGAAGTTTGTGCGACAGTTTCGCCAGTGTCGTGTAATCACATCTCCCCGTTATTTACTGGAGGAACAAAGAACTCGTTCGGGTCCCTCTCGTGAGATGTGAACCAGCCCTTCTACTGTCGTCAGGAAGCTCACCCGTTGCCCCTTCCGCTTGTCCACTTTAGCACGTTGAATTGCCGTGGCTAGCCCCGTTGGAATGTCAACGAAGCCAGCTCTTCCCAACCCGCCGTTGTAATAACTTCTTTCGCCTCGCCTTCGTCTCGGGTGGATCCTTTCTGATTCCGTGGTTGCGGTGTCTCTTTAATCCTATCAAGGCACGTCTTCTTCGGTTGTGCGTGTGTCCCCTTCGGTATCGCCAAGGCACGTCTTCTATGGTTGTGCGGCTGTGGTGTCTTTACCGGTTTTCTCGATGCACATCTTAGGTCGTGCGGCTATGGTGTCTTCTTTGGTCTCATCAGCGTGTTTTTTTTTCGATGGGACCTGTTCCGCTATTTCTGCAAGGATACGTGCGAAACGCAAGTTCGGGAACCTTGGGCGCCTTCTGCTGGTGCCGGCTAATGCATGGATAATGCTAGCAATTCGTGACCGGCATTCTAGGTAATCACTCGGACTTTGCTACGTAACGTAACGAACGAACTGTGGTGGATTTAAAAAGTGTTGTCGTGAACTTTTGTGGTTCATGTCCGTGCTAAGTTCGCTACGAATTTAACTTAACGCTGTTTATAATACCCACATACCAATCTATTTACCAATATGGCAACACTTTTATTTACAAATAAATACACACAGCGATTTTTGGGACTTTTTTCCTTTCTATCTTCTATGCCATTCTATTCCTTGCTATGCTATGTTTTTTAACTATGTCGGACTAATCAGGGCTTCAGTATTAAATTTGTACGGTTTAGAACTTAGTGTCAGAGAACTGCAAAGAATATAATAGTTGTTACCTGCGCAACGAATAACGAATAAATATTTGTGCAAAGGCACATTCGTATTTTAAATTTAATGCACGAACCTTAGTCATAATCGTTCTAAAGCTAACAACGAAAATAATCGCCACGAAAAGTTCGAATCAACAAAACAATCGCAAAAAGTTTTCGAGCTTTAATAGTTTGAATAACGCCACGGCAAATAAGTGCGATTATATGTATATGTAAATACTTACATAAGTAAGATCATATACATATGTACATATAATCAAATCTGAAATTGAAGCTGTGCAACATTCTTAGGAATATTGGCAGACTAAATTTGTTTGGAACTTTAGTACACTAGATTTCCAAAGAATTTTTTGTCGTTTTGTAGTTCAAATTATCTAACTTAACATAAGAAAGAATAAGAAAGAACAAATACGGAAGTCACCGGGAACACATCGTTCCAGTTGTTCGTAACAGTTGGGTTACGTTGGAAGTTGGTTGGTAAACTAAGGAAGTTTTTGTGCATTTTCTTTTGCATATTGGTGTTTTTTAAGACAGGTATGATCTTAAATCTTAACCAAATGCACATGGCAAAAGAATATTTGCATTTTTCAATATTGAGAACGATAATAATAACATTAGCCCCCTTATTCAGAGAGTCACTTTTAGCTGTCGTCGTCGTCTAAAACAGCTGTTTTTCGTCTTTTTGTATTCACAGAGACGACGAGGTGTCTTAGCTAAGCATGGTGTCGTATCTTACGTAGTTTGGAGGTAAGCAAAAACCTATTCACAGAGACGACAACCACCGACATGAGCTGTCAAATATGACGGCAGCCTCTTAGGTGTCGTCTCTTGCTAAAAATGAAATATTTTGTAGGTTATTGCTTACTTTTTAAATTATATTTATCTTTTATGATTTTTTTTTATTATATTTAAATATGAAATGTTTTGCAGGTTATTGCTTATTTTTTATATTTATCTTTTAGGATTTTTTATGTTATATTTATCTTTTAGGATTTTTTATGTTACATTTATATTTTTATTGTATTATAAAATGCATAAAAATTTATTATATAATGTTATTTTGAAAAACTGTTTTTTCTGGAGAAAGTGGGTATATTTGCGCGAAGAAAAATTTTTCTTTTCTACGTTATTTCTTTTCGAATTATAGAGCTTTGCTAAAAAATCAAATGTGTGTCTTCCCATTATTTTCTTGTGATCCTTGAAACATCCTTTAACAATACACACAAAGTATAGAATTGTGAATATGGATAAATAATATGGATATAAAAGAAAGAAGAAGAAATTTGTTTGTTTTCAAACAAATAATAAATAATTACAACAATTTTTGTTAAATATTTTATTATTTCTTAAGATATGGCGTACAATTTACGACATCGCTACAATTGGAAGTTTTGGTGCCTGTCATGGAATGGAATAATTTCAGAATTAGCTAGAGGTGCCCCTGTTTTTGGCTCCAACCGAATACAGAGTGAAAAGGAATGGGAGCTGCCTGTTAAACTCTAACGGCCCTCCCGTTATTTGCTTAAACGAATGGATAAGGTAATTAGTTTAACATTTGAATTGTCACATGTGCACTTCCTTACATATGTTACAATTATAGATATGAAGAGATTTCAAATCACGCACCAAAATGAAGCTGGGACAAGTTCATGCGGATATTGCGGCTATATGAGCTGGTTCCACTAGCACTAAATCCAAAAATAATAGAATACAATAGAATGAAAAAAAATAGAATGTATTCTATTATTTTTGCACTAAATCCAGATTTGAAAATTATGCATTTATTAAAAAACAGGCACTTGATAAACATAACTCAAAATTTTGCACATTGCAATTGTTTAGAATTCCCGATTGTTTACAATTCTACAGTGTTGCATATTTCCAACAGAAAAACCAATGTTAATATATTTCGGTGCAAATTAAATGACGAAAATACAGTAGAAAACAAAATAAATATTCCTCTCATAAACTCCTGAGGTTATTCTTTGTTTTTACTACATTTATAAATCTAATTTCGCGAAAAAAAATTTAATTTTGAAGAATTTTATTATTTCAACATAAACACCATAGTAAAATTTTTGTATTGTAACACTAAAAATGCTAGCTAGTGCACAAACCAACTGCCATATATGAGCACAAAGTAAATTGAGGTGAGCACGACGTAAGAGCTAGTCACCTTTCAAAAAGTGACTCTGTGAATACGACGTCAGGAGATTTTTTGACGACGACGTCCGACTTTTGTTTTGAAAATAAAAGTTAAAAGTTTTTCTCATAACTTTTATTTTGAAAATAAAAGTTAAAAGTTTAACTCTTAACTTTTATTTTCAAACTAAAAGTTAAAAGTTTAACTCATATTTTAAAAGTCATCGATAAAAGTTTTTCTGGTGACTTTTTTGAAATAAGTTATTTTAAGAGTTATTTTGAAGAAGTGTGGAGAAGCATGAATCTGTGGTTGATTTGGAATAAGCTACTTGAGAGTCAAAATAGTTAATTTTAGATTAGCTAATAATTAATAAACAATATTAAGTTTTTAAATACAGAGCACAATACATTAATTGTTTTGTAATGACACTACATATAGTAGGTTTTCGGCAAATGTATGTACATGTGCATATGTTTATTTCAGAACATTTTGTTAGTACTTACTACATATATTGTAACGAAACTCCGGTTTCCGGTCTATAGCTGGGGTAGGCTCAGCGGGTATCCAGGTTGGATTCGATACAGAATTTATTTAATCGAGACTCTCTAAATTCAATAACAGTTTCGTTTATTCAGTTGGCGAAAATTCAGATACATTCGTTAGTTTAACCTAGTTTTAATAGCGTGTAAGAGAAGGATCAGAACCTTGTGTGGGGTTATCCTGAGGTAGCTCTTGCGTACTACGAGCAGCGCTGGAGACTTGGGAAGGTTGGCGATTGCTGTCGACAAGTACACCTTGAATCTCTGGTGGTCAGCGTGTGCGGCGAGCAGCAAAAGCGTACGTGTGGCACATGCGTGCGTTCTGTGTCTCCGGCGAGCAACAAAAGCGTACGTGTGGCAGATGCGTGCGTTCAGTGTCTCCGGCGAGCAACAAAAGCGTACGTGTGGCAGATGCGTGCGTTCAGTGTCTCCGGCGAGCAACAAAAGCGTACGTGTGGCAGATGGGTGCGTTCAGTGTCTCCGGCGAGCAACAAAAGCGTACGTGTGGCAGATGCGTGCGTTCAGCATGTACGGCGAGCAAAATCGTAAGTGTGGCGTGTGGCAGATGAGGGCGTTGGGCAACCGGCTGGCAAACTTGCGAGGAGCTGACTATCAGCCGGTTCCCGCCGGTACACAAGCCAGGGGTCCCTGGCCCTAAGGCCAAGAAGGCTAGGCAGGCTGTAGATACCGCCCCGAGTCCAGGCAACTATATACCTTAGAGTTCCCGGCCCTAAGGCCGCACAACTATATACACTTAGAACCACTGGCCCTGGGGCCGAGCAGTTATATACCTTAAAGTTCCCGGCCCTAAGGACGCGCAACTATATACGCTTAGAACCACCGGCCCTGAGGCCGCGAAGGCTGTATAACTTAAAGTTCCCGGCCCCGAGGACGTGTAACTATCTCCACCCATGACCACCGCGAACCAACTGAACTTCGACCGCCTGCCCTGCGTTTTCCTCTGCGACTCCCTCTTGGCTGCGTTCGTTGCGGATGGCTTGGTTATATCACCCGTCTGCCTTGGGTTTTCTTCTAACCGCTCGATTAGCTGCGGAATCTTACTCGAAGTCGACCGTCTGCCTTGCGTACCTTTTAGTGACTGCCCTCGTTGAGGAGCGTTGTTCAATCTCGACCGTTTGCCTTGCGCACGTTCTAGCGACTGACTTCGTTGAGGAGCGTTGTTTTAATGTCGACCGTTTGCCTTGCGCACGTTCGAGAGACTGACTTCGTTGAGGAGCGTTGTTTTAATGTCGACCGTTTGCCTTGCGCGCGTTCGAGAGACTGACTTCGTTGAGGAGCGTTGTTTTAATGTTGACCGTTTGGCTTGCGCACGTTCGAGAGACTGACTTCGTTGAGGAGCGTTGTTTTAATGTCGACCGTTTGCCTTGCGCACGTTCGAGAGACTGACTTCGTTGAGGCTCTCCGTTCTTCTTGTTGCTTGTGTGTTCGCTCTTTTTTTCTGTTTGTTTTCCTTTGGTGGTGAGATCGATGTGTTCTGTTGTGTTGTAGCTGATGCTCGTTCTCTCCCTCTCTCTCGCTATATCCTATATTCTACATTTCTTAACTTACTGTTTAACCTTATCACTAAACTTAGCACAGTATGATTGACTTAATTTTTATACTTTATTTTAAGAGAAATACATCTAATTTAAACATGTTTTGTTTTATTATAATAATTTTGTGTTTTTATTTATGAAAGTATTAAAGTATATTCTTTCTTGTGTGTGCACTAGAATTTTCTGGAATTCTGGTCGTCACAATATATAATAAGGTTTTGCATCAAAGATATATATATATATACTCTAACTGTGTGCCGCTGAGATTTGTTCTAGAGATCTGGTATTACCACGACCGTAACCCTTATCGGCAGCAGGTACAGTACAGCGGCGACAATGCTTTGAAACAGCAACAACTCATCCGCTTGCGTGTGAATGTCTGTGTTGTTATTGTTGATTGTTTTCGTTAAACAGTTATAAAGAATTAAAGCAGAAATGCAGCGGCAATTATTTAGATAGAAAATCTATTATTTGTATCAAAGTCGAGTTAGTCGCATGTCAATTAAAAGTTAGTTAACTCTTAGACGGGTGTACCGATTTTGATGCGATTTTCACCATTCTGCTCGAAACTATGAATTATAACTATGAGTATTTGTAAGAAAATATTTCATTATTTTGTGACTCTAATTTTGCATCTCAAATGGGATGATAATTTTTTCGCCTATGAGTGCATCTATTGTACGATTTATTGGCGTCAGGTAGAGGCATTGCATTCCAAGAGACAAAACTAACGCCTTCATTAACTGAACTTAATTTAAATGAATTAATGAATTGTATTCCGTTATTTCCTTTTATTCCGTTCCTTTCCGTTATTTTTTTTTTAATTAGTTATTCATTATGGCAAATGACAAAAGGTTTTCAAAATCATCATAAAACTTGAAGGACATCACAAAACTGTTGAAGGCGGTGAGATACGATTTCTCCCCGTGTTATTTTCATGATGTACGTTCTTCCGCCGATAACGTGCTTCTGGTAGCGACGCCGGCCGGGCACGTGACTAAGTTCCTGAGCAAACATGGCTTGTCGTAGCGCTGATCCACCTGTAGCTACTTCCTTCGGGGACGTTGAGATCGTGGAACGATAGGCTGCTCCTTCGCTCGGATTTTCAATGCTTGCATGGTGTACGGCTTTCTCGTTTGATGGTTGCGTATCCAGATTTTCCGGGACCTGATCCTCTATGGCCAGGATGGGTGGTGAGTAAGGATATTCCACGACTGGCTCTTTCATCTCTGCGTCCTCTTGGCGAAAGTTCAGGCCATAAACGGTAAGCACTGTCTTAGTCTCCATGCAAAACGTGATACTCCCGGGAGACGTCCATTTGTTCCGGTGGACTTCGCAGTCAATACGGGCACCTATCCTCTCGTCTTCTCTGTAGGCGCCTTGATCATTACTGGGGGGTGGTTCGGTTTCGCTGTCGTCGACCGCCTCTTCCTCTCCGGCGCTAAACCGGCCCTCCTGTTCGTATTGTAGCGATGCGTCTATCTCCATCTCGTCTACCAATTCCTCGCCCTCTTCTTCCGTGAGCAGTGATACCTCCTCCACCCCGTGGTCTAAGAATGCTTCCACCTTATCCGACATCTCCGACTCGCTGTCTGTCAGGTTGATGGTCGGAATGAGTCGAGGCATTCCTAAGGTGTACCTTTTCCTGTTCTGCGGTGGTGTGGGACCACTGGCCTTAGGCTCGTTCAGGGGGTGTCGTTGGTTGGTTGTCCCTGAGGTGGATGGCAGCACCTCCCTGTTGTCTGCGACGTTGCAGTCGCTTTCCGCGGTATTCAGGCGGTGGAGTCCCACTCGAGGAACCTTGCTGTGGGGTCGTCTATGGTTGCCCTCCACTCCGGGCTGAGTAGGCGTGTCCTATGTCGACGCTCCTGTTCTTCGGCGAGGTCGCGGCGGAACTTCTCCTTTGTTCGTTGGAACTTAGCCATGTATTCGTTCATTGCTTCTTTGTGCGATGCGCTCACTGTGGTGGTCAAACTAATACTGATCCTCTGACCTGACGTTCGCTGCTTTATATAAGCGGTGGTACCCTTTGGCAGCGTTCGTTCGCAGTTATACGAAATCAAGCGTAGGGTAGCCCTCGCTTCTGGTGACTCGATGGGCTCATCAGGCGGCTGGCCGTCGTGACCTAGCAACTCTGGGCTTGAGGGGAATACTTTTAAGTCAGAAATATGGGCGGTTCGCTCACGTCTTTCTCCCTTTCTGGTGAGTTGTACAATGACCGGGGAAACGAAAGATTCTATTGTGTAGGGACCGGCGTATCGGGGTGCTAATTTTGCTGCGAACTTGTCAACTGCTTTGGATAGGGCATGTTGCCGAAAGTAATACCTGTTGGCCAATGGTGGGCTTCCAGCTTCGTCGTCGAAGGTCGTAATGTTTTGCTTGTTTTTCGGTAGCCCTTTCCATATTTCGAAGTGCAAGGAGGAATATGTCTTTTAGTCTTTGGGCGTTTGGATCAGCCCCTTCTTCGTCTTGGCCCGTTCCTGTTGTGTAGTGGTCATACAGCGAGTTCGGGAGCCGTGGTTCCAAATAAGCGGACCAAATAAGCGGGGCTATATCCGGTAGACTCCGACACACCAGAATTTATTGCGAGGCCTAATTCAGGTAGGAGGTCGTCCCAAGTGCTCTGTTGTTCTCCCGTGAATTGAGCTATCATTGTTTTCAGGGTTCGGTTTGTACGCTCTGTGGGGTTTTCTTGCGGCGTGTATGGGGTATACTGCTGTTGTATTCCGATGTCTTTAAGGTACTTCTGGAAGCTTCGACTGGTGAATTGCGCTCCGTTGTCCGTGATTAGCGTTGGGTATGCCGAACCGAGATAAAATCCTCTCTCGAAACGCCTTAATCAGGTGTTCAGTCGTGGCAGAGCGTAGTGGCACCATTTCTACCCATCTTGAGAATTTGTCCACGAACACCAGTAGCATGCTATTTCCATGTTTTGTTCTCGGGAGTGGACCCACGAAATCTGCAGCAACTGTGACCCATGGGCTCTCCGCTAGCTTGGTGAGCATTTTCCCTGCAGGTTTCATTTGGCTAGCTTTATAGCATTGGCAGTTTTCGCAGCTTCGAACGTACCTACTCACTTCGCGGCACATTCCAGGCCAGTAATACCTGTTCTTTACGCGGGCGACGGTTTTCCTTACACCAAGGTGGCCTACAGTGGGTGCGTCGTGGCATTCTTCTAACACTCGTTTTCGGAAGTAACTAGGAACGTACATTTTCCAGGGTGTACCTTCGGTGTTAGGTATCGCTCCAGAGATGTGGCGATATAGTTGATCGTTCTCCACGCAGTAGTCAGGAAAACTTTCAGGTCGGTCAATGACGCCACTTTTTTTCTTCTCATACCAGTTGCACCTGGTTCCTTCGGCTTTCTCTGTTATCGCTCCGCAGATAACTTCCACTGGCTGTCGAGACAGTGCATCAGCCACGACATTCTGTTTGCCACGTCGGTACTGAATGTCATATTGCTATTGTTGGAGCTCGAGGGTCCAGCGAGCAATCCGTCCGGATGGATTGTTAATGGAATTCAGCCATTTTAAGGAAAGGTGGTCGGTTATAATAGTGAAAGAATAACCTTCCAGATACTGGCGCATTTTACGTATTGCCCAAACAATGGCTAAACATTCCTTCTCCGTTGCGGTATAGTTCGATTCCGCTCGATTTAAATGCCGACTGGCGTAAGCTATGACTCTCTCGTCACCATCCAAGTTTTGGGTGAGTACCGCGCTAATACCGTAGTCGCAAGCATCTGTTTGAAGGAAAAAACTTTGTTGGAAATCCGGACACGCGAGAATTGGGGCTTCTGTTAAGCGATGTTTAACGTCGTCGAATGCCTGCTGCTGTTCAGTGGCCCACTTGAAGTGTTTTCCCTTTCGAAGCAGAACAGTGGGGGGGTGCGTCACTTGTGCGAAGTCTGGTACAAACCTCCGGTACCACGATATGACACCAAGAAATCTTCGCAGCTCTCGTACGTTAGTAGGGGGTTTAAGTTCTCTGATGGCTATGATTTTGTCGGGGTCGGTGTGGATTCCACTCTCGCTCACGACATGACCCAAGTATTTGAGTTCTCTGCGGAAAAACTCACATTTGTCGAGGTTGATGCGGAGGTTCGCTTGACGTAGTCGATGTAGGAGCTCTTTTAGATTGATCATGTGTTCTTCGAGGCCGGCCCCGATGACGATTATGTCATCGAGATACGCAAAGGCGTGGGTTTCCATGTCGTGGCGGTGATGGCGGTATGATGCGGTCCAAGGCACGTTGAAAAGTGGCGGGTGCCGAATGTAGGCCGAAGGGCATTACTTTCCACTGAAAGAGACGCCGACCAGGTACCGTGAATGATGTTCCTTGCCTTGCTCGTCGCTTCCATAGGGATTTGCCAGTAGCCATTTTTCAAATCAATAGTGCTGATGTACTTGGCATTTCGAAGCTTGTCGAGGATATGCTGGGTTCTAGGAAGTGGATAAGCGACTGACTGGGCATTCAGTTGCCGGTAGTCTACTCACAACCGCCACTGGCCAGTTTTCTTTTTGACCAAGACGATAGGCCCACTGTAAGGACTCGACGATGGTTCAATGCACCCTTTTGTTATAAGTTCAACCACTTCGTCGTCGATAACCTTCTGCATAGCAGGGTATCGTTGCTTTGGGTTTTCTTCTAACCGCTCGATTAGCTGCGGAATCTTACTCGAAGTCGACCTCGTTGAGGAGCATTGTTCAATCTCGACCGTTTGCCTTGCGCACGTTCTAGCGACTGACTTCGTTGAGGAGCGTTGTTTTAATGTCGACCGTTTGCCTTGCGCACGTTCGAGAGACTGACTTCGTTGAGGAGCGTTGTTTTAATGTCGACCGTTTGCCTTGCGCACGTTCGAGAGACTGACTTCGTTGAGGCTCTCCGTTCTTCTTGTTGCTTGTGTGTTCGACTTTTTTTCTGTTTGTTTTCCTTTGGTGGTGAGATCGATGTGTTCTGTTGTGTTGTAGCTGATGCTCGTTCTCTCCCTCTCTCTCGCTATATCCTATATTCTACATTTCTTAACTTACTGTTTAACCTTATCACTAAACTTAGCACAGTATGATTGACTTAATTTGTATACTTTATTTTAAGAGAAATACATCTAATTTAAACATGTTTTGTTTTATTATAATAATTTTGTGTTTTTATTTATGAAAGTATTAAAGTATATACTTTCTTGTGTGTGCACTAGAATTTTCTGGAATTCTGGTCGTCACAATATATAATAAGGTTTTGCATCAAAGATATATATATATATATACTCTAACTGTGTATATACTGTATATATATTACTGTATATATATACTGTATATATACTCTAACTGTGTGCCGTTGAGATTTGTTCTAGAGATCTGGTATTACCACGACCGTAGCCCTTATCGGCAGCAGGTACAGTACAGCGGCGACAATGCTTTGAAACAGCAACAACTCATCGATCCGCTTGCGTGTGAATGTCTGTGTTGTTATTGTTGATTGTTTTCGTTAAACAGTTATAAAGAATTAAAGCAGAAATGCAGCGGCAATTATTTAGATAGAAAATCTATTATTTGTATCAAAGTCGAGTTAGTCGCATGTCAATTAAAAGTTAGTTAACTCTTAGACGGGTGTACCGATTTTGATGCGGTTTTCACCATTCTGCTCGAAACTATGAATTATAACTATGAGTATTTGTAAGAAAATATTTCATTATTTTGTGACTCTAATTTTGCATCTCAAATGGGATGATATTTTTTCGCTTATGCATCTATTGTACGATTTATTGGCGATTTACAGGTCTCTACCTGACGCCAATAAATCGTACAATAGATGCATAAGCGAAACCGGATGGACCCATCGCCAGACGGATGGACCAGCAGATGGACTTTTGCATCGCTGGCAAATGACGTTATTCATCATATTCGTGGGCGTGAAATGTAGCTGCCATTTTTCACACATTTTCCCAAAATTTAGGTTATCTAAGCGATGTTCAACGACAAACAGAGCGACACGGATGCAGAAACAAACTGATCGATCGATAATATATGGCAAGTATTGGACAAACTCATAGACAGGACAGGTTATAATAAGTTGACTGACGTACAAAGTAGAATTCATTCGAAGGCCTAACAAAATGGGCAAAATAATGGTAACATCGTCACACCATCGAGTACATTAACAATAATTATAATGGTAAGAATAATAATCTATTCTCTTGGCAATTCCAAGAGACAAAACTAACGCCTTCATTAACTTAACTTCATTTAAATGAATTAATATTCCGTTATTTCCTTTTATTCCGTTCCTTTCCGTTATTTTTTTTTTTAATTAGTTATTCATTATGGCAAATGATAAAAGGTTTTCAAAATCAACATAAAACTTGAAGGACATCACAAAAGCGCATCAGTCATTCTTGATCAGCGTGACCTCCTGAGTCGATTCAGCCATGTCCGTCTGTCTGACTGTGGAAATCACGATTACAAGAGAACGAATAGAAATATCCTCAAACTTGGCACGAATATTGTCTATCATTAGAAACTCATCGGTATTAAAAATGAGCAAAATCGGACCATTACCACGCCTACTTTTTATAGTGAATATAACTGCATCCATGCTTATAGCTCAATTTCTCAGCTTGTGGAACGAATTTGCGGTTGAAATTTTGTCCAGAAGTACACTGTCTCTGACCAAAACAGATGACCGCCCACTAATTAAAAAATTCGATTACAGGAGAACGAATAGAGACATTTTCATAAAATTTGGCACGAATATTGTCTTTAATCACAGGCTATTTGAGATTGAAAAGAAAAATAATTATACCCTTGCTACGCCTAATTTCTAAGTACAAGGGTATATGAACTTCGGCCAGGCCGAAGTTAACACTCCTTCTGGTTTATTATTGTCATGCAATTCAACAAAGTTTGTAGCATTCTTCCAAATAGTATAACATTTTTTTATTGTTTTTGGCTTTCCGGAGGAGGAATTTAATAAGGGGGCCGTCCGTACATTTGATGCTAGTTTAATATAATATACAAATTCTATTAATTTGGGTTTTTCATTTGTTTCTAAGGTATTGTAGCTCTGTGATTTTTCAAAATAACTCAGTTTCTCTAAACGAGCCTGTAAAAATTGGAATGGCTTTTAATGTCGTGTCAATATTGAAGTTACTCATTTTTATTTTGTTCTCTAACAAAATTTCTTGAATCGATTTAATTATATTTTTAAATTTTATTATGTCTTTAATTTTTTCCTGATCTTCTTCAGTTTCTATGATTTCATTATATTTTTTTAAGTCTTCAAATTCTAATTTCAAAGAATGGCGAGGCCGTTTGGATTTTTGAAATGTGTGATTTTTCTCATCAACATTAGAGCCCAGGAACATCTGTGAAAAAATTCAGGTTTCTAATTGATGTGCAAATCCAAAGAAAAGTTCCGGATATATTTTGCTAACAGACAGACACAGGGATTTATATATAAAGATTTACATGTCTAAATACATAATTTTTGTAGTGCTTATTAATTTTATATGCTACATATATTGTTACTGCAAAGAGTTCTATTATTAGTAAAAAAATTATTAATATAGTAGTTTCTTGTGTGTACACGTTGTTTAGTGTATATGTGTTGGTTTGTTCATTATACGTTGGTTTCGTTTGCACTAGTCTCATCTCTCTTGCTTGTGGTTTCTGTGACAGTCCGTTACTTTCTCGGTCTATTAGCTGCATGCTGCTCACTTTGAGACAGTTCCTGATAAAGTTGTGTCATCACTTCCCAGGTAGGTGTATTTTCTTGCAGTTCAGAGATTTCGGTCCTTGACCTGTTTTCCTCCTCGTTTCTTTTTCGTCACTAAATCAAGTTTTGGAATCGTAGTCCTTTCTTCATCAGTCTGGATCCTTGGAATATATTTGTTTACGTCAAACGCCGCTCGCCTCGGGTCGTCTCTTCTGACTGCGCTTGTCAGCGGCCTCTCAACCTGCTGACATGTCGCGGCTTAGAAGAGGCGACCCGAAAGCTCGACTGCGAGCTTCTCACCGCGGAGTCGTGGGTGACCGAGCGAGCGGCCGACGCGCAGGAGCGACGTTCTTTGTTCTTCACTCTAGCTGCGACCGTAAAGCAAGAAAGACGTCCACAGACAACACCAAACCTTCATATTCACATTCACTCAAAAACACAGTGTACAAATTACATTAAACAGTGAAAACAATATACAATTAACAACACATCCATCAAACAACCTTTTACCTCATCTCTTCAACAAAAACAATATTGTTTCTTCATTTGACGTTGTTTGCTGATGCTCAGTCTCACAGGTTGACAGTGCTTCAATGATGTCGCTCTATAAGGTGTGCTTCGGAGTTATTTCCGTTGGGTACATATTCCATTATAGTGTCACGAGGATTAGCTGTGACGTTGGTATGCAGGAACAGCCGTGTAACTAAGATTGATTGACTGCGTTGACCAGGACTAGTAATTTTCGATGCTTCAAAATCTGCTGTTGCACAGGATCGTAGTGTTAAGTGTTGGGTCCCAGGATCGCCATGTAATAGGACTCTGGTCCCCTCTTTGAGTCTTCACTACGTTGATTTGTTTTCGTTAATTATAAAATCTTTGGCTTGGCCGTCAGAGTGTGCCACGGACGAAACTCTTAAATTTCAATTTTATTCATTGGCTTCCCATAAAGATTTAATACCCTTTCCTTAGTGAACATGCAGTTCTCCGTCTTGCAGTAACAACTTTTGGATCCAAATATCCAAAATCTTATTTTACGTAAGCAAGAACATCCATAACACTAGGAATGTGTAATGCTAAAAGTTTGATATAAGGTGGCAACCATCGGGTGTTGAGGCTATGTACTTATCGGACCGCCCTCGTGCATATGTAGTTAAATAATTTTTTTAATTGTTTTGTTTTTACAGTCGTTTATTTTTTTTAACTTTATTTTGGTTTATTAATAAAGCTTTCATAATTTGGTTACAATTAATAGTTTCATTATATTAACTAGGTACATTATATGTACCATGCACGCTTCGCAGCTTCAAAGAACTTTTGTATCCATTTCTACCCTCTCGGTTGATGCTTCTGTTAACAATTTTCCACAGGTTCTCAATCGGTTTGAGATCCGGGGATCGGGGAAGCACCACATTTTCGAGGATGTCTTTATAGATAAACCTGTCCATTATTGCATTAATTTTGTGAGGAGTTCCAATACCAATGCCAGAGAAGCAATCCCGTACCATTATGTTACCTCCTCCATGCTTAACAGTGGAAATTGCCCTTGGCAATATCCAGGATCTAAACGCTTATTTTTTGGCCTGCGAACCTTCCAGATTTCGTCTTAGTATTTTATGTTAAATTTTGATTCATCAGAATATAGAACTTTTCCATTTTTGCACTGACCAGCTAAGAAGCCAAGCCAAAATGCTCCCGAGCAAATTTTATGCGGAATTTTCGATTTATTTCAACAAATTAACGGCTTTTTGGCTGCTTCATAACTTTAATAACATATTCCAGCTTCACACATGCCGTCCTTTGTAATGTTCGGCTACTTATCATCAAGCTAAGAGACTCAACTACGCTGGATGTTGATTTGTCAGAATACTTTTTAAATTCTGTGACTTCGTTCATCCTTTCTGTGCGTCTTTACTCCTAGGACGCCCCCCACAATGCAAAGTTTCAAACATTCCCGTATGTTTAAATTTTTTTAATATAAAACTAACTGTTGATTTCGGAAAGTCAACCACTTGAAGGTTTTTTTTCAGCCATTTTTAATTTAACTTTTTCTCTTTGACCGAAAAAATTGAACGTGTTTCTTGCTTTTAACTATTATTTATTATACCCTACACCTTAAGGTGAGGGTATATTCACTTTGTAACCAAATGTGTAACGCATAGAAATAGAGACAATAGGTATAGAAAAGTATATATATTCTTGATCAGCGTGACCTCCTGAGTCGATTTAGCCATGTCCGTCCGTCTGTCTGTCTGTTGAAATCACAATCACAGGAGTATTGCATAAACATGGTTTCTTGTGGTGTGCAGGTTGGTATTGAAAATGGGCAAAATCGTTCCACGACCACTCCTATTTTTTATTAAAAATGTGATATCCGCCCACTTTTAGGTTACACAGGCAAAAGAGGTCTTTAATGGTTATATTGTTAAATATATAACCTTCCTGAATAAAACTTTAGATAACAACTTGTTTTACAAAAAAACATTATTACATCAAAACTGGGTGCGGTCCGCCCACTTTTACACTACATATACAGTATAGCAGTATGAAAAAAAGTTTATTACCACGGAAATAAAGTTTAAATGAACACAATTATAAAACAACTAAGCTAGTTATTTTGTTTTGAAAAAGGTAATGACCACGCCTACTATTTATACAGAGATGTAGCTAGGTCTCATGGAGCTCGGGACGGTTAATCAACTTGTAGCCCCAAAAATGCCTAGAATTCAATAAGTCCCTACTTGATTTCCACAACTGCCGCCCTCGACATTGTGCCGCCCAGAGTGGACCGCCACCCCCGCCCCACTCTAGCTTCGCCACTTTTTTCAAAACTTCTAGGTGTAGGGTATCTAAAACTCGGCCAGGCCGAATATAGCTTTCTTATTGGTTTTTGGTTACAAATGATCAAACTTCTGCCGACACTATAACAAAAGTGTTCCAAATATGGAATTCCCATATGCTTATGTGCAAACGAGTAACGGTAATTTGAATAGTCTTTGAAAGAACTATGATTATGACGAGTTCAATATGTTTTGTCGCGTCTTATTTTAGAAACCTACCGTTTTGTCGATCGCAGCTGTTGATTTCTAATAATTCAAACGAAATGAAAATACATTTGTTTATGGGGTGCTAATAGGTTTTACTGGCTGGGGTTTAAGAATTAACTATCTGTAATATTCTTAACTCATGCATACTTATCTACATTAATAGAATGCATGTTTCTGCCTTTTTTAAATTGCTTTATGTGCCTTAATACGTACAAACGCAACAATAAGAGCGCAATCATTTACACAAATGCTGCAATGTACCTACTTGCCGCCGATAGAGGCATTGATAACAATCAGCCAACATTTGCTAGATGACTCATACTATAATATACACCCGTGGCCAAAAAAAAGCCGCACCTGGAAAATTCGCAAATTTTTCACTTTGCAGGTAAAAAATGTTAGGAAAGGGTTTCGACTGATAAAAAATTTTCTTTTTACCTGTTTATGCATATAATTATTGCTATAAAATGACACACTCTGTCAACAATTGTCCATTAACGTTTGAGAAATCAGATCAGATCCATCCGAAGTCGTTTTTTAGAAGTTTTAAATATGGTATTAAGTGAAGAAGAAAAAGGCCGTATTGTAGCACTGAGTGGAGAAACCTATTCCAATAGAAAAATTTCTTAAAGAATTGAGTGTAACGAAAGCACAGTGCGACGTTTTTTAAAAAAAATTCAAGTAACCGGAAGCATACAGAGGAAAACCGGAAGTGGGAGACCAAGAATCATTACACCGCGGGAAGATCGATCGTTGGAACGAATGTGCCTTCGAAATCGGTTCTAGACTGCTAGGGAACTAAGGAGAGACCTTCAGGAAAAGCTGGGAATGCAAATCAGCAGAAGAACTGTCTCCAGAAGCCTAACAAATATGGGTCTTCCAGCTCGCCGACTAGCCAAAAAGCCGGGTTTAACAGCGGCTTTGAAGAAAAAGCGGTTATAATGGGCCAAGGAGCATATAAAAAGGATAGCTTCTGATTGGAGAAATGTCATATTTTCTGATGAATCGAAGTTCAATTTGATTGGGCCCGATGGAAAAGCCACAGTTCGAAGGAGATCGAAGAAACGATATTCAGATGAGTGCATTCTTCGAACAGTCAAGCATTCACCTTATGTTTTGGTATGGGGATGCATAACATATTATGGAGTTGGCCAAATTTTATTGCTGGAGGTTCCGTGAATGCAGAAAAGTATAAAAATGTTATCAAAAAGGGCGTGGTTCAAAAATTGAGGGGCTGAGCTGCCATGTTGAAAACACACTTTTTCAAGACGATAGTGCACCGTGCCACCGAGCTCGCTCTGTAAGTAAACCTTTAAGTTTTACTTAAAAATGCATTCTAATGGTCATTGTGCATTCACAGGTAACACAATTAAAACAAAATCTGTGGATATTATCGATGTCCTGGCCAGGAAATAGCCCAGACCTTAATATCATTTTGTGGGGAAAAATTAAGTGGGGAAAATTTGTGGGGAATTATGCATCGAAAAATTCAAGAGATTTCTCCAAAATCCATCCAGGAGTTACAAATTATTATAAAGAAAGTGTGGTACGACGAAAAAACCAAGAACGAAATATTGAAAAAAAATTTAAAGAAAAACAAAAGAGTATACAGAAAATTCTTGAATTCTAAGAATATTTAAATATAATAAAAATAACAGAAACCAAAAAAAAAACCAACATTTTTTATTTTATTACCCTTTTTTAGAAAGTTCAAAAAAATTAGATCTTGGGTTTTTCCACCTCTTTAGTGGAAATCGAGCTGCCAACGACCCTTTCCTCTTTTCTTAAAGATTTTTTTACAGGTGGAGGCTATAGGGATCAAATAATATAAAAAAAAAATAAAAACTTGCAGGTAGCTTTCCTTTTTTTATTAAATTTTGCATGAATAAGGAAATGCTACTAGTGCGGCTTTTTTTTTTTGGCCACGGGTGTACATACATACATACTATATATAATACAAAGTAAGACCCCGCTTAAAGCGGGGGATACGTTCCTTTAAAGTAGAGCGTAATGCGAAACAGCGTTAAAGCTGGCCATACACATCGGATTTGTTCGTGCTCGCCGTCATGTTGTATGTGTGATGGGGGTGTTCGCGAACAAATCACAAGTTTTTGAAAATTTTCAAAAACCTAAACCTGGTGCAGGTAGCGAAGATTTGTACATATGTGCCGACGCTTTGGTATTTTGATAATTTGTATTTCTTGTTCGACCAAGAAACGCAAATCGATGGAATATCGACAATGGACGACTCGTTTGAAGATGAATTTGAAAAGGTAAGTTTAATTATGTGTATTGATATGTATTAATTTTATTAAAAATATATTTTTATTTATTCCGAGTTGGTTTTCATCGAAAATTAGGAAAACAAATTAAAATATTTGCTTATCTATTTATTTTTAATTATTTCATTATTTAAAATATATATTTTTGTTTTTAGGACCGAGCGCCAAAAAGAAAATTCGATGCATCTAGCTTCCTCCAAACGGCTGTCAATCACCTATAAAAACCTAAACCCAGCAAGGATGAGGCTGATTCTTTCGAATCCATACGCAAGAAATTTTTGTACTGTTTTGGAGTTGTCATTTCCATATTTTTTAGCGAGTGTACATGTGAATTGCAGACGTGAACTGCAGAAAATACGGAAAAGCGAAAAACCTGGTGCAGGTAGCGAAGATTTGTACATATGTGCCGACGCTTTGGTATTTTGATAATTTGAATTTCTTGTTCGACCAAGAAACGCAAATCAATGGAATATCGACAATGGACGACTCGTTTGAAGATGAATTTGAAAAGGTAAGTTTAATTATGTGTATTGATATGTATTAATTTTATTAAAAATATATTTTTATTTATTCCGAGTTGGTTTTCATCGAAAATTAGGAAAACAAATTAAAATATTTGCTTATCTATTTATTTTTAATTATTTCATTATTTAAAATATATATTTTTGTTTTTAGGACCGAGCGCCAAAAAGAAAATTCGATGCATCTAGCTTCCTCCAAACGGCTGTCAATCACCTAGAAAAACCTAAACCCAGCAAGGATGAGGCTGATTCTTTCGAATCCATACGCAAGAAATTTTTGTACTGTTTTGGAGTTGTCATTTCCATATTTTTTAGCGAGTGTACATGTGAATGCTCATTCCTTTCGAACAACCATTCTTCCGACCATTTTCGTTTTCTTGTCTTTTTTTTTCTTTTCTTCTTTACACATGAAGTCGCATGTGTAAATAACAAAAAGAGCAATTGCATCATCCGCTTCGTCGCACATCTTTACTTCACAACGTCAAGCACAAACTGATATGTTGGATGTGTATGCAGAAGCGATGAGCGAACAAATCACACGAACAAATCCGATGTGTATGGCCAGCTTAAACGAGGCTATCTTCATATGTAAATACAAAATGGGGTTAGGGGAAGATGGACAGAAAATTGGTTAGGTATTAAATTTAATAGTTATGTTTTTTTAATAAAAATAAAACGAAAAATTTATTTGTTACAAAAATAAAAACAATATAAACGAATATACTTATAAAAACAAATAAAATTCTAAGTAAGTCAGATCAGAAATTGACTCGCTCTGGCAATCTAGTCTTAAAAACGATAAGTCTCATACTACAGCAGCAAGTGTATATGCACAACTAGTCATTCTTTGAAGAAAAGTTTTGTCTTAGCATGAACAGATGTTTCTTCATTTCATTTTCTTCAAATTTTTTTAAAGCATTTCTTTAGTGCACTTTGTAGCAAGGAGCACGGGCTTTCTCTGCATACGCATCAGTTTTTCTACAAGGTAAATTGTGATAAACCGCGCGCATGTATTCTAATCAGAAAATCATTTAACGCTTTCTTTTGTTCTAATCTCAGCTCCCCTGATCTAGCGGTTATCAGATTAACGGACACCACAGGTCAAGGGATCTTCATTGCATCTGCCTACATGGCACACGACCAACTAGCCCCACCAGTCGAAGTGGAGGCCCTCACAGCGGAAGCAGTTCGGACGGGCTGCGGCCTTATTATCGGGTGCGACGCCAACGCCAGGCACACGGTATGGGGCAGCTCGGAGATCAACGAACGCGGTGAGTCACTTTTTCAATATATCTTAAGTTCCAATCTTTGTATCAGCAATACAGGAAATTCCCCCACCTTCATTTTTCCGCGATCGGAGAATTTTGACGGCTGGCAGGAAGTCCTAGACATCACTCTCGTCTCTGACAATGTCGACTCGTCGGTTGTAAACTGGAGGGTGTCGGAGGATCTTTCCTTCTCAGACCATAGAAGGATTCTCTTCGACATCTCTCTCGATCTACCTCAACCAGCTCCTTTTAGAAATCCGAGAAGGATTGAGTGGACTCACTTCAAGTCCATGCTCTCCTCCAAGCTAAAACACATACATACATAGACATACCCACCCTGGTGGTCGACGGAGTTGAGTGACATGAAGAGGTGAACCAGGCGGGCTTTCAATCAGTGTTACTCGACTAGAAACTGGGCACCGTATAAGGACTGCCTTAAAATCTACAAAAAAGCAATTAGGGACGCAAAAAGTAATTCATGGTCGCTATTCTGCGAATCAATTGAAAATATCAAGGACTCGGCAAGACTTGCCAAAATCCTATCTAAATCCCACTCCAATCCCACGTTTCTGAAACGTGCGGATGGAACTTGGACGGATTCTGCACGAAGCTCGCTAGAAACGCTCGTTGAAGCTCACTTCCCTGGATGTAGAGATCACGCAGGGGTGACACCTCGCTGCGCAAGTCACATCCCTGGGGAGGAAGCAAGCAGATCCCTCAGCCCAACATCAAGGGCAAATCCACGGAGACGGCGCTGCACGAGGTAATACGTACCATCGAACGCAATCTCTACTTTAAACAATTCACACTGGCTTTGACTTGCTAGACATAGAAGGGGCATTTAACAACGTCAGTTTATGCAGTATTCGTGACTCAATGGAGGAACTGGGTATCGACGAAACTATTCGAAACTAGACCTCATCACTGCTAAGCACACGCATAGTCGAGGCGTGGGGTGGCCTGCAGTTGACCAGACACATTCAACGAGGTACTCCGCAAGGTGGGGTTCTATCACCGCTATTGTGGCTACTGGTGGTGAATTCCATACTAAAAAAGCTTAACGCCGGTGGTATCAAGGCCGTAGCATACGCGGGCAACCAGCTGCAGCCTAGCACTTAATACAAGCAAGACAGCTGGTATTATTCACTGCGCGAACTAAGATCCCAACGTTCAATCTTCCCCGGCTGGATGGAACCGAAATCAAGCTATCAAGACAGGCTAAGTATCTGGGTCTAATTCTTGACAGCAAACTAAAATGGAAAGCAAACATCGAACAAAGGATTAAAAAATCGTGCGGGGCCTTTTATGCCTGCAAAAAGATGTTCGGTAAAACCTGGGGCCTCAAGCCGAAAGTAACTTTGTGGACCTATAAAGCGGTTGTCAGGCCTATCTTAACTCAGGCTCTCAATATCATTCTACATCTCTTGCCGGTCGATTTAGATATAAAAAGCATATCCACAGTTAGTGCCCTTAGACTAAGGGAGCACAACTACTGGAAATCTAGAATCAACGTTCATAGCAACATCTTGGAACTGCCGGTTAAAGCAAGTATTCCGAAAGAGACTGACTACCTCAAACCGTCCATCAATTTTTCCCGCAAATTCAACGCTATCTTTCTCTCAAGGGCCACCTGGCACGGGGGTGAGCTGGTGAACGAATTTGATATCCCCATATTCACAGATGGCTCCAAAATGGATGCGGGAACTGGAGCCGGAGTATTCTCGGAGAAACTGGGACTACATCTAAGCTTCAGACTACCGGATTATGCCAGCGTATTTCAGGCAGAGATCATGGCAATCACGGAAGCCTGCAAAGCCATCTCAGATGCTAACATCAGTCCCAGCCAGAAGATAGGAATCTTCTCCGATAGTCAGGCCGCCATCAAAGCTTTGACAAGCGTGGGGACTAAATCGAAACTGGTACAGCAGTGCAGCGACATCCTGGCATGCACTTCAAATAGGACATCCATCACCATCCTGTGGGTTCCCGGTCACAGGAACATCTACGGCAACGAGATGGCTGATGAACTTGCTCGGAAAGGTGCAAGTCTAGATCGTCAACTAGCCCTGCAAGTCTATACCCCTTACAGGGCGGCAATCGCAGGAATACGAAAGCACTACTTAAACCTGGCCTCAGCCAGATGGAAAGTTTGTTCAACCTGCAAAATATCGAAACAACTATGGCCCTCCTACGATATGGGGAGGACCACTTATCTTCTATCCAAACCCAGGAAAGATACTGCCAGAATCACTGCGGTACTGACTGGCCACTGGCTGGTAGGACGGCACGCAGGTAGGCTGGGCCATAGCTACAACTCGTTCTGTCGCAGGTGCTTGGACCCCAGCGAAGAAGAGACGGTAGAGCACTACCTCTGCACCTGCTTTATCTCGAAGCAGAATGGCACTCCTGGGAAAACCCTTTTTCAAGGACTTAGCCGATTTACCCAACGTCAAGCTTGACAGTCTCTTATCATTTCTGAACAGGACGAAATGGCTGTAGAGCTCGCTAGCGCAGCACTCCTGAATATCCTCACCGGCTATAGTTTTACGTGGTATTAAAATGGCACATCTGTGCTACTTAGCCCCGCCCCCCAGGCGTTGGGGGCAAGGCGCCACCTAAACTAACTAACTAACTATAATCAAATTGTATATCAAAATATATACAAGTTAAAGTATACATTTTAGAATTAAATATACTTACATTTTTTTTGGAAATTATTCGCTTGTTTACTTGATGCAACTGATACATATTGAAACGCCTCTCTTAACTCAGTCCCAACATTTTTACGTTGGTCGTCAATATAGCCGTGCTAAAAAATTGCATTTTCCTTGTCTTCGTCCTTTGTGCAAGTTTACTGTTCTGATGCCAGTTATTGTGAGATTATCGTTGAAATACTCCCATGCTTGTCTTTTACGGGTCTTTTGTCTTTAACCTGATTTTGTACACCTTATATAAATTAAAAAATGATAATAAATTTACTTACCCATTTTTTGTTTCGCTGGTAAAACTCTGACCAAATTTTTGATAACCGAACATCTGATGGAAAGTAGAAAAAACTTACCAACAATTTTTTCTTTAACATTATAGCAAAATTTCACTAAGCACTTCATTACAGGTCTTCATTCACAAATATTTCCATCAAAAATTATGACTACAACCGGTGTGCAGACAAAAAATGATAAATACGAAACTTTTTGGCGTTCCTGTCAAACGAAAAAAGATGCCGACAACACGACAGTTTGTAAATTTGTACAACAGAGTCCGAAAAATGATCAGATGATGAGTGTAAAGAACGTTTTTCGCAGTCTGAAGGCCTGATTAGTCGTACCACAGAATAAATAGTATACAGAAGTCGCATCTCGGCCTTTGATGCTTTTTCGCTTTATGGTGCGGTCGGAACAATTGAGGGGAGATCAAATAACGAGAGAGCAAACGTGAACAAAGAGAAGCAACGAGAGAGCAAGCATAAAACGTTTATGTGTGCGTACATCTGTTTTGCTAGACTGCGTCGTGAATTAACGTGGTGTTGACAAAATTTTGTTTCAAGCTTTTGATTTCTGTATTTTGGTTTTCTTCCCTTGAAAGTTTTATATTTTACATTGCATAGCTATGTGCAGTATTAACAGGAGTTACTGGTTAATTGTAGTGCTCTAGTAAAAAGTTACTAGAGAAAAATTAAATATTGCCGGCACTTTGAATCAACAGCGGCGGTATTTCATTTTGAAATAAAATTTTACTGTCATTATACACAAAATAGGGTATTTCGAAAGTATCTCCCAATTCCTGTTAGAGGACATTTGGTTACAAGTTACAACTTTAACTATGATGCCAAAACTGTTCAAAAATGTTAAATTTCGTAAAATGATCTTTTTTAGTATATTGGCAGAAAGTCCATTTTTGGAAACAAAATAATTAAATGTAAGCGCCCAGTTGGAAAACATTGATTGGTTTGTCCCTTCAACCGCATTTTTCTCAAACCCATCCACTAAATCTAGTTTGGAATTGCATCGCAATTCCCTTCTAATCGCCATTTCATCCATGAGCAGAATCATATGATTCTTTTCGTACTGGTTCAAATCCCAAGCACTTCTTTTTTATTAACACCAACTTCCTACGGGCGGAAGAGCTGAGGGGAAGATAAAAAAACATGTGAAGCTTCGAGAGAGCTTGTTTTGCGAAAGAAATCTCTTTCTGAGGTACACTGAGAAGATGGAAGCACGGGCGGCGCACCAATAAAAAAAAGGAAAAATAACCATAAACATTAATGGGAATGATATTGTAGTTAATATTGATCAAGAAATCAGACATTGTGTTTCGCCTAAATTATTTTCAAAAAACAAAAAGTGATTCTCTCATTCCTTATTAAATATTTTTCACAGTGCATACATAAAAAAGTGAAGTACGATGTTGCTTGCTTGAAGTTTGTACGTCGACTGACTGCTCTTTATAGGAACGATCGCTAATGTCGGTGTGAAAAAACGACGAGTGCTGTCGTGTATATGTGAATAGCCGAGAGAAAAACGATTGCACGATTACTCTCTGTTCAATAGGGTGCCAATATTGGAACCCTAGAACAAAATTTGCTTTGTATGAGATGCAACTTCTGTATACTATTTATTCTGTGGTCGTACTTAGCACTTATAAGTTTCGAAGAACTTAGATGTTTACGGGTTGCAGGGGGTACCGGTACTTCTAGTGTAACCACTAGTTGAACTAATGTTCGGGTATTTTTTGCTTTTGTGGGATTTTACTTGATTAGATATAGCCTTCGATTTGCAATCAGCAGCAAAATGTTATAATAGTATTTATATTTACATTATTTATATTATTATGGTATTTTGTTACAATAGAGATGATTTCGTATAAATTAATTGTTTAAAGAATATTATATTGAAATCCCATTAAACTATAAATTCGGCAAGCAAAGACGACATCTTCGAAAATAGCGTCAAGTTCGATGTGGTCACGCGTTTTGGCTGTCACTTGGTTCGAACTTAGCAAAATATTAAAAACGATTTGATATTCCCCTTGTAAGTAAGTACGACTGATCGGATACACATGTTTCCATAAGCTAGAAGTGGATTTTGACAGCACGTCAAGTTCTTCGAAGTGCTTATAAGTACGACTAATCAGGCCTTTAGCAAAATATCAAAATCGATTTGATATTCCCCAAAAATAATAGAATACAAGATTACGCATTGCGCAGGTCCGTTATTCGATGTCGAAAAATTTGAGAACCGGTTTCAACCGTGTGTGACGTCACAATAGCAAACATTTTTGTGAGAGCCATAGGTAAAGCCCTTGATATATAGTAAATTTCGTGATTTAATCATATAATTTGAAAAAAATAATGAAGTGCAGAGTGAAAAACTGTGGAAAATGGAATCAGAATGTGTGCAGTGTTTTTTCATTTCCATCCGACACTAAAACAATGCAAATTTGGATTAGATTTGCAGACAAGAAAATAATATGCAGTTTGAAATGGGTAAGAAAAGGAGTTTTTTACTATTATTCAGTATTAGAAAGGTTTAAATTATTAGATTTGCCAAGCAGAGGATTCTGAAGCGTGAGTGCCGTTCCGTCCCTTTATGTTCCATTTGCTGGGAATCCAGTGTTGGCTGCAGAACGTGAGAAAAACACATTGAGCAAGCTTCCGAAATCAATTCCGACATCATAATGAAGAAGTTATTCTTCCGGGCCAGAATGTTTTTTAAAATCAGGAAACTGAATGAAGACATTGTGGATAATGCTTACAAAAAACAGCAGAAGCTATGTAATACTGTTACATAGCTCCTGATTTTCTTTATTGTATACATATATTGTAAATATTCTCCAATTCTTGTATGTTAATATACATAAGTCAATTTATTATTACATATTTTTAAGTTTTGAATTTCAATATAAAATGTAAATTCTAATAGCCTTATTTATTAGATTTCGTTAAACAGTCGTTAAACAATTGTTTAATTACACACTGCGTAAGGAGTTACACAACGTTGCTTATGTTTTTATTTATAATTGAATTTTATGTGTGTGTCAAATAAACAAGGTTTGTGGATAAAAAGGTTCAGAAATCCACTAAAACTATTACAAAAAGGCGTTCTCTATTACTTTTTTTGATATGTAAGTAAAAAATTTGAGGTTTTTGAATTTCATTTGAAAAGATATAACGCGATTTGAAGTTTTTTTTGAAAAATTTTATTTGAACACAAAAATTATTTGAATTTTGATATGCCACTTTACGCAGGCTTTAAACGCAAATTTTTGTGTTTAAATTACACAGCCTTTAAACAACGTTGCGTAAAATAAAAATTTGTTTATAAATAACCTTTTCTTGTTTAAGAGGTGTTTAAGGTTACGCAGACTTTAAAATACGTTTATAAATAAGGCTGTAAGTTTTATTTAATAATGTCAATAAAATTTATTATACTTTTATGATCACATTTACAAAATATGAAAAAAGTTTTGTAACTGGAGTAACTGCGCTGCCAGATTTTAATGAACGCTCTGTCGTAATCAATTTATTTTGGCCGAACTAATCCATTCTGAGATTGTTGGACATAATACGTTGGGGTTGAGATTTCAGATCATATATTTCTATATTATATCGTTATTATTTCTAAAACCGAGAAATTAATGTAAAATATAAAATTTTACGGCAATGTTTACAATTTTGTATGCAAAATGTATACAAATTTAACAGTTCAGCTAAATTGGTTTGCTATTGTGACGTAGATGCGCAGAAAAAAACATTTCTGAACGCTGTTCTGCGTAATCTTGTATTTTATTATTTTTGGATATTCTCCTTGCAAGTAAGTACGACTGATCGGATACGCACGTTTCCATAAGCTAGAAGTGGATTTTGACAGCACGTCAAGTTCTTCGAAGTGCTTATAAGTACGACTAATCAGGCCTTGACGCCTCACAAGACACCATGTAATACATCCGAAATTGTCAAGTAGAGTTGGAGTAAACAACAGAAAACGGACTCTGTGTGAACGCTCCGTCAGTGTATGGTATATAACAATCCATATAAATATACATAAAATACACAAAATGTTCGTCAGTACTCACAGCGAAGAAGTTGAACTCGCCTTTTGACAAGGAAAGCGCATCTGAGTCGAAAAATGATGCCAGGATCAGCATTTTACACAGTTGTGTAAATATATAAATTCCACCAGCTTGAACGCATTTTGAGAACGCACCATACTCTGACCTGAAGTATATATACATATTACTAAATTATATCCATTTTTTTATATGCGGTAAACTTACAACCCAGAGTATTTATACGTAAAGTAATGTGGCACATATGCCAGCGCTAAACAATTACCAAAATGGTATAAAGTCATTCTAACCTATACTTTTATTTAATAAATTCTTTTTAATGTTTAAATATGCTAACTTTGGTCGTGCTGAAGAATAAGAGAAACAACTTAAATATCAAAAGTAGTGTTGTTCTCAATAAGATAAATTCTCTATAAAACGCACATTTATCAGAGAATTATATTATTCCATACCTCAATATAGAATTAGTACCCAGAATATGCACGTTAATGCATTAGCTAAAATACCAACCAACTGTCTATGTGCTTATTACCCTAAGGTAATTTACGTTTGAAACAAGATAAAGTTTTGTAAGGCCGTGGTTATGCTATCGAGTTTTGCTTGGCAAGTAGGACTTTTTTTTGTTGTTTTGTGCGTAAAAGAGAGAATGGGATATTTTTTCTGTTCTCAACATTTTTCTGTTCTCTCACACCGACCACGAAAACTCGGTCTAGCGTACACCGAGGACACCAGTGTTGCTTAGTCTCAATACTCACAAAAAAAAACTCACTCATTGAAAAATGGAGTGGAGTGAAAAAATTAAATGAACTGATATCAATTATATTGGAACAGATAAGGCGCTTGTCGACACTACCGATGTTGTTATTGTTTTTGGTGCTGACTCCAACAACAAAAACTTTTGTTACTTTCTTGTCCTTCCAGAGTTATAGCCCTTTAAAGTTGGAAAAGTTCAGGCCTGTATCTCCTAAACCTTACAAGATACCTATGTGTTATGGATATTGCTGGAAAGGTAATAGAATTATCTGTCATTTATGTAAAATAATATTTTGTCGAATCTGTTCAGTTTTGGAGAAAAATGGAATTTTAGATTTTTTGTACTATTTTTTCTATTCATTAATTTTTTTCTAATCCACATAAGTATGCCAATAATAAGAAAGTAGAGGATTTTAGCTTTCGACACATGTTTTTTTTTTCATCGCGATCAGTCCAGGATCTTAAGAGAAAACGAATTTTTAAAATCACAATCCCGTAAGTATGTCAGTCATAAAAAAAAGAGATAAAATTTGATTCCAAGATTACTTCGGTTAAAATGAGCACTTTTCAAAGCAGATTTTTGTTGTTGTTGTGTTGTCATATCCTGCGCCGCAGGTGAAAAATTTTTATGAAAACTCAAGCGGTTTTTTTCACTTGTCCTAGTTCAAGTAGGAGTAGCGCTGGAGGCGAAAAATCGCGCGATTTTTCATAAAAATTTTTCACTTTTATGAGAGTACCTGATTGCAATTTTCAAATATAGGTTTTCTCCTGAGATCCTACACTGATTTCAAAGATATATACGTCTATAAAAAGGTAAATGGCTGTACTTTCTTATTATTGGCCCGGTTTACTTCAGTTGAACCATATTAATGTGGCCGATGTTCCTCAAAAATTGATGGAAGTTTCAGAAACCACTGGAATGCGTTACTATTGTTTATACCCTACACACGAAGTGAATAGGGTATATTCACTTACTGCTTCCGTTTGTAACGCATTAAAGGAGGCGTGACAGGTATAGAAAAGTATATATATTCTTGATCAGCGTGACCTCCTGAGTCGATTTAGCCATGTCCGTCCGTCTGTCTGTACGTCTGTCTGTCTGTCTGTCTGTGGAAATCACGATTACAAGAGAACGAATAGAGATATCTTCATCAAACTTGGTACGAATATTGTCTATCATTAGAAACTCATCGGTATTGAAAATGGGCAAAATCGGACCATTGCCACGCCTACTTTTTATAGTAAATATAAATTCATCCATGCTTATGGCTCAATTTCTCAGCTTGTAGAACGAATTTGGGGTTGAAATTTTGTCCAGAAGTCCACTGCCTCTGACCAAAACAGACTACTACAAATGGGCGTCGTCCGCCCACTAATTAAATAAAACTCGATTACACGAGAACGAATAGAGATATCTTCATCAAACTTGGTACGAATATTGTCTATCATTAGAAACTCATCGGTATTGAAAATGGGCAAAATCGGACCATTACCACGCCTAATTTTCAAATAAACGTGTGTAGGGTATATGAACTTCGGCCAGGCCGAAGTTAACACTCTTTCTGGTTTTTATTTCCAGTGGATAATATAGAGTATGATACATTTCCCAAAGTAATTGTTTCATGTTCTCGAATTCGTAAAAATTATATTATACGGTATTTAAAGTACAATTGATTTATAGTATAAATAGCGCTATTGCTTTTTGCGCAATTTTTGTGTTTGTTGATCAAACTTTTGTAATTGTCAATCTATAGTTTTTACTGTATTTCACTATCAGTAAGTAATACTAAAGTTATATTATATTCATTAATAGATTTTATTCTTTTGTAATCTATGTCTAAGTATTTATGTATGCTTTGAATTATTGGGTAGATCTGCTTGAATTATTATACCCTACACCTTAAGGTAAGGGTATATTCACTTTGTAACCAAATGTGTAACGCATAGAAATAGAGGCGATAGGTATAGAAAAGTATATATATTCTTGATCAGCGTGACCTCCTGAGTCGATTTAGCCATGTCCGTCCGTCCGTCTGTCTGTCTGTCTGTCTGTTGAAATCACGATCACAGGAGAACCGGTGAAGATATCGTGATGAAATTTTGCATAACCATTGTTCCTTGTGGTGGGCAGGTTTGTATTGAGAATGTATATCATAAGATAAGTTGTATAAGAATGTGATATCAGCGTTCGTTTTTGAGCTATTACAACAAAATTATATATATTATATTTATTCCTGAGTATAGAGTAGCATTATCCGTTAATATGCCAAATATGGGCGTGATCCGCCCACTTTTAGGTTACACATGCAAAAGAGGGTTATATTGTTAAATATATAAAATTCCTGAATAAAACTTTAGATAACATCTTGTTTTACAAAAAAACATTATTACATCAAAACTGGGTGCGGTCCGCCCACTTTTACACTATTTATACGGTATAGCAGTATGAAAACAAATTTATTACCACGTAAATAAAGTTTAAATTTGAACACAATAATAAAACAACTAAGATAGTTATTTTGTTTTGAAAAAGGTAATGACCACGCCTATTACTTATACAGAGGCGTAGTTAGGTCTCATGGAGCTCGGGACGGTTAATCAACTGTAGCCCCAAAAATGCCTAGAATTCAATAAGTCCCTACTTGATTTCCACAAATGCCGCATTCCAATACCTTAATCAGTTCTCCAGCGATCATGATATCAACAGACAGACAGACGGATAAGGCTAAATCTCTAAATCTAAAGATGAACCCTTTGCTGGTTCATTGCTGCTAAAAGTATGTTTGTTTGTTTGATTTTTTATCATCTCTTGTAGTATCAAGTTCAGAGAATAAAATTGTTTCGGTTGATTTATTCACATCTTTGTTCGTCTTTCGTTAGAAAAATCGACTTAGCTTTACTTTTCTTTAGTTTTAGTGATATTTCACTATTTTTAATGTTGTGATTATCCTTATTATAATTTGTATTAGAGCGTTTAACTATCTCTTTTGGAGGTTTTGTGATGGGGCTAAATGTCTTTTCTAAGTGACTCTCTTAATATGCGTTTCATAATATTTTAAAATTTTTTTTTAAAGTACGTCTAGTTTATAACAGGTCCATTAAGGTTTTGCCATCCATTTTAGCGATAATAACAACATATATCAGACCAGGTGATAAGCTTTTGAAAAGTACGATCAGCTTTTGATGAGCTTTTGATAATATTGATCAGTTTTAAATCAAATTGATTAGATTTTGTTCATCTTATGATCAGCTTTTGATCACGTTTCGATTAGGTTGATCAGTTATCAGATCAGGATAATAATTTTTTGGTTAGGTATGAGATAGGGTGCAACAGCTTTTAATACGGTATCAGTTAAGGTATATCAGCTTTTGATCAGCTATCAGTTCAGTTATATCAATGTTATCAGTTGAATGTTAATTAGTATATGAATATAATAATAACCAAGCATATTGTAAAGAATTTGTATTTAACATTTTGTATTTTCTATTGCCAAGTCTGACATTTTATTTGTAAGCACTTAAAATTGTGAATGATTGTGAATTGCCGTAGTTGGAAGCACCGGCGCACAGTGGACTATCGCTTCGGAACCGCGGCCAAAAGTCCAAAAAGTCGCGCCGAGTTTTTGAAAAATTTGGTATGCAATTTTGTTTATAATAGTTCAATACCTCATGAGCCAAAATATCTCGGTTGGAAACCTTCGTGAATAGTTTTGGTGGGCGATCAAATGTGAACCTTTTTTTCATTCTCTAAAAAGTTGTATTTTTTTGTTTTTTGCCAAAATTCAAATGACTGTATCTAAAAAAGTAGTCAACATAACTCAATGAATTAAGTAGTTTCTGAAAGTTTCATTTAATTATCTATAGGAAAAATATAACAACAACTTTGTGACTTGAGTCTAAGTATTTTTCGGTAATTTTTGAAAAAAACGTTAATTTTTATATATATTTTAACTTTGGGAGATTATAAGTCTCAGCGCTTATAAATGCTTATCCTAGAGTTTATTGTTCTTGAAACTATGAAGTGTTATAAACAAATGCCCCAAACATACATGACCCGCCCGGACCCGCCGGAACCGTTTTTTTTTCGTTTGAAAATTTTACCTACGTGTTTTGTGTATTATCCTGAGTACCTGTGATTTTAGGAAGGGGTGTATTTTCGTACCTGTTTGATCGATTTTTTCGCGGAATAGGGTTTCTTTCCTTATTTTAATTATTTAATTTTATTATAGTGAAGTTTCTATACCCTACACACGAAGTGATGAGGATATATTCACTTTGTGCTTCCGTTTGTAACGCATTAAAGGATGCGTGACAGGTATAGGAGAACGAACAGAGATATCTTCATCAAACTTGGCAAAAATAATGTCTATCATTAGAAACTCATTGGTATTGAAAATGGGTAAAATCGGACCATTGTCACGCCTACTTTTTATAGTGAGTATAAATTCATCCATGCTTATAGCTCAATTTTTCAACTTGTAGAACGAATTTGCGGTTGAAATTTTGTTCAATGTTTCTGACCAAAACAGGCTATCACAAATTGGCGTGGTCCGCTCACTAATTAAATAAAACTCGATTACAGGAGAACGAATAGAGATATTTTCAACAAATTTGGCACGAGTATTCTCTGTCATCAGAGGCTATTTAACATTGAAAAGGAAGGGCCGAAGTTAACACACTTCCTGGTTTATTATTTACCTATTAAATAAATCATCACTTCAAGGAATTCATCATTCCAGTATGAGGACAAATAAAATTCCGGTAGCCTTAATATCATCTCATCGACTCAAAGTTCTATAAAAGGTATGTTTTCTGTCTGCATGAGTCATTGTTGAAAACAATTTCTGATAGAGACGTCATAAGCAAAAAAAAAATATGAACATTATATCTGTTCTATTCTTTTCTTGCTGATCTCCACTTGACAGTTGTATCCATGGAGAACTATGTCACCGACAGTTCATAAGGTTTTAATGCATGGGGAGGACATAATTAACCATCAGATATTACCCATTGGCGATTTATCGGAAGAAGCACAAGAAAAACAAAGAAAAATGGAACAAAGACTATAGATTCTATAGAGAGCACAACACAAGAAAGTGTTCACTTCAGGGTACCAATTAGGATTTATTTAGAATGCTCTTCATTTCTTCTGATCCTTACATTTCGTCTTTGAGAAAAAAGTTTATTAAGACAACAATACCTTTAGATAGAGAAGCTGGAGAACTTCTAATGAAACCTACAGACGTATATTTTTTTGAAAATAAATAAGTATGTGTTATTGTAAATTGTATTTGTGTTTTAGAGTATTTAAAAATTTATGTAAAAATATTCCTATATTAAAATTTTTTAAATAAATAAATGATCATAACAATAAAAAAATACCTGGTGTTCTTATTTTAGCAATGTTTACATGCGACTATGTTTCTTTTTCATACTAAAGGCACACAATTTTAAGTATTGTGAAATTTTTTTTTTCGAAATTGAGTATCCCAAACATTTAAATTGTTATACTGAAACAATAAACTTTTAATATTGCTTAATAATACTTAATAATAAAAAAAACAAATAAGATAAAAAGGTTATTTTTTTGACGCGACTTTGATTGAACGCGACTGACGTGTCGAAATTGTTTAAAAATATAAAAAAAATATCTAGATATTTCGTACTTAGATTAGCGTAAAGATACATGTTTATTCTTTCATTTGCAAAAAACCGCATTCAAATATCTTAATCTGATCAAAAGTTACAGAATTTTGACCGCGACTAAGTCGAAAACGGCATTTCTAGTCCACTGGCGGTACTCTTGATCATTCGTTGGAATCAGTTGTGCCACCCGGACGCAAACTGCGGTAAGTAGTTTGATATCTATGTATATGCATTTCTTATTTTGTAATTAATTTCGTTAGAAATAAACTCTGCAACGCAGGGACATTTAAAATCTGTACTTGCGTGTTCTATTTCATGAATCCGGCATATTCCAACATATTTTTATTTAGCAATTTCGAGAGAGCACTCGTTGTACATGCGAGTACATGGCATACATATATATAGAAGCCATTTTGATGTAGCCAGTCCATAGTATACCGAAAACTTGTGAAATAATTCATTGCACATTGATGAGCAATTCAAGTGCGTTAATAAAGCCATTTCAACATCAGACGAGCGAATTAGTTATTTTCATAGTGCGACTCGAGGTCTACGGGTAGAAACACATAAGATAGCCATGTCTCCCTTTTGTGCAAATCTACACAATCTTGTGTTGCTACAGCAGCAACATTTACAGTTGCTGCTGCCGATGCAACGACGAACAGCGCTGCCCTTGTCGCAGCAGTGCCAATCGCTGGCTCGATTAACGCACGAATTGTAAACGCTGCCACTGCCGCCGCAGCATCGACCGACGTCGACGTTCAAAGCTTTAACGCTGCCATTGCCGCCGCAGCACCAACTGCCGCCGACGTCGACGCCCAAAGTTTTAACGCTGCCATTGCCGCCGCAGCGTCGAATGTCGCCGACGTCGAAAATTTAAACGCTGCTATTGCCGCCACAGCACCGATTACCGTCGACGCACGAAATTTAAATGCTGCTTTAGGAACACTAGCCTCCGCCGGCGTTAATAATGTAAATGCTGTATCAATCGCCACCTTGGCCGAGCCACATAATTTGAACGCCGCCTCAGCCGTCACAACACGAGTGAGGCTGCACGCCCACGCTACGTCTTCACCAGCTTCATGGTATGGATCACAGCCAGTCGCCTCCGCCTCTGCACCAACGAGTCGATTCATCGCATTAGGTAACAACCAGGACACCCTTACTTTTGACAACATCGACGCCTTAAGAAGGCAAATAGCAACTTTAGAAGAAAGATTGGTGAGAGCATCTAACGTTTTTTTTTCAACTAGTGCTTATTTCGAGAATGGTAACACTTAGCTCATGTCTGATTTGACAGATAATTAGTTTTATCCTTCCGCTGAACGAATATGGTAATGTTGCAGAATGAAAATCATCTTTTCAGATGAAGCACATTTTGATCTTGGCGGGTATGTAAACAAGCAAAATTGTCGCATTTGGGGCACAGAAAACCCGCACGCATACATTGAAAAGCTGGTGCACCCAAAACGAGTCACTGTTTGGTGCGGATTTTGGTCCAGAGGCATAATTGGGCCATTTTCCTTCGAAAATGAGCAAGTGGCCGTTGCAGTCAATGGCGATCGTTATCGGGCTATGTTGAACGAATTTTTGTTCACAAAAATTGAAGAGGAGGATATTGGCAACATTTGGTTTCAACAGGACGGCGCTACGTGCCACACAGCCGAAGCTACACTCTATGTTTTGCGCCCTGTTTTTGAAGATCGCATTATCAGCCGCAGAGCTGATGTCGTTTAGCCACCTCGGAGCTGCGATTTGACACCATTGGACTATTTTTTTTGTGGGGTGCCGTCAAAGATAAGTGTTACGCCGACAAGCCAGAGACAATTGACGCTTTAAAGGACAATATTCGTGAAGCCATTGGTGAAATATAGCTGCACACAATCGAAAATGTGCTTAAAAATTGGACCGATCGTGTAGGGTACAGCCGAGGCAGCCATTTGAATGAAGTTATTTTCTATTATTAACCGGAAGGATTGTACTTTCAAATAAAAAAAGAAATTTGAGAAAATATTCAGTAGTTTTTTTTATAGCATTTTCAAAAAAAAAAAAAGTTATTTGGCGGACCCTGTAGTAACTTCAATACACAAACGTTGTTTTCATCATCTAATATGCAACCACAGTCACAAGTGAACGCACATACATATATAAATAACGAAACTGAACTGAATAGAGCCACGCCAAGCAGTGCATATAACTACATGCCGGGTGTAACCCCCAGCATTGGTGTAGGCCTTACACCACTTAACAGTTTATCAAGCACGTACCTACCTGGACCAAGAAAGCTGCAAGATTTGCCGACGTTTTCTGGACAACCAGAATACTGGCCTATATTCCTCACAACTTACGTTCAGTCAACGGCCACATACAGTTATTCAAAATTTGAGGTTAATCAACGACTTTAAAACGCTTAACCGGCGATGCCAAGGAAACTGTGAAGTCGTTGTTGATACATCCAGAAAACGTCGGTGCAGTAATCTAGCAGCTATCCTTTAGATTTGGGCGACCCTTATTCGTAGTCAGCTTAATGTTGTAGGTCAGAATCATTGCTTTGGTAATAACAACGCTTAACATTGTTATCACCACATACCTTTCGGCCCAGTAGTTAACAATGCTTAACTTGTGGTAACACATACTTCTAGGCTGCACTTTAATTGTGAAGCTCGAAAGTACAAGTGAATCACACACCACTGTGGCCCAGATAAAAGAACGAACTTGATCGCATTCCAATAAGTGGAACAGCGCGCGAATAAGTAGAACATCGCGCTCAAATCAAAAGAGCAAAATTCGCACATTGTTGTCAAGAATTATTGCTAAAAAATAATTCTTGAGATAATTGCAAATTCGATGCGGAAATGATTCTGGCCAACAACGAATCTCAGAAGAGATATAAACCCGTCTTTCAGATTGGAAGAAGGCAGTTGTTATTAAGTTACACAAGAATCAAAAAGAGTGGAAGTAACATAGCAAGCGTAAATCGCAGCGATAATAGTATATTGAGTGTCCCTGGATAGTTACTGGAAATAAATAAAAGTAAGAACCATAATCCAAGTCTTTATTTCAGCACCTGTCGAAAGACGGCAGTATTGCCCGACAGGTTAAAGGACCACAAAGGCGGCACCTTGGTGCCCGTGGTAACTAGGCGAGGGGATCCACTACGGCAGGTTGCCGGCTCCCAACATTAAGTCCACCAAGACGGCAGGTCCTTGCCCGTGGCACAATCGTCGGTGGTCCCTCGCGTCGAAGGGTCAACGACGAAACCCCCATCAGTTAACAGCACTGTCAGTGATCCTTCTCGAGGAAGGATCTACGACATTAAGTTTGTTCTAGTATCCTACTGGAGGAACTCGATACAACATTTTGGCGGAGCCGTATTCACGATCCAAAGATTGCTCCTTTATTTTAAAGTGAAGTTTAAAATAAAAATTAAAAATAAATAACAATGTTTTTTTTAAGAAAAAAAAAGAAGCAGTGAAGCAGTTAAAGTGAAGTTTAAAACAAATTAAAAATAAATAACAATTTTTTAAAACAGCAACACACACTAACTGGAATGGTAGTAGAAGTACTTTAAGTGTTGGATCTTGTCTAAATAAAAAACTTTCGTTTAATTCATTATAATTGGACTAAATAAGGTGATAAAATTTTCAGGCAAGTCAAGAATAAATAGTTAGATACAACATTTTGGCATTTATTATTATTAACATTAACATATAATATTATATTATATTATTATTAACCTTTTAACATTAACATTTTGGCATTACATTACATTGGCATTACAACCACAGTTACGAGGCAAATTTGAAATTATGTTATGATAAAAATGTTATGTTAAAATAAATGAATACAAAACGCAAATCCCTTAGTATTTTAATAACACAGTAATTAATAGAAACCAGGCTAACAGCGATAGCTGCAAGTCAATAAATAAAAGAGATTCTGCATAATTGCAAGAAATTTATTGTAACAAGAAGTAGGTCACGAACTTGAGCTTGAACTTCAAGCAAGGGCAGAAGCGACAAAATTGCTAGCGAGCGGCAATTGGTAGCAAAAACGCTAACAAAGCAAGAGAAAAAAAAAACAAGTAATAAAAACAAAAATTACGTCAGGCACCAGGCGAGCAGAATTGAGCCACAAGTTCGAATTACACAAAAAAAAAAATATTTATATATAATAATAATATATATACAAAGACAATATAATACAAAGATGTCTCACTCCATACAAAAGAACCGAGCAGCTAAAATTCAATTGGGATTTTCGGAAAATCCCATCTGAAGCTTTGGGAGAGTAAAATTAACATATTGTGAGAGCGAGAGATCAAGTTGTGAGAGTAATAGATCAAGTTGTAAGAGTAAGAGCTGCAACTTGCAAGAAAGTGAGCACAAAAGAGAGCGCGTTTGCTACAAATGAGTGTAAAGAATCAAAGCAGTTACCATCAGAATGTAGAACATCTTATTTTAATTATAACAACAAAGGGTGGTGGCATAACAAACTTTTAGAGGCCCTATATCAGTAGAAACAACAATAAAAAATGAAATCTTCAAATATTAAATGACATTTATTTATGATTCAGTATTTGAAGTTTTGATTTTTTTTTGATTGTTTGTTTTTAAAATATGACCAAGAACGATGCTTACGGCGTAATATGGTTATCAAACGATCTAAAACACTAAACCTGTGAGAATAACATTCATTATTTTCCTCAAACCGATGCGCATTTGGACTTAGTTTTGTACAATGTATACATTGTTGTATAATATATTATTAATTAATTATTATTAATTACAAATTACCGATTATAATATAAATAATAAATAAATTGCCAAATTATCCAAATAAAAAACCAAAATCACTATTAAAATAGTAGCCAAAGTCAAAATCAATCAAGTCACAAAAAGGATCTAAAACATCAGTAAAAATAAAAACACAAAAAATCTCGTTTCTGGTTCGGTAAAGAACGCTGTTGTCGTCATTCATATACTTGTTGTTGTCGAGCGAGCGGTATTCTTGCACATTCGTACAAACTCTAAAAATTTATTTTACAAAAACAAACATTCGCTTCTCTCTCGCATCGTTTGTGTACACTGTGTTTTGAGCCCGAATTATATTTTTATGTACCCATGCAAAAGGCGAGAGAGAATGTGCGTCGCATCTCAACAAAATTGAAAGCTCTTTCTCAAAAGCACAAAAGCTATCAGATCAGCACAAAATTTTTTTGAAATTTTTCAACGTACTGAGTGAGACATCTTTGTATTATATTGTCTTTGATATGTATACATGTACGAGTATAAGCGTACGAATGTTTACAACGTGTTCAGCCAAAAGGGTGTCAATGAGTCGTATTAAAGCTGAATAAGCAAAAGTTAATTGCTTGAAGAAAAGCAATTAAAATTTTAATTGATTATAAAATATCCAAAATACATACTTAGAACAATAAGTATAGGATAATTAATGGCAGAATCGCTCCAAGAACAAGCATATTTAGCTTTAGAAAAAGAGCATAAGGATTTGAAGAGGCAAATAGAAGAATTTGCATCAAGAACTTGGAACAGCCTGAAAAACACCGTTTCCAATAAGGAAAATTTAGAGTTAATAAAGACTAGAATACAAGCGCTAGGAGAAACATCAACTTTGGAAAAAGCAGACGCAGTCATAGAGGAATTGCTAACATTTTTTAAAAATATAATAGAAAGTAAAAACCAAAGCATAAGGGACTATTCGTCAGAATTTAACGCGTTAAAAAGGAAATACGATGCTTATCTAAACGAAAAACAGTTTCAAGAAAAAATAATAAAGACTTTGGAAGACGAGAACGAACACCTAAGAAAATTACTGAATGACGAAGGATTAACAGAAGAAACCTTAAATAAAACGTTAGAACTGGAATCAGCACAAAAGTCAAGAGAAGACTGTGCATCTTTAGAAAAGCCGCATTCCAGAATTCAAGAATTAAAAGAGGATAACAGACGGCTAAAACAGGAAATAGAGCTAGCGCACGACCGATCACTATACCATAAGGAACCAACCCCCTCCGCACCCAGTCTAAAGAAATTTAATTCAATATCATTACCTACAAATAAGCAACCAGCGGCAGATCACAGCAAGATGGGTATAGCAGAAATAGCCAAAATAACAAGCAGTATTGTTCCACTGTTTTCAGGAACACAGTCACCAGATTTGAGAGGTGAGGTGTATAAATTTATACAGGCGTGTGAGTTAGCTGCAAGTGAAGCGACTCCAGCTAATAAAACAATTTACATTGATTGTATAAAACAAAGATTATACGGAGACGCTTATGATCTTGTGGGCACACAACGTTTTAACAGCCTGGAAGAATTATACCTGGTGATACGAAGGGCCTACCTACCAACAGTTTCATTAGACGTGACGTTGGCAGAACTTCAAAATTGCAGCCAACTATACAATGAGAATATTCGGCAGTTCGCAAGACGCCTAAATACGAAAAAAGCGCAAGTGTTGCAGGTAATAAAAGATACATACAAAGGAGAAGGTGACAGCGCACTTGTATCTATGGCAGAAACATCAGCAAATATGGCATTTAGAACAGGGTTAAAGGATGCAACCTTACGAATCCACATGCTAAGTGTCACAAGAAAAAGTATAGAGGAAATGGTAGAAATAGCAGTGAACACACTAGTCGAGATACAAAGAAGTAACTCCATACATCAACCAACAATTAATATGAATTCGGTAGAACCCAACATAAGACCTCCTGTACAAAATCGCGTGGAGTATAAAAGACCAGAAGAAAGGCAGAACGTCTCGAGAGCGCCACAGGAGAAAATAATTTGCTCATTCTGCAATAAACGTGGGCACACTAGAGAAAAGTGTTTGATTAGGGAAAACACATGGCGTGTTTTGCCAAAAGTGTCTAGAATATGGACACGAGACGAACTGGAGGTGTAGCAAAAAGGAAAGCCAAGGAAGTGGGGCAAATAAGAAATATCAAATGCCCCATACCCAGGATCAAGTACAACAAAACTGGAAAACAAACCGACCACAACAAAACTGCCAACCAAACCAAGTACAACGTAATTGGCAACCCAACCAAGACCAACGGAATTGGTAGAAACAGACGTATGGAAAGCAGAAGCCGAATCCAGCGAACGGAATACAAAAGGCTCAATCTCAATGTGAATGGTGCCGAAAGGTAGGACACAATACACTCGAATGTTATGCAAAGAAGAGTTGGGAGAAGTCCCAAGGCAACAGTCCGGGAAACTGCCAAGGGCCCAGAATAGGCCAATAATCTGGGAACCCGAAAGTATTAGTAATTTAAGGCCAAATGAAGGAGTAGCAGTAATTCATACATCCAAACCGATTGTGGATACGTTACCAACTTTAACAAATAAAGTGGTAACCGTAAGTCCGACATCAGAAGCGATTGTTGAAACGTTACAAACTTCAAAAGACTTAAAACTTAATATCAAGTTGAAGAAGACCAATAATAATAAAAGAAACAACATCACAGAGAAAAATCATACGTTTGGAGAAACAGTTGATTTAGAGATGCCAATTACATTGAACGAGAAAAAACTAAATTTAAACCAAAGCGTAACTTGCTCAATGAATAAGTTAGAGAATAATAATAGAAATACAGAAACAGGAGTATCCAACTGCAGTCAAACCCAGTTAAATGACGTGTTCATCGAATTACCTTGCGTAGAGGCTATAAATGGAAAACTCATTTTACTGGTAGATACAGGAGCAGATACAAGCCTGATAAAGAAACGTGCAATAAGAGATAACACGACAATAAAGAAGTCAAATAGGAAAGACTTAAGCGGAGCATTTGGAGGATGTGTGACAACAGAAGGATCAACTACTATATGTCATAAGGAGGTACAGTCCTTACGTTTAACGCTACACGTTGTGTCACTTAAACAAGGAGTACCAGCAGACGGCATATTAGGAAGAGATAACTTGTGGAACAACTCCATTATAAACACAATAGAAAAGATTTTAACACTCTTCAATGAAAGAAAAGAGGTTATTTTGGAATTACCGATAAAAACTATCCAGCAGATAGAAGAGGAAAGCAAGCAACGTTACATACCAGTTGATGCAAGAACAATTACGATAGTACCATTAAAACTTCGTACAAAATTTACGAATGTGGTAATTCATAAAGAAGAAAAAGATCCAGGAATCTATATAGCGGACACACTAGTAAAGGTGAAAGATAACACAGTTTATGCTCCAATATTAAATACGACGGAGTATGATTATGAAATAAATAGCGAATTTAAACCAAAATTCACAAATTTTGACGAGTACGAAATACAAAGTACTGTAAAGTCGATAAATAGCATAGGCAAAATAGATGCCAAAAGAAGAATAAATAAATTGCTCATTGAAATTGAGTTAGATAAAGATTTGAATATGGAAGAAAAGAATTCAATAGAAGGAATAGTAAAATCTTTTCATGACATCTTCCTATTAGAAGGAGACGAACTTTCATTTACAAACGTATTAAAACACGAAATTCCAACAGGCGCAGATCAACCGCCAATAAATAGAAAACAATATAGATTACCTCAAATACATAGGGAGGAAATAAATAAACAAGTGAATAAACTCCTAGATGACGGCATAATTACACATAGCACTTCACCATGGAACTCACCGTTACTTTTAGTGCCCAAGAAAAGTGGCAAGGACGGGGAGAAAAAATGGAGACTAGTGATAGATTACAGAAAACTGAATGAAGCCACGATTAAACAAGTTTTTCCCATTCCTCGTATTGACGAAATTTAGAGCAACTAGGCCATAGCAGATACTTTACAACGCTAGATTTGGCAAGCGGATATCACCAAGTTTTAGTCGATGACAGGGACAAGGAAAAAACAGCATTTAGTACGGGACTAGGGCACTTCGAATTCAATCGAATGCCATTTGGGCTAACAGGTGCCCCAGCAACATTTCAGAGGTTAATGAATCATATCCTAACAGGTCTACAAGGAATAGACTGTTTTGTTTATTTAGATGACATAGTTATCTACGGTAGGAATTTAAAACAACACGAACAAAGGTTATGTTCAGTATTACAGAAATTACGTGAACATAATCTAAAACTTAATACAGGCAAATGCAGATTTCTAAGAAGAGAAATTGTTTATTTAGGACATAAATGCACAGATCAGGGACTCCCTGACCCCAGCAAAGTGGAATGCGTTAAGAGCATTCCGCCGCCTAAAAATAGAAAGGAGGTGCAGGCATATTTAGGACTAGTAAACTATTATAGAAAATTCATTCCGAGTACAGCAAAGATAGCTCTTCCTATTAATAAACTACTAAGGAAAGACGCTAAGTTCAATTGGACGCAAGAATGCCAGACAGCGTTCGAAGCATTGAAGAAGGCAATAATAACACCACCGGTTTTGGCATATCCGGATTTCGAAAAAGAGTTCATACTAACTACTGATGCCAGTAACGAAGCGTTAGGCGCGGTACTTTCTCAGGGTAAAATAGGCGAAGATAGACCGATAGCCTTTGCGAGCAGAGCCTTGAACGACGCAGAAAAGCGTTACTCAACTATACAAAAAGAGTACTTAGCCATTGTGTGGGCAACAAAAAACTTCAGAGCATATCTCTTAGGGAGACATTTCAAAATTTTTACTGACCATCAGCCATTAAAGGGAATAGCAAACTTAAAAGATCAAAGACTGGCGAGATTTAGGCATAAATTATCAGAATCCGATTTCGAAATCATATATAAGCCAGGAAAGAAGAACTTAAACGCAGACGCGTTGAGCAGAATTCCTCAAAATCGGAATGTAGTAACAGCAGTCCAAACCCGATCTGGAGCAAAAGAAATGGAAATAAAGAACAAAGAAAGTAGTAATAAAACAAGCACAAGTCAGACGCCTGTAGAACCTGACACTACTGGCATAACACGAAATGGAAACAGAATTCCATTAGAAGACCCAAAACAAATAGAGACAGTTATAAAGGACTTTCACAACACACCATTAGGAGGTCACCAGGGAGCAGTGAAAACTTACCTAAGAATCAGGCAACAATATAGGTGGCCAGGGATGCAAAGACAAATAAAAGATTATGTCAAAAACTGTCCACAATGTCAAGCGAACAAAAGTTCAAAATTGACGAAAATGCCCATGGTGCTAACAGATACACCAATGCGGCCATTCGACAAAGTTTACATGGATATAGTAGGTATTCTACCAGAAACCGTATCCGGTAACAAATATATTTTAACGTTCCAAGACTATTTTTCTAAATTTATGGCATGTACAGCTATCCCAGACGCGGAAGCCAGTACTGTTGCCAGGGCTTTCTACGATGAAGTAATCACGCGTTACGGAATTCCTCGAATTCTAATTACTGATAACGGAACTAATTTCATTTCGAAATTGTTCTCAGACACTTGCAAATTATTAGGTATTAAAAAATTACACATAACGCCTTATCATCCACAAGCTAACGGCTCATTAGAAAGAATCCACAGACCTTTAGCGGAATATTTACGTAGCTTTGCTAAAGAAGACGGGTCGAATTGGGATCAATGGTTAACTGCAGCTATGCATGTTCATAACCACACACCCCACATTACGACGAAGCAAACACCGTTCCGCACTTTATTTGGATTCGATACAGAAATGCCGAATAACTTAAAACGAAAGTGTAGTCCGGTATATAATGCCGAAGATCCAAATAAAGTTCTAAAATTCCAAATACAAAGGGCTCACGAAATCGTGAGAAAGAATCAGGAGTTAGCAAAAGAGATAGCTAAAAGGCAGTACGACAGCAAACTAAATTTAGTAGAATTTAAAGTAGGAGATAGTGTATTAATTAAGAATCAGACTAGGAAAAATAAGTTTTCTCCAATATGGATAGGGCCATATGAGGTAGCAAAGATTAAAACTCCAATTACGACAGTTTTAAAAATTAAGGGAAAGGAAAAACCTTTCCACAATAACTTACTTAAGTTATATAATAGCAACTAAATAGGAAAATAGGACTAACTAGATAAATACATAGGAACCCACCAAAATAACTGAAACTAATAAAATAGAGTTAGGAGAACATTAAGTTAATCAGAATGGTCACCTTATTAGGAATAGGATACAGTAAATTAGTATAGAATACGATTGATAGCATATATTATAGGATAGTATGAAACTAATGTTTTTAAGTTTATTACTAATAATTTTAATTTAACGTCTTACGTTTGAATAACGAATGAAAGTCATCAAATTTCATAATGAAAAATTCAACAAAGAATTAAAAAATAAAGCAGAATAGCGTTTAAATAAGCAACAACTTGTTTACTTACGCGTGAAACTATAAGAAAAGAAAACTCATGATAAAGTTCGTTGTTAATATTTGAATAATTTTTTTTTAATTGAACTTTTTAGTTTATATTTATTTCAATTGAAAATATACGGTACATGTAACTAGCTGTTCCGTTAAATAGACAGCCATAACTTTGCATTTGCAATTATGTTAATAAATGCACATGTAAGAATATGCCTGAAGAGTTAGTTCAGGCATATGACATTTACACATACTATACATATGTAAACACTCGCACCAAATGCTATATATCATAAGAAGAAAAGAATTCAGAGAAAAACAAAAGAAAAATGAAAATTTTTTTTATTTTTTAAATAATGAAGTGTAGTAGTAAAAGTTAGCACATGAATATGCAATGTAAAATATTAACAAATATCGTTAATAACAAATAAAGCAAAATTTAAGAATTGAGCGAGCAACGCAATCACTGCAACAAAGCAGGTGTAGAAGTAGAACAACCGAACGCGAGCACAATGCAGCGTCAGATAAAACAACAAAAACCTATAATGAATAACAACAAAAATAGTCAGAACAATAAGTAAAAGAAGTAAGAGAAAAAGAATTGTATTGTAAATATATACATAAATACGTGCACATATGAGAATATAAAGAAACTACTTAAAGTACACATAATAATTTTAAAAGTTAATTTAATTGTAATTTAGAAACAAAATATGTGAAACAGAAAATATGTAAAAAATTATGTTAGAAGTTAATTTAATTGTAAGTTCGAAATAAAATATGTACAGTTAAAACCGAAGTAATGAAAATAGAAAGGAAATAAGAAAATTAAAGGGGAAAGACATATAATGATAATAAAAATAAATAGATATAAAATCGTACATATTAAAGTAAAAGGAAAAATATCTAAATACTTGTACGAACTTTTTAAATACTTGCAAAGTTCACATTTATAATGAATAACCTATCGAATTATAGTCAACTACAATAAAGTCGATATTTATTGTAAGAATTAAAACTTGTATGGAATTAAAGAAAATATTAGAAATAGAATGTTATCAAGATAACATATTGCTAATTAATTAATATTTCTAAATTAAAGTTATATACGAATAGGATTTCAATTTTTCTTAATTGGAAACAAATTATAACTAGAATTAAAACATATTGTAAGAGAAAACTACAATAGATAAAATTGATAATAACTTAATTGAGATAACAAAGAAGGCAGCACGCAGAGAAGCTGACCTGAATGCCGATGTACACCCATCACAAAAGCAAAAGTGCAACCAAACACCACAACATGTCGACAACAGGGCGACGAAGAGCGCCCAGCCAACTCGATGGGGGAAGGGTAGCTGGAACAGCTGGTCAGCGTAGCGACACCAACCATCACCAAACCAGGATAAAATTGTTGCAACAACCAAACAGATCAATGCAGCAGAAGTAAAAAGCAAAACACGAAGTTACCTTCAAAGAGATCTAAAAGCAGCAACAATCAGAAACTGACGATATGACTTATAGTCAGCAGCCTTGAAAGTTACGTCACGCGTGTGCGACACCAAAATCATGACGTAATAGCAGCAAGTAGACGAACCACTAATACAGTCATGGGTTTGACAGTTAGATTTACGGCGACATTTAGAACTTACGGGGTAGGCACGCTATACAGCATTACCTCAAGCGGCAGCGGTTCAAAACGCACCACCACAAGAAAAGATGTTGAAGATTGACGATGTTTGTTTAAAACGATGATTCCGGCGAAATCTCAACCATCCGCTACAGTTCGAGCGAACTACAATTGATCCCAATTGTGGGATAACCGACACTATAACCAACGAACAACCGAAGAGTATCAGCAGAACAACGGGAACTAAGGTCGAAAGTTAACAACGGCCGTTCCGAGCATAGTCCCTACAACACGGCAACAACCACGTCAGCTACCCAGCAGCAGCATTCCCACAACAAATCGAGAAAGAAGACTTTAATACAGCGGGGTGTACGTCAACGGCAATATCAACAGTAACGTCAACGGCAACATCAACAGTAACGTCAACGGCAACATCAAGAGTAAAATCAACAATAACATCAACAGTTACATCAACAGTAACCTCAACCGCTATATCAACTTCAAGATCAACACCAACATCAAATCATCATCAGCCTACACACAGACGACGCCGAAGAAGTGCAGCTACCATTTGTATTATTATATTATTATTGTAATTGTTTTTATTGTAATTATTGTTATAAGTAGTTGTATTATAATTATTGTAATTATTACTAATAATTAATCATTATTGACATGTCACATAAGATATTCACAAAGAAAGAAAAACACAAACATACATAAGTATACACTATGTAAAGCCATAATAAGCACACCCACAATTCAACAAAATATAAATGTACAAGAAAAATTTAATATCGTTTTACGATACTAAATTTTTCTTCCCCGAGGGTGGAGGGATGTTGTAGGTCAGAATCATTGCTTTGGTAATAACAACGCTTAACATTGTTATCACCACATACCTTTCGGCCTAGAAGTTAACAATGCTTAACTTGTGGTAACACATACTTCTAGGCTGCACTTTAATTGTGAAGCTCGAAAGTACAAGTGAATCACACACCACTGTGGCCCAGATAAAAGAACGAACTTGATCGCATTCCAATAAGTGGAACAGCGCGCGAATAAGTAGAACATCGCGCTCAAATCAAAAGAGCAAAATTCGCACATTGTTGTCAAGAATTATTGCTAAAAAATAATTCTTGAGATAATTGCAAATTCGATGCGGAAATGATTCTGGCCAACAACGAATCTCAGAAGAGATATAAACCCGTCTTTCAGATTGGAAGAAGGCAGTTGTTATTAAGTTACACAAGAATCAAAAAGAGTGGAAGTAACATAGCAAGCGTGAATCGCAGCGATAATAGTATATCGAGTGTCCCTGGATAATTACTGGAAATAAATAAAAGTAAGAACCATAATCCAAGTCTTTATTTCAGCACCTGTCGAAAGACGGCAGTATTGCCCGACAGGTTAAAGGACCACAAAGGCGGCACCTTGGTGCCCGTGGTAACTAGGCGAGGGGATCCACTACGGCAGGTTGCCGGATCCCAACATTAAGTCCACCAAGACGGCAGGTCCTTGCCCGTGGCACAATCGTCCGTGGTCCCTCGCGTCGAAGGGTCAACGACGAAACCCCCATCAGTTAACAGCACTGTCAGTGATCCTTCTCGAGGAAGGATCTACGACATTAAGTTTGTTCTAGTATCCTACTGGAGGAACTAGATACAACATTATATAAGAAGTAAATATAAGAAGTAACCCCAATCGGTGAAAACGCTATAACGCCACTAATACAGTGTGCCACCAAGACAAAGAATCTTTCGGTGTTTCTTCAATCAGTGAACAGTGTCCAACATTTAAGTAATCCGACACTGTTAGAAGAACTCGTCTCCAAATTACCACTGGGAAAAAGGGTCGATGGGCTAAGCAGGCCGCCCAGTTACGACCATACCCTACAATAATTCACTTTGGCGAGTGGCTGAACGAAGTCGCAAACGTATTGTGTATGGTGCAAGACTCTAATGATAGAGATGTTAAGCGACGTACAATTTTGCATACCAGTAGCATCCAACCACCCGGTAATATAAAATGCCCGCTCTGTCAAAATCAGCATACCCTGAGTAAATGCAAAGTCTTATTAGATGCCTCAATACCGGAACGTTGGGCAAAGCCACTTCAATCTATGTTTTTCCTGTATAAAGCAAGGGCATTCGATACGTCAATGTCGTAGTAGAAAATTATGCGCGATTTCTGGATGTTCAAAGAAGCATCATGAACTACTGCATGAGCGGCAAGTAAATGAATCAGTTATTGCCAGAAATGCGCAAAGTAATGAGGCCGTCTTGAATTGCTCTGCCAAAGCGGCTGCAGACAAAAAAACTACTGTTCCGAGTGCTACCCGTAAAGCTTTATGGTCCTAATAAAATAGTCCAAACGCATGCCTTGTTAGACGAAGGCTCGTCAATAACAATAATTGACGAAGATTTAATAAATGAGCTGGGCCTTCATGGGAAGCAGAAAGATTTGAATGTGCAGTGTATAGCAGGTAGGGCAGCACGTGAATCGGCAACATTAGTAAATTTGTACGTAAGCGGAGCTAATAAAGAAAGAAGGCATTTATTAAAAACGTTTACGCTGTCTCTAAACTTAAATTGCCTATTCAACGACGGCAATTTAGTTTAGACGATAAAGGCCTGGTAAGGCCGATAAAAGACGCAAAGCCTTTTTTTTTTTTTTTTTTTTTAATGAGGTAGGAAATGCTTTTACGCACATCAGTGTCCCTGCTCAAACCAGGTCCGCCGATAGTGTGGGACTCCCTCACTTGCGGACTACCCACTAAAACCGTCCTCTTTCCTTTGGGGGAATAGTCGAAGCAGACCAGAACGAGTAGGTCCCTTTTCGCCCTCACGTTCCTTAGTCAGTGCGGGCGGCCGAACGAGTCGACCTCCCGCTTCATGACCAGGTCCCTTGTCAACGCAAGTGCTTTCTTAAACCAAGAATCCCAGCGTCGAACGTCGTCGCTGTGACCGTTCACGCTGAGCCTTCTGGCTGCCAGCGCCGGACAATGGTTCACAATGTGATCCGCCGACTCTTCATCCTCTAGGCACAGCCTGCAGACACCATCCTCCGCAAGACCCATCTTATGGAGATGATATCTGAAATTGCCGTGTCCAGTGATCAAAGAGATAAGCCAGCTAAGACTGTCTCTTCTGTATTCGAGTAGTCGTCTGGCCTCTCTGCGAAGCGGCTTAATGATAACCATCTTCGCCTGACGACATGTGGAGAGCTCCCTCCACCTTCGTTCATGTTCAGAGTACAACCACTCGTCCATTGAGGCCCTGACCTTCCCATCGCTAAGAGCGACTCTCGGCTCCGGCCCGCAAAAATAGTCAGCAAATCCCTCCTTAGCAAGAGAGTCCGCTTTCTCATTTTGTTCTGTGCCTATGTGCCCTTTGACCCAACAGAGTGTTACCTTGTTGTGCTGGGCACACTCATTGAGCTTCTGGACAGCCTCCAGCACCAGTCTGGAGCTAACGTTCGTCCGCGCCATGCTCTTAATCACCGCCTGGTTAGCCAGAGCTAACAGGATTCTGCTATTCTGCACCTGATCGCCAATTAGGTGGTCCAGAGCATGTATCAGGGCCAGAAGTTCGGCCTGATACACGGACACGTATTTCCCTAAATGGAGCTTACAGCCAAGGTTCAACTCCGAAGAGAAAACTCCTGCACCTGCCCTTCCATCCATCAATGACCCATCCGTGAAGATGTTTAGGTCATGCTTGCTGCACACATCGTGCAGTCGGCCGTCTGCGAATAGAGTGTCGTGCCACCTATCGATGATTCGCATCCTACACATACCATCCATAGGCATGCCAACATCGCTGACCTTTGCACGGACAATGTCGATAATGCGACCATGTCCTGCCGCTGGTAAATCAGCACCACGCCATACAGCGTTCCTCTGCATGCGCATTGCGCCAGCGCCGCCGTCCTCTTAACAAATAAGTCTAACGGTAGCAGCCCGAGTATCGCCTCCAGAGCGAAGGTCGGAGTGGTGCGCATGGCATCACTGATGGCTATGCATGCCAGACGTTGGACCCTGTCCAGTTCGACCTTCATCGTTATCTGATCTGCTTTATGCCACCAGATAACTGAGCCATAAGTCAAGCAGGGTCTAACCATAGCAGTGTAGATCCAGTGTGCCCTGTTTGGGGATATACCCCATCGAAGGCTACACACTCTTCTGTACTAAAAGAGCACCGCCTTTGCCTTCCTAATCCTCTCCAACACATGCTCCTTCCAGGTAAGTTTGCTGTCTAGGATCACTCCTAGGTACTTAAGCCTTCGGGAGGTGTTGATTTCGGATCCGAAAATCCTTAGAGGACTCCAGTTCGGAATTTTCCTCTTTCTTGTGAAGAGGATCATATCTGTCTTAGTAGCATTGATGGTGAGTCCCTGCTCTCGGCACCAACCCTCTACCGTGGAGAGCGCACCATGCATTATGTCCCGCATGGTGTCAATATATTTCCGTCTCACCATCACCGCTATGTCGTCTGCATATCCTATGGTATGTATGCACCTTGAGTCTAGCCTTTGAAGCAAGGAGTCAACAGTGATGTTCCAAAGGATTGGTGATAACACCCCTCCCTGGGGACATCCCCTCGTCACTATCGCTCTTAGCCTATGACTCCCACATTGCAGATTTACGGCCCTGTGGCGCAGCATGAATTCAATCCAGTTAGTTACGACTGGGTTGAGCCCACGGGCCTCCAGGGCTAAACTCAATCTTCCAAAACAGATCTTATCGAAAGCACCCTCTATGTCCATAAAAGTGGTCATAGCGATGCCTCCATTGATCAGTTCCTTTTCCGTTACCGCGACCAGATCGTGGAGGGCGGTCTCCGTAGATCTCCCCGCTCTATATGCGTGCTGAAATCTACTTAAAGGACGTTCCACAAATACTGATCCCTCTAGAAAGTCCACCACCACCCTCTCCATTGTCTTTAAGACGAAAGAGGTTAGGCAGAGCGGTCTAAAGGATTTTGCCTCCGTGTAGTCCTTTTTTCCTGGTTTTGGTAGGAATACCACTCTTCCCTCCCTCCAAATATCAGGCACATAACCCATTGCCAGACATGCCACGAATACTCCCCGCAATCGCTCGAGCAGTTGCTCCTGGCCCCACTGGAGCAAAGCAGGGAATATCCCGTCCGGTCCTGGAGTCTTAAACGGGGAGAACGTCATCAATGCACTTCTTATCCCGTTCTTCGTCACTATCCCTTCCGCCTCGGTCCTCTCCGACCTTTGATACAATCTTCGCAAAGATGGCCAGGCCCCAGCGTGTCCGATGCTTCCAGGAAAGTGTCTGTCCACCTTCTCTTGAGTAGACTCTTCCAGAGTCTCCAGCAGGACTCCATCTTTGTTACGGATGAGTCCCATCTTGGACCCTGGATCCTTTGATATCAGCTTCTGTAATTTGCATACATCAGAGATATCCTTCGTATTGGTGCAGAAGTCCGTCCACGTCTGCCTCTTTCTCTTGGGAAGGGTCTTCTTCAACCGTTTCTTCTTCCCCTTGTAATCAGCCCAAGCCACTGCGTCTTTGTGCCTCATGTACCGATTAAAGGCCGTTCTCGTCTCCCTCTTCATGGATTCCAGTTCCTCGTTCCACCAGGGAACGGAGTCTTCTTCATCCACCATGGTCCGAGGGCACGCCCTTTCATAGGCAGAGATCATGGCATAGTTTAACCTCTTCACCTCGATCTCTACTTCTGCTGTGTTCCTGAGCATTCTGTTCAACATAGGCAGAGATCCTTTCAGAACTTCCCGGTACAGATGACCATCCGTGTTCCTTGGGATCCTCGTTAGCCTGCTTCCTCGCCGCCGTCTCAGTCCGTACGCCACATCGAACCGGATGGCCCTATGGTCAGACATGGTTAGCCTATCCCAGACCCTCCAGTGTGATAGTCTCTCTAACATTCCGAGACTTGGCAGGGTTAGGTCAATAACTTCGCTTCTTATTGCGTTAACAAACGTCGGTTCCGACCCCCTGTTTACGATTTGCAGGTTAAATTTGCTCACAAATTCGAGAATATTCTCACCTCTGCGATTATCGTCGGAGCTACCCCACACTGTACTGTGAGCATTAGCATCGCAACCTATAATCACATTCAACCCCCTATCCACACCGTATCTCACCAGCCTCTCCACCTCCAGAGGTGGCGGCGGCTCTATTGAATCGTATGGCAGGTAGGCAGATGCGATCAGAAAGGAGCCACTCCCGCTTCCAATCCTCACGACCGTTAGGTCTTGAGAACATAGATGAGTCATGAGTATCGCTTGGACACCCCGTCTCACCATTACGCAGGTTCTATTCTTGCCCTCATCTGGCGGCAAAAAGAGGATAGTCCCTTTACAGGATAAGCCCTTAATACTACCATGGAGTACCCAGGGTTCCTACACCAAGGCTATGTCCAGCTTGTCCTCCTCAAAGTGTCGCAGCATCATTGTTGAAGCTGCTCTACTGTGATGAATGTTGAGCTGACACACCTTCAGGGTTTGTCCGCGCAGGCCCACCTCCCGCCCCGGTGTTACATTCCCGAAGGAGTGAGTCACCGTCCCCGTGGACTCGGTATTCGCTTCAGGCTGGATCCCTCTGGAATATGACCACAGCTTGATCAAGACCGCAGTTAAGTTTCTCCCCCGCCGTCTTGATGGCCTCTGCCTCTTCCTTTGGGCACCAGACCGTCAGCTTAACCCCGACTTTCGCCCCTTCGCCGAACTTTTCTGCGAAGGTAACCCTCCATTTGGAGGTATCCCTTACGCAGCCGTTCTGCCGTTGGAGCCTCTTGAGGATGGTCTCTGTAGTCTCGGTAGCACCGTGGACCACCAACAACATCCTTCAAAGCATAAAGCCTGTCCGGACGCAGTTTGGCCCCCTGCCAGAGACCCCCCAGCTTCTCAGAAGCCTTGAACAGCCATTCCCTCGACTGCTGATTCTTGCACCTAATGCCAATGAATCCACTGTCTAGGAAGGCGTTCCCAACGAACCCGATGTCCCCTCCACCGTCCAGAGAGTCCAGCGCCTTCAGCAGGGAGGCCTTGAAGGCTGCCAGATGGCTTTCCTCCAATGGCCCCCCGCCGGAGAGGTCCGCTAGGCCGACAAGGAGATCACTCCCCGCGACCCCCGCGAAGGACCTCCGTTTGGCTGCGGGCTCATTGCTGTGAGAAGATGGGCCCTGACCAGCTGGAGCGAGACGCTTCCTAGAACCGCCGTTCGCCCTTTACTGGTCGAAGGACCTCCATCTCCAACCTTCAGCACTGACTCAAAGGCTTTCGCCCCATCTGCAGCACTCATCTGACGTCCAGCTTCCAGCTTCCCCGGCACCGTGGTCCTTGAGGTGTTACCTCTAAACCTCTTGCCCGGCAAGCCTTCTTCTGGACTGGTTCCACACGAGGAAAGCTCGCTAAGCTTAGAAGTCAGCTTAGCTATGTATCTCTCCAATGCTCTTCTCGTCTTCTGCCGCTTCCGCTTACACCTCTGCTTCTCCCTCTTGCAAGAGATCGCTGAGGCGAGCACTTCTACGGCTCGCCCTTCCGGTTTGCCGCTACGACCAACTAATCCCTTGGAAAATACCTTGGAATCTGTCTCGTCGTCGCTTTCACCCGAACTCAATATGGGTGCCCTGACGTCCCTAGAAACAGGACCCTTGGACGGTTCCGTTCCACTGGGACTTCCAGCACCCCTCTGACGGCCTAGTCGTCCCTCTGACTGGGTTTTCGGACGGGGGGCGAGCACCACAACTCCATCCGAGGTTGCGGATACACCTCCCGGTGGTTTCCCACACCCTGCTGAAGCTAATCCCTCATCGGGTTCCGCCTCGACAGGGGCCTCCACTCCAGCCCTTTACCCCCCTTCGTTCATCGTACGTTTTGTTTTTTGTATGTTGTCCGTTTTTGGTCCCACGAGTAATGGGGAATCGAGGTCCACCCGCACAGAGCCCCTTGTGCAGGCAAGGCTATTTAATCCGGTGGGCGCCAGGTAACCGGATACTCCGTTCACGACTGGGCTATTTCATTGGGCCCCCAGCCAGGTTGATTATCGGCACGGGTTGTCTAACACCTTAATCCAGCCCAGGGACAACCAGGAGGATGGATGGGATGGAGACATGGGTACAGGTAGACAGGTAGCGGGGAGATACAGAGGATAAAAGGAGGAGCCGCCGCTTCTGTCAGCCCAGGAAGTCTCAGTTATCCCCTACAGCCGAGACGACCTGGTTACCAGGGATCACCGCGTGGATGTAGAAGCCGACTTGACCGCCCAGGAGAGTTACGGAGGGACGTCCTGTGGTCCCTTTTTCCCCCAAACCTGAGCGGACCTTGACCCCAGCAAAGCCTTAATTAAGCCATATAGCAACGTAGAACCGAAACTACTAATTGGCCTTGACCACTGTCACTTAGGTTTACCAACTAGTTCCGTACGCCATTCGAAGATCGGTCCGTATGCTGTAAATACCGACTTAGGTTGGGTGGTGTTTGGGCCAACGTCAAACGATGTTCGAGCTGACTTGTTTGCTTACAACTACACAGACAAACCAAGAAATGCATAATATGGTGGCAGAATCTTTTGAGACAGAAAATTTTGGCGTAAAACCGTCGCCGCCGATTCAAAATGAGGAAAATCGTCGTGCCAAACATATTTTGGAGACAACGAAAAAGAAGGTAAACAAGAGATATCAAGTTGGGTTACTATGGAAGCGCGACGATGTGGTCCTGCCAAATAGTTATGCCATGGCGTTTAAACGAGCGCTCTTGGTATAGAGCGCAAAATGCGCAAGAATGCAGAATTCGCCGCCAATTATACTAAAGTAATTCGATCTGCAAGCTAAAGCCGTCAGAAGTAGCGAGTATGAATCCACGAACCTGGTATCTTCCACACTTTGGCGTTATAAATCCCAATAACCCGGGAAAGTTAAGATTACTTTTTGATGCAGCAGCCGAAAGCGATGGTGTCGCGCTGAATTCTGGGCCCTTACTCCGTATTCCGTTTCGAAAAGCAATCCTATTCGAATGACTAATTCAATGCAGTTGTGGAAATCAAGTAGGGACTTATTGAATTCTAGGAATTTTTGAGGCTCCAAGTTGATTAACCGTCCCGGGCTCCAGGAGACCTAGCTACGCCTCTGTATAAATAGTAGGCGTGGTCATTGCCTTTTTCAAAACAAAATAACTAGCTTAGTTGTTTTATAATTGTGTTTATTTAAACTTTATTTCCGTGGTAATAAACTTGTTTTCATACTGCTATACTGTATATGTAGTGTAAAAGTGGGCGGACCGCACCCAGTTTTCATGTAATATGTCGTGTGTTGTATGTCGCGAACGCAATTTCCAGTTCCGGGCGATATGACTTTCAAGGCCAGTATTATTATTATTTCATAATAATACTCCACGAGTGAGTCAAGGCCAAGTTCATATTGTTAATGCAACCACAGCACTTTGCTTGGTAGCCCGAAGCTTTAGTTTAATTTGGTTTAGTCAAGCTTTGGTTTAATTAACTTCCAAAGCCAAGTCATAGCGACCAACCAACTCGAGGAGGGAAGGGTAGCTTTACCAAAGAGCTGACCAAAGGTTAACAATGATATCCAGCAACAAGCTGATATTTGAAAGAGCAGAATTCAAACAACTACAATTGTCGCGATTCGCTATGCTAACGGAAGCACTTTTTCTACCTTGAACTGGGTCATCGACTGCGAGCATGGCTCAGTGTCGTTGACTGCACTCATATTACGCTGGCGGTCGCTGACCGAATTTAAAAACAATTAATTTACCTTATGAATTTGCTGGCACGCATTAATGTAGCGATTTTAATTATTTGGCTTTCTTAAATTGTTGCACAATATTTCCGTGTCAATATTTCTTATTTTATTTTATTTTTCATATTGTTATTTATGCTTAGCTTAAGTGTTTTTATGTATAAATTAAATCGATGCAATAAAGAAATAGTTAGTACTAAACTCAGAATCAGAGAGTGTTAATCATTTTTAACATAATTACTATCACTCAAAGAATAAAGGTGTGGATTCGGTTCAAGTTCCGAATTGCACTCATAAAATAATAAAAGGTATTGGAATTGGTTCAAGTTCCAAATTCAATTACCTATTAAGCAACAAAACATTTGGTGACCCCGACGTGATCCTTTAAAGGATCACATAAACGACACACATACGTCAGCACAGAGTCTACCAGAAGAGTCTGAAGGGTAACCCCGATATGGAAGGGTTTACTGAATTGATAAAGGAACAACAAGAGGCTGGAAATCAAATCCAGACTATCATACGAAACTACAGAAAGGATTCGGCTGCACGCAAGCAAAATGAGAAATATTTCACCGATCGTCTGTAGTGTCTGAGGGATATCTGGGACGAGAGACAAGATAATTCGAGAGGACGAAGATGTGGACCAGGAGGATGCCTATTTCACATCGGACTTCTTCGAGCAAATGAAGCAGTTAACCGCAACGTACATCCAAATCTTCGAAGAAGAAAGGAAAAAGGTGCCGCCAACAAAGGACCAATTACAAGATGTCGCCAGTCAGTCAAAGGGTTCAGAAACAGGCATCAAAAATCATAGTGGATTGGTACGAAAGCTTGTCGCAAGAAGCGATGCCCTAGAACGATTGCTGTCAAACGTAAATAGCAACAGGCAGCCTCAGCCACAGCTATACTACGACATCAAAATAAAAACTATCATTCAAGCATGGGAACAAATTGAACAAATAAACGATGAGATCTGGACTCAATTTGAAAGTCCCGAATCCGTCGGTTATAACATACAGCAATATGTCGATATGGAAGAACAAGTGCAGCAGACTTTAGTCAACTTAGCAGTCATTGCAGAACAACAGAAAACAAGTAGCGAGTCATCAACAACTTCAGCTACAAATAATTCAACATTGCAAACCAACGTACATCTACCTAAGTTAACAATTCCTAAATTTGATGGAAGTTATCTTCAATGGCGTCAGTTCTTCGATCTCTTTTCGCAAATGGTTGACCGGCAACCCATCCCGAAGGTTCAAAAAATGTTTTACTTGAAATCGAACCTTCTTGGAGAAGCCGAAAGATTAGTCAGTCACTTAGCACCCACTGAGGAAAATTATGATGTGGCTTGGACAATGCTGCGACAGCGCTACAACAATAAAAGGGTGTTGGTATCAACTCTAATCCAAAAAATCGTCGATCAGCCATCAGTATCTGGATCAGTAATGGCGTTAAAGGGATTACACGATACAACTCAGGAATGTCTGCTGGCCCTAAACAATTTGGAAATTGCCACGGCCCAGTGGGATCCCTTATTATTAAATTTACTTACGAAAAAGCTGGACAGACAGTCATTGATTCGATATGAGCAAACAATTTCGAATCCCAGAGAAGTGCAAACAATTCCCGACTTTCTTACCTTTTTGGAAGGACAATTCTTATCACTGGAAATGATAGGACAAAGGGATAAGGCTCCAGCAGCTCAGAAAACGGCACATGTCCATGCAACATTCGTCTCAGACCCTCAGGGCAATAACACATGTCGATCATGCAAATGTGGCACGCATCCCTTATTTGCGTGTCCACACTTTCTTCAGCTTGGAGCATCAGACCGATTAAATTTTGTGCGCAAGCAAAATCTTTGTGTGAACTGTTTGAAAGCAGGTCATCTGGCTGGTCAGTGTCCTTCGCGAAGTTGCAGTCGATGTAATAAAAAACACAACACGTTATTACATTTGGAGCATACTCAAACCTTCAGTACAGGGCAGAACAAGCAGCAAGTTAAGGACAGCACTCGGCCAACAAACTCTACACCTATTAAGACAGATAACGCGCCAACTACAGTAGCATCAGCCAATCAACAAGGCAACGGGCAGGCGTATGTTATACTGGCCACCGCTGTAGTGTCAATTTCTGCAGCCAATGGCAGGTCATTCAACTTTAAGGCAGTTTTAAATTCCGGTTCGCAAGTTAATCTGGTAACTCAGAGGCTCATCAAGAAGCTGTCCCTATCGCCCCGAACTTCATCACTTCAAATCGAAGGCATCGGACGCAAGACTCGCAACTCCAGCAACAGGGTCAATGTAGGACTTCAATCACAAGATGGAACCTTCTACACCAGGCTCGAGGCATATGTATTACCGCAAATTGTGGCACCACAGCCGACAGAAACGTTGGACATTTCAAAATGGTCCATACCAAGTAACGTGAAATTAGCGGACCCAACCTTCGACAAACCGGGGAAAATCGATGTACTCTTAGGAGCAGAGTTTTTCTACGATTTAATGCAAATCGAACAGTTAAAACTTGGCAAAGATATGCCCATCCTACAAAATACAAAATTAGGATGGATAGTATCGGGAAAAATCAACTCAACAATTCATCAACCTGTTACGTGCGGTATCGTTCCTGACCGCAACGAAAGCACAGACGAGTTAATAGAAAGATTTTGGTTATTGGAGAACACTGAGGATGAGAAAAAACAGTTGACGGTGGCAGAACAGCTATGTGAAAGCAGCTTTACGCAAACAGTATCAAGATCCGCAACTGGACGTTTCATAGTCCGGTTACCACTAGCAGAAAAGGGTGAAGGATTGGGAGAGTCATTTTCAATGGCTCTTAACCGATTTTATGCTCTTGAGAGACGATTACAAAAAGATCAAACTCTGAATACAGCCTATTGCAACTTTATGGAAGAGTATTCTCAACTTGGACACATGGAAGAGATCGCACCCAAAGATGTACCAAAGGAACACTACTTCATTCCTCATCATTGCGTTCTTAAGCCGGATAGTAGTACCACTAAATTACGGGTCGTCTTCGATGCTTCAGCAAAGTCGTCGTCAGGACTCTCCCTAAATGATATACTCCACGTCGGACCAACGATTCAAGAGGAACTCTTCTCCATTTTAATTCGCTTTGGTCTCCACAAATATGCATTCTCCGCTGATATCGAAAAAATGTATCGGCAAATCTTAATACATCGTGAGGATCAGAGATATCAGCTGATAATTTGGCAAAACAATAGCAAACAAGAATTAAGGTATTATCGTCTACAAACAGTAACATATGGGACGTCGGCCGCACCGTACTTAGCTACAAAATGCCTTCAAACGCTAGCAAGGCAGAACAAGTTGGATCATCCAATGGGATCTCAAGTTCTACTAGATGACTTTTATATGGATGATTGCTTGAGCGGTGCAAACAGTATTGCCGCAACATTAGAAATTCAAGCACAACTGAGGCACATCTTAGATAACGCAGGGTTTAATCTGCGCAAGTGGTGCGCTAATGATGCAAAATTGCTCGAGAACATTTCATCTCATGATCAAGAAGTTGATCTTGATCTCCACTCTGCACATTCTCCTTACATAAAGACACTAGGTGTAATGTGGCTACCAAGGGATGATCAATTCTCAGTTCGGGTGAAAATGACTCCCACACAATGTTCAACAAAGCGATTAGTTACGTCGCACAGTGGCCGGTTTTTCAACTTAGCGGCCAAAAGTAATTTTTTTCAATGTCACCGATTTCAAAATGGGTTAGGTCATATGAAAGTAGAAACCTGAGAACCTACGGAGCCAAAAAATTACAGCTTTATCTTGATTATTTCATTAGTAACTATGCAATAAAAGACAGCACTTTTTATTTTCAACTAAAATAAACACATTTTTTGAACTTTTCACAGATTTAGATATCCATATCTCTGTCAATATTTCAGATATTACGTTCTGGTTTTTTTTATTAAATTTTTAGATATATTCATTGTCAAATGTTGTTACAATTGAGTAAAACTGTGGTATAGTTATTAAGTAACAAGAATTCCAGAAATGCTCCAAATTTGGTTAAATTTCGTCGTATTTTGGAGCAGAACTTTTGCGCTCCAAAATGCTCCAAAACAAATTTTACACCATTGTAAAGCTGAAAGTTTCCTCTAAAGTTTTAGTCTTTGCTACCTCATATGGTCCTATCCATATTGGTGAAAACTTATTTTTCCTAGTCTGATTCTTAATTAATACCTTATCTCCTACTTTAAATTCTACTGAATTTAACTTATTATCATAATGATTTTTGGCTACTTGTTTAGCCATTTCCTGGTTTTTCCTCACTATTTCGTGAGCTCTTTGAACTTGGAATTTCAAAACTTTATTCGGATCTTCGGCGTTATATACCGGACTACACTTCCTTTTTAAGTTAGTCGGCATCTCCGTATCGAATCCGAATAAAGTGCGAAACGGTGTTTGCTTAGTCGTAATGTGGGGTGTGTGGTTGTGAACATGCATAGCAGCAGTTAACCATTGATCCCAATTCGACCCATCTTCCTTAGCAAAACTACGCAAATATTCCGCTAACGGTCTGTGGCTTCTCTCTAATGAGCCATTAGCTTGCGGATGATATGGTGTTATATGTAATTTCTTAATTCCTAATAATTTACAAGTATCTGAGAACAATTTCGAAATGAAATTAGTTCCGTTATCTGTAATTAAAATCCGCGGAATTCCGTAACGCGTGATTACTTCGTCATAAAAAGCCCTGGCGACAGTACTTGCTTCCGCGTCTGGGATAGCTGTACATGCCATAAATTTCGAGAAATCATCCTGAAAAGTCAGAATGTACTTATTTCCGGACACAGTTTCTGGTAGAATACCGACTATGTCCATGTAAACTTTATCAAACGGCCGCATTGGTGTATCCGTTAACACCATGGGCATTTTTGTTAACTTCGAACTTTTGTTCGCTTGGCACTTTGGACAGTTTTTGACATAATCTTTGATTTGTCTTTGCATCCCTGGCCACCTATATTGTTGCCTGATTCGCAGGTAAGTTTTCACTGCTCCCTGGTGACCTCCTAATGGTGTATTATGAAAATCTTTGATGACAGTCTCTATTTGTCTTGGATTTTCTAATAAAATGGTGTTTTCGTTTTGAGGTATGCCTGAAGTGTCTGGTTCTACAGGCGTCGGACTTGTACTCGTTTCATCACTACCTCCTTGGTTTTTTATTTCTATTTCTTTTGTCCTAGAGCGTGTCTGGACTGCTGTTACTACATTACGATTTTGTGGAATTCTACTCAACGCGTCTGCGTTCAAATTTTTCATGCCTGGCTTATATATGATTTCGAAATCATACTCTGACAACTTGTGTCTGAATCTTGCCAGTCTAGAAGTTTGATCCTTTAAATTCGCTATTCCCTTTAACGGTTGGTGATCAGTAAATATTTTAAAAGGTCTGCCTAAGAGATATGCTCTGAAATTTTTTGTAGCCCATACTATTGCTAAGAATTCCTTTTCTATCGTTGAATATCTCTGCTCTGTGTCGCTTAGTGCTCGGCTAGCGAAAGCTATTGGTCTATCTTCGCCTACGTTTCCTTGAGAAAGGACCGCGCCTAACGCTTCATTACTTGCGTCGGTAGTTAAAAGAAATTCCTTTGAAAAATCTGGATATGCCAAAACTGGTGGTGACATGACTGCTTCTTTTAGCTTTTCGAATGCTTGCTGGCAGTTTTCTGTCCAGATAAATCTTGCGTCCTTACGTAATAATTTGTTAATCGGTAGTGCTATTTTTGCGGTTCCCGTTATAAATTTTCTGTAATAATTAACAAGGCCTAGGAAGGCTTGTACTTCCTTTCTATTTTTAGGAGGCGGAATGTTCTTAACGCACTCCACCTTGCTAGGGTCTGGAAGTGCTCCATGTTCTGAACACTTGTGCCCTAAATATACGACTTCTCGTCGTAGAAATTGGCATTTGCTAATGTTTAATTTTAAGTTGTTTTCCCTAATGACTTCGAAAACCTTAGTTAACCTTTCTTCATGCTGCCCCAGGTTTGTTGCATATACGACTATGTCGTCTAAATAAACAAAACAATCCATACCCTGAAGTCCTGTCAGAATATGATTCATAAGTCGTTGAAACGTCGCTGGGGCGCCGGTTAAACCGAAAGGCATTCGGTTGAACTCTAAATGTCCTAACGCTGAACTAAATGCGGTCTTTTCTTTGTCTGCATTATCCATTAGGACTTGGTGGTACCCACTTGCCAAGTCTAACGTCGAAAAATATCTACTACTGCCTAACTGATCCAATATCTCATCTATTCTAGGCAGTGGAAAAACTTGTTTAACTGTGGCCTCATTTACCTTCCTATAATCTATAACTAAGCGCCATTTCTTTTTTCCATCTCTTCCACTCTTCTTTGGAACTAGAAGTAGTGGGGAGTTCCATGGAGATACGCTTGGAGATATTAAATCCTCTTCTAGTAATTTGTGAATTTGCTTATTCATTTCCTCCCTATGTGTCTGAGGAATTCTGTATTGTTTTTGATTAATTGGTGGCTGATCCACCTTTATTGGAATTTTATGTGCTAGTACTGGGGTGTATGTCAATTTGTCACCCTCTAAAAGAAAAATATCATTATACTTCGCACATAGCTTGGTTATGGATTCCTTTTCCTCTTCGTTTAAGGAAGGATCCAATTCTAAATCGTTCATTAAAACATTCATTCGTTGCGCCATGTCCGCATTACTTATACTATTGATGGTAGTCCATTGATTGTCCGAAACCTCACTTAGCTTATATTTGTGGAAATCACTAAATCTCGGTACAAAGTTGTCACTAAGAATGAAATCTTTTACCGTTGAATTTAGGATTGGTACTTTGACCTTTTTATTTTCCACATTTGCTAGAGTTTCTCCCAGGTACACTCCTGGTGCAATCTCTTGTTTATGAACTACCACAGTCATAACTTTAGTTTTAATTCTTAACGGCGTTATTCTAACCGTTCTTGCTTCAATGGTTATACTATTTTTGATACTTTGATCTTCTGTATTGTTGATGCCTAGTAGTGGCAATTTAATTACAAATTCTTTATTGTTATTAAATAAGGTTAAGTTTTTACTGAGCGTGTTTATAATGGATCTGTTCCACATGTTGTCTCTACCCAGTATGCCGTCCGCCGGTACCCCTTGTTTAAGTGACACAACGTGTAGCGTTAAACGTAAGGGCTGTACCTCATCATGGCATATGCTGGTGGACCCTATTGTGGTTATACAGCCTCCAAATGCTCCACTTAATTCCCTTTTAACCTTTCTATTTATAATGGCGTCTTCCTTTAACGCACATTCTTTTACTAGGTTTGTATCCGCTCCTGTATCCACCAGTAAAATGAGTTTTCCATTTCTCGCCTCTACACAAGGCAGTTCAATGAACACATCACTTAACGTGGTTGAATCCCAATTGGATACTTCCTTTATAGTATTTTTATAGTTATTATTAAAATTATTCGTTAACCACGAACGTATTGCTTTCTTGTCCTGTAATTGTGACATAAAAATTTTAAATTTTGCTAATACTTTTAGTTTTATTTTATTTGCAAGTGCCTTTATATCTGTAATATATTCTGATATATTTAGACTATCGCTCCTTGCTTTATAACGTTGAAAATTGAGACACATTGTTTTTACAATCGAGGTACATGCTAACTGTATAATTAGCAAGGGGATTATTAAAAATCCTGCTCCCATTTCTATTATTTTCTTTGCTTTATTTGTTATTTTACTGACTGCTTCATTTAAAGCATTTACTTTATCATTCTGTTTGATACTTTTTATTTTATTATTAAAATTGTACCCCATATTTTTAGCTTTATTAGCTCCTAATATATCTGAAGTCTGTAACGTATCCACGATCTCTTCCGATGTTGGACGTACGGTTACTACTTCCTTTGACCTTAAATTTCTATTATGGTTGGGGTCCCAGATTATTGGCCTTGTCTGGGCCCTTGCCGGTTTCCCTGCTGATTATTCTGCAGAGTCTCCCAACTTTTTTTTGCTGTACAGTTCGCTACTATATGTCCTGGTCTATTGCACCAATGACATATCGTTTGGCTCACTCTGTTTGGCGGGTTCATAGGAGTCTGATTCCTTTGCAAACCGTTAAGTGTATTAGGATTGGGGTTTATTGACCTTCCTTGATTCCCGTGCTGTTGAAATTGGCACCATTGGTTTTGATTCCAATTTTGTTGGGTTTGGTTTGGCTGCCAGTTTTGTTTTACATGGCTTGGTTGCCAGTTCTGTTGTATTTGGTTTGATTGTCTATTTGGCTGGATTGGATTCCCTTGCTGCCTTCCTTGATTTTGAAAATTAGTCCCTTGATATGTGTTCCTTGCCACATTATTCTGGCTTCCTTTTTGGTCACACCTCCAGTTTGGCTCGTGTCCATATTTTGAACACTTGTGGCAATATGGTCTGTTCTTCCGAGTTAGGCAATCATCTCTAGTATGTCCTCGCTTGTTGCAAAAAGAGAATATTACTCTCTCGGTCGCTCCTTGTGGAGGGTTTTGTGTCCTGGTTGGTTGCCGAACAAATTGTTCTCCTGTAGCTCTGCCCTGGCTTCCCTGTTGTGTTTGCTCTTGCTGGTTGTTCATTGAGGCACGAAAAGGTGAATTCATGTTAATGTTTAAATGGTCTGTCTGGAGGGAGCTACTGTGTATGGTTTCCTTTACGGCCAATTCTACATTTGTTCAATGGTTTTACTCGTCACGTTGAGCATATAAATTCTCAATGCGGCGTCCCTTATTCCTGTTTTAAATTTTACATATAGTAAATATTACATATAGTTTATTGTTTTTTATTTTATTAAAATATACATATGTCTTGTATCTGTAAATTTTTCCCAATTTTCCGTACTTAAATTTTTATTAAAGCGATTACTTAGCGCCACCAATTATCGTTTAATCGTTTCATTAAACGATTAATTATTTATACTACTCGTAGTACTTTGGATTGAGAAACCATTAAAATTCTTAATATGAAGTTTCAACTTCCTTAACCTGTTCAGATTTCATGTTCGCTTCGTTTACCGAGCGTGCAGTAAACATTCGCTGTACATCTGTTTATTCGTCTGTACGCTGACGTCCGCTGCTGCTTTGTTTCAAGCAGAGCCAAAGCGTCAAAATTTTCGCGACTGCGCTATTCTGCTTTCTTTCAAGTAGAGACGAAGCGTCAAAATTTTCGTGACTGCGCTATTCTGCTTCCTTTCAAGCAGAGACGAAGCGTCAAAATTTTCGCGACTGCGCTATTCTGCTTTCTTTCAAGCAGAGACGAAGCGTCAAAATTTTCGTGACTGCGCTAAGGTAATTTAAGACCTCACAGAATGGGACGAACGACCTGCCTCTATTTTTCAGCGGCCAACGAAACTGCAACGTTTGCAATTTCGAATTCGGGCGATTAACCTAGTGAGCCCGTTCGAGTTATTTTTTTTTTCTTTTTTTGTTAATTGCTTGGCATCCTTAATTGTTTTCATCAGCAAGCAATTATAATTGCTTTTTATTTGAAACAACGAATCTAACTTTGCTTTGATCTCTAAGCGCAATATTTTAAATGTTTAACTTTTAATTTTGGTTTTTTTTTTTTTTAAAATAACCAAAATAACTCCTTTTTAATGTTTTAATTTATTGTAATCCCGATTATTACCCCTTGTTTTCTTTTTGAAATCTCATACGTTTGCGAACGTATGACGTATTAGTTACGAAAAAAAAATGTGTGACTTGAACTCGAATAAACTGATAAAATTAATTATTTATTAATCAACTTAAAATGTGCGACTTTGAAATCAAATTACATGTTAAACAGTGTAATTTGAAGACAAAGGTCTAAGACACATACCCGAAAGTGAAACAACGAAAACTGTTTTTAACAATTTGCTTTTATCATCCGAACTTTACCACGTTAAATAAAATTTATTTAAGTTAATAAAGTCACTCTGATTTTCGCCAATATGTTAATCACAGTAACTAATTCTGTAAATTTGTAATTTTTGAATTTGGATTCCAAACATTCTCCTTGAATTAAATATTATACGTTTCCTGCACATCTGCTTTTCACTTATTGGACTTTTGTTGACTTTCTAACATGCTAAATCACTTGTTGTAATTTCAATTAAATTGTTAGTTCATGTACAACATTGTTATTACATTTATTCGAAATATATATACTATTATATCTATACTATATTCGAAATATATTTATAAAAAAAATCCTATTTTCTCTAATACTTTATCCTATAATTATAAAAATATAAGAATGACTTCCCGAGTGAAATGGGTCGACCTCAGCAAAGATTTTGTCCAGCTAATGCTATTGGACAGATAAGTTTGCTGTGCAATTAAGCTAGCATCCTTTTGATGAAAACCGATGATTTTGGGACCTGAAAGTTATTTTATGTTGTATATAATATATTTTAATATATTAAAAGAATTAAATTCTTATCCTTTAACTAGGATTAATTCTATCCTTTCCACTTTTTCTTTTTCAATTTTTCTTTTTACTAAGCTACTTATTTTTTCTTATTTCACTTTTTCTTTTGTTTGGCCACTTCATGCCAAATTCACCAAATTATTTTTCACTTTTTGCGTTTTATTTATTAACGAAATTATCGTTTCACTTTTTATCAGTTTTCATTTCTAAACTTTCTTTTAAAACTTGATTTGCTTTTATCTTTAACTTTAATTAACTTTTAATTTATAACTTTCCTTTTTACCTATAACTTGCTAACTGCTACAATTTGTTATTTTACTGTTTTAATTTTCCAAACTGCTATTCTTATTTGTACTTTCCGTATTTTATTTCTACTCACTTTTTCCCTTCGAGCGATCCTCGGCTCGAAAATCCGGCTGCGCCAATTTGTTGTATTTTCGTTCTTGGGTGGTCTTCTTTTTGGTTCAGTTGAAATAAAAACTCCTTGCGTTAGAATTTTTACTATATCTTCTTTTATTATTTTCCACTCACTTTCCGTGCAAACGCTAACTTTAATTTTAACACTTATTTTAAACTAACTTAACTTTTATTTACAGGCTTAATCGCGACTTGATACGCGATTTTAAGAATAGACGACCGCGTCGTTCTGATAATATTTTTAGACTCCCGTTGGAATTTGTTTCTTGTTTCCACTTTGGCTTGGTCGACGTACCCGTCGACCGAACCAAAGTGGGTCGCTGTTGGCGCGTGTCGCAATTTCCATTATTTCGCAATATAAAAATTGTAATATTCGCAGAATCAATACGCGGAAGAAAATCGTTCTCAATTTAATTCTTCCGCGTGTGGATTCTGATCGTTGGTTATTTCAAACCAAGCGATTTAATGGTTTGGAAGCTTGCTAATGAAAGCTAGCTTCCACAATCCACTACAATCACCATGCGCTATGGATTCTAGGGTTTGGAAGCTCGCTACTAAATGCCAGCTTCCACAATCCATTCCATGCGAAGTGTTCTGGTTGCTACCTTAGCTTTCGAAGTTCATTAAACCAAAGCTTGACTAAAAAAAATGAAACTAAAGCTTCGGGCTTACCAAGCAAAGTGCTGTGGTTGCATTAATGTGAACTTGGCCTTGACTCACTCGCGGAGTATTATTATAAAAACAATAATACTGGCCTTGAAAGTTCTTATTTCCCGGAACTGGAAATTGCGATCGCGACATACAACAAGCCCATACCAATTTTTTTTGCATCGGTTTGCCCCACCGGGCGCTAGAGCCCATTATATGAGTCAAAGTCACACACTGCAAACGTTTTTAACATGTTTTCCGTTATTTTTTTTTGTTAGTGTTATACTTTTCTTTCAAATTATATGTATATTTCAAAGTATGGAAAGGTACTGGGATAGTTTGCAGTAATTTGGTTTTTTTTAATTATCAGGTAATTAGCTCTTACTGCATATGTAGTGTAAATTTGAACAGATTATTGCTTTCATTGGAAGAGAAATATGTGAAAAGTCTTGGCCTTTGTAATTGATGTGATAAAAGATGTGATAACCGATTAATGTAATAAAATTAGGAGGCAAATTGATGAATTTCATCCGCGGCTATTTGAGTATCATGGCCATATTATTCAAATAGATTTCAAACTTCTGCTCACCATGATTGATGGAAAAGTCGGACAAGTACCTTAACTGATACTAAGGCATCCTCTAGCTGTATTATATGCCATTAAACCGCAAGTACACTAAGCCAAGCACCAGCAGATGCAAATTATTATGAGGAGGCATACGAATTCGGATTGTCGCCTCTTCACATTCGTTTCATGGAACATATACTCAAATTGGGCTATGATTTAGAATTCGGAGCAACAGGAACGGTTAGACAAAATGCAGTGAATATGGAGAAACGGAAGCTGAAAAAAAATCAAATACAGGAACAATATCGTGAAATAGGGCTAATAATTGACCAGCCAAAACAAGGAGACGGAAATACGAATGATGGAAACACCGCTAGAAGATTTTTCTCAGATCCTGAGACGGCAGCTTTCATTACAGGAGTGGACGTTGAATTAATTAAGCGATTCAAAATTATAATAGAAGTTATAGCATGCAGCAGGATGATTGATGCCAAAAAATTTGGTGAATATGCAAAGAAAACCGCCGAAATTTACAACGAAAAATATCCCTGGAGGAATATGCCATCAACAATTCATAAAATTCTTTATCATGGCGAGCAAATTATTGAAAATGGTCTACTTCCACTTGGTGATCTATCTGAAGAAGCACAAGAAAAAAGAAACAAGGATTACAGATTCTTTTGTGAACACAACACAAGGAAAATTTCAAGATATTGTACCAATGAGGATCTGCTTGCAGTTTTGCTGTGCACATCGGATCCATATACATATTTCAAATATCCGCCAAAAATGGAAATCTAGCTCAATCGAGTTAGATAGTGATGCACAAAATTTACTACTAGATGAGCGGAATTCTATCAATGAATGTTTTGAAAAAATTATTTAATTTGCATTAGTTCCTTAATTATTACCTTATTTTTATTAATCTATTTTATTAGTATGTTCGTTATTGTTAATAAAAAGTCTTTAATCATTAAATAAAAATAAACGTATTATTTTTATAATCTCTTTTTTAGGCTTTTAAGAAAATTTTAATAGGTACCCTGATTGAAACTCTCATATCTCTGGTTTTCAACAATCGATTTTTATGATTTTAGTCTCATTAAAGCTTAAGATTAGAGGAATCCAACGAAAAAAATCGGAATAAAAAATTCCAAGAGAGTCAAAAGATATGGATTTTTGACCGCTAAGTTGAAAAACCGGCCACTGTGCGTCGGACTTGGCTCGCATTTTCGATCCTCTGGGAATCCTCGCACCTGTAGTGTTAATTGCCAAAATATTCATCCAGCAACTTTGGCAATTGAAGCTGGCATGGGATGACGTCTTACCAGCGCAACTACAAAGGGAATGGCGCAGCTTTCAAGAAATGTCGGCATCTCTAAATAAAATTAGAATTAATAGACATGTCTTCAAAAGGGAAATACCAATTTCAGTCCACACATTTGCAGATGCCTCAGAAAAGTCTTACGGGGCAGCGGTATATCTAAGATCTACATTCAGAAACGGACAGGTTATACTGCGATTGCTGTGTGCGAGATCTAAAGTTGCCCCACTTAAAAAGCAAACTATACCACGCCTAGAACTATGTGCAGCTGTTTTAGGCGCCGAACTTACAACCAGGGTAAAAATTGAAGATTGCAAGACGCCAAGGCCTTCTTATGGTCGGACTCTCAGGTGGTACTATACTGGATACACTCAACAGCGTCATCCTTTCACACCTTTGTGGCCAGTAGGATCGCAAAAATTCAACAAAGAACAACACCTACGCAGTGGCGTTATGTCAATACGAAGGAAAATCCCGCAGACGTCCTATCAAGAGGCCTAACAGCGGATAAATTACCAAATTGCGATATGTGATTCTACGGTTCCTTCTTCTTGCACGGCAATGAATCTCACTGGTCTGCAGCATTTTCAAAACCCTCAAGCCATGAACCCGAATTAGAAAGGAAATCAATCGCAGCAACCTCGTTAATAAGCACGGCGGGAAGAGAAGAACTTATATATGGTATTAATCACAGGAATTCTTTTCGCACACTGCAACGCATTGTTGCCTATGTATTGCGGTTTATCAGCAACGTACGACATACTGCACCACGGTTACAGGAGAAGGAATTATCACCACAAGAATTACAAAAGCGCCTACAACTAATAGTACAAACAATACAGTAATCAGACTTCGCAACAGAAATTAAAGCACTTACTCAACACAAGGCGTTAGACAAGGCAAATTCAATAAATAGTTTATCACCATTTATGGATGAACACAATCTTCTTCGAGTGGGAGGTCGTCTACAAGCAGCTAATCTATCATACGATGCAAAACATCCACTACTCTTACCATATAATGATTCATTGGTAAGGTTACTGCTCCGGGGTCTGCATGAAGACAACAAACATTGCGGAGTCCAGGCAATTCTGGCTATATCCAGACAGCAATTCTGGATCATAAAAGGCAAATATATGACGAGAGGTGTTATTAAAAATTGTGTTCGGTGTAATCGAGCAAAACCTCACCTATTTAAGCAAATAATGGGAAATCTACCAGCAGAAAGAATATCGCCAGCGCGACCGTTTATTACATCAGGAGTAGATTATTGTGGCCCTTTTTGGGTACACTATAAAATTCGAGGTAAAAAACCACATAAGATTTATCTCGCAATCTTTTGCTGTTTCGCGACTAAAGCTGTCCACCTGGAATTGGTCAGCGATATAACTACTGAAGCATTCATTGGCGCAATAAAAAGATTTATTAGCAGACGCGGAAGATGTCAAACATTATACTCTGATAATGCAACAAATTTCGTTGGAGCCAAGAGCATGTTAACGGAGTTAATTGAGACAATTTTTTCGGATAAGGCGCAAAACAGCATTAAGGGGGCATGTGGCGCTAAGGGAATCGAGTTCAAATTTATTCCTCCTAGAGCACCACATTTCGGAGGCGCTTGGGAAGCGGCGTTGAAATCTGCAAAGCATCTGTTGCTGAGAAGCGTATGAACAGCATCTCTGACATATGAAGAAATGGAAACAGTCATAGTAGAAGTCGAAGCAATTTTGAATTCACGCCCTTTAACTCCGATGTCCAACGATCCTAATGACCTCACAGCATTAACACCTGATCATTTTTTAATCGGCGAACCCCTGACTGCTCAAGTGGATGCGTGTGCACCTAAACTGAAGACAACTCTTAGTACAAGATGGAAATTAGTATCCGAACTAAAGCATGAATTTTGGAAAAGATGGAACATGGAGTATTTAAATCAATTACAACACAGACAAAAATGGACGAAGCAAATCGCTGATATTAAGAAAGACACGCTGGTAATCATTAAAACTGACAACGTGCCAGCACTCAACTGGCCTCTGGGAAGAGTGACCAAAATATACCGCGATCCTGATGGAGCAGTACGAGTTGTGGATCTAAAAACCGCGTCTGGTATGCTTCGTCGACCAATCCATAATTTAGCCCCATTAATAAAGGAAGATTCTATCCCAGCGGCAACTCCAGATGAAAGATCAACTAGCTCAGTGTCTCAGAAACATTCACACGAAGGAGCTGAAATCCCACCGAAGCCTCAGAAGGAGCTCAACGAAGAATCTTCTACACCGTCAAAAAGAAAACGAATAGCTCACACTCCAATGGTGATCAACTGCATAGCTGCTCTTTTCTTGCTACCACTTATATGCGCTGGTTCTATAAATATAACGAATTTCAGCAACGGACTTGGAATATACTTCGATGGAATAGGATTCACTGAGATTTCCCCTACAGCCTGGACGTTAATTGTATATTACGATCTGCTACCACTTCAAAACGAACTAGAGGCCTTTGAGAACGGCACAAATGCATTAGACCACATATGTCGGAAACTAAAGGATAATAAACCTTGCCTCGCCTTAACAGCGCACTTTAGAACATTAAGGAACGAAATGCAAGTTGACAGCGATATCCTACATAGTACTTGCAAAAAACGAGCAGCATTAGACATTGTTGGAAATGTCGCCCGTTCCCTATTTGGAGTGTTAGATAGTGAATATGCCAAAGAAATGTCCACCACCATCAACAAGGTCCGAAACAATGAAGAATTCCTCTTAGAGTTAATGAAAAACCAAACCTCCATAATAGATTCAACAATAAATATTGTCAAAAGAAAGGAATTGGAATCACAAGCTAATCTGAAACACATAAATGATCAACTTGCTGAACTAATGGATGAAATCGACCATTACAAAATCTTCCAATGGTATATATCGTTTTCCACACAACTCTCAGCAATGGCCGTAAATCTAAGAAGAGTTCAAACCGCAATCTTGGATGTAATGACTGCGGTACATCATGAGCGCATCAGTCCACTACTGCTGACGCCGAAACAACTACAAGATCAATTAAAGGAAATTAAAAACCATATATCGCCAGGACTGTTACTTCCCAACGGCGATAACAACCTTCTACAATTGTACAAACAATGGACATCAAGGGCACATTGACAGACCAACATGCCATATTCAAAATAATGATCCCATTAGTAGGCCTGGAATCTTAAACACAATCCAAAATTAAAATACTTTATTCCTAATCGAACTTCCTGGATCACTAAATTTAAATGGAATTCCAACAAACTCTTTGCATTCGAAACTAATAAAAGTATCTGCGGGTTTGTCGAGTGTCTGGAGCATCAGGTTGTCACGCTGACTTCATAGCTAACCCTAAAAATGCGGAATTAATATCACTATAATTAAATAATTTATTTCCAAGTGAGGCGCATTTAGTAAATAAAGTTATTCTAGGAGAAAGGAAAATCTGAAAGAGAGATGGATGCATTGACTCATTTATAAAATGCTAAATTAAATACATTGCATAAAATACCTCTGTCCATGTGTTTGTGAGTGGATCATAGCGTTCACTGGTAATATTTTTGTAAGGAAAGATGTTTCTGTTAACACGTGCCGTTCCATCCTCCGAATGCGAACAAGTGAGCTTTGTGAGCTGCAAGCTGCACGGAAAATTTAATTTAAATAAATTGCTGATTTTTATATAAAAATTTAAGTGTTTACAACACTATTTGATGAAGAGTTCCTGGGTTGAGTGAAATTACTTGTGAGCAGTAGACGAGATTTTAGCGTCTTCAGGACCAATTTTAGGCTTTCCATTGTATTACAGAGTGGCTCCACCTTCTCCTTCAGAAAAGCAGTTGACAACAGAGGCAATCACACTTGAGCCAGAAGCTCTGTAAAGTGCTTCCTGCGATTCTCTGGTTCGTATTCGATCCACTTTATTAGAACCTGAAACACAACCTCTTCAGATAGTACATCGAGGTCGTCACTACCTATGAATTACTGTTTAGCACTTAATAAACGAAACTCGGGATGCTAATCACTTTACTTATTTTGCAAACAAGAATTTCAATAATAAAAGAAACCGTGGTGAAACATGAAACAGCTGATATTTGAAACATATTGTATGACCGAAAATAAGAACAACAATACGGTTGCTCTCACGTATAGTGTACATGAATTCACAGTTTATTAAAAATAGTCGTCAAAGCGATTTTTGAAGCGGCGAATTCGAGAGTTTCCAATCTATTAATCTCTGCCGCTGCTCTATAAGTGCAAAAGCGTACAAACTACTATATAAAAGAGATTTTCCACTTCCAGGTGCACGAACGCTACAAACCTGGACAAAAAGGATTCACATATCCTCAGGAATATTTGAAGCAGTATTTAAAATTTATCTTTTAATAAAATATTGTTTACATAAATGAAAGGTTTTTTAAATGCCTTTCCAACGATAACAATACCATGTAACTTCTGTATCTTCATGTATCTTCTATAGTTTAAGAGATATACTCAGAATTTTCAAATTTTATGATGTTTTCGGGATGTAACTCCGAAAACATACGAGAACGACCAGAACTGTTGCTTTTGTTGGAGTTACTGTATAAAAGTACAACAACAATATCAGAGCGTTTTAGTAACATTTAAACTTCTATAGTTTAAGAGATATACTCAGAATTTTCAAATTTTATGATGTTTTCGGAATGTAACTCCGAAAACATACGACAACGACCAGAACTGTTGCTTTTGTTGGAGTTACTGTATAAAAGTACAACAACAATAGCCGCATTCAGCGGTTGAGCGCTCAGGGAGCGCTCAATTGTTTTGATGTCACTGAACGTACCATTGTTTACATATTCACGGAGCGGTCGCCATTTTTTGTAGCGAAAAGTTTTTACGCTACTTTTACGCTACATTTGCCAGAGTTGCATTACTAACAAGCAAGCAAAGAAAACAAATAAATTCGCTTTTTACAGAGCAAACGTCAAAGTGTTTTTAAAGAATTGATCAAATTTTATAATCATCAAATTTTATGATGTTTTCGGGATGTAACTCCGAAAACATACGAGAACGACCAGAACTGTTGCTTTTGTTGGAGTTACTGTATAAAAGTACAACAACAATATCAGAGCGTTTTAGTAACATTTAAACTTCTATAGTTTAAGAGATATACTCAGAATTTTCAAATTTTATGATGTTTTCGGAATGTAACTCCGAAAACATACGACAACGACCAGAACTGTTGCTTTTGTTGGAGTTACTGTATAAAAGTACAACAACAATAGCCGCATTCAGCGGTTGAGCGCTCAGGGAGCGCTCAATTGTTTTGATGTCACTGAACGTACCATTGTTTACATATTCACGGAGCGGTCGCCATTTTTTGTAGCGAAAAGTTTTTACGCTACTTTTACGCTACATTTGCCAGAGTTGCATTACTAACAAGCAAGCAAAGAAAACAAATAAATTCGCTTTTTACAGAGCAAACGTCAAAGTGTTTTTAAAGAATTGGCTTAATAAATCAACGCATTATTAAGTGAAATAAAATTAATTTGAAAGTTATTGAACTCAGAATGACTCAACAAAGGAATTATAATTATAAAAATATAGAATATGTAGTTTGGGATACGATTGAAGTTCTAGGTTTGGGAATTTTCTTTTTGTGGGATACTTGAAATTCGTGTGGAAAAATCAAACGTGGCAACTTTTTTCTCGTCTTGTTTCCTTTTTTTATCTTTCCACTCAATGATCAGGTAGCATACCATTCAGGAACACATAGCGATCACTGTTCAGGTAGCGCTCAAGGAGCGCTCACCCGCTGAATGCGGCTAATATCAGAGCGTTTTAGTAACATTTAACCCGTTCCAATTTTTCTTCATACCACTTTTGGAACAGATAAATTTTACGAGACAATGACCCACGTTGTTGTTGATCCTTTTGGTGCTGACCCCGAAGACAAGCCCAAAAAAAGGTGGCAACTTCCGGTTCCGGTTTTATAGTCCTTTGAAATCTGAAATTAAACTGCCTATATTTCCTAAACTATTTCCCAAGATATCGGATTGGCATAGGTACCGTTAGAAAGATTTTCCATTTATATAAAACAAGATTTTCGAAAAGCATATAGTTTTCGAGAAGAACACAATTTAAGATCTTTAGTAATTTTTTCCCCAACTGCTTAATTTTTTTTTTGAATAAAATGCATAATTAAGACATATAATTATTCTAATAAAGCAGGGATCCTTAACTATATTTAGAAATTTATTTCACCATGATTAATGGAGGAGTTTAGGAGAAAACGCAATTTAAAGGTCGCTATCAGGTAAGTACGTAAGCACGTTTTTTAATTTTACTTCTTCTATTCATCCGAAAACTACTATCATTTCGGATTGGGGGAAGGTTCAATATTATAAAAATATATTTTGTTTAATTTGCTTAAAATTTTTTTATTTTTAGTCTTACGATTGCTTGGGCGATGATGAATTAGTCCATTTAAGGGTTAATCACTGCCTTAATTTTAAGAATCCCAAAACCGGACTCCATACCAATAGTATCAGGGGCTTAAGCAGGAACGTTAAGGTGGAACTGCCAGAGTATACGCGAAAAAAAGGTTTTTTCGTGGATACCTAGCCAAATTTATGTTCAAAAGGTATTGCACTTCGAACAATTTGGACATTTTATACGAATTTTTCAAACTTCCTTTTACATCCATTTACAGCCCTTCGAGATCTGAAATTAAACTGCCTATACTTCCTAAACTATAGCAGATATCGGATTGGAACAATTATATGTCTTAATTAGGCATTTTACTTGTGCCGTGTTTACTCGTGGGACACGTGTCCACTGGGGACAAGTTTTTTTGTTTTCACAGCCAAACGGCAAGATAAACTATGGATTGTATGCCAATGGTGGGTGTCACACTGGGCATCTATGCGCCAGACTTACACGATCTGATTGGTTGATAGCAAAAAGTGGAACAGCTTTCGATCCACGTTCGCCTCAATGTTACCACAAAAATTTTGGCTGTCTCACGAGCGTCAAACACTAACACATGTATACAAACTTGAAGCACGGTCAGAAAATTTTTTTTATCTGTTGCCTTCTCATTTCTGTTTTGTTATGCCTAGAACACAATTGGAAGCACAAAACACTAAACACATTTGTCTCTGTATCTTTTGCTTAGAACACGCACACAATTGGGCCTCACGCACAAAAAACAAAATCTGTCATTTCTGTCATTTCTCTTGTGTAAACAATTTGAATATATACAGAAGCAGAAGAAGAGCTTGTGCACAAAAGCTGTCAAAATAGAAATAGAGCTATCTCACGGACATGCGTTTCTTTATCTAAACACAAATGTTCGTAGATAACTCATTTTTTTCTTGAATCCCATAAGAGCCTGTGTAAATTTGACAGTTGATTTTGTGTTTAGTGTTTTGTTCGTCCAATTGTGTTCAAGGCATTATGCGTAGCAGCCACAGGAAGGGCTTCGCTTAAAAAAACATGCATGCCGGTAGAAATAAATAATGTATGGAATGGAAAAACTGATTTCATGTTTTTTCTTACTTTACTGTTTTCTTTTTAGAATTTTATTGTATTATGTAATTATTATTATTATTATTGTAATTATTATTAGAATAATTCTAGAAACTTAAACAAAGCTTAGAAAAATTAACTAAGCTCTAGAAACTTATTTCTTAAATATGAAAATATTCCGTATTCTTATTTAAAACAAATTATTATATTGATCAATTGACCCAAAAGAATATTCTGAAAGAAAGAAAGGATACATTTCTTAGAATTATAAATAAAAACCAAGATGTATAAAAAGGTTGCAATTTCTCTTGCTGTCTTTTTATTAACCTATACAACATGTTTATTTTTACAACTGGCGAACTTTTTCTAGGCTGGCGAACAGGTACAAAATTGTTGAAGGTCATCACAACATTGCATTACATTACATTACATTCGAATAATGCGAACTCATGCAGGTAGAATATACGGTAGATTAGACAGAGGGTACGTAAAGTACAACATATCTGATGCTACTGACACGTCAAATCAATCATTCCGTACCGTGCTTTCATTGAAATGAAAGCTCTTACAAACACATCTTAACCGTTTGCACGTACACGAGTTTGAGGACGCGCACAATTTTTTGTAGTGTGACAGGGTGCAACGTAAACAGCTTTTTCTGAGGCGGCCTCAAGATGTCAAGTGTGACACCCACCAATGAACGTGTCCCCCTGAAAACAGAGTTGCGTATTAGTGAAAAAATTTTTAAAGATTGAAATCAGGTATGTATTGTCATCAAATTTAAAAGTAAATGTATACAAAGTTAGCAAGATGGAATAACAGTTCCTGTAAATTCAAATTTTATTGTTTTTTTGCGTTATTGTTGGTTCTAATGCTAACTCCAAAAACCACAACACTTTTTGTGGCTCTCGTCTGCTTTCCAAGTTATAGCATCCTGAAGTTTAAAGATTTACGAGCTAAATCTCCTGAGCGATTTTCAACAAAATGATGTTTTACATTAATGAAAGGCAATTGAAATGCCTTTTTGATGACATGAATAACATGAAGTTGTCTCGTAGAGTTTAGGAGATATAGCACATAAATATTTGAACTTCAATGTACTATAACTCGGAAACCAGACGACAGACACAAAAACTGTTTTTCGTTGTTCGAGTTAGCACAAGAAACAACAATAACAGCAGTAAAATTTTAGCTCTTCAGCAACTATATTTTTTTAGCGAAATGGGCATGAAATATTACATCAACGCCACCAACTACTGCAAAACTATTCATGGTTTCAGCGAATCAATTAATATCTATTATAAAGTTTATTTTCAAGTATTATTGCTTAAAATACATAAATAGGAGTGGGTTTAGGTTGGGTTAGATTTTATTTTTTAACAATTATGTGTAGTTTATAGAGAGTTTATTATTTGTATTTCCTCTAAACTTTTCTTTATTTTTTCGCAGCGTTACCACGAAGTAAAGTGTGATAAAACGGTTTCCAATATATTAGTCATAACTATTGTACATTTTTAGATAGTAGCTAACGCTATGCAAATGGTAGCAAAAATTTCAAAAATCATGCAATAAAATCATCCATGTCACCACGATCCACAATCCATTCTGTCCCCCGTAAAAACGCTGCAAGGGACCCGGTCGATGAATAGTTCCAAACGTGCAACACGTGTCCCCGTGTATACACGGCATTAGAAAAAATTAAAGAGTTGGGAAAAAAGTACTAAAAATCTGAAATTTCGTTTTTCTCGAAAACTATAAGGTTTTCGACAAAACCTTATATTATATAAATGGAGGGTATTCTTAATATCTTTATATCGGTATGCCAATTTGATACCTGTTACAGTTTAGGATATATAGACAGTTATATTTCAGATTTTAAAGGGCTGAAAAACTGAAACCGGAAGTTGCCACTCCTTTTTGGGGCTGCCGTAGGAGTCAGCACAAAACAAAACAACAACGGCAAAAACGACAACACCGTGGGTCATTGTCTCGTAAAAACTATTTAAGCCAAAAATTGCAAATGTATCATTAAAATTTTTAGGAAAGTTAGCGCCGCAAGCCAAAAATTTTTATGAAAAATCACTACGCTTCACAGAATATTTTCTCTTAAAATCCGATCCTGATGAAACAAATACGCTCAGAAAGCTAATAACCCATATTCCCTTAAAATTATATGGACTAGTTATACATTTTTCTTAGGAAAAAATTGGGGCCTATCTTAAATATGTTCCAAGAATTGGGAAAATGTTTGATCTAAATCTGCTATAAAATTTCTCATAAAACTGAGACTTATGTACTGAGACTGAGCGATATGTATGCACCTTCAAGAAAATTACGTATATTGCAGACGTGACGTCTTTGTAAAACGAATAACAGACAATTTGCAATTAGAGAGGTTTATTTACTATCATTCTAGGATTTAAGTACACGTATCATCTGTCAATTCCTTTGTGAAAGTTGTCAATCTGCGACGTCCAAGTTTTTTATTTTGAGAAAGATAGCTTTAAGCAAATTTTTTGTTTTTAACACAACAAAATGAAATATTAAAAATTGATAAATTGTTAATAATACTTCGCTCGTAACATTAGTGGACTAAAGCGTTAATAGTTGATTCTATTTTGTAGACTATGAGATGTCGTCGACTGTATCAACAAGATTCCTGGCAACACTCGCAGGAAAAAGGGCATAATTTAATACCAACCAAACCGAATTATAATTTAAACTTGCCTGCCGAAATTATTAGAGGAGAACAAACTTCGACACAGATCAGGGACTCTTACATCTACCACGATTCTGGGAAAGTCCCATTGGTTTCTTTAGAAGTTGACGATAAATACAAAAAAAACTGGAATTTGCGTTCACTTTCGAATCGGGTGCAACTAGCTTCTGGAAATGCGCTACGTTCGTTTATACAACAACCTTTAAGCGCTGCTGCAGCTATTGTGACTGCCAATCCTTTAAACGAAGGTAAATTAAATCGGCAATCTTTCTCCAACCAGATTGGACAAGAATTTGAGTTAGAACAGTACAGTGTTGTAGTTATGGCCTCCAGAGACCGAACCACAGAATTTACTAATGCAATACGATCGCTTCAGTCGCGTAATATTACGCGAGCCGTCAATATTAAGGATCCTCGAAAAGTCAAAAGCGTACAAAGTTATTCTGAATTTATGATGGTGGCCATATATATCGGCAAAGGCATTGCAAGCACGTATGCTAAGTTGGAAAAACTAACCCTTTGTAAGTCACTTTGATATGTTAAGTTAAATTTTTTACATACAGATTTTATTTTTGCGTTTAAATTGTTTATAAGGCAATTTGGAGAGAATCAATAAATATAGTACATAATGAGTTTTTCTGTTTTTTTCAGTTGCAAAAAAGAAAAGTATTTTTGACGATCGACCGAAAGAAATTCAAGAACTGACTTACATCATCAAAGGAGATTTGAATGCCATTAATCAACAGATTGCACGCCTTCAAGAAATCTCGAGGGAGCAACGCCGAAATGTAAATGGCAAACACCTCATATCACATTCCTCCAATATGGTGCTTGCACTGCAGTCAAAGTTGGCCAGTATGAGTACAGATTTTAAACAGATTCTAGAGGTCCGCACAGAAAACTTAAGGGAACAAAAATCACGTCAAGATCAATTTATCCAAGGACCAGTTTCAGTAAATTTTGTTTCGCGGGCTACAACCAAGCAGAGCTCCTTATTACTAAATGATGAGAATCAGACTGTAAAGATAGATATGTCAAAAGGAGACACCACTTCACTTTTAGGTGCCCCGACACAACTCCAAACACAGTCGCAAATTCCACTATATGCTGAACCTGATAACTTTGTACAACAACGGGCAGAAACAATGCAAAATATAGAATCAACTATTGTTGAGTTGGGTGGTATTTTCCAACAATTAGCATACATGGTAAAAGAACAGGAAGAAATTGTAGAGCGAATTGATACTAATGTGCAAGATGCTGAGTTGAACATTGAAGCAGCTCATAGGGAAATATTGAGATATTTTCAGTCGATATCGAAAAATCGTTGGCTTATGATAAAGATTTTTGGCGTTTTAATATTGTTTTTCATACTTTTTATTGTTTCCATGGCATAATATTCTTCCTGCAACAATATCAAATATAAAATCAATTTCCAAAACAGCAAATAAACATTGAAAACAAAATCATATTAATTTACGCCCTTATAATGGAAATCGTTGGAAAACGTAAATGAAAACTAAAACGAAACTAAACCAAAGACGAGTGCAATAGAAACACGTTGTTTGCAGACTACATTGTACCATTTGTACAATATTTGAAGCATTGTTATAAAAAATTTTTAGAAACCCAAACATTTCGTGGAGAGTTCAATGCAAATACGTGGCGGCAAAACCATACACAAAACAAATTCGGCATAGAACTTGCAAAACACGAACAATTTTACACTGGACGATAGCCCTTTTGCTTTCGCATCGTTTATTAACTTCTTACCTGGAAACTGCCGATCCATTATACAACGCGTATGCGTTGTAATCTGCAAAGCATGTGAAAATACCAACAACAAACGTTTTTTGTGTTAAGTGTATTTCAATCGATCTTCTGTTATGCTCCGTTGTCAAACAACCGAAAAATTACGAAAAGCCCAAAACAAAACGCGTGAGAAACGTAAATTTCGTTTACGTTTTCAAACGATTTCCTTTATAAGGCTATTAATAAAATCTTATCTTGGAGGCAAAAGGTTAAATTCATTTATAATGGCACACATCGATTTACGAAAAACTAACTTCACCCAAACCGTATTGATTCTGATGAATGTCTATTTGTATTGTATATACGAAGTTCATATACCCTACACACGTTTACTTAAGAATAAGGTGTGGCAATGGTCTATTTTTTTCCCTTTTCAATCTTAAATAGCCCGTGATGTCAGAGAATATTCGTGCCAAATTTGATGAAATTATCTCTGTTCGTTCTCCTGTAATCGAGTTTTATTTAATTAGTGGGCGGACCACGCCCATTTGTGGTAGTCTGTTTTGGTCAGAGACAGTGGACTTCTGGACAAAATTTCAAACACAAATTTGTTCTACAAGCTGAGAAATTGAGCTTAAGCATGGATGCATTTATATTTACTATAAATGGGTCCGATTTCGCCAATTTTCAATACCAATGAATTTCTGATGATAGACAATATTCTTGCCAAGTTTGATGAAGATATCTCTATTCGTTCTCTTGTAATCGTGATTTCTACAGATAGACAGACAGACGGACGGACATGGCTAAATCGACTCAGGAGATGCTGATCAAGATTATATCTACTTGTCTATACATCTCACGCCTCCTTTAATGCGTTACAAACGGAAGCAGTAAGTGAATATACCCTCATCACTTCGTGTGTAGGGTATAAAAATGCGGATATTTTTCGAATATGAGTTTCGTTGCAGATCCAATGCATCGCAAGCAGATCGAAACATCAATGAAGTGTTTGGGGAAGGAGTAGCTAATCATAATCAACCTTCGTCGTTGGTTTGTTAAGTTTCGTTCTGGTGATTTTAGCCTTGCAAATGAACCACGTGGAAGACCGGCGAGTAAGTTGGATAATGATAACCTGAAAGCTCTAGTGAAAGCAGATACGTCTCAAACTACGCGTGGACTAGCAGCAGGGTTTAACATTTCTATTTTAACGAGAGCAAAAAAGTTGTAATCAGCATAAAAAACTAAAGCAACACCAACAAAATTGGAGTGGCTTCACAATGGTAAAGTAGTTCCAAATAAATAACTAATTAAAAAATGGAGGAAACTGCTATAATTCTCCTATATTAGTAGCATTAAGAAATTCCATTTTTATATTTGAAGCTGGTTGATATTTAACATTTTCATATTTTCAGATGATATAATGCCGTGACCACACTTAGAATCACGATACTCTCATCCAAAAAGGCACAAAAGTTACTTCGGCCACGACAAAAAATTATACTCGACTGAAATTTGTATACGTGTAATGCGAATATTACAATACGAACATAGTTCCTCAAAACTGTAAAATTGGTTTTGCTTTCTCTACAAACTTGTCAACTGTACGCTCTCAGCTTTCAGAGTTGTGCTCATCCAGAGAGCACTTCTGCTAAGCAAAACAAAGTGATTGTTGTCAACGACGACAAACTTCTCTGAACAGAATGAAACGTCAGCTTGTTGTATTTGTAAGGAATGCTATTTGGTTTTTCTATGTCTAATCATAATACCAAATAAAATTTTGAGAGAGAGAGCAGAAATGGTTAATCGAAGACAAACATGTACGTAATGTAATATCCCCATAAGGGGATATTATCCCTTGTGATCGATGGTCACAATTTTTTTTAAATAAGTAATAATAAATAACTGGAATATTTTTCGGATCATAAAATAAAAAATTCTAGAGAAAATGATTTAAGCAGGAAGGATGAGCGTCTTGTAGTCCCAGAGGAGATTGCAAATTACGGTTGTGTACTTTTTTCCCCCCGAACAATCGAGTATTTTGGCACCTGAAATAAGACGCAAGAAATTGGTGTTTAAAAGGAAACTATACTTCGTAATTTTCAGTTTTCTCATAAACTTAGAAATACTTCTTTCAAAGAAAAAAGTAATTTTTTATTACTTTCGGATTTTATTATTATTTCGGAATAATATTTTAGCAATTATTTTCGGAATAATTTGATTGAATGTTAATTATAAAATTCCATGTATATATATGAGAACTTTAATATATGGTATAATTCCAAACTTAATTTAATTTTAGTGAATGTCTGATCTTCTATATACATACTTACAGGGCTATTCTCGTTGTCAAGTTTTAATTGACAAAGCTGTTTTTTTTACAAATTATCAATATTGTTATTCTGACTGTAAAAAAAGCTCTTGCCTTTACAGTTTTTTAAAGTGTCAAATTGGTGTTTTCATTCGACAATGTTAAGGAAAGTAGTCAATTAACAAAGTTTTTTTCTAATTAAATAAAAAATAATGTACCTAAATATATATTAATTAACCCTTACAGCAGCATAAGGGTTGTAAGCGTAAATATTAGTAAGTAACTGTTTATTTTAGTTTGTTTAGACCTATGATAAATAAAAACCATAAGAAAAGGTAAAGGTAATGCAAATGATGGGTAGACTTGTGTTTATTTATTGGTGTTTTATAAGCATTGGGTTTTTATGTTTTATTTATTGGCGCTGACGCAAAGATCTCCGAATTCCAGGACCACGAATTCACAGCCTTCAAAGTAATAAAAGACACAATGACCCGAAAAGTGGGTCAACCACCAAATGGTCTTTCTCTCCGTATGGTTGATTTCTTTTCTTGTGTTTGTTCTTTTCGCCTTCCGGATTTTCCGAAAATCCCATGTGAATTTTTAGATGCTGAATTGCTTAGTATGGCAGTGAGACATCTATTATAAAACAGGTATATAAAGGTTCTCAGATTTCCTATGCAATTCGAAACAATTTCTGATGATAGTTATTCGATTTAAAACTTTGTAAAAACGGACAGACTACAAATATAGGATGTTGACGGGTTTTCCATCATTTGCAATTGACAGTGTCAATATCATTCTAACAAATTTTTTGTTTTTTTTTTTTTGTAATAATCATTTTCACAAACGAAGAGAAACTTCAATTGCATTTTTATTTATATTACATTCTATTATTGATTAAGCATCTCCATTAACTTTCATCTATCATTAATCTTTAATACATATTATTTTGTAAAAACGTTTTATGCTGCAACTTTGAATGAGTGCATTGAAAACTGATTCCTTTTTTGTCTTAAATTTAAAAGCAATTGACTTGAGCACGTACAACTGCTTTGTTTTAATTTTTGCTTAACATAACAATCCAAATCTTTTACGTTGAAATAAGAGAGTACACCATTCTGTGAAAAAATAATTGAAGAAAATAATACGAATATTTTTAAAACTATTCATAAAGAAATCTTACCCGTATATATAGTAGAAGAAGGAAATTAAATAGATGGCCAATTTAATCCATCCCTCTCGCATATTCTTAGAAAGATTGTCACTGCTTAATACAGTTGTAGGATCGTAAAGTCCCGGTCCAGTCATAATAGGACGATTTTTGTATCTAATGAAAAGTTATTTTATTTTCATTTAATTTTATTTATTAAAATAATGAAATCATAAGATTTTAATGGTTATGAATGGCAAAAATAAAAATGCTTATTTTAATTAAATCTTAATATATTAAAATGTTGGTGCCTTCACGGCTGAAGCACCCGAGAGTTTGACTTCATACTCACAGCATATGTTACTTAGGTCGCAAGTATCGTTTTAAGTTAGATTTTTTCGCGATGTGGCGCCACAACAGAACTTCTATACTAATAGACCGATTGAGACCATATTCACTCAGTTGCACTGTTGTATGCTGACGATACCATGATATATGCTCACGCGAGATATCCCAACGATGCTTTGGCAGCCATTTCTGCTCATATTCAGGTAATTAACAAAGTGGGGTTTAAACCTTAACATCAGTAAAACTGAATGTATTTGCTTCCGGAATGCTTCCGCAGCTTTTCTGTTTATGGGATTTGTCCTGTCTATCGAATAGGCGTGGTGGATCGATTTTCACAGACATGTGGAATAGGAGATGCCACTGAAATGGTAATTTCAACACGACACTTCCCAAAACATACCGCGAATTATGTTAAGGACTCCTGTAATTCTAAATTTCTGGCGGGCGCAGTCAACCGATCTAAATCCAATCGTAACCCTATTTTCAATACTAAAACGTTGCGTAAGTACTAAGCGCTTAAAAAATAAGCAGGATTTGGTGACTGCACTAAAGGAAGAAGGGGAAACATCCGAAACAGTAGCATTACAAAGCTAATTGAGTCAATACCTCGAATTTGTTAAGCTGTATAAAAAATAAGGGCTATTATACTAAATATTGAATTAAGTTGCTTAGGTTTTGCACATGGTATATTTGGTTATTTTTGGTTTGCTTTGCATATTGACCATTATTGGAGATTTGTTGTTGTTTTGGATATATAATAAATGCGTATTAAGAACTAAATAAATGTAATTTTCCTTGTTATAACTTAATGGTTAATAATGTTATGGATTTTTTTTTACTGTCAGCGGAAATGTTGCTTAGGTTATGCACAATACTGTACACATCGTTCTTACAACGCACTACAGTATCCTTTAATCAAATCCTTTGGGAGGGCGAGGATGGCCTCTATACATCAAACAAAGGAATCCTGCAACTGGTGAAGAAACGAATGAAAAATCGATATAATCGATTCAACCAAGCAAAATTAACGTCTGAAGAATACATCCATTTGCGCGATGCCATAAACAATAATGTGGATGGAAATGTAAACCCTGAAGAAATTGGTCAAATGTGCATCCTACCTTCGTCATACACTGGAAGTCCTCGTCATATGCAGAAATATATTCAAGATGCAATGGCCTACGTACGCGCCTACGGAAGACCTGACTTATTCATCACATTTACATGTAATCCGCAGTGGAAGGAAATCAAAAAATATTTATTTCTAGGCCAATCAGCTAATGATCGCCATTACATAACGGCGCGTCTTTTCATATCAAAACTAAAATCTTTAATGGATTTTATATGCTATGATTTATGATCAATAAAATTAGACCAGAAGAAATCGATCAAATTATATCAGCAGAAATCCCAGATGTAACAGTAGATCCAGAATTGTTTCAGATGTAACGACAAACATGATACATGGTCCATGTGGTGCCATCAACTTCAATTCACCTTGTATGGATAATGGTAAATGTACTAAACCCTCTCTCAAGGACTTATTATCGGATACTATTACAGGAATTGATGGATATCCAATATCCAATCGCCGCCGATGTACTGGAAATGGTGTTCATTCCTTTGTAATAATATGTAAATAATAACAATAATAATATAATATATCTGTATACATGTTCACAAAGGCAGCGACAATGCCTTTTTTGCTGTCCAAAATGTTAATGAAAATGTCGAAGTTGCGCCTTACCAAATGGGCAGGTATATAAGCTGTAATGAGGCAGTCTGGCTAATCCTATCCTTTTCTATTCACGAAAGAAATCCAGCTGTCATTCATTTAGCTATCCATCTTGAAAATGGGCAACGTGTTTACTTCACAGAAGAAAATGCAGTTAGTCGAGCAGAAGCACTACCAAAAACAACGTTAACAGAATTTTTCAAATTACGCCAACAACAAAATAATTTTTGACGTTTTGCAAAAACTATACTTTATTCAGACTTACCAACTTATTTTACATGGGAAACGTCTAAAAAAACTTGGGAGCGTAAAAGAGGTAAAGCCCTCACCGAATATCCAAGAAATTTTTTCTAGGAATACATTAGGCAGACTTAGGCATCCAAGACAACATGAATGCTCCTACTTACGATTGCTATTAATTAATGCCAGGAGCATCATCATTTGAATATTTAAAAACAGTCAATGGTCAAATATATGCCACAAATCATGATGCATGTCGTGCTTTGCAATTATTGGAAGGATATTCTAATTGGGATTCGACCCTGTTTCTGCTCCTCATCATATTCGTGAGTTATTTGCAATTATATTGACAACATGCTTTCCAAATAAACCAAACAAATTATGGGAGAAATTTGAAGACGCCATGAGTGAGGATATTTTACATCTACAACGTGCAATTCATGGAGATGCATTTTTAGATTATACACCAATGTATAATGAAGCATTAAAATTGGAAGACTTATGCATGATTATATCAAATGAATCACTCATTACATTGGGATTACCATCACCCAATCGTCCGGCAAGTAATTTATTTAGTCGAGATTTACAACGAGAACAATCATACATTATTGATGATTTGAATGAGTACATTCAAAAAAATTAGTACATTCAAAAATCAACAAAAATTAATTTTTGATTCGGTAATGCTTCACTGCAAAAGAAGTCGGATTCTTATTTTTGGATGCTGCAGGTGGCATTGGCAAAACATTTTTGATTTCTTGGCCAAAATAGGTTCTCAACGTGAGAACCATCCCCTTCATCATGTATTGCTGCTACTTTATTGGATGCAATGCTACATTGCGGAGCAATGTTCACAAATTGAAGTTAACAACAAATATGCGCATCCAACTTCAAAGTCATCCATCTGCAGCGCTATTCTCAAAGCAATTTCTTGATATTAGAGAAGGCAAAATAATGTAAATTCAATGAAGTAGACAATCAAGTTACCAGATCTTTTTTGCATCATTGCCATCTAGGCATAGACGTAGCGTGAATTTCTGCCACCCGGGGCCGGTAAGAAATATTCCGCATATACAACTAGCCACTTCGGCCGACCCCGATAGCTCTGCCGCCCGGGCATTTGCTCTCTATCATTTTGTCTGATCGCTCTCTTCTCCTTCGTTATGAAGTGTCGCTTTTGTCTGATCATGATCTCTTAAGAAACATAATTATGTTTGTCTGAACATTAACTTTAATAGAGCCGACAGATAATGCTATTAACTTTGATTTGCTGTTTACCGATTTAGCTTCCAAATGTTGGAATGTCACTTGGTTCTTTGAATCTGTCGATGATAAGCTCTGTGATTTTTTATCTAATTTTTTTTTGCGGTTTAAATTTTGTCCAGAAGTCCACTGTCTCTGACCAAAACAGACTACCACAAATGGGCCAGGTCCGCCCACTAATTAAATTAAATTCGATTACATGAGAACGAATAGAAATATTTTCGTCAAATTTGGCACGAATATTCTCTGACATCACAGGCTATTTGAGATTGAAAAGGAAAACAATTCAACCATTGCCATTTGTAAGTAATCGTGTGTAGTGTATATGAACTTCGGCAAGGCCGAAGGTAAAACTTTCTGGTTTTAATTTCATATGTTTTTTCATTAGAACGCCATTTTTCATAAAAACAATTTTGAAATTTAACAGAAAAGTAAAGCTAAAGTAATGTAATACAAAAGTAAGTATTATTATTATATTATATATACTTCAAAAATGAATTTTCTCCTAAGATACTGGACTAATCTTGTGTTGTTGTTTGGGTCAGCGCCAAAAACAACATTGGTTAGGTCGACAAGCGCTTTATCTCTTCTGATGACTGTTGTTGCTGGGGTCTTCATCACAAGCAACAACAAAAACGATTGTCGATTCCAGGAGGATCCCTATTTAAGCCCTGGAAGATCCCTATTTAATTTAACTAAATCCAAAATGTCCCAGTTATCCAAACAATTTCCAAAAGTACTGCAGAAAGTTAACATACATACATATAAATGATTTAACACTTACCTCCACACATGGTAGGATATAAGTGGAATATTCACGCATAGTGAGAACCACTCTCCGCAAAATAAGAAAAGTACGTTAAGAAAGACGTGCAAAAGATACTCCGGCAACACCAGCTATTAAATAATGAAACATTAGTTTACAAAACATACTCCACAAACTCTTGAAACTAAACCAACTGGGTTCAAACTGTTGCACTGATCGATTGGATTTTTATAGTCAGTCTTGAGTTCGTCAAAAGCTATAACATGAAAAATTGCGAAGAAAATAAGAAACGCATCTCCAATAAGTGCAGCTATGTACGTTAGCGCAGTAAAGTTAAATGCCATCTTGTTTTGATATTCTTTTTCAATTATCCTTATTTTTATGCAAATGAACACATCTAAAATTATTAGATAGCTAACACTTAGCTATCTAAGCCATCTATCTATTCTTCCACCTCTATGCATAAAGGGTGAGTCGAACACCTTTTGATGAACATTTTTAGAGCATTTTTGACATCGCCACATTGTTAAAGTGGATGTCAAACAGAACGCGTCAACAGCATTGCAAACAGTTGTTTGATCAAAGTGTCCAAAGAAATAAACTATTTTATTCTCTCGTCATTTGTTTGCTTGCTATGTTACATTGCATACACAGCGAACAGCAAACAGTCAAATACTTTCCGTAGTATTCATACATAGTTACTGTGGTACCTAAATAATGCCTTGAACACATATGCCATAAACACAATCAAAGACGCAAGACGCAAGATTCAACGCAGCGAAGCAAGAAATGGCTCGGATTTAAACCAAATCATTTTGACTGTAGAGAACAATAGATTCATTCTAACCAAAATTCTCGAAGTTTTTTTATTTTTATGTATATTAAAATATATTTAAAATACATTGAAATAATATATTATACAGAATAATAATAAAAAAAGCAACAGAAAAACACTCAGATAATTTTACAGCAACTGAAATAGAAAAAACAATGAAATGTAAACAAACACAAACAAATAAGAAGAACAAGAACGCTTTTGCATCCGTCAAAATTAGAATTAGCTCGAATGCGAGATGCGTAATTTCGCAGCTAAGCAGGGAAGCAAAATGGAAAGCAAACTTTTTTCTCGATCTCCATAAGAGCCCGTGTAATTTTGACAGTTAAAAATGAATCTTGCGTCTTGTGTCTTTGATTGTGTTTAAGGCATTAGAAAATCGCACAACGAATATTTCGGTGCGAACTGTCAAAATTACACGGCCTCTTATGGGAAACCAGAAAAAACTAAAATTACGTCGCTGCCTCTGCTTGCGACTGCGAATAAAACGCATCTGCGATCGATCCAGTTCGTTCGCAGTGCGATTTATTCGCAGTTCTTCTTATTTTTGTGTGTTTATATCGAATTTGACAACCCAAAACTTCGCTGCGGCAGATTTCTGACAGTTCGCACCGAAATATTCGTCGTGAGATTTCCTATGTGTTCAAGGCATAAGTGCGACAGGCGTTGCGTTTCTGTCAAAATGAAATTGCAACACGTAGTCTTATGAAAGTGGCTGCAATAAGCAACGCATGACGGAGACTTCGAATTTCCAATTTTGGTATGCACAACGAAGAGAAGTTGGCGGCAGCTGTAAAAAAAATGTTCATGTTCGTGTGAATGGTTAAAAACTTTTTGTCAGTACATATGTTGACGCAACGCTGTTATTTCGGTTTAGCACAGCGTCGTTTTTAAGGCGCAGTGATAAACGCACTACAAGACGCACCTATTTGGGTACCACAGTTGGAGTTTTCCGATACAAGTGAAGCTTTTTCACTAATAAACATGCTACTTTTATATTACACCACACAAAAACTCTGTTCTGTTTGCAGTTTGCACTCTTCAACAGCAAACAGAGTATTTGATGTGCCAAAAGTTCACCCGTTTTCATTTTCTCACAGATAAACTGAAAGTTGACAGCTTTATACAGAAAACAAAAACAATGTGACGGTTTGCAATGTAATATGGTCCTAATTATACCAAGCCTGAGTCCCTTAATACATTGCAAACAGTTGTTTGATCAAACGAAATGAACTATTTTACTCCTCTATCAAATCTGTTTGCTTGCTATATTACATTGACAGCAAACGGTCAAATACTTTCCGTAGTATTTATACATAGAGTTGCCTTGTGCAATTATTTTCACACAATCCTCCTTTTTCCGATATATGCGCAGCTTTTTCACTCCAAAACATGCATACTTTTTTATTACAGCACACAAAAAATCTATTCTGTTTGCAGTTTGCGGGAAAAGTTTGGTTTAGAGGTTTTGTCCCGATTTTTTTGTTACTTTTTTTACCGTTATTTGGGACCATTATAACGGTAAATAGCCGCCCACTTTTGGGGGCTTGGCATTAGTTTGGGTGTTATCGGAGTTTGAAGTTCGCAAAAGGTCACCTCTTTAAAGGTTTATTATTCCGAAAGTAGGTAAGGTACATTAATGATCGAGATATGAAAAGAAAGGTATTGCCACTCATTTCCCTATTACACCATTTTACCTCTAAGGTTACGGTTTGTAAGATATTTTAGTTTTAAGAAAAAAATGGTGGAGGTGCCATCTTATGTGACATTTAAGGTATATATTAAAAACACTATTTATAAAGACCATAATTTTCTCTTTTCAGCGATATATAATATGTCATACTTACCCTTAGAGTTGGTAAATTGCAGAAGGAATGATTATTTAAAAACTGTTTTATGTGTATTTCATGATGTATTTTTTTTTAATAATTATTATTTATTAAGCAGGAATTTATATGTTTGGTACAACTTAATAGCCCTCGTCGTTGTCGTCTCGGTCCGTTTTGTGATCTGTCTCCTCACGAGAGGGGAATTATAACACTCAGATTGCCGAGCACCGGGTACGCAACAGAATAGTGTTTTGTGGTCAATTTTAGGGCGTGTATGCGTCCTCCGGCCTACGGCCGCGCTTTTTCATTATAACCCTCAGTATGTCAAACACCGGCTACGCAACAGAATAGTGTTTTGTGGCCAATTTTAGGGCGTGTATGCGTCCTCTGGCCTACGACCGCGCTTTTTGATTATAACCCTCAGTATGTCAAACACCGGCTACGCAACAGAATAGTGTTTTGTGGCCAATTTTAGGGCGCGTATACGTCCTCCGGTCTATGACCGCGCTTTTTGATTATAACCCTCAGTATGTCAAACACCGGCTACGCAACAGAATAGTGTTTTGTGGCCAATTTTAGGGCGTGTATGCGTCCTCCGGCCGCGCTTTTTCATTATAACCCTCAGTATGTCAAACACCGGCTACGCAACAGCATAATGTTTTGTGGGCAATTTTATGCTACGTTTACACCGACCCCACATGCGCATTTGAGCTCTATTTCCCAAATGCGAAGCGAAATTTAAAAAATTTTCATACGATTTGACAAATCAAATTTAATAAATTTGATCGCATTTGAAAGAAATTCGAATGAAATGCGAAGCAAAATAATATTTTGAATCAGTCTGTGGTAGGGAAAAAATAAAATCTCAAAACAAAACAGTGCAAATGGAAGGGAAATAATGTCAATCAGCTGTCAAAACACAATTTTAAAAAAAATCGGGCAAGCAAAAAACATAAATTTGGTCTGATCAATGTCAAACCAAATGTAAACAAGGCGGTGTAAACACTTTTCAAATGCGTGATTACAAATGCGCATTTGGGGTCGGTGTAAACATAGCATTAGGGCTTGTATGCGTCCTCCGGCTTTCGGCCGCGCTTTTTATTATAACCCTCAGTTATGGCAATTCATAAAAACGTTTCAATTTTATTTATTTATTTATTTGTTTATTCAATAAGTGTACAAAAAAGGCCACAGGGCCTTGTATGAAATGTACAAAAGTACAGGTATGTACTCATAATTACATATGACAATTTTATTCATAAGGTAGTGTAATAATAAGTAGAAAAACAGAAAAAAAAATGTTTAAATGCTTAATGAAAAATGATAGTTAGTTTGTTTCCACATCCAAAAAGATCCACCACAAACCCACACATCCACAGCCTTGACCGTACGTATCATAAATCTCTATATCAAAGAAAAGCTGATAGCCACTAGGACAAGACAGTTGTATTCAATCCTAAGTCGGGTTAAGGAACTGACAGACTTCCTTTTTGAAACGGATTAGAGAAGATGCGCTTTTTATGTGGGCCGGAAGTTTATTCCAGAGTTTGATTCCTGTTATTAGCCCGGAGCTTTCTCTGGCCAGCGTGCAAAATCTGGGAAGGATAAGGTTGACCGAGCGGCTGGAGTTCCCACGAACAAGTTTTTCATGAATATAGCAGGGTACCCCATGATTAATGGTTTTTAAAATTAGAAGAAGCAAAAATTAGAAAAATTGGAGCACATGGTCCCTACGGCGCAGACCTGGGTAAAAAGTGCTGGACGAGGTATAAACTTCTTAAATTACAGTAAACCTTTCTGCAGACATTAGCAACCTGGTTGTCCCAAGAGAGGTAGTCCGTGATGATAATGCCCAGGCTTTTAATAGCTTGATTGTAGGATAAAATAAGTCCATCATGTTCTACCATGGGCAGTCCTCTAATTTGGGCCCCTCTGGGTACAACCAAAACTTGTGTTTTACCGGCATTCAGGGTGAGATTATTTAACTTAGCCCAACTGGAGATTGAGCTCAGGTCCTCAGCGATAAGTTCAACACCCCGTTTTGCATTAGACCTGTCACAGGATAGCAGTAACTGCGGACATCATCCGCAAAGATATGCACAAGTGAGTGCGTGACTACGGTTGGAAGATCGTTTATGTATAAGGTGAACAGTAAAGGGCCCAAAATAGACTCCTGGGGCACGCCACTACCCACTTCCAGGGACTCCGAAAGTTTCCCTGATGCGAAAACACGGTGATGTCTGTGCGTTAAATACGAGTATATAAGATTGCAAGCCGTGCAAGAAAAATCAAACTGTTCTTTTAGTTTTTTACACATAACTACCCAGTCCACACGATTAAAGGCCTCACTAAAATCTAGAGCAATGAGGAAGGAAAGCGCGTGGCTGTCCAAGCTCTGACTAATTTCATCAGTAATGTCGAAAAGTGTAGTAGTGCTAAACTTCTTCCTGAAACCTGACAGATTTCGATAAATTAGGGTCCCATTATCAGCGTTCACAATGTTTAAGATCTGATTTTTCATTAGAATTTCACACATTTTTGTTAAAAATGGCAAGCTACTAATTGGTCTATGATCCGACAAGACCATCGGCCTGGCATTTTTTGGGATTGGTATTACCTTGGCGATTTTCCACTCAAGTGGAAAGCTAGAGGACGTAAGTATAGTATTTACCATTGATAGAATGTTTGTACCGAATACAGGAAAAATCAGCTTGATGAATTTGGGATGAATATCATCGAGTCCAACCGCATTAGATTGTATAGCCATGAGGGCAGAGTACACTTCATCCATAGAAGCATTTCTAAACGAGAACGCTTGATTACTCTCTGGTAGCAAGGTATCCTCGCGAGCGCAATTAGCTGCAGAATCATGTAACGAACCGAAGTAAGATTTTTAGGGTTGAACATGACAGGTCCAGACTTTTTAGAGGTGACCCCAAATCTGCAACTGCTTGGCTCTTTTAAGCAATCTCTGCGAGTGGGCTATCAAATTGTCACCCACATAAACCCGTGAATCTATGTCGGCTGAAGGCAGAAAATCACTTAGCAGCAATTTTTTCTTCCTGAAGTACGCTTTAACTACTTTGTCACGAACCGTTGAGTCGGAGAATGTTACAAGAATGAAGTCTCTTCGTTTGGCCAATCGGAAGCATTGGCTCACATCGCCGTTGCAGCAGGTAACTCCAAGATGGCTAGCCAAATTGATAATGAACTTCGCCACTTCTTTATCCGAGACGAATGCTGGCATTCCGGCAACCGTAATATCGGATCGCCTGAACCGTTTTTCCAGTCTTTCAATCTCGACTGTGAAGTCTTGTGAGCACTGTGTGGCACGTAGCGCCGTCTTGTTGAAACCAAATGTTGCCAATATCCTCCTCTTCAAATTTTGTGAACAAAAATTCGTTCAACATGGCCTGATAACGATTGCCATTGACTGTAACAGCTACTTGCTCATTTTCGAAGAAAAATGGCCCAATTATGCCTCTGGACCAAAATCCGCACCAAACAGTGACTCGTTTTGGGTGCACCGGCTTTTCAATGTATGCGTGCGGGTTTTCTGTGCCCCAAATCCGACAATTTTGCTTGTTTACCCGTCAAGATCAAAATGAGCTTCATCTGAAAAGATGATTTTTTTTTTTGCAAAATCGGTATCTTATGTAAGTCGACCGCAGGCGTTGTTCCCAGCGTTGTTCAAGCGTATACCCAACCATATTCGTTCAGCGGAAGGATAAAACTAATTATCTGTCAAATCAGACATGAGCTAAGTGTTACCATTCACGAAATAAGCACTAGTTGAAAAAAAAAACGTTAGATGGCGGACCCGTTATTACACATGTATCGTCCCTGGAAAGCATATACGTCGGATAGATGGCGTATGAGTAGGCTGTCAGCAAAACTGTCAAAAGAGTTTGACAGAAACAAAAATCTTTGTAGTTTAGTATTATCTTCAGTTAAATAAAAAACACGTTTTTCTTAAGTTTTTGTAGTTGATTTTGTACAAGTAGCTACAAAATTGGTGACCCCTTCGATTAACACGAGGATAGCAATTAACAAAGGAAAAAAATGTCTGTTTCGCATAGTCCGCCACGGACGGCAGAAAAGAATGATCTAGAAGGTGATATCGGCGATCCAGCCAAAGCAAGAGTTATCGACGGTGAACCGAATGTCCAAAATGTGGAATTCGTCAAATTACCCGCATTTTGGACAAATTTCCCAGAACTGTGGTTCACGCAAATTGAGGCTGCGCTAGCGAACAGAAAAATTACAAATGATATGCGAAAGTACAATTTTGTACTTGAAGCGCTGAATCCAGAAACAGTACAGTAAATATCTGATTTCCTTCGCCGACCTCCGGAGCAAAATAGGTATCAAGCCTTAAAGGATACATTAATTCTTCGCTTCAGCGATTCCAAAGAGACTCAGATAAGAAAATTTTTGAACGAATTACGATTGGATCACAGGAAACCATCTCAGCTGTTGGGAGAGATGAAAGAGCTGGGAGGCGAGATGATACATGATGATTTCCTGTACACCAGATTTATGCAATGTATGCCCACAAACGTACGTGCAGTGTTGATGGAAAGTACAGACTTATCCTTAACAAAGTTAGCGGAGCTGGCGGACCGGATTCTTGAATCATGTGTCAGCCCAGGAATAATGTCAACTTCAACTATACCAGGTGATAATGCGAACGAGACAAATTCTATTGCGTCTATAGACTCACGAATGAACTCGTTAGAAAAGAACGTGGCTTACTTATCTCAGCAAATGGAAAAGTTATGTTCTAGGCTAGATACTATTATTAACCAGAATACCGGCAACCGCAATCAACATCATCGAACTAGTCGTTCGAATTCACGAAAGAGATCGTCTACTCCACAGCCAAACCAGTCAGGGATATGTTATTATCACGCGAGATTCGGAAAGGATGCTACTCGATGCACTATTCCCTGCTCTTTTAAACCTCAGAATAAGGAAAACTAAATGCGCTGAGCCACGTTAAAGCGGTCGTGGACAGCAACAATGCTGAAAGCCGCTTATATATCTATGACAGAAATAACCATCTCAATTTTCTTATAGATTCCGGCTCTGCAGTAACCGTGATCCCACAAGAATGTGTCAAAAATAAAACAGAAAAACAACCATTTAAACTTTATGCAGCAAATACTACTGAAATTGGAACATTTGGCGAAAAGGTTCTTACACTAGACTTAGGCTTGCGTCGACAGTTCAGATGGCCATTCATAATAGCTGAAGTAAAGTCCCCGATTATTGGAGCAGACTTTATCGCACATCATGGCATCATCATAGATTTGAAACAACAATGTTTAATAGATGCAGTCACTCAAATCTCATCTAAAGGGAATATCTGCAAAACTGATATACATAGCATATCTACTGTTAACGATGATATAGGATATGCAGAATTGCTCGAACAATTCGTGGCAATAACAAAAACATTCGTGGGAAAAGCAAATTTAAGAAATCATATTGTCTCACATTATATTGAAACAGTGGGAACCCCTGTATCGCATCGACCTCGTAGGTTAGTAGGACAGAAACTAGAAGCCCTCCGACAAGAATTAGAATATCTTCTGGAGCAAGGAATGATTCGACCGTCTAAGAGCCCTTGGTCTAGTCCGATCCACTTACAATCAAAATCTACCGGAGGTTGGAGGTTATGTGGCGATTTTCGAGCATTAAATTCTAAAACAATACCAGATCGTTATCCCACCGGACACTCGCATGACGTTTTTATGGGCCTTCATGTAAAAAACATATTTTCAACGTTGGATTTAACGCGAGCGTATCGCCAAATACCGATGGCCACAGAAGATATTCCAAAAACAGCTATCTCAACACCCTTAGGATTATACGAATTTCTGGTAATGCCATTTGGTCTGAGGAACGCCTCTCAAACATTTCAGCGGTTCATGGATTCTATATTTAGAGATTTGAACTTCGTTATAGTATATATTGATGACATACTAATTGCTTCAAAAGACGAAAAAGAACATCGACAACATCTCAGAATCGTATTTGAAAGACTCCAGATCAATGGACTCACGATTAACTTGAATAAATGTGTTTTAGGTAAGATGGAACTTACATTCCTAGGCTATACGATTAACAGGAATGGGTTCAAACCTCCAACGGAACGAATTAAAGCAATTATAGAGTACCCAAAACCAAACACCATTGCTGAACTACGTAGATTTCTTGGATTAATAACTTTTTACCGACGTTGTATTCAGAATCTTGCAGAAGTTCAAGTACCTTTAAACGAGTTTCTAAAGGACTCAAAGAAAAATGATACTAGTGCCTTGGACACCGGAATCTGAAAACGCTTTTAGCCTGTGTAAACAAAGCGTAGCTGCAGCGACATTAAACAATTTTCTTGCACCGTAGTCTGATTTGAGACTGAACACAGACGCGTCAAATACAGCTATAGGAGCGGCCTTGGAACAAAGGAATAACAGTGTCTGGGAACCCATCGGCTTCTTTTCTAGAAAACTAACGGCTACAGAAAAAAGATATAGCACCTATGATCGGGAGCTATTAGCTATATTTGCATCAGTGAAATTTTTTAAACATATACTTGACGGTAGAATTTTTGTAATCAGAACAGATCATCGTCCTCTCATACGAGCATGCCAACGAAATTCTGATAAGGCTACTGATAGACAGCTAAGACAATTAGATTTTATATCACAATTCTCTACGGAAATAGTCTATTTGAAAGGTGATGACAACACAGTAGCTGACGCCTTATCGAGGATAAAGCAGATTTCTCAAATTGAAATGCCAAAAGTACTGTCAGTTGAAAAAATTCTTCAAGCTCAACAAGATGATGAAGAAATAGAGGAAATAACAAGAAACTCTGCGATGAACTTACAGCTATTATCAGCAGAACCTGGCGTAAAAATTTACTGTAATGTTTCAAATGGCATAGTTCGTCCATACATTCCGGAATCTCTAAGGAAGGAAGCATTCGACTCGGTGCATGCTCTCTCGCATCCAAGTGGTAGGAGTACGTGTCGAGTATTGAGAGAAAAGTACATATGGCCAGCAATAAAAAAGTATGCGTTGGAAGGAGTACGCAGATGTTTAGCGTACCAACGCTCAAAGATACAGCGACACAATAAGTTGCAACCAAGCAGCATCAAAGTTCCAGATGCTCGATTCAATCATATACATCTGGATTTAATAGAATTACCTATAATTAAGAATTTTAGATATTGCTTGACAATGATTGACCGTTTTTCGAGATGGCCGGAGGCTATACCATTAAAAGATATGACAGCGAACACGGTAGCAACTGCATTTTATCATCATTGGATTTGCCGATTTGGAACACCCCTTAACATAACAACAGATCAAGGTAGGCAATTTGAATCTCAATTGTTTAAAGCGTTAACTCAACTAGTGGGTGCAAAGAGAATACGTACGACACCATACCACCCATGCTCAAACGGCTTAATTGAGAGATGGCAACGCACTTTAAAAGCGGCCCTGATGTGTAATCGACAAGTTCAGTGGACGAATTTGTTACCCACGGTATTACTAGGACTACGAACGTCATACAAAGAGGACATCGGAGCATCATGTGCAGAGATGTTATATGGAACAACGATCAGACTTCCAGGAGAATTTTTCATATCTCAGGACATGTCGGTAAATACAGATGGTTTTCTACAAAAATTCCATGAACACATGAGAGGAATTAGACCGAGTCCCACGGCACATCACAATAAAGCTCGTATGTTTGTAATGAAGAATATTTACGACTGTTCTCACGTGCATTTAAGAAATGACGCTGTAAAACCACCCTTGGAACTTCCTTATTCCGGTCCACATGAAGTCATTAAAAGACTGGATGATCGCAGATTCATTATCAACGTCAACGGAGAACAGAAGACTGTTTCAATAGAAAAATTAAAACCGGCATACATAGTAAAACGGGACGAAGATATTCAGCCTGTACCGCAAGACAACCTTCCGATGGAAGAGCATCATTGGGGATCAACATTTGATATTCCAAAGAAAACCTACATCAAGAAGAAACACGTATCGTTCTTTTCATAAGGAAAATAACTAGGAAGGGAGCAGATGTAGCGTCCCTGGAAAACATATACGTCGGATAGATGGCGTATGAGTAGGCTGTCAGCAAAACTGTCAAAAGAGTTTGACAGAAACAAAAATCTTTGTAGTTTAGTATTATCTTCAGTTAAATAAAAAACACCTTTTTCTTAAGTTTTTGTAGTTGATTTTGTACAAGTAGCTATACAAATTATAACATGGTTACCCAGAGCTTTGTTGCAGCAACGAGAATAGTTTGACGGAGCGCCTTTTGAGTCCGCCATTTTGAAGTGCAGTACACCTATAACCAACCAAGTAAGGTAACTGATAGCCGGTATAACTATCTGCAGGGTCACGAGGGCACGAGGAAGATTAAACACAACGCTTTCCAAGATTACTAATCAGCAATTGTGCAAATTTATAAATATACGACAATGAAATTACTCAGAAATTGAACTGAAAGTATGTAAAACAAGCGCGCGAGAAAAAATGTGATCTTACTCGTAATGCATGGTGTTGCCAGATCAAGTAGTAAATACCGAACACTACGCGCATTAAAGTACAAAAGTTCCTGTAGCCAAGTCTAAGATGTGTGTTCGGATATGCAACGAAAATTTGTTTTTAATATTTCAATAAAAGTGGTTGAAACGGTAGGAGATACCCCAACATGTTATATACCGTTGAAAAGGGAATATTATGAACTATAAGCTCACTGATTTTAATATATACCTTAATTACGATTTAAGTTGAGAAAAAACTTATTTTTTAAACCACTACCACAATTTTTTCCTTAAAACTAAATTATTTCCATAACTATTCAAAAAATCAAAAAAAGGATTAAGACGTAGAAAATAGACATTAAAATTACCTTTCAAACGGTGCACCTGTTACCGCGCTTACACCGGTGCACCTAATAGTTTGGAAGATATCGCACTTAAAAGTTTTGTCGTTTGAACGCCCATAAATCCTAAACCAAAGCCACGCCCAAAAAAATTTTAACGGAGTTATATTCAGGAAGTGAGATACAAGCATAAGTTTGGTTTAGAGGTTTGGCGCAGTGCAAACTTATGCCCAGTTTGCACTCTTCGCCAGCAAAGAGTATTTGCTGTGCCAACACTTCATCCGTTTTTATTCTCTCACGGATGCCCTGAGAGTTGACAACTTTGTACAGAAAACAAAAACAATGTGAATGTTTGATCAAACAACTGTTTGCAATGTAATATTTAATTGAACGAAGTACTTTTTTTTAATTAAATTTTTAATTTATTTCGATTTTGCTATGCAGAACCATATCATTATAGAGTAAAAAACAAATTAAAACTAGAGGAAATATGTCGTTATAAGGAAAGCTTCCTTATAATCTTATTTAATCACAGAATGGTATAAATACAGTAGCATAGCTAGGGTGTGGCGAGGGTGGCAGTCCGCCCTGGGCGGCGCAATGTCGAGGGCGGCAGTTTTGGAAGACAAGTATTGACTTATTGAATTCCAGGAATATTTCGGGCTACAAGTTGATTATCGTCCCGGGCTCCATGAGTCCTAGCTACTTCACTGTAAAAATAGTAGTCATGGTCGTTTTCAAACAAAATAACTAGCTTAGTAGTTTTGTTATTGTGTTCAAATTTAAACTTTATTTCCGTGGTAATAAACTTGTTTCCATTAGTTATACTGTATAAGTAGTGTGGCCGGACCGCGCCCAGTTTTGCTGTTATAATATTTTATTGGAAAATGAGTTGTTATGTAAAGTTTTATTCAGGAAGTTTATATACTTAACAATATAACCATTTAAGAACAGAGCAACAAAAGGACAACGGGAACATTGTTAGGAGCTATTCACCATCAAATGGAAAGAGAGCAACAAACGATAACGTGATTGTGTGCACGAACTAAACCAACACCTGCAAGGAACATAGCAACGAAGAACAACGGAACTTGTTCACGAACACACTTTAAAAACAAGAACAAGCAACGCAGAACATACAAATACGCAAACAGCAGTGCAGGAGAGAGCAGTGAGTGAACATCGACCACGCCACGCGCAGCTGACAAATTATGATCAGTGGGTAAGCAGCAAGTAAAGATCAGTCAGTGAGCATAGAGTACGCCTACTGGCAACATTTATATATAACAAGCAATTTTATTATCCGTTATAGTCGTTTCGAAATAACACTGATTATAACGACTTACCGTCAAGTCTTCTTGGCCACGTCGGGAAACTTGTGGGCCTTAATACCGGGAATGTTGCATTTCAGGACACACTGTATCGAAAATGTAATTTCCCTTACAACCACGGATGTAGAAGCTGGCCTACACCTCACCTGAGCTGATCTCGCGAAACTCGTTTCAAGGGATGCAGTAAAATCGAGTTGTGCGGTCCCAACTTGAGGTGGATTTAATTCTGCAAAGAAATTGCAAACACAAAAGGGAACAAACATTGAACATCAAGCAAACAACACAACAGCGAACCTCAAATAAACAAAGCAACTTCGAACATCAAACAAACAAGGCAACATCGAACATCATACCGAAACAAGTAGGATCCAAAGCTCGAAAGCTTCATGTTCGATAACACAAAACTTTAATCACACGGACTGGGAGTTAAGCAAAACAAATAACAAGAACAAAACTACACCGAAAATATACAACAACAAAGGACGAAGAACTCTGAAACGGAAAATGCAAACACAAATGTACACCAACGACAAGAGCCAAACAAAAAACCTAAAATGAAACACAAGAAAAATATACATAGCCACAATCTCAACAACACACATGGAATCGGGAGTGCAGAAGGTGTAGTGGTGTAGCGTAAATTTCTGCCACCCTGGGCCGGTTAGAAATATTCCGCCCCGCCACTACCCACTTCGGCCGACCCCGATAGCTCTGCCGCCCGGGCCAATGGCCCCCTCACCACCCCACGCTACGTCACTGAAAAGATGACCACGATTAAAATCGAATGCATATAGAAATATCATAACAACAAACATAGGCAAGTTATAGACACTACAGAATAAATAATAAAACTCGTTTAGGAAAACAACAACTAATTGGAGCAGCTATAACAACTATACCAAGGGGATACTACACCACAGCACCAATAACAAACGTACGTCGGTGTACATGGAAACGATTACATACAGGAAAATGCAGCAAACAATTACTGGGAACCGCGGAGACAACAAATACGACAAGAGGTACAAAGACCGAATCTTTGAAGTAAACACCAAACGATAACAAATACAGGGTGATTTTTGACAACCACAAAAACAAATACACTGGGAAAAACTGGAGCCTTTACTACACAAGTACAATAAGTGGATTATTTCAAGGCTGTTGGTTGCTTTTTAGCAACCGCTTCTTTCAGTTCGTCCGTAGATCTTGGCGACTGTGTATTATTTTTTGTGGTGTTCTAAACACAATGCCTGCCGGCTGGCTTTGGTAAACAAAAAGGTTGATGATATCCAAAAATAATAGAATACAAATATACAATAATATAAATTCAGTAGCTTCCGAGCCATCGACGCGATAGGACTGTATGCTGCGCTGCTCTGATTTTGCTACACCCAATAAAGTATCATTGTTTGTATTTATTACAAAGTTTATGTGAATTTTTCCTTTATATTAAAAAATATTATTGAATTATTCACTTTACTTCATATTATAAATTATTATACCATTATCTACTTTATGCTTCAATCACAATGTGCTGGAATAATCCATATATGTATATAGCGTGCAAACAAACAAAAGTCGAAAAAAAAATCCATGCTTTGTGTTTCAGCGCATATATTTTTCTCAGTGATAAGTGAAAAAAATTTCCAATACACACTCAAGAGAGAACAAAACAGGTATAAGAACATATTTACATTGAATACGTATAATCACAAGAAAGAAAGAGACGTCTGATTATAAAATTTGTGTACACCAGATACACAAGTTTTACAAACCAGTTGACATATAGGGGAAATACGTAAAGCGCAGTTCTCTCAACGGGGCTCATGGTAAGAGTTAGCACATGCTGTTTTAAGAGGAACGGAAACGGAGGTACGGCAACCGTTGCGCAGATCGAGCATAAGGCCCTTAATCTGTGTTCTCTTAACATAAATAAACAGTACATACATAAACAAACAACATATTACTATTTTCTCCAAATCAACATCGATTAAGAGTAGACTTAAGTAGCGTAAGACACAAGATGCATATTTTACTAACATATAACATGTATTTATATAACATCTTCCACAGGGTAACCTGAGTTATAAAGTTAAGATTGAAATACTAAATCTTTTGTCGTAGAAATGATATACATATATAAGATCACTGAATCGTGAGCCTGTCTGTTAGCAAAATATATCCCGGACTTTTGTTTTTACTTCCACATTACTTAGAAACCTGAAATTTTCCAGAGATGTTACTGGGCGCAAATTTCAAACATCCAAACGGCTTCGCCATTTTTTTTCCAAAAAAACCGATTGGGAGGAAATTAGAACATTAGAAATTCAGTTAATGTTTCTGTGTCTCAGTTAAAATCCTGGAGTAATTCACGTTCCAAAAACAGAATGGTTGGGTAGAGAGGAAAAGAGGCAGTGACAGAGTCATAGAACGAATGTACACAGTAAGTGTATCGAAAGGTGAGCGATATCATCTAAGACTACATGTGCTAGGAGCAATCAGTTTTAAGAACCTTAGAACTGTGCATGGGGTCACTTTCAAAACATTCAAAGAGGCATGCAAGGAGTTGGGTATCTTAGAAAACGATTCTGTTTGGGAAGCCACACTGGCTGAAGCTGTAGAAATCAGCCTAAATAAAGCCCTTAAAGAAATGTTTGCTCTAATCTGTGTTTTTGGGTGCCCACTTGAGCCGCAGAAATTGTGGGACAAGTTTCTTAACCACTTTACAGAAGACCTACCTGGAAGACTCCCGGATCATTGTAGAAAACACCCAGATTATGAAGATCTAGCTCTACGTGACGTCCAAGAAATTCTTATTTTACATGGTAAAAATTGTACAGACATCGGTCTTAAAACTCCACCTTAAGACCATGATGCCGGAGCAGCGAAGCGAGGGCGCGGATTGTCGCCGCAATACGGCTTCGAGCGCCACGCCTTTCTTCGTCTGAGAACCAAACCGGTGGCAGCAGGGCTCTCCGAGCACCGGCCTCTAAAGAACGCTTCGATATACAGAAACAGGTATATCCCGCAATCGTAACCGTTAGTTTGTTTCGGCACATCCGGAACCATGCAATGCATATTACCCGTTTTAATGGTCACTGGTCTGGTGGCAAGCAGATTGAGTCGGCGATATTCTCTCCTCAGGAACCGGTAAATGTACCTTGCGGCCTGATCCCTTGGAGAGGCAGGGAGTCCAATATAAGTAGAACCGACTCAACTGTATCCTTGCTGGCTTTACCACTATCGCGACGTACCAATGTACGTTCTCGTTGATCGGTATGATTAGGTAGTCCATTGAGAACACGTTCAGCCGTCTGGTCCAACCCAACACCCTCCATTGGTCATAATCCTTCTGGGCGAGTTGAGGTACAAGATACTGTCGAAGATGTGTACCTTGGGACGTAGTTCTTTCAGTACCATGTTGGCAGCCGTCCATTTAAGGAAGAATTCTATGATGACATCGTTGAGCAGCTGCCCCTCCGAGAGATGTTTGTAGTCAGTGACAGCGACTTGGACTCCACCTCTGCCTTTAGGATATAGTGGAAGGTAGTTGGTCTCGCGTTCTTCTTCACTTAATGGCAACAGTATCCCGGGCCCGTCTACCACCTGGCGGCAGTGCCGAACGTCGTGATTCTTCGGCTCATGCATAGGTGTTGCGTCTCATGTGATTCTCCTTCGGTGACACAGTCTTTGCCTCTTCTTTCTCGTCTTGTACCTCCCTCCATAGTAGGCTCTCTAGCGATAATGTTGATTCTCTGGCAGCTAGTTTGGCTCTCTGGCTACAAGGTTGGCTCTCTCGCTACAAATTTGGCCCTCTGGTATTTTATTTTTCTCGCTGGCAGCGTTTGCTCAGGGATTCCTGACGCATCGGACGCGGACTACTGATGCCTGCCTCGTCTGTTGCTCCGTATTTATGCAGAACTAACGGGGTTCTTCGAATATGAGAATAGGGAGCGACATATTTTGTATGTAGTATTAAGTGGAATTAGGCGGTTGTATATGGATTTTGGTGGAATTGTGGGAGCTAGAGGAATCTATATTACGTATTATTTTGATTGTTTTCGCTATATTTTTTTATATGTATATTTAAAAATTTTCTTTGTATATGCGTATTTTTTATATTTTTGTAGTGGCCGGCTTGTTCGCTGACGGCTATTTGCATGTTGCGGCGTGCTAACTGGAAAATGTCTCGCAGCTGCCTAGCCAGTTCTGTTGGCGTTAACGACTTTGATCCAGTTGCCAGTATGACTTGGTCGTAGTGCGATCGGGGAAGCCTTGGCTCTCTCCGTTCATCTTTTTAGCGTTGGAATGAATCACACTTCCTTACATAGTGGGAAACGACGCGAAACATCTCATCCCCGGAGCGATGCGGGTGATTATCTTTCGAATACCTAAGTGACCGGCGTTGGGCTTGTCGTGGTTTTCTGCCAACACTCGATCCCTCTTCAACCTTCCTGGCCCAAACTATCGCCAGATACTCTTTCTCAGTCGCGGAGTAGTTCTTTGTGGCTCCCTGCAGGTGGCGGCTTGCGTAAGCAATACCTCGTTCGCTGCTGTCAAGCTCTTGTGTAAGGACAGCTCCGAGGCCAATATCACTAGCATCGATTTGTAAAATGAATTGTTGGCTGAAACCTGGGCATGCTAGCACTGGCGCATCCGTTAACCGCCGTATAAGCTCTTCGAATGCCGCTTCTTGCTCCTGTCTCCAATGCCAACGTATACCTTTCTTTAGAAGACTTGTGAGTGGAGAAACAACTTCGGAAAAATCGGGGACAAATCCTCGATACCACGACGCTGTGCCCAAATATTGGCTTAATTCTTTCAGATTCGTTGGTAGTCTTAACTCCCGTATGGCCACTACCTTCTCTGGATCTGTGTGAATACCCTCCGTTGTAAGCAAGTGTTCTAAATATTTTAACTCCTGTTGAAAAAACTGACACTTTTCTTTTATAAGCAGATTCGCCTCTCGCAACTGCATAACGTTTTCATGATGATGTTTCATGTGTTCCTCCTTACGCACGACGATGGCGTGATGGAGATAGGCGAAAGCGTTGGGTTCCAAGTCCGGGCCAATAACTTGGTCAAGCGCCCTCTGGAAAGTAGCGGGAGCGGAGTGGAGTCCAAACGGCATGATCCGCCATTCGAATAGCCCTCTAACCGAAACTGTCAACGCAGTAAACTTGCGGCTCCCTTCATCGACTGGTATCTACCAGTAACCACTTTTAAGGTCAATGGTACTAATAAATTTCGCCTCGCGTAGTTTTTTCAGAGTGTGCTGTATTCGAGGAAGGGGGCAGGCATCAGGAATCAAATGTATGTTGAGCTGGCGATAATCCACGCAGAGACTCCAATCACCATTTTTCTTCTTTGCTAGCACGATAGGCGAGCTGTAGTGGCTTCGTGAAACCTCGATACACCGCATTTCCAACAGTTCGTCTACCTGGTTCTTAGAATACCACGCTGCTTCAGTGGTATGTTATCTCGCATCCGGATCTGATGGACTGTAATGTGTGTGACGCCTGTCATGCTTTCGAACCAAGCAAGCTCCCGTCTAGAGAAGATTCCTTGTCTGTTACACTGCTACACGACGTAGTCATCCAACGAGGTTCTTCCTCAGCACCGACAGCTTTGATAACCAAGCGTTGGCCTCCACAAATGATTTGGGCTTTTGCCAGAGCCAAGAAATCCATGCCCAAAGTCCATTACCGTCGGCATGACGTAGAACTCCATAAATCGTTCCAGAATACCTAAAGTAATTCCTACACCAATAATTTTATGGACGTGAATGGTGGATCCGTTCGCCAGCCAGATTCGATAGGAAGTATTTTTCACCCGTACATGGCACCGGTGTCGATAGTAGCTGTCACTGACCTGCTTGTGATGCGAATGTCAGCCAGCAGGTGTGGTACATCCTGCCTAATGGTAGTTGTCGGGGTTGACTATTTCTCGGCATAAGCATTCCCCGTTAATGGTGATGGCTTCCTGAGTTTCCCGAGTTCGTACGGAAACAGTTCATCGTAGTGGTGGTTAGTAGGCTTAGGTAGGCTAGGTGGAGTTGAACTGTATGGTAACTGGCCTACCGAGCTGGCTGTATTGTTTGTACCTTTCGGTGGCCAAGAATGTTTTCATATTGATCAGCTTGATCAACGAGCTCTTCCAGTGTGTCAAAATTATTTACCCTTATTCGCGGTGGCTATTCCTGTATATGCGGTCGAGCTTCTTTGCATCGCTGTATTCGGTGTGCCCCATTAGGATTTGCATAACAATAACTATATAATCCTTGAATACTTCAGTTTGGCCTCGGTACCGTTTCCTTACTTTATCGTCGAGGCGCCCTCGGTAAAGCGAAGAAAGGAAATATTTTAGGAAGTCACGCTTGAAACCTTACTAGTGTAACCATGGCTTGCGATTGTTACGGTACCCCTGAAGCCCCCATAGGAGCTGTGACATGATTTTGGGTAGGTTATCCTTGACACCTCAAGCTTCAGCCGACTCCTCTACTTGTTCAACAAATTCTAGCGGGTCGGTTCGTTCGTCGAAGATCATACCCGAATTTACGAATTTTTTTGATGGTGTCTGTGTGTAATACCGGTGAATTCTTTGATGTTGTTGGCCAAGGTGGGTAATGGAGTTAGCGAAAGACTGCGGGGTGTGAAGGGCTTCCAATACTCTAACCGTTCACTCTCGTTGACTTTGGGCAATTGAGCTGGTGACGAGCTGCGAGTATGTAATGTTTCCAATGCGCGTAATCGTTTACTCTGGTTGGCTTCCATGTTGTCTCCACCGGCGAATGCTGCGAGTCGTTTTCGCAGTTCCTTTGCGGTTCCGGTAGCCTCTAATCCAAACTCTTGCAAATAGTTTACTAGTTCTTCCTTTTTCAAGATATATATCCATGACGTGCGTACCATCATCTCGATCTAGGTGTTGGTGACTGTGTTACTTGTATTTTTGCTTCAGTTTTTATTTTATTATTAATGTAGTTTAACTAATAGTTGTTTAACAGGGTCCCTGTTCGGGCGCCACTTAAAACTATGCGATTCTCTTTGGTCGCTTTAATGACCTCGGGCCTATATAGCGATTTCATTATTAGGCTTCTTTAAACCATATCCATAGCCGGGGTGGCTCAGGGCTGCCTAAGATCGTATCTAATAAAGATATATTTCATAGATTTTAATAGATTTTAAATATAATGAATGAATACCAGCAAACTTAATAATAATAATAAAGAGGGTACGTCGAATCACTCCATATAAATACCCCGAAAATAGTTGCTGAATTGAAATCGTGTTCATATCAGTTGTGATCAAAGTGAATATCTGCAAATGTGTGAAGGTGTTGCAATAATACCAAAACAACAACAAGGACTTAGTACTCTTTCGTAAAGTGTTGCGAAAATGGAACGTGTGCGAGATGAACGAATGCGAGTAACTATAAAAGAAAAAACACTCAACTGGCATATCGTCTTCTATGTATTCGGTTGTCAATTATACTAGGGTCATGTATGAACAGCCGGATCATGTGATGGTTGACTTGGCCTGCTACATGAATCCGGGCGCGAACGCATAGGGGCAGGGGAACGCATAGGGGCACAGGTTGAGGAGAAACTAATAAGTTGGAAGCGAGAGAGGCTACAAGTTGGAGGGAGACCGAGAAGTTTCTGCTTTCCTGTCTGAAAACCAAATGACAGAAGTTCACTCACGTTCCGCCTTTTATATGCGTTGCTTGAAGTTCGTTTCGTCCATTGCCTGACTCGCTGTAACTACGCGTGTCTTGTTCTAGCATGTAGCTTGTAAATGTATACGATTGAAATACAATAGTGCTTAATCGTAACCAATTTCTCCTGGTCAGGGTTCGGAATATATCCCTCAAACGAACAACTTTTTTTATATCCCTCACAAAAAAACGATCTCAAAAGATGAAAATCTGTTTTGACTCATGAGCGATTTTTGTTTTTTCATCTTTGTTCAAAAAAATACATATCGCTCACGTTCAAAATAATTTCGATCTTCCAACAAAACTATCACTTGGGATGAAAAAAATTCTCATCTTCAAGTATTTCGATCCCTCAAGTTCAAAACATTTCGTTTGTTGACGAATAGCGATCACAGAAGATGAGAAAACTTCGGGTTTCGCACCATAACGATCTTCGGTGATGAAAAAAAGGCTGCGCAGGCAAAGAATCGATCTTTGAAGATGAAAATAATTTCGACGCAGGATCGAAAAAAGCAGCGCAGCAGAGTTGAACAGCGTGGGTTTTGTTGGTGTTTGGATGGTTCGCTTCGCGGCAGAGACAATTGCTTGAAAATGAAGTTTTGTTTGTGTTTCGTATGAATATGTTTTTGTTGGATTTGGTATACAATGAATTGAAATCAATTTTGCATGGTGTGGAGTGTGAAGGAAAGTTGTGAAAGTAAATACGTAAAATATTAATATGTAAAAATATTAATAAGTAAATTGTTTTCTACCATATGTACATTATTCTAATATATTTTATACATATTTCTATTATAAATGTTTATTATGAATTATGTATTTGCTCTCCGATTGAAAGCACTGATTGTGCCGCGTTACATTCGTCAATTTTATTATCCGACGGGGATTTGAAAACATGAATTCAAAAACCTTTTTCCTTTGTAAAATTTGTTACCTGTTGGCCATCTAATAATCAATCCTTTTTCATTCCAAAAGTAATTATTTTCAAGGCCGATATACAAATTTGCCTTCCATTCACACATGTACATATGTATTCAAATGCCTACCTGCAAAATTTATCGTAACGAGCTCGTAGAAAGGGTTGAGTAATAAATTTTTGCAATTGCTTTACGTTTTTTATGCAGGACATGGTCCAAAAAAATGTAAAGATATTCATATGTATATTGGGATGGATTGAGAGAAAGCCAAGATTTTTTGAGAAAATTTCTTTAAAGTCAGCAGTTGCAAAAAAAAAAATCTCCTGTGTTTCAATATCAGTGAATAATAATAAGGGAAAATATAATAGGAAGATATAAGAAATATATATATGTATATATAATGAATATGTATAAAACATATTAGAATAATGTACATATGGTAGAAAACAATTTACTTATTAATATTTTTACATATTAATATTTTACGTATTTACTTGTGAAAACTTTAAATAGTTGTTGTGAAGTTGTGAAAACTTTCCTTCACACTCCACACCATGCAAAATTAATTACAATTCATCGTATACCAAATCCAACAAAAAAATATTCATACGAAGCACAAACAAAACTTCATTTTCAAGCAATTGTCTCTGCCGCGAAGCGAACCATCTAAACACCAACAAAACCCACGCTGTTCAACTCTGCTGCGCTGCTTTTTTCGATCCTGCGTCGAAATTATTTTCATCTTCAAAGATCGATTCTTTGCCTGCGCAGCCTTTTTTTCATCACCGAAGATCGTTATGGTGCGAAACCCGAAGTTTTCTCATCTTCTGTGATAGCGATTCGTCAACAAACGAAATGTTTTGAACTTGAGGGATCGAAATACTTGAAGATGAGAATTTTTTTCATCCCAAGTGATAGTTTTGTTGGAAGATCGAAATTATTTTGAACGTGAGCGATATGTATTTTTTTGAACAAAGATGAAAAAAGATATTTATCAGTGAGGATGGAAATATTGTTATCTTCAGTGAGGGATATAAATTGAGCGATATAAAAAAGAAACGTTCTCCGAACCCTGCTCCTGGTATATGTCGTAATCGCAATTTCCAGTTCCGGATACCTTGAATGTGTATAACCCAAGGCCATATTATTAATAAAATAATAATACTCAGTGAGTGATCCAAGGCCAAGTTTATACCATTAACGCAACCACAGCACTTTGCTTGGTAAGCTAGAAGCTTCGTTCAAAACCTAACTGTAAAGTCAAGCTAGCAACCATAGCACTTTGGTTGGGAATAATTGTGGAAGTTTCAGGAGCACGTTTTCAAACCAAAATTAAGCTTGGCTCGAAAATATAAAAAGTAAAGAAAGAGGGTTAATGCGGAAGAATTAAATTGGAACGATTTAATTCTGCCGATACTAAAACTGTTAATTTCGCAAATATAAATATTGCGAAATAATGGATATTGCGAAACACGCCATACCGACCCACTTTGGTTCGGTCGATGGGTGTGTCAACCGAGCCAAATTGGAAATAAGAAAACGCTCTAAGCGAGAGTCGTAATTTATACTCAGACGGATGCAGTCGAAGACCATTTCAAGAATAAAGAGCTCCCTACGAGGTAGAAAATGAAAAAGCGGATATTTTACTTAGAGAAGGACGTTAGGACTTGCGAAATTGTTAAATACAAGCCAAGGATCGATTAGGTAAATATAAACATTATGTTTATGAGATGGGTGCCAGCGTAAAGCAAGGCACCTTTGAATAAAAAAGGAAGAAATGAAGGCCAGCGTCTAGCATGGCACTCTTGTCTATCCAATGGCGTTCCACGCCGGACAAAACCTTTTCTGAGGTCGACCCTTTCCCACTCGGGAAGCTATTCTATATGTTTAATATTTATTTAGTAGATATAAAGATGATTAATTGTTTGAATATAATGAAAATTTAACAATTTTAAACTAACACTTTAAAGAATTTTAAATTAACTTAAAATTAACCTTAAATTAAAATTAAATGGAATAAAACAAGAAAAAATTTAAGGAAATTAAAAGTAATAAGAAACGAAAATTAAAATGGGAAGTAAACTTAACTAACTAATGCTATGTTTACACCGACCCCAAATGCGCATTTGTAATAACTCATTTGAAAAGTGTTTACACCGCCTTGTTTGCATTTCGTTTGACATTGATCAGACCAAATTTATGTTTTTTGTTTGCTTGATTTTTTTTACAATTGTTTTTTGACAGCTAATTGACATTATTTCCCTTCCATTTCCCTTGTTTTGTTTTGGGATTTTATTTTTCCCTACGACAGGCTGATTCGAAATATTATTTTACAACTCGTTTGGATCTCATTTCGCCAAAATGAGATGATTTCGATAATGAGTGATTTGGCAATTTGTATGGGAAATGGGATAATTTGGCTTCTCATTTCTGGCTTTTGGGCGTAATGAGCCATTTAGCGTCGGTGTAAACGTGGTATTAAATAGAAATCCAAATGAAGATAAATTGAATTGATGAAATTGTTAAATTCGTAAAACAAAAGTTGAATTGATGAAAAATTTAAAGCAAATAAATTTTTACGAAAAAATTTAACTGAAAAGGTATTTTTCTGCGTACGGGTGTAGAAAAGGAAATATATTGGAGTATTATTTGAAATAACTCCAAATTCTTTCTACAAATTTTTCGACAGTTAAATGCACATTGAAATTAAATTAGAAGAAATCGAAAATAAAAATTTACTGTTTCGCGTTGAAATACGGTTAATGGTTAAGTGTAGTGATTAACTGCCTGATTCTCAATCAACGAACGACGTGATTCTCTTCCATTCTGTTTTGTGTTTTTCGCTATGTCGTTACTTCGTTATTCTAAATTTGTTCTCAACGAACGAGTTGTTCGTTCGTAAAATCACAACAACACTTTCAATACTTTTTACGAATTATCGTTCGTTAGAGGTATTCTCAATCGTTATTTCATCAAGAAGTAACGATTTCAACTTTCATATGGAACGACTGCTCAAAAGCTGTCGTTACTCCATTTTTTGAAGTGAAAATTATTACCAATTATTATAAAAATATAAAGAAAAAAATATATAATGGATTCCAATAAGAAAAGGTAATCAAAATAAATTTTATTTTGTGAAATTAGTTAATATTTACTTTTTTAAGAATTACCACCAGCAACCAGTTTAGCCTGCTCCTGCGGGAAATGGAAAAGAACCCCAATATGGCGAGAGGTGTTCCGGTGTTTGGATCAAACCGAGTATCCACGGATAATGAGTGGGATAGGATTCGCGGAATTCTCAATGCGAATGGTCCTCCAGTGAGGTCAACGGTTGCGTGGAAAAAGGTGTGTTGCATTTGTGTTCATATGCATTCGTAATAAATAATAAATAATTTTTGCAATTGTTAGGTTTGGGCTGACATGAAGAGTCGGTGCAAAAAGAAGTTAGCGGAAAACGCAGCCGAATTGAGAAGGACGGGGGGCGGGCCATTCTGCGCTACACACCTTACCCCGCATGAGCAGGAAACAGTAAAAATACTGAATTTGGAGAGTAACGTATTGCCCAGCGGAATTCAGTTTGGGCTTCCGTATGAGAGCACTGGCAAGTATTTGTTCGCAATTGTAAGCAATTTATGATAAACTTTCTTGCAGCCGTTCCAGATGGCGATCGAGATGTTTCTCCGGATCTTGGAGCTGATGGTGCTTCATCCACCGGAGCTGCTGCAGCTTCGTCGGGCATAACTCCTACAGCTCTGTTCATCGAAACGGCTGCAACTTCGTCCGGCGGATGTCCTAGAGCTTTCTTAAGCGGAACGGAAGCAGCTTCGTCCGGCGGAAGTGCTAAAACTTTCTTAAGCGGAACGGATGCAGCTTCGACCGGTGGGATTCCTGCATCTGCATCGAGAAAAAGAAAAGCCTCCAGCGATGTCATAGGGTTGCTCCAGCAGCAGTTGGACATACAAACAAAGCTTGCCACAGTTGTTGAGGATGGAATAAGGGAGCACAATGGACTGTTGGCGCGAATAGCTATATCGCTGGAGGAATTGGTAAAACTAATTTAATTAATAAATTAATTTTAATTTATTTTTAATGCACGAGACTTTTTTTCTTTTTTGCATAATTTCTAATTAATTTTTTCTTAGTAATTTAAGTGCATGTTATATACAAAGCAACTAAATTCATGTACCTCATGAGACTGAACATTTTTTTAATTTTTTTTAATGTTAATTTAAGATTAGTAATAGTAAATTGGAATAAACTTTGGACTTTTATTATTTTAACTTTTATTATTTACTTTGGAAAATTTGGAAATAGAATTTTATGTTTAATATTATTTACAAAAAAAATTAAATTATAATATACTATATTTAAATATATATATATTTATATAATTATATATATATATATATATATATATATTATATATATATATTATATATAAATATATATATATATTATATATATATATATATATTATTAAATTATAATATATTTAGCGCCAACTCGTCTCTAATATTAACGGCCGAACTTGCTGGCGCGTCTTCTTCCAAAGCCTCCGGCAATCCTTCGTCAACATTTTCCTCAACAAAATTCCATGGACATTTATAATAAATGCAGAGGTTATGGGCAGCACAGCATGCATTTATTATTTTTGTTGCTATTTCAGGTGAGTAGTGGAGACCTCTTTCGCCTATAATAACCCTAAACCGGTTTTTTAAAACCCCAAAACACCGTTCTATTATATTACGAGCACTGCAGAGCTTTCTGTTGAACTCAACCTCATGGCGGTGTTGAGGTTCACGGTAAGGCGTCATTAAATACGGCAGGAGCTGGTAGCCGGAATCTCCTAAAGTTAAAATTGTATAATGTAACATATAACTTTAAGGTAAATTACTGAAGAATCTTACCCAAGAGCCAAGTGTTACGTTTTCCAGAATTATATTTGCTTCTGAAATATTCCTCAACAGAACTCATTCTCCATACAAACGAGTCATGGTTTGCGCCAGGATATCTTGCGTCGACAAAACGAATCACCATGTCGAAATCACAAATCTGCAATGGAACAAACATGCAAATATAATATAATATATATATAATACTTATAATTGTTTAAAATATACAATATTAATTACCATCATCACATTCGTACTATAAAAACCTTTTCTGTTGTAGTACAAATGTTTCAGCTCATTATGCGGATATGCGTTCCATCAACACACCCAACGACACCAGGAATTCCATATTTCTGGAAAAACTTTTCCTTCAGCTCACATTCTTGGTCCGCGGTCATCAAAAAGTTTATATATTTTGGGCATAAATGCTTTTCGAAAATGTCCAAGAATTCAGCAATGTCCTTGGACACTCGCCCTTGCGACATAGTCGCGAAATGTTCATTTCCTACACCTCTCTGGTAGCTTCCGCCTGCCAGAAAACGCAAAAATGAACCTAATTTTAGCATTGGCGTTATCGATGTTGCTTTTTTATTTGGTTTTAGCCGTGGCACTACTTCATCTAACAGCTTCATGAAACAGGCCTTATTCATTCTAAAGTTGTTAATGAATCTAAAATGTTTTTGGAAAGTGTACATACATACATATTCATTTATTTATACTTATTCATAATTATTAACTTACTCTTGCTCCGGCATCTCCAACATATTCGAAGTATTCCTCAAAATTCTGTTATGGTGTCTCAGAGTATTTTGGTCATCTTCCGAGTCACTCTCATCCGCTAACAGAAATGCTACTCCTGAGAACATGTTTTTTCCCTATTTTTTGTTTTGCAAATCTATTCTTTTAATAATATTTTTTAACTTTATCACTTTATTTCACTAAATAATTAATTATAATTTTTACACTTTTCACTTCACTCAACTGTCAAAACGAGTAATAAAATTGTAAAGCAATAAAGCAATACGAAGAAAAGAGAAATTCTATGATAAAATCATAGTAAAAATGTAAAACGATGCGAAGAAAAGAGAAATCCGAGTAGACCTTAAACGAACAACGTAAATGCCTACGAGAAGCGAACGAGTCGCATCGTAAGAGTTTAGGAATCGCTGTTTTTCTACCAAGGTGATTAGAAGCGAACGCGAACAGTGACTATTGAGAATCAGGCTATAAGTCTTAATTATATTAATTAATTAATTAATTAATAATTAATTTAAGTCTAACGAAAAATTGTTTTAAAAAAATTATACCCACATGAAGAACTTTCGTGTTTTCTTTTCAAGTTTACGATATTGGTTACTGTGAGTATCAAATTAAATAATATCAAGTTTACTTTATTAACTTAAATAACTTATACTATATATAAAGTGGTAGAGTTTAAATGATAAAAGCAAATTGTTAAAAAACAGGAATCAAATGAAGTCTAAAAACAAAACGCGTAGAGGGGCATATTTTTCTAAATAATACCTAATATGTGATAAAACTGCACAAACAAATAATAGTCAGACTTTACTATTACAGTAGACGCTCGCAAATTAGAACCGCTTTGTTTTTGAGGCAATTCTAATTTCTGAATTATTCTAATTTCTCGACTTTTTTTTCATATAAAAAATAAAAAAATTGAGTAAATTTACTTCCAAAAACTAAAATAAAACACTTTTAAATTTTTTTTAATTCAATTTTATTTGATAAAAACAAGAAAACAAAATGTAACAATTCAGTCCAAAACATTAAATGTATTTTTTTAAATTAAAAATATGAATATAAAAAAAACACGCTCAGATATTAGAATTTTAAATTCGAATTTCAGAGCGTTTAATGTATTGCAAACACTGATTCTAATTCAGGCGTCCGTCCGCCTGAAATCGTTTTAAATTTTGAATTTTATGGTTTTTGGAAGAATTTATGCTTTTCGTAACTTTGTTCTTCTTCTTTTTCGATGCCCAAGCTTTGTAAAGCGCTGGCAAGATCTACGTTGCGAGCATAGCGTGCTGTTTAAGAATTTGTATGGGCGGAAGATGATATGTAGTCGGCATATCAATTCACTATACACGTTATAGCAGTAAGATTGAAAGGTTAATAGAAGACAAATTATGGAAATATTTATATTATATATCTGTGGTAATACAAAGTATGATTTTAAACAACTCTACTTTAGCCCCGATGTCATTAGTAACACTTATTAAACATTATTTTACAACACTTATTAATTAATTTATGTAAACTACCATACATGTATATGAAGCTAATTTTTATTATTATTATATTCACAGCGTTTGGAAACGTGCAAATTAATTAATTGATTTGCAACGAATTCAATACAATAACAATTCATTATTATATTATTTTTCCAAAAGTCTTTGCATTTTTACATCCGCTATTGATCCGCTATGATTTTTTTGGGGTAATTTTCTTGCTTTATTCTGTTTTAGCCACCTTCTTTCGAATTTGAATGGAAATTAGATATTAATATTGTTAAATGTATTGAAAACAATTCCTATTTGGATTAAAACATCTCGGTAAAGAAACGTTCAAAACTTTATTTGCAAAACCCCTCCGATAAATTTTTTAATACATGCTTACTTTGTGATTTATAACGCTCTTTATGAAAAAAGTTGCCATGAGCATTTGCAAGAAAAAATTATACAAGAATTAATAAGTGTTACTAATGAAATCGGGGCTAAAGTAGATTTGTTTAAAATCATACTTTGTATTACTACAGGCATAATATAAATATTCTGTGAAATATTTCCATTCTTTCATTTTGTATTTTTGCTTCCATTGACTTTTTAGTGTTACTCGTATAACGTATTCAATGTGATGATATGCCGACTAAGTAGATTTTCTGCCCATACAAATTCTTCAACAGCACGCTATGCTCGCAACGTAGATCGTGCCAGCGCTTTACAAAGCTTGTGCATCGAACAAGAAGCAGAAGAAAGGCACAAAAGCAAAAATTCTTCCAAAAACCATAAAATGCAAAATTTAAAACGATTTCAGACGGACGGACGGCTGCACATGGTTTGTTATTGTAAGAGAAGCAAAAGAAGACGAATTGCACCGTGCTTCTCATCGCCCCCTGTACTCCATGAATTGATCGATTCTTTCTTTCACACTTTATCATATTCGCTTGCATTATTAGTGCAAAATAACAGAAGCAAAGTCGATCTTCCGATCCCTTCATACTCATTAGAAAAGATCTTCCGAACCACTTACTCATTAGTAGATCATGCAATTTCGCTTTGCTACCAACGCAGAATACAAAGGAAGTTTTGTACTCTGTAAAGAACTTCGTTTTTATCTTCGGTTTCCTGCTTTACAGAGCTGGTGCTTGATTACAGCGCTAAGTCCTGCTAATTAACAGCTGCCCTAATCTTCGCGCATGAAATCACAAATGTTGCCGGCATCAAATGTTTCATGCAATCTCTTTACGAATATATGCTCGTTGATCGAAGCTACATTAGTGTCATTTTTGGAGGATTCTCCTTTCTAGTACACGCTTATTGTCGAGAAAAATTGAGGACAAAATGATAATTTTGAAAATTATGAAGAATAAAAGATGTTTATTTAAGCAATTAAAGAGAAAACCAGTAAAAGTGACGCAAGGTCATTCCAACAAATAAAGACCACATATAACGGACATAAAATGGGAGAGATAGCGAAGATTGCGGATTATCTACATCCGCAAGAGATGTAGGTACAGACAACATTCAGGACTACATAGACTGCATTAAGCAGAGGTTACATGGGGATGCCTTCGATTTAGTGATGTCACAACTAGAGATGAGCGTTCCAGTGATTTTTTAGGAACGGTGACAGCAGTGACTGACATTTCTGTCACCATGATTTTAACCAGTGACTTTAAGTCACCGTGACTTTGGTAAAAGTAACCGATATCAGAAGTTTTAACATGTTTAAACATCGAAAAAATTAGATTTGTATATTTAATATAAAATAAAGCAACATTGTCATAAAAACCATGTTTGTGTAATTGCTTAAAAATAATATGAACTTGATAATATAATTTATAAACGCACATATGTATTTTATTACAAGGTTTTTCTAATACCATACATATAATGCACTGTAAATAACCATGAGAAATATAACATTGTGCTTTCTGGTAGTTCTGATAAATACTATCCTGTATTTTTTATTTATTTACATATTTATTATTATAATTTAAAAATAAAAGCATTTTCAATTTTTCTGCGTATAATCGACTCCGACGTTCGTTTAAAACTTGCCCAGCATTCGAAAATAGAGTTTCGCAGGGCATCGATGATGCCAATGCGGAGAGTTTTTCCTGTGCTACGTGGGCCAAAGTTTCCAACGATTTCTCTTTAAAAAGAATCGTTATCCTTAACATTTTGCCAATTTAACCTGTCTTTTCCTCTATAGGAAATAAAAACTAATATAAGGAAGTTGGGATAATACAAAATAATAATTTTGTTACTGAATATTTTCTTTTTATACCCTACACACGAAGTGATGAGGGTATATTCACTTACTGCCAGAAGTCCACTGTCTCTGACCAAAACAGACTACCAAAAATGGGTGTGGTCCGCCCACTAATTAAATAAAACTCGATTACAGGAGAACGAATAGAGATATTTTCATCAAATTTTGAATGAATATTGTCTATCATCAAAAATTCATTGGTATTGAAAATGGGCGAAATCGGACCGTTGCCACGCCTACTTTTTATAGTAAATATAAATTTATCCATGCTTACAGTTCAATTTCTCAGCTTGTAGAACGAATTTGCGTTTGAAATTTTGTCCAGAAGTCCACTGTCTCTGACCAAAAAAAGAGTACCACATATGGGTGTGGTCCGCCCATTAATTATTATACCCTACACACGAAGTGATGAGGGTATATTCACTTACTGCTTCTGTTTGTAACGCATTAACGGAGGCGTGACAGGTATAGAAATGTATATATATTCTTGATCAGCGTGACCTCCTGAGTCGATTTAGCCATGTCCGTCCGTCTGTCTGTTTGTCTGTCTGTCTGTGGAAATCACGATTACAAGAGAACGAATAGAGATATCTTCATCAAACTTGGCACGAATATTGTCTATCATTAGAAACTCATCGGTATTGAAAATGGGCAAAATCGAACCATTACCACGCCTACTTTTTATAGTGAATATAAATTAATCCATGCTTATAACTCAATTTCTAGAACGAATTTGGGGTTGAAATTTTGTCCAGAAGTCCACTGTCTCTGACCAAAACAGACTACCAAAAACAGTGGGTGTGGTCTGCCCACTAATTAAATAAAAATCGATTACAGGAGAACGAATAGAGATATTTTCATCAAATTTGGCATGAATATTTTCTATCATCAGAAATTAATTGGTATTGAAAATGGGCGAAATCGGACCGTTTCCACGCCTACTTTTTATAGTAAATATAAATTTATCCATGCTTACAGTTCAATTTCTCAGCTTGTAGAACGAATTTGCGTTTGAAATTTCCAGAAGTCCACTGTCTCTGACTAAAATAGAGTACCACATATGGGTGCCCATAATTAAATTAAATTCGAATACAGGAGAACGAATAGAGATATTTTCATCAAATTTGGCACGAATGTTCTCTGTCATCACAAGCTATTTGAGATTGAAAAGGAAAAAAAATAGACCATTGCCTTGCCTAACTTTTTAGTAAACGTGTGTAGGGTATATGAACTTCGGCCAGGCCGAAGTTAACACTCTTTCTGGTTTATCATTATTTTCATATTATTTTATTTTTCCAATATTGTTCGAACAATTATAATAATTAATATGTAAGATCAAATAAAAATAAGTCATAAGCAAATATTTAATAGCGAGTTCTTTAGAACAGAATGTTAACTGTCACATAAAGGCAACCCTGGGTTTTTGTATAATTTGTGAAAAATTTTCGTATTCCGAATTCACGGCACGTGAACAAACCAGTGAAAGGAACGAATATATAAATGAATATCGTGGAACGAAGGCTGTCACTGTCACTGATAAAAAAAATATTCGGTCACTCCAGTGACCAGTGACTTTTAAATCACGGTGACAAAGTCATCGGTACAGAAATATCGCTCATCTCTAGTCCAAGAGCAGCCATTCGGCTACTCAATTTTTACTCGCATAATATGTATACATCAAAGACTACAAGACTGGAAACTCCTCTTATTTCGTGAGAGAGCTCAAAAAAATGTCCGTCCGCGTGTTCACATACAGTGTATGTGAATTTCATGGTGAAATTGTCGACTTGTTACAAGGTAATACCGGCTATCACAAAGCATGAGATCCGAAAAGGTAAACCGTTTTGCTTTGTTACCACACCGCCACAAACTGATGGGGTGAGTTACTAGCAGGGATATCAACGTCACAACATTAGTATTAGTAGATTTCTTAGCGGTTTGGAAATATTAAAAAGTAATGTAAACTATTTTATGTAATTTTTTGTTTTTCTTTTATTTAAATTAAAATGGTTTAATTTAAATTAAATTTAAAATTAAATAAATTTTATTTAAAATAAAGGTAAATATAAATAAATTCAAAATTTATTAATTTAAATTAAAATTCGTTTAAATTAAAGATGAAAAGAAATAATATCACAATTCATTCATTTAAAATGAGATCAAAATAAAAAAATCACAGTTCATTACCTTAAATTAAAATAAGATCAAAAGAAATAAAATCACAATTAAGTTCAAATTAAAACTAAATCACAGATTAAACAAAACGTAATATAAGGTACTATGTACATAATATAAAAAATTAAATAAAAGTGGTATAAAAATGATACAAAAGTTTAAAAAGCAGCAAACCCAGATTCAAATTGCCTTACATTATATTTCAAAGATTATAAGTGGGAAACGCGAAGAATTTTATTTGAACAATTGGGTGTTGAAACGTCTCTATTGAAAAACTTTAGTATGAAATATATTCGAACCCTAATAAATAAAGCTAAGAAAATTTCACTCTTGCAATTACTACAACAAAGGAAAGGCTCGAAGGAACTTTTAATTTCTTCAAATAAATATTTTCCTAGTCCAACTTTGTGACAAGCTCTGTCAAATAATTCTAAAAATTTTTCATCTAACCTAGAAACTGCTAAAATAAAACCCTGTGGAGGCTTGACAAGATTGATTTTTTCAAACTGTTTTTCTACAGTAAATAAAAACTCCTCAGTAATGGGTTCATCACCGAAATATGGGAGAGGGTTAAGGCAAGTGTGCAATTTATGTAACTTTAAATAAAGCCATCCGCATACGTAGCTAAATGCATTTTTTTGCAAAAAGTTCAACTCCTCCGATGAAAAATCTACCTGAATATTTGAAATTAAAGAGTTTTCTGGTCTTGGTTGGCTCTGAAATTCCTCCCAAAAAGGGTCCTGCGGGCTATTATATTTGCTGACATTTAAGAAATCTAGCCTAGGAGGTTCGTTGTTTTCAAAATTGCGCAAGGATTCGCAATTCCCTCTGACTACAACGTCAAGATAATCAAAACCCCAATGTTTTTGAAATAATCGACAGAACATGTCGGAAGTTAATCTACAAGAGTTTCCTCCTCCTTTCCTGATTTGTCCAAAAAAATGTTCTAAGCTATCTTGACACAGTTTTCTAGTTTTAATATAACTGAATCCCTTGCTCGAAAGATTATCCCACAAACGTAGCAATGCATTTATATTAGCTAGCCAGCCCCTAATAAAACAAAATTTTGCCCTAATGTCTACTCCTGCGATGTTTTCTACCTTCATTCTGCGTAAAAGTTCTTTAGCTTTACTTAAGAAGGCCCTCTGTTCCGGTGAACCGCAAAAGGCTTTTTTGGAAGGACAAACAACTTCAGTTGTGTAACTGGTAAAGTAATTGAATAATTCGTCGAAAAAAATTATAAACTGAACTGTATTTGGTGTTGTAGGAGCTTTTGAAACATCCAGAGCTCCAGAACTGTATAAACTATTCATACCTGATGCAACTGTATTACTTAAAATTTGTGCAGCTAATGGAACAGACATTTTTTGAAAATGTGATGGTTTTATATGAGCGGCGGTTAATTTTGGAGCACATCTTATTGGGAGTTGTGAGTCAATATTATAGAAATGAACTACATCATTCCAGCTAACCCGACCATTATTAAATGTTATAATATTTTTTGAATTCTCAATACAGTTGCGACTACTTTTAAACAGGTGAGGTGGATCGTGAAAAAATACAATTTCTTCACCATTCACTTCGAAGTATGGATGGCCTTCTGAAACTCCAACTAAACTAGCAAATTTTACAAAATTAGATCCCTGGTCGCAAACAAAATGACATGGATGTAAATTAATTTGTTGGAGCTGTGAAATTGCTTCCAAAACATATTTCTTAACTATTTCTCCCTTACAGGAATTATGCAGCAGAAAATAAGCAAAAGCTTGCTGCCACCGATCCCCTCCAATGCCCTTCACCAATAAAACCATAACAGAGTTTGCGACATTTGAAGTACGATTTTCGTCTCCGAAATCTTCTAATCCTATTATTTTATCCTGATTCTTATCATACTTTAAATGAACTTTAAGAGACATTTCGTCGCATGAAATTGAAACAAATTTTTGTTCGGTGACAAACAATTCGGATTGCAAAGTGACAATCCAGGAGATTTTGGCCAGTCACTTACCATTTCACGAAGTGTTCGCTCATCTGGCCAATTATAAATGGGTTTGAGGTAGCGGTAAGCTAAGGGGGACAGAAAATTAATACCTAATGCAATTATTTTTAATTGGTCCTCATATCGACGACCTTTAGGGTGACGGTAAAAATTTGCTAAGCTATTTTTTAAACACATTGCTACATTTGATGGTAATCCCTGAATGGCACTATCTAGTAAATCCTGCTCATTTTTACTGCTACTAATCTGTAAATTTAATTTTCTATTTTCTAACCTAAGAGCCTCATTTTCTAATCTGATTTTTTTTATTTCTACCTCCTGCTCTGATATTAAACCCCTTAATTCAATGTTACGTTCTACTAACTTTTTTTTCCTAGGAGTGTTTTCAGTCAAAGTTATTCAAGTTTGGACTTGCCTATCAGAGAAAACGGATAAAACTGAACTACCTGAAGGGATGTGGGAACTACTAGGCAATAAGGTTTTACGAACCTCTAAATTTACAACTTAATTACAACTTAATTTAATTAATTTTACAACTTAAACTAACGTAAATGCAAAATGATAAGCGCCAAAAACAACAACAAAATTGGACACAGTTCGCAACGGCAAATCTTTTCCGCGAATTCATATCAACACATTAATAACAAATTTTAACACTACGTATAAAAAAGGAAATGCATTCTTCCCCACAGCAGTTCGTAATTTTCTAATGGTAAATGCAAAATTTTACATAACCGACAATGTTATTATCCGTTATATTCGTTACAAAGCTATTGATTATAACGACTTACCGTCCAGACTCCTTGACCTCGTCGGGAAACTTGTGGCTCTTAATACCGGGAATATTGCATTTCAGCACACACTTGGCTAGTGGAGTCATGCTAAAAAAATTTAATTTGTATTAATAATTTATATTTTTTTAAGCACAATTATCCTCAGAAATACTTATCTCTAAACAACTGATTGGAATTGTCTGTGTTGAATTTTTCTTCTATGTTAGAGATCTCAGTTCATCTTGTTTTATTATTCTTAAATGTATATATTAATGCTCAGGAAATTCTGATTATAACTATCATAAAAACCTACATATTGGCATAATTAGCATTTATTAAATACAAAAACTATGTCTTCTATATATTACGTAAGAAAATTGTCTGTTTACGGAATAAAATAACTATAAACATTTTGCTAACATGAAATTTCATCTTAGTTCGACAACTGGCATCCCAATAATTACCATCAAACGTAAAATGTTGGAATCTCTTTCGGCTAAAAATACGTGTGGTAGGTTAAAAACAGCTGACTAAATTTGTGAAATGAGCAATTTTTCTGAATTTTAACTTCGTTTTACTTGATAAATATACAATATTGTGCAACTTTATGACTTAAGAAAGGTTACATGTACATTTCTAGAAGCGTGCGTTGCTTTTCAAACTGGCTCCTTGGTCTTTTTTACGTATTTGAAAAATCATATTTCTGGCTTATTGCTGTGAAGAAGAACAAGAGTGGCATTCCTCTCTCAAAATATTTTGTAAACAAATTCCCGGACTGTCAAAATTTGTTCCCGAACTGTCAAAATTACATGCGTTTTGTTTTTGTAATCTACGACACCCAAGCCTGATTTCACCAACACATTCAAAGCGAAAAAAGAGTTTCCAGTCTTGTAGTCTTTGGTATACATAGAGAGCGTTTGACGAACGCTGGTCAGTAGCCAGAGATAATGAGATAGGACACTTCGAATTCGCTGTTTCAACACACATGCATTTTGCTGAAATTTCACTAAACCTATGATAAAAAAACGTGTGCGCTGTCCTCTCATGTGTACTTCGCCACACAAAATCGTGTGCTTTGTCCTCTCATGTGTACTTCGCCGCAGTATCGCATGCACACATGTATTATTGATTTTAATGGGTGTTTTTTCGAAACGTCAAAAATATATTTAAGAAATTAAACTTTTGTTTATGCTCACATTATATACATGATATATCTACCAGTTCCTTATAATTATAATAAATCTATACTTTCAGATTTTACATAGTATTTGTTGATTTATTTCACATATTTAATTGGTATAACGTAGGCGTTGTGCTAATTTTTGGCTGTCAATGCATAGTTGTTCAAATTTTCACAAAAAAAATTGAGATTAATAACTCCAGAATGGTCACATTTATATTTTTTCATTTGTTTTCTAATATTTGTGCAAATTAAGTATTGTTATACATCGTTAGATGCACTTGGGGGGTCAAACATCCGTTGGCACCTACCATTTTAGGTTTGGGAAACTTCACCACCTTTGTTTATATATGGTGAAATTTATATTTCAAAAGCCCAATGGCCTTGTCTATACGCAGTATCTTTTGAAACGGTTTCACTCAATTCGTGAGAGAGAGATGAGGAAGAAAGAGAAAAGTCTACACTCTGGTATCGAGTGTAAAGAATTTTTGAAATGAAAATAGCTATCTCATTATCTCTGTCAGTAGCTCTCAAGCAGAGATAATGAGATAGGACACTTCGAATTCGCCGCTTAAAAAATCGGTTTGACGTCTATTTTTTATGAGCTGTTGAATTCATGTACACTATACGTGAGCGCTACCATGTTGTTGTTCTTGTTTTCTGTCTTTCAGTATGTTGAAAAAATCAGCTGTTTCATATTTCACCACGGACTCATTTAGTTATGAAATCAGCTTGGCTAGACGCAGTATCTTTTGAAACGGTTTCACTACTGGTATATCGATACCATTGGTGGCTACAAACACTGGTTTCTCATTTGGTTTCAAAAGTCGTAAATATGTGATGCCAAAGTGTTTGTGAAATTTACTGAATATCCAAATGTTGGCTTAAATGTTTTTTAAGCGGCGAATTCGAAGTGTCCTATCTCATTATCTCTGTCAGTAGCTCTCAAGCAGAGATAATGAGATAGGACACTTCGAATTCGCCGCTTAAAAAATCGGTTTGACGTCTATTTTTTATGAGCTGTTGAATTCATGTACACTATACGTGAGCGCTACCATGTTGTTGTTCTTGTTTTCTGTCTTTCAGTATGTTGAAAAAATCAGCTGTTTCATATTTCACCACGGACTCATTTAGTTATGAAATCAGCTTGGCTAGACGCAGTATCTTTTGAAACGGTTTCACTACTGGTATATCGATACCATTGGTGGCTACAAACACTGGTTTCTCATTTGGTTTCAAAAGTCGTAAATATGTGATGCCAAAGTGTTTGTGAAATTTACTGAATATCCAAATGTTGGCCAGAGTGAGAGAAAATATGAACACGCTTTCGGCAAACTACGTTGCTCTTCTTTCGTTTGACAACTGCTGTGCGTGCAAAGAAACTGAGAACCAGGGTCTATTTTCGTTTCAAAAATTCTTTACACTCGATACCAGAGTGTAGACTTTTCTCTTTCTTCCTCATCTCTCTCACACGAATTGAGTGAAACCGTTTCAAAAGATACTGCGTATAGACAAGGCCATTGGTTTTTAAAATATAAATTTCACCATATATAAACAAAGGTGGTGAAGTTTCCCAAACCTAAAATGGTAGGTGCCAACGGATGTTTGACCCCCAAGTGCATCTAACGATGTATAACAATACTTAATTTGCACAAATATTAGAAAACAAATGAAAAAATATAAATGTGACCATTCTGGAGTTATTAATCTTAATTTTTTTTGTGAAAATTCGAACAACTATGCATTGACAGCCAAAAATTAGCACAACGCCTACGTTATACCAATTAAATATGTGAAATAAATCAACAAATACTATGTAAAATCTGAAAGTATAGATTTATTATAATTATAAGGAACTGGTAGATATATCATGTATATAATGTGAGCATAAACAAAAGTATAATTTCTTAAATATATTTTTGACGTTTCGAAAAAACACCCATTAAAATCAATATTACATGCGTGCATGCGATACTGCGGCGAAGTACACATGAGAGGACAAAGCACACGATTTTGTGTGGCGAAGTACACATGAGAGGACAGCGCACACGTTTTTTTATCATAGGTGTAGTGAAATTTCAGCAAAATGCATGTGTGTTGAAACAGCGAATTCGAAGTGTCCTATCTCATTATCTCTGCTCTCAAGCCATCAACGAGGACGGACTGTATGCTGCGCTTCTTTGATTTTGCTACACCCAAAAAATTATCGCTGTTTGTCTTTATGCCATAAAGTTTATGCAAATTTTCCATCATCGCTGCTTTAGACCCAGTGATAATAGGGAGTCAAAGTTGTAGCCAATTACTTAACGAGGATATACGGCAGTTTGCTGCCGAACACTTCGAATTCGCTATTTCAATACATATGGATTTTGCTGAAATTTCACTAAACCTGTGAAAAAAAACGTGTGCCCTATCTTCTCATGTGTACTTCGCTGCACAAAATAGTGTGCTTTGTCCTCTCAGGTGTACTTCGAAGCAAAGACTACAAGACTGGACACTCGCAAATTCTGTGTACACACTTATGCATTTTTGCTTGAATTTCACTAACACTATTAAAGAAAAGTTTGATTCGCTGCAAAAAACTTGTAGCCTCGCCGTAGAAACTTTGATTCGCTGCAAAGAACTTGTGGCCTCGCCGTAAAAATCTTGTGGCCTCGTTGAGGTGAAAAATTTGTTTTTCGGGGGTGCATTTTGGAAACGTCAAAACTAATAATTAAAAATATTATCCTTTTTATAAGTGTAAAATATATATAAAACATAACTTCCCGTTCCGTATAATGGTAATTATTGTATGCTTCCATATTTTACCCCGTACTGGTTGTTGATTTCTCATTTTTACTTTGGTATAAAGTAGTTGCAAATGCATAGTTGTCTGCCTATTGACAAAAAACATTACGATTTATAACTCCAGAATGGTGGCATTTTTTTTTATTTGTTTTCTAATATTTTTGAAAATTAAGTATTGTTAAACATTGTTAATGCACTTGGGGGGTCAAACATCCGTTGGCACCTACCATTTTAGGTTTGGGAAACTTCACCACCTTTGTTTATATATGGTGAAATTTATATTTTAAAAGCCAATGGCTTTGGCTATACGAAGTATCTTTTGAAACGGTTTCACTCAGTTCGTGGGAGAGAAAGATGAGGAAGAAAGAGAAAAGTCTACACTCTATTATCGAATGTAAAGAATTTCCGAAACGAAAATAGCCCCTGCTTCTATTTCTTCTTGCGTTTCTTTGCACGCACATAAGAAAGCAGTTGTCAAACGAAAGAAGAGCAACGCAGTTTGCCGACGCGTGTTCATATTTTCTCTCACTCTGGCCAACATTTGGATATTCATTAAATTTCACACACACTTTGTCATCACATGTTTACGACTGTTGAAACCAAATGAGAAACCACAGTGTGTAGCCACCGATGGTATGGAAATACTAGTAGTGAAACCGTTTGAAAAGATATGCGCTTAGCCAAGCTGATTTCATAACTAACTGAATCCGTGGTGAAACATGAAACAGCTGAGTTTTTCAACATACTGAAAGCAGAAACAAGAACAACAATATGGTTGCTCTCACGTATAGTGTACATGAATTCAACAGTTCATAAAAAATAGACGTCAAACCGATTTTTGAAGCGGCGAATTCGAGAGTGTCCAGTCTTGTAGTCTTTGCTTCGAAGTATGTATATTGCATGGTCGCATGCAAGATTGATTTTACGGGACGTTTTTTCGAAACGTCCAAAATATATTTAAGAAATTAAACTTTTGTTTATGCTCAGATTATATTCATTAGATATCTAACAGTTCCTTATAATTATAATAAATGTATACGGATTTCAGATTTTACTTGTTGATTTTTATTTGTTGATTTATTTCTAATATTTGGTATAAAGTAGTCGTTTTGCTAATTTTTGCCAGCAAGTTGTTCAAATTTTCACAAAAAAAAATTAAGATTAGCAACTCCAGAATGATCGCATTTTTATATTATTCATTTATTTTCCAATGTATTTGAAAATTATCTATTTTTGATCCATCTGGGGGACTTAAAGTCTCTTTTTACACTTACCGTTTGTATATTTGAGAAACTTCACACCCTTTGTTTACATATGGTGAAAAATTAATTTCATAAAACGAATCAAAAGTATATATTTATTAATTTGGAATAAAGTCGTTGTGCTAAAAAAAGTTACTCCAGAATGGTCGCAGTTATATTTTTTAATTTATTGTTTAATATGTTTGAAAATTATGTATTGTTATACATCGTTGATGTATGTACTTGGGGTTCAAACTTCCATTTGCACCTACGATTTTAACAACTTTGTTTATTGCTGTTTAACTACTTTGTTTAAATGCAACTATATATTTACATATACAGAGAAAATTTAGACGCTTCGTCGTTGTTGTGAAACAAAGAGTAGCTAGCGCAAGCTGAAAAAAAAATAAAAAGGGAAGGAAAATCAGCCTATTAATAAAAATATTAACAAATAACTATTAGAACTAATAAACTATAGAACTAATAAAAATGGAAATTTCAAAAATTAACAGGGAAAGGAAAATCTCTGAAAAAATTCATCAAGTAAATGGAGTACATTCCACAAAACGTGACACTAAAGTGCAACCACCGAAGTACATCCCATCGGAGACAAAGAGGCAGGGACCAGCCAGATTAACAATCGAGGAATACCGAAAGCGGCAACAAATTCGAAAGGAAAAAGAGACTACAGCAATACCGCAGCGGTGCGGAGGCAAACTAGTAAAGGCAAGAAAGCGACTAGGATTTTTAAAGGCACTAGTAACAAATGACGTAAACCCAATCTCGTTGGACACATCAGGAAATAGATCAACTAGAGCAAAGTTTCAGGAAACGCAAACGGAAAGGAGCTAGAAACATGAAAATACAACAAATTGTATTTTTGGCGCAGCCGGATTTTCGAGCCGAGGATCGCTCGAGTAAAGGAAAAAGTAAGTAGAATTAAGTACCTAAAACTGAAATAAGTAAGATTAGCTTAGGAAAAAGATTGAACTGAAACGTGAAACAATAAGTTAGCAATGAATTTGGCAGAGAAATTTTTAAAACAGTGAAATAACAACTTTGTAGCAATAATTGAAATGCTGCAGTTAGGAAGTATAAGTGAAAAGGAAAAATTATAAGTTAAAAGTTAGTTAAATTTAAAAGTTAAGAGCAAGTAACAAGTGTTAAAACGAAAAAGGAAAACTTGTACAAAAGTGAAATAATAATTCCAGTAATAAATTAGAACAGTGAAAAATAAAATTAAAATCAAAAAATGGGAAAAGGTGAAAAGGATAGTAATAGAATTAAAAGAATTTAATTCTATTATTATATTGTAATACATTATATTATATTTTATATAAATCATAAAATAACTTTCAGGTTAAAATTTATCGGGTTTCATCAAAAGGATGCCAGCGTAAAGCACGGCAAACTTGTCCCCTTATCCTAGGCATTAGCCGGACAAAAATCTTTACTGAGGTCGACCCTTTTCACTCGGGAAGCTATTTCATAGGTTTAAAACTTATTTAGTAGAGTTAAAGAGGACTAATGTTGTAAATATAATGAAAAACAAGTTCAAATACAGACGTTAAACAATTTGGAATTAACTTGAAATTCACCTTAAATTAAAATTAAGTGGAATAAAACAGAAAAATTTATGAATGGATTTAGTAAAAATTAAAGTACGTAGTAAAATATCTTAAGTGTCAAGTGCCTTAAAATGGCTATTGAATTAAGGGTTTGTTAATTTTCTTAACGACATTAACATTAATTAATAACGAATTTTTGTGTTTTTGTTAATAAAAATATTGGTTACTGTTAGTAGCAAATTGGCTAAAATCAGAGTACTTTATTAACTTAAATAAATTATATTTAACGTGGTAAAGTTCGGATGATAAAAGCAAATTGTTAAAAACAGGAATACAATAGAGTCAAATACAAAACGCATAGAGTGTAAGTTTTCTTTGTATCGTTTTCGGATGTGGTGTCGTTTGACACCAAATTACACAGGTTAAATAAATTTTAACACATAATTTGGTTTCAGAGTCCCACATTTTTCTTTGTAATACGTCATACAGTCGGAAATGTATGAAAATGCACAACCACAAATTAGTTGGAATGTGCAATTACAATTATTACAAAATTATACTAATAATCTAAAAATCTTTGGTTAATTGAAAAACCAAAACTAAAAGTTTAATCTTTAAAGTACAGCGCTTAGAAACATCCTAGCGTCTGGAAAATCAAAGCTATTTTAGGGTCATATTTAGGGGCTGCTCTTTTCAATTACACACTCATTCTGGAAGAAAATTGAGAACAAGAGCGTAACTTTAAAAATTGTAAACAATGATAGATGGTAAATTAATGAATTAAGGGAATAAAAATACAGATATCATAAAATAAGGAAACAAGCAGACATGCCCAACAAATGCCCAACAGTTAAGGAATAATTTTGAATAGCTAGAAGAACTTTAATTAATATCTAAAAGCTATTATCAGCAGTAATTAACGACAATAGGCAACCAGGAAAGCAGAAAGAGAAGCTACAAGAAGCAATTAAATAAAATTTTGCTTAATTGCAATAGTTTTATTATAGTAAATAACAAAAACAAAAGTAGGTCGGGAACTTGAACTTGAAACTGGCAGAATTGCTACCGAGAAGCAGTTGACCACAAAAATGCTGACAAGTATAAAAAATTAAACGTTTAATAAAACGATGGAACGTTAAGTGGCAGCGCTAAGTAGTCGTTTTACAACATTTTAAATCCAACACTTTAAAATAAATTTAACTTCACAACATTAAGAAAAATTGATGTATACTCGTACATATGTTATTCGTAAATATTTGGAAAAATAACAAACCCATTAAACTATATGTCGTTCTTTTAATTAATGGCCGAGTCGTTGAAGGAACAAGCTTACATAAAATTAGATAGAACCCATAAAGAACTGAAACGCCAGTTGGGGGAGTTTATATCTAAATATTGGTCAATTTTAAAAGGGACTGTGGGCAATAAAAAGAACTTAGAATTGATAAAGTCTAGACTAAGGGAGATCTTACAAGGGGAATCCTTACAAGTGTAGAAAGAGCAGACGCCATAGTAGAGGAATTGCTTAGATTCCTAAACCAGATAATAGAAAATAAGACAGAAGATTCAAAGACATGGGAATCAGAATTTAACTCACTGAAGAATAGGTACGATCATTACTTAGTAGACAAAGTATTTCAGGAAGATATACTCAAGAACTTAGAGTGTGAAAACATAAAACTAAGGGAATTATTAGAGAAGAAGGGACTAACCGAAGAAACGTTGAATAGAACATTAGAACAGGGATTTGCACAGAAATCAAGGGAAGACTGTAGTTCTTTAGAAGAGGCAAATAGACGAATACAAGAGCTAAAGGAGCAGAATAGACTTCTAAGTCAGGAAATGTCGGTAGATCGCAATCAGTCATTTTTCCATAAGGAACCAGCTCAGGCAGCAGGTAGTCCGAAGGACGGCAACGCAAGGTCTTTTCAACAAAATGAGACAACAAAGGAGCAAACCAAAATGGGTATCGGAGAGATAGCTAAAATTGCAAATAGGCTGGTACCACTCTTTTCTGGAACACATTCGCCAGACTTACGCGGTGAAGTGTATAAATTCCCCGAATAAGCCGTGACTGCCTTGCCGTCTACCTGATTCGAACAAGACATTGTGTTGCTTTGCTTTTCTGTGAAGGCAATATAGATTGAAGTGTAAGCAGAAAAGGCAATAGTGCCTTGAGGAAGGCAACAAGACATTGAAAATAGCAATACTGCTATGATGTCGGCAACGATGCGCAATGATATGAACCTATCTCATTCTTTTGCATGAGTCTTCGTTTGAGTTTAGCGCGATTCGTTGCCTTACATTGCCATGCATTATCTATTGTGATAGCAATTGTCATGCATTGCCTTGCATTGCCTTTTCGTTCAAAAAAGCAACGAATGGCAATGAATACTATTGTCTTTGTTGTGACTTGTTATCAGCACGATTTCGGCATGCAATGTCTTGATTAGAAAGCAAAATAAGCAAGCAGTGCAAGGCTTGAAATTTTTGTTGTGGCTTGATGTGCGTTTCAAGACATCTTGTGCAGCTCTCTAGTGCGAATTAGCCGCAAGAGATGTAGGTAAAGACAACATTCAGGACTACATAGACTGCATTAAGCAGAGATTACATGGAGATGCCTATGACTTAGTGAGGTCACAACGCTTCAATAGCCTTGAGGAATTCTACCTCAAAATAAAAAGGGCATATTTACCAACGATATCCTTAGACTCAGTGTTCACAGCTATCTAAAGTTGTAGCCAGTTACTTAACGAAGATATACGACCGTTTACAAGACGCCTAAATACTCTACGAACACAGGCAGTAGAGTTAGTTCGAACGAAATATAACGCAAGGGGCCGTAGTGAAATCCTTTAAATCAGGGCTAAGTAACGTCGCATTGAGAATGTATATGCTCAACGTGACGAAGAAAAACATCGAAGAAATGGTAGAATTAGCCATAGATGCACTCGAAACCATACAAAGCAGTAGCGTCCTCGACACAAACCCCTTAAACATTAACATGAATTCATCACTTCTTGCCACCATGCCGCATACACAACAAGAACAAATTCAGCATGGAAGTCAGGGCAGAGCTTCAGGAGGAAAAAACGTCAGGCAACCAAATAGGATACAAAATACTCCACAAGGAGCGGCAGATAGAATAATTTGCTCATTTTGCAACAAGCGAGGTCATACCAGAGATGATTGTCTAACTCGCAAGAACACGCCGTATTGCCAAAAGTGCTTAAAATATGGACACGAGGCAAACTGGAGATGTGGCCAAAAAGGAGGCCATAAAAATGCGGCAAGGAACACATATCAAGGGTCAAATTATCGCACCAAGGAATTCAGCAATGGATTCCACCCCAGCGGAATTGGCAGTCGAACCAAGTCCAACAAAACTGGCAACCCCAACCACAGCAGAATCGTTAGCAACCACACGTTAGCAGCGATCTCTCCACAACGGCAGTAACAAAAGCACTGATCAACCGAAAGGTAAACAAATACTGAAAGCTCAAAATGCACAACTCTGACCTACAGAAAGCTTTCACTATGTGTTCGGTCTCTGAGACAGCATCGTATTAACGGAAGGTTAAACAAGGAGTACCGGCAGACGGCATATTAGGAAGAGATAATTTGTGGAACAACTCCATCATAAATACAATGGAAAAGAGTTTAACACTCTTCAATGAAAAGAAAGAGGTTATTTTAAATAAGAAAGAGAAGAAATAAATAAACATGTAAACAAACTTTTAGATGACGGCATAATTACACATAGCACATCACCATGGTTGATACATGGTCGGATACATGTAAATTATTAGGGGTAAAAAAAATTGCATATAAATTGGTATTGCCCCATACCATCCGCAAGCTAATGGCTCATTAGAGAGAAGCCACAGAACTTTAGCGGAATATTTGAGGAGTTTTGCTAAAGAAGACGGGTCGAATTGGGATCAATGGTTAACTGCAGCAATGCACGTTCACAACCACACACACCACATTACGACCAAGCAAACTCCGTTTCGTACCTTATTCGGATTCGACATAGCCAACATGCCGACTAATCTAAAAAGAAAACCAGTAAGAAAGTTATATTCGGCCTGGCCGAATCTTAGATACCCTACACCTAAAAGTTTTGAAAAAAGTGCCGAAGCTAGGGGGTGGCGGTCCACTCTGGGCGGCACAATGTCGGGGGCGGCAGTTGTGGATACCAAGTTGGGACTTATTGAATTCTAGGCATTTTTGGGGCTACAAGTTGATTAACCGTCCTGGGCTCCATGAGTCCTAGCTACGCCTCTGTATAAATAGAAGGCGTGGTCATTACCTTTTCCAAAACAAATAAACTAGCTTATTTGTTTTATAATTGTGTTCATTTAAACTTTATTTCCGTGGTAATAAACTTGTTTTCATAGTGCTATACTGTATATGTAGTGTAAAAGTGGGCGGACCGCACCCAGTTTTGATGTAATAATGTTTTTTTGTAAAACAAGTTGTTATCTAAAGTTTTATTCAGGAAGTTTATATATTTAACAATATAACCCTCTTTTGCCTGTGTAGCCTAAAAGTGGGCGGATCACGCCCATATTTGGCATATTAACGGATAATGCTACGCTATACCCAGGAATGAAATTGTAATAATGTTTGATGTAATAGCTCAAAAACGAACGCTGATATCACATTTTTAATAAAAAATAGGCGTGATCATGGACCAATTTTGCCCATTTTCAATACCAACCTGCTCACCACAAGAAACAATGTTTTCATGAATTTTCGTGAATTTTCAAATTTCATCACGATATCTTCACCGGTTCTCCTGTGATCGTGATTTCAACAGACAGACAGACAGACAGACAGACGGACGGACATGGCTAAATCGACTCAGGAGGTCACGCTGATCAATAATATATATACTTTTCTATAGCCATCGTCTCTATTTCTATGCGTTACACATTTCGTTACAAAGTGAATATACCCTTACCTTAAGGTGTAGGGTATAATGAAGTCCGGTATACAATGCCGAAGACCCAATTAAGGTTTTAAGATTCCAAATTTAGAGAGCTCACGAAATATTGAGAAAAAATCAGGAAATGGCTAAAAAAGTAGCCAAAAATCAGTATGACAATAAATTAAATTTAGTAGAATTTAAAGTAGGAGATAGTGTACTAATTAAGTAATCAAACTGCGAAAAATAAGTTTTCTCCAATATGGATAGGGCCATATAAGGTTGTAGGGATTAAAAGTCCAATTACGACGGTGTTAAATATTAAGGGAAAGGAAAAGCCATTCCACAATAACTTACTTAAGTTATACAATAGCAATTAAGAGGAAAATAGGAGTAACTAAACAATTACGTAGGTATCCATCAGAATTGATAGAATTTATTATAGGATCGTAGGGAACTAACATTTTTAATTTTGATTTTAGTTCTAATAATTTTAATGTAACTTAGAGTCTTATACCACGTTTACACCGACGCGAAATGGCTCATTACGACCAAAAGCCAGAAATGAGAAGCCAAATGATCCCATTTCCAATACAAATTGCCAAATCACTCATTATCGAAATCATCTCATTTTGGCGAAATGAGATCCAATCGAGTTGTAAAATAATATTTCGAATCAGCCTGTCGTAGGGAAAAATAAAATCCCAAAACCAAAGTCAAAAAACGATTGTAAAAAAAATCAAGCAAACAAAAAACATAAATTTGGTCTGATCAATGTCAAACGAAATGCAAACAAGGCGGTGTAAACACTTTTCAAATGAGTGATTACAAATGCGCATTTGGGGTCGGTGTAAACATAGCATTACGTTTAAATAATGAATGAAATTCATCAAATTTCATAATGGAAAATTCAACAAAGAAAAACAAATAAAAAGAAAATCAGAATAGCGTTTCAATCAGCAACAACTTGTTTATTTGAGCGTAAAAATATAAGAAAAGAAAACTCATAATAAAGTAAATTCGTAGTTGATATATGAGTCATTCCTTTTGTAAATTTTGAATTGAACTTCTTAGTTTGTATTCATTTCACTTGATAACATAAAGTAAATAAAAAAAGAAGCTGTTTACGTTTATATAAACAGTTTATTAAAATTACAATTGTAATTATTAAAATAATGAATGCACATGTAAAATATGTTTGAAGAGTTAGTTCATGCATACAACATACACACACACTTTATACATAAAAATTCGCGCCAAATCCTATATGTCATAAGAAGACAAGATTTAAAAAATAAGAGAAATACAGTAGTATTAATATAAATACTAAATGAACGAAAAATAAGAGAAAACCAAAAAAAAATTTCTGTTCTCATAATAAAGAGGTATAGTAGTAAAATATAATACATAAATATTCAATGTAAAATATTAACGAAATCGCGTTAATAACAAAGCAAAAACTAAGAATTGAGCGATTAACGCAAACACTGCAATAATGCAGAAACAAAGTAGAGCAACTGAACACAAGCAGAATGCAGTGTCAGTTTAAGCAATTAATGAAAAAAAGGCAAAAACAAAAGTAAATAACTTTTAACAAAAGCCAAAAATAAACAAAGAAATAATGAAAGCATTATTATATACATACATATATACAATATTTAAAGTACATTTACGAATAATAATGCACACATATGCATATATAAAAGTAATTTAAAACCTTAATTAAATTGTAATTTCGAATAAAAGATGTACATTCAATACGAAATTAAGAAAATTAAAAGGAAATAGGAAAGAATATATAGTTATTAGAAAAAAAAGAAAAAATGCACTTAACTTGATTAAAAAGGAAAATAAAATCTTAAATTAAAATAAAATAGAAATTATATAAAAAATTATAATTGAAACAAAATAACGTTATCTTATTAGCATTAAAATACATTAATTAGATTTTAATTGAAATTCATCTTATTTTAAGTTGGTAATAAATAAATTATATTCAACCGAAATATCTATGGTAAAAATATAAATAAAGAATTAAAATATGTAAAATTTTAATGCGTAAGCATCAGTATAAAATGTAAAATACTTAATAAGAACCGATCATGCAAAGAACACAGTACCTTGAGATCACGACCAAAACCACCGAAATAAGGCACCTAGATGATAGAAAACTAACCAATCGGCAGCAGCTAGTTACAACTCAGGGTCCGTTCAACAGCGAAATTGAGGTCCTTCGAGGGGATTACATGCTGCCGCGTTGCGAATTTGCGTAAAGTTTCGTCTAAGACAACATAAGTTATTGCATCATCGAGTAGCAGCGACGGTGATAAACCACCAAGTAGACGAACGAGAAAACAGCCACAGGTCCGCCAGTTAAATTTACGGCGACATATTCTATCATGGTACAAATCACGTTTTACAGCATTACTTCAAGTGGCTGCGATTTTAAAGCGTATCGCTACTATCTACAAGCAAACAGAGATAATGAGATAGGACACTTCGAATTCGCTGTTTCAACACACATGCATTTTGCTGAAATTTCACTAAACCTATGATAAAAAACGTGTGCGCTGTCCTCTCATGTGTACTTCGCCACACAAAATCGTGTGCTTTGTCCTCTCATGCGTACTTCGCCGCACGAAGTGTACTTCGCCGCAGTATCGCATGCACGCATGCAATATTGATTTTAATGGGTGTTTTTTCGAAACGTCAAAAATATATTTAAGAAATTAAACTTTTGTTTATGCTCACATTATATACATGATATATCTACCAGTTCCTTATAATTATAATAAATCTATACTTTCAGATTTTGCATAGTATTTGTTGATTTATTTCACATATTTAATTGGTATAAAGTAGGCGTTGTGCTAATTTTTGGCTGTCAATGCATAGTTGTTCGAATTTTCACAAAAAAAATTAAGATTAATAACTCCAGAATGGTCACATTTATATTTTTAATTTGTTTTCTAATATTTGTGCAAATTAAGTATTGTTATACATCGTTAGATGTACTTGGGGGTCAAACATCCGTTGGCACCTACCATTTTAGGTTTGGGAAACTTCACCACCTTTGTTTACATATGGTGAAATTTATATTTTAAAAACCAATGGCCTTGTCTATACGCAGTATCTTTTGAAACGGTTTCACTCAGTTCGTGTGAGAGAGATGAGGAAGAAAGAGAAAAGTCTACACTCTGGTATCGAGTGTAAAGAATTTTTGAAACGAAAATAGACCCTGGTTCTCAGTTTCTTTGCACGCACAGCAGTTGTCAAACGAAAGAAGAGCAACGTAGTTTGCCAAACGCGTGTTCATATTTTCTAACACTCTGGCCAACATTTGGATATTCAGTAAATTTCACACACACATTGCCATCAAGTATTTACGACTTTTGAAACCAAATGAGAAACCAAAGTGTGTAGCCACCGATGGTATCGCAATAACAGTTGTGAAATCATTTCAAAAGATACGACGTCTAGCTAAGCTGATTTCATAACTAAATGAGTCCGTGGTGAAGCATGAAACAGCTGATTTTTTCAACATATTGAAAGACAGAAAACAAGAACAACAATATGGTAGTTCTCACGTATAGTGTACATGAATTCAACAGCTCGAACAGCGGCGAATTCGAAGTGTCCTATCTCATTATCTCTGCAAGCAAAGCGTGAGCATCAGCAGTCAGCTTATGTACAACTCAAGGTTTATAGAAAGAAGGTTGCGCCACGCGCAGGTCCGTTATTTTTTTTCGTTTGACAGGGACATCAAATGACGTCAATAAGTATTTGTATTGCAATTTTGTTTCGAGGTTGCACACTGGTTATAGCAATAATTTTTAATGTGAATGTTTGAAGTGAATTATTGTTTGAATTATTATTCCAATAATGAATAATGAAGTGAAGTACCGTATAAAACTACAACAACAAAAAAGCAACAACAAATCGAAGCGTTCGAGTAACATTTAACCTCTTCTAACTTTTCTTCATGCCACTTTTCAAGTTTGGCATTTGTACCGTGTGTCGTGACCCTAGTGATTTCAGAAATACTTATTGACGTAGATGCGCAGAACGAGACCACTTTTCTTTGTTTACTGGCGCAACCTTTTATTCTATAAACCTTGTGTACAACTGATGATTTTGAAAAAATCTCAACCATCAACAGCTCAAGCGAATAACAATTGATCCCAATTGTGGGACAGCCGATTCTTCCAACAAAGATACTACAACAACTACAACAAGTCAGCTACCCAACAGCAGTCATGTATAATAAGTCGAGAAGCAGGCATTGATACAACGGGGTGTACATCAACATCTACATTGTGGAAGCTAGCGTTCAATAGCGAGATTCCAAACCATAAAAACGCTTGGTTTGAAAAACTAACGAGTTTGAATTTCTAGATATTCTATATCTAATCAAGTAAAAACCCACAAAACCATAAAAATACCCAATTTCGAACATTAGGTCAACTATTGGCGACGTGCCGGTACCCACTGCAACCCGTAAACAATCAAGTTCTTCGAAACTTATAAGCGTTACAGCTTGTTTCCATAAAAATATTTAATCCGGTTAAGGTGTTCGAAAGTCGATCAGCTGACTAGTGTTTCCATACATAATCCGGCCCGGGTTGTCAAACCGAAAAGAAGAAATAAACATCTGTTGTTTTGTTTTTGTATATGTACGCAGCTGTCTTTAAAATTGTGCATCGCTTTAATGTATAATACAATGAATAAAATAACAATAATATTCAAAATTGTTGATATGGACCATATCCGCCGCCATGTCCCTATATATACGGACATTTTTGCGGAGTCCACGCAGGCTGTCAATGTTTTCCTGCCAGAGGTCCAGCAACATATTTTCCGCCCCCATCGACCACAAAGTTCGCTTTGATAATTTCTGCATCTGAAATAGTTACATTTTTGTCATTTATTAGATATTATACTTATTTAAATTAACATATCATATATAAACATATATAAAACGGTTACATTTGTTTTGACATTTGGCAGAATAGTTTGGTGGCACTTTCTCTTTATCTCTTTCTAACTTATTGGCACTAGAAAAGGAGAAAGATAGTGTGTATGCAATTCCGAACTTCGAAATAGACTTGCAGGGTAAAAACTGAGGCTAAAAACCAAAAGCATTTTGGTTTAGCGCTGGAATCGCAACAACAATTTCAAGGAAGTTAAAACAGTTTACGAGTGGTTTTGGGGCTTAAAACAGTTTATTCCAAATACCTGGAAAAACCATTTTATGGAAACACCATATTAAGTGCTAAGTGCGACTAATCAGGCCTTAACTGTGGTACCTAAATTAGTGCGTCTTGCGTTGCGTTGATCACTGCGTCTTAAAAATGATACTGTGCTAAACCAAAATAGCTGCGTTGCACAACATGTTCTCACAAAAAGTTTTTAAACATTCACTCGCACATGAACATTTTTTAACATCTGCCGCCAACTTCACTTCGTAGTGCATACCAAAATTGGAAATTCGAAGTGCTCTCCAACAGTGCGTTTCTTATTTCAGCCACTTCCATAAAGCTTTAACCACAACCAAGGATACCGGCTACAATATACCCTATACCCTACACACTATACATATATAGTGATAGCGGCGTGAAGCCAGCAGCAAATGTCAAAACGTAAATCTGTTGATATGTAATAGCCTGTTTCCATAAAAATATTTAATCCGGTTAAGGTGTTCGAAAATAAATCAGCTGTCAAGTGTTTCCATACATAATCCGGTCCGGGCTGTCAAACCGAAAAGAAGAAATAAACATCTGTTGTTTTGTGTTTGTTTATTTACGCAGCTATTTTTTAAATTGTGTATCAATTTAATTTATAATACAATGAATAAAATAATATTAATATTAAAAATTGTTGAAATGTATTTTGGTATGGTGACGAAATTCGCAAGTTTACAGAATATGGACCGTGTTGGGCCATAACCGCCGCCATCTCCCTATAAATATGGACATTTTTTCGGAGTCCGCGGAGGCCGTCAATATTCTCTTGCCAGAGGTCCAGCAGCATATCTTCCGCCCCCATCGACCACAAGGTTCGTTTTGTTGATTTCTGCATCTGAAATAGTTAAATTTTTGTAAGTTATTAGATATTATAGTTATTTACATAAACGTAATACTTACGGCATAAAACGTTTGCATTTGTTTTGACATTTGGCAGTATAGTTTGGTGGCACTTTCTCTTTATCTCTTTCTAACTTATTGGCAATAGAAAAGGAGAAAAATAGTGTGTCTGCAATTCCGAACTTCGAAACAGGCTTGCAAACTGAAACCTGAGGCTTAAAACCAAAAGCATTTTGGTTTAGCGCTGGAATCGCAACAACAATTTCAAGGGAATTAAAACAGTTTACGAATGGTTTTGGGACTTAAAACAGTTTATTCCAAATTCCTGGAAAAACCATTTTATGTAAACAGGCTATAAAACGAAAACAAACAGAAAAGAAGAAGAATACCTCCGCCGCCAGATAATAATAGAATTCGATCGACTGCAAGCGGCGTGAAGCTAGCGGCTAACCACAGATACGTAGCGGCGACTGGAAATCAATGTTTTTTTTCTTGTTCCCCATAAGGGCCAATGTAATTTTGACATATGCCGCTTGTTTCTTGTAGCCGGTAGTCTTGGTTGTGATTAATGCTTAAGACTGTGTTCCAATGTCATTTTGAGAGCAACGCAATGCACGACGCACGTATTTAGGTTTCATAGTATGTTGGATTGATATATATATATTGAGGATATGTATTGATCCATAATCTTTTCTTTTCTTTCCTCTTCTCTTTTATTAACGTCAACAACCTCATCAATTATTATGGCTGCCAGAATTGCGTTGTCCATTTCGTTAATGTTTATCAGTAGACAGCAACTAAAAAATGAAATCGTACAACTTGCTTGAACGTGTGAACGCTCGACAATGCAGCTCCGTTATTTATCGTACGATTTCTAAGAGCAGCAAGTTGTACAACAAATCGTACTGTGTGACAGCCGCACAGTACCACAGATAGCATCCTTTCGAGGGAAAAATGTTGTATTTCGTGCCCCGTGCTCCACTTTATTTTTATCGCAATCGATTCTTGATTAAGTAGAAGCGGATTTGCAACTTTTGAAATTACATTTGAAAAAAGCCAAGTGGGCGAAAAAACTTTTAGACATATTGCTTATGAATTGATCAAGTAACAAAATTGTTAAATAAATATTCATCAGCATATAGCTTTCAAAATGATAACTGGTATTTTCATGGTGCTAGCGAATTTAATTTTTTTGGGAATTGTTTATGAGACTATTGCAGATCGGATTCCACATATTCGAGGTGTATCTATGTCACAAGATTCACTTTATTCTATTGATTCAGGACTTTTCAAGTGTACTGATGGTAAAAGATCTATTGGGTTTATTCAGGTGAACGACGATTATTGTGATTGTGCCGATGGTAGCGATGAGCCCGGTACTGCAGCATGTCCGCTTGGCGAATTTCATTGTGTCAACCTAGGTCATAGACCAAAGAACATACCTAGCTCCAGAGTCAATGATGGCATATGTGATTGTTGCGATTCCAGCGATGAATACCTACCTGGAAGTAAATGTGCCAACACATGCCTCGAAATAGATCAAGAAGAACAAATACAGCGAAAAAATCGAAAAAAACTGTTTGAGAATGGCGCAGCTCTATGTGCCGCACTAATCAGCAAAGGAAATCAGCTTAAAGATCAACGTTCAGTTCGTCTTTCTGAATTGAATCAAAGAAAAATTGAGCACGAAGCGATTAGATCAGAAAAAGAACAGTTAAAGAAGGAAGCGGAATCGTCCGAAGCAGAAGCTTTGGAAGTATTCAGATTACAATTGCGAGAAGAAAATGAATCAAATAATACCGAAGGAGACCGGAACTTAAACTTATTAGAAGCACATCAGAACTTCATAAGATATGACAAGAACCAGAACGGATTGATTGAATTGGCTGAACTACAGGTTGATATTTCCTTGGATAAGGATCGAAATGGTGTTGTTACAACAGAGGAGGCTCAGTTCTTCCTGGATGAACGTGATCATATTGATTTAGATAATTTTGTTGCTTTATCATGGCCGCGAATAAAGCCGTATCTAATGCTATCTCAGGGAATTTTTAAGCCTCCAGAGACCAGAGATGGCAGTCAAGAGTCGTATGTAGATTTGAAAAATAAATTGGATAATGTAAAATTTGACACGGACTATAGCAAAGGTAAGAAATTTTACAAAAATTGTACATTTTTCATTTTTACAATAGGAAAACTTAACAGACACCGAAAATACAGATTTCGAAAAAGATACTTCATATGATGACGAGGAAGGTGGCATTCAAGATGATTCTATTCCGGAAGAACATACCACCAAAAAACCTGAATATGATCCGAAAACAGAGTATATTATTGAATTGGCTAAGGAAGCTCGCAGCGTGCTCTCTGAAGTAGAACGTCAAATACGAGAAATAGAGAATGAAATTAAAGATATTGAAAATCAAAATGCCAAAGATTATGGTGTCCATGAAGAATATGCGACTTTGGATGGCGAATGCTTTACATATGAAGACCGGGAATATGTATACAAATTGTGCCCATTTGACAGAGCATCACAACAACAACGCAATGGAGGACCTGAAACCATTCTAGGCCGTTGGGATCAGTGGTATGGTCCAGAGCTCAACAAATACTCGCAAATGAAATATTCACACGGTTCTTCTTGTTGGAATGGACCACAGCGTTCAACTGTTGTGCAATTGAAATGTGCGTTGGAACACAAAATCTCTTCTGTTACAGAACCTAATCGATGCGAATACTTCTTCGTTTTTGAGACTCCTGCACAATGTAAAATGTTCTCAAATGGTGATATGTTGCACGACGAACTTTAAATAATTTGACATTCATAAATGATATATAGTATAGTATAGTCAATTAATATATCGTGAAATTTAAGCAAGTAAACAGTAACTAAAGATATAAAAATATTTCTGTTCCTATCTACAACTTACACAAGATTCTTATACTTTTTTGTACAGCTCAATGAATAAATAAAGCTTCTAGTATTAACAGAATTTATTATAAGTGTTTATTTAGAAATTATTTCGGTCATTTTTGAAGTGTTCTTTGAAATATTTGTTTACATAAATGTTTTGCTAAAAATTGTTTCCAGTTATAGAAGTCATAGAATTTATGTGTAAGGAGAAAAATATTTTGTTTTGTAAAAATAATTGATTAATAAATTTGTTTCTTTGTTTCTAACTTCTAAAAACAGCGTTTTTACTCTGTTTGTATCAGAGACAGAAAACAAGAACAACAATATGGTAGTTCTCACGTATAGTGTACATGAATTCAACAGCTCATAAAAACTAATTCGAAGTGTCCTATCTCATTATCTCTGATTAGTGTTACTAACAAAGAATACAAGACTGGACACTCGAATTCGCCGCTTCAAAAATGAACTGTTGAATTCATGTACACTATACGTGAGAGCAACCATATTGTTGTTCTTGTTTCTGTCTTTCAGTATGTTGAAAAAATCAGCTGTTTCATGTTTCACCACGGATTCAGTTAGTTATGAAATCAGCTTGGCTAAGCGCATATCTTTTCAAACGGTTTCACTACTAGTATTTCCATACCATCGGTGGCTACACACTGTGGTTTCTCATTTGGATTCAACAGTCGTAAACATGTGATGACAAAGTGTGTATGAAATTTAATGAATATCCAAATGTTGGCCAGAGTGAGAGAAAATATGAACACGCGTTCGGCAAACTGCGTTGCTCTTCTTTCGTTTGACAACTGCTTTCTTATGTGCGTGCAAAGAAACGCAAGAAGAAATAGAAGCAGGGTCTATTTTCGTTTCAAAAATTCTTTACATTCGATAATAGAGTGTAGACTTTTCTCTTTCTTCCTCATCTTTCTCTCCCACGAACTGAGTGAAACCGTTTCAAAAGATACTGCGTATAGCCAAAGCCATTGGCTTTTAAAATATAAATTTCACCATATATAAACAAAGGTGGTGAAGTTTCCCAAACCTTAAATGGTAGGTGAAACGAATGTTTCAGCCCCCAAGTGCATCAATGATGTATAACAATATATAACTTTCAAAACTATTAGAAAACAAATAAAAAAATATAAATGCGTCCATTCTGTTGTTATTAATCGTAATTCTTTTTGTCACAAGGTGAACAACTATGCATTTGCAACGAAAAATTAACACAACGAATACTTTATACCAAAGTAAAAATGTGAAATAAACAACCAATACTGGGTAAAATATGGAAACATACAATAATTACCATTATACGGAACGGGGAGTTATGTTTTATATATATTTTACACTTATAAAAAGGATAATATTTTTAATTATTTGTTTTGACGTTTCATAAACAACCCCCGAAAAACTGATTTTGCATGCGTTCATGTGATCAATTTATTTTAGGCGAAGTACCAATTTTTTTGAAGCGAAGTACAAGTTTTTTAGAGCGAAGTACAAGTTTTTTGCACAAAATCACAATTTTTTATCGTAGTGTTATTGAAAATGCCAATGTGTTTTGTGACGAATTCGAAGTGTCCTATCTCATTATCTCTGCTTTTCTTCACAGAACTTTTTAAGTTTGGCATTTGTACCGTATGTTGTGACCCTAATTTTTGAAAATGCAACGTACATGAGAAGACGAGATCCTTTTTTGTGTTTACTGGCGCAAACTTCCAGCTACTGATCCTTGTTCTTCTGCGAGTTGGTGGGGCGCTATCAAGTTGAAGCCAAACCCAAACGTCGAATTCCCAACCCCAGGCGCAAATCCTGCGAACTAGTGTAGACCTGATACTAATTTGGGGCTGACCCCAAAAACAAGCTCAAAAAGGGGTGACTACTTCCGGTTCCATTTTTATAGCCGTTTGAAGTTTGCAATGTAACTGCACATATCGTGCCGTTCTAAAGGTACTTAGAATATCTTAATTAATAGAATAGAATAGAATAGGTAATAGAATATCAATTTATGTAATACGATATTTTACTAAAAAGCTTATATTTCTCGAAAAAATCGCAAAATTTGTAATTTAAACTTTGTAGTACTTTTTTTGTAAATTAAATAATTTTTTCTAAGTAAAATATGTAATATACATATAACTATATATGTTTACGCCAACGCAAACCGCTCGCCAGGCTGCCTCTCCTGATCGTCCGAAGCCGTGTCCTCGCAGAGCGCGGACTTCGGACGCTCAGGAGAGGCAAGCTTTAAAGCTTGACTGCGAGCTCTTCGGCTCCAGCCTTGGAGGTCGGAGTGGAGCCGGCACTTAACCGCCGACTGTGAACCGCGCAACTACGACAACCTTTTATTGCGCCAGTAGTGAACAATCGCCGAAACCAAAATAACCAGAAAAACCTCTGTATATAAAAATAAACTTTATTCGTGTTACAAACAATAAACCAAACGTGAACTCGCAAATTGCCTTTTCAACTAAACATTTGGTCCAGTACGAGCCGGATAGAGCTCCAGCCTCTACCCCACGACATCGTCGCCCTTTTGTGAAAGGTAGGTTTCTTAAATTCAAATAAATTAAATCAAATAAAGTGCAAAGTTTTAAATATTTTGAATAAACGGTACTCCCATCAAACGGGCGAACAAATATATATATAAACGCGGCACGTATATATACACTTATATACTCCCGTGTACACCTTGCAATTAACGGCAGTATTAATTTCGGTGTAACGGTGCTCCAAAATTTAGAATTGGTTCACTTATATATTACATAAAAGTGCCCTTGAACCCGGTCATATACTTGTATTGACCGGCACGTGTTGCAATTATTTATTCTTCGACGAATACATAGCTGTAGCTCGCTCTCGCTTGGGTTTGCGCTCTTTTACTTAGAAACCAAAAAACCACCACCTTTTGCTGGTTTGTTTGGTTTACGTGCTCTCACATAGACACGCTCGCAGCTTACGCTCTTCTGCGCGGTTCACTTAGAAACCAAAAAACCACCACCTTTTGCTGGTTTGTTTGGTTTACATGCTCTCACATAGACACGCTCTCAGCTGGCAGCCAAGCATAAAACACGTTCTTTCGTTCAACATTGATCGCCCTCTCCGCGTGATACGCTACAAGCGGCGCGTTTTTTGGTTTAACACTCGTACTCGTACTATCGACGTTAACTTCGAAACACATAATAGTGCACACTGTACCGTGCTTGCAGCAGAACAGGCGACATATTTCCTCACCTACTCAGCGAAAAAAGTCGTCAACCGTGCACTCGAAACCTGTTTGCTTAGAATACACTTTGAGCAAACCACCGCTGCGGCTTCGTTTAACGTGACAAAGACGTCGACCGCGCATGCACCGTGGGCGAAAAATATAATTCCTGGGCATAAAATTATAATAAAAAAAATTCTTGTTTGGGAATAAAAATATTAAGGTGTTTTATTTCTTTAGTAGCCCATCTGTCAAAGCTATTTTAGCCCCTTTAATCTGTTGCACCCCCGAAAAGCGATTTCATATCGGGTATTCCTAAATTTGTAGTAATCCTAACGCACATACAATGGAGCGTCTTGGCTCTTTTCTACGTCTCGCGGACGATTTAGTAGAATTCGGCGCGCACATTCTAAGCAGTTCAACGGAATCGCAAACGGTGTCTACCCTGGAGTTGCACATGACGGAGCTCCACTCGCAGTGGTCCCTAATCAAGTCTGCGTATAGCGGCCTTGTCGAACAAATGCGACCGGATGAGACGTTGGCACCCCAGGTACCAAGCGTTAAGGAAAAGTATTTCAAAGCGTATGACAACTATGTACGATGCGTTGGATTGATCCAGGATCTTGTCAACTCGATGACAAAGCCCTCCGCGCCGCGGCCCTCTATTGACACGGCAGAGCTGCCGCCCACTCAGTTCAACATCCGCTTGCCTCCATGCGATACCGACGTTTTCAAGGGCGACTACCTGTCATGGCCCTCCTTCCGCGACATGTTCGCCGCCCTGTATATTCAGAATACGCGTATTGCCCCCGTGGAAAAACTCTTCCACCTGAACCAAAAGACCCAAGGCGAAGCCAAGGAAATTGTACAAAAGTCTCCTTTGACGAATGAAGGATTCGCGCAAGCATGGAAAAATCTGTCGGATAGATATGAAAATAAACGCGTCCTCGTTAACACGCTGCTTAAAAATCTCTTTGGTCTCGCGACGATTACTCGTGAAACCGGTCACGAAATCAAAAATTTACAGCGGGAATTCAACAATATTCTCACCGCGTTGGCGCTCCAAGGCGTAAACACGTCACATTGGGACGCTATGATAGTTTTTCTGTGCTCTAGTCGGCTTCCGGAAGCCACCCTGTCCCTTTGGGAACAATCAATATCGAATAAATTTGAAATTCCAAAATGGTCCGATCTCGACGCGTTCCTGACACATCGGTTTCAAACGCTGGAAACGGTGCAAGATATAAAAGGCGCGTCCGCAAACAAGAGTCGCACCTCACCCGCTCCACAACAGATGCCCCCTTCGACAAAATGTCAGCTGTGCTCAGAGCAACACACAATTCGAGTCTGTCCGCAATTTTTGGGAATGACTTCCGGTAAGCGTCTAGAGGTAGTTAAAAAGTTGCGTCTTTGTCTGAATTGTCTCGCGCAAGCGCATCAGATACAACGATGCCCCAGCAAATACAACTGCGCGACATGTCAGGCGCGACACCATACGTTGTTGCATCGCGATCAAGCGCAGAACCGACCCTTAACGAATTCAGCGTCGCGTCCGTCCACTAAGCCAAGTCGAAACGCTGCATTGCAGCGCAACCAACCCCATAACAACCAACTCAACGCGCGAGCACCCCCCTTTACAGGGCCCTCCACGTCGGCCAACGCCGCCCAAATCAGTCAACATCAAATACAGTCCACTGATCGAAATCAGGCCGATAACCATCAAGTTTGTTTCGCTGCCGCACCGAAGCCAGTTCTGCTAGGAACCGCGACGGTCACTATATTCCACGACGGTACTTGCTATGCCGCTCGTGCCCTCATCCATCCAGGATCCGAAGTATCCTTCATCTCTGACCACGTTCAGAAGATGCTCAAGATCCCCATGCGGCCAGTGAAAGCAACGGTTTCTGGTCTCAACGAAACCATTTCTGCAAAGGTTTCAAAATCTTGTGAGTTTATGCTCAAGTCGCCACGCGACCCCTCTTTTCAAATCCATGCCACAGCGCTAGTGCTGTCGCAAATCACGGGCAGACTGCCCGCCCACTCGTTCGATAGTGCGCTGCTTCGCAGCCTCCCCAGTAACATCGAGCTCGCAGACGTCAACTTTGTCAAAAGTCAGCAAGTTGACGTTCTCATTGGAGCCGATCTCTTCCCGGCAATCATACTTGATGGTATTCGCCGCAATGTGCTAGGTTCACTGCTAGCACAACAGACCGTGTTCGGCTGGATAATCACCGGACCAGTCCCCCTGCTACAATCAGATAGCCCCAACATAAGGGTGGCCTTCTTCAATGAAGTCACCATCGAACAACAGTTCGAACGTTTTTGGGTGGTGGAGGAACTTCCCAAAACTCGTCACTTATCCCCCTCCGAAAAATTTTGCGAAGAGAATTTCGTAAAAACAACTTGTAGGAGCCCTGACGGCCGCTACATCGTTACGTTGCCCTTCAAAAGCGAAGCCGTAAACCAACACTCGCTAGGATATTCACGGCACATCGCCCAGCAACAATACCTTCGCTCAGAAGCAAGGTTAGTCAAGAATAATGACCTCAAAAGGCAATATGACGATGTAGTTCAAGAATATCTTGATTTAGGTCATATGACGGCCGTAGCGCCCCCACAACCCGATGCTGAGCACTATTATTTGCCACATCACGCGGTTATAAAACCGGACAGCACGTCCACCAAGGTCAGAGTCGTGTTCAACGCATCCTGCCCCACCACAAGTGGGCTCAGTTTGAACGATGTGTTACACGCAGGCCCTGTTCTACAAGCCGACTTAACATTTTTAATGCTAAGATGGCGCTTTTTCCGGTATGTTTTCAGCGGTGACATTCAGAAAATGTACCGCCAGATCCTCGTCGACCCGAAACATACCCCCTACCAACGAATTCTCTTCCGAGATTCAAATAGCTCCCAAGTTAGGGACTATGAGTTACGAAGGGTAACATTTGGCGTGAACTGCGCCCCCTTCTTAGCAATACGCACGCTTCTCCAGTTAGCAGAAGACACTCAACAACAGTATCCGCTTGCGGCCCACATCCTGCGACATTCAATGTACGTTGATGACGTGTTGGCTGGTTCTCACAACCTTGCCATGGCCACTCAAATGCGCGATGAACTATCAGAGGCGTTGAATACGGCAGGCTTCTCTCTCCGGAAATGGACAGCCAACGACAAACACATTTTGAACGACTTGCCTGGATCGTATTTGCTCAACGCTGAGTTCCTGAAGTTCGAGGACAACAGCACCGCAAAGATGCTCGGTATTCGTTGGAATGCCGCCAACGATGACTTTTATTTCGACACACAGGCGATCGACATACAGCCAACGCACACCAAAAGACAAGTGCTGTCTCTCATCGCGAAGTTGTTCGATCCAGCCGGTTGGTTGGCACCCATCATCGTTGCCGCAAAAATGCTGATCCAACAAGTCTGGCTAGACAAGATTGACTGGGATGACCAACTTCCCGCACTGACGCAGCAAACATGGTTGAGTTTCCTTCAGAATTATCACCATATTGCCACGATTCGAATTCCCAGGTGGATTCGGTTCACCCCCGACTGCACAGTGGATCTTCACGCCTTTTCGGACGCATCCGAGAAAGCGTACGCCGGAGTCATCTACGCCCGTGTCCAAATCGGCGACACAGTTCATGTATCGCTACTGTACTCCAAAACACGAGTGGCGCCCATTCAAACGATATCGCTACCGAGACTCGAACTCTGCGGAGCTACGCTCGTCGCAGACATGCTCGACGCCCTCGTACCCAATCTGCACTATCGTCCCGAGAATGTTTTCTGTTGGACAGACTCGACGATTGTTCTGGCGTGGCTTAAGAAGCCCCCTTGCGTCTGGGCCACCTTCGTGGCGAATCGCGTTGCCAAAATCATTGAAAGAGCACCACACACTCAATGGTTTCACGTGGACTCGCACGACAATCCAGCGGACTTAGCTAGCCGCGGTGCCACGCCCCAAGAATTAGCTGAGAACACCCTTTGGTGGAATGGTCCATCTTGGCTCATCCACGACAAGAATCGGTGGCCCGAGCTACGAACAGCTGCGGAGTTTGCTACCGCACTTGAAGAAAAGCCTGTAAAGGCTCTTCATATTTACTTCCGACCAGACGAAGACCCACTGAACAGGTTTTCCTCTCTCCCGAGAGCCCTACGCGTCTACTCATATGTACAGCGGTTCCTAGATAACGCGCGACGTAAACGGAACCCTCTAGATGCCACTTTGCGACTCTCAGCGACAGAGATTCGAGACACCAAACGCCGGCTCACAATCATCTGTCAAAAGACACATTTTCCCGACGAATATTACGCGCTCGAAAACAAGCAACCCGTAAGCTCGAAAAGTCGTTTACTCGCACTCAATCCCTTCATCCATGAAGACAAAACGATGCGCCTTGGCGGGCGGCTGTCTTCATGCCCGAATTTGGCATTTGACGAACGCCACCCAATAATTTTGCCGTACGACTGTCAGTTGTCTCGGCTACTTGTTCTTTTTATTCATCAGATCTCGCTTCACGGTGGTAACCAGCTGATGCTCCGATTGCTCCGGACCCAACACTGGATTCCGCGAGTAAAGAACCTCATCAAGACGACGATCCACCACTGTAAGCCTTGCATCTTGCACCGGAAGCAACAAAGAACACAGATTATGGCGGCATTGCCAGAGGAACGCACGACGTTCTCCCGCCCCTTTGCGAACACCGGTGTCGACTTTGCGGGCCCTTTCGACATAAAGAATTACACCGGCCGGGCTTGCTTAATAACGAAAGGCTACACGTGTATCTTTGTCTGTTTTGCGACCAAAGCAATTCATTTAGAGGCTGTCAGTGATCTGACCACGGCCGCCTTCCTTGCGGCCTTCTCACGTTTTGCAGCGCGCCGAGGCTGCCCCGCAAAGATATATTCCGATAACGGCACAAACTTCGTCGGCGCCGCAAAAGAGCTCAAAAAAGAGTTTAAGCAATTCCTTGTTCGAACTCGCGATATCATCGAGACCCAACATTCGCACCAAACTGTTGAATGGCACTTCATCCCCCCTGGGGCTCCTCATATGGGAGGACTCTGGGAGGCCGGTGTTAAAAGCCTGAAAACGCATCTGCGCAAAGTCGCAGCGTCTAAATTTACATTTGAAGAGTTTTCGACTCTCCTGAGCAGAATCGAAGCGTGCCTCAATTCACGCCCCCTTCATCCTCAATCTGAGGATCCCAATGTTATGGAGGCAATCACTCCTGGCCACTTCCTAGTAGGCGGCCCTCTGCTCGCTCCGGCAGAGCCCGAAACCCTCGACAATCCGCTCTCCATTCTCAACCGATGGAGACGTGTCCAGGCCCTTGCCCAGCATTTCTGTCATCGGTGGAAAACGGAATATTTGCACGAGCTTGCGCGTCGCACCAAGTGGAAGACTCCGCAACTCAATCTACAGCCCAACGACCTGGTTGTGGTCCGCGACGACAACCTTCCTTCCACGTCCTGGCGGCTGGGCCGCATCATCAAAGTGTATAAGGGTCAGGACGCACGAGTCCGCGTGGCCGATGTCCGGACGGCGAACGGCCAACTCACGCGTTCAATTTCTAAACTAGTATCTTTATCGTGCATGTCTCGGATTGTTATTAATGCCTTTTTTCTCCACAGATCCGAGATGAAACGCGTTCGCCGCCGCGGCGCCCTTTACCGGCTGGGCCGTATGCTGGCTCCGCCAGCCGCCGTGCCAACGGCGACCCCTACTCCAAATCCCGGCCCCGAGATGCAGCAGTGCGAGGAGCAACACCCCGATGACGTGCTCAGTCTGAGTGCGTCCGATCAGTCGGCCGAAGAGGATGTACCCCCGCCGAACTCTCCCGAGCCCCAGCCAGTTGAGGCTCCACACAATTAAGCGCCTGATCCACCCCAGGGCTGAGGGTTTGGGAGCTTTGCAGTCCTGCAAGGCGGGCGGGATGTTTACGCCAACGCAAACCGCTCGCCAGGCTGCCTCTCCTGATCGTCCGAAGCCGTGTCCTCGCAGAGCGCGGACTTCGGCCGCTCAAGAGAGGCAAGCTTTAAAGCTTGACTGCGAGCTCTTCGGCTCCAGCCTTGGAGGTCGGAGTGGAGCCGGCACTTAACCGCCGACTGTGAACCGCGCAACTACGACAACCTTTTATTGCGCCAGTAGTGAACAATCGCCGAAACCAAAATAACCAGAAAAACCTCTGTATATAAAAATAAACTTTATTCGTGTTACAAACAATAAACCAAACGTGAACTCGCAAATTGCCTTTTCAACTAAACAATATAAATCCTAAGAAAGAACAGATCATTAACTTTCTACAGAAATTTACTTGACTATGATCGGTGTAGGAATTTAGGAGAAATTGCATGTTAAAAGTCGCCATGTCTTTTGTTTGGCGTTTTAAGAAAACGTTATGTTAAAAAAATAACCACCACAAAACACGATTTTTCAAATTTTTGTATTCGCAAAGCAACAATGAATAAGTCATTAATATACCAACAGAAGAAAATTCAAAGTCAGTCACGGTGACTAAGCGACAATCGTCTCTGACGAGTCACGACGACGTAACAAACCTATTCCACGAGTCACGGAACTCGTCTCGTTTTGCTCTTACATCGCGGTCACGGACTATACGTTTATTTTACAGCCATTGTTATTTGCCAAAAAGGTTTGCGCACAAGATAAAAATTTTAATGATGGTAGAAGAAAATATAATTGTGGTTAATTTCAATTAATGAAAACCTTATAAATTTGTTTTTTTTGGCAACAAACGTAGCCAAAATATGGAATAAACTTGGCAAATTATATTATATGTAGATTGATATATGTGCTATTGTAATTATACTATTTCGTTTAAATTGTAGCAAAAAATTATTTTTCTCCTTTTGGTAGTTTGCAACAATGAAGCAAATGGTAAATAAAGAATGTTTCAATTCCACGCGGAGAATTGAGCAATCTTAAAATGCTTTCATAAGTGTTTTTAAACAAACACTTACATAAAACAACACACTGCATTTTCATTTGTACGTTGAGTTGTGCGCAAAAATATGGACTCTGTCAATTAATTTTTGGTTGTGGAAATTTCGGGAATTTTGTTTCCTTTTCTAGAATCATAGAAATCATCAATTGGATAAGATCTACCCTGGTCCGGTGTGATTGTTTTTGTTGTTGTTGTTGTTGTAGGTACCCACTATAACAAACCCCGCCCCTCGCCCCGCCCCCGTTTAGGAGTTATGAGCCTTCAAAGTTTGAAGCTTTTATGTCCTACATCTCCATAATCCCGGCGCATATAGGAACGATATATACATCGTTGGAAAGGTAATTTTTTTGGTAGGATTTTATGGAAAAGCTTTTAGTTTCCCCGCAAATCGCATTTATTATTTTTACTACTATTTTTTATAGTATTTATTAATTTTTCCCAAATAAAGTTCTTCAGAAACCTGTATAACCGTTTGCATTTTAACAAAGTAGAGTTAAGAAGCTATTTACAGGTGTTTTTTTTATTGAAATCGGTTCACTATTTAGGTGAGATATAGGACATAAAAGCTTCAAATTTTGAAGGCTCATAACTCCTAAACGGAGGCGGGGCGAGGGGCGGGGTTTGTTGTCGTGGGTAGCTACAACAACAACAATAACAGCAGCAACAACAAAAATAAAAACAATCACACCGGACTTGCCTTGAATGTAGCCCATCAATTTCTTATACAGTGTTTCCAATTCCGTCAATTTAACAAAAAAATAAACCAATTTCATCAATTAATCCAAAAGGTATTAACTAAAATCGCAACAAAGTCACTGAATTAGCTCCAACAACGTCTTCGTCAAAGACTACAAGACTGGAAACTCCTCTTATTTCGTGAGAGAGCTCAAAAAAATGTCCGTCCGCGTGTTCACATACAGTGTATGTGAATTTTATGGTGAAATTGCCGACTTGTTACAAGCTAAAACAGGCTATCACAAAGCATGATATCTGAAAATGTAAACCGTTTTGCTTTGTTACCACACCGCCACAAAATGATGGGGTGAGTTAGTGGCAGGGATACCAATGACACAGCTTTATTACTAATTATTTTTTTGGTTTTTAAGTAAACATTAATAGAAAAACTACCTTCCATTTATAAGTTCTAGAGGTTTTGACGATTTCTAAGCTGTTTGGAAATATTAAAAAGTAATGTAAACATATTTATTTTTGTAATTTTTCATTTCTCTTTTATTTAAATTAAAATGTGTTAACACAAATAAATTTACAATTCATTTATTTAAATTAAAATTAATTAAACATAAAGAAATTCTCAATTCATGCCTTTAAAATTAAATTCGTTTAAATTAAAGACCAAAAGAACTAAAGTCACAATTCAGTGAATATTAAACTAAATCAAAGATCAATATTCAACAAAACATGTTGAATACGTTGGCATCTCTTTCGGCTAAAAATACGCGTGGTAGGTTAAAAACAGCTGACTAAATTTGTGAAATGAGTAATTTTTATGAATTTTAACTTCGTTTTACTTGCAAAATATTCAATATTGTGCAACTATAAGACTTAAAAAGGTTTCATGTACATTTCTAGAAGCGTGCGTTGCTTTTCAAACTGGCTCCTTGGTCTTTTTTACGTATTTGAAAAATCATATTTCTGGCTTATTGCTGTGAAGAAGAACAAGAGTTGCATTCCTCTCTCAAAATATTTTGTAAACAAATTCCCGGACTGTCAAAATTTGTTCCCGAACTGTCAAAATTACATGCGTTTTGTTTTTGTAATCTACGACACCCAAGCCTGATTTCACCAACACATTCAAAGCGAAAAAAGAGTTTCCAGTCTTGTAGTCTTTGGCCTTCGTACACTCACAAAGTAACTAAAAATTCTTATAAACTGTAAACTCTTTTTTAATATTTCGTGGGGTAGCCTATATTTTTTAAAACGACTTTAAGACGGTCCGACATCGATTCCACAACTTTCTGTAGATAGCGTGGTTCGATTTTCACCCATTCCTCCTGAAGAACTTCTTTTAGTCGAAACTTTGAGCTAATACGATGCGCCCTGATCCTTTTCTCAAGCATATTCCACATATACTTAATGGGGTTGAGATCTGGACTCTGTGGTGGTGTTTTGAGCATATGTGGAATATTGTACGCCAAGTACATCCTGGTGTTGTGAGCCATGTTTTTGGGATAATTATCTTGCTGAAAATAATATCTCTGCGATACGCCCAATTTTTCAGCGTCAAATTCAAATTTATCTTCAATATATCGATGTATGCACGGTGGTCCATAACTTTCTCAAGTTATGAGGAATTTAAGTCCAAGTTACCAGCACCACTAGCAGCCATACACCCCCATACTAACTTCCAAACAAAAAAAAAAGCTGTACGAAGACTTTAGTGGAACACTGTATGTAGCTACATATAACTAAAAGAAATTATATAAAGCATAAATACGAGGTCTAGCTTTATATTGTGCACTAAATTAATTGATGTTTTGTATGAGACGACAACTAAAAAGCACTCGTCTTATTTCAGACGATAATCGTCTTTTGGAATACATCAAGACGACCAAAGTTTACGTCGTTGATGATTTAGAGACGACCGTGACTCTTGGAATACCTAAGACGAGTGAGAGACGATTTAGAGACGACAGTGACTCTTGGAATAAGGCTGTAAATCAACAAAAGAGTTGTGAAAAGAGTTACGTGACAGTTAAAAAACTGAGAAATGATGATTTTTGTTGCATATTTCGCAGACTGAGCATTAAATTTGGATTTTTTTTATTAAACTGTTGTAAGTACCGCAACTTACGGTAATTGATACAAGAAAATTATATAAAGGACCAAAAGGTAGTCTTTTTTTGCAAAACAAATTGAAAAATGGAATTTATTTTCAATGTGTAAACCAGAGATAATGAGATAGGACACTTCGAATTCGCTGTTTCAACACACATGCATTTTGCTGAAATTTCACTAAACCTATGATAAAAAAACGTGTGCGCTGTCCTCTCATGTGTACTTCGCCACACAAAATCGTGTGCTTTGTCCTCTCATGTGTACTTCGCCGCAGTATCGCATGCACGCATGTAATATTGATTTTAATGGGTGTTTTTTCGAAACGTCAAAAATATATTTAAGAAATTAAACTTTTGTTTATGCTCACATTATATACATGATATATCTACCAGTTCCTTATAATTATAATAAATCTATACTTTCAGATTTTACATAGTATTTGTTGATTTATTTCACATATTTAATTGGTATAACGTAGGCGTTGTGCTAATTTTTGGCTGTCAATGCATAGTTGTTCGAATTTTCACAAAAAAAATTAAGATTAATAACTCCAGAATGGTCACATTTATATTTTTTCATTTGTTTTCTAATATTTGTGCAAATTAAGTATTGTTATACATCGTTAGATGCACTTGGGGGGTCAAACATCCGTTGGCACCTACCATTTTAGGTTTGGGAAACTTCACCACCTTTGTTTATATATGGTGAAATTTATATTTTAAAAACGAATGGCCTTGTCTATACGCAGTATCTTTTGAAACGGTTTCACTCAATTCGTGTGAGAGAGATGAGGAAGAAAGAGAAAAGTCTACACTCTGGTATCGAGTGTAAAGAATTTTTGAAACGAAAATAGACCCTGGTTCTCAGCTTTTTTGCACGCACAGCAGTTGTCAAACGAAAGAAGAGCAACGTAGTTTGCCGAAAGCCTGTTCATATTTTCTCTCACTCTGGCCAACATTTGGATATTCAGTAAATTTCACAAACACTTTGGCATCACATATTTACGACTTTTGAAACCAAATGAGAAACCAGTGTGTGTAGCCACCAATGGTATCGATATACCAGTAGTGAAACCGTTTCAAAAGATACTGCGTCTAGTCAAGCTGATTTCATAACTAAATGAGTCCGTGGTGAAACATGAAACAGCTGATTTTTTCAACACACTGAAAGACAGAAAACAAGAACAACAACATGGTAGCGCTCACGTATAGTGTACATGAATTCAACAGCTCATAAAAAATAGACGTCAAACCGATTTTTTAAGCGGCGAATTCGAAGTGTCCTATCTCATTATCTCTGGTGTAAACTCTTTCTTGACAGACTGTATGTATACATTTATATGTATTTACTAGCTTAACTACCCGGCATTGCGCGGGAAATAAAATATTATTTTATAATACTAATATACATTGAATTTTTGTAGTATGTTTTTATTTTTTTTTTTACAAAACAAATTGAAAAATGGAATTTATTTTCAATGTGTAAACTCTTTCTTGACAGACTGTATGTATACATTTATATGTATTTACTAGCTTAACTACCCGGCATTGCGCGGGAAATAAAATATTATTTTATAATACTCATATACTATAATAATATAATATATATATCAGTCATCATTTTGCTCTCGCGAACAATAGACGTTATAATGTCATCTGGTGCGTGCGCTTTTTGTGAAAAACAAATTTTAACTGAGAGTGAAGTTAACTGTAGTTTCTGCAGATGTAAATTTCACAATAACTGTGTTAATATTGATGAAGAATCAGTTAAAATTTTAATCAATTGCCATAGTTTGGTTTATCTTTGCCCGGGCTGTAAAATTATTGCAGGACAAATCTTCAATAATCATATTAATTTGCAAATGAAATTAGACTCAATTAATGAAAAAATTACAAATATAGAGACTAAATTAAGTGCTACTACAAACAAAGTGCCGTTAACTTCGAATTCTGCTTCTCGCATAAATAAACAAGTGAAGCATACTGGGAAACAGGTTTCGTCTTCTTCTGGTGTTGTTGCTGCTATTGCTGCTGATAAAAACTCTGCTTTGCAAGTTGCTGATGATGTTCCTGCTTCCTCTTCTTATGCAAGTGTTATAAAAGTTAATCCTTCCATTGAATGTGGTGTACAGGGTGCTGCACCAAATTATGAATGGGTAACAATTCGTAATAAGAATGTAAAAAAGAATGCTCCATTGGAAACTCCTATTCATAAACGGAAAACTATTGTTGGCACAAATCAGTCCGCTGTTCTCGATGTTATTCCGAAGAAGAAGTGGCTCCATATTGGTTATTTTAAAGCAACTGTCACAGCTGAAAATATTCTTTCATATGTTTCGGAAAGTTGTAAGATAGATTTGAAGTATCTTGCTTGCTTTAAGTTAGTGAAGAAGGATGTCGACTGAGTTGAATTAACTAAAATCAGCTTCAAACTCGGAGTTGATGAGGCCTTTTATACTGTGGTCAATGATCCGTCTTTGTGGCAAGTAAACATTAAAGTTCGTCCTTTTCGATTTATGGGGAAGTCAGATGCAGTAAATCTGAATTAAAATCGAAGTCTACACAAAATACTGCTAACGTATCGGATGCATCATGCATAAAATTTTATTACCAAAATATATCTGGGATGCGTACGAAGATACAGGATGTAATTCTTACTGTACAAATAGTGATCTGGATGTAATAATTTTAGTTGAAACTTGGCTTAATGCCGACTTCTACGACGGCGAAATTATGGACTCAACTGTTTTCCACATCTATCGTAAAGACAGAAATGTTGCGTTAACGGGCCATACAAGAGGTGGTGGTGTACTTATTGCTGTAAGGAAGACCTTGAGCTCTTCGCTATGCATCATTAATGATTTAGATGGTCTACTGGATCACCTATCCATTTTTATTTATACATCACGTGGCAATTTGTATATTTGTGCGCTTTATATACCGCCAAACAGTTCATCATTAGTTTATGATGCACATATGGATATTTTAAATTCGCTGTCTTCAAACATGAATCCGAATGACACTCTCTGCGTTGCTGGAGATTTCAATTTAAGTTCAATTTTGTGGAACCCTGCTCCAGATGGTCTTAGTTTATTACCTAATAATGTTAATCGGCTCTATGAGATGAACTTGGTGGATATTATTTACAACATTGATTTGGTCCAGATAAATTTCATTTATAATAGACTTAAAAAAATGTTAGATTTAATATTTGTTACTAAATCACTTAAATTCAATCTCTGTGAATGTCTTACACCGATTTCTCCTACAAATATTCATCACTCTGCAATATTATTCGATTTATCATTTTATATTTTCCATCCATTGGATCATCTAAATGAAAGAGTTTTTTGTTATAAAAAATGTGATTTTCAATCTATTAATAGTCTCATTGAGGAAGTTGATTGGAAAGTTTTATTTGACCACAAAGATGTTTCTGCTTGCTATGAAATTTTTCTAAACTTGTTAAGTAATATTCTCTCTGGGTATTTTCGATTAACCAAAGTAATACACAAACTGCCATGGTATACTAAGGGTTTAAAAAAAATTAAAAATCTCCGCAATAAATTCCTAAATAAATTTAAAATTACTAATAATTTGGAATTTAAAGAAAAGTCTATGTTTTATTCTCGGGAATTCAATTTTTTAAATAAATTCCTATATAAACAATATATCTTGAACATTGAGAGTAATATCAAATTTAATTCCAAATCGTTTTGGTATTATATAAAAATTAAAAGAGCTTCTACTGACATTCCGACTTTATTGTCGTTTGGTGGCAGAGATTCTTTTAGCCTTCAAGACTCTGTCAATTTATTTGCCGAATATTTCCGTTCAAATTTTGATCCAGAAAATTGTAACATTGATCCAAATTTGTTGGACCATATTGAACCATCTGTAGATTTCGGTAAATTTTTATTAGGTACAGGGGGCACTATATAGATATATATATATAGATATTATATAGATATTACAAGGGGCATTTCCTCACTGAAGTCTTCTCATCGACCTGATATTGATGGCCTTAGCTCTCGTATTTTGAAAGAATGTGTTACTTCTATTTCACATCCACTTTGTATAATCTTTAATTTATCTCTTACATCTGGACATTTTATTGACAGATGGAAAATTTCACACATTTTACCTATTTATAAGTCTGGTAACAGACACTTGATTGACATTTATAGACCTATATCTAAATTATCAAATATATCTAAAATTTTTGAAAAAATCATTAAACAAAAACTATATTTTTCTGTTAAATCTCTTCTTTGCGAGTGCCAACATGGTTTTGTATCTGGTCGGTCGACTACTACTAATCTTACTGTTTTTAACAACTATTGTATCAACGCCTTCGAGGAACATTGCCAAGTTGATGTAGTTTATTCCGATATTTCGAAAGCCTTTGATAGAATTTCCCATAAAATCTTGCTACTTAAGTTAGATAAAATGGGATTAAATTCTACTTTCTTAAATTGGGTTACATCTTACTTAACCAATAGATCATCGTACGTAATTATTGAAAATTACAAATCCTTTTCATACATTGCCACATCTGGAGTACCTCAAGGTAGTATATTGGGGCCTCTGCTTTTCTTACTTTTTATAAACGATATTTCCTCATGTTTTCACTCTGTACAATTTCTGCTGTTCGCGGATGACCTTAAAGTATTTTTTAAAATCAACTCGGTTTCTGATAGTATTTTAATGCAAAATGAATTAAACGTACTATATAATTGGTTCAAAATTAATAATTTTGTTCTTAACCTTAATAAGTGTAATCATCTCGTATTTCATAAAATTAGATCTCCAATATTAAGTTTATACATTCAATAATATTCATATTAAATCTGTAGTCCAAATACGTGACTTAGGAATTCTATTCAATTCTAAGTTGACGTTTAATGAGCACATCAATAAGATTGTTATTAAATCTTATTCATTATTAGCTTTCATAAAACGAAATTCCGTTAATTTTTCTGATCCTTATACCTTCAAGAGTTTATACTCATCCATTGTCAGAACTCATCTCGAATATGTCTCCTTTGTTTGGAGTCCTTATTACACCACGTATATAAAACGTATTGAATGAATTCAGCGGAGATTTTTGAAATTTGTCTTACGCCGACAGTTCTCAAATCCATGTCCTCCTTACAGTACTCGTTGTCTTCTGTTAAATATTTGCCCGCTCGAACTCCGAAGAGATCATCATGCGGTCATGTTTGTGTATGATTTAATTAATGGAAATTTAAATTGCCCTTTTTTGCTTAATTTAATTACTTTCAATATTCCGATTAGAAGTCTAAGATCTTTTGAATATTTCTATGTAAGTCAGTCAAATTCTAACTATAGTAGAAATGAGCCTATTAATAGAACTTTAATAACTCTTAACAATATTTACAAAAATGAAACCATTGATTTTTATATGCCTAGACATTTATTTTCTAATACTAGTTTAAATCTAATTAAACTTTCTATTTCTAGTCTGTAAGTAATATATGTAATAATATGTTTCGAAGACTAAATAAATACAAATACAAATACATTGTATTTTTTTAGTATGTTTTTATTTATGTTTTGATCGTTCTTACGTGTAAAAATCGCACGTAAGACCAACCACTCTGTTGTTTTATGGTGTAGTTAGTTAGTTTTAGATATCCGGATATATTCGTTCTATTATTTTCTCAACGGTCCACACAACTCAGGCAAGCTCTGGTTGAATTTGAATTTTGCCACCAGTTTCCCGATATTCTTCGTATCCTATTTGCAGTAGTTTGGAGAATTGGTCAGACAACACATTCCCTTTAAATGCACCCGCATGTTTTTCTTAAGGTGTAGTTTTTGTATTAAGGGCCAAAGATTTGATGCTTTAATACTTGCCTTAACTTCGTCAGCCCGAGTTCCTCTCGGCACTATACGCAGAGTCTGGCGAAAGTTTCCAGCTAATACACAGTGAGTCCACCCATCATGTCATCGTTCACGGTAATATCTTCCAGAGTCCTGTTCAGTGCTTCGAAGCTACTTTTATGTGCCATTGTACTCTCATCCCAAACTATTAATTTACAAATACGCGGGATGTTTTTGTGGAGAAAGACAAAAAGAGTTATGTGTTTGTCCTTTTTGAAGTCCTTTGAAGTAAAATTTCGAAAAATCCTTTCTTCTCCCTTGTATACATCATAAAAGAAACCTCTGTACAAAATATTCATGATTCGTTTTAATTTACTATGTCATTGGGTGTTTTTTTACCAAATTATGTCCTTTTTTGACCTTTAGAGGATGAAGTTATTGAGTTATGTGTTTGTCCTTTTTGAAGTCCTTAGAAGTAAAATTTCGAAAAATTGTTTCTTCTCCCTTATATACACCATAAAAGAAACCTCCGTGCAAAATTTCACCTTTTTAGATCCAAGGGTTTAGCCTGTGCAAAGAAAAAATTCTGTGTATGTCCTTTTTGAAGTCCTTAGAAGTAACATTTCGAAAAATGCTTTCTTATTCGACGTATACATCATAAAAGAAACCTATGTGCAAAATTTCACCGCTCTAGGTCCAAGGGTTTAGCCTGTGCGTTGATGGGAAGTGAGTCAGGCCTTTCATTTTTATATATATAGATAGATATATACACATTTTATAATTCTATTTAAATTTGATATCATATTCGGATAAGGCGCTCTCTCTTCTCGACGTTCCCACACGCGTCGGCAACTTTGCCAAGCCAGTTATAAATAATCTAAGAACCTAAGCTTTAATAAATACAGTATGCTATATAGTGCAAATTTTGAATATTTCAATGAATGTGGTCAAAACTGTAATAGATAACACAACATATTATATACAGTTGGAAAGGAAAAATAATAGGTTTTCAAATGACAGGTTTCAAGTTGTACCTTAATTGTCATATAAGAGTTCGTCCACTTCAACAAGAAAAATTGTGATCGTTGGTCTACCTATATGAAACTGAATTTTCTTGATCTCGTGATTGTTGTTAAGCTGATACTCCTTTAATTCGGGAAACTTAAGCATTCTACACGAATATGCGTGGCGCTCCTACTTTTTACTTAAAACATTTATTCCGATAAATTGTCTTAAACATGTTCGATTGTACCATGAAAATGAAACTTGACAAAAACCATTCACCAGAACCTGTTCATACTCATTTCATAATTTGATAATTTTTATTATAACTATGCTTCACCGACAGCTATCTTTACGTCTTTTAAATGTTCATCGATGTAATATTCCAAAGCCAAAATATGACCTGTATTACAACTATCGGCACCGACAAGTGTAAGAATTAAAGGCAATTTATTCATTTGAACAACCTGAATAAATAAAATTTAAATTCAAGTTTAGAGAATTAAATTTATCTGTTCACCTGATAATTGGAATACATTGAGATAATGGTTTTATTGCGCCCTAAGCCAAATTTGCTTGCCTGATCACTTGCCATGGTAAATGTCGGTATGAAGGAAGGCATCAAAGCAAAATCGATGTTTTCTTGGCTAACTCTCAAAAGGGGTACACCATCTCGGTCGCTGACTTGAATTACATACAAACCGTTGACTCTGTTTACCAAAAAGTGAATTAAAACTATATTATTCCTTAACTGCAATGCATACTTAAGTAAAAGACTATTCAAATACTTGGTTGTGTCATCAGTCATTTCACGATATAAAACAAAAAATTTAAAGAGCAGCTTGTTTCGACGAGTGTGGAGTTATCATAAGTTTACAATGAATAATTATCACAAAGTGATTCAGATAACAAATAAAGGGAAAATTTTGTTTTAATAACTTCCAGATACTCAATTATCTCATAAACCAAGTGAGGTAGCTAGAACAAAGAGTATTAATACATAAAGAGATTTCACGAGACCAATGATGCTATCAACATTTAGTTTGAATGAGTCGAGTTAAGCTCAGGTCGAAAAACTGGTCGATATCGCGGTCGACCACTTTGACTGCGAACTGAAGCAACGAGCATATATTCGTAAAGAGATTGCATGAAACATTTGTTGCCGGCAACATCGTGATTTCATGTGTGAAGATTAGAGCCGCTGTTAATTAGCAGGACTTAGCACTGTAAAGAACAAAACATCTCTGTAAAGCAGAAAACCGAAGATAAAAACGAACTTCTTTACAGAGTACAAAACTTCGATTGTATTCTGCGCTGGTAGCAAGGCAAAATTGAATGCTCTACTAATGAGTGAGTGGTTCGGAAGATCTTTTCTAATGAGTATGAAGGGATCGCAAGATCGACTTCGCTTCTGTTATTTTGCACTAACAATGCAAGCGATTATGCGTAAGAAGAGATTGATCCAGCACTCGGAAGCCAAGTAAAACGTGAAAGAAAGAATCGATCAATTTGTTGTGTACAGCGGGCGATGAGAAGAACGGTGCGATTCATCTTCTTTTGCTTCTCTTACAATAACAAACCATGTGCCGCCGTCCGTCCGTCTGGGTTTGCTTTAAATTTTGCATTTTATGGTTTTTGAAAGAATTTTTGAATTTCGTAACTTTGTTCTGCTTCTTTTTCGATGCCCAAGCTTTGTGAAGTGCTGGCACGATCTACGTTGCAATCATAGCGTGCTGTTTAAGAATTTGTATGGGCAGAAAATCTACTAAGTCGGCATATCAATTCACTATACACGTTATACGACTAAGACTGAAAGGTTAATAGAACACAAATTATGGAAATATTTATTATATGTATTATTATATTATATTTATTTATATGTCTGTGGTAATACAAATTATGATTTTAAAGAAATCTACTTTAGCCCATTATCACCGATTTCATTAGTAACACTTATTAAACAACATTATTTTACAATACTTATTAAGTATTATTATATAAACTACATTTATATGAAGCTAAGTATTTTCCGAAAGACTCCTTGTGGATTTCAGCTCGTCGTCTTACTGAACTCATAAAATTTGTGCGAATGCGCAAAAAATTTTAACAAACAAAATTATAAATTTAAGTGAAACTAAAATTAAATTGAAATAAAATGTAAATATAATTTATTTTTAATTATTAGTTATTATTAGGTAACATGTAAATTAAATATTATGTACTGTATATGTTGTATTATAGAATTGACATTAAAATACGAAAATAAAACACAATTTAAACTTTAATAAATATTTTATTTTTATAGCTTCATATATATGTAGTTTATATAATATTACTTAATAAGTATTGTAAAATAATGTTGTTTAATAAGTGTTACTAATGAAATCGGTGATAATGGGCTAAAGCAGATTTCTGTAAAATCATACTTTGTATTACCACACACATATAATATAAATATTTCCATAATTTGTCTTCTATTAACTTTTCAGTCTTACTCGTATAACGTGTATAGTGAATTGATATGCCGACTACATGCCCATACAAATTCTTAAACAGCACGCTATGCTCGCAACGTAGATCGTGCCTGCGCTTTACAAAGCTTGGGCATCAAAAAGAAGCAGAACAAAGCTAAGAAAAGCAAAATTTCTTTCAAAAATCATAAAATGCAAAATTTAAAGCAAACCCTGACGGACGAACGGCGGCACATGGTTTGTTATTGTAAGAGAAGTAAAAGAAGATGTATCGCACCGTTCTTCTCATCGCCCGCTGTACACAACAAATTGATCGATTCTTTCTTTCACGCTTTACTTGGCTTCCGAGTGCTGGATCGATCTCTTCTTACGCATATTCGCTTGCATTGTTAGTGCAAAATAACAGAAGCGAAGTCGATCTTGCGATCCCTTCATACTCATTAAAAAGATCTTCCGAACCCCTCACTCATTAGTAGAGCATTCAATTTTGCTTTGCTACCAGCACAGAATACAATCGAAGTTTTTTACTCTGTAACGAAGTTCGTTTTCATCTTCGGTTTCCTGCTTTACAGAGCTGGTTTTTGATTACAGAGCTATGTCCTGCTAATTAACAGCGGCTCTAATCTTAACACATGAAATCACAAATGTTGCCGGCAACAAATGTTTCATGCAATCTCTTTACCTATTTATACTCGTGAAAGTTTAAAAGCGTGAAAGAAAGAATCGATCAATTTGTTGAGTACAGCGGGCGATGAGAAGAATGGTGCGATACATCTTCTTTTACTTCTCTTACAATAACAAACCATGTGCCGCCGTTCGTCCGTCAGGGTTTGCTTTAAATTTTGCATTTTATGATTTTTGAAAGAAATTTTGCTTTTCTTAGCTTTGTTCTGCTTCTTTTTGATGCCCAAGCTTTGTAAAGCGCAGGCACGATCTACGTTGCGAGCATAGCGTGTTGTTTAAGAATTTGTATGGGCATGTAGTCGGCATATCAATTCACTATACACGTTATACGAGTAAGACTGAAAAGTTAATAGAAGACAAATTATGGAAATATTTATGTTATATGTGTGTGGTAATACAAAGTATGATTTTACAGAAATCTGCTTTAGCCCATTATCACCGATTTCATTAGTAACACTTATTAAACAACATTATTTTACAATACTTATTAAGTAATATTATATAAACTACATATATATGAAGCTATAAAAATAAAATATTTATTAAAGTTTAAATTGTGTTTTATTTTCGTATTTTAATGTCAATTCTATTATACAACATATACAGTACATAATATTTAATTTACATGTTACCTAATAATAACTAATAACTAAAAAGAAATTATATTTACATTTTATTTCAATTTAATTTTACTTTAACTTAAATTTATAATTTCTTGATTTAATCTTCCAACCATAATAAATGAATGCTTTGGGTCCGTAAAAAGATCATTAATTAAACAAAGCATGGATTGGAAACTGAACTTCAGACCTTCAATGCAATAATTTTGCTTCTTCAAAGGAAGTTTCAATGTATCCGAAAATGATATAAAGTTTATTATTTTTTCGATTTTAAGGCCATTCCTCGTTACAGGGTGTTTGTTAAAATTTTTGGCGCATTCGCACAAATTTTATAAGTTCAGTAAGACGACGAGCTGAAATCCACAAGGAGACTTTCGGAAAATACCTAGCTTCATATATATGTAGTTTTTATAATATTACTTAATAAGTATTGTAAAATAATTTATTGTAATAATTCGCAAGTTTACAGAATTTGGAAAGTGAAAAGTCCATTGGGCCATCTCCGCCGCCATCTCCCTATAAATATTGACATTTTTGCGGAGTCCGCGCAGGCCGTCAATATTTTCTTGCCACAGGTCCAGTAGCAATAATTCCGCCCCCATCGACCACAAAGTTCTCTTTGTTGATTTCTGCATCTGAAATAGTTAATTTTTTGTCATTTATTACATATTATACTTATTTAAATAAACATATTACTTACGACATGAAACGCTTAAATTTGTTTTGACATTTGGCAGAATAGTTTGGTGACACTTTCTCTTTATCTCTTTCTAACTTATTGGCACTAGAAAAGGAGAAAGATAGTGTGTCTGCAATTCCGAACTTCGAAACAGACTTGCAAACTAAAAACTGAGGCTAAAAACCAAACGCATTTTGGTTTAGCGCTGGAATAGCAACAACAATTTCACGGGAGTTAAAACAGTTTACGAGTGGTTTTGGGACTTAAAACAGTTTATTCCAAAAACCTGGAAAAACCATTTTATGTAAACACCTTATAAGAAAATCAAAAATTCTTTCAAAAACCATAAAACGATTCCAGGCGGACGGACGGCTGCACATGGTTTGTTATTATAAGAAAAGCAAAAGAAGACGAACCGCACCGTGCTTCTCATCGCCCGCTGTACTCAACAAATTGATCGATTCTTTCTTTCACACCTTATATGGTATACGAGTTTTGGATCGATTTCTTCTTACGCATGTTCGCTAGCATTGTTAGTGCAAAATATTCGTGAGGAGTTGCCAGGGTCTCCCATCGGACGCGTCCACAGGTGGCGGATAGTGGATCGCTCGGTATGTCCTCGGCATGCTGGGTAGGTGGGATAACGTACCACCCGCGGACCAAAACTGGATAAGGGTACGGTCCCTGAAAATAAAACGAACATGGACGGAAATAGAGAGGAGAACCTTACGGTGCAGGGGAACGGATACCCAGTACCGGCGGCTTTGGTGAGTGAGCAAGCGGGCTCCCAGTCGTCGTCATCCTATGACCGCAGTGCCTTGGTGGTGGGCAACTTGGCTACCAGGGCATTTATTGCTACAAGATCGGAAGACACGACAAGCGTGGACGTGGGCAGGGACCGGACGGGGGAAGACAAAATGAACGATACCCTACTGGACCCAACAGATTTATCGATGGACTCAGACGTGACCGTGATTGTCCGTCCGTCAAAGACCGATACGGAGAAGCTGGACCGACCCAAGAAACAGCCATCTGGCGCGGCCCGGCGCAAAGCTGCCAGGCTGAAGAAGTTGACCGCAGAAGGGGAGGCCAGCCTACCCAGGTTATCGGCAACTCCTAAACCCTCCGGCGAAAGGACCGTGGTGGGGGCCGCTTTAGTGGACTCCGCCAAGAGGCTCCGTTCTCCGGAAGAGGTACTTACCACACAGGACGCGAAAAGACGACGACAGGTGACGGTAAGCGGCACACAAGGGACCGGGAAGGAGCTCCGTCAGAAAGAGCAACCAACCACCTCTAAGGCCTCCCGAATCGGGCAGCGTAAGCCACCTAAGGAAGGAGGCGTGGTGGCTAAACGGGCTCGCTCGGATGGCGGAGTTCTTAGGGCCGGAACCTCGTATGCAGAGGCCGCCAAGGAGGGGGACGACAAACTAAGCTTTGCCGTCATAGACAAGAGGGAGGGAAGGGAGGAAAAATCGGTGATGAAAACCAAGGTAAACTGGAGGAGGCTTGGAATGATGCCCTTATGGACATTATCCTAGCATCCGATGATGGATTGCCGGTTTTCCAAATCGACCACTACCGGTTTGCAAGAGGTATATTCCTGGTTCAGGTGGCAACCGAGGGTTGCATAGACGGACTGCGCAGGATGGTGGGCAATCTGCCGGAGCTTTGGGATGGAGCTCAATTGCGACTAGTCGCAAGGAAGGACATCCCGGAGCTGAAGAAATGCACCATCTTCCTGCGTGGCCACGTCACAAAGCTTCCATCGGGTACCATCTTGAAACTGCTGGGAAAACAGAACTCAGGCCTAGATGTGGAGAAATGGGAGGTATTCCGCCGTGAGGAATTGTCGGAAGGCAATCTCCTCATAGTTGGGATCGACCAGGACTCCCTGAGGACACTGAGCACGACAAGAGGACGGGTGTTCCTGCTGTCAACCACAGTCACCATAAAGGTGGCCAATAAGCCACCCGGAAGGGACGCTGTTTCAGCAGCCCCCGGGGGTGCTGGCAGACCACAGGTGAAAAGTGGGCCGACAGAAGGGGCTAAGGCTGAAGGCCAAGGCCGTCCAAAAGCACACCGGACAGATGACGGAAAGACACAAGAGGAGGGGTTGGACCTGGACGTAGGGGTCACCTCCGCACAGGAAGATGACCTGCTGTTGTCTCCGGTATGTTGATCACACAGATCAACCTACACCGGAGTCGAGCAGCCACGCAGGCGCTGCTTGAGAGGATGATGGCAGGTAAGTGTGACGTTGCCCTAATACAGGAACCTTGGACCGTTGATAACAAAGTTTCTGGATGGGGTGGCGCATCGTTCCAAATATTTTACAATGCAGGGCCTGGTAGACCCAGGACCTGCATAATATGTAAGAAAAGCTACAACTTGGTCTCTTCCGCAGGTCCCTCATCAGTCGACGTGGTGGTGGTGGAGGAGGTGGGATCCTCCCTAATGCTGGCCTCCCTCTACCTACCGTACGATGCACCAGAACCACCGCCATCGGAGGAACTGGAGGCGCTGAGGGCCTTTGCAGAAAAAACAGGTAAACGCTTATTAATAGGGTGTGATGCTAACGCTCACCACACGTCTTGGGGTAGTACAAACTGTAATGGTAGGGGGACAGCACTGTTTGATTATCTTAACGCCAATGACCTGACGGTCCTAAATGTAGGGTGCGAAGCAACCTTCATAAACAGGAACAGACGGGAAGTGTTGGACGTAACTATATGTGATAAAGACACTGTGGCGCAGGTCAGGGATTGGCATGTGTCTAAGGCACATTCCTTCTCGGATCACGTCTACATCAGTCTTAAACTAGACAAGGTAGAAGGGGCACCTCTACTGTTTAGAAACAAGAAGGCCACCAACTGGCCAAAATTCAAGAAGCTAGCGGAGGACTGGCTAAGATGTAATGATAGGAATCTATTGGATACCTGTAAAGGGATCGAAAAAGAAACCTATATCATTACGAAAGGACTCGTAAGAGCCTTCGAGGCAGCCTGTCCTTTGAAAAAGACAGGACCTCCCGGGAACAGAGCTTGGCTCACACCCGATCTGCGCGACCTACGGAGGCACTGTCGAAGACTGTTCAACCGGGCGAAAAGGTTAGGCACAAGCACTCTCTGGGATGACTACCATGGAGTGTTAAAACAATATAAGAATAAACTCAGGGAGGCCAAGCGTAACTCCTGGAGATTATTCTGTGAACAAGTTGACTCAGTAAACGATGCAGCTAAAATCAAGAAACTTTTATCGAAAACTCACTCGCAACCTGGACTAGTGACAGGGAAAGACGGGGCTCCAGCAAGGGACGTGGAGAGTTCGATAAAAATACTGATGAGCGAACACTTTCCCAACTGTCTGGAGGCATATAAGCAACCAAACAGGAAAGGAACGCACGAGCATAGAGATGGAGTAAAGATAAACCATCACATGGTGAGGAAAGCTATAAATGGCTTCGATCCGTACAAGGCTCCAGGGGCGGACGGCATCTTCCCAGCAATGATTCAGAGCTGTGAGGATGCACTGCAACACAGACTAGCCTCACTATTTACGGCATGCATCCAATTAGGATACACGCCGAAGGCTTGGAGACAGGCAAAGGTGGTCTTTATACCTAAACCAGGGAAAGAGGACTACACCTCACCTAAGGCATACAGACCAATAAGTCTGACATCCTTTATGCTCAAGACCATGGAACGCGTCTGCGATGACATGATCAAAGAGAACATTCCAAGGGAAGCACTTACATATAAGCAACATGCTTATGTCAAAGGCAAATCAGTAGAAACCGCACTGCAAGAGGTAGTGTACGGTATAGAAAAGTCATTGGACACCAAAGAGTATGCTCTCGCCGCTTTTGTGGACATCGAGGGAGCTTTCAACAATGTCTCCACTGAAACCCTTATAGGATCCTTAAGCTCGTTTAACGTGGACCGATCCATTCTGAGATGGATAAAACACTTATTGAGCTATAGGTACATAAGGTGTGAACAATGGGGTATAAAGGTGGAAGGCAAGGTACTACAGGGAACCCCGCAAGGGGGCATTTTGTCACCACTGCTGTGGGTCACTGTAGTTAACAGCCTTTTAAGGATTCTAACGGAGGAAGGCCTCCAAGTGGTCTGCTATGCCGACGACATAGTAATCATAGCCACAGGTAGGTTCCCTCAGTATTTATCAAGAAAAATTCAGGAGGCACTGGGCAAAGTTGTCGAATGGGCAAAGCCCAGGGGCCTAAACATAAACCCTGGGAAAACGGACCTATGCCTATTCACCAGGAAAAGGAAGATACCTGAATTTGATCTTCCTGTCCTGGAAGGCACAGAGTTGAGGCTTCAGGATAAGGTCAAATATCTCGGAGTGATCCTGGATAGGAAACTTAACTGGAAAGAACACATTGAAAGCAGAGTGAACAAGGCCTATAGAGTGTGGGCCACCTGCAGAAGATGTATAGGACCCAGATGGGGACTAAAACCACATATAGTCAATTGGCTATATTTAAGCGTGATACGCCCAATACTAACTTATGCTTCATTAGTCTGGTGGTGCGCGCTAAAAACCAAGTGCAACGTAAAGCCGCTGGAAAGGGTGCAGCGGTCATGCTGCATCGGGATCTGCGGAGCGTTAAGCACTACATCAACAAAGGCGATGGAGGTCATCCTCTCCATACGCCCAATAGAAATACAAGTCAAGTATGAAGCTGCTGTAACAGCAGTAAGACTGAGAGTCCTGGGCTCCTGGTATGACAGGAACAATTTTACAGGACATCAGACCATACTTGACCATATGAATGTAAGGCCCGACGAATGGGATTGTGACCGTATTGCGGAGATCCAGTCCAGAACGCCAGTGGAGCCAATCATTCCATACAGATGTGATTGGAACACGGCATGGATAGGTGAAATGAGCCATAGCATTCACCTATACACGGACGGATCGAAAATGGACGGGCGCACGGGCGCGGGCTTTTACTGTATGAACAACAACTATGGAGCAAGCATCAGACTACATAACTCTAACACAGTCTTTCAGGCTGAAATTGTTGGGATTATGGAAGGTGCCAAATGGCTAAACAGCAACGACATCCCAGGCAGGAGATGCAAAATCTTTTCAGACAGCCAGGCGGCAATCAGGGCAGTATCGAATGACCATGTGACTTCAGAAGTGGTGCGCAGCTGCAAAGAAGCTATAACACTTCTGGCGCAGAGGTACTCAATACAACTGATATGGGTGCCAGGACATCGAAACATTGAGGGCAATGAGAGGGCTGACGAGCTAGCGCGAAAGGGCACCTTGTTGGACGAGGTAACCCTGGCGGTCAAAAGGCCCTTTCAAGCCCTAAAAAACCAGATAGCGGACGTCGCGAACAGTCTGCATCACAGGTGCTGGACCACGACGGAGGGCTCCAGGGTTACGAAGAAACTATGGGGAAATCCGAACGCGGCCCAAACTAAGAAACTTCTGGCTAGAAGTAAAGGTAAACTAAGAATAATTATAGGGGTTCTAACAGGACACAATGAACTCAGAGGCCACTTACGAAAAATACGTAACCTGGAATCTGATGTGTGTAGGTCCTGCCTGGAACACCCAGAAACACTGGAGCACTACTTATGTGACTGCCCTGCCTTTTGCAGGGTAAGGTTACAGACACTGTGCTCCACTCAGATACCTGCCCTTGAGGACGTCGGCCGCAAGGGCTGGAAGGCTATAAAGAGCTTCGTGTTGGGCACGGGGCTCTTCGACTAGAGTGGTGAATGACACCCACGCACTCTCCCACCACTTCCTCCTCTCCTCTTTCCTTTCCTTAGGAGGCGCACAATGGGCCTCTTGGCCTAAGTGCACCCGGTCACCAGCGACCGGATGACTCTAAAAAAGTCCCTCTAAGTAACCTAACCTAACCTAACCTAGTGCAAAATAACAGAAGCAAAATCGATCTTCCGATCGCTTCACACTCATTAAAAAGATCTTCCGAACCCCTCACTCATTAGTAGAGCATTCAATTTTGCTTCGCTACCAGCGCAGAATGCAATCGAAGTTTTGTACTCTGTAAAGAAGTTCGTTTTTATCTTCGGTTTTCTGCTTTACAGAGATGTTTTGTTCTTTACAGTGCTAAGTCCTGCTAATTAACAGCTGCCCTAATCTTCACACATGAAATCACAAATGTTGCCGGCAACAAATGCTTCATGCAATCTCTTTACGAATATACAAGGAGTATAAATAGGTAAAGAGATTGCATGAAACATTTGTTGCCGGCAACATTTGTGATTTCATGTGTTAAGATTAGAGCCGCTGTTAATTAGCAGGACATAGCTATTTATTAGTGTTGGGAATTATAGTTCACTACAGAGAGCGATCTTTCTAGTTCAATCAGCTGTCCTGAACTAGTTCGTTCATATAGTTCACTCGGTCATTTAGTTCAGTAGTTCGTTCGCTCATTAAGTTCAGTACTTTACGCGGTCATTTAGTTCGTTAGTTCTTATAAGAGATAACGAGATGAGAAAATCGGTTTGATATTTAATTGGCATATTTTAATTGGCATTGGAAAGTAGAGTGTCTTGCCATTATAAGGAGGTGTATTCTATCGTAATTGGCGGAGCAAAATGCATTGTAAAGCTTACACTCACGTAAATACCAAACGCTTGTTTTATATAAATGAAAGAAAGTTCGAGTACCTTTCCAAAACCAATGACATGTAGCTATCTGCTACAGTTCATGAGATATGGGTATGAAATTCCAAACTTTCCATTCCAAAGACACATAACTCGGAAAAAAGACGAGGGCTCCACTAACTGATATTGTTGTTGTGGTCCCAACAATAAACAAACAACAACGACAACAAAAAGAACTAAAAAATCGGAGTTATGTCATTGTGCCTGAATTGTGCCAAGATTTCAAATAAATATTTCGTTTGGAAACACCCTCTGAAATTGATCTAACGAGTTGAAACATACAGAAAAACTAACGAGCAGCTGAACTGACACGAACTGCTGAACTAAAAGAACGAAAGACCTACTGAACTAGAAGCAACGAGCATATATTCGTAAAGAGATTGCATGAAACATTTGTTGCCGGCAACATCGTGATTTCATGTGTGAAGATTAGAGCCGCTGTTAATTAGCAGGACTTAGAACTGTAAAGAACAAAACATCTCTGTAAAGCAGAAAACCGAAGATAAAAACGAACTTCTTTACAGAGTACAAAACTTCGATTGTATTCTGCGCTGGTAGCAAGGCAAAATTGAATGCTCTACTAATGAGTGAGTGGTTCGGAAGATCTTTTCTAATGAGTATGAAGGGATCGCAAGATCGACTTCGCTTCTGTTATTTTGCACTAACAATGCAAGCGATTATGCGTAAGAAGAGATTGATCCAGCACTCGGAAGCCAAGTAAAACGTGAAAGAAAGAATCGATCAATTTGTTGTGTACAGCGGGCGATGAGAAGAGCGGTGCGATTCATCTTCTTTTGCTTCTCTTACAATAACAAACCATGTGCCGCCGTCCGTCCGTCTGGGTTTGCTTTAAATTTTGCATTTTATGGTTTTTGAAAGAATTTTTGAATTTCGTAACTTTGTTCTGCTTCTTTTTCGATGCCCAAGCTTTGTGAAGTGCTGGCACGATCTACGTTGCAATCATAGCGTGCTGTTTAAGAATTTGTATGGGCAGAAAATCTACTAAGTCGGCATATCAATTCACTATACACGTTATACGACTAAGACTGAAAGGTTAATAGAACACAAATTATGGAAATATTTATTATATGTATTATTATATTATATTTATTTATATGTCTGTGGTAATACAAATTATGATTTTAAAGAAATCTACTTTAGCCCATTATCACCGATTTCATTAGTAACACTTATTAAACAACATTATTTTACAATACTTATTAAGTATTATTATATAAACTACATTTATATGAAGCTAAGTATTTTCCGAAAGACTCCTTGAGGATTTCAGCTCGTCGTCTTACTGAACTCATAAAATTTGTGCGAATGCGCAAAAAATTTTAACAAACAAAATTATAAATTTAAGTGAAACTAAATTTAAATTGAAATAAAATGTAAATATAATTTATTTTTAATTATTAGTTATTATTAGGTAACATGTAAATTAAATATTATGTACTGTATATGTTGTATTATAGAATTGACATTAAAATACGAAAATAAAACACAATTTAAACTTTAATAAATATTTTATTTTTATAGCTTCATATATATGTAGTTTATATAATATTACTTAATAAGTATTGTAAAATAATGTTGTTTAATAAGTGTTACTAATGAAATCGGTGATAATGGGCTAAACCAGATTTCTGTAAAATCATACTTTGTATTACCACACACATATAATATAAATATTTCCATAATTTGTCTTCTATTAACTTTTCAGTCTTACTCGTATAACGTGTATAGTGAATTGATATGCCGACTACATGCCCATACAAATTCTTAAACAGCACGCTATGCTCGCAACGTATATCGTGCCTGCGCTTTACAAAGCTTGGGCATCAAAAAGAAGCAGAACAAAGCTAAGAAAAGCAAAATTTCTTTCAAAAATCATAAAATGCAAAATTTAAAGCAAACCCTGACGGACGAACGGCGGCACATGGTTTGTTATTGTAAGAGAAGTAAAAGAAGATGTATCGCACCGTTCTTCTCATCGCCCGCTCAACAAATTGATCGATTCTTTCTTTCACGCTTTACTTGGCTTCCGAGTGCTGGATCGATCTCTTCTTACGCATATTCGCTTGCATTGTTAGTGCAAAATAACAGAAGCGAAGTCGATCTTGCGATCCCTTCATACTCATTAAAAAGATCTTCCGAACCACTCACTCCTTAGTAGATCATTCAATTTTGCTTTGCTACCAGCACAGAATACAATCGAAGTTTTGTACTCTGTAACGAAGTTCGTTTTCATCTTCGGTTTCCTGCTTTACAGAGCTGGTTTTTGATTACAGAGCTATGTCCTGCTAATTAACAGCGGCTCTAATCTTCACACATGAAATCACGATGTTGCCGGCAACAAATGTTTCATGCAATCTCTTTACGAATATAAGCTCGTTGTATATGCTCCTTGGAATATATGCTCGTTGCATGCAATCTCTTTACGAATATATGCTCGTTGCCCCAAATTTAGATTTCTACACTCCCTCCAACTAGAGCAAGATTTTTTTCACCATTTGGATTTTCTCGAAATTCTAAATATCTAGAACAAAGAAAAAAACCGAAGCTGATGGGTTAAACAAGATTTATGCCGTTTTTTAAAAGTTTATTTAAAATTTTTCCGTGAAATAGTGAAACCAATTATTTGAATCTCACTTTCGTACACTTATTATATTATTATTATTATAATTAACATAATATTGGAATAAATACGTATAATGTAATTAACATAATATTGGCCTTAAATCTATTTAATACATTCTAATTTATATACAGATCAATTGAATTTATTTTGTCCCTCTAAAGATCGTTCAAAAACTTCAAGTAATAAGGGATAAACCTTGTCACATTGCTGACTATTTTTTCGCGTTATGATATCGCCGTAGCGTTGTAATGCGCCATATATCAACTCCAACCTTTCGCGTTCTGAAGTATGCCCTTCTAGCCATTCAATTATCCGTTCATTCGACCAGCTAGCAACTGTATGTGGACTTTGTAGTTCCGCGCCAGCATGTCCGAAGAGCAGAAAAAGCACAATATAACTAGGAACCAGCGCTTCATGGCTAAAATTTTGCTGTACCAATTCACTTGGATTTTTAACAATTAAAAGTGCCATGGCCCGCAAAAGCCGCATAGATTTACCTAAATTTGAAGTGTTTGTGCACATTGGTTTCAAAACTTCTTCCATTAATAAACAATCATTGCTTAAACGATTACGACCAGCATAACTGAGTGGCCGTATTATACTAAGATTATGTATGAATAGTTCAACACATTGTTTAGACAATGTCACGCCACAAGTTTTTACCAATTCCTTATCATCAAACGAAACGACGTGATTTGTCCATGATCGCAGTATGAAGTCCTAAGTATAGAAACATGTATGTATGTACATATATTACAATTTTTAGAAAATATTTTACCTGCAATTCTCTCAAATACATCGATGGCACGGATGTAGAAATTGTTTCAGTGTTAAGACCAGCTTCACGATGAATACTTAGGAGAATGATTTTGATGTTGGGTATTATTGAATTCATAATCTGTTGCAATATGGTATTAATTAGGATATCAGCTTGCGCTAAGGAGTTCTCAATTTCCTCTAGAGCTTGACGTGATGTTATAATAAATTGTTCTCGAAAATTTAGTAGCATTTGTTTAACACATTGTTTGTAATAGAACAAAAGGTTGGCTATTGCCGTGTTATGAGTTTGCTTAGAGTTCGGAATATCAACCACTTGCTCTGAATCATTACCTACGTAGATTTGAGTTTCTAACTTGGTATACAACTCTCTCCCACAAGCAACAAATACAGTGGTAGCTGCAGCAATAAGTTCATAATCTATTAATGCCGCGACCAGCTCCCTAGATGCAATGCTTATAAAATTGTCTATTGTTTCAACTGATGGCAAATCATCACCTGCTAAGTAAACTTTCATATTAGCAGAGAACTTGCTAATGTAACCCACCTCTAAATCGGAAAATAAATCATTCTGAAACATAAACTCTTTATTTAAACGGTTTTCCAAATCACGCGCCGAACTCAACAACTTTGGAAGATCCTCTTGTAATATTTGTGATATGTGAGCTGGACATTCCGCAAAAGACTTACGAAGCAGAACATGTACTGCTGTCCAGAATAAAGCTTGAATATTTTTTTCTTTAAGGGAAATAAGGCCAAAATTATTAACTTGTCCTAAGGAATATTTTAAAAGCTTAATCTGTTCACAACATTCAAATAGCTCATCATATATTAACCAATGGAAAGATTTCCAAAACTTGGAACGAAAATTGTGATTTGTCGTGAACACTGGTGTTCTTCCAGGAGCGTGTAGTGTTTTATTTGCTAAAACTTGTTTTTTGGGTTCTTTGTTTATCCCTGAAATATCTGTGCCAGCAAAACAATTCTTGAGATATTGTTCAAGTTCCGAAATATACGTTGTAATTAAATTTTCCAAGGAATTTGAAAGATGGTTAAGGTTTAAGAATATCTAGCAATAAATATTATTTAAATTTGATTTAAAACATAAAAATATATTTACTTTTAACGAAGTTACCACTTGTTCCGTCTGTCGTAATTGTAAACCACTAATCAATTTAACCTGTGTTAAGTTATTTATCTTTTGCCTACTTCCGATAGCGTCAATACGCTCTGCTTGTACAAACTCAATATCCTTTAAATATCTATCTTGAAGCAGGTGACTTAATTCATTGTGTATATCCGTTTGTTCCAACACATCTTTCGAACTCTCAAGTTTGCTTGTTAGATTTAACATTGTACCGGTTAAGCGTAGCAAATGTGAGAGTTCATGTAAATTACTTAGAAGACTGGTTTGCGTCTCTATAATAGTATACTTTAAGTCTACTTGTGTTTTTAAACGTTGAACTGTGACTTTACAAAGTTGAACATCCTCGGATAACGAACTCAATTCTACATCAAATCGACCAGCATGACAGGCTTGTTGCAGTAGGGCTCCATGCTTTTCTACCACTTGCTCATGCAATTCCTTTGATATCGACTGGAGATTTCTACAGAGGTCCTGGATGTGGTCACTAATAGTCATGTTGGAACGAGAAATCATTAGACAATTTCAGCTAACTTAACTAAAAAATAACAAAAATGGGAAATTATTCCAATTATGGAGCCGATATAAACGAAAGGATCTAGAGTTAGCAACTCACAAAAACGATAGAAATCAAGAGCGCGCCACGCGCAGGTCCGTTGTTTTTCGTTTGACAGCAACATCACATGACATAATAGCGTCTTTGGAACATAAATGGGGATATTGGTGGGTGTCACACTGGGCATCTATGCGCCAGACTCACACGCTCTGATTGGTTGATTGCAAAAAGTGGAACAGCTTTCGATCCACGTTAGCGTCAATGTTAGCGCTAAAATTTTGGCTGCCTCACGAGCGTCAAACACTAACACATGTATACAAACTCGAAGCACGGTAAGAAAATTTTTCTTATCTGTTGCCTTCTCATTTCTGTTTTGTTATGCGTAGCAGCCACAGCAAGGGCTTAAGAAAACATGCATCCCGGTAAAAAGAAAAAATGTATGGAATGGAAAAAGCGGTTGATTATGTGTTTTTTCTTACTGTACTGTTTTTTTTTAGAATTTTATTGTATTATGTAATTTTCATTATTATTATTAGCTCTAGCAACTTATTTCTTAAATCTGAAAATATTGCCCATTCTTATTTTAAAAAAATTACTCAAAATATTTATCAATACCCAAAAGAATATTTTGGAAAGAATGGATACATTTCTTAGAATTACAAATAAAAAACAAGATATATAAAAAGGTTGCAATTTCTCTTGCTGTATTTCTTTCAACCTTTACAACATGTTTATTTTTACAACGTGGCTGGCCAACAGGTAAAAAATAGTTGAAGGTCATCACAACATTACATTAGATTCGAATAATGCGAACTCATGCAGGTAGAATATACGGTAGATTAGACAGAGGGTACGTAAAGTACAACATATCTGATGCTACTGACACGTCAAATCAATCACTGCGCACAGTGCTTTCGTTGAAATGAAAGCGCTTACAAACACATCTTAACCGCTTGCACGTACACGAGTTTGAGGATGCGCACAATTTTTTGTAGTGTGACAGGGTGCAATGTAAACAGCTTTTTCTGAGGCGGCCTCAAGATGTCCAATGTGACACCCACCATTAGACTGCGAATATTGGTGGGTGTCGCACTTGACATTGATGTGTTTGACGGTTGTGATGTGTTTGTAAGCGCTTTCATTTCAACGAAAGCACTGTGCGGAGTGATTGATTTGACGTGTCAGTAGCAGCAGCAATGTTATCGTTCTCGTACCGTATGTTATATCTACCGTATATTGTATTTTCGTATTTCGTATTTCGTAAATATTTCGTATAATCGTATTTTTCATTATTTCTTGTAATGACCTTCACCTGTTTTTTATCCTTTCGCCAGCCTCCTTTTTTACAGGAATTTCCATGTTGTAAAAACGAACATGTTGAAAGGGTTGTCAGAAAGAGAGCAAGACGATCTTGTTTGCTCTCTTTCTGTCAACTCTTACACATCTTGGTTTTTATTTGTAATTCTAAGAAATATATCCTTTCTTTCCAGAATATTCTTTTGGGTATTGATAAATATTTTGAGTAATTTTTTTAAAATAAGAATGCGGAATATGTTTATATTTAAGAAATAAGTTGCTAGAGCTAATAATAATAATAATAAAAATTACATAATACAATGATATGAAAAAAAAAAACAGTAAAGTAAAAAAAACATGAAATAAGTTTTTCCATTCCATACATTTTTTATTTCTACCGGCATGCATGTTTTCTTAAGCGAAACTCTTGCTGTGGCTGCTACGCATAACAAAACAGAAATGAGAAGGCAACAGATAAGAAAAATTTTCAGACCGTGCTTCAAGTTTGTATACATGTGTTAGTGTTCGACGGCTGTGAGGCAGCCAACATTTTAGCGCTAACATTGAGGCGAACATGGATCGAAAGCTGTTCCACTTCGATTGTTTGAAAGCTGTTGACACCCGACATTGTGTGCCATCAATGAACCATTCCTTTCATTCGCTTCATAAGCCTTAAGGCCTGATTAGTCGAACTTAGCACTTAGCATTTATAAGTTTCGAAGAACTTGGTTGTTTACGGGTTGCAGGGGGTACCGGCACTTCTAGTGTAGCCACTAGTTAAGCAAATGTTCGAAATTGGGTATTTTTTTGGTTTGGTGGGATTTTACTTGATTAGATATAGATTGCAATTGCATTCGATTTGCAATTAGAAGCAAAATTTTAGTATTTATATTTACATTATTTATTATGGTATTTTGTTATGATAGAGATGATTTCGTATAAATTAATTGTTCATATTGAAATCCCATTAAACTATAAATTCGGCAAGCAAAGAAGACATCTTCGAAAATAGCGTCAAGTTCGATCTGGTCGCGTTTTGGCTGTTACTTGGTTCGAACTTAGCAAAATATCAAAAACGATTTGATATTCCCCTTGTAAGTAACGACTGATCGGATACACATGTTTCCGTAAGCTAGAAGTGAATTTTGACAGCACGTCAAGTTCTTCGAAGTGCTTATAAGTACGACTAATCAGGCCTTTAAGGTACAGTCAAACAGAACGCGTAAATAATCGCTGCCCGGCGTAGATTATCGCGGTGGCAGTCACCCAGATCGCGCCACAACTTTCATTTACATTTCATTACTTTTATGAACTGGTGAATTCATGCACACTATACGTGAGAGCAATCATATTGTTGTTCTTGTTTTGTGTCATACAGTATGTTGACAAAATCAGCTGTTTCATGTTTCACCACGGTTTCTTTTATTATTGAAATTATTGTTTGCAAAATAAGTAAAGTGATTAGCATCCCGAGTTTCTTTTATTAAATGCTAAACAGCTGAGTAATTCATAGGTAGTGACGACCTCGATGAGGTCGATCTGAAGAGGTTGTGTTTCCGGTTCTAATAAAGTGGATCGAATACGAACCAGAGGATCGCAGGAAGCACTTTAAAGAGCTTCTGGCTCAAGTGCGATTGCCTCTGTTGTCAACTGCTTTTCTGAAGGAGAAGGTGTAGCCACTCTGTAATACACTGGAAAGCCTAAAATTGGTCCAGAAGACGATAAATCTCGTCTACTGCTCACAAGTAATTTCACTCAACCCAGGAACTCTTCATCAAATAGTGTTGTAAACACTTACAGCCTTATTTATTAAATTTCGTTAAACAATTGTTTAATTACACACTGCGTAAGGAGTTACACAACGTTGCTTAAGTTTTTATTTATAATTGAATTTTATGTGTGTGTCAAATAAACAAGGTTTGTGGATAAAAAGGTTCAGAAATCCACTAAAGCTATTACAAAAAGGCGTTCTCTATTACTTTTTTTGATATGTAAGTAAAAATTTGAGGTTTTTGAATTTCATTTGAAAAGATATAAGGCGATTTGAAGTTTTTTTTTGAAAAATTTTATTTGAACACAAAAATTATTTGAATTTTGATATGCCACTTTACGCAGGCTTTAAACGCAAATTTTTGTATTTAAATTACACAGCGTTTAAACAACGTTGCGTAAAATAAAAATTTGTTTATAAATAACGTTTTCTTGTTTAAGAGGTGTTTAAGGTTACGCAGCCTTTAAAATACGTTTATAAATAAGGCTGTTAAATTTTTATATAAAATCAAAATTCAAAAAAGAAATTTATTTAAATTAATTTTTCAGCTTGCAGCTGACAAAGCTTACTTGTTTGCATTCGGTGGATGGAACGGCGCAGGTACACGTGTTAACAGAAACATCTTTCCTTAGAAAAATATTTAGGCAATTCACAGTTACCCTCATAAGTCGTCGTAAGTCATAAGTTGTCATAACTTAAAACAATTTATGACTGTCGTAAGAAAATTTTTTGTTGTTTTGTATGAAAATCTATGTTAGCACGATTACAACACTCGCAGGTATGTATTAGGAAAGTTGTATTGAAATCAACTGTTCATGCGATTGCTGTCTTTATTCGTTTTGGTTGAATACAAAAAAAATTAATTTCAAAATTTCGATGGATGAGAAAAAGAAAAGAAATCGGAAATTACCTCCAAAGAAATGGATGCCGCAGGAAGAAGCTGTGCTAATTAACTTTTTGAAGGAGAATCGGAATTTTGAGGTACATTGCTTTTTTTTTTGGAACAAATGCAATTCAGCAAATATTCCAATTTCAGAAACCAACAGCTCAAATTTTTTATCGATGCTTTATTGAGGAGACCTCAATAATAGCAGATTGGAGTCTTATACGAGCAAAGGTACGGAATATGAGAACAAATTCCTCGAATTTGACGATTTTTTCTAATTACGTCGCTAGTTGCTCAGAAAAAGGTTTACAGTGTGATGTTATGTACACTGATTTTTCTAAAGCTTTTGATAAGGTTGACCACGGCCATTTACTATCAAACCTTTGGAAACTAGGGTTTCACTCTAGTGTTTTCAATTGGATTAAATCTTATTTATCAGCTCGTAGACAAATTGTCAGATTAAATAGTACTGTATCTAAACCATTTTTTATTTCGTCTGGTGTCCCTCAAGGGAGCCATTTAGGGCCTCTACTCTTTCTCATTTTTATAAATGAAATACCTAAAATACTTCAATTTTCGCAGTGTCTAATGTTCGCTGATGATTTAAAGATATTTTCGTCTATTGAATCCGTGGACGACTGCTCTAGATTACAAGCCGATTTGACTAACTTGGCAGTCTGGTGTAAGGACAATGCTCTTTTACTTAATGCGTCCAAGTGACAGTATCTAACATTTAGTCGCGGTTCTAATCCGTTAATTTACAATTATAAGATTGGGAATGTGCCATTGTCAAAAATTTATATAAAAAAAGATCTTGGAGTAATTTTTGACTCCAAATTTAACTTCAGTAGCCATGTCGAGTATATAACGGCAAAAGCAAATGCCATGATGGGATTTATTTGGAGAAACTCTAGGGATTTTAAAGACCCACATACCTTGAAGTCTTTGTATTTTGCATTTGTTAGACCCCACCTTGAATATTGTTGCATTGTTTGGGATCCATATTACAAAATTTATTCCGATAGAATAGAAAAAATTCAAAAACGGTTTACTAAATATGCCTTATCTCGTTTATTTTGGAACACCCCTATGCCCAGATATAAACCTAGGTGTCTATTGCTAGGCTTAGCCTCTCTAGAGCAGAGACGTAAGTGCCATTCAATATTGTTTGTTAACGACATTGTTAATAGTAAAATTGATGCTCCTACCTTATTACTACTGATCAATATTCGGGTGCCTACTAGGAACTTTAGATCTAACGATATCTTTAAAGTCCCCTACCACCGTGTTAACTATTGCTTCAACGAGCCAATGACCCGGTGTTTAAGATTGGCCAACTCAGTTTGTACCTATGTGGATTTTTTTATTGGCTTGAGCTGCTCCAATGTTAAAAAGTTAGTTTACAGTTGCCTCAGTTTCGAGTAGTCATTAAGATTGTGTTGTAATCTGCTTGACGAATAAATAAATAAATAAATAAATAAATAAATAAAAATATTCCCAAGCAAAAAGATTGGAGACCACAACGGGTGCAGGATGTTTTGAAGGAGAAACTTTTCAAAGTATTTTGTAATTTGTTGTATTTTTTACTATGAACTAACCATCAATTTATGAGCTCAGATGCTGTATCAAAGATGTGCCCCTATTTCGACGAATTCGACGAAATTTTCAATTGCAGAGAAGTTGAAAACGCAAAGTTCCTTGAAAGCACTGAAGATTACGTTGTTGCAAATACGTTAAATTCCCCAGAACTAGAAGAGGATGCAAATATATCACATTCGCCAGCACAACAAGAGGATGCAAATTTTGGTGACGTTTCTCCTATATCACCACAGCCCAAAAAAGGAATTTATAAGAGAACCGCCCTGACGGATATTTTAAAATTTCAAACCGAGGCAATAAAAATTAAAAGAGAAAAGCTAGAATGCGACAAGAAATTGAAGGAAACTGAAATAGAATATCTTAGAGAAAAATTCAGTTTTGAAAAAGACAACGCAGCGAAGGATAGAGAATTAAGGAAGAAGGAAATGGAAATGGAGTGCTAGAAATCGAAATGAAGGAGAGAATGGCATTGAAAGAGTTAGAGATGAAAGAGAGACTAGCATTAAAGGAATTGGAATTCAAACATTTCAATTTATAAACGTATTTATTAGTTTTTTAATTTTATGTGTATAAGGTATATATATATATATGTATTTATATATATTATTAATAAATCAACTAATGATTACATATAAAATTAACCAAACAAGTTCTAACATCTTGCGACGAGGACATTTCGAGAGGGATACGAAGTGGCACTTCGTTGGTTGACTCCTCTTCTGTATCATTGAACTCAATTAATATGTTATGCAAAATACAGCACGCCATTATCCACTCATTACATTCAGTGTGACTGTCATCTTTTTGAAATCGAAACCTTAGTTTTTTCAAACTGCAGAATTTTTCTTTCAGCTTCCCGAAGCAGTTTTCAATTCGAACACGATATCGTGAGAAATACGTATTACCACAGAATAAATAGTATACAGAAGTTGCATCTCATACAAAGCAAATTTTGTTATAGGGTTCCAATATTGGCACCCTATTGAACAAAGAGTAATCGTGCAATCGTTTTTCTCTCGGCTATTCACATATACACGACAGCACTCGTCGTTTTTTCACACCGACATTAGCGATCGTTCCTATAAAGAGAAGCAAAGACTACAAGACTCGAAACTCCTCTTATTTCGTGAGAGAGCTCAAAAAAATGTCCGTCCGCGTGTTCACATACAGTGTATGTGAATTTTATGGTGAAATTGCCGACTTGTTACAAGCTAAAACAGGCTATCACAAAGCATGATATCTGAAAAGGTAAACCGTTTTGCTTTGTTACCACACCGCCACAAAATGATGGTGTGAGATAGTGGCAGGGATACCAATGACACAGCTTTATTACTAATTATTTTTTTGGTTTTTAAGTAAACATTAATAGAAAAACTACTTTGCATTTATAAGTTCTAGAGGTTTTGACGATTTCTAAGCTGTTTGGAAATATTAAAAAGTAATGTAAACTTATTTATTTTTGTAATTTTTCATTTCTCTTTTATTTAAATTAAAATGTGTTAACACAAATAAATTTACAATTAATTTATTTAAATTAAAATTAATTAAACATAAACAAATTCTCAATTCATGCATTTCAAATTAAATTCGTTTAAATTAAAGACCAAAAGAACTAAAGTCACAATTCAGTAAATATTAAACTAAATCAAAGATTAATATTCAACAAAACATGTTGAATACGTTGGCATCTCTTTCGGCTAAAAATACGCGTGGTAGGTTAAAAACAGTTGACTAAATTTGTGAAATGAGTAATTTTTATGAATTTTAACTTCGTTTTACTTGCAAAATATTCAATATTGTGCAACTATAAGACTTAAAAAGGTTTCATGTACATTTCTAGAAGCGTGCGTTGCTTTTCAAACTGGCTCCTTGGTTTTTTTACGTATTTGAAAAATCATATTTCTGGCTTATTGCTGTGAAGAAGAACAAGAGTGGCATTCCTCTCTCAAAATATTTTGTAAACAAATTCCCGGACTGTCAAAATTTGTTCCCGAACTGTCAAAATTACATGCGTTTTGTTTTTGTAATCTACGACACCCAAGCCTGATTTCACCAACACATTCAAAGCGAAAAAAGAGTTTCCAGTCTTGTAGTCTTTGCTTCACATGTTGTTTGATCTTCCCCTCAGCTCTTCCGACCGTAGGAAGTTCGTGTCCAGTACGAAAAGAATCATATGATTCTGCTCATGGATGAAATGGCGATTAGAAGGGAATTGCGATACAATTCCAAACTAGATTTAGTGGATGGGTTTGAGAAAAATGCGGTTGAAGGGAGAAACCGATCAATGTTTTCCAACTGGGCGCTTACATTTAATTAGTTTGTTTCCAAAAATGGACTTTCTGCCAATATACTAAAAAAGATCATTTTACGAAATTTAAGATTTTTGAACAGTTTTGGCATCATAGTTAAAGTTGTAACTTGTAACCAAATGTCCTCTAACAGGAATTGGGAGATACTTTCGAAATACCCTATTTTGTGTATAATGACAGTCAAATTTTCTTTCAAAATGAAATACCGCCGCTGTTGATTCAAAGTGCCGGCAATATTTAATTTTCTCTAGTAATTTTTTACTAGAGCACTACAATTAACCAGTAACTCCTGTTGATGCTGCACATAGCTATGCAATGTAAAATATGAAACTTTCAAGGGAAGAAAACCAAAATACAGAAATCAAAAGCTTGAAACAAAAAACAGATGTACGCACACATAAACTTTTTATGCTTGCTCTCTCGTTGCTTCTCTTTGTTCACGTTTGCTCTCTCGTTATTTGATCTCCCCTCAATTGTTCCGACCGCACCATAAAGCGAAAAAGCATCAAAGGCCGAGATGCGACTTCTGTATACTATTTATTCTGTGGTATTACATAAATCTCTCTTTGCCTTTGTAAATTGATTGCTGTTTTGCCTAAATGGTGGAACTAGATAACTTTTCAAAGGATAGGCGGAGTCCCCAGCAATCCATTGCAAATGACTAAAGAAATTTATGGGTGATTTTGATATGGCTGATTACGAGAAAACTTTTGCATCATGAACACTCCCTGGATGACCTATTACAGCGTGTCGTATACGCAGTTTGTAGTCACATATTGCTTGTATTTTTATAGTGTATTTGGCGTTTTCTGGAGTAATATAACTCATGCCGTTTTACGGGTGCTTCGGCCAATTTGATTTCACTTCCATCAACATATCCAATACAGCCTGGTAACTCATTAATCGTTTTAGCAACAATTTTTGATCTTTCTAATTCAGAAGGCCAGGTCAGAAACTTTGTTTTAAGATTTAGTATTGCTGCTAAAACCCGTTTAATTATCAAATTAAGGGTTCCTCCATCCCCTATGGCAAAGCGCGATGCAATTTTGCGCACTGAAGCACTTTCACCAGATGAACCCAATCTGAATAATGTGATCTGCAGCTGTAATTCCACAGGAATCTGCTGCACACAGTTTTTATTTTTGAAAACAGGGTCATCTTTGATAAGGATAAGGATATGCGCGAACTCTTCTGGATTCACCCGAAGCATTTGTCGGAATCTTCCATCATCATATTTTATCAAAATTCGTTTGTACCAAGTGCGCAACTTTAGCACCATAGCTTGGTCGATTCTTCTATGGCTGATCAGAAGTTGAGTCATAGAGTTGAACTGATCAGCCTGCTCCTCTTCTTCATCGCCTAAACCAAATGTAATTTTATTTACCAAATCCTTTCAACCATAGTTTTACTTACTTGAAGAGAGCACAATGAAGTCCAATGCATAATTAAAGCAAATATCGCTAATTAGCCTTTCCTTATTTGTTTTAGGCATTTTAATAGAAATGAAATAGAAATAGATATTTTTCAAGTTTCAAAAATCCAGTGACAAACACCTCTTCTTGAAAAACAGCGTTGTAAATTTTTGACACTTTATAAAGCGACTGCTCACAGTTCGAAGTCATAACTTAGTATCTCATAACTTATGAGGCTAACTGTGAATTGCCTAATTACCAGTGAACGCTATGATACAAGCACAAATACATGGACAGAGGTATTTTATCCAATGTATATAATTTAGCATTTTATAAATGACCAATATATCCATCTCTCCTTCAGATTTCACTTTCTCCTAGAATGAGTTTATTTACTAAATGCGCCTCACTTGGAAGTGAATTTGGAAATAAATTATTTATTTATAGTGATATTAATTCCGCATTTTATACGGTAAGCAGTGAAGGCAGCTGTGGCAACCTAAGGCTTCAGACACTCAACAAACCCCCAGATACTTTTATTAATTTCGAACGCAAAGAGTTGGTTGCAATTTCCTTTAAATTTAGTCCTCCAGGAAGCTCGATTAGGAATAAAGTAATAATTTTGGATTCTGTTACTTCGTTCGAAGTAGTTGCTATACTTTACACTTCCAATGATTTAAGTAAAAGAACTGACTAATTTGAAGCAAATATTCTATTTTAAAAAATATAATAAAAAAATATTCTATAGTGGAATGATGAAGACCTTTAGAATGCGCCAAGTTTATTAATATTTAAAGTAAGAGTCAAAATCACTCATTTTCACTGCACCTCGAAAGCGGTTCAACAGGGTTCACGTACTTTAGTAGATCATTATTTTTAATTATTTGTTTTGACGTTTCCAAAATGCACCCCCGAAAAACAAATTTTTCACCTCAGCGTGGCCACAAGATTTTTACGGCGAGGCCACAAGTTTTTTGCAGCGAATCAAAGTTCTTTCATAGTGTTAGTGCAATTCAAGCAAAAATGGTTAAGTGTTGTACACAAAATTTAAGAGTGTCCAATCTCTTAATCTGTGGTCTGCACCACAATAAACAACAGCAACGGCTATAAGATTGCAGTTTCCGGGTGGATACATGATTAAGCCGGTAAATTATATATCTTTCATTTATGTGAAGTACGATCTCTTATTTTTGAAGAAAACCCGAAGTTAATATTTTTAGTACTTAATTAATTTTTTTCTAATGCCGTGTGTACACGTTGTACACATGTTCTCTAAGGACACCATTTGTTGTTTCCTCAGCCGAACGGTAAGATAAACTGTGGACTGTAAGCAAATGAACGTGTCCCTTGTGCCGTGTTTACACGGTGGACATGTGTCGCGCGTTTGGAACTATTCATCGACCCTGTCCCCGTCAGCGATTACACGGCACAGATTGGATTGTGGATCGTTGTGACATGGATGATGTCATTGCATGATTTTTTTAATACTTTTTGCTACCATTTGCATAGCTTTAGCCAGTATTTAAGAATTTATAATAGTTTTTGAATATAAAATATTGCAAACCTTTTTATTACACTTTACTTCGTGGTACGGCCGTGATTGTAAGCGAAAAAATAAAGAAAAGTTTAGAGGAAAAACAAATAATAAACTCTCTATAAACTATACATAATTGTTACAAAATAAAATTCAGCCCAACCTTACCCACTCCTACTTATGTATGTATTTTAAGCAATAATAATTTAAAATAAACTTTATAATCGATATTAATTGTTTTGAATAGTTTTGCAGTAGGCGGCGTTGATGTTATATTTCATGTCGATTTAGCAAAAAAAAATACGAATTGCTGAACAGCTAAAATTTAACTGCTGTTGTTGTTCAGCATCAACAACAGTTTTTGTTTCTCTCGTCAGGTTTCCGAGGTATAGCATCTTGAAGTTCAAAAATTTATGAGCTATACCTCCTAAAGTATACGAGATACTTACATGATATTCATGTCATCAAAAAGGTATTTCCATTGCTTTTCATTTATGTAAAACTACATTTTGTTGAAAATCGCTCAGGAGATTTAGCTCATAAATCATTAAACTTTAAGTGGCTATAGCTCGAAAACCAGACGAGAGCGGCAAAAACTGTTTTTGTTTTTAGAGTTACCATAAGAAACAACAACAAAAACAACAATAAAAATTGTTGAGTTTGCAGCTGCTATTCCTTCTTGGTAAATTTGTATATATTTACTATTTTTACGGTGACAATGCATACCTGATTTCCGACCATGAATATTTTTTCACTAATTGTGGTACCTAAAGAAGTGCGTCGTGCTTTGCGTTTCTGTCAAATTAAAATTGGAACACGCAGTCTTATGGAAGTGGCTGAAATAAGAAACGCACTGACGGAGACCACTTCGAATTTCTAATTTTGGCATGCGTTTCGAAGTGAAGTTGGCGGCAGATGTGAAAAAAAAATTTTCATGTGCGTGTGAATGTGTACAAACTTTTTGTTAGAACATATGTTGACGCAACGCTCTTAGTTCAGTATAGCGCAACGTCGTTTCTAAGTAGCAGTGATAAACGCAACGCAAGACGCACTTATTTAGGTACCACAGTAAAACGCAACTCTGTTTTCTGGTGTCCCCAGAAATTTCGAGGGATTCTTGATAATAGCTTCATCGTGTACAGACGTCATTCGGGTTCGAGCTTTCTTCTTTATTTTAATTTAATTCTTAATTTGTCTATTGCGCGTTCTTCGCCATCCTCTTTTTTTTCTGATTTTGGCAAAATCTCAGGCATATGTTGGGATCCGAGCGGAAACGCCAGACAAGTTGTTGTTGTTGTAGAATGTGGAGCAGGCCCCAACAACAACAATTTTATCTCGAGCCGCCCCCTGGTTTCGGAGTTATAGTGTTTTGAAATTCAAATTTATTTGCCTAATATCTCCTTAACTATAGAAGATATCCGGTGTAGATATATATCGTTAAAAAGGTAACTGAAATACCTTCCATTTATGTAAAGTAAGATATTGCCGAAAAACTAAAAAATATTTTTGGAGAAAACGCGATTTTAATATTTTTATTACTCTTTTCCCCCCATTAATTAAGTAAAATATGTAAATTAGGAGAAATCGCAGTTTAAAGTTTACAAAGAACCCCACTTCACGTACTATTTTACTTGATTTTTTGGCTACACTGAGAAAATGAATAATTTTTATGAAAAATCGCGCGATTTTTTTTTTCGAAATATTTCGCCTGCGGCGCTACACTCATGCAAATCCAACGTTATCTCTACACTAAGAAAATGAAAACTTTTTGTGAAAAATCTCGCCCATGTGGACATTTCAAAGTTCCTTCCGTCGGCAACAAGTGCCATTCTTGCAGCTGATGGATCACTTCCAATGAAATAGGTCCGTGCTTCTCGCAATTAAACAGTTTATATAAACTTAAAGTGTTCATATTAAGAATAATCGCGACAATCGAAAAGAAAAAGTACACGCAACGTACGTACACAAACGGAATGCACACGATATAAAGATTTTTAAAGGATAACGGTATCCTCTTCCATACTTTCAAATTTATACTTACCACGAACATAATTGCAAAAGTAGTAGCGTAAAACGACATGTAAAACTCATACAAAGCGGAGTAGTAAAATTCAAAAAAATGATTAACTAAATACGTTTCAAAGAGCGTTTCCTCCTAAAATACTGGACCGATTACAATAAAAAACAGCTATAGAAAGCTAATACCATCTAGTTTCCTGTTCTCCGCAAAATTATGTCATGTGATGTCAATGTGTTAAAATCGCGTTTTCTCTAAAAATATGCGTTTTTCGGCAATATCTTACTTTACATAAATGAAAGGTATTTAAGTTACCTTTTTAACGATATATATCTATACCGGATATCTTCTAAAGTTAAGGAGATATTAGGCAAATAAATTGAAATTTCGAAGCTCTATAACTCCGAAACCAGGGGGCAGCTCGAGATAAAATTGTTGTTGTTGGGGCCTGCTCCACATTCTACAACAACAACTCGATTGGCGTTCCCGCTCGGATCGCGATATGCTCCTCGGCTGCCATAAAACCTAAATTGACAACCTCCTCTTTTTCCCAACCCTACGCTTACGCATCAATCTTCACTCCAAGGCCTCTTGACTTTTCACCCCTCCACCCAGCTAGTCCGTCTCATCCCATCGCCGCTCTCCCTGTCACGGCCCATAAGAGACCTCGTATCGCCGTCTCTTCCCCTTGTCCCTCCTCTCCCCCACCCCCCATCCCAGCAACAGTCTGTCGCAAGTCCTCCCCTCATAGCTCAAGCCGATCTGGATGACCGGTTCCTCCAAATCTTAAAAAAAGTAAATGACCTAGATTCCTCCTCTACTAACGCTATGCAGATGCTTTCCACTGAAATCATAGCTAGTCTGGATACAAACGACTCCAACTCTCGCTTAAGCTGGTCCGATGCAAATTTTTCGAAGTTCGATAAACGATGCAAATGAAAATATGTCAATTTAATTCCACTAGTGTTCGAAATAAAACTGCCCAGCTGTCCCAGCATCTCTTCAACAATGACATCTCTGTCGCTTGTATCTCCGAAACCTTCCTGAAACCCAATGATCCATTTAAAGTCAAAAATTATAGCATCATCAGATGCGACAGGCCCTCCTCCCTTAACCGGGGTGGAGGAGTAGCCATTCTGGTTGACGCTAACATCTCTCACAAAGACCTGAAACTCTCTTCTAGTAATGGCATCGAAGTTTGTGGCTGTGAAGTCCTCTCTAGCACAGGACCTATATCTTTTCTATCCGTTTATATTCCCCCCTCCCTACGTATCAGCATTTCCTCCATTTCTTCCATTATCTCTTCTCTTTCTCGCCCCCGTCTCCTCATATGTGGAGATTTCAACGCTCACCACCCCAGTTGGGGCAGCCACCACGCTGATCGCAGAGACTATCAAGTTCTAGATCTTCTAGACAACCACAATGTAGTCCTCCTTAATGATGGTTCCCCCACCTTCTTCGGCCAGCAACCCTCGGTACTTGACCTTACTTTCTTCTCTCCCTCTCTTAGTCTATCCGCGTCATGGTCCACCACAAAAGAATCATTGGGCAGACTACATTGCATTCTAGACATTTCTCTCAATATTTCTCCCTGCTCCAAACGTCACCTTCCCCCTGCCATCCCCAAATCTCTTAACGCTCAATCTCTTAGTCTTTTAGCTCCATCCCCAGACGCCATAAACGCCCTGGTGGAACACCGCGTGCCAAAAAGCCGTCGCTGCACAAAGACTTGCCCTCAAAAAATTCAAGTTATCTCAAGCTATCCTCTAGGCTTAACTATGACAATCTCATAAATGCAAGGAAAAACTTCAAAAAAGTGATCAGACAGGAAAAACGAAAAGGCTGGAAGACATTCTGCTCCAATATAAATCAAGACATCACTATCTCCGCATTATGGAAATCGAACAAACTTTTCAATGGTTCCTTTTCGGACTCCAATTCAATATCGGCTGATCATTTTACATCCTTTTGTGACTCCCTAACAGGCCCTCGTGGCCCTTGCAACTCTTTGTGTCCAGGTCCGGCGGTCCCTTCAGATTCTGAAGAAGAGAATTCTCTTCTCCTTTCCCCCATTTCGTCCCTAGAATTCGATGACGCTATATCTCTGCTAAAAGACTCTGCTCCAGGTCTGGACTCTTCCCCTTGTCCCTACCCTTCCCCACCCTCCATCCCAGCAACAGTCTGTCTCAAGTCTGTCGCAGGTCCGCCCCTCACAGCTCAAGCCGATCTGGATGACCGGTTCCTCCAAAATTTAAAAAAAGTAAATGACGTAGATTTCTCCTCTACTAACGCTATGCAGATGCTTTCCACTGAAATCATAGCTACTCTGGATACAGACGACTCCAACTCCCGCTTAAGTTCGTCCGTTGTCAAAGACATATTCTCCTCAATTCTCACTCACATTAAACTCCTCAATGCAAACAATAAAATAGAATTTCTAGAATGCCTCAATAGCACTCTCTCCTCTGGACTTCTTCCTCTACATTGGTTTAAATATCTCATCATTCCCCTTAAGAAAAAGTGTTTCCCTCCAAATTCTCCCCCCTCCTACAGATCCATTGCCCTTGCATCCTCCTCCAGAAAGCTCTTTGAAAGAATACTCACCTCCCGTCTTGAATGGCACATTGAGTCAAATCACAAATTAAGCAATATTCAGTCCGGTTTTCATAAGGCCAAATCTACTTCGGACAACATAATCACTCTTTGGTCTGATATTTTTTTAGGTTTTGAACAGAGAAAATTCACGTATGCGGTCCTCTTGGACATTAAGGGCGCTTTTGACAATGTGAACATTGGCATCCTCATGTCAAAATTAGATTTCCTTGGCCTACCAAATCGTTTTAATAAGTTAGTGTTTAGCCTTTTTCAATTCAAAGATCTATACATTCAAAGCGAAGATGTTCTACTTAATAGTCACTCCTTCACAGGAGTCCCTTAAGGCTGCATATTGAGCCCTCTTTGTTTCAACCTTTATATAGACAGCATCTTTGCAAACCTCTCTTCAGAAGTAAATGCCTACCAGCACCTTTACAGCACCAAAACCGATACCTGCCTCGCCAGAGCCAAAGTCCAAGCAGCTGTTAACCAAATCTATTATTTTCTTTTGGCGCAAATCTCCTCCCCTTAGCCCTATCTCCACAACGCACAACAGATTGAACATGTTCACACTTTCAACTTCTTAGGCTTCCATCTCCATTAGCGCCTTCTTTTAGGTCCCCACATAGCGCACATTTCCAATAAATGTTTGCAATTCATAAATGTTATGAAATCTCTATACGGTGTCTACTGGGGCAGTGATCCCATGCAGCTTATCCGCCTCTACATTGGTGCCATTAGACCAAAAATCGAATATATCGCCCTCTTCTCTTAAACTGTTCAGCTACTCATCTTCTCACACTGCAAAGAATCCAATGGAAGGCTCTGCGTATCTCCCTTGGAGCGCTTATGTCCACACACACCCGCAGTCTTGAACAATTAGCGAATGTCTTCCAGAACACCAAAGCTTAGTTGCGGATAACTATATTTGTAGTCTTATTTCAAAGACGTCTTATCCTGCCAGAAATTCGCTTATAGCCCTCTCAAGATCCTACTCTTATCCTCATCCCCTATTTGACAAGTTTAAGTATCTATACCAAAATTTCAACATATTTTCGCAAAACACTCTTCCACTTTTTAGCACTCCTTTTGAGGCTCTGAAGCTCAAACCCCCCATATTTTCCTTAAATACCGATAACATTCAGAACTCCCCATCAGAAATTCAAAAACAGTACTGCAAATGAATTCATAAACGCTGGCCGCTCTTCCTACGCATTTTCACAGACGGATCAAAAACTCCCAATCACACTGGCTCCGCACTTTGGTTTCCCGATTTAGATCTGGAAGCGTATTTTCCGCTCAACAAGCACTGCTCAATCTTCTCAGCAGAAGCCATCTTAGAAGCGCTTAAGCTTATTAAAATTCTAGATCGAAACAAGTTTCTCATCATAACTGACAGTCAGTCGGTTCTCTCCTCCATTTGCGGTCATCTCAACTCAAATTCCCATCCCTTCATTCTAGAAATTAAAACAGTTCTCCTAGATATCAAGACCTCAGGCTTCACCATTCACTTTCTCTGGGTTCCCAGTCACATGGGCATCGATGGCAATGAATTTGTGGATTCTGTAGCCAGCAATCATCCCCCTGATGACTCCCACTCCCTCCCATTATTCGACAGGGACCTCAAGCACTGCACAAAAAGACGAACACCGACACCTGGCAATCGAATTAGGACTCATCGGTGCATGGTCGTTACCTCTATTCCATGGCCCCAAGAGTAAACACTTCCCCATGGTTCAAAGGTTCCTCCCTTTCCCGCAATATCATCGTCTGCATTAATAGGCTGAAAACCAACCACACCAGGTGCAAAGGCCACATGCACAAGATCCAAATGGCAGAAAACGACACTTGTAACTGCGGCTCTATCCAGACTGCGAACCACCTCCTATTCCGCTGCCCTTGCGTTAGGCCATCGCTCAGATCCTCACTAATTTCCAAGTTGCACGCTCAAAAGGCTAACGTCCTCTGTTTGCCTCAGCTACTGACCTTCAACAACACCGATATTTTCAAAGCCATATTTCAATACATCAAGGACGCAGATATTATCATATAATCCCAAGCTATAATCATGAATTTACATCTCCTCCAATAGCTTTCTCCTCTCTTAGATTCTATCCTACGCCTTTTTTTCCCTAGTCTCTCACTTTCTTCTTTTCATTGTATTTCCTCTCTTCATATTATTTTTATAACGTTTAAAAAACAAAAAAATATATACTGAAATATATATATAAAAAAAATAATAACAAAACACAAAAAAAAAAAAAACTACAACTACGCTAATATAAAACAAGAAAACTAAAACATCATATATTCAAGTCACTCAAGTTACTCGAAGGAACTCATCATAAACCTGTAGGTTTAAGGAGCTCCTTTCCAATCTCAAATGTGGTCTAGGTAGACTCACATTTCCAATGATGATGATGTAATTTCGAGGGACATTTATTTTCCCAGGGGACGCGTTCATTTGCATACAATCCATACTTCATCTTTCCGTTTGGCTGTGAAAACAAGAACAAATGGTGTCCCACGTGTAAACACGGCATTGTGAATCCCGATTTTTCTTGGGATACCAGAAAACACGTTTACTGTGTTGCTGTCAAAATGAAATTGGAACACGCAGTCTTATGGAAGTCTTTTGGCATGCGCTACGAAGTGAAGTTGGCGGCAGATGTCAAAAAATTTCATGTGCGTGTGAATGTCTAAAAACTGTTTGTTAGAACATATGTTGACGCAACGCTGTTATTTCGGTATAGCGCAACGTCGTTTCTAAGGCGCAGTGATAAACGCAACTCAAGACGCACTTATTTAGGTACCACAGTTAGTGAAGAAATATATATAGTCTGAAATCAGGTATGCCTTGTCATTATATTTAAAAGTAAAAGTATACTAAAATTTAGGAAAAGAATACGGGTTGCTGAAAAGTTAAATTTTTATTGTTGGTTTTATTTCTGTTTACAAGGAAGCTCACCCCGTCGAAGACTAGTTCAGGGGTCCAGTCTTTCGTCATTTTACTAATCAATGACTCTTCTAGTGCTGTGGGGTCATCCGCGCTTAGCATTAGCCGGGGGTATTCCCTGGAGAGGAATGCTATTCTGGTGGCCTTCAAAGCGGCTGCGTTGCTTCCTGCCAGCTTCGCCTTTCCCGGTGTTGTGGGCATCGTTACGGCGGTATTCACCGTAATGGGTTTGCCGGTTCTACTCTTCTTGGTCGTCGGCCGTATGGGTGGAGGTGCCTCCTCTTTTGTGTGCCACAGGGGGCGGTCGTCACTGTCGTCGACTTGTGCTTTTCAGCTTTAGTCCAGTTTCCTTAGATCGTACCGACCTTCTCCCTGGAAGGTGGTTGGGTGTGCGGATAATCGCCAGATCTTCTAACGGTCTTCTCAGCAGATTCCTCTGGTGTTTAAGGTGAATGCCTGCCTCGATAGAGGCTTAAAATCACGGTGTGCCGTCACACCCGGAGTTGAATTAAGCATCAACCAACGCCCCCGTCAACCAGACAAAACAAGAATGCACATCCAATCTGCATATGCAAAGTGCACATGCAGATCACATATGAGATCCCATTCATTCAGCCAACTCGTACCAATTCGAAGTAATGAATCAAGGACATGACTCCCCCTTTGGTGAAGTGTTGAGGACTATCTTATACCTCCGCCGTTCTATCGGTCCGGTCACGGCACCTGGTTGCAAGGCAACTCAACATCGAGCCAGGCTCTACTCGCGTACGTTTGGGTTTTAACCACAGCCACCACGACAATCCCACAAGGGGGCCTATCTCATGTCAGCTCGGATACAATATCCGGGGCCTACTAACATACCATGGTACCAGAAAAAGGCCTCTGATCAAACCTCGTAGTCAAAACTACAACCAGTTGAGTTCCTTCATAACTCCGGACTGGTTGCCGCTTTTTCAGGTGCGATAGGAAATTGGAACAATGCGCGTATGGACTCGGGGCAGAGGAGAGCCCATCACACGCATGGTGTAGGCAGTACGAAGCTTGCGCACATGCTACCGGGGAGCGGCACTCATGTTCTAGGCAAAAGCCCAACAAGATACAACGCTGGTCTATAGTGCCGAGGAGAAGTGTTGAGATCAACTCCATGACTCCTCAACACCCGTACTTCAGAAAGCCTCTGATCGGACATTGTAACTGAGTTACTACCAGTGAGCTCCATGTCGCTCGAGGACTGGAAATCCCGGATCACGCTGGCAATGCAATACCTGTGAGGCCTCGATGCGTTACCAAGATAACGAAAACATTCACACATTCATAAAAAAAAACACAGATACTTATTAGTTCGTAGGCACGTACACATTTACCCCTTAATCACTCTCACATTCAAGGGTATCACACATCTGACAAAGACTCATCCCACTCCCACCTAGATACACGTTGACCACCCTCTCAAGACACACACGCAAACATTTAATTTAAAGTTGATCAGCTAACACTCTCCTAGCTCAGGCGTTCCTGTCTGCGCAATGCATACACTCTTCAGTGGAGAGCATTTCACTCACATTCCGCCCTTTGTCCCTTCAGCCAATTCCCATCGCCACCAAATTCCTATAGAGCCAGTACAACGGATTCTCACACAACACGTGGATCCAGTCCTCAGCAGGTGCACCACAGTCGCAGGACGCACTAGGGCTCAGATTACTCAAGTACAAAAAGGCATTAAGGGACCCATGTCCCGTAAGTAAGAAACCGAGGTGCATGCTGAATATGAATCTTGGTCGTAAGACCATGGTTGTGACGTCACGTACCGATACTTCACTCCACCATTCACACTATTGTCCTATCTAGTTTGCTATTTAGATGTGACACATTCAAACAGGTGCCCTTTGCGCTCACTTACACTCATACCCTCCAGCTGAGACCTATCTAACCAATCACTTTGCAGCGGAATTCCCCACTTTAGCCTTAAGGATATACTATGACGTAACACCTCCAGGACAAGAGGGGCCACACCCATCAACAATTGCATGGCCTCAGTAGAGACCGTGCGGCACAAAGTGCCAGCGTTCAGTAAGGTACCCTGCATCAAGAGAGTGCCATGTCAAGTAAGGCACCTTTGTCTGTCTAATGGCGTCCTACGCCGGACACAAAAGTTAGGTCAACCTTCCGCTTGGGAATATGAAATTCTATGACCAGACACTCCTAAACGGACTTTATATAACGTATACGACATTACACAATTTAAACACAACATTTCTGGCGCAGCCAGATTTTTCAAGCCGAGGATCGCTTAAATAAAACGGAATATATTACAGATATAAGAGCACTGAAAAATAGCATAAAATCAAAAGTAGTAGAAGAAAGTTAAAGTTTTTACTCTAAGTAGCAAAGCAAAAATATCAAATCATAATCTTCTTGGTTAACATATAGAATAAATAAAATAATGCTACTCTATACTCAGAAATGAAATTTTGTTGTAATAACTCAAAAACAAACGGTAATATCACATTTCTAATAAAAAATAGGCGATATTGACCGATTTCAATATCAACCTGCACACCATAACAAAGAATATTTCTGCAAAATTTCATTATAATATCTTCAACGGTTCTCCTGTGATCGCGATTTCAACAGACAGACAGACAAGAGAGGCAAGACAGACGAACGAACATGGCTAAATCCACTTAGGAGGTGACGCACAAATTTTGTATTATAGTGTACAAATATAATAGTTATATTAAAAATTAAATAGTTATATTTCATAAATATCTTTCTTTATACTAAATAACCAATTCATTCTTATTTTTGATTATTATTATTGTTACTATTATAGTTAAGCTATACTTCGGCAAATGCCATAGTTGGCAACCCTATCTTTAAACTTAATCATATCCTTGAGTCAAAAGCAATACCTGGCACCCTAATTGTGCACGGTTGTACGAAGTGACGAATTTTAGCGTTCGCATGACTGTCCATGCACCAATATAATTCGCGCCGACTTCATACACACCGTTTAATATAAGGGACATCATTTGAAGCTGCCAGGAGAGATCTCCGTCTTCGTCTAAAGAGTTGGTATTACGTGGTAAGTGATCAAACACATACCCAACCGAACTTTTTTTCTTTTGGCTTTTGACTTCGCAACCACGTGACTGATTGAGTCCATTCGACTGATCGTCTCCCAATGATCACCCCACTTCCCATCCGATTTCCCGACTACGGGTACATGGCTTCGGCTTTGTCGACTCGGTCACACGACTTCGGCTTTCCCGGCACCGCCAAACCAACCACTGGGTGTTTGCTTGCAGAAGTGTAAGTAGGTAAACCCTTAGTGGCTGCGCGACTAATATATACCGAACGCTCGGTACCCGAATCGTAGAGAATTGGTTGCATACCTGTAAGCAACCAAATATCGACCTTCGTTCCTACCGGTGTATGACATTTTAGTCAACCGCGACTTTACCTTTGATATCTACCGTAACATACACGTCAGCCGAGACGTAGTTAAAGGTACCCGTCTACCCTGTCTTTTACAACAGAATACACATATTCTAATTCATAATCGGCAGGTGGCACATTTTATGAACATTTCTTTTAAGCACTCCCATCTCCGTTCGAAGAGATAACACTCTAATCAAATCATCGCTAATGGGGAAGGTCTGAACTACGCAACTGAGCAACCATTGGTTAGGATGAGAGTTTAGCAATGAGGACTAAGGTGCTTGAGACAAAAGACTACAGGACTGGAAACTGCTCTTATTTCGTGAGAGAGCTCAAAAAAATGTCCGTCCGCGTGTTCACATACAGTGTATGTGAATTTTATGGTGAAATTGTCGACTTGTTGAGCTAAAACAGGCTATCACAAACCATGATATCTGAAAAGGTAAACCGTTTTGCTTTGTTACTACACCGTCACAAAATGATGGGGTGAGTTAGTGGCAGGGATACCAATGACACAACTTTATTACTAATTATTTTTTTGGTTTTTAAGTAAACATTAATAGAAAAACTACTTTACATTTATAAGTTCTCGAGGTTTTGACGATTTCTAAACTGTTTGGAAATATTAAAAAGTAATGTAAACTTATTTATTTTTGTAATTTTTCATTTCTCTTTCATCTATATATATAAAAATGAAATGGCCATGTATGTCCCGCCATCACTTGAGAACGGCTGGACCGATTTGACTGATTGTTATTTTGTTGTGTTCGCAATTGTCAGGACAAGGTTTGTATGAAAGAAAATTTTAAAAAACTCGATCGGAAAAGTCGAAAATTTGTATTTTTAATTTGTATGAAACTAAAACTTCAGTAAAAAAATATTACAAAAAAACAGTTTACATCAGTTGTTTGCTGTCATATCAAAGTTTACAAAAATATAAATGAAAATGAAAAAAATATTAGATTAAAAAATGAAAATAAAATATGACAAATTTTGATATGATATACAATAATGATAGTAATCTATCTTTCTTGCATACATAGTATATTGAAAATAGTTGATAATAATTATTATAAGTGATCAGTGCGTGATAATTTTGTGTTTTTGTTTACTGTGGTCATATAAGTTCGTGATAATTTAATATTTTGCTTTTTGGTTTGCGGTTTGCGTTTTAAAATGCCACCAGTTAGACGGTCGACATACGCGTAACTCAGCACGAACAAGTAACCATCGTGTGAATGAGAAAGATGAGAAAGAGAAAGAGCGCAGACACCGTTGTGGAAGGAAATCGTGTAAGAATTTCGCAAGGGCGATAGATTATGGCTCCGGAACAACGTATTCAATCAAGTTCGAATCGATCAGTACAAGCTAACGTTCGAAATAATTTTGAACGTCGACAAAAAGACGGCCAACCGACACAATCATTAACGAACGTCTGGCGTTCAGGTACGATCCAACAGTCGATTACGCAGCGGATATGGGCAACATCGTACAATGAGCACTGTTTGTCAATATTGCAATGCTTTGAGGTTCCGACAATAACCACTAGGAATATGTTGTGCGATCGGAAACGTAAAATTGTCACCGCCACTTCATTGCTTTCTGGCGAAGATACTCGATCGAAGCATTTCTTGGACAACATACAAAAATATAACAGTTCCTTCCAAATGACTTCATTTGGGGCGAATATTATCAAAACACGAGGCTTTAATCCTACGTTTTTGGTAAATTCTTTTTCGAATGCACATATTACAGATTTACGAATGAGCTTCAACGAAGGAAAACATTACACAAACTCAAGAAATTGTGTTTGATTTTATAGATTTAAGGACAAATTCACCATCGTGCAGAAGCATTATTACCCGCCGTGAATGCTGATCACAAATTTCTTCAAATTTATTTCCTTGGGAATTCTGATGATGAAATTAATCGGCGTTGTGAGTTAAGATGTATTGTATTTAATTTAATAAAGTCATGATCCTATTAAAATTTTTCAATTCAGATATTATATTTGGGCGAAACAAAATTCGTTGGTTCAGCTAGTTTAAATTAAAATGTGTTAACACAAATAAATTTACAATTCATTTATTTAAATTAAAATTAATTAAACATAAACAAATTCTCAATTCATGCATTTAAAATTAAATTCGTTTAAATTAAAGACCAAAAGAACTAAAATCACAATTCAGTAAATATTAAACTAAAGCACAGATCAATATTCAACAAAACATGTTGAATACGTTGGCATCTCTTTCGGCTAAAAATACGCGTGGTAGGTTTTAAAAACAGCTGACTAAATTTGTGAAATGAGTAATTTTTATGAATTTTAACTTCGTTTTACTTGCAAAATATTCAATATTGTGCAACTATAAGACTTAAAAAAGGTTTCATGTACATTTCTAGAAGAGTGCGTTGCTTTTAAAACTGGCTCTTTGGTCTTTTTTACGTATTTGAAAAATCATATTTCTGGCTTATTGCTGTGAAGAAGAACAAGAGTTGCATTCCTCTCTCAAAATATTTTGTAAACAAATTCCCGGACTTTCAAAATTCGTTCCCGAACTGTCAAAATTACATGCGTTTTTGTAATCTACAACACTCCAATACATTCAAAACGAAAAAAGAGTTTCCAGTCTTGTAGTCTTTGCTCGGGACTATATTGCCACACTGCTCTGTCAATTTTTGTCGCTTTTGCAATAATTCAAGGTACTCCTTTGATCATCTTTTCCAAAAGGTTTGCTGGACGCGGAGAATCCTACTCCAACGATTAACGTGGGATATTATCAATTCCTCCTCATCGAACGGTTCGGGGAATGCATTTAAAGGACATCCAATTAAAAAATATCCAGGTGTTAGGTCTTCCAAATCATTAGGATCTGACAAAATTGGTCCAGGGTTCATAGTTTTTTTTTTTGTTTTGTGTAAAAAGTAAATGGATTACTGCGGTTCAATAATTACATTTAACTTTACTATTAATGTTGCATTTACCCCATAATTTACATGACTAGTTACATTTAACCACGTATTAATATTTAATATTACATTTACCACTTAAGGTTACATAAATAATTATATTTAACTTTACTATTAATGTTACATGAATGGTTGCAGTTAACCATGTGTTAATATTTAATATTACATTTACTAATTCTATTTTAAAATTCTAAATAAATTAGATAGGCAACTATCTAATTTTCATAAATAGTTGCCTTTTACTTTACAAATTAATATTACAGTTAGCGCATCAAGTTACAATAATAATTATATTCAACTTTACTACCGATTCAACCAGTATTGATAAAGATAGGGCTGGTTGGATAAATTAACCTATTTTGTTTGTCTGCTGTTGCGTCGGGTGATTGTGCCTTCATATGGTTACTTTGATTTCTTTTATTTTTCATAAGTTGCCACTTGGCACCCAGAGCTTGGGTTTATTTTCAGGTTCGTTACTCCGTTGGATGGCGCCATTCCCGGAGCTCCTGTTATAGATCTGGTAAGCCGGTCAATAAATTTTATCGTCTAGTAAATATTTATGATTTATTACATACTATATGGTTACATGATTACTACGATTAGTTACTTGGTTGATTGATTCCCTTTAAGCCGTGATTTATTTGAAGTTTGAGGTAGTATTGTGTTAACTAAATGCAAAATGCACTCATTATTTGTTCTTTTGTAGTTGTGAAATTCAAGGTAATTACAATTAGCTAATTAACCTAATTATAGGCATCAGAACGGTGTTCAATAAATCGTTGTAAACTAATTACGTTTACATTTACGTTACGTTACGTTTAATTTATTAATATAAGAAGAAAAGCCAATGAAGATGGCGACTAAAAACTACGTTAATAATAAGCCGAAACATGATATGATATTTGTAGATTATCAAGACCAACGTCGTACTGTCTACGGCATTAAAACTTAAGATTTTCTACTGAATATATTTAATAGTGTTTAACGAATTTAATAAATATCTTTATAATTATGTTTGATTAATAAATTCATATACCAGTTAATGAGTAAATAACGAATATGTTTCTTTTACCGATGACGAAGTAAGCAAGTGGGTAGGTAAGTAGGTGGATAGGTAAGTGGTCTTGCATACCCAAGTGACACACAGATTTAGGGGACGGTGCATCACGATATCGGCATCGGCCAGGTTGGGTGGGTATCGGAGAGGAATGGAACATACCATCTAATCCTCCCCCCTCCTCCGTCCTCTCACCTTCAAGACCCTCGCGACTGCCGCCCTAGTTATCCATGTCCGTCCGCTGGGTGTTGTTACGATTTTTGCTCGTCTGTTCGAATGGCTGTTTAGCCAAGGTAAGTCTTAACTCCAATGTTCCGTTTATTTGTAACAGGGATTCCTTTCCGCTGTTGGACTTCAAGCACCCCACACTTTCCCTGAGCATGGCCGGAAGAGCTGAGCTACCCTCAGCAGCGGAGCATTGAATTTTTTTGTGTACATACCCTGTTCGTTACAAACTATTGGTCTTAGATTGTGGAAATCATGGTCAGGGAAAAGTGTCTCCACTACATTCCACATAAATTCTGCGAAGGGAATTTGGCAGTCTGACTTTCTTACTTTTGCCATGACCGTGCGGTACGCGCCTCCCCATAAGTCTGTATCGGCGTCGTTACACAGCTCCTTGAAACAAGCTTGCTTGCTCTTTTTGATCGCTTTGATCGCTTCCATGCATTGCGTGCCGAGGTGTACTGGGCTCTATATATGTCATAGTTAGCCGACCTTTTCATACGCTCAGCCTGCACTAAAAAATTCTATAATCAAAACTCAACCAACCTCCTCTCCTTCTCACTTAAATAATAATTTGCATTCAATTAATCCTTCAGGCATTCAATTACTCCCTTCTCCCCCACCCCCAATCGCCTTCCCTATTACTACCCAACTCTCCTAAAATCAACTCAATATCAAATAACAAAGAAACCCTCTCTTGAGCAATTATCTAACCTCTCAAAAGTAGACACAGAACACGCATCCTCTTACGCCTTAAAACATTTCTTTTCAGTCTCCAATGACAACATGTCAAACCGATTTTCCATGACTAATAATTAATTATAAATATATTTTGTCATCTACGTAGAATACATATGCATAAACAATTTCCTCCTTAGGTACACATAGACTTTTATTTATTGCAAATTTCTCTTAAAATAATACAATGGAATATACGAGGTTATCATAATAATTTCAATGAGCTCTGCCAATTCATCAAGACATAACCCTGATTTTATAACTTTTACTCAAGAAATAGCTTAAGCCTTTGCTATTACCTGTTCAACATATTCCTTCGATAATAATTTTCCAGCTGGATTTCATAATACTGCTGACAAAAAGATGCAAGTACATCAAAACCATATATGTATATGTGACCTCCTGTCTAAATCAGCTAAACACCTGGAAACAAAATTTTCAGCAAGAGAACTTGAATTGGCATTAAAACATGCTAAAGGTAAAACACCGGGCTATGATCGTATAATATATCATATCCGACGTTAAAATGCCTACCAGTTTGTGGTAAAGATAGGTTCCTTTATTTATATAATATTTTACTAAGTGGAACTTACCTAGATGTGTGCAACTCAGCCATAATTTTCCCTACACCGAAGCCGAAAAAGTCTACACATGAAATCGGTGGATATACACCGATTACACTAATCTCTGGTATCAGTAATATCTTATATGGTGTTTCCATAAAATGGTTTTTCCAGGTTTTTGGAATAAAGTGTTATAAGCCCCAAAACCACTCGTAAACTGTTTTAAGTCCGTTGAAATCGTTATTGCGATTCCAGCGCTAAACTCAAATGCTTTCGGTTTTTTGACTGAGTTTTTAGTTTGCAGCTCTGTTTCGAATTTCGGAATTACAGACAACCTATCTTTCTCCTCTTTTAGTGCCAATAAGTTAGAAAGAGATAAAGAGAAAGTGCCACTGTTGTATGTCGCGATCGCAATTTCCAGTTCCGGGAAATAAGAACTTTCAAGACCAGTATTATTGTTTTTATAATAATACTCCGCGAGTGAGTCAAGGCCAAGTTCACATTAATGCAACCACAGCACTTTGCTTGTTAAGCCCGAATCTTTAGTTTCATTTGTTTTAGTCAAGCTTTGGTTTAATGAACTTCGAAAGCTAAGGTAGCAACCAGAACACTTCGCATGGAATGGATTGTGGAAGCTGGCATTTAGTAGCGAGCTTCCAAATCCTAGAATCCATAGCGCATGGTGATTGTAGTGGATTGTGGAAGCTAGCTTTCATTAGCAAGCTTCCAAACCATTAAATCGCTTGGTTTGAAATAACCAACGATCAGAATCCACACGCGGAAGAATTAAATTGAGAACGATTTTCTTCCGCGTATTGATTCTGCGAATATTACAATTTTGATATTGCGAAATAATGGAAATTGCGACACGCGCCAACAGCGACCCACTTTGGTTCGGTCGACGGGTACGTCGACCAAGCCAAAGTGGAAACAAGAAACAAATTCCAACGAGAGTCTAAAAATATTATCAGAACGACGCGGTCGTCTATTCTTAAAATCGCGTATCAAGTCGCGATTAAGCCTGTACATAAAAGTTAAGTTAGTTTGTAATAAGTGTAGCATAAGAATAGTTTTAAGTGTAATTGATAACAACATAAGTAGTGTTAAAACAAATAAAAGAAAAGACTAATAAGAATAAAAATAAAAGTGTTAATAAAGGAAACTACAAGAAGCACAAACAGAGGACAACGAAAAAGAAGAAGACACCCCGAAGATAGATACAACATATTGGCGCAGCCGGATTTTCGAGCCGAGGATCGCTCGAAGGGAAAAAGTAAGTAACAATGAAATACGAAAATTAAAAATAAGAGTTAAATATTAATTAAAAATAAAGTGAAATAACAGCTTTGTAGCAGTTAATTGAAATGCTGCAGTTAGGAAGTTATAAGTTAAAAGTCAGTTAAAATTAAAAGTTAAGAGCTCGGTATAGTATATGTGAAAAACAAGTTTTAAAGGAAAAAAGAGAAATTTGTAAAAAGGCGAAATAGTAAGTTCATGAAAAATTAAAACAGTGAAAGTAAAAAATGAAAAAATATAAGTAGAATCAAATAATAGGAAAAAGTGGAAAAGAATAGTAGTAGAATTAAAAGAATTTAATTGTATTACTATATTAAATATATTATTTTATATATATTATATAAAACATAAAATAACTTTCAGGTCCCTAATCATCGGTTTCATCAAAAGGATGCCAACTTAATTGCACGGCAAACTTATCTGTCCAATAGCATTAGCTGGACAAAATCTTTGCTGAGGTCGACCCATTTCACTCGGGAAGTTATTCTAATAGGAAAATTAAACAATAAATAGTGATGAATTTGGCGGAGAAATTTTTAAAATAAGTGAAATAATAAATTTTAGGAATAAATAAATACGTAAATATAAATTACAATGCTTTTCCTATAGGAGCAAGTACGGCCTTGTGGCCAAATGTTAAACATAGCGTGGCTCGCTTAAAAGTCAAACAAAGCAAGGCCTGGTGGCCAAACTAATTCAGCGTGACTCGCTAAACAAACAGTCATTTTTTTTATTCAACTCAAAAAGCAAGGACGTAACGTTGCCAACATTAAGGATTAATGAATCTTCGTTTTTTTTTTAAATTTACAATATTGGGTGCTGTAATTAACAGATTGTGCGAAAATCAGATTGATTTTACTAACTTAAATAAATTTAAAAATTTATTTAACGTGGCAAAATTCAAGTAATAAACGCAAATTGTTAAAAAACAGGAACCCAATCCGATACAAACTATATTAAGACAAAACACGTATAGTATACGGTTAGTTGTATAATTTCGAGTGTGTCTTAGGCGTTTGAGTTCAAATTACACACGTTAAACAAATTTTAACGGTTAACTTGATTTCAGAGCCGCACATTTTTCGGGTGTGTCTTAGACTTTTGTCCTCAAATTTGTATTTGATTTCAAAGTCGCACAGTTTAATTTGCTTAATCGGTAATTAATTTCATCAGTTCGTCGGAAATTTTTGAAAGTTTGAAAATTTTTTTTTTTGGGTGACTTTAAAAACCCATTATTGGAAGTAAACGTTTAAAGTAATGCGCTTAGAGACTCCATATTGGTTAAATTTAAATTAACCAAAGAGAATCAAAGCAAAATTAGATTGGTTGTTTAAATGACAAGCAATTACAAGTGCGTGCTGATAAAAAAAATCAGAGGTAGCAAGAAATTAACGAAGAAATAACTCAATAGAGTTCACTAGGTTAATCGTCCGAATTCGAGATTGCAAACGTTGCAGTTTTGTTGGCCGTTTAAAAATAGAAGCAGGTCGTTCGTCCCATTTGGTGAGGTCTTAAATTACCTTAGCGCAGTCACGAAAATTTTGACGCTTCGTCTCTGCTTGAAACAAAGCAGAATAGCGCAGTCACGAAAATTTTGACGCTTCATTTCTGCTTGAAACAAAGCAGCAGCGGACGTCAGCGTAGAGACGAATAAACAGATGTAAAGCGAATGTTTACTGCACGCTGGGTAAACGAAGCGAACATGAAATTTAAACAGGTTAAGGAAGTTGAAACTTCATATTAAGAATTTTAATGGTTTCTCAATCCATGGTACTACGAGTAGTATAAAGAATTAATCGTTTAATGCAACGATTAAACGATAATTAGTGGCGCAAAGTAATCGCTTTAATAAAATTTAAGTACGGAAAATTGGGAAAAATTTACAGATACAAGACATATGTATATTTTAATAAAATAAAAAACATTAAACTATATGTCGTTCGTTTAATTAATGGCCGAGTCATTACAGGAGCAAGCTTACTTAGAATTAGATAGGACTCATAAAGAACTGAAACGCCAGTTGGGGGAGTTTATATCTAAATATTGGGCAATATTAAAAGGAACTGTAGGCAACAAAGAGAACTTAGAGTTGATAAAGTCTAGAGTAGGGGAGCTAGGAGACCTTACAAGTGTAGAAAGAGCAGACGCAGTAGTAGAGGAATTGCTTACATTCCTAAACCAGATAATACAGAATAAGACAGAAGATTCCAAGACATGGGAATCAGAATTTAATGCACTGAAGAATAGGTATGATAATTACTTAGTAGATAAGGTATTTCAGGAGGATATACTAAGGAACGTAGAGGGCGAGAACATAAAACTAAGGGAACTATTAGAGAAAAAGGGAATAACTGAGGAAACGTTGAATAGAACGTTAGAACAGGGATTTTCACAGAAATCTAGAGAAGACTGCAGTTCTTTAGAAGAAGCGCACAAAAGAATCCAAGAATTGAAAGAGGAAAACAGACGGCTACAGCAAGAAATAGAATTAGCTAACGATCAGACGCTTTATCATAAGGAAGCTACTCCGTCCGCAGTTATTGCGGAAGATTACAACGGAAGGTCATTTCAACAGATTAAGACGATAAATAACATACATAAAATGGGTATAGGTGAGATAGCCAAGATTACAAATAGGCTGGTACCGCTCTTTTCGGGCACACAGTCACCAGACTTACGCGGCGAAGTCTACAAATTTATACAAGGGTGCGAATTGGCCACAAGGGAAGTAGGTACAAACAATAGTCAGGACTACATAGACTGCATTAAGCAGAGGTTGCATGGGGATGCCTATGACTTGGTGAGGTCAGAACGCTTCAATAGCCTCGAGGAATTCTACCTCACAATAAAAAGGGCGTATTTACCTAAAATCACCTTAGATACAGTCATACAGAGTATCCAAAATTGTAGCCAACTGCTTAATGAAGATATAAGACAGTTTGCAAGACGCCTAAACGCGCTAAGAACACAGGCTATAGAGATAATTCGAACGGATTACAACGGAGATGGAGATAGGGCACTATTAAGTATGCTGGAAGGGGTCGTAGAAAAAGCATTTAAAACAGGTTTAAAGGACGCCGCATTGAGAATTTATATGCTCAACGTGACGAAGAAAAACATTGAAGAAATGGTAGAATTGGCCCTAAAGGCACTCGAAACCATACACAGTAGCTCCCTCCACACAGGCCAGTTAAGCATCAACATGAATACACCAGTTATTGCCACCATGCCGCATAACATACAAGAGCAATTTCAACAGGGAAGCCAGGGCAGAGCTACAGGACCCTCCACAAGGAGCGACCGAGAGAGTAATATGCTCTTTTTGCAACAAGCGAGGACATACTAGAGATGATTGCCTAACTCGGAAGAACACACCATATTGCCACAAGTGTTCAAAATATGGACACAAGCCAAACTGGAGGTGTGACCAAAAAGGAGGCCAGAATAATGTGGCAAGGAACACATATCAAGGGACTAATTTTCAAAATCAAGGAAGGCAGCAAGGGAATCCAATCCAGCCAAATAGACAATCAAACCAAATACAACAGAACTGGCAACCAAGCCATGTAAAACATAACTGGCAGCCAAACCAAACCCAACAAAATTGGAATCAAAACCAATGGTGCCAATTTCAACAGCACGGGAATCAAGGAAGGTCAATAAACCCCAATCCTAATACACTTAACGGTTTGCAAAGGAATCAGACTCCTATGAACCCGCCAAACAGAGTGAGCCAAACGATATGTCATTGGTGCAATAGACCAGGACATATAGTAGCGAACTGTACAGCAAAAAAAAGTTGGGAGACTCTGCAGAATAATCAGCAGGGAAACCGGCAAGGGCCCAGACAAGGCCAATAATCTGGGACCCCAACCATAATAGAAATTTAAGGCCAAAGGAAGTAGTAACCGTACGTCCAACATCGGAAGAGATCGTGGATACGTTACAGACTTCAGATATATTAGGAGCTAATAAAGCTAAAAATATGGGGTACAATTTTAATAATAAAATAAAAATTATCAAACAGAATGATAAAGTAAATGGTTTAAATGAAGCAGTCAGTAAAATAACAAATAAAGCAAAGAAAATAATAGAAATGGGAGCAGGATTTTTAATAATCACCTTGCTAATTATACAGTTAGCATGTACCTCGATTGTAAAAATAATGTGTCTCAATTTTCAACGTTATAAAGCAAGGAGCGATAGTCTTAATATATCAGAATATATTACAGATATAAAGGCACTTGCAAATAAAATAAAACTAAAAGTATTAGCAAAATTTAAAATTTTTATGTCACAATTACAGGACAAGAAAGCAATACGTTCGTGGTTAACGTATAATTTTAATAATAACTATAAAAATACTATAAAGGAAGTATCCAATTGGGATTCAACCACGTTAAGTGATGTGTTCATTGAACTGCCTTGTGTAGAGGCGAGAAATGGAAAACTCATTTTACTGGTGGATACAGGAGCGGATACAAGCCTAGTAAAAGAATGTGTGTTAAAGGAAGACGCCATTATAAATGAAAAGGTTAAAAAAGAATTAAGTGGAGCATTTGGAGGCTGTATAACCACAATAGGGTCCACTAGCATATGCCATGATGAGGTACAGCCCTTACGTTTAACGCTACACGTTGTGTCACTTAAACAAGGGGTACCGGCGGACGGCATACTGGGTAGAGACAACATGTAGAACAGATCCATTATAAACACGCTCAGTAAAAACTTAACCTTATTTAATAACAATAAAGAATTTGTAATTAAATTGCCACTACTAGGCATCAAAAATGCAGAAGATCAAAGTATCAAAAATAGTATAACCATTGAAGCAAGAACGGTTAGAATAACACCGTTAAAAATTAAAACTAAAGTTATGACTGTGGTAGTTCATAAACAAGAGATTGCACCAGGAGTGTACCTGGGAGAAACACTAGCAAATGTGGAAAATAAAGAGGTCAAGGTACCAATCCTAAACTCGACGGCAAAAGATTTCAAAGGGCAAAAGGGCTCACGAAATCGTGAGAAAGAATCAGGAGTTACCAAAAGAGATAGCTAAAAGGCAGTACGACAGCAAACTAAATTTAGTAGAATTTAAAGTAGGAGATAGTGTATTAATTAAGAATCAGACTAGGAAAAATAAGTTTTCTCCAATATGGATAGGGCCATATGAGGTAGCAAAGATTAAAACTCCAATTACGACAGTTTTAAAAATTAAGGGAAAGGAAAAACCTTTCCACAATAACTTACTTAAGTTATATAATAGCAACTAAATAGGAAAATAGGACTAACTAGATAAATACATAGGAACCCACCAAAATAACTGAAACTAATAAAATAGAGTTAGGAGAACATTAAGTTAATCAGAATGGTCACCTTATTAGGAATAGGATACAGTAAATTAGTATAGAATAGGATTGATAGCATATATTATAGGATAGTATGAAACTAATGTTTTTAAGTTTATTACTAATAATTTTAATTTAACGTCTTACGTTTGAATAACGAATGAAAGTCATCAAATTTCATAATGAAAAATTCAACAAAGAATTAAAAAATAAAGCAGAATAGCGTTTGAATAAGCAACAACTTGTTTACTTACGCGTGAAACTATAAGAAAAGAAAACTCATGATAAAGTTCGTTGTTAATATTTGAATAATTTTTTTTTAATTGAACTTTTTAGTTTATATTTATTTCAATTGAAAATATACGGTACATGTAACTAGCTGTTCCGTTAAATAGACAGCCATAACTTTGCATTTGCAATTATGTTAATAAATGCACATGTAAGAATATGCCTGAAGAGTTAGTTCAGGCATATGACATTTACACATACTATACATATGTAAACACTCGCACCAAATGCTATATATCATAAGAAGAAAAGAATTCAGAGAAAAAAAAAGAAAAATGAAAATTTTTTCTATTTTTTAAATAATGAAGTGTAGTAGTAAAAGTTAGCACATGAATATGCAATGTAAAATATTAACGAATATCGTTAATAACAAATAAAGCAAAATTTAAGAATTGAGCGAGCAACGCAATCACTGCAACAAAGCAGGTGTAGAAGTAGAACAACCGAACGCGAGCACAATGCAGCGTCAGATAAAACAACAAAAACCTATAATGAATAACAACAAAAATAGTCAGAACAATAAGTAAAAGAAGTAAGAGAAAAAGAATTGTATTGTAAATATATACATAAATACGTGCACATATGAGAATATAAAGAAACTACTTAAAGTACACATAATAATTTTAAAAGTTAATTTAATTGTAATTTAGAAACAAAATATGTGAAACAGAAAATATGTAAAAAATTATGTTAGAAGTTAATTTAATTGTAAGTTCGAAATAAAATATGTACAGTTAAAACCGAAGTAATGAAAATAGAAAGGAAATAAGAAAATTAAAGGGGAAAGACATATAATGATAATAAAAATAAATAGATATAAAATCGTACATATTAAAGTAAAAGGAAAAATATCTAAATACTTGTACGAACTTTTTAAATACTTGCAAAGTTCACATTTATAATGAATAACCTATCGAATTATAGTCAACTACAATAAAGTTGATATTTATTGTAAGAATTAAAACTTGTATGGAATTAAAGAAAATATTAGAAATAGAATGTTATCAAGATAACATATTGCTAATTAATTAATATTTCTAAATTAAAGTTATATACGAATAGGATTTCAATTTTTCTTAATTGGAAACAAATTATAACTAGAATTAAAACATATTGTAAGAGAAAACCAAAATAGATAAAATTGATAATAACTTAATTGAGATAACAAAGAAGACAGCACGCAGAGAAGCTGACCTGAATGCCGATGTACACCCATCACAAAAGCAAAAGTGCAACCAAACACCACAACATGTCGACAACAGGGCGACGAAGAGCGGAACAGCTGATCAGCGTAGCGACACCAACCATCACAAACCAGGATAAAATTGTTGCAACTTTCAAAGACGTCTAAAAGCAGCAACAATCAGAAACTGACGAGATGACTTATAGTCAGCAGCCTTGAAACCATTACAATAACATAATAAGAAGATAGTCTCTGAAGAAAGGTAGCCGATCACCAGTATCATGACGCCATAGTACGGCAACATATTCAGTTACGGTAGCTTTGCAGTAATGCCCGCAAGTGACCTGCTTGTTTTTGTCACTATCTACGTTTAAGCGGGAGTTACGTCACGCGTATGCGACAGCAAAATCACGACGCAATAGCAGCGAGTAGACGAACAACTAATACAGTCAGAGGTTCGCCAGTTAGATTTACGGCGACATTTAGAACTTATGTCTTAAACACATAGAAATCGCACTGCGAATTATTCGGTGCGAACTGTCAAAATTACACGGTCTCTTATGGGAAACGAGAAAAAAATAAAATTACGTCGCTGCCTCTGCGCCACACGAACTGGATCGATCGCAGGCAGATGCGATTTATTCGCAGCCGTCGCTCTTGTTCTTCTTATTTTTGTGTGTTTATATCGACTTTTACAAGCCAAAACTTCGCTGCGGCAGAAGATTTCTGACAGTTCGCATCGAATAATTCGCAGTGCGATTTTCGTTCAAGGCATTATGGGGTAAGCGCGCTATACAGCATTACCCCAAGCGGCAGCACGATTCAAAATGCACCACCACAAGAAAAGATGTTGAAGATTGATGATGTTTTTTAAAAACGATGATTCCGGCAACATCTCAACCATCCACTACAGTTCGAGCGCACTACAATTGATCCCAATTGTGGGACAACCGACACTATAACCAACGAACAACCGGAGAGTATCAGCAGAACAACGGGAACTAAGGTCGAACGTTAACAACGGCCGTTCCGAGTATAGTCCCTACACCACGGCAACAACCACGTCAGATACATAGCAGCAGCATTCCCACAACAAATCGAGAAGAAGACATTAGTACAGCGGGGTGTACATCAACAGTAGCAGAAACGTCGACTTCAACATGTACATTCACAGTAACGTCGAGACCGACGTCAACGTCGACACCATCGTCAACATGCTCAGCAACAGCAGCGTCAAGCTCGAAATCAACGTCAACGTCGAAACCATCGTCAACATGTTCGTCAACAGCAACGTCAAGATCGACGTCAACGTCGACACCATCGTCAACGTGGACATCCGCAGCAACGTCAACGCCGACACCAGCGTCAATATGTTCTACACAGCAACCGCAAGTTCGGCATCGACGTCAACAACAAAATTTTATTTCATTTTAATTATGTTATTTTATTTTTATATATTTATTTTTTATTTTTTATATAAATTATTTATTTTATATAAAATTTGCTTATAAAACGCCAAACACGTATTATTACATACATACACTACATTAAGTACTATTACATAATATAGAAAGAACAGAGACACATAAGCCACCAAAACCTAATCATAAATGTACAAGAAAAATTTAATATCGTTTTATACGATACTTAATTTTCCTTCCCCTAGGGTGGAGGGATGTTGTATGTCGCGATCCCAATTTCCATCCAAGCTTTCGTTAAAGTAAACTTGAAAGCCAAGTTACACTTTCCGTGTAACTCCCAGCATTCTATAATTTATGAAACTTGAATGCAAACAATATACACTGGGGTGATTCGCTCAATAATGTAAATGGCAATGCGCTTTTGAGTTGGCTACAACACAATTATCTAAATTTTGCAAGATTTTCGGACTCTACTCCTTCTTATCTTAATGGTTCATCATTTCTGGACCACTTTTAATTTAGTTCAAATATTGTAAACACCATAAATCCAAATTTCAAAATTTCGACCCTTGCTTCTTTTTCAGATCATTTCCCTATTAAATTGCAGATAAAGTTCACTGATCTTGAGATTCTTTTTCATCCTCCAAATTATTTCACCTCCTTCAAAAGGACCAATTAGGATACGTTTAGAAATGATTTTGTTGGTGAAATACTAAATCATTATACCCTACACCTTAAGGTAAGGGTATATTCACTTTGTAACGAAATGTGTAACGCATAGAATTAGAGACGATAGGTATAGAAAAGTATATATATTCTTGATCAGCGTGACCTCCTGAGTCGATTTAGCCATGTCCGTCCGTCTGTCTGTCTGTCTGTCTGTCTGTTGAAATCACGATCACAGGAGAACCAATGAAGATATCGTGATGAAACTTTGCAGTTATATTGTTTTATGTGGTGGGCAGGTTGGTATTGAAAATGGGCAAAATCGGTCCACGGCCACGCCTATTTTTTATTAAAAATGTGATATCAGCGTTCGTTTTTGAGCTATTACAACAAAATTTCATTCCTGGGTATAGAGTACCATTATCCGTGAATGTGCCGTGAATATGGGCGTGATCCGCCCACTTTTAGGTTACACAGGCAAAAGAGGGTTATATTGTTAAATATTTATTTATTTATTTATTTATTTATTTATTTATTTATTTATTCCAGTTTAAATTTTGATACAATTACATATGGTACATTTGTGTATTCTGCTAAGCCCAGAAGGCTTTTCTGCAGCACAAATAAATACATTTTGACATATTCATAATTCATAATTGTGGTTGTTTGATTATTTTAAGAATTATACAGGTTACTTATAAATATAAACTAAATTAAAGTAAATTCAATAAATAGTAGTAATATCTAGTAGATAGTAAGGACGTTAATATCATGTACGTATACTTTAAGATGTTTGTGTAATGACATATTGTGACCTCTTATTCAATCATTTTCATAAATCAGATGTTTCTTTATAAGTTTTTTTCTCTTATATACAGAGCTTATATTTCTTAACTCCGGTGGTAGCTCATTCAGTAATTTTGGGATTGTTATGTTTAAAGTATTTTTTCCGTAATTATTGTGAAATTGATCAATTTTGTATTTTCCTTCATGTTTTCTCCTGGTTTCATACGGATGATCAATAGCATTTCTAAAACGCTCATGCTGATAAAAATCAGTTATTGTGATGTGCCTAAATATTTGACTGACATTCATCAGTTCAAGTTCTCTGGCAAGTGTTCTTAACCCTCTATCCTTATTGATTTTTTTAGCCAACACTTTCAGAATGCGCTTTGACCATTTTGAAGTTGTTTGCAGTGAATTGACGATCCCCAAGCAGTAATGCCGTGCCGCAGGTGTGATTCGCAAATTGACAGATATGCTTGTTTAAGGACATTGTACGAACACAGATTACTTAAATGATACATGAAGTACGAAGATTTTCTCAGCTTTTTTTTAACAGCCTCTATATGTTCACGCCAACTAAGATGTTTGTCCACAACTACTCCAAGATACTTATACGTTTCTACAACTTCAATGAACGTGGTACATTTATCACTTAGATTATTCGTATCCATTTTCCAGTTTGTATGAAGGCAGTCTATGTTGTGATATTTTATCTTTATCTCGCTGTACAGTATATGGGGCGGTCTTACATGCATAATTTTAGTTTTTTGAGCATTTAATGCTAAGCCGTTATCATGGGACCATCTTGTGATTGCATTGAAGTCAATCTGCATTCTTTGGACAGCTATGTTGAGTTCTCTGTTGGAAACCACGATTGCTGTGTCGTCAGCATACGCAAATGCACAACTATGTTTGAGGGTATTTAGCATGTCATTTGTATATATTATATACAGCAATGGGCCCAACTTTGAGCCTTGAGGTACACCACTATTTATTATTATCTTTTTGCTGACTTCATTACTCACTTTTACACGAAAGGACCTAACATTTAAATAATCCTGGAACCATTCAAGGATTTGGCCACGAATTCCCACGCGCTGCAGTGCTCGTAGTAAGTTCGTATGTGATAGAGTGTCAAAAGCTTTGCTGAAATCAACAAATATCGCTAAACTATGCTGACCTCTGCTTAAGCGCTCGTTTAAGTTGTTTGCAAATGTTCCTAAAAGTTTATTAATGTTTTTCCCGCTTTGGAAACCATATTGGTTGGCATGTATTATATTATATTTTTGTATAAAACTTTTTAGTCGCCGCGCTACTACTTCTTCGAGTATTTTTTCGAGTACCGGCAATATTGATATTGGTCGATAATTCTTAAAATCGGACTTGCTACCACTTTTAAAAATAGGTCTAACAATAGCTTCTTTTAGCGCTTTTGGTATTATACTCGTTGCTAAACTTTGTTTTATAATTTTTGTCACCATTGGTGTAAAGATCGCAGCGTTGTTCTTTAAATCTATTGCCCTTATACCATCACATCCTGGACTTTTTTTAATGTTTAGATTCTGTATTATCTCATATACTTCTTGTTCATTGATATCACTTATATAGATTGTGTTTTCAGTCAAATGGTTTGCAACAGAAATTGTTTTAATTGCACATTCATGGACCGTTTCTTTTACATTGTTATCAAATGTTTCAGCAAAAGTGTTTGCTAGTAATTCTGTGTTTTTATGTTCAAAATTTTGTATTATTGTTTCATCCACATTTCTTTTATTTTTACCGATAATTTCATTAACTATTTGCCACGTTTTTTGCATGTTATTCCTATCTTCATAAAATCGATTTAAGAAGAAATCATTTTTTGCTTTAACTATTTTCTTATTCACAATGTTCCGAAACACTTTATATTCTTTTTCTCTGACGGAGTCTGAGGGTTTGAGTCGCCATCTTCTATATAATTTGTCTCTTTTAACACAGCAAGTTATTAGCTCATTGTTTATCCATGGATTTGGTTTTCTTTGTTTTTTAATTGTTATTTGTTTGCGCGATTTGTTATATATTTGTTGAAGCGTCAAATGAAGCTCATTATATATTTTACTCACATCGTCGATTTCTAATAGTATGTCCCAATTCGTATCTCTGATAAGGCAATTTACCCTATAGTCTAATATTTTAGTGATTTGTTGTTTTTGTTCACACCTACAAGATTTCGAGAGTTCGATAGAACACAAAAGGGAGTAATGATCGGAGACATCAGTTTGGACCACAGCAGCTTTTACATCGTTCCCATTAACTCTTACAAGCAGATGATCAATGCATGATCGTGTACCAGGTTGATATCCACTCTTGTATTTTCAGTTATACAGTTATGCATACCACTTGATGAGAGCATTTCTAAGTACGAGTTGATATTGTTGTTGTCATACTTGTTTATGTCGATATTCATGTCTCCAATAATAATCATTTTGTCTTTTTTTCCAAAATTATTTATTGCTTGCTCAAGCTCATCCGTAAAGAGATGGATATTTAAAGAGGGCGGTCTGTAAATGGGAATCAGAACAATTTTTTCGTTGTGCACATTTAGTATTATTTCTAGAGATTCATAGTATAGAGTATTGCAAACGCCATATGATACTTTTTGATAATTAATTGTGTCTCTCACATAGATATATAAAATATATAAACTTCCTGAATAAAACTTTAAATAACAGCTTGTTTTCCAAAAAAACATTATTACATCAAAACTGGGTGCGGTCCGCCCACTTTTACCCTACATATACAGTATAGCAGTATGAAAAAAAGTTTATTACCACGGAAATAAAGTTTAAATGAACACAATAATAAAACAACTAAGCTAGTTATTTTGTTTTGAAAAAGGTATTGACCACGCCTACTATTTATACAGAGGCGTAGCTAGGTCTCATGGAGCCCGGGACGGTTAATCAACTTGTAGCCCCAAAAATGCCTAGAATGCAATAAGTCAATACTTGATTTCCACAACTGCCGCCCCCGACATTGTGCCGCCCAGAGTGGACCGCCACCCCCGCCCCGCCCTAGCTTCGACACTTTTTTCAAAACTTTTAGGTGTAGGGTATCTAAGATTCGGTCAGGCCGAATATAGCTTTCTTACTGGTTTTCCTTCCTCTTCTCGAAACTTAAATAACCCTGAAATAGACAATTTTATTTCACAATTCACCAGTTCTTTAAACTCAATAATTGCACTTCATTCCGATGAAATTCTTAGTCGGGGCCAAAAAATGGTTATTTCTGACAATGTCAAACATTTATTGCAAATCAAGTGTCGTTGGCAGAAAAATTTGAAACGTATTTACCACAATAATATGAACCGTTCAAGCCCAGACTACCTACTTCTGTCTGTTCATTTTACGAATATTTATAAGGGATGTCATCCAAATAGAAACATTTCTTATATTGAGAATTCATTATCCAGCTTTTTCGCCCAAATTTCACCAAACACCTACATTTTTAGTAATAATTTATCAGCACTTAATTACACCCATCTTCCAAATTTGACATTTTTGGACGAAGTTATTACTTTTGCTAATAATCTGAATAGTAAAAAATCCTCTGTATTGGACAAAATTTCAAATTTCTTACTTAAGAAGTTTCCCATGAAGGCTTTTGAATATATTTCGATAATTTTTAATAATTGCTTGGGCAATTCATATTTTCCTGACTCTTGGAAAATCTCTAAAATTATTCCTATTCCAAAAAAGACTAACAACTTGGAGATAAATAACCTGAGACAAATCTCTTTGTTGTCTAATCTAGGAAAACTTTTCGAAAACATAATCCGGGAAAAAAATGAGCAGCGTTTTAGACTCATCTTATATTCCAAATTTACAGTTTGGTTTTAAAAAAGGCCACTCGACAGTTGACGCTTTACTAAAATTCCAAAATGATATAGTGTCCGCTTACGCAATCGTCGATGCACAGTTGCAATTTCCTTAGATATCGAAAAAGCATTTGATCACGCATTTCATAATGGAATACTTTTTAAAATTGTTCAAATAGGCTACGATCCCTCAATGATTACATTGTTTAAAAGCTTTTCTAAGAATAGAAAATTTTCTGTTAATTTTAATGGTAATCTGTCAAATTTTGGCAAAGTAAGTTGTGGTGTACCTCAAGGTTCCATTTTAGCTCCTCATCTTTACAATATTTTCATGTTTGATTTCCCACATCTTGGGCAAAATTTAACAGGTCTTTTGTATGCTGACGACTCTCTTCTCTATTCTCATGATGAGTCCCCTTTATTGGCCTTAAACCAAACTGTTCAACATCTGGCCATAGTTCAACGTTTCTACGAAGACTGGGGAATCAAAATTAATACATCAAAAAGTGAAGCCATTTGCATCAGAAATGCTTCAGGAAACTGTAAATCATTTGTTGTTCCGGAAAGCAAAACTTTACGATACTCGTTAAATAGCTCTGAAATCCCATTTAAAAATACTATAAAATATCTCGGAATTAACTTTTACAATCTTTTAAAATTTAATAAACACGCGAGAATTGTATTAAAAAAAGCTTATCGAATTTTAGGTGCCTTTTCAAATATTTTATGTAACAGAAATTTTCCACGGAAAACCAAACTTTTACTTTACAAAACCTGCATAAGATCTGTAATCTTATATGGCTTTCCTATTTGGTTTAACGTTTCTCCTACGGTATTTATAAAATTTGAAATTTTGGAACGCAAAGTTTTAAGGCACAAAACGTTACTAAAACCATTTCGTTTATTCGGAGGCTAAGGTAATTCCAATCTTTACGTTTCTGACATCTTAAATAGATTTGTCAATAGAATCGCTAGTCATGAGAACAATTGCATGATTGATATTTTCAATCAAGAAAGAGTTCAAGCCAGCAACCATAGCACTTTGCATGGAATGTATTGTGGAAGCTAACTTTCAGTAGAACGATCCCAAACCGTAAAAAAAGGTTGGCTTAGAAAAATAAAAGATCTAAAACCAAACGCGGAAGAATTAAATTGGGAACGATTCTTCAGAAGGCTTACTGTACTTTGCATAATCTTAGGTTCTCGGCTGCATCGGTCCCTCTGTCAACTCGCCGTAATATTACACTCCAGCTAGTAATGCCTATTTTAACTTCATCGGAATTGATTTATTGTAAATTGGACTCGATATCTCTTTATAAATTGAATATTCTGCTAAATAATCTTACTCGCTTTGTGCATGGTTTAAGACGATGTGATCCTTTAGGTGATTTGAGATATTCCTTATTCGGTTGTGATGTCAGCAGATACCTAAATTACAGTAATGTTGTCTTTTTGCATAAACTAATTTACTCTGGCATTCCTGAATACCTTTTTGTGAAATTAAAGTTTGGACAATCTCAGCGTAGTAGGTCTCTTGTTGTTCCGGCCTACAGATACTTAAGTAGTGATCGTCTATTTTTCGCCAGCACTATTAAGTTATGGAATAGGATACCCATTCATATAAGAAACATTGTTGAGGGAAGCAGTTTTAAGGTGTTGGTAATGCGGATTTTACACTATGAACATTTTTTTTGGTCGATGAACCATTTCTGCTCTCTCTCAAAATTTTGTTCAGAATTGTAATTACACATGAAGCAAACAAATATCAATATTTACAAATACAAAGCAAAGTTACGGAGTTGCTTTGTGTATTTTTTTCTTATTATGAAGTACCTTTTACCAATAAAAGTACAGTTATTTCAATCCTAAACGCGAGTACTATTTCGTTTCAACACACTAAAACACCGTTTTAATCGAAGTTTGTTGTCGTCGACCACAAACATTTTGTTTTGCTTCCCAAAAGTTCATCCTCTCTGGATGAACTCAACTCTGAAAGCTGAGAGCGTAAGGTTGACAGCTTTGTACAGAAAGCGAAAACAATTTTAAACTTATTTCGAACAATGTTCGTAGTGTAATATCTGCGTAAGGAGTCACTATACAGTATGATGTAATGCTACTTTGCTTTATCTCTCCGCTAGCACGCCTGTCGCTATTTCCTTTGTATTTTCTCTATCCTTTCTATAACCTACACACGAAGTGATGAGGGTATATTCACTTACTGCTGCCGTTTGTAACGCATTAAAGGAGGCGTGACAGGTATAGAAAAGTATATATATTCTTGATCAGCGTGACCTCATGAGTCGATTTAGCCATGTCCGTCCGTCTGTCTGTTTGTCTGTCTGTCTGTGGAAATCACGATTACAAGAGAACGAATAGAAATATCTTCATCAAACTTTGTCTTTGGTATTAAGTATATAATTTAGTTTAGGAGATGCACTCTCAAATTATGTAAGCTCCGGGAACAAGAGCGATTTGTTATTGTCAAATTATTGTTAACAGCAATTTATCTCTTTATCCTTAAGTGAGATACTGTTTTGTTACATGTTTTTCAAACAACACGTTATAGTCTTTAATTTTATTTACAATTTGTTAATTGAATTAATAATATTATAACGTTATACAAAAATAGGCTCAATAAAACTTCAAACTATAAAATCTAATAAATGACAAAAATATAACTATTTCAGATGCAGAAATCAACAGAGAGAACTTTGTGGTCGATGGAGGCGGAATTAATGCTGCTGGACCTCTGGCAAGAAAACATTGACGGCCTGCGCAGACTCCGCAAAAATGTCCATATATATAGGGAGATGGCGGCGGATATGGTCCATTTCAACAATTTTGAATATTATTGCTATATTATTCATTGTATTATAAATTAAAGCGATGCACAATTTTAAAAATAGCTCGGTAAATATACAAACACAAAACAATAGATGTTTATTTCTTCTTTTTTATGTATAAAAACACTAAATCAGCTGATCGATTTTCGAACACCTTAATCGGATTAAATATTTTTATGGAAACAGGCTATTAAGGTGTAGGGTATAATTATGGCAAAACGACTCATGTGGTACATAATAAAAAATAAATTCATAAGCAATAATCAAGTTGCTTTAAAAACGGGCATAGTACAGCAGACGGTGCTTCTGATCTATGTGCTTCTGGATCAACTCGAGGCTTGGGGCGTCGGTCCTGGCATTTTTATCTTAGTTAAAAAGTTCATGACGGGTCGCAAATTTCGGGTGAGAATAAACGGTATATCTACGAAATGTCACACTCTGGAAAATGGGATCCAAAAGGGGTCTCCGTTGTCGGTTGTATTATTTATATATTGTCGGACAATTAAACAAAATAATACCTAACTATAGAACTATTGACTTATATATTTATACAGATAATGCAATAATCCTTACTAAAGAGAAAGATATAACCAACGTTAATAACACTTTTGAAAAGATAATAAGATATAAATAATTGGGGTATACAATCTGGTGTAACCCTATCAATCGGTAAATGTAAAATTTTACATGTCTGTAATAAACATAATTGTGTATATCCTGATTTGAATCCTAATAATTTAACTACTGCAAATATTATGGGGTCATTCTGTATCTTTCAACGGAAACGTCAGTGAACGTTCCCAAACGAACGCCGTGTTTTTAAATTTCTATTCACTAGCTTTTCCAATGGATTTCGTTGAGCGAACTCGGTTTCGTTCAACTTTCCAGGCAACTTCAACCACCAAACGGTTGGCTGTGCATACATATTCTACACTTGTTTATGTTATACAGACAGTTTGCTCTTTTCGTCTTATAAGTAATTGTATGCGTTCAATAATTTTGTTTTGTGATCTCTTTTTCTCGCGTCATTACAAGCATCGTGACATGTTATAAATTATAATATGCTTAAATAGTTATAAATAGTGATGTATTGAAAATAAATTGATAATAATTGAAAATAAATAATAAAAAATTGATAATAATTGAAAATAAAAATTGATAAAGGCATAATGAAATTTGAAGAATTTTCGTCGTCGAGTAGCTCGGAAGAGTAGGATTCAAATCCGAACACTTGTGCCAAGTTCGGAACAGAGAAATTAGGAGCAATGGCAGTGTACTGGATATGCCGCATCAACAAATATAACAAAAAACAACACACCTTATGCTCAGATCGCAGGCAAACGTTTGCTTTTTTTTGTACGTTCGATTTGACAAAGAAACACGGGTGCGTTTCCATTCTTAAAAGGTACTGAATTCCGTTTTCCAGGGCAAACACACAAACAGCGTGGAAAGTATTGTTGTAAATAGGAAGGAACGGCGATTGCCGCTTCAAAATAAATAAGAATCGTCGGCGTACGCTGAGCAGCATTTCGATCAGCTGTTTTACGAAAAACAGAAAGCAAAACGGGTGTAAACGTTTCCGTTGAAAGATACAGAATCACCCCATTAATGATTTAAATATTCTGGTTTTATCTTTGATAAGACATTTAACATTTAAACAAAATTGTTTATATTTAAGAAAAAGCCTAGCTGCTAGGCTTCATATACTAAATTACTTCTCGGATACGCTTGGTACTCTCGTCCAAGGCTCGGTACACGTCGTTGAGCTTGAAGTCGAAGATTAACTAGGACCATAATTGAATAATTTTTCACGAATTTTCTAAAAAAACCTGTCAAACTCAAACCTTTAATGAATAACAGGTTTACTGGCGATTTTTTGGGTAAGTCTGTCTTTGTCCATGCTATTGAGCTTAGCTATTGCTTATCTAAGTCAATGCATCGGGTAACTTTGTGAAACAAAATTGCCGAGCCCTTTATTTTGTCGCTATATTACCGTTTCTTTGTTGTTTACTAAGAAAAATCACTCGAATTTCTCACTTATACACTTCATCCTCTTTAGCCGAATACATTCCTTCCCCAATGCATTTGATTAAGTTCCTTATGTTTTCCTTTCAAGCCACTGTGTTCCGGATATCCTACGGAAGAAAAGGACTTTCTCACACTCACGGGTGTGTCCTGGTTCAGGCCTGGTTTCACCAACTTGGTAGTAGATTACAAAATCAAAACGAATGCAATTTTGATTACCCTCAATTATATAAGGGAAACCGAAAGTGCTTCCCCTCGAAAGGCCAAAAGTAAGGTCTTTGGAAACTCAAGTCTTTCCCGGCGGAAGGCGTTAACTTTATATGGGAGGAGCAGAAGGGCTTCCCTGCGGAAGGCCTTAATTTATATCAGGAAAATGCTGGTTAGGTTAATCTCCTGTTTACGGAGCCCATAGTGAATGATAGTGCATTCACCGATGACCGAAGTCGATAGTAATATATAGGAATATTAGTGATGCCCTAAGCCGATAGTGAATGATAGTGCATTCACCGATGACCGAAGTCGATAGTAATATATAGGAATATTACAGATGGCTGAAGCCGATAGTGCATTCACCGATGACCGAAGTCGATAGTAATATATAGGAAAATTACTGATGGCCTAAGCCGATAGTGAAGTCGGAAGATTGTTAAGATCTTCGGATAAAGCTTATATACTCAGCTCATAAAGCTTATACTCAACGCACCTCAAACTCGGATGGTTTTGCCGCAGCCTTTTATGAGCAGCTTGCCGTAAACGGCATGCGAATTGGTTTAATCATGAGTGCAAACTACAAGCATCGATTGTCATATTGTACATTGAGGGCAATCGGGAATTCCGCCGGAATTTTTTATCCGTCGAAAATTTCCTTCCTCTCGTAAAAATTCCTTCTATCGTGACTTCGAAATGTCCAAATTGTCAAACGTCACTGCAAAGTCTTAGATTAGAATGAGAAATATTAGGGTTTGAAAATCAGCCAATGATTTGAAATGAAATAACCATTATTTTTTAATATTATTTTTTCCGATGTTAAGTCGAATTTTTATAAAATGGCATTCCCGTCTAAACAGGGGCAAATTGACCCCCCTCCTAAACGATTGTTTTCGTGTTTTGACCCAACCTACACGTCCTGGTTTTTTTAACCTTCTTATGCGAAACACCCTGTATATAATTGAGCATGAATTGTATCATATATATGTACATTTGTATTGTTACATCACCGCTTCTAGTCTTGCCGTGGATAGCTTATCTCTGGGTTTGTGGGCGTGGTTCTCAACCCATTTCATTCGACTGCGTGTTGTAACAATAAATCCTCTTGTCGTCAAACAAAAGAATCTCCTTTTTTCTGTTTCTGAAACTAAACCGCCTTAACCAATTCAACCATTCATCGAGGTGACTATATTTTCTTGACTACATTTTCACCTTCGCTTCCCCTCCTTCGTCCCACCATTCCACCGTCCAATAATAAAATTTAATGTCTTAAATAATTCATGCTTTCGTTGGTGTTTTTATTCGCATGTTTATATATTTGCTTTTTTTGTTTTCCACACAATTGTAATCTTAATACCTATTTTAATCTTTTAATAAATTTTCCTAATTTTATTAATTCTAGTATATATTATATACGACACTTGAATACGATTTATGTGGAGACGCAACCGAACTTCTCAACTGATATTTATTTTACTATTACTTTCGATTTGGCTTTTTTGTTTCTTTACGCGCGAAGAGCTCACCGGGATACGCTATGCGAACTTTCAAAACAATCACGATTCAAAAAAAATGGGGCTCGTTTATCTAGCCACCGGTTTCGCCTTTCCTTTTTTTTCTTATACACAAAAAATCTTTAAACTTAATCTAGAGTACGTAACTCGGTTATACAGCCATACATATATACTTAACACTAAACAATCTACAATATATATATGCTCTTGCTTTCTCTTCTCAGGTTATCTGGACGGCCGCTCATCGATCGCAAATTCTCATCGAATGTCGTTGTTTAAAGACAGTAAAAAAATGTATTGTTCTTTTCTTTCACTTGCTTTCACGGTGGAGGTCAACTGCCTTTACGTACACTTATCTACATGTATATACATATAGGTGTACCGCTGCCTATAGCGCATATATGTACAGCGAATCGAAGTTACGCGGGAAATTTTTGCTTTTACTTCTTCTTTTTACTTTTACTTTTTCTAATTTTACTTTTTCTTTTCTAATATGCTGCAGATTGCGAATGGGGTGACCGCTTTATATATGCGACCTTATGTACTCTATCTAGGTATTTGTGTTTATATATGAAACGATTTTCGGGTATAGCGGAAAGACGGCCGTTATTTTGTATTAGAACTTGTATTTTTGCTTGATTTGCTCGTTAAAATTCCCTTTCATAATTTTTACTTATCTTTATGGTGCGGTTCCCAGCATCATGCTCTTTTCGACGACCTCTACGTCCTTTCCTGCGTCACAACTCTTTCGGGTCCAGGTTACTTCCGCTTTTCTATGTTTTTTTCCCCTTGTTTGGCCTGGGAAAAATTTTCTAATTAGCAAACTGCACTACCTTTCTCAAATTCCTACTTCTACGTTCATCAATTTAAATTTCTTTGTCATGGCTTTACATTTTTATTAACTACGTTAAATTTATAACACAATTTTCTTTACTTTACCTCGTCTTTCCACTATCCGCTTCCTGTAAAATTCTTTTCCTTATGTACTGGTAGTGTATATTTAGCGTACAATAACGCTTTTTCTTTTCTTTTCTCAGTTTCAAAAATATATAAAAACCTTCACCCTTATATTTTTCTATCAACCGCTGCAGTCACCAGTTCTTTTAGCAATGATTTCGCTGATCTTAACTAATTGTTCATTAGCTTCGATTAACTTGACTCAGTTTCCCTTTCCTTTATTTATTTACCAGTTTTAATTCTAATTCATCTATACTCACTACCACCTGTTTTCTCTACTTTGTTTTTATGTTGGTATAGTTGATATCTATGAGTATTTAAGCTAGTTGAGCTGCTCTTGATATTGGTAGACCGACCCTTCTCTTTATTGGTTCGTGCGTTCACTAACCTGAGAAACATACCCTCACTACACCTTTCACATTCCATCCCATCATGAAAGCTGTGTACTTAGAACCTGTTCGATTTGTGATTTCTACTTTATTCACCACGCTGAATAAACTATACAAGACAACACGAAGGTTTGACATCTGGTGATTTTACGAAAAATCGACTGTCGGTACAAGCACATCAAACACCAAGACGCATTCTATTTTAATATTGAAGTTTTCTTTCAATTTCTTAGTTGACCCGGCAAAAGTTAAGCTGCCATATAAATTGTTTTTAGTGAATATTTTGGTTGTTATGTAAAAAAAATTAAAACTGCTAATATTTTCGATCCCGACTATAAAAAAGCAACTCGAAAAATAAAAAATTTTTGCCGGTTATATTGCTGTCTTATAAATAGTTTTCTTATCGGCCCTTGTATGTAGCTGTTCCCTTGGCATCAAGCATAACATATATATGACTCATATTTGAATTTGAGGCCATGACAATGAGGACATTCTTTGTCCATAACACCAATGAGCACTTCTGGATGAGCGAAATATTCAACATCTGACTCGTACTAGAATGCGAGATGACGGAACGAAACGGATGTATATGCTCGATGTATTTGTTGGCGTTGTTGATCATTTGCTCTGCGTGTGTTCACTACGAATCGGCGCGCTTGTCTCCGTTCCGTTGGTGATTTCGTTCAGGTCGTGCCTCTTCTGATTGAGATAAACGCAATCGCAACATGCTTTCACGCACCTCTTCATTATCTTGATAGATTTGTTCGTCTGTCCTTTCTGCTCTATTATTTAGTATATTTGTTGCATTATTCGTTTGACGACACAAATGGGCCGCCTTGCGTCTTACTGGCATTGTTCACTGTAACACGGACAAATATACCAAATTGATTTATTTATTGATGGTACATCGATAATGTATTTGTTCAACCAACCTTCCACAATCATAAAACACGTAATAGATTGCATATAAATTCAAATAAATCGTACAAAATTTTTCACGTCAAAATGACGCAAAGCTTCTCGTAAATGACTTGAAAGTTCTATAAGGCACGCCAGCTGTCAGCAACATAATTAAATTCGTTTTAGGTGAAATACGAATGTTAAACTAAAATCGCGATTAACTAATGGTAGGGTGAGGGTAGAAGGGTAAAATATACTTTACGACCTATTCTCACACCTACCAAACATACACAAAAAATTTCATTAAAATCGGTCAACGAGTTTCGGAAGAGTGCGAACACAAACACGATACGAGATTTTTATATATATAGATTATACGAGTATATATAATTTGTAAGCAATTAAATGGAATCAGAGACGAACACTAAAGTATAATTTTGCTTATAATTTAACTAATAACTATGTGTATATACATATAAATTATACCTTTATTTACTATATAATTTTAACTTTTTCCACTCAAACTTCGATTTTACAGGTGGTCCAGTAACATTTAATTACTTTTCTACCATAGTCCAAAACTTTCCAACCCCCTCCCTGGTCCGTTTGGTGTATCCAGAGGCAATAACCAATTTTTCATTGTTTTTTCAATTTGTCCTTTAAAAAAAGGTCAATTAAAAAACTGCATGTTTTAAAATATCTGCCTCTGTTTTTTTTTAACTGATAATTTTTTCAGTTACATGTTGTCACTTCAAAATTCCGAGTCATAATAACGACGGAAAAATTTACAGAAATTCGCTAAAAAAACTGATGATATATGTGTGACGAAACTGGTTTCGTGTTGTTTCTTTTGCCTTTGTTGATGAGTGTAAACAAGAGTGCAAATAGATGGCATATTTGAAACTCGCCAGATATCATTTCTCTCTGATATACTGATTTAAAAACTGTTACTTCTATGAAAGTAAACTAATGTCAGTAATATTAAAAAATGTTCTCATTTCTATGTAAATGTAAACTTCTATGAGATCTTGTTGTAAATTAAATACTCTTTATTTCTAATAATCTTCATAAGCATATAACTTAATTTCCTAGTCTAAATAATACGTAATAAGTATTTTAAAAATATCTAATTATCTGTAAGCCCAGGTAGCCAGCGCTCGCTAAACTCTCATTGTAATACTATTTATTATTGGATTAAATAAATAAATAAAACTGTAAAATAATGATTATTTTCGGTCCCTGATTATAAGGTATGTGTGAATTAATGTAATCCAAAATTAAACAAACTAGAATCTGTACAGGTCAGGAACATATATATAGGGTGTTTCCCATAAGAGGGGACGAAAGTCTAAGGCGTGTATGTTGGGTCGAGACAAGAAAAAAATCGTATGATTTTTCGCGAAAAATGAAATGAAAATCGCGTTTATACGGGAGGAACCATTTTCTAAAAATCCGATTTAACATCGGAAAAAAATATCAAAAAACTACAGTTACACCTAAATACTGCATTTGAAAGACAAATATGTGTTCCTTAATCTCCTTTTTAAATTAGGTACCTACACTACCCGCCAAAAGGTTTCTTAATGGTTTCTTGTTGTATATTGTTCCAGGATTCCAACAATGCATTCCACATTTCCTTTATCGACGTAGTGGCTTTTTCTCGCACCCTTCGGTCCAGCTCATCCCATAAAAGGTCTATTGGATTGAGATCGGCTGACTGGGAAGGCCAAGGCTTGTTCTCTAGATAGCCTCTGCACAATTTGGATCTGTGTTTGCGATCGTTATCTTGCTGCATCACGAAACCTTCGCCGATCAATTGTAGGCCTGATGGTATTGCATTGTGGTGCAGTATATTTCTATACTCCTCCCTTCGCATAATTCCATCGATTCGAAATAAATCGCCTACTCCATTGCTTGAGAAGCATACCCAGACAATAACGGACATGCAGCCGCCGGGCTTCACTTGGTATTACACACTTCGGCAGCATCTTCTCTTTGGCACTACGTTTGACGAAAATTCTTCGATTTGATTCAAACAGATCGAACTTTGATTCGTCAGTCCAAAGAACATTTTTAAAGTCCTCTTCGGTTCATTTCTTATAGGTTAGAGCACCATTGAAGTCTTCTCTTTCTATTTCGTGGTCGAAGTAAGGGTTTTTCTTTAGCAATCCTTCCACAAAGACCAGCATCTCTAGCCACCTTATTACAGTTGTTAGTGACACCGGGTTTGATCGACTGTTATTGATCTCGGCTTGTATTTTTGGAGCCGTTTTTCTTCTGTTCCATCTGCTTAATTTTGTCATTGCTCTATCTTCACGATTTGCTGTCGATCTTGGCCTTCCGGACCGCGGAAGGTCAAGAGTTCGGTAATCCTTGTACTTTTGTATGGTGCGATGCACAGAACTAGTCGAAATTTTTAATTTTTGCTGTATTATCCGCTCGGAATTGCCTTCCTTATGAAGAGTAATCACTGCAGATCTAATATCAATTTTATTTTTTGGCATGATTTCTGATTTTTTAACATTTGGTCAGTTTGAATCTCGAGGAACAAAGAATGGTGTCAATATTCTAGGTCAGCCTTTTATACTTGAAAATGTATATTATATACATTAGGTACATTATATTTTTCTTTGAACATCAGCAAGCAAAAGTTATTTAAATCTAACCATTACTTTTTAATATTATTTGTTTTCCGATATTAAGTCGGATTTTTATAAAATGGCCCCTCCCGTCCAAAAGGGGGGAAATTGTCCTCCCCCTCCCATACGGTTTTTATTCTTGTCTCGACCCAACCCATATGCCCTAGTCTTTTGTCCCCTCTTATGCGAAACACCTTGTATATATGTACATGTTACATATATACATATTACATTTTAATTCACAGATACGTTTTAATCAAAGACCGAAAATAATTGTGAATATACATATGAATTCTATTATATGCGTGATGCATGTACACCACCCATATTTTTACGGATCGTATATAATTTTTTTTATTATTGTTGATTTTGGTCATCTCCATTTTTATTCTTAAAGCCTAGTTCTTGAAGCACTTCAATAAATTTTCTATTTTCTTGCATAATTGTTAATACTTCTTTTTCCTGTTGTTGCATAAACTGTAACAGAGAAATTATATAAATATTTTAAAAATCGACTGAGTAAGAAAAATGCATGACAATATACTCTTAAATGTTTTATACGCTGCAGTTTTGAAATGTTGTAGTCATTTTCATGAGTTCTAGAATCTGGCTTAGTTTCCAATTCTGATTTAACATTATACAATACATCCCGTATTTCGTTTAATTTACGATCACAATCCCTCACATCCTTTTCCAAAATTTGGGTTTTTAAATAAACCGTTTGTGCCAGTTTATACCAGTCTGCCAAGCATTCCGCCATTTGTGCTACAGCAGGTTTGACGTCATCGAGTAGAAGTATTTTTATACGTTTGCCGTTGCGGTCTACCTATTATAAAGATTGAGATTAATTAATTTAGATTTCATGTTAAGACGATCGATTAGGTTACTTTTAATAGGATAAACTTTAAAAGGATAGGAAGGCGCAGCGAAACACTTCGGGTCCTATGACAAGTATGGCTAAATGTAATGTGAAAACTGGATGTGGAATCGAGTCGATACGGCACACAAAATCATTAGGACATCATCGATGATGTCATGATGATCTTTACCACTGGGATTGTTTTGTAGTTTCTGAGTAAATTGAAAATTACGAAAAATCCTTTTTCACACAAAAAAGTATATTTTTCTTAGGTATTTGTTCGCCTCATTGCAGTTTTATTTGAATGAATAAACACTTTATTTTTATTTATTTTTAATAGCTTTTAATTTTTTTTGTAAGAATACCATTATAAAATTATCTATCATTGTATTAGTAGGGCCCATTTTTTAATAATGTTTAAATCGCAACTTGCTCAATCAACATGAAGACTCTGGTTCAATGAAAGGCTCCACATTGCCTTCCAATTCCTGTGTACTGGTATATAATGTGAGGTTACCAAATTTTTATTAGCTAGTTCAGATAGAATCGAAACTAGTTTCGACTTTATTACATAGCAGTCCAGAGCTTTAAGAGTAGCATACGAGTAAATTATGTTTTCTTTCAAGTTTGTTTGCCGATCAAAAATCGCAGGCATATTAATTTCCAATATATTAGCTTGAAATACAGCCGTATTCATAGGTGAAATTAAAGTGTAATCTACACCGTGCGTACCGAAGTAATGTGTCGGAAGGGTGTCCCCCAAAGGCAAAACAAACTCCTCAGCTTACTCCACCATTTTAAAGATTCGTAGATGGCCTTTGGAGTTTCTCCGCTTATTGTCCATTCCATTATGATATAGTCGGTGTAGACTTAGATTCGCGAACATTTGTACGTGAACAAGCAGAACCATTTAAATCAAAATTTTGTATAGCCTCATGAATAATTACAACTAAAATTGATAGTGTTTCCATTAAGAAAAATTACGTAGAATCTGAATCTGAAATTACTGCATAAATTTGTATAATAATAATAATACATAGATGATGGATTCATACATCTATTAAAGTTAAATAATCTAATCAATGTCAAACAGTCTTGTAGGCGTAGAAGCGAGAAAATTACTTGATTTTGTGTGCCCAATAAAGGATATTCTTCCTGATCCATATAAGTTTTAGGAGGTCAAAGATGCATTACAATGTTTTCATTGGTTTTCTATTTCTGATTTAATATTTGTTCATAGTTGAAGAGCCATATAGTTAATAGCTATTTTGTATGTAATTTCGACATTACTACACCAGGGAAAATTAAACCTTAATTTAAAAGCAACTTAAAAATAAAATCTGATTTCTTAATAAATAATTATAATAAACTGAGGAACATTCTATTCACCCGTAGTAAAACTCCGTAATTATTAGATACTAATTTTGTTAGATATTATAAAGATCTTTAGTTAGTAAACGATCTACATAAACCATGATAAATTACAATTTTGATATTTAATTTTCTGTTGCAAATATTAATTCCTGTACTGAGAACTGGTGAGTCTGGGAAAGTTTTTCCTATAGGTGGGGTCAATTGCAAATAAATCTGGCAACACTGTCCGTAGCGATACCACTGAACGCTTATTGGAAAAGCGAAAAGTTGTTACGTTTGAAAATGGAGGAAAATAATGAGAAATTGAGCTGTTTTGCAGTATTATTACGACAAAGGGAAAAACGCTGCGAAGGCATGTGGAAAAATATGTGCTGCCTACGGTGCTTTATCAAAATCTGCTGCGCGGAAATTGTTCGCTCGCTTTTGTCCTTGTAATTTTAATGTGAAAGATGAGTCATTCTCTGGCGATGAAGTTCTTGAAAACGTCCAGCAAGATAAGCATATCAGCAGTGGCGATATTGGTATGGAGCTATGTATTGACCACAAGACTATTTTAAACCATGTACACAAGGCTGGCTACCAAGAGAACCTCGATATATAGGTTCCTCATGAGTTGAGCGACAAATAATTATAGACAGCCTGATAGAAATCGAGCCTTTTTGAAACGTGTTATAAGCGGTGATGACAAATGGGTCACGTATGAAAATCGGAAGCGTAAGCAATGTTAGACAAGGGTTGAAGAGCGGTCACAAACGTTCGTCCACTTGAGCTACTTCCAGTTGGTCGAACAATTGATTCTCAACTCTATTGTAAACAACTAGAGAGATTACGATAGCCAATTGAAAGACAACGGCCGCAATTGACTAATAGAAAAGGTGTTGTCTTCCACCATGACAATGCTCGACCACACACTTCTTTGATGACCCGTCAAAAATTGCGAGAGTTTAATTGAAAAGCTTTGATGCGTCCACCATATAGTCCAGACATAGCACGCTCAGACTACCACTTGTTCCGATCTCTGCAGAACTCTCTGAATGAAATTAAGCTGCTTTCAAAAGAAGTCTGTGACCACTTGATTCAGTTTTTCAACCAGAAACAGGAGTTTTTTACCCCATGGTGGCATCTGTGAAAAACTTCTGTGGTTTCTCTCTACCCGAAAAATGGCGAAACATTGTAGATAATAATGGAGCATATTTCATTTAAATAAATTAATTTTCAGACTATAGAAAAGCAGTTGAATTTTACTGAAATATGTTACAATTATTTACAATTTCCACTTATATAAAAATTTCTTCGTCAAAACTTAATGGTTTTATCTTACATTTTTGATCATAAATTCAGTTGTTAGTCATTGCTCATTGGCCTTCCGAATTTTATGTAATCCTCTACGAGGTGTTTCAAAGTCTGTGGAGCAGAACAACCTTAAATAAGATTTAATTTTTTTTTCTTGATGTAATTGTAACACTAATCCAATAATTCATTTATGCATTTCAATACTGAAGCGTACACATCCAATTGGAGGGAGTACGGCTTCTGCTCCGGCATACGATGGGCCTCAGGTGTCATGCAAAGAAGATTTCTTGTTACCGGATTTTCTTTCTTTTGTCCGACTAACGTAGCCTTGCTGTGGCCCATTCTGTACGTTATTAAATGGTCGAACTTTTTGTGAGAAATTTGTGCTCAGTTGGGCTGTTTACCCAATTCTCCTCACAGCCATTCCATCCTGCGGTGACAATAAATGCTTTCATCAGTAGATCGCGCACTAGTAGATTTTGCAATTTATTAAATTTTGAAAAATTTTAATTTTTGTTTTTGAAACGAAATATTAACTTGATGCATTCCCATATTACTTTTTTAAAAAAAAAATAATTTTCATTATGAGTGAAAATTTTTTTTTACTTGTTAAAAAAAAGAAAACAAGTAAAATCCATTAAATAAAGCCATTAAATAAACGAATTTGGCTAGTTAGCTAACTCGGTTGTTAACTTTAACGGCCAGTTAGAGAACTCTTAATTCAACCTTAATTAAGGTTAAATCAAACGAATTCTGTTTTTCTTTTAAAGATAGAAATGAAATTTAACTACAAGTGAATAAAATTGCACTAAGTATTAGTTAACCAAAAATTAACGAACCGTACTTTTATTTTCTCTAACGCATGAAATTGCTCATCGTTATACGTAAGAGTTCGTGTAGCCCGATCACGTAAAAGATGTTGCCACGAATCACGTATTTTTTCGATCAAGTACTTAGCCTGAGCGCCTGCACGTGTTCGACATGGGCACTTTTTTCCATACATTGCCGAATTCCACTGACCACTTAAAGTAATAACACAAAATAACCACATTGTTAGATAGATAATATAGACTATATACTTTAGAGTGTCCTCAGCAACAAAGTGTTTATGCAATTGCATTACAACATCAGCAGCGCCATCAAAATCAGACTTTACATTTTTTAAAGCAGTCACAATAGTATTCATTTCATAGTGGCCTTTAGACTAAAAAGAAAAATATATCATTGCATTTATGACTTATAGGCAATAATAAGAAAAAAAACAAACCTTACTTAAAACACTCAACATTAAGTCGGAATAATCAATGGTAGTGAGTAACAGATTATCAAAATTTCTCGTCTTCCTAAAATTTAAATATATTATTTAAGAAATTTATTCAGGTATTAATTTTGTACAATCCATCAAATATGTCCATATAACTAACAAATCTTTTTTTCTAAAAAAAATAATAATATAGATGGAATATTGAACTTTGGTTAAAGATGATTGGAAGCCTGTATCTCAGATACGATTACAATAATTATTTATTCTAATGCGATATCATCGTGATTAACTTTGAATGTTTAATTATTTCGTATATTCGTGATCAGTATCTCAGCTATGTTGTAACACAAATCTACGCTTCAACAAGTTTTACTACAAGAATTTTAAAGAAAGAAATGAACACGGATGAACCAAATTTCAAATAAAACAGTGTTCTAATATGGTAATAGTATTCGTGTTTTGTTCCAATTTAAAAGTAATATAAAAATTAATGAAAACACTTTTTAGTATTTGTTATTATATAATTTCAGTTTTTTTATTAATTAATATTCTTGCGAAAAAATTATACTTTATTTGAAATGACCGCCGCACAGTGGGCTGATTTTTGCAGAAGGCGGCCAAAAATCTATACCTTTGAACGTGTGGGAATATTTCAACGAGTTTTTTTTTTGTTAAATAGATCAAACTTTAAGCTTTCAGCTGACACAAGCTGATAAAAATCGAGTGATAATGACAAGAATTAATAAGGTTTGACCACGAGTACCTCCAGTTTTTATCGAATTCTGCATAAATGAAGTACCATAAATGCTTTTAATCCAACGAAATCTTTGCAAATAAAATAATTATGGATATACACTCAGTTCTGTTTTTACACGGAAATTGGTTCCAGGAAAACCCGTGTTAAAAAAAACCGTGTAAAAAAAGACATTATTCGTATGCAAAATAGGTGATTGGTTCCTTATCTCTAAAACCTATTGAAATTAGTGAAAAACAAGGATTTTTTAAGAACAACTATTCAGGTTTAGTTTATTAAATCACATAACGTATGTATAATGTTATAATGTAATGTATAATGTATTTTTACACAAGCATAGTTATTAAAAAAAAAATAGTTCAGAAAATATAACACATTCTAGTTGCTGTCACAAATAAATTTGGTTGTATGCACTATAAAAGGGAATTTCCCTATATTTGTGCTATTTACAATTGCTCTGACCAGTAAATTGCTTGTATGCACAAAAAGGGAATTCCCCCTAATTTGTGATATGAACATATTTCGCAAAAATTAAATTTAATCAAAAAAATTTAAGCCGAAAAGATTTTGAATCGTGCTAAATGGAATAAAATCGTGTAAAACACGACAGTGTAAAAACAGAAATGAGTGTATTTAATTTGAAGAAGTATTTAAAAACTTTCATTAAATTAAATTAATTATCTCAAATTTTTTTTTTACCTCTGCTGAGCTTCTGGAGTGTAAATTTTTATACCCTACACCTTAAGGTAAGGGTATATTCACTTTGTAACGAAATGTGTAACGCATAGAAATAGAGACGATAGGTATAGAAAAGTATACATATTCTTGATCAGCGTGACCTCCTGAGTCGATTTAGCCATGTCCGTCCGTCCTTCTGTCTGTCTGTCTGTTGAAATCACGATCACAGGAGAACCGGTGAAGATATCGTGATGAAATTGCATATCGTGATTTGCATAAACATTGTTTCTTGTGGTGTGCAGGTTGGTATTGAAAATGGGCAAAATCGGTCCACGACCACGCCTATTTTTTATTAAAAATGTAATATCAGCGTTCGTTTTTGAGCTATTACAACAAAATTTTATTCCTGAGTATAGAGTAGCATTATCTGTTAATATGCCAATATGGGCGTGATCCGCCCACTTTTAGGTTACATAGGCAAAAGAGGTTATATTGTTAAATATATAAACTTCCTGAATAAAACTTTAGATAACTTATTTTACAAAAAAACATTATTACATCAAAACTGGGTGCGGTCCGCCCACTTTTACACTTCGTATACAGTATAGCAGTATGAAAACAAGTTTATTACCACGGAAATAAAGTTTAAATGAACACAATAATAAAACAACTAAGGTAGTTCTTTTGTTTTGAAAAAGGTCATGACCACGCCTACTATTTATACAGAGGCGTAGCTAGGTCTCATGGAGCCCGGGACGGTTAATCAACTTGTAGCCCCAAAAATGCCTAGAATGCAATAAGTCAATACTTGATTTCCACAACTGCCGCCCCCGACATTGTTGGTTTCGGGAAACTTTTCAAAACCCTTTTTGTGCGGTTGTGGCTCGGTGTTAAAATTATTTCAATTAATTCAATTTTATCCCTCTTAATTCGTGTTGGATGTAGTTGATGAAAAAATTAGTCCTTTATGGTTTCATGAGAAATCGTTTCATTGATAATGCCAAGTTTGCGCCTTCGGGATCGTTCAGAGCATTCCTCAAGGGGCTTAGTAGGACGTTCCTTTTGGCTGGTGGTGTTTTCAATCAAATTTTCTTCTTCAAACACAAGTTCATTTTCGAACCAAGTGTGGAAACATTTTCTCTTTGTTTCGGCAAGCATCCTTGTACCGGTTTTTTAAGTTATCTAGGAAACCTTTAATTTTTCTCTTATGTTCTCTATACTCTTCGTCATTACTTAACAGAAAATATGGATCCTTCGTTATATGACAGACGACATCTTCGTCCTCCTTCCAAACAAAATAAATGTCAGCAAGATCTTTGTATGTGAACTTGGCCATTGATTCAAGAGTAATGCGAATAAACCTATTTGTACCCTTTAAATACCCTTCCAGAATTCAATTTCAAGTCATAAAGTTAAGGATCATAAAATTCATTTCAGTACATATATACATATACATATTTCTGCTTTTGACTACCTACCTACAATTCTTAAAATATATAGCAGATGTTTGGGCTTCCTGTCTACTACTAGCGAGTCTGTTGATATTACCTAAAAAGTTAAAAGGTCATATTTCTACTTTAATTAAATAGCAATTGTGACGTTTAAAAGTGCCTCTTAATCTATACCTGTTGTGAACTTTTCGCCCTTAAGAAATACTTTTAACATAAAAAGATAACGAACAATTATCCGTTGTTCTCACAAATTTGCGGGCTTTGCCTCGTATAAAATGGCCTGTCTCCCGCGGACGCAACTCGACGCAGCCAAGTTTGCTATGGTTTTTATAAGAAAGTATTTTCTTTAAAAATTATATTAAAAAAACCGTTGCACATAGGAGCATTATCCAGACTGCCTTCATAAATGCTAATATAGCAAGGTCTTATGTAAAAAAAACCAGAACATAATATCATTAAAAATGACCGGAATATGTATACCTAAAGTTTGAAAATGTGCAATGAAATCAGCAAATTTTAACAAACGACGGAAAACTGATTTTTACACTACTCTGTTTTTGGTGAAAACATGAAAATAGAGACATAATTTTCTGGCCCACTAGGTTCCCAAGTATCTACTTTCATAAGAAATAATCAATCTTAAAATCGGTGATAGTGAAAAAAATGAGTTTTGGCCGCCTTCTTAAATATGGTTTCAATGGGCATACATGACTCTGCTGCAGTAAGTGCTTGTTTAAGACTTTCCAAATTTCGGTGGCGAACATATTAGGCAATGCATCCGACCACAAACTGTAATTCAAAGGATTCCAGTTCGGGCTTCCCGAGGGCTAATCTTGAGCAGAAATAAAAGCTGGGATATTCTGTCGTAACCACTCTTGGGTGGTTTTAGCTTTGTGTGCTGGAGCAGAGTCCTGCTAGAAGACCCTTCTAAGACATGTTTTTGGTACAGCTTTGCACTAATTTTGTCATCTTTTCGCAGAATTGCAAAGAAGTGCCGCCTTTATGGGATACCCCCACTAAACCATTATGTACACAGGATGATGACCTCTTTGAACCCTTGGAACAGTATCTATAGCTTCCTTAGATGTCGTAGCGTAGATCTTATTATTTTGCTTGTTAAAAACTTCTTCCGCAGTACAAATTTTTTCAACTGTAAAAAAGGATATTTTCATAGCCGCTGCTTGCTTGCTACTGGAAAAGCTGCTTGCTTCTTTCAAGCTTAATTTGTTCTAACCGCGCAGTTATTAGATGGCACCTGGATCTGCGGAAGGCTTTCATGGGGAGATCATCCCGGATTAGACGTGGAAATATTCATCTCCCTAGCCATGATGTTCTGCTTCCTCACGGGATTTCGGCGAATTCCCAAAGTTGAAATCAAACTAATTTCAATTTATTGCTCAATACTACATACAATCTAGCTGATTTCGGCGAATTTCCAAAGTTGAAATCAAACTAATTTCAATTTATTGCTCAATACTACATACATTCTAGCTGAAAAACAAGTGAACGTTAATAATCCACTGAAATTTTTAAATAAGTAGTCTTTGAAATGTTTGTAAGAGCTTATGGTACGACTAAGTACAATTTTTCTGGAGATGGGATCAGATGGGGTGTATTCCAGATTCGACGCCCCCATTTTAAGAAAAATGTAATTTTAATTTTCCTTACAATTCATTTTGCCTGTATTTGCCGTTGCTACAATGCGGATGCAGAATTTTTTTATTGTGTTGTTAATTATTATAATTGTACAATTAACTCTAAAAATGTATTGAATATTGGGTCTGGGATAAAGTTCGTGGCGTTTTTTTAGTGCAATTCAACAGGTATTTATAGTCTGAAAATGAATGTATTTAAAGCAAATATACTCCATTATTAACAAAGCTTCGCCATTTTTCAGGAAGTGCCATCGGTGAAGAACTGGTTCAAAAACTGAATCAAGTGGTTTTCACAAGCTTCTTTTGAAAGCAGCTTAATTCCTTTCAGAGAGTTCTGCGGTAACAAGTGGTAGTCTGAGGCTGCTATGTCTGGACTAGATGAAGGATGCATCATAACTTTTCAATTAAACTCACGCAATTCTTTACGAGTAATCAGAAGTATGTGTTCGAGCGTTGTGGAAGGCAACACCTTTTCTATTAGTCAATTCCGGCCGTTGTCTTTCAATTGGCTGGCGTAATCTCTCTAGTTGTTCACAATGGAGTTGAGAATCAATTGTTTGACCAACTGGAAGTACCTCATGGTGGACGATTCCCTTCCAGTCCCACCATACACACAGCATCACTTTTTTAGCGTCAATCCTGACTTTGCGAACGTTTGTTACCGCTCTCCATTTTCGACGCTTCCTATTATCATACTTGACCCATTTCTCATCACCGGTTATGACACGTTGACAAAAAGGCTCGATTTCATTGCGTTCCACTATCTCATCGCAGATGTTTATTCTGTCTATCATGTTTTTCTTGCTCAACTCATATATGGAGATTCTCTTGGTAGCCAGCCTTGTGTACATGTTTACAACATCTTGTGGTCAATGCATAGATCTTGCTGGAGTTTTTCAAGAATTTCATCAGCTTTTCCAAAGGAACCAATCAGCCCAATCGGTCCCAAGTACCGAATCTATAAACAAGAAATAAAACTAAGTAGTTTGTTGTCACTTCGTTGCAGAGTTGGTTCAAGTACCAAATCTGTGTGCAAGCAACAACTACAGGACACTACAAGGAGCAAAAACCTCTACAAGCCGAATCCTTCCTTGGACATTATTTGATACAGGTCTCTCCATCGATAAAACAACGGCAAACGTGGATGATATATTGAAGGACTAAAACGAGCTTGATGGACGGATTCAACAACTAGTATCCAAGTATTTTAAGAATGATCCGTTAAAATCGAAAAACATTCAAGGGATATTACCAGGAAAGGGTCAACAAATTGCAAGAGTTGTACGAAGCATATTAAGAAAAGAATTCTACGCTTAGGACACTCTGTGAAAATCCACATAAGTTTGAATACTTTTCAAATAATTCTTACGAGCGTATCTCATAACTAGAAATGGACTACATCCAGAAGTTGACACAGGTTAATTATTGGGCTGCGTTAAAAGCTCGAGGGGTTTCGAAGACTCAAGGGCCGTACACAGTCAAGACACCTGTCTCAACAGCACGCAGCTCATCCTCTGACCAGATCGTTAACGATCAGTCACATCCAACAACCGCAGTTGACACAACACAGCTGACCTAGAAATCAAGTTATTAGCCGTCAACAGGCAGTGACAATGTCATTAAGGCGGTGACTGCCCAACGACTCCAATGAAGCCGACCCACACGAGTACTATGAAGCAAAGTTGGACACCATCCGCTAGGTTTAGAGGCAGATCGAAGAGCTACATTTTTTCATTTGGGAATGTTGCAAAGATCCAATATAAGAGGCTATGACTCCGAGGCATACCTGGAATTCGACGGCCTCAGGAGCCGATAGCAAATTTGTCAAATAGCAAACGGTCGAGGTAACCAAGAAAAAAAAGGAATCTCTGATCACGACAGAGATTCTCAACATCTCAGTACAACCCCAGTAATGACATTCAGTTGCCAAGAATCATACTTCAGCCAGGAGAAATGGTGTTCCAGAACATCGATTTTGGATCTCCCATATACGAAAACTGTGCAAAAAGTATCTTAGAACTCATATAGTTCACCCACAACTTACTTGCTGTTCTTACCGAAACTAGCATGTCTACGCTGAAAAATTGTACAAAACACACTGCATTTCTAAGCAAAAACCTATTGTCTGCGAACGATTGCAAAAACCTGAATCTGCTATCAGTACATTTATTAGACTTGCCAAATATCTTCTTTAAAAAAGAGCAACACAACGCCAGATCTACTACTATCTACAGATCATACTATCTTTTTCTAGAGGTTATAACACCGTACAAATCTAAGGGATGGCATTGTATATACACAAATGGCACAAAAACTGCAAAGTGTACAAGCTTCTCCGTTATGCATGACGACGGGGCCACTATCTGTTCGCGGTGTGGTCACACGAAATTGACCCAGTCATATTTACTAACAGGCTCCAGTGCATCAGAATTTCCTTACTGCCATTGCCAAATATCGATCCAAACTGCTAAATGTCTACATCATTTAAACTTTCTTAGAAAAGCAATAATTAACAACGCACCTGTTTACGCCAAACACACCGCTCGTCAGGCTGCCTCTCCTGTGCTCTCTCACGGCGCAGACTTTGGCCACTCAGGAGAGGCAAGCTAAAAGATTGACTGAGAGCTCCTTGGCTCCAGCCTTGGCGATCGGATATGTTCGTTTTCACTTGGCTGCCATCAGTGAACCGCGACACAGCAGAAACAGCAAACGACAGCGAATTCTAACAATTAATTCACATCTACTTTTATACAATCACAAAATCACTTTTAACATTTAAAATTACAAACTTTGTAAAAACACACACCAACATTGAAATAAATTTACGGAGAAAAACAAATAACCTGCAACTGCCGTTTTTATGCTGCAATTATTTGTTCTTTACTGAATACATAATTGCAACTCGCTCACGCGTTGTTTTGCGCTCATCACTTAGAAATCAAATAACCACCACCTTTTGCTGGTTGGTTTGGTTTTCGTGTTCTCCACAGACACGCTCTGAGCTTACGCTCTGCTGCGCGGTTCACTTAGAAATCAAAAAACCACCACCTTTTGCTGCTTGGTTTGGTTTTCGTGTTCCCCACACACACGCTCTCAGCTTACACTCTGCTGCGCGGTTCACTTACCCCGTGGTTATGCTATCGAGTTTTGCTTGGCAAGTAGGACTTTTTTTTGTTGTTTTGTGTGTAAACAATTCTCTCTTAATTCTCGTAAACACACAAAACAACAAAAAAAAAATCCTACTTGCCAAGCAAAACTCGATAGCATAACCACGGCCTTAGAAATCAAAAACCACCACCTTTTGCTGGTTTGCTTGGTTACGTGCTCTTACATACACGTTCTCAGCGTGCAGCCTAGCATAGAACACGGTCTTTCGCTCTCACATTGATCGCTCTCTCCGCGTGATACGCTACAAGCGGCGCGTTTTTCGTGTAAAATTCGTACTTGTACTATCAACGTCAACGTTCAAAATTTCCAAATAGCGCACACTGTACCGTGCTTGCAGCAGAAGAGGCGAGGTCAACAATCGTACGCTCTAAAGCAGTTTGAGTTTAGAGAAGTATACGCAACTTTGTCGGTGTTCGATAGCGCCGTCGTTTTTTCGTGCCAAGAGAGTCAACAATTCTTGCACCGTGGGCGAAAAATATAAAACCATAATAAAAAATTCTTGTTAGGAATAAAAATATGAAGGTGTTTTATTTCTTTATTAGCCCATCTAAGCTAAGCGACTTTAGCCCCTGTGTTCTTTTGCACCAACGAAAATCAATTTCATATCGCGTATTCCCTTGCTAAATTAGTAGTAGCCCTAACGCACGTACCATGTCGCGGCTTAACAATTTTATACGTATGGCGGACGCTTTGGTAGAATTCGGCGCGCACATTCTGACCAGTTCACCGGACTCGCAAACGTTGGAAACCCTTGAGTTGGACATAACGGAGCTTAACTCGCAGTGGACTCTAATCAAGTCCGCGTATCACATCCTTCTTGAACAAATGCAGAAGGATGAGAAGTTGGCACAGCACTTAGCAACCGTTATGGACAAATACTTCAAAGCAACTATAAGCGATGCGTTGGATGGATCAACAATCAAATCAACGCGATTACAAAGTCTTCCGCGCCGCAGAAGGAGACGGCAGAGGTGCCCCCCACAGGGTACAACATCAGCTTGCCTCCATGTGACACAGACGTTTTTAAAGGCGACTATCTGTCATGGCCCTCGTTCCGTGACATGTTCTCGTCCCTATACATTCACACTTCGCGTCTCACCCCGGTTGAAAAATTATTTGAATCAAAAGACAAAGGGAGAAGCGAAGGAGATCATACAAAAGTCGCCTTTGAGTGCAAGTGCAAGATATAAAAGGCGCGTCCGCTTCACAACAGGTGGCCCCCTCCAGAAAACGCGTCAACACATTCCAGTTGAACGTTGCATCGACCATATATCTGTTGTGCTCCGAACACCACACCATCCGAGTCTGTCCGCAATTTTTGGAAATGACTTCCGGTAAACGATTAGAGGTAGTGAAAAAGTTGCGTCTTTGCTTGAATTGTCTCGCGCAAGCGCATCAGATACAAAGTTGCACCCGTAATTACAACTGCGCGACATGTCAGGCGCGACATCATACGTTACTGCATCACGAGCAAGCGCAGAACCGACCCTTATCTAACTCAGCGTCGCGTCCATCCACTAAATATTCAAAGTGTTCGCCAAGTAGAAACGCTGCATTGCAACCCAATCAGCCCCGTAACAACCCACTTAACGCGCGAGCAACTCCCTTTACAGGGCCCTCCACGTCGGCTAACGCCACCCAAATAGGTCAACAACAAATACAGTCCACTAATCGAAATCAACCCGATAACCATCAATTTTTGTTCGCTGCCGAAGCCAGTTCTGTTAGGACCCGCTACGGTCACTATATTCCACGACGGTACTTGCTATGCCGCGCGTGCCCTCATCGGTCCAGGATCCGAAGTATCCTTCATCTCTGACCACGTTCAGAAGATGCTCAGAATCCCCATGCGGCCAGTGAAAGCAACGGTTTCTGGCCTCAACGAAACCATTTCTGCAAAGGTTTCAAAATCTTGTGAGTTTATGCTCAAGTCGCCACGCGACCCCTCGTTTCAAATCCATGCCACAGCGCTAGTGCTGTCGCAAATCATGAGCAGATTGCCCGCCCACTCATTCGATAGTGCGCTGCTTCGCAGATCCTCGTAAAATCGAGCTCGCCGACGTCAACTTTGTGAAAAGTCAGCAAGTTGACGTTCTCATTGGAGCCGATCTCTTCCCGGCGATCATACGTGACGGTATTCGCCGCAATGTGTTAGCTTCGCTTCTAGCACAACAGACTGTGTTCGGCTGGATAATCACCGGACCAGTCCCCCTGCTACAACCAGGTAGCCCCAACATAAGGGTGGCCTTCTTCAATGAAGTCACCATCGAACAACAGTTCGAACGTTTTTGGGTGGTGGAGGAACTTCCCAAAATTCGTCACTTATCCCCCTCCGAAAAGTTTTGCGAATAGAATTTCGTGAAAACGACTCGTAGGATCCCTGACGGCCGCTACATCGTTACGTTGCCATTCAAAAGCGAAGCCGTAAACCAACACTCGCTAGGATATTCACGGCACATCGCCCACCAATAATACCTTCGCTCAGAACCAAGGTTAATCAAAAATAATGATCTCAAGAGGCAATATGATGACGTAGTTCAAGAATATCTTGATTTAGGTCATATGACGGCCGTAGAGCCCCCACAACCCGATGCTGAGCACTACTATTTGCCACATCATGCGGTTATAAAAGCGGATAGCACGTCTACCAAGGTTAGGGTCGTGTTCAACGCATCCTGCCCCACTACGAATGGGCTCAGTTTGAACGATGTGTTACACGCAGGCCCGGTTCTACAAGCAGACTAATCATTCTTATTGTTAGGATGGCGCTTTTATCGGTATGTTTTTAGCGGTGACATACAGAAAATGTACCGCCAGATCCTCATCGACCCGAAACATACCCCCTACCAACGAATTCTATTCCGAGATTCGAGTAGCTCCCAAGTTAGGCACTATGAGTTACAAACGGTAACATTTGGCGTGCACTGTGCCCCCTTTTTAGCTATACGCACTCTTCTCCAGTTAGCAGAAGACAAACAACAACAGTTTCCCCTTGCGGCCCACATCCTGCGACATTCGATGTACGTTGATGACGTGTTGTCTGGTTCTCACAACCTTCCTATGGCCACTCAAATGCGCGATGAGTTCTTGAAGTTCGAGGACAACAGCACGGCAAAGATGCTAGGTATTCATTGGAATGCCGGCAACGATGACTTTTACTGCGACACACAGGCAATCGACATACAGCCAACGTACACCAAACGAGAATTGCTGTCTCTCGTCGCGAAGCCAGCCGGTTGACTGGCACCTATCATCGTGGCCGCAAAAATGCTGATCCAACAAGTCTGGCTAGACAAGATTGACTGGGATGACCAAGTTCCCACACTGACGCAGCAAACATGGTTGAGTTTTCTTCGAAATTACCACCATATCGCCACGATTCGAATTCCCAGGTGGATTCGGTTCACCCCCGGCTGCGCAGTGGATCTTCACGCCTTTTCGGACGCTTCCGAGAAAGCTTACGCCGGAGTCATCTACGCCCGTGTCCAAATCCGCGACACCGTTCATGTGTCGCTACTGTACTCCAAAACACGAGTAGCGCCCATTAAAACGATATCGCTGCCTAGACTCGAACTCTCCGGAGCTACGTTCGTCGCAGACATGCTCGACGACCTCGTACCCAATATGCACTATCGTCCCGTGAATGTCTTCTGTTGGACAGACTCGACGATTGTTCTTGCGTGGCTTAAGAAGCCTCCTTGCGTCTGGGCCACCTTCGTAGCAAACCGCGTTGCTAAAATCATTAAACGAGCGCCACACACTCAATGGTTTCACGTGGATTCGCACGACAATCCAGCAGACTTAGCTAGCCGCGGTGCCACGCCCCAAGAATTAGCTGAGAACCCCCTTTGGTGGAGTGGTCCACCTTGGCTCATCCACGACAAGAATCGTTGGTCCGAGCTTCGAACAGCTTCGGAGTTTGCAACCGCATTGGAAGAAAAGCCTGTAAAGGCTCTTCACATCTACTTCTGACCAAACGAAGACCCGCTTGACAGGTTTTCCTCTCTACCGAGAGCCCTACGCGTATATTCATACATCCAGCGGTTTATAGATAACGCGAATGCCACTTTGCGCCTCTCAACGACAGAGATTCGAGACACCAAATGCCGTCTCACAATCATCTGTCAAAAGACACATTTTCCCGATGAATATTACGCGCTCGAAAGCAAGCGACCCATGAGCGCTAAAAGTCGTTTACTCTCTCTCAATCCCTTCATCCATGAAGACAACACGATGCGCCTTGGCGGGCGGCTGTCTTCATGCCCGAATTTACCATTCGATGAACGCCACCCAATAATTTTGCCGTACGACTGTCAGTTGTCTCGGTTCTTTTTATCCATCAGATACTTTACGGTGGTAACCAGCTGATGCTCCGATTGCTCCGGACCCAACACTGGATTCCGCGGGTAAAAAACCTCATCAAGACAACGATCCACCGCAGTAAGCCGTGCATCGGAAGCAACGAAGAACACAGATTATGGCAGCATTGCCAGAGGAACGCACGACTTTCTCCCGCCCCTTTGCTAACACCGGTGTCGACTTTGCGGGCCCTTTCGACATAAAGAATTACACCGGCCGGGCGTGCTTAATAACGAAAGGCTACACGTGCATCTTTGTCTGTTTTGCGACCAAAGCAATTCATTTAGAGGCTGTCAGTGATCTGACCACGGCCGCTTTCCTTGCGGCCTTCTCACGTTTTGCAGCGCGCCGAGGCTGCCCCGCAAAGGTGTATTCGAATAACGGCACAAACTTCGTCGGCCTCAAAAGAGCTCAAACAGGAATTTAAGCAATTCCTTGTTCGACCCCGCGATCTCATCGAGACTCACCATTCGCACTAGAATGTTGAATGGCACTTCATCCCCCCGGTGCGCAAAGTCGCCCAAACACATCTGCGCAAAGTCGCCCTAACGTCTCGACTATCCTGAGCAAATTGAAGCGTGCCTCAATTCTCGCCCCCTTCATCCTCAATCTGAGGATCCCAACGTTATGGAGGCAATAACTGCTGGCCACTTTCTAGTAGGCGGCCCTCTGCTCGCTCCGGCCGAGCCCGAAACCCTCGACAATCCGCTCTCCATTCTTAACCGATGGAGACGTGTCCAGGCCCTTGCCCAGCATTTCTGTCACCGGTGGAAAACGGAATAATTGCACGAGCTTGCGCGTCGCACCAAGTGGAAGACTCCGCAACTCAATCTACAGCCCGACGACCTGGTGGTTGTCCGTGACGACAACCTGCCTTCCACGTCCTGGCGGCTGGGCCGCGTCACGAAGGTGTACAAGGGTCAGGACGCACGAGTTCGCGAGGCCGATGTCCGAACGGCTAACGGCCAACTCACGCGTTCCATTTCTAAATTAGTATCCTTATCGTGCATGTCTCGAGTTGTTACTAATTCCTTTTTTTTTTGCGGCCACCGAGATGCCGCATTACGAGGAGCAGCCACACGAGGACGACGTGCTCCATCCTCTTACACGTCAGAAGAAGACGGCGCTGCTCAACCGAGCTCACCAGAGCCTCGTCCAGAGGAGGCTCTCGGACGATCGTCTCCTCCGGTGATCGCCGGCCCAGTGCGGAGTCCACAACCGCGACCTGCAGGGCATTTGAAGGCACGAACGGCGAGCTTTCCCCGAATCGTGGCAGGACGCCGCATAAACTGCATGGCGTGCTCTCACACCACCCAACGCTGCACCAGCAAACGTAGCTGCACGGCCTGTAGCGACGCCCACCACTCGACGCTTCACGGCTAGTCGCCTGATCCACCTCAGGCTGAGGATCAGGTATCTTTGCAGTCCTGCAAGACGGGCGAGATGTTTACGCCAAACACACCGCTCGTCAGGCTGCCTCTCCTGATCTGCCGAAGCCGTGCTCTCTCACGGCGCAGACTTCGGCCACTCAGGAGAGGCAAGCTAAAAGCTTGACTGCGAGCTCCTTGGCTCCAGCCTTGGCGACTGCCATCAGTGAACCGCGACACAGCAAAAAACAGCTTAGAGCCCGGTATTTAGCGCCCGCTGAACTCTCATTCTAATACTTATAATTGGGGGTCGAGGTCCGCTCAGGTTCGGGGGAAAACAGGACCACAAGACGTCCCTCCGTAATTCTCCTGGGCGCGCAAGTCGACTTCTACCTTCACGCGGTGATCCCTGGTAACCAGGTCGTCTCGGCTCTAAGGGATAACTGTGACCTTCTGTGCGGACAGAAGCGGCGATTCCTCCCTTTATCCCCTGTATATTCCCGTTACCTGTACCCATGTCTCCGTCCCATCATACCTCCTATTTGTCCCTGGGCTGGATTAAGGTGTTAGAGGACCCGTGCCGATAATCAACCTGGCTGGGGGCCCAATTAAATAGCCCAGTTGCGAACGGAGTATCCGGTTACCTGGCGCCTACCGGATTAAACAGCCTTGCCTGCACAAGGGGTTCTGTGCGGGTTAGTGGCGGTTTTAGTGGGTAGTCCGCAAGTAAGGGAGTCCCACACTACCAGCGGACCTGATTTAAGCAGAGACACTGAAGTGCGTAAAAGCATTTTCTACCTCATAAAAAAGAAATTTAAAAAAAAAACTAATAATTTATTGTTGTATTTCCCTGTTTAAGTAAATAAATAATTACTTCTCATATAGCTTTCCCTCACACCACACACTATTCCAAGTTCATTTTTAATCATCATTCACCAAATGTAACAAAAACATATTCTTAGAAACCACACCCCAAGCTTCATTGTCAAGCATTCAAATACACCTGCGTCAAATTCAAATTCTCTGCGTTGAAATTACTTTTAACTTCAAAGATGGATTTTTTGCCTGTGCAGCCTTTTTTTATTAGCGACGTTCTTCATTTTACGATAGCGGATATTTTTCATCTGCTACGATCGCTATTCGCCAATAAACAAAGTTTTTACAACTTAAGGGATGGAAATGTTTTAAGATAATTTTATTCATCCCGAGGGATATTTACCTTGGAGAGATCGAAATTATTTTGAACGTGAGCGATACTTATTTTTTTGCACTTGGATGCAAAATAAATATCACTTATGAGTCAAAATGAGTTTTTTTTTGCGACAAATATAAATTGTTCTCTTCGTTTGAACGAAATATTCCGAACCCTGAAATTAATACTAAGTAAATCATTAAAAAGTTTAAAAAATAACGTTTTGACAAATATTATTTCTTATGCCGTTTTAAGACCAAATGTTATATTTCTGCGAAAGTAACAAAATACTTTGAAATGATATCTTTTCCCCATATCGCAGTTGGTTTGCGAGGTACCTAATTTTAATCAATACCAATTATTTGATCCCCAAATAAAACATAAAAACCAAAACCCTCCAAGCTCAACATTGCATTCATCTAAAAAATTAAAAATTCAAGTGGCAAAAAAAGGGGCAAATCAGTAGGAATGACTCTTTCTCTGCTTATTATTATTTTATTCACATAATTTAAGTTTTTACTTACTTCAATAGGAGTGTTATTGTCGTGATAAGAGTTTCGATAAAATGCTCCACGCTTTTCTTAATTAAGATGTCTATAACAGTAAAGGTATCTATTCGTCTTTTGCATTCATGACCAACGCTGCAAGCAGCCTAAAAATGGTAAGATTCTTATATAAATGTAAACATTTAATATTTAATACCATCCTACTTTCCCCAAGCTTGCATCATTTTCGACAGAAACATTACTGGGAAAAACAGGAAATTTCGGCAGGTCCAACTGATGTGGTAACTGTACGTTGTTGTCTTCGTTGCTGTAGAGGAATATTGGGCTCTCAGTAGACGTATGAGGAAACACTTTAGCTAAAAACATTTGCATTTGTAATTTAATCTTTGTTCCCTAGTATTCTACAAACCTATAGTTCTAGGTGTAACCTTTTTTTCTAAATGTTCGTAGTTGAATAATAAAATTTGTTTTTCTAGTAGAACCTCAGTCTGAAGAAATATTCTCTCGCGAAAATTATCAATTTGTTCTTCGGGTTCCAAAAATATCTCGACCGAGCACGTATGATTTATATAAAAAACATGTATAACACGTTTGCGCAATATTGTTATAACTTCTTGAAAAAAACGATCGAAGGACCATGTCTTATCACGATTTTCTTCCAAAAGCCCAGCTAGTAATGGAGTAATAAGATTCTTTAGTCCATCAGAAAGATGGCAATGAGCAGGTAAGACCGAACACCACTCAATGGGACCGTTTTCAGATAACTGTGTGCCTGAAATGACTCCAGATGCTTTCTTGGTTGTAATCTGATGCATTGTTTCACGATTCTTCCTTCCACCATAGGGACGAAACGGTAAGTTACCAGTAGCAACATGGTACAATGTTACGCCGATAGACCAGAGATCTACATTAGCTGTAAAAGAGCGACTTATTGACTTTCGGAGAACGGCACGTTCATACAAATCGGGGTGGAGATACTCTTCAGTCCCATACAGAGATGCAAATGGTTGATTATCTTCTAACTCTCGTGCTGCTCCAAAATCTGTGAGTTTGTAAATAGTTCTACCGTCCTCAGATATGAACTTCATTATATTTCCTGGCTTAAGATCACGATGGACGAGTTTGTTGTCACGAAGATGCTTCATTCCTATTAACGTAGTTTTTTCATTTCAACAATAGTATATTATTTATCAGATACCTGCACATAAATGTTCTAACACAAGAAGAAACTCATTTTGTTGCAACCCATATGAGTTCTCCGGATCATCAAGTATATTAAACAGACTGCCTCCCGTGCAAAGTTCCATGACTATGACTTTACCCCGACCTTCTTGGTCCTCTTCTATTGCTAATAACTTGACAATATTTACATGATTAACTTTTTTTAGTGCTTCAAATTCACGCATTTGTACATCCGGCGGTCGCATATGACTATAAGGGTTAAACGTTTTTACAGCTACGGATTCACCAGTGTTTTTATTGACTCCCTATATAATGAAATAAATAATAAGTAATAAAGTATTAATAATGTATACAAATAAGTTTCTTAAGGCCATTTCATTCACTTGTAGTTAAATTCAATTACGAAATTAAAAAGGAAAATTAAGGAAACTTGTTTTATTCAAGCTTAATTAAGGTAAAATGAATTATTCACTAACTGGTCGTTAAAATTAAGAACGGAATTAGCTAACAAGCCAAGTTCGATCTAAATTTTTGGCATAAGTTTGGTTTAGAGGTTTGGCGCAACCAAAAATATATCGTAGTGCGAGTCCAAACTTTGACAAGCAAAACTGCAACACGACATGTCCAAGTCCAAAGACACGGGCAAAACTTAACAATTGTCACTTTTGCAACAGCGCGGGCAATAATATTGAAAAGACCAATAAATGTCCGACAGATCCGTAGATGTAAAATAAAACTGTCGAGGTTTGTGGTAGAAAGCTCTGTATAAATGACAAATGTAAATAAGTGTAATAGTCCAAAAAAAGTATGTACTATTTGTATAAGTTAATAGAGCAAAGTTAACAGATCAGTAAGTGCTGCTTCTTGCCCACATCTGACTGCTGCTTTTGAAAATGTGAGCAGCAAGACGTCATATAAGAGCAAAATGAAAAGAGGCACCTCCCAGCAAAGCAGAAATTAGGTCCCTCAAGAAAAACAAAGCAGTGGGTATTGATGGTATCCCTGCCTGTTGTACCCGCTAATACAGAGAGAGCTTGGGACAGCGAACAATTTCCACGAGAGTGGAAAAGGGGGGGGGGGGGGGGGGGGGTGAGCATTAAACTTCCTAAAAAGGGAAACTTGATGGAGTGTGGACACTGGGAAGGTATATGCGTTCTTCCAGCTGCAACCAAAATAATGGCAAAACTAGTTCTGAACCGAATTAAAGAGCGTTTAGATGCTACTCTCGACGTCGAACAGGCAGGCTTTCGCACTTGTTCCTGCGTAGAATGCGTTGAGTACAGATCTCCACTATACCAGATGTTTAACGACTTCGAGAAGGCTTTCGACAGCATAAATCGAGATGCCATTTGGCTGGCCTTGCGCAGGAGAGGCATCCCGGAAAAACTTATTGCCATTATCAAGGCTACATACGAGGGCGGTATGTGCCACGTCTTGCACAATGGTAAGGTATCAGAGGAATTTGATATCCATAGTGGAGTACGACAAGGATGCATACTGTCACCACTATTGTTCTTGGTGGTTATCAGTGATTAATTCCGTGCAGCACTGACGGAAGGAAACAATGGAATTCGCTGGACTTTGACATCTTACCTTAAATACCTAGACGCTGATGGTGTTTATCTACTTTCACACCGGATAATGGACCGGATAATGAACCTCAATCTAATGGCCCATAAACTAGAATCTGAAGCAAACAAATTAGGGCTCAAAATAAACACGGCCAAAACGGCCAAAAGTATTTTCTTATTGTACTACCGATATTAATAAAGTTGAATTGGATCGAATTGAATTGAAAACAAAAGCCCTCAGCACACCCAACACTAACACCCAACTTAACATTGCCGGACAGGAAGTCGAAAAAGTTGACCACTTCCTATATTTAGGAAGTGTGGTGTCAGCGGATCGCGGTGGTACCCAACTGCACATACTCTGTAGAATCGGGAAGGCAAAAGCTGCGTGCGGTCTGCTATCCACAATCTGGAAGGGTAACGTTATCAGTTTAAGAACCAAGCTCCGACTGTTCCGCTCTAACGTAGAATCGGGACTGTTGTATGGGTGCAGTACCTGGAAGGTGGACACCATTAACACACGCAGGCTGCAAGTCTTCGTAAATAGATGTTTAAGAATTATCTTGAGGATTTTTTGGCCGAACCGGATCGCCAACGACCACCTGTATAGGAGAACGGGCCAAGAACCTAAAGTAACACTTAGCTCATGTCTGATTTGACAGATAATTCGTTTTATCCTTCCGCTGAACGAATATGGTTGTGTATACGCTTGAACAACGCTGGGAAATATTGCGACATTACTTTGAAAATCATGGTAATGTTGCAGAATGTGTGCGAAAAAAATCATCTTTTCATATGAAGCTCATTTTGATCTTGGCGGGTATGTAAACAAGCAAAATTGTCGCATTTGGGGCACAGAAAACCCGAACGCATACATTGAAAAGCCGGTGCACCCAAAACGAGTCACTGTTTGGCGCGGATTTTGGTCCAGAGGCATAATTGGGCCATTTTTCTTCGATCGTTACGATCGAACGAATGGCGATCGTTATCGGGCCATGTTGAACGAATTTTTGTTCACAAAAATTGAAGAGGAGGATATTGGCAACATTTGGTTTCAACAGGACGGCGCTACGTGCCACACAGCCGAAGCTACACTCGATGTTTTGCGCCCTGTTTTTAAAGATCGCATTATCAGCCGCAGAGGTGATATCGTTTGGCCACCTCGGAGCTGCGATTTGACACCGTTGGATTATTATTTGTGGGGTGCCGTCAAAGATAAGTGTTACGCCGACAAGCCAGAGACAATTGACGCTTTAAAGGACAATATTCGTGAAGCCATTGGTGAAATACAGCTGCACACAATCGATAATGTGCTTAAAATTGGACCGATCGTATAGGCTATTGCATGGCCAGCCGTGGCACCCATTTGAATGAAATTATTTTCCATTATTAACCAGAAGGATTGTACTTTCAAATAAAAAAAGAAATTTGAGAAAATATTCAGTACTTTTTTTATAGCATTTTCAAAAAAAAAAAAGTTAATTGGCGGACCCTTTATAAACATTACTATCCGAAGGAGAAAATGGCAATGGATTGGACATACCCTACGGCGCGAAGACAACTCCATTGCGAAATACGCCATGCAGTGGAATCCGCTCACCCAAGCAGGCAGAGCGGCCCTCGGGCAAACATGGCGCAGAACAGTTGACGAGGAATCGCGCGCTCTGGGAATGAGTTGGAGGCAGCTCAAACGCGTTGTAGAATTCCGAACAATATGGCACGCAGGCGTGGTGGACGCCCTATGCCCCCGAGGGGTTAAAGGACCAAAGTAGGAGATATCTTATACAGGGTGTTTCGCATAAGAGGGGGTAAAAGAATAGGGCGTGTAGGTTGGGTCGAGACAAGAAAAAAATCGTATGGGAGGTGTGGGATCAATTTCCTACCGTTTAGACTGCAGGGGACATTTTATAAAAATCCGACTTAACATCGGAAAAAATATTATTAAAACATAATGGTTAGATCTAGGTAACTTTTGCTTGCTGATTTTCAAAGCCAAATGTCCGCTTCTTAATAAACTTTTAAAATTAGGCTCCTACGTCGAACAGTTTTTGAGAAAATTAATGCCAAAGTTAAAACAAACAATATAACCATTTAAGACCTCTTTTGCCTGTGTAATCTGAAAGTTGGCGGATCACGCCCATATTTGGCATATTAACAGATAACGCTACTCTATACCCAAGGAATAAATTGTTGTTATAACTGAAAAATTAACGCTGATATCACATTTCTAATAAACAATAGGCGAGGTCGTTAACCGATTTTGCCCAGTCTCAATACCAACCTGCACACCATAACAAAAAATATTTCTGCAAAATTTCATTATGATATCTTCACCGATTCTCCTAAGATCGTGATTTTGATCTGCAGACAGACAGACAGACGAACGGGCATGGCTAAATCGACTTAGGAGATGACGCTGGTCTAGAACAAATATACTTTTCTATATCTATCTTCTCTATTTCTATGCGTTATTTTAACCTTAAGGTATATGGTATAAAAATTAATTGTTGTCATTCCTTCTTTGCCAATCCATCATTTGAGAACAGCTGGACAAATTTGGAAATTATTTTTTAGATTTATTCATAACAGCCCGCAACTGTTGCATGCAAACGTAGGAACAAAAGAGTAGAAAAAAATTTAAAGGGGGCGTAGCAATATCTTAAATGACACTAATTATAATTTGTACATTGTGAGGACTAGGAAGTTGAAATTTTGCATGGTTATTGGATTTACACTATAGAGGTGTACTAGCAACGAATTTTAAAACATCCGCTCCTAACTCGCGGAAATGGGCGTGACAAGATTTAAAATGGCCATAATGTGAAAAGTACAAAGCTTAGGAAGTTGAAATTTTGCACACTGATTTTACTCTACATACATAGGTAACATAACATAAAAACTAATATAACGAGATTTCATTTATCTCTTAAAATCCGATCTGTCGGGTTATTCCAAAAAATTTTTGTCATGACTGACCTTTAATTTTATTAAGTGTCAGTAGGGAACAAGTGTTAGAAATGCTCACCTCGGTCTAAGCAGGGACTCTAACAAATTTTTGTCACGTCTGTTTGATCTCTAACTTTATTGAGTGTCAGTAGGAAACAAGTGTTAGAAATATTGCTCACCTCGAGCAGTGAGCGACCTATGCAGGGACCCGAAAAACAATTAAACGGTCTCACTGTACCCTTTACTCGGTTAGAGCCACCAGGTAATACCTCTTTTTCTTGTCCCTATTAACACCAATATTGAATCTTATACTGCAAATTTCGATTTAATTAAGTCTTTGTGGGAATTCAGAAGTGAGAGTAGAGTAAAAGTGAAACACTCTTGAAGAAAATGAATTGGAGACAAAATATATGCCTTAAGGAATTATATAGACTACATTTTATTTTTGCTGGCGCTTGATTTCACAAACGTTATAATTTGTGTGGAAAAATAATAAATTTGAAAGAAGGAAACGCAATTCGATGTCGAAGGTTGGCCCGAATTTGCAAAAACCTTTCTATACTCTGAAGTTCCAAGTTAATTTGCGTGGGAAGAAGGAAACGCGAATTCGATGTCGAAGGATTGTCCGATATAAAAAAAGTCACGTTTTGGGAAGAGTGTACACTGCCCATCTATATAATACCGAAAGTTATTATCTTTGTATACTCCTTTATGAGATTAGAGAACCTGTATCATTTTCTGCCTTAAAAACGATGAATGGTGTCCTTCATCCCACATTTCAAACTGCATGTTTGGCGCTAGGATTACTGGAAGATGACATTGGGATAACACTGTAAATGAGGCTGCCCTTTCGGATTCGCGCCAAAAATTGCGGAATCTTTTCATGCTTATAATAAATATAATAATAGAGATGTGCAAATATTCGATTCTCTGTATCTTTAGAACAAATATAAAGAAAATCTTGTTCAGGACATAAAGTGACAGGTGGAGAGTTCTTCAATATAGTATATTGCATATGACAGAGATTGTCTATAACAGCTGTTTATTGCTTAGGGCCAGTTTTTTAGTGCTCGTTTAAACGACGTTTAGTTAAACGTCAAATAAAAGTTAACTGAGATTTGGGTTTTACAGTGAGAGTTTAACTTATCTATGTTAAACGTATCTTATCTATATTTCATAGCGAATTTATCTAAATGCAACGAGTATTTAGCGTATACTCGTTACTATAAGTTGATGTTTCAACCTATTAGCACCTGTCAATATTTTCATTTTTACAAAGGGAACAGCTGTTTTGGTGCAAATAAAAAAAATTATTAGCGTAGTTTTGAACAAAGGTAAATGTCTGTACTCGAAGAAACAGCTGTTTCTTTATCTATTAAAAAGATAAATTAACCGGAGTTTAACTGGAGTTTAACTCACCAATATTGGCCGGTTAAACGAGCACTGAAAAACACAATGTGCCGTTTCGACGCAGTTTAACTGAGAAACGACGATAACCGAGCACTGAAAAACTGGCGGTTAGTGAATTATATAAGAGAAACTTGCTATGATGATTGTTAAACAAAGAATGTGAATTAACAGATGAGCAGCTAATACCGAGACTTATGTCTGCCCTTATTTTCTTAGTTTATTTAATCTTAGCAGCTTGGTTACAGGTCTATTTTACAACTAGCTTTAAGAACATTTTCTTGTTTCCACTTCAACTTGCTTGATGTCAACCAGAACCTAATGCCGTAGTCGCAATATTACTATTGGCAATTTTTACAAGGGTTCGCAATTTCAATTCCATAGAAGTAATTCTTCCACGTTTGTTTTCTTTCGTTTATATTTCGAATGCGAAGGTTCTTCAACCTGCATGCAAATACCAATATTGATCTGTTTGAATTTGATATTGTCAGAGCGTTGACCGAAACTTGTTTACCAGGCAAAAGTATTGTGACTGCATTTATATTGTAAACTTGGTCTTGACTCAATTTGAAGTGATTATTAAACCATAATAACATTGGCTTTGACTATTGAAAAAAATTATTATTGTGAAGATAATAATTTTTTTTCTTAATCTTTTTCTGGATAAACCAGCAGTAATGTGGCGTAACGAGTGACACTCTATTTATGGTGCTTTCTCGAGCCGGCATACCCTGAGTATAAATGCCACATTTTGGCATGCGCCAGTCTATCGATATTGCTGGATGCTCCTGACTCATATTAGTCTGCTTGTTACTGCCAACTTTTCGTTTTTGTTGCTGTGGTCGTCTCTCCGTGTTTGGCCGCAACTATAAGTAGAGGATACGAAACGTCTTATGCCAATGAAGTATCCGCCAATGTAAAAAAGTATATGCCAATGAAAGCAAGGTTTCAGACAAACAAGGAGGAGGGAAAGGTGGCAGAAATCGAATATATGCGTGATAAAAGAAAATGAGGTCTTAATTTGGGGAATATTTGAAAAATATTGGCTACATAGTTTCCAAAATTCCTTTATTTGTTGCTGAATTTGGCAAGCTATTCCACCATCGAACTGTGGTCACAATCCGCCCAGTATTCAAATAATTATATTTTGGAATTATAAGATTGCGAACGCGACTAGACTGACAAAAACGCTCTTAAGAGAAGTTCGCGGTTTCTTTTAGTGAGGTTTTCGTTAACATAGAACTTCAATTGATAAGAGAAACCAATTTCGCTGAGATGGAGAGATCGATTTGTGGCCTTTCGATACTCTACTGTAGCATTAAAAAACCGGTTTCTCTCATGAGAATGTAGGAAGCTAAGAACAACTGGTGGCGAAGCTGAAGGTCGAGCGGCTCCGCCATTAGATCTCAACCTACTACCAGCACGCAACACTCGGATCAAATGAAACTTATTACATCCAATAGTTGAACAAAATTTGGAATAAATACTCTGTAAAACCTCAGGCTAGTGGCAGAGACTGAAGTCGACACTACCACTTCAATACGACCAGAGAGAGCACTCATTACTTTCCCCAAGTTTCTTCGTCCAAGTAGCAACTCGATATTATGGAACTCTTCACGCAAGCTGCGAAACTCCCTTTGAAGTTTATCGTACACATCCTCAGGTAGTTTACTGATTTCACTGTTGATGACCTCAGACAATATATTACTTTGCTTTCTAATGCGTTCGTCTAGTATGCGTAGCAGGGAGGAAGACTCAGCAATGCCGGTTGCCCGTGTAATTTGTCTTTCACAGAAACACCTGAGCACTTTGTATTTTGTTTGGATCTTAGATTGAAATTTGACATTTTAAAAAAAGCCGCTTAATGTGTAATACCACAGAATAAATAGTATACAGAAGTTGCATCTCGTACAAAGCAAATTTTGTCCTAGGTTTCCAATATTAGCACCCTATTGAACAGAGAGTAATCCTGCAATCGTTTTTCTCTCGGCTATTCACATATACACGACAGCACTCGTCGTTTTTTCACATCGACATTAGCGATCGTTCTTATAAAGAGTAGTCAGTCGACGTACACACTTTAAGTAGGGAGCATCGTACCACGCTGTTTTATGAATACATTGTGAAAAATGTTTAATAATGAATGGGAGAATCAGTTTTTGTTTTTTGAAAATAATTTGGGCGAAACGCAATGTCTGATTTGTTGATCAATATTGACTACAATATCATTCCCATTAATGATTATGGTTATTTTTCCTTTTTTTTATTGGTGCGCCGCCCGTGCTTCCATCTTTTTAGTGTACCTCAGAAAGAGATTTGTTTCGCAAAACAAGCTCTCTCGAAGCTTCACACGTTGTTTGATCTTCCCCTCAGCTGTTCTGCCCTTACCTTAAGTTGGAGTTAATAAAAAAGAAGTGCTTGGGATTTGAATCAGTACGTAAAAAAAAATAGTATGATTCTGCTCATGGATGAAATGGCGATTAGAAGGGAATTGCGATACAATTCCAAACTAGATTTAGTGGATGGGTTTGAGGAAAATGGGGTTGAAAGTAGAAACCAATCAATGTTTTTCAACTGGGCGCTTACATTTAATTATTTGATTTCCAAACATGGACTTTCTGCCAATATACTAAAAAATATAATTTTACGAAATTTAACATTTTTGAACAGTTTTGGCATCATATAATGGCAATGTAAAATATGAAACTTTCAAGGGAAGAAAATCAAATATACAAAAATATTTGGTTTTTTAAATAAAAAAACCAAAAATACAATATTTCTGCAAAATTTCATCACGATATCTTCACCGGTTCTCCTGTGATCGTGATTTCAACAGACAGACAGACAGACGGACGGACATGGCTAAATCGACTCAGGAGGTCACGCTGATCAAGAATATATATACTTTTCCATACCTATCGTCTCTATTTCTATGCGTTACACATTTCGTGACAAAGTGAATATACCCTTAACCTTAAGGTGTACGGTATAATAAGATCGTGGTCAAATATGAACGTGGCGACAAGGATTTTATAGTTTAAACTTTTAGCAGTAGTTTCACTGGCACGTCTACAACACAAAAATAATAATAATAAGCACAAATAAATATAACTTCACTCAGCAAACAGTGTTGTCACACCATTCAATCAGATCCAAAGAGGTTTCCCTTCTTACAAATTTGAATTGAACTTTAAATTGTGTTCTCATAATTTTTGTAATACTGAAGATAACCTTTCTTCGTGTTGTTTTAGGTTCTACCTTGTAGACTTCTTAGGATAAGATTTATTATACTCTGAAATTTCGCTGGGGCGCCTGTTAGCCAAAAAGGCATTCGGATGAATTCAAAATGTCCTAGTCCTGTGCTGAAGGTTGTTTTTTATTTGTCTTTATCATCTACTAAAACTTGGATGATACCCACTTGCCAAATCTAACTTAAGATATCTGCAATGGTCTAATTGCTCTAAGATCTCGTCCATGTGTAGGATGGGGAAAATTTGTTTGTTCGTAACTTCATTCAATTTCCTATACAGCTTGGCTAGACGCAGTATAATTTGATGCGGTATCACTCAGTTTATCGCAGAGAGAGATGGGGAAGAAAGGGAAAAGTCTACACTTTGGTATCAGTTGTAGAGAATTTGTGATACCAACATAGACCCTGCTTCTCTGTGAATCACTTACGCACACAAGTAAGGAGTTGTCAATGGGTCGGCCAAAATGAATTCGAACGGTTGCAAACGAAGTTGAAAAAATTCTCTTTTTCGGAGAAATTTCGTTTATTTGTCCCATTTGCCTTATTTTAATATCAAGTCACGAAAAGTTCAAAAACAATTAAAAAAAGGGGGAAAAGATTAGGCGCTTCTCTAAGTAACCAATGTTGCTGTTGTTTCTGGCGTACATTACAATTAGGAAAACATTAATTAATGGAAAAAAAATACTAAAAACGTAAAATTTTATTTTTCATATCATAGTGGTATCTCGTAAAGTTTAACAGATATAGGCCTGTAATCTAGAAATATTAAAAGGCTATAATTCCGGAACTACATGAGAGCAATACAAATTATTGTTGTTAGGGTCAGCGGCATAAACAACAACAACATTGGTTAGGACAAGAAGCGCCTAATTATTAATATTTTTAAATAAATTAACTATTTTAAAAAAATTTCACAACACAACGATTTCCACTGAACAAGAAAACCAAAGTGAAGTAGGTAATTACCATTGAACTAAAATTTAAATATGGGATTTTTAGAAATCCTATTTTTCCTTTACGCATTAATCATAATATAATAAATATGGCAACTACGGCCAACATTTTGATATTCAGTAAATTTCTCACATACATTGACATAACATGTTTACGGCTTGTGAAACTAACAGCCTTATAATGTAAATAGTTTGAAAACGAAAACGAAAACACAAATGAAAACGAAAACGAAACGAGCCAAACTAGTATAATAGAAGCTTTTCGTTCGTATTGCAGACATTCGTTGTGTTGCAGAGAGAAAATGTTGCCATGTGTACAATATTTGAAGCATATTTATAAGTAATTTCTAGAAACGCAAAGATTTCGGGTAGAATTCAGTGCAAAAGCGTGTCGGCAACACTGTACACAACACTATACACATACAAATTCGACACATACAATTCGACAACTTGCAAAACACAAACAATTTTACACTAGGCGATAGCCTTCTTGCTTTCGCTTGGTTTCTCGACTTTTTTCCTGGAAACTGCCGATCCATTATACCTCGCGTAGCTGATAAAATCTGCAAAGCATGTAAAAATACCAACAACAAGACTCGAGTTACTCGAGTTTTGTTATGCTCAATTGTCAAACAACCGAAAAATAACGAAAAGCACAAAACAAAACTCATGAAAAACATATGTTTCGTTTTCGTTTACGGCTTGAAACTTTTTACATTATAAGGCTGTAAATGTGATACCACAGTGTTTAGCCATCGCTGGTATCATCATACCAGTAGTGATACCGTATCAAATGATACTGCGTCTAGCCAAGCTGATAGTCTATTACTAGTCTCCACTTTTTCTCCCCGTCCTTACACTTTTCTTGAGCATTAAAAGTAATGGTGAATTCAAAATCTAAATCTAATCTTAATCTAAAATTTTATTAAGTTGTTTGTTAATTTCTTCCCTGTATCTGGGGTAATCTATACGGTTTTCTATTCATTGGCGATTGATCTTTGGCAGTTTGAATTTCGTGTTTTAATAAACTTGTATATTAAAGCTCTGCCTCCAACTTAGAGGTAGGGATATAGACGAAATTATTTGCAGATGGATTAGAGCAATGCTCCGTGCCAGATCTATGTAAGCCCTGGTGGATGGTACATCCATGAGACTGCTAAATGCCAAGGGATGCACACAAGAAGTAATTCTCTCTCCACTCCTGGAGCCTGGTGGTAGATGAACTTCTGAACACTCTCACAAGTTTTGAATTTCTGAACACTCTCACAACCAACATCACTGACTCCATAGTTCATGCTGACGACATTGTGATTGTGGCGACAGGAAAATTTGAGGAAACGCTGTTTAACATATTGCAGAACGAATTAGCATTGACGAAAAGCGGGGTGCAAAAAAGCGGGACTAAATATTGACTTCACAAAAACCACCATAGTGCCTTTTACTAGAAAACGAAAGTTAAGGTGTATGCACCACATTCACCTTGAATGTTTAATCTTTAATGGAAAACCGGACGTAAAATTTCTTGGCCTAGTAATGGATTCCAAGTTATTCTGCAAGGCGCATACTGAGGTATCAATAAACAAAGCAACCAAGTCACTACAAATATGCAGGAGTTTAGCCGACAGAATCATGCCATAGTTGGCCTACCCATAAATTAACCTATGTAAACTTAATAGGCTAGGCAGAAGAACAACGCTCTCGATTTCAGACAGGCTAAGCTATTTATTGGTGCGACTTCTCACCGGTTGTTCATTTCAGATCAAGCGGTCAGCTCAAGAAATTAGGAATTGAGGAAAAGAACGAATGCCGCTGTTGCGGTAAGGGAAATGAGACGACACAACACTTGCTCTTTCCGGAACTAAATGAGAGCAAGAAAAATTGTTGTGATCAACAACTGTGGTTCCTGCCAATTGTACCAATTGTACGCAGTGATTTGTCTTCTTTATTTAATTTTACCACAAGCTCGTAAGTTTGTTCAATTGCAACTTTTTTGTTCATGCTTAAAATTTCTTTAAAACGGAAGATTTTTTGTCAACAGCTTACATTTTTCTATGCAATTTAAATGAATATTTCACTGACAACAAAAGACAACAAAAATAACCGTACTTTAAATAAAAATACGTTTCAGATATTTTGATTATAAACAAATATATGATCAATCGAATCTGTTCTTTTCAACTGTAGTATATAAAAAAGTAAGCCCAAAATGAATACGCCAGACGATCGTTAAATTTGCTTACATCATGTCCGGCGTATCTGCGTTTCTGGTATTAGTGATTTATCTTCAGCAAAATTGGTGTGTCTTTTTGTGCGGTTTTCACGTGAAACAATTTGATATTCAGATAAAACTTAAAAAATTAAGAACTTAAAAACAAAATAAAAATTAAATTTAAAAATTACAAATTTTTATTGTGTTTTAAGAAACGCTCATGCTTAAATATTCAACATTAGTCTGTTCAGATTTAGCCACCATAGCTGACTTCAACGTATCGCGAATAATCGATGGTTTTCAATGTCGTACAGCGAGTTGTTATTGTCAGGGACAAACCAAGTTTCAGACACAAATACAACATCAACATACGAATCCTCAAACACATATCTCAAATAGTAAATTTTTTTAGAGTTAAGGCTCCTGGCATTAAAATGAGCAACTTTAAGCCCAGCATATCGATCGCACATCGCACTCACAAGGGACTTATTGCAAATACCAGAATAGCAATCACAGAAGTCGACCATTAGTACAACCATAGGAATAACACGAAATAGGAACGCAAATAATAAATACAAAGACCACAACAGGTGACCAGCAATCCTCCACACATATAAGTTTGGAAATATGAGTAATAGCTAAAGCAGAGACAAGAAAAACAAGACAAGGGAATAATAAATAATTAAGAGCTAAGTAATAGAAAGGTAACTGAATATTTATAAAGTAAAAAGAGAAAATTGCCTGGTTTATTCCTGTACCAAGTAAAACAATGATTTCCGGCCCATTTCTATATTTCTATTCAGTTCATTCTAAAGTGCTTGAGAATGTCATTTATAAACATATTGCTCAATACTGCCATTATATGCGTCTGATTTCTAGCAGACAGTCGGGATTTAGGCCAAACCATGGGTCAGTTACAGATAAATAATTTGCTCATTTTCTTATACATTATAATCTTATTTCCTTCAATCTGGACATATATGCAGATGATATACAGATTTATTCCTCGTGTTCTTATGATGACGTCAGAGCTACATAAATGGGCTTTGCAGGGACATTAACAATGTCAAGTCAAAATGTATTTTAATTAGTAGGCGTAGTGTTGATTTAAGCTTTCAGCCGAAACTTTCACTTAATGGTGCGTATATTGAGTATGTCGTTAAGGTTCGGGACTTTGGCGTTGTATTTAATAATAGGTTAACTTGGAGTGATCACATCAATTATGTCATTGAAACTGTGTATGCCAAGCTTCGCGTCCTCTGGCTCTCCCAATATTTTACACCTTATTCTGTAAGAATCCCGCTTGGCTAAAACCTACATAGTCCCATATCTCTTGTGTGGATGCAAGTTATTTTCTTGTTTCGACTATCTATGTAAACGTAAACTCTACAGTGCCTATAACGTTATAACTCGCTATGCTTATTAGAGCTGAGCGATATTTCACGACCTGTGATTTTGTCACAGGTACACAAAATCACGAGTCACAGTTGCGATTCAAAACGCTCCGAACCTGTGGCTCACTGTCACAGGTACAGCGGAACGATACTTAACGAACTGTGATTTCATTGAAATGCAACCACGAGTCACAGTTTGCTGGTTATTTGCCGTTTCGTTATTGTTACAACGAGTTATTGTTCCAACTAGAAGCAGTGATGCCCTTTTTTGTGCAATTTGTCGCAATCAGGGATTTCCTGTCTGGATTTTGTGGGATTACCTGTTTTACTAGATATTTTGCGATATTTGTACGATATTTTGGATACCACTGAAGACATTAAGGAAAGTTTCTATGTGTAAATATCTATGTAGCCGTTGTTTTTTCATCCTTAGACTATGATCATGCAGATCAAATACAAATTTTAAAAATGCGTATTGTAAAATACGGAATGAACTTAATAACATGTTACACTTTCAATACGATTTTGCCCTCATTATTTTGAAAAAATACAAATATGAATTTGGTAATAAAATATTAATACAAGAATGTTTTTTATACATATAAAACATGTATATATCAGTAGTTTCAACTACTTAAAATTGGTTTTTGTATTCATGAAGTATGACTTCAGTAAAATATGAATGCTTTTAAAATTAACGAATGTTCATAGCTTCACTTCGTTCCTATAGCAAAAGCTATAGCTATATTCTATATTCTCCAGAGCTGGGCAAATACTGACAGATCGTCGAAGCAGTCTGAGCGACAACAAATTGCATATGTTAGTATTTTTAAATACTAATTATAAATACTTTAATTAATGTTAATTCATGTTATTAATTAATGGTATTAATATTAAATAATTATTAAATTAATGTTTCAGTATAAATGAAATAAATATTTCTGTATTTTTGATTTCCCGAATATATATTTCTCTTCATTAGTTGTTATTTTCAATTTGTAACTGTCATTTCCGTAATCGTTCGTTTCTTGTTTCCTCTGTTGCATACTGTAGGTAGAAATCTAGCAAGTTTTTGCGCACTCGTTTTATAGCCAATGCCTTGTCACGAGTCACGGGTTTTTGTACCTGTGACAGTACTGTCACAGTCACAGGTCGGAGCTGCTCCGGAAAAATCACGGAATCGCTCACCTCTAATGCTTATGGGCTTAGTGGTTTTGTTCATATATCATTGTATAACAAAAGACTACATGGCATTTCCTTTAGTGGCTTGCTGGTTTTTATAGCTACTATTTTTCTACACAAAATCATAACTTCACAGGACCCGTCCTATTTGTTTCGTAGGATTAGTTTTTCCAGATCGCAGCGTAATTGAAATATATCTAATCTTAATTGTTTCTGCCTCACATCTGTGCGGCAATTTTTCATTAGCGCAATCAAGCAATGGAACTCTTTGCCTTACTGTATTCAGAGCATTAATAGGCAGCTTTTAAGTCTCAGCTTTTTCTATATATTGTGGATGGTAATTGAGCATCTTAGCTTCTTATTTTTTCTATTCCTTCTCTTTTGTCTCTCTTATATTCTTCTTTTATCCCAGCCTGTTTTCTTCTGTAGTTTAACCCTTCCAGTTTTAATACTGTAATTTTAAAAAAAAATTGCGACCGAAAATTTTTTTTCCAAATTTTAACTTTGACATTAATTTTCTCAAAAACTGTTTGACATAGGAACCTAATTTAAAAAGGATATTAAGAAGCGGATATTTGGCTTTGAAAATCAGCAAGCAAAAGTTATCTAGGTCAAACCATTATTTTTTAATATTTTTTTTTTCGATGTTAAGTCGAATTTTTATAAAATGTCTCGACCCAACCTACACGTCCTAGTCTTCTGTCCCCTCTTATGCGAAACACCCTGTATATATAAAAATAAAATAAATGAATAAATAAAAAATTTTCCAACTCCTAGGGAATACGGGCTTAGTAAGAGCATGATTAATAAAGTATGTTAGCAACTTTGGCAGCTATAGTTTAATAAATTTAGAATCAGAGTCATCAAACCGAATCGCATTGGACTTGACCGATAGAATATTGTCAAGCCATATCCTGAAACTTTTATAACTTTTTTCAAAAAAGTCATGTGGATAACTCTTATCAATAACTTTAAAATATAAAAGTCATACCCATAACTCTTACTGAAAACTCTTATTTTTAAAAGTCATTGAAAAAACTTTTTCGATGACTTATTTTTAAAAGTCTTCAATAAGAGTTATGGGTATGACTTTTATTTTAAAAGTTATCGAAAAAAGTTTTTCTGATGACTTTTTCTGCTGACTTTTTTGAAATAAAAGTTTTTTTAAAAGTCTTTTGAAGATAAAATGCACTATTTTCAAAATAAAAGTTAAAAGTTTAATTTTTTTGAGGAAGGTCATTGGAATAAAAGTTATTTTCAGGCTCTGTGTCAAGCACATCTGCATGGTTACACAATTGAAAAATAAAGACGAGTTAGAACTGTAATTGACAAAAACGTTTCCCAAATAGTAATTCTCACTAAGAGATGTTAAGATTTACAAATTTCTCATTAATCTGATCACCGATAATATCCTCAGTACCCTGTCCCGAAGCAGTGAAAGATATCAAACCAATTTTACGTACAGTAATGCGCATAACCTAAGCAGCATTTCCTGTGACAGTGAAAAAAATTGCATAACATTATTAACCATTAAGTTATAACAACAAAGAAAATTACATTTATTTACTTCTTAATATGTATTTATTATATATCCAAAACAACAACAAATCTTCATCATTTCGATCATCCGGCGCAGTCATCCGATCTAAATCCGATCAGAAACCTATTTTCAATACTAAAACGTTGCGTAGGTACTAGGCGCTTAAAAATAAGAAGGATTTGGTGACTGCAGTAAAGGAAGAAGGGGGAAACATCCCAAACAGCAGCATTACAAAGCTAATTGAGTCAATACCTCGAATTTGTTTACCTGTATAAAAAATAATGGCCGTTATACTAAATATTAGATTAAGTTGCTTAGGTTTTGCACATATTTTTAGTTATTTTTGTTTTTTTTCATATTTACCGTTATTGGAGAGAACATTTGTTGTTGTTTTGGATATATAATAAATACTTATTAAGTAAATAAATATAATTTTCTTTGTTATAACTTAATTGTTAATAATGTTATGAAACTAATGTTGCTTAGATAATGCACAATACTGTATCTGATGTATCGATCTCTGCTTACTATCAGTGATACGAGAAAATGCATTTTTTAATACAGACGTTTTGCATTTTTTATTATTCTATAGGTGTACAAATAAGTTTCCGCGGTTTGTCAAAAGATGGCCCCACCAGAAGGTTATGGAGAAATTGTCAGATGTAAAACGTAATATCCCAAGTTTCGTCATCCGGCAACACCATAACCTTAAAGTACTAGTGATTCCGTATCAGCATCACGTAATTTTTTTTCTGCAAAAATGTCAAGTTTTGTGCCGAGAAGAAGAGAAGAAGAGAAGAAGAGAAAGTCATGGGTTAAGCCCGGCGAACCATCAACATCGACAGTTAAGCCGAATATTCATGGAAAAAAACTCATGCTGTGTATTTGGTGGGATCAGCTTGGTGTCGTGTATTATGAATTGCTCAAATCAAGCGAAACCATTACTGGAGCTCTCTACCGAACACAATTGATGAGATTGAGTCGGGCACTTAAGGAAAAACGCGCCCATTACTACTCCAGACACGACAAAATTATTCTTTTACACGATAATGCTCGTCCACATGTTGCGGCGCCGGTAAAAACATACTTGGAAACACTCAACTGGGAAGTTTTACCCCACCCGCCGTATTCACCAGACTTAGCCGCTTCTGATTATCACCTGTTCCGGTCGATGGCACATGGTCTGTCTGAGCAGCGCTTCACATCATATGAAGACACCAAAAATTGGGTAGATTTGTGGATAGCGTCAAAAGATGAAGAGTTTTTTCGACGGGGTATCCGAATGTTGCCAGAAAGATGGGGAAAAGTAGTGGCAAATGATGGAAAATACTTTGAATAAAGCGTAATGCACTGTTCCTTCACAATAAATTCCTAACTTTTTATAAAAAACCGAGGAAACTTATTTGTACACCTAATAGCATCCTTTGTCCTAAGCTAAACAAAAATATAACACAAAGCATACCCTTATAACATTTCCAGCGACGATAAGCAATGTCACGGACAGCCATTAGTTTTAACAGCACTAGCAAATCAAGGATACCCCTTTATCCCTTATTGTTTTACATTTAATGGTGAAAATACAACATTATAGAGTGGAATACAAACTGAAACTCGAGGAAATATGTGGTTATAGGGAAAGCTACCTTATAATCACAGACGGGTATAAACACAGTGGCGTAGCTAGGGTGGGGTGGGAGTGACGGTCCGCCCCGGGCGGCAGTTCTGGTAATCAAGTATTGACTTATTGAATTCTAGGAATTTTAGGGGCGGCAAGTTGATAAACCGTACCGGACTCCATTAGTCCGGCTAGATACGCCACTGTAGGCGTGGTCGTTACCTATTTTCAAACCAAAATAACTAGTTTAGTAGTTTTATTATTGTGTACATATTTAAACTTTATTTCCGTGGTAATAAATTTGTTTTCATGATCTATACTGTATAAGTAGTGTAAAAGTGGGCGGAACGCGCCCAGTTTTGCTGTTATAATGTTTTATTGGAAAATAAGTTGTTATGTAAAGTTTTATTCAGGAAGTTTATATGTTTAACAATATGAGTTAACTGAATTATTGTTTCAGTTATTAAAAAAAAACAAATTTTTGTTTTTCACTTGCTAGCGCAAGTGTTCTTTATTTAAACATCAAATTAAGATTGACTTAAAATTATTACAATTTTCTATAGGTAACTTAAAAATGCCTAGCTTATCAATTCTGCTGAGAACGGCTGCTGAGTTGCATTCCCACAGGAAATGCAATTTTGGTGTTTTTTGTAGACATAGCGTCAGCATTTAGTTGTAGTGCGTGTATTGTCCTTTATCACTGTTTGTGTCGTTAACTCTTCCCCCTTGAATCCAACTGCGTCCTCAGTATTGGTTATCCTTCAGTATTGGTTACGTGTAAATCCTTTAACATTTCCAGCGACAATGCTTCTTCGAAGGTATTAGTGGTGTTATGCAATTGGACTATTACCCTGTACTAGTATACTGATGTTGGCATGATGGATTAAAAAGGTTCCTTCAACGGGATTAATTTATTGTCTACCGTGATATTTTCGTTATAGTTGTTGAGAAAGAGTATGTTGGGATTTATCTCTCCTATTGTTAGCAAATGTTGATTGTTGGTGGTAGTGCATGATGATGGTAAGCTTTTTATTACGTTGGGAATACAATTATTCATAGTAATATTGATAAGACTTTTAATTTTACGAAATGATAATTAATTAAAAGTATTACAGTTTTCCTTAATTCCTAATATTTCGTCATTACAAATAATTATGGTTTCAAATGATATCTTAACACTAACATTTATCCTTTTTACTGGTTTTATAGGAATTTTTCTACAATTATTTTTTTCGGTCATCGGTAGTGACACAATGTAAAGTAAAGTTGTTTGATTGGAAGCGATTTTTATCTCACCGAACTCCAAGGACTCTACGATATTAATGAATGGTATATTTTGTTCTTCGAAAATTTTATTTATTGCATTTATCTCAAAACTTAATAGTATGAATGAATTTACTACGCCTGTCTTGGCCCACTGTATAGAGTAGTCAATTTGTGCCAATTCGTCCCTTAGAATTCTCAGCTTCCTTTCTGTGTTTTTGATGATTTCTCTCTTTAGCATATCGGTCGACTGTATTGTGTTGAGTAGTGTATTTGTTATTTTCGTTAGTTCGTTTAGTCTCTGTAAGGATGCTCTGTTCATAACTAACTGCCTATTGTTGTTTTCGAGTAAGTTATTTAGAGGCTGTTCAAAGGAAACGCTGTTCCATTTAGAGGCTGTTCCAAGGAAATTTAATGATCTTTTGTTCTGTCTTGGTTTGAGTCCTTTTATTATAGCATGGATTTGCTCTACGTCATGAGTTAGGAATAAATAGCTGCTGTCCTTTGGTGGAATATATTTTCTTATTGTGTCCTCTATGTCAGTGATAGCATCCTTATATTGGTCAAGATCTATTTCGTGAGTTAGTTTGAAAGTTCCGGTTTGAATCTTTACTGTTCCCATGTCTATTGCTACTATTTCAGAGCTGGTATAGTCGAGAAATTGTATGTCGGAAAGGCATGCCATTGGCAGTAATAGTAAAGAGAATATGAGTCTGATGTCCTTAATGTTATTCATGTTGGTCTGAGAGAGAAAAAAACGAATAGTATATACGTTTCAGTAGTCAGCATTAGCTAGTTTCTTATTAATCTTTTACGCACTATTCTGCCTGAGTTAGTTTTTATTGTACTGTTCATATTTTCAGCCACGATTTCTTCCTAGGGTATAGCTTATTACCTACTCTTTTATTTGCTTTCACATATGTAAATCATATCTCCAATATTATATTCTTGAAATAGTTTCCTATTCTTAGTATGGAATTTTAGATCCTTTTCTTCTTTGTTCTTAATTGTTTTAATGTTTTCGTTTCTATCATTATCTAATTCTAAGGGATTTGTTGTTACTCTTCTTCCGAAGAAAAGTTCTACTGGTTTTAGCTTCGTAGTTGAAAATACGGAGTAGTTATATTTGTGAACGAATTTCTCTAATAAATCTTGAAATGAACTGTGAATTCTTTCTGCTTTAACGCATCTCATAATCTCGCTTAGCGTTGTATGAAACCGTTCTATTTGGCCATTGGCTGAACTGGTATATGGGGGTGCTTTAAAAATTTGTATGTTAAATTGATCCTGAATTCCATGGGTTACTGTATTTGATCCTAAAGACTTTTCGTTGTCTATAACAATTTTCTCTGGTATGCCAAAGTTTATAAGTATTTCCCTTAATGGCTGGATTATATCTTGCGTGACTCGTGAATTGATTATTTTAGCTGGTACGAATTTAGAGAATTTGTCTATAGCAGTTAGTATTACGTGCTTGTGTGTATGGAAGATGTCTAAGTGAACTATTTGTCCTGAATATCGAGGAATAGGAGTTGGTTGTAATAGAGGTTTTGCCGGATGACGTACGTATTTTTGTTCTATGAAGTTTTGCATTGTCTGGTAATTCTTTCGATTTTAGCCTGCATTTTGGGTAAATAGAAATTTTTTAAAAGTTGTGCCTTATTTTCACGGCTATTACGATGAGCACGCTTATGTTCATTTAGTATTGCTTTGTCCTGGTCAGTTTCGTTTGTCAGGTCAGTTACCATTATACGAGTAAATCTTACTCTGTAATTTCTAAAGTTATGTGGATAAATGTCTAGAGTTTTTCCAAAAGTGTCTTCGTCAGTATTGAGTCCATTAATGACAGACGGATTAAAATATCGTTTAAGGTTTTTCAATTTATCCTGAGTAAACTCTGTCTGTGATAATATGTCTATGGTAGGTCGGGAATATTATTTGAAATTGGTAGAAAGGTGTTTCGTCTAATTTAAGGAAGATTTGATTCTTGAAAACGTTTATTGGTTCGTCTGCGATGGGTATTAAATGATGTGAGGAACTGTCGCCACTATGAATAGTATCGTTTGTTGAGCTATTGTCGTTATAAGAATTTACCAAGAGATTAATTTCTGGTGGTCTAGATAGAGCATCTGCGACGTTTGACTTCCCTGGTTTATACTGAAGGTCATAGTTGTACCACTCTAGGATGGATTTCCAGCTTTTCATTTTATTATTATTCTTTTTGTTGCTCAATGCGTATGCTAAAGGTTGGTTATCTGTATAAATATGAACTTTTTGTAATCCGTAGAGATAATTACGTAAGTTATTCAAAGCCCAAATTATCGCCAGCATCTCTTTCTCAATTGTGGCGTCATTTTCTTCGGTTTTACTTAGTGTTCGAGATATGAAAGAAATTGGTCTATTATTCTGAAAAGAAGTGCGCCTATTGCATGATTAGAAGCGTCAGTTGTAAGTTCGAATGGTTTGCAAAGCTCTGAGTAATTTGGGATCTCTTCTGTATTCAAAGAGAGTTTTAGTTTATTGAAAGAGTCAAGTGCTTCTTTGTTTAATGTTATTGGTATTTTCTTCGACATGTTTTTGGACACACGTCCATCTTCCCCTCTTAAAAAGACTGTAAGGAGTTTCGCTAATTTCGCGTAATCTCAAAGCGATGATAATACCATAATACAATACCGTAATACCATAATACCGTAATACAAAGCGATGATAATACCCTGAAAGTCCTAAAAAGGATGTGAGGTCTTTCAAAGTTTTGGGTGTTGGAAAATTTACTATTGACTCTACTTTTTTTGGATTTGTTTTCAGCCCATTTCTTGATACAATAAATCCTAGAAATTCTACTTCTGATTTGAAGAATTTACATTTGTTTAACTGAATTTTTAAATTTGCTTTCCAAAAGGTATGGAATATTATATCTAATCTCTGATGTGACTTTTTTCGTCTTTACTAAAGACAATTATATCGTCAACGTAAACATAACAACGCACGCCAATATGGCCTCTTAGAATGTAATCCAGTGCTCTTTGGAAGATAGCAGGAGCATTCTTTAATCCGAACGGTAACCGGGTAAATTCGTACTTCCCATTACTTATTGAGAAGCTGTTTTTCAATATCAGATTCTTTTAAAAACATTTGGTGGAAGCCACTCTTTAGATCGATGACGGAGAAAAATTTGTTTTCTCCTAGCTGTGCCAATACTTCGCTTATATCTGGGATAGGGCGATTTCGCCGGATGCGTCTAACTTCTTTGGTACTATCCATACCAGTGAATTATATGGGGATCTAGATGGTCGTATTATTCCATCACGCAAATATTCGTTGACTTGCTTTTCAATTTGATCCTTAAGACATATTGGGTAAGGACTCGTCGGACGTGTTTCTCCTTTGACGGTTGTTGTATATGTCAGTTTTTCGTCTGGGTCGCTGAACAATGACATATCTTTCGGTTAAAAGTTTTAAACTTCCCCTTTGAGATTGAGTCAAATGGTCTGATCTAATGCTAATGGAATTCACTTCTGAAGTCTTCTGTTTCAAATCTATTTTTAATTTACTTCCTATAAATATATAGTTTTTTTTTAAGGAATACACCTGCATCTAATTGCTTTAGTGAATCGTTACCAAGTATTGCATGAAATGATTTTAAATGTGGTAGGATGAAGAATTTTATGGGGGTGTCTTTTTTCCGAAAAGGTTAGCCAAAGTGTGATGTGTGGTTTTAATTTTCTCGCCTACTGTAACTGCATAAAAAGGTTTCTCGTTTTCGTATATTTTTTTCGCAAGGTGTGGTTGAACATAATTTTTGTTGGATCCGGTGTTCACTAATATTTTAATTACCTCTCCATTGCTTTGCTTACACCTATATAAGGCAATGAAGAGTGGTTTATCCTAAAAAATTAATGTCTGTAGAATCAAGTTTCTCTAAAGCTTCGGGATCTGAAGCCTGATCTACATTCTCTTCGTAATTTTCTATTGGAAAGGAACGTATGTACTCTGAAATTTGTAGTTTATATATCTACTTTGTAGACTCTGATCTACGTCCATAGGCTCGGGTCTTGAAAGTGGTTTAGGACCGAATGGTCGAGGTGGAGCAAGATAATAATTACCATAATTTTGAGGCTGTGAGTGGTAATTTTGAGTGAATGGTTGCTGTTGGAACTGTCGTGGGGTAAAATATGGGTTGTGATTAGCGGTTTGAGGTCTTTGCATTGGTTGTGGCCAATGGATTAAATTTGGGTAAAAGGGTTGGTTACAATTTTTTCGTTGTAGTACTGGTGGTTCATGATGAGTTGTTTCCCTTGGAACATTTGTTCTAAATGCCTGGTTTTCTAATTTTAGACATAACTGAAGGGCTTCTGGGAGATCTGTATGTTTTTGTATTCCTAATAGTCTAGGGAGATCACCATTTAGACCCCTTATGAACGTGTCAAGCGCTTTGTTCCTATATGTGGAGATTAGCAAATTTTTTGATTTTACCTCTCATCGAAACAAATAATCTTTTTTAGTATCAACGAAAGATTAGTGTAGACTTACCTACCAGCGAGACAGACCTACCAGCGAGACAGACCTACCTCGACGGCGGCTTGACTGCTACTGATGAGATTTCGTCAAACGCTTTCAATATATATACATTGCGATCAAAAATTTTTGTTGGAATTTTTATTCCAAATTTTAACTTTGGCATTAATTTTCTCAAAAACTATTTGACATAGAAATTTAAAAAGGATATTAAGAAGCGGATATTTGGCTTTGAAAATCAGCAAGCAAAAGTGATCTAGGTCTAACCATTATTTTTTAATATTATTTTCTTCGATGTTAAGTCGGATTTTTATGAAATTGACCCCCCTCCCACACGATTTTTTTCTTGTCTCGACCCAACCTACACGTCCTAGTCTTTAGTCCCCTCTTATGCGAAACACCCTGTATAAACAGAATGCAGGTAGCGAAAAAAATGAAATTCTTTTGAAAGTTTGAAATGTAATTAAAATATTAAATAATTAACGCCGGCGTCGCGAAATTATTTGGCGATGTCAGTCATAATTTCGTATCGGCTGCAGTTGGTTGTATACTAAAATATAGTATAAAATGGAGCAGGTTCCCCAGAAGAAAAGGTATAACAAAAGATAAATTTATTATATATTGTGTATATATTGTTTACTAGACCGGTCCTTATTTCTTTTTTTTCGAATTCGAATGACGGCAAGCGCTAAAACCATTTTATTTGATCCTAAAAATACACAAAAAAAATTTTAGCTTGATTGGACAATTTTTAGCCGTGCCCCCGCCAACATTGAAATGTTTTTCCCCGGTTTTTCTTGAAATGTATCTGGCAGCCCTGTTGGTAAGTACTTATTGAAATGTGTGTGTGTGCGTTTGGCAAATGTGACACACACTCTCTCTTTTTTTGTGGCGGCCCAGTACTGTGTTGTTGTTGTGTACGTCTGACGAAAATTCGCATAAATAAATCATTTTGTATTGCAACTTTCACACGTGGAGATCGACGAATTTAGTGAAATCGTGAAGTTCAAACAAAAAAATTGAAAAGAATATTGTCCAAAAGATTACCTTTAAAAAATTGAACAAATAAATTTTAAAATTAAAAATCCAAAGCGATGACAACCAAAAGATTTCGATCGGATGATGATATTATGTTAATTGGCGTAATTGACCACCAAATTACTGGAGCTAAATTACCAGGAAGAAAACAAGTGCTACAAGTTTTATTTTATAATTTAAGAATAGTTGGTTTAAATTTAAGAGAAAGTTCTAAATTAGTTGTTGCTGAGGTTAGTACGTTTTGGCAAAAAGCACGAATTCCAACACACCATGAAAAACACTGCATTGAGAAGCTGGAAAAATTATACAACGAGTGGAGAGATATTACAAAGCATCATGGTCGAAAAACAGAATGTCAAAACAGGAAAGAAACTGAATTTCAAGATAAATTACATGATTTATTCGATATCGCACACGCAAACGCGATAGAATTAATTAAAATACAAGAAGACAAAGAGTTCTTAAAAAAGTAACGAGAAAAAGGAAGACCAGGTTGTATGCTAGGAACGGATAGAATTGTCATGCAGAAAGAAAAGCGAAAGGCAGTCCAGAAAGAACAAGAAAACCAGCGTCGAATAAAAGAAGATGAACGAAAAGAGTTATATGAACAACATACTCAAAGAGGTATACAATTAAGAATTATATCTTTTAAGCAAATCAGAATTATTGTTGTAAAACAGGTATGATTGACATTGACGACGAAAACGATATTGAAGTTGTAGCATCAACATCAGCAGGAAATGCATATCCAGGTATATCAGGTATATCCAGAGGTAAAACAAATTTGTTTACACCAAGACTGCTTTCAACTTTGGATAAGTGGAAAATCACTGATGGTGCTGCAGTTCATATCCTAAGTGCAACTGCTGACGCGTTGGGCTATGATATCGAAGATCTTATACTAAATCGTTCATCAATTCGTCGAATGCGTCAGAAACATCGTGCAACAACAGCACAAAACATTGCAGCAAACTTTGATGTAAGTACTGTAATGTGTTTGTGTTTTTCCCTATGCTTCTTTTTTTATGTTTTGAGTATAAATTAAGAAACTTGAGTTTTTTTTTCCAGATTCCACGTAGTTTTGTTTTGCATTGGGATGGTACAATGTTACCAGAAATTAGTGGCAGGGAAAAAGTTGATCGCTTGCCAATCATAGTCTCATCTCAAGGTATCGATAACCTACTTGGCATTCCAAAGTCAAAATCTTCGAGTGGAAAAGAAATATCAGATGCCGTGTTTAATTCAATAAAAGAATATGAAATGCTTGATCGAGTTGAAATTATCTGCTTCGACACAACTGCTCATAATACAGGAGCACAAAACGGTGCTGCTGCTCTGCTTGAAGGAAAACTAGGTCGCGATTTATTATATTTTCCCTGCAGACACCATATTTACGAGTTGTTGATCCGTAAAGTGTTTGAAATTAGAGTGGCTACTACAGCCGGTCCAGAAGTGCTAATTTTTAATCGCTTTAGCAAATACTGGAATAATATTGACAAATTAAATTATAAGAGTTGTTTAGAAGATGAACACATTATTACAGTATTGACAGCTGAAGAACGTGGAACAATTTGAAATTACTGCCTAGATAACTTAAAACAAGCTCATAGCAGACGCGACTACAAAGAATTATTACAATTAGTTGTCAGTTTTCTTGGTGGTACGGTGCCGAATTTTAACACCTTTCGTATACCTGGTGCAACTTCTCATGCTCGATGGATGTCAAAATCTATTTATGCACTTAAAATGTATTTGTTTCGTAATGAATTCAATATGACCAAACAAGAGCTAAACGGTATACGTAGTGTCTGTCTGTTTATAGTTCGTATTTATGTAAAAGCCTGGTTTGGATGCACTAAAGCAATTGAAGCACCAAATCAAGACCTAAATTTAATTAAAAATATTATAGCTTATCCTGAAAGGGATATAGATCTTGCTTTGCTACAAAAAATAAGCAATCATTTGTGGTATTTGTCGGAAGAAGCAGTCGGTCTTTCATTCTTCGATCCTAATGTAAGTGTTGCAATTAAAAAAAAATGGTTCAGGCAATTAATGTTAAAGCAAATACAGAAAAATGCAAGCGAATAATAACTAATCCAACAAATATCGACACATTTGCGCAAAAAGATTTAAGCGATTTTGTAAATTCCAATACACACGCGTTCTTTGATCGCTTAGAAATTTCAAAAGAATTTTTGCAAGTCGATCCGTCGGATTGGAATGAAAGATTTGACTACGCTCAGGGATCACAAATTTGTAAAAACTTATCTGTAGTAAATGATGCAGCTGAAAGAGGCGCCAAATTCATTACAGATTATAATAATAAATTAACCCACAATGAAGAGGAGAAACAATTCCTTTTTCAAGTGGTTAAAGAATATAACATGAATTATCCCACTTTTAAAAAAACTTCACTATTAAATTAAAATAATATTAATGTTACTATGAGTATGTAATTAATAAAAATATTTCAGTTTATTCTTACTTTTCAAATAAATGCAAATAAAATAAAAAAATATATTTTTTTTTGCCTTATTTCTCATAATAAAAACAAAAAGGTGCTTGGGGCACGGCTAAAAATTATCCAATCGTTGTCAAATTTTTTTTTATGCTTTGTGAGACTAAAACGAATATTTTTAGCGCTTGCCGTAACATATATTCGAGAAAATAAATTTGTCCATATAAATAAGGACCGGTCTATTGTTTACAGTTTTCTTTAAATTACTCCATTTTACAATATAGCCTAAAATTGACGAATTTGACGCAGTTTAAACTATTAATAGACGAAATGGAAAAACTTCCCGATTTAGTAAAAGGGGCGTCAGTGTTTGGTTTCAACCGTAATACGTGGGATATGGAGTGCGAAAAAATTAGTGGAAAGCTAAATTCCCACGGTCCTCCAATGAGAAGCGCGGCGGAGTGGAAAAAGTAAGACTCATTACATATATGTATATTATTTAAACATTACGTTGAAAATTAATTTTCATTTACTTCATAGGTTTGGTCCGATATTAAAGCCAGGACGAAGAAGAAAATGTCACAACATTTGAGAGAGTTGGACGGGAGGTGGACCCAACAACCAAAGTATTCTTACTAATCTGGAGCAATCCTTTGCAAACATAATATGTTCTCTTCATGTTCAGCTACTCCATCTGGACCCTCCTACCAAAGACAATATAATACAAAGATGTCTAACTCGGTACGTTGAAAAATATCAAAAAAATTTTGTTCTGATCTGATAGCTTTTGTGCTTTTGAGAAAGAGCTTTCAATTTTGAGAGATGCGACGCACATTCTCTCTCGCTTTTTGCATGGATACATAAATATATAATTCGCGCTCAAAACACAGTGAACACAAGCGGTGCGAGAGAGAAGCGAATATTTGTTTTTGTAAAATAAATTTTTAGAGTTTGTACGAATGTGCAAGAATACCACTCGCCCGACAACAACAAGTATATGAATGACGACAAAAGCGTTTTTTACCGAACCAGAAATGAGATTTTTTGTGTTTTTAGTTTTACTGATGTTTTAGCTTCTTTTTGTGACTTGATTGATTTTGTTACTATTTTGGATACTGATTTTGGTTTTTTATTTGGCAATTTATTATTTATATTATAATCGGTATTTGTAATTAATAATAATTAATTAATAATATATTATACAACAATGTATACATTGTACAAACCAAAGTCCAAAGGCGCATCGGTTTGAGGAAAATAATGAATGTTATTCTCACAGATTTACAGCCTTATTTATTAGATTTCGTTAAACAGTCGTTAAACAATTGTGTAATTACACACTGTGTAAGGAGTTAAACAACGTTGCTTAAGTTTTTATTTATAATTGAATTTTATGTGTGTGTCAAATAAACAAGGTTTGTGGATAAAAAGGTTCAGAAATCCACTAAAACTATTACAAAAAGGCGTTCTCTAATACTTTTTTTGATATGTAAGTAAAAAATTTGACGTTTTTCAATTTCATTTGAAAAGATATAACGCGATTTGAAGTCTTTTTTTGAAAAATTTTATTTGAACACAAAAATTATTTGAATTTTGATATGCCACTTTACGCAGGACTTAAACAAATTTTGTGTTTAAATTACACAGCCTTTAAACAACGTTGCGTAAAATAAAAATTTGTTTATAAATAACGTTTTCTTGTTTAAGAGGTGTTTAAGGTTACGCAGCCTTTAAAATACGTTTATAAATAAGGCTGTTAGTGTTTTAGATCGTTTGATAACCATATTACACCGTAAGCATCGTTCTTGGTCATATTTTAAAAACAAACAATCAAAAAAATCAACACTTCAAATACTGAATCATGAATAAATGTCATTTAATATATGAAGATTTGATTTTTTTATGGTTTGTTTCTACTAATATAGGGCCTCTAAAAGCTTGTTATGCCATCACCCTTTGTTGTTATAATTAAAATAAGATGTTCTACATTCTGATGGCAACTGCATTGATTCTTTACACTCATATGTAGCGAACGCGCTATCTTTTGTGCTCACTTTCTTGCAAGTTGCAGCCTGATCTCTCGCTCTCACAATACGTTAATTTTACTCTCGCAAAGCTTCAGATGGGATTTTCCGAAAATCCCAATTGAATTTTAGCTGCTATGTTGTTTTGTATAGGAGTGAGACATCTTTGTATTATATTGTGTTTGCTCCTAAGGTGTGGGAGGAAAAGCTATTAGAAAGCAGGAAGCGACAATAGCTGCACCAGCGACGAAACAATCCAAGAAGCCTGCTCTTGGATTGGCCCAATCTAATTGGGCTTGCTCCGAGCTCAAGGTGAAAATCAGAGAAAATCTTCCGAGGCTTTAGAAGGATTGGCGGCAGCCGCAGAGAGGAAAGCATCAACAACAGAGCAGAGTGCGACAGCCATGGAACGCCATGCTACTTCGCTTGAGAGTCATTGAGCGACTTGTGGCTGCTACTGAAAGACAAATAGCTACCGCTACTAGGAACCAAGTAGCAGCGGATGCTGGAGTTTTTTCAAAAATTAAGAAAAAATATTTTTTTTTTATCAAATATATAATATAGGAAAAGAAATATATAGAATGTGAAAACAAATGTGATCCACTTCCTAGGTTTAAGTGCATTTAGTATTTTGCTTTCGTGTCTTCATTTATGTATATATATAACAAAATAAGTTCGAAACATTAAAATTAATCAAGTGCATGGCACAAAAGCATCAATTTTTATCTCTTTAATTTAAAAGTTGGTGGTCCTGAAAGGACCGCTTGATGAGTTTTTTCCATTTAGGGCGTCATACTTTGCGCAAGTTGATTCCGGGCTGTTGCACCCGCGTTCATTGGAGGATCCAAAGTCACAATTTGCTCTGCACTGCTATCAATTTGGAGAAGTTGGATGGGACTCATTTCGGTAAAATATACACGAATTATGTAAAGCACAACAACAAGCATTTATTATTCTTGTTGCACATGTAGGGCTATAATGTAGAACCTTTTCCCGGATATGCAACGGAACCTGTTCTTTAACGCCTCAAAGTAGCGTTCGATAATATTACGAGATTTGAACAACTTCTCGTTAAATATATTACAATCTCATGTTGTTGTGCAGGGAAGCGGTAGGGAGTCATTAGGTATGGTAGCAATTGATACCGAGTCACCTGAAATGTATTAATGTATAATATGTTTATTTTTTTTCATGTATGTGTTTTTTCCAACTCTCCAACAACCACGTATTACGTGTGCCAGCGTTGTAACCAGACTTCAAGTACTAACGTACTGATTAGCAGCGCTTATCTTCCAAACGTGGGCGTCGCGGTTGGCCCCGGGGTGTGTAGGATCGACATACCTGATGACCGTGTCAAAATCGCAGATCTGCAAAAAAACATTAGATTAAAAGTCCTACAAAAATAATACAACTCCTTAAATTACCATAATTTCATTGTTTACTTATTCCACATCCATTTCGAGGCGAATCCATTTTGTACAAAAATAGTGCTCGAAATTTTCGAAACACTTGAAGATAACCTTCGATACATTCGATTACATTGATGACTCGCATGTAATTGTATTCCTATTCTTCAACCAAAAGTTCAACTAAACTAACCATTTCGATTTTATTACTTAATTAGTAACACTTAACACTTTGAGTTGCACTTATAATAAAGAAAAAAAATGGAAGTAACAACTCGTGTTCACAGCAAAGCATAAGCTAGCATTTTTTTGACGCTTTGACAGTGTTCGAAAAGGAAGAACAAAAAAAGTAAGATAATATATCTTACTAAAAGATACTAATATATCTTTTATATTTATTTATTATAAGTGCAACTCAAAGTGTTAAGTGTTATTTAATTAATAAAATCGAAATGGATAGTTTGCTTCAATCTGAATGAAATAAAATATAATAACTGGTATAATTATGTAAGATAATTTCAACTTTCTTATTTCATCATAGTTATAATATGTGTTTACCAACACTGAAAATTTGACAACTTCTTACTGAAAAACGTAACGTTATTACGAGTGTGAGTGCGACGTTAAGCCAAGACAGAATGCCGTAACTACGAAGTAGTGACTTGAAACGTCAGTGGCAGAGCCTGTCACCGTGAATTTTCAGAATCTGGCTGTTAAAGTCACTGGTAAAAATCACGGTGACAGAAATGTATCAGTCACTGCTGTCACTGTTCTCAAAAATCACTGGAACGCGCATCTCTACTATACTTTCTTTTGACGCTGACTGTAGGTCGAGAGTGGGCAAAACTGATGTGATGGATGATGATGGATACTCTTGAAAATGTTATAAATATGTGCGTCTCACGAAGAACAATGCAACAACAATTGCTAAGAAATTTTTGTTTACATAAAACCCCGGGGTCTTTGTACACAAAACAAATGTGGTGATTTTTGTATCTAGAAAATTGCGTTTTAGATGGAATTTTCACAGCACAAAATGAGCACATTCACTTTAATGTCTACTTAATTAATTGTATAGAACATGTTCAAAATCCTTACAGGCACCTTTTTTTGACAAATTACTAGGTATCACTATTGTTATTTAATAGCAATTTAGAATAACAGCCTTATAATGTAAATAGTTTGAAAACGAAAACGAAATGAAGCCAGACGACCTATAAACTAAGCTTTTCGGCTGGTTATTTTCGTTTTCGTCCACCATTACGCAAATTTACAGACTTTCGTTGTTTGCAGACAGAAAATGTTGCCATGTGTACAGTATTTCAAGCATTTTTCTAAGTAATTTTTAGAAACACAAAATTTCGGGCAAAATTCAGTGCAAATGCGCGTAGGCAACACTATACATAAAACAAATTAGACAAAGGCACTTGATAATAGCGTTTTCGAGTGTTGTGAATTATTTGTGAATTTGTGAATATTTGAAGATTTTCATTGTGGTTTTGAAATGGCAGTATCAATTTCTTTAGCCCGTTTGTTTGCTCAGCGGCGCAATGAAGACCAACATCCTGAGGAGAAAACTGAGGGATAACTCGAATATGTTCATTGCATTTTGAGCTAGAAGAATCTTTTATATTTATTATAAAGTATTATACATATATTTATGCGAAAATATTTATGTATTTCACACAATATTCACACACAATTTCACAAAAAACACATGCAGCCATGTTTTTACTTCAGTTTTTACACAACAAAATAACTATTCACTTTTTAACATATAAATCACTTTAATCGCATAAAAATCGCAAAATCGCATATTCGCTCTTGCTCTGATCGGACGTGTTTTTTGCTTTACGTTGATTTTTTTCCATTCGCATTATGCTTTGCTCTGCTTGCGCTGTATTAGTTAGTGATCGCGAAAATAATATTGCAATTGCTATCAATAAACTAACAAGCGAAGTGGCTGAATTAAAAAAATTCATTTATAATCGGTTTAAAAGTGAATTATATGTCACTGATAAAGACGAAACCTGTTCTCAAGTGTCTGGCTTTTCCAGTGCGGGCGACGCTGGTGAGGCTACGCTAACAGTTCCGTCGCGCCACCGCCCCCGCAAACCGACAGCAAAGAAAGCAGTTGAGAAAATTTGTTCTCCCGTAATGCAAAGCGCTCGCTCTCTCGCTAAAAAACCGGTTTCTAAGTCGGCAAAATCTTTTGTTAACCTTGAGTCCGCAGAGCTTGATATTTGCACTAATCAAACCAGTGTTTCTAATGCAAATTCATCGGAACCTGGTATTGTAAACGGCACCAGGGCGGCTGCTACTAATTCTTTAGCTGTAGATGGTTCATCTGTTCCTGCTGCTCACTATGACTGGACAACGATTAGGAAGAAAACTTCAAAAAGGCGCGAAATCATTATTGGCAACAATGCGAACAATGGTTTAGAAGTTATAGCCAATAAAAAATGGTTTCACTTGGCGTACTTTAAACCCACCGTTACTGTAGATAATATCATTGACTATGTTCATGATACCTTTAAAGTTGATAAAATTCACATGGTGTGTTACAAACTGGTAAAGAAGGATTCCGAGCTCTCCGAGTTAAAAAAGATTAGCTTCAAACTTGGAGTTGACGAAGCTTTTTATAAGGTTTTCAATAACCCATCTTTGTGGCAAGCTAATATTAAGTTACGTCCCTTCCGTTTTTTTCAAAAACCCGGAGAATCAGGAGATCTGCATTAACTGAATCAAGTGATTTTAATAATGCAGCGTTAAATTCGAAAAATGTTGCAGATATCGAGTTCTGTTGCGTCCACGCAAAAATTGCTGCGTTAACTTTGTATGTAACCTGCTCTTATATTCCTCCTAATTCAAGCGAAGATATTTACTCAGCCCATGCTAAATGTATTGCTGCAGTTGCTGAAATTATGAATCCAAGTGATAGACTAATTGTTCTGGGCGATTTTAATTTACCTCGAGTGGTTTGGGAGAAATGCGAATACACTTCAGCTCTACTTCCATCATCTGAAGCTCAAACCGACTCATGCTTCCTAAATGAGGTATCCTCCTGTGGCCTCTCTCAAATTAACTATATTAGTAACTTCAACAATCGCACTTTAGATCTGATCTTTGTTGATGATATGGACTTACTCGATGTATCTCGCTGTGCGCCTCTTGTATTACCTGAGGATAAACACCATCCTAGTCTAAAAATCAATATAATTAACCAACCGCTCAAAATTTCCTCACGCGACAGTGGAATTCGTAAGAATATGAAATTTAACTTCATGACCTTTTGAATGATGCTATCAGCTCCCTAGATTGGAGTTCAATCCTACATCTGGATGAATCTACACCATGCCTGGCTTTCGCTGTAACTTCTTTTAACACCACCTTAACGAACTCTTTTAATTCATCCGTACCGTTGCGATCACAGACCTACTGTTCTGGTCCTACATGGTTTACTAAAGATCTACATGCGTTAAGGAGGGTAAAATCGAAAGTTTATAGATTATATTGTAGAACACTTACTTCTGTAAATCTATGCAATTATTTGTCTACAAGACGTAAATACCGGCGTCTATGCAAGCAGTCCTATAGCAATTATATAGAAAAAGTTAAATCGAACTTACGCTTGGACCCAAAATCTTTTTGGAATTTTATAAATATTAAACGCAAGACTGTAATATTTCCACCTTGTATGAAATTTAATGAGATTGAATCGGATAATATTAATACGATCTGTAACTTATTTGCTGACTATTTTAAAACAACATACTCGAGTGTTAAATACACTTCGACGAATTATCCATACGAAGTTTTATCTGGTTCCATCGCGCATCCAATTATAGATGAATTGATAGTCCTATACGAATTAAAGAACATTAAATCCTCTTATAATCCGGGGCCAGATGGAATTCGATCTTGCATTCTAAAACAATGTGCTCACACATTAGTGTCACCTATAACTAAACTATTTGACTTTTCGTTGCGCTCTGGCTATTTCCCTTTGGCATGGAAATCATCAATTATTACCCCACTGCATAAATCTGGCAATAGATCTGATATAAAAAACTATCGTGGTATTGCCAAACTTAGTGCGCTTCCAAAACTACTCGAGAAAATTATTACCCATCATATTTCAAGAAGTGTTAATGCGCTGATCTCTCCAGCTCAACATGGTTTCCGACCCGGAAAATCTACAACTACAAATTTGCTAGAATTCACATCGATAATTATTAATAATTTTAAAATGGCTAAACAAACTGATGTTGTTTATACTGACTTCAGTAAAGCTTTTGATATAGTGAACCATAATCTACTCATTATAAAACTTAAATTATTTGGTTTTTCGGAGATATTGGTAAACTGGATTGAATCCTACCTTAATCATCGCACACAAATGGTACTATATAAGAACTCCAATTCAAAGGAATTCATGGTTACATCTGGAGTCCCACAAGGTAGCCATTTAGGTCCCTTGTTATTCTTAATTTATATAAACGATCTACCGACAGTAATTAATAATTCCAACATACTGTTGTTTGCGGATGACGTGAAGCTATTTTTATCGTATAAAAATGAACATGATGCTACGCTCCTGCAAGATGATCTTATCTCATTGCTTGCATGGTGTAACGTAAACTGAATGAAGCTGAATTTAAATAAGTGCAAACAAATGACATTTGCTCGCTCTAACCCATTAATAGTTAATTATAGTATTGGCGACTATAAGCTTGATTATTTGAATGTTGCTGAGGACCTTGGTGTAGTCCTGGATCGTAAACTTCGCTTTCATATTCACATTAACCGTATATCTTGCAGAGCCGCCAGTGTATTAGGTTTTATTAAACGTTGGTCTAAAGAATTTGATGATCCATATATCTCCAAGGTATTATTTACCTCGTTAGTTCGGCCTCTATTGGAATATGCCTCTCCGGTCTGGAATCCAAACTTCAGATGCCATATTACGGAAATTGAACCCGTACAAAAACAATTCCTACTCTTCTGTCTACGGAATCTACGTTGGGATCCCGCATTAAGATTACCACCGTATTCTTCTCGACTTAAGTTAATAAATCTACCATCTCTCGAAAATCGCAGAATTATGCTCAACGCTATGTTTATCCGGAATCTGCTGTTTGGCATCGTGGACTCTACATACTTATTAGCTAACGTTTATATAAATGTTCCTCGCCTTACAACCAGGAGCCATGAATTTCTCCATCTAAGTTTCTGCCGATCTACATTCCTTCAGAACAAACCATTAAGGAGCGCGTGCGCAGATCTCAATTATGTCTTCACGAGCATAACATTGTCTGAGTCAATCACCTTAACTAAACAAAAAATCTTAGCTTTTTTGTCAAATTAGTCTAATTTTTTTATTGTCTACGAAACTATAAAGCCAAATGGTTTAGTTTTACACTTATATTTAAATGTTTAAGTTATGTTAAATTTTTAAATAAATAAATAAATAAATAATATGAAATGATACCGATTTATTTGATATATATTTACTTTCTCATTTTAATTGTTTCCAGAAAAACTCACAAATTACCGAAATTATAAAACAAATGTATAAAAATTCGACACAACTTGCAAATGCACAAACTATTTTTTACACCAGACGATAGACTCTTTGCTTTCGCCTCGATTATCAACTTTTTTCTTGGAAATTGAGCATCCATTATGCCTCGTGTCTGCAAACTCATTTTCCGGAAACCTTCTCCTCGAAAATACGAACAACTGACAAAAAAGTGTACAGAAATCGGCCCAGCCGTTCTCATTTTATGAATTACTATACATTTTTTACACCATTTTTATATATATAGATAAATCGGTATCATTTCATATTAAAGTGATTTATATGTTAAAAAGTGAATAGTTATTTTGTTGTGTAAAAACTGAAGTAAAAACATGGCTGCATGTGGTTTTTTGTGAAATTGCGTGTGAATATTGTGTGAAATACATAAATATTTTCGCATAAATATATGTATAATACTTTATAATAAATATAAAACATCCTTCTAGCTCAAAATGCAATGAAAATATTCGAGTTATCCCTCAGTTTTCTCCTCAGGATGTTCATATGTTGGTCTTCATTGCGCCGCTGAGCAAACAAACGGGCTAAAAAAATTGATACTGCCATTTTAACACTCACATGAACAGCAATTTTTAACTCCTTTGATGAACAGTAACTACCCGGGTAGAGAAAAGTGATATGTAAGCATTTTGAATGGAATTGAAGTAAATTATCATTATATACTTGAACTGCATCGCTTCTTGTGAAATATTTTTTGGATACTTTCGAGTATGACCTGTTTGTGGTAACTAGGGTAAATGGGGAATACCAGAAATTTTAGTGTATTAAATTTTAATACCTGTTGAAACATTTTTTGTATCTGTCGTAGGATGAAGTTTTTTATAGATAGGGAAATAGCAAATTCCAAATGCAATTTTTACCGGATGATTCTATGATAACTCGTTCCGATGGCATTTTTGACCGTTTATGGCTTGACCGAGCTTCGTGTTCGAGGTTTCATTTTTTGGATGGAGTCTTTCATGGCTCATTATCCTTTCCAATTTCATAAAGCTAAATATGGCATTAAATTTTGGTGGGCTTGTGATTCTGCAACTGGATATCCTCTAAATGGGGATATATATACGGGAAAAATAAATAACATCAGAGATGTCAATCAAGGACAGCGCGTTGTGAAACAACTGGTTGAACCTTATAAGAATACCGGTCGTAATGTAACAACTGACCACTTCTTTACATCACTTCCACTGGTCAAGGAACTGTTGGATTGGCGATTATCTCTTGTAGGTACACTAAAGAAAAACAAGCCGTAATTACCGCATCAGTTGAAGACAGCAAAAGGCAGAGCAGAGCAGTCATCTCTATTTGGCTTTGGACAGAATGTTATGTTGTGCTCCTATATCCCGAAAAAAGGAAGGACTGTTGCTCTGTTATCAACATTTCACCGAACCGCAGGTATCTCGGGACCAAAAAACAAGCCGGAAATTATCCATTACTATAACGCCACAAAAGCAGGAGTAGATAAAATGGACCAAATGCTCAAACAATATACAAGCAAACGAAAAACAAATCGATGGCCTTTAGCAGTCTTCTATAACATGCTGCACTTATCATCGCTTGCTGCCTATATTATATTTCGTGAAAACAACCCAGAAAGCTCTGTATCCATTAGGCCCACTCTGGGCGACGCACTTTTCTCCAACGTCTGGGTGAACAACTTTGCATTCCCGCAATAAGAAAGAGAACTCAGAATAGTAATGCGATTGCAACGTTTGCAGTGAGAAATGCAATAGAGTGCATTTTGGGAGAGCCGATAAGAAAAGATGAAGATGATAATAAGGAGTTTATTCCTGATAGCCGCGAAGAATATGATGCAAGCGGGCGGTTACGCCATAAAGGTGGATGCCATATGTGCTACAGCGAAAATCGAAGGAAGCGATCTACTCGTCACTGTTGTGTAAAATGCAAGAAACCAATTTGTGTAGAGCATAGCCTTACACAAACTAAATGCCAGAATTGCCATATGTAGTAATATTATTTATATATTTAACTTATAGTAAAAACTTTAAGTTAATAATTTAGTAGTTTAAATTAATATACATAAGTAATTTAAATTTATAATAAAGTAAAAACAAACATAAACTGAGTGTTCTTTTTTCATGAAATAAACTTAAGATTTTATCGCCATTTACACTTTTCCCCCTCTCGTTGGGTGGATAAAATCTACTTTGTATTCTAAATCTCTGTTTTCAGTCATTACTTTCAATAATGACATAAATTTTGCTAATTTTTTACACGTTATTAAATATCAACAACAGATGAGATAGAAAAATCCATTTATTTACCGTGGTAGTTACTGTTCACTTGAAGGGTAAAATTGAAAAATTGCGGAATAAAAGCGTAAAAAATTTTTTTTTCAAAATAATTTTTAGCTATTCTCGTAGAAAACGAAAATTTAGTCACTGAGTCGGAGTAAAATTTTAATAAAAAATTAAATGCCCGAGATATTTACAAGCAAAAACTCCAATATTTACCCGGGTAGTTACTGTTCATGTGAGTGTTAAAACCACAATGAAAAGGTATAAATGTAGTTTACGGGACTGGCTCAGTTCAGTCCCATAAACTACACCATAGTTTGCCTTCTTGTCCTGAATCTAATTATGTAAAAAATTTTTGGGGCGTGGCCTTAGTTTAGTATTTATGGGCGTTTGAATGTAAAAAAATCTCAAATTTCAAATAGCGATATCTCCTAAACTATAAGGTTTACCAGTAAAAAATTGATAGCGTTCGAAAGATCCTAGCAAAGTCGATATTTTATGTCATAATCCTTTTTTGATTTTAACAAGTATTTATGGAGATAATTTAGTTTTAAGAAAAAATAGTGGAAGTTGTATTACAAAATATTTTTTTTTTCTCTTCTTTGATAATTAAGGTATATATTAAATTCAGGGTTCTTAGAGCCCATAACCTCCCCTTTTCAACGGTATATAACATGATAGGGTTTCTCCCACAGTTTCGACCACTTTTAATGAAATATTCAAAATTAGTGTTCGGTGAATATCCGAACACGCATCTTAGACTTGACTACAGGAAACCTTTGTACCTTAGCGCGTATTGTTCAGTATTTAATATTTAAAATTTTTCGCCTGCGGCGCTATGGAATCCTTCATACATAAATTACTATTTACAAAGATAAACTGCTTACTACTGGGTAGTAAATAAGTAAAAGTTGCTATTGTTCTGTTAGAGTTCTTGCGGACAGCTGGGCGTATATATAACCCACTAATGCCAAAATCACATATAGAAGATGATCCAGAAGAAGAAAAAGATTACGAAATTTATGTCGATGATTTAGAGGATTAAGTCTTTGTGCATGTAAATACAATTTTAATGAAATCTGACCACTGATGATTTTTACTTTATATCGGTTTTACATTACAAATACAATAAGTAAGTATGGCATGTTATATACCATTTTAAAGGTAAGACAATGGGCTTTCACGATATATATTTTTTTTGGTACATTAATGTATCCATTTCCGAGAAAAACATCTCTGTTTCACGAGTACAAATTCATAATTACATAAAAAATCGGAGAAAGTCCCGTAAAGTACATTTGTTCCGAAAAATGCTTGAAATACTGTACACATGGCAACATTTTCTGTCTGCAAACAACGAAAGTCTGTAAATTTGCGTAATGGTGGACGAAAACGAAAATAACCAGCCGAAAAGCTTAGTTTATAGGTCGTCTGGCTTCATTTCGTTTTCGTTTTTGTTTGTGTTTTCGTTTTCAAACTATTTACATTATAAGGCTGTATGCCTCGTGTCTGCAAACTCATGTGAAAATACAAACAACAAACGTTAAATGCGCGTGGTGTATTTCATTTGTCAGCTGTTATATTCCTTCTGTCAAAAAAACGAAAAATGACGAAAAGCACAAAACAAAACTCATGAAAAACATATGTTTCGTTTTTGGCTTGAAACTTTTTGCATTATAAGGCTGTAAAACTTTATGATTTTTCGCTTCCCGACATATATTTTTTCTGCTTCTAAGCTCACCACCGCTTGTCTCCAGATATACCAACTAACAACTAATATTTGTAATGTAATATATGTATATGTATGTATGTATAATAAAGTATTTAATTATATGGTTGCAAACTGTACTTTATTGGTGTCATTGGGCAGGTATTCAAATTACCTATCCTTTATGTTAACCAATCTTTTCTCAATCTTTTATGTCTAGCAAAGTCTTGTGGGAAAGTTTACAGATTTAGAGACTTGCCTGGAATACTGAACCAGTTGCACCTTTTCCTAGAACACTTGTTGTACACCATACATAATTTAATGAACCACGTAGGAAAGACATTATTTATATAAGTATATTATTGTTTTGTAGTGTTCAAAATATTAAAAAATTAACCATACAAAGTCCAATTAAATCAAAACTGCTATCCGCGTTCACACACTGACTATTCTTTATAATTATTTCACACAGTAGAACCTCGGTAACCCGACATTTGTTTACTAATCGTTATCGGATTATAAAATTTGTTGGACTATAAAGTGCTACCACCAACCCCTTGTAAACCGGAAATTTTTGAAGAGAAGTGCCTTATAATCCGGAAAATTATAAAAATGGTGAGATAAAAACGATACTATACGAAATGGAATCTCGTGAAGTAAACAACATAATAGATTTGTATTCATTCCAATATTAGAAAAGGTTTATTATAAAACGAGAATAACGCAATCACACATATTCTTGTTAATCAAATACATACGATTTCAAGGTAATATGTAAAACAATCAAAATCTAACTGAGACGATACGCCTCTAGCAGTTCGTCATTGTGCCGCAAAGACGCTGCAGCTTGTTCAACCACATATTAACGAAGCTTTACCGAAATACGTATCTACATATGTACGTACATATTTGAAATGTCGGATTACAAGGTTTATAGAAAGAAGGTTTCGCCACGCGTAGGTCTGTTATTTTTTTTCGTTTGACAGGGACGTCAAATGACGACAATAAGTATTTGAATATTTAAGTATAAAACTACAACAACAAAATCGGCGCGTCCGAGTAACATTTAACCTGTTCTAACTCCTTTGCTCCTGTTCTAACTCCTTTGCTGTTCTAACTCCTCTTGATGCCACTTTTCAAGTTTGGCAATTGTACCGTGTGTTGTGACCCTAGTGATTTTAGAAATACTTATTGACGTAGATGCGCAGAACGAGACCACTTTTCTTTGTTTACTGGCACAACCTTTTATTCTATAAACCTTGGTCGGATTACAGGTGGTGCCGGATAAGACAGTGTATGAACTACCGAGGTTCTACTGTATAAGGAAGTAATGTGTTACAGTGTTGCCACCAGAGATACGCTGAAAACACATAAAACGTCGTTCAACTTTTGTCGGTGAAATTTGTTAGAAATCTGGGAACAATTTTACTTTAGCGGTTTTGCCCCGATTTTTTTTACCGTCTTTTGGGACCCTTATAACGGTATATATCCGCCCAGTTTTAGGGGCGTGACATTAGTTTGGGTGTTATCGACGTTTGAAGGTTGCGAAAGGTCACCTCTTTAAAGGTTTATTATTCCGAAATTAGGTAAGGTAAGTACACTAGTTTCTCTCTTTTCTTGAGTACGATGCATATGCTTCAATAGATGAATATGCTTGATAGATTGGAAGTTTGCACCAGTAATCAAAAAAAAAGTGGTCTCGTTCTGCGTATGTAGGTTACAAAGTATTTTTTCAATCACTAGGGTCACAACACACGGTACAAATACCAAACTTGAAAAGTTGTATGAAGAAAAGTTGGGACAGGTTAAATGTTAGTCGAACGTTTCGACTTTGTTGTTATTTTTTTGTTATTGTAATTTTGTACGCTAACTCCAACAAAAACAACATTTCTGGTCTGCTTATATGTTTTCGGAGTTACATCCCTTTGAAACTTGGAAATTCCGAGAGTATACCTCTTGAACTATACAAGGCTCTTTTAGCTCAGTTCCAACATTTTTACGTTGATTGTTAATAATGCCGAAGTCAACAATTGCAATTTCAATGTCTTCGTCTTCTGTGCTTTGCCTGTGTTTCCTGTTGTTCGGATGTCACTCCCATGCTTCAGCCTTTAACGTGTAGTATAACCTGATTTTGTACACGTTATATAAATTAAAAGTTCAAAAAACTATAATAAATTTACTTACACATATTCATTTGCAACTCGTTTTTAAAGCAATTTACATTGAAGTGATCCTAATAGATGCCTGCATCCTTGGTTTTGAATTCTGTGTTTCGCTGGTAAGACTCTGGCCAAATTTTTGATAACCAAACATCTGATGGCAAGTAGAAAAAACTCTTACCACTAACATTAACATTCACTAACTGTGGTACCTAAATAATCTAAAATAAAATAAAAAATAAAATATTGCTATTAAAAGGAGACATATTTTTGTATCAAAACTACGCAAAACATACGATACATCGCCATTTTGCTTATTCTAACTTCAAAATAAATAAATGACAGTTAGAACTTAGCTAAACCCTGCCAGTTTTGTTGGTTTTAAGAAACGCAACCTAACTCCCGTTTCCATGAGAAGTTAACACTGAGTTTCCCTGGGTTGATTCTACATGGAAATTTAGTAATTATTGCAAAATTTCACTGCGCACGTCCGTACTGGTATTCATTCGCAAACATTTCCATAAAAAATTACTGCTACATCCTATGTGCAGGCGCCTATAAAAAATTGCCAATACGAATACTTTTTGACGTAATTTGACGTGCCTGTCACCGAAAAAAGATAACGGACCTGCGCGTGGCGCAACCTTCTTTCTATAAACCTTGCATATGCATTGCTTGGTTCGGCCTTTACTTTTATTTTTTCTTCTAATATAATATTGTTTTGGAAACCTGGTAAAATCTTTAGCTCTAATATGCTTGATTAAGCCCCGATGTTTTTATTATTGTATTTCTGTGGTGATAAGTTAAATAATGCTATTTGTAGGGTACTTATATTACTTTATTTCACTTGGTGTTATTTGTGTTAATAAAAATAAATATAGTTTTAATTTTTTGGTAGAACAAAAAATATATTAAGGATATTCAAGAAATTGCACAAATTTATACTTTGTTTAAGTGCGTAACTTTATTTGACATGTACTACTGTAGGCAAAAAATAGTAAGACTTTGTTCATAATTTTAAAATTCTTTATTTATTCTGCCAAATCTATTTCGTCCCTCTCAAAGTAATCTCCCCCGGCCACAATACACTTATGCCAACGTTTTTTCCAATCGTCGTAACAGTTGTTAAAGTCAATTTCCGGAATAGCCTACAATGCGCGTAGCGATTCACGTTTAATGTCTTCAATTGACTCAAAACGGTTTCCCCGGAGCGGTCGCTTGAGTTTGCTGAACAGCCAGAAGTAAGACGGAGCTAAATCCGTCGAATACGGTGGTTGTGGAACGATATTGGTTGAATTTTTGGCGAAAAACTCACGGTGAATCAATGCGGTATGCGACGGTGCATTATCGTGGAGCAAAAACCAAGAATTCTCGGCCCATAATTCCGACATACAATTATCACCGAAGGCCGTTTGCAACATTTTGAACGTTTCAGCACCAGAAATTTCATTCCACACACAAAATTTAATGGAACTTCTTTGTTGAATAATTTTACTCATTGTAAAAATGCGTCGAATGCACTTGTTGTACTTCAGAAAGACAAGCGTATACTAAACACTAATGATTACTTTGATGTGATATTTGGCACAGATGTAACTGACAGTCATATCAAAGTAGAAAAAAAAAATTTCGACGAATGGATTTCCGCGCGCAATTTAAATTAAAAAGTCTTACTATTTTTTGCCTACACAAGTATATGCGCACCTTTAAATCGTTGGTGTTGTTTTAGTCGAAGCGTCGAACATTTAGCAAGACGGTGTAAGATAGAAAGGGCCTTCTCAACTGATAGTTGTTTTGTGGCTCTTTAAACGAGCGCAGCATTAACTGCATAAAGAATTTAGTAGATTATTATAGAAAATATTATAGCTTATAATAGATATTATATCACAGGGCAGATCTAAAAATAATTATAATACAGAATATTATAGCTTATATTAGATATTATATCACAGCGCAAATCTTAGAATAAAAAAATACATTAAGTAAATATGCCATGAAGCAGAACGTTCAAGTAGCGAGCATGCACTTGGCATTATTTTGATAGGATAGGGTCCTTTTTTATACCCTACACACGAAGTGATGAGGGTATATTCTCTTTGTGCTTCCGTCTGTAACACAGGTTTACAAAAGTATATATATTCTTGATCAGCGTCACCTCCTGAGTCGACATCCGTCTAAATCGACCCGTCCGTCCGTCTGTCTGTCTGAGGAAATCGCGTTTACGAGAGAAGGAATAGAGATATCTTCATCATACTTGGCACGAATATTGTTTATCATTCAGAAACTCATTGGTATTGAAAATGGGCAAAATCGGACTATTATCACGCCTACTTTTTATAGTGAATATAAATTCAACCATGCTTATACCTCAATTTTCCAGCTTGTAGAACAAATTTGCGGTTGAAATTTGGTCAGAAGTCCACTGTCTCTTACCAATACATACTACCACAAATGGGCGTGGTCCGCCCACTAATTAAATAAAACTCGATTACAGGAGCACGAATAGAGATATCTTAATCAAATTTGACACGAATATTGCTTAATATTAGAATCTCATTGATATTGAAAATGGGCAAAATCGAACCATTACTACGCCTACTTTTTATAGTGAATATAAATTCATCCATGCTTATAGCTCAAGTTCTCAGCTTGTAGAGCGAATTTGCGGTTGAAATTTAGTCAAGAAGTCCACTGTCTCTGACCAAAAAAGACTACCACAAATGGACGTGGTCCGCCCACTAATTAAATAAAATTCGATTTCAGGAAAACGAATATTCTCTATCATCACATGCTATTTGAGATGAAAAGGAAAAAAATTAGACCATTGCCACGCCTAATTTTTAAGTAAACGTGTGTACGGTATATGAACTTCGGCCAGGCCGAAGTTAAGAATCTTTCTGGTCTTATATTAACTTCCATTTGTTAAGTTCTTTTTTCTCTTTTGTGTTAAATCGAATGTTTCTTATTATTATTTTGCTTCCCCTTCTCTTTTTTTTTCTACAAACATTATAAAATATTATGGTTCTAGTGTATAATAAAATTTGAGTTTGAAAAATCACAGATAGTATTACAAAAAGTACTTATAAATATTTAGGAACAGGTGAAAGTAGAGGTTCTCGACGCTGAGGAGGGAGCTGCTGACTTTTTTTGCGGGCCGGAGCCGAGAGTCGCTCTTAGCGATGGGAAGGTCAGGGCCTCAATGGACGAGTGGCTGTACTATGAACATGAACGAAGGTGGAGGAAGCTCTCCACATGTCAGGCGAAGACGGTTATCATTAAACCGCTTCGCAGAGAGGCCAGACGACGACTCGAATACAGAAGAGACAGTCTTAGCTGGCTTATCTCTTTGATCACTGGACACGGCAATTTCAGATATCATCTCCATAAGATGGGTCTTGCGGAGGATGGTGTCTGCAGGCTGTGTCTAGAGGATGAAGAGTCGGCGGATCACATTGTGAACCATTGTCCGGCGCTGTCAGCCAGAAGGCTCAGCGTGAACGGTCATAGCGACGACGTTTGACGCTGGGATTCTTGGTTTAAGAACGCACTTGCGTTGACAAGGGACCTGGTCATGAAGCTGGAGGTCGACTCGTTCGGTCGCCCGCACTGACTAAGGGACGTGGGGGCGAAAAGGGACCTACTCGTTCTGGTCTGCTTCGACTATTCCCCCAAAGGAAAGAGGACGGTTTTAGTGGGTAGTCCGCAAGTGAGGGAGTCCCACACTATCGGCGGACCTGGTTCGAGCAGGGACACTGATGTGCGTAAAAGCATTTCCTACCTCATTAAAAAAAAAAAACAAAAAAAAGGGGTTCTCGACTAAACCTTTATCAGAGAGTAATGTTCGCGCTTAGGCAGAATCTATGCAGTAAGGTATAGATTTTTATATATTTTAGCCTGAGCAAATGCAAGATGTTGTGGATGCCCACATTGTGGCATTCAAGATTAGCAATTGAAAAAGATCTGTGCGATGAGTTGATGTCCGTACAATGAAATGGATATCCAGTGGTCCACAGACTGGACATGGCCGCAGGTACCGAGGTTGCTACCTACTATATTAACTCTAAAGATGTTCACGACATCTAGTATGGTTAAGAAGTAATCTGTTGATGAATACAATTAGAGGCCGAGCAAGGTCTAAGTGTTCAAACCAGGGAGGCGTGTTGACTGTGGGGTGTAGGGAAAACAGGTGTCTACCGTGCTCCGAATCGTTCCATTTTCTCTGCCAGAGAAAAAAGTCCTTGTCGGGACTTGTCGAGTGCTCTTAAATTAAAGGCATAGATTTTATACGACAGAGGATCTACTTGGTGGCGATGATTTGATGCGACTAGGTCAACATACTCATTACCCTCAATGCCCATGTGGCTGGGAATCTAGAGAAATCGAATTGAGAACCCCTGAGCCTGAAGTTCTGAAATCAGTGTTTTAATAGTAAAGATATTTATCAGATGAGTGTGAGTTTTGGGATAGGAAATAAGCGATGGAAGGACAGATTTGCTATCAGAGACGATTATAATTTTTTGAGAAGGTTGAAGTTTTGTAAATTTTAAGGCTTCATTGATGGCCAGTGATTCAACAGAAAAGATGGAGGTGAGAGGATTTAGAGGGATATAGGCCTCAATATCAACTTTGAGGAACCAAAAGGCACAGCCCACTCTGGAGCTAGTTTTCGGCTGTATGAAACCCAGCGGTTGTTTACGAGTGAGTTGTATTTGAGTTGAACCTCTGTCGGGCTGCATGCAAACCTATCGCAATCCAGAAATGATACAGCAGGTTTAAAGAAAGAGATGTTGTAAGGAGATGAAATTATAGGATGTTGTTCTATGATAAGGAAGTTGTAGGTATCTAGTTTAAGCTTTAGCTTGACAACAAATGGATGAGGGACTCTGCCTAGCTTGACAAGGTTATCTAGAGCAGGATGATCTCGGCGTTGCAGTATTTTGTTGATAATCAGAGAGCATGTTGAGGCGCTCCGGGATGGGCACGACGTTAGCTAGTTGCTCTAAGGCAAGAGTGTGAGTTGAAATTAAGGCACCAAGAGAGATACCTAAGGCCTTCCATTGAACTTTTTGTAGTTTTAGGAGGTCGCTTGCACAAGCGCTGAGTAGCAGGGGAGCTGAGTAATAATTAAACTAAGTAATTTTGTGTCTGACTGCACCTTTATAAAGTCTAATGAGGCACGAGGGATCAGAGCCCCAGTATACGCTGCAGAGAGAGCGAATGATGTTGATGAATCCAAGCATCTATTGACAATATACTCAATGCTCAATGTGTGGGCAGATGTTTATGAAAGATGAAACCCAAGAAATTGAATGTGTCAAAGTATTCGACGACGTAGGTATTAATAAAGATTGGGTGCGCAACCAATTTAGTTCGAAGTCACGGGAAAATCATGGATTTAGTTTTACTGATGGAGATACTAAGATCAAGGTCCAGCAGGGACGAATTGAAGTAATTTTTAGTAGCCTGGACTTTATTTGCGGCTCTGAGTCAGAAAAATATAGGATGATAAGGCTTTTACATTAGGGTTCAAGTGGGAAAGAATGCTGTTAATATAAAGGTTAAAACAGAGCGGGCTCAATATACAGCCCTGTGGTACTCCAGTAAATGAGTGCCTATTGATGTAGTCATTAATTAATTGAATGTATAGATCCTTAAATTGGAAAAGAAAGAAAATTAATCTGCTGAAGCTGGTAGGAATCCCCAAGAATTCGAGCCTCGACATCAAGAGAAATATATTGACATTGTCTAATGCACCCTTGATGTCTATGAAAACGGCAATGGTGTACTGTTTTTTGTGGAAGCCAAATAGAATTGAATAGAATTGTCAATTGAAACTGCTCAAGAGTTTTTCGGTATTTAATTTACACCGAAATATATTAACATTGGTTTTTCTGTTGAATATATGCAACACTGTAGAATTGTAAACAATCGGGAATTCTAAACAATTACAATGTGCAAAATTTTGAGTTATGTTTATCAAGTGCCTGTTTTTTAGTGAATGCATAATTTTCAAATCTGGATTTAGTACAAAAATAATACAGGGTGACGCTGAATGACCGATATGGTTTGAATGTTTAATAACTTTTTTATTTAATGAATTATTATTATTTTTTTTTTGGTGCTATAAAGTATATTAATGGGGAATATTTTTGGCTTAAGTATGAAAAATTATATCCCGCAAGTGATGGCCGTTTTCGGCTTCGCACATTCGTGTTCTTTCCAGTACATTTTGCATAACTTTTCGTAAAATTTCCGGTGTTATGGCTTGAATTTCATTGCGAATGTTTTCTTTTAGCTGTGGTATGGTGGCTGGCTTATTAATGTATACCCTTTCTTTCAAATAACCCAAAGAAAACAGTCTGGCACTGTCAAATCGGGCGAACGTGGGGGCCAATTGAAATCGCTTGTGCGCGAAATAATGCGTTCGCCAAAGAGGTCCCGTAACAGAGCCATTGTGTCCATTGCTGTGTGGGCTGTGGCTCCATCTTGTTGGAACCACAACTGTGGATGGTTTTGTACAGCTGGTCTCAAAAAATTGTCCAACATCGTTCGATATTCAGCGTCTTCTTTTTGATGTTTGTGGACTGTCCTGCACACTATCCGCAACACTTTGGATATTTTCTTCCGTATGGAGCGTACGTGGTCTCCCGGTACGTGGAAGGTGTCTTACTGAACCATGTTGTCGAAAATTTGCAACAAGGCGGTTTATTGTTGATACTGAAGGTCTAGTACGCACATTAAAAAAAGGCGATAAGCACGCTGCGTCAAAACAATTGACCGTTTATTTTCAAAATAAAATTCAACAATTGCTGATCGCTGTTCTGTTGTGTAGTATTCCATTTCAAATTCCCCAAGTGTTCTTCACAAAATTCTGAAATAAAAATAAAAAAAAATAAAAAATTTAAAAAGTTATTAAACATTCAAACCATATCGGTCATTAAGCGCCACCCTGTAGAATACATTCTATTCTTTTTTTCATTCTATTGTATTCTATTATTTTTGGATTTAGTGCTAGTGGAGCCAGCTCATATAGCCGCAATAATTGAGAGATTTGAAATCTCTTCATATCTATAATTGTAACATATGTATGTAAGGAAGTGCACATGTGACAATTCAAATGTTAAACTAATTACCTTATCCATTCATTTAAGCTACTAACGGGAGGGCCGTTGGAGTTCAACAGGCCACTCCCATTCCTGTTCACCTTATATTGGGTTGGAGTTAAAAACAGGGACACTTCTAGCTAATTCTGAAATTATTCCATTCTATGTCCCGCACCAAAACTTCAAATTGTAGCGATGTCGTAAATTGTACGCTATATCATAAGAATTAATAAAATATTTAACATAAATTGTTGCAATTAATTAATTTATTTATTATTTGTTTAAAGGCTTTATTGTTTTACCTTTTCTTTTATATCCATATTATTTATCCATATTCACAATTCTATACTTTGTGTGTATTGTTAAAGGATGTTTCAAGGATCACAAGAAAATAATGGGAAGCAACGATTTTTTAGCAAAGCTCTATAAATCGAAAAGAAACAACGTAGAAAAGAAAAATTTTTCTAAGCGAAAATATACCCATTTTCTTTAGAAAAAAACAGTTTTTCAAAATAACATTATATAATATATTTTTATGCATTTTATAATACAATAAAAATATAAATGTAACATAAAAAATCCTAAAAGATAAATATAAAAAATAACTAAAAAATAACTAATAAATATAATAAATAATAAAGATAAAAAGCAATAACCTGCAAAATATTTCATATTTAAATATAATAAAAAAAATCATAAAAGATAAATATAATTTAAAAAGTAAGCAATAACCTACAAAATATTTAATTTTTAGCAAGAGACGACACCAAGACGACACCTAAGAGGCTGTCGTCATATTTGACAGCTCATCTCCAAACTACGTAACACACGACACCATGCTTAGCTAAGACACCTCGTCGTCTCTGTGAATAGAAAAAGAAGACAAACAGCTGTTTTAGACGACGACGACAGCTAAAAGTGACTGTCTGAATAAGGGGGTTATACTTGGTCAAGGCTAAGCGTAGCTGAGCGCTCGCAAGATTGCAAATCGTATTCCACCAGAGGTTAGAGGGGCGAATACTGTTTTTCAGCTTACCCTTAAATGCGTCGAAAAGGCTTTTTGAAGGAAAATCAATTTTATCAGGAGTACCAATAAAGTCTCCAGATGCAAAAATATCAGTTAGCTTCCGATTGAGGATGGACTTATTTAGGGCCTTGGGAATGGCGTAGCGCGGAGAGCTGCGATAGACAGATAAGGATAAATTTATTTCAATGATGCAGTGAGTGCTTCCAGGCGTATTGTTAGTAGTCTGCAGAGTTTTTCAAGCTAAGATTGGGAGTGGTAAAAGAAAGATCAATAGAGGATTGAGAGGAACCAAAGCAGGTAGGGGAGCCGTCGTTAAGGATTACAAGCCTATGATCGTCGAAGTCTACGAGTCTGCGCCTATGAACATCAGTAGTATTACCGCCCCACAAAGGGTGATGCGCGTTGAGGTCACCATAGATGACAAGAGATATGTGATGGAAGGAGGAGAGGATAAGTGATAATTATGAGGTCGAAAGAGTTATATTGGGTGGAATTTAAAAGGAAAGAATAGAGATAGGGCCAGAGATATAATCCCCTTCACAGCCGGATATTTTTTATTGGAAATTAAAAATAATTCCTTCTTTTTTGCTAATTGGCAATTTTATTAGAGATTTTTACATAAGTAAAACACACGTGTTGTTTGTTCAAAATTTGCTGTTCTACTCACAAAATTTAATTTTGTACAGCGTTGCAGGTTATTTGTTTTTCTCCGTAAATTTATTTCAATGTTGGTGTGTGTTTTTACAAAGTTTTGTAATTTTAAATGGTAACTGTGATTTTGTGATTGTATGAAAGTAGATGTGAATTAATTGTTAGAATTCGCTGTCGTTTGCTGTTTTCACTGTGTCGCGGTTCACTGATGGCAGCCAAGTGAAAAAACATATCCGACCGCCAAGGCTGGAGCCAAGGAGCTCGCAGTCAAGCTTTTAGCTTGCCTCTCCTCAGTGGCCGAAGTCTGCGCCGTGAGAGAGCACGGCTTCGGCAGATCAGGAAAGGCAGCCTGACGAGCGGTGTGTTTGGCGTAAACATTCCGACCGCCTTGCAGGACTCAAAGCTACCTGACCTGAAAAAGTGGATCAGGCGACTAGCTGTGAAGCGTCGAGTGGTGGGCGTCGCCGTACAGGCCGTGCAGCTACGTGTGCTGGTGCAGCCTTGGGTAGGGTGGGAGCACGCCAGGCAGTTTATGCGGCGTCCTGCCACGATTCGGGGAAAGCTCGCCGTTCGTCTGGGAGCCTCCTCTGGACGAGGCTCTGGTGAGCTAGGTTGAGCAGCGCCGTCTTCTTCTGTCCTGTAAGAGGCACTCAGATGGAGCACGTCGTCCTCGTGCGGCTGCTCCTCGTAATGCGGCATCTCGTTGGCGGGACACGGATTTGGGGGCGCCGATGGTACGGCGGCTGGCGGAGCCAGCATTCGGCCTTGTCGATAACGGGCGACTTGGCGGCGGATGCGTTTCATCTCAGATCTGTGGAGAAAAAAGACATTAATAACCACTCGAGCCATACAAGTTAAGGATACTAATTTGGGAATGGAACGAGTGACCTGGCCGTTAGCCGTTTTGACATCGGTCACGCGGACTCGTGCGTCCTGGCCCTTATACACCTTGATGATGCGGCCCAGCCGCCAGGACGTGGAAGGAAGATTGTCGTCACGGACCACAATCAGGTCGTAGGTTGAGTTGCGGAGTCTGCCACTTGGTGCGACGCGCAAGCTCGTGCAAATATTCCGTTTTCCACCGGTGACAGAAATGCTGGGCAAGGGCCTGGACACGTCTCCATCGGTTAAGAATGGAGAGCGGATTGTCGAGGGTTTCGGGCTCGGCCGGAGCGAGCAGAGGGCCGCCTACTAGGAAGTGGCCAGGAGTTATTGCCTCCATAACGTTGTGATCCTCAGATTGAGGATGTAGGAGCGTGAATTGAGACACGCTTCGATTTTGCTCAGGAGAGTCGAGAACTCTTCAAAATTGAATTTTGATGCGTTTTGAGGCTTTTAACACCGGCCTCCCAGACAGAGTTTTAACAGAGTCCTCCCATATGAGGAGCACCGGGCGGGATGAAGTGCCATTCAACATTCTGGTGCGAATGGTGGGTCTCGATGAGATCGCGGGTTCGAACAAGGAATTGCTTATATTCTTGCTTGAACTCTTTTGAGGCGCCGACGAAGTTCGTGTCGTTGTCTGAATATACCTTTGCGAGGCAGCCTCGGCGCGCTGCAAACCGTGAAAAGGCTGCAAGGAAAGCGGCCGTGGTCAGATCACTGACAGCCTCTAAATGAATCGCCTTTTTCGCAAAACAGACAAAGATGCACGTATAGCCTTTCGTTATTCAGCACACACGGCCGGTGTAATTCTTTATGTCGAAAGGGCCCGCAAAGTCGACACCGGTGTTAGCAAAAGGGCGGGAGAACGTCGTGCGTTCTTCTGGCAGTGCCGTCATAATCTGCGTTCTTTGTTGCTTCCGGTGCAAGATGCACGGCTTACAGCGGTGGATCGTTGCCTTGATGAGGTTTTGGACTCGCGGAATCCAGTGTTGGGTTCTGAGCAATCGGAGCATCAGCTGGTTACCACCGTGAAGCGAGACCTGATGAATAAAAAGAACGAGTAGCCGAGACAACTGACCATCGTACGGCAAATGATTGGGTGTCGTTCATCGAATGGCAAAGTCGGGCATGAAGACAGCCGCCCGCCAAGACGCATCGTTTTGTCTTCATGGATGAAGGGATTGAGAGACAGTAAACGACTTTTAGCGCTCATGGGTCGCTTGCTTTCGAGCGCGTAATATTCATCAGGAAAATGTGTCTTTTGACAGATGATTGTGAGACGGCATTTGGTGTCTCGAATCTCTGTCGTTGAGAGGCGCAAAGTGGCATGTGGAGGGTTCCGTCTACAGCGCGCGTTATCTATAAACTGCTGGACGTATGAATATACGCGTAGGGCTCTCGGTGGAGAGGAAAACTTGGGGCGTGGCACCGCGGCTAGCTAAGTCTGCTGGATTGTCGTGCGAATCCACGTGAAACCATTGAGTGTGTGGCGCTCGTTTAATGATTTTAGCAACGCGGTTTGCCACGAAGGTGGCCCAGACGCAAGGAGGCTTCTTAAGCCACGCAAGAACAATCGTCGAGTCTGTCCAACAGAAGACATTCACGGGACGATAGTGCATATTGGGTACGAGGTCGTCGAGCATGTCTGCGACGAGTGTAGCTCCGCAGCGTTCGAGTCTAGGCAGCGATATTGTTTTAATGGGCGAACGGTGTCGCCGATTTGGACACTGGCGTAGATGACTCCGGCGTAAGCTTTCTCGGAAGCGTCCGAAAAGGAGTGAAGATCCACTGCGCAGTCGGGGGTGAACCGAATCCACCTGGGAATTCGAATCGTGGCGATATGGTGGTAATTTCGAAGAAAACTCAACCATGTTTGCTGCGTCAGTGCGGGAAGTTGGTCATCCCAGTCAATCTTGTCTAGCCAGACTGGTTGGATCAGCATTTTTGCGGCCACGATGATAGGTGCCAGTCAACCGGCTGGCTTCGCGACGAGAGACAGCAATTCTCGTTTGGTGTACGTTGGCTGTATGTCGATTGCCTGTGTGTCGCAGTAAAAGTCATCGTTGCCGGCATTCCAATGAATACCTAGCATCTTTGCCGTGCTGTTGTCCTCGAACTTCAAGAACTCATCGCGCATTTGAGTGGCCATAGGAAGGTTGTGAGAACCAGACAACACGTCATCAACGTACATCGAATGTCGCAGGATGTGGGCCGCAAGGGGAAACTGTTGTTGTTTGTCTTCAGCTAACTGGAGAAGAGTGCGTATAGCTAAAAAGGGGGCACAGTGCACGCCAAATGTTACCGTTTGTAACTCATAGTCCCTAACTTGGGAGCTACTCGAATCTCGGAATAGAATTCGTTGGTAGGGGGTATGTTTCGGGTCGATGAGGATCTGGCGGTACATTTTCTGTATGTCACCGCTAAAAACATACCGATAAAAGCGATAAATCCTAACAATAAGAATGTTTAGTCTGCTTGTAGAACAGGGCCTGCGTGTAACACATTGTTCAAACTAAGCCGACTTGTGGTGGGGCAGGATTGTGGGGGCGCTACGGCCGTCATATGACCTAAATCAAGATATTCTTGAACTACATCGCCATATTGCCTTTTGAGGTCATGATTCTTAACTAACCTTGCTTCTGAGCGAAGGTATTGTTGGTGGGCGATGTGCCATGAATATTCTAGTGAGCGTTGGTTTACGGCTTCGCTTTTGAATGGCAGCGTAACGATGTAGCGGCCGTCAGGGTTCCTACGAGTTGTTTTTACGAAATTCTCTTCGCAAAACTTTTCGGAGGGGGATACGTGACGAGTTTTGGGAAGTTCCTCCACCACCCAAAAACCATCGAACTGTTGTTCGATGGTGACTTCATTGAAGAAGGCTACCTTTATGTTGGGACTACCTGATTGTAGGAGGGGGACTGGTCCGGTGATTATCCAGCCGAACACAGCCTGTTGTGCTAGAAGCGAACCTAACACATTGCGGCGAACACCGTCAATACCGTAGAATACCACTCGATGCAGTAACGTATGATGTCGCGCCTGACATGTCGCGCAGTTGTATTTACTGGTGCATCTTTGTATCTGATTCGCTTGCGCGAGACAATTTAAGGAAAAACGCAACTTTTTCACTACCTCTAAACGTTTACCGGAAGTCATTTCCAAAAATTGCGGACAGACTCGGATGGTGTGGTGTTCGGAGCACATCTGATATATGGTCGATGCAACGTTCAACTGGAATGTGTTGACGCGTTTTCTCGAGGGGGCCACCTGTTGTGAAGCGGGTGACGCGCGACTCTTGCCTGCGGACGCGCCTTTTATATCTTGCACCGTTTCCAACGTTTGAAATCGGTGTGTCAGAAACGCGTCGAGATCGGACAATTTTGGAATTTCAAATTTATTTGAGATTGACTGTGCCTAAAGTGACAGGGTGGCTTCCGGAACCCGAGTAGAGAACAGAAAAACTATAATCGCGTCGCAATGTGAGGTGTTGACGCCTTGGAGCGCCAACGCGGCGAGAATATTGTTAATTTCACGCTGTAGATTTTTAATTTCTTGACCGGTTTCCCCAGTAATTGTCGCGAGACCAAAGAGATTTTTAAGTAGCGTGTTCACGAGAACGCGTTTATTTTCATATCGATCGTATAAATTTTGCCACGCTTGCTCGAATCCTTCATTTGTCAAAGGAGACTTTTGTATGATCTCCTTCGCTTCTCCCTTTGTCGTTTGATTCAAATGAAACAATTTTTCAACCGGGGTGAGACGCGAGTTGTGAATGTATAGGGCCGAGAACATGTCACGGAACGAGGGCCATGACAGATAGTCGCCTTTAAAAAAGTCTGTGTCCCATGGAGGCAAGCTGATGTTGTACCCGGTGGGGGGCACCTCTGCCGTCTCCTTCTGCGGCGCGGAAGACTTTGTAATCGCGTTCCATCCAACGCATCGCTTATAGTTGTCGTACGCTTGGAAGTATTTGTCCTTAACGGTTGCTATGTGCTGTGCCAACTTCTCATCCTTCTGCATTTGTTCAAGAAGGATGTGATACGCGGACTTGATTAGAGTCCACTGCGAGTTAAGCTCCGTTATGTCCAACGGATTTTCAACGTTTGCGAGTCCGGTGAAATGGTCAGAATGTGCGCGCCGAATTCTACCAAAGCGTCCGCCAGACGTATAAAATTGTTAAGCCGTGACATGGTATTTGGTTTCTAAGTGATGAGCGCAAAACAAAGCGTGAGCGAGTTGCAATTATGTATTCAGTAAAGAACAAATAATTGCAACACGTGCCGGTCAATAGAAGAATATAATCGGGTTCAAGGGAACTTATATACAAGTGAGCTAATCCCACTTTTGGAGCACCGTTACACCGAAATTAATTCTGCCGTTAATTTCAAGTATACACGGGAGTATATAAGTGTATATATACGTGCTGCGTATATATTTACAGTTCATCACGATTATTTAAGAATTTGCACTTTATTAGTTACAAATTTATATTAAACTTTATAAATGGCTCGAATTAATCACCTTACCTTATAAAAGGGCGAGGATGTCGTGAAGTTGAAGCTGGAGCTCTATCCGGCTCGTACTACACCAATTGTTTAATCTGTTGTGAGCTTAGCTTGGGGTGGCAGTGGCACGGTGGCATGCGGCTAAGCTCGCCGGCAATATGGGGTGGTTTCTTGCCACCCTGGCCCACACAGAAAAACAAAATCGTGCCATTATTATTTTTATTGTAAAGAAGGAGAAGAGAAAAATAGGAGAAATGTAAAGGGACGTTTACACAAGGTTACTTCCTCATACACCACGTAATTCCTAGTGGGTCTGTTCACTCATGCCTTTCCACACACACTTGCACCTAAGCATAACAATCGCTCTTCCCACTCGTCACACTTACCCACATTCATCCTTCCCGACTCACACCTTCATGCTTACTTGACCCTACCGGAATCACCATTCACCCATGCACTATATCCAACCTACGTCACCGTACGTCGTGAGCCGCCCACCCCCTCTGTAACTCAGCCGCGTTACAGCCACGAACCGCGCTTGGCTCTCAGCGTCTTGCGGTTCCCTTATCTGATGTCCGTCCGGTGTCCGTTAGTCCGTCCGTCTACTTCATTACGTCCGTTATGTCTGTCCGTCTGCCACGCCTACCAGTGCCGGTGCCTCCCCTTAGGCTCACCAGCACACCAGCCTAAATGTTCGGTTCTAGCAACCCATTTTTTTTTTTGTTAAGACCCAAATAATCAAAAAAAATTAATGTTCAATGCATTGCTTTATTATTTTTTTTGTTTTTAACCTCAATTTTCAATTTTTGTACCCTTATGGCTAGTTACAATCTTCTGTATAACTATTACCTATATTATAACTATATTATTCTGTCCTCACATGTGATCTTAAGCGTAAGTGTAATAATTTTCTTTGAGTGTATTTATGGTAAATATGTATATGTATTTTTCTTTTAATTTCAAGGTAATATGGTGAGTTGAAATAATATAAAAGGTAAGTACTAATATTATAATTTTTTTTTTTTTTGAAAGTGTTTATCGTAGGTAAGTATATGTATTTTTCTTGTAATTTCAAGATAATATGGTAAAAAGAAACAATATAAAAGGTAAGTAAAGAAAAAGGTAAGTAATCAACCACCAGAGTATATATATATAAATTTTTTTTTTTCAACGGAGACTTACCAGTTCCCAGATCATCGATGATGGCGCCACCATGAATCCCCTTTCACCTGTAAGTATATTTTATGTATCTGCTTATATATGCACATACATATGTGTATTTCTATGTTTGATTTCCTTTACTCACTTTGCTAATATTATTTGTACCATAGTTTAACATATTTAATGTGAATATTTAATTTAATTAAAATTTAGTTTCAATATTTTTTTTTGTTTAAATTTTACTCTATTTATATTCAGTTTAATGTTTTGTTAAAACTTAAATTTCATTTTTTTTTTTTTCCTTTCTTTAAATATATCTTTCTTAAAACTAACCATATAATAACTAATAAAAATAATAATGTTAATTAAAACAAACTAAATGCCACAACTCCTGATGACGCAAATCCTCATGCCGGTCCTGTGCTACTTGATGTTGTCTTTACTGTACACTATATACACATTTGTACATACAGTACAGTGCTCGTTGTGTTGTTTTTGTGCTTTTGTTTCTTTCTTTACATATTCTTGAGGTATACTATTTTCGAAACATTTTTGTACTTGGCGGGAATTGGGAATTGTTTTTATATGAACATTATATACTTAGAAAAACACTTTTGCACTTGTCGGGAATTGTTAGTATATGAACATTATATACTTGGAAAAACACTTTTGCACTTGGTGGGAATTGTTAGTATATGAACATTATATACTTGGAAAAACACTTTTGCACTTGGCGGGAATTGTTAGTATATAAACATTATATACTTTACTCGGTTTCTTCTTTTTTTTTATTAGTATTAACACTATGTATGTTTCTGTTAAAATTTTTTTTCTCATGTTCCTTTTCTTTTGATTATTGCAATCAAGAAGTCTTTAAAGTTTTCACCAAATATTATTAAGTATTCTGGAACGCTCTTTTAACGTTTAATTTTTCACAAACTTTTTTTTATACTGTCTATTAATGTCTATCTACTTTTTTTTGGTATTAACTTTCCGCGCTTGTAACTTCTGACTATCGTCGTGACCTTTTCACCTTGACTCCCAAAAATCCAAACTCCTCTACTCGATCAACCTTTTCTATTCCTACCTCTTAAAATCTCACTCTCCTCTTTTTTCTCCTTTCTTCTCCTCCTCTATTTCCACCTTCCCCACTCATTCCCCACACACCCTTGGGCTCGTTTACACACAAGTTGCTCTTACATCCACATTCAACCCTAGGAGAACTTGCGTGACAGCTGTGAGGTAAAAAATAAAAAAAAACTTGGAAATAAGCAGGTAAGGTCACCCAAATAACATACATATATTTATTTTAGGACTAGTACTACATATAACACGCAGGTAAGTACTGTCTACACTAAAACATCAACTAAAATCCCTCTTTTATTTTCAGGTGCTGAACGGGCAGACACTACAAATCGCAAAACGGCAGTTGCAGGTTATTTGTTTTTCTCCGTAAATTTATTTCAATGTTGGTGTGTGTTTTTACAAAGCTTTGTAATTTTAAATGGTAAATGTGATTTTGTGATTGTATGAAAGTAGATGTGAATTAATTGTTAGAATCCGCTGTCGTTTGCTGTATTCACTGTGTCGCGGTTCACTGATGGCAGCCAAGTGAGAAAACATATCCGACCGCCAAGGCTGGAGCCAAGGAGCTCGCAGTTAATCTTTTAGCTTGCCTCTCCTCAGTGGCCGAAGTCTGCGCCGTGAGAGAGCACGGCTTCGGCAGATCAGGAAAGGCAGCCTGACGAGCGGTGTGTTTGGCGTAAACAACTACGCTTACATTAACTACTTGTGCCTACATTAAATTTGTGTTTATATTAACATTCCACCCCCCGTGGATCACTTGGTGATTCACTAATTTTCAAGGCGGCTAGCTTATTGGCTGAGCGTCGCAGGACTCCTCTAGCAGTTTGAATTTCAGCACTGCGAACTTGGCCATCCTTAGCAGTAAAGATGCTCGTTACACGAGCTTTTTGCCACTGACGACGTGGTTGACTTGGATCACAGAGGATGACTAGTTCTCCAAGTCGGACTGGCTTAACTTTCTCTCTCCAATTACTCCGTCGAAATAACTGCGGTAAGTATTCCACTGTCCACCTCTTCCAAAATCTGTCCTTCAAGTTCTGCGCAATCTTCCATTGTTTACCCAAAAAAATATTTTCTTTTTCCAGAGCTCTTCTTCAAGATTTTTCTTGGAGTCGAGTTGAGACAATCAATCAGAAAGTGGTTCGATGTAAGTGGCTCGTCTTCTTCGGCACTAAGCGGCAAGTCAGTTAATGGGCGACTATTTATTATATTTTCGGCTTCAATAAGAACACTGCGAAAGGTGTCGACCCTAGGTGCTTCTGCCTTCAAGACTCTGGCCAAAATACGTTTGACATACGGGACCAGACGCTCCCAACACCCACCAGACGACGGTTTAGCTGTACAATTGAATTTCCAATCGATTCCTTTCCTCGCTATGTTTTCCTAAATTCGATCAAAGTCGAACAGCCGTTTTTCCGCTTTCATTTTCTATTGCGCCCCAATAAAACTAGTTCCGTTATCACTCCGAAGGCGAACGGGAACTCCACGACGGTTCACAAAATTTCGTAGACATAACAAAAAGGCATCCGTGGAAATATCTTTTGAGATCTCCATATGCATCGCTCTCGTTGTCAAACACGTAAAGAGAGCTTCTCTCTCCTTCGGCCGATTGTAACAAAAAATGGCGCAAAATAATCAACGCCGGTGTAGCTAAAAGGTCGTACAAATGGCGTCAGACGATCCGTTGGCAATTGACCCATCAATGGTGTTGCTGCTTTTGCAGTGTAAAATGCGCAGACCATGCATCCTCTTTTTACTGACCTTAGCAAAGCTCGCGCATTTGGCACCCAGAACTTTTGGCGTATGTTATTTAATGTAAGATGGTCATGTTGGTAGTGCACGATATGGTGAAAGTGACTCATAATTAATCGTGTCACTATGTGGTCAAAGCATAAATTTGACTAAACTTAGCCACACACCTACCGGTCTACATATTGGCGATTTCACTGGCGAAGGCCTCTCCTTGAACTAATCGACATATTAACTTCTCGGCGATAAGCAGTTCTTTTGCCGTCAGCTCTTCCCTCTGCTTGCTGAGAGGTTGACCTTCTTTGTAGCTACTTTTATTCACGAAGCGCAGAAGCCATGCGACAGCTCGTTTCATCTTTAAAAAAAAAGAAAATTTAGTAAAATTAATTAAGAACTCACGATGATGACCCCACTAGGCTTCTTCTCAGTAGCGCAGTGGTCTGAGATAATGTGATGGATTTCTGGATTTTTCTGAAGATAAAGCGTTGTTGGCATTGACATCGCCGGCATTGGCAACCAACGCATCGACGTTGGCTACGTCAATATGAGCTCCCATTTGAGCACGCAGTTGCCTCATTTGAAGTTGGTTTCGCGAAGTTTCTTCGCGCAATTCCTTCATTGACTCTTGAACCGCCGCCATGTCTGAAATGAGCGTATTAAGATGACTTACACTAATATTACATGATGGTTCACCTAATTCGTCCCCTGGCCGTGATTCTTTAACATCATTTTCCCTATCGACGTTTTGGGAACTTTCAAGTCGGTTCTGTTTCTTCATTGCGGCGGCTGCCATTGTTGTTGGCATTCCCCAATACTGTGTGGCGGCAAAGCGAAGTATGAGTGGCACTTGGCAAATGTCACTCTGTTGCCAATATTCAGGCCAAAAGTAGAACAATTTTTGAAACAAAATTAAAAATAATTCCTTCTTTTTTGCTAATTGGCAATTTTATTAGAGATTTATTTATAAGTAAAGACACACGTGTTGTTTGTTAAAAAATTGGATTTCTAGTCACAAAATTTAATTTTTTATAGCGTTGCATTCAAACATGATTTTACACTACTCTTACATTAACTACTTTGTGCCTACATTAACTTTGTGTTTACATTAACACGCACGCTTCAATATGGCTGTAAGGAGAGTGAATGCTGAGACTACGAACTTGAATGCTAACGTTATCGTCAATGGCAACGCCGCCACCAGAATTACTTGAGGAGACTCTATCAGCGCATATGATGTTGTAATATTTGATGGAAAAGGGACTGTTTGAGGAAAGTTTCGGATAGATAGGCGATTGAGATATTAGAAGAATAAAAATATTGAGAAAACTGTGCTGCTTTAGTACGAATACTGGTACAGTTAAATTGACAGATTTTCATTCGGGGCAGTAAGGAATTTAATAATGGAGGTGAACAAAGGTTTTATTATATTATCGTTAGCCGTTTTCCGCAGGTTTAATTTTTCAATAGATGAACAGAGAGAATAGAGAAACAGAGTAGTAAGAAACGGTGTAATTATTGTAACAGTAGAAGTATTTGAAGAAGATTCAATTTGTTTTTTACAGATATCTTGTATTGTGTTACAAGTGTCCTTCTCAATTGAAATAAGTGTGTGCACTAGAAGAGGGGGTAAGACAGAGCTAACTGGGTCTTGAACGCGAGGGCGCTTCGTAGGGATTATTTTATAGGTCTTTCGAGACTTTAGAATTAGATACTTTAGGAATGGACAAAGGTGGAAAATCTATTGGCTTTAGAACGTAATTAAACCTTGAAAGAGGGTTATTGGCAGGTGAATCCGCAAAGGTAACTGCTTTAGGTATGGAGTTGTTTGCCTTATCTATTGTAGCTTTGTTCTGTTTTTGAAAAAGACACAAAGCGGAAGAGGCCATGTGCTCACGAAATTGGCTCCGCGATATGACGGACCCTTCGAAGTAGTTGACTTCGTTTCGCCAGTGATAACAAAGATCCGGAGGCCTGGAGAAAAGAGCATACGAACAGCCCATGTCTCAGAGCTAAAACCATTTCACTCGTCCGAAGATCACTTGGGAGTCAACCCCAGTACGACTATCGCTGACCAAGTAAGATTCTGCCGCGTAAGCGCCGCGCACGACGACCAAAACCGTTCGAAATGTAGCAACTGCAATCACCGGCTCCCAGCAGACAGTAATCGTAATTCCAGCCGTCATAGCCTCAGACGTAACCTCTGCAATCCCAACCGAACAGTGTTCAAGAACACTAGCCCTACGACATACGCCGAAGAGAACGACGCTACACGGCAGAGTCATCAGTTAACAGCGAACCGCCATCCGAGTAACATGCAGCGCGAAGAAGAATTCGAACAAAGTGCGAGAAGATTTCGGGAGAAAATGGAAAGGATCCAACGCGAACACGGACGCGTCGGTTAAGTGACCAGCGGGAGGAAGTGGTCGATAACCCTAGTGACCGCTGGCCCCGAATTCGACTCCGCCGGGTAATTCCAGAACCAAAACCGGACGACGAGGTAATCTCCATCAGCTCACCCGATACCGATGGCAGTCAGACTGACGGGGAGTTCTATGGCGGAGACCCAGAAGAGCTGGGTGATGAGTGGGATCGATGCAGCGAGCTTTACGACCATGGTGCAGACGGGCTCGAACAAGGAGTAGGCCCAACCCTAGAGCAGTCGGACGCAGGTGTCTATGAGAACGCTGACCCAGAGCCACAACCGCAACCACAAAAGACCAGTGATAACGTATACTCCGTGGAGGCAAGCGATGAAGATGATGAACCACAAAGAGTCTTCTGGAACACAGATGTCGTGACGGACGTTGTGACCGGGCCTGGGTTCACCCAAGAAATAACGACTTATCGTGTCATTCGAACTGTGCTGAATTCCGAAGTCTGGACGGATGACGCTCTACGAAGTAATGCTTGGCCGCAAGGAATACCCCGACCATTTGCACAACATGCGGACCACGAGGCCCAAGTTGCACAGCATACCGCTTTGGCCGCCATAACTAATCCCAGCACTCCACCAGACTACCAGAGCCGAGCAGAGCGGATCGGCCTACTTCCACTAGAGGCAGCGCAAATTATACCACCGGAGACAGCCGAGTCAGGAGCTGAGGGATCTGACGAAGACCTCGGGAAAATCCTGGAAGAGTTCTTGGACGATACCTTGGAGTTGCACGCCGAGTGGTGGCCGAATGTCGACGATACCGAGCAACCCCCCTGTGCCGTCATCAACGAAATACCGACCATCGAACAGGAGGCGGCAAATATCAGCGCCGACTAGAAACCAGGAAGACGAATCAAGGTCCTGCGGGTCGTAGGCGGAAAGCAGTACCGTATCCAGGTCTCCCGGCGTGGAGAGGTGTCATGGTGCCTGTTTCCCTTCCCCAAGTAAGGAGGAAATGTAACGAAGGAATTTAGTGACAAATTCCTCCATACATACATATGTACATGCATGCAATGTATCAATCTATACTGATGTATATAATAGTTGAATATACTATGTGAATGTATTATACTTAATTTCTTTTGGTGTATATTAATTTAACTTTAACTCAAACGAGAGTAAAACACATGAGAGTAAACAAGCGAGCGTAAAACACATGAGAGTAACCAAGCACGAGAGTAAAACACATGAGAGTAAACAAGCGAAAGTAAAACACATGAGAGTAACCAAGCACGAGAGCAAACACATGAGAGTGAACAAACGAGAGTAAAACACATGGGTAGCGATGGACGAAGAGATGCTCACGCACACGAGGAAACGGAACGGCGGTTATGAGCAGCATGAACCGAGGTTAGCTGCCTAAGCAGAATCGAAGCCACATCCACTTGGTGATAGACTACAGAACGAATCGGACGTACGAGCTCTACAGGTAACAACAGCGGAGTAGACAAGATACAAACAGAAGACATTAGTGAGTACAAATATTTTGTTATTTGAAAATCAGTGCCAAGCGTATTAACGCCGCGAGTTTAATATATATTGTCGACTATCCTGACATCGCGTGGTTATCCCAGGGTGTCAGACATAGTAGTCGGTGCGTGGTTATCCCAGGCCGCTCGACCATATATATTCGTCGATTAGTAATACAGGATATCGGGCAATCGGTGACAAGCATATTAACGCCGCGAGTTTAATATATATTGTCGACTGTGCTGACACTGCGTGGTTATCCCAGGGTGTCAGATACAGTAGTCGGTGCGTGGTTATCCCAGGCCGCTCGACCATATATATTCGTCGATTAGTAATACAGGATATCGGGCAATCGGTGACAAGCATATTAACGCCGCGAGTTTAATCTATATTGTCGACTGTGCTGACACTGCGTGGTTATCCCAGGGTGTCAGATACAGTAGTCGGTGCGTGGTTATCCCAGGCCGCTCGACTATATATATTCGTCGATTAGTAATACAGGATATCGGGCAATCGGTGACAAACATATTAACGCCGCGAGTTTAATCTATATTGTCGACTGTGCTGACACTGCGTGGTTATCCCAGGGTGTCAGATACAGTAGTCGGTGCGTGGTTAACCCAGGCCGCTCGACCATATATATTCGTCGATTAGTAATACAGGAAATCGGAGGAGCTAGAGCTTGACAGGACGACATCGGTAACACTAAGGTTGATACAGACGAGAATACCGCACAAACTCAGTCACCAAGGCAACAGCAAGGCGCGTCTCCGGATGTTTTTCTCACCAGATCTAGAGGTTTCCAGGATATATCCAGCGTAGACTGACTCTTCGGTGCATAGTATCATAGAATCTTATAGCATATTAATCATAATTAGTGTAACATATTTGAATTGAAGAAATAAAGTTGTATTGTTAGAAAATCCCAGAATCTATAAATTTCTGTGACGGACCGTGGACTAGCCGGCGAGCTAACCCGCGTACAAATCCGGAGAACCGGCTAACTTCGTTTACACACTCATCTTCGCTTGCAAATACATAACCATTTCTGTATTTCTTAACGATAATTTAATTATGATCGTTTAATTACGATACATACATATGTTCAGATCTTAACTACTTTAAATGACACAAAAATCCGCCAAATCAGCCTTTTATTCACCATAAAAAAAACTATTAGTAACCCTACCTCGAAGGAGCTCGCTCGAGACGTGGAAGTTTGTGTGTTTACTAAATCCCATTATGTTTTCGGCCCTGAAATTGGCGTTACATAAATCTCGAATTTCGCCACGAATCGTATTTCTTACGAATGGAAATAACGGTCATGTGCCAATATAACAATTACAAAAAAAATAAAACATAAATATAGCCAAACCGACATAAGAATACACCAGTAGAGACTTTTGGACCTTTTAAATAGATTGACATATAATACTACAATATAATATATAATTAGAATATAATAATAATAATGGGATCCTGTCCGCCGCAGACTCTTAGTTCCAGCTTTCTACTTTTCACTCCGCAAGTTTTTTTTCATTAGGTATGACACCCTGTGAGTGGATTTTTTTATTTGTTCTTGGTTACGCGTAAGGAGTGTTAATTTGATTCGAAGTCTTTGGTGGAATAATACATGAGCCAGAGTCTTCGGTTGAATATGTTATTCGAAATCTTAGGTATGTAATCACTGTTGTGGTGTATTTAAGGTGGTGACACGGACCTGGTGGATTGGCGGTGCTAGTTCGCTTGCGCGAACTCACCTTTATACCGCGACGAATAAAACTTTTACCCGTGAGGTTTGTGGCTAAGCTCCGACAGGAAGATTGTTTTCGCTCGCCTAATAGCGACTACCATTAATTATGTTTTCCACTTATCTTTGGCGGCACGGTAAGCACCGCCTTTATTCTTCCGGTCCGAGAGGATTTTCTTATTTTTGCTGATTTATGCGACGTGGTGAAAATTGTAAAGCACCTGTTCACGTCTCGGACTTCTATCCGTGCCACCTAGATTACCTTCAGATTCTTCCCCTGTTTATTTAACTTCTTTATTTTTACTCACTAACTAATAGCTATTACCTTTTAGCCTACCTTATTAATTCCACCAATCCAGATTTTACCACCTATTAGGAACGAAAAAACTATCCTGCTTCTTCACGACCACTCTTGATTCCGTTGGGTAAGCTAATGATTTTAGTTTTAATTCCTTCTAAAGGCTGTACCTCTACTTGAGCTATTAACAGGTCTGATCAAAAAATCCTTGCTTATATGCTCATTTGGACATACACAAAATTCAATTACCGCTTTTCTTAAATCTTTCTATGTATTACTATAAATTTCTCTCCTTAACCACTCTCTTAGTCCCCTTATGTGGGTTATTTCATGTTCATTCAATTCCCCAAGCAGTGGCTTCCTTTATTGCTCTATTTTATTATTTCTCATCGCTTATGCCTTTTCTTATTCTTTTCTTTTCTTTCTTTTTGACAGCTACTTGAGCGAGTAGCCCATGTTCGTTTTTTTTTATCTCCCGCAACATCTTTTCTCTTCTCTTTCATTAAGCTCATCAATTAATATGGCTGCCAGAATTGCGTTGTCCATTTCGTTGATGTTTATCAGTCGACAGCAACGAAAAAATGAAATCGTACAACTTGCTTCAATGTGTGAATGCTCGACAATGCAGTTCCGTTATTCATCGTACGATTTCTGAGAGCAGCAAGTTGTACAACAAATCGTACTGTGTGAAAGCCGCTTTGAGCTCTCCTGCAATTCCCGTGGAGATCACAGGTAAGGCTATTTTACCTTTTTCGCACCACGCTCAAGAGGGTTTTGTATAGGTAGGTTTGTCCTCTTCCCCCAGGTCCATCTAAGAAGAAGCATTTTGATGATCCGCTAGATTTTACATCTATAACTCTATTAAAAGCAATACTGTTCATCGTTTAAACTTTCAATCATATCTTGACCCTTTGCTCTTTCTTTCATTATATCAAGTGCTGCTCCGGCATCATGGGGTCACTTCTCAAGGTGGAGTTTTAAGACCGAATTCTGTACAATTTTTACCATGTAAAATAATTCACAATCTGCGTGTGTTCTACAATGATCCGGGTGTCTTCCAGGTAAGTCTTCTGTAAAGTGGTTAAGAAACTTGTCCCACAATTTCTGCGGCTCAAGTGGACACCCAAAAACACAGATTAGAGCAAACAATTCTCTGAGGGCTTTAGGCAGACTAACTTCTACAGCCTCAGCCAGTGTGGCTTCCCACACAGAATCGTCTTCTAAGATACCCAACTCCTTGCAAGCCACTTTGAATATCTATATTTATATATTTAATTAATTTTCCCAATGAGTTCTGAATATGAACCCGTAAGTGGTTCTAAGTTCTCAAAACTGATTGCTCCTGGCACATATAATAGTAGTCTTACACCCTTATTCAGAGCGACACTTTTAGCTGTCGTCGTCGTCTAAAACAGCTGTTTGTCGTCTTTTTCTATTCACAGAGACGACGAGGTGTCTTAGCTAAGCATGCTGTCGTGTGTTACGTAGTTTGGAGGTGAGCAAAAACCTATTCACAGAGACGACAAACACCGACATGAGCTGTTAAATATGACGACAGCCTCTTAGGTGTCGTCTCTTGCTAAAAATGAAATATTTTGTAGGTTATTATTTACTTTTTAAATTATAATTATCTTTTAAAATTTTTTTATTATTATATTTAAATATGAAATATTTTGCAGGTTATTGCTTATCTTTTATATTTATCTTTTATGGTTTTTTTTATGTTATATTTATATTTTTATTGTATTATAAAATAAATAAATATATACTATATAATGTTATTTTGAAAAACTATTTTTTCTGGAGAAAATGGGTATATTTTCGCGAAGAAAAATTTTCCTTTTCTACGTTATTTCTTTTCGAATTATAGAGCTTTGCTAAAAAATCAAATGTGTGGCTTCCCATTATTTTCTTGTGATCCTTGAAACATCCTTTAACAATACATACAAAGTACAGAATTGTGAATATGGATAAATAATATGGATATAAAAGGAAAGGTAATACAAGAAAGTTTTTAAACAAATAATAAATAATTACAACAATTTTTGTTGTTTTTGAAAATTGAAGGCCAACGGCCTTCCCGTTAGTAGCTTAAACGAATGGATAAGGTAATTAGATTAACATTTGAAATGTCACATGTGCACTTCCTCACATATGTTACAATTATAGATACGAAGAGATTTCAAATCACGCACCAAAATGAAACTGGGCCAAGTTCATGCGGATATTGCGGCTATATGAGGTGGCTCCACTAGCACTAAATCCAGATTTAAAAATTATACATTCACTAAAAAACGGGCACTTGATAAACATAACAAAGAAAAAGTAATAATAGCTGTGCTTGATATTTCGAATGCATATGATTGCGTGAATCTATCAATACTTGACAAACTGTTAGCAAAAATAAATCCTCCAGACAACATTTCTCAGAAAAAGAACTCTGTGGTTGGGAAAAGACAAGGTAACTGTACGAAATGGCCTACCTCAGGGCAGCTCCTTAAGTCCAATCTTATTTAATTTATATACGAGGGACCTCCACCAGATCCAGTGTTCAAACACCATGATCTTCCAATTTGCGGACGACTTCCTAATCCTGACCCATCACAGGGGCTATGAATGCGCAGTAGAGTTGGGCATTATAGTTCACTTGCGTGAGCGATCAATCTAGTTCATTTTGTCGTTGTGAACTAGTTCGTTAGTTAGTTAGTACAGTTAGTTCGTTTAGTTCACTTAGTTCAGTAATTCGCGCACGGTTAATAGTTAAACCAAAACAGGTCAAACGAAGTGCAGCTTGTGCCAAACAAGTAAAAGCAGAAATATATAACAAGCTGAAATATTTTAAACATTTATGCCTATATCTGCTCTTTGCAATGCATTCTGAGTAGACGTGTTGTTAAATTGCTAGTGATTTGTCCGCAGTTTCCTAATAATTTTCGTAACCAGGCTGCTTGCCGGTGCCGAAACGTGTTTTTCTAGTGCGGTACTTTGGTGATTATAATTGTAATTGCGAAATGTCATTGACTAATTGGCAAATTGAATTAAATTACATAATAATGCCTTCACCGAAAAATATTCTTAACAACAACATTGCGGCAAAGCGGTCAACCAGAAGCCAAGCTCTCAGTACTGGAGCCCGTGCTGTCTCTCCTAATCCCGTTACTCAGTTAGAATCATCTCCCAGCAGGGCTGCTGAATGCTCTCTCCTGTCTAAATTTGATGATAAGCTTGTGGCGTTGCGGGAGAGTATTACTGAGCAATTGCAGCTGCTAGTTAAAAATGCTGAAGAGCGGATCATGAACCGGTTTGATGAAGTCTCGGGTGAGTTGCTCAATATGAAAAAGGAGATGTGCTCGCTCACTGCTCGCTTGAATGCTGCTGAAGTTGCTGCTATGGAGGTTGTGACTATCAAAGCGGAACTCGCTGCGCTTAAGGATAATATATCTGCTTGCGAGAAGGCGTCAGTTTCATCAGATTTCGTTGTTTCTGGAATTCCGCTCTCCCAAAGTGAGAATTTACGCACTGTGTACAATAAAATCTGCAGGGCAGTTGGCTTTAATCCGTGCACAGAAACACTATGTGATGCATATCGCATAAAAAGGAAGGACTCTTCAACTGGACCGATCATTCTACGCCTCTCATCTCCTTATCACCGCTCTGCGTTGCATCGTGCTATAGCCTCGTTTTGTAAGCAAAATCATCGCGCTCTAAATCTACGTGATCTGGAACTTGGAGGAGTGGATAAAGTCTATGTGCATGAAAGCCTACCTCAATCTCAGCGCGCGGTTTTGCAACACGCCATACAAATGCGGCGTAAGAATAAACTACATGCTGCATATACCTATGGTGGAAAAATCTTTGTAAAGAAAAGTACTGATGGCAACCCTATTCTAGTAAACCGTTTGGATGATGTGGACGCTCTCACTGGCAGCAACCCATAAAGTTTTTCTTTTTGCCAAACACACATTAAGTTCCATCGTATCCTCTTTTAGTTATAATGTTTTCTCTTAGTCTGACTCTCTATTTCCTTTTCTCTGATCTTCTCCTCTCTGTCTCCTGTCTCCACATGCAATCTTCTTTTCCTTCTTCAAACTCTATCTTGGTTTCATCTCATTTACTCTCTCTTTTTTCAGTGCACCTTGTAAACTGGTTTTTTACATGTGGTGAGCGTGAATACTTCTTTCCCCCTCATTTTTCTATTTGATGTCTTCCACATACAATTGCGATGGTGTTGATAATAAGACTTTAATTGAAATTCTTTGCAGGCAGCGAATGGGATTAAAAATTGTTCACTTCAATGCTAGAAGTCTGAACGCCTGTAAGTTTGACTATTTTAAATATGTTTTCGAGAGCTCTTCGGTGGACGTAATTTGTATCTCCGAAACTTGGTTCTATAAGGAGTTGAGGGATTCTTCCGTAAAACTTAATAACTTTAATGTCTTTAGAAATGATAGAGTCGATAGAAGAGGGGGTGGTGTGGCCGTCTATTGTCGTAGTACGCTAAACTCAAGAGTAGTCTCTAAGTCATCTAACAGTAATGTTGAGTATCTCAATATCTGCATCAGTGACTACAACGCTGAAGTATTTATCTCCTGCCTATATAATCCCTCTAGATCTTTCTGCCTTGACAGCTACTTTACTGAACTCACTAACTACACTAACTACATTATTGACTTCACTCATTTCGTGATTGTTGGTGACTTTAACGTTGATCTGTTGTGTACGGATGTTAGTGCTAGAACGTTACGAGACAATGTTGCAGCACTGGGACTTAGTATTGTGAATAATGATTTTCCCACTCGTTTCTCAGCTAACGACAGTCCCAGTTTACTTGACTATTTCTTAGTCTCTGATCTATCTTTAGTTTACCTTTTCGACCAAATTTACTTCTTATCCGATCATGACTTGCTATTCTGTACTCTGGGCATTCCCTTGAGTCGTAATTCGACTAAAATGTCGTTTTCTTACTACGACTTCAAGTCTATTGATTTTAACATGTTGTTTTCTGAGTCGAGTATGGTTCCGTGGAATAACGTTGTTCGACTTTGCTCCACTGTGGATGAAAAAATTTTAAAGCTGACTAAGCTAATCAACGACTTATTTGTTAAGTTTGTCCCAGTTAGGACTATGAAGTCGATTAACTCCTCTTGTCCATGGTTTACAGGACCGGTATTAGCTGCTATACGCAAGCGCAACATACTACGCAACCTTTGGAAAAGAAACCCTACTCGGGAGAGGTGGGAGCGATACAAGCGTCAGCGCAATAGCTCGGTTTGCCTTATCAGGCAGTCTAAAGCTAATTACTTTAGGTCCAAACTTAATGCTTCGCTGCCTTCCAACGTGCTTTGGAATAACCTAAGGAAACTGGGCATCCATAACAGCGATATTACTGCCACCACCACACTTGACCCTAATATTCTAAACGATCATTTCCTATCTCATTATACAGACGCCACCAACAATCTTAACAATTTCTCTGCCACGGAATCTAATGATTCTCCTAGTTGTAGATTTGAATTTTCGGCAAGTTTGAGCACCTGGGTCAGTTCAGATATGCTCTGCTAGGATGTGATATTATCAACTACCTTAGAGCTAGAAGTTGTATTTTCCTGCATAAACTTATCTACTCCCGTACTCCTGGCTACCTATTTCATAAGTTACAATTTGGTCAATCACGCAGAGGACTCTTGTTAATTATCCCCGAATACAGTTGCTTGAGTTCATCTGGATCCTTTTTTGTCAACGCCATAAGATTATGGAACTCATTGCCCACGAACCTGAAGATTATTACAGGGGCAAGATGCTTCAAGCTCGCCATATTGGAATACTTTTCTCCGTGATAGCACTATCTTTGTGTGTACATTCCTTCTTTCTTTTCTATCATGTCCTCAAAACTCTCTTCACTCTCTCTACTCATAATTAATTATACTATTAATTATATTATAATAGTATTAATTAATTATAGTATTAGATATATTAGTATATTTCGTTATAGTTATATTTCACATTATGTTCTATTTGACTTGTCTATATAATGTCTTTGTTTCTATTATCAATTTTGTACTATAAAAGAAAGTATTTTCTTATTGTACTACCGATATGAATAATAAAATAATAATAATAATAATAATAATAATAATCTGCCAAACTGTATGAGTGGTCGATATATCCTCGGTATTAATTGGAAAGGTACGAAAAGTACCTTTCATTAAAAATCATATTTTACCGGAAACCGTATGCCTTTCAAGAAAATTTGAATTTTACATTTTTCGAGCTTTCTTATAAAACACAACCAACTTTATTTAAACAATTAGGCAATTCACAGTTACCCTCATCGTCACCCTCAGTCGTCATAAGTCATAAGTTGTCATAACTTAAAACAATTTATGACTGTCGTAGAAAATTTTTTGTTGTTTTGTATGAAAATCTATGTTAGCACGATTACAACACTCGCAGGTATGTATTAGGAAAGTTGTATTCAAATCAACAGTTCATGCGATTGCTGTCTTTATTCGTTTTGGTTGAATACTATGCTATACGTGCTATGTTAGCACGATTACAACACTCGCAGGTATGTATTAGGAAAGTTGTATTCAAATCAACTGTTCATGCGATTGCTGTCTTTATTCGTTTTGGTTGAATACAGAAAAAATTTATTTTTAAATTTCGATGGATGAGAAAAGAAAAGAATTTTATAAGGTGTTTACATAAAATGGTTTTTCCAGGTTTTTGGAATAAACTGTTTTAAGTCCCAAAACCACTCGTAAACTGTTTTAACTCCCGTGAAATTGTTGATGCTATTCCAGCGCTAAACCAAAATGCGTTTGGTTTTTAGCCTCAGTTTTTAGTTTGCAAGTCTGTTTCGAAGTTCGGAATTGCAGACACACTATCTTTCTCCTTTTCTAGTGCCAATAAGTTAGAAAGAGATAAAGAGAAAGTGCCACCAAACTATTCTGCCAAATGTCAAAACAAATTTAAGCGTTTCATGTCGTAAGTAATATGTTTATTTAAATAAGTATAATATGTAATAAATGACAAAAAATTAACTATTTCAGATGCAGAAATCAACAAAGAGAACTTTGTGGTCGATGGGGGCGGAATTAATGCTACTGGACCTGTGGCAAGAAAATATTGACGGCCTGCGCGGACTCCGCAAAAATGTCCATATTTATACGGAGATGGCGGCGGAGATGGCCCAATAGACTTTTCACTTTCCAAATTCTGTAAACTTGCGAATTTCGTCACCATAGCAAAATACATTTCAACAATTTTGAATATTATTGTTATTTTATTCATTGTATTGTAAATTAAAGCGAGGCAAAATTTTAAAAATAGTTGCGTAAATAAACAAACACAAAACAACAGCTGTTTATTTCTTCTTTTCGGTTTGACAGCCCGGACCGGATTATGTATGTAAACACTTTGAATCTTAAAAAATCTGTAATAAATTACATGGCCAAAGGTGCAAAAAATTCATCTCAATAGACAGCTAAAGAATACCAAACTGCAAAACCCTTAAAATTTCTTGGAAGACATATCAAAAACAGTCTAACAATCATGGAGCACGTTAACCATGTCCCAACAGAAACGCACAAAGCAGTGAACACGGTAAAGATGGTCACTTCAGTCAAAAATGGTCTCAGCCCAAAGTTCGCCTTAAATATGTTAAAATCCCTTGTTTTCTCTAAGATCGAATATGCACGTAAATCAATGGCCCACATGCCAAAGTACATTTCCAACAAAATTACCAAGTTTCAAAACGGTCTGCTAAACTCAGTCCCCGAGTAATCCTTATCCTAAAAACCTTCAAATAATACTCAACACCAAAAACATTTCAAAAAACTCTCCGACTTACCAAATCAAACAGGAATATCTAAAACTATATTCTGACTTTTGTTCAAAGGGTTTCTCCAATTGGGCGACGGACGCCGCAATTTTCGAAGACTCGGCTGGTTGTATGGTGTGTAACATCTCTGATAACCAAAATTTCCTCTTTCAGATTGACGAGAATGTCTCGTCTCTAACTGGCGAATTAACTGCCTTAGCAAAGGCACTAAACATCAAAATTGAGGACAACATAAATAAAGCCATTATCTTTACTGACAGCCTTAATGCCAAATTGCCTCCCAAATCCTCAATCAGGTATTCAATAACCAAAATCTTGATATAAAAATTGTCTGGTGCCCGTCGCATACTGGGCTGTGGTTTAACGAAAGGGCAGACTATTTTGCCAAACACGCTGCCCCTTCTGGGTGTCTGATCAATATCTCATACACAGTTAAGGAAGCGTGCAGAAAGGTTTACAACCTTCTAATCGAGAGTTGGAAGGAAAAGTATAAGGCGAAACAAAATAGCAGCGGAGGCACGTATGCCGCAACCTTCCCATCCCTACCTACAAAACTTTGGTTTGCCAAGACTGACTTAGACTGTTACGAGATTAAACTGCTAAACAGACTTTTCTCGCTTTCACATACAACAAAGTCTATCTACATAAAATCAAAATAATCAGCAAAAATTTATGCGACCTGTGCAACACTATCGAAAATACCACTCACCTTGTTTTCCATTGTAAAAAATATGAAAATATAAGGAAAAAATTCACTTTCCACATAAAACACAGTAACCTAAACTCGATGCTAAAATCCTTTAACCTTACCACTCTCAAAGAGCTCACAAATTATATTAAAGAATGTAAGATAGACATCTAGTTAAGATCAGACCTTTTCTACGTCCACTTCCAGTATCCTAAAAAGTCAAAATCAAAGCAACACAAAGCATAAGTCTAAGGATACAAAGTTTCCAAAATTATCGATGGCATATGGTCAAAAGATCTGCTAAACAAGCTTTCCTCTACTCCGAGAAGCTAAATAGTCAAAAAAAAAAAAAAAAATAAACATAACTCAAAATTTTGCACATTGTAATTGTTTAGAAGTCGCGATTAATTACAATTCTACAGTGTTGCAAATTTTCAACAGAAAAACCAATGTTAATATATTTTCGTGTAATTTAAATGACGAAAATACAATAGAAAAACAAAATAAATATTCCTCTCATAAACTCCTGAGATTATTCTTTATTTTTACTACATTTATAAATCTAATTTCGCAAAAAAACATTAAATTTTTAAGAATTTTATTATTTCAACATAAACACCATAGTAAAATTTTTGTATTGTAACACTAAAAATGCTAGCTAGTGCACAAACCAACTGTCATATATGAGCGCAACGTAAATTGAGGTGAGCACAACGTAAGAGCTAGTCACCTTTCAAAAAGTGACTCTGTGAATACGACGTCTTCCACTCAGGTGACTTTTTGACGACGACGTCCGACTCACTGCGAGTGACTCTCTGAGTAAGGGGGTTAAGCCAAATTTTTATGTATAACAATTTCAACCGAGTCAATACTGGCAAAAGTATTAATCTTTAACCATAACCAGAGCGGCCAGCTACATAATACAAGCTGCTCTGTCAAAATGTCGTTGGCCCTTATGAGAAACAAGAAAGAAAACATTGATTTTCAGTTGCCGCTACGTATCTTGCGGTCGCCGCTTGCAGTCGAAGGAATTTTATTTTTCTGGCGGCTTAGGTATTCTTCCTCTTCTTTTATGTTTGTTTACGTTTTTTGACAGTGTTCACATATCAACATATTTGCGTTTTGACATTTGCCGCTGGCTTCTCGCCGCTATCACTATAATACATTAAACACAATCAGAGACGCAAGACGCAGATGCAAACTACGGACGCAAGAAATGGCTCGGATTGAAACCAAATAGCAGAGAAGCATTTTCGGGAAGCAGAAGTATAAAATGTCAAAAATTTCGGAGCATATCGAGATCCGAGCGGAAACGCCAATCGAGTTGTTGTTATTTTTGTTGTTGTAGAATGTGGAGCAGGCCCCAACACCATCAATTTTATCTCGAGCTGCACCCTGGTTTCGGAGTTATAGAGCTTTGAAATTTCAATTTATTTGCCTAATATCTCCTTAACTATAGAAGATATCCGGTATAGATATATATCGTTAAAAAGGTAACTTAAATACCTTTCATTTATGTGCAGTAAGATATTGCCGAAAAACGCGTATTTTTAGAGAAAACGCGATTTTAATATTTTTATTACTCTTTTCCACCCATTAATTAAGTAAAATATGTTATTAACTGACATCATTTTGCGGAGAACAGGAAACTAGATGGTATTAGCTTTCTATAGCTGTTTTTTATTGTAATCGGTCCAGTATTTTAGGAGGAAACGCTCTTTGAAACGTATTTAGTTAATCATTTTTTTGAATTTTACTACTCCGCTTTGTATGAATTTTACATGTCGTTTTACGCTACTACGTTTGCAATTATGTTCGTGGTGAGTATAAATTTGAAAGTATGGAAGAGGATACCGTTATCCGTTAAAAATCTTTATATCGTGTGCATTCCGTTTGTGTACGTACGTTGCGAGTACTTTTTCTTTTCGATTGTCGCGATTATTCTTAATACGAACACTTTAAGTTTATATAAACTGTTTAATTGCGAGAAGAACGGACCTATTTCATTGGAAGTGATCCATAAGCTGCAAGAATGGCACTTGTTGCCGACGGAAGGAACTTTGAAATGTCCACATGGGCGAGATTTTTCACAAAAAGTTTTCATTTTCTTAGTGTAGAGATAAAGTTGGATTTGCACGAGTGTAGCGCCGCAGACGAAAAATTTTTATGAAAAATCGCGCGACTTTTTCATTAAAATTTTTCATTTTCTTAGTGTAGAGCTAAATTTGGTATTGCATGAGTGTAGCGCCGCATGCGAAAAATTTTTATGAAAAATCGCTCGATTTTCATTTTCTCAGTGTAGCCAAAAAATCAAGTAAAATAGTACGTGAAGTGGGGTTCTTTGTAAACTTTAAACTGCCTAATTTACATATTTTACTTAATTAATGGGGGGAAAAGAGTAATAAAAATATTAAAATCGCGTTTTCTCTAAAAATATGCGTTTTTCGGCAATATCTTACTTTACATAAATGGAAGGTATTTAAGTTACCTTTTTAACGATATATATCTATACCTGATATCTTCTATAGTTAAGGAGATATTAGGCAAATAAATTTAAATTTCAAAACCCTATAACTCCGAAACCAGGGGGCAGCTCGAGATAAAATTGTTGTTGTTGGGGCCTGCTCCACATTCTACAACAACAACAACAACAACAACTTTATTGGCGTTTCCGCTCGGATCCCAACATATGCCGAGCAATTTTTTGCCAATTATTAGCAATTGTGTAATATCCACCTAAATAAAATAAAATTTTGTAAAGTACCAATCAGGGCAACTTATTGCGGAATTAAGAAACGAGTTCGGATTTACTCAGCTTTACTGGTCAACTCTTGAATAATCGAGTTGAATTTTAATAAAATATCAGGAATAAAATATCCTAGAAAATGGTAAACTTATATGTGAATAGTAATGATTGATATCATATGAAAGTGCGTGTCACGTGTGCATTGTTTAATAGTTAAAAAAATCTGGGCATAGGTTGAGGACGCTGGCCCAGCTCCAATTTTGTTGTTGTTGTTTTCCACGGAGACTCCAACATCAACATCATTTTGCCCGCGCTCTTCTGGTTTCGGAGTTATAGTCCTTTAAAGTTGGAACATTTCGAATCTATATCGCCGACACTATAAGACATACCTACATATTATGGGCATGGTTGAAAAGGTATTCAAATTATCCTTCAGTTATGTAAGGTAATATCACAGAATAAATAGTATACAGAAGTCGCATCTCGGCCTTTGATGCTTTTTCGCTTTATGGTGTGGTCGGAACAATTGAGGGGAGATCAAATAACGAGAGAGCAAACGTGAATAAAGAGAAGCAACGAGAGAGCAGGCATAAAACGTTTAAGTGTGCGTATATCTGTTTTGCTAGACTGCGTCGTGAATTAACGTGGTGTTGACAAAATTTTGTTTCAAGCTTTTGATTTCTGTATTTTGGTTTTCTTCCCTTGAAAGTTTTATATTTTACATTGCATAGCTATGTGCAGTATTAACAGGAGTTACTGGTTAATTGTAGTGCTCTAGTAAAACATTACTAGAGAAAAATTAAATATTGCCGGCACTTTGAATCAACAGCGGCTGTATTTCATTTTTAAAGAAAATTTTACTGTCATTATACACAAAATAGGGTATTTCGAAAGTATCTCCCAATTCCTGTTAGAGGACATTTGGTTACAAGTTACAACTTTAACACTAGATTGCCTAAGCAAGTCATTTTGGCTGCTTTTGAATTTCAATTAAAAAAATAATTATTTAAATAATAACACAGCTTCTTATAATTTTGTGACTTTTTCTACAACATATAAATGGGTTAATTAATCATTGTTGTTGCCCCCCCCCCTCCTTCACTTCCGGTATATATATGTGTGTTATACCTATATTGCCGAAAAGCAGTCATTTTGACTGCCTGGAAAAAAACCATGATTTGTTCATGATAAATTGTCGATTTCGATATATACTTGATAAGTTGCAGTTGTTCAATAACTAAAGTTATTGTTATTGTTATTCGTACTTGTTATTCGAATATTTATGCCAGGCCTGGCCACGCGCTTTGTTCCCTTTGAACGCGCTGTAACGTAATTCAGATGGGAAGGAGGATGGGAAGGATCACTGAGTGTATGAGCTCATACTGTAATCGATACGGCTGTACACGTGTCGACTTTGGTCAGGCCCTAAGTTCATAAAAGAAATGTCCAACAGAAGAGAACTATTAGAAAAGCTAAGAGATATAGTTGAAGAGGGTTCCGATATAGAATCAAATGCAATGAGATGGGAACTATCATCTGAAGATGAATCGGATCATATTCAAAGTGAGACATCTGATGCTGAAGAGAGCAATGAAGAGGCGCTCACCAACGATGAAAATGAAGATGTCATCAATGTGCCCAGGAAAAGGCGTAGGGTGCTTATTAGTTCAGATGAAGAAACTGAAAATACCTCTCAGGAGACCGAAACAGCTGCAGATGGTACTGTGTGGTCGAAATTTGACGAAGGCGGTATTCCCGGAAGGCTACCATCTACGTGTATTTTCAATGGTGTGACAGGGTCAACAGGCTACGCAAGAAGAAACGTTATGGCAAATAATCTTGTCAGTGCATTCTCGTTGATAATAAATGATTATATTATCAAACATATAAAAAAGTGTACAGAAGAAGAAGCCCGCCGAATTTTGGATTACGATTGGACAACTACACTGCCGGAAATACGTGCATTTATTGGTATTTTATATGCTCGTGGAGCCTACGAGGCAAAAAATTTAAAACTAAGTTATTTATGGTCAGTCAAGTGGGGACCCGAATTTTTCAGAAGAACAATATATGCCTAATAAACCGAATAAATTTGGCATCAAATTCTGGCTAGCATCAGACGTTACTAGCAAGTACGTGTTGAATGGTTTTGCTTACTTGGGGAAAGATGAACAACGACCATCGTCAATGCTTCTAAGCGAATACGTTGTTCTGAAACTTGTCGAACCATATACGGGCTGTGGAAGAAATGTCACGACCGACAACTTTTTTACGAGCATGTCACTAGCGACGAAATTATTGGCCAAAAAAACTACATTAGTTGGAACTATTAGAGGAAATAAAAGAGAATTACCCAAAGCAGCCAAACAATCGAAGGATAACATGCCTCGTTTTTCCACTCTCCTATATAGATCAGAAAATTGTGTCCTTACAATATATAAAAGCAAACCGAAAAAAAGAGTGGCTGTTCTAAGTTCCAGGCATAAATTTGTTAAAATTGATAAAAGTAATAAAAAAATGTTGCCAGATTCTATTCAGTTTTATAATAAAACAAAATTTGGGGTTGATATGACAGATCAAATGGCCAGAAAATATACGGTGAAATCTAGTTCTCGTAGATGGCCCCTCCAAATATTTTTTAACATTTTAGATTTGGCTGCAATAAATGCTTGGATCCTTTATAAAGAAGTGACCGGAACACAAATAGAACGAAAACAGTTCCTGTTTCAATTAGCAGAACAGCTTTCCGCCGATTACACAACTGAAAGAGAGAAACATTCACCACAACAGGAAGACCCACAAGTATCAACTGCAACATCTTCAAATACAACAGATTCTACCAAACGAAAAATTTGTCAAATACGTCTTTGCTACAATAACAAAACAAATAATATTTGTCAAAAATGTAAAAAGTATGTTTGCGGAAGATGTACATCCAAAAAGATTTGCACTTTCATTTGCTTAAAATGTTCAGATAATGTATAAATTATTTTTTTTCGAACTGAAATACATTTTTTTATTGTTAATACTTATTAATAACTTGTTATATGACTGTAATTGATATAAAATATATTAAAAATTACTGTTAAACAAATTTCTTTGCGCATTAGTTATTTTTTCACAACGCAGTCATTTTGACTGCTTTCAGGCAATATAGGTATATACTAAGCTCCCGTCTTTCTAGTGTTAACTATGATGCTATGATTAAATTTCGTAAAATGATCTTTTTTAGTATATTGGCAGAAAGTCCATTTTTGGAAACAAAATAATTAAATGTAAGCTCCCAGTTGGAAAACATTGATTGGTTTGTCCCTTCAACCGCATTTTTCTCAAACCCATCCACTAAATCTAGTTTGGAATTGTATCGCAATTCCCTTCTAATCGCCATTTCATCCATGAGCAGAATCATATGATTCTTTTCGTACTGGTTCAAATCCCAAGCACTTCTTTTTTATTAACTCCAACTTAAGGTAAGGGCAGAACAGCTGAGGGGAAGATCAAACAACGTGTGAAGCTTCGAGAGAGCTTGTTTTGCGAAACAAATCTCTTTCTGAGGTACACTGAGAAGATGGAAGCACGGGCGGCGCACCAATAAAAAAAAGGAAAAATAACCATAAACATTAATGGGAATGATATTGTAGTTAATATTGATCAACAAATCAGACATTGTGTTTCGCCTAAATTATTTTCAAAAAACAAAAAGTGATTCTCCCGTTCCTTATTAAATATTTTTCACAGTGCATTCATAAAAAAGCGAAGTACAATGTTGCATGCTTGAAGTTTGTAGGTCGACTGACTGCTCTTTATAGGAACGATCGCTAATGTCGGTGTGAAAAAACGACGAGTGCTGTCGTGTATATGTGAATAGCCGAGAGGAAAACGATTGCACGATTACTATCTGTTCTAAAATGATCTTTTTTAGTATATTGGCAGAAAGTCCATTTTTGGAAACAAAATAATTAAATGTAAGCTCCCAGTTGGAAAACATTGATTGGTTTGTCCCTTCAACCGCATTTTTCTCAAACCCATCCACTAAATCTAGTTTGGAATTGTATCGCAATTCCCTTCTAATCGCCATTTCATCCATGAGCAGAATCATATGATTCTTTTCGTACTGGTTCAAATCCCAAGCACTTCTTTTTTATTAACTCCAACTTAAGGTAAGGGCAGAACAGCTGAGGGGAAGATCAAACAACGTGTGAAGCTTCGAGAGAGCTTGTTTTGCGAAACAAATCTCTTTCTGAGGTACACTGAGAAGATGGAAGCACGGGCGGCGCACCAATAAAAAAAAGGAAAAATAACCATAAACATTAATGGGAATGATATTGTAGTTAATATTGATCAACAAATCAGACATTGTGTTTCGCCTAAATTATTTTCAAAAAACAAAAAGTGATTCTCCCGTTCCTTATTAAATATTTTTCACAGTGCATTCATAAAAAAGCGAAGTACAATGTTGCATGCTTGAAGTTTGTAGGTCGACTGACTGCTCTTTATAGGAACGATCGCTAATGTCGGTGTGAAAAAACGACGAGTGCTGTCGTGTATATGTGAATAGCCGAGAGGAAAACGATTGCACGATTACTATCTGTTCAATAGGGTGCCAACATTGGAACCCTAGAACAAAATTTGCTTTGTGCCATGTTACATTGCAATTTTTTTTATTGTTTCAGTTTGTTCTTTGTTTTTGTTTTCTGTACAAAACTGTCAACGCCGAGTTAATCCGTGAGAGAAAGAGAGCCGATGAACTACGGTACCCGCAATCAAAAAATTTGCCGTCGACGTCTCCAAATTGCAATCAAAACGGTGTTCTTGTGTGGCGTAATAAAAAAGTAAGCACATTTTGGAGTAAAAGAGATCCACTTTTATCAGAAAAAGTAATTTTGGGTGAAAATAATTGCTCAAAGCAACTCTTTATTTCTGCAACCAATTCCATCTAAGTAAAAATTTACTTCGTTGGCTGCGATTGCTTATTATTTTTCGTGCTTTGAACAAAATGTTTAGCGTTTGTTAATAATTTAAGTAGAATTTCCTCTAATTCTTTAATTGTTTGCATTGTTTATCACTTTTGATATTTGTAATGCCTGCAAAAATCGCAAATCGGTATGAAATACTACGCATAGTTCTAATACTATTTTTGACAGATTGCTGGCAAACTGATTGCAATGTAACATACCAGCAAATAAAAAATTGTTGAGAGAGTAAAATATTCCAATTTGCAGTAATCAAAAAATTGCAATGTAACATGGCACTTTGTATGAGATGCAACTTCTGTATACTATTTATTCTGTGGTAATATGTTATCGAAAAACTATTACTTTTCAAGAAAATTGAAATTTTAAATTTATTTTATATGTTTCCATTTATTAATTTTTTACTAAATAAAATGTGTTATTAACCTATATACTTATCTCAATATTAAAAGAGTAGTGTCTCTTACCTCTCGTTAGATATATTTATCATCAGAATCGCTGCAGGATTTTAGGAGAAAATGCATTTTAAATGTGAAAAAATTAAATATCTTTTTTTATTAATTTATAATAAAAAAATTATATAAAAAAATAAATTAATAAAAAAACTTTATGAGAAATGAAAAATTTTTATGAAAAATCGCGTTAAATTAATAAAAAAATTTTTCGACTGCGGCGCTATTTCTTCCAAAACTTTAAACTTGTATCTGAACCAATGTTTATCCTTTTGTTTACAATTTCAGTTGTCCTGAAAAGGGCAGATTGTAACCGTTTCACTTAAAGGATATCCGATTCTTCGAAGTATCCAAATACCAAATCCAAGTACCGAAATTCTTGCTACTGACGGATTATACAATTCACCAGCAATTGTGAAAAATTTGGATAACACATCAAGGATGTACAAATGCCCATTCGGGAACTTTAAACTTCCCTCTCGAGCAACCAAATTCCAATTTTGCAGTTGTTGCACAATTGAAAATGGCAATATGCCATCACTCTCACAATTAAAAAACTGAAAAATGTTTTTGAAATTATTAAAACTCATCATTCAACTCAACAATAATTTCAATAGAAAAACATATACAACAACAACATTGTATTAACCAAAGACAATATAATTATTATACCGGTATTATTGAAATTCTGAGCAGTCAATAGTGTTGTGTACTTACGTGTTTGAGTTCTAAAATTAATTTTCTCCTAAAATCCCGCACCGATCCTGATTATAAATATATCTGAAAAAAGATAAAAGACTACTCTTTTAATATTGAGATAAGTATGTAGGTTAATAACACATTTTATTTAGTAAAAAATTAATAAATGAAAACATAAAAAAAATCTAAAATTTAAATTTTCTTGAAAAGTAATAGTTTTTCGATAACATATTACCAAAGACAATATAATTCAAAGATGTCTCACTCCATACAAAAAAACCGAGCAGCTAAAATTCAATTGGGATTTTCGGAAAATCCCATCTGAAGCTTTGGGAGAGTAAAATGAACATATTGTGAGAGCGAGAGATCAAGTTGTGAGAGTAATAGACCAAGTTGTGAGAGTAAGAGCTGCAACTTGCAAGAAAGTGAGCACAAAAGAGAGCGCGTTTGCTACAAATGAGGGTAAAGAATCAAAGCAGTTGCCATCAGAATTTAGAACATCTTATTTTAATTATAACAACAAAGGGTGGTGGCATAACAAACTTTTAGAGGCCCTATATCAGTAGAAACAACAATAAAAAATGAAATCTTCAAATATTAAATGACATTTATTTATGATTCAGTATTTGAAGTTTTGATTGTTTGTTTTTAAAATATAACCAAGAACGATGCTTACGGCGTATTATGGTTATCAAACGATCTAAAACACTAAACCTGTGAGAATAACATTTATTATTTTCCTCAAACCGATGCGCATTTGGACTTTGTTTTGTACAATGTATACATTGTTGTATAATATATTATTAATTAATTATTATTAATTACAAATTACCGATTATAATATAAATAAATTGCCAAATTATCCAAATAAAAAACCAAAATCACTATTAAAATAGTAGCCAAAGTCAAAATCAATCAAGTCACAAAAAGGAGCTAAAACATCAGTAAAAATAAAAACACAAAAAATCTCGTTTCTGGTTCGGTAAAGAACGCTGTTGTCGTCATTCATATACTTGTTGTTGTCGAGCGAGCGGTATTCTTGCACATTCGTACAAACTCTAAAAATTGATTTTACAAAAACAAACATTCGCTTCTCTCTCGTTTGTGTACACTATGTTTTGAGCGCGAATTATATTTTTATGTACCCATGCAAAAGGCGAGAGAGAATGTGCGTCGCATCATTTTGTGCTTTCTCAAAAGCTATCAGATCAGAACAAAATTTTTTTGAAATTTTTCAACGTACTGAGTGAGACATCTTTGTATTATATTGTCTTTGATATTACCTTACATAACTGAAAGATAATTTGAATACCTTTTCAACCAAGTCCATAATATGTAGGTATCTCTTATAGTTGCGGAGATATAGATCCGAAATATTCCAACTTTAAAGGACTATAACTCCGAAACCAGAAGAGCGCGGGCAAAATGATGTTGATGTTGGAGTCTCCATGGAAAACAAAAACATCTTCATCTTTTGTTTACCGTTAGTTGGGGCCATCAGGAACGGAAGTGGCTGGTTTTTATCGGGAGCTGGTCAGCCATCTTGGATTTATGACCGTTTGAAGGGCAAACAAATGCTTTAATAAAAGTCACTTATCTCATAAACTAAGTAAACTATCGGAACAAAGTGGTGGTGGAAAGGTATTTTTAATACCTTTAATTTATGTGATATACATTTTTTCCATAAAATGGCTGTGAAGGAGTTATATTGATTTTTAGAAAAATGTGAAAAGTTTACCTTGAAACAATTTTTTTCTTCCAAACGGACGCATTAAGGTATAAAACAAATTACAGTTATTAAAAGATTGTTCTTTTATCTTTAGAATGATATCCACATAATATATTATACCACTAACCACATAACTGATAGATAGCTCAAGTCCACAAAAAAGTGGTTCGTAAAATTTTCTGAACGCTGGCTCCCAGTCGTGTTTTTCTAGCTTCGTACGGCTTCGTTTGCTCCCGATATGAACTTCGTCGACGCTTACGCTCTCAGATTTTATTTTGGTATTCTGTGACAAAGATTACAAGACTGGAAACTCCTCTTATTTCGTGAGAGAGCTCAAAAAAATGTCCGACCGCGTGTTCACATACAGTGTATGTTCACATACAGTGTATGTGAATTTTATGGTGAAATTGTCGACTTGTTACAAGCTAAAACAGGCTATTATAAAGCATGATAACTGAAAAGGTAAACCGTTTTGGTTTGTTACCACACCACCACAAAATGATGGGGTGAGTTAGTGGCAGGGCAACAATTGGCAATGACACAACTTTATTACTAATTATTTTTTCGGTTTTTAAGTAAACATTAATAGAAAAACTACACTCTATTTATAAGTTCTCGCGGTTTTGACGATTTCTAAGCTGTTTGGAAATATTAAAAAGTAATGTAAACTTATTTATTTTTGTAATTTTTCATTTCTCTTTTATTTAAATTAAAATGTGTTAACACAAATAAATTTACAATTCATTTATTTAAATTAAAATTAATTAAACATAAACGAATTCTCAATTCATGCATTTAAATTAAATTCGTTTAAATTAAAGACCAAAGAACTAAGATTACAATTCAGTAAATATTAAACTAAATCACAGATTAATATTCAACAAGATATGTCGAATACGTTGGCATCTCTTTCGGCTAAAAATGCGCGTGGTAGGTTAAAAACAGCTGACTAAATTTGTGAAATGAGTAATTTTTATGAATTTTAACTTAGTTTTACTTGCAAAATATTCAATATTGTGCAACTATAAGACTTAAAGAGGTTTCATGTACATTTCTAGAAGCGTGCGTTGCTTTTAAAACTGGCTCCTTGGTCTTTTTTACGTATTTGAAAAAACATATTTCTGGCTTATTGCTGTGAAGAAGAACAAGAGTTGCATTCCTCTCAAAATATTTTGTAAACAAATTTCCGGACTGTCAAAATTCGTTTCCGAACTGTCAAAATTACATTCGTTTTGTTTTTGTAATCTACGGCACCCAAGCCTGATTTCACCAACACACTCAAAGCGAAAAAGAGTTTCCAGTCTTGTAGTCTTTGTTCTGTGATGATTGCTCGATTTGAGCGGACATGAGTATGTCTGCATGCTTTCATTCGTGATTCAAAACTCCTGCGCTCTTAGGAAAGCAGAATTGAATGATCTACTAATGAGTGAGGGGTTCGAAGATCTTTTCTAATGAGTATGAATGGATCGGAAGATCGACTTTGTTTCTTTTATTTTGCACTAACAATGCTAGCGAATATGCATAAGAAGAGATAATCGATCCAGCACTCGTATGTCAAGTAAAGTATGAAAGAAAGAACAGCAACAAAAACATCTGCTCTCGCCTGGTTTCTGAGTTATAGCCCTTGGAAATTAGTGGGCCTATATCCCCTAAACTATAGAAGATCCGATATTTATCCGACCTTTCAGTTATATAAAGTAAGATTTTACCGAAAAATGCATATTTTTGGAGAAACCGCAATTTTAATATTTCTAGTACTCTTTCCGCCCCATTAATGAAGTAAAACATGTGATTAACCCACATTATTTTGTGGCAATAACAAACTAGAGTTTATTAACTTTCCACAGCCATTTTTTCGCCATAATCGGTGTAGGATTTTAGGATAAAATGCTCTTTGAAACGTTAATAGATAATGCTTTTTTTATTTTATTATTTCTATTTAGTATTATATTACATCTATTCTATTATATCGTGGTACTGGTATAGTATTACTGATGCATTTTTCATTTTCTTAGTTTCGTCCTAAAATCCTGCACTGATTATGGGGAAAAAATAGCTGTGGAAAGCTACTGACCTCTATTTTGTTATTTTCCACAAAATAATGTGGGTTAATCACATGTTTTACTTCATTAATGGGGCGGAAAGAGTACTAGAAATATTAAAATTGCGGTTTCTCCAAAAATATGCATTTTTCGGTATAAGTGGAGATAAGTGTCTTTTATTAAACCATTTATTTCAAATCCAAGATGGCTGACTAGTCCCCGATGAAACCCATCCACTTCCGTTCTTGATGGTCCCAACTAACGCTAAAACAAGATAAACTATATCTGAGCTGGCACATATTCTGAATTTATGCCCTCAAATTTGTTCATAATTTTGCGTGAGACTCCAACAAGAAAAAGAGGTCATCTCTTTCGGTTCCGGCTTTATAGCCTTTTGAACTTTTAAATTTTACCGCTTGTATCTCCTAAACTGTACAGCATATATCGGGTTGGTGTAGGTACCGTTTTAAACGTACATATTAAAATATATAAATATTGAACATATCGGCTTAAATTAAGTTTTGTACAAAGGTTCCAAATAATTCAAACAGCAATAAAACTTCCTGAAGCTCTCTTTTGGTTTCAGAGTTAAAACACGAAATTTCAAAGTGGTATAACTCAGTAACCAGGGCAACGGGAGGTGATTGTGTCGTTGTTAGGGGCCTCACAAGAAACAAAAATTAAACGAGGCAATCTTATTGTGGTTGCTGTTTATGTTGTATTATTTATAGTATTCAAATTGTGTTTGATTTAAGTAAAGTAATATAAATAAATATAATATAATATATAAAATATATATAAAATATATAAAATAAATAATATATATATAATATATATATATATAATATATATATATATAATATATATATATATAATATATAAAATATAATATAAAGTCTTTGAAGGGAATAATAAGGATTCACCTGCTGCACTGAACTCGTAAGTCGGAAATTGTTGCAAAGCTAATCATTGTAATTGTGCAAAGCTGAGGTCATTAGTTGTTATTTTTCACAAAAATTATATGGGTTAATTACACATTTTACTTAGAAAAAAATTAATTAATAGGTAGCAAAAACTTCTAAAAATATGAAGGTTTTCTCCGAAAATATGCGTTTTTCAATAAAATCTTACTTTACATAAACGAAAAGTATTTAAATTACTTTACCTTACCTCACGGTATATATACCAATCGGTTATCTATACGGTTAAGGAGATTAGGTGTAAATAAATACAAATTTCAAAGCGCTATAAATCAGTAACCAGCGGGGCCGGCTATGTTGTTGGAGCGTGCACAAGAAGCTACAACAACAAGAAGGTGGGAGTTTCCGGGCGGATTCCTATCTGCTCCCAACACGATTGGAGTTTCCGGGCGTATCACTATGTGTTCCGTTTTTTGATATAATATTACTTTACTCAAATGAAATTTGAATACTTTTCCTATGATATCAATAACATGGTGGTATCTCATATGGTTAAGGCGGTACAGACACGAAATCTTCAAATTGCGAGGGGGCTTCGCACGTTCCGCTAGCTGACTTGGCTTAGGAGATAATTGATTATCTTTTATTGGTATCATTTATTTGACAAAATGGTAATATCCAGCCCCCGAAAAAAATAACCACATCCGTTTCTAACGCCTATTCTGCATTTATACCTGCATTAAATGTATTGTACTATAAATATATATAGTATAAATATAAATGAATTGGCAAAAAGTATAAAAAAATCTTAAATTGCGTTTTTCTCGAAAACTATAAGCCTTTCGATAAAATGTTATTTAACCTAAATGGAGGATATTTTCAATGCAATTGTAACTGTACCTATATCTTGATATGTACTAGAGAGCTGCACAAGATGTCTTCAAACGCGCAAAATTTCAAGCCCTGCACTGCTTGTTTATTTTGCTTTCGAATCAAGACATTGACTGCCGAAAGGGAGCTGATAGCAAAGCACAACAAAGGCAATAGTATTCATTGCCATTCGTTGCTTTTTTGAACGAAAGGGCAATGCATAGCAATGCATGACAATTGCCATGACAATTGATAACGCATGGCAACGTAAGGCAATGAATGGCGCTAAACTCAAACGAAGACTCATGCAAAAGAATGTGCCATTCATATCATTGTGCACAATACTGCTATGATGTCGGATAGCAGTATTGTTATTTTCAATGTCTTGTTGCCTTCCTCAAGCCTTTGCCTTTATTGCCTTCAAGCTATATTGCCTTCACAGAAAACCAAAGTAACACACTTTCTTGTTCGAAGCAGGTACACGTCAAGGCAGTCACGACTTGTTTGGCTAGTTGCCTTGAAGTGTTCGTGTCAAATCGTTCATTTGTACACGACAGTGCACTGCAATGCAATAATGTGGCATGGTGTCTTTAGCAATTCAAGACATCTTGTGCAGCTCTCTAATGTGTACTATAGTTTAGAAAATATGCGCGGTTAAAGTTCAAAGGGCTAAAGGAAGAGACCACTTTTTTGGTGTCGTTACTGCTATCAACGCCAAAGACAACAACAACAAAATTGTGCAGTTTACAGTTTTAGTTTGCCTTACTTTTTTTGTTTAAGTAAAAATAATATATACATCTGTTTATAGGGCGACAGTAAAATCTGTGACATCAGTGAAGAAGTTCTAATTGAATTGAAAAAATTTCGGTTTCGAAACAGTTCATTTAACTCCGCTTTAATCCGTAAGTAAATCTGTGTTTGTTTTGTTTCCAAAAGTGTTTCTCAGGCTACCTATTAAAATAGTTCAGAATCAAAGTTATACTTTGAAAAGGTATCATTAGCAATATACATTTATACATGTTTTAATGTGTACTTCTTCGATATACATAAATAAAGAATAGCATTTTTCTCCCAGACTTAGATAAAATTTCTTCTGTTATACCCCTTTGAATCGGGATTATAATTATACTAAAAATAATCAGAGGTCACGTATGGTTTAGAAGTTATAACGGGACAAAATTGAAATATGTATTTCATAATTTAGAAGCTCTATATTTTATATGATTTATGATATACATACATATATGTATGTGTTTTTTTTTGTAAACGTAACATTAAAGGATAAATTTCGGTTTGTGTACAAGTTGCTCTTAATTTGTTCATTTGTAATTACGCATTAGAAAACCTTTTACATCGCATTTGATCACGTTTGTTATGATCGACAGCTTTCGCATATATCTGCATTGTTTTCCATTACGCAAAAGGGTCATTTAGATACAATTTGTAATTAATATTTTGACTATAAACAAAGTAAAATACATGAATGCGCCGCAAAAATAAAAGAAATGTGCAAATATTGCGGAAATACACATCAATTTCCAGTTTCTCTTGATTTGTTTTGGGAAGTTTTTGACACCGTGACACAAGCTGATTCGAAATACAATTTTTCATTGCATTTATTTCAGATGCGACACATTTGAACTGATTCGCCTTTATCAAGTCGTATGCAAATTTTTCGTATTTGGGAATTGAATCACAAACGCATAAACGAACACTTTGTTGGGTAAAACAATATATTTTTAAAAACTTGTTTACTTATATGATTCACTCGTAGTTACATATAAATACTATTAAGAGAAATTTATCAGAATTCGTTTTTTTTTCAATTTTATTTAAGGTCGAACTGACAGTTCTCTAAGGCCGTAGTACGCTTTCGAGCATACTCTGTGGAAATTTTACTCTCCCACCTGTTTTGTTGTTGTTTTGCGTGTAATGCTATGTTTACCCTGAACCCAAATGCGCATTTGAGCTCTATTTCCCAAATGCGACGCTAAGTTTTAAAAATTTCCATACGTTTTGACAAATCGGATTTAATTAATTTGATAGCATTTGAAAGAAATGCGAATGAAATACGAAGAAAAATAATAGTTTTAATCAGCCTGTCTTAGGGATAAAAAAATCTCAAAACAAAACAGTGGAAATGGAACGAAAATAATTGCAATCAGCTGCCAAAAAACAATTGGAGATGAAATTAGGCAAACAAAAACAATAAATTTAAGAAGCAAAAGATGGAACCGCCTCAAAAAAAAACAAAAAAGAGAAAATGTATTGGGACCAAGCAGCAGAACACAGAACGGCCATATATATAAGGAGATGGCCGAGGCACTTCGGATCCATGGTTACAAGTTCGACGACCAGGAGGTTCGTTCCCAAATCAACAACCTCATTGTAAAATACAAGTAAATAAAATTATAGCTTAAAATATAGTGTTCTTTGTTATTTCCAGAAAGGAAAAGCAGAACGCACGCGTCACGGGAGGGTCTCAATCTCTTTGGCCTCATTATGCGACAGTCCACCAAATCCTCGGAGGATTTAAAATAAATAATTTTGTTTCTCTCATGGAGTAGAGCATGAAAAAAGGTTTTTCGAGCGACATGTGGTCGCGCGTTGTCTTGTAAGAGGATTAGACGGTCTCTATTGACCAATCTATGCTGTTTAATGGAAAGCTCTCTCATCATCACATCCAACTGATTGCAGTAGACATCTACTGTTTTGGATTGCCCAGGTCTCATAAACCTGCAATGGATAATTCCGGCGCTGGACCACCAAACGGACACCAGCTTTTTCTGATGAATGTTTGTTTTAGGGCTCTGTTTCGGAACCTATTTTTTATCCAACCATTGTGCCGAACGTTTTCGATTGTCGAATAAGTTCCATTTCCCATCAGCCGTTACAATGCGGTGTAGAAAAGGTTCGATTTTATACTGTGATAGTAAAGAAAGGCAAGCTTCGAAACGATTTCTTTTTTGACGCTCGTTTAACTCATACGGAACACTTCGATCCAGCTTTTTGACCTTACCAATTTGTTTTAAGTGATCCAAAATCACAATCCAAAATCACGTTGGAATCAAAACGTTAAATCCTGCTGCTAGTTCACGCGTTGTTTGAGACGTATCTGCTTCCACTACAGCTTTCAGCTTATCATTATCCAACTTACTCGCCGGTCTTCCACGTGGTTCATTTACAAGGCTAAAATAATCAGAACGAAACTTATCAAAACAACGACGTAAGGTTCGATGATTAGCTATTCCTTCCCCAAACACTTTATTGATGTTTCGAGCTGCCTGCGATGTATTGGTTCCGCCACGAAACTCATATTCGAAAATTACGCGCATGTTTTACCTTTCCATTGGCTTATGAAAGCTACCCTATATCAGAAGATTCAAAAAAGCACTACGATTTGCAGTATGAATTTGAAAGAGTAATGATGCACCTTCATGATAACAAAAAACAAAAACTTATAGTCAAGTGTCAGATATATCAACTCTCAAATTCAGCTCTTATGAAAATCGGACATTTCATACTTAATGACCTAATACGTATATATTTAAAATCGGTTTGCAGCTGTTGTGGAATATTGGGAGACTGTGCCAATACCGGCAGTATCACCTTCACCATCCATACCATATTGTGGTCCCATTCCATCACCACCCATGCCATATTGTGAACGCACTCCTACACTGTCCATGCCATATGGTGAATCCACACCTTCACCATCCATGTCATCGACATCGAATGAGTTACCATCTAGGAAACGTAAAATTAGCAGCAATCAATTGGATTTAAAGGAAATTATGAAGTGCAATGATCAGATTGAGAAAATGAAGAAAGAACAGATATTTTCCAAAAAATAATGGAGGATAATAATATAGAATATTTCAAGATGTAGTTTTAAGTATTGTAATATGGTAAAAATATATAAATAAATATTCAGTAATTACCAAAATAATTGCTTATTCGAATATTTTCCGCGTTTGGGTCATAATCACATATTGTGTCATTATGCTCGGCTTGTAAAAGCGGTGTAATCACTTTTCAAATGCGTATTAGTTCCAGCCTAAAAGTACGCAATTACATTGTAAAAAATTGTCGAAACTACTAATAACTAGAATTCAATAAGTCAATACTTGATTTCGAAAACTGCCGCACCCGAAATTGTGCCGCCATGGGCGGACCGCCTCGGCCCCACCGTAGCTACGCCACTGTATTTATACCCGTCTGTGATTAAATGTGATTATATAAGGTAGCATATTTCCTCTAGTTTCAGTTTGTATTTCACTCTATAATGTTATTGTTATACAATGAAAAATCTAAATAAATTAAAAGCTTTAATAAATAAAACTATTTCGTTCAAATAAATTTTTTAAAAACTTTTGGCTGTAGGGTATTTAAGATTCGGCCAAGCGGAATATAGCACTCAACTGGTTTAATTTAATTTATACATAATATAACTGCATACTATATAGGCATACTATTTAGGCTGCACTAATAATGAATTTGTCAAATTGAATTCGGCAACCAGAATACCCTATTCGTATGATAAAAATTAATAATAACTTTAATAACAGAATAAAATATTATAACTTTAAAAGATATAAATAAGAATAAGTGGAACAAATCTACTTTAGCCCATTAGCCCCGATTTTTTTTCCCAGGAATTGGGAATTTCGAAGAAAATCGAATGGTGAAAAAAAAACAACTCAGCTCGCGATTAATGTGGGCGTGAGAGTGTGTTGAAATCTAAAATCGGGATACGTATATATACAAAACTACAGCGTGTACATTCCTAAATAAAGTGTTGCCCTATGCCAATTGAACGGCTACTTCAAAATGGCTACGCAGTAAATTAGTATTTTTAGGTAAATTTTTTGGTGTGTCTTTTAGGAATGTCTTTTAAAATTGATGATGTATATTGAAGTACCGTATACCAAATTAAAGGTAATGAAAGGGCACTTTTAAATTATTGGAAATTCTTATATATTATTCACGCATTTTTTTAAGATAACAATGTTTTTTATTATTTTTGAGCTTTGTGTACATAATCTGCATTAGTTACTTAAAGGAACCAATATTTATATACCGTGTAAAAGCAAATGAAATTACCTTTCTTTTGATACCAATAACGCTAGCATCGAAAAAAATAATATTAAGAAAAATGGTAAAACCTAGATAACTTTTGCTTGTTGATTTTCAAAGCCGATTCTTAATATGCTTTTTAAATTAGGTTCCTATGTCAAACAGTTTTTGAGAAAATTAATGTCAAAGTTAAAATTTGGAAAACAAATTCCGAAAAAAAATTTTTCATCGCAATTTTTTTGAAAAATTACGGTATTAAGTATAAAAATTTTTGCGACCATAAAATTCTTTAATCAATTCTAGAGAGAATCCTTCAAACCGGAAGGATCTATGTTTTGTAGTTTCCTTCCCCAGAGCAGTCTTCTTTCACATTTTTGCATCAGTAATAAGACATCAGTAGCCAAAAATTAATATTTGAAAGCGAAGTATGCTTCGTAATTTTCACTTTTCTCGGAAACTACAAAACATAGATCCTTCCGGTTTGAAGCATTCTCTCTAGAATTTGATTAGTAGGTCGGAAAAAAAGCTATATTTAATACCGTAATTTAAAAAAAAAAAATGCGACCAAAAATTTTTTTTCGGAATTTTTTTTCAAACTTTAACTTTGACATTAATTTTCTCAAAAACTGTTTGACATAGAAACCTAATTTAAAAAGGATATTAATAATCGGATATTTGGCTTTGAAAATCAGCAAGCAAAAAAATATCTAGGTTTAATTTTATTTTTTTCGATGTTATGTCGGATTTTTTAAAAATGGCTCCTCCCGTCTAAAGGATGGGAAATTGACCCCCCTCCCATAAAATTTTTTTCTTGTCTCGACCCAACCTACACGTCCTAGTCTTCTGTCCCCTCTTATGCGAAGCACCCTGTACACGTATCCCGATTTTAGATTTCAACACGCCCTCACGCCCACATTAATCGCGAGCAGAGTTATTTTTTTTCACCATTCGAATTTTCTCACAATTTTACATATCTGGTAAAAGAAGAAACAACATCGGGGCTAATGGGCTATACTAGATTTATGCCGAATAAGGAAATGAATAAATGAACATTGATTTTTTTTGTAACAGTTTACAACAGCTTTGTACAATAACGTAATATAATTGCACACCTTTTAGCCCGGGATTTTTATTCACTTGTTAATTTGTCACTATCAGAATCGAGCTTTTAATGAAGTGTTCACGTGTTCGCTATGTTCCTACCAGTTTCCATGAGTTTGTTTTAATCTGACTTAAAAAACAGTATAAGAACGATTATTAATGGGTGGTCCGCTATTTTTCTATCTGCTTTACAAATCATGAGAGTGTAGCATATATGAGCTTCGGTCAGACAGCCTTCTTTCTGGTTTGATCGATTAATATTTTGTGTATAATAATATATCTTGTTTAATTTTTATAGTAAAGGTTGATCGTGAGAAACATGCTGTAATTTTAGATGAGATGGTCGAAGGCGTATCAGTTGAAGAATTGCAGCAAATCTTACCAGGACACCAACCACGATATGTAATTTATAGCTATAAAATGATACATGATGATCAAAGAATATCTTATCCAATGTGTTTTATTTTCTACACTCCCCGCGATAGTCAGGTAATCTCATATTATGGTTGCAATAAATAAATATTTAAATTTTTGAATCCCTAGATTGAATTACAAATAATGTATGCATGCACCAAGGCTGCTCTTCAGCGAGAAGTGAATTTGACCCGTGTTTATGAAGTTCGGGAAATAGACGAATTAACCGAGGAATGGTTAAAAGAAAAGTTAAAATAAGTTCTGCAATAATTTTTGTGACAACTAAATAGCAACAACTGTGATGTGTGAATATAAGCCAAAAGGGAACAAATCAGTTTCAGTACCTCATGCTCAATTTTTTTGTTGTTTTTGGCACTGAGCCCAACATTATATGAATGTCTTAATAAGAAAATGATGATTCCTTTATAATATTAAAACATGTCATCTTGGAGCAAAACACTAAAATTACAAATTTTTTTCAGGATATAAAAAATATTTTTCGTAATTAAACATTAAATTTTTTCAATAATTTGACATTGATTTCAGTTATTATTAAAACCGATTCAAAGGAGTACACAATTAAAGCAGTTTGAATATATGTATGTCCCTAGATTTTAAAGCATATGTGACACAAATCTCACGTAAACATTCCAGTTTTTCATTACAAAGGAGCTTTCATATACAAACATTTTTTAAGTGCACTTGGACAACTGGGACTTTGAAACGTAATGCTGCCTAAGATATAACTGAATGCATAGGCGTAGAATATACAGGCATTTTTTACGGAAACAAGTGAACACTTTGCAAAAACTACAATAAAAAACAAGATAAAATGAGGCACTTCTAAAAAATAAGACGAAATATCTGTGAGCTCGTGTCCCCTCCCTAACTCTTCCTGTATACTTCAGTGCATTTCAAACAAAATAGAGTTTTATATTTCAGGCGGCAGTAGTCTCAGCGACGTCTTGCTTTTATGTTAAGTATATTTTGCATTTGCTCTCCCTATGTTTATGAATATATTGGGCTGATTCAAATTACCAGGAAATAAAAATATTTCCTGAAAAAAATTTTTCATTTTAGTATTTTGTTCAAAACAACGAGTTTTATATTATAAAGAAATCTGCATTTTCTTATTAAAGACAAATGTTAAAAGCTATTATATATTTAGTTTAACTTAGCTTTACCAGTGCAAGATGCGTCTATGTAAAAACATCCGTACATAAGAAAAAATATCTCTAATATCTCTCTCGTTGTTCTTGTTTTCTGTCTTTCAGTATGTTGAAAAATCAGCTGTTTCCCCTCGGTTTCATTTATTTGTGAAATTATTGCTTCCAAAATAAAACAAGTAAATTAATTAAGTAAGCCGCTAAGTAAGCTGACTAAAGAAACAAAGTATTCCGGAGTGATAAAAATTATTTAGGCCTCTTAAGCACGAAATTTAATAAGAATAACTCATTTTACGCACGTTAAAGAGAAACAGTAGAAGTATTACAGAAAGGACCTCCAAATGTGGTGTAAAAAGAATATCTTTATTGTGTAATTTATCCTACCAGTTGCTTGTGTCTTCTCTAATCTGTCTATCCACTTGGTTCGGTTGACGTGCTCGTCGACGGAACCATAGTAGGTCGCAATATTTAAATTGTGATATTACCAATATCAATATCGGAGGAATTAAATTGGGAATGATTTAATTCTTCCGATCTGCCTATGACAATTATACAATAAATAGAAATTATATCCGCTACGATAATTATTTAATAGAAAAACAATTTCAAGAAGAATTGATAAAGAATTTAGCAGAAGAAAACAAAAAACTAAGAGGGTTGTTAAATAAAGAAGGAAATAATAACGGAAGAGCAACTAAACAACACGTTAGAACAGGAATGAAAGAGGAAAACGATCAAACAATATACCATAAGGAAGCTACCCCAGCCATAGTCAGTCCGAAGGGATATAACTCACTTTAATTTCGTAAATTTAAACAACCAGAGGCAGACCAATCGAAGATGGGTATAGCAGCAACAGCGAAGACAACAAACAGTTTAGTTCCATTGTTTTCAGGAACACAGTCACAAGACTTAAGAGGTGTATAAATTTATGCAAGGATATGAGTTAGCTGTAAGAGAAGCGACTACAGGAAACATACAAGATTACATAGATTGTATCAAACAGAGATTACATGGAGACGCTTATGATCTAGTCAGGTCACAACGTTTCGAGAGTCTAGAAGAATTGTATTTAGTGATATAAAGAGCTTACCTACTTTCGCTATCCTTAGATTCTATAACAACAGGACTACAAAATTGTATTCAATTACACAATGAAGATGTTTGACAATTCGGAAGACGGTGAAATAGCGGAATTCAAGATAATTTCCAAAATCAAAATTAATGCTTTCTGAATCATTATGAATACATTGAGCTAATTGAAATTACCAGGCGATCATGTTTGACAAGGCACTTGAAGGTAAGCGATAACTCTATGATCACTGAAGAGAACCGGCTCTTTACGACTAAGGGTTGCTCCTTACATCGGAAATCTAAACATCGTATAAAAAATCTTCATTCTCATTCACACCAAGCAGTAGCTGGCTCACGAAATAAGGAGAGCAAATGCAATATACCCAACAAGAAAGCAATTGAAGACGTCGCAGAGACTACTACCGCCTGAAATATAAAAATATAAAGCTATTTGTTTTTTTTAAATGCACTGCAGTAGGAAAGTAGAGTTAGGGAGTGGACACGACTTCACAAATATCATCTTATTTTTGGAAAGGGTTCCTTTATCTCCGTAAAAAATGCCTGTATATTCTACACCTATGCATTCAGTTATCTTACGCAGCAAGACGCTTCGAAGTCCCAGTTTTGAAAGTGCACTTAAAAATGTTTACATATGAAACATTTTTGTAATGAAAAAGTGGAATGTTTACGTGAGATTTGTGTCACATATGCTTTAAAATCTAGGGACATACATACATATATTCAAACTGCTTTAATTGTGTACTCCTTTGAATCGGTTTTAATAATAACTGAAATCAAGTTATACTTTTTTCATTTTTTAAAAAAAAAATTAATATTGAATTACGAAAAATGTTTTTTATTTCCTGAAAAAATGTAGTGTTTGGCTTCAAAACGACATGTTTTAATATTACAAAGGAATTCTCTTTTTTTATTAAAAGCAAAGCTTAAAAGCTATATTTAATTTTATTTGCTTCTGTAAAAAGCGAATTTATTTGTTTTCTTTGCTTGCTTGTTAGTAATGCAACTCTGGCAAATGTAGCGTAAAAGTAGCGTAAAAACTTTTCGCTACAAAAAATGGCGACCGCTCCGTGAATATGTAAATAGGGTACGTTCAGTGACATCAAAACAATTGAGCGCTCAACCGCTGAATACGGCTAATGTTTCTGTTATCATTAAAATGCAGGTACAATTTAGGCCGTGTTTACACGTGCGACACGTGTCCCCTGGGGACAGCAATTGTTGTTGTTTTCACAGTCAAACGGCAAGATGAACTATGGATTCTATGCAAGTGAACGTGTCCCCTGGGGAAATAAATGTCGCTCGAAATTTCTGGGGACACCAGAAAACAGAGTTGCGTTTTAGTGAAAAAATATTCATAGTCTGAAATCAGGTATGCATTGTCCCCATATTTAAAAGTAAATGTATACAAATTTAGCAAGAAGGAATAGCAGTTGCTGTAAACTCAAATTTTATTGTTTTTTTTTGCTGTTATTGTTGTTTCTAATGCTAACTTCAAAAACCAGAACACTTTTTGTCGCTCTCATTTGTTTTCCGAGTTATAGCACCGTGAAGTTTAAAGATTTACGAGCTAAATCTCCTGAGCGATTTTCAACAAAATGTTGTTTTACATAAATGAAAGGCAAGTGAAATACCTTTTTGATGACATGAATAACATGAAGTTATCTCGTAGAGTTTAGGAGATATAGCACATAAATATGTGAACTTCAATGTACTGTAACTCGGAATCCAGACGAGAAAGACAAAAACTGTTGTTGTTGTTGGAGTTAGCATAAGAAACAAGAACAATAGTAGTAAAATTTGAGCAACTCGTATATTTTTTTGCTAAATTGACATGAAATATAACATTAACGCCAAGTACTGCAAAACTATTCATTGCTTCAGCAATGAATATTCAATTAATATCGATTATAAAGTTTATTTTAAATTATTATTGCATAAAATACATAAATAGGAGTTGGTAAGGTTGGGTTAAATTTTATTTTATAACAATTATGTATAGTTTATAGAGAGTTTATTATTTGTATTTCCTCTAAACTTTCCTTTATTTTTTCGCGTACAATCACGGTGGTACCAGGAAGTATAATACAACGGTTTGCAATATTTTATAGTCACAAAAAATTGTTGCGTGTCGTTTTGGGGTTTTCGCTTGTATCCGACCGAAAAGAAAAATATGTATGAATATGAAAAGTATATCGGATATTTACTTACCTACATTGCTGCAATGAGTTTGGACCGAAAACAAAGAAAGAATTAGGGAAGCAAAATCTCAATGCTTGTATTACGTAGAACTGACTTACCAACTTTTTGTCTAGACTCCTCCTATTGTGAACTCGCCTGCTGTCAGACTGCCATCCGTGGATTCTTTTATCTAATACGTGGAGCCATCTATTGACAACTTTTGGAAACATCCCTATAGTTTCTTTTAAATAAGAAAGAAAGAAAAAGAAAAGTTCAAGAAAATTAACGGAGGTAGAATTTTAAGAAGAATTTTTTTTTGGTCTGAAGAGGGAAGAGAAAGGTAAAGAACAGTAAAGCTGGTTCTACTCAGAGTTCAAGGTCAGGCACAGAAACAGCGGAAACGGGTCAAGGTTCCATACTAAAACAGAAAAGTTTGAAGCGAGATTAGCAAAGTAGAAGTGGTTCGGTACGGACGCACAAGTCCACCACAAATAAAATTTAAGTCAAAAGTAATTTTAAGTATATTGATAGTGCACAAGAAATTACAGTGGAAGATTAAAACATACCGGAACCAAAAGGGGTAGGAATCCTGACCAGAGTCACCAGGAAAGAAACAAGTGAACGAGCCATTGAAGAATTGAAGCAGGAATCTCCGAAGGGACAAAAAAAAATATGCTACACTGAGATTGTCGTCAAGACCTGGGAAATAAAACCAGATAAGTCGCAAGATGTTCTTGCAAATGTATTTTTATTGCGCCCGTATGAATTGTTGATCTTATAAATTTATTTCATTTACATTGAATCATAGAGAAAGAATAACAAGAGGCCGAATTAGCCAAATGTACTCATCGGCGACATGGAAGCGGTCGGTCCGCAAGGGAAACGAAGAAGCGCAATGAGTGCGAAATGAATCAACAAGCAGAGAGCACGCAATTTCAGTTTCTCTAGTTTTGCTTTGTGTCTTTCTCTCATTATTCGGATCTACTATGCATGACTTTGTGAGATCGACTTTGCTTCTGTTATTTTGCACTAACAATGCAAGCGAACATGCGTAAGAAGATATCGATCCAACACTCGTATGCCAAGTAAAGTGTGAAAGAAAGAACCGATCAATTTGCGGAGTACAGCGGGTGATAAGAAGAACGGTGCGATTCGTCTTCTTTTGCTTCTCTTATAATAACAAACCATGTGCAGCCGTCTGTCCGCCTGAAATCGTTTTAAAATTTGCAATTTATGGTTTTTGAAAGAAATTTTGCTTTTCGAAGCGTACTGTTGTGAATTCGTATAGGCAGAAGATTTAAGAAGAAGAATACTTTAGTCGGCATATCAACACATTGAACACGTTATACGAAGGAATCGGAAGATCGACTTTGTGTTTGTTATTTTGTACTAACAACTGAAGTGCTTCTGTATCGTGTATTAATTTACCTTGTTATTGTAGTGTCCAAAACCATTATTAAAATTATTAAACACTAAAATTTATAATATTTATGATTTTAGTTCTATTAAGGAAGCATTGCCTATGGGCTGTCAATAAAACGAAATATTGGTGCAACAATTATATTATAATCTTAAATATACAAAATAACAATTAACAATAATCTAATTTAATAACAGACCTAATTTAAAATACTAAACAGTTGATTAAGCCGGCAAAATGTTATAAAAAAACAAAATTCCTTTAATAAGCGAAGAATAATAGGGCGAAAAAAATCCAAGCTTAATAGACCGACAGACGTAAAGAAGTCAAATTCCCTTGTTCCCTCATCCCCTGGTTTTACCGAGAAATTGATCAACCGATTCATTCTCACCTCCTTTGACATACAAGATTCCATCGCTCAACTCTTTTTACGAACGAACGAATTCTGAGAGCATCAGTGCAAACACACAAACGAAGGTAAACAAAGGCAAGAGAGCGAAGCATTGAGTAATGTATCAACGATTCAGTAGTGGATAGGAAACAAATGCTCAGAGCAGCCAATTGCAAAAGAGAAGAGCGCGAAACAGTCAGCATTGAGTAAAAACTCGATCCAGTACTGGATCGACCATGGAAAATATTTTTGTTCAAGATTCGCCCTCTTGTTATTCTTTCTCTATGATTGAATTTATGGTTCTTGAGTATTTCGATAAAAATCGTCTGTTTAGTCAATCATAGCGACCAAAAGAAAAGTAATCAATTAATGAAAAGGGCAAAATGTAATGGCTCAAACATTAGATTCTTCTATACACATGTAAACGGTCATAGAACCTGAAAAAAAACAACGATTAGAGATATATATATATATATACAAGAAATTAAAATAAATAGTACAATTAATGGCGAAAAGAAAAAAAAAAGAGAAGAGAAACGGTTTAACAGATATTTTATGTTTTATATGTTTTAATTAGAGATACTTTTTATATTTATGTTAAGATATTTATGTTAAGATATTTCTGTTTAATTTTTCTGTAGGTGTGTATTTGGTGATTTAGAAAATTTTGATCAATTTTTTTGTGCACAACCAGATTAGAAAAAAAATAGAAAAATTTAGTTTTGTAAAGTTATCATGCATTCCTTGTAAGGGGGCGGAAGAACAAAAGCAGGGGTTATAATTTAAAAGTACTTTGCGTCCTAATACAAAACGTCGTCCCTTCCAGGAGAGCTCTTCCGGGTGGGTTCGCAGGCCTAAGTTCCGAAGCGTTCAACGACCTGTAATATGAGAAAAGAAAAATTGAGTAAAATATTGGTGAGCAAAAGCAAAAAGAATAGAGAATAAATAACGACTGCCTAGCAAATTCCACTCCCAAACTGAGATCATCTCGACACAAAAGAAATAAAATATTTGATAATAAAATTCACGAATGTTTGTATATATATTTCTAATAATTTAAAATCTTGTATTCTGGTTAAAAGTGATATTTCTTCTACTACTAAGTTAAGCTACAGGCAAGTCTGTTGATAAGAACCTAAGATAAGTTAGATGTACATGTATGAGATAATTAATAAACACCGTTTATAATGTTTTCGAAAATGTGATGAGTTCTATCTAATTTGGAACTAGGGAGGGGGATGAGATCAGTTAATGATTCGAGGGTCGAACACCCGAGCGAAGCCTGAAGTCGACTGCGGTGCTAATGAGCACTGGTGTGGTATGTGTGTGTTAGGTTTAAATCAATCTGGATTCGATTGATGATATTGAGCGTGGAATTTATAATTGAAGTTTGATGTTTGAGTAGTGTCACAATGTGGTCTTCGTTCTGACTGATGTGCCGAATCGTTGTTGACATTTGGTCCGCGTATTCGGAATCTAATAAACCAAATATAGAGTGGGCCACGTTGCCGACTATGTCCATTGCGGCTCTCTTTTGTCGTTTCGAAAAAGGTAAGTGGCTATCTAATTGTGCCTGAGTGCGCGTTTCCTTGAATTGCTTGACCAGCATGCTACAGCTGGTTTGAGTGTGCATTTTTGTACACAAGCTGTCTAGCGTCAGAATTTTGTTTTGATACCTTTCTACATTTCTCCTTATTGGTTGTAGGTCATAGTAGATGATTAGCTTCCACTCAGCCATGATCAGGTGGATGTTTCCGATCCCTTCGAAATACAGACCAGGTTTTTCCGGGAGCGCCGAAAGTACGACTGGTGAGGCGAATGTGAGGAGTAGTAGGAGAGGTAACATGAGTGTTACGAGTGTTAAGTTGACGGATGTGATTGATGATTGTTTCCATCTTGATCGTTTTGCTGGTGTTGCATCTGTCTCATCCTTTTCTTGATACTCCGGGTCAGCATTTCCTTCACCATCTACTGGCAGCAACGCTAGTTTGTGTATGGGACGTTTCCATATTCCCCTTGAAGTTTTTATTTCTGCAACTCTGGCCATGTTGTCATCACCTTTATAGATTTTAATAATTCTGCCTAAAGGCCATTCTAGCGGTGCAGTGTGGTCTTCCTTAATCACGACTAGTCTGTTTATTTCAATGTTTGGGCATGGGGTTTTCCATCGCGTTCTTTCTTGAAGCTCACATAGATATTCTCGCGACCAGCGGTTCCAAAATTCGTTTTTTATCTGCGTGATGATTTGCCAGCGCTTTCCCAATCTTGCCTTCATGGGAATTGCTCTTGCATCGACAAGATTAAGTGTTCCTTGTGTGGTGGTGCCGGCTAGGTTGATTCTCTTCCATGTAAAAACAGTGGTCCGTAGAACCACATGCTGCAGGAGGCGAGTTGCTTTGGTGATGTGCCTCTTGAAACTAAATCGGCAGGGTTGTCTCTGGTGCCAACGTGACGCCACTGTTCTGGTAATGACAGTGCCAGGGTCTGTGCAACTCTGTTGGCAACAAACGTTCGGTAGCTCGCAGGTCCTGTCAAAATCCATGCTAAAACAATCTGTGAGTCTGTCCAAAGATGGGTGGACTTGTCTGCGTATCCCACCATCGTCTTGATTTTATCCATTAGCTGCGCACACAATAATGCAGCGCATAACTCGAGACGTGGGATTGTTTGCTTCTTTAACGGTGCTACTCTTGATTTTGCACACAATAGCCTTACGAGTACAGTCCCGTCTGGCATAGTCGCTCTTATGTATATGGCTGCTCCATATGCCCTTTCAGACGCATCTGCGAACCCGTGTAGTTGCAATGATTTTGGGCATGAACCCTTGAACATATATCTTGAGATTTGCATTCCATTGCTGTCGAGTGAGCAGCGGAAGTTTGTCCATTTTGTGTGCATGGACGCCGGTAGTGCTTCATCGCAGTGTACCTTCATGCTCCATAATTCCTAAATGAAGATTTTTGCTGTGATTGTGACGGGTGCCAGGATTCCGAGTGGGTCAAATATTTTTGCCAATTCAGAGCATACAATTCTTTTCGTGATCCTTGTGCCTTGGTTTACAGTAGCCTTTATGCAAAAGACGTCTGACTTTGGAATCCAAGTTAAGCCCAAGGTTTTTATTGCTGTGGATGTGTCGTCGTCGAAGTTTAGGTTGACTTCCTGGTCCCCTGAGGGTATGCCTTGTAACAATTTTGGATGATTGGCACACCACTTTCTCAGTTTGAAGCTACCTGATAATAGCAGCTTGTTGAGTTGCTCTTGCATGGCAATGGCCTCGCATAGGCTGTCGGATCCGGCCAGTCCATCATCGACGTAGAAGTTCTCTGCTAGCAAATTGCTTCCCAAGGGATATTTTTTCCTTCCGGTTTTTGACAGCTCTTGAAGGCATTTCGTAGACAGGTAGGTGGCGGCGCGTCTACCATAGGTTACTGTGTTGAGTGTGTAGTATCTCACTGTCTCTCGATAGTTGTTCCTCCAAATTATGACTTGATAACGCCTGTCTTCAGGATGCACCAGGATTTGTCGAAACATTTTTTCAATGTCGGTGGTGAAGACAAATCTAGGTAATCTGAACCTTAATAATAAGGCAAACAGATCACCTTGGATTTTGGGTCCATTGTGCATGATGTCGTTTAGGGATGATGATTTTGCCGAGGCATCAAACACAACCCGCAGTTTTGTTGTACTACTGTCTGGCTTGAGCACGCAGTGATGCGGAATCACATAATTTGGTGATAACGTATTTTCCAGACTGATTTCGGTCATGTGTCCGAGGGTTTCATACTCCTTCATGAAATTGACATATTGGCCTCGAAGGGGGTCATCCTTAGCTAGGCGTCTTTCCAATGATAGGAACCTACTTAGCGCTAATTCCCTTGAGTCGCCGAGCAAAGACGTATCTTCAGCAAATGGAAATCTTACTACATAGCGCCCGTCTTGATGCCGCGTTGTGGTTTGTGCAAATTGCGCTTCGCATCGTGTCTCGGCTTGTGTTCTGCCGCCCTCGGATTCACCGACTTCCTCTAGTTTCCAAAACCTTTCAATGATGTCTTCTACATGAGCATCGTTGTCGCTGCATATTCCACACGTAGCGACGGAGTTAACTCCAGTGTTAACCTTGCCCGCTATTACCCAACCTAGCCGAGTGTTCTGTAGGATTGCTCCCTCTGGTTCAAGTTTGATTTGTCCAATGGAGAGTAGTGGGAAGTAGAATTCAGCACCCAGCAGGACATCTATCTTGTCGGACCGTGCAAAGTCTGGGTCCGCCAGCCTTATGTTCTTTGGAATATTCCATGTGGAAGTTTTTAGATTCTACATTGGTTGGTTAGAGATGATTGTTGGTAGTACAAAGGCTTCAAGCGATGATGAAAACTCATTTGTTGTTGATGCAATTTTTGCGAAGACTCGTTTGTGTGATTTCAGGTTCCCAGATCCGATTCCCTTAATTAGTAATGAAGTGGAACTGGAGGCCAGCCTTAATTTCTTTACCAAACGCTCAGACAATATGTTGATCTGAGATCCAGAATCCAATATTGCCCGGCACTCAACTTTCTTTCCCTCTGGCGATTCCCTCCTACCTTTATTCGGGCAGTGGCAGGAATTATGTAATTTTTTAGATTTGATGGTGATGCTGATAAGCTCACGGACTGATTATGCAGGTCGCTTGGTTGTTTTGAAACCGCTGATTCGGTAAGCCCTTTGGGAGACTTTGGTGCTGGAGCGTCCTTAATCTCTTCAAAATGCAGCAATGTGTTGTGTTTATACCCCACACCTTAAGGTAAGGGTATATTCACTTTGTAACGAAATGTGTAACGCATACACTCAGGGAAATATCGAAATGTAAAAGTGTAAATAAAAATGTTGATTTCACGTTACTCAATTTCATATGCCCACATTTAAATTAAAGTTGTTCAACGTTGATTTAAATATAAAAAATATTGGTTTCTGTAAAAATATCAACGCACATATTTAAATTAAAGTTATGTCTAGGTTGTTTTAAATACAGAAAATATGCTTGTTGTAAACTCACAAAATAGTGTTGCTTCAAAGGCAACCAACTTCAAAATGAAATTGTTTGCGAAAATGCTTCTTATCTCCTGGGATATCAACTTGATGATTTTAAATTATAATAACATTTAAGAATTCCATGTTTAAATAAAAGGGCTTTAAGAGTTCAAATAAAGGGCTTGTAATAAAAAGGGCTTAACTTAAAAATGAGCAACTCACTTCAATTTTGTTGTTGTTTTTGTTGCTTTTAACGGTAACTCTAATAACAATCAAATTGTTTTCTTCGCTCGTTTGGATTCGGAGCTCCTTAAAATAGCTCCTTAAAATTTCTGATCTATAATTCTGAAACTTTTTCCATTATCTTTCATTTATGTGAGATAACATTAGATCTGAAGTCGTGTACTTTTAAAGGAAAAAGATAGTTTAAATTTTAGGTAGGATTTATTCCATTTATAAATTTTTTTTAAAAAAGGAAAATGTGTAATTAATATATACTTATCTCTCAACTCTAAGGAAGTAGGAGTCTAAGTCTAAGGAGTCTCTTAGCTTCCTATGCAAATATTTATCATTACAATTGGTGGAGAGGTTTACGAGAAAATATATTTAAAAACCTTAGAAAAATAATGTTAAATGGAAATTATCCTTATTTTATTATTACAATAGTCTATAAGTTGGCAACACTTTTTTATGAGCTTGCGAAATTTTTATCACTTGGTTATTACTTTGTTTGTTTCGGTTGTGAAAAATTGCGTTTTTCGGTTAAGTTGTGTATAAAGAGACAATGAATTTGGAAAACGATTTCGAATATATTTCTTTATTCCAAATAGAACAAACCAACATCGAAGAAAATTCCGTGAACATTTTTAATGCAGAAGCCACTTCTGAAGAAAGCGCAAAAGATGAAGAGTTGCTCAAAAACCTTTTAAAAGAATTTGATTTTATAAATGTGTTACAATACCTAAAAGGTAAGAATTCACCCGTTGTAATAAAAAGATTTTGAGTAAATTGTATTGAATATTCTTTTAGATTCAAATGTTACATTCAGGAGTCTCAGATACCTCAATAAAGAAGACCTCAAGGAAGCTATTCCACCGCTTGGCTTAAGAGTGGAATTCCGAGAAAAATTGTTTATGTGGAGAAAAATTGAGGTAAATATGTAAATGAAATTATACTCGTTTGTATTGCCGTTTGATCTTTGATTTGAAATTTCTAATCAGTTTGGAATCGATGACGAAACGCTATCCGCAGGGAACAAGGTCACCGAATGGCTTCATGAGCATAACAATACTTCACCATCTTCTGAATCGGATTTTCACCGTGTGTTAAATAAGGTAATCAGACATATGTATACACATATATATTTACCTAAAGTCGAGTAAGTTATATTTAGAAGATCGATTTTTACTAAAGGGTTTCCTAGCTTCTCTCCTGTCTCTACATGTGTAATTCCTTCTAAATTTTATATTAGGTAGTATGTTTTTCTTAAAGCAGTATTTGTTATTACTTTTTTAAACCTGAATTGCAAACATAGTTCTTGTAAACATAGAAGGGCTTAAAATAGGTTTTGTAAAAATAGTTCTTTTTACTTAGAAGGGCTTAAAATATTTATTAAATGAGACATCTAAAGGCAAAGCATTGTTGCAATCCTACGGAGTAGCCAAAACACTTGCAAATTTCAACAGGGACGAACTTATAAATATTATTGTGGAAGAAGTCACTTGCAATAAACACACTCTCAAGCCATCGGATTTTCAGTTAATTGTAGACGAAATATGTGTGGTATTTCCTACTGAGATATCGGCTCAGGTAAATGGTTTCAGTCAAGTGGCAACAATAGAAAATTACTTTCAAAATTTTTAAAGGAATACTATTACATACCACGTAGAGAAAAAAAAAATCCAAGTGGGAAATTATTTTCTAAATATACTAACTTAAGAGCTAAGAAGAAGAAAAGTGAAAGCTTAATTTATCAAAAACAGCATGAAGAAATTTCAGATCAAAGTTCAATTTTGGATGACAATATATCGAAGGCTTTGAAAGAACACTTACGTAGAGACAGCTCGGATTGGAACGAAGTTCGGAATAAATGGGAAAAAACATTTCAGCTCAGACAAAAAGAATTAAAGACACTACCTCATTTGGAATGAGGTACTTCTTGTACTTCTTGCCTCTTGGCCGAAGTACACCGACGCACGGGCTCCAGAATTGGTAACTTTGCATTCATTTGGTTTAGACGAAAATGTTATACTAACTTTTGAAATATTTTCAGATAAATATTGATTTTAATTTGCTCTATCCTGGGAAGCAGCACCTCCTTTTTGCCAAATGGGAGAATTTCAAACAAAAAGCACGAAAATATTATGAAAAATACTTACACAATGAATGTTGTAAGCAGTTTTTTGCAATTTCTAAGTCCCTAGATAAAAAAGGTTTGATTATTATTCAGAAAAATAAGAATATGCATTTTTCAATTTTTAATAAATTCTAGAAGCTGAAGATTACATTTTAACAATTTTGCTTTGTGGGATTCTTCCGCCTACTTGTAGATTTCAAGACACTGATGGAAACATCCGAAAAAAAGCGACAATAATTGATGCGCAGGACAGTTTTGTCCTCAGATTGCTGTGCATTAACGACTACGAGAAGCGCATAAGTGAATTAATTAGCAAGTATTATTCTACTGAAGGCATTTGCATTTATGATGTATGTCATGTTCTATTGGGATGCATTAATGATAATGTTATAACCATAGAAGCCATAAATAGTAGAAAACAACTTTTTCAATTCGATGCGCTAGAAATAGGAAATAACTCTCAGCCACTAGACCTCGCAAAGTTAAGAGCGTTTAATTTAAAAATGAGTGCTAGCGAAGTGAAATGCTTCGTGCATTATTTGCCTTTAATGATCGGGGATTTAATTCCAACAAATAATAATCATTGGATTTTCTTTCTAATTTTGTTACAAATTATTGATTTTCTTATGAAGCCAAAATATTCTTATGATGAACTCCATGTACTAAATAATTTAGTTAGATTACATCACGCCAAATATATTAAATTATATGGAAAATTAAAACCTAAACACCATTTCCTCGTTCATTACGTCACAGCTATAAAAAAATGTGGGCCACTTAAATTTCTCTGGAATATGCGGTTTGAAGCAAAGCACCAAGAATCAAAAAGATACTTAAATAATATCAATTCTAGAATTAATACACCACATTCTTTGGCAATTAAGTCTGGAATAAAATTTTCGAAATTTTTATTAGATCACGAGCAATTCTTTGAATCACCTTTGTCATTTAGGAAGTTAAACATTATAGACTTAACAAAAGAAACATATTTTTCTAAAATTATTCAAGATACTAATATTAATTATAACAAAGTGCAAATTGTAACTGACGTTAAATTTAATAGTATTTTATACAAAATAAATTATTATTTAGCAGCTATGGATATGGAATTAAAAATTTTCCAGATTAAAAACTTTGTATACCATAACGAACGTATTCACGTTTTGTGCATACCTGTAAAAATTAAAAAATTTTGTACGCATTTTCAGTCATATGAAATAGACATAAAACAAGAAATGATTTGTGTTAAAGATATATCATTTTTTAATTCACCTCCTTTTCATCTTTATTCCATAAATAATGGAAAAACATATGCACGGATACAGTATTTGTCTTGATTTATTATAAACTTTTAAAATCTAATAAATTTTTATAAACACATTGTTGTTGCGTTTTTAATAAAAATAAATGGTTTTAAAAGTAAGTATAGTGTGACATTAAATACAAACATTCTTAAAACGAAGTTATAACAATTAAAAATAAGCATGTAGTAGATATGACTTAAAACTGGACGCTCTCATTTCAAGAATTAAAAATGTGCTTTTGAATGAGGTCAATTTAATATTAAAAGTTTATATATTTGTTTCCAATAAACAACGATATCAATTTAAATACGAAAGTCTAAAATCAATGTTATTGCATTACAAAATCATCAATGCTGTAAATTCGATTTGAAGTTGAAGGCTTTTAATTTAAAAGTTAAAAATCTTGGTTTGAAGGATTTCAGTATAGAATTAATATTGTTTTTTATTTACTTCTACTACGCAAACACTTCATTCCAAATGGCTCTGAATTTAATTTAACACTACTTAATTTCAAACTCATATTGCGTAGAATGTCAACACCGGTCAACTTTGAAATTAAAATTTCCCACTTTACCTGGCTTTCATTTACGTTTATCTTTGGTTTGAAGTGGAAAATGTTGATTTTACATTGTTTTTTCTCTGGGTGTAGAAATAGAGACGATAGGTATAGAAAAGTATATATATTCTTCATCAGCGTGACCTCCTGAGACGATTTAGCCATGTCCGTCCGTCTGTCTGTCTGTCTGTCTGTCTGTCTGTCTGTCTGTTGAAATCACGATCACAGGAGAACCGGTGAAGGTATCGTGATGAAATTTTGCATAAACATTGTTTCTTGCGGTGAGTAGGTTGGTATTGAAAATGGGCAAAATCGCTCTACGACCACGCCTATTTTTTATTAAAAATGTGATATCAGCGTTCGTTTTTGAGCTATTACAACAAAATTCCTGGGTATAGAGTAGCATTATCCGTTAATGTGCCAAAAATGGACGTGATCCGCCCACTTTTAGGTTACACAGGCAAAATATGGTTATATTGTTAAATATATAATATTCCTGAGTAAAACTTTAGATAACAACTTATTTTACAAAAAAACATTATTACATCAAAACTGGGTGCGGTCCGCCCACTTTTACACTACATATACAGTATAGCAGTATGAAAATAAGTTTATTACCACGGAAATAAAGTTTAAATGAACACAATAATAAAACAACTAAGCTACTTTTGTTTTGAAAAAGGTAATGACCACGCCTACTATTTATACAGAGGCGTAGCTAGGTCTCATGGACCCCGGGACGGTTAATCAACTTGTAGCACCAAAAATGCCTAGAAAGCAATAAGTCAATACTTGATTTCCACAACTGCCGCCCCCGACATTGTGCCGTCCAGAGTGAACCGCCACCCCCGCCCCATCCTAGCTACGGCACTTTTTTCAAAACTTTTAGGTGTAGGGTATCTAAGATTCGGCCAGGCCGAATATAGCTTTCTTACTGGTTTTTGTTGCACTTGAGACAGGACCGAGAAATGCAATTGCTTGACTTGTGAGTGCTCTTCAAACAGTTGATGCATAAATTATGTTTTTTCACTAGCTGTAGTCGATTCTTTGGAGTCATTTGAAGAAATTGTCGGCATGCGAAGAGAGGATGAACATCGCCGCCACATGCCTTGCATTTTGTTTGTTGCGTTGTTGTAGCTGGCAGACTCGTAATCGTTTTTGACCTGTGCTTGTTGTCTTGGCGGGACGCGGCCTCCAAGTACTGAAATTGCGATTCCAGGAATTTGAGGAAGCTCTCGATGGATGGTATTTCCTTTGGATTTTGGAGTGACTGCTCGAATAGTAGATGACTTTTATCGTCTAGCTTTTTGAATAGCGAATGTAGAAGGATGGGTCCCCAGGATGACGTGTCAATTCCCAAATTGTTGCGCGCGTTTAGGCATTCTGTGGTCGTATCATGTGGACCCTTTATGAATGCTGCTGAGGTCTCGCCATTGTGACTGGCGGGTTGTTCCAAGAGCCTTTGCAGCAGAACTGATGACAGGATTCGCTTGTTGTTGTAACGATCTTGAAGCATCTGCCAAGCTGTGTTGTGGTTACTCTCGGTGATTGGCAGATGCTTGATTAAACGTTCTGCTTCTCCAGTTAGATTTGTTTTAAGGTACCACATTTTTTGGATTGTTGCCAGTGGTTTGTTGTGAATTAATTCTTGGAACATTTCGAAAAAATGACGCCATTTTAAATAGTTGCCATCAAATGCTTGAAGTGTGATTCTTGGCAACTGAATGGCGTCGCTGAGGTTGTAATGAGATTTTGAGCCTGTCATGTTCGAAGATTCCTTTGTTTTCTTAGTTAACTCGACCAAGTGGCATCTGAAGTCCTCTTCGAGTTGTAGATATGCTTCGATGTCATAGCCTTCTGATGCTGGATCTTTGCTGCATTCCCAAATGGCGAAATGTAGCTCTTCGATCTGTCGCCAAAGCTGGCTGATAGCGTCCAGCCTTACCTCATAGTACTCGCGTGGTTGGGCTTCATTGGAGCCGTTGGCCAGTAGCCGCCTCAATGATGTTGTCACTGCCTGCTGGCGGCGAATGAGCCTGTTGACTTCTAGATCAGCCGTGCCAACCGCGGTTGTTGGCTGTGGCTGTTTGTTAACGATCTGGTCAGAGGATGAGTTGCGTGTTGGTGGAACAGGTGTCTTAATCGTTGATGGTCCTTTAGGATTCGATGCTCCTGGTGCGTCTAATGCAGCCCAGTAATCAACCTCCTGCTTGAACTTCAGGATGTAGTTATTTGTTGCTTCTGAGACACGCTCGTAGGAACCACTTAAAACGTAATTAAGCTCAAGGGGTTCCTTACAGAGTGTCCTGAGAGTCGAATCATTTTCTTCATATGCTTCATGCAGCTCTTGTAGTTTGCTAAGCCTCTGCTGATAGTATGCCTTCGATGTCTTCCGATTCGATGGATCCTTCTTGAAGTTTGATATTAGCTGTTGAATCTGCTCATCAAGCTCGTTTTGGTTCTTCAATAGATCCTCCACGTCTGCCATTGTTGTATCGATGAAGTAAATTTCCAAGGAAAAAAACGACTTTTGATGAGTGTTTGCTCCTTGTAGTTGTGATCACAGATCACGTCGGGGTCACCAAAATGTTCAGGACTGGTTTGTCCTGATTGTCTGTAGATTCGGTACTTGGGACCGACTCTATCAGTTTTTTTTATTTTGTATTGTTGACAGGATATAGATTCGGTACTTGGGACCGACTCTATTAGTTTGTTGATTAAAACCTTGCTTGGTGAGGTTTTTGTGGAACGAGTGCCGATTTTTATTGATAAATTTCATGCTTATATAATAAATTATTCAATATACAAATTAGGCAACAAATTTTTATTAACAAAAAGAAATGAACTTAAAAGTAGTTGCTGCGTCTGCATCGCAGCAGAAACGTCGGTCATCGACATCGGCACTGCACAAGCATGGCTGTTTGAAAATAGTGCAGCGTATGCATATATGGCAGCGACGGTCAGTGACGTCCGTTATCAGCAGTTCGGCAGCTTGGTGAAACCTTAGCTGGCTTTACAAGGGCGGTCAATGGCGTTGGTCGTTGACCGACGTTGCATCGTCAGCATAACGTTTCTGAATGAACGCTGTTGTTTAAACATCTTTAAATAACCGAAAACGATATCTATATATTCGACCGCAGCGAAACACTTAAATACCCTACAACTTATGATGTCTAACTATAACTTTGAATGGAAATGCTAAGGTAGCGTTCCAACATATTTAACTCTAACTTTAAGGGAAACCTATAATTATTAAGAAACAATAAAAGAAACATATTGATTTGTACATACACAGAAATAGTGAACTCCTACATTTTTGTTAAATTTCATTCGAATAGCTCAATGAGTTCTAATGCGATCATGATTCTATCAGAGAGACGAATAAGGCTTAATATCAATGAATCTCATTTGCACAATAACATTTTTCATATCATTCTTTTTAGGACATAAATTTAAAATCATTAAAGACCATAGGCATTTAACTCAAGACCCAACTCCAAATTAATAAGACGGAGAAATGAAATAGACATTAATATGGAAATATAATATAATGCAAATAGATATATACACTACTTCTTATTATTATTAGGCAGAGTCCGAGAGTTCGTCTGTCGAGAGTAGACGTGTTTCTTTGCGACTCCGAATTAAAGTGTTGTTTTAGTGGTTAAAATTAGAACTACGGCACCCATTGTGTTTAAAAAAACGTAATAGAGTAGCAACACGTTTTTACATCGCGAGTCTACCTTGGACAGAGAATTTAAGTTATATTCCGGTTTTTTTGTTCTGGGCTTTGGTGCAGAAAAATTGTGAAACTACGTGCAGTGCAAAAATTCGAACGTCAAACTGCAACATTTCAATTCCCGCGCAACTTTCGCGCTAGTGAAAAGAATAATTATTTTCATACCTCCGGTTGTCGCACGGGATAGAAAGAAGCTTTATTGTTTGCTGAATAAAAAGCTTTGATCGCAAACCGGTTTGTGTATGTACTAAGTATCCAAACTGTCAAAGTTTTTTGTCCAGACTAAAAAGCTTTTTCGAATATGGATTCGGAGAGAGAAACAGCACCAGCGAATGCAATGAGTGCAAGTATACGCTTAAGAAAAATTAGTGATGGCGATCAACGGGGCCAATCAGGTATGATTGATCCATTCAAGAAGAGCGAATACTGATACTGGCGATACTGAGCGTATGTCTTCGTTCGAGAGAATAGGTAGGAAGATTGGCGAGTTGGTGGAAATGATCGGCGGAGGGAGACGAACGATTCACCAACCAATGAGGGAATTGATCGAGAACATTGCCAAACTTTACGAAAGTGAAGCGAAGAATGGTGATCGAACGGTTGAGAACCGGTTAGTTGGCCCAAAAAAAGCCAAAATTAGTATTGAGAGTGGCTCCCAAACATCGCCACTAGTAAAGAAGAAGCATGAGCTGAAAGCAAAGAGGGACAGAGATGACAATCTGCCAGTACAGCCGGCGGCAAAGAAGAACAAGCTGCCTGAAGGTGCAAGCTGCGATAAAGCCGAGCAGCCACCTGTTACAGCATTAAAGGACAGCGAAATTGGTGATAGTGACCAGTGGACGCAAGTGAATTCACGGAAGCCTAGGAAAATTGACAGAATTGCAAAGAGACCGAGACCACAGGCAATTGTCATCGAAAAAAAAGGCGAGCTATCATATGCAGAAATTCTGCGTAAAGTGAAGACAGACGCGAGCATAGGTGACTTGAGCCAGGCGGTGACCAAGATAAGGCGCACGCAAAGAGGGGATCTGCTACTGCAATTAAACGAGACTTGCGAAAAGGCGGAAAAAGTTAGAGCTGCCATCGGCGCCAGGCTAGCCGAAGATGCAAATGTCCGTGGCTTGTCGGAGAGAGTAGTGCTCGACATTAAGGACATAGATGAAGTCACTGTAAAGACCGACGTTTTTAATGAGATCGCTGCGCAATTTAAGCTAAAAAATTTCGAGCAAGAGGATATCCTTAGTCTGCGACGAGGATACGGAGGTACGCAAACTGAGGCGGTGAGGATGACAATCGAGAGCGCGAACATCCTTATGAAGACTGGAAAAATAAGGATTGGGTGGGTCAACTGCCGAGTACGTGAGCAAACAACTCTGACCAATTGCTACAGGTGTCTCGAATTTGGACACATCGCTAAACAATGTAAAAATTCGGTAGGTGACGGTACAATACTGTGCTTCAAATGCGGAGAGAATGGCCACCTTGTCAAAACATGCTCTAATGCACCAATGTGTACTCTATGTCAAAGAGACGGGAGAAAGGAAACGAACCACTCATGCGGGGAATTTAGGTGTCCGTCATACCATAAAGCCAGGGCTGCAGTAAAAGGCGTTAAGCATATGGTTACGAAACAATGAAGGTATTGCAGCTCAATTTGAACCATTGCGAAGCAGCACAAGAACCATTGGTGCGAACAGTTTTTGAGTTAAGTGTTGATGTGGACATCTTGAGCGAACCGTATGCAGGCAAAGCCGATGGCAAGTGGGCTAGCGACGCAACAGGCAAAGCAGCAATATGGAACACTAACTTAAATGCTTCAGATATCGTAGTACATAAGACCGAGTTTTGCTTTGTCTTTGCCGAGATAAGTGGTATATTTATATACAGCTGCTATGTGCCCTAGCGTGGACATAAATACGTTCAACATGGTACGATGCGCGATGCGATGCGCGTCGAAGGAGTCCTGTTTTGATTGCTGGCGACTTCAATGCGTGGGCCACTGAAGGGGGGTCCAGCAGGACAAATCCCCGAGTGAGGTCCCTTTTAGATACTTTTTCCACCTTACACGTGATTCTCCTAAATACAGGCTCTGAGCATACCTTCAGTAAAAATGGTGTAGGCTCAGTTATCGACATTTCTTTTATCAGCTGTTGTAGGTCAGAATCATTGCTTTGGTAATAACAAAGCTTAACGTTGTTATCACCACATACCTTTAGGCCCAGTAGTTAACAATGCGTAACTTGTGGTAACACATACTTCTAGGCTGCACTTTAATTGTGAAGCTCGAAAGTACAAGTGAATCACACACCACTGTGGCCCAGATAAAAGAACGAACGTGACCGCATTCCAATAAGTGGAACAGCGCGCGAATAAGTAGAACATCGCGCTCAAATCAGAAGAGCAAAATTCGCACATTGTTGTCAAGAATTATTGCTAAAAATAATTCTTGAGATAATTGCAAAAACGACGCGGAAATGATTCTGGCCAACAACGAATCTCAGAAGAGATATAAACCCGTCTTTCAGATTGGAAGAAGGCAGTTGTTGTGAAGTGACGAATGAAAGTAGCTAATAGCTTACAGATTGAGTGCAGTCAAGTGGTAAAAGCTAAACAGTGTTAAACAGATTAAGTCGCAGGAAGATTAATCGCATTACAATAAGAAGCGGAGATAAAAGAAGGACTCGAGAAAATAATAAACGTAAGAAAAATTAACGCAGGACCTTTTTATTTCAGCACCTGTCGAAAGACGGCAGTATTGCCCGACAGGTTAAAGGACCACAAAGGCGGCACCGTGGTGCCCGTGGTAAATAGGCGAGGGGATCCACTACGGCAGGTTGCCGGATCCCAATGGTAAGACCACAAAGTCGGCAGATCCTTACCCGTGGCACAAGCGTCCGTGATCCTTCGCGTCGAAGGATATACGACAACAACCCTTAGTATTAGAAGCACTGTCAGTGATCCTTCTCGAGGAAGGATCTACGACATTTAAGTTTGTTCTGGTGTCCTACTGGAGGAACGAGATACAACATTTTGGCGCAGCCGGTTTCACGATCCAATGATCGTTCCTTTATTTTGAAGTGAAGTTTAAAATAAATTAAAAATAAATAACAATGTTTTTTAAAACAGAAACACACTAACTGGAATGGTTGTGAAGTAATAAACATATTTTAAAATATTATAAAATTATACAAATAAAATTAAAGGTAAATGTTGGAACTTGTCTAAATAGAAAACTTTTGTTTACTTCATTATAATCGGACTTTAAATTGAAGAATTTAGAAATTCATTGACAATTCTTGTATAAATAAGGTGATTTTTGTTAAATAGAAAAATTTAATAAAATTTTCGGGCAAGTCAAGAATAAGTTTGAGATAGTTAGATACAACCACAGTTACGAGGCAAATTTGAAATAATGATTATAATAGAAATGTTATGTTAAAATAAATTAATACAAAACGCAAATGCCTTAGTATTTTAAGAACACAGTAATTAATAGTAACCAGGCTAACAGCGATAGCTGCAAGTCAATAAACAAAATAGATTCTGCATAATTGCAAGAAATTCATTGCAACAAGAAAGAAAATCACAAACATACATAAGTATACACTATGTAAAGCCATAATAAGCACACGCCCACCCACAATGCAACAAAATATAAATGTACAAGAAAGATTTAATATCGTTTTACGATACTAAATGTTTCTTCCCCGAGGGTGGAGGGATGTTGTAGGTCAGAATCATTGCTTTGGTAATAACAACGCTTAACGTTGTTATCACCACATACCTTTCGGCCCAGTAGTTAACAATGCGTATCTTGTGGTAACATATACTTCTAGGCTGCACTTTAATTGTGAAGCTCGAAAGTACAAGTGAATCACACACCACTGTGGCCCAGATAAAAGAACGAACGTGACCGCATTCCAATAAGTGGAACAGCGCGCGAATAAGTAGAACATCGCGCTCAAATCAGAAGAGCAAAATTCGCACATCGTTGTCAAGAATTATTGCTAAAAATAATTCTTGAGATAATTGCAAAAACGACGCGGAAATGATTCTGGCCAACAACGAATCTCAGAAGAGATATAAACCCGTCTTTCAGATTGGAACTAGGCAGTTGTTGTGAAGTGACGAATGAAAGTAGCTAATAGCTTACAGACTGAGTGCAGTCAAGTGGTAAAAACTAAACAGTGTTAAACAGATTAAGTCGCAGGAAGATTAATCGCATTACAATAAGAAGCGGAGATAAAAGAAGGACTCGAGAAAATAATAAACGTAAGAAAAATTAACGCAGGATCTTTTTATTTCAGCACCTGTCGAAAGACGGCAGTATTGCCCGACAGGTTAAAGGACCACAAAGGCGGCACCTTGGTGCCCGTGGTAAATAGGCGAGGGGATCCACTACGGCAGGTTGCCGGATCCCAATGGTAAGACCACAAAGTCGGCAGATCCTTGCCCGTGGCACAAGCGTCCGTGATCCTTTGCGTCGAAGGATATACGACAACAACCCTTCGTATTAGAAGCACTGTCAGTGATCCTTCTCGAGGAAGGATCTACGACATTTAAGTTTGTTCTGGTGTCCTACTGGAGGAACGAGATACAACACAGCACTGGGATCTTCTCTATGATAGGGTGGCGAATAAGCAGCTGTTATACCCACAGCGACCATCGTGCGATCGAAATTGAAATTCGGAAGAGACCTGAAGCGAATCGATGCACAGCGGCAATGGTAAGTTGTTGCTGGAAGCAGGAAACGTTCGACTATGAAATGTTCGTGCAAGCGCTAAGCGGCGCCAGCATAAGCGGCACGGCGGAAGAAGCTGCAATGCAACTCTCGAAGAGAATGAAATATGCCTGCGACACATCCATGTCGCGTAAAAAAAGCTGCACGCGACACAGGCCAGCTTACTGGTGGAATGAAAGTATTGCTAACCTAAGAAAAGTGTGTGTACATGCAAGAAGACTGTGTCAAAGAGCGAGAAATACTGACAAGCGGCTCGAAAAATTAAGCAAAATAAAGCGCCGGGACCAGACGGAGTGCCAAACATAGCTCTCAAAGCAGCCGCTGTGAATCAGACGGAATTGCTAAGAAGCGTATTCGATGTATGCATGCGAGAAGGGACCTTCCCCAGACAATGGAAACGACAGCGACTCGTGCTGCTCCCAAAGGGCGCAAACCCAAATAGTTCTACGTCTTATCGTCCTTTGTGCATGCTGGACTCCGCAGGTAAACTTCTAGAATACATAATTAAAGAGAGATTGCTGTCATCGATGAATGAGCGAATGTCAAACATGCAATACGGGTTCAGAAAGGGCCGGTCAACAAGTGATGCACTGCAGCTGGTTAATGATATTGCAGAAAAAGCAATCGAAGGGAAACGATGGAGGGGCGGCTCTAAGCAATATTGCCTGATTGTGACCCTAGATGTGACAAATGCGTTTAATTTCGCGAACTGGCAGACAATCCTAGAGTCCTTCAGAACCTTTGAGGTGCCAGCATATCTTTACAAGATTGTGTCTAGCTATTTGAGCGAACGCGTTTTGCTATACAATACATCAGAGGGTTCTAAGGATTTTGAGGTGACAGGAGGCGTGCCACAAGGATCAGTGCTTGGTCCAATCCTGTGGAATCTGATGTATAACGCGACATTGGAGCTGAGCGTGCCAGAGGGAATAACAATTGTTGGATTTGCTGACGATATCACGGTGGTAGTCGTTGCAAAACAATTACCGGAAGTTAAGGAAGCCGCTGAAACAGCAATATTCAAGATAAGGAATTGGTTAACTGCTGTGAAGCTTAGCCTAGCAGACCACAAGACGGAGGCTGTTCTGATCAGTAGCCGGAAGAGGGTGGAACGCCTTAATGTAAAGGTTGGCGATTGTAGTATTGCATCTAAGCCGTACATAAAGTATCTCGGAGTGATCATAGATCATCGACTGAAGTTCAAAGCTCATCTGGAGTACGTGCAGCGTAAGGCGGCAGAAGCTACAACAGCGTTATCCCGAATAATGCTCAATACCCGAGGTCCACGGCAGCGCAGAAGGCAACTCTTAGCCGCGGTAGTTAAGTCCGTAATACTGTACGCGTCACCCGTATGGAAAGAAGCTTTTTCGCAAGGGAGCTGCGTACGTGGTTTGAATGCGACGTACAGACGCTGTGCAATACGTGTGACGTGCGCATTCCGAACACTTTCATTAGATGCGGCTTTGGTGCTTGGAAGTCTGATTCCTTTGGACTTGCTGGCCAAAGAAGCAAGCTTAAGAGGAGGTGCAGTAGCAAGCGACGCTCGCGCGATAAGTACTACAAACGCTCATCTCGAAGCGCGACGAGCGGTTATTGAAGAGTGGCAAATGAGATGACAAAACGCTGAAAATGGAAGGTGGACCTACAGGCTTATTTTCAGGTTGGAGCCATGGCTATCCAGAGCACATGGAGAAATAGATTTTTACATGACGCAACTCCTGAGCGGACACGGCTGTTTTAAGTCCTATCTGTACAGATTCGGATACTAGCGGAATTCATTCTGCGACCACTGCGGAACGGTGGAGGTAGAGGATGCGAAACATGTATTTTTCGAAGGTCTCAGGTATGAGTCGCTAAGAAACGATCTGCAGAGCCTGGCAGAAATACCTATCACACCAGAAAATCTAGTGAGCCATATGCTAAAAGATAGCAAATTTTGGAACGCAGTGAGCCGAATTAGTTAGTTATGGCAGAGCAAAGAAGACTCAAGCAATCAAGAAGAGAACACTAGAGAAATGACACGCAAGGCCATCCCCCCCGCGATGTAATACTTAACGGCGGTTCCGTGGGGCGGGCGAATACGAGACGAGGTGGTTTTAGTGAGTAGGAGTCTCATATACCTGTCTGCTCAGCGGAACTAGCAGCAGAACCCATGAGGGTTTCCACTCGACAAAAAAAAAAAAAAAAAAAAAACTATTTCTTATTATAATGTGTCGCCCGATAAAGGTTCGACAATGATAATAGAAACAATCTTTAGAAACCAACAACAAGGGACTTTGAGCGGAAAATGGATAGAAAACTCATAGAAATATCTACAATATGGGGCTAGTGATTTTATCAGCCCAGTTGTGTATATCAGTATGATAACATAATTGCAATTCATAAACCAAAATTCACTTAAACATCGACACACTAGCAACATAACTCAACAAACTATTAGCTAGACAATCAATTAAAATTATATTAACTCCTAATAGAGGCAAGAAATACATAGTTTTCATACTTAAACAATCCACAAATTTAGTTTCTTAAGATAGCACATACGAAATAATAGACCTACATGCCCACTACAGTAACACAAATATTATTTTAGCATCAGAATCTCCACACAACACGTTCACGGCTACATTTATATCCACTTGCTATCAATAAAACAAAGGAAATTATTACAATAACACAGCTAGAATTAATAGAACTAATAAATGAAATTAAAATACTTACTTTAGCTTCAATAACAAAATATATAACTGGAAATATAAATATGTCTATGCTGCAAACAAATAAATGGGGATAGCGGAATAAAACAAACCATTTGAAACAAAACCAGTAAGAAAGCTATATTCGGCCTGGCCGTATCTTAGATACCCTACACCTAAAAGTTTTGAAAAAAGTGTCGAGGCTAGGGTGGGGCGGGGGTGGCATCCACTCTGGGCGGCACAATGTCGGGGCGGCAGTTGTGGAAATCAAGTAGGGACTTATTGAATTCTAGGCATTTTTGGGGCTACAAGTTGATTAACCGTCCCGGGCTCCATGAGACCTAGCTACGCCTCTGTATAAATAGTAGGCGTGGTCATTACCTTTTTCCAAACAAAATAACTAGTTTAGTTGTTTTATAATTGTGTTCATTTAAACTTTCTTTCTGTGGTAATAAACTTGTTTTCATACTGCTATACTGTATATGTAGTGTAAAAGTGGGCGGACCAGTTTTGATGTAATAATATTTTTTTGTAAAACAATTTGTTATAAAAGTTTTATTCAGGAAGTTTGTATATTTAACCATTTAAGACCCTCTTTTGCCTGGGTAACCTAAAAGTGGGCCATATTTGGCATATTAACGGATAATGCTACTCTATACCAAGGAATGAAATTTTGTTGTAATAGCTCAAAAACGAACGCTGATATCACATTTTTAATAAAAAATAGGCGTGGTCGTGGACCGATTTTGCCCATTTTCAATACCAACAGAACCACTGCACACCACAAGACACAATGTTTATGCAAAATTTCATCACGATATCTTCACCGGTTCCCCTGTGATCGTGATTTCAACAGACAGACAGACAGACGGACGGTCATGGCTAAATCGACTCAGGAGGTCACGCTGATCAAGAATATATATACTTTTCTATACCTATCGTCTCTATTTCTATGCGTTACACATTTCGTAACAAAGTGAATATAAACACCACACCCTTACCTTAAGGTGTGGGGTATAATAAAAACATAAGACTCTTATCAAGTTACAAAAATAAATATAAATATAAAATATGTATAAATCTGAAATCAAATAAATATAAATAATAATATAAATAATAAAAAATATATGTGGAATATGCTTGAGAAAAGGATCAGGGCGCATCATATTAGCTCCAAGTCGCAACTAAAAGATGGTCTTCAGGACGAATGGGTCAAAATCGAACTACGCTATGTACAGAAAGTTGTGGAATCAATGCCTGACCTTCTTAAAGTCATTATTAAAAATATAGGCTACCCCACAAAATAGTAAAAAAAAGCGTTCACAGTTTATAAGGATTTTTATTTACCTTGTTTGTGAGTGTACGAAGACTTTATTGGAGATAATAGTTTTTAAAGTTTTAGTAAAGTTTTGACCAAGTGCTGTACGAAGACTTTAGTGGAACACTGTATATTCTTGATCAGCGTGACCTCCTATGTCGATTTAGGCATCTCCGTCCGTCTGTCTGTCTGTCTGTTGAAATCACGATCACAGGGGAACCGGTGAAGATATCGTGATGAAATTTTGCATAAACATTGTTTCTTGTGGTGTGCAGGTTGGTATTGAAAATGGGCAAAATCGGTCCACGATCACGCCTATTTTCTTTAAAAATGTGATATTAGCGTTCGTTTTTGAGCTATTACGACAAAATTCATTCAAAGCTATTCATTCCTTGGTATAGAGTAGCATTATCCATTAATATGCCAAATATCGGCGTGATCCGCCCACTTTTAGGTTACACAGGCAAAAGAGGGTCTTAAATATACAAACTTCCTGAATAAAACATTATATAACAACTTGTTTTAAAAAAAAAACATTATTACATCAAAATGTGGATTTTAAACATTTAGGCTCTGTATTTTATACCTCAAATTCATACACACATACATTTAGGCCCTGTGTTTCATACTTCAAATCTTCACCATGCCGTGTAAACACCAAGGCTGCAAATTAGTCAATATTTCAGAAAGGATGCTGTCATACTTCATTTGTGACGAGGACTATTACGTAAAATGTGTTGGTCTAACGGGCAGAACCGTCATAATAACCGAACAAAATTGGTTATGGTGGTCACGCGTGAAATGTCGAGCTCAGGATGTTGACATAATTCAAATTTTGCGGCAAGTGCGTTCAAATTTTCGAGACGTGGAAAAAGATCTGCGTGATATTTTACTAAAATTAGAAAAATATGAAACTTTTTCAATAAATTTAAAATATTGGATGAATCGTCTCCCAAGCGAAAACGATCCAATAGAATCTCTCACGCGCAAGCCGTGAATCTGTGCGCTACACAACCATTAAATGATCCGCCCTCGCTCATAGATCTTCTGAGTCCTGGAGGTAGTGAACTTGATGTGCCAGCACAATGTTCTGCTTCAACTGATAATTCCATCATGCCAGTGATTCCCGTCCGCTACATGAGTGATCACGCCAGTGAACACGCTATTGTACATGAATTTGTGTATAGATCTAATAGCACCAGTATTCGTTCTGACTTTTCCCCACAACAGAATACTGTGCCAAAAAACTAATAAGGACTTCTTCCCCTGACATTATTTATAAAAACGTTAGAGGGATTAATACTAAAATGGGGGATCTTTTCTTCCGAAGCTTTGATTTGGCATTTAATGTTATTGTATTTACAGAAACCTGGCTAAAGCCAGATATAGCAAACTTAGAATTCTTTTCTAGTAAATACTCTGTTTATCGCAAAGATCGTAGCGGATTTCACCAAACTTGACCAGAGGTGGCGGTGTATTGATCGCTGTAAACTTCAAATACTTTTCTAAAGAGGAAATACTAAATGACGCCGCCGACATTGAGTTTTGCTGCGTTTTCGTAATGATGGCCGGCCTACGTATCTTCATTACCTGCTCTTATATCCCTCCGAACTCTGCTGATGAAATTTATGATAATTGAAAAAGGAATTGAAAAACGAAACAATATAAATTGTATTGCAAGGTACATACGACGGACAGCCTCATCGCTTACAAAATGACCTGCTATCGATATCGAAGGTTGTGCAACGAATCGTATAATATTTACTTAAATAAATTCAAAGCCAGGTTGCGCTTGGATCCGAAATCCTTCTGGAACTTCTTTATGCAACTTACTACCTTACCTACTTATCCTACCTTTATGCAACTGGACCAACATAGAACGAATGATACTACGGATATGTGCAATCTGTTTGCCGAGCTTTTCAAATCAACATACTCTTCCGCTGCTTATGACTCTTTAAACTATCCATTTCACATTTCTCCGTGCTCTATTCCGTTGCCGTCAATTGAAATAGACACCGTTTTAGAAGCCTTAAAGTCTATGAAATGCAACTTCAACCCTGGTCCAGATGATATACCATCATGTATTTTAAAATTTTGTGCGGATGAATTAGCGCCCCCTATTACTGCTCTTTTTGATTACTTACTTCGATCAGGTTATTTTCCTATGGCGTGGAAAGCCTCTTATCTTATCGCAATGCACAAGTCTGGAAATAGATGCAATATAACGAATTACCGCGGTATTGCGAAACTTTGTGCGCTACCAAAACTTTTTGAAAAAATTATTGTTAACCACATTTCTAGGAGTATTTACAGTCTAGTATCTCCGTCGAAACACGGCTTCTGCTCTGGGAAATCGGCGACTACAAACTTATTAGAATTTGTGACTGAAACGATCCATAATTTTTCAAGGGGAATGCAGACAGATGTGATATACACTGATTTTTCTAAAGCATTGACGTTGTAAATCATAAACTGCTCATCATGAAGTTGGAGATTCTTGGCTTTCCTAATATCCTTGTTCAATGGATTCGCTCATATCTGATATTGAGTCAGTGCAAAAGCAATTTCTCATTTTTGCCTACGAAGTTTCCATTGGGAGCCTCAAAATATGCCATCTTATAGATCTCGACTTAAATTGATAGACCTTCCTTCGTTAGAGGATCGGAGGAAAGTGTTGAACTCTACTTTTATTTTGAAGCTCTTATACGGTTTCATCGATTGCACGTATTTATTGAGCAATTATTTATTAATGCTTTCTCTTAATTCTTATTTTACCTAGTTTTAATTCGCTATTATCAGCTATAAAATCATGTTATAGATTTAGCTGCTTTTTTAAATAAATAAATAAATAAAAACTGGGTGCGGTCCGCCCACTTTTACACTACATATACAGTATAGCAGTATGAAAACAAGTTTATTACCACGGAAATAAAGTTTAAATGAACACAATTATAAAACAACTAAGCTAGTTATTTTGTTTGGGAAAAGGTAATGACCACGCCTACTATTGTGCAGGCCTCTCCTGCAAGAACAAGAACAAAATAAACAAAAGAATTTTAATTCGTACATATTCACTGTCACTATGTCTCTCTGTCTGTCCCTCTTCCCACCAACCACTTTTGGATCAAGCAGATCTCCAAGCTAACTTTGACACTGAATTTATGAAGAATTTAATTCGTGTATGTTCACTCTCCATCTGTCTATTCGGCCCTTTGTCTGTCCGTCTATATGTATGTATGTATGTCCGCCTGTATGTATGTATGTATGTGTGTCCGTCTGTTTATCAGACCATGAGAAAATAATCGTAAAAAGAAAGTACCAAAAATGTCAACGCCAATTCCGAGATTGAAATAATTGTATTAATATATGTACATTCAATAAGTGTGATCGCGAGCCAGCCGACCACTTGAAATGCCCATAACTCATTTAGTAAATCTACAACAACCACATAGCAAAATTATGAAAAGCAATCAAATGAGAACAACAACAACAACATAGCAAAACTACTACCCAGCCATCCGCATCCATTCAAAGTTCATTATGCAAACAAATTCGTACAAGTTCTAAATGACTAATTGCGTTTGTTTACATTATGATTCCGTGCAAAAACAAAAATTTATTTAAAAAAACAATTTAAAATTCAGCTCGGCGTGCTGAATGTTGCGAGTGTGGTGTGTTCCTCTGCCTTGATCTCTGCCCGCTTGTGTATCGTTTGTGGTACTTGAGATTTTTGTTTTTGCACAGAATCATAATGTAAACAAACGCAATTAGTCATTTAGAACATGTACGAATTTGTTTTATGTTAAACTTTGAATGGATGCGAATGATTGGGTAGTAGTTTGCTATGTCGTTGTTGTTGTTCTTTTTTCTTCATCTCAAGGTACTTTTAGTAAATTGTTTTCTCTTTGAAATTCCACTTTGAATGGATGCTATTTTATTCTAAAATAAAAAATAAAAAAGGATCTATTTTTTAAATTATAAATTAAGTTTTTATTTTATTTATTCATCCAACATTTTAGAATACAAAGTTTTCACATTTGATAATACATTGCTTGTGTTAAAGGAAAGTCAACCAGAACCTCCAAGCGAAAGTCGTCAGTATCTTCCTTCATTATTTTACACAAATAGTAAGCTCCGTTTGAAAATTCTTCTATTGTCTCATCGCTGATGTTGTTAAATCTTTGTGGTAGAAAAATGACATTCTCTTCCAACTCCATCAAAACTCGGGCTCCATACTTTGTTCTCGTTTTCCGTACATTTTTAATTGAATACGATTTGTTTGGCTTCATATCTTTAACTGCTAATGTGGTTTTTTGGACACTGTTGTTTCGATTGAAATCGTCCATAGCAGCGACGGAAAAAGTTGATGATCCTTGACGTTGTTTTCTATTCATTTGCGAATTTGTTGTTTCTTAATTTATTGATAGGTAACACTATAAAACTAATTGAAGAGCTAATTTTAGTTAGAACTTAGAGAATAGAGAGAGAGAAAGAGAGAGAGAGAGAGAGAGAGACAGAGAGAGATAGAGTGAGAGAGAGAGAGAGAGAGAAAGAATCCCAACCACAACAAAATGGATAAGAAGAAAGATATGCAGTGGTGAAAAATCCATTTAAATCAGACAAGGAGTGGAATAGCTCTTCATCATCATCACCGTCATCATCATCATCATCGTCATCAAAATCAAATATACCTTATAATAAATACAAATAAAATTTATAATAATATGTATTATATACTAAACACATAAATAAAACACAATTTGATTTCATTTTAATAAACTTTATTCGTTATTTCTCCTAAAAAAGTTAAATTGTAAAGAAATTTTAGACATAAATGACCGCAGTTAAATGAATTATAATCTTGATGCTGAATGTAGTTCTAACGTATTCCATCACCCAAGTATTGGATTACTTCATGCGGTGGTTGCAAATTTCCAAAACTATCAAAATATTCCTTTTGATTCTTGTTTTTATAATATGCTACCCAATGAGTACCAGGTCCCTCTGATTTATCAGAATTAACGATCCCAAATTCTTGTTGATGAGGATGTTTTGGTAAGCTATCTCGCATAAAAGTACCTCTAAAGTGTGGTAGATTCGTTGTATATTTCATTAGGTCGATATTTGTGAAGGCTCTGTTGGGTAGCTTCTTCAAAAGTTTTTTGGTTGATGACTATAATATAATCCCAATCCTTTTTTGTAGGGTTTAAGATACAAGCCTTTACCAATAGCAATTGCTTCCATAGCTTGATTATGTCGATTTGCTTCTTTCAATTGTTTCCTTGCAGAGTGGCTTCATTAATTGCTTTCGCGATTGCATCCCCACCATGTGCTAAACCAACGGCTCCAAGAGCTGTTAAAATGGGTACTAGTGGTGAAAACCTCCTACTTTGGGAATAGGTATAACACGCGGAATATCTATCAGGAATTTTTTACGTCCAAAAGACTTTTTGATTACACCTTGTGCCATTTTAATAGCATTGGCGATATCTTCTGGTTGTCGTTGCTTGATAATTTTCAATGAATTTTTAACAGTTTTTGTAAAAATTTTCTTTACACAGCATTTTTTCACCTTTTTCTTTAGTTTCTTAAGGTTCTTATTTAGCTTGTTTCCCATACCGAATTTGACTTTAGCTTTCATTGTTTTGGCTACTAACCATGCGTTTATTCGCTCACTGTATTTACTATCGTTTGATTTTGCTCTTTGCAACGCCTTTTTAATTAATATTTTATCTGCTTCGTGACGCTCATCCAAGTTCTGTGTATTACTATAAGCAATGTCGTGCTCTCTACATGCAGCGTCCAGTGGATTGATTCCTTTATCACCTCTTTCTAAGCGTTTTTTTAGTTTAGTTCCTGGACCACAAAATTGATAGCCCGGTGGGGTTTAAATGAAGTTCAACTGGTAGAGAATTTATAGCTTTATTTAAAATACGTCTTCCAATTACTGGTTGATTAAGACTGAAATTATTTTTGTAAACGATGGTAATTTATACATCTTTTGAACTGTTTCGATATAAATGAATATAAAGGTGTGATTATTACGTATGTTCAAATATGAACATTGATTTGTTTTCAAAAAGCAAGCGGCTGGTCTTATCATCGCACCAGGACTACACTATACGAGTGGTCTCATCATCATACCACGACGGCACTTTACGAGCGGTCTTATCAACGCTGAGCGACAACTACAAGGGCACAAGAGTACTACAATAAAATCAGTACTAAAAGAGTATTCAAAGTGTAAGCATTTACAACGTATTTATATCATAAGCTAAAATGCAGTTCGTCAAGCAACACAAAAATATTATTGTGAAAAATATGGATCTTGTTACTAATAATGCGACGAAACTCAGACACAGTTCCCTTCTGCCGAATTCAATTAGATGTCTTATTGTGGGACCCTCGAATTGCGGAAAGACTAATGTCATGTTGAGTTTAATAGAAAGTCCAAATGGCCTAAAGTTTGCCAACATATATTTGTACTCAAAATCATTATATCAACCTAAATATGAATATCTAAAACGGTTAATAAAACCAATTCAAATAATGGGATTCTTTACGTTTTCCGAGAACAAAGACGTGCTCAAGCCGAATGAAGCAAAAACCAACTCAATAATGATATTCGATGATGTAGCTTGTGAGAAGCAAAACAAAATTCGAGAATACTTTTGTATGGTTCTATCTATTCTATCTATATGGTTCATCTATTGATTGTTTTTACTTATGCCAAACATATACAAGAATTCCCAAGCATTTGGTGCGCGATAATGCCAACATGATTATTATGTTTAAGCAAGATGAGATGAACATGAAGCACATATACAATGATCATGTCGGAACAGATATGGCTTATACAAAATTTATTTATATATGCGGAGAATGTTGGAAAGATAAATATGGATTTCTTGTAATAAGCAAAGACGATCCAATTGATGGTGGACGTTACAGAAAGGGATTTGATACATACATTCACCTATAATATGGCTGGTTACCATTATATTCATATTAGTATGCTACTTAGCTTTCAACTGATAACATTGATATAACTAAACTGTTCAAAGCTGTTCAAAAGGTGTTCAAAGCTGTTCAAAATGTGTTCAAAAGCTGTTCAGAGCTGTTCAAAAGCTGTTCACATGGTGTTCAAAAGCTGATCTGATATATTGTATGTTGTTGCTAAAATGGATGAGAAAATATTAAAAGACTTGATCAAAACTAGACGCATATTAAAACAGAAATTTAAGAATATAAAATTAGGAAAAGCAGATTTAGAGAATGAATTAGAAAAGACATTTAGCCACATCACAAAACCTCTAAAAGAAATAGTCAAGCACTCCAATAAAAATTATAATAAGGATAAGCATAACATTAAAAACAATAAGGTACCGCAAAAAGTAAAAACAAGTACTCCAGCTAAAGCACGAAAAGTCGATTTCTCAAACGAAACTCTTATCAATAGTAATGACGATGAAGACGACGACTTTGTCTCTCAAATAGAAGATGCTGAAGATATAGTGAATAAATCAAGCGAACAAAATTATTCTCTGAACTCGGTACTACAAGGGACCATCCAAAATCTACTGAATCAATCCTCTATTCCGACTTAGAACAACAGAATCAGTTGGATACCACATATGGCCCATACAAGGGATCTGATGGTAAATGGCGAATCGGTAAAAGCCCTCTCTCATTACGCGTTGATAAAATAATAATATCCGATAATAGTTGGAATTTTACACCAGGATTGCTGCAATTATTATTCAACAAAGAACCATCAAAGAACCAGAACTTTATAACGATAAAGATCTACAAGCTTACAAAAGTATTTTAGTAAATACTAGTGCTCACAAACTTAATTTTAACAGCAATGGACGAGCAAAGGGAAGTAAAGCCTTCAAATACACCGACATCATAAAGCCATTATTAAGTGAGATAACTCCATTGACTACCTCTCAAAATCAAACTAAGGGAAGCGGTTTAATGAGTGTTAACAAGCAAAAGCCAAACTATATATATTGGGATGATCCAAATGAGTTGGTAGATAGGTTAAGGCTATTAGTATCATCACAATCTGCAGGACACACCAATCACAACAACGAAATAGTTTCAATACTCGAAGAACTTAGGGAAGCTAATATAATTGCATAATTATCATATAAATAACAGCAATTTTCATAAATACATACATATAATTGTAAAATGAGCGTCGACAAGTTCGGTCATTATTCCATAGAGAAGTCATTAAACAATAAATTAAAAAGAAATTTTACAAGAGCCTTGGGATTCAATTTGGACAATGATAAAACCTGGATCTCCATTGGAAACGCTTAAGGAATATTAATGCTCCTGTCGAAGAATTTCAAAGAGAAAACAATTTACTAAAGCAAAATATTTACAAAGAAATCAATCAGACTCTCATGCAAATTCAAGCAGAGAACTCATTGGTAAAGGAAAAAATAGATAAAGACATTGAAAAAGTTGACAAAAATCATCAATTACTTGTTGCAGATAGTATTAAACAGATAAAGGTTGAATTTAAAGAAGAAAACGATATACTAAGGGAAAAAATAGACAACGACATTAAGCAAGTCAAACAAAATCTTCAGTCACTTGTTGAAAATAGTACTACTCAGATAAGGGCTTATTTTAAAAGCGAAATCGATATACTAGGTGAAAGAATACTTAAAGTCGTTCAAATAATATATGTAAAACTCCGAAACAACACATCGACAGTAATAACAAGAATTCTGTAGATGATATAAGCGAAGGGCTTGAGCGGTTTACAAGTTTCGTAAATGAAGAACTAAAAAAAGGAAATTCAATAGCTGAAATAGAAGAGAAAATCATCGAGGAGACCCGAAAATCCATAGTTGCATTATAAGATAAAATGCTTCAGGAAATATAAAACTGAATAGAAACCCTAATATGTCTATGAAGAGAGGTTTAGTAGAGGAGCTACACATGCAAGCTCGAAAGAACTTTAAGCGAAGGCGAGTAATAACCAAGGGAATAGATGATCTCTGGCAAGCAGATTTAGTGGACCTGGGTAGTTATTCTACATATAATGATGGATACCGCTTTCTTCTAACTGTAATAGACACATTCTCGAAATATGGCTGGATTGTGCCCTTAAAATCTAAAAACGCTATTGATGTTACTAAAGCCATGAACTCCATACTCGATTTAAGAAGAACACCAAGCAATTTACAAACCGATGACGGCAAAGAATTCTTCAACGGAAAATTTCAAAATTTAATGAAAAAATATAACATCAACCATTATTTTTCGTACAGTGTTTTGAAGGCGTCAATTGTTGAACGTTTTAATAGAACGTTAAAGCAGATGATGTGGCAAGAATTCAGCTATCATGGATCATATCGATGGATTGACAAGTACAAAAGTTTGATCAACGAATACAATCATAAAAAGCATCGGACCTTTAATATGGCTCCAACTGAGGTGAATCGAGCTAATGAAAAGTTATTATTAAATACTGCCTACAACAACTTGAAAATATTTAGAAAGCCAAAGTTTCGGATGGGAGATTATGTGCGCATAAGTAAATATAAACACATTTTTGAGAAAGGCTATACACCGAACTGGACAACAGAAATATTCAAAATTAAAAATATAAGAATTACAAACCCAACAACGTACAATTAGAGGAGGATTCTACGAAAGTGAACTACTGAAAACAAAATATCCCAGCATATATCTGCTGGAAAAAGTTCTTAAAACTAAAGGCAGGCAAATTTTTGTCAAGTGGCTAGGATTTAGCAATGATCATAATTCTTGGATCGATAAAAATGAAATTTTATAAAATTGTAATAAATATATTTTTTAAATATGTATATTCAATTCAATTTCAATTCAATTTATTTCAATACAATTAACGCACACTAAGATCGAAATCTTTTGTAGTGCCTCAGCGTACAAACTTAATTACAAGGCAACAAATGAATGTACTTAAACTAACAAACAATAAATAAAAATAATAAATAAACAAACATAACAATAATAAATAATAATAAATACTTATAAACTAAGGACATTAAAACCACGACAAATGTGACAAACTTAATAACAATGAAAATTAAAATTGAAAACTCAAGTAGAAGTAGAAGTATAAGTATAAGCAGAAGTATAAGATACAAGAACATAACAGAAAGATATAAAAGAGAAAGTAGATTTTTATACTCTGGTTAAGAAGTAGTGAGATAGGCAACGACAGCGTGCTTGAAGCGACCTCGTGAAGAAATTATCTTAGTATGCGAGGGAAGTGAATTCCAAAGTCTGATGGTGTGAACGAAGAAGAATCTGTTACTGTTGAGGAAAGTGTGTCTAGGGAATATAAAATTCAAAACTCTAGATGATCGAAAAAAAACAAGTTTTACATATAAATATGGAGGATTGCGGGTATATATTAGCTTATGTAAAAACATGATGTTAAGGATGCGAAGGTGTGTACATAAGCCACATCCCAAAACACCTTCACTGATGAGCGAAACATGATCGAAGCGACGGATTGCATATACATACCTAGCACAAGCGTTGAATGCCACAAAAAGCTTATGCTGAGACTGTGAGTCAAGTTGACTATAAACTACAGCAAAATAGTTGATATGTGGCATAATCAGTTGCTTAACAAGGCGGCATCGCATCTCACATGGCGTATAATACGCAGAGCTACGCAAGCACCTAAGTATCCCATAAATTATACCCACGGCGCAATTGACATGGTCAACACATGTAAATTGTGAATTAAGTATAATGCCGAGTTTCTTAGCCTTGCTGACTAAACTCAATTGCGAAGAACCCATAAACAGCGGAACATCACCGAAGTTGCTATACTTTCTTAGGATAGGCAAAACTTTCGTCTTAGAAGGATTAATGAATAAATTATTGGCAGCTGCCCATCTGTTGATTGAAGATAAGTCACAATTCAGTCTATAGCACAAATCCTGCAAGAGATTTAGAGGCCTCGATAAATAAACTTGAATATCATCGGCATAAGCATGTAGCGATGAATACTCACACACAGAGAACACATCATTAATGAAACTGGAGAACAGTAAAGGACCCAGGACTGACCCCTGAGGGACTCCTCTAGTAACTAGCTGAGGGGAAGACATTTTGTTTCCAATTTTTAAACGCTGGACCCTGCCATCAAGATAGCTCACCAATAATCTAACTGCGCTAGTACTAAAGTTAAAAAATGTAGTAAGCTTGGTGCAGAGCAAATCGTGATCCACAGTATCAAACGCCTTCGAGAAGTCAATAAAACAGAGTAAAGTTAAGAAATCTTGGTCATAAAAAGCACTAATGTTATCGGTAATTTTTAATACCGCTGACTTACAACTGTGACCAGTTCGAAAGCCGGATTGCAGAGGAGATAGTAAATTATGTAAATCAATATACGCAAACATTTGGGAATACATAATCCTTTCAAGAATTTTACCTAACACAGGCAGAATACTGATAGGCCTAAAGTCTATACGCTTATCTGCAGATGAAGTCTTCGCAAGAGGAATAATTGTTGCAACTTTCAACAAGGTGGGAAAAGACGAGCATGTTAAGCAGTGATTGATAATATGCGTTAAGGGAGCAATAATGAATGGTAAAGTTAACTTTATGAACCTAATGGACAACCCATCAGCACCTACCGCATTAGAAGTAATTTTAATTACGTTGTTAACTACATCATTCTCACAAACAGTAGAAAACGCAAAGGAAGTAAACGGTAGAGGATTAGAGACAGTTGGTAAGCCATCACTCGAAGAGGAGTTAGCAGGATTGCAGCCGCCGATGTTTAAGAAAAAATCATTAAGAACATCAGGATCCAGCTCACAACTAGTTTCAACTTTGCCAATAATTCTGAGCTTCTTAATATTTTTCCATAATTGCTTGGGGCTTAAGATATGGTTAAGCTTAGAGCTGTAGTACCGCTTCTGCGCGTTCCTTAATAGTAAAGTAGCTGCATTGCGAGCTCGGCGAAACTCCTCCCACGCCTCAGCCGTTCTACTTTTCTTCCATTTAGAATGCAGTTTATTCCGTTTCTTTAAAGCGGTCAGAACATGAGAAGTAAACCATGGACAGCCACTGTTTAATGCTCTCACGGAGCGCAATGGAACATGATTATGGAAAGCAGAGATTAATTTAGATAAAAAAAAAAACAGCCTATCATCAACAGATTCAAAGAACCAAATGTCATTTCAACATTTGGAAGCTAATTCGGTAAACAGCAAATCAAAATTAATTGCATTAAAATCCAAATAACTGAATTTGACTATCTGGGCTCTATTAAAGTTAATGTTAAGACAGACATATAAGAGGTCATGGTCAGACAAAAACGACACAAGCAGTTGCAAATCTAGTTGGCAGGTCAGAGTTAACAACAGATAGACCCCACATAGAGGCACAATGCAGGAAATCAGTGGTAAGAGACACATTAGCCAATAAATTAACATTAAAATCACCACATACAACAAAAAAATCAAAATCGACAAGTTTACTAGAAAGATCACAAAACAAGGGTTCAGTACTAATATTGCGTTGCGGATTGTACACACACGAAACCAAAATTTTAATGTTGTTATCAAATATTGTAATGTTTAAAAACTCACAAGCGAAATTGCCTTTATTTACTAATCTAGAGTTGAGAGAGCTTTTACAATAGATAGCAACCCCACCACCATTTTTATCGCATCTGTCATTTCTGTAAAGCCTATAACCGTCCAAAGAATACAACGAATCAGGCACCCCTGGCTTGAACCACGTCTCCGAGACACATATAACATCAACAGTAGAACCCTCAAAAATGTACCTAGCATGATCCAATTTCAAGCCATTCAGGCTTCTGGCATTAAAATGTACAACATTCAAGCCAGAAGATTGACTACACAAGACACACAGTATGGCCTTATAACAATTAATAACACCATCAAACCCGACCCCATCAAGTGACAAAAGTCGACACAAATAAGGCAACTTCAAACAGTAACAGGTTGACAAAGACACAGCCTCTTAACCAGAGCAGAAGGATAGGTGGAAAGAGACCGAGAAAAGAAAGATATAGGAAAGATAAAGCAGTAGTAGAACCAAAGTCACATATAGAAAGTCAGTAATAAATGACAGCCAATTAAAGAAATGATATAAAAAAATATAAACTTAACATGTCTTATTCTACGATCCAGCGACGCGATCAACAGAACTCCTGTCACAAACCAGCTTTGCATCACCATCAGCTGATGACCGGACGAAAACACGCCCCCGCAACGAAAACACAGAGAATAGCAGATGCTCCCTTCTCTTCAAGTTGGCATACTGCAAAACATCACGGTTCGCCTTCGTCAAGCTTTCGTATATTGTTCATATAGTATTGTATATATAGTATATTCAATAATAACATTATTATTATTATTAAAAATTGTAAATAAAAAAGATTGGATCTGACTTTTCATTTCATTACTCAACCAACTTTCAAGATGTCAATAACTCTTACTTTAAGTGGAAATAAATCCATTTTATGGGCTAATTATTTTCCACCCATAGATTTAGAGGGAAAGTATGTGTGTGAAAGTAATGCACGATCTTTTATTTTTTTCAATTTCCTCTTCGATTTCTTCCAAGAGGTCTACAATTTTCTGGCACTCGATCATTAATTTGGTGTAGTGCCAATACAATTTTAACTTTTGATTCGCATTCATTTTGCTTTAATAAAAATTTCACGTCAAATGAAAACAGCTGTTTTCGATGTCATGCAATGCTTGGTCGTTCTACTTATGCATGGAATGAATAGCTTGCTTTTCGTTGAGTTCTCTCACAAAACTTAACATGCATATGCATTGCATGGTTGGGCCTTAAAGAGTTTCTAAAATCTTTGGGCTTAAAACTAAAGACAAACTGAAATTAAAATGAGTCAAATACATGATGTTTTACAAACGCCGCTCTACGATGACAGTATTATTAAAAAGGAATACCATAGCTATTCACCATATTTACAATCATAAAACAGCAATGACGAGATACGGATAGCCGTTCAAAATCAAGATCTTTACCTTCTACCCAGTGAGAGTTTAATTTACATTGAAGGTACAGTAATCTTAGAAAATGGAAGCGCAACAGCCAATGTAAAATTAAAAAACAATTGTGTTGCATTCATGTTTGATGAAATTCGCTATGAAGTTAATGGATTAGAGACCGATCGTACGCGTCACTTGGGTGTAACTACAACAGTAAAAAATTATGTCTCATTAAATTCGATTCATAGTAACATGCTCAAAAATGCTGGATGGCTTTCAAAGAATCAACTTGAAATAAAGAACGGATATTTTCATTTCTGTGTACCATTGAAAATGCTATTGGAATTTGCTGAAGACTTTAACAAAATTATTTTAAATTCTAAACATGAACTTATACTACTGAGATCGAAATCCGATGAAAATGCTGTTTATTCAACTGTTGCCACCGAAAATATAAAATGAACTATAACTAATATCACATGGAAAATTCGCCATGTACAGTTAGCTGATTTTGCAAAACTACAACTCTTTCAAACGATCCAAAGTGGAAAACCTTTATTAATGGCATTTCGTAGTTGGAATTGTCATTTTAATCCGGTACTCACTCAAGGAAGCAATCATCTGTGGAATGTAAAATTTTCACCGCAGAATGAAAGACCACGCTTCATACTTATTGCCTTTCGACGAGATCAAAAATTCCAACATTGTCATTTAACCGATGTAAATGTACATTTAAATTCTGATACATATCCCTATGATGATCTCAATCTGAATTTTGACCGTGATCGTTATGCTCTGCTTTATGATATGTATTTGAAATTTCAACAAAATTACTTTGCGCGCGATTCCCAACCTCTTTTGCTGCATGAAGACTTTAAAAATATAGCTCCGATAATAGTGGTGGATGTAACTCATCAGAACGAAGCGATAAAAACTGGACCAATTGATATTCGAATTGAATTTAAAACATCAAAGAATATTCCAGCCAATACATCAGCTTATTGTATACTTATACACGATAAGTTGATTGAATACACTTCAGTGACTGGCGAAATTAAAAAAGTTGTCTAAGTGCAATGGAGCAACAACAATTTGTAACCTTGGATGTGCAAGGCTTCAAAGGAAATTTTAATGAGTTTATAGTTAAAGAGTTGGCAGTAGCCTTCAGCTTTAGTGAATATCAAAACTTTATCATCAAACCACCATTTGAATTTAGAGACTTATCTTAATAATATAAAAAGCAGGCGAATTGGCTGTATCACAATCATCATGGATTTCGTTGAAACGATGGATCTATCTCTTTTAATAGCGTTGAGAATTTCTTGAAATTAAACATAAACTTGTATATGTGAAAGGAGATGAAAAATCTAAATGGATTGAAGAAATCTTGGGGAAACCTGTATTGAATGTAGAAGAATTTGGCTGCGAGAATCTGGAAACTCTTAGAGATACATACTTACTACAAAGATTATGCTATTCCCATAATGGACACTATGGGCTGGAAAATGCAATCCTACTCCGAAATTTCATCGATAATAAATAAAACATTATAATAATTTTTCAAATGTAAATACACAATTTTATTGATTGAAAATAAATCTTTTTCTTAAATCTATTTGCAAAAATTTTTTTCTTATTTATTTTTATAATAGTTATAATTAATATTCTATATCCATAAATATATCTTCATCTATATCTAACTCCTGCTCTAAATCTATTTTATAATGCCCCCACGCATATGTGTTTATACCATCTTTCTTAATTTTACGCTTATCATCTAAAGGACTTAAAGCTATCTTATGAACTAGTTGGGTATATATTTGATGGAGCTTAGATCTAAAATTGTACATCTCTCCATATATAATTTTCTTATGTACTAAACAATCTTTATAATCACTTAAACTTAATGTGTCTAACACTGTGGCCTTGACACCTTTGGCCTTTTTTTTCTCCACAGCCAACAACTTTAATTGTATACATTTTAGAGGGCAAACCTATAAATTCTTCCATAATTTTACCTTTATTCTTATCTTTCATCATACCAAGAACTTTACCAATTTTAAGCAGTATATTGAAGGGATTGGTAAGTGAATACTCTGATGTATCGAACTTGGAATTAATATCATCACAAATATCATCATAAAAATCCTCACACCGAAAAGAATATATAAAGGAATACGTATCCATATAATTTAATGTGAGATTTGCTGCGAATTTGGGTTTCATATAACTATAATGGAAGTCGTACATTTTCCATTTCGCCAATTCCAAAACAACAAATTCCAAATATATGGGTTTATTGTAGACAGAGCGAGCTCTAGACATTTGTTTAGCAACCATATCTTCTGTAAACTGTGTACAGCTGTGGAAGTTTGGTTTGGCAATTAGTGCTCGGGCTCCTAACCGCCTTCCCCTACTTTCCCAATCGGTTACTATTTTAACATCTTTACACTTATCAACATTTTCCATAGTCTTTCCATACACCGCGTTGTTTAGCAGTTTGAAAAAATTCTTTTCAAAAGTATTCTTTGCTAACCTGCGATGATGGGTATTTAGATTGATATATTCACTTAACCAACAAGACTGCTTAAATTTCAATATTTTATATACTTTCTTCAACAACATACCATTTTATATACATTGCTGAAGATTTCTATAATGAATAACATAGCGAGTTTTGTTGGTTATGTCAGTAATCAACTTTTTAGATTTTGAATTACCCACAGTTTTATTCTCAGCACAAAATGGTAAATCATTATGCGCAACATGTAAATTCCGTGGGTAATCCAAATCTACTTCAAGTATGTATCCGATGGGAGAATCGAATGGAATTTTAAAAACGTTGAATTGGTCAATATTTTCCATCCATTCGAATCCCCCATAAGGTAAATATTGCGACATTGCCCATCCATACAGATTGTTGGCATCCAAATAAGTTAAATATGTTGATGGTTTACTTTTATCGTACCCCGTCATACACTTATTATTTGCCTTCGAATGCCTAGTGCTACATTGGACAATGCCGCCTCGAATACTTTTTTGCACGAAAAGGTGCATGTCAATATCAGTCAAGAGTTCCAGGTTTATCTTTGGTGTTTTCAACATTGAAGACTGGTTTCTCCTAAACGATTAATTGAATTGAGGTATTCATATGGGAATACCCCTTTCGTCTTAGAAGCTGAAACTCATCATCGTTTGGATACATTTGGCGCACTATTTTGAAATCACTTGATGACAAATTTTGCGCTAATGCATCCAAACTCGATGCCATGAAACGAAAAGAATCCAAGAATCTGATTTCGATTGTTTTCTTTTCGTTCACTTTAATACGTTTTGAGAGTGATACGTATAACTCCTTATTTAAGGGGATAACATTAATATCACCCTCAAATAAATTCAATTCTTTAATGAAGAGGTGGCAGTCATAACCAGAAAAATTATGGAAAAATACAGGCATAAACTTTGCAATTTGAAACTTTAAATTGCATTCGTTATGTGCCGGCCCCCTGTACCAGTTAAATGGCAATGATCTGCCACTCTGTCAGCCCCCAATTCTTGTTCGCAAATATGACAAGAATTACAGTCTTTTTGGAGTTTTACCTCTTCATTGGACAAAGAGTTCATTGGCCTAACTACACTTAAATAATTATTATAAATATTTCTTACATCACTAACTAAATATTCTATAAATTTTTTCGGGGCAACTTCCCCTGAATAAATTTTAAATTTATTTAACCTACTATTATAATTACAACTAATATAATAGCTAAATGCTGTGGGTATATGCTTATTAATTCTAGTATTACTAACTAAATCTAAATCTACGCTACTTAGTACACATTTGAAGTCTGCATAAACAACGAATGGTACATATAATTTATGGTTATAATTTTTAAAAGTAATTACCGCCTTGTCCATCGACGGCATCTCTGTTACCGTCCTTCCGCACACCAGTTTGTGTTGTTGTAGAGTACTCTCATTGTGAGAGTACTGCAGGCGGCTGTTGCATAAATAAAGTTGTCTGCAATGGCTCGTGCTTTGATGTTTTATTAATCTGGAAAACAAAAGAAAAAAATCTTTATAAATATTATACTTAATATAAAAGTTTAAAATAAAAACAAAAATTTAAATTGTGGTATAATTATAATTACCTTGAAATATTTTTCATCCATACATAGTGGAACCTCTCTCCTTCCTGCAGCAGCAACAGGTTTATATGCTGCACCTTTTCCTGCTTGGTGCAATGATAAGGTCCCTCGATGTTTTTCGAAGCTTCGTCAAATCCAAACACGTTGATGTTTATGTTAGGATTCTGCTTCTCAAAATGTTCGATGCTGCTTATGGGCAGGGGAAACGTCAATCTCTTAAAATCCACTTTAGCTCCATTATCCAGAACTATGAGATCAGCTCCAATGTTCTCCACATTATAATTTTGCGGTTTTTGGGGGTCTTTTTGTATGTCAGAAAGCGCTGATATTATTACCTATTTGAAGCAGTACGGATCGTCATTTTGTATATTGACGCAGGCGTGCTTCTTCTGCAGGGATTCTGGGAGCGGGATGTATGAGGATCCCTTCAATGGCCTATATTTGTCGATGTTCACCTCCAGGTGATATATTCGGAGTAGGGCCCATCCACTGTCCCTTTCCTGGAACTCACCCATTTTAGAGCTGATCTGTTGGCACATGTCATTGTATATGTCGCTTATATCTTCATATTTTAGAATTAAGTTCATTTTGGTTTGAAATGATTTGATTTCAACCACCATTTCATCATGCTCCACCACTTTAAAATATTCAGCATACAATTCCATGTTGAACTTATATGATTCATGCTTGTCTAATGTTGTTACTAGCTCTTTCTATATTACGTTTTGAGCGTTCTCGAAAAACTTTTCCGGAATGACAAGACCCTCATCCTCATTTTGGAATATCAGGGTTTGAATTCTATTCCGGAAAGATGATCTTATGCATTTCAGAGCACCGTCTATTGTCATCCAACAATTCTTTTTATGTTTGATGGTTCTAACATGGCGATTCCAGTGTATTCCAGAAACATCTTCATTGCAATTGGTGTAACGTTCCCATTAGTAGCTTCGGCTGTTGATGATGCTGCGGCTAGTGATAATGATGATGGCGTTGCTACAGATGATGATGATGGTGCTGCTACAGATGTTGATGGCGTTGTTGATGATGATGATTTCGAGTGGATCAATTTTATGTGTCTGCGCATGTTATCTAGTCTTGGAAAATTTTGGCCACAATGTTCACACTGGTATACCACACTTTCATGTTGTCCTTGCACATGCCTTTTGTGGCTGCGCATTGCAGTGAACTCCTGTTCACAAACATTGCACATGAAGCTCGTCATTTTTATTTTTGTTACAAATATTTCACTTGCTTTTTAAATAGTATATGTAGCTATTTTTCTTTTTTTCTTCAGAATTTTCCTTGCTTGTGAATAATATTGACCACTTTCTTTTAAGTTTCTTTTTCAGAACTTTTTTTCAGAACTTTCACTTGATTGTAAATAATTAATTTTGTTCAGTTTTTAATTGTTATTAAATTTGTTTATATTTGATTAACTTTTTAAATAGTGTATTTAACTTTTTTCAGAATTTTCACTTAATTTCACAACTTTTTTCCGTTGTAGAGCGTTTTGAGACTTTAACGACACTTTTACAATTGACCCTTTATTTTCGATGTAGCTAATTTTATGCTTATGGATGTTTGTTTACATTATGATTCTATGCAAAAATTTCTAAAAGTCCGTTGAGATGAAGAAAGTTGAGATGAAGAAAGTTGAGATGAAGAAAAAAGAACAACAACAACGACATAGCAAACTACTACCCAGTCATTCACATCCATTCAAAGTTCAACATAAAACAAATTCGTACATGTTCTAAATGACTAATTGCGTTTGTTTACATTATGATTCTGTGCAAAAACAAAAATCTCAAGTACCACAAACGATACACAAGCGGGCAGAGATCAAGGCAGAGGAACACACCACACTCGCAACAGTCAGCACGCCGAGCTATGTATGTATGTCGGTCTGTCCGTCTCTCTGTATGTATGTCCGTCTCTATGTCCGTCTGTCTGTCAGTTTTGACACACTCATTTCCTCCCTCATCCCTCCCCTTCCTCCCTCCCTCCCCCTCCCTTCCAACTATCACTCTCTCGCTCACTCTCACATATCCATAGCACCTCACGGCAGCGCAGTCGCTACCATGCAAAGCGCACTCACGCAGCGTAGTCGCTACCTTGCGCCAGATCATACATATAACCACTACTAAGCTGGACCGCCGATTCTATCAAATTTAAACCGAGAGAAGTGGGTCATATCACCTTGGATAGTTATTTAAACACACTATCAGCAAATGTTATCAAAAAGGTAATAACGAGGAAAATCTGTTGCCATTGGCCTGTTAAAGCTTGGAATACTTTTCAGGCTTTTGGTTGGAGTTCTCACATTTGTTTCGACTTACGAAATATTAATGCCCTATTATTCCTCTACAAAATTAATGTATTTCTTTGAAAAAGTTTTGCAAATAGGCTGAGCTCATTATATATGAAAAACGGTCTAAAAAGGTATACTCAAATATCTCAGAAACCAGAGCCAATTTAGCAAAACTAGTACCAATTTCGTGATCAACGATCTCGATTTAATTAAAATTTACTACTGATTTCTGAGGCGCGTACTTACTGTTTCCGTGTTATTCACCGCAAATCGCTGTCGGCAATTCAATCGCTGGGCATAACATCATATTTCATTAATATTTACTTATTACATATATGTATATTATAGCCTGTTTCCATAAAAATATTTAATCCGGTTAAGGTGTTCGAAAATTGATCAGCTGATCTAGTGTTTCCATACATAATCCGGTCCGGGCTGTCAAGCCGAAAAGAAGAAATAAAGAGCTGTGTTTTGTGTTTGTATATTTACGCAGCTGTTTTTATAATTGTGCATCGCTTTAATTTATAATACAATGAATAAACCAACCATATACCTCCGGACCAACCATATACCCGTGGTGGGCCATATCCGCCGCCATCTCCCTATATATGTGGACATTTTTGCGGAGTCCACGCAGGTCGTCGATGTTTTCCTGCCAGAGGTCCAGCTACATATTTTCCGCCCCCATCGACCACAAAGTTCGCTTTGATGATTTCTGCATCTGAAATAGTTAAATTTTTGTCATTTATTAGATATTATACTTATTTAAATAAACATATTATTTACGACATAAAACAGTTACATTTGTTTTGACATTTGGCAGAATAGTTTGGTGGCACTTTCTCTTTCTAACTTATTGGTACTAGAAAAGGAGAAAGATAGGTTGTCTGTAATTCAGAAATTCGAAACAGAGCTGCAAACTAAAAACTCAGTCCAAAAACCGAATGCATTTGAGTTTAGCGCTGGAATCGCAACAACAATTTCAACGGAGTTAAAACAGTTTACGAGTGGTTTTGGGACTTAAAACAGTTTATTCCAAAAACCTGGAAACCATTTTATGGAAAACCATATTTCGGTGTGCTGCGCATCTGCGTGCACAACCCCCTCCCCCCCCCCCCTTCAGAAGCAGTACTGTTTAAGAAACCAATCAAACTATCGGCTGATGAAAAGTATAAGTTACTTAATTCCCCTAGATGATACAAGAATGTCCCTTTAAACATTTTTAGGATGCGGTTCCTTTCTAGTTTTGTTGAGAGTTGTGGATTGATCTTGCTTTTGCAATCACTCACGGTTGCGAAGTCCGGGTCCTGTGCCGAATTGCCAGAATCAAAATCCATCATGCAATTCAGTTTCAAAATATATAGTTTTCGTTTTCAAATAAAACTTTGAAGTTATTATTTTGACACACTAAATAATAATCTTACAAAGTTTTCACAATTTTCCACAGTCCCTCTTTCAACACTCGAGAACTAAATGATAGCAATACCATTTTTCCTGGAGTATTTATACACTTTCGTCAAACAAAATTCACTTTCATTCATAAAAATATGCATTTATTCAAAAATGTCTAATGTCTGATATGTCAAACTCTGTGGCTCTCTTTTATTTGAATTTGTATACCGCTGTCGGGTATATCGCCATGACACTTTTTGTTTACGTGTGAAGCCATAAGTTACTAAAAGAACAGGTAGACAAAATTAAGCCTTCGCCTTTCGCCCTAGAACAGAATTCCAAAATATTTTTTGGGGCGTGGCTTCCGTATAGAGGATATGGGCGTTTGAAGTGCGGGAATGCAAAATCTTTGGCGAGCGATAAGTCCCAAACTATTAGATCCCTATAGAGAAGATATATATACGGATTGAAAGAAAGTATTTGCACCTATCTTTTAAGTAATGCATATTTTTTCGATATTATCTATTGTTTAGGAGATATTTTAGTTTTAAGAAAAAAATGGTGCAGGTGCCATTATAAAACCTACCACTTATATGACAATTAAAATCAATAACCTTAAAGCCCATGATTTCCTCTTTTCAACGATATATACTATGTTGGAATTGCTCTAACAGTTCCGCCTACATTCACTGAAATATACGAAATTTGCATTTTATAAACCCCAAAATTTCCGTTTTTAGCGCCTAAAATTGGCCACAAAGCACTATTATGTTATGTAGCCGTTGTTTGACATACATCATGAAATATACATAAAATACTGTTTTTAAATAATCATCCCTTCTGCAACTGACCAACTCTTAAACTCTAATGGTAAGTATGCCATATTATTTATAGCTGAAAAGATAAAATTTTATAAATAGTGATTTTAATATATACCCTTATTGTCATATAAGAGGGAAGGGGAAGGTTTCTAATAGTACATACACCACTTTTTTCTTAAAACTCAATTATCTTCCATACCATAACCTTGACGGTGAAATGGTGTACTGGGGGCGTGGCAATTCCTTTCTTTTAACACCTCGAACACTAATGTTCCGTACTTAATTTCGGAATAAACCTTTAAAGAGGTGACGTTTCGCGACCTTCAAACGTCGATAGCACCCAAACGAATGGCACCCCCCAAAACTGGGCAGCTTATTACCGTTATAATGGTAACGTACCCAAATAACGGTAAAAAAGTTACAAAATCGGGGCAAAACCGATAAATAAAATTGTTCCCAAAATATAATACATTTATATTTCGTCTTCGTCGTATCTTATAAGGAATAAGTCCCTAAAAAGTTTTTTTTTAGTAAATACTGCTTTCCGGTATATTTCATATACTACAATATATTGCGCCTAGGAAAAAGTTCTTGACATTTTTCCGATAGGTGGGGTCACTGAACGCTTATTGGAAAGGTTACATTTCGTAACTGTCAATGTGTGAATAACGAATTTAGTGCAGAGGTTGGAAAGTAGTTTACGTTTGAAAATGGGAAAAAATAATGAAAAATTTGCACTATATTTTGCAGTATTATTACAACAAAGCATAAACGCTGTCTTCGGTGAGGGTGCTTTATCAAAATCTGCTGCGCGGAAATGGTTCGCTCATTTTCGTTCTGGTAATTTTAATGTGAAAGACATTGAGTCACGCTCTGATCGTTCAATCACTGAAAAAGCTGATGAAATTCTTGAAAAAGTCCATCAGGAGAAGCATATCAGCAGTGTCGATATTGGTATGGAGCTAGGCAATTAACCACAAAATTGTTCTAAACCATCTACACAAGGCTGGCTACCAAAAGAAGCTCGATATATGGGTTCCTCATACGTTGAGGGAGAAAACATGAAAGAATTGACATCTGCGATGCGCTGCTCAAACGCAATGAAATTTACCCTTTTTTGAAACGTGTCATAACCGGTAATGAGAAATGGGAGAGCCGTCACAAACGTTCGCAAAGCCAGGATTGACGCTGAAAAACTTAATGCTGTGTGTATGGTGCGTCTGGAAGGAGGAATCGTCCACCATGAGCTACTTTCAGTTGGTCGAAAAATTGATTCTCAACTCTATTGTGAAGATTACGCCAGGCAATTGAAATAGAACGGTCGAAATTGAGTAATAGGAAAGTGTTGCTTCCACCATGACAACGATCAACCACATATTTTGATGACCCGTCAAAAATTGCAAGAGTTTAATTGGGAAGTTCTGATGCATATGATCTTCTGATACACGCCACGAACTTTTTCCCAGACCCAATATACTCATACACACATTATAGGCGCCGCTAAAAAAAAGGCCAAGTAGCAATTTTGTCACATCAAATTAGTAAATTGTCAAAAATTCAGGAAAAATAGTTCAGTGTATGTGCGTGATACCTTATTTCCATTTATCTAGGTTTGATCAATGCATTCGTAATTCGAGTCAGCATTGACCCATACTCCATTTTACCATAATCACTTTGTCACCATCAAATGATTGGCATTTTTGAACAATCTATTAAAAATAACTTTGGAGCGAGGGCAGATTTGCAGCCTCATAATGGATATAGGCATTTTCGGTATTCACGCTTTTTGTTTTGTGCTTTTCGTATTTCGTTTTTCTGCAACGTCAAATATATAAAAACCTACGAGAAGCATAGAACAAAACGAGTGAAAAATAAAAAATAACTATCCATTATAGAGCTGTTAATTATAAAAATACAGATGAAGATGAAATGACTTAAAACTATATAGTTTTATTGCAAACTTACTCTATATGGGAGTACTATATACTTATACTCGTATGTACTCTAACCATACTGACACTTGAGAAAGAACTGATACTTGAAAAAGGACTTGGTACTTGAAAAAGAACTTGTTACTTGAAAGGTCTGGATACTTCGAAAGTTCAACTTCACAGTATTTGTTGTAGATCAGAAACATTGCTCTAGTAAGAGCGCTTAACGTTGTAATCGCCGCTTAGCTTTTGGCAAACCGTTTAGCAATGCTTGTTGTCATCACCACATACTTATGGGCATATACAATGCTTAAAACTTGAAGACAGTAAACGGTTTAGGTCTGCAGAACGCGAATGCTGATATACCTTTAAGTTGCACTATAAAATAGTAAAGTAGCAAAGCAAAACTACATGTGTATGTAATTACTAGGGTGGACTTTATTTTTCGACCATAATATTTTTACCACGCCGCCCTCTAAACTTGTACTATTTCATGAAAAAGTAATTTGTAGAAAATTTCAGATCGATTTGACGTCGTGAAGACGTGGCACATCGAAAACAAAGTTTTGAAATAGAAAAAAAAAAAAATAAACTTGTGTTTTATTACTGGTGCAAAAATATGGAAAAAGATCGCTCTGCTAGATGAGGTCCACCCTAGTAATTACATTCTGTGGCCTAGATAAAAACAACAGTGGAGCTTCGTGACCGCGATAAAGCATCGCGCTAAATTAAAAATAGTAATAAAATAAAAATATTAATTAAAAATACAGTGCGCTCGGGAAAACGTCAACTAATTAAAACCTCGGGTGTTGACGTTTAAGAAATTGTTGACGTTTATGAATGTAGAAACTTTTAATAAAAAACATATTTTTAGTGTGCTTTAAAACGTTTTTATTGACTATAAACTAAAACGAAACATAAACAAATACAACCAGTAAGAAAGCTATATTCGGCCTGGCCGAATCTTAGATACCCTACACCTAAAAGTTTTAAAAAAAGTGCCGAAGCTAGGATGGGGCGGGGGTGGCGGTCCACTCTGGGCGGCACAATGTCGGGGGCGGCAGTTGTGGAAATCAAGTATTGACTTATTGCATTCTAGGCATTTTTGGGGCTACAAGTTGATTAACCGTTCCGGGCTCCATGAGACCTAGCGACGCCTCTGTATAAGTAGTAGGCGTGGTCATTACCTTTTTCATAAAAAAATAACTAGCTTAGTTGTTTTTATAATTGTGTTCATTTAAACTTTATTTCCGTGGTAATAAACTTTTTTTCATACTGCTATACTGTATATGTAGTGTAAAAGTGGGCGGACCGCACCCAGTTTTGATGTAATAATGTTTTTTTGTGAAACAAGTTGTTATCTTAAGTTTTATTCAGGAAGTTTATATATTTAACAATATAACCCTCTTTTGCCTGTGTAATCTAAAAGTGGGCGGATCACGCCCATATTTGGCACATTCACGGATAATGCTACTCTATATCCAGGAATGAAATTTTGTTGTAATAGCTCAAAAACGAACGCTGATATCACATTTTTAATAAAAAATAGGCGTGGCCGTGGACCGATTTTGCCCATTTTCAATACCAACCTGCCCACCACATAAAACAATATATCTGCAAAGTTTCATCACGATATCTTCATTGGTTCTCCTGTGATCGTGATTTCAACAGACAGACAGACAGACAGACGGACGGACATGGATAAATCGACTCAGGAGGTCACGCTGATCAAGAATATATATACTTTTCTATACCCATCGTCTCTAGTTCTATGCGTTACACATTTCGTTACAAAGTGAATATACCCTTACCTTAAGGTGTAGGGTATAAAAAAGGAAGAAAAAAGGTTTTCAGCCTAAGTAAAACCACAGAATAAATAGTATACAGAAGTCGCATCTCGGCCTTTGATGCTTTTTCGCTTTATGGTGCGGTCGGAACAATTGAGGGGAGATCAAATAACGAGAGAGCAAACGTGAACAAAGAGAAGCAACGAGAGAGCAAGCATAAAACGTTTATGTGTGCGTACATCTGTTTTGCTAGACTGCGTCGTTAATTAACGTGGTGTTGACAAAATTTTGTTTCAAGCCTTTGATTTCTGTATTTTGGTTTTCTTCCCTTGAAAGTTTTATATTTTACATTGCATAGCTATGTGCAGTATTAACAGGAGTTACTGGTTAATTGTAGTACTCTAGTAAAAAATTACTAGAGAAAAATTAAATATTGCCGGCACTTTGAATCAACAGCGGCGGTATTTCATTTTGAAAGAAAATTTTACTGTCATTATACACAAAATAGGGTATTTCGAAAGTATCTCCCAATTCCTGTTAGAGGACATTTGGTTACAAGTTACAACTTTAACTATGATGCCAAAAGTGTTCAAAAATGTTAAATTTCGTAAAATGATCTTCTTTAGTATATTGGCAGAAAGTCCATTTTTGGAAACAAAATAATTAAATGTAAGCGCCCAGTTGGAAAGCATTGATTGGTCTGTCCCTTCAACCGCATTTTTCTCAAACCCATTTTTTCAAACTAAATCTAGTTTGGAATTTTATCGCAATTCCCTTCTAATCGCCATTTCATCCATGAGCAGAATCAAATGATCATTTCGTACTGGTTCAAATCCCAAGCACTTCTTTTTTATTAACTCCAACTTCCTACGGGCGGAAGAGCTGAGGGGAAGATCAAAAAACATGTGAAGCTTCGAGAGAGCTTGTTTTGCGAAAGAAATCTCTTTCTGAGGTACACTGAGAAGATGGAAGCACAGGCGGCGCACCAATAAAAAAAAGGAAAAATAACCATAAACATTAATGGGAATGATATTGTAGTTAATATTGATCAACAAATCAGACATTGTGTTTCGCCTAAATTATTTTCAAAAAACAAAAAGTGATTCTCCCATTCCTTATTAAATATTTTTCACAGTGCATACATAAAAAAGCGAAGTACGATGTTGCTTGCTTGAAGTTTGTACGTCGACTGACTGATCTTTATCGGATCGATCGCTAATGTCGGTGTGAAAAAACGACGAGTGCTGTCGTGTATATGTGAATAGCCGAGAGAAAAACGATTGCACGATTACTCTCTGTTCAATAGGGTGCCAATATTGGAACCAAAGACTACGAGACTGGAAACTCTTTTTTCGCTTTGAATGTGTTGTTGAAATCAGGCTGGGGTGTTGTAGATTACAAAAACAAAACGCATGTAATTTTGACAGTTCGGGAACGAATTTTGACAGTCCGGGAATTTGTTTACAAAATATTTTGAGAGAGGAATGCAACTCTTGTTCTTCTTCACAACAATAAGCCAGAAATATGATTTTTCAAATACGTAAAAAAGACCAAGGAGCCAGTTTTAAAAGCAACGCACGCTTCTAGAAATGTACATGAAACTTTTTTTAAGTCTTATAATTGCACAATATTGAATATTTTGCAAGTAAAACTAAGTTAAAATTCATAAAAATTACTCATTTCACAAATTTAGTCAGCTGTTTTTAACCTACCACGCGTATTTTTAGCCGAAAGAGATGCCAACGTATTCAACATGTTTTGTTGAATATTGATCTGTGATTTAGTTTAATATTTACTGAATTGTGATTTTAGTTCTTTTGGTCTTTAATTTAAACGAATTTACTTTTAAATGCATGAATTGAGAATTTGTTTATGTTTAATTAATTTTAATTTAAATATATGAATTGTAAATTTATTTGTGTTAATACATTTTAATTTAAATAAAAGAGAAATGAAAAATTACAAAAATAAATAAGTTTACATTACTTTTTAATATTTCCAAACAGCTTAGAAATCGTCAAAACCTCGAGAACTTATAAATGGAAAGTAGTTTTTCTATTAATGTTTACTTAAAAACAAAAAAAATAATTAGTAATAAAGTTGTGTCATTGGTATCCCTGCCACTAACTCACCCCATCATTTTGTGGTGGTGTGGTAACAAAGCAAAACGGTTTACCTTTTCAGATATCATGCTTTGTGATAGCCTGTTTTAGCTTGTAACAAGACGACAATTTCACCATAAAATTCACATACACTGTATGTGAACACGCGGACGGACATTTTTTTGAGCTCTCTCACGAAATAAGAGGAGTTTCCAGTCTTGTAGTCTTTGATACGTACTTAAGTGAAATCTGATCAAATTTCAGACAAAGAAGACAAATCGCACCGTTCTCCTCATCGCCCGCTGTACGACACAAATTGATCGATTCTTTCTTTCGCACATTATCTGCCCTACGAGTGTTGGATCGATTAACTCCTCTTACGCATATTCGCTTGCATTGTTAGTGCAAAATAACAGAAGCAAAGTCGATCTTCCGATTCCTTCATACTCATTAAAAAAGATCTTCCGAACCACTCACTCCTTAGTAGATCATTCAATTTTGCTTTGCTACGAGCTCAGGAGTCTTCAGTTCGCAGTCAAAGTGGTCGACCGCGATATCGACCAGTTTTTCGACCTGAGCTTAACTCGACTCATTCAAACTAAATGTTGATAGCATCATTGGTCTCGTGAAATCTCTTTATGTATTAATACTCTTTGATGTGTGTTCCAAAGGACTTTATATACATTTATTTACTATTTAAACTATTTAACTATTTTAACTATTTAAAAACGAATATATCAAATATGTGAGAAAATTATTTTATATTTGCAATGCAATTCTTTGTTATATAATATTAAGGAAAAAATCCTGAAAGTAAAATACCTTTCAAAACATCTTAAACAATCGCCATCTTCTGAATTGGTCAATAAGTTAGGATTGGTCAAAATTATAAAAATGAAGCAATAGCCTTAAAATTTAAAAAAAATTTAAAACAAACTGGAATGTTAATAGCAATTCTGAAATTCTTTCAAAGAACCAACTATAACTTACTTCAGTTTTCTAATTTTCCAGAACTTTAGAAAATTCTTTCCTCTGTGAATAAAAAGTAATTCGTTGTATTTGAGAGTTAAATAATAAAAAAAACGTTTTAAATGTCGATTAAATACAAAGTATATTAAAACATTTCTTTGAAAGTTTGCACAAAATTTTGCTTCACGCATTGTAATTTCATAGCCGTCCAAAACAGAAGTTAAATTGTCCAGAGTTAATGTACATTGAAGATAATTTGACCGTTTGTCTTCCTGAAAAAATAAAATATATAAATGAAAAAGTTCATTAAGTTCGAGTGGTTGTTAAACAGCTTATCTGTAAATAATTGACATCCATTCATTCATTCATTGCACCAAGTTGGTATCTCAAAACAACGGGATCTACTAAGGTGTATACAATAAAATTGATACATATTCCGGGGTGCGAGTCTGGGGAGTTTCTAAAAAAATTCAAGAATGGGGTCTGAGTCTGGTGAGTTTCTACACTAAAACGTCATCAATTATCGAGTTTTCACGAACACTACCATACAAAAACACAACCACCAACATGCGATTTGACAACCAGAGTTGCACTTTTTAGAAGTTTCCTATCTCATTATCTCTGACTACGAGCTCCACTTGTTGTTTCAGTTCCGAGTTTATTTTTTCTTTCAATATGCTTAACGGAATATCTTCCTCCGGATCTGTCTCATTTTCCGTGAAACGCAAAACAGTTTGCCAGCATTTTGCCAATGTATCTTTGCTAACTTTATTCCATGCGGCTTCTAAAAGCATAACACAATCCCTTAATGCAGTGGTCGGCAAACTTATAAGCCAAAGAGCCAAATATAAACATTACAACAATTTTTTTCAAAATGGAAGCCAAATCTGCTTGTTTGGTAAATTTTTATTACACTAATTAAGTAGTACACTAAATAAAACCAAACTTCATACTTAATAAATATTTATTAATGCGAACAATGTGCTTGCATTTCCACATTCGGCTCTGGAGCCGCACTTTGCCGATCACTGCCTTAATGTAACAGCTTTCATCGAATCTACTAGATATGATTTTTTTGCTGCTATCATGGCTAGAAGACTGTTTCTATAATACAGCTTCGTTATTTTCATTGCGTTTTGATCCATTGGTTGTATTAGTGGGGTTACATTCGGAGGAAAAAACATTACAATTATGTTTCCATCTTCCGTTTTAAGCTCTAATTCACTTGGATGAGACGGAGCATTGTCTATCAGAAGGAGCGCTTTAACTGGCAAGTTCTTTTTTAAAAGAAAATCTGTTACCTAAAATTAGAAAATCTTAGCTATTCTGCAGCAGAACAGAAATGTATTAACCTGTCGCACAAAGGATTTGTGAAACCAATCGCAGAAAATAGGTGATGTCTCCATGAGGACTTGGAACTCTTGTACTCAGTTGGACAGTTAAAATTTTTGAAAACGCGTGGATTTTTTGCCTTCCCAATCACCAACAATTTAAGCTTCTGATTTGATAACTTGTCGGTTTGTTCCGTAACCCGTTCTGACTTCGCCTGGCTAGCTCTTGTCAGGGCGCTGTTCTCAACCCTGTTAGAACAGGTCTCGGCAGTTACAATAACACTGCATCAATCTCCTTTATCTGCCCACCAATCCCCTTCAAGTACACTTTAGCAAGTCATTTCAATATTTCCTTTTTTTCTTTCTATATTTAAAAAAAATCCAATAACAAAATTACCATCTTACATATACATATGCTATAGTTGCATTCACATTTAGCAACCATATATTTCTTAAATTAAACACAAGTTCTCTTCTTCTTCTTTTGGATTATTAAGCGCCGCAGTGACAGGCGCTCCTGTTCCTGAATTTGTTGCTGAATCTTTATGAACAAAACTACTCTATCCAACCTTCTCTCCACAGGTTCCCCACTATCCCTAAGGAGCTCCCTAAAGGACTGAGAGATTAATTTACGGGCGGTCTCTATGGCCTCCACCCCCCTCTTTCTCCCTTTACACGACAGTGAATTACGAGGACTTGCTGCACTTTTACACACACATGAACAAATAGAAGTTTCCAATAGTGTTATAATATTAATACATATATAAGCGACATGATAAATTACACCTAAAATCCTAATAAATTAAATTAAATTAAATAAATTAAAATTAAATGTAATAATTAAATTGAATTAAATCATTTTAATTATACTAATAAATAAATTTAAAGTAAATTTTTTTTTTTATAAAGATTAAAACTAATTAAATAAATTTTAAAAAAACAGTAGTGAACAACTTTTAATAGCGGCAGAGCAAAAGTTATGTGTATACATGCAAAAATTTGGGGCTTTTTGTTGTTCGCCTGCTGACGCTGGTATATATATATAGTATATGTAATTTTTTTGTATATCAAAAAAAAATTCTCTTTTTTTTTCTTTTCTTTTATGAATTTTTCAATTGTTAGAGCAAACAAGACTTTAATTTTGTGTACTGTGCTTCTTACTTAGCACGTTGCTGTGGTGAAATTCTGACAAAATCATACTAATATTAATAGCGAGTTTTTCTACTAATTCCCTTCTGTACATGTATGCATATATACATATATATATATAGGTGTATACTGATCTGTGGCTCCCGGATATCCCTCTGTTTCTGTTCCTGGCCGCTGTCAGCCGCTACCTTCCTTGAGGTTTTACTTCTGTAGATGATTTTGTGCTCTTCGACCTCAGTTTCTTTTTTTTCAGTGCGATCCCAGTTCCGGTGCCGGCTTGCTTGGGTCGCCTGTGAATCTTCCTAGTTTTCCTTTCCTTCCCGCACTGCCGAAAGCAATCACTTAATTTCCTTTTTTTTTCTTTATATGATTTAATTTAAACTGATTTTTACTTTTAGTTGATTAATTTTAGGACTTTAATTTTTTACGGTCTTTTCTTCGGACAGCACGGTCTTTTAGGTTTCGCGGTTCACTTGCCAATCTTTCATCCAGACTTTCCTCTCTTCCGCGTAACCTCTGTACCTTTTCATTTGTTCCTCACCTGATCTCCCAGCAAAATCGTATACCTCCTAAAACTATATTTTCTATTTGCGGAACTTTTCCCTGTATATACTCGTATATATTTATATATGTACATATATAACAACTATCATGTATTTGAAATGTTCGAAATATCAAAAAAGAAATTCTCCCTAGATATCTACCGTTGTTGCTACGTGAATATACATGCCATTTTTATTCTATCACAAAAAAATTCCGGTTCAGACAGAAATTTTCTCAACCCTATAGTTTTATCCCGCCACCCTACCAGGAGATCATGTTTCGCAGTTGCTTATTGTCTTTGCTTTTCATTTTCCCGTCTCTCCTATTTCTTCCTATAAAGTTTTTGCCTCATTCATAAATGGTTCCTTATATTTGTTGTTCTAATACTTGCGATTGGGAATTCTCTTACAACGGATACTGCTATCCTCTCTCACACTACGAAAGAGCGTAGCCGAGTTTGCCGACTCAACTCACGGCTGTCACAGAGTATGGTAAGTATTTCGGAAACAAAAGATGGAAATTGTAGTTATTCTATAATGTAAGAATAGCAGGTAAGAATAAGACAATAAGGTAATGTCAAATTTTCTTTCTTTAATGTCAAGGAAATAGGCTACACGCAACAAAACACTGCATTTGGAAAGCCTTTGGCTGCAACAAGTGTTCTTTAATGCAGCGGTGCCCAACGTAGGCCTTCGCCCACATCACCCCTACGAAGTCTCATGCTTCTAACTAAGCTAGCCGGTTCATCGTGGTCACGTGGTATCTTGTTTCATGCAAACAATATGCAGGGACGTATATCGGATCCTATGCATCTTAAGCGTTTACTTTGTGTCAATTCATGCTTTCAGGTGCTGGTGTCACCATCTTCAGATACAAAAAAAAACAAAAAACTGCAGGACTGCGTGCATCGAGCCTTCGTCCACAAGAAATTCCTATGCCTCCCTGCGCCACACGCCCTAGTTCTACACTAGGCAACATCAACATGTAAGGTGTAAATATTGCAGATTTCTTAATTACTATTATTGCACTAGTATATTGCGTGGATTTCTATTGCACATTTTATTGTTTTAGATCTTTTGCATGGTAGATGCCTAAGAGTTTAACTTGCAGATTTTCTACTTCATACATATTGTTTCCTACAGTTGTAACTATTCGACATTTTGTGAACTTGGGACAGAATTTAGCATTTATATTGCTTTTAAAATCACTAAGTACGAAATTGCGTTTGTAAACCTCCTGACCTGTCTCAAATTGAACATTTCTTTTGCGCTTATTGTATCTCTGTGAACTAATCTGATACGCATTATGGAGATTTCGCTTAATTCTATTCCTCCATAGTTCCAATCTGTCTTCTCGGTTTATTATATCTATTGCTGGGTCGTTTAATGACTGCAATTTGCGGGCTAAATGGTAATCTGTTCCCTTCAGAAACATATTGTATACGAATAGAGCAAAAACGGACTTACACCGGTTGCTGAATGTACGGATGTGCGCAACGCACATTCAATTTCGGGCAGGAACATGTCCCAATCGCGATGGTCGTTTTCTAAATATGCTCTAATAGCTGCTAGCACTGAGCGATTAACTCTTTCGGCTGCATTTGATTGTGGGGAATACAACGCTGTTCTCAGGTGTTTTATTTTGAACATTTCTATCATACTGGAGAATTCTTTTGAAACAAATTGCTTACCATTATCACTATGTATGATTTCCGGCACCCCAAATTTATAGAACACTTCCTGTACTAGGAAATCAACCACTTCTTTAGCCCTCGCTTCTTTCATGGCTTTCAGGAAAGTGAATTTAGAAAAGTGGTCCACTACTATAAAGATGTGAGTATTGCCTTTTTTGAACGCGGGTATTTCCCTATAAAATCTATGTATAACTTTTGAAACGGCCGATCAGTATTCACTTCCTGTCCTATTCCTGGCCGCATTTCCTGATTTGAGGCTTTCGTCTCCTTACAAACCCTACAGTTCCTTACAAACGTCTGTACATGTGTTGTCATTCTCGGCCAGTAATACAACTGTCTTAACCTATACAACGTTTTTGTTATACCACCGTGCGCTGACGTGGCTGGATTATGGGCTTTTTCGATGAGAGTAGATGTCAACCCTTCTGGTACCCACAACTCGAACTCAGTGCGTTTGAAAATCATTCCATTTTCAACCTTGAGATCTGGCAACCTTTCTCCCTTCTCGTTTACTACAGCTACCAATTGCAAATACTCAGGGGATTCGAATTCCGTAGTTTCAATTCCCATCAACATTTCTCCTGACAATTCAGTCTCTTCGAACGCCCTCGACAATGTATCTGGTACTATGTTCTTTGAACCTTTACGGTGTTCGATTTTAAAGTTGAAGTTTTGTAATTGTAACGACCACCGAGCCAACCAACCGCTCAAATCTTTCAGTGACATTAGCCACTTGAGACTTGCGTGATCAGTTATAACTGTGAATGGCATCATTTCGACATACGGACGAAATTTTTTTATGGCAAGAACCGCCGCTAAACACTCCTTTTCCGTAACGCTATAGTTACGCTGATGACCATTTAGTTTCTGGGAAAAGAATGCTACAGGACGCTCATTTTTATTTAATCCAGCTGAAACAATACTGTACCTACTCCAACGTCAGACGCGTCGCACTGGATGTAAAAACGCTTGTTGAAATCTGCGTGTTTTAATACCGGAGCAGTTATCAACGCTTGCTTCAATTTGTGAAAAGCTTCAATTGCAGCACTTGTCATCGCGAATTTACTTCCTTTTTTCAAGGTGTCGCTAAGCGGAGCGGAAATCGCAGAAAAGTTCGGAATAAACCGTCGATACCACCCTGCGGTTCCCAAAAACCTTCGCATCTCTCTTGTTGACCTAGGGACAGGAATTCGATCAATTGCTGCTACTTTCTCGGGGTCTGTTCGTAAGTATCCACCACCTACCACAAAACCTAAGTATTTTAATTCTTTGAAGCAAAACTTGGATTTTTTTAACCCTATCGTGAGATTTGCATCGTTCAGGCACTTGGCTACTTCTTTAAGGATATTTATATGTGTTTCAAAATCTGAAGCAATTATTAGAAGGTCATCTAGATACACAAACTCGTTTGGTTTTAATCTTTCTGGGATAACCTTGTCCATTAAACGACATAACCTTTGTGCAGCATTGCACAGACCAAACGGCATAACTCGAAATTGGTACAAAGGACGACCGGGTATGGTAAACGCTGTGTACTCTTTCGATGTTTCTTCCAGTTCAATCTGCCAGAAGGCATATTTCAAGTCCACACTGCTTATGACATGGGTATAGTCAATTCGGCTCAATATTCCCTCTATATTTTGTAGTGGATAGGCGTCTTTTATGGTTAGTTGGTTTAATTTTCGTGCATCTAAGCAAAAGCGATTGTTCTCCGGTTTGCGAACGATTGTGGTGCGATTACTCCATGCGCTGTTACTTTCTTCGATCACGCCTAGCTCCAGCATCTTGTCGACCTCTTCATAAACAATAGCTTGCACTGCTGGCGAGATCGGATAATATTTTTCTTTTACCGGATTTACATTTTCAACTAATTGTATGCTATGCCTTTCTAATTTCGTATGACCTAGGCCATGCTGCTGAAACGTAAGAAACAACTTCTTTACCTCATCTAGTTGTCTACTCTGCTCTTCAGTCAATTCGTGCATGTTTATGTCTTGTTGTTCTGAGGCTTTCACTTCAACCTCGATTTCTGCAACCCCTACTACATCTGCAGCTAATTTAAAAGTAAGCCAAAAATCTATAACAAGGTACACTTCTTGTTCCAAGTCAGGACACAAGTAGAATGCTACCACCTCTTCGTCACCTTTGAATTGCACAGGCGTCTCTACTTTGCCGAGTATTCTCTGCTTGTGTCCCGCCACTGTTTTGACTATTGAGTAAAACGGACGAACGGTAAGCTCAAGATCTTCCACCAATTCTCGGCATCCTCGGCCTAATATGCTCACTGATGCCCCAGTATCTAACAGTCCGTGTATCTTCTTTTCCTTAAGCTCTATTTCAGCAAAAACCCTAGGATCATTTTCATTCGATTGGCCTATAGCCGCTACTACCTGTTGCTTTATGACTTTACGTTTTACATATCCTTCTCTTGCTTTACGAATTCTCTTCGTCATCGCTAACCTTTTTTCCACCCCGAAAATCCTATTTCTCACCTCATCGTATTTTTGCTTGCGCGCATCATATGATTTATTCATATTTACTTGCCCTAATTTAGTTGCCTTATAACTAGTATTTTGTTCATTTTCTGGATTATTTGATTTTCTACATAAAACACTAACTTTCTTAATCTTTTCAGCTTCGCATCTTTCAATCTCTTGTATTCTTTCTTCTAGTTCTGCATTTCGTTGGTCTTGTTCACTCTCCATGGGTTCACGGGGTTTTGTTGGGAACGCGACACTCCCGCTGGAACCGCGCTCCTTTTGCCGTTTCCCTTCGAACATGTCGGACATTTCGGCGTGATTACATCCACTAAACCACATTTATAGCAGAAGACGCTACGCTGCGGAGACTCACAGTCCAAATAGACATGGCCTGGTTGCCTGCAGTTCCAACATACTAAAGCTTTTGCGGCACTCTGGTTTGGCATTTTGTTATTTTTTTGAGATCCCATTGTAACCTCATTAATTTCTTCAGGCTGACTGTACTCCATGTCGTCATACCCGTCTTGCCTCTGCACAGTAAACTCATTGACGTGGCGTGGGTAGCTCGCATTTGGTTGTGTCCAACTACGCGTTTCTCGTGTCGGGCAATTCTTCTCAATATCATTGCACTCCTCGCGTAGTTGTTCAACAGACATAATCGTCATCGGGTATACCAACCTAGTTATGTAATCCCTAAGATTTATTTTGATTATTTTTATTATTCGCATTTCAGGAAGAGGATTTAGAAAACGTGAACAAATTTTTCCCACTGCATGAAAGAAAGTGTCCACTGACTCTCCCGGCTGTTGCTTACGCTCTTTCAATTCAGTCATAACATCATAGTCTGACCGATTCGACTGAAATCTACGAATTAGCGCATATTTCAAGGTTGGCCAGTCTGTCCTCACATTGGACTTGATGAATAACCAATACCATTCTTTCGCTTCACCTGACAGAAGCAAATGGAAATCCCTCACCACTTCTCGCCAAGTGTAATTATATTGCGGTTGTAAGTGCTCAACACGAAATATAAAATCTTCTACTGAGATGCCATTCTTCTGTCCGTCGAATACTAAACCCCACTTTTCTATTTTTATTACGTTTGGAACCATATATTGCGCGTGCTGATTGCTTCCGTTACCGCGGGAATTCCAAGGAGCGTTATTTGAAACATATCTCCCACCCGACGTAGGCGGAAATTGTGCGTGAAAATTTTCTCCCTTCGCTCCTACATTTTGGTTATGGTGCCATCCACCCGGTTGCTGTACATGATCTCTAGCTGCATTTCCCCACACTGCGCTCCTACCAAGCCACTCATTACCGCGCATTGTGTATTTCAACGCAGCACCAGACTGATAATCTTCAGCCGTCGCCCACCTATTACTGTTATTGCTAGTGTTTTCTCGCTCCCTAGCTATATTGTTCATATTTTGCGCCTTTTCTATCGGTCTCATCATCTCTTTGACTTGCCCCATAATCTCAGCCATTCCTGCTCCTATACCTTCTTGTACATTCTTTTCTATTACTGCCTTTAAGGATGCGTGTATTTCTTGGCACGCTTCTGAAACCATGTTGTTAATTTGGTTTGGATTTTCACAAACGCCAATGGAACTCAAATTGGGATCAGAGGACCAATGTCGACCATCTATATTGTTGTTAGGATTCGCTTGATCTTTAGCTGGGTGAGATGTTACGCTTGTGGTCGTTTTAGGAACCGCACCACGGGGTGCGTTCACCTGTCGGTTTGGTGGTTCGTTTACGGATTTAGGCATTATCAGTGTTTGTGACAAATCTATGTAGAAATCGTTACCTACTCCACTCGCTTCCTCTAACTCTATCTCCATAGGCCTATCAATTTGTTTATGGGGTGTATTGTCCTTGTGATGTTTTATTTGGGGAGACGATCTCTTCAGATCAAACTGTACGTGCCTTCTCCTCTTCGTTAAGTTTGCTCTATCTTTTGGATCTATCTTGCTCATTCTCTCCCCTCAACTCTTACTGACTCAAAGTTCTCGCACCCACTTCGCAAAACTGATTCAGACAAAAAAAAACCAAGCTTACAATGCAAATCCGGAGAACAGGAATCACTAGACATTCAAACACCAGCGAAACTGTATCTCCTGGTACACTATCACCTATGATCTTAAAACTGATGACCACACAGATTCTCGATCACGACACTATGTTTTCAAAACAAACAATTTATAATTAGATGTATGGTAATTATTTTTATCCAGAGAAATTATAAATATAATAGTAAGCGAAATATTAATATAATAATTATAATAACCAAAGCATATACTATTTGCTTAACCCACCAATATAATAATACTAACAAATAATTAAATAAACAAACCAAATAAATAATAATTAAAAAAAATACTAATATAATAAAAATCTTTAACAAAATATGTAGTACTCACATACTCATAACACTGTTATAACAGAATTAAACAACGTACGTGGTAATTTAATACTCTCACTAACTATAAATGAGATATTGTTTTACACAAAAAAAGAATTATTTTAAATTATGTGTAATTGTAAAACACGACAATTCAATTTCTTTTTCTTTTCTTTCGTTTCTAGATAACCACGAAAATACAAAAAAGAATAAAGCAACTTGTTAAATTTTCATCTTTAGGACAATTTTCATACAGGGGTTTGGTTGGCGAGAAGATGATGCAAAAAAAAAGTGAAACTTCAACAGGAAAGAAAGACACATTTATATTTTCTTGAATTTTTTCTATCTATTGACTCACAAAATCTCCTTTCAGGTGAATTCTTCAAAATGTTCGATTTTCGCGATGAGGTGTTCTTCGCGATTTTCATTCTCCGTGCGTTTGGATTTGACTGACTTCTGTCATTCCAAGCTTTCGACTCTGGCCGTACGTTTTCTATTCATAGGGCTTCGTCATCTGTGCAATGAGATTTGACTTTGATGACAATCTGAGCCATCAGAACTCGGAAACTCTGCGGATGGACCGTTCTCCTTACCTACCAACACTTTTTTTTTCTTTGATCTTTCGACCACAGCTCTTCGTCGCCCGTGCCTACGCAATTCGATGCTATTGGACTTTGCCTTCGGTAGCTTATCCAAGCCATCGGTTTTTGGAGACACGGGAGAAGCCCGTCGCGACTTCTATAAAAAACCGTGATTTACTTCGTACGTTCCCATTTCTGCCTGCGGTTGTTCTTACACAGCGCTTCCTTTACTCGATGCAGTTCGACCTAGCTAGTTAGCCATTCCAAGCCATCGAGCGTGGGGAAGCCATGTGGAAGAAAAAAAAACGCAAAGCCCACTTCTACCATATTTTACGAACTTAAAAAAAAACACAACAAACAATCGAATCTGGTTTAGCCCGCTGTTGCTCGTCCGCAGCGTTTCTCTCACCGGTGCAATTGGACTTGGCTTATTCTGCCAGTCCAAGCTCAGGAAAACCTGCGGAGGAGAAAAAACTAATTTATTTTATCACAAAAAAGAAACTTAACAAATCATAGTTTCGGCCTGCGGCTACTCATCCGAGGTCCCTCCTTTGCACGCGCTATTGTACTTGGCTGCTTTGCCCGATCAAGCCGTCATGCTCGGGAGACGCCGCCGAAAAGAAACCGCAAGTCCGCTTTCATTTGGGCGCCATATTGTTAACTTGCCGGTTTGTTTCGTAACCCGTTCTGACTTCGCCTGGCTAGCTCTTGTCAGGGCGCTGTTCTCAACCCTGTCAGAACAGGTCTCGGCAGTTACAATAACCTCCGTTTCCGGAAGCTGTCTTCCTTTCTCTCTTCCCCGCTCTACATTGCATCAATCTCCTTTATCTGCCCACCAAACCCCCTTCAAGTACACTTTAGCAAGTCATTTCAACATTTCCTTTTTTTCTTTCTATATTTAAAAAAATCCAATAACAAAATGTACCATCTTACATCTACATATGCTATAGTTGCATTCACATTTAGCAACCAAATATTTCTTAAATTAAACACAAGTTCTCTTCTTCTTCTTTTGGATTATTAAGCGCCGCAGTCACAGGCGCTCCTGTTCCTGAATTTGTTCCTGAATCTTTATGAACAAAACTACTCTATCCAACCTTCTCTCCACAGGTTCCCCACTATCCCTAAGGAGCTCCCTAAAGGACTGAGAGATTAATTTACGGGCGGTCTCTATGGGCTCCACCCCCTCTTTCTCCCTTTACACGACAGTGAATTACGAGGACTTGCTGCACTTTTACACACACATGAACAAATCGAAGTTTCTAATAGTGTTATAATATTAATACATATAGAAGCGACATGATAAATTACACCTAAAATCCAAATATATTAAATTAAATTAAATAAATTAAAATTAAATGTAATAATTAAATTGAATTAAATCATTTTAATTATACTAATAAATAAATTTAAAGTAAATTTTTTTTTTTATAAAGATTAAAACTAATTAAATAAATTTTAAAAAAACAGTAGTGAACAACTTTAAATAGCGGCAGAGCAAAAGTTATATGTATACATGCAAAAATTTGGCGCTTTTTGTTGTTCGCCTGCCGACGCTGGTATATATATATAGTATATGTAATTTTTTTGTATATAAAAAAAAAATTCTCTTTTTTTTTCTTTTCTTTTATGAATTTTTCAATTGTTAGAGCAAACAAGACTTTTTAATTTTGTGTACTGTGCTTCTTACTTAGCACGTTGCTGTGGTGAAATTCTGACAAAATCATACTAATATTAATAGCGAGTTTTTCTGCTAACTCCCTTCTGTACATGTCTGCATATATACATATATATATATATATAGGTGTATACTGATCTGTGGCTCCCGGATATCCCTCTGTTTCTGTTCCTGGCCGCTGTCAGGCGCTACCTTCCTTGAGGTTTTACTTCTGTAGATGATTTTGTGCTCTTCAACCTCAGTTTCTTTTTTTTTCAGTGCGATCCCAGTTCCGGTGCCGGCTTGCTTGGGTCGCCTGTGAATCTTCCTAGTTTTCCTTTCCTTCCCGCACCACCGAAAGCAATCACTTAATTTCCTTTTTTTTTCTTTATATGATTTAATTTAAACTGATTTTTACTTTTAGTTGATTAATTTTAGGACTTTAATTTTTTACGGTCTTTTCTTCGGACAGCACGGTCTTTTAGGTTTCGCGGTTCACTTGCCAATCTTTCATCCAGACTTTCCTCTCTTCCGCGTAACCTCTGTACCTTTTCATTTGTTCCTCACCTGATCTCCCAGCAAAATCGTATACCTCCTCAAACTATATTTTCTATTTGCGGAACTTTTCCCTGTATATACTCGTATATATTTATATATGTACATATATAACAACTATCATGTATTTGAAATGTTCGAAATATCAAAAAAGAAATTCTCCCTAGATATCTACCGTTGTTGCTACGTGAATATACATGCCATTTTTATTCTATCACAAAAAAATTCCGGTTCAACAGACATTTTCTCAACCCTATAGTTTTATCCCGCCACCCTACCAGGAGATCATGTTTCGCAGTTGCTTATTGTCTTTGTTTTTCATTTTCCCGTCTCTCCTATTTCTTCCTATAAAGTTTTTGCCTCATTCATAAATGGCTCCTTATATTTGTTGTTCTAATACTTGCGATTGGCAATTCTCTTACAACGGATACTGCTATCCTCTCTCACACTACGAAAGAGCGTAGCCGAGGTTGCCGACTCAACTGACGGCTGTCACAGAGTATGGTAAGTATTTCGGAAACAAAAGATGGAAATTGTAGTTATTTTTTTCGGGTTCTATTACTTAAAATAAAGTAATGTCAAATTTTCTTTCAGGAAATAGGCTACACGCAACAGATTTCCGGAAGCATTAGCATAACATAAACCAGTAAGAAAGCTATATTCGGCCTGGCCGAATCTTAGATAAACTACTTAAACTTAGATAAATAAAACTAAAAGTTTGGAAAAAAGTGATGAAGCTAGGGTGGGGCGGGGGTGGCGGACCACTCTGGGCGGCACAGTGTCGGGGCGGCAGTTGTGGAAATCAAGTAGTAACTTATTGAATTCTAGGCATTTTTGGGGCTGCAAGTTGATTAGCCGTCCCGGGCTCCATGAGACCTAAATAAATAGTAGGCGTGGTCATTACCTTTTTCAAAACAAAATAACTAGCTTAGTTGTTTTATTATTGTGTTCAAATTTAAACTTTATTTACGTGGTAATAAATTTGTTTTCATACTGCTATACTGTATAAATAGTGTAAAAGTGGGCGTACCGCATCCAGGTTTCATGTAAAAATGCTTTTTTGGAAAACAAGTTGTCATCTAAAGTTTTATTCAGGAAGATTATATATTTAACAATATAACCATGTTTTGCCCGTGTAACCTAAAAGTGGGCGGATCTCGCATGTTTGGCATATTAATGGATAATGCTATACTCAGGAATGAAATTTTGTTGTCATAACTCAAAAACGAACGCTGATATCACATTTTTAATAAAAAATAGACGTGGTCGTGGACCGATTTTGCCCAATTTCAATACCAACCTGCACACCACAAGAAACAATATATCTGCAAATTTCATCACATCTTTACCGGTTCTCCTGTGATCGTGATTTCAACAGACAGACAGACAGACGGACCGGCATGGTTAAATCGACTGAGGAGGTCACGCTGATCAAGAATATATATACTTTTCTATACCTATCATCTCTATTTCTATGCGTTACACATTTCGTCACAAAGTGAATATACCCTTACCTTAAGGCGTAGGGCATAAAAAGACAACACATAGAGATGCAATTTTTTTTCTATTCTACGTACTTATAAGGGGAATACCCGAATTTCTGAACTAATTTCATAAAATAAATGTGTGTGTGATCAAAACTGTGTATTTTAACTGTTGCTAAATTCAAAATTTTGGTTTATTTAAAGTTGACGTTTTAGCGCTTTGTGGTTTGGTTGACGTTTTAGAGTAGACAATGTAAAAACTTAAGGGTTGACGTTTTGGGATGTTGGCGTAAACTAGTGTTGACGTTTTCCCGAGTGCACTGTAATAAAATAATAATATTTTAATAAAATTAATTATAAAAATTATATAAATTAATAAAATTATTAATAAAAATAATTCTTGAAATAATTGCATGAATCAATGCGGAATTAATTTTGGCCAATAATAATCAATAATAATGAAACTTATTGTTGTAAAAAAAATAAATTTCTATTTTTTAAAAAACGAATTAATGCTACTTTTATACCGACCCCAAAAGCGCATTTGAGCTCTATTTCCCAAATGCGAAGCGAAATTTTAAAAATTTTCATACGATATGACAACTCAAATTTAATAAATTTGATCTCATTTGAAAGAAGTGCGAATGAAATGCGAAGCAAAATAATATTTTGAATCAGTCTGTGGTAGGGAAAAAATAAAATCCCAAAACAAAACAGTGGAAATGGAAGGGAAATAACGTCAATCAGCTGTCAAAACACAATTATAAAAAAAATCAGGCAAACAAAAAACATAAATTTGGTCTGCTCAATGTCAAACCTAATGCGAACAAGGCGGTGTAAACACTTTTCAAATGCGTAATTACGAATGCGCATTTGGGGTCGGTGTAAACATAGCATAACTCTGCTTGCTTTTTCCAATTCGATTTTTTTGTAAATTATTATAATAAAGTAATGCAAGTTTCACTGAAATGCAATAAAAAGAATTATTTCGAAATGGGAATTGTTATATGAGGTGACTGCACAAACGTGTGGCAACGGTGAAGTACAAAATAGCTGTTAATACCTTTGACTTGACAAAAAACAATTTTGAAATTCCAACATATAAACATATTATACATATATACTATACACATATGTTTATATTATATATAATACATAGAGAATCAATACAGAGAATGAAATTATTAGGTAAGTTAATGGAGTTATTTGTTTATAAGTGTTATTTGTTTGGTTTAGGGCTTTAGTTATGATTGAGTTTAGTCTTTGTTTTACTATTATTATATGAGAAATGTATACAAATAGACTACAAACAGAAATTTAGTAGATTAATTTTTAACTAGTTAAACGATATTTTGTATTTTGACGTTATTAAAGATTTTATATTTTCCTTCAAATATTGATATGAATTCTTATTATTTTAAGTGCATTTAGTTTAGCTTGTAGAAATTTTAACTATTTTAATAATATTAGATATAAAAAGATTCTCATTGTCACAATTATTAGCTAATTATTATTATTATCGTAATTGTCAGGACACGGTTTGTATGAACGAATATTTTGAGAAAATCGATCGAAAAAGTCGACAATTTGTATTTTTAATTTGTATGAAACTAAAACTTCAGTAAAAAAATATTAGAAAAAAACAGTTTAGATCAGTTATTTCCTGTCACATCAAAGTTTAGAAAAATAAAAATGAAAATCAAAAAAAATATGAGATTAAAAAGAGCAATAAAATATGACAATTTTTGATATGCTATACAATAATGATAGTAATCTATCTTTCTTGCATACATAGTATATTGAAAAAAGTTGATAATAATTATTATAAGTGATCAGTGCGTGATAATTTTGGGTTTTTGTTTACTAAGGTCATATAAGTTCGTGATAATTTTTATTTTACTTTTTGGTTTGCGATTTAAAATGCCACCAGTTAGACAGTCGACATACGCGTAACTCATCTGGAAAAAGTAACCATCGTGTGAATGAGAAAAATGAAGAACGCAGACACTATTTGGAAGAAAATCGTGTAAGAATTTCGCAAGTGCGATCGATTATGACTCCGGAACAACGTATTCAATCAAGTTCGACTCGCTCACTACAAGCTAACGCTCGAAATAATTTTGAACGTCGACCAAAAAGACGGCCAACCGACACAATCATTAACGAACGTTTGGCATTCAGGTACGATCCACCAGTCCATTACGCATAGCCATTGACATCATTGCTTTCTGGCGAAGATACTCGATCGAAGCATTTCTTGAAGAACATAAAAAAGTATAATAGTTCCTTCCAAATGACTTCATTTGGGACGAATATTATCAAAACACGAGGCTTTAACCCTACTGTTAAGGTAAATTCTTTTTCGAATGCAAATACTACAGACTTACGAAAGAGCTTCAACGAAGGAAAACATAACACAAACTCAGGAAATTGTGTTTGATTTCATAGATTCAAGGACAAATTCACCATCGTGCAGGAGCATTATTGCCCGCTGTGAATGCTGATCACAAATTTCTTCAAAATTATTTCCTTGGCAATTCTGATGATGAAATTAATCGGTGTTGTGAGTTAAGCTGCATTGTATTTAATTTAATAAAGTCATGATCGTATTAAAATTTTTCAATTCAGATATTATTATATTTGGGCGAGACGAAGTTCGTCTGGTCAGCTAGTTTGTAATAAAAATGACTTTAGTAAAAAGAATTTTTTATAAACACAATTATTAACTTCAGCCTGGTCAAAGCTCATATACCCTACATCCGAAGGATAAATTTATAGTAAAATCCAGTGCTGCTCTAGTGTATTTCGATTCCATGAATAAATCGGATGCATTAATATGTACTTAAAAAGTAGGCGTGACAGTGGTCCGATTTTCTTGATTGATGACCAGATGTCATGGCAAATTTCATAAAAATATCGTTTTCCTGTAATCGTTATTTCCACAGACAGATAGACAACGATTCAGGAAATGACGCTGATCAAGAATATACAATACGAGGTCTGTTCAAAAAGTAAAACCAATTTTGAAATTGAAAATTCACTTTTAGTTGCTCAGAAAACACAACGAAGCTAAGAAAATACGTGACGACGTGAATTCTACTGTATGAATGACTGTGCTGGCAACCTAAAAAAAAAGATTTGCTCGAATCGTTGCAGCCGCGTAAATGAAATTCAAAATTCGCCATACGTTTTCAAAAGACATCGTATGTAATTTTCTTTGTACTACCACGCCTCCTTTAATGTTTTACAAAAATAAAAACAAAGTAAATATGTCCTCTCCCTTCGGGTGTACTACAGTGACATATATTCCTATAAACGCACTCTTAATTTTCATTTTGCTACCTTCTCTCACTTTTATCAATGCATTACTCAAAACAAATTCTAACTCATATTGTTTACTATACTAATAGAAATTGGTATTGAGTGCAAAAAACTATTTTCGTTGTTGTTGTTATATATAAATCATTGAAGTTTAAATCTTTTATTAAAAACAAGTACATATTCGTTTAAACGCATCAACTTCATTTTCAATAAGAACATATTTATTTAACATTCAATACTTAATTGGTCCACCATTTTTATTTATGGCTTCAAAAATACGATTTGGCATCGACTTGACTAAATTTTGGAGCAACTGACGATCCAAATCTTCCCAAACTTCCTTAATGGCCAACTTGAGCTCTAGCACAATTTTGTACAGGTGTCCTTGGGCTTTTTGTCGATAGGTTTTTCGAGACATGCACCCCCAAAGGTTCTCCACCGGATTCAAATCGGGACTGCATGCAGGCCATTTCATAAGTGGGATGTTGTGCTCTTCAAACCATTTCAAAGACTCTTTAGAAACGTGAATGGCAGCGTTATCCTGTTGAAAAATGCTGTCTTCATCCATTTTATAATCCATAAATGAAATGAGAGAATCATCCAACAATTCCGTGTATATTTTTGATTTCATTTTGGGCGGCACAAAGCAAATATTTGGTTTACCTCTCGAAAAACTGCCGCCCACACCATACGGTGCCACCACCAAAGTGTCTTTTTGACATACGTACGTCTTTGTTATGCAAATCATGCCAATAACAACTGTAAGAGTCTGGGCCATCTAAGTTGAATTTCTTTTCGTCGGAAAACACAACATTGACCCACTCAGTTGACCACTGCATGTGTTCTTGGGCGAAGTCTAGGCGCGCGTTTTTGTGATGCGGCTTCAACACAGGCTTGCTCTCCGGTTAACAATATCTGAGTTACGTAAAATGTGTGCAATGTGCCTCGTTGTCACAAGAAGATCTAATTTCTCTTTTATTTGAGTTGAGTTCAAAAAATTTGTGGTGGCTTCCTTTCTAATCTGATTTATTTGGTGAATACTCAGTTTTCGATTGCCTTTCGTGGGTTTTTTTATACCATAATTTTTATCGTTTTTTAAAAAAGAGCGCACAACTGCTTCTGATCTTCCAATTCTCCGCCCAATTTCCCGATTTGAATAATCCTCTTTATGGTACAGGTTGATTTGGACTCTTTCTGTGTCATTGAGGTATTTTCCCTTTGGCATTTTGATAAAATCTTAAAAACATATCGTTAAAAAAATAATTTTACATTTAAATTAAAGAAAACTTACCAATTGTCAATTAAATGCAAGCAAATACTTATTTCTTTAAACCACTAATATGTTTTCGACCTCCTGCTTCAGGTGCGTTTAAACGAATATGTACTTGTTTTTAGTAAAATATTTAAACTTCAATGATTTATATATAACAACAACAACGAAAATAGTTTTTTGCACTCAATACCAATTTCTATTAGTTTAGTAAACAATACGAGTTAGATTTTGTTTTGAATAATGCATTGATAAAAGTGAGAGAAGGTAGCAAAATGAAAATTAAGAGTGCGTTTATACGAATATGTGTCACTGTATGCATAAAATAAAATAAACTTTACTATAACATACCATTTATAGAAATATATATTTTTTTTTGAAATAGTCAAGAGAATATTTACATTTTTACACCGTTATGCAAAATTGTATGCAGTCAGCACAAAAATTCCTATTTTTTAAATGTAAACAATTTTTAATTCTTAGCAAATTCATTCGAAACTCAATTGTGAATTTTGCAATATAAATATGTAATATACTAGTAGACTATAAATGCAATTAACTAATTTCATGTCAAAAGCATTATCAATAAATATAGTTAGAGCTGTGGTATTTTACGCGTAAATTTTTTGTTTTACAAGATTTGTTGATCTATATGGTGTTTCTCTTTCGACCAAGAAAATTCCATGTTTAGATGTTCTTTATTAAATGTTTGATACAAATCGTAATTTGAAATCAAACATACAAAATAACCAACACTTATCAGGACATCTATGACCTTCGATAGCTAAACGTTGGCATATGAGTCGCACAACAGCAAGACATGACATATAAAATTCCAAAAAATAAATTTAATTTTGCCGTTTGACGGGGAACGCCACTCATTGTATGCTCATTACGGAAGCGTTTTTCGATTTTAAAAGCTTGTGGAACGGTAATGAGAGGCAATAAGAACCATAAAGAATACTTTGAACTAAATACAACAAAAATACTATACGGCGTAAAAAGCAGCAAGGCATAGAGAACATGCGAAGCCGTACGTCCAATCAATATCGCTAAGGTAACAATTCCAGCTTTGCGATCATTTTCCACATCTCGTGTGTTATTGCTATGTAAAATTGCTTCAGTATTCAAAGCCAATGGAATGGCATAGTAGATAGTTGTCCAATCCACATGTCCGGTTTGTGACATAAAAGCAAATAGTACTGAAAGTGGACCGAAGAGTATAAGTATTACCAAATCACCCAAAGCAATATATTTAAACCCAATGCCACCAGTGTAAAGGAAACTGGAGGAGAGACCACCAAAGTAGATAAGCGCAAGATGCTCCATTTTTGCCGGACTGAGAACAGCCAAAAGGATAAATCCGAGACATCCAGCCATATAGAGTATAGCCCCCAATGAAACAACCTGAAAATATATAATTGAATAAGTAATGTGAAATTAAACTAACAGCAAATAAACTATGGCTTGTGTTATCCTAACTTTGTATATGGTCGCATTTTTACATTTATTGTACAAAGTGGTTTGGTATTAGTTGATTTTCGGTACCCAACATTTTATTTTTATTGAACAGATTGACTAGTAAGCTACGCAAACAAAATTTAATATCTGCAAATGTAGGGCCTCATATCTTATAAATGAACTAAACGCTTATCGTCAATTCTGGTGTGTGATTTTAGGTTTTCTGATCAACGAAAATTACGTTCTCTAACGTTCGTTCTCTTTACAGCAAGACCAAAGACTACAAGACTGGAAACTCCTCTTATTTCGTGAGAGAGCTCAAAAAAATGACCGTCCGCGTGTTCACATACAGTTTATGTGAATTTTATGGTGAAATTGTCGACCTGTTACAAGCTAAAACAGGCTATCACAAAGCATGATATCTGAAAAGGTAAACCGTTTTGGATATACCAATCAGGGATACCAATGACACAACTTTATTACTAATTATTTTTTGGTTTTTAAGTAAACATTAATAGAAAAACTACTTTCCATTCATAAGTTCTCGAGGTTTTGATGATTTCTAAGCTGTTTGGAAATATTAAAAAGTAATGTAAACTTATCTATATTTGTAATTTTTTTAATTTAAATTAATATGTGTTAACACAAATAAATTTACAATTCATTTATTTAAATTAAAATTAATTAAACATAAACAAATTCTCAATTCATGCATTTAAAATTGAATTCGTTTAAATTAAAGACCAAAAGAACTATAATAAAATCACAATTCAGTAAATATTAAACTATATCACAGATCAATATTCAACAAAACATGTTGAATACGTTGGCATCTCTTCCGGCTAAAAATACGCGTGGTAGGTTAAAAACAGCTGACTAAATTTGTGAAATGAGTAATTTTTATGAATTTTAACTTCGTTTTACTTGCAAAATATTCAATATTGTGCAACTATAAGACTTAAAAAAGGTTTCATGTACATTTCTTGAAGCGTGCGTTGCTTTTAAAACTGGCTCCTTGGTCTTTTTTACGTATTTGAAAAATCATATTTCTGGTTTATTGCTGTGAAGAAGAACAAGAGTTGCATTCCTCTCTCAAAATATTTTGTAAACAAATTTCCGGACTGTCAAAATTCGTTTCTGAACTGTCAAAATTACATGCGTTTTGTTTTTGTAATCTACGACACCCAAGCCTGATTTCACCAACACATTCAAAGCGAAAAAAGAGTTTCCAGTCTTGTAGTCTTTGAGCAAGACCTTCAATGCTTCATACGTCTTTTTAATTAAAACTATGCATTTCGCACACAAATTAAGGTCTCGAACAGAACACAGCTTCAGCCTTTTCGACGGCTTTTTTGAAGTCGGAACAAAATACAAAGTTTGAGCTTTAGGCATCAACAGCTGTTATTGCGAATTCATTTCGCATGTGCACTTGTTGGCACGTCTTCTTCTGCAACGTCGTTACTGACTGCTTCTTCTATCACATCTTCTTAATGCAGAACTTCTTCTATAAGCAGAACATGCGTAATAAAAATGCAGTCGAGAACATTTCACTAAAGTATATTCTGACCGAATAACAAAAAACATGTTAAAAAACAGCGACATTCTTTATTTTTCACAACATATAATACATTCACCCAATAATTTGGAAAAATCAACAGTTTTGCGGTCCTCGATGGCACAGAATGCAACGTACTCGCCTTTCAGCCTTGAGGACGATGGTTCCAATCCCCATGCACATGGATATTTAACGTGTGTTCGTGATCTTTCTCTCTATACTTATTTTTATCAGTCGAAGGCCTTAGTTGCTTGTACTGAGTTAAAAGTATTTGTGTAGTAATTAAATTACTGCATAAATTAATATAATATTAATAATTGTATATCAGCTGTTGATAGTTGACGCTAAGAAGAAAAGAGAAATCATAACAAAATCATAAAAGCCACTTCTCCATGTGAACACAAGAAAAGTCCTAGTGTAAAATGTATTTACCTCAAGAAAAAAACAGCCGTGTCAGACCAGCAAAAATATGCAAAGCGAAGTCCAGGGAAAACGAAACACTTCGTAGCGAGGCTTCTCAAATGAGAAACGCACTAAGGACTCGTGCAGACAGAAAGCGGAGCTGAGGTCAGCTTATTTCTTTACATGCCAAATACATTGAAGCATCGGCATCAGCATAAATCTAAATTTCGTCGCGTTCTCGTCAGAAAATAGTTTGTTGTTCGAAAGAATTTTTTTTTTAAAAAAAAAGGTTATGGGTGCATGATATAAATAAAAAACGTACAGTTTTTGGAGAATTCCATCACTTATATATGTTCCATTTTCGCAATCCGTTGCATCAACTAGTTGGCACCACGCAACAAAGAATACTAAAATCGAATATTGCTTTCATATTCAGCAGCTTATCAGTGCTGATCTAAACAAACAAAAGTCCACGAACAAATCAGCTCAGCTCAGTTAAGCGCTGATAAGCTCCGCTCCGCTTATCATCGTGCGCGTACCTATCGGTCAATATATTTGTTACATCAGCGCTGATCAGCTAAGCTCAGCTCCGCTTTCTGTCTGCACGAGGCCTAAGTGTGCAAGTGTCGGCTACTCAATTTTTTTATTGTATGTTGCGCTTCTTTGATTTTGCTACACCCAAAAAATTATCGTTGTTTGTCTTTATGACATAAAGTTTATGCGAATTTTTCTTTTATATTATAAAATATTATTGCATTATCTACTTCAACTTTTATATCACAGATTATAACGTCAGCGGCTCTTGATTAGTAATACAAGAATAATTACATAACTCTCAAAAGTTATTCATTAAAAGAAACTCACATTATTCATTAAAAGTTCATTTCCGATCCAGTACTCGTATACCAAGTAAAGTGTGAAAGAAAGAATCGATCCATTTATGGAGTACAGCGGCCGATGAGAAGAACGGTGCGATTCGTCTTCTTTTGCTTCTCTTACAATAACGAATCATTTGCAGTCCATCCGCCTGTATTTGTTTTCAATTTTGCATTTTATGGTTTTTGGAAGAAATTTTGTTTTTCGTAACTTTGATCTGCTTCTTGTTCGATGCCCAAGCTATGTAAAGCGCTGGCACGAACTCCGTTGCGAGCATAGCGTGTTGTTGAAGAACTTGTGTAGGCAGCAGATCTACTTTAGTCGGCATATCAACAAATTTAATACGTTATACGAGTAACACTAAAAGGTTAATTTGAATTTATTGATGTATATGATTTTTTGTATTTTAAAGATGCCGGAAAAAATCAATTACGGAAAGAATCGGAATGATCAAAGTTCTTATCTTCAAATATTTCGATACTTCAAGCGGAAAAAACTGCGTTTGTTGACGTAGAAGATGAAAAACCATTCAATCTAGGATTTTAAAAATTCATTCAATCTAAGTTTTTAAAATTTTTAGTTTTTTTAAACTATGTGATGCATAAGGTTTCTGCCAACTAAGTACTATTTTTCCGGATAAGCACTAATAAAAAGTAATTTAAAATTTGCTTTCTATGCTCAAAGCAACTGTGTGTTTCTGAAAACCAATCCTCAAAATTTTGTAATTTATTTGTTTTTAAAACACACAAATTAAAATTTTTTTTTCTCATATCTCGAGAATGAGGATTCTCATTAAAGAAATTAAGAAATATTGCATCAAAAATTGCTATTAATGAAAAAAACTCATCAGTTGGTGCTTGCAATTTAAATATGCTGTTAAAAAAATTAAAATTTTTGTTAAATATAAAGACTTCGGAATCCTTTAAATTTGTAAATTCATTTTTTATAAGATTTTTACAAACATCGCAATTAAATTTTTGTAGCAATTTAAACATCACAAAGCCGGCAAAATAGCGCAGGGAGTTTTGAGGAGATGCATTAGATGAAGCCGTAAAAGATAAAAGTTCTTCCAATTCTGGAATAATTTCCATTTCGCAATTACTGTGAGATTCATCCAACTCCTGACTTACGTCTGCTTGGTTATTAATGAAATAATTTTGTGATATTACATCATTAGCATTTATGACATTTAAAATCATGTCATTATCCGGTTCACAATTACTTGCTGTCGTCTTTCAAGTTATAATTTTCATAGATAGCATTTTGGCTATTATAATATTGAACTCAAATAGAGTTGGATTATTGTTTGTAGCACCTCTGGACCTTACTAGATAAAACAAGTTTTCTAATGCATCCTGGTTAAGACGTGCTGAAGTCAAGAAAAACGATTCTGGATTTTGAGAGAAAATATCATCACCTAGGGACAGTATTGATGATATGGAAAGAGCCATTCCTTCAATACAATACACAGTTTTGCAGTATTTCAAGGTCTGAAAATATTTCTCAATATTGTTATTTTGACGCAGTGCACATTTGTATGGATTTTTATCATATAAAACATTACTGTTTAAGCAATCAAAGAGTTTATTGATTTTATCAACAACTATAGCTGTTGCTAATGCCGACTCCTTGCAACTATTGTAATGTCCACTTGACACTAGCGTTCGTATCGCTGCAGCAACAGTGTGACTAAACACCTGCGAAGCATATTTAACCTTCATTTTTTCAAAGCTATTAGGGTAAATATGTTATGTTGATAACTTAGGGCATAACCTGGTCGCAGAAAATTTGGTATCAATATCATATCAAGTGGAAATAATTTTCCACGATACTCTACCATCAGGGTAGAGTATGGGTAGTATGGGTAGAGTATCAATGTCGTTTTTAATTAAAATATTTCTTAATGACTTTATTAAGTGAGGAGCATCATATATCCCGTATATTTTCTTACCATTTGCAAGTAAAAATGGTGATGACACGTTTATTCCAAGCTTTTTGAAGGGTCCTCTTTTATTTGAACCTTGGTCGCAAACAATGGCCCTAATATCTAATCCCAAATTCTGAGACGTTATAATATTTTCTTTAATAATATCTGTCAAACGAGAAGAAGATATTCCAGATGCCGTAGCGTAATAACTCAGCACAAGTTTCCAATTCGAGCTTAACTGTCCAACCACAACGCAACGACGTCGCAATCGATTGCGATGTTCCTATAGAAAAATGGAATGGAACACGTCGTTGAGCTCTCTCACGTCGTCGTAAAATGTTCTAATTTTCTGACAACTTCTTCCGATTTTCTCATTTTTTGAAAAACAGTCTGCCCTACTTTTCGATGAAATTCTTCAAATTCCCTAAAAAATGTAAATAAATTTGACAAACGAATTGTCAAACAAGGAAATTATCCAAATTATTTTTATTCAAAACAAAATATAAATAATTTATGACGACAGATGTCACTCATTCGAAGATTTTGAGAGAGAGAAATCGTTATCGTTTGCGACATCGCATCGTTGCGTTGTGGTTGGACAGTCAACCTCGGATCATAAATACGCAAATTTGATTACATAAGGTATTTTTCCTTTCTTTACCATCATCTACGAAACCTTCTATAACGTCTTAATGAGAATTGTACTGTAAACTTTTTCGTATTGAAATCTCATCAAATAACAAAACAGCTTCTTTATTCCTTATATCCATTTTTGAAAATATTTCTGACAACGCCTTTAAAATAACGTGATTGAATCCGGGATCTAAATGTTTTATTGGAGCCCATCTGTTTAAAGATGCAGTTGAAGGAAGATTTAATTTAAGATCATTACGCATGAAGTTATATGCTTTTGAGGAGTAATTAATGCTTTGGGCAATAACTTTTTCATCTTCATCCCAGGAATGCTTGTTTTTAAGCAGCATATTGCAAAATGATTTTGTATTTGGTGGTAAATCAGTTTTGCTAGCAAGCCGATTACATATGTATATCCTTATTTACAAAAGTTTTTAGTTTGCTCATGCTTTTTACCTTCTTATTTTTTTCTCTTCGTAATAAAGCTTTCAATTGGATTATTCTTTTTTGGCGCTTTTTATTGATTTCATTTTCTTTCTTATACAATTTTAATATCTCAGTATATTTCTTTCTATAATACTGCTCATTTCGCTCTTTCTTTAGGCAATAATCGCAAAAAATAAATTTTGAATTACTATCATTTTGTTCGACAGAAAAACTTGAGATCTGTTGATGATGGCTGTTAATATCTTTCCATAATTGATTGTTTCCGGCATCTTTAAAATACAAAAAATCATCTACATCAATAAATTCAACGGATTCATCATAGTCGGTAATGATACCTGATTTGCCTGTGTTTTTTCGACAATCCTAAAAGATTCGATATTAGAACTGAATTCCCTAAAGGTAAAGATATCTTCCTTGCGAATTTTCGTCGCTAATATCGTTCACAATACCATAGATATTAAAAAGATTAAGGGTCGGAATAGCACCGGCTTTTAGATTCTTTTTACCTAAGAATTGTTTATCAAAGTGATTATTGCATATGTGTGCCGTGTCAACCTTCACATTCAACTGAAGTTTACAGTTGGAAATCCAAATGCGCCTATAATATTCATATTTAGGGAATTTGAAAAGTCTGACCGCATTCCTTAAAGAACTATCCCTATAACTTCGCCCACAAGATTGAATAATGCACCGGCCACTTCCTCTAGAATCATTACTTTTTAATATCTGTTTATTTTCCATTTTCAAGCTAAAAACTCAGAATCAGTCAATCCAGATTTAAAAAGTTGTGAAACAACTTACACTTCGTTACAAAGTAACGAAGATTCATTAAAGTATCGTCGTTAGAGATTTTAGTTACTCGTTTTTTTAACTAGTTCAAGAACAACTTCGTTACTTCAACGTTAGCGACCCGAAGTAACTTCGTTACATTAACGAAAACGATCAGAGTAACGATCTTACTTTCGTTACTTTAACGATAACGATCAGCCATCCTACTTTCGTTACTTTAACGTTAACGATTGTAAAGTAATTTCGTTACTTTAACGATAACGATCAGAACAAAGATCTTACTTTCGTTACTTTAACGTTAACGACTGCATAGTAACTTCGTTACTTTAACGATAACGAAGGCGTCTGTGAAAGTAACGAAGTTATATTACCTTTAACTATAACGATAACTAGTTAATGATTTAACTAGTTAGTGGCCAGCTCTGGCAGACGGATACTATAATACACACACTGACCAGCATGTTTGTTAGAAATTCTGCGACTTTACTACTTCGAAGTGTAAAAGAACAGTCCTATCCCATCACAATATTAATAGATAAATCAATCGTTTTGCGATGCTTTTGCGAGCAGTTGGGAGCCCTTGCCTCTGAGCTGGCAATGAAAAAAAAACTGGCAATCATTTCCTGTCTTTTAACATTCATTAGAAAACGGCTAATAATGTTTTCTTATATAAAAAAAGGCAGATTTTCAGCCTTATAATGTAAATCGTTTGAAAACGTAAATGAAAACGCAATTCACGGTTTTCATGAGTTCTGTTTTGTGCTTTTCGTAATTTTTCATTTCTTTGACAACGGAGCATAAAAGATCGAGTAAAATACACAAAACACAGAAAACGTTTGTTGTTGGTATTTTCACATGCTTCGAAGATTTTATTGACTACGCGAGGTATAATGGATCGACAGGAAAAAGTTGATAAACGAGGCGAAAAGGCTATCGTCTAGCGTAGTCCTATGACGAATTTGTATGTGTATACTATACAAACAACGAAAGTCTGCAATACAAACGAAAAGCTTCTATTGTACTCGTATTTGCGACAAGTCGCACAGTGGCCGGTTTTTCAACTTAGCGGTCAAAAATCCATATCTTTTGACTCTCTTGGAATATTTTATTCCGGTTTTTTTTGTTGGATTCTTCTAATCTTAACCTTCAATGTGAGACTACAATCATAAAAATCGATTGTTGAAAACCAAAGATATGAGAGTTTCAACCAGGGTACCTACTAAAATTTTCTTAAAAGCCTCAAAAAAGTGATTATAAAAATAATATGTTTCCTCTTATTTAATGTCTAAAGACTTTTTATTATCAATAACGAACATATTAATGAAATACAATAATAAAAATAAGGTAATAAATAAGGAACTAATGCAAATTAAACAATTTTTTCAAAACATTCATTGATAGAATTCCGCTTATCTAGGAATAAATTTTGTGCATCACTATCTAACTCGATTGAACTAGATTTCCATTTTTGGCGGATATTTGAAATATATGGATCCGATGTGCACAGCAAAACTGCAAGCAGATCCTCATTGGTACAATATCTTGAAATTTTTCTTGTGTTGTGTTCACGAAAGAATCTGTAATCCTTGTTTCTTTTTTTTTGTGCTTCTTCAAAAAGATCACCAAGTGGAAGTAGACAATTTTCAATAATTTGCTCGCCATGATAAAGAATTTTATAAATTGTTGATGCATATTCCTCCAGGGATATTTTTCATTGTAAATTTTTGCGGTTTTCTTTGCATTCTCACCAAATTTTTTGGCATCAATCATCCTGCTGCATGCTATAACTTCTATTATTATTTTGAATCGCTTAATTAATTCAATGTCCACTCCTGTAATGAAAGCTGCCATCTCAGGATCTGAGAAAAATCTTCTAGCGGTGTTTCCATCATTCGTATTGCCCTCTCCTTCTTTTGGCTGGTCAATTATTAGCCCTATTTCACGATATTGTTCCTGTATTTGGCTTTTTTCAGCTTCGGTTTCTCCATATTCACTGCATTTTGTCTAACCGTTTCTGTTGCTCCGAATTCTAAATCATAGCCCAATTTGAGTATATGTTCCATGAAACGAATTCTAGTGTGAAGAGGCGACAATCCGAATTCGTATGCCTCTTCAGAATAATTGGCATCTGCTAGCGCTTAGCTTAGTGTACTCGCGGTTTAATGGCATATAATACAGCTAGAGGATGTCTTAGTATCAGTTAAGGCTTGTCTTTTCCATCAATCAGGTGAGCAGAAGTTTGAAATCTATTTGAATAATATGGCCATGATACTCAAATAGCCGTGGCTGAAGTTCATCAATTTGCCTCCTAATTTTATTAACTCCATCGGTTATCACATCTTTTATCACATCACTTACAAAGGCCAAGACTTTTCACATATTTCTCTTCCAATGAAAGCTATAATCTGTTCACATTTAGAGTACATATGCAATAAGAGCTAATTACCTGATAATTAAAAAAAACCTAATTACTGCAAACTATCCCAGTACCTTTCCATACTTTGAAATATATAGAGATTTTGAAAGAAAAGTGTAACACTAACAAAGAAAAAATAACGAAAAACATGTTAAAAACGTTTGCAGTGTGTGACTTTGACTCATATAATGAGCTCTAGCGTCCGGTGGGGCAAACCGATGCAACCATAATGGGTATGGTCTTTTAGAGAAAACTTTCAGCTTTACAATGGTGTAAAATTCGTTTTGGAGCGTTTTGGAGCACAAAAGTCCTGCTCCAAAATACCACGAACTTAACCAAATTTGGAGCATTTCTGGAATTCTTGTTACGTAATAACTATACTACAGTTTTACTCAATTGCAACAACATTTGACAACGAATATATCCAAGAATTTAATAAAAAAAACCGGAACTTAATATCTGAAATATTGACAGAATATGGATATCTAAACTCTATTATTAATCTCCTATTTAACAAGTTCGTCCCATTGAAGACTGTAAATTCCAAAACGAAAGGATGCCCTTGGCGAAACCCTGAGCTTGAGTACGCTATTATGTTAAGAGATCTAGCTTTTAGAGCCTATCAAGAAAATCCGTCAACCAGCACTTGGAAATGTTATGCTAAACATAGAAACGGAGCAACCCAACTAAATAGGAAAGCTAGAGCGCGATATGGGGAACATTGCTTTCGAGACATAAGCTCCTCTAAGGAATTTTGGAGGTGCATTCGAAGATTTGGTGTTCTAGGGGGAAATCGCGACCATGTATCTTTGGACCCTAACGAATTAAATGGCTACTTCGCTTCATTACATAATCCAATTCCACCTTCCATTCTTCATGATACTAACCACGAAAGCGATAATGCTTTTTCCTTCCGTTGTATTATGCTGGATGAGGTGTATATAGCATTGCACAGCTTGAAGTCAAACTCGGTGGGATTAGATGGAGTGCATCTCAAATTCATTAAAATAATTTTTCCAGCGTTTGGGATTCATATTCTCCACCTGCTCAATACAGTACTTATGACCTCTAAATTTCCATCGGGCTGGAAAAGGGCAAGAGTTACACCGATCCCCAAGACAGGGATGCCATCGCAAGCGGAAGATTTCCAACCTATTAGCATACTTTGTTGCTTAGCGAAGTTATGTGAAGTTATATTGAAAAAACAGATAATGGGGTTTATAGAAACTGACCATAGGGTTAACATCTTTGCTAACCAATTTGGGTTTAGGCAAAATCACAGTACAACGACTGCCTTGTTGAGTGTGACGGAATCAATACGCCAAAAACGGAATCAATACGCCGGAATCAAAAAAAATAGAATATCCCTCTTGCTTCTCTTGGACTTTAGCAAAGCATTTAATTGCATTGACTTTGCCATTTTGTATAAAAAACTCATAGAGCAATTCTGTTTCTCCAGACCCGCGTCCAATTTGATTTACTCTTACTTAGAGGGAAGATCCCAATGCGTGGTGTCAAATAACGTATGCTCTACCTTTTTAAAAACAGGGGTCGGTGCTTGGGCCCGTTCTTTTTATGCTATACATAAATAGGGCAGTGTCAAATTCCACAGTGCATATTTTTGCTGACGATGTACAATTGTTGCTGAGTTGCGATGGCGCGAGAGCTGATATTTGGGTACGGCAGATTACTGAGGACCTCGCCTCTATCTCTGCCTGGTCTACCACAAATAAGTTGAGATTAAACGTGAGAAAAACTAATGCCATGCTATTCTGCAGTCGAGTAATGCGAAGCTCGATACCACCGATAACGTTGGAAAACTTTTAATTAACGTACACCAACAATGCCAAAAATCTCGGGGTCATAATCACCGAAAATCTTTCATGGGAGAACCACATTGATCTGATTCGACGAAGGGTCTATGCAGTCCTCAGGAAACTGTACGCGATCAAACATTTCCTGCCCAGAAGGGCGAGACTATTGTGGTGAAATTACTGATTGTCCCACACATTAACTATGCGTGTAAAGTATACAGCGGCTGCGGGGTTGAATGCATTAATAAATTAAAAGTTTGTGTAAACTCTACGGTAAGGTTCATTTTTTCGTTGCACAGCAGGGACCACACCTCACATCTTGTTCCTTTGGTGATTGGGTCTGACCTTATTACGTACCTTAAATTCAGATCAGTCTTATTACTATTCAATATTATTACAAGCCAATTACCGAAGTGTCTCTATGATAGTTTACGTTTTAGTCACTCAACTAGGTCACGCACATTAATACTACCATTGTTTTCTTCGTTGGCCATGGAAAGGTCTTTCCTAGTAAGGTGCATTAGACTTTGGAACTGTGTGCCTAGTACCGTAAAACAGAGTTCGTCAGTCAACTCTTTTAAAAATAGGTTTCTGAGGCACTTGTCGAGTTCATGACCCCGGCGGCTCTTCGTCGTCTCCACTTCTTGGTACCATATGCACTTCCTGTACGTAATTTTGTTTGTCACTTCTACCTTCACCAATTAAGCTGAGTATCTATGATTAACTATTGGGCTTATGTCGAGTGGTACGCCGTGGCGGTGGCGTCGAGAGTGGGTATGAGGAGCAAGGCAGTCGAGATATATTAGAACGAGAAAATTTTTAAATCTCATTATACTTATTTATTTATTATGCAAAATATGTTTAAGAATTTATATAAGAGCTATGCGCTATGTATTATATTGCTTTTGTGAATTATATTAATCTAGTACAATTAAGTGAAGGTCGTACGACCTTATTTTGTACAACATGGAAATAAATAAATAAATAAATAAATCTGGGTATAATTTATTAAATAATAAATCTTTCAAATAAAGTTGAAAAAATGTATTTATTTTAGTTGAAAATAAAAAGTGCTGTTTTTTATTGCATAGTTACCAATGAAATAATCAAGATAAAGCTGTAATTTTTTGGCTCCCTAGGTTCTCAGGTTTCTACTTTCATATGACCTAACCCATTTTGAAATCGGTGACATTGAAAAAAAATTACTTTTGGCCGCTAAGTTGAAAAACCGGCCACTGTGCGTCGGTAAAAACTGCAGAAATAAAGACAGACAAATATACATTCATGAAATGTTCTTCAAACATCTCATTTCCACGCTGGATTAAAAATTCAAACTATTCAACGGCTCGCAATAACTCAGGAGCAAGGGGTGCGACGGTTCTTGCTGTTTCAGCGAGCGCGCGGCTCGGAGACAGCTCGAGAGTGAAAAATTACAAACCCTGCCTTTAAGTTTCTGACTTCTCTGGTGAATGACAGTAGCTTCTAAGCGAGCATGACAGAGAAATTTCGAAAAACATATGCCTCGTGGAATTTATGAATGCATACACGTGGCTAAAACATAATGAATCTTTTGACAAAACTAAAATTTGTAGGAGAGACAATATCAATGTTGGTTATATTGTTGCAATTTTATCTTCGCGTTTCCTACTGGCAGCATGAGATCAAAAAAATATGATCTTCAATTTAATTGATTATAGCGCACAGCGATATCTCATCTTAAGGGGAGTTAAAGAAGGGCAACCCGCGCTTATTCTTTGTGCACTACATAATAATAATATTAGAAATGCACACAATAAATTTTTTTCTCGTTCCATCTCACTTAGTTTATTTTTATAACAAAAGATTAACATTAAACTTATAAAATCCGCTATACGCTTCTACACTCTTGAACTTGAAAGTGGATGTTAAACTTTAACTCATGAATTAGGAATGGTTCATTAGTCTGGAGTTTGGCAACTACAAAATTTCATTTTTTTGTGAAAACTACATTTTTCATTACGGAAACGTCGGTTTCCGTTGTTGAAGTATGAAGTTGTCAGTTTCAATGCTGCATCTGCTTAGTAAACGATTCTACTTCAACGATTATCTTTCCTAAAAACAATTGTTTTCGTCAGGTTACGTTTTTGTAGATGCTGAAGTATTTGCTAAGGGCCACAACCTTAACCTCCATATTTCCCAATATCCAATAAACAAAGTTGAAATAAAGCGTGAAATAAAGCTCTAAAATATAATAATAATTCGACTCTATGGGCGAGAGCCATTATGCTTTACAACAAATTGTAATTGTAAATTTGGGATTATGATTATGACTTCGAACTCGAGGTTGAAAAATTCTTGGTTGATTTGTGTTCCGAAGGGTTAAATCTTAAAATAACAGCTGCAGCTACTACCATATAAACTAGAAACCATATATGAGTAAATTAATATTATAATATTACGCCTGTTCATTTTCTTCAGTAACAAACAAAAATTGTAGCTTGCCGAATTAAAAAAACAAATTTGAATACGTTATATGATTAAAGAGCATTTCTACTAAGGTCGTTATCTATGGACTATGATATCGTATTGAATTTAACTTAATCGTATCATAAGAATTTAATGTAAGATATTGGGGCATGGCTCAGCTACATGAATGTAGCTGTATATCCGAGAATTTTCCACGGTGGTGTTATTTTTCACGAAAAATCCAACAATAACAATTTTTGGCGGTCTCGTTTGTTTTCCTTTACAGTTTGAAAAATCCTGGCCTATTTTTCAGATATTCAAAAGAATTAAGTACGTGAAAACAAAAATCAACTATTTCGGACAACGCTTTTGCATTTTACGTATAGCAGTGGAAAATAACCACGGGAGTTTTGTTGTTGTAATGTCGAAATTACGCATTTGGTCGCATCGACAATAATGGATTCATGAAATGGAATTAATTTACACTTTCGTAACTTCATAAATTTACTTGTGCGTATCATGAACGCACCTCTAAATAGTTGGCGTGAAAGCGGTGTATTGAACGAAAAAAAATTAAATTTCTATTAATTTTCCCGTATGAGAAAAATTTCCTCTCTTAGCTCAATCATTCATCACAAAATTCGCGCAAGCATAAATCAACTTTCACGTACAGTTACGTTTGCATATAATTGCGCACACTATTTAGACACATAAACGTTGCGGAAACGTTAAATGGGTTTTGTAAGAAAACGTTCATAAAAAATGTAACCTTGCATTTACGCAATAAAATTTTATTAAGTTCTCCTGTAATCGTGTTTTATTTCACTAGTGGCGGATAACACTCACTTTTGGTAGTATTTTTTGGTCCAAGGTGACAAAAATTTGAACTTCAAATTTGATATACAAGTTGAGAAATTGAAATATATGCCTCAAACACAATGCAGCTTTAGCTTTTTCGAAGGACTTTTAGAAGTTCAAACAAAATGCAAAGCTTTAGGCATCAACAGCTGTTATCTGTTTGTTTACGTTTACAAAAAAGAAGTTAGAAGTTTTATGGCACAGAAAAATAAAAATCTTTTAAAATGATTGACAAAGTACTTATAACTGGGGCACTGGTCCATATTTTGGGGCTTGCTTTAATTGAAAATACATTAATGTCCACGAATTTCTGTTATTCATCTTTTTTCAAGGGTCATTATTTCGCCTGTTGAAATATAATAAAAATGTTTGAAGTAAAAAAAATTTTATTTGCTGTCAAAAACATATGGTTTTCTTTGTAATGAAACAAATATTTATGTTAAAACGTAAACAACACTTTTCAGGAGAAAGTTTTGAATCTATGTGAAAGTCTATTTCGAAGATGTCGCGAAGCTGCGTTATTTTAGCTGATTAGTATGGATGAATTTATATTCCATATAAAATAGAGAATATTCATGCCAAATTTAGTGAAGATATCTCTATTCATCCTCTTGTCATCGTGATCTACACAGACTGACAGACAGACACAGACGCGCGAACAAGACACAATCGATTCAGGTGGCGAAGCTAATCAAGAATATACATACGAGTATATTCTTTTATGAACCAAAGATTCCTCCTTCAATGTCTTACAAACGGAAGCACAAATTGAATACACCCTTATCACTGCGTGTGTAGGATATAAAAGCGCATTCTAACTTCAAATATTATTCGATTTTATAAATTGTCTTATTTACCTCATCCTTCGTTAAAATATGGTCCACTAGTGTTCGGTCATCAGCTTTCTGTTTATCGATGCCTTTTATAAAATCAAAGTAGGTATTCACAACGTTTCCAGCACAGTGAACAGTAACAACAGTAAAAGCTGTAGAAAGAAATATAACAAAGCTAAAATCTGCCGACCATTGTGAACGGTAGGCCAGCGCTGAACCCATTAGAGTTGGTACTAAACTAGCAGATAGAGACCACGGACGTAATGCATGTAGATAAGTTTTGAGCTTCATAAAAGTTCCTGAGATGTAGGGAAAATTACTGCCATCCTGGGAAATGTTACCATTGGAAAGAACTTTTTTTTCTGTTTCAATGCCATTCAAGGACCCTAAAACCTTCAGGCCAGCGGCGTTTGTTTCGTCGTCCCAACTATGCACCAAAGACCCATACTTTTCCTTACTATCCTCTGACATGGTCTGAAAAGGAAATAACATTAAAGTTTAAATTTAATTCCGTAATAATAATTAATTTGCACCCACTAGTTTTTGCTCACATTAAGATCGTGAAACAAAATACAAAAAATTGGCACACTATCCAGAGGAAATACACTATACTCCTGTTCTTGATACTATATTGACTGCTCTAACCACTTTTCTCTACATTTGCTTATTTTTATTTCTATTTGCAATTTCAATAGTTGACCCAAATAAACCTTGCCGTTGATTTTCACGTTATTCTCATCTATATCAGTACTAATATAAGCAAGTTTTGTTTTTTCATTCATATGATAATAATCAGTTTTCTATGTTATCTTCGAGGTGGTTTTTTTGGTTTTTATAAAACTATTGGCTAGATGCTTTTATTTGTAACCTTACAATTATTGTTTAGCACGTCAATGAATATTCGATGCCAGTGTTGCGTTCACGTATTCTTAATTTTAAAATAAAATGTAAATTGTATTGTAATTGTGTATATTTTCATATACATATATAGCCATAATTCGACATTTGCTCTTTATTTTGAATGAATTACATTTAACATAAAAACTTAAGTTTATACAAGGAGTTTCGCATAAGAGGGGACAGAATACTAGGACGTGTAGGTTGGTTCGCGACAAGAAAAAAATCGTATGGGAGTGGTGGTCAATTTCCCCCTGGTTAGACGGGAGGGTCCATTTTATAAAAATTCGACTTAACATAGAAAAAAAATATATTAAAAAATATTGGTTTGACGTAGATAACTTTTGCTTGCTGATTTGCAAAGCCAAATATCCGCTTCTTAATATCCCTTTTAAATTAGGTTCCTATGTCAAACAGTTTTTGAGAAAATTAATGTTAAAGTTAAAATTTGGAAAAAAATTCCGAAAAAAAATTTTTGGTCGCAATTCTTTTTTAAGTTTCTTGTTTTTGGTATAGATGTATATACCGTTAGAATGGTAACTTAAATACCTTTCATTTATGTAAAGTACGATTTTGTCGAAATACGCATATTTTTGGAGAAATATAACTATATTTCTTCGGTATATAAGTCTCGGTGTAGTATTTTAGGAGGAATCGCAGTTTAAAGTTTAGAAAGAACCTAAATTTACGTACTATTTCACTTTCTTCTCTGGTATATTACACTGCAGCTGTGCTGGTGTACCAAAATTAGAAATTATACTGCGCTACACTGAGAAAATAAAAAATTTTAATGAATAATCTCGCGATTTTGCATATATGAATATCGCCAAGTACCCAAGAAAAAAAATTCCTTTTTCCTTGTGTATTGTGGCAAAGATGCCTTCCGTGTCGCCATAGACCCTCTATTGTATTTGTATGGGCACCACTCGTCGGATCTTTAAAATTCACGGAATGATAGAATGGTAGAATTGATAAAATGAATTAACTAATTACGTTCCAATGAATGTTTTCTCCTAAAATAAATCACCGATTTCGATAAAAAATATAGGTATAGAAAGCTAATAGCATCTAGTTTCTTGTTCTCCGCAAAATGTTGTTGGTTAGTAATATTGAAATCGCCTTTTTAGTGGATAGTGGATTAGTGGATACTAATTTCAAATTTCAAAGGGCTATAACTTTGAAAGTAGGGGAGAGCGACGGATGTTTTTGTTGTTTTTGGTGTCTCCATCACAAACAACAACAACAACAAAAACAACAATTCGCTGGGCCTTTTCGGGAAGACAGTAATCTGTTCCCAAATAATATATAAATTAAATAACAATTTAAATAAATAACTATAAATAAATTAAAAATAACAAATAAATTTGCTGTTTCTCTTCTTGTTATTAGATGTTTTGTTCTGAAAATGTAGCTGTCAGCACCTATTTGGCTCTTGACAAAATTGTAAAGAAAAGAGCTTTTAGGTGACAGCCAGAATACAAATATTGACAATTTGCTAAAAATCTGCGCTGTCAACTAAAAGTTGACAACGAGAATTGCCCTGTAAATATCGGAAGCCATGAAATCATAAGAGGAAAACAGAAATCAGAGTGTTCTCTGTGTATACCACAGAAAACCAGTTTTGACATACCAGCGCAAATACGTAAAGCTCAGTTCTCTGAACGAAAATCATCGTAAGAATACATGGAATACAATTGAAAGAGCGTGGTGTTAGACGCGTAACGCAAGTTTCGTTGCGTTGGTTCGGAATATGACTGCAACGAGCATATATTCGTAAAGAGATTGCATGAAACATTTGTTGCCGGCAACATCGTGATTTCATGTGTGAAGATTAGGGCAGCTGTTAATTAGCAGGACTTAGCACTGTAAAGAACAAAACATCTCTGTAAAGCAGAAAACCGAAGGTAAAAACGAAGTTCTTTACAGAGTACCAAACTTCTTTTGTATTCTGCGCTGGTAGCAAAGCAAAATTGAATGCTCTACTAATGAGTGAGTGGTTCGGAAGCTTTTTTTAATGAGTATGAAGGGATCGGAAGATCGATTTTGCTTCTGTTATTTTGCACTAACAATTGCAATTGTTCTTTTGCTTCTCTTACAATAACAAACCATGTGCCGCCGTCCGTCCGCCTGAAATCGTTTAAAATTTTGCATTTTATGGTTTTTGGAAGAATTTTTGCTTTTCGTAACTTAGTTTTGCTTCTTTTTCGATGCCCAAGCTTTGTAAAGCGCTGGCACGATCTACGTTGCGAGCATAGCGTGCTGTTTAAGAATTTGTATTTGCAAAAGATGATATGTAGTCGGCATATTCAATCACTATACACGTTATACGAGTAAGGCTGAAGGGTTAATAAAAGACAAATTATGTAAATATTTATATTATATTTAAACAAGTCTACTTTAACCCCGATCTCATTAGTAACACTTATTATACTTATTTATTAAAGTTTAAATTGAGCTTTATTTTCATTTTTTAATAAGAATTATATTATACAACATATACAGTACATAATATTTAATTTACATGTTATCTAATAATAACTAATAATTAAAAATAAAAAATATTTACATTTTATTTCAATTTAATTTTAGTTTAACTTAAATTTATAATTTTGTTAAGTATTTATTATTTTAATTAAACTGAACTCTAATTTTAATAGACCCTAAGGACAATTTTTCATTAAAGTTGCACGCATTCGCACAAATATTATAAGTTCAGTAAGACGACGAGCTGAAATCCACAAGGAGACTTTTGGAAAATACCTAGCTTCATATATATGTAGTTTATATAATATTACTTAATAAGTATTGTAAAATAATGTTGTTTAATAAGTGTTGTTGTAATGAAATCGGTAATAATGGGTTAAAGTAGAGTTGTTTAAATTCATACTTTGTATTACCACAGACATATAATATAAATATTTACATAATTTGTCTTCTATTAACCCTTCAGCCTTACTCGTATAACGTGTATAGTGATTGAATATGCCGACTACATATCATCTTTTGCAAATACAAATTCTTAAACAGCACGCTATGCTCGCAACGTAGATCGTGCCAGCGCTTTACAAAGATTGGGCATCGAAAAAGAAGCAAAACTAAGTTACGAAAAGCAAAAATTCTTCCAAAAACCATAAAATGCAAAATTTTAAACGATTTCAGGCGGACGGACGGCGGCACATGGTTTGTTATTGTAAGAGAAGCAAAAGAACAATTGCAATTGTTAGTGCAAAATAACAGAAGCATAATCGATCTTCCGATCCCTTCACACTCATTAAAAATATCTTCCAAACCCCTCACTCATTAGTAGATCATGCAATTTCGCTTTGCTACCAACGCAGAATACAAAAGAAGTTTTGTACTCTGTAAAGAACTTCGGTTTTATCTTCGGTTTTCTGCTTTACAGAGCTGGTGCTTGATTACAGCGCTAAGTCCTGCTAATTAACAGCTGCCCTAATCTTCACGCATGAAATCACAAATGTTGCCGGCAACAAATGTTTCAGGCAATCTCTTTACCTATTTATACTCGTTGATGACTGCCCCTTTTTTTGTTTACTGGCGCAAAATTTCTATTCTATAAACCGTGCTTCTATCTGTGGTACCTAAATAAGTGCGTCGTGCGTTGCGCTTTGTCAAAATGAAATTGGAACACGCAGTCTAATGGAAGTGACTGCAATAAGAAACGCACTGACGGAGACTCCTTCGAATTTCCAATTTTGGCATGCGCTACGAAGTGCAGTTGGCGGCAGATGTCAAAAAAATGTTCATGTCGTGTGAATGTGTAAAAACTTTTAGTCAGAACATATGCAGAACGCAACGCTTTTATTTCGGTACAGCGCAACGTCATTTCTAAGGCGTAGTGATAAATGCAACGCAAGACGCACTTATTTAGGTACCACAGTATGCCTATTATATGGTTTTCTACAGCAATTTTGATGATTGACTAAATGGATTATAATATTCATAAAATCTGTAGGGTTTGTTTGGAAGAAGGAGCGCTTACATCGATTTACAGTACCGAGTTTGCTATGATGCCATCTACTATGATGATGATGTGTGCCAAGATAAAAGTAAGTACGTTGTTCAAAATATTACGCATATAAATTCTATTCTCCATACACAGATTTGCAAAAGTGATAGATTACCAGCTGTGATATGCAACAACTGTATATACCGACTAGGAGTTGCATACCACTTCAAACAAGAATGTGAAAACACTGACATACGTTTAAGACAATATTTGGGAATTGAAAACAGTACTTCTAGGTAAATTTGGTGGAGAAATTTTTCCGTTCAAATATTCAGAAATTGTTTTTAATTCAGTTATTGTGATGCGGAGACAAATACAGATGTAAAATTTCCCGATTCTGATAATAATGAAGGGGACTTTAAGAAAAGGTTAAATAGACATCAGCACAGTATTTTTTTTTGCTTTTTTATTATTTTAATATATTGTAGTAATCGAAAGGCTCGTTATAAACGAAAGCCCCGAGAAGATCATAAGAAGCGTGGTCCTAAACCCGTGCCAAAGTTACCACAAACTTGCTATGATTGTAACAAAACATTCAAGTGCTCCGCTCAACTACAGATGCACATACGTACGCACACGGGAGAAAAACCATTTGTTTGCAATTACTGCCCACGCCGCTTTTCTCAAAAATATAATCTACAAATTCACCAGCGCATTCATACAGGAGACCGTCCCTTCCAATGTGAAATATGCGCTAAACAGTTTTCCGCTCTAGGTAATTTCCAAACACACCGGAAAATTCATACTGGAGTACGAAATCAGTGCTGCCCGGTCTGTCAGAAAGCTTTTTACACCGTCGGTGATTTGTCTAAACATATGATAATTCATAGAGGCATGAAGAATTTTCAATGTGATCTTTGTGGAAAAACATTTAGTAGACCACGTGATATGCAATCGCATAAAATGAAGGTTCACGTAATACAAGAAATTACTGAAGACCGCGATATTGATTCTGACCATGTGTCAGGAAATATGTCCAACAACTTCAAGTGTCCTAATTGCGACAGAGAATTCACGTCCGCTGATTGTTTTACATCACACTTTCGCTGCCATAGCAACAATAATTTGCTAGCGGTGCCAATAGTTGGGGAAATACATCCACATAGCAACCAATACATGCAAATTCCCCACGAATCTCTGGGTTCGGTACTACCTATTTGTTCAAGTACCACTTTAGTGTCAGAAACAATAACGTCGTCAAATTTTAACCATTCTGTTACTTCAAACACAGGAATAAATCATAAGCCTTCAGCTTTTGGTATGGCCATGACCCATGTTACGATGACACGCATATAACCATCATATACGCCGCCACCTCCATCAACTGTTCAAAATACTTTGTTATACTCAAAGGAAATAGCCTTATAAGTTTACAAGTATTTATATTTGCACGTGTTAATATATACTATACATGCAATAATACTATACATATATACATACTTTCTAAATAAATAAACTACTTTCTAGAGCATTTAGAAATATATTTATACATTTATAATAAAAATATTAAAACAAACAAAATTAAACAAAGAATTGCAATTTTGTTGTTATAACTAAAAAATTGCACCTGCACTCTACCGGCATTCTCGGTATAAAAAGTAGGCGTAGTCATTGACCGATTTTGCCCATTTTCAATACCAACCTTTACGCCAAGAACAAGGAAAATATTTCTGCTTTCCACGAATAGACAGACGGACATGACTAATTCGATTCGGAAGGTGACACTGATCAAGAATATACTCTCAATACACTTGCAAACAATCGATTTATTTTATAAATTATAGTTTTTGTATATAAAAATTGAGAAAATTGAAAAAACATTGCAAACATTTTAATTTGACAGCTTGTTAAAAAACAACAACAGCAACATCAAATGTCAAGGCATTGACAACAATATGACAGGACAATAAAATATCTTGCACAGTTCACTAAAAAATAAAAAATAATTATTTAAATAAAAAACATTTTTATATAAAACGTTTTTTAATGAACCAAAAAGTTTAAAATAATTTTTCTAATATAGCACCATACAAATTCGCAACTCCATAAACGCAACTCTTGTTAAATCGCAAGATTTAACACGAAAAACGTGGTACTACGTTTTATACCAACGATTATAAAGATGATGAAATGACTCATTTTGAGCGGGAGCAAAACCAACCGCAGTATATCTACGTAACCGATCGCCAACGAAACCATTAGATAGCAAAACGCCTCATGAGGAACCGATAAGTAAGAAAGCAGCAGTTCAACATTTAAAAGTTTTTGGATGTGTGGCAATTGCATTGGACAAAAGGCTGAAACAGAAATTTCGTGCTAAAGGAAAAGAATATGTAATGATAGGTTATTATATGCCCATCTTTCCGGTGGTAAGATAAGCATCAATTGGAAAGGTGCATTAGCTGCACATTAGCTAGTTCACATTAGCTGCAGAATACGAGCTAAATCTTCATCAAATGGATGTTACCACTGCGTATTTGAATGGTGATTTGCTCGAAGAGGTGTATATGAGACATCCAGAAAATTTCATTGATAAAAAATGTCCAAATCGCATTTTAAAGTTAAAGAAGTCTATCGAAGAAGAATATATCCATTAAAACCGTCCGGATTCGAAATCGAACACGAAGGCAAAACTGGTAGCATGAAGATTTGTCAAGAAAAATATATTGAAAATCTTTTAGAAGAATATAATATGCAAGAATGCAAGAGGGTATCGGTACATTGGATGCAGTTTGTCAAACAATGTGTGAAAATAATAACTGTAGAAAGGTATATCAAACTTATTGGGTCGGCAAGAAACTTTCGGTTTTCTTAATATGAAATAAAACGAATTTTTCTAAATACAAAATTGAGTTTAATCAAACAAATATTTTCCATTCTGTTCGATGACCATTTGGACCTTTCCCCGTTCATAGAACTTCTAGTTTTTACCACCAAAAAACTCAACCAAGTTCGATTTGTGGTCATTATTAGCGTAGTTTTTACCATTTAAGAAATTTTGTAAACTTCGAAATAGATGATGGTCTGAGGGTGCAATGTCGGGGCTATATGGAGCATGTGACATAACTTCCCAACCAAAGTCCAATAATTTCGTTCGGCTTGCTAAATGTAAATAGTTTCAAAACGTAAACGAAAACGAAATTCACGTTTTTCACGAGTTTTGTTTTGTGCTTTTCGTAATTTTTCATTTGTTTGACAACGGAGCATAACAGAAGATCGAAGAAATACACAAAATACGTTTGTTGTTGGTATTTTCACATGCTTTGCAGATTTTATCAGCTACGCGTGGTATAATGGATCGGCAGTTTCCAGGAAAAAAGTTGATAAACAACGCGAAAGCAAGAAGGCAATCGTTTGTATGTGTATAGTGTTGCCGACACGCATTTGCACTGAATTCTACCCGAAATCGTTGCGTTTCTAGATTACTTATAAAAATGCTTCGAATATTCTACATATGGCCACATTTTCTGTCTGCAATACCAATGAAAAGCTTCTATTATACTCATTTGGCTCGTTTCGCTTTCGTTTTCATTTGTGTTTTCGTTTGCGTTTTCAAACTATTTACATTATAAGGCTGTAAATCACAGACGGATATAAATACAGTGGCGTAGCTAGTGGGACGGGGTTGGCAGTCCGACTTTGACTTTATCGACTTATTGAATTCTAGGAATTTTTGGGGCTGCAAGTTGATTAACCGTCCCGGGTTCCATGAGTCCTAGGTACGCGTCTGTATAAATAGTAGAGGGGTGGTCGTTACCTGTTTTCAAAACAAAATAATTGATTTTATTTATTTATTCACTTTAACAGAAGGTGCTTTAAGAATGGATTCTTTTATAGCACAGAAAAATAACATAAAATATTAAGAACAATAAAAAATAAATTCAAAACTTAATTTAATACTTATAACAACTTAATTAATTAAGATATTTTAGAGGAAGGAGAAGCTGAGAAGGGTACAGATAGAAGAAGAAGAAAGAAGAAGAAGCGTGGTCGTGGAAGCGCGGGCGTGGTCGTGGACCGATTTTGCCCATTTTCAATACCAACCTGCACACCACAAGAAACAATTAGGCCATTTCTGACATTTCTGTTATTCTGTTAAAAAATTCTGTTATGTGTTTATAACACATCGGGACCGTAACAGATTTATTAAAAATGGTATTCTGTGCTTCGAACTTTTATGGTAGTCTGTTATGAGTGTTCGAATGTGGAAATCTATTACAAATTACGTTAAACAGACAGTTGTGGTTTTTAAAATGTTAAAAATGATGCAGGCTGAAAAAAAGTAAGATTTTCTGTTTATAAATATAAATAAATTAAAAACCACCAAATACATATGTATATATCTTTAAGAGACGCGCCAGAAGAAGATAACAGCAGAACAAAAGGAGATATATTGCTCCTTTCTGGAGACAACCACTAATGGTAGCAAGGAAGCCCTCGGAAGATAGCGTTCAACAACTTTGGAGCGATCTATGTGCTCAATTAAATGCATCTGGCGGTGCACATCATACAATTTCGGAGTGGAAATCGGCAAGTTTTTCTTTATACGCATATTTTTTTTTATTATATAATACAATTCGTTTAGGTGTTCGATAACTGGCGGTATGCCGTTACGCACAAGATGCGCGTCGCAAAATTCGCCAGCTCAAAAACTGGTGGTGGTCCTCCACTCCAGACAGATCTAGAAAGGCTAGAAGAAAGGGCGATGGCCTGCTGGGGCTCAATTGTGGTTGACGGTCATCCAGGTGTTTCAGCCGTGGGCTGTTCGATTGCAGATGATGACATGGAAATGGATGTCTCTGCTATTGCGCCAACCATGGCAGAAGTTGTTACACCGCCAGTAAATGTAATAATAACAAAAGGTCGCAAGTTGAGAGCGCAAAGGATAGGTAAGTAATTTTTTTCATGTGGTGTATCTGTATATACATAAGTACCTAAGCTAAGCACAAAATAATTTTAATTTTTTATAATTGCAGATGATAACTTAGATGAAATCCTGCAAATGTCGGAAGCTAATCGTCAAGCACAGTCCGACGCAACAAATATTAGGCTTGACCAAATAATTGCAGCGATCAATGAATTGGTCATTGCCCAGAAAGAGACTGCTGCTGCCATAAGAGCTCTGCGCTCATAAGCGGTGTTAGATTTAATAATTTTTAATCAATAAACGTAATTAAATTTAAATGTATTTCTATTTTATTTTATTAGTAAAATGAAGACTTAAATTAAACTTGAGATATAGCGATCCCTGACCCTAACCGCAGCGCTGTGCCACTCATTTCGATGTAGTTCTTCATGAGGTGACGCTTGTTCTGTTTTCTTCTTCTAAAAACTCCTCTAGACCCATGTAATACGTATTGTGTAATGAAAAAATAGCGTACACAATTTTGGCTGCCTTTTCAGTTGCGTAGTGCAACACCCTATGTCGAGATAAGCATCGAAATCGGCTCCTTATTATGCCAAATACTCTTTCAATGGAGTTTCTTGCTGTTAGGAAGCGGGAATTATACACCCACTGTGGTGTTCCACGGACGGGATTACTTATTGGCGTAAGAAACCACGGTTCCAAAGGAAACCCAGAGTCTCCTAGAAAGAGTGACGAATAGTAAAGGCCCAACCATGCAATGCATATGCATGCTGTGCTTGAAAAGAGAGAAACTACGAATACACTGAATTCCATTTGCGCACCCATGCACATGCATGATATGCACATGCATAGTTTCGTCAAGTTCGTTCTCTCTCTTCTTGCATAGCGTGAATAAGAATATGCGGTCTGGATCGTACTTTTCGTAACAAGCAACGGAAAAAGAGTTACCACTCCATTCGAATTTGCAACTTAAATTTTTGCAACCTAAAATTTTATTATTTTATTTAGTATTTTCATATTGAAAAGTCCCAGAAAAGTACTAAAAGTTATAAAAATAATACTACATGACTCTCTTTAAACTTTTTAATTAATTTTATGCAACATTAAATAATTTCTTCAGTTTTGAGGATGCGTACTACGCGATTCTCAACTTTTCTTGTGAGGCTAGGCAACTCTTAAAAGCAGAAGAAAACATATGTGATGTTTTTCTGGACTATGAAACAGCTGTTTTAATTGCTTTCAATATCATGCAATGCTTGGTCGTTCTACTGATGCATGGAATGAATAGCTTGCTTTTCGTTGACTTCTCTCACAAAACTTAACATGCATATGCATTGCATGGTTGGGCCTTAAAGCATAAATTTCGAAAAATGCATTATTACCAATTATATGCGTGTGTTGGTTTTCCACAGTTGTGAATTGACTTTGTAGTACTCGTTTAACGGGCGAAGTCAACCACACAGCAGAGTCGTGAACTGAGCCAGGAAAACGAGCATCGACATAAATAATTTGCAGGTTTGCATCAGCTATTACCAACACGTTCAGGCTGTGGTAACCTTTTCGGTTAATATACAAGCGTCCTGGTGACTCGGCGCTCATTGCGGGTGGAGCAACAATTGGTATGTGCGTACCATCAATAACTCCAACTATTTCAGGCAGGTTATACGCCGTATAAAAACCAGGGTTCGGAAATGCTCGCTATGGCTCGCTCGTACTCGCAAGTAGGAGCGACAAAAAAAATTTTCAGCGCTCCTGCTCGCTCCAAAGAGCATTTGTTTTCAGGAGCGCGAGCGAGCAGGAGCGGCAAAAAAAATTTTTCAGGGCTCCTGCTCGCTCCAAAGAGCATTTTTTTTCAGGAGCGCGAGCGAGCGAGCAGGAGCTGCAAAAAAAGGAGCGCTGAAGCTGAGCTGTTTCTGAGCTGGTGGTAGGTAGCAAGTAAATAATTTCTTCAATATTTATAATTAAAACAAGTCAAAGACAATAAAAAAAACTTTGTGAAATATGTATTTCTTATTTTTTAACACTGAACATTTTTTTATAAACTCTGGTGAAGAATTAGGTCCAAATTGCCAAATTTCAAACAATCGCTAAAAAGAGGTAATGGTTTTATTGCTTTTTATTGTCTTCGTTTTTCATGTGGATGTAGCAAAATCAAAATCAAAAATTATTTTGATCACACTATAAAAATATATTCTAATGTTTTACATATAACAATTACCTTGACTTTTTCGAAGCTGTTTCTAAAACACTACGTGGAAATTTTATTGCTTCGGGTACTAAGTGTAAGTTTAGTAAATTGGTAACAAGTTCAATCGCCCTCGAAGTGCTTGGTTGTGATAACCCAAAAATGCTGTTGCTCCCAACTGAAGTTTGGTAGGAACCGTAGAAGTATTTAAAGCTTCTGAATAAAAAGAGTAAAATGTTTCGGGAACATATTTTTACATACAGATATCTCGCAGTTTTTTTGACTTTTTTCTTAAAAAATCCCTCTTTTGAAGTTACGATTTCAGCAAAAGCTTTTAAACTATTTTTCGGACTTCAAAGTAATGTTAGCAAAAAATATGCGTGCATCCTTCCTCTTTAATTTAATCTTAGTTGTAATCGAATTGGTTACATATGTCAGCTGTGGTAGCTCTTCAAGTGGATGGGTAGCTGTAGTAGCTCTTTAACGTAAAGTCGCCAAAAATTTCAGAAACGATTATCTCGAAAACGGCTCGTTTCATTTTTTATTTTATCATTTTTTGGAATCAGCGGACCAGAATCCTTTAGAATATGTGGTCAAACAGCCCGCTACAAAATGGCTGTCGGCCAGTGTTATTAAAAACCAGAGATATGAGAGTTTCAATCAGGGTACCTACTAAAATTTTCTTAAAAGCCTCAAAAAAGAGATTATAAAAATAATATGTTTCTATGTATTTAATGATTAAGGACTTTTTATTATCAATAACGAACATATTCATAAAATACATTAATAAAAATAAGGAACACGTGCCGCTGAAGACTATTAGAATTAAAAATGTATCCTGTCCATGGTTTGACGATGAGGTACGGAATGCCATAAGAAACAGAAATCGCCTCTATAAAAAGTGGAGAAGGTTTCCTTCTACAAGAAACTGGGAATGCTTTAGATCTGCTACAAATAGAGCAGTCCTTGTGACAAGGTCATCGAAATTGCGTTATTTCTCCTCTAAACTTAATGCTTCTCTCTCAACGAAAACCATTTGGAACAACATCAAACAACTCGGGGTGAGCAATAAAACTGACTTTGGTTGTCATGTTTATCCAAATATATTGAACGACTTCTTTGTACATGCTTCTGCTGCTATACCATGTAGTCCTGATTGTTCTGTATCCCGCTGCAATCAGTCTTTCTGCTTTTATCCTGTGACTGAACTTGATGTCGGTATGAGTTTTCAGGATATAAAGTCTAATGCGGTGGGAGTGAGAGGAAGCGTCCAATTCGAGCCATTCCTCCTCTGGAGTGCTTTCCAGGATGGCCGGGAGCACGTGAGCCTCGTGGCGAGGGGTGGCAGCTGACGGTACGGCGGCTGGGGGCGCCAGCATACGGCCGGCCCGGAAGCGGGCATACTCACGCCGGATCAACTTCATTGGCAACCTGTAGAGAGAAGAAAGATTAGCACAGATTCGCCTTAAAGCTGGGAGGGACACTAATTTGGTAATTGGTCGGGTAATCGGCATCCCGGACTCTCTGGTCCTTGCCTGGGTAGACCCTGTTTATGCGGCCTAACCGCCAAGCAGTGTAGGATAGATTTTCATCTCTGATGACTACCAAGTCGTGGATTCGTATATCGGGCTGAGGAGTTTGCCACTTGGTGCGACGCTGGAGTTCCCGTAGGTACTCCGATTTCCACCTTTTGCAAAGATGTTGCGATAGGGCTTGAACTCCTTGCTTGATAGGGCTTGCGGTTGAGCACTGAAAGAGGGTTGTCAAAATTCTCCGGTTCAACTGGAGCCAGGAGGGGGCCACCCACAAGAAATTGACCTGGAGTTATCGCTTCCATGACGGTGGGATTCTCTGAGAGCGCATGAAGCGGGCGTGAGTTAAGACACGCTTCTACTTTACTGAGAAGAGTCGAGAACTCTTCGAACATCGTCGCGCGACGAACCGGGAAAAAGCTGCTAAAAACGCTGCCGTCGAAAGGTCACTGCTTGCCTCGAGATGAATGGCCTTTGTCGCGAAACAAACGAAAACGCAAACATAGCCCTTGGTAATTAAACAGGCGCGGACAGTGTAATTTTTAATGTCGAAGGGGCCCGCAAAGTCCACACCAGTGTTGGTGAAGGGGCGGGAGAACGTGGTACGTTCTTCTGGCAGCGCAGCCATGAGTTGCGTTCTCTGCTTCTTTTGTTGTAAGATACACGGCTTACAACGTTGAATAACCGTTTTAATGAGATTCTTCAGTTTGGAATCCAGTATTGTGTCCGGATTAACCGGAGCATCAGTTGATGACCGCAGTGTAGTGATATCTGATGGATGAAGAGTACTAGTAATCTCGACAGATTACAGTTGTAAGGCAAGAGGATCGGGTGTCGTTCGTCAAATGACAAGTTAGGGCACGACGACAACCGCCCGCCAAGACGCAGTGTCTTATCCTCATGGATGAACGGATTGAGCGAAAGCAGGCTACTTTTTGAACTCAACTGTCGTTTGGTTTCGAGTGCGCTGTATTCATCACCGAAATAGGTTTTTTGACAGAGAATTGTGAGACGAGTTTTTGTGTCTTGAATCTCTGTCGTTGAGAGGCGCAAAGTGGCATGCAACGAGTTATCACGATAACGAGCGTTATGAATGAAACGGTACACATATGAATAGACGCGCAAGGCTCTGGCTAGCGAGGAAAACCTTTCGAGTGGATCTTCGTCGCTATTGAGGGAGATATGAAGCGCTTTCACCGGTTTTTCTTCAAGCGCGGTAGCAAACTCGGAGGCAGTTCGCAGTTCGGGCCAACGATCTTTCTCGTGGATTAGCCATGGTAGACCATTCCACCAAAGGGAGCTCAGAGCTAAGTCTTGTGGAGGGGCACCGCGGTTAGCTAAATCGGCAGGATTGTCTTGCGATTCAACATGAAACCACTGAGTGTGTGGTACTCTCTCAATGATTCTAGACACGCGATTTGCCACGAAGGTGGCCCAGACACAAGGAGGTTTTCGAAGCCAAGCAAGAACAATTGTCGAGTCTGTCCAGCAGAAAACGTTACCTGGTCGCACGTGCATGTGTGGTGCTAAGGCGTCCATTATGTCGGCTAGAAGAGTGGCTCCGCAGAGCTCTAAGCGAGGCAGAGATAGCGTTTTGATGGGAGCTACTCTTGTTTTAGCATACAATAGTGAAACGTGAACATCCTACGCTATTTTCACGCGGGCGTAAATAACGCCAGCGTATGCCTTCTAAAATGCGTCACAAAAGGCGTGAAAGTCCACCTCGCAATCCGGGGTGAACCCAATCCACCGCGGTATTCGTATCGCAGCAATATGGTGATAATTATGCAGGAAGTTAAGCCATGTCTGCTGTGAGATTGGTGGCAAATGTTCATCCCACTCAATTTTATACAACAACACTGGATGATCATTTTTGCGGCGACGATAATGGGGGCTAGCCAGCCGGCTGGGTCAAACAGTTTCGCGATCAGCGACAGTACCTCTCGTTTGGTGTAGCTTGACATGATTTTTATCGCTTGTGTCTTGAACTAGAAGTCGTCGTTTGAGGCGTTCCAACGAATTCCCAGCATCTTTGCTGTACTTCTGTCTTCGAACTTCAAGAATTCCGTGCTGAGTAGATGAGACTAAGGCAGGTCTTGAAGCATGTCGATGTGGTTGGCGCTCCATTTCCGAAGTGAGAAGTGCGCAGAGCTTTTATTAGTTGGTTCCGCATCTCGTTGGCAGTCGCGAGATCATGAGAGCCTGCTAGTACATCGTCAACGTACATAGAGTGTCGCAAGATCTGGGCCGCAAGCAGAAATTCGTGTTGTATGTCCTCTGCCAGTTGAAGAAGAGTGCGGATCGCTAAAAATGGTGCGCAGTTGACGCCGAAGGTTACTGTCTGCAGTTCGTAGTCCCTAACTTCAAAATTAGTTGGGTCTCGAAAGAGAATTCGTTGAAAGGGGTTATGTTTTGGGTCGACCAGAATTTGGCGATACATTTTTTGTATATCGCTGCTGAAAACATACCTGCAGAAGCGCCATCTTAACATCAAAAAGGTTAAGTCGGTTTGTAAGACTGGGCTAGCATGCAAGACATCATTCAGACTGAGCCCGCTCGTTGTCGGGCATGATGCGTTGAACACGACTCTTACCTTTGTCGACGTACTTTCTGGTTTGATGACGGCGTGGTGAGGCAAATAGTAGTGATTAGGGTGTGGTCGTATCTGCGGAGATAACACGGCGATCATGTGTCCCAGAGCGAGATACTCTGTCACTACCTCATCGTATTGACGTTTTAAGTCTGGAGTCTTAAGTAGCCTTGCCTCTGATCGCGAATACTGCATGAGTGCCGTTTGTCGAGAGGCACCAAGGCGGAGTCCATTTGGAAAGTCGCTTTTGAACGGCAAAGCGACAATATCTGATCCGGGATCGATCAGAGCTCGAGCGATGTAGCACATGTCATTATGGTATATTGTGACCATTGCAGTCCCTAACAACACCTGTTTTGGTGAGGCTGCGAAGCATACCTGGTGGGAATCCTGCTGAGCTTGAGGATTCCGTTGAGTCTGAGGAGTGGACTGTATGTTGATCGGTTGGTTTGTCTGGGCGGCTTGAGCCGAAGTTGAAGGCCTCGGAGAGGCATCAACTGTTGCCGGTCTCGCTGAGGAGTGTGATCGATCGACGTTCGCGGCGCGATGGGGTTGGGATCGATCGGTGTTGAAGGCGGGCCGGGTCGAACCGTGCGCTGGCTTTGCGACAGTTGCCGTCTGTGTCCCAAATCTTTTAACGTGCCTCCGCTCTTGATAGGTTTTTTGAGTCGAACCTGGTACAAGGGTCGAAGGGGCTGAAGTTGGTTCACGGTGCAAAAGGGTGTGATGCCTGTCGTTACATTTAGCATAATTATAACGACTTGGACTATTTTTCACAGAATGTGAATTGGACAGACAGTTGTTGCACAAGCGGTGTTTCCGGACGACATTCCATTTCCGGCTGCTGGTGAATGTCCAGGCTCAAGAACTGAGAGCACACCCGCACACTGTGTGGGTTGTGATACAGAGGGCAACTGTCGAAAGCTACGTTTAGCTGAAATGTGTTGACGCGCTTCGCTGCTGGTGCAGATTGGCTTGCCTGCTTACCTCTCGCGCTGGTAGCGCTCTTTATATCCTGCATAGTCTCGAGCGGTTGAAAACGGTGCGTCAAAAAGGCGTCGAAATCAGTCCATTGGGGAATTTCAGCTTTGTCCTGGATGGACTGTTCCCATAGCGCAAGGGTAGCATCTGGCAAGCGACTGGAGCACAGAAAGACGATTATGGCGTCCCAATTGGAGGTGTCAATCCCTTGAAGCGTTAAGGCTGCGAGAATGTTGTTAACTTCGCGCTGCAAGTTTTTTATTTCGCTGCCATTCTCTTTGGTAACCGGTGCTAAACCAAAAAGTTTCTTCAGGTGCGTGTTGACGAGAACGCGTTTGTTCTCATACCGATCGGAAAGATTTTTCCAGGCCTGATTGGTTAACGGAAATTTCTGGACGATCTCTTTGGCCTCACCTGCAGTCTTCTTGTTCAGGTGGAATAGTTTTCCACCGGCGGTATCCTTGTGTTTGGGATATACAGGGCCGTGAGCATGTCACGGAAAGAGGGTCACGAGAGGTAATTGCCGCGAAACACTTCGGTGTCAACGGGGCGCAACCTGACGGAGAACTTTCGACGAATGAGGCTTCCGCTGAAGCGGATGGAGTTGCCAGATTCTCTATCATTTCGATGATGGTGTCGGTACATCTTAGGTAGACGGCGTAACAATGGCGACGTTTCTCCTTCAGCGTTTCTAAAGTGCTTGCCTCCTCGCTCGTTGATTCCATCTCGGACAGGATGGTGACAATGTGCATTTGATGAACATCCATTGAGACTTGAGTTCGTCTCTTTGGAGGTCGAGCGTACGAATTGTGTGTTCCCGAGAAGGCGTTGCCTCAAAATCGACTTCGAACTCGACGAGAGTGTCGGCGAGACGAATAAAGGTATCGAGGGCAACCATTGTTGAAAAATGTTACTAATGAAAACGCAAAAAGGTTGTAAAAAAATAAGAGCTAAACCTCTGTTGAAAATTGAGAAAATAAGAACAAACTCTTTAGTGTCTAGTTTATTTTTTATTATTTAGCATGGATTGTAACTATTATTTTTTACCAACGAAATTCAGCGGTCGCCCACTGTATGGCACGGTATACCGATGCTCGTTGCTAATAGCACCAGAGATGATAGAGCGCACAGTTGAGCATAGAAATTCTCACCAAAATGCAACTACTTCCCTGATGAGATTTGCGACCTTGAATTTCCTATGTGTGTCGCACAGACACGCCTTCGAAGAGAGCGCTCACGAGATGAGCGTAAGCCTGATATACCAACGTTCCAAGGATGAGTGTATGTAACTTCTCTGCTTTCGTTAGCGAGCACCAAATGACTGTATTTGTTTTAACAGAAAGAGAAGCGTGCGAGAATCTTTTTTTGTCGCAGAACAAAAAGGAAATACACCTAAGATTTGTTGATCAGCAGAGTGTTGCAGATCGTAGGCTTATACTTACTCGTAGTGCGATTGTTTAAATTATTTTGAGCACTCAAGCAAAGCCTCTTTTTGTTCTGCAATAACGAAAGAGCTCGAAAAAAAGAAACACGCAAAACCGACGTTTTTTCGCTGCGAGTTTATGCGTGGCTGCGCAAAGTAATCGAAACACACAAGCACAGTTTTTTCTGTCTATCGAAAGAGCGCGACACCGAGTGCGAAAAAAAACACAACCGACGTTTGCTGGCTTCGAGCGTGGCTGCGCAACGGAGTTGGAGCACGCAAGCAGAGTTTCTTAAATCACACTGTTTAAAGAGCGCGGGGTCGAGAATGAAGAAAACCCAAACCTACGTTTGTTTGCTTAGAGTGGCTGCTCAAGTTAGTTGGCGCACACAAGTAAGCCTTTGGTTTTTCACACTAACGAAAGAGCACGAAAAAACACAAAACCGACGTCTATGTGCTAAGATCGTGGCTGCGCAAAGTAATTGCAACACAAGCACAGTTTTTTCGGTCTATCGAATGAGAGCGACACCGAGTGCGAGAAAAACACAAACCGACGTTTGCTTGCTTAGAGTGTGGCTGCGCAACGGAATTGGAGCACGCAAGCAGAGTTTTTATATCACACCGTAAAAAGAGCGCGGCACCGAGAGCGAAGAAAAACACAAACCTACGTTTGTTTGCTTAGAGCGTGGCTGCACAACGGAGTTGGAGCCCCCAAGCAAAGTTTTTAAACACACCGTATAAAGAGCGCGGCGCCGAGAGCGAAGAAAAACACAAGCCAAAGTTCGAATATTTTTTGAGAGTGCTGCTGCACAAACCGGTTTGGAACGCACTAATGATTTGTGTATGAGCCACAAATATGGTAATCCACGTGATGGATTTTCCGATTAGGGTACCGTTACACCGAAATTTCGAATTTCAGGTATATATATATGTTGTATATAATATACAATTGGGTCACACGGAAAATCTTCACTTTGTTAGACGTATACACAATATCAAATATAATTGAATCCCAAATCAATACCTTTACTTTGATGAGTAGGCTGGAGCGCGATCCGGCTCGCTTAGGTCCAATGTTTTGTTTGTAAAAAGGTGTCAAATGATTTAAAGGTTTGTTGTTGGTTGTTTTATATTCAAATTCTGTATTTAATATTACTTATGTATTATATGTAGATAACGATGTTGAACTATATGGTGAGTGTATTGCAAACGTCCTGAACGGACGAACAGAGAGTAAGATAGCGAAGGACGTCGCTCCTGAGCGCCGTTCGTTCGTCCACTCACGACTCCGTGGTGAGAAGCTCGCAGTCGAGCTTTCGGGTCGCCTCTTCTAAGCCGCGGCATGTCAGCAGGGTGAGAGGCCGCTGACAAGCGCAGTCAGAAGAGACGACCCGAGGCGAGCGGCGTTTGGCGTAAACAATAATATTTGTTATAAGATTGGCTCTGTTTGACGAAAGGTTGATTAGAGAATTTTGCCTGAGCTTGTTGTCCATCGGCTGCACTGGGTCCGGGTTTTGCGGAATTCTAACCCCATAATTTAATTGTGTCGTAAAATACGGATTTTTTCTTTGTTGTAAGTTGCTTGCTTGGTACTCGCAGTGAGTCTTTCTTTATTTTCTTGCTTCTGTTCACCATGCTGTGATTTATCCTCCTGGCTTCTCGCATAGTTACTTGTGAACATATACCTCTCAGGATTTGACTTTACTTTTTGGGCTAATGCTGTAGGCAAGTCAGCTGGTCGTGCCGGAAAATGTACATCACTCAATGACTTCCTAGCTCCTGAAATAAACACTCTAAGCGCGTCCATTTGGTACTTCTTGTTTATAGATAAGGCAATATGCTTATCGTATGTAATAATCATTTTGTTGGTAAGCAGTGTCAGCTTACGTTCGACCTCGACATAATATTGCAAAAGAGTCATATTACCCTGGCGAAGGGTTGACGATTCCTGCTCTATCAAGTAAATTGGTCGTTTGTCTGCATACCTAAAATCAAGGCAATTTATTATTCCCTAAAAGTGTAGAGCGGTATTGAACGATGCTAAAACCATATCGGTAGGGCCCTTAATTTTGCTTCTAATAATTGCTACTGCCTGATAATGTCTTGAGCTACCGTTGAATTTCTCAAAAGTGTATATGCTTTTTGTGCCGCCTGTCTCCACGACAAATAAGTTTCCTATTTGCCTTCGAACTCAGGCAATGACTTCATTATATCTAATGATTTGTCGCATTGTTTCCCCGGTATAAATTCTACATCCCTATGAGTTTCTAAAATATGCTTTTCCTAACTAGTTTTCTCCAACCGATCATTTATGTCACTCAAGGCTTCCTAGAAAGGTCCCCTATCTCTGCTAGAGCGCTGTTGATCCGCCCTTTACTGCTTTGAACTGTTTCGGGTCAATAATTCTTTTGTCTTCATTGTTTCGCTGTCCACCAAATAGTAGATTCCCTATTTTTGCCGTTTGATTTTTCATTGGGTATCAATCTTTCGAGCAGTTCCTCAAGGCTATGAGGAAAAAAACCGATTCATTAAATTTCTTTTAGCTAACTTCGTTAAGATGTAAATAGGGTAGTCTTTATTTAATTAAAATTCTTTCATGCGCTCTACTTACATTTCTTGTTTGTTATTCTTAGTATACTGTGTTGTGGTCCTAACTGCGGCCTTTTGGTGATAAATTGTACACCGCCTTTTCTTTTCTCTTTAATGTATTACCACTTTATTTACTCCTTTATATTTATTCACAACTTATTCACTACGCGCGCGTTCTTAACCGCACGGTTTAAAGTTAATATCCAGACTTCCCTTCGACTATTTTCTTCTTTCCACTTTGGCTTGGCTGGCGCACCCGTGGATAGATTCAAAGTGTGTCGAAGGGGGGGAATGTCGTATTTCGCAATGATTCGTCGTCAATTGCAGAATGCATAATTAACAATTTTTTTAGAAAACATTGCGCCATTAACCGTTCAATATTTAATTATTTTATTGGTACAGTCTTAACTGCACAATTGGGGATTTTAGTTACTTGGAGTATAGGACGATAATATCGATGGCCTGAAAGTATGCCCACTATTTATATTGAATTTACTTTAAACTGATATACGCGGAGCCCATAAGTATATGGTTTGCTCCGGTATCTTTTACTGTCCACCAAGCAAAGTGTAATTTTGCATTATTGAACTAAACTTGACCTTGGCCATATTCTTGGTCTTGGCCTTGGTCCTTCGTATTGCGAACGCGACATACAACATTCTTCCACCCTTGTACATATACATATTTCTAGTATCTAGTATATTTATTTATTCATTATTCCAATTCAATTTTGCCTACCGGGCTTAGCCCTTACAGCTTAAAACTTAATGCTTAAACTTATGCTTATAATGCTTAAAACTAAGAACTTAAAACTGAACAAAACTTAGACGAAGTATTGACTAATGAATCGACAAGGATACATAATTGTGATTGAAACATCTTTGTTACATGAAAAATCAAGCTCATTTGCTCAAACATTACACAGTGACACACATCTACAGATCGGCTCCTGATTTCCGTAAGAGGTTCTGTTATAAGGTGTAAAAAATTAACATTTTTCTCTAAGAGGCCTAAATGGAGCGTACAATGGTATGAGCGCAAGAAGATCTGGAGAATCAACACGTCAATCCAAAACATCTTTGACGTACAGTACCGAATGTATCTGCCTTCTCATTTCAAGGGATCTCAAATTCAAGATACGGTATCTAAGGTTATAATTAGGAATATTGCCAGAGTGGTAAAAGTTACGGAGCGCATGCTTCGTGAATCGCTGCTGGATTGTCTCCAAACGGCAGATATCGTTATTTGATGACGGCATCCAAATGATGCACGCGTACTCTATAATAGACCTGACCATACATAAGAATTATGCCCTCAAAGTGAGGGGATCACGAAATTCACCAGAATTACGCTTTAAAAAACTAAATTAAGAGCGAGCTTTCGCAATTATGTATTCCCTATGAGCATCAAATCGTAGTTTCGGGTCAAAGAAAATACAAGTCCTTAGTAATGATAACTCTATTGAAACAATTACATTCGTCATAAGCGTAGTTATATGAAATAGGCAGCTTCTTACGAGTAATTGATAGCAGCCTGCATTTTGAGAAATTCAATCTGAGTGCATTCCCATTGCACCGATTAATCAGCACGTAAATGTCTCTCTGGATCTTATGACAATCAACTAGATTTTTAACAGTAGCAAAGAACTTTATGTCATCCGCATACAATAACACTTTGCAAAAATTAAAAATATAAGATACATCATTAACAAATAAAGAAAAAAGCAAAGGTCCTAAGTGGTCCTAGGGTCCTACCTTGTAGAACACCAGAATTCACTACAAAGGCTCTGGAGATACAGTTGTCAACTTTCACGATTAATTTCCTATTCAATAAGTAAAGTGAAGTAAAATTTCCTATTCAAAAAAGTGGAGTGAATCCCTAGGTTTTCAAGCTTCGAAAGAATGGCAGTATGACTCAACCTGTCTAAAGCTTTCATAAAGTCCGTGTACAAGACGTCGACTTGTAAGCCTTTCTTAATCGAATTAACGCAAAAATTTTCAAAGATTATTACATTAGTGCTAGTAGATCTACCAGGGTAGAAACCATGCTGGTGCAATGAGATGTAATTTTTAAAAGAACAGATATTTGTTCACGATTTTGTATAGGTCTAGTACCTTTGACAGACAGTTAGTGGCAATTTGCATTTGAAAATAGTGGATATGATATCGTTATTGACAAAAATTAAGTACAAGATTCTGCCAATGTCGTTGTGAACACTATTAATTTAAAATAAATTGTAAGAATATAAAGTGTCACAAAGCAGTGACTCGACGTCCTTTTTCACAGAGAAAGATATTAGTGATCAGTCAGAGATTGACTGACAGTATATCCATTCAATATCATGCAAATTAAAGTAGCCAAGAATGCACGGTGCTTGACATAGACTTGCAGAGTTCAAAATAAATTCAATATTATAAATGTGGTCACTATATACATCAAAACCACTATTAGGTGGTAAATAACTCGGAATAAAAATGATTTCAGAATGATTTCGTCGAAATCATGGGTAGATGCTGACAGGAATAATTGTTTTGTTTTTGTTCATAGTCCTCCAACATTATGATAATAAATAGATAATCCATAGAAATAGATGATCCGTGAAGAGTAATTGACTGGGTCATGATCGACAAGATGAACGCCTTCGTTGCTAGTATTTGCACTACTATGATTCTCTATATTGACACTTTACCCACTGATGGCGGGGGCAATCCATCTGATATCAGTACAGGTCCAGTCACGTTTTTTGGTTTAGCAACACACTTTCTAAGTCTGAGTGACATCGGCCACAGCTCTCCTTTAAAAACTTTATTAAATATATGCGAAGGAACACCCAGTTTAAAGTTCATAAAAGTGTAGATAAGTCAGCATCTTTCTTTACCAACCTTATACAAGACAGAATATTCAAATCCACTTTGAGTTTATCGGCGACGTAGTTTTTAGTAGCCGGATTTGTGGAAACGTTAAACTTGGAAACATGCAAGTATTTTATATTGTGCACTACTTCCAGATCATCGCAGCTGGGGGCAACACCATAGTGATTAACATTTTTGTGTTCTATGCTCTTATTTGTGTATTTCTTCTTACTTACTGTGACCCATCTCCTTCCCTCGTCAGCAATAAGTTCAGTCTCCCTACTCACGGCATCGTTTTCGGCAGGTGAGGTGCGGGCGTAAGTACAAGGTTGAGCGCACAAGGCTTCATTCGATGAGATCATAGCTGATGAAGAAACCGGTTTAACCTTGTCTCCCTTTGACGATACCGGTGCACTTTGTATATTTTCTTCTGCATTCTCGCTGACTGTCTCGTAACTTGCGAACTTAGAAGAAATGATCATCCTAAGCTCATTAACTTCATTCGATTGCAACAACTCGATCGATCAAATTTGTATACAAAGTTCCAAGTGTCCAAACACTTAATATGTAGATATTTACAACAAAAATTGCATCCCACAATATGCTGTGAAATTTCACAAACCTTATTAGAGAAATAACAATTCTGCATTCTAATTACAACCGTAATTAGACTCGGCAACAGTTGAAATACGACTGATAGTTTATATATATAGTTTATATAATATATATGTATGTATATATTTTTTTTTGTTTTTATACCCTGCACTCGAAGTGAGAGGGTATATTCACTTACTGCTTCCGTTTGTAATGCATTGGAGGCGTGACAGGTATAGAAAAGTATATATATTCTTGATCAGCGACCTCCTGAGTCGATTTAGCCATGTCCGTCCGTTTGTCTGTCTGTCTGTGGAAATCACGATTACAAGAGAACGAATAGAAATATCTTCATCAAACTTGGTACGAATATTGTCTATCATTAGAAACTCATCGGTATTGCACTGATGGGCAAAATCGGACCATTACCACGCCTACTTTTTAGTGAATATAAATTCATTCATGCTTATATTAAGCTCAATATCTCAGCTCGTAGAACGAATTTTCGGTTGAAATTTTGTCCAGAAGCCCACTGTCTCTGACCAAAACAGATCACCAAAATAGGCGTGGTCCGGCCACTAATTAAATAAAACTCGATTACAGGAGAACGAATAGAGATATCTTAATCAAATTTGGCATGAATATTCTCTGTCATCACAGGCTATTTGATATTAAAAAGGAAAACGTGTGTAGGGTATATGAACTTAGGCCAGACCGAAGCTAACACTCTTTCTGGTTTGTTTTTATTTTGATTATGAGTGTACTTATGGATATAAAGTGTTGCTTATAATATAATGCTTATATACTAATTTAAATTTATTGTGTATAACTTATTCATACGAACAATATACAGTGCCACATATTCGTATTATATAAACGCACTGCTACCTTCTCTCTCTTTTATCAATGCATTACTCAAAACAAATTCCTACTCATATTGTTTACTAAACTAATAGAAATCGGTATTGAGTGCAAAAAACTATTTTCGTTGTTGTTGTTATATATAAATCATTAAGTTTAAATATTTTACTAAAATCAAGTACATATTCGTTTAAACGCATCAACTTAATTTTCAGTAGGAACATATTTATTTAACATTCAATAATTAATTGGTCCACCATTTTTATTTATGGCTTCAAAAATACGATTTGGCATCGACTTGACTATAATTTGGAGCAACTGACGATCCAAATCTTCCCAAGCTTCCTTAATGGCCAACTTGAGCTCTAGCACAGTTTTGTACAGGTGTCCTTGGGTTTTTTGTCCATAGATTTTTTTTTAACATGTACCCTCAAAGGTTCTCCACCGGATTCAAATCGGGACTGCATGCAGGCCATTTCATAAGTGGAATGTTGTGCTCTTCAAACCATTTCAATGACTCTTTAGAAACGTGAATGGCAGCGTTATCCTCTTGAAAAAGGGTGTCTTCATCCATTTTATAATCATCCATTTATCCATTTCCGTGTATATTTTTGAATTCATTTTGGGCGGCACAAAGCAAATATTTGGTTTACCTCTCGATGAAAATGCCGCCCACACCATAACGCTGCCACCACCAAAGTTTCTTTTTGACATACGTACGTCTTTGTTACGCAAATCATGCCAATAACAACTGTAAGAGTTTGGGCCATGTGAGTTGAATTTCTTTTCGTCGGAAAACACAACATTGCCCCACTCAGTTGACCACTGCATGTGTTTTTGGGCGAAGTCTAGGCGCGCTTTTTTGTAATGCGGCTTCAACACAGGCTTGCTCTCCGATTTTTTCCATTTAACAATATCTGAGTTACGTAAAATGTGTGCAAAATGCCTCGTTGTCACTGGAAGATCTAATGTCTCTTTTATTTGAGTTGAGTTCAAAAAATTTGTGGTGGCTTCCTTTCTAATCTGATTTATTTGGCGAATACTCAGTTTTCGATTGCCTTTCGTGGATTTTTTTACACCATAATTTTCATCTTTTTTTAAAAAGAGCGCACAACTGCTTCTGATCTTCCAATTCTCCGCCCAATTTCCCGATTTGAATAACCCTCTTTCTGGTACAGGTTGATTTGGACTTTTTCTGTGTCATTGAGGTATTTTTCCTTTGGCATTTTGATAAAATCTTAAAAACATATCGTTCAAAAAATAATTTTACATTTAAATCAAAGAAAACTTTCCAATTGTCAATTAAATGCAAGCAAATACTTATTTCTTTAAACCACTAATATGTTTTCGACCTCCTTGTTCAGGTGCGTTTAAACGAATATGTACTTGTTTTAAGTAAAATAGACCGTCCTGTACCTGATGTGTAGTTGTCCTGCGCTGGCTCGTAGACGTAACACCCACATGGGATCGTACTTCTTTGACAATCTCTGTGAGATAGCATCCCTTAATATAAAGGATATAAGCCGATATATTAATAGATCTTCGTGGTTCGAATAGGGGTATATGAAGATCCATAGGGTATCACAAGGGACCGAAACCGGTCTAAGTGTGTCCCTCGGGACAGCCCAACCTACCTACCTACCTACCTAAGTAAAATATTTAAACTTCAATGATTTATATATAACAACAACAACGTAAATAGTTTTTTGCACTCAATACCAATTTATATTAGTTTAGTAAACAATATGAGTTAGAATTTGTTTTGAGTAATGCATTGATAAAAGAGAGAGAAGGTAGCAAAATGAAAATTAAGAGTGGGTTTATAGGAATATGTGTCACTGTATGTATATAGTATAATTTTCCGCTTAGTCATCTTTACCTAGATAGTGAGTTGCGTGTTGGGTCTGGCGATGTACATCCCGATGTTGGCTTCGCTTTGTTGCCCTATAACAAAGCACATAAAGAAAAAAAGGGAAGGGAGAAATACAACCAAACGACAACAAATATCAAATGTTATATGTATTTAATTACCTAAACTTTCACAAAAAAAAACATAAAACTTTTAAGTGATATATAAGAACATTCAACATTCCTACACGACTATGTCCAGAAAATGCGCGATATGTTGCGGAAATGCTATATCCAGGTGATACCACATGTAATTACGCTCTGAAGACACAAGGTACCTCGACATTTTCTTAATGATGTTCAACATGAACGTCGAACGAAGCCTAATCGGGAAATCGCTGTTTGCAGTTAGATGCTCACGCAGGGTAGCAGTAAATGATTCCATTTCCCAAAAATGGTCGTCAAACTCTTGAAGGACCCGCTCGATGAACGCGAGCAGATCCAAATTTGCTAATGTAAGTTGCTGCGAACTCATGATGATAGAACGATAATTAAGGTAACACAGGATCCTCCAAGGTATTATACAATAATAAAAGTGAACTAGGGGAAGGTGAGCTAGGACTATATAATAATAAGGATGAAGGGGAAATAAGGGGAGAAAAAGAGGAAATGCCTTTGCACTTATTGAACAAAAAGGGGGAGAAGACAGTCCAAAATAATAATTGCAAAGATAAGATTGATTCCAAAATAGCAAAATCGCGACAAATAGCAGGATGCAACCTAAGATTGCCACCGAAAAAAGGCAGGTTCCAATAATCACATAAGTGGTTAGTCAAACGTAAACATATAAAAGAACCTCGTTTTAAAGAGAAAAAAAACCAATAAGAGTGAAAGGAGAGTTATGAATTTGGTTAGATTTTTCATTGCAAAACAATACCATTGAGTGAAATACAAACTGAAACTAGAGGAAATATGGTTATAAGGAAATTCTTATAATCACAGACAGGTATAAATACAGAGGTGTAGCTAGGGTGCGGCGAGGGTGGCGGTCCGCCCCGGGCTGCATAATATCGGGGGCGGCAGTTTTGTAAATCAAGTACTGACTTATTGAATTCTAGGAATTTTTGGGGCTGCAAGTTGATTAACCGCTCCGGTCTCCATGAGTCCTAGATACGCCACTGAATAAACAGTACGCGTGGTTGTTACCTGTTTTCAAAACAAAATAACTAGTAATCTTCGTCATATTATTATTGCGTTCAAATTCAAACTTTATTTCCGTGGTAATAAGTTTGTTTTCATGAGCTATAGTGTTTCAGTTGTGTAAAAGTGGTTTGCACTTCTGTTGCTGTAATAATGTTTTATTGGAAAATAAGGTCTTATGTACAGTTTTATTCAGAAAGTTTATTTATTTAATAATATAACCATTTAAGATACACTTTTGCCTGTGTAACCTAAAAGCATATTAACGGATATTGCTATTCTATACCCAGGAATGAAGGAATTTTGTTGTCATAGCTCAAAAACGAACGCTGATATTACATTTCTAATAAAAAATAGGCATACTCGTTTACCCATTTTCAATACCAACCACACCATAAGAAGGAATATTTTATTATGGAATATTATATTTTATATTTTATTATGGCAATCTTAGGTTGCATCCTGCTATTTGTCGCGATTTTGCTATTTTGGAATCAATCTTATCTTTGCAATTATTATTTTGGACTGTCTTCTCCCCTTTTTTTTCAATAAGTGCAAACGCATTTCCTCTTTTTCTCCCCTTATTTCCCCTTCATCCTTATTATTATATAGTCCTAGTTCACCTTCCCCTAGTTCACTTTTATTATTGTATAATACCTTGGAGGATCCTGTGTTACCTTAATTATCGTTCTATCATCATGAGTTCGCAGCAACTTACATTAGCAAATTTGGCTCTGCTCGCGTTCATCGAGCGGGTCCTTCAAGAGTTTGACGACCATTTTTGGGAAATGGAATCATTTACTGCTACCCTGCGTGAGCATCTAACTGCAAACAGCGATTTCCCGATTAGGCTTCGTTCGACGTTCATGTTGAACATCATTAAGAAAATGTCGAGGTACCTTGTGTCTTCAGAGCGTAATTACATGTGGTATCACCTGGATATAGTATTTCCGCAACATATCGCGCATTTTCTGGACATAGTCGTGTAGGAATGTTGAATGTTCTTATATATCACTTAAAAGTTTTATGTTTTTTTTTGTGAAAGTTTAGGTAATTAAATACATATAACATTTGATATTTGTTGTCGTTTGGTTGTATTTCTCCCTTCCCTTTTTTTCTTTATGTGCTTTGTTATAGTTAGATTTTATATGTTTGCAGTTATGCGATTCTAGTGGTTCTTCATAAAATGTTCCTACTCTTATCTCACGCGGGTTTTTTGTTCCTGTTTCTTCCTTCTTAACTCTTATTCTCGTTGGTTGCGGTGATGGATTAGATTGAGGAACGTGTATTTGTTGAATAGGCACTGACATGGTTGTTAGTGGTGCCGATATTCTGCTTGCTCTTCTCTTCTTTCTGCTTTGATATCCCCTCAACATTATACCATGCTATTAAAGACAGTATTGTACCTGTCACATTTAGACTTGTAGTTTCTATTACTTCCTGTTTGTCAGTTAGTTTATAGATATTTATTTCTTGTTTCATTTCTTTTCTTAATTCTTCAATCGTTTTCAATACTAGCAATAGGTATTGTATCCTTGACTTCTATTCTGTCTGTTAACCTAACCGGCTTGAGTCGATACTCCGAAAGATTGGTTATAATGATATGACCAATTGACCCGAAGTGAGTTGATCAGCATTGTGTGGTTCCGAGTTTTGTGGACTTGACTCTTTTCCTTGACCTCAATGCAACCGAAGCCTGATAATGTTAGTACAGAGGCGTTATTTCACACTGAAGTTAAAAATTCTACTTTCCGGATAGATTGTACAACCATGAACTTAGAGAGTTTAATTTCACTATCAACCTGTCGCTGACTGGTATGGCTATTTGTTTGCACTGCAAACTTTGCATACCTCCTCATCTAATTTGTTATGATGCAGTGGAGTAATCTCACATACCTTGCTGTTTCCTGGTAATGATTTCTCCTTTCTCTTGCATACCCTTATCTGTTCTTGGTGGTGTTCCCCTCAGTATCTGGGATTGGTTGGCATTCGTTGAGATAATTTTGTGACATTCCCATAAATTTCCATAGCAATTTCGATTCTGGCTGGTAGTCGTAAGTTAGCTGCATAGGGTATGGAATGGGGTATGCCTTTAGCATTGTAAACCGCTAATTTTCAGGTAATGGAATTCTTATAGCAATTATAAGTCCGTGTCCACCTCGGAATGCTATTACTTTCGCCATTTTATGTATGTCGGTGTTATACTCTGGTACCCACAGTGCTATCCTCGTAAAATCTAACGTTTTTGCTGCCTCCTTTAGCTTATCCGGCTTTTAACGGCGGGGTGCAATTTTCGGGTATATAGGTCATCAATGATTGCAATCTCAATATGTTTTTAGACCGCAGCTGTTATTGGTTTAGTTAATGAGTTGTACTTTGCTTCCATTACCGTCACCCGTTCTTCAATTAGGTTGTAATGGGTATTTTGTGCGACATCCAAGCCTGTAGTTGTTGATAATCTTGGTTTGCGGCTTATTTTTTCTACTTTCATTTTTAATTAAAACATTAACTCCGATCTTAAATTCTAAATTTAATTTGCTATCGTACTGTTTCTTAGCGAGTTGTTTCGCTAAATCCTGATTCTTTCTCACGATTTCGTGAGCTCTCTGTATCTGAAATTTCAAAACCTTGTTTGGATTTTCGGCATTGTGTACTGGAATACACTTTCATTTTAAATTTTTGGCATCTCTATATCGAATCCGAATAGAGTTCGGAAGGGTGTTTGCTTGGTCGTAATGTGAGTTGTTGCTTGGTTAACCATTGATTCCAATTTGACCCGTCTTCTTTAGCAAAACTACGCAAGTTCTAAGCTAAGGGTCTGTGGCTTATGTCCAGTGAGCCATTAGCTTGTGGATCGTACGGAGTTATATGTAATTTGTTAATGCCTAGTAATTAGCATGTGTCAAAAACAATTTTGAAATAAAATTAGTTCCGCTATCGGTAACCAAAATTCTTGGAAACGCGTGATTATTTCATCGCAGAAACTGTAGCAACGGTACTTGCTTCCGCGTCTAGGATAGCTGTACATGCCATAAATTTTAAAAAATCATCCTGCAATGTCAAAACGTCCTTATTGCTGAACACAGTTTCTGGCAGCATACCTACTATGTCCATGTAAGCTTTATCAAATGGCCTCATTGGTGTATCTGTTAGCAACATGGGTATTTTTGTCAATTTTGATCTTTTGTTAGCTTGGCACTTCGAACAGTTTTTGAAAAAGTCTTTCACTTGCTTTTGCATCCTTTGCCATCTAAATTGCTTCCGAATCCTTAAGTATTTTTTTCACTGCACCGTGATGTCCTCCTAGTGGTGATAGTCTTTAATAATAGTTTCTATTTCTTTCGGGTCGCATAGAAGATTCATCCTTTTTCATCATCCACTTTTTTTGTTTTAGATCGAGTTTGTACAGCTCCTATTGTTTCCTGTGTTTCTTGAGGAATTCTGCTTAATGCATCTGCATTTAAGTTATTCTTCCCTGGCTTATATGTGATGTCGAAGTCGTATTCGGACAGTTTGTGTGAATCTGGTTAGATCGGCTGCGCCAAAAATGCTGTAGTCCTTACTGCCCTCTTTTGGTAATAATTTGCACACTCCAAAATATATTGTATTAATGTATTTCCACTTTATTTAATCCTTTATATTTATTTATATTATATTTATATTTTTCACCACTTATTCACTACGCGCGCGTTCTTAACCGCGCGGTTTATAGGTAATATCAAGACTACCCTTAGACTATTCTTTTTTCTCCCAAAAAATTAAAGGATACTGTAGTGCGTCGTAAGAACGATGTTTATCTGTAATGACTTGTGTGGTGCTGTTGCGGCGCATGATGCGTATATCACGTTGTTCGAATGTTTCGCCAAACATTACTATTCCTACTTCATTTACTGTTGGTGCTTTAGCTTAGTTGGGCTTTAATAAGGACCATATAATTATCATTTTGTAATTGATTGCAAACTTGTCTTAAAAATCGGATGACGTAATTTTTTTCTGCCAAAAAAGTTTCTAAATCGGCTACGATAGCACGTTCCTGCATTATTTAAATGTGATTGTACTCGCAATGGATGTTGGACTGCTCTTCTTTATCTCCCATAAAGTATATTTGTAAAAGTTTTGGTGTTTCCGTGGGTAGAGGAAGTAAAAAGTCAATTTTTTTATAGACCTGGCCCTGTATTTTGAATATTGAATTGAAAGGGCATCCTTGTCCATCCGTATTAGTAATGATATTGGCGGCGAAGGAAGTCATTGAAAATAACTATTAAATTTCCTTTTTTTTTAAAAAAAAATTTGGACTCTGTGGTGGTACCATCCATTAGCGTTCCAGTGGTTTTGGTGGTGGATTCAATATAGGTAAAACAACGAAAAAAGATGTGTTAATCAAACTCTGTTATCAACCCTGCTGCTTTCAGCGGACACCAAAAACTTAGATTGCTTCGCTGGTCGACATGCGCAGTCTGTATACTGTTTATTCTGTGGTTTTAGGTAACCAGTCTATTTTGGATAACCCTATAAATTTTCATATATGTAACTACCTAAGCTATGCTAATATATACACTATTGCTCCATGAAACGAATATGTTTTTTATACCATACACACGAAGTGATGAGGGTATATTCACTTTGTGCTTCCGTTTATAACATATTAAAAGGAGCGTGACAGGTATAGAAAAGTATATATATGCTTAATCATTTTCACGTCCTGAGTTGATTCGGGACTGTCCATCCGTCTGTGGAAATAAGGATATAGAGATATCTTCCTCAAATTCGGTACGAATAGTCTCTATCATCAGAAACTCATTAATATTGGAAAAAGCAGACCATTGCCCTGTCTACTTTTTGCTCGGCAAAATTGCTGGCGCGTTTTAAATAGAATTATAAATGTATATATAACTACATATAAATATATGTATATGTATAAATTACAATATGTTTGTATGAACACATACCATATATGTAAAAGATTTACAGAATAGACCCGATTATCGTGTTACGACTGTGCTTTCTCAAAATGCTGCCGTTATCGAACATGAGGTACGATGTCCTACTGAGATTATCTGTTCGGAACTGAGTGAAGTAATTTGGATATGCTGATGACATCGCTTAGCAGGTGTTGGACGTTCAACGTATTGTACAATTTTATTTAGTTAACTTCTGTTAATATAGCTTTTAAATAGTTAACTTCTGTTGGTATATCTTTTGCCAGAAAAAGATATTAAGTACCTAGGAAGGTGCACAGATACTACCTGAGCGATTTATTAAATACCTCATTATTCATCATGCGAAAATTGGTGATTGCTGTTATAATGCCAATCGATATTAATGCGGACGCCGAACGCAGATGTCAAACATATAAAATAGATTTTGTAATAATTTTTTAGTAAAGCAATAACTGATCGTAGTTACTCGTAGAGTTTAGGAGGAGCTATTAAAGCAGGAGCTATGCTGATCAGTGCTTGGGTTGGTGTGAGAAAGCGCAATTTCTACCACAACATTGCTCGTCTTGTTGTTGTTGGATATTTTCTTTTGCTTTTATTTAATTCCTAGCCGAAATTCTGAGTTTGTTGGTGGATATTTTGTTTTTGCTTTTTATATCTAAATCGTTGTTTTTTACAAACCACACATGTGCCGAGATAACACATTATTCTCATGCGTGTATACAAAAAAAATTTTAAAGGTAAACAAAGCAATAATAAAATATGTACAAGCAACAATCACAGCAATGCTGACTCCTACAATAATGGCATGCTTTTCTATTGAACGAATATCTCCTATTAAACGATTAAAGCTCGAAAAATCGATCCTTTTTGCAATTGTTTTGTTGATACGAACTCTTCGTGGCGATTTTTTTCGTTGTTCGCTTTAGAACGATTTCGAATCAGTTTCGTGCATTAAATTTACGAATGTGCCTTTACACGTATATGTATTCATTAGAGCTGAGCGATATTTCACGACCTGTGATTTTGTCACAGGTACACAAAATCACGAGTCACAGTTGCGATTGAAAATGCTCCGAACCTGTGACTCGCTGTCACAGGTACAGTTGAACGGTATTTAACGAATTGTGATTTCATTGAAATGCACCCACGAGTCACAGTTGGTTTTGAAACGCTCCGAACCTGTGACTCGCTCTCACAGGTACAGCGGAACGATATTTAAGGAACTGTGATTTCATTGAAATGAAATCACGAGTCACAGTTTGCTGCTCTAGCGTTTCGTTATTGTTACAACGAGTTATTGTCCCAACTAGAGGCAGTGATGCCCTTTTTTGTGCAATTTGTCACAATCAGGATTTCCTGTCTCGATTTTGTGGCATTACCTGTTTTACTCGATATTTTGCGATATTTGTACGATATTTTGGATACTGCTGAAGACATAAACGAAAGTTGCTATGTATAAATATCTAGGTAGGACTTGTTTTTTTCAACTATGATCATGCAGCTCAAATACAAATTTTACAAATGCGTATTGTAAAATACTTAATAACATAAATAATACTTAATAACTTAATAATAACTTAACACTTTCAATACGATTTTGCCTTCATTATTTTGAAAAAATACAAATAAGATTTTGGTAATAAAATATTAATACAAGATTGTTTTTTGCATATAAAATATGTATATATCAGTAGTTTTAATTACTTAAAATTGGTGTCTATATTAATTCATACTTCTGTAAAATATGAATGCTTTTAACGTTAACGAATAGCTTCACTTCGTTCCTATAGCAATAGCGAACGAAACCAAAGCAGATCTGAAATAATACCGTTATTTTGAATGCATGTAGCACGTTTTTGTGCACTCGTTTTATAGCGACTGCCTTGTCACGAGTCACGTGTTTTTATACCTGTGACAGTACTGTCACAGTCACAGATCGGAGCTGCTCCGGAAAAATCACGGAATCGCTCACCTTTAGTATTCATTATTCTTTGCGCAGATAAGAACGATTATATTCGTTGCAGTTCTCTTATCCGAACAAAACCTGGCTGTATTTACAATCACTTGATTCCCACACCATTTGTTCTCGACATTTAAACGAGGACGAAAAGAAAATAAACCAACAACAACACTTACAATATGTTTGCTACAGTGACGTGTTATTGAGTTTAGCTAGCGTTTAGATAGAGTTTATATAGGCACCTTATATCTTTATTATTATTATATAAAGCCCGTGTTGCACCTCGACCTATTTAGATATATTGTGCTGCCTGTATTTAATCCAAACTTAGGCTTTTTATGAAGTTAAGCACTCTATTTGGTTTTGCGTCCCATACCTTGTAATAAGACATGAAGGGATCACCGAGATAGAGTTGCCTTTGCTTGCACATTGCAGGACAGTCGCAGAGCAGGTGCTCAGAGGTCTCATTGCAAAATCTGCAGCTGTCCGTATCAGATAGTCCGATTTTTGTGAGGTGATATCTGAGATCACAATGCCCCATAAGATAACCTGCTAGGACCCTTAGGTTGTTCCTATTTAGAGCGAGGAGTTTCTCGGATACTTCCTTTGTCGGTTGAAGAAATCTTTTGGCGAACTCAGTTTCTTCCCATTTCCGGATAACCTCTCGCCCATGACTGCTTGGTAATCCGGAAAAGGGTTCCGGTCCTATGATATGTGCTTCAGGCGTGTTCCTACTCTCTGGCACATGCCTCTATAGCGAATAATTCAGCTTGAAAGACTGTCAAAAGCTTTCCGATAGGCATAGCTTTTTGAAAGCTGGGCCTGACAATGCAAGCCCCAGTGTCTCCACTCTCTAATTAAGCAAGTTAGCTTCTAATTCGAGGTCAGTTATTATATATTAAACGAGGCACCTTCTATTAAACGTCGTTATATTACTTACCAAGTTATAACTATTAGGCAATTCACAGTTACCCTCATAAGCTATGAGATACTAAGTTATGACTCCGAACTGTGAACAGTCGCTTTATAAAGTGTTAAAAATTGACAGCCCTGTTTTTCAAGAACAGCTGTTTGTCTCTGTATTTTCGCAACTTGAATTTCCATCGAAATTTTGATTCGTTTGAATACAACTTTCCTAATACATACCTGCGAGTGTTGTAATCGTGCTAACATAGATTTTCATATAAAACAAGAAAAAAATTTTCTTACGACAGTCATAAATTGTTTTAAGTTATGACAACTTATGACGACTTATGAGGGTAACTGTGAATTGCCTAAATATAAAACAATAAAAGTTTATGAAGAATCAAAAAAATCTCAGAGTGCTATGCAGCTAGAGCGAAATATACAAACTTTTGTCGTTTAGAATTATTGAAAGTATTTATTTGAGAATCTAATGAGTCAAAAATGTTAAGCCTCTATTTAAATTATTTAAAGTAAAACGAGCCAATTCAAAATACACTTTTTCGGTTTCAACCTAAAATTATAGATTTCTTACTATAATTTCCAGCTTCCAATTCTCATATCTTCATTTTTTGTAAAGATATCCATTTTCGTTTTTTTGTTGAATACAACTTGATTCTCTGATGGTAATAAATTTTTTTTAAATAATTATTTTAAAACTCTTCTAGTTGGGAAATTGCAAATAAATTGGTGTATAAATGAAAAACATTAAGCACATTATAGACACTGCTAGAGCAATTTTTATGACTGAAAATATAAATTTTGCTTAGGGAATTTTCGTTAATTTTTTTAATTAAATTTACTTAGTTGTGTATATTCGTTGATATACATGATATAATATGGTGTTGTATCGCATAAAACGCCAAGAAAAATAAAGCAACCGTCAACAGAAAATAAAATGTTCAAAGAAGCGCTCAAATTCTCCTTTCCACTTGTAGAGTAAGTTGGTCATGCTTTGGATGATGATTTGTACTTTGGAGTATGCCTAACAGTTAAAGGTAATGGAGCTAATAAGAGAAAGTTTTAAATACAAAATTAATGATGGAAATGACTGAATTAAGAGATCCTTTATGCAAGAGATTATTTACGCAAGAGATCTTAAGATGCTAGATCATAACTGTGTAATATTGTTGTACAGGGTGGACTATCGAATGGTTTCTTTTTAAAATTTGGTTTAATTTTTAAAATTTGAATAATTTTCAATTATTTTTGGTAAAATTTTTACAATTTTAATTTTTTAAAGAAAATTAATTTTAAAAAGAAACAAGCCGATGACATACCCTATACAGGCATGATGATGTGTTAATTTATGCTTAGTTTTTATATATCTTTTTTTAGTTTAGCTAAGACTTGGTTAAGTCGTGGTATTATAATTGCATCGTAAGGCTTAACAGCAGGAGTTGCGCCATCTAGGGGCTCATCATCTGGCAATTGTTGTCCATGTAATTCTTGAAATCGGAAGTTTTGTAAAACAGTGGTAGTAAAAAGAAATAAATTCTGACGGGCGAGTATATCGCCCATACAACGATGCCTTCCAAAACCGAAGGGGTTGTAGGCGTCTGGTATTAGAAGTTTTCCATTAAGTAGGAAACGATCTGGATCAAATTTGTAGGGATTGGGAAAATCATGCGGATTCATCAACATTCCTCGAAAGCAGGCAATGACCATAGTGTCCTTTGGGATCTCGAAACCGCTAAGCCGTGTATTACGTAAAGCGCGGTGCGGTATCCCAAATGCATTTCCCATGAACATGCGTACAGCTTCATATACAATTGCCTCACAATAAGGTAACTTGCTACGGTCGTGCCATTCAGGACGGCGTTCCAGCCCGATAACGTCCCTTATTTCGGAGAAAGCTTTTTCTTGAATTTTCGGATTGCGTACCATATGCAGGAACGCAAAGCCTATACTCTTGTTTGTAGTTTCCGAGCCAGCTAGGAACATATCCAAGCAGACAGCTAGTAATTGTTCCTCAGAAAACGATTCTGGATGATTTGGGTTTGCTAACTCGCGTAAATAACTGTCCATGAGGTCACGTGGAATGTTATAGTGCATAAAGGTCTGACGATGATTTTCTACCTCTTTGCGCAGGAATGCATAAATCCGCTGGTGGCTCTTCAGAAAAGCATTATACCCAGAATAATTTGGTGCAATAAATCGCATAAACGGAAAGTGACTGAATAAGGTGCCAACCATATCGATAGTTTGAAATAATTCAAAAAACATGTTCAACAAGTCTGTTATTTCATGGCTCCTGCGATCGTACCTCTTGTTTGCCATCATCAACCACAGGGTATTTAGTACATAAACCGTAAACAAATTTTGCATTGATACCTGTCCTTGTATACCTCCTTGTTCTTTTATTTGCTCTTTTAGATCTTCCAATAAATGTGCAGCTTCTCTTTGAATGATGTCAATCATGCCGCTGCGAGCAAAGCCAAATTCCTTTAGATGCCGTAGAATAAAACGTCGTTGAACGATCCACAGTTCCTCGTCAGTGACCAGGATACCTTTCTTTGAATTAAAAGTGCGGGTTCGATAAAATATGCCATCGGGTTTGCCATCAATATCCTCATTAGTCATCATTTCGTTGATAGTATCATTGTAGTATGCAATCACCAACTTATCTTTTCCTATTTTTAAGCCAAATAATCCATACGGGTTAATGTAATACTTAGCAAGTTCGTCGATTACTTTGCAAAACATGCCACATTTAATACGCAACTGAGAGATTTGTAAAGCGCAACCAATGACTGGATACCATCTAGGCCCAGGTGGGAATTTTGGCGGCTTCTTAACATCCCAGAGTATGAACCACAGCACTAAAACTATAAAAAAAATCACTGCGTAAAACATAATTTGCTATAGTGCCCAATTTTTTCCCTGAATATTAACTTTCACTTTCCTCAATTTATAAATGTTCTCAATTTTGTTAGTTTGCTTGCCACTTTTCTACCTTTACTGAACTGAAAGCTTTCTGCCGCTACTGTAGTATACTTCAAATAAGTGGCAAAAAGAGACTAAAGTCTCTGAGCACACTGCATTTTATTTTATAGCTTTCTTTTCCAACAACTATTTTTTGAATCGTTTTCATGCACATACAAAATAAAATGCATTCAAATGCTCATTCATTTGCACTGAACCTGAATTCGGGACTTCAAATTGCTGTACTAGTTGAATCTATGTATAGGTTTAAAGTTATTATAAATAGATAAGTAAATAATAATTATAATGTAATGTGAAATATATAATTTAAGAATATATATACTTCGATTTATGTATATGAAGATATACTTTATAATATGTATGTATATACATTTTCAGTTATCTGCCCGTATTTTCGAATATATTACTTTTATACTACTTACTATTACTATATTACATATTACTAATTACATATTACCAATAATGGCAGTGATCTTCAAATACGAGTATAATAGTAATTATTAATAATAATTTTTCTTAAAAAGTACATGTTTTTTAATAAAATCTAACGCAAGCAACAACAGCAAAAAATCGAAGCGCAAGTCAATATTTAACCTGTTCCAAAGATTTTTGTATGATTAGAAGATGTGGCTTTATAGATTTGTTCTGACACTCTTTACATTTCTCTATTATCAATATTATGTGTTTATTCATAAATGAGGATGGTAAAAAGCTCATGGGGATGTAGGGTATGGAAGCTTCTGCTAGGCCGAAGATATCAACATTATCTCTTTCTGGTTTGAGAAAATGTAGATATCGGAAATGGATTTCCATTAAATTCTTTGCGTGAAGTTAAAAGTGGAAATAATAATAATAATCGCCTAGTACAATATACCACAATCGTAGTTACATATGTTTATAAAGAGTTTGATGTGAACGTATAGGTACATGAAAACACAGCTAATCAATGAGGCCGAAACCAATCTAACCAGTTTCCGTGAGTATATTTTTATACCCTATACCTTAAGGATAAGAGTATATTCACTTTGTCATGAAATGTGTAACACATAGAAATAGAGCAGATATGTAGATATAGAAAAGTATATATATTCTTGAGCAGCGTCACCTCCTGAGTCGATTTAGAACACCTCCTGAGTCGATTTAGAACACTTCCTGAGTTCGATTTGTCCGTCCGTCTGTCTGTTTGTTGAAATCACGATCACAGGAGAACCGGTGAAGATATCATATGAAGATGCAGAAATATTCTTTCTTATAGTGTGCAGGTTGGCATTGAAAGGCGTTGACAGCGTTCGTTTTTGAGTTAAATGTGAACACAATAATAAACGTACCAATGCTAGTTAATTTGTTTTGAAAACAGGTAACGACCACGCCTACTCGTTATACAGTGGCATAGCTAGAACTCATGGAGCCCGGAACGGTTAATCAACTTGCAGCTCCAAAAATTCTTAAATTCAATAAGTCAATACTTGATTTCCAAAACTGCCGCCTTCGACACTGTGCCGACCGGGGCGAACCGCCACCTCCGCCCCGTCCTAGCTACGCCACTGTATTTATACCCGTCTGTGATTAAATGTGATTATAAGGATTTTCTTATAACCACATATTTCCTCTAGTTTCAGTTTGTATATCACTCTATGTTATTGTTCTGCAATGAAAAATCTAAATCAATTAAAAATTTAAGTAAGTAGGGTATCTAAGATTCGGCCAGGCGAATATAGCACTCTTACTGGTTGTTATTATATTATTTATTTCAATCGCCAGTGTTGCTACAATGTTTGAATGTTACGATTTTGCCATGAGCCATTATATCATCCGTACGAGTTAAACCAGATACAACGATTATGTATCATGAAGAGATTACACAGGCGAATTCGATGCAGCGAAATTTTCAACATTAGCTACGACGATTAGGGACACACAAGTTGGTTGAACTCATGCATGCTTTTCGTAATCCATGTGTTGTTCAATGAACAGTAATTGAAGAAAGTATGCATTACCAAAGAAGCGTAGTTATAATGTATCAAAGCAATGTTTTAGTTATAGGCATTAACAGAGAAGCATTACAGCATTTTTTAGTAAATATGTGAATATATATTTTTTCGCACAAATGTGAAGTTTTGAGTAAGTTTCATTCCATTCTTTTTTTACACGGCGATATATCACAATGTTACATTACAACTTTTTAACACGTAAGTGGAGTGGTAATGTATACACGAAATAAATACATTACTACATATACTACACAATAAATCATGATGTAATGCATTCTATTTTCATTTAAAGAGGCGTGCATTATTTCTTCAATTAGCCAGGATAGAAAATTTAATTCATTACACCTTCAATACATGGTTCAAATGAAGTCGTATTATATGTCTTCATTATGAAAACCTAAAAAATACCTTCAAAAATATAAATTTTAAATTCATGAAATTTATATAAAATAAAAACACAAATAGAAAATTCATTAAATTAAATTTACTTATTAACATTAAGATTGTTATTTATACTTAATTTTATGGCAAATATTAATTTAAAGTTTCCTAGCCTTTTTCCGCCTAGTGCAGGCTTCTTTTGCATTTTGCTCTCTTAATAGCCAATTTTATTTCTATTAGATTCTATTATTTATATTACATGCATTCTTAAAGAATGAAATGCATAGTACATAAGGGCTGTACATTACCAGTTCGTTTACCACCACCTCTTTCCACTGGGTAGTGCAGTGTGAATTGGTTTGGATGTTTTGATGTAGAGTAAATGAATTATGTGCCGAAAAGTTAAACCTAAATATGTTCGCTCATATAACCCAGTATTTACTTTTGAAGATAGATTTTAATTTGCACTATTCCAGCAATTGGTTATAATAAAAGTAGTTGTCAATGTGAGCTTTTACAAGGGAATATTTTCGCAACAAATAATAAAAGTGCTTTCTTGGTTTGCAAAAGAAATACTTGATCATTAGGCATCGCAGGCTTGAATGAGCAAGATCGGTTACTTATACATGTGAATAATTTTTAATATGGCACTCAGGTATCTTTGAAATAAAACTCCTGTCAATAAAGCGCATACTAAACAGAATTTATTAATGTAACGTATATATTGTAAATATGCATCATATCACGGTATTATCGTACGTCCTAATAAGTTTCCAAATATCCTGATATTTATACATACCTCCATACATTTATACATGCCTGTGATCACATTTGCCTGGCTCCGATCACATTTGGTTAAGGCTGAATTCCATTACGAACATTGGCTTCGACCAATAACTACAAGACTGGAAACTGTTTTTTCGCTTTGAATGTGTTAGTGAAATCATGCTTTGGTGTAGTAGATTAAAAAATCGAAATGGAAGGAATGTTCTTCTTCACAACAGTAAGCCAGAAATATGATTTTTGAAATACGTGAATATACGTAAAGAAGACCAAGGAGACAGTTTTAACCCAACGCAAGCTTCAATTTTTACTTCTCTCGCAAACTGCAACACATAGATCCTTCCGGTTTGAAGCATTCTCTCTAGAATTGATTAGAAAATTTTATGGTTGGAAAAATATTTATAGTTAATACCGTAATTTTTTAAAAAAATTGCGACCAAAATTTTTTTTTCGGAATTATTTTCCCAAATTTTAACTTTGGCATTAATTTTTTCAAAAACTGTTTGACATAGGAACCTAATTTAAAAAGGATATTAAGAAGCGGATATTTTGCTTTGAAAATCTGCAAGCAAAAGTTATCTAGGTCAAACCATTATTTTTTAATATTTTTTTTTTCGATGTTAAGTCGAATTTTTATAAAATGGCCCCTCCCGTCTAAACGGGGGGAAATTGACCCCCCTCCCATACGATCTTTTTCTTGCCTCGACCCAACCTACACGTCCTAGTCTTCTGTCCCCAAAAGAGGGGTCATTTCATTTGTTTTTAAACTAAATAAATATTTTTAATAATTGGTCCCTATAAGTAACTAATGCAGATTATGTAGAAAGAATAATCACAAAAAAACGTCGTTTTCTTAAAAAAGTACTTGAATAATATATAATAATTTCCTTAAATTTAAAAGGGTTTCATTATCCTTTAATTTGGTATACCGGACTTCAATATACACCATCAATTTTAAAAACATTCCTAAATAAACTGATGCGCTATGTCAATTTGAACGGCTACTTTAAGGGCCAGTTTTTCAGTGCTCGTTTAAACGTCGGTTAAATGACGTTTAGTTAAACGTCAAATAAAAGTTTTTGCGATTAAGACGAGCACCGGTTTTACAGTGCGAGTTTAACTTATCTATGTTAAACGTATCTTATTTATATTTCATAGAGAATTTATCTAAATGCAACGAATGTTTAGCTCATTACTATAAGTTGATGTTTCAACCTATTTTGGCAGCACCTGTCAATATTTTAATTTTTACAAGGAGAACAGCAGTTCTGGTGCAAATAAACAAATTTAATATCATATTTTTGAACAAAGGTAAATGTCTGTACTCCAAGGAAACAGCTGTTTCTCTTTCTATTAAAAAGATAAATTAAACGCAGTTTAACTCACCAATTTTGGAGGGTTACGCCGTTTAAACTTGTTCTGAAAAACACAATGTGTGGTGCGTCTTTTAGGAAAGTCTGCGAAAACACAGGAATGTCTTGTAAAAGTGATGATCTTTACTGAAGTCCGATATACCAAATTAAAGGTAATGAAACGACTCCTTTAAATTTATGAAAATTATTATATATTATTCACGCACTTTTTTAACAACACGATGTTTTTCTGTGATTACTTTAACTTCTTTTTACATAATCAGCATTAGTTACCAGTTATTAAAAATATTTATTTACAATTTAAAATTAAGGCTAATTAAATAACCTTTCTCTTGATACCCATAACGCTGGGGTACACGCTGTAGTTTTGTATATATACGTTTCTCGATTTTAGATTTCAACACGCTCTCACGCCCACATTAATCGCGAGCAGAGTTGTTTTTTCCCCCCAATTCGATTTTCCTCGGAATTCTCAATTCCTGGAAAAAAGGACAAAAATCGGGGCTAATGGGCTAAAGTAGATTTCTTCCGAAACTTTTTTATTTTATTTTAATTTTATGGGCGAAAAGGAGGAAAAATGTTGTAAAAATTGTTATACACTTGTAAAAAAATTTTTATACACCGGAAAAATCTTTTAGTTTAAAATTATTAATATTAAAAACTAATTCAGGAATTTAAAAAACGAAACAAGAATGGAGTCGTAAAATTGTAAAAATTTGCGCCTTGCCGTTTTCATAATTTCTCAGCAATATCATTTCAATATTTATGAAAGTGTTGTGTTTTTAAATTATTTTGAGCTTTAAAATGTTTTTTCTCGTAGAATACTGCACCGATCCTGATGACAAAAATATGGTTAGAAATCTAACGGCTGTTAATTTCTTATACTTAAGAAAATTATATAGCCTTACTTAGAAAAAAATTATAATAATAAATTGGAGAAACAAATACAAAATTGGAAATAATCGTTTTTCTCCAAAAGTATTGGTTTTGCGAAAAAAGTTAAATGATGTTTAAATAAATGATGTTTCAAATTCAGAACGGCATCCAAGAGCAAGAAGTTGTTGCTGTTGTTGTAAGCAACGCTGAAAACTACAACAACACAGATCATTGTGTACTAAAACCCATTTGTTTCAAAATTAATAAAGGTTTCAATACTTTTCGGAGCGTATTTCTCATTAGAACAACTTCTGAATAATTGTTTATAACATTTATAAAAAGCAAGCACAAATAACATAAATACTATTGACATGGGGAGTAAGTGTCAATGCAATTGCGAAAAAGTTACTATTTCATGTAATTTTTCATAATTATTTCTTCAACCGGATCGCAATTACATTTATAAATATTTTCTTATTTTAAATATTTTTTAATTTTATTTATTTATATTATATGTATATATTTTTAATAAACAAATGTGGCGCATTTCATTAGACTTATCCTACTCATGGCAATGGGACTAGGAGCTATGTATATGTTGCACTTATTAGCCCAAGACTACAACAAGATCCGTAGACCAGTGGCGGCAGCGACTCGAGCAATGATTAGTTCAAGTGCAGGCTTAAAACGTGGGAAGCGGTTTACCCCTGAGTTCAATTTTAACAAAGGCAAGGATTTAAAAGTCGTTAGTAATGAAACGCTTAGAGAGAATTGGGAATTCGTTTTATCCCGCGACACTTTTGGATGTCTACAATCGTTAATTTGTCAAATAATGTCTGGTGCGGAGAGCGACTCAAGTGAGTCGACACTGCTGATAGGTTTCATCGAGTCCCACTTACCTATAGCTCCATCCGAGGTGGGAAGAGCATTTGGACAAGGACTTGCCTTTCGTGGAACTACCTACCGATGCTATGATAAGTATCCATTTTGTATCTATTCAGCAAAGACAATGTTTAGAATTCTAAAATGGTTCTCCGAAATTTCAAAGTGAATAAATTTCTTTAATCAAAAAAGGCTTTTAAGGCTTCTAAAGCCGTGTTTCTTTAACTATATAGGTCTTCGCCATACAACTGAAATTTACCTAGTTTTTATCCAGGTAAGAAAATTTTAAGATTTTCACCTTTTTTAAAATTTGGCGAAACGTCAAAAAATATAGCTGCAGAACAATTTGGTATGGAGACCTGTATAGTTTATTAAAAAAACCCGATTAATATTTCCCTACGATCAAAGATTATGCAAAGAATTTCCCTCGTCGTTTTTTTAATACCTGGATCTCCAGCACCTTGAGAAGCAAAAGAGGAAAACGTTGAACGGGTGTTCAATTAACCTTCGTTAATTTTAGTGTACATATGAGTATATTCGACAGATTATTTCGAAAATATATTCAAAGAGACTAATAAGTGACAGTTACAAAATCGACTTACTTATAAAACCTTACAGCCCTATTCACAAGCTCACCAAGTGACTTGAGGTTCATGTTCTGTGAAAGTCAGTCTTCTAAGCAGACGTCGCACAGTGCTTTCACAATTAAATCCATCGGGCAAAAATCTATTTAATGCTGTTTCTTGCAGTCGACAGAGAAATGTTGAAATATCTCTGCGACCTAATATAGTGTTTCCACAAAATGGTTTTTCCAGGTAACAGAATAAACTGTTTTAAGCCCCAAAACCACTCGTAAACTGTTTTAACTCCGTTGAAATTGTTGTTGCGATTCCAGTGCTAAACGCAAATGCTTTCGGTTTTTTGTCTGAGTTTTTAGTTTGCAGCTCGGTTTCGAATTTCGGAATTACAGACCACCTATCTTTCTCCTTTTCTAGTCCCAATAAGTTAGAAAGAAAATGAATGAAATAAAGAGAATGAAATAAAGAGAATTAATGAAAATAAACCATGCTTTTTCTTATTATAGATCATATTATAGATCATCATTTCAGACGTGAATGGCAAATTATTTAAGTGAAGTGGGAAAAGTACTTTCCACACCTCTATTGTAAAATCCAGGAAAATTTTACAAACTGTGCATTTTGCTACGCCGAAAGTACTTCCAATAGTTCGATATTCCGCTGATGAGCCGAGGGTATAGAGTGCTATAGCCACATGCTTCTCCTGCGATATATATATATTGTTATTTTATTCATTGTATTATAAATTAAAGCGATGCACAATTTTAAAATAGCTGCATAAATATACAAACACAAAACAGCAGCTGTTTATTTCTTCTTTTCGGTTTAACATCCCGGACCGGATTATGTATGGAAACACTAGATCAGCTGATCGATTTTCGAATACCTTAACCGGATTAAAGAGCAGTACCAGATTAGCTCGAGAAAGAGCAGTACCGAGCAGCATCCAGCATTCGAACGGCTCGTGGACTCAATCCAGCCTCGAAACTCTGGAGCCCTTGTGCACCACACACTTCCCAGGTTGTGCCGACAGAGCTACGGACGTGCCTTCAGCAACCCCGACGGCGGTCGACAACGACACTGATAATGAGTCACACGGAATAGTGGCCATGCTACAGAGATCCATATCCACCATTTTACCAGTGCTCACTGATATATTTAAAGAATGCCTCACAAGGAGGTACATCCCAAAGGAGTGGAGGGAAGTAGGGGTTCTATTCCTGCCAAAGGCCCTCCCACAGCTCCGCCAAGGACTTCAGACCCATCTCCCTCTCGTCATTCCTACTAAAGACTTTGGAGAGGCTGGTGGATCTGTTTATCAGAAATAAGATCACACACCAGCTGTGTCAGTCTCAACAAGCCTATCTTAAGGGCAAGATTGAGATTGTTGGCACAATTGAGAGGGCCCTCGAGGTAAAAGAGTTTACTCTAGGGGCATTCGTTGACATAGAGGGGGCATTCAACAATGTCAACCCGAGAGCGATCAGTTAAGCCCTGAAGTACTTTGAAGTGCCCCGCACCATTAGGGACTGGATCGGTAACATGCTGGAAAGCAGAATTATCAATGCAGCCATGGGTGCAAGCAACTGCCGCAAAACGTCACACGCGAGACACCTCATGGGGGAGTTCTCTCCCCTCTGTTATGGCTCATAGTGGTAGACGAATTGCTAAGAGAATTTCAAGGTACGGGGGTCAGGGCAACAGCATATGCCGACAATTTAGCCTTACTAATACCGGGGAAATCCCTCAGCACCATTAGCGAGCTAATGTCGCAAGCACTGGGAAAAACTACAAGGTGGGCAGACAAGAATGGCCTTAGCATCAATGCCTCAAAGACCGAGCTTGTCCTTTTCACTAGGAAGTATAAAATACCAGACTTTAGAAGACCAACCCTAAACGGCCATATTCTTCCTCTGTCTGGCGATGTGAGATACCTCGGCATAGTTCTGGACAGCAAACTATCCTGGAAGAAGAACATAGCCGAAAGGAGGAAAAATAGACTGAACGCCCTATACACGTGCAAGAAGGCCATCAGTAGGAGCTGGGGCCTGCCACCGTACATTGCCCATTGGCTGTACACGGCAGTGGTCCGCCCAATCCTAACCTACGGATGCCTGGTATTGTGGACGGCAATCCAGCGGAAAAGCAACCTAGAACCTTTATGCAATGTACAAAGATGCGCAACCATGAGTATCACCGGAGCGGCAAGAAGCACACCGCAGGCAGGGCAGGAAATGATGTTGCATCTCCTTCCCTTAGACCTCTTCATTATGAGCTCCGCAGGGAAAAGCTTCCTCAGGCTACGAGGTCTCAATCTCTGCGCTAGAGAGAATAGGAATTCAAGCGCTAGAGGAACGGAACCCAAATACTCGGATGACCCTGACCGCTGAACCGACTACATTCTTCCGAGAATTGACTTTGAGGGAATACCTAGCATCCTCCTTCGCGGCAGGGAGGAATGGTCGTCCGGTGAGCAACTACAACTCAAAGGTATTTCAATTTACACGGATGGCTCGAAGACCTGCGAAGGAACAGGAGCTGGATTCTACTCTGACACGCTGCAAGCACAGCGATCATACTAATTGCCAGACGAGTGCAGCGTGTTCCAGGCGGAGATCTTTGCGATCGAGCGGGCGGCTAACTATGTCCTAGAGGAAAGGGTATCTTGTACAGATATAAATTTCTTCGTAGACAGTCAAGCTGCCATAAAAGCATTAGGCTCGACGCAGGTGAAATCAGAGATTGTCCTGAAATGCAGAGGCAAACTGAGGGACTTAATGAGGACCCACATGGTCAGGACCTGCTGGGTCCCAGGCCACTCGAACATCGAAGGCAATGAGCGAGCAGACCTCCTGGCTAGAACGGGTTCCTCACTGGGGGCCAATGAAGCAGACTCCTCTGTCAAGACACCTATCTCTAACCAGAATAATTCAATAGATACCATAGTGACAAACGTAACCAACCACTCCTGGAAGACCAGTCCAGACTGCGTTATCACTCGTTCACTATGGCCGGAGCTCAATCGAAGGAACTCTAAGACGATACTCTCAATGCCCAGAGACCAACTTAGAGTGTTAGTAGGAGTGATAACAGGGCATTGCCCCATAGGGGCCATGGTGACCAGGTGCACCAGAGTGGATCACTGCAGATGCTGCCATGACGTGGATGAGGAGGAGACTATTCACCACCTGCTCTGCCAATGCCCAGCCCTCGCATACCGCCGTCTCTGCAATGTTAGGGCGGAGTACATCGAGAGGCTGACAGAGTTGGCAGAGCGTCCGGTGACTAGCTTCATAAAGCTAATCAAAAGCACCAGTTCGGCTTACACCCGACCATTACCCCACCTACTCGGTGAGGCTAGGTCTGAGTAGCTGACCGGAACAGCGAGGTTCCCTCAGAACTTCATGAGGGCACTAACAATGGGTCTATAAGGCTTAGGTGGAAGTGGGCGCTTAGCGGCCACACGCCCTCCTAACCTAACCTAACCTAACCGGATTAAATATCTTTATGGAAACAGGGTATAAATCCCGATAGAGGTGTCAAGGTCAGAGCTTTAAAGTCAAATTGGGGCTTCAAGGTGAAGTTTTTTTAAACTTTTTGAAATTTTCATAAGAAAAGGTGGTTAAAAGCAAATTGATTCAAAATTTTGCTTATCTATTTTTTTGTTTTATTTATTTTTTCATTTATTTAGTGCTAAACTAAGCCATACGGCTTTATAGTTCATGTTAATACATAAGTGTATACGAGGAGTAACACGAGGAGTGTTGATGTCAATTTTACCTAGCAAATAAGCAGAGTCGATGGCACCATATATCAATAGTTTCACGTCATCGGTAAACATCAATACATTTCCATGTTTCACAACAGGTGGCAAATTTTTGATCTTAAGAATAGGAGCGTCCCTAAGTGACTGCCTTGTGGAACTCCAGATGTAAGCAGAAATTCACTAGATTTCGTAACTACGTGTCTACGATGAGTAGGATTAAATGATTTAAGGTTAATTTTAAGGTAAGATTAAGCTTTAGAATGAATAGGCTATAATTTATAATATCAAAAGCATTACTAAAGACTTTGTATTGTATATTACATCAGTTTGTTTAGCAATACTAATAGTTTTTGAGATGGTTTCTAGCAAATTAGTACTAGTTGATTTTCCAGCACAAATTCAATGTTGACACGGAGAAATTAAGGAATTCACATTCCGTGAGGTAATGGAAACAATTATTTTGGGCAACGCGTTAAGTTTAGCGATCCCACAATAATTACATACTTATATTACATATATTCCCAGATTCGTGGGAATAATGTAGAAAGACTTCCATGAATCCGGAAAATAGCCACAACGTAGTGAATGTTGACAGAGTGCATTTATGGGCGACGCTAATTGATTCGCACAAAATTTTAAAATGCAAGACGGTATACCATCCGATCCAGAATCCAAATTGCATTTGATAGCCTTTAGGGCATATAAAACCATATTTAAATCAATTGTAAGTAGTGCAATTATAGTAAATTAATAAGTAAAAAAATAGTAAATTCGAAAGATGATATTTTGCTGCCAGGTTTTAGGTTAAACTTAACAACAGCTATGTCTATTGTAACGCCTCATATATTGTGATTCGATCAGCTGGTGTATCCGGATTTGGACTGAGAAGATTTATTATCTCAGGAGCTTTTTCAATTAACAGTTTAGAGGAATTTTTTTTTCGTTTTTGATGTAGTTTTGTCGGAGAAACTACCGGAAATTTGGTCAATACTACATCACCGGTGACATATAAACACTTTAGCGATTCGAATTGTTTTTTATAAGTGTCAAATTTCGCTTGTGGCGTACGCCAGATCACGCGCAAGTTCAGAAAAACACACGCGAACACTACTTAGACACTGGCAAGACTATTTAGGTCAAAATCCTTCCACCTACAGGTCTCACAATAAACCGCAGTCTCTTATTTGCACCCAGGGCATCATAAACAAGCGCCGTCAATCCGACACACTTTTTGAGAAAAAAAAGTCACATAGCCAACATGTGCCAAGCTCAGAGTGACTACTAATTAGCACAGACTCACTACTACCAAGTTTTCGAAAGTTCGAAAGCTAAATTCAAAGTTTAGTTTACAAGAAATTGATGGATTGTTTAAACGAGCCGAATAAAATTAAAGCTAAACAGAAACTCATAGTTTCTAATAATAAAAAAAAATCGGAGAATTTTCAAAAAGTTAAAGTTTTAGAAAGTTTGATAGTCAACTTTAGAAGCACCATATCTATAATTTTAAACATATATAAGTGAATATCTGACAATTAAAACGTTAAGCTAATTACCGTATCTATTCATTTATGCTACTAACGGGAGGGCCGTTGGAGTTTAACAGGTCGCGAATCCGCTCCCATTCCTCTTCAAACTAAACGGTTGAATCTAATAACAGGAGCATCTCTATCAAGTTGAGGAATATTTTCCATCTCACGCACCAACAAATCCAATTGCTAATTGTAAATTGTATGCTATATTTTAAGAATTAATAAAATATTTAACAAAATTTGTTGTAATTATTTATTATTTGTTTATTTTCATTTTTCTTTGCGAAAATACAATACCCATTTCCCTATGCGTACATATTTTTCTTCAGAAAGAACAAATTTTTTAAAAATAAATTATAATAAATTAAGAATAATTTAGAAATATAATAAGAAAAGAAATAATCATAGAAATAAATATAAGGAATAAGCAAATTATAAATATGCAAGATACGACACCCAAGATGCTGTCGTCTTATTTGAAAACTAATACCGTTAGTTGTCGTCTCTGTGAATAAGTTTTTGCACACCTCCAAACTACGTAAGACACGACACCATAATTCACGTCGTCTCTATGAATAGTAAAAGACGACAACGAGGTGTTTTAGACGACGATGTTAAAGTTAGTCGTAAGAGTTTTTCCACTTACCATCAGAGTTTAGTTTATCAAACATATGCTCGAAGTTTTTCCAGCGAACAAACAATTTAAAACCAAACATGCATGCATCTGTGAGCATAATTTTAATGTAAATTGCTTTAGAATTCTTGGGCGTGTAGGTTGGGTCGAAACAAGAAAAAAATCGTATGGGATGGGGGTCAATTTCCCCCCGGTTAGACGGAAGGGGCCATTTTATAAAAGTCCGATTTAACATCGGAAAAAATAATATTGCAAAATCATGGTTAGATCTAGATAACTTTTGCTTACTGATTTTCAAAGCTAAATATCCGCTTTTAATATCCTTTTTAAATTAGGTTCCTATATCAAACAGGTTTTGAGAAACTTAAAACGTAATTTTCACTTTTCTCGGAAACTACAAAACATAGTGCCTTCCTTCCAAATCCTTCCGGTTTGAAAAATTTCATCACGATATCTTCACCGGTTCTCTTGTGATCGTGATTTCAAGAGACAGACGGACGGGCATGGCTAAATCGACTCAGGAGGTTGGGATTTTTCGCGATTCCAAAAACTCTTTTCAAATTGACGGTACATATTGAAGTACCGTATACCTAATTAAAGGTAATGAAACGGTCCGTTTAAATTTTTGGAAAGTATTATATATTATTCACGTATTTTCTTAAGAAAACAACGTTTCGTTGTGATTATTTTGACTTTTTTCCATAATTTGCATTAGTTACTTATAGGGACCTATTATTAAAGATATTTATATACAGTTTAAAAGAAAATTAAATGGCCTTTCTTCTGATGCGCATAACGCTAGGGTGCACGCAGTAGTTTTGTATATATACGTATCACGATTTTAGATTTCAACACGCCCTCCCGCCCACATTAATCGCGAGCAGAGTTGTTTTTCTCACACTTCGGATTTTTTCAGAATTCCGAATTCCTGGAAAAAAACGAAAAGAAAATCGGGGCTAATGGGCTCAAGTTGATTTGTTCCCACAAATTATATTTAACGTTTTCTGACCTAAAATTGAAAAAGGTATATGTGTCAGTATATGTTAAAGCACATCGAATATGTTGAAGCGTCATCGTGATTTCTACCAATGACTTTAAATAATTTTTAAAAATCTGTACTTAATGTTGTTTTATCAATTTTTGGGTATTTTTCCCTATAATCGGTTAAAATTTGTAAAATGAATTGTTCTTCTTCTTCGTTTTTGCATAACGTTAAATTATAATCTTTCATTAATATTACTGCTCTTTCTGCAACGTCATTCACAACTTCTAATTTTGTTATAATACCTATCGCTTCCGTATAATTATTATTAGTTTCCCATAGTGCTGGATCAATTAAAAGAAAATCTGAATTTATATTGAACCGTTTGGAAAAATTATTTCATTCAGATGATACGAAATGTTGTATTTCCAAATTCGCAAGATTTTTAATTTCTATAGTCGTTGCCATGTATCTCTTATAATTAGTATTATTGTTTACATTTTGTAGTGCTTTCACCATCGATCTTTTTGTTTCTACTGAATATTTTTTAATAAAAAACGATTACGCCGCATTCTTCGGTGACAAGTACCATAAATGGTTCACAATTTTTTTTAATGCCACATCGCTTATTTCTTCGTTAACATTTTTGTAATGAATTATATTTTTGATGAATTCTAGATCTACACGTGGCGCCATAGCAGCCATTGGGGTCAAAATCCACGGCTCAATATAAATGTTAATCAGAAACACACATGTATCTCTAATGCTACTATACTCTTCCTGGTTGCGAGGAAATTCGTTTCGAAAAATAAATATTTTTAAAGTGTATATTATTTTAGCCATCCACCTCGCATGGTGACATGCGCCAGGCATTTTGAATGAAATGCCACCCAAAGGAATCACCCCAAGAAAAATTATTGCTAATTCTAAAAGTTCTTTGTAGTCATCTCTTGGGTGACTCATTTTTGTGTAATTTTTAAAAATGTCGTCGTGCGTTCCTGGTATGTAATTATTTTTATTAATTTCAGGCCAACTATTTTGAAAGTTTTTAAAAAGTTGAATATTCGGGCCTGTTGTTTTATCCTTTTTTAAAAGGAAAATACAAAAGATCTCTTTCAATTGTTTGTTCTAGCAACACACATGCGCCCTGTAATCGTCCCGTATTTGACGAAGTCGTGTCACAGCATAAAGCTTCTACGTGGTCCGTTAAATTCCATTCTTCTAAGGTTGCAAATATCGCCAAGGCCTAATCGCTTCCACTACTGAAAGAAATCGCAGGTATCCCCAATAATTTTCGTACACTGTTGCACGAAATTACCACTGGAAGTCGCTCCACAGTTTTCTTGTCCAAAGTAGGCAACATCGCGCCATCCCAATGTACAGTTATCCCCCTTAGATTAATTTCTCCGAACATTTTCTGCAGATGTTTGGCGTGATCTGCGCGAAAATTATGGCGAAATCGCCGAAGAAAAGTGCGATTAATAATTAATTCATTTGTAGTGCGACCTAAGCTCTCTGCTGTTGCCATAATAATACGAACAACATCGCGAATACCTCGAACTCTCGACGTAAAATGAGGTTTATTTTACTAAGGGACTAGGAAGCAGGTATAAAACAGGAAATAGAAGGATAGCTCTTTGGAAGGGGTACTGATTATCATTAAAACATAAAATTTTAGTTGCATATAAAATTAAAGGGAAATTACTGAAATTTTTAAATTTCGAACCAATTGCGACACCCTTTCCTGTTGTCCAATTGAGTTCTTCTTTTGCAGAACTTATTTTTTTTGGATATGGAACAGATCTAGGGGGTCACATAAAAAAAATTAGATGGTCGAAAAATAAGGTCCACCCTAATGTACATAGGTTAGAGTAGTCTTCTTGAAATCTGAAGTTTGTAACTTTTAATAAAAGTTAGTTATGAGAAGGGTATACAAATACCCAACAGGTCGTTGCATGTTGCTAATCAAAACTTAAGTTCGTTTGTGTGTACATAGAAAAGCATGAAATACCAGGAAAAATCAAACAAAAACAAACAAAGCAGATCAATGAATGCTGAAAATGAGCATTGCAATTGAATGTTTCATTATCTTATTGACTCTCCAGTAGTGAATACGTGAAACAATTATGTCGAAGTGGAAGGTATTTAGAACAATGCAAGAATTGCAAGCAGAAATTGATGGGATGACGAGGAGAATATATGTGAAATCAGAGAATATCGAATCAGAGTGCGTGGAAAGGAGTGGTACTGGCCACTTTTTACAAATGCACTGGATGCAGCCATGGTTAACGCATGGAAACTACATGTTTTCTGTTCAAAACATAATAATATCAAGCCTATGTCATAGCTAGCTTTTAGGATAAATGCTGTAGAAGCATTAGTGGAGCTTTCTAACTATGTCGACGGCCAGGAGAATTCAGCATCTGATAACACAAAACATAACGAAAAACGTGTTATCAGTGTGGTGGAAAAACTCCGGTTGCTTGTAGCAAATGCGATATACATACATCTTCATTCTAAAAATTGTTTCAAGACATACCATAGTGATAGGTGAAGTAAAAGTTAAACAAAAAAAAAAGATGTATTATATTTTATTAAGTTTTGGTATTGTGTATTTGGTATATTTCTTATTAAATTTTTTTCAATAAAAAAGCTCCTGTTGACCTTCTTATCATTTTACATTATTTATTATCAGGAAACCCATTGGGTATTTAAGTACCCGCGCCAGGAAATAATCAATTGCATCCAGCTAAGTTGACCTAAGCTATAAGATTTTATTTATTAGAACAAGGAATACACCTATCTAACTAATTTAAAAATATTTTTAACAAAATTTGTATCTTTAAGGATTTGAGTCTTTTTCTGGTGAAAAAAATTCAAATGGTAAAAATTAACATTTTTCTTAATTAAAAAAGTACATTTGGCAAATGTACTTTGCATACAGGCAAACCTGGGTTGTTATACAATACGTGAAGAAAAAATCTATAGCGAATTCACGGCGAGGGGAACCAGCCACTGACAGGAACGAATCGTTTCACTGTCACTGTTAAAAGAATTATTCTGTCGCTCAAAAGTTCTGTAACTGTCATAAGTAACAAAAACTTGAAAGCTGTTCCACTTTTTGCAATCAACCAATCACAGCATGTGGGTCTGGCGTTAAGATGCCTAGTGTGACACCCCACAATAAATATCGTGGAACGAAGCGGTCACTGTCACTGGTAAAAATAATATTCGGTCGCTCCAGTGACTTTTAAAGCACGGTGACAGTCACCGGTACGTTATTATCGCTCATCTCTAATTTGAAAAGCAAACTATTTACTGACGCTGGTCGACGTGCTTCCACACTATAGTAAAAATATTATTGTACTATAGCCGATGGGCTGACCACCAAAGATTACAAGACTGGAAACTCCTCTTATTTCATGAGAGAGCTCAAAACAATGTCCGTCCGCGTGTTCACGTACAGTGTATGTGAATTTTATGGTGAAATTGTTTCCTTGTTACAAGTAAAAAGCGGCTATTATAAAGCAAGATAACTGAAAACGTAAACCGTTTTGCTTTATTACCACGCCGTCACAAAATGATGGGGTGAGTTAGTGGTAGGGATACCAACCACACAACTTTATTATTTCTTTGGTTTTTAAGTAGACATTAATAGAAAAATTACTTTGCACTTAAGAGTTGTCGCGGTTTTAAGATTTCTTAGCGGTTTGGAAATATTAAAAAGTAATATAAACTTATTTGTTTTTGTAATTTTTCATTTCTTTTTCATTTAAAATTAAAATGAGTTAACACAAAAAAATTTACAATTCATTTATTTAAATTAAAATTAGATAAACACAAATAAATTCACAATTCATGCATTTAAATTAAAATTCATTTAAATTAGAGACCAAAAAGAACTAAAATTACAATTAAGTAAATACTAAACAGAATCACAGTTTAATATTCAACAAAACATGTTCAATACTTTGGCATCTCTTGCGGCTAAAAATACGAGTGGTAGGTTAAAAACAGCTGACTAAATTTGTGAAATGAGCAATTTTTATGAAATTTAACTTCGTTTTACTTCCAAAATATTCAATATTGTGAATCTAAATAACTTAAAAAAGTTTTCATGTAAATTTCTAGAAGCATGCGTTGGTTTTAAAATTGTCTCCTTGGTCTTTTTTACGTATTTGAAAAATCATATTTCTGGCTTATTGCTATGAAGAAGAACAAGAGTTACATTTCTATCTCAAAATATTTTGTAAACAAATTCCGGAACTGTCAAAATTACATGCGTTTTGTTTTTGTAATCCTCAACACCCAAGCCTGATTTCAGCAACACATTCAAAGCGAAAAGAATTTCCAGTCTTGTGTCTTTCCTGACCACATAGAATAAATGTAGCTTACGGGATTTTCGATTCCGATTTTAAAAAATTTTTTTTCGGTTAGATGTTACACTACTTCTACCGGAAGTGTGTGTATTTTATTTCCGGGGCTAGGCAGCCATTTCGGAATCATTGGCGTTTGAAGGTCACGAAAGATGACTTAATATAAGGTCAATAACTCCTAAAGTAGATAATCTTTAGTACCGCCAGTAGTAACATTGGAAAGGTATTGTTATCATTTGTGCTATACATTGTTTTCACCGCACCCTAACAGTTTAGAAGTGATACCACAAGAAGTACCCCAAAAAATATTTGTATTTTTGTATTTATAATGTAAAACCGAAATAAAGTAAAAATCGTCAGTGGTCAGATTTCACTAAAATTGTATTTATTTGGTGTCCTCTAAATGATCGATATACATTTCGTAGTCTTGTTGTTCTGGATCATCTTCTAGGTGCGATTTTGTAGTAGTAACTTTTACTTTTTTACTCTCAGTAGTAGTTGGTTTTGCTTAGTGAAAGCAAATGTATATAATAAGGGTTTAACATCTCTGCAGGCAAAAATTTTTAAATACTACTGAACTTTAGTCGAGTCTAAGATGCGTACCGGTGGATATCCACCGGTAATTTTGAATATTTCAATAAAAGTAGTCGAAACTGTGGGAGATACCCCAGCATGTTATATACCGTTGATAAGGGGAAGTTATGGGCTCTAAGAAACCTGAAATTTTAATTTACACCTTAATTATCATATATGTAAGAGAAAAACAAATGATGTTTAATACAACCCCCAGTATTTTTTCTTAAAACTAAATTATATCCATAATTACTTGTTAAAATCAAAAAAAGATTAACTTCAAATATAGATCTTGCTAAGTAGTCGAAACTGTGGGAGATACCCCAGCATGTTATATACCGTTGATAAGGGGAAGTTATGGGCTCTAAGAAACCTGAAATTTTAATTTACACCTTAATTATCATATATGTAAGAGAAAAACAAATGATGTTTAATACAACCCCCAGTATTTTTTCTTAAAACTAAATTATATCCATAATTACTTGTTAAAATCAAAAAAAGATTAACTTCAAATATAGATCTTGCTAAGACCTTTCGAACCAAGGATTATAAAATAGATTAACCTTGTTTCGAACGGTATGTAATTTCTTAGGCCCATATTACATTGCAAACAGGTTTTTGATCGAACAGTCACATTGTTTTTGTTTTCTGTATAAAGCTGTTGTTGTATGTCGCGATCGCAATTTCCCGTTCCTGGAGATAAAAACTTTCAAGGTCAGTATTATTGTTTTTATAATACTACTCCGCGAGTGAGTCAAGGCCAAGTTCACATTAATGCAACCACAGCACTTTGCTTGGTAAGCCCGAAGCATTATAAGGTGTTTACATAAAATGGTTTTTCCAGGTTTTTGGAATAAACTGTTTTAAGTCCCAAAACCACTCGTAAACTGTTTTAACTCCCGTGAAATTGTTGTTGCTATTCCAGCGCTAAACCAAAATGCGTTTGGTTTTTAGCCTCAGTTTTCAGTTTGCAAGTCTGTTTCGAAGTTCGGAATTGCAGACACACTATCTTTCTCCTTTTCTAGTGCCAATAAGTTAGAATAAAGAGTTAAAGTTAGATAAAGAGAAAGTGCCACCAAACTATTCTGCCAAATGTCAAAACAAATTTAAGCGTTTCATGTCGTACGTAATATGTTTATTTAAATAAGTATAATATGTAATAAATGACAAAAAATTAACTATTTCAGATGCAGAAATCAACCTTCAAATATTCGCAGAGCCTTCACCATGGCATACTTCTTATGTAAATGAAAATAAGTTTGATTTACGATGTACCACTTTTCACTTTCCAAATTCTGTAAACTTGCGAATTTCGTCACCATAGCAAAATACATTTCAACAATTTTGAATATTATTGTTATTTTATTCATTGTATTGTAAATTAAAGCGAGGCAAAATTTTAAAAATAGTTGCGTAAATAAACAAACACAAAACAACAGCTTTTTATTTCTTCTTTTCTTTTGACAGCCCGGACCGGATTATGTATGTAAACACTAGATCAGCTGATCGATTTTCGAACACCTTAACCGGATTAAATATTTTTATGTAAACAGGCTATTAGTTTAATTTGGTTTAGTCAAGCTTTGGTTTAATTAACTTCCAAAGCCAAGTCAGCAACCAGAACACTTCGCATGAAATGGATTGTAGAAGCTAGCGTTCAATAGCGAGCTTCCAAACCATAAAGTCCATAGCGCTTTGCGATGAATTGGATTGTGGAAGAAGCTTTCTGTAGCAAGCTTCCAAACCATAAAATCGCTCGTCTTGAAAAACAAACGATCAGAATCCACACGCAGAACAATTAAATTGGAGAAATTAAATTTGTACTTTCACAACTTTCCCTCACACTTCACACCATGCAAAATTAATTTTTAATCATCGTGTACCAAATCCAGCAAAAACATATTCATACGAAACACAAACAAAACTTCATTTCCAAGCAATTGTCTCTGCCGCGAAGCAAACCATCCAAACACCAACAAAACCCATGCTGTTCAACTCTGCTGCGCTGCTTTCTTTGATCCTGCGTCGAAATTATTTTCATCTTCAAAGATCGATCCTTTGCCTGCGCAGCCTTTTTTTCATCATCGAAGATCGTTATGGTGCGAAAATCGAAGTTTTCTCATCTTCTGCGATCGCTATTCGTCAACAAACGAAATTTTTTCAACTTGAGGGATCGAAATATTTGAAGATAAGTTAGGTGGAAGTAGTTAGGAAGTTTTGTTAGGTGGACAGCAATATTTTCTATTTTATAAATAAGCGAAAATATTCATTTTTAACACTAATGTGAACATACTATAACGTGGAAAAAGCGTTCCGTCCTCTTATCTAAAAAAAGCTGTTAGTTTATGTCATGAGTCGCAGGTTTTCGTATCTTTGACAGAGCTGTCACTGGTTGGAATTGCTTCACAAAAATCATTATATCGCTCAGCTCTATTGGCCAGAGATCAGAGATATGAAATTCTTTTCCTGCTAAAAAAATGTGTCAAAATAAAGTGGACGTCTGACAGAACTCGTATTTCCGCTATTGTGGATATTAAACTAAGAACATTGTTTGCCCTGGATGAACCATTTCTGCTCTCTCAAAACAACAACAAAAATAATTTTATTTTGCTTCGCATAAGTTCATCCTCTCTTATGAATGTTATTGGCCAGTACAGCTGATGCGGCTGATGCGACACTACGAACATTGTTTGTACTCAATGAAGCATTTCTGCTCTCTCAAACTTTTGCTTGGTAATGTGATTGCAAATAGGAGAACCAAATAGCATTCTTTACAAATACAAAAATTGACGTTTCATACTCAAGGTTTATAGAAAGAAGGTTGCGCCACGCGCAGGTCCGTTATTCATTTTCGTTTGACAGGGACGTCAAATGACGTCAATAAGTATTTGTATTGAAATTTTGTTTCGAGGCGCCTGCACACTGGTTATAGCAATAATTTTTAATGTGAATGTTTGAAGAGAATTACTGTGTGAATTATTATTCCAATAATGAATAATGAAGTGAAGTACCGTATAAAACTACAACAACAAAAACGCAACAACAAAATCGGAGCGTTCGAGTAACATTTACAGCCTTATCATGTATTTTTAAACACACACTCAAACGCGACTCAAACGCGATGCGTTTCAAATGGTATGATGGAACTTTTTCGAGTAGACTGCGTATGAGTTTTGAAGAGAACACAAACTTTACGTAGCCTTGCAGACTTCCCTGTTTGCAGAGCACAAAGAGTTACCATGTATGACGCATTTTTAGCATTTTTACAATTATTTTTTAGGAATCCCAATGAATTAGTGCTATAACTGATTTGTGGCAACAATTTGTACAACAGAAGCAAATCTGATAACGCACACACAATGTTTACATACTGATATTGTGTTTATTATCGTTTGCTCTTTATGCGAGAGTGAATATAGCAGCAATATTCCTCGGGCGACTACTAGCGCAGCGTCATAGCGTGGAACAAAATACGGGATACTCAGAAGATGGATAATTCGGATCTTTTAGGCCCATATTACATTGCAAACAGTTGTTCGATCAAACAGTCACATTGTTATTGTTTTCTGTATAAAGCTGTCAACTCTCAGTTCATCCGTGAGAGAATGAAAACGGATGAACTGTTGGCACAGCAAATAATCTGTTTGCAGGCGATGCGTGCAAACTACAAACAGAACAGAGTTGTTGTGTGGTGTAATAAAAAAGTATGCATGTTTTGGAGTGAATAAGCTGCACTTATGCCGGAAAAAGGAGGATTGCGTGAAAATAATTGCACAAAGCAACTCTAATTATGTATATATACTACGGAAAGTGTTTGACTGTTTGTGTTTGCAATGTAACATAGCAAGCAAACAGATTTGACGGGAGAGTAAAATAGTTCATTTCTTTGGACTGTTTGATCGAACAACTGTTTGCAATGTAATATGGGCCTTACTAATCTTTTGAGATGGTAGCGCCGTGAATAAAAAAAATTGTATGAGCCACTGTCCAGAATCACACCAAACGCGAGCATTTTGCAATCGTCTAGTTTGAGAGACTTTTTCCACGAAATAGCTTATCCACCATGCCAGAAAAACGTAGTGAAGTCTGCAAAACATGTAAATTACCAACAAACCTGCGTTTGCATTTGGTTTCGCGTTTTGATTACGTTTCAGAGGTTTACAGATTTTCCTATCTCAATTCTTCCAAAAATACGAAAAGCACAAACCAAAACGCGAAATAAACGCAACGCGAAAAGATACACGATAAGGCTGTTAACCTGTTAACCTCTTCTTCATGCCACTTTTCAAGTTTGGCATTTGTGCCGTGTGTCGTGACCCTAAAGATTTCAAAAATACTTATTGACGTAGATGCGCAGCACGAGACCACTTTTCTTTGTTTACTGGCGCAACCTTTTATTCTATAAATCTTGTTTCATACTGTTCAGAGAAGTTTGTTCTCGTCGACAGCAATTTTTTTGCTTCGCAACTGTAAAAGGTGAGAACGGTTGACAACTTTCTACAAAAACCAAGAACAATTTTACAGTTTTGTCGAGCCATGTTCGTAGTGTATTTTCGTGTAAGCAAACTGTGACTTTGTCACGTGTACATAAAAGTCACGAGTCACATTTGCGACGATGATTGCTTCTATACTGTGATACGCCGTCACAGTTTGCCTCTGGAGCAGTGTTTCTGTCACAGTTCTGTTCGGCCCATATTACATTGCAAACAGTTATTCGATCAAACAGTCACATTTTTTTTGTTTTCTGTATAAAGTTGTCAACTCTCAGTTCATCCGTGAGAGAATGAAAACGGATGAACTGTTGGCATAGTGCCATGTTACATTGCAATTTTTTGATTGCTTCAAATTGGAATATTTTACTCTCTCAACAATTTTTTATTTGCTGGGATGTTACATTGCAATCAGTTTGCCAGCAATCTGACAAAAATAGTATCAGAACTATGCGTAGTATTTCATACCGATTTTCGATTTTTGCAGGCATTACAAATATCAAAAGTGATAAACAATGCAAACAATTAAAGAATTAGAGAAAATTCTACTTAAATTATTAACAAACTCTAAACATTTTGTTCAAAGCACGAAAAATAGTAAGCAATCGCAGCCAACGAAGTAAATTTTTACTTCGATGGAATTGGTTGCAGATATAAAGAGTTGCTTTGCGCAATTATTTTCACCCAAAATTACTTTTTCTGGTAAAAGCTTCCTCTCACGGATGAACTTGGCGTTGACAGTTTTGTACAGAAAACAAAAACAAAGAACAAACTGAAACAATCAAAAAATTGCAATGTAACATGGCACATAGCAAATACTCTGTTTGCTGGCGACGAGTGCAAACTAAAAACAGAACAGAGTTGTTGTGTGGTGTAATAAAAAAGTATGCATGTTTCGGAGTGAAAAAGCTGCACTTATGCCGGAAAAAGGAAGACTGCGTGAAAATAATTGCACAAAGCAACTCTAATTATGTATATATACCAGAGATAATGAGATAGGACACTTCGAATTCGCCGCGTAAAAAATCGGTTTGACGTCTATTTTTTATGAGCTGTTGAATTCATGTACGTATACTTGAGCGCTACCATGTTGTTGTTCTTGTTTTCTGTCTTTCAGTATGTTGAAAAAATCAGATGTTTCATGTTTCACCACGGACCTATTTAGTTATGAAATCAGCTTGGCTAGACGCAGTATCTTTTGAAACGGTTTCACTACTGGTATATCGATACCATCGGTGGCTACACACACTGGTTTCTCATTTGGTTTCAAAAGTCGTAAATATGTGATGTCAAAGTGTTTGTGAAATTTACTGAATATCCAAATGTTGGCCAGAGTTAGAGAAAATATGAACACGCTTACGGCAAACTACGTTGCTCTTCTTTCGTTTGACAACTGCTGTGCGTGCAAAGAAACTGAGAACCAGGGTCTATTTTCGTTTCAAAAATTCTTTACACTCGATACCAGAGTGTAGACTTTTCTCTTTCTTCCTCATCTCTCTCACACGAACTGAGTGAAATCGTTTCAAAAGATACTGCGTATAGACAAGGCCATTGGTTTTTAAAATATAAATTTCACCATATATAAACAAAGGTGGTGAAGTTTCCCAAACCTAAAATAGTAGGTGCCAACGGATGTTTGACCCCCAAGTACATCTAACGATGTATAACAATACTTAATTTGCACAAATATTAGAAAACAAATGAAAAAATATAAATGTGACCATTCTGGAGTTATTAAACTTAATTTTCTTTGTGAAAATTCGAACAACTATGCATTGACAGCCAAAAATTAGCACAACGCCTACTTTATACCAATTAAATATTTGAAATAAATCAACAAATACTATGCAAAATCTGAAAGTATAGATTTATTATAATTATAAGGAACTGGTAGATATATCATGTATATAATGTGAGCATAAACAAAAGTTTAATTTCTTAAATATATTTTTGACGTTTCGAAAAACACCCATTAAAATCAATATTGCATGCGTGCATGCGATACTGCGGCGAAGTACACTTCGTGCGGCGAAGTACACATGAGAGGACAAAGCACACGATTTTGTGTGGCGAAGTACATATGAGAGGACAGCGCACACGTTTTTTTATCATAGGTTTAGTGAAATTTCAGCAAAATGCATGTGTGTTGAAACAGCGAATTCGAAGTGTCCTATCTCATTATCTCTGACTCGGTTGCCAGATAAAGTGTGAAAAAAAGAATCGATCAATTTTTTGCGTACAGCGGGCAATGAGAAGAACGGTGCAAGAGAAGAACGATTCGTCTTCGTTTTGTTCTTTCACAATAACAAAACACGCACAGCCGTCCGTCCGCCGAACAAATAGATTTGCTTTCAATTTTACATTTTATGGCTTTTGAATGAAATTTTGCTTTTTCTAGCTTGGTTCTGCTACTGTTTCAGTGTCTAAGCTTTGTAAAGCGCTGGCACGATCTACGTTCCGAACATAGCGTGCTGTTGAAGAATTTGTATAGGCATTGTATATGTATATATTTTAGTCGGCATATCAATTCATTCAATACGTTAAGAAAGACTAAAAAGTTAATGAAGTCAAATTATGGAAATATTTCGGAGGAAGTATTTATGTATTTATTACATGTCTATTTATTTTTTTCAATTAATTCGAATAGGCTGTTATGGCTTGTGACCACAAATATTTATTAATACATACCATATAAATTAAGAAATCGTTTACTTGCTAAAAGAGTAAGAAATAAGAAAGACTAGGAGGATAAAAATCAGCCATAATAAAAGTTTATTTTGTATCCAATGTTTGTGATAATATACATATATCATGTATATATATAACTTTATATATATATATATACATATATATTGTATATATATAACTTCAAAAATTAACTAATATGTATGTTTACGCCAAACGCCGCTCGCCTCGAGTCGCCTCTTCTGACTGCGCTTGTCAGGGGACTCTCAGTCTGCTGACATGTCGCGGCTTAGAAGAGGCGACCCGAAAGCTCGACTGCGAGCTTCTCACCACGGAGTCGTGAGTGGACGAACGAACGGCCGACGCTCAGCAGCGACGTCCTTCGCTTAACACTCTAGCTGCGATCATCAAGCGACATAGACGTCTTCAGTACTAGGTTCAACACAAAACACTATCAAACTTTATATTCACATTCAATTAAGAAATACATTGTACAAACACAAACTTTAAACAGTGAAAACAATAAAATACAAACAATTAACAACAATCATCACACCATCCTTCAGAAACAACATTGGTCCTAAGCGAGCCGGATCGCGCTCCAGTCATCAAAAGAAAGTAAAGGTATTGATTTGAGTTTTTACTATATTTGAATATATAAAAAAGTGAATATTTTCCGTATATACATATATACGTATATATAATATATACGTCACATATACGCAGGACTGTACACCCGAATTTCGAAAACTCGGTGTAACGGTACCCTCAAGCAGAAAATCCATCGTGGATTACCATATTTGTGGCTCATACACAAATCATTAGTACGCTCTAAACCGGTTTGTGTAGCCGCACTCTCCGAAAATATTCAAACGTAGGTTTGTGTTTTTCTTCGCTGTCGACGCTGCGCTCTCTCCACGGTACGATATAAAAACTCTGCTTGCGTGCTCCAATTCCGTTGCGCAGCCACGCTCTAAGCAAACAAACGTAGGTTTGTGTTTTTCTTCGCTGTCGACGCTGCGCTCTCTCCGCGGTACGATATAAAAACTCTGCTTGCGTGCTCCAATTCCGTTGCGCAGCCACGCTCTAAGCAAACAAACGTAGGTTTGTGTTTTTCTTCGCTGTCGACGCCGCGCTCTTTCTACGGTACGATTTAAAAACTCTGCTTGCGTGCTCCATTTCCTTTGCGTAGCCACGCTCTCAGCACAGAAACGTCGGTTTGTGTTTTGATTTCGCGCTCTTTCGATAGACAGAAAAAACTGCGCTTGTGTGCTCAATCACTTGCGCAGCCACGCATAAACTCGGCTGGAAAAAACGTCGGTTTTGCGTGTTTCTTTTTTTGTGCTCTTTCGTTGAAGAAACAGAACCAAGGCCTTGCTTGAGTGCTCAAAATCATTTAAACAAACGCATTAAGTATAAGCCTACGATCTGCAACACTCTGCTGATCAACAAATCTTTGGTGTATTTCTTTTTGTTCTGCGACAAAATCATATTCTCGCACGCTTCTCGTGTAGCCGTAGTTTGCCCCACTGTTAAAACAAACACAGTCAGTTGGTGCTCGCCAACGAAAGCAGAGACGCTACATACACTTATCCTTGGAACGTTGGTGTATCAGGCTTACGCTCATCTAGTGAGCACTCTCTTTGAAGGCGTGTCTAAATTGCGACATACAGAGGAAACTCAAGGTCGCAAATCTCATCAGCGAAGTAATTGCGATTTGGTGAGAATTTCTACACTCAACTGTGCACTCTATCATCTCTAGTGCTAATTAGCAACGAGCATCGTCAGCAGCGTGGTATACAGTGGGCGACCGCTGAATTTCGTTGGTAAAAAATATTAGTCACAATCCATGCTAAATAATAAAAAATAAACTAGACACTAAAGAGTTTGTTCTTATTTTCTCATTTTTCAAAAGAGGTTTAGCTCCTGGATTTTATTTTTTTTCCACCTTGTTCCGGTTTCATTAGTAACATTTTTCAACAATGGTTGCCCTCGACACCTTTATTCGCCTCGCCGACGCTCTCGTCGAGTTCGAAGTCGATTTTCAGGCAACGCCTTCTCGGGAACACACTATTCGTACGCTCGACCTCCAAAGAGACGAACTCAAGTCTCAATGGATGCTGATCAAATGCACGTTTGACAACATCCTGTCCAAGATGGAGTCAACGAGCGAGGAGGCAAGCACTTTAGAAACCCTGAAGGAGAAGCGTCGCCGTTGTTACGCCGTCTACCTACGATGCACCGACACCATCATAGAAATGATAGAGAATCTAGCAACTCCATCCGCTTCAGCGGACGCCTCATTCGTCGAAAGTCCTCCGTCAGGTTACAACATTAGCTTGCCCCCTTGCGACACCGAAGTGTTTCGTGGCGATTATCTCTCGTGGCCCTCTTTCCGTGACATGTTCACGGCCTTGTATATCCAAAACACAAGGATAGCGCCGGTGGAAAAACTATTCCACCTCAACAAGAAGACTACCGGTGAAGCCAAAGAGATCGTCCAAAAATCTCCGTTAACCAATGCTGGTTTCAGTCAGGCCTGGAAAAATCTGTCCGATCGGTATGAGAACAAACGCGTTCTAGTCAACACGCACCTGAAGAAACTTTTCGGTCTCAGCCCGATTACTAACGAGAATGGCCGCGAAATAAAAGACTTGCAGCGAGAAGTTAACAACATTCTCGCAGCCTTAACGCTTCAAGGGATTGACACCTCCAACTGGGACGCCATAATCGTCTTCCTGTGCTCCAGTCGCTTGCCAGATGCTACCCTTGCGCTATGGGAACAGTCCATCCAGGACAAAGCTGAAATTCCCCAATGGACTGATTTCGACGCCTTTTTGACGCACCGTTTTCAAACGCTCGAGACTATGCAGGATATAAAGAGCGCTTCCAGCACGAGAGGTAAACAAGCAAGCCAACCTGCACCAGCAGCAAAACGCGTCAATACATTTCAGCTAAACGTCGCAATAGACAGTTGCCCTCTGTGTCGCAACCAACACAGTGTGCGGGTGTGCTCTCAGTTCTTGAGCCTGGACATTCACCAACGGCTGAATGTCGTCCGGAAACACCGCTTGTGCAACAACTGTCTGTCCAGTTCACATTCTGTGAAAAAATGTCCGAGTCGTTATAATTGCGCTAGATGTAACGAAAGGCATCACACACTTTTGCAACGTGAACCAACTTCAGCCCCCTCGACCCTTGTACCATGTTCGACTCAAAGAACCTATCAAGAGCGGAGGCACGATAAACGATCTGGTGCACCATCAGCAACTGTCGTGAAGCCGGCGCCCGGTTCAAACCGGCCCGCCTTCAACACCGATCGATCTCAACCCCATCGCGTCGCGACCGTCGATCGACCACACTGCGCAGCGAGACCCGCAACAGTTGATGCCTCTCCGAGGCCTTCAACTTCGGCTCAAGCCGCCCAGAACAACCAACCGATGAACATACAGTCCACTACTCAAACTCAACGGAGTCCTCAAGCTCAACAGGATTCCCACCAAGTATGCTTCGCAGCCTCACCAAAACAGGTGTTGTTAGGGACTGCAATGGTTTCAATATACCATAATGACATCTGCTACATCGCTCGAGCTCTGATCGATCCCGGATCAGAGATATCGTTCATATCAGAACGAATCAAAAAAATGTTGAAACTTCCAATGCAGCCCGTAAACGCAATGGTCTCCGGCCTTAACGAAACCGTTTCGGCAAAAGTTTCAAGGTCCTGCGATTTCATACTCAAATCGCCTCAGGACCCACTCTTTCAAATCCACGTCACCGCTTTAGTGCTGTCCCAAATCACGGGAAAACTCCCGTCGCATTCTTTAGACAGCGCGATGCTCCGTAGTCTCCCTCGAGACTTCGAGTTAGCAGATGCAAACTTCGTCACAAGCCAGCAGATAGATGTCCTCATAGGAGCCGACCTCTATCCTGCGATATTGCTTGACGGCATCCGCCGTGGCGTGTTAGGCTCCCTGATAGCCCAACAAACGGTGTTTGGGTGGATCATAACCGGACCAGTTCCCGGTCTCCAATCCGATAGCCCGAACATCAAAGTGGCCTTCTTCAATGAAGTCACAATCGAACAACAGTTCGAACGTTTTTGGGAGGTGGAGGAAATTCCCAAAACTCAAAATCTATCTCCCTCAGAAAAGTTTTGCGAAGAAAATTTCGTAAAAACGACACGGAGACACGATGACGGCCGTTACATAGTCGCTTTGCCGTTCAAAAGCGACTTTCCAAATGGACTCCGCCTAGGTGCCTCTCGACAAACGGCACTCATGCAGTATTCGCGTTCAGAGGCAAGGCTACTTAAGACTCCAGACTTTAAACGGCAATACGATGAGGTAGTGACAGAGTATCTCGACCTGGGACACATGGTCGCCGTTTTACCTCCGCAGATACAACAGCAGCCTAATCACTACTATTTGCCTCACCACGCCGTCATCAAACCAGAAAGCACGTCGACAAAGGTAAGAGTCGTGTTCAACGCATCATGCCCGACAACGAGCGGGCTCAGTCTGAATGATGTCTTGCATGCTGGCCCAGTCTTACAAACCGACTTAACCTTCTTGATGTTAAGATGGCGCTTCTGCAGGTATGTTTTCAGTAGCGACATTCAAAAAATGTATCGCCAAATTCTGGTCGACCAAAAACATACCCCCTTTCAAAGAATTCTCTTTCGCGATCCAATTAATCTCGAAGTTAGGGACTACGAGTTGCAGACAGTAACCTTCGGCGTCAACTGCGCACCATTTTTAGCGATCCGCACTCTTCTCCAACTTGCAGAGGACATACAACACGAATTTCCGCTTGCGGCTCAGATCTTGCGGCATTGTATGTACGTTGACGACGTACTAGCAGGCTCTCATGATCTCGCAACTGCCAACGAGATGCGGAACCAACTAATCGAAGCTTTGCGCACGGCAGGCTTCTCACTTCGGAAATGGAGCGCCAACCACATCGACATGCTACAAGACCTGCCTGAGGCTCATCTACTCAGCACGGAATTTTTGAAGTTCGAAGACAGAAGTACCACGAAGATGCTGGGAATTCGTTGGAACGCCTCAAACGACGACTTTTACTTCAAGACACAAGCGATCGAAATCATGTCAAGCTACACCAAACGCGAGGTACTGTCGCTAATCGCGAAATTGTTTGACCCAGCCGGCTGGCTAGCCCCCATTATCGTCGCCGCAAAAATGATTATCCAGCAAGTGTGGTTGGATAAAATTGAGTGGGATGAGCACTTGCCCCCTATCTCACAGCAAACATGGCTTAACTTTCTGCATAATTATCACCATATTGCTGCGATACGAATACCGCGGTGGATTGGGTTCACCCCGGACTGCGAGGTGGACTTTCACGCCTTTTGTGACGCATCTCAGAAGGCATACGCTGGTGTTATATACGCCCGCGTGAAAATTGCGCAGGGTGTTCACGTTTCACTATTGTACGCTAAAACAAGAGTAGCTCCCATCAAAACGCTATCTCTGCCTCGCTTAGAGCTCTGCGGAGCCACTCTTCTAGCCGACATGATGGACGCCTTAGTACCACACATGCACGTACGACCAGGTAACGTTTTCTGCTGGACAGACTCGACAATTGTTCTTGCGTGGCTTCGAAAGCCTCCTTGTGTCTGGGCCACCTTCGTGGCAAACCGCGTGTCTAGAATCATTGAGAGAGTACCACACACTCAGTGGTTTCATGTTGAATCGCAAGACAATCCTGCCGATTTAGCTAGCCGCGGTTCAACTCCACAAGACTTAGCTCTGAGCTCGCTTTGGTGGAATGGTCCGCCATGGCTCCTCCACGACAGAGATCGTTGGCCGGAACTGCGAACTGCCTCCGAGTTCGCTACCGCGCTGGAAGAAAAGCCGGTGAAAGCGCTTCATATATCCCTCAATAGTGACGAAGATCCACTCGAAAGGTTTTCCTCGCTAGACAGAGCCTTGCGCGTGTATTCATATGTGCATCGTTTCATTCATAACGCTCGTCATCGTGATGACTCGTTGCATGCCACTTTGCGTCTCTCTACGACAGAGATACAAGACACAAAAACGCGTCTCACAATTCTCTGTCAAAAGACCTATTTTGGTGATGAATACCACGCACTTGAAGCCAAACGACAATTTAGTTCAAAAAGTAGTCTGCTTTCGCTCAACCCGTTCATCCATGACGACCAGACATTGCGTCTTGGCGGGCGGTTGTCGTCGTGTCCTAACTTGTCATTTGACGAACGACACCCGATCCTCTTGCCTTACAACTGTAATCTGTCGAGATTACTAGTGCTCTTTATCCATCAGATATCACTGCACGGTGGTCATCAACTGATGCTCCGGTTAATCCGGACCCAATACTGGATTCCACGAGTCAAGAATCTTATTAAAACAACTATTCACCGTTGTAAGCCGTGCATCATACACCAAAAGAAGCAGAGAACGCAACTCATGGCTGCACTGCCAGAAGAACGTACCACGTTTTCCTGTCCCTTCACCAACACTGGTGTTGACTTCGCGGGCCCCTTCGACATTAAAAATTACACTGGCCGCGCCTGTTTAATTACCAAGGGCTATGTTTGCGTTTTCGTTTGTTTCGCGACACAGGCCATACATCTCGAGGCAAGCAGTGACCTTTCGACGGCAGCGTTTTTGGCAGCGTTTTCCCGCTTCGTCGCCCGACGAGGTTGTCCAACTAAGGTCTACTCGGATAACGGCACGAACTTCGTTGGCGCCGCGAAAGAGCTTAAAAAGGAATTCCAAGAATTCCTGCGACGCACACGCGACTTGATCGAGGTCAAATATTCGCACCAGAATGTGTCCTGGCACTTCATCCCTCCTGGAGCTCCTCACATTGAGGAGGACTCTGGGAGGCCGGAGTTAAGAGCCTAAAGACCCACCTTCGAAAGGTGGCTCCAGCTGTGAAGTTCACTTTCGAAGAGTTCTCGACTCTTCTCAGTAAGGTAGAAGCGTGTCTTAACTCACGCCCTCTTCATGCGCTCTCAGAGAATCCCACCGTCATGGAAGCGATCACTCCAGGTCACTTTCTTGTGGGTGGCCCTCTTCTGGCTCCAGCTGAACCTGAGAGTCTTGCCAACCCTCTTTCGGTGCTCAACCGCTGGCGACGAGTTCAAGCCCTAGCGCAACATCTTTGCCAAAGGTGGAAATCGGAGTATCTGCGAGAACTCCAACGTCGCACAAAGTGGCAAACTCCTCAGCCCGATCTCCGAGTCCACGACCTGGTAGTCATCAGTGATGAAAATCTACCCTCCACTGCTTGGCGGTTAGGCCGCATCAACCGGGTCTATCAAGGCAAGGACCAGAGAGTCCGGGTTGCCGATGTGCGCACCGAAAAGGGTCAGGTTACCCGACCAATAACCAAATTAGTGTCCCTCCCAACTTTAAGGAGAATATCTGCTAATCTTTCTTCTGTCCACAGGTTGCCAATGAAGTTGATACGGCGTGAGTATGCCCGCTTCCGGGCCGGCCGCATGTTGGCGCCCCCAGCCGCCCTTCCGTCAGCTGCCAACCCTCGCCATGAGGCTCACGTACTCCCGGCCATCGTGGAGAGCCCTCCAGAGGAGGAATGGCTAGAAATTGATGCCTCCTACTATTCGACCTCTGAGCCCACCAATGAGCTGCCGCAAACTCCAGTGCGCCCCAGGAGCCCCCGAGACCTCATTTTTAATGACATGTGGCAGGCCAAGGCCGCCCGCGACCTAGAGGTCGAGGTGCCCCAATCGGCGGTCGTGCGACTACATCCATCGCGGCCGATGAGCCCTCGCGAACCGATGTTCGACCAGGTTCGGCAGACTTACGTCGCCCGCTGGCTGACGGCCGAAATGCGCCAATCTGCGAGCGAGCCGCTCGACCGGCCCGAATCGCCGCCACGATCTAGATTGCCGGGGTCGCCGATGCTGTTTGACGACGCCGAAAATGATGAAGACCACCTTCCGGCCCTGCTGCGGTACTTTAGCGAGGTACCCCCGACACCGCAACTATGGCAACCGCTATCGCCGAGCCGTGACGTGGCTCCGAAGGTGGCTCCACCCCCACAACAACCGTCGCATCCGCCGATGCACCCAAGTCAAGGCGCGATCCCGAAGTTGGCTCCGCCCCAACCACGGCAATCGCTAGTGCCGAGCCGCGGCGCTGACCTAGGAGCAGCCCCAACACGCCAGCGCCCGCCCTCGCCAGTCTACGATCTCCGACTCTTAGACATGGAAGCGGCCTCTCGACCGCCACCACCTCTCGGGCGAGACGAGCGGGCAATCCGTCCGGCTAGACGAGAGAGAGCGTCACCGATAGGCTCCCGTCTGTGTGACGTGTACGCGCGGCACCTCCACCTGGACCCGGGCCTGAACTACGCGGAGGTGACCACATGTTGCCCGTGTTGCCGCGGACATCACGCCCTGCGGTTCTGCGAAGACTTCCGCAGACTGCCCGTGGACGCGCGGCGGGATGTCGTGGAACGACATCGTGGTTGCCTTAACTGTTTGGCGCAGTCACACCAGTGGGACCGCTGCCGCAGCGTCCACCGCTGTCTGTGGTGCAGACAGGCCCACCATACGCTGCTCCACCGTCATTAGACGCCCCCCGGCGTGGACACGTCGTGCCGCCTTCGCTCGTTCCAGCTCCGGGCTCCGTGGGGGACGTGTTGCAGTCCTGCAAGGCGGGCGGAATGTTTACGCCAAACGCCGCTCGCCTCGAGTCGCCTCTTCTGACTGCGCTTGTCAGGGGACTCTCAGTCTGCTGACATGTCGCGGCTTAGAAGAGGCGACCCGAAAGCTCGACTGCGAGCTTCTCACCACGGAGTCGTGAGTGGACGAACGAACGGCCGACGCTCAGCAGCGACGTCCTTCGCTTAACACTCTAGCTGCGATCATCAAGCGACATAGACGTCTTCAGTACTAGGTTCAACACAAAACACTATCAAACTTTATATTCACATTCAATTAAGAAATACATTGTACAAACACAAACTTTAAACAGTGAAAACAATAAAATACAAACAATTAACAACAATCATCACACCATCCTTCAGAAACAACAATGTATTTAAATTCATTTTCAATAAATCATCAAAGAAAAGAATGATAAGTGAATAAAAGTAGAATATAACTCCAAAGAAAACAATAATTATTAGAACATATTTTGATTTGTTATTAGAACGTGTTCTGTATAAAAAGTTCAGGACTTCAACAGTCTTTGCATTTTGGCACTGCGTTTGGCTTTAATAACGTCCGATTTTCTTTTTGCCTCTTCATGTACAAATATTAGGAAATCTAAAATTATTTTCCTGTGTTCAAAGCAAGGACAAAATCACCGTTATAGACGCAAATATATCATACAATGCAAATACAAATATACTTACAGTAGACCCTCGGTATAACGAAAAATATATTGTCAGAGCTTTTCTTTAACCTATTTTCGGTATTATTCATTTTATTTCGTAAATAAATTAATATAATGTAAGACATGTAATAAAAAAATACTTTTTCCGAAATATTTTCAATAATTTTCCTACCATTTCCTACCTATTCGTATACCGCATAAAATAATTTGATATGTCGATTAAAATAAATATATCTTCTGCTTATCCAAATTCTTCAACAGCGCGCAGCGAAGCTAGAAAAAGCAAAAATTTCATTCAAAAGCCATAAAATTCAAAATTGAAAACAAATTTATTTGCTTGGTGGACGGACGGCTGTACGGCTGATTTGTTATTGTGAAAAAATAAAACGAAGATGAATTGCACCGTTCTTCTCAACGCCGCTGTACACAAAAAAATTGATCGATTCTTTCTTTCACACTTTATCTGGCAACCGAGTGCTCGATTGATTAACTCTTCTTACGCATATTCACATACGAAGTCATACAGAATTCAACAACCTTATAAGCATCAAACATTATCAAACACAGTTCGAGTCCAACCAATCGGTATGTCCCTAATCGTCGGAACTCCAAATCGAAATTCCTCTGCCTTGAATTCGCCTTTGTAATCTCTTTATGATACATACTCGTTGTTCGAAGTGTCCTATCTCATTATCTCTGAAATATACTACGGAAAGTGTTTGACTGTTTGTGTTTGCAATGTAACATAGCAAGCAAACCGATTTGACGGGAGAGTAAAATAGTTCATTTCTTTGGTATGTTTGATCGAACAACTGTTTGCAATGTAATATGGGCCTTACAGGCAAACTTTAATTCAAGAGATATCGCTGTTCAAAACTTAAAATCTTTACACCCATAAATCCCAAACAGGCCACGGCCCAAAAATTTTTTAAATGGTTAGATTCAGGACAAGAAGATGGGTCCCTTAATTACACCTTAGCCCTATTAGTATTTATGTGAAAGGCTTTCAGAAGTCTAACTACTGTTTTCATGCAGCATATGAATCTAGATTAGAAGAATTTAAATTATGTGTGTATTCTTTTTTTTATTATTGACCATGTTTTTAAAGTTCATTTCTTTGTCTAATCCGTTGAACGAATTCATCTTTCCAACGTTCTTCAGGTATACTTTTCGCCCAATCAGGTATATTAATACTTGGAAGTGAAACATTCGCCATTACATTTAAAATCTGACAAAAATATGAAACTGAAATATTATTAATACATCTAGAATAACTGAAACACAACCTGCTCTGTCGTGGAACTATCCAATTCAATCCGCATCTGTGGACGAGGTTCTCTCCATACCTGATGTTCGATTTCAGCTTCAACACTTCGAATAGTGGGCAAAATCGAATCTCCGGTCAAACTTAAGTCGTTAATATCAGCCACAAAATCAGCAGCAGAACCGTCCATATTATTATCCAGATGAACTAAATCTTCTGTATCGTCCATCATCAACCTTTGATAATTTCCATACGCATATGTGGCTTCACCATCACTATCATCGCTCGAAAGCGGTGTGTGCTCAATGTAATGCGAGTGTAAATACAGATCATCGTCACAAGAATCCGTCGGCAATCTAGGCGCACCCATATTTGCTACGAAATTCAGAGGCAAACTAATTTTGTCTTGTCTCTATGATGGTTTACACCAGAGATAGAACGAATTCGTCGCCTAAGGACGATATTACATACATTTAATTGGCTTCAATGAAACATGGGACAAATAGAGAATAACTGCCAAACTGATTTTTTATTGTACCGTTATTTGGTACCGTTATAGCTGGAAGTGGATATGTTTTTTCGAGGGCTGGTCAGCCATCTTAGAGTATGATTGCTTGGTGGTCAATAAATCGTACTAATAGAACTTCTCCTCTTCACTTATCTCCTACACTAATGGAGCTAGCGGAACAAACAAGGTACTGTTTGAATACCTTTAATTTATGTGATATAGTTTTTTTTCAATAATATAACGGTTAAGGAGTTCAAAATATGAAAATTTGACCTTGAAAAAACAACTAATATGCCAATGTTGTTATTTTGTACGAAGATCGAACAACAAAATCGGGGATTCCAGCTCTCGTCTAGTTTCGAGAGAGCAAGATCGGAGCTATATCACCTAAATTGCAGTACATATCTGGTTGGTTGGGCATCATTACATAGGCATTAAAAATATCTTTCACCTGTTATATAAGATTTTATCGAAATCTAAAGTAGTTTTCGAGAAAAACATAAATTAAAATTTTGTATTACTTTTTTCAAATTCATTAATTTTTTCGAAGTAAAATGCATAATTACAACATAATTATCGCAATACTAGGAAAGTAGCGATCCTTAGCTTACTTAAAAATTTACTTCAACAGAATTGGTGCAGGAGTTTAGTGACCTAAGTAAAATGTACTAGTTTTCTAAAAACGAAAAATTTGTGTGAAAAATCACGCGAAAATGCATTTACTCCTAAAATCCTGCACTAATCCTGATAAAAAAAAGATGTGCCGGAAGCTAAGCAGGTCTACTTTCGTAGTATTGGGATAATTATGTGAGTTAATTATACCCAAAGACTACAAGACTGGAAACTATTGAAAATGCTTTGAATGTGTGCGTGCCACGAAGAGCAATGCAACTGATAAGAAATTTTTGTTTACATAAAACCGTACACAAAACAAATGAGGTGATTTTTGTGTCTAGAAAATTGCGTTTTAGATGAAATTTTCACAGCACAAAATGAGCACATTCACTTTAATGTCCACTTAATTAATTGTATAAAATATGTTCAAAATTCTTACAGGCACCTTTTTTTTACAAATTACTAAGTATCATTATTGTTATTTAATTTTTTAAGCAATTTAGAATAAAACTTTATGATTTTTCGCTTCCCGACATATTTTTTTTTCTGCTTTTAAGCTCACCACCGCTTGTGTCTCCAGAGATACCAACTGACAACTAACTAATATTTGTAGTGTAATATATATATATACAGTATAAAGTATAAAGTATTTAATTATATGGGTCCAAACTCTACTGTATTGGTGTCATTGGGCAGATATTCAAATTACCTATCTTTTGTGTCAACTAATCTTTTATCGAAAAACGTTTGTTTTTCGTGGAAAATTCAATTTTAGATTTGGCACGCGTTTCTTTGTTTTAATAATGTTTGATAAAAATTGGTATTTTTTTAGTGTTATTATTGGTTTTCTTCTAAAATATTGCACCGATCATGATGATATATATATATATATATATATATAGAAAGGTAAGAGATTATAATTTCTCAATTTTGCGATAATATATAGGTTAACAATACATTTTATTCAGAATAGAAAAAATTGAATAGAAAAAATTATATAAAAAGCCTAAAATTTTATTTTTTTCTAAAAGTAACAGTTACCCCAAAAAATTATATATCAGGTGGCATAAATAAAAGGTAATTCGATTCGACGATAATAATAACAAATAGGTATCTCAATAAGGTTAGGAGAAATAGACGTGAAACTTTCAAATTTCAAAGGGCTGTAAATTAAAAACTATATGAGCTGGAGAAAAATTGCTGTTGTTCTTATAATTCTTATGAGAAATAACGTATACCTTTTTCCCACAATTAGCAATAAAAAATTCTTAAAATATAATTATTCACCATTTTATTATTAATTAAATTCAATTAAATATTGTTAGCAGATTGGCATCTCCACCCGTTGCCATGTGAACGAATTTTTTCTCAACTTCACCAAACGGGCAACAACAATTCAATGCGAAATTACACGTATAGTGTACATGTTTTTGATTTTACGATTTTTGAGTGTAGTGGAAGAGTTTCCAGTCTTTTAGTCTTTGATTATACCTACTACAAGACTGGAAACTCTTCTTATTTCGTGAGAGAGCTCAAAAAAATGTCTGTCCGCGTGCTTACATACAGTATATGTGAATTTTATGGTGAAATTTTCGACTTGTTACAAGCTGAAACAGGCTATTATAAAGCATGATAACTGTAAAAGTAATCCGTTTTGGTTTGTTATCACACCGTCACCAAATAATGGGGTGAGTTAGTGGCAGGGATACCAATGACACAACTTTATTACTTATTATTTGTTTGGCTTTAAACTAAACATTAATAAAAAAATTACTGTGCATTTAAGAGTTATCGCGGTTTTGATGACCTGCGGTTTGAAAATATTAAAAGGTAATGAAAACTTACTTGTTTTTTAATTTTTCTTTTATTTAAATTAAAATGAGTTAACAAAAATGAATTTACAATTCATTTATTTAAAAAAAATTAGATAAATAAAAATTAATTCACAATTCATGCGATTAAATTAAAATTCATTTAAATTAAAGACCAAAAGAACTAAAATTACAATAAGTAAATATTAAACTAAATCACGGATTAATATTCAACAAAACATGTTGAATACGTTGGCATCTCTTTCGGCTAAAATTACGTGTGGTAGGTTAAAAACAGCTGACTAAATTTGTGAAATGAGCAAATTTTATGAATTTTAAATTCGTTTTACTTGCAAAATATTTAATATTGTCCAACTATATGACTTAAAAAAGGTTTCATGTACATTTCGAGAAACATGCGTTGCTTTTAAAAGCAACTCCTGGGTCTGTTTTACGTATTTGAAAAATTATATTTCTGGCTTATTGCTATGAAGAAGAACAAGAGTTGCATTCCTCTCTCAAAATATTTTGTAAACAAATTTCCGAACTGTCAAAATTAGTTCCCGCTCTGTCAAAATTACATGCGTTTTATTTTTGTAATCTACAACACCCAAGCCTGATTTCACCAACACATTCAAAGTGAAAAAACATACATTTTATGTTATGTTTACACCGCGGTTTAAATTGTGTTTATCGTCGAATTTGCGTTTATCGTCCTAAACTCGGTCGATTTTTTGCGTTTACCCATAGAATATTTAAACCTTTCCAAACACCGTTCATGAATGAACGCGATTTTTTTTAATTAGAGCGCCACAGGCAAAAATGTGCGATTTTTCATAAAAAGTTTTTAATTTTAAATGTTTTTTCAATAAAGGGGCGCAGGCAAAATCGTAATTGAAATTTTCAAAATACAGAAAAGTAAAGCAAAAGTAATGTAATGCAATAGTAAGTATAAGATATTATATACCATTTTAAAGGTAAAAGAACACGCTTTCCATAACTGTAATTTGTTTTTTACCTTAATGTGTCCGTTTGTTGTTTCAAGGTCAATTTGCCACATTTTTCTAAAAATCAATATAACAATAACAATATGGACAAAAATGTATATTATATTATATAAAGACATAAATAAAAAAATTCATGAATTTAAAATAAAAAGTATACAAAATACCTTTCCAACAGTACTCCACAAGATGGATCGTCCAAGGATGGGTGGCGTAAGGCTCAAGAACAAGGCTTTAAGGACAAGGCAAAGTTACTCAGTCTAATCCTGGACAGGAACTAAGCTGGAAAATAAATCACTGAGAGGGTGAACAATGTCATGGCTGTAGTCAGGCCCATACTGCTGTATTGGGTGGTCGTCTGGCTAGCCCTCAAAAAGGTAACAAACTGCAAGCTATTGCCCAAATTCAAAGGTCTGTATCGGAGGAACTCTGAGGTCAACGCTTACAGGGGCTCTGGAAGTACTATTGCATCTTCCCCCAATAGACACCGTGGGAAGGCAAATGGGTAGGTGTGCCGACGTAAGGCTGAATACCAGAAAGAAATGGACCAACAGAAAGGTTGTACACCAGAGCATTATGGAAGGTTTATCATCTTCTTTCGAAAACCTTGACTAATGCATCCCAAAACTTCTTACATCAGAAAAATTCGGAGGTTCGGTAATACCGGCCAGAGAGTGGGACACTACCAGACAGCGAGGATTGGTATACTGTTGGTTCGAAAATGCATGGCGGAGTTGGTGGTGGGGTTTGCTGTGAACTTCTTAGGATAGAAGCAAATTTTCGTTTAACGGAATATTGTTTGTATTTGTACAAATAGCCAGGCAGCCATAAAAGCCCTGGATACAACCTTCCATGGTGGTAAAAAGCTGCTACCAATCTTTAAAAGGATGGCAGAACAGATTTCATTAAAACTGTGCTGGGTTACAGGAGACAGTAACATTCTAGGGAACTGACGAGCGAATGCATTAGCTTGATAGGAAACTAAACTGGATATCAATCCCGATAACTCATGTATAGGTATGCCACTTGCTACCTGTAAGCTAATCATGATATATGCCTTAAAAGCGGCTAATAAAAGGTGGGAGGCGATATGTAGAACTGCAGGGCAGCTATCGCCCGATTTGCAAATGACTTTTGCAAGATCAGAAGATGTAGAGGAGGAAGAGACGGTAACACATCTCATATGCAGCTCTCCAATTCTGACCCAAATGGGACAAATCCAATGGGTAGCCTATTTCCATGACAATATCTGTGAAATGGTAAGCCCTCAAGACAGGGGTTCCAATCGCTATATTAGCTCGTCGTGGCTGAGCTAAAATTTTGGGATGAGATCCGTATGACATTACAATGGACCCTGGTGGTCTTTATGTTGAATCCTGCATCCTAATTGAGCTTGTCCATTAGTACATATCTATAAAGATTTCACAATTCAGAAAACACACCAAAAAAAAACACACACACACACCTACTTCGCGTGATCGCCACGTCGAGAGTAGACGTGTTTCTGTGCGACTCCAAGTAAAAAATCACACCTATTGTGTTTTGAAAAACGTGTCATAGAATGGCAACGCGTTTTTACAGTGCGAGTACTATATTGGAGATACTGCGCTTTAGTGCCGAGAATTGTGAAATTTCGTGCAGTGTCAATAATATTAACGTAAAATATTGCAACATTTAGAATCCCACGCAACTTAGGTGTGAATGAAAACAATACATATGTACTTCTACACCTCCGGTTATCGCACGGGATTGAAAGAAGTTTTTTATCTCTTAAACAAAACGCTTTCATTCGAAAGTGGTTATTGTCTGTTCCAGAAATCTAAGGTGCGCGAGGGTTTTTGTCTAAACTAACTGGCTATTCCGAATATTGCTTCCGAAAGCGAGACAACAGCATCAGCTGCAATGAGTGCAAATATATGCGCCAGTTAGAGTAAGGAATCAGGTACTTTTGACACATTTAAGGATTTAATCGAATTCGCCGCCATGAACTTATTCAGCATCGCCATGCGATGCTTCGTTTCTGCGTTTGAGAAAATGGGAAGATTGGCGAGTTGGTTGAGATGATCGGCGGAGGCAGACCAACCAATGAGATAAATGATTGAGAATATAGCCAAACTTTATGAAGGTGTTGAAAATAAAGCAAAGAATGGTGAAAGAATATACCAGAATCTGCAAGCTGGCCGAAAAAAGCCAGCAAAGCTACCATCGACAGCGTGAGTGAGACGGGCGAGAAGGCCATTGTAAAGGCTGAGGTAATTCATGCGATCACCGGGCAATTTAGCCTAACCAATTTCGCACAAGAGGACATGGTTAGCCTCCGAAGATGGAGAAGCTGCCACATATGTCAGCAAATAGTCGTGACTATCTCGTGGCAGATCCCTTCTAGACTCCTTTTCGTCGTTGAACGTGAGCCTCATAAACACAGGCTCCGAACACACCTTCAGCAAAAAAGCATAGGATTGGCAATAGATATTGCCTTTATAAGTACCGGGCTTTTTCCGCTGACAAAGTGCCAAGTAAGCAGATGCTACACGCATAGTGACCACCGAACAAATGAAATCGAGATTATATCAATAACCAGAAATAAAAAGTTGTTAGAAAACTAAAACCTTCGACTGCGAAATGTTCATGCAAGCGTTGAGTGGTATGAGTACAAGCACAGAATAAATAGTATACAGAAGTTGCATCTCGGCCTGAGATACTTTTTCACTTTAAGGTGCGTTCGGAACAACTGAGGGGAGATCAAACAACGAGAGAGCAAACGTGAACAGAGAGAAGCAATCACGAAGAAAGAGAAGCAACGAGAGAGCAAGCATAAAACGTTTATGTGTGCGTACATCTGTTTTGCTAGACTGCGTCGTGAACTCACGTTGTGTTGACAAAATTTTGTTTCATGCTTTAGATTTCTGTATTTTGGTTTTCTTCCCTTGAAGGTTTCATATTTTACATTGCATAGCTATGCGCAGCATCAACAGGAGTTACTGGTTAATTGTAGTGCTCTAGTAAAAAATTACTAGAGAGAAAAATTAAATATTGCCGGCACTTTGGAACAACAGCGGCGGTATTTCATTTCGAAAGAAAATTTTACTGTCAGTATACACAAAATAGGGTATTTCGAAAGTATCTCCCAATTCCTGTTTGATGACCCTTGGTCACAAGTTACAACTTTAACTATGATGCCAAAACTGTTCAAAAATGTTAAATTTCGTAAAATTATATTTTTTAGTATACTGGCAAAAAGTACATTTTTGGAAACAAAATAATTAAATGTAAGCGCCCAGTAGGAAAGCATTGATTGGTCTGTCCTTTCAACCCCATTTTGCGCAAACCTCCACTAAATCTAGTTTGGAATTGTATCGCAATTCCCTTCTAATCGCCATTTCATCCATGAGCAGAATCATATTATTCTTTTCGTACTGATTCAAATCTCAAGCACTCAAGGTTTATAGAAAGAAGGTTGCGCCACGCCCAGGTCCGTTATTTTTTTCGTTTGACAGGGACGTCAAATGACGTCAATAAGTATTTGTATTGAAATTTTGTTTCGAGGCGCCTGCACACTGGTTATAGCAATAATTTTTAATGTGAATGTTTGAAGAGAGTTATTGTGTGAATTATTATTCCAATAATGAATAATGAAGTGAAGTACCGTATAAAACTACAACAACAAAAACGCAACAACAAAATCGGAGCGTTCGAGTAACATTTAACTTGTTCTAACTCTTCTTCATGCCACTTTTCAAGTTTGGCATTTGTACCGTGACCCTTTGTGTCGTGACCCTAGTGATTTCAGAAATACTTATTGACGTAGATGCCCAGAACGAGACCACTTTTCTTTGTTTACTGGCGCAACCTTTTATTCTATAAACCTTCTATAAACAACGTGTGAACAAAGACAATATAATACAATATATAATGTATTATATTGTCTTTGGTGTGAAGCTTCGAGAGAGCTTGTTTTGCGAAAGAAATCTCTTTCTGAGGTAAACTGAAAAGATGGAAGCACGGGCGGCGCATCAATAAAAAAAGGAAAAATAACCATAAACATTAATGGGAATGATATTGTGGTCAATATTGATCAACAAATCCGACAATGTGTTTCGCCCAAATTATTTTCAAAAAACAAAAAGTGATTCTCCCATTCCTTATTAAACATTTTTCACGGTGCATTCCTAAAACAGCGTGGTACGATACGTCCTCCTTGAAGTCTGTACCAGAGATAATGAGATAGGACACTTCGAATTCGCTGTTTCAACACACATGCATTTTGCTGAAATTTCACTAAACCTATGATAAAAAAACGTGTGCGCTGTCCTCTCATGTGTACTTCGCCACACAAAATCGTGTGCATTGTCCTCTCATGTGTACTTCGCCGCAGTATCGCATGCACGCATGCAATATTGATTTTAATGGGTGTTTTTTCGAAACGTCAAAAATATATTTAAGAAATTAAACTTTTGTTTATGCTCACATTATATACATGATATATCTACCAGTTTCTTATAATTATAATAAATCTATACTTTCAGATTTTACATAGTATTTGTTGATTTATTTCACATATTTAATTGGTATAAAGTAGGCGTTGTGCTAAACGCGCTAGGCGTTTTGAAACGGTTTCACTCAGTTCGTGTGAGAGAGATGAGGAAGAAAGAGAAAAGTCTACACTCTGGTATCGAGTGTAAAGAATTTTTGAAACGAAAACAGACCCTGGTTCTCAGTTTCTTTGCACGCACAGCAGTTGTCAAACGAAAGAAGAGCAACGTAGTTTGCCGAAAGCGTGTTCATATTTTCTCTCACTCTGGCCAACATTTGGATATTCAGTAAATTTCACAAACACTTTGGCATCACATATTTACTACTTTTGAAACCAAATGAGAAACCAGTGTGTGTAGCCACCGATGGTATCCATATACCAGTAGTGAAACCGTTTCAAAAGATACTGCGTCTAGCCAACCTGATTTCATAACTAAATGACTCCGTGGTGAAACATGAAACAGCTGATTTTTTCAACATACTGAAAGACAGAAAACAAGAACAACAACATGGTAGCGCTCACGTATAGTGTACATGAATTCAACAGCTCATAAAAAACAGACGTCAAACCGATTTTTTAAGCGGCGAATTCGAAGTGTCCTATCTCATTATCTCTGGTCTGTACATCGACTGACTGCTCTTTATAAGAACGATCGATAATGTTGGTGTGAAAAAACGACGAGTGCTGTCGTGTATATGTGAATAGTCGAGAGAAAAACGATTGCACGATTACTCTCTGTTCAATAGGGTGCCAATATTGGAACCCTACAACAAAATTTGCTTTGTACGAGATGCAACTTCTGTATACAGTACAATACGCATATAAGAAAGTCTGAAAATGTACAGATTTTGTTTCTTATATGCGAGCTTTCTTATAAAGAGAACACGCATATAAGAAAGATATTTTCTTATATATGTAACACGCATACAGGAAAGATATTTTCCAATATGCGTCAGAAACAAAATTTAAAAAATTTCCTATGGAGTATGCAGATATATATTTGAAATAAAATTAATACACATTATTTTGTACGACATATCGTTTATTTGTCCAACAAATATACATTGTACAAATCTATACATAAAAACATAACAAAAACAAAACAGGTGATTGCACTTCACTTAAAATCACATTTGGTAAATAATAAATAAATTTGGTAAAAAAATATTAATCCATAGTTTAAAAATAACATTTGCTGATCAGTTAGAAATAAATACGAATTAATTGACAAAACATTTCTTTTGTTCGAAGACATTTTACACAAAATAAATAAAAACAACGAAGCCGGCTGATTTCACAAAAATCAACGACTTCATTTGACATTTGGACCAGTGTTCACAGATGTAAATTGTAAAATCCCCAAATTGAAAAAAATTTCATTGTGAGAATACTTTCTTATACACGTACAATTTTCTATGGAAGGAATATAATTTTTCGTAAAAATTTGTTTCTTATAGCAGAGTTTTTCTCTTAAGCGAGTTTCTTATATAAGGATTATTTAGCACGTAGTTATATGGAAATGTACATGGTCTCTGGAAAAGTGTTTCTTATAGCCGAGCTTTTCTTATAAACGAGTTTCTTATATGCGTATTGTACTGTACTATTTATTCTGTGGTACAAGTGTCACTGCGAAAAAATAGTCGCGTGCGACATGGTCCAGGGTATTGGTGGAATACCACTATTGCCAACATTCGCAAGGAGTGTATCCATGCAAGAAGAATGTGCCAAAGAGATGTGTTGTATGTCGCGATCGCAATTTCCAGTTCCGGGTGATATGAACCTTCAAAGCCTGTATTATTATTATTTTCATAATAATACTCCGACTTCATATCATTAATGCAACCACAGCAGTTTGCTTCGTAAGCCAGAAGCTCCTGTCAAGCTTTGGTTAAAGTAAACTCGAAAGCCAAGCTAGCAACCATAACACTTTGCATGGAATTGATTGTGGAAGCTAACTTTCAGTAGCAAGCTCCTAAACCATAAAAAAGCTCGGCTTGGAAAAATAAAAGATAAGAAGCCAAACGCAGAGGAATTAAATTGGGAACGATTTAATTCTGGTGATATTGCTAATATTACAATTTAAATATTGTGAAATAATGGAAATTGCGAATCACGGCATACTGACCCACTTTGGTTCGGTGGATGGGTGTGTCAACCTACCCAACGTGGAAACACGAAAAAAAGCGAAGAAGTAGCGTTAAGAAAACGAAAAAAAAACTGTCAATAAAATACTAAGGATCCAAGCAACAAGGAGAGTTTAATTCGAAGTCCAGAAGGCGATCAGCTCCTAATTTCAGTAGACCCCCCTACCTCACCACATAACCCGCAATACTAACAGCTATAAGCGTAGATTGCTGCTCTATAAAGAAAAGCGGAAAATAGCGTATAGCTCATTATATTGGCTGTGTATTTAACGGAACAGCTACTTTTCATATACCGTATATTATTAATATTAATTTCACGTAAAATTATCTTATACTTTTACTTGCTTTTTAATTTAAAATTGACTTGCTTTTAAATTTTATCAATCCTATTTTATATATATTTATTCTATCCTAATCCTAATAAGGTGCCTATTGTGATTAATTTAATTTGAATTTATGACTACTTAATTTAATTCCCTAACCTATTAACCTATTTTCTTAGTTTAAGTTGTTCTGATTCCTATGTAATTATCTAGTTAATATTATTTTCCTATTTAACTGCTACTATATAACTTAAGTAAGTTATTGTGGAATGGCTTTTCCTTTCCCTTAATATTTAACACTGTCGTAATTGAACTTTTTATTCCTACTACTTTATATGGCCCTATCCACATTGGAGAAAACTTATTTTTCCTAGTTTGATTTTTAATTAGTACGCTATATCCTACCTTAAATTCTACTAAATTTAGTTTGTTATCGTATTGTTTTCTAGCTACCTGTTTAGCTAAATCCTGATTCTTTCTCACTATTTCGTGAGCTCTCTGTATTTGAAACTTTAATACTTTATTTGGATCTTCCGCATTATAAACCGGACTACACTTCCTTTTTAAATTAGTCGGCATTTCTATGTCGAATCCGAATAAGGTACGAAACGGAGTTTGCTTGGTCGTAATGTGGGGTGTGTGGTTGTGAACGTGCATTGCTGCAGTTAACCATTGATCCCAATTCGACCCATCTTCTTTAGCAAAACTACGCAAATATTCCGCTAAAGGTCTGTGGCTTCTCTCTAATGAGCCATTAGCTTGCGGATGATATGGTGTTATATGTAACTTCTTAATTCCTAACAATTTACAAGTATCTGAGAACAATTTCGAAATGAAATTAGTTCCGTTATCTGTAATTAAAATCCGCGGAATTCCGTAACGCGTGATTACTTCGTCATAAAAAGCAAAGACTACAAGACTGGACACTCTCGAATTCGCCGCTTCAAAAATCGGTTTGACGTCTATTTTTTATGAACTGTTGAATTCATGTACACTATACGTGAGAGCAACCATAAATTTGTTAATCGGTAGCGCTATCTTAGCTGTGTTTTCAATAAATTTCCTATAATAATTTATTAGTCCAAGAAATGCTTGTACTTTTTTTCTGTTTCTCGGTACTCCGATGTTCTTTACACATTCTACCTTGTAGGGGTCTGCTAAAGCACCATTTTCCGAGCATTTGTGTCCTAAATAAACTATTTCCTTTCTCAAAAATTTGCATTTCTCTGTATTTAGTTTTAAATTATGTTCACGTAACTTCTGTAGTACTGAACATAACCTCTCTTCGTGTTGTTCGAGATTCCTACCATAGATAACAATGTCATCTAAATAAACAAAACAGTCTATTCCCTGTAGACCTGTTAGGATATGATTCATTATCCTCTGAAATGTTGCTGGGGCACCTGTTAGCCCAAATGGCATTCGATTGAATTCGAAGTGTCCTAGTCCTGTACTGAATGCTGTCTTCTCCTTGTCCCTGTCCTCGATTAAAACTTGGTGATATCCACTTGCCAAATCTAGCGTTGTAAAATATCTGCTGTGGCCTAATTGCTCTAATATTTCGTCAATACGAGGAATGGGAAAAACTTGTTTAATCGTGGCTTCATTCAGTTTTCTGTAATCTATCACTAGTCTCCATTTTTTCTCCCCGTCCTTGCCACTTTTCTTGGGCACTAAAAGTAACGGTGAGTTCCATGGTGAAGTGCTATGTGTAATTATGCCGTCATCTAGGAGTTTATTCACTTGTTTATTTATTTCCTCCCTATGTATTTGAGGTAATCTATATTGTTTTCTATTTATTGGCGGTTGATCTGCGCCTGTTGGAATTTCGTGTTTTAATACGTTTGTAAATGAAAGTTCGTCTCCTTCTAATAGGAAGATATCATGAAAAGATTTTACTATTCCTTCTATTGAATTCTTGTCTTCCATATTCAAATCTTTATCTAACTCAATTTCATTGAGCAATTTATTTATTCTTCCTTTGGCATCTATTTTGCCTATGCTATTTATCGACTTTACAGTACTTTGTATTTCGTACTCGTCAAAATTTGTGAATTTTGGTTTAAATTCGCTATTTATTTCATAATCATACTCCGTCGTATTTAATATTGGAGCATAAACTGTGTTATCTTTCACCTTTACTAGTGTGTCCGCTATATAGATTCCTGGATCTATTTCTTCTTTATAAATTACCACATTCGTAAATTTTGTACGAAGTTTTAATGGTACTATCGTAATCGTAACACGTCATTTAGCTGGGTTTGTGTGCAGTTAGATACCCCTGTTTCTACATTTCTATTTTTATTGTTACTTGCTAACTTATTCATTGAGCAAGGTATTTTTGGATTTAAATTTTCATTTTTCTCTCCAACTTTGAGTGGCATTTCCGAATCAACTGTTTCTACAATTGTATGATTTCTCTCTGTGACATTGCTTTTATTATTATCAGTCTTCTTCAACTTGATATTAATTTTTAAGTCTTTTGAAGTTGGTAACGTTTCAACTATCACTTCCGATGTCGGACTTACGGTTACCACTTTATTTTTTAAAGTTGGTAACGTATCCACAACCGGTTCGGATGTATGAATTACTGCTACTCCTTCATTTGGCCTTAAGTTACTAATATTTTTTGGTTCCCAGATTATTGGCCTGTTCTGGGCCCTTGATAGTTTCCCGGACGATTACTTTGCAACGTTCCCCAATTTCTTTTTGCTTCGCAATTTTTTATCATATGTCCTGGTCTATTGCACCAATGACATATCGTTTGGCTCACTCTGTTTGGCGGGTTCATAGGAGTCTGATTCCTTTGCAAACCGTTGACTGTATTCGGATTAGTGTTTATTGCCCTTCTTTGGTTCCCGTTCTCTTGAAATTGGTTTTGATTCCAATTTTGCTGGGGTTGTTTAGGTTGCCAATTTTGTTGGGCTTGATTTGGTAGGCAGTTTTGCTGAACCTGGTTTGATTGCCAGTTCTGTTGCATTTCGTTTGATTGTCCATTTGGCTGTGTTGAATTCCATTGCTGAATTCCTTGATTTCGATAATTATTCCCTTGGTATGTGTTCCTTGTCATCGTTTTTTGGCCCCCCTTTTGGTCACACCTCCAGTTTGGCTCGTGTCCATATTTTAAACACTTGTGGCAATATGGTGTGTTCTTCCGAGTTAAGCAATCATCTCTAGTATGTCCTCGCTTGTTGCAAAAAGAGCATATTATTCTCTCGGTCGCTCCTTGTGGAGGGTTTTGTGTCCTGGGTGGTTGCCGAACAATTTGTTCTCCTGTAGCTCTGCCCTGGCTTCCCTGTTGAGTTTGCTTTTGCTGGTTGTTCATTGAGGCACGAAAAGGTGAATTCATGTTAATGTTTAAATGGTCTGTTTGGAGGGAGCTACTGTGTATGGTTTCGAGTGCCTTTACGGCCAATTCTACCATTTGTTCAATGGTTTTCTTCGTCACATTGAGCATATAAATTCTCAATGCGGCGTCCCTTATTCCTGTTTTAAATGATTTTTCTACGACCCCTTCCAGCATTCTTAATAGTGCCCTATCTCCATCTCCGTTGTAATCCGTTCGAATTATCTCTATAGCCTGTGTTCTTAGCGCGTTTAGGCGTCTTGCAAACTGTCTTATATCTTCATTAAGCAGTTGGCTACAATTTTGGATACTCTGTATGACTGTATCTAAGGTGATTTTAGGTGAATACGCCCTTTTTATTGTGAGGTAGAATTCCTCGAGGTTATTGAAGCGTTCTGACCTCACCAAGTCATAGGCATCCCCATGCAACCTCTGCTTAATGCAGTCTATGTAGTCCTGACTATTGTTTGTACCTACTTCCCTTGTGGCTAATTCGCACCCTTGTATAAATTTGTAGACTTCGCCGCGTAAACCTGGTGACTGTGTGCCCGAAAAGAGCGGTACCAGCCTATTCGTAATCTTGGCTATCTCACCTATACCCATTTTATGTATGTTATCTGTCGTCCTAATTTGTTTAAATGACCTTCCGTTGTAATCTTCCGCAATAACTGCGGACGGAGTAGCTTCCTTATGATAAAGCGTCTGATCGTTAGCTAGTAAGTAGTCTGTTTTCCTCTTTCAATTCTTGGATTCTTTTGTGCGCTTCTTCTAAAGAACTACAGTCTTCTCTAGATTTCTGTGAAAATCCCTGTTCTAACGTTCTATTCAACGTTTCCTCAGTTATTCCCTTTTTCTCTAATAGTTCCCTTAGTTTTATGTTCTCGCCCTCTACGTTCCTTAGTATATCCTCCTGAAATACTTTATCTACTAAGTAATTATCATACCTATTCTTCAGTGCATTAAATTCTGATTCCCATGTCTTGGAATCTTCTGTCTTATTCTGTATTATCTGGTTTAGGAATGTAAGCAATTCCTCTACTACTGCGTCTGCTCTTTCTACACTTGTAAGGTCTCCTAGCTCCCCTACTCTAGACTTTATCAACTCTAAGTTCTCTTTGTTGCCTACAGTCCCTTTTAAAATTGCCCAATATTTAGATATAAACTCCCCCAACTGGCGTTTCAGTTCTTTATGAGTCCTATCTAATTCTAAGTAACCTTGCTCCTGTAATAACTCGGCCATTAATTAAATGAACGACATATAGTTTAATGGTTTTTATTTTATTAATATGTACATATGTCATATATCCGTAAATCTTTCCCAATTTTCCGTACTTAAATTTCTATTAAAGCGATTACTTAGCGCCACCAATTATCGTTTAATCGTTTCATTAAACGTTTAATTCTTAATACTACTCGTAGTACTTTGGAATGAGAAACCATTAAAATTCTTAATATGAAGTTTCAACTTAACCTGTTTAGATTTCATGTTCGCTTCGTTTACCGAGCGTGCAGAAAACATTCGCTGTACATCTGTTTATTCGTCTGTACGCTAACGTCCTGACTGCTGCTTTGTTTGAAGCAGAGCCAAAACGTCAAAATTTTCGTGAGTGCGCTATTCTGCTTTCTTTCAAGCAGAGACGAAGCGTCAAAATTTTCGTGACTGCGCTATTCTGCTTTCTTTCAAGCAGAGACGAAGCGTCAAAATTTTCGTGACTGCGCTAAGGTAATTTAAGACCTCACAGAATGGGACGAACGACCTGCCTCTATTCTTCAGCGGCCAACGAAACCGCCTCGTTTGCAATTTCGAATTCGGACGATTAACCTAGTGAGCTCGTTTGAGTTCTTTCTCAGTTAAGTGCTTTCTATCTTTGATTGTTTTTATCAGCAAGCAATTTTAATTGCTTGTTAGTGAAACAATGATTCTAATTTTTCTTTGATTCTTCAACCAATATGAAGTCTCCAAGCGCATTACCTTAAATGTTTAACTTCTAATTTTGGTTTTTGTTTTAAAAATAACCAAAAAAAAATAATTCTATTTAATGTTTTAATTTATTGTAATCCCGATTATTACCCCTTTTTTTCTTTTTGAAATCTCATACGTTTGCGAACGTATGACGTATTATTTAAAAAAAAAATGTGTGACTTGAACTCGAATAAACTGATAAAATTAATTATTTATTAATCAACTTAAAATGTGCGACTTTGAAATCAAATTACATGTTAAACAGTGTAATTTGAAGACAAAGGTCTAAGACACACCCGAAACTATACAACGTAACCGTATACTTTACGCGTTTTGTTTTAGTATTGGATTGGTTTCCTGTTTTAACAATTTGGGGAAATTTATCATTTGACCTTTTGCACTTTAAATAAAATCTATTTAAGTTAGCAAAATTATTATGATTTTCGCCAATTTGTCTCACAGTGACCAATATTGTTAATTAAAAAAAATTGCAAAAATTTGTATTTGTTAATGTTGGCGACGTTTAAGTCGTTGCTGTTGACTACTGGCATTAACGAAAGAGAACTAGCACATAAATCAGTATCTTTCACCAGGATATCTGCTGATTTGTTGGCATTCGGAACTTGAACCGACTGTCAACGCTGAAAATTAAACTGCTGTTAAATAAATGTATAATTTGATTATTTTCAATCTAGTTATTTTTATTAGTGAACGTACTGTACTTTTCACTAATTCCCCAGTTCCCGTACTAACGCTTCCTTGCGTTTTGTTCACCTTTTGTTTTTTGATAAATGTCAATTTTCCTTTTTTTTTTTTTAAAAAAAAAACAAAAAATCCTATTTCCTCTAATACTTTATCCTATAATTATAAAAATATGAGAATGACTTCCCGAGTGAAATGAGTCGACCTCAGCAAAGATTTTGTCCAGCTAATGCTATTGGACAGATAAGTTTGCCGTGCAATTAAGCTAGCATCCTTTTGATGTAACCGATGATTTTGGGACCTGAAAGTTATTTTATGTTTTATATAATATATATAAAATAATATATTTGATATAATAATAGAATTAAATTCTTTCAATTCTATTACTATCCTTTTCACTTTTCCTTATTATTTGATTCTACTTTTATTTTCCAATTTTTTACTTTCACTGTTTTAATTTTTCCTGAATTTTTATTTCACTTTTTGTCAATTTTCCTTTTTTTTCTCTTAAACTTGTTTTTCGCATATACGATCACTTGCTCTTAACTTTTTATTTTAACTAGATTATAAATTATTACTTTTCCTTTTCAATTTATTCTTTTTTTTGTTTTTTTTTTTTAAATGCTATAATACTTCTTTATGAAATTTCATTTAAAGGTATGTCGTGTTCTAATTTATTTTATTCTAAAGATACTTTCCACTTAAATTTTTCACACACATTCAAGGTAATTTAAAGTTGTATTTTAATTTTATTTGGTCACGCTTATACTTTCGATTTCAATTTAATCCTAACATTATTATTTCACTTTTTGAAATTTCCTGGCAACTTTATTTCTAAATTATTGTTTCACTTCCTGTCTTCCCTTAACTATTCAGATATTGATTATTTAAATATCTCATTCTACTTACTTTTTTCCTTATCGAGCGATCCTCGGCTCGAAAATTCCGGCTGCGCCAATATGTTGTATTTCGTTCTGGGTGGTCTTCTTTCTGGTTCAGTTGAAATAAAAAACCTCCTTGCGTTAGGATTTCTACTATATCTTCTTTTATTATTTTTCTTATTGTTTTGATTATTTTCTATTATATTTCTAAAATATGTTGTATCTATTTTTCGTATGTGGTCTTCCTTCCTGGTATCGTTGTCCTCTGTACAACGAATGAAACTCCTTCTTTTGGATTTCTATTCTTATATTTTTATTACTATTATTTTTACACACTACTCTTATGCTACACTTATTAAAAAACTAACGCGCGACTTTATACGCGACGATAAACGACTTCTTCGTTTCGATATTTACACAAGACTCCAGTTGGAATCTTTTCTAGATTCCACGTTAGCTCGGTCGACACAGACGTCGACCGAACTGAAGTGGGTCAGTATGCCGTGTTTCGCAATTTCCATTATTTCGCAATATTAAAATTGTAATATTCGCAGAATCAATACGCGGAAGAAAATCGATCTCAATTTAATTCTTCCGCGTGTGGATTCCGATCGTTAGTTATTTCAAACCAAGCGATTCAATGGTTTGGAAGCTTGCTAATGAAAGCTAGCTTCCACAATCCACTCCAGTCGCCACGCGCTATGGATTTTAGGGTTTGGAAGCTCGCTACTAAATGCCAGCTTCCACAATCCATTCCATGCGAAGTTTTCTGGTTGCTACCTTAGCTTTGGAAGTTAATTAAATCAAAGCTTGACTAAACCAAATTAAACTAAAGCTTCGGGCTTACCAAGCAAAGTGCTGTGGTTGCATTAATGCGAACTTGGCCTTGACTCACTCGCGGAGTAGTATTATAAAAACAATAATACTGGCCTTGAAAGTTCTTGTCAAACGGAAGTGGAAATCGCGATCGCGACATACAACACTGTTTACACCGCCATTATCAATTATTTTTGACAGACCAGTCTGCTGTTTAATAACAACACAATAAAGAGCGTATTAATTTAAATTTTTGAAAAATGCAGGCATTAATACAAACAGCATACATCTTTCAAATGGCGCAAACCAACAATTTAATTTCAATTGTTAATTCAAAATTTGACACGAAGCAAAATAAATTAATAACCAGTAAGGCAAAATTAGGATTTGGCCTGGCCGAATCTTAGATACCCTACACCTAAAAGTTTTAAAAAAAGTGCCGAAGCTAGGGTGGGGCGGGGGTGGCGGTCCACTCTGGGCAGCACAATGTCGGGGGCGGCAGTTGTGGAAATCAAGTAGGGACTTATTGAATTCTAGGCATTTTTGGGGCTACAAGTTGATTAACCGTCCCGGGCTCCATGAGACCTAGCTACGCCTCTGTATAAATAGTAGGCGTGGTCATTACCTTTTTCAAAACAAAATAAGTAGCTTAGTTGTTTTATAATTGTGTTTATTATACCCTACACCTTAAGGTAAGGGTATATTCACTTTGTCACGAAATGTGTAACGCATAGAAATAGAGACGATAGGTATAGAAAAGTATATATATTCTTGATCAGCATGACCTCCTGAGTCGATTTAGCCATGTCCGTCCGTCTGTCTGTCTGTTGAAATCACGATCACAGGAGAACCAATGAAGATATCGTGATGAAACTTTGCAGATATATTGTTTTATGTGGTGGGCAGGTTGGTATTGAAAATGGGCAAAATCGGTCCACGGCCACGCCTATTTTTTATGAAAAATGTGATATCAGCGTTCGTTTTTGAGCTATTACAACAAAATTTCATTCCTGGGTATAGAGTAGCATTTTCCGTGAATGTGCCAAATATGGGCGTGATCCGCCCACTTTTAGATTACACAGGCAAAAGAGGGTTATATTGTTAAATATATAAACTTCCTGAATAAAACTTTAGATAACAACTTGTTTTACAAAAGAACATTATTACATCAAAACTGGGTGCGGTCCGCCCACTTTTACACTACATATACAGTATAGCAGTGTGAAAAAAAGTTTATTACCACGGAAATAAAGTTTAAATGAACACAATTATAAAAACAACTAAGCTAGTTATTTTTTTTTGAAAAAGGTAATAACCACGCCTACTATTTATACAGAGGCGTCGCTAGGTCTCATGGAGCCCGGAACGGTTAATCAACTTGTAGCCCCAAAAATGCCTAGAATGCAATAAGTCAATACTTGATTTCCACAACTGGCGCCCCCGACATTGTGCCGCCCAGAGTGGACCGCCACCCCCGCCCCATCCTAGCTTCGGCACTTTTTTTAAAACTTTTAGGTGTAGGGTATCTAAGATTCGGCCAGGCCGAATATAGCTTTCTTACTGGTTTAAACTTTATTTCCGTGGTAATAAACTTTTTTTCATACTGCTATACTGTATATGTAGTGTAAAAGTGGGCGGACCGCACCCAGTTTTGATGTAATAATGTTTTTTTGTAAAACAAGTTGTTATCTAAAGTTTTATTCAGGAAGTTTATATATTTAACAATATAACCCTCTTTTGCCTGTGTAACCTAAAAGTGGGCAGATCACGCCCATATTTGGCACATTCAATTTTGTTGTAATAGCTCAAAAACGAACGCTGATATCACATTTTTAATAAAAAATAGGCGTGGTCGTGGACCGATTTTGCCCATTTTCAATACCAACCTGCTCACCACAAGAAACAATGTTTTTGCAAAATTTCATCACGATATCTTCACCGGTTCTCCTGTGATCGTGATTTCAACAGATAGACGGACGGACATGGCTAAATCGACTCAGGAGGTCACGCTGGTCAAGAATATATATACTTTTCTATACCTATCGTCTCTATTTCTATGCGTTACACATTTCGTGACAAAGTGAATATACCCTTACCTTAAGGTGTAGGGTATAAAAATGCGCTGCAAAAATTGAAGGAAAGTTAAAGTGTTGCACAAGCGATTATTTGCACTATCTATAGCGTTATCTCAAAATACGTGCAGGATGTTGTGGACAAAGGTAATTGCCATACAAACTTTTTTGATAACAAAGGCAAGAAGAAGGCTCAATTGTTTGCCAATGTCTTTGTTAACAATCGTCGCAATTCGTTCGTATAACTTTAATTTTAATAATTAAAGTTATATTTCTGAAATGTTGAACACACGAGAAAGGGCTACTGCTTCGGCAAACAAGGTCATCGCTGGAGCTGAGAAGCGAGTACTTCGTAATAATAACAACAATCATAACAAGTACGTCTCAATTGCCAGTCCAGTAAGTCCGTTGCATGTTTCTCTCAACACAACTGGCAACTCCCCAGCCTCGTTCGATGCTAAACTACTAGAGCTCCGCGAAAGTGTTGTCAACCAAATTAGTGAGAGCATCTCTAAATCTGAAAACCGAATCTTAGACAGATTTGGGGAATTAGTTGCTACGGTCGCTAACTTGAAGGCTGAGCTGCACAATGTAATCTCGCGTGTTGAGCTGCTAGAAAAGGAAAGGAAGATTGCTGAGACAAAAGCTGATACTGATTCTGATTGTCTGTCTAGCACAGTTTCTAAGCTCGAACTCGTAAGGACAAAAACAAAGCGTCTGATGGTCCCGTTGCTGTCAAGCTCAGATCGAGTCGCGACCGGTCCAGACTCAGCGCTCTCCCTCTTCTTTTTGTCGTAAAAATCGACGGCCGCTCAGTACTGACGATTTGGGCATAGAGGGAGCTAAAAGAATACATGTGTGCGAAAGTTGTGGGGGAAACATGTGTGGGGAAAACAAAACTGAAACTTCTTCAATATGCGCTGAAGCTGAAACTTGAAAAAAACTTGTGGCAGCGTATTCCAGAGGAGGAAATATATATGTCAAGTATGACTCAAACAGCTCTCCAACTATTGTTAACGACTTAAATCATTTTTCAAAATGTTAGCTCTTAAAAACAAAAATTCTTAAAATGCTTCATTTTTACTTTAAACTGTTATACGAATATTGTAATGATTTTCACTTAATTCGTTGTTACCTTTACTCTCTTCTAATTCCCTCTCTTTCTCCCAATCTGCACCAATATTTTTTCCTCACCTACTTTTTACACTCTTCTCTCACACCTACTTTTCACAGTTACTCTCATTTAATTACCTCTCTTGTTCATTTTCATCTATTCTTTTGTGTTGTCTGCTCACTTCCTAGCTTCACTGTCGTTGTTAGTAATTCTCTTGGATGCTTAGTAAATTGTGTTTTGTGTTCTCCTGGCTTATTGTCTGACCTCTCTTCCTATATGGTGCTTAGATGATTGTCTCCCCTACAGCTGGTAGTGTTGATTATGATAACAGATTACTGATCGATATTTTCTGTAAACAAAATAACGCGTTCAATATTTTTAACTTTAATGCTCGTAGCCTCAGCGGCCACAAATTAGATTATGTTAGGAGCCTATTCGAGTGCTCGTCCGTCGATATTATCTGTGTGACTGAAACCTGGTTCCGACCCGAATTAAAAGAATCTGTACTTAAAATAAACAACTATACACTCTTTCGCTGCGACAGATCAGGTCGACGCGGAGGTGGAGTCGCCATCTATGTTAAATCTATTTGTCGTTCACAGTTAGAATTCATGTCTGGTGAGTCTGATACCGAGGATTTGTCTATTTCCGTGTCCGATTCAGTCTCAAAAGTAGTTGTTTCATGTGTGCACAACCCTAAAAAACATACCAATTTACGTAATTTTTTTGACACTCTAACTGACTACTCACTAAGAGTTAATCATTTAATAATATGTGGCGATTTTAATATCAATCTTTTGCAGACTTACTGTTATTCCTCATCTATTCGGGAATTGTTCTCTACAGCTGGTCTTTCTATCGTGAACGAATCACTTCCTACCCGATTTGGTAATAACGTCAAACCTAGCTTACTTGACTATTTTGCAGTCTCTGAGCCCGCTTTAGCTTTACTATGTACCCAGATTGGTTTCATCTCTGACCATGACTTACTTTTCTGCTCTTTTGACATTACCTTCGGCAATAATTCCCTACCCACTTCGTTTTCTTTCTTTGAATACAAATCTATCAATACTGACGAACTATTTCGGACAAGTACGCTTATTGACTGGGCTGCCCTTACGATTACGATTGCCCTTAAGGTTACGAGCGCGTAACCTTGCCACTCTAATGGTCAAGAAATCAAAAGAAAGGTACTTTGTATCTAGATTTAAACCTAATCTGGGCTCTAAACAGCTTTGGAGACGATTAAAAAATATTGGACTTGGGCGTCAAAGGTCTAGAAATGTTAACCTAAATCCCAACGACTTTAGCGAATTCCTTTCGACCAATTATACTAATGCCCCCCATATAGATGAATTAACTTATGCTACGTTTACACCGAACCCAAATGCGCATTTGAGCTCTATTCCCCAAATGCGAAGCGAAATTTTAAAAATTTTCATACGATTTGACAAATCAAATTTAATAAATTTGATCGCATTTGAAAGAAATGCGAATGAAATGCGAAGCAAAATAATATTTTGAATCACTCTGTGGTAGGGAAAAAATAAAATCCCAAAACAAAACAGTGGAAATGGAAGGGAAATAATGTCAATCAGCTGTCAAAACACAATTATAAAAAAAATCAGGCAAACAAAAATTCCTTGTGGAAATTTGCCATAGTTATCCCAGTACCGAAAAAATCTGTTGCTACTCTACTGTCTGATTTTCGACCCATAAGTATCTTACCTGCTCTTTCCAAAGTTTGTGAATCATTAATGGTGTCTCAAATAAATTGTTACATTTCTAACAAAAACTTAATTAACCCTTTTCAGTCCGGCTTTCGCTCAAAGCATAGTTGCTCTACAGCTATGCTCAAAATCACCGATGATATAAGAGTAGAATTTGATCGGCAGAATGTGACTCTTCTTTGTCTGCTCGATTTTTCTAAAGCATTTGACAGTGTTGATCATACGCTCTTATGCCATAAGTTGAGGAAGTACTTTCTATTTTCACCTAATGTGACTGAGCTTATACGCAGCTTCATATGTGAACGATTTCAAAGAGATCAAGTTAATATGGCTTACTCAGAATTCAAGCCAGTTGAGGCTGGGGTTCCTCAGGGGTCCGTCTTGGGACTGCTCTACATTGTTTTTGAATGACATATTCACTACGGTTCAGTATGTGACTATGCATGCCTATGCGGACGATGTGCAGCTATACCTGTCTAGTGGTGTTGAACTCATTGACAACCTGTGCTCAAAAATCAACAGCGATCTCAGGAATATTTCTCGCTGGTAGTGAAAACTGTCTTCAACTCAATGCTTCCAAATCATTTGTCTTACCCGTTTTTCGTAATGCTGATAATTTGGCCAATATTCCACCATTATATATAGAGAATAAGACGCTCACGACTGTATCTAAAATTACAAATCTGGGTTTTTGTATAAACTCAACTTTAACTTGTACTGATCATGTCAATGTGGTTGTAAGTAAAGTGTACGCTGTTTTACGTAATTTTTGTTATGCGGCTAATTGTCTCCCTGTAGAAACCAGAAGAAGGATTGTGCGACTGCTCATTCTGCCCATCATAACATATAGCGAATTAGTGTATTGTAACTTTGATTCTGTATCGACGAACAAATTAAGGGTCTTATTCAACAACTTGACAAGATTTGTTTGTGGTCTACGACGCTTTGATCGACTTGGTGGTCGGAGACACTCTGTCATAGGTGGTGATCTCTTCGACCTTATTATCTTTAGTAACTGTGTTTTCCTGCACATGCTAATTTATACGGGGCTACCTACCTATTTGTTTATAAAATTATGCTTCGGTAGCTCCAATCGTTCACGTAATCTAATAATTCCGCAGTTTAACTACCTCAGCACGGGGAGATTATTCTTTGTCAGCACTATCAAGTTATGGAATAATTTACCAAACAGATTGAAAACTATTGTGGAAGAGAAAGCCTTCCGGCGACTTGCTTGGGAACATTTCTTCAGCACCTAAATAAATAATCACTACATTCAAGAGCTTACTTCTTCTTCTTCCTTCTGTACCCTTCTCCTCTTCTCCCCGCTAAAATATTAGTTAATTTGTTATAAGTATTAAGTTAAGTTTTGAATTTGTTTGTTATTGTTCTTTATATTTTATGTTACTTCTGTGCTACAAAAGAATTTATTCTTAGGGCACCTCCTGTAAAAGTGTTTAAATAAATAAATAAAATAAATATAATAGTAATAAATAAATAAAATGTTATTTGAAGAGGCATCTTGAAGAAAACCCTTTGATTAGAGAAAAATTGATTAAGATTTGTGGAGTTCAAGTCCCTATTCTTTTGATAGGAGACTCCGCATTTCGGTTTTCCAGCACACTCATGAAACCCTATCCTTCCCAAGTTACTGCTACTGAAAGAGCGAAACAATTCAACTACACTCTTTCTAAATGTATAAGAGTGATTGAAAATGCTTTCGGACATCTCAAAGCAAGATTTCGAAGTCCAAAAGAAGTGCTTCGGAGCCGCTGCTCCAACTTTTTTTCGGTTTCCGGTTCGCTTTTTTAAATTTTTCCATTTATGTTTGGAAACACAACACTTCACTTTGACACCTCACAAGTTTCGTATCCATTCCATTTCCACTATTCTTATTGAATTGTTTTGGGAAACTTTTGACACTTGACGACAGGCTGATTCGAAATATTATTTTACATCTCGTTTGGATCTCATTTCGCCAAAATGAGATGATTTCGATAATGAGCGATTTGGCAATTTGTATGGGAAATGGGATCATTTGGCTTCTCATTTGTGGCTTTTGGGCGAAATGAGCTCTAGTGCTTAGAGGTCAGATTCCTTTGGATTTGTTGGCCAAAGAAGCAACCCTAACAGGTGCTGTGGTAAGTCTCGACACCCGCGCGACACACGAGCAACGCACATCCCGAAACACGGCGAGCTGTCATTGAAGGTTGACAGCTCTGAAAATGGAAGATGTACCCACAGAATTATTTATAGCTTGGTTATCCACATGGAGAAACAGATTTTTATACAACTAATGAGCGGACACGGCTGTTTTAAGTCTATCTTAACAGATTCCGATATGCACGAGATCTTTTGTATGACCATTGAGGAGCGACAACAGTAAAGGATGCGGAGCATGTATTCTTCGAATGTCCCAAGTACGATATGCTTAGGAACGATCTGTGTAGAGCCTGCACCTATCACGCCAGGCAATCTAGTGATCCATATGCTAAAAGATACTGAATGTTGGACCACAGTGAGTTGAATGACGGCATTAGTATTGGCAAAGAAGACTCGAGCCAGCAAGAAGAGAATACGAACGAAATGGGACATACAAACGGAAGGCCCCATATACCCATTTACCTTCGGGTGTAGGGTATACAAATTTATTCTAAGATGTTTATCAAATAAGTTTTGTATGAAGCATAGTTAGTAACCCTTGTTTGACTGCTAAGATTACTTGCCTGGTTTCGGAAAGTACAAAATGGTATATTAACACTCTAATGCCTAGCTCCGCCTTTAGACGGGGTTGACATGAATGGCTGTAACATGTATTTTGCACAACGTTTTCAATAAAGTTTTATTATTAGAATATATTTATTACATTATATGCGTGATGTAAATACACCACCCATATTTTTTCGGCTTCAACGTTTTTCACTTGCAATGGGATTTGAACTCGCAACCTGACTGGCAAGATCGTATAGCTATTTCGGAACATGCCAACGTTCCTCATCAGCGATCCTTTTGTCGGTGTTTATTTTTGTACAACATTCGCTATATAAGCTTCGTTGTTTTGCAATTAATAACTTAATACGAATTACAAACTAGAAGAGACTTAGAAGCAAATAATTGTACACACCACAAGTTGTTTTTGTCAAATCCATTGCATTTTGTGTTTTACATGCTCTCTCTATGCAGGCCGGTTTGGGAATCAAGCATGAGATAGGAGCATTTTTTGTGTATGAACGCGCCACGCTCTTTTTTGTGTTTTTATTATTAGCTTGTAAACCATGATTCATTGCACCTTTAATTATTTTCGGTATGGAAATAATACACTCCGTGCAATTACCGTTACACTTGCAACAGATTTTCCACGTACTTAAAGATATTTTAGCGTTCTCGCAAAATCTTTAGTTTTAGTAGTAGAACAAAATTTATTATTGAAGTGAGATCAGATTGAAATAAATACTGATGAATGGACAATGTTTCTTCGTTTAAGTGGTGTATAAATTGGAAAATATAAATATTGGTATATATAATGGAAAAATTATATTCAAAGTGTTTACGTAAACTTTAAACACATCCACCTAGAGGCGGACCTGGGGCTTTGAGCAAACTTTTTTTATAGACACATAATCTTTCCATCTTCTTATGCCACATATGAATTTATGCATTTATCTATTTATGAACTTTATTGTTCACGTATTTCATTGTATTGCAATGTCTTGTAATCCGTTTAAACTTGCTAAAATGTCGGGGGAGGAAATTCGCAGCTTCATGAAAAGGGTTTCGCCTGATGTTGAAAGTAGTGGCGATGAAGACGGAATGGATTTCGATGATGACGACAGCGTTACGAAACCTGTCTATATAATTCCTGCGGATGATTTCGAAACAACCTCCATGCTTACTCGTCAGAAATTTGTACCAGTAGGATAGAAATGAGTTCAAATTTCAGCAACGTATCAGAAAAAGAATTTTCTACTGAATCATTTAATGCAAATTTGTCTCCAACGACTTCCAAAAGTAGAAACAACAAGACATTGACCGGAGGAGGACGACGGTGGTCTTCCTACGACGTATTCGACAGGCGATATAAGGAACTATTTGCGAGAATTTAAAACAATAGCCGAATTCAGCGAATTCATACCTGATCAGTGATCGCTATGTGTTCCTGAATGGTGTGCTACCTGATCATTTAGCGGAAAGATAAAAGTAGTAAACAAGACGATAAAAAAGTTGCCACGTTTGATTTTTCCACACGAACTTCAAGTATACCACAAAAAGAAAATTCCCAAACCTAAAACTTCAATCGTATCCCAAACTACATATTCTATATTTTTATAATTATAATTACTTTTTTGAGTCATTCTGAGTTCAATAACTTTCAAATTAATTTTATTTCACTTAATAATGCGTTGATTTATTAAGCCAATTCTTTAAAAACACTTTGACGTTTGCTCTGTAAAAAGCGATTTTATTTGTTTTTTTTTGCTTGCTTGTTAGTAATGCAACTCTGGCAAATGTAGCGTAAAAGTAGCGTAAAAACTTTTCGCTACAAAAAATGGCGACCGCTCCGTGAATATGTAAACAATAGGGTACGTTCAATGATATCAAAACAATTGAGCGCTCCCTGAGCGCTCAACCGCTGAATGCGACTAATTATTTAGAAGAAAAATCTACAACTGCATGTCAATGAACTCGTTTTTCAGGACCAGAAGGAAATGCCCGACCATTTAAAATTTTGGCCAATAAAAAATGTGCAAAATGGCTGATTACAAGTCAGAGACACAAGCTTTCTGTGAAAAATGTAAGCTCAACTCATCCACTAAAAAATGCTTTTAAACATTTCATAATATATAATACTATCAAATAATATGTATCACATCACATATGTATGTATGTACATGCCCCGATCCGCCTTTAGGCGTGGTAACCACTTTTACCTGTAGCAGCTAAACAAATAATCTGAACTTAAAACTGACTTCATATTCGTTTTTCTCAACTCGAAATTAGACTAAATTAATTTTTTGAGGTCAATGAAAAATTGCGGTATTTGAGAGTTAATGTATTTTAAATCTTCATTCAATTTATCATTCATACTTCATTCAATAATGTTACCATTAACAAATTTATATTTTTTAATTAGAACCGTCTACATTTAGTATTTTTAAATTATATATTTTATATTTTAAATATTTTTAAATAATGCCAAAAGAGCTGTCCCAGCACCATTCAGTTTTGCGTAGGACCCCGTCTGGGGAGAATATGTGAGCTCACGTATTCTATTCATTACACAGTCAACTGAAATTACCTGTGCCACCGTTTCCCGACGAAATGGTGTCGCAGATAAATTACCAATAGCCTGAATTGTACGATAGCATGCCTCTAAATCGAAAGCCCATTTCAAAAACTCGATGATACCTTCAGTGAATTTGCGACAATTGTCGGCACTGGCCACTCCTAGGGTTTGAGAAAGTGTCAAGTTAAGATAGAACGTAGATATTGCAATCTGAAGGTTCGAACTGCCACTTTTAATAGCAATTATTAGCTCGAGTAGTTCAACTATACGTATATTCACTTCATGACGTCCAGCTTCATGGCACATCATGTTAGCAAGACAGCGCACCATCATTAGTTGATTCGGCCCTGATGCTGTTATTTTTGGGATAATAATTTGCAAGAAATTAAATGAGTTTAGAATTGTAAAAAGGCTTTCATTTCGAATAGCCAGTCGTGCCACGTCCAATACAGGAAACAATATATCTTTTGACAGAAAAAGGTTAGTTTTTCTCAAGCAGTTTCGACTGATATTAATTATTTACCACTTGGCCAATGCAATAGATGTTGCATTGTATCAATGGCATATTTTTCGATTTCCGGCGTCTTATCGATCAGCTTGATGACAGCTTCCAAATGTGTATCGGAAACGTGCGCATTGCTATTTGGCAATTTGTTATTGAACTCCCTATTAAGAGCCAAATAATAGAAATTGAATTGATGAAAACGTTGTGCTTACTTTAATTTATCCAAAATTTTACTGGGATCGCAGTGGTCAAATGTAACGTACTGGCTTATCGGAAAATGTTTATTAGAACCTTTAAAAAAAGATGTAGTCAGTTACAAACGTAAAAACATTCTAATATATAGTAGCAGTTTCTAAAGTTTTTAATAATATTTAATTTTGTAATTGTTTTTAAGCAACCCAAAAAATATCATAAAATTGTTTCATTTTTATACCCTACAACTTAAGATATAATAATGAATAATTTGTAATGTAAAAAAAATATTCACTTTGAGGCATGGTAAATATAGCAAAGTACACTCAACTCTAGTTTTACAAGCATTTTTTTTACACAATTTCGAAACAACACGGTCAAAAAACTGGAACCGAAACTCTTTTTTTACACGATCTCATTTTTTCTACGCGATTTTCAAAATAGGTTTCCTTTTGAAACTCTACACAACTTCCACTCTTGCGTGTTTGAATGAATGTAAATGACACAAGTTACACGATTTTGTTGCTTCTGTACTTTCTTCATTTATTTTCCTTGAATAAATAATTTTCGGTGCAATCTGAAGCAAATGATTATACGTCGTTAGCACCGCGGAATGGCCAGAATGCGTCAAAACTGAAAACTCCATAATGGAAGCAACAATTGTGCGCTCTGAAATTGTAACTTTGTCCCAAGGAATTGGTGGTAAAACCTTTGACAATTTGCAACCGGCGGACATCGATGAATTACTAATTGAGGCCTTTTGAAGGACAATGATCTAAATGACATGATAACACTTCGAGGTGAGGGTGGAAACCATGGAAGTGAAGACGAAGATGAAGACGAAATACTACAATTAACAGCTGAATTCGCGAGAGTTTGAAATTTGGCGCAAGTATGGAAGAACATTTTCTCACCCATGATCCCAACCTAGTGCGTGCCTCAAAATTTCAACATAATTGCAGATGTGTATGGCTTGGTATTGGGAAATGTATAAGCACCTTAAAAAGCCAAAAACCCAGCAACCTATTATAAATTTCTTTAAAAACTAAACAACCACGTCCAATGTTTCTCTCGATTCAAAGTGGATTGAAACTTTCAACATTCAAATCAAGACTATTTGAACTACAAAAATAATTAAGTATGTAATTTAAGTAATTGCCTGTCTTATTTTTTGTAGTCTTAATCGTATTCTTTTTTTATAGTATTTTTAAATACATGCAAATATATAAATACGAATAAATTTAGTTTCCAAAAGTTCTCTTCGTTTTCTTTTTTACACGATTTTTCAAAGAAAATTGAGCAGTTTTGTGAAACAACACGGTTTTTCTTATTTGCGGAAGGAATCCTCTGTTTTTCCATAAGCTATGTATATTTTTGTACACGATTTTTTTTGCACGGCTTCTCCCTGGAACGTATCTACCGTGTAAAACGAGAGTTGGGTGTATATATATTCTTGATTTAGCCCTGGGCGTGATCCACCCATTGAATTCAACTACAAATATTTTCCACGGGTGTAGCGGATATGAGCTTCGGCCAAACCGAATTGAATACTCTTGTTTATAGCAGCATCTGAAAAAAATAACAGTTATGGCAATGACCATGACCAAAAAAGTCAACCTTTAACTTTTATTTTAAAAGTTAAAAATTAAAACTTAACTTTTAACTTTTAAAATAAAAGTAAAAGTTAACTTTTAACTTTTAAAATAAAAGTAAAAGTTAACTTTTAAAATAAAAGTAAAAGTTAACTTTTAACTTTTAAAATAAAAGTAAAAGTTAAAAGTTAACTTTTAACTTTTAAAATAAAAGTAAAAGTTAAAAGTTAACTTTTAACTTTTAAAATAAAAGTAAATAAACTTTTATAATAAAAGTAAAAGTTAACTTTTAACTTTTATTTATTTTAAAAGTAAAAGTTATCGTGAGACTTTTATTTTTAAAAGTCTTTAATAAAAGTTATTTTGTGACTTTTATTTTTAAAAGTCTTGGAAAGAAGTCTTTTGAAGACTTTTATCTGTAACTTTTTTTGAATAAAAGTCTTTTTTAAAAGTCTTTTGAAGAAGAAATGCGCTGTGGCGAACGGTGGAGGAACATGAATGAACACATATATATATCGCTATAAATGCCTCAAGCTGATTTCTTTAGGTTGTGAAAAAGTAAAGAAGTAAAATTTATATAGTTTAATATAATTTTGCATTATATATAATTTGGTGGTACGTAATTTTTATTCTGCGTGCTCAGATTTGGTGCGAAGTAAAGAATATTTGCCCTAATCGTCACTCAGCGCACGCTGTGTGTGTATCTATATCTCGACCGAAGCCCTTATCGGCAACAGGTACAGCGGCGACAATGCTTTAAAACCGCAACTCATTGTTCAGCTTGTGTGTGAATGACTGTGTTGTCATTGTTGATTGCTTACGTTATAGGGTTATAAAGGATTTAAAGCTGAACTACTAATGCAATCAATTTTTATCGAAAAATTGTTATTCGTATCAAAATCTAGTTAGTCGCATGTCACTTTAGAGTTAGTTAACTCTGAAATTGCTGTATTGCTGCAAAATGCAGAAATATTTTGCAGCATTATTACGACAAAGGGAAAAACGCTGTACAGGCTTGTAAAAAAATTTGTGCCTTCTTCGGTGAAAGTGATTTATCAAAATGTGCTGCGCGGAAATGGTTTGCTAGCTTTCGTTCTGGTAATTTTAATGTGAAAGATGAGTCACGCTCTGGTCGTCCAATCATTGGAAAAGCTGATGAAATTCTTGAACAAGTCCAAGATAAGCATATCATCAATATCAGTGTCGATATTGGTATGGAGCTAGGCATTGACCACAAAACTGTTTTAAACCATCTAGACAAGGCTGGCTACCAAAAGAAGCTTGATATATGGGCTCCTCATGAGCTGAGCTAGAAAAACATGATAGGCAGAATTAAAATCTGAGATGCGCTGCTGAAACTTTTTTGAAACGTGCCAGAACCGGTGATGAGAAATCGGTCTTGAGCGATCACAAACGTTCGCAAAACCAGGATTGACGCTGAAAAAGGTGATGCTGTGTGCATCACGGTCCTGGAAGGGAATTGTCCACCATAATCTACTTCCAGTTGGTCAAACAATTGATTCTCAGCTCTACTCTGAACAACTAGAGAAATTACGCCACGCAATTGAAAGAAAACGGTCGGAATTGACTAATAAGAAAGGTGTTGTCTTCCACCATGACAATGTTCACAAAACACACTTCTTTCATGACCCGTCAAAAATGCACATAGCAAAAATAACATAGCACCCTCAGGCTGGAATCAATCTGCTTTCAAAAGCCTGTGAGTCAGTTTTTCAACCAGAAACCAAAGGAGTTCCTCACCGATGGCATCATGGCTCTTCCCGAAAAATTGCGAAACATTGTAGATAAGAATGGAGCATATTTGGTTTAAATAAATTAATTATCAGAGTATAATAAAACCTGTTGAATTTTACTAAAAAACGCCACGAATTTATCCCAGACCCAATATTTACTCCGGATGTGACGCTATTGAAGGATATATTTATATGTTTTTATACAGGGTGTTTCGCATAAAGGTGTTCAAAAGACTAGGGCGTGTACGATGGGTCGAGACAAGAAAAAAATCGTATGGGAGAGGGGGTCGAATTCCCCCCGTTTAGGCGGGAGGGGACATTTTATAAAAATCCGACTTAACACCGAAAAAAATAATATTAAAAAATAATGGTTAGACCTAGATAACTTTTGCTTGCTGATTTTCAAAGCGAAATATCCGCTTTTTCATATCCTTTTTAAATTAGGTTCCTATGTCAAACAGTTTTTGAGAAAATAAGTGTCAAAGTTAAAATTTGGAAAAAAATTCCGAAAAAAAATTTTTGGTCGCCATTTTTTTTAAAAATTACGGTATTAAGTATAAAAATTTTTCCGACCATTGTCCAATCAATTCTAGAGAGAATGCTTTAAACCGGAAGGATCTATGTTTTGTAGTTTCCGAGAAAAGTGGAAATTACGAACTAAATTCCTTCCTTTTTCCATTTTTTTGCATCCGTAATAAAACACAAGTAACAAAAAATTGGTATTTGAAAGGAAAGTATGCTTCGTAATTTTCAATTTTCTCAAAAACTACAAGTCATAAATCCTTCGGGTTTGAAGCATTCTCTCTAGAATTGATTGGAGAATTTTATGGTCGGAAAAATTTTTATACTTAATACCGTAATTTTTAAAAGAAATGGCGACCAAAAATTTTTTTTCGGAATTTTTTTTCCAAATTTTAACTTTGACACTTCTTTTCTCAAAAACTGTTTGACATAGGAACCTAATTTAAAAAGGATATGAAGAAGCGGATATTTCGCTTTGAAAATCAGCAAGCAAAAGTTATCTAGGTCTAACCATTATTTTTTAATATTATTTTTTTCGGTGTTAAGTCGGATTTTTATAAAATGTCCCCTCCCGCCTAAACGGGGGGAAATTGACCCCTCCCCCTCCCATACGATTTTTTCTTGTCTCGCCCCATCCTACACGCCCTAGTCTTTTGAACACCCTTATGCGAAACACCCTGTATAACTGTCCATCGTTACGTTGTACTAAAAACAGACAGTTTTTGTTAAATACAATTTAAAATTAAACACAAGTTTTATAAATTATGTATGTGCATTTAAAATTAAATATACCTTTACCACTATTTACCTTTGGCACTATTAACATCAAACTTTGATTCTTGGATGGCAGCAGTTGTAGAATAACCTGATTCACCAGTTTCGATATTGGCCGTGTGGTTTAGACTCATAGTATTTGAACATGGTACGTAGCGGGAACCTCCAGTAAACGGATCTTGGTAGCCACTAAAAAAATAATTATTTAACTCCAAATTAAAATATATTTGCCTGCATTAAGTGCACCTCATTGTATTGTGAAGTTTCACATCAGATCCAGAATTTTTAATAACAAAGTTGGCAATTTGATCAAGATACGTTTGAGGTAGGTTATGTCTATGTATGAATGATTGAGCAGATTGCCATGGGTCATCGCCAATATTGTATGGCAACTTAATTGGAGCCTCGGTATCAGATATATCAACAGAAAAAACAAAATCGTATTCCTTAAATAAACACATACTATAAAACTTGTGCAAAGAAAGGAAAAAATATTACTTTTCCCTCATGTAATTTCTTGCTAGACGAAGGAGACATGGTAGACGCTCCTGTAACATCGCCAATTAAATTCCACTTGCTTAGTTGCCACTTGTAACATTTAACTGAGCCATCAGGATGACGAATCATTACTGTTTGTTCGTTGATTCCATTTTTCAATAAAAATTCTGGACCAGGTAGACTACAAATTTTAGGTAAAATACAAATTGAGTTACATATGAACTGTATGCAATTGTAATAGATGCGATTACTCTGTTTTCTTAATGTCTCCCAATTTTTCATTTAGTTGTTGTTCCCACGCAGTTACCGCCAACTGAAATACGTTTAGGGCGGCCTCATTAGCTACACGCGCCACTTCTTTCGTAAATACACGGACGACTCCATCACTAGCTCCAGTTACTATATCTCCATTTTTTAAACATGTTACTGACCATACTGACTGTGCTGGATGGACAATAGGTGCTCCCAATTCAGTCCCATTTACTATATTCCACATACGAAGAGTGCTGTCTTCTCCACATGAAACAACGAATTCTTCTCCTAGGGCTTTGTTTGGTCCTATATCGTAAATATAATTCGTATGGCCATTAAGTACTTTTATGCATTCACCATCCTCATTCCAATAGCGTATTGTGGCGTCATTTGCACAACTCACTAATGAACAGCTATTCAAACTGAATATACCACGGACACAATCAGTATGTCCTTTAAGTATGCGCAGTTTATCACCCTTCGCATTCCAATAAAAAATCATTTTATCAGCAGATCCTGTGATAAATTTTTTTACTGGCGGCATTGATGCTACCGCCCATACAGCAGCTTCGTGACCATTAAGAGAAATAGAAGTGTAGCCCATTGATCCCACAGTCCAAATACGGGCAGTTTTATCCCAACTACCAGTAATAAGACTCTTAGGTTCAACACCACACGCAATCGAGCATACATTCGATCCATGCCCTTTTAATTGATATACAATTTTATAACTACCTTCTTGGTAGATGCAGACGGTAGAGTCATTGCTACCCGTGCAGATCCATTGCTCACTTTCCAGATAGAAAACGCTGGATATAAAATTGTTGTGATCCTGTAAAGCAGCGAATTCGATGTAATCAGTTCTGAGGTAGAAAAAACGTAAAACAACTGATACACTTCTCATTGATCAGCTTACCCATCACGCTTCCATACTTTTGCTACCTTATCGCGAGATCCTGAAACAATCATTTGATCCTCGGAAGCATTCCCAGTAGTGGCAACAGATCGCACGTCCATATTATGTCCAAACAATTCACAGCTAAGCTTATAGTTATCCAGCGAAACGTCCATCATAGTACAATGATCTGTTCAGTGAAATATTAATACAGTATTTACTTCTACTTGAATATAGATATGTACGTCGCTTTAATATCTTGCGTTTAACAACTTGCTCGATTTCTAACAAAATCGACGTTGAGTTTTATACCCAAAAAAAGAATGAAAAGGACGTGCGTGCAAATAGCAACGATTTAGGGTGGTTTATTTTTTTCGTTGTTGTGTGGAACGTAGGTTTGATGATTTTTAGGAAAAATTATTAAAAATAAACGATAATTGCAATAAGAAAACCTAATATGCATTTTTGAAGCAAAAATTATGGTCTATCTCCCTTGATTATTATAAAACATCTAGTAATTCAATTGTAATATCATTTTAACAATCGCTTTGGAACAAATGCAGATCAGCTGCCAAGCTCGGATTTTTTTTTTTTTTTTACCGTTATTTGAGACCGTTATAACCGGAAGTGGCCATGGTTTTTCGAGGGCTGGTCAGCCATCTTGGATTTATGACCGTTTGAAGGTCAAATAAATGGTACTAATAAAAGGCACTTATTTCATAAACTAAGTAAGCTAACGGAACAAACGAAGTACTGTTGGAAAGGTATTTTTAATACCTTTCATTTATGTCATACACATTTTTATCCATAGCATGGCTGTGAAGGAGTTATATTGATTTTAGAAAAATCTGACAAGTTGACCTTGAAACAACAATTTTTTTCTTCCAAACGGACACATTAAGGCATAAAATAAATTACAGTTATGGAAAGCTTGTTTTTCTACCTTTAAAATGGTATATAATATGTTATACTTACTATTGTATTACATTACTTTATGCCATCGCTTTGTTTACCTTTTTCATTTCCAGGAAAAGCACTTCTTCACAACAGATTGTAAAGAAAGAGAAAAACATTTTCGTTTGCACTTTTCTCAGGCATTTTAAGACCCACAGACTTCGTTTATGCATCAAAATTTTTGGAAAAGTCTCGGCTTTCCGCCGAGTTGTCATTTTTGGATATCTGCTCCTAAGTGGCCAGCAACAGTACATGACCAATCTGGAGAATTATCGGGTTTATATCTAGGACCGAGCAAGCTAGCACATAGTTTTTATGCACAAATGTGAGAAGAAATATCCTCTTCAAGATAGAACTGGTGTCATTTAGGTAGAAAATGTTTAAATTGGTTAGCAGAGCTTCTGAACTTTCTTTAAAATAGGTGTAAGGATTTTCTTTAATATATAAATAAATGTAACGGCTACAATTGTTGTTTTAGTTTTTGATGCTTGCTATTGATGTTCGTTTTAGAATTGCTTACTTGATAGGTATCCTGTCGCATCACAATTTTTAGCATCTGCTCTTGATCCCTCGAGGATATTATTGGAAATAACTTGGAAACCAAGCAAACTCGGCAGTGTTTTGCTAGACTGCGTCGTGAATTCACGTTGTGTTGAGAAAATTTTGTTTCAAGCTTTAGATTTATGTATTTTGGTTTTCTTTCCTTGAAAGTTTCATATTTTACATTGCATAGCTATGCGCAGCATCAACAGGAGTTACTGGTTAATTGTAGTGCTATAGTAAGAAATTATTAGAAAGAGAAATTAAATATTGCCGGCACTTTGGAACAACAGCGGCGGTATTTCATTTCGAAAGCAAATTTTACTGTCAGTATACACGAAATAGGGTATTTCGAAAGTATCTCCCAATTCCTGTTTGAGGACCCTTGGTCACAAGTTACAACTTTAACTATGGTCGCTTCAAAAATGTTAAATTTCGTAAAATTATATTTTTTAGTATATTGCCAGAAAGTCCAATTGACCAGAAATCTGTTTGCTTGCTATGTTATATTGCAAACACAACAGTCAAACACTTTCCGTAGTATATATACATAATTAGAGTTGCTTTGTGCAATTATTTTCACGCAGTCCTCCTTTCTCCGGTATAAGTGCAGCTTTTTCACTCCAAAACATGCATACTTTTTTATTACACAACACAACAACTCTGTTCTGTTTGCAGTTTGCACGCATCGCCTGCAAACAGAGTATTTGCTGTGCCAACAGTTCATCCGTTTTCATTCTCTCTGAGATGAACTGAGAGTTGACAGCTTTATACAGAAAACAAAAACAATGTGACTGTTTGACCGAACAACTGTTTGTAATGTAATATGGGTCTATGTGAATAGCCGAGAGAAAAACGATTGCACGATTACTCTCTGTTCAATAGGGTGCCAATATTGGAAACCTTGTTATGTTTCCTGGTTTTGTCGCGTCATGTACCGGCTCTTCGCCACCAGCTAGCTCGAGCATCAGGGCGGTTCTCAACCCAGCCGGCGCATGACTCAGGCATAACAATTAATTCGGAAACGGAAACGCTTGCCGCTCCGTCTCCGCAGTTTTCTGTCAAACACCTGCCTTCCCTTTCCCCTTCATCCTACCGCCGACCATTCCCCCTTAAATAAATCTTTAGAATTTTATTTTTACAAATAAACTTTAATCACTAACATATACAAAAGAAAATACATTTGTGTCTTATTCTAATATTTCGCTAATTATACAAAGTGAACAAATTTCGGTGTGAAGCACCCTGTACATTAATCGGTTATTTATCAGGTGTGGGTGGAATGGGAGTTGCAGTGGTCTACTCACACTGATCTTTATATTCTAGCTTGATGGTTAAATTTCCTGGACGGAAACACCAGACTCCGCACAACCCGCCCCGAAGAGCTCTCCAGGAAAGGACTGTAAGTGAGTTACAATGAAAAAAACACAAGAAAAAGAACAAAACAGGGACCCCCTTCTGCTCCCCCTACTCAGTACCCTTACACAAACACTTACTTAGAGGAAACAAATGTGAATATCATATGACGAAATAATTAAAATGTGTTGAACATATATATATATATATAAAATTAATATGGATAAAAATATATAAAAGAGTGTGTGCGTATAAAAATGTATGTAAAAATGTATGTATGTATAAAAATGTATAAAAAATATATGTATAAAAATTGTATATATGTATAAAAATTGTATGTAGGTATAAAAAGGTATATAAAATGTATGTATAAAAATATATATGAAAAAATGTGGGTGTGTGTATAAAAATGGGTAAATGAGTAAATAGATACTATTGAATATGTAAATAAATGGCAGGATCAAACACTAAACATTATGTGTAGCACATAATAACAGACAAAATAAAACTTTTACGCGCAGGACATATAAAAGTGGTGTACATCAAATGGACACATGCGATGTGAACTCGACTTTTCGCCGTGTAACCCAAACCGCGCCTTGCTTGGAAGGATAGCATCCAATGGTACCCCATTATTGTGCTTGCTTTTGGTGAACAGCTGACGGATCTCTGCACTTGCCCATATGCGATTCGCCCGACCTACGTTCCACTAACGTTTAGGACAGCGCTTGCCAAACTTTCTCGGTACTACAATACGGACACAAATATATAATATCTCTTATCCGGCAATTTGTTCCACAGAGGCGATTCGATTGATATGCGGGATTCCAGTTTCTCAATTGATTTCCTGTCCTGTCGGTATCGGTGCTTATTTTGTTGGGGCTCCCGCGACGAGGATTTGGTGTCAGGGTAGCTCGATTTCGGTGGCGGCTTCAATTTATTTTCAAACACTTTAAACTTTAATTTTCACTTCTCGTGCTGATAAAAAAAAACTCTACTTTGCTAGGCAAGAGTTTACCGCCAAAACTTAAGTTTTTTTCTTTTCAAAATTTTCAAATTTTTAGTTTCGGTCGGGTTTAACGTCCGCCTTGTTTCACCACCCATATGCTAATCCCCTTATTAATTTTTCTTTTCCTCCTCGTGTCCTCCGTTCCATTTCTATCGTTCCCCCATTTGACCTTGGGATTGCAAGCACTTTTTCCATGCCTACCTGCTAATCTTTTTCCCGCCGACCAGTTCTCCTTGAACCAAAAAAAATACCCGTTGCCTAAAATATTCCGCTTTTCTTCTTCTCCTGACACAAAATTTTCTCATTTATCGTTTAGGCGATTATAAAAACGATAACTCCAAAACACATTAATTCTTCTAAAAAAATTCCTATCAGGTACCCGGCGTTCATAAATCTTCAGCACGTCATTTTCTCTTAGATTCCCAGTTTCGTTTTGCTGGTCTTTGGTTCATTGAGGAATTCTATCTTCATTCAATACTCTCTGTCTGGCAACACCCCATTCTACGACTATTTCCGCTAGCTTACTATTTGTCGCGTACCAACACATGCACGAGTGCAACTGAGTCCACTCGCTATAGCTGCCTATCAGACAGAGACCTGTATAGGGTTGAATCGACGAGTTTCGTCAAGTTTGTTTGACAGCCACTAAAAGTCATTGGTATTGTTTATTATTTTATTTCATTTGTTTATGTTGCCATCGATGCCGGCGTATGCGGTAAGGAGTGAAATTTTCTTGTAATTAATCTGTCAGAGTTTATTTCAGAGTTTCTAAGACGGCCGGGGAGCGCCACGCAACAACCTAGAACAAAATTTGGTTTTTACGAGATGCAACTTCTGTATACTATTCATTCTGTGGTTCCTCATACTCTGTTTAAATTTTTGCCCAATTAGTCCGATTTATTGAATTACTAGATATTTAATAATAATCAAGGGAGATAGACCATAATTTTTTCTACAAAAATGCATATTAGGTTTTGTTATTGCAATTATCGTTTATTTTTAATAATTTTTCCTAAAAATCATCAAACCAACGTTCCACACAGCAACGAAAAAAATAAACCACCCTAAATCGTTGCTATTTGCACGCACGTAACTTTTGTTGATATTTGCACGCACGTAACTGTCCAACCACAACGCAACGATGCGACGTCGCAAACGATAACGATTTCTCTCTCAAAATCTTCGAATGAGTGACATCTGTCGTGATAAATTATTTATATTTTGTTTTGAATAAAAATAATTTGGATAATTTCCTTGTTTGACAATTCGTTTGTCAAATTTATTTACATTTTTCAGAGAATTTGAAGAATTTCATCGAAAAGTAGGGCAGAATGTTTTTCAAAAAATGAGAAAATCGGAAGAAGTTGTCAGAAAATTAGAACATTTTACGACTACGTGAGAGAGCTCAACGACGTGTTCCATTCCATTTTTCTATAGGAACATCGCAATCGATTGCGACGTTGTTGCGTTGTGGTTGGACCGTAACTTTCGTTGCTATTTGCGCGCACGTCGAAATTTTTCCATTTTGACAGTTTGTTTTTGATGTGAAATTTGGTTTTGCAGTGTGAATAATTTGAATAATTGAAATTGCCCAGGTTTTTAGATTGTTTCAATTTGTACCTTGTTTTTGCTTTCTGAACACAACTGTCAATGCCGAGTTCACCCGAGAGAGAAAGAGAGCTGATGAACTACGGAACCCGCAAAAAAAAAATTTGCCGTCGACGACTCCAAATATCAATTAAAACGGTGTTGTTGTGGTGCGTAATAAAAAAGTATGCACATTTTGGAGTATTTGGAGTAAAAAAGATCCATTTTTATCATAAAAAGTAGTTTTAGGTGAAAATAATTGCGCTGCTCTTTTGGACTTATGACCTTCCTTCATGAACTATCAGGTTTTATTATGTCGTTCTTTATGTACGCAAGAATTTTATCAAGCTCTGCCGCGCTGGTTCTGCAGTAGTTCAGGAAAGCTTCAGACTCCTGCTGACGGAGCTGTCTGACCAGTTGGTGAAAGGAGCCTTGCTGCATTCTCTTCCCCCAATATTTCACCAAGCATTTCCTGCTACGACGCCTAGCCGCTCGAAGCCTGAGAGCCAAGATGATGCAAAAAATAAATTTCCACAATATGTCCGAATGATTACTTTCTCTCAGGTTCGTGCTTTGAATAAAACGTTTAGCGTTTGTTAATAATTTAAGCAGAATTTCCTATAATTCTTTAATTGTTTGCATTGTTTATCACTTTTGATATTTGTAATGCCTGCAAAAATTGCAAATAGGTATGAAATACTACGCATAGTTCAAATACTATTTTTGACAGATTGCTGTCAAAGTGATTGCAATGTAACATACCAAACTAAAAAATTTGTTGAGAGAGTAAAATATTCTAATTTGCAGCAATCAAAAAATTGCAATGTAACATGGCACAAAGCTGGCAACACAATTAATTATAATGCTGAGCATTTTCATACTTCACTGACAATACACAAATAATAGTACAAAATTCTGTAACATTTTTCATCGCGCTAGTCGGAGAAAATTTCATTGTGGCGAAAGTAAAGGTGCTATGACACTTCATTTTTTCTACATATTTTTCCTTCCTCAAGTTGAAAAGAAGCGCTAGACTAATGTAACAGTGGAGTTAACCGTGTGTGTGAGTGATCAGCTATAGATACGAATCGTTAAAAAATATGGCATAAATGTAGAATAGCTGCCAAGCTCAGATTTTGTTCATCTTTTTTTTACCGTTAGATAGGGCCATCAGGAACGGAAGTGGCTGGTTTGTATCGGGGGCTGGTCAGCCATCTTGGATTTATGACCGTTTGAAGGACAAATTAATGGTTTAATGAAAGTCATTTATCTCATAAACTAAGAGAGCTAGCGGAACTGGCGACGTACGCCATGTTATGTTATGTTGGAAAGATATTTTTAATGCGTTTCATTTATGTAATACACATTTTTGTCCATAACATGGCTGTGAAGAAATTCTATTGATTTTTAGAAAAATGTGACAAGTTGACCTGGAAATACAAGTAGAATACAATACAATAGTAAGTATAACATATTATATACCATTTTAAAGGTAGAAGAACAAGCTTTCCATAATTGTAATTTATTTTATGCGTTAATGTGTCCGTTTGGAAGAAAAAAATTATTGTTTCAAGGTCAACTTGTCACATTTTTCTAAAAATCAATATAACTCCTTCACAGCCATGTTATGGATAAAAATGTGTATTACTTAAATGAAAGGTATTAAAAATACCTTTCCAACAGTACTTCGTTTGTTCCGTTAGCTTACTTAGTTTATGAAATAAGTGCCTTTTATTAGTACCATTTATTTGACCTTCAAACGGTCATAAATCCAAGATGGCTGACCAGCCCCCGAAAAAACATGGCCACTTCCGGTTATAACGGTCTCAAATAACGGTAAAAAAAAGAAAAAAATCTGAGCTTGGCAGCTAATCTGCATTTCCAAAAATATGCAGAAAAAATGTGAAACTGTTCGCATTTTTCAGACACTGTTTCATTTTCCACATTCTCTATGTATCTATCTCGCTATCTCTAATCTACGTCGCTATAAAGGTATCTCGTTCCATTCGTCTTTGAAGCAAAATGAAAAAAATGTGGAAAAAATTAAGTGTCATAGCAGCTTAACCAAAGCAATTTCTCTGTCGGACGTGCTCCATAGGAACCGGTGTGATACAACGCTGAAGAATCGTCGCTTCTGCGGATATTACACTATGAACCAGAGATAATGAGATAGGAAACTTCTAAAAAGTGCAACTCTGGTTGTCAAATCACATGTTGGTGGTTGTGTTATTGTATGGTAGAGTTCGTGAAAACTCGATAATTGATGACGTTTTAGTGTAGAAACTCACCAGACTCAGACCTCATTCTTGGAATTTTTTGTGAAACTCCCCAGACTCGCACCACGGAATATGTATCAATTTTATTGTATACACCTTAGTAGATCCCTTTGTTTTGAGATACCAACTTGGTGCAATGAATGAATGAATGGATGTCAATTATTTACAGATAAGCTGTTTAACAACCACTCGAACTTAATGAACTTTTTCATTTATATATTTTGTTTTTTCAGGAAGACAAACGGTCAAATTATCTTCAATGTACATTAACTCTGGACAATTTAACTTCTGTTTTGGCCGGCTATGAAATTCGACATTTAAAACGTGTCTTTTATTATTTAACTCTCAAATACAACGAATTACTTCTTATTCACAGAGGAAAGAATTTTCTTAAGTTCGGGAAAATTAGAAAACTGAAGTAAGTTATAGTTGGTTCTTTGAAAGAATTTCAGAATTGCTATTAACATTCCAGTTTGTTTTAATTTTTTTTAAATTTTAAGGCTATTGCTTAATTTTTATAATTTTGACCAATCCTAAGTTATTGGCCAATTCAGAAGATGGCGATTGTTTAAGATGTTTTGAAAGGTATTTTACTTTCAGGATTTTTTTCCTTAATATTATATAACAAAGAATTGCATTGCAAATATAAAATAATTTTCTCACATATTTGATATATTCGTTTTTAAATAGTTAAAATAGTTAAATAGTTTAAATAGTAAATAAATGTATATAAAGTCCTTTGGAACACACATTAACAAAACAAATCCTATGCCGAACATTCCTTTGGCTTAATTTTCACTCTCAATCTCAATAGTTACCAAAAATTGATGAAAAAAAAAAATTTTAAAGAAATTACATCTAATAAACAATATTAAAAGCAAATAGATTATTAAATTTATATAAATATATAGGCAAATGAAATTTTGTATTGGCATATCTACATATTTAATTCACCTCAGTATTACAATCGGTTTTCTGGTTTGCAAACTTTAAACTTTATTGCTCACTTTCGTACTTAAGTATTGATGCCAGTGCGCTACGATTTAACAAAAAAGTTGTTTTTTTTGTTGCAAAATAGACGAGTACACTTAAATATGCCTAATTTATTAAACATTATTGTAATTTAGCTTTCCTTTTCATGTTATCAACAAATTTTTCATTTTGTTTAAGTACTCTTTCTCCAACTTACACTTTTACACAATTTCGTACATTTATAATTTCTTTTGGTAATGTGAACAGAAACGCTGTTTCGTGACGTCATTAAAATGTTTACCTCACTTGAATTTTTCAATTCAAGCGAACAGACAAACTATACAATTTGCTTAAATTTACTAATTTTGATTTCTTCTTTCACATATTTTTCAAGAATTCATCATTGCTGCAAGAAAGAATGTTCCTGGGACAGCAAAATGCAAAATTAAAAAATTTCAATAATTTTTTATTTTTCATCTTTATTTCTTATTTGTATAATATATAACTTTGCGCTAGTCTTTATTTCTGTTTTTACCGATATAATAGAATTTAAGTTAACTGCTCTTGTATGTTTTACTTTCTACCATAACAATATGCGTGCTGATTAGCTGCGCACGAATATTCTGTCAGTAGCTTCTGGAAACGGTTTTAACATTGCACCAAGCTTGCCAGAACTAACTGCAGCAACTGTGAGCCAGTCAGCAGCGATGGAAAACTGTATGAGGCCACCAAAAAATGAGGAGCAGTATTTCGTCGAAATAATCAGCACGGCACGCACTACTCACGAAATAGCTGCTTGCAATGAGGCCCAATATCTAAGCAAAATAAGAAGAGGATGAATAACTCATATTTTGAAACGAAAACTCCTAGTATGTAGAAATATCTTGACTTACATCTCCAAAGCTTGTGGCACATAAGTTGATATCAGAATATCAGTTGAATGAATCAAACATTGCTATTAAATCAAAATCATCCTGAATGCTCATCTCAAGATTTTTCTAAAGGGGAAAATAAAATATTCAGAAAAACTGTAGTAAATGAAGCTAAAAGTTTTAAATTAATAAATTATTGAATTTTGTGATGAAGTTAGAATTTACCTATAGATTAAAAGTTACCAAATTTTAAGAAACTAGATATATAAATACAACGTATATACATAAATATATTATAACGTAAATAATTTAAAAATAATAATTTAAAATATTTTTAAAAAAACTCATACAATTCATACATAGATATAAAAAACTCAAAAGTTAAACTAGTAAAAGGTTATAATAAAAAGGATTGAAATCTTACTATCATTAGAGTCAATGTTTTTTAGATAATGTGATTGGACAGATCTTGCGCCTTCGTGCCAAGAATACTCCCTGCAGGCATTGTCCACCAGAGTGAAACTGGGGCTCATAGGTTTACCACTAGCAGAAAGAAAAGAATTACATAGTTAAATGAAATCTGATCAAATTTCAGACAATTACCCCATTTTTTTTGTTGTGCATGTGGAACTATTGTTATTCAACAACATTATTATCTTGTTATTTTCCTTTATTAAAAACTCCAACTCCGTATTAAATGAACTCTTCGGTCGGAACTGTAGCAGTCCATCTTGCAATTCTTGCGATACGTTCTTCCAATTCTGTTTTCTCAGGAGTCTCTTGATATATGCCTGCGACAGGATGCCACAAAAGTTTCCAATCATTGCTAAGTAGATAAGAAACAACTATTAATATAAAAATATTGTAATAGTATCGAATTTGGTTCACGTTTCTATTACAATTAGCTATTATAAACAAAGAATTTCAATTTACTGAGTTTTACGGAAGATAACACTTCACACTTGCAGTGATTGCTTACACTGAATTGTTGACTTTATTATACAATGAATTAAACTTTTGCCACTCGCCGATCTTCATAGCAAATTAATAACACTTGAAGCTTGCAGAGATTGTTTATACTTATCTTTTGATTTTATTATGCAATTAATTAAGCTCCCTTACAAATGCAACCTTTACCTTTTTCCTTTGCATTTAATTCACTTCTCCTTGCCTTGTGGTTTAGTTATTTCTTTTTTGGCACTGTTGATATTTCGCCTACCAAAACTTCCAGCAACCATACACGGATCAATGGATTGTTTGCATTGGACTGCTTTCACCGATAACTGGTCTTCACACGAATATCGCCTTGGTCAATAGTATGGTACACAGAACCGGACACAATCGAGGATTCTCCTCCAATATTTTCGACTTTGCAATAGCGACGTCGGTAGCTAGTTGAATTTCAATAGCGAAGTCGATGTGCAGCCTTAAAACTGTTCCCATACCACGCACACACTTTTATATACGATTTACTTTAATATGTATTAATTTAATGCTCTTATTAATTGAATTTAATTCAATAAACAAAAATGATTGTCCGATTGATTCAAAAACTTTCTGTAAATAAACGAAACGTCATTTAAAATGTCATAAAACCATGACGTCGTATGGTGAAACACGTACACTATACGTGTAGCAAATATTCATTTTATTTTGACACACATTTTGGCGGGAAAAGAGTTTCCCATCTCATTATCTCTGCTATGAACATTGTTCGGCAAAACTATAAAATTGTTATTGCTTTCTGTACAAAGTTATCAACCTTACGCTCTCAGCTTTCAGAGTTGAGTTCATCCAGAGAGGAAGGACTTCTGCAAAGCAAAATAAAATTATTTATGTTGCTGTTTTGAGAGAGAAGAAATGGTTCATCCAGGGCAAACAATGTTCTTAGTTTAATATCCACAATAGCGGAAATACGAGTTCTGTCAGACGTCCACTTTATTTTGACACATTTTTAGCAGGAAAAGAGTTTCATATCTCTCATCTCTGGCCAATAGAGCTGAGCGATATAGTGATTTTTGTGAAGCAGTTCCAACCAGTGACAGCTCTGTCACAGGTACATAAACCTGCGACTCATGACATAAATTAACAGCTTTTTTTAGATAAGAGGACGGAAATGTTTTTCTACGTTATAGTATGTTCACATTAGTGTTAAAAATGAATATTTTCTCTTATTTATAAAATAGAAAATATTGCTGTCCACCTAACAAAACTTCATTTTCGTTGACAGCCGAAATAAGCAGGGTTCGGAATATATCCCTCAAACGAACCACTTTTTTTATATCCCTCACAAAAAAACGATCTCAAAAGATGAAAATCTGTTTTGACTCATGAGCGATTTTTATTTTTTCATCTTAGTTCAAAAAAATACATATCGCTCACGTTCAAAATAATTTCGATCTTCCAACAAAACTATCACTTGGGATGAAAAAAATTCTTATCTTCAAATATTTCGATCCCTCAAGTTGAAAACATTTCGTTTGTTGACGAATAGCGATCGCAGAAGATGAGAAAACTTCGGTTTTCGCACCATAACGATCTTCGGTGATGAAAAAAAGGCTGCGCAGGCAAAGAATCGATCTTTGAAGATGAAAATAATTTCGACGCAGGATCGAAGGAAGCAGCGCAGCAGAGTTGAACAGCATGGGTTTTGTTGGTGTTTGGATGGTTTGCTTCGCGGTATAGACAATTTCTTGGAAATGAAGTTTTGTTTGTGTTTCGTATGAATATGTTTTTGTTGGATTTGGTACACGTTGCATTAATGTTTGCATTATATTAAATGCAACATTTATTAATAACAATATTATATTATTATATACCTTATATAATATACATTATACATATATAATATATATTTATGCTTATGGCCAAACCCAACTCCACGTGACTATCATCTGTTCTTGTTTTTTAATTTAAAAAATAGACACAATTTTTTAACAAGCATTCTGACAATTTTACATGAACTAATATTTAATAAAAGCCTGTATATAAAATCTTTATAATTAAATAATTAATCTAACCCTATCTTAAATTTTTACATTTTACTCCAAGAATTAACAGAATCTAATATTCACCAAAGACTACAAGACTGGAAACTCTTTTTTCGCTTTGAATGTGTTGGTGAAATCAGGCTTGGGTGTCGTATATATTATAGATACAAAATCAAAACGCATGTAATTTTGACAGTTCGGAAACGAATTTTGACAGTCCGGAAATTTGTTTACAAAATATTTTGAGAGAGGAAAATATCTATGGAAATATTCCTTCCATAGAAAATTGTACGTGTATAAGAAAGTATTCTCACAATGAAATTTTTTTCAATTTGGGGATTTTACAATTTACATCTGTGAATACTGATCCAAATGTCAAATGAAGTCGTTGATTTTTGTGAAATCAGCCGGCTTCGTTGTTTTTATTTATTTTGTGTAAAATGTCGTCGAACAAAAGAAATGTTTTGTCAATTAATTCGTATTTACTTCTAACTGATTTCTCAGCAAATGTTATTTTTAAACTATGGATTAATATTTTTTTACCAAATTTATTTATTATTTACCAAATGTGATTTTAAGTGAAGTGCAATCACCTGTTTTGTTTTTGTTATGTTTTTATGTATAGATTTGTACAATGTATATTTGTTGGACAAATAAACGATATGTAGTACAAAATAATGTCTATTAATTTTATTTCAAATATATATCTTTATACTCCATAGGAAATTTTTTAAATTTTGTTTCTGACGCATATAAGAAAATATCTTTCCTATATGCGTGTTACATATATAAGAAAATATCTTTCTTATATGCGTGTTCTCTTTATAAGAAAGCTCGCATATAAGAAACAAAATCTGTACATTTTCAGACTTTCTTATATGCGTATTTTACTGTATAACCAGTGTGCAGGCGCCTCGAAACAAAATTTCAATACAATACTTATGACGTCATTTGACGTCCCTGTCAAACGAAAATGAATACGGACCTGCGCGCCAGAGATAATCTTTCAGAGATTATCTCTGGAAATGCTTCATTGAGTACAAACAATGTTCGTAGTGTAATATCCGCATCAGCTCTACTGGCCAATAACTTTCATAAGCAAATACGTTTAGGCCCAGGCCAATACTTATAGCCAAGGCCTGTGTGACTATAACCAGTCTAGTTGAACATTTTCCGTAATTGCTTTGTTCATTTTACAATAAATTTCGTCGTCTAATTATATTGTTGTAGGCAAATAAATTCAGTTAAATGGCCAAAATAAGGATTCCCAAGCAGAAAGTTATTCTATGTGGGGAGTACGGAGTAGGTAAAAGTTCAATTTTCAGGCGCTTCATTAACAACAGCTTCGCGACAGAAACTGATCGCAAATCTACTTATGGGCTTGACCATATGGATCGCGAGTATACATCGGCAGATAAAATTATCAAGGTGAGGCAATTCGATTGACGCCACAGGATGCAGTCAACTAATATAATAATCTCAGTTGCAATTGTGGGATACGGGTGGCATGGAGCGTGTTGCTTCTGTTACATCGAGCTACTACAAATTCGCAGAAGGTGCAATTCTTGTTTTTGCACTCGACAACTTGTCATCATTCCACGCATTATCTCAACATTTACTGGATGTCGTTACTTATGCTGAAAACGCGAAAATTTTTATTTGCGGAAATAAATCAGATTTGGAGGGTCGGGAACCACAGGTAAGCGATATGGAAATGGAAGCTTTTCGTGAGCAGTGCCACAGCCTTATAAGTGCCACGTACAAGACATCCTGCAAAACTGCGGTAGGAGTTGAAGAAATGTTCTGCGATATTTCACGAATTTTGGTGGAAGCTAATCGGTCAAAGATGGAACTGGAGGCACTGGACCAACATGGGTTCAAAATATATGCAGAAATAGCTGAGGCCGAGTTCAACGAAAACTCTGGTTGTATTTGCTAGCAAATAGGAAATATAAAATTCGGCTAAATCTGGTTCTAATTTTCTAAAAAAGGTAGCCACAAATGTTGCTTATCACCTTACATTTTATAAAGTACACATAAAGTCATTTAAAATAGTAGTGCTGGCGTCACTAGAATAACACGTTACTTCAATTGGACGAAGACGCGAACAGCACCGTTAAAAATTGCGACATTCCTCGAATAACACGAAATCGTGAATATTACTGTTAACAATTAACTCGATACACATGTTCAGCAATAAATATATGTATGTGTATGCCTGCAGTATGCATTAAAGCGCTGCAGTTAATTCTTTTATCTAGGGATTGGCAAGTCTCGTCTATTTAAAGTCTCGAATAACACTGAACCAATTAACAGTGTTATTCGAGGGATGTCTGTATTACACTTCAAATTGATTTAAACCTTGTCAGAACATAAAAAAGAATTGCTTCAAAAAATTTCACCAACCTCAGGTTTTCACTAGTTTTCTAAACAATTTTAAATTGAAGAATTGTAAAAAACCCAAGTTTTATACAAGAGTATTATTATATTATAATGAGTATTATTTAACTTTTACGCAAATACTGATATTAAACTTTCATTGTGCCGGGACTTAAGGTGACAGAGAAAATCGACGCTGGCTGCAGCCGCAGCTGCGAACCAAACAAAGGGAATGAAAACAAACGACAGCAAAGCCTTTAGTTTCTCAGCTACACATGTGAGTGAATGCAATGCTGATATCGCGACTGCTCCCTCACACCACATGCGTTTTGCACACATAGATTTGTAGGTTTTTGTTGCCTTCCTTATGAATCTGTTTCCTAACTTCGCGTACCCCTGGCCTAAAAGCTCGTGTCTTGATTTTTATAAATGAAACCAAATAACACTTTTTGGTTTGTCTGCTGCTGTGTTCTGTGTTTTTGCTTTGAATTTTATACAGCGTTGGGATGATTTAAGATGAACGCGATTTACGAGTCGATTGTAGCGCCACTATGCACAATTTATATACGGAAGCAGAAAATATCAGCATATCCGACACGAAGAATCTGTATTTTGTTCACGTACATTTCTTTATGGAGTGCTTGGTAATGCAGATATGCGAATTACGCGAAGCCAACTGAATTTTTAAGAAAATAACTGTTCTTTCTTTATCTTTTATATATGTATTTATTATTAGTTTAGCATAGGAAGAAAGGATTTAGGAACAATTTTGCACTATTTGTTAGATAGTGATTGTGTATGGAAGTGATTTTGAGAATAGAAGAAATTTTATTAAAATAATTAAGAAATGGTTTAGAAGTGTATTGTTCGAGCTTGTGATGGTCCACCATTAGCTGATAATCACTTTTATAGATTTCCCACTGAGGGTGTTTTATTAAGAATGTGGTGTTCAAATTTGAAAATTAGTCCTCTTAAACCTCTATTTCCCAACCTTCTCACAAAACACCGATGTTGAGTCGGTAGCTGGTCGTTATTTTGTCGGGTATGGGCTAAAGAAAAAGATGTCTAAAGCATTTACTTGTGCAATTTGTGAGGTGTATCTTCAAAAGCTGGAAGATTCTTTTGTTGAGTCTGAAACTTTTATTTACGTTAAAAATTATAGCGACAGGCACTTACTTTTAAAAAATCCATCAGACGAATTTTTCAATATCTGCGAAGAGCATTTTAAAATTTTCAAGGACATGTTCGAAAAATCGTCCCATGAAGTGCACCTCAAACAAAAAATAATTAATGAATGTTTTAGACAAACAAATATATCTTCCCCAAATTGGTTCAATCCATCGGGGCACTGCTTCGAACACCGGAAACAAATTTTGGATTATTTGATATTAATTTTAATTAGAAAGAATTGTAGATGGCTTAAAGAAGCAATGGCACACGAAGAGTTAAAAAGAAAAACAGAAAGTAGGGCAAAAAAAGCAAAAATGCAAAGGTTTTTAGAATAAGTTAGATAAGTTAGTAAAATTTTTAGTTAAAAATAGTAGTTTAACTATTTAATAGTACTAAATAGTTAGTTAAAAAAATAGTTATTTTAATAATTAAACTAAAATAAAAAATTAAATGAGTGTTAGTTCAACAAAATTGTTCCTAAATCCTTTCTTCCTATGCTAAACTAATAATAAATACATATATAAAACATAAAGAAAGAACAGTTATTTTCCCAAAAATTCAGTTGGCTTCGCGTAATTCGCATATCGAACTCTGCATTACCAAGCACTCCATAAAGAAATGTACGTGAACAAAATACAGATTCTTCGTGTCGGATATGCTGATAATATTTTCTGCTTCCGTATATAAATTGTGCATAGGAGCGCTACAATCGACTCGTAAATCGCGTTCGTCTTAAATCATCCCAACGCTGTATAAAATTCAAAGCAAAAACACAGAACACAGCAGCAGACAAACCAAAAAGTGTTATTTGGTTTCATTTATAAAAATCAAGACACGAGCTTTTAGGCCAGAGGTACGCGAAGTTAGGAAACAGATTCATAAGGAAGGCAACAAAAACCTACAAATCTATGTGTGCAAAACGCATGTGGTGTGAGGGAGCAGTCGCGATATCAGCATTGCATTCACTCACATGTGTAGCTGAGAAACCAAAGGCTTTGCTGTCGTTTGTTTTCATTCCCTTTGTTTGGTTCGCAGCAGCGGCCGCAGCCAGCGTCGATTTTCTCTGTCACCTTAAGTCCCGGCATGATCTCATGTTGTTTTCAACGAGTAGCTTGCGTTGAAATCTCTTTATAATATATACTTGTTGTAAAGGGTTTTCCAATAAGAGGTGTAATTTTGAATAGCCCGCTATTTCGGTAGCTGTCACTTTTGAAGCTATTATTTTTGACATTTGACAAGTAGAAACTACGCCATTACTAAAAATGGAACGATATACGCTGCAACAACGCATTGAAATTATTAAAATTCACTACAAAAATGGTGAAAATTTTGCAGTCACAGTTCGCAAAACTAAAGCATTTTTGGGTCGTCGTGAAGCACCTTGTCTTACCGCAATACAGAAATTGGTGGAAAAATTCGATCTGTTGGGACAAGTTAGTGATGTGAAGAATAAAACCCGTGCACATCGCTCAAGAACAAATGAGAATATTGCTGCTGTAGCCCAAAGTGTTGAGGATAACCCAGGTTTGTCCATTCCTCGTCGTTCTTTGGAATTGGACATTCCACAAATTTTTTATGGCCGGAGTTAGATGGTATTGATCTGGACAACGTTTACTTTCAACAAGATGGCGCTACGTGCCACACAAGCAACGAAACCATTGATCTTTTACGGGAAAAGTTTCCTGACCGTGTTATCTCTCGAAGAGGTGAACACAATTGGCCACCGAGATCTTGTGATTTAACACTTTGCGACTAATTCCTTTGGGGCCACGTGAAAGATAAGGTCTACGCTAACAGCCCAGCGTCGATTCAAGACCTCAAAGATGGAATTCGTGAGGCTATCGAGGACATAGGGCAGCCACTTTGCGATTTGGTTATGGAAAACTTCCTGAAAAGGATATGGTCCTGTAAGCGTGGTCGTGGTGGCCATTTGGCTGATGTTGTTTTTCATTATTAACGGCATACCTTCCTCTTTATTACGAAATAACCATGCGATAATTTATCTTAAAAAATGACATTTTTCTTTGAATATCAAAATTACACCTCTTATTCAATTCGATTTATTGAGACTTCTTTTTTTTAGTGTCGTTTGTACATGAATTTTTTGGTTTACATTGTTATAATTTTAGACTATAAAGTATTGCCAGAAATATAGATGAGATAATTTTTGACAGCTTCTTGCTGTATAAAGAATTTTAATTTTAATAGCTTCGTTTAGCTCGTAATTAAGGTTATTTGTATTTATAAAGTTCTGCTCGTAAACTTAAATAATGACGCTGAGGGATAACAACCTCCTAACACTACTTAATATCTACTTAATCCTAGGTGCTTAGATAATTAAAGTGTACTAAATATAAGTGAGATCTTTATTTAAGAAATTCAGGTATTTGTTTCACTTTGTACTTTAGTGTTTATTAACCTCGATTAGTATTAGGCACTGATTTTTTGTAGAATGGATTTTTCCCATCCTGATGTTGTAAGATATGTAAGTTTTGTACTATACCGACTGGAGATAGGTAATTCGTATTAGTCCAGCTATATTCCATCTCTTGATTATATAACTCTCTGATTAATATATTTTCATGGGAACTCGATTTCTATAAATCGTTTCTGCAGGCTTAGCGCGTAATTGCAGATTGGAGTAATATTTGCTTTTGAGTAAATATATGTGTTTGAATATCTTTTCGTTGGAGTTTCAAAGTTTTTGTCAATGCAGTCCCTAAGTATTTTCCTTTCAAAGATTTCTAATTCTTCGGCCACGGAGGGAGAGATAGTGAACCATATTGGAAATGCATACAACAAAGAAGGCCTAATAGCAACTTTATATATAAGTAGTTTCGTTTTTTGAGGGAGTGCCTTGCTTTTTAATAAATATGCGAATAATGCTTTTAGTCCATTTACTTTTTTTAATTTGGTTCTAGCATGAGTATTGAACTTCAGGAGGTTATTGAATGATACGCCAAGATATGTAATATTTTTCCGGAAAGGGATATTTGAATTGTTTAGGGTTAATTGGATAATTTTACTTTCTGGTACAACACTTGCCGCACATTTGCCCGATTCTTCTTTGCCCGAAGCGTTTCTTATGCATATGGCTTGTGATTTAGCTGTATTAATTTTAATACCCCACTTAGTGTAGTAGTTTTGTACCAGGTTAAGGTGATTATTAACGAGATTTAGTGCCAAACGAGGCGATTTCGAGTGCGCATAAATTAGCGAGTCGTCGGCGTAAAGAATACTTTTGCTACCATTTAGTTCATGAGGAAAGTCGTGAATAAGGGTATTGTATAGAAATGGAGCCAGGATAGATCCTTGGGGTACCCCACTTTTCATTTGTCCTATTTCCGATAATGTGTCACCAATTTGTACTTTAAAGGTTCTGTTATGCAGGAAGCTAGCAATCAATCTAATTAAGAATGGGTCAATATCTAGATTTATTAATTTGTATATTATGCCTTTGTGAAACGCTTTGTCGAACGCTTTTTCTATGTCTAGCGAGACGGCGATTGTACAGGACTTTGCTCTAAGGTTGGCGGTGACATCGTCCCGGAATTTTAGTAATGCATGTAGCGTGGAGTGTCCTGGTTTAAATCCAAATTGATGGTCAGGTAAGAAGTCAAAGTCCATGTTAATGTTAATTTTGTCTTTAATGATTATCTCTAAAATTTTTCCAAGATTTGGGAGCAGGGAAATTGGTCTGTAGTTGGTAGGGTCATGATTATGTTTTTTTTTTTTTAATTGGAATTATTTTCGCTATTTTCCACGTGTTGGGAAAATATCCATTATTGATGCAGTTGTTAAAGATAATACAGAGCTGTGGTAAGTAACTTCCGGGTAATTTTTTTAAAATGTAATTTGAAATTTCGTCATGTCCAAATGATTTTTTTGAGTTTAATTTTTTTATAATATATTCCAGGTTTTTGGGGTTCGTAAAATGCCTTGTTGAGATGTTTTCGATTGCGTTAAAAGCGTCAGAGAATACATAAATTGGACTGGTGCAGGGTGCTAAAGCTCGAGAGATTGTTGCATTTATAAACAAATTATTCTGTGAGTTGGGATTGTTTTCTTGATGAGTTTTTTCATAATGTCGTTTAAAAATTTCGGCAATTTCTACCTGTTCATAGTATAGTACATCATCGACTTTGATTTTATGACAGAAGTCATTTTTTTTCCTGTCCAGGAAGCGATAGATTTCTTTGAAGGCAAATGGCCCAGGTTTTATTTGTGACAATTTTTGAGCAAGTAGATCTGCCTGATGAGCCTGCAATTGGTTTTGAATGATGTTGTTGAGCAATTTTATTTGTGCGGCTAGAGTTTGATATTCATTATATTAGTGGTTATGTTGAAGCGTTTTGAGGGTAAATCGATGCGTCTAGTGTGCTGGCTTAGCACGGAAATAATTGAATTGTTTAGGTTAAGAATTGCGTTATCAATTTCGTCATTCGAAAGATTCCGAGTATGTGGGAGAATATTGAAGCTTGAAGAATTTTCCATGTCTGACTTGAAATTCCGCCAGTCTGTATTTTTGAAAGAGATTGTCGTTCGTGGGGTATTGCTAATAAATTCAATTGCGGGGAAATTAATAACTATTTCAATCGGGTAGTGATCAGAAAAGGATGGGAGGAGTGAAAGTTTGTAATTGTTGTTGATACGATCAATTATGTGCGCACTGATCAGGAAATGATCTAAGTATGACGAGGCGTTGGGATACGACGGATGGTGGTGGCACAGTCTTTGAAAATTAAGGTTGTTATTTTGTATCCAATTGTTTAAGGATTTTCCATTGAAGTTCTCGTAAGAGTCCCCCCAGTCCGTCGATTTTGCATTGAAGTCTCCGCCAATTATGGTGCCATCAAAAGATCTGGAAAAATTGTGCAATTTTGATAGTGTATCTATCATTAGAGGAGATGATATATTGCTGGGCACATATATGCTGCAGATTAGGAATTTTTTTGGAGTATGATTGATGGACAAGTGTACCGCAAGAGCACAGAATGGGATGGATATATCTGGGATGGATAGCAAGGAGTATTTGTAGTTTTTTTTTAAAGCTATAGCCACTCCTGGTTTGTTGTGTTTACAAATAAAGTTATAATTTTCGATATTTAAATTCGCGCTGCCCTTCAGGTGCGTTTCTTGAATACATGCGAAATCAATGTCATATTTATTGAGAAGTGTAAGAAGTTCTATTTTTCTATTTTCTTTTATTAAGGAGCGCGTGTTGAAAGTTATTGTTTTTATTCGGTTACGGACCATATTTTTTTAATATTTCGGACAGTAGAGTGGAATACTCTTGTTTGGCTTGCTCCTTGGGCATGGACAAATAAGTTGTTATAAACATTCTGATTTTTTCCTCTAGGGTTAATGCAGGAGGGGCATCAAAGTATTTGCCTAGTTTTAAAAATTCATTGATATAGGGTGGGAAATTTTGTGAGGGATTGGCGCATTCTGATAACGGATTAGCATGATGGAAAAGACTTGAAAATGTTTTGTTAGGGGTACAAAAAGCTGAAGTGCTTTGTCGGAGCTGCTGTTCCGTATTGAATCTCCTTTGCTTAGCTTCTATAATCAAATTTTTCTTTTTTTGAATATATAGTTTATACGCTGGGCAGCCTTTAAAATTGGCTGGATGTCCCTCATTTTTACAATTTACACAGAAAGGAGGTCCCTCTTCAGTGGAGGTTCTTTCGCATTTATCTGGCTCATGTGATTTATTACATTTTACACATGCGAATTTTCTATTGCAGTTTTTTGCCACATGCCCCCATTGTTGGCATTGCTTGCATTGTATTATGTTTTTATTATGTTTTGGGGACTCCCATGTGATCACTTGATTTAGTAAGAATTTTATTTTAATTAAATCATCAAACTTTCCCCCCGGGACCGAAGAGACAAGAAAAAGACTAGTTTCAAAGTTGTTTCGTAAGGAGTTTCGTGTATGAAATTTTGAGACATTTAGGACTAAATTTGGAAAATGCTCATCAAGCGCCTGCTTAATTTCATCGACATTTGTGTCGAAGTATAATCCTCTTAAAATAACCGATGTTTGCTGTAGCTCGGATGGAGTAAATGAATATGACTCGATACCCATGTCTTTTAAGTGTTTCATCATTTCTTGATGAACATCATTGTCTTTGAAAAAAATTTTGCTTTTGCGTTTATTTATATTTTTGATTTTATATTCAATTTTACGCGTTGGAGAATTCAATTCACTAATAAGTGCTTTTATATTTACATTAAATAGAATTATAGGTGGACCATATTTTCTTTTTATTGGACGCGAATCGTCGGTAGATATTATATTATCATTTTCGCCCTTAGTTTTACTAATAGTTTTCTTATTTTTCTTAGACTGATCTGAGGATTGTTCAGTATTTATATTAGCCAGTGGTTGGAATCTATTATTTAAATTTACACTATTGGTTTTTATTTTGGATAAATTGAGAGGGGGAATCTTATAATCTATACCATTTTTGTCAGCATTAGATGTTTTCATCCGTTTCATAGGAATTTTTCTAAATGTGATGTCTTCATTATCTTCTGTTGACATGTAGTCGATATCATTTTTAGGGTCTGCTACTCCCAGTAGTTGTGCGTCTGCTTGGTGAGCTCCCGGAGACGTTGAATTTATGTCTGTTGTTCTCGTTGAATAGTGGAGAGAATCACGTTTTTTCTGCTCTGCACTAGTGGCGGTGGCCATTTCGGCTTCACGTATGCAGCGCCCAATAACCAAAATCAAGTTTTTTTGCACTTTAATTTTTCCATCTATACTTTCTTTAGGGCTTCAGTTGCAATGCAACTTCCAAATACGAGTACTCGGCTTGAAACCCACCGTATTAGAGTAATTCTAGGTTAAGAATTATACGTAACTTTGTTGTACACTTAATAAATTGATTTTATCTGTAAAAATCGCAAGAATCCTGCGTTTTTTTGTTTGTCAATCAATCACAAATCGGGATCGATATCAATGATTACCGTTTGCAACTCTTATTTTTAGGAAATCTACTGAAAAAATCAGTAAAATCACAAATATACGTCCGCGTCGTGTTCTCCGCTATCGCATCTCTTCCTGCAACAATCACAATCGACGAACAAAAAACCATTACACCTCTTATTGGAAAACCCTTTATGATATGACCAAATTGGAAAAAAATAGTATTCTAGCGCAATTCATAGGTGAATGGTGGGTGTCACACTGGGCATCTATGCGCCAGACTCACACATTCTGATTGGTTGATAGCAAAAAGTGGAACAGCTTTCGATCCACGTTCGCCTCAATGTTAGCGCTAAAATTTTGGCTGCCTCACAGGCGTCAACCACTAACACATGTATACAAACTCGAAACAACGAGTATGTATCATGAAGAGATTACAAAGGCGAATTCAAGGCAGAGAAATTTTCAACATTAGCTACATCGATCAGGGAGATAACGATTGGTTGGACTCGAACTGCGTTTGATAATGTTTGACGCTTATAAGGTTGTTGAATTCTGTATGATTTCGTATGTGAATATGCGTAAGAAGAGTTAATCGATCGAGCACTCGTACGCCAGATAAAGTGTGAAAGAAAGAATCGAGCAATTTGTGGTGTACAGCGGGCGATGAGAAGAACGGTGCGATTCGTCTTCGTTTTGTTCTTTCACAATAACAACACATGATTTGCTTTCAATTTTGCATTTTATGGCTTTTGATTGAAATTTTGCTTTTTCTAGCTTCGTTCTGCTAGAGTTTCGGTGTCTAAGCTTTGTAAAGCGCTGGCACGATCTACGCTCCGAGCATAGCGTGCTGTTGAAGAATTTGTATGGACATTGTATATATATTTTAGTCGGCATATCAATTCAGTGAATACGTTATACGGGTAATGCTATGTTTACACCGACACCAAATGCGCATTTGTAATCACTCATTTGAAAAGTGTTTACACCGCCTTGTTTGCATTTCGTTTGACATTGATCAGACCAAATTTATGTTTTTTGTTTGCTTGATTTTTTTTACAATTGTTTTTTGACAGCTAATTGACATTATTTCCCTTGTTTTGTTTTGGGATTTTATTTTTCCCTACGACAGGCTGATTCGAAATATTATTTTACAACTCGTTTGGATCTCATTTCGCCAAAATGAGATGATTTCGATAATGAGTGATTTGGCAATTTGTATGGGAAATGGGATCGTTTGGCTTCTCATTTCTGGCTTTTGGGCGTAATGAGCCGTTTAGCGTCCGTGTAAACGTGGAAATGGAAGGGAAATAATGTCAATTAGCTGTCAAAAAACAATTGTAAAAAAAATCAAGCAAACAAAAAACATAAATTTGGTCTGATCAATGTCAAACGAAATGCAAACAAGGCGGTGTAAACACTTTTCAAATGAGTGATTACAAATGCGCATTTGGGGTCGGTGTAAACATAGCATTATAATGCAAATAGTTTGAAAACGAAAACACAAATGAAAACGAAAACGAAACGAGCCAAACTAGTATAATAGAATCTTTTCGTTTGTATTGTAGACTTTCGTTGTATTGCGGTGAGAAAATGTTGCCATGTGTACAATATTTGAAGCATTTTTATAAGTAATTTTTAGATACGCAAAGATTTCATGTAGAATTCAGTGCAAAAGCGTGTCGGCAACACTATACTCATACAAATTCGACACATACAATTCGACAACTTGCAAAACACAAACAATTTTACACTAGACGATAGCCTTCTTGCTTTCGATTGGTTTCTCGACTTTTTTCCTGGAAACTGCCGATTCATTATACCACACGTAGCTGATAAAATCTGCAAAGTATGTAAAAATACCAACAACAAGCATTTTTTGCGTTTAGTGGATTTTATTCGAGTTTTGTTATGCTCAGTTGTCAAACAAGCGAGAAATGACGAAAAGCACAAAACAAAACTCATGAAAAACATGTTTCGTTTTCGTTTACGTCTTGAATCTTTTTACATTATAAGGCTGATAATTTCAAAAAGTAAGTAATATATATCTGAACCTACAAGCCATAACAGCCTACTCGAGTTAATTGATAAAAATAAATAGACATGTAATAAATACATAAATACTTCCTCTGAAATATATCCATAATTTTACTTAATTAACTTTTTAGTTTACCCGTATAACGTATTCACTGAAGTGATATGCCGATTAAAATATATATACAATGCCCATACAACTTCTTCAAAAGCACGCTATGCTCGGAGCGTAGATCGTGCCAGCGCTTTACAAAGCTTAGACAGCGAAACTCTAGCAGAACGAAGCTAGAAAAAGCAAAATTTCAATCAAAAGCCATAAAATGCAAAATTGAAAGCAAATCGGTTTGTTCGGCGGACGGACGGCTGTGCATGTTTTGTTATTGTGAAAGAACAAAACGAAGACGAATCGCACCGTTCTTCTCATCGCCCGCTGTACACCACAAATTGCTTGGTTCTTTCTTTTACACTTTATCTGGCATACGAGTGCTCGATTGATTAACTCTTCTTACGCATATTCACATACGAAATCATACAGAATTCAACAACCTTATAAGCGTCAAACATTATTAAACGCAGTTCGAGTCCAACCAATCGGTATCTGCCTGATCGATGTAGCTAATGTTGAAAATTTCTCTGCCTTGAATTCGCCTTTGTAATCTCTTCATTATACATACTCGTTGCTCGAAACACGGTCTGAACAATTTTCTTATCTGTTGTCTTCTCATTTCTGTTTTGTTATGCGTGGCAGCCACAGCAAGGGTTCGCTTAAGAAAACATTCATGCCGGTAGAAATAAATAATGTATGGAATGGAAAACTGATTTCATGTTTTTTCTTACTTTACTGTTTTCTTTTTAGAATTTTATTGTATTATGTAATTATTATTATTATTTGCTCTAGAAAATTATTTCTTAAATATGAAAATATTCCGCATTCTTATTTAAAACAAATTATTCAAAATATTGATCAATACGCAAAAGAATATTCTGGACAGGAAGAACACATTTCTTAGAATTATAAATAAAAAACAAAATACAGAAAAGTGTTGCAATTCCTCTTGCTTTCTTTCAACCCTTTACCATGTTAATTTTTACAACATGGAAATTCCTTTGAAAAAGGAGGCTGGCGAAAATCTAAAAAACAGGTCAAGGTAATTACAAGAAATAATGGAAAATACAATTAAAAAATTTCGAATAATGCGAACTCTGGAGTGAATTTTGACAACTCGGGAGTTTGTTTACAAAATTCAGAAAAATATTTTTAGAGAGAAATGCAACTCTTGTTCTTCTTCATAGCAATAAGCCAGAAATATGATTTTTCAAATACGAAAAAAGACTAAGGAGACAGTTTTAAAACCAACGCATACTTCTAGAAATGTACATTAAAACTCTTTTAAGTTATTTAGATTCAAAATATTGAATATTTTGCAAGTAAAACGAAGTTAAAATTTCATAAAAATTGCTCATTTCACAAATTTAGTCAGATGTTTTTAACCTAACCAACGTCTTCAACATGTTTTGTTGAATATTATTCTCTGATTTAGTTAAATATTTACATAATTGTGTCTTTGGTATCCATGCCACTGATTCACCCAATCATTTTGTGACGGCGTGGTAATAAAGCAAAAGGGTTTACCTTTTTAGTTATCTTGTTTTATTTATAATACGTTTTAGCTTGTAACAAGGAAACTATTTCACCATAAAATTCACATACACTGTATGCGAACAAGCGGACGGACATTTTTTTGCGCTCGCTCACGAAATGATAGAAGTTTCCAGTCTTTTACCCCCTTATTCAGAGAGTCACTTTTAGCTGTCATCGTCGTCTAAAACAGCTGTTTTTCGTCTTTTTGTATTCTCAGAGACGACGAGGTGTCTTAGCTAAGCACCTTGTCGTGTCTTACGTAGTTTGGAGGTGAGCAAAAACATATTCACAGAGACGACAAACACCGACATGAGCTGTCAAATATGACGACAGCCTCTTAGGTGTCGTCTCTTGCTAAAAATGAAATATTTTGTAGGTTATTGCTTACTTTTTAAATTATATTTATCTTTTATGATTTTTTTTTATTATATTTAAAATTTAAATATTTTGCAAATTATTGCTTTTTTTTATATTTATCTTTTAGGATTTTTTATTGTTACATTTATATTTTTATTGTATTATAAAATGCATAAAAGAATATTATATAATGTTATTTTGAAAAACTGTTTCTTTCTGGAGAAAATGGGTATATTTTCGTGAAGAAAAATTTTTCTTTTCTACTTTGTTTCTTTTCGATTTATTGCTTCCCATTATTTTCTTGTGATCCTTGAAACATCCTTTAACAATACACACTGTTTGTGTGGGGGATGTGTGCGCAAGGTAAGCGCAACACACCGATATATAATATAAAGATAATATAATAATAAGAGTGACTGGGGAATTGAAAGACTTACCGATGGTTCGATGTGGTGTTTGTTTGATGTGGGGTGATGAGGTGATAGTGATCGTGATCGTGGTGATGATGGTGGTGGAGATGGTGACGGCGATCGTGGCGATGGTGATCGTGGTGGTGATGTTTGTGGGGTGATGCGGTGATGGCGATCGTGATCGTGGTGATGTTTGTGGTGGGGTGATTATTCACTCGCGTGGGGGTTGCGCACTTGAAAATAAGAAACTCGTCAAAAAAACACGTCGCGTGGTGGTTGTACGTCGAGTTAAGTCACGATTGAAAAGTTAAGAGAGTACACCGGTCAAGATCTCAAAGTAAAATAAAAGTTAAGTTGGGGGCGGAAGTCATCAAAAACTCATTGACCTGTCAAGAGTTGACAGGTCGCAGTCCGGGAGGTTGGCTGCGCTGACCGACGTGCACTGCATTTGCATCTACAGGGGAGTAGATGGCGCTGCTTTCTCTGGGAGGGCGAAAGACCAGCGCTGGGGTATGCAGTCGAGTCAGAATGAGTGTTTGGCGTAAACATACCGCCCGCCTTGCAGTACTGCAACTTTGCTCAGGTTAGAGACACACGAAAAAAGGGGGGTTTCGCTTTAGTCACGAATACGCGATGATGTGGGGTTCAAATCATCGGGTTGGTCAAGGACTCCACGGGGGGGGAGTGACCAGCAGATTGGGATGCATTCGGGAAACTAAGGAGCGCTGCTCAGGGACGGCAGCGCCTATGTCTCCACCTTACGTGCAGACAGTTGCACGTATGTGTGAGGGCGGGGGGCGCACTGGAGTGCGTGGCGCTCGCTGGGGATGGAGCTTATGATGGGAATAATGTAATGACATTAGCGGGGAGAGTTCGCCGGGGTGCGAATAGATCCTTGAGATGCGATCTTAAGAGGGGAGTACCGTTAATTTACTGAGGGGACGAGTAATGGTTCCTTTCTCGTGGTCCGGATGTCGACGACGCGTGTTTTCTTGTCGGCACCATGATACAGGTGAGTCGCGCGGCCGAGTCTCCATTGTGTTGGAGGGAGGTTGTCATCGCGTAAGATGACAAGATCCCCAACTTTAAGGTCAGGTTGGGTTACCTTCCATTTGCTGCGTTTGTGGAGTTCGGTGAGGTACTCATGTTTCCATCGAGTACAGAATTCTTGATAGATGGCTTTCACTTTTAGCCATCTATTAACAATCTTGAGGGGGGAGTTTACTAACGCCGGTTCAGCGGGGGTCAGAAGAGGGCCACCGATGAGGAAATGGCCGGGCGTTAGAGGCTGTAGATCCGATGGATTGTCGGACATGCTGCTAAGCGGTCTCGAGTTGAGGCAGGCTTCGATCCGGGAGAGTATGGTAGCAAACTCTTCAAAGGTGAAGCGCATATTGCCGACAAACTTTCGGAAATGAAGTTTGAAGCTTTTAACGCCAGCTTCCCAGGGACCGCCCATATGAGGCGCGGCAGCGGGTATAAAATGCCATTTGAGCTGCTGATAGGCACACTGTGAGGTGACCGCTTCGTGCGATTGTTGAAGGAAGATCGTCCAATCGTTCTGGAGTGTTTTGGAGGCTCCCACGAAGTTCTTTTCATTGTCCGAGTAAAAATCCTTGGGGCATCCGCGACGGGCGCTGAAGCGGTTGAAGGCAGCGAGAAATGTCGGAGTCGGCAGGTCACTGACCGCTTCGAGATGTATGGCCTTCGTTGCGAAGCAGACGAAGACACAGACATAGCCTTTGGTGATGAGGCATGCCCTCCCAGTGTAGTTTTTGATATCAAACGGTCCAGCGAAATCTAGACCGGTGGCAGCAAAAGGGCGAGAGATGGTTGTCCGCTCAGGGGGTAGAGCGGCCATGATTTGGGTGCGCACTTGTTCCCTCTGAAGGACACAAGGTTTGCAGGTGTCATCATCGTGGCCTTGATGAGGTTCTTGGCCTTGGGTATCCAATGTTGCGTACGTAGCAAGCGCAACATCAGTTGGTTCCCTCCATGCCGACTGATGTCATGGATGAAGCGAACCAATAATCGGGTGAACTTGCAGCTGTAAGGAAGAAGAATGGGATGGCGTTCGTCATAGGAGAGTGACGGACACGCGGATAGACGGCCACCTACGCGCACCAATCCATCTGTGGATAAGAATGGATTGAGCGATAGAATGGGGCTCTTGGGGGGTAGAGTTTGTTTCATATCGAGAGAACGATATTCATGGGCAAAATGTACCTTTTGTGCGAGAATGGCAAGTCTCGTTTTGACATGCTGGATTTTATCGGAGTCAATAGCGGTATCGTGTCGACGAGAGGACACGCGATACTTTGGGTGGCTATGCTGGGGAAATCTAAACACGTAAGACAATACGCGAAGAGCTTGTGGTAAAGAAGAGAATCTCTCCAACAAGTCTTCAAAATGGGGGACGTAAGCGAAATTGGCTTTAACCGGGTTTGCTTCCAGTTCGGTTTCCAATGAATCGAGGGTAATAGAGTGTGGATAGTGTTACCTTTCTTGCCGCCTGTGGGTGGTGCTCGCGTGAAGATTTTCGCAGACTGTCTTGGCTGGAGTGCAAAGACGTTGCTTGGGAACTACTTCCACGTCCCAGAGACGTGCAGGCTCACGGTCAAGGGAGACCTCATTGAAAAACGACAATCGGGTGGTAGTGGTTGAAGTCGGGGCCTGAGAAATTGGACCGGTGAGGATCCACCCGAACACGGTCTCTTGGGCGATGAGAGAGCCCAAGATATTCCGTCGGATACCGTCCAGCAAGATAAGAGGGTAGATGTCCGCTCCAATCAAGACATCTATTTGATCGCTTTGGTAAAAGCGATCATCAGCTAGTGGTAGGTTCGGAAGAGAACCGAACAGGGTCCGGTCAAGGGAGCAGACCGGTAGGTTGCCGGTTAGTTTTTGAAGCACGAGAGCCGTGGCTTCAATGCACAGTCCGGCCGATCGGGGAGAGCCGATGCTAAACTTGCAAAGGTTGTTCACCATGGCTGTAACGGTTTCATTAACGCTGGCGACTTGAGCTTGAACCGTAGTCGTCGGAAGTCGCAAGCGCTTTTGTACGCGCTCTGACAGAAAGGTTGCTTCCGAGCCAGGGTCGATGAGAGCACGAGCGAGGTAGGATTCGTCACGATGACAGATGTGAACCATTGCGGTAGCGAGTAGCACATGCTTGCTTCGGGAGGTGAAGCAAGTAAGCACATTTGAAATTGAGGGGGCTTCAGTGGACTGTATAGTAGGGGTAGAGGGGTTCGCTCGAGAGTGCGAAGGGGGGTTCGACGGCAGACTTTGCTGATCAGCACTTAGACTGCGATGAGATGGGGAGTTAGGGCGCGAGGTTGTATGGGTAGATTTCGAACGAGAGTTCGATAGGGGGGCCGAAGCCAACTCGCGATGTAATAGTGTATGATGTCGTTGATTGCACGACATGCATGTGAACACACTTTTACAGTTTTCCACTTGATGTGAGTGTGCCAAACAGTTCGTACAGAATTGCATTTTTTGAACTGTCGCCCAACGTGTGGCTACCTTCATTGCCAGAAAACGTGGGCATTGGCGAAGTGGGTGTGGCCGATCAGTGCATAGTTTGCAGTTGGTCGAAACCATATTAGCCTGGAACGTATTCACAGGTTTCGAGGTGGAGGAAGGGCGCGCGGGGGATTCGAAGCTTTCTTAGGGGGTTGGACCCACTTTCGAATGTCGTCCACGGTTTCCAAGGTTTGGAAGTGGGAAGTGAGGAACGCGTCCATTTCGCACCATTTAGGAATGTCGCGCTTATGGGTAAGGGATTGTTCCCATAGAGAGAGTGTAGTTTCGGGGAGGCGAGTAGAGCAGAGATGGACAACAATTGCGTCCCAGCTGCCCACGTCGACATCGTACAACGTGAGCGCCGAGAGGCAGTTGTTGATCTCTCGTTGGAGGCGTTTGATCGCAACTCCAGACTCCTTGTGGATTGGGGTAAGGGAGAATAACGTTCGGAGTTGGACGTTAACGAGAATACGTTTATTCTCGAACCGATCGGTAAGATTCCTCCATGCTTGTTCGAATCCGCTATCTATGAGGGGGGACTTTTGGACTATCTCCTTTGCTTCACCTTGCGTCTTTTGGTTGAGGTGAAACAGCTTTTCGACAGGAGATAGTCGATTGTTCCGGATATATAGCGCGGAAAACATATCGCGAAATGTTGGCCATGATTCGTAGTCATCCTTGAAGACATCAGTGTCACACGGTGGCAAGCTAATGTTGTGACCCGAGAGATTCGTCTGAATCATGGGAGATGAAGCCGACATCAACAGCGGAGAGGAACTGGGGGCAACGAGATGCTGCTGTTCACTCACTTTCGCGGAGACACGCACGTAGACCTGATAACACCGCCGGTATTTGGTCTTAACCACGGTGATATCGGCGCTTCGCGCATCTGGGTCCTCATCGGCCGTGCCGTTGAGGTATTCCAAGCATGAGGCATATGCTAACTTCAGGTCAGACCAGACGGCTTTGAATTCTTCCTGGTGGATGGCCAGCGAGAAACCCGAGTGTTCGCGTTCCGGAATGTTGTTATATTCGCTTTCAAATTCTTCCAATGCGTCGGAAGCATTTATGAATTTAGTTAGGGGGTCCATGGTAGTAGTTTACCGAAACGAGAAAGCGAGAATTTGGATATATGGAGTTAAACTCACGAAGTGGGGTTGAACGAGTTTAACTAGGGGTGAATTATACGAGGGGTTTACGAGGGGTTGAACCTTTAATTCGAGTCGAACGAACGAGGCACAAATACGTCAACTTGCGGTCAGAAGTATGACAAGAAAATTAGTTCAATTCGAATTCAATTAAAGTTTGGAAAAGCACTTCAAATTGCGGTTGGAAATAACGAGAAACTAATAATTTAATTCGTGTTGAATTAAACTTGGAGAAAAGGAACACTTTACTCGCGAGAAAATATTAATTTAATTTGAGTTAATTAAACGTTGGAAGAAATCACTTTAATCGCGAGAAAATCTTAATTTAATTTGAGTTAATTAAACGTTGGAAGAAATCACTTTAATCGCGAAAAAATCTGAATTTAATTTGAGTTAATTAAACGTTGGAAAAAATCACTTTAATCGCGAGAAAATATTAGTTTAATTTGGGTTAATTAAACTTTGGAAAAAATCACTTTAATCGCGTTTGAAATAACTCGGGAAAATATTTTAATTGAATTCGCGTGAATTAAATTTGGGAAAAAACAAACACTTTAAAACGCGTTTGAAATACATCGGGAAAATATTTTAATTTAATTCGGGTGAATTAACTTGGGAAAAAAACACTTAAAAACGCGATTCAAATAAATCGGGAAAATATTTAATTTAATTCGCGTGAATTACTTGGAAAAACAACTTGAAATAAAATTCAAACAATTGTGAAAATATGAATTGATATTTTATTTTTGTCACACAGTGTAATTACCATGTGTATTTACAATGCAAGAGAAGTTGCTTGATGAGTTGCAATCGCTAGTTGCCAACTCTATTGGGGTGAGAGGGGAAGCTTTACTTGCGCTGAGAGAGCGACTTATCGTGTGTAGTCGTGACGTCACGGAAAGTGTTTTGTACTTCGAGTACAGAAAACACCTGACGTCACTGAACGTGTTTCTGCTTGGTGTACAGAAACACACGAAAGGGAGGACACGGGGGAAATATTCACTATGTGTGATATTTGAAAACCACGCACTAAGCCGAACCGATCGACAATTTTTTACCAATATTACGCGGAATGTAATATTTGGCGTTTGAAACAGGGGGAGGAGGCACTTCACTTTTAATATTATATATTATATTATATACAGGGGATCGAGAGGTCGGAAGGGAATCCGGCTCGAAGGACCAAATGTTTGTGTGGGGGATGTGTGCGCAAGGTAAGCGCAACACACCGATATATAATATAAAGATAATATAATAATAAGATATATAATAAGAGTGACTGGGGAATTGAAAGACTTACCGATGGTTCGATGTGGTGTTTGTTTGATGTGGGGTGATGAGGTGATGGTGATCGTGATCGTGGTGATGATGGTGGTGGAGATGGTGACGGCGATCGTGGCGATGGTGATCGTGGTGGTGATGTTTGTGGGGTGATGCGGTGATAGCGATCGTGATCGTGGTGATGTTTGTGGTGGGGTGATTATTCACTCGCGTGGGGGTTGCGCACTTGAAAATAAGAAACTCGTCAAAAAAACACGTCGCGTGGTGGTTGTACGTCGAGTTAAGTCACGATTGAAAAGTTAAGAGAGTACACCGGTCAAGATCTCAAAGTAAAATAAAAGTTAAGTTGGGGGCGGAAGTCATCAAAAACTCATTGACCTGTCAAGAGTTGACAGGTCGCAGTCCGGGAGGTTGGCTGCGCTGACCGACGTGCACTGCATTTGCATCTACAGGGGAGTAGATGGCGCTGCTTTCTCTGGGAGGGCGAAAGACCAGCGCTGGGGTATGCAGTCGAGTCAGAATGAGTGTTTGGCGTAAACACACACAAAGTATAGAATTGTGAATATGGATAAATAATATGGATATAAAAGAAAGAAGAAGAAATTTGTTTGTTTTCAAAGAAATAATAAATAATTACAACAATTTTTGTTAAATATTTTATTAATTCTTAAAATATGGCGTACAATTTACGACATCGCTACAATTTGAAGTTTTGGTGCGAGACATGGAATGGAATAATTTCAGCACTAAATCCACTAGCACTAAATCCAAAAATAATAGAATACAATAGAATGAAAAAAAGAATAGAATGTATTCTATCATTTTTAACTAAATCCAGATTTGAAAATTATGCATTCATTAAAAAACAGTGACTTGATAAACATAACTCAAAATTTTGCACATTGTAATTGTTTAGAATTCCCGATTGTTTACAATTCTACAGTGTTGCATATTTCCAACAGAAAAACCAATGTTAATATATTTCAGTTTAAATTAAATGACGAAAATACAGTAGAAAAACAAAATAAATATTCCTCCCAGGAACTCCTGAGGTTATTCTTTGTTTTTACTAGATTTATAAAATATAAATAAATAAAATATATATTAGTTTTTAAGAATATTATTTTTTCAACATAAACACCATAGTAAAATTTTTGTATTGTAACACTAAAAATGCTAGCTAGTGCACAAAACCAACTGTCATATATGAGCACAACGTAAATTGAGGTGAGCACGACGAAAGGGCTAGTCACCTTTCAAAAAGTGACTCTGTGAATACGACGTCTTCCACTCAGGTGACTTTTTGACGACGACGTCCGACTCACTTCAAGTGACTCTGAATAAGGGGGTTATTCGCAGTCGTCGCTCTTGTTCTTCTTATTTTTGTGTGTTTACATTAACTTTGACGAGCTGCGGCCGAAGATTTCTGACAGTTCGCACCGTAATTTTCGTCGTGCGATTTTCTATGTGTTCAAGGAATTAATAATTATTCCAAAATAGAATGGCAGTACAATAAGAACTGAGTGGTTGCACCATAGAATAAATAGTATCTAGAAGACGCATTTAGGCCTGCGATACTTTTTCACATTACGGCGAACAGCTAAGGGGAAGATCAAACAACTTGTGAAAATCCGTGAGAACTTGTTTTGCAAAGGAAATCTCCCTGAGGTACACTGAAAAGATGGCAGCATGGCCGGTGCGCCATGTAAACAAATTAAAAAAGAACAATAAACATTAATGTACGACGACTGACTGCTCTTGATAGGAACGATCGTTAATTTCGGTGTAAAAAAACGACGGGAGTTGCCATATACATGTGAATAGCCGAGAGAAAAAATTTGTATATACGTGTACTCACTATTGGCTTGGGTGCCAATACTAAAAGTATTCTTCTGTATACTAGTCTGTATACGAGTCTTCTGTATACTATTTATTCTGTGGTTGTACCGACTTTTTAAACTCGCCAAAACTCCTGCGCCGACTTACATACAGTACTTTCTTAATATTTAACATTTAGAGATAATTAACATTTAACGAAGAAAAACATTAATGAATAAAAAAAAATATTACTAAAAATGTTAAATTATGTTTATCTAAAGCAATCGAAGTGTTTTAGATAAGATATTCAGGCTTACAGGGCTATTCTCGTTGTCAGCTTGACATGAAATTGTAAAGACAAGTAGTCACAGTGGTCACAGTTCTTGTCAATGCTTTTCAAATTGGTATTCTGGTTGTCAATTGACACAGTGAAAGCTATAATTGCAGTAACATGCTGAAAAGCTTAGTTTACAGAAACCAAAATGTCATTTTTGACAAATAGAACATGAAATGTCAAAAGAAAATACGAACGGACTACGACAGCGCAGTTCATGCTCTGTATTATTTTCTTTAAAATTGATTGGAGAATTTTGGAGAATGAGTGATCGGAAAAATATTTATACTTAATACCGTATTTTTAAAAAACAATTGCGACCAAAGATTTTTTTTCGGAATTTTTATTCCAAATTTTAAGTTTGGCATTAATTTTCTCAAAAACTGTTTGACATAGGAACCTAATTTAAAAAGGATATTAAGAAGCAGACATTTGGTTTTGAAAATCAGCAAGCAAAAGTTATCTAGATCTAACGATTATTTTTTAATAATATTTTTTCCGATGTTAAGTCGGGTTTTTAGAAAAAGGCCCCTCCCGCCTAAACGGGGGAAAATGCACCCCCCCTCCTCCCATACGATTTTTTTCTTGTCTCGACCCAACCTACCCGTCCTAGCTTTTTGGCGTACCTTATGCGTTACACCCTGTATATACGAGGGCGGATTGATATTGAAGCTACCTAGCGTTAGATGGCAGCACAAATACAAAAACTTTTTTTTTAGAAATTGCGATCTGTCAAACTTCAGCTGTTAAAATTTCAGCCAAATTCATCGATTAGTTTATTTGTTGTAGTTGTTTGAAGTAAGCAACTTTTGTGTTTCTTGAAAAATGGAAAAAAGTGAATTTCGTGCAGTGATTAAACACTATTATTTGAAAGGGAAAACGGCGAAAGAGACAAAAGAAAAGCTCGATAAACATTACGGAAAACATCGCCAACACTTTCAACATTTATTTGGCACTTGACAAAATTGTAAATAAAGGAGTTTTTATTTTACAGCCAAAATAGCAATATTGACAACAACTTTGTCAACTAAAAGATGACAACGAGAATAGCCCTGTTATTCTGAATTCCGATTTCTGTCGGAAGTAATCCGACCAACTTTATGTATGTGGAATTGAATTTTTGTGTGAAATTTTTTTAATGAGTTCTACGAAATTTGTTTAACATTACATATATTTTCACAGAAAAGAGTAACAGTTCCTTAAATTTAAAACGTATTTTATTTATCTACAATTTAAATTAATTGTATTTTAAAATTTTAGTTACAGCAAACGAGGATAATTTTATTTACGCCGAGTCTACGATTTCCATGCAATTGCTGTGGTCTCTCAGAATCTAGCGACTAACTCGCTCTAGGTCACCCCTCTGAAGTTCCCAAATAATTATACTTAAAATGAATCCACTCATTTAAAATTTTCTTAATCAAATAGTAATCCAATAAACAAATGTAAAGAACTGTTTGAAAACATACCATCAAATAAAAAACGCACAACACAATCGATTCTGTTGTCATTTTTCAGTTGTTTATTCAACGCGAAAAAAGTTGGAAGTTTTACTGAGCCAAAAAAAATAGAAAGAAATAGACAGCTCATTACTCATTGGTAGAGTTGGGTAGTTCGTGAACGAACTAGTTCAATCGAACGAATCACTTGCGTGAACTATGAGATCTAGTTCACAGTTCTTAGTTCTTTTAGTTCTTTTAGTTCACTCGGTCTTTTAGTTCACTCGGTCTTTTATTTCAGTCGCTCTTTTAGTTCAGTCGCTCTTTTAGTTTACTCGGTCTTTTAGTTCACTCGGTCTTTTAGTTCAGTCGGTCTTCTAGTTCAGTAGGTCTTCTAGTTCAGTAGGTCTTTCGTTCTTTTAGTTGAGCAGTTCGTTAGTTCATTTCAGTTCAGCTGCTCGTTAGTTTTTGTGTATGTTTCATCTCTGATAAGAACTAACGAGCTAAACGACCGAGTAAAGTACTGAACTAAATGAGCGACCGAACTACTGAACTAAATGACCGAGTGAACTATATGAACGAACTAGTTCACGACAGCCGATTGAACTAGAAAGATCGCTCTCTGTAGTGAACTATAATGCCCAACACTACTCATTGGTAATAGATTTGTTCTCTTCAAAAACAGCTGAATTATAACATAAGTTCGAATCGGAATTGTATTCCTTTCGTGAATACAATGTGAATTCCGCTCGGATTGTAAAACACTTCTAGAAATTCCGATCGGAATTCAAATCCAATTCAGAATCAATTTCGATCGGAATGCAGAACTAGGCTGAATATTTACATAAATCAAAGATATTTTTAATGCCTTCACAACGGTACCAACATCATGCGGATATCTCTTGCAGTTTCAGAGACAACGGCGGTTAAATTTCAAAGAGCAATAATTCTATCCCCAATGGAGTCCGGGGTCAATTGTTTTTGATGTGGTCAGCCCCAGAAACTACAAAACAAAATTGGAGCTCAGTGCCTATCGTAAATATAAGCCGGTAATATATCGGTAATTTAAATTTATTATTGGATAATATACTACTATCGAAGATGCAGATAACATTTGTAATCTGTATAATGAATCTCTAATGTAATCTGTATACGAATCATAATAATTATATTAGGATAATAGTATTAAATTAAATAGTAAATATAATTATATAGTAATAGTACATTGATCGATTAAAATAGTACAATATTATATTCTCGAATTTATAATTGGAGCAGTCGTACATGTACAATGGAAACTATGTATATGCCACATGTTAGCATAGTTTCTATTCCTGGGTACAACCTATACAAGGTCCCAAGAATAAAGAAATAAATAAAAAAAAAATTACAAATAGCAATGTGTTAGTCTGTAAATGTCCAATATTTACATTTATAAACATTTGACTGCAGTAACAATAAGAAAAGCATTGCATTTTCATGTAGCAATCGCGCCATCATGGCATTCATCTCAAATCCAAAGCAGTTTCACGTAAACGTGAACGAGCTTCTTCTACAGTCTCACGTTGGTGACTCAAATCACTAAGTACTTGCGTTCCAAGAGCTTCTGTGTCTGAAACTACGCCATAGCCTTCAAGTAAATGAGTGCTAGCATGTTCAATACGTCCAGAGTTCTCCAATAGTCTCTGACGTTGATCGTCGCGTATGGCGATATCATCGTCATAATTATCCCAGTCTTGCCTTAATTCCTTCATTACTGAATTGTTGTTGGCAATAGTTTGCTTAAATTTATTCTGTCAGCGCTTTAGTTCCACTTCATAACAATTTATTTTGTTTGTAAAGCATTGTCGTTCCAAAGGAACCCATTCTCAGATCTCAAGATTCATTTGTTCAACGAATCTTGAATAACGAATAAACGAAGACGAATCGCACCGTTCTTCTCATCGCCCGCTGTAACTCATCGCAATAACTCAAACGAAATCATGTTCATGACGAACACAAAAGAAAAGAGAACCATATGTAGAACAATGTCAACATGGGCAAAATGTAGTGTCAGTATTCCTGTAATATTTATATAACACGTTACGAAAAAAGAGAAAAACAAACAGGTGAACGACTTTTGAATAAGCATAACAAAAGAAATATAAAAAGTGATATAAAAACATGTTACATATACATATATATATTTCAAGTAATGATATGTTTATAAATAAGAAAAGATTAAGAAATAATATAATAAATTTAATTGCAATTATAACCAAAATACATTCAGCCTGAAAATAAAAGAAATAAGAATAAGGACATAAGAAAACAAAAGGAATAAGAGAATTATCATATCATATAAATTCAAATATCATATATTTATAAGGAGAAATCATTTATTTATTTATTCTTTTTGAATTAGGTGTACTTAATTTTTACAAACGAAAATAATTATGTATTGATTAAGTTAGAAGAAAAACAAAATGGAAAAACATAAAATCTTATATTAAATTAATATAAACTAACCTTTTTCAATTGCATTAGAATAATTTTAGAATGAAGTTTTATTTAAATCATTTTGATACTTTTCAATTAGTAAACTAACAAATAATATTCAACTAAAATAACGTAGATATGTATTGTAAGAATAGAACAATAGACAATACAATATAATTGAGCAGCAGCTCAAAAATTGAAAGAGATCTAACAGCAGCAACAACCCGAAACTTACAAAATGACTTACACATTACTGTCAGCAGCCTTGAAACCACAACAACATACATTTACAGTACTCTCGTGAAGAACAGTAGCCAATCATCGGTGCCAATAACAGCAAGTTTTAGTTAATTATAATGCATGAGAGCATGGCAGTGTATCCACTTATGACAGCTCTGTTTATGACAGTTCTGGGAGTAAATTGTCTGCTGTCTTTGTTACTAATCTACATTCAAGCGAAGGTCGCCACGCGTTATTGTGTATTGTAAACCAGAATTATTTAGAAAATTATATATTTTCTTTTAAAAATTTTTTAATTTTGTTTTAACGGCCAAACCCGTTATTAAACAAAGCAATAATTTTTGTAATGAATAAGGGCTGAAATAAAATAAAAAAAAAATAAATAAATAAAGTTAAAGAAACCTTGTTTCCACATAAAAATGTGTTTTTTTCCCCTGCTTTTCACATTAAAGTTTTAGCTTACGAAAATACCTTTTACGTAGAATATACTGATTTCCTTCAAAATGAAATTTTTTAAAATAATAATGTTATTTATACACCTGAAAATCTCTTTAGGCACTTCACTAAAACGGAATTTTAACAAATATTAACACTTGAGTGAATAATCTATTTAATTTTTCTGTGGTGATAACATTACAAAATTAAATCGGCTTTTTTTTTTAACGCGAGTGTAGGTGAGTCAAGGCCAAGTTCAAGTAACCAATTAATGCAACCACAGCACTTAGCTTGGAGAGCTTCATTCAAAAGCTGAAATTAAACTCGTAAAAAGAAAGCTAATGCGGAAGAATTCAATTGGAACTATTTAATTCTGCCGATACTAATATTTTTAATAACGCAATACTCCCTACGAGGGAAATAAGCCAAAGCGGATATTTCATTAAGAGAAAGACGTTAGGACGTTTGTTTAGTATACTACACAACACTTATATTGATTTACTTTGAAATAAATGTTTTAGAAAAATTAATTAATTCACCCGATTTTTCTTAATTTTTCATTTCCTTGGTGTTCTCCTAAATTCTTGCACCGATTATGGTAAAAAAATAGCTGTGCAAAGCTAATGACTTAGCTTGTTATCTTCCAAAAAACTATGTGCAACTTCTTTCTTTCTTTTTGGGTTAATTGCACATTTTACTTAGAAAAAACTTAATTAATGTGGGAAAAAAGTTCTAAAAATATTAACATCTCCAAAGATATGCGTTTTTCAGTAAAATCTTACTTCACATAAATGAAAAGTATTTATCTTGTCTTTTTAACGGTACATATCTATGTCAACCGAATATCTTCCACAATCTTCCAAATTTCAAAGGGCTATAACTCAGGAACCTCATAAAACTCATGACTTTTCTTGTTTTCGATTGTTTTGTTTGGATTCGAAATCACTTTGGAATTGTACTAGAGATAATGAGATAGGAAACTTCTAAAAAATGCAACTCTGGTTGTCAAATCGTATGTTGGTGGTTGTGTTTTTGTATGGTAGTGTTTGTGAAAACTCGACAATTGACGTTTTAGTTCAGAAACTCACAAGACTCGCGCCCCATTCTCGGAATTTTTGGAGAAACTCCCCAGACTCGCACCCCGGAATATGTATCAATTTTATTTTATACGCCTTAGTAGAACCAAAGACAATATAATACAAAGATGTCTCACTCAGTACGTTGAAAAATATCAAACAAATTTTGTTCTGATCTGATAGCTTTTGTGCTTTTGAGAAAGAGCTTTTAATTTTGTTGAGATGCGACGCACATTCTCTCTTGCCTTTTGCATGGGTACATACTAGAGAGCTGCACAAGATGTCTTGAATTGCTAAAGGCAACATGCCACAATATTGCCTTGCAGTGCACTATCGTGCACAAATGAACGATTTGACACGAACACTTCAAGGCAACTTTCCGAACAAGCCTTAACTGCCTTGCCGTCTACCTGCTTCGAACAAAACATTGCCTTGCTTTGCTTTTCTGTGAAGGCAATATAGCTTGAAATGTAAGCAGAAAAGGCAATAGTGCCTTGAAGGCAACAAGACATTGAAAATAGCAATACTGCTATGATGTCGGCAACGATGCGCAATGATATGAACCTATCTCATTCTTTTGCATGAGTCTTCGTTTGAGTTTAGCGCGATTCGTTGCCTTACATTGCCATGCGTTATCTATTGTCATAGCAATTGTCATTGCCTTGCTTTGCCTTTTCGTTCAAAAAAGCAACGAATGGCAATGAATACTATTGCCTTGTTTTGTTTTGTTATCAGCAAGCTTTCGGCAGGCAATGTCTTGATTCGAAAGCAAAATAAGCAAGCAGTACAAGGCTTGAAATTTTTGTTGTGGCTTGATTTGCGTTTCAAGACATCTTGTGCAGCTCTCTAGTACATACATATATAATTCGCGCTCAAAACACAGTGAACACACGGTGCAAGAGAGAAGATAATGGTTATTTTTGTAAAATAAATTTTTAGAGTTTGTACGAATGTGCAAAAATACCGCTCGCCCGATAACAACAAGTATATGAATGACGACAACAGCGTTCTTTACCGAACCAGAAACGAGATTTTTTGTGTTTTTATTTTTACTAATGTTTCCTTACTGAGCTCCTTTTTGTAACATGACTGATTTTGGCTTTGGCTACTATTTTTGATACTGGTTTTGGTTTTTTATTTGGATAGTTTGGCAATTTATTTATTATTTATATTATAATCGGTGATTTGTAATTAATAATAATTAATTAATAATATATAATACAACAATGTATTCATTGTACAAACCAACGTCCAAATGCGCATCGGTTTGAGGAAAATAATGAATGTTATTCTCACAGATTAAGTGTTTTAGATCGTTTGATAACCATATTACACCGTAAGCATAGTTCTTGGTCATATTTTAAAAACAAACAATCAAAAAAATCAAAACTTCAAATACTGAATCATAAATTGAAGGGCCTCTGAAGGTTTGTTATGCCACCACTCTTTGTTCTTATAATTAAAATTAGATGTTCTACATTCTGATGGCAGCTGCATTGATTCTTTACACTCATTTGTAGCAAACGCGCTCTCTTTTGTGCTCACTTTCTTGCAAGTTGCATCTCTTACTCTCACAACTTAATGTCTTACTCTCACAACCTGATCTCTCGCTCTCAGAAAATGTTAATTTTACTCTCCTAAAGCTTCAGATGGGATTTTCCGAAAATCCCAATTGAATTTTAGCTGCTCGATTGTGTTGTATAGGAGTGGTTCTATCAAAGACAATATAATACAAAGATGTCTCACTCCATACAAAACAAACGAGCAGCTAAAATTTAATTGGGATTTTCGGAAAATCCCATCTGAAGCTATGGGAGAGTAAAATGAACATATTGTGAGAGCGAGAGATCAAGTTGTGAGAGTAATAGATCAAGTTGTGAGAGTAAGAGCTGCAACTTGCAAGAAAGTGAGCACAAAAGAGAGCGCGTTTCCTACATATGAGTGTAAAGAATCAAAGCAGTTGCCATCAGAATGTAGAACATCTTATTTTAATTATAACAACAAAGGATGGTGGCATAACAAACTTTTAGAGGCCCTATATCACTAGAAACAACAATAAAAAATGAAATCTTCAAATATTAAATGCCATTTATTTATGATTCAGTATTTGAAGTTTGGATTTTTTGGACCGTTTGTTTTTAAAATATGACCAAGAACGATGCTTACGGTGTAATATGGTTATCAAACGATCTAAAACACTAAACCTGTGAGAATAACATTCATTATTTTCCTCAAACCGATGCGCATTTGGACTTTGTTTTGTACAATGTATACATTGTTGTATAATATATTATTAATTAATTATTATTAATTACAAATTACCGATTATAATATAAATAATAAATAAATTGCCAAATTATCCAAATAAAAAACCAAAATCACTATTAAAATAGTAGCCGAAGTCAAAATCAATCAAGTCACTAAAAGGAGCTAAAACATCAGTAAAAATAACCAGTAAGAAAGCTATATTCGGCCTGGCCGAATCTTAGATACCCTACACCTAAAAGTTTTAAAAAAAGTGCCGAAGCTAGGATGTGGCGGTCCACTCTGGGCGGCACAATGTCGGGGGCGGCAGTTGTGGAAATAAAGTATTGACTTATTGAATTCTAGGCATTTCTAGGGCTACAGTTGATTAACCGTCCCGAGCTCCATGAGACCTAGCTACGCCTCTGTATAAAGGCGTGGTCATTACCTTTTTCAAAAAAAAATAACTAGCTTAGTTGTTTTTATAATTGTGTTCATTTAAACTTTATTTCCGTGGTAATAAACTTTTTTTCATACTGCTATACTGTATATGTAGTGTAAAAGTGGGCGGACCGCACCCAGTTTTGATGTAATAATGTTTTTTTGTAAAACAAGTTGTTATCTAAAGTTTTATTCAGGAAGTAACAATACAAAACAATTAACAATATAACCCTCTTTTGCCTGTGTAATCTAAAAGTGGGCGGATCACGCCCATATTTGGCACATTCACGGATAATGCTACTCTATACCCAGGAATGAAATTTTGTTGTAATAGCTCAAAAACGAACGCTGATATCACATTTTTAATAAAAAATAGGCGTGGCCGTGGACCGATTTTGCCCATTTTCAATACCAACCTGCCCACCACATAAAACAATATATCTGCAAAGTTTCATCACGATATCTTCATTGGTTCTCCTGTGATCGTGATTTCAACAGACAGACAGACAGACGGACGGACATGGCTAAATCGACTCAGGAGGTCACGCTGATCAAGAATATATATACTTTTCTATACCTATCGTCTCTAGTTCTATGCGTTACACATTTCGTTACAAAGTGAATATACCCTTACCTTAAGGTGTAGGGTATAAAAACACAAAAAATCTCGTTTCTGGTTCGGTAAAGAAGGCTGTTGTCGTCATTCATATACTTGTTGTTGTTAAGCGGTATTCTTGCACATTCGTACAAACTCTAAACATTTATTTTACAAAAACAAACATTCGCTTCTCTCTCGCATCGTTTGTGTACACTGTGTTTTGAGCGCGAATTATATTTTTATGTACCCATGCAAAAGGCGAGAGAGAATGTGCGTCGCATCTCAACAAAATTGAAAGCTCTTTCTCAAAAGCACAAAAGCTATCAGATCAGCACAAAATTTTTTAGAAATTTTTCAACGTACTGAGTGAGACATCTTTGTATTATATTGTCTTTGGTAGAACCCTTTGTTTTGAGATACCAACTTGGTGCAATGAATGAATGAATGGATGTTAATTACTTACAGATACACTACTGTACATTTCTTTACACTATATTTTTATACCCTACACCTTAAGGTAAGGGTATATTAACTTTGTAACGAAATGTGTAACGCATAGAACTAGAGACGATAGGTATAGAAAAGTATATATATTCTTGATCAGCGTGACCTCCTGAGTCGATTTAGCCATGTCCGTCCGTCTGTCTGTCTGTCTATCTGTCTGTCTGTTGAAATCACGATCACAGGAGAACCAATGAAGATATCGTGATGAAACTTTGCAGATATATTGTTTTATGTGGTGGGCAGGTTGGTATTGAAAATGGGCAAAATCGGTCTACGGCCACGCCTATTTTTTATTAAAAATGTGATATCAGCGTTCGTTTTTGAGCTATTACAACAAAATTTCATTGCTGGGTATAGAGTAGCATTATCCGTGAATGTGCCAAATATGGGCGTGATCCGCCCACTTTTAGGTTACACAGGCAAAAGAGGGATATATAGTTAAATACATAAACTTCCTGAATAAAACTTTAGATAACAACTTGTTTTACAAAAAAACATTATTACATCAAAACTGAGTGCGGTCCGCCCACTTTTACACTACATATACAGTATAGCAGTATGAAAAAAAGTTTATTACCACGGAAATAAAGTTTAAATGAACACAATTATAAAACAACTAAGCTAGTTATTTTGTTTTGAAAAAGGTAATGACCACGCCTACTATTTATACAGAGGCGGAGCTAGGTCTAATGGACCCCGGGACGGTTAATCAACTTGTAGCCCCAAAAATGCCTAAAATGCAATAAGTAAATACTTGATTTCCACAACTGCCGCCCCCGACATTGTGCCGCCCAGAGTGGACCGCCACCCCCGCCCCACCCTAGCTTCGGCACTTTTTTTAAAACTTTTAGGTGTAGGGTATCTAAGATTCGGCCAGGCCGAATATAGCTTTCTTACTGGTTTAGTTTCATTTACATATTTTGTTATTTCAGGAAGACAAACGGTCAAATTATCTTTAATGTACATAAACTCTGGACAATTTAACTTCTGTTTTGGCCGGCTATGAAATTGCAATGCGTGTGCAAAATATTTTGTTCAAACTTTCAAAGAAATTTTTTAATATACTTTGTATTTAATCGAAATTTAAAACGTGCCTTTTATTATTTAACTCTCAAATACAACGAATTACTTTTTAATCACAGGGGAAAGAAGAAGTTCTTAAGAACTGGAAAGTTAGAAAACTGAAATATGTTATAGATATATGCACTTATTTTTGGTTCTTTGAAATATTTCAAAACATTTAAATTCACACAAAGAATTTCAGAATTGCTATTAACATTCCAGTTTGTTTTAAATTATTTTAAAATTTTAAGGTTATTGTTTAATTTTTTATAATTTTGACCAATTCAGCGAAGATGCAAATTGTTTAAGATGTGTTAAAAGATATTTTATTTTTCAGGATTTTTTCCTTAATATTATATATCAAAGAATTGCCTCGCAAATATAAAATAATTTTGTAACATATTTGATATATTCGTTTTTAAATAGTTTTTTATATATGTATATATAGCTTTTAGGAACACACATTAACAAAACAAATCCTATGCCGAACATTCGTTTTGCTTAATTTGCACTCTGAATCTCAATAGTTACCAAAAATTGATAAAAAAAGAAGTTTTAAAGAAATTACATCTAATAAAAAATATTAAAAGCAAATAGGTTATTAAATTTATATAAATATATAGGCAAATGAAATTTTGTGTTGGCATATCTACATATTTAATTCACCTCATTATTACATTCGGTTTTCTGGTTTGCAAACTTTAACTTTTTTGCTCACTTTCGTACTTAAGTATTGAATCCAGTGCGCTACGATTTAATAAAAAAGTTGTTTTTTTGGTTGAAAAATATACGAGTACACTTAAATATGCATAATTTATTAAACATTATTGTAATTTAGCTTACGTTTTCATGTTATCAACAAACTTTTCATTTTGTTTAAGTACCCTTTTTCCAACGTACACTTTTACACAATTTCGTACATTTATAATTTCTTTTGGTAATGTGAACAGAAACGCTGTTTCGTGACGTCATTAAATTGTTCACCATATTTAAATTTTTCAACTCAAGCGGACAATCTATACAATTTGCTTAAATTTACTAATTTTGATTTCTTTTTTCACATATTTTTCAAGAATTCATCATTGCTGCAAGAAAGTATGTTCCGGGGACATCAAAATGCACAAATTTCCAAATTTCAATAATTTTTTATTTTTCATGTTTATTTCTTAATGGTATAATTACATGAATATCTTATTATATCCTTATTTGTATATGGGTGACAGGCCTACTGATGTACCGAACACTCAAAAAAAATCGGTAACGCACCACAGTGCATACCTCTTAGGTGGTGTGGAAATGCAGAGGCAGTTTCCAAATTTTTTATTTATTTATTGTTTTAGTTTGTATTGAACTTTGCGCTAGTCTTTATTTCTGTTTGTACCGATATAATAGAATTTAAGTTAACTGCTCTTGTATTTTTTAATTTCTACCATAACAATATGCGTCTCTCAGTATCTTTAACATTATACAAACCTAGCTAGAACTAACTGGAGCAACTGTGAGTCAGTCAGCAGCGATAGAAATGAAAGTAGTAGAACTCTTCGATCCAGTTCCATCAGTGATTTTTTCCAGTTGGATGAAAAGCTGGCGACCAAAGCTTAACTGCGGTGATCTTGCTTACGTAGCTCATCTATCTGTCCTTTTTCTCAAAAATGCTCACCATCTTACAAACTATTTGAGGCCACCAAAAAAGGAGGAGCAGTATTTCGTCGATGTAATCAGCACGGCACGCACCGCTCACGAAATAGCTGCTTGCAATGAGTCCCAATATCTAAGCAAAATAAGAAGAGGATGAATAACTAATATTTCGAAACGAAAACTCCTAGTATGTAGAAATCTCTTGACTTACATCTTCAAAGCTTGTGGTATCACATAAGTTGATATCAGAATATCAGTTGAATGAATCAAACATTGCTATTAAATCAAAACCATCCCGAATGCTCATCTCAAAATTTTATGCTCATAAAAAATTTAGAAATACTGAAGTAAATGAAGCTAAAAGTTTTAAATTAATAAATTATTATTAACTCCGTATTAAATGAACTCTTCGGTCGGAACTGTAGCAGTCCATCTTGCAATTCGTGCGATACGTTCTTCCAATTCTGTTTTCGCAGGAGTCTCTTGATATATGCCTGCGACAGGATGCCACAAAAGTTTCAAATCATTACTAAGTGGATAAGAAACAACTATTAATATAAAAATATTTTAGTACTATCGAATTTGGTTCACGTTTCTATTACAATTAGCTATTATAAACAAAGAATTTTAATTTACTGAGTTTTACGGAAAATAACACTTCACACTTGCAATTTACTCTGATTTGTTGACTTTATTATACAATGAATTAAAATTTTGCCACTCGTCGATCTTCATAACAAATTAATAACACTTTAAGCTTGCAGAGATTGTTTATCTTATCTGTTGATTTTATTATGCAATTAATTAAACTCCCTTACAAATGCAACCTTTACATTTAATTTACTTCTCCTTGTTATTGTGGTTTTAGTTATTTCTTTTTTGGCACTGTTGATATTTCGCCTACCAAAACTTCCAGCAACTATACACGGATCAATGGATTGTTGGCATTGGCCTGCTTTCACCGGTATCTGGTGTTGTATGTCGCGATCGCAATTTCCACTTCCGTTTGACAAGAACTTTCAAGGCCAGTATTATTGTTTTTATAATACTACTCCGCGAGTGAGTCAAGGCCAAGTTCGCATTAATGCAACCACAGCACTTTGCTTGGTAAGCCCGAAGCTTTAGTTTAATTTGGTTTAGTCAAGCTTTGGTTTAATTAACTTCCAAAGCTAAGGTAGCAACCAGAAAACTTCGCATGGAATGGATTGTGGAAGCTGGCATTTAGTAGCGAGTTTCCAAATCCTAAAATCCATAGCGCGTGGCGACTGGAGTGGATTGTGGAAGCTAGCTTTCATTAGCAAGCTTCCAAACCATTAAATCGCTTGGTTTGAAATAACCAACGATCAGAATCCACACGCGGAAGAATTAAATTGAGAACGATTTTCTTCCGCGTATTGATTCTGCGAATATTACAATTTTAATATTGCGAAATAATGGAAATTGCGAAACACGGCATACTGACCCATTCAGTTCGGTCGACGTCTGTGTCGACCGTGCTAACGTGGAATCTAGAAAAGATTCCAACGAGAGTGTTGTAGAAAAATCTAAACGACGCGGTCGTCTTTCTTAAATCGCGTATCAAGTCGCGATTAAGTAACCTGTAAATAAAAGTTAAGTTAGTTTAAAATAAGTGTTAAAATTAAAGTTAGCGTTAGCACGGAAAGTGAGTGAAAAATAATAAAGGAAGATATACTAAAAATCCTAACGCAAGGAGTTTTTTTATTTCAACTGAACCAGAAAGAAGACCACCCAGAACTAAATACAACATATTGGCGCAGCCGGAATTTTCGAGCCGAGGATCGCTCGAATAAAGGAAAAAGTAAGTAACAATAAAATACGGAAATTAAAAATAAGAATAGCAGCTTAGATTACTTAAAAGAGAAGTGAAAAAATAAATATGTGAAATACGAAAATTAAAAATAAGAATAGCAGCTTAGATTAGTTAAAAGATAAGTGATATAACAAAGATTAGTAGCTTAGGAAAAAGCAGGAAGTGAAAAGGAAAAGTTATAAGTTATAAGCTAGTTAAAATTAAAAGTTAAGAGCAAGTGATCGTATATGCGAAAAACAAGTTTAAGAGAAAAAAAAGGAAAATTGGCAAAAAAGTGAAATAATAAGTTCAGGAAAAATTAAAACAGTGAAAGTAAAAAAGTGAAAAATAAAAGTAGAATCAAATAATAAGGAAAAGTGAAAAGGATAGTAATAGAATTGAAAGAATTTAATTCTATTATTATATCAAATATATTATTTTATATATATTATATAAAACATAAAATAACTTTCAGGTCCCAAATTCATCGGTTAAATCAAAAGGATGCTAGCTTAATTGCAAGGCAAACTTATCTGTCCAATAGCATTAGCTGGACAAAATCTTTGCTGAGGTCGACCCATTTCACTCGGGAAGTCATTCTTATATTTTTATAATTATAGGATAAAGTATTAGAGAAAATAGGAAGTTTTTGTTGTTTTTTTTAAAGGAAAATTAAGATTATCAAGAAATAAAAGTGATAGTGTTTTTTTTGTTTTAGTCTAAACTTAAAAGTGTGAAATAGGGAACTATATAAAAAAAAATCCCTAAGGCAAATTGAATTGGAATCTAATGCGGAATCAGATAATTTTAGATTTAATAAGGAAACAAGTTTTAATTTAATTTTAAAACAAACAAATGCAAATTAAGAAATAGAGAATTTGTAATTTGCCGACCTTAAAACAAAAAAAAAAAGTGAAAGAAAAAACCAATAGGTGAACAAAACGCAAGGAAACGTTAGTACAGAAACTGTGGAATTAGTGAAAAGTAAAGTAGGTTCGCTAATAAAAATAACTACAGATTTAAAATAATCAAATTATACATTTATTTAACAGCATTTTAATTTTCAGCGTTAGCAGTCGGTTCAAGTTCCGAATGCCAACAAATCAGCAGATATCGTGGTGAAAGATACTGGTTTATGTGCTAGTTATCTTTCGTTAATGCCAGTAGTCAACAGTAACGATTTAAACGTCGCCAACATTAACAAATACAAATTTTTGCGATTTTTTTTTTAATTAACGATATTGGTCACTGTGAGACAAATTGGCGAAAATCATAATAATTTTGCTAACTTAAATAGATTCTATTTAAAGTGGAAAAGTTCAAATGATAAATTTCCCCAAATTGTTAAAACAGGAAACCAATCCAATACTAAAACAAACAAAAAAAAAGGGTAATAATCGGAATTACAATAAATTAAAACACTAAAAATAATTTTTTTTGTTATTAAAAATAACAAATTTAAAGGTTAAACAATTAAAGTACGGAGCTTAGAGACTTCATATCGTTTGGAGAATCAAAGCCAAGTTAACTTCGTTGTTTCAATAACACAATTACAATTGCTGGCTGATAAAAAACAAGCAAAGTTAGATTCGTTGTTTCAAATAACAAGCAATTATAATTGCTTGCTGATGAAAACAATTAATGATAGCAAGCAATTAACAAAAAAATAACTCGAACGAGCTCACTAGGTTAATCGTCCGAATACGAGATTGCAAACGTTGCAGTTGTGTTGGCCGCTAAAAACAGCTAAATTTTAATTGTTTCTCAGTCTAAAGTACTATGAGTAGTATAAAGAATTAAACGTTTTAAGGAACGATTAAGGATAATCGATGTCGCTAAGTAGGCGCTTGAATAAAGTTTTAAGTACGAGAATTGGGAAAAATTATCATAACTGAAATATTAATAGAATAAAAAACAACTAAATTATATGTCGTTCGTTTAATTCATGGCCGAGTCATTACAGGAGCAATCTTACTTAGAATTAGATAGAGCACATAAAGAACTGAAACGCCAGTTAGGGGAATTTATATCCAGGATTTGGGCGACTTTAAAAGAGACAGTAGGCAACAAGGAAAACTTAGAATTGATAAAGTCTAGAGTAGGGGACCTAAAAGACCATACAAGTGTAGAAAAAGCAGATGCAATAGTAGAGGAATTACTTAAATTCCTAAACCAGATAATAGAGAATAAGACAGAAGATTCAAAGACATGGGAATTAGAGTTTAACGCGTTAAGAAATAGATACGACAATTATTTAGTAAATAAAGAGTTTCAGGAAGACTTACTAGCGAACTTAGAAAGCGAGAACGTGAAACTAAGGAAATTATTAGAGAAGAAAGGCTTAACCGAAGAAACATTAAATATAACGTTAGAACAGGAATCGGCACAAAAATCAAGAGAAGACTGTGCATCCTTAGAGAAGGCGAATTCAAGAATACAAGAATTGAAAGAGGAAAACAGACGCCTAAAACAGGAGATCGCGCTAGTGAACGACCAAACACTATAACATAAGGAAGCTATCCCAGCCATAGTCAATCCAGAGGAGTATAACTCAATTTCATTTCCTGCATTCAGACCATCAGGAACACAATCAAGCAAAATGGGTATCGCAGAAATAGCAAAAATAATAAGCAGTATTGTCCCACTGTTTTCAGGGAGACAGTCACCAGATTTAAGAGGTGAGGTGTATAAGTTCATACAGGCGTGCAAGTTGGCTACAAATGAACCAACTGAAGCAAATACACCACTTTACATAGAATGCATCAAACAAAGATTATATGGAGACGCTAATGATCTTGTAGGCACACAACATGTCAACACTCTAGAGGAATTATACCTAGCGATACGAAGAGTCTACCTACCAACAGCTGCATTAGACGTAACGTTGTCAGAACTCCAGAATTGCAGCCAGTTGCACAATGAGGACGTTCGGCAGTTCGCAAGACGCCTCAACATGAAAAAAACACAGGCATTGCAAATAGTGAAAGACACATATAAGGGAGTAGGTGACAGCGCACTTGTATCCATGGTAACGACATCGGCAAATAAGGCGTTTAGAACAGGGTTAACAGATGCAACGTTACGAACGCACATGTTAAATGTGAAAGGGAAAAGTATTGAGGAAATGACTGAAATAGCAGTAAACACGCTGGTGGAAATACAAAGAAGTAACTCCATTCATCAACCCAATATTACACCAATATTTAATATGAATTCCATCGAACCCTATACAAGACCTCCTGTAAATAATCGCGTGGGTTACCAGAGACCAGAAGAAAGGCTTAACGTTTCGAGAGAAACCACAAGAGAAAATAATTTGTTCATTCTGCAATAAACATGGGCATACGCGAGAAAAGTGTTTAACTAGGGAAAACACACCGTACTGCCAAAAGTGTTTAAAATATGGACACGAGACGAACTGGAGATGCAACAACAGGAGCGGTCAGAGCAACGTAAATCAAGGGTCTAATAATCGGAACAAGGGAAATCAACAATGGAACAGACCACAGCAGAATTGGCAATCTAACCATGTCCAACCGAATTGGCAACCAAACCAACCGGAGCCAAATAGGCAACAAAAACAAGTACAATCAAACTCAATCAAACAAGTACAATCAAACACCCAAAACCGAATCCATTTAAGGGGGTTCAAGGGAATCAGAATACTGTGAATACGCCGAAGGGCACGAATCAAACAATATGTCATTGGTGTAACAGACCAGGACATATAGTAGCGAACTGTACAGCTAAAAAAAGTTGGGAGACTCTGCAGAATAATCAGCAGGGAAACCGGCAAGGGCCCAGACAAGGCCAATAATCTGGGATCCCAACCATAATAGAAATTTAAGGCCAAAGGAAGTAGTAACCGTACGTCCAACATCGGAAGAGATCGTGGATACGTTACAGACTTCAGATATATTAGGAGCTAATAAAGCTAAAAATATGGGGTACAATTTTAATAATAAAATAAAAATTATCAAACAGAATGATAAAGTAAATGCTTTAAATGAAGCAGTCAGTAAAATAACGAATAAAGCAAACAAAATAATAGAAATGGGAGCACAGTTTTTAATAATCACCTTGCTAATTATAGAGTTAGCATCTTGATTGTAAAAACAATATGTCTCAATTTTCAACGTTATAAAGCAAGGAGCGCTAGTCTTAATATATTAGAATATATTACAGATATAAAGGCACTTGCAAATAAAATAAAACTAAAAGTATTAGCAAAATTCAACATTTTTATGACACAATTACAGGACAAGAAAACAATACGTTCGTGGTTAACGAATAATTTGAATAATAATTATAAAAACACCATAAAGGAAGTATCCAACTGGGATTCAGCCACGTTAAGTGATGTGTTCATTGAAATACCTTGTGTAGAGGCGAGAAATGGAAAACTCATTTTACTGGTGGATACAGGAGCGGATACAAGCCTAGTAAAAGAATGCGCATTAAAGGAAGATGCCATCATAAATGAAAAGGTTAAGAAAGAATTAAGTGGAGCATTTGGAGGCTGTATAACCACAATAGGGTCCACTAGCATATGCCATGATGAGGTACAGCCCTTACGTTTAACGCTACACGTTGTGTCACTTAAACAAGGGGTACCGGCGGACGGCATACTGGGTAGAGACAATATGTGGAACAGATCCATTAAAACCAAAACCATTAAAACCAATCGCCCCGATTTAATAGCAATCGATTCGCGTAGAAAGCCTTTCTATCTTTTAGTGGCACTTGAAGCAGCAAACAACTTTCTCTCGTGTGCCTGGACTCCAGCCGTTACGTCGCGGCATGGATAATGGAGTGAGATGTCGCATTAAAATTTGTGCACTTAATAGGGTTGTAAATTTTCGAAAAGCACATGGACATAACGGTCAGATCCGAGTGGACCTCCACCCGCCCCCGCAGAGTTTTCCATAACATCCAGTCCCATTGCAGAAACTGTAACACTTTCACTCCACACCGAAGCCACCCACCCCACTTACACACACACACTCTGGTGGGGGACTGGCTTCTTTTATGTCAAGTCTCTAAAACCTCAATAGATGTGGTTTAGCCGCAGGCATCCGGTGTGTTGAGTGGATAATCTGCTGTGCTAATTAATTTATTCATCTCGGTTTCTGAGCGCAGCGTAGGTTGTGGTTAGCGAAGAATATGATGATGATGGGAAACTGTGCTTAGAATCGAAACTTAATTAATCTAGGAACGTGGTGGAGCTTCAGGTTGATCGTTTTCGCGAGTTGTGTTTCAAGCAATGGATCGCAAAATGGTTGCCGTGGTTGGTTTCGTTTCGCACGATTTGCACGCTCACTGCATAATCAGTAATAAGAGCAGAAGACGGAGAGAGAGAGAAGGGACTCAAAGATAGATACTGAAGCTGAAAGTCCACTGAAGTCAGTCTGCCTCTTTCCAGGGGCGGTGGTGTTATACCCCCTCCACCACCCCTCTACAGTTGATGCCTCTACCTTCCATTATCTTCGCTGTTTCCACCTCTCGTGGAGTTCACTAAAGTACTTCTACTTAAAATTGTAAAGAAATCCATCTTCATTTACATTATATCGCTATAATACTGTCCGCTCCACAGCGCATCATCGTCTCCCTTCGGTTGTCTTCAGTTGCTTCTCTCCTTCGTTCCTTTCCTCGGTCAATTAACGGTTTTCATTCATCATCACTTCTTCTGTTCCTTCGTCCAGTTTTTTGGTTGCTTTTGCTTTTTTGTTTAGTGTTTTGCAAATTATATCATTTGTCATGTACTGGAAATAAAATAAATTTTGCATTCGTTGCAAAATAATCCTGACATCATCCGGCTTCGTTTTGCACTCTTTTTATCCGCTGCTGTGTTTTTCTCCTTCGTTTCTTCTTCTTCGCTTCGTGACATGTCACTCGCCGCACTGCACAAAATAAAGTTAGGAGCTCAACGCCATTTTTTACATATTTCAGAGGATAATAAAATGAACGAGAATTCAGAAAGAGTGGCCTGGCCGAAGCTCATGCACCATAGAATAAATTTGTAGTTGAATTCAGTGGGCGGATTACTCCCATATTTTGTGGGTCGAATTGCTCTGATACATTAAATCCGGGAATAGAAATTCAACTTTAGATCTGGACTACTAGCTGCGAAATGCATCTTCCAAATCCGAGGGATTGTTTTTAGTTGCTAGTAATCCGGGAATAGAAATTCAACTTTAGATCTGGACTACTAGCTGCGAAATGCACCTTCCAAATCCGAGGGATTGTTTTTAGTTGCTAGTAATGTCGGAAACTGAGTTTGTATTCGTTTTTTATTTCCCCTTGTGACCATAACCCGAATTTTCTGTGATCGGAACTTCAGTTAACAAAGGAATTCAGTTTTCTCAGTGTATTTGAGAGAACATCGCCTTGCGATGGAGTGTTACGATGAGCTGTCCAGGAGATTTGGATCTGGATTTATGAATGCGATTTTCATAAAGCGTGTCAGTAACAAATGTCAGTTAGTAGAAGACGACAACATTAACGGAGACAAGGACAAAGGAACCATAAACTGATGTTGAGAAGTGAAATCAGTTGGTACCTCGTAACAGCACTAAACGTCACTCTATTCGATGCTCGAGGACAAACGAATTCCAAATGTTTCAATGGGGTTTAGTTAATCATTATTATAAATTTACTCAGTCTGCTGCTATGCAAAATAAGAAAATACTCCATCCTGTGGACCATTCTATATCCGTACATATTTTAAAGGTAACTTAAAATAGTGAAATCATTGCATCGATGCAATCATCGACTAAGTTTTTAATTTTTGTATGTGCAAATGTTCCTCTTATTTTAGAGGCCATTCGCTACCGCTTCTGCTTCCTCGTTTCCCCCTCAGAGGGCAACCATCCATCTCCATCCATCCAACTCCATCTGGCAATTGTTGTGGCTGTTGGTGCGCTGGTGGTCCCATTAAACCTCTCGCTTCCAGCCAAAGCATGTTCAACTTACACTTTCGCTAAATATAGGTTTCTGAGCAAAGATATTTACAGCTTTTCCTTTCCTCCCATCTTTTTTTGTACTTTCCTCGCATCTTTTTTATTACTTTTACTCTGTGTATTTTAGTGGGTTTCTAGTTCCTCCTCTTCCTCTGGGTGTGTGTTTAGTGTTCGTTCTCATCGGACAGGCATTCAGTATCGCGTGTAGCGTGTTTGTAATCCTCAGTAAGGAAATTTAGTTGGAATCATTGAGATTTTTATCCCTACTGGTTTTGCTAGTTTCATGTTTCCACTCGTCGTACTTCGAAATCTGTCCAACTCAGTCATTTTCTGTTTCTACTGTAAAAGGCTAGACTGTATTTTATTTACAGATTTAAGGTGCAGATAGACTCATATACAAACTTGCAGATGTGACGACAGATAGTTTTCTAAGTATCACTCTTGCCCAGAGGCGCAGCAGGACGATGTTGCAACACGTGATGAGAGGGGATCAAGCGATAAGCTCCCAAGTTGAACCTGAAACCTGGGAGCACCCGCGGAACCGTCGTCGAAATGGAAGCACGGCGGCGATATCAACAACTACAAGCTTCTAGATGCCCCGATAAGAAGAATTCTGCTGCGAGTTTAAAGGAGGAGAGTCCGACGTAGTCCATGTATTATGATTTTTGACTTATCTCCTTCTTTGATGACGGAAATGTAAGAATGAAGGTGGATGTGTCAAAATAGAATGGTTCGGTTGGAGTTTCTGTCCTTCTTCTGAATCGTAAATGGAATGTTTTAAACGTAACTTAATTCTTTAGTCTGTCGTCTGTTTTTAGCTGGGCACTCTGTTCTTTCAACACGAATATAAAAGGCAGCGTTGGTAGCTCGGCAATCCTCGGACTTTCCAGCACTGAGGTGCAATGAGCGGTGACTGGCCCCGCCTGGCGGCCTTGAGTTGGCAGCGTTGCCATTAATTAAAAGTGCTTTCAATTGTTATCGTCATCTAGTGTATTGTGTTTTACACACGATCCCCCGCTTAATAATAGCAAATCACAGAAACGATTGCATTCCGCGCGGTTGACGCGACTTCACTGGGCTGCGATGTGAGGAAATTTTAATTAAAAAACCCCCGCCAAGTGGCTTCCTTTGCCGCGGTTGCCGGGGTTCGGTTTACTGCAATGAGTGGCAACGCTACACCCGAATTTGGGCAGATAAGCAATCAAATTTATTTGTTTAAACTACTGTCGCCCTGTCAGTCACGCTCAATAAAAGCTTAACGCTATTTAATGAAAATAAAGAGTTTATAATTAATTTGCCTTTGCTAAGCATCAAAAATATAGAAGATAAAAGAAACCAAAATAACAACAATTGAAGCAAGAACAGTTAGAATAACGCCGTTAAAAATGAAAACTAAAGTTATGACTGTGGTAGTTCATAAACAAGAGATTGCACCAGGAGTCTACCTGGGAGAAACACTAGCAAATGTGGAAAACAAAGAGGTTAAAGTACCAATCCTAAATTCAACGGTAAAAGATTTCATTCTTAGTGACAACTTTGTACCGAGATTTAGTGATTTCCACAAATACAAGCTAAGTGATGTTTCGGACAATCAATGGACTACCATCAACAGTATAAGTAATGCGAACATAACGCAACGCCTGAACATTTTAATGAACGATTTAGAATTGGATCCTTCCTTAAACCAAGAGGAAAAGGAATCCATAACAAAGCTATGTGCGAAGTATAATGATATTTTTCTTTTAGAGGGTGACAAATTGACATACACCCCAGTACTAGCACATAAAATTCCAATAAAGGTGGATCAGCCACCAATTCATCAAAAACAGTACCGTATTCCTCAGACACATAGAGAAGAGATGAATAGGCAAATTCACAAATTACTAGAGGAGGATTTAATATCCCCAAGCGTATCTACATGGAACTCGCCACTACTTCTAGTTCCAAAGAAGAGTGGAAAAGATGGAGAAAAGAAATGGCGCTTAGTTATAGATTATAGGAAAGTAAATGATGCCACAATTAAACAAGTTTTCCCACTGTCTAGAATAGATGAGATATTGGATCAGTTAGGCAGTAGTAGATATTTTTCGACGTTAGACTTGGCAAGTGGGTACCACCAAGTCCTAATGGATAGTGCAGACAAGGAAAAGACCGCATTTAGTTCAGCGTTAGGACATTTTGAGTTCAACCGGATGCCTTTTGGTTTAACCGGCGCCCCAGCGACGTTCCAACGTCTAATGAATCATATCCTGACAGGACTTCAGGGTATGGATTGTTTTGTTTATTTAGACGACATAGTCGTATATGCAACAAACCTGGGACAGCATGAAGAAAGGTTAAGTACGGTTTTCGAAGTCATTAGGGAATACAACTTAAAATTAAACATTAGCAAATGCCAATTTCTACGACGAGAAGTCGTATATTTAGCGCACAAGTGTTCAGAACATGGAGCACTTCCAGACCCTAGCAAGGTGGAGTGCGTTAAAAACATTCCGCCTCCTAAAAATAAAAAGGAAGTACAAGCCTTCCTAGGCCTTGTTAATTATTATAGAAAATTTATACCGGGAACCGCAAAAATAGCACTGCCCATTAACAAATTGTTAAGAAAAGACGCTAAGTTTGTCTGGACAGAAGGCTGTCAGAGAGCGTTTGAACTATTAAAAGAATCGGTTATGTCACCACCAGTGTTAGCATACCCAGATTTTTCAAAAGAATTTCTTTTAACTACCGACGCAAGTAATGAAGCGTTAGGCGCGGTCCTTTCTCAAGGAAACGTAGGCGAGGATAGGCCAATAGCTTTCGCTAGCCGAGCGCTAAGCGACACAGAACAAAGATATTCCCCAATAGAAAAGGAATTTTTAGCAATAGTCTGGGCGACAAAAAATTACAGGGCATATCTCTTAGGCAGACATTTTAAAATATTTACTGATCACCAACCGTTAAAGGGAATAGCGAATTTAAAGGATCAAACTTCTAGACTGGCAAGATTCAGACACAAGTTGTCAGAGTATGATTTCGAAATCATATATAAGCCAGGCAAGAAAAATTTGAACGCAGACGCGTTGAGTAGAATTCCACAAAATCGTAATGTAGTAACAGCAGTCCAGACCCGCTCTAGAACAAAAAAAATAGAAATAAAAAACCAAGGAGGTAGTGATGAAACGAGTACAAGTACGACGCCTGTAGAACCTGACACTTCAGGCATACCTCAAAAACCATTTTATTAGAAAATCAAAGACAAATAGAGACTGTCATCAAAGATTTTCATAATACACCATTAGGAGGTCACCAGGGAGCAGTGAAAACTTACCTGCGAATCAGGCAACAATATAGGTGGCCAGGGATGCAAAGGCAAATAAAGGATTATGTAAAAAACTGTCCTAAATGTCAAGCGAATAAAAGTTCGAAATTAACAAAAATGCCCATGGTGCTGACAGATACACCAATGAGGCCATTTGATAAAGTCTACATGGACATAGTTGGTATTTTACCAGAAACTGTGTCCGGAAATAAGTACATTCTGACTTTTCAGGATGATTTTTCGAAATTTATGGCATGTACAGCTATCCCAGACGCGGAAGCAAGTACTGTTGCAAGGGCGGAATTCCGAGAATTCTAATTACCGATAACGGAACTAATTTCATTTCGAAATTGTTCTCGGACACATGCAAATTGTTAGGCATTAAAAAATTGCATATAACGCCATATCATCCACAAGCTAATGGCTCCCTAGAGAGAAGCCATAGACCTTTAGCGGAATATTTGAGGAGTTTTGCTAAAGAAGACGGGTCGAATTGGGATCAATGGTTAACGGCAGCTATGCACGTTCACAACCACACACCCCACATTACGACTAAGCAAACACCTTTCCGCACTTTATTCGGATTTGATACAGAGATGCCGACTAACTTAAAAAGGAAGTGTAGTCCGGTATATAATGCCGAAGATCCGAATAAAGTTTTGAAGTTCCAAATTCAAAGAGCTCACGAAATAGTGAGGAAAAATCAGGAAATGGCTAAAAGGGTAGCCAAAAATCAGTATGACAATAAATTAAATGTAGTAGAGTTTAAAGTAGGAGATAGTGTACTAATTAAGAATCAGACTAGGAAAAATAAATTTTCGCCAATATGGGTAGGACCATATAAGGTAGTAGGGATCAAAAGTCAAATTACTACAGTTTTAAATATTAAGGGAAGGGAAAAACCTTTCCACAATAACTTACTCAAGTTATATAGTAGCAATAAAGAAGGAAATAGGATTATTTAGACAATTAAGTGGGAGTACATTAGAATAACTTAAAATAAGGAAATAGGATAGAATCACTGAAAATAAGGTTTAGGAGAAAATTAAGTTAATTTAACCATAATAGGTACATTATTAGGATTAGGATATAATAGATACATATATATCATAGGAAGGAAGCACTGATAAAAATTTAAATAGTAGAATTTAGAAAGAGTTTTCTCCTTTTATAGATACACGAAAGGTTACGTAATCAACGTCGCAAAGCAAAACAAACGAAATGACAACCGAAACGACCACAAAGTAGCGCAAGTAGAGTACTTACTGCGCACCATCGAAATCCAAGCCGCAATACAAGCTAGCCTAGTAGAAATACAAGGAAAACAAGAGTTGGAGATGCTGGTACTGGATGATTTGTACAGGGGAACGCTGCACCCGTCCTTATTACAAGGGAAAGACTTGAAAGACCAGATAGAAAAACTGGATCTTACCAGCAAAGCAAAATGCTGTCAACACTCAGAGAGGTGCGCAAACAATGGGCGGAAACCAGTACTGAGGCGCGCAGACCCCGAGTAGTAACAATTGCTGAGGTGCCCAACGAAGGAGCGGAAACTAATGCTGAGCGTCAGTTCAACGCAAGTGTCTGAAACCAGAGACAACCTAAGCGACGAAAGCATCAAATAAATGAATTTGTTTTGTAACTTAACCAATAAATATTAGCCTCGGAAATTTTGTTGTATTTTTCTGTAGTGTATCCCATCTGTAGTGTATCGTATCTGAAAGGGGCACAGCCCAACAACGGTAAGAAAAAAGCAACCATCGACAGCCACAGCAAAAGTAAAAGCTTATATATAAATTTAAAAGATTAAAAATATTGCGTGCATATCACGAAACCAGAAGACAACACCTAGAAAGAACTATAACGGATTGAAACCGAAAAAAAAAAAAAAAAAAGGGTCGAAATAAAATTTTTAATTTTTTTTTATTATTGCATTATTCATAAAATAAAACACATCGACTAATCGATCAGCTCTTGTAGGCAGGGGTATAGCGCGGGCAGCTCCGGCCAGGCTCGGCGCAACGTCTGGAGTGTTCCAACGAAGAACAGGAGCCACTCCTCTGTGGGGTTAGCCCCAAGGACGTCTTCAAGTTGAATCAGCACGGGGATGATGGGCTCCAAATCCTATGCATCAGTCCTGATGAAGGCTAGCAACTCCTTGATGTACAGTCCAACCGGAAACAGGTAATAGGGGATAGGGTAGCGCGGCATCCTAGCGAATGGGTTTAACTTTAACTACTTAAAGGTTACTAAATGAAATCACTATAGCACCAAGCGTTTTTATAGGCGCGAGTACAACAGAACACGAACCCGGAAATTTCGTACGTAAAACGAAAACACAAAAAATTTTCAGCGTAGCTTGCAATAAAATTAAATTTTACTATTTTTGCAATTACAAAAAGGAAGATATTTAGGTCGCGCGTGTGTCATATACCCTAAACGAAATAAGTACGCACACGATGGTACTAGATAAATTGGGAATAATATGCGGTACATGTAACTAGCTGTTCCGTTAAATAGACAGCCATAACTTTGCATTTGCAATTATGTTAATAAATGCACATGTAAGAATATGCCTGAAGAGTTAGTTCAGGCATTTGACATTTACACATACTATACATATGTAAACACTCGCACCAAATGCTATATATCATAAGAAGAAAAGAATTCAGAGAAAAAAAAGAAAAATGAAAATTTTTTCTATTTTTTAAATAATGAAGTGTAGTAGTAAAAGTTAGCACATGAATATGCAATGTAAAACATTAACGTATAACGTTAATAACAAGCAAGACAAAGGCTAAGAATTGAGCGATTAACGCAAGCGCTGACACAAATCAGGTGCAAAAGTAGAGGTCAGGTAGAAAAGTAGAATCAGGTACAAAAACACCAAAGGTGAACAACAAAATAGGCGGACAAATTAAGAAACTAATAATAAAAATAATAGTAAAACAAAGACATAATGTAACCGTTGTTATACACATAAATATATAGACAATAGTTAAAGTACATTTACAAATGTACACATATACACATATAAAAATAATTTAAAACTTAACTTACTTGTAATTCAGAATAAGATATGAAACTAAGAACATTAAAAGAAATAGGAAAGAATATATAATTATTAAGGGAAAGGAAAAAGAATTGCACTTAACTTTTACAAAATAACATAATAAGGTATTGATTAAAAAGAAGAATAAAATCGTACATTAAAATAAGAAAGAAATTACATAAATATTGTAATTGCGTAAAAAAATAACGTTATTAAAATACATTAATAGAATTTTAATTGAAAGTCAACACATTCTAAATTTATAAGAAACACATTATATTCAACGAAATATAAATAAATATATTGTAAAAACAGAAATAAACATCAACAATATGTAGAAATTGAATGTAATGTACAATATACAAGAAGAATCCAGCATGCAGGGAAGCTGACCTGAGTGCCGATGTACACCCATCACAACAGCAAAAGTGCAACAACACACAGCAGCACTTAGACAACAGGGCGACAATTAGCGCCCAACCAACTAGAAGGGGGAAGGGTAGCTGGAACAGCTGATCAGCGCAGCAACAACAAACATCGCAACGAAAAGATGGGACAGTTGCAACAATCAAACATATCAATGCAACAAGACAACAACATTAAACAAAAGCACGAAACTACCTTCAAAGAGATCCGACAGCAGCAACAGGTGAACGTCAATATTATCGAGTGATAGCGGTGAGAAATACACAGTACCTTGAGGTCACGTGGAGACCGAAACCACCGCAATGAGAAACGCAACAGAATAGACCTAACCCATCTGCAGCAGCTAATTTCCAGTGTCTGCGCAAATGCGAAATCCTCATGAATCATGATGGCAGCCTAGCGGCTTAACTTCCAACGAAAGTTACGTTGAGCTAAAGGATAGCATCACGACGTCGCGGCGATGAAACAGTTAGCAGACAACTACTAATGCGGTCATTCACAGTTCGCCAGATAAATTTATGGTACACCATCCCGTGGCACAAATCACACTCTACAACAGTACCTCAAGAGATAACGATTTAAAACACATCATCACTGTCGACAAGGAAAATGTTGAAGATGTTTAGCAAGATGTTACACATGATGATCTTGGTAACATCTCAACCATCAACTACCGTGAAGCGAAAGACAATTGGTCCCAATTGCGGGACAACGATACTACCGACACCAAACAACTACATCTGATCATCAAGCATAACACACAACACGTCAGCTACCCAGCAGCAACATTCCCACAATACATCGAGAAGAAGACATCGAGACAACGGGGTGTACATCAACATCAAAAGCAACATCTACATCAAACCCATCATCAACAACAACAAGAACATCAACATCATCCATCAACCATCCTCAACCTACACGAAGAATGACACCGAAGAAGGTCACCGGTCATATTATTGTATTATTATTGTAATAAGTTTTTATTGCAATTCTTATTAATAATTAATTAATATTGACATCGCACATATTCAGAAAATGAAATACACTAATATACATAAGTAGACGATAAGTACAACCATACTAAACATACGACCACCCACAATTCAACAAGTCATAAATGTACAAGAAAAATTTAATATCGTCTCGTACGATACTAAATTTTTCTTCCCCCAGGGTGGAGGGATGTTGTATGTCGGGATCGCAATTTCCACTTCCGTTTGACAAGAACTGAAACGACCTTTTTGCCTCGGTTCTACTGAGGCGGTGTTTCTTTATAAGGTCCGTGGACCTGGTCTATAGCCGGGGTATTCTCAGGGTTGTCCAGGGTCGTATATCAAGAAATTTATATTGAAAGACGGGACCTATGTTCGATGTTATTTACAAAGTTTATTCTTCTAATTCAACTCTTAAGTTCTAATCCTTATCCACTAACAATGATTCTTAGTCTTAACAATGGTTTTTAAGAACGTGTCGTTGCACTAGGCAACCGTATGCTGTTGCAGTGGAAAACTGCGTGCTGCTGTGGTACAAAAAAAACTGTTCGTTGTTGTGGCGGCGGAAGCTGTGGTGCAGGGAGGTGGAGCCGGTCGCGTCTGCTACGTTCGTGTGCTCAGCGGCTAGCGATCGCGTGTTGTTCTTTGGGTTACTAATGCGATTGCGGTGACGATGTCTTCCCGAATTCGAATTAGTCGCTGTCTGTGGTTCTGCGTGAGAAGGAAATACAAAGCTGGTTACGTTTTGTGTCGTGAGACCATTGGCAAAGGCAATCACTAGAGGAAGAGAGGTTGCAAGAGAGAGAGGCGTCATGATCCTGCAAGAACAGCAACCCGATTCATTTAAACCAGCTTACTGAACTCTCAGAATCATCGCCTCAGCCGCAACATGAGCGATTCATTTAAACCACACATGATGAAGCTTCAGAAACGAGAGCGGCTGCAGAGAGGAGAGGAAAAGAGGTTGCAAGAGAGAGAGCCGTCATGATCCTGCCAGAACAGCAACCCGATTCATTTAAACCAGCTTACTGAACTCTCAGAATCATCGCCTCAGCCGCAACATGAGCGATTCATTTAAACCACACATGATGAAGCTTCAGAAACGAGAGCGGCTGCAGAGAGGAGAGGAAGAGAGGTTGCAAGAGAGAGAGCCGTCATGATCCTGCGAGAACAGCAAACCGATTCATTTAAACCAGCTTACTGAACTCTCAGGTTCATCGCTTCAGCCGCAACATGAGCGATTCATTTAAACCACACATGATGAAGCTTCAGAAACGAGAGCGGCTGCAGAGAGGAGAGGAAGAGAGGTTGCAAGAGAGAGATAGCCGTCATGATCCTGCAAGAACAGCAACCGATTCATTTAAACCAGCTGACTGAGCTCTCAGGTTCATCGCTTCAGCCGCAACATGAGCGATTCATTTAAACCACACATGATGAAGCTTCAGAAACGAGAGCGGCTGCGGAGAGGAGAGGAAGAGAGGTTGAAAGAGGGAGAACCGTCATGATCCTGCAAGAACAGCAACCCGATTCATTTAAACCAGCTTACTGAACTCTCAGAATCATCGCCTCAGCCGCAACATGAGCGATTCATTTAAACCACACATGATGAAGCTTCAGAAACGAGAGCGGCTGCAGAGAGGAGAGGAAGGGAGGTTGCAAGAGAGAGAGCCGTCATGGTCCTGCGAGAACAGCAAACCGATTCATTTAAACCAGCTTACTGAACTCTCAGATTCATCGTTTCGGCTTCAACATGAGCGATTCATTTAAACCACACATGATGAAGCTTCAGGAACGAGAGCGGCTGTAGAGAGGAGAGGAAAGGAGAAGAGAGAGCGAGCGATACCAACTACTAGTTTTTACCAACTACCGATGCCGTGGTTCACGAAAGACTGAAGATCTGTATGTTGTATCGTCCTATTTATGTCACTCGACTGTTTTCTTGTTCCAAGCGTTCACCTGTTTCCTTCGCCACAACACATATAATGCTATCTTATTCTAACTCGTTATGAAAGTACATACTCATGAAAACAGGTTTTGTATGTATACTAGTTTGATATAGAGAAAATAAACAATGTTTGTAAATACTTATCTATACGTGATTTTATTAACTTATATGTATGGTACAGTAAAATAATACCGTGTGGTACGGTATTTTATGAGTCATACAATATGATATATATCTTATGAAAATACGTTGAATAGTTTGTGCGGCACTTTCGACAGTGTCGAAATGTGTCGTCACAGAACTTTCAAGGCCAGTATTATTGTTTTTATAATACTACTCCGCGAGTGAGTCAAGCCCAAGTTCGCATTAATGCAACCACAGCACTTTGCTTGGTAAGCCCGAAGCTTTAGTTTAATTTGGTTTAGTCAAGCTTTGGTTTAATTAACTTCCAAAGCTAAGGTAGCAACCAGAAAACTTCGCATGGAATGGATTGTGGAAGCTGGCATTTAGTAGCGAGTTTCCAAACCATTAAATCGCTTGGTTTGAAATAACCAACGATCAGAATCCACACGCGGAAGAATTAAATTGAGAACGATTTTCTTCCGCGTATTGATTCTGCGAATTTAACAATTTTAATATTGTGAAATAATGGAAATTGTGAACCACGACATACTGACCCACTTCAGTTCGGTCGACGTCTGTGTCGACCGTGCTAACGTGGAATCTAGAAAAGATTCCAACGAGAGTGTTGTAGAAAAATCTAAACGACGCGACGTGTTTCTTAAATCGCGTATCAAGTCGCGATTAAGTAACCTGTAAATAAAAGTTAAGTTAGTTTAAAATAAGTGTTAAAATTAAAGTTAGCGTTAGCACGGAAAGTGAGTGAAAAATAATAAAAGAAGATATAGTAAAAATCCTAACGCAAGGAGTTTTTTTATTTCCACTGAACCAGAAAGAAGACCACCCTGAACTAAATACAACACTGGTCTTCACGCGAATATCACCTTGGTCAATAGTATGGTACACAGAATCGGACACAATCGAGGTTTCTCCTCCAATATTTTCGACTTTGCAATAGCGACGTCGGTAGCTAGTTGAATTTCAATAGCGAAGTCGTGTTGCCTTAAAACTGTTCCCATACCACGCACACACTTTTATATACGATTGATATCTATTACTTTAATGCGCTTATTAATTGAATTTAATTCTATTCTAATTCTAACAAAAATTATTGCCCGATTCCTCCAAAAACTTTCTGTAAATAAACGAAACGTCATTTAAAATGTCAAAACCATGACGTCCTATGGTAAATAACACTTAAAAAACTTTTACGTTACATTTGCCAGAGTTGCATTACTAACAAGCAAGCAAAAAAAACAAATAAATTCGCTTTTTACAGAGCAAACGTCAAAGTGTTTTTAAAGAATTGGCTTAATAAATCAACGCATTATTAAGTGAAATAAAATTAATTTGAAAGTTATTGAACTCAGAATGACTCAACAAAGGAATTATAATTATAAAAATATAGAATATGTAGTTTGGTATACGATTGAAGTTTTAGGTTTGGGAATTTTCTTTTTGTGGGATACTTGAATTTCGTGTGGAAAAATCAAACGTGGCAACTTTTTTCTCGTCTTGTTTACTATTTTTATCTTTCCGCTCAATGATCAGGTAGCATGCCATTCAGGAACACATAGCGATCACTGATCAGGTAGCGCTCAACGAGCGCTCACCCGCTGAATGCGGCTAATGTTTCCATCCTCACTGATAAATATCTTTTACATATCTTTTACAATACATATATCAATGTATGACAATGACATAAATATCTTTTACAATACATATCGCTCACGCTCAAAATAATTTCGATCTTCCAACAAAACTATCACTTGGGATGAAAAAAATTCTTATCTTCAAATATTTCGATCCCTAAAGTTGAAAACATTTCGTTTGTTGACGAATAGCGATAGCAGAAGATGAGAAACCTTCGGCTTTCGTACCATAACGATTTTCGGTGATGAAAAAAAGGCTGCGCAGGCAAAGAATCGATCTTTGAAGATGAAAATAATTTCGACGCAGGATCGAAAAAAGCAGCGGAACAGAGTTGAACAGCACGGGTTTTGTTGGTGTTTGGATGGTTCGCTTCGCGGCAGAGACAATTGCTTGAAAATGAAGTTTTGTTTGTGTTTCGTATGAATACGTTTTTGTTGGATTCGGTATACGATGAATTAAAATTAATTTTGCAAGGTGTGGATTGTTAGGGAAAGTTATAGAAGTAAATACGTAAAATATTAATAAGAAAAATGAGATAATTCTATTATATATTATACATATTCATTATATATATGTAGAAACTGTCTCACGACCGACGACACGAAGCTGCCGATCATAAAAATTAAGACAAAACGATAAGACAAACAAGAAGTAGTAGTGAAAAGAACGTTGACGAGAACAGCCACTAAGCTGCAACATATTTTTAATTTTTCTGTATATTAATAATAAGAATAATTATGATTATAATAAACTATATTGGAAGAAAGGAATAAACGTGTTTTGTATAATATAAAAAGAGTTTATATTTAGTACATGTTTTCGACGGTCATCCTACAATTGGTGTCAGAAGTGGGATGCAGCCACATGCGTTTCATAAGTGAAATAGTTTTTTGGAAAAAGAAGTGAACTAATTAAGAATGTTATATCCTCTGAAACATAATCCAAACTTTATTAAAAAGTACAGTCGAAAGCTACAAAACTGTATTAACGAACTTTGAAAATCGAAGAAGTCGATTTTGTCGGACAGCAGCAGAAGCAGCCCTAGCAAGAAGCGCAGAAGCATCGAGAAACCTAGCGTTAACTACAAGCGTAGAAGCATCGAGAAACGTAGCGTCAACTACAAGCGCAGAATCATCGAGAAATTAGCGTCAACTACAAGCAGAGAGATAGAGAGTCAACTACAAGAGAGAATCAGAACATAAAGAAAATCGAAGAAGTCGATTGTGTCGGTGCAGTAGCAGAAGCAGTTCTAGCAACAAGCGTAGCAACAAGCAGCGGGAAACAATTGCATCAACTACAAGCAGATAGAGAGATTTCAGTAGAAGAAGAAAAAAGGAGAAGAAGAAAATAGACATAAAAAGAGCTGGAATACACAGAGAAGGAGTTGACGACAAAGAAAACAAAGAAGAACAACAGAGAGAAACAGAGTAAAGCAGAGAACAGCGAGTTAGAGAAGTCAAGCAATAGTGAATAAAGCAAAATATAATACAGGAAGTTGGAGTGAGAGATATATTTATTTCGTATTCATATTATGTGCAAATTATTAGTAATGTTCAATTTGCCAAATCGTCGTATGAATTTCAATGTCAACTTATGTATTCGTTTTCTGTCTTGATTATTTCGTTTCAATGTCAACTTTGTTTACATTCAGTGGAAGACTAGAAATCTAAGGAAGAAAGCAATTTAACGCTTTCTTAGATCTTGTAAAATTCTTGCTTTATAGTATTTTATTAACAAAATTTTTAATACTATAGGAAAACAAAACTATTAACTAGTATTATATTAAGTATATAAAACTATTAGTAGATAAAAATATTACATACCACATATTACTCTATTAAATAGTGTAAAGCATAATGGACGCGACAGAGATATTATCTTTGAGAGTAGAAGAGTTACGACAGAAACTAAGTGACTTAGGCTTAGAGACGGCAGGACTTAAAACTGTCTTACAAGAACGACTGTTCAGACATTTCGGACTAAACAGAGTTTTAGAAACGGACGAACAATCAGAATATGAAGACACTATTCCTATAGCAACACGTGAAATGGAAAATAGATCATTGTTTACGCTGAGAGACATAGAAGAATCGGTGACAAAATTTTCGGGAACGAATTACCCGACAGTCGAGAATTGGATGAAAGAGTTCGAAGCAAATGCAGCCGTAGTGGGTTGGAATGAACTCCAAAAATTCATTTTTGCGAAACAGCTGTTAACGGGTGCAGCCTGAGTATATACGCGAGGCAGACCAAACATAACGAGTTGGAATTTGCTTAAATCTGCCCTCCTGGAAGAATTCACAACGCAACTGTCAGCTATAGAAGTTCACAGAATCTTAAAAAATAGAAGAAAGCGACCAAGCGAATCATTTCGGGAATTTCTTTATAGTTTGGAAGAGATTGGAAGGCCTATTAACCTGGATCAGAAGAGCATAATTGAATACTTCATCGATGGAATTCAAGATTCGAAGTTCAACAAAAGCGTACCGTATCAAGCACAAACTATAACCCAATCAAAAGAGCGAATAAAAATATATGAAAAGATTAAAATGCCCACAGCACATTTAGCCGTCAGTCCAGCACAACCAAACTCGCAGAAGCAACCTCCACGACAAAGATCAATCGACCAAGCAACCACGAAAGCATGTTTCAAGTGTGGAGTAAAAGGTCATTTAGCGAAAGATTGTCACGTTACTAATATCGTTTGTTTCAAATGTAACCAACAAGGGCATCGATCCTTCGAATGCAAATCGAATAAAAATCCGCAGTCAATAAAACCTGAGAACAATGGCTTAAACTCACTCTCCAAGAAAGACAATTAAAGAGAAAAATAATATATTGGCAAATAACACTGGCCGACAGCTATTTTGTAACGGACTGTTTGACAGCATATTCTAAAGGATTTACTTAAACACGCACCAAGAAACCATTTCTGTGCAGATTTGATATTAGGCTTAAAATTCGCGCAAATGTCCAATCTATCGATATAAAAAATAAAAAAGGTAAAAAAGTTTCGGGAACATATTTTTACATACAGATATATAGCAGTTTTTTGCCTTTTTTCTTTAAAAATTCCTCTTTTGAAGTTACGATTTCAGCGAAAGCTTTTAAACTATCTTTCGGATTTTAAAACAATGTTAGCAAAAACTATGCGTGCATCCTTCCTCTTTAATTTAATCTTAATTGTAATCGAATCGGTTACATATGTCAGTTGTAGTGGCTCTTCAAGTGGATGGACCTTAACGTAAAGTGGCCAAAAATTTAAAAACCGATTATCTCGAAAACGGCTCGTTTCATTTTTTTAATTTTATCATTTTTGGAATCAGCGGACCAAAATCCTTTAGAATATGTTGTCAAACAGCCCGTTACAAAAAAAAGTGTTAATTTGTAGGCTAGTGTAATCGATTATTCAAGGATTTCGAACTTAATAAATTTAAAGTTTCAGCGCTACTTGATACCGGCAGTGACATTTCCGTTATCAGATACGATATTCTTCTTATGTTGGGCGACATCGAGCTAAAGCACCAAACAAAGAGTCTTGTAGAAATAGGCGGAAGCACTATAACAACTTTGGGATACTTCACTATGCCTACCACGATCGACGAAATTACTTTTGATATAGAATTCCATGTAGTCAAAGAGAAGGATATGTTATATTCAGCAGTTTTGGGAAATGACATATTGCAGATGGTAAATTTCAATTTCAATTTCAATTTTATTAATATAGGTAGTACAATAAGAAAATACTTTCTTTTATAGTACAAAATTTACAATAGAAAGAAAGACTTTATATAGACAAGTCAAAAAGAACATAATGTGAAATATAACTATAACGAAATATACTAATATATCTAATACTATAATTAATTAATACTAATATAATTAATAGTATAATTAATTAAGAGTAGAGAGAGCGAAGAGAGTTTTGAGGAAATGATAGAAAAGAAAGAAGGAAGGTACACGCAAAGATAGTGCTATCACGGAGAAAAGTATTCCAATATGGCGAGCTTGAAGCATCTTGCCCCTGTAATAATCTTCAGGTTCGTGGGCAATGAGTTCCATAATCTTATGGCGTTGACAAAAAAGGATCCAGATGAACTCAAGCAACTGAATTCGGGGATAATTAACAAGAGTCCTCTGCGTGATTGACCAAATTGTAACTTATGAAATAGGTAGCCAGGAGTACGGGAGTAGATAAGTTTATGCAGGAAAATACAACTTCTAGCTCTAAGGTAGTTGATAATATCACATCCTAGCAGAGCATATCTGAACTGACCCAGGTGCTCAAACTTGCAGAGGCCATACACATATCTCGTCGCACAGTTGAAAGCTACAGAGAGTTTATGAGACGAACGTGAATCAAGCCTGCTATAGACAGCAGCCGCGTAAGTAAATAAAGGAAGAATTAACTATATAACAAGTTTGTATCTGATCTATCTATATAACAAGCTTGTGATCCGATCAGCTGAGTGACGTATTTAAACGGTAGCCTAAGCTGACCGCCACATTGACAAGCTTCAACATATTCCTACCGATGAAGATATCAGGAATGTCACAAAAGTGAAGTTTGTATTTCGAAATCGGCAAAGCATTTGACTTCAACGGTTTGAGTTTCAGATAATTCTTTACTGACCAACGCTGGATGCTATCCAGATCCTCATTAATTTTGGCGACCAAATCCTCTTTGAGATTATCATCATTTGACAGATACATTGGGATATCGTCCGCATAAGCGTGTATTGAGGCGTATTTGCAAACTTCAAAAGTATCGTTTAGGAACAATGAGAACAAGAGTGGTCCTAAGACCGAGCCTTGCGGCACTCCACTGCAAATCATTTTAAACTGTGAAAACCCGTTTGCGCATTGGAGTGTTTGAAATCTATCGCCCAAGTAATTGTTAATAAGGCCTACCGCACTATCACAAAAACCGAAAAGACACTGTAACTTAAAAGAGAGTAAACGGTGGTTAACAGTATCGAAGGCTTTGGAGAAGTCGAGCAGGCACAATAAGGTGAACATCCCCCTATCGAAGAAAGGTCTGATGTCATCTAGAATCTTGAGGACAGCCGTGGTACAACTATGCCCAGCAAAAAAACCAGATTGGTTGACATTCAGAAGATTATACTCGGTTAAAAACTTTGAGATTTGATCAGCCATAATCATCTCCAGAACTTTCGATAAGGGAGACAGAATACTTATTGGCCTAAAGTCAGCGGTCTCAACTGCGTTCGATTTTTTTGGCAAGGGTATAACAATTGCACTTTTCCATAGTTTTGGGAACCTAAATGTAGTGAAGCAGTGATTTATGACATGGGTAAGGGAGCCAATGATGTGTGGTAGAATTATCTTAACAAATTTGAAATGAACCCCATCTATACTAACTGCGTTGGACTTAACTCTTAGCAGTGACTTTAAAACGTCAGACTCACATACTGCCGAAAATTCAAATCTACAACTAGGAGAATCATTAGATTCCGTGGCAGAGAAATTGTTAAGATTGTTGGTGGCGTCTGTATAATGAGATAGGAAATGATCGTTTAGAATATTAGGGTCAAGTGTGGTGGTGGCAGTAATATCGCTGTTATGGATGCCCAGTTTCCTTAGGTTATTCCAAAGCACTTTGGAAGGCAGCGAAGCATTAAGTTTGGACCTAAAGTAATTTGCTTTAGACTGCCTGATAAGGCAAACCGAGCTATTGCGCTGACGCTTGTATCGCTCCCACCTCTCCCGAGTAGGGTTTCTTTTCCAAAGGTTGCGTAGTATGTTGCGCTTGCGTATAGCAGCTAATACCGGTCCTGTAAACCATGGACAAGAGGAGTTAATCGACTTCATAGTCCTAACTGGGACAAACTTAACAAATAAGTCGTTGATGAGCTTAGTCAGCTTTAAAATTTTATCATCCACAGTGGAGCAGAGTCGAACACCGTTATTCCACGGAACCATACTCGACTCAGAAAACAACATGTTAAAATCAATAGACTTGAAGTCGTAGTAAGAAAACGACATTTTAGTCGAATTACGACTCAAGGGAATGCCCAGAGTGCAGAATAACAAGTCATGGTCCGATAAGAAGTAAATTTGGTCGAAAAGGTAAACTAAAGATAGATCAGAGACTAAGAAATAGTCAAGTAAACTGGGACTGTCGTTAGCTGAGAAACGAGTGGGAAAATCATTATTCACAATACGAAGTCCCAGTGCTGCAACATTGTCTCGTAACGTTCTAGCACTAACATCCGTACACAACAGATCAACGTTAAAGTCACCAACAATCTCGAAATGAGTGAAGTCAATAATGTAGTTAGTGAGTTCAATAAAGTAGCTGTCGAGGCAGAAAGATCTAGAGGGATTATATACGCAGGAGATAAATACTTCAGCGTTGCAGTCACTGATGCAGATATTGAGATACTCAACATTACTGTTAGATGACTTAGAGACTACTCTTGAGTTTAGCGTACTACGACAATAGACGGCCACACCACCCCCTCTTCTATCGACTCTATCATTTCTAAAGACATTAAAGTTATTAAGTTTTACGGAAGAATCCCTCAACTCCTTATAGAACCAAGTTTCGGAGATACAAATTACATCCACCGAAGAGCTCTCGAAAACATATTTAAAATAGTCAAACTTACAGGCGTTCAGACTTCTAGCATTGAAATGAACAATTTTTAATCCCATTCGCTGCCTGCAAAGAATTTCAATTAAAGTCTTATTATCAACACCATCGCAATTGTATGTGGAAGACATCAAATAGAAAAATGAGGGGGAAAGAACTATTCACGCTCACCATATATAAAAAACCAGTTTACAAAGTGCACTGAAAAAAGAGAGTAAATGAGATGAAACCAAGATAGAGTTTGAAGAAGGAAAAGAAGATTGCATGTGGAGACAGCAGACAGAGAGGAGAAGATCAGAGAAAAGGAAATAGAGAGTCAGACTAAGAGAAAACATTATAACTAAAAGAGGATACGATGGAACTTAATGTGTGTTAAGCAAAAAGAAAAACTTTATGGGTTACTGCCAGTGAGAGCGTCCACATCATCCACACGGTTTACTAGAATAGGGTTGCCATCAGTACTTTTCTTTACATAGGTTTTACCACCATAGGTATATGCAGCATGTAGTTTATTCTTACGCCGCATTTGTATGGCGTGTTGCAAAACCGCGCGCTGAGATTGAGGTAGGCTTTCATGCACATAGACTTTATCCACTCCTCCAAGTTCCAGATCACGTAGATTTAGAGCACGATGATTTTGCTTACAAAACGAGGCTATAGCACGATGCTACGCAGAGCGGGGATAAGGAGATGAGAGGCGTAGAATGATCGGTCCAGTTGAAGAGTCCTTCCTTTTTATGCGATATGCATCACATAGTGTTTCAGTGCACGGATTAAAGCCAACTGCCCTGCAGATTTTATTGTACACAGTGCGTAAATTCTCACTTTGGGAGAGCGGAATTCCATAAACAACGAAATCTGATGAAACTGACGCCTTCTCGCAAGCAGATATATTATCCTTAAGCGCAGCGAGTTCCGCTTTGATAGTCACAACCTCCATAGCAGCGACTTCAGCAGCATTCAAGCGAACAGTGAGCGAGCACATCTCCTTTTCCATATTGAGCAACTCACCCGAGACTTCATCAAACCGGTTCATGATCCGCTCTTCAGCATTTTTAACTAGCAGCTGCAATTGCTCAGTAATACTCTCCCGCAACGCCACAAGCTTATCATCAAATTTAGACAGGAGAGAACATTCAGCAGCCCTGCTGGGAGATGATTCTAACTGAATAACGGGATTAGGAGAGACAGATGTTGTTGTTAAGTATATATTTCGGTGAAGGCATTACTATGTAATTTAATTCAATTTGCCAATTAGTCAATGACAATCCGCAATTACAATTATAATTACAAAAGTACCGCACTAGAAAAACACGTTTTGGCACCAGCAAGCAGCCTGGTTACGAAAATTATTAGGAAACTGCGGACAAATCACTAGCAATTTAACAACACGTCTACTCAGTATGCATTGCACTTTGTTTCTCCAAACATAGTCATTAACCAAGAAGGAGCAACATTGATCAGACAATGACATCGGAGATGATAAAGCAGTAGATACGAATATGAACATTGAAACTAAACGCCCAATAGGAACAGATGGCAGCAATGATCGAGATGATATGGAAAATTCTACAGATTTATTTAAAGAGTTCGAGCAACTTTGTAGCATAACTTCAGAGAGGAAATAATAGGTCAGACAACACTCGAATTAGAACATTTAGATCAAACAAACTAAAATAAGATACTTCGCGTAATCGAAAATTACAAGGTAAAACATCCAAAGTCCTCGCCTATTGAGATGAAGCTTATTCTAGGCGACGAAATTCCTGTGTTTCAGAAGGCAAGAAGAATGTCATACGCTGATCAATGTTCTGTTCAAGAGATAGTAGAAGATTGGCTAAAGAGAGGCGTCATTCAACCTACTTTTCCAGAGTATGCTGCCCCAATTGTTCTCGTGTCAAAAAAAGATGGTACGAACGACTCTGTTGCGATTACCGTAAGCTTAACCAAAAGATCATCAGGGACAACTTTCCGATGGTGTTGATCGATGATGTAGTACAGCAGCTACAAGGAGCAAAGGTTTTCACAACCCTAGACTTGCGAGATGGATTTTTCCACGTACCGGTAGAAGCTTCGTCACGGAAATATACTTCCTTTGTTACCCAAAGCGGACAATATGAATTTCTTTATGTGCCATTCGGCATATCAAACTCTCCAGCGACCTTCTCCAGATTTATATCCGCAATATTTAGAGAATTTGTGCAAGGCAAAACTATTGTGATACATATGGACGACATCATAATACCAGCAAAGGACGATAAAGAAGCTTTTGAGAAGTTAGAGAGAGTTTTAGCTGTGGCAGAAGAGTATGGCTTACGAATTAAATGGAGGAAGTGTCAGTTCTTGAAGGAGAAGGTTACCTTTTTGGGTTACGAAATTGAGAATTCGGCCATCAAGCCGTCGGTAGAGAACACAATCGCAGTTCGTAATTTTCCGCAACCTAAAGACAAGAAGTCTTTGCAGCAATTTCTAGGTCTCTCTCTAGGTCTGTTGATAAAGGACACGATGTTTAGGTTTGGTGATACGGAACAGGCATCTTTCCAACAACTTAAGGCGATGATGATGAAAGCTCCAGTCCTCAAACTGTTTAATCAACAAGCGCCACTGAGATCCACACCGACGCATGCATGTATGGATATGGCGGTGTTCTTCTTCAAAAGGATCCAGATGACGAACAATTTCATCCGGTCCAATATTTCAGCAGGAAAACTACAGAATGTGAGCAAAAGTACCATTCCTATGAACTCGAGGTGCTAGCTATAAAGAGGCACTGAAGAAATGGCGAGTGTATGTACTAGACACAAAGTTCAAAATAGTTACAGATTGCAACGCCTTCGCGTGTATAATAAAGAAACACGACGTACCACTTAGAGTTGCCAGATGGGCAATGTATTTACAAGACTACGATTATCAAATAGAGCACAGATCAGGAAACAAAATGAGACACGTAGATGCTCTGAGCAGAATGTCATGTCTCATGATGGAAGACTCATTGAGACACCGAATCAAGGAGGCGCAGTTGCACGACGATTGGACGCGAGCTATAAGGAAGATATTGGAGAATAGCAGTTACGATGATTACTTCCTGAAATACGATATTTTGTTTAAAGATCCCATCAAGGAACTTATGGTAGTACCGGAGACCATGGAAGGTGAAATCATCCAAATTGCGCACCGCCAAGGACACTACGCTACTAAAAAAACTCAAGAATTAATTGAGAAAACGTTCTACATACCAAAACTGACGGAAAAGGTGCACAAGGTGGTAAAGAGCTGCATAGAATGCATAGTTTCTGAGGCAAAAGCGGGAAAGTAGGAAGGTTTTCTAAATCCAATTTACAAAGCCGATAAACCTTTTAGTACATACCATATTGACCATCTAAGGCCCATGGAGTACACCAAGAAGCGTTACAACCATTTACTACTAGTTACGCTTTTACTAAATTTGTATGGCTCTATCCAACCAAGAGTACCGGAGCCAATGAGGTAGTAGAAAAATTGAAAAAACAATCTGCTGTATTCGGGAACCCTGAACGAATTATTTCAGATCGTAGCCCAGCGTTCACATCAACTTTATTCGAGGACTATTGTAAGGAGGAAAACATACAACATCTTCTAATAGCAACTGGAGTACCAAGGGGTAATGGACAGGTCGAGAGGATCAATCGAGTAGTTGTATCAATATTAACCAAACTTGCGGTCGGAAATCCAAGCCAGTGGTACAAGTTTGTCGATAGTGTACAGCAGACTATTAACAACACACCACCACGAAGTGCAAAAGCCTCACCTTTCAGATTACTGACCTGCATAAAGATGAGAACCAAAGCAAATGCTGAACTACGTGAGCTGCTAGAAGAATCGGTCATTGATGAACTTACAGGAGAACGAGATTTAGCACGTGAAGAGGCCAAGAGGAATATAGAAAAAATTCAGTCGGAGAACCGCAGAACATACAATAAAAACAGAAAAGTAGAGAGTATATTTGACCTGAATGAACTAGTCGCCATTAAGCGCATCCAAGGTGGACCGGGACTTAAATTGAAACCCAAGTTTCTAGGTCCATATAAGATAGTTGAGAAACTAAATCATGGTCGGTATAAAGTTGAGAAGGTCAGAATTTCGGAGGGGCCGAGTGTAACGACAACGGTAGCCGAATTCCTCAAGAGGTGGTCGTCATTCCGGCCGAATGACTCGTCAGGATCGCTGAATGTAGAAACTGTCTCACGACCGACGACACGAAGCTGCCGATCATAAAAACGAAGACAGAGCGATAAGACAAACCAGAAGTAGTAGTGAAAAGAACGTTGACGAGAACAGCCACTAAGCTGCAATTTTATTTTTTATTTTTAATTTTTCTGTATATTAATAATAAGAATAATTATGATTATAATAAACTATATTGGAAGAAAGGAATAAACGTGTTTTATATAATATAAAAAGAGTTTATATTTAGTACATGTTTTGGACGGTCATCCTACATATACATATATATATTTTTCATATCTTCCCATTATACTTTTTATTATTCACTGATATTGAAACACCGAAGATTTTTTTTTGCAACTGTTGACTTTAAAAAAATTTTCTCAAAGAATGTTGGCTTTCTCTCAATCCATCCCAATATACATATGAATATCTTTATATTTTTTTGGACCATGTCCTGCATAGAAGTGCAAGTGCAAAAATTTACTCCTCAACCCTTTCTCTGAGCTCGTTCCGAATATTTGAAATAAATTTTGCAGGTAGGCATTTGAATAGATACGTATGAATGGAAGGCCAATTTGTATATCGGCCTTGAAACTAATCACTTTTGGAATGAAAAAGGATTGATTATTAGAGGGCCAACAGGTAACAAATTTTATAAAGGAAGAAGTTTTTGAATTCATGTTGCACATGTCCGTCGAATTATAAAATTGACGAAGGTAACGCGGCACAATCTGTGCTTTCAATAGAAGAGCAAATACTTTCAATAAATGTTTTTCTAATACATTACTTAATACATACATAATTCATAATAAAAATTTGTAATAGGAATATGTATAAAATATATTAGGTGTACAAATAAGTTTCCGCGGTTTTTTGTAAAAAATTAGGAGTTTATTGTGAAGGAACAGTACATTACGTTTTATTCAAAGTATTTTCCATCATTTGCCACTACTTTTCCCCATTTTTCTGGCAACATTCGGATACCCCGTCGAAAAACTCTTCATCTTTTGACGCCATCCACAAATCTACCCAATTTTTGGTGTCTTCATATGATGTGAAGCGCTGCTCAGACAGACCATGTGCCATCGACCGAAACAGGTGATAATCAGAAGGGGCTAAGTCTGGTGAATACGGCGGGTGGGGTAAAACTTCCCAGTTGAGTGTTTCGAAGTATGTTTTTACCGGCGCCGCAACATGTGGACGAGCATTATCGTGTAAAAGAATAATTTTGTCGTGTCTGGAGTAGTAATGGGCGCGTTTTTCCTTAAGTGCCCGACTCAATCTCATCAATTGTGTTCGGTAGAGACCTCCAGTAATGGTTTCGCTTGGTTTGAGCAATTCATAATACACCTCGTACACTTTCGGCCTTCCACTGCGTTCTTTGTCCTTCACGTCAAACTCACCGTTCTTAAACTTTTGAAACCATTCCTGACAACTTCTCTCACTTAAACCAGCTTCACCATATGCTTCTAAAAGCAATCGATGCGCCTCAGCTGCAGATTTTTTACATTAAAGAACTAAATCAAAAGTTCCCGCAAATGATGCTTATTCGGCACAAAACTTGACATTTTTGCAGGAAAAAAATTACGTGATGCTGATACGGAATCACTAGTACTTTAAAGTTATGGTGTTGCCGGATGACGAAACTTGGGACATTACGTTTTACATCTGACAATTTCTCCATAACCTTGTAAGGAAAGTAAAACTTTCCTCACAATTACGGGTGTAGAACTTGGCCTGCACCCCACCTGAGCTGCTCCCTTGAAAACCGCTTTCAAGGGATGCAGTAACCTTGAGTTGCGCGGTCCCAACTTAAGGTGGAATTAATTCTGCAAAGCAATTTGCAAACGCAGCAAAGTAAGTTGCAAACGCAGCAAAGCAATTTGCAAACGCAGCAAAGCAATTTGCAAACGCAGCAAAGCAATTTGCAAACGCAGCAAAACAATTGCAACCATCAAACTTTAAAACGAGCGAAACAACGTCGAGCCGCAAGCAAACAAAACGACGTCGAACCGCAAACAAACGGCAAAGCATCAAACCTGGAAACAACATCGAACCGCACGCAACGAATCAACGTCGAACATCGAACATCAAACAACATCGAACGCAAACAAATCAAGCAACGTCGAACATCACGCTTAAATAGCTGGGAGTTAAGCAAAGCGAATAACAAGAACTAAAATACATAGCCGCAAGATCAACAACAAAAACAATAGCCGAATATCAAAACCGGAATTCCAAGAAAAAAACACAAACATAAGTACATAGCCACTGTTTTAACAACAAAAAAAAAAAAAAATGCACGAAAGCGGGAAGACAGAAACGACACACATCATAGAAAATTACACCAACTACCACAGGCAAGCTTACATTGAACAAATATATATTAATAAACTCGTTTTAGAGAAAAAAAAAACAACAAGTGCATAGAACCCTGACAACAAATACACTAAGGGGATTAGCAGAATATTAGTGCAATAATACCAACGACAACAACATCACAGCAGAGAAGCGATTTACAACAAATATACAAAGGAGAAAAAGAAGATTGCATTAAGACAACAACAACAACAACACAGCAGAGAAGAAATTTACAACAAATACACAAAGGACCAGGAGAACACCATTCAAAGCACATAGAAATGCAGCAACGACAATTATACATAAACAGTGCAGCGACGAATACTGCCAGCCGGGAACCAAAAGGTGATCAGCGATCAAAATGTTCGCCAAACAACAACAAACATAAGTTTGGCAAACCAAACAACAACGTACACGTCAAAAGAAACGACAGCCGCTACTACAACAAAGACACCGACAAGCAGAGTAAGTCAAGGCCACGCAAGGCCAAGGTCGAAGGTGCACTGACCCTGAGAACAACAAAAGGGTAGCCAAGTACCGCTACCCTTGGGATATAAAAGGAGCCGCCGACCAGGGCAAATTCACTTTCTTGGAGAACAGCGAACAGAGCGGTAAGTGAACTTTAAGCATTCAATCCCACCTAATCCTTGGCGTTAAACTTCCACGTGAACGTCCATATCCTCCTTAGAATCCTTGGCGCTAAACTTCCACGTGAGCGCCAAAATCAAATTAATTTAATTAAATTAATTTAATTACATTTATTTATTCACGCTAAGCCAATAACCGCGATAGTTAATCAAATTGAATGACCTAATAAAATAATTTAAAAAACACCACTAATCGCAAGATAACGTTTTTTTCCACAGAGTAGCTTAAGTAGATTTTCATATGTAAAATAGGATAAGAAATACTCGGTGTAAAAAACATAAAGAAATAAATAAACAAACCCTTAAACAAAAATATACTGAATTATTATTAACGGAGAACCCCTGGACATCCGCGGGTATATCCAGGCTAGAGAGGGGAAAACCTCGTTACAAAATGGCGCCCGAACAGGGACTCTAGAAAAGCGATAGTAGAAAAAAAAAAGAAACGAAAATTTGCAGGTACATCCAAAAACCGAAAAAAAAACACATCGAAGAAAAGCGAATAAGCGATAACAACGAAACAGTGAACCTAGATAAAACAAGCAGTGAAAACTAATAATAAATATACAGGGACATTCGATAACCACGATTGAAATTTGGAATGTAACCAAGTACAAAACAAAAAAAAAAAATGCGCGGAAAAACAAAAAAAAAAAAATAATAACAAAGTGCGTGAAGAAAAGTGAGAATATACAGGGACATTCGATAATAAATATCCGAAATTTCGAACGTAACATAGTAACAAAAAAAAAAAAAAAAAAAAAAAAAAACGTGAGTGAAACGAACAGCGGAAAAGTGAAGACGGAAAAAAATTTATAACGAAACGGTGCGGGAAAAAAAAAAAAAAAGATCCAACGGTGAACTGGACATTACGGAGTAACATCGGGGAAAAAAAAATCGAATATACCCATCGAAACCGCGAATATAAAGTTAGAGAAACGGCGAAGAAAAAAAAAAAGAATCGAAACAGTGAAAACAAAATAAATCCAGTGTACCCACAAAAAAAAAAAAAAAAACAAAAAAAAAAAAAAAGTAGAAAGACAGGAAAAGAACACTACGTCAAAATGGGTAAAAGTTGGATCTATAATGTGCCGAAAGAAAGCCTACAGGAAATTTTGCGGGAGTTCGGAATCGAACCTAACGGTACGGTGGATGATCTTCGCAAGCTACTCGGCGGGTTAACCACGTCGTTAGAATCAACGGACGAAATGATAGAGCGGTTAGACGAGTTAGAGGAGAAGTGGAGCCGGAGTGTGTCACCTGGATTGAGGCCGCCTCCAACCGGGTTGCAAGGAGCGGTGCCAAAATCAAACAAAGAAAGTGAGACAGAAACTTGCGACGCGAAAAACGCAAACGTAAGACTCGCGCGCGATTACGCGGGCGCGAGTGGTAGTCGAGTAACGACACGGGTACAGGACCACAGTAGCCGCAGTACGATGAGGTATCCCGATGTAATGGACGCCGTACGAAAGTGGTCGTGTAGATACGATGGAGGCAAGGACCCCATTAACTTCATCGAAAGGGTAGAAGAGCTCACCGAGGCATACGAGCTCCCGAAGGATTTGTTGCCACGAACTATGCCGGAGCTACTAAAAGAAAAGGCTCTGTGTTGGTTTAGGAACAACAACAAAGGTTGGATCAACTGGGAGTCTTTCAAGGGAGACTTCCTAAAATTTTTTCTGCCAACGAGGTACTTTGAAGAGCTTGAAGACAATATTAGAAAGCGGATTCAAGGTTCACGAGAGAAATTCAAGGACTACGTGCTGGCAATGCAGACGTTGATGCGACACGCGAACTACACAGAGGAACAGAGGCTGCAAAGAATCTATAGGAATTGCCAACGGGAGTACCTACTCTACATAAAAAGGACAGACTTTTCGACGTTGGAAGACCTAGTGTCGATGGCAGAAGACTTCGAGGGTATTCGCCAAGAACACGAACCCGCACGGACACCCCGAGAACCATGGAGGCAGAAGCCAGAACCACAAAGAATGATGTCGACTGTACAACCCGGAGTATCAAGGGACCCACGAACGGCTTGCAGGAGATGTGTCGAAAACGGCCATTTCCAACGAGATTGCCGCAAACCAAGGAAGCTGTTCTGTTGGGAATGTGGCAAAGAAGGTGTCCGAACCATCGAATGCTGCAAGAAATCACCGGGAAACGCACAGGGTGTCCAGCAGAGACGAGGACCGCTGGCACCGGAGAACCCAAATGCTCCTCGTACCCCAGAAAATGCCTAGAGTCCAACAAAGAAAGGATCTCCGCCAAGGTAGTGCTGGGTAGAGAACTCGTCACAGCTACCCTGGACACAGGAGCCTCCAGAAGTTTTGTCAGTGAGCTGGTCGCTAGGGAAATTACGACAGAGAGCAAAAGGGTGGAAGTTGATGTCAGCGTCAAAATGGCGGATGGCACCATACGCGCAATCAAGGAAGCCGTTGAAGTGAGCATCCGGCTAGGAACAGCGGAATGCAGGATACCACTCCTGATTCTCCGAGATGTCACCGACCATGTGATTCTGGGATTGGACTTCCTGACAGGCATTGGAGCCTCGATGAGCTGTGGAGGCGAAACAATAACCGCTCGGTAGGGAGGAGCCACCAAAAAGAGAGCAAGCTACATGTGCCACCCTCCGAACAACCATCACAACTACCCCGGAGCTGGCAACGGAGGAAACGACCATAGTGACGGGCAAAGAAACAGCAGACAGCACCCTGGAAAGAAAAACTGCCGAGCAAAACCCTAAACAGGACATAGAAACGTTCTTACAAGGAGAACTGGGAAAATTCGAGTTATTGGAAGGACCCTCAAGAATCGCAACACACAAAATCGTGATGAAGGACGACCGACCAATAAAACAGAGGTATTACCCTAAAAATCCAGCAATGCAAGCGGTAATTAACGCTGAAGTAAACGAACTATTGGAAAAGGATTGCATAGAACCCTCACATAGTCCCTACAGCGCCCCAATCGTCCTGGTCAGGAAGAAGAATGGTAAATGGCGGCTATGTATCGACTATCGGCAGCTCAACGCACGATCAATTCCGGATGCTTACCCACTCCCGAGAATACAGCACATTTTAGATCGACTACGTGACGCGCAGTACATTAGCAGTCTGGATTTGAAGAATGGATACTGGCAGATTCCTATGAGCCCAGAAAGCAAACAATACACGGCCTTCACAGTCCCGGGAAAGGGACTTTTCCAGTGGAAGGTCATGCCGTTTGGGTTACATTCAGCACCAGCAACGTTCCAAAGGGCACTCGACCAAGTCATCGGGCCAGAGATGGAACCACACGCGTTCGCATATCTGGACGATATAATCGTGATCGGAAAAACTCTGGAAGAACACATGGAAAATCTGCGGGAGGTATTTCGGCGCCTACGGGCGGCAAACTTGAGGATCAATAAGGAAAAATGCGAGTTTTTCAAAGAGAATCTGAAGTATCTAGGACACGTGGTCAGTCGCCAAGGGATCCACACCGACCCCGATAAAGTGGCGGCCATTAAGGAGTTGTCACCACCCACCAACGTAAAAGGAATTCGCCGATTTCTTGGAGTTGCATCGTGGTACCGACGGTTCGTACCGGACTTCGCCGATTTGGTAGTCCCACTCACCAGCCTCCTGAAAAAGGGTAAACGCTGGAATTGGACCGAAGAGCAACAACGAGCGTTCGAAGTGATGAAGCAGAAACTGACCGAGGCACCAGTACTGGCGTGTCCCGACTTTTCCAGAAGCTTCACACTACAAACGGACGCAAGCAACTATGGATTAGGTGCAGTACTCACGCAAGAAGGTGACAGCGGAGAAAGAGTCATTGCCTACGCAAGCCGACACTTGAACAAAGCCGAGCAGAATTACTCGGCAACCGAGAAGGAGTGTCTCGCCATCGTATGGGGCATCAGGAAAATGCGGCCGTACCTGGAGGGCTACAGATTCTGCGTCATCACTGATCATCTCTCGCTGAAGTGGTTAAATTCGTTAGAAAATCCTTCAGGCCGAATAGCACGATGGGCGCTCGAATTACAACAATACACTTTCGACGTAAAGTACCGGAAAGGTAAGTGGAACGTGGTCGCAGATACACTCTCGAGGCAACCCATAGAAAAACTCAACAAGGTGGCGACAAACGAGGAAAAATGCAAGTGGACCGAAACGAAGATAGAGGAGATCAAGCAAAATCCGGAGAAATTCGCAGACTACACCATCGAGAATGGACAGTTGTACCGACATATCCCAGGGCAATCGAATGACGAGGATTGTGCCGCATGGAAACTCTGCGTACCAAAATACCTGCGAACTCGAGTACTCAAGGAGAATCACGACGAGCCGAGCGCCGGTCATCCAGGGATCAGGAAAACGGTGGCCAGGGTAAGCAACAAGTACTACTGGCCCGGCATGTTTCGGGACATCAGGAAACACGTGCGCTGTTGTGAATCGTGTCAAAAGTATAAGCCAGTGCAAGACAAAGTCGCGGGGAAGATGCTTACGCAGTTGCCCGACGAGCCCTGGACTATGGTCTGCGCGGACTTCATTGGACCTCTGCCCCGATCGAAACACGGAAACACGATGATCCTGGTATTCTTCGACAAGTTCTCAAAATGGACGGAGATAGTGCCATTACGACAAGCCACGACAGATAGCCTCAAGAAAGCGTTCCGAGAGAGAATCCTAGCGAGATACGGAGTTCCCAAGGTTCTCATCACGGACAACGGCGTCCAGTTCAATAGCAGGCAATTCCAACGATTCCTTCAGGACTTAGGAATCCGCCAACAATTTACCGCACCATATACCCCCCAGGAGAACCCAACGGAAAGAGCCAACCGGAACGTGAAGAGAATACTAGCGCACGTAATAGACAACAAACAAACACAATGGGACGAGGTCATCCCAGAGATATCGTTAGCGATCAACACCATGACATCGGAGACGACAGGATTCAGGCCAGCTTTCCTCACCCAGGGTCGGGAACCCCGGCTTCCAAGGACAGTCTTCGACGAGGTCACCATAGGAACAGGAGCAGCGCCACAGAGCCCGGAGTACAAGGGGAACCGACTACAAGAGGTCTTCAAAATCGTGAGAAGGAATCTAGAAAGAGCATCGAAGGACCAAGCCAGACATTATAATCTGCGGCGGAGAAGTTGGAATCCTCAAGTTGGAACACTGGTTCTGGCCAAGACTCACCACTTGTCAAAAACAATAGATAAATTCACAGCGAAGTTAGCGCCGAAATACGAAGGACCATACCGAATTACTAGATACATCTCACCAGTCATCGTCGAGCTGATTACTCCAGAGAATACAAAAAGCCGCACGGCACACATCCGGGACTTAAAGGAGTACCATCACGGGAACGACCAACCAAACACGACAACGACCGACGAACCCAATCAAAGTAGTTAACTGTTATATGTCACGTGTTGTTTTAGGTCGTGCTGTCCAAAGAAAGGTTAAACTTCCGGTCATAATGAATTTTCTCTTCCCCCACCATAGAAAGCAACGTACGACGAACAACAAGCAAGTGCACAACCAAACAACAACCAAACCCAACGACAACAAAACCAACCAACGGAAAAATGGCAGCCAACACTGACACCAAACAATGGTTCGAGCACCTAGACGACCTGCTGATGACAGACGGAGCAGCAGAGACAAGGGTGGCCATCTTTGGTCCCCTCCGACGAGCGAGCGAGGAGCTGAAGGTAGACGCCGACCACAACCCCAAAGACCAAGATGCACCCCCGAAGGACGCAATAGCAGACGACATCGACAACAACGAGGCCTTTCTCACGTACCCACCAGGTCGTGGCGGAATAACGGTCCGGGTGGAGGACTATAGGCGCCTAGAAACCGGACAGTTTCTGAATTATGTGTTGGTAGAGTTTTACCTCCACGTCATAAAAGAAGAATTGGCAGCCGAGCGCATAAAGCCACGGATCCACCTCTTCAGGTACTGCACAAGAACGTCACGACAGGGTCCGGCGGTGGACCAAAGCAGTGGACCTATTTGAGAAGGACTACCTCATAGTGCCCATAAATGAAAACCAACACTGGTTCCTCGCCATCGTCTGCTTCCCAAGCATCCATGGACCCAGGATGATGGAGTGCCCCAAGGAAGACGGTACCTGGGGTGTGAAGATGGCGTGTATCCTCCAGTTGTATTCCATCGACCCCGGACCACGGACTGAGATCGCCCAGGTGCTCCGCGAGTACCTACAGGAGGAATACAGGGCGCGTAGGCCCAATGACAGGCACCGAGCCTTCGATGAAGTGGAACTACCACTACGAGTGTTGAAGGTCCCGCAACAGCAAAATGGAACAGACTGCGGCATATTCCTGCTGAAATATGTCGAGAAGTTTCTGGCCGAGCCCTTTCTGGACTTCCGAAGCGGACACATACACCAACCAAACTGGTTCTCCCAAACAGAGGTGGGAGAAGAGAGGAAGGAGATGGCGAAGGCCATAAGGAGGCTAACGGCGACCCAGGGAGGCGGGAAGCGCAAGTTTCCCACACTAACGTTCGACGAGGAACTAATACCGAACAAGCGTGCAAAAACCCCGGAACCAGAGTCGACAGAGACCGTCACCAGTCCTCAGCAACCGGTTTATTTCGACCCCATCTCAGCGAGTTATTATGACGACCTCTGCGAAGACTTTCACAGGCACGGAATACCGGAGGAAATACTTGAACCGAAAAACAGCGTCCCGTCAACTGTGGCGGTCGAGGAAGACGCCATTCCCCCAGTGTTGAAGTTCCAAGATATGGAGGAAATCGATGCGCAAAACGGGACCCTCATGAGTCAAGGACTCGTCGAAGAAATTCGTCAACGAGTCTCACGGTTCAAAAACCCAGAATTCCGGAGCAAGCGATCCCAGTTCCGGTACAACAACCACAAGGTAACCCTCACCAGAACCCTTATCACCATCATCACCGCCCCGGGAAGAAAGGGGGGGTGTAAGGAAAGTAAAACTTTCCTCACAATTACGGGTGTAGAACTTGGCCTGCACCCCACCTGAGCTGCTCCCTTGAAAACCGCTTTCAAGGGATGCAGTAACCTTGAGTTGCGCGGTCCCAACTTAAGGTGGAATTAATTCTGCAAAGCAATTTGCAAACGCAGCAAAGTAAGTTGCAAACGCAGCAAAGCAATTTGCAAACGCAGCAAAGCAATTTGCAAACGCAGCAAAGCAATTTGCAAACGCAGCAAAACAATTGCAAACCATCAAACTTTAAAACGAGCGAAACAACGTCGAGCCGCAAGCAAACAAAACGACGTCGAACCGCAAACAAACGGCAAAGCATCAAACCTGGAAACAACATCGAACCGCACGCAACGAATCAACGTCGAACATCGAACATCAAACAACATCGAACGCAAACAAATCAAGCAACGTCGAACATCACGCTTAAATAGCTGGGAGTTAAGCAAAGCGAATAACAAGAACTAAAATACATAGCCGCAAGATCAACAACAAAAACAATAGCTGAATATCAAAACCGGAATTCCAAGAAAAAAAAACACAACCATAAGTACATAGCCACTGTTTTAACAACAAAAAAAAAAAAACATGCACGAAAGCGGGAAGACAGAAACGACTAACATCATAGAAAATTACACCAACTACCACAGGCAAGCTTACATTGAACAAATATATATTAATAAACTCGTTTTAGAGAAAAAAAAAAAACAACAAGTGCATAGAACCCTGACAACAAATACACTAAGGGGATTAGCAGAATATTAGTGCAATAATACCAACGACAACAACATCACAGCAGAGAAGCGATTTACAACAAATATACAAAGGAGAAAAAGAAGATTGCATTAAGACAACAACAACAACAACACAGCAGAGAAGAAATTTACAACAAATACACAAAGGACCAGGAGAACACCATTCAAAGCACATAGAAATGCAGCAACGACAATTATACATAAACAGTGCAGCGACGAATACTGCGAGCCGGGAACCAAAAGGTGATCAGCGATCAAAATGTTTGCCAAACAACAACAAACATAAGTTTGGCAAACCAAACAACAACGTACACGTCAAAAGAAACGACAGCCGCTACTACAACAAAGACACCGACAAGCAGAGTAAGTCAAGGCCACGCAAGGCCAAGGTCGAAGGTGCACTGACCCTGAGAACAACAAAAGGGTAGCCAAGTACCGCTACCCTTGGGATATAAAAGGAGCCGCCGACCAGGGCAAATTCACTTTCTTGGAGAACAGCGAACAGAGCGGTAAGTGAACTTTAAGCATTCAATCCCACCTAATCCTTGGCGTTAAACTTCCACGTGAACGTCCATATCCTCCTTAGAATCCTTGGCGCTAAACTTCCACGTGAGCGCCAAAATCAAACGTAGAATCCTTGATCATTGGCGCTAAACTTCCCCGTGAGCACCAATATCAAACGTAGAATCCTTGATCCTGACGTTAAACTCCCACGTGAACGTCAGTATCAAACGTAGAAATCCTTGTTTCCGACGTTAAGCTACCACGCGTACGTCACACTTGATCGGTGATTTGCATCACACACAAAGACACGAATACACTACCACACATAATATAATACCAAAACATTGAATTTAATTTAATTACATTTATTTATTCACGCTAAGCCAATAACCGCGATAGTTAATCAAATTGAATGACCTAATAAAATAATTTAAAAACACCACTAATCGCAAGATAACGTTTTTTTCCACAGAGTAGCTTAAGTAGATTTTCATATGTAAAATAGGATAAGAAATACTCGGTGTAAAAAACATAAAGAAATAAATAAACAAACCCTTAAACAAAAATATACTGAATTATTATTAACGGAGAACCCCTGGACATCCGCGGGTATATCCAGGCTAGAGAGCGGAAAACCTCGTTACAACCTTCTGGTGGGGCCATCTTTTGACAAACCGCGGAAACTTATTTGTATTATTAGAATTACTTATGGTAAAAAACCATTTTCTTATTAATATTTTTACACATTAATATTTTACGTATTTTTTAATTAATACGTACATTAATATTTTACATATATTACTTCTACAACTTTCCCTAACAATTCACACCATGCAAAATTAATTTTTAATCATCGGGTACCAAATCCAACAAAAACATATTCATACGACACACAAACAAAAGTTCATTTTCAAGCAATTGTCTCTGCCGCGAAGCAAACCATCCAAACACCAACAAAACCCACGCTGTTCAACTCTGCTGCGCTGCTTTTTTTGATTCTGCGTCGAAATTATTTTCATCTTCAAAGATCTTTGCCTGTGCAGCCTTTTTTTCATCACCGAAGATCGTTATGGTACGTCTGCCTCCTTCAGAGCCGGTGGCGTTCCACCCTCCAGAACTGGACTGACTAAACAGTCCCAAACGCTGTCCTGGAAGGGTGGACATGGTGACCCAAAGAAGCGCCCAACCCGAGATCTACCTCTGAATCTCTCAATCCAGAGACGTTCGGAGCGTGGAAGGGGAAGGGGTGGAAAAAGGGGGGCACACGCTGCCAAAAAACCTCCACGATGAAGGTTGTACAGATCAACCTTCATCATGCCAAGGCAGCAACCGCTGTCAACAGGAGCCATGGACCTGCACAAAGGGGAAAATCCTCGGTCTCTCGCTGCCCACAGGTAAGTGTTTGTATGCGGCAACAAGCAGACCAAGAACCTGCATTATATTTAATAATAATATTAATTTCTTCCCTTTGATAGAGTTTCTGACAATGGATCTGACTGCGGCAAAGGTGAGAATCGGACCCAGGGAGGTAATCGTGGCATCGGCGTACTTCGCTGGTGATAATCCTGATTGCCCCCCTGACGAAGTGGTGAGGCTGATGGATTACGGCAGGAGAACCAAGACGGATGTCGTTCTTGGCTGCGACGTCAACGCCCACCACACCATCTGGGGCAGCACCGATGTTAACAGCAGGGGTGAGTCACTTTTAGAATTTATAAACTGTTATAGTTTAAGTATTTGTAATATAGGAAACAGACCAACCTTTATCACAATAAATAGGAGAGAAGTGCTTGATTTGACACTTACCTCCAACACTCACTCTAATCTTGTATATAACTGGCTGGTGTCAGACGAGCCGTCTATGTCTGATCATAGACAAATTCGGTTTGAGCTCAGCCATGCCAGTGGAGTAAAAGTAACCCCATATCGACAGAAAAAGAATACGAACTGGGAAGCATTTAGCGAACAGTTAAGTAATCTAGTCGTCGATATAATACCCTCAAGAGTTGACACTATAAACAAACTGGAGCTAGCAACGGACATCGTTGGCCGCTCCATCATCTCAGCCTATGAGGACAACTGCCCGCTTAAGACCAAGAGTACAAACAGAAAAACACCTTGGTGGAATGGGCATCTAGCAAACCTTAGAAAGAAAGTTAGGAAGCTGTTTAATAGGGCAAAACGAAACAACGATTGGCCCAATTACTCGGCAGCCCTAACTGAGTACAATAAGGAAATCAGAAAAGCCAAGAAGGAATCTTTCAGACAGTACTGCGGCAAGATCGCAGACGTCCAGTCAGGATGCCGCCTGATAAAGATTCTGGCCAATGATAAAGCCACCCCGATTGGTACACTGTCCAAAAATGGTGGAGGCTTTACTCTCGACAAGAGAGAGAGCCTGGAAACTCTGCTCAGCACACATTTCCCGAACTCAGTCATTCTGAAACAGCCCAATTACTCTCCTGGAGGGCAGGTTAGTCAGCCATCCAGGGAGGATTGGGGAGTGGGTAATCGAATCTGTAGCAGACACGCAGTGAGGTGGGCTATCTCTATATATCATATTATATATATATTATATATTATATATCTATATATCTATCATATTCCCAGCGCTGCTACAACATGGAGCCGATACTTTGGCACCAATTTTACACAAAATCTACAGCTGTAGTCTTGCTTATGGCCACATCCCATCAGCATGGAGAACAGTATTAGTTAGATACTTACCGAAACCAGGCAGAAATGACGGACATAACCCGAAATCTTTCCGCCCAATAAGCCTAATGTCCTTCGGTTTAAAAGGACTAGAAAAACTAAGTTTATCAGAAATGATATACTACGATACAGGTCCCTATCTAATGAGCAACATGCTTATGCTAAAGGGAAATCTACGGAGACGGCACTAAATGAAGTGGTGACGAAAATTGAAGGAGCAATATCCTCCAAGGATATAGCAATCTGTGTGATTGCTTTCCTGGATATTGAATGTAAGGACCAAATTTATTTCCATATCTACATACATATATTACTAAATTTGACCAACACAAGTATATATTCTTATTTTTTATACTGTATTATATCGAATTGAATTTATCTTTTGTTTAACATATTATTAAGTATTCACATTATATTATTATATTGAACTGAATTATGTATATAAATTTAATTTCGTTACTTTTAAAAATTAAAATTTATTTCATCCGTTACAACCGGTCTGGAATTATTTTGTATGTACCTATATTTAAGTGAAATTCAAGTGTAAGGGACACACTGGTGTATCCACTCACACACGGCATGCCTAAAGGGAAAGACAGAGACAGCAAAGAAAAACGAGAAGACGCGAACAAAGTAGAATATTCCAGAAGACGACAAGGCGAGAGAATTGAAGCATATAAAAGTAGCCTTCGAGTGTTAACGGAGAGTCAGTAGAGATCCAACGTTCAAAGCGTGCGGACGCATAGCAGGTATAGTTAGTGGTTGTTAGAGTCTCGTTGTTTAGAAAACCTTTCCTAGTATACATATTGCTAATGGTAAGTTGCTTCCGAGGCAATATCTAGTTTTCCGCTCCTAGCGTCGTGATCAAATATTGGTGGTCAAGTGATGCTTCCCCGATATTTCGATCAGTTAGTTTCTCTGTCGTAAGGAAAGATTAGAACAGTCGTCGTCAAAGTAGAACACCGTCCTTGTATACATATTGCTAATGGTAAGTTGCTTCCGAGGCAATATCTAGTTTTCCGCTCCTAGGATCGCGATCAAATATTGGTGGTCAATGTTGCTTCCCCAATATTTCGATCAATTAGTTTCTCTGTCGTAAGGAAGGATTAGTACAGTCGTCGTCAAAGTAGAACACCGTCCTTGTATACATATTGCTAATGGTAAGTTGCTTCCGAAGCAATATCTAGTTTTCCGCTCCTAGGATCGCGATCAAATATTGGTGGTCAATGTTGCTTCCCCAATATTTCGATCAATTAGTTTCTCTGTCGTAAGGAAGGATTAGTACAGTCGTCGTCAAAGTAGAACACCGTCCTTGTATACATATTGCTAATGGTAAGTTGCTTCCGAGGCAATATCTAGTTTTCCGCTCCTAGGATCGCGATCTAATATTGGTGGTCAAGTGCTGCTTCCCCGGTATTTCGATCAAGTAGTTCTTCTGTCGTGACACTTGGACAAGCACAGGTAGAATAGAGTACGTACAAACTGACTCGCACACTGAACATTCCCCGCACGCCACACCAAACGCGAATGTGTGAGTGGATCTAGTGTTCCCCAACCTACTGTTGTTAGTTTAAGTGAATACCCAACGTTTAAACTTTAATAAAATAGTTGATTCAAACAAGAACTAGAGGGTTCTAATTTAAAATATTCTGCAACGAACCCTGGATTGACTGAGAGTATCCCAGCCTGTTAGAGAACGAGAGAAAGTTCGTTACAGTGGCGCCCGAACAGGAACCCTCTACATAGAAAACTCGTCAGAATCGCATTCAACTATTGAACAAGTACAACATAGTATAACAGTGATACAAGTACGACATGGTGAAAGTGTCTTGGATCTATTCACTACGAAAAAACGACCTATTAACGTACGCGGAGGAATTCGGATTTGAAGCTACCGGAACTGTAGAAGAATTACGCAGAAGTTTCGCCAGCCTAGTTCCCAACATTACAAATGAAGTTCTACAACAACGCATTGCTGAGTTAGAAAGTATACACACGATGAACCCAGCACGAGCACAATCTCCTACAGACATGTCAGCTATACCAAGGACGAACTGTGAAGACACCAGGACTACGAGTCCAAATCAAACAAATATTACCCACAGCGAGCATGAGGTGGCCACAACGTACCGACAGGTCAACACTACGCCAGTATCTACGAACGAAACGCCCGGGTACGTTGGGAACCAAAACTCCAGCATTAATAAAAACGGCACGGATCATACTGTTGACCACGCGAACGTCATCGATAAGGTCCGCAAATGGTCCGTCAAATTTGGCAACGGATGTGACCCCTTGGGTTTCATCGAACGTATCGAAGAGCTCACGACAGTATATGGGCTCAACTTAAATTCTCTACCACGAACAATGCCCGAGCTGCTGAAAGATCGCGCACTATTATGGCTAAGAAACCACGACTCCCATTGGCAAACTTGGACAGACTTTAAGAAAGACTTCTTAACGTTTTTCCTACACTCTCGCTATTTTGAAAGATTGGAAGACGAGATTCGTGCGCGTCATCAACATCCTCAGGAAAAGTTCAAGGACTATGTTCTCGACATCCAGAACATGATGGGGCACGCAAATTTTACACAAGAGCAAAAGCTGGAGAGAATTTTTAACAACTGCAGAAATGAATACAAAATGTATATTAAACGGCGAGACTTTGTATATCTCAACGAATTGATATCCTTAGCCGAGGACTACGAGAGCCTTCTTGGCAGCACAGAACAACAAACACCAAGAGATAAAATAGCACACACACCAAGAAACAAACCACAGCCCATACCAAGGAACACTATGGAACATCATCGTCAAGTCACACAGCCGGAAGAAACAAGGATAAACCCAAAGACTGCATGCCGGAGATGTGGTCAGAATAGTCATATGCGTCAAGGTTGCAGAAATCCAAGCCAGTTGTTTTGCTGGACATGCGGACGACGCAATGTAAGGACGATTGATTGTTGCAAAAGTCAACCTTCGGGAAACGACAAGGCGCTGCATCAATTAGGAGGTACGACGCAGTCGCTGACACTAGAACCTCCACAATAAATTCGCTGGGCTATGATCGGAGTAGAGTTACCGCAAAAATAGGAATAAATGGAGAGCAGGTTGTAGCCATCATCGACACGGGAGCCACTCGCAGTTTCATCAACACGGCTTTGGCCACAAAGTTCCGAAAGTCCAATAACACGCAACCCGTAAATAGAAACGTTCAGATGGCAGATGGTTCGCGCACGCAGGTATCGGAGATTCTAAATCTGGATGTGGAATTTGGAGCCGATAAGCATAAAATCGACTTTATGATCCTTCCACAAGTAGCGGATGAAGTACTCTTGGGAATAGATTTCTTGGCAGCCGCAGGTACGACAATCAAGTGTGGCACAAGTGAAATTCGGATACCTCAGAGGAACCAGGCCGACAGTGTTGAACTCCCAATGTACACCATTAAGTCAGGAATACCAGAGGACAGAAAGGAAGTGGAAACATTCCTGCAACATGAATTACAGAAATTCGAAGAGATCAAGGGTGTGTCAAACGTAGCCGAACATAAGATTATACTCACCGATAGTCGCCCAATGAAACAGAGGTACTTCCCTAGGAACCCGGCTATGCAAGCGATAATCAACAAAGAAGTTGACGAACTACTCTCCAAGGATCTCATTGAACCTTCTCGTAGTGCCCACAGTGCACCCATTGTTCTAGCCAAGAAGAAGTCCGGGGGCTGGAGGCTCTGTGTGGATTACAGACAGTTGAATTCAAGATCAATTCCAGACGCATATCCTCTGCCACGTATCCACCATATCCTGGATCGACTGCGCGAGGCCAAATACATTAGTAGCCTCGACCTGAAAAACGGGTACTGGCAAATACCAATGGAGAAGGAAAGCCGAGAGTACACTGCATTTACCGTGCCCGGACGGGGGTTGTATCACTGGAAAGTCATGCCTTTTGGTCTCCACTCAGCCCCAGCAACGTTCCAGAGAGCCCTCGATAAAGTGATCGGCCTGGACTTGGAGCCGTGCGCATTTGCATACCTTGACGACATCATCGTCACAGGGCGTAGCAAAGAAGAACACCTAGCCAATCTCAGCAAAGTTCTCGAGAAACTTCGCAGGGCAAATCTGAAATTAAATCTGGAAAAATGTGAATTCTTCAAGGAAGAGGTGAAGTATTTGGGCCATGTCGTGAGTAGACAAGGAATCCACACCGACCCAGATAAGATTGCGGCCATTAAAGGATTGAAACCTCCTAACAACGTCAAGGAATTACGCCGATGTCTAGGTATCGCCTCTTGGTATCGAAGATTTGTGCCGGAGTTTGCAACAATAGTAAATCCGCTCACCAATCTATTAAAGAAAAGGAAGCATTGGAAATGGACTGAGGCGCAGCAGGAAGCATTCGACGCTCTAAAAAGGAAACTGACCGAAGCACCCGTGCTCGCTTGTCCAGACTTCTCTAGGAAGTTTACACTGCAAACGGACGCCAGTGACCTTGGACTTGGGGCCATTCTAACACAGGAATACGACGGTCAGGAGCGGGTTATAGCATATGCCAGTCGTCATCTAAATGGAGCCGAGAAAAATTACACAGCAACAGAAAAAGAATGCTTAGCTATCGTATGGGGGATTCGTAAAATGCGTCATTACTTAGAAGGATACGAATTCACCGTCATAACAGACCATCTCGCTCTTAAGTGGCTTAACAACATTGAAAATCCAACGGGAAGGATCGCTAGGTGGGCGTTGGAACTACAGCAGTATCGATTCGACATTCAATATCGCCGAGGAAAGTTCAACGTAGTCGCCGATGCTCTTTCACGCCAACCACTCGAAACCTTGGCAGGAGCCAATGTTGAACACCCCGAAGAACAAACTTGCAGTTGGTTGGATGGTAAAAGGATGCAATTACGTAATAAACCGCAAGAACTACCAGACTATACAGAGGAAAATGGGCAGATATACAGACACATTCCAGCACACACAGATGACGAGGAGTATCCGTGGAAACTGTGTGTACCAACCCCACTTCGACGAAGAGTGATCAATGAGTGTCATGACCTTCCTACTGCAGGCCATCTTGGAATACGCAAAACAATTGCTAGAGCTGCAAGTCGCTACTATTGGCCTGGTATGACACGAGATATCCGTAAGTATGTGAGACAATGTGACCTATGTCAAAAATACAAAGTTTCCCAGCAAGCACCAGCGGGCATGATGTTGACACAGATCGCCGACGAACCGTGGTCCATCGTTTGCGCCGATTTCATGGGCCCCTTACCACCAACAAAGCATGGAAATCGTTTCATCCTCGTAATTTTCGACAAATTTTCGAAATGGATAGAAGTAATCCCGCTCCGCAAAGCTAGCAGCAAAGAATTACAAAAGGCAGTCCGTGAGAGACTTATTGCGCATTTTGGAGTACCCAAGATCTTCCTGTCCGATAATGGAACACAATTCTCGAGCCGAATGTTCACGACATTTCTAAAGGAAGCTGGCATTAAGCAGCAGTTCACAGCACCATATACCCCTCAGGAAAATCCAACGGAGAGGGTCAATCGGACACTAAAAACAATGATAGCGCAGTTCACAGGTGAGAATCAACGCACATGGGACGAGCTCCTGCCAGAATTGTCATTAGCAATCAACACGGCCAAATCGGACAGTACGGGTTACAGCCCAGCTTATTTAACCCAAGGTCGAGAGCTACGGCTACCCAACACATTGTTTGACGAACTAACATTTGGATCCGGAAAAGAGCAACTCAAACCAATGGAACGTGAGACACGATTGAAGGAAGTATACCAAGTGGCCAGAAAACGTATGGAACTAGCGGCACAAACTCAGGCGAGACATTACAACTTGCGACGACGAAGTTGGCAACCACAGATTGGACAAAACGTGTGGGTAAGACAACATCCATTGTCGAAAGCCGCAGACAACTTCGCGTCTAAACTAGCTCCCAAATACGATGGTCCATTCCGAGTTGTTACATTTAAATCACCGGTAATAATCGAAGTTCAAAAACAGAATTCTAGGAAAAAATATCGAACGCACATTCGAGATGTTAAGCCATACCAAGAAGCGAATAACAACAATGTACAATTGCGTTCAGCATCCCTCAACCACGGTCATCGAAATGTTCAGAGCTCATTCGATCGCGAACAACAGACCAGTACACATCAGCAATATAGAAAAGATAAAAATAATAATAACGACATTACAATGGCGGTGACAGACAAACGAGAGACGGAGGAAGAGCTAACCATAGTACTGAGTCGAGTGATAGCAGAAGAAGAGGATGCCTGTCAAAACACGTCAAAGGAGCTTGCCATAGGAAATTTGGACGATGATGACAGATCAACCTTGATGATATACCCACCAGGCCCTGGCGGTATAACGGTCAGAATCGAGGATTACCAGTGTTTGACCGAGGGCCGTTTTATTAACGACGTGATAATTGATTTTTATTTAACCTGGCTAGTAGAACACTCGGCGGAGCCAGTAAAGATATCAAGACACGTGTTCAGCACTCATTTTTATGAACAACTAGTGGTCAGGCCAGGCGCATCGACTCCAGAAGAAAGGTATCATCGAGTCCAAAGGTGGACGAGGAAGCATCGCTTATTGGAGAAGAAATACATTCTCGTACCAGTAAATGAAGACGCCCACTGGTACCTGGTTGCTATCCGCCTGGAACACGACGAGAACCTCAAGGTAACTAGCGGGTCTATTTTCATTTTCGACTCCCTGGCGTATCAACTGCGAACACACGCCGGACATTTTATACGGCAGTATCTACGCTGTGAGGCGGCCGGCAGATATCCAGACGTCGACCTCGAAGTCTTCGCACGAGACCGATTCCCAGTGTGGAATGTCAACGTACCTCAACAACCAAACTACTACGACTGTGGCATTTTCACCATGCATTTCTGTGAAAAGTTTTTGCAATCACCAGATCTGGACTACCGCGGCGCGGCGACTTTCGGTATTGGTTTTGCAGCGAGGAGACAATGTTCAAAAGAGTCCTCCTGTCCGAATTAATAGGACTCCTAGCCGGTGATAAAGCCAAATTTTTACCAGAAATCGCTGTAAAACGACCCGAAGAACAAAAGATTGTTGATATTCCATGCCAGCCTACTACCGTGGTTCGAGCATCTACAGTATTGCTTAGCACAATAGGCAAACACCAAACCGCGCAGAACTGTGAACCCAATGCACCCAAGGAAGAGACACCTCACTGCACAGCCATAAATACCACTCACAACGATGATACCACCACAGAATTGTACTGTGACAGTCTTTTCGACTTACTCAATATGGATATTGATGCACATCTTGGCTATTCATACCATTCCATGAGTCCGGTCCTGAATTTTAGTATCACTGATGAAGCCCAATCTATCCAGCCACTACTAGAGCCCAGCCCAGAAAATATTGAGGCCATGACCGAGGACACCCCAACGCACGAGATAGCAAAACCCAATATATCCGAGGACCAGATACCTGAGGAATTGCAGATTCGAATAGCAGATTGCCTGCGCAAGCGGAGGTGCGGATCAAAGGTGCGATTCGCCACGATAATAAGAGGTTCACACTACCAGGTCAACATCAAGAAATCAGGAGCTCTGAGTGTCTCGGTTCGCCCGGCGAAGTAAGGGGAAGGTGTAAGGACCAAATTTATTTCCATATCTACATACATATATTACTAAATTTGACCAACACAAGTATATATTCTTATTTTTTATACTGTATTATATCGAATTGAATTTATCTTTTGTTTAACATATTATTAAGTATTCACATTATATTATTATATTGAACTGAATTATGTATATAAATTTAATTTCGTTACTTTCAAAAATTAAAATTTATTTCATCCGTTACAACCGGTCTGGAATTATTTTGTATGTACCTATATTTAAGTGAAATTCAAGTGTAAGGGACACACTGGTGTATCCACTCACACACGGCATGCCTAAAGGAAAAGACAGAGACAGCAAAGAAAAACGAGAAGACGCGAACAAAGTAGAATATTCCAGAAGACGACAAGGCGAGAGAATTGAAGCATATAAAAGTAGCCTTCGAGTGTTAACGGAGAGTCAGTAGAGATCCAACGTTCAAAGCGTGCGGACGCATAGCAGGTATAGTTAGTGGTTGTTAGAGTCTCGTTGTTTAGAAAACCTTTCCTAGTATACATATTGCTAATGGTAAGTTGCTTCCGAGGCAATATCTAGTTTTCCGCTCCTAGCGTCGTGATCAAATATTGGTGGTCAAGTGATGCTTCCCCGATATTTCGATCAGTTAGTGTCTCTGTCGTAAGGAAAGATTAGAACAGTCGTCGTCAAAGTAGAACACCGTCCTTGTATACATATTGCTAATGGTAAGTTGCTTCCGAGGCAATATCTAGTTTTCCGCTCCTAGGATCGCGATCAAATATTGGTGGTCAATGTTGCTTCCCCAATATTTCGATCAATTAGTTTCTCTGTCGTAAGGAAGGATTAGTACAGTCGTCGTCAAAGTAGAACACCGTCCTTGTATACATATTGCTAATGGTAAGTTGCTTCCGAGGCAATATCTAGTTTTCCGCTCCTAGGATCGCGATCAAATATTGGTGGTCAATGTTGCTTCCCCAATATTTCGATCAATTAGTTTCTCTGTCGTAAGGAAGGATTAGTACAGTCGTCGTCAAAGTAGAACACCGTCCTTGTATACATATTGCTAATGGTAAGTTGCTTCCGAGGCAATATCTAGTTTTCCGCTCCTAGGATCGCGATCTAATATTGGTGGTCAAGTGCTGCTTCCCCGGTATTTCGATCAAGTAGTTCTTCTGTCGTGACACTTGGACAAGCACAGGTAGAATAGAGTACGTACAAACTGACTCGCACACTGAACATTCCCCGCACGCCACACCAAACGCGAATGTGTGAGTGGATCTAGTGTTCCCCAACCTACTGTTGTTAGTTTAAGTGAATACCCAACGTTTAAACTTTAATAAAATAGTTGATTCAAACAAGAACTAGAGGGTTCTAATTTAAAATATTCTGCAACGAACCCTGGATTGACTGAGAGTATCCCAGCCTGTTACAGAACGAGAGAAAGTTCGTTACATGAAGGAGCCTTCAATAACACGTCTTATGAACGTCTGAAGAACTTCCGCTTTGTCTTGCTGAACTGGGACATATAGGAACTGGCAGAGATGCAGAATGTGCTATTGGCTTCGCAACATCAGCACAGCTTATGCGAACATTTTTAGTCCTAGCAATCCTATTACATTTAGTTAAACAAATATAGCAATCAGTTTCGTGATTTATAGGCTCCCTCCACACACTTGGCTTTCCAAATGTAAGATGCCTTTTACCTCTAGCAAGCAATTGAGATGGTTTGTTTTGCAAGAGCTACAAAATACATGAGGCACACAAACTTTATCTTGGTTCTTTACAGGAAATCTAAAATAGTATAAATATGGCATTTTTAAAATATCTGTAATTTTATTTTGCTTATTTTCCGGTTTATATACATACATAGCAAAACTTGGATCTTGGATTGCATAAGAAATTCGGCATTTTGCTTAAAAAATATGATTTTGAAAAACACAACACGAATTCAATATAAAACTTCGGCTGATACAAAAAAGAAAAAACTGCGAAAAAGCAAAAAAACGTAAGGTGGAAGTACCTGCATCCATAGAGAAAGAATAACAAGAGGCCGAATCAGCCAAATGTACTCATCGGCGACATGGAAGCGGTCGGTCCGCAAGGGAAACGAAGAAGCGCAATGAGTGCGAAATGAATCAACAAGCAGAGAGCACGCAATTTCAGTTTCTCTATTTTTGCTTTGTGTCTTTCTCTCATTATTCGGATCTACTATGCATGACTTTGTGAGTCAATGTGTAATTTTTTCTTGGAGCGGAAGATCGACTTTGCTTCTGTTATTTTGCACTAACAATGCAAGCGAACATGCGTAAGAAGATATCGATCCAACACTCGTATGCCAAGTAAAGTGTGAAAGAAAGAATTGATCAATTTGCGGAGTACAGCGGGTGATAAGAAGAACGGTGCGATTCGTCTTCTTTTGCTTCTCTTACAATAACGAACCATGTGCAGCCGTTCGTCCGCCTGAAATCGTTTTTGAAAGAAATTTTGCTTTTCGAAGCTTTGTTCTGTTTCTTGTTCGATGCCCAAGCTTTGTAACGCGCTGGCATGATCTACGTTCCAAGCATATCGTGCTGTTGTGAATTCGTATAGGCAGAAGATTTAAGAAGAAGAATACTTTAGTCGGCATATCAACACATTGAACACGTTATACGAAGGAATCGGAAGATCGACTTTGTGTTTGTTATTTTGTACTAACAACTGAAGTGCTTCTGTATCGTGTATGAATTTACCTTGTTATTGTAGTGTCCAAAACCATTATTAAAATTATTAAACACTAAAATTTTTAATATTTATGATTTTAGTTCTATTAAGGAAGCATTGCCTATGGGCTGTCAATAAAACGAAATATTGGTGCAACAATTATATTATAATCTTAAATATACAAAATAACAATTAACAATAATCTAATTTAATAACAGACCTAATTTAAAATACTAAACAGTTGATTAAGCCGGCAAAATGTTATAAAATAACAAAATTCCTTTAATAAGCGAAGAATAATAGGGCGAAAAAAATTCAAGCGTAATAGACCGACAGACGTAAAGAAGTCAAATTCCCTTGTTCCCTCATCCCCTGGTTTTATCACGAAATTGATCAACCGATTCATTCTCACCTCCTTTGACATACAAGATTCCATCGCTCAACTCTTCTTACGAACGAACGAATTCTGAGAGCATCAGTGCAAACACACAAACGAAGGTAAACAAAGGCAAGAGAGCGAAGCATTGAGTAATGTATCAACGATTCAGTAGTGGATAGGAAACAAATGCTCAGAGCCAATAGCAAAAGAGAAGAGCGCGAAACACTAAGCATTGAGTAAAAACTCGATCCAGTACTGGATCGACCATGGAAAATATTTTTGTTCAAGATTCGCCCTCTTGTTATTCTTTCTCTATGCTGCATCTAAACTAATAGCGGTAAAAGGATGAAGTACATGTATCGGGAATAGGATCTAGGTAAAGCCGATTTTAATGGGTTTCTAGGAAATGATAATGGCGGAAAGTCCAAAAACATTGTTCACAAACAAAGTATCAAGTACAAACTTACACTGTTTCGTGAATAACGATCAATTGCCAAGATATTTGTGAAAATCACTAATTTCACTTTAACGCGCACCAAGAAACCATTTCTCTGCAGATTTTTTTGGTATTAGGCTTAAAATTCGCGCAAATGTCCATCCTATCGATATAAAAAATAAAAAGGGTAAAAAAGTTTCGGGAACATATTTTTACATACAGATATCTAGCAGTTTTTTGTCTTTTTTCTTAAAAAATTTCTCTTTTGAAATTACGATTTCAGCAAAAGGTTTTAAACTATTTTTCGGATTTCAAAGTAATGTTAGCAAAAAATATGCGTGCATCCTTCCATTTAATTTAATCTTAGTTGTGATCGAATCGGTTACATATGTCAGCTGTGGTAGCTTTTCAAGTGGATGGACCTTAACGTAAAGTCGCCAAAAATTTCAAAAACGATTATCTCGAAAACGGCTCGTTTCATTTTTTTTATTTTATCATTTTTGGAATCAGCGGACCAAAATTCTTTAGAATATGCTGTCAAACAGCCCGTTACAAAATGGCTGTCGGCCAGTATTATACTGAATATACTAATAATTAAATCAAAAATAAAAATACCGCCGCTTTCGATCTAAAGTACCCGGAAAATTAAATTTTTCTCTCTAGTATTTTTATACTAAAGCGCTATAATTAATCAGTAACTCTTATGAGCTACGCATAGCTATGCAACATAAAGTACCAAACTTAAGTTTCAACGGAAGAAAAACTCCAGCTCCAAAAACTATAACAAGAATAAAAAAATGTTGGCGAACTCGGTCAGCGCTGAATTTAAGGGTATATTTGTTGTTGTTGTTTGTGATTCGCCGTTTTTTCGCCGTGACTGATCGATAAAAACAACGAAACTTTCAACCACTACAGGCGAAAACTTTTACATTGGTTCGAAATTATCAATTTACTAAGTCTAGGAGTAAAATGTGATTTATTTTTTGCACAACATTCACATTTAAATTTGACGTTACATTTAAGCCAACATTTGTAAGAGCATGCATATTATTGATAAAACAAATCTATCCTTCTCGCAATACAATAGTTTTGGTACATTACATTAACTAGCCGGAGGCCAAATTCGTCTACTTCATAATTATTTGTAGAATCATTTTTTTTTGTTTGCTACTATTTGGCTTTTTATTATAAATTTAACTTGTGTTTGTGATTGAAAAGTGTGTATTGATTAAGTGTGTATTGATTGTTGTTGGAACTCCAATAATAATATCATATTAAGTTCGGGAATAAAATTCTATCTTTAGATCTGGACTACTACTACTGGAGCTGAGAAATTCATTTTTCAAATCGCATGTATTAGTATTTACTTAAAAAATATACGTGACAGGCCGATATCCGTGACGTTCTGATTTTCGATATCAATGGAGAAAACAAAGGAGAACAGTCTTGCCGAATTTCAAGTCGATGCTTCTACTCTTTCTCCTGTTATCGTGGTTTTTATCACCAGTGGGTGGAACTCGCCCATTTTTAAGAGTATATTTTGGTCTGAGATGGTCTGGGTCTGGAAAAAAGTTCGTGGCGTTTTTTAGTAAAATGGAACTGGTTCTCTTATAGCCAGAAAATTAATTTATTTAAACCAAATATGCTGCATTCTTATCTACAACGCTTCGCTATTTTTCGGGCAGAGCCATGATGCCATCGGTGAAGAATTTCTGTAGTTTCTGGTTGAAAAGCTGAGTCAAGTGGTTTTCACGGGCTTCTTTTGAAAGCAGCTTAATTCCAGTGTTTGGTAATAGTAAATCGGGTAACAATAGTTTTATGAAAAATATATTAATGTTGAAGTTTATATATCTTAATACTTATGGAATAATAAGTAATTATAAATAGGTAGAAATAATAAGTAAAGTAACTACAGATTTATTGCAAGGTTCGCTATATTGGGTTCAAAATTGGTCAATTTTAATCTTAAATCCCCTCGAAACTCGCCATTTAATTTATTTCTGTACTTAGTTAAGATTGAATTTACGTGACTGAAACCGTCTTCAACCATATAGGAACTTGGAAATGCTAGCATAAATGGCTGAGCTATTTCGTAAAGTTTTACATATTTTTGCATTATATTTATAATTGTCCAAAATTTGCTTATTGTTAAATTTTTAAGAATCGTCTTTGCTTCAAGATCCGATAATAATCATCTTGCAGGTTGATGTCAACGTTTTCTATTTGAGCAGAAAATGGTACAATAATCCAATCAGGGATGTCAATGTTTTCCAAATCAAAAAAGCGCAGTATAAATCATCGCTCAATTTTTGAAGATGACTTTCAAGTCCAAGTATTTCAAGTTTTCTTCTTTTACTTCTAAAGGTTTCAGATTTGATTAATACTGATAATCCTTACGTAGCAATGAAGATCTAAATAAATTTAATTTCACTTGGAAGTCTAACAGTATTGTTCGAGCTGGGATAATTGTTACATCTTTTCCTTCCAGCTTTGTTTGGACATCATTAAATTTTCCAAATGAGTCCGCTAAATAAAAAATATGGTTCTTATTGTTTTGGAGTTCATCACACAGAACAGGGTTTATTTTGCTGAGAAATTCGGTCCTGGAGTCAAATAACTCAACGCCTCAGCCTTTGCCTTTGCCTTTGCAAGCATACACCTCTAGACAACTATCGAACTTCGGTGTGCAGAAGTAATTGGTTAAATAACTCACAAAGTGTGGAAAATAATATTGATTTATGTAACAGGTTGGGCTTTAATTTGATTTATACACTTAATACAAAACTGTAAAGCTTTATGTAACTCAGGACTCAGATATTTTGCTACTAAGTTGTTTCTATGCAACACAATAAATACGTATACCGGGCACTTTTTCTTTGCGAAATGTAGTAATGTAATGCAAAAGCTCGATAACGGCCTACCATAGCTGGTATATATATATAATCGATATTTCTTGCAATCTTGGTAGAAAATTTTAGTCGTTATTTTTCAAAGCGATTAAACGACTGAATGACTAATTTCTAGTTAATTATTTCCAAAATCAAGTAAAATATAAAATAGAAATTAAACGTTATTTTTCTCTATACAACTTTTTATATCTATCATCTATTGCTGTTTGATGTGCGTATGTGTGATTTGCGTATTAAGAACTGTTTTTTCTTCGACCGCTATTCGACCCCCTGGCTCAGATCGACCGCAGCTTTTGCGAAATAGAGCCCTGGGAGTCTATATAGACCACGTTGGCGACCTCTGTACTAAGGGTTATAATCGAAAAGCGCGGACTAGCACGCGTGTCATTTACGATAGGCACGGAGCTCCAATGATTTTGTTGTTATGCCTTGAACACAATTGGACGAACAAAACACTAAACACAAAATCAACTGTCAAATTTACACAGGCTCTTATGGGATTCAAGAACAAAATGAGTTATCTACGAACATTTGTGTTTAGATAAAGAAACGCATGTCCGTGAGATAGCTCTATTTCTATTTTGACAGCTTTTGTGCACAAGCTCTTCTTCTGCTTCTGTATATATTCAAATTGATTACACAAGAGAATTGACAGAAATGACAGATTTTGTTTTTTGTGCGCGAGGCCCAATTGTGTGCGTGTTCTAAGCAAAAGATACAGAGACAAATGTGTTTAGTGTTTTGTTCGTCCAATTGTGTTCAAGGCATTACTGTTAAAATTTAATAATATCTTTCATTTATGTAATATAATATTTTTCGAAACGCATCACTTTCGTACAGAAAAAACACTATTTAGCACTATTTCTTTCTTAGTTAAATGTATTATTACATGTAGATTACATCGTAAGTATAAGACAATGTTGCGGTTGAAGATTATACTTCAAATGACATTTGCAAAATATGACGCAGAGTGGGCATTAATAAGCTATTGTGAAGAAGTGTCTTTTTTTTGAGAGTATTATTCCCCACGCAAGTTGCCGTAAGCTAGTATGTTAGCATAATAACAGCATTGCCAGTTTAAAACATAAATTACAAATGAATGAAATGCTGTCTAACAGAACAAGAAGGGGGACGGAAAGAAGGAATCAGAAGTGTTCCTACCTACACAATTATGAGTCCCTGGTTGCGAAACAGAAAAGAGTATTGATCAGTGAGCCCCGCAAGAATAACGTTGTAGCATAAAGAAAAAGTTAATTTGAATTTAAACTAAGCGCAAATACAAAAAAGGGGTGTACACTAAAGGATAAAAAGGATCCTTAAGGACATATAGTCAGCCACACGAGACTTCAGCATATACCACGCACCAGGACGATCGGTGGGCACAAGAAAACAAAGGGAAAGAAAACATTAAAGTCTGGGAACCAGCAAACACAGCGTGGCATATTAAGCTAATCCGGAACCAGATAAGCAATAAAAATACACATATATGTATATACATATATATATATAAGAAACTTACACAGAAAGTCCAATTACTAAAACAAGTTTGAAGTTTTATTGAGCCTATTTTTGTATAACGTTATAATATTATTAATTCAATTAACAAATTGTAAATAAAATTAAAGACTATAACGTATTGTCTGAAAAACATGTAACAAAACAGAGTCTCGTCACTGGATAGACGGTGGCGGTGTGCACAAATAAATGTGGATGCAAGTTTGTTATACCAAATGCCCGGTAGCCAGTCAGATGATCATGAGAATAGTAGTGCGTGGGCGATGGCCTACGTCGGGCGCAGCCTTATTAAAGTCATTTTAGATTAATGATGAACCAGCACACTGCCTTTGTTCGCACTGCGCAATGCCCAAAATCAGAGTTTTGTTGTACATACATATATACACATATACGTATACGCATATGTACATATCAAATATTTACAATATTATTTTTACACTTATTATTATAATATTTTATTTCTACTATTATTAGTTTATTATTTCATTTCTACTATAAAACACTTTCTTATTGTCTGCGCAAAGCGGTTAGGTAAAAGTTTGAAGTGTGCAAGTAATCGCAGTGACAGGGTGATCGTTGGAATTTATAGGGAACACGGCGACGATGAAGAAGGCCACAAAAAAAACTCAATCTGTAGGGAGCTCCTTAGGTACATTGGGGAACCTCCAGGGAGAAGGTTAAGTTCAAACAAGTTTCAAATTACGAAGATTACCGTGTCCTCTGCGATGCTTAGATAGTAGAAAGAAAAAAAGGATTTTTAAAAAACAAATTCGCGGGGAGGAAGTAAGGACATGAAAGGGTGAAGGGACGAATGTGACAGGGAGGCAAGGAGGCGCTGCCGACAAGCAACCGCAGACCGAAGTTTTAGTTTAGTTATAGTTTTTTTTGTTGATTTAGAACGGCGGCTCAGTCATATTACGCCCAATGGAAAAGCAAGCCTTCTGGTTGCTTCTTAGCAGAGTCTCCCAAGCAGAACGGCTTTGACCGGCCAAGCAGCCCAGTCCAATGGCGCATGCAAAGGAGGCGCTGCTGACAAGCAACCAAAGGCCGGACAAAGGGAAATTTATAAGAAACTGTCCCAAAAAAAAATACGTACAATTCGATTTAAATCGCTCCTCGCCACAGCTTAAAAATCTCAAAGACAATACACCTCTCAAAAAAATGGATATGTCTATAGAACCAGGTCAGGAAGGCATGTCAGATCGCGAAGCTCAATTTTATGATTTGTCCGAAACAATTAATTCAAACGTTAGACCCAAGAATCCTTCAATCAATATGGCAGGAATAGCTGCCGATGTCCATCCGAATGATAACGATTTATAGAAACAAGGAGCCATAGCAAAGTCCAGTGCATATAGTAGGGCCCAAGTATGTGTGTCTACCGCCGCGCGTAAGTGCGGAAGAAGCAAGATATCATTCTAAAAAAAAAGGAAAGTCGAAGATGCACAAATGACTAACATGGTGACGCGACTTGGATCATCCTTAAATGAAGCGATAAAGGTAAAGGTTCAAAAAGGTATTCAGCCAGGTTTGGAACAGATGAGGAAAGGATGAGATGAGGAAAGAAATTGTGGGTATGTTAAACCCATATGTTAGTTATCAGCAGGAGAAAACACCAATAAGTCACGGAAAATGGCGAAATGATGTAGGTGGATGTTCTAGATGGCAACATAGGCAATACACGACTGGTTACAACATAAACCAACAAAGCAAAAGTTGGCCAAATATGGCTAGTACAGTCATCGACGCCGCCGCCAGAAACTCTGCACTAGGGTTTACTGATAGTCAGAATGCCGTTTACCCCCAACAAAATTTCAACAATTCAATGCAAATTCCAGTACCATCTCAATTCAATAGAAATCCCTTGCTCTCTAATTACGCGTTTTTGAATTCGACACGGTTGAATAACGGTCATAGTCAGGATCCAACCTCCGCGATTAAAATTAATAAATGGGGTTTCATTTCCGACGGAACACCTGGGCAGATTTCTGTTGAAGACTTAATTTTTCGGTTAGAATTTTTACAATCCTTGTATAATTGCCAGTGGACGGAAATCATGCGCGATTTTTACCTACTATTGGCAGGTGAAGCCAAAGAGTGATATGGGCTGTTCTTGGTGAAGCCAATGTATGGGCACTCCTTGGTGAAGCCAAGGATTCCAATTCCTGCAAATAATGCAGGAATTGCATGCAAGAAAACAGCGACCAAATGAATCAAACGACACATTCATACAAACGATGTGTAAAATTAGGTCTAGACTTAGAAAACCACTTCCCGACATAGAACTAGTAAAAGCAATAAAGAAAAATATAAGGGAGCATGTAGGCAAAATAGTGTATCCGATGCCATTGTGTTCCGTGGATCTATTACCCGAAGAATGCAATGAAATCGAACGAACTTATCCGCGCCGCGATATGGGAACGTTTCAAGGTAGAAACAATAACTACACGCGGACACCTAATGAAATAAATATCGAAGATGCTAATCACGAAAATTCAGATTGTGAAAGCGACTACTTAGCGATTGAGGAAGTGACCTCGGAAGAAACTTTGTCTGCGGGAGTGCCGCAAAAGAGGCCACCACAGGCGGCAAAAGAAATAATTTGCTAGAATGGTCGTAGGTCGGGACACATGTTTGTCGACTGCGAGTCTCCAGATAGAAACATATTTTGTTACAAGTGTGGTTTGAAGAATGTGATCAAGCCTGGTGAGTCACGAAGGAAGCGAGAAATGTATTTCAAAAACTGCAGTTGATAGTGAAGCTAGAACAAAAGAAAATGTCAATGTATGTATATGATAAAATTATTAATGTTAACAAAAATAAAAGCAAAAACCTGAACCCGAAATCATATCAGAATCGACTTGAGGAGTACCAGCAAGTTCGCGCTAGAATATTTGCTGATGTTAGTGTTAAACCTCCAGAGTCCAATAAAATACAGAAGGCTAGAAAAAGATATTCCATTACTAAAACTCTCCGCCGAGATGTAGTCGCATCGGTTAAAAGGACAAGCAGCGTCAATCCGCGTGTGTATGCCGGAATTTTCTTAGGTGATAAATCAGTATTCTAGGGCATGGGTGTAGAAAACTGGTATCTGAGCTTGGGTTAGAGGTGTGTCCATTCTATTCCATTATGGAAATCGCAAGTGGAAAAGAATTCCAAGTTTTAGAGAAATCGAGAGTACCTGGAAAATATGTGCAAAAAGAAAGGGAAATAGAATTTTATTTGTGTCAATTTTTGAAGCAAGGAGTTTATCTCAGAATAGATTTTTGGAGAGCATTTGAACTAGCTCCAGAAGTAATCGGCGTAGCTGAAGTACAGGTAGAGGAAGATCCGAATCCGGTAGACAAAGAACAGCAAAATCTGACAATGCATGAATTGATAGCAGAGTAACAGCGACAGCTAGATTTAGTAAAGAGTCAATTCAGAACATATGCAGAACACGGATTGGGTCGGACTCAGCTGGAAAAGCATGCTATCGAGTTAGTGGAAGGTTCCACACCGGTTAAGGATCGATCCAGTGTCTCCAGTACAATCTATTATTTATGCAGAAATATAAAAAATGTTAGAGTCAGCAGTAATCGAAGAGAGCAACAGCGCGTGGAGTAATAGGACGACAATAGTAAGAAAGCCTGGGAAAAATAGATTTTGTCTCGATGCCAGAAAATTAAACGAACGGACCGTGGAAGATGCTTACCCGCTGCAAAACATTGAAGGTGTGCTGAGTGGGTTAGACGACACATTTTACATCAGCAGCGTAGACCTAAAATTTGCTTTTTGGCAGATAGAGATGGATGAGAAGTCGAGGAATATACAGCTTTTACAGTACCAGGTCGTCTTCTATACTAATTTGCGGTAATGCCATTCGGGCTTTGCAACGCCGCACAACGTCTGTGTCGTCTCATGGATAAGGTGATTCCACAACAATTAAAAACCAACGTGTTTGGATATCTCGACGACTTGCTGATTACTTCCGGTGATTTCAATTCTCATCTGAACATTTTAAAAGAAGTGGCAGAATGCTTAAAGCAAGCTAACCTAACTACTGGATTAAAAAAATCATTTTTTTGTTTTAAAGAGTTGAGATACTTAGGCTATATAGTTGGTGGAGGTTCCTTGAGAACAGATCCAGGTAAAGTTTCCGCCATTCGTCCAATTCCTTTGCCTCGATCAGTTAGGGAAGTTCGCAGTTTTTTAGTGACCGCTGGGTGGTATAGGCGCTTCATACCTAATTTGAAGTTTTTTTTAAAAAATTAAAAAAAACGAATAAGTTTGAAATGACGCCAGAAGCAATTGAAGCATTTAACCAATTAAAGCAAGCACTGATTAAGGCTCCAATCCTTAAACACGCCGATTTCAACAAAAGATTCTGGATACAATGTGATGCGTCAAACGTAGGTATAGGAGCGGTGCTGTTTCAGTTAGACAATAGTGGTGCAGAACGCCCAATTGCTTACTTTTCCCAGAAACTAAACAAACATCAGCGAAACTACAGCGTTACTGAAAAGGAGTGTCGAGCCGCAGTATCAGCGATAAAGCGTTTCCGTCCATACATAGAGATGTTACCTTTCACGGTGGTTGCAGATCACGCAAGCCTCAAATGGCTAATGTCTTTGAAAGGTTTGAGAGGGCGACTTGCACGATGGTCACTGCAGCTGCAACATTTCGATTTCGAGATAAAGCACAGAAAGGGTGCAGAAAATATTGTCGTTCATACGTTGTCGAGAACGATAGATGCAAGTGAACTGAAGGTCCACTTGATAGAAAAGGCGAATGATCCGCAGACAGCCGTGCACGGCGGTATATATAAGACGTTATAGCGTCTGCGTCAGCTTTGCTTTTGGCCAGGAATGGTGGTACAAGTCCGTAACTATATAAAAAATTGCGTGATCTGTAAGACTTCGAAAACATCCAACCAGGAGTTGCGTCCTCAAATAGGGCAGGAAGTGGTAACAGACCGGCCGTTCTAGAAAATGTATGTAGATTTCCTGGGTAAATATCCGCGTTCCAAAAAGGGTAGTTCTTACATCTTCATTGTGGTAGACCACTTCTCAAAATTTACGTTCCTTAAAGCCATGCGCGAAGTCGAATGTTATAAACGACGTCGAATCTTATAAAATTCTTAACTGAAGAAATTTATTATAAATTTGGTGTACTAGAAATTCTCCACAGCGACAACGGCAAAGAATTTGTGTTCAAATAATTCACAAAAATGATTAATACATTTCAAATTACGCACATAAGAACAGCATTCCACTCACCGCAATCCAATGCTGCAGAAAGAGTTAACCAGTCTGTATTGGCAGTGATCAGATCGTATTTAGAGACTGACAATCGAAACTGGGACCTCTTCTTGCCAGAAATAGAATGCGCTTTGCGGAACGCAGTGCATTCAGCCATATCAGGAGTATCGATGTTTTTGGCACTGTTCGGTTACAATATCTTCTTGTGTGGCGCAGACTACAAATTGGCTCGCAAGCTATTCACTTTGAGTAAACCAGAACTGCAAGTAATAAGCAGAATCAGTTGGTGTTGTAGCGAGAAGAAGCTAAAAACAGCTTGCACAGTGCGTACGAAGAAAACGCTGTCAGGTATAACCAAAGTAAAAAAACAGTATGTTTCGTTCCTGGACAGGAAGTGTTCAAGCGCAACTTCGTGATAAGCGATTTCAAGAACAATATTAATGAAAAGTTTTGCCCAAAGTTTCAAAATGTCACGTAGTAAGACGACTGGGCAATAATATGTATGGCGCGAACAGCTGAATGGTAAATCGCTTGGTATCTATCATGTGAAAGATATCAAGCAATGATCAGGCCCAGATCGACATTATTGAATTGTGGCTGGACTTAGACTCATGATAAAATAGTGGTACCATGCTAGCGAGTGTCGCACTCTGTTCTTTTTTTTTTGTTGCTTATTTTGTTGTACCATTCTGCTTTTTGTATTCACGTGCTTGATAGAAGTTAGGATTTGGATAGACAGATGGTGGTGGTGTGCACAAATAAATGTGGATGCAAGTTTGTTATACCAAATGCCCGGTAGCCAGTCAGATGATCATGAGAATAGCAGTGCGTGGGCGATGGCCTATGTCGGGCGCAGCAAAACGCCATTCCCTTATTAAAGTAATTTTAGATTAATGATGAACCAGCACACTGCCTTTGTTCGCGCTGCGCAATTCCCAAAATCAGAGTTTTGTTGTACATACATATATACACATATACGTATACACATATTTACATATCAAACATTTACAATATTATTTTTACACTTATTATTATAATATTTTATTTCTACTATTATTAGTTTATAATTTCATTTCTACTATAAAACACATTCTTATTGTCTGCGCAAAGCGGTTAGGCAAAATTTTGAATTGTGCAAGCATCCGCATTAACAGAGTGATCGTAGGGATTTATAAGGAACACGGCGACGTTGAAGACCGCCACAAAAAAAACTCTTAGTCTGTAGGGAGCTCCTTAGGTACATTGGGGAACCTTCAGGGAGAAGGTTAAGTTCAAACAAGTTTCAAATTACGAAGATTACCATGTCCGCTGCGATGCTTAGATAATAGAAAGAAAAGAGGAATTTTGTACGAGTCAATTAGTAAGAATGTGAGAAAGTAAAGAAATTGTCATACAGTAAAAAAAAAATATGCGTACAAAAAATTTGAAAGTGTTCAAATTGGTGGGGAGGAAGAAAGGACATGGAAGGGTGAAGAGACGAATGGGGCATCAGAGGGCAATTGAGAAAGATGTGAGAAAACGTAAGTTTTAAATATAAGTTATTGTTACACCCCTAAGGCCGGCATGACGGGCCGACAACTCCGCCCTACAAAGAGAGCTAGCTGGGGCAGTTAGTCAAGCCGTTGCCGCAGAGTAGGCAACAGGGGTTCACGTAACACCAAACTCTGGGCTAGAAATACTATTTTACTTCGTAGCCGAGGTTGGACTAGTTAGACATTTCTAGTGTAACTAAAATTTAAGCAAAAAATTAAGCTAACGATTTTGACTTCACATCCTTTACATTATTAATACAAAAAGTAAGTATAACATACAAACCGCTTTAAAAGTAAAACACTCGGCTTCTACGGCTTTTTGAAGTACCACACACATCACATTTCTCACACATCATCGCATTTGGATCACATTTCTGAGAAAAACAACCCACTTTCAATGCAAAAAGTCCACATTTACATAAAAGTACTCAGAACATTCAAACTTTGCAACTGTGGGCAAAATAATGTATGCCGATGAAGATAATGAAAATACCTTTCCAACGACACCTAGCACCTAACTGTATCTCATCTTCTTCTTTTTTAGAAGACTGAGTGCTGAAGCTCATAGGACAGCGTCAGTGTCAGAGCTTCTCACCGTCGAAAAAGTCGACCTAAAATGAAAATGGTAGGGGTTTGGAAAATGGAAAACTGGATCTATGGAAAACGAATTCCCGTTTCCGTTATATTGTGCTTCAATGATTCGATAATGGAAATACACGCCAGCAACGTAAACAAACTGACACAGCAGCAGCCATAACTGACATTTTCCTTATGTTGAACAGAAACCTTCAAGATAACTATATAGCAGGAACAAACGTCACTGTTTATGTGCAGCTTTATCCTTATCGTGGTGGCAGTGGATTCCCTCAGTACATACCTTCAGAATCGTCGAAGTATGGAATTAAGGTTTGGTGGGTATGTGACGCTATTAGCCGTCCGTCCGTCAATTTGAAAGAGATTGGGCGTCGAACAAGAAGCAGAACAAAGCTACGAAAAGCAAGATTTCTTTCAAAAACCTTAAAATGCAAAATTGAAAACAAACGCAGATTGACGGACGGCTGCACATGGTTTGTTATTGTAAGAGAAGCAAAAGAAGACGGAACGCACCGTTCTTCCCATCGCCCGCTTTACACCACAAATTGATCGATTCTCTCTTTCACACTTTATGTGGCATACGAATGCTAGAGCGATTAACTCTTCTTACGCATATTCGCTTGCATTGTTAGTGTAAAATAAAAGAAACAAAGTCGATCTTAATGAAAGCATGCATACACGTCCGCTCAAACCGAGCAATGATCACAGCCTGCCAAAATAAAATCTCAGAGCGTAAGCATCGACGAAGTTCATGTCGGGAGCCAACGAAGCCGTACGAAGTTAGAAAAACACGACTGGAGCCAGCGTTCACAAAATTTTACGAACCACTTTTTTGTCGATTTGAGCTGTATATCTGTTATGTGGTTAGTGATATTACTCAATATATGCTCAACTTAAAATGTCACTTTTTTTAAAATAAAACTTAATATTTCTATTGCTTTTTCCATACAATAAATAAACATGAAATATATAAAAAAGTAATTTATAACAAAACAATAATGTTTTTCTTCATTTCTAACTAACAATTTATATACATTTGTTTATGCGGGTGTGTTGGCTGTAGATAAAAGGAGTAAATCGCGCAAACTACTTGTAAATTTTGTCCCAAAATAATTATACCCTACACCTTAAGGTTAAAGGCCTGATTAGTCGTACTTAGCACTTATAAGTTTCGTAGAACTTGGTTGTTTACGGGTTGCAGAGGGTACCGGCACTTCTAGTGTAGCCACTAGTTGACCAAATGTTCGAAGTAGGGTATTTTTTTGGTTTTGTGGGATTTTACTTGATTAAATATAGATTGCAATTGCCTTCGATTTGCAAACAACAGCAAAATTTTAGTATTTATATTCATATTATTTATATTATATGGTATTTTGTTATAATAGAGATGATTTCGTATAAATTAATTGTTTAAAGAATATTATATTGAAATCCCATTAAACTATAAATTCGGCAATCAAAGACGAAATCTTCGAAAATAGCGTCAAGTTCGATCTGGTCACGCGTTTTGGCTGTCACTTGGTTCGAACTTAGCAAAATATCAAAAACGATTTGGTATTCCCCTGCTAAGTAAGTACGACTGATCGGATACACATGTTTCCATAAGCTAGAAGTGGATTTTGACAGGACGTCACGTTCTTCGAAGTGCTTATAACTACGACTAACTTAACTACTACTAACTTAACTTAACTGCTTATAAGTACCACTATATTCACTTTGTCACGAAATGTGTAACGCATAGAAATAGAGACGATAGGTATAGAAAAGTATATATATTCTTGATCAGCGTGACCTCCTGAGTCGAGTTACCCATGTCAGTCCGTCTGTCTGTCTGTCTGTTGAAATCACGATCACAGGAGAACCGGTAAAGATATCGTGATGAAATTTTGCAGATATATTCTTGTGGTGTGCAGGTTTTTTGGTATTGAAAATGGGCAAAATCGGTCCACGACCACGCCTATTTTTTATAAAATATGTGATATCAGCGTTAGTTTTTGAGTTATGACAACTCAAAATTCATTCCTACTTTATTCATTCATACTTCATTCCTGAGTATAGAGTATCATTATCCGTAAATATGCCAAATATGGGCGTTATCCGCCCACTTTTAGGTTACACAGGCAAAAGATGGTTATATTATTAAAAATAGTAACTTCCTGAATAAAACTTTAGATAACAACTTGTTTTCCAAAAAAACATTATTACATCAAAACTGGGTGGGGTCCGCCCACTTTTTACACATTGAAATCAGAATGCAGATAGTGTGTGCAGTTTTTTTCCGTTTCCATCCGACACTAAAACATTTGGATTAGTTTTTGCAGACAGGAAAAAAGTTTTAATACCAAGACTTCATGTATTTGCATGAAGCATTTCACAGCTGACGATATTGAAAATAATATGCAGTTTGAAATGGGTAAGAAAAGGAGTTTTCCTTCTATTATTCAGTATTAAAAAGCTTTAAATTATTAGGATTTGCCAAGCAGAGGATTCTGAAGCGTGGTGCCGTTCCGTCCATATATGATCCACTTGCTGGGAATCCAGTGTTGGCTGCAGAACGCGAAAAAAGGATACAGAAACGGGAGAACAAGAAAATTGTAACCTTGCTACTCCAGGAACATAATGTAACAGCTAGGAACATATCATTACACGAAGGTATAAAAAAATGTTAAAAAGACAAACACTATGTGCAAAACATTTATATACTTTGCAGAGAATATTGAAAACGATTCATCGATGGTTAATGTACCATCAGTGGAATCACCCCCAGAGAAGAATGTCGAGATGGAAGAAGTAGAAGAAGAAACAAATGCTCTAACTCGGCACTTTGTTGAGGAAATTGAGAGTTTGCGAAAGGAGATGTAAGTTCAACTAGCTAAAATTTGACATAATAACAACGAACAATTATGTTTTTCTTTTAATAGAAAAACATTACGGAAAGGAGAAAACATTGTCTCCTAAACTCAAACAAAAAGTGCATAAGTGAAATTGCGGCACTGAAACAAAGTGCAATTGAAGTAGGCAGGAAGCATGAATTTTCCTTGAAAACAATCGAAAAGCGACTTTTCCAAGCCGAGTATGAAGTGAAGAACGTAGAGGATAAACTGCTGACGATATTTACAAAAGGTCAAATAACAAAAATGTAAATTCTAAGTTTTATTTAATAATATAAATAAAATGTACTTTTATGAACACATTTACAAAATATGTATTTATTTATTAATTGCAAAATAAAAAAAGAATTTTAATAAGTATAAGCCACCACCATCGCCATCCAAGAATGATAGGAAAAAGTTTTGTAACTGGAGTAACTGCGCTGGCAGATTTTAATGCACGCTCTGGACAACAGTATTCGAAACCAAATGACTATGCTATTATTTTTCAATTATTGATGAATTATGCACTAATTGCTTCGTATGTTTCTATAGTATATCGTTATTATTTCTAAAACCGAGAAATTAATGTAAAACATAAAATTTTACGGCAATGTTTACAATTTTGTACACAAAATGTATACAAATTTGACAGTTCAGCTATATTGGTTGTCTATTGTGACGTAGGTGCGCAGAAGAAAACAGTTTTGAACGCTGTTCGGCGTAATCTTCTATTCTATTATTTTTGGACTAAATTTGTGAAATGAGCAAATATCATGAATTTTAACTTCGTTTTACTTGCAAACTATTCAATATTGTGCAACTATATGACTTAAAAGAGGTCACATATACATTTCTAGAAGCATGCGTTGGTTTTAAAACTATCTCCTTGGTCTGTTTTACGTATTTGAAAAATCATATTTCTGGCTTTTCTCTAAAATATTTTGTAAACAAATTCCCGAACTGTCAAAATGACATACGTTTTGTTTTTGTAATCTACTACACCCAAGCCTGACTTCACCAACACATTCAAAGCGAAAAAAGAGTTTCCAGTCTTGTAGTCTTTGATATGAATAGCCGAGAGAAAAAATTAGCACGCGTGCCTATGGCGTGGCAAGCATTGGTGTAGACACAAAGGTTAAGCGAAATAATATACAATAACACAAATATTAGTCTACATATAATATGCCAAATTTTTTCTATATTTTAGCACCATTTGTAAACCTGTTATCGCGAAAAAACCAATTTTATAAGGTTTTTATTAATTGAAATAACCACAATTATAAGATTTTCGTCTACCAACATTGAAATTTTTATCTTGTACTCAAAAATTTTTGACGCATAAAAATGCAGGTGACCTCGTCGTAATAGTAATACGAGACGAGTTTCGTGATTCTTAGAATACCTTTATACCGTCGTGGTGACTCCAAAGAAACGATTATCGTCATAGTCAACTTGGCTCTTTGAATAAGCCGTTAAAGTTTTTTAAGATGTATGTATATACCAGGGTTCGGAATATATCCCTCAAACGAACAACTTTTTTTATATCCCTCACAAAAAAACGATCTCAAAAGATGAAACTCTGTTTTGACTCATGAGCGATTTTTATTTTTTCATCTTTGTTCAAAAAAATACATATCGCTCACGTTCAAAATAATTTCGATCTTCCAACAAAACTATCACTTGGGATGAAAAAAATTCTCATCTTCAAGTATTTCGATCCCTCAAGTTCAAAACATTTCGTTTTTTGACGAATAGCGATCACAGAAGATGAGAAAACTTCGGGTTTCGCACCATAACGATCTTCGGTGATGAAAAAAAGGCTGCGCAGGCAAAGAATCGATCTTTGAAGATGAAAATAATTTCGACGCAGGATCGAAAAAAGCAGCGCAGCAGAGTTGAACAGCGTGGGTTTTGTTGGTGTTTGGATGGTTCGCTTCGCGGCAGAGACAATTGCTTGAAAATGAAGTTTTGTTTGTGTTTCGTATGAATATGTTTTTGTTGGATTTGGTATACAATGAATTGAAATTAATTTTGCATGGTGTGGAGTGTGAAGGAAAGTTGTGAAAGTAAATACGTAAAATATTAATATGTAAAAATATTAATAAGTAAATTGTTTTCTACCATATGTACATTATTCTAATATATTTTATACATATTTCTATTATAAATGTTTATTATGAATTATGTATTTGCTCTCCGATTGAAAGCACTGATTGTACCGCGTTACATTCGTCAATTTTATTATCCGACGGGGATTTGAAAACATGAATTCAAAAACCTTTTTCCTTTGTAAAATTTGTTACCTGTTGGCCCTCTAATAATCAATCCTTTTTCATTCCAAAAGTAATTATTTTCAAGGCCGATATACAAATTTGCCTTCCATTCACACATGTACATATGTATTCAAATGCCTACCTGCAAAATTTATCGTAACGAGCTCGTAGAAAGGGTTGAGTAATAAATTTTTGCAATTGCTATACGTTTTTTATGCAGGACATGGTCCAAAAAAATGTAAAGATATTCATATGTATATTGGGATGGATTGAGAGAAAGCCAAGATTTTTTGAGAAAATTTCTTTAAAGTCAGCAGTTGCAAAAAAAAAATTCTCCTGTGTTTCAATATCAGTGAATAATAATAAGGGAAAATATAATAGGAAGATATAAGAAATATATATATGTATATATAATGAATATGTATAAAACATATTAGAATAATGTACATATGGTAGAAAACAATTTACTTATTAATATTTTTACATATTAATATTTTACGTATTTACTTGTGAAAACTTTAAATTTATGTTGTGAAGTTGTGAAAACTTTCCTTCACACTCCACACCATGCAAAATTAATTTCAATTCATCGTATACCAAATCCAACAAAAAAAATATTCATACGAAGCACAAACAAAACTTCATTTTCAAGCAATTGTCTCTGCCGCGAAGCGAACCATCCAAACACCGACAAAACCCACGCTGTTCAACTCTGCTGCGCTGCTTTTTTCGATCCTGCGTCGAAATTATTTTCATCTTCAAAGATCGATTCTTTGCCTGCGCAGCCTTTTTTTCATCACCGAAGATCGTTATGGTGTGAAACCCGAAGTTTTCTCATCTTCTGTGATAGCGATTCGTCAACAAACGAAATGTTTTGAACTTGAGGGATCGAAATACTTGAAGATGAGAATTTTTTTCATCCCAAGTGATAGTTTTGTTGGAAGATCGAAATTATTTTGAACGTGAGCGATATGTATTTTTTTGAACAAAGATGAAAAAAGATATTTATCAGTGAGGATGGAAATATTGTTATCTTCAGTGAGGGATATAAATTGAGCGATATAAAAAAGAAACGTTCTCCGAACCCTGGTATATACCTACCGCTATATACATGGAAGCAAATGTTTCGGTCGTTAATTTGTATGAGATGCGTTTTCTGCCACAGCTCCGATTTTTTTTGTTTGATATGTGGAGACGGCTACAGTTGCCGTCGCTCTGGTGTGCTTTCCGAGTTATAGCCCTTTGAAGTTTGAACATTTCATGCGTATATCTCCTATCCGGTATAAGATACCAATAAATTATTAGTATCGTTGGTGAGATTTATAATAAATTTTTCCTAAACTCTTGCACTGATCCCAATAATATATATCCCTAGAAAGGTAGAGCGTCTATTCTCCACATTGGGTGTATAATTCCCGCTTCCTAACAGCAAGAAATTCTATTGAAGTATTTGGCATAATACAGAGCTTTTCTCGGCACAGGGTGTTGCATCGGAAAAGGCAGCCAAAATTGTGTACGCTATTTTTTCATTACACAATACGTATTATATGGGTCTAGAGCAGTTTTAAGAAGAAGAAAACTTAAAACAAGCGTAACCTCATGAAGAACTACTTCGAACTGAGTGGCACAGTGCTGCCGTCATGGTCAGAGATCGCTATATCTTAAGTTTAATTTAAGTCTTTACTTTACTACAACAATAAAATAAAATAGAAATAAATTTAAAATTTAAATTTAATTACGTTTATTGATTAAAATTTATTAAATCTAATGCTATGTTTACACCGACCCCAAATGCGCATTTGTAATCACTCATTTGAAAAGTGTTTACACCGCCTTGTTTGCATTTCGTTTGACATTGATCAGACCAAATTTATGTTTTTTGTTGCTTGATTTTTTTTACAATTGTTTTTTGACAGCTAATTGACATTATTTCCCTTCCATTTCCCTTGTTTTGTTTTGGGATTTTATTTTTCCCTACGACAGGCTGATTCGAAATATTATTTTACAACTCGTTTGGATCTCATTTCGCCAAAATGATATGATTTCGATAATGAGTGATTTGAGAATTTGTATGGGAAATGGGATCATTTGGCTTCTCATTTCTGGCTTTTGGGGGTAATGGGCCATTTAGCGTCGGTGTAAACGTGGTATAACTCTGCTTATGGGCGCAGAGCTCTTATGGCAGCAGCAATTTCTTTCTGGGCAATGACCAACTCATTAATCTCTGCAATTATTTGGTCAAGCGTTATGTTTGTTCCGTCGAACTGTGCTTGCCGATTAGCTTCCAATAATTTCAGGATTTCATCTAAGTTATCATCTGCAATTATAAAAAATTAATATTAGAAGAATTTAGAATTAGAAGAACAGAATTTTTTAACACAATAACAGAAATCCCAGAATGGGCCTAATTATTAATTACTAAAAACATAAAACTTAATTTGGACAAGATCTACCCAGGTCCGGTGTGATTGTTTTTTTTGTTGTTGTTGTTGTTGTTGTTGTTGTTGTTGTAGGTGCCCACGAAAACAAACCCCGCCCCTCGCCCCGCCCCTGTTTAGGAGTTATGAGCCTTCAAAGTTTGAAGCTTTTATGTCCTATATCTCCATAATCCCGGCGCATATAGGAACGATATATACATCGTTGGAAAGGTAATTTTAATATCTTTAATTTATCGTTTTAGAGATTTTATTGAAAAGCTTTTAGTTTCCCCGCAAATCGCATTTATTATTTTTACTACTATTTTTTATAGTATTTATTAATTTTTTCCAAATAAAGTTCTTCAGAAACCTGTATAAACGTTTGCATTTTAATAAAGTAGAGTTAAGAAGCTATTTACAGGTGTTTTTTTTATTGAAATCGGTTCACTATTTCGGTAAATAACGTTCTTTCTCAAAAAAGGGACAATTCTTTGTCAATGTTGTGTGAGTACTTTTTGTATGAATTTTTTTGTCGTACGACTTTTTCAACCATGTTAAAACATATAAAAACATATAAAAACAAAACATATAAAACTAAATTGTTTTGTTTGAAAATTGGCGCCGCAGGCGAAAAATTTTGTTGTTGTTGTTTTTGTTGTTGAAATGAGCAATTTTTATAAAAAAAATCGCGCGATTTTTTTTATAAAAATTGCTCATTTCAACAACAAAAACAACAACAACAAAATTTAACATTTCTTGTTGAGGTATCTTAGCATTTGACAGAGTGGTTATTTTTATCAAGAGTATAATCATTAGAAAAACGTAGTTTTCGCAAATTTTTATGTTCGTTTTCTCCCGAATTAGTGAACCGATTTCAATAAAAAAAACACCAGGAAATAGCTTCTTAACTCTACTTTGTTAAACTGCAAACGTTTATACAGGGTTCTGAAGAACTTTATTTGGAAAAAATTAATAAATACTATAAAAAATAGTAGTAAAAATAATAAATGCGATTTGCGGGGAAACTAAAAGCTTTTCAATAAAATCTCTAAAACGATAAATTAAAGATATTAAAATTACCTTTCCAACGATGTATATATCGTTCCTATATGCGCCGGGATTATGGAGATATAGGACATAAAAGCTTCAAACTTTGAAGGCTCATAACTCCTAAACAGGGGCGGGGCGAGGGGCGGGGTTTGTTTTCGTGGGTAGCTACAACAACAACAATAACAGCAGCAACAACAAAAATAAAAACAATCACACCGGACTTGCCTTGAATGTAGCCCTTAATTTTTCTCCAAAAGTAAAGTTGTTGTTACAGTTCCCACTGTATATTGCAATCCATGTGTACTATATTACATTTGCCGATATTACAATACGAACTTTGTTCGACATAACTGTAGAATTGTTATTGCTTTCTGTACAAAATTGTCTCAGGTTTCAGAGTTGAGTTCATCCAGAGAGGATGAGAGAACTTCTGAGAAGCAAAACAAAATGATTGTGGTCGACGCGGACCAGAGACAAGAAGATTGGATACTTGAACAAAAGAGATGTTCAAAAAACACCCGCCTGTTGTTTCTCTAAATTTTTTATGCAAACTCACCCGCCAAAAGGATAAACAAAAGGACAAAACAAGCTTTAAAGACTCTACTGAAAACGATGAGTTTACAAATTTTACGAAACCAAATTTAATTGAACGGTTGTATGTCGAAAATGTAAAAATGTGCCAAATCGTTTTTCGTATAAAAGTCGTTATAATATCTGTTTCCCGCTTTTTAAGCTGTCATTCACAAATTGATTGATATTGGAGCTAAAGATAAGTACTCGCAAAATTTTTATAAATATTTATTAATGTTGTTTTAAAATGTCAACAACCCATTTCAACAATTTTGAAAATGAAACTTTGAGATTTACTTTGAAATCTTTGATACGTTTTGTTGTAAATATTTTGTCATTTGCTTGTACTTGCATTCTTCCCTTGATCTTTTCTATAAAAACATTACCCGGTGGTCTGCATGAAGTAAGGTTTGCATGAATTACATAACTTATTTACTTATTTTTTATTTAAGTATTAACCACATAGTAGTTAATATTAGTAATTAGTATTAATAAATTCAGTGTGTTTTATAGTTGTAGTTGCATGTGTACGGGTGATATAGGCCTACTGAGGAACCGAACACCGCTATCGTTACTTGCTGTCTCTTTCTGGCTGCAAAAGAACTGTAGCCAAATTCACCAGTTCATAAAAAATCGATATTTTTTTCATCTTTATCTGAAGATAAAAGAGTTTCCAATCTCATTAATCTCTGAGAAGGACAAACTTCGATTAAAACGGTGTTCTAATGTGGTGAAATAAAATAGCACTTGCGAATTGAATCAATTGCACTTTTATTGACAAAAGGTACTTCATGTAAGAAAAAAATTCACAAAGCAACTCCGCAACTTTGCTTTGTGTTTGCAAATATAGCTATTTGTATGCTCTGTGTGTAATCACAATTTTGAGGGCAGAATTGCTTCATCGTCGACAAACAATGTTCGTAGTGTAACATCCGCATTACACATAGAAGACTCAATTTGCATTCTTTACAAATACACCTTGAGGTTTTATATTGTTCATACAAGCTTAGCCTAGGCGACAGCAAACATTTTGGTAGGCCTTGCAGAAATTAATCCTCTCTGTATGAATTCAACCTTAACTGAAAATTTACAAGTTTGTACAGAAAACAATAAGAATTCTGCAGTTTTGCCGAACAATGATCGTAGTATAAAACTGTAATTGCAAACTTTTGTTTGATCAAATAGTATTATTGTTTTCGTTTTCTGTATGGAGTTGTCAACCCAATTCATCCATGATAGAATGAGAACGGAAGAACTGTTGTCGCAGCAAACAGTAAATTTGCTTTCAACGAGTCCAAACTGAAAACGAAACAGAGTTCTTGTTCTTGTGTGGTATAATAAAAGAGTAAGCATGCTTTGGAGTGAAAAAGCTGCACTTACATATATCGGAAAAAGAAAGATTGTATAAATAATTGCACAAAACAACTCTAACAGGGCTATTCCCGTTGTCAGCTTGACATGAATTTGTCAAGACAAGTTGTCACAGTGCTTGTCAATGCTTTTCAGATTGGTATTCTGGTTGTCAATTGACACAGTGAAAGCTCTAATGCAGTAACATGCTGAAAAGCTTAGTGTTACAGAAACCAAAATGTAATTTTTGACATATAGAACATGAAATGTCAAAAGAAAATACGAACGGACTACGGCAGAGCAGCTGGCGCACTATGCGCAGTTCATGTACATCATGTGTGGAATGTGCTGAATATCAAAGAATATACAATATATATTATTATTTATTTAAATTTTAATATTTAAATTGGTTATTTATTTATTTAAATTCTCATTACATTTATATATTATTTGTTTAAACCAGATCCTGAAACATCTTTCAATGTAAGTGCTACCAAAGAATATATAATAATATATTTATATTATATATTTATATTATAAAATATTTTCATTGAAAGTGTTTCAGGAGCTGGTTTTAAACAAATAATATATAAATTAAATAACAATTTAAATAAATAACAATATATAAATTAAAAACAACAAATAAATTTGCTGTTTCTCTTCTATTCATTTGCTGTTTTGTTCTGAAAATGTAGCTGTCAACAGCTATTTGGCTCTTGACAAAATTGTAAAGAAAAGAGCTTTTATGTGACAGTCAGAATAGCAATATTGACAACTTGTCAAAAAACAGCGTTGTCAACTAAAATATGACAACGAGAATAGCCCTATAAGTATAAACTACTACGAAAAGTATTTGATAGTTTGCTGTTCGATGTGTTTATTTGACAAATCTGTCCAGAGCGTAAAATACAGTAAGACCCCGCTTAACGCTGGTTTGTTTAGTGGTGATCTGACTGACTTAGAATTTTATTTGTGTTTATAAGTATATTCGTTTATATTGTCTTTATTTTTGTAAGAAATAAATGTTTGGTTTTATTTTAATTAAAAAAACAATTATTAAATGTAATACCTAACCAATTTTCTATTCATCTTCCACTAACCACATTATGTATTACATATTAAGATAGGAACGTATTCCCCGCGTTAAGCGGTAATTAGGTAACTGTAGGTTACTGTAGGTAATTTTTTGGACAATTTGATCAAACAAAATTTGCAATGTAAAATTGTTGAATGTTGTGTTGCATGAAAGCAAAGTTAAATTCGTGCAGGGTACTGCTCTGATCGGTACATACACTGCCTTATCTTAATTTCACATTCAGCCGACACGTTTTTCATTAACCGGATAAAAACTGCTATACCGCCAACTTTCTTTTCTAGTTATTTCTCTGAGGTATGTGTATTGATATTTTAACATCTTAAAATAATCGAGGAATATCATTTCACTCTAAGCTGTATCCCAACATCGAATAAATAAATAACATTTACCAGTATATGATCATTCTGCCACAGAACTGATATAATAATTTTTCTTTTATTTCACAATGGATAACATTTTTTGTTACCGTAAATTAGAATCTTGTGTTGCGAAATGGTCCAACGATTGACTTTGAGACGGCGCCTTTCCTACAACACCAAGTCCAACAGGAGGCGCATGTAAGTAATTTTCGAGGAATAAATTTTGGAGGCGATAAATGTAACGTCACTCTTACCATGGCTAGAGCTCGGAAAATTCGAAAAATGAAATGAAGTAATATATATCTTTCTCTTTATAGTGTTCGTACTCCTGGTGGTCGTTTGGTATATCAGTATGTAAAGAAGAACAAGAGTGTTCCTAAATGTGGCCAGTGTAAGGAAAAGTTGAAGGGCATTCGACCTACGCGACCTTGTGAGCGTTCCCGCTTGTCCAAACGGCAGAAGACTGTTGCCCGAACGTATGGTGGTGTATTGTGCCACGGGTGCTTGCGTGAGCGTATCATTCGTGCTTTCCTTATAGAGGAACAAAAGATTGTGAAAGCTCTCAAAAGCCAGAGGGAAATTGCCAAACCTGCTAAGATAGTGGAAAAGAAATCTATAAAAACAGTGAGCAAAACTGCAAGCAAATCGGCGTCAAAAAAGACTACGAAGTCAACCGGCAAACCAAAAAAATAATCTGGGGCAATCATAATAGTGGATTCAGATCGACATTCATTTTGAATCTATACAATACATCGTATTACAGTACGAATAAAATATTTTTGTAGTTAAGCTGACTTAGAATTTAATTTTCTGGTTTAGGTCCACAATTTGACTCCATTACTTCAAATATATTGCCAACGGTAGCAATGTAAAGTGTAGACGCGAAAGTATGGTTTTCATTTGCTTTACTTCGAGATAAAAGGCTTTATTTCTTATCAAGGAATGGAACTCTTCCTATATTCTTTGTTATTTTGGCTTAAATAGCTTTTACGACACAAGGCCTTACGTTGTTTTGGTGACTATAGATTTGGCTTATATTTACGACTACCCGGTAACGCCAATCGTGTTGTTGTTGCTTGTGATGGAGACATCAAAAACATCTGTCGCTCTCACCTACTTTCAAAGTTATAACCCTTTGAAATTAGTATCCCTATATCTTCCAAACTATAGAAGATATCCGGTATAGAGATATACCGTTAGAAACGTAAGTTAACCCTTAAACGGGCAACATCTCCGATTTGAATAAAAAAATTAATGTGGGTTATTTAGGCACTCCTGAGCAGGGTTCGGAAAGCACGCACCACGGGCAGCACCGGACAGCACATTCCGACACATTCACAACGATTGTGTTGTCTCGTTTCACTTGGTCTGCCCCTACGACTGTGCTTCACTTCAATTTCACAACACAATCGACGTGCGAGAGCTAGCTACAGCAACACAGCCCAGTGTTTCGGAGACGAACGCTAGCACAAAACACACTTTCAATATACACCGAGCTCAGCCCCTCTCATGTGTTTCACATTTGCTTCACCGCACCGACAGAGAGAAAGCAGCGCACGAAGTAGCTCTAGAATTGTGCTAGCAAAAAGAGCCGAATTGTGCCACGAAAAGGGCTGAATTGTGCCAGCAAAAAGGGCCGAATTGTGCCAGCAAAAAGGGCCGAATTGTGCTTCGAAAAGGGCTGAATTGTGCGTGCTAGCTGTGCAGCTAACCAACACATCCAAGGCAAAGTATTGCGTTGAATGAGCGTTTTTTGTGTTTTGAATGCAACATTGGGCCGAGCTAAGAATTTAGATACGACTTTTATTTTAAGTCATCGATAAAAGTTTTTCAGCTGACTTTTTTGAAATAAAAGTTATTTTAAGAGTTATTTTGAAGAAGTGTGGAGAAGCATAAATATGAGGTTAGGTTTGGAACAAGCTACTTGAGAGTGAAAATAGTTAGTTTTAAATTAGTTAATAATTAATAAGCAATATTAAGTTTTTAAAATACAGAGCACAATACATTAATTGTTTTGTAATGACACTATAGTAGGTTTTCGGCAAATGTATATACATATGCATATGTTTATTTCAGAATATTTCGTTAGTACTTATATAATAAAATTTTGCATCAAAGACAATTTGGTGGCCTGATATTTATATACTCTAACTGTGTGCCGCGACAGTAGATGTAAATCAAACTACCCAAAATCCACAAAATGAAGACAACATTTACATGGAACTAGAGAGATAGCTCTTTACGCCCACAACGCAAACTGAGCAGAACAACGCAGATTTTAGAAGCAAAATATCAGCAGTATGCGACATCAGACATTAACCACTGAACGCAAACGTACTTAATTTTGGGAAAATAATCCTACTTTGCAATCAGACGTCAAATACGTTATAGAAGTCGCTCTTGCTGTTCCAGCAACACAAGTGTCTGTGGAGCGCTCTTTTAGTGCGCTATCCACTATTTTAACTAAAAATAGATATAATTTTAATGAGGAGAATTTACAAAATCTCTTACTTATTAAACTTAATAAAGAAATATTTAATAATGTGAAAATGGAAACATAAAATGTTGGTTTAACATAATGCAACTTATAATAGTATATCGGAGTAGATAATAAGTTCTAAGAAATAAAATAATCGTTAACAGTTTATTAAAATAAATCTTTTTTTTATATTTTAAGGAAATTATGGATTATGATTAATTATTATTTTGATGTAGTACCGCATTGGATTTTCCAACACAACGGTGAAAACCGCATCGAAATCGATACACCCGTCTAAGAGTTAATTAACTTTCAATTAACATGCGACTAACTCGACTTTGATACAAATAAAAGATTTTCTATCTAAATAATTGCGTCTGCATTTCTGCTTTAATTCGTTATAACCGTTAAACGAATACAATGTACTGTACTGTAGCTGCTGCCGATAAGGGCTGCAGTCCAGATAATGCTGGATACAAATACACTGCGATCAAGGAATAAACATAACAAATCTCAGCGGCACACAGTTAGAGTATATAAATATCAGCCCACCAAATTGTCTTTGATGCAAAATTTTATTATATAAGTACTAAGGATATGTTCTGAAATAAACATATGCATATGTATATACATTTGCCGAAAACCTACTATAGTGTCATTACAAAACAATTAATGCATTGTGCTCTGTATTTTAAAAACTTAATATTGCTTATTAATTATTATCTAATTTAAAACTAACTATTTTCACTCTCAAGTAGCTTGTTCCAAACCTAACCTCATATTCATGCTTCTCCACACTTGTTCAAAATAACTCATAAAATAACTTTAATTTCAAAAAAGTCAGCTGAAAAACTTTTATCGATGACTTTTAAAATAAAAGTCTTTTCTAAATTCTTAGCTCGGCCCAATGTTGCATTCAAAACTCAAAAAACGCTCATTCAATGCCTTTATCTGCGCACAATACTTTGCCTTGGATGTGTTGGCTAACTGCACATCTAGCACGCACAATTCAGCCCTTTTCGAAGCACAATTCGGCCCTTTTTGCTGGCACAATTCGGCCATTTTTACTGGCACAATTCAGCCCTTTTCGTGGCACAATTCCGCTCTTTTTGCTAGCACAATTCTAGAGCTACTTCGTGCGCTGCTTTCTCTCTGTCGGTGCGGTGAAGCAAATGTGAAAAACATGAGAGGCCCTGAACTCGGTGTATATTGAATGTGTGTTTTGTGCTAGCGTTCGTCTCCGAAACACGGGGCTGTGTTGCTGTAGCTAGCTCTGGCACGGTGCTTTTGTTTGTTTGTGTTCGCACAGCGCTTGTGCTCTATGCTGAGGGCATCACACGGTGCTAAGCAAAATTGTGTTTGTGTTCTTAAGAGCTCTTTTTAAGAGCTCTGTTCTTTAAGAGCTCTCATTTCCGAACTCTGCTCCTGAGAACAATAGCATACTTAGTTTTTCTTAATTTTTTTATTTTACTGCTAAATTTTTAAAAAAACTAGTTGATTCAAATATGCATCACTGCGCGCTAGCGCATAAAAACCTGCTGGTACATGAAAAATATTTTTTTGTGTTTTTAAATTTTATTATTAATTTTAATTTGTTTATTAATTATTTATTTCTTTTATTTTATAAGTAATGTAATATTATTTAAATAAATTAATATTACATTTGGTTATTTTTATATAGAATGAATTTATGAGAATAAAAAGCAGTTTCTATCTATATTTATACATAAAGCTGAATTACATTTTGTACTTTTTATAAAGGTATTTTCTAAACAGTTTGCGTCGTGTCCGATTGCTTACCACTTCTGGAAAGTGGGATATACCATCGTGGCGTACGTCAATAGGCGGAATAGGTTGAGTTGTAATCGACTTTTTCCTTTTTGCGTCATGTTGGCTTGCAACCGATGATGAAGAACGATTTGGTTTTCTGCCACGCTTGCCAGCAAAATCAATTCGACACAAAATTTGTGCTAAGTCGAATCTAAAATCCGCCTGATTGTTTGGAATAACAACCTTTAATTGACATGCCTTTTTATATAGAAGCCAGGAGTTGATATAGGTCATATCCAAAAGGTGATGAAATATTTGTATGTACCATTTCCTCGATTTAATGGCGATCCTATAACTTCCAATGAAACTGTCCATCAGGTCTACCCATATGCTTATTGTAATCTCCGATTTACGAATTGAATGAATTTTAATTCATCTTCAGTTAGTATAAAATTTTTTTTAGCCTTTCCAATTGATTTTTTGAGTGTGCCCGAAATTTTTCAGTTGATGTGGGTGGTGAAGAGGGCTCGATAGCAATGTCTTATGATCATAAAGAAATAAATCATTCGCAATTTCGCTTAAATCCTCATCTGAGATCGATATACGGTCAGTGTCAATTGCTTCACTATCGCTGTCCGAATGGAATTTGAGCCAAACTATATGCAATTTCTTCGGGGCTTAACTTTTTCACAACAAATTTTTTATTTTTTCATAATTTACAACAGATGCACACTTCTAGAATTTCAAAATTGAATTGGCGGAAGAATTTTTATTCTTCGCTTTTTATGCATATATGTATATATTGTATATTAAAAAAATTAAATAACATCCAATGAAATATGATTGACTGGGTAACTATTGTAATGGTCTTTGAAAAGGTTAGGTATTCTTTTCAATAGATCATACAAATTTGCAAACGGGTTATTTGTCCTTTTTTTAGACCCATTAACGTTTCAAAACGGTTTACCATCATAAATTTTACAAAAAATTCTGACGAAAACTCTTTACCTAAAGCCCTTTATTCTGATTTGAATTTATTACCACTATAATGAGTTTATTGGCGCACATAAATATATCATACTCCTTCATATTCTAAATCAAAGACTAAAAGACTGGAAACTCTTCCACTACACTCAAAATCGTAAAATCAAAAAACATGTACACTATACGTGTAATTTTGCATTGAATTGTTGTTGCCCGTTTGGTGAAGTTGAGAAAAAATTCGTTCACATGGCAACGGGTGGAGATGCCAATCTGCTAACAATATTTAATTCAATTTAATTAATAATAAAATAGAGAATAATTATATTTTAAGAATTTTTTATTGCAAATTGTGGGAAAGAGGTATACGTTATTTCTCATAAGAATTATAAGAACAACAACAATTTTTGTCCAGCTCATATAGTTTTGAAGTTACAGCCCTTTGAAATTTGAAAGTTTCCCGTCTATTTCTCCTAACCTTATTGAGATACCTATATGTTTATTATGTATTATTATCGTCGAATCGAATTACCTTTTATTTATGCCAACTAATATATAATTTTTTGGGGTAACTTACTTTTAGAGAAAAATAAAATTTAAGATTTTTTATATTATTTTTTCTATTCAATAATTGTTTTCTGAATAAAATGTTTTGTTAACCTATAAATTATCGCAAAAGTGAGAAATTATAATCTCTTAACTTTCTATATATATATATGTATATATATATATATATCATCATGATCGGTGCAATATTTTAGGAGAAAACCAATAATAACACTAAAAAAATACCAATTTGTATCAAACATTATTAAAATAAAGGAACGCGTGCCAAATATAAAATTGAATTTTCCTCGAAAAACAAACGTTTTTCGATAAAAGATTGGTTGACACAAAGGATAGGTAATTTCAATACCTGTCCAATGACACCAATACAGTACAAGTTGCATCCATGTAATTAAATACTTTATTATACATATATATATATTACATTACAGATATTAGTTAGTTGTTAGTTGGTATCTCTGGAGACACAAGCGGTGGTGAGCTTAAACGCAAAAAAAAAAAAATGTCGGGAAGCGCAAAATCATAAAGTTTTATTCTAAATTGCTATTAAATAACAATAATGATACTTAGTAATTTGTAAAAAAAAGGTGCTTGTAAGGATTTTGAACATATTCTATACAATTAATTAAGTGGACATTAAAGTGAATGTGCTCATTTTGTGCTGTGAAAATTCCGTCTAAAACGCAATTTTCTAGACACAAAAATCACCTCATTTGTTTTGTGTACGTAAAGACCCCGGGGTTTTATGTAAACAAAAATTTCTTAGCAATTGTTGTTGCATTGCTCTTCGTGGCACGCACACATTCATAGCATTTTCAAGAGTTTCCAGTCTTGTAGTCTTTGTTCTAAATGTAGTCGACAAAGGCACACTGAAGAAAAGTATGACGCTATGCGCACGGATGCATATATGAATCGTCTTCATTTATTACCGCTGATACTAAAGTATAATCATTTTGTTAAAATTTTAAATGCAATTCGCTAAAACACACATCAATCTTGCAAATTTATAATTTTATTGTAAGATTTTTGTGTATTTTTTACAAATAATTTTGGTTCAAACATTGCCAAAAATGATAAATTCGCAAAAAAATATTTTTTCTGTTTACCCGTTTTTTATATTTATTTATAATTTAACAATAAACCAAAGAACGTATTAGAAGTTTTAATTGATTTATTTTAAGAGATTATGTCTAGTGAAATATTAATTTTGCCTCAACCTAGTGATTTTAGAGAGCATTTTTAAGACGATTCATATATGCATCAATTTCCCGTTTAAGGGTTAAATATCTATCATTTATGTCAAGTAAGATTTTATCGAAAAATGCGTATTTTCGGAGACATAAACGTAAACGTAATTTTAATATTTTTAGCACTCTTTCCGCACCATTAATATAGTAAAGCAAAGAACTTACCAATATAATATATGGAGATACAAAGTAGAGGTCATTAGCTATCCACAGCCATTTGTTTCGTCTTAATAGGTGCAGGATTTTAGGAGAAAATTAATAAAGTAAAAAATTGTTATGAAAAATCGCGCGAACTTTCATAACAATTTTTCGCCTGCGGCGCTAAATTACAAAATGAAAAATTGTTATGAAAAATCGCGCGGAAATAGTACAAATATTCAAATCGCGTTTTCTCCGAAAGTATGCATTTTTCGGTAAAATCTTATTTTACTTAAATAGAAGGTATATAACTTACCTTTCTAAAGGTATACATCTATACCGGATTTCTTCTATAGTTTAGAAGATAGGGATAATAATTTCAAATTTCAAAGGGCTATAACTCAGAAAGTAGTCGAGAGCGACAGATCTTTTTGTTGTTGTTGGGTTCTCCATCCCAAGCAACAAAAACAACAACACGTTTGGCGTTACCGGGGAATCGTAAATCTGTTCTCCACGAAGCTTTTATAGCGAATGTTGTACATAAAAAAGACACCGACAAAGACAGCAATAAAACCATTACCTCTTTTTAGCGATTCTTTGAAATTTGGCAATTTAGCCCTAATTCTTCAGCAGAGCATATAAAAATGTTCAGAGTGTTAAAAAATAAAAAATATTTTACAAAGTTTTTTTTATTGCCTTGTGCTACGTTTACACCAGAGATAAAGAGATTGGAAACTTAGAACAAAACAGCTGTTCCAAAAAATAGCCGCGTGTTGTTTCTGTAAATTTTCTATGCAAACTCACCCGCCAAAAGCATAAACAAAGGTTTGTTTATGCTTTTGGCGAGTGAGTTTCGAATACTAGACTGAAAACGGTGAGTTTCAATACAAATGTTACAAAAACAAATTTAATTGAACGTTTGCATGTCGAAAATCTAAAACTGTGCTATATCGTTTCTCGTAGAAAAGTCATTATAATCTCTGTTTCCCGCTTTTTAAGCTGTCATTCACAAATTGATTGATATTGGAACGCTAAAGATAAGTACTCGCAAAATTTTTACAATTATTTATTAATATTGTTTTGAAATGTCAACAACCAATTTTAACAATTTGGAAAATTAAACTTTGACATTTACTTTGAAATGTTTGATACGTTTTGTTGTAAATATTGTGTCATTTGCTTCTACTTGCGACTTGCATTCTTCCCTTTGATCTATTTCTATAAAATCAGTACCCCGTGGTTTGCATGAAGTAAGGTTGGCATGTATTTGTACTTATTTACTAATTTTTTATTTTAGTATTAACTAGTAGTTAATATTAGTAATTAGTATTAATAAATTTAGTGTGTTTTGTAGTTGTAGTTGCATGTGCACGGGTGATATAGGGCTACTGGGGAACCGAACACCCTGAAAAATCGGTAACTCCCCTTGACTCTTATCTTAATGGTGGTGTGGAAACAGCATAATCTCTATAACTTTCAGAATTGTCATCTAATAAAGAACTAAAACAATATCCTTTATATCTTTTTTTCAAATATACATATATAGAAAACTATATGAATAATATAATATTTGAACTAAATTAAATAATATTTTAATCAAATTTCTAGAATCACATAAAAATACCCACAGAAATAAATTTATGCCCACATTTTACAATTTGTCTACTTATGGTGGCAACCGCTTGCAAAAAATGTTGGTGAATAATACCCTCAAAAGATAAAGCATCACTTGCTATCTCTTTCTGGCTGCAAAAGAAATGTAGCCAAATTCACCAGGTCATAAAAAATCGATCTTTTTTCATCTTTATCTGAAGATAAAAGAGTTTCCAATCTCATTAATCTCTGGTTTACACCGACCCCAAATGCGCATTTGAGCTCTATTTCCCAAAAGGAGAAGTAAATTAAATGCAAGGGTTGCATTTCTAAAGAAGATTGACGTGTGCCAAGCGTTTAATTAATTGTATAAAAAATCAAGAGATCAGTGAAAGCAATTCACTGCGAATGTGAAGATATTATTAAAATATTTTTATTTTAATATTTATTTCTGACCCACTTAGCAATGACTGGCTTTGAACTTTTGTGGCATTCTGTCGCAGGCAGATACCTAGAGACTCATGAGCAGAGATAATGAGATAGGACACTTCGAATTCGCTGTTTCAACACACATGCATTTTGCTGAAATTTCACTAAACCTATGATAAAAAAGCGTGTGCGCTGTCCTCTCATGTGTACTTCGCCACACAAAATCGTGTGCTTTGTCCTCTCATGTGTACTTCGCCGCACGAAGTGTACTTCGCCGCAGTATCGCATGCACGCATGCAATATTGATTTTAATGGGTGTTTTTTCGAAACGTCAAAAATATATTTAAGAAATTAAACTTCTGTTTATGCTCACATTATATACATGATATATCTACCAGTTCCTTATAATTATAATAAATCTATACTTTCAGATTTTACATAGTATTTGTTGATTTATTTCACATATTTAATTGGTATAAAGTAGACGTTGTGCTAATTTTTGGCTGTCAATGTATAGTTGTTCGAATTTTCACAAAAAAAATTAAGATTAATAACTCCAGAATGGTCACATTTATATTTTTTCATTTGTTTTCTAATATTTGTGCAAATTAAGTATTTTTATACATCGTTAGATGCACTTGGGGGGTCAAACATCCGTTGGCACCTACCATTTTAGGTTTGGGAAACTTCACCACCTTTGTTTATATATGGTGAAATTTATATTTTAAAAGCCAATGGCCTTGTCTATACGCAGTATCTTTTGAAACGGTTTCACTCAGTTCGTGTGAGAGAGATGAGGAAGAAAGAGAAAAGTCTACACTCTGGTATCGAGTGCAAAGAATTTTTGAAACGAAAATAGGCCCTGGTTCTCAGTTTCTTTGCACGCACAGCAGTTGTCAAACGAAAGAAGAGCAACGTAGTTTGCCGAAAGCGTGTTCATATTTTCTCTCACTTTGGCCAACATTTGGATATTCAGTAAATTTCACAAACACTTTGGCATCACATATTTACGACTTTTGAAATCAAATGAGAAACCAGTGTGTGTAGCCACCGATGGTATCGATATACCAGTAGTGAAACCGTTTCAAAAGATACTGCGTCTAGCCAAGCTGATTTCATAACTAAATGAGTCCGTGGTGAAACATGAAACAGCTGATTTTTTCAACATACTGAAAGACAGAAAACAAGAACAACAACATGGTAGCGCTCACGTATAGTGTACATGAATTCAACAGCTCATAAAAAATAGACGTCAAACCGATTTTTTAAGCGGCGAATTCGAAGTGTCCTATCTCATTATCTCTGCTCATGAGAAAACAGTATTGGAAGAATGTCTCGCAACAATTGCAAGATGGACTGCTACGGTTCCGAAAGAAGAAGAAGAAAAATAATAACATAATAATTCCACATGCATAACTAAAAAATGGGTAATTGCCTGAAATTTTATCAGATTTCATTTAACACAAGCTTATGTGCCACAAACGTTGTGCAAACTTTGGATATGTAAGTCAAGATATTTCTAGATTCCAGTTTTCGTTTCGAAATAAGAGTTAGTCATCGTCTCCTTATTTTGCCTCTAGATTACACGTCGACATGCAGAAGACTTGGTTTTGGGTGTTCTTATGGATTATACGCGCGAAAACTCTAAGGAGGCCGAAATATTGAGCCGTGAGCAGCTAAATGCGCAAAGTGCTGAGTATGTCGACCAGAGATAATGAGATAGGACACTTCGAATTCGCCCCTTCAAAAATCGGTTTGACGTCTATTTTTTATGAGCTGTTGAATTCATATACACTATACGTGAGAGCTACCATATTGTTGTTCTTGTTTCTGTCTTTCAGTATGTTGAAAAAATCAGCTGTTTCATGTTTCACCACGGATTTAGTTAGTTATGAAATCAGCTTGGCTAAGCGCATATCTTTTCAAACGGTTTCACTACTAGTATGTTCATACCATCGGTGGCTAAACACTGTGGTTTCTCATTTGGTTTCAACAGTCGTAAACATGTGATGACAAAGTGTGTGTGAAATTTAACGAATATCCAAATGTTGGCCAGAGTGAGAGAAAATATGAACACGCGTTCGGCAAACTGCGTTGCTCTTCTTTCGTTTGAAAACTGCTTTTTTGTGTGCGTGCAAAGAAACGCAAGAAGAAATAGAAGCAGGGGCTATTTTCGTTTCAAAAATTCTTTACATTCGATAATAGAGTGTAGACTTTTCTCTTTCTTCCTCATCTTTCTCTCCCACGAACTGAGTGAAACCGTTTCAAAAGATACTTCGTATAGCCAAAGCCATTGGCTTTTAAAATATAAATTTCACCATATATAAACAAAGGTGGTGAAGTTTCCCAAACCTAAAATGGTAGGTGCCAACGGATGTTTGACCCCCCAAGTGCATCAACAATGTATAACAATACATAATTTTCAAAGATATTAGAAACCAAATGAAAAAATATAAATGCGACCATTCTGGAGTTATTAATCGTAATTTTTTTGTCAAAAGGTAAACAAGTATGCATTTGAAACGAAAAATTAACACAACGACAACTTTATACCAAAGTAAAAATGAGAAATAAACAACCAATACTGGGTAAAATATGGAAACATACAATAATTACCATTATACGGAACGGGAAGTTATGTTTTATATATATTTTACACATATAAAAAGGATAATATTTTTAATTATTTGTTTTGACGTTTGATAAACAACCCCCGAAAAACTGATTTTGCATGCGTTCATGCGATCAATTTATTTTCGGCGAAGTACAAATTTTTTGCAGCGAAGTACAAGTTTTTTAGAGCGAAGTACAAGTTTTTTGCACAAAATCACAATTTTTTATCGTAGTGTTAGTGAAAATGCCAATGTGTTTTGCGACGAATTCGAAGTGTCCTATCTCATTATCTCTGATGTGAATAGCCGAGAGAAAAAATTAGCACGCGTTCTTATGGCGTGGCCAGCATTGCTCTAAAGGTACTTAGAGTATTTTCAATTTATGTACATATGTATGTAATATGATTTTTATCGAAAACCTTATAGTTCTCGAGAAAAACGTAATTTGAGATATTTAATACCTTTTTTGTGAATTCAATAATTTCTTTAACTAAAATATGTAATCAACACATATAATTATAGAAATTCTAAGAATGTTTTTTCTCATTATTCATCATTAGCTTTATACAGAAATTTATTTGACCATGATTGGTGTAGGAATTTAGGAGAAATTGCATTTTTAAAATCGCAATGACGTGAGTACAAAGGACTACAAGACTGGAAACTCCTCTGATTTCGTGAGCGAGCTCAAAAAAATGTCCGTCCGCGAGTTCACGTACAGTGTATGTGCATTTTATGGTAAATTGTTTCCTTGTTACAAGCAAAAAGTGGCTATTATAAAGCAAGATAACTGAAAAGGTAAACGGTTTTGCTGTATTACCACGCCGGCACAAAATGATGGGGTGAGTTAGTGTCAGGGATGCCAACGACACAACTTTATTATTTGTTTGGTTTTTAAGTAAACATTAATAGAAAAATTAATCTACATTTAAGAGTTGTAGCGGTTTTGACGATTTCTTAACAGTGTGGATATATTAAAAACTTACTTGTTATTACTTACTTAAAACTTACTTATTTTGCATTTTCCTGTTATTTAAATTAAAAGCAGTAAGAGTGCTATATAATCCTGACCGAATTTTGGATACTCTACACCTATAATTTTTAAAAATATTTAATTGAACTAAATAGTCTTATTTATTTAAATGTTTAATTTATCTATATTTTTCATTGCAGAACAATAACATTATAAAGTGAAATACAAACTTAAACTGGAGGAAATATGTGGTTATAAGGAAACTTCCTTATAATCAGATTTAATCACAGGGTATAACTGGGCGTATATATACAGGGGCGCAGCTAGCGCGGGCGGGGTTGGCGGTCCACCCGGGTGGCACAATTTCGGGGGCGGCAGTTTTGGAAATCAAGTATTAACTTGTTGAATTCTAGGAATTTTTGGGCTGTAAGTTGATTAACTGTCCCGCGCTCTATTAGTCCTAGCTACGCCACTGTATAAATAGTAGCCGTGTTCGTTATCATTTTTCAAAACAAAATAACTGGCTTAGTAGTTTTATTCAAATTTCAACTTTATTTACGTGGTATTAATTAAACTTCTTTTCATGAGCTATACTGTATAAGTAGTGTAAAAATGGGCGGACCGCGACCAGTTTTGCTGTTATAATGTTTTGTTGAAAAATATAATAAGTTATGTAAAGTTTTATTCAAGAAATTTATATATTTAACAATATAACCATTTAAAACCTTCTTTTACCTGTGTAATGTAAACTTAAGGTGTAGGGTATAATTAGATAGACACAAATAAATTCACAATTCATGGATTTAAATTAGAGACCAAAAGAACTAAAGTTACAATTAAGTAAATATGAAATGAAATAACAGATTAAAATTCAACAAAACGTATTGAATACGTTGGCATCTCTTTCTAAAAATCCGTGTGGTAGATTAAAAACAGCTGACTAAGTTTGTGAAATGAGCAATTTTTATGAAAATTAACTTCCAAAATATTCAATATTGTGCAACTATAAGACTTAAAGACTGAGTTTTTAAACAAACTCCCAAGTTGTCAAAATCCACTCCCGAGATGTTAAAATTGCATGCGTTTTGTAATCTACTGCACTCAAGCCTGATTTCACCATCACATTCAAAGCGAAAAAAGAGTTTCCAGTCTTATAGTGTTTAATCGTTGATATCATCATCTGAAAAATCTAACGCATCTTCACCTTCATTATCTAAGTTCTCCAAAATCTGTACAACTTCGAGGTCTGTTAGTGTAGTGGTATTGAACCTTTTTATGTGCTCGTGCCGGACTGGCGCTGCTGGCGTGTTGGACAGTTTTTAATTAGGAAAAATTTATAAAAATATAAGTGTTTCAGTATTTTGTGCAGACAATTTCAAAAATTAACATACAAAAACTAAATAAACATTTAAATAAATTTAAATCATTTAAACTAACACAATAACAAATGAGCATAAATTCTTCTAGTTTATGTCTTGATTAGAGCACGGATATAACTGGATCAGCACGTTTAGCAACAACAACAACAAAAGGAATAGGTATTTACAATGCATGCGTTGTACATGCACTTGCTGAAAGAAATAGATTCTTCAAAAATTGTTTTCGTAATGACTGATGGTGCTAGCAATTTGACTGGATGGAAATGGTTTTCCATTGTATCATACATCAGCAGGTTTTGTCTGCAAAGGTCGGTTTAAAGTCACTGGACGATATTATGGTTTATGTTGCACAATTTTATTTCTGCATGCCCTTTAAATAAACCAAAATTTGCTGAACTATTAACTGAGGTAAATTCAGTGTACGATGGTTTACTGATGTATAACAACGTCCGATGATTAAGTCGTGGAAGTGTTCTTCCTAGATTCGTTGATTGTTTAGATGAAATTAGTCTTTTTTTTTAATAATGCGAAATTAATTGAAAAATATAACCAATTAATGGACTGAATGGATTGCAAAAGTCATATTTTTTACTGACATGTGTTCCCACTTAAATCAATTAAATGTTAAACTGCAAGGTGGTAATAAGAAAATTATTATAACGATTGCTATAATTAAAGCTTACGAAACTAAATTAGAAATTTTTAATCGGGACATTATTTCGAACATATATAAATACTAGTATATAAGCCTTTCTTTGCCAGGAAGTTATTATTTTTTATTTATTTCGTAAAGAAAATTGCGAAGCCTTTTGGACTTTCTCACCTTACTATTGAGAAATTACACTATTATGAAAAATTATTAATTTTTTAAATTATTAAAATTTTTCATAATAAAATCTGACAAATTAATCAGCACAATCTAGGAAAAAAAATATAAATTCCTCCCAATCGGATTTATTGCAAAAAAATGGCGAGGCTGTTTGGATTTTTGAAATGTGTGATTTTTCTCATCAATATTAGATGCCCAGGAACTTCTATGAAACAATTCAGGTTTCTAAGTGATGTGGCAGTAAAAAAAAGTCCTGGACATATTTTGCTAACAGACAGACACAGGGATTTTATATATATAGATTTTCCAAGCACAAGTAAATTCTTTCCAATTTTAGATTCCCATGAAGAAAATGACAAAACTAAATGAACAAACGATTTTTCAGAAATTTAAGGATTTTCGAATATCTGGATTTAGAATACTTTGAAATACAATTGATTGATTTTTAATCGATTTGAAAACTGGAAACCATTGACAATTATTTATTATTGAATACCTCTCAGAAGAATGCGGAAGAAGAATTATTGAAAACATGAAATGCCATTCCTGCAACATTTAGTTCTCTAAAAAAACTGGCAATAATCAGTTGATATTCTATCAATTTGTTCTTTCGAATATCCGTGTGAATAATTTTTTTCTCAATTAAATTTTATTAATATAAAAAAAAAATGTAGAAATAGAATGATTGAAGAGTCCAATTCAGCATGTGCTTTATTAAAAAACAGTTCTCTCTCTGCGATCTGACGTGTTTCACTTGTCCTCTAAACTCTTTAATAATTCTTAAAAAAATCTTTAAAATACGTGTTTTTTTAAGTTAAAGCTCGGAAAAAATCATAACTATACTTTTTTTATTAGATAATATATTATAAAACATTCTGAACTTCGTATCCACTTCCATAACGGTTATTAAGTTTAACCGCTGACAGAAAAATATCATCAAAATAACCGTACAACCTCATCTCTTTAATAGCATAGCCCAAGAAAATATCTGGCCTAAAAATGCTGTCGTCCATGAATTCATTCGTAGACCTAAAGCAAATAGGATTTCTTCGAGTCACATCAAAAAACTAATTACTTCTTTTAGTTACTCACCTCTTACAACTCTGTACCAGAATGCACGCGGTATAAACACTAAATGAGTTGTCATCGGGTTGCAAAGTTTGGATCTTGAATATGATGTGTCGTTAACAGAAACTTGGCTTGAAACCTAACATTTTAAATCTAGAAATTTTAGCAAAAAGTTTTACGGTCTATCGTAAAGATAAACCGCTCGCTCTCACTAACTTTTTATTCTTTATTTATTTATTTATTAGTGCTTAAACTAAGCCAGGTTCAGAAAATCGCATCTTCTCGAAGTGCGGCGAGGAGTGCTGATGTCAATGTTACCTAGCAAATAAGCGGAGTCGATGCCACCATATATCAATTTAAAAATAAAAATGGCGTTACCCTGTAGTCCAAAACATCGTCGATGACTTTGTCGTCGATGATGTCTTGCACGACAATTCCTATTTTTCGTCAGCAATTTTCATTGACGACATGTTTAGGGACATGTCTTGCAAACTGTCCGTATGAAGACAGATACAAGACAATGTTTTGCAAACGATTATGACCCGAATTCTACCCAAATGAACATTAATAAGTTCGTACGAATTCGTATACAATATATAATAATAAACCAGACAACATTGACGACAAGTCGTATGTTGTCGTGGAAGACAACATAGATTACATTGTCGTGTGTTGTCGTCGAAATTTTCATATAATAAAAAAAAATAACTTAGGGCTGAAAATGATGTATGTATAAGATGATATAGCCTTGATGAGATTGTCATTGATTGAAAAATTGGAACAAAAAATCACACGTTATTCTTTGAAATCAAAAGACTATAAAATGACTATTATGGCATTAATTTACATTAATTTTTCCATCCATACAGATGGATTTCAATGCAAGACTATTAAAACTTGAGGAGAAAGTTGACAACATTTTAAAAAGTCAAGAGGCCGTAGCCAGCATGCTCGCGGAGACGAATATTTAATTGCGCCGTAGTTTGGGATTTTGCAGTACATCACAATTTCAATTTCCCATCAATTCTACTGAAAGCCTGAAAAGGTTAGATGAAAAGCTCGTTGGAGAAAAAAAAGAGGACATAGTAAGTTATCGTATAATAATTATGAAATTGTCTACTTCTTTAACAATATACATATATTCCTACGTCTCTTGAAGGAACGGGTATTCCAAAAAATTTTAGGTTTTTATAACTTTCTTCCCATTTAAATGGCCATTTCGTGATCGAGTTATTTTAACAATTCCACTTCTTAATAAACAATAATTATTCGGAGGCTTCGAACTTAAATAGCAATCCGCACCATTTATATCGAACAGTATTCCATGTCTTCTATTACATCTAATTTGTTTCTTTGGTTTAACAATCTCTTTTGAAAGATATTTATTTGGTATTTGTTCCAGAAGGGAACAAATGTAAGTGGTTTTCATCTAATGAAAATGTTTCTAACAAATCATAATTACTTATAAATAAAAATTTAAATTTTAATATTCACTTTTAATCTTTTTCAGACCGGTGTGATGAAACGCATTCTTTCGGGAAGCCTAGCGGGGGTTGAGAGAATTCTGTCTTCCGAAATAATAATGTCCCACAATTACGATGGGTCAAAGGATAAAGTATCTTTTAAGCATTATGGAAACTTCTTAAATGCACTGTATATGGCAATGAAATTACGAAAATTTTGTTACAGAGTTGCGCCTTATACCTAAGAAAATAAGAAATAGATGCAACAAAAAAAAGAAATAGAGAAAAAGTAAATAAAAGTTTTGAAAATTGATGATACATGTGTTTTTAATTCATTCTTATAATATTATTTTTTTTTATTTTATTGTATTTATTTAATAACTAAGCTAAGCAAGCTTTATAGCTTGAAATAATAATGAAATCTCCTCACGCCGTAGGAGAGAATCGGTCGTACAATTGCTGTGTACATCCAATGAACAATGTACGGTGATAGGCCCAATCTCCCTCCGATGGCCTTTTTACAGGCGTAGAATGCGTTTAGTCCTTTTTTCGCTCTCTCAGCCACGTTGGGTTTCCAGGATAGCTTGCTATCCAGGATTATGCCGAGATACATCACCTGACCGGACAGAGGTAGGCATTGGCCGTTCAGACGGGGCCTCCTAAAGTCCGGTATCTTGTATTTCCTTGTGAAGAGGACAAGCTCGGTCTTGGCTGCGTTCGTCCCTAGACCATTCCTGTCCGCCCATCCTGAAATCTTTTTCAGTGCGTAGGACATAACCTCGCTGATCGTGGGTAAAAATTTGCCCGGGACCAGGATGGCTATATCGTCAACGTACACTGTTGCTCTGACCCCGGAACACTGGAACTTTCTAAGGATTCCGTCCACCACTTTGAGCCATAGGAGAGGGGAGAGAACCCCTCCCTGGGGTGTGCCTTGCGTGACTCTCTTGCGCAGCGTGGTCGTCCCCAAGGATGGATTTATGATCCTGCCTTCCAGCATTTCATCAATCCACCCTCTAATGTCGTCAGGCATGTCAAAGTGGATAAGGGCTTCGTTAATTGCCTCTCGTTTGACATTATTGAATGCCCCCTCAATGTCCAGGAAAGCACTCATAGTGTATTCCCTGTTTCCGAGTGATTTCTCTATCGTGGACACCACCTGATGCAGTGCGCTCTGAACTGATTTACCCTTCAGGTAAGCGTGTTGGACTGGCACAGTCTGTGTGTGATCCTGCTTCTGATGTATATATCCACCAACCTCTCAGTGTCTTTAACAAGAATGAAGATAGAGAGATGGGTCTGTAGTCGTTAGCGGAGAAGTGGGATGGTCTACCTGCCTTGGGTATGAACACGACTCTTACTTCCCTCCATTCCCTCGGGACATACTTGTTCCTAAGGCATCCCCTAAAAATTTCGATGAGCAGCGGTAGGATTGAGGTGAGAGACTTTTGTATCGTGGCCGGTATGATGCCGTCTTGTCCCGCTGCCTTAAGGGGACTGAACGAACCAACCGCCCACTTCACCCTGTCCTCGTCCACAATGTCACCGACTGCACTGTGACTCACCACTGTTCCACAGATCGAACTTGGAGTATTGCTTTGCACCTCCGCTTCCAACCCATGGTCAGTGCAACCTGGGAAGTGCTTGTTACACAGCACTTCCAGGGTCTCACGGCTGCTTTGCGTTTACGAGCCATCTGACGTCAGGATGTAGCCCGGCGTAACACTTTCACGGGCAAGTATCCTGCGTAGTCTAGCAGCCTCGCTTACCTCGCACACAGAGCCGCAATATTCCTTCCATGAGTCCCTATTAACTGTTCTTATCCTCTTGTAAAGCCTGAGCCCCGTCTTGTATAGAACCCAATCTATGTCATTGTCGGAGCTTTTGGCCCTATTGAAGAGCGCTCTGGTGGCTCTCCTTAGCGCCGCTAGCTCTGAGGTCCACCAACTTGGCTTGCTGTTCTTACGTGGTCGGCTTATTGGACAGGAGCTAGTGAAAGCACTACGGAGTGCCCCGGACAGGAAACAGACCAGGCTTTCGGAGCTCTCCCGCCTGGGCCTCGCCTTGAAACCAAACAGTTTGGCCGCGGCCAGTTGGGAGAGCTTCTCCCAGTCCGTTTTCCTGGGACTCCTAAAAGGTGCTACCGGTGGTACAGAGACTCTAATATTGAAGAGAATCCTGAAGTGATCCGAGAAGGAGTACTCAGCGGATACTCTCCAATCTTCAATTAGTAAGTCCGTATCTCTTCTAAGGGTCACGTCTATGACTTCGGATCTAGTTTTATTGTTAAACGTGGGAGTATTTCCCCTATTGCAAATTACTAAGTTATACTCTACAATTAAATCAAAAATCGACTCACCCCTCTTGTTGATGTCGCTACTTCCCCATTGCGGGTGGTGTCCGTTGGCATCACATCCCATCACTAGCCCCAACTTGCTTTGACTAGCAAATCCTGCCAGCGCGCGGACTTGGTGCCACGATGGATCCTCTGCCTCGTACGGGAAGTAAGCGGACGAGAGTAGAAGTGAGCGTTCCCTGCTCGATTCGCACACTACTGTGGTTAGGTCAGGGGAGCTGTAAGAAGGGAGAAGAAAAGCATTAATATTATTCTTTACCAATATACAGGTCCTTACTTTCGATATTGCATCCGGTACGAAGGTTCTGTACTGACGCGACTTAAGTCCTGCAACCCTCCCGTCTCTCAACCAGGGTTCTTGGACCAAAGCCACGTCAATATCGTCCTTCGTCAGGGTGAGGATGAGGTCGACCGTGGCCGCCTTCCTGTGATGAAGGTTTACTTGCACCACCTTCATTTAGCTGGGGTCCACCGCCTTCTCCATCGTTCGGCACGCGGACCTTTACAGATCCGAAGCTGAAACGGATGGACCCCTTCTGTATCTTAATGGCCTCCAGGGATTTCTGGTTAACCGCAAACCAGTAATTCCTGCCTCCGTTCTTAGGGACATTGGACGAGAGAATCTCCCAATCCTGTGCCCCTAAGGACGGGTTCTGCTTTCCAATCAGGCCAAGCACGGCAGCCTCCGATTCGGGGACTGGAGGTGGGATCCACACCACGACCGCCGGCCTTAGGGGAAGGGAGGAGCGCGGCAGCATTTCGTGTTTGGCCTTCGGCCAGATTTCGCCAAGGTTTGAAATTGCCGACGACAAGAAGTCCAGAGCCTTCTTGTTGCCGCAACTGATGACCTTGACTCCTCTTTGCCAACCAGCCCCCTCAAACTCCACCTCCTCCTCCTTCCGTTCGGTTTTTGCCATTTCGGCCAGCAGCTTCGCTTCTACACGTAGCCAATTCGACGGAGCGATCTTCCCATCCGGGTCTGATCTGTCGATCACGGCTATCTGTAGGCATGCTTCTGCCTTAAAGCTGGCTGACCTTCTGACCTTTTTTGGTTCGTTTCGCGGGCTCTCCTCCGCCGACCTGTTCCTTTTCTCCGCTCTGCTGGCAGGGAGAATTGGATTCGGTCTGGTTTTGGGAACCGAGGCCAGCATCACACCCTGGTCCTGGCGAATCACCTGTGACCCACGGGAGGTTGAAGGCTTTTCGTCCAGGTCCCTCTTGGCGCCCTAAGTTAGCTTAGCGACCACCTGCGGGGAGGGCTTGGAAAGTACTTTCCCTCCCTCCTCCGTTGCGGCAGAGGTATCATTTGTTCTTTCGAACTTTGCTACTTTCTTCTCGGTGCTTTTCCTCATATGGCACTGCCTCTCGGTCAAGGTGAAGGGGTCCTGTCCGGCCAGCTTACGAAGAAAGCTCTTCGCACGCTTGTAGGCCCTTCGGGCTTTCTCCTCCTTGGTCCTAGTTCCGCTGTGTTTTGTTCTACTGAGGGGCGCATCCTCCAACAACGCAGCCTCGGCCTCTAGATCGATCATCGTAGCTTGGCTGATCTGTGAGAGAGTCAATGACTCGCTCTCGTCTGCCTCGCTCAGGACTAGATCCACAAGCCGAGTGCTGCAATCGTCCTCATCGGATGATCCCATAGCAGCAGGGGGAGCTCGATGCTTGTCACTGTTAGTGACGTCATCTCGCTCACGACGGGTATTTTGGGTTGTGTGTGCAGAGCCTTCACTGTCCGCAACTATCCGTCCCGTCTCTCTTTCATCGATTGGGTTTTTTAAATTTGGATCAATGTTGTTCCCACGAGTGTCGGACATGGGGGGGGGGTCCGCCTGAGCAGAGGTCCGTGTGCACAGGTAAGGCTAGATAGTATCGAAGGTCGCCAGGTATTCGACACGCTCAGTTTGTGACTGAGCTATTTTTAAAGCCTGGGTCCTCAGCCTAGTAGATCATCGGCACGGGTCGCACGACGCCTTGATCCAACCCAGTTAGTAGATAGGAGGAAGTAGAGAGAGCAGAAAAAGAAAAGGTGGAAAAGAGAAAAGTCGGAGGCGGAAGGGTTAAGGAGATATACCGCTCCCTAGTCGGTCGCCAGAGCCTCGTCAGTAGAAAACAGGGGGAACCATGGGAAGGTGAGGATGACGCTTGCAAGGGGAGAGGCTGTGTAATCGCTTCCCCTCACCTTAACCCCCCCCCCCCCTCCACCCCCGTTAGCACCATAACGCATGATACAAGCTGGAATATTGTCTGGCCGTGGATTGTAATTTAATTTTAGATCCATCAGTTCATAAATCGTAAACAGCGGTGACAAAATTTCTAAATTGAAGACATTTTCCGTAAGCCATGTTTCAGTCAATGCAATAACATCATAGTTAATATTGAACGATTTCAGATAAAGCTCTTTAAGTTTTGAGTTAAGACCACGAACATTTTGATAAAGTATAGAAATAACGGAATCAGTTGGTTCGCTGGAGCTACTAGATATATTGAGTTTCTTGGATCAGAACGTACTTGAGATAATGAAGAAAAATGCTTAACCTGAGTTCCAAAAGGCCATAATGAAGCATCCATAACTTTATTAAACAATTGCTCTGGAAATCCTAATTTAAAATTGACATGACTCAGATTGACCAAAGGAGTGTCCTTTTTTACGAGCCTATAGCATTTTAAAATCATTATTGTTAACGGAAGATGAGGAAGCATTCTCACAAACAGAACTAAAAGAAGAAGACTCCTTCTCTTCAAAAACGGGAGAGAGAGAGAGTTTACTTCACTTTGCCTAAGTTCATGCAAAACAAAGTTGACAACAGCACGTTTAGAAACCTGTTCTGAGCGATTCACATCAGCTTGCTTTATTACATTTTTCTCCTTGCGGGGCGAAGACTCGAAGTAACAGGTTGTACAATGTTCGAGTCTTCGTTTTCTGCTGGTGAACAGTTAACTTTACCTTTTAAATGAATTAGAAAAAGTTTTTCTAATTTTATTATTTCATCTTTCAAATCATTAATTACATACAAAATATCCAAATCGCGATTCAAAAGCGATACACATTTCTAGCAAAGCATTTTGCAAGAAAGAAGCAAACTATTGTATAAAAATTTAATTAAAAACGAAAATATAATATTTATACAGAGAGCGTCCGATCGATATAAGACTTGGAAATGAACTGATCGATATAAGACTTGGAAATTGGTCGTGTGTTGTCCTCGACGACAATGGTGTCAATGTTGTCTTCGACGACAACACACAACAATGTCGTCAATGTTGTCGACGACAACACACGACAATGTCATCTAAGTTGTCTTCGATGACAACACACGACAATGTCGTTAATGTTGTCGTCGAAGAAAACAATGACTTTATATGAAAATGTCGTCGATGATCGCCATAGATTTGTCTTGCATATGTCCTCAACGACGGGCCTGTGTCCTGCACGATTCGTCGAGGATGCCTTGGAGACAAGAACTACTGGGTAAGCATTGATCTGCGATTAAGCAGTGAGGACAAATTTATCAGCCCGAGCCGACACTTAATATAATATAATATAATATATATAATAATAATTTAGTAATATCTTTGGATCTTTGGACCATTACTTAATGAAATCCAATACAATGCTGTCTCTATTACTTATATGGTCAATATGTGTATGAAAACCCAGCTTATGATCGAGTACCACGCCGAGGTCATTTACAGTATCCAAACGATCGAGTTTAAATTGCCAATCTTTTACTCAAATAAAACTGTGTTTGACTGGTAAAAAGTCATCTGTTTGCACTTTTTAAGATTTCATTTAAACAATTTACGTCGCACCATTTTATCAAAGAGTCCAAGTAATATTGGATGACCGGCATATCGCTATAAGTTTTGATGGATAGAAATAGTTTTACGTCGTCGGCAAACATCAATACACTTACATGTTTAACAACAGTTGGCAAATCATTGATAAATATTAAGAATAAGTGCGGTCCTAGTGACTGCCTTGTGGAACAACAGATGTTACCAGAAATTCACTAGATTTCGTTCCTTTAAATAGCACCATCTGTCTGCGGTGAGTAAGATAAGAGACTATACAGTTTATTAGATTGGTAGATAGAAAATCCTAATAATTTAAGCTTTAGATTGAGTACCTTGTGGTTTACAATAACAAAAGCTTTACTAAAATCTGTGTATAGTACATCAGTTTGTTTAGCAATACTAAGGTTTTTAATAGTTTTTGAGATAAATTCAAACAAATTAGTAGCGGTCGATTTTCCAGCACAAATCCATGTTGAAACGGGGAAATTAAAGAATTAACATTCCGTGAGATAATAGAAACAATTAGTTTTTCAAAAAGTTTAGGCAGCGCTCTTAGTTTGGAAATCATACAATAATTCTTTATATTACATCTATTCCCAGACTTATGGAGTGGAACGATGCAGGAAGAATTTCATGCATCTCGAAAATAACCAGAACGTAGTGATTTTTGAAAGAACGCAGTTACAGGTGACGCTATTTCATTCGCACAAAATTTTAAAATGCAAGACGACATACCATCAGCTCCGGGTTCAAAATTGCATTTGATAGCCTTCAAGGCATGTAAACCAAATTATCATCAATATTAGGCAGGGTTCGGAAAACGTTTCTTTTTTATATCGCTCAATTTATATCCCTCACTGAAGATAACAATATTTCCATCCTCACTGATAAATATCTTTTTTCATCTTTGTTCAAAAAAATACATATCGCTCACGTTCAAAATAATTTCGATCTTCCAACAAAACTATCACTTGGGATGAAAAAAATTCTCATCTTCAAGTATTTCGATCCCTCAAGTTCAAAACATTTCGTTTGTTGACGAATAGCGATCACAGAAGATGAGAAAACTTCGGGTTTCGCACCATAACGATCTTCGGTGATGAAAAAAAGGCTGCGCAGGCAAAGAATCGATCTTTGAAGATGAAAATAATTTCGACGCAGGGATCGAAAAAAGCAGCGCAGCAGAGTTAAACACCATGGGTTTTGTTGGTGTTTGGATGGTTCGCTTCGCGGCAGAGACAATTGCTTGAAAATTAAGTTTTGTTTGTGTTTCGTATGAATATGTTTTTGTTGGATTTGGTATACAATGAATTGAAATTAATTTTGCATGGTGTGGAGTGTGAAGGAAAGTTGTGAAAGTAAATACGTAAAATATTAATATGTAAAAATATTAATAAGTAAATTGTTTTCTACCATATGTACATTATTCTAATATATTTTATACATATTTCTATTATAAATGTTTATTATGAATTATGTATTTGCTCTCCGATTGAAAGCACTGATTGTGCCGCGTTACATTCGTCAATTTTATTATCCGACGGGCATTTGAAAAATGAATTCAAACACTTCTTCCTTTGTAAAATTTGTTACCTGTTGGCCCTCTAATAATCAATCCTTTTTCATCCCAAAAGTAATTAGTTTCAAGGCCGATATACAAATTTACCTTCCATTCACACATGTACATATGTATTCAATTGCCAACCTGCAAAATTTATTGCATATATTCGTAACGAGCTCGTAGAAAGGGTTGAGTAGTAAATTTTTGCAATTGCTTTACGTTTTTTATGCAGGACATGGTCCAAAAAAATGTAAAGATATTCATATGTATATTGGGATGGATTGAGAGAAAGCCAAGATTCTTTGAGAAAATTTCTTTAAAGTCAGCAGTTGCAAAAAAAAAAATCTCCTGTGTTTCAATATCAGTGAATAATAAAAAGGGAAAATATAATGGGAAGATATAAGAAATATATATATGTATATATAATGAATATGTATAAAACATATTAGAATAATGTACATATGGTAGAAAACAATTTACTTATTAATATTTTTACATATTAATATTTTACGTATTTACTTTCACAACTTTCCTTCACACTCCACACCATGCAAAATTAATTTCAATTCATTGTATACCAAATCCAACAAAAACATATTCATACGAAACACAAACAAAATTTCATTTTCAAGCAATTGTCTCTGCCGCGAAGCGAACCATCCAAACACCAACAAAACCCATGGTGTTTAACTCTGCTGCGCTGCTTTTTTCGATCCCTGCGTCGAAATTATTTTCATCTTCAAAGATCGATTCTTTGCCTGCGCAGCCTTTTTTTCATCACCGAAGATCGTTATGGTGCGAAACCCGAAGTTTTCTCATCTTCTGTGATCGCTATTCGTCAACAAACGAAATGTTTTGAACTTGAGGGATCGAAATACTTGAAGATGAGAATTTTTTTCATCCCAAGTAATAGTTTTGTTGGAAGATCGAAATTATTTTGAACGTGAGCGATATGTATTTTTTTGAACAAAGATGAAAAAATAAAAATCGCTCATGAGTCAAAACAGATTTTCATCTTTTGAGATCGTTTTTTTGTGAGGGATATAAAAAAAGTTGTTCGTTTGAGGGATATATTCCGAACCCTGATATTAGGTAATGCAATAGAACCTGAGGGGATGCTGAATGGATAATTTACTGTGGTATAGGTAGCCGACGAATAAGTTATTTAGAGAAGAAGGTGTTTTTATTGCGGTGAAAGCTACGTTTTATTCCCACGAAGACATATTCGATTAGGCGATTCATATTGATTTTTGTGCGTTTATGTTAAACTAAAAAATATATGTATATACATATATCAGTTGCTCTTACATTCCGTCTGTAAATGAATTCTACATACTATAAATGAATTCTGACCTGTAAATTTACAATAAGCACCTTTATTGTATAAATTAGGTTTCGCGTAAAATGCTGCAATCAGATCATATGATCGTCCTTAGAGACTTTAATTTACCCTTTATTAATTGCGAGAGATGTTCTGATAACCCGTTACTCCTCACATGGACACAATGATTTTAATTTTCTAAACGGTCTATCAGCAAGAGGACTTTTCCAAGTAAATTATATATCTAATTCAAAAGAATTAATTCTTAGATCTTATTTTTGTTGATGATAAAGATAACTCTGAGATATCCCGGTGTTTACATTTGTTTGAATCAGTTCAAAGCAAGAGGACTTTTCCAAGTAAATTATATATCTAATTCAAAAGAATTAATTCATAGATCTTATTTTTGTTGATGATAAAGATAACTCTGAGATATCCCACTGTTTACTTTTGTTTTACCAGAGGATAACCACCATCTTACAATAATTATTAAAATTTTACGCGAGAATTTTTGTCGGAACTGTTTCACTTACATATACATATGAAGCACGATCATATGGAATATAATAACATAAAGTTTATATGCAGTCTATTTGCTAACTTCTTCATGTCTATTTATTCGTCGGCTACCTATACCTCAGTAAATGACCGGTTCAGCATTGTTTCAGGTTCCATTGCACTACCTAAAATTGATGATAATATGGGTCTATATCAATGCTGGCCACGCCATAGGCAGAGATAATGAGATAGGACACTTCAAATTCGTTGCAAAACACAATGGCATTTTCACTAACACTACGATAAAAAATTGTGATTTTGTGCAAAAAACTTGTACTTCGCTGTGAAAAACTTGTACTTCGCTGCAAAAAATTTGTACTTCGCCGAAAATAAATTGATCCCATGAACGCATGCAAAATCTGTTTTTCGGGGATTCGTTTAAGAAACGTCAAAACAAATAAATAAAAATATTATCCTTTTTATATGTGTAAAATATATATAAAACATAACTCCCCGTTCCGTATAATGGTAATTAATATATGCTTCCATATTTTACCAAGTATTGGTGGTTTATTTCTAATTTTTACTTTAGTATAAAGTAGTCGCTGTGCTGATGTTTTGTTGCAAATACGAAGTGGTTCGCCTATTGACAAAAAAAATTACGATTAATAAATCCAGAATGGTCGCATTTATATTTTTTCGTTTCTTCTCTAATATTTTTGCAAATGAAGTATTGTCATACATTTTTGATGCACTTGGGGGTCAAGCATCCGTTCGCACCTACCATTTTAGGTTTGGGAAACTTCACCACCTTTGTTTATATATGGTGAAATTTATATTTTAAAAGCCAATGGCCTTGGCTATACGCAGTATCTTGTGAAACGGTTTCATTCAGTTCGTTTGAGAGAGAGATGAGGAAGAAAGAGAAAAGTCCATACTCTAGTATCGAGTGTAGAGAATTTTTGAAAATAGACCCTGCTTCTCAGTTTCTTTGCACGCACACAAGAAAGCAGTTGTCAAACGAAAGAAGAACAACATCGTTTGCCGAACGCGTGTTCATATTTTCTCTCACTCTGGCCAACATTTGGATATTCAGTCAATTTCACACAAACTTTGGCATCACGTGTTTACGACTTTTGAAATCAAATGAGAAACCACAGTGTGTAGCCGCCGATGGTATCGACATACCAGTAGTGAAACCGTTTAAATGATACTGCGTCTAGCCAAGCTGATTTCATAACTAAACCAATCCGTGGTGAAACATGAAACAGCTGATTTTTTCAACATACTGAAAGACAGAAAACAAGAACAACAATATGGTAGCTCTCACATATAGTGTACATGAATTCAACAGCTCATAAAAAATAGACGTCAAACCGATTTTTGAAGCAGCGAATTCGAAGTGTCCTATCTCATTATCTCTGCCATAGGCACGCGTGCTAATATTTTCTCTCGGCTATTCACATGTCCACGAAGAAAGCCGTCGGGTTTTCACACCGACACTAGCGATCGTTTGCACTGATTGCACTGAGCAAAATGTTTAATAAAGAATGGAAGAATCACTATTTTTTCCTTGAAAATTAATTTAATCGGTTTGAAAGTATTTTTGATATTGAGGATATTATTGAGAAATAGTAAACTCAATTTCACTGCTAAATCATTTGCATGATAAACTTTAACAACCCTCAAACAACAATCTTGTCAGTGTACCGCGCAGAGCGAATTTTTCCGCAAAATAACTTTTCTCAACGCTTCACACATGCACAAAATATGATTGTATAAGTTTTGGCCAGCACTGTTCTATATGCTCTGGAGGGTATCAAATGCAATTTTGAACGCGAACCGGTTGATATACCATCTTGTATTTTAAAATTTTGCGCGAAAGAATGCTTGCCTGGGTGTGTGAAAATAAACTGAGAGACAGTTTCAGCTTTTGATGCTATCATTCTCCACACTTGAAACCAGAGTGGTAACTTTTTCCCTTCTTGCTAACCTCTCTCTTTCTTTCAAACTGAGTGAAACGGTTTCAAAAGCAGACGCGTCTAGCTAAGCGCAAAGGCTAAACTTTGCCGTTGTGGAACCACTCCAATTCTGTTGTTGTTGTTTTATTAGTTTTGGCATTAATCAGGCACCGTACAAAATGTCCAATCGTGTTGTTGTTTTTGGCACTGACCCCAAAAAGAGATGGAGCATAACATAAATCTTATATAACATAAATATTTTTAGAATATAGAACTTTTTGTACGTTGGCTGTCAAATTGTGTGGAAGGATTGTTTGTGTGGTCTATCAGTGCGTTTTAATATTTATATTTTTTTATTTGTATTTGTATTATTATTTTAATACTACAATAAGTACTTTTCATGGTCCACGAAAACACTTTTCACAGCCGTATAAAGGCCTTATAAACGATAAACGCTTTTTCCGTTTAACACCCGTTTTGTTTTGTGCTTTTCGTAGTTTTGACGTTACTAACAAACAAAATACCAACAAAATACGAAAAGCACAAAACAAAACGGGTGTTAAACGGAAAAAGCGTTTATCGTTTATAAGGCCATAAAGAAAACTGGTCGTGTCTAACATCACAGAATAAATAGTACGAGTATTACGGCCTTTTTGCAATAATATATGATTTTAGGAAAAATTTGGCCTAAATAGGTTGTGCGACACAATTCCCTATGTTGTTGTTCTTTTGACGCTGACCTCAAGAACAACCCCAAAAAGGGATGGTTTTATAGCCCTTTATACTTTGAAATTTTACAGCTTATATCTCCTAACCTACAGCAGATATGGGATTGAAGGATCGTAATAAACATATTATAGCAAAAATATCCTCCATTTATGTTATATAAAATTTATGTTATGCTCCATCTCTTTTTTTAGGGTTAGCGCTTCACTCAGTTTCAAAGGGAGAGAGACAGAGGTTAGTAAGAAAGGAAAAAGTTTACACTGTGGTTTCAAGTGTAGAGAATGATTGCATCAAAAGCTCAGGCCCACAAGCAAGCAGTTATGAAACGAAAGAAGACGTAGTTTGCCAAACATGTCGTTATATTTTCTCTCACTCTGGCCAACATTGAGTCATTTAGTAAATTTCACACACACACATTTAGGCATCACATGCTGCCATTATAAGGCTGCATGTGTTTCCAAACATAAAAATATGGCTGGCAATTGACCACGCAACATTTTTTGCCTAAAGGCAATAAAAAATTACACACATAAATATATTGAACAACAAAAATACAAATTCTCAAGTGGTAATTTTTATTGTCCGCCTTAGGAAAAAGGAAATTTTGCGTGGGAATTCGTCTTGGAAGTTTCGGTACTTCGGTAAAAGTTACTGTGGTACCTAAATAATATTGTAAACACATAGAATGTAGCTCAGCTACATCGGTCTCAGCAAATTGTCAAAAATCTGCGCTGCTAAGACGCCGCAGAGAACAGGTGGTTTAATTTTTACAAAATCAAATCCGCAAAATCCATTCTGAAAATAAAAACTAATAGATAAATAAAGCTTAATTTAATATAATTAACATATAAAAACTCACACAGTACGATTTTGTATCAAAATATTAACTCAAATGTTATCAATCATGTAAACAATCATAAAGAGAAGGAGAACAAGAGCAGTGACAGCGACAAAATTGGAAAATTTTCAGAAATTGTCGCCGTCATTGGCAGAGGCAGCGGCTACCTTTTATTTTTTTCTCGTTTTCCATAAGAGTTGTGTAATTTTGACAAGATGCAGCGACTAAGGTCGCTGAGCTACATTCTATGTGTTTACATCATAACTGTGTCGTGGGTTGCGTTTCTGTCAAAATGAAATTGGAAAATGAAGTCTTATAGAAGTGGCTGAAATAAGAAACGCACTGATGGAGACCACTTCGAATTTCCAATTTTGGCATACGATACGAAGTGAAGTTGACGGCAGATGTCAAAAAAATGTTCATGTGCGTGTTGACGCAACGCTGTTATTTCGGTATAGCGCAACATCGTTTCTAATGTGCAGTGATAAACGCAACGCAAAACGCACTAATTTAGGTAACACGGTTACTTTCCAGCGGTGAAAAAAGTGAAATGTGACCTCGATCAATGTAGTCTAGTTCTTGCCGTATATTAGAGTAGGAAAAGCTTGATTAGTTGATAGCTTTTTATCGATTAAAGTATTCACTTGGTAATTACTATTCAACACAGTTTTGATTTTTTGTTACAACTTTTATATGCCTAAAGAATTCACAAACAGTTTTAATTAAAAATGGCTGCAAAATTATTTAGTGGAGGCAGTTCATCGAGTTTCACTCGTATGCTTCTGGTGGTGCTAATTTTCTCGGGTTTTAGACAAGGTAAGTTTGATGCTCGCATGATTTCCCGAAAGAAGCCAATATTGAATATTTAATTGAAAGAGATAAAATTATACCAAATACCTAATACTCATTTGTGTTGGTTCTTGGAGGCGACAATTAATGACTGTGCTTGAATGTACTTTACGCCCAGGAGCCCAATGTTGGTCTTGTTATGGTTGTTATTTTGCACAGGGACTCTAATAACAACATGGGTTTTCCTTCCCTCTCGTGTAGTTTCGTCGGTATAACCCTTTGAAATTTGAAACCCTATGTTTCCTAAATTATATAATATATCTGCTTGGTGTGGGCATCAACTTAATAAAGCTCTTGTCGACCTAACCAATTTTGTTGTTAATTTTTCTGTTCTCGGTGCTGACCCCATTAACAACAGTTCTTATTGCTCATATAGTCCCGGCATTATAGCCCTTTCAAGTTTACCTGTATCTTCTAAACTTTACTTTACTTTATCTGTATGTTATTGATATTATTGGAAAGGTAATCGAATTATCTGTCATTAATGTCAAATATTTTCCCAAAGACTGTTCAGTTTTGCAGAAAAATGAAATTTTAGTACTATTTTAGTAGTACCAACAAACAAATTTTGACAATTCGGGAGTTTGTTTACAAAATGCAGAAAAATATTTTGAGAGAGGAATGCAACTCTTGTTCTTCTTCAGAAATATCGCCAGAAATATGATTTTTTAAATACGTAAAAAAACCAAGGAGACAGTTTTAAAACCAACACATGCTTCTAGAAATGTACATGAAACCTTTAAGTTATTTAGATGCACAATATTGAATATTTTGTAAGTAAAACGAAATTAAATTTCATAAAAATTGCTCATTTCACAAACTTAGTCAGCTGTCTTTAGCCTACCAAATTTCCTTATTTGGCAATTCGTTTGTCAAATTTATTTACATTTTTTGGGGAATTTGAAGAATTTCATCGAAAAGTAGGGCGTACTGTTTTTAAAAAAATGAGAAAATCGGAAGAAGTTTTTAGAAAATTAGAAAATTTTACGACGACGTGAGAGAGCTCAACGACGTGTTCCATTCCATTTTTCTATAGGAACATCGCAATCGATTGCGACTTCGTTACGTTGTGGTTGGACAGTAACGTTGGGCTGGCACAACAATGGAAGTTTTCTGGTAAAATTAAAATTTTCTTATTATTTGATTTCATGAATTTGCTAAAAATAAAAAAATGAAAGTTGGTGGCATCACTGATGAAAGCAGCCTGTCAGCAGTCTGAATAACACGATTGTTCATACAAATTTTTGGCTTGCAGCGCTACACTTCTTAAAATAAAATGTTTTACTGGAAAAATGTTATGAATTATGTTAAATTGTTTTGAATGATTGAATGTTTTAAAAATGTTTATGAAAAAGTTTTAAGTTAACAGGAATTAATTTGCAACCTTGAGGAGAACGAGTGATATCCTCGCTTAGCACAACATCTACTTAACAGTTGAAAAGCTCAAAACCCTTATTAAGTGTGTTAATATTATTTTCGCACATGACACCGATATCAAGATCACCAATAAAATGCACATTAAACATTAAATTTTCTTTATTGCTTTTCATGTCAAACAATGTGATTGACTTTGAACTCTCGTATCTCACAAATTCTAATATAAGAATCAAACGAATGTAGCAATCATTTTAAAAAGAAACAAGATTTGCTCAATAAAGGTTTTTAATTGCATATAAATTTTTCCCGGATTGTCTTTTAAATAATAATTAGAGAATTAAAAAAAATATGAATCGATATATATTGGATAATAGTATATAGTAGTTGAAAGTAGTCGATTTCCAATCTTTGGAAAAGTAGTTATTTCTACATAGATAAATCGAAACGTTTATTTAAATCCTCACCTGTATGTGCGCTCGTAAGTCAAGTTACGTTTTTGTTTTAAAACCACTATTGTTGCTGTTGTTTTTTTATTCCAATTACTATTTTATGTATGTTCATATGATAATGATAATAGCTAAAAACAATAAGCGAGGTGGTATGGGTGAATAATGTTTTTAATGTGGATTACAGAATAACAATTCCTGAGACGGTTAGAAGTCCTGGTACAATAAATTCGGTTCATAAAAAGCAGAAAACGTGAGAACTGTTTAAAATTTGACGAGTCCAATAAAATCCATACTGATCTTTTGGTCATCCATAAATCTCAATTTTAATAAAATGTGTTTTATAAAAGTTAGTTAAGAAGTTAAGGCATTAAGTTAACAAGGTTGAAATATATACCCCAAAATTAACACTTTGCAAACATTAATTCTGTTTCAAGTCCAATAAAACTTGGAGTCCAATAAAATCCATACTGATCTTTTGGTCATCCATAAATCTCAATTTTAATAAAATGTGTTTTATAAAAGTTAGTTAAGAAGTTAAGGCATTAAGTTAACAAGGTTGAAATATATACCCCAAAATTAACACTTTGCAAACATTAATTCTGTTTGTATAAATTAATTCACTATCGTCAGTTCACTGTAAAAAGTGGATACATACAGTACCGCTCACAAGTATTCGAACGACATTAAAATTAAAAATTTTTCGGAATCAGTAAAATTCATTGGAAATAAAACTCGATTTGATGACGTCTCTGTGGGAGAAACCTAAAAACTCTAACTTTTTTTTTTGTTGTGGCACAGGTGCATATATTCCGAATTCGACTTTATGGAAAATTTCATCCACAATAATTTAATGACTACCTTTCAATATTGGTGATATGCAAATGGGTTTTATGGTCTTGTTTTTTATATGTTGGGTGTTGGGAAATTTTCTGAACCTGAATCCGTACCCAATCCCTTTAAATACCAGGACTGAATTCTCTCGGATATTAATTGTAATTTGCATATCGTCCTGAAAAGTCAAAAAACCAGCACAAGTATGCCAAAACGGCAAGAATTATCAATTGAGATACGTTCTGCGGTTTGTACTCTCCGCAAGAAGGATATTCCTACGAGCAGATTGCTGCCCGTTCAAAGATATCGAAGAGTTCTGTTTGGGCCATTCTTAAAAAAAAGAAAGAGATCGGCAGTGTTGCCAACAGAAATCGTCCCGGCAGAAAGAGAAAGATGACTTCAGGAGATGATAAGTTCGTTGTATTCCAGAGCAAACGGAACAGACGTCTAACGGCCCCAGATATCACCAACTAGGTAAACTGCAACCGCCCAAATCCAACATCTGTTTCCACAGTAAAAAGACGTCTAAAGGAAGCTGGTTTGTCAGGAAGAATATCAGCAAGGAAGCCTTTACTTCGGCCTGCAAATAAGAAAAAGCGATTGGAATGGGCGAAGACACACAAAGATTGGACGTTGAAGCAATGGAAAAATGTGCTTTGGACTGATGAGTCCAAATTTGAAATATTCGGGTCCAACAGGCGTGTGTTTGTTCGTTGACGTATCGGAGAGCAGATGTCGGATGGCTCTATCGTGCCTACAGTTAAACATGGAGGAGGAAACACGATGGTTTGGGGATGTTTCGGTGCAGGATCCACCGGCGACCTTGTAACAATCATCGAAAAACTAAACTAAAAGAATACAAGAAGATACTAGAAGAATATGCTGTGGCTTCAGGAATTAGAATTATAGGCGAAGGATTCACTTTTCAAGAAGATAATGATCCGAAGCACTCTTCACGTTTGTGCAGATAATTTTTACAATATCTGGAAGGCAAGAATATCTTGAAACGTATAGTGTGGCCACCACAATCACCGGATTTATCTCCCATCGAACTTTTGTGGGACGAGCTGGACAGAAAGGCTAAAGCTTAAAGTCCTACAATTAAGGAAGACCTCTGGAAGAATTATTTCAATGTTGGGGCGAGATCAGGCCTGAAACTTTGGTAAAATTGGCGAGATTATGTAATGCAGTTATTAAGGCAAAAGGCGGTTACATAGATGAAAATGTGTAGTGACCACATTTTTTGTATTATTTGTTGTTATTGTTATTTTTTTAAATAAATATATCGCAAGGCACACAAGTGTGTGCCAAAAGTCGATTAAATTGCTTTTCTTTTTTTTTTAAATCGGTCTAAATTGCACATATATGAATCGTTCGAATACTTATGAGCGGTACAGTATGTTTGGTACACCGTAATTTTGTTTTTTGTAATTGTGTTTCTGAATGCTACGAATTTTACAAATTTTTCCAGCGCGAGCGCTTACCTGTTATTGTGATGGTAATTGCCCCGATAATGTAATAAATGGAACTTGCGAGACTCGTCCGGATGGTTCGTGTTTCAGCGCAGTAGAAGAAGTCTATGATGAAATGACCGGTACCTTTGAGGAGGAGCGCACTTACGGCTGTATGCCTCCTGAGGAAAATGGCGGTCTCTTAATGGTGAGTTTAGTGTTAATATCAGAAATTTACTGTACGAGTATGTTATTCCGATTTCTGTAATTGCAGTGTAAAGTGGCCACCGTTCCGCATTTGCACGGTAAGAATATAGTTTGCTGCGACAACGGCAACTTGTGCAATCGAAATATGCATCCTGTTTACACACCAAAAACTACAACACCTACCCTGAAGCCATTGTACACACAGTCCATACATTATATGGCATTGATTGCATTAATAATCATATGTATCGCAGCATTTTTAGTCATAATTATGGTTCTCTGCACGACTTACCGACGACGAATTAAACTACGTAAGCAGCCGCGTCTAATTAACTCACTCTGTGGCAGTCAACCACTAGCACAAATGGTGGAGCAAAGTTCGGGTTCAGGTTCAGGGTTACCGCTGCTAGTGCAACGTACGATAGCAAAGCAAATTCAAATGGAACGCTTAGTGGGCAAGGGGCGCTATGGGGAGGTATGGCTGGCTAAGTGGCGTGAAGAAAAGGTGGCGGTTAAGACATTTTTCACCACAGAAGAGGCATCGTGGTTTCGAGAGACAGAAATATACCAAACAGTGCTAATGCGACATGAAAACATTTTGGGTTTTATTGCGGCCGATATTAAGGGCAACGGCTGCTGGACACAGATGCTACTCATCACCGACTACCATGAAATTGGCAGCCTTCATGACTACCTCTCCACTTCAGTAGTAAGTCCAAAGAAGCTGCAGCTACTTGCGTTCTCATTATCCTCCGGCTTAGCTCATCTGCATGATGAAATTTTCGGCACTCCAGGTAAACCGGCTATAGCTCATCGGGACATCAAGAGCAAGAACATTCTGGTTAAGCGCAATGGTCAATGCGCCATCGCAGATTTTGGTCTTGCAGTCAAATACATTTCTGAATTGAACGAGATTCACATTGCGCAAAATACGCGGGTGGGCACACGTCGTTACATGGCACCCGAGGTGCTCACTCAGAGCCTGAATCCGCAACAGTTTGAGGAGTTCAAACGAGCTGATATGTATTCAGTCGGACTTGTGCTTTGGGAAATGGCTAGACGCTGCTACACAGCTGCACCAGGCTCTAAGTTAAGCAGTTGCGAAGATTACGCTTTGCCGTATCACGATGAGGTGCCAACCGATCCTTCATTCGAAGACATGCACGAGGTAGTATGTGTGAAATGCATTCGACCACCTATTCAGTCGCGTTGGCAGGGAGATGACATTCTAGCTACCGTATCTAAGATAATGCAGGAGTGCTGGCATCCAAATCCAACGGTGCGGTTAACAGCGTTACGCGTAAAGAAAACGCTTGGGAGACTGGAGCCTAACTGCTTAGACTGTCCCATAAGGATTGTGTGAAAGTCTAGTTTTAAGGCTTAATTTTAGATTCATACCTTGGAAGAGTTTTAATGTAAATGTAACTGATTGTATTCTACCATAACTAATGGTAGTTTATGGTTTATTTTAATTTATTTTCTTTGAAACAAAATTATCTTAAAATTTTTTAAGATCTCGTTGAAAGTTCCTATAAAGTTTTAATGAATGTGGCAATGCATTTTAATTTTTGAAAAAATTTAATTTTCATAAAATAAAGCAATTCCATTGAGTGAAGATCAATTTTCTTTCCTAACAAGAAAGATTATACTTAATAATAAATGTGCAAGAAAATTTATGAAGGTAAAGAATTAGATTTAAATTCTTCATCATTATTACTTTTACCTACCTTTCACTAATGGGAATTTTACATTATTTAAGTAAAGAATTGATTGTTTTATTCTGCATTGGAATAATTCATCGAAAAAACCGCCGAAGTCATATTTTCAAGGAAATCGAAATATTTTAAAGTAAGTTAATAAAAAAATTATGCAATATAAAGTCTTTTTTTTATACAAAAACTGAAAGCACTTGTGAAAACTGTATAACGGGATATCGGAGTTAACAATTACGAGAAAATTGAAATGCAATACATCCTGTATCAGGACTCCTGGCCCTGGGGACCCCTAAATCGGCCTTGACCACGCAGCATGAGCTCTGCGTGGATTTACTTCTTTTCCCTCGTACTCTGAATGAAAATGTACGTTCGATGGAAGTCGAAACTATGGAAAGGAGTGCACGTTTTTTGGATTTTAACAGTGACGATAAGTCAGCCATTTCTGCGGACGGCAACCTAACGAATGGGAACGCTGGAGGTACCATACTCTCCGACGGTGGTATCGTTAAGGGACTGGATGTCGGCAAATTGAGGCTCAAAAAGCAGCGGTTGAGGATCTCGCAGCGACGACAGCTCCACTATTATGGCGGATGAAGCGTCATACACTGATGCTTTGGGGTCCTTTCAGGAACTTCCCAAACCATTGTCACCAATTTGGAGAAGAGCAAATGCTCCAAAGATGAAAGCCCGACTGAGCCCAGCAAAAAGGACCTGCTCAAACTTCCCCTGCTATGCGTACATTTGTAGCGTTTTATCGGTTAGTATCGTATCTGCGGGCTTCCCTTCTACTCTAACTGCGAGCAGCAGAAATTAGAAACCAAACTAGATTTTTTGGTTGTTCATTCAAACCATGATAGATTGTTGTGAAGTGTTTCGACACGACAGCCCTGGGTTAGCTGACTAGCGCGGACAGTCATTATCATCAGACTATGGGTGGGTGTCAACTTGCGTGTGGTGGAGGCGGATGGTCTCCCGAAATTGGTAGTCCATTGGTACAAGGTCTGGTGAATACTGTGGGTTTCCAAGCCTAGGTCCTGTAATTTGGGTAGCGTTTGAGCGACATGTGGTCGCGCGTTGTCTTGTAAGAGGATTTGACGTCTATTGACCAATCTAGGCTGTTTAATGGAAAGCTCTCTCATCATCACGTCCAACTGATTGCAGTAGACATCTGCTGTTATGGATTGACCAGGTCTCATAAAGCTGTAATGGATAATTCCGGCGCTGGACCACCAAGCAGACACCATAAGCTATTTCAGATTAATGTTTTGTTTAGGCTCTGTTTCGGAACCTCTTTTTTATCCAATCATTGTGCTGAACGTTTTCGATGGTCGAATAAGATACATTTTTCATTAACTGTTACAATGTGGTATAGACAAGGTTAGATTTTATACCGCGACAGTAAAGAAAGACAAGCTTCAAAACTATTTCTTTTTTGATGCTCGTTTAAATCATACGGAACCCATCGCTCCAGCTGTTTGACCTTACAAATTTGTTTGAAATGATCCAAAATTTTTGGAATAGAAACTTTAAAGCCTGCTGCTGGTTCACGGGTAGTTTTAGACGTATCTGCTTCCGTTACAGTTTCCAGGTTATCACTATCCAACTTACTCCCCGGTCTTCCACGTGGTTCATTTGCAAGGCTAAAATCACCAGAACGAAAGTTATCAAACCAACGACGAAAGGTTGATTATGATTAGCTGCACCTTCCCCTAACACTTCATTGATGTTTCGAGTTGCCTGCAATGCATTCGTTCCGCGACGAAACTCATATTCGAGTACCCGCAAAATTACCATTTGCATTTGGCAAAAGAATTGGCATTGAAGAATTTTTCGAAAAATGAAAACAAGCTATAAAAAGCGAAATTTGTGGGGTGAAATGGCTGTCGAGTTGCTAATAGAAAACTGGTCAAACAAAATTGATCAGCTGCGAGGGGCAAGGCGCACCAGCCATATTAGAATCCATATATATGTTAATTATTTGTAAAACTTGGACAATTTCCATTGTTTTCTAATGTTAACAAAACTCTCGCGCAGTAAACAAACGAAACGTCAAATGAAATTGGGAATGCCTAAACCGAACACCAGAGATAATGAGATAGAACACTTCGAATTCGCCGCTTCAAAAATCGGTTTGACGTCTATTTTTTATAAGCTGTTGAATTCATGTACACTATACGTGAGAACTACCATATTGTTGTTCTTGTTTTCTGTATTTCAGTATGTTGAAAAAATCAGCTGTTTCATGCTTCACCACGGACTCATTTAGTTATGAAATCAGCTTAGCTAGACGTCGTATCTTTTGAAATGGTTTCACTAATGGTACTTGGATACCATCGGTGGTTACATACTGTGGTTTCTCATTTGGTTTCAAAAGTCGTAAATACTTGATGGCAATGTGTGTGTGAAATTTACTGAATATCCAAATGTTGGCCAGAGTGTTAGAAAATATGAATACGCGCTTGGCAAACTACGTTGCTCTTCTTTCGTTTGACAACTGCTTACTTGTGTGCGTGCAAAAAAACTGAGAAGCAGCGTCTATTTTCGTTTTAAAAATTCTTTACACTCCATACCAGATTGTAGACTTTTATCTTTCTTCCTCATATAAACTCTCCATAAACTGAAACCATATCAAAAGATACTGTGTATAGCCAAGGCCATTGGCTTTTAAAATATAAATTTCACCATATATAAACAAAGGTGGTGAAGTTTCCCAAACCTAAAATGGTAGGTGCGAACGGATGTTTGACCTCCCAAATGCATCAACGATGTATAACTATATTTAATTTGCTAAAATATTAGAAAACAAATCTAAAAATATAAATGCGACCATTTTGGAGTTATTAATCTTAAAAATTTGAACAACTATGCACTGATCGCCAAAAATTAGCACAATGTCTACTTTATACCAATTAAATATGTGAAATAAATCAACAAATACTATGTAAAATCTGAAAGTATAGATTTATTATAATTATAAGGAACTGGTAGATACATCATGTATATAATGTGAGCATAAACAAAAGGTTAATATTTTAAATATATTTTTGACGTTTCCACAATTACACCCATTAAAATCAATATTGCATGCGTGCATGCAATTACGTAGTTGTGTAATTGTATTGTAATATTTGTGAAAACTCGATTATTGATGACGTTTTTGCTTAGAAACTCATTATCATTTGCTTAGAAGCAAAAACAATTTTACAGTTATTACGAACGATTGAAAATATAATGAAACGAGCATGATCTCGTAAGAAGTATGGGAAGTGTTGTTGGGTTTATATTGAACGAGCTTCTCGTTCATTGAAAATCGCTAATGCCCATATTACATTGCAAACAGTTGTTTGAACAAACAGTCCAAAGAAATGAACTATTTTACTCTCCCGTCAAATCTGTTTGCTTGCTATGTTACATTGTAAACACAAACAGTCAAACACTTTCCGTAGTATATATACATAATTAGAGTTGCTTTGTGCAATTATTTCCACGCAATCCTCTTTTTTCCGATATAAGTGCAGCTTTTTCAATCCAAAACATGCATACTTTTTTATTACACCACACAACAACTCTGTTCGGTTTGTAGTTTGCACTCGTCGCCAGCAAACAGAGTATTTGCTATGCCAACAGTTCATCCGTTTTCATTCTCTCAGGGATGAACTGAGAGTTGACAGCTTTATACAGAAAACAAAAACAATGTGACTGTTCGATCAAAAAACTGTTTGCAATGTAATATGGCCCTAAGTAACGACAACGCGAAAATATCAAAGCAGAAGCACCGATGATCACGGTGATCGTTGATTAAAAATCTGGCCCTTAATGTGAAGAATGAGTCTGGTCGTTCAATCACTGGAAAAGTCCAGCAGGATAAGCATATCAGCAATGTCGATATTGCTACGTAGACATTGACCAACAAAATGTTTTAAAACGTCTACACAACGCTGGCTAGCAAAAGCAGATAGATATATGGGTTCCTCATGAGTTGAGCGAGAAAAATATGCTATTACAGAATTAACATCTGCAATAATCATCATAATTGTGTCAAGCCAGGATTTACGCTGGAAAACGTGATGCTGTGTGTATGGTGGGACTGAAAGGAAATCGTCCACCATGAGAAACTTCCAGTTGCTAGACAACTTAACAACTAAAGGAGATTACACCAGGCAATTGGAAGAAAATGGCCGGATTTGAATAATAGGAAAGGTGGTGTCTTCCACCATGACAACGCTCGACCCCACACTTCTTTGACGACACGTCAAAATTGCGAGAGTTTAATTGGGAAGTTTCGATGCATCCACCATATAGTCCAGACATAGCACCCTCAGACTACCACCTGTTCTGATCTCTGCAGAACTCTGTGAATGGAATTAAACCAGAAACCACCAAAGTTTTTCACCGATGACATCATGGCTCTACCTAAAAAATAGCAAAACATTGTAGATAATAATGGAGCATATTTGGTTTAAATAAATTCATTTTCAGACTATAAGAAAACTAGTTTTAGTTTTACTAAAAAAACCCCACGAACTTTTTCCTAGACCCAAGATTTACCATATTATATAATTATGATTTAAACATAAAAAAGTTCTAAAATTACAAAATTCATAAAATGAAATACTACATTGTTATTAGTTATATAATAAAATATAATAACCATAGAAAATAAACTTTTCTAGAAATACGAAACGTTATTGCTCGTTAATCTATATACGCACGTTTATTTAAAACGTGATTATCTATAATAAACGTGATTATTTGAAATGATGTATTTATTGGTTATTTAATCAGTTCGTCTCTCTCGCACTCAGCTCCCTTAAACCCTTGTCTTACTTCAGAGAACCCCTAAACAATTTTTACGTGAGGGCTATAACAAAGCTTTTCAAAGTTTTCTACACTTGGATTGAGCAACATTTTTGGAAATGAGCTACACGAGGCTGAAACGAGTGTAGCAGGTACTCGAGTAAAGCAGAGGCACTCTTTCTCTGTATATTACAGGAAAAGAAAATGTCAATGGAACGCCAATTTTCATAGACACTGGACAGTTATTGATACATTCGCAAAATTTGCGTTATAGTCGAATTTTTATTTCGAGAAAATATGTGCTGTTTATAAAAAAAAAGCAATTCTCAGTTGGCGTCTACTTTTTTAAGGAATTCCTAACAGTTTCAATGGTGCTAAATGTCAATAGAATTTTTCGAAATCGATTACAATGATTCAAGATTTTCAGCAGCAAGTTGCAACAACGTAATAACTTTCAAGTAGAACGTGGAATGTTGTGAAACTTTGATGATCTAAATACACTAGAATCTTAGTTACATGAACTAATGAGTGCCGAGGCAATTCATACAATACAAGAGTTAGTATGTTTAAGCTATTATAAAAACCAAGAAAGGAAATTACATGAAAAAAAGCAAATCAAATTATAAATTACAATTGCATATTTAATCGGTTTTGTGAAAAATAATGAAATAATTTTGTTTCCTGTGCAATTGTGTGTCTACAATTAATTAATTGATTTTTTTCCTCTGTGATTTCATATATTGGAATAATCATCACAGCGAGGGTTGATATAGCCGAGGTAGTATTTTAGATCAAGTAGTGTATGTATTTTAATTTTATTGATTTATTCCAGTTGAGTTTTCGTAAATAAATAAGTTTATATGCAATATGCTGTCTATACCACTAAATTGTTTTGGTTTACAATCTGACTAAGTACTGGTTGTGAAATGCAGCATGTGGTTATTATTTGTAGTACAAATTCCAGTGTTAAATAAATAAATCTTCTACTTGTGCTTCTAACTGGTCATTGGTGGAGGTAAGTGGATCTAAGAGTTAAACATAAAGCAGCAAGTTATATTATGGACTTGGTCTTCCTTTTCATATCACACATCAGAGGAAGAAAACGTATATTAGTAAAAAAAACTCAAGCCTTCCGTTTTTAACGCACAGGAGGGGTGGCAGGTATAGAGGTATAGATATATTCCTGATCAGCTGAACCACCTAAGTCGATTTAGGTCTTTCTGACCGTCTTTCTGTCCGTTTGAAATTATGGCTCAAAAACTTTGGGACGCATAGAAATATTTGATTGCAATTCGGCACACACCTTATTTTTATGTATAGCTGTTTGTTAGTGTGAGTAGATAAAATAGGTCAATAGTGACGAGCACTTCTTATATTTACAAAGACTTTCTAAACAGCATAATAACGCATTGGAGTAATACATTTACATTTGGAGCCGAATACATTTAGTTGCTAAAAATCCTGTATCAAGGTTAAATTCTAATCTATGGCCGCCAAACCAAATACTTTGACTGGAAACTCTTGCACTACAAATCAAAACACACTACACTCAAAAATCGCAAAATCCAAAAACATTTACACGCCACACGAAAAAAGTTCAATCCTTCTAGCCTCTGTTTATTCAATTTCAATGGAAAATATACCAATTTGTAGGTATTTTTCTTCTCTACTATAGAAAAGAATGGAGCCGAAATTTTATCTGCATTGAAAGATATCAGGTATTACTGTTGCAGATATTATTGCTGAGATTTCTCGTGTGCATACGAGGAATATCTGGTTGATTGAGAGAGAAGAGGATCTGTCGTTGCTATTTATAGTCAATTTGAATTTTATATCTATACTAGCTTAACTACCCGGCATTGAGCGGGAAATAAAACATTATTTTATAATACTACATTATATTTTTAATTTGGTATGTTTTTAATGTATTTATTTTAATTTTACAATTCTGTCCTTTTTTGGACCTTGGAGGATGAATTTTGAAAAATCCTGAAAATGTTTTTTAGGCATTTCTACGCGAGATGTTTTCGTGAAAAAGGAAAATCCATACTTGATGGCTAACAAAAGAGTTATGGGTTTGTCCGTTTAGAAGTCCTTAGAAGTAAAATTTTTGAAAAACCCTTCCTTTCCCTTGTATACATCATATTTAAAAGAAACCTCCGTACAAAATTGAACCTTTTTAGATCCAAGGGTTTAGCCTGTGCAAAGAAAAAATTCCTTGTATGTCCTTTTTGAAGTCCTTAGAAGTAACATTTCGAAAAATCCTTTCTTATTCGACGTATACATCATAAAAGGAACCTATGTGCAAAATTTCACTGTTCTAGGTCGAGGGTTTAGCCTGTGCGTTGATGGGAAGTGAGTCAGGCCTTTCATTTCTATATATAAGTTAACACAATCCACATTTGACATTTTTGCACGAAACAGGTGTTAGATTGCACTCTGTATTCCACGTCCAGAAAATATTCCCAGCAAACCAAACGTAATAAGTGCAAACGCTGACTTTGCAGATCCCACGAAGATGGAAGCAGAGAAGGAGCAGAGGCATCAGCAGAGCATCAGCAGAACAGAGAACAGACAACAACAATAACAGAAGGTAAAGGTGGCATTAGAATATAAGAATTGTAGATTAGGTTAAGAAGTTCAGTTATAATTATACACTCAATAAAGAAGGTGCTTAGCACTGGAAAAATAAAAAGTTTTTTTTTTAAGTAAAAAGGGCTTAGAAAACTTTAATTTATATAGATATTAGGGTGGGTCAATTTTTTTTGTAAGTAGGCGTATAGCAAAAACGCAATCTACAATAAATTCTAAGAAAACTTGACTAAGAAAGTATGGGTCTAAAATCAAAACATAGCTCCCGCCGAGAGACATAATAGAATCTTGAAAATTGGTTTAAAAAAATAATAGGTAATGAGAGCAAAATACTGTTTTATGCAAAAATTACACATTTTTAATGTTCCGTAGTCAAAGAGTGAAAATGGAACCTTATTACTGAGATTTCTTTGTCCGTGCGTCTGTCCATCCGTCTGTCCGTCCGTCCGTCACAGTGCCCATTCTCCGGAACGATGAGGAAACGGTAAGAGCTAAAGAGCTAAAATTTAGAACTTAAGTTTGTAATGTTATTGGACAATAACTAAGAATACAATTGTTTTTAATTAAAGTTTTATTTCGTAATTAAAACAACAGAACCCAAGTCTTTTGTACAATCCATTCGGGGTATTTGGGTTCGACTTTCTATAGTCACTGCACGATTTTTAACAAGAGCTACCCGGCTCTTTAACAATCACTATATGAGACTTCTGTCCACTCTCGGATGGTATTTTCCACTAATTTCTTCCCGTGTCAGTGCATAATTTTTTCTGCCATCAAAAGAAAAAGCTAGTAAGGCTGAATCATTGTTTTGCATACGACGAATGGACTCCCTGCTTTTCATTTTTTCACGACCTTCTTTGGATTTATCCATAATAATTGGTTCCCCATTACCGTCAGTAAAGCCAATGTCTTTAAATAAAGCTGTAGCTAAACACGAGGCAACTCTGTCTGAAACGCCGAATCTATCACACATCATAGCAAAATTAATTGCGTCGTATCTCTTAGCGTATGGTCCCCTTTTGTGCATAATCGGCTCTTTTGCCGCTGGCATTGCAAATTCGATTTCAGACGCGACATCCATTTGTGAAGAGTCGAACCTATATGAAGGATCTAACGTAGCTGGGAATTCGCTGGACAGTTGGTCTACTATATTTAACACGCATTCAGGAATTGTATTCTTTCTGCTGATGTTGGTCAATAATGAATGCTTTGAGAGGATCAGGAATTAATCCACAGGCATGGCATTGTTTTTGTGCAACTGCATTTACCGAATCGGTAATGTAGAATATCAAGTATTTGACTCATTTTAATTTCAGTTTGTCTTTAGTTTTAAACCCAAAGATTTTAGAAAATCTTTATTTTCAAATGACAGCTTTTTACGTTGTAGAGCGTTTTGAGTTGTTTGTGACTTTGACGACCTTGTCAGTTCAGATGGTAAAGAAGAAGTGAATGTAGATGCACCTGGATATGCGCTTTTATTATACACAATGCTCCTGGTTTTAGGTGAAGTCTGAGTGTTATGGTTTCTCCACAAAAATTAATTAGATTACCGTTTTGGTCAACGATTTTCACAGTAATTGAACTTATCTGTCTGCTGTTTACTGGCAAATAGATTACATTTTTAGGGATCTCGTCTATTTTATAGCCAGGACTAACATTTAATGCGAACATATGGATTGTATGAGCTGTGGTATGTTGTTAATGTAGGCGCCGCTAATTATGTCGCACTCAATGTGTATTGCGTTTATTTTCGTTATATACACGGGTACTTCTGATGTATGCAGTTTTCCTGCTTCCAATACTTTTTTACTGAAACCCAATAGTGAACCAATGGTGCGTTCCTTATTAAAGAAAATGTTATTTTTACTGGATCCTACGACTGCTTGCAGTGTATTGGGGTTGGCGGATATTTCCAGTTTCTCATGTGGATCTATACTAAAATATTTATTTTGAATAAATTCAGCAATGTCGTCAAGTTCGTATGAACCAACAGGAATCTCAATGCTACGATCGCCAATGTGAAATAAATTATTTTCATAATCAACATTCGGTATAGTGTGATAACTATGAAAGTCTACGAGACCACACACATACTTCCCCTCTAAATCTATGGGTGGAAAATAATTAGCCGATAAAATGGATTTATTTCCACTTAAAGTAAGAGTTATTGACATCTTGAAAGTTGGTTGAGTAATGAAATGAAAAGTCAGATGCAATCTTTTTTATGTACAATTTTTAATAATAATGTTATTATATCATCAACAATATACATATTTAAAAATATATTTATTACAATTTTATAAAATTTCATTTTTATCGATCCAAGAATTGTGATCATTGCTAAATCCTAGCCACTTAACAAAAATTTGCCTGCCTTTAGTTTTAAGAACTTAGTTTCTTCTTAGTTTAGTTTTAAGAACCACCAGATATACATATGCTGGGATATTTTGTTTTCAGTAGTTCACTTTCGTAGAATCCTCCTCTAATTGTATTCCCCTGATAGTCTTCAAGAATGTACGTTGTTGGGTTTGTAATTCTTATATTTTTAATTTTGAATATTTCTGTTGTCCAGTTCGGTGTATAGCTTTTCTCAAAAATGTGTTTATATTTACTTATACGCACATAATCTCCTATCCGAAACTTTGGCTTTCTAAATATTTTCAAGTTATTGTAGGCAGTATCTAATAATAACTTTTCATTGGCTCGATTCACCTCAGTTGGAGCTGAGGATATTAAAGGTCCGATGCTTTTTATGATTGTATTCGTTGATCAAACTTTTGTACTTGTCAATCCATCGATATGATCCATGATAGCTGAATTCCTTCCACATCATCTGCTTTAACGTTCTATTAAAACGTTCAACAATTGACGCCTTCAAAACACTGTACGAAGAATAATGGTTGATGTTATATTTTTTCATTAAATTTTGAAATTTTCCGTTGAAGAATTCTTTGCCGTCATCGGTTTGTAAATTGCTTGGTTTTCTTCTTAAATCGAGTATGGATTCCATGGCTTTAGTAACATCAATAGCGTTTTTAGATTTTAAGGGTACAATCTAGCCATATTTCGAGAATGTGTCTATTACAGTTAGAAGAAAGCGGTATCCATCATTATATGTAGAATAACTACCCATTTCCGCTAAATCTGCTTGCCAGAGATCATCTATTCCCTTGGTTATTACTCGCCTTCGCTTAAAAGTTCTTACGAGCTTGCCTGTGTAGCTCCTCTACTAAACCTCTCTTCATAGTAATATCAGGGTTTTTATTCATTTTTGTATTTCCTGAAGCATTTTATCTTCTAATCCATCTTCGGATTTTAACATCAAATCAACAACTTTCATTTCTATTTCAGCTATTAAATTTCCTTTTTTTAGTTCTTCATTTACGAAACTTTTAAACCGCTCAAGCCCTTCGCTCATCTGCATAATTCTTGTTATTACTGTCGACGTGTTGTTTCTTGTTTCGGAGTTTTACATATGTTATTTCAACGACTTTAAGTATTCTTTCACCTAGTATATCGATTTTGTTTTTAAAATAACTTAAATTAAAGCAATAAAAATTATTTTCCAACAACAACGCTACGCATATTCAGAACAACAACAACAACAACAATCTCAAGCACCACAAACGATACAGAGGCGGGCAGAGGACAATATCACACTCGCAACAGTCAGCACGCCGAGCTATGTATGTCTGTCTGTCTGTATATATGTATGTATGTCTGTCGGTATATATGTATGTATGTCTGTCGGTATATATGTATGTATGTCCGTGTGTCTGTCAGTTTTGTCACGTCCATTTCCTCCCTCCCTTCTTCCCTCCCCTCCCCCTCCCTTCAAACTATCACCCTCTCGCTCACTCTCACATATCTATAGCACCACACGGGCAGCGCAGTCGCTACCATAGCACCACACGGGCAGCGCAGTCGCTACCATACATAGCGCACCACACGCAGCGCACCGCACGCCTCTTTCTTCTACGCCCACTTCCTCCCAGCCACTTTTTGCCACAATGCTCATATAACACATGCCCCTGAATTAACCAATCACAAGAGTGATGCTGGCATCATGATTAAAAGTGTGACATGGCCCGCTCAAAGCAGCGCTTCAGTCTACAGGCAGAAGCTATCTCCTTCTCACTCACTCTGACCTATCCATATAGCCCTTTCTCACTCCTACACATAGCGCTCCTCACGCACCGCACGCAGTGCACCGCACGCACCTCACGCAGCGCACCGCAGGCAGCACAGTCGCTACGTTGGGCCAGAAACTCCCTTATACCCACTACTAACCTATTTAACTAAACAAAGATTTTACATTTTTTTATCCTTATCTTGAATGTTCTTATCAAACTATAAAGCAATGTCTTTAATTTATACCTAAATAAATAAATAAATAATTATCAGAGAAACTACTGGAATTCTATAAAGAAATAAAGAATTCATTGAGAGGCGGACACATATCGCATGTTACGTTTTTATTTTTACCAATGCCTGCCGCTCTCAATTGCCTCCATAGCATCTTGGGAGAATTCAAGGAGTTAAACTTGGAGCAAAAATAATTATTCTTTGACTTTCTAGTTATTCGAAGCGCACGATTATGTGCCTTTTTATAATTTACCCAAGTTTCGGCTGAAGGGTTTCGTTTCCACTTAGAATGCAATTTGTTTTTAAGGCAAATAGCTTTCATAACACGTTTAGTGAACCCAGGGCAGGAGGGATTCATAACAAAAATTTTCTTTAGGGGAACAAAAATATTGCATAAAGAATTTACAATATTAATGAAGCAAGTAATTTTATCGTCAATGTCACTGAGAAAACAGAATCACTGTCACTGAGAATGGTGTCCAATCAATCGACATAGCAGCAATATTCCTCGTGCGACTACTAGCGCAGCGTCATAGCGTGGAACAAACTACGGGGGTACTCAGAAGAGGGACAATTCGGATCTTTTACTTATCTTTTGAGAAGGTGGCGCCGTGAATAAAAAAAATTGTATGAGCCACTGTTCAGAATCTCACCAAACGCGAGCTTTTTGCAATCGTCTGGTTTGAGAGACTTTTTCCACGAAATAGTTCATCCTTTATGCCAGCAAAACGTAGTGAAGTCTGCAAAGCATGTAAATTACCAACAAAACTGCGTTTGCGTTTGGTTTCGCGTTTTGATTGCGTTTGAGAGGTTTACAGATTTTCCTATCTTAATTCTTCGAAAAATACGAAAAGCACAAAACAAAACGCGAAATAAACGCAACGCGAAAGGATACATGATAAGGCTGTTAAAATCACGAAAAAAGAAGGAAACAGGTGTTTAACGCTTGGTTAAATTTAGATCGTGAGAGCAGAAATTGGTGAGAACAGTAAAGAGAAGAGACGGATCTGAGCTAATGAATACGTCAAGTAAACTTGGACAGAAACTATTGCCAAACCGTATTGGCTCACATTTAGTAACTATAGACAAACCAGATAGAGTGACTAAGGCCCGATTTCACAATATTCGGTTAAGTGCTAACCGATACTTTAACCGGAAAATAGAAAACATTTCGTTTTCATAATGACTGGTTAAAGTAAATCTGTTAGTTAAAGTCCTGAGTAACTTATGCGGAACATGAGGTGCCGGTTAACTGAAAGTGTTTCCGTAGAAAAAGACAGTTGAAGTTTGGGATGTTTTTTTTATCTTTTGTTTATTCACACTAATAGGAGTACAATTCTTCGCACTTAATGATACTAGATTAGTATTACAATTAATGGCACTTAATTGTTTTGTTTGGTATTACAAATTTGTAGGTTGGTTGTTTGCGGGTTAAAGGCTCATGACAAAGTATTTAAAAAGAACATATCCGACGGAGCCAGCATGCGGCCTTGTCGATAACGGGCGCCGCGGCGTCGAACACGTTTTATCTTAGATCTGTGGAGAAAAAAGGAATTAGTAACAACTCGAGACATGCACGATACGGATACTAATTTAGAAATGGAACGAGTGAGCTGGCCGTTAGTCTTGATGAGGTCTTTTACTCGCGGAATCCAGTGTTGGGTCCGGAGCAATCGGAGCATCAGCTGGTTACCACCGTGAAGCGAGATCTGATGGATAAAAAGAACAAGTAACCGAGACAACTGACAATCGTACGGCAAAATGATTGGGTCATGATCGGGACAAAACGCCGTCTTCATGAATAAAAGGATTGAGCGAGAGAAAACGACCTTTAGAGCTCACTTGTTGCTTGCGTTCGAGCGCAAAATATTCATCGGGAAAATGGGTCTTTTGACAGATGATTGTGAGACGACATTTCGTGTCTCGAATCTCTGTCGTTGAGAGTCGCAAAGTGGCATATAGCAGGTTCCAACTACGGCGCGTGTTATCTATAAACCGTTGTGCGTATGAGTACACGCGTAGGGCTCTCGGGAGAGAGGAGCACCTATCAAGTGGGTCTTCGTCTGGTCGGAAGTAAATGTGAAGAGCCTTTACCGGCTTTTCTTCCAGTTGGGTAGCAAACTCTGAAGCTGTTCGAAGCTAGGGCCAGCGATCCTTGTCGTGGATGAGCCAAGGTGGACCATTCCACCAAAGGGGGCTCCCAGCTAATTCTTGGGGCGTGGCACCGCGGCTAGCTAAGTCTGCTGGATTGTCGTGCGAATCCACGTGAAACCATTGAGTGTGTGGTGCTCATTCAATGATTTTGGCCACGCGGTTTGCCACGAAGGTGGCCCAGACGCAAGGGGGCTTCTTCAGCCACGCAAGTACAATCGTCGAATCTGTCTCGTAGCTCCGCAGAGTTCGAGTCTAGGCAGCGATATCGTTTTAATGGGCGCTACGCGCGTTTTGGCGTATGTGTCGCCGATTTGGACACGGGCGTAGTTGACTCCGGCGTAAGCTTTCTCGGAAGCGTCCGAAAAGGCGTGAAGATCCACTGTGCAGTCGGGGGTGAACCGAGAAGCCTGCCGTATTCAACGCCTCTGACAGTTCGTTGCGCATTTGAGTGGCCGTGGCAAGGTTGTGAGAACCAGCCAACACGTCATCAACGTTCATTGAATGTCACAGGATGTGGGCCGCAGGCGGATACTGTTGTTGAGTGTCTTCTGCTAACTGGAGAAGCGTGCTAAGAAGGGGGGCGCAGTTTACGCCAAATGTTACCGTTTGTAACTCATAGTCCCTAACTAGGGAGCTATTCGAATCTCGTAAGAGAATTCGTTGGTAGGGGTATGTTTCGGGTCAACGAGGATCACTGGCGGTACATTTTCTGTATGTCACCGCTAAAAACATACCGATAAAAGCGCCATCTTAACATTAAGAATGTTAAGTCTGCTTGTAGAACAGGGCCTGCGTGTAACACATCGTTCAAACTGAGCCCACTTGTGGTGGGGCAGGATGCGTTGAACACGACTCTAACCTTGGTAGACGTGGTATACGGTTTTATAACCGCATGATGTGGCAAATAATAGTACTCAGCATCGGATTGTGGGGGCGCTACGGCCGCCATATGACCTAAATCAAGATATCCTTGAACTACATCGTCATATTGCCTTTTGAGGTCATGATTCTTGACTAACCTTGCTTCTGAGCGAAGGTATTGTTGGTGGGCGATGTGCCGTGAATATCCTAGCGAGTATTGGTTTACGGCTTCGCTTTTGAATGGCAACGTAACGATGTAGCGGCCGTCAGGGCTCCTACGAGTTATTTTTACGAAATTCTCTTCGCAAAACTTTTCGGAGGGAGATAAGTGACGGCCACCCTTATGTTGGGGCTACCTGTTTGTAGCAGGGGGACTGGTTCGGTGATTATCCAGCCGAACACAGTCTGTTGTGTTAGAAGCGAACCTAACACATTGCGGCGAATACCGTCAAGTATGATCGCCGGGAAGAGATCGGCTCCAATGAGAACGTCAACTTGCTGACTTTTGACAAAGTTGGCGTCTGCGAGCTCGATGTTACGAGGGAGGCTGCGAAGCAACACGCTATCGAACGAGTGGGCGGGCAGTCTGCCCGTGATTTGCGACAGCACTAGCGCTGTGGCATGAATCCGAAACGAGGGGTCGCGTGGCGACTTGAGTATAAACTCACAAGATTTCGAAACCTTTGCAGAAATGGTTTCGTTGAGGCCAGAAACCGTTGCTTTCACTGGCCGCATGGGGATTTTGAGCATCTTCTGAACGTGGTCAGAGATGAAGGATACTTCGGATCCGGGATCGATGAGGACACGCGCGGCATAGCAAGTACCGTCGTGGAATATAGTGACCGTAGCGGTTCACAGAACTGGCTTCGGTGTGGCAGCGAAACAAACTTGATGGTAATCGGGCTGATTTCGATCAGTGGACTGTATTTGCTGTTGACCTATTTGGGCGGCGTTAGCCGACGTGGAGGGCCCTGTAAAGGGGGTTGCTCGCGCGTTAAGCGGGTTGTTACGGGGCTGATTGGGTTGCAATGCAGCGTTTCTACTTGGCTGAGACTTTGGGTATGTAGTGGACGAACGCGACGTTGAGTTAGTCAAGGGTCGTTTCTGCACTTGCTCTCGATGCAGTAACGTATGATGTCGCGCCTGACATGTCGCGCAGTTGTATTTACTGGGGCATCTTTGTATCTGATGCGCTTGCGCGAGACAATGCAAACAAAGACGCAACTTTTTCACTACCTCTAGACGTTTAGCGGAAGTCATTTCCAAAAATTGCGGACAGACTCGGATTGTGTGGTGTTCGAAGCACAACTGACATTTGCGCGAGACAATTCAAGTAAAGACGCAACTTTTTCACTACCTCTAGACGTTTACCGGAAGTCATTTCCAAAAATTGTGGACAGACTCGGATTGTGTGGTGTTCGGAGCACAACTGACATATGGTCGATGCAACGTTCAACTGGAATGTGTTGACGCGTTTTGTCGAGGGGGCCACCTGTTGTGCACCGCAGGCGCAGATGCGCCTTTTATATCTTGCACCGTTTCCAACGTTTGAAACCCGTGTGTCAGGAAAGCGTAGAGATCGGACCATTTTGGAATTTCAAATTTATTTGAGATTGACTGCTCCCAACAGGGTGGCTTCCGGAAGCCGAGTGGAGCACAGAAAAACTATAACCGCGTCCCAATGTGAGGTGTTGACGCCTTGGAGCGCCAACGCGGCGAGAATATTGTTAATTTCACGCTGTAGATTTTTAATTTCGTGACCGGTTTCCCGAGTAATTGTCGCGAGACCAAAGAGATTTTTAAGGAGCGTGTTCACGAGAACGCGCTTATTTTCATATCGATAAGATAAATTTTGCCACGCTTGCTCGAATCCTTCATTCGTCAAACGAAACTTTTGTACGATTTCCTTTGCTTCTGCCTTTGTCTTTTGATTCAAATGAAACAATTTTTCAACCGGGGTGAGACGCGAGTTGTAAATGTATAGGGCCGAGAACATGTCAAATTTTGCCACGCTTGCTCGAATCCTTCATTCGTCAAAGGAGACTTTTGTACGATTTCCTTTGCTCCTCCCTTTGTCTTTTGATTCAAATGAAACAATTTTTCAACCGGGGTGAGACGCGAGTTGTGAATGTATAGGGGCGAGAACATGTCACGGAACGAGGGCCATGACAGATAATCGCCTATAAAAACGTCTGTGTCACATGGAGGCAAGCTAATGTTGTACCAAGTGGAGAGCACCTCTGCCGTCTCCTTACCGGGCCGCGGTGCGGAGGACTTTGTAATCGCATTGATTTGATTGTTGATCCATCCAACGCATTGCTTATAGTTGTCGTACGCTTTGAAGTATTTGTCCTTAACGGTTGCTATATGCTGTGTCAACTTCTCATCCCTCTGCATTTGTTCAAGAAGGGTGTGATACGCGGACTTGATTAGAGTCCACTGCGAGTTAAGCTCCGTTATGTCCAACTCCAGAGTTTCCAACGTTTGCGAGTCCGGTGAACTGGTCAGAATGTGCGCTCCGAATTCTACCAATGCGTCCGCCAGACGTATAAAATTGTTAAGCCGCGACATGGTACGTGCGTTAGGGTTACTACTAATTTAGGAATCCGCGATATAAAATCTATTTTCGTTGGTGCAAAAGAACACAGGGGCTAAAGTCGCTTAGCTTAGATGGGCTAATAAAGAAATAAAACACCTTAATATTTTTATTCCTAACAAGAACTTTTATTATGTTGTTTATTAACTTCGAAACTAAACATTAACAAAAATGTTTTATAGTTTACATAAAGAGATATAGTAATTATGAATGATTGTTACTCAAAAAATTTAAGATTTTTTGCTTTGTTAAATAAATTGAATCTGCCAAATTAATAACAGAATATACTGAGTTGAAATCTGCAGAAGCCTTGCGAAGTGGCTCATGTTGAGCAAACAATGACCTGCAGAAGGATAAATCAAGCAATTCATATCTTCTGGATGTACGGCAAGGAACGTTTAGTATAACATAAGTAAGTATTCATTAACAGTAGATCCGTACAGCAGATTCAAGATAAAGATGGCATTTGTTTCCTCCGGTGAGATAAGGATGGTAAATTTATCAGCTTTAGTCTGTCTTCATAGGGAGTCTGTCTTCATAGTCTTATCGATGGATCCCAACGTAAATTCCTAAGGCAAAAAAGTAGAAACAGCTTCAGTACCGATTCAACTTCGGAAATATAGTAAGCGTAATTTGGGCTCCAAACTGGTGAGGCATACTCCAGAATCGGACGAACTAATGTGGTATATAAAAGCTTTGTACTATAAGGCTCCTTAAATTCTTTTGCCCATCTTTTAACAAAACCTAGCATACTATTGCCTCTACTACTATACTATACTATATACTACTCTATACTATTGGAAACGTGGTTTATATGCATGTGGAAGCGGAGCTTACGGTCTAATAGAACTCCAAGATCATTGACCGATTCCAGTTTATCCAATGTATAATTATTAATAGTATAGTCAAAATTCGTCGAACGTGAACGAGAGAATGTCATTTGCTTACACTTATTTAAATTCAAAGTAATGCAATTTGTGCTACACCATCGAATCCTGTTGATCAGGTCAGACTGTAATAGCATCGACTCAGATTTTTCCTTAAACGATAGGAACAATTTGACGGCATCAGCAAATATTAACACATTAGCATTTTCTATTACGGTTGGAAGATCATTTATAAAAATTAGAAAAAGCAATGGCCCCAAATGACTTCCTTGTGGGACACCAGATGTAATAACAAATTTGATGGTATCTTTCTAAACAATACCAATTGTGTGCGATGCTGAAGGTAAGAAGATATCCAGTTGTTAACAATTTCAGGAAAACCAAACCGGTGCAGCTTTAGCAGAAGTAACTTATGATTGACTACATCAAAGGCTTTACTAAAATCGATATAAATAACATCTGTCTGTTTGCCAAATTTAATTCATTAAAAGTTCTGGAGACGAATTTGAGTAAATTAGTAGTTGTCGACCTTCCTGCGCAGAAGCCATGTTGAGCCGAAGAAATATGGGAATAAACGCTTCGCGAAATCTGTAATTATTTTCTCAAGCAATTTTGGTAGCGCGCTGAGTTCTCAATACTGCGATAATTCGTGATTAAACTTCTGTTGCCTGATTTATGCAAGGGCACAATAAAAGAGGATTTCCACGCAGCAGGAAAATATCCCGAACGTATGGAATAGTCAAAAAGTTTTGTAATGGGCATTGATAATTCATCGGCGCAATATTTTAATATGCACGCAGGAATCTTATCGGGACCATGTTTATACGAGCATTTTATATTCGTTAAGGCATTTCGAACAATGTTTTCATCTATAATAGGCTTAGTAATAGATGCCGCTGCAACACAGTACGGGTAGTTGTCTGAATCATATATGGCAATCGAGTAGGTTGATTTAAAAAATTTAGCGAACAAATTAGAAATCGTAGAGATATTTTCTGATTCTTCATCATTGAATTTCATACAACATGGGAAAGTATTACATTTCCTTTTAGTGTTCACAAAGTTCCAAAATGACTGCGGGTTGGCTCTTAAGCTAGATTTGACAAGTAGAATATAATTTCTATAGGAGTCCCTACATAGAAGAAGATACTTTTGTTTATAGACAATATAACGACTCAAGCCGGAAGCTGTATGCGTTTTACAATATAATTTAAACCACTTCGTTTTAAGGTTTCTTTAATGCTCTAACATCTTTGTTGAACCACGTGGGAACGCAATTCTCGCTAATGCTACGTTGTGGCACTGTGGAGTTAAAAAAATCTGATAAAATATTATTAAAAGAGGCCACCGCAGAGTCCAATGAGAATGAAGATGTAAGTTTACTTAAGCCTATGCGGGAATTCCAATCTGTGTCGCGGAATTTCTCCGTAAGGTTCACATAATTTGTGTTTTTAAAATTAAATTCCATTACAATGTTAGGTATGTGTGTATCTACCAATCCGGCGCTTATTGATACATTGTGCCACTGCAACTTCCAGTGTAGGATGATAAGAGTCTTCCGGTGATATAAATGGTGGACAGCGAGTTGTATCGAATAAATCCTTATCATCTACAAAGATCAGGACCAGCAGCCGATTATTGATATTTTCAATACGATTTATTTGGGACAAGCCACAAGAAGAGACGTCTTTTAAAAATCCAATATCCCTTTGTCCTGCACCAGAAGGTAAAAGCAATAATAATTCTTCAGGGCAAGCATTCCACTGTACATGAGGTAAGTTAAAATCCCCAAGAACGATAAGGTGATCTGTTGGCAGTAATTTGTCTTACAGCAAAAATTTTTTTGATACAGCAAAAATGATTATAATAGATCTCGTCGCCGGAACTCGGCGGAATGTAAGAGCACGTAACATAAATGGACAATTTTTCAGCCTTCACATATGCACAACAGAAATCAATATCAGCAGTCTCATGTACAAGTTCTTCACGAGAATAGAACTGGGATTTCACCGCAATCAGGACACCACCACCTCTAGATAAGCCTGTAACAGCAAAATTTCTATCTTTACGATAAACCGTAAAATTATTAGAAAAAATTTCCAGATCTAAAATATCATTAAGCCAAGCCAAGTTTTAGAAAAGGACACAACGTCATATTCCGTATCAACACTACTCAACAGAGTTTCGTGAAATTTTGTATTTATACCTCTAACATTTTGGTATAGAATCCTAAGGCTTAGTTTTTTGAAGAGGATTTCATAGAGTAATTTCTGTTCGATGATGTATTTGTATTGGTCCTGTGAACAAATTCATGGACTAGAGTGTCCTTAGGCCAGAAATTAGAATCTAAGATACGAGTAAACAGATGAGGTTGTACTATAATCTTAAAAGATGATACTAAGCTGCCGGGTTTTACATTGAACTTCTTTATTAGTATACTGGAGTCGAGTAAGCCAAGTTGAGAATTGATGTGCGCCCGCACATCATCCACAGTAGTGTTAATGTGGAACCGTGAAGTGAGCCGGAATAACCACTAACCCAGAAGTTGAAGCCGTGTTACTACCCGAATCTGGGTGTAAATTCGAAGAATTTTGCATGGCATCAGTAGTCGTGTTAGCAGAGTTAGCAACTAATGAGAATTCTTTGGTATGGCCCCGCTTTGGTGAGCCTTCCGCTACAGCTGCAGTAACGGAGGTAACATCATATGTAGTAGATGCAGTATTATGTGATGATGTTTGAGCCAAATCAGCATTATTCGTGTGATCTATCTCATTGCTTTGATTGACGTGACGAACCAATTCTAAAGTATTACCAGTGACGCCTTCTATATCATTTTCAGCAGGACTTAACAAATTAATAAGTGAGGGCGACTCACTTTGCGAGTGAGAAGTTAGAATGTTGAGTGTATTCAAATGGCCGCGTGAGGTTTTCTGCGAGGATTTCTGCAGACGAGTTTGCCTTCGCTTCGGCGACCTTTCCTCACGAAGTTGGAACTTATTGAGTTCATGGAGTTGGTGATCGATTTCACGGAAGTTCAACCGTGCCTGGCGCAATAAACGAATCATATCGCAATCCATCATTCTACAGTCAGCGCAAGACCATCGTAAACCACCATCAGCGCCGATTTTATCAGCAATTCTTCCAGACAAAGCAATGCATTTAACGTGGAAATCTTTATCGCAATGGGAGAACGACAGTAGCCGCTCGGTTGTACCATTGATTTTACAGCCTGGTAGCTCGCACGGCATGTTTGTTTATATAAGATTATAAAAATAAATGTTTAAAAAGTTGCAAAATTAATTATTGTAAACAACAAAAACTTATACCGTTTAAGCACTGGAAAGTAGAAATGTGCAAAAAAGAAAGTGCAAAATGTAAAAAATGCAAAATCAATGTGAGAGCACTGAGATTAAGAGGCACTATTAATGCTTTTGTTTCGAAGATCGGCCTAACTCGAGTAAGCCAAATGGTGCACTAGAACCGAAAACACTTAATGGTTTTGGCAAACCGCAATTTAAGACGAACTATTATGATAAATTAGTTAAATGCGGATAATTAAAACTGTGGCTTCAGCACTCGAGTAAAACACGTCCTCTACACACGAAAGAGCGTTGCCATATCGATCGGTTTTATGGTTTTATATTTTTCGCCCACGGTGCAAGAACTGGTGACGTCGATAGTACAAGTATGAATTTTATACATTATAAGTTCTATGCTTGGCTGCAAGCTGAGAGCGTGTCTATGTAAGAGCACGTAAACCAAACAAACCAGCAAAAGGTGGTGGTTTTTTGGTTTCTAAGTGAACCGCGCAGAAGAGCGTAAGCTGAGAGCGTGTCTGTGGAGAGCACGAAAACCTAACCAGCCAGCAAAAGGTGGTGGTTTTTTGGTTTTTGAGTGATGAGCGCAAAACAAAGCGTGAGCGAGCTGCAATTATGTATTCAGCTGCAATTATGTATTGACGTGCCGGTCAATATAAGTATATAACCGGGTTCAAGGACACTTATATACAATACTAATCCAAGTTTTGGAGCTCCGTTACACCGAAATTAATTGTGCCGTTAACTTCAAGTGTACACGGGAGTATATATGTATGTATCTATATACGTGCTGCGTATTATACAGTTTAATAAGCAACTTACCTTTTTTCCCAAAAAGGGCGACGATGTCGTGGAGTTGGAGCTCTGGAGCTCTATCTGGCTCGAAGGACCAAATGTTTCCGTAGAAAAAGGCAATTGAAGTTTGGGAGGTGTTTTTTGTCTTTTGCTTATTCACACTAATAGGAGTACAATTCTTCGCACTTAATGTGCGAATGATAGTAATGATATTAGATTAGTACTACAATTAATGGCACTTAATTGTTTTATTTGGTATTATAAAATTGTAAGTTGGTTGTTTGCGGGTTCACGGCTCACGGCAAAGTAAAAATAACATATCCGACCGCCAAGGCTGGAGCCAAGGACCTCGCAGTCATGCTTTTAGCTTGCCTCTCATGAGCGGCCGAAGTCTGCGCCGTGAGAGAGCACGGCTTCGCCAGATCAGGAGAGGCAGCCTGACGAGCGGTGTGTTTGGCGTAAACCGAAGGAAAGCAGATTTTAATTCTATTTGTCAGGTGTTGACGTGAGTTTGTTTTTATTTTGAAATGCGTAAAAATTTTATAATATAAAGCAAAATGGAAAGCGTCGTAATGGTCCGATTTTGACCATTTAATACCGATGAGTTTCTAATGATACACAATATACGTGTCAAGTTTGAGGAAGTTATCTCTATTCGTTCTCTTGTAATCGTGATTTCCACAGACAGACAGACGAACGGGCATGACTAAATCAACTCAGGAGGCCACGCTGATCACGCTGGCGATATATACTTTTCTATACCTGTCACGCCTCTTTTAATGCGTTAAAAACGAAACCAGTAAGTGAATATACCCTCATCACTTCGTGTCCAATCCAAACCTAGAATTTTTGGATAACGTGTGTAGAGCCAGGCCACCTGCACACGAACTCTATCTTTAACAACAGTCGTCTTAAAGCTAGACCTGAAAGTAACGAATTTCCTTACTACTGCATTTTGGGTGTAGTGTGCCAAGGTTGGCGACACCTGGTAAGCATTAATTGTTGACCGTGCGAACTTGCTTACCTACAGCAATCGCGAAAACTAGGGCATGTGTTTTTGTTGTCGATCTGGTTGCAATACGTCGACGCGTGCTGTGACCCAAGCAAGCAGCGACTCGACATATATACTTGCAGGGATCATATTCACTATGACTAGGTCAACAAAGCAATGATTGCAAATTAGCACTGTAAGAGATTTGTATTTGTTAGCATGTAAAAGATAATGTATAAATAGGCGAATTATTTGTAAATAAAATTAATATCAATTCTGAATCAAACTCAGACACCTCGCTATTCTTTCCTTTCGGCTCAGACATAGAGCTTAGAACTCATCAGCTCCTTCAAGAGCTCAGTTAAAAGTCGTGCGACCAAAAGGATGGCGCATGTAAATATTCGGCTGAAGAGCTCAGTAAGTACTTACGCTTTTTTTTAAAGACGACGAATCTAAATTATTATAACCACGTAGAACTCTTCAAACACAATTCCCACGCAACAGAACAAACCAACATTACATGGGAGACAGTGGCTATGCTGTGAGTGATTACATGATGACTCTTCTGAAGCACCCTAACTCAGAAGAGAGACTCTACAATGAATCCCAAATACGAACAAGAGATTGTATTGAGCGCTGTTTCGGGGTATGGAAGCGGTGATTTCCAATTCTATCATCATCAAGGGATTTGTGCCAAGATTTTTATTCGGTGTTAGCTTTTCGTTTTTTTTTCTTCTCAATTGTATCGGTCTCACCAACAAGTTCTTCAACTAAAAATTCAATTTCTTGTGAAGTTCCCTGTACTCCCAATTGAAGTCCACTTTGCTGTGAAGTTCCCTGGTTTCCTGAAACAAATTAAATTATTAAATAAAATCATTAATAGTTATTAATATTTCTTACCACTGTCACTATCATTTGAGAATTCCGTAGCCGAGCTTCCCATCTGTGCAGCTAATTTGCTCACTGTTGGAGCTTCGTCGGAACTCCGTTTAGCTGCCGTGCCACCGCCAGTCATATACATTTTTCTCCTTTCCATTGCAAGAGTTTTTCTTGTTTTTTTTTAAGTTTTTTAAACAAATTTTACCACCAATCCTCATCGATCTCCTCTCACGCGCTCCTTCTCTGTTCCCAACAAACGACATTTGTTTGTTTGTTTTCAATTATGTGGGCTTTCTGCTCCACCAATTCAATTAAAAAATGCTTCTCAGTCGCCGAAAAATTTGGGGCCCGCTTCTCTTGGTCATTTTTCTCCATACTTTCTATATTTATTTAATATTTCTATTTTATTTAAATATTGCTTAATGAAATTTCTGAAAAATTTAAATTTTGAAATTTTAAAAACAGATCAGCTGTTTCTTATTCTGTGAAATGTAAGAGAACAAATGTCACAATCTCATACAACTGTTGTTAAAGCCGGGGTTAGTTAACGGAAAGTTGGTGAAAACGGAATTTCTTAACCAGCCTATAAGCTTCTAACCTCCAGTTTACTATCTGCCGGTTACCAACGAATTTAACCGGACATTATAAAATCGGGCCTAAATCACAGAATTGTGTAGATTTAGCATCCACTGTTAACAAATTCACATTGAAATCACCACACACAACAATAAAGTTATAGTCTAAGGACAATCCAGACAGATACAAGAAAAATGGGTCAAGATCACAAACCCTATGCGGATTGTAAACATAGGAAACCAGGACTCTCTTGATTGTGTCAGAAATTCAACTTCTGAATTTCCTGATTTGCAAATAAATTTACACTTATACGAAGACTTAGTATAAATAGCTACACCACCTTCACGTCTTCCCATCCTGTCACTTCGCAAGACATTGTAGCTCTCAATCGAAATCGTTGAGTCAGTTATCGCTGGCTGTACCCAGGTCTCGGACACATAGATAAAATCGATATCAGAGTTTCCAAGAATATGCCTTATATAATCTAATTTATTGATAGTCAAGCTTTTGGCGGTAAAGTGTACAATATTGAAATCATTATGTTGACTGCACAAAATATTTAAAATTGTTCGATGATTTCCGCCCACACCTTCCAGAGAATCAGAGGTAAGCATGGTGAAAGATAAGAGAGGCGAGCGCAACAAAACGCAGCAGGTAGGAACACAAAATATTAAAAAAGCAACAAGAATTAATGCACTAAGAGCATTCTGTTTAAGAAAAAATCATTAAGAACATCAAGATCCAGCTCACAACTAGTTTCAACTTTGCCAATAATTCTAAACTTCTTAATATTTTTCCATAATTGCTTGGGGCTTAAGGTATTTGTTAAGCTTAGAGCTGAAGTACCGCTTCTTCGCGTTCCTTAATAGTAAAGTAGCTGCATTGCGAGCTCGGCGAAACTGCTCCCACGCCTCAGCCGTTCTACTTTTCTTCCATTTAGAATGCAGTTTATTCCTTTTCTTTAAAGCGGTTAGAACATGAGAAGTAAACCATGGACAGCCACTGTTTAATGCTCTCACGGAGCGCAATGGAACATGATTATGGAAAGCAGATATTAATTTAGATAAGAAATCACAGAGCTTATCATCAACAGATTCAAAGAACCAAATGTCATTCCAACATTTGGAAGCTAATTCGGTAAACAGCAAATCAAAATTAATTGCATTAAAATCATAATAACTGAACTTGACTATCTGGGCTCTATTAAAGTTAATGTTAAGACAGACATATAAGAGATCATGGTCAGACAAAAACGACACTTGATCATAACGAAGGAGAAGAGCGCGATCAGACAAAAGACAAACATCAAGCAGACTAGGCTCACAAGCAGTTGCAAATCTAGTTGGCAAGTCAGAGTTAACAACAGATAGACCACACATAGAGGCACAATGCAGAAAATCAGTGGTAAGAGACACATTAGCCAATAAATTAACATTAAAATCACCACATACAACAAAAAAATCAAAATCGACAAGTTTACTAGAAATATCACAAAACAAGGGTTCAGTACTAATATTGCGTTGGGGATTGTATACACAGGAAACCAAAATTTTAGTGTTGTTATTGTAATGTTTAAAAACTCACAAGCGAAATTGCCTTTATTTACTAATCTAGAGTTGAGAGAGAGCTCTTACAATAGATAGCAACCCCACCACCTTTTTTATCGCATCTGTCATTTCTGTAAAGCCTATAACCATCCAAAGAATAGAACGAATCAGGCACCCCTGGCTTGAACCACGTCTCCGAGACACACATAACATCAACAGGAGAACCCTCAAAAATGTACCTAGCATGATCCAATTTCAAGCCATTCAGGCTTCTGGCATTAAAATGTACAACATTCAAGCCAGAAGATTGACTACACAAGACACACAATATGGCCTTATAACAATTAATAACACCATCAGACCCGACCACATCAAGTGACAAAAGTCGACACAAATAAGGCAACTTCAAACAGTAACAGGTTGATAAAGACACAGCCTCTTAACCAGAGCAGAAGGATAAGTGGAAAGAGAAAGAAAGAGACCGAGAAAAGAAAGATATAGGAAGGATAAAGCAGTAGTACAAGCAAAGTCACATATAGCAAGTCAGTAATAAATGAAAGCCAATTAAACAAATGATATAAGAAATATAAACTTAGCATGTCTTATTCTACGTTCCAGCGACGCGATCAACCGAACTCCTGTCACAAACCAGCTTTGCATCACCATCAGCTGATGACCGGACGAAAACACGCCCCCGCAACGAAAACACAGAGAATAGCAGATGCTCCCTTCTCTTCAAGTTGGCATACTGCAAAACATCACGGTTCGCCTTCGTCAAGCTTTCGTGAATGAAGATTCTTTGCTCGCCAATAAAGCCAAGATCACCAAGCACTAACTGACGCTTTTTTTCCTTTCGAAATCCCGCAACAGCTTTGAGAAAGTTAATGCGCTCGTCAGGTGACGACAACTTAGCAACTATTGTCGAATTCTTACTAGAATCTTTAGGTTTCACTCTAAAAATTTTACGAAGCTCGACACTGCCCATTTTTACAGCCGCCACAATTTTTCCAAAAGCTTCAGTAAGATTTTCACCAGATACAAAAGGAATGCTACTAATTAAGACATCCGTAGAAACAGAATCTTTCTCATGTTTTTCCATTTTCTGCTTTAACGCACTCATCTCAGCATTCAGCTCAGTTACCAAAGAGTTTGCACCAGTAGAGTTCTGCACAGCTAAACTCTTAAGATCATTAAATGCCAGTTTCAGGGTTTTCATCTCAGCACACGATGCCTCAACTATTTCAACTCTTTCCGACAAGTTTTTCAACGCAAACTTCATGTTAGCAAGCTCAGCCGCTAACTCACTTATTCTCTGCACGACTCTCTCTTCAGAAGCACTTATATTTGCGGAAACCTGTTTTATGATGCTCTCTTTAAAACAATTAAGCCTAGAGCCCAACTCTGACCTTGAGAGCACAGAAGCAACATTAGACGGCACACAAACAGAAGACGTTTTCGCGCCTTTTTTAGTTGACGGAGAAGAGTTTGTTGACCCCAAACTCGAGGGCGACGAAGACTTTGTAGTTGGATAACTCAAAGGAGACGATACTTTTGTTCTCCTAGTTGACATTCCAGCACTGGCCATATTGAAGATAATTTCAATTTGAATTCCAGAATCAAAGTTCAGAAAGTATGCAAAGCAGGAATAAAGGCACAAAACACAAAACTTCAACTGTAGATCGCGAGCGCCAAAAAAACACGTCTTTTCACTCTGACATTCAGAATTGATCTACGTTTCTCGTAGAAAAGTCATTATAATCTCTGTTTCCCGCTTTTTAAGCTGTCATTCACAAATTGATTGATATTGGAACGCTAAAGATAAGTACTCGCAAAATTTTTACAATTATTTATTAATATTGTTTTGAAATCTCAACAACCAATTTCAACAATTTGGAAAATTAAACTTTGACATTTACTTTGCTTCTACTTGCGACTTGCATTCTTCCCTTTGATCTATTTTTATAAAATCAGTACCCCGTGGTCTGCATGAAGTAAGGTTTGCATGTATTACATAACTTATTTATTAATTTTTTATTTTAGTATTAACTAGTAGTTAATATTAGTAATTAGTATTAATAAATTTAGTGTGTTTTGTAGTTGTAGTTGCATGTGCACGGTTGATATAGGGCTACTGGGGAACCGAACACCCTGAAAAATCGGTAACTCTCATTGACTCTTATCTCAATGGTGGTGTGGAAACAGCATGATCTCTATAACTTTCAGAATTGTCATCTAATAAAGAACTCAAAAAATATCCTTTATATCTTTTTTTCAAATATACAAATATAGAAACTATATGAATAATATAATATTTGAACTAAATTAAATAATATTTTAATCAAATTTCTACAACACATAAAAATACCAACAGAAATAAATTTATGCCCACATTTTCCAATTTGTCTACTTATGGTGGCAACCGCTTGCAAAAAATGTTGGTGAATAATACCCTCAAAAGATAAAGCGTCACTTGCTATCTCTTTCTGCCTGCAAAAGAAATGTAGCCAAATTCACCAGGTCATAAAAAATCGATCTTTTTTTCATCTTTATCTGAAGATAAAAGAGTTTCCAATCTCATTAATCTCTGTATGGTGCGCAAGTTGCTATTGAAAATGGGAAAAATCCGTTAGCGACCACGCCTATTTTTTATTAAAAATGTGATATCAGCTGGCGTTTTTGAGTTATGTCAACAAAATTTCATTGCTTTCGCGGTCCACCCACTTTTACACTACTACTATAATACATTATAGCTCATGAAAATAAATTTATTACCACGGAAATAAACTTTAAATTTGAAGATAATAATAAAACTAGTAAGCTAATTATTTTGTTTTGTAAACAGGTAACAACCACGCTATCATCGGTATAATAATACCCGTTTGTGATTAAATGTGATTATGAAGAGCTTTTCTTATAAGTACACATTTCCTCTATATTTTGTTTGTATTTCACTCTATAATGTTATTCTGCAATGAATAATCTAAATAAATAAAATATTTCGTTCAATTAAATTTTTTTTGTTGTATATATTACACACAGTGTAATGGCGGTGTTTTTGGGTTCACTGTCGTTGGAACTATTTGTACGGTTCTTGCTTGAATCATGACCTTTTCTTGTTTTTGTCGATCCTTACTTGTATGAAGTGGCAACGTTTACACATGCCTTTTGTTTGTAAAGAAGAATGTAATCTTTTTGTCTTTATTTAACGTGTTTATTATGGCATGGATCCACAAGTTATCTCTTCTAATGATGCCATCAACTGGAACATTATGTTTTAGTGACACTAATTGTAGCTTTAAACCTAGGCGTTGTATGCTGCAGTGATAGGTTTGTTCGTTATTGCATCTGTTTTGCTAATCGGGGTGCACACCGTTTGTGTAACTAGTATGCCGATTAACGCCAGTGTGAATAAGTTTGAAATTTTCTTTCCAATTAGCTCTCAATTGTTATAGGTAACGTTTCCACGTTCTATTCTTCTGTACAGATTCTGTCCTTAACGCTACTCTCGACTGGTTCTCCATCGTATAATGCGATTTATGGAATAGATTCTTGCCGTTATTGTGGGAATTCATACCCGTCTTATACGTAGATACCGGTTAACTGATTTGACTGTTTGACCCCTGCGTGGTAGACTTCATCGGATATTTTTACTGCCTTCTCAATAAGTATTCTAAGTTCTTCTCTTTCGACCCGATGATATATATTCTTACGGAAGAGTGTGTTGACATTTCTTCATTACTGAGTTTTCCACCTCTTAGCGAAGTACTATGTCCGATTGTCCCTTGTAGAAATTAGTTATGGGATCTTCTGCTTGTGCCTTGAGGATACCCAATCTTTAAAAAATTGTTTTTATTTTCTCTTCTGGTATCTGCCCCATGCTATGTATTTCGACTAGTATTGAGTCTAAAGACTTGCACTCTAAGTAATTCCTTTTTATGACAGAGCTAAGATCTTCCAGGGAGCAAAATTTTTTTGTGCGGATAAAGTTATACGCGTTTCCATGCAGTCTCTGTTCACACATGCAAAGAAATTTTGCGACTCTGTCGCGGTAATTCCTCTGGTCGGTAGATCGAAGATAGAATAGATAGATAGAAGCAATTTGTGCGGAATGAACCATCTCTATTAAAGAATCCTTCAGTAAAATTGACCTAAAATAACGTTATAGAAGACAACCTTTACCATATGGAAAAGATTTTCACACCAATGCGATTCAACTTTCGCCCATTGCATTGCTATCTTCCTCATCACCCTGTTATCGAACCGGACACTAACAGGGCAATTCACGTTGTTAGCTTGACATGAAATTGTCAAGACAAGTTATCACAGTGCTTGTCAATGCTTTTCAAATTGGTATTCTGGTTGTCAATTGACACAGTGAAAGCTTTAATGCAGTATCATGCTGAAAAGCTTAGTGTTACAGAAACCAAAATGTAATTTTTGACAAATAGAACATGAAATGTAAAAAGAAAATACGAACGGACTACGGCAGAGCAGCTGGCGCACTATGTGCAGTTCATGTCCACCATGTGTGGAATGTGCTGAATATCAAAGAATATACAGTGTATATTATTATTTGTTTAAATTTTATTATTTAAATTGTTTATTTATTTATTTAAATTGTTATTTAATTTATATATTATTTGTTTAAAACCAGATGCTGAAACATCTTTCAATGTAAGTAGCACCAAAGAATATGTTATAATATATTTATATTATATATTTATATTATAAAATATTTTCATTGAAAGTGTTTCAGGAGCTGGTTTTAAACAAATAATATATAAATTAAATAACAATTTAAATAAATAACAATAAATAAATTAAAAATAACAAATAAATTTGCTGTTTATCTTCTGCTCATTTGCTGTTTTTTTCTGAAAATGTAGCTGTCAGCACCTATTTGGCTCTTGACAAAATTTTAAAGGAAAGAGCTTTTAGGTGACAGCCAGAATACGAATATTGACAATTTGCTAAAAATCTGCGCTGTCAACTAAAAGTTGACAACGAGAATTGCCCTGTAAAACTACCAAAGTTCGCGTTGTTTTCAACGCCTGTAATCCTAACGCTTACGGAATTTCCCTTAGGCATGTTTTTTGTTGGACCAGCATTTCAGACGGAATTAATCGCCATAATCCTATGTTGAAGAATTATATGATATTATATATTTTATATTATATATTATATTATCTATATATATAAAAATAACTTGTATATATATATAAACTACTTTAATAAGTTTGTTTTTAACAGAGATATTCAGAAGATGTATCTATGTGTAAATAGATGTGTGATGTGTAAATAAAAAACTTACTGATTCTGATTTAACTGATTATAAACTTAAAACCGGAACATTCGGGGTTATTTGTACGCCATATACGCTATACGGACGTACGCTATACGTCCATTACACTGGCCGACAGCCATTTTGTAACGGGCTGTTTGACCACATATTCTAAAGGATTTTGGTCCGCTGATTCCAAAAATAATAAAATAAAAAAAAAGAAACGAGCCGTTTTCGAGATAATCATTTTTGAAATTATTGGCGACTTTACGTTAAGGCCCATCCACTTAAAGAGCTACTACTTAAAGAGCTACTTTGCTGTGAAGTTCCCTGGTTTCCTGAAACAAATTAAATTATTAAATAAAATCATTAATAGTTATTAATATTTCTTACCACTGTCACTATCATTTGAGAATTCCGTAGCCGAGCTTCCCATCTGTGCAGCTAATTTGCTCACTGTTGGAGCTTCGTCGGAACTCCGTTTAGCTGCCGTGCCACCGCCAGTCATATACATTTTTCTCCTTTCCATTGCAAGAGTTTTTCTTGTTTTTTTTTAAGTTTTTTAAACAAATTTTACCACCAATCCTCATCGATCTCCTCTCACGCGCTCCTTCTCTGTTCCCAACAAACGACATTTGTTTGTTTGTTTTCAATTATGTGGGCTTTCTGCTCCACCAATTCAATTAAAAAATGCTTCTCAGTCGCCGAAAAATTTGGGGCCCGCTTCTCTTGGTCATTTTTCTCCATACTTTCTATATTTATTTAATATTTCTATTTTATTTAAATATTGCTTAATGAAATTTCTGAAAAATTTAAATTTTGAAATTTTAAAAACAGATCAGCTGTTTCTTATTCTGTGAAATGTAAGAGAACAAATGTCACAATCTCATACAACTGTTGTTAAAGCCGGGGTTAGTTAACGGAAAGTTGGTGAAAACGGAATTTCTTAACCAGCCTATAAGCTTCTAACCTCCAGTTTACTATCTGCCGGTTACCAACGAATTTAACCGGACATTATAAAATCGGGCCTAAATCACAGAATTGTGTAGATTTAGCATCCACTGTTAACAAATTCACATTGAAATCACCACACACAACAATAAAGTTATAGTCTAAGGACAATCCAGACAGATACAAGAAAAATGGGTCAAGATCACAAACCCTATGCGGATTGTAAACATAGGAAACCAGGACTCTCTTGATTGTGTCAGAAATTCAACTTCTGAATTTCCTGATTTGCAAATAAATTTACACTTATACGAAGACTTAGTATAAATAGCTACACCACCTTCACGTCTTCCCATCCTGTCACTTCGCAAGACATTGTAGCTCTCAATCGAAATCGTTGAGTCAGTTATCGCTGGCTGTACCCAGGTCTCGGACACATAGATAAAATCGATATCAGAGTTTCCAAGAATATGCCTTATATAATCTAATTTATTGATAGTCAAGCTTTTGGCGGTAAAGTGTACAATATTGAAATCATTATGTTGACTGCACAAAATATTTAAAATTGTTCGATGATTTCCGCCCACACCTTCCAGAGAATCAGAGGTAAGCATGGTGAAAGATAAGAGAGGCGAGCGCAACAAAACGCAGCAGGTAGGAACACAAAATATTAAAAAAGCAACAAGAATTAATGCACTAAGAGCATTCTGTTTAAGAAAAAATCATTAAGAACATCAAGATCCAGCTCACAACTAGTTTCAACTTTGCCAATAATTCTAAACTTCTTAATATTTTTCCATAATTGCTTGGGGCTTAAGGTATTTGTTAAGCTTAGAGCTGAAGTACCGCTTCTTCGCGTTCCTTAATAGTAAAGTAGCTGCATTGCGAGCTCGGCGAAACTGCTCCCACGCCTCAGCCGTTCTACTTTTCTTCCATTTAGAATGCAGTTTATTCCTTTTCTTTAAAGCGGTTAGAACATGAGAAGTAAACCATGGACAGCCACTGTTTAATGCTCTCACGGAGCGCAATGGAACATGATTATGGAAAGCAGATATTAATTTAGATAAGAAATCACAGAGCTTATCATCAACAGATTCAAAGAACCAAATGTCATTCCAACATTTGGAAGCTAATTCGGTAAACAGCAAATCAAAATTAATTGCATTAAAATCATAATAACTGAACTTGACTATCTGGGCTCTATTAAAGTTAATGTTAAGACAGACATATAAGAGATCATGGTCAGACAAAAACGACACTTGATCATAACGAAGGAGAAGAGCGCGATCAGACAAAAGACAAACATCAAGCAGACTAGGCTCACAAGCAGTTGCAAATCTAGTTGGCAAGTCAGAGTTAACAACAGATAGACCACACATAGAGGCACAATGCAGAAAATCAGTGGTAAGAGACACATTAGCCAATAAATTAACATTAAAATCACCACATACAACAAAAAAATCAAAATCGACAAGTTTACTAGAAATATCACAAAACAAGGGTTCAGTACTAATATTGCGTTGGGGATTGTATACACAGGAAACCAAAATTTTAGTGTTGTTATTGTAATGTTTAAAAACTCACAAGCGAAATTGCCTTTATTTACTAATCTAGAGTTGAGAGAGAGCTCTTACAATAGATAGCAACCCCACCACCTTTTTTATCGCATCTGTCATTTCTGTAAAGCCTATAACCATCCAAAGAATAGAACGAATCAGGCACCCCTGGCTTGAACCACGTCTCCGAGACACACATAACATCAACAGGAGAACCCTCAAAAATGTACTTAGCATGATCCAATTTCAAGCCATTCAGGCTTCTGGCATTAAAATGTACAACATTCAAGCCAGAAGATTGACTACACAAGACACACAATATGGCCTTATAACAATTAATAACACCATCAGACCCGACCACATCAAGTGACAAAAGTCGACACAAATAAGGCAACTTCAAACAGTAACAGGTTGATAAAGACACAGCCTCTTAACCAGAGCAGAAGGATAAGTGGAAAGAGAAAGAAAGAGACCGAGAAAAGAAAGATATAGGAAAGATAAAGCAGTAGTACAAGCAAAGTCACATATAGCAAGTCAGTAATAAATGAAAGCCAATTAAACAAATGATATAAGAAATATAAACTTAGCATGTCTTATTCTACGTTCCAGCGACGCGATCAACCGAACTCCTGTCACAAACCAGCTTTGCATCACCATCAGCTGATGACCGGACGAAAACACGCCCCCGCAACGAAAACACAGAGAATAGCAGATGCTCCCTTCTCTTCAAGTTGGCATACTGCAAAACATCACGGTTCGCCTTCGTCAAGCTTTCGTGAATGAAGATTCTTTGCTCGCCAATAAAGCCAAGATCACCAAGCACTAACTGACGCTTTTTTTCCTTTCGAAATCCCGCAACAGCTTTGAGAAAGTTAATGCGCTCGTCAGGTGACGACAACTTAGCAACTATTGTCGAATTCTTACTAGAATCTTTAGGTTTCACTCTAAAAATTTTACGAAGCTCGACACTGCCCATTTTTACAGCCGCCACAATTTTTCCAAAAGCTTCAGTAAGATTTTCACCAGATACAAAAGGAATGCTACTAATTAAGACATCCGTAGAAACAGAATCTTTCTCATGTTTTTCCATTTTCTGCTTTAACGCACTCATCTCAGCATTCAGCTCAGTTACCAAAGAGTTTGCACCAGTAGAGTTCTGCACAGCTAAACTCTTAAGATCATTAAATGCCAGTTTCAGGGTTTTCATCTCAGCACACGATGCCTCAACTATTTCAACTCTTTCCGACAAGTTTTTCAACGCAAACTTCATGTTAGCAAGCTCAGCCGCTAACTCACTTATTCTCTGCACGACTCTCTCTTCAGAAGCACTTATATTTGCGGAAACCTGTTTTATGATGCTCTCTTTAAAACAATTAAGCCTAGAGCCCAACTCTGACCTTGAGAGCACAGAAGCAACATTAGACGGCACACAAACAGAAGACGTTTTCGCGCCTTTTTTAGTTGACGGAGAAGAGTTTGTTGACCCCAAACTCGAGGGCGACGAAGACTTTGTAGTTGGATAACTCAAAGGAGACGATACTTTTGTTCTCCTAGTTGACATTCCAGCACTGGCCATATTGAAGATAATTTCAATTTGAATTCCAGAATCAAAGTTCAGAAAGTATGCAAAGCAGGAATAAAGGCACAAAACACAAAACTTCAACTGTAGATCGCGAGCGCCAAAAAAACACGTCTTTTCACTCTGACATTCAGAATTGATCTACGTTTCTCGTAGAAAAGTCATTATAATCTCTGTTTCCCGCTTTTTAAGCTGTCATTCACAAATTGATTGATATTGGAACGCTAAAGATAAGTACTCGCAAAATTTTTACAATTATTTATTAATATTGTTTTGAAATCTCAACAACCAATTTCAACAATTTGGAAAATTAAACTTTGACATTTACTTTGCTTCTACTTGCGACTTGCATTCTTCCCTTTGATCTATTTTTATAAAATCAGTACCCCGTGGTCTGCATGAAGTAAGGTTTGCATGTATTACATAACTTATTTATTAATTTTTTATTTTAGTATTAACTAGTAGTTAATATTAGTAATTAGTATTAATAAATTTAGTGTGTTTTGTAGTTGTAGTTGCATGTGCACGGTTGATATAGGGCTACTGGGGAACCGAACACCCTGAAAAATCGGTAACTCTCATTGACTCTTATCTCAATGGTGGTGTGGAAACAGCATGATCTCTATAACTTTCAGAATTGTCATCTAATAAAGAACTCAAAAAATATCCTTTATATCTTTTTTTCAAATATACAAATATAGAAACTATATGAATAATATAATATTTGAACTAAATTAAATAATATTTTAATCAAATTTCTACAACACATAAAAATACCAACAGAAATAAATTTATGCCCACATTTTCCAATTTGTCTACTTATGGTGGCAACCGCTTGCAAAAAATGTTGGTGAATAATACCCTCAAAAGATAAAGCGTCACTTGCTATCTCTTTCTGCCTGCAAAAGAAATGTAGCCAAATTCACCAGGTCATAAAAAATCGATCTTTTTTTCATCTTTATCTGAAGATAAAAGAGTTTCCAATCTCATTAATCTCGGTATGGTGCGCAAGTTGCTATTGAAAATGGGAAAAATCCGTTAGCGACCACGCCTATTTTTTATTAAAAATGTGATATCAGCTGGCGTTTTTGAGTTATGTCAACAAAATTTCATTGCTTTCGCGGTCCACCCACTTTTACACTACTACTATAATACATTATAGCTCATGAAAATAAATTTATTACCACGGAAATAAACTTTAAATTTGAAGATAATAATAAAACTAGTAAGCTAATTATTTTGTTTTGTAAACAGGTAACAACCACGCTATCATCGGTATAATAATACCCGTTTGTGATTAAATGTGATTATGAAGAGCTTTTCTTATAAGTACACATTTCCTCTATATTTTGTTTGTATTTCACTCTATAATGTTATTCTGCAATGAATAATCTAAATAAATAAAATATTTCGTTCAATTAAATTTTTTTTGTTGTATATATTACACACAGTGTAATGGCGGTGTTTTTGGGTTCACTGTCGTTGGAACTATTTGTACGGTTCTTGCTTGAATCATGACCTTTTCTTGTTTTTGTCGATCCTTACTTGTATGAAGTGGCAACGTTTACACATGCCTTTTGTTTGTAAAGAAGAATGTAATCTTTTTGTCTTTATTTAACGTGTTTATTATGGCATGGATCCACAAGTTATCTCTTCTAATGATGCCATCAACTGGAACATTATGTTTTAGTGACACTAATTGTAGCTTTAAACCTAGGCGTTGTATGCTGCAGTGATAGGTTTGTTCGTTATTGCATCTGTTTTGCTAATCGGGGTGCACACCGTTTGTGTAACTAGTATGCCGATTAACGCCAGTGTGAATAAGTTTGAAATTTTCTTTCCAATTAGCTCTCAATTGTTATAGGTAACGTTTCCACGTTCTATTCTTCTGTACAGATTCTGTCCTTAACGCTACTCTCAACTGGTTCTCCATCGTATAATGCGATTTATGGAATAGATTCTTGCCGTTATTGTGGGAATTCATACCCGTCTTATACGTAGATACCGGTTAACTGATTTGACTGTTTGACCCCTGCGTGGTAGACTTCATCGGATATTTTTACTGCCTTCTCAATAAGTATTCTAAGTTCTTCTCTTTCGACCCGATGATATATATTCTTACGGAAGAGTGTGTTGACATTTCTTCATTACTGAGTTTTCCACCTCTTAGCGAAGTACTATGTCCGATTGTCCCTTGTAGAAATTAGTTATGGGATCTTCTGCTTGTGCCTTGAGGATACCCAATCTTTAAAAAATTGTTTTTATTTTCTCTTCTGGTATCTGCCCCATGCTATGTATTTCGACTAGTATTGAGTCTAAAGACTTGCACTCTAAGTAATTCCTTTTTATGACAGAGCTAAGATCTTCCAGGGAGCAAAATTTTTTTGTGCGGATAAAGTTATACGCGTTTCCATGCAGTCTCTGTTCACACATGCAAAGAAATTTTGCGACTCTGTCGCGGTAATTCCTCTGGTCGGTAGATCGAAGATAGAATAGATAGATAGAAGCAATTTGTGCGGAATGAACCATCTCTATTAAAGAATCCTTCAGTAAAATTGACCTAAAATAACGTTATAGAAGACAACCTTTACCATATGGAAAAGATTTTCACACCAATGCGATTCAACTTTCGCCCATTGCATTGCTATCTTCCTCATCACCCTGTTATCGAACCGGACACTAACAGGGCAATTCACGTTGTTAGCTTGACATGAAATTGTCAAGACAAGTTATCACAGTGCTTGTCAATGCTTTTCAAATTGGTATTCTGGTTGTCAATTGACACAGTGAAAGCTTTAATGCAGTATCATGCTGAAAAGCTTAGTGTTACAGAAACCAAAATGTAATTTTTGACAAATAGAACATGAAATGTAAAAAGAAAATACGAACGGACTACGGCAGAGCAGCTGGCGCACTATGTGCAGTTCATGTCCACCATGTGTGGAATGTGCTGAATATCAAAGAATATACAGTGTATATTATTATTTGTTTAAATTTTATTATTTAAATTGTTTATTTATTTATTTAAATTGTTATTTAATTTATATATTATTTGTTTAAAACCAGATGCTGAAACATCTTTCAATGTAAGTAGCACCAAAGAATATGTTATAATATATTTATATTATATATTTATATTATAAAATATTTTCATTGAAAGTGTTTCAGGAGCTGGTTTTAAACAAATAATATATAAATTAAATAACAATTTAAATAAATAACAATAAATAAATTAAAAATAACAAATAAATTTGCTGTTTATCTTCTGCTCATTTGCTGTTTTTTTCTGAAAATGTAGCTGTCAGCACCTATTTGGCTCTTGACAAAATTTTAAAGGAAAGAGCTTTTAGGTGACAGCCAGAATACGAATATTGACAATTTGCTAAAAATCTGCGCTGTCAACTAAAAGTTGACAACGAGAATTGCCCTGTAAAACTACCAAAGTTCGCGTTGTTTTCAACGCCTGTAATCCTAACGCTTACGGAATTTCCCTTAGGCATGTTTTTTGTTGGACCAGCATTTCAGACGGAATTAATCGCCATAATCCTATGTTGAAGAATTATATGATATTATATATTTTATATTATATATTATATTATCTATATATATAAAAATAACTTGTATATATATATAAACTACTTTAATAAGTTTGTTTTTAACAGAGATATTCAGAAGATGTATCTATGTGTAAATAGATGTGTGATGTGTAAATAAAAAACTTACTGATTCTGATTTAACTGATTATAAACTTAAAACCGGAACATTCGGGGTTATTTGTACGCCATATACGCTATACGGACGTACGCTATACGTCCATTACACTGGCCGACAGCCATTTTGTAACGGGCTGTTTGACCACATATTCTAAAGGATTTTGGTCCGCTGATTCCAAAAATAATAAAATAAAAAAAAAGAAACGAGCCGTTTTCGAGATAATCATTTTTGAAATTATTGGCGACTTTACGTTAAGGCCCATCCACTTAAAGAGCTACTACAGCTGACATATGTAACCGATTCGATTACAACTAAGATTAAATTAAAGAGGATGCACGCATATTTTTTGCAACACATTACTTTGAAATCCGAAAAATAGTTTAAAAGCTTTTGCTAAAATCGTAACTTTAAAACAGAAATTTTTTAAGAAAAAAGACAAAAAACTGCTATATATCTGTATGTAAAAATATGTTCCCGAAACCTTTATATTGTTTATATCGATAGGTTGGACATTTCTGCGAATTTTAAGCCTAATATCAAACAAATCTGCAAAGAAATGGTTTCTTGGTGCGCGTTAAAGTGAATTTAGTGCTTTTCACAAATATCTTGGCAATTGATCGTTATTCACGAAACAGTGTAAGTTTGTACTTGATACAGTGTGCGTTTGTTTGTGAACAATGTTTTTGGACTTTCCGCGATTGTTATTTCCTAGAAACCCATTCAAATCGGATTTACTTGGATCCTATTCCCGATGCATGTACTTCATCCTTTTACCGCTATTAGTTCAGATGCAGGTACTTCCACCGTACGTTTTTTTACTTTTTCGCAGTTTTTTCTTGTTTGCATCAGACGAAGTTTTATATTGAAGTCGTGTTGTGTTTTTTAAAATTATATTTTTTAAGCAAAATGCCGAACTTCTTATGCAATCAAGATCCAACTTATGCTATGTATATAAACCGGAAAATAATAATAATAATATCGGGGGCGGCAGTTGTGGAAATCAAGTATTGACTTATTGAATTCTAGGAATTTTTGGGGCTGCAAGTTGATTAACCGTCCCGGGCTCCATGAGACCTAGCTACGCCTCTGTATAAAGAGTAGGCGTGGTCATTACCTTTTTCAAAACAAAATAACTAGCTTAGTTGTTTTATTATTGTGTTCAAATTTAAACTTTATTTACATGGTATAAATTTGTTTTCATACTGCTATACCGTATAAATAGTGTAAAAGTGGGCGGACCGCACCCAGTTTTGATGTAATAATGTTTTTTTGGAAAACAAGTTGTTATCTATCTATCTATATTTACCGGATAATGCTACTCTAATCTCAGGATTTGTTGTCATAACTCAAAAACGAACGCTGATATCACATTTTTAATAAAAAATAGGTGTGGTCGTGGACCGATTTTGCCCATTTTCAATACCAACCTGCACACCACAAGAAACAATATATCTGATACCGGTTCTCCTGTGATCGTGATTTTAACAAACAGACAGACGGACGGACATGGCTAAATCGACTCAGGAGGTCACGCTGATCAAGAATATATATACTTTTCCATTTTTATCGTCTCTATTTCTATGCGTTACACATTTTGTTACAAAGTGAATATACCCTCAACCTTAACGTGTGGGGTATAAAAATGGCATATTTATACTATTTTAGATTTCCTGTAAAGAACCAAGATAAAGTTTGGGTGGCTCATGTATTTTGTAGTTCTTGCAAAAAAAACTTTCTCAATTGCTTGCCAGAGGTAAAAGGCATCTTACATTTGGAAAGCCAAGTGTGTGGAGGGAGCCTGTAAATCACGAAACTGATTGCTATATTTGTTTAACTAAATGTAATAGGATTGCTAGGACTAAAAATGTTCGCATAAGCTATGCTGATGTTGCGAAGCCAATAGCACATTCTGCATCTCTGCCAGTTCCTATATGTCCCAGTTCAGCAAGACAAAGCGGAAGTTCTTCAGACGCTTCTGAATACTTCTACGGTGTCAACTGAAAGCAGTTGAAAAAGACAACACGACTTCAATGTAAAACTGCGGCTAATGCAAAAAAACGTAAAAAACGTACGGTGGACCTGCTGCTGAACTAATAGCGGTAAAAGGATGAAGTACATGTATCCGGAATGGGATCCAAGTAAAGCCGGTTTTAATGGATTTCTAGGAAATGACAATCGCGGAAAGTCCAAAAACATTGTTCACTAACAAAGGCACACTGTATCAAGTACAAACTCACACTGTTTCGTGAATAACGATCAATTGCCAAGATATTTGTGAAAAGCACTAAACTCACTTTAACGGGCACCAAGAAACCATTTCTTTGTAGATTTCTTTGATATTAGGCTTAAAATTCGCGCAAATGTCCAACCTAGTCGATATAAAAAATAAAAAGGGTAAAAAAGTTTCGGGAACATATTTTTACATACAGATATATATCAATTTTTTGTCTTTTTTCTTAAAAAATTCCTCTTTTGAAGTTACGATTTCAGCAAAAGCTTTTAAACTATTTTTCGGATTTCAAAGTAATGTGTTTCAAAAAAATATGCGTGCATCCTTCCTCCTTAATTTAATCTTAGTTGTAATCGAATCGGTTACATATGTCAGCTGTAGTAGCTCTTTAAGTGGATGGGCCTTAACGTAAAGTCGCCAAAAATTTCAAAAACGATTATCTCGAAAACGGCTCGTTTCATTGTTTTATTTTATCATTTTTGGAATCAGCGGACCAAAATCCTTTAGAATATGTGGTCAGACAGCCCGTTACAAAAAAAAAACGGCTATAAAAATTTGTAGGCTAGTGTTATTACAGCTTGCTACTCATGTACGAAACTCAGACTCTCTAGCTTCAAAAAACCTCACAACTCAATACGTTGACCACGTAGTAATGAAATGAAATAAAACTTCTCCTCATAATGTAAGAGAGACGTCTACATTCATATATAGTATACGATATTATATTCATTTAAATATATGTATGTACATATATACTGTACATAATATTCAATAGCAAAAACATATTCAAACATCAGGATGTTGTGTTTTACAAGGTTTTTTAAGGTTTCTGATTGATTTCCAAACAGCCACGATTTTTAACTGGGAAGGCACCAGTTTATTTTTAGTTTCTCAATAAATCCGTTAATAAAATCTATCTCCTTCATTCATATTTTGATTTAGAATATTTGTACTCCATTTGGTCGCTCTGGCTGAGCTTGAATAACTCGTATTGCATCCTGAGTATTCAAACTGGCAGATCTATTTATTGTTATATAAAAAATAAATATATAAAGAAGTTATATAAGAAATAAAGAGCCTCTTATACAAGATCCAATGAAATGTTATAGTTTCGAACTATGTACATTCAAATTCTTAAACGTTTCAGTCAGTACAACAGGCAATTTTTCGCTGTCTTCAAATATATTAAAAGCAAATAACGTTGAATGTTCTTTGAAACCATACTGACCGAATCTGCCTGGAAATTTTTCGTTGACATAGGTATTAAGCGCTGAAGTTCTGGTTCAGTTAGCGAGGAAAGTTCGTCGGGAGTTTCACCGGATGCAAAGTATCCAATAGGCCTTGGATGGAGCATGATCTTTGTGCTTTTTAAATGCGTATTGCAACGACAGCAGACGAGTAAATCATGATTTGTGGCTGCGGTTGTAAATATGGCTAAAAACAACTAAAAAGGGGAAAAAGGACGATCGGAAGTAAGTTCCGGTTTTTATTCTCTCTCGTTATGGACGGCGAAAAAACCAGGGTTGTCTGCTCTATAGCACAATAAATATAATTTAACTGGGAAAATATCGGCTTTAATTCTTTTCTTTTTTTGGACAAACGATTCTAAACAGGAACTAATTTTATAAAAGACAATTTAATTAATTTATTTTCATTTCAGTATGAATATACAACAATAATATATTAACTTTCCGAGTTGTAGGCCCTAGCAGCTTTTCAATTAAAGTAGTATAATTTACATATTGTATATAAAGTAAATTTGCAAAAGTGGTGTAACACTTTTACTCAACAACTGCTCGACCAACTTTGATGAAATCGATGGTTTGTTAGACATACGTATGTTAGATGGGCTATGTGAATTAAAAAGAAATTGATATTGCCCATTTCTGACCATTGATACACTGCTGTAATTCGGTGTGCTTAGTTTGAAACTACAGACAAAAAACGATTGTTCTTGCTGTAACTAATACTTTCTTTTCTTTGCAGGAAAAAAATCGTTCATCCATTGACGCTGGGATATATTTCGGCTAAACCTTCTAGTGGATCCCATTGCGAGCATTTTGGTTTCAATTATCTAATTGAATTATCCAACTGAATTTTTGAATTCTTTGATGCCACTTCATTATTTGGTTTTGAAAATCGGTTCACCTATTATACTACTAGGGAATATAAAACCACCAACATTGTGCAATGACACAAGACTTTCAGGTAATAATTGCCTTTTGCCATGACTATCAACAAGTCGCAGGAGTTTCAACTAAGCGAAGTAAACTTGGAAGAATCGTGTTTCTCTCATGGGTAGTTTTATGTTGCATGTTCCAGAGTGGGAGTACCGAAAAACTTATAATTTTTTTTAATGTTTATTATTCTGAATTGATCCTTTTGTATTTTTCTACAACTATGTATAGGGTTCTCCAATAAGAGGTGTAATTTTGAATAGCCCGCTATTTCGGTAGTTGTCACTTTTGAAGCTGTTATTTTTGACATTTGACAAGTAGAAACTACGCCATTACTAATGCCAACTACTTCTTGATATTTTCCTCCTATATGGAGTATCTTCCGATGGCCATGTGTTTCATGAACGCACGCGGAGGTCTTCCTGACCAGTGACCACTGCATCCACCCAGTCTGGCCATACAAAAATTTGACATATTGAGACTCGATTTACAAAAAAACGGCTACAGGGGAGTTCCTAATTTTTTGATATTTTCCTCCTATATGGAGTATCTTTCAGTGGCCATGTGTTTCATGAACGCACGCGGAGGTGTTCCTGACCAGTGACCACTGCATCCACCCAGTCTGGCCATACCAAAATTTGACATATTCAGACTCGATTTACAAAAAAACGGCTACAGGGGAGTTCCTAATTTTTTGATATTTTCCTCCTATATGGAGTATCTTTCAGTGGCCATGTGTTTCATGAACGCACGCGGAGGTGTTCCTGACCAGTGACCACTGCATCCACCCAGTCTGGCCATACAAAAATTTGACATATTCAGACTCGATTTACAAAAAAAACGGCTACAGGGGAGTTCCTAATTTTTTGATATTTTCCTCCTATATGGAGTATCTTTCAGTGGCCATGTGTTTCATGAACGCACGCGGAGGTGTTCCTGACCAGTGACCACTGCATACACCCAGTCTGACCATACAAAAATTTGACATATTCAGACTCGATTTACAAAAAAACGGCTACAGGGGAGTTCTTAATTTTTGGATATTTTCCTCCTATATGGAGTATCTTCCGATGGCCATGTGTTTTATGAACGCACGCGGAGTTCTTCCCTTTCAGTGACCACTTCTCCTAACCAATCTAGAAGAAGTATGTGAAATATACAAAACAAATATTTCAATGTGTCATGGGTTTGAGTCTTTGCTAAGTTAAATTCGAATTTAACTAGCTCAAATGCAAATTTTACTTGCTCAAATACGAATTTAACTTCACGCACTTTTATTGGAAAACCAAATTTATTATCCTTATTTTATTGTTGCCTCTATGAGGCAGCATACTACGTAGCATATGGTGGAATGGGCAGCACATGTGTGTAGTGCATTCCACGTGTGTTATATATGTTGAAATTTCAATGCGTTGTTGCAGCGTGTATCGTTCCATTTTTAGTAATGGCGTAGTTTCTACTTGTCAAATGTCAAAAATAACAGCTTTAAAAGTGACAGCTACCGAAATAGCGGGCTATTCAAAATTACACCTCTTATTGGAAAACCCTATATATGTATACAACTATTTATATAATTTTTCTATTTCTGTGGTATGTCGGGAAGTCTATTTTAAATTCATATCTCATATCAATTTGATTTTTAAAAACGTTCATTCGTTTTTAGATACTAGAAATGAAGTCGAGATAATGCATCTGCTATTACATGGTCCCTACCAGGCCTAAAATGTAACTAGTGATTATATTCTTCGAGTATTGGTTTCCAACGTTTCATTTTCGCATTTGTATTTCTGCTGCTTAATGCATGCATGAGCGGCTGGTGGCCATGGACATTTTATATTTCTTTGATCTTATAGTTGAACCTGTATCCATTGGCCCAGATCGAGGTTGAGGTGTAGAGGGAAGGATATTCCAATTAGGAGCGAAATTGTGTCATGTATAACTTGAATGTTTATTTCTTCAATTTGTTTGCCATGGTCGTTCAAATGGCTGACTTTTTTTTTATTTTTGAATTTTGTTTTAACGGCTAAACCCGTTATTAAACAAAACAATAATTTTTGTAATGAATAAGGGCTGAAATAAAATAAAAAAAAATAAATAAAGTTAAAGAACTTGTTTCCACATAAAAATGTGTTTTTTTCCCTGCTTTTCACATTAAAGTTTTAGCATGCAGTTTTCAAAATGACTAACTAACGAAAGAACTATTGCACAATACGCACAAGTGTTGTGACATTATAAGGGTTGAACAACATTAGCCACAGTTCACCTCCTGTAAGAAACGACTTACTACACGAAGACTTCTTATATTAGGTGTCAAGCAGTTAAAAAGCCAAGGGGCACTAGACAGATAGAATCTAAAGTAAAGTTGCAAGTTATGCGATGGAACTGTTGCTAAATCAGAATTTTGACCTCTCAGTGTGTATGCTGGATTTGTTGTGCCGAAGAAGAAGCCAGTTTACACTGCCAGATGAATAAAACATGTTTTTAGAATTTTTTAAAAATAAAGGGGAAGTTCTTTGAGTTCAAACCGGGAGTTATTACTAATTGTTTTAATTGCAAGCTTCTGAGTCGAGTATAATGCGTTAATACTGTTAAGAGTTCCTCCCCAACAAACTAGGCTATATTCTAGTTTGGAATGGAAAAATCCAAAGTAAATCCTCCTTAAGAGTTTAGGAGAGCAGTATTTTTTTAAGACAAAAAGTAGCCAAGTTGCACATCGTGGTTATGTAGTTAGAACGTCAGTATGACCAGTTCAATTCATTTTACTATCTACATGGAGTCCTAAATATTTATATGAATTAACGCAGTATATCGAGTTATTATAGGTCAAATAATTGATAGATAAGGGACATATATCCCGAGTCAAAGGTACATTTTTGCAAGCTGGACCATAAAATACGAAATCGTCAATAACAGGCGCTTTACCTCTAGCACTGAATAACATAATCTTAGATTTCTCACTTAGAACAAGCTTGTTCATAAGAAACCACTGTCTTAGTAGTATTACATCGTTTTTAATGGACACAGTCAGTCTAGGGATCGAATCAGTTGTATAAGTACGGGCCAGATCATCAGCAAACGCAACCGGTTTGCCGAAGAAACCGATCGACAGTAGAGAATTTATAGAGATGAGAAACAGAATTGGCCCTAGCACAGATCCCTGCGGAACGCCAATATTGATTGTAGCCACAGGCTATAAGTCACCACCAATTCTAACTCTCTGCTGTCTATTGGTTAAATAAGACCGAAACCAATAGGACGTTATCTCTAAGGCCACAGCTGTACAGTTTATCTCAGAGTATTACATGATCCACAGCGTCGAAAGCTTTCTTTATGTCAATAAATAGTGCCGCAGTAATCGGTTTATTATTCATGCTATATAGTATATGTTACAACAAAAGTTAAGTAGAGCATCTTCAGTGGACTTTCCCTCACGAAAACCATACTGACAATTATTGAAGAAACTTTTTTTTGACGAAAGTTGACGATTCTGGTTTTAACTGCTTTCTCAAATATTTTCGATAACGTCGGTAAGATTGAAATCGGCCTGTAATTATGACCGTTTGAAAAAGGGCCGAAGTCAGAAGAAGGGCCGAAGAGGGTATGCCAATAAAATTATCATAAGCCACACAGGGATTAGATGCATTGTAACTGTTGCCGAAGTCTCGTTTGCAAGTATATGATTCAAGGCAGTAAAATCTGTTCTGCTGAGAATACGTGCAGGATCGAGCAACAGGTTTCTTCATCATGACATCGTAGAATCCTGGGCAAGTTAAACACTGATCAGAGAAATGCAGATCAGCAATTGATTATTCACCGTCGTGGTAGCCAATATTTTATTAAGGTCGCTTAGAAAGGTTGCATTCGGGACGCGGGAAGGTAAATGAGAAACCATAAATTCTACAGTTTACCTTAAGGGGTTACACCACCTTGGCGCTCGAAACAATAGGTATAAAAATAAACTTTTTTTTTGACGCTGCCATTAAGTATGTAAAAATTATCTTTATTTTATACATATAAATTGTAGTTTTATGAACAAATTACAATATTAACGATTATAAAAATTAAAAAAATGGCGGAGATATAAGCCGATAAGTAAGACCCTCTTTTTTCAAACTGGTGTACACGATATCTCAAGATCTACTTAACCGATTTGTTTAAAATTTACAACACTACTTTTTTATAATATTATCTAAAATGTGAAGTAGGATTTTTTTGATTAGGTGTCATGTTCGAAAGTTATGAATTTTTTAAGTTCAAAATTTCGATGCAAATTCGAGTTTTTTTTCTCAAACAGCTGTCATTTCTACAAAAATATTTAAAAATTTTTTCCCCTATGTTTTAGCTATTACCTTTTTAAATAAGGAAAAAAATATTTTTTATGTTTTAGGCGACGCCTAACAAAGAAATCAAATACACCATCAGCAAGGATTTTCAAAAGAGGGTCGTACTTATCGGCATATATCTTCGCCATTTTTTTATTTAATTCGTTTAATACAATCGTTACTATTGTAATATGATCGTAAAACTACAATATATGTATATGTGTAAAATAAAGATAATTTTACATATGTACTTAAGTACATAAAAAAAGTTTATTTTTATACAAATTTTTTCGATCGCCAAGGTGGCGTAACCCTTTAATATACAACCAAAGATAATGAAGTCGTCTACGTAAAGGAATGCTTCGCTATCCAGTCCATTGCTATTGTCAACAATCTTTGAATCGTTGGTGCATATATTTAATCCAAATGGTAGTCTTTTAAATTAATAATGTCCATTTTCTGCAGAAAAAGCTGTTAAATGTCGTGAATTCTTGTCTAAGCGTATTTGGTGGAAGGAACTAATCATGTCAAGTGTCGAAAAATATTTCGCTCTTCCTAATTTGTCAAGTAAGTCTTCTAATCTTGTTAAAGGGAGTTTTCGTTTACTATATTGTCATTGAGTTTACGGTAATCTACCACTAATCTCTATTTTTTGTTTCTCCATTATCTTTGCTTCTTTTCTTTCTAATAGTGATGAGTTGTATTGACTTTTGGATGGCTCAATTATGTAATCTTTCAATAATTTGTTAACTTGTTCTTTAGTTTCATCTATTTTGTCTCTGAGGAAGTCTATAGTTCCTTATGTAGGTTAGACTTTTGTCGTTTAGATTTATCTTTTGCGTATAAAAAATTTTTTTTTTGCGTCCTTACACAAATTTATGCAGTAATTTAATTACTACACAAATATATTTAAGTCAGTACTAGCAAATAAGGCCTTTGACTGATAAGGATAGGTAGAGAGAGAAAGATAACGAACAAAAGTTAAACAAACCATCGTCCTAAATTTTGAAAGGCAAGTACGTTAGAGTAGTATCATTTGTATTTAACATTTTTATATGACCTATCTTTCCTTTTGGGCAAATGCAATAACCTATTTACTGTAGTATACCCACATACCCGCACCTATATAATTCAAACACTCAAATTCAGTAACACTTGACAAATTTTGTTGAAGCATGCATTTTTGGTGCATTGCACTCAAAGTACTTAGTGACCGACATTTTGCTTGCTCTATCCGTTTCAAAGCAACAAAATCATCTTACAGTTTATGAAGCGCTCAATTCTAACACGAGTTTATACTTGGGCAATGGTTCAATAGTAACTCAATAATTTTATAAACAAAGTGAGTTGAAAGTGAATTGTGAAGAAATTGTGAAGTGAAAAGCTGTACTATTGGCTTTGGCTATACGCAGTATCTTTTGAAACGGTTTCACTCAGTTCGTAGGAGAGAGAGATGCTGAAGAAAGAGAAAAGTCTACACTCTGGTATCGAGTGTAGAAAATTTGTGAAACGAAAATAGACCCTGCTTCTCAGTTTCTTTGCACGCACACAAGTAAGCAGTTGTCAAACGAAAGAAGAGCAACCTAGTTTGCGGACGCGTGTTCATATTTTCTCTATCACCCGTGTTTCGGAGACGAACGCTAGCACAAAACACACATTCAATATACACCGAGCTCAGGCCCTCTCATGTTTTTCACATTTGCTTCACCGCACCGACAGAGAGAAAGCAGCGCACAAAGTAGCTCTAGAATTGTGCCACGAAAAGGGCTGAATTATGCCAGCAAAAAGGGCCGAATTGTGCCAGCAAAAAGAGCCTATGAGTAGAAACATTGCATTCCAAGAGACAAAACTAACTGGATATGCTTTTGGCGCTGATATTTTGTTGCTGCTCCTCACTTTCAAAGTTTGTATTGTAAAAGAAATGCAATAAATGGTGGGAATTTCCATTTGCCGTAACCCTTTAAGCATTCAAAATACCGAGAACGTTGCATGACAATAAAAAACATTCAGATTTGTCCTGTCCAGTTCCGATCATTTAAGTTTTATGATGATTTTGAAAACCTTTTGTCGTTTGCCATAATGCATATTTAATTAAAAAAAATAACGGGTAGGAAACACACTACTTCGTCATTAAGAATTAAGTTTTATTAATATTAATTCCTTTAAATGAATTTCAGTTAATGAAAGCGTTAGTTTTGTCTCTTGGAATGCAATGTCTCTACTCATAGGCGAAAAAATATCATCCCATTTGAGATGCAATAGTAGAGTCACAAAATAATTAAATATTTTCCTACAAATACGAACAATTTATAGTTTCGAGCAGAATGGTGAAAACCGCATCAAAATCTGTACACCCGTCTAAGAGTTAACTAACTTTCAATTGACATGCGACGAACTCGACTTTGATGCAAATAATAGATTTTCTATCTAAATAATTGCGTCTGCATCTCTGCTTAAATTCTTTATAACCGTTCAACGAAAACAATCAACAACAACAAAACAGTCATTCACACACAAGCGGATCGAGGAGTTGTTGTTGCTCTTTCAAAGCATTGTCGCCGCTGTACTCTACCTGCTGCCGATAAGGGCTACGGTCCAGATAATGCTAGATACACACACACTGCGATCAATGAATAACAAATCTCAGCTGCACACAGTTAGAGTATATATAGTAAATATCAGCCCACCAAATTGTCTTTGATGCAAAATTTTATTATATAAGTACTAACAAAATGTGCTGAAATAAACATATGCATATGTACATACATTTGCCGAAAACCTACTATAGTGTCATTACAAAACAATTAATGTATTCTGCTCTGTATTTTAAAAAATTAATATTACTTATTAATTATTAGCTAATTTAAAACTAACTATTTTGACTCTCAAGTAGCTTGTTCCAAACCTAACCTCATATTCATGCTTCTCCACACTTCTTCAAAATAACTCTTAAAATAACTCTTATTTCAAAAAAGTCAGCTGAAAAACTTTTATCGATGACTTTTAAAATAAAAGTCTTTTCTAAATTCTTAGCTCGACCCAATGTTGCATTCAAAACACAAAAAACGCTCATTCCATGCCTTTATCTGCGCACAATACTTTGCCTTGAATGTGTCGGCTAGCTGCACATCTAGCACGCACAATTCAGCGCTTTTCGAAGCACAATTCGGCTCTTTTTGCTGGCACAATTCGGCCATTTTTGCTGGCATAATTCAGCCCTTTTCGTGGCACAATTCGGTTCTTTTTGCTATCACAATTCTAGAGCTACTTTGTGCGCTGCTTTCTTTCTGTCGGTGCGGTGAAGCAAATGTGAAACACATGAGAGGGGCTGAGCTCGGTGTATATTGAATGTGTCTTTTGTGCTAGCGTTCGTCTCCGAAACACGGGGCTGTGCTGCTGTAGCTAGCTCTGGCACGTCGATGGTGTTGTGAAATTGAAGTGAAGCGCAGCCGTAAGGGCAGAGCAAGTGAAACGAGACAACACAATCGTTGTGAATGTGCCGGGGTGTGCTGCCCGCGGTGCGTGCTTTCCGAACCCTGGGTTGCAGTGCCGTTTTGTCTTGTGGTAGTGTTCCGATTTTCTCCATTTTCGATAACATAGAGAAGAGAGAGAGAGATACGATATAAGGGAATATACTCTTGCCGATGACTTTCATGACGATGCTTTTACTCGTTCTCTTGTAATCGTCGTTTTTATCTCCAGTGGGCGGACCACGCCCATTTTTGGGAGTATATTTTGGTCTGAGACGGTGGACTTGAGAATCAAATTTTAAATTTACTCTACTAGCTGAGAAATTGAGCTATAAGCACGAATGAATTCATAATCGCTATAAAAAGTGGACGTAGTACAGGCCAGATAATCTTTACTTTCAATCCTAAAGAGTTATGAAGACAGAATATTCATGCCAAATTTCATGACGATACATACTCTTGTTCTCCTGTAAACGCGATTTCCACAGACAGACAAACTAACGGACAGGGCTAAACCGACCAAGGAGGGATGCTGATAAAAAATAAATATACTTTTCTGTACCTGCCACGCCTGCTTTAATGTATTACAAAAATACCCTTCTCTTGTAGGGTATAAAACTGTACTAAACGTTATCAAAAATATTTGGTATACAAACATAATAATAAAAAATAAATTAGAAAATTTTCATCCAAGTGAGAAAATACATATAATAGATTAATGTCATATTATGTAATTTATTAAAATTAACTAAATGTTTGAAACTTTTATGTAAATAAAGCCAATTGATTCAATACTTTTAGGATTTTTCCTTGGTCTTATTAATTCAAATTTCGTTTAAATAGTATTTTATTTTTATGCTTTACTGTTACGTACCTAGGTAACTACGTACGTACATATGGGAATTATTTTTTCAGATCTACCTTTGGAATGCCGTGTTACATGCTTCTTTCGTTTAATTTACATAATCATGTGTAATGTAAAAGCTACAACTACAAATTTTGAATAATCCTAACCAATCATAATATTTAAACACTACTCCAAAAATTTTAGAACATTACGCTACAGCCGCGGCGGCCAATTATCTCCGAAGATGTAATTTTGAATAGCACACGACAGCCACGGCCAATTCCACAGGCACCTACGAGTAAGAAATCAAATGAAAGGGTTTTCACAGATCCGCAATCTTCGAAAATTACTCTAGAACAGCAAAACCAGCATGCTGCAGCAGACCAATGGAATCAGCAGTCGCTCCCTCCAACCGTAAACATACCACGTACATCTAGGAACGGTTCCCATTTACAGTCACAATCGAAGTGCGTTTCCATTTTTGTCTACAACACACTGAACACAGTCTTCAAAAGCAGTCGCAAAATAATCGTTCGTGTATGCGACGTAACTAACACCAAGAAGTCCTTCACCATGTTTAAGTTCAATAAGGCAGCCGCGCAGAGCAGAGCCGAAAATCGAGTAAATAGCTACACAGGGCACGATCAATTCGTCCGTCCACCCGTTTCTGAGAAGTAAGTAGTTTTAGTCAGTGGCGGGGAGGAAAATCCATTTTCAAAATAAGAGATTATAATGAAAAATTATCTACATTTCGTCGGAAATAAATTCTAGTCGTTAAATCTGGCCGTTACAACATAGTGTCCCATAAATAAGTTTTTTTCTTTTATTTTGTCGCATTCTGTTAGTTTTAATCGAATGTTACGGGCAGTGAAGAGCAGCACTAACATTGTATCACTATTTTAACTACAATAACTACTTAGCTTAGACAAATTCTCTGTTTTGAAATAACATTTAACTTGACTGATCATTGATTTGAGGCCATGTTAACACGAATTTATTTACATCTATACATCTGTGTAGCAACCGACGAAAACAGTTATATGTGTGAGTGTGTGTGATTTTGCTACAGAATGTTTAATACCTCTTTCAACTACACTAGTTGTAGAATAATACCAAGCTAAGTTGGTAAGTATTTCGAACTTCGAACCAGAAAAACAAAGTGTTGGTTTGCTTCGCGGCAGAGACACTGATGGCTTGAGAAAGTTTTGTTTGTGTTTTCTATGAATATGCTTTTGTTGGATTTGGTAAATGATGATTAAAAATTTTTGCATTGTGCGTGGTGTGAGGGAAAGCTGTAGAAGAACTAAACACGTAAAATATTAATATGTAAAAATTGTTTTCTACCAAAAGTAATTTTAATATATTTTATACGTATTTCTATAATAAATTTGTATTATGAATTATTGAAATTTATAAGAAAAACACAATTTAATCTGTTTGCTGTCCGATTGCAGGCACAGATTGTGCAGCGTTACACTGATCAATTATCGGACGGATATTTGTAACATGAATTCAAACCCTGTGAAAAATGCCTTTGAAATATTTTTTACTTTATCTTATTCTTCCTTTATAAAATTTTTTATCTGCTGACCCTCTAATAATCCTTCTTCATTCCAAAAGTAATTATTTTTGTGTATTTTTTTAATAATAATTTGACTTATTATTTGTTTAGAAGACCTTTGATTGTATAAGAATTAGAATTGTTTAGGCTCGAGGTCAATTTGAAAACATTACGTTTTCTGCATATAAAATATGCATATAAAACAACAAATCTTGTTGTATTTATTTTAAAAAACAACTATAAATTTATTTGACTCAAACTGGCAGATCGGATAGCTATTTCGAAACTTGCCAAAGTTTCTAATCAGCGATCTTGGTTGATGTGTTTTCTTATATGCAACTGCCGCTATATGAGTCCAACGTTTTTGTTTTATATGCATATTTTATATGCAGAAATCGTAATGTTTTCAAATTGACATCGAGCCTAGTAATTATTTTTTTTAAAGTCGATATTCGAATTTGTGTTCCAATCCTATATTTTCAAATGCCTAGTTATAAGAAAAGCTACCTTATAATCACAGACGGGTACAAATACAGGGGCACAGCTAGGGAGGGGCGTGGGTGGAGGTCCGACCTGGGCGTCAGGTTTGGAAATCAAGTATTGACTTATTGAATTCTAGGAATTTTTGGGGCTGCATGTTGATTAACAAACCCGGGCTCCATGAGTCCTAGCTACGCCACTGTGTAAATAGTAGGCCTGGTCGTTACCTGTTTTCAAAACAAAACTAGATTAGTAGTTTTATTATTGTGTTTAAACTTTATTTCTGTGGTAATAAATTTGTTTTCATGAGCTATACTCTATAAGTAGTGTAAAAGTGGGCGGACCACGCCCAGTTTACCTTTTATAATGTTTTACTGGAAAATAAGTGGCTTTATAAAGTTATATTCAAGAAGTTTATATATTTAACAATATAAAAAATATTGCCTGTGTAAACGCTGATATCACATTACTAATGAAAATAGGCGTGGTCGCTGACCGATTTTGCCCAATATCAACCTGCACACCATAAAGAAGAATATTTCTGCAAAATTTCATTATGATATCTTCACCGGTTCTCCTGTGATCGTGATTTCAACAGATAGACAGACGGACGGACATGGCTAAATCGACTCAGGAGGTGATGCTGATCAAGTATATACATACTGTTCTATATCTATCTTACATATATATTACACATTTCGTGACAAAGTAAATGTACCCTTAACCCTATTAGATGCCCTATTATTTAAAACGTAAAAATATTTGTAAAAAAATTTGCGATATTTTTATCTCTTATCCAGAGGAACCTGTCTAACTCGATAATCCAAAATGGACCTCACTTAAACTTATAATATTTTGTGTACCGTCGTTATAAGGAGATTTTAAAAAAAGATTAATCTCCAGAAATTTGTTTTAGAACTTATATTAGATCAAGGTATAGCTTATGTTTAAGAAGAAATAGGTTATAAATAAATTTATTTTAATGAATTTTTTTTTTTTAAATAAAGGAATGAAATCGAATTTGACTGTAAAATTTTAGAATTAAAAAATTTGATTATAGCTCTAAAATATGCACATATTGCCCCTCACTCTTATTCTTAAGGTTAGATAAGTCGAAACATAGTAGATGTACCGGAAGGTGGATCTAGAATGTCATTCCAAAGCTTAGTAAAGTATTTTATTTACAATGAGAGGATTTTTGATTTTTATATTGATCAAATTAACTTATTAATTAAATTAGTTTGTTAATTTAAATATTAAAAGTATTTATAAATACATATAATGGTTTTAGTCTAAGCTAGAAAAATAATTAGTATTATACAATAGTATATTTGTTATGTAAATGAATATTGAAATAATATGACAAATTTTTATTACAGAAGAAAATTTATTTTATTGTAAATACAATTAATTTTTTTTATTTATTATACCCAACACACAGAGTGGTGAAGGTATATTCACTTACTGCTTCCGTTTGTAATGCATTAAAGGAGGCGTGACAGGTATAGAAAAGTACAGTACAACTTCGACAATCCGGACACATATAGTTTTAGGGCCGGTCGGATTAACGAGTTTTCCAGACTATAGAGGTGAAAAGATTGAAATATGTAATCTAAGTGAATTAAATTGTGTGTACATATGATTTATTAAAAAACAATAAATTATATTTTATTATTATATTAAATTATTAAAATATGTAATCTAAGTAAATTAAATACATATGTACATAAATACTATGATTTATTAAAAAGCGAAGTTATTTTGTGCTGACTAACTTTGTTGAGATGGTTGACTTGTGCTTTTTGCTCTAGTCTCTTTAACAATAGAATATCCTGCATATCCAAATTATTCTCCTCAGCCCACTGAACGCAAACTGAAAATGATTTCTTTGCAGCAGCATTAGAGATCTTTGTTTTTGCATCCATTACTACAAAGTCGTCTTCATAGTCCGTAAGCAGCACTGACGATTCATTTCGTTTAGCGTGTTGTATTATTTCTCCATCGGAAAGATGAACAACGATGTTGCGAAAGAATGAACTGAAACTGAAGCAATGATAGTGCAAAATGTAAATTATGAATAACAAAACATGCGAGTAAAAAACGGGAAACCCCCGAATTTTAACATTTATTCTTGCATAAAAAAATTGTCCGGATTGAAGAGGTAAAAATTTTAAATTGTCCGAAACATAAAGGCGTCCGAATTATTGGAGTGACCAGACTAGCGCATGTCCGGACTGTCGAAGTTGTACTGTATATATATTCTTGATCAGCATCAACTCCTGAGTCGATTTAGCCATGTCGGTCCGTGTGTCTGTCTGTCTGTGTAAATCACGATTACAAGTGATCGAATAGAAATATCTTAATCAAATTTGGCACGAATATTGTTTAACATTAAAAACTCATTGCTATTGAAAATGGGCAAACATTACCACTCCTACTTTTTATAGTGAATATAAATTCATCCATGCTTATAGCTCAATTTCTCTGATTGTAGAACGAAATTGCGGTTGACATTTTGTCCAGAAGTCCAGTCTGTGACCAAAAAACACTACCACAAATGGGCATGGTCCGGCCACTAATTAAATAAAATTTGATTAGAGGAGAACGAATAGAGATATTTTCATCAAATTTGGCACGAATATTCTCTGTCATCACAGGCTATTTGAGTTTGAAAAGGAAAAAAATTAGACCATTGCCACGCCTAATTTTTAATTAAACTTGTGTAGGATATATGAAATTCGGCCAGGCTGAAGTTAACACTCTCTCTGGTTTATTATTAATTTTGATATGTCCAATGTACAGATTCAATTGTATTATAAAGTGTTTATAAAAAATGTGAATTGAAACTTCAATTAAGTATGAGAAAATCCCGCGAAGAAGGACTACAGCAGAAATAAATTCAAATAATGGTTTTAGATCAAGAAATGAAATAAAATAAAGAAATTAACACAATGTAAAAATAAAAGGTAAATATATGAGCTGTAGAGCATATCAGTAATATTATTTGTTGTTATAGGTGGTATCTTGAGGATTTTGCTCCTTGCATTTGTCCTGTTGATCATCAGCTTGTGGAATCGTTGTTTGTGTAGTTAAGGAAATGGAGTTTTAGTTTTTCTTCTTGTTATAGTATTTATTATATTAAGTAGGGTTATTGGAAGAGTGTTGAGTAATTTTGGTACTATTACTTCAAGCATACCCACGCCGTAATTATTTAAGAACCTTGCGATCTGGTATCTTCTTTCTGTTCTCATTCGTGTCTCGTCTTGGTGGTTCATCGATACTCTGTGGTTTGGATTATTATAAAATACATTCAGTATAGTGGTTTTGAAAAGTTCATCTACGCTAAGCACGGTTGCTTTTTTGTTAAGGTTTTGATTGTTGGATTTGCTCCTGTTCCGGTTAGGATTTGGTTTTGGCTTCTCTGCAGAGAGTATTTAAAATTTGCCACTTGTTGTATTGTTGCTACGCAGCTTGCTGTTGATCTGATCGCGTGTAGTCGTGGAATTTAATTTCTACGTTTGGTATAAAATATTTGGTTGTCTTATATGTAAAAGCTTAGTTTTGCTGAAGTTTATAATATTATATTAAGACCATTGCCGTGGAACCATCTGGTAACTGTATTCAGTTTTTTTTTGCATTAATTTGGTTGCAGCATCGATGCACATTTTTTTGCGAAACAACGATTGCTTTGTTGTCGTTATATCGTTAGTACACAGTATACAAAAAATAGATCCTAGCTTTGACTCTTAAACGACCCCATGTGCTATTGGAACTTCATCACTTATATAGCTTTCGACCTTGATTCGCATGCGGTGACTAAAACGAAGGTAATCTACAAATCATTGCATAGTGTCACCACGTACCCACAATTTTGAAGTAATGTAATAAGTTTTTCGTGTCAAGCACTTTTGTGAAATCTAGAAAAAAATCAAGGTTGTGGTAATGCTTGCTTACATTTTCACTCAGCAAGCTGCCAAAGTATCCCAGAAGTTTGTTGATTTTTTACTTTCTGTAAGTCAAACTGGTATTCGTGAATTACTTTGTATTTAGTAATGAAATCCGTTAGTCTTCTCACTACTAATTCTTCCAGATTTTTTTCAATTCCAGATAGTTAGCTATGGGCCTGGAATAACGCAGTCACTTTTGGTTCCACTCTTGTGTATCGGGCGAATCACGGCTGCATGCATTTTCAGGTCCTTCATTTTAATTCTATCGTGTCCAGCACTTTTCGATTTGATTTTGTTTAAAATATTATGGACTTCAATTTTTGTTCTGACTATTTTATGGATATTGGAAATATTATGGACTTGAATACACTGTTCAAAGTATATCGAATTTTGAATGGTGCCTTGGGTATGCAACTGTTCGTACAGAACATTTATGTATGGAGTCCCCGATATTTTTGGCAAAACTTTTCGAGAATATATTAAAAATTTGCTCAGTAGAAAGGTGTTTAATAATTTTTGTAATTGTTTCGCCTAGGGTTGAAGCTTTCACCCTATTATTTCATGAATTCGTTACCACGTTTTCCCATGTTCGTTCGGTCTTCAAAAAATTTGTTGCGGTAGTAGTTGTTTTTAGAAAATTATAGTTTCTTGTTGACTATGTTTCTATACATTTTGTACTCACTTTCTTTCATTTTATCCTTAGGATTCGCTATCCATATTCTATAATGTTTATCTCTAGTTACAAAACATTGTATTTGCTCCTCAGTTATTCACGTATTTTTTGCTCTTTTGTATTTCTTTTTACTTGCACATTGCATTTTGTAGTTTCAAATACATATCTTCTACATTTTCTTAGTTTATTATAGAATTTCAATCATATTCCTTAATTAATTTATTTACCCTACTTTCATTTACAGTGTACTTCTGTTGGTCGTTTGCATGTTTATTGTTACTGTTGTTATTTCCATTTTTCACATTACACCCGAGAGCGAAGTGATCCGATGAGGTGGTCTTTATTATGGGCGCATAAATGTCGCATTCTTTATATCCTATGAAGAGGTGATCGATATTGGTGCTACTCCCACGTAAGAGTTTGTGTTTCCGTGCGCTGCCAGCGTATCAAGATAAGGCATTGTGTTGTTGTTGTGGTTTTTAATGTCAATGTTTTCATTCCCCACTATAATGACGTGTCTCTCTATTTTAGCTAATAGTTAGTTAGTTAGTTTAGGGGGCGTCCTGCTCCTAACGCTTGGGGGCAGGGCTAAGTAGCACAGATGAGCTGTTTTAATACCACATGGAACTATAGCCGGTGAGGGTATGCAGGAGGGCTGCGCTGGCGAGGTCTACAGTCAGCCTACAGTTCCTGCCTCCATTTTGGAGCCAACCGTGAATATGGGGATGTTAAATTCATCCGCCAGCTCGCCCCCTTACCAGGCGGCCCTTGAGGGCAAGATAGCGTTGAATTTGCGAGAAAAATTGATGGTCGGTTTGGAGTAGTCTGTCTCTCTCGGAATAATTGTTTTGACTGACAGTTCCAAGATTTCGCTATGACCGTTGATTCTAGATTTCCAGCAGTTGTGCTCTCTTAGGGCCAATTTTTCAGTGCTCGTTTAAACGGAGTTTAAACAACGTTTAGTTAAACGTCAAATAAAAGTTAACTGAGATTTGGGTTTTAGAGTGCGAGTTTAACTTATCTATGTTAAACGTATCTTATCTATATTTCATAGCGAATTTATCTAAATGCAACGAGTATTTAGCGTATACTCGTTACTATAAGTTGGTGTTTCAACCTATTTTGGCAGCAACTGTCAATATTTTCATTTTTACAAAGGGAACAGCTGTTTTGGTGCAAATAAACCAAATTATTATAATAGCATAGTTTTGAACAAAGGTAAATGTCTGTACTCGAAGAAACAGCTGTTTTACAGCTCTATTAAAAAGATAAATTAACCGGAGTTTAACTCACCAATATTGGCCGGTTAAACGCCGTTTAAACGAGCACTGAAAAACACAATGTGTCATTTAAACGCAGTTTAACTGAGAAACGACGATAACCGAGCACTGAAAAACTGGACCTTAGTCTGAGGGCTCTAGCTGTTGCTATGTTTTTTATCTCTAAATCGATTGGCAAGAGATGGAGAATAATATTCAGAGCATCCGTCGGGCACTACCTCAGAGCTCCCACGGCTCCGGCACAAGCCATACGTTGTATTCTTGATAGTCTCTAGCGTTGATAGGCCTTGGATATGGCCGTCCACCACACCATGGCTCCATAGTTTAAGATAGACCTGACAAGCCAATTCTTCATCTAGTTCTTTTATAAATTGCGGTATGTTATTTGTTGCCGGGCCGTAGATTGCTATCAATGTGAATGTTGGTGTCCACCAACATAAATTTTCACTTAGATTGCTTTACATGAAAGTACGCTGATAAAAAAAGTCCTAGCTTATATTTTCTTTTATAAACACTGTTGGTCCACCTCGTCTATTCTTCTGTCTATTAAAGAACTCGGTACTAAATCCTAAAATATCGAAAATAAATTGTTTTCATGATCGTTGATACTTGTTTCAACCATAATAATTATGTCTATTAGATTAATTACTAATGTCCACTAAAAAAGTTTTGAAATTTTTACTAAGTGATCTTATGTTTAAATGACAGCATAAAAAGCAGTCTTTAATATTTTTTACACTTTTGTTGTAATGAACAATTCATTTTGGGTTTGTTTTGGTTTTGATTAATGAATTAAATAATTAAGGTGATGTCACTTTCGCTAAATATTTGAAAAGCTTTTGGTGTTTCATCTTTTTTTACTAACAGCCTTATAATGTAAATAGTTTGAAAAAGAAAACGAAAACACAAATGAAAACGAAAACGAAACCTGCCAAACTAGTATAATAGAAGCTTTTCGTTCGTATTGCAGACTTTCGTTGTATTGCAGAGAGAAAATGTTGCCATGTGTACAATATTTGAAGCATATTCATAAGTAATTTCTAGAAACGCAAAGATTTCGGGTAGAATTCAGTGCAAAAGCGTGTTGGCAACACTATACACAACACTATACACATACAAATTCGACACATACAATTCGACAACTTGCAAAACACAAACAATTTTACACTAGGCGATAGCCTTCTTGCTTTCGCTTGGTTTCTCGACTTTTTTCCCGGAAACTGCCGATCCTTTGTACTACATGTAGCTGATAAAATCTGCAAAGCATGTAAAAATACCAACAACATATGTTTCATTTTCGTTTACGTCTTGAAACTATTTACATTATTAGGCTGTAAAATTCGTCTATCCCGCAACCACATAGATTTCAATTTATGTTCGCCGTCTTTTTTGCTTTCTACAATAAATTACGGTTCAAGGCCTGCTTAGTCGTACTTAGCACTTAGCACTTATAAGTTTCGAAGAACTTACCCCCTTATTCAGAGAGTCACTTGAAGTGAGTCGGACGTCGTCGTCAAAAAGTCACCTGAGTGGAAGACGTCGTATTCACAGAGTCACTTTTTGAAAGGTGACTAGCTCTTACGTCGTGCTCACCTCAATTTACGTTGTGCTCATATATGACAGTTGGTTTGTGCATTAGCTAGCATTTTTAGTGTTACAATACAAAAATTTTACTATGGTGTTTATGTTGAAATAATAAAATTCTTAAAAATTAAATTTTTTTTCGAGAAATTAGATTTATAAATGTAGTAAAAACAAAGAATAACCTCAGGAGTTTATGAGAGGAATATTTATTTTGTTTTTCTACTGTATTTTCGTCATTTAATTTACACCGAAATATATTAACATTGGTTTTTCTGTTGAAAATTTGCAACACTGTAGAATTGTAAACAATCGGGAATTCTAAACAATTACAATGTGAAAATTTTGAGTTATGTTTATCAAGTGCCTGTTTTTTAATGAATGCATAATTTTCAAATCTGGATTTAGTGCAAAAATAATAGAATACATTCTATTCTTTTTTTCATTCTATTGCATTCTATTATTTTTGGATTTAGTGCTAGTGGAGCCAGCTCATATAGCCGCAATATCCGCATGAACTTTTGTCCCAGCTTCATTTTGGTGCGTGATTTGAAATCTCTTCATATCTATAATTGTAACATGTAAGGAAGTGCACATGTGACAATTCAAATGTTAAACTAATTACTTTATCCATCCATTTAAACAACTAACGGTAGGGCCGTTGGAGTTTAACAAGCCGCTCCCATTCCTGTTCACCCTATATTGGGCTGGAGTTAAAAACAGGGACACCTCTAGCTAATTCTGAAATTGTTCCATTCCATGTCCCGCACCAAAACTTCAAATTGTAGCGATGTCGTAAATTGTACGCCATATCTTAAGAATTAATAAAATATTTAACAAAAATTGTTGTAATTATTTATTATTTGTTTGAAAACAAACAAATTTCTTCTTTCTTTTATATCCATATTATTTATCCATATTCACAATTGTATACTTTGTGTGTATTGTTAAAGGATGTTTCAAGGATTACAAGAAAATAATGGGAAGCAACGAATTTTTAGCAAAGCTCTATAAATCGAAAAGAAACAACGTAGAAAAGAAAAATTTTTCTTCGCGAAAATACACCCATTTTCTCCAGAAAAAAACAGTTTTTCAAAATAACATTATATAATATATTTTTATGCATTTTATAATACAATAAAAATATAAATGTAATATAAAAAATCCTAAAAGATAAATATAAAAAATAAGCAATAACCTGCAAAATATTTCATATTTAAATATAATAAAAAAAATCATAAAAGATAAATATAATTTCAAAAGTAAGCAATAACCTACAAAATATTTCATTTTTAGCAAGAGACGACACCAAGACGACACCTAAGAGGCTGTCGTCATATTTGACAGCACATGTCGGTGTTTGTCGTCTCTGTGAATAGGTTTTTGCTCACCTCCAAACTACGTAACACACGACACCATGTGTGTGTTATCATTAAATATCAAAGCTAAGACACCTCGTCGTCTCTGTGAATAGAAAAAGACGACAAACAGCTGTTTTAGACGACGACGACAGTTAAACGTGACTCTCTGAATAAGGGGGTTAGTTTTTTACGAGTTGCAGGGGGGTACCGGCACTTCTAGTGTAGCCACTAGTTGACCTAAGACACCTCGTCGTCTCTGTGAATAGAACAAGACGACAAACAGCTGTTTTAGACGACGACGACAGTTAAACGTGACTCTCTGAATAAGGGGGTTAGTTTTTTACGAGTTGCAGGTGGGTACCGGCACTTCTAGTGTAGCCACTAGTTGACCTAATGTTCGAAATTAGGTATTTTTTTGGTTTTGTGGGATTTTACTTGATTAGATATAGATTGCAATTGCCTTCGATTTGAAATCAGCAGCAAAATTTGAGTATTTATATTTACATTATTTATATTATTATGGTATTTTGTTATAATAGTTATGATTCATATAAACTAATTGTTTAACGAATATTATATTGAAATCCCAATAAACTAAAAATTCGGCAAGCAAAGACGACATCTTCGAAAATAGCGTGAAGTTCGATCTGGTCACGCGTTTTGGCTGTCACTTAGTTCGAACTTAGCAAAATATCAAAATTGATTCGATATTCCCCTCGTAACTAAGTACCACTAATACCCACGTTTCCATAAGCTAGAAGTGGATTTCGACAGTACGTCAAGTTCTTCAAAGTGCTTATAAGTACTACTAATCAGGCCTACAGGTAATCGTTCATGAATATAATTTTTGGATTCGTCTCTCTAAAATTTCCATGTATGGAAAAAGATATTATTATTATTATAATATGAGTCGTGGGGGTGTCGTGCAAGGGGAATAATGAAATTTAATTTAAAATTTGTAAATTTTTAATTCTTTATAGATAGAATTAGAATTTATAAATTTAATATTTTATGGGATAAGCTATAAAATAAAATTTTATAAGTTATTAATTAAATTAAATAAAGTAAGTTTAGGTGAAAATTGAATGGCCGCAGTATCTTAACTGTGCAAAGGTATAAAAGGCTAATAGCCATTAGCCTTTTTATTGAAGACTGGAATGAATGGTCGGACGAGATATTAACTGTTCCATTTATAATTTTTATACAATTTTATTTTTTATTTATTTATTATTTTTTTTTTCTATTTTTTTTTGTCTGTTCGACATTTAAAATCCTTACATGATCTGAGTTCAGACCGTGAACCATGTTGGTTAAAAATTTGCATATATTTTAGTACGAAAGGACTAAATATACATATAAATGATATATTTCAAACAATGAATATAAGTAATGCTGTTTTGGCAGATTAGTGCAATAAATTTAGAATTTATTTATGTAATATACTATATGTATTATAGATATTGTAGTATGTGTTTTTATCGATAAAGTGTTATCTTTTATTAGAATATAAATTTTACTAGTTTGCGTTATTGTAGGAGTGGGTATTTTAATACTTTTAGAATAATACTGGGAGCGGTCCGCCTACTTTTACACTACTTATAGAGTATAGCTCGTGAAAACAAATTTATTACCACGGAAATAAACTTTAAACACAATAATAAAACTACTAAGCTAGTTATTTTGTTTTGAAAACAGGTAACGACCACGTTTACTATTTATACAGTGGCGTAGCTAGGACTCATGGAGCCCGGGACGGTTAATCAACTTGCAGCCCCAAAAATTCCTAGAGTTCAATAAGTCAACACTGGATTCCCAAAACTGCTGCCCTGGAAATTGTACCTCCCGAGGCGAACCGCCACCCGCGCCCACCCTAGCTGCGCCAGTGTATTTATATCCTTCTGTGATTATAAGGTAGCTTTCCTTATAACCACATATTTCCTCTAGTTTCAGTTTGTATTTCACTTGTATTATTCTCTTGCAATAAAAAATCTAAATAAATTAAAAATTTAAATAAATACAACTTTTAGGTGTAGGGTATCTAAGATTCTGCCAGGCAGAATATAGCACTCCTATTGGTTTATTTCTCTTTTTGTATAAATATGTATTTATTATATTTATATTATTGTATATTAAATATTTTTTTTTTTCTTTGGGGATGTTATTTTTTTTATGTTGCACTAGAATAGGGGTTTATACTGTAATAGTAGCAAGATGATATTTTCTACGAATGTTTTCTATGCATGTAAATATCAGCGATAAAGAATAGGTTTGACAGCCCCAACTGTAGTTACTTTTATTTTCTTTAGTTAAATACTATGAAATGCTTTCTTCCACCGCTGTCCCTATAAAAGTTGTGTCTCAAAAAGTTACTTCTTTTTTACCGCATATCATAACTTGAAGAAAGGCCAAGCACATAATGAAGAAACTACAAAAGCAAAATGGATTGAAACGTTGGAACTCTGCTATCGATATTGATGTTTCTGCTCTTACGGCTGGAAGTCGTAGCCGAATATACAGTTGGTGAGTAATAACATAATTATTATAATAAAAAAACCAAATAAATAAAATTTAACTAACTTTAGTTGTTTATTCGAATTTCCGTAAAACTTATTTTATTCCTTTTGAAATATAGCAATCGTTCAGTCAGTTCAGAGCAAGAAAATTCGGAGCATTCGGAAAAATCACCACTGGTGAACGAGAGGTTAGACAATCTTGCTAAACTCTTTAGCAAATCGATGCCTGCTGAATCTCGAAGTAGGCATACCATAGATTCAGTTCTAATCACAAGGTTAAACCAACTTTTAAACCACTTTCATCTTTTATAATAACATATATGGACATATATTTATGATTATAAGAGTTTTTAATATACTGTAGTAAAATTTCGAACAAATCCTCTTCGGTTTCACATAGAGCTATTCAAGTGGACTTGAGTAGAGTAGAAGTAAATTTTAAGTAGAGTGATAGAAAATGGCCCTTCCACCTAACCGGGGGTTAGGAAATTACCCTTAAATAGATTTTTATACAAACACTTCAACTTTGTTGTTGCTGTATTTTTTTTACGGAAATTTCACCAACAACAAAATTTCTTGCAGCTCTCTTTTGGTTTCAGAGTTACATACCCTTGAAGTTTGAAAATTTTGGGTGTGTATATCCTTACTTATGGGGGATACCTCTATGTTATTGATATCGTATCTTTCATTTATGTAAAATAATATTTTATCGAAAAAAGATTACTTTTGAAGAACAATTCATTTTAACATTGTTTTATACTTATATTATGTTGGCACTAGACCAAAATTAGGCAATTTCGCTGCTTACCACAATTTCGGCTGAAATTGAGAATAAAGTCCACAAAAGAAAAAATTTTCAGCGCTCTGGCTCGCTCAAAAGAGCATTTGCTTACGAGAGCACGAGCGAGTCGGAGCAAAAAACAATAACATCAGTGAGCAGCTCCGTGCTCACTGCTCAGATCAGTTGCGAGCAGTGAGCAAGTGAGCAGCTCCCAAAGACTACAAGACTGGAAACTCCTCTTATTTCGTGAGAGAGCTCAAAAAAATGTCCGTCCGCGTTTTCACATACAGTGTATGTGAATTTTATGGTGAAATTGCCGACTTGTTACAAGCTAAAACAGGCTATCACAAAGCATGATATCTGAAAAGGCAAACCGTTTTGCTTTGTTACCACACCGCCACAAAATGATGGGGTGAGTTAGTGGCAGGGATACCAATGACACAGCTTTATTACTAATTATTTTTTTGCTTTTTAAGTAAACATTAATAGAAAAACTACTTTCCATTTATGAGTTCTAGAGGTTTTGACGATTTCTAAGCTGTTTGGAAATATTAAAAAGTAATGTAAACTTATTTATTTTTGTAATTTTTCATTTCTCTTTTATTTAAATTAAAATGTGTTAACACAAATAAATTTACAATTCATTTATTTAAATTAAAATTAATTAAACATAAACAAATTCTCAATTCATGCATTTAAAATTAAATTCGTTTAAATTAAAGACCAAAAGAACTAAAGTCACAATTCAGTAAATATTAAACTAAATCAAAGATCAATATTCAACAAAACATGTTGAATACGTTGGCATCTCTTTCGGCTAAAAATACGCGTGGTAGGTTAAAAACAGCTGACTAAATTTGTGAAATGAGTAATTTTTATGAATTTTAACTTCGTTTTACTTGCAAAATATTCAATATTGTGCAACTATAAGACTTAAAAAGGTTTCATGTACATTTCTAGAAGCGTGCGTTGCTTTTCAAACTGGCTTCTTGGTCTTTTTTACGTATTTGAAAAATCATTATTCTGGCTTATTGCTGTGAAGAGGAACAAGAGTGGCATTCCTCTCTCAAAATATTTTGTAAACAAATTCCCGGACTGTCAAAATTTGTTCCCGAACTGTCAAAATTACATGCGTTTTGTTTTTGTAATCTACGACACCCAAGCCTGATTTCACCAACACATTCAAAGCGAAAAAAGAGTTTCCAGTCTTGTAGTCTTTGGCAGCTCCGTGCTCAGAGATAGTGAGCAGCTCCGGCTCCGATCAGCTTCGACCCGATATGAATTGTTTGAAACAAATTTACAAACAAAATTTGGCTACATTTCTTTTGCAGCCAGAAAGAGATAGCAAGTGACGCTTTATCTTTTGACGGTATTATTCACCAACATTTTTTGCAAGCGATTGCCACCATTAGTAGACGAAGTGAAAAATGTGGGCATAAATTTATTTCTGTGGGTATTTTTATGTGATTGCAGAAATTTGATTAAAATATTATTTAATTTAGTTTAAATATTATATTATTTATATAGTTTTCTATATTTGTAAAATTTATTATGAAAAAAAGATATAAAGGATATTTTTTTACTTCTTTATTAGATGACAATTCTGAAAATTATAGAGATCATGCTGTTGCCACACCACCATTGAGATAAGAGTCAAGGGGCGTTACCGATTTTTCATTGTGTTCAGTTCCCCAGTAGGCCTATATCACCCGTGCACATGCAACTACAATTACAAAACACACTAAATTTATTAATACTAATTACTAATATTAACTACTAGTTAATACTAAAATAAAAAATAAGTAAATGTTATGTAATACATGCAAAACCTTACTTCATGCAGACCACCGGGAAATGATTTAATAGAAATAGATTAAGGGGAAGAATGCAAGTCGCAAGTGGAAGCAAATGACAATATATTTACAACAAACTCGTTTTGTTAATTTATGTGTTATGCGCAAAATCTTATTTCTGAAATCAGGTTCGAAAATACTTCTATGAAAAACTTCTATTAAATTATTTGTTTTTGTAAAATTTGTATTTAAACTCACCGTTTTCAGTCGAGTCTTCGAAACCCACCCGTCAAACATACCTTTGTTTATCCTTTTGGCGGATGAGTTTGCATAGAAAATTTATAGAAACAACACGCGGCTGTCTTTTTGTTCTAATTTTCCAATCTCGATATCTCTGGTCTTGGCTGCATTAATTGTTATGCTATTTTCGCATATTTTCGAGTGGTCAAATATGTAAAAAATATTTGCAAGTACAATAATACAATGTATTACCGATTGGATCATCCAATCACAGTTTAGTTTAAAAAAAGTTTGTATAATATTGATAAGAAACCCTCGCCCATAGATTTTTGTTATAAAAGGATAATAATTCGTTTAAAAATGAGAACCTAAAACTGGCACATCTTTTCTTTCTCAGGTCTTTGGAATATGCTGCCGGCCTTATATCAAATATTAACAATATATTTGCTTAACTAAGACCCATATCATACTCTGCCGGCCAAGCCAAAGACTTACAAAAATAAATATCTATCAAAAAAGAACGATATAGAATTAACGTATATTGGATATATTTAACCTATATATTTATCTCAATATTAAAAGAGTAGAATATGTATGTAGAATAAGAATCTATAGTATGCAGAACTTTAAGTGAAAATGCATTTCGAACCTCACAAGCAAGTAAGTACAAAAAACTTCTAATACAGATTTTACTGTATAATTATCATTAAGTATAAGTATCATTACGCAACACAAAATATTACGAAAAATGATTATGAAAATTTCCGCAATTACGCAACACACACAATTACGAAAAAATACCGCGCGATTTTTCACAACTATTTTTCGCAGGCGGTGCTTTTTTTTATAACAACTTAACGAATCTTTATTAAAGTCGCATAAGTTTTATTTTCTTGAAAAGTAATAGTTTTTCGAAAAAATATTATTTCACATAAATGAGATATCATTTGAATACTTTTAAAACGATATCAATAGCATGGAGGTGTCTCCCACAAGTATTGCTTTTTTAACGTGTTTTTTTTATTCGCCGTTTACCAATCTCTCAAAAAATTTTTTATAGGGTTTACATCAGTTTAGGGTTAGGGTTAGGGTTTACATTTAATCTCTAAACCACAACTTCGCCAGCTTTGAAGTGCGCTTTGTATCATTGTCCTGCTGCAAGATCCAAGATGCAACGAAGTGCTTTCGTGCCGGTGTGAAGCTCGCCGGATGTTCACAGTCCTTTCTCCGTCCGTTTTTCCTTATACTATATTCTCCAGTGGGGTTTCTTAAATTCTAATGCTTTGCGGTCTGGTCTAGGAAAAAAGCGAAATGTGATCTGCTTCAACTGGGGGGCGAGAAAAATACCATCTGGAAAGGCGATTTAGCATTCCCGGCGCCTCCTGACGAAGTTGAGGTGAGAAAGTGGGTCTATCGCTTGAAGGTTCTCCCGAGCTCGCCACCTGTCTGGACTGCACTCGGAAAGCTTATGAATCGGACCTCTCGCGGTTGTCTTGTGTATTTGGACGGACAGTCGACACGAGGTTAGCGAGATAAGTACATCACAGTTTGTTGTTCCATTCGATTTTTGATTATTGATTGGATGGGAAAAGAATATACTGGAGAGGGTGAAATCTTGTCCAATGCTGTGGTACTCTCTGCGCGATAGTGGTGCGACGGCCACGGTTGGACACAACCGAGGCAGTCGACCGCCAGTCCGACACAGTCGTGGGACTTGTCCCAATATTCTCCACTCACGAGTGTGTACGTGGAATGGATGCCACCGTCGGACGCAACCGAGACGTTCAGCCACACTCAGCCTCTCTGACGAAGAAATCTGATTAAGAAAAAAAAGTATTTAAAATATTTATTTGTTTAAACGACTTAATAATAGCGTATTTCTACAGCAATTCTCTACGCAGCCATGTGTATCCATTTATGCATATTCATGCATCTTCTAAATTACCACTTGCGTTTGTTTACATTATGATTCTGTACAAACCAAAAGTTTCTAAAAGTCCGTTGAGATAAAGAAAAAGAACATCAAAGAGCAAGAGTACGAAAATCAGTTAATAAAAGCAATAAAAAGTAAATTCACCTTTTGCAAATTGCATTCTAGCTTTAGCTAGAATGTATAGCAACAGATGTATATTAATTATAATTAAATTTCTCAAACATTTTATTTGTGAAACGTTTTGAAAAATTTTAAATTTACTTTTTTTGTGTCTCATTGTATTTATATTCCAACGAAAAATTCTGCATCTTTAATTATAATACAATTTCAAAAGTTAGTTGTAATCGCTTGGTAACTGAAATGATAATGAAAGAAATGCCATTGCCACAAATTAATCCGCCATCTACATAAAGCCTAAATACGGCACTAAATTCTTTGATTTCTGCATAAAAACACATACGTCAGCTGAGGATTGCTGAAAACGTAATTAAGTAAAAGCTGTCTGGATGCCTGTTTAAACCATATAAACTTTTTTAAGTAAGCATACTCATCATACTCCTTAAAACCATATGGTTGCTACATGAAGATAGTTTCCTCAATATCAACGTTCATTTGTCCATTAGTCTGGAACTAAAATCCAGGTTTTATTTTTATGAAATGCATTGATTTTCTGAATAATTACTGCCAATTTTTAGAATCAATATTTGTAGGTTAAAATTCAGGAACACAAAGCTCAGCAATTTTTGTGTATATATTTTCATTGTGAGATATAGAATCTGGAATTTCTTTATGTTCTTATACTATCACCGTTCTCTTCTTCTCTTTCTCAAAAATCAATTTACTCTTTGAATACATCCATTTTATCTTACCTTTCCTTATGCAGCTCTTTAATCTCATGCAGCTTTTCTTTATTTTCCTTAAAAATTACCTCTTATTATCAATATTTTTTTGAGTCGTAAATTCGGCATGCTTCATGGTATAAAATGATCAGGCATGGTAATATGAACGTCGCTTTCAAAAACCTTAGATGTGCAACTGAAGGATTGATGCCGAACCATTTCTCATATGGCGTTATTCCAGCAATAATATCTGTTGCGTTTCGATTTGCAGCCCAGAGATGCAGAGAGTTACTTTTCATACAACATTGTTTTAGAACTCTCCACAATGGCTCTATTTTGTCTTTCAACACAATTTTTCTGTTTAGGCGTCCTGGGAGTATCTGATCTCAGCTTCATCATTTTGTGATCATCAGTTTCTACCTCAGTGTAAAATAACTATACTTTTTACAATACTTCTGTTTTATGTTTCAGAAAACAATATCTGAAAAACTCATCCTTTAACAACAACATTAATAATAAAATTAATTTATAATAAATACGGAGAACAAAAACGATTTCATAAACTATTTGCATCCACTTGCAGACCAAATTTAAAATACCAATATTCCGCATTAGACGTTGGAAATGGTGTAATGGAGCGCAGTCCTCGGGAACGAGCATATAGGGATCAGGCCTTACATGCCACACAAGAATGGATTCGCAACTCGAAAGGACGCTATGAGATAATTGCCCACTTGGATGAAATTGGTTCGCGTCGTTCCAAGAACTGGTTCTTGGTGAATGACTTTTCGGTGTGTAGAAATTTTAAAGTTGCACAACGAACTATTCTTAGCTTACACCCTATAGGTACGTACGGACCGTTTAATGACATTGCTGCCATTGCCAACAGACTACGTAGCCTTATATAATTTACCTCAAAATGGGTGTTCAAGAGGAATTTTTATGGAGTTACTGGGCTCTTTACATCACCCATATATCTACCCGGTATTAGATTTGGACTTCTTACGCATAGCTTCGACTAATTATGCTTGTCTTGTGACTCCTTTTAATTCACGAGGGTGTCTTAAGGATCTCATTTACAAAGTTAGTAAATATACAAGAAATTATATGATTGAAATATAATTTCACACCAACAGGCACAGTGGAATGAACCATGGGTACGCAAATACACCCGTAAACCCTGCGGCTTACCATCCAATCAGATTAAACGTCTAGGTAGACAAATTCTTGAAGCTTTGCTGTTTTTAAAAGAGCGTGGTTTTCCGTTGCATGGGCATCTGCACAGCGGCAATGTAATTTTGCAGAATGGTGCTGCACGGTAAGAATTTTAAAAACTTGCTGAAATTAATGAAAACAGAAATGAAAAAGTAAAACGTACATAAAAAAAAATAATTTATATATATTAATATAAAAAAATTGTATTGTATTAAATTATAAATATTAATATAAAAAAAATTGTATTGTATATGCACAACTACTTGTACGTTGGAGTATTAACTAATACGAATATTAAATTACCACTTACAATATTTTTAAGACTTTCCGGTGTGGAGAACGGATTACTGGGATTAAGCTCACGTGTAAACGCGGTCCTATGGTCACGTTCTACAACCGAAATTGAAAACATAGACATTGTGTGTTTCGGTCATTTACTTTATGAAATGTGTACTGGGGTAGAGCTAACAACACCCAAACCGTCCATGAGAATGCTCGAAATGGAATTAGACAGTTATCCACAGGTTAAAATTTGCCGTTTTGACGCGATGTATTTTCATTCGTTAATATATATTTCTGTTTTTAGATTTTGGAGATTTTAGGCCTGATATTTGACCCGCCAGCAGGTGTTCGTCCATCAGTAGAGGAATTGGTGTTATGCGATTTATTTAGAAGCATAGACCTCCGTGAGTTAAGGGGTCCTTGTTTTAGTGTAAGTTTATTCTGAAGTCATTAGCCCACTTAATAAAAAAAAGTTATTTAAAGCAACTGCAAAAACACAAAATTTCTTTCCTCACAGACTATTAAGCCTAGTCTGAGTAGGTCTACTCTGAATTTACTAAAATCTGTTAAGAAGCTTCAGTGTGCATCACTAAGCAGACCATTGAGCGAATCGAGCTCCCCGTGCACATTGCCATCAACATCTCGTGACCAGCGTTCTGGGTAAGGTTTTCAAAATACATTTACTTTAAAACTAGTTAAAATAATTATTTAAACAGAATTTGTCCGAAAACAACCAAAATTATCATATAAAATAAAGTTAATTCTTTACAAATTAATTATTTACCAAAACATATCCAAACTCGCAAAAACACTACATCTTACTACATTTGTATTTGCATTACATACTATAATAGTTAGGTTTTGCCATTGCGGGCCCTAGACAAAACAAATACAAATTTCTTTAAATTAAAAAAATTTATTTATTCATTATTTATTTATTCAATATTAAACTAAGCATCAAGCTTTATAGTTAGTAAATCTAAATACAATGTAAATGTAACATAAAATGTATTGTACATAATAACAAGTGATCATGAAGAATTATTAACTGACAAAATTTTAAAATTTTTTGTTTAGTTAGATGCATGGAATCAGATAGATTTAGAACAGCAAAGACTGAATTGAGATCTGCACAAGCTGTACGAAGTGGCTCTTGTTGAAGATATGAAGATCTGCAGAAAGGTAGATGGAGAAGTTCATAACTTCTCGATGAATGGCGTGATATAGTGATTCGAATATTACTTAAAAGATACGCACTATCCGTAGTACCATAAAGTAGATTCAGGATAAAGGAGACGTTAAGCATTATCCTTCGATGAATCAATGATTTTATCAACTTAAGTCGGGACTCGTAACGAGGAATCCCAATGTAGATTACGTAAAAAAACAGTAGAAACTGCTTTTGTACGGCTTCAATTTGTGAGATATAGCAGCCATAGTTTGGGGTCCAAACTGGTGAAGCATAGTAGTAGGTATAGGCCGGTTCTGGCACAACTGAAATTTGGGTGCTATGCGTTGTGTGTGTTAGAGTGAGATGGCACTATACGGTTGTGTGGGAGGGAGTGAGGGAGGAGTGAGAAGGAGATATAAATATCCTCCCGGGAGGGAGGAAGAGGAAGGGGAAGAACGGGGCGTGTCAAAAGTGGGCGTGACAAAAGTGTGCGCGACGAAAGTGGGCGTGGCAATAGGGCGTGTCAACGGGGCGTGTCAGAGTGGGCGTGGCAAATGGGCGGATCAAAAATGGGCGCTAATAAGTGGGCGTGACAAAAGTAGGCGTGACAAAGTGGGCGTGTAAAAACGGACAGACTGAAAGACGGACATACATACAGACGGACGTACAGACGGACATATAGACCGACGGACATACATACATACATATAGACCGACTGACAGACATACATAGCTCGGCGTGCTGACTGTTGCGAGTGTGGGGTGTTCCTCTGCCTTGATCTCTGCCCGCTTGTGTATCGTTGTGATACTTGAGATTGTTGTTTTTGTTTGCGTTTGCGTTTTGGGGTGTACTCTTTGTTGTTGGAACTTTTATTTCTTTTTTATTGCTCTCATTTAATTGCTTTTCTTAATTTTGCTATGTGGTTGTTGTTGTTGTAGATTTAGTAAATCAATTCTGAGCATTTCAAGTGTCGGAATTGGAGTTGACATTTTCGGTACTTTCTGTTTAGGAATATTTCTCATGGTCTGACAGACAGACGGACGGACACACTGATAGACAGACGGACATACATACATATAGACAGACATACATACATACATATAGACGGACAGACATACAAACATATGGACGGACAGACTGACAGACAGACGGACATAAATACATATATACCAACAGACGGACATACATATAGACGGACAGTCGACGGACGGTCGAATAGACAGATGGACAGTGAACATACATAAATTGAATTATTCATAAATCCAGTGTCATAGTTAGCTAGGAGATCAGCTTGATGGCAAAAGTGGTTGGCGGGAAGAGGAAATGGGAAAGTGTAGGGTGGGAAGACGAACAGACATAGACACATACATACATATAGACGGACATACAAACATACATACATATAGACGGACATACAAATATACGTACATATAGACGGACAGACTGACAGAGACAGTGAACATGCACGAATTAAAATTCTTTCGTTTATTTTATTCATGTTCTTGTATGAGTTTGGCTTATGGTGTTTTTTTGTATATGAAATATTCTTGCTGTGTTGTTTTATTTTTAGGAATAGAGACGCTTGTTAATGATATTGAAGTGTAGAGGAGAGGATTGAGTAGGTAAACCTAGGATGCTCCATTTATTCTCCTTCTTCATTGTATAGCTTCTGTTAGAATAAGCATTTGATGCTCGTGCGAGAAGAGTTAATACAACAAATGTAGGGATTTCTTTTTATACACATGAAGTAATATTTTGGCGAAGATGTACAATGTTTATGCTTTTGCGTTAGGAATATGCTTGGGTATGCTATACTTGTTTTTCTTTTATTTAATCTAGTTTTTATTTTATTTCTTTTCGGGTGTAGATTTTTTTTTTCTTGTTATATAGATACTAAATGAACATTTCAAGTTCATTTTGGTTTGTAGCCTCATAGGTTATTACTAATATGGATTATTTAATTTAATGGTTAGCTAATCTACTATACACTTATGGAACAATTTTCTGTATGAGTTTGCTTAAGTTGTTCTTGTAGGACTTTGATTTATGTTATTGTTGTTGTAGTAGTAGACGATTTATTCTTGCGGTGTTGTTGTTTTTATTTTTAGGAATAGAGACGCATGCTGTCGATATTGAACTAGTAAAATGCAGGGCTTAAGCAGTTAAATCTAGAATATGTTCTTATAGTATTCTTATTTTAATTCTTGTTTTCTTTGCTGTAGGATAACAATTTAATTAATTGATAGTTAATTTTAGTGTAGGAGAAAGACTCACATATTTTAATCGCTTATTATTTTTTGTCTTTTTGTTTTCATACTGAGACATTTAGAAAATGCTATGATTATATTTTGAATATGGTTGTATAAAGTTCATAAATTTCAATATGACTATATGGATTAATGAAAATTTGATGACATGATTTTTGCTGTAATTTGTTTGTAATATATTTTTAATTTCAGTGTTTTAAATAATATTTCTTTAACGCTAATTATTATTGCTTTTAGGTGTAAGAGATTTGTTTGATAGGGTTTAGTTAGTTAATGAGCGATGCGTTTGAGAAAAGAGATATTGAGAGATGCATGTTATTTATGTTGAAGTGTAGAGGCTTGAGTTGGTAAAGCTAGGTTGCCATTCTTACTTCTATTTTATTTTTCTTCTTCTTTTTTCTTGTTCTGTTTTCATTACTATTATTATTGCTTCTTATTCTTTTTCTTCTTTTTCCGCGTGTATACAAATCATAAAATAGTCATATAAAGTATAAGCAAATAGTCAAAACGTTATTTATATATTCGTCCTCAACGAAACAGTTAAGCACTCTTCAACGTATCACATCTAACTCTAAATTTGAAAGAAAAGACGGACAGCCTAACAGAGGTAAAGGACAGGCGGATAGTCTAGATGTAGCGACAGAGACGGATTCAGATTGTTGGTAGGATTTTGGGTGGGACTATGCTTAGCGTATTCATTATTATTATTATTCATTTATATTGTTTATCGTAATTTTCGGATGTTTAATACATATAAGTAGAATTTGAACATATAAGTACAATAAGTTAATATAGTAGATGTAGATATATAGTAAAAATATAATATATATATATAGTAAATGTATCATGTTGTTGTTGTTGTTGAAATTTTTAAGGCTAATCTAGCAATAGACTGATGAAGCAGTAGAACCGGGTTTGTAGGAATTTTGCTCGTGTAATTGTTGTAGGAGTTTGGTTTATATTGGTGCAGTAGTAGACGATTTACTCTTGCTGTATTGTTGTTTTTTTTTTGTTTTTTAATTTTAGTAATAGAGATGCATGCTGTTGATATTTAAATGGTGACATGCGTGGCTTAAACAGGCAAACCTAGGATGCCATTTTCTTCTTCTTCTTTTTATTCGTTGTATAGATTCCGTTAGGATAAGCATTTAATGTGCGTGTGAATTTTTATGTCGATGAAAGACACACATATTTTATTCGCTTATTGTTTTTTTCTTTTTTCTTTTATACTGACACATATAGAAAATGTTGAGTAGATTTTCAACATGATTATTGTTCATCAATTTGAATATTACTATACTATAATACTAGTACTACTACTAATGGTTTCATGAGCATATGATGATATGATTTTCCTTTCATTTCTTCTTGTAATATATTTTTTTTAATTTCAGTGTTTTAAATAATATTTCTTTAGAGCTGATTATTATTGCTTCTAGGAGTAAAAGATTTGTTTGATAGGGTTTAGTTAGTTAATGAGCAGTGGGTTAGTAAACATATCTTTAAGAAAAGAGATATTGTTGTTGTTTAAAATTTTAGGAATAAATTTGTAATTAAATTTTGTCTAAATTATTAAATTTTAGGAAACAAAAGCCTCTTAACATTGAAGTAAAGACATGAGAGGCTTGAGTTGGTAAAGATAGGATGTCATTCTTAGTTAGTTAGTTAGTTAGTTTAGGTGGCGCCCTGCACCCGCGGCTTGGGGGCAGGGCTAAGTAGCACAGGTGTGCCATTTTAAAACCACGTTGAACTATAGCCAGTGTGGGTATGCAGGAGCGATGTGCTGGCGGACTTTACAGCCATTTCGTCCTGTTCAAGAAGGATAGGAGACTGTCAAGCTTGACGTTGGGTAACTTGTCCAAGTTTTTGAAAGAGGGTTTCCCTAGGAGTGCCATTCTGCTGCGAGATAAGGCAGGGCAGGTGCAGAGGTAGTGCTCTACCGTCTCTTCCTGGCTAGGATCCAGACAACTACGACAGAACGACTTGTAGCTGTGGCCCAGCCTACCTGCATGCCGTCCTACCAGCCAGTGGCCAGTCAGTACCGCAATTATTCTGGCAGTGTCCTTCCTGGGTTTAGACAGAAGATAAGTGGTTCTCCCGATGTCGTAGGAGGGCCATAGTTGTTTAGATATTTTGCAGGCCGAATGATCTTTCCATCTGGCTGAGGCCAGATTTAAGTAGTGCTTTCGTATTCCTGCGATTGCCGCCCTGTAGGGAGTACACACTTGTAAGGCGAGGTGTGGATTTAGACCTGCACCTTTCCGGGCAAGTTCATCAGCCATCTCGTTGCCATAGATGTTTCTGTGACCGGGAACCCACAGGATGGTGATGGATGTCCTATTAGAAGTGCTTGCCAGGATATCGCTGCACTGCTGTACCAGCTTCGACTTAGTCTCCACGCTTATCAAAGCTTTGATGGCGGCCTGACTGTCGGAGAAGATACCTATCTTCTGGCTCATATTAATGTTGGCATCTGAGATGGATTTGCAGGCTTCCCTGATTGCCATGATCTCTGCCTGAAATACGCTGGCGTAATCCGGTAGTCTGAAGCTTAGATGTAGTCCCAGTTTCTCCGAGAATACTCCGGCTCCAGTTCCTGCCTCCATTTTGGAGCCATCCGTGAATATGGTGATGTCAAATTCGTTCACCAGCTCGCCCCCAAGCCATGCGGCCCTCGAGGGAAAGATAGCGTTGAATTTGCGGGAGAAGTTGATGGACGGTTTGAGGTAGTATGTCTCTCTCGGAATACTTGTTTTGACCGACTGTTCCAAGATATTACCATGACCGTTGATTCTAGATTTCCAGCAGTTATGTTCCCTTAGCCTAAGGGCACTGGCTGTGGCTATGCTTTTTATCTCTAAATCGACCGGTAAGAGATGTAGAATGATATTTAGAGCCTCCGTTGGACACGACCTCAGAGCTCCCACGGCTCCGACACAAGCCATACGCTGTATCCTTGATAGCTCCTGGCGTTGATAGGCCTTGGATGTAGTCGTCCACCACACCAGGGCTCCATAGGTTAAAATAGGCCTGACAACCGCTTTTTAGGTCCATAATGTTACTTTCGGCTTGAGGCCCCAGGTTTTACCGAACATTTTTTTGCAGGCATAAAAAGCCGCGAACGACTTTTTAATCCTTTGTTCGATGTTTGCTTTCCAGTTTAATTTGCTATCAAGAATAAGACCCAAATACTTAGCCTGCCTTGATAGCTCGATTTCGGTTCCATCCAGCCGAGGAAGATTAAACGTTGGGATCTTGGTTCGCGTAGTGAATAAGACCAGCTCTGTCTTGTTTGGATTTACTGCTAGGTCGCAGCTGGTTGCCCATAGACAGATTTTTCCCAAGGCCCTGGTCATTATCTCACTCAGCATTGATGGAAATAGGCCTGATACTAGTATGACTACGTCATCCGCGTATGCTACGGCCTTAACACCGCTGTTGTTAAGCTTTTTTAGTATGGTATTAACCACCAGTAGCCACAACAGCGGTGATAGAACCCCACCTTGCGGAGTGCCTCGTTGAATGTGTCTGGTCAACTGCAGGCCACCCCACGAAGCCTCGACTATGCGTGTGCTTAACAGTGATGAGGTTCAGTTTCGAATAGTTTCGTCGATGCCCAATTCCTCCATTGAGTCACGAATACTGCGTAAACTGACGTTGTTGAATGCACCTTCTATGTCTAGAAAGGCCGCCAGTGTGAATTGCTTAAAGTAGAGATTGCGTTCAATGGTACGTACTACCTCGTGCAGCGCCGTCTCCGTGGATTTGCCCTTGATGTAGGCATGTTGGGCTGATGAGATGGAGTCCAGATTTAGACCACCCCTTATCTCAGCATCCAAAATCCGCTCTAGGGTCTTTAGGACAAAGGATGATAGGCAAATCGGCCTATAGTCCTTGGCCGATTCATGGCCTGTCCTGCCTGCCTTTGGGATGAAGACTGCAGTAGCCTTCTTTCAGCTTGCCGGAATGTGACCTAGGCGGAGGCTGTTCCGGGAGATAGGTATAAGCCAGGGCATAATCACCTCCTCGGTTTTTTGGAGCACGATTGGCATTATGCCGTCAGGGCCCGGAGATTTGTAGGGAGAAAAGCCGGATATCGCCCAGCTGATTTTAGTTGTGGTTATTAGGGACCCGCTTGCTCCCTCCCTAGGGATGTCGTTTGCGCAGCGAGTTGCTACCCCTGCGTGATCCCTACATCCAGGGAAGTGAGCTTCAACGAGCGTTTCCAGCGAGCTTCGTGCAGAATCCGACCAGGTTCCATCTGGGCGTTTCAGAAACGTGGGATTAGAGTGGGATTTCGATAGGATTTTGGCAAGTCTTGCCGAGTCCTTGACATTTTCAATTGATTCGCAGAATAGCGACCATGACTTACTTTTTGCGTCCCTAATTGCTTTTTTGTAGATTTTAAGGCAGTCTTTATAAGGTGCCCAGTTGCTAGTCGAGTAACTTTGATTGAAAGCCCGCCTGGTTTCCTTTCTCATGTCACTCAACTCCGTAGACCACCAGGGTGGGTGTGTCTTCCTACCCCTGGAGATCGGGCAGGAGATGTTAAATGCAACTTTCATACCCTTCTCGAATTTGTGCGATGCATCCTCTAAGTCTTTTATGCACATTGATTCTGCGGGAGGGTGTTTTAGCTTGGAGGAGAGAATGGACTTGAAACGAGTCCACTCAATCCTTCTCGGATTTCTAAAAGGAGGTGGTCGAGGTAAATCGAGAGAGATATCGAAGAGAATCCTTCTATGGTCTGAGAAGGAAAGATCCTCCGACACCCTCCAGTTTACAACCGACGAGTCGACATTGTCAGAGACGAGAGTGATATCTAGAACTTCCTGCCAGCCGTCAAATTTCTCCGATCGCGGAAAAATGAAGGTTGGGGAATTTCCTCTATTGCTAATACAGAGATTGGAACTTAAGATGTATTGAAAAAGTGACTCACCGCGTTCGTTGATCTCCGAGCTGCCCCATACCGTGTGCCTGGCGTTGGCGTCGCACCCGATGATAAGGCCACAGCCCGTCCGAACTGCTTCCTCTGTGAGGGCCTCCACTTCGACTGGTGGAGCTGGTTGGTCGTGTGCCATGTAGGCAGATGCAATAAAGATCCCTTTACCTGTGGTGTCCGTGAGCTTTATAACCGCTAGATCAGGGGAGCTAAGATTGGAACAGAAGAAAGCGTTAAATGATTTTTTGATTAAAATACATGCGCGCGGTTTATCACAATTTACCTTGTAAAATAGCTGATGCGTATGTAGAGATAGCCCTTTAACTGTGCTGCCTTGCACCCATGGCTCTTGAGAAATGGCGATGTCTATTTCCTCTTCCGCGAGGAAAACAGCCAAATTTTCGGATGCACTCTTGGAGTGTTTTAAATTCAGCTGAGAGACACGCACCATTGATGTTTTTTTTTTAAAGTTTAGGCTCAAGGACGAGGGTGCTTGACATGACGTCCTCCAACCCTTCGATCCCTGCTTCCGCCTCCGCTTGCGAGAAAATTTTCAGCTTGGCATGCCTGATGCCAAACCGAATCTTGAATTCCTGCTTCGAAAGCGATGTCAAGCATTCGTGCGGGAATGTGAGCAGGAAGGATCGTCCATTAGGCTGCGGTTTCTCCTCCCGCAAGACATGCCAATCTCGCATCTCAAGATTGCGGTTCTGAAGCCGTAGACACTGTAGCAACTTGTCCTTGTCGATGGCGATATTGGGGATCCAAATGCGAGCCACCGGAGACCTCGGAACGTCCTTAGCGGGGATAAGCTGCAAGCTTAGCTCGTCCCATGCCTGACTAATCTCGGCCACGCTACGCGTCAGGAATTCAAGTGAGAACCTGTCCTCGCACTTGATTATTCGGCACCCCCTGAAGACATCTGAGGAGTCGAAGAGAGGAGGGGATTCATCTGGGTGACCCAACAGGAAGTCGTTCACCATTTAGTCAGCCGTGCCTCGATTTCTCCCCATCTCTCCTGGATCCTCCGTCCGCTTTTGGTTGTGCCGTCTACCAGCGCTACGTGTAGGTCATTTTTCACGACCGTGCTGAACGCAGACTTGCCGGTGGATAACGATGCAGCCTTGCTAGTGGATGGTGCGTCTTCCAATTCGCTAGCGGCCTTGCTATGCGCCGATCTTGATGACGAGGTCGCTGAGCCTTTGCTCTTCTTGCGAGCATTTCCCGTATCTTCGGCGGATCTGTTGCGCTTAGCGGCAGCCTGTCGTTCAAGGTTCGAACGGAGGTTGGCCTCGCGGTTCTTTGTCATGGTGGCCTGGTACTGACTGTACTCTTCGACCACCGCTGAGTACTTGACTTTGTCAGCAAGGTCTCGGTCGTCCACTTTCCCGGCCTCCTCATTAGCTGCGATCTTGGCCAATATATGGACGGCTTTGGAGTAGCGAGACCTCATGACCTTGCTTTCAGATTTGTTTTTAGATACCGTTCGACCGGTCGGGCTACGACTGGCCTCAACCGTGAACGGCTTGTTTGAAACTACTGTTTCCTGGCTGGAGGCAAGAAGCTCCTCCTCCGAGCTAGTACCGCAGATAGTCTCGCATTTCTTAGAGTTGTCCATGTCGTTTGCTGTGGTCGTCAACAATTGGGAGTCCGTTTTTGGTTTTGTTTTTTGTGTTTGTTCCATCTGTTTCGTACGACTGCCTGCTCGTACGAGCACTCGCAGGCAGTCAAGGCTATAATTAGGGGAAAGGGTCGTCCGCCACGGCAGCGCCCCATACCGTGGTAAGCCCACCGTTACTTCCTGAGGCGGGCCGGTGTCAGGAAGGCTCCGTTATAAGACAGTCGGTATACCCCCTGACTGCCAACCATCCAATGAGCACGGGTCGCGTTACACTCTGGGTTAGGGGTGATGGGTTTATCGACGATCAAGTCTAGATCCGAAGTATTCAGCGGAAGCAGTGGCACCTCTAGCAGGATGTGGTTCCTCACCACGTACTTCGGTCGTGATAAGATAGAGGCTAAGTACCCTGCAGGAGCAGGGGCTGTATTCGCATAATCTTACCCTGCATCTTTTACCAATGCTTACCACCATGTCATTCTTACTCCTATATTATTTTTCTTCTTCTTTTTTCTTTTTCTTGTTCTTTTTTTATTTTATTACTATTATTATTAGTTCTAATTCTTTTTCTTTTCTTCTGCGTATAGCCGAACCATTAAAAAATAGTCATACCAAAATTCAGCTTAAAACTATTAAAAACTATTAAATTTAGCTTATATACTATGAACAATGTTTAGTCTAAATGGTAACAACTTCTTATTTCAATATTAAATGTTAGGGATTTGTGTAGCTTAAATTATTTCTCTTGTAAAGAATTCTATTGAACCAACAAAATAGCTGCTTGAATGAAGCTTGACTACAACCTTTTATACTTTGGAATGGACAATAAGAATTTTCTTTAAGCGATAAAAATACTGGATTTTAGTTAGGGATCATTATATAGTCTATAAATAATAAACCGAAAACGATATCTATATATTCGACCACAGCGAAACACTTAAATACCCTACAACTTATGATGTCTAACTATAAATTTGAATGGAAAATGCTAAGGTAGCGTTCCAACATATTAAACTCTAACTTTAAGGGAAACCTATAATTATTAAGAAACAATAAAAGAACATACATACACAGAAATAGTGAACTCCTACATTTCTGTTAAATTTCATTCGAATAGCTAAATGAGTTCTAATGCGATCATGATTCCAACAGAGAGACGAACAAGGCTTAATCTCAATGAATCTCATATGCACTATAAAATTTTTCATATCATTCTTTTTAGAACATAAATTTAAAATCATTAAAGACCATAGGCATTTAACTCAAAACCCAACTCCAAATTAATAAGACGGAGAAATGAAATAGACATTAATATGGATATATAATATAATGCAAATAGATATAAACACTACTTCTTATTATAATGAGTCACCAGATAAAGGTTCGACAATGATAATAGAAACAATCTTTAGAAACCAACAACAAGGGACTTTGAGCGGAAAAATGGATAGAAAACTCATAGAAACATCTACAATATCGGGCTAGTAATTTTATGAGCCCAGTTGTGTATATCAGTATGATAACATAATTGCAACTCATAAACCAAAATTCACTTAAACATCGACACACTAGCAATATAACTCAACAAACTATTAGCGAAACAATCAATTAAAATTATATTAACTCCTAATAGAGACAAGAAATACATAGTATTCATACTTAAACAATCCACAAATTTAGTTTCTTAAGAAAGCACATACGAAATAATAGACCTACATGCCCACTACAGTAACACAAATATTATCTTAGCATCAGAATCTCCACACAACACATTCAGTGCTACATTAATATCCACTTCCTATCAATAAAAGAAAGGAAATTATTACAATAACACAGCTAGAATTAATAAAATTAAAAAATGAAATTAAAATACTTACTTTAGCTCCAATTACAAAATATATAACTGGAAATATAAATATGTCTATGTCGCAAACAAATAAATGGAGATAGCGGAATAAAACAAACCATTTGAAACAAAATAAAAACATAAGACTCTAATCACGTTACAAAAATAAATATAAATATAATATATCTCATATGCACTATAAAATTTTTCATATCATTCTTTTTAGAACATAAATTTAAAATCATTAAAGACCATAGGCATTTAACTCAAAACCCAACTCCAAATTAATAAGACGGAGAAATGAAATAGACATTAATATGGATATATAATATAATGCAAATAGATATAAACACTACTTCTTATTATAATGAGTCACCAGATAAAGGTTCGACAATGATAATAGAAACAATCTTTAGAAACCAACAACAAGGGACTTTGAGCGGAAAAATGGATAGAAAACTCATAGAAACATCTACAATATCGGGCTAGTAATTTTATGAGCCCAGTTGTGTATATCAGTATGATAACATAATTGCAACTCATAAACCAAAATTCACTTAAACATCGACACACTAGCAATATAACTCAACAAACTATTAGCGAAACAATCAATTAAAATTATATTAACTCCTAATAGAGACAAGAAATACATAGTATTCATACTTAAACAATCCACAAATTTAGTTTCTTAAGAAAGCACATACGAAATAATAGACCTACATGCCCACTACAGTAACACAAATATTATCTTAGCATCAGAATCTCCACACAACACATTCAGTGCTACATTAATATCCACTTCCTATCAATAAAAGAAAGGAAATTATTACAATAACACAGCTAGAATTAATAAAATTAAAAAATGAAATTAAAATACTTACTTTAGCTTCAATTACAAAATATATAACTGGAAATATAAATATGTCTATGTCGCAAACAAATAAATGGAGATAGCGGAATAAAACAAACCATTTGAAACAAAATAAAAACACAAGACTCTAATCACGTTACAAAAATAAATATAAATATAATATATCTATAAATCTGAAATCAAATAAATATAAATAATAATATAAATAATAAAAAATAAATCTGAAATCAAATAAATATAAAAATAGGTAAAAACAAATACTATATGGATAAATAAATATAACGAAATTAATTAAATAAAGCATCTATAAGACACAATTCACTACCACCGAATTCTATAAGAGAGCTCATTTGTTGGCCCTTCTAATCGCGAAAAGACTGAATTTAATATAGACAGTCCGAACGGACTAAATTTTATTAACATATACTCGTATCTGTAAATTATATAAATGACAGTATGAGTACTTGAGGTAGCTATTATTTTTAGATAAATACATTGGGTTCTGCACACATTTTGAGACTGTTTTAAGGCAAAAACCGACCCAATAATTATATTCGATGACATAGCTTGAGGGAAGTAAAACAACATTCGAGAGTACTTTTGTATGGGCAGACACAAATCTATTGATTGCTTTTTACTCATACCAAACATACTCTCATTTATTCAAACATATACAAGAATTCCCAACATGCGCGCATTTGATAAGCGACAATGCTAACATGACTATTATGTTTAAGCAGGATGAAATGAATATGAAGCACATATACAATGATCATGTCGCAATAGATATGGCTTATAAAAATTGATTAATGTATGGGAGAATGTTGGAAAGATAAATATGGATTTCTTGTAACAAAGACAATCCAAGTAATAGTGGACGATATAACAATCGATCGATCGATTGATTGGATGTACGATTGATCGGTTGATGAGGTGGATCAGGTTGATCGGTTGATCAGGTTGATCTGGATGATCGGTTGATCAGGTTGATCCGGTTGATCTGGTTGATCTGGTTGATCGGTTGATCGGTTGATCAGTTGATCGGTTGATCGGTTGATCTGGTTGATCGGTTGATCAGTTGATCAGGTTGATCTGGTTGATCGGTTGATCGGTTGATCGATTACAGTTCAGATTCAGCCGTGTATGTGACTATGTTTTACGTGTGTAGATTTTAGAGTATGGCTCAAAGAAAATGCTCCAGCTATAACAATCTCAAATTTAAAATTGTTATCATCAAACCAACAATTGAGTTTGAAAAGCCCTTAATTCCCGTTACTTGTTCATTTCTATTAAAATGATGTTTGTTAGTACTAGTAGTTATGTAAAATAGTTTTGAAATATGGTCTGCTTTGTTATAATTTGATGCTTCTAATAATAATTGAAGCAATCTAGGTGTAAGTTACCAACTATTATCGGATATTATTATTATTTTATTATGTATTGTGCCAGCGCTATTTCCAATCCTTTGTATGGTTCATATGTGGTATCCAACACATTCTGCTATTCCAATTCGGAATAGAGCATTGATTCAGTAGATTTCTGAACATCTCTTGCAGTATCGAGTTCAGAAAATTAATATTATTATTAATTATTATTTTGTATGGGTTGATGTGTTCACTTCTGCATCTTCCATTTGGGTGAAAAAGTTATCGTCATCTTTATAACTAATGAAAACAGTTTCGTTTGAAAAATCGAATTTCTGGCCTTAGCTATATAATTTGTGTTGGAGTGTTTGATTATTATTTGTTTTTAGAAGTTTTGTGATGGGGCTAAATGTCTTTCTAGTTAATTCTCTAAATCTGCTTTTCCTAATTTTATATGCTTAATTTTTGTATTTCAATTTGTGTCTAGTTTTTTTATTAGATCTTTTAATATTTTCTTATCCATTTTAGTGATAGTAATATCAGAGCAGGTATATGAGCTTTTTGATCAGCTCTTGATTACTTTTCAATCAACTTATGATCAACTCTTGAACACCTTTTAAACAGCTCTAAACACCTTTTGAACAGCTCTGAACGCCTCTTGAACAGCTCTGAACACCTTTTGAACAGCTCTGAACACCTTTTGAACACCTTTTGAACAGCTCTGAACACCTTTTGAACAGCTCTCAACACCTTTCGAACACCTTTTGAACAGCTCTGAACACCTTTTGAACAGCTTTGAACAGCTTAGAACATATTTTGAACAACTTTGTTACAGCTCTGAACAGCTTATGATCAGCTTTGAACAGCTTTTGAAGATCTTTTAACATTTTTTTTTTTTTTTTGACCAATTTTTTAACAGGTATATGAAATGTATTCAGTTGAATGTTATCATACTAATATTAATATAGTGGTAACCAGCGAATTAGTGAATGTCTGTATATATCAAATCCCATTTTATATCGTCCACTATTACTTGGATTGTCTTTGTTACAAGAAATCCATATTTATCTTTCCAACATTCTCCCATACATTAATAAATTTTTATAAGCCATATCTATTGCGACATGATCATTGTATATGTGCTTCATATTCATTTCATCCTGCTTAAACATAATAGTCATGTTAGCATTGTCGCTTATCAAATGCGCGCATTTTGGGAATTCTTGTATATGTTTGAATAAATGAGAGTATGTTTGGTATGAGTAAAAAGCAATCAATAGATTTGTGTCTGCCCATACAAAAGTACTCTCGAATGTTGTTTTACTTCCCTCAAGCTATGTCATCGAATATAATTATTGGGTCGGTTTTTGCCTTAAAACAGTCTCAAAATGTGTGCAGAACCCAATGTATTTATCTAAAAATAATAGCTACCTCAAGTACTCATACTGTCATTTATATAATTTACAGATACGAGTATATGTTAATAAAATTTAGTCCGTTCGGACTGTCTATATTAAATTCAGTCTTTTCGCGATTAGAAGGGCCAACAAATGAGCTCTCTTATAGAATTCGGTGGTAGTGAATTGTGTCTTATAGATGCTTTATTTAATTAATTTCGTTATATTTATTTATCCATATAGTATTTATTTTTACCTATTTTTATATTTATTTGATTTCAGATTTCAGATTTATTTTTTATTATTTATATTATTATTTATATTTATTTGATTTCAGATTTATTCAGAGGTGTACAAATAAGTTTCCGCGGTTTGTCAAAAGATGGCCCCACCAGAAGGTTATGGAGAAATTGTCAGATGTAAAACGTAATATCCCAAGTTTCGTCATCCGGCAACACCATAACCTTAAAGTACTAGTGATTCCGTATCAGCATCACGTAATTTTTTTCCTACAAAAATGTCAAGTTTTGTGCCGAATAAGCATCATTTGCGGGAACAGCTTGTTGTCGTGTATTATGAATTGCTCAAACCAAGCGAAACCATTACTGGAGCTCTCTACCGAACACAATTGATGAGATTGAGTCGGGCACTTAAGGAAAAACGCGCCCATTACTACTCCAGACACGACAAAATTATTCTTTTACACGATAATGCTCGTCCACATGTTGCGGCGCCGGTAAAAACATACTTGGAAACACTCAACTGGGAAGTTTTACCCCACCCGCCGTATTCACCAGACTTAGCCCCTTCTGATTATCACCTGTTCCGGTCGATGGCACATGGTCTGTCTAGGCAGCGCTTCACATCATATGAAGACACCAAAAATTGGGTAGATTTGTGGATAGCGTCAAAAGAGAAGAGTTTTTTCGACGGGGTATCCGAATGTTGCCAGAAAGATGGGGAAAAGTAGTGGCAAATGATGGAAAATACTTTGAATAAAACGTAATGTACTGTTCCTTCACAATAAATTCCTAACTTTTTATAAAAAACCGAAGAAACTTATTTGTACACCTAATAGATATATTATATTTATATTTATTTTTGTAACGTGATTAGAGTCTTATGTTTTTATTTTGTTTCAAATGGTTTGTTTTATTCCGCTATCTCCATTTATTTGTTTGCGACATAGACATATTTATATTTCCAGTTATATATTTTGTTATTGAAGCTAAAGTAAGTATTTTAATTTCATTTATTAGTTTTATTAATTCTAGCTGTGTTATTGTAATAATTTCCTTTCTTTTATTGATAGGAAGTGGATATAAATGTAGCACTGAATGTGTTGTGTGGAGATTCTGATGCTAAAATAATATTTGTGTTACTGTAGTGGGCATGTAGGTCTATTATTTCGTATGTGCTTTCTTAAGAAACTAAATTTGTGTATTGTTTAAGTATGAATACTATGTATTTCTTGTCTCTATTAGGAGTTAATATAATTTTAATTGATTGTTTCGCTAATAGTTTGTTGAGTTATATTGCTAGTGTGTCGATGTTTAAGTGAATTTTGGTTTATGAGTTGCAATTATGTTATCATACTGATATACACAACTAGGCTCATAAAATTACTAGCCCGATATTGTAGATGTTTCTATGAGTTTTCTATCCATTTTTCCGCTCAAAGTCCCTTGTTGTTGGTTTCTAAAGATTGTTTTTATTATCATTGTCGAACCTTTATCTGGTGACTCATTATAATAAGAAGTAGTGTTTATATCTATTTGCATTATATTATATTTCCATATTAATGTCTATGTCATTTCTCCGTCTTATTAATTTGGAGTTGGGTTTTGAGTTAAATGCCTATGGTCTTTAATGATTTTAAATTTATGTTCTAAAAAGAATGATATGAAAAATTTTATAGTGCATATGAGATTCATTGAGATTAAGCCTTGTTCGTCTCTCTGTTGGAATCATGATCGCATTAGAACTCATTTAGCTATTCGAATGAAATTTAACAGAAATGTAGGAGTTCACTATTTCTGTGTATGTATGTTCTTTTATTGTTTCTTAATAATTATAGGTTTCCCTTAAAGTTAGAGTTTAATATGTTGGAACGCTACCTTAGCATTTTCCATTCAAATTTATAGTTAGACATCATAAGTTGTAGGGTATTTAAGTGTTTCGCTGTGGTCGAATATATAGATATCGTTTTCGGTTATTTATAGACTATATAATGATCCCTAACTAAAATCCAGTATTTTTATCGCTTAAAGAAAATTCTTATTGTCCATTCCAAAGTATAAAAGGTTGTAGTCAAGCTTCATTCAAGCAGCTATTTTGTTGGTTCAATAGAATTCTTTACAAGAGAAATAATTTAAGCTACACAAATCCCTAACATTTAATATTGAAATAAGAAGTTGTTACCATTTAGACTAAACATTGTTCATAGTATATAAGCTCAATTTAATAGTTTTTAATAGTTTTAAGCTGAATTTTGGTATGACTATTTTTTAATGGTTCGGCTATACGCAGAAGAAAAGAAAAAGAATTAGAACTAATAATAATAGTAATAAAATAAAAAGAGAACAAGAAAAAGAAAGAAGAAGAAGAAAAATAAAATAGGAGTAAGAATGACATCCTATCTTTACCAACTCAAGCCTCTCATGTCTTTACTTCAATGTTAAGAGGCTTTTGTTTCCTAAAATTTAATAATTTAGACAAAATTTAATTACAAATTTATTCCTAAAATTTTAAACAACAACAATATCTCTTTTCTTAAAGGAATGTTTACTAACCCACTGCTCATTAACTAACTAAACCCTATCAAACAAATCTTTTACTCCTAGAAGCAATAATAATCAGCTCTAAAGAAATATTATTTAAAACACTGAAATTAAAAAAAATATATTACAAGAAGAAATGAAAGGAAAATCATATCATCATATGCTCATGAAACCATTAGTAGTAGTACTAGTATTATAGTATAGTAATATTCAAATTGATGAACAATAATCATGTTGAAAATCTACTCAACATTTTCTATATGTGTCAGTATAAAAGAAAAAAGAAAAAAACAATAAGCGAATAAAATATGTGTGTCTTTCATCGACAAATTCACACGCACATTAAATGCTTATCCTAACGGAATCTATACAACGAATAAAAAGAAGAAGAAGAAAATGGCATCCTAGGTTTGCCTGTTTAAGCCACGCATGTCACCATTTAAATATCAACAGCATGCATCTCTATTACTAAAATTAAAAAACAAAAAAAAAACAACAATACAGCAAGAGTAAATCGTCTACTACTGCACCAATATAAACCAAACTCCTACAACAATTACACGAGCAAAATTCCTACAAACCCGGTTCTACTGCTTCATCAGTCTATTGCTAGATTAGCCTTAAAAATTTCAACAACAACAACAACATGATACATTTACTATATATATATATTATATTTTTACTATATATCTACATCTACTATATTAACTTATTGTACTTATATGTTCAAATTCTACTTATATGTATTAAACATCCGAAAATTACGATAAACAATAAACAATATAAATGAATAATAATAATAATGAATACGCTAAGCATAGTCCCACCCAAAATCCTACCAACAATCTGAATCCGTCTCTGTCGCTACATCTAGACTATCCGCCTGTCCTTTACCTCTGTTAGGCTGTCCGTCTTTTCTTTCAAATTTAGAGTTAGATGTGATACGTTGAAGAGTGCTTAACTGTTTCGTTGAGGACGAATATATAAATAACGTTTTGACTATTTGCTTATACTTTATATGACTATTTTATGATTTGTATACACGCGGAAAAAGAAGAAAAAGAATAAGAAGCAATAATAATAGTAATGAAAACAGAACAAGAAAAAAGAAGAAGAAAAATAAAATAGAAGTAAGAATGGCAACCTAGCTTTACCAACTCAAGCCTCTACACTTCAACATAAATAACATGCATCTCTCAATATCTCTTTTCTCAAACGCATCGCTCATTAACTAACTAAACCCTATCAAACAAATCTCTTACACCTAAAAGCAATAATAATTAGCGTTAAAGAAATATTATTTAAAACACTGAAATTAAAAATATATTACAAACAAATTACAGCAAAAATCATGTCATCAAATTTTCATTAATCCATATAGTCATATTGAAATTTATGAACTTTATACAACCATATTCAAAATATAATCATAGCATTTTCTAAATGTCTCAGTATGAAAACAAAAAGACAAAAAATAATAAGCGATTAAAATATGTGAGTCTTTCTCCTACACTAAAATTAACTATCAATTAATTAAATTGTTATCCTACAGCAAAGAAAACAAGAATTAAAATAAGAATACTATAAGAACATATTCTAGATTTAACTGCTTAAGCCCTGCATTTTACTAGTTCAATATCGACAGCATGCGTCTCTATTCCTAAAAATAAAAACAACAACACCGCAAGAATAAATCGTCTACTACTACAACAACAATAACATAAATCAAAGTCCTACAAGAACAACTTAAGCAAACGCATACAGAAAATTGTTCCATAAGTGTATCGGTAGATTAGCTAACCATTAAATTAAATAATCCATATTAGTAATAACCTATGAGGCTACAAACCAAAATGAACTTGATATGTTCATTTAGTATCTATATAACAAGAAAAAAAAAATCTACACCCGAAAAGAAATAAAATAAAAACTAGATTAAATAAAAGAAAAACAAGTATAGCATACCCAAGCATATTCCTAACGCAAAAGCATAAACATTGTACATCTTCGCCAAAATATTACTTCATGTGTATAAAAAGAAATCCCTACATTTGTTGTATTAACTCTTCTCGCACGAGCATCAAATGCTTATTCTAACAGAAGCTATACAATGAAGAAGGAGAATAAATGGAGCATCCTAGGTTTACCTACTCAATCCTCTCTTCTACACTTCAATATCATTAACAAGCGTCTCTATTCCTAAAAATAAAACAACACAGCAAGAATATATCATATACAAAAAAACACCATAAGCCAAACTCATACAAGAACATGAATAAAATAAACGAAAGAATTTTAATTCGTGCATGTTCACTGTCTCTGTCAGTCTGTCCGTCTATATGTACGTATATTTGTATGTCCGTCTATATGTATGTATGTTTGTATGTCCGTCTATATGTATGTATGTATGTCTGTTTATATGTATGTATGTCCGTCTGTCTATCAGTGTGTCCGTCCGTCTGTCTGTCAGAGCATGAGAAATATTCCTAAACAGAAAGTACCGAAAATGTCAACTCCAATTCCGACACTTGAAATGCTCAGAATTGATTTACTAAATCTACAACAACAACAACCACATAGCAAAATTAAGAGAAGCAATTAAATGAGAACAATAAAAAAGAAATAAAAGTTCCAACAACAAAGAGTACACCCCAAAACGCAAACGCAAACAAAAACAACAATCTCAAGTACCACAACGATACACAAGCGGGCAGAGATCAAGGCAGAGGAACACCCCACACTCGCAACAGTCAGCACGCCGAGCTATGTATGTCTGTCAGTCGGTCTATATGTATGTATGTATGTCCGTCGGTCTATATGTCCGTCTGTATGTATGTCCGTCTGTCAGTCTGTCCGTTTTTACACGCCTACTTTTGTCACGCCCACTTATTAACGCCCATTCTGGACCCGCCCATTTGCCACGCCCACTCGGACACGCCCACTTTTGTCACGCCCACTTTTTACACGCCCACTTTTGACACGCCCCGTTCCTCCCCTTCCTCTCCCTCCCTCCCGGTGTCCGTCCGTCTGTCCGTCCATATTTATATCTCCTTTTCACTCCCTCCCACACAACCGTATAGCGCCATCTCACTCTAACACACACAACGCATAGCACCCAAATTTCAGTTGTGCCAGAACCGGCCTATACCTACTACTAAGCATACTCCAATACTGGACGAACAAACGATGTATAGAGAATTTTTGTAATGTAAGGATCTTCAAAATCCTAGTAAACTGGAAGCTGGAAGCTGGTTATTCGACCGACGTGTTTTGTGAAATCGTAGTTTCCGATCCAGAACCACTCCTAGGTCTTCAACGGTATCTAGAGCTTCTAGTTTATGGTTACCAATAGTATAAGAGTAGTTTGAGTGTCTTGTCCGTGAAAGCGACATTCGTTTACATTTGAGAATATTCATGCAATTGGTCTTGCACCAGATGAGAAAATTATTTAGATCTGTTTGAAGCAACACTGCATTTCATTCACTTTTAAGCGATGAAAATATTTTTAAATCATCGGCAAACAATAGAGCACCACTATGATTTAAGACAGAATTTCTACAATGTGAAATTGTAGATGGCACCGAGAAGGCAATAGCGACTGAGGCCTTCAGCACATTCTAATGGTATTATACATATATACATTAACTTACCTTATATACATTAACATTTATATTGGGTGGTTTTACAAATTTTGTATATAGACAATAATAATGGATTATACTTTTTATACATTAACGAAACGTTTTGATTAGTCGTGTAACTATATATAAATATAGTATGTATATGAGTATGGTAGATTATTATTTTAGTGAGAAGGTATATTAAATCATTAATAAATATTAGAAACGGTATCGGACCAAGGTGACTTCCCTGGGGAACGCCTGATTTAACATAAATTATATCCGATTTGGTATTTTGCAAGGAAACAATTTGTGTGCGGTTATTAAGATACGATGTAATCCATTTCAGAAAATTGGTAGGAATTCCGAATAGTTTCAATTTCCTAATAAGGAGATTATGATTCACCACGTCGAAAGCTTTGCTGAAATCCGTATATATGACATCCGTTTGCAGACCAAATTTAAAATTGTTAATTGTCTTAGATACGAATTCAAATAGATTAGATGTTGTATATTATCCTGGGCGAAACCCATGCTAAACAGGAGAAATGGAAGATAAACATCACGTGAAATTTGAGAAATGAGAATTTTTCAGAATAATTTGGGCAGCGCACTCAGTTTTGCAATACAACGATAACTAGACATGTTAGATCTATTTTCAGATTTGTGGATAGGAATAACGTACGAAGATTTCCATACCGCTGGAAAGTAGCCAGAGCGTAGAGAAGTTTCAAAAATCGACGTTATTGGCGAAACCAGTTCTTCAGCGCAATTATTTAAAATACATGCTGGAATACAGTCAGGCCAAGGGTTGTAATTACATTTTAGACCCATCAATTCCTTCCTTTTTAACTAAATTCTCATCGATAATTGGCTGCTTGATATTACCATTTGGTACTGGGTAAGGATATGTCATTGAATCATATCTCGCATCAGAATATGTTGACTTAAAATATTTTGCAAACAAATTGCATGTTGATTTAATATCATCAGATTCAGTATCATTAAATTTCATAACCGAAGGATATTGCATCTACGTTTCGAATTTACGAAGGTCCAAAACGACTTCGGATTCGATTTCAGATTGGATTTTACTCTTGATAAATAATTACTATAGGATAATTGAAGGCATCTGCTGTATCTATTTCTCGCAGCAATATCTATATACATATATAAAAATCTCGTGTCACGGTGTTTGTGTTCGCACTCCTCCGAAACCTCTTGACAGATTTTGATGAAATTTTTTGTGTCTGTTTGGTAGCTATGAGAATAGGTCGTAAAGTATATTTTACTCTCCTACCCTCACCCTAGCATTAGTTAATCGCGATTTTAGTTTAACATTCGTATTTCAACTAAGCCAAATTTAATTATGATGCTGACGCTACGCGTGCCTTATAGAACTTTCACGTCATTTACGAGAAGCTTTACGTCATTTTGACGTAAAAAATTTTGTACGATTTATTTAAATTTATATGAAATCTATTACGTGTTTTATGTTTATGGAAGGTTGGTTGTACAAATACATTATCCGTGTACATTATCAGTAAATAAAACAATTTGGTATATTTGCCCGTGTTACAGTGAACAATGGCAGTAAGACGCAAGCGGGCCCATTTGTGCCGTCAAACGAATAATGCAACAAATATGCTAAATAGTAGAGCAGAAAGGACAGACGAAGAAATCTATCAAGATAATGAAGATGTGCGTGAAAGCAAGTTGCGATTACGTGCATCTCAATCACAATATGATTTGCTCAAAGTCAAAGGCCGATAAGAAACCTATAGGACAGCAATATAGTCGGCAAACATTTTTTATTTTTCGAGTCGCTTTTTTATAGTCGGCGATCGAAAATATTTGCAGTTTCCATTTTTTTTATTTAACAACCAAAATATTCAGTCAAAATAATTTATATGACTATGGCACCTTTTGCCAGGTCAGCTAGTATTTTATAAAACATTCGGTTGAGCTATGCTTAATGTTGGCAGGTGGCAACGCCAAGAATAATGACAGCTAGCCATAATGCAGAGAGGCGTTCGCTGTCAGTGAGTGAGTTTTAGTTCCTCCTTCTCGAAAGATGTCCTTCGGCCTGAGCAGTCGCATAGCTACTATACCTTACCGTCCTAAGAACGTCTCAGGAATTGATATTTGTATTTGTTTAGAGTATTTAAGTCTAAAGTAATCCTTTAATATATATGTAATCCTAATCTTTTGTTTTGTAATAAATGTTCTACTCGTAAAGAGGTTGTAACGTAAATTGGCGACTAGGAAAACATAACTGAAAAATGTCGTTGGAACAAATAATCGGTCAACTTTTGGTAAGACAACAGGAAACGGCGGAACAACAAAAGCTGCTGTTTGTGAAGTTGGCAAGTGCAAACTGGAACGCCGCACAAAGCCTCAGCACACCAAACGAGAAAAATGCCGAAGTCATCATGGATGTTCTTGGGAAAAGTATCCGAGAATTCGTATACGAACCAGACGAAGGACCAAACATTCGACAAATGGTACGGCAGATATGAGGTCATTTTCACGGTGGAAGCGGAAAAGTTGGACGATTCGGCGAAAGTGCGACTACTGTTACGGAATATAGTATCCGTCAACGTGTTCGACGAATACAAGGATTATATATTGGCAAAGCAGATTCGTGAGGTGGATTTTACTCAAACAATCGCCATTCTCTCACAGATTTTTGGGAAACATGAATCGCAATTTAGTCAACGAGTGAAATGTATGCAAATGGTACACGACGAAAATATCGACTTTGTTACATACGTAACGAATGTAAATCGCCAGTGCGAAAATTTTAACGTAACAAAATGCAAAATTTGCCGCCGATAATTTCAAATGTTTAGTATTTGTTTATGGACTCCAAGCATCAAAAGACCATGACATTCGAGCACGCCTGTTAACGCTGCTCGATGCGGAGAAAGACATCGCGCCATTAAAAATCGACGATTTAATTGCCGAAATTCGCCGATTCACGAATCTACGGAAAGACGGCACGTACACAACCACTAGTCCCATAGAAAAAAAAAAACAACACATAAAAAGAGCCGACTTACCTAGAAGGCAATGTGGCGAAATGCACTTCGTGCGTGAATGCAAATTCCCAAATCATCGCTGTACACAATGTGGGGTTAATGGCCACAAAGAAGCCTACTGCACATGCTGCGTGGCACGGGCAACACGAAAGCCGAGGGAAGTACAAAAGCATAAAACGAAGAAAAAGTTCGGAAGGGCTCGAACAAGAGTTAACCCAGAAATTAAAAATGTTTATGCGGTGGAAGCAAATCGCTGTAAGAGACGCTCAATGATGGTTTTGATTAATAATTGCCCAATTGAACTGCAACACGATACGGGCTCCGACATATCAGTGATTTCAACGAATATGTAGATAAAAGTGGGAAGACCACAATTGCCTATTTACTATAAATTTTAATTCTTTATGTTCTTTATATCTGACAATGATGTACAGTCCCATGTGTAGAGTTGATCAGGCTCCGTTTGGTTTGTTGTAACATCAGTTTTGTCATTTTTCTTATTCTTTATACCCCTTGTGACGATTAATGTTCTTTTAATATTTTTATCCTTTTCTTTAGGAATCATTGCTTTTAACGTTTCAGAATTTTTTTGAATTCTTGATAGTGCATCTGCATTAGTGTTAATTTTTCCTTGTTTATACTTAATCTCAAATTCATAGTCGGAAAGGTCTAATCTTATTCTGGTCATTTTGGAAGATGGATTCTTATGCGTAAATAGTAATACTAAAGGTCTATGGTCTGTTACTACAATAAATTTCTTACCATACAGATATGGCCTAAAAAAATGTATTCCCAAATGAATAGCTAATAGTTCTTTCTCCAAAACCGATTTGTTTAAGTCATGTTTGTCCAGTGCTTTACTTGCGTAAGATATGGGTAAGTCAGTCCCAATATCACCTTGCAATAATACTGCGCCAAGAGCGTAGTTTGACGCGTCAGTTGTCAGAATAAACAGTTTTGAAAAATCGGGATATTGTAATATCGGTGGGTTCATTAATTTTTCTTTTAAGTTGTCGAAAGTGTTCTGGTGTTCTTCTGTCCATGTGAATTTGTTATTATTCTTTAATAGTGAATTTAAGCATTTAGCACTTTCTGAGAAATTTTTTATGAATCGTCTTTAATAATTACAGAAAGCTACGAATCGTCTGGTTTCGTCGGCGTTTTTCGGAATTAGATAATTTTTTATAGTGTCAAATTTGTCGGGGTCTGTTTTGATTCCTTTATCTGTTATTAAATGTCCTAAAAAAGTTACTTCTGTTTTCAAGAAATTACATTTATTTGCATTTAATTTTAAGTTGTCCGTTCGTAGTCGGTCAAAAACTTTCACTAAATTTTCATTGTGGTGTTTTAAACTACAACCAAAGATAATGATGTCGTCTACATAAAGGAATGCTTCATTGTCAACATTCTTTGAAAGCTGTTTGTGGATATGTTTAATCCAAATGGTAGTCTCTTAAATTGATAGTGTCCATTTTCTGTAGAAAATGTTGTTAATGGTCTTGAATTTCTGTCTAAAGGTATTTAGTGGAAAGAGCTAGTCATGTCAAGTGTCGAAAAGTATTTTGCTCTTACTAATTTGTCAAGTATATCTTCTAGTCTTGTTAAAGGGAAATTGTCGTTTACTATTTTGTCATTGCCTTGTTTCCTTTTTTTGGTACTACTAACAATGGCGAGTTGTATGGACTTGTGGATGGTTCGATTATTTCCTCATTTAATAATTTTCTGATTTGTTGTTTAATTTCATATTTTTGTGTCAGCGGAAGTCTGTAGTTTTTTATGTAAGTCGGACTTTTGTCAATTAGGTTAATTTTTTGTGTGTAAAAGTTATTAGTTGATAGTACTTCGTTGTCTAAATGAAAAATATCTTGATAGTTCTGTAGGATTTCAGTTAGTGGATTGTATGCGTCTTTCTAATAGCTTATTTAATCTTTCGGTGTTATTCACTGTTCTTGATGTTAGAATATCATAATTTGTCAATGGGTCGGACTCTAGTTCAATTTTATGTATAGTAACAGTAGTATCATTTATGTTTAATATTTTTATGTGACCTATCTTTCCTTTTGGGCAAATGCAATTTCCTACTAATATTCCTTTTTGAATTTCAGGAATATTTTCATATACTACTAAGAATTTATTATTAATATTTTCATTATCTAGTTTTATATTTAAATTTATTAATGCTAATGGTTCTATAACTTCTTTAGTTATACCTCTTAATTTACAAGTATCGTAAGTTCTATAAGTATTATACTTTACATCATTATTAGTTTTTATTAAAGATACATACATCTGATCCAGTATCTTTCAAAAATTTAAGTTTATAAAATTTTGTTATGTTTTGTTGGTGTTGCTTTTGTTATTGTTCTTGTTTCTGTTGTTGTAGTTATTTGAGCGGTTGTTGTTAAAAGAAGTGTTTCGTTATTCTTATTTTCCGACGGTGAAAAATAAATGTAGTTAATAAATCGAATTCCTTGGACTGCGTTGTGGAGTTCGTCATTTGGCAGGCAAGTAGCAGCATTTTGCGTGGTGTTACTTTCCAAACGAAACGCATGAAGACAATCGAGTAAAGCGTGAGAGCTAACGTCATTCTTCCATTAATAAACTTGGGATGCTTTTTTATGTCCATGAGAGCAGCAATTGGAATACCCCAGTTGGCGATGACAAGTGTTCCAGATTTTGGTAGCTGCGACATGTTGACTGCTTTGACCGGGACTTGCATTTTTTTTTTTTTTTTTGGATCGCAGGATCAAATATGCGGGACCGAAATACGCAGCATCGTGGTATGCACGATCAAGTATGCAAGATTGTGTTATGTAGGATCGAAGTTCGCAGGATCGTGGTATGCAGGATCGCCATGTAATAAGCTAAAAGGACCTCTGGTCTGTCTTCAAAACAATGCTGGATAATATTTTATCTCATTATAGATTCATTGGCTTGGCCGGCAAAGTATGCCATGGGCCTCAGCTTAGAATGCTATTTGTGTAATTGATAAAGCCGGCAGGTTTTATGCCAGGGCTTGAGAAATTAGAAGACTGCCGGTTTTAGGCTCTGATAATATTCTGAATTTATTTTGGAAATTCTTGCCCTTTTATAGCCGATTTTGATGGGCGGACTTAAAACTAATATAAACATATTTCTTAAAATTACTTCGTGATTGGTCAGCAGATTCTGCTGATCCAATCAATAATACATTGTATATAAATTATTGTGAATAATTGTTGACTGCACTATTTCTGTCGCAGTCTCGAGAGAAGACGTCGGCAGCGAAAAGAAGTCGTCAACGCACACGCAGCCGAACTTAGCGCGGTCATCGATCCAACAGGAAACGCTAGCGTTGCAGCTTTTATGCGCTGCGTGTACCCTATCGTTGGTCGATTTGACTGTCGCTTATGAAGCAAGTATGGTGACTTGTGTGGTACACTACAATATTAAGCAACAACTATCTCATAAGTAACTATCGTAGTTTAGTATGTATGATCCCTCCTTCGTTTTCTTTGTGTAGAAATAATTTTCTTAATGTCAAAAGGATAGTGTTCATACCAACATATTTTTATTTTTATATTTCATTTAGTTAATTCATTATTGTGCTTAATGTAATTTAAAATTATTCGGACACGGCGCTGCTGTCTTACCTTGACGTTCTTTCCCACACCAAAGTCGAGCGATCGCATTTCCGCAACGGTCACACAAAATCCATTCCCATACGCGCGAGTTCTCACGCGTGCATTAACCCCAGGGCAAGGCAGCAGCACCGTCATCAACTTCGATATAAAATACCCAAATTTATGGTAATAAAGATTAGTATGAATTCAGAACTCAAAATCATCAAGACAGCTTCTTTTTTCAATGATTAGCTGGTTTTGCACTACCTATTCTAACAAACTAAAACACTTCCAAGGATTAACTGGTTTGTACTAGTTACTACAGAAACCAAGGAATTAACCGGTTCTGTACCGATTAATCCCGTGACCACAGCAAGTCAAAAGTGGTGTGATCAGATAGAACAAACAAAAGAAAAAACTTTATACTTTATAAGTATAGTTAAGCAAAAAAAAAAAGGAATTAAATAACAAAGCAATTCATACAGTTTATTAAAATATTTAATTTGATAAACAAATAATATAATACTATGTTCGCACTAGACCAAAATTAGGCAATTTCGCTGCTTACCACAATTTCGGCTGAAATTGAGAATAAAGTCCACAATTTCGGCATACAAAAGGACGTCAAACAAAATTGAGGCGGTGAATAAATTTATCTCAATTGCAACGAAATTGGAAGCGAAATTGCCTAGAAATAAAAAATCAACCCTGATTTTGTAATAGAATGTGTTAAAAATTGGTATTGAACGGGCAGCACTGAGTACATTTGACAAGTACAATTGTGGCATTGAAGAACGTATCGAAAAATGCAAGAAATCATTGAAGAAGTGCTTTTGAAGAAGTCGTGATCGTTGACTTGGCAATCGGACTCCCAGAATGAACTCCTTCGATTCTTTAATGAAAATAATGCTTATTTGCGGATATAAATGAGCACTTACTTTCCCTCACCACAGTTGATCGTAGTGCCCTAAATAAAGACGCCGAAGCTAGCAATATGTTTCTGATAGAATCCATATATATGTTAATTATTTGTAAAACTTGGACAATTTACATTGTTTTCTAATGCTAACAAAACAGTAAACAAACTCGCGCAGTAAAAAAACGAAACGTCAAATGAAATTGGGAATGCCTAAACCGAACACTGCCAGTTTCAAATGAAATTGTGTCAATTTTGTGGGCAATTTCGGCCTAGTGCGAACATGTTATAAAAACCAATTCATTCAATTTCATTGCAAATATGTATAATACAGGCATAAAAATGCAAGGATTGGGAAGAGATCGAGCAACACTTTGGCAATAAATCTAAAGAAAGAAAATATATGTAGATATGTAAAAATGAAATACCACATGGGTGTAACGCCATCACTTGAGAACGGCTGTACCGATTTGACTAATTGTTATTTTGTTGTGTTCGTAATTGTCAGGACAAGTTTATATGAAAGAAAATGTTGAGAAAATCGATCGGAAAAGTCGAAAATTTGTATTTTTAATTTGTATGAAACTAAAACTTCAGTAAAAAGATATTAGAAAAAAATAGTTTACATCAGTTGGTTGATGTCACATCAAAGTTTAGAAAAATAAAAATGAAAATGAAAAAAATATATGAGATTAAAAAATGACAATAAAATATGACAATTTTTGATATGATATATATTACAATAATTACAGTATCTATCTTTCTAGCATGCATAGTATATTGAAAAAAGTTGATAATAATTATCGGTGATCAGTGCGTGATAATTTTGTGTTTTTGTTTACTGTGGTCATATAAGTTTGTGATAATTTAATTGCTTTTTGGTTTGCGGTTTGCGCTATAAAATGCCAGCAGTTAGACAGTCGACATACGCGTAACTCGGCTCGAACAAGTAACCATCGTGTGAATGAGAAAGATGAAGAACGCAGACACTGTTTGGAAGAAAATCGTGTAAGAATTTCGCAAGGGTGATCGATTATGACTCCGGAACAACGTATTCAAACAAGTTCGACTAGCTCAGTACAAGCTAACGCCCGAAATAATTTTGAACGTCGACAAAAAAGACGACCAACCGACACAATCATTAACGAACGTTTGGCGTTCAGGTACCATCAAAATTATCACAATTCACAGCGCCACCAGAGCCATTGGCATCATTGCTTTCTGCCGAAGATTCTCGATTGTAGCATTCCTTGGACAACATACAAAAGTATAACAGTTCCTTCCAAATGACTTCATTTGGGGCGAATATTATCAAAACACGAGGCTTTAACCCTACTTTTAAGGTAAATTCTTTTTCGAATGCAAATATTACAGATTTACGAAAGAGCTTCAACGCAGGAAAACATCACACAAACTCAAGAAATTGTGTTTGATTTTATAGATTCAAGGAAAAATTCACCATCGTGAAGGAGCATTGTTGCACGCCGTATATGCTGATCACAAATTTCTTCAAATTTATTTTCTTGGAAATTCTGATGATGAAACTAATCGGCGTTGTGAGTTAAGATGCATTGTATTTAACAGCCTTATCATGTATTTTTCAACGCAAACGCAAACTCAAACGCGACTCAAACGCAGTGCGTTTCAAATGGTATGATGGAACTTTCTCAAGTAGACGGCGTATGAGTTTTGAGGAGAAAACAAACTTTACGTAGCCTTGCAGACTTCCCCTGTTTGCAGAGCACAAAGAGTTACCATGTAAGAAGCATTTTTAGTATTTTTACAAGTATTTTTTAGGAATCCCAATGAATTAGTGCTATAACTGATGTATGGCAACAATTTGTACAACAAAAGCAAATCTGATAACGCGCACACAATGTTTACATACTGATATTGTGTTTATTATCGTTTGCTCTTTATGCGAGAGCGAATATAGCAGCAATATTCCTCGGGCAACTACTAGCGCAGCGTCATAGCGCGGAACAAAATACGGGGATACTCAGAAGAGGGACAATTCGGATATTTTACTTATCTTTTGAGAAGGTAGCCCCGTGAATAAAAAGAATTGTATGAGCCACTGTTCAGAATCACACCAAACGCGAGCATTTTGCAATCGTCTGGTTTGAGAGACTTTTTCCACGAAATAGCTCATCCATCATGCCAGAAAAACGTAGTGAAGTCTGCAAAGCATGTAAATTACCAACAAATCTGCGTTTGCATTTGGTTTCGCGTTTTGATTGCGTTTCAGAGGTTTACAGATGTTCCTATCTCAATTCTTCCAAAAATACGAAAAGCACAAAACAAAACGCGAAATAAACGCAAGGCGAAAAGATACACGATAAGGCTGTAATTTAATAAAGTCATGATCGTATTAAAATTTTTCAATTCAGATATTATTATATTTGGGCGAGACGAAGTTCGTCGGGTCAGCTAGTTTGGTATAAAAATAGCCAACTATTTAAGGTTAAAGTACGACAACCTGAAACCCCAAGCAAGAAGAACCTTTGCGGGAAATGAAATGAAATAAGGAATGGGAGCCGAATTTAAATATTCGAATAATATTGATCAGCTCTTTGCTGATTATGGAAAATATAATTAATAAAACCAACGCCAAATCTGTTACAATTTGCCTTTAACCAGAGGAGAGTTATTGGCCGAAATTACACTGCAATAAAAAATTGGTACAATATAAAATTAACTATTTTTACGCTCTCTATTTTATGTTGAGTGCTTTACAAAATAAACAATATACAGAATGCGCGTTTCGACCAACGAAACAACCTGAATTTATAACAACAATTACAAATTTTGACAAAAATTTAAGTTGTGTTTGCAATGGTCTGCTTCTGACTTTCCTAACAACGTTATAATTCAGAACAATGTTGTCTAACGTTCGAGTCATATAGCGGAAAACACATCAACAAAGATCGCTGATGAGAAACTTTGGCAAGTTTCGAAATAGCTATCCGATCTGCCAGTTTGAGTCAAATAAATATTTGTCATTTGTTGCTGTTTTTTTTAAATAACATGCAACAAGATTTGTTGTGTTATTTGAACATTACTACAATTATGATATAATTGTAGTAAAAAGTGTAGAATACGAATTAACGTTTTCAAATGACCTAGAGCCTACACAATACGAATTCTTATAATCTGAATTTATGATAACAGAGTTTGAGGAGCAATTTCATTATTATTATTATTATTATTATGCAGTATTAATTACTACACAAATAGGACAGTACTGGCAACTAAGGCAATCGACTGATAAGGGGATAGAGGGGATAGATAGGTAGAGAGAGAGAAAGATAACAAACACAATTTAAACATCCATGCGTATGGGGATTCGAACCACCGTCCTCAAGGTTGAAAGGCAAGTGCGTTACCTTCCACGCCATCGAGGACCGCGAGCAATTTCAATTTAGCGGTTTTGGCCCGATTTTTTCGTAACTTTTTTTACCGTTATTTGGAACCCTTATAACAGGAACTATCCGCCCACTTTTGTGGTCGTGGCATTAGTTTGGGTGTTATCGGCGTTTGAAAGTTGCGAAAGTTCACCTCTTTAAAGGTTTATTATTCCTAAATTATATATCGTTGAAAAGAGAAAATCATGGGCTTTAAGATTATTAATTTTACTACAAACCTTAATTGTCATATAAGAGGTAGGGGGAAGGTTTTATAATGGCACCTCCATAATTTTTTTTTTAAAACTAAAATATCCTAAACAATTGAGAATATCGAAAAAATATATACAGTCGAACTTCCCTATAGTGAATCTGCACGGGGACAGACAATTATTTCACTATATAGAAACTTTATTATACAGAAATATTTTTTTTTTGTTTTTTATTAATTTAAAATAATCAGGTATTTTTCTTTGAACAACATTTTTCCCTTTTTCTTTATCAATAAAAGCTTCAATTACATTAAGGCTAAGCGCACACTACAGACTTTTTGTCGGCCGATCATTTGCTTACATTCTTAATCAGCATGGAGTTATATGGAAGCGCGCACACTACACCGACCCGATATAAGCATATCTCCATACAAACACAAAGGCAAACCAACTATCGGCCGACAAAAAGTCTGTAGTGTGCGCGTACCCTAAGACATTTAAATACATTTGTCGGAACGTTGCTCTCCATCTCCAAAAAAGTTCGTAGTACATCAAGTGAAGAGGAAACGTGTTCTAATGTAGGTGACGTTTTATCAATATTTGCCATTACTTCATTGCCCAGTTCCTCTTCATCGTCATCTGATATAATCTGCTGTAATCCAAGACTTTCTAAAACACTGCTTAGAATATCTTCATCGGACTCGGTCAACTGATGTTAAAAGTCAAATCATTAACTTTTTTGTTTTCATTTTCATATTTTGGGAATCCCAAAAATTTTACTTATTTTCTTTATAAATAGTGTTGCCAACAAGTGTAAAATAAAGCTGCTAAAAATAGTTCACTATATGGAGACAAAAACACACGTAAAATGTATTTTTGTTTCCAAAATTTTGTTCATTGTAAAGAAAAACTCGCTGTATGGAAATTCATTATACAGAGATCAAAATACATTAAAAGTGGAACGAAAAAGCTGTGGATTTTAGTTCATAATAAGGAGAACTTCATTGTATAGAAGTTAACTATAAAGAAGTTCGACTGTATTACTAAAAGGTGCACATACTTTCTTTCAATCGGTATATACATCTTCTCTATTGGGCTAATAGTTTGGGAGTTATCGCTCACCAAAGAAATGCTATTGATTTCTGTCAGACTTTTGCCGGTATATCTGTCAGTAAGAACAATTTGTTAGTTTTATTATGCGATCGGCTCTTTGGATGCATGGACGTCCGTTCATTACGGGATTTTGCTAGCCTCATTGCGCGTTCTCAAGGGTTCTTAGAATCAAGCAAACTTCACATACAATTGTTTAGTTTGGTATAAAGAAAATAATAATAGAAAAGTGCAAAAAAATACTCCCCCTTGGTTTGATAAATGTTGTGAACGTGAAGAACAAATACTAGACTTTATGATTTTAACATTTTAGAAAGCATTGTTCTTGGCCATTGAAAAAAATAAAAAGAACGTATTCCGAAAACTTAGAATACTTGAACAATAATTTTCCTCTAAATTGTGTTGGTTTTCCCACAGGGTAGTGTATTATGGAACGATTTTTCGTTATCCCGTGTCAAGTTTGGTTTAGAGACAACCCGGTTTCGGCGTTATGCCACCAGTGTCAGTTTCTTTTTCGTTTTGTGTGTTTCTTTCTTGTTATTTCAAATTTATTAAGATTTTGTGGTCCCTGTGGCAGTAATTAGCTTTCAGATATGTATTCGTCAGGAGATTTGTCTACAGGTAGCACGGTTCAATTAATTGTGTGTAATTGACTGTTGCCTTCTCATTGCCATGTACAGACAAGCGAGTCTCTGTAGCTTAGTTAGAGTGTTCCTGACCATTAGCTGTTGAGACCGCATGACCCAGACCACGCTACCATATATTATTATGGATCTTACTATAGCAGTATACATCCAGCGCAAAATACGTGGGTTCGGGCCCCACGTTTTTCCTGCTAGATTCTTGCATACCATTAAAGACTTCGTAGCTTTCTTAATCATTTATTCAGCATGCGCTTTCCAGAGTAACTTGAAATCTAGGATTAGGCCTAGGATTAGACCGTTAAGTGAGATATCATGCATATGATGAAGCTTCCGTTTTCTTGTGAAGGCCATAATGGTGGTTTTCGTTGGGTTGATGTTTAGTCCCACGTTACTGCACCATTTCTTTGTGATCACTAGTGCATTCTGAAGTATGGCACACAGTGTTTCCTCCAGTATTACAATGTCATCAGCAATGTTCCTTGATGCCGTTTGCCGGTTTCGGGTTTGTACTACTTTAAGATTCTGGACGAGTTCATTGAAAAATTGTTCCCAGGAGGTATTCCTAGGCTTACTCTATGATCACGTGATCTGACATAGAGTGTTTATCTATGACTTTCCAATGTCGCACAAAATTTCTGACCCTACTGTTGCCAAGAGTATTGGAATATTCCCTACATTATGAGTATCTAGGTCAGAGCTACTTCTATTCCCTTTTATTATATTTCCCTTTTACTTACGTCGTTGCTGCCTCAAATCGTGTAATACGCATTTGCGTCGCATCCATTAAGGAGTGGTCGTTTCGCCATTTGCCCCGATGACATTTGCCCCTCATTGGAGGGTGTGTCCCCTCCATTATTGAGGCGTCTTCGTCGGTAAACATCGCTGGGCTGTCCACCGCAAGACTCGGGAGTCGGGTGTTTCCCGACCTTTCTCCTCAGTCTTTAAGCTCTTTTACAGGCCCGGGCTTCGAGGTACTTTTGGTGATAGTCACCTTGACCTGCCCGAACCTGATGTTGATGATGTATCCACGTGACTTAATTGCTTTTAGAGAGCGTCGTCGGTGGATGCAGTCATCAGGTGTCCAGTGCCTTCTTCGTTTCAAGCTAAGATTTTCTAAATCCTGGTGTTAACGCCAGAGTTTTGAGCCTGGATGAGAGTTAGTAGTTTATTCTTGTCTTGCCCAGCGCTCCTAGGTAGGACGATGGTGACGTTATGCGCCTTGGGTACCTCGTCCACATGACGCGTCATCAACTCCACACCTTTCCACTCATCCCTTTTCGATGCCTTCTCCTGGAGCCAGATCGCTGTCTGGTCATTACTGCAGTGAACCAGGAGATATCTTGGTTTGAAATGGACTCCATCGAAGAATAGTTCGGAAGTCCAACCCTTAGCTACCTCGCTGATCGAGGATTCCTCCAGAACAGTGAGTTCTTCAGGGCCCAACATTATTTTGGTGTATTCCCTGGGAAGGACAGCTACGCGAATGGATTTCACTGCAGCTACATCGCTTCCTGACAGTTTTGTTTCCCCCTTGAAACAAGCCTTTGTTTCCCCCCCTGAAGGCACCGCTGCGGTGGTATCATCGTATTGGGTCTGCCCGTCCTAGGTTTCCAGGCCGGACGAGAGGTAGGAGTGAGATAATTCTGTTAATCATAAAGCGTTAGTAATTACTTTTGAATTCATCACATTTGCTCATATGCGTGAAGATGAAAATTCTTACTACTATGATTTTAAAAATGCAAGATTTGAATCTCTCAATGAATTTTCCTGTTCGATCAATTGGAGGATAGTTCTTCATTCAAGGGATTTGTTCGGCATGTATTCAGCATTTAAGTGCGTGGTAAATGAAGGTATTCATTTATATGTACCGCTTATTGTCAGAAGACGACGCTACAAACATCCTTGGTATAATCGAAGACTTATTAAATTAAGAAACCTGAGGAATAAAGCTCATGTAATATTTAAGAAATCCAATACGTCTGTTGCCAAGAACGACTTTATTTTGCGTAGGCGAGAGTACGAATTTCTGTTTAACTTTCTTTATAAGAAATATCTTTGCTATATTGAGAGTAGTATTAAATCCAATCCAAGATCTTTCAGGATATTTTTAAATTCTAAAAGAAAATCAGGTGGTTTTCCTAAATCTATGGAAATGTTTGGTAGCTCTGCGGAGAACCCTCAGGATATTTGCTACCCACTTTGGCTCGGTGTATAATAGGGGAGGCAATCTGCGTGAAGAATTCTTGTTCTCACGGTGACCTCAATTTATTGGCATTGGCTGTTTATGCAAAACTGACCAGGAAGTACTACAATCGATGAGGGAGCTCGACTGTAAGAAAGGTGCGGGCTTCGATCTGCTACCTCCGATTTTTCTGTAAAATTGTGCTTCCTCATTACACTCTGCTTTATGTTCTATATTTAATAAATCCCTTTTTCTGGGTGAGTTTCTCGATGAGTGGAAGTTTGCCTCTATCTCGCCAATATTTAAGTCGGGGCCAAAACATCTAATTACAAATTATAGGCCTATTGTTAAAGTTTCGATTACACCTAAGTTGTTTGACAAAATTGTCAGTAAGCTACTATTTACATTAACGAAAAATCTAATCTCCGATCAACAGCACGGTTTCTTTGCTGGAAGATCTACGTCCACAAATCCCGCTATTTTTTCTAATTTTTGTGTTAATGCTATAGAAAATGGATCACACGTCATGACTGACTTGTCAAAAGCATTTGACAGCATACAGAACAATTTATTAATATGTAAACTTGAATATAGGGTTTCACTCCACAATTTTGAAATGGCTTAACTCTTACTTAACCAATATTGCGGCAAAGTCGGGTGTCCCACAGGGAAGCCACTTGGGTCCCTTGCTTTTTAATCTGTTTATAATGCTTTTTCTTTCTGCAGAAGCCTTTTATATGCTGACGACCTAAAAATTTTTCTGTCAGTTAAGACTATTAAGGATTGCATAGATTTCCAAAAGAACACTAACTCACTTATTAATTGGTGCGAATGTAACCATCTTAATCTAAATTTTGACAAATGCAAAGTCTTAACTTTCTCCCGGCGTAAACACCCGATTAAATTTGATTACACCCACGATTCTAGTCTTAACTTTCAGAGAGTCTGCCAATGTAAAGACCTAGGTATATATTTTGATGACGACTTTTCTGTTAGTACCCATATGGATTATATGTTTTCTAAATCCAACTCACTATTGGGTTTCGTAAAGCGTAATTCAAGGGATTTCAGGGATCATTTTACTTGTAAAACACTATTTGTTAGTTTAGTCAGATCCATCTTAGAATACGTCAGCGTTATATGGGATCCTTAGTACTTGAATTCAAATGCTCGAATCGAGTGCATTCAGAAGCGTTTTTCAAGGTTTGCTCTACGGCATCTCTACGATTGGGAAAACATGCCCAATTATGAGAATACATAGATGTCGCATGCTGAATCTTCAGAATCTTTCTATAAGGCGTAAGCTTATTAATATTTTATTTGTCAAAGACATAATCGATTGTAATATACACTGTTCAGAATTACTGGCTATTATTCCATTCCGTGTTCCTGCTCGCCAACTTAGAGATCATAAGTCCTAATTATGAACCTATTTCCAGGTGATTAAAGCACTGTAATACCGTTGCTATTTTATATAGTACTTAAATTGTATATTATGTTTGAATGTAATCTGTAAGGGCTTGCCCGGTAGATTGGAAATAATAAATAAATAAATAAATTACCTCCGTTTCACCTCTCTTCAGGGCCTCTGGGGCGGTAGTCGCCGTTTCTTGTGCTCCCCAGCCTTGCTCCGGGCATCTTGTTGTGCAAGTTCACCAAGGAGGTATCGCTGATACCACTTTACAGCCGCACCACTCAGCCCCTTCCGAAGAGGGTCATCCACGGCGTTCCTAGCCACCGTAACTTTCGCAGTGATGGCTTCCCCTTCCTTATCTCTAGTGTTTTTGCGGTGATCTTGCTATGGATTTTCCTAGTACCCACCACAAACTTCCTGGGAGGAAGGTTGGCCGTATTTCTCACGAGTATTCCCGTGGCTCCCATCTGCAGTGCTTGCCTGCTGGTGGAAGGCTGGTCGTCGAGGATGGCTTGCTCCAGACGATCAGCTGCTTGACTCGCGGTCCCGCAAGTCAAGTGTTTTATTGTTTCTTTTTTGTTTTCTCCCCATACAAGAGTTTTTCTGCGGAGAAAGGGTGGTCCATCTTTCAGAGAAACTAACCTGGTAGCGAACGGATCGTGCAGGCCTTTCGACTGTCCGCAACCTGTGGACCCGCCTGATAGCTGACTAGGCTCCCTGTGTTCCACTCGAGAGGTGTATCAGGACGAGGGCGCAGGATACAGGCATAACAGTTATTTTCAGACTCTGCTCCAAAGCAATGAATAAGCGAATGGAAATTAGTCATTTACATATACGCTGTATTTACAGATACAGCCACTTAATTTCAATATACGCTATACTTTTTAGTTTCATTTAAATATTTTGTTATCTCAGGAACAAAAAAACTTCAAAGGATCGTAAATATACATTAACTGTAAACAATTTAACTGCTATTTTGGCTGATTATGAAATAACAGTGCGTAAAACAAAATATTAAATAAATATTCATTTATTATTATTAATTAATTATTATTATTATTAATTAATTAATTATTATTATTAATTAATTATTATTAATAATTAATAAATTAAAACAAAATAGTTTTAATATATCAATATTAATTTATTATTATTAATTAATTATTATTATTATTAATTAATTAATTATTATTATTAATTAATTATTATTATTAATTATTTGCGCATAATTTTGTTGTGAAAACAGCATTAAAGAAAAAGGATCAATTATATAATGCTCAAGATTACATATTATAATGCCATAAAAACTTGCGGAAAAAACAGGTTTCCGCAAATATAAGTGCTTCTGAAGAGAGAGTCGTGCAGAGAATAAGTGAGTTAGCGGCTGAGCTTGCTAACATGAAGTTTGCGTTGAAAAACTTGTCGGAAAGAGTTGAAATAGTTGAGGACAGAGATAATGAGATAGGACACTTCGAATTCGCCGCTTCAAAAATCGGTTTGACGTCTATTTTTTATGAGCTGTTGAATTCATGTACACCAGAGATAATGAGATAGGACACTTCGAATTCGCCGCTTAAAAAATCGGTTTGACGTCTATTTTTTATGAGCTGTTGAATTCATGTACACTATACGTGAGCGCTACCATGTTGTTGTTCTTGTTTTCAGTATGTTGAAAAAATCAGCTGTTTCATGTTTCACCACGGACTCATTTAGTTATGAAATCAGCTTGGCTAGACGCAGTATCTTTTGAAACGGTTTCACTACTGGTATATCGATACCATTGATGGCTACACACACTGGTTTCTCATTTGGTTTCAAAAGTCGTAAATATGTGATGCCAAAGTGTTTGTGAAATTTACTGAATATCCAAATGTTGGCCAGAGTGAGAGAAAATATGAACACGCTTTCGGCAAACTACGTTGCTCTTCTTTCGTTTGACAACTGCTGTGCGTGCAAAGAAACTGAGAACCAGGGTCTATTTTCGTTTCAAAAATTCTTTACACTCGATACCAGAGTGTAGACTTTTCTCTTTCTTCCTCATCTCTCTCACACAAATTGAGTGAAACCGTTTCAAAAGATACTGCGTATAGACAAGGCCATTGGTTTTTAAAATATAAATTTCAACATATATAAACAAAGGTGGTGAAGTTTCCCAAACCTAAAATGGTAGGTGCCAACGGTTGTTTGACCCCCCAAGTGCATCTAACGATGTATAACAATACTTAATTTGCACAAATATTAGAAAACAAATGAAAAAATATAAATGTGACCATTCTGGAGTTATTAATCTTAATTTTTTTTGTGAAAATTCGAACAACTATGCATTGACAGCCAAAAATTAGCACAACGCCTACGTTATACCAATTAAATATGTGAATTAAATCAACAAATACTATGTAAAATCTGAAAGTATAGATTTATTGTAATTATAAGGAACTGGTAGATATATCATGTATATAATGTGAGCATAAACAAAAGTTTAATTTCTTAAATATATTTTTGACGTTTCGAAAAAACACCCATTAAAATCAATATTACATGCGTGCATGCAATACTGCGGCGAAGTACACTTCGTGCGGCGAAGTACACATGAGAGGACAAAGCACACGATTTTGTGTGGCGAAGTGCACATGAGAGGACAGCGCACACGTTTTTTTATCATAGGTTTAGTGAAATTTCAGCAAAATGCATGTGTGTTGAAACAGCGAATTCGAAGTGTCCTATCTCATTATCTCTGATGTACACTATACGTGAGAACTACCATATTGTTGTTCTTGTTTTCTGTATTTCAGTATGTTGAAAAAATCAGCTGTTTCATGCTTCACCACGGACTCATTTAGTTATGAAATCAGCTTAGCTAGACGTCGTATCTTTTGAAATTGGTTTCACTACTGGTATTGCGATACCATCGGTGGCTACACACTGTGGTTTCTCATTTGGTTTCAAAAGTCGTAAATACTTGATGGCAATTAAGTGTGTGTGAAACTTACTGAATATCCAAATGTTGGCCAGAGTGTTAGAAAATATGAACACGCGTTTGGCAAATTCTCTTCGTTCGTTTGACAACTGCTTACTTGTGTGCGTGCAAAAAAACTAAGAAGCAGCGTCTATTTTCGTTTTAAAAATTCTTTACACTCCATACCAGATTGTAGACTTTTATCTTTCTTCCTCATCTCTCTCTCCATAAACTGAAACCTTATCAAAAGATACTGTGTATAGCCAAGGCCATTGGCTTTTAAAATATAAATTTCACCATATATAAACAAAGGTGGTGAAGTTTCCCAAACCTAAAATGGTAGGTGCGAACGGATGTTTGACCCCCCAAATGCATCAACGATGTATAACAATATTTAATTTGCTAAAATATTAGAAAACAAATCTAAAAATATAAATGCGATCATGTTATTAATCTTAATTTTTTTAGTAAAAATTTGAACAACTATGCACTGACAGCCAAAAATTAGCACAATGTCTACTTTATACCAATAGCATATGTGAAATAAATCAACAAATACTATGTAAAATCTGAAAGTATAGATTTATTATAATTATAAGGAACTGGTAGAAACATCATGTATATAATGTGAGCATAAACAAAAGGTTAATATTTTAAATATATTTTTGACGTTTCGACAATTACACCCATTAAAATCAATATTGCATGCGTGCGTGCGATACGCGGCGAAGTACACATGAGAGGACAAAGCACACGATTTTGTGTGGCGAAGTACACATGAGAGGACAGCGCACACGTTTTTTTGTCATAGGTTTAGTGAAATTTCAGCAAAATGCATGTGTGTTGAAACAGCGAATTCGAAGTGTCCTATTTCATTATCTCTGGTTGAGGCATCGTGTGCTGAGATGAAAACCTTGAAACTGCCATTTAATGATCTTAAGAGTTTAGCTGTCTGGTGCAACTCTACTGGTGCAAACTCTTTGGTAACTGAGCTGAATGCTGAGATGAATGCGTTAAAGCAGAAAATGGAAAAACATGAGAATGATTCTGTTTCTACGGATGTCTTAATTAGTGGCATTCCTTTTGTATCTGGTAAAAATCTTACTGAAGCTTTTGGAAAAATTGTGGCGGCTGTAAAAATGGGCAGTGTCGAGCTTCGTAAAATTTTTAGAGTGAAACCTAAAGATTCTAGTAAGAATTCGACAATAGTTGCTAAGTTGTCGTCACCTGACGAGCGCATTAACTTTCTCAAAGCTGTTTCGGGATTTCGAAAGGAAAAAAACCGTCAGTTAGTGCTTGGTGATCTTGGCTTTATTGGCGAGCAAAGAATCTTCATTCACGAAAGCTTAACGAAGGCGAACAGTGATGTTTTGCAGTATGCCAACTTGAAGATAAGGGAGCATCTGCTATTCTCTGTGTTTTCGTTGCGGGGGCGTGTTTTCGTCCGGTCATCAGCTGATGGTGATGCAAAGCTGGTTTGTGACAGGAGTTCGGTTGATCGCGTCGCTGGAACGTAGAATAAGACATGTTAAGTTTATATTTCTTATATCATTTGTTTAATTGGCTTTCATTTATTACTGACTTGCTATATGTGACTTTGCTGGTACTACTGCTTTATCTTTCCTATATCTTTCTTTTCTCGGTCTCTTTCTTTCTCTTTCCACTTATCCTTCTGCTCTGGTTAAGAGGCTGTGTCTTTATCAACCTGTTACTGTTTGAAGTTGCCTTATTTGTGTCGACTTTTGTCACTTGATGGGGTCGGGTCTGATGGTGTTATTAATTGTTATAAGGCCATATTGCGTGTCTTGTGTAGTCAATCTTCTGGCTTGAATGTTGTACATTTTAATGCCAGAAGCCTGAATGGCTTGAAATTGGATCATGCTAGGTACATTTTTAAGGGTTCTCCTGTTGCTGTTATGTGTCTCGGAGACGTGGTTCAAGCCAGGGGTGCCTGATTCGTTGTATTCTTTGGATGGTTATAGGCTTTACAGAAATGACAGATGCGATAAAAAAGGTGCTGGGGTTGCTATCTATTGTAAGAGCTCTCTCAACTCTAGATTAGTAAATAAAGGCAATTTCGCTTGTGAGTTTTTAACATTACAATATTTGATAACAACACTAAAATTTTGGTTTCGTGTGTATACAATCCCCAGCGCAATATTAGTACTGAACCCTTGTTTTGTGATATTTCTAGTAAACTTGTCGATTTTGATTTTTTTGTTGTATGTGGTGATTTTAATGTTAATTTATTGGCTAATGTGTCTCTTACCACTGATTTTCTGCATTGTGCCTCTATGTGTGGTCTATCTGTTGTTAACTCTGACTTGCCAACTAGATTTGCAACTGCTTGTGAGCCTAGTCTGCTTGATGTTTGTCTTTTGTCTGATCGCGCTCTTCTCCTTCGTTATGATCAAGTGTCGTTTTTGTCTGACCATGATCTCTTATATGTCTGTCTTAACATTAACTTTAATAGAGCCCAGATAGTCAAGTTCAGTTATTATGATTTTAATGCAATTAATTTTGATTTGCTGTTTACCGAATTAGCTTCCAAATGTTGGAATGACATTTGGTTCTTTGAATCTGTTGATGATAAGCTCTGTGATTTCTTATCTAAATTAATATCTGCTTTCCATAATCATGTTCCATTGCGCTCCGTGAGAGCATTAAACAGTGGCTGTCCATGGTTTACTTCTCATGTTCTAACCGCTTTAAAGAAAAGGAATAAACTGCATTCTAAATGGAAGAAAAGTAGAACGGCTGAGGCGTGGGAGCAGTTTCGCCGAGCTCGCAATGCAGCTACTTTACTATTAAGGAACGCGAAGAAGCGGTACTTCAGCTCTAAACTTAACCATACTTTAAGCCCCAAGCAATTATGGAACAGCGGCGGCTGCAATCCTGCTGACTCCTCTTCGAGTGATGGCTTACCAACTGTCTCTCATCCTCTACCGTTTACTTCCTTTGCGTTTTCTACTGTTTGTGAGAATGATGTAGTTAACAACGTACTTAAAATTACTTCTAATGCGGTAGGTGCTGATGGGTTGCCCATTAGGTTCATAAAGTTAACTTTACCATTTATTATTGCTCCCTTAACGTATATTATCAATCACTGCTTAACATGCTCGTCTTTTCCCACCTTGGTGAAAGTTGCAACAATTATTCCTCTTGCGAAGACTGCATCTGCAGATAAGCCTACAGACTTTAGGCCTATCAGTATTCTGCCTGTGTTAGGTAAAATTCTTGAAAGGATTATGTATTCCCAAATGTCTGCGTATATTGATTTACATAATTTACTATCTCCTCTGCAATCCGGCTTTTGAACTGGTCACAGTTGTACGTCAGCGGTATTAAAAATTACCGATGACATTAGGGCTTTTTATGACCAAGATTTCTTAACTTTACTCTGTTTTATTGACTTCTCGAAGGCGTTTGATACTGTGGATCACGATTTGCTCTGCACCAAGCTTACTACATTTTCTAACTTTACTACTAGCGCAGTTAGATTATTGGTGAGTTATCTTGATGGCAGGATCCAGCGTGTAAAAATTGGTAACAAAATGTCTTCCCCTCAGCTAGTCACTAGAGGAGTCAGTCCTGGGTCCTTTACTGTTCTCCATTTTCATTAATGATGTGTTCTCTGTGTGTGAGTATTCATCGCTACATGCTTATGCCGATGATATTCAAGTTTATTTGTCGAGGCCTATAAATCTCTTGGAGGATTTGTGCTATAGACTGAATTGTGACTTATCTTCAATCAACAGATGGGCAGCTGCCAATAATTTATGCATTAATCCTTCTAAGACGAAAGTTTTGCCTATCCTAAGAAAGTATAGCAACTTTGGTGATGTTCCGCCTTTGTTTATGGGTTCTTCGCAATTGAGTTTGGTCAGCAGGGCTAAGAATCTCGGCATTATACTTAATTCACAATTTACATGTGTTGACCATGTCAATTGCGCCGTGGGTATAATTTATGGGATACTTAGGTGCTTGCGTAGCTCTGCGTATTATACGCCATGTGAGACGCGATGCCGCCTTGTTAAGCAACTGATTATGCCACATATCAACTATTTTGCTGTAGTTTATAGTCAACTTGACTCACAGTCTCAGCATGTGCTTCTTGTGGCATTCAACGCTTGTGCTATGTATGTATATGCAATCCGTCGCTTCGATCCGGTTTCGCTCATCAGTGAAGGTGTTTTGGGATGTGGCTTATGTACACACCTTCGCATCCTTAACATCATGTTTTTACATAAGCTAATATATACCCGCAATCCTCCATATTTATATGTAAAACTTGTTTTTTTTCAATCATCTAGAGGTTTGAATCTTATAGTCCCTAGACACACTCTCCTTAACAGTAGCAGATTCTTCTTCGTTCACACCATCACACTTTGGAATTCACTTCCCTCGCATATTAAGACAATTTCTTCACGAGGTCGCTTCAAGCACGCTGTCGTTGCCTACTACTTCACTACTTCTTAACCAGAGTATAAAAATCTACTTTCTCTTTAGATCTTTCTCTTATGTTCTAATTTCCGCTGTATTACTTATATTCTTATACTTCTGCTTATACTTATACTTTTACTTCTACTTGAGTTCTCAATTTTAATTTTCATTGTTATTAAGTTTGGTCACATTTGTCATGGTCTTAATGTCCTTAGTTTATAAGTATTTATTATTTATTATTGTTATGTTTGTTTATTTATTATTTTTATTTATTGTTTGTTAGTTTAAGTACGTTCATTTGTTGCCTTCTTATTGAGTTTGTACGCTGAGGCACTACAAAAGATTTCGATCTTAGTGTGCGTTAATTGTATTAAAAAAATTGAAATTGAAAAAATAGCTTAAGTTTGTATGAAATAAAAAAAAAATTTGTCTCGACCAAATATTTAGAAGAGGCATTATTAAACAGGAAAAACATTACGTACGGCGAAATTGTACAGTGGCTAAAAATATGCTCGATGAGGTTTAAAAGGGATAAACCGGCCAAAACTAATACCAAAATTGTATGGAAGAAAATGCTCCATTTAAAGCAATTCTTTTATTTGGAAAACAAACAAAAACCTAAAAACCTCAGAAAAATTACTGTATTAATTATTGTATTTAAATGTACAAGAGAAAAATACGTTATAATGAGTTTGTTGCCTTACATACCAGCTATTCACCATGAATACTTCAATATGATAACTGTGAAAGAGAAATAAGTTTAAAATATCATTTTTTTATATTTAGTTATCTTGACAAAGGAATTTAAATTTTATTTATATCATTTTAATATGACTGAAATTAATCCTTAATAAACTTGGTGATTCATATGTTTAATTGTCTTAATTTAATTATAATTTTTTACATTAAAAAATCCATTTCAATGTCTATACAAATATGGACTTAAATTCCCTCTTGATTTTATTTCTTATAATATGTTATTTTGGAAAGTGGTATAAGTCCATTTGGAGCTAAAAAATCCTTTATTTTTTTAAATATTTTCAATAATTATTATTTCATAATAAAATTTAAAATGTGTATAGTGTTAAAAACATTACTTGAATTGATTAACAAGCCAATATTTTTAAATGAAATTATTTTATTATCAATATTTTCAATTGAAATGCAAACCTTTAAATATCTCGATGAATGAAAAAATGGATTAATACCACTTTCAAAAATAACAGCTCATATATTGCTCACAAATGTTTTAACAAATTTATATGCTGGGGGGACACGTGTCGCACGATTGGAACTATTCATCGACCGAGTTCCTAAGGCCCATATTACATTGCAAACAGTTGTTCGATCAAACAGTCCAAAGAAATGAACTACTTTACTCTCCCGTCAAATCTGTTTGCTTGCTATGTTACATTGCAAACACAAACAGTCAAACACTTTCCGTAGTATATATACATAATTAGAGTTGCTTTGTGCAATTATTTTCACGCAGTCCTCCTTTTTTTGGTATAAGTGCAGCTTTTTCACTCCAAAACATGCATACTTTTTTATTACACCACACAACAACTCTGTTCTGTTTGTAGTTTGCACGCATCGCCTGCAAACAGAGTATTTGCTGTGCCAACAGTTCATCCGTTTTCATTCTCTCACGGATGAACTGAGAGTTGACAGCTTTATACAGAAAACAAAAACAATGTGACCTAACAGCGCAATGTGGGCCTAACAGCGTTTACACGGGGGACAGATTGGATTGTGGAACGTCGTAGCATGGATGATTTTATTGCATGTTTTTTTAATACTTTTTGCTACCATTTGCATACATTTATCTACTACTTAAGAATTTATAATAGTTTTTGACTATAAAATATTGCAAACCGTCTTATTACACTTTAGTTCATGGTACCACCGTGATTATAAGCGAAAAAATAAAGGAAAGTTTAGAGGAAATACAAATAATAAACTCTCTACACACTATACATAATTGTTACAAAATAAAATTTAACCCAACCTTACCCACTCCTATTTATGTATTTTAAGCATTAATAATTTAAAATAAACTTTATAATCGATATTAATTGATTCGCTGAAACAATGAATAGTTTTGGAGTACTTGGCGTTAATGTTATATTTCATGTCAATTTAGCAAAAAAATGGAACAGATAACTTTTACATAACAATGACACACGGTGTTGTTGTTGTTGTTTTTTGTGCTGACCCCAACAACAACCCCAAAAGGGGGTGGCAACTTCCGGTTCCTGTGGTATTATTTTCCTTCCATGCCCATATCTTTTATTTATTTGTTGTTGTAGCTTCTGTAACCCTTTGCTTTATGCCTTGAACACAATTGGACGAACAAAACACTAAACACAAAATCAACTGTCAAATTTACACAGGCTCTTATGGGATTCAAGACAAAAATGAGTTATCTACGAACATTTGTGTTTAGATAAAGAAACGCATGTCCGTGAGATAGCTCTATTTCTATTTTGACAGCTTTTGTGCACAAGCTCTTCTTCTGCTTCTGTATATATTCAAATTGTTTACACAAGAGAATTGACAGAAATGACAGATTTTGTTTTTTGTGCGCGAGGCCCAATTGTGTGCGTGTTCTAAGCAAAAGATACAGAGACAAATGTGTTTAGTGTTTTGTGCTTCCAATTGTGTTCTAGGCATTAGCCTTTATTTCCGAGTAAACGCACACAACAATCGCCACATTCGCATTTTAATTACCATGTCAGTAAATATGAAACCGGAACTTTCCCCTAGATGGCCCTAGCTGTCAATGTAGGTTCCGTCAAACCGCGTCATTGGCGCCATTTCCTTCTTGACATCTCTGACAAGGACTTTTAACTCACAACAATACAAGTTTCATACAACAGCATAGTTTTTAATAGCGTGTGTATTTGTTATGTGTTTTTGTTTGGAACATGTCGAATTTTATGCATGGAAACTACGATTTGCGCACAGCATGATTTTCTATTACCATTTGAAGAAAACTGCAGAATCGCATCGAATGGTTGTCGAAGCTTACGGTGAGCATGCCATTGGTAAATCACAGTGCTTTGAGTGGTTTACAAAATTCAAAAGTGGCGAATTTGACGTGAGAAACGAAGATCGTGAAAGACCACCGAATATGTTTGAAGACAGCGAATTGCAAGTATTGTGGTATGAGGCATTGATGAAATGTCACACGAGACATCTTCATGCGTTTGAAAGCCATGGAATCCAGAAGATAGGAAAATGGATTCCACATGAACTCAATGAAAGACAGCAGGAAAACCGAAAAACCACTTGCGAAATCCTGCTCGCCAGGTACAAAAGGAAGTCAAGCGATGAAAAGTGGATATTATTTGCGAATCCTAAGCGTAAAAGATAATGGGTAACTTCAGACGAACTATCGACATCGAATGCAAGGCCAAATCGCTATGGACGGAGGACAATGCTCTGTGATTGGTGGGATCAGAAAAGTGTAATCAATTATGCGCAATACAATGCAATAAAACCTGACGAAACCGTTAATACTGCGCGTTACTGACAACAAATGATCGATTTGAATCAAGCATTGCGTGAAAAACGACCAGAATATCAAAAAAGGCAACACAAAGAAATTTTGCTTTATGATAATGCACCATCACACACAGCAAAACTGGCGTTTAGTTGGGAAATACTTCCGGGTGTGACTTAATCACCAGACTTGGCTCTGGCCGATTACTACTTATTTGCATCGATGGGACACGCACTTGCCGAGCATCGCTTCACTTTTTGGCTCGATGATTGGTTTGCCTCAAAAGAGCAACAGTTTTTGGGCGTGGCATCCACAAATTGTCAGAGAGGCGGGAAAAATGTAAAGCTAGCGATGGACAATACTTCGAATAAAATATTTTCATTTTCATACAATAAACGTGTATTTTCTATACAAAAATTCCGGTTTCATATTTCCAGACCTGGTACATTTATTTTCGTTTACTTTTCTGATGCTTAAGAATAATTGTATCCTTTTGTTGTTCATTTTGTGCATTCCGTAAATTTTGCTGCAGCTGCGTGTTACGGACAGGAACATTTCCTAGACATTGATGTTGTCTTTAGCGGAGGTATCATACAGTTCAATGTCCATTTGCCGAGAAAACATGAGCGGTGACGACAACCTTGCGATCGGGATGGTCGTTTTTTTGCAAACTGAAACAAAACAAATCATCCCATCAAATTTAAAAAAGTATAGCTACTTGCAAATATAGCAACTCGCAGTCCTAAAAATTCCTAAAATTCAATACTTGATTTCCAAAACTGCCTCCCTGAACATTGTGCCACCCCAGCCCCATCCTAGCTGTGCCACTGTATTTATACCCGTCTTAAATGTGATTATTTGTATCAGTTTCAGTTTGTATTTCACTCTGTAATGTTATTGTTCTGCAATGAAAAATCTAAATAAATTAAAAATTTAAATAAATTGTAGCGTTTTCTTCTACTCGCTCATTTATTTATGTACAAAAAAAATATAACAAAATATTTACATTTAAAATCTGATAATGGTTTTCACGTACGTCTGCCTCGAGCTCGAAACTCCCAGACGGAAAAAAGGAAGACTTTCTTTTAAGACGAATGACTGTCCGCGAACAGCTGACAGGCAGAATATGACGTGGAGATGGCGCTTCGGTCGACTAGGTCGGCACATCCTATTTCGTTCAATTAAATTTTTTCAAAACTTTTAGGTGCAGAGTATCTAAAACTCGGCCATATAGCACAATTACTGGTTTTTATTTAAGTAAATAAAATACTGAGAATTTTGAAAAGTTATATTAAAATTCCTTAATGAAAATTATTCAGATATCATTACATTTACAAACATATATTAAAAAATAATGTAAATAAAGTAATTTACATTAGTCTCCGCTTACCTAATACTTTATTTACTACATCGCAATTATTTTTTATCTACGAACAGTTGCAAATGAATCGGTTTCTATGTTATATACAATTAATTAAACAACATTCTCCCCCAGTATTTTTGTTTGTATTTTCAATAGCGACATTAACTCACTACTCGATTGTTGATGTACTGCCTTGGAACTGCTTCCATACCACGCACACACTTTTATATATGTATTATTTATTTTAATATCGATTAATTTAATGCGATATCTTATTTATTATAAATCTATCAAAAATTTTAAGTAAATAAACCATGACGTCGTGTGGTGAATATAATATACCACACGGAACCATTTCTTGGCCGCAAAAGAGTTTCCTATCTCATTATCACTGGTATATGTAGTTACGCTCTTTCTCCGAGGTAAAATGATACCTACCTTTGGCTGAAAATACCTTAACATTCATAAATGTATAAAGAAAAAGTAAACGAAAGATATGACAAAAATTGCAATTTTTTAATTTGTCATGAATTTGTAAAAATTTTACTTGCAGTTGTACAGATTGTAATACATACATAAAATGTTTTAATCTAATTTTCAAATGAGCGCTTTTGTACAGACTTTCAAAGCAAAGTACTTGTGTTCGGTCTGCTCTTCACATTTCAATAGCATATACATATATTAATTGTATGATTTCCTTAATTTTGTTTTTATCTGTACTTTTATATCGTATTTTAATTTTTCTTCTTGTGTTTAATGTCTTTGTTTCGAATTACCTTCCTAATTGTTTGTATTCGAAAATCTCTTGTTTTTTCGAAAAACTACTAATAATTTGCTTAACTACAGAGTTCTTCCAGCGCCCTATGAAGTCTTTCGATTGACCTAAATAACTGCTTGAAATACTTGTACACTAATGTTTACTAAGAATAAAACCCAAAAGCTTATCAACTAAGTTGGGCTTTTTTATCGGATATATAGTAATTTAGCACGTCCGACTTTAATAGGTAAGTTAAAAAAATTTGAGAGTATTTTACAAGAAATGTAAAGACAAATTTGGAGACAAGGCTGAAGCTTCACAGCCTGTTTGTTATTTGTTTGTATTTTATATACGCGTAGATAAATTTATATCTTTGGGATGCAGTCATGCTTGAAAATTCACTTGTTATATGATATAACTTCAGTGGTTACCAGGGCTCGGAATGCACATTTTTAAGGGCGCATTTCCGAACTCTGACCAGTAACACAGTAGGACTGTGGTACTTAGAGTTGTAAGCGGTTACTAAATATTGATTATTTAATTTTAAATTTTACACTTTGCTGTAAATAATTTAACATTATTATTTGCTAATCGACATAAAGAGTACTGATCTCTAGTTTCTGTTTTAGCTCTCCTCGTATTATTGTTGCTTCCTGATCAAATCACAAATGCATCACTTAGGCTTACACATTTGTAAAAAAATTTAAAACACTGAAAAAAAAATTAGGCACAATAAAACTTCCGAAATAGTACCAAGTGAAATGAAAACGCTATATATTTTCTCTTTCATTTCGAACAGAATATGCAGTTCTACTAAGAAATTGTTTGATATATCGAATCACTCCGAAGAGCGTCTTGATGAAATTTTCCTTGGACAAAATAAATTTAAACAGAACCCACTAGACCAACATCTAGAAGTGCAACTACATCCCATAGACTACTGTGAAAATACCTTTATGGATATGAAATCCTTCGGCACTTTACATCAGCAACAGAATGATTTGTGGTTCAACTCGAGCACTAAAAATAATTCAGATATGTCACTAGAGACAATTGAAAATTCAAAAACTGCAGAAAACATATTCAACTCGGATGAAAGTATTCAAGCAGCAACATCGAGTCCATTAGTGTTGGGATGTAAGGAGAAGAAGGATTTTAAAGCAACAACCAACAAACGTTGGTCAGAAATAACTGAACCGGCGAGTATGCATCTAGCTTTATGGAATGGTTCAGTTACCTCAACTAGTATCCACTTCTCTAGTTCTCATGCGTTAACAGCTTCATCGTTTAACCACCAATTGACCACTGACTTATGCAGTTACAATAACTCAAAGAGCCGACGCATGGAGTACTCGCTAAAGTGCTTGAAATACAGACGCAGCAATCCTTCACAAGACTCAGCTTTTGGATCTTTAACTGATGCTGATCTGTCAACAGGTTTGTCAACTTTCCGGCTAAGTAGCTTCCAGTCGATATCCTCGCCAATTGATGAAGGAATTGAAAATGTAATAGCCACTACAACTGCAGTTAATGAAGGATTATTAGAAATCGCCACCATATCGAAAATCATGATTTCTCAAGATTCTGCTACATCCTCGCCATGTCGGGAATTTTTCCCTATCAATTTTGTTGATGGGTCTGCCGGGTCTTTTATCGGTGATTCAAGCTGTTCTAATTCCACAGTTAACGCACGACCTCAACAATTTCTCGATTCATTTTCGCCTAAGGTACTTGTTACAACAAATTTCACAATAAATTCCATCAACTCATTACAAACCTCTGAAAACAATGCCCAACAATTCGACCCACCTAAGATATTGGTCAATAGCCAGAATTCTATTTATACCACTTCGCCTTCGAAGCGCTCCAGTACCATAGAAGTGTTCTCGCAAAAATATCGTGTTAGCTCATTTGAAGATATGTCATCAAAGGCTTCTGAATGCAGGAAGCATTGGAACAATTGTAATCAACTGAAAGTATATCGGTCACTCGAGGAAGAACGACGCATCGACAGTGCTTTCAAACCTATAAGGTTTGATCGTACTAACTCAGGAAATAGTTCAAACAAGCAAAGTGACAAGTACAAGAAACTTACGCATGCCTCATTCCGGATAAGCAAAACCTCAAATGAAAATAATGAATCAAATGAAATTTCGTCCGTTTGTGATACATACACTAACGCTGGCCAGCCTGGAAAAGCAAAAACCACCACCGTCACTTGCTCGATTAGCAACCGCCAAAGAATATGGCGTGACAGCAAGTTCTACCGTAAAAACCGCATTACCAAGTCCAACGATTCCCTACTGGAAACCTCATCAAATCAGGCAGTAATACTTTCACCAGTTTTATTACGCGATAATCCTTATAACACCACCTTCTTATGCGACCTCGCCCATAGTGATAGTCAACAGCTGTTGAAACATCATTGCTTCGCTAATGAAATCTCGAGTTCTAATCAAACCCTCATAGGTTTAACCGTGACCATAAACCCGTTTGCTAACAAAACCAAAATTCGTCGTTATTGTAGCTCCAAAAGCGAAGATCTTACAGAGAAGTTCAATTGCTTATGTGTCATGGATACTCGAAAGTCATGTTCCGAGCGTCATTTGGTGAATTTAACGAAATTAAAAACAGCTGATCTCCCAAAAACAATGAAGAGCAGTGAAGAAATCTATCAATCTGAAGATGAGTTAAAATTCATCGAAGACTGCAATACGAATAAGCATGAGTGCATTAATATTAAAAAACAACAGCAACACAAACAGCAAAGTAAAAAATATCAAAATCGCAAGCAACATTGTATCCATGCACAGCCGAAAAACCTTTGTACGCCCTCGAATCACCTGAGTCTGAGCACTTCTTCCATGAACAATAATTGTATTGCAATGAAAATTCGGACCACATCATTGAGTACGATTCCCTGTTATCAGAATATATCCGCTGTAGGAGCCAGTCTTACCAGATGCAGAACCGTTAAAGCCATCTCTACAAGGTTGCTAAAAACTTCCACATTTAAGTCATTCGATAACGCACTTAATATCACATGCAACTGCGAAAACAACGGAATATTCACTGCGACTAAAGAAAGCAGTTCCACAGATGAACTATCAACTCATCAGTTTAGAGGAGCAGAAGTCTCCAAGATGTTCGCTCAAAACATCGAGAGCCTCAGGTGCTGTGAAGAGAAAACTCCGTTACTAGACAGCGTTGAAATGTCACCAATTAGTCCAATTGAAGTTGAGTTAGACGACAGAAAGCAAATGTGATACACAAAGTTTAATTAGGGCATCGATCTCATCGTTCAAGGCTGCGTTACTTTTTCTTCTCGTAACAATTAATGAATAGATAAACATAACAATTTTTTCTGTTTTCTGCATTATTTATATTTGTACTATTCCAAATTTTTAATGTACAATTAAGCACATTCTTTTCATATATATACATACCTTTACACAACGCGATGTAGAAGAAACTTAAATTTTCTAGAAAAACTTTTCCATTAATTTAATTACTGCACTGCGAATTATTCGGTGCGAACTGTCAAAATTACACGGCCTCTTATGGGAAACGCAACGTAAAAATCGACGTGCGATTTTCTATGTGTTCAAGGCATAAGATGTTATTTTCGGATGATTATTAATTTCCCATTAATTAGAGTTTTAATGTTATAATTAACGGGAAACTTACCAATGGTTTAATACCGGAAAATATTGGAAAATTAATTGTTCAATAAATTCATGCTCATATACAGTAGTAACAATAAATTCAAATTCAGTAGGTAAACAAGTAAACATATTTAATTGTTGTTTAATTAAATTTAAAAAACTTGACGTCTATACAATTTCAAAATATTATTTATTATATGTACAGTTAAAATTTAATAATGATTTTTAATACGCTTACAATGAATTAAATTTAGATTTATTAATTTAATTATATTTTTCGGTTCAAAGTTTTTAAGTAACAAATAAGTACATACGAGTATGTATGTATGTATCAATATATGAATATACCCGGCGGGACCGGGTGAAGGCGGTCCGCATGCTCTTCATATGTTTAGTTGCTGCTGGTTCAGCACTTCTAGAGATGCGTGTTGGGAAGTTAAAGGCATGTCTGAAATATTTGTTATTGTGTGTACACTTTCTTAGTGCGCAAGCTCATTATTTTACTGCAAGATGAGAACGATAACATTTCTATGATGGAAGATACGTACGCGATATGATGGAAGATACGTACGCGCGGGTGCATTTTTAACTGACTCTCAAAGTTTTCGTAAAGTAAATATTCTAGATTAGACAACACATTTACATGTAAGCTGAGGCTAGAGGTTGGTGTGCTAGACTTTGATGCGGAATTTGGTGCAAGTTCAAACCCAAGTTGAAGTCGCAGGACAGTATAAATGTGTAAGTAAAGATTTTGGAATTAATTAATTTCAAATAAAAACCAGAAAGAGTGTTAACTTCGGCCTGGCCGAAGTTCATATACCCTACACCCTTGTACTTAGAAATTAGGCATGGCTATGGTCTAATTTTTTTCCTTTTTAATCTCAAATAGCCTGTTATGAAAGACAATATTCGTGCCAAATTTGATTAAGATATCTCTATTCGTCCTGTAATCGAGTTTTATTTAATTAGTGGGCGGACCACGCCCACTTTTTTTTGTCTGTTTTGGTCAGAGACAGTGGACTTCTGGACAAAATTTCAACATCAAATTCGTTCTACAAGCTGAGAAATTGAGCTATAAGCATGGATGAATTCCTATTCACTAAATAAAGTAGGCGTGGATAGACAATATTCGTGCCAAGTTTGAGGAAGATAGCTCTCTTCGTTCTCTTGTAATCGTGATTTCCACAGGCAGACAGACGAACGGGCACGGGACAGAAATCGACTCAGGAGGTCACGCTGATCAAAAATGTATATACTTTTCTATACCTGTCACGCCTCCTTTACTGCGTTACAAAGGGAAGCAGTAAGTGAACCCTCATCACTTCGTGTGTAGGGTATAATAATAAATAATGCAAATAAATGATAAACCAGCTAGCTTTAAGAGGGCTGTATATTTTTTATTAATTAACCGTATTATGATTGTTAACTTAACAATTATTTCTTAAGGAGTTTTTTAAATGATTGTTAATTTATTTATTGAATTTGTTTTAATTTATAGAAGAATAAACATGACTTAGAAATACGTTTATTTCTTCGTTTTATGCTTCTGCTGACTCCTTCTTGGTCTTGATGCCAAAGCAAAGGAAAAGGAAACCGCAGCCAAGCCACACGTGCCTTTCGTCTTGTAATTTTTTTTGTTTGGGTTGCGTTCAGAAACGTCCCTTTCTTTAGGTACGTTCAACAATGATGTTGTTACGTTAAATTAATTATGATACTGACAACGAGTATAAACACTCGTATTTATGCTTATTAATTGATTATCTATATAAATTGACCCCCAAATGGTAAAACTGTGAGTGACAGTCAGCATTTCGTTAGTTAGATGGTGGTATATGTAAATAATCGTTTTACGCTCATTGCAACGCATTAGCTATATATTGCTTCTGAGAAAAATATATATTGTTATTTTATTTAAAAAAAATGCATGGCTTTTCGGGTAGAGTCATGATGCCATTGGTGAAGAACTTCTGTGGTTTCTGGTTGAAAAAGTGAATCAAGCGGTTTCATACGCTTCGTTTGAAAGCAGCTTAATTCCATTCAGCGAGTTCTACAGAGATCGGATCAAGAGAGAGTCTGAGGGTGCTATGTCTGGACTATATGGTGGATGCATCATAACTTCCCAATTAAACTGTCGCAACTTTTGACGGGCTATCAAAGAAGTGTCTAGTCATGCGTTGTCATGGAGGAAGACAACATCTTTCCTATTAGTCAATTCCGGCAGTTTTCTTTCAATTGCCTGGCGTAATCCCTCTTTTTGTTCACAATTGTGTTGAGAATCAATAGTTCGACCAACTAGAAGTAGCTCATGGGTGACAATACCCTTCCAGTCCCAGCATACACAGAGCATCACCTTTTGCATCGTCAATCCTAGCTTTACGAACGATTGTGACTGCTCTCCATCCCTGGTTCACGATGTTTGTCACTTCCGATTATCATACTTGAGCCATTTCTCATCATCGGTTATAAAGCTGCAAAATATAGCGTAATTTTTAATTAGTTTTCTCCATTTTCAAACGTAAACAACTTTCCAAGCACTGCACCACTTTTTTGTTTACACGCTGACAGTTACGCCGGTGACACACCTTTCCAATAAGCGTTCAGTGGTATCGCGATCAATGTTGCCAGACTTATTTACAATTGACTCCTCCTATCGGAAAAATGCCACGAAACGCCAATACATTCACCACCAATGGTAAAAATCTGTCTGACAGTGTGTCCCATTTTGTTGGTTAGGGTTTTATTGAAATTAAAACTGAAATTTCATTGGGCCTGTTACATCGACGTAAAAAGGGAGCAACATTGAATATGTCAGCTGTCAATATGTCAATTGAACACAAGATATTGTATTGAAAATAAATTAAAATAAATTAGTGATATCTGAATTGAAAATTAATAGAAATTATTTAGTACTAATTGAAATCATTGAAATTAATAGCAAATAGCAAACTGAGGTGCGCTGTAAAATACCAACAGTAACAAAAATCTTAAAATTCTTACGAATCCTAAAAATAGAAGATTAGAAATGTCCGATGAAGACGGTGAATCACACCCTTTCCAAAGGATGTACGCGGATGCAGTTGAATTTCATAATCCAGAGGAGAGTGATGCTGCAGATCACCCACATAACCTCACTTCTGAACAACATAACACCACTGCCGCATTTCAAGGAGACCGTGAGCGTAATGCAAGGGAGAGTAACTGTCAATCAGAATCGCATGGCAGAGAGGAAGAGAAACCAGAGGCAAATAAAGTCAATTAAGCCGTGGTTAAGCTGGTATGATACTTCATTTGGGCATATATCGGGCACCGTACAACATGCTCAATTTTGTTGTTGTTTTTGGTGCTGACTCCAAAAACAACTTCAAAAAGGGGTGGGTACTTCCAGTTCCGGTTTTATAGCCGTTTGAAATTTGAAATTTAACTGCTCATATCTCGTAAACTTTAGCAGATATCCGGTTGGTATAGCCAAGAAAAAATATTCATCAAAGTGTGTAACGAGTTTTTTGCTTTCCAGCCTGGATGAAGCTCAATCTGTCCAGGGTTCGCTCAAAGGGGTCTCGTAACCCTCCAAGTTATTCAACCGCCACACGAATTTCGAACGACTGTTCTCACAGTCTAGCACTGACTCTCTGCAGAGTTCAGCTCGGTGGATTGGTTGTATTGGTTTTATCCTTATATCTACTTAACAATTTCTATAACTTAATATTTTGATCGCTGGTGAGTTTTGAACCTGCGATATGCGGTTTCCTAAGCTCGGTTACTTAAAAAGAGGAAAAAGAATATTTTGATCGCTGGTGGGATTTGAACCTGCGATCTTTTGGTGTATTCTGTTGATTAATGCCGCGACTGCGCTGCGACTGTGTTTATGTTGTTTTCTCTGTTTGGTTTTACTTACGTATATATATTAGTGATCTTAATTGTAATAATCTTAATTGTATCTTATTTGTAACGTTGTGCACGTTACAAGTGGCTCTTGCGCAGAGAAGACGAAGGTATGTTACATATACATATGTATAGTCTGTTAATTCCGTTCTTTTCATACTAATTATATCCCATTTTATATTTAGGGTTTAGTCACAAATTGTTAAAATATCTTGTGAAGATATCAATTTATACCGGAATACCTTGCTAATGACTCCCCAGCAGGGATTTTGGAAAAGGTTTTGCCGCATATTGTAAAAGAAGATACCAAATTTAGAAACTCAATACGGCCAGCAGAGAGACTTGAAGTTACGCTGCGATATTTGTCTACAGGATAAAAAAACCATTTTGTTAATAGCTCCTGCATGAATTTTTGGTCCTAGGAGAAATACAAAAATATCTGCAGTTGCCGTTTCGTATACAAGAATCCACTATATTTCGGATTTTAAGGGAGATGATTCCTGGAGACGAGAAATTTCCGTCCAGTAAACCAATTGGCTGCAAATCGCAAGAGATTTTTATTCTCTATGGGGTTTCCCAAATTGTGTTAGCGCCATCGACGGTAACGTTAATAATATAAATATTTGTGTGTAAGAGGAATGAAACAAAAAATCTTTAAATTTCAACACTGCAAATTATGACCGTTCAGTGAAAATCAGGGTCTACCTATTTTAATTACAAACGAAGCCACTTCTTCATATTGATGGCGATTGTGGACGATCATTACCGCTTTGTTTATGTGGATGTCGGTGTAAACGGACGTGTTGGAAATGCGGGGTTGTGGCTACGCTTAGATCTGAAATACGCCATAGAAAGGTATGAAATTCACATGCCATCTCCTAAAAATCTTTCCGGAACAAATATGCCGTCACGATTCACATTTGTGGCAGACGATGCTTTCGCATTGACAAATTGTATGATGAAACCTTATTCTCAGCTACGATTAACTCCGAGCCAAGAGCATTTCAATTATATGTTCTCTAGAAACCGAAGAGTAGCCGAAAACGCGTTTGAAATATTGGCCACCAGATTTCAAGATCTATTCTCAGCTACATATATTAGCCGATGCCCCACAAGCAATTGAAATTGTTTTAGCTTGTTTGTGCCTTGCAAAACTTGAAAATATTAGCAGCTTCAGAAGCTGTACATACAGTAAAGAATCTCGGCTTAGGTGCTCAGTCGTTGGCAGCAGACAAAATAAAACAACAGTTTGCTTATCTTCGTGATATACCGCTATCGTGTTATACAGATGCAAAACCACAACTCATTATTGGAGTAAATAATCCAAATCTTCTTGCATCGTTAAAGATTCGCGAGGGTGGATGGAATTAGCCAGTTGCAACAAAAACTACAATAGGCTGGACAATTTTCGATGGAAATGCACCAAAAGACACCAGTGGAACTCTTAACCTATATAAGTGCAATTACAAGAACGACATGGCAATGCAGGACATGTTAAAAGCTATTTACGTGATGAAAATATGAGCATATCGGAACCTTACCCTATACTAACATCTCGAGAAGATCATCGACGCTGCTGCAAAGAGTGGAAAAAAATGTCTAAATGATTTTATTATTGACTTTTTGATCTTTTAACTCCTCTTGTTCACATTCTTTTCAATTTTAGAATGGGTGCCATTGCCATTTGTGTAGATATCACGGAGATGTTCATTGAATTCTTCTAAAAGAATCAGATAGAGATGCATATCGATTTCTTTGGTGGAACGCAGATGAAAAGAAAATAGTAGCAGCGTATCGCTTTGTATCGCTCACTACGTTCGCAATAAAAATGCTATACTTCATCAGGAAATGAACTAGAGAATGAAACACTCATCATTATGTCGACGATTTTATTGACTCAGTAAAGAACGCTGAAGAAGCTATAGAGTTGGTGCAGGCGGTCCGTCGCATTCATGCTCAGGATGGGTTTCATATAAGAAATTGGAACTCTTATTCGAAATCTGTTTTAGAAGCCTTAGAAGAGCCACCAAAACGGAACAAAGTGTTCCAATGTAATGAAAAGGCGGTTCACCACGAAAAAATGCTAGGGCTTTATTGGAATCCACGAGAGGATGAATTTAATTATGTTTTAAGATTCGCTCGAATGCAGCGCAAAATATTTAACAACGATGTAATACCTAAGAAGATATAGTTTTGCAGGTCTTAATGTCAGTATTTGATCCTCTTGGTTTCGTTACATGTATCTTCTCGTATTTAAAAATTGTAGTTCAACACATATGGCGATGTGGCATCGAATGGGATGACCATCTCACAGGAACAGTAATGGAAGAGTGATGGTGAGAGGAAGTGGGGTCTCTACCTACCAGCACTTCTGGTATTGCCACTAGTTGACCTAATGTTCGAAATTGGGTATTTTTTTGGTTTTGTGGGATTTTATTTGATTAGATATAGAACAGCCACTCAATTGCAATAGCCTTCGATTCACTATCAGCAGCAAAATTTTTTTATTATAGTATTTTGTTATAATAGAGATGATTTCATATAAATTAATTGTTTAAAGAATATTATATTGAAATCCCATTAAACTATAAATTCGGAAAGGAAAAACGACAACTTCGAAAATAACGTCAAGGTCGATCTCGCCAAACGTTTTTGCTGTCACTTTGTTCACACTTAGCAAAATATCAAAATTGATTTGATATTCCCTTCGTAAATAAGTACGACTAATCTGATACACACGTTTCCATAAGCCAAACATAGATTTTGACAGCACGTCAAGTTCTTCGAAGTGCTTATAAGTACGACTAATCAGGACTTTAAGGTGAAGATTGTTGCAGCAAAGCCGAAGGTGACACCACTGCGTCCTTTGTCGATACCAAGGTTGGAATTACAAGCGGCAGTGTTAGGAGTGTAATATGACTGTGATATGGACCGATTTTAAGATAATCCTCAAATGGCTAGATGGAGACCCACGAGGGTTTTAACAATTATTAATGTTTGAAGTTGCTGAGTTACAAGCGAGCTCTGAGAGAAAGGAGTGGCTATGGGTATAGCCTTATTCTAAAAGTCACGGTCGTCTAAAAATCGTCCCTAATAGCCTGTTTCCATAAAGTGGATTTAGTTGGATTTAGGCCTAAGCCGCTTTAATCGACGAAATCCAGCCCTTAATCGGCTGTATCACTATTGGAATTTTTGTTGTATGATTTAGTGTAAATCCAAGAAGTAAAGTAGATTTCAGAGTATTCATCTCTGGTTCGAAGTTCGAAACTACCGACTACTAGCCTTGTCTCTTTCTACAACTAATGAAGTAGAGTGAGATAAATATAGCATAGTAATAAGCTGTCAAGTTTATTGAAGTTTTTGAAACAAAACAAAGAAAGTAGGTATTAATTTCTGCATTTCCAATTAATAATAAATCTATTTCTTTAGATGGAAAAATCTAAGCGGAAGCCTTGGAATGCCTATGCCGAGAACATGATGTTGAATGATGATGAACAAAAATGTTTTTGTTTCTTTAAAACTAAACGTCTTTCTTTTTCAGACTTTTGTAATGCCATAAATTTATCTATTATAGCTAGGTATAATTGCACGCAATTAAAAATAAATTTTAGTTTTTGCATTTTGATTCAGATGTTAAAAATATTCCCGATTGGAGAAACTTGAGAGAACAGCTGTGCCGATTGTCAAAATAAATCAGAAGCTTTTTTGTAAACGCTCGATTGCTTATCCGATGTTCGAAAGCACAAATCCAGATTTATATTTTTATGGAAACAGGCTATAAATCGTCTCTAACTCTCTCTTTGGTATTGTAAGAGTCACGGTCGTCTCAAAAATCGTCTCTCAATCGTCAACGACGTAAACTTTGGTCGTCTTGATGTATTCTAAGAGATGAGTTAGAGATAATCGTTATCGTCTTAAATAAGAAGAGTTCTTTTTAGTTGTCGTCTCATACAAAAAATAAATTAATTTAGTGCACACTATAAACATTGAACTTCGTATTTATGCTTTATACAATTTTTTTTAGTTATAGGTATATGGAATTCATGATTTATATAATAATTTTAGAAAACGAAACAAAATCGAAGAAATTTTTACAACCAAAATTAAACTACAGAGTGCGTATTTTCGCACACAACTCAACGCACAAAATAAAAATGCACTTATTTATTCATTTTAAAACACTTATAAAAGCGTTTTAAGATAGCTCAATTCTCCGCGTGGAATTGAAACTGTCTTTATTTACAATTTGCTTCAGTGTTCAAACTTCCAAAAAGAGAAAAACGACGGTACATTTTTTGCTATAATTTGAGTGAAATAATATACAATACCACAAACATTAATCTAAATATAATTTGCCAAGTTTATTGTATATTTTAGAAACCTATTTTCACGAAAAAAACCAATTTTATAAGGTTTTTATTAATTGAAATTAACCACAGTTATAACATTTTCTCCCACCAACACAGAAATTTGTATCTTGTGAGACGATTGTAGTCTTAGTCACCATGACTCTTAGAATAAGGCTGTTAATCTCGCTGATATCGCAACGAAAGTGAAAAAGATTTCCGATATAGAAAGCAAATGGTTCATTGCTCCTGATTTCCGAACCAGGACACATAGTTACAATTAAGTTTCGCGGATGATTTCTACATATTCGGGAAGCGAAGATAGTTCAAATAAATTTTGAACTTTTTTCAAAGTGGAACAATCTGCTTCGAGCTTTTGGACATTGGGTTTTATACAAAGAGATATTGCGAAAGACAATTCCAGCAGAACTCGAACAGCTTGCAGAAAAACACATCAATCAAGCACAACCATTTGTCTACAAAACAGTCCCAAAGGAGATCTATGATCAAGAGTATGTTGCACTTAAACAAAGCAAGCCAGTAAGCTACTCAGGACCGTTGAGAAAGTTAGTGCTATATCTAGATCACGAAGAAGTAATACGAATTAGAAACCGAGCATTGTATTCAGCGATCCAGAATGGGCAATAAGAGGGTTTCGTCGGTTTACCACATAACAATCATGTTACTCGGCTTATAAATGCTCATTATCATCAACGATATTATCATATTAATCATGAAACTCATATTAATAATTTTTTTATTCCAAAACTTCAGGTTTTATTTAAATCAATAAGACGAAAGTGTCAAGTATGTAAGCTAAACAACGCTCAACCACAGGCGCCACAAATGGCACCCCTCCTACAACGAGCATATATTCGTAAAGAGATTGCATGAAACATTTGTTGCCGGCAACATCGTGATTTCATGTGTGAAGATTAGGGCAGCTGTTAATTAGCAGGACTTAGCACTGTAAAGAACAAAACATCTCTGTAAAGCAGAAAACCGAAGATAAAAACGAAGTTCTTTACAGAGTACAAAACTTCTTTTGTATTCTGCGTTGGTAGCAAAGCAAAATTGAATGCTCTACTAATGAGTGAGTGGTTCGGAAGTTTTTTTTAAATAAGTATGAAGGGATCGGAAGATCGATTTTGCTTCTGTTATTTTGCACTAACAATGCTAGGGAAAATGCGTAAGAAGAGATTGATCCAGCACTAGTATGCCAAGTAAAGTGTGAAAGAGAGAATCGATCAATTTATTGTCTAGAGCGGGCGATGAGAAGCACGGTGCGATTCGTCTTCTTTTGCGTCTCTTACAATAACAAACCATGTGCCGCCGTCCGTCCGTCTGAAATCGTTTAAAATTTTGCATTTTATGGTTTTTGGAAGAATTTTTGCTTTTCGTAACTTAGTTCTGCTTCTTTTTCGATGCCCAAGCTTTGTAAAGCGCTGGCACGATCTACGTTGCGAGCATAGCGTGCTGTTTAAGAATTTGTATTTGCAAAAGATGATATGTAGTCGGCATATTCAATCACTATACACGTTATACGAGTAAGGCTGAAGGGTTAATAAAAGACAAATTATGTAAATATTTATATTATATTTAAACAACTCTACTTTAACCCCGATCTCATTAGTAACACTTATTATACTTATTTATTAAAGTTTAAATTGAGCTTTATTTTCATTTTTTAATAAGAATTATATTATACAACATATACAGTACATAATATTTAATTTACGTGTTATCTAATAATAACTAATAATTAAAAATAAATTATATTCTTTGCGCCGCGATTAACGGTAGTTTATTATTCAACTCTAAATTATACCTTTTAAAATGCCTTGTAAACTTCGTGGATGCAAAATTACTAGTGAAACAGAACGATTATTGTCGTGCTCCCTGTGTGATGACGATTATCACGTCAAATGTGTTACCCTAACAGGGAGAATTGCGGATAAAATCGGTTTTGAGGGTGGCTTACGGTGGTCATGCGTAACCTGTAGATTGCTTGATGTTGATATGTCTCGCATTTTGCGCCAAGCACGGCTGGGTTTTCGCGAAATTAATCATGATCTCTCGGCACTACAAAAGAAACTAAACAACTTTGAAGACTTTTTCAATAAGTTTAAGTTTCTGGACGCAGCCTCTCCGAAATGTAAAGTAGCTAAAAACATCACACGTGCAAGCACAAACACGCTTAATATCCTCACTTCTCAGCCAGTGGGTGACTCACCATCACTTATAAACTTATTAAGCCCTGGTGGAAGTGAAAACGATGCCGCTTCGAATATACTAATTGCTGATCATCATGACGTAGCAGAAATCGCTAGTTTGGTTGCTTCGGCTCCCACTTCACTACATGCTCCTGCAACAGTACCTGAACCCACATTCACTGTCGCTGCTGCAAAAGGTGCTATTCCTAAAATTACTGCTGCAGCGCCATCAGCTCCATCTGGACCATCGTCTAGAAAGAAACTGGTGGTAATTCAGCCTAAGAAAACTATATTTATTTCTCGATTTGCTCCGGATACAACTACCGATGATATTTGTGATTACATATGCTCCCAACTGGGATGGAATGACACAAGTATTTCCATTACCAAATATAATTTTCGGTCTCAAAGATCGTACTCTTCTTTTAATATAAGTTTACCTAACCACTTATTGGAGCGCGTAGTAAATCCAACATTCTGGCCGGAAAACGCCATTAGCCATGAATTTGTGTATAGGCGTAAGAAACCCCACTTAAATACTGTTAATTCTTCAAATGCTGCAGTTCGAGATGGCACTGGGTCAAAAAACTAAACACTTACTCTTCTGATATTCTTTATCAAAATGTTAGAGGACTTAACACTAAAATGATAGACCTTCTAATAAAGAGCATTGACACTGATTATAATATAATTGTATTCACCGAAACTTGGCTCAGGCCCGATATACTAAATTCCGAAATTTTTTCGAATAATTATTCAGTGTATCGAAAAGATCGAAATCAACTATTTACAAATCGGACCAGAGGCGGCGGTGTTCTAATCGCCGTAAATTCTAAGTATTTTTCCAGAGAAGAGGTATTCGATGAGGCTTACAAAATTGATTTTTGTTGTGTATATGTCAAAATAGCGAGCAAAGGTTGTTATATTACCTGCTCATATATTCCACCGAATACTTGCGAAGACGTCTATAATAGTCACGTTAGCTGTATATCTCTGGTTTCTCACAAATTGTTGGTTTCTGACCGCCTTATTGTACTTGGTGACTTTAATCTTCCACATATCAATTGGGAAAGATGTGTTGATGACCCCTTAGTCCTTCTCCCCTCATATGATGGATCCAACGATAATAACTTCATAAGCAAGGTACAATCTAATGGTCTTTTTCAAATTAACTACATTTCTAACCTTAATCATCGCTTGTTGGACTTAGTGTTTGTGGATGATAAGGATGCTTATGTGATATCTCGTTCCGAGCCTTATGTAACACCTGAGGATAAGCACCATCCCACTTTATACATTAAACCCATCGAAGAAACCTATAATCGAAATTTTACCTCGCTTACGAATAGAAATATCAAGAAATATTGCTTCAAGAAAACTAACTATGCAAGTTTGAAAGGCGCCATTCGAGCTCTAGATTGGACTGCCATTTTATCACTGGATGATCTCTCTTCTTCCGCATGCATGGATTCGGCTGTGAATTCTTTTAATGTCACCTTGCAACATGCATTTAAAAACTCGGTGCCAATGTTCAAAGTTACGCAAAACCTCCATCCTACTTGGTTTACAAAGGAATTGGTGACAGTAAGGACTCTGAAAACTAAATATTACAAAATGTATTGTAAGTTGCGTACAACGGCAACCTTTACGAAATATAGAACTGCCTGCTACCGTTACCATATATTATGTAAAGATTCGTATAAAAGTTATCTTGAGAGGGTGAAACTTAACCTTTTCTCGGACCCGAAGTCTTTCTGGAGCTTCATTGACACGAAAAGAAAGAGTGCAATATATCCTTCATTTATGAAACTTGATCAACACGAATCTAATGATACGGATATTATTTGTAGCATGTTTGCAACTTTTTTCAAATCGACTTATTCATCTCAATCTTATGGACCAGCGAACTACCCATTTACTATATTTCAAGGTTCCATAGTACTGCCCATACTGGATGTGCAGATAGTTTTAAATGCTCTGAAAGCTAACAAATGTAGTTTCAATTCTGGACCAGACGGCTTGCCGTCATGTATTTTAAGGCATCTTGCTGATGAATTGGCGTTACCGATAACAGCTCTATTCGAATATTCTCTTCGTTGTGGCTATTTCCCTAGTGCGTGGAAATCATCATTTATTATTCCATTGCATAAGTCTGGGAATAGATCGGATATAAGAAATTATCGCGGCATTGCCAAACTGAGCGCGCTTCCGAAACTGTTTAAGAAAATAATTTTTTGCCACATCTCAAAGAGTGTTAATGCGTTGATTTCCCCAGCCCAACACGGATTTCGAGTAGGAAAATCTACTACTACGAATTTGCTAGAATTTGTATCGCAAACGGTCAATAATTTTAAATATGCTAAACAAACTGATGTTATTTACACGGACTTCAGTAAAGCTTTCGATGTTGTAAACCATAGGCTCCTCATCTTAAAACTTAAACTTTTTGGTTTTTCGGATTCCCTGGTGAATTGGGTTGCCTCCTACCTTACTCATCGCAGCCAAATGGTATTGTTCAAGAATACAAGATCTAATGAATTTACGGTTCCATCTGGTGTCCCCCAAGGTAGTCATTTGGGACCATTATTATTCCTGATATTCATTAATGATCTGCCAACAGAGATAAAAAACTCCAACATATTGATGTTTGCAGATGATGTGAAGCTATTCCTATCCTACAAAATCGTAAGTGACGCTCTGATGCTGCAACATGATTTGAATTCATTGACGGAATGGTGCAATGTAAATTGCATGAATCTTAATTTTAAAAAATGCAAACAAATGACATTTGCTCGCTCTAGCCCAATTATATTTAATTATACCTTGGGTAACTACAAGCTCGTTCAACTGGATACCGTAGAGGACCTCGGTGTAGTTTTGGACCGGAAACTTCGGTTTCATACTCACATAAACCGTATATCGTGCAGAGCTAGCAGTGTGCTGGGGTGTATTAAGCGTTGGGCTAAAGAATTTAGTGATCCTTATATCACCAAGATCTTATTTACCTCATTAGTTCGGCCGATTTTGGAGTACGCCTCGCCAGTCTGGAATCCAAAGTTTAGCTGCCATATTAACGAAATTGAATCAATACAAAAACAGTTTTTACTCTTTTGTCTTCGTGACCTTCATTGGGATTCAATGTTAAGATTGCCATCGTATGAAGCCCGGCTTAAGCTTATAGATTTACCATCTCTTGTTAATCGAAGGATAATGCTAAATGCCATTTTTATACTGAAACTGCTGTATGGTGTTACGGACTCTCCATACTTATTAAGTGAAACTAAATTAAACGTTCCTCGTCTTTCATCAAGAAGATATGAATTCCTATATCTAAGTTTCTGCAGATCAACATTTCTACAATATGAACCACTACGGAGCGCGTGCGCAGATTTTAACTCTGTCTATTCTGTTATTACCTTATCAGATTCAATTCATTTAACTAAACAAAATATTTTAAACCTATTATCGCATTGAAGATTGTACTATTCATTTTAGTCATTAAGTAAAACTATAAAGTCATAATGGCTTAGTTTTAAGTTGAATTCTTAAATAAAATATTTACATTTTATTTCAATTTAATTTTAGTTTAACTTAAATTTATAATTTTGTTAAAGTATTTATTATTTTAATTAACTGAACTCTAATTTTAATAGACCCTGAGGACAATTTTTCATTAAAGTTGCACGCATTCGCACATATATTATAAGTTCAGTAAGACGACGAGCTGAAATCCACAAGGAGACTTTTGGAAAATACCTAGCTTCATATATATGTAGTTTATATAATATTACTTAATAAGTATTGTAAAATAATGTTGTTTAATAAGTGTTGTTGTAATGAAATCGGTAATAATGGGTTAAAGTAGAGTTGTTTAAATTCATACTTTGTATTACCACAGACATATAATATAAATATTTACATAATTTGTCTTCTATTAACCCTTCAGCCTTACTCGTATAACGTGTATAGTGATTGAATATGCCGACTACATATCATCTTTTGCAAATACAAATTCTTAAACAGCACGCTATGCTCGCAACGTAGATCGTGCCAGCGCTTTACAAAGCTTGGGCATCGAAAGAGAAGCAGAACTAAGTTACGAAAAGCAAAAATTCTTCCAAAAACCATAAAATCCAAAATTTAAAACAATTTCAGGCGGACGGACGGCGGCACATGGTTTGTTATTGTAAGAGAAGCAAAAGAACAATTGCAATTGTTAGTGCAAAATAACAGAAGCATAATCGGTCTTCCGATCCCTTCACACTCATTAAAAATATCTTCCGAACCCCTCACTCATTAGTAGATCATGCAATTTCGCTTTGCTACCAACGCAGAATACAAAAGTTTTGTACTCTGTAAAGAACTTCGGTTTTATCTTCGGTTTTCCGCTTTACAGAGCTGGTGCTTGATTACAGCGCTAAGTCGTGCTAATAAACAGCTGCCCTAATCAAAGAGTATTAATAGATAAAGAGATTTCACGAGACCAATGATGCTATCAACATTTAGTTTGAATGAGTCGAGTTAAGCTCAGGTCGAAAAACTGGTCGATATCGCGGTCGACCACTTTGACTGCGAACTGAAGACTCCTGAGCTCGTAGCAAAGCAAAATTGAATGATCTACTAAGGAGTGAGTGGTTCGGAACATCTTTTCTAATGAGTATGAAGGGATCGGAAGATCGACTTTGCTTCTGTTATTTTGCACTAACAATGCTAGCGAATATGCGTAAGAAGAGATCGATCCAACACTCGTATGCAACGTAAAGTGTGAAAGAAAGAATCGATCAATTTGTGGAGTACAGCGGGCGATGAGAAGAACGGTGAGATTCGTCTTCTTTTGCTTCGCTTACACTAACAAAGCATGTGCAGCCGTCCGTCCGTCTGGAACCGCTTTAAATTTTGCATTTTATGGTTTTTGGAAGAATTTTTGCTTTTCGTAACTTTGTTCTGCTTCTTTTTCGATGCCCAAGCTTTGTAAAACGCTAGCACGATTTACGTTCCGAGTATAGCGTGCGTGTTGAAGAATTTGTATGGGCAGCAGATTTATTTAGTCGGCATATCAACAAATTGAATACCTTATACCAGTAAGACAATATTATGGAAATATTTATATTATGTGTAACACTTGTTAAACAACTTTATTTTACAACACTTATTAAGTAAAATTATGTAAACTACATATATATATATGAAACTATTCATTTCTCCAAAATTCTTCGCATTTTTACATCTGCCATGGATCCAGTTTTTGTCCTTTTTTTTTGGAAATTATCTCGCTAAGTAATTTCTGTTTTAGCCATCTTGAGTTTTTTCGAATTAGAATGGAAATTAAATATTCCAAAATTTGTTTCCTGTGGTGAAAACAATTCTCATTTGGATTAAACCATCCTGGGAAAGAAATGTCTGTCTGTTTAAGGCATTCTTGCATAATTTTTTCTTTCAAATTAGGCTCATGGCATCTTTTTTCAAAAAGAGCTTTACAAATGGCAAAATGCTGTAAGCATATATTAAAAAATTTATCGGAGGGGTTTTGCAAATAAAGTTGCGTTTCACTGTAGTTTTTTGCAAATAGAAATGCTTCTGTATCAGGATCTACGCCATACGTTTCCAACTTGAGCAATTCCTGCTCACAAGTCTGGCATTGAATTTTCTGGCTAAATTTTGCGTGTAGGCCGTAACCCACGAAATATCGACCAACAGAGCATTCAATAGGATTTAAGGAATTTAAATCCGTACAAGGCACTTCTTCTTCAATCGAACCTTCTTTAAATGTTTCACTTTCGTTGCTTGATTTGCCCGTCGGCTGAAAATTCCATTCTAACATTAGACCGATTTCAGAGCTTCTAACTCTCGCTGGTGTGAAATTATATTTGCATCCACCTTTTTTCTTAACTCGAAATATTTATTTTTATAAAATTCTAAAAGATGGCAATATTTTTGACAGGAGCCGCAAAAATTTTCCAATATTTCCTCATCTGATATATAATTATTAGAGCCCACAACAAGTAAGCCCAATTATTAATTAGAGCCCACAACAAAACACATTGCTACGTTCGTTTCAATTGTATATTGTATTGTATATTGTATATATATTGTATATTGTATTGTATATTCAATTGTCGATATTTATTTGTGTTACTATAGTTATTATAGTAATTATATAATTATTGTAGTATTATAATGAAAACGGGGCTAATGGACTAAAATACATAATATAAATATTTCCATAATTTTGTCTTACTGGTATAAAGTATTCAATTTGTTGATATGCCGACTAAATAAATCTGCTGCCCATACAAATTCTTCAACAGCACGCTATGCTCGGAACGTAAATCGTGCCAGCGCTTTACAAAGCTTGGGCATCAAAAAGAAGCAGAACAAAGCTAAGAAAAGCAAAAATTCTTCCAAAAACCATAAAATGCAAAATTTAAAGCGATTCCAGACGGACGGACGGCTGCACATGCTTTGTTAGTGTAAGCGAAGCAAAAGAAGACGAATCTCACCGTTCTCCTCATCGCCCGCTGTACTCCACAAATTGATCGATTCTTTCTTTCACACTTTACGTTGCATACCAGTGTTGGATCGATCTCTTCTTACGCATATTCGCTAGCATTGTTAGTGCAAAATAACAGAAGCAAAGTCGATCTTCCGATCCCTTCATACTCATTAGAAAAGATCTTCCGAACCACTCACTCCTTAGTAGATCATTCAATTTTGCTTTGCTACGAGCTCAGGAGTCTTCAGTTCGCAGTCAAAGTGGTCGACCGCGATATCGACCAGTTTTTCGACCTGAGCTTAACTCGACTCATTCAAACTAAATGTTGATAGCATCATTGGTCTCGTGAAATCTCTTTATCTATTAATACTCTTTGCCTAAATAAGTGCGTCGTGCGTTGCGTTTCTGTCAAAATGAAGTTGGAACACGCAGTCTTATGGAAATGGCTGAAATAGGAAACGCACTGACGGAGACCACTTCGAATTTCCAATTTTGGCATGCATTATAATCTTTGTGGTTTAGTTTAGGGCAGAGCGGAGTGTGACTTCATCTCTGCTTCGACCTTTTTATTATTAGGCTGTCACAGTAAGTCGCAGTGATAAACGCAATGTAAGACGCACTTATTTAGGTACCACAGTTAGTATTCAAGAACAGCTGTTTACCTCGAATAAGGTGGGTGGGTTACACTTAAATTTCTACATGATTTCTTACTTTCTTAAAACTAAGGTTTAGTGTTAGCACTTAATACTTTTTATTTTATTTAACAAAATTATCACCTTCGTGGTGTTTACTTTAGTTTACTTAACTTATTTAAATTCGTCGCTTACCGATAGGTATAAAAAAAGAGCTAAATATAAAAATAAATGTAGATATAAGTATTTATTTAAAAAAAAAATGTGTCTCACAAGCTTAACATACAATATTATGTTATGTATAGTTCAAAAAGATCATGAGGTATTATAAAAGTAATTTTAATGTATACTTGGTTGTAATTTAAGAAAAAAATAACTTGTTTTGTAAAATTACTTTTGCTAGTGCTCTGCAAATTTGTAATAAAATATCTAAAATCAGTGATTTTCTGGACTATAAGTTCTTCAATCATTTCGTTTCCGATTTTGCTTACTCTGTCTGTTAGTACTCCTGCGAAATGTCTACAAGATTGTGTTTAAATTGCGTTTTAATCCACTTTGCAGTTTCACAAGTTGTAATTTGATATTCTTTTGTACTATTATTTAAGCAGTATATACACAAACTCTGTGTATTGCAGTCCGCATCTTAAGCGGACTGCTAAACTTTCTAAAATGTCTCTAAATTATTAAAAAACTATTTTCTTTTTTTTTTTTGGAATTGTCCTCAAAGAGGGAGAGTTGGTGGCAGGTCATTAGACCATAAAGCCGTTAATAATTATAAGGTTTACTTAGCATAAAAACGTACATATAGACAAACATTTGACAGGTACATATGTAGGTAGGTAGGTAGGTAAGAAGGTAGGTAAGAAGGCTTGTACTTCCCCGTGGGGGGGATTACTGACACCTAGGCACATATGGCCCATTGTGATTGCCCATATAAAAAGAAATTTTAGGTGGGAACTCCTTGTCCGCGCGCCGAATCACCAGCCCCCGCAGCCAGAGCCACCCTGTTAAGGTCAGGTAGAGGCCGCGAGAAAGCCATAGCGGCGCTCCTAATAAATCCCAGAAGGCTAGAAACCGGTCGCTCTGCCAGTTCCGCCAGATTATCCAGGAAGCCAATCCCCATCATCCGGAGGCGGCTTCGTGATAGGGCGGGGCACTGGCAGAGCAGGTGGGTTATAGTTTCCTCCTCGTCTAAGTCATTACAGCACCTGCAGTGATCAACTGTAACCCCAGGCCTCCATCTGGAGACCATTTGGCCTATTGGGCAATGCCCCGTGATCACTCCAACTGCGACTCTCAGCTGCTCCCTCGGTAAGGATAGGAGTGTCCTCGAGTTCCTCAGGTTAATTTTTGGCCATAGAGACCTGGTCGTAGTGCAATCACTCCTGCTAATCCAGGCAAGATTGGCTGCGTTCGTTGCCAGGACTTCAATTTCTTTAGCCTGGGACGAAATTGGTATACCAACGGAGGTATCAGCTACTGTGGAACTGGTTGAGGAACCCACCCTTGCCAGACGATCCGCCTGTTCATTGCCCTCAATGTTAGAGTGACCTGGAACCCAGCAGTCTGACAGAGGTGAGTCGCCTTGAGCTCCCTGAGCTTTCCTCTGCATTTCGATACAACCCTTGATTTTACCACAACGGAGTCCAGCGCAAGCAGGGCGGCCTGACGGTCCACGAAGAAGTGTATATCGGCGTTCGATATCCGTTCCTCCAGGACGGACTCAGCGGCCCGCTCGATCGCAAACACCTCCGCTTGGAACACGCTGCAGTAGTCAGGCAGCCTATAGTGGCGCTCAACCTGCAGCGCGCTGGAGTAAAAACCAGCTCCCGTACCTTCCTCGGTCTTTGATCCATCCGTGAAGATAGCGATGCCTCCTTGGGGGATTAAATCCCCTGTCAACCAGTCCTCCCTGCTCGGCAGGAACACCGAGGGTCTGCCGTCAAACTCAAGTCTCGGAAGAATGTAGTCCGTTGGAGCCGACAGGTTCACCCCGTGACCAGAGTTTAGCAGTCTAAGCTTGTGAAGCACACTGGCATGTCCGAGCTGGGCCTCGTTACCGAGGTTGAGCTCTCTGAGCCTGAGCAGGGTTTTGCCTGCAGTGCTCAGCATGAACAGGTCTAGAGGCAGGAGATGCAGTAGAGTGTCCAGTCCTGCCTGCGGTGTGCTTTTTACTGCTCCCGTAATCGCCATGGCAGCACATCTCCTTGTGCTTCTGTGCTCCTGTTAGGGTTTTAAGATTGCTGTTGCGCTGCAGCGCCTCCCACCACACTAGGCCCCCATAGGAGAGAATCGGGCGTACAATTGCTGTGTACATCCAATGAACAATGTACGGTGATAGGCCCCATCTCCCTCCGATGGCCTTTTTGCAGGCGTAGAAGGCATTTAGTCCTTTTTTCGCTCTCTCGGCCACGTTGAGCTTCCAGGATAGGTTGCTATCCAAGATTATGCCGAGATACTTCACATGTCCGGACAGAGGTAGGCATTGGCCGTTCAGGCGGGGCCTCCTAAAGTCCGGGATCTTGTATTTCCTAGTGAAGAGGACAAGTTCGGTCTTTGCTGCGTTCGTGCCGAGACCATTCCTGTCCGCCCATCTCGAAGTAGTCTTCAAAGCGTGAGACATAACCTCGCTGATTGTGGGTAGGAATTTACCCGATATCAGGATAGCTATATCATCAGCGTACACAGTCGCCCTAACCCCAGAACCCTGGAACTCTCTCAGAATTCCGTCCACCACCAAGAGCCAAAGGAGGGGGGAGAGAACCCCTCCCTGAGGTGTCCCGCGCATGACGTTCTTGCGCAGTTTGATCGTCCCCAAGGATGGATTTATGATCCTGCCTTTCAGCATCTCATCAATCCAACCCCTAATGGCCTCAGGAATGTCAAAGTGCGTCAGAGCTTCGTTAATAGCCTCCGGTTTGACATTATTAAATGCTCCTTCGATGTCCAGAAATGCACCCAGGGTGTATTCTCTGTTTCCAAAAGATTTCTCTATCGTGGACACCACCCGATGAAGTGCGCTCTCAACCGATCTGCCTTTCATGTAGGCGTGTTGGGACTGGCACAACCTGTGGGTGATTCTGCTCCTGATGTACAGATCCACCAGCCTCTCAAGCGTCTTCAACAGGAATGACGAAAGAGAGATGGGTCTGTAGTCTTAGCGGAGAAGTGGGATGACCTGCCTGCTTTCGGTATGAAAACGACCCTTACTTCCCTCCATTCCTCAGGGACATACTTATTACAGGTACTTATGACAGGTACATAACACAGAGTTAAAAAAGTGGAAGCCATTGTGAAGTGAGAATTATAATTCGATTTTCGTGATTTTGATGAAATCCCTCAGATCATTAAAGTGTTCATTAAAAATTAAGTGGTCTGCATTTTCAAGAGTGAAGGTATTCCTTGGATTAGGTGAAACCGCAGAAAAGCCGATTAATGAGTTTTATGTCATACGTGCTATATTTTACGTTTTTAAACCAATGTTTTGTTGGAGGTTCGGGAAAAAGTTTAAAGAAAATGTTGTTATTATGGTTTAAAAAATATGATTTGTATCTGTCGGTCCAGACTGTCCTTAGGGTATTGTAGATGATGCTGCAGGCTTCCTTGGCCGTGTATTGTAAGTTCAGTAAGCAGCCATTCGTAGCAGCATGCTTAGCGAAATAGTCGGCTCGTTCATTAAAGAAAAGACCTGTATGGGAGGGACACCAGAGGATAGTAATTTCTTTTAAAGGGCTATTGTTGAGAAGATGGGATATTTCTGAAACAATGTGATTATCTGAGGAAAGTTTGGATAGCAGGGAGCAGGAATTAATACTGTCTATGAAAATTATGGCTTTTTCGGTGCGGTCCTCAATCATTATGTTGATGGCTTTTTTAATTGCCATCAATTCGCCGGTGAGCGAAGAAACCTTTTGGTCTATTCTAAATAAAAAGTTTTGGTTCTTGGATATATTGCATATGGAACATCCATTGGAGCAGTCAAAGACGGCCGCATCTGTAGCCCAAATGCTGAAATTATTCGTATTGTATTTGTGGAGGACTTCCAAATATGATTGTTTCATTTCTATTGACGAGGAGTTTTTTTTAATATTGCCAATATTCGAAATAATATTCAGATTTACGGGATATATTGCGTTGGACCTTGGGATGCCTATGTTGTCAAAATTGTTTTTGTACTTAAAATATGTAACGTTGTAACTGGATTTTATATTGGTATCAAAGTACATTTTGGTAAAGATATCAGAATGGTCCATTTTGAGCTTAATCATTTCTTTCGCAGTAAGGAACGAGGTTCTTTCCAAGGGTGGAAGAGTGAGAGATAGAGCGTAGATGATGTTAGAGGAGGTCATGGGGGTGACACCAAGACAACGCCTAAGAAGCGTATTCTGGAAAGAGGTTATTTTTCTTGAAATGTATTCCGGCATGTTTGCCATAGAGGAGCGGGCATATTTTATTTTGGAGAAGACATAAGATTTGTAGTGATCATTTTTAAAGCCTTTACTGCTTTTTGGGTATTTTGCAGGGTTTGGTCAAAATGTTCTTTCAGTGCTATGCTGTTTTTAAAATGTCTTTCAAGAAATTTAAAAATTTTTACGTTCTCGAGACAGTGATTGTTCAACATAATGATTGGGATTTTCCTAGCACCTTTTGCCATATAAGTTATTTTTTACTTGTCCAGGTTTAGATGGAGGTTCAGGTTTGTAAGAAAATTGTTGAAAGTACTGAGTTTAGTATTTAGATTGAGGACTGCCTGGTCAAAGTCTTGGTGTGTGGAGATAATCGCGAAATCATCCGCGTATTGGAAAACATGAGTATTATTGTTTTGAATTGAATGTAGATGTGTCGTATAAATATTGAATAGCACAGGACTTAAGCAACTGCCTTGAGGGAGGCCATTGTGGACCGTGATGTTTTCATTACCTAGGATAAGGATCCTTTTGCGTAGGCAGTTGAAAATCCAGTTTTTAATGTCATGTGGGCATTCATAGTCAGTTAGGAGTTTATCTAAGAGATCGATGCTAACACAATTGTATGCCTTCGAGATGTCCAAGGTGGCTATTATGACTTTAAGATTTTGATGTTGTGATGTGGTGGACAATCTCATTTATGCAGATGTTTGTGGAAAGAGATTTCCTGTAAAGAAAAGACCGACTAGGAATGGTTTTTGTTGTTTTTAATGAAGTCATTTAGTCTTACCTTAACCATGAGATTTATAGTTTTGATAAGGGTCGAAAACAGAGCAATGGGTCTGAAATTTTTAAAATCATTGAGATCTTTTACCGGGTTTCGGGATGGGACAAATTTTTATCTGTCTCCATTGTATTGGAATGAGACTTTTTGTCCAATGGTCGTTGAAGGTTTTTAGTAAATTTTCGAGCGAAATGACGGTTAACGAAAGTAACATTTCATAAGTGATGCGGTCGATGCCACCTGCTGATGGTCTTGATTTGTTTTTGAGTACAAATAGTTAGTTCTTCGACCGTGAAATAATTCGAGTGATTGGGTAAAACTAGGTTTGTTAATCTTGAGGAAGACGGGAGGTCAACCTGAGATTTTAGAAACTTCAGGTTGTTAGCATTATTACACGAATTCCAATAGTGCCTTGTGTTTGCATTTCCTGAATTTTTGCAGTTGTTGGCAAAGTTAAACAGTTTTTTTAAGTTTTTTAATTTTTCGAGAAGGATTCTATTTCTTCAGCAAAATATTGTTTTTTAGTGTCTTTGACTTTTTTTTTCCATCCAGCCAAAAGTTTTGGAAGGTTGCTGGCGTCTATAAACGATTTGCTACGATTGTACTTTTTTTGAGTTGCTGTTTTTAATCTATATAGTTTTTGGAGATTCTTATCAAACCGTGGCTTAGGTATGAAAGGTAATTTTCCTGAGCTAACGATTGTTGAGGTAGTTAAAGCGGTATTGAAGGTGTTTTCAATTTCGTGTAGAGTATTGCCTAGGGTTGCGGCTTTTAGAACTTTGAGAAGTTTGTTTTTAGAGAGGAATGTTTTATTGGGAAAAGAGAAGTCATTTATTTTTAACAGGATGGGGAAGTGGTGACTGCCTCCCAGAGTGTGATCAGTCGAAATTGAGCCTGGAATTCGTGAAATATAGATCAAGTACAGAGCTGCTGCTCTTTGGATCAAAAAGAAAAGAAATCTCTTGAAAGTAGTTTGCCCGGTGTTCAGAATTCGGAAGTTGGTGGGAGATATTATAGATAGTAGTTTATTACCTCTAGAGGAGGAGTTAAGTTTGTCACCAAAGACTTGTAGGCGTGCGTTAAAGTCGCCGCAGATCAGAGCATTTTTGAAAGGTTCCATGAATTTGAAGAGTTTTGAGACTTCTGTGCATAAGATATCATTTTTAATATTGTGTAGGAAGTTGACAGAGGCAACTGTGAGATTTTGTTTGAGATTTTCAGTTTGAGAAATTACAATATCAAGATCAGAAGTAAAATTCAGATTTTTAAATCTGATGTCATTGCGTATAGCAATTGCTACACCACCGTAATTATCCGGGCGTTTTTTAAAAATGATTTGGTGATTTTGGAGTTTGGTGTGGTGTAGTGAGTTTTCAATATTGAAAATTTCAGAAAGAATAGCAATGTGGATTTTTTTAAAGTTGAGGAAATATTCAAGATGTTCTTTATTAGATTGAAGACTTTGTATGTTATGTTGAAGGATGTTAAGCATGTTTGTTAAGTTTATATATAAAAATATTTATGTGTCTGCAGAGTGCTCTTTACTTTACGTGTTATCTCCTGACAGACCGTTAAGTTTCTCAAGGTCATTTGTAATCCACATATTGTCAAGGATTTGTTTTATTTTGGCCAGTGAATCCTGATTACTTGAGAGAGTTTGATTTGTTACCTCTCGGGTTAAACAGCGAGTTATAAACAAGTTGAAATCTTCAACAGACTTTTCAAAGTTATCAGCGGAGTATGCTTTTGTAGGATGGCGACTGAAGATTGTACATGTGTTAGGGCATTGATTAATTGAGTTTATAGTTCGAAGTTGTTTGAGTGTGTGTTAAAGTCTTTGATAGACCATTCATTCATCGCGTTTTGTGCGTTATTAGTTGTATGAGTTTGGTTATGATTTTTCGGTTTAGATTTTTGAGTACGGGAAAATAGATTGAATGTGTTTAACTGCTGTTTGGATATTATTCTGGGTGGAAGGGTGATTTTGTTTAGTTGTGGGGAGATAGGGAAAATCATTGGGGTTCTTAAGTCGGCAAGGCTTGAAAAACGGTTGGTGAAGATATTAGAGTATCGGAGTTTAGCTTCCGCCATTGAAAGATTGTACATCGTCATTAGCTTTTTCAGTGCATATGCCTTTTCTCTGCACTTAGTTAGACAGGTTGTACCAGATTGTTTAACAGATTTAACAGGTTGTAACAGATTGTTTACATTGTAAGGCAAAGTGGTGATATCTATAACATCTATAGCATTGACTGAAAGGTATGAATGCTTCCACATCTATTTTGATGTGGTTAAAGAGGATTACATGTTTTGGCAATTGTAGCCCTTTGAAAATTACTTTAACGTTTTTTGTGAGAATTCTTAATCCAGGGTTCGCACTTTTTCTTTCAATTCTAATTACTTGTTTAATAGGAATGTCGGATGTTATGTTATTTGTTAGGTCGTTTATGTCAATATCAGTTGGAATGTCAAAAACAATACCAGTTTTAGACACAAAATGTGGCAGGATCCTCGCAAGATAGCCACTTTCTTTGATTTGTGGGTTTGTGGTGACCATGTTGGCAGCTTTAGCCTTATTAAAAACTACCTTGCATCGGTTATAACCAATTTGGATAATTTCCTGAATATTCTGTATTTTTAAGTAAGTCAGTATTCTGTTTAAAGTTATAGCATTCATCGGTTTTCTTGGGCTTTCGGAAACGGTGTCAAAGTATACAATACAACGAATTTTTTCTGTATCCTCGTAAAAGAAATTTACCGTTTCTGAACGGTACGTTTCACCCGGAATAACTTCATCTTGAGTCGAGAGGAGCGGCGTCCCCTCAGACTCCATCTTCCTTTTTTGTCGACACTTTAAAGAAAGTTTGGTTTCTCAGCAAGACTCCTGGAAATAGGTTAGATTATTTCTTTTGTAGCTAGAATAAACCTTTGATTTCGTTTCAACAAGAAAAAAACAGTTACTATACGAAGAATAAGATTGGAAAAGGCTTCCACTTGTTGAGAAAATAACACTTATGCACAGAGACAGACCACGCTTAACGAAAGACGCTAAGAGAGTGATTAAAAAAAACTATAGCGTTTTCCTTTTTTTCCTTCATTAATAAAGTCGTGCAAACTTCCTGGGTACAAAGCAATTAGTACCACGGATAGATCAGTAGTCTCTCTCTGTGATAATGACTATCATGTTCAATGTGAAGGACTTACTGGAAGAATTCCAGACAAAATTGGTGTAGAAGAAAAATTAAGGTCAGCATGCAGTAAATGTAGATTCCCGTGACGTGGAAGTAATCTGCATTTTGTGTCAAGTGCGTTGTGGCTTTCACGAAATGAAAAATGATCTGGCTACTTCGAACAAAAAATTAACGACTACAAAAGGTTTTTTAATCAACTTAAGTTGGTCATAGACCAATCATGGACCAAGCTTCGCCAAAGTGGAAACGAGCCAAACTTTTAATCAATCGCTGTATTAGCCCAGGAACCAAATAATAAAGCGCTGGCATTGAAATCTGAAGTCCCTAGGGTACTTCCTGTAACTCCAAGTAACTCGAACCATACTTCTGTACCTACATGACCTTGAACGGAATGAAAATGTGGACCCGACGCTCCTCCTGCACTTCCGGCAGCAGATGCTACAAAAACTACTAGTGTACCAATAATACAGACGCTATACCAAATTTAACAAAGATAACATGCATGCATAACATAACAAGTCATGTATTGCTGCTGTACAGACTGTTAACACTGTGAGGAAGTTGACGGTGGTTCAACGCAATATGACTGTTATTCATATCTCGTATCTGATTTTGCTCCTGATACAAGCCATGATGACATCCGTAGGCATTTATATTCACAGTTGGGGATGCATGATACCAGCATACCTGTAATAAAGTTTAACTTTATAACTCCAAGATATTACTCATACTTCAGCTTAGACTTGCCTCTACATCTTATAAATCGTGTCTTGGATCCACTATTCTGGCTCGAAAATTATATTACTGCCGTTTCAAAAAACTAAACTCTAGTTCAACTATATTATATCAAAATGATAGAAGTCTGAATACAAAATTAAGAGAAGTTTTATTAAAAAGTATTGATTTAGAATACAACATCATTGCTTTCTGTGATACATGGATTAAACCAGATGTACTAAACTTGGAAATATTTTCGAAAATTTCCTACACTGTCTATCGTAAAGACCGAGATTCAGTGTTAACAAACTTAACCAAAGGCGTGGGTGTTCTGATTGCCGTCGACTCCACTTATTTTTCGCGAGAAGAAGTACTTAGTTGCGACCAGGAAATACATAGATGTTTGCTGTGTGTACATATGTTAAGATCGGCTGATTAAGTATCTTCATCACTTGTTCCCACATCCCACCTAATGATTCTTAAAACTTTCATGTCAAGCACGTTGGCATGGCTTGAGAAGTGGGTGGGAAGTTAGCTTGGCTTGAGATAAACTGGGACACACACATCATCTCATTGTTCTTCGTGACTTCAATTTGCCCCACTTTAGTTGGAAAAAATTGTTGATTCCTGAATGATTTCCTGAAATGACGATTCCTGAACTCTCTTATGGGCATCTGACCTGGAAAATTGTACGATCTTCTGAATAACATTTCATCTTTTAGCAAATAAATTCTATACCAAATTATTATGGTCCCTGATTCGACTTAATCTTTATCGATGCCACAGATATTTTTGAGTTGAAGACGGCTTTGGTTCTACCAGAAGATATGCAACACCCGACGTTAGTAGTACAATTTTCACAGCACAGAAAAGTATAGATTAGATAAGAAACTAGATTATCTTACCTTTTAATAGATGTATATATCATCGGAATCAGTGCAGGAGAATTAAGGAGAAAATGCACTTTAGAAGTCACAATCACGTAAGTAGATCGTAAGTATAACTCGGCAACTCAACGAGTTCATAGCAAATTTTTCATGTTGTTTGAGTTCCCGTAAGAAACAACAACATCGGAGCGTTGTAGTATTGTTCAACATAAGCCACAATTTATTTATTTAAGTTATCTGTATTGAAATTGATTAAATTTTAAATTAATTACTTTATTAAATTTAATGACTTTATTAATATTAAAGTAAACTTTATTAAACTTAACTAAAACTGAGGAACATATTTACGACAGGCATGTGGCTCCAATGTTGTTGTTGTTGTTGGTGTAGTTTTTGGCGCTGACCCAAAAAACAACAAAAGTTGATCCCGGATGTGTATGATATATGCATATATATATGTATATATATATATGTGTATGATATAGTACCGTTATAAAGGCATTAACAATCTCTTTCATTTATGTTAAATATTGATTTGTCGAGAATCGTTTACTTTCGAAGATAAATACAATTTTAAATTTTTAGTACTATTTTTTTCTATTCACTAATTTTTTTTTAAGTAAAATGCATAATTAAGCTACATAATTATTCCAATATAAAGATAGTAGAGCTCCTTCGCTTTGTATAGAAATTTATTTCACCAGGATCGGTGCAGGAATTTCGTAGAAAACGCCTTTTAAAACGTACGCCTTTAAATGGTACTACCAAAGAATATGTAATAATATAGAAGACGCATGACTCAAATTTCAAATTTTTCAAAACAGATGCGGTTGGTCGCAGGCAGCGGGTGTAGCAAAATGAGTGAAAACAGCTTCACTACTCGCGAAGTTACTCTCTTTGCCATGCTTTGGTCTTCTCAGCGCTCGTAACCAAAGAATATACAATTATATAGAAGGCGCATCTGAACACAAAAATTGCAATTTCTGCTTGTGGTTTTCATGGAACGGGGGGAAATCTGATAAGAGGCAAGAGAGTGGTGCTTACTCTCATTTTTCTGGTTCATCTCACTCACTCAAAACATGTGTTCTTGCATAGAGAAAGAATAACAAGAGGCCGAATCAGCCAAATTTACTCGTTCGGCTACATGGAAGCGGCGGTCCGCAAGGGAAACGAAGAAGTGAAATGAGTGCGAAATGAATCAACAAGCAGAGAGCACGCAATTTCAGTTTCTTAATTTTTGCTTCGTGTCTTTCTCTCATTATTCGGATGCATGATGACTTTGTGAGTCAGTGTGTAATTTTTTCTCAGAGCCGGAGATCGACTTTGCTTCTGTTATTTTGCACTAACAATGCAAGCGAATATGCGTAAGAAGAGATCGATCCAACACTCGTATGCCACGTAAAGTGTGAAAGAAAGAATCGATCAATTTGTGGAGTGCAGCGGTTGATAAGAAGAATGGTGCGATTCTTCTTCTTCTGCTTCTCTTACAATAACAAACCATGTGCAGCCGTCCGTACGTGTGATTTGTTTTAAATTTTGCATTTTATGGTTTTTGGAAGAAATCTTGCTTTTCGTAGCTTTGTTCTGCTTCTTGTTCGATATCCAAGCTTTGTAAAGCGCTGGCACCATCTTCGTTCCCAGCATAGGATAGCAAGTCATTAATTATCTTTTCTCCGAACTCCTATTCTGACCCACTGTCTATCCATACGTTTGCTGTACATATCACCAAATCCACTCAATCTGTCTACCCAAACCTCCTGCCACGCCTTTCTTCCTTCTCTTCCTCCTTACCCTTCACCCCCAAAAAACATTTCAAGCAATGAGTGAAGGTTCTTCCGAGATTAGCGGGCATTTACATATTATTTATATAGATAGCGAATTTATCGAGCCATTATGCCGGCAAAATATGTATTTTATCAAGGCAACACGCTACGCTCGCAAAGTTAACACTTTACAAAGCTTGGACACCGAACATCGTAGTTGAAAATCATCAAAATCTCAAAAAATGCTGAAACATCTTCAATGCATGAAAATAAATATGTACACACAAACATGCGAACCACTGCAAACATACAAATTGAGAATATATTGCCGAACGAGTAACTTTGGCTGACTCAGTTTCTTGTTATTCTTACTCTATATTTTAACTCAAAATGAGAACAAACAACAAAGAGAGCGGGTTCTGTCGCTGGAACCCGCCATACAAAATTTTTGCTTGTATGAGATGCGCCTTCTATATAATTGTATATTCTTTGTCGTAACAAAGCAAAATTGAATGATCTCCTAATGAATGAGGGGTACGGAAGATCTTTTTAATGAGTATGAAGGGAGCGGAAGATCAACTTTGCTTCTGTTATTTTGCACTAACAATGCAAGCGAATATGCGTAAGAAGAGATCGATCCAGCCACTCGTATGCCAAGTAAAGTGTGAAAGAAAGAATTGATCAATTTGTGGAGTACAGCTGGCGATGAGAAGAACGGTGCGATTCGTCTGGATTTGTTTTAAATTTTGCATTTTAATGCTATGTTTACACCGACCCCAAATGCGCATTCGTAATCACGCATTTGAAAACTGTTTACACAGCTTTGTTCGCATTTGGTTTGACATTGATCAGACTAAATTTATGTTTTTTGTTTGCCTGATTTTTTTTATAATTGTATTTTGACAGCTGATTGACATTATTTCCCCTGCATTTCCACTGTTTTGTTTTGGGAGTTTATATTTTCCCTACCACAGAGTGATTCAAAATATTATTTTGCTTCGCATTTTTTTCAAATGCGATCAAATTTATTAAATTTGATTTCTCAAATCGTATGAAAATTTTTAAAATTTCGCTTCGCGTTTTGGAAATAGAGCTCAAATGGGCATTTGGGGTCGGTGTAAACGTAGCATAAGGTTTTTGGAAGAAATTTTGCTTTTCCTAGCTTTGTTCTGCTTCTTGTTCGATGCCCAAGCTTTGTAAATCGCTGGCATGATCTACGTTGCGAGCATAGCGTACTGTTGAAGAATTTGTATAGGCGGAAGATTTAAGAAGAAGAATACTTTAGTCGGCATATCAACACATTGAACACGTTATACAAAGGAATCGGAAGATCGACTTTGTGTTTGTTATTTTGTATTAACAACTGAAGTGCTTCTGTCTGACGTTCTTTGAATTTACCTTAATATTGTAGTTTCCAAAACCATTATTAAAATTATTTTAAAGACTAAAATTTTTAAAATTTATGATTTTAGTTCTATTAAGGAAGTATTGCCTATGTGCTGGCAATAAAACGAAATCAACCCTGCATTGAGCTCAATGTATCGAGTTGCCAATAACACATATTGGTACAATAATTATATTATAATTTTATATATACAAAATAACAATTAACAAGAACCTAATTTAATAATAAACCTAATTTAAAATACTAAACAGTTTATTATGTCGGCAAAATGTTCCAAAAAACAAAATTCTTTTACTTAATAACACTGGCCGACAGCCATTTTGTAACGGACTGTTTGAAAATAAAAAAAATGAAACGAGCCGTTTTCGAGATAATCGTTTCTGAAATTTTTGGCGACTTTACGTTAAAGAGCTACTACAGCTACCCATCCACTGAAAGAGCTACTACAGCTGACATATGTAACCGATTCGATTACAACTAAAGGCCTAAACATGCAATGCATATGCATGCTATGCATGAAAAGAGAGAAAATACGAATACACTGAAACCCATTTGCGCACCCATGAACATGCATGCTATGCACATGCATAGTTTCGTCAAGTTCGTTCTCTCTCTTCTTGCATAGCGTGAATAAGAATATGCGGTCTGGATAGTACTTTCCGTAACAAGCAACGGAAAAAGAGTTACCATCGCATACGAATTTGCAACTTTAATTTTTGCAACCTAAAATTTTATTATTTTTATTTAGTGTTTTCTTATTAAAAAGTCCCAGAAAACTACTAAAAGTTATACAAATAATAGTACATAACCGCCTTTCAAGTTTTTAATTAATGTTATGCAACATTAAATAATTTCTTCAGTTTCGAGGATGCGTACTACGCGATTCTCAACTTTTCTTGTGAGGCTAGGCAACCCTTAAAAGCAGAAGAAAACATATGTGATGTTTTCCTGTACCATGAAACAGCTGTTTTAATTGCTTTCAATTTCATGCAATGCTTGGTCGTTCTACTGAAGCATGGAATGAATAGCTTGCTTTTCGTTGACTTCTCTCAAAAAACTTAACATGCATATGCATTGCATGGTTGGGCCTTAAGATTCAATTAAAGAGGAAGTATGCACGCATATTTTTTGCTAACATTACTTTGAAATCCGAAAAATAGTTTAAAAGCTTTTGCTGAAATCGTAACTTCAAAAGAGGAATTTTTTAAGAAAAAAGACAAAAAACTGCTAGATATCTGTATGTAAAAATATGTTCCCGAAACTTTTTTACCCTTTTTATTTCGATAGGTTGTACATTTGCGCGAATTTTAAGCTTAATATCAAAAAAATCTGCACAGAAATGGTTTCTTGGTGCGCGTTAAAGTGAGTTTAGTGCTTTTCACAAATATCTTGGAAATTGATCGTTATTCACGAAACAGTGTGAGTTTGTACTTGATACAGTGTGCATTTGTTTGTGAACAATGTTTTTGGACTTTCCGCGATTGTCATTTCCTAGAAACCCATTCAAATCGGCTTTACTTGGATCCCATTCCCAATGCATGTACTTCATCCTTTTATTACTATTATTAGTTAAGCAGCACCAAGTTTTTCGAGCGCCAAGGTGTGGTGTAACCCCTTAAAGAAAATTGAGTAAACTGAATTAAAAAAGCCTTTAAGTATTGTTTACGCCAAATACACCGCTTACCGAGCTGCCCCTCCTGATCTAACACAGCGTGTTCTCTCACAGCGCGGACTTCGGCTGCTCAAGAGAGGCTTGGCTGCGGGTTGCTCGGCTCCAGCCTTGGTGGTCGGGTCTTGCGACCTCCACTTTAACAGCGAACGTCAAAGATCGCAGTTCAACTAATAATACTAAGATTAAGCAATAATACTAATGTAAAATTAATTACAAAATTAAATATTCATTGAAGTTAGTGAAATAATAATATGAACTAGAATAAATAAAAATTTTTAGTGCATGCATACATAATGAAATATAAATGTTACTATATGAGATTCTTCTTAATTACTGCCTAGGAATTAATCTAGGAAGAAAGATTACATCAATACAACTTTCTCTTTAGTTAATATGAATAAATATCTGGTACAGAAGAAGACATCAATGTTTATCTCCTTTTTGATTATTGTTAATAATAATAATAATCTTATCGGATTTCTTTCCAACTATCAGCAGATATCTCATATTATAATCTGGCGCCCAATCGTTTCAAATTCGAATTTGTTTGAAATTCTCCATTAATAAACAAAGTTGGTGACCAACGGAAGTTTGACCCCCCCAATTGCATCAACGATGTACACCCAACTCTCGTTTTACACGGTAGATACGTTCCAACGAGGACCCGTCCAAAAAAATGTACATAGCTTATGGAAAAACAGAGGATTCGTTCCGCAAATAAGAAAAACCGTGTTGTTTCCAAAAACTGCTAAATTTTCTTTGGAAAACCGTGTAAAAAAGAAAACAAAGAAAACTTTTGGAAATTAAATTAATTCATATTTAAATATTTGCATGTATTGAAAAATACTATTACTATGTATTAAAATACTATACTAATATAAAAAAAGAATACGATTAAGACTACAAAAAATAACACAGGCAATTACTTAAATTTAATACTTAATTATTTTTGTAGTTCAAATAGTCTTGATTTGAATTACTAGATATATTGAAAGGTTCAATCGACCTTGAATCGAGAGAAACATTGGACGTTGACGTCGTTGTTGGAGAAAAAGTATCAGAGAAGTTAGAAGATAGAAAAAGTTTTAGAAGTTAAAGAGTAGAGAAATGAGAAATAACAGTTCTTCTGAAGATCTCCCGGCTAGTGACATCTTTAATACATCGTGGCAGCGAATTCCATAATCTAACAGCATTGACAAAAAAAAGATTTGATGTATGCAAGGAGCCAGATCGAGGTACAATTAAGATACGACTACGTTACGATTGAGCGAATTGTAATTTTTTGAATAAATATCGAGGAGTTTTAGTCAGGATTAACTTATGAAGGAAAATGCAGTTGCGAGCATTTAGATAATTAATAAGATCACAACCTAACAGGGACCTCCTAAAACTAGATACATATATGGTCAAATTTACTCAAGCCATATACATATCGAGTAGCATAGTTATAAGCAAGTAGTAGTTTTAATTGGGAAGAAGAGTCCAGTCTACTGTACACCACATCCGCATATGTTATTATAGGCAATACAAGCTGCAAAACCAACATGCGTCTCACACTGACTGGTGTGCAATAAGCCGATACTCTAAGGTTGCGTAAAATGTAATAAATTTTCCTAACTATCATGTTGATATGATCTGCACATGTTAGTGTTGAATTTATCACATAGCCAAGATTCTTAATATTGGTAACAACTTTTAACTGACTATTGTCTATAAGGACCTGCGGGAGATTAAGGTTTTTGGTTTTAATTTTAGTAATTGGTAAAATATAAGATTTGGCAGCATTCAGTTGTAGTCTATTAGCAATAGCCCACTGGTAAATGTTACTCAAATCCTCATTTATTGCACCACACAGTGATACATGTTTGCATACACTAAATATATCATTTAGGAAAATCGAGAACAGTAGGGGACCAAGGATGGAACCCTGAGGAACTCCACTAAAAACCGATGTTAGCTGAGAAAACCTACCGCAAGCCTAAACTCTCTGATACCTGCTGGATAAGTAGGACATCACAAGCCTTTGAGCATTATCACTAAAACCAAAGAATTTCTTTAACTTTGAGCACAATAACACGTGGTTTACCTTATCAAAAGCTTTGGAAAAATCAAGCATTTCAAGTAAGGATATTGCTCAAGAATCATAGGCAGGTCTTAAGTCATCAAGAATCTTAATAATAGCAGTAGTGCTGTGGCCTGAGCGAAAACCCGATTGAAGGGGGGAGAAGAAGATTGTTATTATTACTTGAGTGGATATTTGAATAAACATTAACTTTTCACATACTTTAGATAAAGCCGACAAGATGCTAACTGGTCTAAAATCACTGAGTTCAGATGGACTATTTAATTATGTAATTGGTTGAATAATAGAAATTTTCCACAAATCAGGGAATGATGAGGAAGTAAAACAGAAATTTATTGTGTGTCAATGGTTTTATTGTGAATGGCAAAATGAGTTTTATGAATCTTATAGGAATACCATCTTCACCAATTGAATTGGATTTAACTTTCATGACACATTTGCAGACATCATATTCACTAACAGTCATAAAATGAAAAGATTGTGGCATGCAGGTAGATGGAGACGTAAGAGACCAGAGGCTAACAGGGGAATTATCAAGTGATTGAGCATAATAATTATTAAGAGTATCAGGATCAACTTACAGTCTACCACATACTTAAATCTTACTCCTAACTTCTTAATGTTATTCCATAGATCTTTAGTAGGTAAGTCTGGGTTTAATTTAGAAGCGTAAAATCTGATCTTCGCTTGCCTAATTATCAACACAGCAGTATTTCTAGCACGTCTATAGTTTTCCAATTGAGCGTAGACTGGTGTTTTTTCCATATCTTATGCAACCTATTCCTTTTCCGAATAGCATTGAGAACACAATTCGAGAACCAGGGGCTTGCCTTATCCTTAATCACAATGGTACGCAAAGGTACGTGAGAATTAAAAATTGAGACAATAGGAGTTACGAAAGAGCTTAGTTTATCGTTAACAGAACTATAAAAATAACAGCTCTCAAAATTGATTGAAGAAAGATCGCTATATAGAGAGGAAAAATCTATTGAACGAAAATCATGATACGAAAAGGTTTCCCAATCAGCTCTGAGGGACATATTTATAGATATATTTATTTATGGAGCAGAAAATTAAATCATGGTCAGATATGAAATCTATTTGATCAAATAGAGATATAAGATTAACATCAGACACAATGAAATAATCCAACAGAATAGGGCAATGGCCCGGAGAAAAACGAGTAGGGTTGGTTTCATTAACAACAGATAGGCCTAATGTTGCAAAGTTGTCATACAGGTCTTGCTTATAACAGTCATTTGATAAGATATTAACATTGAAATCACCACAAACCATCACATAATCATACTCTAAAATACAATCTGACAAAGTAGACATTAATGGACTAATTGAGATCGTTTTGTCAGGATTATAAACACAACATAAGAGTATTTTATTCTTGTTGTAGCTCACATACAAATTTAAAAACTCCACAGACATTCCAGAAGATTTACACAATATATTTACATGCAGATGTTTCTTACTGTATATTGCGACTCCACCCCCTCTTCTCACTAATCTGTCATTCCTAAAAATATTATAATTGTAAATATTGCACACCGAATCGCACAAATACTCATCCCACCAGATCTCCGTGACACATATTATGTCAACCAAAGACTTCTCAAAAATAACGCGTATGTAGTCCAATTTCTCGACATTCAGACTTCTTGCATTGAATTGAACAACATTTAATCCAGAATGCTGCTTACAAAATACATTCAGTAATGCTTTATGGTTTTCGTCAATACTGTTGTATCTAGATCCTCCCGTAGGATACTAGAACAAACTTAATGTCGTAGATCCTTCCTTAAAAGGATCACTGACAGTGCTTCTAATAACGGGGGTTGTTGTCGTTGATCCTTCGACGCGAAGGACCACGGACGATTGTGCCACGGGCAAGGACCTGCCTTCTTGGTGGACTTCATGTTGGGATCCGGCAACCTGTCGTAGTGAATCCTTTCGCCTAATTACCACGGGCACCAGGGTGCCGCCTTAGTGGTCCTTTAACCTGTCGGGCAATACTGCCGTCTTTCGACAGGTGCTGAAATAAAAAGATCCTGGGTTAATTATCTTACTTAGTGTTTATTACGGCGTCTTTCTTTTATCTCCGCTCGTCTTGCTTTACAATGTTTAGTCTGTAACTTCAACTGATATCTTTGACTGCTTCCTTTCTATCCGAAAGGTGGGTTTATATCTCTTCTGAGATTCGTTGTTGGCCAGAATCATTTCCGCGTCGAATTTGCAATTATCTCAAGAATTATTTTCAGCAATAATTCTTGACAATAATGTGCGAATTTCTCTCTTGATTTGAGCGCGATGTTCTACTTATTCGCGCGCTGTTCCACTTATTGGAATGCGAACAAGTTCGTTCTTTATCTAGGCCACAGTGGTGCGTGATTCACTTGTACTTTCGAGGTTCACAATAAAAATGCAGCCTAGAAGTATGTGTTACCACACGTTCAGCATTGTTAACTACTGGGCCCAAAGGTATGTGGTGATAACAACGTTAAGCGTTGTTATTACCAGAGCAATGATTCTGACCTACAACATCCCTCCATCCTCGGGGAAGAAAAATTTAGTATCGTAAAACGATTTGATGTTGGTGTTGATCTTGAAGTTGATATAGCTGTTGGTGTTACTGTTGATGTAACTGTTGATTTTACTGTTGATGTTACTGTTGATGTTGCCGTTGACGTACACCCCGCTGTATTAATGTCTTCTTTCTCGATTTGTTGTAGGAATGCTGCTGCTGGGTAGCTGACGTGGTTGTTGCCGTGTTGTAGGGACTATACTCGGAACGGCCGTTGTTAACTTTCGACCTTAGTTCCCGTTGTTCTGCTGATACTCTTCGGTTGTTCGTTGGTTATAGTGTCGGTTGTCCCACAATTGGGATCAATTGTAGTTCGCTCGAACTGTAGCGGATGGTTGAGTTTTCACCGGAATCATCGTTTTAAACAAACATCATCAATCTTCAACATCTTTTCTTGTGGTGGTGCGTTTTGAATAGCTGCCGCTTAAGGTAATGCTGTATAGCGTGCCTACCCCGTAAGTTCTAAATGTCGCCGTAAATCTAACTGTCGAACCTCTGACTGTATTAGTGGTTCGTCTACTTGCTGCTATTACGTCGTGATTTTGGTGTCGCACACGCGTGACGTAACTTTCAAGGCTGCTGACTATAAGTCATCTCGTCAGTTTCTGATTGTTGCTGCTTTTAGATCTCTTTGAAGGTAACTTCGTGTTTTGCTTTTTACTTCTGCTGCATTGATCTGTTTGGTTGTTGCAACAATTTTATCCTGGTTTGTCATGGTTGGACCTTCCCCCTTCGAGTTGCTGGGCGCTCTTCGTCACCCTGTTGTCAACATGTTGTGGTGTTTGGTTGCACTTTTGCTTTTGTGCTGGGTGTACATCGGCATTCAGGTCAGCTTCTCTGCGTGTCGTCTTCTTTGTTATCTCAATTAAGTTATTATCAATTTTATCTATTTTAGTTTTCTCTTACAATATGTTTTAATTCTATTTATAATTTGTTTCCAATTAAGAAAAATTGAAATCCTATTCGTATATAACTTTAATTTAGAAATATTAATTAATTAGCAATATTTTATCTTGATAACATTCTATTTCTAATATTTTATTTAATTCAATAGAAGTTTTAATTCTTACAATAAATATCGACTTTATTGTAGTTGACTATAATTCGATAGGTTATTCATTATAAATGTTAACTTTGTAACTATTTAAAAAGTTCGTACAAGTATTTAGATATTTTTCCTTTTACTTTAATATGTACGATTTTATATCCATTTTTCTTTCTAACGTTATTATAATTATATTCTTTCTTTCCTTTTAATTTTCTTATTTATTATGCATTGCATTTATGCATTTATTAATATAATTGCAAATGCAAAATTATATTGGCTGTGTATTTTAAACGGCACAGCTACTTTTCATATACCGTATATTATCATTCCAAATTAATACAAACTGAAAAGTTGAATTAAAAAAAAAATTATTCAAATATTAACAACGGTCATGAGTTTCCTTTTCTTATAGTTTTACGCGTAAGTAAACAAGTTTTTGCTTATTGAAACGCTATTCTGATTTTCTTTTTATTTTCTCGTTGAATTTTTCTTAATTTCCTGTCCTAAATCTGAAATAAAAATTTTAAATTTCGCTAATACTTGTGATTTTACGTTCCTTGCAAGTGCTTTTATATCTGTAATATATCCTGCTATATTAACACTAATGCTCCCTGCTTTGTACCGTGGAAAATTGAGACACATTGTTTTTATAATCGAAGTGCATGCTAACTGTGTAATTAGCAAGGTGATTAGTAAAGCTCTGTATTTATTCTATTTTTGGAGGAATTATCTATTAGTTTTATTGCATTCTGTTGTTAATGTCATATTGTATCTCTATCTTATTTATAGTTTATAACCCATTCATATCTATTTATTCTATCCTATTATATATTAATTGATTTTGTCCTACTCCTAATAACGTGACTATTGTAAATAACTTAATTTAACGTTCTCCTAAACCTATTTTCTTATTTGCTATTATATACTTAAAGTAAGTTATTGTGGAAGGATTTTTCCCTTCCCTTAATATTTAAAACTGTAGTAATTGGACTTTTAATATTTACTACCCTATATGGCCCTATCCATATGGGAGAAAACTTCTTTTTCCTAGTTTGATTCTTAATTAGTACACTATCTCCTACCCTAAATTCTACTAAATTCAATTTATTATCGTACTGCATTTTAGCTACCTGTTTCGCCGAATCTTGATTTTTTCTCACTATTTCGTGAGCCCTCTGTATTTGGAACTTCAAAACTTTATTCGGATCTTCGGCATTATATACCGGACTACACTTTCTCTTTAAGTTAGTCGGCATCTCTGTATCAAATCCAAATAGAGTGCGGAACGGTGTTTGCTTCGTCGTAATGTGGGGTGTGTGGATATGAACATGCATAGCTGCAGTTAACCATTGATCCCAATTCGACCCGTCTTCTTTAGCGAAACTCCGCAAATATTCTGCTAAAGGTCTGTGGCTTCTCTCTAATGAGCCATTCGCCTGTGGATGGTAAGGCGTTATGTGTAATTTTTTGATACCTAATAATTTGCATGTATCTGAGAACAATTTCGAAATTAAATTAGTTCCGTTGTCTGTAATTAGAATTCTAGGAATTCCGTAACGCGTAATTACTTCGTCATAAAACGCCCTGGCAACAGTACTTGCTTCCGCGTCTGGGATAGCTGTACATGCCAAAACTTTAGAAAAATCGTCTTGGAACGTTAAAATATATTTGTTTCCGGACACAGTTTCTGGTAGAATACCATGGTAGCACCATGGGCATTTTTGTTAATTTCGAACTTTTGTTCGCTTGACATTTTGGACAGTTTTTGACATAATCTTTTATTTGTCTTTGCATCCCTGCCCATCTATATTGTTGCCTGATTCTTAGGTAAGTTTTCACTGCTCCCTGGTGACCTCCTAATGTTGTGTTGTGAAAGTCCTTTATAACTGTCTATTTGTTTTGGGTTCTCTAATGGAATTGTGTTATCATTTTGTGTTATGCCAGTAGTATCAGGTTCTACAGGCGTCTGACTTGTACTTGTGTTATTACTACTCTCTTTGTTCTCTATTTCTATTTCTTTCGTTCTAGAGCGGGCTTGTACTGCTGTTACTACATTCCGATTTTGAGGAATTCTGCTCAATGCGTCTGCGTTTAAGTTCTTCTTTCCTGGCTTATATAGAATTTCGAAGTCGTATTCTGATAATTTATGCCTGAAACTTGCCAGTCTTGAAGTCTGGTCTTTTATGTTAGCTATTCCTCTTAAAGGTTGATGGTCTGTCACTATCTTAAATGGTCTTCCTAACAGATAAGCTCTGAAATTTTTTGTTGCCCACACTATGGCTAAGAACTCCTTTTCTATAGTTGAGTACCGCTTTTCGGCGTCATTCAAGGCTCTGCTAGCGAAAGCTATTGGCCTATCTTCGCCTATTTTACCTTGAGAAAGTACTGCGCCTAACGCTTCGTTACTTGCATCAGTCGTTAGTATAAATTTTTTTTTCAAAATCCGGATATGCCAAAACCGGTGGTGTTATTATCGCCTTCTTCAATGATTCGAACGCTTTCTGGCATTCTTGTGTCCAGATAAAATTGGCGTCTTTACGTAGTAGTTTATTAATAGGCAGTGCTATCTTTGCTGTGCCCGGTATGAATTTTCTGTAATAATTCACTAGTCCCAAGTATGACTGCACCTCCTTTCTATTTTTAGGCGGCGGAATGCTCTTAACGCATTCCACTTTGCTGGGGTCGGGGAGTGCGCCCTGATCTGTGCATTTATGTCCTAAATAAACGATTTCTCTTCTTAGAAATCTGCATTTTCCTGTATTAAGTTTTAGATTATGCTCACGTAATTTCCGTACTACTGAACATAACCTTTCTTCGTGTTGTTTGAGATTTCTACCGTAGATAACAATGTCATCTAAATAAACAAAATAGTCTATCCCTTGTAGACCTGTTAGGATATGGTTCATTATCCTTTGAAATGTGGCTGGGGCACCTGATAGCCCAAATGGCATTCGATTGAATTCGAAATGCCCTAGTCCCGTAGTAAAGGCTGTTTTCTCCTTGTCTCTGTCATCGACTAAAACTTGGTGGTATCCGCTTGCCAAATCTAGCGTTGTAAAATATCTGCTATGGCCTAATGGCTCCAAAATTTCGTCAATACGAGGAATGGGAAAAACTTGTTTAATCGTGGCTTCATTCGGTTTTCTGTAATCTATCACTACTCTCCATTTTTTCTCCTCGTCCTCGCCACTTTTCTTGGGCACTAAAAGTAACGGTGAGTTCCATGGTGAAGTGCTATGTGTAATTATGCCGTCATCTAGGAGTTTATTCACTTGTTTATTTATTTCCTCCCTATGTATTTGAGGTAATCTATATTGTTTTCTATTTATTGGCGGTTGATCTGCGCCTGTTGGAATTTCGTGTTTCAATACGTTCGTAAACGAAAGTTCGTCTCCTTCTAATAGGAAGATGTCATGAAAAGATTTTACTATTCCTTCTATTGAATTCTTTTCTTCCATATTTAAATCTTTATCTAACTCAATTTCATTGAGCAATTCATCTATTCTTCTTTTGGCATCTATTTTGCCTATGCTATTTATTGATTTAGTACTTTGTATTGTGTACTCGTTAAAATTTGTGAATTTCGGTTTAAATTCGCTGTTTATCTCGTAATCATACTCTGTTGTATTTAATATCGGAGCATAAACCATATTATCTTTCACATTTACTAATGTGTGTCTGCTATATAGATTCCTGAATCTATTTCTTCTTTATGTATTACAACATTCTTAAATTCTGTACGAAGTTTCAATGGCACTATCGTAATTGTTCTTGCATTAACTGGTATGTAATGTTGCTTTCTTTCCTCTTCTATCTGCTGGATAGTTTTTATCGGTAACTCTAAAATAACCTCTTTTCTTTCATTGAAGAGTGTTAAAATCTTTTCTATTGTATTTATAATGGAGTTGTTCCACAAATTATCTCTTCCTAATATGCCGTCTGCTGGTACTCCTTGTTTAAGTGACACAACGTGTAGCGTTAAACGTAAGGACTGTACCTCCTTATGACATATAGTAGTTGATCCTTCTGTTGTCACACAACCTCCAAATGCTCCGCTTAAGTCTTTTCTATTCGACTTGTCTATTATCGTGCTATCTCTTATGGCACATTTCTTTATCAGGCTTGTATCTGCTCCTGTATCTACCAGTAAAATGAGTTTTCCATTTATCGCCTCTGCGCAAGGTAATTCAATGAACACGTCATGTAGCTGGGTTTGATTGCAGTTAGATACTCCTGTTTCTATACTTCTAATATCTTCTAACTTCTTCATTGAGCAAGTTACGTTTTGGTTTAAATTTAGTTTTTTCTCGTTCAATTTAATTGGCATCTCTAAATCAACAGTTTCTCCAAACGTATGATTTCTCTCTGTTACGTTCTGTTTCTTATTATTATCAGTCCCTTTTAACTTGATAATAATTTTTAAGTCGCTCGAAGTTGGTAACGTTTCAACAATCGCTTCCGATGTCGGACTTACGGTTACCACTTTATTTGTTAAAGTTGGTAACGTATCCGCAATCGGTTCGGATGTATGAATTACTGTTATTCCTTCATTTGGCCTTAAGTTACTAATACTTTTGGGTTCCCAGATTATTGACCTGTTCTGGGCCCTTGACAGTTTCCCGGACTATTACTTTGCAACGATTCCCAATTCCTTTTTGCCTCGCAGTTTTTTATCATATGTATGTAATAGACCACTATTACACCAATGACATATCGTTTGGTTTCCTCTGTTAGGCTGATTCCTCTGCAATCCGTTAATTGTAGTTTGGTTGGGATTTATCGCCCGTTTTTGGTTCCCGTTCTGCTGGAATTGGTTTTGAGATCAATTCTGCTGGACTTGGTTAGATTGCCAACTCTGTTGGGGTCGGTTCCATTGCTGATTTCCTATACTTTGGTTGGTAGGACTTTGATTTGTGTTACTCGACCCACCTCTGTTGTTGTCCTTGTTGTCACACCTCCAGTTTGTTTCGTGTCCATATTTTAAACACTTCTGACAATATGGCGTGTTCTTGCGAGTCAAACAATCGTCTCTAGTATGACCTCGCTTGTTACAAAATGAGCATATTATTCTATTCGCCGCTCCTTGTGTAGTGTTTTGTAACGAAGTTGGTTGCTTGACCATTTTTCCTCCTGAAGCTCTGCCCTGACTTTCATTTTGAATTTGTTCTTGTTGGTCATACTGCATGGTGGCAAGACGTGGTGAATTCATATTAATGTTTAAGGGGTCTGAGTGGAGGACGCTACTGTTTTGTATGCTTTCGAGTGCATCGATTGCTAGTTCCACCATTTGTTCTATGCTTTGCTTCGTAACATTGAGCATATAAATTCTCAATGCGGCGTTCTTTAACTCTGTTTTAAAGGATTTCTCTACGGCTCATTCCACCATACTCAAAAGTGCCATATCTCCGTTTTCGTGATATTTCGTTCGAACTATTTCTATTGCCTGTGTTCGTAGAGTGGTTAGGCGTCTTGCAAACTGTCGTATATCCTCGTTAAATAGCTGGCTACAACTTTGGATACCTATTATCACTGAGTCTAAGGATACCGTTGGTAAATATGCTCTTTTTATCGTGAGGTAGAAGTCCTGGAGGCTATTGAAGCGTTGTGACCTCACTAAATCATATGCATCCCCATGTAATTTCTGCTTAATGCAGTCTATGTAGTCCTGGATGTTGTCTTTACCTACATCTCTTGCGGCTAATTCGCACCCGTGTATGAATTTATACACTTCGCCGCGTAAGTCTGGCGAATGTGTTCCAGAAAAGAGTGGTACCAACCCATTTTTAATTTTTGCTATCTCTCCTATACCCATTTTGGTTTGATCTGTTGTTATCTTACTATGTTGGAAAGACCTTGCGCTGCCGTCCTTCGGACTGGTTCCTTATGATAGAGTGACTGATTTTGATCTAGCGACATTTCTTGACTTAGAAGCCTATTCTGCTCTTTTAGCTCTTGTATTCCTCTATTTGCCTCTTCTAAAGAACTACAGTCTTCCCTTGATTTCTGCGCAAATCCCTTTTCTAATGTTCTATTCAACGTTTCTTCGGTTAGTCTCTTGTTATTGAGTAATTTTCTTAGTTGTTCGTTTTCGTCTTCTAAGGTCTGTAGTATGTTTTCTTGAAAATGTTTTTCCTCTAAATACGTATCGTACTATTTTTTTAGCGCGTTGAATTCTGATAAGCAGTCTCTTAGACTTTGGTTCTTATTTTCTATTATATTTTTAAAAAAATACAGCAATTCTTCTATGAATGCGTCTGCTTTTTCTAAACTTGATGTTTCTCCTAGGGATTGTATTTTAGTCTGGATTAGCGCAAAATTTTCTTTATTGGAAACTGTGTTTTTCAGAATGTTCCAAAGTTTTGATGCAAATTATTCTATTTGCCTTTTCAAATCCTTGTGGGTCTTTTCTAAGGCTAAATATGCTTGTTCCTGTAGCGATTCGGCCATTAATTTTCCTATACTTATTGTTGTAAGTAGAAATTTTTAGAATCAATTAAAAGTTTAATTGATTCTCTACAAGCAATTAACTTCTGCTTATTAAGCTTTAATACGGCTCATTGACACCCTTTTTGCTTAATACGTTGTAAACATTCGTACATTTGTAAGTCTCTACTTGTATATACATATATTTTTTTTTGTAATTCGAGCTCGTGTTTCAATTATGCTCGTCTGGTGCATGACGTACTTTTTGTTTTTATTGCTTTTTTTTGTTTTTTTTGCTCTGTTAGCGTTTATGCTACCAGCTGCCGTTCGCTAGCAATTTTGTCGCTTCTGGCCTTGTTTGAAGATCAAGCTCAAGTTTGTGACCTACTTCTTGTTGCAATGCATTTTATTTATTTATTTATTTTATTTATTGCAGCTATCGCTGCTAGCCTGGTTACTATTAATTAATTTGTTATTTAAAAAATACAAACGGATTTGTGTGTTGTATTCATTTATTTGTTCTTTTACAATCCTTATGTATAAACATAATTTCAAATTTGTTTCATAAATGTGGTTGTGTCTAACTATATCAAATTTATTCTTGACTTGCCCGAAAATTTTATTAAATTTTCCTATTTAACAAAAATAACTTATTTATACATGAATTGACAATGAATTTCTAAATTCTTCAATTTAAAGTCCGATTATAATGAATTAAACAAAAGTTTTCTATTTAGACAAGTTCCAACATTTAAAGTACTAAAGTAAATATTTTAAAATATGTTTATTATTTCACAACCATTCCAGTTAGTGTTGGTTGCTGATTTTCCTATGTTGTTTCTTGTCGTTGATTTTGTAAATTTGGCGGATCTGCCTCAGGAATTCATTCTTTTCCTCTTTGGTTGTGGCTATCGTTGCTAGCCGGTGCGGGTTGGCGACTTCCCTCCGTTGCATTACTTTTCTTCCGCCGCGACTCTTTGGTGGGTGTGGCTTAACCTTTATTTCCTTCTTTGGTTCCTCACGTGTCGACTTCTGCCTCTTCCAATACTCTTCTATTGTTATCGGTCTAGGTCCCGCTTGCTTATCCTTAAGGGCTTCTTCGAGGGGTAATACTGATTTGGATGACATCAATATTGGTTGGTGATTTCTTGTGTTTATGCTATTTTAAAAAACATTGTTTTTTATTTTTAATTTATTTTCAACTTCACTTCAAAATAAAGGAGCGATCCTTGGATCGTGAAACCGGCTGCGCCAAAATGTTGTATCTAGATCCTCCCGTAGGATACTAGAACAAACTTAATGTCGTAGATCCTTCCTTAAAAGGATCATTGACAGTGCTTCTAATAACAGGGGTTGTTGTCGTTGATCCTTCGACGCGAAGGACCACGGACGATTGTGCCAAGGGCAAGGACCTGCCGTCTTGGTGGACTTCATGTTGGGATCCGGCAACCTGCCGTAGTGGATCCTTTCGCCTAATTACCACGGGCACCAGGGTGCCGCCTTAGTGGTCCTTTAACCTGTCGGGCAATACTGCCGTCTTTCGACAGGTGCTGAAATAAAAAGATCCTGGGTTAATTTTCTTACTTAGTGTTTATTACGGCGTCCTTCTTTTATCTCCGCTCGTCTTGCTTTACAATGTTTAGCCTGTAACTTCAACTGATATCTTTAACTGCTTAATATTAACTGCTTTGACCGCACTGGTCAAATTTACTCAAGCCATATACATATCGAGTAGCATAGTTATAAGCAAGTAGTAGTTTTAATTGGGAAGAAGAGTCCAGTCTACTGTACACCACATCCGCATATGTTATTATAGGCAATACAAGCTGCAAAACCAACATGCGTCTCACACTGACTGGTGTGCAATAAGCCGATACTCTAAGGTTGCGTAAAATGTAATAAATTTTCCTAACTATCATGTTGATATGATCTGCACATGTTAGTGTTGAATTTATCACATAGCCAAGATTCTTAATATTGGTAACAACTTTTAACTGACTATTGTCTATAAGGACCTGCGGGAGATTAAGGTTTTTGGTTTTAATTTTAGTAATTGGTAAAATATAAGATTTGGCAGCATTCAGTTGTAGTCTATTAGCAATAGCCCACTGGTAAATGTTACTCAAATCCTCATTTATTGCACCACACAGTGATACATGTTTGCATACACTAAATATATCATTTAGGAAAATCGAGAACAGTAGGGGACCAAGGATGGAACCCTGAGGAACTCCACTAAAAACCGATGTTAGCTGAGAAAACCTACCGCAAGCCTAAACTCTCTGATACCTGCTGGATAAGTAGGACATCACAAGCCTTTGAGCATTATCACTAAAACCAAAGAATTTCTTTAACTTTGAGCACAATAACACGTGGTTTACCTTATCAAAAGCTTTGGAAAAATCAAGCATTTCAAGTAAGGATATTGCTCAAGAATCATAGGCAGGTCTTAAGTCATCAAGAATCTTAATAATAGCAGTAGTGCTGTGGCCTGAGCGAAAACCCGATTGAAGGGGGGAGAAGAAGATTGTTATTATTACTTGAGTGGATATTTGAATAAACATTAACTTTTCACATACTTTAGATAAAGCCGACAAGATGCTAACTGGTCTAAAATCACTGAGTTCAGATGGACTATTTAATTATGTAATTGGTTGAATAATAGAAATTTTCCACAAATCAGGGAATGATGAGGAAGTAAAACAGAAATTTATTGTGTGTCAATGGTTTTATTGTGAATGGCAAAATGAGTTTTATGAATCTTATAGGAATACCATCTTCACCAATTGAATTGGATTTAACTTTCATGACACATTTGCAGACATCATATTCACTAACAGTCATAAAATGAAAAGATTGTGGCATGCAGGTAGATGGAGACGTAAGAGACCAGAGGCTAACAGGGGAATTATCAAGTGATTGAGCATAATAATTATTAAGAGTATCAGGATCAACTTACAGTCTACCACATACTTAAATCTTACTCCTAACTTCTTAATGTTATTCCATAGATCTTTAGTAGGTAAGTCTGGGTTTAATTTAGAAGCGTAAAATCTGATCTTCGCTTGCCTAATTATCAACACAGCAGTATTTCTAGCACGTCTATAGTTTTCCAATTGAGCGTAGACTGGTGTTTTTTCCATATCTTATGCAACCTATTCCTTTTCCGAATAGCATTGAGAACACAATTCGAGAACCAGGGGCTTGCCTTATCCTTAATCACAATGGTACGCAAAGGTACGTGAGAATTAAAAATTGAGACAATAGGAGTTACGAAAGAGCTTAGTTTATCGTTAACAGAACTATAAAAATAACAGCTCTCAAAATTGATTGAAGAAAGATCGCTATATAGAGAGGAAAAATCTATTGAACGAAAATCATGATACGAAAAGGTTTCCCAATCAGCTCTGAGGGACATATTTATAGATATATTTATTTATGGAGCAGAAAATTAAATCATGGTCAGATATGAAATCTATTTGATCAAATAGAGATATAAGATTAACATCAGACACAATGAAATAATCCAACAGAATAGGGCAATGGCCCGGAGAAAAACGAGTAGGGTTGGTTTCATTAACAACAGATAGGCCTAATGTTGCAAAGTTGTCATACAGGTCTTGCTTATAACAGTCATTTGATAAGATATTAACATTGAAATCACCACAAACCATCACATAATCATACTCTAAAATACAATCTGACAAAGTAGACATTAATGGACTAATTGAGATCGTTTTGTCAGGATTATAAACACAACATAAGAGTATTTTATTCTTGTTGTAGCTCACATACAAATTTAAAAACTCCACAGACATTCCAGAAGATTTACACAATATATTTACATGCAGATGTTTCTTACTGTATATTGCGACTCCACCCCCTCTTCTCACTAATCTGTCATTCCTAAAAATATTATAATTGTAAATATTGCACACCGAATCGCACAAATACTCATCCCACCAGATCTCCGTGACACATATTATGTCAACCAAAGACTTCTCAAAAATAACGCGTATGTAGTCCAATTTCTCGACATTCAGACTTCTTGCATTGAATTGAACAACATTTAATCCAGAATGCTGCTTACAAAATACATTCAGTAATGCTTTATGGTTTTCGTCAATACTGTTGTATCTAGATCCTCCCGTAGGATACTAGAACAAACTTAATGTCGTAGATCCTTCCTTAAAAGGATCACTGACAGTGCTTCTAATAACGGGGGTTGTTGTCGTTGATCCTTCGACGCGAAGGACCACGGACGATTGTGCCACGGGCAAGGACCTGCCTTCTTGGTGGACTTCATGTTGGGATCCGGCAACCTGTCGTAGTGAATCCTTTCGCCTAATTACCACGGGCACCAGGGTGCCGCCTTAGTGGTCCTTTAACCTGTCGGGCAATACTGCCGTCTTTCGACAGGTGCTGAAATAAAAAGATCCTGGGTTAATTATCTTACTTAGTGTTTATTACGGCGTCTTTCTTTTATCTCCGCTCGTCTTGCTTTACAATGTTTAGTCTGTAACTTCAACTGATATCTTTGACTGCTTCCTTTCTATCCGAAAGGTGGGTTTATATCTCTTCTGAGATTCGTTGTTGGCCAGAATCATTTCCGCGTCGAATTTGCAATTATCTCAAGAATTATTTTCAGCAATAATTCTTGACAATAATGTGCGAATTTCTCTCTTGATTTGAGCGCGATGTTCTACTTATTCGCGCGCTGTTCCACTTATTGGAATGCGAACAAGTTCGTTCTTTATCTAGGCCACAGTGGTGCGTGATTCACTTGTACTTTCGAGGTTCACAATAAAAATGCAGCCTAGAAGTATGTGTTACCACACGTTCAGCATTGTTAACTACTGGGCCCAAAGGTATGTGGTGATAACAACGTTAAGCGTTGTTATTACCAGAGCAATGATTCTGACCTACAACATCCCTCCATCCTCGGGGAAGAAAAATTTAGTATCGTAAAACGATTTGATGTTGGTGTTGATCTTGAAGTTGATATAGCTGTTGGTGTTACTGTTGATGTAACTGTTGATTTTACTGTTGATGTTACTGTTGATGTTGCCGTTGACGTACACCCCGCTGTATTAATGTCTTCTTTCTCGATTTGTTGTAGGAATGCTGCTGCTGGGTAGCTGACGTGGTTGTTGCCGTGTTGTAGGGACTATACTCGGAACGGCCGTTGTTAACTTTCGACCTTAGTTCCCGTTGTTCTGCTGATACTCTTCGGTTGTTCGTTGGTTATAGTGTCGGTTGTCCCACAATTGGGATCAATTGTAGTTCGCTCGAACTGTAGCGGATGGTTGAGTTTTCACCGGAATCATCGTTTTAAACAAACATCATCAATCTTCAACATCTTTTCTTGTGGTGGTGCGTTTTGAATAGCTGCCGCTTAAGGTAATGCTGTATAGCGTGCCTACCCCGTAAGTTCTAAATGTCGCCGTAAATCTAACTGTCGAACCTCTGACTGTATTAGTGGTTCGTCTACTTGCTGCTATTACGTCGTGATTTTGGTGTCGCACACGCGTGACGTAACTTTCAAGGCTGCTGACTATAAGTCATCTCGTCAGTTTCTGATTGTTGCTGCTTTTAGATCTCTTTGAAGGTAACTTCGTGTTTTGCTTTTTACTTCTGCTGCATTGATCTGTTTGGTTGTTGCAACAATTTTATCCTGGTTTGTCATGGTTGGACCTTCCCCCTTCGAGTTGCTGGGCGCTCTTCGTCACCCTGTTGTCAACATGTTGTGGTGTTTGGTTGCACTTTTGCTTTTGTGCTGGGTGTACATCGGCATTCAGGTCAGCTTCTCTGCGTGTCGTCTTCTTTGTTATCTCAATTAAGTTATTATCAATTTTATCTATTTTAGTTTTCTCTTACAATATGTTTTAATTCTATTTATAATTTGTTTCCAATTAAGAAAAATTGAAATCCTATTCGTATATAACTTTAATTTAGAAATATTAATTAATTAGCAATATTTTATCTTGATAACATTCTATTTCTAATATTTTATTTAATTCAATAGAAGTTTTAATTCTTACAATAAATATCGACTTTATTGTAGTTGACTATAATTCGATAGGTTATTCATTATAAATGTTAACTTTGTAACTATTTAAAAAGTTCGTACAAGTATTTAGATATTTTTCCTTTTACTTTAATATGTACGATTTTATATCCATTTTTCTTTCTAACGTTATTATAATTATATTCTTTCTTTCCTTTTAATTTTCTTATTTATTATGCATTGCATTTATGCATTTATTAATATAATTGCAAATGCAAAATTATATTGGCTGTGTATTTTAAACGGCACAGCTACTTTTCATATACCGTATATTATCATTCCAAATTAATACAAACTGAAAAGTTGAATTAAAAAAAAAATTATTCAAATATTAACAACGGTCATGAGTTTCCTTTTCTTATAGTTTTACGCGTAAGTAAACAAGTTTTTGCTTATTGAAACGCTATTCTGATTTTCTTTTTATTTTCTCGTTGAATTTTTCTTAATTTCCTGTCCTAAATCTGAAATAAAAATTTTAAATTTCGCTAATACTTGTGATTTTACGTTCCTTGCAAGTGCTTTTATATCTGTAATATATCCTGCTATATTAACACTAATGCTCCCTGCTTTGTACCGTGGAAAATTGAGACACATTGTTTTTATAATCGAAGTGCATGCTAACTGTGTAATTAGCAAGGTGATTAGTAAAGCTCTGTATTTATTCTATTTTTGGAGGAATTATCTATTAGTTTTATTGCATTCTGTTGTTAATGTCATATTGTATCTCTATCTTATTTATAGTTTATAACCCATTCATATCTATTTATTCTATCCTATTATATATTAATTGATTTTGTCCTACTCCTAATAACGTGACTATTGTAAATAACTTAATTTAACGTTCTCCTAAACCTATTTTCTTATTTGCTATTATATACTTAAAGTAAGTTATTGTGGAAGGATTTTTCCCTTCCCTTAATATTTAAAACTGTAGTAATTGGACTTTTAATATTTACTACCCTATATGGCCCTATCCATATGGGAGAAAACTTCTTTTTCCTAGTTTGATTCTTAATTAGTACACTATCTCCTACCCTAAATTCTACTAAATTCAATTTATTATCGTACTGCATTTTAGCTACCTGTTTCGCCGAATCTTGATTTTTTCTCACTATTTCGTGAGCCCTCTGTATTTGGAACTTCAAAACTTTATTCGGATCTTCGGCATTATATACCGGACTACACTTTCTCTTTAAGTTAGTCGGCATCTCTGTATCAAATCCAAATAGAGTGCGGAACGGTGTTTGCTTCGTCGTAATGTGGGGTGTGTGGATATGAACATGCATAGCTGCAGTTAACCATTGATCCCAATTCGACCCGTCTTCTTTAGCGAAACTCCGCAAATATTCTGCTAAAGGTCTGTGGCTTCTCTCTAATGAGCCATTCGCCTGTGGATGGTAAGGCGTTATGTGTAATTTTTTGATACCTAATAATTTGCATGTATCTGAGAACAATTTCGAAATTAAATTAGTTCCGTTGTCTGTAATTAGAATTCTAGGAATTCCGTAACGCGTAATTACTTCGTCATAAAACGCCCTGGCAACAGTACTTGCTTCCGCGTCTGGGATAGCTGTACATGCCATAACTTTAGAAAAATCGTCTTGGAACGTTAAAATATATTTGTTTCCGGACACAGTTTCTGGTAGAATACCATGGTAGCACCATGGGCATTTTTGTTAATTTCGAACTTTTGTTCGCTTGACATTTTGGACAGTTTTTGACATAATCTTTTATTTGTCTTTGCATCCCTGCCCATCTATATTGTTGCCTGATTCTTAGGTAAGTTTTCACTGCTCCCTGGTGACCTCCTAATGTTGTGTTGTGAAAGTCCTTTATAACTGTCTATTTGTTTTGGGTTCTCTAATGGAATTGTGTTATCATTTTGTGTTATGCCAGTAGTATCAGGTTCTACAGGCGTCTGACTTGTACTTGTGTTATTACTACTCTCTTTGTTCTCTATTTCTATTTCTTTCGTTCTAGAGCGGGCTTGTACTGCTGTTACTACATTCCGATTTTGAGGAATTCTGCTCAATGCGTCTGCGTTTAAGTTCTTCTTTCCTGGCTTATATAGAATTTCGAAGTCGTATTCTGATAATTTATGCCTGAAACTTGCCAGTCTTGAAGTCTGGTCTTTTATGTTAGCTATTCCTCTTAAAGGTTGATGGTCTGTCACTATCTTAAATGGTCTTCCTAACAGATAAGCTCTGAAATTTTTTGTTGCCCACACTATGGCTAAGAACTCCTTTTCTATAGTTGAGTACCGCTTTTCGGCGTCATTCAAGGCTCTGCTAGCGAAAGCTATTGGCCTATCTTCGCCTATTTTACCTTGAGAAAGTACTGCGCCTAACGCTTCGTTACTTGCATCAGTCGTTAGTATAAATTTTTTTTTCAAAATCCGGATATGCCAAAACCGGTGGTGTTATTATCGCCTTCTTCAATGATTCGAACGCTTTCTGGCATTCTTGTGTCCAGATAAAATTGGCGTCTTTACGTAGTAGTTTATTAATAGGCAGTGCTATCTTTGCTGTGCCCGGTATGAATTTTCTGTAATAATTCACTAGTCCCAAGTATGACTGCACCTCCTTTCTATTTTTAGGCGGCGGAATGCTCTTAACGCATTCCACTTTGCTGGGGTCGGGGAGTGCGCCCTGATCTGTGCATTTATGTCCTAAATAAACGATTTCTCTTCTTAGAAATCTGCATTTTCCTGTATTAAGTTTTAGATTATGCTCACGTAATTTCCGTACTACTGAACATAACCTTTCTTCGTGTTGTTTGAGATTTCTACCGTAGATAACAATGTCATCTAAATAAACAAAATAGTCTATCCCTTGTAGACCTGTTAGGATATGGTTCATTATCCTTTGAAATGTGGCTGGGGCACCTGATAGCCCAAATGGCATTCGATTGAATTCGAAATGCCCTAGTCCCGTAGTAAAGGCTGTTTTCTCCTTGTCTCTGTCATCGACTAAAACTTGGTGGTATCCGCTTGCCAAATCTAGCGTTGTAAAATATCTGCTATGGCCTAATGGCTCCAAAATTTCGTCAATACGAGGAATGGGAAAAACTTGTTTAATCGTGGCTTCATTCGGTTTTCTGTAATCTATCACTACTCTCCATTTTTTCTCCTCGTCCTCGCCACTTTTCTTGGGCACTAAAAGTAACGGTGAGTTCCATGGTGAAGTGCTATGTGTAATTATGCCGTCATCTAGGAGTTTATTCACTTGTTTATTTATTTCCTCCCTATGTATTTGAGGTAATCTATATTGTTTTCTATTTATTGGCGGTTGATCTGCGCCTGTTGGAATTTCGTGTTTCAATACGTTCGTAAACGAAAGTTCGTCTCCTTCTAATAGGAAGATGTCATGAAAAGATTTTACTATTCCTTCTATTGAATTCTTTTCTTCCATATTTAAATCTTTATCTAACTCAATTTCATTGAGCAATTCATCTATTCTTCTTTTGGCATCTATTTTGCCTATGCTATTTATTGATTTAGTACTTTGTATTGTGTACTCGTTAAAATTTGTGAATTTCGGTTTAAATTCGCTGTTTATCTCGTAATCATACTCTGTTGTATTTAATATCGGAGCATAAACCATATTATCTTTCACATTTACTAATGTGTGTCTGCTATATAGATTCCTGAATCTATTTCTTCTTTATGTATTACAACATTCTTAAATTCTGTACGAAGTTTCAATGGCACTATCGTAATTGTTCTTGCATTAACTGGTATGTAATGTTGCTTTCTTTCCTCTTCTATCTGCTGGATAGTTTTTATCGGTAACTCTAAAATAACCTCTTTTCTTTCATTGAAGAGTGTTAAAATCTTTTCTATTGTATTTATAATGGAGTTGTTCCACAAATTATCTCTTCCTAATATGCCGTCTGCTGGTACTCCTTGTTTAAGTGACACAACGTGTAGCGTTAAACGTAAGGACTGTACCTCCTTATGACATATAGTAGTTGATCCTTCTGTTGTCACACAACCTCCAAATGCTCCGCTTAAGTCTTTTCTATTCGACTTGTCTATTATCGTGCTATCTCTTATGGCACATTTCTTTATCAGGCTTGTATCTGCTCCTGTATCTACCAGTAAAATGAGTTTTCCATTTATCGCCTCTGCGCAAGGTAATTCAATGAACACGTCATGTAGCTGGGTTTGATTGCAGTTAGATACTCCTGTTTCTATACTTCTAATATCTTCTAACTTCTTCATTGAGCAAGTTACGTTTTGGTTTAAATTTAGTTTTTTCTCGTTCAATTTAATTGGCATCTCTAAATCAACAGTTTCTCCAAACGTATGATTTCTCTCTGTTACGTTCTGTTTCTTATTATTATCAGTCCCTTTTAACTTGATAATAATTTTTAAGTCGCTCGAAGTTGGTAACGTTTCAACAATCGCTTCCGATGTCGGACTTACGGTTACCACTTTATTTGTTAAAGTTGGTAACGTATCCGCAATCGGTTCGGATGTATGAATTACTGTTATTCCTTCATTTGGCCTTAAGTTACTAATACTTTTGGGTTCCCAGATTATTGACCTGTTCTGGGCCCTTGACAGTTTCCCGGACTATTACTTTGCAACGATTCCCAATTCCTTTTTGCCTCGCAGTTTTTTATCATATGTATGTAATAGACCACTATTACACCAATGACATATCGTTTGGTTTCCTCTGTTAGGCTGATTCCTCTGCAATCCGTTAATTGTAGTTTGGTTGGGATTTATCGCCCGTTTTTGGTTCCCGTTCTGCTGGAATTGGTTTTGAGATCAATTCTGCTGGACTTGGTTAGATTGCCAACTCTGTTGGGGTCGGTTCCATTGCTGATTTCCTATACTTTGGTTGGTAGGACTTTGATTTGTGTTACTCGACCCACCTCTGTTGTTGTCCTTGTTGTCACACCTCCAGTTTGTTTCGTGTCCATATTTTAAACACTTCTGACAATATGGCGTGTTCTTGCGAGTCAAACAATCGTCTCTAGTATGACCTCGCTTGTTACAAAATGAGCATATTATTCTATTCGCCGCTCCTTGTGTAGTGTTTTGTAACGAAGTTGGTTGCTTGACCATTTTTCCTCCTGAAGCTCTGCCCTGACTTTCATTTTGAATTTGTTCTTGTTGGTCATACTGCATGGTGGCAAGACGTGGTGAATTCATATTAATGTTTAAGGGGTCTGAGTGGAGGACGCTACTGTTTTGTATGCTTTCGAGTGCATCGATTGCTAGTTCCACCATTTGTTCTATGCTTTGCTTCGTAACATTGAGCATATAAATTCTCAATGCGGCGTTCTTTAACTCTGTTTTAAAGGATTTCTCTACGGCTCATTCCACCATACTCAAAAGTGCCATATCTCCGTTTTCGTGATATTTCGTTCGAACTATTTCTATTGCCTGTGTTCGTAGAGTGGTTAGGCGTCTTGCAAACTGTCGTATATCCTCGTTAAATAGCTGGCTACAACTTTGGATACCTATTATCACTGAGTCTAAGGATACCGTTGGTAAATATGCTCTTTTTATCGTGAGGTAGAAGTCCTGGAGGCTATTGAAGCGTTGTGACCTCACTAAATCATATGCATCCCCATGTAATTTCTGCTTAATGCAGTCTATGTAGTCCTGGATGTTGTCTTTACCTACATCTCTTGCGGCTAATTCGCACCCGTGTATGAATTTATACACTTCGCCGCGTAAGTCTGGCGAATGTGTTCCAGAAAAGAGTGGTACCAACCCATTTTTAATTTTTGCTATCTCTCCTATACCCATTTTGGTTTGATCTGTTGTTATCTTACTATGTTGGAAAGACCTTGCGCTGCCGTCCTTCGGACTGGTTCCTTATGATAGAGTGACTGATTTTGATCTAGCGACATTTCTTGACTTAGAAGCCTATTCTGCTCTTTTAGCTCTTGTATTCCTCTATTTGCCTCTTCTAAAGAACTACAGTCTTCCCTTGATTTCTGCGCAAATCCCTTTTCTAATGTTCTATTCAACGTTTCTTCGGTTAGTCTCTTGTTATTGAGTAATTTTCTTAGTTGTTCGTTTTCGTCTTCTAAGGTCTGTAGTATGTTTTCTTGAAAATGTTTTTCCTCTAAATACGTATCGTACTATTTTTTTAGCGCGTTGAATTCTGATAAGCAGTCTCTTAGACTTTGGTTCTTATTTTCTATTATATTTTTAAAAAAATACAGCAATTCTTCTATGAATGCGTCTGCTTTTTCTAAACTTGATGTTTCTCCTAGGGATTGTATTTTAGTCTGGATTAGCGCAAAATTTTCTTTATTGGAAACTGTGTTTTTCAGAATGTTCCAAAGTTTTGATGCAAATTATTCTATTTGCCTTTTCAAATCCTTGTGGGTCTTTTCTAAGGCTAAATATGCTTGTTCCTGTAGCGATTCGGCCATTAATTTTCCTATACTTATTGTTGTAAGTAGAAATTTTTAGAATCAATTAAAAGTTTAATTGATTCTCTACAAGCAATTAACTTCTGCTTATTAAGCTTTAATACGGCTCATTGACACCCTTTTTGCTTAATACGTTGTAAACATTCGTACATTTGTAAGTCTCTACTTGTATATACATATATTTTTTTTTGTAATTCGAGCTCGTGTTTCAATTATGCTCGTCTGGTGCATGACGTACTTTTTGTTTTTATTGCTTTTTTTTGTTTTTTTTGCTCTGTTAGCGTTTATGCTACCAGCTGCCGTTCGCTAGCAATTTTGTCGCTTCTGGCCTTGTTTGAAGATCAAGCTCAAGTTTGTGACCTACTTCTTGTTGCAATGCATTTTATTTATTTATTTATTTTATTTATTGCAGCTATCGCTGCTAGCCTGGTTACTATTAATTAATTTGTTATTTAAAAAATACAAACGGATTTGTGTGTTGTATTCATTTATTTGTTCTTTTACAATCCTTATGTATAAACATAATTTCAAATTTGTTTCATAAATGTGGTTGTGTCTAACTATATCAAATTTATTCTTGACTTGCCCGAAAATTTTATTAAATTTTCCTATTTAACAAAAATAACTTATTTATACATGAATTGACAATGAATTTCTAAATTCTTCAATTTAAAGTCCGATTATAATGAATTAAACAAAAGTTTTCTATTTAGACAAGTTCCAACATTTAAAGTACTAAAGTAAATATTTTAAAATATGTTTATTATTTCACAACCATTCCAGTTAGTGTTGGTTGCTGATTTTCCTATGTTGTTTCTTGTCGTTGATTTTGTAAATTTGGCGGATCTGCCTCAGGAATTCATTCTTTTCCTCTTTGGTTGTGGCTATCGTTGCTAGCCGGTGCGGGTTGGCGACTTCCCTCCGTTGCATTACTTTTCTTCCGCCGCGACTCTTTGGTGGGTGTGGCTTAACCTTTATTTCCTTCTTTGGTTCCTCACGTGTCGACTTCTGCCTCTTCCAATACTCTTCTATTGTTATCGGTCTAGGTCCCGCTTGCTTATCCTTAAGGGCTTCTTCGAGGGGTAATACTGATTTGGATGACATCAATATTGGTTGGTGATTTCTTGTGTTTATGCTATTTTAAAAAACATTGTTTTTTATTTTTAATTTATTTTCAACTTCACTTCAAAATAAAGGAGCGATCCTTGGATCGTGAAACCGGCTGCGCCAAAATGTTGTATCTAGATCCTCCCGTAGGATACTAGAACAAACTTAATGTCGTAGATCCTTCCTTAAAAGGATCATTGACAGTGCTTCTAATAACAGGGGTTGTTGTCGTTGATCCTTCGACGCGAAGGACCACGGACGATTGTGCCAAGGGCAAGGACCTGCCGTCTTGGTGGACTTCATGTTGGGATCCGGCAACCTGCCGTAGTGGATCCTTTCGCCTAATTACCACGGGCACCAGGGTGCCGCCTTAGTGGTCCTTTAACCTGTCGGGCAATACTGCCGTCTTTCGACAGGTGCTGAAATAAAAAGATCCTGGGTTAATTTTCTTACTTAGTGTTTATTACGGCGTCCTTCTTTTATCTCCGCTCGTCTTGCTTTACAATGTTTAGCCTGTAACTTCAACTGATATCTTTAACTGCTTAATATTAACTGCTTTGACCGCACTCGATCTGTGATTTATTCACTACTGCCCTCTTTCAATCTGAAAGACGGGTTTATATCTCTTCTGAGATTCTTTGTTGGCCAGAATCATTTCCGCGTCGTTTCTGCAATTATCTCAAGAATTATTTTTGACGCTCATTGCATATTTTGGAATGCGATCAAGTACGCGCGCTGTTCCACTTATTGGAATGCGAACAAGTTCGTTCTTTATCTAGGGCACAGTGGTGTGTGATTCACTTGTACTTTCGAGCTTCACAATAAAAATGCAGCCTAGAAGTATGTGTTACCACACGTTCAGCATTGTTAACTACTGGGCCCAAAGGTATGTGGTGATAACAATGTTAAGCGTTGTTATTACCAGAGCAATGATTCTAACCTACAACAATACCGTCTGAACGGTGAGCGCTACCCATACACAATAACAAGGAAATCTTCGTACAGAACTATTGATAAGAAAAAAGATTGTATAATACATAAAAAATTAAGTAAACAAGATAATGAAGTAAGTCAAAAGGGAGGAATAGAACAGTAAGCAGAACTGGGGGAAATGAAAGTATGTTAAACATAATCTTTAAAATATACATGAAATAAAGGGTCCGCCATCTAACGTTTTTTTTTTCAACTAGTGCTTATTTCGTGAATGGTAACACTTAGCTCATGTCTGATTTGACAGGTAATTAGTTTTATCCTTCCGCTGAACGAATATGGTTGTGTATATGCTTGAACAACGCTGGGAAATATTGCGACATTACTTTGAAAATCATGGTAATGTTGCAGAATGTGTGCGAAAATTGCGTACGGATTTTGGAAGAAGAGAAGCACCGTCAGCTCCGTATGTTCGTTATCTTGTGAAAAAAGTGAAAGAAACTGGCATCGTCATCGATAAACCAAAGCGTGATATTGGCAACATTTGGTTTCAACAGGACGGCGCTACGTGCCACACAGCAGAAGCTACACTCGATGTTTTGCGCCCTGTTTTTGAAGATCGCATTATCAGCCGGAGATCTGATGTCGTTTGGCCACCTCGGAGCTGCGATTTGACACCGTTGGACTATTATTTGTGGGGTGCCGTCAAAGATAAGTGTTACGCCGACAAGCCAGAGACAATTGACGCTTTAAAGGACAATATTCGTGAAGCCATTGGTGAAATACAGCTGCACACAATCGATAATGTGCTTAAAAATTGGACCGATCGTGTAGGCTACTGCATGGCCAGCCGAGGCAGCCATTTGAATGAAATTATTTTCCATTATTAACCGGAAGGATTGTACTTTCAAATAAAAAAAGAAATTTGAGAAAATATTCAGTAGTTTTTTTTATAGCATTTTCAAAAAAAAAAATTATTTGGCGGACCCTGTACATATCAATTCATGCACAAAGCAAAAACCAAAAATAAATAAAAAAAACTGCTACATCGAAGTCTCATCAAATAGTTGAAGATCTTGAAGATGTTCAACTGCGATATTAGCTTCACCATTCTGCTTTCTGACATAAACGCAGCCTCGACTAGAAAATGCAGCAACGATCAGTTTTCTTCTTTTTAATGTGACCGCAGGTCGAAGAAAATCTCTTGTTTTCCTTGTAAGAAAATTTCCATTATTTAAAGAAATACACTGCCCTTTCAGTTCCTTGTGCTCGCATTCCATTAAAACTAGTTTTGATTTACACTCGGCAGTTTCTTTCTCCACTGAGCGGTAGTTCTCAATTGTATTTAAAAGCATACTACTGAAGCTATACAGTTTTTCTCCCCATTCTTTCGTAACGGTTTCCATTTGTGTTTGTAATTCACCTCCGAGAGCAGACAATTCAATTCTTATGTTGTCCATTAAAAGAGAGCAATGTTTCGTGAGACGTTCTTCAATAGCTTGAACAGAAAGAATGCTCAGGCAACCACCGTTAGGCCGTGGTTATGCTACCGATCAAAACTCGGTGGGAAATTTCTCTAATTTTTGTGACCGGAGTCCGTGCAAAAAGAGTGGTTACGCTTGTGCTTGGCCCACGCTTGCTTTCTTCAAATATGTATATTTTTTCTCACCATCAACAGCAACCGGTCTACTACACAAATGAGAAAACGTATTATTTTAGATGTAGTTTTCGACGCGATGGAAGAACAAATGTTTATATTAATTGAAATGTGTTTAACATTTATAAAGGCGTAATATTTTGAAACGATAATCAGAGGAATATAATTGATAGATTTATCAGTTTATTCCATTTTTTCACTCTATTCCACTTTTCAATACTTTTGTGAATATTGAGACTAAGCAACACCGGTTTCCTTGGTGTCCTCGGTGTACGCTAGACCGAGTTTTCGTGCTCGGTGTGAGAGAGTGATGTTGAGAACAGAAAAATTACCCATTCTCTCTTTTACACACAAAACAACAACAAAAAGTCCTACTTGCCAAGCAAAACTCGATATCATAACCACGGCCTTAGGCGAAACTGAGTGCTTTGGCGTGGTGAGTCCAGCTTTAACATCAGATTTCGACCGTGTGCTCATTTTATTCATTTTTTAAAAAACAGCAAATAGAAATATGTATGATCCTATTCAAATGGGATCGTTCGCAATTCGCAACTTTTCGCAGCACTTCTGATGACGGAACAGTGCTTCAATGTGCGTATTTACAATCAATAACATGCAATGAGATCGTTCGCATGTATTCGTCAGAATTCGCACGAACGAAAAACGCATGCAGTGTGCGACCAGCCTTACAGCCAGATTCTGAAAACTCACGGTGACTGGCTCTACCACTGACGTCTCAAGTCACGGCGTCGTAGTCACGCCATTCTGAGAGCCGTGCGCATCTTCTTGTCTTGGCTTTACGTCGCACTCACGTAATAACATGTTACGTCTTTCAGTACGTAGTTGTCAAACTTTTAGTATTGGTAAACGCATTTCTGTATATTATAACTATGGTGAAATAAGAAAGTTGAAATTATGTTAACTTCAAACTTTTTATCACTTCATAAAATTGTTTTTTTTGTGCAAAAATCTGTGTTTTGAACAAAGCTGAACTAAAGAATAATGAAAACAAGAATTTGAAAACATAATTACACCAGTTATTATATTTTATTTCACTCAGGTTCAAGCAAAGATATTATCTTCCTTTTTTTATCCTTTCTTTTCCAACACTGTCGCAACGTCAAAAAAATGCCAGCTCTTATGCTTTGCTGTGAAAACGAGTTGTTACTTCCATTTTTATTTTCTTTATTACAAGTGCAACTCAAAGTCTGAAGTGTTATTAATTAATTAATAAAATCGAAATGGAAAAATTAATGCTTTTGTGCTAGGCAATTTATTAATTTTAATGTTTCGAAATTATTTTTTTATAAATATACATAAATAAAGGCATGAAAGCAAAATACTAAATGCACTTAAACCTAGGAAGTGGATCACATTTCTTTTAATTTTCTATATATTTCTTTTCCTATATTATATATTTTATAAAGAAAAAATTAAATTTTTCCATTTCGTCTATTAAATGCGTCGAATTCGTTAATTTTAGGCTATATTGTAAAATATAGTAATATAATGAAACCAGTAAACAATATACAGTGGACGTCCAATAGTACGAATTATATAATGTCAGACCTTTTCGTACTATTGGAAAATTCGTACTATTGGACAAAAATGTTACCCTATTTTATATAAAATATAACATATTCAAATAGTTTACTTTAAATTATATTTTTATTAAAAACAAAACAAAGTAAAAAAACTTAAAAAATATGCAAATTCATATTAAATCAATAAGTGTGCTTTCACACTTATTTGTTCATATGTATGTAAATAAATATTAAAAGTACATATAAAATATATTTGTTAAAAAAATCAGTCATTATATTTGTTGGTTAAGGAAATCAGTCATTAGGCATTGGCGTGTTTTGTTTTGCAGTTTAATTTCCACCGCCTTTTCTTGAATAGATCTCAATAGAAGTGTTTGGGAAATTTCAATATTGTTTTCAACAGCCCATTGAATACATGTGTCAAAACATTTTATCGCATCTTCATGTTTAACTTTTGGCAACGGATTCGAAGGAACTGCAATTTGGTCATCATCGCTATCATTATCTTGCTCAATTTCTTCATCTCGGTCGTCAATATTCCAATTTTCCTCATCATCATATTCAAAGTTAGAATGTGGAAAATTTTTATTAAGCAAATTTATATAATACGTACGCACTTCTTCGCCATCTCTTAATGATGAAAGCGGAAGATCATCTTCATCATCAAAACCGCTGTTACCTAAAATATTTCTCCAACATTTTTTTAGCATTTCAGCAGAGAGTTTCTCCCAAGCCTGTCAACTAAAGATACTTCTTCAAATAAATCTATCTTTTTGAGAGATCCTGTAAAGTCTTCAGATGAGGCCGTATTTTTTGATAGCAAACTGCTACGATAATTAAGCTTCAAAAGTCTGATCGCGTTCTGATCCATCGGTTGTATTAATGGGGTCACATTGGGTGGCATATACACAACCCAAATTTTTCCATCTTTAGTTAGGTGTACCAATTCTTCCGCAGGTGGGTGACTTGGAGCATTATCGAGCAAGAGAAGCGCTTTTATGGGGAGACCTTTGGTTTTTAAAAAATGTTCCACCTGCAAATGCTAATGGATAGACTTCAAACATTTTTAGTTTAATAACAACTCACCTCTTGAACAAAAATTGTAAAAAGCCAATTTCTAAAAAGAGATGCATTCATCCAGGAAGACTTTGAGTTTCCATAAGTAACCGCCAAATTTTTATTACGAAAACATCTTGGTTTTTGGGCTTTTCCGATCACAAAAGGCTTAATCTTTTTTGTTCCCTCCGCATTCGCGTAAATTAAAAACGTTATTCTCTCCTTTGAAAGTTTTCTTCCAGGTGGAGAATTTTCGCCTTGATGTACATATGTTTTATCCGGCAACATTTTCCAATAAAGTGCGGATTCATCTGCATTAAAAATCGCTTCATGTGTAAGGCCGTGCTCTTCAATAATAGCAGCTAACTTATTGATGAATGGAGCCACAAGTTCCTTTGAAGACGATAGCTTTTCATCAGATTCTTTAAGTAGTCTTATACCATGGCGTTTTTTGAATTTCGTAAGCCAGCCATCACTGGCACAAAAGTTTCTCCCAAGACTTACAACTAAAGATACTTCTTCAAATAAATCTATCTTTTTGAGAGATCCTGTAAAGTCTTCAGATGAGGCCGTATTTTTTGATAGCAAACTGCTACGATAATTAAGCTTCAAAAGTCTGATCGCGTTCTGATCCATCGGTTGTATTAATGGGGTCACATTGGGTGGCATATACACAACCCAAATTTTTCCATCTTTAGTTAGGTGTACCAATTCTTCCGCAGGTGGGTGACTTGGAGCATTATCGAGCAAGAGAAGCGCTTTTATGGGGAGACCTTTGGTTTTTAAAAAATGTTCCACCTGCAAATGCTAATGGATAGACTTCAAACATTTTTAGTTTAATAACAACTCACCTCTTGAACAAAAATTGTAAAAAGCCAATTTCTAAAAAGAGATGCATTCATCCAGGAAGACTTTGAGTTTCCATAAGTAACCGCCAAATTTTTATTACGAAAACATCTTGGTTTTTGGGCTTTTCCGATCACAAAAGGCTTAATCTTTTTTGTTCCCTCCGCATTCGCGTAAATTAAAAACGTTATTCTCTCCTTTGAAAGTTTTCTTCCAGGTGGAGAATTTTCGCCTTGATGTACATATGTTTTATCCGGCAACATTTTCCAATAAAGTGCGGATTCATCTGCATTAAAAATCGCTTCATGTGTAAGGCCGTGCTCTTCAATAATAGCAGCTAATTTATTGATGAATGGAGCCACAAGTTCCTTTGAAGACGATAGCTTTTCATCAGATTCTTTAAGTAGTCTTATACCATGGCGTTTTTTGAATTTCGTAAGCCAGCCATCACTGGCACAAAAGTCTCCTTTATAAAATTTTCCATGAAATTCCAAAGCTTTAGATTTTAATTGGTTTCTCCCTACTGGAATATGAGCTCTTCTTTGACACAAAAACCACTCGTACAGCGCATCTTACATCCTATTAAATTCCCCAGTTGCTACCCTGTAGCGGGATTTGTGTGCACCTGTTGCAGCTAAAAGCTGTGCCTTCTGTTTTCTTATAGTGCAAATGGTTGACTTGGATAACCCATACTTGCTACAAATTTCGCATAGAGATTTTCCACTTTCACTGTCTTCTATAATTTTTAGTTTATTTTCCAAAGATATTCGTTTCTTTTTGACTTCTTTTACTTTAAACATCTCGTGTTCGTCAAATGTAAAACACGCGACACAAAACACTTCCTATCACTATTAAATTTCACAACAACTAAATATGTATATATGTACATACAAGTTTGGCAGTTGACTGCAAAAAGAAATAAAAAACCCAAAAAAAAAATTACTCAATCATATTTTCTCAAAAACTGCCGCTATTCGTACTATCGAGTAGTAAAAAAATTTTGTATTCGTACTATAGAACTGACAATGCAACAAAATTGCCATTCGTACTATTGGACATTCGTAGAAACGAAAGTACGTACTATTGGACGTCCACTGTATACACAATATACAGGGTGTTTCGCCTAAGAGGGGACAGAAGATCAGGGCGTGTAGGTTGGGTCGAGACAAGAAAAAAATCGATTGGAAGGGGGGGAAAATATTAAAAAATAATGGTTACTTCCAGATAACCTTCGCCTTCCGCTTCTTGATATCCTTTTTAAATTAGGTTCCTATGTCAAACAGTTTTTGAGAAAATAAGTGTCAAAGTTAAAATTTGGAAAAAAAATTTCGAAAAAGAATTTTTGGTCGCCATTTTTTTTAAAAATTACGATATTAAGTATAAATTTTTTTCCGACCATAAAATTCTCCAATCAATTCTAAAGAGAATGCTTCAAGCCGGGAGGATCTATGTTTTGTAGTTTCCGAGAAAAGTGAAAATAGTAATCTATTTTACTATATCTTTTACTATACAACCAACTGCAGCTGATACGAAATTATAGCTGACATCGCCAAATAATTTCGCGACGCCGGCGTTCATTTTTTAAAATTGTAATTACAATTTCAAAATTTCTAAAGAATTTTACTTTTTTCGCTACCTGCATGCTGCATACATAAAAAATGAATAAAAAAATACCTGACGACAGCTTTCTATCTACCGTCCGATTTGACGTATGCGATTGTCTGCTATCGGCTCTTGGAATACACATTTTTTACGGCAAAATTAGCAAAATGACGTAAGACCTTTGCAAACACGTTTGGCTCGTCTCTTAGAATCGCAAAAGACGAAAAACACCTGATTTTAAGACGAACGCAGACAGAAGTAGACATAAGCAGACAGAAATGAGTTTTCAGAATCTGGCTGTTAATCTCTGGTTGAGGTTAGACGATCACTCTTTCTGCGACTGTGAAAAGTGTTGTCGAGAGCTATTAAAATGTAGGATATTAGTACCCAAAAAGCACTTACTGTAGTAGTAAGACTACTACTACTATAAATAAGTATAAAAATTATAAACGCACTTTCAGAAACACTTTATATGAACAAGCTTATTTACTCCTAAAACGTATGCTTCGTTTTTTTGTTTGCACTGAACCACTGTTTCATCGTTCACCCCCGACATGGTTACTAGGGAGATTTTACAGGATATTTTTTCAACCTATCCTCCTCGCACTTTAAGCTATTTCTTTCGCAATTTCGGTAAAAATTCGCTTTAGGCGATGAAAGTGACGTGTGACCTCGGTAATACAGTTCATTAAAAGAACGCAGCTTAGGCCCATATTGCATTACAAACAGGCCCATATTACTTTGCTAACAGTTGTTTGATCAAACAGTCACATTGTTTTTGTTTTCTGTACAAAGTTGTCAACTACGAATGAAATACTCTGTTTGCCGGCGACGAGTGCAAACAGAACAGCGTTGTTGTGTGGTGTATTAAAAAAGTAGGCATGTTTTGGAGTGAAAAAGCTGCACTTATACCGGAAAAAGGCGAATTGCGTAAAAATAATTGCACAAAGCAATTCTAACTATGTATAAATACTACTGTCCGCTGTACTACAGTTTGCTGTCCGCTGTGTTTGCAATGTAAAATAACAAGCAATTAGATTTGACGGGAGAGTAAAATAGTTAACAATAGCGCTAATTTTCAAACAAAACAATTTAACTTTATGTTTTCTAATTTTTTTATTTACATATACGGTTATTACATATAAAGTAAAAATATTTACATTTACTTATAAGGTATTATATATTTACTTACATTACTTACAAAAAAATTCGTGTATAAAAAGTAATCACACAACATTGACAAAGGGACAAAGAATTGTCCCTTTTTTGACAAATAACGTTATTTACCGAAATAGTGAATCGATTTCAATAAAAAAATCATCTGTAAATAGCTTATTAACTCTACTTGTTAAACTTGGTAAAATACAAACGTTGGTACAGGTTTCTGAAGATCTTTATTTGGAAAAAATTAATAAATACTATAAAAAATAGTAGTAAAAATAATAAATGCGATTTGCGGGGAAACTGAAAGCTTTTCCATAAAATCTCTAAAACGATAAATTATAGGTATTAAAATTACCTTTCCAACGATGTTAATATCGTTCCTATGTGTGCCGGGATTATGGAGATATAGGGCATAAAAGCTTCAAACTTTGATGGCCCATAACTCGTAAACGGGGGTGGACGAGGTGCGGGGTTTGTTTTAGTTGGTAGCTACAACAACAATAACAACAAAAACACCATCAATCACACCGGACCAGGGCAGATCTTGTCCCTCTTTGATGAAACAACTGTTTGCAATGTAATATTGGCCTAACATAGCAAAAATATAGATTTGACGGGAGTAAAATAGTGCATTTGTTTGGACTGTTTGCAATATAATATGGGATTTATATAATAAATATTATGTGAATGGAGTTCGATTCGAGTGATCTGGCAGTGCCATATTTGACATCTCGTAGAAAAAGTTACTTAACTTAAGGATAAAGCCGAAACCACAATGGCGCGTTAGGTCGGTGGCGCTTTGATCGACGTTTGATAGACTTTAAAAAAACTTTACGATAAAATCTCCTACAACGCTCGAGTTTCATTTTCTAAAACACAATGGCGCGTTAGGTAGCTCGTGCTCATGTTTTACTAAGCAGTGTAGAATTCTTCAAAATACCTTGTTTATGGCTCAAACTAATGTAGAGCGCGTTGTAAAAGTTGCAATTATATTGCACAACTTTATAAAGCTAAATGACGATGCATACTGCACAAAAGAATACGTGGATATTCACGACGAAAATGAAGAATTATCTGTTTTCAAATAAAATTTTACACTTGAGCAAATAAAACAGTCTACCTCTAAGCACCAGAGAACGTCCATCTGTTCACTCCTTTAGTAGGGAAGCGCGCGGTAGCTTAATGTCACAATAGATATTTGTACCATAGGAATCATATGCTAGAGCATTTGTCACTACCTCATCCCATATTATTCCATATTCGTCTGGTTTGTTGACAGGTTTGGTTTTGCTCGGTGAATCGTTGGCAGATGGTGAAGGGTATCGCACAAGGATGAATTACATTTATAAAACACATACTTGAAATTATAATCTAAGGATACTCAAACATATTTCGACTGTTTATTTGAATTATACTAGCACTGGAATCTATATATTTCCCTTGAATTTATTATTATTATTATTATTATTATTATTTACTTTATAAATCACTATACAAGCCATAGTATCTGGCATTTAACTTCTAACATGTTCCACTACGTGCAATTAATATAAGGACATATAAGGACCTTTTTTGTACTCATACGTATCAAATAAAATAAAATAAATAAAATAAAACTACCTATCTTATTTAGCATTTCTATATTTTATTATTTCTTCATTACATTCTTTTAAAATTGAAATGTCAAACGCGAGAGCTAGTTGAAGTAGAACCAACTGGAGCGTTTGAACGAGATTTACGTGATACAAAAAAATTTACGATATAACGCCTGAGGTCGTATTGTGAATTGCCTCATAAGATTCCGTGTGTTCATTAATATCTGTCAAAGCACGACCGACCTAACGTGCCATTGTGGTTTCGGCTTAAGAATCTACGAAGTAAAAACATTCTAGCATTTAATTGATATTAAATTAGTGCGACGCAAATATTTAGATTGATTTTATCGAAAGAATTCGCTGCTGGGTGGCTAAAGCAATAACTATGTACCAATAAACTCCATCAGATTTGTTGTTTTTATTATAAAAAATCATAGAAAATCGTAAACAAAATATGGCTAAATTTAATGAATTGCCCTTTTTCCGAGTGAAATCAAATGATGATTAAGATGATTAGTAAGGTTATAAAACCAGCTAAAAGTTTATCAAGATAAATCATAAAATTGTAGCCTAAGAAATAATCCACTATTAAAAAATTATTATTTGATACACTTAAGATTAAGTGGTTGGTGGATGAGAAGAAAAAAAAAAGTCTGAACTGTCCAAAGAGAAACAGAGGAAAGAGATTTATTGCATAATTTTGTCACTAGTGAGGTTTCTTAATAACCTTATATGTATTAATGCTTTGTATGGAATTAGCGAGAAATAATCAAGAAGAGAAATACGAAAACTCGAGACGGTGTAACGAAAAAGCTATATACCGCGAGTGGTTTTGTTTCTTAATCGTCTTACTATAAATAACGTTCAGAAATACGAGTATGTACTGTTTCACTTGTTTGTCTTTATAAACATTTTCTTTACGCATTTTTGCTTTCATCCTACATACAGATATAGTTATATCTCCCGCCCATTTTTTTCATCTTTAACAATTCTTCCTCAATTTGGCCTCTGACTCTGCTTTGCTATCACTTACAGTGGGAAAAAAGTATAACTTCATCTGTTCGAAACAGTCCAATAGACTGAAAATCGGATTATGACCCAGAGAGAACGGGACACACTAATTCATTTGGTTGCAGGCGGGTAAGAACAAATAATAGTCAAATACGAATTATGTGCTGTTGTACACTTAGACGCAAACCTTTGCCATACGTCTAATGCTGTGAACACAATTAGAAGCACAAAATCATATATCTATCAAACTTACATAGGCTCTTATATAAATAACCGAACACAAATGTGTTTGGTGTGTTGTGCGTTCAAGGCATCACGCTCAGATTTTGTTCCTGTTGTTATTTCTTAAGGGAACGCCGAGAACGCTCCAAGTTATCCCTTTAATGAAAGTTTTAAGCCTATATTTCTTAAACCATGAAATACCTACATATTAAGGAACAGATGATATTTAGAGGCGTTTATGGCAATCTAGTACATTAGGTATTGAAATTATATATTATATATAAAAAGCTTACTATTTTACCTTTACGATATACCATTTGTCATACCTGACTACTATTTGTCATTTATTTATAAATTTTAGTCAGTAATTAGAATACTAAGAAAATAAACTGATTTGAACTGAAGCATAATGTAAAGGGTATTGAACTTTATCTTTCTTTCTTTCGTACTTAGTTATCATATCAATAGGATATATTGAACTCAATGGAAATGAAAATAAATTTTTACAACAAAAAGTAACACCAAACAAAAATTTGTCAGTTTAAAATAGTAAGCATTTATGCAATTCTTGAAAAGCGATTAACACTAATTTTGAATAATTAAATTAATGTGACAAAACTCTGAAGGAAAACCCAACATGTTATATACCGTTGGAAATGAAATATAGGCTTTATGGGATATAAGCTGACGGATTTTTGTATACCTGTATCATATAAGAGAAAAAAATATGTTTTTTAATACTACCTTTTTTCTTACAACGAAATTATTTTCATATTATTGAAAAAATATTGATATCGTTGGTAAGGTATTTCAGTTATATTAAACCAGTACTTTTGAAGAATAATTGATTTATAGATTTTGAATTGTATTTTTCTAAAAAAAAGTGAATGATTAGCCTATATGTATATCTTTCTCAATAGTAAGAAAGCTCAGTGTTACCTTTCTATATATGTATGTATACATATCTGTGGTCACAAACCAAAACCACTTAACTCAAGTTGTGACGAAAATTAGTTGTCACTATTAAAACTATTTTAATCTAATTTCAATAATTTTTTTTGTACTTGTAGCAATTTTACTATACAAATTATTCTAGAAAAAATATATAGCCTAAGTTGAATTTACAGAAAATAATTTTGGAATAACAGCTTAACTTAAACTATGTTTTCGAATATTTCCAGCCATTCCAGTATTAAATGTTCGGTGCGGAATAACAGCCTAAATTGAGATAATGTATTTGTTGTGCGCAAACTTAAGTTTCTCAATTATATCCAAATACGATGTTGGTAAAACATCGTAACATTATTGACTTGTCATTATTCTACTACATTTTGTAATTTGGGAACAATACAGCCTAAGCTGTCCTAAATTATAAATTTGAGTAAGACATTAGAAGCTAAGTGCTACTTTTGTTCATTACATTTAAGTAAAAACATAAAGTGTAATTATTCTTATAAAAGAATAAAAATAAAAAACGACATCAGATCTCCGGCTGATAATGCGATCTTCAAAAACAGGGCGCAAAACATCGAGTGTAGCTTCGGCTGTGTGGCACGTAGCGCCGTCCTGTTGAAACCAAATGTTGCCAATATCCTCCTCTTCAATTTGTAACGAACTTTCTCTTGTTCTCTAACATGCTGGGATACTCTCAGTCAATCCAGGATTCGTTGCAGAAAAAATTTTTAAAATAGAACCCTCCAGTTTCTTGTTTGAATCAACTATTTTATTATTGCTTCGCGTATAGAAATATTTACTCAACACATTCTTACACATATTACTTCATACATTCGCTTTTGATGTGGCGTGCGGGGAATGTTCAGCGTGTGGGTCAGTTTGTAAGTACTTGGTAGTCTGTCTATTCTACCTGAGCTTGTCCAAGTGTCACGACAGAAGAAACTAATTGATCGAAATATCGGGGAAGCATCACTTGACCACCGATATTTGATCGCGACCCTAGGAGCGGAAAACTAAATATTGCCTCGGAAGCAACTTACCATTAGCAATATGTATACAAGGACGGTGTTCTACTTTGACGACGGCTGTTCTAATGTTTCCTTACGACAGAAAAACTAATTGATCGAAATATCGGGAAAGCATCACTTGACCACCAATATTTGATCGCGACGCTAGGAGCGGAAAACTAAATATTGCCTCGGAAGCAACTTACTATTAGCAATATGTATACAAGGACGGTGTTCTACTTTGACGACGACTGTTCTAATCTTTCCTTACGACAGAGAAACTAATTGATCGAAATATCTGGGAAGCATCACTTGACCACCAATATTTGATCGCGACCCTAGGAGCGGAAAACTAGATATTGCCTCGGAAGCAACTTACCATTAGCAATATGTATACAAGGAAAGGTTTTCTAAACAACGAGACTCTAACAACCACTAACTATACCTGCTATGCGTCCGCACACTTTGAACGTTGGATCTTCACTGACTCTCTGTTAACACTCGAAGGCTACTTTTATATGCTTCAATTCTCTCGCCTTGTCGTCTGCTGGAATCAAAGACTACAAGACTGGAAACTCTTTTTTCGCTTTGAATGTGTTGGTGAAATCAGGCTTGGGTGGCGTAGATTACAAAAACAAAACGCATGTAATTTTGACAGTTCGGGAACGAATTTTGACAGTCCGGGAATTTGTTTACAAAATATTTTGAGAGAGGAATGCAATTCTTGTTCTTCTTCACAGCAATAAGCCATAAATATGATTTTTCAAATACCTAAAAAAGACCAAGGAGCCAGTTTTAAAAGCAACGCACGCTTCTAGAAATGTACATGAAACCTTTTTTAAGTCTTATAGTTGCACAATATTGAATATTTTGCAAGTAAAACGAAGTTAAATTTCATAAAAGTTGCTCATTTCACAAATTTAGTCAGCTGTTTTTAACCTACCACGCGTATTTTTAGCCGAAAGAGATGTCAACGTATTCAACATGTTTTGTAGAATATTGATCTGTTATTTAGTTTAATATTTACTGAATTGTGATTTTAGTTCTTTTGGTCTTTAATTTAAACGAATTTAATTTAAATGCATGAATTGAGAATTTGTTTATGTTTAATTAATTTTAATTTAAATAAATGAATTGTAAATTTATTTGTGTTAACACATTTTAATTTAAATAAAAGAGAAATGAAAAATTACAAAAATAAATAAGTTTACATTACTTTCCAAACAGCTTAGAAATCGTCAAAACCTCTAGAACTTATAAATGGAAAGTAGTTTTTCTATTAATGTTTACTTAAAAACCAAAAAAATAATTAGTAATAAAGTTTTGTCATTGGTATCCCTGCCACTAACTCGCCCCATCATTTTGTGGCGGTGTGGTAAGAAAGCAAAACGGTTTACCTTTTCAGATATCATGCTTTGTGATAGCCTGTTTTAGCTTGTAACAAGTCGACAATTTCACCATAAAATTCACATACACTGTATGTGAACACGCGGACGGACATTTTTTTGAGCTCTCTCACAAAATAAGAGGAGTTTCCAGTCTTGTAGTCTTTGGCTGGAATATTCTACTTTGTTCGCGTCTTCTCGTTTCTCTTTGCTGTCTCTGTCTTTCCCCTTTGGCATGCCGTATGTGTGAGTGGATACACCAGTGTGTCCCTTACACTTGAATTTCACTTAAATATAGGTACATACAAAATCATTCCAGACCGGTTGTAACGGATGAAATAAATTTTAATTTTTTTAAAAAGTAACGAAATTAAATTTATATACATAATTCAGTTCAATGTAATAATATAATGTAAATACTTAATAATATGTTAAACAAAAGATAATTTCAATTCGGTATAATACAGTATAAAAATAAGAATATCATATTTGTGTTGGTCAAATTTAGTAATATAGATATAGAAATAAATTTGGTCCTTACAAATTTTTGTGAACAAAAATTCGTTCAACATGGCCCGATAACGATCGCCATTGACTGTAACGGCCACTCCTTGCTCATTTTCGAAGAAAAATGGCCCAATTATGCCTCTGGACCAAAATCCGAACCAAACAGTGTCTCGTTTTGGGTGCACCGGCTTTTCAATGTATGAGTGCGGGTTTTCTGTGCCCCAAATGCGACAATATTGCTTGTTTACATACCCGCCAAGATCAAAATGAGCTCCATCTGAAAAGATGATTTTTTTGGCAAAATCGGCATCTTCTGTAAGTCGATCGCAGGCCCACTTAGCGAAGCGAAAACGCATTGGATGGTCAGTTGGCTTCAACTCCTGAACCAATTGGACTTTGTATGGCGTCATACCAAGGTCTTTATGCAAAATTCGTCTCAATAATGTCTCCGAAATGTTCAACGAAAATGTTGAGAACGACGGTGAATTGATGTTGATGGCGGTTCACGCACACCTTCTGCCGCAGCAGCAATATTCTCGGGTGTACGCACTGTTTTTGGCTTTTCACGCTTTGGTTTATCGATGAGGATGCCAGTTTCTTTCACTTTTTTCACAAGATAACGAACATACGGAGCTGACGGTGCTTCTCTTCTTCCAAAATCCCTACGCAATTTTCGCACACATTCTGCAACATTACCATGATTTTCAAAGTAATGTCGCAATATTTCCCAGCGTTGTTCAAGCGTATACACAACCTTATTCGGAAGAATATTTATATTCAGCGGATATTCAGCGGAAGGATAAAACTAATTATCTGTCAAATCAGACATGAGCTAATGTCACCATTCACGAAAAAGGCACTAGTTGAAAAAAAAAACGTTAGATGGCGGAAAGTGCGTGAAGTTAAATTCGTAAATCCGACGATAACTTAGCAAAGATCTGAACCCAAAACGCGAATACGAATTCGTATTTTCTACCCATTCCAAAGTAATGGCTTCAATTGTAGCGCTCTTTTGTTCAACGAAATATATATTTTGAGCAACAAATTTACATATTTCGAGAGAATAATATATATACTTCAAAGATTACGCCTACTTTTGAAAAAATTTTAAAATTTGTGGAAGTGAGGTGTCTCCGACGGTGAAGCTTCTTCCCCAATATTCAGCGATAAGTTTTGTTCTACGAAAAACATAACTCGGCCAAGTAGAATATAAGGTTCGATAGCCTACTTCAATACCTTTCATAATCAGTAAAAACTTTTAGTGCACTCGGAAGGGTGCATATCGGGTATAATCGAACCTTATATTCCATTTGGCCAAGTTATGTTTTTCGTTGAAGAAAATTTTTCGCTGAAAAATCATGAAGATAACACAATTGCACTGGGTAAGGCCAACTTCAAATGACCATGGTGACCAAACCCTTCGGAGTGCACTAAAAGTTTTTACTGATTCTGAAAGGTATTGGAGTAGGCTATCGAACCTTATATTCCCCTTGGCCAAGTTATGTTTTTCGTTGAAGAAAATTTTTCGCTGAAAAATCATGAAGATAACACAATTGCACTGGGTAAGGCCAACTTCAAATGACCATGGTGACCAAACCCTTCCGAGTGCACTAAAAGTTTTTACTGATTCTGAAAGGTATTGGAGTAGGCTATCGAACTTTATATTCCACTTGGCCAAGTTATGTTTTTCGTTGAAATATCATGAAAAATTGCACTGGGTAAGGCCAACTTCAAATGACCATGGTGACCAAACCCTTCCGAGTGCACTAAAAGTTTTTACTGATTCTGAAAGGTATTGGAGTAGGCTATCGAACCTTATATTCCACTTGGCCAAGTTATGTTTTTCGTTGAAGAAAATTTTTCGCTGAAAAATCATGAAAAATTGCACTGGGTAAGGCCAACTTCAAATGACCATGGTGACCAAACCCTTCCGAGTGCACTAAAAGTTTTTACTGATTCTGAAAGGTATTGGAGTAGGCTATCGAACCTTATATTCCACTTGGCCAAGTTATGTTTTTCGTTGAAGAAAATTTTTCGCTGAAAAATCATGAAAAATTGCACTGGGTAAGGCCAACTTCAAATGACCATGATGACCAAACCCTTCCGAGTGCACTAAAAGTTTTTACTGATTCTGAAAGATATTGGAGTAGGCTATCGAACCTTATATTCCACTTGGCCAAGTTATGTTTTTCGTTGAAGAAAATTTTTCGCTGAAAAATCATGAAAAATTGCACTGGGTAAGGCCAACTTCAAATGACCATGGTGACCAAACCCTTCCGAGTGCACTAAAAGTTTTTACTGATTCTGAAAGGTATTGGAGTAGGCTATCGAACCTTATATTCCACTTGGCCAAGTTATGTTTTTCGTTGAAGAAAATTTTTCGCTGAAAAATCATGAAAAATTGCACTGGGTAAGGCCAACTTCAAATGACCATGGTGACCAAACCCTTCCGAGTGCACTAAAAGTTTTTACTGATTCTGAAAGGTATTGGAGTAGGCTATCGAACCTTATATTCCACTTGGCCAAGTTATGTTTTTCGTTGAAGAAAATTTTTCGCTGAAAAATCATGAAAAATTGCACTGGGTAAGGCCAACTTCAAATGACCATGATGACCAAACCCTTCCGAGTGCACTAAAAGTTTTTACTGATTCTGAAAGATATTGGAGTAGGCTATCGAACCTTATATTCCACTTGGCCAAGTTATGTTTTTCGTTGAAGAAAATTTTTCTGTGAAAAATCATGAAAAATTGCACTGCGTAAGGCCAACTTCAAATGACCATGGTGACCAAACCCTTCCGAGTGCACTAAAAGTTTTTACTGATTCTGAAAGGTATTGGAGTAGGCTATCGAACCTTATATTCCACTTGGCCAAGTTATGTTTTTCGTTGAAGAAAATTTTTCGCTGAAAAATCATGAAGATAACACAATTGCACTGGGTAAGGCCAACTTCAAATGACCATGGTGACCAAACCCTTCCGAGTGCACTAAAAGTTTTTACTGATTCTGAAAGGTATTGGAGTAGGCTATCGAACTTTATATTCCACTTGGCCAAGTTATGTTTCTTCATCATTATCTCCTTCGTCCTTTTTATTGTTGTTGGTGTTGTTTTTATATTTACAACACTGCTGCACTGCAGTCATTACTTTTTCTCTCCGCACTTGTTTCTGCTTTAAAAGGAGCATTCTTCTTCTTCTTCTTCTTCTTCTCCAGCAGACTGATTGCGCGGCAGATCCTGGCAGCGTAGCGTGCGAGTGATGCGCTAACTTAATGAAAAATCGAGTCCAAGTCGAATTGCGTGAGAGTTGCAACAAAATTTAAACAAAAGCAAAACAAAAACAAAGCCAAACAAATGACTACAGCGACTTTGTGACTTCTCTGGTGAGCAACAACGAAGAGTTCGCCACGATTTCTCCTTGTTATTATAGCGAAAGTACAAGGATTTTTTAACTGACAGGATAATTAACAAGTGCAACAAAGCACAGTGATTAAAAGCGTAGTGATTAAAACTACGCTTGAAGTTAGTTTAACAAAAATTCTTGAGCAGCAGCAGCTAAGTAAATAATTTCTTTTCTGGCGTTTGTAATCCGTTCCTTGCTCGACTCCCGGAAACCCGCGCTCTTAACGGAAGCACTCTCTATTTGGCGAACGCACTTCCGTCAGCCATTTAATTGTTTTTGCTTGTTCCAAGCAGGCGGTTGTAGTAGTGTAGAGTCCCTCCCTGCCTCCTTCCCTCCCGCACAATCCCTCTTCTTAGCATTTTTCATTTATATAATCTCTTTACGGTTTTTTGGGTTCTTCTGTTGTTTTCTTTTTCTTAACCGTAGAGTGGAAATTGAAAATATCATGAAAAATTGCACTGGGTAAGGCCAACTTCAAATGACCATGGTGACCAAACCCTTCCGAGTGCATTAAAAGTTTTTACTGATTCTGAAAGATATTGGAGTAGGCTATCGAACCTTATATTCCACTTGGCCAAGTTATGTTTTTCGTTGAAGAAAATTTTTCGCTGAAAAATCATGAAAAATTGCACTGGGTAAGGCCAACTTCAAATGACCATGGTGACCAAACCCTTCCGAGTGCACTAAAAGTTTTTACTGATTCTGAAAGATATTGGAGTAGGCTATCGAACCTTATATTCCACTTGGCCAAGTTATGTTTTTCGTTGAAGAAAATTTTTCTGTGAAAAATCATGAAAAATTGCACTGCGTAAGGCCAACTTCAAATGACCATGGTGACCAAACCCTTCCGAGTGCACTAAAAGTTTTTACTGATTCTGAAAGGTATTGGAGTAGGCTATCGAACCTTATATTCCACTTGGCCAAGTTATGTTTTTCGTTGAAGAAAATTTTTCGCTGATAAATCATGAAGATAACACAATTGCACTGGGTAAGGCCAACTTCAAATGACCATGGTGACCAAACCCTTCCGAGTGCACTAAAAGTTTTTACTGATTCTGAAAGGTATTGGAGTAGGCTATCGAACTTTATATTCCACTTGGCCAAGTTATGTTTTTCGTTGAAATATCATGAAAAATTGCACTGGGTAAGGCCAACTTCAAATGACCATGGTGACCAAACCCTTCCGAGTGCATTAAAAGTTTTTACTGATTCTGAAAGATATTGGAGTAGGCTATCGAACCTTATCGAACCAAGTTATGTTTTTCGTTGAAGAAAATTTTTCTGTGAAAAATCATGAAAAATTGCACTGGGTAAGGCCAACTTCAAATGACCATGGTGACCAAACCCTTCCGAGTGCACTAAAAGTTTTTACTGATTCTGAAAGGTATTGGAGTAGGCTATCGAACCTTATATTCCACTTGGCCAAGTTATGTTTTTCGTTGAAGAAAATTATTCGCTGAAAAATCATGAAGATAACACAATTGCACTGGGTAAGGCCAACTTCAAATGACCATGGTGACCAAACCCTTCCGAGTGCACTAAAAGTTTTTACTGATTCTGAAAGGTATTAGAGTAGGCTATCAAACCTTATATTCCACTTGGCCATGTTATGTTTTTCGTTGAAGAAAATTTTTCGCTGAAAAATCATGAAGATAACACAATTGCACTGGGTAAGGCCAACTTCAAATGACCATGGTGACCAAACCCTTCCGAGTGCACTAAAAGTTTTTACTGATTCTGAAAGGTATTGGAGTAGGCTATCGAACCTTATATTCCACTTGGCCAAGTTATGTTTTTCGTTGAAATATCATGAAAAATTGCACTGGGTAAGGCCAACTTCAAATGACCATGGTGACCAAACCCTTCCGAGTGCACTAAAAGTTTTTACTGATTATGAAAGGTATTGAAGTAGGCTATCGAACCTTATATTCCACTTGGCCAAGTTATGTTTTTCGTAGAACAAAACTTATCGCTGAATATTGGGGAAGAAGCTTCACCGTCTTCACCGTCAAAATATATATTTCGTTGAACAAAAGAGCGCTACAATTGAAGCCATTACTTTGGAATGGGTAGAAAATACGAATTCGTATTCGCGTTTTGGGTTCAGATCTTTGCTAAGTTATCGTCGGATTTACGAATTTAACTTCACGCACTTGATGGCGGACCCTTTACTATTTATTATTTTGCGGAGTGCAACTCCACAAGCGGGGCGACTGATGCAACTGTTAGGGCGCTGGTCGCTGATGGTATAGGCGTAATTTTTCATCTTCTGCCCAGTTGAGATGACGCTTCGTACAGGCTAAGCACATAATCCTTGAAGTTTTCATCCGGTTTATGCAGTTGATTACGTGCATGATCCTCGAGTCCCTCGAAATATGGTGCTGATAGAAAGAATTTTAGGAATACAGTCTTAAATCGGCCCACATGTTTGCGAGTCTTCTCTTCTGTTTCGGAACCAGATCAACGTCCGATCTCGAAGAAGTTCCGGCATTGTCCTTAGCAGCAAGTCGCGGCTTATTCCGTAGGCTGTGGCCAGTTCTTCCAACCTTTCGATAAATGCGAGTGAGTAGCAACCGCCATCATATATAGCTGACCATTTTCGCACCTTGTCTATAACGTCGGCATGCTATGGTATGCGCTCCTTTTGTGGCGGCATATATTCATCCACCTGGTTTGTTGTTGGAACGTTGGTGGGCAGCTTCGGGGACCTTAATATTTCAGGTGTACGCGGCTGTGGTATTTCCAGTCGTTGCGAGGAATTTGTTTGTTTGTGGAATGTTTCCAGTTCCTCTAGTCGTTATGCTACGTCTCTCTTTTCCTTCGCGTCTGACACAAATGTTGCAAGTCGTTTTCGTAAGTCCTCGACGGTCCACTGTCGTCGAGTCCAAATTCCTTTGCATATGTGATTAACTCCTCTTTGTGGAGTGAATAAATCCAGGTGACCGTCATTGTGTATAGTTTGTGTATTTTCGCTCTTATTTTCTATGCGGCTTGTGTTAGTCAAGACGTTGAAAGCAATACTGTCCCTGCTCGGGCGCCACTGAAACGCATCTTTCTCCTGGGTATATGACTCAGCCGAGTCCAGGATCCGTTCAAAAATTTATTGATGTAGGACGAGATTGCTTTCAACGTTTTCTTTTATTTCTATTATTTTTATTTATGTCAGGGCACAAAATATTGAGATTAATATAATAAATGTTAAATAATTGTAATATAAATATATATATATTATATATATCTATTGTGTTGAACGACGTTCCGGTGGTCGCTGACCGCGAGAGTGCAACTACACAAGTGGAGCGACTGATGTGACTGCTGAAAGGCCTGGTCACGGGTGTGCAACTCCACAAGCAACGTTATTCTTTTGGTCACTGACCGCGGGAGCGCAACTCCACAAGCGGGCCTACTGATGAAACTGTGGGGGCGGCTGGTCGCGGGAGTGCAACTCCACAAGCGACGTTCTTCGGTTGGTTACTAACCGCAGGAGTACAACTCCACAAGCGGGGTGACTGATGCAACTGTTGGCGCAGCTGGTCGCACTAGCAGTAGTGCAGTAGCTCTGCCGAGGTTGTGGCTCTGCTGATGTCGACGTAGTAGCTCTGCCGAGGTTGTGACTCTCCTGATGTCGACGTAGTAGCTCTGCCGAAGTCTTCACGGCAGTTCTGCTGACGTGTTGTTTTCGCTGAACTCTGCTGATTATCAAGACTACGGAATGACGACTGCTCGGGATGACTCTTCAAGAACGACTTCTCAGTACGACTCCTAAGAATAACTCCTAAGAACGTCTGACTACGTTTCTCGTGGTGAGCCGCTTTTTATACGCGATGGCGTTCAAAATGCCGAGATGTGAAGTGAATGTTGTCTCTTTTTCTCGTGCACTTCGAGCTCCTGTGGTAGAGTTATTTTATCTACTAAGACAATGGTGCCACATACCGGTGTACAGACAGTTAGATTTTTAAAATTTGAAAAATAAACGGTCTTTATTTCTTTATATAAAATATAACGGTCACTATATTTATATTTTATTTAAAATATGTATGAACCTATATGAAGACACTTGCAATGTGAATATATCTTATTACATTATATGCGTGATGTAAATACATACACCACCCATATTTTTCCGGCTTCAGCGTTTCTCACTTGCAATGGGATTTGAACTCGCAACCTGACTGGCAAGATCGTATAGCTATTTCGGAACATGCCAACGTTCCTAATCAGCGATCCTTTTGTCGGTGTTTTATTTTTGTACAACATTCGCTATATAAGCTTCGTTGTTTTGCAATTAATAATTTAATACGAATTACAGACTAGAAGAGACTTAGAAGCAAATAATTGTACACACCACAAGTTGTTTGTGTCAAATCCATTGCATTTTTTGTGTTTTACATGCTCTCTCTATGCAGGCCGGTTTCGGAATCAAGCATGAGATAGGAGCATTTTTTGTGTATGAGCGCTAAAGTATTAAATGAAATTTAATATATACAATACAGTACAGTTTGCACCCATATAATTAAATACTTTATTATACATATATGTATATATATATTACATTACAAATATTAGTTAGTTGTTAGTTGGTATCTCTGGAGACACAAGCGGTGGTGAGCTTAAAAGAAAAAAAAAATATGTCGGGAAGCGAAAAATCATAAAGTTTTATTCTAAATTGCTATTAAATAACAATAATGATACTTAGTAATTTGTAAAAAAAAGGTGCCTGTAAGGATTTTGAACATATTCTATACAATTAATTAAGTGGACATTAAAGTGAATGTGCTCATTTTGTGCTGTGAAAATTCCATCTAAAACGCAATTTTCTAGACACAAAAATCACCCCATTTGTTTTGTGTACGTAAAGACCCCGGGGTTTTATGTAAACAAAAATTTCTTAGCAATTGTTGTTGCATTGCTCTTCGTGGCACGCACACATTCATAGCATTTTCAAGAGTTTCCAGTCTTGTAGTCTTTGGTCGACGTGCAGACATCAAGCAGGGAATATCGTACCACGCAGTTTTATAAATGCACTGTGAACAATTTTTAATAAGGAATGGGAGAATCAATTTTTGTTTTTTGAAAATAATTTAGGCGAAACACAATATCTGATTTGTTGATCAATATTGGATACAATATCATTCCCATTAATGTTTATGGTTATTTTTCCTTTTTTTTATTGGTGCGCCATCTGTGCTTCGATACTTTCAGTGTACCTCAGGATTTCTTTCGCAAAACAAGCTCTCTCGAAGCTTCACACGTTGTTTCATCTTCCCCTCAGCTGTCCGCCCTTACCTTAAGTTGGAGTTAATAAAAAAGAAGTGCTTGGGATTTGAACCAGAACGAAAAGAATAATATGATTCTGTTCATGGATGAAATAGCGATTAGAAGGGAATTGCGATACAATTCTAAACTAGATTTAGTGGATGGGTTTGAGGAAAATGGGGTTAAAAAATGGACTTCCAAAAATGAACTTTCTGCCAATATACTAAAAAGAATCAGTTTACGAAATTTAATATTTTTGAACAGTTTTGGCATCATAGTTAAAGTTGTAACTTGTGACCAAGGGTCCTCTAACAGGAGTTGGGAGATAAATACTTTCGAAATACCCTATTTTGTGTATAATGACAGTAAAATTTTCTTTCAAAATGAAATACCGACGCTGTAGATCCAAAGTGCCGGCAATATTTAATTTTTCTCTGTAGTAATTTTTTACTAGAGCACTACAATTAACCAGTAACTCTTGTTGATGCTGCACATAGCTATGCAATGTAAAATATAAAACTTTCAAAGGAAGAAAACCAAAATACAGAAATCTACAGCTTGAAACAAAATTTTGTCAACACCACGTGAATTCACGACGCGGTCTAGCAAAACAGATGTACGCACACATAAACGTTTTATGCTTGCTCTCTCGTTGCTTCTCTCTGTTCACGTTTGCTCCCTCGTTGTTTGATCTCCCCTCAGTTGTTCCGACCGCACCATAAAGTGAAAAGGTATCGCAGGCCGAGATGCAACTTCTGTATACTATTTATTCTGTGGTAATAGCTATCCGATCTGCCTGTTTGAGTCAAAAATAAATTTGTTGTTTTTTAAAATAAATACAACAAGATTTGTTGGTTTAAATGCATATTACTACAATTATGATATAATTGTGGTAAATAATGAAGAAAACGAAATAACGTTTTCAATTGACCTAGAGCCTGAACAATACTAATTTTATAACTCAATTAAGGTCGAATAATAAAAAAATAATAATTAAAATTATTATTAAAAACCAAACATTTTAAAATTTTTATTTTTCTGGGGAAAAATATACACGCACGGAAATGGGTGTAATATTTTCGCGAAAAAAAATTTTTCCTTTTTTTCTTTTCGAGTTATACAACTTGGTAAAAAAATCGTTGCTTCCCGATATTTACTTGTAAAATTTGAAAATTAACAATACATACCTACTTGGATGCACTTGTATGATACTTGGAAATAAATACAGTGTGAATATGGATAAACAAATGGATACAACAAAGAAAAGATAAAACAATAATGTTTTTAAACAAATAATAAATAATTACAACAAACTTTTTAAATATTTTATTGTTATAATTCTTTAGATATAGCGTACAATTTACAACATAACACGATAATTTAATATTTGGTGCGTGAGATGGAAAATATTTCGGAATTCGCTAGAGGTGCTCCTGTTTTGGCTCCAACCGTATATAGGGTGAATAGGAATGGGAGCGGATTCGCGACCTATTAACTTCCAGCGGCCCTCCCGTTAGGAGCTTAAATGAATGGAAGAAGGTAATTAATTTAACGTATTAATTGTCACATGTGCACTTACATATGTTTAAAATTATAGATATAGTGAGATCTAAAATCACGCACCAAAAAGAGGCTTTGAGAAATAAATTGCGGATTGTACAGTCACAGGTGGTGGCCCCAACAGCGGCTTCTGCCTAACATCGCTAGAGGAATAAGTTGTGAAGCTCCTTCATTTAAGGAAAGCAGCATAACCATCAGGCGCCGAATCTATATTTAAAAATTGTAAATTGACTAAAAGTGAATTTGTAAACATTGAAAAAATTGGTCATGGTTATGTGATACAATACTTTCATTTGAAAGGCCTCAGTCCAACCAATATCAAATCGGAGCAAAGCAATCTGGTTTCTGGTTTGGTCACGGTTTGGCAACCATCAATAGTGAACGCTCTTAGTGAATTTGAAAAAATTGGTCATCGTTATGTGATACAATACTTTCCTTTGAAAGGCAGTCCAACCAATATCAAAGCGGAGGAAAGCAGTCTGGTTGGACTGAGGCCTTTCAAATGAAAGTATTGTATCACATAACGATGACCAATTTTTTCCATGTTTACAAATTCACTGAGAGCGTTCACTATTGATGGCTGCCAAACAAATACTGAACAACGTAGCGTCGTCAAACTTAAAACTTACAGCCTTATAATGTAAATAGTTTGAAAACGAAAACGATAACACAAATGAAAAGGAAAACGAAACGAGCCAAACTGGTATAATAGAAGCTTTTCGTTCGTATTGCAGACTTTCGTTGTATTGCAGAGAGAAAATGTTGCCATGTGTACAATATTTGAAGCATTTTTATAAGTAATTTCTAGAAACGCAAAGATTTCGGGTAGAGTTCAGTGCAAAAGTGTGTCGGATACACTATACACAACACTATACACATACAAATTCGACACATACAATTCGACAAGTTGCAAAACACAAACAATTTTACACTACACGATAGCCTTCTTGCTTTCGCGTGGTTTCTCGACTTTTTTCCTGGAAACTGCCGATCCATTATACCACACGTAGCTGATAAAATCTGCAAAGCATGTAAAAATACCAACAACAATCATTTTTTGCGTTTAGTGGATTTTACTCGAGTTTTGTTATGCTCAGTTGTCAAACAAACGAAAAATGACGAAAAGCACAAAACAAAACTCATGAAAAACATATGTTTCTTTTTCGTTTACGTCTTGAAACTTTTTACATTATAAGGCTGTTAAGCTTTATAAAGTTGGTACTCTCTGCCATAGTCATTCTTTTATAGCGTTTAGTGTGTGATCGTGTGATACACTTATTAATGGAAGCTATATTTTTCCTTATGGAAACGTAACCAAAAATCCAACCAGAAGAATCAAACGAAAACTTTATTTATTGATGTATCAAAAGTAAAACATAATTTCAAAAGTAGTTATGGCGATTACAATCTTGAAGTTTCTTCTAGCTTATTCTCTACACAACCTCGTGCCTCTAAAAATCCAGACAGCAGAATGACAGCTCGATTTTTCTTTTGAAAGTTGACTGCCCTGTTGTTTAACGGCTGCTAGCTCCTAGGTGGCGTGAGCATCTTTTTTGAGTGCCTACAGTAGCCCCCCTGAGCGATGAAACTATTGTTGAGTCGCGAATCTAACCCGTTTAATGGTTGAGTAAGTCTTGAGTTGCGTATTTGGTGGCGCAGGCAATTCTGTTGTAGGCGACTCGATGCATGGGATGTTCGGCTGTTCAAAAAGGCTGGTTTGATGCGTTCAGTGCTTACAGTTGTAAGTACGTTTTCGATGTTTATTTTAAAAACATAATCTGAAATTCGTTCCACTACCTCGTATGGACCTACATACGGTTGGTCACATGGCTTTTTAACCGCGTCAACTCGTAGAAATATGTGAGAACAATTAGCTAAAATTTTGTGGGCAAAAACTTTCCTTTTATTGTGATGCGCCGCAGGCGCTGAACGCACTTGCCGCATTTGTTCGCGAAGTTTTTCCAAGAAATATCTGGGTTCTGCTGTCATTTGTTCATCAATAAAGAACTCTCCTGGTATTCGCCGATTCGTGCCGTAGACTAATTCGGCTGCAGAGGCGCCAATATCTTCCTTCAGGCTAACTCGAAGACCTAGCATCACTGAAGGTAGTATCTCGATGCCAATGTGAATTGTGGCACATGATAGCTGCTTTTAACGAGCGATGCCATCTTTCCACCATACCATTCGCCGCAGGATGATACGCCGTGGTTCTTATGCGTTTGCTACCTATGAGTTCTACCTAGCTACCTGCTACCTAGAGAGGGCGTCAAATAACTGCGTATGCCGAAAACGTTCGCTGGGAATTACGATGTGCTGCGGTACATTTTTCACATGTCAGCCTACTTTACTCTTCTGGCAGGTGCGAGCCCAGTTCGTAATGTCTCGGTTCATGTGCGGCCAGACATAGCTTTTACCAATAGATCGTCGTGTCGCGCGACCACTTGGGTGTGATAACGAATGCACGTTATCAAACACCCGTCTTCGTAAAGACTTTGGAATATATGGTCGCACATTGCTGCCTGAAGTGTCGCAATATATTGCTGCTTCCGCTCCGTTCTCCTGCCAGCTGCGCAAACGTAACGAAGCGTTGTTTGGATTAGCAATTAATTGTTGCAACTCGCTGTCATCTCGTTGAGCCTCAGCCAATTCGTTACCGCTGAAAATTGCTGGGATATTCATGGTCTCAATTCTTGAAAAAGCATCGGCTACCATGTTTTCACCGCCTGCGATGTGAACGATTTTCGTTGTGTATTGGCTGATTTCCTCCAGCTGACGTGCAACTCGGTCACTTGTATGATTAGCTTTTTGGGTGAAAGCGTAGACCAATGGCTTATGATCGGTAATAATTATCAGTTGACGACCATCGATAAGGTGCTTAAAATGTCGAATCGCTCGATGAATTGCGAGAAGTTCTCTGTCGTACACTTTGTACCTTTTTTCACAGTCACTGAGTTTCTTTGAAAAAAAACCTAGAGGTTGTAGGCCTGCTTTGGATCGTTGGTCCAGCGCTGCACCAATTGCTATATCCGACGCGTCGCAACGTAAGACAAGTGGCAATTGAGCTTCAGGATGCGCAAGAATCACAGATTTCTCAAGAGCGACTTTGCAATTTCTAAAAGCTTCGTCGGCTGCTTCATTCCATTTGATTAGGCTTTTGTCTCTCTTTTTCGCTCCTATAGTTAAATCGCTTAGCGGAGCTTGAATTTTGGCTGCGTCTGCAATACCAGATCGATAAAAATTCCAAATACCTAGGAATCTTCGCAACTTGTTCATACTTTGTGGTTTTGGATAGTCGACAATAGCTTGGACACGATCCGCTGGGGGTTTTATGCCATCCTTATTGACAATATATCCCAGATATTTTACCTAGTGCTGACCGAAAATGCATTTGAGAATGTTCAGTACCAAGCCGAATTTGTTTAGCCGTTCTAGTACGCATCGCAGATGCTTTTCGTGGTCGTTTTTATCCTGCGACGCGATCAAAATATCGTCGACGTAACAATGGCAAAAGTCTAAGCCGTGTAAAACTGCATCCATGAATCGCTGCATCGTCTGAGCGGCGTTACACAATCCGAAAGTCATCACGTTAAACTCAAATAGGCCAAAAGGCGTTATAACGGCTGTCTTTGGCTGTCTTTCGGATACCACCGGAATTTGGTGATATGCACGTTTTAAATCGAGAGTCGTGAATGTATTGCAACCTGTTCATTTCTGCGTAAAATCCTGGAGATGCGGTACAGGATACCTGTCAGGTACGGTGATGGCGTTCAATCGACGATAATCGCCACATGCACGCCATCCGCCATCGCTTTTTCTTACCAAGTGTAAGGCCCATTGACTTTTAGATGGTTGACAAATATTTTGTTCGACCATCCATTTGAACTCGTCGCGTGCAGCCTTGAGTTTTTCTCCGGCAAGACGCCGCGCTCGTTCCGCCACCGGATGGCCTTTTGTGATAATAAAGTGTTGTACTGAATGTTCAGCAACCACCTGATTTGTCTCTCGTGACAGCGCAGGAAATGCATTCAAAAATGTAGCGAAAGTATTTGTTTTGTTGAACAAATAAACTGAAGATTGTTGCGACTTACCCAACACTACTTGTGCATGGAGCAGCGTCTTTGAATCTTCAATGCGTCTTTGTTTTAGGTTAACAATTAACCCGTAGTGGTGAAAAAAGTCCGCGCCCAGAATTGCTTGTGATACCTCAGCGATAGTAAATGTCCAGGGGAAATCACGTCGCAAACCCAAGTTAAGTATCAAATTTCTGGTACCAAATGTTTTGATGCCAGACCCGTTGGCAGCGAATAGATTGCCAGTGAGTTTAGTGTTACCTAAACCACCAGTTACAGCGTTTGCGAATTGCGTTGACTTTGGCAGGAAGGACACGTCTGCACCCGTATCTAACAGAAACCAGATGCCCGTCTGCCGATCACGAACTTTGAGACGCTTTGACACTATGGTGGTGCCGGCGGCTGCCTCAAGGCTCGCCGGCGCTTCTAGTTTAAAGAAGCCTTTACTTTACAGGGTGCACGACACTTTCGCGCATTTTCCCCAAATCGTTTGTGGTAGTAACATATTTCGACCGTGCTCCACGACAGCGACTGTTGCTGCGACTTCGTTGCTGTTGTTGATTCATGAGACCTTTAACTTGCGCCGTCAAATTCTCGATAGCCTTAATTAATTGGCTTGTCTCGTTGGTTGTCTCGGTGTGCGCTTGTTTCTTGACGATTGCATTTAAATTTTTTGATTCGTGTGCTACGGTGGCCAATTGTGGGTGCATTGCTTCTACCACCCGGTCCGCCTGTTTAGCCATTTTAACCAGATCTTCGAGTTCGCTCATAGCTAAGACACCTCGGACGCTATCAGGAAGTTGTTCTAGAAACAAGCTGCGTAGTACATTATCGTTACATTAGCCGGCCGATAAGACTCGCAAGCGCTGCAGGAGCAACGATGGTTTCTCGTCACCCAATGGTGACCAATTATTCGTCGCTTTAAAGCATTATACTTGCCTGGTGCTGGTGGGTTCTCCACGATGTCACCAACTATATACAAAAGGTCGGGGTCGAGGTGTGTCGCAATATGTCTGTATTTCGAAATGTCGGAGGTTATGTTGTGTAGCTCGAACTTCATTTCTGCCATCGTGAAATATCTGAAGGGATTCTCCCGCCAAAAAGGAGTAGGTAACTTTACTGTCGATACGACGTTCAGGCTCGACGTCTCTTGCCTTGTATCCGTACTCGTGGCTGGCAGAACACCTTCCCCCGTGCTGGATGTTGACATGACTATGTTTCGAAATTACCGATTATCGGCGTGCTTCAGCGTCGCCAGTTATAGACAACTTGATTGCTGTCCGTCGTCGGGGTCACCAGTTATAGCGTTTAGTGTGTGATCGTGTGATACACTTATTAAAGGAAGCTATATTTTTCCTTATGGAAACGTAACCAAAAATCCAACCAGAAGAATCAAACGAAAACTTTATTTATTGATGTATCAAAAGTAAAAGATAATTTGAAAAGTAGTTATGGCGATTACAATCTTGAAGTTTCTTCTAGCTTATTCTCTACACAACCTCGTGCCTAAAAATCCAGACAGCAGAATGACAGCTCGATTTTTCTTTTGAAAGTTGACTGCCCTGTTGTTTAACGGCTGCTAGCTCCTAGGTGGCGTGAGCATCTTTTTTGAGTGCCTACACTTTTCAAACAACAACCGCCATCTATACGTCAGGTCGGGTACTTCTGGGACTACCCTCGTACATTTATAAATCTAATTCGCGAAAATAAACAATTTATGTATTTTATTATTTCAACATAAACACCATGATAAAATGTTTGTCTGGTAGCACTAAAAAAGCTAGCTAGTACACGAACCATCTGTCATATACGATCGCAAAGTAAATTTTGGTGAGTTGGTCACATTTAGAAAAGTGACTTGAATACGACGGTGTCCACTCTGTTGACTTTTCAATAAGGACGTCCGTATCTCTGAATAATGTTGTAAATACATAGAAGTCGCTCTACGGCTTTTGTGGCCGCGACTTGTAAAAATAACAGGGGCTCTTATGGGAAACGAGAAACAAATAAATTGTTGTCGCTGCCGACGCGTACTTCGCCGTCGCTCTTGTTCTTATTTTACTGTTTATATTCTATTTGGCATTTCAAGTTACAAATTCATCAAAATTAAATTGGAAAAACAAATTTTATTGTGTGAGTATAATGATTATACTAAAATTAATGGTAATTTTTACATTATATCATATTTTGGACAAAAAAATATCGCAGATCGGAATGATTATTTTGTAAACAATATTTGTTCAGCAGCAGCAGATCTCTTAGAAGTCGCGGCCACAAAAATCGTAGAGCGACTTCTATGTTATTACAGCATAAGCGTGGAAGTCTCTTTTTCTTACTTTTCAGTAGAATTATTAAACGTTTCGTTTAATTCCTACAAATCACTAACTATTTATTTTATTTGATTTCAAATATTTTTTTTATTTAATTTTATTTCCAAATAACGAAATGTAGTACAATACAATTGTGTTAAGTCAACTTAGGGATGTATTCTTTATTGTAAATGTTACTAAAATCGAGTCTTGATATAATTGAGAAATTTTAAGGTTGCGCACAAAAAATGCGTTTGTTTTAGGGTGATATTCTATACCAAAAATATAACACTGGAATGGCAAATATAAAATTAGGAAATTAATATTGAAATATTCGAAAACATATTTTAAGTTAAGCTGTTATTCTAAAATTATGTTTCCGTAAATTCAATATATGGTTGTTGTCGCGATTCGCTATGCTAACGGAAGCACTGTTTCTACCTTGAACTGGGTCATCGACTGCGAGCATGGCTCAGTGTCGTTCACTGCACTCATATTACGCTGGCGGTCGCTGACCGAATTTAAAAACAATTAATTTACCTTATGAATTTGCTGACCCGCATTAATGTAGCGATTTTAATTATTTGGCTTTCTTAAATTGTTGCACAATATTTCCGTGTCAATATTTCTTATTTTATTTTATTTTTCATATTGTTATTTATGCTTAGCTTAAGTGTTTTTATGTATAAATTAAATCGATGCAATAAAGAAATAGTTGGTACTAAACTCAGAATCAGAGAGTGTTAATCATTTTTAACATAATTACTATCACTCAAAGAATAAAGGTGTTGATTCGGTACAAGTTCCGAATTGCACTCATAAAATAATAAAAGGTATTGGAATTGGTTCAAGTTCCAAATTCAATTACCTATTTAACAACAAAACATTTGGTGACCCCGACGTGATCCATTAAAGGATCACATAAACGACACACATCAGTCAGCACAGAGTCTACCAGAAGAGTCTACAAGGATAACCCCGACATGGAAGGGTTTACTGAATTGATAAAGGAACAACAAGAGGCTGGAAATCAAATCCAGACTATCATACGAAACTACAGAAAGGATTCGGCTGCACGCAAGCAAAATGAGAAATATTTCACCGATCGTCTGCAGTGTCTGAGGGATATTTGGGACGGTTTCGTGACGAGAGACAAGAGAATTCGAGAGGACGAAGATGTGGACCTGGAGGATGCCTATTTCACATCGGTCTTCTTCGAGCAAATGAAGCAGTTAACCGCAACGTACATCCAAATCTTCGAAGAAGAAAGGAAAAAGGTGCCTCCAACAAAGGATCAATTACAAGATGTCGCCAGTTAGTCAAAGGGTTCAGAAACAGACATCAAAAATCATAGTGGATTGGTACGAAAGCTTGTCGCAAGAAGCGATGCCCTAGAACGATTGCTGTCAAACGTAAATAGCAACAGGCAGCCTCAGCCACAGCTATACTACGACATCAAAATAAAAACAATCAATCATGCATGGGAACAAATTGAACAAATAAACGATGAGATCTGGACTCAATTTGAAAGTCCCGAATCCGTCGGTTATAACATACAGCAATATGTCGATATGGAAGAACAAGTGCAGCAGACTTTAGTCAACTTAGCAGTCATTGCAGAACAACAGAAAACAAGTAGCGAGTCATCAACAACTTCAACTACAAATAATTTAACATTGCAAACCAACGTACATCTACCTAAGTTAACAATTCCTAAATTTGATGGAAGTTATCTTCACTGGCGTCAGTTCTTCGATCTCTTTTCGCAAATGGTGGACCGGCAACCCATCCCGAAGGTTCAAAAAATGTTTTACTTGAAATCGAACCTTCTTGGAGAAGCCGAAAGATTAGTCAGTCACTTAGCACCCACTGAGGAAAATTATGATGTGACTTGGACAATGCTGCGACAGCACTACAACAATAAAAGGGTATTGGTATCAACTCTAATCCAAAAAATCGTCGATCAGCCATCAGTATCTGGATCAGTAATGGCGTTAAAGGGATTACACGATACAACTCAGGAATGTCTGCTGGCCCTAAACAATTTGGAAATTGCCACGGCCCAGTGGGATCCCTTATTATTAAATTTACTTACGAAAAAGCTGGACAGACAGTCATTGATTCGATATGAGCAAACAATTTCGAATCCCAGAGAAGTGCAAACAATTCCCGACTTTCTTACCTTTTTGGAAGGACAATTCTTATCACTGGAAATGATAGGACAAAGGGATAAGCCTCCAGCAGCTCAGAAAACGGCACATGTCCTTGCAACATTCGTCTCGAACCCTCAGGGCAATAACACATGTCGATCATGCAAATGTGGCACGCATCCCTTATTTGCGTGTCCACACTTTCTTCAGCTTGGAGCATCAGACCGATTAAATTTTGTGCGCAAGCAAAATCTTTGTGTGAACTGTTTAAAAGCAGGTCATCTGGCTGGTCAGTGTCCTTCGCGAAGTTGCAGTCGATGTAATAAAAAACACAACACGTTATTACATTTGGAGCATACTCAAACCTTCAGGACAGGGCAGAACAAGCAGCAAGTTAAGGACAGCACTCGGCCAACAAACTCTACACCTATTAAGACAGATAACGCGACAACTACAGTAGCATCAGCCAATCAACAAGGCAACAGGCAGGCGTATGTTATACTGGCCACCGCTGTAGTGTCAATTTCTGCAGCCAATGGCAGGTCATTCAACTTTAAGGCAGTTTTAGATTCCGGTTCGCAAGTTAATCTGGTAACTCAGAGGCTCATCAAGAAGCTATCCCTATCGCCCCGAACTTCATCACTTCAAATCGAAGGCATCGGACGCAAGACTCGCAACTCCAGCAACAGGGTCAATGTAGGACTTCAATCACAAGATGGAACCTTCTACACCAGGCTCGAGGCATATGTATTACCGCAAATTGTGGCACCACAGCCGACACAAACGTTGGACATTTCACAATGGTCCATACCAAGTAACGTGAAATTACCGGACCCAACCTTCGACAAACCGGGGAAAATCGATGTACTCTTAGGAGCAGAGTTTTTCTACGATTTAATGCAAATCGAACAGTTAAAACTTGGCAAAGATATGCCCATCCTACAAAATACAAAATTAGGATGGATAGTATCGGGAAAAATCAACTCAACAATTCATCAACCTGTTACGTGCGGTATCTTCCCTGACCGCAACGAAAGCACAGACGAGTTAATAGAAAGATTTTGGTTATTGGAGAACACTGAGGATGAGAAAAAACAGTTTACGGTGGCAGAACAGCTATGTATAAGCAGCTTTACGCAAACAGTATCGAGATCCGCAACTGGACGTTTCATAGTCCGGTTACCACTAGCAGAAAAGGGTGAAGGATTGGGAGAGTCATTTTCAATGGCTCTTAACCGATTTTATGCTCTTGAGAGACGGTTACAAAAGGATCAAACTCTGAACACAGCCTATTGCAACTTTATGGAAGAGTATTCTCAACTTGGACACATGGAAGAGATCGCACCCAAAGATGTACCAAAGGAACACTACTTCATTCCTCATCATTGCGTTCTTAAGCCGGATAGTAGTACCACTAAATTACGGGTCGTCTTCGATGCTTCAGCAAAGTCGTCGTCAGGACTCTCCCTAAATGATATACTACACGTCGGACTAACGATTCAAGAGGAACTCTTCTCCATTTTAATTCGCTTTAGTCTCCACAAATATGCATTCTCCGCTGATATCGAAAAAATGTATCTGCAAATCTTAATATATCGTGAGGATCAGAGATATCAGCTGATAATTTGGCGAAACAATAGCAAACAAGAATTAAGGTATTATCGTCTACAAACAGTAACATATGGGACGTCGGCCGCACCGTACTTAGCTAAAAAATGCCTTCAAACGCTAGCAAGGCAGAACAAGTTGGATCATCCAATGGGATCTCAAGTTCTACTAGATGACTTTTATATGGATGATTGCTTGAGCGGTGCAAACAGTATTGCCGCAACATTAGAAATTCAAGCACAACTGAGGCACATCTTAGATAACGCAGGGTTTAAGCTGCGCAATGATGCAAAATTGCTCGAGAACATTTCATCTCATGATCAAGAAGTTGATCTTGATCTCCACTCTGCACATTCTCCTTACATAAAGACACTAGGTGTAATGTGGCTACTAAGGGATGATCAATTCTCAGTTCGGGTGAAAATGACTCCCGCACAATGTTCAACAAAGCGATCAGTTACGTCGGACTTGGCTCGCATTTTCGATCCTCTGGGAATCCTCGCACCTGTAGTGTTAATTGCCAAAATATTCATCCAGCAGCTTTGGCAATTGAAGCTGGCATGGGATGACGTCTTACCAGCGCAACTACAAAGGGAATGGCGCAGCTTTCAAGAAATGTCGGCATCTCTAAATAAAATTAGAATTGATAGACATGTCTTCAAAAGGGAAATACCAATTTCAGTGCAAATCCACACATTTGCAGATGCCTCAGAAAAGGCTTACGGGGCAGCGGTATATCTAAGATCTACATTCAGAAACGGACAGGTTATACTGCGATTGCTGTGTGCGAGATCTAGAGTTGCCCCACTTAAAAAGCAAACTATACCACGCCTAGAACTATGTGCAGCTGTTTTAGGCGCCGAACTTACTTACGTAAAAATCGATCTAAGATTGCAAGACGCCAAGGCCTTCTTATGGTCGGACTCTCAGGTGGTACTATACTGGATACACTCAACAGCGTCATCCTTTCACATCTTTGTGGCCACTAGGATCGCAAAATTTTAACAAAGAACAACACCTACGCAGTGGCGGTATGTCAATACGAAGGAAAATCCCGCAGACGTTCTATCAAGAGGCCTAACAGCGAATAAATTACCAAATTGCGATATGTGGTTCTACGGTCCCTTCTTCTTGCACGGCAATGAATCTCACTGGCCTGCAGCATTTTCAAAACCCTCAAGCCATGAACCCGAATTAGAAAGGAAATCAATCACAGCAACCTCGTTAATAAGCACGGCGGGAAGAGAAGAACTTATATATGGTATTAATCACAGGAATTCTTTTAGCAGTGCAACGCATTGTTGCCTATGTATTGCGGTTTATCAGCAACGTACGACATACTGCACCACGGTTACAGGAGAAGGAATTATCACCACAAGAATTACAAAAGGGCCTACAACTAATAGTACAAACAGTACAGCAATCAGACTTCGCAACAGAAATCAAAGCACTTACTCAACACAAGGCAAATTCAATAAATAGTTTATCACCATTTATGGATGAACACAATCTTCTTCGAGTGGGAGGTCGTCTACAAGCAGCTAATCTATCATACGATTCAAAACATCCACTACTCTTACCATATAATGATTCATTGGTAAGGTTACTGCTCCGGGGTCTGCATGAAGACAACAAACATTGCGGAGCCTAGGCACTTCTGGCTATATCCAGACAGCAATTCTGGATCATAAAAGGCAAATATATGACGAGAGGTGTTATTCAAAATTGTGTTCGGTGTAATCGAGCAAAACCTCACCTATTTAAGCAAATAATGGGAAATCTACCAGCAGAAAGAATATCGCCAGCGCGACCGTTTATTACATCAGGAGTAGATTATTGTGGCCCTTTTTGGGTACACTATAAAATTCGAGGTAAAAAACAACATAAGATTTATCTCGCAATCTTTTGCTATTTCGCGACTAAAGCTGTCCACCTGGAATTGGTCAGCGATCTAACTACTGAAGCATTCATTGGCGCAATAAAAAGATTTATTAGCAGACGCGGAAGATGACAAACATTATACTCTGATAATGCAACAAATTTCGTTGGAGCCAAGAACATGTTGACGGAGTTAAATGAGACGATTTTTTCGGATAAGGCGCAAAACAGCATTAAGGGGGCATGTGGCGCTAAGGGAATCGAGTTCAAATTTATTCCTCCTAGAGCACCACATTTCGGAGGCCTTTGGGAAGCGGCGGTGAAATCTGCAAAGCATCTGTTGCTGAGAAGCGTATCAACAGCATCTCTGACATATGAAGAAATGGAAACAGTCATAGTAGAAGTCGAAGCAATTTTGAATTCACGCCCTTTAACTCCGATGTCCAACGATCCTAATGACCTCACAGTATTAACACCTGGTCATTTTTTAATCGGCGAACCCCTGACTGCTCAAGTGGATGCGTGTGCACCTAAACTGAAGACAACTCTTAGTACAAGATGGAAATTAGTATCCGAACTAAAGCATGAATTTTGGAAAAGATGGAACGTGGAGTATTTAAATCAATTACATTACAGACTAAAATGGACGAAGCAAATTTCTGATATTAAGAAAGACACGCTGGTAATCATTAAAACTGACAACGTGCCAGCACTCAACTGGCCTCTGGGAAGAGTGACCAAAATATACCGCGGTCCTGATGGAGCAGTACGAGTTGTGGATCTAAAAACCGCGTCTGGTATGCTTCGTCGACCAATCCATAATTTAGCCCCATTAATGAAGGAAGATTCTATCCCAGCGGCAACTCCAAATGAAGGATCAACTAGCTCAGTGGCTCAGAAATATTCACACGAAGGAGCTGAAATCCCACCGAAGCCTCAGAAGGAGCTCAACGAAGAATCTTCTACACCGTCAAAAAGAAAACGAATAGCTCACACTCCAATGGTGATCGACTGCATAGCTGCTCTTTTCTTGCTACCACTTATATGCGCTGGTTCTATAAATATAACGAGTTTCAGCAACGGACTTGGAATATACTTCGATGGAGTAGGATTCACTGAGATTTCTCCTACAGCCTGGACGTTAATTGTATATTACGATCTGCTACCACTTCAAAACGAACTAGAGGCCTTTGAGAACGGCACAAATGCATTAGACCACATATGTCGGAAACTAAAGGATAATAAACCTTGCCTCGCCTTAACAGCGCACTTTAGAACATTAAGGAACGAAATGCAAGTTGACAGCGATATCCTACATAGTACTCGCAAAAAACGAGCAGCATTAGACATTGTTGGAAATGTCGCCCGTTCCCTATTTGGAGTGTTAAATAGTGAATATGCCAAAGAAATGTCCACCACCATCAACAAGGTCCGAAACAATGAAGAATTCCTCTTAGAGTTAATGAAAAACCAAACCTCCATAATAGATTCAACAATAAATATTGTCCAAAGAAAGGAATTGGAATCACAAGCTAATCTGAAACACATAAATGATCAACTTGCTGAACTAATGGATGAAATCGACCATTACAAAATCTTCCAATGGTATATATCGTTTTCCACACAACTCTCAGCAATGGCCGTAAATCTAAGAAGAGTTCAAACCGCAATCTTGGATGTAATGACTGCGGTACATCATGAGCGCATCAGTCCACTACTGCTGACGCCGAAACAACTACAAGATCAATTAAAGGAAATTAAAAACCATATATCGCCAGGACTGTTACTTCCCAACGGCGATAACAACCTTCCACAATTGTACAAAACAATGGACATCAAGGGCACATTGACAGACCAACATGCCATATTCAAAATAATGATCCCATTAGTAGGCCTGTAATCTTATCATCTATTTAATCTGGTGCCCATTCCCGCAGTTCGCAATGAAACACTCATGAGAATTCACCCTAGCATGGAGATAATGGCCATCAATGCTCATCGGGATAAATATTTTCCAATGACGTGGGAGGAATTAAGGGCTTGCAATCGATTGGATGACGATATGTACATATGCTCAAATAGACAACTCACCTACGGAGTTAACGCACTGGCTCACAGGTGCGAAATGCTGCTTTTTACCAATAAACCAACAGCAGATTGCAATTATATTCCCACCACTAACAACGATGAATGGCTTCCTACCAGCAAGGGCAATCAATGGATTTTTTCGGTTCATACTAAAACTGAATTAACCGCTGTATGTGGGACTGAGTTACAACAGCTCTCGTTGGTTAACACAGGAATGTTGACATTAAACAGCAATTGCACAATACGAAACGCAATGCTGAGCCTAAAGGGACATTTCACAATAGCTACAGTAATGCACACGTCTTACACACAGTTTGAAGCCGAGGTTGAAGCACCATCCCTAATAATCAACAAAACTTCAAACGGCAGCAGCAATAGCAACAAAATTATCAAGGGCACCTCAGATCTCGACGCTGTCTTGATATCCAACAAGCACATGAAGAATATACACTTTCCAGAAGCTATTGAAAATAGTACAATCCATCATCATATCATCAGCTACTCTGCATTGGTGCTGACCCTGCTATTATTGGCTCACACCAGCTATAAAATTTGGCATAAAAATCCACGATCTACCGGACCACCTAAACCACACCGCTTGAGACCGAGCACCGTATATTCGATCAACGTATAGACTTGAATACTATTCAACGGGCGGGAGGATGTCGCGATTCGCTATGCTAACGGAAGCACTTTTTCTACCTTGAACTGGGTCATCGACTGCGAGCATGGCTCAGTGTAGTTGACTGCACTCATATTACGCTGGCGGTCGCTGACCGAATTTAAAAACAATTAATTTACCTTATGAATTTGCTGACGCGCATTAATGTAGCGATTTTAATTATTTGGCTTTCTTAAATTGTTGCACAATATTTCCGTGTCAATATTTCTTATTTTATTTTATTTTTCATATTGTTATTTATGCTTAGCTTAAGTGTTTTTATGTATAAATTAAATCGATGCAATAAAGAAATAGTTAGTACTAAACTCAGAATAAGAGAGTGTTAATCATTTTTAACATAATTACTATCACTCAAAGAATAAAGGTGTGGATTCGGTTCAAGTTCCGAATTGCACTCATAAAATAATAAAAGGTATTGGAATTGGTTCAAGTTCCAAATTCAATTACCTATTTAACAACAAAACATAGAACAATTTATAATAAAATTGGTACAACTATAAAAAATATTGTAATTAGATTAAAATCAGCTGACTTTAATAGTGGCAAGAATTCATTTCCGTCCTCACTCGAGTTAAGCAGTTTTGGTGTCTGGTTACAGAATTTTCAGTGATTGTACCAACATTAAGTTTCTTAGCCATTTTCGCTATATGCCATTCATGAAATCTCTTCAGAAGAATACCTAAAAGACGGAACAAAAGTGCGGTTCGGAGCAGAGATTAGGAGATGAGACACTCTAAAATTCGGTGTACACATTTAAGCATTTTTGATGGAATTTGACTAACACTATGAAAGAAAAATTTGATTCCCTGCAAAAAACTTATGGCCTTGCCGTAAAAATCTTGTGGCCTCGTTGAGGTGAAAAATGTGTTTTTCGGGGATTCTTTTTAGAAACGTCAAAACAAATAATTAAAAATATTATGTTTTTTATATGTGCAAAATATATATAAAACATAACTACCAGTTCCATATAACGATAATAAATTTATACTTCCATATTTTACACAGTATTTGTTGGTTATGTCTCATATTTATTTGGTATAAAGTAGTCATTGTGCTAATTCTATGTTGCAAATGCATAGATGTTCACCTTTTTTAAAAAAATGCGATTACTAATTCAAGAATGTTCGCGTTTTTTCATTTGTTTTCTAATATTTTTGAAAATTAAGTATTGTTATACATCGTTGATGCACTTGGGGGGTCAAACTTCCGATGGCACCTACCATTTTATCTACAGTAAATTCACCAACTTTTTTTATTAATGGTGAAAATATACAAATTAGAATTTGAACCGATTGAGCGCCGAAATACGAGAGGTCTGCTGATACTTGGAAATAAATCCTTTAAAATAAGTGATTTATTGTTTTTGATTAATAATAATAAAAAAGAAGATAATCATCTTATATGTTCTTTTCTAATGGGTGGAAAGCGTAGTTGCATAAAGCACTGCGATTTTCTATTTCACTCGTCCTGATTTGTCCATATTAAATAAATTGCATTGTCTACATTTACATAATTTATTTTAATTTTTATTTCGTTCCAACCCACGCCAGCTCAAAATTTGGTTACAAATGACTGTGATGTTAAATAAATATTAACTATTGCCAGTTGGATGCGGCTTGTTGTGGTCTATAACCAGTTTGAGAGTACCGACGATGGTGATTGATTGTATTGAGCTAAAATTAGTTATATGTATTATATGAAAATTAAAAAACTTACAGATTTGTGTGCATATTTTCGAACTTATTTAAATCGCTGCCAATCAACTCGGATGGTACTTTTTCCATTTGTCTGATCCGTTGATCACGTTCCACTTTGATAATCTTATCCTTGGAATGATTTACTGATTGCAGCTGTGAGTGCCTGTTAAAAAAGTAAGTCAAGTCAAGCTCAAGTGAACACTCGAAGTGAAAAAATTTCTGAGTGCAGCGTCGCCGATACATTCTGACTGTTGTACTAATTTGCTTGATGACTGATGCTTCTAATTTTCCACTAATTTGACTTGCTACTTTAATTCATTAAGGCGAGATACATGTAAGGATTGCGCTTGACAAATTTTTTGATTTTGTTGCAACAACTCCCCATTGTGCGTGCGTAATTCAAGCACAAAACTACATAGTCAGTAGCACTTGCGAATAAAGAAATAAAACTCATCGTATTTGAGTGTATGTAATTTATTGATACCAATCTAATTTTTCCACCTGCCTAACCCATAAACATCATTGCAAACTGTTCAAGTTCGTAATGCCAGTGACCCCAACCATTCGGGTTCTAATGTCGTTGCATTTTTACATGTTATTAGTTTTCTTAATTGCGGTATTGCAGCAGACGCGGAAAAATTGGGGTAAAACATCTGCAGGAGTTTTACCATTTTTGTTTCTTCTGGCATGTCTTCATAATCTGCGTAAAATGAGTTACTTGTTTATGTTCTTATTAAAATTACACTCAGTCTTTACCATACCTTAGGTTCGTGTTTTAGAGGCCTCAAATAATTTTCATTCCAAGCATTAATCTTACTTGCTTAGCAGCTTATGTAATCAGTTTTATATTGTAAACAATTGGAAACAATAATTTCACAAATAAATGAAACATTGATGAAACATGAAACAACTGATTTATTCAACATATTGAATGACAGAAAACAAAAACAACAATATGGTACCTCTCAGACAAGGTTAATAGAACGAGAACGCAGAACGAGACCACAGAACGAGACCACTTTTCTTTGCTTACTGGCGCAACCTTTTATTCTATAAACCTTCTTATTCTAAACTTTAGGTATAGTGTACATGAATTTAACACATCATAAAAAATACACGTCAAACTTATTTTTGGAGCGGCGAATATTAGAGTGATCTATCTCGTAATCTCTGATTCCGAGAGTTTTGTAAAAAAAAAAATCTCAACTACTTATGGCAAACAAGTTTGTCCTACACGTTAGTTGACGTCTAAAGCTATGGTTAATACAATATTCGCAATATTTATATTTTTATTTCTAATATTTCTATTCGCAATAATATATTCGCAATAATTATATTACAATATTTTTGTTATAAGTTCTCTGTGATATCGATTTTCTGGAAAGCCTGAAAATATGAATTCCAATCAAAATTTACCTTAGAACGTTCAACAGTTTTTCACACTACATTTGCTATTGCGCTGTGTTATTAAACAAAAAATAGAGAACAGCAATTATAATAATTTATGCCATTTTTGGAACAATAAAATTAATAAAAATACGCTTAATTATTTTGAAGCTATTTATTAAATTACCTTTTACAAATATGTAAAAAAAATCCATATTTCAGATTCGTGATTGCAGTTTGTCTCCATTAACTACGAATTTAATTTCAAAATCTTAAAAGATGAAAATAATAATAAGTTGTGAGAGTTTAAATAAGCTGACATTTGCAAACATATAATTCTTTCCAGAACCTTTCCCAATGCTGGTAAAATATTAATCGGTCTGAAGTCTCTAAAAACAGCTGAAGAATTCGATTTGGCAATGGGAATTATCATGTCTGTTTTCCATAGGCTCGGAAACCTAGAGCTTGTAAGGCAATGATTGACAATGTGCGTGAGGGAACCTAAAATTAACGGAGAAACAATCTTAATAAATCTCAACCCCAACTGCAATAGAACCCAACTTAAACAAAATGCTGCCCACCTCGGCCTCGCTAACAGAGGTAAACACAATGGAGGGAAAAGAGATTGATGGGGAGGGGGGTGGGGGAAGATAGTAACTCAACGCCAATCAGATCACTGTAAGGGCTATAAAGACCATTAGTCACAAACGCATGATTCAGTTCATCCGGATCAAGGTGGCATTCAGCAGATACCTTATCAATAACCCTTAACTTCTTCACAGCTGCTTAGCTCCCAAGTCAGGATTAAACTTGGAACCGAAACACGGTTAGTGACCCATGGAGAACCTATTTTCAAAGACCTTATCGTACGCTGCGGGACAAGGTTAAGAAAAGCAGTGTTAAGGTACGCCATAAGGACACGAAATTTATCATCAAGGCACAGCTGCTAAGTCACTAAATAACACAACATAATCAATTGAACTGAAATCATGATAACTAAAGCTAGCACTTTCATTCTTACATAGATTGAAATTGAAGCTACAAAAAACTAGATCATGGTCAGAAATAAACGTCATATGGTCAATGTTTAAAAGTAGTGAAAGTTCAGAAACAAGACAAACATCAAATAAACTTGGGTCACATGAAGGGGCATACCGAGTAGGTATGTCAACATTAGTAAAGTTCAGACCACACATTGACACAAAGTACAAAAAGCTGTCAGTTACCGAATCATTTAGAAGCAGATTAACATTAAAATCACCACATACAACTAGAAAGTCAAAGTCAGTAAGTTTATTAACGAGATCAACAAAAAAAGGTTCAGGATTATGACTTCGCCGAGGATTATAAACACAAGAAACTAATGTTTTAGTACTGCTGTCAACGTTAAGAAATTCACAAGAGCAGTTACCTTTGTTTATAACCTTCGAGTTGAGACTACTCTTACAATACACAGCCACACCCTTTTGCCAATTCTATCTTTATGATACAGTTTAAAGCCATCAACACCGAGTTCACAAAAATATAAATGCACCCGATCGTACACAAAAGACATTTAAATGTGCCTTGTAACAGCCCACCGCACCTGTCATCAACACCAGCCAATAAACAGGAGACAGAGTCCAACTTCAAGCAATATCAAACATAATTCAGTCAAAAATTTTAGCAAGAGTTAGATAAGAAGGAATAAAGAGGAAAGGTAATAGAGAAGAAAGAGCAAGGCAAAAACAAATGAAGTAATATCAAACTAACATTACGATTAAAAATTACAATAATAACAATAAGTACTAAGATACGGAAAAGGCGTCAACGCTCTCCTTGTGAACGACTAACTTATCCTCTCCATCAGCTGCTGGCTTAACATAGCCTCTACCACGCAGCGAAAATACGGTGTGTAGCAACTTCTCTCTTCTCTTCCCATTGGCATAATGCACTAACTCACGATTTGCTTTCGTAAGACCTTCATGCACAAAAATAACGTGTTCACCGCCAAGACCACTATCACTGAGCTGCAGCCGACGACTATTCACTCTGCGAAAAGCAGCAACAGCTCTGCACGAATTAATGCGCAATATTTATTGCAATATTTATACAATTTTTAAACTAAGAACCATAAAATATCAGATATTATTTAAAAATATATGTACAGTGCACTCGGGAAAACGACAACACTAGTTTACGTCAACATCCCAAAACGTCAACCCTTAATTTTTTACATTGTCTACTCTAAAACGTCAACCAAACCACAAAGCTCTAAAACGTCAACTTTAAATAAACCAAAATTTTGAATTTAGCAACAGTTAAAATATACAGTTTTGATTACACACACACATTTATTTTATGAAATTAGAAATTCAGAAATTTGGGTATTCCCCTTATAAGTACGTAGAATAGAAAAAAAAATGCATCTCTATGTGTTGTCTTTTTTATGTTCAGTTGCTTTTTTGTTCTCGTAAGTATCACATTACCAAAATGTGCTAAAAAAAAACGAAAGTGCTTAAATTACTAGAAAAGGCAAATATTTTGGATTTATTAGAAAAGGGTGCAAGTGCGGTAGCTTTAGCAAAGCAATATGGTATCTCAAAATCAACAATTAGCAAGATAAAAATGAAAAAAATAAAATTTTGGACTGTGTTAATAACACACTTTCCGGTCCGGGAAAAAGAAAGACATTAAGAGCATCAGAGTTGCCGAAAATGGAAAAGCGCCTGTATCAATGGTTTGTTAAGCAGAGAGAAAGGAATTATCCGGTTAAAGCATTAGCGCTCAAACAAAAGGCTAAAGAGATTCATCTAAAAGTAAAAGAAAAGGAATGTTCTTTTAACGCAGGTGATGGATGGTTGCAAGGTTTTAAAAAAACATTTGGAGTTCGCCTGCTTAAAATAACTGGAGAAAAGCTATCTTCGCAGCCTTTGCTTGTCGAACCATTTAAAATCAAACTAGAACAAAAAATTGAAGAAATGGGTCTATGCCATGATCAATTGTACAATGCTGATGAATCTGGCTTATTCTGGAAAATTTTGCCAGAAAAGTCTTACGTATCAAGTGCCGAAAGGACTGCTCCAGGCGTAAAGACAGAAAAACAACGCATTATTTTTTTATGTTGTGCTAATGCTTCCGGAAATCATAAGCTTAAATTGTTGGTGATTGGGAAGGCAAAAAATTCACGCGTTTTCAAAAATTTTAACTGCCCAACTGAGTATAAGAGTTCCAAGTCCTCATGGGTGACATCAGCTATTTTCTGCGATTGGTTTCACAAATCCATTGTGCGGCAGGTTAATACATTTCTGTTCTGCTGCAGAATAGCTAAGATTTTCTAATTTTAGGTAACAGATTTTCTTTTAAAAAAGAACTTGCCAGTTAAAGCGCTCCTTCTGATAGACAATGCTCCGTCTCATCCAAGTGAATTAGAGCTTAAAACGGAAGATGGAAACATAATTGTAATGTTTTTTCCTCCGAATGTAACCCCACTAATACAACCAATGGATCAAAACGCAATGAAAATAACGAAGCTGTATTATAGAAACAGTCTTCTAGCCATGATAGCAGCAAAAAAAAGAGTTCTAGTAGATTCGATGAAAGCTGTTACATTAAGGGATTGTGTTATGCTTTTAGAAGCCGCATGGAATAAAGTTAGCAAAGATACATGGCAAAATGCTGGCAAACTGTTTTGCGTTTCACGGAAAATGAGACAGATCCGGAGGAAGATATTCCGTTAAGCATATTGAAAGAAAAATAAACTCGGAACTGCAACAACAAATGGAACTCGTAGTTGATCTAATTGGTATGAAATTGAGGAGTTAGAAGTGACCGATTATGATGACAAGGATTTAGATACGAGTACAAATGTACAGACAATAAAACCAAACGAAGCTGTCAATATTTAACCGGGCTTTGGATTGGGCTCAATGCGAGAATGTTGAGCAAAATGACCTAAATGTATTAAGACGTTTACGAGAGAAAGCTCTCCTCCAAGTATTGAAAAGGAAAAAACAACAGAAAAAAATACTAGTGTTGGGAATTATAGTTCATTACAGAGAGCGATCTTTCTAGTTCAATCAGCTGTCGTGAACTAGTTCGTTCATATAGTTCACTCGGTCATTTAGTTCAGTAGTTCGTTCGCTCATTTAGTTCAGTAGTTCGTTCGCTCATTTAGTTCAGTAGTTCGTTCGCTCATTTAGTTCAGTACTTTACGCGGTCATTTAGTTCGTTATTTCTTATAAGAGATAACGAGATGAGAAAATCGGTTTGATATTTAATTGGCAATATCTAATACTGAATACATGATTAAATTATATATTGTTAGATTTTGAGTAACATTTTTTCCATTCTTAATTTTTTATTATAATAAAATATAAAATTAACCTACCTATATACATATTTATCACAATATTAAGAAAATAGAGTGTCTTACCATTATAAGGAGGTGTATTCTATCGTAATCGGCGGAGGAAAATGCATTGTAAAGCTTACACTCACGTAAGTACCAAACGCTTGTTACATAAATTCTACTACTCATTACGGAAAACGAGAAATTACGAAAAATTGTTTTGCAAAATTGCGCTTGTTTTATATAAATGAACGAAATGAAAATTCGAGTATCTTTCCAAAACCAATGACATGTAGCTATCTGCTACAGTTCATGAGATATAGGTCTGAAATTCCAAACTTTAAAGACACTTAACTTGGGAAAAGAGACGAGAGCTCCACTAACTGATATTGTTGTTGTGATCCCAACAATAAACAAACAACAACGACAACATAAAGAACTAAAAAATCGGAGTTATGTCATTGTGCCTGAATTGCGCCAAGATTTCAAATAAATATTTCGTTTTGAAACATCCTCTGAAATTGATCTAACGAACTGAAACATACAGAAAAACTAACGAGCAGCTGAACTGAAACGAACTAACGAACTGCTGAACTAAAAGACCGAAAGACCTACTGAACTAGAAGACCGACTGAACTAAAAGAGCGACTGAACTAAAAGACCGAGTGAACTAAAAGAGCGACTGAACTAAAAGTCCGAGTAAACTAAAAGAGCGATTGAACTAAAAGAACTAGGAACTGTGAACTAGATCTCATAGTTCACGCAAGTGATTCGTTCAATTGAACTAGTTCGTTCACAAAATACCCAACTCTAGTATATACATAAACATGATTATAAAAATTGTTTACTAAACAAAAAAAAATTTAATTTTTCATTTAAATCTGAAGTCGAAATTCTTGTACTTTTAAAATTCTTGTGTTAGAATATAGTTTGTTATTATAACGATGTTGTAATTAGTATGTATTCAGTTGTATTAAAATAACCCTCGTATAAGAAAACTGTTTAAGCTAAACCGTGGTAGTTAGTTCAACTGTATTGTAACGAGAAACGTTCGCTCAGTTTGCAGTTTGCATACTATGCAGTTTTGTTAAAAAAATTGTATTCTTATTTTAAAATCCGTTTAAAGAATTCTTTTTTTGTTTTTTCAAATTCAGAACTGCTGGTACAGTTGGTGCTGTTGTAACATGTCCCCTGGAGGTTGTAAAAACACGTCTGCAAAGCTCTTCAGCATTTGTTACGCCACCGCGACTACCTGATCCGCCTAGTTCTATAAATGGCTCTTCAGAGCTTCTAAGGCCTGAACAACGACGGAAACTCTGTACCACAATTCTACGAAAAAGAGCACAGCCACAGGTGATTTGGGGGTGTTCGTAGGGTAGTACAATTTTCTATTATTTCGGTTATTATTTATTTTGGCTGATAGTTAACTTAAAAACGAAAGATAAAACGTATGTTTCTGTTCTTTTTTAGATAATGACTATTTCACAATGCGGTATCTCGTCCACGTCTAATAAATCTATGAGTATCATACAGTGTCTCAGGTAAATCTGTTTTAATGGCATGGTTTTACACTAATTTAATACTCAGCTAATGTTTAATGCAGACAAATAGTACAAAATGAAGGGCCACGTGCACTTTTTAAAGGTCTTGGTCCAAATCTCATTGGCGTGGCTCCATCAAGAGCTATTTACTTTTCCACCTATTCTCAGACAAAAAACACTCTTAATAGTTTAGGGTAAGTAAAAGTCGTGTTGAAAATCAAAACGTAATCTAACGTTTAATAATTATAATATAATTCTTATAGTTATATATACATCTAATAAAAATAATACTAAAACAAACAGGAGTCTGACCTCATAGTATATTTATTATAATAATGTAATTTTAATGTATATATGTTATTTTATATTTGCTTAAGCTACTATCTATGAATGTTTAAACTTTTCAATAGCTTATCTTTTCAATAGCCTTGGAAGAAATATTAATAAAGGAACAAAAAAGTTCTACATCAAAAAGCTTATTCCTAACCTGTTCAGCCAAATTCCGCTTATAAGCAATTATTATTCAACCTCAAGCTGCCAAATTAAAGTGCTTGATATTTATGATGATCCTTTATATACCTAACGCTATAAAAATGGGCACACATGGATGTGGCAATGATAAAAATTATATATACTTTCCTAAACCTACCGCGCCTCCTTGTATGTGTTACTAAAGGAAGAAAAGTCAATATACGCTTTCACCTTCCAGTGAATAGTTTAAAAACAAACAAGGATGATATAAGTCCAGTAACTATATGGTGTATTTAGAAAATTTACAAGCAATGTATCCTTTATATTTTTAGATTTTTACAGCCCGATTCGCCACAGGTTCACATTATGAGTGCTGCAAGTGCTGGTTTCGCTTCATCATCCTTAACAAATCCCATATGGTTCGTCAAAACCCGTCTACAGCTTGACTATAATTCTAAGGTTCAAATGACTGTCCGGCAATGCATTGAACGGGTGTATTCACAAGGAGGTATTACCGCTTTCTACAAAGGAATCACCGCTAGCTATTTTGGTATCTGTGAAACTGTAATACATTTTGTTATCTACGAGTTTATTAAATCCAAATTGGTACGTTTTAATAATACAATATCGAACAAACCAGTTACTAAATAATGGAAGTTTATTCTTATACTTAATATGTATACAGAATGAACACCGCACACAGCGGCGGACTGATACAAAAACTTCTCGCGATTTCCTCGAATTCATGATGGCCGGTGCCATATCAAAAACCGTCGCATCCTGCATTGCTTATCCACACGAGGTTGCCCGGACTAGGCTACGTGAAGAGGGGAACAAATATAACAAGTTTTGGCAAACTTTACACACTGTTTTAAGAGAAGAAGGTCGAGCTGGACTCTACAGGTTTGTATACATATTTTAAATTCTATATTTATTCCCCCCCATAAGACCTTTTTATCTCAATTCAAATTACAGTATACAAACATGTTATTGCATCCTATGAAATGTAGGATGTATGTAAATATAATATGATTTTGAAGTGATGAACTAATTTTTAAATAATGATAACATGACTGTCATTAGTGAATAAATGCATGATTAATGACCTGATTGTTTGCACAGAATTGTTTATTATACCCTACACCTTAAGATTAAGGGTATATTCACTTTGTCACGAAATGTGTAACGCATAGAAATAGAGAAGATAGATATAGAGAAGTATATATATATATATTCTTGATCAGCGTAACCTTCTGAGTCGATTTAGCCATGTCCGTTCGTCTGTCTGTCTGTTGAAATCACGGTCACAGGAGAACCGGTGAAGATATAATTTTTCGGAAATATTCTTTGTTATGGTGTGCAGGTTGGCATTCAAAATGAACAAAATCGGTCAACGACCACACTTATTTTTTATTAGAAATGTGATATCAGCGTTCGTATTTTAGTTATGACAACAAAATTAGTTACAGGGTCTTAAATGGTTATATTTTTAAATATCTTAAATAAATTAAATAACTTCCCGAATAAAACTTTTTATAAGAACTTATGTTCCAATAAAACATTATAACAGCAGAACTGGGCTTGGTCCACCCACTTTTACACTACTTATCCTTATAGCTCATGAAAACGAATTTATTACCACGGAAATAACTATAAATTTAAACACAATAATAAGATTACTAAGCTAGTTATTTTGTTTTACAACCATTAGAGGTGAGCGATTCCGTGATTTTTCCGGAGCAGCTCCGACCTGTGACTGTGACAATACTGTCACAGGTACAAAAACCCGTGACTCGTGAAGGCATTCGCTATTAGAGCTGAGCGATATTTCACGACCTGTGATTTTGTCACAGGTACACAAAATCACGAGTCACAGTTGCGATTCAAAACGCTCCGAACCTGTGACTCGCTGTCACAGGTACAGCGGAACGATATTTAACGAACTGTTATTTCATTGAAATGCAACCACGAGTCACAGTTGGTATTGAAACGCTCCGAACCTGTGACGGCCTGTCACATTCGTTGAAATGAAATCACGAGTCACAGTTTGCTGGTTATTTGCCGTTTCGTTATTGTTACAACGAGTTATTGTTCCAACTAGAAGCAGTGATGCCCTTTTTTGTGCAATTTGTCGCAATCAATTTGTCGCAATCATTTCCTGTCTGGATTTTGTGGGATTACCTGTTTTACTAGATATTTTGCGATATTTGTACGATATTTTGGATACTACTGAAGACATTAAGGAAAGTTTCTATGTGTAAATATCTATGTAGCCGTTGTTTTTTCATCCTTAGACTATGATCATGCAGATCAAATACAAATTTTAAAAATGCGTATTGTAAAATACGGAATGAACTTAATAACATGTTACACTTTCAATACGATTTTGCCTTCATTATTTTGAAAAAATACAAATATGAATTTGGTAATAAAATATTAATACAAGAATGTTTTTTATACACATAAAACATGTATATATCAGTAGATTTAACTACTTAAAATTGGTTTTTGTATTCATGAAGTATGACTTCAGTAAAATATGAATGCTTTTAAAATGAACGAATGTTCATAGCTTCACTTCGTTCCTATAGCAAAAGCTATAGCTATATTCTATATTCTCCAGAGCTGGGCAAATACTGACAGATCGTCGAAGCAGTCTGAGCGACAACAATTTGCATATGTTATTAGGTGTACAAATAAGTTTCCGCGGTTTGTCAAAAGATGGCCCCACCAGAAGGTTATGGAGAAATTGTCAGATGTAAAACGTAATATCCCAAGTTTCGTCATCTGGCAACACCATTGCCTTAAAGTACTAGTGATTCCGTATCAGCATCACGTAATTTTTTTCCTGCAAAAATGTCAAGTTTTGTGCCGAATAAGCATCATTTGCGGGAACTTTTGATTTACTTCTTTAATTTGAAAAAATCTGCAGCTGAGGCGCATCGATGATTGCAGACACTTATGGTGAGGCCTCTATTAGTGGAAGAACGTGTCGTGAATGGTTTCAGCGCTTCAAAAGTGGTAATCCATGGCTCGAAACTCATGCTGTGTATTTATTGGGATCAGCTTGGTGTCGTGTATTATGAATTGCTCAAACCAAGCGAAACGATTACTGGAGCTCTCTACCGAACACAATTGATGAGATTGAGTCGATTGATTTGTGAATCTATAAAACGATTGCCAGAATGAATTTGTGAATCTATAAAACGTGTCCGCAAAAACGTGCTAGATTTCTACCTAAAGTATGCAACAGAGGAAACAGTAAACGAACGATTACGGAAATGACAGTTACAAATTGAAAATAACAACTAATGAAGAGAAATATACATATATTCGGGAAATCAAAAATACAGAAATATTTATTTCATTTATAATGAAACATTAATTTAATAATTATTTAATATTAATAACATTAATTAATAACATGAATTAACATTAAGTAATGTATTTATAATTAGTATTTAAAAATACTATTATAACATAAGCAATTTGTTGTCGCTCAGACTGCTTCGACGATCTGTCAGTATTTGCCCAGCTCTGGAGAATATAGAATATAGCTATAGCTTTTGCTATAGGAACGAAGTGAAGCTATGAACATTCGTTAATTTTAAAAGCATTCATATTTTACTGAAGTCATACTTCATGAATACAAAAACCAATTTTAAGTAGTTAAAACTACTGATATATACATGTTTTATATGTATAAAAAACATTCTTGTATTAATATTTTATTACCAAATTCATATTTGTATTTTTTCAAAATAATGAAGGCAAAATCGTATTGAAAGTGTAACATGTTATTAAGTTCATTCCGTATTTTACAATACGCATTTTTAAAATTTGTATTTGATCTGCATGATCATAGTCTAAGGATGAAAAAACAACGGCTACATAGATATTTACACATAGAAACTTTTCTTAATGTTTTCAGTAGTATCCAAAATATCGTACAAATATCGCAAAATATCTAGTAAAACAGGTAATCCCACAAAATCCAGACAGGAAATGATTGCGACAAATTGCACAAAAAAGGGCTTCACTGCTTCTAGTTGGAACAATAACTCGTTGTAACAATAACGAAACGGCAAATAACCAGCGAACTGTGACTCGTGATTTCATTTCAACGAATTCGCAGGCTGCAAAATATGAGCGTTCCAATACCAACTGTGACTCGTGGTTGCATTTCAATGAAATCACAGTTCGTTAAATATCGTTCCGCTGTACCTGTGACAGCGAGTCACAGGTTCGGAGCGTTTTGAATCGCAACTGTGACTCGTGATTTTGTGTACCTGTGACAAAATCACAGGTCGTGAAATATCGCTCAGCTCTAACAACCATGTTTTACAACTAACAGATAAAAACCATGCCTACTATTTATACATTGGCGTAGCTAGGACTCATGGCGCCCGGGGCGGTTAATCAGCTTGCCGTCTCAAAAGTCAATACATACTTGATTTCCAAAAATGCCGCTCCCGAAATTGTGCAGCCCGGGGCGGATCCCCATCCCACCCCGCTAAATAAATTAAAAATTTAAATAAATAAAAGTACTTCGTTCAATTAATTTGTTTCAAAACTTTTATGTGAAGGGTATCTAAGATTCGGCCAATATAGAACTATATTCGGTCGAATATAGCACTCTTACTGGTTTTTATCTCAGCAATAAGATTTACAAGTAGAATATTGAAGTGTTAATACCTTAATTAATATATTCGATAATACACTTCTATTCCGTTTCAGAGGTTTGGCTACACAGCTACTCCGCCAGATACCTAACACCGCTATAATGATGGCAACCTACGAAGCGGTCGTATATATTTTGACGCGACGTTTTAATAATAAAAGAAATGAATTTTACGATTTTTAATCTTTTAATTCAGCACAATAAGTGACGAGAAACCATATATTTATCTATGTTTTCATTTCTTTACTAAATACTACATATGTACAATAAACGAAGACGAATGTGTAGCGATTTTTTTTAAATCAACAAAATTATATAAATTTGTAACTTACAAGAGTTAACTTTATTTATGTTCCATATTAATATAAATAAAATAATATTAAGTACAATAAAAATATTTATAAAATTTTGAGAGGAAGTATTCGCACATTTTAAATGCGCATAATGAAACGCACGGAAGTTTTTATTTATAATTCAGCCATAACTAATCCGCAAAGCTAATTATTTATGCATAATTTCTAGCTATACCTTTTCGACCACGGAAAAGACATTTATTTCAGAGATATTAAAATTCCTTCCTAAATATAAATTATAACCAAAATATGAAAGAGCAGCTTAATGAGTTCTTACTAGCAAAAATAAGCAACTAGCTACTAAAAGTGAAAATAATGCACTAGTATGTTTTTTCATACACAAAATGTGTAACGATTTTGATATAGATTGTTTGAGTTTTTATTCAGAATTATTATATTATTATTTTTATTTATTATTGCTACTCTATTACACTAGTTTTGTTATTGTTTAACTGATATTTTGTTGGCAAAGAAAAAATTTTTCAACACTTGTATAAAATTTACTGAATCCCAACCCATAGTTCATTTTAATAATATATTTGAAATTTTTATTTTAATTATCTGTTTTACGAATTCGATTTATGTATAAAACACAATGCGGCTTCAGCTTCAAAAACGAACACAAGCAAAATCTTATGAGAACAAAAAAAAGCCTGAGGCGGCCTCAAAATAGATTTTCGTATGGCATCAAAAATTTCCCCTCAAAAATGTTGTCTACGTTTTATCATAAAAATATGTTACCTTTCAAAAATTCCAACAAAAACAATATGATTTTGACAGCAATAAAAATTTTTTTACTTCAAACATTTTTATTATATTTCAGCAGGCAAAATTATGAACTTGAAAAAAAATTAATAAAAAATTCGTGGACCCATGTCCATTTTCAATTAAAACAAGCCCCATAATATGTTATGGGGCTCTAATTATAAGTAGTTTGTCAATAATTTTTAGATATTTTTATTTTTCTGTGCATAAAATTTCTAATTTATTTTGATTTTTGTAAACGTAAATAAGTAATAACAGTTGCTGATGCCTGAAGCTGAAGCTTTTCATTTTGTTCCGACTTAAAAAAAGCCGTCGAAAAAGCTGAAGCTGAAGCTGCGTTGTGTTTTATACATTAAGCAGTACCAGCAACCATAGTGGTATAAATATCACTATACATATGTATGAATATTATTGTATTGTATTCAATAATTTCTTAATACAATAAAATTATTAATTATATTTATCACTTTGAGGTGTATTCCTATAATTAAACTAAACACAAGGCTGCTTTGATAATAATCAAATAATCTTCAATATTAAAATATTTTGAATACTGTATTGCAATTAATGTAAATTGAAATTGGAACTTATAAATTAAAGAATCATATACATTTGGCCTTATCGATACTGAAGATAGGGCAAATAAAAGTTGTAAATAAATGACGTACTGTCGTGGCAAGACCATATTGTAAAAAAATTAAAAATTTAGTTTTTAGATGAAACCCCTGGTTTGGCGCTTTTTAGTTTCTTAGTATTGTTAACTGATCTTTCTAACCGAAGTTCTTTTCAATTGTAGAATTTGATTTTGAATAAATTTAGAGATTAAGACCAAACTGAAATATACAAAACGAATCTGTTTCTAATTGGAAATTGTTTGTGACTTCTTATTCATAGGAGCGTAGTTAATTTTACCCAACCCTCCCATCGGAAAGAACACCCCTTTATGGATTTGAGGATCAAGAGCAGTTCCTCTGTTCGATTTCATCATGGCCTCCAATCTTCCGATTCAAACTAGGAAATACATCAACTTTTGACACTTGGAAGGCAGATTCTTAAGAAAATAGCTTAGCATTTCAAATGAATAACAAATGTCAATCCCAGATATTTGTCGAAAATGGCAATGGAGAGAACTGAGAGAGGAGATTTTCTTGATCAAGCAACAATTTATCTACTCCCTATCCAAATACTAAAAACAAACGTAAAGAGCTTGTCTACTGACTGGAAATAAAATTTTGGAAAATCAGGATTTTTTCACGTCTTTTTGATCTGATGAATTGAATTACTATTTGGAATTAGTCGAGTGATTAGGCTTCCGAAAAGAGTTACTGCTGCAAGGCTTAAGTAAAAGACGGAGACATAATGTCGGAGTTTTGTGCGAACTTCATAATGTAAATGGGTTTACTTTGCACTGACGTGATCGCTATAGATGGAACTCAATAGGAAGCCTCCCATGCATACTATACTTTCCAATTAAGGTTAGCCGTATAAGTTATTAATTTGTTAGTCTTCTTTTTTTAAACAATTATAAAATTTCTAAAAATATACACATTTTTTGGGACATTTATTTAAACTTCAAACAAAACGAATTTTTAAGAAAATAGTGATACAGTAAACCCCGCTTAACGCTGTTTCGTTTAGCGCCGTTTCGGTTTAGCGCTCTTTTATTTCAACCGAAATTCCCCGAAATTGTGACTTTTATTTGTTTTTATAAGTATATTCGTTTATATTGTTTTCATTTTTGTAGGAATAAATGTTTGGTTTTATTTTTATTTAAAAAAAAACATAATTATTTAATTTAACACCTAACCAATTTTCTATCCATCTTCCCCTAACCCCATTATTTACATGTTAAGATAGCCTCGTTTATCGCTGTTTCGCTTTACGATCTACTTTGATGGAACGTATCCCCCGCGTTAAGCGGTGTCTTACTTTATATGTTTTCAAACCCCCAAAAACAAAAACTAGACCCTTTGTCAACATTTTAATTAATAAAAAGCCAACGGATTATATTGAAACCAATTACTACTAACGAATGCCAGTCAAATACATAAAAATGTGACGAAATAATATATAATAGAATAAAAAAGAAAATTTTGCACAAGTATATAATTATGATATTAACCACATGGTTTTCTAATATTTTAAATGACGTTTCATTTATTTATAGCACACTTTTGAAGGAGTTGGGTAATAATTAAAGTTTATTGCATTATGCAAAAATTAAATTAATATAAGCAATAAAATTAATTTTGTAATAACATCAACAGAATTGAAAGTTTTTTTGTTTATAATGGCTAATTGTTGCGATCTAATTTAAATAATTTTGGGTTTGGGAGAAAGTTCGTGGCGTTCTTGTAGTAAAATTCTACCGGTTTTCTTATAGTCTGAAAATTAATTTATTTAAACCAAATATGTTCCATTATTATCTATAATGTTTCGCCATTTTTCATTTAGAGCCATGATGCCATCGGTGAAGAACTTCTGTGATTTCTGGTTGGAAAACTGAATTACGTGGTTTTTACAGACTTCTTTTAAGCAGCTTAATTCCATTCAGAGAGTTCTGAAGAGATCGGAACAAGTGGTAGTCTGAGCTATATGGTGGATGCATAAAAACTTCCCAATTAAACTCGCAATTTTTGATGGGTCATCAAAGAAATGTGTGGTCGAGCGTGGTGGAAGACAACACCTCTCCTATTATCCAATTACGGCCGTTTTCATACAATTGTCTGGCGTAATCTCCCTAGTTGTCCACAATAGAATGCATGCTCTATGCATTTTTGTAGGAAAATGTTAGCTGGTAGAACTCTTGACCGAAATGCAATACCGGACACATTTGTAGTGGATGAAAATATAGAAATTGATTCACGAATTGGAAATTACTCAGATAGATTTTCTCCACAGTTAACTTCCACAGCTATGAAATCTCGTTTTTCGAAAATTCAATAATATGCTGTTTCCATAAAATGGTTTTTCCAGGTTTTTGGATAAACTGTTTTAAGCCCCAAAACCTAAATGCTTTCGGTTTTTTGACTCAGATTTTAGTTTGCAGCTCTGTTTCGAATTTCGGAATTGCAGACAACCTATCTTTCTCCTTTTCTAGTGCCAATAAGTTAGAAAGAGAAAGTGCCACCAACTGCCAAATTAAAAATTTCGTTTATTTCGTAAGTTTTTTCTTAAGTTAAAAATTCTTAGATTTGGAGGAGAAGAAAGTGCAGCTCATGTCTGAAATGGTGGCAGACTGCAAAAAATGTCTTTGTGTTTAATAGAATGTATTAATATACAAAAAAAAAACAATAAAAGTAAAACATGTAATAATAATAATATTAAAACATAAATACGTGCAGGCATATGTAAACAAAATAACAGCTGTTTATTTATTGTTTCACATCTGTTCGGTTTGACAGCATTGTGTGGGACTTGTGTCGGGGCTCGTATATATGTATATCATTTTATACATATGTGAGGCCAAACTAAAAGCCAGCAAATTAAAAGTGCACATAACTTCTGCACACATTAGAATCATAAAAAAAGCAAATAAAATTAATTGTAGATAATCTAATAGATTAAAAAGTATTAATATTTTATATAATAGCTATATAGAAGCTATAAAAAAGTTAAATACAAATAAATGATGTTCACAAAACAAAATTTATATAAAATAAAATTACATATGCATTAATATTCAAATTATAGAATTAGAATCAAATACAGAATTAGAAGATATTCAAACAGTACAAAAAATTATATCAAATACTAAGAAAACAAGTAAGAGGTTTCCGTACCAACCAGAAACCATCGAGTCAAAATTGAAAGAACTAGAACAATTAAAAGCACAAGTAAAATTTCGTATAGGAAAACTAAACTCGAACGATAACACACGTAGTGAAAAAATCAAACAATTTGAAAAGTGCTATAACATAACAAAAAATGTTTGGCTAATAATACCAGGAATTGCGATTTAAATAAACGATATTTTATTCTGAAATATTCTCATTACAAACTTTTTATACCCTACACACGAAGTGAATAGGGTATATTCACTTACTGCTTACGTTTATAACGCATTAAAGGAGGCGTGACAGGTATAGAAAAGTATATATATTCTGGATCAGCGTGACCTCCTGAGTCGATTTAGCCATGTCCGTCCGTCTGTCTGTACGTCTGTCTGTCTGTCTGTCTGTGGAAATCACGATTACAAGAGAACGAATAGAGATATCTTCATCAAACTTGGTACGAATATTGCCTATCATTAGAAACTCATCGGTATTGAAAATGGGCAAAATCGGACCATTGCCACGCCTACTTTTTATAGTAAATATAAATTCATCCATGCTTATAGCTCTCAATTTCTCAGCTTGTAGAACGAATTTGGGGTTGAAATTTTGTCCAGAAGTCCACTGCCTCTGACCAAAACAGACTACCAAAAATGGGCGTGGTCCGCCCACTAATTAAATAAAATTCGATTACAGGAGAACGAATAGAGATATTTTCATCAAATTTGACACGAATGTTGTCTATCATCAGAAACTTATCGGTATTGAAAATGGTCAAAATCGGACCATTACCACGCCTAATTTTTAAATAAACGTGTGTAGAGTATATGAACTTCGGCCAGGCCGAAATTAACACTCTTTCTGGTTCTTAATAATATTAATCGGGCTACTAAAATCGTTCGCTTACTTCCTCCTTTCGCTTCGACACAGGAATGAAAGATTTTTTAAGTGACAGATAACGAAAGTGCGGGTTGCCAGACCGTAATATACAGTATATATAATGTCACATATTTTATTTCATATTATAAATAACATTTCATTTTATGTTACCACCCCCTCGACTCAGATACACAAATGCTGACGTCCAAAGCAGCGAGTTCAAAATAGATCGTCGCTTTAATACATTTGCTGTACGCACGTCGGGGCTTCTGGCAACTCCGTCTGATTCGGGATACAGCCTTTCGACATTGCCACGACACCATTGGTTTCTCGCAGGGTATGTAAGCGCACACTCACGAGCGCACGCGGTCGACTCATGTGCGCGGGCGCGGACGCGTGCGCTAAAACATTTTTTAGCGAACGCGCACACGGTCGTGTTCGCTATAAATATTTTCCGCAGTCAAACACGTCGGAGAATCGCTTCGCCTCATTATTAACACCGACAAAGTTCGTTCCATTGTCAGAACAAATCCGAGTCGGCGCTGCACGGCGGTTAATAAAGTTGCGAAGTACGATAATGCAGGCATCTGTGGACAAGTCGTGAGCCACTTCAAGATGGATTGCTCTGATGGCAAGGCATGTGAAGAGTCCAATCCATCCAAGCAATCCATCGTTCTTCTGTTCGACGACCTATTGTAACAGAATATGGTCCAAAGTAGTCCAGGTCGGTGAATGTAAATGGCCTCATATACGGTGTGAAGCGATCTTCTGCGGGAGGATCCATCAGCGTTATGATTAGTTTAACTTTGGCTATGCCGCACACATAACAATGTCGGATGATGCTTTACAAAACTTGGCGCAATCGTGGAATACCATATTTTTGGCGTATTTGGCAAATCATGGCTTCGGAATTCGTGCACTTCATGTCCCAGTGGCTGCGGGACACTAATAGCCATCCATGTTCCGGCGGTAGAATAATTGGAGTTTCGTGTGGTAAGCAAGTCAGCTGTCTGCATCGAGGCGCCCATATACCCGCAACAAACCCTGGTCATCGATGTAGGGCGATAAATTATACAGTTTGTTTCCCTTTAAAGGTGGTCTATGTCGCTCGATCTGACGCAGTTCGTAGCTAAAACCTTCCTGTTGTATCTGGCGATAAAGAACGACTTCTACTTCAACTAGATTGGAGGCGGTCAGCTCAATTCCTAATAAACCTTGACGTTCTTTCCGGCAGAGTTGTATAAAACGTATCACCCAGGCTTGCGTTCTCAAAAATTTGTTAAATGACGAAAAACGATTGAACTCAATCAACTGGCTACTCACCACAAGAAGTGCATATTTCGGTCTGATTTCTTCTACATCAAATTGACCGGCATCTGCTATAGTCTCTAAACCGACGGCATTTTCCTTCGGCCAGGCGTGATGAAGGTCTAAATTAGTGCACTCCAAGATTTCAGCAGTTCTGTGCATTACAAATGAGTTATAGCGTCTGCTCTTATATAATTAAGGCCTTCCGCCGTGAAGCACCCGCAGCTTCCAGGACCTTACTTTAGGCCTTCCGCTGAAAAACACTCTGGCTAGGATCTCCTGCTTAGGTGATTTTGCGTAGGAAAGTTGTTCAGCCGTCCGCTACGTGACACTCGACCCTTAGATTCGAGTAGGCGAAACGCATTTATTGTACGTATAATAGGTTATAAAAATTGTTAGGTAGATATTAAGATAAAACAAACACAACCAAGCCACCGAGCTAAACTCTGCAGAGGTAGGTAGGTAGGTAGGAGGTGGCGCCCGACAAAGAACTCGATGTCGGGCAACAAATAAGGCTGAGAAGCCTCGTTTTGAAACCACCTAGAAAAACGTGAGGCCTGAAAAGGGGAAAGGGGGGAGGAGATGTCCGTTAGGTGGAAGTGGTGCTAGTTTCATACCCAGCCCGTCAGGTTGAGGAACCTGAGCAGTTGCCTGGGATGGAATTTGGCGACTTCCTCCAGTCCGTCGAAGCTGATCTTGCCCCAGGTCGTAAGTCTGGCTCGCATGAGAGCCGGGCATTCGCATAGCATGTGGGATACCGTCTCTTTCTTGGAGGTGTCTCCACAGCTGCGGCAGGAAGCATTGTAGGGCAGGCCCAGACGTTCTGCGTCCTCGCCAATCGTCCAGTGTCCAGTGATCACCCCGACGAGCCTGGCTATGTCTGCTCGGCTCCTGTTGATTAGCCATTTCGTCTTGGCCTTGTCGTATGTAGGCCAGGACGTCCTGGAAGTGCGGCATGATGGAAGATCTCTCCATCTGACTTTGGCTTTATCGCGGAAAACGCGGTATAATTCTCCGTTTAGAGTGTTGAGTGGTTTGTTGATGGGAATTGCGTTGTCCGGCAGCATGACAGCTCCTCGCCTGGCGAGCTCATCCGCCCTTTCGTTACCGTGGATGCCTCTGTGTCCTGGGACCCAGAGTAGCTTTACCTCCACTTGACGGCAGAGGTTATTGAGGTCCATGCGGCACCCTTACACAACCTTGGAGTACGTGGTTGAGGCCAGCAGGGAGAGGATAGCTGCCTGGCTGTCGGTGGCTATGCTTAGCCTCCCGCCGTTGGTTCGCACTTCTGCCAATTTCCTACAGGCGATTAGTGTGGGATCAAGGCCGCTCCCGTGACCATAATGTCCGGGATTCCAGCTGCCGGATTCTCTTAGTCGCAGGGCAGCGATGGTTGATACGAATTTTATATATAGGTCTATGGGGAGGATATTTAGGATGGTATTTAGGGCTTCTGTTGGACAAGTCCTCAGAGCTCCTGTGGCCCCCACTCACGCCGTGCGTTGTACCCTCCCTAGATGTATGGAGTGAGACTTCTTACTTGAAGCCGTCCACCAGACCAGCGATCCATATGCCAGGATTGGCCTGATGATAGCGGTGTACAACCATAGTGTAAGTTTGGGATTTAGTCCCCATTTCTTTCCGAAAGTTCTGCAGCAGGATATAGGCGATATTCGCCTTCTTAATCCTCTGTTCTATGTTTTCGCTCCAATTCAGTTTGGAGTCGAGAATTATGCCTAGGTATTTCGCTTGTCTCGAAAGGTGTAGCTCCCGTCCGTGGAGCTTCGGTGGCTTAAATGGTTGAGGTTTATACTTATTTGTGAATAGCACTAGCTCTGTTTTGGAAGGGTTCACTCCTAGCCCTCTTGGAGTAGCCCATGCGATGATCATGCGGAGCGCTCTTTCCGTAACGGAGCTTAACGTTGATGTGCAAAAACCGGAGACCAGTATAACTAGGTCATCGGCGTAAGCTACGGCTTTGATTCCCGCTTTTTCGAGCTGTTCTAGCAGCGGATTCATTACCAGAATCCATAGCAGCGGTGAGATAACCCCCCCTTGGGGCGTTCCTCTGCTAACATACCTGACGATAGTACTGTTCGCCAGTGTGGCGTGGATCTCTCTTGTACGCAGCATTACAAGAATCCATCTTATGAGAATGTCCTCGGCTCCTAAAACTTTAAGGGCCTCCTGGATGGCAGAGGATTTCACGTTGTTGAAAGCGCCTTCTATGTCGAGGAAGGTTCCCAACGTATATTGTTTGTAGTAGAGTGAGCGCTCTATACAGGTCACGACCTTGTGTAGGGCAGATCCGTAGATCTTCCCTTCATGTACGCATGTTGGGAATGGTATAGCTTATTGCATAGTTTTGTTCTCAGGTTATCGTCCAAAACACGTTCCAGTGTTTTTAGTAGGAAGGAAGTAAGGGAAATCGGCCTGAAGTCCTTTGCTGACTCATGGCCGCGTTTTCCCACTTTCGGTATAAAGACAACCTTGACCTTCCTCCACGCATCTGGTATATGGCCCAGCTCTACACTGGATCTGAAAAGCCTGGTAAGGAAAGGTATTATTAAAACCTCCGTTTTTTGCAGCATCACCGGCCAGATGCCGTCTGGCCCAGGGGACTTGAACGGGTCGAACGAGTGTACAGCCCATTTTACCCTGTCCGCTGAGATGATGTCCTCTATCATCCTAGTGTCAGGTTTGCTGATAATACTGGGTGGAATACTGGTGGAAGTTTGTGGTAGAACAGAGTGAAGTCTTGATCCCGAAGTCCGACTACCTCGGATCATCTCACCCATGGCTCTTGAATGATGCCTACGTCGATGTTCTCCTCCCTTAGGAGAACTAGCAGGTTAGCTGTAGCACACCTCGAGTGCTGCAGGTTAATCTGCACCATCTTCAGCATCACACGGAAAGGTCGTCCACGATTCGCAGCTCCTCTAGCTGCTTTTCGACCTCTTCTGGCTCAGCCAGATCGCCTTCGGGGTCGGTGGAGCGGAAAATTTTGACTTTGGCATGCCTGATGCCAAATTTCATTCTCAAGCCGACTTGCTCGAGGGGGGGGTATGCTTTCCTCCGTTATTAGGAGGAGAAGTGACTGGCTGTTTTTAAGTGGATCCTCCACCTTCAAAACAGCCTAGTCGTCCGTCGGGATGGTGGGGTTTTGAATGGCCAGACACTTCAGAAGCTTCTGAGCGTCTAGCTTCATCACGGGCAACCAAATGCGAGCCCGGGGCCTCCTTGGGATCTCCATGGCTGGGATAAGCCTGAGCTTCAAGCCGTCCCATTGGTTGCTTACCTCAGCAACCATTTTACCAAGGAGATCTTTGGAGAACCCATTCTCGCACTCGATCACCCTGTAGCCCCGTGTGGTCCTACTGGAATCGAACGAGGGAGCCTCCTTACCTTCTAGCACCCATTCCATGACCATCTCGGAGAGCTTCGACTCGATGCTCGCCCAGTGGTCACAGACGGATGCTGGCTTGTTGGTGAGCTCAACAACAAGCGCAAGGCGAAGGTGCTCCCTCGCCGCGTCCACGAAAGTCTTGCTGGAGGTCTTGCTGCAGAATGGACCTGAGTCAGTCGGCTGGTTGCTAGACTTAGCAACCCTGTTCTTCTTCGTCGGCTGTCCCGGCAGTACGTCATCTGTTGACCGTACCCGCTTGGTCGTCTTCACCCTCGCAGTTTTGTCTTCCAGGTTCTTACGGTATTCGTCCACAATCGCCTGGTATTTCACCTTGTCCTCTTTGTCGCGCTCGTGAGGCTTACCAGCCTCCTCATTCTTAGCAATCTTGCCAAGTATGAAGAGGGCCTTCTGGTAGCCTTGCCTCATGAGCGTGCCAGAGGATTTGGCCTTTTTCTGGGTGCCACTATGGCTGGCGGCACTCGGTATGCTTGGTGTGGCTGCAGCGGATTCAGTGCTTTGTCTGGCACTAACCACTGCTGCCGGAGGGGCAGTTGACTCCTGGCTGAAGGCGAGCAGTTCGTCTTCGCTGCACCTCTTCACCGAGCCACTGTCCCGGTCTCCCCCTGTCTTCGTCTTGTTTGTGTTTGTTTGTTTATTTGTATGCATTTCTGTTCCCACGAGTAAGGTCGGAAGGGGTGGACCATCCCGGCAGAGCCGCCTTACCGGGACTAGGCACTGAATACTACCGACCTTGCCTGGGCATCGGTAGGGACCGTTAACTGCTGACCCGTTTTACCACCCGGCAGCCATGCAGGCACTCGGCACGTATACCTTAACACCTTTGCCTTCGGTGGGGGAAACTAAGGATAGGGGGGTGGATGGATGCTGGGTGAGGGGGTGGAAAGTGGGAGGCGTCGCTTCCGTTAGCCCGTTTCAGCAGAAACGGTTTTCAGGGGGCACCACGAGGAGGGAGAATTCGACTTGATTGCCCGCGAAAGATACGGAGGGTCGTCGTGTGGACCCGTTTTCCCCCAATCACGGACAAACCTTACCAAAAAAAAAAAACTCTGCAGAGAGTCAGTGCTAGATTGTGAAAACAGTGGTTCAAAATTCGTGTGGCGGTTAAGTATCACTTAGAGGGTTACGGACCCCTTCAACCTCACCCTGGATAGACTGAGCTACATCCTTGGCTGGGAAACAAAATTCGTTACAATTTAATGACTGTTTTAGAGTCACTCCATAGCACGAAGCGACTGACCTCTACTGTATGTTCGGCTATGATAAGCTTCATAAAACGAATTCCCAAAACCGCAGCTTGGAGTTCAAGTCGCGGAATTGTCATTGCATTTAATGGGGGCACACTTACATTTTGAGCATATAAAGGCTTTGCTCACGACTTGCAGTGCATCTTCAACTTTTGAAATGAACATCTTCCTATGAAATAAAACCGAGGAGTGGAGAAGTACGTTACTTCGTCTAGTTGGCGTCTCCAGTTGTACCACAATCGTAAGATCTTTGCTGAAAGTTCCTCATCCCAATGCCCATCATGAAGCCAAACTTGATGCACCAACAATTTTGTCGCAATCGTGAAATTATTAAAAACTCCCATGGGATCGAATATGGTTATTACACACTTATACCACGTTTACACCGACGCTAAATGGCTCATTACGCCCAAAAGCCAGAAATGAGAAGCCAAATGATCCCATTTCCCATACAAATTGGCAAATCACTCATTATCGAAATCATCTCATTTTGGCGAAATGAGAACCAAACGAGTTGTAAAATAATATTTCGAATCAGCCTGTCGTAGGGAAAAATAAAATCCCAAAACAAAACAAGGGAAATGGAAGGGAAATAATGTCAATTAGCTGTCAAAAAACAATTGTAAAAAAAATCAAGCAAACAAAAAACATAAATTTGGTCTGATCAATGTCAAACGAAATGCAAACAAGGCGGTGTAAACACTTTTTAAATGAGTGATTACAAATGCGCATTTGGGGTCGGTGTAAACATAGCATAAGGGTTGCCCTTTTCATAGGACTCTTTTTTTCCAGTTAGAGTCCTAACTCAGCGATCTCAACATTATTAAATTTCAAATTAAACATAAAATAGTCAGAAGCTGGCTGCCAGTATATACCCAAGACCTTTTCAGTCAGCATACTGCACTTCTCACTGAACTGACATGTCGTGCCCAATACTTTTCGTTCCAATACTTTTAACACTTGCGACGAATTTGTGGAAAATCGCGTCTGCGTGAATTTCACGGACCTGCTTAGCAAAAACTATCGACGAGATCGTCAACGTATTGGTAATTCGTGATGGCTTTTATTGCTAGCGGATTATGCTGGTGATGTTTCAGTGCATTCAGTGTTTTTACGTATTGCGCGGCACAGGGCGAACATGCCGCACAGAACGTCATCACCATCATCTCATAGGTATCAGGCCGCGTTGAGTTATAATTTCGCTAAACAAACTTTTGAGCACATCTATCCGGTGGCTGAATCTGCACCTGGTAAAACATCTCCCTTATGTCTCCACATACTGCCACAGCACCTTCGCGAAAATAAAATGGCTGGTATTGTTGAGACCCCTTCAGCAAGTAGGAATTTAATGAGACTCCACCGACTTCAGCGGCAGCGTCAAAGACAAGGGTTAGCTTTCCTGGCTTGTTCGGATTTACCACTCCAAAATGGGGTAAATACCAAGTCCTGGCCGTCGATGCCTCAGCCCCTTTCGGGGAAAACAACTGCGTAACCCTTTTGCACGTAATTAATAACTGAATGTAATTATTAATAAAAGAGTTAAATAATTGTAGGCGGCGGAAAATTCTTTTTTGCGGCTCATTTTCTTTTCTATACCAATTAGGCCTTTTAGTGCAATGAAATAACTACATGGCAATTTAACATCATCGCTTGCCTATAATAAGCCGGGTTCAAACCGCTTACCTACGCTTTTTGTTGTGACTATAAGAATATCCCGTGCACGCACATCGGAGCTACTTTCAACCGGCGGTAGTGGCTTAACTCCGAAGCTTGCTGTCTCAAAACAGTCAGAAACTAAATTGTATCTTTGGTAGCATTCGTGAAGAGGCATGGTGAACCACTACACACATTATATGGAAGTGGGCCGAAGGCAACCCATCAGGAAAACCACCCTCTCTTATTCCTCCTTTTATTAATGACCAGCCTAATGTTCTGAAGTCATGTAAGTGCCTTATGTATGCAGACGATGGAAACAGTTTACGACTATAAATAATCTTTGCGACTGTAATCTGTTTCAAGGCATATTCTTATTGAGGAAGTGGTGCAGCTTGAACGTTATGAACTTGAACATATATAGGTGCAGTTTAATAACCTTCATGCGTAAACGTTTGGCAATTCATCATTATTATTCTTTTGATGGTTGTAATCTCTTTCAGAGAGTTCACTTAAACAGGGATTTAGGTGTATTTTTTATTATAAATTTTCTTTTACCACTCACTTCGAATATCTAATCTGTACATCTAACTCTCTAATGGGCTTTTTGAAAAGAAACACGTCTCACTTATCACTTCCAATATTTTTACTATAAGAGCCATCTATTTAAGCTTATTTAACCATCTATTTAATGCCTGTGTCATCTGAGACCCCCAGTATGCGTGCCATGTGTCTAGAATTGAAAATGTGCAGAAGCGTTTCAGTAGATTTGCGCTGAGACTTTTATGGCTTTTATGTCTGCCCAGTTTGGCCAAGAGAAGAAAATTTCTTGAAATTCGATTTATTAGGGGTCTCATTAACGATAAAATTTATGCTTCTGAACTGTTACAACAAATTAACTTTTACGTTCCCACGAGAGCTCCACGGAATAGGAAGTTATTTGCAATAACTTGGCATAAAAGAAATCTTGGTGAAAATAAGACTATTTCCAACTTGCAAGCTTGCAACTTGTTAGATAACACGTTAGAATTTAGTGCAGATAGGCATAGTTTGAAGCTGACTTGTTTCGAATTTTTCAACAATAATTCTTAATTTAACTTTTGTGTTATATTTATTTTTTTAGGGTGTGTGCCAATTGGCTACTTTTTCCCTCGATATAGAAAATTTTGACATAAGAAACTGAAATTTTGACGTGAGTGAGGTGAATTCAAACGTCAAAATTTTATGTAGCCCTGAGGGCTAGGTATTTTGAATGGTAATTTTTGACAACCGTTGAATATTATCTTCAACGTCGAGTATTTGAAATTATTTGAAAATGGAAAGGAAAATTAGGAAAACTTATATTACATGTAAGTTTAAAATATGCTTAACCCATTTTCTCCTAGCGCTATCATATGATAGCGCACAAATGCATGCAAAAAAATACGTGTCCAAAAGTCGTTAGTGAAACGGGAGTAATAGATCTTCAAAAATGACTCATTTTTAAAAAAATTGAAAATTCGATGTCGCATAAAAAGTAAGTTCTAAATTATATAAATACAGAAAACATCGTTTCTTTGGCATATATATTGCAAAAATATAAGAATTAAAAAATATTTATAAGCAAAAATTGATTTGTGAAAGCAGAAAAGTGATAATACTCTGTTAAATTTCGATGTAATCACATGATGGCGCTAGGCTAATATGAGTACATTTACAAAATATCATTTTAGGCATCTGTCGTTGGCTGAAATATTAGATATTTTGGAAAATGATAGTTCAACAGTATGTTGAAGATATTTTTATCGAACCGCCGGATGTGAATATTCTCACAGATGAGGATTCAGATCATGACAACGGAGATGTGAATACCTTATCAAGGAATCAGTTGATGGCAAATGCGGAGCTAAGAGATAGAAGAGAGAATATACCGAACTTACCTGTTTCTGGCAAGAATGCCAACCCACCACCTCCAAACAAACTAAAACGCGCTCCCATCACGTGGAGAAGTGGTGGCAAAAGTACTCCAGCTATTTCATTTCCGCAAGTAGCAAGTCAAAATATGGAAAATAATACAACAGTCAATCCCTTTGAGCTGTTTTTTGACAATGAAATACTGGACCACATTATTGCTGCCAGCTCGGAATATTCGCAAACAAAAAATTTTTCGGACGTTGACCTGAGCAGAGAAGGGCTCAAAGTATTCATCGCTATTTTAATAGTTTCTGGATATAACATTCTATTCTGAATGTCAGAGTGAAAAGACGTGTTTTTTTGGCGCTCGCGATCTACAGTTGAAGTTTTGTGTTTTGTGCCTTTATTCCTGGCTTTGCATACTTTCTGATCTTTGATTCTGGAATTCAAATTGAAATTATCTTCAATATGGCCAGTGCTGGAATGTCAACTAGGAGAACAAAAGTATCGTCTCCTTTGAGTTATCCAACTACAAAGTCTTCGTCGCCCTCGAGTTTGGGGTCAACAAACTCTTCTCCGTCAACTAAAAAAGGCGCGAAAACGTCTTCTGTTTGTGTGCCGTCTAATGTTGCTTCTGTGCTCTCAAGGTCAGAGTTGGGCTCTACGCTTAATTGTTTTAAAGAGAGCATCATAAAACAGGTTTCCGCAAATATAAGTGCTTCTGAAGAGAGAGTCGTGCAGAGAATAAATGAGTTAGCGGCTGAGCTTGCTAACATGAAGTTTGCGTTGAAAAACTTGTCGGAAAGAGTTGAAATAGTTGAGGCATCGTGTGCTGAGATGAAAACCCTGAAACTGGCATTTAATGATCTTAAGAGTTTAGCTGTGCAAAACTCTACTGGTGCAAACTCTTTGGTAACTGAGCTGAATGCTGAGATGAGTGCGTTAAAGCAGAAAATTGGATCATGCTAGGTACATTTTTGAGGGTTCTCCTGTTGATGTTATGTGTGTCTCGGAGACGTGGTTCAAGCCAGGGGTGCCTGATTCGTTCTATTCTTTGGATGGTTATAGGCTTTACAGAAATGACAGATGCGATAAAAAAGGTGGTGGGGTTGCTATCTATTGTAAGAGCTCTCTCTCAACTCTAGATTAGTAAATAAAGGCAATTTCGCTTGTGAGTTTTTAAACATTACAATAACAACACTAAAATTTTGGTTTCCTGTGTATACAATCCCCAACGCAATGTTAGTACTGAACCCTTGTTTTGTGATATTTCTAGTAAACTTGTCGATTTTGATTTTTTTGTTATATGAGGTGATTTTAATGTTAATTTATTGGCTAATGTGTCTCTTACCACTGATTTTCTGCATTGTGCCTCTATGTGTGGTCTATCTAATGTTAACTCAGACTTTGCAACTAGATTTGCAACTGCTTGTGAGCCTAGTCTGCTTGATGTTTGTCTTTTGTCTGATCGCGCTCTTCTCCTTCGTTATAATCAAGTGTCGTTTTTGTCTGACCATGATCTCTTATATGTCTCTATATATGTCTTAACATTAACTTTAATAGAGCCCAGATAGTCAAGTTCAGTTATTATGATTTTAATGCAATTAATTTTGATTTGATGTTTACCGAATTAGCTTCCAAATGTTGGAATGACATTTGGTTCTTTGAATCTGTTGATGATAAGCTCTGTGATTTCTTATCTAAATTAATATCTGCTTTCCATAATCATGTTCCATTGCGCTCCGTGAGAGCATTAAACAGTGGCTGTCCATGGTTTACTTCTCATGTTCTGACCGCTTTAAAGAAACGGAATAAACTGCATTCTAAATGGAAGAAAAGTAGAACGGCTGAGGCGTGGGAGGAGTTTCGCCGAGCTCGCAATGCAGCTACTTTACTATTAAGGAACGCGAAGAAGCGGTACTTCAGCTCTAAGCTTAACCATACCTTAAGCCCCAAGCAATTATGGAAAAATATTAAGAAGCTCAGAATTATTGGCAAAGTTGAAACTAGTTGTGAGTTGGATCCTGATGTTCTTAATGATTTTTTCTTAAACAGCGGCGGCTGCAATTCTGCTGACTCCTCTTTGAGTGATGGCTTACCAACTGTCTCTCATCCTCTACGTTTACTTCCTTTGCGTTTTCTACTGTTTGTGAGAATGATGTAGTTAACAACGTACTTAAAATTACTTCTAATGCGGTAGGTGCTGATGGGTTGCCCATTAGGTTCATAAAGTTAACTTTACCATTCATTATTGCTCCCTTAACGCATATTATCAATCACTGCTTAACATGCTCGTCTTTTCCCACCTTGTTGAAAGTTGCAACAATTATTCCTCTTGCGAAGACTTCATCTGCAGATAAGCCTACAGACTTTAGTCCTATCAGTATTCTGCCTGTGTTAGGTAAAATTCTTGAAAGGATTATGTATTTCCAAATGTCTGCGTATATTGATTTACATAATTTACTATCTCCTCTGCAATCCGGCTTTCGAACTGGTCACAGTTGTACGTCAGCGGTATTAAAAATTACCGATGACATTAGGGCTTTTTATGACCAAGATTTCTTAACTTTACTCTGTTTTATTGACTTCTCGAAGGCGTTTGATACTGTGGACCACGATTTGCTCTGCACCAAGCTTACTACATTTTTTAACTTTAGTACTAGCGCAGTTAGATTATTGGTGAGTTATCTTGATGGCAGGATCCAGCGTGTAAAAATTGGTAACAAAATGTCTTCCCCTCAGCTAGTCACTAGAGGAGTCCCTCAGGAGTCAGTCCTGGGTCCTTTACTGTTCTCCATTTTCATTAATGATGTGTTCTCTGTGTGAGAGTATTCATCGCTACATGCTTATGCCGATGATATTCAAGTTTATTTGTCGAGGCCTATAAATCTCTTGGAGGATTTGTGCTATAGACTGAATTGTGACTTATCTTCAATCAACAGATGGGCAGCTGCCAATAATTTATGCATTAATCCTTCTAAGACGAAAGTTTTGCCTATCCTAAGAAAGTATAGCAACTTTGGTGATGTTCCGCCTTTGTTTATGGGTTCTTCGCAATTGAGTTTGGTCAGCAGGGCTAAGAATCTCGGCATTATACTTAATTCACAATTTACATGTGTTGACCATGTCAATTGCGCCGTGGGTATAATTTATGGGATACTTAGGTGCTTGCGTAGCTCTGCGTATTATACGCCATGTGAGACGCGATGCCGCCTTGTTAAGCAACTGATTATGCCACATATCAACTATTTTGCTGTAGTTTATAGTCAACTTGACTCACAGTCTCAGCATGTGCTTCTTGTGGCATTCAACGCTTGTGCTATGTATGTATATGCAATCCGTCGCTTCGATCCGGTTTCGCTCATCAGTGAAGGTGTTTTGGGATGTGGCTTATGTACACACCTTCGCATCCTTAACATCATGTTTTTACATAAGCTATTATATACCCGCAATCCTCCATATTTATATGTAAAACTTGTTTTTTTTCAATCATCTAGAGGTTTGAATCTTATAGTCCCTAGACACACTTTCCTTAAGTTGTTGTTATCGTTGCCTATCTCACTACTGCTTAACCAGACTATAAAAATCTACTTTCTCTTTTATATCTTTCTCTTATGTTCTAATTTCCGCTGTATTACTTATATTCTTATACTTCTGCTTATACTTATACTTTTACTTCTACTTGAGTTCTCAATTTTAATTTTCATTGTTATTAAGTTTGGTAACATTTGTCATGGTTTTAATGTCCTTAGTTTATAAGTATTTATTATTTATTATTGTTATGTTTGTTTATTTATTATTTTTATTTATTGTTTGTTAGTTTAAGTACGTTCATTTGTTGCCTTCTTATTGAGTTTGTACGCTGAGGCACTACAAAAGATTTCGATCTTAGTGTGCGTTAATTGTATTGAAACAATTGTATTGAAATATAATAGGTTACCAGGGAAGCATATGTACTGGAATACCGGCGTTGATTTACGTAATGTTGCAGTGTACGAGGCTATGAGACGAGATCGATTTGATAAGATTATGAAATCCCTTCATTTTCAATCAAATTCGCATCTGGACCAAACCGTCAACTTTGTCAAAAAACAGAAGGAAACAAGCAACGGCGCTGCGCTGGAGCTAATTGCAAATTCAGTATTAGAACGGAATGCTCCAAATGTAATGTGGGTCTTTGTGTATCATGTTTTTTACCATACCATATGGAATGACATACCAGTTGTTACATTATCAAAAACAAACCATAGAAAACCAATAAGAAAATATAAAAAAACTAATAGAGTAATACACAGTTTTTTTTTTTTTGGTAAGGAATTTTCCTAGCGCCATCATATGATGACAGTCTCTAAATCCGAATATATATAATATATTATAAAATTATGTTACTTTTCAAACGTAATAGGCCGAAATTAAGTAGACTTCCAAGTTGTAAAAAGTTCTAATGAATATTTCTTAATCCCGGAGAATATGGGTTAAAATATGCTGCACTAAGTTTCAATGAATCTTTAAATGTTCTTATTTCGATTATTTATAGGGAGCAACAGCGACCGTATGGCATTATTAACACGAAGAATAGAGTTGGACAATCTCTTCAGTTAAAAAAATGCCAATAGCAGCGATGGTTGGAGGTAAGCAAATTTAATATGCTCACGTTTATGCATTTTGATATGCAATTTTTTTCAGAAAATTGGCGGGCTCCCTCCAGGAAACACTTTTGGATCCCAGCAAGGACCACACCAGAGCAAAAATCAGTGGAACTCTTTAATAAAAAAATACAAAGAACTTAGCCGTACCAGGACGGGTTAGGGTACGTCAGATGAGTTTTCTGTAGAGGATGCGGAAGATTGGCCTTTTTTTAAGTTATGAAGACGTATGCCGCTAAAAAGGACAATTTCCACCCTCCATTCCTCGTAGACTCAAGCCAGGGGATGTTAAGGCCCCAATCTGGAAGTCGGTTCACGACACCGTCCACCACACCAAGAAGCTAATCGCCTAATCCATCCCTAAGCAGTCCTTCCCCAACACCCTCATCGTCCCATCGCTCTCACAGCCATTTGGATAAGCTAGAGCGCCTTATAACCAAAAGTGAGAAACCAAGAGTGATAGACTCTTCCGATTCCGACCAATGAATGTTCCGACCAGTTAAATCAAAATTGTCTTTTTTTATTGAAAATAATAATAGTTAATAAATTAAATTATTTCTGTAAAAAATTGGTTTTTCTTCAGTAGTACGCATAGCAGCATAAAATTGCAAGAAGGGGACATTGTTTTGTTCTTGTTCGCGTAAATTCTCCTAGTTGCTGAATTCGTAATTATAAAATACCACTCAGAAAGAGTCAAATGTTTAAATAAGTTTATGAAATACCATATTTTATATATACTAAATACTAGACTGCAAGAATTCGTTAAACATGGCATTTCTTTGTAATATTCCTTCTTCGGAGTCAGATAGTGTTGATTCGGTTGGATCTACAGGTGAGAGAAGCTCAACTGATACATCGTATGGATCGAAGTCATCTTGTAATATGCAAACATTGTGTAAAATGAATGCAGCGAAAACAGTCTTGATGCAATTTTTTATGCTGAGTTCAAGGTCTCTGTTGAATATATTTCTCCATCTGGATTTAAGCATTCCGAATGCACATTCCACAGCAATTCTTGCTTGACTATGACCCGCATTAAATCTCATTTGTGAGGACGTTAGTGGTTCCTTAAAAGGAGTGATAATTGCTACTTGCTCTGTTTGGCAAGGGTATCCTTTATCGCCTAAAAAAAATATCCCCTCGGAGGATAAGTGCCTGCGTTGAATATTGGGCTGTTAAGAAACACACGCGTATCGTGAACTTAGCCAGGATAACCCACAAATACATTTGTGAACTTATAATTGCTGTCAACAACTGCTTGAGCTTGTACGGAATAGAATTTTTTGTGATTTATATATTCGTCATGCTTATTGACTGGACATTGAATTCGAATATGTGTGCCATTAATTGCGCCAATAACATTTCTAAAAGCCTTGATCTAGCTTTCCTACAAAATTTTATAACAATTCTTTCATAATCCTCAGCAGATCCATGGTTTATGATGTGGCGCATTTCAAGGAATACATCTAAAAGTTTGTGAATGATATTTTTCACCGTAAAGCGGCTTAATCCCATTCTACAGCAACTCTGTAGCTGCATCCACAGGCCATCCAATATAAAAAGCACATCACTTCATATTCCGTTGACCATCCGTGTCGTTTTAGAGGAACGATATCCAATATTTTCCGAAAGGAATTGTAGCATACCCTTACATGCTTCCGAGTTGCTCTATCTTCTCCATTCATTATAGTGTTTATTGTATCGGAATATACTTTTGGTTTAAGATACACGAGACCCTACGAAAAATTAAAAGAATTCAAAAAATTAATCGTTGCCCTTTCATAATTTCCTTGAAGCACTAACATGTCTGGTCTCTTTCTCACATATTAGCATTAGCATCATTCTGTTAATTTTTTTAAGATGTTGTGCTTTTAATAAAATAGCTAGTAACAAAGGAAAATACTTTTTTGATATTCTATGCATAATTATTTGTTTAATTTTGCAGACAATCTTGAAACTCAAAATTTTTTCTCTGTCAAAATTTCATATAAGAATTGGCACAGCAAATAGAACATAATTTTACTCACCAGAGTAAATTTATTTCAACATTACTTACCACTAGTAAAAAGTAACCAATTGACACACACCCTTATAATTTCAAAAGCTCAAATCAATACAAAATTATGGTTACAAAATCAATACAATATTCCTAATTTTCATAACTTGATATATTCAATTGTTGTTTTCCTATCTGGAAATCCTGCAGAAGCCTACAAGACTTGACTGCAAGAAATGGACCCTAAGTGGTGGATGGATCCTAAGTGATTTTCTGTTCGCTAGTGTGTCGGGTTGTTAGTTGTTGCTGATATTGCTATTACTTTCTGTTTTATTGGCTGACTGTACTGTTTTAATTGGTGCTTATATATGCGCATTTATGTAAAAACGTTCTAATTGTTTTGTCTTTAAAAGGTCGTTAGTTATGTGCACCAATTGTACTAGGAGCGTGTTTAATGTTTTTGAAATTATTACCTGGAGAGTTCGCATACCGTAGTTGTTGTTACAGGCAGCAACTCGTGCAACCCTTTTCCTGTAGAATTCCTTCAGTAGCGTTGTTCTGTATATTCCTTCGATGTGCAACACACCTATTTGTTTGCTAACATTTTCTGTTTCATTTACATTTGGTATGTTCTTGGCTAAGATATGAAGTAACCTGTTTTGGCTTTTTTGTAATATTTTATATCGAGGAGAGTAATTCCCCCCGTAAATCCGTGTCAAATGTGGAATTCACTTTGCGCGACATACGCTTGCCTAAGTACTTGACAGCAGCTCAGCTGTTGCAACATAAACGACGTTTTCCTTAGCTTGTTTCGCAGGTGCTCGATATGTTCATACCATTTAAGGTTGTGGTCAATTATTATACCCAGATATTTATAGTAATTTATTTTCTCAATTTCGACCACGCAGGAGTCTTCTTCATTTCCAGATGTACCCCTTGAACTGGCTGTATGTATGCAATCGTAACTATGCAGTTTAATAGTAATGTCATGCCGCAGAATACAAGGCCTTTTTACATGAACAATCTTGATTTTGGCAGCGTTTATCTTTAGACCATGGTCGGGCGCCCAACGTGTTATTATATAACATTCGTTCTGCATAATGTATGTTGCCGTTTCTATATTTTGATGAGAAACAACAACTGCAGTATTGTCTGCATAGGCAAAAACTTTGTTCAATTTCAACTGCCTTAGCATATCATTTGTATAGAGAATATACAATACTGGGCCCAGTTTGGAACCCTGTGGTACACCATGTATTACTGGGATTCGGTGACTTACCCCATTTCCCACTTTGACACAGTATGATCTTAGGTATAGTCTCTGTACCTTTCAAGCGTTTTACCGCGCACTCCGCGGTTTTGTAGTGTGGAGATTACCTTATCGTGCAAGAGGGTGTCAAAAGCCTTGCTGAAATCTATGAAAAGAATAAGACTATGGTTACCCTTACTGAATTACTCGTTTAGATTACTAGCAAAGTATCCAAGGAGCTTATTAATACTTCTTCCTTTCTGAAAACCGTGCTGATTTGATCTTTTATGATTTTTTTCCTTCTCGATAAAATATCGCAGTTTTCTTTTAATAACTTCCTTTAATACTTTCTCGATTGATGAAAGTATCGCAATAGGACGGTAGTTACCACAGTCATCTTTGGTATCACTTTTAAATATTGGGCGGACTAGTGCTGTTTTTAACATTTGTGAAATGTTTGCCTCATTGAAACTTAATACCACGTTTACACCGACGCTAAATGGCTCATTACGCCCGAAAGCCAGAAACATTTTGGCGAAATGAGATCCAAACGAGTTGTAAAATAATATTTCGAATCAGCCTGTCGTAGGGAAAAATAAAATCCCAAAACAAAACAAGGGAAATGGAAGGGAAATAATGTCAATTAGCTGTCAAAAAACAATTGTAAAAAAAATCAAGCAAACAAAAAACATAAATTTGGTCTGATCAATGTCAAACGAAATGCAAACAAGGCGGTGTAAACACTTTTCAAATGAGTGATTACAAATGCGCATTTGGTGGTGTAAACATAAGCATAAGTTTACTATATTAACTGAGATTGGAGAGAAAATGTTAGCGTGCTTTTTTAAATCTTTAGCTCGGATACCATCGTAGCCCGCACTTTTAGCTTTTATGCTTATTTAAATATTTGTTATTTCAAGGTCGTTGGTTTTTTCCAAATTTAAATTGAAATAAATTGAATTCTTAAACGATGCTTTCGTCGTATGGAGGGTGGAGATCCGGCAATCATGTACGGATTTTGTATATTTTCTTCGAAACTTCTGCAAATTCATTTGGGATGTTATGGTGTTCTTTGCCGTTCATATTTTTAAATATGTCCTCGTCAAGATTTGTAGATTTTCTGACTAAACTATAATATTTATTTTTATTTAATCTGTAAGGGATTTATCTGAGTAGATGTTAGTAAATAAATAAATAAAATTACTTCGCAGACAATACTACTGGGCTTGATCAAAGTGACATACGACCATGGATCAGCCTGGCTGGGGGCCTAGTCGTTAACGTGGTATCCGGATACCTGATGCCCTCCAGATTACCTAGCCTCAGCTGTATATAGCGGATCTCTGTACAGATAGACCACTCTTTCTCCGCAGTAACAACACTTGTATGGGTAAAAAAAATATAACAACAAATTCTAGGTTGAGTCCCTCCCAGAGACTGTACCGCTAGCCAGGCCGCTGACCGTATGGAGCAGCCATCCATGACGATCAACCAACTACTAGCAGGAATGCACAGCTGAGAAGACCGGCGGGTAGCAGCACACCCAACCCCCTCCCAGGAAGACAGTGGTGGCGGTAAGGAAATCAACTCGACCGTCCCCCCCCCCGCTGGCAACAATGGCCAGAAGGAAGGGGATAAAGGCGGGGCGAAAGTTACTGGTTGGCCAGTATTCTGCAGCTGGAGCTCCATCTTGCTCCCTCTTAATGACGCGTCTTGGGGAACACATACCCAAGGTGATTAATATCACCACCTTCCTGACCAGGAGTGCTGGGCAGGAGCAAAGCAAACTCATTGCACTCATCCAAGCCCAGAACTCGGGTGTCAGCACCGAGCTGTGGAAGGTACTAGTCCTCAAAGAAGAGGGCACAGGACGGCTGAATATTGGCCGCCGTCGACGACACTTCCTTCGAGACTGAAATAGATTATTCTTCATTCAAAGATGTTATTGGTGAAGCAGCAAAGGATAAATCACCACCTGCAAAGGAAGGGCAGCCGTTACTTCCAAGACAATGACACTAACCAGAGGTGATTCCGTGTTCAGGGTGGCAGAGGTGAATATCCATCATGCAAAGGCGAGAGCTGCCATCTTTGTGAGGAGATTCTCCAAGGCGGCCCTGAGCATGGCAGTATTACAGAAACGCTGGGGGTTCAGGGGCGTGATAAGGGGTGTGCAGAACAAGCAAACAAAGATAATATGGGATCCGCGACACGATAAAGCTCGTGCCTGCATTCTATGAAATAAAGATATTAAACATGTTTGTCTTTCAGAAGCCGGAACTTGTTGACGATCGAGATGAAGTTGGACCTCGACGGCACTCCCCAGCCTATAGTCTTGGCCTCAGCATACTTTCCTGGAGACATCAAGGAAATACCACCCAGAGAAGTCGTAGAGCTTGTAGCCTTTTGTAGGTGACAAGGTCGACCACTTTTCATCGGATGCGGCGCAAACGCGCATAACACCATCTAGGGCAGCACATACGCCAACACTAGTGGTGAGTACCTTTTTGAATATATAAGTAACTTAAATGTAGATATCCACAATGTAGGGAATACTTTTCTGACTAGGGCTAGAGCAGAGGTTTTAGGCCTACCAATTGGCAACAGTAGGATTAGAAATCTTGTGCGACATTGTAAAATCACAGACGAGCCCTTTATGTCTGATCATGTGAGCACAGAGTTCAGCATAGTTGGTAAGCCCCCTTTTTGTTCCCCTAAGCGAAACCCCAGGAGAACTATATGCGCTGACTATTCCAATGAACTTCATTTGAATTTGAAAAGCCCCCTCGAGGTCAAGAACACTGTAAAAGAACTCAATAGGGCAGTTGTAAATGCATACCTTAGAAGTCATACACTTTGGTGGAACACCGAGTATAACAGACTCAGAAATGAGGTACGTAAACTATTCACTAAGGTAAAGCGCATCGTGGAGTGGCAGGCTACGAAGTCGCAACTAGTATGTAGAAACCTCGCAGGAAACACTTGGGGCCCAAACCCAAGTATTATGCGGTGGATGTACATTGCCATTGTGAGACCCATCATCACATTTGGAAGTGTGATGTGGGGCAGGTGGTCTCAGTTGACTGTAGTAAGGAATTCCCTTACTAAAGTGCAGAAACTTGCCTGGCTATATATCACAGGTTCGATGAGAACCTGCCCTACAGCAGCTATGGAGGCTCTGTTAAACTTAACTCCCCTACACGTCTTAATAAAGCGGATAGCAATGAAAACATATAATAGGTTCATTCTCTTTGCAAGAGAAGGCAACAAGCAATTAGCAACAAAGCTGCTAAGGACATTCCTTTCGCCACCCAACCAAGGGACGAAATGAATAAACATACACTTTTAAGAAACAATTTCAGGTATATACCCGGTAATAAATAGCAATGGAGCGAAGAATGCTTCAAATATCACACACGGGCCCATACCCACAAGTGGTATACTGATGGCTCTAAAACACCTATAGGCTTGGGGGCAGGCATTGCGGGACCTTATACAAAGCACTCGGAATTAATGGGGAAAAGACCCAGCGTATTCCAAGCGGACGTGCATACGTGTGGAACTAAATATATAGCGTAACATTAGGGGTCAGAGCATTATTATAATGTCAGACAGCCAAGCAGCTATTAAAGTACTAGCATCCTACGAGATAACATCAAACTAGTGTGGACATGTCTAGGAAGACTTAACAGGCTGAGCAGCAGGAACTTGCTTTCGGTCACCGGACACATGGGCATAGAAGGTAACAAGTTGGTAGATGAGCTGGCTAGGAAGGGAGCTAGTACTCCCTTTGTAGGCCGGAATCCTATTGTGGAAGTGGCCCACACCTACACATGGAGGAAAGTAGAACGGGGAACTCCAGCCAGCAGAAGTGCATACTGGAACAGCACTCTCGGACTCAGGCAAGCAAAGACAGACAAACTAAAGTAAACAGTTACTAGTATTTACTCTTAGGAACATTATGGGCCTGTAATAGATAAAATATTTCATTGCACTTGTCCAGATCTCTGGTACATGTTTGGTATTATAGGCCATCTTTAGTGAATTCTGAAAGAAATAATGGAATTAAGATAGATATTATATATTAAGATATATTATATATATATATATTAGTTATTATAATATAGTATATATATTAAGAAAGATAAGATATTAACAGCCTTATTCCAAGAGTCACGGTCGTCTAGAAGAGTAGAATTTAAATTCATATCACCTGAACTTCGTATCTCTTAAACTAATAAAAATTTCCGATATAACTTGCCGTTCAAAAGGAATTTGAAATACTTTGTATTTATATACTTTTTACCATTTTTTAATTTTTTCCCAGCCGTTATAACTTTCTTAATTTTGAACAATTATGAAACCTGATGAACAAATACGCTTATGCACAATTCTTTATTATCTTTATTAACTTTATATATTATCGAAATAAATAAAACTTTTTCACAAACAAATTTTTGTAAATGAATGCATTATGAAATGAAGATATAAATATATGTACATACATGCATATAATATTTCTATCGTACTATGTGCAAAAAAGGTAAAACTTGATCGGTGGCGAATCACTCCAATTTTGTTGTTGTCGTTGTTTTAGTTTCTCATGCTGATTACAACAAAAACCTCTTTCATATAGTTATCAGGTTACAAATTTAAATTCTTATCACTATATCTCCTGCACTATTACAGATATTCGGATAGAATTGGTACTGTTAAAACGATTTTTTATGTAACATAAAACATTGTCGAAAAGTCATTAATTCTGACGAAAAACGACTTTATAATTTTTGTAATTTTTTTCCTATTTTTTAATTTTTTCCTAAGAAAAATATGTAAATCCCTGGTATAATTTTCTTAATTTTAAGGAAGTAGAGGCTATTATTTTCCTAAGTGTATTTGTTCATCCGATCATCAGACTAGGAAGAAATTAATAATTGGGAAAAACATTAAAAGTATTTAAAGTTGTTTTTCTGCAAAAGTACTAGTTTTTCGGCAAAAGGTTATTTTATATAAATAAAAGTTTTACTATTTTCATACTACACAATTACGCAATCAACAACGCTGGTATGCATATCAAAGTTAAGCATTGAACACAATCGGAGCAACAGGATACTGCCATAACACAACCATAGACGCAAGACGCAGATTCAAGGTACGGACGGAAGAAATGGCTCGGGTTTAAACCAAATAGCATAGAAGCATTTTCGGGAAGCAGAAGTATGAAATGTCAAAAATTTCACAGTAGAGAACAATATATTCATTCTAACCAAAATTCTCGAAGTTTATTCGGAGTTTATTTATTTTAATCTGTATTAAAATATATTTAAAATACATATAAATACTATATTATACAGAATAAAAAAATCAACAGACAAATACGCACATAATTTTACAGCAGCTGAAATAGAAACAAGAATGAAATGTAAAAAAGCACAAACAACGAAATAGAACAAGAACGCTTTTGCATCCGTCAAAATAATAATTAGCTCGAATGCGGGATGCAAAGATCGGCAGCAAAGTAGGGAAGCAAAATGGAAAGCAAACTTTTTTCTCGATCTCCATAAGAGCCCGTGTAATTTTGACAGTTAAAAAATGAATCTGCGTCTTGCGTCTTTGATTGTGTTTAAGGTATACAGCAACATTTCCAGGCAACAAGAAATTCCATGGCGTTAATTATAATGGCAGGGCAACTGTTGCTCAGCAACAAAAATTTCATATGTCAAATTCTTAATGGTGTGTGTAACACTAGGTCACTTGAAGCCGCCTTAGAAAACCTTCAACTGTTTTTTATAATACATTTTCGCAAGCATCCTTATTTAGAGGAATTTCAATTTTTTCTTAAATAGGAATGCCGCATATTTTCATATTTCAGAAAGAAATTGCTTGTAATAACAATAATAGAATTAGCGTTATATATTAACTTAAATAAATTGGCGTTAGGATGCCTAGTGCGACACCCCCACAAAGCAAATTGTCAAACTTTGCATGACAGAATGTAAACAAACAAACCGAAGAAGAACAAGAATGATTTTGTTGCTGTCAAAATTAGAAATTAGCCCGGAGACAAGATACAAAATGGAACCCAAACCAGAGCAACAAACTGGAAAGCAAACTTTTTTCTCGATCTCCATAAGAGCCCATGTAAATTTGACAGCTAAAAATGTATCTTGTATCCTGTTGCTCCGATTGTGTTCAATGCTTTAGAAGCAAATCACAACAAAATCTTGGAAGCCACAAAATCATAAGAGGAAAAGAGAAATCCAAATGTACTCTGTATATACCACAAAAAACCAGTTTTCACATAACAGCGCAAACACGTAAAGCTCATTTCTCTGAACGTAAATCACGTAAGAGTTATCGAATACAAATTTATGAGGCGTGGTGGTTAGAAGCGTAACGCAAATTGCGTTGTGTTGCGTTTCGTTGGTATGGATAAGGCTGATACTGTGGTACTTCAATAAGTGTGTCTTGCGTAGCGTTTATCACTGCGCCTTCAAAATGATGCTTTGCTAAACCGAAATAAGAGCGTGGCGTTAACATATGTTCTGACAAAAAATTTTTAAACATTCACACGACATGAACATTTTTTTGAAATCTTCCGCCAACTTCACTTCGTAGCGCAGTCCAAAATTGTAAATTCGAAGTGGTCTCCGTCAGCGCGTTGCTTATTTCAGCCAATTCTTTAAGACTGCGTGTTTCAATTTGATTTTGACAGAACGCAACGCATGACGCACTTATTTAGGTACCACAATTAGTCAAATATTTGGTGAAGATTACTTTAAAATTGTAGCCAATAATTTCGGCAGGTGCAGTTCTATCCGTTTAAACCGATAATATTGGGTCACGGCGGCTTTCTTTCAATTATACCGGCGTTGGTTCAAATCGACTTAAAAATTTTCAACGCTTTTTTTGTATCTTTATTCTCCATCAATTTTGGTTTTTTGCAATTATTTAGATTGTTAAAAACTTAAATACAACACATATTTTATTAAAAACCTGAAAAGCAAAATATCTGCTCCTAATAGGAATTGATGGAATTTGAGGATTGGAATATTTTGTCAGCTGCTGTCGGTCAGGTAGTTTTTTTATAAAAGCAGAAATTTATGAACTATGGAACTAAAAACATTTCGTTTTCTGCAAATAAATATTCAATGAAGAATGTTGAGTTTATTAAGCGAGTGTCACTTTTGGACCCTGCGAGATGAGGTTCATATAGAAACCACCGACTTCGGCGCCTTTCGTTATGCTCGTAATCGTGATATTGATTACGTAGACTTGAGAGCTCAGGCGAAGCGCAGCTATGCGGAGTGCCGTAGTAGCCTCGCTGTACCGAAAAATGGTAGTCGATCGACTGGTTCTCTCAAGAATAAAGTTAAGAAGCTGGATGATCTTCTGCGTTCTCAGAGGGTTGTGTATTCGCATTGGCAAGGTGCAGCGATAGTGCTGCTCCTTTTTTCCACCGGCGTAATCGGGCATATTTGTGTGGATATTTATACCGGTGATATTTTACGTATGGTGTTCGAGAAGTACTTCGTTGGGAAACTAGCGGCTGAGTGTATCAACGACGGTAAGGAACACGCAAATGCACTTCACATTTCACTGTCTCATTGTATTTTTTGTTATTGTTTTCGATTGGCTGTAGCCTTTTTTACGCGCTCACACATTGTTCTGTCATACAATACAAATCAGTTAACTGTGGTGTACCTACAAAAACCAAATTTGCGACCAGCAGGCATAGAAAAAATTTCAAACATGGACCCGCGAATGTTTCACGTCCTCATTCCCGTAGCTGGAGAACGTAAGCTTCCTAGGCATTTGGCCGTCAATAGCAGTTTTGATTTATTTATTTCATGGACTAAATCGTCTCAGAGCGAAGTTTATCCTTGGCGCCCGTCTTCATGTGAACAGGACCGAGCTAATATACACGTCTTTAAATTGAAGGGGTAACATCTGTTATTTCAAATATTAAATTATATTAAAATAATGATTCATGGATTTAAAAAATTAACTGCAAGTGTAAATTACTTGTGTGTAACTGCAAGTGTAAAGAATTATAAATTTTTTTTATGTTCTAGTTCAGAGTTGGAATCTATTTCATACTGTTGGACCGAAAACAATCCAGTTTGTGTGGAGTTCCTGCGCTTGGTAGATAGGCAAATATTGACTGTTGAAGAAAAGGTGTCTCATAATGGCGAAATATCTGCAGAGATATGTTTGTACGAAATAATTTCTGGAAAAATGAAACGTACTACATTAAGTTCAGTTATAATAACAACTCAGATTTGTTGCTGCGCATTTAGCCCTGATCAAGAGAAATTGTTTGTAGGCACAATTGATCGCTTTATTTATTTACATGATTTAGTGGAGAGGAGCACAAAATTTGTGTCAAAAGCAGAAATTGTATATGCAACACGTATTTACATTTTTACACAATATTTAAATATTTCTTTGCAGGTTCCAACCCACTGCAGTTGGCATTCGGACTCAAGTATCATTATTGTTGCAAATGATCGGTCACAATTTCAGTGTTTTGATTTAGCTTTGTCTTCGATTGCAAGCCAGTTGTACAGGGATGATGCACCGCCTTCAATTGTCCTTGACATTTCTCATTATTTTAATATACACCCAACGCTGTTACGGATGACTTTCAGTTTGAAACCTGATCTGTCGAAGTTCTCTCAAGTCTATGCACAGTTTGACAGCTTTCTGCTAGTTCTGTTTGAAAATGGTCCATTAGGTTGTGTGCGTTTTTTTGCTGGAGCTGGTATGAAAGGAGATATACACAATTCTGGACTAACGATAGATGTATTCGTGGACAAATACTTAAGCTTACATCAGCTTGAAAAAGCAGTAAACTTATTAGTAGCATTAAATTGGGAAACATATGGGGCAATGTGCTTGATATCGTTGCATAAAATTGCGAATTACGTATTCTCTCTCTATGATTTAAAAGCCAGTCACATAGCGCTGATGATCAAGGCACTTGAGACATTTACTGACACACTTTCTGAAGAGACCAAAGATGAATTCAGCGATAAAATTTATGATTTGAAGAGAAGATTTTTTTTTTTTTTGTTGAGGTTTGTTCGAGTATATAATTTTCTTTGTCAGTGTATTAATAGCTTCTGTTATTTTAGAAATCATTTTTACGCAATTTCTTTGAATATTGCCAAGGATATTGAAGACTACGATCTTTTTATGGATCTTTATAATATGACAAAAGATTGTAAAAATTCTGGACTTACTGCGACTTGTTTTAACTATGCCCTTGACACTTTACAAGAAGAAAACCGTGGCATAAATATCAGCATTTACAGTAAATGTCCGACGGATTCAACGTTTACTCGATCGCCTTGTTGCGATATGACGAAACGGGAACCCAAACGACAAGGTCAATTATACTACAAAAAAAATAATTTTTTGAAACATTATATGCCGCCCTTGCCTTCACTGAACTCAATTTTAAAAGACGAATTGATAAAAATAAACATTCCTAAGTCGGAATTTCGTTATAAAATTGATCGAATTCGACATTATGAAGCACAACAGAACGCAGATACGAAAATGGAAAGTAATTCGATACAAAATAAAACCAATCATGTAAATGGTAAATAATTAATTTTCTAATTTACTCTTCGAATATAAGTAGATATTTACATATATATTTCATTAATTACTTTAGGATCAATAGAAAATTTATATTTCCTGTTAATATTTCTTAGTCCTTTAAACGCACTCTTAATGAAATCAATGGTTTTCCACCTATTATTTTGCCTTCGAGTCGTTTTATCACAGCATATTCTGAAAATTTCCTTCCTCGAGTTTCTTCAATGTTCCAATCCTTTCCACGAAGACAATATTATCAAAGTGTATTGAAACATCTTAACAAAGATTCTACCGTAATACCTACTTCGATTTTTACAGTAAAAAACGATTCACAGAAAACGTTTTCACCATTGCTACAAGACCATCATCCAAAATTCCACCAGTATCCTTTGATATCTGGCACTATACCACCGACTTCGAATTCTCTTTTGAACATTTGGCAAAATGATTTTAAAAAGCGTTCTCGGAAGAAATCATCTGCCTCAATTCTTTCAAACAGCACTTCAACAGCATCTCAAAATGTTTACATAACGAAGCCCAGCAATCTTAACGGCACAAATGTTTCACTAATCTCTAGAGACATCTCGGGTAAAATTAATGTTGGAGAGAAGAACAAAGTCAAATTCTCAGATACTGTTCAAGTAGCTGTGGTACCTGTAAGTAAAATATTAATTTAACTTATGTATATATTTATAAAAGGTATTTTATTTAGGAAATTTTACGCAGGGACAAATTAATAACCCAAAAAAGAAATACATACTTACGGCCTACACGAAAAGATATAACAAATGCAAAAAAGGAGTTAGCTGATAGTTTACCCCTATGCCACCCTAACGACGATTATCTAAAGGATTTTAATCCAGTATCAACGCGTAAATAAATAAGAAAATTATTGATTTATTTTTAATTTCTTATCATTGTTTTCAATTAGGAAAGGTCTTTCAATTGTATACAAACTATACAAGTAAAACCATACGTGAACCTATTAAATATCCGTCTAATTTTAAATAGTTGTACATTACTGATAGTTATTTATGAGCGCTACAATACGTCTTCCTAGGCAGTAGTATCGGAATTAACATAACACCATCAATTACAAGTTCCAATTACTTATGAATACTATAAAAAACTAGTTTGATATATTATAAATATAAAATATTATTGGGTTGAAATTTTAAGCAACATTTTTGATTTTTTGTAAAAAGATGCGACTGAAAGTAATTTTCTAATTCAAGTTATTGTAATTAGTAAGGAGTTTTATGCTATGTTTACACCGACCCCAAATGCGCATTTGTAATCACGCATTTGAAAAGTGTTTACACCGCCTTGTTTGCATTTGGTTTGACATTGATCAGACCAAATTTATATTTTTTGTTTGCCTGATTTTTTTACAATTGTGTTTTGGCAGCTGATTGACATTATTTCCCTTCCATTTCCACTGTTGTTTTGGTATTTTATTTTTTCCCTACCGCATACTGATTCAAAATATTATTTTTCATTCTTTTCAATTTGCGATGCATTTCTTTCAAATGCGATGAAATTTATTAAATTTGATTTGTCAAATCGTATGAAAATTTTTAAAATTTCGCTTCGCATTTGAGCAATAGAGCAAATGCGCATTTGGGGTCAGTGTAAACATAGCATTAAATAAATTCATTGGTTTTTGTTAACTTTCTTGTCATCTAAAAAATTGTGTATTTTTTGTGGTTTGAAGTAGATTTCTATAATCAACAATTTGTGGGACCGTAAAATGTTATGTACAGTTTTAGGCACAGTGACAACTCCGATTGTTGCTGTTTGTTGGAACTCCAACACCTTTTGGAGGAGCTCTCTTCTAGTTTTCGAGTTATGGCACTTTAAAGCTTGGAAACTGTGGAAGATAGGTACATGTTATTCATAATCACGTGATTTTTTATAAAAATTTTTCACATTCTTTATATAAAAATAATGGTGCCACATGCAAAAATTAGTTATGAAAACTCGCGCGATCTTTCAATTTTTCGTAATTATCGTTTTCTGTAATGAGTAGTGTTACGTGAACTCCTATCTGTTGCGCATTCTTCGGCCACGGTTTGACTACTTGCTCCAGCGATCTCTCTTTTTGGGGCGGAGTTGTTGACCCGTCAAGCTGGCCGTAGGGTCGTAACAATAACTTAAAATTAAAAATCCAATTTTGTCAAAGCTTCACACTCACATCTTTCTCCTTGTCTTCTGATGACCTACCCGAACCTGCACCCTTCCATGTTCTCACTTCCTCCCCACCAATTTGAACGCTCAGCTACTCATTGCTATTATACCCTATACACGAAGTGATGAGGGTATATATGTCCGTCTGTCTGTCTGTCTATGGAAATCACGATTATAACAGAAGGAATAAAGATATCTTCCTCAAACGAATATTGTCTGTCATTAGAAACTCATCGGTATTGAAAATGGGCAAAACCGGACCATTACCACGCCTACTTTTTATGGTGAATATAAATTCATCCATGCTTATAGCTCAATTTCTCAGCTTTTAGAATTTGCGGTTGAAATTTTGTCCAGAAGTCCATTTTCTCTGAGCAAAACTGATTACCACAAATGGGCGTGGTCCGCCCACTAATTATTCATTAAAATTTGTATTAAAAATTTGGGACGAATATTGTCTTTCATCACAGGCTATTTGAGATTGAAAAGGAAAAAAATTAGACATTTGCCACGCCTAATTTTTAAGTAAACGTGTGTAGGGTATATGAACTTCGGCCAGGCCGAAGTTAACACTTACTGGTTTTTTTATTAACTTTATTACAATTCCTTTCTCGTATTTACTACTAAATGAAACGTACAAAATTCTCTTTTCTCCCTCGTTATTTAAATACTGCAGAGGACACGGGAATCGTCGTAATTCACTAACTTGTCCGAAATTAACCTTCTCTCTGGAGGTTTCTCAATGTCCCTAAGGAGCTCTCTACACACTGAGAGATTAAGAGGTTTTTACGGCATTCTTTACCAAGACCTAAAGGTGTTCCTAATAACACCCTGACGATGATAATACTTTTACACTGTTCAAATTTTAATCGGACAACTTTTCCCACTTTTCAAACCAGATATACATATTTTCTGCTGTTGCTAGGCAGGTTTTTATTTCTTTCTTGTAAAATGTTCTCAAATTTTCTGTCGGACGGACACAACACCTATTTCTTAATTTTCTTCCTCATTATTCTACTGACCTACCAGGAGGTAGGTCATGATTGTTAGTCGGTCGATACTCTAATTTTTCTATTTCTTCCTTTCTCATATTTCCTGTTTATACCCTTTTGCATTTAGAACTGGGCATGTGGTGTTGTTATTTTTCCTTTGCGATCACCAAATCACAACCGAAACTGCTATATTCTCCGCTCTCTATGCTAAAGAATTGTCGGTATAGGTGTGGATGGTAAGCAATATTGTCAGAAATTCATTTTAGAAGAACCAAATAGAGAGAACAACGAATTTTACGAAAATAGAGAGAAAATATTCAGGTGGCATCGGTACGGCAGTCTTCTGCACACTTGCACACGGATCTGATCAGATGACAGGAACAGAGTTTGAGCGTCAGTGGGTATGCCGTGTTTACATGTGGGACACGTGCACCCTTGGGACACCATTTGTTATTGTTTTCACAGCCAAACGGCAAGATGAACTATGGATTGTATGTCAATGAGGGGATCGCGTGCGCAAGCAGAATTGTAATTGAAATTTTGAAAGGTAAACCTAATGTAATGTAATACAATAGTAAGTATAACATATTATATACCATTTTAAAAGTAAAAGAACAAGCTTTCCATAACTGTAATTTGTTTTATACCTTAATGTGTCCGTTTGGAAGAAATAAATTGTTGTTTCTAGGTCAACTTGTCACATTTTTCTAAAAATCAATATAATTCCTTCACAGCCATGTTATGGACAAAAATGTGTATGACATAAATGAAACGCATTAAAAATACCTTTCCAACAATACGTCGCTAGTTCCGCTAGCTCTCTTAGTTTATGAGATAAATGACTTATTAAACCATGATGGCTGACCAGCCCCCGATAAAAACCAGCCACTTCCGTTCCTGATGGCCCTATCTAATGATAAAAAAAAGATGAACAAAATCTGAGCTTGGCAGCTATTCTGCATTTATGCCTTTTATTGTTTCCGTCAGTGCGTTGCTATTCCAGCTGCTTCGATAAGACTGCGTGTTCCAATTTTATTTTGAATGCAACGCAACACACGACGCACTGATTTAGGTACCACACTTACTATGTCTAACGCCGGCTACGCAGCAAACATTTTTCTGTAGCCAAGTCTAAGATGCGTATTGCCGTGTAACCACAACGCAACATTGCGACGTCGCAAATAATACGATTTCTCTCTCTTAATAACAAGAATGAGAGACATCTTTTTTTTTTTTTTTTTATTATTATTGAATAGGAGTTGCGCTAAGAACTAATTCTTTTATAGCAAACAAAAATTGACACAGGGAATATATATAACAATACAAATAATTTAGAAAACTTAAGTTAAAATAATATAATATACATATAAATTGTTTAATTATTTAATTAATAGGTATTAGATATTAGATGTATAGACGACAGGGGTACAGAAAGGAGAAAAATAGATACAGAATGGAGAAAAATAGGTACAGAAAGGAGAAGGTATGTAATCTCTTGGTTGCAAAGTCGTTGTTTTATGTGTTCAAAAAGTGTTCCCTAGCATGACGCCTGAAAGCTCTCTCTCCCGCTATAGCCTTTAGCCTATTTGGCAGATTGTTCCATAGCTTGACAGTGTTGACGAAAAATAGTCTCCCCGTGCTTAGGTAATTGAACTTTGGAACAATTAGATTGGATAGTCGGTTAGAGCTTCCAAAGGACAATTTTGCAAACAAATAATTAGGAGTTCTCGTATGGATTAGCCTGTGCAAAAAGACACAGTTTCGATAATTAATTAGGTCAAAGAGATCACCACCTATGAGAGCGTGTCTCCGAACACCGAGTCGGTCAAAGCGTCTTAGACCACAAACAAACCTGGTCAAGTTGTTGAATAAGACCCTCAATTTATTCAACGAAACAGAATCAAAGTTACAGTACACTAATTCACTGTATGTTATGATGGGCAGAACGAGTTGCTGAACAATCCTTCTTCTGGTTTCTTCAGGAAGATAACTAGCTGCATAGTGGAAATTACTGCATAGTGGAAATTATTGACATGATCTGTACATGTTAAATTTGAGTTTAAACAAAAACCGAGATTTGTAATTTTAGATACGAATTTGAGAGTCTCGTTTCCTATAAATAACGGCGGAATATTAGTCAAGTTAGAGGCATTACGAAAAACAGGTAAGACAAAAGATTTGGAGACATTGAGTTGAAGACAATTATCACTAGACCAACGGGTAATATTCATAAGATCACTGTTAATTTTGGAACATAGATTGACAATAGATTCGACACTACTAGACATGTATAGCTGCACATCATCCGCATAGGCATGCATGCTCACATAATTTACTGTAGTAAAAATGTCATTTAGGAACATGGAAAATAAAAGAGGTCCCAACACAGAACCCTGGGGAACACCTGCCTCGACTGGCTTAAAGTCAGAGTAAGCTGAATTAACTTGAACCCTTTGGTATCGCTCACATAGGAAACTGCGTATAAGCGTAGTCGCATTGGAGGAAAATAGAAAATACTTCCTCAGCTTATGGCATAAGAGCGTATGATCAACACTATCAAATGCTTTCGAGAAGTCAAGCAGACAGAGAAGTGTAACATTCTGTTGGTCAAGTGCTACTCTTATGTCATCGGTGATTTTGAGCATAGCTGTAGAGCAGATGTGCTTTGAGCGAAAGCCGGACTGAAGAGGGCTAAGTAAGTTTTTGTTTGAAATGTGACAATTAATTTGGGATACCATTAACGATTCACAAACTTTGGAGAGAACAGGCAAGATACTTATAGGTCGAAAATCAGACAGGAGAGAAGCAGCAGATTTTTTCGGTACAGGGATAACTGTGGCTGATTTCCACAAGGAAGGAAAAGAGGAAGTAAGGAGAATATGGTTGATAATGGCTGTGAGGGGTGAAATTAAGTAAGGTAGAATTAACTTGACAAATTTTATTGAAATTCTATCAAGACCCACCGAAGGCGATTTGATAGATAAAACTTCTTTGATAACATCAGATTCCGAGACATTCGAGAAATGAAATAACTCGTCTTCATTATCATTGTAAGTTAATTCATCTATATGGGGGGCGTTAGTATAATTGGTCGAAAGGAATTCGCTAAATTCGTTGGGATTTAGGTTAACATTCGTAGACCTTTGACGCCCAAGTCCAATATTTTTTAATCGTCTCCAAAGTTGTTTAGAGCCCAGATTAGGTTTAAACCTAGATACAAAGTACCTCTCTTTTGATTTCTTTACCACTAGAGTGGCAAGGTTACGCGCTCGTTTGTACAAGTCCCAATTCGCTTGTGTAGGATTTCTTTTGAATCTTGTATGGAGCAAATTTTTTTGACTAATGGCAGCTTTAACCTGTGACGAAAACCACGGACATGAATTAGGACTAACATTTATTGTACGAACAGGCACAAAAGAGTCAAACAGAGATTGAATCACATTGACAAAAAACTTGATCTTATCATTAACCAGGAGGGCAGCCCAAAGGGGTGCCCAGTCAATAAGCGCACTTGTGCGAAATAGTTCGTCAGTATTGATAGATTTGTAGTCAAAGAAAGAAAACGAAGTGGGTAGGGAATTATTGCCGAAGCTAATGTCAAAAGAGCAGAAAAGTAGGTCATGGTCAGAGATGAAAGAAATCTGGGTACATAGTAAAGCTAAAGCGGGATCAGAGACCGCAAAATAGTCAAGTAAGCTAGGTTGGACGTTATTACCAAATCGGGTAGGAAGTGATTCGTTCACGATAGAGAGACCTGCAGTATAGAACAATTCCCGAAGGGATGAAGAATAACAGTCAGTCTGTAAAAGATTGACATTAAAATCGCCACAGATTATTAAATGATTAACTCTTAGTGAGTAGTCAGCTAGAGTGTCAAAAAAATTATGTAAATTAGTATGTTTGTTAGGGTTGTATACACATAAAACAAGTACTTTTGAGACTGAATCAGACACAGAAATAGACAAATACTCGGCATCAGACTCATCAGACATGAATTCTAACTGTGAACGATAAATAGATTTAACATAGATGGCGACTCCACCTCCGCGTCGACCAGGTCTGTCACAGCGAAATAGTGTATAGTTGTTTATTCTAAGAACAGATTCTTTTAATTCGGGTCGGAACCAGGTTTCAGTCACACAGATAATATCGACGGACGAACACTCGAATAGGCTCCTAACATAATCTAATTTGTGGCCGCTTAGGCTACGAGCATTAAAGTTAACAATATTGAACGCGTTATTTTGTTTACAGAAAATATCGACCAGTAATCTGTTATCATAATCAACACTACCAGCCGTAGGGGAGACAATCATCTGAGCACCATATAGGAAGAGAGGTCAGACAATAAGCCAGGAGAACACAAAACACAATTTACTAAGCATACAAGAGAATTACTAACAACGACAGTGAAGCTAGGAAGTGTGCAGACAAAACAAAAGAATAGATGTAAATGAACAAGAGTGGTAACTAAATGAGAGTAACTGAGAAAAGTAATTGTAAAAAGAGAGTGAAAAAAGTAGGTGAGGAAAAAATATTGGAGCAGGTTGGAGGAAAGAGAGGAGATTAGAAGAGAGTAAAGGTAACAACGAGTTAAGTGAGAATCAGTACAATATACGCATAACAGTTTAAGGTAAAAATGAAGCATTTTAAGTATAAAAAATAAATACATTGCTGACAGTGAGAGAAGTGTGAGACAAATAGCAGAGAAGAAGAATGCGCTCAGTACGAGTAAAAAGAAAATAGAGAAATGAAGGAAAAAAGAAAAATTAGTAAAACTAAGTACAAATTTAATGCAAAAAACTATTAAAACTAAGAAAAATTTAAATTAAACTAGCAGACGTTGAATTTGATTAGCTGTTGGTGGCGTAGTCGATGCTTTCAATGTCCTCCACTAAAATAGGCTCCCCATTAGCGTTGTTTTTTACGAAGACTTTTCCTCCTGCAGTGTAGGCAGCAAATAACTTTTTTTCACGTTTTAATTGGAGTGCATGCCTTAAAACTACACGCCTCGACTTCGTAATGCTCTCATGAACATGAACCCTTCCATCAACATTAAACTCAAGTTCTCTTAGGGTCAAAGCACGGCGTTTTTGTCGACAAAAAGAAGAAATCGCACGTAAGAACAGGATTCGATCACGACTTGAGGGAAACTTCATAATTAATGTCCCACTATTGCGACTATTGTTATTTTTAATTCGGAATGCATCACGCAAAGCAGGAACAGGTTGACAGCTGACGACGTTGCATATTTTCGCATATATAGCTTTAATGTCCTCACCTTGTGAGTAGGGAATACCAGACACAATCACATCCCCAGATATAGACTCATCCTCAAGCTGAGTTAGTCTTTTTCTCAATTCAGCCATATCGATGCCCATAGAGTTGTGATGCATAGTAGTAGCACTCTCAATTGCATCAACCCGAGATTCGAGAGCATGCAACTGCATTTTGAGATTACCAACAACAGCATTCAGTTCACCAAATCTCTCCATAATACGCTCCTCAGCCTTTGCAATAGTTGAAACAACTTGTTCAATGATGCTCTCACGTAGAGCAGCAAACTTCTGATCGAGTGTCACCATAAACGACGAGTGATCAGAGCGAGTTTCAGCAGATCGTTCAGTTGCGGGGGTGGCGGGGCTTGCCCAGGCACCAGCAATACTAGTGCTGATGATATTGTTGTTGCTACGGGTTGCGCGCTTTGTAGCGCCGCTCAACTGTTTGATGTTTTCAGCGCCAGAATATTTCTCACTGCTTTTCATTGTTAAATTCGATTTGCAAATTATTAACAACTATTTAAAATATATGGTTATGAGATTAATTTTCACAGCCAAGATAATATTGAATAAAAGTACAACACGTTTAGAGCAGCAAATTAAGTAAAGGAAAAAGAAGCGCGAATTTTACCACCAACTTTAGTGCGTCTACACTCCACGACTCATAACGAGAGAAGCTTCATCTTTCATCAGAAATTATTTACATTTTGTTTCAAATAATAATAATTTGAATAATTTCTTTGTCAAATTTCTTTACATTTACATTACAGCGACACAAGAGATAAATTGGATTGTGGATCGTAGTGACATGTATGATATAGCATGATTTTTTAATACTTTTTGCTACCATCTGCATACTTTGAGCTACTATTTAAGAATTTATAATACTTTTTGACTATAAACTTTTTGAAACGTATTACACTTAGCTTCGTGATATCGCCGAGGAAATACAAATAATAAATTCTCTGTAACCTAATATATATATAAAGCCTCAAGTACAGCTTGAGCTTTTTGGAAGGCTTGGTCAAAATGCAAAGCTTCAGGCATCAGGAACTGTTATCGTTTGTTTATGCTTACAAAAAACGTGTTACGTTTTATGCATACAAATAATTTTTCTTTAAAGGTAATTATTTTGTCTGTGCTTGAATTCGCTGAAATATAATAAAAATCTTAGAAGTAAAAAACACATTTATTTGCTGTCAAAATCATATGGAATTCGTTGGAATTTTTGGAATTAAGGATATTTTTATGTTAAAACGTACTCTTTTCAGGAGAAATGTTTAAAGTCATGCGAAAGTCTCTTTCGACGCCGCTTCAAGCCTTTTCGTTGTTCTCATAAGAGTTCGTTTGTGCTGCTGAAGCTGCGTTGTGTTTTGTACAAAATAAAATTTAATTTAACCTTGCCCACTACTATTTATGTATTTTAAACAATAATAATTTAAAATAAACTATATCTATATATATAAAAATCTCGTGTCTAGGTGTTTGTGTTCGAACTCCTCCCAAACGGCTCAGCCGATTTTTATGAAATTTTCTATGTATATTTGGTAGATATGAGAATAGATCGTAAAGTATATTTCAGCCTCCTACTGGTGTGACATATGTGGGCGTTGATAAACGGACAGACAGCCAGACATACATACATTCGTAGCTCGGCGTGCTGACTGTTGTGAGTGTGGTGCGTGCCTCTCTGCCTTGAGAGACCCTGATATATAAATCAGAAATAATTTACAAGGCAAGGTGGTGCATGCCTTCGTTGTTCATAGCACCAATCAGAAATAATTTATATGGCAGAACATCATTTGCCGGGTCAGCTAGTAATAGATATTAATTGATTCGCTGAAACCATGAATAGTTTTGCAATAATTGGTGTTGATGTTGTATTTCATGTCAATTTAGCAAAAAAAAAAAGAGTTGCTGAAAAGCTCAAATTTTATTGTTATTTTTGTTATTGTTTATTATGCTCCAGCAAAAACAACAGTTTTTGTTCTCGTCTGCTTTCCAAGTTATAGCTCCTTGAAATTTAAAGGTTTATGAGTTATGTCTCCTAAACTATATGAGACATGATCAGATTCTGAGGTTCTGATCAGATGAATAACCTACATGTTATTGTCTTTCACTTATGTAAAACAAAATTTTCAGACTACAAATATTTTTTCACTAATACGCAACTCTGTTTTCTGGTGTCCACAGAGAAATCGTGGGACATTCGTGTCCCCTGGGGATACCATTTGTTGTTGTTTTCACAGCCACACGGTAAGATGAACTATGGTGGGTGTCACACTGGGCATCTATGCGCCAGACTCACACGCTCTGATTGGTTGATTTCAAAAAGTGGAACAGCTTTCGATCCACGTTCGCCTCAATGTTAGCGCTAAAATTTTGGCTGTCTCACGAGCATCAAACACTAACACATGTATACAAACTCGAAGCACGGTCGGAAAATTTTTCTTATCTGTTGCCTTCTCATTTCACTTGTGACAATCTTATTAAGTCGCATGCCTTCGCAAAAGAGCTAAAAGCTTTGCATATGACGATGATTGGTACTGTGAGAAAAAACAAGTCATTTCTACCACCGTACATTTTAGATATGAAGACAGAGCCTGCTGGTAGATCTCGATTTTTGTTTGGCCAGTCTCTTGGTGCTTCGGTAGTTTCCTATGTACCCAAAAAAAAGTCGACTCGTAACTTTGCTAAGCACGCAACCAGGGTTCGGAAAGCACGCAGACCCGGGCAGCACACCCCGGCACATTCACAACGATTGTGTTGTCTCGTTTCACTTGCTCTGCCCTTACGACTGTGCTTCACTTCAATTTCACAACACAATCGACGTGCGAGAGCTAACTACAGCAACACAGCCCCGTGTTTCGGAGACGAACGCTAGCACAAAACACACTTTCAATATACACCGAGCTCAGCCCCTCTCATGTGTTTCACATTTGCTTCACCGCACCGACAGAGAGAAAGCAGCGCACGAAGTAGCTCTAGAATTGTGCTAGCAAAAAGAGCCGAGTTGTGCCACGAAAAGGGCTGAATTGTGCCAGCAAAAAGGGCCGAATTGTGCCAGCAAAAAGGGCCGAATTGTGCTTCGAAAAGGGCTGAATTGTGCGTGCTACATGTGCAGCTAGCCAACACATCCAAGGCAAAGTATTGTGCGCAGATAAAGGCATTGAATGAGCGTTTTTTGTGTTTTGAATGCAACATTGGGCCGAGCTAAGAATTTAGAAAAGACTTTTATTTTAAAAGTCATCGATAAAAGTTTTTCAGCTGACTTTTTTGAAATTAAAGTTATTTTAAGAGTTATTTTGAAGAAGTGTGGAGAAGCATGAATATGAGGTTAGGTTTGGAACAAGCTACTTGAGAGTGAAAATAGTTAGTTTTAAATTAGCTAATAATTAATAAGCAATATTAAGTTTTTAAAATACAGAGCACAATACATTAATTGTTTTGTAATGACACTATAGTAGGTTTTCGGCAAATGTATATACACATGCATATGTTTATTTCAGAACATTTCGTTAGTACTTATATAATAAAATTTTGCATCAAAGACAATTTGGTGGCCTGATATTTATATACTCTAACTATGTGTATTATCTCTGCTGCAGGAGAATTCGCGATTGTGTCCGGGTCTGTGTAAAATACTCTTGACCAAGCTGATGAAGACAAATTATCGGAGACAACAGGCCAGTGCAAACAATTCATGGTACCGTGTAAAGTTGCTGGAAGGTTTGGTAGGCGAAAGATTAACGGCGCTAAAAAAAAAACAACTAAAGCCACAATGACATGCAGAAGTAAATTCAATGTAAAGGTTTCATTTCTAAAGAAGATCGACGTGTGCCAATAGTTGAATTAATTGCATAATAAAATCAAGAGATCAGTGAAAACAATCACTGCAAATGTGAAGTGTTGTTTTCCATAAAATTCTGTATACTGAAATTCTTTGTAATTTCTGGTAATGGAAACGAAGCAAATTCAATTTTTTGTATTAATAGTTGTTTCTTATCCACTTAGCAATGACTGGAAACTTTTGCGGCATTCTGTCGGAAGAACGTCTCGAAGTCTCGCAAGAATTGCAAGATGCACTGCTACGATTCCGAAAGAAGAGTTCATTTAATACGGAGTTAGAGTTTTTACTAAAATATATATATAAAACAATACACACAATCATACAAACAAACAATCCACATGCATAACTAAAAAATGGGTAATTGTCTGAAATTTGATCAGATTTCACTTAAGTACGTATCAAAGACTACAAGACTGGAAACTCCTCTTATTTCGTGAGAGAGCTCAAAAAAATGTCCGTCCGCGTGTTCACATACAGTGTATGTGAATTTTATGGTGAAAATGTCGACTTGTTACAAGCTAAAACAGGCTATCACAAAGCATGATATCTGAAAAGGTAAACCGTTTTGCTTTGTTACCACACCGCCACAAAATGATAGGGTGAGTTAGTGGCAGGGATACCAATGACACAACTTTATTACTAATTATTTTTTTGGATTTTAAGTAAACATTAATAGAAAAACTACTTTCCATTTATAATTTCTCGAGGTTTGGAAATATTAAAAAGTAATGTAAACTTGTTTATTTTTGTAATTTTTCATTTCTCTTTTATTTAAATTAAAATGTGTTAACACAAATAAATTTACAATTCATTTATTTAAATTAAAATTAATTAAACATAAACAAATTCTCAATTCATGCATTTAAAATTAAATTCGTTTAAATTAAAGACCAAAAGGACTAAAATCAGAATTCAGTAAATATTAAACTAAATCACAGATCAATATTCAACAAAACATGTTGAATACGTTGGCATCTCTTTCGGCTAAAAATACGCGTGCTAGGTTAAAAACAGCTGACTAAATTTGTGAAATGAGTAATTTTTATGAATAACTTCATTTTACTTGCAAAATATTCAATATTGTGCAACTATAAGACTTAAAAAAGGTTTCATGTACATTTCTAGAAGTGTGCGTTGCTTTTAAAACTGGATCCTTGGTCTTTTTTACGTATTTGAAAAATCATATTTCTGGCTTATTGCTGTGAAGAAGAACAAGAGTTGCATTCCTCTCAAAATATTTTGTAAACAAATTCCCGGACTGTCAAAATTCTTTCCCGAACTGTCAAAATTACATGCGTTTTGTTTTTGTAATCTACACACCCAAGCCTGATTTCACATACACTCATTTATACCTCAAGCGTTATACCTTTTATAACCTTTTATATTTGTGTGTATATGTGTTGTATTTATGTATCTAGTTTTGTTAAATCATTTACAAATTTGGTAATTGTTTTTATCTTTAGATGAATTCTAACTTGATTACGAAATTCATTAATTTGTTAATTCAATCGTTTTAGTTAATCAAAATCTTCATATAGTTTTAATTTTTGAAATATATATATTTCTGATTTGCGTTACCTACCGAATTAATTGCGTAATGTCCGTTCGTCAGTAGTAGCGCTGTTTGAGATTAAAAATGGGCGAAATCACTTCACCTTCACTTGTGAGCGTGCAGGGTATTCACGTTTCGGCCAGACTGAAGATAGTAATCTCTCTGGTTTAAAATTGATAAATTTTTATTTTAACTAGCACTGCTAATGCTGTTAAAATTGAGCAATAAATTTTGATTTTTTTCCTCTATAGAAAACTCTTGAGATGCGCATTCAGGATGGTATTGAGCAATTTTTCTGTACATTCAACTTATATTCCGATATCAACTAATGTGCCACAAGCGTTGTGTACCAGCTTTGGATACGTAAGTCAAGACATTTCTAGATTCTAGTTTTCGTTTCGAAATACGAGTTATTCATCGTCTCCTTATTTTGCTTTTAAATTACACGTCGATATGCAGAAGACTTGGTTTTGGGTGTTCTTATGGATCATATGCGAAAACTGTGAGAAGGCCAAAGCATTTCCTGATCACCTTAATGCGCGAAGTGCTGAGTAAGTCGACGAAATACTGGCGCTTCATTTTGGTGGGCTCATACAGTTTGTAAAAGATTGTGAGCATGTTTGCACTGGAAAAAGTTTTCATATATGTAATTAATGTAAAATTAAAAAATACAAGGGCAGTTATTAAGTTAAATTCTATCAAAGAAACTAACTAAGGAAAATAAATAACAAATCTGGAAGTTACCTGTGCATTTCTACACCACCTAAGAGGTATACACAATGGTGCGTTACCGATTGTTTGTTGGGTGTTCGGTTCTTCAGTAGGCCTATGTCACCCATATAAAAATAAAGATAAAATAAGATGATGTATTTTGGAACGATTTTCCGTCATCCCGTGTCAAATTTGCTTTGGAAACAAACCGGTTTCGGCGTTGTGCCATCTTCAGTGTCTTTTTTCGTTCTGTCTGTTTCATTGTTGTTTTTTCGTATTTATTAAGATTTTGTAGTCCTTGTAATTAGTCTGGTAATTAGTTTTCAGGTATGTGTATGTCAGGTAGTAAGCGGTTGTTGGGATATGTAATTATACAAATAAGAAATAATTATGCAAAATAAAAAATTATTGAAATACAAATCAAAGAATTTTTAAAAATAAAAAATAAAGTCTTCATCAATTATACAATACAATGCATAAATGTTAAACACAAGGAATTTGTGAAATTGAGAAAATGAGAAAATTTTTGTAAAATTGTATTTAGCTTGAATTGAAAAATTCAGTTGAGGTGAAAAATTTAATGACGTCACGAAACAGCGTTTCTTTTCACATTACCAGAAGAAATTATAAAAGTACGAAATTGTGTAAAAGGGAAGTAGGAAAAAGTGTACTTAAATAAAATGAAAAATTTCTTAACATGAAAAGGAAAGCTTAATTACAATAATGGTTAACAAATTAGGCTTATATATGCATACTAGTGTATCTTTCAACTAAAAAAAACTTCTTGGTTATCGTAGCACACAAGCAGCAGTACTTAATACCAAAGTGAGCAAAAAAGTTTGAAGTTTGCAAACCAGAAAACTGAATGTAATAATGAGGTGAATTAAATATGTAGATATGCCAACACCAACTTTCATTTGCCTATATATTTACATAAATTTTATAACCTATTTCCTTTTGATATTGTGTTTTTTAGATTATATATTTCTAAATTTTTTTGTCAACCATTTTTGGTAACTATTGCGATTGAAAGTGCAAATTAAGTAAAACAAATATGTTTACAAATGAGTAACACAAAACAAACAAATATGTTTACAAATGCGTAAAACAAAACAATATGCAATATATGTATAACTTACTTCAATTTTCTAATATTCCAGAACTTCAGAAAATTCTTTTCTCAGTAATCAAAACTAATTTGTTGTACTTGAAAGTTAAATAATAAAAGACATGCTTTAAATTTCGATTAAAAGTAAAGTATGTATATTAAAACGTTTCTTTAAATGTTGAATAAATTATTTGGCTTTTCGCACTTAATTTCATAGTCTACCAAAACAAGCGTCAAATTGTTCACAGTTCATGTATATTTACGATCCTTTGACGGCTTTTATTCCTGCGGTAAACAAAATATTTAAATGAAACTAAAAAAATAATATTTAAAGGAAAATATAGTCGGGCCTCGATTATCCGTGATGGTCGGGACCAGAAGCATTACGGATACTCGATTTTCACGGTTAATCGGTTAAACTTCGTATTTTTGAGCTAGCATTTTAACACTCACATTATGTTTTAAATGCTCGTTAATTATTTTAACTTTATCTTGAATATTTAAAACGTTTCTTTGTCTTTTTACCACTGGTAACGATGCCATACTAAATATATTTAGATCTAACCACCCGCAATTCTCAAATTTCAAAATTAAACTAATCACTTGTAAATGCTTCTGGCTAATTGTATGCAAACAAGGGAATTCCCCGTTTTCATGTTTATTATATTGTATGTATGTATGACTTTAAAGTTAATAAAAAAAAATTCTGCCATCACGGATAATAGAGGTAATCACGGTTAATCGAAGCAAACAATTTGAAAACATTGCAAACAAAAAACAATAGACTGATCTTTGGCCATCACGGTTAATCGGGGTTACCGGTTAACCGGATCAGGGATAATCGAGTCTCGACTGTATATCGTATAGTACATTCAATGTACATATACCATTCTACATTCCAAATTGCAAATTGAAGTTATCACTGGATTATTAAGTGCGGATGATGGTTAAGTAGCGTATTTGTAAATATCTAACTTTCATATGCTCATTTGAGTATATAAGTAAATTGGTATCTCAAATCAAAAGGGTCTGACAAATGTCAAACGTTCTGTATAAATTAAAAACTGCACACTTTGTTTATGTGGTTATTCTAATGATGGTGAGTTACCAAGCTAAATTGATTTGTTGGGTCTAATGGTGCTGACTTTCTAAGCTAAAACGTCATCAATTATCGAGTTTTCACAAATACTACCATACAATTACACAACCACGAACACACGATTTGACAACCAGAGTTGCAGTTTTTAGTAGTTTCCTATCTCATTATCTCTGATTCTTATAAGGTGTTTACATAAAATGGTTTTTCCAGGTTTTTGGAATAAACTGTTTTAAGACCCAAAACCACTCGTAAACTGTTTTAACTCCCGTGAAATTGTTGTTGCTGTTCCAGCGCTAAAGCAAAATGCGTTTGGTTTTTAGCCTCAGTTTTTAGTTTGCAAGTCTGTTTCGAAGTTCGGAATTGCAGACACACTATCTTTCTCCTTTTCTAGTGCCAATAAGTTAGAAAGAGATAAAGAGAAAGTGCCGCCAAACTATTCTGCCAAATGTCAAAACAAATTTAAGCGTTTCATGTCGTAAGTAATATGTTTATTTAAATAAGTATAATATGTAATAAATGACAAAAAATTAACTATTTCAGATGCAGAAATCAACAAAGAGAACTTTGTGGTCGATGGGGGCGGAATTAATGCTACTGGACCTGTGGCAAGAAAATATTGACGGCCTGCGCGGACTCCGCAAAAATGTCCATATTTATAGGGAGATGGCGGCGGAGATGGCCCAACACGGTTATATGGTTGGTCCGGAGGAGGTCGGGATGAAGTTAAAAAACATGACCAAATACCGGTAATGGTTTTTTATTACGAAGTTCGACTTTTCACTTTCCAAATTCTGTAAACTTGCGAATTTCGTCACCATAGCAAAATACATTTCAACAATTTTGAATATTGTTGTTATTTTATTTATTGTATTGTAAATTAAAGCGAGGCAAAATTTTAAAAATAGTTGCGTAAATAAACAAACACAAAACAACAGCTGTTTATTTCTTCTTTTCGGTTTGACAGCCCGGACCGGATTATGTATCTAAACACTAGATCAGCTGATCGATTTTCGAACACCTTAACCGGATTAAATATTTTTATGTAAACAGGCTATTAGACTTTATTTTGGCAGCCTGTGATCATTGCTCGATTTGATCCGTCTTGTATATGTAGATATGCATGATTCAAGAATCCTGCGCTCGTAGCAAAGAAAATTTAATGATCTTCTAATGATTGAGGGGTTCGGAAGCTCTTTTTTAATAAGTATGATGGGATCTGAAGATCGACAATTCAAGCGAATATGCGTTAGAAGAGATAATCGATCCAGCATTCGAATGCTAGGTGAAGTGTGAAAGAAAGAATTGATCAATTTATGGAGTACGGCGGGCGATGAGAAGAACGGCGCGATTCATTTTCTTTTGCTTCTCTTACAATAACAAACCATGTGCAGCCGTCCACCCATCTGGATTTCTTTTAAATTTTGCATTTTATGGTTTTTGGAAGAAATTTGAAGATTTTAAATTTAGTCGGCATATCAACAAATTGAATAAGTTATACCAGTAACACTAAAAACTTAATGGAAGCAAAAATAAACCACTAAGAGCGTTAACTTCGGCTTGGCCAAAGTTCATATACCCTACACATATTTACTTAAAAATTAAGCGTGGCGATAGTCTAATCAATTTCAATCTAAAATAGCCTGTGATGACAGACAATATTCGTGCCAAGTTTGATGAAGATATCTCTTCGTTCCCTTGTAATCGTGATTTCCACAGACAGACAGACGGACGGACAGGGTTAAACCGACTCAGGAGGTAACGCTGATCAAGAATATATACTTTTGTATACCTGCCACGCCTCCTTTAATGCGTTACAAACGGAAGCACAAAGTGAATATAACCTTATCACTTCGTGACTAGGGTATAAAAATGAAAGAATGGAAATATTTCAGTAAGTATAAGGCAAGGTATAAGTAAAGTGTATAAAACTAGTATACTTAAATACAAGCAGAAAGCAGTGTCAGCAATTAAGCGAAATAATACGATATGTTTAATATTTCAAAATACAAAAAAGGGGGTGCAGTATGTACTTATAGGGTTAGGCGATTGAATTCCATTTCGACTAACGTTTGTTATATAAAACTTTGACTCAAATGCTTGTGGTAGCTTGTAAACAATATAAACAATACAAACTGTCATTAGTACAATATTAATTTGACATAGTTGGCAATATCGCGTTGCCAGATATATCGGTGTGAAGTTGGTAACACTTCTATCGCCTAATCCTGTATACTATGTAGAAAGAAAATCTATTTATACATATAAGTACAATTAGATATTACCACAGACAAATAATTATTTGATATTACTTAGTAATGCTTATACTTATTCATTTAATTATATTTTATATGTAAATCCCCTGCAAGTGAAAAAATTAAAATTTCTAGAAAGGAAATAATAATAATATATAATTAGAATTATGAAGTAAATAATACCGATATTACACTTTTTACATTTTTCAGCAAAACTGTAAAATTGTTATTGCTTTCTGTACAAAGTTGTTAGTTTTCAGCTAAGGTGGACGTTACACGGAACGCGAAATAACGCTATCTCGGGGCGGGCGGCGATTTTTCAGTGTTGTATTACACAGGTTCTTATAGAACACGTCAAACAAAGAAAATGATTTGTTTACTTTTGCGGCGATGAAAAATATTACAGAATTTTGTACTATGTAGTATTTATGTATTGTGCGTGTGTGAATACAAGAATGCTCAGCATTCCCAATTCAGCCAATCGTTCCCAATATAATTCTTCCGCGTTCGCTTTCTTATTTTATTTTCTTTCTTACACCTTACTATTGAGAAATTACACTTTTATGAAAAATTATTAATTTTTTAAATTATTAAATTTTTCATAATAAAATCTGACAAATTAATCAGCACAATTTAGGAAAAAAAAAATATAAATTTCCTCCCAATCCGATTTTTTACAAAAAAATGGCGAAGCTGTTTGGATTTTTGAAATATGCATTTTGCTCATCAACATTAGATGCCCAGAAACATCTGTGAAAAATTTCAGGTTTCTAAGAGATGTGGAAGTCCAAAAAAAAGTCCCGGACATATTTTGCTAACAGACACGCACAGGGGTTTTATATATTTAGACTAATATATAAGCCTGACTTCGCCAGGAAGTTATTATTTTTTAATTATTTCGTAAAAAAAGTTGCGAAGTCTTTTGGACTTTCTCATGTTACACTTTTTTGGTTTATTTTTTTTGGAGCATCAAAAGTAAAACATTAATCGCAATTAATATCGATTGTTTGTATTTGATTCAAATATTGTTTAAGAATATTTCTTTAAAAACAACATTTTTTGTGAAAACCGTCGTCTCCACCAGCGATACTGGCAGTTTGAATTGGGAATGGTATGTCCGACCTCCTTTTAAAAAGTTGACCGCGATTCCTTGGAGGCCACAGGTAACGCTATATCGCCCTTTCCTCGCACCACGCTCAAGAGGGTTTTGTATAGTTAGGTTTTTCCACTTGCCCCCGGTCCATCCAAGAAGAAGCATTTTGATGATCTGCTAGATGTGTATATTGCATCTATAATACTATTAAAAGCAACACCCTGTTCGTCATTTAAACTTTCAACCATATCTTGACCTGTTGCTGTTTCTTTCATTATATCATATACTACTCTGGCATCATAATAGTACGAAAATCGATTATTAAATTTTTCATAATAAAATCTGACAAATTTATCAGCACAATCTAGGAAAAAAAATACAAATTTCCTCCCAATCCGATTTTTTGAATTTGATGCCCAGAAACATCTGTGAAATTTCAGGTTTCTAAGAGATGTGGAAGTCCAAAAAAAAGTCCCGGACATATTTTGCTAACAGAAACGCTCAGGGATTTTATATATATAGATATTTCTTATTTTATGGTTTGGGAGCGTGGCGACTTCCGCTTCAATGTAGATTAATAACAAAGACAGGCAATCCGCTCACAGGACTTAATACAAACATGCCGTAAATGCCGAAAGATGCTCTTCCTTTAATATTTAATTTAAAGAATCTCCTACCTTAAATTCTACTAAATTTAATTTATAGTCATATTGTTTTTGGCTACTTGTTTAACCATTTCTTAATTTTGTCTCACTATTTTGTGAACTCTTTGTATTTGAAATTTCAATATTTTGTTCAGATCTTCGGCATTGTTTAAAAGAAAGTAAGTACCGGACTGTACTTTCTTTTTAAATAAGTTGGCATCTCCATATCAAATTCGAATAGAGTGCGAAACGGTGTTTGTTTGGGCGTTATGTGGGGTGTGTGGAGTTATATATAATTCTACGATTACATGTAATCAGTAACCAGAATTCGTGCAATTCCGTAACACGTGATTATTTCATCATAGAAGGCTTTGGCAACAGTACTTCCGCGTCTGGGATACCATAAATGTACATACCATAAATTTCGAAAAGCCATTTAGTTTCTTCATTTAGGTAACGATTTATCCTTTTAAGGTTCTGTTTGGTTCGGGACCAGTGAAATCTAGGGGGGGTGTTCGCAGGGGCACGATCGCTTGGAAATTGAGATTGGCAATCGCTCGGCGAGCTCAATGTCAAGATCAAAACCCAATGATCGAGGATACGAGGCTCTGATATTCACGCCCGCTCGGCACGCTCAACGTCAAGATCGAGAATCAAGGATCACGGATACACGGTTTCGTTGTCGCTGCGTCGCTAAGCAGCTCAACGTCAAGATTCGGAATCGTGAATGCACGTTTTGGCTATTGACGCCCGCTAGGTAAGCTCAACGTCACGGCCAAAGATCAAAGATACGAGGTTCCGACACTGACGCCCGCTCGGCAAGCTCAACGTCAGAATCAAAATCAAGGATCAAGGATACACGGCTTCGCTATTGGCGCTCGCTAGGTGCGCGCAATGACCAGATCACAGATCAAGAATACAAGGCTCCAATATTGACGCCCGCTCGGTGAGCTCAGCGTCAAGAATCAAGGATCAATGTTACAAGGCTCTACTAGTGGATACAAGGCTCCGATATTGACGTCCGCTCGGCAAGCTCAACGTCAAAATCAAGAATCAAGGATCAAATTATTTATAATTATAAAGTGTGCTTACCGCTTCGCTTGCTGGCTTCCAGAAAAGTGAATTTGCACTGCTCGGTGGCTCCTTTTATATCCCAAGGGTAGCGGTACTTGGCTACCCTTTTGTTGTTTTCAGGGTCAGTGCTCCCTTCGCGTGGCCTTGAATTAATCCGCTTATCTCATTTGTTGTAGTAGCGGTTCCAGTTTTTTCCAAGTGTATGTTGTTGTTTTGTTTGCCGAACTTGTGTTTGTTGGTGTTTGTCGAAGACTTTGATCGCTGATCATCTTGGGGTTCCAGGCTCTCAGTACTTGTTGCTGCACTTTTTTTTGTATAATTGTCGTTGCCGAATTTCTATGTGCTTTGAATGTTGTTCTACTAATTCCCTTAGTGTATTTGTTGTAAATTTATTCTCGGCTGTGATGTTGTTGTTGTTCGTATTCTGCTAATCCCCTTAGTGTAGTTGTTGTCAGGGTTTCATGCACTCGTTGTTGTTGTTCTAAACGAGTTTATTATTATATATATGTTCAATGTACAACTTGCCTGTGGTGTAATTTTTTATGTGTGTTCTATTTTGATGTTCGTCGTTTTCTGTGTTCCCGCTTTCATGCATGGTTTTGTTGTTGAAACAGTGGCTATGTACTTTTGCTCGTGTACTTGGAATTCCGGTTTTTTCGGCTATTATTATTTTTCTTTGATCTTGCGGCTATGTAATTTTGTTTTTGTTATTGGTTTTGCTTCACTCCCAGTTATTTAAGCGTGATGTTCGAAGTTGCTTCGTTTGTTTGGAGTTCGATGTTGTTTGATGTTTGACGTTTGCGGTTCGAGGTTGCTTCGTTTGTTTGATGTTCGACGTTTGCGGTTCAAGGTTGCTTCGTTTGTTTTGGTGTTCGACGTTGTTTCGTTGGTTTTGGTGTTCGACGTTGTTTCGTTTGTTTTGAAGTTCGCAAATTACTTTGCAGAGTTTGCAAATTGGTTGCAGAATTAATTCCACCTCAAGTTGGGACCGCGCAACTCGAGGTTACTACGTCCCTTAAAAGCGGTTTTCAAGGGAGCAGCTCAGGTGGGGTGTAGGCCAGGTTCTACACCCGTGGTTGTAATGAAAATTACATTTTCATTACAGTCCATATAAACCTTATCGAATGGCTTAATTGGTGTATCTGCACCATGGGCATTTTCTTTTGTTCGCTTGACATTTCGGCCAGTTTTTACAAAAACTTTAATTTGACTTTGCATCCCTGCCCACCTACATATATTGTTGCCTAATTTGTAGGTAGGTATTTACCGTTTGGCCTCCTAAAGGTGGCTCTACTGGCGAAAGCTATTGGTCTATACTTCATTACTTGCCTCGGTAGTTAAAAGAAATGCTTTTGAGAAATCTGGGTATGCTAACACTGGTGGTGGCACGACTGCTTCTTTTAATCGTTCAAATGCTTTTCGGCAGTGTTATGTCCAGATAAACTTGGCGTCTACGTAATCATTTGTTAATTGGTAGTGATATCTTAGCTGTGTTTTCTATGAATTTTCTATAATAATTTATTAGTCCAAGAAAAGCTTGTACTTCTTTTCTGTTTAACGGCACTTCTATGTTATTTACATATTCTACCTTGTAGGGGTCGGGTAAAGCACCATTTTCTGAGCACTTGAATCTCAAATAAACTATTTCCTTTCTCAAAAATCTACACTTCTCTGTATTTAATTTTAAATTGTGTTCACGTAATTTCTGTAATACTGAACATAATCTTGTTCGTGTTGTTTCATATTTCTACCGTAGATAACTATGTCATCTAAATAAACAAAACAGTCTATTCCTTGTAGACCTGTTAGGATATGATTCATTATCCTTTGGAATGTTGCTGGGGCACCTGTTAAACCAAATGGCATTCGATTGAATTCGAAATGTCCTAGTCCTATACTGAATGCTGTAATCCCTGTACGTTCCTGTCATCGAATAAAACTTGGTGATATCCACTTGTCAAATCTAGCGCTGTAAAATATCTGCTATGGCCTAATTGCTTTAATATTTCGTCAATACGAGGAATGGGAAAAACTTTTTTGATCGTAGTTTCATTTAGTTTCCTCTAATCTATTACTAGTCTCCATTTGTCTCCCCAAACATTTCTCCATTTCACCTCCATTTGTCTCCTTTGGATGGCAAACGACTAACAAAGGGCTCGTAGGAGCAGCACCTCCCGATGGGTGCTGGTTCGCTAAATAACGAGAAAGAGCCACCGCAACCGAAAACCTAGCAGCTCTGTTAGTAAGCCCTACTCTCACCTCCTCGTGGTGCCATATGGGAATTTCTTCGGATGTTGTATGCCGCGATCTCAATTTCCAGTTCCGGGCGATATGACTTTCAAGGCCAGTATTATTGTTTATATAATACTACTCCGCGAAGGAGTCAAGGCCAAGTTCACATCAATACAACCACAGCACTTTGCTTGATAAGCCCGAAGCTTTAGTTTAATTTGGTTTAGTCAAGCTTTGGTTTAATTAACTTCCGAAGCCAAGGCAACAACCAGAACACTTCGCATGGAATGGATTGTGGAAGCTAGCGTTCAATAGCGAGCTTCCAAACCATAAAGTCCAAAGCGCTTTGCAATGAAGTGGATTGTGGAAGCTAGCTTTCTGTAGCAAGCTTCCAAACCATAAAATCGCACGTCTTGAAAAACAAACGATCAGAATCTACACGCGGAAGAATTAAATTGAGAACGATATTCCTCCGCGATTGGATTTTTGCGAATCTCACAAATTGGAAATTGTGAAATAATGGAAATTGTGAACCACGACATACTGACCCACTTCACTTTGGTCGACGTCTGTGTCAACCGAGCTAACGTGGAAACTAGAAAAGATTCCATCGGGGGTCTTGTAAAAATCTTAGAGTAAGATAGTCGCGCATAAAGTCGCGTTAAGAAATAGTGTACAGTAGTGTTAAGTTGCGATAAAGGACACTAGAAATATAATAAGGGAGTAATTACATAATAATAACTATAAGTGTGTAAAATCAGAACCAAAGCAGTGTTAAGAATAAAAGTGTCGCTACCCAAAAATATAATATTAGGTGTACAAATAAATTTCCGCGGTTTTTTATAAAAAGTTAGGAATTTATTGTGAAGGAACAGTACATTACGTTTTATTCAAAGTATTTTCCATCATTTGCCACTACTTTTTTTTTTTCTGGCAACATTCGGATACCCCGTCGAAAAAACTCTTCATCTTTTGACGCTATCCACAAATCTACCCAATTTTTGGTGTCTTCATATGATGTGAAGCGCTGCTCAGACAGACCATGTGCCATCGACCGGAACAGGTGATAATCAGAAGGGGCTAAGTCTGGTGAATACGGCGGGTGGGGTAAAACTTCCCAGTTGAGTGTTTCCAAGTATGTTTTTATAATCGGCGTTCAACGTATCTCGGCTTTAGTTCATATGGAACCCAAGTTCCTTGTTTTTGAAGCATTCCCAACGATTTTAAACGATGTGAAATTGCTTGTTGAGTCACTTGTAATGTAAGTGCAAGTTCTTTTTGCGTTTGGGACGAATCTTCCTCCTTCGGCCTTCCACTGCGTTCTTTGTCCTTCACGTCAAACTCACCGTTCTTAAACTTTTGAAACCATTCCTGACAACTTCTCTCACTTAAAGCAGCTTCACCATATGCTTCTAGAAGCAATCGATGCGCCTCAGCTGCAGATTTTTTCAAATTAAAGAAGTAAATCAAAAGTTCCCGCAAATGATGCTTATTCGGCACAAAACTTGACATTTTTGCAGGAAAAAAATTACGTCATGCTGATACGGAATCACTAGTACTTCAAGGTTATGGTGTTGCCGGATGACGAAACTTGGGATATTACGTTTTACATCTTACAATTTCTCCATAACCTTCAGGTGGGGCCATCTTTTGGCAAACCGCGGAAACTTATTTGTACACCTAATAGTAACGGTTATAATAAGTTTACGAATGAAAAGTGCTAAATAAAACAATGGTATAAAACCGTACAACAAGGCGTTTAATCTCAACAGCACGATAGGCTAGAAGAATAAGAAGACCACCCGTAAAATAATACAACAGGAAATTGCGAACGGGACAGGACGAATGGCGAGTCTCCTGCGCCATATAACACGACAAATGTTGGTTGGTCTGGGGCCCAGCGAACCTCAACCGTAAAAAGAAAAATTGCTCAGAAACGAAAACTCACGCCTCGGATACGGACGGATAATTCGATGATGACCTTTGGCTATCAAACTCGGACAACGAACGGATTCTGGAACGTTAAGACCCTCCTGGACTCGCTCAAACAAGGGCCTTGCAACGCTAGATTTCTCTAAATGGAGCCGGAATTCATACGGTATTAAAGACATCCTAGGGCTGAGTGAGATAAGATGGTACGATGCTGGGGAATTTGTTTCGCCAACAAAAAGCACTATTGTGCTTTTCTCTGGTAAACCAGCTGAAAGCGCACGGAGATCTGGAGTAGGACTGGTGCTAACTCCAGCAGCGCGTAAAAGTCTAATATCTTGGAAACCGCACAGTGACCGGATAATGTCGGCCAGATTCCAGAGTAGAGTCATCTGGAAGACGACGGAGTCGTCATCTGGAGTCTGCTGGAAAACGACGAGCTGTTCGCCACCTTGCAGAAATCTCGCCAAACGTCAGTGCTAGTCAAGGAGTCTCTGAGTACGGCGGAGGTCACCGAGATCGAAATAGATATGGCTCGCCAGGAATACCAGCCTGCAGCCGAGCGCGCCGCTATTCTCTTCTTCGTGCTAATGGACATGTCCAAGATCGACCCGATGTATGAGTTTTCGCTAGTGGCCTACATTTTGTTGTTCACGCAGTCTATCGAGCGCAGTTCCAAGAACCAGGTCGTCGATGAGCGCATCACAAATATCAACGATTACCACACGTACTCGGTGTACAAGAACACCTGTCGCGGGCTCTTCGAGATGCACAAACTGCTGTTTTCAATACACATGGCGGCTAAAGTATTGGAATGTGCTGGCAAACTGGTTGAGGTAGAGTATGACTTCATATTGAAGGGGGGAATCGTTCTAGATAAGCAAGGATAGCCACCGAATCCCAGTCCCAGTAAGTTTACCTTTTATAGACCGTACTATGTTCTTTTGGTGTTTCCTGTAAATGCTTATACATATCATCTTATACTTAAAAAATAGGTTGGATCAGGGAACAAGCTTGGGACAACATTACGGAACTGGATAAAATCTCCGGTTTTCACGGAATCATTGATTCGTTTTTAGCAAAATTCGAAAGCATGGCAAGTGTGGTACGCGACAACCACACCCGAGAGCGAAGAACTTATTGGCGAGTGGAATGATAAGTTGACGGACTTTCAGAAAATCTGCGTGGTACGCTGCCTGCGTCCAGATCGGATTTCCTTCTGCATGACATCGTTTATAATCAATATGTTGGGCCCACACTTTGTTGAGCCACCGGTGTTGACCTGAGAGCTGCTTTTGAGGAGTCCATTCCGCAAACACCGCTTATCTTTGTACTCTCCCCTGGCGTAGATCCCACACAATCTCTCATAACGTTGGCAGAACTGAAAATGTCCTCGCGCATGTTTTCACTCAGCTTGGGGCAAGAACAGGCACCGGTGGCAACCAAGATGATCATGGATGGTGTACGTGACGGCAACTGGGTGTTTTTGGCTAATTGCCATTTGTCGCTAAGCTGGATGCCGTCCTTGGACAAAATAATCGCCACCATGCAATCCATGAAGTTGCACAAACGCTTTCGACTCTGGTTGAGCTCCAGTCCGAACCCTGAATTTCCTATCTCAATCCTGCAGACAAGCATCAAGATGACCACGGAGCCGCCACGTGGCATCAAGGCCAACATGCGTCGCCTGTATAACTCACTGACAGAGGCGAATATGGAACAGTGCTCCGCTGCGTGGAAATATAAGAAGCTTCTATTCGCTCTGTGTTTCTTTCACAAAATACTTCTGGAGCGCAAGAAATTCCACCAGCTGGGCTGGAATGTTATCTATAGCTTTAACGATTCGGATTTCGAGGTTTCGGAGATTCTGCTGGCGCTCTACTTGAACGAGTACGAAGAGACGCCATGGGGTGCTTTCAAGTATTTGATTGCGGGCGTCAACTACGGCGGCCACGTGACCGATGACTGGGATCGTCGTTTGTTGCTCACCTACATTAACCAATACTATTGCGATGCCACCATTACCACTCATAAATACCGGTAGGTCTCCAGTAAGATTCATTTCCAAGCTCGGCATTTAATAAAATCAACGTTCCTATGTAGTCTGTCCTCGTTGACAGACTACTTTATTCCGCACGATGGCGATATTCAATCCTACATAGATCAGATCCAGCAGTTCCCCAGCTTTGACAAGCCAGAGGCGTTTGGGCAGCATCCTAACGCAGATATTGCTTCGCTTATCGGGGAGACTCGTCTGCTCTTTGAGACTCTGATTTCGATTCAGGTTCAGGCGACAGCCGCAATGACAATTCTAGCAAATGACATTCTAGCAGGTACACCGGAGGATTTGAACTACGAGCAGACCGCCAAACTTATCGTTCTCAATCGCACTCCACTCGAGGTGGTGTTGCTGCAAGAAATCGAACGTTATAATATGCTGTTGCGCCGCATAAAGGTGCACTTGCGTGATCTGCAGAAGGGCATCAAAGGCCTGGTGGTGATGAGTACCGAGCTCGAGGATATCTACCTGGCGGTGTACGAGGGACGCGTACCGTTGGCCTGGCTCAAGGGTAATATACATGAAGTAGTCAGCGTGGTGTGCACTTTGTCATTACATAGCTTATCCCTCGTTGAAACCTTTGGCTGCCTGGGCTCGCGACTTGACTTTCCGTATCGAGCATTTCGCTCACTGGGCCAAAACGTTGCGTCCGCCAACGCTCTTCTGGCTTGCCGCCTACATCTTTCCCACGGGCTTTCTCACCGCTGTACTCCAGACTTCAGCGCGGTCCACACTCACCCCCATCGACGAGTTGTCCTGGGAGTTTTACGTGTTTGTCGAGGAAGACAGTGCTGCGGCGCGCATCATCCGCGAAGGCGGTGGAGTCTATGTGCGCAGCTTGTATCTCGAAGGTGCCGGTTGGGAGCGTAAACAGCAGAGCCTCCAGGATCCGCTTCCCATGGAGCTGGTCTGTCCGATGCAAGTGATTCACTTCAAGCCAGTGGAGAATGCAAAGAAGCGCGCACGTAATGTTTATCAGTGTCCTTCGTATTACTATCTGATGCGGGCCGAATCTTTCATAATTGCCGTGGACTTGAAAACCGGTAACGAGAAGCCCGATTACTGGGTAAAACGGGGTACCGCATTGTTGTTGAGTTTGTTGCAATAAAATTGTTGTCATTAATTTACTTGTTCCTGTTACACAAATAAAACACTAATTTTCCGCTGATTTGTTAAAAATACTATGTTTGCAATTAACCCATCAAAGCTGATCAGTGTGTTTAACTCAGGTTAGTTAAAGGTAAAATTATAAAAAACAAATTATACTCCGTTATATCGATTAACACTGTCCATAATAAATACAAGAAATCTTATTCGCCCACGTGTACAAAGGAGTTAGATCTGAGCTTCTACACGCTAAAACTGCGTGCGTTGTGTTACTCAAATCGTGGAAATATTTATATTTAATGTACTTTGAGTAAATTACTAAGCAACGACCTAAATATGAATATTTGGCCATGGTTGTGCCATTTGACAACTCTTTTAACAACCATGGCTAGACAGTAATTCTGGGGCAACGATGTGTTTTTGGGCAATTGGGTTTAATTTAATTTTATTATCCGACCAACACATGTGAGTCAGTTTTAGCATGTTTTATGTGGTACATTTGTACACATGTGTGAGTGGGTGGAATGCAATACATGTACACATGTGGGAGGGCGTGAAAAAACTTATTTCGACCACGAGGTTAATAGGTTCAAGACGTAGTGTTTGGCTGCAGTCTCGACAAAGTTATCAAACCCACAACCAGCGACATTCAGAGCACTTTTACGACGCGGCTGTAAACAGGGCTGACGCAGTCACGTTAGTCTCCGGTCAGCCAAGATGAAGGGATCAGGCTTTTGAGAAGCTTAAATGAGGTTGCTCTTGCGCAAAAGTGAAACACTTATTGTCGATCACAAGACTGTGACCGCAGATAGAGTGAACCAAATAAATATACTGATCTCTTGGCAGATAGCGTTTGGTGTCGCACGCTTCCAGCACTTGGTCGCGATATACTGAATAAAATTGATATGCTTGGATACACGCCAACACATTGCATGTAGCCATCACATCGACCTACTCCACAGACGCGTTCCGAGCATTGTAAAGGCTTTGATTGATGGCGACCGTTGAGAGTCGGAATCTGGCTGCGGCCAGATCACCATCCATTCCAGGTCACCATCATTCAGTGCTATGCTCCGACTGATGACGCGACTGAGGATGAAAAGGAAAACTTCTGTATTCAGTTAGGCGCCGTCTTCAACGAAACACCTAATGGGGACATCGTATTGGTAATGGGGGATCTCAATGCCAAGGTAGACAGAGACAGCACCATGCTCAAACATGTGATGGAAGTCCACGGCCTTGGAGACCGACACGACAACGGTGAACGGCTGGTGGACTTCTGCAATACCAATCGCCTAATCATTGGAGGCACGCTGTTTAAGCATAACACCTGCCATAAGATCAGTTGGGTCTCCACTGATAGGCATAGAACTTCCAACCAGATCGACCACATTGCGATCAGCAGCCGCTTTAGAAATTGTCTCCTAGATGTCCGAAATAGACGTGGAGCTGATATCGGACTGGAACGAGATCACCATCTTATGCTAGCTTGTGACGACAATTTTCGAAAGTCGAAAATTATCGCACAACAATACTGCTTCACAAGATCGCCAAGGAAGCAAGCTTGATTGTGGGGAAAACTCTCAAACAGAACAACGGGAACATCTTCGCGAGCTAAACGCAACACAAACAGAACAACGGGAACATGTTTGCGAGCTAAGCGTAACACAAATAGAACACAAGCAGAACAATGGTAACATGTTTACGATCCCAGCGCAACACAGCCAGAGCAGCGAGGATCAACGGGAACATGTTTGCGAACTAAGCGCAACACAAACAGAACAACGGGAACATGTTTGCGCAACACAAACAGAAAACAAGCAGAACAACGGGAACATGTTTGCGAGCTAAACGCAACACAAACAGAACACGGGAAGATGTTTACGAGCTGAGAGCAACACAAGCAGAACAACAGGAACATGTTTGTGAACTAAGTGCAACACTTGCAAGAAACATAGCAGCGACGAACAACGGGAACCTGTTTACGAACAAACTTGGAAACCAAGAACAAGCAACTCAGAACATATAAATACACAAGCCACAGTACAGAAGGGATCAGTTAGTCGGCACGCGTATCAAGGCATACACGCAATAGATCAGTCGGCTAACAGTCAAACTACAGTGCACATCGCATACACGCAATAGATCAGTGAGCTAGCAGTCGAACTAGAGTGAACATCGCGATCAGTCAGTGAGCATCGCATACAGGCAGGAGTCGGTGAAGATCAGTTGATCAGTGAGTGAGCATCGCAGACACGCAATAGTCAAGCGAGATCAGGCGATCAGACAGTAAACATGGAAGATCAAGGAAACACACGGATCAGCCAACCAGGAGGCATAGTGAGATCCAAGGAGCGATAATGCAGTGCAACAACAAACCAAGACGTCCAGTGACCGGCGTACCGGAACCAGAACCTCACAGTTCGCTGTAACAAGGGAAGTATACCAATTAATAAGTGAACAAAAATTGAATAAATAAATAAATAATTGAAATAAAAATACAACCGAATCCGAGTCTTGTAATTTGAACCCTGGAGGCCGCTGAGATTATTCCGGCCGAAAGTTCGTTACAAGCTTATGTACGCCTTCGCACTGCATCCGTCAACAACAATCGATCAAATTTGTTGAACATCACCAGCTTCAATACCGATAGGCTTAAGGTCCCCCAAGTGAGCCAACAATTTAGGGACCACCTTGCCTTACAAACAGAAGCAATCAACAGCTCAATGCATGAGAGCATAGATGACATTGGAATTGTTTATTCAACTTCTTTTAGTTGAATTTTAGAGAGAGACAACTAAGTTCTTGTACTTAGTGTCTTTTTTTAATTGTATAGTTGGTGCAAAACCAAATATACTGTTTTAAACGAAAGTGAAGATTTGAACGATTAAAACCATTACCGAGTTGCTGTAGAACTGAGCTTTATTATTGTTTAGTCCCTTATTTATATAATATTTTGAACAATGGAAAATAAACAAAATACAATAATTTTAACAATGGAAAATAAACAAAATACAATAATTTTGACAATGGAAAAAACGAAATTAACAAAAGTGCAGGAAAATGTAGGAATGTGCTGGAGTTGCGGTTCTCACCGTTTTGCTTGCGAGTAGCTGTTCCCACAGCTATTTTCGGGCGCCTCACATTTCACGTGCCAAATCGTCACACGGTGAAATGTGAAGCGAGCAACTCGTTAGCTGCTTTGGACTCGTATAAACCCGGGATCGATGGAGACGTTGCCATCCGTTAGTTGATCTTCTGTGTCCGGTGGCATGGTTCCTGTTGATCTTAATGTTTGGAGTTTCCGCAGCGTCAGTCCGATAATCACTCCCAAGAATGTAATCCCAAGGAGATTCCCGTACCCCAATGCGTAGTGATGGGTGTCGTGTCTGCTTGGATTCTTAACCTCGAATTTGGACAGTTGATTCTTTAATTCCATGATTTGAGTGTTGTGAGATATGGTGTGTGGCTTGTGTTGTGATTGTGAAGTTGTTGAATCCACTGAATGAAAGGTTGTTTGTATAGAGCTGACGTTCATAGACGGAATGTATGCGTATCGATTTACATTCATAGATTGTTGTCCTTGAATCATTCGGAATGATAATCTTATCGAACAACCTTCTTGAATTCTTAAGATTCCTGATAGTTCTAGTGTCACTTGTGAAAAGTTGTCGTGGCATACCGCATTCACAAGCGTATTATTTTTCACGGCGTAAATCCAACCGTTGGGATTATGCAATTGGGCCCAATACAAGTCTATGACCATTGTTTGAAAGTTGCATGATGCTAGGTTTTGTTCATCAGTGAGTATATTGACTTCGCAGGATGATCCTTGTTTATGGACCGGGCTGTGCGGCCTGCAGATATGCCCGTTTTCCTTAAGAGACAAGCAGAGGTGCAGTTCGGCTTCCGGCAATGGGTAATATAGGTGTTGATGAAGATTAATTATTAAATATGGGGTAGGAGGGCTTATGATTTTGAAGCCTGTATCGCTGTTCCACGGTATGGGTGTGAGTTTTAATAATTCAAAAGACTCTGCTAATATTAGTGGGATTTGTAATTTGAAGATAATGTATGCCTTTGTTATTTGGCTCTCGATCGAAATCAGTTGATAAAATTTAAGAAGCTGATTTGTGGGTATTGGGAGTCTCATCGCTTTTGGTAGGTTAGTTTGTACCTTGCTTATTTCTGCTTGGAGTAACTCGAGAGGAACTAGTTCTGGGTTCATTTTTCCTTGATGTGAATCGATTAATATGTCGAGCAGTGAATTTTGCATCCTCTCATAGTTGCTCAGCATAATCACTGCATGCAAACTCATTTCATAAAAGTTTAGATGAATCAGTTCCTGATCGAATTGTTGACTTATTCTTGCAATTTGAGTGTTAACGTGTTGGATTGCCTCTTGGACTTCAGTGAATTCGCCTTCAATTTGTTCCTGGATTTTTCGCATTGTTGAGTCTCCAAGCATTCCCACGCCCAAGGCTACTCACCGTTTTGTTTCCACGGCCAACAGTGCGAGTTGCTCGCTTCACATTTCACCGTGTGACGATTTGGCACGTGAAATGTGAGGCGCCCGAAAATAGCTGTGGGAACAGCTACTCGCAAGCAAAACAGTGAGAACCGCAACTCCAGCACATTCCTACGTTTTCCTGCACTTTTGTTAATTTTGTTTTTTCCATTGTCAAAATTATTGTATTTTGTTTATTTTCCATTGTTAAAATTATTGTATTTTGTTTATTTTCCATTGTTAAAATTATTGTATTTTGTTTATTTTCCATTGTTAAAAATATTATATAAATAAGGAACTAAAAACTAATAAAGCTCAGTTCTACAGCAACTCGGTAATGGTTTTAATCGTTCAAATCTTCACTTTCGTTTAAAACAGTATATTTGGTTTTGCACAAACTATACAATTAAAAACAGACACTAAGTACAAGAACTTAGTTGTCTCTCTCTAAAATTCAACTAAAAGAAGTTGAATAAACATTTTGGTGACCCCGACGTGATTTGTTAAAATCACAAATCACGCAACCTTCTGATGAGCAAATTGGAAGAATACCTGCAAAAGCAGGATCAAATAGCTGTGGCACTGCAGAAGATAATAACTGCTCACAAAAAAACTGCCAAGGAGAAAAGGACGTTGGAGTTCGTCGAGCGCAAGGTCAACGAGCTCGATGAACTATGGAAGGCGTTCGATAGATGGGACAATTTGATCCGTCAGGATCCATCCATAACGGAAGACCATTCGTACTTCCAGCAGAACGTACACTGCAGCCTAGGCGAGAAATACAATGACGCCAGGGAGCAGATGTCGATTTGGATGCAGCTACTAAAGACAACGCCCACAGCAAGCAAGGGAGAAGCAGGACCATCACAACCAGTTAGGGGCACAAGTCGCGGAGTAGCAGGAACATCTCAACCAGATTCGAAGCGTCAACCCATCTTGCTAATCGCAAAACATAAAAGGATTCTGGACATGTTAACAAGCACACTCCACAAAATGCTTGTTGACCCGAATATATACACATCTCAGTACTACACCAGCAAAATCCCCACTCTGGATAAGCATTTCTTGAGAGTCCAAGACCTATATGCAAGGATCTGGGAATCGTTGGACAACATTGATGATGATATTTATGACTTCGACGAATATGCAAATATCGAAGATAACATAAGTAACAAAATCCTTCAATTGCAGTTGAGGATAGGGAACTCATCTCCCAAGGTACCACCACCCACGGCATCATCAAATCTCGAAGCGAGTAGATACTCAACGCTACCGCTTCCGAAGATTGAACTACCAAAGTTCTCTGGCCAATACTTATACTGGCGACAATTCCGTGACTTATTCACGGAATTAGTTCACAAGCAGTCGATACCCATATGCCAGAAAAAGTGGTATCTGAAAACCACACTAGTTGGGGAAGCAGCCGGTTTGATACAACAGTTCACCAGCACGGAAGCAAACTACGAGATCGCGTGGAAAATAATTAACGAGCGCTACGAAAATCCTCGTTTACTGAGCGATGCAGCAATCACGAAATTACTTGCGCAACCACCAAGCAACATGGAAACAGCAGCAACCGTCAAACTTTTGCACGATACCACGGTAGAGAGCCTGCTTAGCCTCAATAGTTTGGGAGTAGAAACCAAGAACTGGGATCCACTGTTACTTAACATCCTGATCAATCGACTCCACAAGACCACGCATGTTCTATGGGAGCAGTCATTAACCAATCCCAAACAAGCGCCCACTCCTACAGTTGAGTTCCTACAGTTCCTAGAGCGGCGCTTCCAAGCTCTAGAGTCACTAGGAGCCAAAACCGCCAGGGCCGAAACAGTTAAACGATCGGATTCATACAAAGCTTTGAGCGTCACAATCGGTTTCAAAGCGTGCATCATCTGCAACAACAATCATCCCTTATTCATGTGTGACAGATTCCTGCAAATGAATCCAAAGGTACGCTTGTCAAGTATTCAACGAGCAAAGTACTGTGTCAATTGTTTAAAAGGCGGTCACGCTGCTAAGGATTGTGCTTCGAGAAATTGCACAAAGTGCAACAAGAAACACAACACCCTGCTGCATTTGGACACTTCATCGAGGGCGCAGGCATCCGATGCTAAAAACATACCACTCGCAGATCCCGAATTTTCAACGCCCGGTCCCATTGATTTGCTAATTGGAGCCGGGCTCTTCTACAACATCTTATGCATTGGACAGATAAGTCTGAGACCAGACCTGCCTGTACTCCAAAATACGCTCTTCGGCTGGGTTGTTGGTGACGAATTCACCAACGTATCTTCTCAAACTACAACCATAACATGTGGAATCGGCAGTGAGAGCAAGCTAAATGAAGCCGTCGAAAGGTTCTGGCGATTGGAGGAGTGTGACGGACAGACCGAGGCTTTAACATAAGCAGAAAGGCGATGTGTAACACACTTCAATCAAAATATTCAGCGACATAGCGATGGACGATTCATGGTGCGGCTACCATTTCAAGGCGAACCTGGTCAACTGGGCGAATCAGAAGACATCGCTCTTCAGCGTTTCCGAGCACTCGAAAGGAAACTTCAAAGAAACCCTGAGCTCAAGAAGCTGTATGTACTGTTCATGCGAGAGTATGAAGCCTTAGGGCATATGGAAATAGCACCCATCGAGAAAATTCAAAGGAAGCCACATTATTTCCTCCCTCACCACGGAGTATTGAAACAATGGAGTAGTACAACAAAACTCAGAGTCGTGTTTGATGCGTCGGCTAAGACGTCATCAAAATATTCATTGAACGACATCTTATCTACATGGCCTAACATACAAGCCACGTGGATGTTTTCACGACACTGCTTCGCTTTCGAATGCCTAGGTACGTGTTCACGGCCGACATCGAGAAGATGTACCGTCAAATATGGGTCCATCCTCTCGACCGAAATTGCCAACTAATCTGGTGGAGAGACGATCCAACCTTACCGCTACAATGTTACCAACTAAATACGGTAACGTACGGCACAACTTGCGCTCCCTTCTTGGCCATTCGGTGTCTCCAGCATTTGGCGGAACAGTTTTAAGAAAGTATCCACTAGCGGCTGAAGCCATAAAAAACCACTTCTATGTAGACGACGCTCTGTGCGGAAGCGACAAGATTGCCACAGCTCGGATATGCAAGCACAACTCATCAACTTGTTACGAACAGCAGGGTGCGAGCTTCGTAAATGGTTTTCAAACGACAAAAGACTATTACAAGACGTTCCAGCATCCGACCAAGTCATACAGCTTGATGTTGACAGTAGAAACGGGGAGAACACCAAGACAATGGGGCTCACGTGGAATCCCAGAACCAACACTTTCACAGTTAGAACAGGGAATTCGAATTAACAAAGAATTACTAAAAGAAGCGCTCTAGCAGACGTGTCTCGCATCTTTGATCCACTGGGCTTTATTGCTCCAGTAGTAGTTACAGCGAAAATCTTTTTGCAAAAGCTATGGCGCCTGAAACTAGATTGGGATGCATCGTTACCGCAGGAACTTCACACTTTCTGGGATATCTTTAAAAAAACATTGCCAGAATTGGAAAATGTTTCAGTTCAACGACATGTTTTCGGCCATCAGACACCTAAGAACTTCCAGATACACATATTTGCAGACGCATCGGAACAGGCTTATGGCGCCGTAGCATATGTGAGGACGATCGACCTAAAGGGCAGTGTCTTAATACGCCTTCTTTGCGCAAAATCAAGAGTCGCATCTTTCAAGCAGATAAGCTTACCAAGATTAGAGCTGTGTGCAGCAAAATTAGCAGTGAATCTGATGCTGCGAATCCAGCAGGATTTAAACATCAACAAGGAAGCAATCCACATGTGGACTGATTCAACGGCGGTTCTCGGATGGATTAATGCAAGTTCTGCACATTACCACACCTTCGTCGCAAATAGAGTGGCTTCAATCCAGCGTGACACAATACCAGCGCAATGGAAACACGTACAGTCACATCAAAATTTGGCCGATATAGTGTCCAGAGGCTTGACCACAGACAAAATTGCAGCCAATCACTTCTGGTATTATGGTCCCATATTTCTACAAGGATCCGTGCGACAATGGCCCTCCCAACCTACAAGTCATGAAGAATGTCGTCTGGAACGACGCAACAATATCAACACAGCCTTGACAGCACAAATTATGCCATCAGAGGATATATTGAGGGACATCAAGCATAGCCATTCATTCAGACGATTACAGAGAATCGTGGCTTATATGCTTCGTTTTTTAAATCGTTCCACACCAAGCACACATACAGTCACACCTAATCCAACAGAGATGGAAAGGGCACTCTGTTGCATCATCACATTGATGCAACAATCAGAGTTTGCAGATGATCTAAAGAACCTTCGTCAACACAAATCAGTCAACCGTGATAGCTCTTTGAATAGTCTGGCCCCTTTCATTGATGCAAATGGCATTTTACGAGTGGGCGGACGTCTAGAATCAGCGTTAATTACCTACGACTCAAAACATCCAATGGTGCTGCCATACCGTCACCCCGCTTCTTCTTCTAAATGCTTCTAAATGATCTGCACAAAGAACACCTTCACGTTGGTGCTCAGACGCTACTATCTATCGTCAGAAAATGATTCTGGCCTGTAAAGGGAAAGACAATTGCTCGCTCTGTCACACAAGCATGTGTTAAATGCGCCAGGATGCAGCCAAAGTTACTGACACTATTAATGGGCAACTTGCCAGCGGATCGGGTACAACCAGCTCGACCATTCATCCACGCAGGGGTCGACTTCTTCGGTCCAATCTAGATACATTTCAGGATGCGTGGAAGACGTACACAAAAGGCTTACGTGTCGGTCTTCTGCTGTTTTGCGACGAAGGCGGTACACATGGAATTAGTGTCTGATCTCACCACGGATGCCTTTGTAGGGGCTCTTAAACGCTTCATGGGTCGCCGCGGACACTGTCTAAAGATATACTGCGACAACGCGACAAATTTTGTAGGTGCCAGAAACCAACTACGAGAACTACAAGACGCTATTCAATCAAAGGCAGCCCAGGAAAAGATAATGAGAGACGGCAGCAAAAGGAACGTTGAATTCCTGTTCATCCCACCAAGAGCACCACACTTCGGCGGATTGTGGGAGGCAGCAGTGAAATCCGCAAAACATTTATTGCAGCACACCCTGTCCTCGGCCTCCATAACCTACGAAGAAACGGAAACTGTCATCATCGAAGCAGAAGCCATCTTAAATTCCCGTCCCATAACTCCGATGTCATCTGATCCAAATGATCTGGCGGCTCTGACGCCTGGACACCTACTGATCGGCGAACCGCTCGTATCAACAATTGACCCTCATGCCTCTCCCAACCAATCCACTTTCGCAACGAGATGGAAGTTGGTGACACAGGTAAAGGCAGAATTCTGGAGAAGATGGAGTCAAGAATACCTTAACCAACTTCAACACAGGTATCAATGGAAAAAGGAATGCCACAACATAACACCTGGAACTCTGGTTGTCATTAAAGATGATAACTTGCCACCGTTAAAATGGTCATTGGGACGTGTTATAAAGGTCATTCCTGGTGATGACGGATTGGTAAGGGTAGTAGACGTGCGAACCTCAACAAATATAATGCGACGCCCCGTACACAAGTTGGCACCGTTGCCAGTAGATTCAGGTTCTAGCGAGTGGTCCAGCGAGCAGCCCAGTTGTTCCAAGGTGGGTTCTAGTGATCAGAATCAGCACACATCAGTAGACAACAATCAAAAAACCAAACGAAGGCGCATGAGTCTAGGGTCAGCTATAGCAAACATTCTCGTGGTTCTTCTGTTCGTATCGCCAGGCCAGAGCAAAAACGTACAAATAGAACCATTCACCAACAATCCCGGCATCTATTTCGAAAATCTTGGTCCTGCGGGAATCTCCGCCAGCAACTGGAACCTAATTACTTTCTTCAAACTGCAACCATATTGGGAAGAGTTCGAAACAATCAAGCACTATTTAGCATCATTAGGAAGGATATGCAATTCAATTCAGGCGACAGACATCACCTGTTCTGGAATAACACGACAGCTGAATCGAATCAGCGACGACATACAGCAGTCAAATAAAATTTTGTCACCTGAGAACACCAGACGAAACAGAAGAGGTGCCTTCAATATTATTGGGAATATTGCACACGGCCTATTTGGTGTTCTGGATTCGGAATATGCTGAAGAAATAGCCACCACTATGGATAGAGTTTATTCGAATGAAGAACATCTTACGTCAGCAATACGGAACCAGACGTCGTTTATGGACACCACTCTAAACATCATGAGTGTTGAGTCTCCAAGCATTCCCACGCCCAATGCTACTCATCGCTTTGTTTCCAAGGCCAACAGTGCGAGTTGCTCGCTTCACATTTCACCGTGTGACGATTTGGCACGTGAAATGTGAGGCGCCCGAAAATAGCTGTGGGAACAGCTACTCGGAAACAAAACGGTGAGTAGCATTGGGCGTGGGAATGCTTGGAGACTCAACAGGAATGTTGTGAAAAATGTTTTTGCGAGCGGGGCACATACCTATGTCGGTAAAAGGCAGGCACACCATCGCACATGGCTTTCGGCAGACACCTGGAGACGGATCGATTAGCTCACAGCATTAAAGTCTCGGATTGCAGCGACCCCAGCATTAGAAAGAACCGAGTTAGAAGCCGAGTAGCGTATGAAGAAGAAAGAAGCGAAGTGTGAGACGTGACAAGCGACAACATATTGACACATTGGCCTCTAGGTCTGAAGAAGCGGCGAGCAGGTGCGATAGTAGGACTGTTTACAGCATCACCAAGGAGCTGGTGGTCGTAACTCCAAACAACACCCGGTGAAGAGTCTGGACGGCAACCTTCTGATCTCGGATGAAGATCAGCTCAATAGGTGGAGAGAACATTTTGCTTCAGTACTAAATCATCTTGATGAAGGCGTTATGGTCTCAAATTCGAATGAGTACTCCGAAGTAACAAACTCCCGAATACGCACGGCACCTCCCAGCAAAGCAGAATTATGACAGCAATTAGGTCCCTCAAGAAAAACAAAGCAGTGGGTATTGATGGTATCCCTGCCGAACTGTTTCAAGCTGCGCCAAACACAACAGCAGATTTGTTGTACCCGCTAATACAGAGAGCTTAGGACATCGAACGATTTCCACGAGAGTGGAAAAGAGGGCTGATCATTAAATTTCCTAAAAAGGGAAACTTGATAGAGTGTGGAAACTGGAGAGGTATATGCGTTCTTCCTAGTTCCTCCTGCGTCGACCACATTAACACCCTACGGATCATAATTGAACAATGCGTTGAGTACAGACTTCGAGAAGGCTTTCGACAGCTTAAATCGAGATGCCATTTGGCTGGCCTTACGCAGGAGAGGCATCCCGGAAAAACTTATAGCTATTATCAAGGCTACATACGAGGGCGGTAAGTGCCACGTCTTGCACAACGGTAAGGTATCAGAGGAATTTGATATCCAAAGTGGAGTACGACAAGGATGCATTCTGTCAGGACAAGGATGTTCTTGGTGGTTATCAGCGATGTACTCCGTGCAGCACTGACGGAAGAAAACAGTGGAATTCGCTGGGCTATGACAAATTACCTTAAACACCTAGACTACGCTGATGATGTTTGTCTACTTTCACACCGGATAATGGAACTCCATCTAATGGCCCATAAACTAGAAACTGAAGCAAACAAAGTAGGGCTTAAAATAAACACGGCCAAAACAAAAGCCCTCAGCACACCCAACACTAACACCCTACTTAACATTGCCGGACAGGAAGTCGAAAAAGTTGACCACTTCCTATATTTAGGAAGTGTGGTCTCAGCGGATCGCGGTGGTTAACAACTGGACATACTCTGTAGAATCGGGAAGGCGAAAGCTGCGTTCGGTATGCTATCCACAATCTGGAAGTGTAACGTTATCAGCTTAAGAACCAAGCTCCGACTGTTCCGCTCTAACGTAGAATCGGTACTGTTGCATGTGTGCAGTACCTGGAAGGTGGACACCATTAACATACGCAAGCTGCAAGTCTTCGTAAATTTATTTATTTATTTTATTTTATTTATTTAAAATTGGGTGTACAATAAGATTATAAATCTTTAATAGTACAATTATCGATGAAAGATTTACAAGTGCATTTATATAATATCTTAACTATTAATAACTTTATTCTAAAGATGAGAGAGATAGAAAAGGAATGAGGGAGATAGCAAAACAGAGTAAGATAGATAGATAGAGAAGAGATAGAGAAAAAGTGGTAAATGTGCATTGCTGCGAATTCGTGCTAACTTGAGAAATATTGAGTAACTAGTTTTCGAAATGCTCCCGCGTTTTCACCGCTTTTTATCGTGTTTGGCAAGATTACAGAAAATCAATTCAGAATAAGTCAAGATAGGTATAATTAGCTGCATGACAAGTTTTCTTCTAATATTGGCGGGAATGAATTCAGCAGAGTATCGCAAGCTACTGAGCACTGCATACGATTTACTGACTATTTTGTTTAGATGGTCGGTGCAAGTAAATGTAGAATTAAGACCAAGGTTAAATACCAAGGTTAGTTATTTTAGTTACAAACTGCAGTGCAGAATTGTCAAGATATATCACAGGAATGCAAGAGTAGTCAATATGATTATTAGATATGGGTAACACAAATGATTTAGCTGCATTTAATTTAAAATAATTATCATTAGACCATCGAACAATGTTAACTAAATCTTCGTTCACTCTGTGACACAAGACATCAATAAGTCCGACACGATTCGACAAATATAGCTGCAAGTCGTCAGCATAAGCATGGATAGTCACATTACGCACCACAGAGAAAATGTCATTCAAAAGAAAAGAGAACAAAAGTGGTCCAAGAACAGAGCCTTGCGGAACTCCTGAGCCCACATGCTTAAAATCAGAGTAGGTATCGGAGACTTTAACTCGCTGGTAGCGCTCAGAGAGATAGGACTTTAATAATGTAGTAGCCATGTATGAAAAATTATAAAAAGATCGCAGCTTGTAACACAAAATTCCATGATTTACGCTATCAAAGGCTTTAGAAAAGTCAAGAAGGCATAACAAGGTTGTGCTATCATTATCATAATCTAGGCGTATATCGTCAGTTACTTTAAGCAAAGCTGTGGAGCAACTGTGCCTATGCCGAAACCCAGATTGCAGCGGACTTAGTAGATTGTGTTGTGAAATATAGTCATTTATTTGCTCAGCCATAATTGCCTCACATATTTTAGACAGGACTGACAAAATACTGATCGGACGAAAATCTGCAGGATCTTTTTGGGACGGATTCTTAGGTATGGGAATTACTGTAGCTAACTTCCAAGTCGAGGGGAAGGATGAAGATGTAAAAACACGATTAATAATTCCGGTTAAGGGGGATATTATATATGGCTGTATTATTTTAATAAATTTTATCGAAATTCCATCCTCTCCAACAGCAGTAGACTTTATTAATTTTATACGTCTTATTATATCAGCTTCAGTTACGCTATTAAAGCTAAATAAACCACGATCATCAGAGGTGTCACTAAAGCTATCATGGTTATCGGGCAGTGATTTATTGAGGAAGTACTCATTTAATATATTCGGAGAGAGAGTACATAAGGACTTATTCTTGGATCCGATACCGATACTTTTTAATCGTTGCCAAATTTTCCTAGGAGGTAGCTTAGCATTTAGCTTGGATAAATAAAAATCCTGTTTCGATTTCTTTATAAGACAGGTTGCTAAATTACGAGCTCTTCTATTATATAATTTTCCCAATTTTCAGTAGTGCTATTCTTTTTCCACTTGGAGCGTAGGATATTCCTAGTGCAAATAGAGCTTCTTACTCTTTTGGTAAACCAGGGACACGATTGATTTATGATATTAACTCTACGTAGTGGTACAAAAGTATCGTATAAATAACTTACAACGCTATTGAAGAACGATAATTTGCCATCAACATGTGTTGGCTCCCCAGCATTGTGACCAATCGATATTTGCTGCAGCATTTTATAGAGATGTAAAGTCTATAGCATTAAAATTACGGAGAGTGAAAGAACAAGATTTTGCACGCATATTTAATTGAAGGTCAAAAGAGCAAAATAAAAGATCATGGTCAGAAACAAAATCTATCTGTGAGAACAACAGTACCAACGCCGGGTTTGAGACAAAAACATAATTTAATAAACTGGGACGAACATTGTGGCAATATCGGGTTGGCAGGGAGTCATTTACAAATTTGAGACAAAAACATAATTTAATAAACTGGGACGAACATTGTGGCAATATCGGGTTGGCAGGGAGTCATTTACAAATGATAAATGATAAATTACCAGATGCGTATACTATATCAGTGAGTTTTGATGCCGTAGTATCATTTACCAGCAGGTCTACATTAAGGTCACCACACACAATTGTTAAGTCATACATGACGAAGGTAGTTGAAATAAAGTCAAAGACACATTGAAGGTCGTTAGTTTTATGCGGATTGTAAATACAACAAATAAGGATCTTCGTCCTGCTGTCAGATATCTTCACACATATGAACTCAACCACAGTGTTTTTGGAGGAGTAGATTACCTCAGAATTGTATGTAGTTTTCACATAAATTGCAACGCCACCTCCACGTTTATTGATTCGATCAACACGATGTAGTTTTAAGCCAGGTACATCAACACTTGTATCAGAGAGACTGGTGTTGAACCAGGTCTCAGATATATAAATAGCGTCAAGAGATGAATTTTGAAAAACATTTTTAACATATTCATGTTTGATATTATTTAAGCTTCTTGCATTGAAGTGGACAACATTGAAACCAAAATGTTGTTTGCAAAGTATGTCCAACAGTATCTTATGATTTCCGTCAACACAGCTCGACTGTTTAGCAAGAAGTTTTTTATTACGCTTCAAATCGAGAGCATACTGTAGAACAGAGCGCCTGGGTATTGGTAAGCTTTCATGAACATAAACGTTTCCATAGCCAGCTATTTCCACGTCACTTAAGGTCAATGAGCGGTGATTTTGCCGACAATATGTCGCAACTGCACGTAATAATGTGGAGCGATCATGTGCAGATTGGAATTTAACTACTATGGGTCCATTATTATTATTTTTAGCTTTCTTAATTCGGAATATATTGCGCAGAGAGAAAGAGTTACTACACTAACAATAGTACATATTTTTTCATAAATAAATGTTTAAGAATTATGTTGAGGATTTTTTGGCCGAACCGGATCTCCAACGAACACCTGTATAGGAGAACGGGCCAAGAACCTATAAACATCACTATCCGAAGTAGAAAATGGCAATGAATTGGACATACCCTACGGCGCGATGACAACTCCATTGCGAAATACGCCATGCAGTGGAACCCGCTCACCCAAGCAGCCAGAGCAGCAGGACGCCCTAGACAAACATGGCGCAGAACAGTTGAGGAGGAATCGCGCGCTCTGGGAATGAGTTGGAGGCAGCTCAAACGTGTTTCAGAAGTCCGAACAAGATGGCGCGCAGGCGTGGTGGACGCCCTTGCCACTTTTCTTGGACACTAAAAGCAACGGTGAATTCCATGGTGATATGCTATGTGTAATTTTGCCGTCATCTAAAAGTTTGTTTAAATTATGCACTGCTGGCTCGGTAGCGACAGTAAAACTCACCAATCCCTAAGGATTTGGATCGGGCGAAAAAGCGTTTATTTAATTATTTCTTTCTTAAAACTAGTTTACAACTAATTTTACCTACAATAATCGTGGCAGCAGCGACAGTAAAATTCACCAGTCCCTAAGGATTTGGCTCGGGCGAAAAATCGTTTATTTAATTATTTCTTTCTTAAAACTAGTTTACAACTAATTTTACCTGCAACCAGTAAGAAAGCTATATTCGGCCTGGCCGAATCTTAGATACCCTACACTTAAAAGTTTTAAAAAAAGTGCCGAAGCTAGGATGGGGCGGGGGTGGCGGTTCACTCTGGACGGCACAATGTCGGGGGCGGCAGTTGTGGAAATCAAGTATTGACTTATTGCTTTCTAGGCATTTTTGGTGCTACAAGTTGATTAACCGTCCCGGGGTCCATGAGACCTAGTTACGCCTCTGTATAAATAGTAGGCGTGGTCATTACCTTTTTCAAAACAAAATAACTAGCTTAGTTGTTTTATAATTGTGTTCATTTAAACTTTATTTCCGTGGTAATAAACTTTTTTTCATACTGCTATACTGTATATGTAGTGTAAAAGTGGGCGGACCGCACCCAGTTTTGATGTAATAATGTTTTTTTGTAAAACAAGTTGTTATCTAAAGTTTTATTCAGGAAGTTTATATATTTAACAATATAACCCTCTTTTGCCTGTGTAACCTAAAAGTGGGCGGATCACGCCCATATTTGGCACATTCACGGATAATGCTACTCTATACCCAGGAATGAAATGTTGTTGTAATAGCTCAAAAACGAACGCTGATATCACATTTTTAATAAAAAATAGGCGTGGCCGTGGACCGATTTAGCCCATTTTCAATACAACCACATGAAACAATATATCTGCAAAGTTTCATCACGATATCTTCATTGGTTCTCCTGTGATCGTGATTTCAACAGACAGACAGACAGACAGACAGACGGACGGACATGGCTAAATCGACTCAGGAGGTCACGCTGATCAAGAATATATATACTTTTCTATACCTATCGTCTCTAGTTCTATGCGTTACACATTTCGTTACAAAGTGAATATACCCTTACCTTAAGGTGTAGGGTATAATAATCGTGGCAGCAGCGGGGCTCGTCTACACGGTTTACGAGCGAAGCTGCGGTGTTACGCTACGGTTTGCGTATTCGGTTATGAAGGCACTTAGACGGGTACCCTGTAGCTACGTCTCTGTTGACGTGTGTGTTACGTGTGTAATGATAACGTACGGTAGGTATCAACGGGAGAGTCGTGGTTGACTAATACAATGTACGCTACGGTTTGCGTATTCGGTTATAAAAGTCGCGGTTGACTAATACAATGTCATACACATTCGGCCCAAACCAGGGATTTGGTTGCTTACAGGAATCGTTGCTTACAGCGATTCGGGTACCGAGTGTTCGGTATGCGGTAGTCGCGCAACCAATAAGAGTTTACTTGTTTACACTTCTGCAAGCAAACCACCGGCCGGTGCCGGGAAAGCAGGCTGGCCATAGTCGGGAAAGCCGAAGCTGGGTGGCCATAGTCGGGAAAGCCGAAGCTGGGTGACCGAAGTCGGGAAGAAGAAAGGAGACAGAAAAGAAAAGAAAGAAAACAAAATTCATCTAAAGCTCGGTTGAGTTTGTGTCGGATCACTTACGACTGAATACCAACTTTTCGGACGAAAGCGGATATCTCTCTTCACTGTGCAATTGCTGCACCTTATATTGAACTGTGAGTACGAAGTCGTTGTGAATTGTATCGGCCGATCGTGCCAACGCTGAAATTCGTCACTTCTATAACCGTTCATACCTAGGGTTGCTAACTATTGTGTTTAAAGATAAGGTTGCCTACTATCGCATTTGACTAGGTATAATGTAATACAAGTGAGATGTTTATAGATATGAGTTGGTCGCCTTATAATAATAATAATCATAGTACTCATAATAAGCATGAATACTTAATATAAAGACCAGGTTTAGGAGATCTTGGTGTACAAAGCACTATAACACAAATTTTGTGTTATAACATTGACCAAGGAACTTTGGGGTCAAAATCTTGATTTTTCTCTTTAAACTTGAGTGGTATCTCTGAATTAACTGTTTCTCCAAACGTATGATTTCTCTTTATTTATTTATTTATTATATTTATAACTAAGCTAAGCAAGCTTTATAGCTTGAAATAATAAATTACAAATTATTATTAACAAGAAATTCAAGAATTTTCCCCTTTGTGATAAACATAAAATCCGCTAGATTTACAACGGCCGAGACCGAATTGAGGTCAGCGCATGCCTTGCGGAGTGGTTCATTCAGGAGATAAGAAGTTTTGCAGATGCAAGAATTCGTGTCCTCTAGAGGAAATGCTTGGGATGCTGATGCCTATATTGCTTAAGAGATGAACCGAGTCCGTGACCCCATGGAGAAGGTTTAGGATAAACACTGAATTTAACATTATTCTCCGATGGGAAAGTGATGACAAATTAATCAATTTGAGTCGAAAAAAGAAACTGGTTTTGAACCGATTCGATCTTTGAGATGTAGCAACCATAGTTAGGCGACCATACAGGGGAAGCATATTACAGTATTGACCGAACGTGTAAAGAATTTTGTTGATGTAAGGATCATCAAATTTTTTTTGCCCAACGTTTAATAAATCCAAGTAGACTTAGGGATCTGGCGGTTATCCGATCAATATGGGCATGGAAACGCAGCTTAGAATCCAACACCACGCCAAGATCCTCAACGATATTTAAGGTTTCCAATTCATGATCACCTATAGAGTAGGAGGAGTTGAAAGAGCTTGATCGCGAGAACGACATTTGTTTGCATTTGCGCAAGTTCAAACTCATGCCATTTATATCACACCATGTAAGAATATTTTTTAGGTCGGTTTGGAGCAGTAACGCATCAGATCCATTTTTATATGAAAGAAAAAGCTTCAAATCGTCAGCAAACAATAAAGCGTCGCTATGTTGTAAGATCGAAGGTAAATCGTTAATGAATATAAGAAATAAAATAGGTCCGAAGTGACTTCCTTGTGGGACACCAGACTTAACTTGGAATGTATCAGATTTCATCTTTTGCAGTAAAACAGATTGCGTACGGTCAGTGAGATACGAATCCAGTTTAATAAGCTCACTGGAAATCCAAATAGTTTCAATTTCATAATTAGAATGTTGTGATGAACAACATCAAAAACTTTGGAGAAATCCGTATAAATGACATCTGTTTGCATACCGCATTTAAAGCCATTTATTGTCTTAGAAACGAATTCCAGAAGATTAGTTGTAGTAATTTCCCAGGGCGGAACCCATGCTGAATCTCCGAGATGGATGAATAAACATCGCGGGAAATCTGAGAGTTTAGGTAGAGTACTTAGCTTTGCAATAGCACGATAATTAGAAATGTTTGATCTATTCCCAGTTTTGTGTATAGGAATGACATAAGAGGCTTTCCATACTGCTGGAAAGTAGCCAGAGTGTAGTGATTAATCAAAAATCAACGTTACTGGGTACGCTAATTCTTTAGCACCTTAATGCATGATACAAGCTGGAATATTGTCTGGCCCTGGATTGTAATTTAGTTTTAGATCCATCAGTTCTTTCAGAACAATATTCTGGTCAACGGTAATAGATTGCATATTAGGACAATTTGACATTGAATACGGATAATTTGTTATGTCATGTCGTACATCACGATACGTTGATTTGAAAAATTTTGCAAACAAATTGCATGTGCGCTGAATATCATTAGATTCTTCATCATCCAAATACATTGTAGGTGGAATCATGCTACATTTACGTTTAGTATTGACAAAGGTCCAAAAGGACTTTGGATCGGCCTTCAGGTTAGCCTTGACTCGTTAAATATAGATATTATATGAGAATTGAAGACTTCGGCGGTATCTATTTCTCGCACCAATATATTTTATATAACAATCAATTGACCCATGTTTGATGAAGATTTTGTAAAACTTGGTTTTAACATTGCGCAGTACACGAACTTCATTCGTAAACCAAATTGGTCCATAACAAATGCTTGTGCCACGTAACGGCACTGCAGATTTAATGCACTCACCCAAAACTAGATAAAATGGTGCCACAGCGGTCGATATTAGAGGGTGATGAAGAATCTTGTAAGCCTAAAATTAGATCCCAGTCAATATTGCAGATTTGACTTTTCAGCATAGTTTGTTTTCCTGAAGTTGAATTCCTTTTGATGGCAAACTTTCCTGGTATGTCGCTGTTCAGATCGGCCTGCCAACTGCAGTAATAATGTTGGATGATGTTTATCCTCCGGACATACAAGAGCATCAGTACGGGAAATATTAATGCCATCTTTGTCATCAGTAAACACTAGGTCAAGTGAACGATTATTTTGATTTATTTTGATGTAATTAACTTGGAATATTTCACAAGCCATCAAAAAATTACAGTTAGAGGTATCATATGATGGTACCAGAACTTGAGAATCATCAGGGTCAATTCTCCAAGAAACATGAGGCAAGTTGAAGTCACCTAGCACAACTAGGCGCTCTGTGTTTAACAGATTATTACTTAATTTGCATATGCAATCATAATGCTTCTGGTATATTTCCAACCCAGAGTTGGGGGGAATATATGAACAAGTGATATAAAATGATAGGCAGTTCGCCTTTACGAAAATGCAGCATAAATTAATATAAAGATTTTCATTCAGATTATCATTTAGCTTTCTTGAATAATAAGAGGATTTAACTGCAATAAGGACACCGCCACCTCTTTTTAATTCGGTCTGAGCATGGTTTCTGTCTGTCCGATAAATCGTAAACAGCGGTGACAAAATTTCTAAATTGAAGACATTTTCCGTAAGCCATGTTTCAGTCAATGCAATAACATTATAGTTAATATTGAACGATTTCAGATAAAGCTCTTTAAGTTTTGAGTTAAGACCACGAACATTTTGATAAAGTATAGAAATAACGGAATCAGTTAGTTCGCTGGAGCTACTGGATATATTGAGTTTCTTGGATCAGAACGTACTTGAGATAATGAAGAAAAATGCTTAACCTGAGTTCCAAAAGACCATAATGAAGCATAACTTTATTTAACAATTGTTCTGGAAATCCTAATTTAAAATTGACATGACTCAGATTGACCAAAGGAGTGTCCTTTTTTACGAGCCTATAGTATTTTAAAATCGAGGTCTGCACTCCCAATTTTTTGGATAAGTGATCGAAGATATTCTCCGGAGTAGTATCATATTTAAACTTTGAGATATGAACCCATCTATTTCTGGGTAAAACATTAAATTCAGTTTCAGTGTCAGAACCAAATACTTTGCGAGTGTTGGAGCGCTTGTTTTTATTCAGTCCATTATTGTTTTTCACTGTCTGCAAACACTCATTATTATTAACGGAAGATGAGGAAGCATTCTCACAAACAGAACTAAAAGAAGAGGTAGACTCCTTCTCTTCAAAAACGGGAGAGAGAGAGTTTACTTCACTTTGCTTAAGTTCATGCAAAACAGAGTTGACAACAGCACGTTTAGAAACCTGTTCTGAGCGATTCACATCAGCTTGCTTTATTACATTTTTCAGCTTGCGGGGGCGAAGTAACAGGGCGAACAGGGCGAAGTAACAGGTTTTACAATGCTCGAGTCTTCGTTTTCTGCTGGTGAACAGTTAACTTCACCTTTTACATGATTTAGAAAAAGTTTTTCTAATTTTATTATTTCACCTTTCATATCATTAATTACAGACAAAATATCGGAATCACGATTCAAAAGCGATACACATTTCGAGAAAAGCATTTTGCAAGAAAGAAGCAAACTATTGTATAAAAATTTAATTAAAAACGAAAATATAAAATTTATACAGAGAGCGTATCAGTATTCTTTAACTTCATATTAATGTTTAAGTCTCTTGAAGTTGCTAACGTTTCAACAATCGCTTCCGACGTTGAGTTACTCCATCATTTGGCCCAAGTTACTAATATTTTTGAGTTCCCAGATTATTGGCATATTCTAGGCCCTTGATAGTTTCCCTGAAGATTACTTTGGGACTTCTCCCAATTCTTTTTCGCTTAAAATTCGAGTGTATTATGTCCTACCCTATTGCACCATTCACAATAAGATTGGTTCCTTTGAATTCCGTTTGCTGGATTCGGCTTCTGCTTTCCATACCTCTGTTTCTGCCAATTCTGTTGGTCTTGGTTTGGTTGGCAATTTTGTTGGACTTGGTTTGGTTGCCTTTTTGATGGGGTCGTTTCCATTGCTGATTTTCCTGTCTCCGGTTATTGGGCCTTTGATATGTTTTATTCGTCCCACTTTCTTAGCTTTCCTTTTTGTGGCTATTATCACATCTCCAGTTTGCCTTGTGTCCATATTTTAAACACTTTTGGCAATACGGTGTGTTTTTTTGGAACAAACAGTCTTCCCTCGTATGCCCACGTTTATTACAGAATGCACAAATTATTCTACCCTGTAGTGCTCCCGAAACGTTTGGCATTTCCTCCGGTTACAGAGCTGATGTTTGTTTACAGCGCTAAATCCTGCTAATTAGCAGCAGCCCTAATCTTCGGACATGAAATCACAAATGTTGCCGGCAACAAATGTTTCATGCAACCTATTAATATTCTTTCTTCTCTATTCGTTCTCTTGTATGTATAAAACACAACGCAGCATCAAAAACGAACACAAGCAAAATCTTATGGGATCAACAAAAACGCCTGGGGCGGCCTCAAAATAGGTTTTTGTATGGCTTCAAAAATTTCCCCTCAAAAGTGGGGTTTACATTTTATTATAAAAATGTTTTATTTCAAAAATTGCAACGAAAAAAACTGAAGCTGCATTGTGCTTGAGGCCGTAATCGTGATTTCCACACACAGGCAGGCACAGGTTAAATTGACTCAGGACGTAAAGCTGATCCAGATTATATGTATCTGGCACGCCTCCTTTAATGCGTTACAAAGGGTAGCTCAGTGTATACAACCAAAGAATATACAATATATAGAAGGCGCATCTCATACGAATTTTTGAACAGCAAAATTTGCTCCGTGGACGTAGCCGTACGTCCATGTTGCGCAACATTGAGTAATTTTTTGTGTTGCTACGCATTCTCTCTATTCTCTTCTCATTGTTTGATAACTTCGCGGCAATTTCGTGCTATTTGCTTCTCATTGCCATTGCTTTGTTTTTGTATAAATACAAATCGGGTTCGCTTGTATTCCTTCATAAATGATTATGCGTAAGAAGAGTTGAGCGATGGAATCTTGTATGTCAAAGGAGGCCAGAATGAAATGATGAAATTGTGGATAAAAGCATAGGTTGAGGGAAGAAGGAAATTTGACTTCTTTTTGGTTCCTTTATAACAAAAAATCAGGTGCTTACGTCTGTCTTGATTAAGCTTGGGTTTTTTTCGCTTTATTATTTTTAAGTTATTAAAGAAATTTTGTTTTTTTAAAATTTTGCCGGCATATTTAGTATGCTTAGTATTTTAATTAGGTTATTGGTAATTTGATGCACTGAGCTCAATGCAGGGTTGATTTCATTTTATTCACAACCCATAGGCAATGAACAATAATAGAACTAAAAACATAAATTTTAAAAATTTTAGTCTTTAATTTAATTTTAATAATGGTTTTGGACTCTACAATAACAAGGTATATTCCTACATGGTCAGGCAGAAGCACTTCAGTTGTTAGTACAAAATAACATACACAAAGTCGATCTTCCGATTCCTTCGTATAACGTGTTCAATGTGTTGATATACCGACTAAAGTATTCTTCTTCTTAAATCTTCTGCCTATACAAATTCTTAAACAGCACGCTATGCTCGCAACGTAGATCGCGTCAGCGCTTTTCAAAGCTTGGGCATCGAAAAAGAAGCAGAACAAAGCTAGGAAAAGCAAAATATCTTCCAAAAACCTTAAAATGCAAAATTTAACACAAATCCAGACGAATCGCACCGTTCTTCTCATCGCCCGCTGTACTCCACAAATTGATCGTTTCTTTCTTTCACACTTTGTGTGGCATACGAATGCTAGATCGATCTTCTTACGCATATTTGCTTGCATTGTTAGTGCAAAATAACAGAAGCAAAGTCGATCTTTCGCTCCCTTCATACTCATTAAAAAGATCTTCCGAACCCCTCACTCATTAGTAGATCATTCAATTTTGCTTTGTTATCAGCGCTGAGAAAACCGAAGCATGGCAAAGAGAGTAACTTCGCGAGTAGTGAAGCTGTTTTCACTCATTTGCTTACACCCGCTGCCTGCGACCGACCGCATCTGTTTTGAAAAATTTGAAATTTTGAGTCATGCGTCTTCTATATTATTACATATTCTTTGATACAACGTTATCATTTCGTGTGAAGGGTATAAAAACATGCAAATTGGAGCCTCCGGTCAGCAAAAATTTGAACCATTTAAACCAAAATATTACTCAATATCATTTAACCTTCTGATTTATATTGGACTACTAAAAATTACAGTTGATACTTTCTGTAAAATATGAAGTAAAAAAGTACTAGTAAAACTGTAATCTAGTAATCTGTATATATTGTACAACATGGGTGGCCAACTTTTTTAGCCGCCGGGCAAATTTCGGAAATAATATTTCCTGCTGGGCATCTAATTATTTTTTTGTTACTTAAAGTTTAGATCTTCGACATATCTTGCTGTATTTCTTGCTGCAAATCAAAAACTCTTTTTAACATTTTGGCACGTATGAGCCTTCTTACTTCTGCATAAAATCATAATCTGAGTTTATAAGCTTTAGAAATTCTTGGAACTGGCGGTGATTTAATCCATTCGACTTAATGAAATGCACTGTTTTGAACATTACTTTCATGATATGGTCCATTTTGAGGGACTTAGAACATAAATTCGCCTGATGAATAATGCAATGAAAATGTAAGCAAAATGTCCATTGAAGCATTACCGACTTTGGAAGCCTCGTTTTCAATTATTGCTCAATTGCTGGAGCACCATCCGTTGCTAAGCCCGATAAGTTATTAAGTTGAAACGAAAAGCTATTTAATGTCGATTTAACTGCCTCCAACAAATCCCCCGACTTAGTGGTGTCCTAAAGTGGATAAAATGCTGCTAATTCCTCTGTCTTTGTAAAATGGACATCAACACCCCTGATGAAGGAGAAAGAGTAGCCCCATATCGACAGAAAAAAATATGAACTGGGAAGCATATAGCGAACATTTAAGTAATCTAGTCGATATAATACCCTCAAGAGTCTACACTAAAAACAAATTGGAGCTTGCAACGGAGTTCGTTGGCCGCTCCATTATTTCGGCCTATGAGGACAACTGCCCGCTAAGACCAAGAGTGTAAACAAAAAAAACACCATGGTGGAATGGGCATCTAGCAAACCTTAGGAAGAAAGTTAGGAAGTTGTTTAATAAGGCCAAACGGAACAACGATTGACCTACTTACACGGCAGCCCTAACTGAATACAATAAGGAAATCAGAAAAGCCAAGACAGTACTGTAACAAGATCTCAGATGTCCAGTTGGGGTGTCGCCTGATAAAGATTCTGGCTAATGATAAAGTCACCCCGATTGGAACACTGTGCAAAAATAGTGGTGGCTTCAGTCTCGGCAAGAGAGAGAGCCTGGAAACTCTGCTCATCACACATTTCCCGATTTCAGTTATTCTCAAAGAGCCCAATTACCCTCCTGGAGGGCGGGTTAGTCAACCATCCAGGGAGGATTGGAGATTAGGGAATCGAATCTGTAGCAGACATGCAGTTAAGTGGGCCATTTCTTCTTTCAGGCCTTTTAAAGCTCCTGCACTGCTGCAATATGGAGCCGATTCTTTGGCACCAATATTACACAAAATCTATAGCTGTAGTCTTGCTTATGGTCACATCCCATCAGCTTGGAGAACAGTATTAGTTAGGTACTTACCTAAACCAGGCAGGAATGATGGGTACAATCCGAAATCTTTCCGCCCCATAAGACTAATGTCCTTTGTTTTGAAAGGACTAGAAAAACTAATTGACAAATTTATCAGAATTGATATATGTACTACGATTTAAGCCCCTATCTAATGAGCAACATGCTTATGCCGAAGGGAAATCTACAGAGACGGCGCTAAATTAAGTGGTGGAGCAAATTGAATGAGCAATATCCTCCAAGGAAATCTGTGTGATTGCTTTCCTGGATATTAAAGGGGCCTTCAATAACACGTCCTTTGAATTCATAGGCACCGCTCTCTCTAACTTTAGGGTACCACCCTTCGTGGTGAGATGGATAGAAAACATGCTCCCCGGCAGGATCATAAAGTAAAAAATCGACGAGGTGACCCTATCAGCGACTACCACGGTGGGTTGCCCACTAGGTGGAGTGCTCTCCCCCCTCCTATGGTCAATGGTAGTGGATGATCTTCTCAAAACGCTAAAGTCGTTGGGAATCCACGCCATTGGGTATGCAGACGATATAGCAGTCATCGTCAGAGGGAGGTTCGAGGAAACCGTATCGGAGATCCTTCAGATGGCACTAATTGAGGTACAAAGATGGTGTAACAACGCTCAACACTCTGTAAACCCGAAAAATACAGTGATTGTGCCTTTTAGCTATAGACGGAAATTAGTCGGTCTAAAAGAACCTCATCTATATGGAGAAACAATACTATTCTCCAAGAGTGCGAAATACCTAGATGTGATCCTTGACAGTAAACTATTATGGAATCCCAACATGGATCGCATAATAAACACGGCTACCCAGGCCTTGTGAATTTATAGGAGGATATGCGGAATGAATTGGGGATCAAACCCAAATCAATTCTAACGCTGTACCACTTGATAGTGACATATGCGGCAATAATATGGTGGACGAAAACAAAGGAACTGTCCATAATACGAAGGTTGGAAAGAGTGCAAGGACTGGTAGCCATCTGCATGACGGGTTGCACTCGATCCACACCAACGGCCAGCTTAAACATCATACTAGGCCTGGTCCCATTACACATAAACGTACAGATGGCTGCAAGGCTGAGCATGCATCGTTTGTATCACTACGGACTGTTAAGTGGGCCAATGTACTCTAAAGGCCATTTATCAATCCTCAGAGCTCTGGAGCAGACTGGAGAGTTTGGAATGCCCTTAGATGAAACTCTACCAGTTTATCGCTTCCAGAAAAACACGAGTATGTATGGTACACAGCTGGCTCCAAGACAGATGAGGGCACAGGGTCCTGCGTCTTTGACGCCCAAGTTAACGTCTGTCTTTTAAGCTGAAATCCTAGCTATTAACGATGGTGTTCGGCTCATGACCCGCATACACATTCGAAGGAAAAACATAGTAATTTACACAGATAGCCAGCCTGCACTAAAAGAATTCCGAACTAGCTAAGAGGAACCGGGTAACCTTACATTGGATACCGGCGCACAGGGGTTTTGACGGCAATGAAGAGGCCGACAGACTAGCCAAGTCTGGGTCGGCTGAGGCCGACCTGAACCTTGTCAGGTCCTTGTCGGACCTGAGCCTTCATTCGGAATAAGCAAATCCCTATTTAAACAATTAATGCAAAAATGGACACTAGTGGAGGCAAACAAATACTTGGCCCAAACAATAGGACAGAAATGCACAAAACTGTTCCTACCACAATACTCTCTACTAATCTCTAAATCCCTCTTGAATATGGACAAGAGGTGTATAAAAACCTTGGTAGGATTCATTACGGGACACTGCAACTCGAGACATCATCTGAACAAGATGATGCTGTCGAGTGAGACTCAGTGTAGATTCTGCATGGAGTCTATTGAGTCGTCCCTGCACTTAGTCTCTGAGTGCCAGGCTTTTCACAGTATCAGAAGGTCAGTCTTCGGGAAAGAAATAATGGAGCACTCAGAGCTGGCTAAGTTAAGCCATTCACAACTTATGACATTCATAAGAAAAACTGCAGGGGAACAACCACTCTAACTGTTTATTCGTAAAACGGCAGTTGCAGGTTATTTGTTTTTCTCCGTAAATTTATTTCAATGTTTCCAAATCTTACTGAAGCTTTTGGAAAAATTGTGGCGGCTGTAAATATGGGCAGTGTTAAGCTTCGTAAAATTTTTAGAGTGAAACCTAAAGATTCTAGTAAGAATTTGACAATAGTTGCTAAGTTGTCGTCACCTGACGAGCGCATTAACTTTCTCAAAGCTATTGCGGGGTTTCGAAAGGAAAAAAAGCGTCAGTTAGTGCTTGGTGATCTTGGCTTTATTGGCGACCAAAGAATTTTCATTCACGAAAGCTTGACGAAGGCGAACCGTGGTGTTTTGCAGTATGCCAACTTGAAGAGAAGGGAGCATCTGCTATTTTCTGTGTTTTCGTTGCGGGGGAGTGTTTTCGTCCGGTCATCAGCTGATGGTGATGCAAAGCTGGTTTGTGACAGGAGTTCTATTGATCGTGTCGCTGGAACGTAGAATACGACATGTTAAGTTTATATTTTTTATATCATTTGTTTAATTGGCTTTCATTTATTACTGACTTTCTATATGTGACTTTGCTTCTACTACTGCTTTATCTTTCCTCGCTCTCTCTCTTTCTCTTTCGACTTATCCTTCTGCTCTGGTTAAGAGGCTGTGCCTTTGTCAACCTGTCACTGTTTGAAGTTGCCTTATTTGTGTCGGTTTTTGTCACTTAATGGCGTCGGGTCTGATGGTGTTATTAATTGTTATAAGGCCATATTGCGTGTCTTCTGTAATCAATCTTCTGGCTTGAATGTTGTACATTTTAATGCCAGAAGCCTGAATGGCTTGAAATTGCATTATGCTAGGTACATTTTTCAGGGTTCTCCTGTTGATGTTATATGTGTATCGGAGACGTGGTTCAAGCCAGGGGTGCCTGATTCGTTGTATTCTTTGGATGGTTATAGGCTTTACAGAAATGAAAGATGCGATAAAAAAGGTGGTGGGGTTGCTAGCTATTGTAAGAGCTCTCTCAACTCTAGATTAGTAAACAAAGGCAATTCCTCTTGTGAGTTTTTAAACATTACAAAATTTGATAAAAACACTAAAATTTTGGTTTCGTGTGTTTACAATCCCCAACGCAATATTAGTACTGAACCCTTGTTTTGTGATCTTTCTACTAAACTTGTCGATTTTGATTTTTTTGTTGTATGTTGTGATTTTAATGTTAATTTATTGGCTAATGTGTCTGTTACCACCGATTTTTTGCATTGTGCCTCTATGTGTGGTCTATCTGTTGTTAACTCTGACTTGCCAACTAGATTTGCAACTGCTTGTGAGCCTAGTCTGCTTGATGTTTGTCTTTTGGCTGATCGCGCTCTTCTCCTTCGTTATGATCAAGTGTCGTTTTTGTCTGACCATGATCTCTTATATGTCTGTCTTAACATTAACTTTAATAGAGCCCAGATAGTCAAGTTCAGTTATTATGATTTTAATGCAATTAATTTTGATTTGCTGTTTACCGAATTAGCTTCTAAATGTTGGAATGACATTTGGTTCTTTTGTTGTATGTCGCGATCGCAATTTGCAGTCAAGCTTTCTATTTCTTGAAAGCCAAACCAGCAACCACCGCACTTTGCTTGGTAGCCAAAGCTTTAGTCAAGCCTTGGCGAGTCGAGTCAGCAACCAGAGCGTTTGCATTGGCATGGATCGTGGAAGCTAGCGCTCGGTAGCGAGTTTCCAAACCATAAAAATCATAGCTCTTTGCAGTGACCATAAAACGCTTGTTTGGAGGAAATAATAAAAACGATCCAAAACCAAGCGCGGAAGAATTAAATTGGAAGCGATTTAATTCTGTCGATATTGATATTTCGCAATACAAAAATTGCGAAATACTAAAATCACAGAATAAGGGAAATTGCGACACGCGCCAACACCGACCCACCTTGGCGCGGCCGACGGGTGCGTCGACCAAGCCAGAGTCAGAACCAGAAAAAGATTCGAAGAGAGTCTTGTGTGAGTTCCCAGTTGAAGAAGTCGTGGTTTAGCGCGTAAAAAGTCGCGAATTAGTTATAGTCAGAAGTGTAAATAGAAAAGTAGTAAGCTATAAAAGGAGTGTTAAGCCTTACGAGTAAAATTGTTAAGTATAAAGTTAAATACCAACTACTATAATACAAAAACAACAAACATCAAACTGTGTACTAAAAAATAAAGTAATCTAAAACAACTACAAAATAAAATAATTACACACTTAAACAAGGGCTTTCACTCGTTGTCCAGAGGACGACGGAATAATAGAACTAGCTACAACATTTGGCGCAGCCGGATTTTCGAGCCGAGGATCGCTCGAAAAAGTAAAAGTAAGTAGAATAAAGTAAGAAAGTTAATAAGCAGTAGCTTAGTTAAAATAAAGTGAAAAAAAAAAATTTTAAATAAAATAGGAAATTTAAAAATACAAGTAAAAAAGTTTAGCTTAACAAAAAACACAGATAAAACAAAAATTGAAGTGGAAAGTAAATTGAGAATAAAATAAATTAGAACACGACATATATTTAAATGAATTTCAATAAATAAGATATAACATTTTAAGATAATAAGTTTAGAAATAAAGCGAAAAGTGAAATTATTGAAGTGATCAAATAAAACTAAAATTAAAAAGTAGGACAAATAAATGGGGAAGAAGAAAATTAATTAAAGGATTAGAATAATCTAAATTATATTATGTTAAAAATATATTACAATAAAATTTTATATATACCATAATAAATTTTCTCAAGCCACTGGCATAAATCTGCCGGCGTCATAACTCAATAAAATAAAAGTCTTAGCTGAGGCCGATGGCATACTCTGCCGGCCAAGCCAAAGATTTTATAAATCAACAAAAATAAAACTAATTAAGTTGTTAATTTATTTAACAACATTTACATTAATTTTCAGCGTGGGCAGTCGGTTCAAGTTCCGAATACCAACAAATCAGCATACATCCTGGTGAAAAGTACTGGTTCATGTGCTAGTTATCTTTCGTTAATGCCAGTAATCAACAGCAACGACATAACGTCGCCAACATTAACTAATGACGAGTTTTTGCGATTTTTTTTAAATTTACGATATTAGTTACTGTAAGTAGCAAATGGGCGAAATTCAGAATAATTTTACTAACTTAAATAGATTCTATTTAAAGTGGTAAAATTCAAATGATAAATGCAAATTGTTAAAACAGGAAACCAATCCAATACTAAAACAAAACGCGTAAAGTATACGGTTAAGTTGTATAGTTTCGGGTGTGTCTTAGACGTTTGACTTCAAAGTACATTGTTAAATAAATTTTAACATTCAATGTAGTTGATTTCAAAGTCGCACATTTTAAGTTGACTGGTTGATAATTAATTTTATAATTTTATTCGTCCGTATTTCGTATTTTTAAATAATACGTCCTACATTTGCAAATGTATGAAATTTCAAAAAAAAAAGGGGTAATAATCGGAATTACAAAAATTTAAAACATTAAAAAGAAATTTTTTTTTTTTTTTGGGGTTATTTTGGAGAACCAAAATTAAAAGTTAAACATTTAAAGTAAGGCGCTTAAAGACTTCATATCGGTTGGAGAATCAAAGCAAAGCTAAATTCGTTGTTTCAAAGAACAAGCAATTATAATTGCTTGCTGATGAAAACAATTAAGGATAGCAAGCAATTAACAAAAATAACTGGAGCGAGCTCACTAGGTTAATCGTCCGAATCCGAGATTGCAAACGTTGCAGTTTTGTTGGCCTTTGAAAAATAGAGGCAGGTCGTTCGTCCCATTCTGTGAGGTCTTAAATTACCTCAGCGCAGTCATGAAAATTTTGACGCTTCATCTCTGCTTGAAACAAAGCAGCAGCGAGTTTCAGCGTACAACTAATGAACAGATGTACAGCGAATGTTTACTGCACGCTCGGTAAACGAAAGGAGCAAGAAAGCTAAGCCGGTTAAGGAAGTTGAAACTTCACAATAAAAATTTTAATTGTTTCTCATTCTAAAGTACTATGAGTAGTATAAAGAATTAAACGTTTTATGGAACGATTAACGATAATCGATGTCGCTAAGTAGTCGCTTGAATAAAGTTTTAAGTATGAGAATTGAGAGAAATTACCATAACTGAAATATTAATAGAATAAAAAAAAAAAAAAAAAAAACAACTAAATTATATGTCGTTCGTTTAATTCATGGCCGAGTCATTACAGGAGCAAGCTTACTTAGAATTAGATAGAGCCCATAAAGAACTGAAACGCCAGTTAGGGGAATTTATATCCAGGATTTGGGCGACTTTAAAAGAGACAGTAGGCAACAAGGAAAACTTAGAATTGATAAAGTCTAGAGTAGGGGACCTAAAAGACCATACAAGTGTAGAAAAAGCATACGCCATAGTAGAGGAATTACTTAAATTCCTAAACCAGATAATAGAGAATAAGACAGAAGATTCAAAGACATGGGAATTAGAGTTTAACGCGTTAAGAAATGGATACGACAATTATTTAGTAAATAAAGAGTTTCAGGAAGACTTACTAGCGAACTTAGAAAGCGAGAACGTAAAACTAAGGGAATTATTAGAGAAAAAAGGCTTAACCGAAGAAACATTAAATAGAACGTTAGAACAGGAATCGGCACAAAAATCAAGAGAAGACTGTGTATCCTTAGAGAAGGCGAATTCAAGAATACAAGAATTGAAAGAGGAAAACAGACGCCTAAAACAGGAGATAGCGCTAGTGAACGACCAAACACTATACCATAAGGAAGCTATCCCAGCCATAGTCAATCCAGAGGAGTATAACTCAATTTCATTTCCTGCATTCAGACCATCAGGAACACAATCAAGCAAAATGGGTATCGCAGAAATAGCAAAAATAATAAGCAGTATTGTCCCACTGTTTTCAGGGAGACAGTCACCAGATTTAAGAGGTGAGGTGTATAAGTTCATACAGGCGTGCGAGTTAGCTACACATGAAGCAACTGAAGCAAACAGACCACTTTACATAGAATGCGTCAAACAAAGATTATATGGAGACGCTTATGATCTTGTAGGCACACAACAAGTCAACACTCTAGAGGAATTATACCTAGCGATACGAAGAGTCTACCTACCAACAGCTGCATTAGACGTAACGTTGTCAGAACTCCAGAATTGCAGCCAATTGCACAATGAGGACATCCGGCAGTTCGCAAGACGCCTCAACATGAAAAAAACACAGGCATTGCAAATAGTAAAAGACACATATGAGGGAGTAGGTGACAGCGCACTTGTATCCATGGTAACGACATCGGCAAATAAGGCGTTTAGAACAGGGTTAACAGATGCAACGTTACGAACGCACATGTTAAATGTGAAAGGGAAAAGTATTGAGGAAATGACTGAAATAGCAGTAAACACGCTGGTGGAAATACAAAGAAGTAACTCCATTCATCAACCCAATATCACACCAATATTCAATATGAATTCGATTGAATCATATATAACACCTGCAGTACATAATCACGTGAATTACAAAAGACCAGAAATAAGGCAGAACATCTCGAGAGCGCCACAAGATAAAATAATTTGTTCATTTTGTGATAAACGCGGGCATACGAGAGAAAAATGTTTAACTAGGGAAAACACACCGTATTGTCCAAAATGTCTAACATATGGTCACGAGACAAACTGGAGGTGCAACACCAATGACTACAACAGAAGTGGAGCGAACAACAAAAATCAAGGGCCGAATAATCGGAACCAAGGGAGTCACCAATGGAACCGACCTCATCAAAATTGGCAACCAAATCAAGTACAGTGAACCTGGAACCCAAATCAAGTACAGCCAACCTGGCAACCAAACCAACCCCAGCCAAATTGGCAACAACAGGCACAAAAGAATTGGAATCCAAAAGCAAAAGAACCCCGGGAACCCAAAACCGAAATCCGTTTAAGGGGGTTCAAGGGACTCAGAGCACTACAAACATGCCGAATGGCAAGAATCCAACAATATGTAATTGGTGTAACAGACCAGGACACATAAAAGCAAACTGTGCAGCTAAAAGGAGTTGGGAAACTCTGCAAAACAATCAGCAGGGAAACCGGCAAGGGCCCAGACAAGGCCAGTAAACTGGGAACCCAACAAGAATAGAAATTTAGGGCCAAATGAAGTATTAACCGTACATCCAACATCGGAGGAGATCGTGGATACGTTACAGACTTCAGAAATATTAGAAGCCAATAAAGCTAAAAATAGTGGATACAAATTTACTAGCAGAATAAAAATTATCAAACAGAATGATAAAGCAAATGCTTTAAATGAAACATTCAGTAAAATAATAAATAAAGCGAAGAAAATAATAGAAATTGGAGCAGAGTTTTTAATAATCATCTTGCTAATTATACAATTAGCATGTACATCGATTATAAAAACTATGTTTCTCAATTTTCACCAATACAAAGCAAGGAGCACTAGTCTTAATATAGTAGAATATATTACAGATATAAAAGCACTTGCAAATAAAATAAAATTAAAAGTACTAGAAAAGTTTAAAATTTTTATGTCACTATTACAGCACAAGAAAACAATACGTTCGTGGTTAACGAATAATTTGAATAATAACTATAAAAATACCATTAAGGAAGTATCCAACTGGGATTCAGCCACGTTAAGTGATGTGTTCATTGAACTGCCTTGTGTAGAGGCGAGAAATGGAAAACTCATTTTACTGGTGGATACAGGAGCGGATACAAGCATAGTAAAAGAATGCACATTAAAGGAAGATGCCATTATAAATAGAAAGATTACAAAGGAATTAAGTGGAGCATTTGGAGGCTGTATAACCACAATAGGGTCCACCAGCATATGCCATGATGGGGTACAGCCCTTACGTTTAACGTTACACGTTGTGTCACTTAAACAAGGGATACCGGCGGACGGCATACTGGGTAGAGACAACATGTGGAACAGATCCATTATAAACACGCTCAGTAAAAACTTAACCTTATTTAATAAAAATAAAGAATTTGTAATTAAATTGCCACTACTAGGCATCAAAAATACAGAAAACCAAAATAACAAAAATAGTATAACCATTGAAGCAAGAACGGTTAGAATAACGTCGGTAAGAATTAAAACTAAAGTTATGACTGTGGTAGTTCATAAACAAGAGATTGCACCAGGAGTATACCTGGGAGAAACACTAGCAAATGTGGAAAACAAAGAGGTCAAGGTACCAATCCTAAATTCGACGGCAAAAGATTTCATTCTTAGTGACAACTTTGTACCGAGATTTAGTGATTTCCACAAATACAAGCTAAGTGATGTTTCGGACAATCAATGGACTACCATCAACAGTATAAGTAATGCAGACATAGCGCAACGCATTAATTCTTTAATGAAAGACTTAGGGCCTTATGCTCGATCTGCGAAAGGTACGCTTCTCAGCGTCTCTCTTTGTTATATTCGTTAAACAGCTGTTCAAAATGTGTTTTTAGTATACACACAACTTCGGCTTCTTATAGAAGCGGTACCGCTGAAATTTCTCCTCTGTACAACAACAGTTTACACTCTTCTTACGTATTTACGTTAGAAAAGCTTATTTTGCAACTAACAGAAGCGGGAACGGTGTGCCGTTTCCGTTCGTCCGTAGATCTTGGCGACTGTGTTATTTTTGGTGGTGTTCTAAACACAATGCCTGCCGGCTGGCTTTGGTAAACAAAAAGGTTGATGATATCCAAAAATAATAGAATACAAATATACAATAATATAAATTCAGTAGCTTCCGAGCCATCGACGAGATAGGACTGTATGCTGCGCTGCTCTGATTTTGCTACACCCAAAAAATTATCATTGTTTGTCTTTATTACAAAGTTTATGTGAATTTTCCCTTTATATTAAAAAAATATTATTGAATTATTCAATTTACTTCATATTATAAAATATTATACCATTATCTACTTTATGCTTCAATCACAATGTGCTGGAATAATCCATATATGTATATATATGTCTCAGTGATAATTTAAAAAAATTTCCAATACACACTCAAGAGAGAACAAAATAGGTATAAGAATCACATCACATAATAATCACAAGAAAGAAAGAGACGTCTGATTGTAACATTTGTGTACACCAGATATACAAGTTTTACATACCAATTGACATATAGGGGAAATACGTAAAGCGTAGTTCTCTCAACGAGGCTCATCGTAAGAGTTAGCACTGCTGTTTTAAGAGGAACAGAAACGGAGGTACCGCTACCGTTGTGCAGATCGAGCATAAGGCCCTTAGACTTGGATCCTTCCTTAAACAGAGAGGAAAGAGAATCCATAACGAAACTATGTGCGAAATACCATGATATTTTTCTTTTAGAGGGTGACCCATTGACATACACTCCGGTACTAACGCATAAAATTTCAATAAAGGTGGATCAGCCACCAATTAACCAAAAACAGTACCGAATTCCTCAAACACATAGGGAAGAAATGAATAAACAAATTCATAAATTACTAGAAGAGGATTTAATATCCCCAAGTGTATCTCCATGGAACTCACCACTACTTCTGGGTCCAAAGAAGAGTGGAAAGGATGGAGAAAAGAAATGGCGCCTAGTAATAGATTATAGGAAAGTTAACGAGGTGACAATTAAACAAGTCTTTCCACTTCCCAGTATAGATGAGATTTTGGACCAGTTAGGAAGTAGTAGATATTTCTCCACGTTAGACTTGGCAAGAGGGTACCACCAAGTCCTAATGGATAATGCAGACAAAGAAAAGACCGCATTTAGTTCAACGTTAGGACATTTTGAGTTCAACCGAATGCCTTTCGGTTTAACCGGCGCCCCAGCGACGTTTCAACGTCTTATGAATCACATACTGACAGGACTTCAGGGTATGGATTGTTTTGTGTACTTAGACGACATAGTCGTATATGCAACAAACCTGGGACAGCATGAGGAAAAGTTAACTAAAGGTTTTGAGGTCATTAGGGCAAATAACTTACAGTTAAACATTAGCAAATGCCAATTTCTACGACGAGAAGTCGTATATTTAGGGCACAAGTGTTCAGAACATGGAGCACTTCCAGACCCTAGCAAGGTGGAGGGCGTTAAAAACATTCCGCCTCCTAAAAATAGAAAGGAAGTACAAGCCTTCATAGGCCTTGTTAATTATTATAGAAAATTTATACCGGGAATCGCAAAAATAGCCCTTCCCATTAACAAATTCTTAAGAAAAGACGCGAAGTTCGTCTGGACAGAAAGCTGCTAGAGAGCGTTTGAACAATTAAAAGAATTAGTTATGTCACCACCAGTGTTAGCATACCCAGATTTTTCAAAAGAATTTCTTTTAACTACCGACGCAAGTAATGAAGCGTTAGGCGCGGTCCTTTCTCAAGGAAACGTAGGCGAGGATAGGCCATTAGCTTTCGCTAGCCGAGCGTTAAGCTACACAGAGCAAAGATAATCAACGATAGAAAAGGAATTCTTAGCAATAGTATGGGCTACAAAAAATTTCAGAGCATACCTTTTAGGCAGACATTTTAAAATTTTTACTGATCACCAGCCATTAAAGGGAATAGCCAATTTAAAGGATCAAACTTCTAGACTGGCAAGATTCAGACACAAGTTGTCAGAGTATGATTTCGAAATCATATATAAGCCAGGCAAGAAAAATTTGAACGCAGACGCGTTGAGTAGAATTCCTCAAAATCGTAATGTAGTAACAGCAGTCCAGACCCGCTCTAGAACCAAAGAAATAGAAACGAAGAACCAAGGAAATAGCGAAAATTCAAGAACAATTCCGACGCCTGTAGAACCTGACACTCCAGGCATAACACAAAACGAAAACACAATTTTGTTAGAGAACTCAAAACAAATAGAGACTGTTATCAAAGATTTTCATAATACCCCATCGGGAGGTCACCAGGGAGCAGTGAAAACTTACCTAAGAATAAGGCAACAATATAAGTGGCCAGGGATGCAAAGGCAAATAAAAGATTATGTAAAAAATTGTCCTAAATGTCAAGCGAACAAAAGTTCGAGATTAACAAAAATGCCATTTGATAAAGTCTACATGGACATAGTAGGTATTTTACCAGATACTGTGTCCGGAAATAAGTACATCCTGACTTTCCAGGACGATTTTTCGAAATTTATGGCATGTACAGCTATCCCAGACGCGGAAGCAAGTACTGTTGCAAGAGCTTTCTATGATGAAATAATTACCCGTTACGGAATTCCGAGAATTCTAGTTACTGATAATGGAACTAATTTCATTTCGAAACTGTTCTCGGACACATGCAAATTGTTAGGAATCAAAAAATTGCATATAAGGCCTTACCATCCGCAAGCAAATGGCTCCTTAGAAATAAGCCACAGACCGTTAGCAGAATATTTGCGTAGTTTCGCTAAAGAAGATGGGTCGAATTGGGATCAGTGGTTAACTGCAGCAATGCACGTTCACAACCACACACCCCACATTACGACCAAGCAAACACCGTTTCGCACTTTATTTGGATTCGATACAGAAATGCCGACTAACTTAAAAAGGAAGTGTAGTCCGGTATATAATGCCGAAGATCCGAATAAACTTTTGAAATTCCAAATTCAGAGAGCTCACGAAATAGTGAGGAAACATCAGGAAATGGCTAAACAAATAGCCAAAAATCAATATGATAATAAGTTAAATTTAGTAGAATTTAAGGTAGGAGATAGTGTACTAATTAAGAATCAAACTAGGAAAAATAAGTTTTCACCATTATGGATAGGACCATATAAGGTAGTAAGGATTAAGAGTACAATTACAACAGTTCTAAATATTAAGGGAAGAGAAAAATCTTTCCACAATAATTTACTTAAGTTATATAATACCAATTAAGAAAGAAATATAATTAACTAGACAATTAGGTAGGAATAAATTAGAATCACTTAAAATAAGGAAGGAAGCAGGGGAAATACTGCATAAAAACTAAATTCAGAGAGTAGAAAGTAAAAAATTTTTAGTCTAATCTAAAACTCTTTTATAGATACATAAAAGTTACGCAAACAGCGGCACATAGCAAAACAAACAGAATGATAGAAAAGATTATATGGGTACTACTGGCGGTAACACAAACGGAGGCACGTCTACCCATAGAAGTGGAAAAACTGAAAGAAACACCAATGGTGTTCGAAAGAACCAATCAGGCATTGTTCTAAAAGGATACGTGGACAATACTGACAAGAATACAACGCAACGACTTTCGAGAGATAATTAATGAACTGGAGAGATATATAGATAACATGCACAATATATGTGACAACTTGAATAGACAAATAGAAATAGAAAACTTCAAGGAAGCTTGTCTAAATTTGAATCGGCCGTTAAAAGCCATCGTTAAGCAGTTGAAAAATAACGAAGATATTGTAAATCACCAAGGTATAGCTCAAAAACGGAATAAGAAATCCCTAGAGTTTGTAGGAGAGGCGTTGAACTGGGCTTTTGGAACTATGAGTCAGAAGGACGCAACAGAGATCCACAACCACTTGGAAAACATCTATAACCGACAGGCAGAAACATACAAGATAATGGAGCAACAAGTCACGATAATGCAGACTACATATAACAAGACAGCGTCAGCGCTAAAACAATCAACAAACGAAATAGAGAAACTACAAGGGGATCTATCCAACACCATAAATAACCAAATAGCAATAAACAACCGCAATGAATACAAAATAGCGCAAGTAGACTACCTACTGCGCACAATAGAAATTCAAGCCGCAATACAAGCCAGCCTAATAGATATACAGGGAAAACAGGAGTTGGAATTCCAGATTCTGGATGACTTGTACAAAGGAACACTGCACCCTTCCATACTACAAGCGAGTGATTTGAAGGAGCAAATAGGAAACTTGGACCTAACGAACAAAGCCAAATGGTTAGTAAGTGATGTGTTCAGATTTCATCAACTAGCTAAAGTAGACACTCTAACTACTGAAGGGGGTACATTGATAAAAGTAACAATACCATTACCGGAGGAAGAACTATATACGATATACAAAATATACCAAATGATGATCTTTACTAATACGACATAAGACTTAACGGTTAAGCCGACAACTGAGTACATGGCGGAATCAAAAGAAGAGTGGCAGTTCATGGACTTGTCTGAAAATGATATAGAAGTTGCAACCGCATAATAGATACAATAGGGAAGATGGCAACTACCACCTAGGACACACTGATATGTAGAAGTCGGGGGGAAAAAACTAAGCGGGAGGCATCCAACATGCTAAATAGCATTGCAGCAGCATGATAACGAAGGGATAAAAAGCATATGCAAAGCCACAGCAACCCCAGCAAGCGAGGGAATAATAGTAAAAATGGAAACACCAAACACATGGCTATACAACTTCAGACGAAACAATATATTTGAGACAACGTGCAATACGGGATCAAACACAATATCATTGAAGGGAGTGGGTATATTAACTATAACAGAGAATTGCAAGATACATAACCACAACAGTATAATAGAGTTCGAAGAAAACCAAACACATGACATAAAAAAGATACATGACAAGATAGACCATTCCGAGTTAATACGGTTCCTAAGGGACAACTTGAAAAACGCAACACTGAACACAGAAATCGAAGCCAACCTACGACCAATAATAATAACAGATCACACCAAGCTGAAGCAAGCATTGGAGTCTGGAGAGAAGGATTTAGCAGAGTTGAACGCAGAAATCAAACAGGCAGAGATGACGCAGACAATTCAACTCAAACAAAAGGTTTTCGAGATAGCGGGCCCATCCGCAACACTGGGGACAATACTTCTGATAATAATAGTATTCGTATACATACGGCACAAGATGCAACGACCGATTGATACATCAGTGCAACACGTGGATCGAAGACCAACCATTGAGGTGATGCACGAGTCAACAATCAGGGATGTACGCAAGCACCGAGCAGAGACCAGTGCTGAAGCGTGCAAACACCGAGTAGTATCCATAGCTGAGGTCCACAACGAAGAAGCCAATGCTGAGCGTCAATTTAACGCAAATGTCTGAAACCAGAACCAAGATGAGCGGCTGACATATCACATAAATGAGTTTTAGAATTGTTCTTTACCTTAATCAATAAATATTAGCCTTATAATTATTATAATAAATATTAGTCTTATAATTATTATTATATTATTATTTATTGTGTTTCCCTGTAGTATTCATATATATATATAACGAAAATAAGCACATTATTAGGAGAAGTATACAATGAATATATATATAATAGAATTGACAGAACTTATTATAGGTAGGAGGAAAACTAACATTTTTTTTAAATTCAATTGCACTACTAGTAATTTTACGCTAACTTAAGTCTTACGAAGGTAAACGAGTTACAAGTCATAGACGAGATAGAAGTAAAATAAAACCTAATGCATAACAACTAATAGATCCTTTTCCAAATAAGACAAACTGCTAGGGAAATCGTCAAACGAAAAAAAAGGGGAGAAAAAAAAATAGCGTTTCTGTAACCAAAAACTTGTAAACAATATTTTTGTAAAAAACGAAATTAATAAATAAAGATATAAATTAAAAACGTATTTAACGTAATTGCAACACAAAACTCGAAGACCAGAACAGCAAAGTATACAATAGTCCAATACAGTGTAGGTGTAATAAATAGAAAACAAGCACACAGTCAACAGCTAGGGGAATGCGTTTTTTACACAGAAAGATACATACACAACTGCATTGATAGCATCTATTATCATATATATAAGATTCCTAACAAACTTAATTTAAAAAATTTTAATTTATATGCAATCTAACATTTGAATAACAAATAAAAATTTGAGTTTCACTACAGAAGGTAAGCGAATCCCGAAATTTAACAAGTTAACAAAAGGAAAACTTATAGTACACTACAGTAGACGGCCAATCGGCCAGTATTGTTTCATCCTAACCAACAACTACAACACCAACAACCAACCGATTAACACTTGTTACGGGACTATTTTTTTTTATTTATAAAGGTTAATTTTCTTTCATCTTTACAATACTATTTTCACAACAGGAACGCCCGCTGTCTTGTTGCGCCATCCTCCTACAACAGCTGGTACTACAGGTAGCCCAGCAGATCGTCAAAGCACGGGAATAGTTTGGGTACCTCAGGATCATCGCGGCGCAGTACATACAATAGATTAAGGATCACCCTTATTTTGTCGTGAGTGGGATCCGCGTTGAAGTTCTCCGCTAGCGCCTGGATCACGCCACCCAAATCCTCCCAGTCCCAACGCTGTGCCTGAATGTAGTCCATCAAGGACGTAACATACAAGCCAGCGGGAATTTGTAATGAGCAATCGGATACATAAGAAATCTTCAAACAAGAAATTAATTAAATTACAATAATCTAAACGCGCGGAACGTGTAACGAACATTAAATGAATAATTAAAGTCAAAGCGAACTTCGCGAATTCATACAATATTTCTACGCATACAAATCAAAAAAAAAAATAAAAAAAAAACAAACAAAAAAAAAATGGGGGAACGGTTTTATTATTAGGTAGAATATTCGCGAAAACATCCGCAGGAAATGCAACACGAAACAGCGGATATTAACGAAATATACCCTACATTAAAAACGTATACACACATACGCAGTAAAGTCGTTAAGACTATTTTTAATCATTCAATCTTAAATCGACACACGGTACTTGTTATTTAACTGTTACGTTAAAGACAGTTTATTACATTTACAATTGCAGTCATTAAAATAATGAACACACATGTAAACGCTATGCCTGAAGATTTAGTTCACGCATAGAACACACACGCACACACACTATACATACAAATTCGCACACATGCCTATATGTAGGCATAAAATAATTTAGTACTATGAATACTAATAATAATCAAATTTATTTCAATTTCATTATACATACTAAATGTAGGGCATAGACAAACATATGTCAAAATAAGAATATTGATTAACGCAAGCACTGCAATAAGCAAACACTGCAGAAACAAAGTTGAACGACTGAACACGAGCAAAATGCAGTATCATCTTTAAAACAACTAAAGAAAAAAAAAAGGAGAAATCACCAAAGGTGAATAACTTCAAAAATAACCTAGAGAAAAAAAAAAAAAAAAAAATAAATAACACAAATAATAACAAGATTCTTATATACATACACAAATATAATATTTAAAAGTACAATTACAAATACTGAAGTACACACATACACATGTAAAGGCAATTTTAAACTTAATTAAATTGTAATTTGAAATAGACTATGTAAGTTCCATTAAAAAATTAATGAAATAAAGGCTTAAGGAAAACACAAAATTTTTTTTTAAGATTTAAATAAGGAAAATACATACTTATAATAACAATACCAAAATATATATATATAAAATCTTAAATAACAAATAAAAAGATAAGATAAGTAAAATAATTGTACGAATTTTATTCAATATGATTGAAAATAATATTGATAGCTAATATGCAGCAAAATGCTATTCCACAAAATTAACTTAAAGAACTAAAATTGTTACACTGTTTAGAAATCACGCAGTGGAATTTTATGTAAAATTAGAATAGAGAGAAATTTTAGAACTGGTAAAAATACATACAATATACGTTTCAAATAATAATATAAAATCATAATAACAAACAAATAATAAATAAGATAAAATATTGTGAGTACAAAAAATAGAAAAATTTGTACTCACAATAGTAGTTATAAATAGATAGTTAAATGTAATTACGTATGTATACTAAATAAGGACCCAGCATGCAGAGAAACCGGCCCGAACGTCGATGTACACCCACCACAACATAAGAGACGCAGTCATACTACAACCACACCACAACAGGGCGACGAATAGGCGCCCAAACAACTTGAGGAGGAAAGGGTAGCTGTAACATTGTTGCAACAAACAAGCAAATCGTTGCAACAGCATTCAACAACAAAACACGAAGTTACCTTCAAAGAGGTCCTACAGCAGCAACCACGATAAGATAACTAGATAGTAGTAATCTCAATAGATAGTAATCACGAAATCATCGTGAATGAGGAACTCATGATGGCAGCCTAGCTGCATATCCACCCATGACAGCTCTACTTTGAGTCCTGCCAGTGAATCGCGTGCTGCCACGTCGAAGAAGAATCTACGGTCAGGCAAAGTTTCGCCTAAGACAACTTAAGTTATCGCATCATCGATTGGTGGCGACGGTGATAAACCACAAAGTAAACAAACGAGAAGCAGCAAAGGGTTCGCCAGTTCAACCTACTGCGGCCTACTCTTACCTAATACAGAGCCCCTTACAACACAGTCAAAAATAAAATAAAGCATAACTAAAATAATCAGAACGAAAGCATCAGCAGTCAGCTTATGCTGATTTTGCAAAATCTGAACCATCAAAAGCTCAAGCGAACAACAATTGATCCCAATCGTGGGACAGCCGATCCTACCAACATCAAAAACCATCAACAACGACATCGAGTCTACCAACAACATTACTACAACAACTACAACTAAGTCAGCTACCCAGCAGCAGCATTCCTACATAACACTAGAGAAGAAAATATTGATACAACGGGGTGTACATCAAGAGTAGCAGCAACGCCGACTTCAACATCAAGAGTAGCAGCAACGCCGACTTCAACATCAAGAGTAGCAGCAACGCCGACTTCAGCATCAACAGTAACAGCAACGCCGACTTCAACATGAACATTCACAGCAACGTCGAGATCGACGTCGACGTCGACACCACAAGATCGACAGCGACGTCGACGACCAAAATATATTATAATATATTCTTATTATTATTAATATTATTATCATTATCACACTTGTATTAAATTAAGAACACAGCAAAACCCAGCATAAGACAAGTTTGAAGTTTTATTGAGCCTATTTTTGTATAACATTATAATATTATTAATTGAAGTAACAAATTGTAAATAAAATTAAAGACAATAACGTATTGTCTGGAAAACATGTAACAAAGCAGTATCCCACTCAAGAATAAAGAGATAAAATGCTGTTAATAGTAACTTGAGTATAAAAAATCAAATAAAGATAAAACAATAAACCACCAACACAAAAACATAAATGTACAAGAAAAATTTAATATCGTTTTATACGATACTAAATTTTTCTTTCCCTAGGGTGGAGGGATGTTGTATGTCGCGATCGCAATTTCCAGTCAAGCTTTCTATTTTTTGAAAGCCAAACCAGCAACCACCGCCCTTTGCTTGGTAGCCCAAGCTTTAGTCAAGCCTTGGCGAGTCGAGTCAGCAACCAGAGCGTTTGCATTGGTATGGATCGTGGAAGCTAGCGCTCGGTAGCGAGTTTCCAAACCATAAAAATCATAGCTCTTTGCAGTGACCATAAAACGCTTGTTTAGAGGAAATAATAAAAAAGATCCAAAATCAAGCGCGGAAGAATTAAATTGGAAGCGATTTAATTCTGCCGATATTGATATTTCGCAATACAAAAATTGCGAAATACTAAAATCACAGAAAAAGGGAAATTGCGACACGCGCCAACACCGACCCACCTTGGCGCGGTCGACGGGTGCGTCGACCAAGCCAGAGTCAGAACCAGAAAAAGATTCGAAGAGAGTCTTGTGTGAGTTCCCAGTTGAAGAAGTCGTGGTTTAGCGCGTAAAAAGTCGCAAATTAGTTATAGTCAGAAGTGTAAATAGAAAAGTAGTAAGCTATAATAGGAGTGTTAAGCCTTACGAGTAAAACTGTTAAGTATAAAGTTAAATACCAACTACCATAATACAAAAACAACAAACATCAAACTGTGTACTAAAAAATAAAGTAATCTAAAACAACTACAAAATAAAATAATTACACACTTACACAAGGGCTTTCACTCGTTGTCCAGAGGACGACGGAATAATAGAACTAGCTACAACACTTTGAATCTGTTGATGATAAGCTCTGTGATTTCTTATCTAAATTAATATCTGCTTTCCATAATCATGTTGCATTGCGCTCCGTGAGAGCATTAAACAGTGGCTGTCCATGGTTTACTTCTCATGTTCTGACCGCTTTAAAGAAAAGGAATAAACTGCATTCTAAATGGAAGAAAAGTAGAACGGCTGAGGCGTGGGAGGAGTTTCGCCGAGCTCGCAATGCAGCTACTTTACTATTAAGGAACGCGAAGAAGCGGTACTTCAGCTCTAAGCTTAACCATACCTTAAGCCCCAAGCAATTATGGAAAAATATTAAGAAGCTCAGAATTATTAGCAAAGTTGAAACTAGTTGTGAGTTGGATCCTGATGTTCTTAATGATTTTTTCTTAAACAGCGGCTGCTGCAATCCTGCTGACTCTTCTTCGAGTGATGGCTTACCAACTGTCTCTAATCCTCTACCGTTTACTTCCTTTGCGTTTTCTACTCTTTGTGAGAATGATGTAGTTAACAACGTACTTAAAATTACTTTTAATGCGGTAGGTGTTGATGGGTTGTCCATTAGGTTCATAAAGTTAACTTTACCATTCATTATTGCTCCCTTAACGCATATTATCAATCACTGCTTAACATGATCGTCTTTTCCCACCTTGTTGAAAGTTGCAACAATTATTCCTCTTGCGAAGACTTCATCTGCAGATAAGCCTACTGACTTTAGGCCTATTAGTATTCTGCCTGTGTTAGGTAAAATTCTTGAAAGGATTATGTATTTCCAAATGTCTGCGTATATTGATTTACATAATTTACTATCTCCTCTGCAATCCGGCTTTCGAACTGATCACAGTTGTACGTCAGCTGTATTAAAAATTACCGATGACATTAGGGCTTTTTATGACCAAGATTTCTTAACTTTACTCTGTTTTATTGACTTCTCGAAGGCGTTTGATACTGTGGATCACAATTTGCTCTGCACCAAACTTACTAAATTTTTCAACTTTAGTACTAGCGCAGTTAGATTATTGGTGAGCTATCTTGATGGCAGGATCCAGCGTGTAAAAATTGGAAACAAAATGTCTTCCCCTCAGCTAGTCACTAGAGGAGTCCCTCAGGGGTCAGTCCTGGGTCCTTTACTGTTTTCCATTTTCATTAATGATGTGTTCTCTGTGTGTGAGTATTCATCGCAACATGCTTATGCCGATGATATTCAAGTTTATTTATCGAGGCCTATAAATCTCTTGGAGGATTTGTGCTATAGACTGAATTGTGACTTATCTTCAATCAACAGATGGGCAGCTGCCAATAATTTATGCATGAATCCTTCTAAGACGAAAGTTTTGCCTATCCTAAGAAAGTATAGCGACTTTGGTGATGTTCCGCCTTTGTTTATGAGTTCTTCGCAATTGAGTGTGGTCAGCAGGGCTAACAATCTCGGCATTATACTTAATTCACCATTTACATGTGTTGACCATGTCAATAGCGCCGTGGGTATAATTTATGGGATACTTAGGTGCTTGCGTAGCTCTGCGTATTATACGCCATGTGAGACGCGATGCCGCCTTGTTAAGCAACTGATTATGCCACATATCAACAATTTGCTGTAGTTTATAGTCAACTTGACTCACAGTCTCAGCATAAGCTTCTTGTGGTATTTAACGCTTGTGCTAGGTATGTATATGCAATCCGTCGCTTCGATCATGTTTCGCTCTTTAGTGAAAGTGTTTTGGGATGTGGCTTATGTACACACCTTCGCATCTTTAACATCATGTTTTTACATAAGCTAATATATACCCCCAATCCTCCATATTTATATGTAAAACTTGTTTTTTTTCGATCATCTAGAGGTTTGAATCTTATAGCCTGTTTCCATAAAAATATTTAATCCGGTTAAGGTGTTTGAAAATCGATCAGCTGTCAAGTGTTTCCATACATAATCCGGTCCGGGCTGTCAAACCGAAAAGAAGAAATAAACATCTGCTGTTTTATGTTTGTTTATTTACGCAGCTATTTTTAAAATTGTGCATCGCTTTAATTTATAATAGAATAAATAAAATAACAATAATATTAAAAATTGTTGAAATGGACCATATCCGCGGCCATATCCCTATATATATGGGCATTTCTGCGGAGTCCGTGCAGGCCGTCAATATTTTCTTGCCAGAGGTCCAGCAGCATTAATTCCGCCCCCATCGACCACAAAGTTCTCTATGTTGATTTCTGCATCTGCAATATTTAAATTTTTAACATTTATTAGATATTATACTTATTTAAATAAACATATTACTTTCGACATAAAACGCTTATATTTGTTTTGACATTTGGCAGAATAGTTTGGTGGCACTTTCTCTTTATCTCTTTCTAACTTATTGGCACTAGAAAAGGAGAAAGATAGTGTGTCTGCAATTCCGAACTTCCAAACAGATTTGCAAACTAAAAACTGAGGCTAAAACCAAAAGCATTTTGGTTTAGCGCTGGAATCGCAACAACAATTTCAAGGGAGTTAAAACAGTTTACGAGTGGTTTCGGGGCTTAAAAGAATTTATTCCAAATTCCTGGAAAAACCATTTTATGGAAAAACCATATTATAGTCCCTAGACACACTTTCCTCAACAGTAGCAGATTCTTCTTCGTTCACACCATCAGACTTTGGAATTCACTGCCCTCGCATATTAAGATGATTCTTCACGAGGTCGCTTCAAATCTACTTTCTCTTTTATATCTTTCTCTTATGTTCTAATTTCCACTGTATTTCTTATATTCTTATACTTCTGTTTATACTTATACTTCTACTTCTACTTGTGTTTTCAATTTTAATTTTAATTTTTATTGTTATTAAGTTTGTCACATTTGTCATGGTTTTAATGTCCTTAGTTTATAAGTATTTATTATTTATTATTGTTATGTTTGTTTATTTATTATTTTTATTTATTGTTTGATTGTTTGTTAGTTTAAGTACATTCATGTGTTGCCTTGTTATTAAGTTTGTACGCTTTTGAGGCACTACAAAAGATTTCAATCTTAGTGTGCATTAATTGTATTGAAATAAATTAAATTGAATTGAGTTGGTGTGTGTTTTTACAAAGTTTGTAATTTTAAAAGTTAAATGTGATTTTGTGATTGTATAAAAGTAGATGTGAATTAATGGTTAGAATTCGCTGTAGTTTGCTGTTTTTACTGTGTCGTGGTTAACTGATGGCAGCCAAGTAAAACCGAACCTATCCGACCCCCCAAGGCTGGAGCCAAGGAGCTCGCAGTCAAGCTTTTAGCTTGCCTCTCCTGAGTGGCCGAAGTCTGCGCCGTGAGAGAGCACGGCTTCGGCAGATCAGGAGAGGCAGCCTGACGAGCGGTGTGTTTGGCGTAAACACTAACAATAGAGGGATGGTACATTAGGCTAAATGAGACGCAGTACCATAGCTGTATAAGCTCATTCATCCTCATATAATAATAATAATAATAATAACACCCCTGATAAAAATTGCTACTTGGGTAGTATCTGCTATATCTGTGGTCTCATCTAATGCTAGAGCATAAAATACAAACTCGGATGCATGACTTTTTAAATTGCCTGCAATACATATGTTTTCCAATGCCATCCACGCGCCTAGTAATAGTCTGACGAGACAAACTTATTTTACAGAAATCTTTTCTGGACACAGATTTTCAACGATGCTCACCTTCCATTCCTTAATCATTTCATCATCTGAATATGGTTTCGATTTTTTTGCAAGTATCATAGCTACTGCATAACTCGCTTTTACGTAGCATGTCAACTGATCCCGCTCTTTAAAATATATTCTGTTGTGCAGAAAGTTCTCTTTTAAGGCCATTTATTTTGTCTTGTCGAAATTTCCCTTTGTACTTCCTTGCATGCTTTGTCTCATAGTGCCGTTTGATGTTATATTCTTTCAAAACGGATACAGACTCGTTGCATATCAACCATATGGGCTTTGTTTTAATTTCTATGAATAAATAATTGAGTGTCCACCTGTCTTGGAAACTTCTTACTTCAGCAATTCTTCTCTTTTTTGTCCGCGCGTCTGTACTAGTTGACACCATTGTTTTTCTCAATAATAAATATTGTTTGTCAAAATAAAACACCACCGCTAATACTGGAAATGTAAGCACTTGTTTCACCGCGACAAAGAGATTGTATAAATTAATTGTGACATAAGGAAAATTGGAGCCAAATTTTAAGTCATTATTCGAAAAACACTATTGATTTGTAAAAAAGTATTACATAAAGCTTTATGGAAAGATTTATCCAAGTTTGCGAAATCTTTGAAAAGCTGTATTGGTTTAGATTGCAAATTGTAACGTGCACAACGTTACAATTAAGATTATTAGAATTAAGATTATTACAATTAAGATCACTAATATATAAGTTAGTAAAATCAAAACAAAGAAAATAACATAAACACAGTCGCAGCGCAGTCGCGGCATTAATCAGCAGAATGCACCAACGGATCGCAGGTTCAAATCCTACCAGCGATCAAAATATTCTTTTTTTTCTCTTTTTAAGAAACCGAGCTTAGGAAACCGAAGATCGCAGGTTCAAATCCCACCAGCGATCAAAACATTTTATCTCCGCATCAATTCGTGTAGTATGTGTGTTTGTATTCTTGTGCAGAAGAAACAACACGAAACCGGTTTCGCCATACATACACATACATGATATACAATAAAAAGATCGACACTGGTAATTTGCGCTCACTGCGTTAATATAATTCACATACCGTTTATGGCAGCCGGCTCATAAAAGGCTCGGCAAAAACATTCAAATTCGAGTTGCGCGGAGTATAAAGGTAAGCCTTGTACTTAAGATTTTAAAACGATCTTGCGACTTCACAATCGGCTTCGGCCAGCAGTAATATTTTTATATATTACTAATCGACTTCGGTCATCGGCGAATGCACTATCATTCGCTAATCGGCTCCGGCCATCGGTGATATTTCTATATATTACCAATCGACTTCGGTCATCGGTGAATGCCTTATCATTCACCAATCGGCGCAGGCCACCGGCGTGCAACAATATTTGCACGCCACCGGTAGGAAAATCCCTTAAACAGGAGATTAACCTAACCAGCATTTTGGTTCAATAAATTAAGGCCTTCCGCCGGGAAGCACTTGAGCTTCCAAGCCCTTACCTGAGACCTTCCGAAGGGAAGCACTTTCGCTTTCCCGTATAGAAATTAAGGCCTTCCGCCGGGAAGCACTTGAGCTTCCAAGCCCTTACCTGAGACCTTCCGGAGGGAAGCACTTCCGCTTTCCCTTATATAGATTAAGGCCTTCCGCCGGGAAGCTCTTGAGCTTCCAAGCCCTTACTTTGGGCCTTCCGTAGAGAAACACGCTGGTTATAAAAACTCCTGCTTAAGCGATTTTACATAGGGAAACTGTACAGCCGTCTGCTGCGTGGCACTCTGCCCTTAGATTCGTGTAGGCAAAAACCACATTCATTGTACGTATCATAGTTATAGAAATTGTTAAGTAGATATAAGGATAAAACCAATACAACCAATCCACCGAGCTGAACTCTGCAAAGAGTCAGTGCTAGACTGTGAAAACAGTCGTTAGAAATTCGTGTGGCGGTTGAATAACTTGGAGGGTTACGAGACCCCTTTGAGAGAACCCTGGACAGACTGAGCCTCATCCAGGCTGGAAACAAAAAAACTCGTTACAAATGGCGCCCGAGCAGGGACTCTCTTCAACAGAGAGTCAGGCACTAACGTTAGAAAGTGCACAAACGCAACCAACACTAAGTATCAACACGGATGCCACAACATCCAACCTAAGCGGGATTTACACTCTCAAAAAGGAGGAGTTAGAAGAACGTCTTAGAGAGTCAGGATTACCAGCAGAGGGAACGGTAAAAGAACTTAGACAGCGACTAAGCGACTTTTTTAAAACGCAACGCGTCGAGAGAGGAATGACCACGGCGCTGAGTCCCCGGTTGACACAATACACACTGGCAACTACGCCACTGGTGAAGACACAACCCGAAGGCAACCCACACAATAACAACACCGTGGACATAATGAACACGGTTAGAAAATGGGGTCTCGCTTTCAATGGGAACCGCCCCCTCAACGAATTTCTAGAAACGATAGAGGAGTTGGCCGATTGCTACAGAATCGAGTATAACCACCTACTCTTACCGCTGAATGAAATCCTGAAGGACAGAGCACGAGAATGGTGGCGTTACAAAAGAAATGAAGTACAAACATGGCGAGAATTCCGAACAGCCGCTGAAAAATTCTTCCAACCACCGCGACACTTACACCGGCTTGAAGAAGAAATAATGCGTAGGAAACAAAACATCCGCGAGAGAGCCAAAGACTTTATAATGAGTCTCATGTCACTGATACGGCAACACCCTCACATGCGAATGGAACAACAAGTAGAGCGAGCATACGAAGGACTCCGCCCAGAATATCGCCTCTATATAAAACGCAATGACTTCCATAGCATTGACGATCTCATGACACAGGCAGAAGAATATGAACATATTCGGGGTGAAGAAACTAGAAGCAACCGCCACTCCAACAACTGCATAACTTCTACACCCTACGCACGAGAAACGCATTGTTGGTCTTGCAAACAACCTTCACACACGAGAAGCAACTGCCGAGGACGAAGACTACTCTTTTGTTCATATTGCGGGACTACAGGAAGACTATCCCGTGACTGCACCTGCCATCAAAATGCAAACGAGGAACCACCAATCGCCGACCGCTTCTACCTGAAAGTCCAATGCAATGGCCATACCGTCAATGCACTCATTGACACCGGAGCTTCACTCACATTTATGGGCATGGACCTGAAAAGGAAGATCAGACGTCAACCAGGCACACATCCAAATATTCCAGTTACGCTAGCGAATGGGAAAATAATCTCGGCCCAAAACCACGGAGAGGTGACCATTAAAATAGGGACGAACCAATACCAACACCAGATATACTTCATGCCAGGAATTACTCAAGAACTAATTCTAGGAATGGATTTCTTAAATAAAATAGGCATCCATCTCACCATTGGCAACCAGGAAATAATACCCAGTGTCACCAACCACCACCCTAGTTTACATACAATAAACCAGAGGCGTGACCACGACTGGGGTGCAAAGAAAAATCCAACAAACAACAAAAACCAGCACCAAAAACCAGCAAAAACAAAACCCAACGACAACAAAACCAAACCGAAAACAAGCCTGACCAAAATACGGGAACACCTGATTCGGATCGGCCCAGCACTATGTACCCGCCTCCGAATACCGAAATCAACAAACACACCGAGTGATACACCAAAATCAACAAACACACCGAGAGACACACCGAAATCAACAAACGCACGAAAACCACCGAAAGGAACCAAACCGAAAACCGTCAACTCAATAAAAAACCAAATGACAAACATCACCACTACACCAAAAGAACATCAGAGAGGGAAAAGGATGGCTACACCAGACTACCATTCGATCGCAGCTGACCACCGATCGCCGTACATTTCAGATGCAGCGACCAGAAGGAGTAGTCACCGCCACAGTACAAGGCGGATGAGCGAAATTAACCCACACCGCCGAATGGAGTGTGATGACCCACAACAAGAGTCACACCGCACACCGAACATGTTACATTCAAACGTTAGAAAAGGAAGATTAGGAGTTAAAATGAAAAGAAGAGAAAACAAATATATATTAATACATAACTAAGTAATAATTCATAAAACCTGTAGACCTAAATAATTTGTAAACTAAAATTAAAATGGAGTAAATTAGCATATAATAAAACAATGGAATTGAATTTTAAAAAAAAAAAAAAAAACTTTTTTTGAAAGGCGAGCTGAGCCCTCGTGGCCAGTAAAAAGTTTTGCATTAGCAAAACGTGCATAAGTCGCTTTCCACCATAAAAACAAAATCTTTTTTTTCTTCTCTTTCTTTTTTTTATATACCATCGTAAGGATAGACTGTAACGTGCACAACGTTACAATTAAGATTATTAGAATTAAGATTATTACAATTAAGATCACTAATATATAAGTTAGTAAAATCAAAACAAAGAAAATAACATAAACACAGTCGCAGCGCAGTCGCGGCATTAATCAGCAGAATGCACCAACGGATCGCAGGTTCAAATCCTACCAGCGATCAAAATATTCTTTTTTTTCTCTTTTTAAGAAACCGAGCTTAGGAAACCGAAGATCGCAGGTTCAAATCCCACCAGCGATCAAAACATTTTATCTCCGCATCAATTCGTGTAGTATGTGTGTTTGTATTCTTGTGCAGAAGAAACAACACGAAACCGGTTTCGCCATACATACACATACATGATATACAATAAAAAGATCGACACTGGTAATTTGCGCTCACTGCGTTAATATAATTCACATACCGTTTATGGCAGCCGGCTCATAAAAGGCTCGGCAAAAACATTCAAATTCGAGTTGCGCGGAGTATAAAGGTAAGCCTTGTACTTAAGATTTTAAAACGATCTTGCGACTTCACAATCGGCTTCGGCCAGCAGTAATATTTTTATATATTACTAATCGACTTCGGTCATCGGCGAATGCACTATCATTCGCTAATCGGCTCCGGCCATCGGTGATATTTCTATATATTACCAATCGACTTCGGTCATCGGTGAATGCCTTATCATTCACCAATCGGCGCAGGCCACCGGCGTGCAACAATATTTGCACGCCACCGGTAGGAAAATCCCTTAAACAGGAGATTAACCTAACCAGCATTTTGGTTCAATAAATTAAGGCCTTCCGCCGGGAAGCACTTGAGCTTCCAAGCCCTTACCTGAGACCTTCCGAAGGGAAGCACTTTCGCTTTCCCGTATAGAAATTAAGGCCTTCCGCCGGGAAGCACTTGAGCTTCCAAGCCCTTACCTGAGACCTTCCGGAGGGAAGCACTTCCGCTTTCCCTTATATAGATTAAGGCCTTCCGCCGGGAAGCTCTTGAGCTTCCAAGCCCTTACTTTGGGCCTTCCGTAGAGAAACACGCTGGTTATAAAAACTCCTGCTTAAGCGATTTTACATAGGGAAACTGTACAGCCGTCTGCTGCGTGGCACTCTGCCCTTAGATTCGTGTAGGCAAAAACCACATTCATTGTACGTATCATAGTTATAGAAATTGTTAAGTAGATATAAGGATAAAACCAATACAACCAATCCACCGAGCTGAACTCTGCAAAGAGTCAGTGCTAGACTGTGAAAACAGTCGTTAGAAATTCGTGTGGCGGTTGAATAACTTGGAGGGTTACGAGACCCCTTTGAGAGAACCCTGGACAGACTGAGCCTCATCCAGGCTGGAAACAAAAAAACTCGTTACAAAATTTATGCAATTTAGATTGCAAAAATATGATTTCGCCTGAAGTTAGGTGATATACTTTATTTTAAAAAATGTAGCTTTGAATATATTGCCAGCAGAGTTGGGCAAAGTTATTAACTAGTTACTTTTCGTTAAAGTTAATTTAACTTCGTTACTTTCACAGAAGCTTTCGTTATCGTTAAAGTAACGAAAGTAAGATCGTTGTTCTGATCGTTATCGTTAAAGTAACGAAGTTACTTTGCAATCGTTAACGTTAAAGTAACGAAAGTAGGATCGTTGTTCTGATCGTTATCGTTAAAGTAACGAAAGTAAGATCGTTGTTCTGATCGTTTTCGTTAATGTAACGAAGTTACTTCGGGTCGTTAATGTTGAAGCAACGAAGTTGTTCTTGAACTAGTTAAAAGAACGAGTAACTAAAAACTTTAACGACGTTACTTTAATGAATTTTAGTTACTTTTATAGATTTAGGTATTTACCGTATAATGGGATTCTGTGAAAGAAAACTTTTTGTTTTGCTAATCTATAGTAAAATTAACAAGACCGATTTTGGTAATTATCTGCAAGAGGTGCACTTAATATTATATAATATTTAAATTTACTATTTATTTAAAAAGTAATTATTTAATTTAATTCAGCATTTAAGACAAAGTATACATATGTTTGTGCGTACATGCATTCACCATACATAAACCATATTACGAATATAATTAATTGCGGATATGTGGTGGATGGTGGTTTTTACATAAGCTAATATATACCCGCAATCCTCCATATTTATATGTAAAACTTGTTTTTTTTCGATCATCTAGAGGTTTGAATCTTATAGCCTGTTTCCATAAAAATATTTAATCCGGTTAAGGTGTTTGAAAATCGATCAGATGTCAAGTGTTTCCATACATAATCCGGTCCGGGCTGTCAAACCGAAAAGAAGAAATAAACATCTGCTGTTTTATGTTTGTTTATTTACGCAGCTATTTTTAAAATTGTGCATCGCTTTAATTTATAATGGAATAAATAAAATAACAATAATATTTGTAAAAGCTTGAAGTTGGAAATTGCCTTGACCAGTGCTCGAAATTTAACGCTTAATTTCATTTACGAATTAAGGCGAGTGTTTATTTCGCAGTTTGCACGACTGGCCGGCACGATTCACAATTTCCAAATACTTTTCTCTACTCTACTTTTAATCGTTTGACCAGAGTTGCAAGCTGCGGCTCGTTTACAATCTTTTTCGTTTACAAATTTTCGGGGTTTAGAAACATATAACATCCCCACCCCCGTGAGTCGGTCCGATTCACCAACTCACTTCACATCTAGAACAGCCAGCTTGGATAGTGGACGACGCATTAATCCTGTAGCGGTCTGCACATCTACCTTTCGTACTACTCCGTCGGCTCCCGGATAAAGTTTTTCTACTCGTCCTCTGCACCACTGCTTTCTGGGTTGATTTGTGTCACATACATAGACCAGATCATCTTCTGCTATTGGTTTCGTGTGTTTACACCATTTGGATCGACGAGTTAAAGTGGGTAGATACTCTAGGATCCACCTCTTCCAAAACGTGTCCCTTAATTGGCGAGCTATACGCCATTGCTTCCTTATAGCGCACGGCTTCTCAAGAATCTCCAAATTCCCTGGTGTTTGCGCCGTGTTTGCGGATCCAAGAAGGAAATGATTTGGTGTGAGCGGTTCCTCTTGGTCAGCGAGAATCGGCAGATGCGTAAGTGGGCGAGAATTCACTACATTTTCAGCTTCTATTAAAAAACATATTAGGTTGTATTCCCGTGGCGCGATCTCTTTGAGAGTGTGTGATAGCATCTTTTTGACACTCTGAACCATTCGTTCCCATACGCCACCTTCGGAAGGATTCGCCGGCGAACTAAACAGCCATTCTATACCCTTTGATGAGAGCTCATTTTGTATTCGATCGTACTCGAATACCTCGGAAAAACGTTTTGCCTCATTATTTGCTCTTAAAAAATTCGTGCCATTATCCGAGCGAATTCTCTCTGGAACCCGGCGTCGATTAATGAAATTGCGGATTGCTATGATGCACGCATCCGTCGATAAGTCGTGCGCTAGTTCCAAATGTACGGCTCGTGTGACTAAGCAGGTGAATAACGCTACCCATCTTTTCTCATGGCGTCTTCCTATTGTAACCGTGAGTGGGCCGAAATAATCCATGCCTGTGAACGTGAAAGGCCTTACGTAAGGTGTCAGGCGATCTTCGGGCAATGGTCCCATGATTGGTGTGACTGGTTTCGTTCGGAATAATTTGCATGTGTTGCAGTTGGCTATCATTCTCCTCATCAGTTGACGAAGCCGGGGAATCCAATATTTCCTTCGTACTTCACAAATGGCAGCTTCTGCATTCTGATGTTTCATTTGCTCGTGGTAGTGAGCCACTACTAATTCCGCAAATGGGTGGTCGCTAGGTAATATAATTGGGTGCTTCGTACTATAGGGCAGGCATGATGCTGCATCGATTCGGCCATAAACGCGTAAAAGTCCTGGGCTATCAACGTAGGGTGTGAGCTCATACAATACGCTGTCTTTCTCAATGGACTCATTTCCTTCTATTCGATGCAGCTCGTCGGTAAACGCTTCACGCTGGACATAGCGGCATAAACACAATTCAGCCGCCCTAATTTCTGTTGTTGTTAAATAACTATTTCCTTTACTATTTACTTTACGGCAAAGATTTATGAAGCGGATCACCCAGCCAATAGATCTTACCAATCTGTGAAATGATGAGAAGCGATTAAACTTTATCAACTGACAACTTACTGCTAATAAAGTGTATTTTCTGCGTAGTTCTTCCTTATCGTCCACATGTACTATTGATACATTAGATTCGTCTTTTTTGGATGGCCAGTTAGTCTCCTCCTGTATCAGGAAGGATGGCCCCTTGTACCATCGCGAATTCGAGCTGAAGCTCGCATTTTCGTTCACTCGGGTTGCTTCGTCGGCAGTATTTTCACTTGTTGGCAGCCATAACCAGTTTGTGGGTTTGGTGGACGATAGGATCCCTGCTATTCTGACGGCCACGAAGGGTTTGTAACGACAGTGCACACTGTTGATCCATGTTATTACTGTTCTCGAGTCACTCCACAGGATTACTCGGTTCACATTCACTGAATGTTCTTCCAATACTGTCTTCGCAAGCCGAGTACTCAGTACAGCTGCTTGCAATTCGAGGCGTGGAACAGTAAGTGGCTTTATAGGCGCGCATCTTGTTTTTGAGCATATAAATGCTGTGCCTACTTGATTGCGTTCATCTCGATACCTCCAGTACGCAACTGCCGCAAAGGCTTCCTCGCTCGCGTCCACAAACACGTGTAGTTGGATATCTATCGGTTTCCCTTTTGAAAAATAAAATCGAGAAATATTAAATTCATGTATATATGACAAACGTCGGCGCCACTTTTCCCATAAAGTTACTATTTCATCTGGTAACGGTTCGTCCCAACGTACTTCACGCCGTCAGACTTCGCGCATCAATAATTTTGCTGATATTAAAAAATGACTAAGAAATCCAAGTGGGTCATATATTGACATAACGATACTAAGAAGCTCCAATGCCAATACATTCCGAGCACTTTCTCAGAGTATAAGTTGTTTTTGTTGCTTATAGATACAGCTATCGCATTGCCGCCCAGAGCTTTAAGCACGTTCCTAGAATTACTAACAAAATTACGCAGTTCAAACCCAGCGTCACTATGAATAGCTCGCACTTCCCATGATATTTTAGCGGCCTCCTCTTCGGTTTCAAAGCTGTCGACGGAATCATCCACATAATGGTACTTTGTTATGGCTTCGATAGCTCGCTGGCGATGAGACTGGAGCTCTAACGCATTTACGTATTTAACATACTGGGCTGTGCAAGGCGAGCACGCCGCACCGAAAGTCATAGCCACCATCTCGAATACATTTGGCTGCTCTTTGTCGTCACCGCCTCGCCATAGGAACCGTTGTGCGCATCTGTCATCTGGGCGTATTAATATTTGGTGGAACATCTCTTTGATGTCTGCACAGATGGCAATCGCACCTTCACGGAAATGAAACAGCACAGCTGGCAATGGTTGTAAGTTCTGTGGTCCCTTAAGTAGAACTGAGTTCAGCGCAACTCCCTCACTCTCGGAAGCAGCATCAAACACTAACCTCAATTTTCCTGGCTTATTAGGATTCGTAACTCCAAAATGTGGAAGGTACCACGTTCGTGGTCCTGTCGTCTCTACCTCTGCTGGTTGCAATTTCCTAGCGTACTTATTTTCTATATAAGAGTTAATAACATTTGTATAAGCGACGGCGAATTCTTTATTCTTCTTCATTTTGCGTTCTATCCCAACTAAACGCTTAAACGCTGTTGAGTAATTGTTTGGCAGCGCTACATCTTCAACACTCCACAAGAGCCCTGCTTCGTATCTGCCATTAACTTTTCTCGTTGTGGCCTTTAGTATTTCTTTAGCGCGTCGATCATCATTACTTTCAATAGGTGGCGATGGTTTTATGCCGAAATTCTCAGTTTCAAAATATTCTGCCACTAAGTTATGCAAATCTTGGTTATTAATTGTATTCGCAAATAGACAAGTAGGCTTGGTGTTCACATTATTCCCGGTTGGTCCAAACACTACCCAACCCAACTCAGTGTTTATGGCATACGGCCCTGATTTATTCGAAAATACGGACTTGATCGGTAAACCTAGATGGCAATGATCTAGTCCGATTAGCAGCTTAGGCTCTGCATTTGTATATGGCTGCATTAACGCTTTACCCTGAAGGCATCTGAGGTCGCTTTCGTTTAAAGTTTGGGTAGGCAGTTTAAGGTTAGATACGCCATAAACATTTTTCAGTAGGTGCTTACTTTTCGCATTGATGGCACTTATGTATAGGCTTACTACTAAGCCAGGTTCGTGAACTGCCCTACCTCCGATCCACTGCATATTTAATCGCCTCTTCTGGCCTTGAAGCCCCAATTCGCGTATTAACTCGTCATCGATCATTGTTATCGAAGAGCCTTCATCTAGCAGAGCATAGGTTTGGATAGTTCTATTAGCCCCGTAAAGCTTGACAGTAACAACACGAAATAGCAAGCCTTTACTGGCGGTGACGCTGGCAAAACAGCTCAAAACGGCTTCTTCGTTAGTTGGCGTAATTTGTACTGTTGTCTTTTCTACTTATGGCTCATGCAATAATTCGTGATGCTTTTTTTGACACCCGCTGAGTATACATGTTTTCTTAAAGCGACACTGGCGTATTGAGTGCCCTTGTTTCAAACAGGAAAAACACAAATTGTATCTCTTTACTTTTTCCCACCGTCCGGATATCGGCGCGTGCAAAAACAGCTTACATTTCGTTGGGAGGTGCTGATTTTGGCAAAGGGCGCATCTAACTTTCGTCGCTTTATCGTTATTTGTGTACAAGACTGTTCGTTTTCTGGGATCGACGGTCTCTTGTACCGTGCACAATATGTTTGCAATTTCATTCAGCCAATCGCTCAAAAATACAATTTAAAATACAAAATACAAAATGTACAATTGTGGTGTATGGTCGTATTTGAGCGGCTCTCATAGCCCATTCAACTTTTTTGCTCATGGGCAATTTGGCAACTAGTTCCTCCAATAAAGTAGGATTGTTTAAATGTTGCGCCCCATCTATCGATTGCAGGAATACTGTCAGATTTTTTGCTTTAGTCGCAAACTATATAAAGGCTGTTATTGAGTTTTCGGCAATCGGCGCCACTTCTCTAATCGCCTTTAGCTGACTACGTATGAGCAGATCAGGCCGGCCAAATCTAAAAGAGAGTTGGTCAATTACAGCGCCGACATTCTCAGGGTGGATCAACAGCGATTTTACTGTCTCCCTCGCTTCCCCACTTAAGCACTTTATTAGCCTTTGATTATTTTCAAAATTTGTATAATGGTATGTGGCCGTTGATTGAGGATATGCTGTGTAAAATATCGGCCAGTCTTCTGGCTTGCCCGAAAAGGTCGGTAACTCTTGCAGCTTTCTTGGCGCCATTAAATACGTACTGTTTAAAGTGCTCGGCATAGTAGTGCCTGCGCAGTTATTCAAACCTCCCGTTATCGGCATGTAATTAAACGTGCTGCCTGCAGTGGCTCTATCTCGATGGCTCGCACACGTATATGTATTGCCTTGCGGCAGTGTTGGCATATTATGCGGCGAAAATGCTATTGGTGGATTTGAATAACTGCCCGGCACTTGATACGTTAGTGGCGTAAATACTACATTTGTGTCAGATTGTGATAGAGTTTCATTTAATCTCACCTTCTGTATGGCCAGTTGATGCTCCAAGGCGGCAATTTGCCTTTTCATGCTGTCGACCTCGCTGTCTAGTGGGATTTGGCCGGTTGATGCGACGATTGTATGCATCGGTGCTGTGGCGAGGCCAGCATTAGGGGCTATCGAAGCGAGGTTAGCTCTTGGTAAACCTTCTGCAATGGAAGAGGCAGAGTCTGTAATGGCGACCGAATTTGCTGAAACAATAGGAACTGTAAAATCCGGATTTCTATAATCGCTGACGGCGTTCGGGTGTAGTAATACGGCTGAAGCAACGTTGAGCTGATTTGCAGCGGCTGAAGCGACGGCAGCGCTTGACATTACAGCGGCAGCGACGTTTGGTATGGCGGCAGTAGAGTTGACGTTTAGCATGGTCGTGGCGGAAGCGACGTTCGGCATGGCGGCAGCAGAAACGTCGGCAACGCTCGGCATTGCGGCGGCATAGGCAGTTTTTGACGTGGCGACTGCCGAGTTGACCTTCTGGAGGTCACTCGGTGCTGCTGCTCCCACGGCTAGTGTCGAAGTTGGTGGGCTTGGACTCCTGGCAGCAGCTATTTGCTCCATAGTCGTAGTCGCGTTGTTACCTGTTAAACGTGGGCTCCTTCTCGGTGGTGTTCGTTGCATTCGGTTAGATCGACGTTGACTCACCCGAACACAAAATGGCTGATCGCAGCGAAAATGCGAAATAAAGACGTAAAAACTTGAAGTTGGAAATTGTCTTGACCAGTGCTCGAAATTTAACGCTTAATTTCATTTACGAATTAAGGCGAGTGTTTATTTCGCAGTTTGCACGACTGCCCGGCACGATTCACAATTTCCAAATACTTTTCTCTACTCTACTTTTAATCGTTTGACCAGAGTTGCAAGCTGCGGCTCGTTTACAATATTTTTCGTTTACAAATTTGCGGGGTTTACAAACATATAACAATATTAAAAATTGTTGAAATGGACCATATCCGCGGCCATATCCGCGGCCATATCCCTATATATATGGGCATTTCTGCGGAGTCCGTGCAGGCCGTCAATATTTTCTTGCCAGAGGTCCAGCAGCATTAATTCCGCCCCCATCGACACAAAGTTCTCTATGTTGATTTCTGCATCTGCAATAGTTAAATTTTAATCATTTATTAGATATTATACTTATTTAAATAAACATATTACTTTCGACATAAAACGCTTATATTTGTTTTGACATTTGGCAGAATAGTTTGGTGGCACTTTCTCTTTATCTCTTTCTAACTTATTGGCACTAGAAAAGGAGAAAGATAGTGTGTCTGCAATTCCGAACTTCGAAATAGATTGTCCAACTAAAAACTGAGGCTAAAACCAAAAGCATTTTGGTTTAGCGCTGGAATCGCAACAACAATTTCAAGGGAGTTAAAACTGTTTACGAGTGGTTTCGGGGCTTAAAACAATTTATTCCAAATTCCTGGAAAAACCATTTTATGGAAGCACCATATTATAGTCCCTAGACACACTTTCCTCAACAGTAGCGGATTCTTCTTCGTTCACACCATCAGACTTTGGAATTCACTTCCCTCGCATATTAAGATGATTTCTTCACGAGGTCGCTTCAAATCTACTTTCTCTTTTATATCTTTCTCTTATGTTCTAATTTCCACTGTATTTCTTATATTCTTATACTTCTGTTTATACTTATACTTCTACTTCTACTTGTGTTTTCAATTTTAATTTTAATTTTTATTGTTATTAAGTTTGTCACATTTGTCATGGTTTTAATGTCCTTAGTTTATAAGTATTTATTATTTATTATTGTTATGTTTGTTTATTTATTATTTTTATTTATTGTTTGATTGTTTGATTGTTTGTTAGTTTAAGTACATTCATGTGTTGCCTTGTTATTAAGTATGTACGCTTTTGAGGCACTACAAAAGATTTCAATCTTAGTGTGCATTAATTGTGTTGAAATAAATTAAATTATAGTGCAGTTTATTAAGGAGTAATTATTTTAAGAGCAGAGGTAAATAGGAATCTAAAATGGCGGTGCTCGCTGTGTCTCGCTCGCTGAAGGTTTTGCAAAAGGTGAAGACTCGCTCGCTGAAGGTTTTGCAAAAGGTGAAGACTCGCTGTTAAATCAATAAAATTAGCAATAGAAGAATAACACGAATATATAATAAATATAGTAACTGTTTTGGGTTACTGCGACCAGCTTATCGCTGTTCAACAGTAAAAGTGCCAGTACTATTAGGTGCCGTCCAGCCTTCGCTGTCCAAACACCATTTGTGCTATTTTATATTACACCGCATGACTTACCTCGCTGAAGGTTTTGCAAAAGTGAAGTTGATCGCACAGAGCCGCCAGCCTTTATACACAACCTTCATCGAGTCATGGGAGTGAGATGAAAGAGACAAATATATATTACAAATACAATACAAACGAGACAATTATATACATTCATTCATAATACTAAAACTAGGTGGCGCTTCTTCATAGCGTGGATCTCCACTGGATGGCGCTGCTACAGTCTCCCCCTTTGGCGAATATACTGCGTCCCGAGAATACGACAAAACTTTAAAGGTTCTTCTTTTTAGGTCTTCCTCTTCGCTTCATTGGATTTACTGGTGTGGGAATCTCTTCGGAATTTATGCCTCGGTAAGAAGTGAGTGCTGAGACGTGGTACGTTCCAAGTGGAATATTCGGATTTTCTTCGGACGCAATCTCGTAGGCGGTGTTACCAACCTTTCTAGTGATCACATAGGGGCCATCTCGTTTTGGAACAAACTTGGATGTGATACCTTGAGCTGCTTTGCTTAACACGTGTGTAGTAACTAAAACTTTGGACCCGATGTCCAATTTCTCTTGAGGTCGTCTTTTCTGGTCTGCTAGCATTTTATTTTTGTCCTGCATACGATGTTCGGCGTCCTTGGCAGTTTTTAGGACATTAGAAAGTTGTTGAAGGTGAGGAGTTATTTGTGGAATGAAGTTCTCTCCCTCCACGATTTCTTTAACGTCATGTTGTATGTCGTCTAATGTGCGGAGCTCTCTTCCAAAAGTCAAATAGGATGCTGAGTATCCTGTACTCTGACATTTTGCTGTGTTCATGGCGAATCTGATGGCTGGTAAGTTTAGATTCCACATGTTATGATGACTTTGAACAAATATTGCTAGTTGAGCTTTTAAATCACGATTTTTTCTTTCAACCGGATTTGCCTGTGGGTGATAAACTGGCGTGAATTGCTGGTGAATATCGAGACAATAGGCCACCTTTTGCATGATGGCAGAAATAAACTGCACTCCATTATCAGTTTTTAAACGTCGTGGTATCCCATAACGTAGAAATATTTCGTCTATTATGACCTTTGCACATGCCTCTGCCGTAGCTTCTTTCAAGGCGAATATCTCTACCCATCGGCTTGCTACATCTTCGGCGATTAGAATCCACTGATAACCGTATTTTGTTTTCGGTAGTGGCCCGAATAAATCTACAGCTAATACCTCAAAGCGTTGTTTACTGGTTGTTGTTTGTAGGAGACCAACCGGTCTCATGTTTGACGCTTTAAATCGTTGGCATTCGATGCAGTTCTTAACATATTTTGCGATATCAACGCGCATTCCTGGCCAAAAGTACCTTTCAGCTATACGAACCGTTGTTCTTTCCGCGCCATAATGTCCTGCACTACTATCATCATGGTATACTCTTAAAATTTTTGGTCGCTCTTGAGAAGGTATAACTAGCTTTGCGTCTTCGCCATCGTGAACTGCATAGCAGTATAACAGTCCATTGTTCATTATATATCCTCTGCCTACCCATCGTCCAAGGTCTTCATTTTGGGTTTCTAATGATACGATTATATCTTTTAGATAATCATCCTTTAGCTGTTCTTCACGGATGTTGCGCATACTTCTTCGCGGTAAGTCAATGTCAAATGCGCAAATAGCATTGATCGTATCTGTGTGCTCGTTATCGGTGCCTGTTGGCCGAGACAACATATCTGCCAACGAATTAGTCTTACCAGGTGTGTACTCTATTTTGAAGTTGTACTGTTGTATTTGTAGTGCCCATCTTGCTAAACGACCTGATGGAGTTTTTATAGTAAGCAGCCATTTTAACGGCTGATGATCTGTCATCAGAATGAGCTCTTCGCCTTCTATATATCCTCGAAACTTAGAGCATGCCCAAACAATTGCAAGTGCTTCTCGCTCGGTTGTAGAATAGTTTTGTTCAGCCTTAGTGAGTAAGCGGCTAGCATATTCAATCGGATGTTCTTCATTACCCTCCCCCTGGAGTAAAGCGTCCGTTTTCAATATAAATGGCATATTGTCTCGAGCTTGTTTAAGAATTGGTGGGGACGTCAGTAGTTCTTTTAAGGCTTCGAAAGATTGTTTCTGCGCTTGTTCCCATTTCCATTTTACGCTCTTCTTTGTTAAGTTTGTAAGCGGTTTTGCAATTTCAGCATATCCTTTAATAAATCTGCGGTACCAAGAGCACGTCTGTATGAAAGATATAAGCTGCTTTAGATTTTTGGGCTCAGCACGTAGCCGTATAGTATTTATTTTTTCCGTGTCGACCGCAATACCCTCTGGAGTAAGCACATGGCCAAGAAATTTTACATAAGGACAGCAATAGCGACATTTGTCGTTATTTACACGCAGATTGAATTTCTGCATTCTTTCAAATATCTGGTTTAAATCTTGAAGGTGTTTTTCAAATGACGGAGAGCATAAAATAAGATCATCTAGATATGCTAACAATTGCACGTCGGCAATGCCTGTTTTGAAACGATCAATTAAACGTTGAAAGGTGGCGGGTGCATTTCGCAACCCGAATGGCATTCTTTTGAAACGAAATGTTCCAAACGGAGTAATGATACAAGTCTTATCGCGGTCTTCTTTCGCTACACTGATTTGGTAATAACCGCTTTGTAGGTCTAATGTTGTCATAAAGGCTGTACCTTTTGACGCATGAAGCAAATCATCAATCCTTGGCAACGGGTACCTATCGGGTATGGTTATTGCATTTAACTTCCGGAAATCTACGCACACACGTACTCCACCATTTTTCTTGGGTACCATTACCACTGGTGATGACCAAGCAGATTCGCATTCCTCGATTATTTCGGTTTCTATCAAGTTATCTATTTCTACTTTAAGATCCTTCATTCTGGCAAATGAGAGTCTGTATGGTGGGGATGCGATCGGCTGACTTGTTCCGGTATCAATCTTATGAATCGCGTATGGTGTTGGTTCACCTAGAGGACTGAAAACATTGGCGTGTTTATGCAAAAGAGCGTCAAGCTCATTTTTCTGCTCATGACTCAACACACTGCCATCGGCTTCTTTTATAATATGAAAATCAAAAGAGTAAAGTGGCGTAAAGATTGAGTCAATGTAATCGTCTGCTTTACTTCTGTGCATTTCTCCGCTGAAGAGGCCTCTGTCTGTTTTTCTATCAGATAATCGGATATGTGAACTTCGTGGCCATACTGTTTTTCAGATTTTTGATGTTTTTCAATACTGCTAATCATCTCCACTGGCTTACGTTTAGCATTTGTACTCACAACTCTAATGTTTTCTATTAGATTTAATTGTATTGGCGCATTTGGTACGAAATCAAATTGCTGGGTTGCGTTGCTTTCGAAGTACCAATACCGTTGTGCCATATTCAGAACAATGCCGGATTTTTCCATGAAATCCGCGCCAATGAGCGTACGATTCCCCTTTGCCTCTGGCAAGACAATGAATTCAATATTTTGACATCTACCACCTATAACTATTTTACAACTGGTCGTCAAGCACTCTTCAGCGGAGGTGCTTCCATCTGCCAGTGTAATCTCGCAACTTACTTTTTCAAACGTGCAACCCTTCTGGTCCATAATACGTTTAAGGTTCGCGCTTGCCACACTTGTTCGCGCACCAGTATCAAAATAACCTTGTCCAGGTACTCCAAATAGCTGGATATTTACGACGGGAACATTGCGACCAATTATTGATGGTGCCATAGAATTAAATTGTACGGAATTCGTTGCTTCACGTAATTTAGTTTTGCAATTTGAGCAATTTGCACGTGTCACCCCTGGAGCATTGCAGCCATAGCAAGCAAATTTTGGCTTCGTCACAACGGCTTGGGCAATCAAAGCTGACTGAGCTTCTTTTTCTAGGGCTTCCGCCTTTTTGAAGCAATTCTCTTGGGAATGGCCCTTTTTTCAAAAATTACAACGCACTGGACCACCGTGCTGATTTCCTACAACAGTGTTCACAGGCTGACTGCGTTCTGCCAAATTGTGCTCCGCTTCACGAGCCTCACTCAAAAGTTCATCTAAATTTTTAATTTTTTCTCTCGATATGCGCTCACGCACTTGCGAGTAAAGCATTCCAAACAACATGTCAACTTGATCAGATTCCCTTGGCAGATTTTTCAATTGAGCAAAAAGAGCACGTTTCTTTCGAACAAAATTGTCAATTGGTTCACCTTTCTGCTGCTTGCCTTCAAAGATTTCGACGTAAATTCGCCATGCTGGCTTTGGTGGGCAGAATGATTCACGTAGCATTCGAGTTACATCTGCGAATCTTGTAATGCCTGCTTTGACACCAGACCACCACTCCGCAGCATCACCCTCAAGCAGCATTGGCATACCGCCAACTGCATCTTGGTCAGAAATTTTCTCAATTAATTTGAAATAGCCGCAGTGAACTCTTCAACGCGTGCTGGATTACGATCACCATTGTAACGTGCCGTACACGTGCTGAAAGTGCCGCTTCTCGTATTTGCGTTGGATACACCTGCATAAGCCGATCAAACTGTTCTGCTGAAAACATCGCCATTTTCTTTTCCTTAATGCGTTCGCTTCTTCTCAAAAAGTAAGCCACGATGTTGGGCGCCAATTATAGTGCAGTTTATTAAGGAGTAATTATTTTAAGAGCAGAGGTAAATAGGAATCTAAAATGGCGGTGCTCGCTGTGTCTCGCTCGCTGAAGGTTTTGCAAAAGGTGAAGACTCGCTCGCTGAAGGTTTTGCAAAAGGTGAAGACTCGCTGTTAAATCAATAAAATTAGCAATAGAAGAATAACACGAATATATAATAAATATAGTAACTGTTTTGGGTTACTGCGACCAGCTTATCGCTGTTCAACAGTAAAAGTGCCAGTACTATTAGGTGCCGTCCAGCCTTCGCTGTCCAAACACCATTTGTGCTATTTTATATTACACCGCATGACTTACCTCGCTGAAGGTTTTGCAAAAGTGAAGTTGATCGCACAGAGCCGCCAGCCTTTATACACAACCTTCATCGAGTCATGGGAGTGAGATGAAAGAGACAAATATATATTACAAATACAATACAAACGAGACAATTATATACATTCATTCATATAATAATACTAAAACTAGGTGGCGCTTCTTCATAGCGTGGATCTCCATTGGATGGCGCTGCTACAAAATTGAATTGAGTTGGTGTGTGTTTTTACAAAGTTTGTAATTTTAAAAGTTAAATGTGATTTTGTGATTGTATAAAAGTAGATGTGAATTAATGGTTAGAATTCGCTGTAGTTTGCTGTTTTTACTGTGTCGTGGTTCACTGATAGCAGCCAAGTAAAAACGAACCTATCCGACCGCCAAGGCTGGAGCCAAGGAGCTCGCAGTCAAGCTTTTAGCTTGCCTCTCCTGAGTGGCCGTAGTCTGCGCCGTGAGAGAGCACGGCTTCGGCAGATTATCCAAGTTTGCGAAATCTTTGAAAAGCTGTATTGGTTTAGATTGCAAATTTATGCAATTTAGATTGCAAAAATATGATTTCGCCTGAAGTTAGGTGATATACTTTATTTTAAAAAATGTAGCTTTGAATATATTGCCAGCAGAGTTGGGCAAAGTTATTAACTAGTTACTTTTCGTTAAAGTTAATTTAACTTCGTTACTTTCACAGACGCTTTCGTTATCGTTAAATTAACGAAGTTACTTGGCATTCGTTAACGTTTTAGTAACGAAAGTAAGATCGTTGTTCTGATCGTTATCGTTAAAGTAACGAAGTTACTTTGCAATCGTTAACGTTAAAGTAACGAAAGTAGGATCGTTATTCTGATCGTTATCGTTAAAGTAACGAAAGTAAGATCGTTGTTCTGATCGTTTTCGTTAATGTAACGAAGTTACTTTGGGTCGTTAATGTTGAAGCAACGAAGTAGTTCTTGAACTAGTTAAAAGAACGAGTAACAAAAAACATTAACGACGTTACTTTAATGAATTTTAGTTACTTTTGTAGATTTAGGTATTTACCGTATAATGGGATTCTGTGAAAGAAAACTTTTTGTTTTGCTAATCTATAGTAAAATTAACAAGACCGATTTTAGTCATTATGTGCAAGAGGTGCACTTAATATTATATAATATTTAAATTTTACTATTTATTTAAAAAGTAATTATTTAATTTAATTCTGCATTTAAGACAAAGTATACATATGTTTGTGCGTACATGCATTCACAATACATATACCATATTACGAATATAATTAAGTGCGGATAAGTGATGGATGATTTTTAAAAAATCATCGATAGTCGGTTGATAGATGGTAATTGTCGCTGAGTAGGTGTATAGATGAACTGCTCAGGCAGCAAATGCTGACTGTGTGTTAGCATTTCTCTTTCGTATCGGCGACTGTGTGTCGGCATCGCATTACAATAGCAACTTATTTTTCGGCATCTGCGGAAATTCTTGTGTTGTTATTGTTCAGTTGGTTGATTTAAGGGTTAAAAAGGAGTTTAAAGAAACAAGGAATATCCAATCATTTCAGGTAGTTAATAAATTATTTAATATAATTCTAATTAGTCGCATGTCCCTTAAAAGTTAGTTAACTCTTGAACAGTTGGACCAATTTCGATGCGGTTTTCACCACTGTACTGTAAATTTTACTGCTTTTATAATATACGATGTAACTTAGTTTCCGATTGAATAATACAGTTTCCGTTTTTAGTACACATCATTTACACCTTGTTCCCCAATTATTAACAAAATTATTAAGAAAAAAATTTGTTTCGTATCTATCGACGTTCGTCTGAAGAATGATGGGAGGACATTGACAAAATGAAATCCTGAAATTGGCATTGTTTTGGGTAATATTTTTTGCAATCCATAAAAAAAAAGAGTTGAAAACGTAAGCGGTTCAGAAGCGTGAGCACATTCTTAGATAGTTGTAACACTTCATTGTCTGCATTTTATTGCTCAATTAGGGAAAACCCAAAAACCAGTAGCCTAGCGACAAAAAATAAAAATATTCTCGGACTTCAAAGTTTTCATTTTTCGGAAATCTGCATCGTGTTTTTACTGTGAAAACAGAACGGCAATAAATCGCCAGGTAAAAATGCAAGCTTGGGAATGTATAAATAAGAAGAAGGCGAGAAGCAAGATGAAATAGAAGAACTCGTAAGAATCCAACATAAAGGAATAATTCCAATTCCTACAACATTTATGCAAATTATTTACATACATATATAAATACGTATGTATGTTTGTGACAATTGTTATAATGTACCTGTTTACGCCAAACACACCGCTCGTCAGGCTGCCTCTCCTGATCTGCAGAAGCCGTGCTCTCTCACGGCGCAGACTTCGGCCACTCAGGAGAGGCAAGCTAAAAGCTTGACTGCGAGCTCCTTGGCTCCAGCCTTGGCGATCGGATATGTTCGTTTTCACTTGGCTGCCATCAGTGAACCGCGACACATTGAAAACAGCAAACGACCGCGAATTCTAACAATTGATTCACATCTACTTTCATACAATCACAAAATCACATTTAACATTTAAAATTACAAACTTTGTAAAAACACGCACTAACATTGAAATAAATTTACGGAGAAAAACAAATAACCTGCAACTGCCGTTTTACGACTAAACATTTGGTCCAGGACGAGCCGGATCGAGCTCCAGCGTCAACTCCACGATATCGTCGCCCTTTTTAAAGGAAAAGGTAAGTTGCTCAACTTCAAGTAAATTGTAAAGTTTAATATAAATTTGAAATATTTAATATTTAATAAATTTGAAAACTTAAATATTCGTGATTAAGCTGTATATACGCAGTACGTATAGATCTATATATACATATATACTCCCGTGTACACGTGAAGTTAACGGGAGAATTAACTTCGGTGTAACGGTGCGCTAAAAGTTAGATTTTGTTCACTTATATACAGAATAAGTGCCCTTGAACCCGGTTATATACTTCTATTGACCGGCGCGTGTTGCAATTATTTATTCTTCACCGAATACATAATTGCAGCTCGCGCACGCTTTCATTTGCGCTCCTCACTTAAAACCAAAAAACCGCCACCTTTTGCTGGCTGGTTTGGTTTTCGTGCTCTCCACAGACACGCTCGTAGCTTACGCTGTTCTACGCGGTTCACTTAGAAACCAAAAAACCACCACCTTTTGCTGGTTTGTTTGGTTTACGTGCTCTTACATACACACGCTATCAGCTTGCAGCCTAGCATAGAGCACGGTCTTTTCTCTCCCATTGATCGCTCTCTCCGCGTGATACGCTACAAGCGGCGCGTTTTTCGTGTAAAATTCGTACTTGTACTATCAACCTCAACGTTCAAAATTTCCAAATAGCGCACACTGTACCGTGCTTGCAGCAGAAGAGGCGACATACTTACTCACCTACTCATCGCAAAAAGTCAACAATCGTGCGCTCTAAACCAGTTTAAGTTTAGAGAAGTATACGCAAATTTTTCGGTGTTCAATAAGCGCGCTCGTCAACGCTGAGTTACACAACTACTCACGCTGCAAAAACACTGTTCAGCGCTCCCATCGATATAGCGCCGTCGTTTTTCGTGCCAAGAGAGTCAACAATTCTTGCACCGGGGGCGAAAAATATAAAACCATAATAAAATTTTTGTTAGGAATAAAAATATTTTGGTGTTTTATTTCTGTATTAGCCAATCTAGCTAAGCTACTTTAGCTCCTGTATTCTTTTGCACCGACGAAAATCGATTCCATATCGCGGATTCCCTTGCTAAATTAGTAGTAACCTTAACGCACATACAATGGAGAGTGTTGACTCTTTTCTACGTCTCGCGGATGATTTAGTGGAATTCGGCATGCACATTCTGAGCAGTTTAACGGATTCGCAAACGTTGGATACCCTGGAGTTGGACATTACGGAGCTCAACTCGCAGTGGTCCCTAATCAAGTCCGCGTATAGCGGCCTTCTCGAACAAATGCTGAAGGATGTGACGATGGCACCACATGTAAAAAGCGTTAAGGAAAAGTATTTCAAAGCGTACGACAACTACAAGCGATGCGTTGGACTGATCAAAATTCAAGTCGACTCGATGATAAAGACCACCGCGCCGCGGCGCTCTACGGCAGAGCTGCCGCCCACTCGGTTCAACATCAGCTTGCCTCCATGCGATACCGACGTTTTCAAAGGCAACTATTTGTCATGGCCCTCCTTTCGCGACATGTTCACCGCCCTGTATATTCAGAATACGCGTATTGCCCCAGTGGAAAAACTTTTCCACTTGAACCAAAAAACCAAAGGAGAAGCCAAGGAAATCTTACAAAAATCTCCTTTGACGAATGAAGCATTCGAGCAAGCATGGCAAAATCTATCGGATCGATACGAAAATAAACGCGTCCTCGTTAACACGCTCCTCAAAAATCTCTTTGGTTTCGCGCCGATTACTAGGGAAACCGGTCATGAAATTAAAAATCTACAGCGTGAAATTAACAATATTCTCGCCGCGTTGGCGCTCCAAGGCGTCAACACCTCACATTGGGACGCGATTACAGTCTTTTTGTGCTCTACTCGTCTTCCGGAAGCCACCCTGGCGCTTTGGGAACAATCCATACCGAATAAACGTGAAATTCCAAAGTGGTTCGATCTCGACGCATTCTTGACACATCGGTTTGAAACGCTGGAATCGGTGCACGATATAAAAGGCGCACCCCCAGGCAAGAATCGCGCGTCACCCGCTCCACAGGTGGCCCCTTCGACAGAACGCGTCTTACATTCCAGCTGAATGTTGCATCGACCGCATGTCAATTGTGCTCCGAACACCACACAATCCGAGTCTGTCCGCAATTTTTGGAAATGACTTCCGGTAAACGTCTAGAGGTAGTGAAAAAGTTACGTCTATGCTTGAATTGTCTCGCGCAAGCGCACCAGATCCACAGATGCCCCAGTAGATACAACTGCGCGACATGTCAGGCGCGACATCATACGTTACCTCAAATGCGGGACGAACTAGCAGAGGCGTTGAATACGGCAGGCTTCTCGCTTCGGAAATGGACAGCCAACGACAAACACATTTTGGACGACTTGCCTGGATCGCAATTACTCAACGCCTAGTTCTTGAAGTTCGAGGACAACAGCACGGCAAAAATGCTTGGTATTCGTTGGAATGCCACCAGCGATGACTTCTACTTCGACACACAGACGATCGACATACAGCCAACGTACACGAAAAGGCAAGTGCTGTCATCGCGAAGCTGTTCGATCGAGCCGGTTGGCTGGCACCTATCATCGTTGCCGCGAAAATGCTGATCCAACACGTCTGGCTAGACAAGATTGACTGGGATGACCAACTTCCCGCACTGACGCAGCAAACATGGTTGAGTTTCCTTCGAAATTACCACCATATGGCCACGATTCGATTTCCCAGGTGGATTCAATTCACCCCCGACTGCACAGTGGATCTTCACGCCTTTTCGGACGGTTCCGAGAAAGCTTACGCCGGAGTCATCTACTTCCGTATCCAAATCGGCGACACAGTTCATGTATCGCTTCCAAAACACGAGTGGCGCCCATTAAAACGATATCGCTGCCTAGACTCGAACTCTCCGGAGGTACACTCGTCGCCGACATGCTCGACGCCCTTGTACCTAATATGCACTATCGTCCCGAGAATGTCTTCTGTTGGACAGACTCGATGATTGTTCTGGCGTGGCTTAAGAAGCCTCCTTGCGTCTGACGAAGACCCGCTTCGTCTGATCGGAAGTAGATGTGAAGAGCCTTTAGCGGCTTTTCTTCCAGTGCGGTAGCAAACTCCGAAGCTGTTCGCAGCTCGGGCCAACGACTCTAGCCAGACGTGTTGGATCAGCATTTTCGCGGCAACGATGATAGGTGCCAGCCAACCGGCTCGATCGAACAGCTTCGCGATGACAGCACTTGCCTTTTCGTGTACGTTGGCTGTATGTCGATCGTCTGTGTGTCGAAGTAGAAGTCATCGCTGGTGGCATTCCAACGAATACCAAGCATTTTTGCCGTGCTGTTGTCCTCGAACTTCAAGAACTAGGCGTTGAGTAATTGCGATCCAGGCAAGTCGTCCAAAATGTGTTTGTCGTTGGCTGTCCATTTCCGAAGCGAGAAGCCTGCCGTATTCAACGCCTCTGCCAGTTCGTCCCGCATTTGAGGTAACGTATGATGTCGCGCCTGACATGTCGCGCAGTTGTATCTACTGGGGCATCTGTGGATCTGGTGCGCTTGCGCGAGACAATTCAAGCATAGACGTAGGGTTTAGCAGGTTTTCCTCTCTTCCGAGAGCCCTACGCGTGTACTCATATGTACAGCGGTTTCTAGATAACACACGCCCTCGTCAGAACCCGCTATATGCCACTTTGCGACTCTCAGCGACAGAGATGCCGTCTCACAATCATCTGTCAAAAGACCATTTTCCCGATGAATATTTCGCGCTCGAAGGCAAGCGACCCGTGATCCCTTAAAGTTGTTTACTCTTACTCAATCCCTTTATTCATGAAGACAATACGATGCGCCTTGGCGGGCGGCTGTCTTCATGCCCGAATTTACCATTCGATGAACGCCACCCAATAATTTTGCCGTACGACTGTCAGTTGTCTCGGTTACTCGTTCTTTTTATTCATCAGATCTCGCTTCACGGTGGTAACCAGCTGATGCTCCGATTGCTCAGGACCCAACACTGGATCCCGCGAGTAAAGAACCTCATCAAGACGACGATCCACCACTCTAAGCCTTGCATCTTGCACCGGAAGCAACAAAGAACACAGATTATGGCGGCATTGCCAGAAGAACCCACGATTTTCTCCCGCCCCTTTGCCGGTGTCGACTTTGCGGGCTCTTTCGACATAAAGAATTACACCGCCCGGGCGTGCTTAATAACGAAAGGCTACACGTGTATCTTTGTCTGTTTTGCGACCAAAGCAGTTCATTTAGAGGCTGTCAGTGATCTGACCACGACCGCTTTCCTTGCGGCCTTCTCACGTTTTGCAGCGCGCCGAGGCTGCCCCGCAAAGGTGTATTCGGATAACGGCACAAACTTCGTCGGCGCCTCAAAAGAGCTCAAAAAAGAGTTTAAGCAATTCCTTGTTCGAACTCGCGATATCAACAAGACCAGAATCATTCGCACCAGAATGTTGAATGGCACTTCATCCCCCCCGGTGCTCCTCATATGGGAGGACTCTGGGAGGCCGGTGTTAAGAGTCTGAAAACGCATCTGCGCAAAGTCGCCCCAATGTCCAAATTTACCTTTGAAGAGTTCTCAACTCTCCTGAGCAAAATTGAAGCGCCTCTCAATTCTCGCCCGCTTCATCCTCAATCTGATGATCCCAACGTTATGGAGGCAATAACTCCTGGCCACTTCCTAGTCGGCGGCCCTCTGCTCGCTCCTGCCGAGCCCGAAACCCTCGACAATCCGCTCTCCATTCTCAACCGATGGAGACGTGTCCAGGCCCTTGCCCAGCATTTCTGTCACCGGTGGAAAACGGAATATTTGCACGAGCTTGTGCGTCGCACCAAGTGGAAGACTCCGCAACTCAACCTACAGCCCAACGACCTGGTCGTCGTCCGTGAAGACAACCTTCCTTCCACGTCCTGTCGGCTGGGCCGCATCATCAAGGTGTATAAGGGTCAGGACGACCGAGTCCGCGTGGCCGATGTCCGAACGGCTAACGGCCAACTCACGCGTTCAATTTCTAAATTAGTATCCTTATCGTGCATGGCTCGAGTGGTTATTAATGTCTTTTTTCTCCACAGATCTGAGATGAAACGCACCCGCCGCCAAGGCGCCCGTTATCGACAAGGCCGCATGCTGGCTCCGCCAGCCGCCGTACCATCGGCGCCCCCAAATCCGCACCCCGCCACCGAGATGCCGCATTACGAGCAGCAGCCGCACGAGGACGACGTGCTCCATCTGAGTGCCTCTTACCCGTCAGAAGAAGACGGCGCTGCTCAACCGAGCTCACCAGAGCCTCGTCCAGAGGAGGCTCAGGGACGATCGTCTCCACCGGCGATCGCCGGCCCAGTTCGGAGTCCACAACCGCGACCTGCAGGGCATTTGAAGGCACGAACGGCGAGCTTTCCCCGAATCGTGGCAGGACGCCGCATAAACTGCCTGGCGTGCTCCCACACCACCCAACGCTGCACCAGCACACGTAGCTGCACCTGTAGCGACGCCCACCACTCGACGCTTTACGGCTAATCGCCTAATCCACCCCAGGCTGAGCTTTGCAGTCCTGCAAGGCGGGCGGGATGTTTACGCCAAACACACCGCTCGTCAGGCTGCCTCTCCTGATCTGCCGAAGCCGTGCTCTCTCACGGCGCAGACTTCGGCCACTCAGGAGAGGCAAGCTAAAAGCTTGACTGCTAGCTCCTTGGCTCCAGCCTTAGCGATCGGATATGTTCGTTTTCACTTGGCTGCCATCAGTGAACCGCGACACGTTGAAAACAGCAAACGACAGCGAATTCTAACAATTAATTCACATCTACTTTCATACAATCACAAAATCACATTTAACATTTAAAATTACAAACTTTGTAAAAACACGCACTAACATTGAAATAAATTTACGGAGAAAAACAAATAACCTGCAACTGCCGTTTTACGACTAAACAGTACATTTAAGGAGTTACTTTATATTAACGATGTTCCCACCGCTAGTATTGAGGCAATAAATGAGCATTGGTAAATATGTATATTAAAACACGTAGTAAAATTTACAGAGCAGTATAACTTACAGTACGATGGTGAAAACCGCATCGAAATCGGTCCAACGGTTTAAGAGTTAACTAACTCTTAAGGGACATGCGACTAATTAGAATTATATTAAATAATTTATTAACTACCTGAAATGATTGGATATTCCTTGTTTCTTTAAACTCCTTTATAACCCTTAAATCAACCAACTGAACAATAACAACACAAGAATTTCCGCAGATGCCGAAAAATAAGTTGTTATTGTAATGCGATGCCGACACACAGTCGCCGATACGATAGAGAAATGATAACACACAGTGAGCATTTGCTGGCTGAGCAGTTCATCTATATACTCAGCGACAATTACCATCTATCAACCGACTATGGATGATTTTTTAAAAATCATCCACCACTTCCGCACTTAATTATATTCGTAAGATGGTATATGTATGGTGAATGCATGTACGCACAAAGTTATGTATACTTTGTCTTAAATGCAGAATTAAATTAATTAATTACTTTTTAAATAAATAGTAAAATTTAAATATTATATAATATTAAGTGCACCTCTCGCAGATAATGACCAAAATCTGTCTTGTTAATTTTACTATAGATTAGTTAGTTACGGAAAAGGACGTTTTTTTCTTCTTTTATTGGTATGTATTATACAATAAAAGTTAACATTTATGTTGATTTGAACTAGCTCCGCAGGCCATAACAAGATTACCGGCGGGTCGCATGTGGCCACCCTTGTACAATAATATACACATTAATATATTTTGCTTTTTTTGCTAACAATTTGCATGCTATCAAGCTCCGTTTTAAGTTCAATAAGATCCCTGTCGGGTACATAGCGCCTATCGTCACATTGGATAGTATGTTCCTGTACTTGAAAATAAACGCCGCCTGGCTGCACAGATTGTGCTACTCTCAAGAAAATAGGGTATGTGGAAACATCTACGTCGATCAAATGAAGGTTTCGCTCATACATGGTAAGCTGAAATTCGGTATCTATAACAGTCGAATTAGATCTTAAGCGTTGAACTTGCATTTGTTGAGGTGGAAGTGCGTAGCTAAAATAAATTTAAAAATTCATAAAAAATCATAAAAAATACAAACTTATGTTTACCAATCTGAAACATTAATTTCCAAGTAATCTGCCAGTCCGTGTAAGAAACGTTGGTAGCTCTCTAAAATTGGATAGTCGTAGCCCTTAATTTGCAAACTCAGGGCTTTGTATTGTGGATATATAGGTTTCAGAGACTAAAAATTATGAAGTTAGTTTATAGCTAATGTTTATGCCACAATACTTCTCCTACATCTAAATAATTTGGTTCACAGACACTATGATTGGCAATACACCTATTGGAATTACGACCAGTTGTCCACAGGCCTGCTTCATATCTCATAACTCGTGGTAGATATAAAATAATCTGAAAATACGTACATTTGTTTCATCTATCTACAAAAATAAATTCTTACATTTTTTAACATTGCTTTGAAAATAAGCTTAATATGAATTTCATGTGTTGACAGTGCCTTGTTTAGAATGGGAGCGTCTTGTCTCGTGGTACCGTTAGTGTAAATTACACAGTTTTACTCTAATATTTTAATTTTGTACGTTAAGTTATGCATTAAACACAACTCGAGACAAAATTTTTATCTTTTCCTTAAATATCGCATACAAAACGGGCATAGGTTGAGGACGCTGGCCCAGCTCCGATTTTTTTGTTGTTTTTTCTGTTATTGTTGTTTTCCACGGAGACTCCAACAACATCATTTTGCCCGCGCTCGTCTGGTTTCGGAGTTATAGTCCTTTAAAGTTGGAACATTTCGGACCTATATCTCCGACACTATAACAGATACCTACTTATTTTGGGCTGGTTGAAAAGGTATACAAATTATCTTTCAGTTATGTAAGACAATATGTAATCGCAAAACTATTACTTTTAAAGAAAATTGAAATTAATTTTTTACTAAGTAAAATGTGTAACCTAATATACATATACTTATTTAAATATTAAAAGAGTAGAGTCCATTACCTCTTACCTTTAAAAGGTATAGCCCGAACTCCGAAACCAGGCGAGAGCGAGCTAAATGATTTTGATGTTGGAGTCCGTCAGCGTCCCCGACATGTTCCGTGAAAAGGCATTTCGTATTTTGGAAGAGTTCTTCAAACAAACGTCCACGCCGGACAGAAAACGTTGATAGAATTGTATTGGTGACGGTTATTTTACACAACTTCTATGCCAAAAAGAGATAGTCATTACACTCGCCAAGATTTGGTGAATAGAACGGAATATGGAATCGAAATCGAAGGAAGCTGGAAAAGGGAAACGTTTGTCGTTAGATTGACGAACCCTAAGATACGTTCGCAATCAACAGCGAATCAACAGCCGCAATGGCTGCGGTTTTTCAATTGAGGAATATACTCAAGGACTTTTTAAATTCCGAATTTTCGTTAATTAAATTAATTTCCAATATTCCACAATACATTGTACTTATACATTACTAGCTGGTTACCCGCGACTTCGTGCGCGTTGTAGAGTATAGTGGATAGAGTATAGTGTGGATATGTGCATCTAATTTTTCAATGTATGTATTGCGGATATTACACTATGAACATTGTTTGTGATGGATGAACCATTTCTGCTCTCTCGAAATTTTGTTCAGAAATGTGATTACACATAGAGCAAACAAATAGCAATATTTACAAATACAAAGCAAAGTTACGGAGTTGGTTTGTGAATTTTTTTCTTCCATGAAGTGCCTTTTATTAATAAAAGTGCAGTTATTTAAATCCTAAACGCGAGTACTATTTTGTTTCACCTTACTAGAACACCGTTTTAATCAAAGTTTGTCCTCGTCGACCACAATCATTTTGTTTTGCTTCGAAGGTGTTCATACCAGAGCGAATTCATATAAGTTCATAAACAGCGAATTCGAAGTGTCCTATCTCATTATCTCTGCCAGAGACACTTCGAATTCGCCGCTTAAAAAATCGGTTTGACGTCTATTTTTTATGAGCTGTTGAATTCATGTACACTATACGTGAGCGCTACCATGTTGTTGTTCTTGTTTTCTGTCTTTCAGTATGTTGAAAAAATCACCTGTTTCATTTTTCACCACGGACTCATTTAGTTATGAAATCAGCTTGGCTAGACGCAGTATCTTTTGAAACGGTTTCACTGCTGCTATATCGATACCATCGGTGGCTACACACTGTGGTTTCTCATTTGGTTTCAAAAGTCGTAAATACTTGATGGCAATTAAGTGTGTGTGAAACTTACTGAATATCCAAATGTTGGCCAGAGTGAGAAAATATGAACACGCTTTCGGCAAACTACGTTGCTCTTCTTTCGTTTGACAACTGCTGTGCGTGCAAAGAAACTGAGAACCAGGGTTTATTTTCGTTTCAAAAATTCTTTACACTCGATACCAGAGTGTAGACTTTTCTCTTTCTTCCTCATCTCTCCCACACGAACTGAGTGAAACCGTTTCTAAAGATACTGCGTATAGACAAGGCCATTGGTTTTTAAAATATAAATTTTACCATATATAAACAAAGGTGGTGAAGTTTCCCAAACCTAAAATGGTAGGTGCCAACGGATGTTTGACCCCCAAGTACATCTAACGATGTATAACAATACTTAATTTGCACAAATATTAGAAAACAAATGAAAATATATAAATGTGACCATTCTGGAGTTATTAATCTTAATTTTTTTTGTGAAAATTCGAACAACTATGCATTGACAGCCAAAAATTAACACAACTCCTACTTTATACCAATTAAATATGTGAAATAAATCAACAAATACTATGCAAAATCTGAAAGTATAGATTTATTATAATTATAAGATATAACTGGTAGATATATCATGTATATAATGTCAGCATAAACAAAAGTTTAATTTCTTAAATATATTTTTGACGTTTCGAAAAAACACCCATTAAAATCAATATTGCATGCGTGCATGCGATACTGCGGCGAAGTACACATGAGAGGACAAAGCACACGATTTTGTGTGGCGAAGTACACATGAGAGGACAGGGCACACGTTTTTTTGTCATAGGTTAGTGAAATTTCAGCAAAATGCATGTGTGTTGAAACAGCGAATTCGAAGTGTCCTATCTCATTATCTCTGATCTCTGGTTTAAGTTGTATATATTTATTGTATAAGTAAGTTGTCATCGTGTCAACAAAGTTGAATTGAATCATTTTTCGGTTTGGTTTTCAATTATATGCAGTAGAAAGAGACACAAGGGATTTGTGGAGCTTGCGGAATCTGTATAAAGCAAAAAATGTGGGTTTTCGGTACAATGTGGTTGCTGGCGGCGATACGATTGAATGGAGCGCTTGGAAGATCCGAACCGGGAAAGAGATATTTAGTTTTGAATCCGGTAAATATTAAGTAATTTCCTATACGGATTGTTTGCAGAGAAATAGTGAAGCCTACACATTCATTTACCTCTTAATTCAAATTGATTTCGTAAGGTTATAGTTTTTTATATTAGAAAGTATTTGTTGGAAATAATGTGACGAACACGACATGATTGAAAGAAAGTTTATTAAGCGGATGAAAAATTATTTAGAGAAAAATATTGATTGAATAATCGACATTCAATTATTTTTCAGACAACAAATACAGATATTGAATACAGTAGTTAAATAGTAAAGTAAATACAAATATTATGTATTGATATAACTAAATTCAACATTTTATCCTTAAGGATTGTAATGTTGCTAGAGAACAACGTCCACTACTTGCGGAATCGAAGATATACGTAAAATGTGAATAAAACCAATGATTTGAAGCGCAGTATACCAAAACTAATAACTTTTTTAATTTTCAGTGACATGCGAAGCAACTGAGCCAATAAAGGTTCAGATTTATTGGACCCTTACGGAGCGCCAGTGTTGGTATGATGAACCCCTTGTAAGTACGTTTCATTATAATAAAAATAAATACATACCTTCTTTTTTGTTTAAATAGATACCAAATTATGTAAAAAGCGGAAACCAAATGCAGCAACGAAATGAAACCGAAAAGTTTATAATATCACCTAAAATATTAGCGGATTGTCCTAGCCATTTGATCGTCATGCCGGAGGTGAAATCCACTTCTTCTGTAAATACTTTCGTTGGATCGGCTAGTCTCTCTCAGAAGTTGAATAACCGTGGCACGTCCATCACTACAAAAAAATCTTCACACCCGCAATCGGTATTTATAAATATCGAAAACATAAAATTACAAATCATTAAGAATTTTTTACGTATCGGTTGTATTATAGGATTTGAAACAGTCATTTTTAGGTATATTTGGCAATTTGAAAATACTTACGTTCTGGTCAGGGTTCGGAATATATCTCTCAAACGAACAACTTTATTTATATCCCTCACAAAAAAAAGATCCCAAAAGATGAAAATCTGTTTTGACTCTTGCGATTTTTATTTCTTCATCTAAGTTCAAATAAATACATATCGCTCACGTTCAAAATAATTTCAATCATCCAATAATACTATCAGTTGGGATGAAAAAATTCTTATCTTTAAATATTTCGATCCTTCAAGTTGAAAAAACTGCGTTTGTTGACGAATAGCGATTGCAGAAAATGAGACAACTTCGGCTTTCTACCATAACAATCGTCGGTAATGAAAAAAAGGCTGCTCGTGCAAAGAATCGATCTTTGAAGATGAGAGTAAGTTCGACGCAGAGATCGAAAAAAGCAGCGCAGCATAGTTGAACTGGTATGTGCTTGAAATTTAAGTTTTTTTTGTTTTTCGTATAAATATGTTTTTGTTGTATTTGGTATACTGCTTAAAATTAATTAATTTTGCATGGTGTGGCATATGAGGGAAAGCTGTAGAAATAAATACGTAAAATATTAATATGTAAAAATATTAGTAAGTTTTCAACTAGAGTTGGGTAGTTCATGAATGAACTAGCTCAATTGAACGAATCACTTGCGTGAACTATGAAACCGACTGAACTAAAAGACCGAGTGAACTAAAAGAGCGACTGAAATAAAAGACCGATTGAACTAAAGGAGCGACTGAACTAACCCCCTTATTCAGAGAGTCACTTGGAGTGAGTCGGACGTCGTCGTCAAAAAGTCACCTGAGTGGAACACGTCGTATTCACAGAGTCACTTTTTGAAAGGTGACTAGCTCTTACGTCGTGCTCACCTCAATTTACTTTGCGCTCATATATGACAGTTGGTTTGTGTACTAGCTAGCATTTTTAGTGTTACAATACAAAAATTTTACTATGGTGTTTATGTTGAAATAATAAAATTCTTAAAAAATAGATTTTTTTTGCGAAATTAGATTTATAAATGTAGTAAAAATAAAGAATAACCTTAGGAGTTAATGAGAGGAATATTTATTTTGTTATTCTATTGTATTTTCGCCATTTAATTTACACCAAAATATATTAACAATGGTTTTTCTGTTGGAAATATGCAACACTGTAGAATTGTAAGCAATCGGGAATTCTAAACAATTACAATGTGCAAAATTTTGAGTTATGTTTATCAAGTGCCTGTTTTTTAGTGAATGTATAATTTTCAAATCTGGATTTAGTGCTACTTGGGCCACCTCATATAGCCGCAATATCCGCATGAACTTCAGCTCCATTTTGGTGCGTGATTTGAAATCTCTTCATATCTGTAATTGTAACGTATGTATGTAAGGAAGTGCACATGTGACAATTAAAATGTTAAACTAATTACCTTATGCATTCATTTAAGCTACTAACGGGAGGGCCGTTGGAGTTTAACAAGCCGCTCCCATTCCTGTTCACCCTATATTGGGTTGGAGTCAAAAACAGGGGCACCTCTTTTATGTCCCGCACCAAAACTTCAAATTATAGCGATGTCGTAAATTGTACGCTATATCTTAAGAATTAATAAAATATTTAACAAAAATTGTTGTAATTATTTATTATTTGTTTAAAAACATTATTGTTTTACCTTCCCTTTTATATCCATATTATTTATCCATATTCACAATTCTATACTTTGTGTGTATTGTTAAAGGATGTTTCAAGGATCACAAGAAAATAATGGGAAGCAACGATTTTTTAGCAAAGCTCTATAAATCGGAAAGAAACAAAGTAGAAAAAAAAAATTTTTCTTCGCGAAAATATACCCATTTTCTCCAGAAAAAAACAGTTTTTCAAAATAACATTATAAAATATATTTTTATGCATTTTATAATACAATAAAAATACAAATGTAACATAAAAAATCCTAAAAAATAAATATAAAAAATAAGCAATAACCTGCAAAATATTTCATATTTAAATATAATAAAGAAAATCATAAAAGATTAATATATTAGGTGTACAAATAAGTTTCCTCGGTTTTTTATAAAAAGGAATTTATTGTGAAGGAACAGTACATTACGTTTTATTCAAAGTATTTTCCATCATTTGCCACTACTTTTCCCCATCTTTCTGGCAACATTCGGATACCCCGTCGAAAAAACTCTTCATCTTTTGACGCTATCCACAAATCTACCCAATTTTTGGTGTCTTCATATGATGTGAAGCGCTGCTCAGACAGACCATGTGCCATCGACCGGAATAGGTGATAATCAGAAGGGGCTAAGTCTGGTGAATACGGCGGGTGGGGTAAAACTTCCCAGTTGAGTGTTTCCAAGTATGTTTTTACCGGCGCCGCAACATGTGGACGAGCATTATCGTGTAAAAGAATAATTTTGTCGTGTCTGGAGTAGTAATGGGCGCGTTTTTCCTTAAGTGCCCGACTCAATCTTATCAATTGTGTTCGGTAGAGAGCTCCAGTAATGGTTTCGCTTGGTTTGAGCAATTCATAATACACGACACCAAGCTGATCCCACCAAATACACATCATGAGTTTACACGTCAAACTCACCGTTCTTAAACTTTTGAAACCATTCCTGAAAACTTCTCTCACTTAAAGCAGCTTCACCATATGCTTCTAGAAGCAATCGAAACGCCTCAGCTGCAGATTTTTTCAAATTAAAGAAGTAAATCAAAAGTTCCCGCAAATGATACTTATTCGGCACAAAACTTGTCATTTTTGCAGGTACACCTAAGGTGTACAAATAAGTTTCCGCGGTTTTTTATAAAAAGTTAGGAATTTATTGTGAAGGAACAGTACATTACGTTTTATTCAAAGTATTTTCCATCATTTGGCACTACTTTTCCCCATCTTTCTGGCAACATTCGGATACCCCGTCGAAAAAACTCTTCATCTTTTGACGCTATCCACAAATCTACCCAATTTTTGGTGTCTTCATATGATGTGAAGCGCTGCTCAGACAGACCATGTGCCATCGACCGGAACAGGTGATAATCAGAAGGGGCTAAGTCTGGTGAATACGGCGGGTGGGGTAAAACTTCCCAGTTGAGTGTTTCCAAGTATGTTTTTACCGGCGCCGCAACATGTGGACGAGCATTATCGTGTAAAAGAATAATTTTGTCGTGTCTGGAGTAGTAATGGGCGCGTTTTTCCTTAAGTGCCCGACTCAATCTCATCAATTGTGTTCGGTAGAGAGCTCCAGTAATGGTTTCGCTTGGTTTGAGCAATTCATAATACACGACACCAAGCTAGGGATATTGGAATTCAATAAATGTCAAGGGCAAAAACTTAAAGTAGTAGGAGTACATTTAGAAAAGCCGTGCTTTTCACATGGGTAACTCTCCGTAGCGTGCTCCCGTGTGTCCAATTCTCAACCTGTTTATGTCTTCGCAAAAGATGGGAAGACCCAAAACATTGTTTATAAACCTGTATTAAGTTAAGATCATGCAATAAATAAAAAAGGGTAATTGTTTTCTTTTTAATAAATGCATATTAATAGACTACGGCTCGACATAAATACATACATACATTGAAAAATTAGATACATATATTCACATTATACCATCGCCCACTACTCTAACACGCGCATGAAGTCGCGGGTAACCAGCTAGATCAAATATATTTTATACAATTTCTATTCAAAATTCTTATTATGATTTATGTGTGTATTGAGTAGTGTATTAGAAAAATATTAACTGAGAGTATTTGCTTTCCGATTGAAAACACAGATTGTGCCGCGTTACATTTGTTATTTTTATTATCCGACGGACATTTGAAACATGAATTCACACACCGTTACCTTTTGGCCCTCCAATAATCAATACTTTTTCATTCCAAAAGTAATTATTTTCAAGGCCGTTATACAAAAATTACTATATTTATGGCGTATTTACTTCTACAGCCTTTTTTTATCACGGCCGGAGTTTTCTCATATTGTGTGATCGCTATTCGTCAACAAACGCAGTTTTTTCAACTTGACCAATCGAAATATTTGAAGATAAGAATTTTTTCATCACAATTGATGGTTTTATTGGAAGATCGAAAGTATTTTGAACGTGATATATTTTTTTTTTTAAACTTGGATGAAAAAATATATTTATCAATGAGGTTGGAAATATTCTTATCTTCAGTGAGGGATTTTCCAAACCCTGGTTCTGTTAGAAGAATTATGGAAAGATTTCTGGAAGCGACAGAATATTCGATATTGAATTCGTCTAAAGTTTACAGATTTTTTATTAGGCACGGCGGAATAGAGCAGCTACCAGATTCTCAGAAGTCACTGTGACTGTCTTTGCCACTATAGTCTCAAGTCACTGCGTCGTAATTTTACGTACGCTCGTAACAACATCTTATGTTTTTCTGTACGAAGCTGTAAACTTTTCAGTGATGGTAAAAGTATTTTCGTATGCGTGGTATGGACAACATCGGACCATTACCACTCCTCCTTTTTATATTGAATATAAATTCATCCATGCTTATAGCTCAATTTCTTAGCTTGTAGAACGACTTTGCGCTTGAAATTTTGTTCAGAAGTCCAATGTCTCTGACCAAAAAAGACTACCACAAATGCGTGGTCTGCCCACTAATTAACAGCCTTATCATGTATCTTTTCGCGTTGCGTTTATTTCGCGTTTTGTTTTGTGCTTTTCGTATTTTTGGAAGAATTGAGATAGGAAAATCTGTAAACCAAACTACGTAACACACGACACCATGCTTAGCTAAGACACCTCGTCGTCTCTGTGAATAGAAAAATACGACAAACAGCTGTTTTAGACGACGACGACACCTAAAAGTGACTCTCTGAATAAGGGGGTAAATGACCGAGTGAACTATATGAACGAACTGGTTCATGACAGCTGATTGAACTAGAGAGATCGCTCTCTGTAGTGAACTATATTGCCTAACACTATTTTCAACCATAAGTGATCCATACTAATATATAAATGCGAAAGTCTGTCGCCTTTGCACGGCTAAACCGCTGCACCGATTTGGACGAAATTTTATATGGAGATACTTTGAGCCCTGGGCTTAGATATAGGCTACATATTTTATGAAAAGTCGACCTCTAAATGGTTAAAATGGGCGTGGTAATGATTTCAGTCGCCGAGGAACGAGGAAACTAACTATGAAATGAGGAAACTATAAGGCTTTCACAGCTGAACCGCTGTAACGGTTTTGACCAAATTTTACATGGAGACACCTTGGGCCATGGGGATGGACATAGGCTACCTATGTTATAAAAAGTTGACCTCTAAATTATTTAAATGGGCGTGGCAATAATTTTAATGCCCATAAAAAGTTCACACAAAACCCACAATTTTAATCTCAGTAGGAGCTGCTTTTAAAGCTTTTGATAAAAATTTATTTAATCTAGGGATATTGGAATTCAATAAATGTCAAGGGCAAAAACTTAAAGTAGTAGGAGTACATTTAGAAAAGCCGTGCTTTTCACATGGGTAACTCTCCGTAGCGTGCTCCCGTATGTCCAATCCTCAACCTGTTTATGTCTTCGCAAAAGATGGGAAGACCCAAAACATTGTTTATAAACCTGTATTAAGTTAAGATCATGCAATAAATAAAAAAGGGTAATTGTTTTCTTTTTAATAAATGCATATTAATAGACTACGGCTCGACATAAATACATACATACATTGAAAAATTAGATACATATATTCACATTATACCATCGCCCACTACTCTAACACGCGCATGAAGTCGCGGGTAACCAGCTAGATCAAATATATTTTATACAATTTCTATTCAAAATTCTTATTATGATTTATGTGTGTATTGAGTAGTGTATTAGAAAAATATTAACTGAGAGTATTTGCTTTCCGATTGAAAACACAGATTGTGCCGCGTTACATTTGTCAATTTTATTATCCGACGGACATTTGAAACATGAATTCACACACCGTTACCTTTTGGCCCTCCAATAATCAATACTTTTTCATTCCAAAAGTAATTATTTTCAAGGCCGATATACAAAAATGACTATATTTATGGCGTATTTACTTCTACAGCCTTTTTTATCACGGCCGGAGTTTTCTCATATTGTGTGATCGCTATTCGTCAACAAACGCAGTTTTTTCAACTTGACCAATCGAAATATTTGAAGATAAGAATTTTTTCATCACAATTGATGGTTTTATTGGAAGATCGAAAGTATTTTGAACGTGATATATTTTTTTTTTTAAACTTGGATGAAAAAATATATTTATCAATGAGGTTGGAAATATTCTTATCTTCAGTGAGGGATTTTCCAAACCCTGGTTCTGTTAGAAGAATTATGGAAAGATTTCTGGAAGCGACAGAATATTCGATATTGAATTCGTCTAAAGTTTACAGATTTTTTATTAGGCACGGCGGAATAGAGCAGCTACCAGATTCTCAGAAGTCACTGTGACTGTCTTTGCCACTATAGTCTCAAGTCACTGCGTCGTAATTTTACGTACGCTCGTAACAACATCTTATGTTTTTCTGTACGAAGCTGTAAACTTTTCAGTGATGGTAAAAGTATTTTCGTATGCGTGGTATGGACAACATCGGACCATTACCACTCCTCCTTTTTATATTGAATATAAATTCATCCATGCTTATAGCTCAATTTCTTAGCTTGTAGAACGACTTTGCGCTTGAAATTTTGTTCAGAAGTCCAATGTCTCTGACCAAAAAAGACTACCACAAATGCGTGGTCTGCCCACTAATTAACAGCCTTATCATGTATCTTTTCGCGTTGCGTTTATTTCGCGTTTTGTTTTGTGCTTTTCGTATTTTTGGAAGAATTGAGATAGGAAAATCTGTAAACCAAACCGCGAAACCAAAGGCAAACGCAGTTTTGTTGGTAATTTACATGCTTTGCAGACTTCACTATGTTTTTTTCTGGCATGATGGATGAACTATTTCGTGGAAAAAGTCTCTCAAACCAGACGATTGCAAAATGCTCGCGTTTGGTGTGATTCTGAACAGTGGCTCATAAAATTTTTTTTATTCACGGCGCCACCTTCTCAAAAGATAAGTAAAAAATTCGAATTGTACCTCTTCTGAGTATCCCCGTATTTTGTTCCACGCTATGACGCTGCGCTAGTAGTCGCTCGAGGAATATTTCTGCTATATTCACTCTCACATAAAGAGCAAACGATAATAAACACAATATCAGTATGTTAACATTGTGTGCGCGTTATCAGATTTGCTTTTGTTGTACAAATTGTTGCCATACATAGTTATAGCAATAATTCATTGGGATTCCTAAAAAATACTTGTAAAAATGCTAAAAATGCTTCATGGTAACTCTTTGTACTCTGCAAACAGGGGAAGTTTGCAAGGCTACGTAAATTTTGTGTTGTCAAAACTCATACGCAGTCTATTCGAAAAAGTTCCATTTGAAACGCATTGCGTTTGAGTCGCGTTTGAGTTCGTGTTTAAAAATACATGATAAGGCTGTAAATAAAATTCGATTACAGGAGAACAAATAGAGACATTTTCATGAAATTTGGCACAAATATTGTCTTTCATCACAGATTGAAAAGGTAAAAAATTAGACCTTTGCCACGCCTAATTTCGAAGTACAAGTGTGTAGGGTATATAAACTTCAGCCAGGCCGAAGTTAACACTCTTTCTGGTTTATTTTCTTACAAGGGCAGCTCAAAGTGTAATTTCTTTCCAGTTTAATCTCAAATCTTATAATATAACTAGCTGACCCGGCAAATGATATTCTGCCATATAAATTATTTCTGATTGGTGCTATGAGCAACGAAGGCACGCACCCACCTTGCCTTATAAATTATTTCTGACCAGCTTGCCCATTGCCCGACTTTGCTGGGCCGCCTTCTGTTTACCGCGTTCCCTTACACCGTTTCCATCTTCCCTCTTTTAAATGCTTTAGCATAGAAAATTCCTAAAATACTGCATTGTTTCTTTACTTTTTTTATGTAATAAAATTATTGCCCTTAAAAACTTTTGCCATGCCTTATTGAACCATTTATGGGAGTAATTTTCCGATCCAAAATGCGATTCTATTGCACTTTTGCAGTGCACGACTAATAACCATGAAAATTTCAATTTCCTACTCCTCATAGCTTCCGAATCTTGCCACGCCCATTTCGGACACTCAAGGACAGATTTTTCCAAAATCCGTTCCTAGTGTACCTCTGCATTATAACGCTGACCTCCCTGTCAAATTTCAACTTCTTATTCCTCATAGCTTCGAAACTATGGCCATTTTAGGTCTTCCTACGCCCATTTCGGAGACTTGGGAACAGATTTTTCCAAAATGCTTTTTTAGAGTACCTCTGCATTATAATGCTAACCTCCCTACCACCTCAGGGGCAGATTTTTCCAAAATCCGTTCCTAGTGTACCTCTGCATTATAACGCCAACCTCCCTGTCAAATTTCAACTTCCTATTCCTCATAGCTTCGAAACTATGGCCATTTTAAATCTTGCCACGCCCATTTCGGACCCTTAGGGGTAGTTTTTTCCAAAATCCGTTCCTAGTGTACATCTGCATTATAACGCTAACCTTCCCTGTCACATTTCAATTTACTATTCCTCATACAGTAGCGGACATAAAAATCCGGACACCTAAAAAATTATTATATTTCCCATTTATTTTTTTACCTGTGAATATTTTATTTGAAAACCTTTTACCCATGAATATGTATGTCCTTTGACTACCTGAAACATATAAACAGCAATGTAATAAAAAGCCTGTTTTTTGTTTAAAATGGTAGAATGTTTATAATGGGTTTTTGGTTTTTTTACAACATTTAACACGAATTTTCATAACTTTTTTATTACATTCAATTAAAATACAAAATTACACCTGAAAACAATTATAACCTTAAAGATTCTAAAAAACTTTACTTTAATACTTCTTGGAACCTCCTTTGTTTTTTATGACCATATTAATGCGATCACGTATTGAGTCAATAAAATTGTGCAGTGTCTGTGATACCCTCATACCAGATTTCCTCGATTATGCGGTCTAATTCAGGTAAAGTCCTGGGCTTTCTGTTTGTAACTTCTACTTTCATAATGTGCCAGAGGTTCTCGAGTGGGTTAAGATCAGGGCTATTTTCAGGCCACTGCATTGCCGAAATTCCGACGTTTGATAAGTAGTCCTTTACCTACACAAAAATAAACCGATTTGACAAATTAAAATTTTTGTAATTATTAGTCAATTCTACAATCATCCATAAATTGTGTATTTATTTTTAGGTGTACAAATAAGTTTCCGCGGTTTTTTATAAAAAGTTAGGAATTTATTGTGAAGGAACAGTTTTATTCAAAGGAACATTACGTTTTATTCAAAGTATTTTCCATCATTTGGCACTACTTTTCCCCATCTTTCTGGCAACATTCGGATACCCCGTCGAAAAAACTCTTCATCTTTTGACGCTATCCACAAATCTACCCAATTTTTGGTGTCTTCATATGATGTGAAGCGCTGCTCAGACAGACCATGTGCCATCGACCGGAACAGGTGATAATCAGAAGGGGCTAAGTCTGGTGAATACGGCGGGTGGGGTAAAACTTCCCAGTTGAGTGTTTCCAAGTATGTTTTTACCGGCGCCGCAACATGTGGACGAGCATTATCGTGTAAAAGAATAATTTTGTCGTGTCTGGAGTAGTAATGGGCGCGTTTTTCCTTAAGTGCCCGACTCAATCTCATCAATTGTGTTCGGTAGAGAGCTCCAGTAATGGTTTCGCTTGGTTTGAGCAATTCATAATACACGACACCAAGCTGATCCCACCAAATACACATCATGAGTTTACACGTCAAACTCACCGTTCTTAAACTTTTGAAACCATTCCTGAAAACTTCTCTCACTTAAAGCAGCTTCACCATATGTTTCTAGAAGCAATCGATGCGCCTCAGCTGCAGATTTTTTCAAATTAAGGAAGTAAATCAAAAGTTCCCGCAAATGATGCTTATTCGGCACAAAACTTGACATTTTCGCAGGAAAAAAATTACGTGATGCTGATACGGAATCACTAGTACTTTAAGGTTATGGTGTTGCCGGATGACGAAACTTGGGATATTACGTTTTACATCTGACAATTTCTCCATAACCTTCTGGTGGGGCCATCTTTTGACAAACCGCAGAAATTTATTTGTACACCTAATATTATTACTCACAAATTTTGCACGGTGACAAGGCGCAGAATCATCTTGGAATATGACGTTGTCTAGTAGCGAAAAGTGTTGCTCCACTGAGGGGACTAAATTTTCTTCCAGTATGCGCTAATACCATTCGCCTAATACCGTGCCTGACGATGTGTTTAATGCATTCGTCCCTATAACGCTCGCCTTTTCTTCGCCTCACGTACGAAATTCCATCGGTTCCAAACAAGTTAAACTTGCATTTGTCTGAAAAGATCACTTCTCTCCAATTCACCACAGTCCAATTCTGGTGTTCTTTGGCCCAATTTAGACGCTTTTGACGCATTTTTGCTGTCAAGAGAGGCTTCTTGGCAGGAAGGCGTGCGCTTAAGCCGGCTTCTGTGAGTCTTCTACGAACAATTCTTGTGCTGATTTGGGTTCCACTGTCTTCTTCAAATTCTTTTCTAATATCCTCAGCCGTTTTGAAGCGGTTTTGCAAGCTTATGCGTTTTAAAACGCGATCCTCTACCGCATTGGTCTTTTGGAGCCGTCCTGACCCTGGTTTCCGATGTAAAGATCCAGTTTCATGATGCTTTATTAAAAAAACGCTGATGGACGAATTACTGAATCCAATTCTTCCACTAATGTCCCGGAGACTCAGCTATTCCGCGCGCAATGCCAAAATCTGCTTTATGCCAAATAATGCTTTATCGGCGCAACTAATTGTTTTAAAATTTGGCATTTTTTTGCTTTTTTTAAAATTTGTATGTATTTCAGTAACAACAAAATGATAAAAAATGCACATAATGCATGTATTTATACAAAATAATTGCCCTACCTACAGACATTTGTACCTGTGGAGCACTACAACCCTTTGAATGCATCCTCACTACCTATCCGGATTTTTATGTCCACTACTCTAGCTTCGAAACTATGACCATTTTAAGTCTTCCCACGCCCATTTGGGAGACTTGGGGACAGATTTTTCCAAAATCCTTTCCTAGTGTACCTAAGTTCTATAAGGCACGCGTAACGTCAGCTGTCAGCAACATAATTAAATTCGTTTTAGTTGAAATACGTATGTTAAACTAAAATCGCGATTAAGTAATAGTAGGGTGAGGGTAGGAGGGTAAAATATACTTTACGACCTATTCTCACACCTACCAAACATACACCAAAAATTTCATCAAAATCGGTCAAGGCGTTTAAGAGGAGTTGAAACACAAACACCGTGACACGAGATTTTTATATATATACATTAAGTAATAAATTCACAAAATTTTTCGACAAAGCCTCCAGTTTTGGTTGAATTTTTAATTAAAAATGAAGAATGCGATTGCATGCGAGTCGTTAATAGCCAACTAATATGCGGCAAATATCCTGTAAATCAGGAAAAAAAAACCAGTAAACAATATATATATACACAATATATAATACATTAATTTTTGGTTATACCTTTTCTTTTGGGGAACTTTTGAAATTGTAATTACGATTTCAAACTTCCAAAGCAATTCAAATTTTGTTCGTTACCTGAATTCTGTGTATATAGAAACCGATAGAAAAAACCTGAGGACATCTTGCTATCTACGGTCTGATTGCTTTCGTCTTTTGGAATACATATTTTTTACGACAAAATAAGCAAAACGACGCAAGCCCTTTACAAATAAGTTTGGTTCGTTTCTTAGAATGACTGCTATTAGCTTATTTTAGGACAAACGTAGACATAAGCATTAAACACAGTCGGAGCAACAGGAGGCAAGATTCATTTTCAACTGTCAAATTGACATTGGGCTCTTATGGAAATCGAGAAAAAAGTTTGCTTTCCAGTTTGTTTCTCTGGTTGGTCCGACTGTGTTAATCAGAATCAGATAATCAGAATCTGGCTATTATTTTTTACAAAGTTCGTTATAATAATTGTCTGTTTTATCTAATGTTATATTATTATAATATTAAGTATATTGATATTATATTTTATTTGGGTTCGATAATAAGTTCCTAGCGTTACCTTACGAGCTTACTGAAAAGAATAAAGAAAATTGCCTTCAAATTGTCCGTCACTGAGGAACAAGTGGGTATACGTTTTCTGTACCAACGTTTTCTGTACCGAATCATCACGGAAATGAGAAATGGTGCCTATACGCTGAAGGCACTTTCCAATATGAAGCAAAGGAAGGAGTGGTCATGTGCCAAAGCCGAGAGTCAAGAAGACCTCCATCCCAAAGACCCAATCGACAAGGCCAAACCATATTGCTTCACGACAATGACAGGACCTACTTTGCACAAGTTGGTAAAGCCACCCTCCAACAGCTCGAATGGGAGGTTCTTCAGCATCCGTCGTACTCTCCGGATCTTGCACCGAGTGATTTCCTCTTTTCCGGTCCCTGTCGAATAAACTGGAGAGACGTTATATTCGAAAACGGTGACCTCAACATCTGGCTCAACTTCTTCGATACCAGACCGGACGATTTTTAGAATTAGTTATTGACTAATTTGTTGTTCTAATTATTGTTTTTTTATTCAATAAAAAAATCTACGAACTTATTAGCCAACCCAATATGTTGTATTATATTCTATATATGTACATACATATAGGTCAGAACTAAACATTGAATTCAGCATGTATCTCTTATAATCTTGTGCTTTGATTTAATTTTTATCGAGACTTCAATTTTAAGTGATTCCTTGTTCTAAGTTTAATTTATAAATATTTTACAGCCAGCTACTCAACCAATAGTAACTATTTTCAAAGATGGTATTTATGAGCTCGTAATTACGATCGAAGCAGTCAAAGCAAATGTGAATTTTACAGCACCTATACATGTTGATGTAATTGGACCACATGGTTACATATCAGCCACCGATTGGCAATTACTTCCAGTATGATCAATAATCGTAAAATCTTTTGAATATTTCATTTATTTAATTCTTATTGTTTTAGTTTTTTGGTATTATGTGTATCGTTTATGTGGCTTTCGGCGTCATTTGGCTTGCAGTTTCCTCTATGCAATGGCGTGACTTACTTCGTATTCAATTTTGGATTGGAGGAGTGATTCTATTGGGTATGCTGGAAAAGGCATTTTTTTATGCCCAATATCACAGCTTAAACTCGACTGGTGTTCCTGTTCAAGGTGCTGAGTTAGTAGCTGAGTTTGTATCATGTGCAAAAAGAACGTTGGCGCGAATGTTGGTGATTATCATGTCCTTAGGCTTCGGGATAGTAAAGTAAGTTACAGTCATTAATCATTTAAAAAAGATAGAAGTTTCAGTATTGGATATCCGCTGAAACTTTCTAGCTTAAATGAAGTTTTTAAAATTATGTTAAACAATACTGGAAAGATGTATTAGTATACCCTACATCGGAAGGGATAGTGTAAATATAGAAAAGTATATATATTCTTGATAAGCGTCACCTTCGGAGTTGAATTAGACCGGTCTCTCCGTCTGTCTGTTTATGGAAATCGTCATTATTCTCTATCATAGGTTCTTTGGGATTGAAAATGGGGAAAACGGCCTTCTTTTTATAGCGAATATAAATTTATCCGTGCTTATAGCCCAATTCTCCATCTTGTAGATTAGATTCGAAGTTAAAATTTTATTTTTAGACGTGGCCCGCCCACTGGTGACAAAAATCACGATCAGGGGAGAACGAGTAAAAGCATCGGAATGAAATTCGGCACGAATATTCTCTGTCATGTAGTTATCCTTGATCTCGAAAATGAAGAAAATTTGACTACCACCACCCCTACTTGTTATATTAATGCATCCGATTTTAGAGCTGAATCTCTCAGCTAGTAGTCCAGATTTAAAATTGAAGTTATTTTCCCTGATAATGTATCAGTGCAAAAATGGGTGTGATTCGCCAACTGAATCAACTATAAATTTATCCTATGGGTGTAGGGTATATGAGCTTCAGCCCGGCCGAAGTTAATATGTGTTGACATATATGTAGAATATAGAGAACGATGCAAACATCTAACAATTTCAGACCTCGCCTGGGTCCCATGTTGCACCGTGTTTTAGGCGTGGGAACATTATATTTAATATTAGCATGTGTTGAAAGTTATTTACGTGTGATGTGCGTGAAAACTGATGAGCGCAATGAATTGTTAGTAGCTAGTATTCCCCTGGCTGTGTTAGATACTGGTATATGCTGGTGGATCTTTACATCTCTAGTGCAGACGACGCGAACACTACGTCTTCGAAGGTTAAAAAAATATATATTTTGTTGTCGATTAACTAAACATTTATATTACTTTAGAAATATGGTCAAACTGTCTCTATATAGACATTTTACGAATACCTTAATCTTCGCAGTTATTGCTTCTGTCATATTTATGTTGTATGCAATGCGTTTACGTAAATCGGAAAACTGTACTCCGGTAATATACATAGACTATTATTATATATGACAATTCAATAAATTAGCCATAGGGATGGAGTGAAGTTTGGATCGACACTGCTTTTTGGCATGTCCTTTTCTCTGTTTTATTATTGGTCATCATGATTTTTTGGCGTCCTACTAATAACAACCAGCGTTATGCCTTTACACCGCTCTTAGATAATCCTGAAGATGAAAACGATGACGGTACTTTAGATAAGAATTTTATGGAATTAATTTTAAGCCATTTCCGTTTTATAGAAGAGGATGATCAGTTTATAGCGGATACATATGGCGTGAAAATGCGTAGTGCTCACACAAATGGTTCAAAAACTCCCCCAGCTTCACATAGAGCTACAACAACTGAAGAGGATGACTTGCGGTGGGTAGAGGAAAATATTCCGTCTTCCTTGGCAGATACCGCACTTCCAGTTTTAGATTCAGATGAGGAAATTATCAACACAAAATTTGAAGTCTCAAAAATGCAATAGGCTACAAATCGCAATTGTAATCATATTTATAATTCTGTTTTATAAATTACTGATACGAATAAAACAATTATTTTGTAATATTTATGTAATGTAATTTAATCTTGGTCTGAGAGGCATAATGCCACGGACTTAATAAAGAACTTAATTGAATTGAATTAGTATATCTCATGCTTGATTCCGAAATCGGCCTGCATAGAGAGCATATTAAACACAAAAGCAACAAATTTGACAAAAACTTGTGGTGCGCTTACAGTTATTTGCTTCTAATGCTACGTTTACACCGACCCCAAATGCGCATTTGAGCTCTATTTCCCAAATGCGAAGCGAAATTTTAAAAATTTTCATACGATTTGACAAATCAAATTTAATAAATTTGTAATAAATTCAAATTTAAATTTAATAAATTTGTAATTTGTAATAAAATTTGTAATAAAAATAAATTTAAAATGCGAATGAAATGCGAAGCAAAATAATATTTTTAATAACTCTGTGGTAGGGAAAAAATAAAATCCCAAAACAAAACAGTGGAAATGGAAGGGAAATAATGTCAATCAGCTGTCAAAACACAATTATAAAAAAAATCAGGCAAACAAAAAACATAAATTTAGCATAAGTCTCTTCAAAAGTTTGTAATTTCTATTTATTTATTTAAAAACAATGAGTTTATACAACGAATGTACATTGAAGACACCGATATAGATCGCTGATGAGGAACGTTGGCATGTTTCGAAATAGCTATACGATTTGCCAATCAAGTTGAAACAAATTTTGTTGTAATTGAAACGCTGAGCCCGAAAAATATGGGTGGTGTACATACATCACGTATATAATATAATCAATTTAGAAATAGGCAAATTAAATAATTGATTTGCAATAAATATAATATAATAATAATACAATTAGTGTTTTGTTCACTGTTTCATCAATTCCACTTGGTATCATTTCTTTCAATATGTGAGCCGTTTATTTTGAAAGTGGCATAAGTCACTTTAAAAAAAAAAACCGAGTTAATGGCAACACGAAATACAAATCTTTTCATTTTTCAAAAATTTTAAAAATTAAAAACAAAGTGACTTATGGCACTTTCAAAATAAACTGCTTGAGTTTGAGTTAATCTGTATTCTGGAAAAGTGCGCATGAATTTGTATTTAATGTTTTTGCTTCATCATCTGGGTTTGGTATTTCATGGGTTTGAAACGTTTTTCGTCGTGGTTTGTTATTTTAAACAATAATCTTAATTGATTTATGTTTTTTTATAGCACCTTCAGTGTTTCTTTTATTTAAAAGAGTTACTTAAAAAAATTGCCTTTCTCAATTTCTTTAATATTATTTATTCCGGTGATTTTTAGTTGCTGAATGGTTTCTGTTCTTGGAGGGATTTTAATTCGAAATTTTTTTTTCTATAGTTTTAACACTTAATTGTATTTGTACATGTTTTCTTTCCCTTCTTTTCTTCGGCTGACTTTCTTTCCCTTCTTTTGTTAGGCTGACTTTTTTATTTTCATTTAGAAACGCTTATTTAACACTAAACCGACCAGTACCGGTCAAATTGACCGTTTTCTAACTTTTGTAAAACTTACACATTTTTAAACGTTATAACACCGTTATCAAACTATATGACAATTCTTAGAATATGTCTATAATATTTTCTTCATTCTTTAGTTTTAGTTACTTTTTCTATTTTCCAAGAAAAATTTGTTACGTGGCCTACCTACCGCGGTCGGTCAATATGACCGGTGGGAAAAAATATTATACAGTTGTCTCAGAGTAAAACGTTTTATAATTATCTCAGCGCCGGTTTCAATGGAAAAGATCAGACAATAGTTACAGTGTCAAGTAGTGCACTTCTAAAGATTTTCTTATGAAATTTTTTTTTATAATTGTTTATTTGAAGGAGATAAGGTAAAGTATCAATACTTGGGTGTAAATTTTTTATTTCTTACATAGTGTGATAATTTGTTGTAGATATTTACCCTAAAAATGTCATTGTCAATGGCATTGCAAAATTACAAAATACCTAAGAAATATAACGGAAATAGAAGAAAATGCATCAGAATATGATGAACAAGAAGCTTCTGGAAATGAAAAAAACATGGAAACAGAGCTATTTACAACAAGTGAATTGGAATCAGAAAGCGATAGTGAAGAAGAGAATATTATGAATAAGCCTCCAGGACAGAAAAGAAAGAGAGTTTTATTGACATCCGAAAGTGAGTCAGATTTAGAGAATCAACACATCGAAACAGCTGCTGATGGAACGGTCTGGGAAGAAATAAACGGAAGTTCCAACCCTGGCAGGTTACCAGTGCATAATATTTTTAGGGATATGTCAGGGCCAACAGGATATGCTAAACGACATATAATGAAAGGACAAATGAAGACGGCATTTACTCTTATCATTGATCAGCGTATAATGCATCATATTATAAAATGTACAGAAGAAGAAGCATTTAGGGTGTTGGGGACTAAGTGGGAGCTAAATGCAACAAAATTAGATGCATTCATTGCTTTGCTGTTTGCTCGTGGCGCATATGAGGCCAAAAATTTGGATATCTCATATTTGTGGAATAAAAATTGGGGACCCGCTTTTTTTTCGAAAACAATGAGCCGAAACAACTTTACTGAAATTATGAATTTTATACGATTTGATAAGAGCAATAAATCAACAATTATCTACATTGAATAATAAAATCGATAACTTTTTAATTACCGGTCAATTTGACCGCGAGCGGTAGGAATAGGTATATAAGAATTGTCGGTAGGTTTAGTGTTAAAGAATAGTTTTTGTTCAAAAATAATTAATATATACATGCTCTGTTCAAAAGTATCACGGCTGCAGTGTTTGGAGCAAATCTTTTTGTTTTCAGGTTGGCAGCACTGTCATTCATACCTGTGTAGAATTTCACGTTATTACGTATTTTGGTTTCGTTGTTTTTTTCGAATGGCTTTCAGTTCATTCTTCGATTTTTCTTTTATTTCATCAGTCTATTTAAAACGGTGTCCATGAAGCGGTCGTTTGAGCTTAGAGAATAGCCAGAAGTCACATGGAGCTAAATCAGGCGAATACGGTGGTTGTGGAACGATATGCAAAAAAGTCTCGAAGAAAATAAGTGTTTTTGGAACCAATACAGATTTGACTTCTCAAGCATAAATGCTCTTTCATAATCGTTTGGACCGATCGAAATGAAATGTTAACATTATCAGCAAGATCTCTACTTATCAACCAACGATTTTTGAGCACCAAATCTTTGATTTCATTAACATGTTTTTCATGTTGATTGTCGTCTAGGACGCTCTTTGTCTTCAACGCTTTCTCTGCCTTCTTGGAATTGGTCTTACCACTTGTAAACATTCCTTTCAGACAAAACTTGATCGCCGAAGGCCTTCTGCAACATTTTACAAACAAACATTAATGCAACATCTTTGTTTAATAAAATCATACATTATAAAAATCGAAAAATTCACTTTTAGCTGCTCAGAAAACAACGATATTAGAAAGCACGTAATGACGTGAAATTCTACACAGGTATGAATGACAGTGCTGCCAACGTAAAACCAAAAATATTTGGTCGAATCGCTGCACCCGCGCAATTCAAAATTTGTATTCATCTTGAATATAGAGGATGTGTATATCTTTAGTCGGCGGGTCAAACATTTTCTGCAATTCATTGTCATCATTCATCGACAGCCAATCGTTTTCGTATTAAACTCATCTGTTGTGATCTATATGTGGCGGTAAGGAACTTCTCTCGTTGCTCTCTAACTTCGGAACCATTCTCATTAAAGTTCACTCCTAGATTTGTTCCATTCGGTGCACAGTGGACTATCGCTTCGGAACCGCGGCCAAAAGTCCAAAAAGTCGCGCCGAGTTTTTGAAAAATTTGGTATGCAATTTTGTTTATAATAGATCAATAACTCATGAGCCAAAATATCTCGGTTGGAAACCTTCATGAATAGTTTTGGTGGGCGATCAAATGTGAACCTTTTTTTCATTCTCTAAAAAGTTGTATTTTGTTTGTTTTTTGCCAAAATTTAAATGACTGTATCTAAAAAAGTAGTCAACATAACTCAATGAATTAAGTAGTTTCTGAAAGGTCATTTAATTATCTATAGGAAAAATATAACAAGAACTTTGTGCCTTGAGTCTAAGTATTTTTCGGTAATTTTTGAAAAAAACGTTAATTTTTATATATATTTTAACTTTGGGAGATTATAAGTCTCAGCGCTTATAAATGCTTATCCTAGAGTTTATTGTTCTTGAAACTATGAAGTGTTATAAACAAATGCCCCAAACATACATGATCCGTCCGGACCCGCCGGAACCGTTTTTTTTTCGTTTGAAAATTTTACCTACCTGTTTTGTGTATATTCCTGAGTACCTGTGATTTTAGGAAGGGGGGTATTTTCGTACCTGTTTGATCGATTTTTTCACGGAATAGGGTTTATTTCCTTATCTTAATTATTTAATTTAATTATAGTGAAGTTTCTATTCCCTACACACGAAGTGATGAAGGTATATTCACTTAATGCTTCCGTTTGTAACGCATTAAAGGAGGCGTGACAGGTATAGGAGAACGAATAGAGATATCTTCATCAAACTTAGCAAAAATTATGTCTTTCATTAGAAACTCATTGGTATTGAAAATGGGTAAAATCGGACCATTGTCACGCCTACTTTTTATAGTGGTTATAAATTCATCCATGCTTATAGCACAATTTCTCAACATGTAGAACGAATTTTCGGTTGAAATTTTGTCCAGAAGTTCACTGTCTCTGATCAAAACAGACTACCACAAATGGGCGTGGTCCGCCCACTAATTAAATAAAACTCGATTATAGAAGAACGAATAGAAATATTTTCAACAAATTTGGCCCGAATATTCTCTGTCATCACAGGCTATTTAAGATTGAAAAGGAAAAAAATTATACTATTGCCACGCCTAATTTTTAAGTAAACGTGTGTCGGGTATATGAACTTCGACCAGGCCGAAGTTAACACTCTTTCTGGTTTATTATTTACCTATTAAATAAATCATCACTTCAAGGAATTCATCATTCAAGTACATATGAGGACAAATAAATTTCCGGTAGCCTTAATATCATCTCATCGACTCAAAGTTATATAAAAGTTATGTTTTCTGTCTCCATTAATCATTGTTGAAAATAATTACTTATAGAGACGTCATACGCAAAAAAAATATGAACATTATATCTGTTATACTCTTTTCTTGCTGATCTCCACTTGGCAGTTGTATCCATGGAAAATTATGTCACCAACAGTTCATAAGGTTTTAATGCATGGGGAGGACATAATTAATCATCAGATATTACCCATTGGAGATTTATCAGAAGAAGCACAAGAAAAACGAAACAAAGACTATAGATACGAGTACTATAGAGAGCACAACACAAGAAAGTGTTCACGTCAGGGTACCAATGAGGATTTATTTAGAATGCTCTTCATTTCTTCTGATCCTTACATTTCGTCTTTGAGAAAAAAGTTTATTAAGACAACAATACCTCTAGATAGAGAAGCTGGAGAACTTCTAATGAAACCTACAGACGAATATTTTTTTGAAAATAAATAAGTATGTATTATTGTAAATTGTATTTGTGTTTTAGAGTATGTAATAATTTATGTAAAACTGTTCCTATATTTAAATTTTTTAAATAAATAAATGATCATAACAATGAAAAAAATACCTGGTGTTCTTATTTTAGCAATGTTTACATGCGACTATGTTTCTTTTTCATACTAAAGGCACACAATTTTAAGTATTGTGAAATTTTTTTTGTCGAAATTGAGTATGCCAAACATTTCAATTGTTATACTGAAACAATAAACTTTTAATATTGCTTAATAATACTTAATAATAAAAAAAAAACAAATAAGATAAAAAGGTTATTTTTTTGACGCGACTTTGGTTGAACGCGACTGACGTGTCGAAATTGTTTAAAAATATAAAAAAAATATCTAGATATTTCGTACTTAGATTAACGTAAAGATACATATTTATTCTTTCATTTGCAAAAAACCGCATTCAAATATCTTAATCTGATCAAAAGTTACAGAATTTTGACCGCGACTAAGTCGAAAACGGCAATTCTAGTTCACTATGCGTCGATTGCTCGCAATCGTTGATCTGTTCCAAGCCGCACTGCATATCGATTGATTGAGTGTAGTTGCTGGTGTATTACATTCGTACTGTTGACGGGACGTACTTTGGAATTTGTACGGCGAACGTATTCCATGGGATGTTTTTCGTCAATTTTAGATTTTGTAAGAACGGTGTTCTTTGCATTTGCACAAGATCAAATTTGTGCAGAAATTAAGTTCGCAGGAACGATGTTGAAGAACCATGTGTTCTAAATCTTGTTTGCATGATATTTTTCTTAGCAGGAAAGAGGTTGCAGGATCGCCATGTAATGTTATATGTATTATTATGACAGGATCGCCATGTAATGTTATGGGGAGTATTAGGGCAGGATCGCCATGTAAGATTACGTCCCTAGCGTACAAATTATCTATAAGAGGATACGCTTCCCGAGTGAAATATGGTAAGAGAAACTGAATGAGCCGGTTTGTGTTTGGCTCTTAGACAGTTTCTGAGTTTTATTCTGGATCTTTCGCGTTTTTATATACTCGGCCTTTTTTTATACTCCTTACTACTTTTGTTTATATTCGGCCTCAAACATAACGCAGCTTCAGCTTTTTCGACGGCTTTTTTGAAGTCGGAACAAAATACAAAGCTTCAGCTTCAGACATCAATAGCTGTTGTTTGTTTACGTTTACAACAAAAAAATAAATTAGAAATTTTAAAAATATCATAAAAAATATTTATATATATATCATATCATATATATATCATAAAAAATATAATAAAAAAATAAAAATATCTTAAAATGATGGACAAACTACTCATACTTGGGGCACTGTTCCATATTATGGGGCTTGATTTAATTGAAAATGGACATGAGTCCACGAATTTCTGGTATTAATTTTTTTTGAAACCTCATTATTTTGCCTGCTGAAATATAATAAAAATGTTTGAAGTAAAAAAATTTTTATTGCTGTCAAAATCATATTGTTTTTGTTGGAATTTTTGAAAGGAAACACATTTTTATGATAAAACGTAGACAACACTTTTGAGGGGAAATTTTTGAAGCAATACGAAAATCTATTTTGAGGCCGCAGCAGGCTTTTTTTTGTTCCCATGAGATTTTGCTTGTGTTCGTTTTTGAAGCTGAAGCTGCGTTATGTTTTATACATACACATAAAAACAATACATTTCTTATATGGTTATACTTTTCTTACTTATTTTAAACTTAATCAGCTTGGCTAGACGCGTTATCTTTTGCAACGGTTTCCATCGGTGGCTATACACTGGTTTCTCATTTGGTTTCAAGTCATAAACATGTGATGAAAGTGTGTGTGAAATTTACTGAATATCCAAATGTTGGGCAGTGATAGAGAAAATATGAACACGCGTCCGCAAACTAGGTTGCTCTTCTTTCGTTTGACAACTGCTTACTTGTGTGCGTGCAAAGAAATTGAGAAGCAGGGTCTATTTTCGTTTCACAAATTTTCTACACTCGATACCAGAGTGTAGACTTTTCTCTTTCTACAGCATCTCTCTCTCCTACGAACTGAGTGAAACCGTTTCAAAAGATACTGCGTATAGCCAAAGCCAATAGTACAGCTTTTCAATTCACAATTTCTTCACAATTCACTTTCAACTCACTTTGTTTATAAAATTATTGAGTTACTATTGAACCATTGCCCAAGTATAAACTCGTGTTAGTATTGAGCGCTTCATAAACTGTAAGATGATTCTGTTGCTTTGAAACGGATAGAGCAAGCAAAATGTCGGTCACTAAGTACTTTGAGTGCATTGCACCAAAAGTGCATGCTTCAACAAAATTTGTCAAGTGTTACTGAATTTGAGTGTTTGAATTATATAGGTGCGGGTATGTGGGTATACTACAGTAAATAGGTTATTGCATTTGCCCAAAAGGAAAAATAGGTCATATAAAAATGTTAAATACAAATGATACTACTCTAACGTACTTGCCTTTCAAAATTTAGGACGATGGTTTGTTTAACTTTTGTTCGTTATCCTTCTCTCTCTACCTATCCTTATCAGTCAAAGGCCTTATTTGCTAGTACTGACTTAAATATATTTGTGTAGTAATTAAATTACTGCATAAATTTGTGTAAGGACGCAAAAAAAAAATTTTTTATACGCAAAAGATAAATCTAAACGACAAAAGTCTAACCTACATAAGGGACTATAGACTTCCTCAGAGACAAAATAGATGAAACTAAAGAACAAGTTAACAAATTATTGAAAGATTACATAATTGAGCCATCCAAAAGTCAATACAACTCACCACTATTAGAAAGAACAGAAGCAAAGATAATGGAGAAACAAAGAATAGAGATTAGTGGTAGATTACCGTAAACTCAATGACAATATAGTAAACGAAAACTCCCTTTAAAAATATTAGAAGACTTTGTGGCGTGCACGTGTGCGTGTGTGTGTTCGCTGACGAGCGATCATACATACCAACACGTCCGAGCATTAAACTTTAAGTAGGTGGAGTCGTTCGGATATCGGATCCTTAACGACGCGACACTTTGTTGCACTCCACTTCGAAATTTGTTTACACTACTTGGCTGGTTGAACGATCGACGAGCCAAGGCAAATAAACAACCGCTTCATTGCTGTAAACGATACAGCAATGCTGAGCGTGCACTTTGCCGTCGCCACTGTTTGCGTTCCGCCGGCTAGACGGATTAGCTACCCGCTGCCGGCTGCGAATGAACATGCGCTTGTCGTAGACGTTCGCCGGTGTCGTATTCGGCGCTGCTTCCCTTTCTGCCGTCGCTGGAATTATCGTTTTAATTATCGTACCCCTCTGCTACGTCGCAGTCAAAGGAAAAGCCACGGTCTCTCCCGCTAACGAAATAGTGAATTTAAGCGTTAGTAAATTAAGATTTTGAGAAATAAAGGCTTGCTCAAGCAAGCGCGAAACTGAAGGCCAAGTGTCTGAATTTGTTGTATTAGGGAACATAAATCCCCTAAAGTGGTGACCCCGAACGGCGCGAACGCCGGAGTTTGTTTTTAAAAAAAAAGTGTTGTACCTTTTAAAACAGTTAGCAAAAAGCTCTCGGGAGCAAACATTTATGTGCGAAACGTGCGCGAGCATAGTGTTGTGCGTGGCTTTATTAATTTTGACCCTCGCGCTACAGGCAATTCGGGAGTTAGTGCGTCACAAGACGCAGCGAAATAACGACTAGTTTAGTGAACATAAAGACTTAGAATGGAGAGCGACTCTCCACAAATCGAAAAACCAACCGCTAGTGAAGACGCCGCGGCAGTGGACGTGAGCCGTGGAGCTATTCCCAAGCGCGCTCCCACTACGTCTGTCAGTGTTCGCGCGCCCCGGCTCGAGCCCGAGACCGAGGAAAGCACCAGCCCGCAGGTGGACGAACAGTGCGAAATCACGCGGGTTAGTGTAAAGGTGCCCCCATTCTGGTACGCCAATCCAGAGGTGAGGTTCGCGAAGCTAGAGGCGCAGTTCGCGACAGCGCGAATTACCTCGGAGAGTGCGCGTTTTAATATGGTGGTAGGCGCCATCGAGTCACGCGTGCTAGAGCAGGTATACGACGCGGTCACGAGACCGCCAGTAGGTCGGAAGTACACCAATTTAAAAAGCCGCATGCTCGAGCAGTTCGGCGCAACGGAGCAACAAAAGCTCCGACAGTTGCTCTCGGAGATGGACCTCGGCGATAAGAGGCCATCTCAGCTGCTAAACGAAATGCGGCGGCTCGGTGGCCCGAATGTCACCGATCAACTGCTAGAAAGCTTATGGGCAAGTCGGTTGCCAGAGCAGATGCGGGCAATCTTGCAGGCGTCGCCCGGCGACTTGGCGCAACGTGCCGCCCTCGCGGACAAGATCGTAGAGGTGACGGGCACCCGCAGCGCGTGTGCGGTAAAAAAACAGCCGGCCAATCCACGTCCGCAAGAGGACGATATTCTGCTCCAGCGGCTGCATCGCTTAGAGGATGCGCTGTACGAACAGCGCAATCCTCGCCGCGCGCCCGCTCGCCGCCAGGGCCGGCGGTGGTATCAAGCACCGGCAGCGGTACAAATTTACGATGACGACGAGCACTTCACCTACGTGGGTGGTAGTGGCCGAGGACGTCCAGCGTCACCGCGACTAATGTGTGTGGCACAGCAGACACCACGTCAGCAGCAACAGCGACAGCAGAGGCCAGCGCAGGTACCGGCGAGCGTGCCGCCTCGCCTGCAACAACGGCAGCTGCAACCAGCCCGGCAGGAGCCCGATCCCAGCAGCAGAAGGACGCTTAAGGCGGATCGCGCCAAAGATGGCTTGTGCTTCTACCACCAGCTGCACGGCGCCCACGCCGCGAAGTGTCGCGAGCCATGTTCGTGGCCAAAACACTAGAGCCACGAACCCCAGCAAAACCAGGTTAAGTGTTTCGCTTATTTATTGCTGACACGGCAACGAGCCGTAAATATTTAATCGACACCGGCGCGGACGTCTCGGTGGTGCCGCCGAATTTCAACGAGAAATTCGGTCAACCAGACGCAGTAAGGCTTTACGCAGCCAACGGCTCTAGCATTACGACATACGGCCGTAAACGACTGCGACTGGACCTCGGCCTGAAGCGCGACCAGGCCTGGGAGTTCATCATCGCGAAGGTCAGCAGCCCCATAATAGGCGCTGACTTTCTCAAGCACTTCGGCCTCCTCGTCGACATGAAGCACGAGAGGCTCATCGACACGGCGACCAACCTCCACGCGGAGGACGCCGCCCGTCCAGGAAAGGGGCAGATTTTCACGTACGACAGACGCGACCCGTTCGCCAAACTGCTGGCCGACTTCACGGATATAACAACCATGAACAGCGCGCAGACCACAACGGCCACGACTGTTACGCACCATATCCTGACGAAGAGACCACCAGTGCGCGCCCGACCACGACGATTGGCGCCCGACAAATTGAAGGCCGCCATGGACGAATTTCGTTTCCTGACCGAACAGGGAATCTGCGAGCCTTCCGACAGCAGCTGGTCCAGTCCGCTACATATGGTAAAGAAGTCCGACGGTTCTTGGCGCCCGTGCGGCGACTACCGCGCCCTTAACGCGATAACGGTACCGGATCGTTATCCAATACCGTTCATACAGGACTTCACTCATATACTGCATGGCAAGACCATTTTCTCGACGATCGACTTGCAACGAGCGTACCACCAGATACCGATCGAACCGGCAGACATATCCAAGTCCGCGATCGCCACGCCCTTCGGACTGTTTCAGTTTAAGTTTATGTTCGGCTTGCGCAACGCTTCGCAAACATTCCAACGTCACATAAACTTTGTCTTGGTGAACGAAACAGACTACGCATTTGTCTACATTGACGATATCTGCGTAGCATCGAGGGACGTCAAAGAACACGAGCGGCATCTGCGCCGAATTTTCCAGCTCCTCAGAGAGCATGGTCTCGCTAACAGCGCAGCGAAGTGCGATTTCGGCAAGCCACAGGTCCGTTTTTTAGGACACGCCGTGACGAGCGACGGTATTCGGCCACAGCAGTCCAAGGTGGAGGCAATACTTAGCTTCAAACGTCCAACGGTGGCTCACGAACTCAAGAGGTTCCTCGGGATGATTAATTTTTACAGGCGTTTCATCCCGCACGCAGTCGCCAATCAGATGGTGTTGCAGAACCTGATGTGCGGCAACAGAAAGAAGGACACGACGCCGCTAAACTGGTCGACGGACGCAACGACCGCGTTCGAGAAGTGCAAGGCAGATCTGGCTAAAGCAACGCTGCTTTATCACCCGGCTCCAGACGCCGAGATCGCACTTAACGTCGACGCTTCGGACTACGCAGTGGGAGCGGTCCTTCATCAGATAGTCAACGGCGAACCACAACCGTTAGGTTTTTACTCCAAGAAACTGACCGACGCACAAAAAAAGTACAGCACGTACGATCGCGAGCTGGTAGCAATGTACCAGGCGGTTCAATTTTTTAAACATATGGTGGAAGGTCGCGACTTCGCCATTTTTACTGATCATAAGCCACTAACCTTTGCCTTTCAGCAAAACTCAGAACGAGCTTCGCCGCGACAAGCGCGCCACCTCGACTACGTGGGCCAGTTAACCACGGACATACGCCATGTCCCGGGTAAATCGAATGAAGTAGCAAACACGCTGTCACGCGTCCAGCGACTGGACACAGCGAACAATTTCATTGACTTCAGCGAGATGGCCGACGAGCAAGCACGAGATCCCGAGATCCAGCAGCTGAAAGAGCAGACATCGGAGGAAACGGCCTTGATCATCAAGCCACTCGCGCTGGCAGACAGCAAAAAGACTATCCTGTGCGACACAGCGCACAGCAGGATACGACCACTGGTAGCAGCGGCATTACGAGGGCGTGTTATAGCCAAGCTCCACGGCATAGCGCACGCCGGCGCCAACGCGACGCTCAAGCTGGTACGTGAAAGATTCGTCTGGCCGATGATGGCCAAAGACGTAAAGCAGTTCGTCCACTCGTGCATCCAGTGCCAACGCAGCAAAGTGGGCCGACACAACCGAGCTGCAATCGAGTTCTACGATAAACCGAGCGAGAGGTTCGAGCACATCAACATCGGCCCTCTGCCCTCGTCACGCGACAACAAGTATTGTTTGACCATCATCGATCGATACACGAGATGGTCGGAAGCCTTTCTGCTGCCCAACATGACCGCAGAAACAGTCGCGACGAGCCTGGTCTCCGGCTGGATGGCGCGCTTCGGGATACCAGTGCGCATCACAACAGATCTCGGTCGGCAGTTCGAATCTGATATATTCAGGCAACTGAATAAGCTTCTGGGAATCCAGCATTTCCGTACGACGCCTTACCACCCGCAAGCAAACGGGATCATCGAGCGATGGCACCGAACCTTGAAAGCAGCAATTACCTGCTACGAAGACGACGACTGGTGCGGAGTACTACCATTGGTACTCCTCGGCCTGCGAACAACAATAAAAGAGGACATCGAGGCCAGCCCAGCAGAAATGGTCTACGGCACGACACTGAAGATCCCCGGCGAACTATTGGCACCATCGCCGGTCTAAGCTAATGAGAGCGAGTTCGTCAGAGACTTGCGACGACTGATGAGCAAGGTATCGCCGACGCAAACCAGCCATCACGACAACACACGAGTGTTCCTGCAGCGCAACCTTGCAACATGCACGCACGTCTTTGTGCGTATCGACAAGGTCCAGCGCCCGCTGCAACCACGCTACGACGGGCCGTACAAAGTCCTGCGCCGAAAAGAGAAGGTGTACGAGCTTCAAGTGGGCGACAAGACGGCTAAAGTGTCAGTCGACCGCCTCAAGGCAGCCTTTTTGCCGAGCAATGACATCCAACCAGCGATTCGGTTGGAGCGACCACGAAAGCAGCCACCGAAGATGACAACACCAGCACCACAGCCAGCGACCCAACGACGTCCAACGGGCAGACCACGAGGTCGGCCACCCAAGACGACGCCAGTGCCCCAGCCAGCGACAGCGACGAGAAGCGGCAGACGAGTCCGCGTTCCCGTCAGGCTCCGCAGCAGCGCGGATTCCTGATTATATTGTAGAGAATAGCGTATTATAGAGAATAGTATTACGTATTTCTGTAAGTGTATTATAGTCAGTATAGTAAGTAATCCTAAGCAAAAACGACGATATGCATATCCTGACGACCGTATTGTAAGCAATGCACTACGACGTGCACTTCCTTTGTATCGCGACGCCGTCGCTAAGGGGGGAGTACTGTGGCGTGCTCGTGTGTGTGTTCGCTGACGAGCGATCATACATACCAACACGACCGAGCATTAAACTTTAATTAGGTGGAGTCGTTCGGATATCGGATCCTTAACGACGCGACACTTTGTTGCACTCCACTTCGAAATTTGTTTACACTACATGGCTGGTCGAACGATCCACGAGCCAAGGCAAATAAATAACCGCTTCATTGCTGTAAACGATACAGCAATGCTGAGCGTGCACTTTGCCGTCGCCACTGTTTGCGTTCCGCCGGCTAGACGGATTAGCTACCCGCTGCCGGTTGCGAATGAACATGCGCTTGTCGTAGACGTTCGCCGGTGTCGTATTCGGCGCTGCTTCCCTTTCTGCCATCGCTGGCAGAAAGCGGAGTAAGTATAAATACGACATCGCGGCCGCGTCGGCGACAAAGTAACGGACGGTATGTATCGCTACACGATTATCGTTTTAATTATCGTAGCCCTCTGCTACGTCGCAGTCAAAGCGTTGCTCAAGTGGCTATGGTGGCATACCCTTTGGGATATGCTACCATGGCCTTAGAATCAGAAGTTTCTTGATCGCTCAAGGAAAAGCCACGGTCTCTCCCGCTAACGAAATAGTGAATTTAAGCGTTAGTAAATTAAGATTTTGAGAAATAAAGGCTTGCTCAAGCAAGCGCGAAACTGAAGGCCAAGTGTCTTAATTTGTTGTATTAGGGAACATAAATCCCCTAAAACTTACTTGACAAATTAGGAAGAGAGAAATATTTTTCGACACTTGACATGATTAGTTCCTTCCACCAAATACGCTTAGACAAGAATTCACGACATTTTACAGCTTTTTCTGCAGAAAATGGACATTATTAATTTAAAAGACTACCATTTGGATTAAATATATGTACCAACAGCTTTCAAAGATTGTTGACAATAGCAATGGACTGGATAGCGAAGCATTCCTTTACGTAGACGACTTCATTATCTTTGGTTGTATATTAAGGGGTTACGCCACCTTGGGGATCGAAAAAATTTGTATAAAAATAAACTTTTTTTATGTACTTAAGTACATATGTAAAATTATCTTTATTTTATATACATATACATATTTATATACATATATATATATATGTACATATATACATATATATATACATATACATATATTGTAGTTTTACGATCAAATTACAATAGTAACGATTGTATTAAACGAATTAAATAAAAAAATGGCGAAGATATAAGCCGATACGTACGACCCTCTTTTGAAAATCCTTGCTGATGGTGTATTTGATTTCTTTGTTAGGCGTCGCCTAAAACATAAAAAATATTTTTTTCCTTATTTAAAAAGGTAATAGCTAAAACATAGGGGGAAAAATTTTTAAATATTTTTGTAGAAATGTCAGCTATTTGAAAAAAAACTCCAATTTGCATCGAAATTTTGAATTTAAACAATTTATAACTTTCGAACTGACACCTAATCACAAAAATCCTACGTCACATTTTAAATAATATTATAAAAAAAGAAGTGTTGTAAATTTTAAACAAATCGCTTAAGTAGATTTTGAGATATCGTGTACACCGGTTTGAAAAAAGTAGTTTCGAGAAAAACGTAAAAGAAAAATAGTACAACGTCAGCGTCTTAAAACCAAACATTTTTTAAAAATGGACCGTACATGAGGTCTTCTATTGTTGCCGTAATGTCCTCAATCAATCAATCACTGAAATCAATTTTTTGAAGCTTTCAAGGTGGTGTAACCTTTTAAATCACCACAACGGAAATTTAGTAAAAGCTTTTAATCGACTACGGACGCAAAATCTAACACTGAATATAAATGTACTAAGTGTAATTTCTTAAAATCAGAAGTAATTTTGTCAAAAATTTTACATTTTGAAGGTGCGATCTCTTCTATAGTATGACAGATGGTCGACACAGGGTCGCATGCATACATAATTATGGAGATAATTTAGTTTCACAGAAAAAAATTATGGAGGTTGCATTAAAAAAATGTTTTGTTCTCTCTTATATGACAAGTTGGAACCTGACGTTTGAAAACCTATAATTTTTCTATTTCAACGATATTGGTGTTTCAGTATTAGTATTAAGTGCATATCCGATTTCTTATCTTAAGACTTGGCTACAGGAAACTGTTTGCTACGTAGCGGGCGTTAGACATACTAAGGGTTGTAATAAAAAACTGCATACACACAAAAAAATTGTCTTAAAAATACTATTTTACGAGGTAGCCAGCATTAGACATTCATACATAAGCTATTTCTAGTGTAACTAAAATTTAAGCAAAAAATGAAAGTAACGATTTTGACTTCACATCCCTTTACATTATTAATACTAAAAGTAAGTATAACATATTATATGCCGTTTTAAAAGTAAAACACTACTTCATTCCATGTAGGGTAGGGTTCTACCATATACACTTAATTCTGTTTTTACACGGTCTTGTTTTACACGGTTTTGATTTAACACGGTTTGAAAGTAAACAAATTTAAAATTTTTTTACACGATTTTATTCCATTTAGCACGATTCAAACTGTTTTGGGCTTACATTTTTTTTGGTTAAATTTAATTTTTGCGAAATATGTTCATATCACAATTAGGGGGATATCCCTTTCTGTGGATACAAGCAAATTTACTGTTCAGAGCAATTATAAATAGCACAAATTTAGGGGAATTCCCTTTTAGTGTATACAATCAATTTTATTTGTTGACAGCAACTAGGATGTGTTAATATTTTCTGAACTATTTTTTTTCTTTAATAACTATGCTTGCGTAAAAATACACTATATATGTGATTTAATAAAATAAACCTGAATAGTTGTTCTTAAAAAATCCTTGTTTTTCACTAATTTCAATAGGTTTTAGAGATAAGGAGCCAATCACCTATTTTGCATACGATCAGTGACTTTTTTTACACGGGTTTTCCTGGAACCAATTTCGGTGTAAAAACAGAATTGGGTGTATACTTTTTGGAGTACCTTCATGATCCCATTTCCGAGAAAAACAACCACTTTCAATGGAAAAAGTCCACATTTACATAAAAGTACTGCATATTACCCATTACATATTGTGAGCAAAATAATGTATGGCGGAAATTAAGACAATGAAAATAGCTTCCCGCTTTAGATGAAGTATTGAGGTGACCTACTTCGACCTCCAACCGCCCAAAAATCCTAACAGCGGTGAGTGCTGTGGCAGGGATCCAACCATGCCAAACAGTTACAGCAGATCGCCAGCGTAGGCGATCGACATGGTGGTGTGGGGAAAATCGTCGCGTGATATTGGTTTGGGCCAGCGACTTTGAGCTGTTGTGGGTGACAATAAGCGTCGACATGCTGCTGGGCGACGTCAGCTTCGATGAGCTGCTGTGTTCTCTCGCCCAGCCGGAAACATGCGTACTCTGGAATAGTGAACCTCATCATTTTCGAAGGTTAGCGAGACAAACTCTTTCTCTTTGTTTATTTTACAGATGCGGCCAAATCGCCAAGAAGTGTATGGAATGTTTTCTTCTCTAATGATCACCAGATGGCTAAGGAGGTCAGTGTGTGACATTTTCCACTTGGCGCGATGAGATCAAAAAGGCTTGGATTTCCAACGGTTGCAGAAATACTGGGCTAGGCCTTGCGAAGTTCTGTTCGCAAAACTTTCCTGAGGGCTATAGCATGCGAGTTTTGAGACGGTCCTCCTCCTCTCGAAAACGGTCGAACTGTTGTTCGATACTTACTTTGTTAAAGAAGGCTACTTTTTGATAGGGGCAAATTTAAAAATCAACAAGGAAAAATGCAGGTTTTTCAAAGAAGATTTGAAATATCTCAATATCGCGCGATCCCGTCGTGAGCCGACAGGGATCCACACCGATGTTCTTTGATTTCTTGGAGTAGCATCGTGGTACCAAGGCATTCAAGAGGTCTTCTTATCGTGAGGAGAAATTGCTGGAAAGAGCAGCGAAGCACGACACTACAACCTACACGAATCACTGGAATCCTAAAGTTGGAAAACTGGTTCTAGTCAAGACTCACCACTTGTCAAAAGCAGTATATAAATTTACAGCGAAGCTTGCGCCGAAGTACGAAGGACCATACAGAATTACTAGATACACCTCACCAGTCATCGTCGAGCTGAGTACTCCAGAGAATAGAAGAAGCCGCACGACTCACATCCGAGACCTGAAGGAATACCATCCCGCGAATGATGAACCGACTCCAACATCTACCAACGAACCCAACAGAAAGTAGCCGTTTAACTGTTATATGTCGCATGTGGTTGTAGATCGTGCTGTCCAAAGTAAAGTTTAACTTGTAGACCTAATGAATTTTCTACCCGTAGGAAGGAAGGTACAGCGAACAACAAACAAGTGAAAAACAAACTCAAAACAATGGCCACCGACACCAAAACGTGGTTCGACAGGTTAGACGAACTCCTAGTATTGGATGGAGCAGCGAGGACAAGAATGACCGTCTTTGGGTCCCTTCGGCGGGTGAGCAACAGCAGGATAGAGTGAAATCCCACCGACGAAATCCGACGACGAACCGCTCGAGCCCGAAACCCGGTCTTCCGGAAAAGGCGGATCCGATTCCCGTATGCGAACTATCGGATTTTCTCGCAATTCTACATATCTGGTTAAAAAAGAAACAAGATCGGGGCTAATGGGCTAAACTAGATTTATGCCAAAAAAACGGAAGGAGTACCAAGAGAAACGTACAGAAATAGGTACTGCTACAAGCTGCATATAAAAGCAGGCACAGATCGGTACTCGGTCACTTTTCTGGAATTCAGCAAACGAAGCGGTAAGTGCACTTTATCTTATTAATAAATGTTGTATCCTTGATCTGGAAGCTGAGCTTACCTAGCGAGCGTCAGTATCATTGTATCCTTGATCTTGACGTTGATCTTACCTAGCGAGCGTCAATATCAGAGCCCTGTGTCCTTGATCCATGATCTTGACGTTGAGCTTATCTAGAGAGCGTAAATATTATAAATTTATTTCCTATTTTATTCAAACCATCGTAGACAGGAATTTAAAAATTTATATGAAACTAATGAATCTGTGAATCAAACGAACTAAGAGGCCAAAGTAGCATTTAGATCATTTATGTAAAGCACTAATCAAAGTCTAACAATCGTATTTACACTGAAAATAAAAATCGTAAACAAATTAATCTGTGTTTTCTTAACATATATAAACAAACAATACATACATAAACAAACAACACATTACTATTTTTTCGAACTCAAGATGCATAGAACTCAAGATCGCCTTCTGGAGTGAAATCTACACATCTTGGGATTTGAATGGAATTAATACAAAGATAATTATCAGGAAATATAGCCACCGACCTTTTAAGGGTTCAGGAAAAACCTCATCACGTCAATTTTCGTCAGCCGAATTTGTTGCATTAATATTTTTGCCAAGACAATGAATGGAGCTAACCACCCACAAGGGTCGACAAGCTTAGATATTTGGGAAAGGAATTGACGCTTAGTAAAGAAAGATTTTTATTCTAAGGGTGTAGTGAAAAAATATAACATCAGAATGCGCGTTCCAGTGGACTCTTCACATTTTAGAGTTGCTGCTATAAGTGGACTTCAGAAATTCCTCATTTAGTAGGTGTTTAGTAGTAGCTAAACGCCATCCATCGCAGTAGAAAGCACCTGCGAGTACCTCATCAACGTACATGAAAGTACGTAAAATGTTGCTTGCTAAGGGCAGGGTCAACATAATCTGCTTTCTAAAACAATGTACGAATTGCTATATAAGGGGCACAGTACAGCCCAAAGGTAACCGTTTTCAATTCATAATCGCGTATGATTCTTAAGAAAGGGTAAAAGATAAAACCGCCATTGGACCAATATGAAGAACATCGTTTAAACCCGAACCTGGGTGGTGGCGCTCTCAGGATTTATCAGTGCATGATGCGGTTGATAGTACTTGGTACCTGAATGTTGAAATTTTGTGGATGGAATTAAATTTATATGACCGAGATCACGATATTCTGGCATGACTTTATCGTACTGCATCTTAGGCTCAGCAGTTTTAGTGAGTCGTGCTTTGTTTCTTAAGAATTGAACATGAGCTACAGCTCTTGAATGGCCAAGAACTGAACTTTTTGGGAACTCTTCTTTGAACGGAAGTGATACTACATGTTTTCCTCGAAAAAGTTATATGTGTGAATCAACTGCAGGGCTTTAAAATTTTGCTTTAACTGTAGTTTATTATGTGTAATTTTGTTTAAATATATACTTTTTTGATTAGTCCAGTGATTAGTGGTAGTCCAGTGGCGGTAAAGGATAGGGTGGTGTGCTTCTCCACACCAGATACAGCGGTGAAAATCGTCGTGTGATATTGGTTTGGGCCAGCGACTTTGAGCTGTTGTGGGTGACAACAAGCGTCGACAAGTTGCTGGGCGACGTCAGCATCGATGAGCTGATGCGTGCTCTGGCCCAGCCGGAAACATGCTTACTTCGGAATAGTGAACCTTGTAATTTTTCTGTGGAGAAAGCAAATATTAGCGATGGTTCGACATAAACTCGTTAAGGATACTGGTTTGGTGACAGGGATTTTAACACGGCTTTTTTCTGTTCGAAGATTAGCGAGACGAATTCTTTTCCTTTGTTTGTTTTACAGATGCGGCCAAATCGCCAAAAAGTGTATGGAATGTTTTCTTTTCTAATAATCACCAGATGGCTGAGGACGTCAGGTTGTGACATTTTCCACTTGACCCGATGAGCTTGAAAAGGCTTAGATAACCAACGGTTGCACAAATACTGGGTTAAGGCTTGCGAAATTCTGTTCTGAAATAACCCAGGGTATAGCCTGAAAATTAACCTCAAATTCGACTAGACAATCGGCCAATCGTATGAAAGTCTCGAGGAGAGACATTGATGGCGAAACTTGAGCCGAAAATTGAAAAACAAAAGGAAATTCCGCTGTAGGTCGCTTATGCGAACTCTCTGTAAGAAAAAGCAGGAGATAAAACTATTTGCTGTACACAATTAGAAAAAATTTTAGTTTGTTTGTGTATTCTTTATTATCTTTAATATTTGACAAATAAATTTTATATTTTACCCACTATACAACAACCGATGATGTTCTACGAGAAAGCTTACGGGTGAGCATGTGGAAATGTATAAAAGAAAAGTAACTCCACCGATGAGAGCACTAACACAGTGAGTCTGCACAGTTGAGTCTTCATAAACACATCCCCGATGAGAGCACTTAATGTATTTTAAATTGCGGTGCAGATAAATTGCGAAACATATTTAAGAACATATTTAAATTTCAACGGTGTACCTTTTGAATATACATAGTTGAATATCTTCTGCTGCTGCTGTAACGTCATTCTTCGTGGCTGGTTGGTGTCGTAAGAAAGCATAAGACGTTTCGATGGATCGCTCGTTCACCCCGTGGGAACAACTTGCAGTCGAACTTTCAGGTCAGCTCTCCCGATCGGCTAGGTGTCAACGGTGTGTGAGATCGTTGACATGCAAAGGTTAGGAGGGGCAATTGATGCGAGCGGCGTTTGGCGTAAACACTACATATCGACCGTCCCTATTTCTTTTCGTTGTACGTACATAATTGTCTTCACATAGTTTCTTGGAATAGTTTCAGAATTTTTTGTGAGGCCGATTCTCCACATACCAAAAATTAGCGATTTTCTCTTCAAAGGAGACCTCATTAAAATAATATACTTTAATGAACTGGGCGACTCTCTCGACCACAGGACCAGTCAAAATGCAGCCAAAGATGGTTTCTTAAGCAATCAACGAACTGCAGATATTTCGCTGGACACCATCGGGCACAACTGCGGAAAGGATATCACCCCGATTAAAACATCGATGGACGAGTTCTTGTAGAACTCAGTATCTGCCAATGGGAGGTTTGGAAGATTTGAAAATGTCGCTGGGTCAACCGAACTGGTTCGAAGGTTTCCAGCGAGGTGCGGAAGAACTAGAGTTATTGCTTGAATAGAAATATTTGCGTATTTGGTTGAATTGAATTGAAATTGAATTGGTCCCTTCGGAACCAGAATCAATTAACGCTGGAGCAGAAAATTTACCTCCGAGGTGAATGTTAAATTTAGGTAGGTTTGGCTGGTTTCACTTGAATGTTAATCTTTCGATGTGTAAAATCCGGCTCGAAGGACCATGTGCAAATCTTGAACTTTATGGTAATTAAAAATTTTAAATTAATCTCCACATTGTCTTTCATTAAATTTTAATTGAATGGTTTTTCTCTGATCGGTGATCGCACAGCAAAGAAATGAAACGAGTTCATGCCAATAGGTGAAATCCGAAGTTCACGATGAGAATAAGGGAAAAACGTGAAAAGTTGAACGGCAAGCGTGTTGGTATAATAATTTGTTGGATCTATGTTTTGTAGTTTCCAAGAAAAGTGATTCCAAAGGAAGCTCGATTTTTGCTGGGAGGATACAAGATACATTTTCAACTGTCAAATTTACATGGGCTCTTATGGAGATCGAGAAAAAAGTTTGCTTTCCAGTTTGTTGCTCTGGTTTGCATTCCAATAGCATTAAACACAATCGGAGCAACAGGATATAAGATACATTTTTAGCTGTCAAATTTACATGGGCTCTTATGGAGATCGAGAAAAAAGTTTGCTTTCCAGTTTGTTGCTCTGGTTTTCGTTCCATTTTGTATCTTGTCTCCGGGCTATTTCTAAATTTGACAGCAACAGAATCGTTCTTGTTCTTCTTCGGTGTGTTTGTTTACATTCTGTCATGCACAATTTGACAATTTGCATTGTGAGGTGTCACACTAGGCATCTTAACGCCAATTTATTTTATTTATTTATTTATAAATGATTGCAAGTTTGTACAAAATAAGGTCTTAACCTTGTAAATCGTACACCAGTAAAGCAAAAGGTAAAACTATTATTAAGCAACAATATTAAAATAAAATAAAATAAAGTAAAGTAAAAGTACATTCTCATTAAAGCTCAGATGGCTTAGACTCGTGCGTATGCAGTCGCTGGGGGCCAATAAGGCGAACGTATGTTCATCAAGACCAAGACCTGAGTGACAATCGCCTGGGTTTCATGCTTTATGCGTTGCTGGACAAGAATCCCAATAGAGAGGTAGTTTTCTTTATGCACATAGGTAGGTTGTTCCATAGCCTAATACCTCTTACCAGGCCGGAGCGTTCTCTAACTTGAGTGTGTATGCGCGGAAGAATAAAGTTCGCGGTTCGATTTGAGCTTCCAGGCACAAGTTTACTGTACAAATACCCTGGGTTGCGCTCCCTAATAACTTTATATAATAACAGTAGCAGTCTATAATCGTGAAGCGATTTAAGTTCCATGCCAATGGTTGGCGCGACCACGTGATCTCTACTACGCAGTGAAAAGGCGAACCTAACTACCGCTCAAACACATTTGCTTAGCTTATTTAGGCAAGCAGAACTACAACTGCCATACACCTCGCAACCATATAGAAAGTGAGGTACTATTATTATATTTAATTGGTCTCAGCCTAGAAGCCCTTGGTAGGAAGTGCTTAATATGATAACGATTCCTAAGGGTCGTTTAAACTCTGCTACAAACCGAAGTTACTTGTCTGTCCCAGGAGAGATTTTTGCCTATAAACACTTCATTTCATTTTCTTTCATTTTTTCCTTGCTGTCGACTGTTAAACATCAACGAAAAGGACAACGCAATTCTGGCAGCCATAATAATTAATGAGGAACGTCCAAAGTGGCTTTTTAATCGATTTCTCTATATTTCATAAGAAGACATTCATAAACTTTGTCAAATGTTTCTTTTTATATTCATCACGCTTCACATTCCATATTTCTGTGAAATCTTTGTAGAAGTAAAAAAACTCCTTACAAAAATCCGTATTCATGTCGTCCGAACACTTCGTGCACTTTTTTCACATGACGTTTGCACCGAGTCGTTTTGCCTGCGTTCACACGATCAAGCAAGTCGTTAAGCAGAGCAAGTTGGATGTCAAAATAGTTTTGATTTTCATACGACTTGACCTTCACCTTGTAGTATGTAGCGTTCACACATACTACAAGTCGTCAAGCATCATCAAGTTGTACAACAAACCCTACTGTGTGAAAGCCGCTTTAAGTACCACAGTTGGCCGTGGTTACGCTACTATGCATGCTTGATCAGTAGAACTTTTTGTTTTAAACATAAAACAAAAACAAACAAGGTGGGAGAGCAAAACTCCCACCGAATTTGCAGGGTAGCGAAACCACGGCCTTTCGTTATTCAGAAATAAGTCCCTTATTATTAGATAAGGCCGTGGTTATGCTATCGAGTTTTGCTTGGCAAGTAGGACTTTTTTTTTGTTGTTTTGTGTGTAAACAATTCTCTCTTAATTCTCGTAAACACAAAACAACAAAAAAAAGTCCTACTTGCCAAGTAAAACTCGATTGCTTAACCACGGCCTAACTGAGTTTTTTCTTAATTCCCGTAAGGCCGTGGTTATGCTATCGAGTTTTGCTTGGCAAGTAGGACTTTTTTGTTGTTTTGTGTGTAAAAGAGAGAATGGGATATTTTTCTGTTCTCAACATCACTCTCTCACACCGAGCACGAAAACTCGGTCTAGCGTACACCGAGGACACCAAGTAAACCGGTGTTGCTTAGTCTCAATATTCACAAAAGTATTGAAGAGTGGAATAGAGTGAAAAAATGGAATGAACTGAGAAATCTATCAGTTATATTCCTCTGATTATCGTTCCAAAATATGACGCCTTTATATATGTTAAACACGTCGAAAATTATATATCAAATAATACGTTTTCTCATTTGTGTAGTAGACGGGTTGCTGTTGAAGGTGAGAAAAAATATACATATTTGAAGAAATCAAGCGTGGCCCAAGCACAAGCGTAACCACTATTTTTGCACGGACTCCGGTCACAGAAATTAGATAAATTTCCCTCCGAGTTTTGCTCGGTAGCCGCGTGGTTATGGTATCGAGCAAAACTCGGTGGGAAATTTCTCTAATTTTTGTGACCGGAGACCCACGCTTGCTTTTTTCACAAATATATATTTTTCTCACCTTCAACAGCAACCCGTCTACTACACAAATGAGAAAACATATTATTTTATATGTAGTTTTCGAAGCGATGGAATAACAAATGTTTATATTTATTGAAATGTGTTTAACATTTATAAAGGCGTAATACTTTGAAACGATAATCAGAGGAATATAATTGATAGATTTATCAGTTAATTCCATTTGTTCATTCCACTTTTCAATACTTTTGTGAATATTGAGACTAAGCAACACCGGTTTAATCGTTGTCCTCGGTGTACGCTAGACCGAGTTTTTGTGCTCGGTGTGAGAAAGCAAAGACTACAAGACTGGAAACCAGAGCCTGAAAATAACTGTTATGGCAATGGCCTTGAGCAAAAAAGTCAACTTTTAACTTTTATTTTAAAAGTTAAAAGTTAAAAGTTAACTTTTAACTTTTATTTTAAAAGTAAAAGTTAAAAGTTAACTTTTAACTTTTATTTTAAAAGTAAAAGTCTTTTGAAGACTTTTATTTTTAAAAGTCTTTGAAAAAAGTCTTTTGAAGACTTTTATTTTTAAAAGTCTTTGATAAAAGTTATTTTGAGACTTTTATTTTTAAAAGTCTTGGGAAAAAGTCTTTTGAGGACTTTTTCGTCTAACTTTTTTGAAATAAAAGTCTTTTTTAAAAGTCTTTTGAAGAAGAAATGCGCTGTGGCGAACGGTGGAGGAACATGAGTGAATACATATATCGCTATCAGATTTGGTGCGAAGTAAAGAATATTTGCTTGAATCGTCCGTCACTCAGCGCACGCTGCGTGTGTGTATCAATATCTCGACCGCAGACCTTATCGGCAGCGGGTACAGCGGCGACAATGCTTTAAAACAACAACTCATTGCTCAGCTTGTGTGTGAATGACTGTGTTGTTATTGTTGATTGTTTACGTTATAGGGTTATAAAGGATTTAAAGCAGAACTACTAATGCAATGAATTTTGATCGAAAAATTGTTATTGGTATCAAAATCTAGTTAGTCGCATGTCACTTTAGAGTTAGTTAACTCTCAAACGGCTGCACCGATTTCGATGCGGTTTTCACCATTGTATTGCAAATTTTTAATTCAATCGTATTCATTGATGAGATTTTTTTTTTACATTATAATTTTATACCTATAAAATATCTATTATTTTAAATACTTTTGCGTAGCTGATTTGGAGCAAAGGCTTTGGTATCCCTGCCAATAACTCACCCCATCATATTGTGGCGGTGTGATAACAAAGCAAAACGGTTTACCTTTTCAGATATCATGCTTTGTGATAGCCTGTTTAGCTTGTAACAAGTCGACAATTTCACCATAAAAGTCACATACACTCTATGTGAACACGCGGACGGACATTTTTTTGAGCTCTCTCACGAAACGAGTTTCCAGTCTTGTAGTCTTTGTGAGAGAGCGATGGTGAGAAAAAAAAAATATCCCATTCTCTCTTTTACACACAAAACAACATCAAAAAGTCCTACTTGCCAAGCAAAACTCGATAGCATAACCATATCTGAGGTACCTAAATAAGTGCGTCGTGCGTTGCGTTTCTGTCAAAATGAAATTGGAACACACAGTCTTATGGAAGTGGCTCAAATAAGAAACGCACTTCGAATTTCCAATTTTGACATGGGCTACGAAGTGAAGTTGGCGGCAGATATCATAAAAAAGTTCATGTGCGTGTGAATGTTTAAAAGGTTTTTGTGAAAACATATGGTGACGCAACGCTGTTATTTCGGTATAGCGCTGCGTAGTTTCTAAGGCGCAGTGATAAACGCAACGCAAGACGCACTTATTTAGGTACCACAGTATGTCATTTTGATTTTGTGTTTAGTATTTTGTGCTTTCATTTGTGTTTATGACATCATTTTCGAGGGGTAATTTTACCAATATGTGATTGGAGCAGTGCCCTGCGCCGAACGGCTCATCAGCCGGCTTAGCTGAGCCGCCGCAATATAACTTTTGGCTATAGCCGCCGCCGTATCTTTCGGCTCCATTCGGCTAATATGCAGCCGCCGCAAGAATTTGATCCTATCAAACATAGTTGCCGCGCAAAGTTGCCACTAAGTCTCACAACAAAAAACCAAGAATAATTCGCAGCTATATTACATTCACTTAAGGTAAACTGACGTACATCAGATTTTAGCCCATTTCTCTTCAACATGCAACACAGTAAAAACGTGAAGGCAAATTTACGAAGGGCAACACTAGAAATTATTTTCCGTTATATATTTAATTTCCGTGGAATATTATTAATCGAGGAATGCAAGAAAATGTGCGAATTTAATACAAAGCAAAATTTAACCAAAATTACGTCGTTTTTTCAAAACGAAAACAATCACCCGATAGAAGAGTCGAGTTCGGATTCGGAATCTCAGATTACGGATAATGCAAATGTGCAAGAATTCCAGAAAGATATTGTGAAATACGAGAATATCATTCGTCAAAATATGGAATTCAAAAAGAAGACACACATAGTTCACCTGAAAAGAACTGCAGCAGGCTCGGAGGTGTGGAAGCACTTCGGTACTTTAATGTCCGGCCAGAAAATATTGCTAAGACGCATTAATATATGTAGGCATTGCTTCGACAAAAATCCGCCTTCCTTGAAAGGGTAAGTGCAAAGTTAATAAATTTATGTGCTCGTATGTTTCCTTAATGTTAGTGTCAGTGTATCGAAATCACTTTATGGGTAATGGTTTCGAGTTATAATAATACAGCTAATTATGTATATTACTACATGATGAAATTTGCCTTCGTGATAAACTTTGGTTGCTAAAGGTATTTTTATCTGCATCTGTGTCCACGGGTAGCGATGCTGCTTTAGTTGTCAGGAATTTTGTTTTCTCCTCTCTTCCTATTTTAATAACGGCCTACGGTTAATATATTCTCCAGAACATTTAGAAAATTCATAGATGAGGTACAATGCAATCAGTATATACAGGGTGTTTCGTATAAGAGGGGACAGAAGACTAGGGCGTGTAGGTTGGGTTGAGACAAGAAAAATATCGTATGGGAGGGGGTGGGTCAATTTTCAACCGTTTAGACGGGAGGGGCCATTTTATAAAAATATATATACGTTATTAATAATATATATATATTTTTAATCGTTAATATATCTCTCTATGGGAGAGAGTTCAAATCCCATTGCAAATGAAACGCTTAAGTCGGAAAAATATGGGTGGTGTATGTATTTACATCACGCATATAAAATATAATAAAATATATTCATAATATATTTCTTTAATGAAAAGTTATCACAAATATTTATTCTTTGGAAATGTAGATTTGGAATGAATACTGCAACAGCAAATTTAGCAAATCACCTCCGTTCTTCCCATAACATAGACATACGTCCAAAAAATTTTGAAATTAATAAAACAAAAACTGAATTAGCTATACGTGGCGACTATAACATAATAAACAGAAAGGAGTCACAAAAATTTGCGACCGGGAGATTGATTGTAAGCATGTGTTGTAAGGACCTCCTTCCGTTTAATATAGTTGAGCAGGAGGGTTTTAGGAAGTACAGTGAATGTCTTAAACCTGGCTTAGATATGCCAAGAGCAACCACACTTTCTCGGTCTGCTCTAAAAGATGTTTATGACGTTTATGAAAACGCTGTAAAATCATTGTTGGAATCTAGTCCACAGCATGTTGCATTGATTTTAGATATGTGGACTGATGCATATAAAAGGTTAAGTTACATAAATATAAAAATTCATTACTGTCAGAATTTTAAATCGATATGCGTGTCTTTGAAAACGGAATATTTTCCTCGACCACATAATCAATTCTCAATTGCCCAAAATATTAATGAAACTTTAAAGTCTTTTAACATGCATGAGAAAGAATTAACAGTGGTTTCCGATGCTGGCAGCAATATTGTTGCAGCATTAAAGAAAAGTAAATTGAGACGTTTTGGCTGTTGTGCGCATAGCCTCCACAGGTTAATTGTTCATGACATATTGAAAAATGACAACTTTTTAATTTTTCAAGACACCACAAAAAAATTGAAAAAGATTTTCAGAACCTTGGCTTACAGTAGCGAACATATTCAAAACATTCAAAAAACTTTCGAGCAGGAAGAAATTTTTAACATTTTAAGTGAATCTGAAGCAATTTTGAGTGCATTAGACGCAGACGACAACTTTAACTTAACAACAGTTGAACAATTGCAAAGTGAGAAATTGGGAACATTGAAAAATTCCAACGAAACACGATGGAACACTCTGTGCACAATGTACAGATCCTTTGTAAAAAATAAAGGTATAATAAATTTGATACTTACCGTGGTTGATAAAACCGAATATTACCTAAACGCCATGGAGAAACAAATTTTAGAAGAGTTTCTGAAATTTCTTGAGAAATTTGAAAACGCTACTAAATATCTACAAGGAATGAAATATCCAACACTAAACTTAAACATTTTGTTTTTTGAAAAAATTATTAAGGACTTGGAGGAAAAAGCAACCACCGCTTGTTTCGGGGAAACTGTCAATTTGTACACATTTACTATAAAACAATTTCCGAAAAGATTTGTAATAAAACCCTGTCACGTCATAGCTGCACTTCTGGATCCGGTACAAAAAAACTGGCCGATATTAGAAAAATATTTAAAAAAAAATAACAGTAGATGTAGTAGACCTTGACCAGGACTTAAATGACTATGTTATTGGTCCAAGTATTACACGCAATCATCTACTTTATGTTGCAATCAAGCAAGCACATTTAGAAGAAGTACCAACAAGCGAAGAATTGCCAACAGTTTCTGAAAAATGCTCTGGGAAAAAACAAGTATGTAACATTCCACCAATACACTTTTTTTTCTTTGTCCGATTTTACATTGAAGATCCAAGAGTCAAATTTTTGTTAAATAATATTCTATCTTTCAGAAACATAAGAATACAATTCAGGAAGATATTCTTTCATTTGTCCATAAAACAATGGAAATCACAAAACCAGATGAACTGCAAGACGAAATCACCAAATATTTTGCGACACCACCAGATTCCATGGATGCCTTTAGTTGGTGGAGAACAAATCAGGAGGTAGAATAGCTTAAATATACTTATACAATGCTTATAAAAGCAGTAACACACTGCTGATTTTTGTTTGACTTGTTGGAAGGAATAATAGTCACATTTAATTTATGAGAACAATGGTCGTTGTTGTTAATATTTAAGCAACAATGTTGGGTGAATAAGTTACTAATGTCATGTTTCGTTTCTAGATCTTCCTAAGAGTTGCAAAATTGGCTGCTGCAGTACTTAGTATTCCATCCACAAGCGCAACGTCGGAGCAGGCCTTTTCAAGCGCTGGGTCTCTGGTTACAGCAAAAAGGTCAAATTTAAATCCTTTGAGTATTAAAAAAATTCTATTTATTCATGACAACTTTGATGTAGTGAATTCAATTTTAAAAAAATGAATGAATGTCATAACTTAACTTTTAAAAGTTAATTTATAAACAGACCCTGAAATTTTTATAAATTTTTTTCAAAAAAGTCATTAATAACAACTTAATAATTAATGACTTTTAAATATAAAAAAGTCATTGATAAGAGGTATCCACACTACTTTTTCTGCCGACTTTTTTAAAATAAGTCTTTTGAAGAAAAAATGCACTGTGGCGAAGTGTGGAGAAAAATGACTACATATGTACATATAATATATCGCTAGAAATTCCTCGGGCTAGGAATTGTATTCTTAGGTTTCTGAAAGATAGAATATTATTTAACAAAACTTTGAGGAAGATCATTGGAATCAGTTATTTTCAGTCTCTGCTTATAAATATAATAAACTTTCTAATATAATTACCATTAAAATTAAAATAAAGTTAACTTTTTACTTCTTTATTACTTAAAATGTTAAAATAAAAAAGTATTGCTTGTGTAAAGTTTCCATTTAGGCATATTTCAATAAAATTCAATGTATGAAAATATGATGCATTTTTTTTTCTATGGTTGTAAGGATTGTAATCAGTAGCGTAACTATTCAACGAAGTTTTCCTTGTTTCCATTCTCTTCGGCTGTGCCCAATACTAATTTGTGGGGAAAGGACCAGAATTGAAGCATAATCAGAATTTCTTTCATTGGAATAAACTAATTTTACCTTTGTAAGAGATGTTATATATAAGTTTAGATAAGTTATTATACGATTTTTCGAAAACAAATATGCTATAATAGAGCAAAAGTACACATTCGTTAATAAAATTATCATCAGCCACCAAAATAATGGCTAGCCGAACTTAGCACGGCTCTCAGCCGGCTTTAAGCCGCCGCCGCAAAAATTTCGGTTAGCCGCCGCCGCCGAGTAAAATGCTTCGGCGCAGGTCTCTGGATTGGAGCCTTCGAAATAATCGCCAAACAATTTCTATTCTAAAAAATCGGTTTGGAATTTCATCATCACTAAAAAATATAAAAGCCAGTAGAAAATTATAGAAACATTAAAATATACTTCCTATAGTACAATAAAAGTAGTAGAATTGCTATTACAAGAAACTAAGTTTGAAAGGAATATACAAAAACAGTAATCATGGTTAGTAGCGCATAACTTCAGTTGGATTTTAATATACATCTACCACGATTTATCTAAATTATTAATAATTCTGTACGATGTGGATGGCACATAAGCTTTTATTATTCATTGCTTAGTGTCTTCAGGGATTGTAATTACATATTCCTAAATGCTTATTTATGTAATAATAAATAAATTTAATTTCTTTAAGTCGGAATTACAAATGGATTGTGCCCTTGACCTCATGCGTCGTCTACCACCACAACAAATTGAAAAAAATCTAATTGATCTAATTGATTTGGCTCCAGATCTATGCGAAGATTTGTTGTCTTCTGTAGATCAACCACTTAAAATTGCTAAAGATAACGAATATGGCAAGGACTATCTGCTTTGTGATTATAATCGCGACGGAGATTCGTATCGTTCTCCTTGGTCTAACACTTATTACCCTCCGCTGGATGATGGTCAAATGCCATCAGAGCGCTTAAGAAAATTGGAGGTGGAAGCCAACTATGCGTTCGATCAGTATCGTGAAATGTACTACGAAGGCGGTGTATCTTCTGTTTACTTGTGGGATCTAGATCACGGATTTGCTGCTGTAATTCTTATAAAAAAAGCTGGTGATGGCAGTAAAAAAATTCGTGGATGCTGGGACTCTATACACGTTATAGAAGTGCAAGAAAAACCGACGGGCCGGACTGCACACTATAAATTAACGTCAACAGCTATGTTATGGTTACAGACACATAAAGAGGGCTCCGGTACCATGAATTTAGGTGGTTCACTGACACGTCAACTGGAACAGGATGCTAACGTGAGTGAACCATCACCACATATTGCTAACATTGGGAAAATGGTAGAAGAAATGGAAAACAAAATACGCAACACTTTAAACGAAATCTACTTTGGGAAAACCAAAGACATTGTAAACGGATTGCGAAGCACTCAGCCGCTAGCTGATCAACGCCAACAAGTAGCCATGAAACAGGATTTAGCCGCAGCTATTTTAAGACGCAACGTTAAGTTAGATGCAAACTGAAATAGACCAACTTTTAGGAGGTTGTAATTGCAAACTGATAAAAACCCAAATTGTGTTGTTTTAATTAGTTGTATGTATGTAAATGTATACAATCATTAATAAATCATTTACAAATGGTCGCAATCAACCGAATCGATTCTACTTTTAAATAAAGGCAACCTCCTAGTATTATATATTTGTATAGTGCCTAAAATTTTAAATTTATTTATTTAATGAATATCATCCTGTAATCAAGTACACATTATTTTAAAGAAAAAAAAAGTTAATTTTTTTATTTAAACTATTTTTGTGAGCTGCCAACCTACATTAATTACATAGTCCAACAAACAAATTTTTTCTGCGTTTCCTTCACTTCATGTATTTAGTACTGGTAATCGTTGTTGTATCTCCTTACGGGTGGTCTTCTACTATCTCTCCTTGACTTCAATTAAACTGCACTTAGTTTCGATATGTTACGTCTTTATTATTGACTTTTATGTTTGTTTCAATATGTTGTATTTTATCTTATCTTAAGATTTACTTTAACACTACTTTTTATTTATACTTGTTATTAATTATGTACACTTATTGTTTATTACACTTATTATTAAAACTAGCACTACGCGACTATCAACGACTTCTTCGTTGAGATATTTACACAAGACTCTCGAAATCTTTTCTAGATTCCATGTTAGCTCTGTCGACCGGACTGAAGTGGGTCAGTATGCCGTGTTTCGCAATTTCCATTATTTCGCAATATTAAAATTGTAATATTCGCAGAATCAATACGCGGAAGAAAATCGTTCTCAATTTAATTCTTCCGCGTGTGGATTCTGATCGTTGGTTATTTTAAACCAACCGTTTTAATGGTTTGGACGCCTGCTATTGAAAGCTAGCTTCCACAATACACTCCAATCGCCACGCGCTATGGATTTTAGGGTTTGGAAGCTCGCTACTAAATGCCAGCTTTCACAATCCATTCCATGCGAAGTGTTTTGGTTGCTACCTTAGCTTTCGAAGTTCATAAAACCAAAGCTTGACTAAAACAAATTAAACTAAAGCTTCGGGCTTACCAAGCAAAGTGCTGTGGTTGCATTAATGTCAACGTGGCCTTGACTCACTGGCGGAGTAGTATTATAAAACAATAATACTGGCCTTGAAAGTTCTTGTCAAACGAAATGGAAATTGCGATCTCGACATCCAACATCGTACTAATTTTGGGCTAAGAAAAACGGATATGACAGAAAAACCAGTAAGAAAGCTATATTCGGCCTGGCCGAATCTTAGATACCCTACACCTAAAAGTTTTGAAAAAAGTGCCGAAGCTAGGGTGTGGCGGGGGTGGCGGTCTACTCTGGACGGCACAATGTCGGGGGCGGCAGTTGTGGCAATCAAGTAGGGACTTATTGAGTTCTAGGCATTTTTGGGGCTACAAGTTGATTAACCGTCCCGGGCTCCATGAGACCTAGCTACGCCTCTGTATAAATAGTAGGCGTGGTCATTACCTTTTTCAAAACAAAATAACTAGCTTAGTTGTTTTATAATTGTGTTCATTTAAACTTTATTTCCGTGGTAATAAAATTGTTTTCATACTGCTATACTGTATATGTAGTGTAAAAGTGGACGGATCGCCACCCAGTTTTGATGTAATAATGTTTTTTTGGAAAATAAGTTGTTATCTAAAGTTTTATCACAGAATAAATAGTATACAAAAGTTGCATCTCGTAAAAAGCAAATTTTGTTCGTGGGTTCCAGGTTTGACCCTGGCCCCCGAAGAGTAATGCCTTGAACACATAGAAAATCGCACTGCGAATTATTCGGTGCGAACTGTCAGAAATCTTCTGCCGCAGCGAAGTTTTGGCTTGTCAAAGTCGATATAAACACACAAAAATAAGAAGAACAAGAGCGACGGCTGCGAATAAATCGCATCTGCCTCCGATCGATCCAGATGCGATTTATTCGCAAGCAGAGGCAGCGACGTAATTTTATTTTTTTCTCGTTTCCTATAAGAGGCCGTGTAATTTTGACAGTTCGCACTGAATAATTCGCAGTGCGATTTCTATGTGTTCAAGGCATAATCGTGCAATCGTTTTTCTCTCGGCTATTCACATATACACGACAGCACTCGTCGTTTTTTCATACCGACATTGGCGATCGTTCCTATAAAGAGCAATCAGTCGACGTACAGACTTCAAGCAGGTATATGCAGGATTTATATACCTGCAAGCAGGTAAACAGGATCGTACCACGCTGTTTTATGAATGTACTGTGAAAAATGTTTAATAAGGAATGAATCACTTTTTGTTTTTTGAAAATAATTTAGGCGAACCACAATGTCTGATTTGTTGATCAATATTTGAGCTGTTATTTTTGAAAGTGGAATAAGTCCATTTTTTTAAAAAAATGAGTTAAGGATAATTTTAGTAAGATATAGACACATTCTATCCATATTTATAATCATATATTCAATTGATTATTTTTGAATGTGGTACAAGTCCATTTGGAGCTTAAAAAATACCCTATTTTTTGAAATATTTTCAATAATTATTATTTCATAATAAAATTTAATAGGTGTTTAGTGTTAAAAACATCACATCAAATTGATTCAAACGCAAACCTTTAAATATCTCGATACATGAAAAAATGGACTTATTCCACTTTCAAAAATAACAGCTCATTTACTACCATATCATTCACATTAATGTTTATGGTCTGTAACGAACTTTCGGCCGGGATAATCTCAGCGGCCTCCAGGGTTCAAATTACAAGACTCGGATTCGGTTGTATTTTTATTCTAATTATTTATTTATTTATTCAATTTTCTTTCACAATTATTTATTCTATATTTTCTAACGTGACTACTGCGCGTACGCGATGTTCACTGAAACTTGACTGCTCGGTGACTGATCCCCTCTGTACTGCTGCTTGTGTATTTATATGTTCTGAGTTGCTTGTTCTTGGTTTCCAAGTTTGTTCGTAAACAAGTACCCGTTGTTCGTCGTTGCTATGTTTCCTGCAAGTGTTGCACTTAGTTCGCAAACATATTCCCGTTGTTCTGCTTGTGTTCTGTCTGTGTTGCGCTTAGTTCGCAAACATGTTCCCGTTGTTCTGCTTGTGTTGCCCTCAGCTCGTAAACACGTTCCCGTGTTTCTTCGTTGCTCTGGCTGTGTTGCGCTGAGATCGCAAACATGTTCCCGTTGTTCTGCTTGTGTTCTGTTTGCGTTGCGCTTAGTTCGCAAACATATTCCCGTTGTTCTGCTTGTGTTCTGTCTGTGTTGCGCTTAGTTCGCAAACATGTTCCCGTTGTTCTGCTTGTGTTGCCCTCAGCTCGTAAACATGTTCCCGTGTTTCTTCGTTGCTCTGGCTGTGTTGCGCTGAGATCGCAAACATGTTCCCGTTGTTCTGCTTGTGTTCTGTTTGCGTTGCGCTTAGTTCGCAAACATGTTCCCGTTGTTCTTCGTTGGTCTGTTTGTGAGTTTTCCCACAATCCGGGTTGCTTCTTTGGCGAGTTGGTGAAGCAGTATCGTTGTGCGGTAATTTTCGAGTGTCGAAAATTGTCGTCACACTCCCTTCTTACCTCAGGTGGCGCGGCCAGACGCCGTGTGTTTTCTTTCTCTTTAGGTGTTCCTTCTTTTTTTTCTTTTTTAGGTGTGTTCTCTTTTCATCCCCCTTCCTCCTGGTACCTCCTCCTGTCATTCGTCTCCTTGGTCTGCGTTTCGTTTATTCCCACCTGCCCATTCTGTGGCACCCGACTCCTCGTCGGCCATTGGTCGGGGCTGCGGTACACCCTTTGCCGCTGCGGTGTTTGTGCCTTTGGGGCGGCTCCCAGGCGACTTCCTCGGCACTCCTTTTTGCCGTTGGTACCTGTTGTCGTGGGGGTGATCCCTGCCCCCTCTCTTGTGTGTCCCTCTGTCTTGGAGCGTGTCTCCGTGCGTGTATCTCCCTCATCCCGTCCGTGTATTGTTTTGTCCTTTGGGACATCTCTGCCCGTTTTCTTTGTTCTCGTTCCGCCTTCTCCCTTTGAGGGTGCGTTCGTCCCCTCCACTCTTCCATCTGTACCTCCGTATCGTCCAGTTCCCCTTTTGTGTGGTGCATGATCTGGGCCCTGCGTCCATTCTCTCTTTGTAGCTCGTCTAGTTTTTCCTGTTGTCGTTGGTATCCTTGCTGAAGTTGTTGTATTTCGCCTCTGAGTTGTTGTAGTTCCTTGCCCGTCCTCTCTGTTTCCCTCGCCGTATTCTCCATTTCTAATTGTTGGTCTTGTATTTCCTGTTCCTGTTGTCTGGTTCTCCTCCTCGCCTTCTCCAGCTCGGCGTGGACCCGTTCTATTTCGTGGTTTTGGTCCCTTTGTCTTCGATGTTGTTGTTGTTTCTTCTCCTGTAGTTGCTGTGTCAATTCCTGATGTTGGTCGTATAGTCGTTGTTCCATGTGGATCTGTTGTTCTCGGGCTGTGAGGATTTCTAAATATCCGGCCAGCCGTTCTTCCTCCGTCTCCCCCTCGTCTTCGTGTATGTACTGTGTACGTACAAACATCTGTTGTGTCACCGTCAGTATACGATCAGAGAGCCGGATCTTGTCCTCCATGGTGATTAGCTCCCGCCTTTCCCTTGGTAGCTCGTGTTCCACTTCGTTGTCCTGTTCCTCGTGCCTGTCCTCGTCAGTCCCGGTGTATAATTCGTCGTCCATCTCGGTGTCCATATCGTTGTCCGGTTCGTAGCGTGTGTTGTTATCGTGGGGGTAATAGAGGTTACCTCCGTTCGTCGGTTCCTGATAATTGTCTGGGTTCTCGTGTCCGGGTGCATCGCTAGTGTCGTCATCGGAGTCAATTATTATTATCGTTGACAAAGGCATCTTCGCTGGGTTTTCCGTGTGCTCACTTTGAAAGTTTGACTACGAATGATCTTTCTTGTGATCTGGCTGTCGTTTGCCTAACATTCGCTTCCTTTTGGGCGATTTGTATTGTTTGTAGGGTTGATTTCGAAATCCCGCTTCCTTTTACCGGTGCATCTTGGTTTTCCCATCTCGGTTGGGTTTGCGTGTGTTTATTGTTGTATTATTGTCTCCTAAACTTCGGTCCGGTGTGGGTGTTTGTTGTTGTGTATTTGGCTTCTATAATTTGTCCCTTGGATTGTTCTAAAACTCGCTCCTTTTTACCGGTGCATCATAGTTTCTGCGTCCCGGTATTGTTCTGCATGTGTTTGTTGTTTTTTTTTTCCCTAAATCTCGGTCCATTCTTGTTGTGTGTGTTTGTTGTTTTCTCCTAAATCTCGCTCCCCTTTTGTTGCGTGTGGTTGTTGTTAAAATTTTGTGCGCTAAATCTCGCTCCAGTTTCGTTGCGTGTGTTTGCTGTTCAATCCTTGTTCGCTAAATCTCGCTCCGGTTTTGCTGTGTGTGTTGTTAAAAATTTTGTCCACTAAATATCGGTCCACTTTTGTTGCGTGTGTTTGTTGTTTTAATTTTTCCCCTAAATCTCGGTCCATTCCTGTTGTGTGTGTTTGTTGTTTTCTCCTAACTCTCGCTCCACTTTTGTTGCGTGTGTTTGTTGTTCCATCCTTGTTCGCCAAATCTCGCTCCACTGTTGTTGCGTATGTTTGTTGTTATAATTCTTGTCCGCTAAATCTCGGTCCATTCTTGTTGTGTGTGTTTGTTGTTTTCTCCTAAATCTCGCTCCACTTTTGTTGCGTGTGGTTGTTGTTAAAATTTTGTGCGCTAAATCTCGCTCCAATTTCGTTGCGTGTGTTTGTTGTTCAATCCTTGTTCGCTAAATCTCGCTCCGGTTTTGCTGTGTGTGTTTGTTGTTAAAATTTTTGTCCACTAAATATCGGTCCACTTTTGTTGCGTGTGTTTGTTGCTTTAATTTTTTTCCCTAAATCTCGGTCCATTCTTGTTGTGTGTGTTTGTTGTTCAATCCTTGTTCGCTAAATCTCGCTCCACTGTTGTTGCGTGTGTTTGCTGTTAAAATTTTGTGCGCTAAATCTCGCTCCAGTTTTGTTGCGTGTGTTTGCTGTTCAATCCTTGTTCGCTAAATCTCGCTCCGGTTTTGCTGTGTGTGTTTGTTGTTAAAAATTTTGTCCACTAAATATCGGTCCACTTTTGTTGCGTGTGTTTGTTGTTTTAATTTTTTTCCCCTAAATCTCGGTCCATTCTTGTTGTGTGTGTTTGTTGTTCAATCCTTGTTCGCTAAATCTCGCTCCACTGTTGTTGCGTGTGTTTGCTGTTAAAATTTTGTGCGCTAAATCTCGCTCCAGTTTTGTTGCGTGTGTTTGCTGTTCAATCCTTGTTCGCTAAATCTCGCTCCGGTTTTGCTGTGTGTGTTTGTTGTTAAAATTTTTGTCCACTAAATATCGGTCCACTTTTGTTGCGTGTGTTTGTTGCTTTAATTTTTTTCCCTAAATCTCGGTCCATTCTTGTTGTGTGTGTTTGTTGTTCAATCCTTGTTCGCTAAATCTCGCTCCACTGTTGTTGCGTGTGGTTGTTGTTAAAATTTTGTGCGCTAAATCTCGCTCCAGTTTCGTTGCGTGTGTTTGCTGTTCAATCCTTGTTCGCTAAATCTCGCTCCGGTTTTGCTGTGTGTGTTGTTAAAAATTTTGTCCACTAAATATCGGTCCACTTTTGTTGCGTGTGTTTGTTGTTTTAATTTTTCCCCTAAATCTCGGTCCATTCCTGTTGTGTGTGTTTGTTGTTTTCTCCTAACTCTCGCTCCACTTTTGTTGCGTGTGTTTGTTGTTCCATCCTTGTTCGCCAAATCTCGCTCCACTGTTGTTGCGTATGTTTGTTGTTATAATTCTTGTCCGCTAAATCTCGGTCCATTCTTGTTGTGTGTGTTTGTTGTTTTCTCCTAAATCTCGCTCCACTTTTGTTGCGTGTGGTTGTTGTTAAAATTTTGTGCGCTAAATCTCGCTCCAATTTCGTTGCGTGTGTTTGTTGTTCAATCCTTGTTCGCTAAATCTCGCTCCGGTTTTGCTGTGTGTGTTTGTTGTTAAAATTTTTGTCCACTAAATATCGGTCCACTTTTGTTGCGTGTGTTTGTTGCTTTAATTTTTTTCCCTAAATCTCGGTCCATTCTTGTTGTGTGTGTTTGTTGTTCAATCCTTGTTCGCTAAATCTCGCTCCACTGTTGTTGCGTGTGTTTGCTGTTAAAATTTTGTGCGCTAAATCTCGCTCCAGTTTTGTTGCGTGTGTTTGCTGTTCAATCCTTGTTCGCTAAATCTCGCTCCACTGTTGTTGCGTATGTTTGTTGTTATAATTCTTGTCCGCTAAATCTCGGTCCATTCTTGTTGTGTGTGTTTGTTGTTTTCTCCTAAATCTCGCTCCACTTTTGTTGCGTGTGGTTGTTGTTAAAATTTTGTGCGCTAAATCTCGCTCCAATTTCGTTGCGTGTGTTTGTTGTTCAATCCTTGTTCGCTAAATCTCGCTCCGGTTTTGCTGTGTGTGTTGTTAAAAATTTTGTCCGCTAAATATCGGTCCTCTTTTGTTGCGTGTGTTTGTTGCTTTAATTTTTTTCCCTAAATCTCGGTCCATTCTTGTTGTGTGTGTTTGTTGTTCAATCCTTGTTCGCTAAATCTCGCTCCACTGTTGTTGCGTGTGTTTGCTGTTAAAATTTTGTGCGCTAAATCTCGCTCCAGTTTTGTTGCGTGTGTTTGCTGTTCAATCCTTGTTCGCTAAATCTCGCTCCGGTTTTGCTGTGTGTGTTTGTTGTTAAAAATTTTGTCCACTAAATATCGGTCCACTTTTGTTGCGTGTGTTTGTTGTTTTAATTTTTTTCCCCTAAATCTCGGTCCATTCTTGTTGTGTGTGTTTGTTGTTTTCTCCTAACTCTCGCTCCACTTTTGTTGCGTGTGTTTGCTGTTCAATCCTTGTTCGCTAAATCTCGCTCCGGTTTTGCTGTGTGTGTTTGTTGTTAAAAATTTTGTCCGCTAAATATCGGTCCACTTTTGTTGCGTGTGTTTGTTGTTTTAATTTTTCCCCTAAATCTCGGTCCATTCTTGTTGTGTGTGTTTGTTGTTTTCTCCTAACTCTCGCTCCACTTTTGTTGCGTGTGTTTGCTGTTCAATCCTTGTTCGCTAAATCTCGCTCCGGTTTTGCTGTGTGTGTTTGTTGTTAAAAATTTTGTCCACTAAATATCGGTCCACTTTTGTTGCGTGTGTTTGTTGTTTTAATTTTTTTTTCCCCTAAATCTCGGTCCATTCTTGTTGTGTGTGTTTGTTGTTTTCTCCTAACTCTCGCTCCACTTTTGTTGCGTGTGTTTGCTGTTCAATCCTTGTTCGCTAAATCTCGCTCCGGTTTTGCTGTGTGTGTTTGTTGTTAAAAATTTTGTCCGCTAAATATCGGTCCTCTTTTGTTGCGTGTGTTTGTTGTTTTAATTTTTTCCCTAAATCTCGGTCCATTCTTGTTGTGTGTGTTTGTTGTTCAATCCTTGTTCGCTAAATCTCGCTCCACTGTTGTTGCGTGTGTTTGCTGTTAAAATTTTGTGCGCTAAATCTCGCTCCAGTTTTGTTGCGTGTGTTTGTTGTTAAAATTTTTGTGCGCTAAATATCGGTCCACCTTTGTTGCGTGTGTTTGTTGTTCAATCCTTGTTCGCTAAATCTCGCTCCACTGTTGTTGCGTGTGTTTGTTGTTACAATTCTTGTCCGTTAAATCTCGCTCCACTTTTGTTGCGTATGTTTGTTCCTGTGTTTTGTCTTCTAACTCTCGGTCCAATTTGTTGCGTGTGTTTGTTGTTGTGTTTTGTCCTCTAGATCCCGCTCCAATTTTGTTGCGTGTGTTTGTTGTTGCGTTTTGTCCTCTAATTCTCGGTCCAATTTGTTGCGTGTGTTTGTTGTTGTGTTTTGTCCTCTAGATCCCGCTCCAATTTTGTTGCGTGTGTTTGTTGTTGCGTTTTGTCTTCTAACTCTCGGTCCAATTTTGTTGCGTATGTTTGTTGCTGTGTTTTGTCTTCTAACTCTCGGTCCAATTTGTTGCGTGTGTTTGTTGTTGTGTTTTGTCTTCTAAATCTCGCTCCAATTTTGTTGCGTGTGTTTGTTGTTTTATTGTTGTCCTCTAGATCTCGCTCCACTTTTGTTGCGTATGTATGTTGTTAAAAAATTTTTCCTCTCTGTTTCCCTGACCAGTGTGCCTTTTCTCAGATTTGTTTATCTGGCATGTTCGGGTTCACATCGGCATTTTTGGTTAAATTTCTATCTGCTTGGTGTAGTGTTGGGTGTTTGTGTTTTATTTGTTCGCTTTGACTCGGCTTACTTGACGTTAGGTTCTGTTTGTGTCCCGGCGAGGATCGCTGGTCCCGATTTTAGGTTTTACGGCGGGACATCGAAATTTGACTACGTGGTATCGAAAATTACCGTTACTCTTCGTTGTGATGGAGCTCCTTGAGTTCGCTGACGTGGGCTCTGCGTGTACGCGTCTCGCCATCTCTTTTGAGGCTCACGATTACCGGGGACACAATTTTGGTTACGCGGTATGGTCCGTCGTATCGTGGCGCGAGCTTCGCTGCGAAGTTGTCCACTGCTTTCGATAAGTGATGTTGTTTCACCAGCACTTGTTGTCCCAGCTTAGGGCTCCATGGGCGGCGGCGTAAGTTATAGTGACGTGCTTGGTCCTGCGCTGCTCGTTGCATGTTTTGTGCCACGATGGTGTGTACGTCGTTTAGTTTTGTCAATTTTCCTTCTAGCGTGTGTGGTGTTTGACCGGTACCGGGGGTCACTTCATCGAATAATGACTTCGGGAGGCGTAATTCCCGCCCCTGAGTCACAAAAGCTGGGCTATAGCCTGTTGTTTCTGAAACGCTGCTGTTTATTGCTAGCGTTATTTCGGGCAGCATTTCGTCCCAATTTCTGTGGTGATTGTCGGCGAGTTGTGCTATCATCGTCTTCACGGTTCGGTTGGCGCGTTCTGTCGGGTTCTCTTGTGGGGTGTACGGTGCCGTGAACTGTTGTTTGATCCCCATTTCTCGAAGAAACTTCTGAAATCCGATGCTTGCAAATTGGCTGCCGTTGTCTGTTATGACGATCTTGGGCGTTCCGAATCGTGCTAAGATCCGTTCGCGGAAGGCTCTTTTTAGGTGTTCGGTTGATGCTTTCCGCAGCGGAATCATCTCGGTCCATTTCGAAAACTTGTCAAAGAATACTAGTAGCATGCAATTTCCGTGTTTTGATCGTGGCAGCGGGCCAATGAAGTCGGTACATACCGTTTCCCATGGTTCTTTGGCTATGTGTGATAACATGTACCCTGCTGGCCTCTGCTGACTTGGTTTATATCTCTGACATGAGTTACAATTTCGCACGTAACGTTTTATATCGCGGAACATCCCTGGCCAGTAATACTTGTTGGCCATCCTGATCATGGTTTTACGGATACCCCCGTGCGCGGCACATGGGCTATCGTGGTTCTCTTGCAGGACCCGTTCTCGTAGCTTGGTTGGCACACATAGTTTCCACGGTGTGGTGTCTTCGTCGTCCAGCTGACGGGAGATGTGTCGGTACAGCTGCTCGTTCTGCATTGCATAGTCGGCGTATTTCTGGGGATTCTCTCTGACTTCCCTTTTCTTCTTCTCAAGCCACGGGCAGGTATTTACCGTCGTGGTGGGCTCGACCGTAGTGATCTTTCCTGCCTTTTCGGGTGGTGGTTCTTGTGGTGGTCTTGATAACGCATCGGCGATAACGTTGAGTTTTCCTTTCCGGTATTGTACGTCGAACATGTACTGTTGGAGCTCTAGGGCCCATCTCGCTATACGTCCTGACGGACTCTCTATGGAATTGAGCCACTTCAACGATAAGTGATCGGTGATGACTGTGAACCGGTATCCCTCTAAGTACGGACGCATCTTCCTGATGGCCCACACGATAGCTAGGCATTCCTTTTCGGTTGATGAATAATTGTTTTCAGCCTGGTTGAGCCGTCGGCTGGCATATGCAATTACCCTTTCTTATCCGTCGATATCTTGCGTAAGTACTGCTCCAAGTCCGTAGTTGCTGGCGTCGGTCTGGAGGGTGAACCTTTGAGTGAAGTCCGGGCAGGCCAGTACTGGTGCAGAGGTCAGCTTTGCCTTGAGTTCTTGGAATGCTTCGTTCTGCGCTTCGTCCCACTTCCAATGTTTGCCTTTGCGAAGTAGCGTTGTCATGGGTTGTATGTCGGCGAAATTTGGTACGAATCGTCGGTACCACGAGGCTATGCCTAGGCATCGCCTAAGTTCCTTTGTGTTGGTTGGTGGCTGCATTTCTCGAATCGCCGTAATCTTATCGGGATCGGTGTGGATTCCCTGTTCTCTGATGACGTGCCCGAGATACTTCACTTCTCGCTTGAAAAATTCGCACTTGTCGACGTTTAACTTCAGATTTGCTTGTCGTAGTCGTCGGAATACCTCTTTTAAGTTTCTCAAGTGTTCTTCTAGTGATGCTCCCGTGACGATTATGTCATCCAAGTAAGCGAATGCGTGTGGTTCCATGTCTGGTCCGATGACTTGGTCTAGTGCTCGTTGGAATGTCGCTGGTGCTGAATGTAGGCCGAACGGCATCACGCGCCATTGGAATAGCCCTCTTCCCGGAACCGTGAACGCTGTGTATTGTTTGCTACTTTCTGCCATTGGGATCTGCCAGTATCCGTTCTTTAAGTCGAGGCTACTGATGTAACGGGCATCTCGTAGTCGATCTAGTATGTGGTGTATTCGTGGTATTGGGTAGGCGTCGGGGACAGACTTCGTGTTTAATTGCCGGTTATCAATGCATAGTCGCCATTTGCCTGTCTTCTTGCGGACTAGTACTATCGGCGCACTATATGGACTGTGGGATGGTTCAATGCACCTGTTTCTTAGTAGTGCATCTATTTCCTCGTTTATGACGGTTTGCATTGCCGGGTTCCGCGGGAAGTATCGCTGCTTAATCGGTTGTTCGTCGCGCATGACAATTTTGTGCTCGGTTATGCTGCTCGTCCCTTGGACATCGCCAAACTTATGCAATTCCTCCTGTAGAATTCTCTCTGCGTCCTCTATTGTGACTTCCCTGGCCTCGTTGATTGTGGTGCATATTGTCTGGTGATACGTGTCCCCCCTGGGGTTTAGTTTTATCGTTTGTGTGCCTAACTGGAGCCTAGCGTTGGCTTGACATAGAAAATCCATACCCAATATGACGTCGTCGACAACTTCGGGTAGGATGAGACTCGGTATCAAGTAGCTCTTGCCTCCGATACCTATGCTTATTGTAACTTCGCCTAGGCTGGTTTTGTGGGACCCATCGGCTAGTGTCACCGTGGTCTTTCGTGGTGTCGTATTACAAATCCTCGTTGTTTTGTTGACTATGTTCTGGGATACGAAACTTCTCGTCGCGCCAGTGTCGAAGTTGGCGTCGACCTCTTCTCCATTGAGGGACACCCTGGCGAAGATGCGTCCCTTGTCGACCCGAAGACTAGCATTTATTGCTCGCGAGTGTTCCTCCTGGGGAATTCTGCCCCCACTCGCTGTGGGCGGAGTCCCGATGCGTTTCCCTGTTGTGTTCGGCAGCACTCGATTGTACGGACTCCTCTTCGTCCGCACTCCCAGCAGAAGAGAACCTGACGGTTGCGACATCCCTGTGCTCTGTGTCCATCTTTCCCGCAATTGCGACATGCGGTCCTTGGATCGATTCGCTGCTCAGGCCCAACTACCTGTCGTGTGTTTTGTTGCTGCTGACTACCCGGGGCGTTGGCTCTAAGATCTGGTCCTCCGGCGGCTAGACACTCGAAGTCTTCGGCCAGTGTCATCAGCTCCTGTAGCGTATGGAACTCCATCCGTTTGATGTAGAAGTGAAATTCTGTCCTCGCATTCCGGTAGATCCGTTCCAATTTCTGTGCTTTGTTGTAGTCGGCGTAACGCATGAGGTTTTGCAGGCGGATCACATAGTCCTTGAACCTTTCTGGTTCCATCTGACATGAGCTCCGGATCTTGTCTTCCAAGCTTTCGAAGTAACGAGGCGGTAGAAAGAATTTATGGAAGTCTTTTTTGAACGCTTCCCATCGCTGCCACTTCGCGTTGTTGTTCCGATACCATAGCAACGCTTTTCCCTTTAGCATCTCTGGCATCGTCCTTGGCAGTAAGTCCCGGTCGAGGCCGAATGTTTCTGCCAACTCTTCGATCCTCTCCGTAAAAAGCAGAGGATCCTTGTCTCCCTCATATCTCTCTGACCATTTTCGGACGATGTCGATGACAATGGAGTAGTGTTGAGACGGGGCCCTCGGTGTGGTCGGATGGCACGAAGAGCGTATTTGTGTCGATTGATCTTAATCTGCTCGTCGTTGCTTCCGGTTGGCCTAGATTTGGTTCCGGAGTTTTCACTCTCGGTTGTTGTGTCGGTGTGCTTCCCCTACCATATTTCAGCTCGAATGCCTTCAACTGGTCGTCTACGTCCGACTCGTGGAACTCGTCACTGATCCAGTCGCAGAATCGTTTTCGTTGGTCTTCCCATGAGCCTTCTGGGTCGAGTCCATATGTCACCATGAGGCTCTTCAGTTCTTCCTTGGTGAGTTTGTACACCCATCCAATTTGTACCATTTTGTCGTCGGTTTGTTTTCTCTGGTTTTGTCTTTTGTGTAATCAATGTCCCTGTTCGGGCGCCACTTGTAACGAACTTTCGGCCGGGATAATCTCAGCGGCCTCCAGGGTTCAAATTACAAGACTCGGATTCGGTTGTATTTTTATTCTAATTATTTATTTATTTATTCAATTTTCTTTCACAATTATTTATTCTATATTTTCTAACGTGACTACTGCGCGTACGCGATGTTCACTGAAACTTGACTGCTCGGTGACTGATCCCCTCTGTACTGCTGCTTGTGTATTTATATGTTCTGAGTTGCTTGTTCTTGGTTTCCAAGTTTGTTCGTAAACAAGTACCCGTTGTTCGTCGTTGCTATGTTTCCTGCAAGTGTTGCACTTAGTTCGCAAACATATTCCCGTTGTTCTGCTTGTGTTCTGTTTGCGTTGCGCTTAGTTCGCAAACATGTTCCCGTTGTTCTGCTTGTGTTCTGTCTGTGTTGCGCTTAGTTCGCAAACATGTTCCCGTTGTTCTGCTTGTGTTGCCCTCAGCTCGTAAACATGTTCCCGTGTTTCTTCGTTGCTCTGGCTGTGTTGCGCTGAGATCGCAAACATGTTCCCGTTGTTCTGCTTGTGTTCTGTTTGCGTTGCGCTTAGTTCGCAAACATGTTCCCGTTGTTCTTCGTTGGTCTGTTTGTGAGTTTTCCCACAATCCGGGTTGCTTCTTTGGCGAGTTGGTGAAGCAGTATCGTTGTGCGGTAATTTTCGAGTGTCGAAAATTGTCGTCACAGGTCATTTGCATGATTTAAAGTTTAACAACCCCCAAACAACAATCTTCTCAGTGCACCGCGCAGAGAGAATTTTTCCGCAAAACAACCTCTCTCGATGCTTCACACATGCACAAAATATGATTGTATAAGTTTTGGAGAGCACTGGTTTAAAAGGACAACAGGAATTCGGAGATACTTTCGAAATACCCTATTTTATGTATAACCAATACAGAAATCAAAAGCTTGAAACAACATTTTTTCAACACCAGTGAATTCACGACGCAGTCTAGCAAAACATGTACGCACACATAAACGTTTTTTATGCTTGCTCTTTCCTTGCTTCTCTTTGTTCGTGATTGCTTCTCTCTGTTCACGTTTTTCTCACCTTGTTTGATCTTCCCCTCAGTTGTTCCGACCGCACTATAAAGTGAAAAGGTATCGTAGGCCGAGATGCAACTTCTGTATACTATTTATTCTGTGGTTTTATTCAGTAAGTTTATATATTTAACAATATAACCATGTAATAGCCTCTTTTGCCTGTGTAACCTGGATTGGGCGGATCACGCCCACATTTGCCATATTAACGGATAATGCTACTCTATGCCCAGGAATGAAATTTTGCTGTCATAATTAAAAAACGAATGCTGATATCACATTTCTAATAAAAAATAGTGGTCGTGGTCGTTGACCGATTTTGCCCCTTTTCAATACCAACCTGCACACCATAAGAAAGAATATTTCTGCAAAATTTTTAATTCATTATGAAATCTTCACCGGTTCTCCTGTGATCGTGATTTCAACAGACAGACAGATGGATGGACAAACATCTGTTTGTCTATCTAGGTGACGCTGATCAAGAATATATATACTTTTCTATATCTATCTTTTCTATTTCTATGCGTTACATAATTCGTGACAAAGTGAATATACCCTTAAGGTGTAGGGTATAAAAATGGCGCAGCAAACCCCCCTAAACCCAATTTATACTACCGCCCCACGCCCTAGAATCTATTTGGGGCTTGGCTTTTGCTTAGGAGTTGTGGGCGCAAAAATTTCTGGTTTTAGAGGAGCGATATCTCTTAAAGCATGAGAGATACAGTGCCGCATGAATACCGTTCGGCTAAAGACCTGTTCTAAAGGATCTATCTTTTATGTCAGCGGTCGGGGAACCGGGGTAAATTACCCCAAAAGGGGTAAAATGAAATTTTTGGGGGTAAAAATTAAACTCTTGTGAGTAAAAAGCTCTTCGCCATGGGGTAATATCAACTTACACAAAAATATTTTGGGGTTATAATTAAAAAAGTTCCCCGACCGCCCCCGACAATTTTTTTGTTGTTCTTCTCGTTGGTTTAGTCTTTTTATGCTGATTACAACAACAAAAACCACCCGTAAAAAAATTAAAGTGTAAACGTGGTATAAGGAAAATGTATAATTGGACCTTATATTTTTTTCGAATAATAAAATGATATTATATAATACGTGCAAAAACTTTACAGCCACTTGCTTTTTTGTTAAGTTGTTAGGTATTATTTTTATTTAATAGAAATTTAGGATAGAACTTAATGATTTTTCGCTTGCTGACATATATTAGGTGATTAGCATGAAGTGTCCGATTTTCATAAAAGCTGAGTTTCAGAGTTGATATCTCTGACACTTGACTATAACGGTTTTTATGCTTTTTCTTATAATGAAGATGCATCATTACTCTTCCAAACTCATAGTGCAAATCGTAGTTCCTTTTTATTTATTTATTTATTAAATTATTAATAATTAATTACAAATTAAATGCTAATATATATTGAATAAGCAATAGCAGCAATGGCCTTCAGCTTATGGTTCCTTTTTGAATATTCTGATATAGAGTAGCTTTCATAAGACAATGGAAAAGTAAAAAATGCGGGTAACTTTCGAATATAAGTTTCGTCGCGGAACCATTGCATCGTAGGCAAATCGAAACATCAATGAAGGGGAAGGTGTAGCTAATCATCGGTCCTTACGTTGTTGGTTTAATAAGTTTCGTTCTGGTTATTTTAGACTTCCAAATGGACCACGTGGAAGACCGGCGAGTAAGTTGGATAATGATAACCTGAAAGCTCTTGTGGAAGCAGATACGTTTGAAACTAAGCGTGAACTAGCAGCAGGGGTTAACGTTGTAACGACAATTTAATAAATAAAATAATGTTACATAACCGAGCCAGTTCACTGTACACACACATATGATATACACTAGCAATAGCGAACGGTTGCACCATTACCGCTGTCTCTTTCTGTTACACAGCGCACAGCTGTTGCACAGTTTGCACAGCGGTGAATACATGAACATCAGAAACAGACTGAGAACGCGGTGTATATGAAAGGAGGCACCACACACAAAATGATTCATTCGGGTCCGGACCACCAAGCTGGGAACATCAAACTGGTAAGTAAATTCTGCCTAGCAACACCGAGCAGCAAGACAACAGCGACAGCGAGAGCAACCGTCAACTTCAGCAGAGCCGCGGTAATATAAGGAAGTGTTTTCTGCCGCGCGGGTTTCGACTCCACGGCCATCATAAAGTTGGCTGCCGCGCGTGCTCGACTCCTCGACCAGTGACGTGTTCTGCCGGGTGGGTTTCGACTCCACGGCCATCATAAGATTTTCTGCCACGCGTCCTCGACGACCAGACCAGTGACGTGTTCTGCCGGGTTGGTTTCGACTCCACGGCCATCATAAAGCCTTTCTGCCGGCTGGGTTTCGACTTCACGGCCATCATAAGATTTTCTGCCGCGCGTGCTCGACGACTCAAATCAGTGACGTGTTCTGCCGGGTGGGTTTCGACTCCACGGCCATCTTAAAGTCTTTCTGCGGGTGGGTTTCGACTCCACGGCCATCATAAGTTCTTCTGCCGCGCCTGCTCGAATTAACCAGTGTCGTAAAGCTTTTCTGCCCGGGCGGGTTACAACCCCACGACCAAGCAGACGCCATCAATCGCGTCAACCACACCGAGGTAGACAACCACGCTGCATCTGAATCGAAGCAAACTATAACATCGCAGTCGACGCCCACGGACGACGACCAAGGGTACAAACTGGAGTGCCGCTAGGAGTTCGAACCTACGCTACACATATCTTTCTCTTTAATCTTGTAAACCTAAAACTTGTAATTTAGAATAACAAAATAAAGTCTAAATCAACAAAAATAAAAGTGTGCAGTTGGTCCAATAAATAAATAACTGGACGAACCTTGGACACGACTGAGTAATATACCAGCTAGAGAGAAAGGTCGTTACAACGTTTCTATTACAATAATTTTGGATCACTTAAGACAAATATACCTTTCTTTACTGTCACGGTATAAAATCGAAACTTTTCTACACCGCATTGTAACGGATGATGAAAAATGGATCTAATTCTACAATAGAAAACATTCGGCACAATGGTTGGATAAAAAAGAGGTTCCGAAACAGAGCCCTAAACCAAACATTCATCAGAAAAAGCTTATGGTGTCTGTTTGTTGGTTCAGCGCCGGAATTATCCATTACAGCTTTATGAGACCTGGTAAATCCATAACAGCAGATGTCTCCTGCAATCAGTTGGACGTGATGATGAGAGGGATTTCCATTAAACAAGCTAGACTGGTCAATAGAGACCGTCTAATCCTCTTGCAAGACAATGCGCGACCACATGTCGCTCGAACAACGCTACTAAAATTACAGGAGCTAGGCTTGAAAACTCTCTGACACCCACCGTATTCACCAGACCTTGCACCAACGAGCTACAACGTATTCCAGTTATATTATTGATACTTGTCTACTAAGTCTTCGATTGAAAATTTAATGAATAAAACTGCAGATAATTTTGGTTACAAAAGTGATAGTTTATGCAGTAACATTGATATAAATTCATAAAAAGAATTATGATTTTCTCGTCACTTTTCCCGCCTTTTTTCCCTTATGTCGAATTTAATGACAACAAGACGGCAAGCCAAGAGCGGATGTACAAAATATTTTATCTCTACACCTGTGCTCAGTAGCTTCCGGTTTCTAGCGGTACCTCACGTGCTCCATTGCTTCTTCAATTTGATGAGCACGTAGAAACACATACGGAGTCGTTTCTCACTATCTTCAAGGAAGAAATAACCAGCTTATTAGAGTATCTCAATAGAAAGATTGATGAGTTGGAAAACAACTGGGAGAGGATCTAAATAGAAGGATTGATGAGTTCAAAAACAACTCTCTATCTAAAATTGATGAGATTAAAACAAGTCTATGTGATGTTGTTGGATGATGTTTGGAGCTCGTGTGGAGAATAGAAGCCGAAAATATCTGCCATACTACGGAAATAACATCTCTTGAAGAGGCCCTGGCTAAAGGAAAAGGACGATTGGTGATCTAGAGAGACAATAAGTGTTTCCTTATGCTATGCTCTTTGGTATTCCTAAATGTGATGAGGAGAACTTTATTCTTCTTCTTTTTAATAAATCGTGTTTCACCATTGGATGTAAGCCTCCTCTGCTGAAAAGCATATTCCGTGCGAAGAGAGCTATAAAACGATCGGCGAACAATTCCACAAGTGTACCAATTGTGCAGAAATTTGCGAGTAGTTATGAGAGGGATAATGTACTGCGATGTTCTGCTGTTTATCGTCACAACAACAAAACAACGCTGACTTTGAATTATGTAGGCTTGGATTCCTCTTCTAGCATCTATATTAATGAGAGCTTAGCAAGGAGCAGACTGCTCTTAGATTAAAACACGACAGTAGGCTCTTAACTTCAGTATTTATTAGGAGAGGATTTGTTCATGTAACTAAGTCTGATGGTGGCGAGTGTTATCGGATCGAAGATTTGGATGTTAATGCTACTGCGGGCAATGTAGAAGATGAATCGAATAATGAAAGTGTTTAAATTTTGTCCCATTATTTTAATATCTTCTTATTTATGAGTTTTAGTGTTATGTTCATTTCATTAAATTTAGTATCTATTTCTTACGTATTCATCTTTGTACTTATTTTCATTTTACCTATGGTACTTATTTTTATTTCCATTATCATATTGGTACTTACTCTTATCAGAATGTTTTTAATGTTATTATCTGTCCTAAAGTCTGCTGGTCATGTTCAACCTTATTTCCCGGGTTTCTATAGTATTCGGTATAATTATTTCGTGTCTTTCTCAGTGTATTTCCAATGCTAGCACCCAGTAATTTCTATGGCATCTTGTAGGTATATTTTGCGAGAGGTATAAAGGTCTAAAAGTTGCGCATTTTAATGCTAGAACCCTTAACCCAAGTAAACTTGATTATGCTCGACATGTTTCTGAGGATTCATCAATTGACGTTATCAGTGTGTCCGAATCAAGATTTGTTAGCGATATTAATGATTCCACGTATAACCTTAAAAAATTTAACCTATTTAGAAATGACAGACGTAATAAAAGAGAGAGAGAGAAAGAATTTCATTCATTTATTCAGTATTCCCTTTGTACAAAATGATAAACTAAAGCTAAAGATAACATAAAATTTTATAATATAGAGAATAAAGTAGTGACATTCTTACTACTTGTATAGTGTTAATCTCACATCAAGCTTAAAAATAAGATTAAAAATTCCGGAGTGAGCAGCAGAAAGGCAGATGATAGGAATTTAAGCAACGAAAACAAAAAAGTAAAAAAGTTTGAGGAGAAATTTAGTTAAAAATAAAACCAGAAAGTGTATTAACTTCGGCCTAGCCGAAGTTCATATACCCTACACACTTGTATGTAGAAATTAGGCGTGTCAAGTGTTTAATTTTTGTTCCTTTTCAATCTCAAATAGCCTGTGATGACAGAGAATATTCGTGCCAAATTTGATGAAAATATCTCTTCTCCTGTAATTGAATTTTATTTACAGCCTTATCATGTATCTTTTCGCGTTGCGTTTATTTCGCGTTTTGTTTTGTGCTTTTCGTATTTTTCGAAGAATTGAGATAGGAAAATCTCTAAACCTCTCAAACGCAATCAAAACGCGAAACCAAACGCAACGCAGTTTTGTTGGTAATTTACATGCTTTGCAGACTTCACTACGTTTTTCTGGCATGATGGATGAGCTATTTCCTGGAAAAAGTCTCCCAAAACAGACGATTGCAAAATGCTCGCGTTTGGTGTGATTCTGAACAGCTCATACAATTTTTTTATTCACGGCGCCACCTTTTTAAAAGATAAGTAAAAGATCCGAATTGTTCCTCTTCTGAGTATCCCCGTATTTTGTTCCGCGCTATGACGCTGCGCTAGTAGTCGCCCGAGGAACATTGCTGCTATATTCAATCTCACATAAAGAGGAAACGATAATAAACACAAAATCACTATGTAAACATTGTGTGCGCGTTATCAGATTTGCGTTTGTTGTACAAATTGCTGCCATACATCAGTTATAGCCAGGGTTCGGAAATGCTCGCTCTTTTCCGCTCCAGCTCGCTCTTTCAATCTCAAAAGAGCATTTATTTTCAGGAGCGCGAGCGAGCAGGAGCGGCAAAAAAAAATTTTCAGGGCTCCTGCTCGCTCCAAAGAACATTTTTTTTCAGGAGCGCGAGCGAGCAGGAGCGGCAAAAAAAATTTTTCAGGGCTCCTGCTCGCTCCAAAGAGCACTTTTTTTCAGGAGCGCGAGCGAGCGAGCAGGAGCTGCAAAAAAAGGAGCGCTGAAGCTGTTTCTGAGCTGATGGTAGGTAAACTTGGTAGATAAAACTTTAGATAACAACTTGTTTTACAAAAAACCTTATTACATCAAAGCTGGGTGCAGTCCGCCCACTTTTACACTACATATACAGTATAGCAGTATGAAAACAAGTTTATTACCACGGAAATAAAGTTTAAATGAACACAATAATAAAACAACTAAGCTAGTTATTTTGTTTTGAAAAAGGTAATGACCACGCCTACTATTTATACAGAGGCGTAGCTAGGACTCATGGAACCCGGGACGGTTAATCAACTTGCAGCCCTAAAAATTCCTAGAATTAAATAAGTCACTACTTGATATCCACAACTGCCGCCCCCGACATTGTGACGCCCAGAGTGGACCGCCACACCCTAGCTTCGGCACTTTTCTCAAAACTTTTAGGTGTAGGGTATCTAAGATTCGGCCAGGCCGAATATAACTTTCTTACTGGTTTTTATTGTCTTTGACTTGTTTCAATTATAAATATTGAACAAATTATTTACTTGCTACCTACCATCAGCTCAGAAACAGCTCAGTTTCAGCGCTCCTTTTTTTGCAGCTCCTGCTCGCTCGCTCGCGCTCCTGAAAAAAAAATGCTCTTTGGAGCGAGCAGGAGCCCTGAAAAATTTTTTTGCCACTCCTGCTCGTTCGCGCTCCTGAAAAAGATGCTCTTTGGAGCGAGCAGGAGCCCTGAAATTTTTTTTTGCCGCTCCTGCTCGCTCGCGCTCCTGAAAATAAATGCTCTTTGGAGCGAGCAGGAGCCCTGAAAATTTTTTTTTGTTGCTCCTGCTCGCGAGTGCGAGCGAGCAAGAGCGAGCATTTCCGAACCCTGGTTATAGCACTAATTCATTCCTAAAAAATACTTGTAAAAATGCTAAAAATGCTTCATACTCGCAATTTCCAGTCAAGCTTTCAATTTTATATTTTTGAAAGCCAAACCAGCAACCACCGCACTTTGCTTGGTAGCCAAAAGCTTTAGTCAAGCTTTGGCGAGTCGAGTCAGCAACCAGAGCGTTTGCATTGGTATGGATCGTGGAAGCTAGCGCTCGGTAGCGAGTTTTCAAACCATAAAAATCATAGCTCTTTGCAGTGACCATAAAACGCTTGTTTGGAGGAAATAATAAAAAAGATCCAAAACCAAGCGCGGAAGAATTAAATTGGGAGCGATTTAATTCTGCCGATATTGATATTTCGCAATACAAAAAATTGCGAAATACTAAAATCACAGAATAAGGGAAATTGCGACACGCGCCAACAGCGACCCACTTTGGTTCGGTCGACGGGTGCGTCGAGCAAGCCAAAGTGGAAACAAGAAACAGATTCCAAAGAGAGTCTGAAAATTATATCCAAACGACGAGGTCGTCTCCCGTCTACTCGCGTATAAAGCCGCGAGTTAGGATTAAAAATTAGTTAAAGTTTAAATTAGTTAAAATAAAAATTTAAGAATAGAATTAGTGTTTTGGTGAATAAAAAGAGAATATACTAAATAAAATACAAGGGAAATTGAATACTAAACAACAACAAGGAGTTTTACTGGTTGTCCCGAGGACAACTGAAGAAGAAGAAGAACACCCCTAAAATAGTTATAACATTTTGGCCCAGCCGGTTTTTCGAGCCGAGGATCGCTCGAAGGAGGAAGTAAAAAGTAAGTAAAAATAAAATATAGCATTTTGGATATATGTATATTAAGGAACTGAAGCAGTTAGGAAGTTATAGGTGACAGTGAAAAACAGTCACTTTGTAAGAAAGTAAAACAATAAGTAGATATGAAGTTGCCAGGATATTTTAAAAAGTGAAATAATAATGTTAGGAATAATTTAAAATCGAAAGTATGGGAGTGACCAAAGTAACTTAAAATTCAACTTTAAATTAGCTTGAATATGGCTGAATAGTGAACAACGAAATTCAATTTAAACTAAATAATTGAAACATATATAACACAAAAAATTTAAGTGGAAAGTAATTATAACATCTTGGCTATTATAGCTTATAGCATTTTAAGAAAGTGGAAAAAAAAAAATATGTGACCAAAACACAAGGAAACGTGTAGTACGGAAACTGTGAAGTCGGTGACAAATAAAAGTAAAGTAAAATAGTAGGATATATCACAGTAAAAACATGAGTAAAATTAGAATAATTTAAATTAAAATAGATTGAAGTATGTTAATACTTCATAATTGATATAAATAATAATTGATTTAAAGTGATTGAAGAAAGTGACACAAGTCGTGATTTTATCGTCAAGGCGAACGGTTGTGTCTTTTTGTGCTTGCGACTATTTTTCAATATTAGAATTACTTGTACTGTGCTTTGTGCAGTCATTCTTTGCGCCGCGATTAACGGTAGTTTATTATTCAACTCTAAATTATACCTTTTAAAATGCCTTGTAAACTTCGTGGATGCAAAATTACTAGTGAAACAGAACGATTATTGTCGTGCTCCCTGTGTGATGACGATTATCACGTCAAATGTGTTACCCTAACAGGGAGAATTGCGGATAAAATCGGTTTTGAGGGTGGCTTACGGTGGTCATGCGTAACCTGTAGATTGCTTGATGTTGACATGTCTCGCATTTTGCGCCAAGCACGGCTGGGTTTTCGCGAAATTAATCATGATCTCTCGGCACTACAAAAGAAACTAAACAACTTTGAAGACTTTTTCAATAAGTTTAAGTTTCTGGACGCAGCCTCTCCGAAATGTAAAGTAGCTAAAAACATCACACGTGCAAGCACAAACACGCTTAATATCCTCACTTCTCAGCCAGTGGGTGACTCACCATCACTTATAAACTTATTAAGCCCTGGTGGAAGTGAAAACGATGCCGCTTCGAATATACTAATTGCTGATCATCATGACGTAGCAGAAATCGCTAGTTGGGTTGCTTCGGCTCCCACTGCACTACATGCCCTTGCAACAGCACCTGAACCCACATTCACTGTCGCTGCTGCAAAAGGTGCTATTCCTAAAATTACTGCTGCAGCGCCATCAGCTCCATCTGGGCCATCGTCTAGAAAGAAACTGGTGGTAATTCAGCCTAAGAAAACTATATTTATTTCTCGATTTGCTCCGGATACAACTACCGATGATATTCGTGATTACATATGCTCCCAACTGGGATGGAATGACACAAGTATTTCCATTACCAAATATAACTTTCGGTCTCAAAGATCGTACTCTTCTTTTAATATAAGTTTACCTAACCACTTATTGGAGCGCGTAGTAAATCCAACATTCTGGCCGGAAAACGCCATTAGCCATGAATTTGTGTATAGGCGTAAGAAACCCCACTTAAATACTGTTAATTCTTCAAATGCTGCAGTTCGAGATGGCACTGGGTCAAAAAACTAAACACTTACTCTTCTGATATTCTTTATCAAAATGTTAGAGGACTTAACACTAAAATGATAGACCTTCTAATAAAGAGCATTGACACTGATTATAATATAATTGTATTCACCGAAACTTGGCTCAGGCCCGATATACTAAATTCCGAAATTTTTTCGAATAATTATTCAGTGTATCGAAAAGATCGAAATCAACTATTTACAAATCGGACCAGAGGCGGCGGTGTTCTAATCGCCGTAAATTTTAAGTATTTTTCCAGAGAAGAGGTATTCGATGAGGCTTACAAAATTGATTTTTGTTGTGTATATGTCAAAATAGCGAGCAAAGGTTGTTATATTACCTGCTCATATATTCCACCGAATACTTGCGAAGACGTCTATAATAGTCACGTTAGCTGTATATCTCTGGTTTCTCACAAATTGTTGGTTTCTGACCGCCTTATTGTCCTTGGTGACTTTAATCTTCCACATATCAATTGGGAAAGATGTGTTGATGACCCCTTAGTCCTTCTCCCCTCATATGATGGATCCAACGATAATAACTTCATAAGCAAGGTACAATCTAATGGTCTTTTTCAAATTAACTTCATTTCTAACCTTAATCATCGCTTGTTGGACTTAGTGTTTGTGGATGATAAGGATGCTTATGTGATATCTCGTTCCGAGCCTTATGTAACACCTGAGGATAAGCACCATCCCACTTTATATATTAAACCCATCGAAGAAACCTATAATCGAAATTTTACCTCGCTTACGAATAGAAATATCAAGAAATATTGCTTCAAGAAAACTAACTATGCAAGTTTGAAAGGCGCCATTCGAGCTCTAGATTGGACTGCCATTTTATCACTGGATGATCTCTCTTCTTCCGCATGCATGGATTCGGCTGTGAATTCTTTTAATGTCACCTTGCAACATGCATTTAAAAACTCGGTGCCAATGTTCAAAGTTACGCAAAACCTCCATCCTACTTGGTTTACAAAGGAATTGGTGACAGTAAGGACTCTGAAAACTAAATATTACAAAATGTATTGTAAGTTGCGTACAACGGCAACCTTTACGAAATATAGAACTGCCTGCTACCGTTACCATATATTATGTAAAGATTCGTATAAAAGTTATCTTGAGAGGGTGAAACTTAACCTTTTCTCGGACCCGAAGTCTTTCTGGAGCTTCATTGACACGAAAAGAAAGAGTGCAATATATCCTTCATTTATGAAACTTGATCAACACGAATCTAATGATACGGATATTATTTGTAGCATGTTTGCAACTTTTTTCAAATCGACTTATTCATCTCAATCTTATGGACCAGCGAACTACCCATTTACTATATTTCAAGGTTCCATAGTACTGCCCATACTGGATGTGCAGATAGTTTTAAATGCTCTGAAAGCTAACAAATGTAGTTTCAATTCTGGACCAGACGGCTTGCCGTCATGTATTTTAAGGCATCTTGCTGATGAATTGGCGTTACCGATAACAGCTCTATTCGAATATTCTCTTCGTTGTGGCTATTTCCCTAGTGCGTGGAAATCATCATTTATTATTCCATTGCATAAGTCTGGGAATAGATCGGATATAAGAAATTATCGCGGCATTGCCAAACTGAGCGCGCTTCCGAAACTGTTTGAGAAAATAATTTTTTGCCACATCTCAAGGAGTGTTAATGCGTTGATTTCCCCAGCCCAACACGGATTTCGAGTAGGAAAATCTACTACTACGAATTTGTTAGAATTTGTATCGCAAACGGTCAATAATTTTAAATATGCTAAACAAACTGATGTTATTTACACGGACTTCAGTAAAGCTTTCGATGTTGTAAACCATAGGCTCCTCATCTTAAAACTTAAACTTTTTGGTTTTTCGGATTCCCTGGTGAATTGGGTTGCCTCCTACCTTACTCATTGCAGCCAAATGGTATTGTTCAAGAATACAAGATCTAATGAATTTACGGTTCCATCTGGTGTCCCCCAAGGTAGTCATTTGGGACCATTATTATTCCTGATATTCATTAATGATCTGCCAACAGAGATAAAAAACTCCAACATATTGATGTTTGCAGATGATGTGAAGCTATTCCTATCCTACAAAATCGTAAGTGACGCTCTGATGCTGCAACATGATTTGAATTCATTGACGGAATGGTGCAATGTAAATTGCATGAATCTTAATTTTTAAAAATGCAAACAAATGACATTTGCTCGCTCTAGCCCAATTATATTTAATTATACCTTGGGTAACTACAAGCTCGTTCAACTGGATACCGTAGAGGACCTCGGTGTAGTTTTGGACCGGAAACTTCGGTTTCATACTCACATAAACCGTATATCGTGCAGAGCTAGCAGTGTGCTGGGGTGTATTAAGCGTTGGGCTAAAGAATTTAGTGATCCTTATATCACCAAGATCTTATTTATCATTATTTATCATTATCATTAGTTCGGCCGATTTTGGAGTACGCCTCGCCAGTCTGGAATCCAAAGTTTAGCTGCCATATTAACGAAATTGAATCAATACAAAAACAGTTTTTACTCTTTTGTCTTCGTGACCTTCATTGGGATTCAATGTTAAGATTGCCATCGTATGAAGCCCGGCTTAAGCTTATAGATTTACCATCTCTTGTTAATCGAAGGATAATGCTAAATGCCATTTTTATACTGAAACTGCTGTATGGTGTTACGGACTCTCCATACTTATTAAGTGAAACTAAATTAAACGTTCCTCGTCTTTCATCAAGAAGATATGAATTCCTATATCTAAGTTTCTGCAGATCAACATTTCTACAATATGAACCACTACGGAGCGCGTGCGCAGATTTTAACTCTGTCTATTCTGTTATTACCTTATCAGATTCAATTCATTTAACTAAACAAAATATTTTAAACCTATTATCGCATTGAAGATTGTACTATTCATTTTAGTCATTAAGTAAAACTATAAAGTCATAATGGCTTAGTTTTAAGTTGAATTCTTAAATAAATAAATAAATAAACTAATTAAGTTGTTAATTTATTTAACAACATTTTAATTTTCAGCGTTGGCAGTCGGTTCAAGTTCCGAATGCCAACAAATCAGCATTGCAGCATACATCCTGGTGAAAGGTACTGGAAAATGTGCTAGTTATCTTTCGTTAATGCCAGTAATCAACAGCAACGTCATAACGTCGCCAACATTAACTAATGACAAGTTTTTGAGATTTTTTTTTTAAATTTACGATACTGGTTTCTGTGAGTAGCAAATTGGCGAAATTCAGAATAATTTTACTAACTTAAATAGATTCTATTTAAAGTGGTAAAATTCAAATGATAAATGCAAATTGTTAAAACAGGAAACCAATCCAGACTAAAATGAAACGCGTACAGTAACGGATTAGTTGTATAGTTTCGGGTGTGTCTTAGACTTTTGTCTTAAAATTACACTGTTTAACATGTAATTTGATTTCAAAGTCGCACATTTTAAGTTGATTAATTAATAAATAATTTTATCAGTTTATTCGAGTTCAAGTCGCACATTTTTTTTGTAACTAATGCCAAACGTATGAGATCTCAAAAAAAAAGGGGTAATAATCGGGATTACAATAAATTAAAACATTAAATAGAATTTTTTTTTGGTTATTTTTAAAACGAAAACCAAAATTAAAAGTTAAACATTTAAGGTAATTTATTTATTTATATATAAAGAGCAGCTAAATCTGTAACATGATTTTATAGCTGATATTAACGAATTAAAACTAAATAAAATGAGAATTGATATAAAACAGTAGCTACTAGTTACAAAATTGTTGCATTGTATAATATGCAAATTTTAACATATTAAGACATATTTTTAAGATGATTTAAGATTTTACATTTTGTCGTGTATATAGAGTCACATAAGTTTATAGCATCATAAACATCATTGTAATCCGAACAGGCTTTCCGAAGGGGTTCGTGTTGCAAATAATTAGTTTTACAAAAGTTCAGGAGAAGAGGATCATAGTGTCTTCTGAAGAGGCGAGGAATATTAATGTGGATCTTGCTCAATAAGTACGGGCAGTCGATGATACCGTATAAGAGCTTCAAGATAAAAATAGAGTTCAACATTTTCCTCCGATTCTCTAACGAAGGAAGGTCTATCACTTTAAGTCTCGATCTGTAAGATGGCATATTTTGAGGCTCCCAACGGAAACTTCGTAGGCAGAAAAGGAGAAATTGTTTTTGCACTGACTCGATATCAGTGATGTGGCAAGAATAACTAGGGCTCCAGACTTGAGAACCGTATTCCAAGATAGGCCGCACTAAGGAGATGAAGAGCAGTTTCGTAATATATGGGTCTTTAAATTCCTTTGACCATCGTTTGATGAAGCCTAAGGTTGAGTATGCTTTTGACCTTATACGGTCCACATGATCAGTAAAGCGTAATCTTCCATCAAGGGTCACGCCCAGGTCATCCACCAGTTTCCCAGTTTCCAGATAATAGGAACCAATGGTATATTTGACATTTATCGGTTTCGAGCGCGAAAAAGTCATTTGCATGCATTTCCGAAGATTAAGATTGATACAATTTACCCCACACCAATGAATTAACATATTTAGATCTTGTTGAAGAAAGAGTGAATCCAGTTCATTCTTAAATGAGAGGAAGAGCTTGACATCGTCTGCATACATAAGTAAATTGCTTCTTTTCATTACTTCCGGAAGATCGTTTATAAAAATTAGGAAGAGAAGAGGTCCTAAATGGCTACCTTGAGGAACTCCAGAAGTCACGACAAGTGGATTTGATACATGGTTCCTAAAAGCAACCGTTTGCGTGCGTCGCGTCAGATATGAGCGAATCCATTGAACGAGGATATTAGGAAATCCAAGCATTTCCAACTTCATGATGAGCAGTTTATGATTTACAACGTCAAATGCTTTAGAAAAATCAGTGTATATCACATCTGTTTGCATACCTCTCGAAAAATTATGGATCGTTTCAGTCACAAATTCTAATAAGTTTGTAGTCGCCGATTTCCCATAGACGAAACCGTGTTGCGATGGAGATACTAGACTGTAAATACTCCTAGAAATTTGGTTAACAATAATTTTCTCAAAAAGTTTTGGCAGCGCACACAGTTTCGCAATACCGCGGTAATTCGTTATATTGCATCTATTTCCAGACTTGTGCATTGGGATAAGATAAGAGGTTTTCCACATCATAGGAAAATAACCTGATCGTAGTGAGTAGTCAAAAAGAGCTGTAATAGGGGGCGCCAATTTATCTGCACAAAGTTTTAAAATACATGATGGTATATCATCTGGGCCAGATGATATACGCATATATAATGCGCATAGAAACTTCATATTGGTTGAAGAATCAAAGAAAAATTAGAATCATTGTTTCACTAACAAACAATTAAAATTGCTTGCTGATAAAAACAATCAAAGATAGAAAGCACTTAACTGAGAAAGAACTCAAACGAGCTCACTAGGTTAATCGTCCGAATTCGAAATTGCAAACGTTGCAGTTTTGTTGGCCGCTGAAAAATTGATACAGGTCGTTCGTTCCATACTGTGAGGTCTTAAATTACCTCAGCGAAGTCGCGAAAATTTTGACGCTTCGTCTCTGCTTGAAGGAAAGCAGAATAGCGCAGTCACGAAAATTTTGACGCTTTGGCTCTGCTTGAAACAAAGCAGCAGCGGACGTCAGCGTACAGACTAATAAACAGATATACAGCGAATGTTTACTGCACGCTCGATAAACGAAGCGAGCAAGAAAGCTAAGCCGTTTAAAGAAATTAAATCTTCATATGAAAATTTTAATTATCTCGCATTAAAAAGTACTACGACTTGTATACAAAATTAAACGTGTCATAAAACGATGGAACGTTAAGTAGCGGCGCTAAGTAATCGTTTTACAACATTTTTCACCAAACATTTTAAAATAAATTTAAATTTATATCATTAGGAAAAATTTATGTATACTCTTACATAGGTAAATTGTAAACATTGGGAAAAATAAAACCCCATTAAACTATATGTCATTCGTTTAATTAATGGCCGAGTCATTACAGGAGCAAGCTTACTTAGAATTAGATAGGACTCATAAAGAACTGAAACGCCAGTTGGGGGAGTTTATATCTAAATATTGGACAATTTTAAAAGGGACTGTAGGCAACAAAGAAAACTTAGAATTGATAAAGTCCAGAGTAGGGGAGCTAGGAGACCTTACAAGTGTAGAAAGAGCAGACGCAGTAGTAGAGGAATTGCTTACATTCCTAAACCAGATAATAGAGAATAAAACAGAAGATTCCAAGACATGGGAATCAGAATTTAACGCATTGAAGAATAGGTACGATAATTACTTAGTAGATAAAGTATTTCAGGAGGATATACTAAGGAACGTAGAGGGCGAAAACATAAAACTAAGAGAATTATTAGAGAAAAAGGGAATAACCGAGGAAACGTTGAATAGAACCTTAGACCAGGGATTTACACAGAAATCAAGAGAAGACTGCAGCTCTTTAGAGGAAGCAAATAGACGCATACAAGAGTTAAAAGAGAAGAACAGACTTTTAAGTCAGGAGATATCGCTAGACCACGATCGGACGCTATATCACAAGGAAGCTACCCCTGCTATAGTCAGTCCAAGGGAATATAATACAATTTCATTCACATATAAAGAACCAGTGCCAGATCAAATCAAGATGGGTACTTCGGAACAATTGCGAAGATTGCAAGCAGTCTTGTTCCACTGTTTTCAGGAACGCAATCACCAGACTTAAGAGGTGAAGTATATAAGTTTATACAGGCGTGTGAGTTGGCTACAAGGGAAGCAACTGCAGGAAATATACAACAGTATATAGACTGCATCAAACAAAGGTTATATGGAGACGCTTATGATCTAGTAGGCTCGCAACAGTTCAGCAGCCTAGAAGAGTTATACCTAATGATAAGAAGAGCCTATCTACCAACGATTTCATTGGACTCAACGTTAACAGAATTACAGAATTGCAGCCAATTGCAAAATGAGGACATTCGTCAGTACGCAAGACGCCTAAATACCAAAAAAGCACAGGTATTACAAGTAATAAAAGACACCTATAAGGGGGTAGGCGACAGCGCACTAGTATCTATGGCAGAGACATCAGCAAATAAGGCGTTTAGAACAGGGTTAAAAGATGCAACTTTACGAATTCACATGCTAAGTGTCACAGGGAAAAGTATGGAGGAAATGATAGAAATAGCAGTGAACACGCTAATAGAAATACAAAGAAGTAACTCCCTCCATCAACCAACAATGACACCGACAATTAATATGAATTCGGTAGAGCCCTACACAAGACCGTCTGTACATAATCTCGTGGAATATAGAAGACCAGAAGAAAGGTTAAACGTTTCGAGAACACCACAGCAGAAAATAATTTGTTCCTTCTGCAATAAACGTGGGCATACGAGAGAAAAGTGTTTAATAAGGGAGAACACACCGTATTGCCAAAAGTGTTTAACATATGGACACGAGACGAACTGGAGGTGCAACAACAAGGACAACAACAGGAGCGGTCAGAGCAACAAAAATCAAGGGCCTAATACTCGGAACCAGGGAAATCAACAATGGACCAGACCTCAGCAGAGTTGGCAATCTAACCAAGTCCAACCGAATTGGCAACCAAACCAAATCCAGCAAAATTGGCAGCAAAAACAAGCACAAACGAACTGGAAACAACAACAAAAGAATCCAGGGAACTCAAACTCGACTACATTCAAGGGAGTGCAGATGAATCAGAGTCCTATGAACACCCCAAACGGCACGAAACAAACGCTATGTCATTGGTGTAACAGACCAGGACACATAGTAGCAAATTGTGCAGCTAAAAGGAGTTGGGAAACTCTGCAAAACAATCAGCAGGGAAACCGGCAAGGGCCCAGACAAGGCCAGTAATCTGGGAACCCAACAAGAATAGAAACTTAGGGCCAAAAGAAGTAGTAACCGTACGTCCAACATCGGAAGAGATCGTGGATACGTTACCAACTTCAGAAATATTCGAAGCTAATAAAGCTAAAAATATTGGGTACAAATTTAAAAGCAGAATAAAAATTATCAAACAGAATGATAAAGTAAATGCTTTAAATGAAACATTCAGTAAAATAATAAATAAAGCGAAGAAAATAATAGAAATGGGAACAGAATTTTTAATAATCATCTTGCTAATTATACAATTAGCATGTACATCGATTGTAAAAATTATGTTACTCAATTTTCACCAATACAAAGCAAGGAGCACTAGTCTTAATATAGTAGAATATATTACAGATATAAAAGCACTTGCAAATAAAATAAAATTAAAAGTACTAGAAAAATTTAGAATTTTTATGTCACAATTACAGGACAAGAAGACAATACGTTCGTGGTTAACGAATAATTTGAATAATAATTATAAAAATACTATAAAGGAAGTATCCAACTGGGATTCAGCCACGTTAAGTGATGTGTTCATTGAACTGCCTTGTGTAGAGGCGAGAAATGGAAAACTAATTTTACTGGTGGATACAGGAGCGGATACAAGCCTAGTAAAAGAATGTGCATTAAAGGAAGATGCCATAATAAATAGAAAGGGTAAAAAGGAATTAAGTGGAGCATTTGGAGGCTGTATAACCACAATAGGGTCCACCAGCATATGCCATGATGAGGTACAGCCCTTACGTTTAACGCTACACGTTGCGTCACTTAAACAAGGGGTACCGGCGGACGGCATACTGGGTAGAGACAACATGTGGAACATATCCATTATAAACACGCTCAGTAAAAACTTAACCTTAGTTAATAAAAATAAAGAATTTGTAATTAAATTGCCACTACTAGGCATCAAAAATAGAGAAGATCAAAGCAACAAAAATAGTATAACAATTGAAGCAAGAATGGTTAGAATAGCACTGTTAAAAATTAAAACTAAAGTTATGACTGTGGTAGATCATAAACAAGAGATTGCACCAGGAGTCTACCTGGGAGAAACACTAGCAAATGTGGAAAATAAAGAGGACAAGGTACCAATCCTAAATGCAAAGGTAAAAGATTTCATTCTTAGTGACAACTTTGTACCGAAATTTAGTGATTTCCACAAATACGAGCTAAGTGATGTTTCGTGCAATCAATGGACTACTATCAACAGTATAAGTAATGCAGACATAGCGCAACGCATTAATACTTTAATGAAAGATTTAGACCTGGATCCTTCCTTAAACAGAGAGGAAAGAGAATCCATAACGAAACTATGTGCGAAATACCATGATATTTTTCTTTTAGAGGGTGACCCATTGACATACACCCCGGTACCAACGCATAAAATTCCAATAAAGGTGGATCAGCCACCAATTAATCAAAAACAGTACCGTATTCCTCAGACACATAGGGAGGAAATGAATAAGCAAATTCATAAACTACTAGAAGAGGATTTAATATCCCCAAGTGTATCTCCATGGAACTTACCACTACTTCTAGTTCCAAAGAAGAGTGGAAAAGATGGAGAAAAGAAATGGCGCTTAGTAATAGATTATAGGAAAGTAAATTAGGCCACAATTAAACAAGTTTTTCCACTGCCTAGGATAGATGAGATACTGGATCAGTTAGGCAGTAGTAGATATTTTTCGACGTTAGACTTGGCAAGTGGGTACCACCAAGTCCTAATGGATAATGCAGACAAAGAAAAGACCGCATTTAGTTCAGCTTTAGGACATTTTGAGTTCAATCGAATGCCTTTCGGGTTAACCGGCGCCCCAGCGACGTTTCAACGTCTTATGAATCATATTCTGACAGGACTTCAGGGTATGGATTGTTTTGTTTATTTAGACGACATAGTCGTACATGCAACAAACCTGGGACAGCATGAAGAAAGGTTAACTAAGGTTTTCCAAACCATTAAGAAAAACAACTTAAAATTAAACATTTTCAAATGACAATTTCTACGACGAGAAGTCGTATATTTAGGGCACAAGTGTTCAGAACATGGAGCACTTCCAGACCCTAGCAAGGTGGAGTGCGTTAAAAACATTCCGCCTCCTAAAAATAAAAAGGAAGTACAAGCCTTCCTAGGCCTTGTTAATTATTATAGAAAATTTATACCAGGAGCCGCAAAAATAGCACTTCCCATTAACAAATTGTTAAGAAAAGACGCGAAGTTCGTCTGGTCAGAAAGCTGCCAGAGAGCGTTTGAACAATTAAAAGAATTGGTTATGTCACCACCAGTGTTAGCATACCCAGATTTTTCAAAAGAATTTCTTTTAACTACCGACGCAAGTAATGAAGCGTTAGGCGCGGTCCTTTCTCAAGGAAACGTGGCGAGGATAGGCCAATAGCTTTCGCTAGCCGAGCGCTAAGCGACACAGAAAAAAGATATTCCACATTAGAAAAGGAATTCTTAGCAATAGTATGGGCTACAAAAAATTTCAGAGCATAACTTTTAGGTAGACATTTTAAAATTTTTACTGATCACCAGCCATTAAAGGGAATAGCAAATTTAAAGGATCAAACTTCAAGACTGGCAAGATTCAGAGACAAGTTGTCAGAGTATGATTTCGAAATCTTATATAAGCCAGGCAAGAAAAATTTGAACGCAGATGCATTTAGTAGAATTCCTCAAAATCGTAATGTAGTAACAGCAGTCCAGACCCGCTCTAGAACCAAAGAAATAGAAATGAAGAACCAAGGAATTAGCGAAAATTCAAGAACAATTCCGACGTCTGTAGAACCTGACACTCCAGGAATAACACAGAACGAAAACACAATTATACTAGGAAATCCACAACAAATAGAGACAGTGATCAAAGATTTTCATAATACGCCATTAGGGGGTCACCAGGGAGCAGTGAAAACGTACCTAAGAATCAGGCAACAATATAGGTGGCCAGGTGCAAAGGCAGATAAAAGATGATGTAAAAAATTGTCCTAAATGTAAAGCGAACAAAAGTTCGAGATTAACAAAAATGCCCATGGTGCTAACAGATACACCAATGCGGCCATTTGATATAGTCTACATGGATATAGTAGGTATTCTACCAGAAACTGTATCCGGTAACAAATATATTTTAACCTTCCAAGCATGTACAGCTATCCCAGACGCGGAAGCAAGTACTGTCGCCGGAGCTTTCTACGATGAAGTAATCACGCGTTACGGAATCCCTAGAATTTTAATTACTGATAACGGAACTAATTTCATTTCGAAATTGTTCTCAGATACATGCAAATTGTTAGGCATTAAAAAATTGCATATAACACCTTACCATCCGCAAGCTAATGGCTCATTAGAGAGAAGCCACAGACCTTTAGCGGAATATTTGCGTAGTTTTGCTAAAAAAGATGTTCGAATTGGGATCAATGGTTAACTGCAGCCATGCATGTTCATAACCACACACCCCACATTACGACCAAGCAAACACCATTCCGTACTTTATTTGGATTCGATACAGAGATGCCGACTAACTTAAAGAGAAAGTGTAGTCCGGTATATAATGCCGAAGATCCGAATAAAGTATTAAAATTCCAAATACAGAGGGCTCACGAAATAGTGAGAAAGAATCAGGATTTAGCGAAGGTAGCTAAGATACAATATGATAATAAATTAAATTTAGTAGAATTCAAAATAGGAGATAGTGTATTACTTAAGAACCAAACTAGGAAAAATAAGTTTTCTCCAATATGGATAGGACCATATAAAGTAGTAAAGATTAAAAGTCCAATTACTACAGTTTTAAATATTAAGGGAAGAGAAAAGCCATTCCACAATAACTTACTTAAGTTATATAATAGCAATTAGGAAGAAAATATGATTAACTAGATAATTATGTAAGTAATCATTAAAGGTACTTAAACAAGGAAGATTTGATAGGACTAACCAGAAAATTAAATTAAATTAATCTAATAGGCACGTTATTAGAAGTATGATACAATAGACTAACACAAAACAGGGTTCTTAGGAGAGAGTAATAGGAAATTCAAAAGGAAAAAGTTTTGTTTTGTTTAAATAGCAACATTATAGCGCAGGAATGAAACAAAACGATTTTTGTAAAAATGAGTGTAATAACTGATTAAAACCAACAACGACAACAAACAAATACTAAGCAATCCGGGAGCCACCAAATCATCACCATTAAAATAGACAAAACAAATTTCTAAATAAAATAAGAAAAACTAAAAGAAGAGGGAAAATCTAAGAATTCAACTAAAACCATGAAAACAAAGAAAATAAAAAGAAACTACTTAAGAAAAAGGAAAACAAATGAGAAAAGAGATTTGTTGATTTCAATTACAATAAGTCAGAAAATAACCAATAATTAAACAGTTATTAAATAATCACAACAGCTAAATACAGAAATAGTAAATATATTTAATATTCTAAATAAACCCAGATTCGGTTGAAGTGGTTAAGAAAGAGTGACAATAATTAAGAAGCACTTAGATCATTTAGTTTTAGATCATTTAAAGCGGAAACCGATGTACCCAAACTTCGAATTAATAACCGGTAATTGTTAAATAACTGTTACGTTTATTCACAGTTTGTAGTGTCTGCCCGGTCGGCACCTGAAAATAAAAGACGGATTTTAGTTTATGTTGTAGTGTAGACCTGACTTACCTCTGTGTTATATGTTGTACTAGTCCTAAAATAAGTATATATATGTTATTTGTGTGAAATTGTGTATATTTGAGTTATTCATGTAACCTACCTGCTTAGTTTTTTTGTTGAATTGTTTCCGCCTCACAGCTGTCACGTAAGTTCTCCTAGGGTTGAATGTGGATGTAAGAGAAACTTGTGTGTAAACGAGCCGAACGGTGTGGGGAAATGAGTGAGGAAGGTGGAAATAGAAAAGGAGAAGAAAGGAGAAAAGGAGGAGAGTGAGATTCTGAAAGGGAGGAACAGAAATGGTTGATCGAGAAAAGGTGACTTGAGTTTGGCGGTGGTTAAGAGAAGGTTGATTTTCAAAGTGCCGAAAGTTAAATCAGAATTAATGAGAAAAATAAAACTTCAAATATTATTAACTCGGAATACGGTGAAATAAGCAAATAATTGAAGGTCACTAAATATAAATTGAACGTGGAGAAATAAGGAAGTTGGTATTGAACTATAAAGAAAAAAAAAAACTAAGGCGTGAAAGTTAGACGAGTTAAAATTTGTAAAATAATCATTAAACAAATAAAAATGTTTAAACTGAAGAGTGAAACTGAAATGGTTTGGTGAAACTCTAAAAGATTTGAAAAGTTAAAAACAAATGAAAATTTAAACCTAAAAATAATTTTTCAAAGAACAATGTTAAAATGAACAGTACAAAATTATTGCTAATAGGTTTCATATTTTAAGTAAATACAAATTTCCAACAGTACATTTGTACATATATTTTTTGCAAATTCCGCCAAGTTAAGTTGGTATACGAACATAAATCATATGAAGAGAGAAACACAAGCACAAAAACAACATAAAGAGTACTGTACTGTATGTACACCTATGTATATAGTGTACAGTAAAGACACTACAAATTAAGGTGCACAGGGCCGGCATGAGGATTGGCGTCGTCAGGAGTTGCGGCATTTAGCTGTTTTAATTAACACTATTACTTTTTTTTATTATTATATAGTTGGTTTCAAGAAAGATATATTAAAACAAAACACGAGATTGAAGTCTTAACAAAACATTAAACTGAATATACATAGAAATTGAAAATTAAATATTAATTAAATTAAGTATTCTCAGTAAATATATATATTAAAAATATGGTACAGATAATAGTAGCAGAGTGAATTAAGGAAATCAAACATAGGTACACATATATGTATGTATATAAGCAGGTGCATAAGTGTACTTACAGGTAGCAAGGGGATTCATGGTGGCGCCATCATTGAGGATCTGAAAGCTGGTAAGTCTCCGTTGAGAAAAAAAAAAAACAAAATATATATATATATGTGTAATCGGGTGGTTGATTTCTGACCTTACTGGTAACTTAACTTTTTTTACTTACCTTTTTGCATTAATTCTACTTACCATATTGTTTGAAATTAAAAGAAAAATACATACTTCCGATAAATACATTCAGAAAAATCATTATATTATTACTTACCTTTTTGCATTAATTCTACTTACCATATTGTTTGAAATTAAAAATGAAGAAATAATACTTACGATAAATATATTCAGAAAAATTATTATATTAATACTTACCTTTTTTTTTTTGCATTAATTCTACTACCATATTGTTTGAAATTAAAAAGAAGAAATAATACTTACGATAAATACATTCAGAAAAATCATTATATTCTTACTTAGATTTTTGCATTAATTCTACTTACCATATTGTTTGAAATTAAAAGAAAAAAATACATACTTACGATAAATACATTCAGAAAAATTATTATATTATTACTCTTACTTACCTTTTAAATTAATTCGATTTACCATATTGTTTTGAAATTAAAAGAAAAATACATATACATACTTACCATAAATACACCCAAGGAAAAATATTACTCAGAATACTGAAAACATATGTGAAAACAGGATAAGATATTTATAATATATTTAATATTTGTACAAAAAAAATTGTAATAGGACATAAGGATATACAAATTGAAATTGGGATTGAAACAGAAAAAGAAAACAAATAAATAAAGAAATGCATTGAGCACTACTTTTTTTTTAATTGAGTCTCAACGAAAAAAAAAATGGATTGCTAAATCCGAACATTTGGGCTGGTGTGCTGGTGAGCCTAAGGGGAGGCACCGGCACTGGTAGGCGTGGTAGACGGACAGACATAACGAACGTAATGAAGTAGACGGACGGACTAACGGATACTTGGACAGACTTCAGAAAAGGGAACCGCAAGACGCTGAGAGCCCAGCGCGGTTCATGGCTGTAACGCGGCTGAGTTACAGAGGGGGTGGGCGGCTCACGACGTACGGTGACGTAGGTTGGACATAGTGTATGGGTGAATGGTGATTCCGGTGAGGTCAAGTAAGCATGAAGGTGTGAATCGGGAAGGATGAATGTTGGTGAATCTGTTGAGTGGGAGGAGCGAGTGTGATGGTTAGGTGCAAGGTGTGTGAAAGGGCGTGAGTGAAATGACCCACTAGGAATTACGTGATGTATGAGGAAGTGACCCTGTGAAACGTCCCTTAAAATTTCTCCTGTTTTTTTTCCTTTTCTCTTAAATAACAATAATGGCACGATTTTCTTTTTCTGAGTGGGCCAGGGTGGCAAGAAACCACCCCATATCGCCGGCGAGCTTAGCCGCATGCCACCGTGCCACCGCCACCCTAACCTAAGCTCACAACAAGTTTACTACCACTACATTTGCAATTAGTAAAATAATGAATGCACATGTAGAAGATATGCCTGAAGACTTAGTTCATGCATAAAACAAACACGCACACCCTTTATACAAACAAATTCGCACCCATGTAGAAATTAAGATGAAGACATAAATTAGAACTAGTATTAATACTAATTTAAAATTAGAAGATTTTTTTTGAGAAAAAAAAACTCTTGGTTTCCTTCCTTCCCTTCTTTCCTTCATTGATAATTTCTGTTCGATTACTAATTAAGTATATTACTGCTAAATGTATAGCATTGACAAACATATGTCAAAATAAGAGTAATAACAAAATGTAGCGATTAATGCAAGCACTGCAAAAATTCAGAAACAAAGTTAAACAACTGAACACGAGCAAAATGCAGTGTCAGCTTTAAAACAACTAATAAAAAAAATAGAGAAAGAAAAAGAATAAAACACCAAAGGTGAATAACTTTAAAATAACCTAGAGCAAAAGAAAAAATAACACAAATAATAACAACATTCTTATATACATACATATATATAATATTTAAAAGTACAATTACAAATAATAAAGTACACACATACACATATAAAAGTAATTTTAAACTTAATTAAACTGTAATTTGAAATAGACTATGTACGTTCCATTAAAAAATTAATGAAATAAAGGCTTAAGGGAAAACACAAATTTTTTTTTGAGATTTAAATAAGGAAAACACATACTTATAATAACAATACCAAAATATATATATATAAAATCTTAAATAACAAATTAAAAGATAAAATAAGTAAAATATTTGTACGAATTTTATTCAAAATGGTTGAAAATAATATTGATAGTTAATATGCAACAAAATTCTGTTCCACAAAATTAACGTACATATTATTGAAGAATTAAAATTATTAAACGGTTTAGAAATCACGCAGTGGAATTTTATGTAAAATTAGAATAGAGAGAAAATTTTAGAACTGGATGAAAATAAATACAATATACGTTACTAATAATAATATAACATCATAATAACAAACAAATAACAAAATAACATAAAATATTGTAAGTACAAAAAATATAAAAATTGATAGTTAAATGTAACTACGTATGTATACTAAATAAGGATCCAGCATGCAGAGAAACCGGCCGGAACGTCGATGTACACCCACTACAACATAAGAGACGCAGTCATACTACAACCACACCACAACAGGGCGACGAAAAAGCGCCCAAACAACTCGAGGAGGGAAGGGTAGCTGTAACAAACAGCTGATCAGCGTAGCGACAACCATCGCGAACAAAGATAGAATTGTTGCAACAAACAAGCAAATCGTTGCAACAGCATTCGACAACAAAACACGAAGTTACCTTCAAAGAGGTCCTACAGCAGCAACCACGATAAGATAACTAGATGGTAAGCCCGTGAAGAAAGTTAACAATCATGATCGCTATAAGCAATTCATCGGCGGATACAACTTAGTTTCCGCTCAGCAGCGGAATCGTAGTCAATAATGATCGCTATAAGCCAACAATTTAAGACAACATAAGTTATCGCATCATCAAGTGGCAGGGATGGTGATAAACCACGCAAACGAACGAATAGCAGTAAAAGGTTAGCCAGTTAAATCTACTGCAACCTATTCATCTGTAATACAGTAATAACTATTACAGCATCAACAGTTACAAAAGTAAAATTTTTGACTTGTAACATCAGCAGTAACCAGGACCGAATTACGGGCAAGGAGCAGTTTAATATAAAAACAGAAAAGGGTGCCATTGTAAAATGTGACGCAACTACAGATGAAGCCAAGAATACCAACCCTTACATTACTTACAAATAAGAATTCTGGCAAGGATGGGGTCAACCATCAACACCATACTACCAAAGACAACAAGTGATGAACATCAATACCAACCAAAATAGGAAGAAAACAGGCGGTTCGGCCGCCGCACGTTTCAAATACAACAACACTACATTCAAGTCAGCTACCCAGCAACAGCATTCCTACACCACATTCGAGGAGAAGGTATTGTTACAACGAGGTGTACATCAAGAGTAGCAGCAACGCCATCGTCAACATGCTCAGTAACAGCAGCGTCAAGCTGGAAATCAACATCAACGTCGAAGCCATCGTCAACGTACATGTGATCGACGGCAACTTCGACACCATCGCCAAAACGTACATTCACAGCCACGTCAAGACCGACAGCGACGTCAACGACAACCTGTTTTATTGTATTGAGTTTTTTTGTATAACGTTATAATATTATTAATTCAAGTAACAAATTGTAAATAAAATTAAAAACTATAACGTATTGTCTGGAAAACATGTAACAAACATCTCACTTAAGGATAAAAAGATAAATTGCTGTTAACAATAATTTGAGAATAAAAACTCAAATAAAGATAAAACAATAAACCACCAACACAAAAACATAAATGTACAAGAAAAATTTAATATCGTTCTATACGATACTAAATTTTTCTTTCCCTAGGGTGGAGGGATGTTGTATGTCGCGATCGCAATTTCCAGTCAAGCTTTCTATTTTATATTTTTGAAAGCCAAACCAGCAACCACCGCACTTTGCTTGGTAGCCAAAAGCTTTAGTCAAGCTTTGGCGAGTCGAGTCAGCAACCAGAGCGTTTGCATTGGTATGGATCGTGGAAGCTAGCGCTCGGTAGCGAGTTTCCAAACCATAAAAATCATAGCTCTTTGCAGTGACCATAAAACGCTTGTTTGGAGGAAATAATAAAAAAGATCCAAAACCAAGCGCGGAAGAATTAAATTGGGAGCGATTTAATTCTGCCGATATTGATATTTCGCAATACAAAAAATTGCGAAATACTAAAATCACAGAATAAGGGAAATTGCGACACGCGCCAACAGCGACCCACTTTGGTTCGGTCGACGGGTGCGTCGAGCAAGCCAAAGTGGAAACAAGAAACAGATTCCAAAGAGAGTCTGAAAATTATATCCAAACGACGAGGTCGTCTCCCGTCTACTCGCGTATAAAGCCGCGAGTTAAAGTTTAAATTAGTTAAAATAAAAATTTAAGAATAGAATTAGTGTTTTGCTGAATAAAAAGAGAATATACTAAATAAAATACAAGGGAAATTGAATACTAAACAACAACAAGGAGTTTTACTGGTTGTCCCGAGGACAACTGAAGAAGAAGAAGAACACCCCTAAAATAGTTATAACATAACAGTATAAATGTCTAAGGGGAAGAACATGTTGAAGTCGAAAAAACTTCATAGAGTGCTCAGAACTATTCGCATTAAAGATTTTTCTTAAATTTTCTTAAGTTTGTTTTAAGTAAACTAATAGAACAGTACTTGCGTAAACTAAAAAAGTACCGAATAGTAGAGAGAAAATATTGTTTTAATTGTGAGATATGCTCAGATATATTCAGTTTAAGTTTTGATTAATTGTTACACCAAGATATTTAAAGTGTTCCACCACATCTATTACAAACAGGCCGGATCACAAGACAATTTTTCGTTATAGGGAAATTGGCTATGTATAGTACATGCCCTACTGAATTGATTGTATTTAGTGCATTTTGGCGAATGGAAAATAATACCGACATCAGTTGGCTGGTGCTTACACAAACTGAAATACATGAATTTGGTTTTTTTACTAACAAGGAGTTTGTGCTTCGCAAACCAAATTCTTATTAGATATAAATCATAATTAGATCCGTAATTGAGTTTAAAGGTCTGTTCGCACAATAAGCAATACCTAAATTGTCAGCAAAGGCAGTCGTTTATAAGATAGAGCGAAAATAGAATATAACTAAATTAGAAATAAAATCGGACCCATAACAGAGCTCAGCGGTACACCTAAATTAAGAGTGCGTGAACTACTTAAAGTATTCCTAACTTTTACTCTTTGATATCTGTTCTTTAAATAAGATTCAAACCAATCAAGGAGGAGGAGGTGTTGCAATTTACTGCCGCAGCACACTTAAATTAGCTATTGTTCTTAGGTCGAAAGCAGGTGGAGTACTTAAGTGTTGGCATCTATGATAACTCGTCTAATCTGTGTGTGATGATGAATGATTGTTACTTAGAAAATGTAAAATTTTTTGTTTTGTTAAATAAAATGAATCTGCCAAATTAATAACATATATTATATATATGAGTGAATATATTGAGTTGAAGGCTGCCGAAGCTTGGCGAAGTGGCTCATGTTGAGCAAACGATGACCTGCAGAAGGATAAATGAAGCAATTCATATCTTCTAGATGTACATTTGCAGCCACATAACTCTTTCCAGAACCTTTCCCAATGCTGGTAAAATACTAATCGGCCTTAAACCTCTAGAAACAGCTGAAGAACTCGATTTGGTAATGGGAATTATCATGACTGTTTTCCATAGGCTCGTGTTTATAGTTAGTTATAGTCATTAGTTAGTTATAGTCAATAAAGAACTTCGTACATTAAGGAGAAATCGTATTTTTATTGGATCTATTCCGTAACAATAAATTGATTCACAAAAAGAAAGGCGTCCATTCGCACCAAGTGTCGGTATAATAAGAAGGAAGTAACAATGGTTAACATAGTAGATTGAGAAACCAAAAAAAGGAAAAACGTCAAAAGAGACATTGAATGGGCGCGACCACACACGGCTCCACCGAGCGACGGCCACACCCGCAGCCCCACAAGGCGGTTGGCATAAACATCCCACCCGCCTTGCAGGACTGCAAATGTTACGTAAAATAAATCCCACTACTTGGGGTAGCTGCCGGAGATCATCCAGCCCAGCACCGCAGCAGCACTGCGATCGGCTGTCCAGGAAGAGACAGGAACATTCCCGGGCGGAGAAGGCGAGCGTGGACGTCTGCTCCCATGATCAGGTCGACGGCGGAGCTTATATAGAACTCTGGGCGAACCCAAAACCCTCAGCGGCGAAAAACGGCTGGCACTCCTGCTCACAGTGGTTCTGATCCTCGGAGACCCGGCGTTCGCCGATGATGTGGTGCCTCGTATGTGGAGGAGCGTGTTGTGGCGCTCGTGGCAGATGTGGCAACCTCCAGGGCACGCGCGATCGCTCTCTCTGTGCGACCTGGCCAGACAATTGAAGCAGCTGAGGCTGCGCTGGACGATCTCACGCCGCTCGCTCACCAACCTGTCTCGGAACTGGAAGCACTTGCGAAGCCCGTGGTCCCTTCCGCAACACGGACAGTCGCGATATCGCGAGCTTGTCGCAGCGCGGCTCGCATTCCGTCTGAGGGTGGCCCGGAGGCCCCCGCTAGGCGCTCCCGGCGCCCCGGATGCTGGGCAGTGGACGAATGGGTGCGCTCCCGGCGACTGGGGGGCTGGACAGGCGCTGGTGGAGCATCGCAGAAGGCATGAAATTCAATGTTGCAATCAGGGTTAAACTGAATCAAGCGGGGAATGCGGATTCTTTCGATGTGGTTGTAATTCCTCAGAAAGTTTAACCATTTATTGAGAACACTGAGAGGTGCAGCTTCGTCCCAAGCGATCTTTTCCAACCAAATATCTTGCGCCACCATTTTTGCTGACACCACGACAGGCGATAACCAGCTGGATCGAAAAGTTTAGCGATTGTGGAAAGAATTTCACGCTTTGAGAAAGTGGGTTTGAGTTCAACTGGCTCAGTGTGAAAATAAAAATAGTCACCTCTCGCATTCCAGCGAACGCCCAACATTTTTGTCGTGCTCTGATCATCGAGTTCAAGAAAATCCTCACATTGCAAATGTGGCTTAGGCACGTCGGCCAAAATAGCTTTGCTTTTAGCGGTCCACTTACGTAAGCCAAAACCGGCAGATTCCAGAGCCGTTATGAGTTCATCGCGAGCGTTGACAGCTGTGGAGATGTCATGAGCTCCTGCGAGAACTTCATCAACATACATAAAATAGCATTTTTAGCACATTTTTTGGACGTTTCCCAGTATAATGGATGGGTATAGATCAACGCCAATGAGAATATCGATCTGGTCGCTCTAATAGAAATTGCGGTCGGCCAGTTTGAGGTTTGGCAAATCTTTGAGTAGTCATTTATCAAGTGAAAAATTGGGTAGATTACCCGTCAGGTGAGAAAGTACCAACGCTGTAGCATGCACTCGAAATTTAGGGTCATGCGGAGAGCTAAGTATGAACTCGCATGATTTTGTCACCCTTGCGGCGACTGTCTCGTTGAGACCAGACACTTGTGCGTTCACGAACTGCAATGGTATGAGAGAATGATGGTAACTCAATACCAGTCAGATCACTGGACGGGCTATAAGGACCATTAGTCACAAACGCATGATTCAGTCCATCCGGATCAAGGTGGCATTCAACAGATACCTTGTCAATAACCCTTAACTTCTTCAAATTCTTCCACAGCTGTTTATCTCCTAAATCAGCATTAAGCTTGGAACCGAAACACCGTCTCTTAGCGTTTTTTAATAACATAGTGGCTCTATTACGCGCAATTCTAAACTGCTCCCAGACAGCAGTTGATCGAGAGTTTTTCCATTTAGAATGCAGTTTGTTCCTCAACTTTATGGCAGTCAAGACACGGTTTGTGTCACCGTGACACATGGAGAACCAATTTCTAATGACCGTACGCAGCGGGACATGCTTAAGAAAAGCAGTGTTAAGGTACGCCATAAGAACACGTAGTTTATCATCAACCGACACAGAACACCAGATATCATCCCAAGACACAGCTGCTAAGTCACTAAATAATCAATTGAATTGAAATCATGATAACTAAAGCTAGCAATTTCATTCTTACACAGACTGAAATTGAAGCTACAAAAAACTAGACCATGGTCAGAAATAAACGTCATATTGTCAATCTTTAAAAATAGTGAAAGTTCAGAAACAAGACACACATGAAGTAAACTTGGGTCACATGAAGGGGCGTTCCTAGTCGGCGTGTCAACATTAGTAAGGTTCAGACCACACATTGACACAACGTACAAAAAGCTGTCAGTTACAGAATCGTTTAGAAGCAGATTAACATTAAAATCACCACATACAATTAGAAAGTCAATGTCAGTAAATTTATTCACGAGATCAACAAAAAAAGAGTTGGGACTATGACTCCGCTGAGCATTTTAAGCACAAGAAACTAATATTTTGGTATTGTTGTCATATAAAGCAACATTAGGAAATTCACATGAGGTGCTACCCTTGTTTATAACTTTAGAGTTGAGACTACTCTTACAATAAACTGCCACACAACCGCCTCTTTTGCCAATTCTATCATTACGAAAAAGTTTAGAACCTTCAATACAGTACATTGAATCAGAAAACTCACACTTGAACCAAGTTTCATATATGCCAATAACATCAACAGCCGAGTTCACAAAAATATATCTAATATAATCTAGTTTCATCCCATTCAAACTCCTAGCATTAAAATGTACTACATTAAATCCACCCGATCGTCCCACAAAAAACATTCAATAATGCCTTGTAACACCCCACTGCACCATTCGACCTGTCATCAACACCAGCCAATAAAGATGAGACAGAGGCCAGCTTCAAGCAATTTCAGACATAATACAGTCAAACATTTTACCAAGTGTTCAAAACGATAGAGAACAAGAGAAAAAAGACTTAGATAAGAAGGAATAAAGAGGAAAAATGAAAAAGAAAGAGCAAGGCAGAAACAAATTAAGTAATAACAAACTAACATTATGAAAGCATCAACAGCTTTCTATAAATTATTGCGCTCATTCGCAATAATCGCAGACTTTTTATTTCCCGTTGTATGTCTCACACGAAATATATTTTGAATACAAGGAGCGCCCAACTTTAACGAAGAACAAATCTTACCAAAAATAGCAAAGCAGTTGGTGCAGGGGTTATCCCATCGGAGCGCAGCAATTTGGCGCCAAAAGTAGGTGTTTCTTTGAATTTCAGATGTTTGAATTACGGTTACTCCTTCATTTGGCCTTAAGTTACTAATATTTTAGAGTTCCCATATTATTGGCCTATTCTGGGCCTTTGACAGTTTGCCTGTCGATTACTTTGGGAGTTTTCCCAATTCTTTTTGGCTTAAAATTAGAGTGTATTATGTCCTATTGCACCATTCACATTGAGATTGGTTCCTTTGAATTCCGTTTGCTGGATTCGGCTTCTGCTTTCCATACCTCTGTTTGTGCTAATTCTGTTGGTTTTGGTTTGGTTGAAAATTTTGTTGGACTTGGTTTGGTTGCCTTTTTGATGGGGTCGTTTCCTATGCTGATTTTCCTGTCTCCGGTTATTGGGCCTTTGATATGTGTTATTCGTCCCACTTTCTTAGCTTTCCTTTTTGTGGCTATTGTCACATCTCCAGTTTGCCTTGTGTCCATATTTTAAACATTTTTGGCAATACGGTGTGTTTTTTTGGCTCAAACAGTCTTGCCTCGTATGTCCACGTTTTTTGCAGAATGCACAAATTATTCTGCCCTGTAGTGCTCTCGAAACGTTTGGCATTTCCTCCGGTTTTCTGAGTTTATATTCCACATTATTATGTATAGATAACATTATATAGGATTATAATGAATTCATGTTGATTGTTGGTGGGTGTTGGAACCTATGCCGGATTTATGGAATATAACACGCAAGTACAGAGTTTAAGCTGCGGATTTGCAGAGTTTATTTCTATCGAAAATAATTACAGATAAAAAATACATATACATCAATATTAGAGTACTCACCGCAGTTTGAGTCCGGCTGGCACGACTGGTCCCAACGACTGATCAAGAGTACCGCCGGTGCTGCCAACTACGGCAATTCACAATCATTCACAATTACAAATTGAAGTGCTTACAAAGCAAATGAAATGTCAGACTTGACAATACAAAATACAGAATATTAAATACAAATTCTTTACAGTGGGGATGTTTGTTGCAGGAGTAAATTGCTCCTTTGTACAGTATTAAATCTACTGCTATTTCCAACATTTCCTCTACGGTTTTTCCCGTAACACTTAATATATAAACTGGTAATGTGGCGATTTAAAAGATGTTTTAGCTGTTGTCTCTATCATGTTTAAGAGAGCACTATCACCGACACCTTTATAAAAGTTTCTGGTTATTTCGATGAGCTGAGTTGGTATTTAACCGTCTTCCGAGTTGTCGAAGCGTCTCCATGTAATCTCTGTTTAATACAATCTATGTAATCTTTCCTATAGTCGCTTCTCTTGTTGCTAACTCACATCCCTGTATAAATAAATATTCCTGAAAAGCAGTGGAACTAGACAGTTTGTTATCTTCCCCATTTCTACTATACCCATCTTATATTGATCTCCCTATGGTTGTTTAAATTTAGGAAATGAAAGTGTGTTATACCCGTTCGGACTGACTGTGGAAGGGGTAGCTTCCTTATGGTGCAGTGTCTGATCGTTTCCTTATTCTAATTCTTTTTTTATTGTATGTGCCCTCTCTAAGGATGCACAATCCTCTCTTGATTTTTGTACCGTTTACTGTTCTAACGTTTTGTTTAGTTATTCTTCCATTAATCCTTCTTTATTTAACAACCCTTTTAATTTTTCGTTTTCTTCTCCTAAGTTCTTTATCAATTCTTCTTGAAACTGTTTTTGTATTAAATAATTATCGTACTTGTTTTTCAACGCTGAAAATTCTGATTCCCAGACCTTTAAACTTTTGGTTTTATTTTCTATTATAATATATTATTCAAAAACACTAGCAATTCTTCTACTAATGCGTCTGTTTTTTCTATACTTGAACATACTACTGTTCTACTCTCCTAGTTAAAATAGAGTAGAAGTAGTTTTTATTAACTCTAACTATTCTTTATTGGATACGATATTTTTTAAAATTTTTAAAATTGTTGTTATAAATTCCCCTAACTGTCTTTTCGGCTCTTATTGGGTTCTTTTTAAGTTTATGTAGGCTTGTTTGCAAAGACTCGTCCATTAATTAAAAGAACAACAAACAATTTAGGGGTTTTTATTTTTATTAACGTTTAAAATTAATATATACATACATACATATATAAAATTTTCTCCATTCCTTATTTTTGCAAAAAACATTTGGCGCTCTAATTTAATAAAAATTATAGTGCGAGTTTTCATAAAAATTTTTTAATTTCAAATATTTTCCATTAGAGCGGCGCAGGCATAATTCTAATTGAAATTTTGAAAAGTAAAACTAACGTAATGTAATACAATAAGTACGTAAATATAGTTAGGTTACGTTAGGTTAACAGGGCGTGTGGCCGCGAAGCGGCCACTTCCACCTAGGTCTTTCGGCCCATTGTGAGTGCCCTCCAGTGGTTCTGTGGGAACCTCGCTGTTCCGGTCAGTTACTCAGACCTGGCCTCACCGAGAAGGTGGGGTAATGGTCGAGTGTAAGCTGAACTGGTGCTTTTAATCAGCTTTATGAGACTAGCCACCGGACGCCCTGCCAACTCTGTCAGCCTCTCGATGTACTCCGCCCCCACACTGCGGAGGCGACGGTATGCTAGGGCTGGGCATTGGCAGAGCAGGTGGTGGATAGTCTCCTCCTCATCCACGTCGTCGCAGCATCTGCAGTGATCCACTCTGGTGCCAGGCTTCCACCTGGTCACCATGGCCCCTATGGGACAGTGCCCTGTGATCACTCCTACTATCGCCCTAAGTTGTTCTCTGGGCATTGAGAGTATCGTCTTAGAGTTTCTCCGATTGAGCTCTGGCCATAGTGAGCGAGTGATAACGCAGTCCTGCCTGGTTTTCCAGGTGTGGTTGGTTATGTTTGCCACTATGGTGTCTATTGAACTTTTCTGGATAGAGATAGGTGTCTTAACAGAGGAGTCTGCTTCTTCGGCCCCCAGTGAGGAGCCCGTTCTAGCCAGGAGGTCCAATTCAAGACAATCTCTGATTTTATCTCCGTCGAGCCTAGGGCTTTTATGTCAGCTTGACTGTCTGCAAAGAAATTTATATCTGTTCCAGATACCCTTTCCTCTAAGACATAGTTAGCCGCCCGCTCGATCGCGAAGATCTCCGCCTGGAACACGCTGCACTCGTCTGGCAATCTGTATGATCGCTGTGCTTGCAGCGTGTTTGAGTAGAAACCGGCTCCTGAATATCGAAATACCTTTGAGTTGTATTTGTCCATCGGACGACCACTTCTCCCTGCTCGGGAAGAGGATTCTGAGTATTCCCTCAAAGTCAATTCTCGGAAGAATGTAATCCGTTTCAGCGGCCAGGGTTATCCGAGAATTGGGGTTTCGTTTTTCTAGCGCGTGAAGTACGGTAGCGTGTCCAAAATAAGTCTCCTTGCAGAGATTGAGACCTCGTAGCCTGAGGAAGCTTTTCCCTGCTGAGCTCAAAATGAAGAGGTCTAAGGGAAGGAGATGCAACATCATTTCCTACCCTGCCTGCGGTGTGCTTCTTGCCGCTCTGGTGATACTCATGGTTGCACATCTTTGTACATTACAGAGAGGCTCAAGGTTGATTTTCCGCTGGATTGCCGTCCACCACACCAGGCAACCATAGGTTAGGATTGGACGGACCATCGCCGTGTACAGCCAATGGGCAATGTACGGTGGCAGGCCCCAGGTCCTACCAATGGTCTTCTTGCACGTGTATAGGGCGTTCAGTCCTTTTTTCCTCCTTTCGGCTATGTTCTTCTTCCAGGAGAGCTTGTTGTCTAGAACTATGCCGAGATATCTCACGTCCTCAGACAGAGGAAGAATATGGCCATTCAGGCTTGGTCTTCTAAAGTCTGGTATTTTATACTTCCTAGTGAAAAGGACAAGCTCGGTCTTTGAGGCATTGATGCTAAGGCCATTCTTGTCTGGCCACCTTGAAGTTTTTCCAAGTGCCTGTGACATTAGCTCGCTAATGGTACTGAGGAATTTCCCCGGTATTAGTAGGGCTAGATCGTCGGCGTATGCTGTTGCCCTGACCCCCGTACCTTGAAATTCTCTTAGCAATTCGTCTACCACTATGAGCCACAACAGAGGGGAGAACACTCCCCCCTGAGGTGTTCCTCGTGTGACGTTTTTGCGGCAGTTGCTTGCACCATGGCTGCATTGATAATTCTGCTTTCCAGCATGTTACCAATCCAGTCACTAATGGTGCGGGGTACTTCAAAGTACTTCAGGGCTTCACTGATCGCTCTCGGGTTAACATTGTTGAATGCCCCTTTTATGTCAAGGAATGCCCCTAGGGTAAACTCTTTTACCTCGAGGGACCTCTCAATTGTGCCTACCATACAGTGCAGTGCGCTCTCAACCAACCTGCCCTTAAGATAGTCGTGTTGAGACCGACAGAGCCGGTGTGTGATCTTGTTTCTGATAAACAGGTCCACCAGCCTCTCCAAAGTCTTTAGTAGGAATGACGAGAGGGAGATGGGTCTGAAGTCCTTAGCGGAGCTGTGGGAGGGTCTGCCTGCCTGAGGTAGGAATAGAACCCTTACTTCCCTCCACTCCTTTGGGATGTACCACCTTGTGAGGCATTCTTTAAATATATCAGCGAGCATTGGTAAAATAGCGGATATGGATCTCTGAAGCATGGCCGGAATGATTCCATCTGGGCCCGCAGCTTTATAGGGCTGAAAGGATTCAGCCGCCCAAGAGATCCTTTTCGCGTTTACTATGTCGTTTACTACTCCTCGTGACTCGTTGTCAGTGTTGTTGTCGACCGCCGTCCGGATAGCTGAAGGCACGTCCGTAGCTCTGTCGGTACAACCTGGAAAGTGCGTGATGCACAGGAGTTCCAGAGTTTCGAGGCTGGATTGAGTCCACGAGCCGTTCGACCGCTGTATGCTGCTCGGTACTGCTCTTTCTCGAGAAAGCACTTTGCGGAGTCTTGCGGCCTCGTTGACTGCGCATATTGACTCGCAGTATGCCCTCCAGGAATCCCTCTTGATCGCTCTGGTTCTGCTTTTATAGGCTCTGAGACCGACTTTGTATAAAGCCCAGTCTGAGTCCTTGCCGCTTAAGGTTGCTCTGTTGAAGAGCGATCTCGATGTTTTCCGCAGATAGCTCTGAGGTCCACCAGGCCGGTTTAGCTTTTTTGCGTGGTCGGCTGATTGGACATGAGACATTAAAGGCGCTGCGGAGTCCTTCCGAGAGAAGTCTGACTAAGGAATCAGTGTTCTTGTTTTCTTCGCCGGGGTTGACCTTGGACAGTGACCCAAGGATAAGACTTGCGAACTTTGTCCAGTCAGTCTTTTGGTGGTTTCGTAGTCTTGATATTGAAGAGTATCCTGGAATGATAAGAGAATGAGCATTCAGTGGATACTCTCCAGCCCTCAATAGTGATGTCCCTATCATTCTTCAGGGTTATGTCTAACACCTCTGATCTGTCCTTGTTGCGAAATGTGGGTGTAGCCCCCCCTATTGCATATGACAAGGTCATAGTTTAATATAAACTCAAAGATTGACTCACCCCTTTTGTTGATACCTTGGCTTCCCCACTGAGTGTGATGACCGTTCGCATCGCATCCTATTACCAACCTCAACTTGCTTTTGTTGGCAAGTTTTGTTAGCTCTCGGACTTGATGCGATGGGGGCTCCGGCTCCTCGTATGGAAAGTATGCGGACGAGAGCAGGAACGAACCATCTTGCTTGGTCTCGCATACTATCGTCGTGAGATCGGCCTGACATTAGTCCTGCAACCCTGTCACCCCTCACCCCGGGTTCTTGTACTAGGGCCACGTCGATACCCTCCTTCTCCATGACTAGGAGGAGGTCGGCCGATGCCGCCTTGCAGTGATGCAAATTAATTTGCAAATTTCATTTGGCTTTGGTCTACCTCCCCCTCCCGACCTTCCATCAGTCGACTCCCGGACTTTCAACGATCCGAAGCCGAATCTGATGGAGCCTCCCTGCTTCCTCAGCGTCTCCAAGGACTCTCGGCTGACGGCCAGCCAGAAATTTCTACCACCGTTCTTAGGGATGTTGGACGAGACTATCTCCCAGTCCTGTGCCCCTAGAGAACGGTTCTGCCTACTGATGAGGCCTAGCATAGCCGCCCCCGATTCCGGAACTGGAGGGGGGATCCACACGACCACTACTGGTCGCAGTGGTAGGGCAGAGCGTGGCACGGTTTCCAGTTTGGCTTTTGGCCAGACTTCGCCCAGGCCTGCAATTGCGGCGGAGAAGTCCAGCGACCTCTTGTAGCCGCAACTGACGACCTTCAGCCCCCTCTGCCACCCCACCCCTCAAATTCCACTTCCTCGTCGCTCCTGTCCCCCTTCATCATCTCGGCCAGTAGCTTCGCCTCCACAAGTAGCCAGTTCGCCGGTTGGATCTTACCGTCTGGGTTCGATCTGTCGACGATGGCCACCTGCAGCTCCTTCTCGGCCTTGAAGTTTGCTGACCGTCTGACCTTCTTGGGTTCGTTTGAGCCCTCCTCGGTGGACCTATTCCGCTTGGACGCTTTACTTAAAGCGAGTAGCGGGTGTGGTTTGACCTTGGAGGGTTCTGCCTTTTTGGATGCCATGCCTTGACTGGCCACCTGTGCCTTCTTTGAAGTCGAGGGCTGCTCATCTAAGCATGGCAGTTTCCGCGTCGGGGGGGTGGGAATGGAAATTGCTTTCTGCTCCGCCCCCTCTTCAAAGGAGGTGGCGTTGGCTCTTTCGAACCTGGCCACCTTCTTTTCGTTGGCTCTCAGCAGGTGCCGTTGGCGGTCGGTCAAGGTGGACGAGTCTACCTTGGACAGCTTGCGAAGGGATTGCTTCGCGCGCTTGTATGCCCTTTTGGCTTTCTCTTCCCTTGACCGGACCTTGGCCGCCTGCTTAGTTGTGCTGCTAAGAGGAGCCTCCTCCAAAAATGCAGCCTCAGCCTCCAGATCGATCATCGTGAGTTGGCTGGATTGAGAGAGAGTCACTGACTCGCTCTCATCCGCCTCGTCGATGACTAGATCTACTAGCCGAGTGTTGCAGTCGTCTTCATCAGAGACTCCTGGTGCAGCCGGGGGAGTTCGATGATTGTCACTGTTAGTGACGTCATCTAACTCCCTCCGGTTGGTGAGGTGGGTGATGGGATGGTCATCACCGACGGTCACCGTCCGTCTCTCCCCGTTGTCGTCGTTGTTTTTGTTTTTGTTGTTGGTGTCTATCTTGTTCCCACGAGTGTAGGACAAGGAAATGTCCACCCGCACAGAGGTCCTTGTGTGCGGGTAAGGCTGGTTAGTACCGGTCGTCTGGTATTTGGTACGCTCCGTTAGCGACTGAGCTATTTTTAAAGTCTGGGTCCTCAGCCTGGTCGATCGTCGGCACGGGTCGCATGACACCTTGATCCAACCCAGAAAGACGATAGAATAGAGTAGAGTAGTAGGGTATAGCGGAAGTAGAAGATAGTGGAAAGGGGAGAAAGACTGTGAAGGATGTTGGGTTATACCGCCCTCCCTCGGTCGCCAGAGCCTCTTTGGTGAAAACAGGGGGCACCACGAGAAGGCGAGGATGGCAGTTGCCAGGGAGAGGCTATTGGTTCCGCACACCCTGACCTTAACCCCCAAATAAATATAATTACAGTAAGTATATCATATTATATGCCATTTTAAAGTTAAAAGAACAAAAACATTCCATAACTATAATTTGTTTTATACCTTAATGTGTCAGTTTGAAATAAAAAATTGTTGTTTCAAGGTCAATTTGTCACATTTTTAAATCGTTTAAATCGATATAACTCCTTAACCGCCATGTTATGGACAAAAATGTATATTACATAAATTAAAGGTACTCAAAATACCTGTAACAGTAATTCATTTGTTCCGCTAGCTCACTTAGTTTATGAGATAAGTCACTTTTATTAGTACCATTTATTCGACCTTCAAAAGGTCATAAATCTAAGATGGCTGACCAGCCACCCAAGAAAACTCACTTCCGGTTATAACGGTCTCAAATAACGGTAAAAAACAAAAATCTGAGCTTGAACATTGGTTCTGCAATTGTTCAGAGTCTTACTACTATGTTGAACAGTTTAACAGATTATTGACAGTTTTTACAGTACAATAAGAATTTAATTCTTTTACAGCACTAAGGATAAAATATTGAGCATTAAGTACAAAGTATTAATAATTATAAATTATAAAACGATTTTATAACTAGAAGAGTAAGGAGCAAAAGTATTAGAGAAGAATAGAAAAGTTAAAGCAAAAATTATAGATAGAAACAGTTTTAGAGGTTAGAGAGTAGATAAATGAGAAATAACAGTTCTTCGAGGCAGTGAATTCCATAATCTAACAGTATTGACAGATAAAAAATTTCATGTATGTAAGGAACCAGATCGAGGTACAATTAACATTCGACTACGTTGCGATTGTGCGAATTGTAATTTCGTGAATAGATATAGTAGATGAGTTTTAGTCAGGATTAACTTATGAAGAAAACTGCAGTTGCGAGCATTTAGATAATTAATAAGATCACAACATAACAAGGACCTCCTAAAACTAGATATATGGTCAAATTTAATCAAGCCATATATACATATCGAGTATCATAGTTATAAACTAGTAGTAATTTTAATTGGGAAGAAGAGTCCAGTCTACCGTACATCACATACGTATTTGTTATTATGGGCAATAAAAGCTGCAACACCAACATGCGTCTCACACCGAATGGTGTGCAATAAGCCGATACTCTGAGGTTGCGTAAAATGTAATAAATTTTCCTAACTATCATGTTGATATGATCTGCGCATTAGTTAGTGCATCTGCGTTTGCATTAGTCTAACTGCGCATTAGTTAGTTAATGCATAGCGCATCTGGTAGTGTTGAATTTATGAAATAGCCAAGATTCTTAATGTTGGTAACAACCTTTAATTGACTATTGCCAATAAAGATCTGCGGGAGATTAAGGTTTTTGGTTTTAATTTCAGTACTTGGTAAAATATAAGATTTTGCAGTATTCAGGTTGAAGTCTATTAGCAATAGGCCACTAGTAAATGTCACTCAAATCCTCATTCATTGCGCTACACAGTTGCAAGACATGGTTCTTGTGGATAGATATATACAGTATAAACTCGGTTTACGCAACTAATAGATATTATGGCGGTTGCAATAACCGAGGTTGTTGCACTTACTGGGTCACACTTTTTTGTATAAGAAATGGTAGTCAAATGTCTATATTTCTATATAGAAAATGACAATGAAATACAAAACACGAAAGGATTTTTGAAACGAAAGGAAATCGTTATTATGATATTAGATATTAGTGACCGATTTTTTTTGATATTAGATATTAGTGACCGATTTTTTTAATTGTTTTAAAATTGTAACTACTCGGGCTGATTAGGTCAGTTTACGTTGTTAAAAATGTAAGAAAACCAGTAAAACAACGATTTTAAGTTTAATAACCCAACGTTTCGCGGACTTATTTTCCACTTCTTCAGGGGTTGATCTTTATTTTTAACTAATTAATTGAATTACAACATTTTAATTTTCATTTACTGTTTCGCAAGCTTTGCCTAAAGCAACTGAATATATTTTATTGTTATTGTCCACGTCTTCTTTGTTATTCATAGTTATATTTATTTTTTGTTGTATTTTCAGGCTTTCCAGTGTATAACGGGTTCCATGTTTTTTCTCTTTATCAAGAATTTTGATATGTTCAAAATCTGCTGAGTGATTCTGTTCTCTCATATGTTGACTTAGTGCTGTGGATGTTTTTTTGTTGATGATGTCTCTCTTGTGTTCAGATATTCTAGTTTTGAATAACCGTTTCGTTGTACCTACGTAAACTTTCTTGCAATTATTGTTCATGTTACCTCTACAAGAGATTTCATAAACCACGTTGCACATTTTCGTTATTGTTGAACACATTTTTATTTAATAAGAAATCAAAAGGTTAGAAACATATATTTACAAAAATGAATATATGTACATATGTGATACATAGAGTAAAATATTATGTTTTTTTTTAAAAGAAGCTTTTTGCGATTCAATATTTTTCAAAACTGCCCTCTCTTTTGTTTTTTGTAGAGTTAAAATGTCTTCTATTGGAATGTTGTTCTCTTCGGCCAATTGTAAACATATGTTGAAGGATCGGACAGCAACTTCTGTTTTAACTTTTGATAAAGTGGGGGCCGTGGCCGCTTCACCATCACTTTCATTTATGCTTTCAATTTCTGCCGGATCCTCACAATTTGCAGAGGACTCAACGTGTTCGTGAAGGCAAAATGCAAATAAACAGATGAACAAGTTGCACTGATCGAGGTAACCATTTTAAAAGATACTAGAGATGAGCGATATTTCTGTACCGGTGACTTTGTCACCGTGATTTAAAAGTCACTGGTCACTGGATTGACCAAATATTTTTTTTACCAGTGACAGTGACAGCCTTCGTTCCACGATATTTATTTATACACTCGTTCCTTTCACTGGTTTTTTCCCGTGCCGTGTATTCGGAATACGATATTTTTTCATGAATTATACAAAAATCCAGGGTTGCCATCATGTGACAGTTAACATTCTGTTCTAAAGAATTCGCTATTAAATATTTGCTTATGACTTATTTTTATTTTATCTTACATATTAATTATTATAATTGTTCGAACAATATTGGAAAAATAAAATAATATGAAAATAATGATAAAAAAGAAAATATTCAGTAACAAAATTATTATTTTGTATTATCCCAACTTCCTTATATTATTTTTATGCCCTACAGAGGAAAAGACAGGTTCAATTGGCTAAAATGTTAAGGATATCGAATCTTTTTAAAGAGAAATCGTTGGAAACTTTGGCCCACGTAGCTCAGGAAAAACTCTGCGCATTGGCATCATCGATGCCCTGCGAAACTCTATTTTCGAAAGCTAGCCAAGTTTTAAACGAACGTCGGAGTCGATTATACGCAGAAAATTTGAAAATGCTTTTATTTTTAAATTATAATAATATGTAAATAAATAAAAAATACAGAATAGTATTTACCAGAACTACCAGAAAGCACATTGTTATATTTCTCGTGGTTAGTGGCAGTGCATTAAATGTATGGTATTAGAAAAACCTTGTAATAAAATACATACGTTTCTAAATTATATTATCAAGTTCATAATATTATTTTTAAACAATTACACAAACATGGTTTTTATAACAATGTTGCTTTATTTTATATTAAATATACAAATCTAATTTTTTCGATATTTAAACATGTTAAAACTTCTGATATCAGTTACCTTTACCAAAGTCACGGTGACTTAAAGTCACTGGTTAAAATCACGGTGACAGAAATGTCACAGTCACTGCTGTCACCGTTCCTAAAAAATCACTGGAACGCTCATCTCTAAAAGATACACTTATAGAGTCAATACACGCTACTACTTTAGTGTTGCGAAAATCGAGGGTTGCGTTAACCGAGTTCGTACTGTAGTTGTATATATATATGTATATGCATATGAATATATATTCATATATATAACTTAAATTTCCGATAGTGGCTCCTCGTCTAACACTCCTTTTTAGAGTTGCTGTTGGGGTCAGCGGAAAATACAACAATAACAACAGCAACAACATAGGGCACTGTGTCGCAAAATCTATTTAATACTATGACCGCACTAGTTCCAAATTAGACAATTTCGTTCCTTACCACAATTTCGGCTGAAATTGGGAATAAATTCTATAACTTTGTCATACAAAAATACGTCAAACGAAACTGGGGTGGTGAATAAATATATCTCAATTTCAACGAAATTGTAAGCGAAAGTGAATAGACATTAACAATCAACCGTAATTTTGTGCTTAAATGTGTTCTAAATTGGTAATGAGCTGGCAGCATTGAGTACGTTTGACAACTACAATTGTAGGATTTAATGTTTGTCAAACATTTATAATAATAGACAAACAAACGAACGTCAAATGAAATTGTGAATGCCGACACTGAACACTATCAATATCCGATTAAACTGTCTCTATTTCGGAAGAAATCTTGGTCTAGTGTGATAATATAATATATATAGTGCATAATATAAGCATAAATATCTTTCATTTATGTTACGTAACTTTTTACGGAAAACATTATAGTTTTCGAGAAAAGCGCAATATACTATTTTCAGTACTTTCTTTCAATTCATTGTTGCCTTTCTTAGTAAAATGAAAATGAACGGCTTAAATAGAAATACGCCCGGTAACGCCCAACGTGTTGTTGTAGCTTATATAGCAGATCCCAATAACAACAACAACTTACCTCGGCGCCTCATGGTTCTTGAGTTAAAGCCCTTTAAAATTATGATTTTTTGGCGCCTAAATCTGTGTAACCATAGAAGTTATGCGGTTGGCATATACATACACTCAATTCTGTTTTTACACGGTCGTGTTTTACACGATTTTGATATAACACGGTTTGAAAATAAACAAATTTTAAATTTTTTTACACGATTTTATTCCATTTAGCACGATTCAAAATCTTTTCGGCTTAAATTTTTTTTGGTTAAATTTAATTTTTGCGAAATATGTTCATAACACAAATTAGGGGGAATTCCCTTTGTGTGCATACAAGCAAATTTACTGGTCAGAGCAATTGTAAATAGCACAAATATAGGGGAATTCCCTTTTAGTGCATACAATCAAATTTATTTGTGACAGCAACTAGAATGTGTTAATATTTTCTGAACTATTTTTTTTAATAATTATGCTTGTGTAAAAATACATTATATATGTGATTTAATAAAATAGACCTGAATAGTTGTTCTTAAAAAATCCTTGTTTTTCACCAATTTCAATAGGTTTTAGAGATAAGGAACCAATCACCTATTTTGCATACGAATAATGTCTTTTTTAACACGGGTTTTCCTGGAACCACTTTACCTCTAAAAACAGAATTGAGTGTATACCGTTATATGGTGTTTCCATAAAATGGTTTGTCTAGGTTTTTGGAATAAACTGTTTTAAGCCCCAAAACCACTCGTAAACTGTTTTATAAGGTGTTTACATAAAATGGGTTTTCCAGGTTTTTGGAATAAACTGTTTTAAGTCCCAAAACCACTCGTAAACTGTTTTAACTCCCGTGAAATTGTTGTTGCTATTCCAGCGCTAAACCAAAATGCGTTTGGTTTTTAGCCTCAGTTTTTAGTTTGCAAGTCTGTTTCGAAGTTCGGAATTGCAGACACACTATCTTTCTCCATTACTAGTGCCAATAAGTTAGAAAGAGATAAAGAGAAAGTGCCACCAAACTATTCTGCCAAATGTCAAAACAAATTTAAGCGTTTCATGTCGTAAGTAATATGTTTATTTAAATAAGTATAATATGTAATAAATAACAAAAATTTAACTATTTCAATTGCAGAAATCAACAGAGAGAACTTTGTGGTCGAAGGGGCGGAATTAATGCTGTTGGACCTCTGGCAAGAAAACATTGACGGCCTGCGCGGACTCCGCACAAATGTCCATACATATATATAGGGAGGTGGCGGCGGATATTGTCCATTTCAACAATTTGGAATATTATTGTATTTTATTCATTGTATTGTAAATTAAAGCGAAGCAAAATTTTAAAAATAGTTGCGAAAATAAACAAACACAAAACAACAGCTGTTTATTTCTTCTATTCGGTTTGACAGCCCGGACCGGATTATGTATGTAAACACTAGATCAGCTGATCGATTTTCGAACACCTTAACCGGATTAAATATTCCAGCGCCAAACTCACATGCTTTCGTTTTTTGACTGAGTTTTTAGTTTGCAGCTCTGTTTCGAATTCCGGAATTACAGACAACCTATCTTTCTCCTTTTCTAGTGCCAATAATTTAGAAAGAGATAAAGAAAGTGGCACCAAACTATTCTGCCAAATGTCAAAACAAATGTAACCGTTTTATGTCGTACGTAATATGTTTATTTAAATAAGTATAATATCTAATAAATGACAAAAATTTAACTATTTCTGATGCAGAAATCATAAAAGCGAACTTTGTGGTCGCTGGGGGCGGAAAATATGTTGCTGGACCTCTGGCAGGAAAACATCGACGGCCTGCGTGGACTCCGCAAAAATGTCCACATATATAGGGAGATGGCTGCGGATATGGCCCAACACGGAGGAGGTCGGCATGACAGATTGACATGAAATTATTAGAGTTAGAGGAGAAAAAGGTCGAGATTATGGCATTATTATGCATTACTGATTTCATCAAGTCACAAAAATAAAAACCATAATGAAAATAAACCATGCTTTTTCTTAATATAGATCAAATTATTATCATTCCAGACGTGAATGGCAAATTATTTAGGTAAAGTGGGAAAAGTACTTTCCACACCTCTATTGTAAAATCCAGGAAACTTTTGCAAACTGTGTATTTTGCTACGCCGAAAGTACATACTTCCAATAGTTCGATATTCCGCTGATTAGCCGAGAGTATAGAGTGCTATAGCAACACGCTTCTCCAGCGATATATATATATTGTTATTTTATTTATTGTATTATAAATTAAAGCGATGCACAATTTTAAAAATAGGTGCGTAAATATACAAACACAAAACAACAGCTGTTTATTTCTTCTTTTCGGATTGACAGCCCGGACCGGATTATGTATAGAAACACTAATGCCATCTCCGGGCTAATCTACTTTTGACAGCAACAAAATCGTTCTTGTTCTTTTTCGGTGTGTTTGTTTATATTCTGTCATGTAAAATTTGACAATTTGCATTGTGGGGTGTCACACTAGGCATCGTAACGCCAATTTATGTAAGTTAATATTTAACTTTTTTTAATTTTTATTATTATTATTACATGCAATTTATTTCTAAAATGTGAAAATATTCCGCATTCTTAGTTAAGAAAAATGACTCAAAATATTTATTAATTCCTACAAGATAGTGGAAAGAAAGGATACATTTCTTAGAATTATAAATAAAAAACAAGATGCAGAAAAAGGCTGCAATTCCTCTGTCAACCCTTTCAACATATTCATTTTTACAACATGGAAATTCCTCTAAAAAAGGATGCTGGCGAAAATGTAAAAAACAGTTGAAGGTTTTCTAACCCCGTGGTTATGCTATCGAGCAAAACTCGGTGCGAAATCTATCTAATTTTGACCGGAGTCCGTGCAAAAAGAGTGGTTACGCTTGTGCTTGGCCCACGCTTGCTTTCTTCAAATATGTATATTTTTTCTCACCTTCAACAGCAACCCATCTACTACACAAATGAGAAAACGTATTATTTTAGATGTTATTTTCGACCTGATGGAAGGCCAAATGTTTATATTAATTGAAATGTGTTTAACATATATAAAGTCGTAATATTTTGGAACGATAATCACAAGAATTAAATTGATAGATTTATCAGTTAATTCCATTTTTTCACTCCACTCCATTTTTCAATACTTTTGTGAATATTGAGACTAAGCAACACCGGTTTGCTTGGTGTCCTCGCTGTACGCTAGTCCGAGTTTTCGTGCTCGGTGTGAGAGAGTGATGTTGAGAACAGAAAAATTACCCATTTTCTCTTTTACACACAAAACAACAAAAAAAAGTCCTACTTACCAAGCAAAACTCGATAGCATAACCACGGCCTTAAGTGGCCTAGTGTTACACCCACCATTAAGAATTTGACATATGAAATTTTTGTTGCTGAAGCTGGTATGATACATCATTTGCTCTGTGCTGCTTGTTTGACACCAAGTGCGTTAAGAGTGGAACTGCGCTGCCAATGTAAGTAATAATGAGTGTGAAGCGCTGAACACAATCGGAGCAACAGGATACAGCAACATTTCCAGGCAACAAGAAATTCCATGGCGTTAATTATAATGGCTGGGCAACTGTTGCTCAGCAACAAAAATTCCATATGTCAAATTCCTAATGGTGATGTAACACTAGGCCACTTGAGGCCGCCTTAGAAAACCTTCAACTGTTTCCTACATTTTCTCCACCAACCTTTTTTAGAGGATTTTCCATTTCTTTTAGCAATTGATAAATATTTTGAGTAATTTCTTTAAATAGGAATGCCGTATATTTTCATATTTCAGAAATAAATTGCTTGTAATAACAATAATAAAAATTTCGTTAAATATTAACATAAATAAATTGGTGTTAAGATGCCTAGTGTGACACCCTCACAGCGCAAATTGTCAAATTTTACATGACAGAATGTAAACAAACACGCCGAAGAAGAACAAGCACGATTCTGTTGCTGTCAAAATTAGAAATTAGCCCGGAGACAAGATACAAAATGGAAGGCAAACCAGAGCAGCAAACTGGAAAGCAAACTTTTTTCTCGATCTCCATAAGAGCCCATGTAAATTTGACAGCTAAAAATGTATCTTGTATCCTGTTGCTCCGATTGTGTTCAGCGCTTGAGGCATGCGCTATAGAATTCAAAATTGGATCAAGTCCAAGAAAACTGTAAAGTCTGCCACATATATATGAGTCTTCTTGCTAGTTCTTGACATTTCTCTGTAAATTCGTATAACAGCTGTGAACATTAAAATCACTTGTTTTAGCTTGTGCCTTCATTGTTACTTGAGAAGTGCTAATATTAACAGCTGAAACTCTTTAGACAGCATTCCAAATGCAGAAATAAATGAAATTTTATTTCAAAATTTTACTAATATCACTTCGAGCACAGCAAGGAGGAACAAAACAGCAGAAATAACAAGAAAAAGATTGGAAGATTATTTAATTTAGTTCAATTATAAAATAAACATTTTATTTATATTTTTAACTTTGTTGCCTTGCGAGTTGCTCTCTCTGTAATTCTGATAGGATTTGAAAAATTTTACTTCTTCCAAAAAAATCAATGATAAGTAGTTAATATTTCCCTTATGAATTTCGTATTCCAATGTATGTTTACATTTAAAGTGCTTCGGTTGAAATTATTTACAGATGCAGTGGTATGGCCGTCGATGACATACAATCCATGTGTTGGAAGAATTTCCACGAAGTAAAAAATTCGATGTTTTCCATGCCAGCTCTTCTGAGCCTTGAATATCTTCTGCTTTTCTGTAACATAATAGCTTTTTAAATTATTCCATTTTCATATAATTTCATCTGAAAATCAAAAACAGATTACGACAGAATTAATAAATAAGCAACTTACGTACTATATTCATAAAGGATAATCGATGGAAATGCTGCGTTTAATTTGTCGCACAATGCTAACCAAAATTGTTGCTTTCTGCATTTATTTTTATAGTTTGGATGACGAAAATTCCTTCCTTAAACTTTAACTCCAACCAAGGCTACCAGATACAAGCTGCAAATGCAGCTGACTTCCAGCACTAACCACAGTGCTTCCAGTGATAGCGGCGTGAAGCCAGCAGCAAATGTCAAAACGCAAATCTTTTGATATGTAAAACGTAAACAAACATAAAGGAAGAAGAACCTTCGTCGCCAGAGCAAATTAGAATTCGAACGACTGCAAGCGGCGTGAAGCTAGCGGCTAACCACAGATACGTAGGGGCGACTGGAAATCAAAGTTTTTTTTTTTCTTCCCCATAAGGGCCAATGTAATTTTGACAGATGCCGCTTGTATCTTGTAGCCGGTAACCATGGTTGTGGTTAATGCTTTAATGAAAACGCTGTACAATTTTAAAAATTTTATCATACATTTTGACATTCAAAATAGTACATCAATTTGTCCTGTTCTTACTAACTATTGCCAGCCCTTATAATTAACGCCATGGAATTTCTTGTTGCCTTGAGTTGTTGCTCTGATTGTGTTTAACGCTATGCGGTTGTTTTATAGTTTAGGAGATATATGCGGTTAAATTTCATATTCCTATGGTTATAAAACCGGAAGTAAGCTGTCAATGTTGTTCTTGTTGTTGGAATCCACGTTAGGCAGTACAATTACAAAATTGTAGCAAGCGGGCGGATCCCTATTTGTTCCAAAAATAAAACTCTCAAATAAGGAATTCGTTCTTCACCGAAGAATCGAATCCCAAAATATTTTTGGAGGCGTGGCTTCCGTATAGAAGATATGGGCGTTTGAATTGCGGAAATGCAGAATCTTTGGCGAGCGATAAGTCCCAATCTATTAGTCCTATAGGGACGGTATATATCCCGGTTGAAAGGAAATATTTGCACCTATGTTTTAGTAATATATATTTTTTCGTTATTGTCAATTGTGGAATATGTATAATATTCCAACCACACTCACTGAAATATACAAAAGTAGCGTTTTACAGACCCCAAAATTTCCGTTTTTTAGCATTAACTTTCGTTTAACATACTGAGGGTTATAATCAAAAAGTGCCCTAAAATTGGTCACAAAACACTATTCTTTTGCGTAGCCGGTGTTTGACATACTGAGGGTTATAATCAAAAATCGCGGCCGTAAGCCGAAGGAACACAAAACACTATTCTTTAGCGTAGCCGGTGTTTGACATACTGAGGGTTATAATGAAAAAGCGCGGCCGTAGGCCGAAGGACGCATACACGCCCTAAAATTGGCCACAAAACACTATTCTGTTGCGTAGCCGGTGTTCGACATACTGTGGGTTACAATTCCCCTCTCGTGAGGGGTCATATCACTAAACGGACGGAGACGACAATGACGAGGACTATGAAATTGTACCAAACGAATAAATTCCTACTTAACCCTAGAAAGATAATCATATTCTGATATACGTTAAAGATAATCATGCGTAAAATTTACGCATGCTTTTTGGAAAGCTAAATAGAAGCATTTTGTTGATCGAATTAAAATAAACTAATGTTGATTACGTTTTTCAATATAAGTGAAGTAAAAATACCCGACTTTTAGATATTTTTATATATATTTATTATAAGAAAAAACAAAAACAAAATAACAACTTCAGTAATTAACGAAACTTAAAGATCATATGTCTTTGGAAACTTATCACCCTTTCTTGGGCTTCTAGTCAGTAATTTTAATAGATATACTAAATAAACAAAGTATTTTTAATAAAAAAAATATATAAAGCTTTTTCAAAACTAGTTAGATACAACTTTGGCAGATGTCAACATTATGCTCACGACAAATAACTTTTTTGCATTTATTGCACGATGCATTTGCTTTTCGCCTTAATTTTGATGGGCAGTATGAGCAGTAAATACGTTCAATGTCGCTCTGTACGTCATCTTCGCTTTCATGGCTTTCTATTTCACTATCCGTCTCTTCACAAATAATCTCGTCATCAGTCTCTAAAAGGACAGCTAGAATAGCATCTTCATTCAAATTCCGACGTGCCATAATTTTGTTCAGTCACGATATCGAAAGCTACAATAACATTTAACAGTTTACACAAAACAGTGGTTATCAAAAACACAAACAACATGAATGTTCATAAAAGCAAAAATCTTGAAAGTCACTCTAAAGATAATTGTTTCTTTGTGAATAGATGAATTGAAAGGTTGATGAGATCAGTGTTGCTAATTGTATATTGTTTATTGTTTTCACTGTTTAAGGTTATTTGTACAATGTATTTATATTTAATGTGAATGTGAAGTTTGGTGTTCTCTGTGTACGTCTTCCTTGTCTTATGATCGCAGCAAAAGTGACCAGCGAAGGACGTCGCTGCTGAGCGTCGGCCGTTCGTTCGTCCACTCACGACTCCGTGGTGAGAAGCTCGCAGTCGAGCTTTCGGGTCGCCTCTTCTAAGCCGCGACATGTCAGCAGAATGAGAGTCAGCTGACAAGCGCAGTCAGAAGAGGCGACTCGAGGCGAGCGGCGTTTGGCGTAAACATTCCGCCCGCCTTGCAGGACTGCAACACGTCCCCCACGGAGCCCGGAGCCGGAACGAGCGAAGGCGGCACGACGTGTCCACGCCGGGTGGCGTCTAGTGACGATGGAGTAGCGTATGGTGAGCCTGTCTACACCATAAACATCGGTGGACGCTGCGGCACCGGTCCCTTCGATGTGACTGCGCCAAACAATTACGGCAAACGCTTTGCCGCTCCACGACATCCCGCCGCTCGTCCACGGGCAGTCTGCGGAAGTCCTCGCAGAACCGCAGGGCGTGATGTCTTCGACAACACGGGCAACATGTGGTCCGTACCTCTGCAAAGCTCAGGCCTGGGTCCAGGTGGAGACACCGTATGTACTCATCACCCAGTCGGCGACTCATGGGTGACGTTCTCTCTCGTCTGGCCGGTCGGATGGCACGCACGTCTCGCCAGCGTGGTGGTGGCGGTGGGCGAGGGGCCGCTTCCAAGTCTATGAGCCGGACATCGTAGACTGGCGTGGGAGAGCGCTGTAGGTCGGCGTCGCGGCTCGGTAGCGTCTGTGGAAGCGATAGTTGTTGGGCGGAGGGAACCACCTTTGTAGCCGAATCACGGCTCGGCGACATTGATGGCCGTGGTTGGGGCGGAGCCCTCTTCGGTATCGCGCCGCGGCTTGGATGCGTTGGCGATATTGCTGGTCGTGGAGTCGGGGATACTTCACTGAAGTACCGGAGCAGGGCCGGAAGTTGGTCCTCGTCATCCTCGTCGTCGTCGGAAGATATCGGCGACCCCAGCAATCGTTGAGGTTGTGGCGATTCAGGCCGGTCGAGCGGCTCGCCCGCAGCAACGAGCATATATTCGTAAAGAGATTGCATGAAACATTTGTTGCCGGAAACATCGTGATTTCATGTGTGAAGATTAGAGCCGCTGTTAGTTAGCAGGACTTAGCACTGTAAAGAACAAAACATCTCTGTAAAGCAGAAAACCGAAGATAAAAACGAAGTTCTTTACAGAGTACAAAACTTCCATTGTATTCTGTGCTGGTAGCAAAGCAAAATAGAATGCTCTACTAATGTGTGAGGGGTTCGGAAGATCTTTTTAATGAGTGTGAAGGGATCGGAAGATCGATTTTGCTTCTGTTATTTTGCGCTAACAATGCAAGCGAATATGCGTAAGAAGAGATTGATCCAGCACTCGTATGCCAAGTAAAGTGTGAAAGAAAGAATCGATCAATTTATTGAGGAGAGCGGGCGATGAGAAGCACGGTGCGATTCGTCTTCTTTTGCTTCTCTTACAATAACAATCCATGTGCAGCCGTCCGTCCGGCTGAAATCGTTTTAAATTTTGGATTTTATGGTTTTTGGAAGAAATTTTGCTTTTCTTAGCTTTGTTCTGCTTCTTTTTGATTCCCAAGCTTTGTAAAGCGCTGGCACGATCTACGTTGCGTGCATAGCGTGCTGTTTAAGAATTTGTATTTGCAAAAGATGATATGTAGTCGGCATATTCAATCACTATACACGTTATACGAGTAAGGCTGAAGGGTTAATAGAAGACAAATTATGTAAATATTTATATTAAATGTCTGTGGTAATACAAAGTATGAATTTAAACAACTCTACTTTAACCCTACATATTTTTCATTAAAGTTGCACGCATTCGCACAAATATTATAAGTTCAGTAAAACGACGAGCTGAAATCCACAAGGAGACTTTTGGAAAATACCTAGCTTCATATATATGTAGTTTATATAATATTACTTAATAAGTATTGTAAAATAATGTTGTTTAATAAGTGTTACTAATGAAATCGGTGATAATGGGCTAAAGCAGATTTCTGTAAAATCATACTTTGTATTACCACACACATATAATATAAATATTTCCATAATTTGTCTTCTATTAACTTTTCAATCTTACTCGTATAACGTGTATAGTGAATTGATATGCCGACTACATGCCCATACAAATTCTTAAACAGCACGCTATGCTCGCAACGTAGATCGTGCCTGCGCTTTACAAAGCTTGGGCATCAAAAAGAAGCAGAACAAAGCTAAGAAAAGCAAGACCTCCGAGTACTGGATCGATCTTTTCTTACGCATATTCGCTTGCATTGTTAGTGCAAAATAACAGAAGCGAAGTCGATCTTGCGATCCCTTCATACTCATTAGAAAAGATCTTCCGAACCACTCACTCCTTAGTAGATCATTCAATTTTGCTTTGCTACCAGCACAGAATACAATCGAAGTTTTGTACTCTGTAACGAAGTTCGTTTTCATCTTCGGTTTCCTGCTTTACAGAGCTGGTTTTTTATTACAGAGCTATGTCCTGCTAATTAACAGCGGCTCTAATCTTAACACATGAAATCACAAATGTTGCCGGCAACAAATGTTTCATGCAATCTCTTTACCTATTTATACTCGTTGCCCGCAGAGTGGTGCACTTCGGTCGTCAGCCAGCGGGCGACGTAAGCCTGCCGAACCTGGTCGAACGTCGGTTCGCGGGGGCTCATCGGACGCGCTGGAGCTAGCGGTACGACTGCCGATTGGGGCACCTCGATCTCTATGCCGCGGACGGCATAGGCCTGCCGCATCTCGTTGAGGATGCGGTCTCGGGGGCTCATAAGGCAAACTGCTTCTCGCGGCTGCTCATCGGTTGGCTTCGAGGTTGTGTGCGAGGAGGCGTCCATCTCTAACCAGTCTTCGTCTGGAGGGTTCTCCAGGATGGCTGGGAGCACGGGATCTTCGTGGCGAGGGGGCGCAGCTGACGGTACGGCGGCTGGGGGCGCCAACATACGGCCAGCCCGGAAGCGGGAGTACTCGCGCCGGATAAGCTTCATTGGCAATCTGTGGAGAGAAGAAACATTAGTAGAAATTCGTCTTAAAGCTGGGAGCGACACTAATTTGGTGATTGGTCGGGTGACCTGACCCTTTTCGGTGCGCACATCGGCCACCCGGACTCTCTGGTCCTCGCCTTGGTAGACCCTGTTGATGCGGCCTAACCGCCAAGCAGTGGAGGGTAGATTTTCATCTCGGATGACTACCAAGTCGTGGATTCGGAGATCGGGTTGAGGAGTTTGCCACTTGGTGCGACGCTGCAGCTCTCGTAGGTACTCAGACTTCCACCGTTGGCAGAGATGTTGCGCTAGGGCTTGAACTCGTCGCCAGCGGTTGAGCACCGAAAGGGGGTTGTCAAGATTCTCCGGTTCAGCTGGGGCAAGAAGAGGGCCACCCACAAGAAAGTGACCTGGAGTTATCGCTTCCATGACGGTGGGATTCTCTGAGAGCGCATGAAGGGGGCGTGAGTTAAGACACGCTTCTACTTTACTGAGAAGAGTCGAGAACTCTTCGAAAGTGAATTTCATAGCTGGAGCCACTTTTCGAAGGTGGGTTTTTAGGCTTTTAACTCCGGCCTCCCAGAGTCCTCCCATGTGAGGAGCTCCAGGAGGGATGAAGTGCCAGGACACATTCTGGTGCGAATATTTGACCTCGATCAAGTCGCGTGTGCGTCGCAGGAATTCTTGGAATTCCTTTTTAAGCTCTTTCGCGGCGCCAACGAAGTTCGTGCCGTTATCCGAGTAGACCTTAGTTGGGCAACCTCGTCGGGCGACGAAGCGGGAAAACGCTGCCAAAAACGCTGCCGTCGAAAGGTCACTGCTTGCCTCGAGATGTATGGCCTTTGTCGCGAAACAAACGAAAACGCAAACATAGCCCTTGGTAATTAAACAGGCGCGGCCAGTGTAATTTTTAATGTCGAAGGGGCCCGCGAAGTCAACACCAGTGTTGGTGAAGGGACGGGAAAACGTGGTACGTTCTTCTGGCAGTGCAGCCATGAGTTGCGTTCTCTGCTTCTTTTGGTGTATGATGCACGGCTTACAACGGTGAATAGTTGTTTTAATAAGATTCTTGACTCGTGGAATCCAGTATTGGGTCCGGATTAACCGGAGCATCAGTTGATGACCACCGTGCAGTGATATCTGATGGATGAAGAGCACTAGTAATCTCGACAGATTACAGTTGTAAGGCAAGAGGATCGGGTGTCGTTCGTCAAATGACAAGTTAGGACACGACGACAACCGCCCGCCAAGACGCAATGTCTTGTCCTCATAGATGAACGGGTTGAGAGAAAGCAGACTACTTTTTGAACTAAATTGTCGTTTGGCTTCAAGTGCGTGGTATTTATCACCAAAATAGGTCTTTTGACAGATAATTGTGAGACGAGTTTTTGTGTCTTGCATCTCTGTCGTTGAGAGGCGTAAAGTGGCATGCAACGAGTCATCACGATAACGAGCGTTATGAATGAAACGATGTACATATGAATACACGCGCAAGGCTCTGTCTAGCGAGGAAAACCTTTCGAGTGGATCTTCGTCACTATTGAGGGAAATATGAAGCGCTTTCACCGGCTTTTCTTCCAGCGCGGTAGCAAACTCGGAGGCAGTTTGCAGTTCGGGCCAACGATCTTTGTCGTGGAGGAGCCATGGCGGACCATTCCACCAAAGGGAGCTCAGAGCTAAGTCTTGTGGAGTTGAACCGCGGCTAGCTAAATCGGCAGGATTGTCTTGCGATTCAACATGAAACCACTGAGTGTGTGGTACTCTCTCAATGATTCTAGACACACGATTTGCCACGAAGGTGGCCCAGACACAAGGAGGCTTTCTAAGCCAAGCGAGCACAATTGTCGAGTCAGCCCAGCAGAAAACGTTGCCTGGTCGTACGTGCATGTGTGGCACTAAGGCGTCCATCATGTCGGCTAGAAGAGTGGCTCCGCAGAGCTCTAAGCGAGACAGAGATAGCGTTTTGATGGGAGATACTCTTGTTTTCGCATACAATAGTGAAACATGAACATCCTGCGCTATTTTCACTCGGGCGTAAATAACACCAGCGTACGCCTTCTGAGATGCGTCACAAAAGGCGTGAAAATCTACCTCGCAGTCCGGGGTGAAACTAATCCACCGCGGTATTCGTATCGCAGCAATATGGTGATAATTATGCAGGAAGTTATGCCATGTCTGCTGTGAGATTGGTGGCAAAGGTTCATCCCACTCAATCTTATCCAACCACACTTGCTGGATGATCATTTTTGCGGCGACGATAATGGGGGCTAGCCAGCCAGCTGGGTCAAACAATTTCGCGATTAGCGACAGTACCTCGCGTTTGGTGTAGCTTGACATGATTTCTATCGCTTTTGTCTTGAAGTAAAAGTCGTCGTTTGAGGCGTTCCAACGAATTCCCAGCATCTTCGTGGTACTTCTGTCTTCGAACTTCAAAAATTCCGTGCTGAGTAGTCCCTAACTTCGAGATGAATTGGATCGCGAAAGAGAATTCTTTGAAAGGGGGTATGTTTTTGGTCGACCAGAATTTGGCGATACATTTTTTGAATGTCGCTACTGAAAACATACCTGCAGAAGCGCCATCTTAACATCAAAAAGGTTAAGTCGGTTTGTAAGACTGGGCCAGCATGCAAGACATCATTCAGACTGAGCCCGCTCGTTGTCGGGCATGATGCGTTGAACACGACTCTTACCTTTGTCGACGTGCTTTCTGGTTTGATGACGGCATGGTGAGGCAAATAGTAGTGATTAGGCTGCTGTTGTATCTGCGGAGGTAAAACGGCGACCATGTGTCCCAGGTCGAGATACTCTGTCACTACCTCATCGTATTGCCGTTTAAAGTCTGGAGTCTTAAGCAGCCTTGCCTCTGATCGCGAATACTGCATGAGTGCCGTTTGTCGAGAGGCACCTAGGCGGAGTCCATTTGGAAAGTCGCTTTTGAACGGCAAAGCGATTATGTAACGGCCGTCATCGTGTCTCCGTGTCGTTTTTACGAAATTTTCTTCGCAAAACTTTTCTGAGGGAGATAGAATTTGAGTTTTGGGAATTTCCTCCACCTCCCAAAAACGTTCGAACTGTTGTTCGATTGTGACTTCATTGAAGAAGGCCACCTTGATGTTCGGGCTATCGGATTGGAGACCGGGAACTGGTCCGGTTATGATCCACCCAAACACCGTTTGTTGGGCTATCAGGAAGCCTAACACGCCACGGCGGATGCCGTCAAGCAATATCGCAGGATAGAGGTCGGCTCCTATGAGGACATCTTTCTGCTGGCTTGTGACGAAGTTTGCATCTGCTAACTCGAAGTCTCGAGGGAGACTACGGAGCATCGCGCTGTCTAAAGAATGCGACGGGAGTTTTCCCGTGATTTGGAACAGCACTAAAGCGGTGACGTGGATTTGAAAGAGTGGGTCCTGAGGCGATTTGAGTATGAAATCGCAGGGCCTTGAAACTTTTGCCGAAACGGTTTCGTTAAGGCCGGAGACCATTGCGTTTACGGGCTGCATTGGAAGTTTCAACATTTTTTGGATTCGTTCTGATATGAACGATATCTCTGATCCGGGATCGATCAGAGCTCGAGCGATGTAGCAGATGTCATTATGGTATATTGAAACCATTGCAGTCCCTAACAACACCTGTTTTGGTGAGGCTGCGAAGCATACTTGGTGGGAATCCTGTTGAGCTTGAGGACTGCGTTGAGTTTGAGTAGTGGACTGTATGTTCATCGGGTGGTTGTTCTGGGCGGCTTGAGCCGAAGTTGAAGGCCTCGGAGAGGCATCAACTGTTGCGGGTCTCGCTGCGCAGTGTGGTCGATCGACGGTCGCGACGCGATGGGGTTGAGACCGATCGGGTTTGTAGGCGGACCGGGTAGAACCGTGCGTCGGCTTCACGACAGTTGCCATCTGTGCACCAGATCTTTTATCGTGCCTCCGCTCTTGATAGGTTCTTTGAGTCGAACATGGTACAAGGGTCGAGGCGGCTGAAGTTGGTTCACGGTGCAACAGTGTGTGATGCCTTTCGTTACATTTAGCACAATTATAACGACTCGGACAATTTTTCACAGAATGTGAATTGGACAGACAGTTGTTGCACAAGCGGTGTTTCCGGACGACATTCAGCCGTTGGTGAATGTCCAGGCTCAAGAACTGAGAGCACAACCGCACACTGTGTTGGTTGTGACACAAAGGGCAACGGTCTATTGCAACGTTTAGCTGAAATGTATTGACGCGGTTTGCGGCTGGTGCAGGTTGGCTTGCTTGTTTACCTCTCGTGCTGGAAACGCTCTTTATATCCTGCATGGTCTCGAGCGTTTGAAAACGGTGCGTCAAAAAAGCGTCGAAATCAGTCCATAGGGGAATTTCAGTTTTGTCCTGGATGGACTGTTCCCACAGCGCAAGGGTAGCGTCTGGCAAGCGACTGGAGCACAGGAAGACGATTATGGCGTCCCAATTGGAGGTGTCAATTCCTTGAAGCGTTAAGGCTGCGAGAATGTTGTTAACCTCGCGCTGCAAGTTTTTTATTTCGCTTCCATTCTCTTTGGTAACCGGTGCGAGACCAAAAAGTTTCTTCAGGTGCGTGTTGACGAGAACGCGTTTGTTTTCATACCGATCGGAAAGATTTTTCCAGGCCTGATTGAAACCAGCATTGGTTAACGGAGATTTTTGGACGATCTCTTTGGCTTCACCGGTGGTCTTCTTGTTGAGGTGGAATAGTTTTTCCACCGGCGCTATCCTTGTGTTTTGGATATACAAGGCCGTGAACATGTCACGGAAAGAGGGCCACGAGAGGTAATCGCCGCGAAACACTTCGGTGTCACAGGGGGGCAAGCTAATATTGTAACCTGACGGACTTTCGACGAATGAGGCTTCCGCTGAAGCGGATGGAGTTGCTAGATTCTCTATCATTTCTATGATGGTGTCGGTGCATCGTAGGTAGACGGCGTAACAACGGCGACGCTTCTCCTTCAGGATTTCTAAAGTGCTTGCCTCCTCGCTCGTTGACTCCATCTTGGACAGGATATTGTCAAACGTGCATTTGATCAACATCCATTGAGACTTGAGTTCGTCTCTTTGAAGGTCGAGCGTACGAATAGTGTGTTCCCGAGAGGGCGTTGCCTGAAAATCGACTTCGAACTCGACGAGAGCGTCGGCGAGGCGAATAAAGGTGTCGAGGGCAACCATTGTTGAAAAATGTTACTAATGAAACCGGAAAAAGGTTTGCAAAAAAATAAAATCCCGGAGCTAAACCTCTGTTGAAAAATGAGAAAATAAGAACAAACTCTGTAGTGTCTAGTTTATTTTTTATTATTTAGCATGGATTGTAACTAATATTTTTACCAACGAAATTCAGCGGTCGCCCACTGTATACCACGCTATATCGATGCTCGTTGTTGATTACACCAGAAATGATAGAGCGCACAGTCGAGCGTAGAAATTCTCACCAAAATGCAATTACTTCACTGATGAGATTTGCGACCTTGAGCTTCTTATGTATGTCGCACTTTAGACACGCCTTCGAAGAGAGTGCTCACTAGATGAGCGTAAGCCTGATACACCAACGTTCCAAGGATAAGTGTATGTAACGTCTCTGCTTTCGTTGGCGAGCACCAACTGACTGTGTTTGTTTTAACAGTGGGGCAAACTACGGCTACACGAGAAGCGTGCGAGAATATGATTTTGTCGCAGAACAAAAAGAAATACACCAAAGATTTGTTGATCAGCAGAGTGTTGCAGATCGTAGGCTTATACTTAGTGCGTTTGTTTAAATGATTTTGAGCACTCAAGCAAGGCCTGGTTCTGTTTCTTCAACGAAAGAGCACGAAAAAAGAAACACGCAAAACCGACGTTTTTTCCAGCCGAGTTTATGCGTGGCTGCGCAAGTGATTGAGCACACAAGCGCAGTTTTTTCTGTCTATCGAAAGAGCGCGAAATCAAAACACAAACCGACGTTTCTGTGCTGAGAGCGTAGCTACGCAAAGGAAATGGAGCACGCAAGCAGAGTTTTTAAATCGTACCGTAGAAAGAGCGCGGCGTCGACAGCGAAGAAAAACACAAACCTACGTTTCTTTGCTTAGAGCGTGGCTGCGCAACGGAGTTGGAGCACGCAAGCAGAGTTTTTATATCGTACTGTGGAAAGAGCGCGGCGTCGACAGCGAAGAAAAATACAAACCTACGTTTGTTTGCTTAGAGCGTGGCTGCGCAACGAAATTGGAGCACGCAAGCAGAGTTTTTATATCGTACCGTGGAGAGAGCGCGGCGTCGACAGCAACGAAAAATACAAACCTACGTTTGAATATTTTCGGAGAGTGCGGCTACACAAACCGATTTAGAGCGTACTAATGATTTGTGTATGAGCCACAAATATGGTAATCCACGATGGATTTTCTGCTTCAGGGTACCGTTACACCGAGTTTTCGAAATTCGGGTGTACAGTCCTGCGTATATGTGACGTATATATTATATATACGTATATATATACGGAAAATATTCACTTTTTTATATATTGTATAATGAAATATATTAAAAACCCAAATCAATACCTTTACTTTCTTGATTAGTAGGCTGGAGCGCGATCCGGCTCGAAGGACCAATGTTTCTTTGTGAATAGATGAATTGAAAGGTTGATGTGATGAGTGTTGCTAATTGTATATTGTTTATTGTTTTCACTGTTTAAGGTTATTTGTACAATGAATTTTTATTTAATGTGAATGTGAAGTTTGGTGTTCTCTGTGTACGTCTTCCTTGTCTTATGATCGCAGCAAAAGTGACCAGCGAAGGACGTCGCTGCTGAGCGTCGGCCGTTCGTTCGTCCACTCACGACTCCGTGGTGAGAAGCTCGCAGTCGAGCTTTCGGGTCGCCTCTTCTCAGCCGCGACATGTCAGCAGAATGAGAGTCAGCTGACAAGCGCAGTCAGAAGAGGCGACTCGAGGCGAGCGGCGTTTGGCGTAAACAATAATCATGCGTAATTTTGACTCACATACCCGTTATATTTCAAAATTGGTAACACCTACCGCAGCGACGCATGTATGTCGTTAAAGCTGTGATCAACGACTGCGATGTCTAAAGAGTACGACGGCGAATTCATTGTAAATAAAGAGAAATAGCAATATGTTTCAAGAGCATGCGTAAATTTTACGCAGATTAGCTTTCTAGGGTTAATAAATAATAATTAATAAAAAAAAAAAACACATCATGAAATACTCATAAAACACTGTTTTGAAATAATCATCCCTTCGGCAATTTACCAACTCTAACGACAAGTATGACATATTATATATCGCTGAAAAGAGAAAGTAATGGGCTTTATAAATAGAGTTTTTAATATATACCTTAATTGTCATATAAGAGAGAGGGGTGAGGTTTTATAATGGCACCTCCACAATTTTTTTCTTAAAATTCAAATATCTTCCAAACCTTAACCTTGGTGGTAAAATGGTGTACTAGGGAAATGAGGGCCATGGCAATACCTTTCCTTTGACACCTCAATCATGAGTGTACCTTTCCTAATTTCGGAATAATAAACCTTTAAATAAGTGACCTTTCGCGACCTTCAAACGCCGATAACATCCAACCTAATGCCACGCCCCCAAAAGTGGTCGGCTATTTACCATTATAATGGTCCCAAATAACGGTAAAAAAAGTATCAAAATAATCGGGGCAAAACCGCTAAATTGAAATTGCTCCGAAATAGTTCCATCGAAAATTATAATTCGTAGGTTGGCAACTATTTTTAATGATGAATTTTCATTTGACTTTTAAAGAATTGTGTGGAGAAATCGAACTAGTTTTTATATATTGGAAAGTATATGTTTCCATGTTGTTTAAAAGGCGTGTTTAAATTCACCAAATCCCAAATGTATTTTGAAAAATGAAATTTTTCAACGTAAGTAAACTGCAATTAATAGAGACACTTCATATGTGTTATAAAAAGCGAAGTATGTAGATGCTTTGCTAGTATTTTGCTGCCACTGATCAGTATTTTTGATCTTGTATGTTGTAGTTTTTTTTGGGAGAGATGTGGCAGAATTAAAGACAACTTAAAATTAACTAATTCAATTATGTAAGGCGTCCATTATTAAGTTGGAGTTCAATTCTCTAAAAACAAATATATCAAATATATACAAAAACTTCGATATATACAGGTTTCACTCAACTACCCCCAGTGGGCAAACATGCACTCCATTATGCACGATAAATGATAGTTGGCATTTTTTCAGCGCATACATTTTATATTATTTACTGCATTTGAAGAAGTTATCAAAATTGGATATGAATTATAGAGGACAAGCAAAATTTCTTTCAAAGGAAATTTCGTTATTTACACATTGTTTTATTTTCTGAGTCCGGTTGTGGGGTGTCACACTATGCATCTTGACGCTAGACTCGCTCTGATTGGTTGATTGCCAAAAGTGGAATAGCTTCGGATCGACGTTCGCCTCAACGTTAGCGCTAAAATTTTGGCTGCCTCACAAGCTTCAAACACTAATACATGTAGACAGATTCGAAGCACATTCCGAAAATTTTTCTCATCTGTTGCCTACTCATATGTTTTTTGTTAAGCATAGCAGCCACAGCAAAGACTTCTCTTAAGTAAACATGCATGCCGGTAGTAATAAAAAATGTATTAAATGAAAAACCGGTTCGGGTGATTTCATGTTTTTTCTTACTTTACTGTTCTTAGAATTTTATTGTATTATGTAATTTTTATTAGCATTATTATTACTAGCTCTGAAAATTTATTTCTGAAATATGAAAGTGTTCCGCATTCTTCTTTAAGTAAAATTACCTAAAATATTTATCAATGCCCAAAACAATATTCTAGAAAGAAAGGATACATTTCTTAGAATTATAAATAAAAACAATATAGAAACATGTTGCGATTCACCTTGTTTTCTTTCTATCACCCTTCAGCATGTTAATTTTTAAAACTTGGAAATTCCACATTAAAATCACCAGAACGAAGGCGAGCGAATATTCAATTATTTCAATTTTTAAATTTTTCATTGTTGTTCTTCATTTTCAAACGTAAACAACTTTCCAACTACTGCACCAATTTGTGGTTTACACATCGACAGTTAAGGTCAAAGTCTCATCTTTCCAATAAGCGTTCAGTGGTATCCCTGCGATTGGTATTGCCAGAGTTGTTTGCAATTGACCCCACCTATCGGAAAAGCGCCACTAACTTTTTCCTAGACCCAATATATATGAATATTGGTAATCCTTAAAAACTTCACAGTCATTATTGATTGATTTAAATTCAATGTAATGCTTGGTCATCGTACTGATGCATGGAATGAATAGCTTGCTTATCGTTCGTTTGTTAACTCTCTCAAAACTTAACATGCATTGCTTGGTTGGGCCTTTAGACTACTTCAGAAAGTACATTTCAGAAGTGTGCCGACAAAAACTGAATGCACCTGTTTGTTTTTGGTGTCGGTAATATATTCACTCCATGAACTTAAAGTTTTCATAGAAATTGTTGTATTATTATGTTTGCTTAATTTAATTACACTTGTCTTGGGTCAGTCATTTACTGTTGTTTGTAAAATTTCGTTGCTGAGCTCTATTCTTGCTCTATATGATTAACTTATATTCTCCAAAGAGGCCAAGAGTGGGATCATGCAAATAGTGTTGGTATTAATGTGTAGAAGGTCTGGAACTTCATTCTGAAACTTTCAAAGCATTCAATGTCTGAAATAGGTAATATCACAGAATAAATAGTATATAGAAGACGCATCTCGTACAAAGCAAAAATTTTCTTCGTGGGTTCCAATATTGACACCCAACCCAACAGAGAGTACGAGCATGGAAACGGCCATGTGTTTCATCAACGCACGCGGAGGTCTTCCTGACCAGTGAGCACTGCATCCACCCAGTCTGGCCGTACAAAAATTTGACATTGAGACTCGATTTTATAAAAAACGGTTACATGGGGGGGGGGGGGGGAGGGGGGGAGGGTCCTAATTATACCCTACACCTTAAGGTTAAGGGTATATTCACTTTGTCACGAAATGTGTAACGCATAGAAATAGAGACGATAGGTATAGAAAAGTATATATATTCTTGATCAGCGTGACCTCCTTAGTCGATTTATCCATGTCCGTCCGTCCGTCTGTCTGTCTGTCTGTTGAAATCACGATCACAGTAGAACCGGTGAAGATATCGTGATGAAATTTTGCAGATATATTGTTTCTTGTGGTGTGCAGGTTGGTATTGATGGGCAAAATCAGTCCACGACCACGCCTATTTTTTATTATAAATTTGATAGCATTCGTTTTTTAGTTATGACAACAAAATTTCATTCCTGGGTATAGAGTAGCATTATCCGTTAATATGCCAAAAATGGGCGTAATCCGCCCACTTTTAGGTTACACAGACAAAAGAGGTTCTTAAATGGTTATATTGTTCAATATATAAACTTCCTGCATTAAACTTTATATAACAAATTATTTTCAAATAAAACATTATAACACCAAAAGTGGGCATGGTCCGCCCACTTTTACACTACTTATACGGTATAACTCATGACAAAACATTTTTTTACCACGTTAATAAAGTTTAAATTTGAACGACCACGCCTACTATTTATACAAAGGCGTAGCTAAGACTCATGGAGCCCGGGACGGTTAATCTCTTGAAATATTACACTGGCCGACAGCCATTTTGTAACGGACTGTTTGACAGCATATTCTAAAGGATTTTGGTCCGCTGATTCCAAAAATGATAAAATAAAAAAAATTAAACTAGCCGTTTTCGAGATAATCGGTTTTTAAATTTTTGGCCACTTTACGTTAACGTCCATCCACTTGAAGAGCCACTACAACTGACATATGTAACCGATTCGATTACAATTAAGATTAAATTAAAGAGGAAGGATGCACGCATATTTTTGCTTAAAATTCGCGCAAATGTCCAATCTATCGATATAAAAAATAAAAAGGGTAAAAAAGTTTCGGGAACATATTTTTACATACAGATATATAGCAGTTTTTTGCCTTTTTTCTTAAAAAATTCCTCTGTTGAAGTTACGATTTCAGCGAAAGCTTTTAAACTATCTTTCGGATTTTAAAACAATGTTAGCAAAAAATATGCGTGCATCCTTCCTCTTTAATTTAATCTTAATTGTAATCGAATCGGTTACATATGTCAGTTGTAGTGGCTCTTCAAGTGGGGACCCTTAACGTAAAGTGGCCAAAAATTTAAAAACCGATTATCTTGAAAACGGCTCGTTTCATTTTTTTATTTTATCATTTTTGGAATCAGCGGACCAAAATCCTTTAGAATATGTTGTCAAACAGCCCGTTACAAAAAAAAAGTGTTAATTTGTAGGCTAGTGTTATTAATATTGTATGGCAACTCTATACATTTTTCTTTACATCTATGTTTCTCGTTTAAAACTTCGTTCTTCTACTTGAAATAAAATCGTTTTGGTTAGAACATTAAAAAGTGCGCAGTAATTTTATTTGCTTTCAACAGATTATTTAATAAGAAAGAAATCATGAGTTCATCATTGTACTCGATCGACAAACTAAATAGTGATAATTACCAGTCATGGTCGATATTGATGCAGAGTATTTTAGTGCACAGCGATTTGTGGGCAATTACGAGCGGAACTGAAGTAAAAAAGAATGGAGCTTCGCTTTGTGGAACTGCGAGCATTCGAAGCAAAAGACCAAAAGGCATTAGCAAGTATTTTGCTTTGTTTAACTCCAGCGCAGCTAAACCATGTCCGGCATTGCGAGTCCTCAAAACAAGCTTGGGACAAGCTAAAGGATGTATACAAGCCATCTGGTCCAGCTAGCAAAGTTGCTTTATTTCGAAAGCTACTACCCCTGAACTATTTAGATGGGAATGACATGGTAAGACATATAGATAAATTTGGAGATGCAGTGGAAAAGCTTTCCGAAATTGGGTTTCAAATAGGTAGTGATGGAGACACGTGATATGCTGCCCTCAGTTAGCGTTCTCAAAATAAAATTACTAGAAGAAGGTGCACGTCGAAAAGAGAAAGAGCAATCACCAAACGGTACACAAGCGTTCGTAGCTAATGCAAATTCCTTAAAGTATAGAAAGAGTGACACGGCAAGAGGTATCGCGAACGAACATGCTAAAATGTTTAATGGCAAATCAAAGTGCTGGAAAGCGAAGAAGCGACAAGAAAAAGTGAAAACAACAGAATTTTTCTATTCTGTATAATACCTCGCATAGTACACACAAGAACGAAGATTGGTGCATTCACAGTGGCGCGACAGCGCACATGTGCAGAAATCGTACTTTGTTCTGCAGATATTAGAAATGCAGAGAAAGGATACAATTAGCAGGTAACAATTTTATAGAAGCTGAAGGTCGCGGGGATGTTTGCATAACGCGGGAAGGTTTGCGGGGATGTTTGGAAACGAAAATTTTCCGTTTTGTTCAAGAACAATGAAAGTGTGGTAAAAAACAAGAACGGCGAGATAGTACTGAAAAAATTCCGACCGAAAGGCGTGCAGATGGTAATGATCGGCTACTCAGAAACTGCGAAGGCTTATCGATTGTATGATATGGAAGCAAAGAAAGTGGTCATAAGCCGTGATGTAATATTTTTTGAAAATATTAATGTCAGATCAAAAGCAGAGGTCAGTCATAATATACGCGAAACAATAGAAGGAGCTGGTCAAGATATAGCGGTGAACTTGCCAGCTGTGTGTGGTGTTTAAACGACAGCTGAAGATGAAAGCGAAACCTTTGGCGAAAATAGTGTGGACACCATTAACACAGAAGAAAACCAAGTAATAACAAGTGAAGATATTACCGATAGTTCAAATAATGTCATAGAAATGGGTGGTGATGACAATATCATCGAAAGCGCCGAGTCTGAAAATGAAGACGAAAACACTATTCGCTTTGGCTGAGGAAGACCAAGAATTTTGCGATACGGGAAACCTGGCCATCCAAGAAAAGGTAAAAAGTGTTTTGATTTTTATGGAGCCAGCAGAAATAAGCATAAGTCTATAGCATAAAGAAAAATTCAGACGGCTCTGTTAAGTGTTGGAAGTCTCGTCTAGTTGCAAAGGGATGCAGTCAAGAATATAGCGTCAACTTCACCGAAACTTTTCCTCCAGTGGTTAGATATGCCACTATAAGGATGCTAATTGCACTGGCTTGCAAATACAAGCTATATTTACACCAACTAGATGTCTCGTCAGCTTATTGAAATAGTGATTTGGGCGATACCATCATCTATATGAAGCAGCACGTAGGCTTTATAAGCACTCAGTACCCGAATCGTGTTCTGAAACTCAACAAAGCTCTGTATGGGCTAAAACAGAGCGGGCGTAAACGAAATTAGTTTTAAACGTAAACGAACCTAACTGAAGTTTTTGCTGAAATTGGTTTTAAGGCATGTCCAAGCGAGGCGTGTGTATTCACAAAGAACGAAAATGGTAAAATTAATATAATTGCCGTTTACGTTGATGATATAATTCTAGCAAGTTCGAGCTTAAAAGAATTAGATAGCATTAAAGCACAAATAGCAAGAAGATTCAAGATTGTTAATGGCAGTGCACTACAGTATTTTCTAGGGATGCAGATACATCGAGACGGCGAGACTGGTGCAGTAACCGTATGCCAGAAACAATACATCAATGATATGCTCAGACAATACAATGTGAGCGATTGTAAACCAGCATCAACACCGTTAAATGCCAGATTCCAAGTATCCGGTAACACTAGTAGTTGTGAGAGAGTTGATCAAAAGGAATACCAATCATTAATTGGAGCCATTATGTATCTGGCAATATCAACACGTCCCGATATTTTGCATTCAGTGAGCAAGCTGGCGCAGTGTAACGCAAACCCTCGAGCTGAGCACTTGGCAGCAGCCAAACATGTTTTACGCTATTTGAAGGGGACGATGGACTTAAAATTGCACTATCAAGTCACGGGTGAACCCATCAAATGCTACGTCGATGCAGATTGGGCAAATGACAACACTGACCGAAAGTCGTATACCGGAAGCGCATTTCTTATAGCTGGTTGTATATATTCCTGGGAAAGCAAGAAACAAAACGTAGTCGCAGTTAGCAGCACGGAAGCTGAATATATGGCGTTGATAACAGCAGCGAAGGAAGCATCTTACTTAATGAAGCTGGTAACAGAAATGGGGTTTAATGGCTGTACATCGATGTTGATATGTAGCGATAACCAAAGCGCACAGCATTTGGTAAGAAACCCAACCTATCACGCTCGGAGCAAACATATCGATGTAAAGTACCATCATGTGCGTAACTTGTACAAAGCAGGAAAAATAGAATTGAAATATGTTTGTTCTGAGATGACAGCAGACATTTTAACGAAGAATTTATCAAAGATTAGACACTTTGAATTGATGAAACAAATGGGTTTATATTAATTAACACTTAAGTTATAAATGTATTTCGTTATGGGAAAGTGTTGAAATATTATTAATATTGTATGGCAACTCTATACATTTTTCTTTACATCAATGTTTCCCGTTTAAAACTCTTCCCTTCTTCTACTTGAAATAAAATCGTTTTGGTTAGAACATTAAAAAGTGCGCAGTCATTTTATTTGCTTTCAAAATAATCAACTTGCAGCCCCAAAAATTCATAGAATTCAATAAGTCAATACTTGATTTCCAAAACTGCCGCCACCGAAATTGTGCGGTGTAGGGTATCTAAGATTCGGCCAGGCCGAATGTAGCACTCTTACTGGTTTTTTGATATTTTCTTCCTATATGGAGTATCTTTCAGTGGCCATGTGTTTTACCAACGCACGCGGAGGTGTTCCAGACAAGTGACCACTGCATCCACCCAGTCTGGCCATACAAAAACTTCGCATATTCAGAGTCGATTTTAAAAAAGACGGCTACGGGGGAGTCTCTGATTTTTTTATATTTTCCTTCCATATGGAGAATCTTCCGGTGGCCATGTGTTTCATCAACGCAAGCGGTGGTATTCCTTTCCAGTGACCCCTTCTAACCAATCTAGTGGTGAAGTGAAATATACAAAACAATTATTTTAAGTCTTTGCTAAGTTCAATACGTATTTAACTCGCTCAAATACGAATTTAACTTCACGCACTTGAAATTTTATGTTATAAAATTTAGATATACAATACAATATTCATTAATTTTGTCCACACCTACTTAGATAATGAATATTGTCGTGTATCATTTATTTAAATCTATACATATAAAAATGAAATGGCCATGTATGTCCCGCCATCACTTGAAAACGGCTGGACCGATTTGACTGATTGTTATTTTGTTGTGTTCGTAATTGTCAGGATAAGGTTTGTATGAAAATTTTGGGAAACTCGATCGGAAAAGACGAAAATTTGTATTTTTAATTTGTATGAAACTAAAACGTCAGTAAAAAAATATTAGAAAAAAACTGTTTACATCAGTTGTTTGCTGCCATATCAAACTTTACAAAAATAAAAATTAAAATGAAAAAAAGATATGAGATTAAAAAATGAAAATAAAATATGACAATTTTTGATATGATATACAATAATGATAGTAATCTATCTTTCTTGCATACAAAGTATATTGAAAAAAGTTGATATTAATTATTATCAGTGACCAGTGCGTGATAATTTTGTGGTTTTGTTTACTGTTGTCATATAAGTTCATGATAATTTAATATTTTGCTTTTTGGTTTGCGGTTTAAAATGCCACCAATTAGACGTCGAAATATCGGTCGACATACGCGTAACTCAGCTCAAACCATCGTGTGAATGAGACAGATGAAGAACGCAGACACCGTTTGGAAGAAAATCGTGTACGAATTTCGTGGGGGCGATCGATTATGACTCCGGAACAACGTATTCAATCAAGTTCGACTTGCTCAGTACAAGCTAATGTTCGAAATAATAAATAACTTTGAACGTGGACAAAAAAGACGGCCAACCAACACAATCATTAACGAACGTTTGGCGTTCAGGTACGATCCAACAGTCGATTACGCATCGGATATGGCCAACTTCGGTACTATAAGCACTGTTTGTCAATATGTTGTTGAATATGTTGTGCGATCGGAAACGTAAAATTGACACCGCCACCAGAGCCATTGGCATCATTGCTTTCTGGCGAAGATACTCGATCGAAGCATTTCTTGGAAAACATACAAAAATATAACAGTTCCTTCCAAATGACTTCATATGGGGCGAATATTATCAAAACACGAGGATTTAACCTTTCGTTTAGTGTAAATTCTTTTGCGAATGCAAATATTACAGATTTACGAAAGAGCTTCAACGAAGGAAAACATTACACAAACTCAAGAAATTGTGTTTGATTTTATAGATTCAAGGACAAATTCACCATCGTGCAGGAGCATTGTTACCCGCCGTGAATGCTGATCACAAATTTCTTCAAATTTATTTCCTTTGAAATTCTGATGATGAAATTAATCGGCGTTGTGAGTTAAAGTGCATTGTATTTATTTATTTATTTGTACAATTATAATCAATCACACCGTAAGCTTTGGAAAGCTTATAATATGGTATAATATACGAAAAACATTTGATAATTTTATTTTTATATTATTTACTTATTCTACTTTTAATTTTAGACAAGAATTTATTTATGGAAAGATTTAGGAAAGATCTTTAGGAAAGATTTTTTAAAGAAAGAAAGAAAGAAAGAAAGAGATACTGATCTTGATTGCAGCAAATTTGATCTCATTCCTGCTGATAGTATTCGGCAAGCTTAATTTTGAACTGTTTTGTGCTACTGGCTTTCTGAATGCTGGCGGGGAGCGAGTTCCAGAGCCCTACGGAATAGATAAAAAATTGACGTTCTGACAACAAGCTTTGGTGTTTAAAAGGCTTAATGTTCATATTTCTTTGTGAATGGGAAAGTTGTAGTCTGTTGTGGAGGTAACTTGGCTCCGATGTTAAGATTATTTTATTTAATAGAGTTAGCGTGCGAAAGTCTAGTAGGCGATTGAATAGCATCCCACAGAACTTCCTCACGAAACCAGATACATGGTCGCGAGGTTTGAGTCTGAAAACATATCTTACTACATTATTGAATAATACTTTTAGTTTTTGTCGACTGGCCGAATCACAGTTTGAGAAAATTTCACATCCATAAAAGAGGGTCGGGAGCAAATAGGATTTGACTAGGAGACACCTTGTTGATCGAGGAGTAAAACTCTGGGTGCACCATAACATGCGAAGCATACCGTACACCCTACTTACAGTATGATTGATATGGTCATTCCACGTTAAAGAGTTGTTTAATATTACTCCCAGATTCTTTGCGTTGCTAACAAAGCCAATGTTAGCACCAAGTAGGTGAACTTTTGGTAACGCAGACGTATCGATGTATTTCCTAGACAGCACTAGACACTTTGATTTTGCGGGGTTCAGACGAAGACCATTTCCGGCCGCCCACTTGCCCGCTTTATCTAGATGTCGGTTCAATGAAGAGATGCATTCGCTTATGCAGTCATTTTCGCATGATAAATTGATCTGAACGTCGTCTGCATACATGTGTATATTGCAGTCATTTAGAGATTCCGGCAGGTCATTGATGTATAGCGAGAAGAGTAACGGACTTAGAATAGATCCCTGTGGGACGCCGCATTTTATGGGTAGAGGATTAGATCTTAAACTATTAATATGAACCGACTGACTCCTAGATTTCAGAAATGACTCAATTAGATTTGTTGCGGAAGACGAGAATCCGAAGATTTTTGATAGTTTAGAGAGCAATATTTGGTGGACCAGGGTGTCGAACGCTTTCGAGTGGTCGAGCAGCACTAGAAACACCACTTGTTTTGAGTCGAGCGCCTGTCGAATATCTTCTATAGCAGCAAGTAATGCCGTCACACATCCGCGCTTGGGTCTAAAGCCTGACTGATAATTGCTGAGAAGTGTATGGTGGTTGCAGAAATTTCCTATTTGTCTGTGCATGATTGATTCGACCACTTTGGAAAAATAAGGCAATATGGCGATTGGTCGGAATTCTCCATTTGCTTTTGGTATTGGGATTACTTTTGCTACCTTCCAAAGGGCTGGGAAACGCGACGAAGAAAAGATCGTATTTACAACATGCGTAACAGAGGGTAGTATATAAGGGAGAAGGGCTTTAAAAAAAATTGGATCAACACCATCATTGCCCATCGCATTGGACTTGATAGAGAGAATGCTATCCAGAACATCTAATTGGCTTACGGAGGAGAAATTAAAATTGTATTCGGTTTTACGCGCGAGGCTATGGTTAAAATTGCAATCCGATAGTTGTTGAGGTACATTTACAAATATATGGTTGAGTTCGTTGCAGTCCATATCATATCTCTCCATTTTATTCGCGCAATTGACAATTCCGGCTTCCCTTATTCGAGCCCACGCTTGCTTACTGTTGATAGCTGAAGCAAATTTATTTTTATAAAAATTTCTCTTGACTGACTTAATCTCTCTTACCACCTTCCTCCTTAAGTCTGCGTACGTATTAAAAAGTACAGGTAATCTATACTTTTTCCATCGACGGTAAGCTACGTCGCGTTGAGAAATAAGTGAACTAATTCCGTTGTTGAACCACGACCTGTTCGGGTGCTTAAGGCGTCGTGTCTTTAGTGGAACGTGTTTATTGTAAAGGTTTAGTATCTGACTTTGGAGCAGACATACTTTGTCATCAACATCGGGGATATTATGAACCAATTCCCAGTCAATATTTTCTGTTTCCGAACGGAGTTCTGTATAATTGATATTCTTAAAGTCGCGATATGTAACTGGGATGGCCTTATAGGTGAAGGTAAAGTTGTATTTTAAAAATATTAAGTCATGTTTGGAGAAAGCGGGGGCGGATAGCTGATCATAGAGTGTAATTTTTTCTCGATTGTCTACCAAAAACAAATCTAGTAGCGTTTGACTATTGTCAGTATAATGTGTTGGCTCCGTTCTGTTCACAGGTGTTAGTCCAAGGCTACAAAAATTCGCGGTCAGGTGGTTATCTTTTATAATATTGCAGTTGAAATCCCCTGCGATTATTATGTTTCTATAGGAAAGCGCTATTCGTTCTATATCCTGAATTAGTGGAGAAATATCCGTCGAGTTGTTACATCTGTATACGCTACCTAGCAACAGCTTATCATATTCAGATGCAATTTCTATGAAAACATACTCACTTCTAGATTCTGATGTAGATTTAAAGAGAAGTCTGCTGGATATTTTGTTCTTTATAAATATAGCAGCACCGCCGGCGTGACCATGTCTGTCGGCGCGAAATATGCGGTACTGGTGTAGATTAAAGATATCGTCATGCATATAGGTATTCATCCAAGTCTCGGATATGCAAATGACATCGACGTTGGAATATTCAAATATTCGTCTGAATTCGTCAATCTTGTTGCATAAACTTTGTGCGTTTATATGGCAAACGCTTAAGCCCGTCTTTTGCTTACCCAGAATCTGAATCATATTATGTTTACTGGGCTCTGATCTCGTGCCCCGCTTGTGTATCAACCTAATGTTTAAATAAGAGTAATTTTAGCGAGCCAGCAGCTGACTTAAAACAGTTATAGGCAGATCTTGCAGCGAAAATAATAGTGCAATCAGGAGAGATGAAGTAATGAGAGAATAAGTAGAAGGAATTAGATGAAAATGAAAGACACACAGCGAAAATAATAATGCAATCAGGAGAGATGAAGTAATGTGAGAATAAGTAGAAAGATTTAGATGCAAATGAAAGACACACAGCGAAAATAATAATGCAATCAGGAGAGATGACGTAATGAGAGAATAAGTAGAGAGAATTAGATGAAAATGAAAGACACAGGACGGACGCAAGTATTAGTATTAATAACTGGGCAAGCCAACCGTTCGTTGGATTAATTCGCTTAAGGCCAGCGTACCATAATTGGGACCGCAACGCGGACATAATAAATTATAATTTTACTATTTAGCAGAACGATTATTAAGATACTAATTGTGTTATGTATTTTAACTATTGACTACGTCATGTGTGTATTTTCCTTTCGGCTATGGCCTTTAAGGTATGTTCATCATAAATTGTAATTGCGGCCTCATCTGAAGTTTTTTTAATCCTAACTGATCCCTGTTGTGTGAAGGCCGATGCTAGAAGTTTTCTTTGCTTGAGCTTTACTGCCAGTTGTAAAAGAACTCGGTTACGGGGAGTTAAACTCTCGTTGACATATATGGGCTTGTCGAAGTTCAGGCCAACATCCTGAAGACATAGTCTTCTATTCACCGATTTGCGGAAGATTGCCAAAGATCTGAGTACAGCGTTTCTATCATTCGACGCCTGGAACTTTAGTATTACAGGCGGGTCGTGGTTGCTTTTTTTTTGCTTTAGCCGTTGGATAGATGACATTGTCGGCGGTTTACACATGGCGGTGTGGCATAACTGGTTGAACATAGATTTGAGGTTTTCATCCGGCAGTACAGGTACTCCAAAAATTACAGCATCAGTGGTGAGCTCAGGTCGTTCGATCGCGTCACACCGGGCTGTCAGATCAGCAAGGTCTTTATCAGTAGTGGGATTGGGAAGCTTCAGAAGACGTTCCTCGATGCTCGCGATCCTTTCTTCCTGTTCAGCAGCTTGATCATCCAGACGGGCCACCGTTTGTTCCAGTTGTGAGCGCATATCATTCAGCGTCTTCTCAAATTCACCCAGGCGATTCGAAAGAATTTCCTCTACTGACGACATTTTTGTGGCGATTTCGTTTAAGCGGGTTAAGATCTCATCAGTGTGTTTTTGAAGCCGCTCTTCGAGTTGAAAAACGCTGAGAGCTTTAGGCGCGTTGTTGGTAGAGTGAGAGACCATTGGCGATGAAGCTGCTGTATTGGTGAGTAGACGATTGCGAGTATTCATATTTGTTGTTGGTTAGTGTTTATCGATACCAAATGTTTTATTGTTGGGAAATAGTGATATTGTTGGGTAGAACCGTTATATATAGAAAGACTATTTATTGTAGACTAAGTTAGCGAAGTGGAAAAAGTTTTACAATAGCAATTGTTTAATAGAACAGAATGCGCGATTTAATACACTTCATTAATTGCTAAGTGTTAATATGCGAGGAACTATTAACCACTGTTTTTAACGCAATAAGTGGATGAGACGCGCAATTCTAATTTAGCACCTTGCCGAGCACAGAAAACACGTCCGACTACTCCATGTACACTGTAAAATGTACTTTAATCTGTGTATTTAATTTAATAAAGTCATGATCGTATTAAAATTTTTCAATTCAGATATTATATTTGGGCGAGACGAAGTTCGTCGGGTCAGCTAGTTTATTAATAAATATAAATGTACTATTTCCAAAATTGAAAATTAGTGATTAATCATTAGCTTAATTGAATTGATTTAATTTTCCTGAAAGCTAAATAGTTCCAGTATTTGAATATATTTATTATATTATATGCGTGATGTATATATGTACATAGACCAGACAAATTTTTTCGGCTTCAGCGTTTCATTTGCAACGGGATTTGAACTAGCAACTTGATTAATTCAAATAACCATGTTATTTAATTTTTTTTACTAATTGCCAAGGCAGACGCCATTTTTGTTAGAACTGAATATAGAATTGCTATAACATAATTTCAGAATTTTTCGATAGGTGGACAGTGCTCAACCATTCCATAGTAATAAGCATTATTTCAAATTTTTTCTTTAAATGGATCAAATATTTTTGTAAAGCCAATATGACATTTTCTTTGCAATGTCGCTGTATGTACATATGTATTTGTCTTAAGGTTCATTTAATCTCTTTGTGGCGTATAGTAATATAAGGTTGCGGCGGTACAGTGAATAGCCGAATGATAAAATCTTTACATAAACTATATAAAATGTGACTTAGACATTCTGACATTCTGAGAAGTGAATATCAGCTATTTAATTATATAATAAATCTCATCAGTTCATACAAAAAAGATCAGAAAGACCTTGTATTAATCGTACTTAGGAAATAATTATATAACTTAATACTTATACTTATAAATATATATAACTTCTTAGCACATAAGTTCATCATCTTTACAATATATTAATACAGAGAACCACCAAATACATTTACAATACACTACTGCACTTATAATAAATTAAACTGAACCTTGCCAATCATGCCACCACACCATGCCCCATCCCCAGCCATTCCGCCACCACCCCAAATTCTAAAATTAGAATTACAGGAAGAAGCAACATTTGTCGTATACTTGGGTAACAGCGACAACCAAGACTGATCCCCGGGTGTACTTAAATATCTGAAGGATTCCGTTTTAAATCTAGCAACCTCTATGTTCTCACTGAGCCCAATTGGCCTACCATTCCAAAGTGTAATAGTCCTTACCACATAGGACCGTTCCATAATTTGGGAAGAAAAACGCGGCAATGTAATATTCGACAAGCGCTCTGAACACTCAAAATCAAGTTTTCTATATAAATACTCAGGTTCCTGGAATTTAACCACTTTGAACATTAACATCAGAACCCTGTGTTTAAAGAGCGTATTAAGATCTTTGCCAATCATCTTCGCAGGTTAATACCACAGACAAATAATATACAGATGCCAAATGCAAAACAAAGAAATGTCGAAAAATGTTGCGATTACAAGCTAGTCGATTACCAATGGCTCTCCAAAACGCTAGTTATATAATAGTTTTGACATTGAAGTTAGGTGCGGTCATGACTGAAAGTAAAAAAGTACACACAAAGCAAAGGCAACGCGCGGATATAGTTCAAGTTCAGCAACTCAAGCAGAGATTCGGTCAGGAGGTTAGGTGCTCTGTTAGCACGACAGATTATATGTATATTATATTATACTAGCTGACCCGGCAAAACTTGGAAGGCCAAAAGCCACTACACAGCGTGAAGATCGAGTTTTGGAACGAATGTGGCTTCGAAATCGGTTTCAAACAGCTAGGGAATTAAGGAGAGACCTTCAGGTCAACCTCGGAATGGAGATCAGCAAAAGAACTGTCCAAAGACGCCTAAAGGATATGGGTCTTGAAGCTCCGCGGCCTGCCAAAAAACCGCTCTTAACAGCGGCTATGAAAATAAAACGGCTGGAATGGGCCAAGCAACATCAGGAATGGACAGATCTCGATTGGCGGAATGTCATATTTTCCGACGAATCAAAATTCAATTTGATTGGGCCCGATGGAAAGGCCACAATTCGAAGAAGGGCGAAGGAACGTTAATCCGATGAATGCATTCTACGAACTGTGAAGCATTCACCATATGTTATGGTATGGGGATGCATCACTTATCATGGAGTTGGACAAATTTTGATGCTGGAGGGCTCCGTGAATGCTGAAAAATATAAAACCATTATTCAAGAAGGCTTAATTCCCACGATCGATGAGTTGAGCTGCCACGTTGAAAACCCAGTTTTTCAAGACGATAGTGCACCTTGCCACCGAGCTCGTTCTGCAAGTAAATTTTTAATTTACTTGGATTAAAATGGATTGTAATGATCATTCTGTATTCTCAGGTAACACAATTGAAAGAAAATCTTTGTATAACATCAATGTCGTGGCCAGGAAACAGCCCTGATCTAAATATTATTGAAAATTTATGGGGAATAATGGGGCGTAAAATCCAAGAGAAATCCCCGAAAAGTGTTCAGGAGCTCAAAAATATTATCAATGAAGTGTAGTACGATGAAGGAATCGCAAACCAAATTATAAAACTCTACGATTCAATTCCCAGGAGAATAGAAGTTGTATTGAAGGTCAAAGGAGGCACAACGAAATATTAAAAATAATAAATTTAAAAAAAAAAACCAAGCATACAAATTGGGTATTCCAAGAATATTTAATAATAATAAATTTTAAAACCCCACGAAATTCAGCTCTTTTATTTTTTTTTTACCTTTTTTGTAATAGGCTGTAGAATATATTATTTTTGCTTTTTCCCGCTTTTTTAACGGAAATCTACCTGCCGGTCAAACCCAACCTTTTTGCTAAGTGATTTTTCACAGGTAGATGCTATAGGAATTACATAATATATAAAAAATACAACCGAGCAGGCAGCTTTCATTGTTTTATTGAATATTCCACGAAGAAAAAGAAAATCGTAGTGCGGCGTTTTTTTTTGGCATGGGGTGTATAAATTCTGTTGTGAGTAAAGTATGTTACACGTAACGAAATTTAAAATTATCTGCTCCGTATGTTCATATTTTGACGTTTTTTATTGTAAACTCGACTGTAGATCAGCGATGTCCAAACGCACACTATCAAATTTTGAGTGTGTATTGGAAATTTTTTTCACTTAGCACTGAGAAAAATATATGCGCTGAAACACAAAGCATGAATTTTTTTGGATTTTTTATTTCTTTGCACGCTAGATATTTGGATTATTCCAGCACATTGTGATTGAAGCATAAGATCAGAAATTAATTTTTCAATGAGTAGTGTATAGGTAATATTTTATAATATATTACAATATTGCATTATCTGCAATAATATTTTATAATATAAAGTAGAAAATGCAATAATATTTTATAATATATAGTAGATAATGCAATAATATTTTATAATATGAAGTAAATTGAATATTGCAATAATAATTTTTAATTAAAGGGAAAATTTACATAAACTTTGTCATAAAGACAAACAACGATAATGTTTTGTGTGTAGCAAAATCAAACAAGCGAAGCATACAGTCCTATCTCGTCGATGACTCGCAGGCTACTGACGAGATTTCGCCAAACGCTCATAATGTATACATATTATGCCAGCAAAAACTTGAGTAGCCACATAGCTGCTCTTAGACACCGCTGCTCTAGATCTAAATCTGAGCTTAAGATTGTGTTTAATACCACTGTGCGTTATGTTTATGGTCTAAAGAGATATGACCACGTATGGGCTTTATTCTTGGTTACGATATACATACATATGTAATTATTTGAAAGCAAGAAATTGTCTTTCTCCTAGTTAATCTACGCCGGTAGTTCTTCTTACTCATGTAAAAAAAGTTACCACTAGGTCTGCAAGAGGCGTAAATTTCATAACTTCGCTCCTAATATACAGAGAAACAGGCAAACTATTTTTCGTTAGCACTATTCAATTGTGGATTCCTTAGAACTTAATACTAAATGTGAATCCAATAAAGCAAAGTTTAGGTGGTTCATCTTTCAATACTTTTGTTGTTAACTCTTATTAATATCTTCCTAATCTCTACATATATTCTCACATTGCAAAGTTGTGAAATTTATTTAGTGAGATAAGGTAAATTTGTTTCTTCTATTTATTTATTTATTTTCATATATATATGCACAATAAGAGCATGGCTCTTTTAACGTACAACGAATGGTTTATGTTAACAGATTTAGGTATATATTCTTAAGAATTCTTACATACATATATTCTTAAGAATCTAGTTATTACTAAAAAAAACAAAAATAACAAGGAAGAAGAAAATTAATACTATAAAGAGTTATGGAAAAAAGAACACAGAGTAGAGTAGTGGAGAGCTGAGAGGAAAGTGTGGAGGTAAGCTGAGCAGCAGAAGTTAGTCAGACATGTAATTCAGAACAGCATCCCTAAAACGTGTCCCATGGGAGATAGTTTTCAACGTTTGTGGTAAGGAGTTCCACAATCTTATGGCATTCACAAAGAAGAATCTAGATGAAATTCATGTGCTAAACCTAGGGATTATTAGCAGGTTGTTTCTGCTCAATTGACCAAACCTCAGTTTTTTATAAAGATACATTGGTTTTTTTGTAAGCAAAAGTTTATGCAGAAAGATACAATTTCTTGCGTTGAGATAACTTATTATATCACAGCCGAGAATGCTTTTACGAAACTGAGATATGTGGTCATATTTACGCAACCCATAGACATACCTTGTGGCACAATTAAATGCAATTTCCCATTTCAATTGCGACCGCGAGTCTAGTTTGCTATATACCACCTCTGAGTAGGTGATTAAGGGTAGTACTAATTGAAGAATTAGTTTACGTTTGGTCTCGACGGGTATAAACTGAGCTGAGAATCTTATGTTTCGAAGAATATAATACATTTTTCCAACTAAGCCATTAACATGATCAGTACATGTAAGGGAAGAATTAATTGTGAAACCTAGACTAACAGCACAGCCAACAATTTTCAATCTGTTATCACCTATTACAAGATCAAGTATCTGGAGACCGGCAACACATATGACTTAGAGGCTTTAAGTTGAAGACCATTGCAACTGGCCCAGTTACTAATTCTTGAGAGGTCCTCATTTAATTTGCAGGCAAGGTTTTCCATGAGATTAGTGCTACTTGATAGGTTTAGCTGTACACCATCAGCATAAGCGTGAAGTGCAGAATGTTTACAGACGACAAAAATGTCATTGAGAAAGAGAGAGAATAGTAGTGGTCCAAGAACTGAGCCTTGAGGGACATCACTATGCACTGACGCATAAGCTGAAAAGGCACACCCACACCTAACTCTTTGTAAGCGTCCGGTTAAGTAATTGTTCATGAAACGTACAGCATTGTTACTAAAGCCAAACAAATACTTTAACTTTATACACAGAAGAGAGTGACTTACAGTGTCGAAGGCTTTGGAAAAGTCGAGTAAACATAATAACGTCAATAGACCACCATCGTAAGCTGGTCGCATATCATCTAACATTTTGAGAGTGGCAGTAGCAGCTGTGGCTAGAGCGGAAGCCAGACTGAGCAGATGCCAGTAGGTTATTATCTTGAACATATTTATTGATTTGATTGGCAATGAGAGACTCCAGAACCATTGATAAGGACAGGATGCTAATAGGTCTAAAATCATTTGGCTCATTTGCAGTTGGTTTTTTGGCAATAGGGACAACTATGGCTACCTTCCATACTGATGTAAAGGTGGAGGACGTAAAGCAGTGGTTAAAAATATAAGCTAGCGGACTCACTATTAAAGAAGCAATAATTTTTAGAAATTTAATGCAAATACCATCTTCACCGACAGCATTTGATTTTATCTTCATTAAGGAAATTCCAACGTCGGCTTCACTGACTGAAGCAAAATCAAATGTATTTTGCGTATAATGGTCATAGGCAGAAATCGAGTGAGTGCTATTGTTTGAGATAAAATTAGTGCTCAAGTAGTTATTAAGTTCATTAGGATCAAGTGCACATGTAGAGGATTCTTTCGCACAAATGCCAAACTTATTTAGGTTCCTCCAAATAATCTTGGAAGGTAAGGGACTATTAAATTTTTTACTGAAGTATTTAGCTTTAGATTGCCTAGTTATCAAATTAGCCGCATTTCTAGCTCGCCTATAGTTTTCCCACCTATATGGACTAGGGTCTTTTTTCCACATGCTGTGTAGTTTGTTCCGCTTATTAATGGCTTCCTGTACACGAAATGAGAACCAAGGACAGGATATGTTTCTGATAGTAACAGTTCTGACAGGCACATGCTTAAGAAAAAGATTATTGATGTTTCTCATAAGGAAGTCAAGCTTATCGTCAACAGTAGGAAAAAACCAGGTTTGATTCCACGAAACGGAGGTAAGATCACACGAAAGCTCAGTATAGTTAATGGAATTAAAGTCATGGTAAGAAAAAGTCTTCGAAATAACGGTACGCGATATATTGATATTTAAAGTGCAAAATATTAAGTCATGGTCAAATAAAAAAATAAATTTGGTCAAACAACAGCACTGAAGACTTATCACAAACAATAAAGTAGTCCAGCAAGCTAGGAGAATCTTTATCAGAGAACCGCGTTGGCTCAGTGCAATTGAGATACAGATAAACCTTGCCTTGAGACGTCATACATGCACCTAGATAAGCTATCGTTACACAGCAAGTTTACATTGAAGTCACCACATAGTACAAAATAATTGAAGTTAATTGACAAATCGGACAAAAAATTAAACAGAGTGTCAAGGTTATTATATTTACTGGGGTTGTACACACATGTTATACAAATTTTTATTGTGTTGTCAGAAATGCTGATGCTTAAATATTCAACATTAGTCTGTTCAGATTTAGTCACCATAGCTGACTTCAACGTATCGCGAACATAGATGGCAACACCTCCTCCTTTCCTATTCTGCCTGTCATTTCTAAATAATTTATAATTTTTAATGTCGTACAGCGAGCTGTTATTGTCAGGGACAAACCAAGTTTCAGACACACATAGAACATCAACAGACGAATCCTCAAACACATATCTCAAGTAGTCAATTTTTTTAGAGTTAAGGCTCCTGGCATTAAAATGAGTAACTTTAAGACCAGCATGTCGGTCGCACATCGCACTCACCAGAGACGTATTGCAAATACCAGAATAGCGATCACAGAAGTCGTCCATTAGTACGACCATAAGAATAACACGAGATAGGAACGCAAGTAATAAACACAAAGACCACAACAGGTGATCAGCAATCCTCCACACATATAAGTTTCGAAATATGTGTAATAGCTAAAGTAGAGACAAGGAAAACAAGACAAGAGAATAATAAATAATTAAGAGCTAAGTAAAAGAAAGGTAACTGAATATTTATAAAGTAAAGAGAGTAACTATTCACTTCCATCATTTCTATCATCTTCTGCAGCACTCGCAATAGTAATGAGCTCATCAATGTTCTTGACTATAAAGCTGTCTCCATGCATGAGTTTTCTGACGATAACCGATCCTCTCTTCGCAAAGACAGAGTGCAGTTGCTTATTACGCTTTAACTTAAGAGCTTGCTGAAAATGTTGCCTTTACCCTTGGACAGACTTTCATTAATAAAGAAGCTGGCTGCAGAGCTCAACCTGACGTCATTTAGTGTCAGCGTAGTGTTATTGGATCGTCTATAAATACCAGCGCATCGAAGTACTTGATCTCTTTCATAGCCGCTGGAGAATTCGAGGATAATCGGCGCTGGTCGAATTCGCTCTTTGACTTTGTTTTTTGAAAAATTATGCACACGGAATATACTCTTGAGTGGAGGAGGCCTACAGCCCACAGTAAAACAAATTTTATTGTACAAAGCCGTTAGGTTTTCTTCACTTCTCTCCGGAATTCCGTGTATCACAGCGTCGGAAGCAACTTCTTTTCGTTCAAGGGCGCCGATTTTGTCGTTCGCTTTACTCAGGGCCTCGCCAAGCGAAGCAATTTCTGCAGTTTGCGATAGGCTGCCAGTTTTAACCTTCTCCATTCGATCGACAATCTCACAAACGCTATTTCTGATTTCAGCAATATTTTTTACCCAGTTTTTTCCAGCTCCTCAATTTTACTAATGAAATCAGCACGAAGCTTCATTATTTCATCCTTGAAGCCACTAAGCAGCCTTTCCGTGTTTTTTTGAATTCGTTCATCAAACTGATGGACGGTGAGAACATTGTTACCGCCGCCACTGTGCGCTGGAGAGCCACTGGGATTAGGTGACAACAGGTTTTCAGCGTTTGCACTCTTTTGCAGTCTAGTTGTTATTGCACTCATTATTCTGTACTCGTATGTAAGGCAGTAGCAGAAAAAGGCGGGAAAAACCTCAGATCGAACATTTTTGTCAAAGTTTTAGTTTATATTAAGTAATAATTAACCGCACTTTAGCTTTTCAATATTTAACTTAAATCAACAGATCCGCGTAAATATGGTACTATTTATCAAAAGAAATCTGTTTATCTCGAAAAACTATACACTTGAGCCTGAGATATTGACGAGCACTTAAATCAACGTCTACTCTGAATCACACATGATTTCTCAATCATGTCTAGTAACATTTTAGTCTAGTAACATTAATGTATTTCGATATGGTGCATATAAAAGAGATTAATTTAAATGCCGAATAAAAAATAATTGAAAATGAAGTGAAATGTGCACGGCAGCCACCCTCGTTTTTTCACACTGACACTGTTGACGTACCGACTTCAGGCGAGTTGGGTTGCACGCTGTTTTATGAATACACTGCGCAAAATGTTTAATAAGGAATGGAAAAATTTCTTCTTGTTTTCTGAAAGTAATTTAGGCGAACACCATGTCCGATTTGTTGACCAATATTAACTACTACATCGCTCCCATTAATGTTGTTCTTTTTATACCCTACACACGAAGTGATGAGGGTATATTCACTTACTGCTTCCGTTTGTAACGCATTAAAGCAGGTGTGACAGGTATAGAAAAGTATATATATTCTTGATTAGCGTGACCTCCTGAGTCAATTTAGCCATGTCCGTTCGTCTGTCTGTCTATCTGTGAAAATCACGAGTACAAGAGAACGAATAGAGATATCTTAATCAAACTTGGCACGAATATTGTCTATCATTAGAACGAATTTGCGTTTGAAATTTTGTCCAGAAGTCCTCTGTGTCTGACCAAAACAGACTACCATAAAAGGGCGTGGTCCGCCCACTAATTAAAAAAAACTCGATTACAGGAGCACGAATAGAGATATTTTCATGAAATTTGACACGAATATTGTCTTTCATCACAGGCTATTTGAGATTGAAAATGGAAAAAATCAGACCTTTGCCACGCCTAATTTCTAAGTTCAAGTGTGTAGGGTATATGAACTTCGGCCAGGCCGAAGTTAACAATCTTTTATTATTCATTATTATTCATTTATTCAGTATTCCCTTTGTACAAAATAATTAACTAAAACTAAGGATAACATGAAATCTTATAATATAGAGAATAAAGTAGTGACATTCTTATAACTAGTATAGTGTTAATGTCACATCAAGCTTAAAAATAATATTAAAAATTCCGGAGTGAGCAGCAGAAAGGCAAATGAAAGGAATTTAAGCAACGAAAACAAAAAGTAAATAAAGTCGAAGGAGAGATTTAGTTAAAAATAAAAAAAAACTTATTCTAAGAAGCAAATTGCAGCAAGATTTCAATTTCTTTATGGTCGTGTTCAAATAGCCAAAGCTTAATTCTCCTCAAGAAGGACGTTCTGTTGCGAATTGCCCTTATTTCTCTAGGAAGTTGATTAAATAGCTTACAGGACATAACTAAGCAAGAATTTCTAAAAACTGTAGTGCGAAAATTAGGTACAGCGACCCTTCGTAAAGCAAAACTACGTAGATTACGATTATTAGGAATATGGCTAACCAAGTAACCACTTCTGTTGAAAAAAATTTCCAAAACTTTATAACAGTATAAGTGTCTAAGGGGAAGAACATGTAGAAGTCGAAAAAACTCTATAGAGTGCTCAGAACGATTCGCATTGAAGATTTTCCTAATCACACACTTTTGTAAGACAGCAAGTTTTTGTAGTTGATTACGATAGGATCCGCCCCAACAACTAATCCCATACTGTAACTTGGAATGAAATAAGCCATAGTAGATTGTTTTAAGCAAACTAATAGAACAGTACTTTCGTAAACTAAAAAAGTACCGAATCGCAGAGAGAAAATATTGTTTTAATTGTGAGATATGCTCAGACCAGTTTAAGTTTTGATCAATTGTTACACCAAGATATTTAAAGTGCTCCACCACATCTATTATAAAACAGGCCGGATCACAAAACAATTTTTCGTTATAAGGCAATTGGCTATGTACAGTACATGCCCTACTGAATAATTTGTGTCTAGCGCATTTTGGCGAATGGAAAATAATATCAATGTCAGGGGGCTGATGCTTACACAAACTGAAAAACATCAATTTGGTTTTCTTACTAACAAGGAGTTTGTGTTTCGCAAACCAAATTCTTATTAGATGTAAATCATGATTTAGATCAGTAAATAAGTTTAAAGGACTGTTCGCACAATACGCAAAACCTAAATCATCCGCAAAGGCAGTCAGTGATCCCTTATAAGATAGAGCGAAAATAGAATTTAAGTAGATTAGAAATAAAATAGGACCCATAACAGAGCCCTGTGGTACACCTAAATTAAGAGTACGTGAGCTACTTAAAGTATTCCTAACTTTTACTCTTTGATATCTGTTCTTTAAATAAGATTCAAACCAATCGAGGATAAACCCACGAAACCCAGCTTTGTGCAATTTGCTAAGGAGGATACTATGATCGACCATATCAAATGCTTTGGTTATGTCTACAAAAAGACCGGCACAACTCTTATTGTCGTCAATACCACTGTATATTGTAGAACAGAAATTAAGAAGGGCATCTTCAGTTGACAGTCCTACTCGAAATCCAAATTGCATCATACTGAAAAATTTTGAGTTGTGAAGGAATTCCAAAACTCTACTCTTAATTGCTTTTTCAAATACTTTAGAAATAGATGACAACAAGGAAATGGGTCTGTAATTATTTTTATCTGTTTTGTTACCCTTTTTAAAAAGGGGAATGACTATGGCGCATTTCAGCATGCTAGGAAAAATACCAGTGAAAATACTAGTATTAAACAAGTGTGCTAATATGTCTACTATGTTAAAAGCAACTCTTTTGAGTATGTTGTTTGAAATACCATCAATGCCATGGGAGTTCGAATTTTTTAAAGAGGCAATAATACTAAACAGTTCAAAACTAGTAACAGGACGAAAGAAAAAACTTAGATTATTGCTCACATCTTCCAGGTGCTCAACATCAGCATAGTTAAGACAATTAGCGCAAATGTTGTCAGTACAGGACTCATTACCAATAGAACAAAAAAAGGCATCTTTTCTTTCTGGTTTATGTTTGTGTTTGATGTGAAATATTGAAATTTTATTTATATTTTTATTTTTTAACAAATGCAGAATCATTTTCGGGGTCAGCCATCTTTGATTTATGACCGTTTGAAGTTCAAATAAATGGTACTAATAAAAGGCACTTCTCTCAGAAACTTTTTTTTATTTCAATTTTTTTACTAGAAGCACTGTTTTAGTGTTTTTATTCGTTCCTAGGGGACGATAACAATTATAATTTTAGATAGATGGGTAAGGGCACAGAATAAATAGTATACAGAAGTTGCATCTCGTACAAAGCAAATTTTGTTTGTGGGTTCCAATATTGAAACCCTAGCCACCAGAGAGTAATCGTGCAATCGTTTTTTTCTCGGCTATTAACATATACACGACAGCATCCATCGTTTTTTCACACCGACATTCGCGATCGTTCCTATAAAGAGCAATCAGTCGACGTACAGACTTTAAGCAGGTATATCGTACCACGCTATTGTATGAATGTACTGTGAAAAATGTTTAATAAGGAATGAATCACTTTTTGTTTTTTGAAAATAATTTAGGCGAACCACAATGTCTGATTTGTTGATCAATATTGACTACAATATCATTCCCATTAATGTTTATGATTCTTTTTCCCTTTTTTTTTATTGACGCGCCGGCCGTGCTTCCACCTTTTCAGCTCTCTCATAGCTTCCACGGTGTTTGATCTTCCTCTCAGCTCTTCCGCCCCTACCATAAGTTGGAGTTAATGAAAAACCAGTAAGAAAGTTATATTCGGCCTGGCCGAATCTTAGATACACTACACCTAAAAGTTTTGAAAAAAGTGCCGCAGCTAGGGTGGGGCGGGGTTGGAGGTCTCTCTGGTCACTCTGGGCGGCACAATGTCGGGGGCGGCAGTTGTGGAAATCAAGTAGGGACTTATTGAGTTCTAGGCATTTTTAGGGCTACAAGTTGATTAACCGTCCCGGGCTCCATGAGACCTAGCTACGCCTCTGTATAAATAGTAGGCGTGGTCATCCTTTTTCAAAACAAACTACCTTAGTAGCTTTATTATTGTGTTCATTTAAACTTTATTTCCGTGGTAATAAACTTGTTTTCATACTGCTATACTGTATATGTAGTGTAAAAGTGTTTGATGTAATAATGTTGTTTTGTAAAACAAGTTGTTATCTAAAGTTTTATTTAGGAAGTTTGTATATTTAACAATATAACACTCGTTTGCCTGCGTAACCTAAAAGTGGGCGGATCACGCCCATATTTGGCATATTAACGGATAATGCTACTTTATACCAAGGAATGATTGTTGTAGGAATGAATTTTGTTGTAATAGCTCAGAAACGAACGCTGATATCACATTTTTAATAAAAAATAGGTGGTCGTGGACCGATTTTGCCCATTTTCAATACCTGCACACCACAAGAAACAATGTTTATGCAAAATTTCATCACGATATCTTTACCGGTTCTCCTGTGATCGTGATTTCAACAGACAGACAGAGAGACGGACGGACATGGCTAAATCGACTCAGGAGGTCACGTTGATCAAGAATATATATACTTTCCTATACCTATCGTCTCTATTTCTATGCGTTACACATTTCGTTACAAAGTGAATATACCCTTACCTTGAGGTGTAGGGTATAATAAGTGCTTGGATTTGAACCAGTACGAAAAGAATAATGTGATTCTGCTCATGGATGAAATGGTGATTAGAAGGGAATTGCGATACAATTCCAAATTAGATTTAGTCCATGGGTTTGAAAGGAACCATATTGGTAAACAATTATGTGTTTTTATGATCAAATCAATGTTTTTAAACTGGGCGCTTATATTTAATTATTTTGTTTCCAAAAATGGACTTTTTGCCAATATACTAAAAAAGATCCTTTTACTAACTTTAACATTTTTGAACAGTTTTAGCATCATAGTTAAAGTTTTAACTTGTGACCAAGGGTCCTCTAACAGGAATTGGGAGATACTTTCGAAATACCCTATTTTATGTATAATGACAGTAAAATTTTCTATCAAAATGAAATACCGCCGTTGTTGACCCAAAGTGCCGCCAATATTTATTTTTTCTCTCTAGTTTTTTTTTACTAGAGCACTACAATTAACCAGTAACTCCTGTTGATGATGCGCATAGCTATGCAATGTAAAATATCAAACTTTCAAGGGAAGATAACCAAAATACAGAAATCTAAAGCTTGAAACAACATTTTTTAAACACCATGTGAATTCACTACGTAGTCTAGCAAAACAGATGTACGCACACATAAACCTTTTTTATGCTTGCTCTCTCGTTGCTTCTCTTTGTTCGTAATTGCTTTTCTCTGCTCACGTTTGCTCTCTCGTTGTTTGATCTTCCCCTCAGTTGTTCCGACGGCACCATAAAGTGAAAGGTATCGCAGTCCTAGATGCAACATCTGTATACTATTTATTCTGTGGTAACGGGTAGTACCCCCGCCAGCTAGGTAGGAAGAACTAAGGTTATGAAGCCTGGTTTTGATTCCCCATTTTGTGTAACTTGAAAAAGTATAAATTCTGAAATGAAATTAACAACTTTCTCCTTCTGGTGTCTTTACAGAAAGAAAGAAATCGCCGATCGTCATTTTTCGTGGTAATTTTACAGTTTATTGGTAATTTGAGGGTGTTAAATGGTTTGGAGAGGTAAATTGCGTCAACCAGCGGCATAGAAGCTTCTAGTCTGACAAACTCATTCGCCCTTTCGTTACCATGGATACCTCTGTGCCACAGAACGCAGAGGAGCTTGACCCCTGCTTCGTGGCAGATGCTGTTAAGCTCCGTTCGGCAGTCTTGCACCACTTGTGAGTGTGTCGTATAGGATAAAGAATGGATCTCTATATTTATGCTACCACCGGATGTCCGCGTTGTCTTTAAACTCCTGCAGGCCTCCCTAATGCCTGATATTTCAGCTTGGAATACACTAGCATGGCTTTGGAGCTTTAGGGTTATCTCCATTTATGGTTTTTGAGTCTGTTAAAATTGGGAACATCGAAAGGTAGTCTGAGGAACAATTTGCCAGCGAACTGCGAGTAGTGTCCAAATATTCCTATGGCCATAAGGTCTGAGATTACAGTGGCAGGGCAGAAGTGGCGGATGTGTACTTCAAATACAGATCAATGGGTAGCATGATTAAAATGGCAATCAGAGCCTCCGTTGGACAAGTCCGTAGAGTCCCTACTCTCCTAATGGAACCTATGCGTTGTACTCTTCCTTAGCCGGTGGAATGTAGCTTCTTTCTTGTAGCTGTCCAACAAACAAGTGATCCATATTTGAGTATTGTCCTGATGACCGCGGTATCCAGCCACAGTGTAAGTTTTGGCTTCAGACCTTATCTTTTCCCGAAGGTTCTGCAGCGTGAATAATAGTCAATATTTGCCTTCTATAGTCTGAATTCAATATTTTCTGTCAGATAAGTTTTGAGTCGAGAATAATGTTCAGGTATATCGCATGCGCTTATAGCTGGAACTGCTGTCCATTGAGCTTGGGCAATTTAAATATCGACTGGAAGCTACTTAGCCGGAAAGTTGACGAACCTGTTGACAGATCAGCATCAGTTAAAGATCCAAAAGCTGAGTCTTGTGAAGGATTGCTGCGTCTGTATTTCAAGCACTTTAGCGAGTACTCCATGCGTCGGCTCTTTGAGTTATTGTAACTGCATAAGTCAGTGGTCAATTGGTGGTTAAGCGATGAAGCTGTTAACGCATTAGAACTAGAGAAGTGGTTACTAGTTGAGGTAACTGAACCATTCCATAAAACTAGATGCATACTCGCCAGTTCAGTTATTTCTGACCAACGCTTGTTGGTTGTTGCTTTAAAATCCTTCTTCTCCTTACATCCCAACACTAATCGACTCGATGTTGCTGCTTGAATACCTTCATCCGAGTTGAATATGTTTTCTGCAGTTTTTGAATTTTCAATTGTCTCTAGTGACATATCTGAATTATTTTTAGTGCTCGAGTTGAACCACAAATCATTCTGTTGCTGATGTAAAGTGCCGAAGGATTTCATATCCATAAAGGTATTTTCACAGTAGTCTATGGGATGTAGTTGCACTTCTAGATGTTGGTCTAGTGGGTTCAGTTTAAATTTATTTTGTCCAAGGAAAGCTTCCAGTCGGTTTGTTTTTATTTGTAAGGAGGACCAGCTCTGATTTGCCAGGCTGTTTTTGCTAGCAGGGTGAAATTTCGACCCTTGGGGTTGACCTCTACTGACGATACTGTTACCAGAATGCCTTTTACGAGGATGTTCTCGGCTTTTATGTCAGTGAGAGCCTCCTCAATAGCGGAAAAAGTAACATATTTGAAGGCGTCTTCCATGTCTAGGAAGGTCTCAACGCGTATTGCTTGAAATGAAAAGTGTGCTCTATGTAATTTACCACCTGGTGCAGGACGGTGGATCTTCCCTTGAGATAAGCGTGCCGGGAGTGGAACAGCTTGCTGTGCAGCTTACTCCTCAGGTAATCATCCATAACTCGGTCCAGCTGCTTCAGAAGGAAAGAAGTAAGGAAAATTGGTTTGAAGTCCTTACATTTCTCGTGACCATGTTTCCTTACTTTGGGTATAAAAACAACCCTACCCTTGATACAGGAGATAGAAGTGACCAGTTTTAGGCTGGATCTGAACAGCCTTGTTAGGGTAGGAGTTACTAGGTCCTCCGTTCCCTGAAGGTTAATCAGCAGGATACCATCCGGGCCTGGTGATTTGAACGGATTTGACGAATTTATGGCCCACTTGTTCTATCCATACAGACAATATCATTAACCAGATAGTCAATAGTATTCCTTGGACAGTAACTTGCTGAATCTGGCAGATTCCTTAGAACATTGTATGATTTCTTAGTACTGCAGTAAGATTTTGAGGCCTCGGATTTGGCTTTCCTAAAGGACTTTTTGTATAATTTACGGCGAATCTGATAGGGCTTCCAGAATTTGTGTTTGTAGCAGTTATTAAAGAGTGTTTTTTCTAACTGGTCGCTCTGGTCGTTTTTCTAATGGCCTTTAAATCTTCGGTCAGAGGACACGATCTTTGAAACGCCTTTGTCATGGCTCTTTCAATCGTAAAACCTCCTCGCACTCCTTATGAGTGTCAGAACTTGCGGAGAATTAATGTTGGCTTGTGGCCTCTGTGTCGCGCCTGCTGGTGTGTACACTACGGTATACACTTCTGCTGGTGGGGTGCTGTAATCGTGCATGTCATTGACATGGCACATTGAAGAGATACTAAGTGAAGTATTAGATTTGTCCTCAAGGGCGGTAAGGGTTAAATCATTTGAGCAAGATTCAGGACATGCTTTTAAGTTATTCTAAACTAGAATACTAGATCTTGACTTACCTGCAAGGTTATGGTAGAAGATGGTGAAAGCTTGGTCTCGTAGTCCAGCTAGCTTGGTGATATTCACCCGTGTCTCTTTATAAGGTCGACATCGATGTTCTCTTTTCTTAAGAGCACCATCACATTGTCTGTAGCACATCTAAGGTGCTGGAGGTTTATGTGAACGATGTTGAGCAATATGTGTTGTCTGGTTTGATTGAGTCGTCACCGATTCGCAGTTCCTCAAGCTGCTTGCGGAAGTCTTCTGGCTCCGCCACGTCGAGTCGCCTTCGGAGTTTGGGGATCTGAAGATTTTAACCTTGGCATGCATTATGCCAAACTTCATTCTCAAGCTAGTTTTCTCAAGGGGGGGTGCCTGCTTTATTCTGTGATGAGATGGAGCGACTGACTCTTCTTATGTGGCTCCTCCACCTTAGTCACAGCCCACTCGTCCATCGGAATGCTAGGATTCTGTATAGCAAGACATCTCAGAAGCTTTTGGGATCTCTCTGGCCGGGATAAGCTTGAGGCTCAAGTCTCTCCATTAATCGCTGATCTCAGCGACCATTATCGTCAGAAGATCTTTGGAGAACCCGTTCTCATATTTGATCATTCTATATTCTCGAATGTTCAAACTAGGGACCTCCTTACCATCTAACACCCATTCCATAAACATCTCGGATAGCTTCGACTCGATGCTAGCTGTTTCCTCGCAGCGTCCAGGAAAGTTCTATCCGCAGTTTTGGCCACAGGATGGACCAGACAGTTGGTTGTTAGACTGAGCAACCCCGTTCTTCTTCATTTCCAGATCCGCCAGCATGCCGTTGCTTGACCGAAACCGTTTGGTTATCTTTGCCAAGTTACTTTTTTATTCTAGGATCTTGCGTTAAGCATCCACAATCGCCTGGTATTTAATTTTCCTGCTCAAGCTCATGCGGGTACCAGCATCCTCGTTCTTGGTAGTCTGGCCGACAATAAAAAGGGCCTTCTAGTAGCTTTGCCCCATTAAGAAATTTTAAGTAATAGTATTATATAATTTAAGTTATAAATAAATTGCAAATAACCAATCTCTTAAATGTCAATCAAAACAAAATGGTTTACAATATTTTCGAAATTTGAAGTTAAATTGTTACAATTTCTTTTTAGGATTGAAATAAGTTAATCAAACAAAAATGATTTAAAATGGCATCTGGAGATCTCTCTTTAACCAGTACTAGCAGTCAAGAGGAAGGTTACTGCCACTCTTAATTTTATATTTAAATATGAATCTCTATATTTAATTATTTTTCTGTAGAAAGCCCAGAATATGTTGCATATGACCGCACTATACGCCCCTCTTCCAATTCCAGTGGGAGTACGGATGCTGCTAATATTACAAATAACAACAGTGCTAATAACAGCAATTTCAATGCTAATACATCAACAAAGAAATTTGAGATTATAAAAACTCAATACGATTCGGCATTGATGGAACTTACCAAATTGAGACATCAACATTCAGACACGGTGCGACGCTGCGAAGATTTGACTTCGCAATTGTCCTTTTTTCAAGGCCAATACATGGCTGCAATAAACCAAATTAAGAACAGCGACCGCAACAAATTTACTGACATTGCGTCTGAAAATGCACACTTGAAACAACAAAACGCAATATTGGAGACCAAACTCATGCAGCTAATTGAGAGTGTGAATAAGCCAGAGAATGAGAAAAATGTAGTGCAGATGAATAAAAATGCTTTCTATTGCGGTTACGACAATGTGGACGCTAATAAGTGTGACGCTTGTGCAGATAGTGAAAAATTGATTGAAGAGCTACAATTGTGCAAAGAACGGAACACAGATTTAATCAAAGAGCACAATGTCATTATTGCTGAAAGGGAAAAGTATAAAAAAAGCTTTAGCTCAGCTGTTATGGATTTGGAAAGTATAAAGAAGGAGCGCAATTTCTACAGAGACTCACGTGAACAGTTCAACTTGCAGCGTGAGCAAATGGAAAAAGAAATCGAAAAACTAAAAGCTTTAATAGCAACTGAATCAAATAAGGTGCTGATGATCACTATACAGCGTAGTCGTATTGAGGAGGAGCTTAATCAACTTCTTTCTGAAAAGGACAATGTTCTCCAGGAACATCAGAAAATGTCAGATGATTTAGCATTGGCAAATAAAGAACTCGACAAATTAAAGAAAGATGAGTTGGTTTTTAGAAACGAAATTAAGGCATTACAACAATCTAATTCAGAATTTAAAAGACGCGACTTATTAAAGTCTAGGGAAAGTTCATGGTCTAAGGAGTTCTCCGACAGTAAGGATGATTCAAAAGAAATAGAAAAGTTACGTAAAGGCTTAGAGAAGGCATATAGTGAAATAGAACGGGCAGTTCAGGATGCGGAAGAAGCGAAACGTGTGCGTGATTGGGCTATCTCGCAACGCGAAAAAATTGTTCAAGAACGAGATTCGGTGAAGACGTTGTGTGATAATTTACGAAAAGAACGAGACAAAGCTATTTCCGATTTACTATCAGCAATACGCGATAGTGAGAAGATAAAAAAACAAAAAGATGAAGCACAAAAAGAAATCGATATACTCAGAGATCAGATTGAGAGTCAACATTTGGATTCTACTTCATGTCACAGTTTTCGAATTAACGCTTACGAAGCCGAACATTTGCTTGATATTGAACTATGTAACTACCACACCGACAGCGATTTGGGTGTTATTCTTGATGACACTAATAATCGACAGCTTGTATGTGGTGTAACAAATACTTCACCAGCTTTCGGAAAATTAAAAATAAATGACGTCATTTGTAAGGTAAACAATTTGGATTGTAAATCTATGTCCAAGCGCATGGTATTGGAACAAATACGTTCGTGCGCACCACGTTGTAATCTACTTGTTTCTCGTACTCGGCATACCAAGCGGCATTTTTATACCGTGCACCTGAATTTATTAGAAAATCCCAATCATGGATTAAGTATAGAACAGGGTGTATTTATTTCGAAAATTAGCCAAAATTCATTGGCTAGTTTTCAACCAGAATTAGATGTTGGCGATCGAGTTTTGAGTATCAACAATAAATCTATGGAATGTTTCCAATCGTCCAGAGATATCATGAACTTTATAAATGATGAAAGAAATGAATCCGTTACAATATTTGCATTAAAGAATATTCAAGACGTCTGCTTGAATGATTTCCAACGTCGAATGACTACGTCCTCGGCTCAAACTGAATCTGTAGACTCTATGCATCGAGTAACGAATTCTAAACATCCTTCAAAAATTGCTGAGATGTTGAGTAAATTTAAAGAAAAAATACATATATCCAAACCAGGCACAGATGCCGAAAACTTTGCACAAGAAAACGATGCATTGGCTGTGTTGGATTCAGTATTGAGTGAAAACTCTTCAGAAAAGAGTAAAGAGAATCTTTTTAAGCGCAGTAAACGCAACAAAAAGGAAAAAGAGGTTTCAGGCAAAAGTATGGGGACATGGCCAAGAACAAATATCCTTAATGGAACACATGAAAATCCTAGTGCCACTATTGTTCATCGGGAAAAAAAACGTATTCCTTTATCGTTGTTCACAACGGGTCCTATTAATGTTGATAAAGAAGATTGCGAAGCCTCCGGTGAACCTCCTCCATTACCCCCACAAACGAAACCTTCGATTAATCTTCGGAATGGAAGTAATTTAATTAAAAAGTATGCAAATCGAAACTCAAATCCTATACCCGTTTCGGCCCTTTATCAAAACCCAAACTTGAATAGTACAGACAAAGCTTATTCTAATTACATAAGACATTCAGTATATGGAGCACCTTCGACGTTAGAACAAGAACCTATTCTAGAGCAAACTAAACCTTTGCAACTTCCAGCGCCTTTAATATGTGGAAATATGCGAGTGAAAATTCCTTTTAATGAAAAACATGCAAGTCAGCGTAACTACCAAAATCGTTATTCGCTAAATATTACACCGACAGAGTTTTACAAAAGTAGTGGGCAGCAGGCGCAACAGCAAGTTATGAATAGTGGAGGTGGCATGGATATTTTATCTAGGAAACAACATTTCTTCGATATGTTAAACAACTTATCATCTGCAAATGGAAAGGCTATACAGCAAACAGCCATCTTTGTACCTTTAAATATTAACAATGCGATTTCCTTTCCTCGCAGTAGTTCTGCAACACAACAGAATTCGTCAGACATAATTTCTCTGAAATCACAAAATTCTATTGACTCAATATTATCAGCAAAAAGTCCACCAATTAGTGAGTATGCGATCTCAAACTACCCTAAGCGCAGCTATCCTATGCCACAAGCAGCTACTTCGGCTATTGTTAAGAATGTGTGTAAGTATCCAAGTGATAGTGAGAGTATCGCATCTGGTATAATTGGAAGCTCAAACAGTGCTGTCACAGGTGGAGCATTTTGTTCCAATAACATGCAGCAGAGTCGACACAATCAGCTTTTCCCTACGTTTACGCAGTCGATGACACATTCCCAGTCGCATCCCATGCGTCAAATACGGCACTCTAGTCCATTGTCGATGCCATCGTCACCACCACTGCATCCGCACCCTATTGGTCACCATATTAACACATCCACATCCTCACATTCATATGTTGACGTAAATGGTAGCACAGTTGCAAACCCCATTAGTCCAGTTGACAAATTTGAGATAGATTACGGTTTACCAGGTCACGGCCACCATTCTCATGCTTTATTACATGATTATTCACTAACGTCGCAACACCAGCAGCAACAAAATCAACCACACTACCCTCATGTAGTTGGCGGCAATGTTAGTGGTGGGATATATGAAGGCGGTACGTTTCCTCGCAAAAAGGATCATCAGCGCCTCCGCATACCATCCAATCCAAATGTTGCCAACAAAGTGTCCACAATGAATGCCATGAAAAACAGCTCTGGTTCGATTGACCAACATTTCACTGGTAGTGTTTTTAATCCAACCTCTTCGATTTCAACTACGCCACTAATTTACCATTCTGCCTTGGTCAATGCTGCGGCCAATGGAGGTGGTAGTGGTCGTGGTTCACCTATGCCTCAGGTCCATGTTGAAGTCTTAAGTCATGGTGGCAGTAAGCGAAATGTGCCAACGGATTTTTTATGCCCTGGAGACCTTAGAAGAGTCACGATAGAGAAGAGTGATAAATCTCTTGGTATCACAATTCAATGCAACAACAATGGCGGCGGGATTTTTGTTTCGACTGTAGCAGATAAAAGCATTGCCACTCGTGCTGGTCTTCAGGTGGGCGATCAACTCTTGGAAGTTTGCGGTTTGAATATGCGTTCGGCTACAAATGATATAGCGGCGAATGTGTTGCGTCAGTGTGGCAATTCCATAACCATGCTGGTTCAATATAATCCGGAAAGTAAGCCTACCTAATTATAATTTACCCAATCCTTTAAAATTTTGAAGTTATAATGTAAATTGGAACATTAAAATATTTTTAATGAGTCTTTGTTGGTTTTAGGCTTTTACTAAAAAAACGTGGCTCAGCAGAAAACTTGAATACCTCGTTATAATCTGGATTTGAAAACAAAACCAGTTTTTGTGTAGATAAATGTATATATTCGTCACTTATTTATCTTTCCTTCTATACTCATCTGATGTTTAGAATATAAAAGTACGGATTTAAGTCAAATAGGTATTTAGAAGCGCAATCAAATTAATAAATCCGTATATATCCTATGAAATATAAGTGTGGAATTATCATAAATCTCACATGAATTCGCGGCTTATGAGTCCACAACCCTGGTTCGAACTTCGAAATACTTACTTATCTAGCTTAGCCTATTTCTACAACTGGTGGAATAGAAATATATAGCTGTCCAAAATCATACACTCACACAAATGTTGTATGCACACAAAAAACTGTTTTCATCGGTGGCTACAATGTTGTACATATATGAATGCCAAAATAAATCCGATTTTGTCCGATTATGTCAACACTCTATCAGCTGTCGATGTTCGAAAGCAGATTTATTCTAAATCGGATTTTATGTGAATACCATATCACGTACGTTGAATTTTTCCTATAAAAACCGACTTACAGATTTAGTTAAATAATGGAATATGTAGTTTCATATTAAAACTATTAATTTAATTTAATTTTTATTTAAGATCTTATATTTTAAATATTCTATTTAAATCATTTCATTGTTCTTATAAATTATGTAAATGTGTTAAATGTAAAAACAACTGAAAGCATTAATAATATTTAACTACAGGTCTGCAAACGTCTATTGCAGTTGGGGTAGATGAAGTGAATTTAATGCAGAATTAAATTCTTTTATATACTTTAAAAACCGATTGGTTTAATAAAAACCCAAACTATAACAAAATCGAAAGCATTTCGTGAAATTTTGAAGTTTCACAACGCTTTTGAAGTTTAAAAATATACTTCTATATTAACTGCGTGCCTTCGGATTAGATCAGTTTACATACAAATTTTACTCTAGATGCAATTAGAAATTCTAATCGAATTGCTAATTCTATCTTGTTATTTGATATGTAGATTTAGAATTTTAGTTTGTTATTGAACTTATAGATAGCTCTGATGGCATTTTTTCTTCTTAATTGGTGGTGTACATTACCCAGTTTAGCTGGTTTGACAAACCTGTGAATACCATCACTACATCCCTGTCGTTGTCCATTTCAATTCATATATCTTATTTACTGGAGCGAAAATTGTATTTAATTCTTAACTGTCGAACAGCTGATATTTCATGACACAACCTTTTTTGTAGTGATTTTGTGGGAACATTTGCATGTGACCTTGCCGTTTCATTTTAAATCTATTTTATCAATTCAGATAAAACTTCAGATTTATTATAAATTTTACGCATGCCCTAACCCTTAAACGGCGTATCCTGATTTTAAGGTATTTTGGTATGCCACGTTTTTTAGTGTGAAAGACTTCCTTATGATTAGAATATGTTTCCATTGAAGTAAATTTTAGTCTTGTCGTATTTGTAAATTATATGTTAATAATATCGCATGTTCTTAGAATTTCATTGCACCGAATATGATGGTACTAACAATCTAGAATCTGAAGCTTCTGTTAACCATTCGGGATCACCAACACCGCGCAATTCTCCGCGACCACCACTCCGTGGTATGATGACTTCATTACCACACGTAGCAATTTCTACGTCTTCGGAAAATTCATTTCCACAGACCATTATGCATCCATCTGGAAATATAATTTCAACTCCATCTTCTAAAGACGATAGTTTTCCTGACAGTTTAGAAAATAATTCACATATTAGCAACAGCCAGCATCTATCTGCAGCCACAACTACCTCGACAACTTCATCTGCATATGACGAAGGAATACGTTATATTACTTTGCACTTGGATAAATCAAAGAATTTAGGTATTAAATTATTCGGTGGCAACAAGGTGGGAATCTATGTGCATGACGTACATCCAGGTTCGCTATCTGACGAAGCGGGTATACGCAAGGGCGATCAGATACTTGAGTACAATGGAGCAGATTTGCGTTGTGTGACAGCTGAACAAGCCGCCAATGAGATTTCAAAATTAAGTGATACAGTAACAATGCTAGTGCAGAATAAATTAAAAAGTATAATGAAAAGATTTATAAAGACATTAATTTAATAAATTTTTTAATATAATTTCTGCAGAGTTAAAATTGATCAAAGACAAATCAGGTGATTCTTTCTATATACGCACAGGATTTGACCGAGTTGGTGATCTTAACGAGGGGGACTTAAGGTTCGTGAAGGATGAAGTGTTATATGTAGACAATACAGTATTCGGTGGGACCTTTGGTTTGTGGCGTGCTTGGAAATTGGACGCTAAAGGCCATCGCAAAGAATGTGGAATTATACCAAGTCAAATAAAGTAAGCGCTATAAAATGTTTATATATTTTTTTGTTATATATTTCTAATTTGATAACTTAAAAAAAATATATATTGGGTCTGGGAAACAGTTTGTGGCGTTTTTCCGATAGATGTGGTCAATTGAAGATAACTCTGGCAACACTGATCGCAGCGATAACACCGAACGCTTATTGGAAAGGTGCCACATTGACCGTAACTGTCAGTGTGTAAACAACGAAAATGGTGGAGTGGTTGGAAAGTTTTTTACGTTTGAAAACGCAGAAAAATAATGAAAAATTGTGCTATATTTTGACGTATTATTATGACAAAGAAAAAAACGCTGCGCAGGCTTCTGAAAAAATTTTTGCTGTCTACGGTTAAGGTGCTTTATGAAAATTTGCTGCGTGGAAATGATTCGCTCGCTTTCGTTCTGGTTATTCTAATGTGAAAGATGAGTCTCGCTCTGGTTGTCTAATCACTCAAAGTCTAGCAAGATAGGCATATCGATATTGTCAATATCGGTATGGAGCTAGGCATTGACCACAAAACTGTTTTAAACCATCTACACAAGGCTGGCTATCAAAAGAACCTCGAAAGAAGCTTCCTCATGAGTTGAGCGAGAAAAACATAATGGACAGAATTAACATCTTTGATGCGCTGCTGAACCGCAATGAAATCGAGCATTTTTTGAAACGTGTCATACCCGGTGATGAGAAATGGGTTACGTATGATAATCGGAAGCGTCAAAATCGTGGGCAAGGGAGTGGTCATAAACCGTCTCAAAGCAAGGATTGAAGCTGAAGGGGGTGATGCTGTGTGTATGGTGGGACTGGAAGGGAATCGTCAACCATGAGCTACTTTCAGTTGGTAAAACAATTGATGCTCAACTCTATTGTCAACAACTATAGAGATTACGCCAGGCAATTGAAAGAAAACGGTCGGAATTGACTAATAGGAATTGTCTTTCAGCATGATAACGTTCGACCACACACTTCTTTAATGATCCGTCAAAAATTGCTAGAGTTGAATTGGGAAGCTTTGATGCATCCACCATATAGTCCACACATAGCATCCTCAGAATATCTTGTATTCCAATCTCTGCAGAACTCTCTGAATGGTATTAAGTTGCTTTTAAAAGAAGCCTGTGAAAACCACTTGATTCAGTTTTCAACCAGAAACCACTGAAGTTTTTCACCGTTGGCATCATTGTTCTGCCGAAAAATGGCGAAACATTGTAGATAATAATGGAGCATATTTGGTTTAAATAAATTAATTTTCAGACTATAACAAACCAAACTTTTTCCTAGACCCAATATTTCGTTTGGTTCGATTATTATAGCGTCCTCAATATCCGATGCATCCTAATCAGGAATGTAGTCCATGTCATTAACGCCGTCATCTATACCACCAAGCTCTCCGTTTTAGTCGATATTTTCGTTTTGAATATCATCTATCATATAGAAAGAGTGCTATATTCGGCCAGGCCAATACAAACAAAGCATCGAACGAAAATTTGTTGGACCATAAAATGCTATGTACAGTTTTGTTCAAAAAGTGTGTATAGATATCAATTAAATCCATGTTAAATTTTTTGTGGTAAATTAAAAGTGGGCAGATTACGCCCATATACGGCACATTAATGGATAATGTAACTCTATACCTAGAAATGTAACTTTGTTGTCATAACTAAAAATTAAAGTTGATATCCCATTTTTAATAAAAATTAGACGTGCAAAGATTTTTCGCATTTTCAATACCAACCCTTGCGCAACAACAAAGGATATTTTTGCAAAATTTCATTTCGATATCTTCGCAGTTCTGCTGTGATCGTGATTTCTCCAGACAGATGAACGAACAAGTCTAAATCGACTCTTGGGGTGACACTGATCAAAAATATATATATATATAAAAATATACTTTTCTATCTCTATTTCTATGCGTTACATATTTCATGACAAAGTTGATATACCCTTAACGTTAAGGTGTAAGGTATAAAAATACAAACAAATATCTAGCGCGTAAAATGAATTTGTTCACCGTTCAATATTCGATCGTCAACTGACGCTCAAACGCTAAGCACACAACGAGGAAACTTCTACGAGTAGTTCATGTACCCAATATTCAAGTACACCCTAGACTTATTACTTTAGGTAGACAATTACCATGAAAAATATCAAAAATCCAGTTGGAATGATAAAAATTTATTATATTCCATAACATAATTTTCCAAGGACTTATTCATCTTCATGATTTCTTAGATTGAAAGTTAATAAAATTTAAGGAAGCTACCTTAAGTACAATACGCCAGATAAATTCGAAATATATTTAATTGGCTTTCAAAAACCAAAAATGCCTGACCAGTCCTAGGTGTCAGACTGAGGGTTAAGGAAACGGTGTTCGTGCCATTAGGGGTCACCACTTGTGGTGGTCTTTATCCACTGAATTCAATCTCGTTAAATTTGTTTTAATTAAAAATTACACTAGCCTACAAATTAACATTTTTTTTTGTAAGGGGCTGTTTGACCACATATTCTAAAGGATTGTGGTCCGCTGATTCCAAAAATGATAAAATAAAACGAGAACGAGGATTAAACGAGCCGTTTTCGAGATAATCGTTTTTGGCCACTTTACGTTAAGGTCCTTTTACTTTGAAATCCGAAAAATAGTTTAAAAGCTTTTGCTGAAATCGTAACTTCAAAGAGGAAGTTTTTAAGAAAAAAGACTAAAAACTGCATTTTTGAAATCTGCGGACCAAAATCCTTTAGAATATGTGGTCAAACAGCCCGTTACAAAATGGCCGTCGGCCGGTGTTATTTAACCTTTTAACTCTCTACAACTACTTTAAGCACTTAAAAATAATACTGATTTAATATAATCAGAATGATAAACAACCATGTTAAAACAAATATAAACCAGTAAGAAAGCTATATTCGGCCTGGCCGAATCTTAGATACCCTACACCTAAAAGTGTTAAAAAAAGTGCCGAAGCTAGGATGGGGCGGGGGTGGCGGTCCACTCTGGGCGGCACAATGTCGGAGGCGGCAGTTGTGGAAATCAAGTATTGACTTATTGCATTCTAGGCATTTTTAGGGCTACAAGTTGATTAACCGTCCCGGGCTCCATGAGACCTAGCTACGCCTCTGTATAAATAGTAGGCGTGGTCATTACCTTTTTCAAAACAAAATAACTAGCTTAGTTGCTTTCTTATTGTGTTCATTTAAACTTTATTTCCGTGGTAATAAACTTGTTTTCATACTGCTATACTGTATATGTAGTGTAAAAGTGGGCGGACCGCACCCAGTTTTGATGTAATAATGTTTTTTTGTAAAACAAGTTGTTATCTAAAGTTTTATTCAGGAAGTTTATATATTTAACAATATAACCCTCTTTTGCCTGTGTAACCTAAAAGTGGGCGGATCACGCCCATATTTGGCACATTCACGGATAATGCTACTCTATACCCAGGAATGAAATTTTGTTGTAATAGCTCAAAAACGAACGCTGATATCACATTTTTAATAAAAAATAGGCGTGGCCGTAGACCGATTTTGCCCATTTTCAATACCAACCTGCCCACCACATAAAACAATATATCTGCAAAGTTTCATCACGATATCTTCATTGGTTCTCCTGTGATCGTGATTTCAACAGACAGACAGACAGACAGACAGACAGACGGACGGACATGGCTAAATCGACTCAGGAGGTCACGCTGATCAAGAATATATATACTTTTCTATACCTATCGTCTCTAGTTCTATGCGTTACACATTTCGTTACAAAGTGAATATACCCTTACCTTAAGGTGTAGGGTATAAATATCTTGTAATACCCCCTTACAATGGCAAATGTCTTTGTTTCTTCTCTTTTATATCACTCTTCCGTTCTTTTGAGAGATATCGTATCGTATGTACATATGTATGTTTTGATCTAATTTTTTTATCTAACTCTATTACACATTCTCGTTTATTGAAACTTGTTTTATATTTAGGGTAGAGGAGGAGTTAAGATCCGGTGAGGCAGTAGATTGTGAAGGAAGTTCAACTCGTCGTGGAAGCATTTCTGCTCGACGTTCTTTTTTTCGACGAAAAAAACACCAATGTAGCTCTTCACGGGATTCTACTGAAATCGCTAGCTTTAGCAATACTCAATTGAGTTTTTTTCCCGATTCAGGAATGCTTAATGAGGATGGAGGGATATTAAGTTACCAGCGAGTCGAGCGCTTGGATTGTGGGAAAATTTATCAAATAAAATAATTGTCTTTATTATTATATTATTCATTGCATATTTGTATTCCAGCACCAGTTCGTCGACCTGTTCTCATCATTGGTCCACTTTCTGAATGTGTAATGGATCGGCTTACAATAGATTTTTCAAATCTTTTTAAACTATGTGAAGTTACATCAATGGATTGTTCTCAAGAAGCAATGGAAGAGGGACTACAAGAGAATATATTTGTGGATTATCGTCGACGTGGTAACAAATTCGAATGCACAACAATAGAATCCATAAACAATACTTGCAAAAATGTAGATATATTTACTTTCTGCTGTGAGCTATAATAATAATTTTTTTAAAAAGGATCGCCGTCACTGTATACTGGATATGTCTATATCAGCCGTTGAACGCTTACAACGATTACATATATACCCAATAGTTTTACTTCTACGTTTTAAATCGGCAAAGCAAATACGTGAAATTCGCGATTTTGGAACCGATAAAATATCGGCTAAAGCGGCTAAAGAAATGTATGACAGAGCTCTAAAATTGGAAAATGATTATAAACAGTATATTTCTGGTAAGTTTTGTTTTATTGCAGAATAAGACGAACGAGAGTTAAAAAAGTCATTATTTTGGATTAGTTCAGCAAAAAATTTATCCGCTTAGAATTGTTCGTACAATCTTATAAAACCACAGTATAGTACCGAAACAGTTAATGTACTATATTTAACATGTTATATGCGTATGATACGAATGATACCTCAAGAAATTGAGTTACGCTAACAATCTATCAATTAAAAAATATATGTACATATGTATATATAACTAGGTTGCCCGTTGCCCGACTTTGCTGGGCCGCCTTCTGTTTCCACATTCCCTTACCCCTTCTCATCTTTCCTCTTTTAAATACTTTAGCATAGAAAATTCCTAAAATACTGCTTTACTTTCTTTACTTTTTTTTACGTAATAACATTATTACCGTAAAAAATTACGCTCCCTAGCCCATGTAGTTTTAAAATTATTGTAAATTTAGCCACACCATTTATGGGAGTAATTTTCCGATCCAAAATCCGATTCTAGCGCACCTTTGCAGTGCACGACTAATAGCCATGCAAAATTTCATTTTTCTAGTCCTCATAGTTTCCAAATGAAGTCCATTTTAAATCTTGCCATGGCCATTTCTACCAGTTAGGGACGGATGTTTTCAACTCCGTTTTTAGTGCAGTGTACAGTTCCGTAGTGTACAGAAACTCCATTTCTAGTGCAGTCTTCTACTACAGTGTAAAACCAATCAGCATGCAAAATTTCCACTTCCTGGTCCATATAGTTTCCAAATTATGGCTATTGCCACGCCCCCTTTAAATTTGTTAAGGTTTTTTTTCGTACGAACCTTCCGGACTGTTACGAATATATCTAAAGAAATTTCAAATAATAGAAGGAAAAGAAATATCCAAATTGTCCAACTATTCTCAACTGATTAATTAATTTTTATATATTAGATTTCAATTTAGTATTATTGACTTCTATATTTTTAGCTGTTATTCCTGGAGTGAGTATTAAACACATGTGCACCCAAATAAAGGATTCTGTTGACAAGGAGCAGGATAAATTATTGTGGGTACCAGTTCCTTGTGGGTAAATCTAATGGAACTGACAGCATGGAACTGACAGCTTTCCATATATTTGTATTTAATTTTGGCTTCAAGTTTTTTTTTTATGAAATTAGTTATAACTAATGAGTTATAACATACCGTTTTATTTTTTATTGTTTTGATCTGTTAATTTTTGGAATTGTGATTAAATTATTTTTAGAAAAAAGGCAAATAATACATAAGCATATACATAAATAGATACGTACAAATATACATAAATATGTACATATGTATTATGTCTATTCTAAATTAGTATCTATAAAATTTCAACTGGATCTTGCTTTCAATATTTATATATAAATATATATACAGGTTGTTTCGCATAAGAGGACACAATAGACTAGGGAATATATGTTGAGTCGAGGCAAGAAAAAAAGTTGCGGAGGGGAGTGAATTTCCCCTGGTTTAGGCGGGAGGAAACATTTTCTAAAAATCCAACTTAGAATTGGGAAAAAAATATTAAAAAATAACGGTGACACCTAGATCATTCGCTAATACTGAATTTGAGCGCCAAATATTTGCTCCTTAACCTTGGAAAAGGTTCCTCCCGCCTAAACGGGGGAAATTTTCCCCCCTAGCATACGATTTTGTTCTTGTCCAGACTCAACCTACACGCCGTAGACTTTTGTTCCCTCTTATGCGAAACACCGTTTATATACATAAATATTTATATATATATATATATATATGTATTTTATACTCTCGTTTATTAGAATATATAAAGGGTATTCCAATAAGAGGTGTAATTTTGATATTCAAAGAAAAATGCCATTTTTTGAGATAAATGATCGCATGTTTATTTCGTAATAAAGAGGAAGGTATGCCGTTAATAATGAAAAACAACATCAGCCAAATGGCCACCACGACCACGCTTACGTTATGGAAATTTTCCATAACCAAATCGCAAGTTGGCTGCCCTATGGATGGAGAGGCTTCTCAACAATAACTCTTGGGTTTTCCGAGCCCAAGATGCGACAATTTTGCTTGTTGACGTAGCCACCGAGGTGGAAATGGGCCTCATCAGTCAAGATGATTTTTCGATGGAATTCCGGATCATTTTCATGCATTTCAAGGACCCAATCAGCAAAGACACGACGTTGTTGATGATCGGCCGGCTTGAGTTCTTGTGTTAACTGAACTTTATAAGCCTTAAGACCCAAGTCTTTATGCAAAATACGGTGTAATGACGTTTGTGGAATGCCCAATTCCAAAGAACGACGAGGAATGGACAAACCTGGGTTATCCTCAACACTTTGGGGTACAGCAGCAATATTCTAAGTTGTTCTTGAGCGACGTGCACGGGTTTTATTCTTCACATCACTAACTTGTCCCAACAGCTCAAATTTTTCCACCAATTTCTGTATTGCGATCCGACAAGGTGCTTCACGACGACCCAAAAATGCTTTAGTTTTGCGAACTGTGAATGCAATATTTTCACCATTTTTGTAGTGAATTTTAAATAAAAATAACAGCTTTAAAAGTGACAGCTACCGAAATAGCGGGCTATTCAAAATGACTCCTCTTATTGGAAAACCCTTTACTATACATTATACGAATCCGACAAAAATGGCCCTAATTTTTTATTATAACGCTTCAACAATATCTGAGCCGCTTAGGGATTTTATTGAAATCCGAAGTTGTATTTTAATATTAACTTTTCTTTTTTAAAGGTTACGTAACATTGTGAAATATTGGGAGTGAATAATAAGTTCTCGTAGTTTTTCGTGAAAGATTTGGCATTTTACATGTATACATCTGGAAATACTATCGTATGGTATGGTATACCCGGTATTGTTTAGAATCTAACAGTCTTATAAACGAAAACGACACGTAAACGTTACTACTATAATGGAAATTTTTCGAGCCAAAATTTGAGTTTTCGTAAGCCTTTGCCTAAGTTTACAGAGCGCCATTGTTTGCAGACAGAAAAGTGATGCCATATGTGCAATATTTTAAGAATTTTTAAAAATGTCAAGATTTGGGGCATGATTTTGTGAGAAAGGTCGCTGTGGTAGTATCGCAACAATATGGCTTTGATATGTTGATATTATTTGTGTATTATTATGTTGGAAATTATTTGTGAATTCATCGCGTGTATATTTTCACACAGAATTGTAACTGAAATTCTGTAATAACATCGAAATAATATATTCAACAGAATATTGCACCAACACGTGTAGCCACCATCTTTTCCCAGAATAAAATCATTTTTCACAAAATAATTCATCTGTTGATAACTTTAATGGCCTTATTAACGAAGGTCTTTTTCCGTTTAACTTTACCGATTTAATACATACTTCCTCATTTGTTTGAATAAATAATTTCCAAATGTGTGGTAGGCAAAACACATTATAAGAACGCACAATTACACAAATGCTAGTCTTTTTGCCTCCGTCTGGTTTAACAATTTTTTCTCTGGAAATTCTTCATCCATAAGCCACGTAACAAAAGCATGTGAAAATACTAATGCATAATGGCTCGGCAGTTTCCAGTAAAAAAGTTGATAAACGACGCGAAAGCAAAAAGGCTATCGCCAAGTATAAAATTGTTTGTGTTTTGTAAGTTCTATGTCGAATTTTGTATGTGTACAGTGTTGCCGTCACAAATTTGCACTGAACTCTTTGCGCTTATAAAAATGCTTCAAATATTGTAGACATGGCAACATTTTCTGTCTGCAAACACCGAAAGTCTGCAATACGACGAGCTTCTATTATACTCGTTTGGCTCGTTTCGTTTTCATTTGTTTTCGTTTACGTTTTTAAACTATTTACATTATAAAGCGTTAAACACAATCGGAGCAACAATTTCATGGCAACAAGAAGTTCCATGGCGTTAATTATAATGGCAACTGTTGCTCAGCAACAAAAATGTCATATGTCAAATTCTTAATGGTGGGTGTAACACTAGGCCACTTGAGGCCGCCTTAGAAAACCTTCAACTGCTTTTTACATTTTCGCCAGCATCCATTTTTAAAAGGAATTTCCATTTCTTTTAGGAATTGGTAAATATTTTGAGTAATTTTTCTTAAATGCGTTTTTCTTCTTTAACGCTTAACCCTTGTGTCTCCACCCACATACCCGGGTGTGTTTTTCATTTTAAAATTTAAATATTTTTATTTCTAGCAGCCGTATTGACTTGAAATTCCTGTTAGTCTTCTAAAATATTGTTTTGTATCATATTTCAAGAAAAGAAAAACAAAAATTATGTTGGGACAAAATTTACAAGTAGTTTGTGCGATTTACTCCTTTTATCTACAGCCAACACACCAGGGTGTGCATAAACGAATGTATATACATTGTTAGTTAGAAATGAACAAAAACATTATTGTTTTGTTATAAATTACATTTTTTATATATTTCGTGTTTTTTTATACCCTACACACGAAGTGAATAGGGTATATTCACTTACTGCTTCCGTTTGTAACGCATTAAAAGAGGCGTGACAGGTGTAGAAAAGTATATATATTCTTGATCAGCGTCACCTCCTGAGTCGATTTAGCCATGTCCGTCCGTCTGTCTGTGTAAATCACGATTACAGGAGAACGAATAGAGATATTTTCATCAAATTTGGCACGAATATTGTCTTTCATCACAGGCTATTTGAGATTGAAAAGGAAAAAATTAGACCATTGCCACCCCTGATTTCTAAGGACAAGTGTGTAGGGTATATGAACTTCGGCCAGGCCGAAGTAAACACTCTTTAAGGTTTTTATTTTATATGGAAAAAGCAATAGAAATATTAAGTTTTATTTTAAAAAAAGTGATATTTTGAGTTGAGCATCTATCGCATTGAGTTATATCTACTGAATGTTCAGTACAAACTGGCTTTTGGCATTCTTTGCAGTCTTTTCGTGTTGGTCTTCTTCTGGGACAAAGATAACAATTTCCTTTCTGCTTGATTCTGCCAGAATTGTCACGTTGTTCTTGAGCGCGTACTGGAATATTTTCAACAGTTGATGTTACTGGGCGGCCCAACATACTTTCAATTCCACAACGTGATGAAAAATTTCGCATAATTTGTGCATTTTGCGAGCGATTCTGAATTTCTGCCGAGGCTAATTGTTCACTCAACTGTTGTAAGAACAGCCTTCTACGGTTTGTTGATGTCTTCAAGTGTGGGTTAATTTCCATGTACGAGTATATCACGAATGCTGAAAATGCTGCCACATCTATAATGTTATAAAAAAAGCCAAAGGCCATCTTTTCGTTCTTCTCTTCGTTGAATACTCAACAAGGCATTTGTCCATATTGTCAACGCCACTTTTGCTTCTATTGTAGTCCATTATCATTGTTGGCTTTCTTTTAGGACCACCAATTTCGGCATTGTAATGAGAAGTCGAAAGAAGCACAACACATATTTGCTAAAAAAAACGCGAATAGCAGAAAAGGAAGACATGATGCATGATTGCAGCATAAAAAATTAACAAAATGTGTACATAAATATGGCCATAAACGTAATAAAAAAGTAAAAACAAACGTAAAATATATGGGACACCCGGGTGTGTTGGGTGTATGTTTATGTATAATTTTTTGGCTGTAGACACAAGGGTTAAAGCGCACAACAATTAAAACACAATCGGAGCAACAGGATACAAGATATATTTTCAACTGTCAAATTTACATGGGCTTTTATGGAGATCGAAAAAAAGTTTGCTTTCCAGTTTGTTGCTCTGGTTTGCATTCCATTTTGTATCTTGTCTCCGGGCTAATTTCTAATTTTGACAGCAACATAATCATTCTTGTTCTTCTTCGGTGTGTTTGTTTACATTCTGTCATGCAAAATTTGACAATTTGCATTGTGGGGTGTCACACTAGGCATCTTAACGCCAATTTATTGAAGTTAATATATAACGCAATTTTTATTATTGTTATTACAAGCAATTTATTTCTGAAATATGAAATATGTGGCATTCCTATTTAAGAAAAAATGGAAATTCCTCTAAAAAAGGATGCTGGCGAAAATGTAAAAAACAGTTGAAGGTTTTCTAAGGCGGCCTCAAGGCGGCCTAGTGTTACACCCACCATTAAGAATTTGACATATGAAATTTTTGTTGCTGAGCAACAGTTGCCCAGCCATTATAAGTAACGCCATGGAATTTCTTGTTGCCTGGAAATGTTGCTGTATCCTGTTGCTCCGATTGTGTTCAACGCTTAAAGCGCTGAACACAATCGGAGCAACAGGATACAAGATACATTTTTAGCTGTCAAATTTAAATGGGCTCTTATGGAGATCGAGAAAAAAGTTTGCTTTCCAGTTTGTTGCTCTGGTTTGCCTTCCATTTTGTATCTTGTCTCCGGGCTAATTTCTAATTTTGACAGCAACAGAATCGTTCTTGTTCTTCTTCGGCGTGTTTGTTTACATTCTGTCATGTAAAATTTGACAATTTGCATTAAGATTGTTTACATTCTGTTTGTTTCTACCTGAGTGACAATACACAAAAGAATTCAATTTGCGTTGTGGGGTGTCACACTAGGCATATTAACACCAATTTATTTATGTTAATATTTAACGAAATTTTTATTATTGTTATTACAAGCAATTTATTTCTGAAATATGAAAATATACGGCATTCCTATTTAAAAAAATTACTCAAAATATTTATCAATTGCTAAAAGAAATGGAAAATCCTCTAAAAAAGGTTGGTGGAGAAGATGTAGGAAACAGTTGAAGGTTTTCTAAGACGGCCTCAAGTGGCCTAGTGTTACACCACCATTAAGAATTTGACATATGGAATTTTTGTTGCTGAGCAACAGTTGCCCAGCCATTATAATTAACGCCATGGAATTTCTTGTTGCCTGGAAATGTCGCTGTATCCTGTTGCTCCGATTGTGTTTAGCGCTTAAGGCTGATAGTGTGCGGTAAACCATCAAAGTGTAAACAACATTTTTATCTTCTCAACAAAACGTTTTCTGCAGGGAATTTTATTGCACTATTATTTCCAAAAGAAGACTGCAGACATATTACTTATTCACACTCCCAATATGTAGACGAATTCTTATACATAATTGTGTAACAATTTAAAAAGTATTATTTTGGGGATTGTAAGTCAACAAAACCGACAGTGACACATTGTGTACACATTGAATACTGTTTTTAAAAGTAAAATATATTCTGAAATTGGTTTTTATAGAATTTTAAAAAACTCTTAGTTTTATTTTTACGTAAAACAAAACCCTCAATATGTTTAGTTTAACATTTAAACTTTGAAGATTATCAAACTGCACATATACATTAATAATAATAACACAATAATTATACACATATTATAATAACAGCACTTATTATACTAAGTAATAATTAATTAATTAGTACATAAGTAAAATACTAATACCAAGTACATATAAAAATTTGTTGATGATAAAAATTTAACTTGTAATATACAAATTTATATATATTAAATTAAATATATTTTTATACATACCATTCTTTTTTAACAGGATTTTGAATTTTATTTTCTATTTTAGATAACTTTTTCTTATTTTGCGTTATATAATTTTATAATTTTATATAATAATAACTTTAATTTTGTCATTTAGAAAGTTACCAATTTTTGGTGAACAATTTGTTGTGCATTATTTGTTAGGAGTATACATATACATACGAGTATATCAAAGTACATGTGCTCTAAATTTTGTTAAATTATGCTTTGCTATATATACAAATAAGATAATTGTTTTATTAAGTTAGTCGACTAGCATATTAGTGAATTGTAATCAAAATACAACTTAAAGTCCATTCAGGTTGAAGTGGTGGTTTGGCCGATACCATTCCCCAGTTGCATGTTGATAAATTGTGTTTTTAACAATTTGTTCGGCATCTTCAAAAGGGTCTTTGTTTTCAGGTCGTGATCTAGGACTTCGGGATGTGGCACGGACATCTAAGGGCATGTCGTAGCACTTACAAACGCAGCACGATGGAAAACGAAACCAATCCGAAAATATGCCACGGCATTCGTTATGTGGATCGTAGGCCAGAAGGCGATGTAATCTGTACTGCTGTTCACAACGACATCCCTCGCGGCAGTACATTTGCTTGAGTTCATGAGTACATTTTTCCCAATGCACATACTGCTCGAACGGATAAAGGTTTAGCAGGGCCAACACTTCACCACGTGTATTGTTAGCCCAGAAAGGGGCAACAACTTCTTCTTTTACTGGACATGCATTTCTAAATAAATATATTAAATTAAATTAAGAAAACAAGCGAAAGCAAAAGCAATAACATATAAACAAATAAAGTTTTTACTGAAAATAAATAATCTGTTTTTATTTATTGAATACAGTAAGACCCCGCTTAACGCGTAGGATACGTTCCATCAAAGTAGAGCATAATGCGAAACAGCGCTAATCAAGGTTATCTTAATATGTAAATACATACTGGGGTTAGGGGAAGATGGATAGAAAATTGGCTAGGTATTAAACTTAATAATTATGTTTTTTTAATAAAAATAAAACCAAACATTTATTTCTTACAAAAATAACAATATAAACGAATATAAGTCAGTCAGATCAGCGCTAAACGAAACATCGTTAAGCGGGGTCTTACTATATTTTACATTTAATTGAATTTTTAATTTTCGTCTTTTAATCTATTTTTACTAGCAAATCATTGATTCCATCATTTATGTATTAGGCTATGGTATTATGCTGAATAATATATTCCTTTTATGGTTTTCCTTAAAAACTCTTTGAGCATCATAAAGCATTTTAAACACTTTGATTACATTTTCTGGCTGTAGAAAATAAATGAGCAATGATCACTTTATGTGCTTCGAAGTGTAGCTAAAGGTTTCCATACTTTATGTTTAGATACTTACATGCCACGCATGTTGACGGTTGGCGGAGTTTCCTGCTTTATTGTGTCTTGAAATAATTGACCATCTCTCAACACTGGTTTCGAGATTGAGGGAGTAATAGTTTCTGGTGAACGAGTTGAATTTCGTAATTTTTCTGAGGAAAATAGATCACTGCTTGTTGATGACAACGCTGGCAATTCAGTTGATGAAGACGACTTTATTGTGTCATTGTCCAACAGCAGACCTTCAGTTTCATTTAGTTTTGGATATATGTTTTTTTCCAATATTGTTGAATTGTCTTTAAGTAATGGATAATGGGGTATGAATTCTGGTCTGAAATCGCTGTTTAAAGGTGAGATTTTGTCACCTTTACTAGACTTTGTTGTTTTTAACCTACTAATTGAAGAAGTGGCAGCATCTGTTGTGATGTTTAGACCGAAACGTGGCGATTGAACGATTTGTATGTTGTCACCGATCAGCGTATATGATTGTCGCGAAGCCGGCGCCTCATAGACACTGTTCAAAGCGAGATTTTCATTTTCTTCGGGATTTGTAAGGCATTCGGATTTATTCTTAATCAGGTCGTCAACAAAAATTTGGAAGTTTGCTGAGGAATTACTATTTATTCTTGTTTGGTTCTTAGGTTTCGTCAATATCTCTTTCATGGATGGTATAGACTTCGAAATCGATGTTGCGTTAGTTGTATCCAAACTTAACACTCTGTCTATTTCTTCCATATTTATCGTCGATTTCGTAGAAAGGGTTGAAGCTGAGAGTTTTGATGACAATCCTTGAATGGATGCCTTTGTTTCTAGAAATGATGTTAATGAGGTAGGCGTTGTAGATATCGGTCGAAAATGTGGTCCAAACAGAACTTCTTTGTTTATTGAGTCTCTAAAGTCCGGGTTATGTAACAATTTTGAAGATCGTTTAAACGCATTTCTAGAGTACCAGTCGTTAGTTAGTTTTACGTTTTCAATGTCTATTTCGTTATCATTAAATTCGTCACGCAAAATTGATATGTGGCGTATATCTCCATACATGCGCTTCATGAGTCCCTGATTTTCATGTACAAATCTGCGTACAGCATGCCAAGGATAAGCAGAACCTGGAATATTGCAATAGTTTTGACTTGTTAAATCGCAGGGTATTGCTATTAATGTCTGAGCACGGGCTTTCCGAGAAGGGTTATCATTTGGACGACAAGAGTTGCCAGAATCGAAACCAAATGAATTGGAAGAATGTATGGTCATTGCAAGAAAAAGCAGAAATAGTAATTGGCGCTGCAAAAGAATAAAACTATATTATAAATACCATATTATTCAGTAAAAGGTAGGATAAGTACAGAATTTATTCTAACCACATTATTAAACCCGCTTAAAGTTAAGTTGAAGCTGAATGTGATAGTGCGTTTCTATATAAATTGAGGAATTTTAAGTTTTAGTGTGGGAAAGTTGGAAATTTACAAATACTCATTGTCAACAAATGCGTGTGGTATTTTAAAAACAAGCAAATTTTCGGTTCTTCACAAAAATCTTAAAGCAAATGAGGGATGTATCCTCATACCTACATTTTCTCTATCCAGTGAAAGGATACTTATTATATTTTTAAGTTAAACCAAACCAAAGTAAGGCCAAACCTGCCTTGTAATGCTATAGTTTGACCTCTTACCCTATTATTTGCTGGCATATTTAAAATCCTCGATCAGCATGTACTTACAGGTAGCCAGCTAACTAAACTTTAGTTTCGATGATATTTCCACCGTAACTTTATTATCGCTTCGAATACTTTCCGAATTCTATTCAATAATTTTGTGAGTGAAAGTGGGTCTATTCTGGACCATACATCTTGTAATCGTTGCAGAGATTTTGTGTAGATGTTGGGGCCGATTTTCCCACCTGACGATCTAATTATTCCAATGAATGGGAAATGGGCTCAATGGGATTCAGGTCATGGCTTTTAAGAGGCCAGTTCATAAGTGAAATTTTTTTTCTTGTCGTTAGAGACCACTTTTTTCCCCACTCTTTAAATGTCCACCACCACCGCGATCTTTCATCGAGGGATAACCTTTTTTCCCCGGGATAACCTTTTTTCCCCGGCATTATTTAAAATTTTCGCAAGATTCTTTAAGGACTTGAAAATCGAATGTTCCGTGAATGAAAGTTTAATGCAGTATATAATTTGAGAAGAATAAGTTGGACCACACACTTATATTTATATTATACATATATAGGGTTCTCCAATAAGAGGTGTAATCGGAGTTATGTCATTGTGCCTGAGTTGTGCCAAGATTTCAAATAAAAATTTCGTATGGAAACATCCTCTGAAATTGATCTAACCAACTGAAACACACAGAAAAACTAACGAGCAACTCAACTGAAACGAACTAACGAACTGCTGAACTAAAAGAACGAGTGAACTAGAAGACCGAGTGAACTAGAAGACCGACTGAATTAGAAGACCGACTGAACTAAAAGACTGAGTGAACTAAAAGAGCGACTGAACTAAAAGACCGATTGAACTAAAAGAACTAAGAACTGTGAACTAGATCTCATAGTTCCGGCTGTTCCGGCATCTTGTGACCATTATTACAGAATCGATATCAATACCGCAGAATGCAGAATCGACAAATGCCATCAATGTCGAGGATTTTGAGATGACCCCTAAGTCTACAATGAACAGTCATAATTCTTAGGTTGTTTTTGGATAAGTCAAGACACAGCTTAGCTCCTTCTTGGATAAAATCCACCAATTAGGATCTTTGCCTGCCTGAGTCCGAGAGTGCTGTTCCAGTATGAACTTCTGCTGGCGAGTTCCTCTCTCCTAATTCGCGTAAAAACATACCCCACAACCCGCCTTAACGGGAGGAAATTGAGTCCTGTTCCTTAGCTTTTTGTAACGTCTTTTGAGTTACACCCTGTAAATATGTAGTAGTGTGGTTTTATTGTTAATATTTATTATTAATGTTCTTATAAATGTTTTTTAAATTCGTATTGTGGTAGTAAATTTAAACGGTGAAAGCTTTGCACTGTTAACATAATTAACTCACTTCTTCCACTTTATTGGTATTACAATTGTTGAGCAAAGAAGAAAAAAATGTTAATACGTTTCAAATGAGTTTTTTATTAGATAGAAAAAAAAATTTTCACAACTGAAATATTAATTGTCTGGTAAAGAGATTGTTTGAATGAACAAGTTTGCTAGTGAAATGTTGTAAAGTACAAAGTTACTACAATATACATATATTCCAACACTCCTTCTCAATACTTGTTCTTTAACGGAAATGCTAATAAGCAATTGTATCTAAATAATTAATATAAACCAAACAATTCTGTAAATTTACTGTGGTTAACTTCAGCTAAGTTTTTTGTTAAAATATCTGCAACCATATCGTTTGTAAAGATATAATTTACTCCTATTTGCTGGTTTTTTATAACTTCTCGGACATGGTGGTATCGAATATCAATAGGCGATCGTTTCTTAGGTATGCAACTGTTGCTACAGCTTCGGCCCAAAGTGTTTCATTAAGCCCAGCGTGAATAAGCATACTCCGTGCTATTTCGACTAAAGTTCGATTGGCCCTTTCCGCAACTCCATTTTGTTGTGGAGTGTACGGAACAGTCAACTGCCTAATAATGCCATGTTTGCTCAAGAAATTATCGAAGGACTTGTTTCGATACTCTTTACCATTGTCGCTACGAATCGCCTTAATTCTCCTACCTGTCTGACATTCAACCATTGATTTGAACTCTCTAAATTTCTCTAAGACCTGATGCTTACTTTTTATGAAATACACAAAAATCCTTCTTGACATATCGTCAATAAATGTTACGAAATATAAGGATCCACCAACTGACCTTTGGTTAATAGGTCCTTAGATAAGTTATTAAGGTTTTGAAAATTTAAATGTCCATAGCGTATGTGCCACTTCATGAATTCATCATTGTCCATTCATAAAAACATTTGTTTGGTATGGTTTCGTTTTCCAAAATGAACAATTCGTTAATTCTTCTAGCTTTCAGTACTAGACTTCCATTCCGATCCTTGATTTGTGCACATTGCTCGCAAAAGTTTACCTTCAAACCATTCTGAACAGCTTTAGAAACTGACAAGAAGTTTGCTTGTAAATCAGGTACGAATAAAACTTATTTTAAGGTTATTTTATTCAATTTTGTGGTAACTGTTGCGTTACCTTTACCGTGGGCTTGAATATATTGGTTACCTGCCAGCTCTATCTTTTCACTGTAGTTGTCAAATGTACTAAACATGTTTCTTTCGCAACACATATGTGTAGTTGCTCCACTGTCAAAGCATACATTTCTAGAAAGTCCTTGAGACTCCGTAGCTGCAAGAAGAGTAAAAGATTGATTACTGTGCTTCTTTTCTGATCTGCATTTTGCTGCGAAATGTCCTCTTTTTCCACAATTGAAGCATTTTCCATAATTTTTGTATTTTCTATTTGTGTTTCCACTTTTCTGATGTTTTGTGTTTTGTTCTCTTGTGACGAAAGCTTGCTGCTGTGTGTTGTTTACATTTTCGTCTTCTTCCTTAAACTTATATCGACGGTCTCATTCCTCTGTGAGTGTTAGTTTCAAAGTGAATAAACTTGGCAACTGGTCTCGAGTTACCATTGCGATCACGAAATTATCAAAAGAAGTTGTAAGACTGGAAAGTAATATGATTACTGCTCCTCTGGTATTTCAATGCTTATTTCAAGTAGCCTTTCAACGATGTCCATAAATAAATTCAGGTGTTTCATTATGGTATCGTTTTCCGACATTTTCAAATATAGTAACTGCTTATAAACGGTTACTTTTCTAGCGGGGCCATATGATACGGGTAACTGCTTATAAAGGGTTACTTTTCTAGCGGGGCCATATGATTGGTACACAACTTTTAATTTTTCCCACGACTCTTTAGAAGACTTAAAATGCCTGATGTAATTTAACTGTGAAGGTTTTACACTAAGCATTATGTATGCTAAAGCCTTTTCGTCTGTTACGTCCCACTTCAGCGCATCCGATGCAGCTTCCGGTCTCGCCATTTTGCCATTTACAATCGCCCATTGCTCTGAACAAATTAGGATGCTGCGCATGTGTACGCTCCATGATTGATAGTTGGACTTGTCGAGTTTTTCTATTTGATATAACGATGGTGTACTCATTTTTATTTAAAGACTTAAATGGGTCCTGGGCCCATAACCTATTGGTATTACAATTGTTGAGCAAAGAAGGACAAAATGTTGATACGTTCCAAATGAGTTTTTTATTAGAATGAAAAAATTTTCACAACTGAAATATTTATTCTCTGGTAAAAAAATTGTTTGAATGAACAAGTTTGCTAGTGAAATGATGTAAAGTACGGAGTTATTACAATATACATATGTACGAGGGCGGATTGATATTGAAGCTACCTAAGTAGGAAAAAAACATTTTTTTTTTCAAAAACCATTTATTTCTCAACAGAGTCTCCTTTTAGCTCAATACACTTACTAAGACGAATACACTTGGGAACCCCTCAAAATACGCGTTAGTTTCGGTAATCACTTCTTCGTTTGAGATGAATCGTTTTCAAGCCATTTTTTCAAGTTTGGAAACAGGAAAAAGTCACTAGGAGCTAAATATGGACTATAAGGTGGATGATCAACCAATTCGAAGTGTATTTCACGAACTTTTAGCACCGTATCTAATGCTGTGTGAACCGGTTGTCTTGAAGAAAGAGCACTTTTTTCTTCGTTGAATGTGGTCGTTTTTTCTTAATTGCATCAATCAATTGATCTAATAATGCACGATAATACTTTCCTGTGATTGTGGATCCTTTTTCAAGATAATCGATGGGTGTTGTATGTCGCGATCGCAATTTCCACTTCCGTTTGACGAGAACTTTCAAGGCCAGTATTATTGTTTTATAATACTACTCCGCGAGTGAGTCAAGGCCAAGTTCACATTTTTGCAACCACAGCACTTTGCTTGGTCAGCCAAAGCTTTAGTTTAATTTGGTTTAGTCAAGCTTTGGTTTAATTAACTTCCAAAGCTAAGGTAGCAACCAGAAAACTTCGCATGGAATGGATTGTGGAAGCTGGCATTTAGTAGCGAGCTTCCAAACCCTAAAATCCATAGCGCGTGGCGACTGGAGTGGATTGTGGAAGCTAGCTTTCATTAGCAAGCTTCCAAACCATTAAATCGCTTGGTTTGAAATAACCAACGATCAGAATCCACACGCGGAAGAATTAAATTGAGAACGATTTTCTTCCGCGTATTGATTCTGCGAATTTAACAATTTGAATATTGCGAAATAATGGAAATTGTGAACCACGACATACTGACCCACTTCAGTTCGGTCGACGTCTGTGTCGACCGAGCTAACGTGGAATCTAGAAAAGATTCCAACTAGAGTCTTGTGAAAATATCTCAACGAAGAAGTCGTTGATAGTCGCGTTAAAGTCGCGTAGTGCTAGTTTAATAATAAGTGTAATAAACAATAAGTGTACATACTTAATAACAAGTATAAATAAAAAGTAGTGTTAAAGTAAATCTTAAGATAAGATAAAGTACAACATATTGAAACAAACGTAAAATTCAAGAATAAAGACGTAACAGATCGAAACTAAGTGCAGTTTAATTGAAGTCAAGGAGAGACAGTAGAAGACCACCCGTAAGGAGATACAACATATTGGTGCAGCCGGATTTTCGAGCCGAGGATCGCTCGAATAAAGGAAAAAGTAAGTAACAATAAAATACAGAAATTAAAAATAAGAATAGCAGCTTAGATCACTTAAAAGAGAAGTGAAAATACGAAAGTGAAAAAATAAATAAGTGAAATACGAAAATTAAAAATAAGAATAGCAGCTTAGATTAGTTAAAAGATAAGTGATTTAACAAGGATTAGTAGCTTGGGAAAAAGCAGGAAGTGAAAAGGAAAAGTTGTAAGTTATAAGCTAGTTAAAATTAAAAGTTAAGAGCAAGTGATCGTATATGCGAAAAACAAGTTTAAGAGAAAAAAAGGAAAATTGGCAAAAAAGTGAAATAATAAGTTCAGGAAAAATTAAAACAGTGAAAGTAAAAAATTGGAAAATAAAAGCAGAATCAAATAATAAGGAAAAGTGAAAAGGATAGTAATAGAATTGAAAGAATTTAATTCTATTATTATATCAAATATATTATTTTATATATATTATATAAAACATAAAATAACTTTCAGGTCCCAAAATCATCGGTTACATCAAAAGGATGCTAGCTTAATTGCACAGCAAACTTATCTGTCCAATAGCATTAGCTGGACAAAATCTTTGCTGAGGTCGACCCATTTCACTCGGGAAGTCATTCTTATATTTTTATAATTATAGGATAAAGTATTAGAGAAAATAGGACCTTTTTTGTTTTTAAGAAAAGGAAAATTAAGACTATCAAGAAGTAAAAGAATTAGTTACTGTGATTAGCAAATTGGCGAAAATCAGAGTGACTTAACGTAGTAAATTTCAGATGATAAAAGCAAATTGTTAAAAACAGTTTTCGTTGTATCATTTTCGGGTATGTGTCTTAGACATTTGACTTCAAAATACACATGTTAAATAAATTTTAACATTTAAGTAAATTGATTTCAAAGTCGCACATTTTGAGTTGATTAATAATAATTCATTAATATCATAATTCATTTTATCATTTTATTCGAGTTCAAGTCGCACAATTTTTTCTTTATTTAAATAATACGTCATACATTCACAAATGGATGAAATTTAAAAAAGGGTAATAATCGGAATTACCATAAATTAAAACATTAAAAAGGAGTTATTTTGGTTATTTTAAAAAACCAAAATTAAAAGTTAAACATTTAAAATATTGCGCTTAGAGACTTCATATCGGTTGGAGAATCAAAGCAAAGTTAGATTCGTTGTTTCAAATAAAAAGCAATTATAATTGCTTGCTGATGAAAACAATTAAGGATGCCAAGCAATTAACAAAAAAAAAATAACTCGAACGGGCTCACTAGGTTAATCGTACGAATTCGAAATCGCAAACGTTGCAGTTTTGTTGGCCGCTGAAAAATAGAGACAGGTCGTTCGTTCCATTCTGTGAGGTCTTAAATTACCTCAGCGAAGTCGCGAAAATTTTGACGCTTCGTCTCTGCTTGAAAGAAAGCAGAATAGCGCAGTCACGAAAATTTTGACGCTTTGGCTCTGCTTGAAACAAATCAGCAGCGGACGTCAGCGTACAGACTAATAAACAGATGTACAGCGAATGTTTACTGCACGCTCGGTAAACGAAGCGAGCAAGATAACTAAGCGGTTAAAGAAGTTGAATCTTCATATGAAAATTTTAATTATCTCTCATTCAAAAGTACTACGACTAGTATAAAAAATTAAACGTGTAATAAAACGATGGAACGTTAAGTAGCGGCGCTAAGTAATCGTTTTACAACATTTTTCACCAAACAGTTTAAAATAAATTTAAATTTATATCATTAGGAAAAATTTATGTATACTCTTACATAGGTAAATTGTAAACATTGGGAAAAATAAAACCCCATTAAACTATATGTCGTTCGTTTAATTAATGGCCGAGTCATTACAGGAGCAAGCTTACTTAGAATTAGATAGGACTCATAAAGAACTGAAACGCCAGTTGGGGGAGTTTATATCTAAATATTGGGCAATATTAAAAGGAACTGTAGGCAACAAAGAGAACTTAGAGTTGATAAAGTCTAGAGTAGGGGAGTTAGGAGACCTAACAAGTGTAGAAAGAGCAGACGCGATAGTAGAGGAATTGCTTATATTCCTAAACCAGATAATAGATAATAAGACATAGGATTCAAAAGCATGGGAATCAGAATTTAACGCACTGAAGAATAGGTACGATAACTATTTAGTTGATAAAGTGTTTCAGGAAGATTTACTCAGGAAATTAGGGTGTGAGAACGTAAAATTAAGAGAACTATTAGAGAGGAAGGGCCTAACCGAAGAAACGTTGAATAGAACATTAGAACAGGGATTTACACAGAAATCAAGGGAAGACTGTAGTTCTTTAGACGACGCAAATAGACGAATACAAGAGCTAAAAGAGCAGAATAGGCTTCTAAGTCAAGAAATGTCGCTAGATCACAATCAGTCACTTTTCCATAAGGAACCAGCTCAGTCCGCAGTTAGTCCGAGGGACGGCAACGCAAGGTCATTACAACAAATTAAAACAACAAAAGAACAAACCAAAATGGGGATAGGAGAGATAGCAAAGATTACAAATAGGCTGGTACCTCTATATTCTGGAACACATTCGCCAGACTTACGCGGCGAAGTTTATAAATTCATACACGGGTGCGAATTAGCCGCAAGAGATGTAGGTAAAGACAACTTCCAGGACTACATAGACTGCAGTTTGCAAGACGCCTAACCACTCTACGAACACAGGCACAAGAGATAGTTCGAACGAAATATAATGGAAACGGAGATATGGCACTTTTGAGTATGGTGGAAGGAGCCGTAGAGAAATCCTTTAAAACAGGGTTAAAGAACGCCGCATTGAGAATTTATATGCTCAATGTTACGAGGAAAAGCATAGAACAAATGGTAGAATCGATGCACTCGAAAGCATACAAAACAGTAGCGTCCTCCACTCAGACCCCTTAAACATTAATATGAATTCACCACGCCTCGCCACCATGCAGTATACCCAACAAGAACAAATTCAACATGAAAGTCATGGCAGAGCTTCAGGAGGAAAAATTGCCAGGCAACCATCTTTGATACAGAACACTACACAAGGAGCGGCGAATAGAATAATTTGCTCATTTTGTAACAAGCGAGGTCATACCAGGGACGATTGTTTGACTCGCAAGAACACGCCATATTGTCAGAAGTGTTTAAAATATGGGCACGAGACCTACTGGACAGAGTTGGCAATCTAACCAAGTCCAGCAGAATTGGTCTCAAAACCAATTCCAGCAGAACGGGAACCAAAAACGGGCGATAAACCCCAACCCAACTACACCCAACGGATTACAGAGGAATCAGCAGAACAGGGCAAACCAAACGTTATGTCATTGGTGCAATAGACCAGGACATATGATAGAAAATTGCGAAGCAAAAAGAAATTGGGAAACGTTGCAAAGTAATCGTCCGGGAAACTATCAAGGGCCCAGAACAGGCCAATAATCTGGGAACCCAAAAATATTAGTAACTTAAGGCCAAATGATGTTGTAGGTCAGAATCATTGCTTTGGTAATAACAACGCTTAACGTCGTTATCACCACATACCTTTCGGCCCAGTAGTTAACAATGTTTAACTTGTGGTAACACATACTTCTAGGCTGCACTTTAATTGTGAAGCTCGAAAGTACAAGTGAATCACACACCACTGTGGCCCAGATAAAAGCCGAACTTGATCGCATTCCAATAAGTGGAACAGCGCGCGAATAAGTAGAACATCGCGCTCAAATCAGAAGAGCAAAATTCGCACATTGTTGTCAAGAATTATTGCTAAAAATAATTCTTGAGATAGTTGCAAAAACGACGCGGAAATGATTCTGGCCAACAACGAATCTCAGAAGAGATATAAACCCATCTTTCGAATTGAAAGACGGCAGTTGAGATCAGATAGTAGCTAATAGCTTACAGACTGAGTACAGTCAAGTGGTAAAAACTAAACAGTGTTAAACAGATTAAGTCGCAGGAAGATTAATCGCATTACATTAAGAAGCGGAGATAAAAGAAGGACTCAAGAAAATAATAAACGTAAGAGAAATTAACCAAGGATCTTTTTATTTCAGCACCTGTCGAAAGACGGCAGTATTGCCCGACAGGTTAAAGGACCACAAAGGCGGCACCTTGTTGCCCGTGGTAGTTAGGCGAAAGGATCCATTACGGCAGGTTGCCGGATCCCAACGGTAAGTCCACTAAGACGGCAGGTCCTTGCCCGTGGCACGATTGTCCGTGGTCCTTCGCGTCGAAGGATCAACGACAACAACCCCTAGTATTAGAAACACTGTCAGTGATCCTTTCAAGGAAGGATCTACGACATTAAGTTTGTTCTGGTGTCCTACTGGAGGAACCAGATACAACATTTTGGCGCAGCCGGTTTCACCATCCAAAGATCGTTCCTTTATTGTTAAAGTGAAGTTTAAAATAAATTAAAAATAAATAACAATGTTTTTTAAATAAAACATAAACACAAAAAAATCACCAACCAATATAGATGTCATCGAAATCAGTATTACCCCTCGAAGAAGCCCTTAAGGATAAGCAAGCGGGACCTAGACCGACAACAATGGAAGAGTATTGGAAGAGGCAGAAGTCGACACGTGAGGAGCCAAAGGTTAACCCACACCCAACAAAGAGTCGCGGTGGAAGAAAAGTAAAGCAACGGAGGGAAGTCGCCAACCTGCACCGGCTAGCAACAATAGCCACAACTAAAGAGGAAAGGAATGAATTCCTGAGGCAGATCCGCCAAATTTATAAAACCAACGACAAGAAACAACGTGGGAAGAACAGCGACAAACACTAAATAAAATTGTTGTAAAATTATATAAATTAAAATTTAATACATATAAAATAAATTTATAGAGAATTTTTGGTTAAGAATTAGAATTTAAATTGAAAAATTTTGAAAGACTGTTGGCAATTCATGTATAAATAAGGTAATTTTTGTTAAAGAGAAAAAATTTTATAAACTTGATGGGCAAATCAAGAAGAAATTTGAGCTTGTTAGGCACAACCGCCTGTAGAAAACACATAAGGTCTATGTTTAAGTTTTGGAAAAGAATAAATAAATGGATACAACAAACAAATCCGTTAGTATTTTTTAATAACAAATTAATTAATAGCAACCAGGCTACCAGTGATAGCTGCAAGACAATAAATAAAGTACATTCTGCTTAAATTGCAAGAAACTCATTGCAACAAGAAGTAGGTCAAAAACTTGAACTTGAACTTCAAGCAAGGCCAGAAGCGACAAAATTACTAGCGAGCGGCAGCTGGTAGCAAAAGCGCTAACAGCGCAGAAACGCAAATACAAGCAATAAAAACAAAAAGTACGTCAGGCAACAGGCGAGCACAATTGAGCCACAAGCTCGAATTACAAAAAAAAAATATATATATAAGAATAATATATGTACGAGTATAAGCGTACGAATGTTTACAACTTGTTCAGCCAAAAGGGTGTCAATGAGTCGTACTAAAGCTGAATAAGCAAAAGTTAATTGCTTGAAGAAAAGCAATTAAGATCTTAATTAATTATAAAATATACTAAATAAATACTTAGAACGATGAGTATAAGATAATTAATGGCCGAATCGCTGCAGGAACAAGCTTACATAGAATTAGATAGAGCACATAAAGAACTGGAACGCCAGTTGGGGGAATTTATATCTAGGACTTGGGCAACTTTGAAAGAGACAGTAGGCAACAAGGAAAACTTAGAATTGGTAAAGTCTAGAGTAGGGGACCTAAGAAAATTGTCAAGTGTAGAATCAGCAGACGCGATAGTAGAGGAATTGCTTAAATTCCTAAAACAGAGAATAGACAATAAGACGGAAGACGTGAATAAATGGGAATCAGAATTTAACGCATTGAAGAATAAGTACGATCAATGCTTACTAGATAAAGAGTTTCAGGAAGATTTACTTACCAACATAGAGCGAGAGAACGAAAAACTAAGAAAATTACTGAACAACAAGGGACTAACCGAAGAAACGTTAAACAGAACATTAGAAAAGGGATTTGCACAGAAATCAAGAGAAGACTGTAGTTCTTTAGAAGAGGCAAATAAACGAATACAAGAGCTAAAGGAGCAGAATAGACTTCTAAGTCAGGAAATGTCGCTAGATCACAATCAGACACTTTTCCATAAGGAACCAGCTCAGTCCGCAGTTAGTCCGAGGGACGGCAAATCAAGGTCTTTACAACAAATTAAAACAACAAAAGAACAAACCAAAATGGGGATAGGAGAGATAGCAAAAATTACAAATAGGCTGGTACCTCTATTTTCTGGAACACATTCGCCAGACTTACGCGGCGAAGTTTATAAATTCATACACGGGTGCGAATTAGCCGCAAGAGATGTGGGTACAGACAGCATTCAGGACTACATAGATTGCATTAAGCAGAGATTACATGGGGATGCCTATGATTTAGTGAGGTCACAACGCTTCAATGGCCTCGAGGACTTCTACCTCACGATAAAAAGAGCATATTTACCAACGGTATCCTTAGACTCAGTGATAATAGGTATCCAAAGTTGTAGCCAGCTACTTAACGAGGATATACGACAGTTTGCAAGACGCCTAACCACTCTACGAACACAGGCACAAGAGATAGTTCGAACGAAATATAATGGAAACGGAGATATGGCACTTTTGAGTATGGTGGAAGGAGCCGTAGAGAAATCCTTTAAAACAGGGTTAAAGAACGTCGCATTGAGAATTTATATGCTCAATGTTACTAAGAAAAGCATGGAACAAATGGTGGAACTAGCAATCGATGCACTAGCAAGCATACAAAACAGTAGCCTCCTCCACTCAGACCCCTTAAACATAAACATGAATTCATCACTTCTTGCCACCATGCCGATTACGCAACAAGAACAAATTCAACACGGAAGTCAGGGCAGAGCTTCAGGGGGAAATAACGTCAGGCAACCAAATAGGAAACAAAATACTCCACAAGGAGCGGCAGATAGAATAATATGCTCATTTTGTAACAAGCGAGGTCATACCAGGGATGATTGTTTAACTCGCAAGCACTCGCCGTATTGTCAAAAGTGTTTAAAATACGGACACGAGGCAAACTGGAGGTGTGACCAAAAGGGAGGCCAGAAAAATGTGGCAAGAAACACATATCAAGGGCCCAATTATCAAACTCAAGGAGTTCAGCAATTGAATCCACCCCAGCAAAAGTGGCAGTCAAACCAAGTCCAACGAAACTGGCAGCCAAACCAACCACAGCAGAATTGGTCTCAGAACCAATTCCAGCAGACCGGGAATCAGAAAGGGTCAATAAACCCCAACCCAAATACACTTAACGGGTTACAGAGGAATCCGACAAACAGGGCAAACCAAACGTTATGTCATTGGTGTAATAGACCAGGGCATATGATAAAGAATTGCGAGGCAAAAAGGAATTGGGAATCATTGCAAAATAATAGTCCGGGAAACTACCAAGGGCCCAGAACAGGCCAATAATCTGGGAACCCAAGAATATTAGGAACTTAAGGCCAAACGAAGGAGTAACAGTAATTCATACATCCGAACCGATTGTGGATACGTTACCAACTTTAACAAATAAAGTGGTAACCGTAAGTCCGACATCGGAAGCGATTGTTGAAACGTTACCAACTTCAAGCGACTTAAACATTAATATCAAGTTGAAAGGGACTGATAAGAATAAGAAAAACAACGTAACAGAGAGGAATCATACGTTTGGAGAAACTGTTGATTTAGAGATGCCATTTATGTTGAAAGTGAAAACCCAGGATTTAAATCAGAAGATACCGTGCTCAATGAAGAAGTTAGCAAATAAAAATATAAATGTAGAAACAGGAGTATCTAACTGCACTCAAACCCAGCTAAATGACGTGTTCATCGAATTACCTTGCGAAGAGGCTATAAATGGAAAACTCATTTTACTGGTAGATACAGGAGCAGATACAAGCCTGATAAAGGAATGTGCAATAAAAGATAGCACGATAATAGATAAGTCGAATAGGAAAGACTTAAGCGGAGCATTTGGAGGTTGTGTGACTACAGATGGATCAACTACTATATGTCATAATGAGGTACAGTCCTTACGTTTAACGCTACACGTTGTGTCACTTAAGCAAGGAGTACCAGCAGACGGCATATTAGGAAGAGATAACTTGTGGAACAACTCCATTATAAACACAATGGAAAAGATTTTAACACTCTTCAATGAAAGAAAAGAGGTTATTTTGGAATTACCAATAAAAACTATCCAGCAGATAGAAGAGGAAAGCAAGCAACATTACATACCAGTTGATGCAAGAACAAGTACGATAGTACCATTAAAACTTCGTACAAAATTTACGAATGTGGTAATTCATAAAGAAGAAATAGATCCAGGAATCTATATAGCGGACACACTAGTAAAGGTGAAAGATAACACAGTTTATGCTCCAATATTAAATACGACGGAATATGATTATGAAATAAATAGCGAATTTAAACCAAAATTCACAAATTTTGACGATTACAAAATACAAAGTACTGTAAAGTCAATAAATAGCATAGGCAAAATAAATGCCAAAGGAAGAATAAATAAATTGCTCCATGAAATTGAGTTAGATAAAGATTTGAATATGGAAGAAAAGAATTCAATAGAAGGAATAGTAAAATCTTTTCATGACATCTTCCTATTAGACGGAGACGAACTCTCGTTTACAAACGTATTGAAACACGAAATTCCAACAGGCGCAGATCAGCCGCCAATAAATAGAAAACAGTATAGGTTACCACAGATACATAGGGAAGAAATAAACAAACAAGTAAAAAAACTTTTAGATGATGGCATAATCGAACATAGCACATCACCGTGGAACTCATCGTTACTTCTAGTGCCCAAGAAGAGTGGCAAGTACGGGTAGAAAAAATGGAGACTGGTGATAGATTACAGAAAATTAAACGAAGCTACGATTAAACAAGTTTTTCCAATTCCACGTATTGACGAAATTTTAGAGCAATTAGGCCATAGCAGATATTTTACAACGCTAGATTTGGCAAGTGGATATCACCAAGTTTTAGTCGATGACAGGGACAAGGAGAAAACAGCATTCAGTACAGGACTAGGGCACTTCGAATTCAATCGAATGCCATTTGGGCTAACAGGTGCCCCAGCAACATTTCAGAGGATAATGAATCATATCCTAACAGGTCTAGAAGGAATAGACTGTTTTGTTTATTTAGATGACATAGTTATCTACGGTAGGAATTTGAGGCAACATGAACAAAGGTTATGTTCAGTATTACAAAAATTACGTGAACATAATCTAAAACTTAATACAGGAAAATGCAGATTTCTAAGAAGAGAAATTGTTTATTTAGGACATAAATGCACAGATCAGGGCGCACTCCCTGACCCCAGCAAAGTGGAATGCGTTAAGAGCATTCCGCCGCCTAAAAATAGAAAGGAAGTACAGGCATATTTAGGACTAGTAAACTATTACAGAAAATTCATTCCAGGTACAGCAAAGATAGCTCTTCCTATTAATAAACTACTAAGGAAAGACGCTAAGTTCAATTGGACGCAAGAATGCCAGACAGCGTTCGAAGCATTGAAGAAGGCAATAATAACACCACCGGTTTTGGCATATCCGGATTTCGAAAAAGAATTCATACTAACTACTGATGCCAGTAACGAAGCGTTAGGCGCGGTACTTTCTCAGGGTAAAATAGGCGAAGATAGGCCGATAGCCTTTGCGAGCAGTGAAAACTTATTTAAGAATTAGGCAACAATATAGATGGCCAGGAATGCAAAAACAAATCAAGGATTATATAAAGACCTGTCCTAAATGCCAAACTAACAAAAGCTCAAAATTGACAAAAATGCCCATGGTGCTAACGGATACACCAATGCGGCCATTCGACAAAGTTTACATGGACATAGTAGGTATTCTACCAGAAACTGTGTCCGGAAACAAATATATTCTAACGTTTCAAGATGACTTCTCGAAATTTATGGCATGTACAGCTATCCCAGACGCGGAAGCAAGTACTGTTGCCAGAGCGTTTTATGACGAAGTAATTACGCGTTACGGAATTCCTAGAATTCTAATTACAGACAACGGAACTAATTTCATTTCGAAATTGTTCTCAGATACATGCAAATTATTAGGCATAAAAAAATTACACATAACACCATACCATCCGCAAGCTAATGGCTCATTAGAGAGAAGCCACAGACCATTAGCGGAATATTTACGTAGTTTTGCTAAAGAAGACGGGTCGAATTGGGATCAGGGGTTAACTGCAGCTATGCATGTTCATAACCACACACCCCACATTACGACGAAGCAAACGCCATTCCGTACTTTATTTGGATTCGATACAGAAATGCCGACTAACTTAAAACGAAGGTGTAGTCCGGTATATAATGCCGAAGATCCAAATAAAGTATTGAAATTTCAAATACAAAGAGCTCACGAAATCGTGAGAAAGAATCAGGATTTAGCAAAAGAGATAGCTAAAAGGCAGTACGATAGCAAAATAAATTTAGTAGAATTTAAAGTAGGAGATAGTGTATTAATTAAGAATCAAACTAGGAAAGATAAGTTTTCTCCCATATGGATAGGGGCCATATAAAGTAGTAGGAATTAAAAGTCCAATTACTACAGTTTTAAATAATAAGGGAAGGGAAAAACCTTTTCACAATAACTTACTTAAGTTATATAATAGCAATTAAGCATGAAATAGGATTAACTAGACAATTAGGTAGGAATACATTAGAATCACTTAAAATAAGGAAATAGATTTAGGAGAAAATTAAGTTAACCATAATAGGCACTTTATTAGGAGTAGAATAAAATCACAAGTATTAGCGAAATTTAAAATTTTTATTTAGGACAGGAAATTAAGAAAAATTCAACAAGAAAATAAAAAGAAAATTAGAATAGCGTTTAAATAAGCAACAACTTGTTTATTTAAGCGTAAAAATATAAGAAAAGAAAACTCATGATAAAGTAAACTCGTTAATATTTGAATAATTTTTTTTAATTGAACTTTTTAGTTTGTATTAATTTTGATTAATAGTAAACGGTTTATGTAAAGTAGCTGTTCCGTTTTAAGAACACAGCCAATTTGCATTTGCAATTATTATATTAATAAATGCACATGTAAACATATGCCTGAAGAAATAGTTCATGCATATTACAGACACACCTACACTATATACATATACGCACCTATATCGTTAGACAATAAGAGAGGTACATAAGATCATGAAATTTAGAGGCAAGATAAGAGACATGCCATAGAAGACATTACACATTACAAAATTAATATAATGGGAAACATAATATATATACTGTAAATAAGTCAATTAAATTAACTAAATGCAAAATTAGTGATTAACGTAAGCAATGCAACAAAGCAGGTGTAGAAGTAGAACAACTGAACGCGAGCACAATGCAGCGTCAGATAAAACAACAAAAAAATAAAATGAATAACAACAAAAATAGTCAGAAAAATAAGTAAAAGAAGTAAGAGAAAAAGAATTGTATGGTAAATATATACATAAATACGTGCACATATGATAATATAAAGGAACTACTTAAAGTACACATAATAATTTTAAAAGTTAATTTAATTGTAAAATATGTTAAACAGAAAATATGTTAAAAAATATGTTAGAAGTTAAATTAAATGTAAGTTTGGAATAAAATATGGACAGTTAAAACCGAAGTAATGATAATAAAAATGGAAAAAGAAATAGATATAAAATCGTACATATTAAAGTAAAAGAAAAAATATCTAAATACTTGTACGCACTTTTTAAATACTTTCAAAGTTAACATTTATAATGAATAACCTATCGAATAATAGTCAACTACAATAAAATCGATATTTATTGAAAAAATTAAAACTTGTATTGAATTAAAGAAAATATTAGAAATAGAATGTCATCAAGATATAATAAAATATTTCTAATTAATTAATATTTCTAAATTAAAGTTATATACGAATAGGATTTCAATTTTTCTTAATTGGAAACAAATTATAAATAGAATTAAAACATATTGTAAGAGCAAACTAAAATAGGAAAAATTGACAATAACTTAATGGAGATAATAAAGAAGACAGCACGCAGAGAAGCTGACCTGAATGCCGATGTACACCCATCACAAAAGCAAAAGTGCAACCAAACACCACAACATGTTAACAACAGGGCGACGAAGAGCGCCCAGCCAACTCGAAGGGGGAAGGGTAGCTGGAACAGCTGGTCAGCGTAGCGACACCAACCATCACAAACCAGGATAAAATTGTTGCAACAACCAAACAGATCAATGCAGCAGAAGTAAGAAAGCACAACACGAAGTTACCTTCAAAGAAATCTAAAAGCAGCAACAGTCAGAAACTGACGAGATGACTTATAGTCAGCAGCCTTGGAAGTTACGTCACGCGTATGCGACACCAAAATCACGACGTAATAGCAGCAAGTAGACGAACCACTAATACAGTCATGGGTTCGACAGTTAGACTTACGGCGACATTTAGAACTTACGGGGTAGGCACGCTATACAGCATTACCTCAAGCGGCAGCGATTCAAAACGCACCATCACAAGAAAAGATGTTGAAGATTGATGATGTTTGTTTAAAACAACGAACCCGGCGAAATCTCAACCATCCGCTACAGTTCGAGCGAACTTCAATTGATCCCAATTGTGGGACAACCGACACTATTACCAACGAACAACCGAAGAGTATCAGCAGAACAACGGGAACTAAGGTCGGAAGTTAACAGCGGCCGTTCCGAGTATAGTCCCTACAACACGGCAGCAACCACGTCAGCTACCCAGCAGCAGCATCCCCACAACAAATCGAGAAAGAAGACTTTAATACAGCGGGGTGTACGTCAACGGCAACATCAACAGTAAAATCAACAGTAACATCAACAGTAAAATCAACAGTTACATCAACAGTAACATCAACAGCTATAACAACTTCAAAATCAACACCAACATCAAATCAGCATCAGCCTACACACAGACGACACCGAAGAAGTGCAGTTACCATTTGTATTATTATTTTAATTGTTTTATTGTAATTATTGTTATAAGTAGTTGTATTATAATTATTGTAATTATTACTAATAATTAATCATTATTAACATGTCACATAAGATATTCACAGAAACACAAACATACATAAGCATACACTAAGTAAAGCCATAATAAGAATACGCCACCCATATAAATGTACAAGAAAAATTTAATATCGTTTTGCGATACTAAATTTTTCTTCCCCGAGGGTGGAGGGATGTTGTAGGTCAGAATCATTGCTTTGGTAATAACAACGCTTAACGTCGTTATCACCACATACCTTTCGGCCCAGTAGTTAACAATGTTTAACTTGTGGTAACACATACTTCTAGGCTGCACTTTAATTGTGAAGCTCGAAAGTACAAGTGAATCACACACCACTGTGGCCCAGATAAAAGCCGAACTTGATCGCATTCCAATAAGTGGAACAGCGCGCGAATAAGTAGAACATCGCGCTCAAATCAGAAGAGCAAAATTCGCACATTGTTGTCAAGAATTATTGCTAAAAATAATTCTTGAGATAGTTGCAAAAACGACGCGGAAATGATTCTGGCCAACAACGAATCTCAGAAGAGATATAAAACCATCTTTCGAATTGAAAGACGGCAGTTGAGATCAGATAGTAGCTAATAGCTTACAGACTGAGTACAGTCAAGTGGTAAAAACTAAACAGTGTTAAACAGATTAAGTCGCAGGAAGATTAATCGCATTACATTAAGAAGCGGAGATAAAAGAAGGACTCAAGAAAATAATAAACGAAAGAGAAATTAACCAAGGATCTTTTTATTTCAGCACCTGTCGAAAGACGGCAGTATTGCCCGACAGGTTAAAGGACCACAAAGGCGGCACCTTGGTGCCCGTGGTAGTTAGGCGAAAGGATCCATTACGGCAGGTTGCCGGATCCCAACGGTAAGTCCACTAAGACGGCAGGTCCTTGCCCGTGGCACAATTGTCCGTGGTCCTTCGCGTCGAAGGATCAACGACAACAACCCCTAGTATTAGAAACACTGTCAGTGATCCTTTCAAGGAAGGATCTACGACATTAAGTTTGTTCTGGTGTCCTACTGGAGGAACCAGATACAACACTGGGAACCCAAAAATATTAGTAACTTAAGGCCAAATGAAGGAGTAGCAGTAATTCATACATCCAAACCGATTGTGGATACGTTACCAGCTTTAACAAACAAAGGGGTAACCGTAAGTCCTACATCGGAAGCGATTGTTGAAACGTTACCAACTTCAAGAGACTTAAAAATTAATATCAAGTTAAGAAAGACGGATAATAATAAAAACAACGTAACCGAGAGAAATCATACGCTGGGAGAAACAGTTGATTCAGAGATCCCAATTAAATTAGAGAAAAACCAAATTTTAAAAATTCCGTGCTCAATGAATAAGTTAGCAAATAACAATAGAAATACAGAAACAGGAGTATCTAACGGCAATCAAACCCAGCTAAATGACGTGTTCATCGAATTACCTTGCGCAGAGGCTAATAATGGAAAACTCGTTTTACTGGTAGATACAGGAGCAGATACAAGCCTGATAAAGAAGTGTGCGATAAAAGATAGCACAATAATAGACGAGTCGAATAGGAAAGACTTGAGCGGAGCATTTGGAGGTTGTGCGACAACAGAAGGATCAATTACTATGTGTCATAATGAGGTACAGTCCTTACGTTTAACGCTACACGTTGTGTCACTTAAACAAGGAGTACCAGCAGACGGCATATTAGGAAGAGTTAACTTGTGGAACAACTCCATTATAAACACAATAGCAAAGATTTTAACACTCTTCAATGAAAGAAAAGAGGTTATTTTGGAATTACCGATAAAAACTATCTAGCAGATAGAAGAGGAAAGCAAACAACACTACATACCAGTTGATGCAAGAACAAATACAATAGTACCATTAAAACTTCGTACAAAATTTAAGAATGTGGTAATTCATAAAGAAGAAATAGATCCAGGAATCTATATAGCGGACACATTAGTAAATGTGAAAAATAATACGGTTTATGCTCCGATATTAAACACGACAGAATATGATTACGAGATAAATAGCGAATTTGAACCAAAATTCACAAATTCCGACGAGTACACAATACAAAGTACTACGTCAATTAACGGTATAGGCAGAATAGATGCCAAAAGAAGAATAAATAAATTGCTCAATGAAATTGAGTTAGATAAAGATTTAAATATAGAGGAAAAGAATTCAATGGAGGAAATAGTAAAATCTTTTCATGACGTCTTCCTATTAGACGGAGACGAACTCTCGTTTACAAACGTATTGAAACACGAAATTCCAACAGGCGCAGATCAACCGCCAATAAATAGAAAACAATATAGACTACCTCAAATACATAGGGAGGAAATAAATAAACAAGTGAATAAACTCCTAGATGACGGCATAATTACACATAGCACTTCACCATGGAACTCACCGTTACTTTTAGTGCCCAAGAAAAGTGGCAAGGACGGGGAGAAAAAATGGAGACTAATGATAGACTACAGAAAACTGAATGAAGCCACGATTAAACAAGTTTTTCCCATTCCGCGAATTGACGAAATTTTAGAGCAATTAGGCCATAGCAGATATTTTACAACGCTAGATTTGGCAAGTGGATATCACCAAGTTTTAGTCGATGACAGGGACAAGGAGAAAACAGCGTTTAGTACGGGACTAGGGCACTTCGCATTCAATCGAATGCCATTTGGGCTAACAGGTGCCCCAGCAACATTTCAGAGGATAATGAATCATATCCTAACAGGTCTACAAGGAATAGACTGTTTTGTTTATTTAGATGACATAGTTATCTACGGTAGGAATTTGAGGCAACATGAACAAAGGTTATGTTCAGTATTACAAAAATTACGTGAACATAATCTAAAACTTAATACAGGAAAATGCAGATTTCTAAGAAGAGAAATCGTTTATTTAGGACATAAATGCACAGATCAGGGCGCACACCCCGACCCCAGCAAAGTGGAATGCGTTAAGAGCATTCCGCCGCCTAAAAATAGAAAGGAGGTGCAGGCATATTTAGGACTATTAAACTATTATAGAAAATTCATTCCGGGTACAGCAAAGATAGCTCTTCCTATTAATAAACTACTAAGGAAAGACGCTAAGTTCAATTGGACGCAAGAATGCCAGACAGCGTTCGAAGCATTGAAGAAGGCAATAATAACACCACCGGTTTTGGCATATCCGGATTTCGAAAAAGAATTCATACTAACTACTGATGCCAGTAACGAAGCGTTAGGCGCGGTACTTTCTCAGGGTAAAATAGGCGAAGATAGGCCAATAGCTTTCGCTAGCAGAGCCTTGAATGACGCCGAAAAGCGGTACTCGACTATAGAAAAGGAGTTCTTAGCCATTGTCTGGGCAACAAAAAATTTTAGAGCGTATCTGTTAGGAAGACCATTCAAAATAGTGACAGACCATCAACCGTTAAAAGGAATAGCAAACATAAAGGACCAGACGTCAAGACTGGCAAGGTTCAGGCATAAATTATCAGAATACGACTTCGAAATCCTATATAAGCCAGGAAAGAAGAACTTAAACGCAGACGCGTGTAGCAGAATTCCTCAAAATCGGAATGTAGTAACAGCAGTCCAAACCCGATCTGGAACAAAAGAAATGGAAATAAAGAACAAAGAAAGTAGTAATAAAACAAGCACAAGTCAGACGCCTGTAGAACCTGACACTACTGGCAAAACACAAAATGATAACACAATTACATTAGAAAACCCAAACCAAATAGAGACAGTTATAAAGGACTTTCACAACACACCATTAGGAGGTCACCAGGGAGCAGTGAAAACTTACCTAAGAATCAGGCAACAATATAGGTGGCCAGGGATGCAAAGACAAATAAAAGATTATGTCAAAAACTGTCCACAATGTCAAGCGAACAAAAGTTCAAAATTGACGAAAATGCCCATGGTGCTAACAGATACACCAATGCGGCCATTCGACAAAGTTTACATGGATATAGTAGGTATTCCTACGTATCCGGTAACAAATATATTTTAACGTTTCAAGACGATTTTTCTCAATTTATGGCATGTACAGCTATCCCAGACGTAGAAGCAAGTACTGTTGCCAGGGCTTTCTACGATGAAGTGATCACGCGTTACGGAATTCCTCGAATTCTAATTACTGATAACGGAACTAATTTCATTTCGAAATTGTTCTCAGACACATGTAAATTATTAGGTATCAAAAAATTACACATAACGCCTTATCATCCACAAGCGAATGGCTCATTAGAAAGAAGCCACAGACCTTTAGCGGAATATTTGCGTAGTTTTGCTAAAGAAGACGGGTCGAATTGGGATCAATGGTTAACTGCAGCAATGCACGTTCACAACCACACACCCCACATTACGACCAAGCAAACTCCGTTTCGCACTTTATTCGTATTCGACATAGGAATGCCGACTAACTTAAAGAGAAAGTGTAGTCCGGTTTATAATGCGGAGGATCCAAATAAAGTATTAAAATTCCAAATACAGAGGGCTCACGAAACAGTGAGGAAGAATCAGAATTTAGCGAAACAGGTAGCTAAGGTGCAGTATGATAGTAAAGTAAATTTAGTAGAATTTAAAATAGGAGATAGTGTATTAATTAAAAATCAAACTAGGAAAAATAAGTTTTCTCCAATATGGATAGGGCCATATAAAGTAGTAAAGATTAAAAGTGCAATTACTACAGTTTTAAATATTAAGGGAAGAGAAAAACCTTTCCACAATAACTTACTTAAGTTATATAATAGCAATTAAATAGGAGTATAGGATTAATTAGACAATTACATAGGACACTATCAGAATAACTTAACTAGGAAAGTAGGGTTAGGAGACAGTAAATTAAGTTATTTACAATAATAACGTTTGTTAGGAGTAGGAAAAAGTAAATGAATATAGAATAGGATAGAATAAATATATATAAAATAGGATTGATAAAATTTAGTATAGGATAGTAGGAAACTAACAGTCTTAGTTTTAATTTTCCTACTAATAATTCTAATTTAACTACAGTCTTACATTTGAATAACGAATGAAATTCATCGAATTTCATAATGAAAAAATAAAAAACAAGTCAAAAACACGTTTCGTTTCAAACCACGAAATATAAGAAATTTTACGTGAAATTAATATTAATAATATACGGTATATGAAAAGTAGCTGTTCCGTTAAATACACAGCCATAACTATTGCATTTGCCTTTATTTTAGAAATAAATGCACATGAAATCTATGCATAAAGACGTAGTTTATGCATAACAGAAATTTAAACAGCATATGTGCACCTCGATGCAGACATAGAAAGAAAAGTTATATAAACCTAAGACCAAAAAAAAAAAAAAATTATTGCCTTAATTCTTATAAAATATTCTTCTAATTCTAAATATTCTTCTTAGTTATACAAAATAAAATTTTTACAAAATATAGTTGATTAAGAATCCATGTAAAATAATAATGAGTCGCGTTAATAACAAACCAAGAAAGAATTGAGCGATTAACGCAAGCACTGCAACAAAGCAGGTGCGGAAGTAGAGCAACTGAACACGAGCAGAATGCAGTGTCAGTTAAACAATAAATGAAAAAAAAAACAAAAACATTAAATCAAAATTGTAACACAAGCCAAATGAGGAAAGCAAAAATAGAAACAATAAAGGTGAACAACTTGAAAATAATCAAAACAATATGAAAATAAATAGAAGAAACATTGTTATATACATACCAATGCATACAGAAGGGAAACATACAGAAATAGAACCCATTTAAAGTGCAACTAATAATATTTTAAAGATATTTTAAAATACGTACATTCAAACCAGAAATAATAAAAATAATAAAGTACACATATACATATATAAAAATAATTTAAAACTTAACTAAATTGTAATTTAGAATAAAATATGTACCTTCAATAGCAAAAAAAAAAAAACAACATTAACTAATTAAAAGGAAAAAAAAATTTTTAAATAAAATTTTTATAAAAATAGAATAAGAAATGTACATAAAATATCACATAAAACGTTACATATTACAATACTTGTAGGAATTTTGAAGTCAAACTTGGTCTTGGACTTTATATGTAATAGCATAAGAAATAATATTCATCTCGAATATTCGAAAGAAATACTATATGAATTACAATTATGCAACTGATTGCATAAATATTAGGAATTATGTAACGAAATTTTATATCGAATTAGGATAGAGATGAAATTTTTAAAATTTAATTCAAATAAACGCAATGGAAACTACAATTGTATAGAATATCTATACAATAATAATGTCAATTCCTAATCAAAAACCAAATTATACATACCATAAAAATATTGTAAGAACAAAAAATATAAAAATTCATAGTAATAACGTATATTAAAGAAGAATCCAGCATGCAGAGAAGCGGAACTGAATGCTGATGTACACCTACGAGAGCAGCAGAAGACACTCATATCCTAACAACACATGACAACAGGGCCACAAATAGCGCCCAACCAATTCGAAGGGGGAAGGGTAGCTGGAAAAGCTGATCAGCGTAGCGACAACAACCATCGCAACCAAAGATGGAACAGTCAACAAGACAACAACATTCGACAAAAACACGAAACTACCTTCAAAGAGATCCGACAACAACAACAGTTGAACATCAATGCGATCGAGGCGGTGACAAATACACAGTAACTTGAGGTCACGTGGAGATCAAAATCAACAAAATAGAGACCTAATCCATCTGCAGCAGCTAATTTCCAGTGTCTGCGCAAATGCGAAATCCTCATGAATCATGATGGCAGCCTAGCGGCTTAACTTCCAACGAAAGTTACGTTAAGCTAAGGGATAGCATCACGACGTCGCGGCGATGAAACAGCTAGCAAACAACTACTAATGCGGTCATTCACAGTTCGCCAGATAAATTTATGGTACATCATCCCGTGGCACAAATCACACTCTACAACAGTACCTCAAGAGATAACGATTTAAAACACATCATCACAAGGAAAATGTTGAAGATGTTTAGCAAGATGTTACACATGATGATCTTGGTAACATCTCAACCACCAACTGTCGTGAAGCGAAAGACAATTGGTCCCAATTGCGGGACAACGGTACTATCGACACCAAACAACTACATCTGATCATCAAGCATAACACACGTCAGCTACCCAGCAGCAACATTCCCACAATACATCGAGAAGAAGACATCGAAAAAAAGGGGGTGTACATCAACATCATCCATTAACCATCCTCAACCTACACGAAGAATGACACCTAAGAAGGTCACCGGTCATATTATTGTATTATTATTGTAATAAGTTTTTATTGCAATTCTCATTAATAACTAATTAATATTGATAATACGCACATATTCAGAAAATGAAATACACTAATATACATAAGTAGACGATAAGTACAACCATACTAAACATAGGACCACCCACAATTCGACAAGTCATAAATGTACAAGAAAAATTTAATATCGTCTCGTACGACACTAAATTTTTCTTCCCCCAGGGTGGAGGGATGTTGTATGTCGCGATCGCAATTTCCACTTCCGTTTGACGAGAACTTTCAAGGCCAGTATTATTGTTTTATAATACTACTCCGCGAGTGAGTCAAGGCCAAGTTCACATTTTTGCAACCACAGCACTTTGCTTGGTCAGCCAAAGCCTTAGTTTAATTTGGTTTAGTCAAGCTTTGGTTTAATTAACTTCCAAAGCTAAGGTAGCAACCAGAAAACTTCGCATGGAATGGATTGTGGAAGCTGGCATTTAGTAGCGAGCTTCCAAACCCTAAAATCCATAGCGCGTGGCGACTGGAGTGGATTGTGGAAGCTAGCTTTCATTAGCAAGCTTCCAAACCATTAAATCGCTTGGTTTGAAATAACCAACGATCAGAATCCACACGCGGAAGAATTAAATTGAGAACGATTTTCTTCCGCGTATTGATTCTGCGAATTTAACAATTTGAATACTGCGAAATAATGGAAATTGTGAACCACGACATACTGACCCACTTCAGTTCGGTCGACGTCTGTGTCGACCGAGCTAACGTGGAATCTAGAAAAGATTCCAACTAGAGTCTTGTGAAAATATCTCAACGAAGAAGTCGTTGATAGTCGCGTTAAAGTCGCGTAGTGCTAGTTTAATAATAAGTGTAATAAACAATAAGTGTACATACTTAATAACAAGTATAAATAAAAAGTAGTGTTAAAGTAAATCTTAAGATAAGATAAAGTACAACATATTGAAACAAACGTAAAAGTCAAGAATAAAGACGTAACAGATCGAAACTAAGTGCAGTTTAATTGAAGTCAAGGAGAGACAGTAGAAGACCACCCGTAAGGAGATACAACATGGGCAATATTCCATGTGCATCCCAAAATACAGTGGCCATAACCTTGCCAGCCGATTTCACTGTCTTCGCCTTCTTCGGAGCATTTCCACCAGCTTCCACCCATTGTTTCGATTGATTTTTGGTTTCATGTGTGTAGTGGTGGACCCACGTATCATCAACAGTTATTAATCGAAGCCAAAAATCAACAGGATTACGCTTTATCATGTCCAAACACCGCTGTGAAGTGGTCTGTCGATCTCGTTTTTGTTCGATACTGAGCAAACGAACCCCATCTTGCTGATAGCTCTTTCATATGCAAATGTTCATGCAAAATGTTGAACACACGCTCATACGATATGTTTACCATTTCAACAATCTCACGTAACTTGACTCGGCGATCATTCATAACGATATCGAGGATTTTCTTGATATATCTTGATACTTCAGTAACCACCTCTTTTGGCCTTCCTGTTGATGGTATTGTTGCAGTGCTTGTTCGGCCGCGTTTAAATTCAGCAATCCAATATTTTACCATGTAATCTGACGGAGCAGACTCACCGTAATGTTTATCGAGCTTTTCATTTGTCTCTTTCGCCGTTTTCCCTTTCAAATAATAGTGTTTAATCACTGCACGAAATTCACTTTTTTCCATTTTTCAAGAAACACAAAAGTTGCTTAATTCAAACGACTACAACAAATAATATAATCGATGAATTTGGCTGAAATTTTAACAGCTGACGTTTGACAGATCGCAATTTCTAAAAAAAAAGTTTTTGTGTTTGTGCTGCCATGTAGCGCTAGGTAGCTTCAATATCAATCCGCCCTCGTATATTCCAATACACTTTAAGCTGCTATGAGTACAGATAAGGTAAGAGTGGGTGGATCACGATCGAGAATTAAATTTTGTAGTCACATATCTTACTTCAATGCGACTTTCACGGCTTCAAAAATTCCTTCCATTTTTGCTATTAAGCCATTTCGTCCATTTTTCCAGAAACAGATAGAGACGGATAGGGCTGAATTGACTCGGGAGGTACTACATATTATACAAACATACTCAATCTAATTTTTTGCACCCGCGACAAACCCTGAATTTTCCGCCCTCTATTTTCGCAATAAACTCTTTACACCGTGTGCTAAACTCACACGTGTAGCGGTCGAAAGTTAGTGAAATATGAAAAAGAGCACCTTTAAACAACACATAATAACTTCCCATCTAGTATATATAAACAATATCATATACTATTTCAAAGTTATAGATGCAATTTTTAAAAAATATAATTTTGTCACGAAAATGACACTACTTTCCTACTTAACCTATTTTCCACTTGTGAAAATTTCAACCTACTTTCCTACTTAACCGATTTTCCACTTGTGAAAATTTCTCCGCATCTTATTTCTCCGTTTCCTATATAAGCTCATTTGTATCGAGGCACTATGAGTTGCGCTCTTCCAGCCTCTGCCAACGTCAGAACCTTACTTAATCTAATGTGTAAGCAAAATTGTGGTTTAAATATCTGTCATTTAAACGCCCAGAGCCTTAAGAATAAAATTGATGAGCTTCGGTATATTTTTGACAGCTGTTCGATGGACATTTTGTCTGTCCGAATGTTGGTTTAAGCCCGAAATGTCCAGTAATCTTTTTGAGCTTAATGGCTACAAGTTAGTGCGTGCTGATAGACATATTAAGACAGGAGGAGGAGTGTGTATGTATGTAAGAAACGAGCTTAACTTTCGTGTCATAAAGCGTTCTAAACGACCACGCCTATTTTATACGTGAAAATTTCCGATATTGAAACGAAAGTTCAGTTTATTTTATCTCCAATAAGAAACAATATAATTCATCAAAATATGCATCTAAGCTATCGATGGTGTTTTGACATTTTAACGACAACTTTTTTATGCCTGCCAACCGAAGGCTAGATGGTTTGGGTCTTGGCCAATGGAAATTCCAACAGGACAACGACCCGAAACGTACTGAGCGTTCAGTCAAGGAGGGATGTTGCTTTATTATGCACCACGACAATTAAATTCACCTACTCACTCCTCCATCGACTGACCTGAACCCCATCGAACACTGTTGGGAACTTTTGAAGCGTAAATTTGGTACAAAACCGGAGCCCGGAGCAAGGATCATCATAAAACTGCTTCGGAGGAAGCCTGGAAGGAAATATCATCAGATAGTAAAAAAAATTTATTCCGATCGATGTCCAGAAAACTGCAGGTCGTGATTGATGCGAACGGAGGACCCACAAAGTACTGATTATCAGGAAAATATAAAAACTTATATGTATATACAAGTTGTACGAACACTTTTGTCCCAATGAATTTTGCTTATTTTGTATTTTTTAAAAAATGTGTTGAATTTTATTACTTTTTTTATAAATGAATTAAATTAAAGTATATTTAAAATGAAACTGCATTCAACATTTTTAAATATTTTACAAAATTTTGGAGATTTTCGAAATAAATGGGTTGTACGAATAGTTATGTCCCTAACTGTACATGTAAGTAAAAACACTAACCACATAACAGATAGATAGCTCAAATCCACAAAAAAGTGGTTCGAAAAATTTTCTGAACGCTGGCTCCCAGTCGTATTTTTCTAACTTCGTACGGCTTCGTGGGCTCCCGACATGAACTTCGTCGTTGCTTGTGTTCTCAGATTTTATTTTGCCAGCCTGTGATCATTGCTCGATTTGAGCGTATGTGTGTATGTATGCTTACTTTCATTCATGGTTCAAGACTCCTGCGCTCGTAGCAAAGCAAAATTGAATGATCTCCTAATGAGTGAGGGGTTCGGAAGCTCTTTTTTAATGAGTATAAAGAGATCGGGAGATCGACTTTGTTTCTTTTATTTTGTACTAACAATGCAAGCGAATATGCGTAAGAGTTAATCGATTGATCAACTTGTGGAGTACAGCAGGCGATGAGAAGAATGGTGCGATTCGTCTTGTTTTGCTTCTCTTATAATAACAAACCATGTGCAGCCGTCCGTCCGCATGCATTTTATGGTTTTTGGAAGAAATTTTGCTTTTCGTAACTTTGATCTGCTTCTTGTTCGATGCCCAAGCTTTGTAATAGGTTAACCACAACCATGACCGCAACTTCAAAAATGCAGATGCCAATGCCGCTGACTTCCAGTGATTAATTTAAACAATAGCGGCGAGAGGCCAGCAGCAAATGTCAAAACGCAAATCTGTTAATATGTGATGACTGTCAAAAAACGTAAACAAACATAAAAGAAGAAGAAGAATACCTCCGCCGCCAGAGAAAATTATAATTAGATCGACTGCAAGCGGCGTAAATCTAGCAGGGACCGCAAACTACGTAGCGGCGACAGGAAATCAATGTTTTTTTTCTTGTTTCCCATAAGGGCCAACGCAATTTTGACAGATGCATCTTGTATCCTGTAGCTGGCCGCTGTGGTTGTAGTTAAAGCTTAAAGCGCACGATCTACGTTGCGAGCATAGCGTGCTGTTGAAGAATTTGTATAGGCAGAATTTGTATAGGCAAGATCTACTTTAGTCGGCTTATAAATAAATTGAATACGTTATACCAGTAACACTAAAAAGTGAATGAAATTTAAATTTAGCTTAAAAATGGAAAATAATAAGATATCAAAAAGTAATGATTCTAGAAGAAGTGGTGACCGGTGCATTATTGAAACGTGTGGGCGAAGTTATAGGGATAATTCTTTAAGCAATGCGGTCAGACTTTTCCCTAAAGATGAATATTATAGGCGCATTTAGATTTCGAAATGTAAACTTCAGTTGGTTGTGAAGGCACGGTACACATATGCAATTACCACTTCGATAAACAATTCTTAGGTAAAAAGAATCTAAAAGCTATTCCGACTCTTAATCTCTTTAATGTTATATTATGAACGATATTAGTGACGAAAATTCGCCGGTAGATATCTATACCTTTAGGGTAGACAGCTCTAATATCGAACCTTTTAGGATTGTCGAAAACACAAAGGCTAATTAGCTATCATTTACCGACTATGATGATTCCGTTGAATTTATTGATGAAGACGATTTTTTGTATTTTAAAGATGCCGGAAAAAATTAATTATGGAAAGATATTAACAGCCATTATCAACAACGAAATGAGCAGTATTATAGAAAGAAATATACTGAGATATTAAAGAAAGAAAATGAAATCAATAAAAAGCGTCGAAAAAGAATAATCCAAGTGAAAGCTTTATTAAGAAGAGAAAAATAAGAAGGTCATGCATGAACAAATTAAAAACTTTTGTGAATAAGGATATATGTAATCGGCTTGCTAGCAAAACTGTTTTACCACAAAATACAAAATCATTGTGCAATATGCTGCTTAAAAACAAGCATTCCTGGGATGAAGATGAAAAAGTTATTGCCCAAAGCATTAATTTTTACTCCTCAAAAACATGTAACTTCATTCGAAATGATCTTAAATTAAATCTTCCTTCAACTGCATCTTTAAACAGATGGGCTCCAATAAAACATTTAGATCCCGGATTCAATCCCGTTATTTTAAAGGCGTTGTCAGAAATATTTTCAAAAATGGATATAAGGAATAAAGAAGCTGTTTTGTTATTTGATGAGATTTCAATACGAAAAAGTTTACAGTACAATTCTCATAAAGACGTTATATTTAGAAGGTTTCGTAGATGATGGTGTAGAAAGAAAAAAAAACCTTATGTAAGCAAATTTGTGTATTTATGAAACGAGGTTTAAGCTCGAATTGGAAACTTGTGCTGAGTTATTACGGTACGGCATCTGGAATATCTTCTTCTCGTTTGACAGATATTATTAAAGAAAATATTATAACGTCTCAGAATTTGGGATTAGATATTAGGGCCATTGTTTGCGACCAAGGTTCAAATAACAGAGGAGCCTTCAAAAAGCTTGGAATTACGGTGTCATCACCATTTTTTCTTGCAAATGGTAACAAAATATACGGGATATATGATGCTCCTCACTTAATAAAGTTATTAAAAAATATTTTAATTGAAAACGACATTGATACCCCTGATGGTAGAGTATCGTGGAAAATTATTTCCACTTTATATGATATTGATACCAAATTTTCTGCGACCATGTTATGCCCTAAGCTATCAACAAAGCATATTTACCCTAATACCTTTGAAAAAATGAAGGTTAAATATGCTTCGCAGGTGTTTAGTCACAGTGTTGCTGCAGCGATACGAATACTAGTGTCAAGTGGACATTACAATAGTTGCACGGAGTCGGCATTAGCAACAACTATATTTGTTGATAAAATCAATAAACTCTTTGACTGCTTAAACAGTAATGTTTTACATGATAGAAATCCATACAAATGTGCACTGCGTCAAAATAACAAATATTGAAATTTATTCGAGGGAAATGGAGAAATATTTTCAGACCTTCAAATACTGCAAAACTGTGTATTGTATTGAAGGAATGGATCTTTCCATATCATCAATACTGTCCCTAGGTGATGATATTTTCTCTCAAAACCCAGAATCGTTTTTCTTGACTTCAACACGTCTTAACCAGGATGTATTAGAAAACTTGATTTATCTAGTAAAGTCCAGGGGTGCTACAAACACCTTTTGTGTGTTTTAATTTTTATACCCTACACCTTAAGGTAAGGGTATATTCACTTTGTAACGAAATGTGTAACGCATAGAAATAGAGGCGATAGGTATAGAAAAGTATATATATTCTTGATCAGCGTGACCTCCTGAGTCGATTAAGCCATGTCCGTCCGTCTGTCTGTCTGTCTGTCTGTTGAAATCACGATCAAGGGAGAACCGGTGATGATATCGTGATGAAATAACAGAGGATAAACATTGTTTCTTGTGGTGTGCAGGTTGGTATTGAAAATGGGCAAAATCGGTCCACGACCTCGACTATTTTTAATTAAAAATGTGATATCAGCGTTCGTTTTTGAGCTATTACAACAAAATTCCTGAGTGTAGAGTAGCATTATCCGTTAATATGCCGAATATGGGCGTAATCCGGCCACTTTTAGGTTACACAGGCAAAAGAGGGTCTTAAATGGTTATAATGTTATATATATAAACTTCCTGAATAAAGCTTTACATAACGACTTATTATCCAGTAAAATATTATAACAGCAAAGCTGGGTGCGGTCTGCCCACTTTTACACTACTTATACAGTACAGCTCATGAAAACAAGTTTATTACCACGGAAATAAAGTTTAAATTTGAATACAATAATAAAACTTAAGCTAGTTATTTTGTTTTGAAAAAGGTAATGACCACGCCTACTATTTATACAGAGGCGTAGCTAGGTCTCATGGAGCCCGGGACGGTTAATCAACAGGCAGTCCCGAAAATTCCTAGAATTTATAAGTCAATACTTGATTTCCACAACTGCCGCCCCACCCTAGCTTTCCAACTTTTTTCAAAAGTTTTAGGTGTAGGGTATCTAAGATTTGGCCAGGCCGAATATAGCTTTCTTACTGGTTTTGTTTGTGTTTTAAAAACAAATAAATTACAAAATTTTGAGGATTGGTTTTTAGAAACACACAGTTGCTTTGAGCACAGAAAGCAAATTTTAAATTACTTTTTGTTAGTGCTTATCCGGAAAAATAGTACTTGGTTGGTGGAAAACTTATGCACCAAAAGAAATAAATTACAAAATTTTGAGGATTGGTTTTCAGAAACACACAGTTGCTTTGAGCATCGAAAGCAAACTTTAAATTACTTTTTTTTAGTGCTTATCCGGAAAAAAAGTTCTTGGTTGGCGGAAAACTTATGCACAAAAGATGATAAGTTTATAGTTTAAAAAAGGCTGAAAATTTTAAAATACTAGATTGAATGAATCCTGGGTCGAAGTATGTTTATTTTTTCAACAAAATAATTTCATTTTCAATCATTCTCTCTGCCATCTGAAACACATCTAAAAACCAACAAAGCCTATCGCCGTTCAACTCTTTTCTACTGCTTTTTTCGATTTCTGGATCGAAATTATTTTCATCTTTAAAGATGATTCTTTATTTGCGCAGCCTTTCTTCATCACCGACGATCGTTGTTCTACGGTAGCCGAAGGTTTTTCATCTCTTACGATCGCTATTCGTCAACAAACGCAGTTTTTCAACTTGAGGTATCGAAATATTTGAAGATAAGAATTTTGTTCATTCCGATTCTTTCCATAATTGATTTTTTTCGCCATCTTTAAAATACAAAAAATCGTCCACATCAATAAATTTAACGGATTCATCATAGTCGGTAAATGATAGCTGATTATCCTTTTTGTTTTCGAAAATCCTAAAAGGTTCGATATTAGAGCTGTCTTCCCTAAAGGTATAGATATCTTCCTGCGAATTTTCGTCACTAATATCGTTCGCTAATATCGCTAATATCGTTCATAGACATTAAAAAGATTAAGAGTCGGAATAGCACCGGCTTTTATATTAGATTCTTTTTACCTAAGAATTGTTTATCGAAGTGGTAATTGCATATGTGTGCCGTGTCAACATTCACATTCAACTGAAGTTTACATTTCGAAATCCAAATGCGCCTATTATATTCATCTTTAAGGAATTTGAAAAGTCTGACCGCATTGCTTAAAGAACTATCCCTATAACTTAGCCCACAAGATTTAATAATGCACCGGCCACCACTTCTAGAATCATTACTTTTTGATATCTTATTTAAATTCAGCTAAATTTAAATTCATATATCAAAAATGTTTAATATCAGAAACCAAACGTTTGCTGTCGGGAGCCAACGAAGCTATACGAAGTTAGAAAAATACGACTGGGAGCCAGCGTTCAGAAAATTTTACGGAGCACTTTTTTGTGGATTTGAACTATCTATCTGTTATGTGGTTAGTGATATAAGTCACTAATTTTAATCTAATTTTTAAAAACAAGTTGTGCATTTGAGCAAAAAAAATTAACATTTCTTCAATAAACAAAATAAATTAAATTTTTCAAAATAGATTATATAATAATAAAAAGTATAAATTCATTTTTACATTTGTTTTCAATATAAGGAATTGAAAGTTATTTTAAATATAATATATATTCTAAAAATGTTTATTTACACTGCTACAATTGTTATTACAACAAAACGCATAATAAACCATAATAATAATAGAATAAATGAAAATATATATATATATACACTCCTCACTTACAAATAACCATAAAAAAATAAGAAGCAAGATTGCTATTAGTAAAAATTAACTGCGATACTTTTTTAGCAGACAATCTCGACCTGTTATCAGTTTGTATAAGGCCGGCCTTAGAAAACATGGGACTGATGTTGCCACCAAATTGAGGCGTTTCATTATATGTGAAGAATCGGGTAAACATTTATTCTCGCAATCCACCAGAGAAGAGGATCTTCTAATCTGCCAATGATAGGTTCAGCCATATATTTCTCCAGCTCCACTATACCCGCTGCAAGGGTATTTTGAGGAACTAGATTCGCTATCTCTCTATCAAAATTATCCCAAATTATCTAAATTATCCCAAAGTAGCGACATTTTAACTAGGGACTGGTACATCTCCTTCTCTATTGTGAGATTCGACTTCCATACCGGGTTGGGTTTTTCCTACTTTTAACTTAAATGCTTCAAAATTGATTAAAATTTTTCTTGATCGCGAACTTTGTGTCCAATTTTGTGGATTTGGCATAAAGAAATTGTTTTTCAATGTTATTGAAACGTCTTTGAATTTGTTAGTTTATGGTCTCCAAGAATCTTCTTATATTGAATGTGTTATTTGGCATATTTGACAAATGTTGCCCAATACTCCTTCGCAAAAGATGGCAGTAAACTATAACGATATCTCGACAGTTATTTCGTAAAGAGTTTTTAATATAGGTAGCATATTCTCAAATTCATTGTAATGCATTGTAAAATAGGAACTATTCGGACATGTTAAAATATTTTAATCGGAAAGATTAGAAACATCTCCGAGTGCGGACACATGTCCGGGAACTATACATGTCCGGAACTACACAACTCTAGAATCTATGCTCTGTTTCCCATTTTTCTCTTGTTTGTATATCAAACAGTATTCAATTTTCTAAACTACACTATTTTGTGAAACTATTAGTTAATTATAATTAATCAGGAATTGTCTTATTAATTCATTAATTATTCTTAATTGTAGGAAATTAAGAAGTTCGTCAAGCCTATACCTGTTTAGTGTGAAACACTAAGTAATTTTAGTTTTATAGAAAAATTATCATTTTCTAATAACACTTGTTAAGAGGGAAAATTTTTTCGACTTGAACATATTGTCATGATATATTTCATCGTCGAAAAAATGAAAATGATATTTAAAACTTTCAATTAACTCTTGATTCTCAGATTTAGCCCATTTATGGGCCCATTTATTTATTCAGCCGAAAATACTGAAAAAACTAAGTAGTTTCTAGACCAGATAAACAAAACCCATTTTTTTCTGAAATAAAATTAAATCACTAGATACAGCGAATTTAGTTTCAGAACATCTGTGTTTAAAGCGCCCAGAAATGTCCCAAGAAAGCTGTACAAGCAAAAAGGAAACGCCCAACCCGAATAAGTCCTTCTATTTAAAGTTAGTGAAACCAGTTTCAATTAAACTAATCAATATCTAATGTCACTATATCAACCCACATTTATGCTAGTTTAGGTATTTTTAGAAAGGATAGATTTTCGAATTGTATTTTTGGTAATTTTTCTTGAAATTAATAGGCTTGACGAACTGAAAACTGAAAAACTAGATCTAACAAACAAAATTTTATGTCATTTCTTGAACCTGATTATATCACTCGTTTATTTTGATCAAGAAAAGATTTGAAAGTGTATATTTGTTGAACATCGTAATTCGTTAATTGAATAAGAAATAATAGAGCTCAAATTAGGATTCAGTTCATTTAATAGAACACGTAATTATTAAATACCTATGTATACAAATATTTTCATTAATAATTGAACTAATAGACATTAAAAGTCAGAACTATTTAAAACATAAAAGTTAGCGTCTAAATAGTAAATACGTTTTATATGTATAACCGAACTGGTTGTGAGAGTTAACACGGCCTTAGTTAAATAAACACATTCGGTTATTTAACGAGTTTAAATAAGGAATTATTTATTTTTGTGTTATTTTACCCTTAAATAAAATTACCTTTTTACAACATAAAAAAGGAATATGGGGAATCTTGTCTACAGTTAGGTATTTCCCTTCAAAACAAATACATATCTAAATTTTTCAAGACTTAAGAAAATGCAAGATTATGCGAATTGAATAAATTTCGCTACAAATTCAATGGGTTTATTAATATGTTGGACTCTGATGAAGAAGACGGTCTTTTTATAACATATTTTGTGGTTTTAAAACCTCTGCATTGAGTTTCTTTTTCTGTGAATATTGAATTTTATTAAATGTTTGAAATATTTTTGTTTTGTTTTTTAAATGAATAAATTGAAAAAATTCCCAAGGGGTATTCTTAAATAAGAATGAAATTGAAACACGGATTGCAGTGGTTACGCCACAGTGCATGCTCGTCCTTAAAGGCAGAGATAATGAGATAGGACACTTCGAATTCGCCGCTTCAAAAATCGGTTTGACGTCTATTTTATGATCTGTTGAATTCATGTACACTATACGTGAGAGCTACCATATTGTTGTTCTTGTTTTCTGTCTTTGAGTATGTTGAAAAAATCAGCTGTTTCATGTTTCACCACGAATTCATTTACTTAGGAAATTATTGTTTACAATATGATTAAACTGATTAAATAAGTCTCTAAGTAAGCTGACTAAAGTAACATAAAATATCTGGAATGGAAATTATTTAAGTAATGCACGAACCTGAGTGCATATGGTAACACTGATTGTAATTTTAATAAGAACATAAAGAAATAATAATACTCAATAAGTTAACTCATTTTACTCAGATTATGAAGACATGCCAGGAGAAACAATACATGATAGAACTACTGCAGATGATTCAAAACTATTGCTGCAGGCTCAACACAAAGTAATGTTAGTAATAATCAACACATCTGGATCAAAAACTGAAAACTTATTTGTTTCATATTTAAGGTAGAAGCCCAAGCACGACTTCTCGAGCAAGCAGTGGAAGACATGAAGATCATACAGAAGAACAATTTCAGCGTTTAGTTGAAGAAGATAATTGTAGCGTTCCATGTCCCTGTCGATGCTGTAGATATTTGCCTCACAAGCTGGTCAAAACACGGAAAACGCTGGCATTGATAATTCAACAACAACCATATAAGAATGTGCCATTGGTAAAAGGATGACTATAAATTACATATAATCATATAAGTGCGTGAAGTTAAATACGTCGCAAACTTTAACAGAGTTCTATTCTCTGTTAAGATCGCGACGTCGCGAACTTTAACAGAGCACTGTTAACTCCGCTGTTATTGACTTCCTAGCTGCGAGCGTACCAGATGAGTATGCCGAGATGAGATCTAAGCCGTATGAAAAGTCCCAGTCAGAAATATTTATGAATCAAAAATCAAAACAAAACCCAATTACCATTTTTTTAAAAAATAAATTTTGAAATTGACCTTATAATACATATACATTGGACGGTCAAGGAGGTGTATAACAGATGCCACTGTTCGTAAACCATGCTTAGTGCGTTGATGAAACCTACAGTGCCTGAAAGCCAATGAATATAGCCACAAACTGTAGAAAAATGGTTGAGACGGTTATAGCCGAAATTTTGTAAATCGCGTTTGAAGTTGGCCATATATCACATACACGATGGCCGGTCCAGGTGTATAAAAGACGCCACTGTTCGTAAACCAGGCTTAGTGCGTTGATGAAACCTACAGTGCCTGAAAGCCAATGAATATAGCCACTAACTGTAGAAAAATGGTTGAGACGGTTATAGCCGAAATTTTGTAAATCGCGTTTGAAGTTGGCCATATATCACATACACGATGGCCGGTCCAGGTGTATAAAAGACGCCACTGTTCGTAAACCAGGCTTAGTGCGTTGATGAAACCTACAGTGCCTAAATCCAATGAATACAGCCACTATCTGTGAAAAAATGGTTGAGACGGTTATAGCCGAAATTTTGTAAATCGCGTTTGAAGTTGGCCATATATCACATACACGATGGCCGATAATAATAAACATCACGATAGAAATAAGATGTTTTATAATGGATGCACCTGCGAGACCATTTTTTTTAATAATAACGGACACTCCGGTTATTATTCATGTGTTCGGTGTACACAAAAAGGACAACGAATACAAAACCGGATAGTTTTCCCTCCTGACCAAATCGGCGTTTCACGAACAAACCCCTCATTCCGAAACCGTTTTCAACCAGAACACCATAATGAGCGAAAACAAACCATTGTGGAAACATTAAAAATTGACATGATAAAATCAGTTGGACTGGATTATATGCATATTGTTTGCCTAGGAGTTATGCGAAAATTATTGAGAGCTTGGGTCAGTCAAAAAGGAAAAAGGTTTTCTTTGTCTTCTTGGAAACTAGGCACCCTGTCACAAAAAATAGTTGAAGCAAAATTTTGCATTCCTTCTGAATTTCAGAGGAAACCGCGTGAATTAAGGGAGCTTGATCGATGGAAAGCTACTGAACTAAGACAATTCCTATTATACACTGGTCCAATTTTACTCAAATCTGTCCCATCATCGGAGCTATACCATCACTTCCTAAAATTATCAGTAGCTATTAGATTGTTATTAAAAAATGATATTTGCAACAGCAACAATGCAAGAGCTCATAGTTTGCTTAAAGAGTTTGTCGAACAAGTTCCGCATTTGTATGATATATCTTTTTTAACGTGCAATTTTCATTATTTATTGCACATTCATGAAGATGCATATAATCATGGATCATTAAATGGCTTAAATGCTTTCAAATATGAAAATCATTTGCAAAAAATTAAAAAATCCATAAAGAAAAGCAGCTATGCAGCGGCCCAACTTTACAATTGCCAAATCGAAAAAAGTTTCATACAGGAATCAACTAACACAGTCCGTACTTCCTCCTATTATCACTTCGGAAGGCCCTTAAATGATGGCTTTGCTTCGATTGAATTACCAAACTTCTCCCTGTCAATAAAAAAACCAAACAATTACTGTTTGGTTGGTGATGAAATTGTAAGAGTAACGAATATATTCGTAAGGGATGGATACCCTTATTTCGCAGGGCGAATACAAAATTGTAATGCCAGTCGTCCAATGGCAACTGATATTTCACTTACAGAAGGTCACTTTTACTACATCACTCATATGGAAGAAGAAAGCGTTATATATTTTTATTGCCAACAAATCGTAACTAAAGTAATTTTCTTAGAGAACTCATCTGAATCTTGTGCTGTACCATATATTCACCAAGCTCAGGATGGAAAATTCTGATGAATTATTCAATTCCCGTAATTATTAAATTAAGCACTTTAGTGACAAATATCTTAATATTAAAAATAATTGCATTACAGAGCAACAGCATTCAGAGGCATTCCAGAGAATTAACAGCCAGCACCCACGATTTACACAGTTACAAAACCTTAGCTACGGTGAGTTTATAGTGCTAGTTCAGTTCAGATGGTTTATGTTGAAAACACAAGTGCGTGAAGCTAAATTCGTAGCGAATTTTTGCAGAGATCCGAACCAAGCGAAACTCACCATGAGAGAGGTGTTATTCACCACACATCAAACATTTTATCTTATACATAGGTCAATGGAGTCAGAATGGGCCAGAGCAGAATCCAATCTCCGAACTAACATTGGAAATTAAAAAATTACGATCTGAGATGAAGATAAGGGAAGAAAAGCAAAACCAAATTATAGGCAGGTTGACTGAAGAAATTGTGACCTTACGCAATGAGGTTCGTGTAATAAAGGGGGGATTACACTCCATAGAAGACGTAGACCCTTATGTGATAAAAAACCATCCTCTGAGTTCAGCAGAAGAACTAAGAAATTTCGATAACGAACTGCAAAGTAACGAGGAAGCAAGAGCCAGTTTTGTATGTGTATTTTATTATAAAATAACAGCTGCTGTTGTAACTGTTCCATTTCTTATAGAAAATTATTTTATCAAAAATCGGAGGGGAAGGCGTTTCTCAATTTATTCGATCAATTGCCAAACAAGTTCTAAACGACGAATTGGCAATACAGTATTCTTGGAGGGGTACCAAAGAGAAAAGTAGTATTGCTGATTTTTTCTTCATTAAGCTAATTAAAGGTATTAAATTAAGCCCATCACAAAACTGTATAAATGTTCGTTAACTTAATTTTTTTTATAGATGCATGTCACAAAAAATTCAATAACTGTGAGGAGAAGCAAGTCAATCACGTTCTTCAGCAACACTTTGTACATGCTAAAGACCGTTGCTCGAAGCGCATAAAAATTAACTAATTTTGTTACTGTTTGCTTATTTTGATTATTTTACTTTACTATTTCTTTAAGTTTTCATTACTTTAATATTCTGTAAAAAAAATTATATAATTAACTAATTATTTAATTACTCTTTAAATACATACATTTTCATTATTTCTGTTCTACTGTTTCCTTGAATTTTCATTACTTAACTATTCATTTAAAAAAATTGTTATTCGTTTTTGTTGTTTTCTAACATTGTTTAAAAAAACTCTCTAAATTAAACCTTAGTTTGTTAATAAAAGTTTTCGATATGAAATATAACTTTTTTATTCAAGTGTAGGGGAAAAAATAGTCGTAGAAGATTCTTCTGGAAGAGTCGTAGAAGAGTCTTCTGGAAGAGTCGTAGAAGAGTCTTCTGGAAGAGTCGTAGAAGAGTCTTCTGGAAGAGTCGTAGAAGATTCTTCTGGAAGAGTCGTAGAAGATTCTTCTGGAAGAGTCGTAGAAGAGTCTTCTGGAAGAGTCGTAGAAGAGTCTTCTGGAAGAGTCGTAGAAGATTCTTCTGGAAGAGTCGTAGAAGATTCTTCTGGAAATGTCGTAGAAGAGTCTTCTGGAAGAGTCGTAAAATATTCTTCTTGGGGAATCTTCCGTGAGGATTCAAGTTCATACAATAAAGGTATCGCGGAAGATTCAAAAATTACCTCGTCGGCTATTGCTTTCGATCTTCCTGGCGATTCGCCGAAGAGCCTTCCGCGATCGAAAATGTTTGCAGGGATAATAATAATAATAAACTAACATATGTGTCTCAAGTTTTGAATTTCGCGAATAAATAAAATTTCAATTACTTCATATTTAATTAGTGTAGCCACATATTTTAATACAAAATGGTACGTACGCGCAGCAATTTGGGGCGTCAAACACGTAATGCTAGAAATGTCGCGGCATCTAGAGCATCTCAAAGTGACGAACAGCGTGCAAATAATACTTTGGCTGCTCGAAATGCCATGGCACGTGGTAGGGCTCTGCGAAATCCAGCTCCACGTTCGTATGTGCGACGTACTTTGGAGCGTGCTGCATTCAATTATGATGCAAACTTTGATTACCAATTTCAAAGCATTTTCTGGCAAACATACAAGTGTATAACTCCGGATTTCAAATGACTTCATTCGGAGCGACAAATATTATTTGGGACAATTTTATGCCAACGTTCAAGGTATTTTTGTTTGTTTTATGTTTATTTAGATGATCGTGAAACATACTATTGTGAAAATTTCAATCTTCAATAGATTCAAGGCCAAGTTTACCATCGACTTGGTTCTTTGTTACCCTTTCCTGATCAAAGCTATTAATTTTTGCAAATATATTTTGTGGGTAACTCAAATGTGGAAACCGATCGTCGTTGTGATATTTCATCAAATTTGCGGAGGGATATTATCGAGCGTTTGCAGAATATGTTGCATGTTGAAAATGAGTTAGTGCGACTTTTTCAAATTGCTCTCGATCAAATGCCATCTGACGAATATGCAATTGTGATTTGAGCATATATATATATATATATTTACACCGAAAATGGAAAAACAACAAATGTTGTTTACCACAGAGCATTACAATAAAAGCAATTCATCACTGATTTAAATGAATTCGAATTGATTTCTTTATTTTCGTTTTTGCACTACGAAGTGTGGAGGAGGTTCGCTAGTAATAAATAAAAATTGTTTGTGCATGCATACATAATGAAATATATTATAAATGATACTATATAAGTCTTCTTGATTACTGCCCAACCTAGGAAGAAAGATTGTATATTCAAATTAGTATTAATATGTGCGTAATATGTGAAAATGTTTTCACATAAAACATGAATGATTATAAAATGCAGGCTTATTGCACCCGTACAATATTTATAATATAATATAGAAATATACAATAAATAATAAAATAAACAATAGTGCATTGGCTTTTAAAACATAAATTTCACCATACATAAACGACGGTGTTAAAATCTTAAATGGTAGGTACAAACGGATGTTTGACCCCTCAAGTGCATCAGCGATGTATAACAATACAAAATTTTCAAAATTATTAGAAGACAAATGAAAAAATATAAATGCGACCATTCTGGAGTTATGAATCGTAATATTTTTTTGTCAAAAGGTGAACAACTATGCATTTGCAACAAAAAATTAGTACAAAGACTACTTTATACCAAAGTAAAAATGAGAAATAAACAACCAATACTGGGTAAAATGTGCATAGCATGTGCAAGCATACATTAAATACCATTATAGGGAACGGGTAGCCATGTTTTATACATATACTATATATTTTGCACATATAAAAAGGATAATATTTTTAATTATTTGTTTTGACGTTTCGTGTCGACGTTTCCCCGAAACACAGATTTTGCAGCGAAATTTTTTGCACAAAATCACAAATTGTTTGTCCTAGTGTTAGTGAAAATGCGCAAAAAGTGTTTTGCGACGAATTTGAAGTGACAGCGTGGTGTTGAGAATGGGAAAAAACCCCATTCTATTTTTTACACATAAAACAAAAACCAAAAAGTCCAACTTACCGAGTATGCTCGGTAGCGTAATCACGACCTAACAAGCTGTTAAGTTAATGAACTTTTATTTTCACTTGTGACGTTTGCCACCGTTACTTTTTGAGTGTAAAACTAACATAAAGCGAATTCCGCGAAAGTGAAATTTATATTTTATATTTAAAGCTATTATATAAGAAAAAAGAATATGCGAGAGCGTGATTCAAAAGCATGTGAGCGCTTCGAATTTCAGAACCCAATGAAAGTGTTATAAAAACAGAGGGCTTAAGCTATGAATTACAAAAAGATAAAATCAAATGGTGCACATTTCTACTACAATATTTGTCACGTACCATTAAAATTTTAGCATTTCTGACTCGTTTGTCCAAAATAATATATTCCATAATTTAAACGGCGTTTGAAACTGTAAAAACACAAATGGACATACGGAATGAAAAAATCCGTTAATATCACGAAGGGATAAAAACAAATGTTTAAAAAAATATCATTTATTAAGTTGAGCTGTCGCGCAAACAACTACATATGTAACTCATAAATTAATCTTTAGTTGTTTCTCTTGGAAATAATAAAATTTTTTGGAGCAGTCAAATGTTCACGTTCGCCATGAAATGTATTTGTATTTTAAATTTGAGCACATTACGCAATGCATAGATGAATGTACGATTTCCGTTGAAACACTTCCTTAGGCGATTAATATAAACCAGATTGAAGTGATGCTAACTGGTCTTTTGGACATATCTCAGACCGCTCCTCAGCAACTCGATTTATTTGACTAAACTAAGGTAACAGTTTTTAAACACCTTCACTTGCTTGACCTTCTCGAGCACGAATGATTGGGCGACAAGAGAAAATCTAATAACCCGTTAGTTCGACTGAAAGACGGAGTAACTGCTAAAAAGAAAGCAGTAAAACTTGTACTATTTATTATTCGAACCGTCATCCATCGGCGCGAACACAGTACTAACTGTGGCTGAAGTTTTGCGCCAAAGAAAAAGTTATCATAATCCCAAATTAAGTTCGATGTGTCAGCCACGGTCTCTGTTTTTCTTTGGTGTTTTTACTGGTTCTTGTATTTGTTGGAAAAAGCAACAGATCGCACAGTCGTAGTTGTTAACGATCAAGCCTATTACTAGGTCAGTGGTAGAAATCTTAGTCTTTTTAACGTATCTTCTTCTTAATGTCTTCTCTCACTTTTTTGGTTTATTTTCGGTTTATTTACAACTCTTCGGTAAGTTACTTATTTATATTTCGACTTTTCAATATCGAAAGGTGCATGAAAGGTGTTGTGAAAATAGTAGGTATAAAATTATTTTTGTTTTATAATTTATCTGGCTGCAAAAATAAGAATCACAAGCAAAATAAGAATCACCTGAAAAAGATAGGTAATGAAAATATGCTCACATCAACTAGTAATTATAAGTGGGTCAGCAGTCTTTATATTAAAGTAAGAGGTTTTTCAAAAACGTTTAAACTGCTTTTGCGTTATTTTAAGGTTTAAGTGATGATGAGATAATGTGTATTAACATTTTAGCGTGTAATTTTAAAATATACAATATAAAAATGAGGTTATTATAAGTGAAAGTTCAAACATACGGAGCTGAGACACTCACGTCGGCCCGTACGTTGAGAGCTTAATTAATTGCTGGTAAAACCGGTGCGGGGGAACAAGACATCAAACACAGGCAACTAGTGCAGAATGATGTGACCACGTTAAAAATGAAATTCCTATAATCTTGGCTTGTGGATTCAGAAGTTGGAACAACTTTACCGTTGTGGTATCCCTTCTATTTTGTTATTGTTTTTGTTTTAGTTGTTTATTCTGATTACAACAACAACAAACAACTTTTTTCTAGTATCCTATAGTTCCTCTAGAACCTATATTTTGTTATTGTTTTTGGTTTAGTTGTTTATTCTGATTACAACAACAACAACTTTTTTTTTATTTAGTATAGTTATCGAGTTGAAAATAGAAATTCTTATCACTATATCTCCTAAACTATTAAAGATATGAGGATAGGATTGGTATTAAGGAATATGGTATAAAGGAATTTTAAATACCTTTTATAGAATAAAATTTTGTCGAAAAACAACTTTTTGCAATTTGAGTATTTTTTCCAATTTATTAATTTTTCCTAAGAAAAATGTATAATTATTATTTATTATTTTAGTTAATAATTGAGGGCACAATAAGATTATAAATCTTTAATAGTACAATTATCGATGTATTTACAAGTGGATTTATATAATATCTTAATTAATTATTAATATTAGCCTATATAAGAAATTAAAATTAGCCTATATAACTTTCTAAATTTTGCTATTTTCGACCTGGCGGAATCTTAGATACCCTACACCTAAGTTTTGAAAAAATTTAATTGATCGAAATAGTTTTATTTAAATTTTTAATTTATTTATATTTTTCTATAAATAAAAGTGAAATACATAAACGTTGGCCGGACCACCCAAGGTGTGCGGTCAAAAAATAAACGTGATCGTTGACCGATTTTTCCCATTTTCAATACAAACCTGCAAGAATATTTCTGCAAAATTCATTATATGTTCACCGGTTCTCCTGCGATCGTGATTTCAACAGCCAGACGCTATCTTTATGTATTTTGCTATATCTATCTTCTCTATTTCTATGCGTTACACATTTCGTGACTAAGTGAATATACCTTAACCTTAAGGTGTAGGGTATAAAAAGCAACAGAAAAATACGCACATAAGGATACTTCCTCTGAAATATTTCCGTAATTTGACTTCATTAACTTTTTAGTCTTACCCGTATAAGGTATTCAAGGAATTGATATGCCGATTAAAATATCTTCTACTAAATATCTTCTGCTTATTCAAATTCTTCAACAGCACGCTATGCTCGGAACGTAGATCGTGCCAGCGCTTTACAAAACTTAGACACCGAAACTCTAAGAGAACGAAGCTGCAAAAAGCAAAAGTTCATTCAAAAGCCATAAAATGTAAAATTGAAAGCAAATCTGTGTGTTCGGCGGACGGACGGCTGTGCATGTTTTGTTACTGTGAAAGAACAAAACGAAGACGAATCGCACCGTTCTTCTCATCGCCCGCTGTACACAACAAATTGATCGATTCTTTACGATACGGCATACGCATATTCACATACGAAGTCATACAGAATTCAACAACATTATAAGCGTCAAACATTGTCAAACGCAGTTCGAGTCCAACCAATCGGTATGTCCCTGATCGATGTAGCTAATGTTGAAAATTTCTCTGCCTTGAATTCGCCTTTGTAATCTCTTTATGATACATACTCGTTGCTCGTTGTATGAAGTTAGCAGACGGCAAATTGATGTGTTTAGAAATTTAACAGAGTTCTATTCATAACGGCGTCGAAAATGTTAACAGCAATCCTTTAACTGCGAAATTTAAGAGGAAAATCAGTTTGAGAGACTATACAGACAATTCATAGAAATATAGCTATCGGTTAAGAGATGGCGCTTATAGTTAACATAGTTGCTGAACAATTTTATACAATTGTACAACCCAATAAGTATACTTACACACAGCTATACTTATTCTATTTTCTCTTTATTTTTACAATTTTTTTTCAGAAATATATGGTGGAGTTCTTTTAAGCTCTCAACTATATCTGCTGTTCCAAAAATATTTGAGGATAGGTACGTACGGATATTTCAGAATACGTACTCTGAATAAAAAAATTCAAAAGAAATGATTCATGCAATACCGAGACTATTTCCATTCATTTGAAATCTATAATTTCAATAAATCATGATAAATATAAACTAAGGATCCACCCAGAAACGACCGCCGTGTTGTTGTTGTTGTTGTAGAATGTGGAGTAGATCCCAACAACAACAAATTCCTCTTCTGCTGCCCCTGGTTTCTGCGTTATCGGGCTATGAAATTTGAACTTATTTGCCTAATATCTCATTAACTATAGAAGATATCCGGGACATGTATATCGTTAGAAAGGTAACTTAAATACGTTTTATTTATGTAGAGTAAGATTTTGCCGAAAAACGCATCGTTATGGAGAAAACGCGATTTTAATATTTTTAGTACTCTTTTCCCCCCTTTTAATAATGTAAAATGTGTAATTAACCCACATAATTTTGCGGGGAACAAGAAACTAAATATTATTAGTTTATACCTTTTTTTATCGAAATCGGTGCAGTATTTTAAGAGAAAACGCTCTTTGAAACTTAATTACTTAATTCTTTTTTTGAATTCTATCATTCGGTGAATTTTAAAGATCCGACGAGTGGTACCCATACCAAAGACTTCAAGACTGGAAACTCTTTTTTCGCTTTGAATGTGTTGGTGAAATCAGGCTTGGGTGTAATAGATTACAAAAACAAAACGCATGTAATTTTGACAGTTCGGGAACGAATTTTGACAGTTCGGGAATTTGTTTACAAAATATTTTGAGAGAGGAATGCAACTCTTGTTCTTCTTCGTAGCAATAAGCCAGAAATATGATTTTTCAAATACGTAAAACAGACCAAGGAGATAGTTTTAAAACCAACGAATGCTTCTAGAAATGCATATGTAACCTTTTCTAAGTCATATAGTTGCACAATATTGAATACTTTGCAAGTGAAACGAAGTTAAAATTCATAAAAATTGCTCATTTCACAAATTTAGTCAGCTGTTTTTAACCTACCACACGTATTTTTAGCGGAAAGAGATGCCAACGTATTCAACCTGTTTTGTTGGATATTATTCCGTGATTTAGTTTAATATTTACTAATGTAAATTTACTATTGTAATTTTAGTTCTTTTGGTCTTTAATTTAAATGAATTTTAATTTAAATAAATGAATTTAAATGAAATGAAATGAATGTAAATTTATTTTTGTTAACTCATTTTAATTTAAATAAAAGAAAAATTAAAAAAACAAGTAAGTTTCCATTACTTTTATTTCCAAGCCGCTAAATCGTCAAAACCGCGATAACTCTTAAATGCACAGTAATTTGTCTATTAATGTTTAGTTAAAAGCCAAAAAAATAATAAATAATAAAGTGGTGTGGTTGGTATCCTTGTCACTAACTCACCCTATCATTTTGTGACGGTGTGGTAACAAACCAAAACGGTTTAGCTTTTCAGTTATCTTGCTTTATAATAGCCTTTTTTAGCATACATTGTATGTGAACACGCGGACGAACATTTTTTTGAGCTCGCACACGAAATAAGAGGAGTTTCCAGTCTTGTAGTCTCTGGCCCATACAAATAAAATAGAGGGTCAATGGCGCCACGTGAAGGCATTTTTGCCACAATACAAAAAAAAAACGATTTTTTTCTTGGCTGCTTGGCGATATTCATATCTGCAGATGTGAGAATGCCGAATTGTATCGGAATTTTTTAAATGGACCGGCAAGGTATATGGCAATGGCAGGGCAATAAATGATATAGTCAAAGAGTTGAATGTTTGATGTTGTCAGTATAGCGCCGCAGACGAAAAATTGTTATGAAAAATCAGGTGATATTTCATAAAATTTTTTCATTTTCTCTATGTAGTATGGTTTCTAGTTTTGGTACACCACCACAGCTGCAGTGTAGAAAGTAAAGTAGCACGTGAGTTGAGGTTATTTGTAAACTTTAAACTGCGATTCCTCCTAAAAGACTGCACCGATTACGATAAGGAAAATAGATGTAGAAAGCTAATGACTACTAGTTTCTTGTTCTTCGCAAAACGATGTGGGTTAATTACACATTATAATGGAAGAAAAAGAGTACTAAAAATACTAAAATCCCGTTTTCTCCAAAAATATGCATTTTTCGGCAAAATCTTACTTGACATAAATGAAAGGTATTTCAGTTATCTTTCTAACGGTATACATCTATACAGGATATCTTCTATAGTTAAGGATACACAAGGCAAATAAATTCAAATTTCAAAGGGCCATAACTCAGAAAGCAGGGCGGGTAGAAGATGAATTTGTTGTTCTTGGGGTCTGCTCCGCAGGCTACAACAACAGCAAGACATGAACAGACTTGGCATTACCGGGCGGATCCCTATTTATGCCCAATTAATTTAATTCTTCACATTTAAAATATAAATTCAATATATCACATGAAAAAAAATATTAAAAATGGAAAAATTTCATAAAAATTAACAAAATTCCATAGGGAAAATGTCAAATCCCATAATATTAAAATCGTGTATATCAATACGACCAGCTGACCAGCTGGTCAGCGACCGTCAGTACGGAAATTTCCACAATCCGCGATACGAACTTCCAATGTTTCGTATAAGATTCTTTTACCAAACGCACTACGTAGGAAGATACTACCATCGCTTTGACTGCCCAAAGCTCTAATGTCCACAAAAGTGAAGGTGTAGTTAGCGTCGCAAGCTGCCAAGAGTGAAATGCTAAACGGTCGCTTGTAATTGAAATACAAGGATCCACCTTTTCTTGGGCAGGCAATGCTCACATGCTTGCCGTCGATAGCGCCCAAGCAATTTGGCATACCACTTTTGTCATAAAACAAATTAGCATTGGCATTCCAGTCAGTATGATTTGGCGGAGCCATATACACCTCATGAAGCTTTTCCCAAATCGACTCACAAGTTTCGTATATTATTTTTCGAACTGCGGAAATCCCGATCTTGTGGGCCCAAGCTAAAACTTGGACATTACATCCTTGCGCCAAATACCTAAAATTTTTAAACAGTTGAATCTTTTGTGGGAGTTTAAAACATAAACTTGCTTACAAAATAGTAAGAGACAACCGTATTTCCGGCATAATTGCTTTTCTTTTTGAATATCGTTGCAGCCTATTTCGCAGCAATTGCAATAGCACGTTGAAATTTTCGGGGTCCATCCGAGTGGCTTTGAAAAAGTGCTCCTTGTCGCTTAACTGCAGGTTTTTAGTGGACACTTCATAAAATCCTAGTCTATCGCGCGTCAAGTTGACTGGGCGAACCCACCATCTCCTTCAACCACTCCGTTGCTTTAACATATATGCCTATTCATTTTTAATTATTATTTTCAATATTCCTTCATTTTCATTTCATTTCATTTATTTGTTTACTTTACACAAAAGTACACTAAGACGAGGGTCTTTTATAGTACATACAGGAACAATGAGCATGATAATTAACAAATTTTATAATTATTATTGATACATAACAACTTAAGAACTAGGTGAGGATAGAAAAGAGAGAAGAAATAGGGAGAAGAAAGGAGTCAGAACTGAACACTATGTTTTAGGTAGTAGAAAAGTATTGCAAAATTGTTTTTTTGAAGCCGCCCCCCCTCGATAGACGTCTTAAGGTCAACGGTAAGGAATTCCAAAATCGAATGGTGCTAATGAAGAAGTGTCGACTGCTGTTGAGAAAATTGCACCTAAGCACAATGAAAGTTAAAGACTTATCCGAATGAGTAAGATGTAGTTTCTCGTAGAGGTAAACGGGAGTCTTGGTACGAACCAGTTTATCCAGAAAAATATTTAGAATATTTACGTATTCCAATATACCGCAGCCTAGAATACCCTTACTTTTTGTACAATATAATTCTTACTTCATATACAATAGATACAATTAAAGTTATTTTCAGAATTACTGCGATTGTATGTATAATTAAATCATTCGTTCCAAATGAGTCCATCTTCTTTAAATTTATATTATTTATATTTTATTATATATAAGTAAACTTCACAAAATATTATTTTACACAAGAAACTATTTTGTAAACAAGCTCAGTTGCTTTCTGTCGACGTCCTACACGAGCAGATTTCTGACAGTTCCTTCCGGCCGCAGTCGTTTGCGAAATTGTGTTGTGTTTACAGCAATATATGGTGAATATGGACGTCATGGTTTTATGACAGTTTAAATGACGTTTCGTTTATTTACAGAAAGTTTTTGGAGGAATCGGGAAATAATTTTTGTTTGTTGAATTAAATTAAATTAATAAGCACATTAAAGTAATAGATATTAAAATAAATCGTATATAAAAGTGTGTGCGTGGTATGGGAACAGTTTTAAGACAACACATCGACTTCGCTATTAAAATTCAACTAGCTACCGACGTCGCTATTGCAAAGTCGAAAATATTGGAGGAGAATCCTCGATTGTGTCCGGTTCTGTGTACCATACTATTGACCAAGGTGATATTCGTATGAAGACCAGTTATAGGTGAAAGCAGGCCAATGCAAACAGTCCATTGTTCCGTTGCTGGAAGTTTTGGTAGGCGAAATATCAACAGTGCCAAAAAAGAAATAACTAAAACCACAAGACAAGGAGAAGTAAATTAAATGCAAAGGTTGCATTTGTAAGGGAGTTTAATTAATTGCATAATAAAATCAACAGATAAGTATAAACAATCACTGCAAGTGTGAAGTGTTATTTTCCGTAAAACAGTAAATTGAAATTCTTTGTTTATAATAGCTAATTGTAATAGAAACGTGAACCAAATACGATAGTATTAAAATATTTTTATATTAATAGTTGTTTCTTATCTACTTAGCAATGATTGGAAACTTTGGTGGCATCCTATCGCAGGCATATATCAATAGACTCCTGAAAAACAGAATTGGAGGAACGTATCGCAAGAATTGCAAGATGGACTGCTACAGTTCCGACCGAAGAGTTCATTTAATACGGAGTTGGAGTTTTTAATAAAGGAAAATAACAAGATAATAATGTTGTTGATTAACAATAGTTCCACATGCACAACAAAAAAATGGGGTAATTGTCTGAAATTTGATCAGATTTCATTTAACTATGTAATTCTTTTCTCTCTGCTAGTAGTAAACATATGAGCCCCAGTTTCACTCTATTGGACAATGCCTGCAGGAAGTATTCTTGGCACGAAGGCGCAAGATCCGTTCAATCAAATTATGGAAAAAACATTGACTCTAATGATAGTAAGATTTCAATCCTCGTTATTATAACCTTCTACTCGTTTAACTTTTGAGTTTTTTATATAATGTATGAGTTGTATGAGTTTTTTAAAAATATTTTAAATTAAATTATTGACGTTGTAATTAATTATGTATATACGTTGTATTTATATATCTACTTTTGCTAAATTATTTCCTAATTTGGTAATTTTTAATCTATAGGTAAATTCTAACTTCATAACGAAATTCAATAATTTATTCATTTAAAAGCTTTAGTTCATCAAAATTCTTGCTTCAATGCTTCATTTACTTCAGTATTTCTAAATTTTTTAATTTTCCCCTTTAGAAAAATCGTGAGATGAGCATTCAGGATGGTTTTGATTTAATAGCAATGTTTGATTCAACTGATATTCTGATATCAACTTATGTGCCACAAGCTTTGGAGATGTAAGTCAAGATATTTCTACATACTAGGAGTTTTCGTTTCGAAATATGAGTTATACTATGTTATCACTAGACCAAAATTAGGCAATTTCGCTCCTTACCACAATTTCGGCTGAAATTGAGCATAAAATCCATCATTTCGCCATACAAAAGGACGTCAAACGAAATTGAGGTGGTCAATAAATTTATATCAATTTCAACGAAATTGCAAGCGAAATTGAGTACAAATAGAAAATCAACCCTGATTTTGTAATAGAATGTGTTATAAATTGGTATTGAGCTGGCAGCACTGAGTACATTTGTACATTTGACTAGTACAATTGTGGCATTGAAGAATTTTTCGAAAAATGAGAAGCTATAAAAAGCGAAATTTGTGGGGTGAAATGGCTGGCGACTTGCCAGCGAATAGAAAACGCTACGAGGGGCAAGGCGCAACAGCCATATTTACATGGATATAACTCAAAAATATATATGTTAATTATTTGTAAAACTTGGACAATTTCCATTGTTTTCTAATGTTAACAAAACTCTCGCGCAGTAAACAAACGACACGTCAAATGAAATTGGGAATGCCTAAACCGAACACTGCCAATTTCAAATGAAATTGTATCAATTGCGAGTAATTTCGGCCTAGTGCGAACACGTTATTATTCATCGTCTTCTTATTTTGCTTAGATATTGGGACTCATTGCAAGCAGCTATTTCGTGAGCAGTACGTGCCATGCTGATTATTTCGACGAAATACTGCTCCTCATTTTTGGTGGCCTCATACAGTTTCCCATCGCTGCTGACTAGCTCACAGTTGCTACAGTTAGTTTTGGCTGGTTAAAATCGTTTCTAGAAGCTACTGACAGAATATTCTTGCTCAGCTGACCAGCACGCATTTTGTTATGGTAGAAAGTAAAACATACAAGAGCAGTTAACTTAAATTCTATTATATCGGTACAAACAGAACTAAAGACTAGCGCAAAGTTTAATACAAACTAAAACAATAAATGAATAAAAATTCTGGAAACTGCCTGTGCATTTCCATACCACCTAAGAGGTATGCACTGTGGTGCGTTACCAATTTTTTTTGGGTGTTCGGTTCCCCAGTAGGCCTGTCACCCATATAGAAATAAAGATAAAAGAAGACATTCATGTTATTATACAAATAAGAAATAAAGATGAAAAATAAAAAATTATTGAAAATTCGGCCATGCCGAAGTTAACACTCTTTCTGGTTTTTTGCTAAATTGACTTTGCAACGCCAAGTACTGCAAAACTATTCATTGTTTCAGCGAATCAATTAACCCATTATTGTCCGCACCAAGAAGTCGTGGGCGGATTTTGATTAAACTTAATTTCTTACCTTAGAATGGTCTAATTAAGATAAATTAAAAGTTTTGGAAAAATGGTAATTATACATTTGAAGTTATGAGATGGTAATTTCACTTAGCAGTAGGCTTATATGTATAGGCATTTCGATTAAACAAAATTGAAAAATAAATGTTTTCTTTTTAGAATTTATTTATTTAAAATTATTTTCCATAAACTGGCAATTAGATAAATTGGAAATTGGATAAATTGAAATTTTATAATTTATGATTTTTGTACAGTGGGAAGCAATGTTGATGTAATCTTACGTTACATTTCACACATGTATATGGTGTATGTGTATGGCAGACAACACATCTAAGATTTCCTATTTCTCGCTTCGGATAATGAAGTTTTTCATTCAGATTCGGAATACAAAGATTTGAAGGTGAGGAAGTTAGTGGATCCGTATATTGAAAATTTTATATTTTTAAGACTTTTACGTAAAGCCACTTGACAGTTTAATGGGAGGTGCTACAAAAATTTCATTGAAATTAGTTTTTACAAATAGATCATTTCACAATTGTGTATCATAATATTTACAGCCTTATAATGTAAAAAGTTTCAAGACGTAAACGAAACATATGTTTTTCATGAGTTTTGTTTTGTGCTTTTCGTCATTTTTCGTTTGTTTGACAATTGAGCATAACAAAAGTCGAGTAAAATCCACTAAACGAAAAAAATGCTTGTTGTTGGTATTTTTACATGCTTTGCAGATTTTGTCAGCTACGCGAGGTATAATGGATCGGCAGTTTCCAGGAAAAAAGTCGAGAAACCAAGCGAAAGCAAGAAGGCTATCGCCTAGTGTAAAATTGTTTGTGTTTTGCAAGTTGTCGAATTTGTATGTGTATAGTGTTGTGTACAGTGTTGCCGACACGCTTTTGCACTGAATTCTACCCGAAATCTTTGCGTTTCTAGATTTTACTTATAAATATGCTTCAAATATTGTACACATGGCAACATTTTCTCTCTGCAACACAACGAAAGTCTGCAATACGAACGAAAAGCTTCTCTTATACTAGTTAGGCTCGTTTCGTTTTCGTTTTAATTTGTGTTTTCGTTTTCAAACTATTTACATTATAAGGCTGTTATTAAATATAACACTAGTGAGGCTATATACGCGTAATTAAAGATGTGGTAAGTGAAATTACCGGCTGGGCAATAATGGGTTAATATCGATTATAAGGTTTATTTTAAATTATTATTGTGTAAAATACATAAATAGGAGTGGGTAAGGTTGGGTTAAATTTTATTTTTTAACAATTATGTATAGTTTATAGAGATTTTATTATTTGTATTTCCTCTAAACTTTCCTTTATTTTTTCGCTTATTAAGTAGTAGCTAAAGGTATGCAAATGGTAGCAAAAAGTATTAAAAAATCATGCCATAAAATCATCCATGTCACCTCGATCCACAATCCAATCTGTCTCCCGTGTAAACGCTGCCGGGGCCAATGAATAGTTCCAAATGTGCGACATGTGTCGCCCGTGTAAAAACGTCATTATGCGTAAGGCCGTGGTTATGCTATCGAGTTTTGCTTGTCAAGTATGACTTCTTTTTTGTTGTTTTTTGTGTTTACGAGAATTAAGAGAGAATTGTTTACATACAAAACAACAAAAAAAAATCCTACTTGCCAAGCGTAACTCGATAGCATAACCACGGCCTAAGCATATTATAATTGGACCTTAACAGTGACAACGCTAGCGGTACGAATATATCGCTCATCTCTAATTCCTATTAAAGGTATATATACAAGAATGATAGAATACTTTTATGGTGTTTATCTTTTTCTTTCATGTTATTTATACATTTTTGGTATTTGTTTTCTCTTCTAATAGTAGTTTTGATATCCTCTGGTACGACCCATGTAAATACACTTACTATTATTTACTAAATTGGATTGATGGATTTAGAAATTGAAAGGATATTAAAAGTAATCTTTCCTGATCGGATTACGCGTGAGTTTCTGATATTAAAGAATACTTGTTCATTATTATATATTGCTTTTAACAGAGAATTTGCAATATGGTTCTGACCATTCTAAATTCCTTTCCAAGTTGGGTACATATAAGGTTAAAGAACTAAGAAGAGAGCATTTTCGACTAAGGGATGAAATAAAGATACTTACAAAAAAAACACAGGACCTCGCCATTTCTAACTACAAGACATTTATTCAAACTGCAGAGAATTCGCGTTCAATTTTCCAAGAATTCCTGTTTGCAGAATCGCAAGTGAGCACTGTACTTGAGAAGTTGCCCAAGTTAAGTGGAATTTGTGAAAAATTCCTTGTAAAATCTGAAGAGATCAATGAGACACGTTATGTTAATACCATCACATTGAAGAATAATGCCCAGATTTTACAAGTTCTTGAGATACCACAGTTAATAGAACGTTGCATTCGCGAAGATCGGTATGAAGAGTCTTTGGAATTGGCTGGTTATGTACAGAAACTGGGTCAACGTCACGGACGAATATTTGCAGTAAACGTGAGTTGGGCCACTATAAATTTAGAGCACTTATTTTAGTTTCAATGATTTGCTTATTAGGGTATTGTAAAATCAGTTGATGGGCTTTGGTATACTATGCTTTTGAAGTTGGTGGAACAGCTCGGTCTGAGTTTGCAGCTGCCATTATGCTTGGAAATTGTTGGTTACTTACGTCGAATGCAGGCGTTCGGTAATGACCAGTTGAAATTTAAGTTTTTGCAAGCTCGAGATGCTTGGCTAACAAGTTCCTTAGATGCAATACCAAGAGATAACGGTAAGAGTTGAACTTATGGTACCCACGCTTCTGCTGCTAAACATTTACAAGACGCTTTAAAAACTTTTGTCGAGAATCGTATTCTTAAAAACTCGTATGGGAAGGGGTGTCAATTTTCCCCCGTTAAGCCGGAAGCGACCATTTTCTAAAAACCCGACTTAAACAAAGATTTTGAGCCTGAATTTGAGAGTCAAATATGTGCTCTCCAATCTCCTTTTTGAATTAGGTTCCTATGGTGTTTTGACATTTTAACGTTAACTTTTTTATGCCTGCTGCGAAGAAGTCAACGGGCGAGAGGCAGTGATATCCGAAAAGGCATCTTGCACAGCTTCTTGAGAACTGAAGGAGTTTCCTTGTAAGAACCGGTCCAATGCCTGGAATAAGTGGTAGTCTGTTGGTGCAAGGTCTGGTGAATACGGTGGGTGATAGAGAATTTTTAAGACTATCTCCTGTAATTTGAGTAGCGTTGTTCGAGCGACTTCTTGTCTTGTAAGAGCATTCGACGGTCTCCAATGACCAATATGGGCTGTTTAATGGAAAACTCTCTCATCATCATGTCAAACTGATTGCAGTAGACATCTGCTGTAATGACTTGTCCAGGTCTCATTAAGCTGTAATGAATAATTCCGGCACCGGACCACCAAACAGACACCATAAGCTTTTTCTGATGGATGTTTGGTTTAGGATTCTGTTTCAGAACCTCTTTATCCAACCATTGTGCCGAACGTTTTCGTTTGTCGAATAAGATCCATTTTTCACCAACGGTTACAATGCGGTATAGAAAAAGTTTGTTTGAAGTAATCCAAAATTGTTGGAATAGAAACGTTACATTCTGCTGCTAGTTCACGAGTAGTGTGAGACGTATCTGCTTCCAATACAGCTTTCAGGTTAATATTATCCAACTTACACTCCGGTCTTCCACGTGGTTCGTTTGCAAGGCTAAAATCATCAGATCGAAACTTATCAAACCAACGACGTAAGGACCGATGATTAGTTGCACCTTCAACAAAAAGTTTGTTTGAAGTGATCCAAAATTGTTGGAATAGAAACGTTAAGCTCTGCTGCTAGTTCACGCGTAGTGTGAGACGTATCTGCTTCCATTACAGCTTTCAGGTTAATATTATCCAACTTACACGCCGGTCTTCCACGTGGTTCGTTTGCAAGGCTAAAATCATCAGAACGAAACTTATCAAACCAACGACGTAAGGACCGATGATTAGTTGCACCTTCCCCAAACACTCCATTGATGTATCGAGCTCCCTACGATGCATTGGTTCCGCGGCGAAACTCATATTCGAAAATTGCCCGCGTTTTTTACTTTTCCATTATCTTATGAAAGCTACTCTATATCAGAATATTCAAAAAGGAACTACGATTTGCACTATGAGTTCGAAAGAGTAATGATGCAGCTTCATGATAAGAAAAAATATAAAAACCGTTATAGTCAAGTGTCAGCTCTCAAACTCACTTATGAAAATCGAACACTTCATAATTACTGACCTAATATAACCATTTTTTTTAAAATATTCTAGAGAAAATGCTTCAATCCGGAAGTATTGTAGTTTCTGAGAAAATTTAAAATTACGAACTAAACTCCTTCCCCATAGCAGTCTTCTTCCATATTTTTGCAGCAGTAATAAAACACAAGTAGGCCAAAAAGTGCATGAGGCACACAAACATCAAGCTGCATTGTGAAACCAACATTATGCAAATGCTTTGAAACTGTTTTGTGTTCGATCTTCAGTTCCTTCGCGATGTCGTGATTTTTCACAGGACGATCTTCTTGAACCTTAGCCATAATTGCATCGTCTTTTTCGGTGATAGGTCGACAAGAGTGAGGAGCACTTCAAAATTTCCAGAAGGAAAGCGAGCGAACCATTTCCTAGCAGTTGGTTGGGATACAGTACCTTCGCCATAAACACCACAAATCTTTTCACAGGCAGCATTCTTTTGTTGTAGTAAAATACTACTAACTAAAACAATCTTAAATTTATAAATAATCGAACCATTTTTGAAACGTATGGTAACAGATGATGAAAAGTGTATGACGTACCATAATGTCGTTCGAAAACGGTCTTCGTCGAAAAAAGAAGAAGCTCCAAGAACGGTGGCAATGTCGGTATTGACGATAAGGAACGTGATGCTGTGTGTTTGGTTGAACCAAGAAATTGAAAAAAAGAGGAATCGATCAACAGGAAATTTGTTGTTTCATCAAGGCAACGCTAGGCACATCAAGGCATCAAGGCACATACAGCTTTGTTGACCCGGCAAAAACTAAGAGACTTTAGCTGGGAAGATTTGATGCATCCACCGTATAGTCCTGATCTTGCAACGTCGGATTATCAGATGAGCTTGGCCGAAGTTCATATACCCTACACACTTAAAAATTAGGCGTGGCAATGGCCTGTGATTTCAGAGAATACTTGATTGAATATTCCAAATTTGATGAAAATATTCGTTCTCATGGGCGTACCACACTCATTTTTATTTGTGAAAAAAATGTCAATCTTAAATTCGCTCTACTAAGAAATTGAGCTATAATGAGCATGGTTGAATTTATATTCACTATAAAAAGAAGGCGTGGCAATGGTTCGATTTTACTCATTTCAATGATTGACAATATTCATTCCAAATTTGATTAAGATATCTTTAATATCTTTAATCTGTTTTGGTCAGAGACAGTGGACTTGTGAACAAAATTTCAACCGCAAATTCGTTCTCCAAGCTGAGAAATTGAGCTATAAGCATGGAAGAATTTATATTCACTATAAAAAGTATACGTGGAAATAGTCACATTTGGCACATTTTCAATAACAATGAGTTTCTAATGATAGACAATATGCCAAGTTTGATGAAAATATCTCTGTTCTCTTGTAATCGTGATTTCCACAGACAGACAGACAGACAGTCCACGCCCCCCTTTAATGCGTTACAAACGGAAGCACAAAGTGAATATACCCTCAAGTGAATATACCATCATTTCGCATATAGAGAATAAAAATAAAATTTTTTTAGCTCCAAATGGACTTATACCAATTTCAAAAATAAAATATTGTAATAAATAAAAGCAAGAGAAAATTTAAATCCGTACCTTTATAGACATTAGCTTCATAATTATTAGGACCTTGAATAAGTTCTCGCTGTTTCTTTAAAGATGGCAGTATCAGTACCACGTTCGTGGAATTTCGATTGGTAACACATATGCAAGGCATATCTAACACACATTTAAGGTATATCTAACCTTAAATTTCAGTGTATGGTAATCCACTTTAGTGTAAACAAAGTAATTTTCTGTTAGTTCTGAAGATGTCTACTTTTGTGCCAAATAAAGTGTATTTGCGGGGAATTTTATTGCACTACTTTATTCAAAAGAAATCTGCTGAAGCAAAAAGAATTCTTGTTAAGACTTGTGGTGACAATGCTTTGTCGGATAAGACATGCAGAGACTGGTTTTGACGCTTCAAAAATAATGATTTTGGACTTGAGGATAAGGAACGTTCTGGCGAAAATTTGGAGGAATTACTCGACCATGACCGATGTCAGACGATATCAGAGCTTGGAAAAATATTACAAGTACATGAGTCAACTGTTTACAAAACGTTTATAAGTTTAAGGAATGATCCAGCAGCAAGGACATTGGGTACCGTATGAATTGAAGTCGAGAGACATCGAATGGCGCTTTCTCACGTGTGAACTACTGCTTCAACGGCAGAAAAGAAAACGTTTTTTGCACCGCGTCGTGACTGGCGATGAAAAGTGGATACACTATGGTAATCCAAAGCGTAGAAAATCGTGGGGTAAGCCCGGCCATACATCAACATCGTCTGCAAAACCAAATATCCATGGTTCGAAGCTTCTTCTCTCTATTTGGTGGGATCAGCAGGGTGTAATTTATTATGAGCTGCTCAAACCGAATGAGACTATCACGGGGGAGCGCTATCGACTTCAGTTGATGTGTTTAAGTCGAGCCTTAAAAGAAAAACGGCCGCTATACGAGCAGAGGCACAACAAAGTGATTTTGCTATATGACAAACCTACCTGAAAACGCTTCAATGAGAAATTCTACCCCACCTGCCGTATTCACCTGACATAGCCCCTTCTGATTTTCACCTATTCCATTCGATGGCACATGGCCTAGCTGAGCAGCGCTTTCATTCTTATGAAGAAGCTAAAAAATGGATCGATTCTTGTATAGCCTTAAAAGACATGTCGTTCTTCCGACGCGAAATTCATATACTGCCAGAAGGATGGGTCGCTGGTGTAGAATGAAATGTTTTTGTTCCTTATAATTTAAATAAAGCTTTTATTTTGTAAAAGAAACAGCGATAACTTATTCAAGGTCCTAATATATTAAAAAGAGGATATAAATATGCAAGTGTAAAATGTGAATTACTTCGTGCAAAATAGAAAAAAATTATATATTGAAACTTGTCCTTCACAGTTAGCATAGGATTGTTAGAATGTAAAAGCTGTTAAAGCGAATATAACAAAGCATAACGTACGATAAGCGTTAAAAGTTATGGAATAAGGCCGTTAAGAAGAGAAGTGATTAGAAGCGCAACGCAAGTTACGTTGCCGTCCGTTGTTATGAAATATGGCTGTACGATTCAGATCCTATTTCATATTTTTATTTACTTCACACATATTGAAATACATTGCATTTGGAGTATTTAATGTGTTTGTTAAATTTATTAGGTGTACAAATAAGTTCCGGTTTGTCAAAAAATGGCCCCACCAGAAGGTTATGGAGAAATTGTCAGATGTAAAACGTAATATCCCAAGTTTCGTCATCCGGCAACACCATAACCTTAAAGTACTAGTGATTCCGTATAAGCATCACGTAATTTTTTTCCTGCAAAAATGTCAAGTTTTGTGCCGAATAAGCATCATTTGCGGGAACTTTTGATTTACTTCTTTAATTTGAAAAAATCTACAGCTGAGGCGCATCGATTGCTTCTAGAAGCATATGGTGAAGCTGCTTTAAGTGAGAGAAGTTGTCAGGAATGGTTTCAAGAGTGAGTTTGACGTGAAGGACAAAGAACGCAGTGGAAGGCCGAAAGTGTACGAAGACATGGAATTAGAAGTATTATTGGAGGAAGATTCGTCCCAAACGCAAAAAGAACTTGCACTTACATTACAAGTGACTCAACAAGCAATTTCACATCGTTTAAAATCGTTGGGAATGATTCAAAAACAAGGAACTTGGGTTCCATATGAACTAAAGCCGAGAGACGTTGAACGCCGATTATGCATGAGTGAAATGCTGCTTGCCAGGAATAAAAAAAGAGTTTTTTGCATCGTATAGTCACTGGTGACGAAAAATGGATTCACTACGATAATCCAAAGAAGAGAAAGTCATGGGTTAAGCCCGGCGAACCATCAACATCGACAGTTAAGCCGAATTTTCATGGAAAGAAACTCATGCTGTGTATTTGGTGGGATCAGCTTGGTGTCGTGTATTATGAATTGTTCAAACCAAGCGCAACCATTACTGGAGCTCTCTACCGAACACAGTTGATGAGATTGAGTCGGGTACTTAAGGAAAAACGCGCCCATTACTACTCCAGACACGACAAAATTATTCTTTTACACGATAATGCTCGTCCACATGTTGCGGCGACGGTAAAAACATACTTGGAAACACTCAACTGGGAAGTTTTACCCCACCCGCCGTATTCACCAGACTTAGCCCCTTCTGATTATCACCTGTTCCGGTCGATGGCACATGGTCTGTCTGAGCAGCGCTTCACATCATATGAAGACACCAAAAATTGGGTAGATTTGTGGATAGCGTTAAAAGATGAAGAGTTTTTTCGACGGGGTATCCGAATGTTGCCAGAAAGATGGGGAAAAGTAGTGGCAAATGATGGAAAATACTTTGAATAAAACGTAATGTACTGTTACTTCACAATAAATTCCTAACTTTTTATAAAAAAACGGAGGAAACTTATTTGTACACCTAATAACAAGGACAAATTTACGAAGTCAATTATTAAATATGCATTGGTCACATTGACTCATTGTGCGAAAGGTAATCAGACGCCAGAAAGAAAACAATCAAAGTAGATGGTTAGAAATAGTACAAAACTTATAGCGTGCAGTTGCACTTTCCCAGTACATACCTATTTAAATAATTTGTTATAGTAATTCTCATTATGTGGAAATGTTTGAATAGAATAGAATTTCTCAATATGGCTCTATAAACGCTAGCCATAAATTCCTTACTTTAGTTAGAGAGAAGGCATCAGCGAAATGAAGTAAAAATGTTCACCAAAGTAAAAATAAAGTTATTTTAAAACGTTTTTATTAGGTCGCTTTTTGAACTAGTAAATTTTAAAAGCAATTTTTCGCCCATTTCCCGATGAGATAGGCTTTTGACAATAGCTTAGAACTGGGTGACAATGCATCCCTAAAACATATTTACCATTTTAAGCCGAAAAATTTGCCGAATTTGAAATTTGTTTACAAAACTATACACTCGTTGCCACTGTCAACTGAACAACGAATATATATTATAATAGCGGTCCTCGATGGCGTGGAAGGTAACGCACTTGCCTTTCAACCTTGAGGACGGTGGTTCGAATCCCCATGCGCATAGATGTTTAAATTGTGTTTGTTATCCTTTTCTCTCTCTACCTATCCCCTTATCAGTCGATGGGCTTAGTTGCCAGTACTGTCCTATTTGTGTAGTAATTAATTACTGCATAAAAGTAATAATAAATAAATAAATAAAATATTATAATAAAGGTTTGTGTACACACCTACAAACTATGTTGAGACTTTAACCACTCCAGTTGTTTGAGAAGTGAGACAACGCTCTTACTTTTTATTATGGAATTATATCGACGTCAAGATTTATTTTTAATTTAGCAATTTAATAATATAATTTTAATATAAACTGAGATTTTAAATAGTTTCAGTTCATTTACAATTTCTTTATAAATTTTATAAATTATAGTTTTTGTATATAAAAATGGAGAGAATTGAAAAAACATTGCAAACATTTTAATTTGACAGCTTGTTAAAAAACAACAACAGCAACATCAAATGTCACCATTGACAAAAATGTGACAGACAATAAAATATCGTGCAAAGTTCATTAAAAAATAAAACATAATTACTTAAATAAAAAACATTTTTATATAAAACGTTTTTTAATGAACCAAAAAGTTTAAAATAATTTTTCTAGCACCATACAAATTCGCAACTCCATAAGATTATAGCAGATTATAATGATAGGTACTAATTCTATAAGCGCCCCACGTTTTTCGTTTTAAATCTTAACATCTTTATGGAGTTGCGAATCTGTATGGTGCTAGAAAAATTATTTTAAACTTTTTGGTTCATTAAAAAACGTTTTATATAAAAGTGTTTTTTATTTAAATAATTATTTCTTTTTTAACATCAATTTATTCTCTGCTATAGATAATAAACAAATATTTTTAAAATTTGAAATTAAAAAAACAAAATTATTTAATATTTAGGGTGTGTATCAATTGGTTACTTTTTACTAGTGGTAAGTAATGTTAAAATAAATTTAGTCTGGTGAGTAAAATTTTGTCCTATTTGCTGCGCTAATTCATGGTTGAAATTTTGACAGAAAAAAAATTTTGAGGTTCAAGATTGTCTGAAAAATTAAATAAAGAATTATGCATAGAATATCAAAGAAGTATTTTCCTTTGTTACTAGCTGTTATATTAAAAGCATCTTATAATAATATTAATATAAATTTTCCTAATTTTCTTTTCCATTTTTAAATAATTTTGAAATACTCGACGTTGAAGAGAATATTCAACGGTTGTCAAAAATTTACCTAGCCCTCAGGGCTACATAAAATTTTGACGTTTGAATTCACCTCACTCACGTCAAAATTTCAGTTTCTTATGTCAACATTTTCTATATCGAGGAAAAAGTACCAATTGGCACACACCCTTATTGGAAAAATTGTGATAGTGTCTAATTTCTATTTCTCTCAATTTCAGATAGAAATTTTAACAATAATAATTGTTGTTTCAATTATAGCTATTGAGGTATATTGCCAAAGCGTAAGAAAGTGTAGGGAAACTTATCTAAAACGAAATGGTCTGCAAATTCTAAAAACAACATTCTTCTATTTCTTTCTTTTATTCAGTTCCAATTACAGATAATAAATAAACAAAACTGATATTTTAAAGTTTTTCTGTTGGGTAGGTTTCGCACTACTTTGTAAAAAGATACTCTAGCAATTGCTTTTTTTTAAAAAATTGTTCTTGCGCGTAAATTTCCTGTAATGCAGAACTGTTATGATGCTAATGAGCTTGAGCGAAAAAGCAAACTTTTAACCTGTTTAGGTTGTGATAAATTAAAGAATCTTGACTTTCTATGCTTTTTTTTCTTTTTCATGAAACAATATTAATATCGATATACATACATAAACATATATATGTACATATTTTATTTGATAAAATCTAAAGCTTTTTAATTTTTTACAACCTAAAAGCATGGGGCATTTCTAGCGATATACATTTGTATGTATTAGACCGGTCCTTATTTCTTTTTTTTCGAATTCGTATGACGGCAAGCGCTAAAACCATTTTATTTGATCCTAAAAATACACAAAAAAAATTTGAGCTTGATTGGACAATTTTTAGCCGTGCCCCCGCCAACATTGAAATGTTTGCTCATAATACAGGAGCACAAAACGGTGCTGCTGCTCTGCTTGAAGGAAAACTAGGTCGCGATTTATTATATTTTCCCTGCAGACACCATATTTACGAGTTGTTGATCCGTAAAGTGTTTGAAATTAGAGTGGCTACTACAGCCGGTCCAGAAGTGCTTATTTTTAATCGCTTTAGCAAATACTGGAATAATATTGACAAATTAAATTATAAGAGTTGTTTAGAAGATGAACACATTATTACAGTATTGACAGCTGAAGAACGTGGAACAATTTTAAATTACTGCCTAGATAACTTAAAACAAGCTCATAGCAGACGCGACTACAAAGAATTATTACAATTAGTTGTCAGTTTTCTTGGTGGTACGGTGCCGAATTTTAACACCTTTCGTATACCTGGTGCAACTTCTCATGCTCGATGGATGTCAAAATCTATTTATGCACTTAAAATGTATTTGTTTCGTAATGAATTCAATATGACCAAACAAGAGCTAAACGGTATACGTAGTGTCTGTCTGTTTATAGTTCGTATTTATGTAAAAGCCTGGTTTGGATGCACTAAAGCAATTGAAGCACCAAATCAAGACCTAAATTTAATTAAAAATATTATAGCTTATCCTGAAAGGGATATAGCTCTAGCTTTGCTACAAAAAATAAGCAATCATTTGTGGTATTTGTCGGAAGAAGCAATCGGTCTTTCATTCTTCGATCCTAATGTAAGTGTTGCAATTAAAAAAAAAATGGTTCAGGCAATTAATGTTAAAGCAAATACAGAAAAATGCAAGCGAATAATAACTAATCCAACAAATATCGACACATTTGCGCAAAAAGATTTAAGCGATTTTGTAAATTCCAATACACACGCGTTCTTTGATCGCTTAGAAATTTCAAAAGAATTTTTGCAAGTCGATCCGTCGGATTGGAATGAAAGATTTGACTACGCTCAGGGATCACAAATTTGTAAAAACTTATCTGTAGTAAATGATGCAGCTGAAAGAGGCGCCAAATTCATTACAGATTATAATAATAAATTAACCCACAATGAAGAGGAGAAACAATTCCTTTTTCAAGTGGTTAAAGAATATAACATGAATTATCCCACTTTTAAAAAGACTTCACTATTAAATTAAAATAATATTAATGTTACTATGAGTATGTAATTAATAAAAATATTTCAGTTTATTCTTACTTTTCAAATAAATGCAAATAAAATAAAAAAATATATTTTTTTTTGCCTTATTTCTCATAATAAAAACAAAAAGGTGCTTGGGGCACGGCTAAAAATTATCCAATCGTTGTCAAATTTTTTTTTATGCTTTGTGAGACTAAAACGAATATTTTTAGCGCTTGCCGTAACATATATTCGAGAAAATAAATTTGTCCATATAAATAAGTACCGGTCTAGTATGTATGTATGTATCATGTTGCTCCAGAGTTCGCCACAGTGCATTTTTTCGTCAAAAGACTTAAGACTTTTTCAAAAAAGTCGGAAAAGGAGTCATCAAAAAAGTTGTTTTAATGACTTTTAAAATAAAATTCTCAAAATAACTTTTATGAAAGACTTCTAAAAATAAGTCTCAAAAAATCTTTTATGAAAGACTTGTTTTAAATATAAAGGTCTGATAAAAGTAATTTTCTGACTTTTATTTTTAAAAGTAATTGATAACAGTTATTCAAAAGACTTTTTTAATAAAAGTTTCAATCTCTGCTGTAATGATATAGCACGTTCTTGGAGGACATTTTTGTAATCTAATGTTAGCACAACCTGGTTCGTTACGTTTGTTTACCTTTTGTGTATTTATTTATGTTTTCAGCGCAACAACATTTATCTAAAACTATCGAGGTAACCCGAATCAATTTATTCAACATAATAACACAATATCGAGCAGTATTTCCTGCGGAGAATTCGTTAGTATTAGCAACTAATAAAACACTTCAGTCGGTTGTATACGATGGGCGATGTCTTTTTTCAGCTTGGTTACATAGGAAGGTATGTTTTGTTCGAGTGAGGGATATAATACAATTCCCGGCCTGAAAATAGGAACTGCCGTTGTTTTTATTGTTTAAATTTTTCGATATAGCCTTGTAAGTACATGCGTTTCGACAAGCACATCAGAGTTATTAGTCGAATACGATTTTCAAAAGCATTCGAAATGCTCATCGTCGTCCGAAATAGTGTGGTGAATGGTAATGAAATTACTATTTTCAATTCTGAGTCCGAAATCGTTCTCTACATACATATAACAGTATCTATGTACATATATGTATACAGGGTGTTTCGCATAAGAGGGGACAGAAGACTAGGACGTGTAGGTCGAGACAAGAAAAAAATCGAATGGGATGGAGGGGGGGTCAATTTCCACCGTTTAGACGGGAGGGGCCATTTTATAAAAATCCGACATAACATCGAAAAAAAAATATTAAAAAATAGTGGTTTGACCTAGATAACTTTTGCTTGCTGATTTTCAAAGCCAAATATCCTCTTCTTGATATCCTTTTTAAATTAGGTTCCTATGTCAAACAGTTTTTGAGAAAATTCATGCCAAAGTTAAAATTTGGAATAAAAATTCCGAAAACAATTTTTGGTCGCACTTTGCTTTTAAATACGGTATTAAGTATAAATATTTTTTGGACCATAAAATTCTCTAATCAATTCTAGAGAGAATGCTTCAAACCGGAGGGATCTATGTTTTGTAGTTTCCGAGAAGCATACTTTCCTTTCAAATACCAATTTTTTGGCTACTTGTGTTTTATTACTGGTGCAAAAATAGTATGAAAGAAGACTGCTCTGGGGAAGGAGTTTAGATTGTAATTTACACTTTTATCGGAAACAAAACATATATCCTTCCGGTTTGAAGCATTCTCTCTAGAATTGATTAGAGAATTTTATGGTCGGAAAAATTTTTATACTTACTACCTTAATTTTAAAAAAGAATTGCGACAAAAAATTTGTTTTCGGAATTCTTTTTCTATATTTTAATTTTGTCATTAATTTTCTCAAAAACTGTTTGACATAAGAATCTAATTTAAAAAGGATATTAAGAAGCGGATATTTGGCTTTGAAAATCAGCAAGCAAAAGTTATCTGGGTCAAACCACTATTTTTTAATATTTTTTTTTTCGATCTTAAGTCGGATTTTTTTTTACACGGGCCCCTCCCGTGTAAACGGGGGGAAATTGACCCCCCCTCCCATAGGATTTTTTTTTCTCTCGACCCAACCTACACGTCCTAGTCTTCTGTCCCCTCTTATGCGAAACACCCTGTATAATACACCCTATTCAATATTTCTGTAGAAAAAGTTGCTTTGGCGGTGAGTTACGAAGGTAAATGTTTTTTTTGTACATTTTTATATGTAGTAGTATATATTCATACATTCGTGTGAGAGTGCGACTTAACTTTCCTTACGGACTACAGATCTGCGTTCAAGCCAAAGATAGCATTCTTTTTGGTACCATTGTTAAAAACAGTTGGGTCCGCTTTTTTATTTATATCATACAGTAATTGATTTCTAAAACACTTAACAGTGATTTAAGACTGCATGACAATCGGAATATACTCTTGTTTTTAGAATATGTATACATAAAAGACACGTTTTCATAGAAGGGTCTTCAGGTCAATAATTTTTACCAAAGAACTGAATATACAGAATGCGCATCTCATATTAGTAAAATTTTTGCTTGCGGATTCCAATATCAGGACATCAATTTCATTGACTTCCATAGCGAGAGAACTTCTCTCTCGCTGAATTCAGATCACTACCCGTACTTCAATTTATATGGCGAACGAACCGCTCGTTTGGTGAGCGCGCTCTTACTATACATTTTTGGATTTACATGTATGATATACAAAAGCGTATGTTTTCATATGCGGATATTACACTACGAACATTGTTCGGCAAAAGTGTAAAATTGTTATTGCTTTCTGTACAAAATTGTCAACCTTACGCTCTCAGCTTTCAGAGTTAAGTTCATCCAGAGGAGGATGAACTTCTGCGAGGCAAAACAAAATGATTGTTGTCGACGAGGACAAACTTCTCTGAACAGTATGAAACTTCACGTTTTGTAAAGAATGCTATTTGGTTGTTCTATGTGTAATCACAATACCAAACAAAATTTCGAGAGAGAGGTGAAATTGTTCATCGAGGGCAAACAATGTAAAATAACGTATAATATAGAATGTGCAATAGAAATTACGATTCTCTCTCACAGAACAGGATTTTATGAACACATGAACATATCCGCTCTCACTGTATACATGTGTGTATTATGAGTAAAAAAATTCCGATTGTTTTGAAGCGTCCACGATAGAATTCTATTAGAATTCACAAATTAATAATATTAGATTTTCTTTTATTAATTTTAATAAAAAAACATTGTTCATGGACTATTGACAATAATACTGAATCTGTTAAAAAGCGAAAGTTAAAAATAGTCTCGCATTGAAATATTGTATATACATACATATGTATGCACATATGAAAAGCCTTTTGTACTACTGTATACAAAAACAAAACAACGGCAATAAAAAAAAGGGAAGTTATTAAGCAATTGGGAGAATGAATCGAAACTCGAAGCATAACAACTTACCCACACTTGTGGTATAAGTGTATAACCACAATGCAACGACAACGATGACGATAAAATTTTCCTTTCTCAGAATCGTGATTGAATGACGGCTGTCAAAGTTTATTATACTTTTTACATTTATACTTTCGTTTTCTCTCCAAACCTTTTCCTTCAGCAAAACATTTTTATATCCTGGCGAGGACAGATCATGCAATATATCCTGATAAGTCACATAATCAATTAACCGCTCTGTGAAAATCATTGTTATAAAAAATGTGCGGATCAATTTAAATAAAAACGTATAAAAATTCAGACATTTGACTTTTTGTTTTGAATTGTTTATACCCTACACACGAAGTGAATAGGGTATATTCACTTACTGCTTCCGTTAGTAACACATTAAAGGAGGCGTGACAGGTATAGAAAAGTATATATATTCTGGATAAGCGTGACCTCCTGAGTCGATTTAGCCATGTCCGTCTGTACGTCTGTCTGTCTGTGGAAATCACGATTACAAGAGAACGAAACATCAAACACAATCTTCATCGGCACGAATATTGTCTATCATTAGAAACTCATCGGTATTGAAAATGGGCAAAATCGGACCATTGCCACCCCTACTTTTTATAGTAAATATAAATTAATCCATGCTTATAGCTCAATTTCTCAGGTTGTAGAACGAGTTTGCGGTTGAAATTTTGTCCAGAAGTCCACTGTATCTGACCATAACAGATTACCAAATGGGCGTGGTCCGCCCACTAATTAAATAAAACTCCATTACAGGAGAAAGAATGGAGATATTTTCATCACATTTTGGCACGAATATTCTCTGTCATCACAGGATATTTGAGATTGAAAAGGAAAAAAATTAGACCATTGCCACGCCTAATTTTTAAGTAAACGTGTGTAGGGTATATGAACTTCGGCGAGGCCGAAGTTAACACTCTTTCTGGTTTTAGTTTAGTTTTTCTTTATGTCACTGTCATATGTTTTTTGTTTACACTTTTATGGGTATTCGATGAAAGGTAGGCGGGTACTGTTTTTGAAATGCTGAAAATAGTAAAATTTGTCGACGACTAACGACTATAATTTGTTTTTGTTTTCTATAGAAACCAAAATCGTTATCGTGGTGGTTATCGTCATCGTTGCGTTGTGTTTATACAATAAAAGCGCTCTTAACATTGGGATTTCTCTTTTCCTCGTATCGACTTCTTAAGAGTCTTGAATTTGTGTAAATACTCGTATTTAATAATATTTTAATGAATTCAATATAAAAATTTCAGATGAACAATTTCTTAGAAATGCTGGAGGACGATCTTCAAAGTGGCGTCTGTTCATTTGGTACAGTGTTGGGGCAATGTATGTATTTCGGTCTATCGTTAAGTCGAGTAGGAGCGGACTTTCGAGCGCTCATGAGTTTGATTTTTGTAAAAGTGATCAGAAGAAATTTTATAAACTCTGTTACAAATGTAGATCTGGTATTTCAAAGAGCTATTGAAAAGTACACGCTCATAAACAAAGTGACATTGCATACTCCGATGCTAGAAATATCTAACCTGGAAGCCTCCATAAATGAAGAGGGAATTTTGACGCCTCCAGAATCCGTACTTGATTTTGTCCCTCTTGCCGCTGTATGTAATGTCTTTATAAACACTTTAAATGAATTTAGACTATGCGCTCCTATGGCGTTAGCTAATGATGTTACACAATGCGTGCAAGAGTCTTTGGAAATTGTTGCTTTTAAAATTTGGTCATTCTATCGACAAGCTCAACAAGCATTTGATAGTACTGAGCGCAGGTGCTTCATCCATTTGTGTTCGTGTTTTTTGTATGATTTAATTCCTTATGTGCAACGATGCATCCATGCGATTTTTTCACGACAGGAATTGACTTCTTGCTTGGGTATTACTTTATTTTCTTCAGAGCAAGGAGAATTAACGTATTTGCAACAGGAGCCTATACTAGAGTCGTTGAAGCATATTCTTTCAAACAAAATGGATGCTGATTCAGTTTTCTCCCTGTAAATATGTTATGTTGTATACATTTAACTTATATATAATATCATTAATTTTATATATTATAGATGAAAATCAATAAATAATCGTTACTATCATTTTGCAATATTTAGTACTGTTACTAGTTCGTAGATTTCAACCCTCCAAAATTGGACGAACCATCCCTTTGCACATTTATTCATCCCCTTGAACAATAGACTAAATAATGTTATTTATGAATTACAATTAAAACCCAAAAATTAGCCACAAGTTCCAGAGCTAATTGGCAATGGAGACAAGAGGGGGAGTTTTGTGAAATCGTGTTTGGTCTTCAACTTTCGAGTGCATAATCAACCTCCTCCTTGGTCATTTAGCAATTATCCAGATAAATTAGTGTTAAAGGTGCTTTCGATTTCTTCTGTACAATACCAAAAAAAAAACTGAATGGATAAAAGCAAAAAATATTTTAGTGTAATCAAAGATATTATTTTGGGTGTAGAAATATATTATACTAATTTTCGTATTATTTAAATGAGAAACTTTGCAGGAATGACTAAATTGGCAGAATACATAGACCTCTGAAACCAAATTGATGGGTATTAAAAAATTTAGCCTTATTTAAAAATTCACGATTTGAATTTTCAAAATTTTTCATAGACCTTTGAAAAAACGGGTAGAAATAGATATCGGTCTATAATTATTTGGCAATTGCTTATCTCCTTTTTTGAATAAAGTACTTCAGCTTCTTTTAATTCATTTGGAAAAATCTCAACTTCAATGCTCTTGTTAATTAGGAGACAGGGCAAATCAATAATATGCACTATCTTTTTTAGAAATGTATTGTATTGCCTTAAACACAATCAGTGACGCAAGATGTTTTGCTCGGATTTAAGCCAAATAGCAGAGAAGCATTTTCGGAAAGCAGAGATATGAAATGACAAAATTTTGACAGTAGAAAACAATACATTCATTCTAACCAAAATTCTCGAAGTTTATTTATTTTAACCTTCCGTCATGCACATGTATCTGGCACATGTATTTTACGAATTTACCTGTGATTTAAATATATTTCTAATTTAGGTAGGGGTTTGAGTCCCCAGGTACTCTCTACAAATATTGTTAGGTATCGTTTTATGAAAAAACACATTAAAAAAAAAACACCAAACAAAATTTATGTGGATTTTTTCATGTATACATCGTATACTTAGCGCATGTATCTGGCCAGATTACTAGTATTTTTTAGTTGCATAGTGAACTTTGAAAGGTACAGTCAATAATTTACGGAAGAATTTTTATTTATTCGAAAAAAAAATGGGTGAAGAAGTACAGTTTGTTTATAATACGCGATTTCATACTGGTAATGTGAATTTCCATACACGACTAGCAGAAGCATTGGCCAATGAGTTAGAGCGTAAAAGAGCCGCTGAAGAAGTGGTTGCAAATGATGAGATTGATGACTTCCCAGGAGTTGACGACGATATGGATCTAAATTATATGCCAGACGATGGCGATGCCTCAGATGTCGAAAATGATTGGGTTGTCGAAGCAGATGAAGTGTTTGATAGTGACGACGATGAAGAAATTGAAGAACAGAATGCTACCGAAGATTCTTTTCTTGGTAAGGACGGTACTATATGGTGTAAAAATGAACCAAATGTTGGAGTTCGTTTACGTCAACACAATATCATGCGTTTTCGACCTGGTCCGAAGGAACAAAACAGTGTTCCCATTGAGGTGTTCATTTCAGGTTCCAGTAGTAGTTCATAGCTCAAGTGGTCCTGATACTCTACAAAAGAGAAAAAGTTGTCAGCTTTGTACATTGGGAGATGAAAAAATTCGCCGACTAACTCGTTTTTTTTGTTCCAAGTGCTCGAATCCGGTACGCCTACAACATTCGAAATCAGAGTATACATGTTTAAGTTGCTTACCTGAAGCTGTGTAAAGGCCTGATTAGTCGTACTTAGCACTTAGTACTTATAAGTTTCGAAGAACTTGAATGTTTACGGGTTGCAGGGGGTACCGGCACTTCTAGTGTAGCCACTAGTTGACCAAATGTTCGAAGTTGGGTATTTTTTTGGTTTTGTGGGATTTTACTTGATTAGATATAGATTGCAATTGCCTTCGATTTGCAATTAGAAGCAAAATTTTAGTATTTATATTTACATTATTTATATTATTATGATATTTTGTTATAATAGAGATGATGTCGTATAAATTAATTGTTCATATTGAAATCCCATTAAATTATTGGGATTGGCAAGCAAAGACGACATCTTCGAAAATAGCGTCAAGTTCGATCTGGTCATGCGTTTTGGCTGTCACTTGGTTTGAACTTAGCAAAATATTAAAAACATTTGATATTCCCCTGCTAAGTAAGTACGACTGATCGGATACACATGTTTCCATAAGCTGGATTTTGTCAGCACGTCAAGTTCTTCGAATTGCTTATAAGTACGACTAATCAGGCCTTAAGACTTTTTTAATTTAGAATTACAGGGCAATTCTCGTTGTCAGCTTGACATGAAATTGTCAAGACAAGTCACAATGCTTTTCAAATTAGTATTCCGGTTGTCAATTGACACAGTGAAAGCTTTAATGCAGTAACATGCTGAAAAGCTTAGTGTTACAGAAATCAAATGTAATTTTTGACAAATAGAACATGAAATGTCAAAAGAAAATACAAACGGACTACGGCAGAGCAGCTGGCGCACTATGTGCAGTTCATGTCCACCATGTGTGGAATGTGCTGAATATCAAAGAATATACAATGTATATTATTTATTTAAATTTTATTATTTAAATTGTTTATTTATTTATTTAAATTGTTATTTAATTTGTATATTATTTGTTTAAAACCAGATCCGGAAACATTTCAATGCAAGTAGTACCAAAGAATATGCAATAATATATTTATATTATAAAATATTTTCATTGAAAGTGTTTCAGGAGCTGGTTTTAAACAAATAATATATAAATTAAATAACAATAAATAAATTAAAAATAACAAATAAAGTTGCTGTTTCTCTTCTGCTCATTTGCTGTTTTGTTCTGAAAATGTAGCTGTCAGCACCTATTTGGCTCTTGACAAAATTGTAAAGAAAAGAGCTTTTAGGTGACAGCCAGAATACGAATATTGACAATTTGCTAAAAATCTGCGCTGTCAACTAAAAGTTGACAACGAGAATTGCCCTGTTAGTTAAAACTTACTTTATGACTACTAAATTTAATTGAAATGAACTTTATAACAACTATTTTTTTGAAATTAAACACAAAAATAAAATGTTTCTTGTTTTATTTCTCATTAAAATTTTTTTTGCACGGGTAGGTGGTTTAGCATTACTAAGAACAAAAAAAAAAATAGAAAATATATATCTGCCTGGCGTGATACCAATATAACAATGTAATATTATCACTAAAATAGCATATTTTTCATATAAATGTACTGAAATACATAGTGTATCTGGTCAGATACATGCGCTACGTACGTGACTATCGGAACATATGCTTGACGGAGGGTTAATCTGTATTAAAATATATTTAAAATACATTTAAATAATATACAGAATAATAATAAAATAAAGCAACAGAAAAATACTCACAATTTTACAGCAGGTGAAATAGAAACAAGAATGAAATGTAAACAAACACAAACAACGAAGAAGAACAAGAATGCTTTTGCATCCGTCAAAATTAGAATTAACTCGGATGCGGGATGCAAATTGCGGCAGCAAAATAGGGAAGCAAAATGGAAAGCAAACTTTTTTCTCGATCTCCATGAGAGCCCGTGTAATTTTGAATCGCAACTTCACTTTTCGGGCAACTTTAAGAATAACAGACAAGGCTATTTTTATTATTTTAATAATAATACTCAGTGTGTGCGTCAAGGCCAAGTCCAAGCGATTAATGCACCCACAGTACTGATTGTTAAGCCATAAGCTTCAGGCAAAAGCTGAAAGTAAACTCGAAAGCCAAGCTTCTTTCTATAAAAAGAAAGAAAGCAAATGCGGAAGAATTTAGTTGGAAACGATATAATTCTTCCGATACTAATATTGCTAATACCGCAAATATAAATATTGCAAAATACGACACTGACCCACTTTGGTTTTGTCGACGGGTGCGTCACCCGAGTCAAAGTGGAATAATAGTGGAGTCAAAGTCAATAAATGGACAACATCTTTACTGAGGTCGACCCTTTTTCACTCGGAACGCTATTCTTATATAGATTTAGTAGGTTTATAAGATTAAACCTGTCCTCAAAATATTAAATAAATAAAGTTTGTAGTAGATATATAGAAGATTAATTGTTTTTGAGAAACTTAAGAAGTGAGAAAAAGTTAATTAGTTAAATGAAATAAAAATCAATTTGAATTTAAGGAAAATATAAACAATTTTGAATTTAATGAATTAACAATTTTTAATTGAGTATTGAATCACATCAATTTGAGTTTGAGGAAAATTTAAACAATTTTAAATTAACTTGAAATTAAATGAAATTGAATTAAATTTAAACTAAAAGATTTAAAATGGAAATTCAATCGAAATTTATTTTAAATTTAAATTAAAATGAATTATGTAAAATTTTTTGGAAAAAAAAAAATTAACAAACGGCAGTTATAACCATTTACGTAAGTACGTAGAAAAGAAATATATTTAATATGAAATATATTTCATTTCCAGCTACAAAGTGATCGCTTGATGTAATCGAAAAATCGTGAAAAAAGTGAAATATATATTTTTGAGTAAATATCCAGTAAAGTATCCAGGCGAATTAATGGAAATTGAGAGCAATTTAATGTTTTTTTAAACTTGGAAATAATCAAGTATGAAATAAAGTAGTATGAAAGTATGAAATATACAGGCGCAAATTAGGCACTCATACAAAATTTTATTGTAAATGAAAAAAAAAAGAATTAAAAATACACTTTATAAAAATTATATTTAAGGAAAATAATAAAAAGATCAATGATCATATATAACGTCATTATGTTAATTATAAACTCGGCAGTTATGTTGAAAAAACATTTGTTTTTTGCAAACAACAAACAATTTATTTAAACAATTGTTTATTATTATACCCTACACCTTAAGGTTAAGGTTATATTCACTTTGTCACGAAATGTGTAACGCATAGAAATAGAGACGATAGGTATAGAAAAGTATATATATATTCTTGATCAGCGTGACCTCCTGAGTCGATTTAGCAATATCCGTTCGTCTGTCTGACTGTTGAAATGACGATCACAGGAGAACCGGTGAAGATTGATGAAATTTCAGAAATATTCTTTGTTATGGTGTGCAGGTTGGTATTGAAAATGGGCCAAACCACGATGAAAGGGTTCGCGCTTTGGTAAGTAAATGAAATACACCAAGACCTCGCTTTGCGTCGTAGATGCGTTCCAAAAAAAAAACAACGAACGCGAAAGGACGCAAAGTGAGTTGCGATTTTCTATAGTAACCTATATAAAAATCAAAAATAGGTTTCAACACTTCTAGAAAATGAAAATATAACCATATTCAAAAAACAAAAATTGACAAAACTTTATTTATTCATGTTGGAATATATGTACATATATTGTATTAACTTTGTACTTTACAACATTTCACTAGCAAACTTGTTCATTCAAACGTTCTCTTTGCCAGAGAATAAATATTTCAGATGTGAAAATTTTTTCTTTCTATCTAATAAAAAACTCATTTCAAACGTATCAACATTTTTTCCTTCTTTGCTCAACAATTATAATACCAATAGGTTATGGGGCCAGGACCCATTTAAGTCTTTAAATAAAAATGAGTACACCATCGTTATATCAAATAGAAAAACTCGACCAGTTCAACTATCAATCATGGAGCGTACACATGCGCAGATTCTAATTTGTTTAGAGCAATGGGCGATTGTAAATGGCAAAATGGCGAGACCGGAAGCTGCATCGGACGCGCTGAAGTGGGACGTAACATACGAAAAGGCTTTAGCATACATAATGCTTAGTGTAAAACCTTCGCAGTTAAATTACATCAGGCATTGTAAGTCTTCGAAAGAGGCGTGGGAAAAATTAGGAGATTTGTATCAACCACATGGCCCCGCTAGAAAAGTAACCCTTTATAAGTAGTTACTATATTTGAAAATGTCGGAAAGCGATACCATAATGAAACACCTGAATTTATTTATGGACATCGTTGAAAGGCTACTTTAAATAAGCATTGAAAAACCAGAGGAGCAGTAATCATATTACTTTCCAGTCTTACAACTTCTTTTGATAATTTCGTGATCGCAATGGAAACTCGAGACCAGTTCCCAAGTTTATTCACTTTGAAACTAAAACTCACAGAGGAAGGTGCTATAGTTCCGTCGCTATAAGTGCAAGGAAGAAGACGAAAATGTAAACAACACACAGCAGTAAGCTTTCGTCGCAAGAGAACAAAACATCAGAAAAGTGGAAACACAAATAGGAAATACAAAAATTATGGAAAATGCTTCAATTGTGGAAAAAGAGGACATTTCGCAGCAAAATGCAGATCAGAAAAGAAGCAATGGTAAAGAGTATCGAAACAAGTCCTTCGATAATTTCTTGAGCGAACATGGCATTATTAAGCCGTTGACTGTTCCCTACACTCCACAACAAAATGGAGTTGCGGAAAGGGCCAATCGAACTTTAGTTGAAATGGCACGGAGTATGCTTATTCACGCTGGGCTTAATGAAACACTTTGGGCCGAAGCTGTAGCAACAGCTGCATACCTAAGAAATCGATCGCCTACAAAAATGTTAGACAAGAAAACACCTCACGAAATATGGACTCTAAAGAAACCTAATGTTAAACATTTAAAAGTTTTCGGATCGATAGCATATGCTTTAGATAAAACGCAGAAGCACAAGTTCCAAGCAAGAGTCAAGCAATATGTTATGGCAGGCTACTCAATGACATCAAAAGCCTATGGCTTATATGATACGAACAAAAACGAAGTAGTAGAAAAACGCGATGTTAGGTTTGATGAGAGCAAATTTTTTAAGTATGAAGAGAGATTGCAGAAACGTGATGGAAGTGCAACACGAGAAGTTCAGTCTGACAAAATAGTACTAATAGATCTAGTAAATACAAATAATAATGCAGAATCGTATCACGAAGATTCGATTATTGCAGAAGGAGGTATAGAGAAACAATTTAATGTAGTTAATAATGATGAAAACTCGAGCAGTTCTGCTCTGATCTGAATGAAATATTGATGCTGAAGAGGATAATACCACAGCGGAAGGAGTACAGCAACAGAATCATCAGCGGCAACAAAAAGTTGGACCTGGTAGACCAAAAATCATTCGAAGTGGTCGACCCGGTCGCCCACGAAAGCAATATAATGGTTTGAATTGTTTAAGCATTAATATTTGTGTACCAGAAACTGTTGATCAGGCGTTAAATAGTCAACATTCCGAAGAATGGAAGGATGGATTATGATTCCTTAATTCAAAGCAACACTTGGTCATTAGTGGATTTACCAGAAGATCAAAAACCAGTAAATTGCAAGTGGGTCTTTGCAGTGAAAACCAACAAAGAAGGTCGTGTAGAACGACTTAAAGCTCGATTAGTAGCAAAAGATTGCAGTCAACAATATGGAGTAAATTACACGGAAACATTTTCGACAGTGGTTCGGTATGCCACGATAAGAATGTTAATAGCAATAGCAGTAGAGTATAAACTACATATGCATCAAATGGACGTAACAACAGCATATCTCAAAAGTGAATTACATGATGATGTCTATATGAAACAACCACACGGATTTGTAGATAAAAAATCTCCCGACAAGGTCTTAAAACTCAATAAAGCTATCTACGGTCTGAAACAATCTGACCGTGAATGGAATCTAAAAATAGAAATCAAAAAGCAGATTTCGAACAACTTTGATGTTGTAGACAAAGGACCGTTGAACTTTATATTGGGTATGCAAATTGAGAGAGACGGAGAACTGGTAATATTAATATTTGCCAGAAGCAGTATATACAAAACTTGTTGAAGCAGTACAACATGGAAAACTGTAGACCGGTAGCTACACTTCTCGATCCTGGATTTCAGATACATTGCCAGAGGAAGGATTGCCAAGGTGTAGATTCCACAACATATCAGTCACTTATTGGTTTCCTAATGCATTTGGCATTGGTCACTCACCAGATATTCTGCACTCAGTATGTAAGCTTTCACAGCGGAACACCACACGTCGAACATTTAATAGCAGCTAAACACGTTTTAAGATACATATCAAAAACGAATGACTTCAAATTACATTATAAAAGACAAGGTAAACCAATTTATGGATATGTGGATGCAGATTGGGGTGGGGATAGTTCGGACCGTAAATCCTATACTGGATATGCGTATTTTCTTGCAGCAGCCGTTTTTTCTTGGGAATCCAAAAAAACAACTCAATTGCTCTCAGTAGTACAGAGACTGAATATATGGCATTATCGACTGCCGCAAAAGAAGCTATCTATATACGAAAATTGCTAGCAGAAATTGAATTAAACAAAGCAGATTTTCCGATGTCAATTAAATGTGATAACTTCAGTGCACAACAACTTGCAAAGAACCCGACATACCATGCACGCAGTAAACATATTGATATTCGATACTAGAGTTGGGTAGTTCGTGAACGAACTAGTTCATTTGAACGAATCACTTGCGTGAACTATGAGATCTAGTTCACAGTTCTTAGTTCAGTCGCTCTTTTAGTTCACTCGGTCTTTTAGTTCAGTCGCTCTTTTAGTTCACTCGGTCTTTTAGTTCAGTCGCTCTTTTAGTTCACTCGGTCTTTTAGTTCAGTCGCTCTTTTAGTTCACTTGGTCTTTTAGTTCAGTCGGTCTTCTAGTTCAGTAGTTCTTTCGTTCTTTTAGTTCAGCAGTTCGTTAGTTCGTTGCAGTTCAGCTGCTCGTTACTTTTTGTGTATGTTTCAGTTCGTTAGATCAATTTCAGAGGATGTTTCCAAATCAAATATTTTTTTGAAATCTTGGCACAATTCAGGCACAATGACATAACTCCTATTTTTTAGTTCTTTTTGTTGTCGTTGTTGTTTGTTTATTGTTGGAATCACAACAACAATATCAGTTAGTGGAGCTGTCGTCTTTTTTCCGAGTTATGTGTCTTTAATGTTTTGAATGTTTTGAATTTCAGACCTATATCTCATGAACTGTAGCAGATAGCTACATGTCATTGGTTTTGGAAAGATACTCGAATTTCCTTTCATTGATATAAAACAAGCGCAATTTTTCAAAACAATTTTTCGTAATTTCTCGCTTTCCGTAATTAGTAGTAGAATTTATGTAACAAGCATTTGGTGAGCGTGAGTGTAAGCTTTACAATGCATTTTCCTCCTCCGATTACTATAGAATACACCTCCTTATAATGGTAAGACACTCTACTTTCTTAATATTGTGATAAATATGTATATAGGTAGGTTAATTATATATTTTATTATAAAAAAAAAATAAATAATGGAAAAAAATGTTACTAAAAATCTAACAATATATAATTTAATCCCGTATTCAGTATTAGATATTGCCAATTAAATATCAAACCGATTTTCTCATCTCGTTATCTCTTATAAGAATTAACGAACTAAATGACCGCGTAAAGTACTGAACTAAATGAGCGAACGAACTACTGAACTAAATGACCGAGTGAACTATATGAACGAACTAGTTCACTAGAAACTGATTGAACTAGAAAGATCGCTCTCTGTAGTGAACTATAACTCCCAACACTATTCGATACCACCATGTCCGAGAAGTTATAAAAAACCAGCAAATAGAAGTAAATTATATCTCTACAAACGATATGGTTGCAGATATTTTAACAAAAAACTTAGCTAAAGTTAAGCACAATAAATTTACAGAATTGTTTGGTTTATATTAATTATTTCCATACAATTGCTTATTAACATTTCCATTAAAGAACAAGTATTGAGAAGGTGTGTTGGAATACATATATGTATATTGTATTAACTTTGTATTTTACAACATTTCACTAGCAAACTTATTCATTCAAACTATCTCTTTACCAGAGAATAAATATTTCAGTTGTGAAAATTTTTTCTTTCTATCTAATAAAAAACTCATTTCAAACGTATCAACATTTTTTCCTTCTTTGCTCAACAATTATAATACCAATAATTCACATAAAATCAAAACAGTACAAAAAGAAATTAATTCGACTCTGGATAAGAGCCAATTGGTACCCTTTTATTTAAAAATCGAAGAAACGTAAACTGAAACGACGCAAAACGTCGTTATTTATGTTATGAAAATGTTATTTTATTTATGTTAAATGACATTATGTACTTGTTTTGGTGCTTTAGTTAATTATGCAAGAGTTATTTACATAATAAGAGTCAAGTGGTGTACTTCGGCCTTTCCTTAATGCAAACTTCTCATAACACAATTACGCTGAATCCAATTATTAATGTGTTTTTCAATATTTTCATCAAAGTGTTTTTGTCAAACAAAGATTTCCGCTATTTTGAGCATACAATTATTCTTAAAAAATTTCAGATTTAACGAAGAAATTGAATTATGAAGAGTGGAAAAATTTCTAAATGATAGTGATGCTGATTTTTGCGACGAAGATCATGAATACTTCGAATCAGTCGAATCAGAAGAGTGCTTTAAAAGGAAGATAAAGACAATGAAGAGGAATTCCGAGAAAAGGAAATCGAAGAAGAGAAACGTATAGCTAAATTACAGAAACGTCTCCTGAACTGTTTGCAAATAGACCGTTGTGCTAACAAGATTTGAAATGGTTGAGAAAAGAATTTTTAATTCAGGAAACTGTTAAAGATGTGTTAATTCCTTGCGAAAACATTCTTAAACGTATTTGGATGCGTTTCTTGAGTATTTGGGTATGTCTTTTTGGGAAGAAAGTGCCCAGATTACAAACGTGCATGCATTTCAAAAAAGTCGTCCTCATAAACACATAAGCAGAGGAGCTTCTACATTTGACTGGAGTTCACATCTTAATGGGATGCTTAGGATACCCGCAGCTACAGATGTATTAGGCTAATGCCGAGTTAAAAAGATTACTGTTTTACTTTTGTCAGCTTCGAAGTTTTTTGCTATTCGCAAAAGACAAGGGTGTAGACACTATGCTGGATAGACTTTGGGAACTCCGTCCGTTTACTGAACCGATCCTGGTACGTATGAGCCTTCTCGTTCCAGACCATACCACAGTAGACGAACAGATGATTCCATTCTCCGGTAGACGTGGTTTTCGTCAATATATGAGCCGTTTATTTTGAAAGTGGCATAAGTCACTTTGTTTTTAAGTCGAGATATTTAAGGGTTTGCGTTTTAACACGTTTAAAAATATGGATGCTAACTTTTGAGAAGATTTTCTTGTATTTGTTATCATGATATTGGTATTTTACTCAGTATAAATATTATAATTTCGTATAATAATTAAAAAATCACCACTTTTCATTACGGTAAAGTGACTTAAGCCATTTTCAAAATAAATAGTTTAGAAAAATGACTGACTTATATTAATTTTATCCGACGTATTTTACTGAAGTGATGTTTTGAAAGGGCAGTGATTTACTAAAATTGTTGAATAAATTACATATATAGTAATAATAATAATTCATACCATCAACATATTTAATATAATGGTTGGATTTAAGTATTTTTTATTTTAGTATTCATAAAATACAAAGATAATTAGTTCATTATGAAACATATTTTTGAATTCAATTTTATTTATTATATTGTCTACAAATAATAAGTTTATTTTTAATATAATCATCATTAATATTTAGTTGTAATATAATCAATAAACTTATCAATATCGCAATCAATTACTCAGCATTTTGAACTTAAGTATTTACATATATTTAAATTGAATTTTTATTGAAGCAAAATGATCACGTTTTTAAGAATATTGATAATTAATAAATAAGCAAACATCATATAAAACGATGTATTTAATAAATTAAATCAATTATTATCATTCAATACTGGATTATATATGTATTTTTCATATTTATTCATATTTCATATTTTCTTTCTTTATATCATTACATATTAAATATTATTGACATTTACAATTTTACATTTTTAATATTTAACATATCAAAATCATTGTATTTCATATAAGTATAAGTATAAATTTTATTTTATATTATTATATTAAATTAAATTAAAAATTGTAATAATAAATCAAAATCAGAAAAAAAACAATAGATCAAATCTGAAATCCTGCGAAGTCCTTTGGACTTGTCTGCGGGAATCAAAAAATTGAACATCATACATTTACTATAGTAGTTTGGTTGTACGACTTCTCATTTGATAAATAAAATTTTGGTAATTAAGTTTAAAGTGATTAATACGTTTAAGTGATTAACAATTCAGATAATCTACATTCATCAAAACTTCTTTCGGCGTTCCTGGTTCATTCGTCGTTATACATAAGATGATTTTTGATTAATTTCTTCCGTTGATGAAAACCTTGTAAGTGTAGAAGATCCGTTGGTAGTTGATTAAGTAACACCGGTACCAAGACATTTAGGGTGTTCTTTCCATAATCATTATAATACTGTTTAACCATATACCTTCCTTCTACTCTTCTCCGCGTTTCGTACGAGTGTGCAATAGGTTGTCTGAAGCGGGCCTCTTGATAAAATTCTATTAGTGTTGTATATTTGAATATTTTGTTGATGTCTAGCAGCTCTAAATAGGTTGGCAAATACCTAGAGTCCATATTTATATAGGTTTTGTCTTTATTCCTTGCCAAAATTTTCAAAATGTAGTTTTGACTTTTTTGCAGCTGCTTGCAGCGGATTGACGTTCCCCACGCTGTGATGCCATGGGGCAGGTTAGAATCACACAGCGCAAGGTACGCTTGTCTGAGTACTGCGAAGTTACATGCTTTGCTCAAGTGGTAAATGAAAAAAGAGGTTTTGCGTAGTTGAGGTTTTCATCAATTATCACACCAAGATATTTATATGTTTTTACTAATTCAATGGCAGTATTGCAATTATCATTTGGTATGTTCAATGTATCAGAACATGTATTTGCGTGCAAACATCTTCGGTCGTGGAAAGTTATCCGTACTTCAGAGTATAGAAAGTGTGGTGGTCTGATATGCATAATTTTCGTTTTCGATGCATTCAGTATCAACCCGTTGTCATGGGACCATCTTGTAATTGCATTAAAATCCTCTTGAATTGTCTTCACCGCCATGTTTAATTCTCGATTTGAAGCAACCAATGCTGTGTCATCAGCGTAAGCAAAGGCATAGCTATTGTTAATGCATTTAAGCATATCATTTGCATATATTATATACATTAGTGGCCCTAATTTAGATCCTTGAGGGACCCCATATGACGACTTAATTTCTTTGCTCAGGTCTTCGCCGAGTTTGACGCGATATGTCCTCAGATTTAAGTAGTCTTCGAACCACATTAAACATTCGCCACGTACTCCTGCCCGTTGTAACGAGGAGATGAGTGTTTCATGAGACAATGTGTCGAATGCCTTACTGAAGTCCACGAATAAAGCCAGCGTATGATGACCCTTGCTTAGGCCTTCATTCAAAATATTTGCGAAATTTCCCAATGCTTTATTTATATTTTTGCCCCTCTGGTACCCATATTGGCTCGGATGAATGATCTTGTATTTTTCCATGAAATCTTTAAGTCGCCTGGCTACTATTTCCTCCAAAATTTTTTCCATTACCGGCAAAATTGACACAGGGCGATAGTTTTGACAATCAGATTTGATACCAGTCTTAAATATAGGCCTTACAATTGATTCTTTAAGTGAATGGGGTACTTTTCCATTTCTAATGCTAAGGTTAATCAATTTAGTTATAACTGGGGTTAAACTGTCGACGTTATTTTTTAAATCCTTTGCTCTTATACCATCACTTCCAGGAGCTTTTCTAACATTTAAACTCGCAATAATGTTATACACTTCTGTCTCCGTTGTTTCACTGATGAACAAAGAGTTTCTCATCTGCTCATTTGTAAGGCGAATTGTTTTAATATGACAATCATGCACGGTGTTTTTAATGTTATCTTCAAATGCACCTGCGAATTCATTGGCAATGCATTGAACATTTTTATTCAAGAAATTTTTAATTATAAATTCATCCAGATTTTGTGTTCTTTTTCCCAAAATTTCATCAATTGTTTGCCATGTTTTTTTAATGTCATTTCTGTATTCATAAAATGTTTGCTTATAATATTCATTTTTTGCTTTTACTATCTTTTTATTTACTATGTTCCTATACTTTTTGTATTCTGTTTCTCTCGTCTTGTCCTTAAGTTTTGCAAGCCATCTCTTGTGTAGTTTATCCCGATTTTTACAACATTTCAATATCTCATTATTTATCCACGGATGTGGCTTCCGCTGCTTAATCGCTTTTGTTTCCACTCGTGCCTTGCTATAAATGTCCTTGAATGTGTTTTGTATTTTATTACAAAGACTATCCACGTTTTGAATTTCTAAGAATTCGCCCCAGTTCGTGGCCACTACCTGATTATTCACTGTCTTATCCACAATTCGGTTTTGTTGCGATACTTTTTCACGCTGTATGATATCAGAACTTTTTAGTGAGAACCATAAAGAGAAATGATCTGATACATCCGCTGCAACCACCCCAGCCGCAACCTCGCTGCTATGGCATCTAATAAATAGATGATCGATACAGGTTTTCGTCTCCGTTCTGTTATCCACTCTTGTGGTCTCCATATTGCAATTTTGTAGACCAAAAGAGACGAAAGCATTTCAAGATACGCTGCAGTGGTTCCGCATTCTGAATGGTGCAAATTTATGTTCATGTCGCCAATAATGATAATGTTCCCCTGTGTGCTCATTTTACTGATTATTTGCTCTAATTCGTCTATAAATCTATTGACATTTTGTGCCGGCGGTCGATACACAGCAATTATGGAAAAGAAATATTGATCGCGATTGACTGAAACGTTCAAGTACTCAAAACTGTGGTTGTTTATAAAGTGACATTTTTCTATTTTATATGCTATGGTGTTTCTTAAATATACAGCAATTCCACCTCCTCTCTTGTTTTCCCTATTCATGAATTCCGCATTAAATCCTGGTATTGAAAACAGTTCCGTTTCATCATCACTGATATTCGTCTCCACCAAAACAATGACATCCACAATGCTTAAAAGATGGTCGATCGCTGCGACAAATGTTAAGAAATTTTTCCGAAGAGATCTTATGTTTAAATAAACGCCAGACATGTTATAATTGATATATTTGTTTTTATCTATAGATTGGTAAGAAGGGTAAGATATTGTTTTTAAGTTCATTTTTATTATATTATTATGCTTTTCTGCGGACAATATTTAATTTATTAATTCTATATCCTTATTAGAAAAAATTTTTATTACGTGTGTAGTTTCGCATTTTTTTGCAAAAATGGTTCCATGTCTTACCCAAACAAATTTCCAATTTTTTTCTTTGGCTGTGTTTTTCGAAATCCAAAGCAACTGACGATTAGTGGGAGTGAGTTGATCTCCAATGTATACAGTCTTGCATTAATATGTAAGTATAAGTAATTTATATGCAAATACATCAGTTCAATTTAATTTTCATCAATAATAGAAGTGATTAAATCCTCGGAAATCGTGTTTTGTTTCAAATTCTTAAAATAACTGGTATATTGCGGGTATATAATGAAGCAAGTCCATCATGTCTTTGTATTTTGCTGAAGAAACAGGACGAGATCTGTCTGATAATATCATTTAAAGTAATTTTAATATATAATGCTAATTATGTGTACTATATTAGATGTCACTATAATATAATTTACAAAACTGCACTATTCTTTCGCACTTATAAAAAAAATCCAATGATCACAACTTTTTTAAAAATAATGAAAATAATTCAAAACAATACTTTACACACACTTATCACATGTTTATATTTCTTTCACACTAAGCCCCGCAATTAATTTCTTGAGTACAGCGCCTTACGCCACTTTCAAAATAAACAGGTTTGTTATACCGTTAATTACCAAAACTTCTCTCGAACAAATGTCAATAGTTCTCAACTTGTTGATTGCAAATTTTTTAAAAATGAAAAGATACCGTTCAATTGTATTTAGTGGTGCCATTAATTCGATTATTTTAAAAAGTGACTTATGCCACTTTCAAAATAAACGACTCATATGTCTGTCAAAAATTTCAGACTTGCTGCAATTGATTTTTTGGTTTTGAATTTTCGGATAAATTCTGGTAAAGTGCTTTAGATTAAAAAATTAAAGAACTTGGACTAGGAGCGTCCATAGTAAACATTCTAATGGATATACAGCTGCTAGGATGTATTTATACCAGGGCTCGGAATATATCCTTCAAACGAAGCACTTTATTTATATGTATCTCATTGACTCATGAGTGATTTTTAGTTTTCCATCCAAGTACGTAAAATTCGAGATTTTTTTTAACGTGAGCGTTATATCTCGTTGTATCGCTGCTACATGCGAACCAGAAAGTCAACCATTACAACATTATAATCATATTGTTGATTTAATCGTTATTAACTATTGGACTATTGGAATATTAAAAATTGAAAAATGGGCAGAAAATTTCAAAAATACATACTTTCTTGACTATTTCAGTGTCTAAAGTATAATGAACAGGAGAAAGTGAAAAAAAATTATTTTATTTAAATGTCAAAGAAGAAAACGGGGATCGCACGACGCACTGGTTTAGGTACTACAGTTAAGAGACTTTTTTCAAATTTTTTTGCGTTTCAATGAGAAAAAAGGAGAACAAATTTTGCTTTGTTTAAAATTTGAAACACAAAAAACAAACAAATTATAAAAGCTTCCAACATCACTGGAATACTCAATAAAGTATTTTTGAAACTTTCAAAGTTCAAGGGACTTTAGCTCCAAAACGAAACGAGAGCTGGCAAATTTTTTTTTTGTTGAAGTTCTCGTAAGAAACAAAAACAACCAAATCGGATAGTGGACAATGGTAAACTTATGCTTAAATTGGGTACACATATTACTTGTTGTGTAAAGAAATTTTGTATTAAATATTTGTACCTCCAAACAACTAGGAATTTCATATAATCGTATGTAAAACATTAAGACATCATAAATTTATGTTTTAAGGATTAATTAAGAAAACCCATTTGCTAACCAATTAAAACGGCCGACTCTTGCTTAGAATAACTACGTATCTGGCGATGTTAGAAACTATGGAAATGTGATACTTGTCCAATCTGTGGATGGCCCTTTCGTAATATTGGTATTTTGTCTGATATTAGGGGTTTGAGGGAATGGAACAAATTCTGGGGGGTGGATAGTTAATGCAGTTGATGAGTACAGGCGGCAGTTTACAAAGAACTGAATGACGGACAGATGAATGTGTGTTTAAGTCCACCGCTAAATATAAACGAGTGCACTCACGCAGAAGTTGCAATACAGCAGCCTTCCCGATACACATACATATGTACATATGTATGTATCGCATACACATATGTGTAAACGTTCAGACACATCGTCATTTTTGGCGAAACAAAGGTTTCAATCAGCATCCTTGTGTGTATGGTATACCTACATGAGTTTTTTCAAACGAAATTCGGGATTTTGATTGCGAAATCGTACAGATTTCAGTATTTACTAAAAAATTAAGTTACTTGTTTTGTTGTCAGTTTGAACTGATTGAGTTGGTCAACGCTTGCACGGCACAGCATCATCGCTTAATATGTACGTTTTTGGCCTGAAACGCAGGAATTCTTGTGTTTATACCCTACTGTTAAAGCTGAAGGTAAGTTCTTTAATACTCCTTACCTTTATAACCTAGAGAATAAAGCGTATATACTCGGAAGATATTGTAAAGTGTATTATTATCTATATATCTATATATATAAAAATTTCGTGTCACGGCGTTTGTGTTCGAACTCCTCCCAAACGGCTCAGCCGATTTTAATGAAATTTTCTATGTATATTTGGTAGATATGAGATTAGGTCGTAAAGTATATTTCAGCCTCCTACCAGCCTATAACCCGGATTTTAATCCGGATTTTAATATTTTTGTATGAACAGTATCCAAATCGTTCGTATTTCAAACAGTGGAAGTGGGCATGGGAGGAAGTGGGAGAAGTAGGTGTGACATATATGGGCGTTGTAAAACGGACAGACAGCCAGACATAGATACATAGCTCGGCGTGCTGACTGTTGTGAGTGTGGTGCGTACCTCTCTGCCTTGAGAAACCTTGATATATAAATCAAAAATAATTTATATGGCAGAACATAATTTGGCGGGTCAGCTAGTTATATTATATTTAAATTAATTAATAATTAATTATTATATTAAATTAATTTAGTTATTTGAATTTTTCTAAACGCTGAAAAATTTGAATATGTGTGTATATGAATTATATTATATGCGTGATTCATATAATATTACAATTAATCGATTGACTCTATATACATTTCAAAAGAAATCACATGCAGAGATATTGATGGGTTTTGAGTTTAGGGCAGAATATGTAGAAAATTAGAATTTTAAGGATTTGTTCTTATACAAATTAGTACTTTACAATATGTATTATTATATTATATGCGTAATGTACATACACACCCATACTTTTCCGGCTCAGCGTATCAATTACAAAAAAATTTTGGAGTGTTCCTAAATAGCTATACGATTTGCCAGTGAAGAGTCAATCGATTAATTGTAATCTAAAGTATTGAACTTTTTTGCTATAGTTTAAAAAAGTACCTTTTGGAACAAAGGTTTTTTTATCAAGGATGTTTTGCTGTTGCATACAAACAATAACATAAACACGAAAAGCTCGGTTCTAGCCACGGATTCCATATCTGGGCTTCTAGGCCCTCTAGAGTTTGAGTAGAGGGCGTCATTAATTTCGCTGCCTTCAAGCAAATTTAGCGACAACAAAAATCTTAAGAAGGGAGATCTACATCCACGCCAGTAAAGTAAGAAAAGTGGAAGGAAGGCAAGAGCTTAAAAATGGCAAATGACAAATACCATAAATTCAAGGTTCGAGATAATTCTCCATCATTCTCGCATTGTAATAGAACATACTCGTACATATGGATAAAGAATAGATGACTGAATATAAGGAAACCTACAGCAAGGTTATTAGTGGATTGGATATATTCTGCCAATAATGTATTTGAACAGTTAATGTTGTAAATGTGAGTAAGTGCAAGTATTATTATTATTACTTGTAGGACCACGGTGCACTGCGACTCTATCGGATCTATTGTGCATGTCCGTGTTTTAATCCAAGTCCAAGCTGTTTATTAAATAGAGCACATTATTTGGTTCGGTGTTCCATATTCTATATTGAGACACCAAGGGATCACCTATGTAAGTAAGCCTTTGTCTGCCTTTGTGGAGAAGGAACTGAGATGTTGAGAGCCAGTTGCATTCGCTCGGATATTGTTGGTTGATAATATCCTGCGATATTATGCCGTTATTTTGAAAGTGGCATAAGTCACTTTGTTTTTAATTTTTTAAATTTTTGAAAAATGAAACGATACTGTTCAATTGTATTTAGTGTTGCCATTAACTCGATTTTTTTTAAAAAGTGACTTATAACACTTTCAAAATAAACGGCTCATATATAGATCATCCGCATAACATAGTGTTCTGAGACCCGCAGAATTTAACCTGACCAGGAGCTCGTCTATGACCAAGGTCCACAACAAAGGCGAAGTACTCCCCATGACTACAACCGTTTGGTGGTCTTTGTTGGTCGCGATTCTTCGGCAAGTCGGTAGTAATTAAAACAGTCGAACTGTATTTGTACTCTTGATTTGCCTTGACCTCCGTAAAGCTGCCCATAGACGACGCACATGTGGGCCGCACATTTCTAAGAACTGTGTGTCGCGCTGAAATTTCGTCTGTGGGCTTGCTGACGCATCGTGCGTCGCACAGTGGACTAGAATTGCCGTTTTCGACTTAGTCGCGGTCAAAATTCTGTAACTTTTGATCAGATTAAGATATTTGAATGCGGTTTTTTGCAAATGAAAGAATAAACATGTATCTTTACGCTAATCTAAGTACGAAATATTTAGATATTTTTTTTATATTTTTAAACAATTTCGACACGTCAGTCGCGTTCCATCAAAGTCGCGGCAAAAAAATAACCTTTTTATCTTATTTGTTTTTTTTATTATTAAGTATTATTAAGCAATATTAAAAGTTTATTGTTTCACTATAACAATTTAAATGTTTGGGATACTCAATTTCGACAAAAAAAATTTCACAATACTTAAAATTGTGTGCCTTTAGTATGAAAAAGAAACATAGTCGCATGTAAACATTGCTAAAATAAGAACACCAGGTATTTTTTTATTGTTATGATCATTTATTTATTTAAAAAATTTAAATATAGGAACAGTTTTACACAAATTATTACATACTCTAAAACACAAATACAATTTACAATAATACATACTTATTTATTTTCAAAAAAATATTCGTCTGTAGGTTTCATTAGAAGTTCTCCAGCTCCTCTATCTAGAGGTATTGTTGTCTTAATAAACTTTTTCCGATAAATTTCCAATGGGTAATATATAATGGTTAATTATGTCCTCCCCATGCATTAAAACCTTATGAACTGTCGGTGACATAGTTCTCCATGCATACAACGTGTTGTATAAATCCGCAGTTTTTTTTGTGTATTTCCCAAACTTCAAAGCATTTATTTCTCGATTACTGCTTATCACTTGTAAAATTGTTTTGAAGTTGATTATTAGATTTAAATCAACTCCCGTAATTCGGGAAGTGGAATTCGGGTCTCCAAAAAATCTTCTAGCTGTATTGCCATCAGTTGAGTTACCTGGACCAGCCTTCGGCATATCGACGATTAGGCCCTCTTTTCGGAACTCAGCTTGGACTTTATTTTTTTTTCCTGTCTGAGTATTTTGTTATTGTCATTTCTCACCGTACCGCTTTCTCCGAAGTCCAAATCATATAATATTTTTAAAATATGTTCCATGAAACGAAGTTTAGTATGGAGTGGTGATAATCCAAACGCATAACCAGCTCTCTTGTCGGGTTTTACTGGAGATTCACTCAAAGCTTTTCGAGTTGCTCCATACATTGTGCAAGATGATGTAGCTTTTGTGTCCGTCAATGCTTGAACAGTTTTCCCGTCGACCATTGTAAGAAATAGCCTGTGCTGGACTGTGATTTCTTTTCCGTTGTATACAAAAGCAGAGTCTTCTAAATTGTCTATTTGCGCATTTACTGAAGACACTTCCTGTTGAATTAGCTGCATGCTTTCCTTTTTATATATGAATTTTATGGGAAATACTTTTATGGGAATACTCATCTTCCAAATCTATTTCGAAATCCTTGTTTAACCAGTCCTGGTATTTATTATACATTTTGATTTTGGAGTAGGTGCAATTTTTGTAATAACCTTTCAGGTTCTTTAGAAATGCCTGTATCCTATTTCTCCAATTATGTCGTCCACGTTTAATTTTTTTGTCAAGTGGAGATCAGCAAGAAAAGAGTAACAGATATGTTCATATTTTTTTTTTTGGCTTATGACTTCTCTATCAGAAATTGTTTTCAACAATGATACATGCAGACAGAAAACATACCTTTTTATAGAACTGAGTCGATGAGATGATATTAAGGCTACCGGAATTTTATTAGTCCTCATACTTGAATGATGAATTCCTCGAAGTGATGTTTTATTTAATAGGTAAATAATAAAAAACGATTACTATATTAGAAACTTCACTATAATAAAATTAAATAATTAAGATAAGGAAATAAACCCTATTCCGTAAAAAAATCGATCAAACAGGTACGAAAATACACCCCTTCCTAAAATCACAGGTACTCAGGAATATACACAAAACAGGTAGGTAAAATTTTCAAACGAAAAAAAAACGGTTCCAGCGGGTCATGTATGTTTGGGGCATTTGTTTATAACACTTCATAGTTTCAAGAACAATAAACTCTAGGATAAGCATTTATAAGCGCTGAGACTTATAATCTCCCAAAGTTAAAATATATATAAAAATTAACGTTTTTTTCAAAAATTACCGAAAAATACTTAGACTCAAGGCACAAAGTCGTTGTTATATTTTTCCTATAGATAATTAAATGACCTTTCAGAAACTACTTAATTCATTGAGTTATATTGACTACTTTTTTAGATACAGTCATTTGAATTTTGGCAAAAAACAAAAAAAATACAACTTTTTAGAGAATGAAAAAAAGGTTCATATTTGATCGCCCATTTTATCTTGAGCTTTATCGATTCTTTAAAGAATGAGCCCTCACTGTGGTAGGTGAAAAGTGACATTTATAAAAACAAAGTTTGCGTTTATTTTCTTTTACCCTTTTTTTGAAACAAATACATATATGCAACTTGTAATCACATCATCCGCTATTTCTTTCCGCATGCTCGCTCACTACTGACGACAAAATGTAAAATAAACCTCTGTGGCAAACGTAAACGCACAGTTCTTGGAAATGTGCGGCGTATATGTACGTCGTCTAGGGGCCACTTAAATCTTAAGTTGTACACTATCTCGTTCGTGAGTGATCTGCTGCAATCTATATAAATAAAAGAAAGTCGTGTTAGTTACACCATTTATAACTAAAGAACGGCTGGACCGATTTTTATGATTTTTAATTTAACTATTACAACATAACAACTATTACAACATCGAAAAAATTCAAAAGGGGGCGTGGCAAATCGGTAAAATTTCATATTTAGGCACATATTGATCGCAGCCGAAAATTTGAAATTTGGTGGGTAAGTTCGTAGGGCCATTGTCGACAATCGTACCAAAAATTGGCTTGGCATCCCTCCCCCTTCAAGAATTAGCTATAACTCGGAAACTACTAAAGCTACAGTAATGAAATTTGGTATAATTATACAGGGTACAATAAACAATTCTTATGCAAAAATTGGCGTTCTACTCCCATTTTTAGGAAGCCGGGCGGCGGGAAATTTATTGCTATCTATAGCCGGTGAAGAAGAAGCAGACACTGTTTGGAAGAAAATCGTGTAAGAATTTCGCAAGGGCGATCAATTATGACTCCTGAACAACGTATTCAATCAAGTTCGACTCGCTCAGTTCAAGCTAACACTCGAAATGATTTTGAACGTCGTCAAAAAAGACGGCCAACCGACATAATCATTAACGAACGTTTGGCGTTCAGGTACGATCCAACAGTCGATTACGCAGCGGATATGGCCAACTTCGGTACAATGAGCACTGTTTATCAATATTGCAATGATTTGAGGTTCCGACAGGAACCACCAGGAATATGTTGTACGATCGGATACGTAAAATAGACACCGCCACCAGAGCCATTGGCATCATTGCTTTCTGGCGAAGATACTCGATTGAAGCATTTCTTGGACAACATACAAAAATATAACAGTTCCTTCCAAATGACTTTATTTGGGGTGAATATTATCAAGACACGAGTCTTTAACCCTACTTTTAAGATAAATTCTTTTTCGAATGCAAATATTACAGATGTACGAAAGAGCTTCAACGAAGGAAAACATTACACAAACTCAAGAAATTGTGTTTGATTTTATAGATTCAAGGACAAATTCAATGCAGGAGCATTGTTATCCGCCGTGAGTGCTGATAACGAATTTCTTCAAATTTATTTCCTTGGAAATTCTGATGATAAAATTAATCGGCGTTGTGAGTTAAGATGCAGTGTATTTAATTTAATAAAGTCATGATCGTTTTAAAATTTTTCAATTCAGATATTATTAATATTTGGGCGAGACGAAGTTCGTCGGGTCAGCTAGTTTCCAATATATTGCAGAGTGCTGAATCATATGTAATTTCAATAAAAGATTTCAGATTGGTTGGGTTTATTCAAAAGCTTAAAATACGGGTTAAAATTCAATTTCCCATAGATTCAAATTGAAATTTATATCTCCCAATGCAAGGCTTACCTAATACACTGAGTAAAATTTTATTGACGTTTTTGATGAAAAAATGATGATTTTTTAAGCATTTTCAAAGTAAAAATAAAAACCATGAATATGTAAATATATTCGCAAACAATTCACTTAACTGTGCTTGTCGCCACCACACACACACTCTCGGTCGTTCCAACAGAATGCCGGATCCACATGACTGTGTGGGATCCAGCAAAAAATACACGACTAAAGTGCCTTCAGTTATAAGAGTATCAATCCAAAAACTCTTGGGTTTCAGATACATTTATTGTTACCGTTGTAAGTGTGTGCTTGCTGGATCGTGAGTATGCTTGCTGGATTTGATGAATGCTTCTAATGTAGACATTAAAAACTTCTGTCTCAAATAAGTATGGATTTTTTGCAGAACACATAATTTGCATGATTACCCTATGGGAAAAACAACTAGTTCATAACTATTTACGAACTAGTTGCTATGGAGTGGGTTATAAATAGTTACTGCCTGGATTACTTTTGCATTGGAGAGGCACTTTTATATGGTTTTGTCATTGGAGGGATCAATTTAAGCATTCTGCACTACCTTTGAACCACTTAGAGCGACTCTAATTCAAATAGCATTTGAAACAATTAAAATCATTTTGGCCTACAAACCATATTTTTACTAATTATAACTAACTACATTCATGAACTGACTACCTCATTGCCTATAGGGTACCGCAACAAACGGTAAACGATACTAGAATGAAACGACGTGTATGTATTTTTATACACTATGCAGTGGAATGTCTATAGTATGTATTAAACACTTTTACATATACTTACTCGTATATACAAGTATTTAAAATAAATGTGTTGTTGAATTTTTAAATATTTGTAATTGATATCATTCATAAATTATACTACATAATTCGACCTGGCCGAATCTTAGATACCCTACACCTAAAAGTTTTGAAAAAATTTAATTGAACGAAATAGTTTTATTTATTAAAATTTTTAATTCATTTAGATTTTTCCTTGCATAACAATAACAATATAGAGTGAAATACAAACTGAAACTATAGAAAATATGCGGTTATAAGGAAAGCTATCTTATAATCACATTTAATCACAGACGGGTATAAATACAGAGGCGTAGCTAGTGCGGGGCGGGGGTGGCAGTCCGCCCGGGGCGGCACAAGTTCGGTGGCAGTTTTGGAAATAAAGTATTGACTTACTATAAGTAAGTTGTTATGTAAGGTTTTACTCAGGAAGTTTATATATTTAACAACATAACCATATAAGATCCTCTTTTGCCTGTGTAACCTAGAAGTGGGCGGATCAGGCCCATATTTGGCATATTAACGGCTACTCTATACCCAGGAATGAATTTGTTCTCATAACTCAAAAACGAACGCTGATATCACACTTCTAATAAAAAATAGGCGTAGTCGTTGACCGATTTTGCCCATTTTTAATACCAAGCTGCACACCGCAAAAACCATATTTCTGCAATTTCATCACAGATTTCTGCGATTTCAACAGACAGACAGACGGACATGGCTAAATCGACTCAGGAGGTCATGCTGATCAAGAATATACAGCTGCGGTCAAAATAATAGCAGTGAGAAGTAGATTATGGAAAAAATGCAAAACTTTTCAAACAAACAATTAATTTTTATAGTCTCAAGAGTTGAATACAGTTAGTTGACAAAAGCACAATATAAACACGTGTTCAGATTGTGCCAAACACCTAACGGTACTTGTACGCATCGCGTTTGGGTAAGTAAGTTCATATTTCGAGTGGTCAAAATAATAGCAGTGCTCAATTTGTTCAGTTCCAAAATTGTTTAATCTGCTTATCATATTAAAATTGGTTCTGCAAAAGTAAGTTTCATCATTTTTAAGTAAAATGTTATAAATTTATTAAAGTTTTTTTCTTAATAGTGGGCAGTGGGCAGACTAAAAAAGGATAATAATAAAAAATCTCTCCTTGGAACGAAAACCTTACAGGGAAATATAGGATATTATCGGATGCTCCGCTAAAATGATTGCTAATGCTCTGAAGTATAAATCAAAAAAAGAAACACGAGGACGCAAGGCTGTCATGTCTCCCCGGTGTGTGAAACGCATGGTGAGATATTCTAGAAATCATCCAATGTTACCCGCTACAGAGACAAAGAAGGAGCTAAATTTACCAGCCAGTGTACAAGCTGTTAAAAGAAGGCTCAGAGAGCATAATTTAAATGGCCGAAGTCCAAGACGGGTTCCACTTAAAAAAAAAATACATTTAAAAAAGAGATTAGAATTTGCTCGCAATCACTTTGTGGCCACTTTGTGGCCACTTGAAAAGTGGAGAAATATTTTATGGACAGACGAAAGCAAGATCGTCCTTTTTGGTGGAAAAGGCATTCGACAATATGTGAGACGTGGCCCAAATATACAATTCGATCCCAGGTGCACTATTAAAACTGTAAAACACGGTGGATCGAGTTTGATGATATGGGCCTGTTTCTCATATTATGGTGTAGGGCCCATACACTGCATAAAATGGATTATGGGTAGCAAGCTGTATGTGGATATCCTTCAAAATACAATGCTACCCTTTGCCGATGAAGATATGCCACTGAAATGGGTCTTCCAACAGGACAATGACCCTAAGCACACCAGTAAACTGACAAAACAGTGGTTTCGGAATCATAAGCTTGAGGTTATGGATTGGCCTGCACAATCTCCAGACCTCAACCCCATTGAAAACTTGTGGTGCGATATGAAAAAGACAGTGTGGGATGCAAAGTCAAGCAACACCAATGACCTTTGGATGGTATTCGAGCGCGCATGGTACGATATATCATTTGAAAGATGCCAAAATCTTGTTAACTCGATGCATCGTCGTTGTGCTGAGGTAATAGCACAGAAAGGCTACTCCACAAAGTACTAAAATAAACTGGACTAATTCCTCTTTATAAATCCTTGTTTAATTTTTACTTTTGTAAGGAAAATATACCTATTATTCTTGAAAATATGATTGACTGCTATTTTTTTGACCGATAAAATTTGGAGGTTTTTTCTTATAAATGTAAGTATAATTTTTTTAAATGATTTGTCTGGATTTCTTGTCTTAGCAAAAGCCATTGTAAGGAACTACATTAAATTTTTAGTAATAAAAACTGATAAATTGTATTAATTTTATTGTTTTTTTAAGACTTTGGTCTTGTTGATTTAAGCACTGCTATTATTTTGACCGCAGCTGTATATACTTTTCTATACCTATCGTCTCTATTTCTATGCGTTACACATTTCGTGACAAAGTGAATATACCCTTAACCTTAAGGTGTAGGGCAGCGGTCGGGGAATCGGGGTAAATTACCCTAAATGGGGTAAAATGATATTTTTGGGGGTAAAAATGAAACTTTTGTGAGTAAAAAGCTCTTCGCCATGGGGTAATATCAACTTACACAAAAATATTTTGGGGTAATAATTAAAAAAGGTCCCCGACCGCTGGTGTAGGGTATAAAAAGCGATGGTATTTGTATTGTATTGTATTACTACTATCAGACTTATGCAATGGAATAACATATGAAGATTTCCACGCGCTCTGGAAATAGCATGTTCGAAGTGAAAATTGGAATATATGTATATATGGAAACTACAAAACATAGATCCTTCCGGTTTGAAGCTTTCTCTCTAGAATTGATTAGAGAATTTTATGGTCTGAAAAATATTTATACCTAATACCGTATTTAAAAGCAAAGTGCGACCAAAAATTTTTCTTGAATATGAAGAACATTTAACCATTGTACCTTGTACATTGTATTGGCTTTACAATTGTATGGTTTTATACAGGGTGTTTCGCATAAGGGTGTTCTAAAGACTAGGGCGTGTAGGATGGGTCGAGACAAGAAAAAATCGTATGGGAGGGGGGTCAATTTCCCCCCGTTTAGGCGGGAGGGGACATTTTATAAAAATCCGACTTAACACCGAAAAAAATAATATTAAAAAATAATGGTTAGACCTGAATAACTTTTGCTTGCTGATTTTCAAAGCCAAATATCCGCTTCTTAATATCCTTTTTAAATTAGGTTCCTATGGCAAGCAGTTTTTGAGAAAATAAGTGTCAAAGTTAAAATTTTGAAAAAAAATTCCGAAAAAAAATTTTTGGTCGCCATTTTTTTTTAAATTACGGTATTAAGTATAAAAATTTCTCCGACCATAAAATTCTCCAGTCAATTCTAGAGAGAATGCTTCGAAGCGGAAGGATTTATGACTTGTAGTTTTTGAGAAAATTGAAAATTGAAATACCTGTATATGTACATTTACTAGATATAATGAAACCAGAAAAATATTACTGATTTGCGACGTGAAAGCGTAGATAACTTACAGCCTCTTGGCTTACAGTATTCTGGCATTTCTCTTGGCATTTTTCTACATTTACACTTGATTCATATTATACGATCTGCAATATATTACGAGTAATACCTAAACATTTGTTAAAGTGTACGGTAGACCGGTCCTTATTTATATGGACAAATTTATTTTCTCGAATATATGTTACGGCAAGCGCTAAAAATATTCGTTTTAGTCTCACAAAGCATAAAAAAAAATTTGACAACGATTGGATAATTTTTAGCCGTGCCCCAAGCACCTTTTTGTTTTTATTATGAGAAATAAGGCAAAAAAAAATATATTTTTTTATTTTATTTGCATTTATTTGAAAAGTAAGAATAAACTGAAATATTTTTATTAATTACATACTCATAGTAACATTAATATTATTTTAATTTAATAGTGAAGTCTTTTTAAAAGTGGGATAATTCATGTTATATTCTTTAACCACTTGAAAAAGGAATTGTTTCTCCTCTTCATTGTGGGTTAATTTATTATTATAATCTGTAATGAATTTGGCGCCTCTTTCAGCTGCATCATTTACTACAGATAAGTTTTTACAAATTTGTGATCCCTGAGCGTAGTCAAATCTTTCATTCCAATCCGACGGATCGACTTGCAAAAATTCTTTTGAAATTTCTAAGCGATCAAAGAACGCGTGTGTATTGGAATTTACAAAATCGCTTAAATCTTTTTGCGCAAATGTGTCGATATTTGTTGGATTAGTTATTATTCGCTTGCATTTTTCTGTATTTGCTTTAACATTAATTGCCTGAACCATTTTTTTTTTAATTGCAACACTTACATTAGGATCGAAGAATGAAAGACCGACTGCTTCTTCCGACAAATACCACAAATGATTGCTTATTTTTTGTAGCAAAGCAAGAGCTATATCCCTTTCAGGATAAGCTATAATATTTTTAATTAAATTTAGGTCTTGATTTGGTGCTTCAATTGCTTTAGTGCATCCAAACCAGGCTTTTACATAAATACGAACTATAAACAGACAGACACTACGTATACCGTTTAGCTCTTGTTTGGTCATATTGAATTCATTATGAAACAAATACATTTTAAGTGCATAAATAGATTTTGACATCCATCGAGCATGAGAAGTTGCACCAGGTATACGAAAGGTGTTAAAATTCGGCACCGTACCACCAAGAAAACTGACAACTAATTGTAATAATTCTTTGTAGTCGCGTCTGCTATGAGCTTGTTTTAAGTTATCTAGGCAGTAATTTAAAATTGTTCCACGTTCTTCAGCTGTCAATACTGTAATAATGTGTTCATCTTCTAAACAACTCTTATAATTTAATTTGTCAATATTATTCCAGTATTTGCTAAAGCGATTAAAAATTAGCACTTCTGGACCGGCTGTAGTAGCCACTCTAATTTCAAACACTTTACGGATCAACAACTCGTAAATATGGTGTCTGCAGGGAAAATATAATAAATCGCGACCTAGTTTTCCTTCAAGCAGAGCAGCAGCACCGTTTTGTGCTCCTGTATTATGAGCAGTTGTGTCGAAGCAGATAATTTCAACTCGATCAAGCATTTCATATTCTTTTATTGAATTAAACACGGCATCTGATATTTCTTTTCCACTCGAAGATTTTAACTTTGGAATGCCAAGTAGTAGCAAGCGATCAACTTTTTCCCTGCCACTAATTTCTGGTAACATTGTACCATCCCAATGCAAAACAAAACTACGTGGAATCTGGAAAAAAAACTCAAGTTTCTTAATTTATACTCAAAACATAAAAAAAGAAGCATAGGGAAAAACACAAACACATTACAGTACTTACATCAAAGTTTGCTGCAATGTTTTGTGCTGTTGTTGCACGATGTTTCTGACGCATTCGACGAATTGATGAACGATTTAGTATAAGATCTTCGATATCATAGCCCAACGCGTCAGCAGTTGCACTTAGGATATGAACTGCAGCACCATCAGTGATTTTCCACTTATCCAAAGTTGAAAGCAGTCTTGGTGTAAACAAATTTGTTTTACCTCTGGATATACCTGATATACCTGGATATGCATTTCCTGCTGATGTTGATGCTACAACTTCAATATCGTTTTCGTCGTCAATGTCAATCATACCTGTTTTACAACAATAATTCTGATTTGCTTAAAAGATATAATTCTTAATTGTATACCTCTTTGAGTATGTTGTTCATATAACTCTTTTCGTTCATCTTCTTTTATTCGACGCTGGTTTTCTTGTTCTGTCTGGACTGCCTTTCGCTTTTCTTTCTGCATGACAATTCTATCCGTTCCTAGCATACAACCTGGTCTTCCTTTTTCTCGTTGCTTTTTTAAGAACTCTTTGTCTTCTTGTATTTTAATTAATTCTATCGCGTTTGCGTGTGCGATATCGAATAAATCATGTAATTTATCTTGAAATTCAGTTTCTTTCCTGTTTTGACATTCTGTTTTTCGACCATGCTTGTAATATCTCTCCACTCGTTGTATAATTTTTCCAGCTTCTCAATGCAGTGTTTTTCATGGTGTGTTGGAATTCGTGCTTTTTGCCAAAACGTACTAACCTCAGCAACAACTAATTTAGAACTTTCTCTTAAATTTAAACCAACTATTCTTAAATTATAAAATAAAACTTGTAGCACTTGTTTTCTTCCTGGTAATTTAGCTCCAGTAATTTGGTGGTCAATTACGCCAATTAACATAATATCATCATCCGATCGAAATCTTTTGTTTGTCATCGCTTTGGATTTTTAATTTTAAAATTTATTTGTTCAATTTTTTAAAGGTAATCTTTTGGACAATATTCTTTTAAATTTTTTTGTTTGAACTTCACGATTTCACTAAATTCGTCGATCTCCACGTGTGAAAGTTGCAATACAAAATGATTTATTTATGCGAATTTTCGTCAGACGTACACAACAACAACACAGTACTGGGCCGCCACAAAAAAAGAGAGAGTGTGTGTCACATTTGCCAAACGCACACACACACATTTCAATAAGTACTTACCAACAGGGCTGCCAGATACATTTCAAGAAAAACCGGGGAAAAACATTTCAATGTTGGCGGGGGCACGGCTAAAAATTGTCCAATCAAGCTCAAATTTTTTTTGTGTATTTTTAGGATCAAATAAAATGGTTTTAGCGCTTGCCGTCATTCGAATTCGAAAAAAAAGAAATAAGGACCGGTCTAGTGTACGGACAAGTTTCCGTTCAAAGATTTTATCTATTTACTCGTCTTTCAATTTATTTTAAAAAATCTTATTTTTATACCCTACACCTTAAGGTAAGGGTATATTCACTTTGTAACGAAATGTGTAACGCATAGAAATAGAGACGATAGGTATAGAAAAGTATATATATTCTTGATCAGCGTGACCTCCTGAGTCGATTTAGCCATGTCCGTCTGTCTGTCTGTCTGTTGAAATCACGATGACAGGAGAACCGGTGAAGCTATCGTGATGAAATTTTGCATAAACATTGTTTCTTGTGGTGAGCAGGTTGGTATTGAAAATGGGCAAAATCAGTCCTCGACCACGCCTATTTTTTATTAAAAATGTGATATCAGCGTTTGAGCTGATGAACGATTGAGCTATTACAACAAAATTTCATTCCTGGGTATATAGTAGCATTATCCGTGAATGTGCCAAATATGAGCGTGATCCGCCCACTTTTAGGTTACACAGGCAAAAGAGGGTTATATTGTTAAATATATAATAAATGAATATATAATATATGAAATATATAATCCTGAATAAATCTTTAGATAACAACTTGTTTTACAAAAAAACATTATTACATCAAAACTGGGTGCGGTCCGGCCACTTTTACACTACGTATACAGTATAGCAGTATGAAAACAATTTTATTACCACGGAAAAAAAGTTTAAATGAACACAATTATAAAACAACTAAGGTACTTATTTTGTTTTGAAAAAGGTAATGACCACGCCTACTATTTATACAGAGGCGTAGCTAGGTCTCATGGAGTCCGGGACTGTTAATCAACTTGTAGCCCCAAAAATTCCTAGAATGCACGAAGTCAATACTTGATTTCCACAACTGCCGCCCCCGACATTGTGCCGCCCAGAGTGCACCGCCACCCCCGCCCCACCCTAGCTTCGGCACTTTTTTAAAACTTTTCGGTGTAGGGTATCTAAGATTCGGCCAGGCCGAATATTGCTTTCTTACTGGTTCTTAATACGATTACTCTGGAAAGGTGGTACAATGTTCAGAGTCACAAATTACTACAATAGTAATATGTGGCTGGTCTGGTTGGCTTACCTATGGTATTACTTCAAAAGATTAATATGCAAATCGGGGGCTGACTTACCCTGTTACCAATTTCACATAGCAAACCGGTTCGAATTTTACACACTGACAGTGTATTAGCACAAATAAATATTAGGCCATTAAATATGAAATGACCGATTTTGCAACGAAAGTTCAGTTTATTTGATCTCCAATGAGAAACAATATGATTAATCAAAATATGCGCCTAAGTTATCAATGGTGTTAGAAGTCAACGGGGCGAGAGGCAGTGAAATCCGAAAAGGCATCTTCCACAGCTTCTTGAGAACTGAAGGATTTTCCTTGTAAGAACCGGTCCAATGCCTGGAATAAGTGGTAGTCCGTTGGTGCAAGGTCTGGTGAATACGGTGGGTGATAGAGAGTTTTTAAGACTATCTCCTGTAATTTGAGTAGCGTTGTTCGAGCGACATGTGGTCGCGCGTTGTCTTGTAAGAGGATTGGACGGTTTCTATTGACCAATCTAGGCTGTTTAATGGAAAACTCTCTCATCATCACGTTCAACTGATTGCAATAGACATCTGCTGCTATGGATTGACCAGGTCTCATAAAGCTGTAATGGATAATCCCGGCGCTGGACCACCAAACAGACACCATAGGCTTTTTCTGATGAATGTTTGGTTTAGGGCTCTGTTTCGGAACTTCTTTTTTATCCAACCGTTGCGCCGAACAATCATTACAATGCGGTGTAGAAAAGGTTCAATTTGATATCCTTTTTATATCCGTAGCAAGCTACGAAACGATTTCTTTTTTGACGCTCGTTTAACTCTTACGGAACCCATCGATCCAGCTGTTGACCTTACCAATTTGTTTTAAGTGATCCAAAATTGTTCGAATAGAAACGTTACAACCTGCTGCTAGTTCATACATAGTTTGAGACGTATCTGCTTCCACTACAGCTTGGAGGTTATAATTATCCAACGTATTCTAATATGCAGAAGACGCATCTCATACAAGACAATTTTCATCGTGGGTTCCAATATTGACAGCCAATCCAACAGAGAGTATAAGCATGAGTAACGATAACAGAGTATACCGGCCAGAGATGACCACATAGGACACTCCGAATTCGTCGCAGAATACGTTGGCAATTTCACTAACACAAAAATTTGTGATTTGGTGCAAAAAATTTATACTTTGCTGCAAAAATTTGTACTTCGTCGAAAATAAATTTATCGCATGAACTCGTCGTTTTCGAAACGTCAAAACAAATAATTAAAAATATAATATATTTTTTATATGTGCAAAATATATGTATGTACATAAAGCAACTTATTTTAAATAGTATTTGTTGTTTATTTCGCATATTTATTTGTTTATTTGATTCTGTATGGTGAAATTTTTGTTATAAAAGCCAATTGGAAGTTGGACGAGAATTCCTTTGCGCGCAAATATCCGGTTTAATTAAAATAATTAAGTTAAAATAAGCGTAAAATAAAATTATGCTAAGGTAGAAGTGTAAAATTGTGTTTCTAACAGTCCTTTTTCTTCTAGTGTTTACTAGAGAGAAGGAGTTTTGAAGGAGACTACATTTTCTGGAAAAAAGTTGCGATGGGAAGGACATATTCATATGTGCAGAACTCCAGCGGCCGATCAAGCTTTTTTAACTTACACAAGTTAGTGTAATTTCTCCTTTACTCCACGTGTATATAGATGTACAGGGTTAGGCGATTGAAGTGTTACCAGCTTCACATCTGGCAACGCGATATTGCCAACTATGTATGTCAAATTCATACCAGTGATAGCTTTGTTTCCATTGTTTACAAGCTACCACGAGCATTTTCGTCTAAGTTTTATAGAACAAAAGTTATTTGAAATGGAATTTAACCATAATAGTATGATTCATTATATTTGCGTGGAAATCACCAGCTATTGTTCGTGAGCTCAGGCATCTCAAAGTGAATAAAATATTTGTGTATCGCACCATATATAGTTATAATGATACAGGCAGCATTGCCAAACGCTATGGTGGTGGACAAAAAAACACCAACATGACCTGAAATGGTTCGGAAAGTAAAGGGTCTACTTGAACGAAATCCACGCCGTAATGGTAATCAAATGGCCAAAGAATTGAAAATATCCCAGCAAAGCATCCAACGCATATTTCAAAATGAGACCAAGGTAAAGCCTTAGAAGTTCCAAAAGGCACATGATCTTACACCAAAGCAAAAAAAAGTTAGACTCAAAAGAGCAAATGGAGTTGTTACGCTTGCACGAACGGGGCGAATTTCCAAACATTGTGTTCTCTGATGAGATAATTTTCCCTAGTCAAGGAAAAAGGTGGCGCAATCGAGCTAAAGTGAATGGATTCTAGAATTTTTATTATTTCCACACATTTTTGTAATTTTATCAATAAAATATAATTTCACCCAAAAAAAATATGGTCGTTTGAATAGGTACCAGTTCAATCGCCTAACCAGTTCAATCGCCTGTATATACTCCATATACTTCTTACTCCTTCCGCTGTCTGTCTGTGGAAATCATGATTGCAGGAAAACGAATTTCGTGAAATTTGGCGCGATTGTTTTTTTACATCTACTCCGAATTTCTATATAATATATATAATATGTTCATATAATGCGTGCTTTTATAATATGTTTACATATGTATTTCAGATGTGTATATATGTTTACATACATATATGTACATACAATTTATGAGTTATAAAATATTGTATGTATTTGTATATTATTTGAAATATTGTACGGGTGCAATAGGCCTAAAGGGGAATTAAACACCCTAACAAATTGGTCACGCGCTGCAACGCATACCTATTGGGTGGCTTGGAAATGCGTTATTTAAATATACATGTTACCTTAATACTTTTATTTAATAATTTTATATATAATTTATTTATTCCATTAATTCGAAATAAATTACTAACACAAATGAGTGTTATTTACATCTATTATAAATAATTTATCTTTTTATTACAACTATATAGCCAACGATGCTATTGACCTAAAACGATCAATAAAATTGTTAAAAAAAGTGCAGCACGAAGTGGCTACAATTCTGTTAGCCTTGGAACACCAACTAGATGCACATCAACCTCAGGGGTAAATGTGCATGGCAAGTAAAACGATTTTTGAACCAATAATTCAAAATCACACCCTTATTCAATTTCGTGGTTCTGCGTAAGTATTTCTAGAACCAAGTTCTCGGGTTGGTCTTCGGCAATTAAATACTTAATGCGTTGTTTTAAGTTCACAATCTCCAAGGAACTCTTTCCCTGTAGAGTTCCTGTAGATTTTTATGTTCAAGTTGGAAACAATAATTTCACAACTAAACGCAACTCTCACGTATAGTGTACATGAATTCAAACCGATTTGTGAAGCGGCGAATTCGAAATTTTCTATCTCGTCAGCTCTGCATGTAACCTCAACATCGAAATAATGCAATATTTTTGGGTTTTCCCCGTTTCCAATGAATCCATTGAAGTTTTACCTGTCAAACAGAATGAAAAATGTGTTTAATAAAGGGTAGTGTCTACATGACTAATCCTGACTTAAGCTCGTGGGGTTTCTCAAGGTTCAGTTTGCGCCCCTTGCTTTTCTAGTTGTATATAAATAACTTACCTGATCCACTGTAAAATGAATATGTATGCTGACGATGTACAATTAACCTCCTCATCTAGTTTTGACCCTGACAGACTGTGTATTAATAATTGGGATAATGAATTGGATAAAGTTAACCACTGGGCAATTAAAACTGGCTTATGTTTTATGTTAACAAGGCCAAAAACTTGTGTCCTCTTTAACAACTCCCTCTTGTAGAATGACCATATAAAGGCAATAATTGGGGCCATCTATGCGAAATTACGTGGTCTTTGGTACACAATTACCCTACTAAAGATCAGGATTTTATTTGCAAAGGCTTATCTGATGCCGTCACTGTTGTACGGTTGTTAGTTGTTTGCAAATTGCAACTCTTTAAGTAAGCATAAATTGAATATTATATACAATAATATTGTATGCTATATCTATGGGTTTAAGCGGACAGAGAGTATATCCATCGAAATTAAATTTGTCGTATGGGTTTTTTTAGAGGTTTTTAAAAAGCTTTCTTGCTAGATTAATCGCTATATACAGGGTGTAACGCATAATGTGGTAAAATAGCTAGGACGTATAGATTAGGTCGAGACAAGAAGAAAATCGTATGTGAGGGGGGGATGCATTTTCCCCCGTTTAGGCGAGCGAAGCTATTTTCTAGATACTTCCTAAATACTGCATTTGAAAGGAAAATCTTTGAAAGAAAATTAATTCCAAACTTTAAATTTTAAAAAAAATGAGGAAAAATATATTTATAGCCATATTTTTAAAAAAATATGTTAATACATATGTCTGGAGAAAATGCTTCAAACCGGAAGGACCTATGTTTAGTAGTTGCTGAGAAAATTGAAAATTACGAACTAAACTCCTTCCGCAGAGCCTTCTTCCATATTTTTTCACCAGTAATAAAACACAAGTAGCCGAAAAATTGTTATTTGAAAGCAAATATGCTTCGTAATTTTCACATAAAAGTCATAAATCCTTCGGGTTTGAAGCACTTCCTCTAGAATTAGAGAATTTTATGGTCGGAAAAAAATTTATACTTAATATCGTAATTTAAAAAAAATTGCGACCAAAATTTTTTTTCCGGAATTTTTATTCCAAATTTTAACTTTGGCATTAATTTTATAATGCCAATTTGTCGTTAATTTTCATTTGTCGGATTTTTATAAAATGGCCTCCCGCATAAATGGGGTAAAATGCACTCCCCCTAAATGAGGTAAAATGCACTCCCCCCTCCCATACGATTTTTTCTTGCCTCGACCCATCCTATACGTCCTATCTTTTTTTACTACTTTATGCGCCACCCTGTATATCATGATGGAAGCTTACTTGAGACTTGCCTACTGGCATACTGTCATAACAGTTTTACAAGACGTTCATAATACTTTTCCAAGACTGACTTGTGTTATTTTCTATGAATTACTTGGAGCGAATAAGTTGTGTTATAAATTGTTGTGATTATTCATACGTAATGGAATCCAAGTATTCCTAGTTAAATCAGAATAGTTTATGAGGGTTGAGTTTATGAGGAAAATTGATGAATCACACGGCATAATCTCCTTTCTAAGGATAATCATTAAATTCTTTCCATTCTGTCTAATTTCGTTATTACTGGATTCTACAGCCCTATTCTATATATTGAATGCTTTGCTATGTTTATCAATACATAATTGGTGTGCACCCTCTCGCCTCTTGTTGATATCCTATAAATAGAATTTCATAAAGGATACTTTCATGTTCTTCATGCACAGCACTCAGCAGAAAGTTGGTTTGTATCGGTCTATATGCATATAGATGTATGTGTGTGCAACAAGACGCCATCAGTGGGTGGGTGGTGTGGTACGGTGACGTTTATTGTTATTGTTTTGTCTCTTTTATGATGTGCGCAGTGGAAGAGCAACGGTAACATAGAAAAAACAAACACAAATAAAATAAAAACGAACTTTATTTGAGTGACTTGCTCCGTACTTCCAATAAGCGTTGGTGGTGTAGGAGGGTGGCTTCGGGCACGTGCATCCACCCGTACATCCGTTAACTGTATATACGATAACAATGTATGAGTGCGTTTCTGCTTGGGGGTTGTTCGCTTCGGGTGTGTGGTAGTGGTGCTTCCGCTGCCTTGTGGTTGTAATATGATATAATACACGGCCTAGGTAGTATTAGGATTTGTTAGTGTACAGACATTCAAGTTGTTTTTTCAGGGAACATTATGGATTTTGATATTTTTCATAATATTTCTGTCAGGGCGTGGCTGCGAAATGAAAATGTTGCTGTGGTTGGTTGGTGTTATGAATATGTACAAACATACTATATATGAATATTTGCGCAGTTATAAATGTAGTTCTAAATAAAATGGCGGCCGTTTGCTAATAAAAGGCTGTGTATTATTATGTTATTTTCAAAGTTAGCTATGTAATAAGGTAGATAACCGATACCTTCATATCCCATATTCTATCAATGGCATGGAGTGTAAAAAGGAGGCTTTTTGTTTCTAACGCACATATATTATTGACCAGTGCCATCTCCTGCTTCGCTTTGGCTCTGTCCGCTTGTCTGTCTATCTGTAAAAATTACGATTTTTTCCAAACTAAAAATTTAATATTTAAAAAAACAACGCAATATTTAACACGGATTAAAAAATCTGTGTTGTTGAGTTGAGAAAAAAAAGTGCTAATAGGTATGTACTAAAACGACGAGCCATAATGTAGCACAATGTCATTATTAAGTAATTTGTTAATTATGGTCGTGTTTTGCCAATTTTTGCTAACAAACCTGGGCTAACAAAAGAATGGGCGTGGTTCCTACTCTGTTCCGCTCTATGCTCCATAAAAGTTTTCTTTGTATAAAACTTCTATGGCATTACTACAAACTCAATGAATACTGTATTCTATTCTCATCCAATAATCTTCATCACCAGTTCCCATGATTTTGTATGTCATATCGACTCGATTCTGGATCGTTTTCACATTACATATGTATATCCGTACACGTCATAGGACTTGGAGTATTTCGCTAACGAGTATCAGATGAGGCCTGTATATTTACTATAAATATTTTTTATAATTAAGCTCTTCGGCAATCTAAATTTAATTAGTTGTAAGGGAGGACCATTAGTTGGTATTGTCCTCGCTAACAACTACTTTCATGCAGAAGTAAATAATTTGACAGTCATCGGAAAAATCAGTAAGTAATCGATAATTTTTAAAGGCCTTTGCAACATTTACCACTGGAACTTAAATAACTGAAGAAAATAGAAAGCAATTAAAAATACACTTGAAGTAGATCTGTACACAAATGTTATCGATTTGTCTTCATACACTCTGTTCGGTTTTTCCTATTTAGGGTTGAAATAACTTCAAAATACAGATGTTGCTCTCCAACGCACAGTGGTCAAAATTTTGGAATAGCGAAAAAATGGACCCGTAGTCCGATTGGAATTAAATTTCCTGTGTTAAACATGTGAATTTTAAGCAAAGCTGTGTTTAGGTATGTAGAATTCCCCAAAAATAAATATAAATTCCTAGTTTCTATTACTACCAATACAAATTTAAATACATTTATTAAAATAAAAATGAATGCAAACAGATCAATTAAGAATCAGGATTACTACACATCTACGTTATAAGATCGTTCATATACTATACAGAAAGGTCCTATTTGAGAAAAGTTTGAACACACGTTTTTTTAAATACCATAAACGCCGCCTATGACTGTTTATTAAAAAGGTGGTCAAATATACATAATAATTTTACTGTCATCGAAAAAATGTTAAAACTTCACTAAAATGTTAGGCCTCTATTTGAACTCATTAAAAACAAGACGGATTTTTCCAATATTCTTCCAATACCGATAATTTTAATAATAAATAATAAAGTGTTAAAGTTATAAATAAAGTTAATAAAGTGTTAACTCTAGATTCTAGACTCTAGAATCAGCTGTTTCTGAAATGTGAAGTTTGTTCTGAAATTCTGTTTTGCTTCTTAAAATTATTGATGGTTGTGTTCTGCGAAACTAAGTAATGAATGAAATTTGATTTTACATAACTAATAATTAAGAAATTCAACGCTATTAGTTTCACACTAATTAATAAATGTTATTTGCTATTGATTTCACACTGTTTCGAAGAATTTTTTGTTCTTTTCTTACTTTATTATTTTTCATACGTAAACATAAATCACCTGCTTCAGAACGTCCACGTTTTTAATCACGTTAAAACGATTTTATAAAAACGTACAATGACAGTTGGAAAGTTTAACGAATTACGGAGTAAGAAATTATCATTATAATTACAGAATTAATTACGAATTATCATAATAATTACAAATTACAGTGTATTTTGTTTTCACTAAAATCAAGGATTTCTGACTATTATATCCCGCATTAAATGAAAATATTTCTGTAGGGAATATCGAAACTTGTATTATGATTTGGACTAAGAGTATGAGAAACAGTATTGAGGCTAATAAGAAACAAAACCAAATACAATAACTAGACCGATAGTTGACCAGCCAAAATAAGGACAGGAAATAGGAATGATGGAAACATACATAGCTAGAAATTTCTTTCTTTTAGAAGAAGTTGCAATTTACGAAGCAGTTTACAAATTAATAATTGTAGAAGTTATGGTATAAAATTATATGTAGAAATTTGAGATTTATGATATATGATATTAAGATGATTTACTTCAGATCACAACAATAGCTTACTTTATATTTCAGGCCACTAGTCTTATGTTTTTTTAAGGAACACGCGCAATTTCAATTGCGCGGTTGCAGCGATTCAAAAAATTTTTTTTTTTTAGGTTGGCAGCTGTAATTCATACCTATGAATTTTTTTTTAAGAAGTCTCGAAGAAATTGAGTGTTTGGAACCAATCGAGATTTTACTTTTCTCAAGCACAAAGGCTCTTTCATAATGGTTTGGACTGATCCAAATGAACTGATCCCACCAAATCTTTGATTTCATTCACATGTTTTTCATTGATTGTTGTTGATTGTCGTTCGGGTAGCTTCTTTCAAACAAAACAGCCGCATATGCTTCTCCACAGTTCTTAAAAATAACTCATTCAAAGAAGTCGATTAAACTATTAACTTATACATATGTTTAAAATAAAAGTTAGACTTTTAACTTTTATTTATTTTGAAATTAAAAGTTTACCTTTTTTGAGGAAGGTAATTGGAATAAGAATTATTTTCAGGAACTGGTAAAAATCGGATAATTTTTTCTTTAAAGTTGCATATACATATGTAGGTACATACATTTGATTACAGTCATTTGCATTACAGATTCTGTCACGCCGTTTATAATATTCATATTTGATTTAATGTAGCAATAGTAATAATGTATAAAATACCAACACGTAATATATTGCTTTTCGAGAAATCCTCCCCTTTGAATTTAATACCGTTGTTAAGAAAAAAGTTTTCTCTTATTCTTTGATTTTTAGTTTTTGTTGTCAACCCCAACAACCGAACGACTAATAACCGTAACACTACATAAGGTAAGTAGACACGATTTTCTTCATTTAAGTTCTGACATAAAATTGTGTACTTATTATGGGTATTTTAATTTAAAATTTAAAAATTATAAACGAATACTTTATGAAGATGAAGAATTGTCGGTTCGCACCTTTAGTGCTCGACTTCGGAATCAGCTTAACTAAACTAGTCTCATCAAAGTTTTGCAATCATTGCTGTCTGTTGAAAATAAATGACGGGTGTTTTTTGCTTTCATGAACAATAGAATGTCTTTGCTAGGAGATTAAGATGGGTAATAAGCTTTTCGGTGCGTTTCGGAAGTTTGTAATTGAAATTAATAATGATAAGTAATTGATAATATGAAGGACAAGATTTGTTGATTGCATGAAAAATTCTATTGGAATAGGAGTTAAATTTTAACTTAGGCTAAAGAAGTAAAGTAACACAGTTAACATAAATTTCATACTAATTTAATATATGTACATTAGGGTGGACTTTATTTTTCGACCATCTGATTTTTTTATGCGACCCCATAGATCTGTTCCGGAACCAAAAAAAATAAGTTCTGCAAAAGAAAAACTCAATTGGACAACAGGAAAGGGTGTCGCAATCGGTTTGAAATTTGAAAATTTCAGTAATTTCCCTTTAATTTTACATGCAACTCAAATTTTTTGTTTTAAACCATTTTTACCAGGACTTTTTTTTGTTTTATTTTTTGATGAAATCCAGTATTCTATAGTAAATGGTGGTCGAAAAATACAAATCTGAATTTAAAGAATATTTTTTTTAAAGTTTTTTCGATTAATCGAACACTGGTAACTATTTCGCATTTTTTTTTACTGCCAGAAAAAAGTATATATATATATATAAATATATACATATATAAATACATATTTGCTATATAAAGGAAAATGAAAAAAATGCCAAATAGTTGATAAATCGTCGATAATCGAACACTCAGGTAAGGATACCTTTCAAAGATAAAGGGATGTTTGGAAAAAAGGGTTTTGCATTATATGAGGTGCGATACCATTAATACTTTTACCTGCATAATTACTTTTTGTACTTTCGATCATTTATTGTGGTTTTTGCACTTCTCAGAAATAGCTAAAAAATAGTTGGTAATTAAAATGTTTATTGCGCTACAATGCAACGTCAAAGTATGAACAAAAAAATATTTTTGAATAGCTAACACTCCACAATATCACAAATTACCAAGTAATTAAAAACCTGCCTTAAAGTCTATCCATAAAAAATTTCAGAAAAACCCCAAAGTTGCTGTTCGAATAATCGAACGCTGGTAGAAAATGGGTTAATGATAACCAGTACCCCTTCCAAAGAGCTATCTTTCTGTTTCCAGTTTTATACCTGCTTCCTAGTCCCTTAGTAAAAGAAACCTCATTTTACGTCGAGAGTTCGAAGTATTCGCACACGAAGTGTCGAAATTTATTAGTGTGAAAATGGAGACAAGAAGTAGTGATAAATTGCTTATATTGGACTACTACGATCAACAAATTGTTGGTGCAAAATTGCCGAGTAACGGACAAGTGTTACGAGTTCTTTTCTATAATATGAGAAAAGTAAAGCTGGACCTTAAAACAAGTGCTACTCTAGTTATAAAAGAAACTGAAATATTTTGGCACGAATACCAGTGAAGAAGACGTCGGATAGCATTGACAAGTTGAAGTCTCTTTATCAGAAATGGAGAACATTATATAAATCTGTCAATCGTCGAACTGCCGTCGAGTGACCGAAAAAGGAGAAGAGGAAAAGTCCAAGTATTTTCTTCAAAGTTAATTGCAGCTTTAGATGCGTGCAAAATCAGCGATCGTATGCTTATCGTATTATTATGGCAACAGCAGAGAGCTTAGGTCGCAATACAAATGAATTAATTATTAATCGCACTTCTCTTCGGCGATTTCGCCATAACTTTCGCGCAGATCACGCCAAACGTCTGCAGAAAATGTTCGGAGAAATTAATCTCAGGGGGATAACTGTACATTGGGATGGCGCGATGTTGCCTACTTTGGACAAGAAAACTGTGGAGCGACTTCCAGTGGTAATTTCGTGCAACGGTGTACGAAAATTATTGGGGATACCAGCGATTTCTTCCAGTAGTGGGAGCGATCAGGCCTTGGCGATATTTGCAACCTTAGAAGAATGGAATTTAACGGACCACGTAGAAGCTTTATGCTGCGACACGACTTCGTCAAATACGGGACGATTACAGGACGCATGTGTGTTGCTAGAACAAAGAATTGATAGAGATCTTTTGTATTTTCCTTGTCGCCATCACATATACGAAATTGTGTTGCGTGGGGTCTTTGAATTAAAAATGACGAAAACAACAGGCCCGAATATTCTACTTTTTAAAACATTTCAAAGTAGTTAGCCTGAAATTAACAAAAATAATTACATCCCGGGAACGCACGACGATTACGTTCTGAAACATATTAATGATATACAAAAAAAATCGAAATTTTTAAAAAGTACACAAACATGAGTCACCCAAGAGATGACTACAAAAAACTTTTAGAATTAACAATAATTTTTCCTGGGGGGTTTCCTTTCGGTGGCATTTCATTCAAAATATCTGGCGCATTTCACCATGCGAGATGGATGGCTAAAATAATATATACTTTAAAAATATTTATTTTTCGAACGAATTTCCTCTCAACCAGGAAGAGTATAGTAGCATTACAGATACATGTGTATTTCTAATTAACATTTATATTGAGCCGTGGATTTTGACCTCAATGGCTGCTATGGCGCCACGTGTAGATCTAGAATTCATTAAAAATATAATTCATTACAAAAATGTTAACGAAGAAATAAGCGAAAAAAAAGTTTCAGTAGTAAACAAAAAGATCGATGGTACAAGCACTACAAAATGTAAACAATAATAATAATTATAAGAGATACATGACAATGACTATAGAAATTGAAAATCTTGCGAATTTGGAAATACAACATTTCGTATCATCTGAATCAAATAATTTTTTCAAACGGCTCAATATAAATTCAGACTTTCTTTTAATTGATCTAGCACTATGGGAAACTAATAATAAGTATACCGAAGCGATAGGTATTATAACAAAATTAGAAGTTGTGGATGACGTTGCAGAAAGAGCAGTAAAATTAATGAAAGATTATAACTTAACGTTATGAGAAAACGAAGAAGAAAAACAATTCATATTACAAATTGTAACCGATTATAGGGAAAAATACCCAAAAATTGATAAAACAACATTAAGTACAGATTTTTAAAAATTATTTATACTCTTATTATAATTAGGCCTATAAATAAAATATTTAATTATAAGTATTTAACTGTCTTTTTCTACTTTTCCTTTTATTAATGTATTAATCAAATTTTATATTTAAAAAATAAATATTAAAAATTTTGCTTAAACAAATTCATTAAACAATTTAATTTTTGCTTTGATATAATAAGAATATTACATTAAAATAGTGTTTAATGACCAGTGGAATTGAATTAAAATTTTTTGCATAAACAAACTCGTTGCGACACGTCTTCCCTTTGTCCGATCGACTTTAAATTCGGAGGGAATTAGTTTTTTACCTAGTAGAACAGATAGCAAGGGTCGCATAAAATGAATTTTTAAAAAATTTTGCACTAGAGTAACTAAGGTCCACCCTAATGTACTACATATGTGCGTGCGTAACGCAATGAATTGTGAGGAATTGTGTAAACACTTATTTACACATTATTATTATTAGAAGAAAAGTATTAACATTTTGAAATCCATGTGCTCGTGACATCTTCCCACGAGTTGAAAGGAAATTAAATTCAGCGAGAACTAGAATTCACAAGTCATACGGATTTTTGCCAGTTTATATGTATATATGTATGTACATATTTTCTCCTGTTGATATGGGTAAACATTCTAAAAGCGATCGAAAAGCTTATTAATTTTCCCATATGTCCAGAATACATTAGTAGTGTAAGAACTTAAAAAGCAGAAATAGGCAGAGAACTGCATTAGGAATATTTATGTACTAATAAATTTTTTTTGGATTTTGAAATGATCCTAATTTAATGGTACTTCAGAATTAGACCTTCAGACCTTCTTAAAATCAAATATTTAATTCAGGGCTGGGGAGACAGGCCAAATTGACATGAGAGGGTTTTATGTATAGAAAACTGCATGGTAATAGTTTTCCTACACGAGAAAAAAATCGGGGAATTCTGAAAACATTTTAGGCTCCAACGAAGAAGAAGAGTTTCTTGACGCAGAAGAAGTTGTGCCACTAATTCAAGCATCTTCATATATACCGAGAAAGCAGTTAAGGGAACTAGCTAATTTAGGAATTGAAAATATTTGACCATGTCGACTTCGAGAGAGAACAAATAGAACATAATATAAAACATATTATAATAAAGAGACATATAGTCCAGTAGTTCAGTTCACATCAGTGCGAATGATTTTATCTATAGTAGGTTAGGTTAGGTTGGTTTGGCTGTCCTAGAGACACACTTAGACCGCAAGGGTCCATTGCGATGCCATATGGATCTCACCCCCAAATCTTTAGCTTAGCCACTCCGAGCTATTTATATAACGACCCCTATCTTGAGAGGTATCATTTCGCAGAGGTGGTTGTAGAAAAAGGCTCCCATGTGGGTTTGCCTTCTTTGGGCCAGGCTCTCCCACTCCTTTCTGGCCGGTATTTCCGATCCAAATTTTCTCGATAGAAGAAGGGTTGGTATAATATAGTCGAGGTTTTCGAAAGAGGATGGTAAACCCTCCACAATTCTCTGATGTCCACCATTTCTGTTGGTCCATTTCATTACGGCATTCAGCCTTACGGCCGTACACCTAGCCATCTGCCTTCCCATGATGTCTATTGGGGGAGGATGCAGTAGAACTTCTAGAGCCGCGGTCGGTGTTGACTTCAGAGCTCCTCTGATACACAAGCATTTGGATTTTATCCAGCAACTTGGAGATTATTGCCTTCTTGAGGGCTGGCCACCAGATGGCCACCCCATGCAGCAGTATGGGCCTGACTACGGCCACGTATAACCAGTGCGTTATTGTTGAGTTGTTTGCTTATTCTTTTTTATTATGCTTATTCTTTAACAGAATACAGGATCTGGGCCTACCTTCACACCTCCTGTAGCATAGAGTATAACCAGAAGCCAGTATTCTCCGTACTTGGCCGTCAACGAACCAAGGTTCTTGAATTAAGGAAGCATCTTTTTCATCTCTGAGGAGACGAATAACGAGAGCAGCTGAAGCTGTTTTACAGTAGTGGAGGTTAATATGTATTATCCGGAGTTCCAGGATGATCCTCGATCACCTCCACCGCAGTGTCGTCCAGTTCGGAACCGAGGAGAAGGAAGTTCTCCTCGTCTATTGATGCCAGAGAGAGCTTCTTTGTGATTTCTCCCTCCGATGCCGTCTCGGTAACGTCAGGTTCCACCCTTCGAGAGCCCTCCCTGTATTAGGTGTTGGACTGTTGGGGCCGCTTGACGAAGGTGCTGCAGTTTTTGCAGCTAATTCTCCCGTGCCCTTGGCTTTGACTTCGCCCTGGTCTTCTTTGTAGACCTTCAGCGTTACCGACGTAAAGCCATAGTCGACCACTCAGCCTGACTTCTATAGAGGTTCCAGGGACTCCTTGTTCAGGAGCATCATTGCTGATCTGTTGTCCCCCTTCGGTTCCTCTAGTTCAGAAACTTTCCCGTTTTCAGTAGGTAGGTCTGGGTTGCTATACTTGAACATTTCAAGCACAATAGCAGGGTCGGCTGGCTCCACTGGGATCCACGCCCTAACTCTAGGCCGGGACGGAATTTTCTCTCGGGGTATGGCTTCAAGTTTCGGCCATATCTCCCCTAGTCTGCTAATCGCCAGGTCGTACAGGTCGTTCGGCCACTGACTCCGCAGGCGATCAGTTTGACACGACCCTGATGCCGCCCAGTATCTCTTACTATGGGTACCGGGCTTGGAAACTCCTTCATCATTGGAAGAAAGCTTGCAGCCAGCTTGACTTCAACCTTCTTCCAATGATCGACCGATATGGCACAGTCAGGGTCGCTTTTATCGACCACCGCCAGTACCAACCAGTCCTTCAGGATTTCGCTGTACGATTGCTTCCTGTCAGCAGTGTTTAGGACTTTAGCCCTTTTCCCGGTCGGCGGAATTGACTCGGAAGCGGCCGACTTTTGCCTCTTCGTCGCAGGAGTTTTGGATTCGGACGGACCCAGTACATGATTTGCCCATGAAAGGGATTTCTTGTTTTGTCCGTCAATTCCTTTTCAGGAATCATCCGTGTTTTTCCCTAAGTCTGAAGGCATTTCGTCGGGAGCGGGAGTTTGCCTTCCAATCCTGTCCGCCATCCTGCCCCTTTCTGAAAAAATTGGAGCAGGTGGGTTGGTCAGTCTTGGTCTCAGACGGACCCTTCTCCAGACGGTAAATTTGCTGATCTTAGTTTTTGCCACCACTGTCGCCGCCGAAGATTTTCCCTCCCCACATGCATTGCCTTGGTTACTTATTTCAGCCTTCTCGGTCCAGCTAACAAGGCAGGAGACTTAAGCCCCTACACCAAGACGAGATGTTATACTTGCATCAAAAAACTATGAGAGAGATTTTCCGCATCGAGAGGCAGTTGGTAGTTTCATGTATTTAGTGATAGCCACATGACCATATATTAGTTATGCAGTTGGTGTTGCAAACCGTTTCTTGAAAAACCTAAACAAAGTCATATCACAGCCGTAAAAGGAATATTTAAAATCTACTCTGGATTACGGAATTCGGTTGAAATGTAGGAAGACTTAATTTAATTGGATACAATGATGCTGATTATTCAGGTGATAAGCAGATGAGAAGATCAACATCAGGATATGTGTTCATGTTTGGCTCAGGTCTTTTTAGTTGGTCATCTGAAAGGCTACAGCAAAAGCTGTAGCGCTCTGAAATATTGAATCGGAGCATATTGCTGCTTCCGGAGCAGTCAAAGAACTCTGACAGATGTTGGTCTACTGCCAACGGAATCTGTCGGAGCTGGACAATGGGTCCTAACAATGGCTCCGCTTGCTTTAATTAGCTAATAACAGGAACTGCTCCTCTAAAAATTCCCAGCTCCGGCTGCTCCGGACTCCGCCTCTTCAAAGCTGCAGCCAGAAATTCTTAAGTTCTAAAGCGCTTGGGAGAGGAATTATTAAAAAAAAATCCCTTTAATAGAATTCGAAGAAAAGGAAAATGCATTTTCTACGCAAAAATGGTAAGATGATACAAAATGGTAAATAAACAATAATAGTTCTCGTTTATCTGTAGCTTTTTAAATTCGATTTTTTTATTTTTAGATAAGTTGAAAAGGAAAATAATATTATTTTAGTAAATGTAATGTTCATAAGCAAACTCATTTCCATTCACTTCCAATATTCGATTATTATCATGTTAATTTTTAAAATAAATGGAATTAGATGATTATAAACATTTTAACGATTGGGGATCCAAAAAGTACAGGTATATATGTACATACGTATTTCAATGTAATCAAATGAGTAGACAGTAGATTGCAGTTGCTTTAATAATTTATTTTTTATTTCATACAATGATGCTGGCATAATCTGGAAGCTTTAGTCAAGGATGTTCCCCATGACCGTAAGGCCTAGAATTCCAGTTGCTTGATTTCGTCAATGGCAGGGCAAGTGGTTGATGCAAATTTTAAATATAGATCAAAATTGCATTTAGAGCCTCCGTTGGAGCGTTTTACGTTTAGAGCCTCAGTTGGACCGAGGAGGCCCGCTGTACGTTGTGACCTTCCTAGACGTGTGGAGTGAGACTTCTCGCTTGAAGCTGTCCACCAAACCAGTGATCCATATAAAAGAATTAGCCTATTGATTGCAGTGTACAACCACAGTGTAAGTTTAGGACTCAGTCTCCATTTTTTTCCAAAGATTTTATGATTATAATTTCTTTGATTTTCTTTGAGAATATGATTTCTCTCCAGTCCAGTTTGGAGTCGAGAGTTATGCCTAGGTATTTCTCTTGCATGGAAAGTTCAAGATCCTGACCATGGAGCTTAGATGATTTAAACGGTTTATACTTATTTGTAAAAAGGACCAGCTCTGTTTTGGAACGGTTTAGCCCAAGTAGCAATTGTGAGGAGGAACTTTTCCGTAACCCAGCTATATACAGAAGCCGGAGACCAGTATGACCAGATCGTCGGCGTAGACCACGGCTTTATTTCCGGCGTTCTCCAACTGTTGCAAGAGCGAGATCTGCACCAAAGTCCATAGCAGCGGTAAAAATTACCCCTACTTGGGGTGTGCCTATGCTGACATGCTTGACGATACTACTATTGGCCAGTGGATCTTTCTTGTACGCAGAATTACAAGAATTCATTTTAGAAGAATGTTTTCGGCTCCTATGTCCCTGAGGGCCTCCTTGATAGCGGATGATGTAACGTTTTTAAAGAGAACGATCAATGAGGTTGGATCAATGAAATTGGATAGCTTATCGAACAGTTTACACCTAGGTAGTCGCCCAGAATGCGTTGTAGTACTTTCAGGAGGAAAGATGTAAGAGAAATTGGTCTGAAGTCCTTAGTTTCCTCTTGACCACGTGTCTTTGGGTATAAAAACAACTTGGATCTTCCTCTAGGTTCGTGTGTCTGGTTCGTGGCCCAGCTTAAGGCTGGATCTGAAGAGCATGGTTATAAAGGGAATTACTACACCCTTCGTTCTTTGAAGCAACACCTTTCAGATACCGTCTAGTCCAGAAGACTAACGGATCCTACGAATTTACAGTCTATTTTATTCTGTCCGCTGTCTTCAATTTTCTCAATATCAAGTGGGCTGACACTTTTTAACGTACCGTTTGCAGCCCGGGTGGTAGAGTCTAATATTAGAGCAGCCCGGGTGGTAGAGTCTACGTTAGAGCTACAGCTGATGGAGAGGCTAAGTTTGTCGTTGACAAGGAGATGGTTGTCGCTGTCGCCGTATCTTAGTATTTATTGAATTTTAAACTACTATAAACTACTATAGTATAGAAACTACTACTACTATAAACTACTATAGTATAGAAACTATAGAAACTACTATAGTATAGAAACTATAGAAACTACTATAGTATGTATTGGTATTTTAATTTCTAATGTTAGTTTGTTATTACTTTATTCGTTTCTGTCTTGCTGTTTCCTCTGTATTTTTTTTTATCGCCGTATCTTAGTATCTATTGTTGTTATGATATTTTTATACCCTACACCTTAAGGTATATTTACTTTGTCACGAAATGAGTAACGCATAGAAATAGAGACGATAGGTATAGAAAAGTATATATATTGTTGATCAGCGTGAGCTCCTGAGTCGATTTAGCCATGTCCGTCCGTCTGTCTGTCTGTTAAAACTAAGCTAGTTATTTTGTTTTAAAAGCTACTATTTCTACCGAGACGTAGCTAGGACTCATGGAGCCCGGGTGGGTTAATTAACTTGTAGCCCCAAAAATTCCTAGAATTCAATAAGTCAATACTTGATTTCCAAAACCGCTGCCCATGGCGGACCGCCACCCTCGCCCCACCTTAGCTACGCCACTGTATTTATACCCGTCTTTGATTAAATTATTATAATACAGTAGAACCTCGGTACTCCGACCAGTGTCTTATCCGGCGGCCCTTGTAATCTGACATTCCAAATACATATGTACGTATTACGGTAAAACTTCGTTAATGTGTGGTTGAACAAGTTGCAACGTGTTCACGGCGCCGTGACGTGCTGCTAGAGGCGTATCGTCTCTGTGGATTTGGATTGTTTTACATATTATCTTGAAATCGTATGTACATATGTTTTTGATTAACAAGAATATGTATGCTTGCGTTATTGACGTTTTATAATAAACCTTTTGTAATAGTGGAATGAATACAAATATATTATGTTGTTTGATTCACGAGGTTCCATTTCGTATAGTATCGATTTTATTCACCATTTGTATAATTTGCCGGATTACAAAGCACTTCTCTCCAAAAATTTCCGTTCTACAAGGGATTGGTGGCAGCACTTTAGAGTCTGACAAATTGTATAATCTGACAACGATTTGAAAAACAATTGTGAAGGGATTACCGAGATTCTACTGTAATTTATATAAGGTTCCTTATAACCATATATTTCCTCTCGTTTCAGTTTGTATTTCATTCTATAATATTATTGTTCTGCAATGAAAAATCGAAATAAATTAAAAATTTAAATAAATAAAACTACGTATTTCGTTCAATTAAATTTTTGCAAAACTTTTAGGTGTAGGGCTAAGATTCGGGCAGGCCGAATATAGGCCTGGTTACTCTTACTGATTTTTAATTTAATTATTATAATTTTTTTAATGATCGTTCTTATATATAATTGTATGTACTATAAAAGACTTTGGTTTTAGTGTACATTTTTGTTAAATAAATTAATAAAAATAAATAAATAAAAGTTAACTGCGACCGCTTGCCCAAATCACACTTCCATATGTGATGATGGGCCCCACAATGGCAGTGTACATTTAGCGAACAATATCTGGGTTCGGGTCCCAGGATTTTCCGGCTAGGACTTTCCTGCATACTAGTAGCGATTTCGTGGCTTTATTTACTATTGTTTCAGAGACTTTATAAAGTGAAGAACAAGGGACCCAACACTGAACCTTGAGGAACACCACGATTCAAGGTTATCGATAGTGACATAGCCCCGTTATTACAAACCTTTTGCTTACGATTGGACAGATCCGACTTCATAAGGGTCATAGCAGACAAGGAAAACCCAAAAATATGCGACAACTTAGATGCAGGAATTTCATGGTTAATCGAGTCAAAAGCTTTGGAATGATCAAGGAATTAGATTTCACTTGCTTTACAACATCACATAAGGAATAAGCTTAGCAGTTTTCCACACATCAGGGAAAATGGTATTGAAAATGTGCGGGATAATTGGTAGCTGCCATGATAGCAGCAGCTTTAAGAATACTGGGTTTATACCATCAAGTCGGACTGCATTCGATTTAACTTGCACTAAGCTCTTTAGAATTTTATAACGATCTAAAATAAAATGTAGCACTTTTTAAGGAACAGCTATTTTGTTTTAAATAGGGGTTGGTGGTAATCCGCGAAGTACCAGTTCAAAAAGCTCTAATTAAGCTCGTTGCAATCAAATCTATACTGTTAGACGACGATGCAACGGTATTATATTACCGACTAAACGTGCTTGACTTCAAGTCTGACTTGGATGCAGTTGCTGAGATATAATACTGGCATTTTACTATACTAACAGATTTGATAATATCTCTCTTGAGCTGAGCAAGAGAAAAACACAGAAAGCCTGCAACGCTTCCACCGCTTTAACGCAGTGTCACGACGCTGTGTCAAATTTTAATGTAGTTAGCGAACCAAAGCGTATGAGGTTTATTCAGAAACTATGTTCTTTCAAATACATGTATGTATAACATTTATATTTCACCGCATCCATTTTTCTCAGTGCTGAGAGAAAATTTGGCGAACACACACTTAAAATTTGATGGTGTGGACCAAAGACTACAAGACTGGAAACTCTTTTTTCGCTTTGAATGTGTTGGTGAAATCAGGCTTGGGTGTCGTAGATTACAAAAACAAAACGCATGTAATTTTGACAATTCGGGAACAAATTTTGACAGTCCGGGAATTTGTTTACAAAATATTTTGAGAGAGGAATGCCACTCTTGTTCTTCTTCACAGCAATAAGCCAGAAATATGATTTTTCAAATACGTAAAAAAGACCAAGGAGCCAGTTTGAAAAGCAACGCACGTTTCTAGAAATGTACATGAAACCTTTTTAAGTCTTATAGTTGCACAATATTGAATATTTTGCAAGTAAAACGAAGTTAAAATTCATAAAAATTACTCATTTCACAAATTTAGTCAGCTGTTTTTAACCTACCACGCGTATTTTTAGCCGAAAGAGATGCCAACGTATTCAACATGTTTTGTTGAATATTGATCTTTGATTTAGTTTAATATTCACTGAATTGTGACTTTAGTTCTTTTGGTCTTTAATTTAAACGAATTTAATTTTAAATGCATGAATTGAGAATTTCTTTATGTTTAATTAATTTTAATTTAAATAAATGAATTGTAAATTTATTTGTGTTAACACATTTTAATTTAAATAAAAGAGAAATGAAAAATTACAAAAATAAATATGTTTACATTACTTTTTAATATTTCCAAACAGCTTAGAAATCGTCAAAACCTCTAGAACTTATAAATGGAAAGTAGTTTTTCTATTAATGTTTACTTAAAAACCAAAAAAATAATTAGTAATAAAGCTGTGTCATTGGTATCCCTGCCACTAACTCACCCCATCATTTTGTGGCGGTGTGGTAACAAAGCAAAACGATTTACATTTTCAGATATCATGCTTTGTGATAGCCTGTTTTAGCTTGTAACAAGTCGGCAATTTCACCATAAAATTCACATACACTGTATGTGAACACGCGGACGGACATTTTTTTGAGCTCTCTCACGAAATAAGAGGAGTTTCCAGTCTTGTAGTCTTTGGTGTGGACATCACTGGATTAGAACTAGGAACTTTACTTCTGAGTTGACATTAATTATTGAACCGTTCAGACTGGTATCATGCATACGCTGCAAGTTTCATTTTCTGGTGAACGCTATTATGGTGGTTTTTGGGTGGTTGATGTTTAGTCCCATTTTGATAAACTATTCCTTCGTAATTACTAGGCCGTTCCGCACTAAGTCGCACAGCGTTTCCTCAAACTTTCCTCTAGCCACAATTACAATATCGCCTTCATATCCGACTCATTCAGTGCCATTACTTGTAAGAGTGGTGACCTTTTTCCTCCAAGGCTTCTGACACAGCCCCGTGTGAGGTGTTGTCAAAAGCTCCTTGTTGTTTCATGTAGTCAATTATTAATTAATAATTCTGCATCAGATATCTCATCGTAAAAATCGGTCAATTTTCGTACAATATTTTTTAAATCCTCCATTTTTGGTGAAGGCAAAACACTTGTGTGGATAATTTCAAACAACTTCCGTCAAATACGAGGATAAAATATCAGTAAAATGGGAAAATCGGGTGTGTCGTTCATACAACTAAATATATTCCATGGGTATAACTGAATAATAACTGAAATAACTCTTGGTGGATTTTCAATATCATCCCACAGAAGAATAAAATATCTCTGTTTAGGTAAGTGAACGGGTTCAGGCCTTCCACTGAACTTTGAATTTTGGGCCATATATATGTAGATGTCAACATTGTAAAACACTTACTTGGTTGGGTGAAAAGAGCTTCTTTCTCCAGCAAAAAATGAAATCGAAATTTATATATAGAAATGATAATTTTACTAGAAATTTTCCTTATTATCTATACGCTTATCCTTTTCATAGTTTCTCCATATGGCATAGTAATTTCGCGATCTTCTGTTCAGGTATCACCCCTCTTGTTGAAGAAATATAAAATAATACATCATATCATACCATATGATACAATATGTATATTATATACAAGGGCGGTCTGATAAGTAGTTAGCTTACAAAAGAAAAACGAACATTTTGGAAAAGTGGTGAATTTTTTCAGGTTATCCTCCGTGGTAGCCGTTTTCGGGGCACCTGGACGTGGCTTATCAAAAACCGACGTGCGACCACGTTGAAACTTGTTAAACCAATTTTTGACGGTCGCCATCGAAGAAAAGAGTTGCCGTACACAGCATCCAAGCGCTCTTTTATTTTCCTTCCAAAAACAAGAATCGAATCATTGACCGATATTGCTCTTTTTCCATTTTTCTAAAATACGACATACCCGCTTCCACACCCGAAATTTTGAGAGTAGCTGTCTACCACGATGTTCTACATGGCAGTAAATTGCGATCGTGGCGACCATTGGGTGGTGAGGCTAAGTACTAATCGGACCGCCCTCGTATGTATAATATAATATCTAATATTGTATATTATATATGCAAATAGATTTTCTAGTTTTAAGATTTTTCGAATATTATATTGGTATGTAAAACTTATTAGACAATACGGTTTTTTACTTGTGCTTAGCAATAAAAAGTAGTATTTACCTACGGGTGCCAGCCCAACGAAGGTTAAAAGTGGGCCGGGCCGCCTGGTTACGGCACTTGTCTGTGTTCATGTTAAATTTCTGAGCTAGCTCTGTACTTTCGCCAAAGAGTATACATTCATAAAGAGATTGCATGAAACATATGCTGGCAACATTCGTTTCTTGTGTTTGACGTTAAGGCCGGGCAGAGCGCTGGTCAAAGCATAGCAGAGAAAAATCATGTATACATTTGTGAGTTCCAAAGGCATAAGAAGAGTTGAGGTACAGCAATCGTTTTGCATTTGGAACGTGAAGAAAAACACTTGATGGATTTTATGGTTAGCAATCTATGGATGAGAGGCAAGGAGACAATTCGTCTTCCTGAACGTTTTATTTTTATACAGATAGAAATCGTATGCAAGCGTCTGAATAGAATTCCTAAAATTATATTAATATCATTTTATATTTAGTATCGTACTTAACGCTAGGACATGTCTTTGAGGTTTTTCATTTATACTGGAGTTATTTATTTAATCTATCGGAAACTTTGAAATAAGTTCTGGTTATATTATGGCACTAATTTTATTAGATGTACATTAAGGTGATCCTTAGCTATAGGGGCCAACAATTTTTTTGAGTTCTTATACCCTACACACGAAGTGATTAGGGTATATTCATTTACTGCTTCCGTTTGTAACGCATTAAAGGACGCGTGACAGGTATAGAAAAGTATATATATTCTTGATCAGCATCACCTCCTGAGTCAATTTAGCCATGTCTGTCCGTCTGTCTGTCTGTCTGTCTGTGGAAATCATGATTACAAGAGAACGAATGGAAATATCTTCCTCAAACTTGGCACGAATATTGTCTATCATTAGAAACTCATCGTTATTGAAAATGGGCAAAATCGGTCCATTACCACGCCTACTTTTTATAGTGAATATAAATTCATTCATGCTTATAGCTCAATTTCTCAGCTTGTAGCACGATTTTACAGTTGGAATTTTTGATACAGGAAAACGATTAGAGATATTTTCATCAAATTTGGCACGAATATTCTTTGTCATCACAGGCTATTTGAGATTGAAAAGGAAAAAAATTGGAATATTGCCACACCTAATTTTTAGATAAACGTGCGTAGGGTATATGAACTTCGGCCAGGCCGAAGTTAACACTCTTTCTGATTTTTCTTACCCTCTTAAAGGTTAGTGATGACATGATAGTAGGTCAGAAAATGATATGTGGGAAATTTCAGCGATGTCGGACAACGGAAACCCGTGCCGCATTTAATCGAAGCCATAGTAGTAGTGTAGAAAAATACATTTTTCAAAAATATAATATTTCACATATTTCCGAAAAATATAAAAGCTATGAATCTGAGTTTTTGTGACCGTTATTCCTCTTGTGTTTCGAGGCAGTCGTATTTTTGTATATTATATACATATGTGTACATACTAATATAATACGTACATTACATTATAAATAACATAACATTATATTGTCTAAGGGTCTAAAGCAATGCTGTCCACGCCATAAGCACGCGTGCTAATTTTTTCTCTCGGCTATTCACATGTACACGACAAAAGCCGTCAGGTTTTCACACCGACACTAGCGATCGTTCGTATCAAGTGAGTCAGTCGATGTGCAGACTCCAAGCAAGCAAGGTCGTGCCAGACTATTTTATGATTGCACTGAGCAAAATGTTTAATAAGAAATGGGAGAATCAGTATTTTTTCTTCGAAAATTAAATAAATCGGTTTAAAAGTATTATTGATATTGAGGATATTATTGAGAAATACTAAACTCAATTTCATTGCTAAATCATTTGATTTATTTAAAGTGTAACAACCCCCAAACAACAATCTTCTCAGTGTACCGCGCAGAGACAATTTTTCCGCAAAACAACCCCTCTCAACGCTTCACACATGCCCACAATATGTTTGTATAAGTTTTGGCCAGCACTGGTCTAAAGATTTAAACTGCTGTATATAAATTTAAATAATTCAAAATTTAAAAGTGAATCTAAAATATCCTCAAATATTTACAGGCTAACAAAAAATGTAATAAGAAGAACAAGAAAATAAGACTTCAACTTGTGCGTGGCCGCACGAAAAACGGAATTTCTTTCAAAAACTCAAAACCCAAAAATGAAAACGAATCTGAATAGACGGACAATTTTCATGATTTGTTATTGTGAAAGAACAAGAAGAAGACGAATAGCCTCGTTGCCCCTCATCACACGCTGAAATCCACAAATCGGTTAATTCTTTCGCTCACAATTAATGTGACTTCGATGAACTCTTCAGCGAACGAATATCACACTGAAGACTCTTTGTTTTCACAGAGTATTTCACGCTATCTAATTCCCAGCTTATTTTCTAGTCGTTGAGATTGCATGGCATAATTTGTATAGTTAAATTAATGGGGCGGTTAACATCCATTTTTCGATCTGATACATTAAATCTGGCAATAGAATTTCAAGTTCAGATCTGGACTACTGAGCTGAAAAATTAATCTCTCAAATCAGATATAATAATGCCATGATTATGTCATGATTGAAAAATGGTCAATGGTCAATGGCAGTGGCCCGATTTCCTCAATTTGCGATATGAAATAACCCTACATAACGGAGAATATTCGTGCCGAATTTCATGACGACGTTTCTACGCGCTCTCATGTAATAGTGGTTTTTGTCATCAGTGGGCTGACCACGCCCATTTTGAGGATTATATTTCGGTATGAAACTGTGGACTCGGGAATAAAATGTCAGTTTAAAATACACTCTACAAGCGACAAATTGAGCTAAAAGCATGGATAAATTCATATTCGCTTTAAAAAGTAGGCGTGGTACCGGTCCGATTTCCCCATTTTCAATCCCAAACAGTTTATGATGACAAAGAATATTCGGCCAAATTTCATGACGATACGATACATGAGGAGAATGAAATTTCATCCTTTCATTCTCCTGTAATCGTGATTTCAAGGCAGACGGTTCGCTTACCGTGCATGCGGTATACGCCCAAATATTTATGGTACTGTGAGCTCTACTAGATATGCGGTAAATATGGCATAATTTTCGATCAAGAATTATTACATTTGTAGCAGCTTGGCTTCTATTCCATTTTTGTATGATAGAAAAAGTTTCACATCATCAGCAAACATTAGTACAAATCCATTTATAAAATGTCGATGGAAGATCATTTCTAAAAACCCAGAATAGCAACCTCCTTAAATGGCGCCCTTGCGGAACACCAGAAGGAACCGCAAAATCGTTCGATGTGGTATTGTTAAACACCACCATTTCAGTACAAGAAGAGGTTTAAGAGAGCGAAATAGCTTCAACTTTAAAAAAAGATTATGAATAACTAGATATAACTAAGATAACTAATAGATAACACCTGTTTGCTTAGAAAGTTTAAAATTACTGATGATGGTTAATTTTGTTGTAGTAGATTTTCCTCCATCTGGTTGATTTTAATATCTTCAATGAATTTCGAACAATCTGCATATCAAAAAAACGTAGACTATAAATCCCGAGGAAGTGGTGACAGGGGATTTCGCTGAACTACAGTTACTCGATGCTGGATGAATAAGTATATTTGAAAAAGTCCACAAACAGATTGCAAATACTTCCACAATCACTGGATTCATATTGATCTACCTTCATAACTGACGGAAATAGCTTCGATACAGCTTATCGATACATAAAAAAGAAATCTCGCTGAAGAACGAGTTACAAAAAGTTCACATTTGTACAATTTATAATGCTTTGTTTTCAAAAATGTATTCTACAAGACTAAAAAAAAGTTATTTGTAATAAATGTAATACGTTGTTATCACCTGATGGATGTACCACAGATGGATGATTATGAATCAGTTTTAACAATTAAACCCAATTTTTAATTCAGAAACCCAAATTACATGAAAATCTCTATTGTTAAGGTAGGAAGTTAACCGCTCTAAAAACGAGGAACGAAATGTCGTTTTAGATAACTTAAGGATAATATGAGAGTGTGGTAATTTATCAAATGCTTTTAAAATATCTGAATATATGTACAACCTTAACATAGCAATGTTCCTGAATAGCATCAATATAACATTTAATGAAAGCACTAAGACATATTGTACTCGACCTTCTAGGATAAAAAGCATGCTTTCATAGAATAATAACAAATAAATTTTCAAAAATATTATTTTTCCAAAGACCTTCGAAATATTAAATAATTTGGCTATATCTATGTATATCCTGATTTTTAATGTGTTATATTCCTGATTTAAAAGTAGGTAGAACATGATAGTTTTTACAGGATATATTATATGTATAAGAAAGTTGGACTTTTTCATTAGCTCTCCTACAATGTCTTCTGCATATATTACTTTAATAAAATAAAATATATGTACCCCAATTAGGTGTTGAAATGTTAACCAAACCTATTTTCTAGAGTTACTTAATAGAGTTAATTAATAGATTAAATTTTAGTGATATGTTGAATAAGATTGGATAAAAACTCAGTTTCTGTAATACAACAGCAGCTCTTCGCAATGGTTTTCCAAATACTTTTTCCTGTTTTGCAATGCTTCTACTTTCTTGTCAGATTCGGAGAATTGATTCTGGAAAAAGAAGAGTTGGTTTCCTTGTACCCAATGAATATAAAGATAAAGACTTCTGAACGGATCTGCATTATGTTTCATTTCCGGCAGCCTTTGATTAGATAATAATATGCCAACGATATAACAACTTTTGAGAAGTTGTCTAGATTTTGAAGAGATTATAAACCATGTTAAAATAACTTCACATTGCGAGTATTTATTTACAACATTTAATTTGATATAGATTTTCTTGTAATCATATTGTCGCCTTCGGGTATGGGGTAGAGAAGGGTAGAACTATATTTGAGTGCGTTGGTATATTAGCATCAGGAAAGCTCGAAAAGGTTAACATTTTTATTTGATAAAATATGTGCTTGTGTCTAAATGCAGCTGCCTCCTTAGTAATCGTTGACCAAAGACCTCCCAACGCATGAACATAACTAAATGAACAAATATACAATGCTGTTTGCAAATATTGTTGCAGTGTTTGTACAATAAAAAGAATAAAAGTAAAACACAAGTGATGCTAAAGGGAGACCTTCCGAAAGCATCCCCTTTCAATGGCTGCCAAGTAAAACAAGCAAAACGCAGACAAAATACATTGATACATACATATGCAAACATAAACTGAATCCATACATTAAAAGCGAGACAACCTTTCACGGTTATGCTTTTATGGGCATATATGAAAACAGGGTAAGTGCGAATATGCGTGAATGACATGAATCACTTTTTAAGTGACTACCAGATCCCCGGGGAGTGAAGGACTAAAAAAAAATCGAGGGATCGGGGTGTGGTAAGCGGAATACGAAAATTCACTCTTGCAAGGAAATTGTTGAAGAACGATAGTTTTGGGCCTTGGAGCAAAGATGCAGCTTAAAAAATAAACCTAAAGCAGCTTAAAAAATAAGAGCGTTAAAAGTAGGAATTTGGTAATCTTTCAGACATACAAAAATTATGTGAAGTCTGCTTCGGCTGGCTTGAAAAGTACGTATGAGAGGACAAACGGTACATTACGGCCAACATTGAATGTCATTCACTTTAAACTAATAAAGTGGCTTCGAGTGAATATACCCAGATGTCCTTTCTCAATTGTGGCTGCAAGATGTGGGATCACAATAATTTAAATTTCTCGGTACAAAAGTCAGGGGTAGGTCCCGCCTTTTATGCTGAGTTATAAGTCGAATAGTATAAACAAGTGTGTATTTTTCCCAATTGCTTTGTTTTATGCATCGAAGGCCAACTGAGGACTTCAAAATTTGATTATTTTAATAATACGCTGCAGAGGGGAGGCTTCAATCCACACGAGGGTTAATGAAATACAGGCTTTTTGAAAAGTGTGAATTTTTAACCAGAACAGCAATTTGACTCTGTAACAATTGCCGAATTAAAGGGTCGAACCCGACATGTCACCGCCAACCCCAACTTGACTGAGCTTCCTGCTGCTACTGAGCAGTAATTATGATTATAAAATTATTTAGAAATTATCTGGTTACTTCGACAAAAGCGCTGACATATGTGTTCGTTGTGTTGGAAAATTAAGTCATTTCGGTGTTAATAATGATGACATATGATTGCCGATACTGCCTGGCGCCGTTGTTGTTAAGTGAATAACACTATTTGTCATTTTTATTTTTTATTCTTGGATTATATTATTCTTGAAATTGTTTGCACTTGCTTCTGGGATTGATTCTTTCTATTGGTTGCAGTCATGTGCAAACTGCTCAGAACGGTTCAACCCGGGACGGTGGTGTTTAAATGAGTTGCATTAAATTTGTTAGCAGACCATTAGTTTCAGCGAATGACATGATATCCATCTGTTTTGATATTGTTTCAAATCTGTCTACTGTTCTTGCACTGGAAATCATGAAAAGGGTATAGGTTAAGTTTCTTCTGCTTTTAGGCAATGAAAATAGGCGGTACGCAAAACAGTTAATCATCTAAGCACCGCTTCACTTAAAGTGCAGGGAAGCTCGGTGTCGGTCTTTAAGTAACGTATGTATGTATGTAATTTGTAAGGAGCTAAAATAACACTCTATTCTGCGCAATTTTCAGGTTAAATTAAAATTTAAAATATACCAAATTGTTGTAAAATCACTTATCATTTAATTGCCAATATGTCATTTAAAATCAGATTTTCATTCTGTTTAAAAATATAGCACCATATTTATTTGATTTTAAATCATATGTCTGCCGACAATTGTATGTATCCATTGAATCGAAACGAGTTGTTATCTTCGAATGACCCCAGCGAAAGATATAGCTCTTACAATTGGAAGCTTATCCTTTCATTTCACACAGACAAATGTAGGATTATATACACCAAATACGTTTGAATGTATGTATATAAAACAGTAACGATTCTGTGCACCCATGAAACAGTATAAATAATGCAGCTCGCAAACGTATATGGAAAGGGAAGATGTAAGTCGTTTAAAACCCCCAATTGAACGGTTCACCATTTCTTAACTCAAGGGCGGGTAAGAAAAATCTAATAAATTGTATTTCATGGTACTCACATACAAAAATCTATTTTACGGCAGTCAAACTCATGAAAGCCAAGCTCACAAAAGAGCATACAGATTTTCACAAGTTTTCAAAGGGATGACGAAGTATTTTTAGAGAAATGGTCAGCTGAAGGTGAGGCATTTAGCATTGGGTAAAAAGGAGCGAGGAGAAAGCTTAAGACCAACGAAGAAGAATATAAGAAGTTTGGAAATAAACACTGAACGCATGACGTTAGCCTCTTAGATACAAACGATATATACATATGTATATCCAGGAGTTAGCGAAGGAAAACATTAATTTTGTATATAAATTGTGAGGTAGCTTATAGAGGTTTCTAGTTTTATTTAGAGGTTTTTTTTAGCTTATAGACTTATATGTACAGTTTCATTTGGTTTTAAAAGAACGTACATTATAGAAAACGTGGCCACGTTGATATAATACCGGAAATGGTGTTATATTGTATTTGCCCTATATATAATAATGAATGATTTATTTACCTTTGGCGGCTCTGGTCTCCTGTGAATTCATCGCCATAAGGTAAGACATAATCGCTGACGGTCTGGTGCCCGAAGGATGAGGCGGAGCCCACTAAGACTACGTGGAGAACTCAACTGCAATCTATATCATGCTGTGATCATATTCACATGTAACACCCGGGCGGTAGGTGGACCAGAGATCTGACAAACATTGCGCCAAAGTAGAATCAAGGTATGATGCTGCAACACTTTGAGGAGACACTCTCTCGCAGGGTTAAGCGTCGCTCCTGTAAAGTGACTACCACATTTTTCCCACGATCGATGTTCTCAGGAACAGACGTGAAAATGGAAAGTCCGTCAAGGACTCTTTTCTGATACCATTTGCCTACCATACAATGCGCCAGAACCGCACCCGCCTCACGGTGGTTGCAAAATTAAATTCATCTGTCAAAAATCGATAACTTTTGTTCGAATCGGAATTTCTTAATGCGGTTTCTTACAGTCGATATAGAAATGTTGATATATCTCATTGGCCTAAATTCCGATAGTGGAGTTAAAGTCAAGGATTTTTATTATAAAGTAACGTTCTTAGTTTAATTTTTATATATAAGTAAATAAATAAATACATAATAATCAAATATATTGGGCTGGCAAGAAAGAAGTTTCGGTTTTCACAATAGATAGCATTATGTTCGTTTTCTTACTCTTCTGTCAATTTTTTTATTTTTTTCTTTTGAGATTTGACAGCTGACACTTTCGTGTTGCTTTGAATATGGAGTGCAAAAATCAACATTTTCGAGAGATTTTACTTTTTTATTTTCGTAAATGCAAGAAAGTGGCTGAGGCTCACAGAGAGATATGTGAAGTTTATAGTACTGATTGCTTAACAGAACGCACATGCCAGAATTGGTTTAAAAAATTTCGTTCTGGAGATTTTTCACTCAAAGTGACCAACTTTCCGGTCGACTTTCTGAAGCTGATGATGACAAAATTCGTGAACATCATGAATATACATACTATATACTTGCTATGTTTACCACGTCTCCTTTCATGCATTACAAACGGAAGAAAAACGTAACTATAGTTATCCCTTCGTCTGTAGGGTATAGAAAAAAACTTTTTTTTATTTGTACATACATCAAAGTCAAAATGAAACTGATCCTTGTTTCCGATATTCAGTTCAGTTGTTATTTTCAAGCACAAGGCAAAAATAATTTAGTACAAACTGTATGATTATAGTATGTTTGTAAAGTGAAAACAATAAGTATAGGAGTAAATTAAAGATATATGTCTAATAATATAATATATTTATGCGTGAATCCACTTAAATAATCCTAACTAGGTTTTATTATCTTTTACCGTGTACCATTCAAAGATTGATGAAGGATATATTATTAATATCTTTAAGCTAATCCGAAAAACAGAAAAAATTCAAAGACAATTTCGATTACGATTTCAAGAATGTTATCATATTTTCTGAAATATGGAATTTTATGATACGAGTATACTGATGATTTTTCAAAATAAGTTGCTTTTTTAAAAATTAGTACCGCGTGCCACGTATTATAACACTTTGAAAATTTATTTTTTAAAACATAGAATTCCATTTTACATTATCTGCTATAAAGATGCTTAAGTTTTATATTTGAAATAAGGGTTGCTTTGCTCCATTTACGAGTATACATTGAAGACAATCCGAAGATAAAACCAGAAGGAGTGTTAACGTTCATATACTCTACACCGCAGGATAAATCTATATTCGTGCAAAAATTGGATTAAGATATTCGTTCACCTGTAATCCGGTGTTTGTTGAAGACAGTAGACTGGATAAAAGTTCAACTTCTAATTCTTTCTACACGTTGAGAAATTAAGCTGTAAGCATGGTGCATGGATATTCACTATAAAAAGCAGGCGTGGCAATGGTCCGATTTTACCCATTTTCAATACCAATGAGTCCCTTTATTCGTTGTCTTGTAATCGTGATTTCCACAGACGGACAGACAGACGGACGGACGGACAGACGCACGGACAGGGCTAAATCGATTCAAGAGTTGAAGCTGATCAATATATTTATATTAATATACTATATGTACATATATACTTTTATATACCTGCCACGCCTGCATTTAATGCGTTACAAACGGAAGCATAAAGTAATTATAACCTCATCACTTCGTGTGTAGGGTGTAAATAAATTGCATCTAACTGTTGAGAGGGATATAAAATAATATTCTTAAAATATAAGTGTAAATATTTAATTAAAAAATGTTTTAATTTCTTTAAAAGACATTTTCATCAAAAGAAAAAAAATTTCTGACTGACAGACTTGAATACTCACGTTGACACAAATTATAGTCGTTTCCACACAGCCACATAGGTTTATTTATGTTTAAATTGAATCACCACGTGAGACAATATGTCATGGCCTTCCATCTTAATTTGTCAACTCAAATCTACCAATTTAGCAATCGTTAATTAATCACTAGACAATGTCGTTCGCTTCTGGTTTCAGAACACTGAACCCCCATGATATATTTTTATACCCTACACCCTAAAGAATAGGGGTATATTAACCATTAAGGGATATAGAAAAGTATATATATTCTTGATCAGCGTCACCTCCTGAGTGGATTTAGCCCTGTCCGCCCGCTTGACTATCTGTCTGTACACCCTTCTGTCTCTCTAAATCACGATGACGGGAGAACGAGAATCGTCATGAAATGTGGCACGAATATTCTCTCTTATGTGGATATAAGTCTTAGATATATGGATATAGAGAATAAGTAAATATTAATGCATCCATATTGCGAGCAGAATTTTTTAGCTAGTAGCTAGTATCTAGTAGAAATAATGTATCAGAGAAAATCGGTCAAAAACAAATGGGCATGATCCGCACACTGAATTAAACTATAAATTTATCCTATGGGTGTAGGGTATATGACTTTCTTCTAGCCTAACATTTGTACTTGTTTACACTACATTCGAGTTCTTAAAATCGATTCGGAAGCCAGAGAAGTTTTTTCGAATTTTTTGCAACCGGGCTTTGCTGGGCTTTTACAATATTTGTAAACTACAAGATAAAACTCAATATATTAATACCAATTAAATATTAAATCAATGAATTTGCATACATTTGATCGATCTAATACTCCAACTACTATCTTCTATTTATTTTAAAATAAGAAAAACAAATAATTGCAGGATAATGTCTTTAGTTTACTGAGTTTACTCATACTTCGGGAAGACAAACTTGTCTTCTACTGTATTCCGTTTAGAATTTCTTGTGGGTGGGTGTATGTGTAAGCGTGTAAAGGTGTAAGGGTTAAATATTAAGCGCTTATATGTATGTACATATATATATATATATATTCACTTTCATCACCACTACCGTGAAACTCCACCAGAGGTATTTTTTTTGAACACCCTTCTACGAGTTTTTGCATAATTCGTCACACATAAGGGTGATTATCAAATTTACGGATTATGATTTCACAATAAAGCACTCAGCAGGATACAAGTACAATAAACCCATTTGATTCAGATGTGTGGTAATCTAAACTAAACCAGTAAGAAAGCTATATTCGGCCTGGCCGAATCTTAGATACCCTACACCTAAAAGTTTTAAAAAAAGTGCCGAAGCTAGGATGGGGCGGGGGTGGCGGTCCACTCTGGGCGGCACAATGTCGGGGGCGGCAGTTGTGGAAATCAAGTATTGACTTATTGCATTCTAGGCATTTTTGGGGCTATAAGTTGATTAACCGTTCCGGGCTCCATGAGACCTAGCGACGCCTCTGTATAAATAGTAGGCGTGGTTATTACCTTTTTCAAAAAAAAATAACTAGCTTAGTTGTTTTTATAATTGTGTTCATTTAAACTTTATTTCCGTGGTAATAAACTTTTTTTCATACTGCTATACTGTATATGTAGTGTAAAAGTGGGCGGACCGCACCCAGTTTTGATGTAATAATGTTTTTTTGTAAAACAAGTTGTTATCTAAAGTTTTATTCAGGAAGTTTATATATTTAACAATATAACCCTCTTTTGCCTGTGTAATCTAAAAGTGGGCGGATCACGCCCATATTTGGCACATTCACGGAAAATGCTACTCTATACCCAGGAATGAAATTTTGTTGTAATAGCTCAAAAACGAACGCTGATATCACATTTTTCATAAAAAATAGGCGTGGCCGTGGACCATTTTCAATACCAACCTGCCCACCACATAAAACAATATATCTGCAAAGTTTCATCACGATATCTTCATTGGTTCTCCTGTGATCGTGATTTCAACAGACAGACAGACAGACAGACAGACAGACAGACAGACAGACAGACAGACAGACGGACGGACATGGCTAAATCGACTCAGGAGGTCACGCTGATCAAGAATATATATACTTTTCTATACCTATCGTCTCTAGTTCTATGCGTTACACATTTCGTTACAAAGTGAATATACCCTTACCTTAAGGTGTAGGGTATAAAAATTTGATAAATTTGGTTTTACGAACTTATTTCTGATTTAGTTATGTGTAAAATTCTGTTCAATAGGTGGCTATGCATTTGGTTACAGTACTTAATAGTAACACAAGATCAGTAACTGGAGTCATCGGTCAATATTTCGTTTGTTTTAAAATATATACATATGTTGCCGAAGATTAAATACTCTTCCACACACCCTCGTATTCTCTATCGCGTATGGACAAATGCCAGGTCCACACCCTTCTTTGAATGAGTGTATAGTATTTATGTACAGGTATATCGTTAAAACATATATTAGATGACAAGTATTTTCGCCATACACTTCACATACTCAAACATACCGAGTAGCACTTATTTCACTTTTGAGCTCTTATGAGTACAGATAATGTAAAACGTGGCGACCACATTCATTTTTATGGAGGAGCTTAGAACTTACACCAATGTCATACGAGTATATACAATATATGCCCTGTATGCTTTCCAAAAATGATTACTTTAGTTTTTGTACAAAACGTAGCCGACTTATGACCGATTTCGTCCATTTATAATCCCAAACACATGGAGTACGTTTCCTGAATTCATTCAGATATGTATATTAAGTTTCTATCAAATCTGATTTTTACAGACAGACGCACAGACGGAAAGGGCTAAATCCACTCAGGAGGTGCTGATCAAGACTATATGTGAATACACTTCTTTATTTGCCACGCCTCCTTCTGTGCGTTATAAACGAAGGGGCATTTAATATACCCCATAACCTTCGGGAGCAGGGTATAATTATTCCTTCAAGGGTTCGCCATTTTGAATTTAAAATTGGTTGGCATCGAAATTGAAATCAGCAACCCTTACAACATATGGATTTAATTTTATATATTCATACGTATTCTACAAAAGTACTTAAATATGAATTTAAACCATCCCCAATACAAACATTATCGTGAACACGTATGACCTGTGTGTAGAACAATTGCTATGTGTTGTATAACGGTATTAAACTATAAGAAATTTGAATAAATGTTATGTACATGAAAATTGAGCGTGAGGTAGTGTGGATGGTTTTTTAGTGAGCAATAAGAATTGCTTGCCTAACTGAAATGTGAATGAAATAAAATAACATGTACGAATATTAGCACAAAAGTAAACAGAAATTACTTCATAAATATTTATGAATTCTAATAGTGTCCACAAAATCGTTTGACGCATTTCTCATTCTGAATTATCGTGGTTTTTAAACGTTGGTTTTATATTACTCTTTGTTACACGTATTTATTTGGTATAATTTTACCATAGTTACTTATGCATACAATTATATGCATAGTTACATATGAGATACCATCAAAATTAAATGTTCTTAGTTTAAATGAATGTAAACCACAGATAAAGAAAATTGATAGGAATGCTAATAATGAAATGCTAAAATTATGTAATAAAAAAATCTACATACTTGTAATTTAGCGTTTTGATATATAATGAATCACTAAAAGTTGTATTATTGGTTTAACCCGGTGATTCCCAAACTGCCAGCCGCGGCTCCCTCGGGAACCGCGATATACTGTAAATATTAAGTCTTATGAAATAGTAACACTTATATTTAGTTAGTTAGTGCCAGGAAATGTAGTCTGTCTATCACATTTCAGACTACTCTCATATTGATTGGTTTTAAAGGAGCTGCTACAAGTAATCTCTACAACTAACATAGCTGCGGGTCTAAAAAGTCTGTGTACCTCTGGTTTTAAAATTCTATGGCCACAAAGCCGCTTAACTCGAGTTATTGGCACTATTAAATTGAGTTTAATCTTATTTCAGTATTTTTTTATAGTTCTAGCAATTTTATTATATTTAGAAATTATTCTATAAAAAACATATAGCCTAAGTTGAACTTAGGCTTAATATAGTATGTTCAACTCAAGTTTAGCTTCAAATATGTTTTGGAATATTTCAACATTAATTCCCTATTAGTCATTCCAGCATTAAATTTTGGATTTGGAATGATACCCTAAATCGAGATAACGCATTTGTTGTGCACAATCTTAAATTTCTCAATTAAGAATACATCCCTAAGTTCATTTATCATTATTGTACTACATTTCGTTATTTGGGACTAACAGCCTAACTCAACCTAATCTTTCCTAATTTATAAACTCGCGTAAGACATAAAAATAAATGTTACGTTTGTTCACTTGTGGGGGGAAAATACTTGGAGGCAAATTTTTCCTCACAACATTTTTTTATTTAATTAAATTTTCGTTTTGAATAAGCCATTATTTTGTATTGAATTATTTTATAATGAATTGATATTATAATATTAAAAAAAAAGAATTTAACCTAAATAAACAATTATTTAGTAATAGAAGTTTATGTTGCGTAGTTTTAAGAAAGTTTTATAAATTAGTTTGTTTAAGTGTAAGGCATAGACGGAGGTAGACCCACACATCTATGCATAAACCGGTTTTCCGATTCCGAAAATATGAGCTCACACCGAAGGGGAGAGAAGGTTGAACACGGCATCATATTCACCCACTGTCATGATATATTGTAAGAGGGAGCAAGAGGAATATAATATCATTGGCATGGAAGTTCAGAGACAAAATCGCTCTGGTGCGATAAGATGAAAATGTATAAAGGGCAGCAACCTCGAACCTTCGTTCTTCTTTCACGTAATGAACTCCAACGAGTGCGGAACTATTGTAGGCATATAACGAAATCAACGGGAGGTTATTTTGGATGAGTCTTGTGAATTTGTACAACGAACGTAACTTTAGAAAGTACAGTCAGACTAGGACGTGACGAATATCGGTGAAAGTCTCTGGCAGCTGCAGACTTGCTCTGTTGTTCAAGTTTCCTTCCTCAGAGGCGTCTCAGAGTGTTGTGGTTAAGTATTGTTGGCCAGGTTTCCTTCCTCAATATCTAATCAGACTCGCTCATTGCGACCTTCAATCACACAACCAAGACCGGTAGGAAGCCACCGAAAATACCGGCATCACAATACCTAAAGTACATTGGTGACAAGCTCAGCCCACACCGCACACTTCCAAAACAGCGCTCGTAAGCCAACTGCGACGGCGTACCAGATCGCTCCAAGACAGTAGTGGCAGCGTACCACATCAATTCCAAGCCAGAAGAGCCAGTGCACCATATCGCTCTAAATTCAGCGACACCATCGTTCAAATTTCAGCGACGGCAGCGTACCACATCGCTCAAAAGGCAGCGTAGATAACGTAGCAGCGACAGCGTATCATCGCTCCCAAACCAGCATCAACAACGTCACCTACCGCCCAGTTATAGCGATCGTGCAACACCCTAATGGCCAACGTGTACATCCTAAGCCTAGCATCCGTCTGTGCCCACACCTCACTTAGGAAATGTTATAAAGATTTGCACACGAATAAAACCAAAGTGTAAACATTCAACACAAGGGTTCTACATATAAATTTTCTTTAATAATCTTGGACAACGCTAAGCCTATCCCAGCTTGAAACCCGGAGTAAAAATGCGGTAAATTCTGAAAAGAAAAACAAACCGGTAAGAGTGTCATATTCGACCTGGCCGAATCTTAGATACCCTACACCTAAAAGTTTTGAAAAATTTTCTTATTATTAATTATATTAATTAATTAGTAAAATTTATTTATTTATTATAAATTTTTAATTTATTTGGACTTTTCATTGCAGAATAGTAGTATTACAAACTGAAACACAATTAATTACAGACGTTATAAATACAGTGGGTAGCTAGGGGGGTCGGGAGTGGCAGTTCGTCCGGGGTGGAACAATTTCAGGGGCTGCAGTTTTGGAAATCAAGTATTGACTTATTGAGTTCTAGGACTTTTGGGAAGTTGATTAAGCGTCCCGGGATCCAGGAGTCCTAGCTACGCTTCTGTATAAATAGTGGGCGTGGTCGTTACCTGTTTTCAAAACAAAATAACTAGCTTAGTTGTTTTATTATTGTGTTCAAATTTTAAATTTATTTACGTGGTAATTAATTTGTTGTCATGAGCTGTATACAGGGTGTTTCGCATAAGAGGGGACAGAAGATCAGGGCGTGTAGGTTGGGTCGAGATAAGAAAAAAATCGTATGGGAGGGGGCGGGGGGTCAATTTCCCCCCGTTTAGACGGGAGGGGCCATTTTATAAAAATCCGACTTAACATCTGAAAAAAAAATATTAAAAAATAATGGTTAGATCCAGATAACTTTTGCTTGCTGCTTTTCAAAGCCAAATATTCGCTTCTTGATATCCTTTTTAAATTAGGTTCCTATGTCAAACAGTTTTTGAGAAAATAAGTGTCAAAGTTCATCAGAAAATGAGAGCGTAAAGCAGATCTTTATAAATATTAGCAAAGCAGCGAATATAGAAGTCAAAGACAATGATAATATTGACGCATACAGGGTGAAATTAAAAAATAAAGCTATTATAGTAAAGCTATCAAACATAAATATTAAAAAAGAAATAATGCAAAAAACACGCGGGAAACTGAGAACAGAAATAGTAAATAAATTAAATATAGGAGAAGAACGAAGAAACAACAGTAACAACAAAAATGTCATTTTTATTGGAGATCACCTTACGCCTACTAACCGCCATCTATTGTGGATGGCAAAAACGCAGGCGAAAGAGAATAAATGGAATTTCATATGGGCCAGAGATGGTAAAATACTTGCCAAGAAAAACGAAACAACAAAGGTATTAAAAATTACATCGGAAGAAGATATTCTTTTGTTGAAGTAACAAATAAAAGTTAAATCTTCTGTTGAAAACAAAAAATGAATTTAGCAATAACGACATTCCCTTCCTTCCAATCAATTAAAAACAGTGACATTTATAATAGTGGGCTAACATGTATTTATCTAAACATACGGTCACTTCGAAAGAATTTTTTAACTTTTCTGGCAGCGATTAATGAAATTCTCTCTATAATCGAAGTAATCATCCTCGTCGAAACAAATATAAGCGATGAAGAAAATGATCTGTACTTTATCGCGGGGTTTAATGCGGAACATGTGAACAGAGCGGAAACTAGAGGAGGCGGAATTGCAGTCTATCTGAAAAAAACAATAAAATATCAAAGAGAACACTGTAACTCGATTTATTATGAAAGCTTAAAAATTATATTGGATATAAATACGTCTAGTTTCAATGTCCTCGCGATTTACAGGCGACCCTCTTTAAGTGTAAATTTGTTTACAGACGAACTTGAACAAGAAATAAATCGAATAGTAAAAAAGGAAAATATTATAATCGTGGGTGATATGAATATCGATATAAATAAATTCGACAATAATACCATCGCATATTTGGAAATGTTCGCATCAAACGGTTTTTATAATTGCAAAACTGATAACACAAGAGTAGACATTCAGCACGACACACAAACGTGCATTGATCATGTGTTTGTGAGATGCAGTAAGAACGACATCCATGCAGCTGTGGTGCAGTCTGATATATCGGACCACTATTCCATCATTTGGTCAATCAAGTTTCCCAATCACATCAATGACAAAAACGAGGTAAAGACGAACAAATTAGTTGAGTGTAGGGTAAATGCTCTTATTAATAGCACAAACTGGACCAAGTTGTTGGAAATTGACAGTGTCAATGAGATTTATAATGAAATACATACCGCTTTTAATAATATATATAACAAGTCGCAAAAAGAATACGTAATTAGAAAAAAACGAAAACATGGATAAATGATGAAATAATAGCGTGCTGTGTAGAGAGAGACAAAATATATAAAAAATGGCGTTTAAACCGCACTGATCAAAGAAAAGAAAGTGAATATAAAATTTTTCGAAACATGGTGAATAAAAAAATTGTAAGGGCTAGAAATAACTACTACAAAAACAAATTCTATGAATATAGAAATAACATCTATAAAACATGGCAAACAATTAATGACATAATAGGTAAAAATACGCAAAGTTTAGACGACATTAGCCAACACTTTCGCGAATTCCTTTGATCACAGTGTAAAAAAGACTATTCATGACTGCCGAATTAAAACTATACATGAAGCAAGATACGTCAAAAAGATATAAAAAATAACGCTGTCATATTTACGCCAATTATAACTAAATTAATAAATTTAAGTCTAAAAGAAAGTCAAGTTCCTAGATTATTAAAGCAGTCCGTGGTTCGTCCAATACATAAAGGTGGTAGTAAATCGGAGTGTGATAACTATCGACCAATATCTATCTTACCCGTTATTGAAAAGATTTTGGAAGAAATCATAGCGCAAAGACTTAAAAATTTTATTGAAAAATTTAATATAATACATCCCTGTCAGTTTGGATTTCAAACTGGTAAAAACATCAACAAATTGCTAGGTAACTTTTCAAATAAAATAAATGAAAGCTTAAGTAGTGGACTTCATACTCTGGCAATATTTATAGACTTCAGTAAAGCTTTTGATACGTTGTCGCATAAAAAATTATTATTATCCTTACATCGTGCAGGTATCCGTGGCAGAATACTCGATTGGTTTGAAGATTATCTGAATCTAAGGACCTATCGTGTTAAGGTGGGAAATGGGAATAAGGTGGGAATCTTAGATACCCTACACCTAAAAGTTTTGAAAAATTTTCTTATTATTAATTATATTAATTAATTAGTAAAATTTATTTATTTATTATAAATTTTTAATTTATTTGGACTTTTCATTGCAGAATAGTAGTATTACAAACTGAAACACAATTAATTACAGACGTTATAAATACAGTGGGTAGCTAGGGGGGTCGGGAGTGGCAGTTCGTCCGGGGTGGAACAATTTCAGGGGCTGCAGTTTTGGAAATCAAGTATTGACTTATTGAGTTCTAGGACTTTTGGGAAGTTGATTAAGCGTCCCGGGATCCAGGAGTCCTAGCTACGCTTCTGTATAAATAGTGGGCGTGGTCGTTACCTGTTTTCAAAACAAAATAACTAGCTTAGTTGTTTTATTATTGTGTTCAAATTTAAAATTTATTTACGTGGTAATTAATTTGTTGTCATGAGCTGTATACAGGGTGTTTCGCATAAGAGGGGACAGAAGATCAGGGCGTGTAGGTTGGGTCGAGATAAGAAAAAAATCGTATGGGAGGGGGCGGGGGGTCAATTTCCCCCCGTTTAGACGGGAGGGGCCATTTTATAAAAATCCGACTTAAAATAATGGTTAGATCCAGATAACGGAAGAAGATATTCTTTTGTTGAAGTAACAAATAAAAGTTAAATCTTCTGTTGAAAACAAAAAATGAATTTAGCAATAACGACATTCCCTTCCTTCCAATCAATTAAAAACAGTGACATTTATAATAGTGGGCTAACATGTATTTATCTAAACATACGGTCACTTCGAAAGAATTTTTTAACTTTTCTGGCAGCGATTAATGAAATTCTCTCTATAATCGAAGTAATCATCCTCGTCGAAACAAATATAAGCGATGAAGAAAATGATCTGTACTTTATCGCGGGGTTTAATGCGGAACATGTGAACAGAGCGGAAACTAGAGGAGGCGGAATTGCAGTCTATCTGAAAAAAACAATAAAATATCAAAGAGAACACTGTAACTCGATTTATTATGAAAGCTTAAAAATTATATTGGATATAAATACGTCTAGTTTCAATGTCCTCGCGATTTACAGGCGACCCTCTTTAAGTGTAAATTTGTTTACAGACGAACTTGAACAAGAAATAAATCGAATAGTAAAAAAGGAAAATATTATAATCGTGGGTGATATGAATATCGATATAAATAAATTCGACAATAATACCATCGCATATTTGGAAATGTTCGCATCAAACGGTTTTTATAATTGCAAAACTGATAACACAAGAGTAGACATTCAGCACGACACACAAACGTGCATTGATCATGTGTTTGTGAGATGCAGTAAGAACGACATCCATGCAGCTGTGGTGCAGTCTGATATATCGGACCACTATTCCATCATTTGGTCAATCAAGTTTCCCAATCACATCAATGACAAAAACGAGGTAAAGACGAACAAATTAGTTGAGTGTAGGGTAAATGCTCTTATTAATAGCACAAACTGGACCAAGTTGTTGGAAATTGACAGTGTCAATGAGATTTATAATGAAATACATACCGCTTTTAATAATATATATAACAAGTCGCAAAAAGAATACGTAATTAGAAAAAAACGAAAACATGGATAAATGATGAAATAATAGCGTGCTGTGTAGAGAGAGACAAAATATATAAAAAATGGCGTTTAAACCGCACTGATCAAAGAAAAGAAAGTGAATATAAAATTTTTCGAAACATGGTGAATAAAAAAATTGTAAGGGCTAGAAATAACTACTACAAAAACAAATTCTATGAATATAGAAATAACATCTATAAAACATGGCAAACAATTAATGACATAATAGGTAAAAATACGCAAAGTTTAGACGACATTAGCCAACACTTTCGCGAATTCCTTTGATCACAGTGTAAAAAAGACTATTCATGACTGCCGAATTAAAACTATACATGAAGCAAGATACGTCAAAAAGATATAAAAAATAACGCTGTCATATTTACGCCAATTATAACTAAATTAATAAATTTAAGTCTAAAAGAAAGTCAAGTTCCTAGATTATTAAAGCAGTCCGTGGTTCGTCCAATACATAAAGGTGGTAGTAAATCGGAGTGTGATAACTATCGACCAATATCTATCTTACCCGTTATTGAAAAGATTCTGGAAGAAATCATAGCGCAAAGACTTAAAAATTTTATTGAAAAATTTAATATAATACATCCCTGTCAGTTTGGATTTCAAACTGGTAAAAACATCAACAAATTGCTAGGTAACTTTTCAAATAAAATAAATGAAAGCTTAAGTAGTGGACTTCATACTCTGGCAATATTTATAGACTTCAGTAAAGCTTTTGATACGTTGTCGCATAAAAAATTATTATTATCCTTACATCGTGCAGGTATCCGTGGCAGAATACTCGATTGGTTTGAAGATTATCTGAATCTAAGGACCTATCGTGTTAAGGTGGGAAATGAGCTCAGTGAAGAGATAACAATTTCCAACGGAGTTCCTCAAGGCTCCAAGCTTGGGCCACTACTATACATCTTATATACCAATGACATGCTAAATATGTTGAAAAATTCTTCTGCATATGCATATGCTGATGACACGGCAATTGTAGTTTCCAATCGAGAGCTAAGCATCGCCATCAAAAGGATACAATCAGACTTCAACGCCATTACACGATGGTCACATGATAATGGTTTATCACTGAATGCATCAAAAACAAAAATTATGCATATAAAGCCATCTAACTTCCTTTACAGTGAAATACACATAAAATACCACGATGTCAAATGCCTTCATAACAACTATGGGAACAACATGGACGACTCGATAGACAATTGCAGTACATATATTGAACTAGTCAAAACACATAAGTATTTAGGTGTAGTTGTGGATCAGAATCTCAACTGGAGTGCTCATATCGAAACTCTTCAGAAAAAAAAAACTACGGAGGTCTTCATATTATATATACCATCTAAGTAATGTTTGTACTTTTCAAGTTCTAAAGCAGGCATATTTGTCGTTATATTAATCATATATCCGACATGGAATAACGGCATGGGGAACGTCAAGTTTCTGTAAGTCATTGCAAAGAAATCAGAATTATGTTTTGAAAATATTGGCAAGAAATACGAAAAATGTTAAGTTAAGTTAATGTTAAGTTAAGTTAAAATTTGGAAAAAAAATTCCGAAAAAAATTTTTGGTCGCCATTTTTTTTTTCAAATTACGGTATTAAGTATAAATTTTTTTCCGACCATAAAATTCTTTAATCAATTCTAGAGAGAATGCTTCAAACCGGAAGGATCTATGTTTTGTAGTTTCCGAGAAAAGTAAAAATTACGATCTAAACTTCTTCCCAAGAGCTATATGAAATAAAATATGAAATATTTTTCATATTTTTGCACCGGTAATAAAACACAAGTAGCCAAAAAATTTGTATTTGAAAGGAAAGTATGCTTCGTAATTTTGACTTTTCTCGGAAAAATTTATACCGTAATATACCGAATTTTTAAATACCGTAATTTAAAAAAAAATGGCGACCAAAAATTTTTTTTCGGAATTTTTTTTCCGAAGCGTCGAAGGATCAACGACGAAACCCCCATCAGTTAACAGCACTGTCAGTGATCCTTCTCGAGGAAGGATCTACGACATCAAGTTTGTTCTAGTATCCTACTGGAGGAACTAGATACAACATTTTGGCGCAGCAGGTTTTACGATCCAAGGATCGCTTTTTCTTTTATTTCGTAGTGAAGTATAAAATAAATTAAAAATAAATAAAAATGTTCTTTTTAAAAAAAAACCCATAAACGAATAAAAAAATAAAGAATCAATATCAGTGTCATCGGAACGTGTATTATATAATTATATAAATTAAAATTTAATACATACAAAATTATGCAAATAAAATTAAAGATGGTACTTGAAATGTTGGAACGGGTATAAATAGAAAATTGTTGGTTAATTTATAAAGAATTAGAATTTAAATTGAAAAATTTTGAAAGATTGTTGACAATTCATGTCTAAATAATAGTTTTGGTTAAGTGAAAACTTTAATAAACTTGATGGGCAAATCAAGAAGAAATTTGAGCTTGTTAGGCACAACCGCCTGTAGAAAACACATAAGGTCTATGTTTAAGTTTTGGAAAAGAATAAATAAATGGATACAACAAGCAAATCCGTTAGTATTTTAATAACAAATTAATTAATAGCAACCAGGCTACCAGCGATAGCTGCAAGACAATAAATAAAGTAGATTCTGCTTAAATTGCAAGAAACTCATTGCAACAAGAAGTAGGTCACAAACTTGAACTTGAACTTCAAGCAAGGGCAGAAGCGGCAAAATTGCTAGCGAGCGGCAATTGGTAGCAAAAACGCTAACAAAGCAAAAAACAAAAACAAGTAATAAAAACAAAAATTACGTCAGGCACAATTGAGCCACAAGCTCGAATTACAAAAAAAAAAAAAAAAATATATATATAATAATAATATATAAATATATGTACGAGTATAAGCGTACGAATGTACGAATGTTTACAACGTGTTCAGCCAAAAGGGTGTCAATGAGTCGTATTAAAGCTGAATAAGCAAAAGTTAATTGCTTGAAGAACAGCAATTATGATTTTAATTGATTATAAAATATACTAAATAAATAATTAGAACGATGAGTATAAGATAATTAATGGCCGAATCGCTACAGGAACAAGCATATTTAGCCTTAGAAAAGACCCACAAGGATTTGGAAAGGCAAATAGAAGAATTTGCATCAAAACTTTGGAACATTCTGAAAAACAATGTTTCCAATAAAGAAAATTTGGCGCTAATCCAGACTAAAATACAAGCCCTAGGAGAAATATCAAGTTTAGAAAAAGCAACGCATTCATAGAAGAATTGCTGTTATTTTTTTAAAATATAATAGAAAATAAGAACCAAAGTCTAAGGGACTGCTTCTCAGAATTCAACGCGCTAAAAAACAAGTACGATACGTATTTAGAGGAAAAACATTTTCAACAAGGGACTAACCGAAGAAACATTAAACAGAACATTAGAAAAGGGATTGGCACAGAAATCAAGGGAAGACTGTAGTTCTTTAGAAGAGGCAAATAGACGAATACAAGAGTTAAAGGAGCAGAATAGACTTCTAAGTCAGGAAATGTCGCTAGATCACAATCAGTCACTTTTCCATAAGGAACCAGCTCAGTCCGCAGTTAGTCCGAGGGACGGCAACGCAAGGTCATTACAACAAATTAAAACAACAAAAGAACAAACCAAAATGGGGATAGGAGAGATAGCAAAAATTACAAATAGGCTGGTACCTCTATTTTCTGGAACACATTCGCCAGACTTACGCGGCGAAGTGTATAAATTCATACACGGGTGCGAATTAGCCGCAAGAGATGTGTGCACAGACAACATTCAGGACTACATAGAGTGCATTAAGCAGAGATTACATGGGGATGCCTATGATTTAGTGAGGTCACAACGCTTCAATAGCCTCGAGGAATTCTACCTCACGATAAAAATAGCATATTTACCAACGGTATCCTTAGACTCAGTGATAATAGGTATCCAAAGTTGTAGCCAGTTACTTAACGAGGATATACGACAGTTTGCAAGACGCCTAACCACTCTACGAACACAGGCACAAGAGATAGTTCGAACGAAATATAATGGAAACGGAGATATGGCACTTTTGAGTATGGTGGAAGGAGCCGTAGAGAAATCCTTTAAAACAGGGTTAAAGAACGTCGAATTGAGAATTTATATGCTCAATGTTACGAAGAAAAGCATAGAACAAATGGTAGAACTAGCAATCGATGCACTCAAAAGCATACAAAACAGTAGCGTCCTCCACTCAGACCCCTTAAACATTAATATGAATTCACCACGCCTCGCCACCATGCAGTATACCCAACAAGAACAAATTCAACACGAAAGTCAGGGCAGAGCTTCAGGAGGAAAAATTGCCAGGCAACCAACTTCGATACAGAACACTACACAAGGAGCGGCGAATAGAATAATTTGCTCATTTTGTAACAAGCGAGGTCATACCAGAGACGATTGTTTGACTCGCAAGAACACGCCATATTGTCAGAAGTGTTTAAAATATGGGCACGAGACCAACTGGAGGTGTGACAACAAGGACAACAACAGAGTTGGGTCGAGCAACAAAAATCAAAGGCCTACCAACCAAAGTATAGGAAATCAGCAATGGAACCGACCCCAACAGAGTTGGCAATCTAACCAAGTCCAGCAGAATTGGTCTCAAAACCAATTCCAGCAGAACGGGAACCAAAAACGGGCGATAAACCCCAACCCAACTACACCCAACGGATTGCAGAGGAATCAGCAGAACAGGGCAAACCAAACGTTATGTCACGTTATGTCAAACGTTATGTCAAACGTTGGTGTAATAGACCAGGGCATATGGTAAAGAATTGCGAGGCAAAAAGGAATTGGGAATCATTGCAAAGTAATAGTCCGGGAAACTGGCAAGGGCCCAGAATAGGCCAATAATCTGGGGACCCAAAAATATTAGTAACTTAAGGCCAAATGAACGAATAACAGTAATTCATACATCCGAGCCGATTGTGGATACGTTACCAGCTTTAACAAACAAAGTGGTAAAAGTAAGTCCTACATCGGAAGCGATTGTTGAAACGTTACCAACTTCAAGAGACTTAAAAATTAATATCAAGTTAAGAAAGACGGATAATAATAAAAACAACGTAACCGAGAGAAATACGCTGGGAGAAACAGTTGATTCAGAGATCCCAATTAAATTAGAGAAAAACCAAAATTTAAAAATACCGTGCTCAATGAATAAGTTAGCAAATAACAATAGAAATACAGAAACAGGAGTATCTAACGGCAATCAAACCTAGCTAAATGACGTGTTCATCGAATTACCTTGCGCAGAGGCTAATAATGGAAAACTCATTTTACTGGTAGATACAGGAGCAGATACAAGCCTGATAAAGAAGTGTGCGATAAAAGATAGCACAATAATAGACAAGTCGAATAGGAAAGACTTAAGCGGAGCATTTGGAGGTTGTGTGACAACAGAAGGATCAACTACTTTATGTCATAATGAGGTACAGTCCTTACGTTTAACGCTACACGTTGTGTCACTTAAACAAGGAGTACCAGCAGACGGCATATTAGGAAGAGATAACTTGTGGAACAACTCCAATATAAACACAATAGAAAAGATTTTAACACTCTTCAATGAAAGAAAAGAGGTTATTTTAGAATTACCGATAAAAACTATCCAGCAGATAGAAGAGGAAAGCAAACAACACTACATACCAGTTGAGGCAAGAACAATTACGATAGTACCATTAAAACTTCGTACAAAATTTAAGAATGTGGTAATTCATAAAGAAGAAATAGATCTAGGAATCTATATAGCGGACACATTAGTAAATGTGAAAAATAATACGGTTTATGCTCCGATATTAAACACAACAGAATATGATTACGAGATACTACGTCAATTAATGGTATAGGCAGAATAGATGCCAAAAAGAGAATAAATAAATTGCTACAGGAAATTGAGTTAGATGAAAATCTAAATATGGAAGAAAAGAATTCAATGGAGGAAATAGTAAAATCTTTTCATGACGTCTTCCTATTAGACGGAGACGAACTCTCGTTTACAAACGTATTGAAACACGAAATTCCAACAGGCGCAGATCAACCGCCAATAAATAGAAAACAATATAGATTACCTCAAATACATAGGGAGGAAATAAATAAACAAGTGAATAAACTCCTAGATGACGGCATAATTACACATAGCACTTCACCATGGAACTCACCGTTACTTTTAGTGCCCAAGAAAAGTGGCAAGGACGGGGAGAAAAAATGGAGACTAGTGATAGATTACAGAAAACTGAATGAAGCCACGATTAAACAAGTTTTTCCCATTCCGCGCATTGACGAAATTTTAGAGCAATTAGGCCACAGCAGATATTTTACAACGCTAGATTTGGCAAGTGGATATCACCAAGTTTTAGTCGATGACGGGACAAGGAAAAAAAAGCATTCAGTACAGGACTAGGGACTTCGAGTTCAATCGAATGCCATTTGGGCTAACAGGAGCCCCAGCAACATTTCAGAGGATAATGAATTATATCCTAACAGGTCTGCAAGGAATAGACTGTTTTGTTTATTTAGATGACATATGTAGCTATCTACGGTAGGAATTTGAAGCAACATGAACAAAGGTTATGTTCAGTATTACAAAAATTACGTGAACATAATCTAAAACTTAATACAGGAAAATGCAGATTTCTAAGAAGAGAAATCGTTTATTTAGGACATAAATGCACAGATCAGGGCGCACTCCCCGACCCCAGCAAAGTGGAATGCGTTAAGAGCATTCCGCCGCCTAAAAATAGAAAGGAGGTGCAGGCATATTTAGGACTAGTAAACTATTATAGAAAATTCATTCCGGGTACAGCAAAGATAGCTCTTCCTATTAATAAACTACTAAGGAAAGACGCTAAGTTAAATTGGACGCAAGAATGCCAGACAGCGTTCGAAGCATTGAAGAAGGCATTGAATAATAACACCACCGGTTTTGGCATATCCGGATTTCGAAAAAGAATTCATACTAACTACTGATACCAGTAACGAAGCGTTAGGCGCGGTACTTTCTCAGGGTAAAATAGGCGAAGATAGGCCGATAGCCTTTGCGAGCAGAGCCTTGAACGACGCAGAAAAGCGTTACTCAACTATAGAAAAAGAGTTCTTAGCCATTGTGTGGGCAACAAAAAACTTCAGAGCATATCTCTTAGGCAGACATTTTAAAATTTTTACTGACCATCAGCCATTAAAGGGAATAGCTAACATAAAAGACCAGAAATCAAGACTGGCAAGGTTCAGGCATAAATTATCAGAATACGACTTCGAAATCCTATATAAGCCAGGGAAGAAGAACTTAAAAGCAGACGCGTTGAGCAGAATTCCTCAAAATCGGAATGTAGTAACAGCAGTCCAAACCCGATCTGGAACAAAAGAAATGGAAATAAAGAACAAGGAAAGTAGTAATAAAAAAAGCACAAGTCAGACGCCTGTAGAACCTGACACTACTGGCATAACACAAAATGAAAACAAAATTCCATTAGAAGACCCAAAACAAATAGAGACAGTTATAAAGGAATTTCACAACACACCATTAGGAGGTCACCAGGGAGCAGTGAAAACTTATTGAAGAATTAGGCAACAATATAGATGGCCAGGAATGCAAAACAAATCAAGGATTATGTAAAAAACTGTCGTAAATGCCAAGCTAACAAAAGCTCAAAATTGACAAAAATGCCCATGGTGCTAACGGATACACCAATGCGGCCATTCGACAAAGTTTACATGGATATAGTAGGTATTCTACCAGAAACCGTATCCGGTAACAAATATATTTTAACATTCCAAGATGATTTTTCAAAATTTATGGCATGTACAGCTATCCCAGACGCGGAAGCAAGTACTGTTGCTAGGGCTTTCTACGACGAAATTATTACGCGTTACGGAATTCCTAGAACTCTAATTACATATAACGGAACTAATTTCATTTCGAAATTGTTCTCGGATACTTGTAAATTGTTAGGTATTAAAAAATTACACATAACACCATACCATCCGCAAGCTAATGACTCATTAGAAAGAAGCCACAGACCGTTAGCGGAATATTTGCGTAGCTTTGCTAAGGAAGATGGGTCGAATTGGGATCAATGGTTAACTGCTGCTATGCATGTTCACAACCACACACCCCACATTACGACTAAGCAAACACCGTTCTGTACTTTGTTTGGTTTCGATACAGAAATGCCGACTAACTTAAAAAGGAAGTGTAGTCCGGTATATAATGCCGAAGATCCGAATAAAGTTTTGAAGTTCCAAATACAGAGGGCTCACGAAATCGTGAGAAAGAATCAGGATTTAGCAAAAGAAGTAGCTAAAAAGCAGTACGATAACAAATTAAATTTAGTAGAATTTAAGGTAGGAGATAGTGTATTAATTAAGAATCAAACTATGAAAAATAAGTTTTCTCCCATATGGATAGGGCCATATAGAGTAGTAAATATTAAAAGTCCAATTACTACAGTTTTAAATATTAAGGGAAGGGAAAAATCATTCCACAGTAACTTACTTAAGTTATATAATAGCAATTAAGAAGGAAATAGGATTAACTAGATAATTAATTAGGAGTACATTAGAATCACTTAAGGAAATAGGATAGAATCACTTAAAATAAGGAGATAGGTTTAGGAGAAGCTTAATTTAATTTTAATTAATCAAGATTGGCACCTACTCCTTATTATTAGGAGTAGGACAAAATCAGTTAGGATAAGGTAGGATAGAATAAGGAGACACAAAGAATAAACGATAAATAAGATAGGAAAACAGAATGCAATAAAACTAATAGATCAGTTTTTCCAAAAATAGAATAATTACCTCGCACATTTCGCCAAACTAACGAATAGAGAAATGAAAGGACTACTGATATTACTGCTCTTGAACTGGGCCACCGCGGCACCAGTAGTCTTCGAGGATATACCTCCAACCCCCATATTCTTCGAATCGCTAGGAGAGGCGTTGTTTTATAATAGCGACTGGACACTATTCACACGTTTCGAACCATTTGATTACGCGTCATTGGTAGACAAGTTGGAAGCGTACACAGCGGGGCTCAAGGGTACATGCAATAAAATAAACAAGGACTTATTACTGGCCAACTTCGAAAACATATGCGGAGCCATAGATGGTACGATGAAAATAGTGCTGACAAGGCTGAGGGAAAACGAGCGAATAATAAACGCCGCAATTTCTAGGAAAAGATCCAAAAGAGCACTGACTTTTGTGGGAGAAGCTCTAAACTGGGCGTTTGGCGTAATGGACCAGAAAGACGCAAATCAGGTCTATCAACAACTGCAAGAACTGGACGTATCACAACATACCCACTATAATCTAATGGAAAAACAGGTGACGGTGATGGAAGCAAGTTACAAGGAACTGGCGAAACCAATAACGGCGGCAGTCGAAAGAATAAACGCACTACAAGGGGAACTAAACACCATCGTAGAGGAGCAGAATAAGGTAAACGACATGGCAAGAAAGGAGCTGGGGAATATAGAGTTAGGACTAAGGATGGTGCAGGTACAGTCAGCGGTAGAGGCAAGCCTCATCGAAATACAGGGGCAACAGCTGATAGAGATGGCAATAATAGATGACCTATATAGCGGGAAGCTGCATCCAGCTGTGATAAGCGACGAAAAACTGAAAGAGGCAGCAAAAACTTTAGACTTGACGAACAAAGCAGTCTGGATACGGGAAGATAATCTCGACATCCATCAAATGGCCACGGTCAAAGCATTTCGAGGCGCACAAGGTCTCATAATAGCCGTAAGGATTCCGTTACCCGAAGATGAACGATATAACGTTCTAAAAGCGTATCCCATTCCCATTTTTCTAAATGAGAAGTGGGATATAACGACGCAGCTAACTTATGACTACTAAGCGGAATCAAAAATACAGTGGAAGTTTATCGGAATATCACAGAGTAATCTAAACGAATGCGATTCAGTACACACGGCTGAAGGAAAAATCGACCAAGAGTTAATAAGAGTATGTAAAACACAAGGAAAGTCGCTAACAGGAAACAGCGATGTATGCGAGATAACGCTATTGCATCATAACAACTTGAACAAAGAGGTCTGCAAGCAAGTAGCCATACCAGCGAATGAAGGGCTATTGATAAAAACGGTCTCAGGGTTTGGTCGCATTGAAATAAAGGAAAATTGCGAGGTCCATGGGATGCACATAGTTCTAAATTACGAAGACAACGCGAAGTCTACAGTAGGCGGGGTACACAAGACCCAGAACCACACAATACTGATCAACGCTCTCCGAGGCAACTGGTCGGAAACCATTAAAACGGATACCTCAGAATACAGGCTCAAACCGGTCAGTCTAACAGAGACCATGGAAGTAAAAGCGACAATAACAGCGGGAGGAAAAATGATAGAGGAATTAAAAAAGGAAATTAAGCAGGAACAAAGTATCATCCACTTGAGCAGCAAACAGACAGTGTTGGAAACCACAGGTGTCATTGGGACAGGAACACTCTTATTAATAATAGGAATAGGAATACTATTAATAATTTATAGAAGCAGGAGGAATAACGCAAGGGGCGACTACGGTACACATCGAAGATTGTCACCGCCAAAACCATCAATATCGTTGCCAATTTCATCAATATCACTGCCAATGCAGCAACTAAGCATACCACCATATGACCCCCCAAAACCACCAAAACAAATAGCACAAGACAGACAACATTTGGGCATTTACGAACACCCGATCGAAGACCATAACTTCAGAGCACAAATATGAAATGTTAAAATTCTTTTGTACATAAGTATGTACATAATTTTAAGCAACAAACAAAAAAGTCGACTTGTTGATTTAATTTAAGTAGCAAGAGCTCAGTCACGGAATACTTTCGTAAATTTAATTTATAATATAAAATTCTAATTGCAAATAATATTAATAGTTGAATACAGAAGAAGTAAAAATAGAAGAGTCCAACACAAAAAAAGAAAAAAAAAATAAACAAATAAAATAATGGATGAATAAAATTTTTATTGTTATTTTTTTTTTTTTTTTCTCAAATCAAATCAAACAAAGAATTTAGACAATTACAAAAGCAGCAGCTCTCTTAAGCTGGGGTAAAGAGAGGGCAGCTCTGGCCAACGGCGGTGAAGGACTCCCAGCGCGCTGACAACGAAGAGCAGCAGGTCCAACGATGAGTCGGACCACAATGCACGGCGGAGCTCCTCCAAGATGGGGACCAGGGGCTCCAGGTCCCAATTGTCGGCCTGGATGGTGGCCACAACGTCGTCGATGTAAACGCCCACGACGAAAACGTATTGCGGAGTTGGATAGCGTGGCATCGTAGCAAACGGGGTTTTTTTTTGCAAATGACTTTAAAACAAACGACTTAAGTTAAACAATAAAACTTTACTGGATACAATAATGACAGCGCCGAGCGTATTTATAAGCGATGGTAAACAAACACGAACCCGGAAAAGGTAAATGGAAAAGAAAAATCAGCATTAAAATCAAAAATAAAACTACATATGTCGCGGGTGCAATCAAAATATTGATAATTTCAAAAATTAGGTCCACGCACATGGTGAGCACCCTACATGAAAACATATACACTCACATGCATTCCATAAGTCTATAATAATAAATCACTAGAAAACAGTTTGATAATAAATACGAATTTTAAGGTAAAGCAATCTTTCCGGATTAGAATTCATAAATAATATACGGTATATGGAGAGTAGCTGTGCCGTTTTAAATACACAGCCAATATAATTTTGCATTTGCAACTATATTAATAAATGCACATGTAAAAATATGCCTGAAGAGTTAGTTCAGGCATATAATATACACACACACTACATATATATATGTATATATTCGCACCAAACTCTATACAGGGTGTTTCGCATAAGGGTGTTCAAAAGACTAGGGCGTGTAGGATGGGTCGAGACAAGAAAAAAATCGTATGGGAGGGGGGGGGGTCAATTTCCCCCCGTTTAGGCGGGAGGGGACATTTTATAAAAATCCGACTTAACACCGAAAAAAATAATATTAAAAAATAATGGTTTCCTGAATAACTTTTGCTTGCTGATTTTCAAAGCCAAAAATGTTTCAATAAATATTCAATAAACATTAATTAAAAAACAATGAATTCCAATATTTTTTTCACTTTTTTTTTGCTACCTTTTGGAATAAGGAACCAATAACCTTATTTTATGTATAAGGACACGGTATATTTTTGTACGCGAATTTTTCGGAAACCTATCAATCGCGTAAAAATAGACTTAGGTGTACATTGAAATATTTTGTTATCAATAAACAGGAGTATTTATCAGTTTTAAATGAAATTTTTCTGGATGAAGATCAGTAATGACGTGCATAGCGAAAAGGCTTTAACTCCGAAAGGGACCAATAGGAGACCGCGAAGAACCTTTTTTGTTGTTCGGGATTCCGTATAAAACACTAACAACAACAAAACAAGTGTTCAAAAAAAGGGCGTAATCCATTGAAGATAATTTAAATTACATCTATTAACATTTGATAGCTGAAATTGTCAACAATTTGGAGGAATCGTTGCAGAGTTACGATGTGCAACACGATGGCTTCACGTCTGCATTGTACAACATAACCTTGTGGACCAAAACACCGCATACAAAGTATAGTACATGATTTAAACAAATTCTGTTTTCATTACTGGTCTCATTTTCTTATCCACCGAATGCGATGTCGTTTTGGTTTTTTACGAATCTTAAGTCATGGCTGTATAGTTGGCCCAAAACTGCATTTAAGGCGTGATAATCTATTAAAAATGTGTGAACGGACTGAATTTTCCATTGACCGACCATTCGTAGACATCAATCGGAGACTTGAAGCATAAGGACCATTCGGTCATGTTTCGGAGACGTATTATACGAACTTAGATAGGAAGACTGTTTACTTAGGATATTATATACACATGATAACTGATTCTAGATGGTGTGGAGGTGGGACACTATCAGGTAAGGAGGTTTATTAGTAAGATATGCACATGGTGCGAACTGCGTTCTTTTCATGTATTAGGTAGTTTTAAGAGTTCCAAATAAATGGGGACTACTGCTCAAGGATCAGTATCAAGTAAACCTCAGCCACGATTTATTATTCAGCTCCATAAACAGCTAAATAAAAGAAAACAGTAAAATTGAAAAAAAATAAATAATAAAATAATAAAAACAATAAAACAGTAAGTTAACACAACAAAAGAAGGTAATAAAAAAACAAAACAAGAATGAAAAACCATTAAACAAACAAAAAAAATCGGAAAACAAAAGTAAGCGCTATTATAAAAGTGTCTAAATTTGTAAAGTAAAAGTGTCCATTTTGCCTAAACTACTTTACAGTCAACACCCAGAAACGTCTTTCGTCCCTCGCCAGAGGAACTCATCAATGGGGTTTTTTGTTTTTCATATATAAGTGCACATACGCAAATTCACTCATATGTCCACAGAAAAGTGCTACGAATGGCTAGTCCAGACACAGAAAGTGTCGTGTGAAAGAGATAACGCCACACAGTACATTAAAAATTATGCACACATGTGGAGATTGTGCTGCACATGTGTGCTGCTTATCCCACAATGTGCTCCGTAGAGTGCTGCCTCATAGAGGCGCTCATTTAATATTTCGCTCATTTAATCATCATCAATATATTTGAGAAAATAAGTGTCAAAGTTAAAATTTGGAAAAAAAAATTCCGAAAAAAAATTTTTGGTCGCCATTTTTTTTTAAAATCACGGTATTAAGTACAAAAATTTTTCCGACCATAAAATTCTCCAACCAATTCTAGAGAGAATGCTTCAAAGCGGAAGGATTTATGACTTGTAGTTTTTGAAAAAATTGAAAATTACGAAGCATATTTTTCTTTCAAATACCAATTTTTGGCTACTTGTGTTTTATTACTGGTGCAAAAAATGGAAAAAGGAAGGAGTTTAGTTCGTAATTTCCACTTTTCTCGGAAACTACAAAACATAGATCCTTCCGGTTTGAAGCATTCTCTCTAGAATTGATTTAAGAATTTTATGGTCGGAAAAATTTTTATACTTAATACCGTAATTTAAAAAAAAAATGGCGACCAAAAATTTTTTTTCGGAATTTTTTTTCCAAATTTTAACTTTGACACTTATTTTCTCAAAAACTGCTTGACATAGGAACCTAATTTAAAAAGGATATTAAGAAGCGGATATTTGGCTTTGAAAATCAGCAAGCAAAAGTTATTCAGGTCTAACCATTATTTTTTAATATTATTTTTTTCGGTGTTAAGTCGGATTTTTATAAAATGTCCCCTCCCGCCTAAACGGGGGGAAATTGACCCCCCCCTCCCATACGATTTTTTTCTTGTATCGACCATCCTACACGCCCTAGTCTTTTGAACACCCTTATGCCAAACACCCTGTATATCATAAGAAGACAAGAATTGGATAAGAATACAAACAGTAGTATTAATATAAATACTTTTTCTATTTTCATAATAATAAGGTGTAGTACTAATATGTAGTACATAAATATGCAATGCAAAATATTAACGAATACGGTTAATAACAAGCACAACAAAACAAAAGCTAAAAATTTAGCGATTAACGCAAGCACTGCAACAAAGCAGGTGTAAAAGTAGAACAACAATTCAGCGTCAGTTGAAACAACGAAAACTAAAACAAATAACAACAAAAATAGTCAAAACAATAAGTAAAAGAAGTAAGAGAAAAAAAAAACATTGTATTGTAAATATACGCATGAAGAGGTGAAACGACTTAAAGTACACAAAACGATTAAAAAAAAAAAAAAAAAAAAAAAATAATAACTTAAGTGTAATTTAGAAACAAAATATGTTAATATATTAAAAAAATATGTTAGAAGTTATTTTAATGGTAATTTAGAAACAAAATATGTACAGTTAAAACCGAAATTAATGAAAATAGAAAGGAAATAAGAAAATTAAAGGGGAAAGACATATATTGATAATAAAAATGGAAAAAGAAATAGATATAAAATCGTACATATTAAAGTAAAAGGAAAAATATCTAAATACTTGTACGAACTTTTTAAATACTTTCAAAGTTAACATTTATAATGAATAATCTATCGAATTATAGTCAACTACAATAAAGTCGATATTTATTGGAAGAATTAAAATTTGTATTGAATTGAATATATTACTAGAAATTATGTAATAAAATTTGATAAAGATAAAATATTTCTAATTAAAATTAAAATAATATACGTCTCAAAAATGATTTAAATCTTATTAATTGTAGACAAATTGTAAATAGCATAAAACTAGATTGGAAAAAGCAATATATGTATATAAAATATTTAATTTTAAACATAATAACGTATATACAAGAAGAATCCAGCATACAGAGAATCTGTCCGGAGTGCCGATGTACACCCATCACGACAGCAAAAGTACAACAACACAACACTTGACACCAGGGCGACGAATAGCACCCAGCCAACTTGAAGGGGGAAGGGTAGCAGCACATTATATATATTAGCTGCAACAGCTGATCATCTTAGCAATAGCAACCAAAATGGCAACCATCACAAACAAAAATAGGATGGAAAGCATCAAAGGGGGCTAACAGCATCAATAGTTGAAACGGAAAACTACTGCATGATAGTAGGTGGTACATACAAAGTACCGCGAAGAAAGTTAGCAATTCATCGATGGATACAACGCAGTTGTCGCTCAGCAGTGAAATCATAGTCAATCATGATTGCTTGAAGTCAACAATTTAAGACGACATCCGTTGATGCATCATAGAGTGGCGCGACGGTGACGAACGTAAAGCAGTCACAGGTCTACCAGCCCAATCTACTACGGCCCATTCATCTTACAAAAGCAGCGGCCACAGAAGTATGAAGTGGGAAGTACATAAATTAGCAGCGATGGAAGCAATGCGACGCAACTACAAGTGAAGCAGGAATACCAGCGCTTGCGTACTCTGCAAGCAAAAATTCGGGCGAGACTCGCACCTTCAACCCCCTGCTATGAACTACAACACGTGATGAACAATTGACACAAGAAATTAACAGCGACTGTTTCAACCGCAGCAACTATAACACGGAAATCACTAAGCCAGCTACCCAGCAGCAGCATTCCCACAACAAATCGAGAAGAAGACATATTGACAATTACAAGTACAGCGGTGTACATCAACAGTAACATCAGCAGTACATCAACAGTAACATCAACAGTACATCAGCAGTAACATTAACAGTAATATCGACCTCAAGATCATCGTCAACAGCAGCAGCACATCAAGAAGCGCAGCTACCACAGTCATTATATTTGTCTTATAATCACTATTGTATTATTATTATTGATTATTGTTACAATGGCTATTATCACTAAAATTATAATTACAAAATACATATGATATGCGTAGGTAGAGTAAGCAAATCCATAGTACACATAAGCCACCCCAATTCAAAAAAAAAAAAAAAAAACATAAATATACAAGAAAAATTTAATATCGTTTTACGATAATAAATTTTTCTTCCCCGAGGGTGGAGGGATGTTGTAGGTCAGAATCATTGCTTTGGTAATAACAACGCTTAACGTTGTTATCACCACATACCTTTCGGCCCAGTAGTTAACAATGTTAAACTTGTGGTAACACATACTTCTAGGCTGCACTTTAATTGTGAAGCTCGAAAGTACAAGTGAATCACAAACCACTGTGGCCCAGATAAAAGCCGAACTTGATCGAATTCCGATAAGTGGAACAGCGCGCGAACTTGATCGCATTCCAAAATATGCAATGAGGGTCAAAAATAATTCTTGAGATAATTGCAAAAACGACGCGGAAATGATTCTGGCCAACAACGAATCTCAGAAGAGATATAAACCCAGCTTTCGGATTGAAAGAAGGCAGTTGTTATTAAGTTACAGAGTTGAAATCAGATATTAACTATAAGTGGTAGTTACACAAGAATCAAAAAGAGTGGAAGTAATATAGCAAGCGTGAATCGCAGTCATAATAGTACATCGAGTGTCCCTGGATAATTACTGGAAATAAATAAAAGTAAGAACCATAATCCAAGTCTTTATTTTCAGCACCTGTCGAAAGACGGCAGTATTGCCCGACAGGTTAAAGGACCACAAGGCGGCACCTTGGTGCCCGTGGTAACTAGGCGAGGGGATCCACTACGGCAGGTTGCCGGATCCCAACATTAAGTCCACCAAGACGGCAGGTCCTTGCCCGTGGCACAATCGTCCGTGGTCCTTCGCGTCGAAGGATCAACGACGAAACCCCCATCAGTTAACAGCACTGTCAGTGATCCTTCTCGAGGAAGGATCTACGACATCAAGTTTGTTCTAGTATCCTACTGGAGGAACTAGAAACAACAGCGTGTAACACTGCTTTTTTCTGGATGAAGGTTAGCGAGACGAACTGTTTGGTCTTTTTCCTTGTTTGTTTTACAGATGCGGCCAAATCGAAGTGTGTGGAATGTTTTCTTCTCTAACACCACAAGATCTTTGAGTTGAAGGTCACGTTGTAACATTTTCCACTTGACGCGATTAGCTCAACAAAATGCTTAAATCGGTGGCAGAAATGCTGGGATAGGGCTTGGACTCGTCTCCATCGATTGAAGAAGGAGAGCAGCTTGTCAAGGATCTCGGGCTCTGCTGAGGCATCGTACGGCAAACTAGAACATCAGGACATCCGCTCGCCAAGTCCTGCCGCTCGCTCGATCATCATGGGCAAATTGATTGTGCGGATGCAAACGACTTTTCAAACGTAGTTTTACGCTGTGATGATGCAGCGGCCGCAGTGTCTCTGTGTGTCGGTTTTACAAAATGTTCATCGCAAGACCCTCCTGAGGGGGATAGTAAGCAAGTTTTGTGAAGTTCCTCCTCTCTCGAACTGTTGTCCGATAGTGACTTTGTTAAAGAAGGGTACTTTTCGATAGGGGCTATCGGAAGTTAGCAGGGGAACTGATCCGCTGATGATCCACCCAAACAAAGGTTGTTGGGCTATTAGCAAGCCTTGAACGCTACGGCGGATACCGTCAAGCAGGATAGAGATCAGCTCCAATGAGGACATCAATCTGCTGACTCTTGGCGATATTCACGTCTGCGAGCTCGATGTTTTTAGGGAGGCTGCGGGGCAGCGCACTATCTAATGAATGAGCAGGCTTTCCCGTTATTTGAGACAGTACTAGAGTTGTTACCTGAATGGGGAAGTTCGGATCGCGAGGTGATTTAAGAAAAAAGTCGCATGACTTTGAAATTTTGGCACAGAGCGTTTCGTTGAGGCCGGAAATAATTGCACTTACAAGCAGCTTCGGTAGTTTTAACACCTGTTGAATGCGTTCAGAGATGAACGAGACCTCTGATCTTGGATCGATCAGAGCACGAGCGGTGTAGAAAATGTCGTCGTGACAATTGTTGACCATAGCGGTACCCATTTTCCCCTGTAAATTGTAAGCTAATTGGATCTAGATAGGGTATTTATGTAAGTTTTCTTATTCAACACCTGAATTGTTATATTATGTTACTATAAAAGAATTTTATTTTCTTAGGTTATTAATACATAAATAAATAAATGAAATATTGTATAGATAGATTGAAAATGGAGGAAAAAATGCATAGATTGAAATGGATAGGTAAAGGAAGGAAGAGGAAAAGAGGTGAAAAGTGAATCAGATGCTGCTGAAATAGTCAGACAGTTATACAATAGTTTGAATTTGTTTTGGTTGGCAATTCTTCATATATGCAACGGAAGAGACGGTTTATCAGCACTCACAAGGAACTGTAGATATTAGGTTTGAGAATATGGGAGGTACCAGAGTAATGGATCTTTAAGAATGAGTAATAGCACTAACCACATAACAGATGCATAGATAGCTCAAATCGACAAAAAAGTGGTTCGTACAATTTTGTGAACGCTGGCTCCCAGTCGTGTTTTTCTAACTTCGTACGGCTTCGTTGGCTCCCGACATGAACTTCGTCGATGCTTACGCTCTGAGATTTTATTTTGGCAGGCTGTGATCATTGCTTGATTTGAGCGGACGTGTATGCATGCTTTCATTCAGAAAGACGTTGTTTCTTTTATTTTACACTAACAATGCAAGCGAATATGCGTAAGAAGAGTTAATCGCTCTAGCATTCGTATGCCACATAAAGTGTGAAAGAGAGAATCGATCAATTTGTGGTGTAAAGCGGGCGATGAGAAGAACCGTGCGATTCGTCTTCGTTTTGTTCTTTCACAATAACAAAACATGTACAGCCGTCCGTCCATCTGCGTTTGTTTTCAATTTTGATTTTAAGGTTTTTGAAAGAAATCTTGCTTTTCGTAGGTTTGTTCTGCTTCTTGTTCGACGCCCAATCTTTGTAAAGCGCTGGCACGATCTACGTTCCGAGCATAGCGTGCTGTTGAAGAATTTGTATAGGCATTAGATCTGCTTAGTCGGCATATCAATTCATTGAACACGTTATTCGAGTAACACTAAAAAGTTATTGGAAGACAAATTATGGAAATATTTATAATATATGTATGTCTGTGGTGTGGTAATACAAAGTATAATTTTAAAAAGTATAATTTTAATCGAGCAATGATCACAGCCTGCCAAAATAAAATCTCAGAGCGTAAGCATCGACGAAGTTCATGTCGGGAGCCAACGAAGCCGTACGAAGTTAGAAAAACACGACTGGGAGCCAGCGTTCAGAAAATTTTACGAACCACTTTTTTGGCGATTTGAGCTATCTATCTGTTATGTGGTTAGTGGTAATAGTTAATATGGTTAAGGTTATTATATGCAAGAAAATTAGAGTTTTTAACTTTAATAAATTTATCGGCGAGCAATGGAAAAGTGAAAATGCAAGATTTGATATACATATGTTCGCCTCTCTTTATATTGGAAATTAAACGTGCAATACTATTATAAACAGCAATATAATTTTTAAGAATGATTAAAGATCGCTAAAAATTGCACTTCCTTACGTAAGCATTGGGAATAGTAGTGTTTTAGATAAAAGTAATTTCGTGTTAGTTGGCACAACATGTTGAGTACTTACTCCACAGCGATCTAAGTCCACCATAAACTTTGCCAATACTGGCATTAACATGTGTTGACCAGGTCAGAGTATAATTGAAGTTGATGCCAAAATTCTTCACCGATACTACACATTGAATTAGATCTTCACCAATGTAAATATTCGGTACGTTAAGGGGATCAATCGGTTTTGTGAATGGGCTTAGACTTTACCGAATTGAGACTTGGTTTCAATTCTGAAACGAGAAACTGCCCAGATTCTGATCGAGGCGAGATCCTAATTAATTAAATTCACATTTGAAAAGACATAATTTTTTGGACAACTATAAATCTCTTCTGCATACATCTGCATACATATGAAAGAAGCAATTCTTAATGATATACAATATATCATTTACATGGAGCAAGAAAAGAAGCGGTTCCAAAATTTAATATTGTAGGAAACCTGAGTAGACAAGGAGAGAAGTTGATATTTTGCTATCAACAACAACACTTTGATATCTCTCAGTCAAGTAGGACAGTATTAAATTACTTGATGGCCGCGAAAAGCTAAAATTATTTAGTAATATATAGTAAAATATTTTATGATTAACCGTATCGAAAGCTTCACAGAAATCCAGAAGATTCAAGAGGGACACATGATTTATCCATAGCCTTTCGTGATTCTTCTACAACTAATGTTAAGGCACTAATGCTGCTTCTTCCGTGACGAAAACCAGACTGGTATTCGCCAAGAAGATTTTTCTTCGATACAAAACCAATGATTTGTTTAAAAATGAATAATATTTTAATAATATTAGAAATGAAAAAATATTAAATATATATGTTATAAATTTTATATAATATATAATAATAGTAATTAATATAATAATTAATATAGTAATTTATATAATAGTATATAAGGTATGATTAATTTACAAACAAATATTGCCTTTTCCGAAACATGGTTGACAAGCCAATACTATGATTCGGAGTTTTTTAATTCCAATTACGTTATATATCGAAAGGACCGATCTCAGACGCTCTGTGGACTGTCAAGAGGAGGCGGTGTGCTATTGGCTGTCCGATCAAATTTTTTATCTCTACCTTTACCCTTATCTTCAACTTTAATACCTGTTGAACATAATTTTGACATTGATCAGTTAATTGTTAGGATTAAGTTTGATAATAATGCGGAATTTATTGTAAATCTAAGTTATATTCCACCTAATAGTTCTGTACAATTGTATAAAATCCACATAGGCAATATTATGAAAGTCATTAACAATATTAAGAGTCCTCAGCATTTAGTAATTTTAGGTGATTTCAATCTGCCCAATATAAATTGGCAATATGATGATCAACACCTGCTTCTGCCGTCAAATATTACCAGTGACTGCGAAAATGAAGTAGTAAGTAAATGTTGCGGAAAAAGGTCTAATGCAAATTAACAATATTTTTAATTGCCGGAACAGGCTCCTTGATCTAGTTTTCGTGGATGATGATATGTATTCTAATATCAGTAGGCTAAACTCTGATTATCTAACGGATTCTGAACATCATGTGGCTTTATGCTTAGCATTAAAAACATATACTTACTCCAAGTTGCTTAATCATTATAATGAAATCAAATATGATTTCTGGAAAAGCGATTTCAAGGCTATTTGTAGATATATATCTAATATCGATTGGGCTTTGGTTCTTGTAGATTCAAATGTCGAAGAGAATTATAAACGGTTTTCTGAACTCCTTAAAACTGCTATTAACTTATTTGTCCCTAAGAATACGTTCTGGAAGGTAGATAAACCTGCATGGTATAATAAGACATTATCTAACATAAATAATGCTAAAAACAAGGCTTACAAACGGTGTAAGAGATCTCCAAATAATCCGAATCTTTTGGCGCACTATATTTTTCTTAAAAATCAATTTTTCACTTTAAATAAATTTTTATATAACAACTACATTTTTCGAATTGAAACTAATCTAAAGAAAAACAGTAAATGTTTTTGGCATTTTATAAATAGTAAAAAGAAGTCTTCTGGTATTCCATCTTCGATGGAATACTTAGGTGAAACATCGTCTGATCCTAACGAAATTTGTGATATGTTTGCCGAGTTTTTTTTCCTCCGTATATATTCCATCTTCTCCCTTTTCAGTTTTAAATAACCAAAGTCATGAGGCTATCGTTGATATTGGGTCTGTACAACTTAGCATCAGTGACGTCATGGATGGCCTATTGCAACTAAATCTAGATAAGCAACCCGGAGTTGACGGCTTTCCACCCATCATTCTTAAGAAGTGTGCTCAAGCTGTTGCTTTTCCGCTGTTTTTAATTTTTAGCCAATATTGCGCTCTGGTGTTTTTGTTAGCGAATGGAAAGACTCTTTTGTAATACCTATTCATAAAAGCGGATCAAAAAATTTTATTCCCAATTATAGACCTATTTGCAAGATTTCTGTGATTCCCAAGCTCTTTGAAAAGCTTGTGTACTCGAAACTACTTTTTCAAGTAAAAGGTGCTATATCCCAATTACAGCATGGTTTCATTACTGGAAGATCTACTTCCTCGAATTTGACGATTTTTTCTAATTACGTCGCTAGTTGCTCAGAAAAAGGTTTACAGTGTGATGTTATGTACACTGATTTTTCTAAAGCTTTTTTTAGGGTTTCACTCTAGTTTTTTCAATTGGATTAAATCTTATTTATCAGCTCGTAGACAAATTGTCAGATTAAATAGTACTGTATCTAAACCATTTTTTATTTCGTCTGGTGTCCCTCAAGGGGGCCATTTAGGGCCTCTACTCTTTCTCATTTTTATAAATGAAATACCTAAAATACTTCAATTTTCGCAGTGTCTAATGTTCGCTGATGATTTAAAGATATTTTCGTCTATTGAATCCGTGGACGACTGCTCGAGATTACAAGCCGATTTGACTAACTTGGCAGTCTGGTGTAAGGACAATGCTCTTTTACTTAATGCGTCCAAGTGCCAGTATCTAACATTTAGTCGCGGTTCTAATCCGTTAATTTACAATTATAAGATTGGGAATGTGCCATTGTCAAAAATTTATACAAAAAAAGATCTTGGAGTAATTTTTGACTCCAAATTTAACTTCAGTAGCCATGTCGAGTATATAACGGCAAAAGCAAATGCCATGATGGGATTTATTTGGAGAAACTCTAGGGATTTTAAAGACCCACATACCTTGAAGTCTTTGTATTTTGCATTTGTTAGACCCCACCTTGAATATTGTTGCATTGTTTGGGATCCATATTACAAAATTTATTCCGATAGAATAGAAAAAATTCAAAAACGGTTTACTAAATATGCCTTATCTCGTTTATTTTGGAACACCCCTATGCCCAGATATAAACCTAGGTGTCTATTGCTAGGCTTAGCCTCTCTAGAGCAGAGACGTAAGTGCCATTCAATATTGTTTGTTAACGACATTGTTAATAGTAAAATTGATGCTCCTACCTTATTACTACTGATCAATATTCGGGTGCCTACTAGGAACTTTAGATCTAACGATATCTTTAAAGTTCCCTACCACCGTGTTAACTATTGCTTCAACGAGCCAATGACCCGGTGTTTAAGATTGGCCAACTCAGTTTGTACCTATGTGGATTTTTTTATTGGCTTGAGCCGCTCCAATGTTAAAAAGTTAGTTTACAGTTGCCTCAGTTTCGAGTAGTCATGTGTTGTAATCTGCTTGACGAATAAATAAATAAATAAATAAATACTGGCCCCAAACCATAGGACAGAATCCTAAAAAATTGTTCCTACCACAATACTCTCTACTAAGCTCTAAATCCCTCTTGAATCTAGCCAAGAAGTGTATAAAAACCATGGTGGGATTAATTACGGATCACCATCTGAATAAAATGATACTGTCCAGTGAGACTCAGTGTAGATTCTGCATGGAGTCTATTGAGTCGTCCCTGCACTTATTCGCTGAGTACCAGGCTTCTCACAGTACTAGAAGGTCAGTCTTCAGGAAAGAAATAGTGGAGCATTCAGAGCTGGCTAAGCTAAGTCATTCACAACTTATGACATTCATAAGGAAAACTGGAGTGGAACAACCACTCTAACAATATAGGGATGGTACAATAGGCCCATTGAGTCGCAGTACCGGCGCTGTATAAGCTCACCCATCCTCATATAATAATAATTAATTTAATAACTCTTGCTAATACCATCAAGTCCAGTGGTGGATTTAATTGACATCATTGCATTTAATATATATTGGTCACATATGTGAGATAAAACCAAATCATTTTCGTGGTTATCGATATTTATTTATTTATTTCAACTTAAAACTAAGCCATTAAGGCTTTATAGTTTACATTAGATAAATTAAGACTACATGAGTAGTTTACAATAAGAGTTCAATTATATTCAATTCGATAACAATTTAAAATTAATCTAACAGTTCAAACGAAAGTTTAAGATTTCCTTTTTAGCTACATAGACGGGGTCAGTCAAGTTAATGGCTTGGTAAACCGAATTAAAATCCACGCAGGCACTCCTAAGCGGTTCATGTTGATGGTATGTTGACCTGCAGAATTGTAAGTGGAGGAGTTCACATCTTCTCGAGGTGCGACGAGGAATGCTAATGTCGATATTGCTTAGCAGGTATGTAGAGTCAGCACAATCCTTCATGCACAATATGTAACAGCATTCAGCATAGTCCTTCGGTCAGCTAGTGACGATAGATTTATCAGCCTCAGTCGGGACTCGTATGGTGGCAAACGTAAAGATGGATCCCAGCGAAGATTTCGTAGACAAAAAAGTAGAAACTGCTTTTGCACGGATTCTATTTCCGAAATATAGCAGCTAAAGCGAGGACTCCAAACTGGCGAGGCATACTCCAAAATGGGACGAACAAGCGATGAATATAAAATGTTTGTGATATAGGGATCATTGAACTCTTTGGCCTAGCGCTTTATGAAGCCTAGTACACTGCTAGCACTGTTGGTTATATATCGGTATATATTACATCAGTTTGTTTAGCAACAGAAAAGTTTTTCATAGTTTTCGAGACGAAGTCCTAACAAATTTGTAGTAGTAGACTTTCTGGTACAGAAACCATGTTGATACGGTGAAATTGAGGAATTAACACTCCATTAGATATGGGAAACGATTATCTTCTCCAATAGTTTGGGCAGCGCGCTAAGTTTAGCAATACCGCGATAGTTACTTATATTATATCTATTTCTAGACTTATGCAATGGAATAATATAGGAAGACTTCCATGCATTCGGAAAATAGCCCGAACGTAGCGAATGTTCAAAGAGTGCAAATATAGGCGGTGCCCATTCATTTGCACAAAATTTAATAATACTAGACGATATTCCATCCGGTCTAGGATTATAATTACATTTAATAGCTTTCAAGGCTTGTAAAACTATGTTTATATCAATTTTAGGCAGTGCAATGGAAGTCGAAGAAATATTGAATGGGTAGCTCGCTGAGTCGTATGTTGACGTTGAATAAGTGGACATAAAAATTTTTCCAAAAGACTACAAATAGTTTGGATATTATTGGATTCCGTATTATCATGCTTCATAAACTCAGGATAAATTACACTCTTCCTTTTCGTGTTGACAAAATTCCAAAAGGACTTTGGGTCAGAGCGAATATTACACTTCATCTTTTGTAAGTACATATTTCGTATAATATTGTTTACACAAACTTTGATATCTGCATCTCGCCGTTCTGTAAGAGATGAAACTTATAGTTGTACGTAGTTTGCAGTATAATTTGTACTTATTAGATTTTAAATTCCGTAAAGCAAGCAAATTCCTTATTAAACTATGCAGGACTAGAGTTTTGTGAAAACTTAGTTAGTGGTATGGAAGATATAAATGACACTAATAAAGTATTATTAAAGGACTCCAGTGCCTTATCTAGGCATACAGAGGACGGATGATCATTCAATGATAAAGTAGAACTCCAGTCAATGGAACCCAGTGTGTTCATCAAAACAGCGTAATTTGTTTTTCTGAAGCAGTAGTGTTTTTTAGATTCATTTATTTTCCCGGATTTAATTATGTAGCTGTCATCCGAAATTGTAATATTTAAGGTAGGATGGTGCATATCCTCAAGTGATATAAATGGCAAAGATCGGGATATTTCATAAATATCTTTATCGTCAAAAAGGATGAGATCAAGGAGGCGGTTATTAATATTCGGTATACTATTTACTTGAAAGAGATCACGTGATAATAAGTCTTTTAGAAAATTGAAATAGATGAAATAGATTGAAGTAGATAGTAATAGAACTACTGGGTCGTCAACACATCTTTCCCAATTTACATATGGAAGATTAAAATCGCCAAGAACAATAAAACAACAGTTTATCAGCAAGTTTAATACATCGAAAGTGAGTATCGCTCATTAATGTGAGCACAGCAGAAATCAATCCCGATAGCATCGTCCAAGATTTCCTGCTTCGAGTAAATATTAGATTGAACAGCAATCAGGACGTGTGCAGTTGGTTACGATCTTTTCTATAAACAACGAATTTATTAGAAAATATTTCAGAGTTTAAAATTCCTGATTTAAGCCAGGTTTCCGTAAATTCGATAATGCTGTATTCAACATCAACACTTTTTATAAAAATATCGTTCAACTTTAAATTAATTCCTCTAACATTTTGGTATAAAATTTTAATTGGAAAATTATTTAGTTTTTTGATGATGCAACGCGTCTTTTTAAAATTGCAGTGCTGACACGATTGTCTTTGAGTTTGTATACATATTCATGGACGATGGCATTTTCTGGCCAAAACCTGGGGTCCATGATACGTTCCATTAAATGGTCAGGTATGCTGATATTAAATGAAGAGTATGATCTCTGGGTTTTGGATTTATACTTTGATATAGATAAACTCCTATCATCTATACGCAATTGAGATTTAATATGCTCTTGAACGTCTTCAACCGTAGTCTCAGGGGCAAACCGCGATATAAATATCGTTTTCTTCGGCTCAACCACTCTTTTAGTCTATTGACTGGCTGAGAAGGATTTTGAGGTATGTTAGTTTTTTTCGGTATGGCACCTTTATTATTTTTAGTGACACTGCTGGCTATTAATATTAATGATATTAATATTACTTTCTAAAGAGATTTCTGTTGGAGGGAAACTCTGTGAATGTGACAGAAATTTAGCATTGAGTTCGACACAGTATATATTGGAAAGACATACTCTTACTAATTCCGATCTTTTTAACATTGTTATGGTTATGAACACAATATAGCATTTCTGGGTAAGAGTAAAATTATCTTTAAATTTAACTGAATAGATTGAGACATATAAAAAGAAAATAAACAACTATGAGTTCGTATACTTGTCCAATTAAAACACTGTTAGTTTTTTATTTAACCGCGTTCGAAATACACTACTTTAACAAGTGGTTGGAAGAACGACCGTGGCGTATGTCACGAGCGTTCAATAGATTCTGGAAGGACTCCAATCAGGCCTTGCACACCGCCCACGTGTTGCTGGTGCACTGTTAACTGCATTGTCATTGTACCGCTGCAACGTTGTTTGCCTTGGCAAAACATCCACTCCTGTCGTTAGTGACGAATTCCTCGAGGCTACCTCTTACTCGTCACGGATTTCTTCGCTGCACGCTCGCAAATGTTGCACATTTGTCGTTTGCATCGTTGCTGCATCCTGCTCGTTGCGATTCCCATCATTAATTGCACCTCCTCGTGGCCCAGTAGTTACAGGATCGATTCGGTGTGAGTCTGCTGCTATTGCACCGACAGTTTCGGCCAAATTGAAGACCTCGTCGTGCACTCGTCCATCTGTCTTTGGAGTGTTGATTTTCCGTCATCTGCAGTCAGCGCCTCTGCATCGGTTTCATCTGCACCATAACTTTCGATCAGTTTAGCTATTTTGTGAGCATTGTTTCCAGAAGCTGACAAGTTTTGGCTCATCAAAAGCCGATTAGCTCCGCCACTTTTAACGATGTTAAATTCGGCATATTTGACATTGCAAAACCTTTCCTTTTCCTTTTTTTTTTACAATTTTTCTTTTTTTCAGTTTTTGTACTGCCCGTTGTACTTTTCTTTTGTGTTGCTGTTCTGTTCGTTCGCTCCATAGCGTTTCACACTTGATTGTCGTTTTGTCGTTCGCTCGTCGCTTACGACCGTTTTCGTTAAGTGTGTCTATTTATGACGTTTATTCATTCACTCTTTCTGTTTCGTTTTGTGTCCCCATAGGATTTCTGTCTTTGCTCAACTCTTTGAGACTCGTGACGTACCCACAGCAAACAATTCGTATGGTCAGGAACATAAATCGTGGTGTGTACCTAGAGAGTCTCAATCGCTTCTCTCTTCGTCCGTTTTTCTGTTCTTCTGTAAATGTGTACATATGTGTTAATTGTGAAAGCACGCGTTTTATAATAATTTTTTTTATTTCTGAAAGAACTTCTTTTAGGCTTCCAGGTTTAACATCCCACTTCTGAGTTGTAAAAAGCAAATAGAATCCTGTGCAAATTCCACTTCTAATTTTATTTAGTCAATACTTTTCCTTTACACAAATATATCGAGACGACTCTAAAACACCTCCACTTTCCTTCTTCCAGCAAATGTGTAACCCCACCGAGATGCCACCTTTTACCACTCGATTCATGAGAGAGAGAAAATATTGTCAAAGTCTCCGTTTCGGCCTATGCGTGATGGAAGATGCACTTTTTCATTTATTATGAGTATGGTTATGTGGGTGAGCGATTTGTTAATGGTAAGTATTATTGGTAACAATTTATTATATTGGAATTACACAATTTTTCCCAGCATCAAAATCCCTAAATCTACACCGATAATCGTCACAAATTTTTTTGGGAGATTTCGAGGAAATTATTATCGTTATCGATATATTATAATTTTGCTGAAAAGTGGTATGGTATCAGCTATGAAAGCTGATAGTGGCTATGAGACATACATATGTACATATGTAGGTATCATTGAAAATGTTGCAATAGTTAATTTTGTAGAAATAAATGCTAAGTAATAATTTATTAACTATTATTATTTATTAAGAAAAATTTATATTTTTTTCAGATTTAAGTAGATATACATATCTATCATTTCACGCTTAAAGTTATTTGTAAAACATAAATTTTTTACAAAAATGTAGTCTCAAATAATTATTGGCATTATTTAACAGCTTTCGAATATCGCCTCAAAAATTGCCCACAATGCAAAATAATTAATTTCCAGGAAGAAACGAGATGAATAATGCTTATGAAGATTACGACCCTAATTTATCAGGCCATTTCCCGTAAGCGTATATTCCCCAAGCCTACCGTTGAAATAAAAAAAGATTTTAAAAACGTATAAAACACGAGCGATCAACCCATGACGATGCGCAACAATTCACTTTTTAAATAAATTATTTAGCAGCTTTGCAGCATCCCAAAAACCCAGTCTTGCGACCACCAACACCCGGCTCGATGTCAGAAAGTTTCAAATTCGGAGTTATACGTGTTTGTTATTATTATCAGAATGTCGAAGCGAAAAGTTTCGATTCTTGTACTCGTTTAACATGTAAAAAGTTTGCAACTTATTTCAAACACACTAACATCACGTTGTGTGTGCCCACCCCGGTTGCTTTAAATTACTCGTGCGTTAGTTGTTTTGTGTTCTCCCGCATTATAAATGTATCCATCTATTCATCCAGAAATGGGTGTGCATAAAAGCTGGAATGAATTATGGATGACCGTTTTTCTTGTGCTTTTCACGTGTTTCGCTTCCCCCGCATTAAGATGCTACCTAAACCACCATTTCTTGTGCTGTTTCATTAGCTTTAATTTGCTGGAAATATTTCAAGCACATTTTTTCATCATCTCCGTGTTTAACCGGAGTGGCGGCGAGTGGTGAGTGAGAATTAAGACACCCTCTGCACAAAAGTATGTACGTTCGGGCTGCTTTTAGCTAATAATGGTGAGGGTTTCGAGGTCTGCGGAGATGGCAAGTTTGAAATACTTAGGAAGTTTTTTGTTAGGATGCGAGACCTTTTAAGGACAAGGATCGGGTTCTTTGTAGCAATGGTTTGTTTTGCGTTTAGATGACTTGACTTTAAATTGTTTTCACGTTATTTAATCCCATGTTTTAACCATAATTCAAATCATATCTGATGATAAGATTTCGTTTCTTATATGTATGCGAATCCCTGTTTCATTTATTTAGTAATTTTCTTGTGAGCGTGATTTCGAATAATGGATAGACGGACAAGGGCGGAGTAGAACTCATTGAATATGTAAAAAGATTGTTTCAATATTAGGAAACAATGTTTTGGAATAAAATGATAAATGCAAAACTTACAATCATTAGTTGAACTCTTCAACAATGTTATAATCATAAATATATTCTGTTTCAATACATAATGTTTTTACGGTTAGCTCAAATTAATGGTTTTTTATACCCTACACACGAAGTGATGAGCGTATGTTCACTTACTGCTTCCGTTTGTAACGCATTAAAGAAGGCGTGACAGGTATAGAAAAGTATATTTATTCTTGATCGGCGTGGCCTCCTGAGTCGATTTAGCCATGTCCGTCCGTCTGTCTGTCCGTCTGTCTGTCTGTGGAAATCACGATTACAAGAGAACGAATAGAGATATCTTCCTCAAACTTAGCACGAATATTGTCTATCATCAGAAACTCATCGGTATTGAAAATGGGCAAAATCAGGCCATCACCACGCCTACTATTTATACTAAATATAAATATAAATAAATATATTCTTCTGTGCTTATAGCTCAATTTCTCAGCTTGTAGAAGGAATTTGAAATTTTGTCCAGAAGTCAACTGTCTCTGACCAAAATAGATCACCAAAAATGGGCGTCGTCCGCCCACTAGTTAATTGAAACTCGATTACAGGAAATGAATTTGGCACGGATATTCTGTGTCATCACAGGCTATTTGAGATTGAAAAGGAAAAAAATTAGACCTCCTAGTTTCTAAGTACAAGTGTGTAGGGTATATGAAGTTAACACTCTTTCTGGTTATAAATGTAGTATAATTATATAATATAATATAATGTATAATTATGTAGTTTGCATTTTTATACAAATCTTAGCATGGTTTAAATAGTGCTAGGCAAAGGTCCAAGCTTACAAGTATTGGAGAATATAGATTCTAAAGGGTACCCTATTGGTTGATCGTCCGCTAAGTAGGCTCCAGCATGCAGGAATATCTACTGCATTAAGCAGTAGTACAAATGCCGTTTGGAGTCTTAGAAATCATGAGCCGAGTGCAAGTCACGATGGGTGGCATGACACACAAATAGCGGACGGACTGCTGCAAAATGAGTGCGGAAAGCTTTACAGATGGGTAATTGATGAAGAGAGGACTGGCGCGGGTATTTTTTCCTCGGCATTTAATATTTCTCAGTTGCAAAGTTCACCTGGGTAAGTACGTGTCTGTGTACCACTGGGCCACCTTAATGGAAAAGCTACCCGAAATATGGCAAAGGGTTATAGATAATAATGGTCAATATGTACTTCATTAAAATTAATTTTCAATAAAGAACATTTTTGTTAAAAAATGTACCCAAAAATCGCGACTGTGATCACAGTATATGATCACACTCAGGAAAATAATGCTTAACATGAGACTCGTTAAATGTACATGATATAGCTCTCCATACGGAACCACAAAAAATTATAATATTATATTATATTATAAAATGCACATGATATTTTTAACATTATAGCCATGTTAAAATAACATGAATCCATGTTAACAGTTAAAATATGAAGTTTTCGAAAGAAAACTACAGATTTTCTAAATTTATTTTGTACATCTTTTAAAATGTGCAAAAAGTCAATTTTATTTGTTGTTTAATTGCAAAAATACAATTTGATTTTTAGCATTCACAAAAAAATGTAATGCTTTCTGTTGATTTTGTTTTTGCTAACGGGGACTCCACAACAAAAATATTTGTCGTCGCGGGAGTTCGAGTAAAATTTAAAGCTAGGCTCGCATATTGGCGACAAAACTAGGTAAGTGCCCCTTGAAAACAAATGCAGTTGACGAAAACATTGATTTTATAATATTTTAGGCAGAAACACTTCAAATTCGAGCTGAAGCAGTTGGCTCAAATCAATAAACGATGGGCGGTTTGCACGAAACTGGAAGAGAATCTAAAGCAAACTTCTAAAGGAAAAAGTGTGTTAGATTTTTTGTACAAAATAATATGTTTGACGATACCTCTCAACCATACAAGGGCTATTCTGAGCTGGCTGGTATCATATACACAAGATGGGTCTGGTGGAGAATGATGTCTGTCGTGTGTGTCAGGAGGATTGGTGACGGCGGGCGACATAGTGGGTCACTGTCCTGCGTTGGCAACTAGGAGGTTTAGTAGGGGCTGTCACTTCGACATCGCCGTGCTGGAGACCTCGTGGTTTGGTAGTGCATTGGCACTGACGAGGGACCTGGTAATGAGAAGGGAGGTCGAAACGTTAGGCCCATCACGAGGACCGGGAAGCAGAGGACGAATAAGGACCTAAGCAATGGTCTGCTTCGATTATCCCTAAAAGAGGATAGGTATTAGTTGTTAGTTTACCTTGGTAGGAGATCCACACCACCCCCCCAAGTGATTAAATATAGGTTTTAAATATACCTAATATAGGATTAAATATAGGTGAATAGGTTTTTAATTCTATTCAATAAATATAATAAATATAAATAAAAAAACATTAATTTCGTTTATATATTATATATAAAGAATTGTTTAAATTAATGGGGTATAGAGTAAAGTTTCCATGATCTGTTGGTATATTTTACATAGGAAACTGTTTGAATGAATGTGGTATAGTGTAAAAGTTACACGTTATTTTTGTAAATTTTACATGAAACAATTGTTTGAATCAATAAAGCAGTCTGTAAAACTAACGCGATCGGCGATTAACAAGACGACTAGTACGACTAATAAGGTCTGACCTGTTTGAGTAAAAATAACCTGTTTGAATAATTGATAATTGGTTGAATTCTGTTTAATTTAAAATTTTTTCCCTGAGTGCATATAAGTATATAATATACATATAAGTGCATATGTATAATATACATACTTATATGCACTTAGTACATTGTATATACTATATATGATAGTACTCAGAATCTTTGACTGCGGTTTTCTTAAATTTATAACGAAATTAATACTTTAAACATTTTATTTAATTTTCAATGAAATTCTCGAATTTTGATTTAGTGGAAATCAGCTCCGTATCGTGTGCTATTCTGATGTGGCTGTTGTAGGCCATTAAAATTATTACTCTTTGTGACAAGTTTTCACCCGACGCAGCAGCATTCATTAAAACCGATCAAACCGTTTGCTGCACCCATGTAATTCTCTCTACCCAGCAACCGGCTAGCGATATTTTCAACTCTAAACGAATTTCGCATTCATGATGACAAAACAAATAGTTATTGTTGGACAGCCGCAGATAAATTAATAATAGATTTACTATATACCAGTACGTACATATCAACCCAACCAATACCAATATTAATAAAAATAGTTATGTATTGTATATAAAATTGTGGAATGTCGAACATCATTAATTTAAATTGTATTGTAGATAGCAAAAAGAATATACCTTTCTTTATAATATATATTTCACATCCTTCTTAAATATTAAAATATTCTCTAAGTTTCTTTTAAATATTACTATTTATTAATACTTATACATATACATACATATATACAGGGTGTTCCGCAGAGGAGCGGACAAAAGACTGAGATAGGCTGAGTCCAGACAAGAAAAAATAGTATGGGACGGAGGTAAATTTCCCCCCGTTTATGCGGAAAACTATTTTCTATAAACCCGGCTTAAAATCGGAAAAAAATATAAAAAATAACGGCGATTCCTAGATCATTTGAAAGCCAAAGTTTTGCTTTGCTAAATGTAAAAAATGTTTAGTTGTAATTTTTTCTAGAGAAAATGCTCCAAACCGGAAGGATCTATGTTTTATAGTCCGAGAAAAGTGAAAATTACACTTGTTTAATTATTGGTGCAGAAATATGCAAGAAGCTCTGGAGAAACTCAGAAACTACGAAACATAGATCCTTCCGGTTAGAAGCATTTTCTCAAGATATACAAATGCATATACATATATGCATTTTTACAAAATGTTATACTTTGAAAAAATTTATACTTATTAAAAAAATTTTTTATAAAAACTAGATATACAATTTTATTTTTGAAATTTTTTTTTTAATTATCAAGTTTGGAATTAATTTTCTTAAACACTATTTGACATAGAAACCTATTTCGAAAAGCAGGTTAAAGCAAATATTTGGCTTTCAAACTCATTATTTAGGAATGATCTAGGAATCACTATTAATTTTTATATTTTTTCTGATTTTAAGCCGGGGTTTTAGGAAATGGTTTCCCCATATACGGGGGGAAATTTACTTCCGTCCCATACTATTTTTTCTTGTCTCGACTCAGCCCATGCGCCCTAGTCTTTTGTGCGTTCTTATGTGAAACACCCTGCATAAATACATATATTTCGATAATATGAGTACATACGAGTGTACTATATGTACCTATAGTACGTGCGAGTACATAATAATTTTGCATATAAATACAAAAGTTTTGTATCGGAAATTATAGAACTTCGCTCACTGTCTTATACACATTTAATTACTAACCAGTGAAGCACAAATTCTGGGAATAAAAGTTATTACGTTATTACGTATTATATGTATATGCATAAATGTAAATTTACAGTTTTCAGTGTTCAAATGTAGTCGTTGATAATTTGACAAAATAATAAACAATGGTGCAGGTTTTACGCTTCGTCGAAGACGCAATTATAAATTCGAAAGCTAACAAAACATTTGTTTATAAAATTTGCATTTTATACAGAGATATATGACTATAATATTATATACACAACTTTTGACTCATTACAGAAATAACAACATCCGGAAAAAAGAAGGCATCGGCTGATATTACGTGCACATTGGCCTGTGTATGTATTTAAATTTATAATTATATTTATATATGCAAACATATAATAATATATATACAGGGTGTTTCGCATAAGAGGGGACAGAAGACTAGGACGTGTAGGTTGGGTCGAGACAAGAAAAAAATCGTATGAAAGGGGAGGGGTGGTCACTCCCCCCCCCCTTTAGACGGGTGGAGCCGTTTTATAAAAATTCGACTTAACATAGAAAAAAAAAATATTAAAAAATAATGGTTTGACCCAAATAATCTTTGCTTGCTGATTTACAAAGCCAAATATCCGCTTCTTAATATCCTTTTTAAATTAGATTCCTATGTCAAACAGTTTTTGAGAAAATTATTGTCAAATTAAAATTTGGAAAAAAAATTCGGAAAAAAATTTTTTGATCGCAATTTTTTTTAAAAATTACGGTATTAAGTATAAAAATTTTTGCGACCATAAAATTTTTTAATCAATTCCAGATAGAATCCTTCAAACCGGAAGGATCTATGTTTTGTAGTTTCCGAGAAAAGTGAAAAATACCCAAAAGAGGGTATGTATGTCCCGCCATCACTTGAGAACGGCTGGATCGATTTGACTGATTGTTATTTTGTAGTGTTCGTAATTGTCAGGACAAGGTTTGTATGAAAGAAAATTTTGGAAAACTCGATCGGAAAAGTCGAAAATTTGTATTTTTAATTTGTATGAAACTAAAACTTCAGTTAAAAAATAATTAGAAAAAAACAGTTTACATCAGTTGTTTGCTGTCACATCAAAGTTTACAAAAATAAAAATGAAAAAAATATATGAGATTAAAAAATGAAAATAAAATATGACAATTTTTGATATGATATACAATAATGATAGTTATCTATCTTTCTTGAATACATAGTATATTGAAAAAAGTTGATAATAATTATTATCAGTGATCAGTTCGTGATAATTTTGTGTTTTTGTTTACTGTGGTCATATACATAAGTTCGTGATAATTTAATATTTTGCTTTTCGGTTTGCGGTTTGCGCTTTAAAATGCCACCAGTTAGACGTTCGAAATACGCGTAACTCAGCTCGAACAAGTAACCATCGTGTGAACGAGAAAGGTGAAGAACGCAGACACTGTTTGGAAAAAAGTCTTGTAAGAATTTCGCAAAAGCGATCGATTATGACTCCGGAACAACGTATTCAATCAAGTTCGTCTCGCTCAGTACAAGCTAACTTTCGAAATAACTTTGAATGTGGACAAAAAAGACGGACAAAATCATTAATGAACGTTTGGCGTTCAGGTACGATCCAAAAGTTGATTACGCAGCGGATATGGCCAACTTCGGTACAATGAGCACATTTTGTCAATATTGCAATGCTTTGAGGTTCCGACAGGAACCACCAGGAATATATTGTGCGAGCGGAAAGGTAAGATACTCGATCGAAGCATTTCTTGGACAACATACAAAAATATAACAGTTCCTCCCAAATGATTTCATTTGGGGCGAATATTATCAAAATACGAGGCTTTAACCCTACGTTTAAGGTAAATTATTTTTCGAATGCAAATATTAAAGATTTACGAAAGAGCTTCAACGAAGCAAATTACACAAACTCAAGAAATTGTGTTTGATTTTATAGATTCGACAAATTCACCATCGTGCAGGAGCATTGTTACCCGCCGTATTAAAATTTTTCAATTCAGATATTATATTATATTTGGGCGAGGCGAAGTTCGTCGGGTCAGCTAGTTTTTTAATATTTTTTTTTTCGATGTTAAGTCGGATTTTTATAAAATGGCCCCTCCCGTCTGAACGGGGGGAAATTGACCCCCCTTCCATATATTTTTTTATTGTCTCGACCCAACATACACGTCCTAGTCTTCTGTCCCCTCTTATGCGAAACACCCTGTATAATAAATTCAAATACTGAGATTCGTTCAAAGGAAATATACTGGTGATCTTGGGCCATTTCGTGGACCCTCTAAAATGGCCAACAGCCACGCCCTCTACATAAAACAAAGACAATTTTTTTGAAAGAATATAACTGGACACAATAATGAATATGACGCCAATATCAATCTTAACTATTCCATATTGTAAATTTACATCATATAAGGGTATTGAATGGAAAAAATTCTAACCGATGCTATTAGAATAACAAAATATAATATAAAATATCATTGTCTTTTATACTTGTGATAATAAATCGGTGAGTTTCTTTATTAGATTAGCCGATTAGTTAATTAAAAGTTTTATTATTTATTAGAAGGTGGGTGTCCCTTTTCAACATTTTGATACTGATACTGTAAGTGTGCCATCATCTTGCCAAACCATTATCTTCTTTACAGATAAGAGGCGAAAATACAAAAAGAGTAAGTAATTTTGGAGTAGGACTTAGTTGTGATAAAGACCGTTTCTCAATATAATATTATATTTTCACAATATATTATACTATTATGTTATTTATTTTAATGATTGAAGTATGTTTCAAATTTACATTGTATTCGTAGGCTGCATATAAGGCCGATACGTTGCATTGCCATGAATTTCGCCTTTGTTATAGTTTCATAGTTAAGTTACACATCATGTTTCCATAAATATTGAAATAACGCAATTCTTTCGATTCGCATGGCATCTGCAAGGTATTCTAGTAAGCAAAATTTCCATAATTATAACGAAGTAAACTCAAAACAGCAACATAAATGGAATCGACTATTGAAATCGAATGCAGGGAACGAAATGCCGTAAACTGGTTTTCGATATACTGGCCAAATACAAAAATAGTTAGCAATTGCAGATTTTTTAATATCATGTAATTTCTTTGCTAGTATAAGACATTCAGCAAGCTCTCATATTGTAATTCTCCTATATGGGCATAATTTATAACCACAGTTTTGGTTTACGCCATAGCCATAAATATTGCGATTTTGTTTTAAGTTTAGACCTGAACCTGTCTCTTATAGCCTGCGAAAGTCTATAATTTTAAACGTTGGCATGTTCCGAAATAGCTATACGATCTGCCAGTCAAGTTGAAACAAATTTTGTTGTAAACGAAACGCTGAGCTGGAAAAATATGGGTGGTGTATATACATACATACGAGTATATCATGCATATAATACTTATACTTATTCTATAATTTTTGTAAATCTCGAAGTAACTAACTGTAAGTACTTATTTTAAATGTGAGCTACATATAAATCCCTACAAAAACGAAATTTTAACATTTTTTCAAGTTTTACAGTTTCCAAGTTATTTACTTGTATATAAAAAAAGTCAATACATCAATAAATTTACTCTATACAGAAATGACACACATGGAAAAAGAGGTGATGGTGTCGCAATATACTCTGAGATTACGCTAAAATCAGCTGTTGTTTCTAAATCTTTGAATCCGATAATATTTTGAATTTACGTTTGACATGCCTTTACAACCCTAACAAAGGTAATAACATCGACACGCTCTTTAATGATTTCTACGATCTATCAACCAACTTCGTTTTGTTCATGTTATGTGGAGACTTTAATATAAATTCTATGTTTGACGACATCTTATCTAGCAACTTATAGCAAGACCTAATTTTTTGCACGCGGAATATTAATTTATCACCCGCATGTACCACATAAAACGATTACTATAAAGATTGTATGCTATCCATGGTTCACAAACTGTTTGCAACAAAAATTAATGAACGAAATAGGTTGCATACATGTACATACATATACGTGGAGTAACTATAAAAGTGCTACAAATGCATCTGTTTTGACTACGCAACAATCTAAGACTAAATATTGTGCGGTAAAATTTCATATCTCTCTGTCTTCCAAGATCCTGCGGAGATCTGTTATGACTCTCGCCAAAGAACTAGAGTTGGGTAGTTCGTGAACGAATTAGTTCAATTGAACGAATCACTTGCGTGAACTATGAGATCTAGTTCACGGTTCTTAGTTTTTTTAGTTCAGTCGCTCTTTTAGTTCAGTCGCTCTTTTAGTTTACTCGGTCTTTTAGTTCACTCGGTCTTGTAGTTCAGTCGGTCTTCTAGTTCAGTAGGTCTTTTGTTCTTTTAGTTAAGCAGTTCGTTAGTTCGTTTCAGTTCAGCTGCTCGTTAGTTTTTTTGTATGTTTCAGTTCGTTAGATCAATTTCAGAGGATGTTTCCAAACGAAATATTTATTTGAAATCTTGGCACAATTCAGGCACAATGACATAACTCCGATTTTTTAGTTCTTTTTGTTGTCGTTGTTGTTTGTTTATTGTTGGGACCACAACAACAATATCAGTTAGTGGAGCTCTCGTCTTTTTTCCGAGTTATGTCTCTTTAAAGTTTGCAATTTCAGACCTATATCTCATGAACTGTAGCAGATAGCTACATGTCATTGGTTTTGGAAAGGTACTCGAATTTTCTTTCATTTATATAAAACAAGCGCAATTTTTCAAAACAATTTTTCGTAATTTCTCGTTTTCCGTAATGAGTAGTAGAATTTATGTAACAAGTGTTTGGTAATTACGTGAGTGTAAGCTTCACAATGGATTTTCCTCCGCCGATTACACCTCCTTATAATGGTAAGACACTCTACTTTCTTAATATTGTGATAAATATGTATATAGGTAGGTTAATTATATATTTTATTATAAAAAAAAATTAAGAATGGAAAAAAATGTTACTAAAAATATAACAATATATAACTTAATCATGTATTGAGTATTAGATATTGCCAATTAACTATCAAACCGATTTTCTCATCACGTTATATCTTATAAGAACTAACGAACTAAATGACCGCGTAAAGTACTGAACTAAATGAGCGAACGAACCACTGAACTAAATGACCGAGTGAACTATATGAACGAACTAGTTCACGACAGGTGATTCCACTAGAAAGATCGCTCTCTGTAGTGAACTATAATTCCTAACACTACAAAGAACCAGCAGCAAGTGAACCTAAGGATATCAGACCAATAAGTATTTTATCATCTCTGTCAAAGGTTTTTGAATCCAGCTAGTCAGATTGCGAAATATGTACAAGATAATCTCCAGTCCAATCCTGTTTTCGTCCTGATCATAGTTGTTCAACTGCAATTTTGAAAGTTCTAGAGGATATTACGTTATTATGATAATAGATCCTTCACACTGCTTTGTGTACTTGATGTTTTCAAATCTTTCGACAATATAAGTCATGGACTTCTTTGTCAAAAGCTTAAGTATTTCTTTGGTTTCTGTGATAGTGCAGTGCATTTCATGGGAAATGATGTACGAGGGCGACTTCAAAGTGTTTAGTGTGTTAACAATTCGTCTGCGTATATGCCAGTAATGGTGTTCCTCAAGGGTTGGTTCTTGGACCTTTATTGTTTTCCCCTCGTAAATTGTGTAAGGATATATGTATTTGGTCTTATCATATTTCCCAATTTAAGGAAGCCATTATTGGTTGTGATATCATTGACTATCTCAAAGCAAAGAACTGCATTTTTCTGCATAAACTTCTACTGACTAAGCAACATTAGTATGAAAATAAAATTGCTCTTCAAAATATCCCCGGAAGGACCAGTTATAGGGATACCACATTCAATTACTTTGCTTCTTGACTATCCCTCTTCTACACCTTCTCATTTCTTTATTTCTTTGTAATTCCTGATACTTTACTCAATTTTATGTAGTTTTAGGTATAGCCTAAGTTCAATTCCTTTCTGCTATGTGACTATGCTTTGTACATTAAAAGAACAGTTCTTATATTACTGATGTACTATTAATAAATAAATATAAATACATTTCCCTTCTCTCATGAAATAAAATGCAATTGTTCTATCCACAGCTTATCGAGGCTGAGATACATCTCAAGCAATGACTGTGTTGATACCTTGTGTTTGAATATTTTAGATTCAATTTTTAATGACATAAGTTTGCTATGCAAGGATTAGCTCCGTTCATATCCGCTCTGTTGATATCTTCGGAAATGATACACCTATACATATTTCGACGTATTTTATTTATTTTTTACCTATTTTTAATATAGGTAAATGAAAAATATCTGAAAATGAAAAACCAGTAAGAGTGCTATATTCGGCCTGGCCGAATCTTAGATACCCTACACGTATAAGTTTTGAAAAAATTTAATTGAACGAAATAGTTTTATTTACATATTTAAATTTTTAATTTATTTGGATTTTTCATTGCATAGCAATAACATTATAGAGTGAAATACAAACTGAAACTTGAGGAAATATGCGGTTATAAGAAAGCCACCTTATAATCACATTTAATCACCGACAGGTATAAATACAGCGGCGTGGGTAGGGTGGTGGAAGGTGCGGGGGTCCGCCCCCTTTTCATTTGTTTTCATGAGCTGTACTGCTCACACTATAAGTAATGTGAAAGTGGGCGGACCGCGCCCAGTTTTGCTGTTATAATGTTCTATTGGAAAATAAGTTGTTAAGTAAAGCTTTATTCAGGAAGTTTATATATTTAACACTATAACCATTTAAGATCCTCTTTTGCCTGTGTAACCTTAAAGTGGGCGGATCACGCCCATATTTGGCATATTAACGGATAATGCTACTGTATACCCAGGAATTTTGTTGTCATAACTTAAAAACGAACGCTGATATCACATTTCTAATAAAAAATAGGCGAGGTCGTTGACCGATTTTGGTCATTTTCAATACGAACCTGCGCACCATAAGAAACAATATTTCGGCCCGTTCTCCTGCGATCTTGATTTCCCTTAACCTTAAGGTGTAGGGTATAATAAATTCATTTCTAAATAAAAATTATGCTTGAATTACTTCAGCCCTGAATACTATAACCCTGAATAAATAAATGAACTTATTCATCTTCTTAATAAGTGAAAAGAAATAAATATTATGGACTTTTATTTGATTCAACTCCTGTTATCGCTCTCCGAGAAGAAATATCGCAAGTCATTAGGATGTAGATATTGATTTTAAATACACAAAATTTCCAAATACATACAAGAAAATACAATTTTAATTAATTTCTTTATCGGATTTCATTAACAGCCTGTAGATCACAAGGTTTTGATAGATCTGCCATGTCACATATCTGGCGTTCAACAAAAAATGTTGGAAAAAGTAATATAGCATTGTTTGTAAATTGTTATAAACACTCCTTAAATTTAGTAGGAGTTAGTTCACAAAGCAATATCCAATCGCTGTAAAATGTTTTTGACTAATTGAAAATGTATATCTCTTCTTCTCACGTCCAACATTACGATAAGAATTATTAAAAAATATTTCAATGAAAACTGTTAAACATGAATCTGAAACACGATGAAGCAGCAGAGCACAAGCAGTTAGCGTTATTGTCCATTCACTGGAAGACTTAGTTTAACTATTAGAAAAATTAGCAGATCATAGTATTACTACAAGTGGCACCTCAAGTTTGTTGCAAAATATACTGAATTTGTGTTTCATAAGTTTCCATTCTGGCTTGAATTATTGAGGAGTGCATTATTATTGAATTATTATAGAGTGCAGCTCAGATTAATAGCACTCCATAATCTTGAATCATTAGCGACTAAACTTGCAGAAATTCTGTCCATCTGTGAAAAACGTAATATTCATACTACAATCCGTATTAGAAGACGCCGAAAAATTCCCGGAGAATCGGCTAGTGATGTTAAAAATTGAATGTTTTTGAAACAATTATATGTATACATAGATACTTATTATATTACTATATACATATATGTATGTGTTACAGAATGGGGGCGCTAATAAAGTGTCGTGTCCCGGGCGCCAGTTAAGTTCGCCCCTGGCTTTATGCAAATTGATGCGAAAAAGGAAAGATATTTTGTGGTAAGTCAATTTCGTCAACAGATTTTCCAATTATAAATTCAATTTTCTTTCGAAATTGATTACACGCTGTTTTACGAAACTGATTTCGTGGGAAGAGGTGACTACGAGTAAATTGTTCTGATGTATGTTTCATGAAAAAACTTCTCCGTTGAAGTTTTACAACTTTCTTTGTGAGACGATGCACAGTAGTTCAGAAAAAAAAATTCAGTTTGCATTGCTATAAAATCTACTACAAAATTGGTCAAAATCTAGCTAAAAAAATCTAAATTTTAGTGTCTCATTGCTTCATAATTGATGGAGTTGGAGTTTTAAATTGAATTGATTTAATTGTATTTTCTCTCTTGGAAACCAAGGCGTAGAGTTGTTTGGATCCAAAAGTCCCCGAAAAGCGGCAATAATAATATGAGCAAAATTTACATATCATATTTAATAACAAAATATTTCATTGAAAGTTCACACCAAAAAACGCCACATATTTTAAATTTCGTAGTAAAAGAAACGATTTTCGTAGTAAAAGAAGAGAATTTGTATTCTTAAACATTTTAATTCTGGTCATTAATTAAATTGTGATATATGTTGGAGCGACGAACATAACAAGCAAGCGTCCTTTAAAGTCATAAGACAACAGAAGACATACAAAAACCTACACTCATCTGCACTCAGAAAAATTTGTTTCATTTTTACAACGTGCATCATAGATTAGAGTGCAATGGATATTTTATAAAATAAAATTTGAATAATAAACAGAAAGTAATATTAATTGTATAATATTAATGTATTGTATCTATGATAAAAAGTAATTTACATACTCGTAATATTTCTAACCATCCTTTAGGTAGTGTATTTATTTAAATAATTTGTCAAGTCAAGTTGTAATAAGTCAAACGGCATTGTCTTTGGGTGTAGGCGCATACATTTTTCATAAATACGAGTGCATACACATCTGAGTGGTAAATGGTATACATACATGGATATACATCTATATATTGTATGTATATGCCGACAATTACGAAACGATTTTGATGATGAAACGATGACCAAGAACGCACATGCATATGTATGTGTGATGGGACATAAACTTTTATCACCACAATGGAATGACACCAACTATGCATCAACAACAATGACACAAGCTCGGGTGAAGACAACAGACAACAGCAAGAAAGAAATATAAAAAAATTAATAGCATACAACTTTAGTGTGTATATCAGTAGAATATCTTAACTGGAATATTAAATTATAAATGAATGAAATTTTATGAGTTCTGCCAGCGCATTCAACATTCAATACCTTTACAACGGCCAAAGTTAGGGTAGTGAATGTCCAAAACATTTAAATGCCAAACAACTTCTTGCAATCCATGTCATGTGACCCTTGTTTATATGTCTGTTTATGGCTCTGAATGGACAATGCTTTCAATAAGGTAGTTTCCAGGTTCGATACACATATCATATTCAAGATAAAAAAACGTAAGAAATACGAGTGTCTTCCAGTTCTGCGTGGCATTAATTAATTTTTAATATTTTCATATAACGGTCATTAGGAATGAGTTATAAACATTACTAAATTGTGGATAGAGAAGGACCGGTTAAGAATAAGCATGTATAAGTTTAAGAAATGTCTTATCTTGCTCATGATTCTTTGCTTCGATCCATAGATTGGTTGACTATAAAAATTTTCAGTTAACCAGGCTTATCAAGTTACATGCTGACATTCTAGTATACCGATCATTAATATCCACAGCGTACTGCTCTAATGGTCAAATCACATTTGCTATAGATGTATCCACATTCATAGTTAATTATTATACTTAATATATGAGCTGTTAATTTTGAAAGTGGAATATGTCCATTTTTTCATGTATAGAGATATTTAAAGGTTTGCGTTTGAATCAATTTAAAAATATAGGCAACCGTTAATCAATCCGAGTGATATTCTTAACACTACACACCTATTAAATTTTATTATGAAATAATAATTATTGAAAATATTTCAAAAAATAGGGGATTTTTTAAGCTCCAAATGGACTTATACCACTTTCAAAAATAACTTTTTTGCGATAAGATTTGTGTTGTTATATTTGAAAGCGGAATAAGTCCATTTTTTCATGTATTAGAATATTTAAGGGTTTTCATTTGAATAAATTTAAAAATATTGTCAAAAGCTAAAGATTTTTTAACACTTTTTAATATTTTTATGATGTAATAATAATTAAAATTATATAATAAATAAACGATATTTTTATCTCGGAATGGACTTGTACCGATTCGATTTACCTTTGGACCTGAGTCGATTTACCTTTGTCCGTTCGCCTGTCTGTCTGTCTGTCCGTCTGTGGAAGTCACTATTGAGATATCTTCACCAACTTTGGCACGAATATCATCATCATCTCTATCACCAGAAATGGAAAAAATCGAACCATTACTACGCCTACTTTTTACAGTGTATATTCATCTATGCTTATATTCATCTATGCTCCCACATTATAGAGCAAATTTGAAGTTGAAATTTTATTCACGAGTCCACCGTTTGTCAAATTCACGCCACGAGTCCAAATTTGATTACCTTAGAAAAAATAGAGGTATGGTCATGAAATTTGGAACGAATATTCTCTGTCATCACATACTTGTGATCGAAAATGGAACAGGGATAATAATTTAAGGGATAACGCTGTTCCGAGATAATAATTTAACGGATAACGCTGTTCCGTTAAATTATTAGAAGTCAACTATAAAGTTATCCTACCGAAGTTAATATTCTTTCTTGTTTCTATTGACTTAAGTATTATATAATGTAATGTATAAAAAACAGAAAAAGTATTGAGTATTTTGGCCTGGCCAAAGCTCATATGCCCTAAACCAGTACGATACATTTATAGTTGTTGGACCTTAATTTTATAATATAACTCATTTTCCTTCTAAATAAAGTTGGGTGGTTTTGTCTTGTGATCACAGATATACATATAAATGAACATATCATGTAGAATCAATTAACACAAATTGAATAAGAATAACAAATTGAATAAGAAAGAGTGGTATATTCGGCCTCTCCGAGATTCAAATACCCTACATTCTCACGATTTTTATGGCATATGGAAAACTGGGAGGACCACACCTGTCATTGGATGAGTATATAATATCCATCCGAGATCCTATCGCAAAGATATTTTCTTTATAGAGTATGTTCGCAATTTACGTTTTGTCGTCAACGTTGACTCAGATTTTCTGTTATGCTGTTTCTAAACAAATTTTCCTTCATGCTTTGTATAAAAAGTAGGCGTCGGGCCGATTTCGCTTATTTGCAAAACCAAACACTTCTACATAATAAATTCCAGCCATTTCATTCATATATCTCTATAAGTTTACGCTGTATCGTGGTTTCAACGATCAGACAGATGGACGGACAGGGTTAAATCGACTCAGGAGGAAAGAAACGGAAAGACTAAATTAATATTCACCTTCGGTGTAGGGTATCAAAATGCACAGATGCCTTTCGTCAAATAAAAAAGTCAGCCTTAAAAACTTCTTTCTGATTTTCGCATATCCATGAAAATAAAATATTTTATTGGTTATAACCCTTTCATTATAAGCACGTTCTACTGACGCAAACAGCAGAACAGTTTCTTCCCCTATGAAAAGTTAGATAAAATACAATATATTTTTGTACAAAGTTCTATAAGAATACGTAAAGTAGAAAAAAATATCCGCACAATTGACAGGCTTTTAATAAACTTCTTAATGCATACATATTTCATTAGCTTTGCTCGGAAGGAGGCCAAAATGTAGCTACACCACCAATATCGGTGCTATCATCTATCTGTCAGGAGTATTGACTTCGTGAAAAACAACCGCATTGCCGTAAACTTTATTTAGATCCATGATGAAATTTCCCAGTTTCATTTTTTATTCTCTATTTCCTGGTGGTTTGCCCTCTATTACTAATAGCATTTCATACACTTGTTCATCGATCAATCACAATTTCCGGCAGTTACCCCTCAAATATACATTATTCAATAACATTACATTCCGCGCGTCAATCTATCTTTAGTCCTGTGTATGGTTTTATTTTTTAGTCCTTATTAGGTTTTTTGACATATTTTTTTGACGGGGAGCTAAATAATAAATAGTGTAAATTCTTGCACATACATACATATACATATGTATATATGGCATCACCTTCAAGGAGAACTTTTGTTTACTGTTTTCTTAAGGATAGTTTACATACTAACATAACATGCTGGTGAGCAATTTAGATTTTCATCCCAGCATGCGTTTCAGGTTTTTTTTAAGTTCAGAGTTTTTTGTGGGATACCGATTATTTTGTTTCCATTTCCCGTAAGTCTAAATTCAAATATATGAGGAACTAGTGGAATCAATCCAGAAAATCCAACAGCAGATTTATGATCAAATTTTGTATAGATTTACATGGCCGTGTTGTTATTATTTAAAACAAAACCAAAGTTTTAAAAAAATAAGACAACAAGAGTGAACAGTTCGTTTTAAAGTGAAAAGTGTGTGTTGCAGTAGGCCGAAGTAGTATACGGAAGTTATACGAAATATAATTCGTACAATAGAATACGGAATAACTAAATTACCTAAATTTATGTAGTGCATTACATTTTCATTGAAATAATATAACTTTTGTGTAGCATTAATATTTTATGATGCGTATTATAAAGATTATTTTGCCACGGGATGTACCCAATACAAATTGGTTCATTCTACCACACTTCTATCCTTCTATCTATCCTTTTAATTTGTCAGCATGAAGAAACTCTAATTTCATGGCCAGAGTTTCATGATCTACCATATTGAGGGTTATTGTGTTTGCTTTCACTTTAGCATTTTTCTCGCACTTCGCTCGCTAACAATACGATCCGTCCACTTAAAACATTGTCCTAATTGCTGTGTTAACTATAATAAAAGTATAGGAAACATAATCAGTACATAAACTCATATATGTTACGGCCTAACCCTTCTGTTTCTTATCCAAGGACAGAGATATCTTACGCTGAAAATCAAATTTTTATGATTTTTATTTACGCAAGTATTTGTAAAGCAATAAAATAAATTTCTAAAGCACGCTAGATGCTGTGATCTCACAAACTCATCTATTAAAATTTCAATGCATTACATTTTCTGGTGGCATTATTGTTACGAGAAAACAATTATCAATAAAATGTTTTTATCATTTTATGACTTTGTTGTCTTGTTAATTCGTAAGCACGTTTTCAAATGGTTTGCTGAGGTTTATGATTTGCACACAGTGGCCGGCTTTTAAAGGTTAAAACTGAAACATATTTAATTAATCTAAAAGTAGATATCTCCGAAGATCGAGAGCCAACGATTTGAACTAATAACAGCACTAATGTATAAGTTATAATAGATTATAGAAGACCTGTGGTGGATAGGAATATACGGCTATTTGGAGGCCTATTTGGTCCATTGTAATTGCCTCCCTTATTATATCTGTGAACTAACGAGCAATGCACAATGTTTGATTTTTTTATATACTCAGACAAAACTTTCCGTCCTTATGTAAAAAGGCAACCTTTGGGTCCGTATGTACCCGAGCTTAAATAGTCTCTATATAATTTTATACAGGCCTTAGAATGTGCAACATTTATGCCGGAAAGTGGGTTTCGATAGAGACATATCAACATATACATATATATACATATGTATGTACATATGACTACATTTTCTTGTTGTAAAATGTGTAAATTGGAGAAAGCTAGGGCATGTTTAATTTTTTCCTAGACTGGTAATTGCAGTGGATGATATATTAGACTATAACAAATCAGACTATAAACATATTATGTAAACAGAACAATAATTCAATACCAACTGGAAAATAATTTCTCTTGTCATAACAGAAATCATTCGCACATTTCCGCTATAAATACGATTAAAAGAAAGATTATACATGCTGAGACACCAGCAAACCGTACCAATGACTGAAAAAAATTAAATATTCTCACAGGATAATAGACGCTAAATAGCGCCACGTGGCTTACATCGACTTTATGTAGTTTAGGGAATATGAATGTTACTGTACTGTGTTCTCTGTGTAAGTGTTTTTCTATACAACTGTTGATTTCTAATAAATGTGCAGAAGTATTGCAATATTGTTTCGTTTTAGAGGACAAAACATCCTGACAATATAAAAAATAAGTATCAGTCAAAGGGAGTAGCATACGCTTATTATGAGAAATAATTTCATAATTCAGGGGGTTGCCTTCTCAAGGACAAACTCAATCACTGTTAAGAACAATGTGTGAACAACTTACGACCGAATTGTAGATGAAGGAAAGCGAAAAAACGGAAGTCGTCAGGGTGGAAGTCACCGGGGTGGTTCATAATGACGTCGGGTGTCGGGATAATTTTATGAATGATTACTAACAAAATGTAATCGCAAGGAAATGGAAACGCAGGGATAATGACATGCGTAAGTATTTATTCGGGAATGCAGGGCACGTGCCAGGAAGGCGTTATGTTTGCATTTCCACAGGCGGCGGTGTATTTTGGCACTCAATCAGTCGTTTATGAAATGATTATGTGTATTTATGGCAACTAATGTAAATATTATTCCTGTCACTATGGCATTTCCGAGGGAAGCAAGTGCGACGTTTCAATTTAATCCACTACTCAGAAACTGTTCTGTTCTCTTCGCTGGAAGGAATATAAAATGTATTTTCAAGTTATGTTACGTGTGATTTATGTGGCATTAGCATGGGTATCGACTTTTTTATTTTGTATTATTCTTTTTTAAGATAGATGAACCTTTCTATGCGCCTGCTCTGCGCGACTCCATCATGGTCCCGTCGTTTTATTGAAGATCTGAACGCATGCATCTCAAATTGTTTACAGACGTACATATGTAAGTATATCTTAAGTATTATGCTAATTATATCCAGAACTGGAATTAATCACTAAACATTGGAAACTTTTTAACTGCAGTTACGATTTTGTATAATTCGCTACATACAGTCTTTATATCATGTAATATCATAATAGCAGTAATCATTGGAACGTGAATGTCTAGAACACACCTGTGATTAAATGATTTACGATTTCAACTCCAATATTCTTAATTGGTTTCCTGAATGCAAAGGCTAACAACTATGGAGATGTGCTCTCAGTTTAAGAAGAAAATCGAAATTTTCACCAATTTAGGTTTTTCAAATGTTCTTCAGTTGCATTTCGATAAACTTGCAATCAACTATGTTCATATTTTCAAGTTATATTAATGTTCATGAAATTACTTTTTATTAGTTGATACTTGTAATTAAATAAATACTAATTTATATTCATAGAAATTTTAAGAAAAGTGAATTGCATTGATTAATTTTGCTCTAGAAATAGGCGTGTAAAATTCGAATCAGGAGATAAGGTGAACAATATCATATATTAGTTTTCTATATTAGTCACGCCTTCTCTGTGTTACAACGAAAGGAAGGTATAAAGGAAATATGAACTTCAGTCAATGGTTTCGTGATTTCTTATTACCTCAGTTCAATAGTTCAAAAGGTTTCTTTGTTCTTCCGTGCCAAACAACTACCAAATGAACCGTAAACAAACGAAAAAACAAACAGAAGTAATGAATGGAGTAACTAGCGATAAAAAACCAATGCACTGAATCACAAAGAAATGGTACTCCTAGTATTAATGCCGTCATTATTGGCGTCTCTGTTGTTATTCAAGTGAATATTAACTTACAGATTTTTAATGCTTAATTTTATTATATTAAACTGTACGTTAAACTATAATAAAGAGAAGTCATTGTTGAGTTGTTGAACTAAAATAACATCTCTATCACATCATATATCGATGAGCTATACAGAATTTTGAGGTAAAAATAGGAAAACTAGTTCAACAGTAAGTTCAACGTACAACAAGTATGTATGTATTTTGCACATGAACTCAGATTATTTCTGCTTATTTAAAGAGAAGTTATTATTTTCAATAATTTTTGAATTTAAGAGGTAAGTGTTTTATGGGCATGTCTTTGGTAAACCTAATTCTTTACTCCAAAAGTATGCTCTCCTATTACAGAGATGCTTTAACTAAACGTTAAAAATTACAGAAAGTTATTGTTAAAAAATCCCTATGCTCGCAATTATTGATTTGGAATTCTTATTGTATCCCAAATAATGTTTTGCACATAATATTGCTATAGAATCATACATATGTATGTATGTATATTCCCAGCGGTTAAACCCATAACAACCGATAATGGGTTTAAATGATTGACAGCTCAATTACTTTTTGTTGGATTTTTCACGTATGCGTATGTATGTAATAATATGTATGTATATGCGAGTATGTAGGTGATTTTTGATTTTTCGTCGACGTTGTGGGAATACAGACGACGGCAAGATGTGTGGACGTCATTCATAATATTCATCTAAACATCTAGTTATTGTCTATGTTGGTACAAAATGTAACTTGCCCTATACTGAGTGGGCAAGTGCGCATTTCTCATATTCTTTTAGCTTAATCATAACTTATCATTCATATATACTGCTTTCAATTCAGAGGGGATCTTAAAACCTTTAATACCCAAATAACTAAATAAAAAGTGATTTCTTGAATACTTTTGTACCTATTACTATACTTCGTTGCTATTGATTCCCAATTTATGTGTGTATTCCCGAGGCACTTACATATACCTAACATGAGAATGTCTTTAAGTCTCATAAATATTATTGTTGCCATCAATACTTCACAAATATTTGTCAGTTGATATGAATTTTTTTATAGAGAAGAAAACCTCGATAAAAACAAACCAGAAAAAAAGGTGTAGATCTGGCCGAAACTTAAATACCCTAACACTTATGATGTAATCTTTCTTTCATTTTAGAGGGAGGATATACAGATTGAAGAACTAGATTTATCTATATGCATTACAAACTGAAGAATGGCTTAATGTGCACTCCATTTATGTGTGTAGGGTGCTAAAAGGCACATAGGATTTCACGAATGATGTCAAAGAAACATGAAATCAATGTTCAGTCGCATAAAATGACAACTGGTTGGGAGAAGTATATTTGCTCGCGAATACTTTTGAACCCTTCTGGTTTCTTGCCTTTATGGTGTAGCGAATCCCATTGGCATCAGAGGGAATGCAATGATGATGATGCATCAAGAGACAACAATGCGATTGACATCACGACGTCAATATTTTTAATACTTTTGAAGCCAACCAGCTTCGTTTTGAAAGTCTATTTATTTAAGCAATTACTTGGCAACCCTTTAACAATTTGGCGAATTTTTTACGAAAGCGTATAATTTTTGCAACCCTTGCAAAGTAATATAAATTTGTAAATGAACATTTATTTCTTCTTGCTTGGGCGAGCGAAACAAATTTTGCATGTTGAACGGATGTGTTGTAAACCGGAAATGAAATCATGTGAAATGAAGTCGACCAATTTAATTGTATAAGTTATGGGATTCAGGTCACGGCACTGCTAGGTATTGCATTCGTCAATTTAATCACTTAAATGCATCTAGACGAGTGTCCGATGAGGGGAGTGTAGCTATGGGATTACAAATCCACGGACTGGATCGAAGTCATGAGCAAATACATATAAACCGATTCCTGGAAGGTAAAGTTGCTTGAACTTTTATCAGGTTTTAACAACCTGCTACGGTGTTCTCTTCATTTAAATACTTTTTACGATCTTCATCTGGATTTAATTCTTCGTCTTAATCACTGCTTTTATAATGGCTTATTTTTATTTAATTCATCGTTATTTTGTTCGCAGACGTTGTCTTCGAAAGCAATAAAGCAATCGTTGATTGGCTGAATTACACTGGTTATGAATCGAGGCTAAAAGTTATGGTTTATCGAAACCCAACCCAAAGTAATCAAATTTTTATATTTTCAAAGGAAAAGTATTTTATTATCGCGTTATCTTCTAAAATTTATTTATGTACTATGAAATCCAATATTGAAGTGCTGGTTTTATGGAGTAGTCAGTTATAACGCCTTCCTAAGTAAATGCTTAAGTATGTACCTGTTAGAATAAATATTATATAAGAATAGGAGAGTGAACCTTGTTCAAGCTGAAGTATGTACTTCACATAAGATTGCTAGGATTTAAAAACTAAATGAAATAATAATTTCGAACCAATTAGGTATAAAGGAAGGGAAAGTATTCAGCAAAGCCTAAATAATGTGTGTATACGTAATTGTATGTATTTATATGATGCACAGTTCTTCACATTACACAAGCGCTTCGTTGTATATAAAATTATAAAATATTTTAAAAGAATATAAGAAAACAAATCCCTAAGTAATAATCAATAAAAATCAATTATCTAAATATTATATAGACACAGCTCTTTACTCAGCAAAAAAATCTTCTTTCTTGAAGATTGATCTTCGAGTACTATAAAAAGCTGGAAATTCAGAGATTATTTTGAGGGATGACTTTAGGAACTCCCTGCAGAGTCTATAGTTTAACTTTATTCACATAATATCTTTGCAATGTCTAGTAATAGGCAGCACCAGTATTTTAATGCATCCCTTTTCTAGCTTTAGAAAGAAAATCGGTTCTTGAGGGGATTTCAGATTTGATTGAAAATTATGATTCAACTCTGATGACGAGTTACTCTCTTCACATTCTCCTCTCCCAGATCGAACAGTATCTGCCTATGATCAAAGACAGACAGTTCATCGGAGGCGGGCCAATAACTAACAAGACTCGAGAAGAATTTAGAAGTAGTGTTAAATCTAAAACCTCTCTTATACTTATCGTAGTGAATGTGGCTGAGTTACATACGTAGCATATACCTGAACAGTTTATAAATTCAAGTAGGGACTTATCTCTGCTGTTTTATTGCTCTCTTCCGTTCTGGGCGTGAGAGCATTACCGGAACTGAAAGAGTCGGACGTATCTGACATAATGGAGTGGTTGGATATCTCTTGAAGGGGCTGTTAACCGAGTTTTGAAGGATTGACCTTCTTCTCCTCCTTATCCTTTTCGGTCGCAGTCGTCTGCATCGGTGTTCTTTTAAAACTGAACTAAACCTTCCATATGAAGCCATATTATAATAGGGAAGACAGCCCAGGGCATGCATAGCTCTCGCCTCATCCATGCAGATGCTGAGTGCTAGGCCACCATAATTTCCACCTTGTTCTCATTCTCCACTCCTCCTTGGCAGGACCCTATTCCGCATGGGGATAACTCGAAGGATCACCTCCAGGTTGGACAGTTTCCCGACGATGGATACCGTGGCCACATGTGGTTTCGGGATAGCATCTTCCTCCGACGAACGCAACTCGGTACCATCTCTAATAATCAAGACTCTCCGATCTAGCCAGACCAGGGCTGTCGTGTCGGCACTGTTCAGAAGTATGTCTTCAAATCTAATTTTGGATCCTGATTTCAAGATCCGACTTTTGCTGCTCGACAGTTAGATGGATGGCCGGGAAGCCTGCAGGAACGATACCGACCGATAAAACGCCAACAACTCCCGCATAAGCATAGGGGACAGTAATTTGGGAAGATTCTGAAAAACCTTCTCCAAAGATGGTTTATATGGCGTGCTATCCTCAATTTGCGGATATCCAGTCCATTAACGGTCGCACCGTCTGAGGGTATAGTCGGCTTCGCCGTTACCGTTCGTTAAAGTGACTTCCGCTGAAGTGAACGATTTATCGTCACTGTTTAATTCCAGAGAACATGCACTGCCCGTAAAGTCGAAAATCCTAGTAAAATCGCTATACGTAGCCAACTTTTCTAATTAGAAGTACTTTATTGAGTCATATAAAAAGTCTCCGCTACTTTTTGATTACTAGATGATGCCTATATATCTGCCAACACTTACCCGATTGTCTCAAATGAACATATGCTTAAAAGGTGACATGTAAACTTAAATTTTTTGTGAAGATAGTTTTATAATTCGTTGCTCGCGTAGTTATGTTGACTTGAAAATGAGTGAAATATCTGAAGAAATACGGTGAGAATGCTGTGAGTGAACGAAGGACCCAGTAGTGTTTTGCTCGATTCCGTTGCGGAGTTTTCGATGTCATAGATGCACTCCTGCTTGCATGCAAGCTCCCAGGACATAGCAGAGGCACTAAACATCCACCACATGACGCTTTGAAATCATTTGAAACAGCATTTGAAAATGCAGAAAAAAAGGAGCGCGATGATTGGGTGCCGCATGAATTAACGCAAAGAAATTTTATTCACCGAATTGCTATCAGTGAAATGCTATTGAAACGCAATGAAATCTAACCATTTCTGAAGCGAATCATTACAGGCGATGAAAAATGGGTGAATACGAGGTTATAAAATGCAAGCGATCGTGGTCAAAGGCTGGTGACCTTTCACAAACGACTTCGAAGCCTGTATTGACAAACGATGTTATGATGAGTGTTTGGTGGGATTGGAAGGGAATTGTCTATAATAAGCTGCTGCTATATATATTTAATAATGGATTTAGCCGGAAAATATATCTAAGTATTTTTTAAGAAGAGAATATACGAAAATATGTTCACAAAATATTGGCAGACACCGAATTTTGTTTTGACGATTTACTGCACTCAGGCAAATAACAGAGTTTAAATGTAATTATTCAAAATATTTTTTAATTTTTATCATCAACTTACATGGCAGATTCTAATATTGATAAATTTCATTGTCTTCTTAAACAATATACAGATAAATTGATTTTTGAACTTAGTGCAACACTACAAACAGACACTTGTAATATACAGTTTGAATTACAAAGTTCGAATTGACGATTTAGGCCCGAATTTAATATGTGTACATTATATTAATTATGGATTTTTGTATAGAAAAGGTTTTTATTTGGTTCCTATTAATGAAAGATCAAAAACTTCCATTATTTTGCAAAATTGATGTTATATGTAGAGCAAATCCGGAAAGTATATTTATGTGTACTAATACTTTGTACTATTCTTTGATGAAAAATTCTTTGATTTCAATTCAAATCGAAAAACCTGACGAGAATATCATAATTTACTAGGACTAACTTCTTAAAAATTAAAAAATTTGAATATATTATATCAAAAACAATAATTTGCGCAAAAAAAATAAACAAACAAACAAACACCAAGAAACAATAATTTAAGCCTCTGTTTGTGGTACATATTTTTGTAATTCATATATACACTTATGTTTGCTTATTTCCTTTTTCTACCTGATTTAGGTGAGTGAACATAGAAGTTCAGATTGGATTGAAACCCTGAGGTAAAGTAGAAAAGCCCGTGTAATTAACTTTTTGAAGTTTAAATATTAGTCCAATTTTATAGGGAAATATATATTAATATGAGTAATTTTTAAACTTCAGAGTTTCAATTCCTACCCTAATAATATTATAATGATTACACAAGTTTTATACGAAAAATGTTTGTATTTAACTCTTGAGTTAATATTGTCAACTTTAAGAGTTGAAAGTTTTAAATAAATGTATGAATTATCTTACTATAATATATACATAAATTCTTGAAAGTACGCAATTTGGTATTAAACCTAATAGCTTATAATTTCAACATTATGGGTTAAACCTAACGCTATAATATCTGAACTCCTTCGTCGAATATTTATATTACTTCTGATATACTTAATATCATCTTCAAAATTTAAAAATCCAACCCGTTTTAGTTAGGATAAATATGTAAACGTTTTTGGTTGAATAAATGAACTGACATTTTTGACCGTGTCATAAATTTAATTTAGAAAAAACGTGAAAAATTGTATGCATTTAACAGGAAAAATCAAATACATATTTTCATTAAAAAATTAAATTTGTAATAAAAACATTGAAAAATAAAATTTCAATAAATGGTTAAGTGATAAATAGGTAGAAATAAGTGAATAAATAGTTTGGTTACTTGCATAACTAAAATTGCGATGGTGGCGAAGAAGTAATTAAAATAACTCACGCAGTATTACGCAGCATTTGATTGCGCAAGAAGGAGACACGAATTCAACAAAATTGTATATAAACCCAAGAGAACAGTTATCCAGATAGCAACAGGATGTCGTGTAAAAAGACACGAGAACGAGGTCGAGCATCGAGCCTAGAAAACATAAACAGCAGCAACAATCTAGCATTAAATTTTTAAATTGACGACTTATATCGCTTGTCACCGGATATTGACAACGTGAATCGCCCCCACTCGTCTGAACGATCATAATCACAGGAATTAACCGAAGGTATACATATTAGATAACAATTATCTAATAGTATCTGCTATATCTGCTTATCATTATTATCTACCTATTATTATTAGATATTTAACCTAATACTAATTTCTAATGTACGAGTAATTTCATTTTAATTAAATTGATAGTTCAATTTTAGATTAATTACTAAATTTAAGTACGTGTAACTTCTCACTTTTGATTTCATAAAATCAAATTACAGACAATTTATTATATCAAAATGCAGTAGATCGAAACACACACCTTGACGTTACTAGCGGATCGAAATTTAAGTGTTACGTAGATGTAAAAATGTTATAGTTTGGGTAACTAACTAGCTTTATTGGAAAACTTTAATTATAATACATAGTTATATAATTGAAACGCGTGGAGTTATTAAGCGTTTGATTGAAAGAAGACGTAACATTTATATGTTTAGTCGTATTGTGAGATTTCACAGAGCCTGCAAACTGCGGACAAGTTCAATATTCAGTTCATCAATACATAGTTCATAGTTTCTTGTGGTAATGTACACTTATACAAACTGGGTACCTACCTAAATATCTACTTTCAAATAAATAATGAAAACCCAAGAGGTCGCATTCCGAATCGCTACAATATTTAAGAGCTACAAATTCATTGTCCTCTTTGGGATGATAATCCTTATAATTTTGCTTTAAAGTGTTCAAATATTTCCGCCTACCTAAACTCCTTCTTAAAGTTAGACTCAAAGAAAAGCATCTCTTTCTCATTTCCTTGCGTCCTTTCTTGCCTAAGATCGCGAAGGGTTTTGTTATTGTTCTGTTTTACGAGTGATCTCAGCTGGACTGAATCCTTCTATTTAGACATTTACATATAACTGGCCGCATACTGCGGAAATGTTCTTCAAGTCATCGTTAGCGCAATGGGGAAAAGATGGATTAAGTGCGAAAACTCGTGTAGATCTTCGCAAAATTGAGACACAAAGAAGATTCTAACCGGGATATCCTCTCACTGAAAAATCCGATAAATAGGATTATAATTTCACTAGACGATCTGAAAGCTATAAAATCTACAGAAAGTCAAGACAATAGAGGCACGCAAATGAGTTTCGGAAAATTGTTGTCCTCCTTTTGTGAAAAGGGTAATTGTTTAGAGGCAATTAGAACAAATACTCTTCGTACTAATTAAGCAGGGTTTTAGTTAGTGTAAAATCAGGCTGCGGCAGGAAGCTTGCCGTGCTTCCATATCCAGGCAGTGGACATTCGTTGTCCTAATTTGCGTAGCATAACTATCTGCGATGTATTCGAAAACGCAATTCTATTGATACCTAAACAAACAGCAACAACTTTGCCGACGAAATTTCCACGAAAACATTCGTGAAACTGTTCCACGAAACACTTTCGTATTCGTCACACTGAAATAAAACTAAACTAAGATTAATATGTAAAACCTAGAAGGGGGAATTAATCAGGACAAAAACCATCCACCTATATGGAATTTATATTTCATGGACAATATTTCGAATCAAGTAAATATTTTGACGAAAAAATTAAGCGAATTTAAAAGATGCTAATATTGCAACGTTGTGTGCTTATTTATATCAATATCACGTGGGGTCCCTTTTAAATAATTTAGTCAAGCTTCATTTGTGTATATGATGTTAAATTATATATCAACCACACAGATGAACTTTGAACGTCTATAACTCTATCGAAACGAAAATATGCTACTTTTCGTGAGGCCAAGATATTTAAGCAAAGATTTCTATATTCCCAGAAATAAATCAATCGACAAAATTTGTATGAATTTCCAGAAAGCAAATGCCAATATGTTTAATGAAATATTTGACTTTGCGATGTCATTATTTTCATCTCGTCTTAATTTTTTATCTTCCACAGGCTCCAGGTGAAGCCTCATTTCATGTTCCGCGTCCGTCACACCGGCACCAATGTGAGTCTATAGTCTGACAACCAGGCGGGTAATTAAAATTTCTGCTAAAATAACACACAAGGTCTACAAAATTTGGTACTGAATGGGCGACATCCATATGACTTTTTGACAATCTACGCTCGTTGACAGACTCTGAATTTTATGCCAGCAATTTTCTGTTCGTTGGTATCTCAGAGCAGATGATATGGTTAAAATAAAGGATGAACAGCGAAGTATTTTCGGAATCTTAGGAATTCTTCTGGAGGCAAAAAAATATTAAATCAGTCACATGGCAAAAAAACTTACTAAAGACGTCGAGGGAAATTAACGAACGATGAAGTACTGTTTGCTAAGGGACTTTCAATGGTTAGGCAACCTTTGGCCGCAATAGGCACTAATTTGGTGGGCGCCATTAATTTCCATAAAAAAACTTTCATAATCAAACTTTCACATTATGTTGCTAGCTTAGCTGTAGCTTTATAAGTTTGAGAGGATTATTTTAAAGAAAAACTAAATTTTGTTGCTCTCATGGTGCTTACGAATTCAGAGTTTCTTTATTAAAGAAACTTTGAAGTATGGAGTTGTGTGAGTGTTTTTTATTAAAAAACCATGTTAGGTAAGTACATAAGGTACTTATTTTGCCAGAAATATTTGTAATTTTGAAGATTTATTTATAATTAAAATTCAGGCAAAGAATGGTAAACATAAGGAATATTTAATTGATAAGCTGATACAAACTCTAGGAAAACAGAAAAGAAATGGAAAACGTCAACAACTCTGGTTCTAAGCAATAAATATAACGATAGAATCTACACTTATATGAGATTTTGAAAGGGATTTGGAAAAATTAGAACCTTAAAACAATCATAATAAGTCTTTCCATTTGCTACCTGCTGTACATCAAGGCAAACACAAAGAATATTTGGCGACAAAATAATAGATTAAGTCCAAACCAAAACTGTATAGACAGGAATCCTGGTCAGTGTAGGTACACGCAATTAAGCATGCTTAATTTTCATTGATTATTTCTTGTTGTGCGCAGAGAACATGATAGCCGCGTAGACACATTTAGGTATGTGTTCAATTTGCTCAACTTGGCAGGATCATGCGTTTTTTTAAGAGCCGAGAAAACGAACATACTCGTATACAATGCTCTACACGTGAGGCGCCACTATTCGAGTGATGCACTGATAACCAATTTAATTTATGTTTGGGAAATATTTTAATAATTTTTGTCTCTGGAGTCAGTAAAGGATGTTGTATCGAAAAATCACTATTTTTATCAACTGAACAGTAAAGAAACCCAAAATACTACATCTTTTCAGTTCAGTACTTTTTACAGTTGTATATAAAAACATAGTAAGGGTAATATATTCGGCCTGGCCGTATCTTAGATACCCTACACCCTTTGGTAAATTTAATTGAACGAATTATTTAGATTTCTAATTTATTTAAATTTTTTCATTGCAAAAAACAAATGAAACAAAACAAAACAAAAACAACAAAATTTCATTGCATTACAAACTCCAACTAGAAAAAATATGTGGTTATAAGGAAAGCTACCTTATAATCACATTTAATCACAGTCGGGTATAAATAGTAGTCGTGGTCGTTACCTGTTTTCAAAACAAAATAATTAGTTTAGTAGTTTTAGTATTGTGTTAAAATTTAAACTTTATTTTCGTAGTAATAAATTTGTTTTTATGAGCTATACTATAAGTAGTGTAAAAATGGGCGGACCGCGCTGAGTTTTGCTGTATTGGAAAATACATAAGTTGTTATGTAAAGTTTTTCCAGGAAGTTTATATATTTAACCATATAACCCATTTACGACCCTCTTTGCCTGTGTAACCTAAAAGTATGCGGATCCCGGCATATTAACGACTTGTTATTGTATAAATTCCTTATTCAGAAATTTTGTTGGGTATAACTCATAACTCAAAAACCAGCGCTGATACTACATTAATCAAAAATAGGCGTCGTCGTTGACCGGTTTTGCCCATTTTCAATAACAACCTGCACACCATAACAAAGAATATTTCTGAAATTTCATTACTTTATCTTCACCGGCTCTCCTGTTATCGTGATTTGAACAGACAGACAGATAGACAGACAGACGGACATACCTAAATCGACGCTGATCAAGAATTTATGTATTTTGCTATATCTATCTTCTCTATTTCTATGCGTAACACATTTCGTGTCAAAGTGAATATACCCTTAACCTTAAAGTGTATGGTATAAGAACATGTACTTGTATAAAGTATATTACCTCTTAATATTTATATACAGAGCGTATATGTATGTACGAAGGTTGTATTCATTAGCATACAACATATAAAATTTAGTATTCCTTAAATATCGGTTTTTATATTAATTTAATTTAACATCGTGGCTATTGTTAGATAAGGCCACAGATTCGAATTCTATACATCAATTTAATGGAAATTTGCCACATCTTTCAAACATTGCATGCCAAAATTTTGGGTAGATTCATCAATATGTACATAATATCCGAGACAGATTTATATAAAATTATTTTGATAGGTCTTAAAGTTAGGTGAGTTTGTGATTGTTTGCAGTCATGGGAAATAAGCAATAGCGGTATGATGTGGATATGTGGATGGCTTCCATGACTTGCATCAGATAATGGTTGGATTACTTAATATAAAAAGGTCGAAAGCTTATTTTCGGGTGGCTCCATTTCATTTGAAGAAAATTACTCAAACTTGTTGACGACGGAATCAAACGGAAGTTTGTCACCGTAAGAAATGCCTATCTTCTGAAGTCTGACAATCTATTTAATTGTAAAAGCTTGTATCCTTTCCAGCAATATTTTCCTGAGTGCGATTTTATAAATATTAATATCGATCGATAAATTGGTTGCGGTCAGCCAATCAAGTTAATTAAAAGCAACGGTTGACGTATTTCGAGGGCAGTTGACGTGAATTATTGATTTTGCTATCAACCATAATATGTTGGAAGTGAATGACCATTGAAGCTGCTTTTGTAGGGCATTTCCATTACTAAACCAGTGATTTCAACTGTTCCTGAATTTAGTGTAGGTTTAAGACGAAATCACGGTTTCTATGTCTATAGTCTATTATAAGCCACAGGTTCACGAAAAAACAGAGACAGACAAAAAGATTTAAAATCGTTACTTCTTTTGTAAAAATTCAGGACGCATTCGAGTGAACTCCGCCGTTTTGAAATGATGCGGTGTTTGGGATTGTAAATGGTCAATAAAGTACGTTTTCTTTTTATACAAAAACTAAAGTCACTTTTTTATACCGTACACCTGCAGGTGAATATGGCCTTCCTCTTTATCGTACAGAAGGAGGCGTGGCAGGTAAAGAAGAGAATTCATTCAGCGGAAACGAATAGAGATATCTAAAAAAAATTTAGTCCGTAAATACTCAAAAGTCACACATTCTTCTCTTTATTTTTTAAAAAGACAGACGTCCTTCCACATTGACATTATGTGTCCTATGGAGTTCTATTGGCTTGACTTTTCAACTTTGACTTTTCACTGACTTTTCAATTAAACCCTTTATAAAAGTTCTTCCTCGAAAAGGCTTTTGATTTCTATGATATAAAATTTAACTCTGTATCTGGTTTTCTAGAGTCGTATCTATTCGTATTTATACGAATACAAACGAATATTATACGAATATTAACGAATACAATTTTCTGCGCTGAAAACCTGGCCAGGTGTTGCTGTATTTGTTCCTTAAAAACAGAGTTGGTAGCCCACCAACTGAACATGGTATCGGATCGAGTTTCGCAATGTTCGCAACCTGCAGACAGCAGTTTGAGGCACTTAGTTCCGGTAGATATTAATTTCCTGTATGAAATACTTTTCTGCCCAATTTAATGTTTGATAAAGTGACACACTTTATTCCAAATCTGACATAATTTAATTTATGTCATTTGGATCGAGAGCAATTGAGGAGTGCACAAGCACACACACATACATGCAGTGTTTGACTGATGCTTGAGCGCTCGCAAGCATAGTTCTTCGAGTGCTCTTGAAAGTTCATTGTAGGTTTCCATTCCGACAAACATCAGACGACGGGTGTGAAATTTATATTTGTGCAAATTCACACCAAGAATAACTGTTACAGATGAGCATTGAGCACGGCAACAACGTGGCCAGAAATATCAACAACAACCACAGTACATATCTACCCATTTAGGTTTGGGTATGAAAAATAAAGTACTCTTAAATGAAGCCACACAATACAAACAAAATCTTTTAAATCTGGCATATTTTATTCGTGTGTATTTATCCTTGTTTTATGAAATGAAAATTACTTTAATGAAGGTTCTTGAGATTGCGAAGAAATTCACCAAATTTCAGCTTCAAATCCGGAAATGCGGCCTTTTCCGTTCAATTATTTTAATAGAGTCAGTTAGTCAATCATCCGGAAATCCATTCAAATAATGTTTGTGAAAAATTGCCACATATAGTTAAGTGCCGATGAATTACTTTAATTCCAGATTCGGAATGTTTTTAATGGTAAGAATAGTAGTTAATATTAATGTTATTTAAAACAATGAGTCCAATGACCGCAATCAGGGTGTAACTTTTTGTTTCGCCATACACCGAGGGAAAAAACGTATTCAAAAAAATATTTAAAATAAATACGAAATAAAGAGAAATATGAAATCACCAAATCTAACCATTATTTTTTAATATTATTTTTTTCGGTGTTAAGTCGGATTTTTATAAAATGTCCCCTCCCGCCTAAACGGGGGGAAATTGACCCCCCCCCCTCCCATACGATTTTTTTCTTGTCTCGACCCATCCTACACGCCCTAGTCTTTTGAACACCCTTATGCGAAACACCCTGTATAAATTGAATATGGGGTTATTCATTTTTAATCGATAAAGTATTATAATACAAATATATAATAATCAAACAACCACAATTATGAATATGCCAAAATGAATTTATTTGTCCTGCAGAAAAGCCTTTTGGGCTTAGCGGGATACACAAAGCTACCATATATAGTTGTATCTACATTTGAACTGGAATAAATAGATAATAATTCTATTATATATATACTATTATTCTATTATTATTATTATTATTCTATTATTATTCTATTATTCTATTATTCTACCATATATTCTACTATTAAAGTAGAACGTGACTTTGTCCCAATGACCGATCAAGGTAAATACATAGATTCTCTTTCTCTCTATTCCCTTCGATCGTAGGTTATAAAAGTCATCAAGTTGCACATCCACTTCAGAAGTGACACAACTCCAAATTTTCCATCTTCGATTTTAGGTATAAAAACTCTTCGCATCATAGAAGCACCTCTTCGAAATACAAAATTATATGTATGTATATCTACCAACAACCAGGAGCCCAATTTATTTTCTTGTTGTTAACTGATGCCAAAAACGATTGCATTTTCTCTTCATCCTATGAAGATACTCGTTCACCAGGCTGCAATCACAAAATTGCGTTTTCTGAAGAATGAGTGATTTTCAAACATTATAGAGAACATTTTTACAGCTAACATTTTACATTTAAACAGCACAAAATGTGTATTATTTCCACTGAATATCATTTAGTCGACGTATTGAAATATTTTAATATGTACATGTTAAATCCCGAAGTACATTTAATGAATTCTTATACATATACTTCCTTTGAACCGATGCGCCACTTAAACAAAAAAAAAGGTCATAAAAAGAGTTAATGTTAAGTTTTGTTTGAATCTCGATTAAAAATGCTCCCAAATAAAACCAAAAAAATAATAACGTTCGGCCTTACCGAACCTAAAATACCTTACACCTCGACGAATTCAGAAACTACTCTCCGCGTACAAAAGCGATTAAGCACATTTTAAAATTGAAATTATTTAAACTAGATATTTCTCTTTTGAAATTAAAAGATCGACCCAACAAAGAGTGTTTTATTTTTTCCATATTAAGCAATTACTTACCATAATCCATCGTAAACCAGCACAGATAATGAAATAATTTACCACTAGTACTATGTTTAGTATTAACACCAGATAATCGGACATAAATTTTGTCTTCGTAGTTAATACCGATCACTGATTTGGAGGGTATAAAAATAAAAAATAAAATAATGCCAAACACGCTCTTATGCCTTAAAATCATTAAATGGTTTCGCTTGAATAATTTAACTATCCCCTACAAAGCCTTACACAATGCACGCAATCACAGCATACATTCTCGTACACAAATACATTATATAGTTGAGCAAATTTGGTTAAAAACCCTAAACGTTGTTGAAACCAGCACCAAATTCGTGTCTAAAATAGTTTAATAACATCAGAACCGTAATAACTTCAGCTAAACGCAGTACAACTATAACAATAGTAAACGTAGTTAAACATCCATAATCTCAAGCAACAAAAAAATCAAAATAAAAATTAAACCCGAAGTGTTTATATTTCTACAAGAATTTACTGCGCGGTGGGACGGACGAACAGAAGCACGTTTCAAATTATAGCACGCATGCGCACAGAAGAGCCGCAATACACGAAGCCGGTTCACACATATCCGCTTAACCCTTCCTCAGGCTTCAGCTCAGGCTGTCTCACAAAATGTTCTGTGAAAAATCGGTATGTAAAATAACACGCTTAACACTGAAATAAGTAAACCTTGCACAAGTGATAAAATTAAATCAATTTCTTTAATTATGCAAGTTCAATTTGATGGACTCACTAGACCGCTCTGCATGTCAAAGCAAAGCTGAGAACGTTTTGTTGGGTTGTAAGAATTTATGGGCCGCAATAAAAAATGAAAAACTGAATATATGTACCTTAATTCTCACTAGGAAAACATTCATAGCTATTAATATTCCATACACATAGTTAGTTTAAATAAGTCTGAAAAATAATCTTAAATGAGGACGCAGAAGTACACTATATGTATTAAGCATTGTATCTGTTCGAATGCCGAAACTGCTGAAATCTCTCGGATAGTTATGAGGACACTGGCCCGGAGTCTAAATGGACGCACATGGTACTTTCTCTCAGTTTTTTACATTCTTTCTTTGGTTGATTTAATTATGATTAAGAGCATTAGCGTATCGAGGGTTTTGTTGTGAATTTAATTATTTGAAATTATTGTTCATTCAAATTGAATTTCCATGCGAATGTGTGGTGGGCACCAGGTTAGCTGGTTGGCGAGAAGGAGATGAATTTTTAACGAATTGAAAAATTTTATTTTATTAATATTAAAAAATAATATGTGTACATATACAGAGTGTTCCGCATAAGATTCATCAAAAAGAGAGGAAGTGTTGGCTGAGTCGAGACAAGAAAAAAATCTACGTAACGCAGGTCGATTTCCCCCGTTTAGGCGGGAGATGGTAGTTTCTAAAAATACGATTTAAAATTGGAAAAAAATCAAAAAATCATAATACTATAAAAGCGAAATGAACCTCCCCTACATTGGTGTTTATATAGACCGATAAGTGTTAATTCCACTGTATTCACAGTTCATTGAAAAGGTAAGGACACCCCAATCAGATACGCATTTGAAAGAAACATATAGTTCAGTAATGTAATTATCTGGTTATTATTATGATGGCTTTTGGGACACATTTCCTCATCTTTTGTCAACTTTGGTTTGGAGACAAACCGATTTCGGCGTTGTTCCATCTTCAGTGTGATTTCGGCCTATATTTTTCTGTGTTCTTGTTTGTTCCTTGTCTTGTTTGTATATGGCTATTATTATTGACAAAACTCACTTATTAAAATAAAAGTAGTAGTTAAACATTGTTTCTGCTGAGCAGAAGGTCTGAGCTTCGACTCTAGCATTAACTTAGAATTCACAAACAATAATTAAATAAATTTTTACTTATTGTGTACAACTTATTACTTATACTTATTGTGTAAATAATAAATAACACAGTACACACCAAAAATATACAAGAGCTCCCACCTATATAACCAAAAATATTATATTTGTGTCACTTCGTTTTTTTTTAAGGACCGTTGAAAGTATAAGATTGCAATTTTCGTACCTGGTTTTACCCTTAGCCAGATCATAACATTGCTTTCTCTCAACGTATTTCGGTAGTATTTTTCGCTCTTTAAATGTGAGCTAAGTAACTGTTTTGAAATAACGAAAATTCATTAGAAAATATCTGAAATATATGCCTTAATATGAGGGATAAAACCTACATTTTTTAAAGAAATTTAAATTACTTAGAGGTTAAAGAAAAATATAATATACATATAAAGTTATATCTTATCTTTCTTATAAAGGTCAGTATTTCGGCTTTCAAGTGCTTATTAAATTATGGAAATCGGTAGAGAAATAAATGAGTTATGGCCGATAACACGATAGAACAAATTATACAAATTTCACAGGATTGTTTTTCTAAATCCTTTGACTTTCTTCCTTTTATACAAGTCATTGCTAGTTTCACGTTTGAGAAAGTACAATAACAATAAAATGAAATCATATACATACATATTTTACTTTTTCCCAAATAACGTTGTTTCATTCTTGAAATTGGTTGCTGGAATCGATGCAACCATCAATGAATTGGAAAGTTTTGCGGAAATCTAAATGAGAATGCCGATTGTGCATCTTTCTTGACATATTGTATCTCATAGCCTTAGAAGCCCTTCGGATTTGATCAACAAAGTGAACTTTGTTATCGCTCCGATTATTCGCAAGAAAATTTTCGCAGATTGCAACGAAACTTAACCAGGCCCTTTTTTCAACACAAGTCACAAATGATTCACAAATGCGATTCACATACAGAGATTCTTTAATCAACTTCCGAATCTATGGTGCAATAAAAATACCTTTGAAATAAATAATGAAATTTACCTTTAAAACAGTCCATATATATGTATGTATGTACATATTTATGTTGTGACATGCAAATAAATAATACGTGATGAAATATCACTGCTTAACACGGGTTAGGACAAAAATGAGTTATTGCCAGTATTAAATTCAACCGACTTTAATCTAATTTGTACATTTAGAGTTCTTAGTATTTTTACAGTTCTAGCAATATTGTTATAGAAATTATTCTATAAAAACTATTTAGCTTAAGTTGTATTTACAGAAACATAATTTTAGAATAACAGCTTCACTTCAAATGTGTTTTAGAATACATCAATATTGATTTCCTAAGTTTTTAGGGTTTGGAATAACCCTCAAAATCGAGATAATGCATTTGTTATGCGCAATCTTAAATTTCTCAGTTATATCCTAACTTGATATAATATTATCTTTATTTGTCTGGCGTAACACACTCTCTTAATTCATTAATTTGTGATGCCGTATCGAGAAGTATATACATACACCGAAGTCTGTTTTTACGCGAATTGTTTTAACGCGAATTTGAAATAACGCGGCTTTTTTAAAACTTTTGATTCTGTGCGACTAATCTTAATTTAACGAGATTTTTCGATTAAAATAATTTCGATTTATAAATTTTTTATATGTAAGTATTTCCACTCGTATTATGTATTTTTAAATTTTTTATTTATTTTTAATTTTACAGTAAACATTCAATAAATAATAATTTAAAAATTATGAATTCCAATATTTTATGCACACCTTTTTGCTAATTCTTGAAACTTCAAACCAATGACTTCGTTTATATGGGAACGGTGTATTTTTTGTCTGTTTTATCGCGTAAAAATCGACTTAGGTGTAATTAAAATCAATTATGTATTAGAAGTCATCGTTTTTAAATTAATATTTGTTGTAAAATTCAGTTCAATAAATTATTACATTAATTCATAAATAAAACATTCATAATCCGAGTAGAAATACTTACATATGAAAATTATATAGAATACATAAATAATATTTATTTAAATATTATCTTTAAAACAAATTCCTTTTTAATGTAACAACCAAATTACACACGCACGCATGCAATCTGTCTACTATTTGTTCATTAGGGTCTTTTACGGTTTGTGGAACCTTATTTTCAAACGAAATAGTATCTTCTTTTCATCTGTGCTGTTTTCCTTCCGTGTTATTGATTGGTAGCATATTTTTCTGCACTGCATAACCCTTTGGACGAAGTATGTTTACGCTCAAAGCTAACGCTCTTCTTATTCTTCAACCAAAGCTGATATGATATAAAATTAAGAAAATTCCTACAAAGTGTAGGAATTGCGTTTCTCCATTTTTAAATATTTTTAGACCGCGTTAAATCAAGTTAAATCGGGTAAAAAACCAATCCAAAAATTTGGCGCCTAAAGCTAAGTTTAGTCGCGTAAAAACAGAATAAAAAATTGTTCGCGTTAAATTAAAACAGATTTCGTTGTATTTCAGAACAGAAAAAGGAATTTGAAAAAGATTATACTTCGAAATAGCGGATGAAGTTATAGAAAACACGGTAGCTTTTTGTAATTGATACTGTTATTGTACAAATATAAGATAGGTTCAAATAAAAAGTACACCAAATATTGTTTCTAATTTCACATTAATCACTGATATAAAAACCTTAGAAAAATATTCCATAAATATATGTATCATATTATATTATATGTGTGATGTATGTATGTATATATATATACCACCCATATTTTTTCGGCTCAGCGTTTCATTTGACACAGGATTTGAACTAACAACATGACTGGCACATCGTACAGCTTTCCGGAACATGCTAACGCTCCGCATCAGCCATCTGTGTCGGTGTCTTTTTATGTACTACATTCGCTATATTCGTTAATACGAATTATAAACGCTGAGCCGAAATTTTCATAAAATATTATATGGTGTATGTTTATACAGCACGCATATAATATAATACATATTCACATTTTCCAGCGTTTAGAAATATGGTTTGCTATGAGATGTGAGTTTGAATGAAAGTAGAGTAAATAACGCAGAAGACATTGCAATACTCGTACATACATACATACATATTATAATATACTCAGTTATTTCGAAATGTATTAACTGTTAAAACTCTTCTTTTCAGTGACCGTTACTATAGCAAGTGCTGAATGCTCTTTCAGCAAACTAAAATTAATGAAGAACTATCTCCGGTCTAGCATGTGTACGAAACGCTTAAATTCACTTGCTATATTAAGCATCGAAAAGGAACTTTGCAAAAAATTTAAATATTTCTGAAATAATGGAGTATTTTTCAATATAACTATTTCCTTCCATGAAATGCGATAATTGCATTCGTGTCGATCTTTTTATATCGCACTGCCACCTGAATTCGTATTGATATAATTTTTAACAAAGGGCATAGAAATGCTCGTCTAGGCAAGCCTAGGATAGTTTTAGATGAAAAGACTTAAACTTTAGACACTCCCCTGTATGAACATCAATCATTACAATGAACATTATTTTTGTAGTCTACACATCCGAAAGTGATGTAGCTAGTCGACGTAACTCGAAGCGGCTCGAAAATGTTCGAAAAATTGAGTCAAAAGCAAGAATATACATACAATTGAAGTGAGTTTTATTTTAGTGAAGAAAATATCACATGAAAAACATATTATTCAAAACTTATTTGATAATCAATTATATTACGAAACGTAATTAACTAAAAGTACTTACTAGTACATACTTTGTATACGCTAAGTTTATGCGCACGTTTATGTATACTATAATTTTTGCTTTATTTTCAATTATAAAAACGGACTCTGTCTATTAATAATTACTTCATACAATAAAAGAGAAAAAGTTGTTACATATGTATATTTATTAGCAGATGGAAGAGCACGTTTACATATACACATTTGCATTTCTATTTATTTTTCTACATACATACATACTTACATATCTATTTAGACACATTCATATATGCAATCTAGTTGCTTGAAAAGTAAAAAAAAAACAAACAAGAAAAGAAATATTTATAAGAAATGAAGTACGTATATAAGTATATATGTACATATGTATATGTATGTATATATTCACAAGACGACCGTGTTATTAACAGTGTTAGTAAGAAAGTGTTAACAGTGGAACGAGGTGAGTTTCTCGCCAACAAAGAGCCGACTCTTCAAGGAGAAGGCACACGAGGTTCGTATAGGTTCGTATAAGAGTTGTTAGAATTACTGCAGAAGATTCAAAGAGAGTGCATATAGTGAAATACGTAAGGCAGAATGAGACAGAATGATGTTGTGTTTGAGGTTAACGATTTCTTGCCTGGAGTTTAAACTTTAAAGTCGAAAGGACGTTTTAGAGAGATGAGTAACTGTAAAAGCGTAGTGGGAAATGCACTCTGCCATGCTCTCACTCTGAACGGAATGCGCAGATACTTTGTTATGATTGAAGATAACTCGGCAACGAGGCGTTCTCAATGCTGAAGGTTGGACGAAGCAGCGAAGGGTGGATCTGTCGCTCACTGGCTCTTTCGCTTGCCGTTGGTGTGTGAGTTTGAGTGGGCATGAGTTCCGCGTTTATGAAGCATGTACATATCGCCGTATTTCCATTCTTATGTATTTGCTTGCTGGATTTTTCAGTGCCCCTCTTATTATTATTATGTTGTTTTTGTGATATGAATTCTAGTTTCTTACTGGTGCGCAAGGTGACTCCAATATGATGTTTAAAGAAATGTTATTGTAGCCGGATTGAGTGTTGTCGTTGTGTTTTTGGGATTGTGGCAGTAGAAGTGAAAATATGAAAATGCCGTGGATGTTCGTCATTGCTGGCAGAACGCTCAGCAACGCTGTGGCAAAACACATTTTATGAAACTGAGTTTTATAAAAGAGGGAAAAGGCACTTTATGACATTTCCTTTATTTTATATATCTATGGATGCATGTTTGTATGTATGGAATGAAGTACGCATTTCGGTATGTACATACATACAAGTGTATGCTCCTGGATGTGTATGGACTGCTCTGAGGGAGGATTATGTAATTTTCTCCGTGTTATTGGCTAATTTAGAAAATCGCATTAATACAATAGATAAGTTCCCGAAAAATTCGTGCAAAAAGAAATCACGTAAAAATTCAGTTTTTCAATAAATTGTCACAATTACACAAAAATTAAAAAATGCACAATACGAGTAGAAATACTAAAATTGTATTAGAATTATTATTAGAAATATAAAAATTATATATAGTAAATAAACAACAAATATTTTGGTATATACTTTAAACAATGCATATAAAAAATGTATTTTGAATGCACTTTAATACTATTTGTTCATTTGGTACTTTTATAGGTTTGTGAACCTTGTTTACTAACGAAATAGTATCTTCATCTCATTTGTCCTTGTTTATTCTTCTACGAATTTTGAAACTTTAAAAAGACATGAAACTCGTTTTTATTTTGAAAGTCTTTCATACAAGTAATTTTGGGACTTTTATTTCTATCAAACCAAAGCACGGATTATGGAAGCAAATATCAATGGAATGACCGTCTCGAGTTTTGGTCCTTCCCACAAAGGTCCTTGTTGTGGGAGAACATCTCCTAGAAGTTCGAAATCTCGAAGAGCAGAGAAAGTTTCCCGTTACTTTAGCGAACCAACATTTTATTAATCGTGTGGTTTTTCTGCTCATACATATTTAAATGATGACAGATATGCGAAAACAAACAAATCCTCCAAATGCGCAGTTTTTAATTGCAATCTAATACAAGATTCTTATTTTCCTCTTATCGTCTCTTCTCTTCGCTCTCTTGTTATAATTTGATCTCATGACAGCAATTGTGAATGTTGAACTGATTCATACCGTAAATAAAATAGTACCGTCATCCCAGTGGAACATCCCACTCAAGCCGTAAAAGTGACAGCTCGAAATGTCCCATTCTTCGGAAAACGCATTGAATGATGGAGAGAAACTAAACGAAACCGCGTTTGAAATGACTTTACAAGGAAATGAATTGAACGTCGTACACTTGGTGGATGTGCATATGATTGCGAAGAGTTTTAGTGCACAAAATGGAAGTATTTTTCAGCATTATAAATCACTATTATCTCCAACTTCAGGTCCCACACCGGGTGTATTATGTCACATTATATAGGAAAGGATGCACACTTATCTATATTCTTGTCCTGGTTACATTTCACATTTACATATCCGCTCTATTGTTTTTCGATCCGATTTTTGCAAAAATTATTGAGTGGCCAAGACTTCAATAATATTTTGTAAGCTTTTTAATTCTGTCAACGATCTCTGCTGCCGTTCGCTATCGTTTTCAATGAGATCGAAATTCATTACCAACTAGAGGCTGAATGGAGCTATGTTGGTATAACAATGCATAATTCTTATTGGAGTGGTTGAGATGTCGCACTTGAAGAAAAAGGTGGCACAACTCAAAGCAAGCGACGAAATATCTAAGGATACGGCTATCCGCGTTACATACATAAGGAGTACATATGTACATGCATGGTTTAAATATTCTGCCTTTTATTACTTCGAAATGAAGCAAACACTTTCTGTAATTCTTCTAATTAAAAACTACAACAGTAAAGAAAAAATTATACTTATAAAAGCAGCACAACTCAAAAGACGACAGACGAATTTAGTTATCAACTGAAGTGTCACAACTCGACAACTTGGCAACTTGAAATTCGCGTAAAAACAGAATTCGAAACAGCGATTTTATAAGCATCGTGGCAGTTTGGTTGTTACTCGTACTTTCGGAATGCATTTCTTATTGTGTTTCGTTTAAAGAAAATAATTATTAGTTGTGCTCTGGTTTATATTCGAACGTATTTTTAGTTACAAATTAGAATACAGAATTTCAAACTATGATTTCCTCTACCGAGGCACAGTGTAACTCTGTTGGTAGTTTATATCACGAGTTGTTATTTGTTCTGTGAACAACATGCAGAAGCCTTTCCCACCGAAAGAAGCCGATTGTTTTCGCATTTATTTTACATTTTATTTTATTTTTACATACATATTCGCATTTATTGAGTAGGTGTGTTTTGATGCGAAAGACGAAAGCATATCTCAAAGGAAGTTCAGTAACTGACTTTATTAACCATGAAACTTGTTAAAATGTATTACGACTCAGAAGATTCTGTAGTCAAGAATTTTTTACAGAACACAATCCCAACAATATGATTGCTTTCTGAGAAATGACGGCAATTTCGCCTGTAAGAAAATAATGCAATAATAATAACAGTTCAAAGGATTGATTAAAGATACAAAATGCCGTAAATACATTTTGATCTTTATTTTCTGTGTTTTAATGAAAAGTACTCTAAAGTAATAGAAAAGACCCTTATATAGTTGTTGGTGGGAGGGTGGAAAAGTAATAAACATAAATAAAACGTAAGCTGACTCAAAAAGCCGAGCGATAGGATGTGAATAAAGAATACGGGAATAAGTTTAAAAATCAACTTTCGTGTCCAGGAACTTGCCACTGAGGACAGTTATCAACTGATTAATAGTCGTCAGAAACACAAGAGACAAACAACCCAGCTGACGAAGTTACTCTTAATATAAGAAACACTCAGTCCAAGCGTATTGAGACCAATCGTACCTCACGTAAATGCTAATACTAACTAGAGCTGTGGACAAGAGTTGAACATAAGTACAGCTATATATTTTTATTTATTTTGTTATTGTTTTAGGGTCGAACAAAAAATGCTGTGAGTGCATCCTAGTAGTGTAAGTGAAAACACACTTTATTTAGGTGCGAGTGAAATACTAACTCAATTACAGGGCTCAGCTCATGCGAGTGAGAGAGCGAGAGCACAACGAAACAGGCCAACCATTGAAAATTATGAAGAAACGAGAGACAAAATAGTGGAAATCGCGTGAGCAAAAAAGGGAAGAGGGAATATAAGAAATTATTATTGCTGTAAAGAGTAAAGAAAAAGAGTGAATAAGTTGTGTTAGAATGGCAAGACGATGAACGTAGAACCAAACACCACCGATCTGAAGCAACAGCAAGTAGCTAAATATTATTTGAGTGACTGTTTCGCAGATACGTTTGATTTGTTCGCTTCAGTGCTACTTCGACGCGTGTGCTGAGTGTTACTCTGGCGTGGCGAAAGAATCGTGGGGCTGTGTTTCAGTTTTTCTGTGTCACTTCTGAAGAAGGTGTCAAATGAAATCAGTCGCACAGACCGAAAGAGAAAACTTTGCCGACGGAAACGAATGAAGCAATAACGTATTTTTTAATTTAAAATGTGCAAAGAAATGTTTACAATATGTGTATCGCAGCCGTCGTAATCAAGTGAGCCAATCAAAAGTATAAATCGCTCAGCTACCGATTTTATATACATTTTCGCATATACATATTTACGTTGTTTTCTCATGCATGTGTGTATTTCTATATGCACATGCCACGGATAAATACAAAGATGTGTGGGGGAAGACCTGATCTGAAATGCGCTACGTTATGAGCGAACTACTGCAGTTTTTAGTGTTAGAGACAGTGTTTTACAGAAACATCGTCGAAACAAATCGGTCAAACGTGTGGCGGTACTGTGGCACGTGAATCGACGTGAGTGTTGCAAGGAATGCACAAGTTTATTACATTGCGATAGTTAATCAAAAGTCAAATCAGTGCTACAGAAAAATAAATAAACAAACAAATAAAAACCAGGCTCAAACTCGGCTCAGCGCGTCCCACGGTGTTTGTCGCCGTCAAGACTCGAGTAACTAACAAGCAAAAATACACCGAGAATTCCTGTTAAAAGCCAACCTATCTGCTGTAAACACCCCGAGTATTGCCAAAAATAATTAAAAATATTCTTTTAACTGGCCTCGTGAAATGCGTAATGGTTTTAACGATAGTTATCAGGACACAGTTAGTAAAATGATACAATTCGGGACGGTGAAGTATGGAATCGTAAAGCAATTGAAGGACCGCACTCGGGTGGCAGCCAAAGGTGAGCTAAATCCTCGTCCATCTCCTTTCCTTCTTATCGAGAACGTGGCGTAGGGCTCGAATGAGAGCAACAATAGATTTACAATAACTTTTATTGAGTGCACATATTCTCTGGACGAAATAAATATAAATAATAACGGATAATTTATGCGTAACAACGAAATAAAGAAAGAATACATAAAATCATACTTGCCGCTATTGTTCGGTAACATTTCTGTATATCTGCACTGTATAACGCAGTGGATACGGTATGGATACGTTCAAAGCTGACGCTCCTACTCCAACCAACGCTGATATGACATCAAATTAATAGAATTCCTGCCATGTGTACATTTTTTCTGCATTTTTTGCATTTTCTTTTTAACGCGAATTTGGTTTATCTCGAAAGAATCTTTTGATTCTATTTTAGGCGCCTAAACTTGATTCAAGGCGATTTTTCCATTTCAAAAATTTTGGATTCTCCTTTTAAGCGACTAAATTTGATTAAACGCGATTTTTGAAAAATTTGTGATTCGTTTTTCACGCGATTTAATTTCATTTAACACGGTCTAGAAAATATTTAAAAAAGAAAAACGTCAAATGCACGTAAGTATCCCGACACATAAACTCGTGTTGTAGGAATTTTCTTTATGAATTTTCTTAATTTTATATCATATCAGCTTTGGTTGAAGAAGAAGAAAGCGTCAGCCTTCAGCGTACACATACTGTGTCCAAAGGGTTATGCAGTGCAGAAAAATATGCTACCAAACAATAACACGGAAGGAAAACGGCACAGATGAAAAGAGGGCAGCTAACTACAGAAAATAATTAGTTCAATTAACCCAAACGAATTTTATATGTTCTTTTAAACCTTTAAACTACGTAGACAAGCAAATAACGACATATCTATAAGGACATAAGAAATCATGATAAGAAGATATGTATTTCGTTCGAAAATAAGGTTCCACGAACCGTAAAGACCCTAATGAACAAATAGTATACAGATTGCATTGTGCGTTAGAGGAGAACAAACCTATTTTGTGAGTATCGTTGGAATTTCGTTGTTACATTAAAAATGATTTTTTTATGCTTATTTTGAAAGCATACATTTTTTTATGTATGTACATGTATAATTTTTATATTTTTATATGTATGTATGTATGTTTATATATATGAATTACTGTAATATTTTTATTGAATAGCCGAATAAATAAATAAATATAAATTGAATAAATATTCAGTAAATATTAATTTAAAAACGATGAATTTCAATATTTTGTTCACACTTTCTTGCTAATTCTTGCTACGAGGAACCAATAACCTTTTTTTATATGGGCACGGTGTATCTTTTTCGCGATTTCTTTTTATACGAATTTTTCGGGAACCTATCTTTCGCGTAAAAACAGGTGTAGTTTTTTTAAACAACACGTTTTTTTTATTTGCGGAACGCATCCGGTGTTTTTCCATATCTATGTATTTTTGTTCACGTTTTTTTTTGCGCGGCTCCTCGACTTAGCGTATGTACCGTGTAAAAAGCGAGTTGGGTGTACATTGAATTGCATTCGAATTGGACGTCAGTTTGTATTTTACCTGCCAGGTGCGTACCGAGATCTTTGCACAACTTTAGACCAATCGGGAATGAAACTTCTGCGCTATTCTTTTGTCCTGTCTTAAAGGCAATATGGAGCTGTGCAAAACAACTGTTAAAAAGAATATTCATAGCATATGGAAAAACACAGAATTCATTGAAACTACATTTTCTTTGGAAAACCATGTAAAAAAGGAAACGTAGAAAATCTTTGGGAACTAATTTTATTCATATTTACATGTTTGCACATACGAGTATTTAAAAATACCATAAGAGAAAGAAAACGATGAAGATTAGATTACATACTCAATTATTTTTGTAGTTTAAATCGGTTTGATTTAAATTATTGCCTTCATCACTAGATATATTGAAAAGTTCAATCGTCCTTGAATGGAATGGACGGCGTCGTTTGGTTTTTAAACAATTTCTAATGGGTTGTTGGGTTTTCGGCCTCTTAAGATGGCTACGCATTCCTGAAACCCGGGCATATATGTATTTATATCTGCAGATTGCGTTGAAATTTTGACGCACGCTCGAAGGTGAGATAAAAAATGTTTCCCATACTTGACCGCTATTTCAAACCCTCGCGAATTACTTCAGGTGTTAATTGCGGAATTTCGCCTTCATCTTCTTATTCGCTTTCGTGGTGTCCACTACCCCCATGAACTGTCCCGATGACCGCCGGTTGCGAATTATCAAAGCCTTTACCCCTAATTTTGCCATTTAAATGCACTCATACAGTCAACAATCGGAGTTGTGTAAAGAGTTTCAAAAGGAAAGGATTTTGAAATTTGTGTAAAAATATTGAATCGTGTAAAGAAGACCGTCTTGACCGTCTTGTTTCGAAATCGTGTAAAGAAATGCGTGTAAAAAGACAGTTGAGTGTATACAAATGCGTTGCAGAGAAACTGTTTCATAGTGTCGTAGGTTCATAGGTTCCTAATACGACATACATACATATAGTAATTTCGCAAAAAAAAGAATTTAACTAAACTATCGAATTCAACTAGATTTTTATATTTAATTTTATTTTCATTTTATTTTCCACAAATAAGAATTCTTTTCTTATTACAAGCTAGCTTTTATCAATGTTGTTACCATAGTTATTGAGTAGTTAATTATTAAAGCGTTCGTTAACTAGTTAAATATTTCGTCTAGTTAAATTGGTTTTAAAATCTAACTCATGATCAGCAATTCCGTTCAATTCAAAAATTCTTCCCTGTTTTATTTAATATTTTTCTTTAATGTAATTCAATTCAGCATTTGACTATGAAATAAATTGTAATATAATACATACTTTGGTGTGCATTCTGCTATATGCATATGTATGTATGTATGTATGCATACCTGTCTATATATATGTACATATAAAATATATTTTAATGCATATATGTATATCGCAGATTTGCCTAACGTACATATGTATATATGATGTGTGCAAGTGCTTATACATACATATGTATTTTTTGCATAATTATTTGTATTTCATTGAATGAATAATACTTCCTTTTTCAGTTGAAATTTATTTGTTTTTGTTGTGTTGACTTATTTAATAATGTAACGTATGAAAACAATTTCCACTGCCTTAATTTATGCCGAGGTTAGCTGAAGCCGACCGCTCTGAGGCGTCACCGTTCTGTGCCTGAAAATTTGCAAATGAAGTACTTCTGTTAGTTTTTATTTTATTCTACGAAATGTGATAAAAAGTGTTGAAAACGCAATTCAAATTTAATAAAAATCAATTAATTCTGGTCTGAATACAAAATTAAACATGTACAAACAAATTTATGCAATTATGTAGCAGTAGGTACAATGATGAGCTCATCCACTGACAGCGACCTGAATGTTGGAGAAACATTTGCCCGACTGTGGCTTAAGTTATGTGTTTGATATTTTTTATATGCTTTATCACTAGACAGTTTTTAGAATAATAAAATATTTAATATTCGAATTCCAACGCATGTTGGATTCCAAACGCATGTTGAAAAGAGCTGTAGAACTTTAAACGCTGTTTTATACAATATTATAGGTTACCGGCAAAAGCGTTGCTATTGGAAGGAAAAACTGTGTAAAGTGCGCGCTAATAAATATCCAATCCAATATGAATCTTGCTTTCTCACGCTTATAATATATATAATGTATGCTTGAAATAGGAGTGCATAACATTATAAATACCTTAGTGTCACATTTCGATTTGAATGTGCTCATAAAGCACCCATTTGGTTTTAAAACAAAGGTGCCAAAAATAATTGAAACGTGAGACAGTCGAAAAAATAATGAAAAAGACATTCATCTCATGTGTATTTACATTCAGTTTGACGTATTTTGTACGAAGCTTCATAAAAGTTATAAGTTATATAGGAATCACCTTCTAATTCCCGGTTCGAAAACATGCTAATAATAAAATTCCCACAGGTAAACGAAAAAATTTTTAAAAAATTACAACGTAATTGAAGTCATTAAATTAAGTTTGTACAAATACTATAAAGCATTCGTAAATTGTATGCTTTTCATCGACTTACAAGTCTTTTAGTATTAATTATTGGATTTTTGTTGGTATTAATATTCAAATCAATATATTATGTTGGCCATATACTCATGTAACTTTAAATACTACTTTTTTTATTTTAGCGGTCCTCCATGGCGTGGAAGGTAACGCACTTGCCTTTCAACATTGAGGACGGTGGTGATCTCTACCTATCTATCCCCTCTATCCCCTTATCAGTCGATGGCCTTAGTTGCCAGTACTGTCCTATTTGTGTAGTAATTAATTACTGCATAATAATAATAATAATAATACTTTTTTTATACTCCTTTTAGGATGCCTCCTTTTTAAAGTACCTTTTTGATTGAAATAAAAACATGAAAAAGTTCGCAAAATTATGAAATGAAAGTGAAATTATTAAAAATGCTATCTTCCCATGCAATACCAAATAAATACGATTACCATAATCTGCAACAAGATAATCAAAAACATTATTTAGTAAAACTTATTTCCTTAAAAATAATAAAACTTAAATGTTAGACAGGAGTAGATTAAATCGATGGAATAACAAAGACAACAATTGAATGACGCTATTTTCTTGTTTGGTTTACATATCTGAGTATACGATAGATAAAGAACTAATATTATAATAATAATAAGAACTAATTTCAGCGAATGTTGAGACAACGTAACCAGATCCAATTGAGTAGGGTTCATATTTAACTAACTGTTTTGCATTAACAAAAACAAGTTCATAGAACTAGTGTGGTAAATCTGTATATAGTTACATATGATTTTCCTGTCATTTTCCAATGCATATTCGTATTTTATACACTTCGTATTTTTTTTTTACACTTCGTATTTCAATAGAAGCTTTTTTTTCTATTTTGCATTTCATTTAATATAGATTTTGAAGACTTGAATATTGTTGCTCACTTTTATTGTTGGCGAGAACTTTACTTTTACAATACAATTGCTGAATACTCCAAATTGATGTTAGTTATTAGTCCAAAGAAAATAAAAAAATAAAAGTAAATAAAAAGATCTAATGTTCTTTTGGAAATATATATATGAACATATATACAATATATATATTATATGTATATAAGAAATTCTAAAGTATGAATTATGAAGATGCGAAAGTTTATTATTGAATCTGCGTTTATTTATTTTCAAGTAGGTATTTTATACCAACATTCATAAGTAGGTATTTACTCTCCTCTATTTTATGTTCCTCTTCATTAGATGCCAACACGGATCGAGAGGAGGATGAAACTTGTTCTCCCGTCGCCATCATTCTCGCTACTTCCAGCACAACTACTAAAGAACAACGTGATAACAATAGCAAAAGCGCACAGCGTTTAGAGATGAAAGCAGCATCAGAGAAATACTACAATCACAATAACAATAATATTAGATTTTCTGAGCGAAAGAATTCGGCAAACGATTCGTTATCAGTGATAACAACAATATATCAACAGGATGACGTTGAAAGTATAAATAATAAGTTTCCCTCACCCACTCCACCCGATTTAACAGAAAATAATACCCCTTTGCCCCGGTGTCGGGAAGGATCTATAGAGAATCACTTTAAACGCAAGAGCTCCGTCTCTGTCGAGATGAGAGAAGAAGACACTTTTTCGGTAGACGAGGAAGTGCAGACTGAATGTGAAACTGAGGGCATTATTCATAATGAGGATATCAAACAGGAGAAGGAGAACAGCGCTTCGCATGAAGGGTTAAAATCGCCAGCTGAGAATTACAAAATAACTGGAGCAGTAATTGAAAATGAACACTTTAATCAAACATCAATGTCTAAGGTCGGATTACCCGCTAGCGTGGTATCGCACATTTCTGGGGATCCAATCACGTTGGAGGCTATACAAAATATACAGATGGCCATTGCCCAGTTTGCTGCGAAAACAATTGCCAACGGCGCAACTGTATCGGACAATGAGGCAGCGATTAAACAGCTGGCTTTTTTGCAGCAGACTCTTTTTAATTTACAACAGCAGCAGCTATTCCAAATTCAGCTCATTCAGCAGTTACAATCACAACTGGCTATGAATCAAGTCAAAGGAAGTGCGGATGGTGAGGAGCCGGACGAAGAACGTGAGGACGGCGAAGAGGACACGTACGAGGAAGAAGAACGTATTGCGGAGATGGAGTTAAGGCTGAAAGTTGAGGCTCGCATGGCAGCGACGCAAGCACGACAACATCTGTTAAATGCTGGTGTATCTATGGAAAAAAATGTGACGACAGATTCTCTTAAACGAAAGCGGGAGGAAGATGGGGAGTTCGTAGTGAGCCGCCGAATGAGTATTGATGGCACCAGAAATGCAAAGGTGCCCGAAGGCTCCGCGGTAGATTCGATTGGCATGTTAAAAGAAATAGAAAATATGCCTTTGCCTTACGTATCAGATTTAGCGTCCAGCATTATTACTAACCACGATGACCTACCCGAACCTAATTCACTGGAAATGTTGCAAAAACGCGCTCAAGAAGTTTTGGACTCGGCCTCACAGGGTATCTTGGCTAATAATATGGCTGATGAATTTTCTTTTAAAGACAAAAATGGCGATGGAAGTAATCGTAATGAGCAATTCTTCAAACATCGGTGTCGCTATTGTGGCAAAGTGTTTGGTTCCGATTCCGCTCTGCAAATACATATCAGATCGCATACCGGCGAGCGTCCATTTAAGTGTAACGTATGCGGGAGTCGTTTTACCACTAAAGGCAATTTGAAGGTGCATTTCCAACGTCATGCCCAAAAATTTCCGCATGTTCCAATGAATGCTACACCGATTCCTGAGCACTTGGACAAGTTTCATCCGCCTTTGCTGGATCAAATGTCGCCTGATAACTCTCCACGCCATACCCCTGCAAGCATGCCCCAACAAAAACCACCGGTTTCAATAGCGCTACCCTTCCCACAGAGTGAATCCTTTTCTCGAATGTGCAGAACCCCAACGGATATTTTGAAGTCTCTAGAACACACTGCGGGATCGCCTGGATTCCAAACTGCTTTCTTCCCACGAATGCCAAATACAAATGATTCTGAATCTGTGACCACAGCAGCTGCACCAATCCAGGAATACATGAAGCAAGATATGAATGTACCCACCGATTTAAGAAAGCCATCAGACACAAGTAGTCTTCAACTTCCGCAGAAAGGTGAAACACGCGAAGAGTGCCAAGAAAACTGCGGCAGCTCTATAAAAAAATTTAATATTCCACACATGGAGTTGCAAATCAAAGAAGAAAAATTTGCAAGCGATCCATTACGTGAACATTGTGAGCAGCCCATGTCTCCATCGTCTTTAAAATGTAGTGTCGACGATGACCCCATTACTACAACATTAACAAAATTTGCACCGTCATTTTCAACAGAATCCAAATGCAATCTACCTCCAGTGGTGCAACCATCACATCCGTCTTTAATAATGCACCCAAAACCCTCACCCGACATTCACCACCATTTCGATAATCTACCCACATCCGGACAATTGCCTCCGTCCGTATACCATCGCGAGGATTTCTTCACCGAACGCTTTGCTTTGAATTTCACTAAAACTCTTTCTCCAGAACGGCATTCACCGGTACGTTCACCTGTAAGCATTCCCCGTTCGACCTTCTTCAATCCCCTGAAACATGAAATTGCGCTGCTGCCACGACCGCACAGTAATGATAACTCTTGGGAGAACTTTATAGAAGTATCTAATACCTCGGAAACTCTGAAGCTGAAGGAGCTCATGAAGAACAAGAAGATCACTGATCCAAATCAGTGTGTAGTCTGCGATCGTGTGTTATCTTGTAAAAGTGCTCTACAAATGCACTATCGCACGCACACGGGCGAACGACCTTTCAAATGTCGTATCTGCGGACGTGCGTTTACTACCAAAGGCAATTTGAAAACCCATATGGCAGTACATAAGATACGCCCACCGATGCGCAACTTCCACCAATGTCCCGTATGTCACAAGAAGTACTCAAATGCGCTTGTATTGCAACAGCATATCCGTTTGCATACCGGTGAACCAACCGACCTCACACTGGAGCAAATCCAAGCAGCAGAAATACGTGATCCTTTGCCCTCAATGATGCCTAGTGCATTTATGAATCCATTTGCAGCGGCTGCTTTCCACTTTGGCTCAGTATCAGGAAATAGTGGGCTAGGAGCTATAGGTGCACATGACGTAACAGCGGGATCGGAATCGTCTCAAGGAGATCCAGACGACAACATGGATTTTAGTGTCGATTTTGAAGACGATGTTTCATCCGATCATATGTACAGTGGTCCCGAAATCCACCTCCCTGAGCGGCCGAAATCTAGTGACGACTTCAAAGGTATGTTCTTCGAGCAGAAACTACGCATAGACGCCCCTGGACTGGTAGATAGTACGTCACGCCCGAATTCGACCACAAGTATGGCTAATTCTGTTAACTCAGCGCCAACAAGTCCGAGTCCAGTGTTAAAGGTAAAGACAACTCGTTTAAGGTCGCCGGCTAACTCGAATTCAGAAGCATCACAAGTTGCATTGGATCTAACCCCCCGAGCAGCGCCAACATCAGCAAATACAGGTTCACCAGTCTCATCGCGATCACCAGCATCAACTGTGTGTAGAAAATCTCTAACGCCAACTCCACCTTTGACGACAACATCGGCAATTAGTCCAAACCCAATTGCATATCAACCTCCACAACTTAGTCCTACCACACTTCCACCGCCACTGCCTCAGAGCCTACACATGCATCTGAAACAACAACACCAACAGTTGATACAGCAGCAACACACTTCTATTGCAGCGGCTGCGCATGCACAAGCTCATCATCAGCAAATGCAGCAACATGTCGTAGCCATGCACCAGAAGCAGTTACGACGTGAACACCACCACCATCAACAAAAGGTTCAGCAATCGCAGTCACAATCACTGTCGCCACAACAACAAACGGCGCCATCACCAGTCGCGGAGCCTCCAATTCCATTAGTGACTGCGCGTCCACCATTCAGCATGTTCTCGAACCTCCCGCTGTTTCCACCGGCTACTGCTCAAAGCATGTGTACCGCCATGAATTCGATCGCGCAGTCGGTGATGCCGGCGGCACCATTCAATCCACTGGCTCTATCGGGTGAGTTGTGAGTGAACATTTTTTCATAAAATCCCTATAGTTAATTTCTTTAAGTATCAGATTCGAAGGAGTAAAGACACCATTAAAAAAGTCCTCCTGAAGATGTACAGTAGTTCACAATCGTTTACATATTCACCACAAAATTCAATAAAAGAAAGTTTTTAATGTGTAGTTTTTTAACATTGGAAATTGGTGAACATTTCGTCGGTTGCGTTTTCAGTTGTTTAAAGTTTTCCTTTTAGTTTCTAAGCAGCTCTAAATTATTACGATTTTAGTATTCGTCAGACAGACAGACAAAAGACTAACTGACAGATCTATATTCTATGCATTTGGAAGGAAAAACTTATTTATACTATGTTATAATTCATTCAAGTTCGAGTATACTAATGACCATATTTAAATATAGGTGTTAATTATAGATCAACCACATGAAATCAACAAACAACTGACTGCGAACAATTTACGCTGTGATTAATTCCTTATTTTGACTCTGTTTGACTAAAAATGTTATGTTCATATCTAATGTGGTGATTTCGAAAGTCCACAAAAATGAAGATATGTACATCGAAAGAAAACTGCACTATTTTAGGTTCGTAAACACACACACGAGAACACTCGGAACAAACATATAAACAGAGTAGAAGATTCGACTAGCTAATCAAAACTGTATATTTACAATCTTTATCTTCACCGTTTCGAATGTATAGTTTTTTGATCGTTGGACTACTTTTTTGAATAATTGTGTCATGATGTCCTTTTTAATACACACTACTTTTGCTATTCGCTAAGGTATACACTATACATTTTTGCTTATCTGCTCGCTGTTGAAAATGTTTTTGATTACTTCTTTGGCTTTCTGCAATCTACATTGTTTTCGATTAATATTGTCTAAGTATTCCTCTTCGTTTTATATCTGCTCCAGGTGTCAGAGGGAGCACAACATGTGGAATATGTTTTAAAACATTCCCCTGCCATTCAGCTCTAGAAATTCACTACAGGAGTCACACGAAGGAGCGTCCTTTCAAATGTACGATATGCGATCGCGGCTTTACAACTAAGGTGAGAATCCGGTATGGAAGGTTTCCGACTACATATCGCAATATGCATAAATAAATGACAAGGATATTTCGTTGATGAAATTTCACTAATCATTACGTTTTTATGTTCTGTACACTGTAGGGTAATCTAAAGCAACATATGTTGACTCACAAAATTCGGGATATGGAGCAAGAAACATTCAAGAACAGAGCAGTTAAGTATGTAAGTGTTTTAATATAATTCTAATCTTATATCTTCTCGATTTCTTTCGAAAGTAGCGGTGCAATTTTTCTTTGCGTTTTTAAAAAAGTCTTTAGTGCCTTTAGTGCTAAATAGCACTTTGTTACATTTCAAAAACTTTTCTGGTTTTCATGTATTCGTGATTTCCACAGAAAGACAGAAAACACACACATTTAAAGAAAGCCTTCATTTACTAGTGATAGTTATATCCTTATAAGTACCCATAAGCCGGCTTAAAAATAAAATTAATAATGTATCGAAAATACTGCGTCTGAGGTTAAAGTTTGTAACTTTGATTTGATTAAAAAAGTTAGACCGTTGGTAGACCGTCAACATAAAAAGAAAAAATTATTTTCTTTTAGTTTGTAGGCAGAAAAACGCTTAAATCCATTGGTACCAGTTTTAAAGAAGGCCAGATTGCGAACCCCTGCACAATTGTTTTATTCTGAGTAGCAATGCATTTATTGTTTTTCTTATTTTATTTCCTTTACCACAGATAAGTGGATGGAAGGAAGAATACGAATAAAATCCCAGAGGAAGCATCACGACCTAATCTCATTAATACTTGCGCAAAACCTAAATCGTGTTCCCGTTTCGGACATTCTAACAATGTTTTCCACTGATGCGAAAATAACATCTTAATACCTCACAATTAATCCTCGCTTTAAATGATCTCAGCAACAATTTAAATACAGCATCAAATTAAGTGGATGGCCCTAATGTATGGATCGGTGACAAAATAAATAAATTTCCAATTACATTTTGGCGATTCAGCCGAAAAGCAATATGTTTCGAAATTCAGTTAAAAAATAAAATGGATTTTCTTAGTTACGAATTGTTAAATTATCCTTTTGAAAACGATTTTAATGAGGCTTTAAATCACGGTACGGGTAAATGTCCAGTGCTCCATGCTGCAATCACCTTCGCCATTTGTGCCACGCCTCCTGGCTCGCAAAACGGATTCAAACAAATGTTAATAAATGCTTTATCTAACCCAGACTTAAACTGCAGAAAACTACAAGCAGCATAGAGTGCTTTCGTTGGCGTTCAGCATAACAAGTTTAGTCTATACAGTTAGTTATTTGTTTATACATACTTAGAGTACATAATTGTAAAGGAACGTACCCAAAGATGCATCAGAAGCATTGAGATATTCATTAAACTGAGACTGATATCGCTTCATTCGAACAGTGGATATGGATAAATAACATCTAACCGACGGTGTAGAGAATAATCAAAATTAGAGTTTCAATGTTAATATATGTCGTTCACATACTTGAAATTAATGTAAATAATTATTCCCAATGTGCAATAAATAAAATTAAAGTAATATATATGTTTTATATTTCATTAATTTACTATTCAAATATGTATAATATTTTCCTAATACATACTTTAGTTTCCTTTATCCTTATTATTAATATAGAATATTAATGTCTCGAATTGTGACCGACAAAATTAACAAGATCCGAAAATCGTTTTTAATAGTTGAAAACAATAGTGTTTATGATATGTATAATAATAATATTTTTGTGATACTAAAATAAAGGAAAAAATAAACGAAGCGAAATGTAGAAAAATTAATATACATTATATATACATATACATATGTATATATACATTAGTCCAATTAGGATTTAAATAAGTTTAAGCCTATAGTTTATTTCCAAAAGTTTATTATTAAAGAAATTATTTTTGACGTAGTTTTTTGATAATTTCTGTAAAATAAGTTTAAAAAATTGTGTAATTTTTTTGTTTATGTATATTGATGAATACATACCGAAATATAATATGTAAAAACATTTATTTAACATTTAAATATGTTTTGGTGTATATAATTGAAGCTATTGTCTGGTTAGAAAATATATATAGTATTAACATTGAATCAACGGAAATAACTTGTTTTAAATTTATATGTAAAACAGTAAGTTAAGGAAACCACCTATGTATTTATAACTAAATCGAGAAAGAAAGAAATAAAAAGAGCAACAAGAAGTTTTTTGAAAAAAAAGAAAACATTTTTTTATTGTATTATTTTTATTGTGTTATTTAATAAATAACTTTATCTAGTATAAAATGTATAGTAATAAAATACATTTACATTAACATATCTTTATATATGTATATCAACATGTACATACATGTAGTTCAATACTATTTGCTTAATTTTGGTTTTCTTTCTTTCGTTTCTTTTAAATTCTCAATTATGGTTTGGTATATTATTAAATTCTTCTACATAAATATACGACGGAAAATTCAACCATTCAAGCACATTGAACCATTCGCAAACGGTATTAAAATTTTAAAAGGTGTGTAGAACTGACAAACGAATATATAGGGAATTAGATCGTGGACAGTTCAGTCAATGAAACAAGACGGCGTTACAGATACTATGTACAACTTGTAATTTGGTTGTGACAGAAGGCAGTGGCGAGGTTGTAAAAGCATCACAACCACATAACGTAATATGTACGTAAAGTATGTACTATGAACGTCAGGCTGTTGGTACATAATAATATTCATTTCCACATCCAGGTTGGTGCATCATACATACATATACTCTACATACATACATAGATGTTGTATATACATCTAAAAATTAATGATAATTGATTTAATACGAGTACATATAAGATGAAAATACCTCACTAACAAAGGTTAAGTATAGTGCCAAGAATGATTGTGGTCTAAGGTTTTAATGTCTATAATAACAATATACTAATTTTTTATTGTAAAGTGCACTTCATTTGTATTTATGTAGTTAAAAGAATAACAATTCATGTTAGATATCACTTTACGAGACTAACCAAGAGTGCGTGTGTTTATGTGGCCTGCCAGTATAAAATTAATTATTTACGAAATTAAAAATACAAAAACGAAGTACAGCGCTTTCGACAGTAATAGAATTAAAAGGTAGACTTTACAGAGGTTTGGATTTATATAGCAGATATACACAATGAAGGATTTTAATCTTCGAGTAACCATAATATCCGACCTTTCACTGCACAATTTTGAGAAAGCGAACCCGCAGTTAGCAAACCCCAGAATACACGTATTAAGTTTGTTTATCCAGACACGAGAAAAGAGGAACACGTATACTTAAGAACATATACATATGTATGAACATACCTGGAACCACACATGTAAGTGTTTTTTTAACATTACTTCCTACGCCATACACTTGAATCGGTATTACAAGGCACGAGTCTAAACATAAATGTTTGATGTTATTTCATCGCATCCTTACGAAATATAAGAAAATGCACAAAATGTTCAAGCATAGCTGAAATAGGAAAAGCTATAAATTTTTACAGAAAGTATGGCAAAGTCTTTTAATCGTTAAGGATTTGTTTTGCGTTGTTTTGCGATTAATAGTCGAAATCGTAATGCATTATTCTATGCGGAGGAAATATTTGCAGTGCTTGCAATAAGCAGCAGAAGATATCTATCTACATATGTATGTGCATAAAGCCTCACAGAATAGTAATGACAACCGTTGTTTACCTCCAAAACTGTGTTCAAGTCTCGAATTTTGTTTGGATGCATAAGCCGACGCAATTAATCATATGTCACAATACAACAGCCTTTTTGTGGTGTCGATTACACATAAGATCTAGCTTCAATGATTCGTACAACACCCACCAGGAGCAAACAATTTGGATTTACTCGCACGTGTCAAGCAGAAATATCGAATGCTGTGCGACTTTTTTGGCATTTGTTGCCCTCTGAGACCTAATAATAATCTTTGACATAACTTATATCGAGCTCAACTTTTATTTGAATCCAAGCGGACGCGTGTCATCCTTAAAGGACTTTAGTTTAAATGTTGTAGAACGACGAACTTCATCTTGAATAACTAGGATTTTATTCAAAGTTTCTGTGATTATTTGTCCTATCACGTGACAATTGCGCTACTTGGAAGCTATAATATTGCAAACATATGGCAGCATGGCAGCTCAATTCCTGAGCTTCTTGGAGAGCTTAACCCTACGGCTATGCCCGGATTCCAGTTCTTGTGTTTCTACATATATTTCAAGTATTTTCCGGGATTTGTATTCTAAATTAACAACAAGCATCTCACACAATTTGTTTAAACAAAATTATCATTATTTATTGCTCTTATTTCGGTTAAACCGTACATAAACTCTGTTTCGAGGTTTGAGGATAGATTATCCTTATCCGGACTCACTCTCTTGATAATTCACTTAAAGCGTTCTTTAATTAAACCCAAATCAATCAGCACCACTAATAATATGTCCAAATATAATACGGAATGGAAAAATTAGTAAAAAATATATCTAATCACAATGAAAACAATTCTACTTGAAACTAAAATGAACTCTAGCAATGTTTATAAATAAGAAGTTTATACAGAAAGAAAATTACCCCTAAATTTTATTACAAAATAACAAACAGTTATGACGCGCAGCAGAAGACATGTTCTGTGACTATTGTAATTTGCCGTGAGCATTCTACTTTTCTCTGATCTACGAGTAGGGTTGAGGAAGCAATTTAGTAATCCTTTCAACGCGTCTGCGCTTGTGTACAAATACCACGGAAGCGTTTGTTGACAGCTTGGCTGTTGATGACCAGTGAGATGACACGGTTTTGTAAACTCGTCAACGTTGGTGCTGGGGTGCATAACGGAGCATGCTAAGGGTCTCGGTTGTACAACAGCGGCCTCGGTTGCGTAATAAAAACATCATTTCATTATACGGTTGCTATTGTATCTTTTATATCTCGCATATTAAGCTTTTGCTTATGGATTTATTTAATATGGGAGCATTACTTAAATTAGGGCAGATATCCCAGAAAAAGATCTTTGTCAATATGAATCCTGGTTTCACAATTTTTCTTTCCCCGAAAAATAATTTGTTTACCCGACCAAATTATTCTACAAATTGGTTTTAAACATACTAAAATACTAAACCTAAGGTATTACTTTTACCTATGTACCAACATTATAGCAGATTTACGATTGGTTTTGTAATCGCTTGTACTTTTGCAGACCAAAAAGTTCTGTATAAAGTATCAAACTCGATGAAGGGTCAAAAAATGGGATTATATATGAAATTTTAAATTAATTAAGATGGAATCTCTTTAATATGGCTTATTTTCAGATATCCTTTGAAAAATTAAATATCTACATTTTAATAAAGTATGTCCATATACATAAGTGCATATTACAATATTCAAATCTTAAAGTGACGACAATTGGGTTCGAGCTTGGCTCGAAATAATTTGGCTTAGTGTATTTGTTTTTGCATGTGAGTAAAGTGAAATCGATTAAGTTTAACACTAACTTTTGTATTACGTTGAAGTTTATACCATAAAGAGTGCGATAGCGATAGCAAATGTATTTCGCTTCTTACTCATTTCTTTTCTGTCACTCATAAACTCTGACTGACGTTTAATACATCAATGAACGACATGGCGTCACCAGCGCTAACGTGTTACTTCTGGTCCTTTTACCTTTTTACACACATGAATGTATGCCTTGATATGGTTTTACACATTTGTGGATTGCTTATTTTTCAGTGCAGTAGCGAATGAATCTTTACATCTGTCATTCAGATTTGCATACTATTAGGTATGCATACTGCTCCGAATGATGTGTGTTCAACACCCGTTCATAAATTTATATTAATTTATGTGTGTCGAAGCGAAAATAGATTATTTTTTGTAAGTTTATCTATATGAGTTATGAAGACATGTATACATACATATACATATGTATGTACGAGTATAACAGAGGTGGATGGTGTTGTACTGTTTATTTGATGACAATCAAGATATAATGGTCATTGGTATCATATGCTGCGAATACGAAATGCAGTATCAAATCACCTAGTTTGACCATTAAATGCCGTGTGTATTCTTTATTCCCTTGTTCTTTGAATTATGTACAGATTGAGAGAAAGACAACACAATCTCGTTCATATGAACTCATGGTGGGAGACTCAATTTATATAGTCGAGAAATCGGTCCCTATTTTAATATTATTGTGTGTATAGAACCAGACCTGATAGGTATCGAAAAGAGTATACATATGTACATGTATACTTGATCAGCATCACTTCCAGCATTGGAATAGCCATGTCCGTCTGTCTGTCTGTTGAAAACACGATTAGAAGAGAACCGACTAAGATATCTTAAACAAAACAACATTTCTTTAAACAAAACATACAACAATAGTTCATTTTGAATGTAACAACAAAACTCTGTTACATTATAATGCTCATAAAATAGGTTCTCTGATCTACAATGTAATCTGTCTATCCATTTTCCATATTCATCTATATCCATTATTAGGAAAAATAAACCTTTGTTTAATTCTAATGGTCTGAAACCTAAAATGATAGGGCCTCAACTCATGAACCATGGCCTATGCTTCAAGAAAAAGCTAATTTTTTCGCAAATCAATTAAACATTGCTCAATTTAATTGCTTGGCAAGCTGGATTAGCAGATTCATGTTAAGACATAGTATGGTCAGCGGCAAGATTGCGGGGTTGGTTATGCTATCGCGTTTTGCTCGACAAGTAGGACTATTTTTGGTTGTTTTGTGTGTAAAAGAGAAAACCATTTTGTGCTGGAGAAACGGAAGCATATACATACATACATACATATGCTCCGAGATATTTGTTCAGTGCACTAATTTTGGCAATGCCGCGATAATTTCTTACATCACATCTATTACCAGATTTATGAAACGGTATTATAAAAGAATATAATACGCTTGGATATACCAAGCGTTTGGAAAATAGGCAGATCGTAAAGAATAAGCAAATAATGCTGTGATAGTCGCCGCCTTTCCTCTGCACAGTATTGAAGAACGCATGCTGGTACTCCATCAGGTCCCGAATCATAGTTGTACTTCATAGTTTTGAAAGTATTTAGAGCAATCCCTTCATCATTTATTGGCAGTCTTATACATCCCGAAGAAATGAGGAATGGGTATTTCACTAAACTACATTCACTAACTACTGAATATTTAAAACAATTTACAAGGGCGGTATTAAATGAAAAGACTGCGACATTCAAAATCTCTACGGACAAATTTACTGTAATATGAAAAGTAGATTTCCAGTTAATATTTTGAAGGTAAGTGTTCATAGTCACGAAACGATAGCAAAAATCCCTCCTCATTGCAGGACTGAATTTATTGGATCTGGGTGCTGTGAAACTTTTATTTTCAACGTCGGGTGATAAATAACTTCTGATAGTACCAAAGGTATAATAACTCAAAAATATCTGTGTCATCGAAAAAAATTCAGTCTAACCAACGACCATTATAATTTGGTATAGAGTTTATTCGGTACAGTCCTCTAGACGAAATGTCGTTCCGAAGAGTCTATTAATTTTCCAGATCAGTCGCCGGTAATAAAATTAAGGAATCGTCACATTTTTCGCAACTAACGTGAGGCAAGTTGAAATCGCCAAGAACAATGAGATGATCGGTAGGTCCCAGTTTATCAGCCACTTTTCTTATGCAGCCAACATGCTTGATATAAATATTGTAAGGAGAATTAGGTGCGATGTAGGAACACGTGACAAAGATATTTAAGGAGCCAATCTTCACATATACACAGCAGAAGTCTATTTCCTGGTCGCAACTAAGTACTTCCTCTCGCGAGAAGTAAGTAGAGTCTAACGCAATCAGAACACCTCCACCTCTCGTGTAATGTGTTGAAGATGAGTCACGGTCCTTATGATAGACAGTAGAAGCTTCCGACATTATCTACAAGAACAATGATGTTATAATCAATGTCAATGCTTTTTAATAAAAGGTCAGTCACTTTAGTATTGAGTCCTCTGACATTTTGATAAACGCTCTGAGAAACATATACTATATCCCCAGTTTATTGAACTAGCGCTAGCACGAGTTGCGGCTATAGTAGAATTTGCAGTGTTTGAAGGGCTATTGCTAGGTCTAAACACATATTCATGTACAAATGCATTATCAGGCAAAAAAGTGGGGTCCAAAACACGTTTTAACAAATGATCCGGTAGTTTTATATTAAATGATGCACAGGATATCCTAGCACGAAAATTAAATTTTGATATAGATACATCAATATCACGTTGCTCTAGTTGGCAGCAGATTTGATTACGAATGTCTTCAACATTGTATTCGGAGCGAAAGGCGATATGAATGCAGTTTTCTTAGGTTGCATAACCACCAGATTTCTTACGATAGTTAGAACAATCGGCACGGGTAAAGAGGATCCACTTCCACTTGAATCAGCTGTGACAGGTGCTGGAAGTGCACTTCTAGCTTCAGTTGGATCTTCAGGTTGAGCTTCAGGTTTCGCACCAACTGCAATTATATTTGCTACCATGGCTAATGATTGAGGATTTCCAAGTTCCGAGACAGCCACATTGCCAATTTGTTCCAGAGCTAATGACGGTTTAGAAACCAAGTTCAAGTCGCTTACGGCAGGACTTAATAGATTAATCAGAGATGGAGGGTCACGAGTGTTTTTATTAGAACGTTTCCGCTTTGGTGAAGTTGGGTCCATGTGTTTAAATTGATTGAAGAGACGTTCGTAGTCATTCAGTTTGTTATACAAAGCCAAATTTTCAAGCTCTCTAAAGTTAGGGCGCACTTGACCCAAAGTGCGAATTACTGCAGCATCACGCGCTCTACACTTACTGCATGACCACCTTAGTCCTCCATTAATACCAATTTTGTCGGCAAATCTTCCTGTAAGACCGACACATCTTACTCGGACATGGCAGTCGTCATTGCACAATGAGAGAATAATAGCCTCTCCGAGGCACTGATTGTTTTCCATCCACGAAATTTGCAGGACATTATTACGAAATATTACAAAATATAATTTAAAGAGTATGTAATTGTAGAAAAAAGTTTTCGAGAGAAAACAAGACATTTGAAATAAATTTTAAAAGTTTGAGATGCACTGTAACACACTGTGTTTACTATATACTATGAAGTAGCGAACAACAGCACAAAGTGATAAGAAAATTGGAATAATCACGCAAATTCTCAAACCAACTATGCAAAAACACAAATAATGCAGTTTTATAATAGTTGCGGCAAAAATTAAACACAACAAGTGATAAATGGAAACTTTATAGCCAAGTTCCAGTACCTCCAGTACCATTCCAGTACCATTAAACCTACAAAGATTTTATCAAAAGGCCACAGATCACAGAAAAAACACTTCCGATCACGATGATTATTTTTATTGACATCGCATTTGTTAAACACATTTCAATTAATATAAACGTTTGGTCTTCCATAGCGTCGAAAACTACATCTCAAATAATACGTATTCTCATTTGGGTTGTTGTTGAAGGCTAGAAAAAAAATATATATTTTTGAAGAAAGCGGGTCAAGCACAAGCGTGCTTGACTCTCACTCTTTTTGCACGGACTCCGAACACGAAAATGAGAGTAAAATTCCCACCGACTTTTGCTCGTTAGCGTAACCACGTCCTAATGGTAGCAGCTAATATGAATGGCACCAAAAAAAAAGAAACTTTTGATAAATGTGAAATCCCGACGCCCAACTATGAGAACAATCGCAATGCTGGATGACGTCTGAAATTTTCACGACATTTTCATGGGTACGCGCTTTGGATCTTGAACTATTGAAACGAAGAAAAAAATCCTGGTTTTAGTTGATAACTGTCCAGCGCATACTAAAATGAGTGTCTTAAAAAGTATAAGCCTGATATTTCTGCCCGCCAATACTACTTCGGTATTGCAACTAATGAATCAAGAAAAAATTCGTAAATTCGGAAATAAATCACATTTTCACAAAAATATTGTTTTAAAATTTATTGTTTATTGTTTAAATTCTATCGATAGGACCGATTTTATCCATTTCGAATACTTACAAGTTTCTGATGATAGATAATATTCGTGCCAAATGATGATATCTTGATGAAAATATCTAACCGTTCTCTTGTAATCGTGATTTCCACAGACGGTCAGGGCTAAATCGAGATGAAGCTGATCAAGAATATACATATACTTTCTACATACCTGCCACGCCTTCTTTAATGCTTTACCAATGGAAGTACAAAGTGAATATATTCTTATCACTTGGTATGTATGGTATAAGAATCATAAAAAAAAGTATATCATAGAAACAAAAGAAATGAACTACTTATAAATTAAACTTACTATATATGGTAAATAAAGAATAACCAGTAAGAAAGCTATATTCGGCCTTGCCGAATCTTAGATACCCCACACCTAAAAGTTTTGAAAAAAGTGCCGAAGCTAGGGTGGGGCGGGGGTGGCGGTCCACTCTGGGCGGCACAATGTCGGGGGCGGTAGTTGTGGAAATCAAGTAGGGACTTATTGAATTCTAGGCATTTTTGGGGCTACAAGTTGATTAACCGTCCCGGGCTCCATGAGTCCTAGCTATGCCTCTGTATAAATAGTAGGCGTGGTCATTACCTTTTTCAAAATAAATAACTAGCTTAGTTGTTTTATTATTGTGTTCATTTAAACATTATTTCCGTGGTAATAAACTTGTTTTCATACTGCTATACTGTATATGTATTGTAAAAGTGGGCGGACCGCACCCAGTTTTGATGTCATAATGTTTTTTTGTAAAACATGTTGTTATCTAAAGTTTTATTCAGGAAGTTTATATATTTAACATTATAACCCTCTTTTGCCTGTGTAACCTAAAAGTGGCGGATCAAGCCCATATTTGGCATATTAACGGATAATGCTACTCTATACCCAGGAATGGAATTTTGTTGTAATAGCGAATAGCGAATAATAACGAACGCTGATATCACATTTTTAATAAAAAATAGGCGTGGTCGTGGACCGATTTTGCCCATTTTCAATACCAACCTGCACACCACAAGAAACAATGTTTATGCAAAAATCATCACGATATCTTCACCGGTTCCCCTGTGATCGTGATTTCAACAGACAGACAGACATACAGACGGACGGACATGGCTAAATCGACTGATATTTTTTCGTTGATATTTTTTTTTAACTTTGATAAGCTTTGAAAGCTGTGTAAGATCAAAAACGTTTAAAATGGGGGATAAGTGGTATATAAATATTGGAGTTGCGAAGTAATCAATAGCTTGACAGAAAGGTGTTTGACTTGTTCTCCCCATAAGATCTGAGGAAACGCGAAATATTATATAGGGAATTTATTACCTACGCACTCATTTTTCATTGCTCGTATCGCACTCAATCCAAAAAGGTGACAAGACTAAAAATTTCTCATTTTCGAGTTTATGTACTAAAACTATCGTAATGTACATATGTATATAGTATATCTACCAACAACCAAAACCTCAATTTATTTTTTATTTGTTGTAAACTGGTGCCTAGAACGGTTAGAGTCTCTCTTCATCCTATGAAGATACACCAGGCTACAGTTGTGTAGCATGAATTTCTGCAACCCGGGCCGGTTAGAAATATTCCGCCCCGCCACTAGCCTCTTCGGCCGATCCCGATAGCTCTGCCGCCTGGGGCAATGGTCCTCCCTGACCCCCAAAGCTACGCCACTGCCAGACTAGAATCACAAAATTGGTTTTTGTGAAGAATGAGAAATTTAAAGTTGCCACGTTTTGAATCGGGTGCGAAATATGTAGATTTAGGGAATTGTGAATTAATCACGCCTATTCCGGTGGAAGAAAAAAATCGTTTCCAATATTATTTAATTTAGATTGTGAGTCTGAGAAAAATAATGAAAAAATCGTAGGAACATCTCTAAGTATGTTTTATTTAAGATATTGTATCAGACCCGCTACATTTTGCAGTGCAGGTAAATGTATTGCAGTGCTCACTGATTGTGGAATTTCTTAAAGCAATTATGTATTATTTTTGTTAATACATTTTGAACATTTTATGATATTTGCATATCTGCCTTGGTTTGTTGTAAATTGGTCAGTGACTTATCGAGCCGTGATGCACATATTTTGGTGGTATATAGTCCATCACTGCAATATAGTTTCTCTATACGGCATACCTTGATAATTTCAGCTCGATATTTGGTTAAGTAACATATTTTTTGTTGCAATCGGTGTTGACTCTGGCGCAGACCAAAACTTAACTACTGTTAATTCCACCAAATGGTAAAATAAGCCATGATAACTTTTTTAGTGCCCAACAAAATTTTAATTTTGTTGCGCACAGTAAATCCATCAAGCAGATCAATACTCCCCATGTATCTATTGAACTCCTTCCCCAAATTGGGACACTGGGCATCAATGGCTTTCTTTCCTTTTTTAACAAGAGGTTTCACCGACGGAAAAGGTAATTCTTCAATAAAAGATGTTGACATTTTTTTCTTTCAAACAACAGCAAAGATTTCTGTCCTATCAAATTCGTGAGAAGTGCCTCGTTTGTCTTTACACATTTCTTTGTCGCTAGGAAGTTTACTATTTGGTATCCTTGTCATCTAATAGTACCCAGACTTATTATTTCACGCTCATGTCGTATATATGTATGTATATATAGGCATATAATATATAGCTAATTGAACGCCTAATAGAATTGAAGGTAGATTGAATTATCAAAATGTATGCTATAATTCATATTTTCAGGTATATATTGTATCTGCACAAAAGAATAACAATGTTAGCACTTGATCCTAGATCAGGCTGTATTGCTGAAGTGTGATAGAATGATATTCAACCAATTTATATATTGCTTGTCGTAGTTTATAAATATAACCCCTAATGCTCTGAACGATCTCGCGGTTTCATAATGTATTAACCACTGGCAGGCAGATCCAGTGGCATAGCTAGGACTCATGTCACCCAGGGCGGATAAACAACATGCGCCCTAATATCTTAGTTTGGTGAAAAAATTTAGAAGACTTTTTTTTATATAACTTTAAATATGATATTCTCTCTAGAAATATAAAATGAACAAAAATTCGAAATATGTACTTTTCTTGCTTTCTTTTTAGCAAAAACGCAAAAACATTTTTGAAATCAATTTTTTTTGTAATATTACTTTCAATGTATGTACTTTCATAGTATGGCAAGATTACTGCGTCTGAGAGAACCTGATGATGATTTGAAATAGTTGTTACACTTGCTACACTAACTGGAACAGTTAGTTTTAAATTAAAATCTAGAGTACTGCCCTCTACCAGTGAGCTGAGTTAATATCTAATAGCTATCATATATGTATATGTATATGTATATGTATATGTATATGTATATGTATATGTATATGTAGTTACTATAATGGAATTCAAATTCTAGCTCAAAATAGATTTCAAAATACGAATTACTATAATATTAACGTGTATTTTAATATGTGTTCTTAGTAAGTTCGTAAATTTAATATATTTAAAGAACTTTGTTATAGAAATATGGTAGAAAAATGCCGTGCTCTTTGTGCTTCTTGAATAAATCATACTCACATACAAACATAATGCTTCGCCTAAAATTAAAATGCTTCGTTCAAGAATAATGTATCAGATATGATATATCGCAATATAAGTTAGTTCTCTCCAACAAAATATTGTATTAGTTGAGATATAAGTAGAAATACAAATATATTTAGTAGAAGTGTAATAAAATAAAGAAGAAATGAAATTCTTCTCTTCTCTTCTCTTCTATTCTCTTCTCTTCTATTCTCTTCTCTTCTCTTCTCTTCTCTTCTCTTCTCTTCTCTTCTCTTCTCTTCTCTTCTCTTCTCTTCTCTTCTCTTCTCTTCTCTTCTCTTCTCTTCTCTTCTCTTCTCTTCTCTTCTCTTCTCTTCTCTTCTCTTCTCTTCTCTTCTCTTCTCTTCTCTTCTCTTCTCTTCTCTTCTCTTCTCTTCTCTTCTCTTCTCTTCTCTTCTCTTCTCTTCTCTTCTCTTCTCTTCTCTTCTCTTCTCTTCTCTTCTCTTCTCTTCTCTTCTCTTCTCTTCTCTTCTCTTCTCTTCTCTTCTCTTCTCTTCTCTTCTCTTCTCTTCTCTTCTCTTCTCTTTCTCTTCTCTCTTCTCTTCTCTTCTCTTCTCTTCTCTTCTCTTCTCTTCTCTTCTCTTCTCTTCTCAAACATTTAAGTCTATAAAATTACGTCTAAGTTTTATAGAAAAGAAAAGAAAGAAAAGTTATTCGAAATGGAATCCAAGCGTAATAGTGTGATTGTGTTATATTTGAGAAAATCACAACCAGCTATTGGTCGTGAGCTCAGGCATCTCAAAGTGAATAAAAGGTTTGTGTATCGCACCATAAATCGTTATAATGACGAACGCTATGGTGGTGGAAGCATCCGACGCATATTCCAAACTGAGCTCAAGGTAGAGAAAAAAAAGTTAGACTCGAAAGAGCAAAGGAGTTGTTAGGCGAACTTCCAAACATTGAGTTCTCTGATGAGAAAAATTTCCCTATTGATTAGTTCATAAACTCTCAAAATGATGGTGTTTCAATCTCGACATCCACAAACATCTTAAGTAATGGTATGGGTAACCGCCGATGGACGCTGTCCAATCGTTTTGATCGAGCCTGATGTCAAAGTCAATGCTGCTTTAAAGCCGTAGGCACCGTCTCATAGAGCTCATGTAAACCAAAAATGGTTAAAAAACCGTCACATCTCATGGTTTAACCGTTTGAAAGCCACGGCCAAGGTAAAAGCTTGCCACATCGAGCTAAAGTGAAATGATTCTAAAATTTTTATTATATCCACACATTTTTGTATGGATTTGATTTTCAGCCATATAACCATAAAGGATGGAAATTAAATATTAACGCTTTTTCTAATTGCCATTAGGCACTTAACGTACTTTTCCCTTACTACATTTTCTCTCGCTAATTGAACACAAAAAACTTTATGGAGTCTTATTCTCATATATTTAGAATGCGGCAAAGCGTTAAGTGTGATAGTGTTGTAGCTTATAGAAAATAACTATTATTCTCATTTTTCTTTCATTATTGAGGAACTCATATAATATTAAGGCAATTCTTTGATATAACTGAATTTCTTCCGAGTCAGAAATGAATGATTTACGATACAATTGAATTGTATTTTTCCATTTAGTGTAATTCATAGCTCCGCATTTCCGTTCTGCTTCGGCAAAACGTCGAGAAAAGATCGATGTAATTGTATTTGTGTTTGTGATCAAACAAGCATGTTGCGTGGAAGTACTGTACGTATAGAAGTATGTATTTACATACATAGGTATGTATTTCAATTTATAGGCTCTTATTTCCAACGTGTTTCTATCTGGCCAGATATTTATTTATTTATATAGCCTATGCTTCTAATTATTCGCTGCTTCCTTCAGGCCGTAACATAGTGGTCTAGAAATATTGCAAATTCCCTTTTTTATCAAATTAATTTTTTCATTTCATGTATTGTTCCCTATCCATGGATGAAGTTCCATTTATATCGAACTCTCATTAAGGTATTGTAATTCTAAAGTGGATCACTACACCTAATGCCAGAGCGGATAGTACAATAAAGAAATTTACATAGATATGCAGATATTAAATATATGTGTATACTCTTACGTATATTGTTTTCATAATAACCATCGACGCAAACTCTTTTATATAATGTACAATGGTACCCACTCTTGGAAAAGTAAATCATTCCTGATAATAAATTAAATATATTGAGACAATATTGTTCAATGTGGGTTACATAAACTGATCAAAATGTAGGTAAGATATTTTGTAAGGCTTAGCGCAGAAAAGTTGGCAACAACGCTAATAATTCGTACAATAATTCCGATATTAAAAATTATTTTCATTAAAAATTATTGTTTGTACAGTTGTCTTCTCCGACGAAAAGAAGTTCGCCAGAAACACTTTCTGGTCTTCCTTTCACGTTTTTACACGTTTTTGCAACACGGGGACTTCTTCCAATTTTTTGTGAATTTTTTCTGAGCGATATGCATTAATTTTTCCTCTTTGTTCTGAGTTTAACGGATTTCCTCTACCCATTTTCGTTGAATTATTACTTCGTCAGGTGAAATTTAACTAACTAATAAAGGATTACCACTCTACGCAACACAATCGATCAAAAATTTGAAAAACGAACTATTGTGGTATTCAAATGAACTATTATATTTTTTTTTCATTGTTTTTTGATAGTGTTTTAGATAAAAGAATAAATAAAAATAACGGTTATTTTTTTTTGTATAATTTTTGTTGCAGATAATAAAGAATAAAATAAATTATCCAAAAAAAATTTTATTTTGACTAATTTTTACTAGTTTGATTTGAAAATCCAAATAATGTTTATCTTTTTTACTGTTGCTATTTAAATGAACGGAAGTGTATGTATATAAATATGCCATAAAAAGACTTTGAATCGAGAAACGAGCTGATTAAAATAAGGAGCAGCTTACAGGGCAGAATGTTTATTTTTGCTAGTTACAGTAAAGTTACAGTTTGTGTTTGTTAGAGTTGTATACGTATGAGTTTGTATGTTTTGTTTTCTGTAATATAAGTTTTAATAAAACTCTCTTGTAATGTTGGTTATTAAGGAATTGCAGTTTATTTTCATCACACAATTTTCACGTTAAGCGATTGTTTTTAAAAAGTCCAATTTTGTATAAATTGAATTCAAATTATTTCACTCGACTCTTACTCAAATAAAATTCTACAACATTCTTTTTTAAAATGTATTAATTAATTAATTCTGAAATTTGTATTAAATTAAATAACATATTCACTATAAACAACAACCAACAACATTAAACATATGATACATAGGCATATGAAATAACACTATTTATGTAGTATTATTGAAGTTTTAGCTAATTAATGACAATGAAGAGATTCGTTTAGGATGAAAAGATTCAGCCATTATATTTCCATTAAATTATAAACTTACTGCAGACCAAATTCTGTGAATTCGCATCCTTACAAGTCATTCAATCTGGTCACCCTCTTCTGGTAAATGTGCGCTCAAACCTCGATTCATCGTACTTAGTCACCGTAAAAAAGGGGTTCTCAGTTCTAGCAGTGTCGCACACAAAAGGAAGATGTCACTACGGCGCTACAACCCTTAATTTGGCATCACCTCCAAATTGGAAATGCTTGTCATATCCTTCATTTATCTCCTTTGATACATGGATTTTAACATTTTTGGCACCACTTGGATTCACCACTTCGAAAGCATTCATAAATTATTTGTCACAATTAATTGAATTGTGTGCGAGTCGGTTTGTGTGTTCATTGGGGTAGCTGGTTCTTGACACAGACACTGGTGAAGCCAACACTTTATACGTTCACAGTATGGACGAAGTCACAAAATCCCTCTCGAAATATTTCAGACAGATTCGAACAAAAAGAGTGTTCAGTAAAAGGAGACCAGTGACAACAAAAGGATGCGTTGACAAATAATATGATGAGATACGACATATGTGTAAACATGGTGCCATGTAATTGAAAATCATAAAAAATATTCGGGAATCTTTTGTAAGAGCAATATTTGTAGGGCAATTTAAGGCCAATATCCTGCTGTGATATATAGCTGAGATTGCGCGGTGATATTATTGGATTAAAGTTACAGAAAAATTGATTAATGTTTTCGTACAAAGTAACCCAATGCTTTATAGGCACCTACATATGTATGTATGTATGTTGACAACATTAAAGTTTGATTAAAAATTACACAAGCATTTCTCTCAAAGAAAAATTTTCTTATTCATCAATATTGATTTCATCCTCTTGAAAAAGTCATCATTTATGACTTCTGTCAGTGCTTTTTATTTTCGAAACACTTTTGAGAAGAAATTTCCGATACTGCGTTCATGCGCGTAGACAGGTAGGGAAGAGGGTGGGTACGCCCCCCACCTGGTGCCCACCCCACAATCCTATGGAAATTTTATTTTGGTGAGGAATAATTTGACATAATCGAATTTTGTATGAGGTTGGTTGGAACTAGGCGCCGCCACAGCGTAAGCTTTTGCTTTAGTACGGTCTAGGCTTGTATTAGTTTTCGTGCGACGAATTGTTTTTGTCTCTCTATAGGTGTAGCAATTCATGTGAAATATACACTATATATATATAGTGAATATTATTCTATATTTATCGAAATCTACTTATACTTGGTATCTATCTTCTATATTTTCCAGTTTATTATTTGAAATATAAATATAATATAAATATGTATTTGCTTGTTTTCTTATTAAAACTACTAGATGTATAAAGTGACTGCTACTTATCCTCTTTCTTTTTCTGGTAGATTGTGAGATATAGTATATATTTGAATTATTTTGTTATTATAGATAGTTATAAATATTCGGACATACTTTGACAAACTATGCGGATGATAAGCGTGATATAAAAACAAAAATACTGCAATTAAAATTAATGCAATGCAATTAATGCAATGACCGTTTTCCAGCATTGCTCCCTACGCCACTGCTTGGGCCCACCCCACAACAAAACCCTGGCTACGTCAATGACTGCGTTTATGGCTTTCTGATGCTGGAAAAATCTTTCAGGGTTTCGAGGCAAACGTCATATAACTGTAATATGTATTAACAGTAATCTTGTTGATTCCGTGTGGTCTTACCAGGTCTGCCATCCGACGAGTGTACAAGGTGGCGTATAGAGGAGCGTTCGGTATGTCTCCGTGTATGTTGGGTAGGTGATAAAAGGTAATGCAGGGGAAACTTCAGGAGGCTTGGAAAGATATCCTTATCACCGTCATTCTGGCCTCTAATTATAGTAAACCGTTATTCCAAATTGACCGTTTCCAGTTTGGTAGAGGCATGTTCCTAGTACAGGTGGCCACCGAGTGCTGCGTTGGTGGACTAAGTTGGCGTCACGAGCAAAGACATACACCAAAGTTCAAGAAATGCATGGTCTTTCTACGTAGTCATGTATCGAAACTGCTCTCGAAGACGATACTTAAGCTTCTAGGCAAGCAAGACTCCGGCCTCAAGCTTGAGAACTGGAATGTATTCCGTAGGAAAGAACTGTCAGAAGGCAAACATAGCGTCAAAGAAGCCTTTACGAACCCTAACAATTGAATAGCGATCTGGGCAGAACGTCTGCATCGCATGGCATGGAGAAAGTAGAGATTCTAGATTTTGTATAAATGAAAAATATTTTGAATACTTTTTTAACGATATTAATATTGGAATATGGGCCTGAAATTTTCAATTATCAGGAGGTTATAGCTCGGAAACCTGACAGGAGTGATAAGAGTTGTTGTTGTTGTGGTTCCCGCGAGAAACAGCAACAACAAAAAAAAATTTTCGCTCTTATACACCGCGTGATAAGCATGGTAAGCGTTTCACCGTTATAAGTTATCACCTCTGTTTTCCGATTTCAAAAGGAATTCTGAGTTAAAGTCTGGCAAGTTCTTGCTCCTGAGTATTGAAATTTTGACTTTGAAACGAATGGTTTTCGCGATGTTTCGGAGCAATCGGTTAGTTTAAAAATTGAATGTGAAATATTTATTTATTTATATGTAATATATGTATGTATATACATATTATATATGTATAAATATATGTATTTTGTTAAAATGGTTGCCATTAGATAATTCCATTTAGAATTAATTATAATTCCAATTATAAGGATAATTCCAATTTCCATGTTTATTCTAATTAACCATCAAGTTTTAACTATTCCAAAGTATTCGAATAATTTATGCCAAAAAGAAAGAAGACAAATGAAGCATTCCTATTGTTTTCTTGCTGATTCAGCCTGGTGTTTTAATAGCTACATAATGCCACTTTTTTGGATTGAGTGCGATATATGCATAATAAACCAGAAATTATAAGCACTGCATTAACTACATATCTTTGTAAGTTAAGATCAGTAGGATGCATTCCCTAACCTTCTTACCCTGTCAGGAAAGCATGTCAAAAAAATCAAGAAACAATTAGATCATTATATTTAAGTGTATTATTTATTAAGTATTATATATATGTACATATGTATATCTGTATATTAATTATATTATATATTATATTGTTATTATTAAAGTAAATATATGTACATATATGTATATATTAAGTACATATATTTATCTATATATATAAAAATGAAATGGTCATGTATGTCCCATCACTTGAGAATGGCTGGATCGATTTGACTGATTGTTATTTTGTAGTGTTCGTAATTGTCAGGACAAGGTTTGTATGAAAGAAAATTTTGGAAAACTCGATCGGAAAAGTCGAAAATTTGTATTTTTAATTTGTATGAAACTAAAACTTCAGTTAAAAAATAATTAGAAAAAAACAGTTTACATCAGTTGTTTGCTGTCACATCAAAGTTTACAAAAATAAAAATGAAAATGAAAAAAATATATGAGATTAAAAAATGAAAATAAAATATGACAATTTTTGATATGATATACAATAATGATAGTTATCTATCTTTCTTGAATACATAGTATATTGAAAAAAGTTGATAATAATTATTATCAGTGATCAGTTCGTGATAATTTTGTGTTTTTGTTTACTGTGGTCATATACATAAGTTCGTGATAATTTAATATTTTGCTTTTCGGTTTGCGGTTTGCGCTTTAAAATGCCACCAGTTAGACGTTCGAAATACGCGTAACTCAGCTCGAACAAGTAACCATCGTGTGAACGAGAAAGGTGAAGAACGCAGACACTGTTTGGAAAAAAGTCTTGTAAGAATTTCGCAAAAGCGATTGATTATGACTCCGGAACAACGTATTCAATCAAGTTCGTCTCGCTCAGTACAAGCTAACTTTCGAAATAACTTTGAATGTGGACAAAAAAGACGGACAAAATCATTAATGAACGTTTGGCGTTCAGGTACGATCCAAAAGTTGATTACGCAGCGGATATGGCCAACTTCGGTACAATGAGCTCATTTTGTCAATATTGCAATGCTTTGAGGTTCCGACAGGAACCACCAGGAATATATTGTGCGAGCGGAAAGGTAAGATACTCGATCGAAGCATTTCTTGGACAACATACAAAAGTATAGCAGTTCCTTCCAAATGACTTCAATTGGGGCGAATATTATCAAATCACGAGGCTTTAACCCTACTTTTATTTTAAATGTAAATTCTTTTTCTAATGCAAATATTACAGATTCACGAAAGAGAGAGAAATGAAGAAAAATATCACACAAACTCAAGAAATTGTGTTTGATCATCATGCAGGGGCATTGTTGCCCGCAGTGAATGCTGATCACAAATTTCATCAAATTTATTTCCTTGGAATCTCTGATGATGAAATTCGGCGTTGTGAGTTAAGATGCATTGTACTTAATTTAATAAGGTCATGATCGTATTAAAATTTTTCAATTCAGATATTATTATATTTGGGCGAGACGAAGTTCGTCGGGTCAGCTAGTTATTATTATAATTATAAAAATACATAAATTTCAAGGGTGGCCAGGCTCTCTGTATGTGGGAGCTAAATTGAAATTGGAAATTATTTGCAAGCCGCAACCAACTAATATAGTCTGTTAAACAGTAAACAGTATGTACTGTGGCACGCAACAAATCCGTGTTTACTCATTGTTACTGTGTCCAGTGGCGTAGCGAGCAATGGTGGCACCCGTGGTGGAAAGAGCGGTGACACGGTAGATGTTACAATGACAATACAATCCGCATGGTTTTTGAAATAGTTATAAATACGAAATGATAAGTAGTACGTAGAAGTAGGTATTATATATAGTATACATATAATATTTCACTATATAAAATCATTTCAAATTATATGCTAGAAGGAGAAGGAATATAAAATGGAAGTTAACACGTCTTAACTTTTGGCAAAATGTGCCCAATTTACTTACAGCCACAAGTATTCGCCCTTTAGCCACCCTTGATATATTTTTTAAGAAGATGTAGATACGTAAATTGTGTAGGTATGTAGGAGGAGAACGCTCACTTCCCGCATAGCAGACGACCTCTGTTCGGCAACTTCTAGTCATCGTATACCTCTACCAATGGTTGGCTTTGTTTAATCTCCACCAATATCTGTTCCGTAACCAAATCTTTCTTTTTATTTATCGCAGGTTCGATGCACTCGGAATTGCAATTAGCTGAAACCTCAACAGCACCCAATGGCGTCGAAGGACGAATGGCCCATTGATGCCGTTAGAAAAATAAAGTTGAAAATTAAACTACTGAAAATGTATATATGTATTATTTACCAACATTCTTCTACGACGCCACTTAAACTAAAAATCTTGGAACTACCAATTATTTGGTGAGCCTTGTAGTTTACTTGAGGAAGACGCAACTTATTCTTTTCCTTTCGTCGCTGTAAAGAAACAACAAAAGAAATTTTAATTACGTCTAGCCAAGCAAAATTTATACTGGTGTAATACGCGCCGACTTCCATTCTGACCGCTTCTTCCCGTTTGAAATTTTGCTGAAAAACATAATCTTGCAAAATAAAAGTAAAGCTTACACTGACATTGACATTGACATTGCAATTTTGATATTTTATCTCGTTCCGTTTGTTAACAGAGCTGAAAACTTCATAATTTCACAATATTTCCAGTGTGGTACACGAAATTATAGAGATTAATGAAAATGAAGTACAATGAAAGTACAATATCGTTTGTTACGAGATTAAATATTATATGGGTTACCTATTTACATACGTCTACGCGATGAGAGCGGGAAAAACTTGATATAATCATCTCGCACATAAAAAGTATTTTAACCAGAAAATGTTGAAATGTATAATTTGATACAAACTTCGACTTACGGTTAAAACCCAAATACCATACATTGCGAATATTACATTTTTTGATTAGGTATTGCGAAATTAATATAAATACGTACCATATTCTCATATACTCAATCCAAAAAAGTGACACAACTCAAGATTTCTCATTCTTCAGAAAACGCTACCTTGTGATTGTAGCCTAGTGTATTTTCATAGGATGAAGAGAAACTAAAACCGTTTTTGACATCAGTTTACAAAAAAAAAATGTAACTTTTGATAGTTGGTAGATATGTCCCACCATTAATTTTGCTACATTTCGTAATGCCTTAGTTTCACTCTTGATTCCATAATGCATTACCAAAATGCGAAATTCGAATGTCCACATTTTTCAAAGAATCCCACAGAATGCACGGAGAAGCTCTCATAAGTTCTCTCTTTCTTGCTGCAAAGAATGCAGTGAGATATGGAAAGATATAACAATAATTATTACAAAATAATAACAAAACAAGTATTTCCTTTATTTTATATATTTTTACTTCTGCTAGAAGTGGTTATATAGTATAATCGATGAATGGAAGCGTCTTAAGCTAAAGCTCAAAAGCTAACCCAAGTCTCTTAAGTGTAATACATTACCTCTAATGACATGCCTATGTAAAAATAATGGGTTCTGGAATCTAGAAAGGAATCAATGGATTCCGCTTTCAATTCTGAAGGACGTTAATTTTTTGCTGGGTTTTGAAGAGTTTTAATACATAAACTGGAAAATGACAGACTTTGAGTTGTGCCACTTTTTTGGATTGAGTGCGATATGTGTGTATTTTTTCAGAAGTTCTTTAAAAATGTTGCAAAATAATCACCAAATCGTTCAAGTAAATGTACAATAACTGTAATATAAATTCGTCTTTTGCAGTCCCAAAAAGCCCCCCGGAGAGGTCCACCAATGTTGAGCCGAAATGAAATGACTGGCATTCGTAAATCGACTTTTTATATTGTATTTGGAAGATGTGTGCATATACATACATATATACATATGTACATACATACATACTCGCACTCTCAGTGGTGTCTGTGCTTGTATACTGGCCGTGAATGCCTAGATTCCATTCAGTTCTGCCTGTAGCTATGCTTAATATTCCTGTCATAGGCTGTGTCATTTTACATTTGATTTTAATTCCACTGTTACAATCAAATTAATTGGTCACGCTATGCAGGATTACATAATGTTTATTTGTTCTCCCTAGAAGATGGCTCAGCTCCAGAAGATATGCAGCAGATTTTAATCAATTGGCAAGAGCGAAGCGATTTTAAAATTTATTAAATTGAATAAATTCAACGTATATGTATGAATTTATGCAGTTTTTGTTGTGTGAATTTTATGTGACACACGTAACCGTTTCATATGCGCGGCGGAACTAAGTTATGCAAATAGTGATATCGAAGGGATACATTCAAATTAGCTACGCAATATTTTAAATTTTATTGAAACCTTTTATTTTACTTACGCACTGAATGATATTAAGCTGCGCAACGGGATTTCGAATAACAGGAAAATAGGAAGGCGAGAAGAATTCAAAGTTCGACGGATAAAATTAATTTGGGACATTTATCTTTCGACTATTTGAATTCGCAATTCAATTCTAATTGGTGCTATGAGTTACGGCGATAGATATTTGAAGAGCCCCAAGATCTTAGTAATCTAGGTCATAGGATTAGGATTATTAGTAGCATGTGAAAATGAAGTAAAAAATATTAAAAGTAACAATTTGCAATTGGAAACATATGAAAACTTTCTTTTATGGGTGAAAATGTTATTTTAAGGACTTGAGTAAAGATATTTTTAAACGTCAAATTAGTAATTTTTACCAGGAATCGGCTAATAACACGCCGAAATAATGATTGAACAGTGAATGTACATTTAAAATAGTCGTTCAGTTGTGTTAACTCAACGTGCATATCGTTCAAAAATATTTAAAAACTAGTGCAACTAATTGTAAAGGACCAAATTAAATAAAAATTAATTTGCAATTAATTGTTAATAATTTAATAAATAAATAAAAATACCTTACATATGGAAATCGTTGGTTTTTGAAAAGTTATTCAATATTGACTGACATAAAAGATGGTACATCCTGTATACAACGGCGCAAGAGTATATATCTTCCATGACTTTTTGTAAAATTTCTTGAGATATCCTCAAAAACTCTCACGTAATATTCGCTCTATTCGTATTGTTCCAATCATTCCGGTTTGTTTTCATAAGCCCTCTTAAAATGTACAATTTGCAATATCGTATGGTGAGAAGGAGCATATCTGACATTAATATGTCGGCGAAAAGGGAAAGTTTCTCTGAGTAGAAATAACGTTTCTTCCGTTTCAAATAGAAAATTTCTGCAGGCGTGTATTCCTCCATATCGAAACTCCCAAATATTTATTTTAATATTATTTTAAAAAGACGCACTCATAAATATAAATTCTTGAAAGAATTGTAAAAACTAAAAATCATGAATGTAATTTTGTAAAATCTTTATATTTTATGTTATTTTTCTGTGCTATAAAATAATCCATTCTTAGGGCACCTCCTGTTACAGTGAATAAATAAATAAATCAATAAATAATTTTGCGGTAAACCGTTCAACTTTACTTAATCTGGATTGCAGTAAATACGCCAGTTTCGACTTGTTCCCCGACTATTTCTAAAAAATTGTGCACTTTCTTTAAATAATAATTTTAACAGAGCTCTTTCTATTGGGTTTTTCTAAATGATTGGTAGATCGACTACTTTACGCAAATATTTAAATCTGAGCAAATCTTTAAAATTTACAGAAAATTACAGACCTATTGTTAAACTGTCAGTAAGATCGCATGGGTTATAGTTTACTCTAGTACGAAACTATGTTTCAGCGCAACAGCTTGGAATTATCGCAGGCAGATCAACTTCAAGTGTTATTATTATTTTATCAAATTCCTGTCTAAACTCCATTGAAGGTGGCTCATAAGGTATGCCAATTTCTCTAAAGCTTTTGATAGCGTTCCCCATAGCTTATTGATATTAAAAAATTGGGTTATAGTTCGCAATGCTCTAAATGACTACAATCTTATCTAATTGGAAGAGTCTTAATCGTTGGGCTGCAGAATAATTGATCCAAATTATAACCGTCACTCTGCCGTTCTTTTTATTTATAATGACGTGGTTCAAAGCTTTAGCTTCTGTTATAGCCTCTTACCTATGCGCGGTATCTGTATTATACTCTTCCAAATCCTAAATAATGTAAAATCTATTAATGAGTGTTTCCAATTTCAAGAGGACAACAACTTTGTATGAATTTTTCGCAATAATCATCTTATTGAATATTGTTATACCAATTATAGTGGTGATAGTTTCCATATACAGTACAACTTCGACAATCCGGACACATATAGTTTTAGGGCCGGTCGGATTAACGAGTTTTCCGGACTATAGAGGTGAAAAGATTGAAATATGTAATCTAAGTGAATTAAATTGTGTGTACATATGATTTATTAAAAAACAATAAATTATATTTTATTATTATATTAAATTATTAAAATATGTAATCTAAGTGAATTAAATACATATGTACATACAACTATGATTTATTAAAAAACGAAGTTATTTTGTGCTGACTAACTTTGTTGAGATTTTTGCTCTAGTCTCTTCAACAATAGAATATCCTGCATATCCAAATTATTCTCCTCAGCCCACTGAACGCAAACTGAAAACGATTTCTTTGCAGCAGCATTAGAGATCTTTGTTTTTGCATCCATTACTACAAAGTCGTCTTCATAGTCCGTAAACAGTACTGACGATTAATTTCGTTTAGCGTGTTGTATTATTTCTTCATCGGAAATATGAACAACACGCAACACGCTTGCAAAAGAATGAACTGAAACTGAATCAATGATAGTGCAAAATGTAAATCAAAGTATGAATAACAAAGCATGCGAGCAAAAAACGGGAAACCCCCGAATTTTAACATTTATTCTTGCATAAAAAAATTGTCCGGATTGTAGAGGTAAAAATTTTAAATTGTCCGTAACATAAAGGCGTCCGAATTATTGGAGTGACCGGACTAGCGCATGTCCGGACTGTCGAATTTGTACTGTACTTAGTACTGGTAAGGGTTTTGGCATATGTTTTGGCGGTATGTTTACGTTTGAAATCCATTATAACTCTCATTATATTATAGAGCTTGAATTTACTTTAGATAGAGTTATTCTCAAGAGCTCCTTGTGGATATATTGCCAGCAGATGACATGTGAATTTAGTTTTAAATTGTAAAATAAAACATTATTCTTAGCTTTGTGTTGATATTAGTTATGAAATTATTTTAATCTGTTAAGGTTTCATGTAAAGTTTCAATAAATAAATACATTTCACTTATCGAACACTCACTTCAAAAGTGAGTGATTGTACACCCTTTTGTGATTGCAACCTGGTGTATCTTCACAGGACGTAGGCAAACTAAAATCGTTTTTGGCATTAGTTAACAAAAAAAAAATAAATAAATCCTTTTGGTTGTTAGTAGATATATGCATTGCAAAGAGTTTTAATAATAAACTCGAAAATGAAAAATTTTTAGTTGTGTAACTTTTGATGTGGGTGTGCGATATGTACATATATAAAAATTATTTATTAGGTACGCTCATTTAAATTTCCGCAAAAATTACGAACCTCATAGACTTTAAAATTATAGTGGAAAAGTCATTTGCATAAAATGACTTCTTTAAAACACTATATAGTAATTTGTAAGGCTCTTACAAATTATGTATGTATGTCCCATATTTCCACATACATATACAGGGTGTTTCGCATAAGAGGGGACAGAAGACTAGGGCGTGTAGGTTGAACATCGAAATAGGAGGACATCGAAAAAAAATATTAAAAAATACTGGTTTGACCTAGATAGATTCTGCTTGCTGATTTTCAAAGCAAAATATCTGCTTCTTAATATCCTTTTTAAATTAGATTCCTATGTCAAACAGTTTTTGAGAAAATTAATATCAAAGTTAAAATTTGGAAAAAAAAATCCGAAAAAAAAAATAATTTTGGGTCGCAATTATTTTTTAAAATTACGGTATTAAATATAGTTTTTTTCGACCTTAAAATTCTCTAATCAATTCTAGAGAGAATGCTTCAAACCGGAAGGATCTATGTTTTGTAGTTTCCGAGAAAAGTGAAAGGGGAAATTGACCCCCCATCCCATACGATTTTTTTCTTGTCGCGACCCAACCTACAAGTCCTAGTCTTCTGTCCCCTCTTATGCGAAACACCCTGTATATTTACTTCAAAATTCCATATTTCAATAGCAAATGAAATGCATTGGATAGTAATTTGTACATATGTATGTAGTTTGAATATATTTAGGAGTACATATTCTTGTAATTTCTACAATGGAAACAACAACATAACAATATTCTATAATTAATCAACAATCTCTATGAATAATTTCATCTCCTCAAATTTTCTTGTTTATATATATAGTATTTCATTCGTTGCGTCGATATCGTACAGAGTGTAAACAAGCTGACTTCATTTTTCGAACACGTTTACTTTGTGCTGCGATTACTACACAATTACAAATTACAGTATTAACTATAAATCGGTTTTTATGTATCCGTACAAACAAATTTTCTTATATTAGTGCTAGTTTTAATTTTTAGTTTAATTGAGTGCAATTTCTCCATTATAGCACTATTGCGTATCTCTTATTTAATGTGGTAACAAAATGTATTTGCAATAACTGGTTCTCGAGTCAGATAATGCTATTATTAATGATACTTGATCAGGCAATGCGATCAAAATGCGTTGTGTTCAAATTTATATGAGAAGCTTTTCAATGTTTCATTTAAATATATGAGCTTTCCTGTTGCATGGACCCAATATTGAATTTTATCCAAGCATGGATATCAGCAAAGTATCAGCAATTGATTTGGTAACCATCCAAATTCATTTAAAAAATTAATTATTAAAACAATAATGGCTTAATTGATAATAATTATCCGCGATACGTCTCCTTTTCAGCTATTTTGAAGTTTATTAATCAAATATTTGTTTTATTTTATGAATAAAGGGAGGGAACTTCTCAAAATTCCCCAACATTTTCTAAAAATTTACATAAAAAAATAAATAATAAATTTTTAAAAAATGTATCACTTACAAATTGCTATATCAAAGGATTTGTATGTATCATTCTTTATACAGGGTGTTTGGCATAAGGGTGTTCAAAAGACTAGGGCGTGTAGGATGGGTCGAGACAAGAAAAAAATCGTATGGGAGGGGGGGTCAATTTCCCCCCGTTTAGGCGGGAGGGGACAATTTATAAAATCCGACTTAACACCGAAAAAAATAATATTAAAAAATAATGGTTAGACCTGAATAACTTTTGCTTGCTGATTTTCAAAGCCAAATATCCGCTTCTTAATATTCTTTTTAAATTAGGTTCCTATGTCAAGCAGTTTTTGAGAAAATAATTTCAAAATTAAAATTTGGAAAAAAATTCCGAAAAAAAATTTTTGGTCGCCATTTTTTTTTAAAATTACGGTATTAAGTATAAAAATTTTTCCGACCATAAAATTCTCCAACCAATTCTAGAGAGAATGCTTCAAAGCGGAAGGATTTATGACTTGTAGTTTTTGAGAAAATTAAAAATTACGAAGCATACTTTCCTTTGAAATACCAATTTTTGGCTACTTGTGTTTTATTACTGGTGCAAAAAAATGGAAAAAGGAAGGAGTTTAGTTCGTAATTTCCACTTTTCTCGGAAGCTACAAAACATAGATCCTTCCGGTTTGAAGCATTCTCTCTAGAATTGATTGGAGAATTTTATGGTTGGAAACATTTTTATACTTAATACCGTAATTTTTAAAAAAAAATGGCGACCAAAAATTTTTTTTCGGAATTTTTTTTCCAAATTTTAACTTTGACACTTATTTTCTCAAAAACTGCTTGACATAGGAACCTAATTTAAAAAGGATATTAAGAAGCGGATATTTGGCTTTGAAAATCAGTAAGCAAAAGTTATTCAAGTCTAACCATTATTTTTTAATATTATTTTTTTCGGTGTTAAGTCGGATTTTTATAAAATGTCCCCTCCCGCCTAAACGGGGGGAAATTGACTCCCCCCTCCCATACGATTTTTTTCTTGTCTCGACCCATCCTACATGCCCTAGTCTTTTGAACACCCTTATGCGAAACACCCTGTATATTAGTTTTAAAAAGATTTCAAACCTTGTAAGCTTTTATATCTGAACTTCTCCCCTTTGAGAATCGTGTATATTTTTCGAATTTAGATATGTATATCGTAATTATTACATAAGTCCACAATAAACAAAAAGTCATCCGTTGCACCTATTTTTAAAATATTATCTAGTGGTTATAATATTTGATAATGCAGGACGGCTTTCAGATTTCTTGTTTTTCTTGAACTTGTAATAGAGCGTGAGGTTCATCTTGCATTGTAATGTGCCTCCTTAAGATTGAGAATATGCTGTAGATGGCTGTGCATGAAATTACTTCCGTTTTTACTTTGTACCTCCCGAAAAAGTTCTTGGACATTGTCCGAATAAAGGAAGGAGCTTATAAAACTTTATACATACTCAATCCGTACCAAAAACGCCGCACTAGGAGTTTTACACAATTCGTAGAAAATGTAATAAAACCAGAAAGAGTGCTATAGTCGACCTGGCTGAATCTTAAATACCCTACAGCTGGCGGACCACGCCCGTTTTAGAACTGTTGGTTTACAACAACAATTTGTTGGGCCATAAAATGCTATAAACAGTTTTGTTCAAAAAGTTTGTACAGATATCAATTAAACCCATGTTAAATTTTGTACGGTAAACTAAAAGTTTTGTGGCGGATCACGCCCGTAATCGGAACATTAATGTTATTCTATATCCAGAAATTTAATATTGTTGTCATATCTCTAAAACGCCCGGTATTTCCCATTTTCAATACCAACCCTTACGCAATAACAAAAGATATTTCTGCTAAGACTAAACTTAAGGTGTAGGGAATCAAAAATAAAGCTACTCTAAAGCCTATCCTACCTGAAAAAAATCTTTTAGCAAAAGAGATGGTTAGATAGATAGATAGAGGATAGATTTCCATAAAGTAGATGAAAAAAGACATATTGTTCCTTCGCCCTTCTTCGAACTGGCGCCTTTCCATCGGGCTCCATCATATTGAATTTGGATTCATCAGAAAATATGACATTCTGCCAATCTAAAACTGTGCATTCTTGATGCCCATTTTTAATGTTTTTTCTTCATAGCCGTTATAAACAGAAGGCCGTTTTTTTGCTGATATCAATTGTCAACATGTTTCTTCTTATTTTCCTAGCAGTTTGGAACCGATTAGAACATTCCTTCCAAAGTTCGATCTTGCCACTGTGTAATGGCTTTTGGTCTTTCGGTTTTCCGTTGTACACTTCTAGTTTCTTGAAATTTTATTAAAAACCGTAGCACTTTCTTTACATCCGATTCTGTCAGAAATTCTTCCATTCGAATAATTTTCTCCGGTGAGTGCCAAGACTAGCCTCTTTGCTCTTGGCTTAATACGAGATTGAAATAATTTAGAAAGTACTTTCGATGATCGTTCTCTGTTTTCGTAAGTGTTAATGGGCCAATTTTGTACATTGTGTCTTTTTAAAACAGAAAAATATATAATCACGTAAGGAGTATTTCTTTTTATGAAATTGAGGACCTTCACTAACATTTTTACCTGCAAATCTGAAAATTTGCAAAACTTCGACATGGAGTGTATATAATATTTAGTTAATATAAACAAGTGAGTAAGTTTCAGCTGAAAGATGCAATGTATTAATCAAATGTACTCTTCACATGCTGATATCCTGGATCTTACAATTTGAGCTTGGATGTAGGTCGCGATCAATAAAAGCCTCTAGGTGTTGCCACAAAGGGGTGTACTCTTGCCTTTGCTGGTTACTCGGATCACAGAGCTATTAAGCTGAACTCTCTGATTCTTGGCATACAATGTTATGGTGATGTCATCTTTGTTTGTTGTATCATCATTGTAGGTTGGCATCAGCCTACAATTTCTAAGCAAATTCAATTGGCGTATATCTTATATTATTTGTATCATTGTCTAACATAACACAAGGTAGGTGCGAGGGAAGCGGGGTACGCCTAAATCCTAAAATTAATTTTTAGGGCATAATTAAATTTTAGGCCTGTTCAGGGCTTTATGGGATAGCTTTGGGCTTATGCCCAAAAATTACGTACTGGTTATTCACAGCAATTTTTTAACCTATACTAACATACTCGACTTAGTATGGTGGCCTAAGGTTGAACAGGGCAACGCTGTGCTAGCATTAAACATCGCGCTCATCGGCTCATCGTCTAGTCTGTACAGGCATAACTTTCTATATACATATGTACATTAGGGTGGACCTTATTTTTCGACCATCTGATTTTTTTTATGCGACCCCCTAGATCTGTTCCAGATCCAAAAAAAATAAGTTCTGTAAAAGAAGACTTCAATTGGACAACAGGAAAGGGTGTCGCAATCGGTTTGAAATTTGAAAATTTTAGTAATTTCCCTTTAATTTTACATGCAACTCAAATTTTATGTTTTAATGATAACCAGTACCCCTTCCAAAGAGCTATCCTTCTATTTCCAGTTTTGTGCCTGCTTCCTAGTCCCTTAGTCCCTTAGTAAACGAACCCTCATTTTACGTCGAGAGTTCGAGGTATTCGCATCACGAAGTATCGAAATTTGTTAGTGTGACAGTGAGCAAAAACGGAGACAAGAAGTAGTGATAAATTGTTTATATTGGACTAATACGAACAACAAATTGTTGGTGCAAAATTGCCGAGTAACGGACAAGTGTTACGAGTTCTTTTCTATAATATGACAAAAGTAAAGCTGGACCTTAACTTAAACTGATCTATTTTGGCAGAAAGCACGAATACCAGTGAAGAAGACGTCGGATAGCATTGACAAGTTGAAGTCTCTTTATCAGAAATTGAGAACATTATATAAATCTGTCAATCGTCGAACTGCAATCCAAATACAGCGGGAACAAGAATTCAAAGATTTGATGGACGATTTATTTGACATCGCCCATGCGAATGCTTTAGAAATGATAAAAATCGAAGAAGATAAATTATTTCTATTCAAACATAGGGGAAAAGAGCGAGTTGACTCATGGGTGCCAGTGATCGTGCTTTTGCAGAAAAAGAAAAGCGGAAAACTCTTCGAGAAGAACGAACGAAAACACTACAAGAAGAAGGTCAACAATCACTTGTACAAGGTAACATATATTTTTAAAATTTAGCTCTTTTAAGTATATTTCTAACGTTTTAGAAATAAATTCAGTATATTTATTTTTACATTACAGAAACAGTGCAGCTACAATCTTCGTCATCATCCAGCGACGAAATGATAATGAATGTACCGTTAGGTTCGGACATTGGAGATTTTCCGTTAGATTCGAGCATTGGGAATGTTCCTGAGGGGTTGCAGGTATCCAGTGACTCAGAAGTTGAAGGTGATTCGAATATACCTGGGCCGAGTGACCGAAAAAGAAGAAGAGGAAAAGTCCAAGTATTTTCTTCATTGTTAGTTGCAGCTTTAGATACGTGCAAAATCAGCGATCGCGATGCTGTTCGTATTATTATGGCAACAGCAGAGAGCTTAGGTCGCAATACAAATGAATTAATTATTAATCGCACTTCTCTTCGGCGATTTCGCCATAATTTTCGCGCAGATCACGCCAAACATCTGCAGAAAATGTTCGGAGAAATTAATCTCAGGGGGATAACTGTACATTGGGATGGCGCGATGTTGCCTACTTTGGACAAGAAAACTGTGGAGCGACTTCCATTGGTAAATTTCGTGCAACGGTGTACGAAAATTATTGGGGAACCCTGTGATTTCTTGCAGTAGTGGAAGCGATCAGCCATTAAAAATGAAGAACACAACCCGAATATTCAACTTTTTAAAAAATTTCAAAATAGTTGGCCTGAAATTAATAAAAATAATTACATCCCGGGAACGCACGACGATTACGTTCTGAAACATATTAATGATATACAAAAAAAAATCGAAATTTTTAAAAATTACACAAAAATGAGTCACCCAAGAGATGACTACAAAGAACTTTTAGAATTAGCAATAATTTTTCTTGGGGGGATTCCTTTGGGTGGCATTTCATTCAAAATGCGTGGCGCATTTCACCATGCGGGGTGGATGGCTAAAATAATATACACTTTAAAAATATTTATTTTCCGAAAGGAAGGAAGAGTATAGTAGCATTAGAGATACATGTGTATTTCTTATTAACATTTATATTGAGCCGTGGATTTTGACCCCAATGGCTGCTATGGCGCCACGTGTAGATCTAGAATCCATCAAAAATATAATTCATTACAAAAATGTTAACGAAGAAATAAGCGATGTGGCATTAAAAAAAATTGTGAACCATTTATGGTACTTGTCACCGGAGAATGTGGTGCTATCGTTTTTTGATAAAAAAGTTTCAGTAGAAACAAAAAGATCGATGGTACAAGCACTACAAAATGTAAACAATAATAATTTATTTTATTTATAAATAGCCAATCCACGATTTAAAAATTGTAGGGTTGACAAAGGAAAGGCAATGGCAACTATGGCCTTCAGCTCAATCGTATGGTAATACAATATATATACATATTAATGTACATATGTGTGGGATATTTTAACATTGTTTTATACTTATTGATATACTATAAACTAGATTTATATATACATATTTGAAATATATACATATTTGATATTTACAATCATTGTGTAAATACAATATTAAAAATAACAAAGTTTTAGAGAAAGTTTAGAGAAAGTGTAAGTTTATAATAGCAGATAAATTGTTTTATGGAAGTGTCTTATATTTTACTGTACAGGTTTGAGATTTTGAGAAAATTAATGATTTGATTTATGTTAGTTTCAGTAGGATCGATTAAGTATGATAGTGGGTCATTGCTACCGAATATTTGAAGGCGATTGTTGTGGAAAGCTGGACAAGTTAGGAGGAGATGGGAGGGACTGGAAGTATCGTTGTTGCAAAATTCGCAATAAGGAGAAATAGATTTGTCCATAAGGTGTTGATGCGTGATTTTTGTGTGCCCTAGTCTTAGTCTGGTGAATTTGATCAGATCTTGTCTATTTATAACCGTTTTGTTGATTTGTTTGGAGTAATTATTTGCCGAGATAAGTCCTGGATTAATGTTTTTATACCAAGGAGAGGATTTGGTAAAAGTGTTATATGTTTTCGCTTTTATAAAAGAGTTAATATGATTATTGATGTCTTTAGGGTTATGATTTGGAGTTGAAATTAATGGAGCCAGGGTAGCGAATTTGGCAGATTTATCTGCAAATTCGTTTCCTTCTATTTGGGTATGTCCAGGTATCCAAATTAGCGAAATTTTTGGATATTTATTTAAAAGAATTTTCCTAATTTCATTAGGGTAGTAGGTAGTGTTATCAGGGTTTGAAATTGCGTTAAGAGCTGAGAGTGAATCAGAGCAAATGGCAAAATTTCCATTTTTGCATTTAATGATATCAATCGCTTCTTTAATCGCGATGATTTCTGCTGAGAATACTGTAGTGTACTGTGGTAGGATTGAGATTTTAATTACTCTTTTTTCTGTGGTAACGCTAAAGGCTGTAGTATAATTTGCCTGTGAGCCATCAGTATAAATGAAGGAATAGGAATTTAAGTAATTTTTCAATTTAAAGAAATTTTTTTGAAAAACTAAAACTGGGGTGGAGGATTTAGGGTTGCAGAGTTTGTGTAAGTACAAGTTTATGGTGGAAGGTATAAAAAGCCATGGGGGAAAGCGATCAGGGTAAAGTGGGGGAGATAGTAAATCTATGTCATATTCTATAATCTTGCTTACAATTTTTGAGATGATTGAGGGAACTTTAGTCGAGGGTTTTGTTTTGTGGGATCGAATTATATTATGTAGGGGGGTGTAGTGAGAATTAATAAGGTTTTTGCATAGCTTTGCTGTTAATATGTCTGTTTTGATTTGAATGGATGGAAGAGAGCTTTCAATAAGAATGTTGTTGATTGGGGTAGTTCGGTAGGCACCAAGGGCAAAACGGATAGAAGAGTTGAGGATCGGTTTTAATTTAGCTATTGTAGAAGAGGGGGCATGGCCATACATAAATAAGCCATAGTCAGTTTTTGACACTATTAGCGATTTGGTGACAGAAAGGAGAGATGATGTATTGCAGTTAAAGGAAGGACTCGAGAGACCTTTTACAATATTCAACTGTTTGGAGAGAGAGAGCTGTAAAAATTCGACGTGTGAATTCCATCTATATCTCTTATTCAGTATAATCCCCAGAAATTTCAGTTGATCTACGTTCTGAATTGGATTATTGTTAGACAGTAGGGAGCAAGAGCATTGATGCTTACGGCAAATATGCAGATGTTTGGTTTTAGGTGTAGATAGTTTTGCACCTGAATAATTACACCAATTGCTTATATCTAAAAACAGAGAGGTCAGATCAATAACTACGTTTTTTATATTTTTTGGTTTGACGATTATAGTAAAATCATCTGCATATGCGCAGAAGGATAATTCTTTATGTAGGGAGATTGTTTGGGCTAGCTTATTGTAGGCTATTAAAAATAGGACCACAGATAAAGGTGAACCTTGTGGGATACCATTGTGTAGGGGGTAATCTTTTGAAAAGAAAGTTCCGACTCGGACTCTTAGTCTCCTGTTTGACATGAAGTTAGTCACGTAATTAATAATGTTTGGTCCTAGATGCCATAGCTTTAGTTGGTCAATAATAGAATGAGAGCCAATTCTGTCAAAAGCTTTTTCAAAGTCGAGGGCGAGGAGAGAAATGTGATTTTTAGTAGAAAGGGATTTGGTTACCAAATGGTCTACATAAAGCAGGGGATCTGTAACAGATTTACCTTTTCTGAAGCCAAATTGATTGCTATTGAGTAGTTTATTAGTAAGCATAAACCACCAAAGCCTATTTGCTATAACTTTATCCAAAAGCTTAGAGCAACATGAATTTAACGATATTGGTCTGTAAGAAGCCATAGAAGTTTTGTCAGTTTTAGGTTTTAAAATGGGAACTATCATACTAAATTTATAAGAACTAGGTATATGTGAGATAAAAATGTTGTTGTATAGTGTTAGTAATCTTTTTTTAACTGAAATGTGGAGGTTTTTCATCATGGGGTAGGAGATCCTATCTAGTCCAGGGGTTTTACCTTGTAACTTATTTAGGGCTGAAGAAAATTCAATAAAGTTTATCCTTTTTTCTATGAGGGTTGCAGTGGGCGAGGGGGCTATAGAGTAGTTCCTGGTGTTAGCAACATACTTGTTTGCTGCAAAGTAACTTGAGAAATTTGCGTCAGAGGATTGGTTAGACCAAAATAGTGCAAATTGTTCAGCTATGATGTATTTGTTTGTTATATGGGGAAAGGGAAGGTGAGGGCAGGATATACAATGAATGTTGACAGTAGGTTTATATCCACAGAAGCGTCGGATATTGGACCAAATTTTTTTAAGGGTGGAGTATTAGGATTGATATCAGCAGTGTATGCGTTTATGGATTGCTTTTTTGATACTTTGAGCTCTCTTTTGAATCTTGCGGAGGATTTCTTGTATTTGATAAGATTTTCTTGGTTAATGTTGCGTTTGAAAGTCTGCCATGCTAATTTCTTCTCGAGTTGTAATTTTTTTAAAGTAGAATTCCACCATGGTACGTTACGTGAACTTGAGCTAAGGCATGATTGAGGGATGGAGGCAAGAGATGATTTTAGAATAATATTTTTAATGTTTGCTGCTTCTTTGTTGATGTAAGGACTTATTGGTTTGGCTAAATTCAATTCAGAAGATGTAAATTGGAAAAGTTCCCAGTTGGCTTTGTTGGTTTTGAAATTTGCTTTGAGTTTATGGTTATTGGGTGTTGTGTTGCTAGGTACGTGGTTTTGAAATAAAGAGATTATAATTGGGAAGTGATCACTACCGCATAAATCGGTTTCAATTTTCCATTCAGATAGTAAAGCTAGATCTGGCGTACATAGTGAAAGGTCAATATGTGATAGGGATTGGTGAGTACTGAGATGTGTTGGGGAGCCGTCATTTAGTATAAGAAGATTGGACTTGGTGATGAATTTGGCTAATTTTAAACCTTTGCTATTGTTGTGAGTCGAGCCCCAATTAATATGCCAGGCATTGAAGTCCCCAGTAATTACAGTGGGTATATGTTGGGAAGGATAGATACTTTCTAAATTCGATATGGAAAATTTTGTTGATGGTGGGATGTATGTTGCAACGACCCGAAATTTCTTGGTGGAGTAAAGTTCTACACCAACGGTGTCGAAAGTCGAGTTATTGAAGTCAATAGTGCTGTGTTGTATTGAAGAGTGGATTAAAAGGGCCACACCTCCATATGAGTTGGTTGTATTTAGGTTGTGAAGTAGGTAGTTGATTGGGATTGGGATGTTAAGGGTAGTGGTAATATGGGTTTCTTGTAACGAAATTATTTTAGGGTTATATTGTTTAATTAAAAGTTGTAGTTCATTGTAATTATTGACGTAACCTCTAATGTTCCATTGTAAAATGTTCATGTTAGGCTTAGTTTGAGTGTACTTATAAATTATTGTTACAATGTTAACAATATAATGTAGTAATAATTATAAAGTGAATGAGTATAAAAGTCGATGTTAATTGTCTTGTGTAAAATAGTCCATTGAAACATCCTGACTAACTTTGTTCTTAGTTAAGTTTGACTTTTGTTCTATATTTGATTTGTTTTTTACTCCCTTAGAGTTCTTCTTTAAAGATGATATGGTTCTTTTAGATGATTTTCGGGGGAGAATTTTTATCTTTGTTTGTGCAGCTAAAGGTATTGAGTCTGTGTCCGATTCTGAGAGTACATCAGAGTAGTGCGTCAGTTCTCTACTATGAGCTGGTAAAACTGGTTGCAGTATTGGAGTAGTATTATTTTCGGGAATTTTCATAGTTTTAGCTGTAATGGTTGAGTGAGCCGGAAGCTTGTTAGAATTGTAGCTGGATGATGTTTGTGTGTGTATTGGGGATGCAAGTGCAGTTTTTGCAATTGTTGAGTACGATGTAACCTCACTTGGATGACGAGAATTATAGATGGCATTAGCGGTTTTGTTACTAGCCTTTTCTATGGTCTTTATGGTTTGAAGTTCTTTTTGTTTAATGAATATGGGACATATTCTATCCAGAGCGGAGTGTTTAACGGATGGTAATTGGATGGATTTGCAGTTGATGCATGTTCTGTCATAACCGCATTTTTCTATCAACCTGTCCGTGATGTGTTTAGGATTTGAACAATCCGGACATATAGTGTCATTTTTGCAGAATTTAGCTAAGTGTCCATATCGAAAGCAATTGTTACATCTAGTTGGCATGGGAATGTGTGGGCGAATGTTTATCTTCTCGTATCCAATCTTGACATCATTTGGGAGAGATGTAGAGTCGAATGATAGGATAATAAGGCCAGTCTCAACAAGACCTGTCTCTGATTTTTTTAGGATTTTCTTCACTTCGATTACGTTTTGCGATTTAAGTTCGAGTAGAATTTCATTTTCTGGAATTTCCCTTAGGTCGTTAGAATAAATAACGCCTTTAGAATAGTTCAAAGTAGTATGTTCAGAAATGTCAACTTTTATTACATTATTTAGTGCCGTTAGCTTTACTAATTTTTGGGCTTGTTGTAGGTTTTTTGTTTTTATTAAGATAGTACCGTTACGTGTTTTTTTACATAAATCGACTTCGCTTCCACAGGTGGTGTCAATAACTTTTTTTAGTAAAAAAGGGGACACTTTTGACAAATCTTCAGCAGAATGTAATCTCGTCATCACTAGAAATTTTTGCCCGATGGATACTGAATTTAGAGTTTTATTTTTATTAAATTCGATTGACGGTGGGTCTTTCATATTAAAATTTAGGTCAGGAGGCTTATTCATTTTGCGAGAAGTACCGTTAAGTGAAGTGAAGAATTGTTATTGTTTAGAAATATGTGTATGTCACTGATGAGAGACGCGAAAAAAAAAAACAAAAACCGGTTTCGAGACTATTAAGAGTCCGTTTTGGAGAGTAGCGAGGGAAAAAAGAAATAGCTATTTGTTTTCACACACGCAAGATCACTTATTAAAAATTCCGAAAGACGTCTGTGCTAGGCAACGTTTGGAAAGTGACTGAAATTTAAAATGAAACAATAATAATAATTATAAGAGATACATGACAACGACTATAGAAATTAAAAATCTTGCGAATTAGGAAATACAACATTTCGTATCATCTGAATCAAATAATTTTTTCAAACGTTCAATATAAATTCAGATTTTCTCTTAATTGATCCAGCACTATGGGAAACTAATAATAATTATACCGAAGCGATAGGTATTATAACAAAATTAGAAGTTGTGAATGACGTTGCAGAAAGACCAGTAAAATTAATGAAAGATTATAATTTAACGTTATGCAAAAACGAAGAAGAAAAACAATTCATATTACAAATTGTAACCGATTATAGGGAAAAATACCCAAAAATTGATAAAACAACATTAAGTACAGATTTTTAAAAATTATTTATACTCTTATTATAATTAGGCCTATAAATAAAATATTTAATTATATTAAATATTAATTATATAACTGTATTTTTCTACTTTTCCTTTTATTAATGTGAGATCAAATTTTATATTTAAAAAATAAATATTAAAAATTCTGCTTAAACAAATTCATTAAATAATTAAATTTTTGCTTTGATATAATAAGAATATTACATTAAAATAGTGTTTAATGACCAGTGGAATTGTGTTCTTGTGTTCTTTTTCATTTTTCGCAAAATTAAAATTTTTGCATAAACAAACTCGTTTTACATCAGCTCCTATTTCGAAGAACTCAATCCCATGGCATGACTGCATGCTTCGTAGACTTATTGAGCGAAAACCGCCGTCTTGGCAACGCTACTGAAAGTCATTGAAGATCCGATCGCTTACTAATATCATATCATATTAATACTTTTGCTAAAGAGGTGTTTAATATATGTATAAAAATGGATAATGCATATTCTTCGCCGGTATATTCTTTCAACAAAGATTCTGTTTTGGGAATATAGTACAAAGGGTGTATTGCGTTCCATATTTCTCAAACTACTTAATACTGATAATAGAAGTACATATACATATTTGTATGCTCTGGTACACACTGCTTTGAAGGATTTGTGTTATCTTAAAATCTTAATAGGACAGATAATGTAAAAAAAAAACTTGTACGGGAATTAAACATTGTAATCATAGGAGATATGCTCTTATGCTGTTTTTCAGAATCCCTTCAGTCATTGTATAAAAACTGGGTGTTAAATATACCGATTTTTCCCATTTGCAATAGTAAACGATCCAGTATTTTCCGCTCAATCGTAATTTTATATTAATATATTATATATCCTGAGCCCAACGCCGAAACCGGTTTGCCTACAAACCGAATTTGGCAAGGGATGAGGGAAATTCGTTCCAAAATCTATGATATCTTTTAACTTAGCAGTGTCGTCGATGCTAAAAAGCCGTAAAACAATTCTTCGTCGTTTGGCCGATAACATCCAGCAACTGTGTGTGTCCGTCTTCGTGAATGACGACCCTACCGAGAATATTTCTGAAATGGTTTTGATGAATATAGTGACCACATTTATACTATTCAATTTATTTTTAATGTTGTAAGTTTATGTCAAGCAACGCGCATTTTTGGAGACTTTAATTTAATCCATTTTATATTGAATGGATATACGCTAGTGAGAGACATCACTACTACCTTTCTCTGTAAAAAGGACGAGTGTTTATTGCTGAGTGTTTATTTTTATACGTTCCAACTAAAACCGGGAAACGTAAATTTAATCTGCCACGGTATAACCGTCGTTTACTTCATCTTATAAATTAGAGGAACAAAGCACATAGGAAATTTGGAATTTTATCTTACGAAGGCGGGAATTTGAAATCTTATCGAATTTCTTATATAAGAAATATTTGGATTTCTTTTTTATTTCTTTTGGATTTGGAAACTTTTTGGATTTTTTACAGGTCAATGTGCTAATCCCGTATAATACCAAATTTAATGAATTAGGAAGAAGTACTTGCCCATAGCAGACAGGATACTTGTAACATATTTTTGAGTAATTTTTCATTCAGTGTCAAAGTAGTTATGCTGATACGATTGCCGACTTCTGTGAGCTAAATCCAATGGCTATTATTGGACGGATCGCTTTATACGAGAGAGACGTCCTAGATACTTTGGAAGGTCTGGATTCTTCGTTCGTTATCTTCGTTTTTAAAAAATTGCCATAAATATCATTACGTCCCACCGACGACAATCTTTAACAAATCAGTAGATTCTGATATATTTTTGGATGATTGGAAAGAATTTTTAAATCGACCAGAAAGGTGTAATTGAAAACTGCAGAAGGATTGTTAAGCTATCCGTCATACCAAAGCTACTAGACAAATTCGTGATCTGTTTAACTCTTAAAAATTACATCTCATTGCACCAGCATGGTTTTTACCCTGGTAGCACACAGAATAAATAGTATATATTAGTAGGTAGGACTAACCTAATAATCTCTGAAAATGTTTGCGTTAACTTGATTGAGAATGGCTTACAAGTCGACGTCTTTTACACGGACTTTATGAAAGCATTCGACAAGTTGTGTCATACTGCCATTCTTTCGAAGCTTGAGCATCTGGGGATTTATTCCACTATTTTAAAGTGGCTAGAGCCTTACTTATTGAATAGGAAATTTATCGTGAAAGTTGACAACTGCATGTCCAGAGTCTTTGTAGCGTATTCTGGTGTTCCGCAAGGTAGCCAGTTAGGACCTTTGTTTTTTTCTTTATTTGTTAATGATGTATCTCATATTTGTAATTTTTGCAAGGTGTTAATGTATGCGGATGATCTAAAGATCTTTGCTAATGTTAAAAATGTAGTTGATTGTCATAACATGCAGAGAGACATTTACGTGCTAATTGATTGATGGGAATGCACTTATGTAGATTAAATATTTCAAAATATAAGGTGCTACCATTTACTCGTAAGCAGCTTTTCATATGACTACGTTTATAGCGATTGTAATTGTTTCAATAGAGTTAGCATTACCATGGAGTTTGGTATTTTCTTCGACTCGAAACTACGATTTGATGCTTAATTCATAATTACAAAAGCTAGATCTCAATTTGGATTTTAAAGCGTAATTCTGGAGAATTTCGCGATCACCTCACTTTGAAGGCATTATTCTTATGTATGGTCTATTGTAGAGTACGCGTGCATCGTTTGGATGCCGTCGTCAAATAGCGATATCTGCCGACTGGAAAGATTACAGCGGCGATTCACGAAGTCTACGCACCGTAACTTTTACCACGCTGGCAATATTCCAAATTATAACCTCCTGCCGTATCTCGAACAGGTCACTTGAAATGCGAAGGCAGATACATTCGGTACTGTCAACGAACATTTGTATTATCGTGTTGATTTTCTAGATTTTATTGCGCTCATACTATTGTACGCTCCGTCTAGGCCTCATGGAGAAAAATCTTTATTTTTATACCCTACACACGAAGTGAATAGGGTATATTCACTTACTGCTTCCGTTTGTAACGCATTAAAGGAGGCGTGACAGGTATAGAAAAGTATATATATTCTTGATCAGCGTGACCTCCTGAGTCGATTTAGCCATGTCCGTCCGTCTGTCTGTACGTCTGTCTGTCTGTCTGTCTGTGGAAATCACGATTACAAGAGAACGAATAGAGATATCTTCATCAAACTTGTACGAATATTGTCTATCATTAGAAACTCATCGGTATTGAAAATGGGCAAAATCGGACCATTGCCACGCCTCCTTTTTATACTAAATATAAATTCATCCATGCTTATAGCTCAATTTCTCAGCTTGTAGAACGAATTTGGGGTTGAAATTTGAAATTTGGGGTTTGAAATGGGCGTGGTCCGCCCACTAATTAAATAAAACTCGATTACAGGAGAACGAATAGAGATATTTTCATCAAATTTGGCACGAATATTGTCTATCATCAGAAACTTATCGGTATTGAAAATGGGCAAAATCGGACCATTGCCACGCCTCCTTTTTATACTAAATATAAATTCATCCATGCTTATAGCTCAATTTCTCAGCTTGTAGAACTAATTTGGGGTTGAAATTTTGTCCAGAAGTCCACTGCCTCTGACCAAAACAGACTACCAAAAATGGGCGTGGTCCGCCCACTAATTAAATAAAACTCGATTACAGGAGAACGAATAGAGATATTTTCATCAAATTTGGCACGAATATTGTCTATCATCAGAAACTTATTGGTATTGAAAATGGCCTAATTTTCAAATAAACGTGTGTAGGGTATATGACCAGTTACGGCCAGCCCGAAGTTAACACTCTTTCTGGTTTACACTTGATCACAGAATCTTTTACGGGAAGCAGGAGCAGATCTGTAGATGTGTGTCATTGTGTAATTTTTTAGCAAATGAGCTTGATTTTTAAGAGATGTTGAGAGATGTATCCTTGCGGATTCATTGGTTTTACCTAATACTTAGTGTTAATTCTCTAGTTTTAAGCATTCTACCTGTAAGAGCTAAGCCCGGTATGCGAAATTTGAAACAAATAAGCTTCTGTTGTAGTGTATAATAAATGAAAGAAGCGAAAAGACACGAAACGAAGAAACGATGGTTTTTGTGAAACCGATTTGTCCGGTCTGATACAAGGTTTTCAGGCAAAAAAATGATCAAGGACTACCAATTATGAAGACGTGTGCAATTAGCTGGTATGTCAGAGTTGGAATGCTTAATTTTGAAAATATCTCTTCAAGTTTAGAAACAGATAACGACAAAATGTAAGAGCTGCGTCCTATTACAGACTGTCTAAAAATAGACAATGTTAAAAAACCTTCATCCTAGATGAAGAATCTCCCGTCCAAAAAAATATTATATCTTATACAAGAATATACATCGGTCATGTGTGGAAACAGTTGATAAAGGCAAAACCGTTTCTTTGGGAATAAGGTATGGTCGTTGAAAACCCTTTTGATCACGTGATGATGCGGCGCTAGGTGGAACCCCTCTTCAATTGGGTAAAGTGTTTCGCCACGTAATACACTCAGCTAGCTTAGCAGCTAAGCCGCGATTCGATTCTGCGTAAAATATTTTTATATCAAATTAATATAAAGGAATTTGTGAGAAAATATTCAATGAAAATACGTTTTTCATTTAATTGTAGTGATCTTAAATTATCGGAGTTCCGCAACTCAATGTACCTCATTTTTTGTGTTATTGTACTGAATTGACTAGGAAGCAGATCTTTCATAGCGCTTTCATACGGATACTATACTGTATAAGTTTTATTACTAAAAATTTAATTACAATGGCTTTTGCTACGAAAAGAAATCCAGATAAATCATTTAGTTTATATATTTATATAGTTTATATATTTATATTCCAGTTTATATATTCAGAAAGTTTATATATTTAACAATATAACCATTTAAGACCGTCTTTTGCCTGTGTGGGCGGATCACGCCCATATTTGGCATATTAACGGATAATGCTACTCTATATCCAGGAATGAATCTGTTCTCATAACTCAAAAACGAACGCTGATATCGAATTTCCGATCAAAAAAGGGCGTGGTCGTTGACCGATTTTGCCCATTTTCAATACCAACCTGCACACCATAAGAAACAATATTTCTGCAAAATTTCATCACGATATCTTCACCGGTTCTCCTGTGATCGTGATTTCAACAGAAGGACAGACAGACAGGCAGACGGACATGGCTAAATCGACTCATATATATACTTTTCTATATCTATCGTCCCTATTTCTATGCGTTGCACATTTCGTGACACAGTGAACCTTAACCTTAAGGTGTAGGGTATAATTAAAAAGTTTCTGATTTACAAGGTCCAAATTAAATATTATCGGAACTTGTGGTTAATTTTTTTTATGACAATTTACACACCAATGGAAAGAAGGCACTTTTTCCCACTTACTAGATTTTTTCAATAAATGTTTTCTTTAAAACAAAAACTTAATTTTTTTAGCACAAAAACTTTATTTTTTTAACACAAACACTTAATATTTTGTAAAAGAATTGAAATATTGACGCACGTGCAATATTGCGTCCCAACTGTAACGGTCATTGTATGGAGCGTGTTATTGCCAGACCGAAAAGCTTAAAGCTACAATGAATCATAGTTTACAGTATAATAATAAAATTTTACTACAAACATTATGAAACATTTTTTATTACGGCTAGCGTCAACCTCGTCTAAGGGCGAACCTGGTCATTAGAGGGTTAATGATAATAGGATTATTTAAAATTAATTGCATAATCACATGTAATATATAAAACTTAAAAACCACGTCTCTTTAAATTTATTTCAACATATTTATTTATTTATTTATTTATTTATTAAATATTTTTAAGATAATTTAAAATTTTCCTTTTTGCCGTATATGTATATAGAGTCGCATAAGTTTATAACATCATAAACCTCGTTGTAATCCGAGCCTATCCGAAGGGGTTCGTGTTGCAAATAATTAGTTTTGCAGAAGTTTAAGAAAAGGGGATCATAGTGTCTTCTGAAGAGGCGAGGGATATTAATGTAGATCTTGCTCAATAAATACGGGCTATGAATGAAACCGTATAAGAGCTTCTAAATAAAAATAGAGTTCAACATTTTCCTCCGATCCTCTAACGAAGGAAGGTATATCAATTTAAGTCGCGATCTATAACATGGCATATTTTGAGGCTCCCAATGGAAACTTCGTAGGCAAAAAAGAAGAAATTGCTTTTACACCGACTCAATATCAGCAATATGACAAAAATAACTAGGGCTCCAGACTTGGGAACCATATTCCAAAATAGGCCGCACTAAAGAGATAAAAAGCAGTTTCGTAATATATGGGTCCTTAAAATCCGTTGGCCATCGTTTGATGAAGCCTAAGGTTAGTATGCTTTTGATCTTATACGGTCCACATGATCGGTAAAGCGTAATCTTCCATCAAGGGTCACGCCAAGGTCATCGACCAATTTCACAGCTTCCAGATAATAGGAACCAATGGTGTATTTGACAATTATCGGTTTCGAGCGCGAAAAAGTCATTTGCAAGCATTTCCGAAGATTGAGTTTGATACAATTTACACCACACCAATGATTGAACATATTTAGATCTTGTTGAAGAAAAAGTGAATCCGATTCATTCTTAAATGAGAGGAAGAGCTTGACATCATCTGCATAAATAAGTATGTTGCTTCTTTTCATTACTTCCAGAAGATCGTTTATAAAAATCAAGAACAGTAGAGGTCCTAGATGCAACTATCGGTCCTAAAAGCAACCGATTGCGTGCGTCGCGTCAGATATGAGCGAATCCATTGAACAAGGACGTTAGGAAATCCAAGAATATCCAACTTCATGATAAGCAACTTATGATTTACAACATGAAATGCTTTAGAAAAATCAGTGTATATCACATCTGTCTGCATACCCCTTTACGTACATATGTATATACCATAGCGCCACTTATATTGTAGTAAGTTCATGGGTTAAGTTCAATATCGCCAATTTGTAAGCCGATATAGGTTTTTATGATTGGAAGAGAGCAAAGCAGAGCAGAGCTTTGAACAAAGTATATTCTGGAAAGAATGTAGCTTTGAAAAATGTAGAATGTACAATACTAACATATAATTTTAGTCAGCCATATACAAACTTAGAAACTAATAGCAACTGTGTGTAAACTTCGAACTAGAATCAAAATCACGAAACTGGTTTCTTCACATTTTCCGGTTGCACGATTTTCGGGCCCAAAGTGTAAGAAACCTTAACAAGAAGTGCGAATTTTGCGGCAAAAAAGGCACAAAGCCATGAAACCATTAAATTAAAGTAAAAGGATAAAGTTTAATTGGAAAACTATGTCTGCATTACGGTGTTGTTTCTATTAAGTTGTTATGCTATTCCTTCCGTTGTTATTCATGACGATGTGTATGTGTATGTATCTATTCTTTTCAGAAAATTTCAGACTCTTTTACTTGCTCATTCAAGTTATAAAGTTGTTAGCGCGAGCACCAAGACCTTTCAAAATTATTTGAGAAGAGATATAAAACTATAATAAAATATTCTTTTCATTATTAAATATGTATATAGTGTCCGAATGTGAATATAGTGTTTTATAACGAACCGGGGAATTTTAACCTTACATATAAGAAATAATAAAATAAGAATAAGTGTCAATGCTATCGTATTGACCGAAACTATAATTTTTTGTTTTTGAGATGGCTTGATGAATGAATCGTTAAGCTTGCCTCAACTAAGTGTACTATACGATGATAACCACATTATAACATTTATAAATGAAATGCACTAAGAAGTATAAAATAAAATCTTTTTTCTCAGTGATATTATAAAAAAAGTTTCATTAAGCATTCATTCTAACATTTCTTTTTTGCAATGAAACTTTCCTTATGATATCACTAAGAAATAAATAAATATTAAGTTAGAAATAAGTTTTTCTGGTTTTATTAAGATATTATTAAAATGTGAATCCTCCATGTATATACTATTTTATTATTTCTTTCCATTAAAATTCTTCTATAAATTAATTGTATTTAAAATCTGCTTGGAATCGAACCTGGGCCTTTTACATTCAAAGCAAACGCTCTATAAGTGAGCTAAATCATTTATATGAAAATACATTCGTCTGTTAGTCTCTCCGTCTGTCTTAATTTAGAACAAGAAGAATTCTTCATATTGAATAAATTTATACATTGACGAAATTTCTTCAATTTCAAGAAAATATTATCGTCAAATTAAAAAAAATTAAAATCATTTTGAAGAAATTTCTTTATGCGGCTCTGATATTTTCGCGCCAAAAATAATGGCTAAATTTCGTTGAATTAAAGATTTTTCTTCAATAATAAATATGTATATAAAAAGTATATATATTTATTTTATATACTTTTATTTCAAATATAAAAAGTATTTTTCTAGTTAATATATACATTATTTCTTCTTTTGCAGAAAATTTCTTTTTTCAATTAATAAATTGCTCAAATAATTACCTTCATTTAAATGAAATTTGTTTGTTTATTCCAAGTAAAAATTATTTGATTTAGAAATCAAATTGCATCTGATGTGAAGAATTTTTTCAAAATTGATAAAAATACCTTCATACGCTGAAAAAATTTCTTCACAAATCCTTTATTAAATGAAGAAATTTCTTTACTATTGAATAAAAATTTTTGATTGCTTGAAGAGATATCTTCAGTTTCACAAATTTTCATCATCTAACAACAACAACCAGTTGACAGATACATAAATCGTGTAGGGATATTATTGCTCTAAGCAAGCTGGTAAGAAGCCACAAGGAAAAGTTTACGATAAATATTTTAATTCCACGCGGAAAGGATGGCGGTATGTTATTGAAAAGATCAAATTCGGCTCGTACACCAGCTATAAAAACAAAGCTAATTAATTTGGGTAAGTCTTCTTAAGTAAAAATATTAAAATACAAAACAAACTCGACTCAATATTTAGGATAATTTTTATTATACAATACTTAATTATTGTACATATACATGGTTTCATATTTAGACCCACCGGAAATTAACGCTGACGAAATCGTAGAGTAGATTATTAAAGATAATTGCTCCTGGGCACAAGTTGAAGTCCGCATGTAAAAATTATAGACTAGCTGAGGTTACGAAGGCTGAGTGTACGGCTGATATACTTTCCAAATGGAAACATTATAAAAGGCCGTTGGGATTTAAATTGGTAAAATATTGATGTATTCACATATAGTACACTGTTATAATTAAAATTTTCGTTATAGAATGATATGGATTTCAAGTACTTACTATAAGTACTATATAAGTATATATAGTGCGGAGAAGAGTTACTACGAAGGCGAACGAAGAAGGACAACATTCAGCCGCTTATGTAGTAAGTGGTTCTATTTTAGAACCAAAACAAATTGTTGTTTATTTTGCTAATATAAAATATTAACAGTTTATAATAATATCAGCAATTGATTTATGCTTTAAACTCTTTAATTTATTTAATTGAGTAGAAAATTGAGTGGAATCCAATCTAGTTTGGAATTTTTTTAAATTTTATACAAATTTATTTAATAAAAACCGAATTCGATATTCAGAGCCCAAGGCTCCAAACAGTGATAGTGAATTTAACAATTATATTTTTTTTAACAATTTATATATTTAAATATTTCTAATTATTATTATACAATAATATTGATATTCAATAAATTTAATTACAAATTGTTAAGCAAAAACAGCTCTTTTTATTTTATTTTAACTACAGTTTTCGTTGGTTTGTATCAAACAAATTTCGTCACGTTGAAGAAAAGGACACATCGAATTAAAGAAGTTTTTCTCAAACTGAAGAACATAATTTGTTAAATTGAAGAATATTCTGTCATTTTGAAGAAACAAATTATTTAAATTGAAGAACATTTTGTGAAGATGAATAAAATAATTTGTTAAATTCAATAATTTTTGTCGATTTGAAGAAATGATACTTCTAATTGAAGAAAAATTTTATTAATTTCAAGAATATGATTAGTTGAATTGCAGAAAGCTTGTCAAATTTTTTCGTTGGAATGATAATTTTTCCTTGTATTGAAGAAATTTTTTAAAAATAATATAATAACGAAATTTCTTCAATATAATGAAATATATTGAAATTAATGAAAGGTTCTTCAAGTTGACGGATAGGAGGTGTTGACCGTATTTTCATCAACATATCTTCAAGTTAACACCCCTTTTCTTCACATTCACCTGCAAGATTTAGTTCAGTGTACTATCCAGCTTACGAACATGTTCTCGCTGAGATGGAGCAATATATACCACATCTAAATGAAGGCAGCATAACAACAATATCAGCAGAAGTCAAATTACAAACATTGTTGGGTCACACTTCAGAGCGTATTTCGGAAAACTAATGATGCTATATAAACGGGATTGTGATGGCGCATCTTACTAACGCTAATATATTTATGGTCTCCCTTGTACCTTTGCGATTGTACGACACTTCTCCTGCAATAGTCGACAAGCCATCTATATCTTTAGCAAGTGTGTTTGTAACACGCTATCTCTATCGGAGAATTTGTGCAAAAACCCATCGCCATCGACGACTAAATATTGCCGTCTCATAAAATTGATATATAAAATGGAAAGCATGCAGCTAATTCAATAGGAAGTGTCTTTAATAAATGCGCAAACACAAGTTTAGAAGACTCTGCTTTTGTGAAATTTGTGCTTCGAAATTCGGTTAATGAGAATATGGACGCTGTTCGTGAAAGTGTTGCGAACCCATTACCTTAAAACAAGAAAAATACTCAACGACGTTAACTCTACTAGTTATACAATATTTTCAATTAATCTATTTTAATTTTTTTATCAGCTAACGTTTCTTTGAACAAGTTTTGTTAAAAATAATAATAATCTTTTCTAGCTTTTTATAAAATAAATCTTGGATTCTTACAGTTCATAAATAGTTTACTTTTTTGTAAGCATAAATAAATTGCGTATAGTTAAAGGCTGGAGTATTTCAAGGCAATAGTTTTGCTATGGTATTTGTTACTACATATGTTGTAAATTTGGAGGCGAACGAAGGTTAAGTTCATAAAACGGATCCTGAATTGAATAACAGTGACATAATAAATTGTAGTCCCTTATTACTTGCGCATCCGATCCCGCGCTTGCAATATGCCACGCTGAAAGTGCAACGAACGCTTGGAAAACAACAAAAGTTTGCCTGTAGTATAAGTAAAAGTGTCCAATTGAATATTACAGATTTATTGTGACCATTATGAAACTTCCGCTAGCAATAAATATCGCTCTGTCAAAATTGAAAATACACGATGAGCATTCGATAAATCGATTCTATTAAGTTTTTATAAAGGTGTGTAAAATTCATAAAATAAAGAACACAAATTATCTTAGAAGTACGACCACACTTAACGCGGGGATATGTTCAATCAAAGTAGAGTGTAATGTGGAATAGCGCTAAACGAGACTATCTTATTATGTAAATACATACTGTGGTTAGGGGAAGATGGATAGAAAATTGGTTAGGTGTTAAATTTAATAATTATGTTTTTTTAATAAAAATAAAACCAAACATATATTTCTTACAAAAATAAAAACAATACAACAAACCCTTCGCAGGGCGGAAGATACTGGGGATGCCAGGGGTTAGGTAAAGATGGTAATGGAGAGCATAATGCAAGCATGCAATAAGGTCATGCCAAAATAAACAGCGACAAGGGCACGAAATTCGTCTACTGGAGGACAGAGGAAATATCGCAGCTACGGACTAAATGCCTACACAGCATAAAGGTATATTCCCGAGCTGGACGCAGCCACGACACCACTGCTGAAAAAGAAAACTAAAGAAAACTGAAGAAAGACCTTAGAGCCGTCATACACGCTTCGAAAGGATCTGAACAACCACTCAAGGGGGCTTGTATACAAACTAGTAGCTAAAAAGCTGGGTGCCAAGGTACCACCGCCCGCATTTTAATCAGATGCTATGAACGGCATAGTTAGTCTCATAATGCCAGACCGTACGAAGCTGAGGTAGTTGCAGATGAGCAATACCGTGGCCGATTTACGAGGAAAGTAACTATTAAAGTCTATTAAAACACAGATTCGAAGAAGCCATAACAAACGAGGGAGGTCTGTCCAATAGGCAACACGGCTTTAGATCCGGATGCCGGACGACAGATATGCGGACGTATAGCAGCAGTCATCACTACCAGAAATACGTCATGCTTAGAACACAATATGGGCTAAACTCCCACGGCCTTAGCCAGCTACTGATAAGACAGAGCTGCTTTTGATGACATATTCAGTAAAAGGCATATTCAGCTAGAAATAGAGCTAGTAGCACAGAAACAATAACAACAAAAAAAAGTTGTATATTACTTGGGGGTCAGATTAGAAGTTATAAATGTATGTAAATATTAAAGAGAGGAAGATTTATGTCATGTGTGTATGCATTGTATTAAATTAGTTATAAATGTATGTAAATATTAAAGAGAGGAAGATTTATGTCATGTGTGTATGCATTGTATTAAATTGTAAACTGCATGTTCAATAGTAACGGGCAATGCAGTAAAATTTCTTCCCATATTGGAACATATTGTATACTCATTTCATGATTTCCAATATGAGTATACAATAAAAGCACGATCAGTGCAGAACTTGACCTCTTTAATTTGTTAACCGTCGATTAAGTCGCATCGCTGTCCGAATGTAGTGTTGTAAATGTAAAGTTAATTAAATATTAACTAAACAACAAAAGTAGTGTTGTAATGTTAAAAGAAAATTAAATAAAGAAGTTAAATTTAAAAGAACATTAAATGAAAATAATTGTTTTAATTAAAGTTAATTAAATATTAACTAAAGAACAAAACTGGCGACGAGGATGGGATACCAATAAGATAAAAGAAAATTAAATGATAATTTTCGTTCACATGAGTGAATTGCAAATGACTGCAAATTAATTGGCATCAAGAACAAACGCAAAAACAAGAATTCTTAAACAAAATATTTTTTTTTACAATTGAAAACTAATCGAATAAAAAAAAACACGAGAAGTGGAAAAAACTTATTAAAAACGAAAGCAAATAAGTGGTAAATTAAAAATAAGTAGAGAAGAACAGAAACAATTAAGTTTAACGGAAAACATAACTACACTAAACTAAAATAACTAGAAAAGAACAGTTAAGTTTGGAAAATCCAGGAAACAAGAAAAACGGTGAAGTTTAAAAAAAACCTAACATTTAAAACGTTAATTACAAGAAATAACGAAAAAAAAAAAACTTTTTCTATAAATTTAACTAAGAAACAACAGTTTAACAGAAAAACTATATAAACATACATACTAAACTAAAATAACTAGAAAAGAACAGTTAAGATTGCAAAAATCCAGCAAACAATAAAAACGGTGAAGTTTCAAAAAAAAAAACTAACATTTAAAACGTTAATTACAAGAAATAACGAAAAAAAAAACTTTTTCTATAAATTTAACTAAGACACAACAGTTTAACAGAAAAACTATATAAACACATGCAGGAAATATTAACACTGCAGAAAGCATCCCAAAAAGTTTGGACAGTTTGAACAAGAAGACAAAATTGGAAACACATTGGACAAGTTTGATGAATATGTGCAGTTAAAAGCATAAACGAGGAAATTCATATGGCAGCTTTTACTACCGACTGGAAGCTCGATACAACACTCTCCTATTCATTCAGAATAAGAAATTTTTAAGTAAATATATATTTCAAACGTGTTACAAGTAACTCGCTTTTGCAAATATTGTAATTATAATATATATTATTTGTATAATATATTATATAAATATTATATGTATTATACACAAACACACAAAATTTTATACTCCCTATTAAAATCCTATACTGTACTTATACAATAGTTTCAAATTAAAAGTAAGTTTATAAAACAAACAAACAAAATATATATATTACAGTCAAAATGACTCAATTGATAGATCCCCTTAAATATTTGGATAAATTACCATATTTTGATGGTAATACAAATGATTTACAGAACTTCTGTGATTTGATAGATCGAATTTATCCATTACTAAGTACATTCGATGTTGTTGCTCAGCCTATTATTTGCAAGATCAATTATGGACATAAATTGCCAGGCATCGTCGTGGACGGAAATAAAGAACATTTTAGTGAATAATTTTAGCAACAAATTGTCTTGCGATGAGTTGTTTGATGAAATGAGAAGTGTTGTCTTTAAAACAAATAGTGTTGAATTTTGTAATGAGATAAGAGAAAAACTTAGGCGGCTAAATAACAAAACGCAAGTAGTAACTGGAATGGGGACCGCACTTAATGAATGTACAAGAAACAATAGGAAATCAGCCTTAAATTTTTTTATAAACAAAATACCTGAACCAATGAAGTCAGTTCTAGTATGCAGGGATCCTGATACATTAGAGGAAGCTATGGACATACTTTTTAAAGCAGGGTACGCATATTATAGAAAAGAAAATGTAAAACCAAATAGACAGGTACAGAGTAATAACTTTAACAACTCATATCAAAATAAGGCTAACATGCATAATAATAATAATAACAACAAAACGAATATAAATAAAGATAACTATAATGACAAAAACAATCACAGTGGTAATGCTGATAGTAGGAACTATCGCGGTTATAACTACAATAATTACAGACATAACAACCATACTAACAATTATGCAAACAGGCAAAATAACAATCAACAGTACAGCAACAATTACTCCCCAGTTAACAACGATAAAACCAAAAATAGTTATAGGCAACAACAAACATTTAGTAATCCACCAATAACTCAATAAAGAAACAACCTACCTGCACCTGTACCAATGGAAGTAGGAAATTACGAAAAACCAGAACCAATACCAGACACTGAAAATTTTACCTTAAGAGCCTCTCAAGCAACTTACCATATATAATTGTCAAAACTAATATAAAACCACTTAAATTAATAATTGACACTGGGGCAACTCATTCAATTATAAACCCTGGGCTATGTAACCCAAATTGGAAAGTACCTACTCAGAAATTATATGTAAAAACATTGCAACATATTGTTCAAGTTACGGAAAAGGTTAATATTCCATTGTTTGAAGAGTTAGGAGACTCAAAAGAAAGAATCGAAATGTTAGTTTGTAAATTTCATGATCAATATGATGGCCTCTTAGGTAACAATGTTTTGAAACAATTAAAAGCCACAATAAATTACGAATATAATCAGCTTTCAATTCAAAACAAAATTGTTAAAATCCACTTTGGAGATAGCGATAATAAAATAAATTTGTTTAGTAAAAAAGGAGAGTATATAGTTAAAATTCCAGTTTTTCACACTGAAGGATTAGTATTTAAAAATGGAGAAAAATTTGAAGAAGAAGGAATAGAGATATTAGAAGGTGTTTATGAACCGATAGACGGCTTCATTAACGCTAACGTTAAAATTCTAAATGACGAACCAAAACAAGTTACTTTTTCGATAAGGGAAACACTACCCGTAGACTACCAAAATTTCTACGTTACAGAACAAACAAAAGAAAACCGACATATTCTAGACCAAATTAGAATCGAACACCTTAATAAAGAAGAGAAGCACAAACTTATTTCGTTAATTAATTTTTACAAAGATATTTTTTACAATGAAGATTCCGACCTCACATTTACTAACGCAATAAAACATAATATTCGAACTTTAGATCATGCACCAATTTCAGTAAAAACTTATCGATACCCTTATGTACATAAAAAGGAAGTACAGGAACAAATACAAGAAATGCTATCCAAAGGAATAATTAGGCCAAGTCATTCCCCATATTCTGCACCCTTATGGGTAGTTCCAAAAAAACTTGATGCAAGTGGTAAACAGAAATGGCGGATCGTGATAGATTATAGGAAATTGAATGAGGTGACCATAGACGATAAGTACCCCATACCTAACATGGATGAAATACTAGAAAAACTTGGAAGAAGCCAATATTTTACTACGTTAGATTTAGCAAAGGGGTTTCATCAAATTGAACTTGAAGAAAAAGACACTTACAAAACAGCATTTAGCGTTGAAGGAGGCCACTATGAATTTATTCGTATGCCTTTCGGCTTAAAAACAGCTCCTGCAACCTTTCAACGGTTGATGAATAATATATTAGGGGAATATGTTAATAAAATATGTCTTGTTTATCTGGATGATATTATTATTTTTTCCACCTCATTAGAAGAACATATAGAATCACTAGCAAAAATATTCAAACGACTAAGAAACGTAAACCTCAAAGTTCAAATTGACAAAAGTGAATTTTTAAAACACGAAACTGAATTCCTTGGTCATGTAGTTTCGGAAAGTGGTATAAAACCCAAAGAAAATTGAATGTGTTCAGAACTTTGCGCTTCCAAAAACAGTCAAGCAAATCAAACAATTTTTAGGTTTAACAGGCTACTACAGAAAATTTATTAGAGACTATTCTAGAATCGCGAAACCTATGAATAAATTCTTAAAGAAAAATTCTAAAATAAATATTGATGACCCCGAATATAGAAGAAGTTTTGAAACTTTAAAACTACATTTGATAAATGATCCTATCCTAGTCTATCCTGACTTTCAAAAACGATTTGACTTGCAGACGGATGCAAGCAATTACGCTTTAGGAGCAGTTCTCTCCCAAGATGGACATCCAATCTGTTATGCTAGCAGAACTTTAAACGATCACGAACAAAATTACAGCACTAGTGAAAAGGAGTTGCTAGCAATTGTTTGGGCAACTAAATATTTTAGACCCTATTTATATGTATATATAAAAATCAAATTTTTATAAAAAAAGTTAGCTCTGGTTCACTTAAAATAAAAAACGAAACTGTTTTTAATTCAAATAGAAAAATTATAACAGCTAAGACGTTTGATGACAAAGACGCGATAACAATAATAAAAAATCACTTTAACGACAGGAAAACAAACGCAATTTTCATAGATGATGAGGAACTTTTTAATACGTTTGTAAACGCAGTGAATTTGACTTGCAATAATTACAACAAAAAATTTAAAATCGTAAGATGTCGAAAATTTCTTAAAGATATTATTGATGAAGAAGAACTCTCTGAAATTATAAAAAAAGAACATTTAAGAAATAACCACAGAGGAATTATTGAGAACTTTTTAAAACTAAAAAATGAAGTTTATAACCCAAAACTGAAGCAAAGAATAACACAATTTATAAATAACTGTGAAATATGCAATGTCGAAAAGTATGAACGAAACCCTATAAGACAAAAATTTAAAATTACAGAAACACCTAATGGTCCCCGAGAAAGTATACATGCGGACGTTTTCTATTCTCTTGATAGAAGTTTATTTTTAACCATAATAGATAAGTTTTCAAAATATGCCCAACGATCCAAACAAAAATATCGATACAATAGATGAAAAAATTTACAAAATTATTAATTTTTACAATAATACAATACACTCTACAACAGGTCGAAAACCAATAGTTTTTATTAATGGTACTATCTCCCAGACTGAATATACACCTATTAAAGAAAGAATTATACAAATAAAAGAAAAAGCGATAAATAAAACTAATAGAGACAGAGAAGAGATAGAAATAAAGGAAGGCCCAATTTTCCTAAAAGAAGAAAGAGGGGGCAAAAATCATGCAAAATTTCGTAAAATCATTGCTCTACCTTTAGACAACGACCACATAACAACTCCTAAAGGATTTAAATATTATAAATCTCATATTAAAAGAGAAAAAACATTTCAAGACTATAAAAATCCCACGATTAGAATAGGTGCGAGCGATTAAATTAATATTATAAAACTTTTTTTTCCCCTACTTTTCTAACACTGTCAACTGCGCCACTTTGACAAATACGTGTAGATATTAAATAGCTTGAATCTGTTGATTTAAATATTATAAATTATAAGAATGCATTATAAGAATTATTATAAGAATGCAATTCAGTGAATTCATAATATGTAATATGTAATAATATGTGTACATGTGTAATAGGTGTACAAATAAGTTTCCGCGGTTTTTTATAAAAAGTTAGGAATTTATTGTGAAGGAACAGTACATTACGTTTTATTCAAAGTATTTTCCATCATTTGGCACTACTTTTCCCCATCTTTCTGGCAACATTCGGATACCCCGTCGAAAAAACTCTTCATCTTTTGACGCTATCCACAAATCTACCCAATTTTTGGTGTCTTCATATGATGTGAAGCGCTGCTCAGACAGACCATGTGCCATCGACCGGAACAGGTGATAATCAGAAGGGGCTAAGTCTGGTGAATACGGCGGGTGGGGTAAAACTTCCCAGTTGAGTGTTTCCAAGTATGTTTTTATAATCGGCGTTCAACGTCTCTCGGCTTTAGTTCATATGGAACCCAAGTTCCTTGTTTTTGAATCATTCCCAAAGATTTTAAACGATGCGAAATTGCTTGTTGAGTCACTTGTAATGTAAGTGCAAGTTCTTTTTGCGTTTGGGACGAATCTTCCTCCTTCGGCCTTCCACTGCGTTCTTTGTCCTTCACGTCAAACTCACCGTTCTTAAACTTTTGAAACCATTCCTGACAACTTCTCTCACTTAAAGCAGCTTCACCATATGCTTCTAGAAGCAATCGATGCGCCTCAGCTGCAGATTTTTTCAAAATAAGGAAGTAAATCAAAAGTTCGCGCAAATGATGCATATTCGGCACAAAACTTGACATTTTTGCAGGAAAAAAATTACGTGATGCTGATACGGAATCACTAGTACTTTAAGGTTATGGTGTTGCCGGATGACGAAACTTGGGATATTACGTTTTACATCTGACAATTTCTCCATAACCTTCTGGTGGGGCCATCTTTTGACAAACCGCGGAAACTTATTTGTACACCTATTACTTCCAAAGTAAAAGAACAAAAAAGAAAACCTTTTGTAATTTTAAAGCATAAATAGTTTCTATACTGTGTTTATATAGTAGTTCATAGTTTATGTATGTAGATTTAAACAATTGAATTTCGTCGGAGCCTCAAATTAAGATAGGAAGCGTTATAAATGTATGTAAATATTAAAGAGAGGAAGATTTATGTCATGTGTGTATGCATTGTATTAAATTAGTTATAAATGTATGTAAATATTAAAGAGAGGAAGATTTATGTCATGTGTGTATGCATTGTATTAAATTGTAAACTGCATGTTCAATAGTAACGGGCAATGCAGTAAAATTTCTTCCCATATTGGAACATATTGTATACTCATTTCATGATTTCCAATATGAGTATACAATAAAAGCACGATCAGTGCAGAACTTGACCTCTTTAATTTGTTAACCGTCGATTAAGTCGCATCGCTGTCCGAATGTAGTGTTGTAAATGTAAAGTTAATTAAATATTAACTAAACAACAAAAGTAGTGTTGTAATGTTAAAAGAAAATTAAATAAAGAAGTTAAATTTAAAAGAACATTAAATGAAAATAATTGTTTTAATTAAAGTTAATTAAATATTAACTAAAGAACAAAACTATTAGACTGTAGTCTAACCTACTGCTTCGACATACGGCTACAAAAGGAGACAAAATTATAGCAGAGGAAACTGCTCATGTCTGTAACGCTATCCATCTTGCTGTATGGCAGTGCACTATGGGCCGAAGCGGTAAAAACAAAATGCCGCAGAAAGATCTTGTTTGCGGTGCAGCGAACTGCAGCACTGCGGGTGATCCTGGTGATCAGCAGCTTCCCACCTATAGACCTGCTGGAGATCGAACGAAAAACAATATGGGACTTGAAAAAAGCCAACGTACCTCAAACCGTAATTGAAGGATGGACCGCGTGGTAGATCAGACTCATCCCGGTGCTCTCCGGATGGGTCGTCATAGGTTCCGGGGAAGTGAAATACTTCCTCACACAACTACTATCCGGACACGGATACTTCCACACATACCTTCATCGAATGGTAATAGCCGAAGGATCCCATTGTATATGTGGAGACGACCAGCCTGACGACGTAGAGCATACTCTCTTCAAGTGCTCAAGGTGGCATACATACCGTTTCATGGTGCGTTCATGTACGTCTGACAATCACAGCTGAACCACCGAAGCTTTCCTCCTTATGATCACATCATATGTTGGTGTTGTGATCGGGATTGTTTCTATTTATTAGAGTTATTAGTTCCCCCCTAGGTGGCGCAGCGATCGCTTTTTGAAGAAATTCTTAATTATGGACCGATTTCATCAACATTTGATAATATTTAAATAAAAAGAAAGTCTTTGGCAAAGCAATTTGAAACTTATAGTTAGCGTTGGGGTAAAATCTGATAAAATCTGGGTAAATCTGATAAATCTCCAATGGGTAATATCTGATGGTTAATTATGTCCTCCCCATGCATTAAAACTTTATGAATTGTCGGTGACATAGTTCTCCATGGATACAACTGTCAAGTGGAGATCAGCAAGAAAAGAGTATAACAGATATAATGTTCATATTTTTTTTTGCTTATGACGTCTCTAAAAGTAATTGTTTTCAACAATGATTCATGGAGACAGAAAACATACCTTTTATAGAACTTTGAGTCGATGAGATGATATTAAGGTTACCGGAATTTTATTTGTCATCATACTTAAATGATGAATTCCCTGAACTGATGATTTATTTAATAGGTAAATAATAAACCAAAAAGAGTATTAACTTCGGCCTGGTCGAAGTTCATATACCCGACACACGTTTACTTAAAAATTAGGCGTGGCAATAGTCTAATTTTTTTCCTTTTCAATCTTAAATAGCCTGTGATGACAGAGAATATTCGGGCCAAATTCTATTCGTTCTTCTGTAATCGAGTTTTATTTAATTAGTGGGCGGACCACGCCCATTTGTGGTAGACTGTTTTGGTCATAGAGAGTGTACTTCTGGACAAAATTTAACCGAAAACTCGTTCTACAAGTTGAGAAATTGTGCTATAAGCATGGATGAATTTATACCCACTATAAAAAGTAGTGACAATGGTCCGATTTTACCCATTTTCAATACCAATGAGTTTCTAATGATAGACATTATTTTTGCCATGTTTGATGAGGATATCTCTATTCGTTCTCCTATACCTGTCACGCCTTCTTTAATGCGTTACAGCGGAAGCACTAAGTGAATATACCTTCATCACTTCGAGTGTAGGGAATAGAAACTTCACTATAATAAAACTAAATAATTAAGATAAGAAAATTAACCCTATTCCGTGAAAAAATCGATCGTAAATCGTAAAATTTTCAAACGAAAAAAAACGATTCCGGCGGGTCCGGGCGCGTCCAGGCGGGTCAAATATGTTTGGGGCATTTGTTTATAAAACTTCATAGTTTCAAAAACAATAAACTCCAGGATAAGCATTTATAAGCGCGGAGACTTATAATCTTCCAAAGTTAAAATATATATAAAAATGAAACTTTTTTTCAAAAATTACCGAAAAATACTTAGATTCAAGGCACAAAGTTGTTGTTACATTTTTCCTATAGACAATTAAATGACCTTTCAGAAACTACTTAATTCATTTAATTATGTTGACTACTTTTTTAGATATAGTCATTTGAATTTTGGCAAAAAACAGAAATAATACAATTTTTTAGAGAATAGAAAAAAGGTTTACATTTGATCGCCCACCAAAAGTATTCACGAAGGTTTCCGACCGAGATATTTTGGTTCATTAGTTATTGAACTATTATAAACAAAATTGCATACCAAATATTTGAAAAACTCGGCGCGACTTTTTGGACTTTTGGCCGCGGTTTCGAAGCGATAGTCCACTGTGGGGCGTGCCAATATCTTAAATGGCCATAGTTTGAATCTATGAGGATTGGGAAGTTAAAATTTTGAATGCTAATTGGTTTTGCACTGTAGAGGTGCACTAAAATCGGATTTTGGAAAGTTACTCCCATAAATGATTCAAGAAGGCGTAGAAAAAAATACAAATAATTTAAAAACTAATTATTTTATTACGTAAAAAAATTTAAAGAAAATAAAGCAGTATTTTAGTAATTTTCTCTGCTAAAGTATTTAAAACAAGGGAGAAATGAAGGGTGTAGGGGAATGTAGCAAACAGAACGCCATCAAAGTCGGGCAACAAGCTAGCTCACCCGGTAAACGTTGTTTTGCCTAAAACAATTATTTTATTTCAAGATTTGTTTTGAAATGTATTTCAACTCCGATAGGAATTTTTTTAATAAGAATGAAATGAAATTCCTTGTTATTACATACATACATACAAATAGAAATTTTATTTTTGATTTATTATTTTCAATTTTGTTTTACACAATGTTCTGATCTTAGTAAATAATAATTTATTGTTAATCCAACGTGTGAACAATATATTTTGTTTCTCCATTTTCGGCGTATAGAAACAAATCGTTGGCTTAACGATTCCGGATAATTTATCATGAGCGAAGCATGAATTTTTCACATCCAAGCCTCAGACTTGCATCCACTGACCTTGAGATTTGTTGATTGATATTGTATGTGACGAATTGCTCGTAACATGCTCTCCTTTAAACTTACGATTGATAACTGTCGTTTCAATAATGTTACCCAATAATATCCGCGTTCCGTTACATAATTGTGGTACACTTATGCTTCGTAGCTGCATAATTGGTGATCCAACTTTCAAAATTAAATTATGTGGTGGAAGACCTGGTAAATCATATTACATATTTAACAGCCATTTAAGTGCAAAATGAGCAGTTCCTCCCTGTGAGCAATACCTGAAGAAGCGATGGTTAAAGCAATCTTGAGATGCGTACCTTGAGAACGTATTGTGGCCAAGATGAGGGAAAACCAAAATGTTTTGCCAGTGCCATCTGGAGCATCCAAAAAGAGGAATCCGCCTACTTTTGCAGTGACTGCAAGCATTACCGAATCAAAAGTTAATTTATTTTTCTGCCAATAATTGTGGTTCAAGCACTCATTCAAACCATCAATAATGTATGATGGTTCTCATTGTAAAACTCGAATAAATAAATCATTTACCGGACGATTGGGTGATGGTAGTCCCAATGTAATGAGTGGTTCATTTGAAATAAACAATACTATTGCTTCATTATATAGTACCTTTCTGGTGTATAATATAAAATTGCATTTGCATGAATTTTACGTGAATCTCCTTCTAATAATTGTGATGCGCGACATGCATCATGATTTGTGGCATAATTATATATGACGTGTATAACTGATAACTGTTTTTTAATAATCAAATAATGTTCCTCCATGAAAATTAAGTAGGACGTTGTCTTGGATGGATATTCGATAAGGGCTTTATCTCTTTTACGGGGTTCCCAAGATTTTTAGACGTATTCCATGTAAATTAAGTTGATAAGTCTGAATAGAGTAAGGTTTTTGTGAAGCGTCCAAAATAATTTTATTGTTGGCATAATTTAGAAAATTCCGCTAACGTTTTTTATGGTGGTGCTTCTGCTCGAGTAACTGCATTTTCTCCTGTGCAGTAAACACTTTGCCCATTTTCAAGATGGATAGCACAGAAATGAGTGACAATTGAGTGTCAATTGACAATTGATATGTTTAGTTGATCTTTGACGCCAAAGTTCGCTCGTACGTAGGCCATTGCATCTTGAATATCCGTGCATATGCCGAGGACTTCCAGTTTATGACGAAGGTAGGATGTACATTTGGCCAATTTCATTAGGGTTTACATTGCCATCCACATCATTGTTAGTGGCATTGAACAGCATTGTTAATAATTTTGCTAGGTTGAATAGAATATAACGGAGACATTCACTTTCTGTTTTTGCGAACATATCGACAATAAATTTATAATCAAGACTACACAATTTCTTTTCCCTTAAATAGTCTTCCTTTTAAACTGAATAACAAACAAAATACGAATGTACCCTTTACCCTTCGGGGTGGGGTATACTTAAAAATGCATGACTCCACTTTATGCCAGTACTAATGCTGATCTGGCAATCATTTCGCGTTTGTTTCGATCTAAATACATATGTATGTACCACGCATACATAAATCGTGAAAACAAATTATAATAATCACCCCCACTTACTATGAAGTCATTAAATCATTCATTCCAAATCATTTAACAATTTCTGAATCCAAAAATAAAACTTCATGTTCTGATTTATTCAATCAACGAAAATCAGAGCTTCATATAACGTAATCATTTATTAAAAATCTTACAGGAGAATAACAGCAATGATGTAAACAACAAGATTCCAATTCAATAAACAAAAACGTTGCTAAGGCATTTCCGAAAAAGGGGTGATTAAAGAAGAAGCATACAAAAGCCGAAGAAGAGAAAACCTGCAGAAACTCTTCAATATCGATGTGTTCTTTTCCCAATTGTTTTGTGAAGGAAGAATTTTACCATCACACACAAAATTAAAAGCTTCAACTACTCTTGTTATGAATTTCCTTTTGTACTTGAAATAAAAGGTCAAAAATGAACGGATATGAGGTGGATTTCTTTGTGTACCGGTCTGCCAAAGAACAATTATCATGCACAGGGTAAAAAGAAAATACTCTTTTCGAATTTGCAGCTCAAGGCAAGTTATGACACTCCAATTTTCTGAGAAGTTGGAACAATACTTTAGCAATGAATTACATTAATCTGAAAAGTCTATTTTCAGCAACATGTTATTTCAAATTAACACAGTCTATTCCGTACCCCTTCATTCCAAAATTTGAAATATTATGCCGATCTTTTACTTACTCTCCTTTCTCCAACTTTACAGGGTTAGGCGATTGAACTCTTACCTATTCAAACGACCATATCATTTTGGGTGAAATTATTTTGTATTGATTCAACTTACAAAAATGTGTGGAAATAATAAAAATCTTAGAATCCATTGACTTTAGCTCGATGTGCCCACCTTTTGCCGTGACATGCTGCACGAATAAAATGTTGCGGTATTTTGGCCCATTCCCGTGCAATCGCTTTCTTCAGCGCATCCATACTGGCATAGTTAGTCCAAAATGGACCGGATGGAATAGTCCATGGGATTTACATCTGGTGAATTCGAAAGTCATTGTGTGGACGAAATCAAGTGTGGAACATGATTTTTTAACCATTCTTCATTCACACGAGCTTTATGAGATGGTGCTGAGTTTTGTTGGAATGTCCATGACGTACGACCGACATGTTTACGTACCCACGGCTTTAAAGCAGTTTCGAAAACATTTTCCCCAAAATAAGTCGCATTAACTTTGACACCAGGCTCGATGAAAACGATTGCATAGCGTCCATCGGCAGTCACAGCTGCCGATTCCATTACTTGAGATGGAAAATTACTTCCAGTAGCCGTTCGACACTCGAATCCACATACTCAAGATTAGCAGGCAAACACTTTACCTACTGCACCAATAGGAAGACAATACTATTTTAGAATAATACAATTACATATACATACATATGTATGTAAATGAAATCAATGAAAAAATATAATATATAACGCACATACATATATACTGGTATTTTCACGATTGTCGCTACTAGTTGCAAATGCAGATGGACCAGTTTATCATGGAGAATTACATGGATTCGATATCTTTGCTTGGATTTGATTTAAATCAAAATCAAATAAAGCAATACGCGATAGAACTAATATCGCGAAGCCTCGATATGTCGATATATGCATTGGAACAGAAATGTATTGTTGCGAAGGTGGGTCACAAGTAAAACAATTACTCGTACCAACACGGTATTTAATCATTTAAATCGTATTCGTGTCATCAAGCTTTACTTGCGCAAGAAACAAGTTCTAAACGTGACCGTTCGTACCTAAATTGGCAGAAATTCGCAAAGGGAGAGATTGTTTCTTTATTCGGCCTTCGGACATTTTTGGTTTTTTCTGCTGTTTTTGCTGAATTATTATTTATAAACGAGTTATTTGTGATATGATATTTTCGATTTCTGTCTCAACGCCTCGAATGTCTTATATACCGGGTGTCCATCTTGTACCGAACACGCTGTGTATATTAGCTAAATAATTTTAACGATTCAGTATTACAGATAATCTTTGATGTAATAACATTGATAACTTTTGTTGTGGAAGGTGAGTGTATGTTAAAAGGGTAAGGAGTACAGTGTATGCTGTACCATAAAACTAGAAATATAAACTCTAGTGATTTACACTTAATTAAACAGATCGGTGAGGTGCGTTTGTTAAAATATGCATACACATATTTAGTTACGTCTTTGCTACTGTCTATGAAGCACACATGTATTTATATACATATATGTATGTACATGTAGGTAATATATGCATACTTATCAATGTACCAATCATTCAGTTAAAACACATGTAAATTCTTCTACCCAGAGTTGTTCTTTCTGTGATACTAATGTGGTCACCATTTGTATATTTTATTTGGAATTCTTAAGTTGGAAACATTGTAGTCGCACTGTTTTGTGGCGTATTTCGAAGGGAAGAGTATGAGCAAAAATTTTCCAACTGCCGCATCGACTTTATGGAATTAGTAGGTACGCGCCTAATCATCTTGTCGGATGTTTTCTGTGGTAACCTTTTTTCGGGGCCGAAATCCAACAGCTGCGTTCGCAAATCTCATGATCAGCCAACAAAGCGAACCGTTTGCAAACAAATGGATCTGGCTGGATATTTGCCAAAACTACGCTCATGCAGAAACATATTGAAATTCCAAATGTTACTTGCTTGGAACTGCTTTTTCAACGCTCCACCAACGTCTCCTTTCTGTCTTTCTACCTTTTTGCTCCATTTTGATCGTTTTGACGATGGTTATGATATCTTTTAACCTTAACATTTCATAGTCTCTGGATGCATGCACAGTAGCATGCCAGATAAATCAATGTGTCAACACCTCTTTTTGTGTTGTCAAGTTTTTATGGGTTTCGATGATAGTCTATTGTCGACGCACAATATCAGGATGTGTGTGGCTGCGGCAAGGCTTAGTTTAAAGTTGGATTTCTTAAAGGTTCACCGAGCCCCGTTGCTGATACCAGATAAAAAAATATGCAGCATCGTTTCATTTCGCGAAAATATTCCAGAGGCATCTGAATGGATCTCAGGTTCGCTTTTTGTAGATAGATATTTTTGCGATGGCTTTCATTGTTATGTGAAAAGATTTATGATTAAATCTCAAATTGTTATTTTGGAAGGAATATATGTATATTATTTATGGAGAGGAAGAAGAAGAAGAAGAAGAAGACGGAAAACTATTTCTTTTTATTTTTATTGTAATTCAGCATTAACCAATTTAATCCCTATTACAATTGCAATTACTTAAAAATATAATGCAAGTGCCTCTGAAAGATCAACATTTGTTATCTTATAATACATTAGGACAGAATTACAGATTTTCTCAACATTTTGTAACCCTGAATTACCAATTTTTTTTCTACAAAAATTCCCAATTCAATATAGTTTGAGCCGCATCTTGCTGTCTTTAATTTTCTAGTGAAAAATTGCCACCGAAAATACACAATGAGTAAACTAACGAATACCCTGCGATCTTTAGTGCCATACCACTTCTTTGTACATCTTGCAAAGTTTTGCCTGAACGTTCTCGCCACGACGATCGATTTCACTCTCATCCGGTTTCGTACTGATAACTGTGGTTATGTAAATTCAGTTAGTAATGAAATACGTAGAATATTTGAATTCACATGTAGGGAATTTGCAATGTAACGGTAAGACGATGAATGTCGGAAATGAAGTAAAAAGTTCCCATAATGTCAAAATATAAAACAAAAATTAAAAGAAGGAATCAAAATTGAATATAACGTCAGCTTGATTGTTTTCCCAAAACCAAAGCGTTTAAGCAATATACATCTAAGTCTATTTATACAAGAATTGTGCGAATTTTTAGATTCGTTTTTTACACGATTTAATTTGATTTAGCGAGGTCTAAAAAATATTCAAACAATGAAAAATGCACGTCAAATGAACGTGAGTATGTACACTGTGCTGTACTGGGCGAAAGTTTTTTGCAGCATTCTTTTACGCCGCCCCCTAAAATTGTTCCATTGGGTCAAGAAATAATTTCTGTACAATATGAAGTTGATCGGATAACAGAAAGACGTCGCACATTCATATGAAACTTGCAAAAAATGCGAAATTTGTATCAACGAAAAGGAATGAAGCAAACATTTTTAATACTGGTTAAATGTTCTTCATATTCAAGAATATGCATAATATTAGTGATACAGTATAGTTTTTTCAACATAATAATTAACTAATACCTGCATTTTTTAAATTATAGATATTAAATTTTATGCATCTTATTGTGAGTTTCCTTTTTTTTATTTATACAGGATGTTTCGCATAAGAGGAGACAAAAGGCTAGGGCATGTAGGTTGGGTCAAGACAAGAAAAAAATCGTATGGGAGGGGGGTGCATTTCCCCCCGTTTAGACGGGAGGAGCCATTTTCTAAAAACTCGTCTAAAAACCGGAAAAAAAATATTAAAAAATAACGGCGATATCTGAATCACTTTCGCTTATTGGGTTTGAAAGTCAAATATCGGCCTCTTAATATCCTTTTTAAATTATGTTCCTATGTCAAACAGTTTTTGAGAAAATTAATTCCGAAATTAAAATTTGGAAAAAAAATTCCGAAAAAAAAATTTTTGGTCGCAATTTTTTCGTTAAAATACGGTATTAAGTATAAAATTTTGTCCGACCATAAAATTCTCTAATGAATTCTAGAGAGAAAGCTTCAAACCGGGAGGATCTATGTTTTGTAGTTTCCAAGAAAAGTGAAAATTACGAAGCATACTTTCCTTTCAAATACCAATTTTTTGGCTACTTGTGTTTTATTATTGGTGCAAAAATATGGAAGAAGATCGCTCTGCGGAAGGAGTTTAGTTCGTAATTTCCACTTTTCTCGGAAACTACAAAACATAGATCCCTTCGGTTTGAAGCATTTTATGGTCCGAAAAATATTTATACTTAATACCGCATTCAAAAGCAAAGTGCGACCAAAAATTTTTTTCGGAATTTTTATTCCAAATTTTAACTTTGGCATTAATTTTCTGAAAAACTGTTTGACGTAGGAACCTAACTTAAAACGGATATATTAAGGAGGATATTAAACGGATATTTCCTACAATTACTCATTGTAGGAATTTTTGTAATTTTATATCATGTCAGCTTTGGCTAAGAAGGAGCATCAGCTTTGTATCCAAAGTGTTATGCAGTGCAGAAAAATATGTTACCAACCAACAAGACGGGAGAAAAACAACAAAGACGATAAGAGGCCAGCACACTGCAGAAAATAAATAGTTCAATTAACTCGACCGAATTTTATATGTTGTTTTAACATGTAAGTTTTAATAAAATATTGCGTTCGAAAATAAGGTTGATACTCGTAAACCTATAAAAGACCCAAATGAACAAATAGGGTAGATAATGAACAATAGACATATTGCATTGTACATTAGAGGAGAATAAACCTATTTAATGAGCACCGTTGCAATTTGGTTGTTACATTAAAAATTAATTTTTGTTATTTTGTAGAATATAATAATATAATTATTGTATTATATATAATAATATTTATTGCAAATCCATTATTTGATTTGCATTTTTTAAATCATTAATAATAATAAATTAAATAATTGATTTGCAATAAATACAATATTCACAAATTTACGCACTTATAATAATACGCAAGGTAGCGTGGGTGCTCTTGCACCAAAAAATGCTCCTATCTCATGCTTGATAGGAAAAAAAAACACAAAAGCAACAAATTTGACAAAAACTTGTGGTATGCTTACAATGACTTGCTTCTAAGTCTCTTCAACAGTATTAAGTTATTTGACAAACGATGAGCTTATTTTGTGAATGTTGTACATTAAAGACACCGACAAAGATCGCTGATGAGGAACATTGGCATGTCCCGCAATATCTATACGCTCTGCCAATCAAGTTGAAATGAATTTTGTTGTAATTGAAACGCTGAGCCGGGTAAATATGTGTAGTGTACATACATCACGCATATAATATAAAACATATTGTATATTAATATAATTATTGGTTATGTACATATGTATATCATTTTTATATGTAAGTATTTCTACTCGTAAACATATATGTATATGTCTATCTCACATATAAACCTTTTGTTTATTCGAGTTCATGGTAAAAGGATAATGTAGGAATGCAGGAACGGCCGAATTGCAAACATTATTGTGGATTAACTGGAAATTTAGGAAGTAGTAGAACAAACACAAACAAAATCATAGCACAAGATAATATCATTACATATTTCAAATCAATAGCACAAGTTTGCACTCCTTGAAAAGTGTAGCGTATTTAGTATTATTGATGTTCTACCATTGCATGACTACACAAGGGTTATGGCACGATTAGCTGAGTTATGGACGCACAGAGAATTGATGAAATGACATGCAAATATAGCATGTACACACACAACCGCTGACATGTCAACCACTATGGCTTCGATGTGCTGATTATTGACAGACGACAGATAACAATGCATTTATCTTCATTAATTAAGGCTATTACTGAAGAATAATTAAACTTACCATTGCTAAATGAAACGATTCTATTTTTTAAAGGGAAAATTAAATATAATATATCAATCAATAATATAGTATAATTTTTATATTGTATTACATAGAAAATATGAAAAAGTGCAAAAAATATTTCACATCTGAATTGTAGGAGTAATCTGATAACAGACTTGGAATTTACACTATTTTACTTCTGCTCATGGATCATGTATTTAGCCGCAGATCATCGACATTAAGTAATCATTGTATTGTACATACTGAACAAATCTGAAAATAATTATTATGTTTTTTTACTCTAGTAGTAAACACCGATTGGCACCTTTTTAATCCCAAACACTTAATAAGGCAAATAAATTCACAGATAACGCATTTGGTTAGTTAATATTGATGTTATTTCAATAATATGTAAGTAATGTTGACCTGGTTTTGCAAAAACTACCTTAACTCGTAAACTAAGTTAGAAAACTTTACGGCACTGTGCACTTTATTTATTTTACAGCAGAAAGAACTTTTAAAGATTGTCTAGTTTTTAGCAGAATTTAGTTATACATCTTAGATGTATAGATTCAATGATTGCTTAATATAAAAAAGTTATAGTGTAGAAATATCATAATATAATTTTCTTTTGTCCTTAATCGTAATTTCCTTCATAATTTTCCTTAACTTAGCTTCACGTACGAGTATTTGCATTATGACACAAATATCTTTCGAAAAGGGTATAATTCTCTGTCCAAATAATAAAATCTATCCAATTTCTCAAGAGTTACTTCTCAAGTTATACTTAAATGTTTTAATTCGCCAGCTATTCTGCAAAACTTTTACGTCATCTTTTTGAACTAATGACTTTGTTGTTGGTCGTTCTATTTGTTTTGTTTGCCATTCTCGTTGTAATTGTTGACATATTAAATTACTTAGTAATTATGTTGTTAATTAACCCCTTTCTGGAAGTTCATTTTGTCAAGGCATTTTTTACTCTGGCTCCATGAATCTCGACCCTTTTAAGTATTTAAGACGATATTCTTTTTATTTCGTTTTTATACTATACCTTTAATGCCATTGGCAATGTTGTTATTCGGGAGCTTGTAATTTGAGAGCGATTTAATTTCCTTCAGCCGTGGTATCTTCAGATAAGGTCGACACTACGTTAAATCTTAAATTGCTGTGCGTTTCAGTAGAAACCATTGAAGAGAAAATTTTACTTCTTAGATCTAGTGGATGTCGCAAATGGTATTTCTTGCTAATATAAATTAATCATCCAAAAAATTGTACTCTCGTTCTTCAACAGAACTTCTAAACAAAGCATAATTGTGCATAACTGTTAGGTGAACGGTATATATCAGCTTTCCATATCAGTGTACCATTGTGTACTTGGTACATACATTGTATATTACATATTGGTACATATGTATGTATGTATAAGCATACGCATACATACGACATTTTCAATGAATTTCCATATCGTGCAGTAGTATATGGTGCATTATCAATACAAAACTACGCATTTGCAGGATGTACAATGACAAGCTGGTGAGGGTAGGACTAAAGCTCTTGGTCATAGGCCATACTGCATTCGAGGTCTGGAAGTGATCGATGAGTTTCAGTCATTTTGCATGATCATTTTTCTTTTCATTTAGGGCGGTGGTGAATGGAGGCCGTAATGAAATTAAGCAAAGCAACTCTTCTCGAACCTTTCAACAAATAGAGCGAATCCATGCTATCGGCTCATTCCATTAGAAACATTAGTTTCAATCAAGTTTCAGTTTACTTAAGCTCACACTTAAGAGGACGCTTAATTGTAATTTCCTTTTTCATTCGCAATTCGGCGTTACACGCCACCGTATGTGCATGGTTCAACTCCTAACTCTTTTAATGATTCATATGCGCCAAAAGTGGTCATCAATTGTTTATTTCTGTACCTGTATTTCATTAAATACACATCTAGTTACAAACGTATATAGCGTATGCATGACCGTGCATAACAGAAATGGGTTTAAAACCAAAAACATACTTTCAAAATACAGATCAAAATGAAATGCATAATGAATTAATAATCACCACACGCTGTTTCCTACATAGTGCATTTACTTTAGAATGAGTTTTTCTGGTATTCCGGTACACACATACATAGATATGTATGTATAGTAATGTACACCATGTATATTTACGTACATATATAGATTCACAAATAAATACCTAAATAAATTTTTATTTGTATTTGTATTTTACTCATAAATTGTAAACAAGAAATGCGCTAAGAACAATGTTCTTTTTTAGCATACAATATATTAAGGCACATATAAAAAACAAAGCTAATAATAATAATAGCAGACTTTCTTAACCTTAAGACAGTAAAGCTTAGTCCTAAACAGAAGAAAAGATAAATAAGAACACAGTTAAAATATAATATATGTATTATAGTAAACAAGTGAAACAAGCAAAAGTAGCTCATGAAACTGAATTAAAGAGTATAAACCTTTGCAAGGTTTTTGAATGCACTCTCAACTACAATGGTCTTCGGCCAATTAAAATGCCAATTTTTATCAGAATCTTCCAGAAAAAATTTCGCTTTCCATGTTACGCATGCGATGTGTCCTATCATTCGCATAAAAGATAAATACCAACTTTGATCCCTGCTGGTGTTGGCAGCAAAGGAATCGCTCGACACAGCTAGCGACTTGGGTAAGATCTACAACGAATACAAGTCAATTTTGACATTTATGATGAACATTTTAAAATAAACTGTCATGTCTGCCTGACATACTAAATAATTTTTCAGTTTTACGTGCGTCCATATGTACTGGGCGGGCTGTGGTCCCGTATCAGTTATGAATTATTTATTTGTTTCAACATTGTCTTCAACTGAACTCATTCTAATTATGTGGCTGCCAATTACTACGTGCCAAGCGTTTTAAGTAAATTCCTAAATTTCGAAGCAGACGCGATTTGTAATAATGTTGTTTGCTGGTCTATACAGTTTTACGATGACTATGACCATTATACATATATACGAGTCATTTATATCCATATGTACACCCAAATAAAGCCATTGAAATAATAAGTAATAGTAAACTCTTCAGAGGTATTGTAAAATTTGTACATATGTGCATACAAATACAAATGCAAGAATATATGTAAATAATTATAAATTTCGCTTTGGACTTTTTAATATGATAAAATGGTTTCCATATAGGGCAATATGTACTATCACGGATATTTTATAGAATGTAACTACCTCCTTAATGTCGCAAAAGACCATGTAATTATTATGCATCGGTATATCTCAAAAATCTGTACGTTAACACGTTGACAGCCACACAATTTTACATTATGCACTCATCATCATCCATCACCACCATTTTTAGTTCCTATAGAATTTTATCATACAATTTTATTTAAAATATTCGAATGAATTTATTCACTTTCACAACTAAAAATATCAGTGAAGTATAATAGTTTACGTGTGAGCCAAGTTGCAATGATAGAGGAGGTCCGTATGTTGTAATTACTTGCTTGTGTGTATGGATAGAAGTTGCTACCATAAAAGGTTTGTATCTAGCATTTAGGTAAATTATTTAATTCAGGTGAACACGTGTGAAATAATATCAAATAATATAAATAATAATAATAAATACATACAACAATCAGTATACACCTAATTCTGTTATTACGCGAATTTCTTTAACGCGCATTTGAAATAATGCGACTTTTTTAAAATTTTTGATTCCGCTCTTATGCGACTAACTTGATTTAACGCGATTTTTCGATTAAAAAAATTTCAATTTATAATTTTTATATGTCAGTATTTCCACTCGTATTATGAATTTTTCAATTTTGTATTTATAAATTAATTTAATGATTTATTGAGAAATTAACTTTATAGTTAATAAAAATATTAATTTAAGAATGATGACTACCAATATTTTATTCACACTTTTTGTGCTAATTCTTCAAACGAAGAACTAGTGACCTTATTTTATATGGTTACGGTGCGCGCCTTATTTTACACGAATTTTTCGAGAACCTAACTCTCTTGTAAAGGCAGAGGAGTACACCTAATTCTGTTTGATTCCTCGTTTCAAGAATTAGCACAACAGATGTGAATAAAATATTGGAATACATTATTTTTAAATTAATAGTTATTGAATATTTACTGCAAAATTCATTTCTCAATAAATCATTAAAGTAATTCATAATTAAAAAATTTTAAAATTCATAGTACGAGTAGAAATACTTGAATATAAAAATTATAAAGCGAAATTTTTTTAATAGAAAAATCGCGTTAAATCAAGTTTAGTCGCGTAAAAACAGAATCAAAAATTTCTCAAAATTTGCGTTACATCAAATTCGCGTAAAAACACACTGAGGTGTACTTAATATACCAGAATTTTAACCGAAATTTGTATGCGGATGCAAAACAAGAAATATGTATGTACCTTCATTATTTACATCAATATTTCATTTTATTATTTAGAGGATCCATACAGCAAAGTAAAGACTTAATTTTTATACAATGTAGACTATCATTATACATACATACATATATGTATATAAATAATTATTCCGTATATACATATATTTTTCAGCAGCAATATTAATGCTATCGACTTTTATATCGATTTTGTGTTATGCTGTTTTTCTTATTGTTGATGGTGCTGCATAAGATTCTGCCATTGCTTTTCTTTATTGGTAGTCGATGTGTTGTTCTCTCCTCAAACCGAAAATGTTGCGTTGTTGCAATCGACGGCATCAGCTAATCCGCGTGTGTGTTTCTACGAATCACGGATTCGATGTTTCGCATGAATACGTAATTAAATCTATAAATCGGCCAATTAAAATGCTTTGATATCGTGACACTGAAACATTGGACATTGGCAGCTGGAATTAAAACAAAATTATTATAGGAACGATGAAGAGGCTTCAAGATAGCGGTCTAAAGTAACAACGTATCCTTAATTTTGGGTTTGTACCCAGCGCCCTAGACAATTATTTGAGGAGTTCCATTATTAATGGAACAAAAAGTAGCAAAAGCATATACATATTTACTTATATACATATGTATATATATATAAATTGTATATGTATGTAAATGTGGATATTCAGATTTACTTCATAATATAAAATAAGTAAATATAAATATATAATTTATAATATAAATAATATAATATATAATAATATAATATATATATAATATATAATAAAATAAAATAATATAATATAAAAAATATATAATATTATTCAATAATATAATTATATTTATTTTGTAATTTAGTAATTAATAATTATAATAATAATTAATAATTATATAATATATGTATGTAATTCAATAATATAATTATATTTAATTAGTAAATTAGTAGTTACGAGTAGTAATATCATATTATCAATTATCATCATAGATATCAAAAAATTATATAAAAATAAAATTTTTTATTTACCCTACATTTTAATCTCGACTCGAGTTATCATCAGATAACTACTCGCTAATTTCAAGGATGATAACTTCAGCATAGAAAACGATTGTATGTGTAGAACAGTTTAAATAAGTATAATTAGAAGCTTGAGAGAATTTGAGTGTACCTTGTAAAACACATACGGAAGGAGGAAGTGGGGACTAAATACTGATATCAACATTTGAGGATTGCACTTATGCTAGGAAGAAAACTCTGAAAGCTGCTGCTTGTACATATAATTTGTTGCCAATGCTTGAACGTTTTTGAAGACAACTACTTCCGTCGACCACGCTGACCATGTCGGCGACGAGCAACACCGCATATTTATCCATCTTGTAAGTTCGCTGTATTATCGTATGAGCAATATGTTGCTTGGCATATTGCAACATAGACCAATCTTCACTATGCATCTTGCCGTACCACCAAGCTAATCTCCCGATATGCCCGGCATGCAAGCGTGAGCTTGTAGCTATTTTCATGATGTTATTGTAACCTGCAGTCGTTGCGGAATCACTGATCCCAGTCGTCGAAATGTTTTGGTAAGATTTGTATAGTGTTGTTTATGCCGCTCTTTTAACCAAACTGAACATCGCGGCGAATCTTTTTTCAGATTGGAAATAGCCTTTATTTGGTGTACTATACGTTGTGTATTCTAAAATATTCGAATATAAACCTTATATAATAAAAAACGGAAACTATAGACTATATCGTAGCTCCTTCTTATTATTTTCTAATTTTCTTGGGCTTACGTTATGTTTCTAACAACAACAGTATTTCTAATTTTTATACCCTACACCTTAAGTTAAGGGTATATTCACTTTGTAACGAAATGTGTAACGCATAGAAATAGAGACGATAGGTATAGAAAAGTATATATATTCTTGATCAGCGTGACCTCCTGAGTCGATTTAGCCATGTCCGTCCGTCTGTCTGTCTGTCTGTCTGTCTGTTGAAATCACGATGACAGGAGAACCGGTGAAGATATCGTGATGAAATTTTGCATAAACATTGTTTCTTGTGGTGAGCAGGTTGGTATTGAAAATGGGCAAAATCGCTCTACGACCACGCCTATTTTTTATTAAAAATGTGATATCAGCGTTCGTTTTTGAGCTATTACAACAAAATTTCATTCCTGGGTATAGAGTAGCATTGTCCGTGAATGTGTCAAATATGGGCGTGATCCGCCCACTTTTAGGTTACACAGGCAAAATATGGTTATATTGTTAAATATATAATAATATTCCTGAGTAAAACTTTAGACGACAACTTGTTTTCCAAAAAAACATTTTTACATCAAAACTGGGTGCGGTCCGCCCACTTTTACACTACATATACAGTATAGCAGTATGAAAATAAGTTTATTACCACGGAAATAAAGTTTAAATGAACACAATTATAAAACAACTAAGCTACTTATTTTGTTTTGAAAAAGGTAATGACCACGCTTACTATTTATACAGAGGCGTAGCTAGGTCTCATGGAACCCGGGACGGTTAATCAACTTGTAGCCCCAAAAATGCCTAGAATTCAATAAGTCCCTACTTGATTTCCACAACTGCCGCCCCCGACATTGTGCCGCCCAGAGTGGACCGCCACCCCCGCCCCACCCTAGCTCCGGCACTTTTTTCAAAACTTTTAGGTGTAGGGTATCTAAGATTCGGCCAGGCCGAATATAGCTTTCTTACTGGTTTACAGTAACACTGTTTATACTGAATCAAATCAGATAGGCTTTGGGTTATTTGAGGAAATTTCGTCACGGCGTTATTTCTAGGAAATTTCTTCAATCTGAATGAATCATCATTCCGTCAAACATAAAATACGAAAGTTCTTAGTTCTTACTAGTTATACAATATTTTTGAAATTAGCAATTTTTCTTCAATATGGGGTATATTTTTAATCAAATTGAAGAACTTTAAAGAATTGATGGACTCTAATAAGTGTAAATAAAATTGAAGAAAAAGCTGTTAAAACAACAGTATATATCTATGTATTCAAATTCAATAAATTTAAACTTACTGACGTTAATAATTACATAGTTAATGATATAATAATTTTAGCATAATTAGTTTAATTACCGAACATTACACTACATTGTAATACAATAATCATGTGTAATTATTATTATATTCAGAGACTGAAAATAACTGTCATGCCATTGATCTTGAGCAAAAAAGTCACCTTTTAACTTTTATTTTAGAAGTTAACTTTTTAAGTAAAACTTAACTTTTACTTTTAAAAATTTAACTTTTATTATAAAAGTATTTATTATTATATTTATTTTTGAAGGTCATTGAAAAGTCTTTTGATGACTTTTTTCTGTGACTTTTTTGAAATAAAAGTCTTTTGAAGAAAAAAATGCACTTCGGCGAAGTGTGGAGAAAAATTAACATATTTATTATTAACATAACATTAACATAATTAACATATTCTATTCATTATATAAAATAAAATACTACGTAAGTAACAAATAATATTGCAACTTACTGAAGCTGATGGTCTGGCATATCTAAAAGGTCCGACTTATCCCTCTTCTGAGTATCCTCGTATTTTGTTCCATGCTATGACGCTGCGGTAGTAGTCGCACTAGGAATATTGCTAGAACTTAGAAAAATGGATGCGGTGAAATATGAAGCATTTTGTCTTTTGTTTGTGTTGAATGCACAAGAATTTCTGTTTAAAATAAATAAAGAAATACGCAATAACATATTCTTGTGAAATTCTATGACACGAAGCAAAAATACGTTGATCGGAAATATGTTGTTCCGTTAGGTCAAAGTAAACATACTTTGATTATTTTTCTAAGAAGATAAGAAGCGACGAGTGGTCGCATGTTGTCTATGTCCGTTTTTAAAAGGATGCGTAATAGTAGTCTACTTTAAAGAAACGAAGAATTCTTTTTTTCATTCGTTTGTAATCTCTCATAGTGACAAGACCGTATATCTTCTAATTAAATTAAATAAAGACTTAAACATTTATATTGAGAAACTTGTGTTTTTCTTTTCAACATCTAAAAGGTTATGGGCCCAGACACGGTCCATTGATTGTGATTAATATAACAAAAATATTATTAAACTTTTCGTGAACTATAAAAAATAAAAAAAAAAACTTGAACTATTAAAATATAATAATTAAAAAATAAAATATTAAAAAAAATGGAAAAAGTGAAAAGAAACATTAAGCCTTTTGATGGTGAAAAATATTCAATTTGGAAGTTTAGAGTAAGAGCACTCTTAGCTGAGATCGATGTTCTAAAAGTAGTTGATAATGAAGTTCCGAAACAAGTTATTGAAGATTGGAACAAAAGTGAAAGAAATCCCAAAAGTATAATTATTGAATACTTGAGTGATTTCTTTATTGGCTTTGCAAGTAGTGAATGTACTGCAAAACAAATTTTCAAAAACTTAGATACAATATATGAGCGAAAGAGTTTAGCGTCACAGTTGGCTGTTCGGAAAAAGTTGCTTTCGTTAAAATTAAAGGGTGAATCTTCGTTATTAAGCCACTTTAATATATTCGATGATTTAATAACAGAATTGTTAGCTTCGGGAGCTAAAATTGAAGAGATGGACAAAGTGTCTCACTTGTTGTTGACATTACCATCGTCTTATGATGGAGTCAGAATGGTTATCAGAATGATGGTTATGATGGTTATCAGAAGATAATTTAACATTGGCTTTTGTAAAGACTCGATTGCTTGATCATGAGATCAAATTAAAAAGTGACAGCAAAGACACCAGTTTGAAAATATTACAAGCCGTGTGTGACAATCAAAACAATTATAAGAAAACTTTCACACATAACTTTAAAAATAAAAACAAATTCAAATCTTTTAAAAATAACTTTAAAGCAATCATGAAATGTTATCACTGTGGTAAAAAGGGCACATTAAAAAAGATTGCTATGCATATAAAAAACTTATAAACAACAAAAATAGTGAACATGCTAAAACTGCACAAATTGCAACAGCTGATCTACAAAATGGTTTTGAATTTATGATGAGACGTAAGGTCACAATTCCTAATGATGGAAACGTGCCATTCCTTTTGGATTCAGGAGCTTCTGATCATATAATAAATGACGAAAATCTGTTTGCTGATTATATCAACTTGGAGTCGCCAATAAAAATAGCAGTTGCAAAGTGTGGAGAATATATTTATGCCACGAAAAAAGGCATAGTGAGACTCTGCAGTAATTTTTCAAAATGAAATTACCCTGGAAGATGTTTTATTCTGTAAAGATGTCTCACAAAATTTACTTTCCGTTAAAAGGATGCAAGATGCTGGAATGGCTATTGAATTTAATACAGGAGGTGTTAAAGTTAGTAAGGATGGACATGTAATTATTGATGGTAAATGTATGAATAATGTACCAATTATTGACTTTGTTTTGAGTAGAATAATATATGCGTCAAACGCAATTAAAAGTAATGATTATCTGTTGTGGCATGAAAGATTAGGACATATTAGTAAAGGAAAGTTTTTAGATATAAAGGGCAAAAATATGTTTAGCGATATTAACCTTTTAAAGAATGTGCAGCCTAATAATGAATTATGTGAGGCATGTATAAACGGGAAACAAGCTAGACTAAGTTTTAATAGATTTAAAAATAAGGACTATATTAAAAGACCTTTATTTGTGGTTCATTCAGATGTCTGTGGTCCGATAACATCTTCAACTATTGATGGCAAAAATTATTATGTAATTTTTGTTGATCAGTATACGCATTACTGTGTAACTTATTTAATAACTTACAAATCTGATGTTTTTTCGGTTTTTAAAGATTTTGTCGCAAAAAGCGAAGCCCATTTTAACTTGAAAGTTGTGAATTTATATATTGATAATGGTAGAGAATATTTGTCAAATGAGATGCGTGACTATTGTGTTGAAAAAGGCATCAGTTACCACTTAACAGTTCCACATACTCCACAATTGAATGGTGTGTCTGAACGCATGATAAGAACAATAACAGAAAAAGCTCGTGCTATGGTTAGTGGAGCAAAATTGGACAAAGCCTTTTGGGGTGAAGCTGTTTTGACAGCAACTTATTTAATTAATAGAAGTCCAAGTAATGCGTTGAAAGACAGTATGAAAACACCGTATGAAATGTGGCATTATAAAAAGCCTGATTTAAAATATTTAAAAATATTTGGTTCGACAGTATATGTACATAATAAAACAAGAAAAAGAAAATTTGATGAAAAATCATGGAAAGGTATACTTGTCGGGTATGAACCAAATGGATACAAATTGTGGGATGTGGAAACTGGGAAGTTTGTGACAGCGAGAGATGTTATCGTTGATGAAACAAACATGATAAATTCTAGGACTGTGGTAAGGAACAGAGTAAATTTGAAGGACTATGGTAATGAAATTAATATCCCGAATGAGAGTACGGATGAAATAAAATTAATTTTTCCGAATGAGAATTCGGAAAGGAAATCTGATGAATTGAAATCAGATAAACAGCCTAGTGGTGTGGTAACAAGTAAAGAGAATGCCGATCCACTTGAGAGTGGTGGAAATGTATTAGAGAATACAAATGAATATAATAGTCATCTGTCCAACTCTCATTTGAATAAAAGAATGATTGAAACTGAAGTCAGAAGAAGTGAAAGATTGAAGGAACGACCACAGATATCATATAAAGAAGAAGATTTGTGTATCAGTAGTTGCATAATGAATGCACAGAATTTCATTAATAGTACTCCAAATTCTTTTGATGAAATTAAAAACAGAAACGATAGGGTACATTGGGAAGAAGCAATTAAAGAAGAACTTAGTTCGCATTATTATAACCAAACTTGGTCTCTTGTACCAAAACCTGAAAGTAAAAATATAGTTGGTTGTAGGTGGGTTTTTACAATTAAATATGATGAATTAGGCAACCCAATTAGATATAAAGCTAGGCTCGTTGCACGTGGTTTCACACAAGAATATTTAATTGATTACGATGAAACGTTTGCTCCAGTAGCAAGAATTTCTAGTTTCCGATTTATATTATCGGTTGCAAACCAATTTAATTTAAAAGTTCACCATATGGATGTAAAAACTGCCTTCTTAAATGGCATGTTGAAAGAGGAAATTTATATGATGGTTCCTCAAGGATTATCCTGTGGTAGTGATAAAGTCTGCAAATTAAATAAAGCCATTTATGGACTTAAGCAGGCAGCAAGATGTTGGTTTGAAGTTTTTGAGCATGCTTTAAAAGAAATTGGTTTTATAAATTCAGCGGTAGATCGTTGCATTTACATTCTTGATAAAGGTAATATTTTAAAAAATTTATATGTGTTATTATATGTAGATGACTTAGTAATCGCAACAGCAGGTATTGAAACAATGACGGATTTCAAAAGATATTTAATGAGCAAATTTAGAATGACTGAGTTATTTGAAATTAAATATTTTATTGGAATAAAAGTCGATAGAAATGATAATACAATAATTTTAAGTCAGTCCGCTTATATTGAAAATGTTATAAAGAAATTTAAAATGAATGATTGTAAGCCAGTTAATACTCCACTTCCAAGCAGACTCAATTATGAAGCATTGAATTCAGATGTAAAATGTGATGCACCATGCCGTAATTTAATTGGCTGTTTAATGTATATTATGTTGTGCACACGACCTGATTTAAGTACATCTGTCAATATTTTGAGTCGATATAGCAATAAAAATAATAAAGAGTTGTGGCAATGTCTGAAAAGAGTTTTGAGATATCTTAAAGGTTCTATTGATTTGAAATTAGTTTATGCTAAAAACTCAAATTACAAACAAATGTTTGTTGGCTATGTTGATTATGATTGGGGTGGAAGTGAGAATGATAGGAAAAGCACTACTGGTTACTTATTCAAAATATTCGAAACATGTTTAATTTGTTGGAATACAAAGAAACAAAACTCTGTTGCAGCTTCATCTACTGAAGCAGAGTATATGGCACTGTTTGAAGCACTTAGAGAAGCTTTGTGGCTTAAATCGTTAACGAATAGTATAAAAATTGAATTAAAAGAACCAATTAAAATATATGAAGACAATCAAGGTTGTATAAGTATAGCAAGTAATCCTTCATGTCACAAAAGATCAAAACACATCGATATTAAATATCATTTTTCAAGAGAGCAGGTTGAAAATAAACTAATCAATATTGAGTATATTCCTACAGATAAGCAGCTAGCCGATATTTTAACGAAGCCGTTACCTGGAGTAAGATTTTTGTTTTTGAGAAGTCAAATTGGATTAAATGACTGAAAACAGATAAAATATTAAATGTAAACGTAATGTAAATATATACACATGGTCTGATTGGGTTTTTCTGGGTTTTTCCCAATCCTTGCAACAAATGTTGGATCATGATATTGTAATACCCCAGAATATATGACTTGTCACATGTAAATAATATGTTATATAAAATGTAATAATATGAAGTATGATTTGTAACGATCAATGTATTTTTGAGGAGGTGTGTTGAATGCACAAGAATTTCTGTTTAAAATAAATAAAGAAATACGCAATAACATATTCTTGTGAAATTCTATGACACGAAGCAAAAATACGTTGATCGGAAATATGTTGTTCCGTTAGGTCAAAGTAAACATACTTTGATTATTTTTCTAAGAAGATAAGAAGCGACGAGTGGTCGCATGTTGTCTATGTCCGTTTTTAAAAGGATGCGTAATAGTAGTCTACTTTAAAGAAACGAAGAATTCTTTTATTCATTCGTTTGTAATCTCTCATAGTGACAAGACCGTATATCTTCTAATTAAATTAAATAAAGACTTAAACATTTATATTGAGAAACTTGTGTTTTTCTTTTCAACATCTAAAAGTTTGCGTCATATCAATCCATTATTTTTTGGGCGTAGTCAAAATAAAAAAACGCAGCGAGACACACCTACCTACTTCGATGATGGCTTGGCAGCTACTGACGAGATTTCGTCAATCACACTCAATATATGTGTGCATGATCCTCCTACTAATGAAATAAAATTCGATTACAGTAGAACGAATAGAGAGTTATGATCATGAAATTTGGCACGAATATTCTGTCATCAAATACTATTTGGGATGAAAAATGGGCCAGCGATAACAATTTAACAGTTAACACTGGTCCGTTAAATTATTAGAAGTCAACTATAAATTTATTCTACGGGTATAAGGACTGGTTTCCAAATGATTTTTTTAATTTACACACCGGAAAAATTTCCAGCTTACTCTCAGGTATGGACATACAAACTCTTATAAGATAAGGCAATTGGAATATTATTCAAGTATCTAGTTGATTTCTTAAATTACTATTGCTTGAAGTTTGAAAGCGCTATTTGGAATTATTTTTGACAAAATGAAACTTCACATAACTTCACTACATTAAACCGACATCATTCTAAGTTATCCACATGCGTCTTCTCTCTTGAATAACCGGCTCCACAACATTACTCGTCTGGCAAACAAATAGCTGCTCATTAATTTCCATTAGGTTTAATATGATACTTTCGCAAGAATGATAACTTATGACCTAATAGAAAGTCACATTGCTCACATAAAATACCATACTATAGTGGTACTGGTCAACGACTGTTCATAATTTTAGTTTGTAGGAAAGCAAATGTTTTTATGATGTTTGAGGTGAGACAATTGATTTTTATCACTGTTTGCTTTCGTGATTGGACTTATTTCACTTTCAAAAATTACATATTATAACAAATAACCAGTAAGAAAGCTATATTCGGCCTGGCCGAATCTTAGATACCCTACACCTAAAAGTTTTAAAAAAAGTGCCGAAGCTAGGATGGGGCGGGGGAGGCGATCCACTCTGGGCGGCACAATGTCGGGGGCGGCAGTTGTGGAAATCAAGTATTGACTTATTGCATTCTAGGCATTTTTGGGGCTATCAGTTGATTAACCGTCCCGGGGTCCATGAGACCTAGCTACGCCTCTGTATAAATAGTAGGCGTGGTCATTACCTTTTTCAAAACAAAATAACTAGCTTAGTTGTTTTATAATTGTGTTCATTTAAACTTTATTTCCGTGGTAATAAACTTTTTTTCATACTGCTATACTGTATATGTAGTGTAAAAGTGGGCGGACCGCACCCAGTTTTGATGTAATAATGTTTTTTTGTAAAACAAGTTGTTATCTAAAGTTTTATTCAGGAAGTTTATGTATTTAACTACATATCCCTCTTTTGCCTGTGTAACCTAAAAGTGGGCGGATCACGCCCATATTTGGCACATTCACGGATAATGCTACTCTATACCATTACCATTACCAAATGGAATGAAATTTTGTTGTAATAGCTCAAAAACGAACGCTGATATCACATTTTTAATAAAAAATAGGCGTGGCCGTGGACCGATTTTGCCCATTTTCAATACCAACCAGCCCACCACATAAAACAATAAATCTGCAAAGTTTCATCACGATATCTTCATTGGTTCTCCTGTGATCGTGATTTCAACAGACAGACAGACAGACAGACGGACGGACATGGCTAAATCGACTCAGGAGGTCACGCTGATCAAGAATATATATACTTTTCTATACCTATCGTCTCTAGTTCTATGCGTTACACATTTCGTTACAAAGTTAATATACCCTTACCTTAAGGTGTAGGGTATAAAAACAAGAGGAAATTTCAGTTTTTATTTATATAGACATTATCTTCACTAATATCGAATTTTTAATATAAAAAATAATAATTAAAGTTATTACATGTAAATACGCGAACAACTAAGTTTATTGAGAACTAATTTCAGTTATATTAAAAAGGGGAGTAAATAAACAAGTAAATAACTTCGTTAAGATAACTAAAAATAAAAAAAAAAATTGTATTTTAAACTTATTTCTCCGTTTCAGGCAGTGAAGTATTCATTGTAAATATGTATTGTATGTATGTATGTAAGGCAGTAAACTCACCATATCTTTGTGTTTCTCTCTTCTTACACTCTATGTAGGTTTTGCAGTTTTTGCAGTAGCAACATAATAATGTGCTTAGATGTTTGGGTTTTCTTTATTTTCCAAATGAAAATATTTCTTTATACGCAGAATCTTTTTCTATGCAAGTTTATAGAAAGATGTATGCCGTCCTTCCCTTTCAAGTCGGTTTTTGTTTTAATCGTGCTTATTAGGAGTAAACTTATTCGATATTTTGCGAAATGTTATTGCGATAACATTTTCTATTCAAAACTCTTTTGATTACTTTATAAAAAAATCGTACTCTATTGAATGTATGATTTTTTTTAAGTTTTTTTACTTCATGCTAGTCAGGATGAAAATGTTCTTTACTCGTGGTTCGTTTAAAGAAGTAGCGAATCTAGAGGTGAAATATGAGCACAATTTTATTCATAAAAAACTACACATTAATTAAAAAGAAAGCATTTTTTAATTTTATTAAATTACCAGTTTTTTTTTTGTTACCATCTTTTAGAAATCTACTGAAAATGAGATAGTAGGCCCTTTATTCTTTCAAAATAAACAATTTTTTCGATTTATTTGTAGAAATGTACTTAGATATTAATTATTTGTAGAAATTGGTTTATAAAACTCAAAATGTAAACTGTTTCTAAACTAGCAGCTAGCAGACTTGTGTGTTTAAGTCAGCGATCCGCTGGTCTATTGTGGGTTTCAAATTATTTTTACCTGAATGGCAGTTTTTTAAAAAATCGTGTTTGTAAACGCCTATTTACAGGTTGCCGGTTTTTTAGCTGTAACGTTCGGCTGTACAGATATCCAAGCGCTTAACTGCACATTGGATAACTTTACAATTTATGGATCTTTGGATCAAAGTATGGATCTTGAATACTGTTCACTAGGGAGTGTGCGCTGTCCACTCTCGCCGTTCACTTTTTCATGTTGTTCTCGTCCTGAGCTTCAAATTCCACTTTCGGCATGAACTGGTTTATTCCCTTTTGCTGTGAGACCAACGACCAGAGAACCATTCAAGCCAAACTTAATAAAGGTTAATTTGGAGTATAATTTCATTATTTTTATTAGAAGAAAGTTGAAGATTTGCACATGGTCCTACTCAAGGCGGATTTTACACATAGAGGGAATAACATTCAAGTAACATTACATCATAACACATACCTCAAACAAACAATATAAAGACAGTGAATAGCTCTTCGAAGGCAAGTTTTTTCATCGGTTGCGTTCCACGGGCAAAGGTACCTACCATTTTGTTCCCCTAATAGTGATTCTTATCGGCTATAGTTTACACGTATACACAGAAGCCGCCCTGTCATTGGAAAGCCTCTGTGGCCAACCGCGTGACCAAAATTATTGAGATCGTCACTCCGACTAATTGGCTCCACATCGAATCCTGCGATAATTCGACAGATATTTTGGTTTTTGGTGCAAATGGTGAAAACACAACTGGTCATCGTATGTAAAAAAGTTGCATATCCAGAAGAATACTGATATTCTGTCAAACAAGGACACGAATTTATTCACAAGCTTCTTAGATGACTCCGGAGTTTTCCATGCTTATGGAAGACTTGTATCCATCCCAAGACTTGTATGGCATTCCATTATTCTTCCTTATGATTGCCAGTTTACACGCTTATTGGTGCGTTTTACTCACGAAATCTCTGTTCATGGCGGTAATCAATTGGTCCTGCGATTGATTCGTCTCCAATTTTGGATACCGCATGTTAGAAATCTAGGAGCACCAAAATCTAGGAGTTTCATAAATGCAAACCATGTGTCATGCCAACATAAGCTGCCCACCCAAATCATTTGAGCCCTCCCACTTGAACCGACAACTATTACTCGTCCCTTTGCTAACACTGGCCTGAATTTTGCTGGCCCCTTTGAAATAAAGAATTTAACGGGTAGGGCTTGTTTAATAACAAAGGGGTTCCTATGGGGTGTGTGTGTTTTTCTGTTTCTCGACAAAGCTATTAACACCCTTTCAACTCCGCATTTCCTGGTCGCGCCGATCGTTTTGTTTCTCGACAACGGCAAGACATTTGTTGGTGCATTCAAAAAAATCACTCGCGATTTCGTTCAAGTGTCACGTACCGCGTTATGATCCAGTCATAGTCATCAGAACATACCTTGCCATTTCATTCCTCCAGAGGTTCCGCACATGGGGGTCTATTGGAAGCAGGAGTCAAGTCGTTTAAAACCCATTTCCAAAAGGTGGCCGGGCAAATCGGTCCACGTCCACACCTATTTTTTATTAGAAATGTGATATCAGCGTTCGTTCATTCCTGAGTATAGAGTAGCATTATCCGTTCATATGCCAAATATGGGCGTGATCCGCCCACTTTTAGGTTACACAGGCAAAAGAGGGTTATATTATTATATATATAAACTTCCTGAATTAAACTTTAGATAACAACTTGTTTTCCAAAAAAACATTATTACATCAAAACTGGTATGAGTAGTATAGTATAGCAGTATGTATAGAGTAGTAGAGTAGTATAGCAGTATGAAAACAAGTTTATTACCACGGAAATAATGTTTAAATGAACACAATAATAAAACAACTAAGCTAGTTATTTTGTTTTGAAAACAGGTAACGTCCACGCCTACTATTTATACAGAGGCGTAGCTAGGACTCATGGAGCCCGGGACGGTTAATCAACTTGCAGCCCCAAAAATTCGTAGAATTCAATAAGTTACTACTTGATTTCCCCAACTGCCGCCTAGAGTGGACCGCCACCCCCGCCACACCCTAGCTTCACCACTTTTTTCAAAACTTTTAGGTGTAGGGTATCTAAGATTTGGCCAGGCCAAATATAACTTTCTTACTGTGGAATTGATATTTTTAAAGTATCATTGAATTATATATCGTTAGATCGTTGCTGACACGCTGCAAGAGGGGTGATGTTCACGATAGAGTGAGCGCGGGCTCCGGCAGTCTGAGTGAACCCGATCACCGATCACTTTTTAACGTTGTTCCCTGTTTCTCGTCGTGAGCTTCGGCTTTCACCCTGCATGAACTGGTTTCTTCAAGCCAAGCTCAATAAACGACAATTTGGCGTATAACTTCAATCTTTTTATTAGAAGAAAGTTCAAGATTTGCACATTTTGCAAATACAATCAGATTTGCAAATACAATGTTGTGCTTTTAACAGAAACTTAGCTTAGACCTAATATTTTATCTAGAAATTTTTTGCAAAAAATTTTACGGTCTATCGCAAAGTTAGAAAATTCACTCTCACTAACTTATCTAGAAGAGGAGGTGTCTGGATTGCGGTGAAAGCTGCCTTTTGTTCGGGAAAAGTTTGCTTTAGCAGTTTGTAATATTTTTTTGTAGTTGTTGTTTTTATTTATTATATTTTTTAGAATTATAACGGTAAAAGGATCTCTTAGATGCCAAGGGGCGTCTTTTTGGGTTTGGACCGTGTGAAGGTTACGGAAGGCGTTTGAAGATCCATGAACAGTAATGGCAATAACTTCTAAAGTAGGTTACCTTTTGTAATCTCGTTGGAAATTTCAACTAATTTTCAATAAATGTGATCAAAAGTTTAAGAGATAACCCAACATATTACATACCGTATTATATACCATAACCTGTCTGATCCCGTTTATGCAGCTAAAAATAAAATCCTTACTTTTTTTAACTTATATTGTTAGACATTATAAATTATTCTCATTACTTCTTATAACGTTTTATTAATTTTTAGTTATGTATGTAACAAGAACTACATAAACCCATATTACTGTTTCAGCACGAAATAAATAAATGAAATATTAATAGTATTTAATCACTAAATAAAATGTTCGTTTATTACAAAACTATACGAAATATTGAATTATGTACTTATTTCATATCTAGTTCTTTTTGTTTGCTCATTACATGTGGAAGTCACGAATAACGAAATTTTTTTTCTTTTCTTGAGATTCACGAATGATCGAGAGTGAGCAAATCCAAATCCTGTACACATACATGCTGTTTCAGACATGCTGTTGTTGCACATTTCTCAGGTGTTTAATTGAGTGCTCACCTTAATACTCTTCTTAGCTTATTTTTCTTATTCTCTTCTATTTGTAATATGTTTTTGGTCTCATTCTTTATTCTTGGTTCCTTCTCGACTATTTCTTCGATGTGTTACTATCTTTTACTTTTCATTCAATGTACTTCTTAATTTAATATAATTGATAAATGTACATATGTCATATTTCGTAGAGGCACTATAAAAGAATGGGATGCACTTGAATGGGATGCAGAATTGTCATGATGAGACAAACCTCTTTTACTGAATAGCTAGAAAGTTTTTCAACGCTTCATTAACTGCATAATACTCGTAGAACTAACATCAATGAGAGGGTTACTGGTTATATTTTGCATACATTAAATAGGTTTTGCACAGCCATTCTCTAGCCGATTATGACGAACGTTGTGGTTATAATAGAACCAAACAAAGTTTTCGGCGGCGAAAAGTCTTATAGATTTAAATTTGTACCAACAATAATTTTCCTATAAATTTATTATATAGTCCCCATTAATTAAAGCTTTAATAAAATCTAATAAAGGTTAAAGGTTATAATTTAAATGTAAGGAGATGAATTTCTTGAATATCCTACAGCGTCATGTATTTGATGGGATTAATAAGTTGAAGCTAAGCTTACATATAGAAGGAACAGAGCTAAATCCGTGCAACCTCGGTAAACGCAACACTCGATGACAACATTTCACTTATTTACTTTCTTGACGAAGATTAACGGAATTTCTCAAACAAAAAACTATCTCAGTTATCGCAACTTTTTACTTCTCTTCTCTTCTTGACCTTCAAATGCTGAATCAGGCCCAGAAAAACGTTTTTCAGTAAGAACTGAAGTCGTTCATAATTGCACCAGTTTCTGATTATATTGGGAAAATTGCTGCGGACAACTTGAAGCCGTTGAAACAATTCATCATTATATAATGATATATATAATTTATATATTATAATTATTAATTTAATATAATTTATTACAGAAAATTTTGTTGGTGGCTCGACTTTACACCACTGCACATTTCCGCTCCGTATCTACACTAGTAATAGTAACTTCAACCTGAATAACTTTATATTGAATACCACTCCGTGGCGTGATACAATCAAGTCGCTTTTATTGGATATTGAAGATATTAGTTGAAGATATTGGTATTCCGGAGAATTTCAGTTATAAATATACATATATGTAGGTATATGCTTATCTGCATGTAGTCAAATCTATATGTGTTTAACCTTGTGTCAGCTTATTCTTACAAATTGGATCCTTTTGAGAGGAGCCCTTCTTAAATGCTAATTAAATCTTAAGTGAGCGATAAACAAAACTATTTGCATAGCAATTCGTTGCAGCAAAATAGTGGAAACCTTGGCAACTTGCGACTTATTGAAATCATGATTCTCATTATTTCTACTTGTTTAAAGCGAACTTTTTAAAGCAAAGAACTACAACACCAGTGAAAAAAGAGTATTGGAAAAAAGTGCTGTGACTTCAGACTTCAGCTACGTTTTGGTTACGAGGAGTATATGTAATTACTATGATCATTAAACCATAATCCATAAGAATATTCATGTTTGACTAAACTGGCGAAAAATGTACTTTATGTTAATAAGTTTTGCTAAGATTTGAAAAGGATTTATTTTGCCACTAACTTGTTGTTCTCCATCCTTTTCATTTGAAAAACAATGAACTGCTTTTCAACACCTTTACCTAACTTCTATGAAAGATGCACATTGATTTGATTTGAAATCTGCGCAACGCAAATGTCTCAAACGACCACCAAGTAACATTATCAAACATCTATGGCGCTACGTGTACATTTACTGAGTCGGGAACTAACTTCGAGGACAGGCTCTCCATTCTGAGTAACATATTGTGCCATGGTTCACTTTTAGGGAAAATGAAAGACTGAATTAAAAGATTCTGCTGCAGTATTTCCATAGAAAACAAATCCTTTACTCCAGGTTCAATTATTCTACAAGCACCAAGTGAAATGTTGTCTAGGGCACAATCTGCTTTGTCTCTGCCTTCCTTCGTTTTCAAGATAAGGAACCACGAGTGGGTTAATAGCAACAAATAAATACAACTACATGCTGCAAAGCATATGAAGATATCCAAAGCAGCGACACAATGCAGTAGTTGCATTTGTCAGATTGGACTATGTTTCGCAAAGTTGAACATTTCTATATTGAACAGTGCGCTCCAGTCTTAGCCATGGACAAGTCTATTGTGTCGATAACCATCCTCTTTTCAGAGAGGTAACAATATACATATATGTGTTTTATACAGAGACAAAGCAACGCAACATTTCATTCCTGTTCTTTTTTCTTAAAACCTTATTTGGTAACCTTATATGTTTCATATAACTTTTTTAAAAGATGTGTGTCAGTACGAAATAGCGCTTGTAAACAGTCTTATAATATTTATTTATTGAGAATATAAATTTAAGCTAAAATCTGATCCAAGAACTTTTGGAGCTTTATAAATTCTAAGCGGAAGGGTCATGATCTTACATCCGTGATGAAAGTTGGGGATAAAAGAACTGACAATGAAGATTCAATCTGTGAATTGGTTGCGAAATTCTTTAGCTGAACTTATTCACAAATGGAGTTTGATTCTGCATTTTATCCATACACCGTAAGTAGTGGCAACATTGATCGCCCATAATTGATGAAAATGTCTTTCTCGAAGGATTGATGGATCTTAAATCTACCTTTAACCATGGTCCAGATAATTTATTTTCTTCCATCCTAAAATACTACGCGAACGAATTGTTAATCCAAATTAGAGGTATATTTGACCAGTCAGCCGGTTATTCTCCAGCTACATGGAAGACCTCATACATCATTCCTTTGCATAAATCTGGTAAAAGATCGAATATAACTAATTATCGAGAAATCGCAAAGTTAAGCGCACCAAGTATTCGAAAATATAATATCTCATCAAATTGCGCGTAAAGCGTATGCAGGTATACTATATCTTGTTCAACATGGCTTTTGCGCTGTGTCAACTACTACACAACTATTGAGCTTCGTCTTCCGTATTACTAATAACTTCAAATGCGGCATGCAAACGGATGTTATCTACACGGATTTTGCTAAGGCGTGTGATGTGGTGAATCATAAGCTACTAATGTTAAAGTTGAAACTGTTTGAATTTCCACAAACTTTGTTGAAATGGATGGCCTCCTGCCTTCAAGGCCGCACTCAGATGGTGTTGCTGAACAATAGAAATTCAAGCTCATTTCCTGTCACCTCTGGTGTCCCTCATAGTAGCCACTTAGGACGTTTATTATTTTTAATTTTCACTGATGACCTACCCGCGCTTATACACAACTGTAACGCGCTTATGTTCGTAGATCACCTAGACATTTTTCTAAAAATTCAAAAATAGAGTGGATATGTTATTGCTTTAAAATGACCTGGAAAACGTAGTCACGTGGTGTAATTTTAACTGTCTGAAACTGAATCTTTCCAAATGCAATCAAATTACCTGCTCTTGTGCGAGCCACTTTAATGTCAATTATTCCATTGAAGGCCACTATTTGGTTTCCCTTTACCATATTGATGATCATGGATCACGGCTTACATCATACTGGGATTTATTAAACGGTGGGTTAGAGAATTTAAGGAGCCTCATGTAACGCGCATTCTATATACCTCTTTGGTCCGCTTTGAAAATATTGAAATATTGAAATATTGAAATATGCCTACCCTGTGTGGTGTCCTAACTACGGCTGTTATATGTACATATATCTCAAATCAACTTGGCCCAAAAGCAATATACCGGGACAATTTTCACAACTTACCATCTTATGTTCACCGCTTGGAACTTACCAATCTTCGATCTGTAACTCGTCGGAGAATTATGCTGAATGCTATTTTTATTCCTGAACTGTTCATATAGACTATGGTCACATAGACAACCCTTGGTGACAAAATTGGTTTTAGAGATATAAATTAAAATTAAAAACATGTACATATACAATATTTTAAGTTGAAATAAAATCCCTAATAGCTACATATATGCTTCTAGAATAGCTTTTTAAAAATAATATATATTCCCATAAAAATTTTCCCAAGTTTGATAGCTTAAATAGAAAAATATAGATCTATAAAATTATTGAATTATGTACATTATTTAACCAATTAAATTACTACTGGTTTACTTTATGAAGGATTGGCTAAAGGCTAAACTATTTGGCTAAACTATTATACAAAACTTCGATACGAGCGTTTGTACATGTTTTGCATATGCATCGTTTTGCATATGCACCGAATATAAATATGGCGATGTGCGAGCATTGTGTCGTCAGGCAAAGCCTAAAATCTATGCTTGCCGGCTCCACCAAGCAACGTCACCGTAACTTTATCTCATCGGTATATTTTCGAATAGTACCGACAGCAGCATCCTTCCATCCTACGCGCCGCCATATCAAAGATGGAGTCTCGGACGCAATTTCACCTACATGTTATCCGCAAAATTCACTTTAATATCTTTTCAATCCGCAATCACCACAATGCTCCTGCATGGCTGATAGACCAACTGCAGGCAAGCAACAGAAAGTCCAGCCTCATCTTCAGGGAGACGTATTGGAAAGGTTTTTGTTCTCCTTTTAAAGAAGGTAAAAGAAACATCGCATAAGAGGTCTACAACAACAAAAATACACGTTTACAAATATGATATCCATAAATCTCGCTAATAACCAATCCTCGGCAATGTTGGAAATGCAAATTGCTCGTGTCATATGCCCCTCGTAAAATCTAAAGATAGGCAGATCGAAGGAGCTCCATGGCAAAGAACGAGTTCATTCCAGATGCTGCATAAGTTACGAAATTGGATTCCGGTTGTGCTGGTTCTGTTGGTGCACTACACCATATGCAATGCCACACCGGCGGCTTAGCTTATGAGATACGGAGGTGCGCATTGTTTAAACTCGTTGATGGCTGGAACCAACATCACAACCTCTAGTTGTTCGCTCTGGCATTCCTTTCGCTGTACGATATATAATAATAATGCATGCGTTTATCCACGCATTTTTTATGCGATGCCACGTTTGCACAGGAGTCTGTGCTCGTCCAACAGCGATAGATAAGACGCGACTGTTTATGGAGTTAACGGAGTTCAGTGTTTGATGCACTTATGCAAACCTTGTTTTCATCATATAGCATTGGCGAGATTAATCAACAAGAATCTGCACTCATCGAAAAGTCAACAAAAGCAACGTGAACAGGTATTTCATTTTAAATGATTATAAATATCATAACTCTAATGAAACGACCAAAATTCTGGCCATCGCACCTGGAAAGTGTTAAAGAATACAACAACATACATATGTAAGTATCTATACAAGAGAAATAACATTGTATAACCCTCGTGTGTAGGAACTGAAAATGCTCTTGTAACAACAAATACCATAAACTTTTATTATTGAGATATAATAAGAGATAACTTGCTAAAAAGTTAAAAATTAAAAAACTTAAAAGTTAAATTAAAAAAACTAGTAAACTTGGCACCCAGCTTTTTCGATATAATTTTAATTGCCAATCAGCGATTTTTAAACGACTTGAGATTTAGTGACGATTTCGAAAAAAGTTATGTTCCCGACCAGGCGCATACATGATGCGTATTTAAAGCTCTTGTTATCACTCATAAACTCATTGGTTCGAAGTTAACTGGTTTCATATGATGGAAAAATCTCTCTCAATTCGGGAAGCATTTTACCTTGAACCTCTTTTACTAGGTTTCCTTCTCAGTAGGAGAATTGGAAACATGTGACACACAAACTGTTCAAACAACCACTAGCACCACTAACGGACTAGGAATTCCCATAGAACCTACTCCTTTGAAAATATTTTCAGGTCCTGCTAAATTTTTGGCTTAGATACTCTTTGGCTAAGCAAAAAATCACTGTGGTTTTACTAAAGGGCATAAAAGAAGGGGATGATGAATTATTATTTCTTCGAAGAAAAGTTGAAGAAAGTTTTATATTCCATATTTAATCTTTAAAAGTATACCCCTTTATAGTATACCCCTTTATATATACCCCTTTATAAGTACCCTTTTATAGTATACCCCATGATTTAATTACACCTTATTAAATTTGTATATCTATGTATGTAACATAAACTAATAACCACATGCCTTAGCTTAAGCACTAAAATAAAATAAAATAAAATAACCCAATAAGCTCAACATCCCAGGAGAATCTCCAAATAATTTCAAAAATCTGCTCAACACCTACCTCACGAAAGCGAATTAAACAACTAGGTTACATTTTCATCTCTCATATGTATATTTTGTTAAGAATTTAAAGGAAGCTAATTAGCGATATATGCATACAAGTGCTCTTATTATTAGATTTAAGATTAGTTTGGAAACAAGTATAAATTGAACTGAAATAAAGCAAAAAATAAGCAATTAATTTCTTGTGTTATATACAATAACTTAATTCTTAGGTTCTTCAAAGTGTGTTGTGTTTGTACACAACACAAGGTTGTATGTCGGATACTCCTATTTCTCCACTTCTGTATTGAAATTCTATAATTGGGTCAATAAACTACCTCGCAAGTTGTCATGATCAATAAATTCATTTTCCTTTTTAATATCAAAACGAACCCTTCAAATACAAATGAATAACCTTTTTATGAACATTAACAAGTCTGGCAACTATTCTTTCTATGTAAATTCATTTGATACCGATGTCGATGTGTTCGACAGGAGGGTAAGCAAGAAGATAGACTGAGGAACGGATGTATGAATTAAATGGGTTGAAATGGAATCAGAATAAAGAGAACTTGAACCACGAGAATCATCTGTTTTATATGGTCAGGAGATTTTAAAAGATAACAAAGACATAGTTTACTGTGTTTTGCATACGAACATCCAGTATACACTGATTTGTGGCAGTGCGCGCTGATCATGACAAGATCTGTTACTTAATGACAGCGGTGATGTTCCCATCCGCTAATCAAACTCATGTATTTGAGTTTAATCATTTAATTTAATCATCCTATCCTGTAGAATCGAATACATGACTTTTTCGTTAATACCTTAATTTCAATGGTATAATCATTATTCTACTAAGCAGTTTTATTAAGCAGAAGAAGTGAATCTGAATGAATTCCATTTGAATTCGTAAAATATTATATATTCTATCACCTGGAATTGGTAGGAGGTTTATTGATGGATGTGGACTGACGTAGTTTTAATGTGGATATTGTTATTTATTCTTTTTACAAAATAGTATTGAGACTGAAAAGTTTTCGGTGAACTGTGTCGATTCGGATGGAGCAATCAGAAGGAGTGTAGGAAGTGGGAAAAAACCTGAAATTTATTTTTAATAATCAATTTTTAATCGTTTACTCTCTCGTTTTACACGCATTTTTTTACACGGTTTCGAAACAACACAGTCAAAAATCTGGAACCGAACCTCTTTTTTTACACGATCTCATTTTTTCTACACGATTTTCAAAATACACGATTTCCTTTTGAAACTCTACACAACTTCCACTCTTGAATGAATGTAAATGACACAAGTTACAAGATTTTGTTGCTTCTGTACTTTCTTCATTTATTTGCCTTGAATAAATAATTTTCGGTGCAATCTGAAGCAAATGATTATACGCCGTTAGCACCGCGGAATGGCCAGAATGCGTCAAAACTGAAAATGGAAAACTGAATGGAAAACTCGATAATGGAAGCAACAATTGTGCGATTTGAAATTGTAACTTTGTCCCAAGGAATTGGTGGTAAAACCTTTGACAATTTCCAACCGGCGGACATCGATGAATTACTAATTGAGAGGCCCTTTGAGGGATAATGATCTAAATGACATGATAACAGTTCGAGGTAAAGGTGGAAACCATGGAAGCGAAGACGAAGATGAAGACGAAATACCATAATTAACAGCTGAATTCGCGAGAGTTTGAAATTTGGCGCAAGTATGGAAGAACATTTTGTCACCCATGATCCCAACCCAGAGCGTTCCTCAGACATTTCAAAGTAATTTGCAGATGTGTATGGCCGGGTATCTTGAAATGTATAAGGACCTTATAAAGCCAAAAACCCAGCAACCTATTACAAATTTCTTTAAAAACGAAACAACGACGTCGACGTTTCGCTCGATTTAAGGTGGATTTCAATATATCCAGTGATTTAAATCAAGACTATTTGAACTAAAAAAATAATTAAGTATGTAATTTAAGTAATTGCCTGTATTATTTTTTGTAGTCTTAATCGTATTCTTTTTTTATAGTATTTTTAAATACATGCAAGTATTTAAATACGAATAAATTTAGTTTCCAAAAATTCTCTTCGTTTTCTTTTTTACACGATTTTCCAAAGAAAATTTAGCAGTTTTTTGAAACAACACGGTTTTTCTTATTTGCGGAACGAATCCTCTGTTTTTCCATAAGCTATGTATATTTTTTTACACGATTTTTTTTGCACGGCTCATCGCTGGAACGTATCTACCGTGTAAAACTAGAGTTGGGTGTATATAATTAATTGCGAACTAATGTATGTATATAAATAGTGTTTGATTCGCCAAACTTAAACGGTCACTAAACAAGCTAATTGAATAGACAGAAAAGATAAAGAAATTACTTTTTGTAGAGGACGCTTACTGGTTTAAGATTTTGCTTCAACTTCTCATACATAGATGAAGACGTGACCTTTTTAGAAATGTGTACAAGTATATTCCTGATCAGCGTCACCACAAATGAATGGTATCAAATTTCTACCATTGCTATTTGGCGATAAAAAACCGAAAAGAAAAACCGTCATCAAAGCCAGCTTTTTTGAAGGGCTTGTAATCGAAGTATCATGGATAGGATAAGCTTACTTTTACTTAATATTTATATGTTTCAAGTTATTTTAATATTTGCAGGTATTGGCAAAGCTCAATATATCTTCTTCTATATCACCATATTTTTATATTAATTATCTACCGATTTTCTTACAATATTTAGTGCAGATCCTTGATTATATTGCCATCTCTCCTTAGAGATACTCTCTCCATGCAGCTATGCACCCGTATGGTACATAAGATTCCACTAATTTACAGTGATACTTCATACAAATGTTGCTCAAATATAATCTTGACATCGGAAAATGTTCTATACTTTGGCACTATTTTATTATCGACTCGGGATAGACACACAATTTCCATATCCTTTTCTACTAGTAATGAACATGTCACTATAGTACGTAAAATAGAAGTTATGTCTTTCACTATATGATTTTTGATTTAAGAAAAAGTTAGTCGAACAAGAAAGTACACACGTTCAGTGCTAAATCCACCCCTTGAAAGACTGACCTTTTCCATTTCCCTGGAGAAAAAGGTGAAATATGTATTTCGAGGTAACTCTGCAGCATAAAATATTAAATAACGTTGAGCAATCAAGGATGAAGAAGCTATAATAGTTATTCAACTTCGACCGTTCTGAATGCCGAGAAAACGCAGTACTTACGCAATATTATTATTGCTGGATTAAGTTGTTAGATGCAAGCTTTCAATGTGCTGACCAGTTATTTTTATTGCATTTGGTGATTGGAATGTTATACGAACAGGGATTTACTTCAACATTTATTTATGGTTTGAAGTTAGAAGGATGAAGAAGAGGACCATCAAGGATGGGGAATAATGGATGAGGAGGTTTTGAATGCTTATGAATGTGTTCTGTTCGGCCTGTTTTGTGACCCCTGATAAATTAAAATAGGCTGAGTGTATTATGTGAATAGCTTATTCATAGATTTGGTTTATTAGAGAAATTTTGTAAAAATATTATAGACCTATGTAAATACATTAATAAATTTGAAAGCCTTCCTAATAATTTAAATACGCCTATAAAAAAACCATATAAACATGTATGTACACAGATTTTGTATTAAAGTAAATACATTTATTGAAACAATTAAATTAAACCGCACATCGTGATTTTGTTTCAGATACGTTTAAACAACTTTGCTCAGCTTTTCTTTTTCTTACTTGCAAAATCCATCCAAAGTAAAGTCAGTCATACACTAAAACTTTAATTCAAATATACCTATTTACACTATTATTAATAATTATTCATTCAAAATACGCACCTTTAATGGTGAAGTTATTATCTTTGAAGTTCGACAAGTCCCGCTTATACTCGTACGAGCCAATGAGTCGAAAATATCATAAATGAATTTCATATTGTATAAATAAGGTATTGTAAAAATTAGTCAAAATGACATTACTTATGTGAATGTAAAATTAATTTCTTTTATTAGTGCATATCAGCAAAATAACTAGGAATTCTAAATTACTATTGCTTTTTAAGAGCAATACTCTTAAATACTCTTATACAATAAAAGTCCAGTAATTTTATTTGAGGTGTAATTTTGAGTCGACAATTAAATTCCGTTTGCGCATTAGTGGCTTCACACATACATATTTATAAACATTTATATTAGTTAAAGGCGCGGGTAACACGAGTAGGACGGCTGTCAATGTTTTGTAATCTAGCTAAAATTCAATACATTGATAGTTCGGTTGTTTACAAGCATGTAGAGACATTTTTGTGTATCAAAAATAGCGAATAAATGGTGATGGAAAACAATTACAACTACCGATCGTGAGCTCCTGTATTGAATGTAAACCAAATGTTTCCGCATCGAACAATTAATCGATACAACGAAACTTGTACTGGTTCGTGGTCCTTCGTGGTGATCGGAAAACAATGACTAAAGTAGAAAGGGTTCGAAAAGTTAAAAAGAGAATAGAGCAAAATCCGACTAACGAACTGAACGTGTCGCATTGGAGCATCCACAAAATACAAAAATTAGCTTCAAGTCCAAGCAGACACAAGGGTCGACGGAAGGTCAATAAAGCGACAGGGTTGAAGTGTTTGGTACTGAGTGGCGGAATTCCGAACATTGTCTTCTCTGATGAGAAAATGTTCACCATTAAAAATTTTTAAAACACAAAACGATGGTATATGGTTATATGAGAGATCACACGAGAATTTGAATACTTGTTGTGCAGACGAGACGTCATTTGCTCATTCAACTGAACGTGTCGACTGATGTAACGGCCGTTAGTCACTCTCCGCACGCATTTTGTTAGCCCAGCGCAATAGTGAATGCCACCGTCTACTGTGAAAGAGTCTTGGAACTGTTCTAAAAGCAGACAAATATTTCGGTCCAACCGCACTCCATTCTCACCATCACAAAAAGCGCATCAACCAACAATGTCCAGTAATACTGACATGAATTCCGTTAACATTTTTAAATAGGCTATTTATTTTGGTAGCCAAAGATATATCGAGGAAATACGAAAGTTTGAAGAAGAATATATCTGAAAAACACCTCATACGAGCATCGTACGATTCGTTTCTCACCGTTTGAATGACAATATCCCTGCAAAAGGAGAGCGTATCGGGCGATGAGCATACGCTTATTTTATTGAATATTTTGCGATAATTTTTCCGTTCACTTATCCAAACAGATATATTTTTCATCTGTAGGATAATATTGAAAATCATCCAAGAGTTGTTCAGATATAGCCAGGGATATAGGCAGGGAATATACCTTGTTGTATGGGCGCCAGACCCGATTATCCCATTTTACTGATATTTTATCCTCGTACATGACGGAAGTTGTTTTGCTTTCGGCGAAAATAGAGGATTTAAAAAATTTGCCGATTTTTGCGATATCTGTATCGGTATCTAATGCAGAAGTTCTTCTGGAGATACCTGTTAGGGAGGGCAATTAAAGGCTGCAGTCTGCTTTCTGTTTCGGCGATAAATGGTCGGGCAGCTTAAGACTTTTTAACATAAAGTGCAAAATGGGATTATGTAGAATCTCTTCCAAATCTAGTTGTCGTAGCAACTTACGAAAATTTGCGTATCAGTTTCTTCACGTAGGACAAGTTTTAGCAAATTTAAATGAATATAAACATATTTGGTTTTGCTCATCATTAACGATGAGCAATATAAGGTTAAACAATCTGCCGCATTAGTAATAGAAAATAAAGAAGTGCAAAATATTGACTTTGACCGAGATATTTCCGACTTTGTAGCTCTTAAATATCGAAAAAAAACTTTTTTAAGAGTATGTTAATATATATATATATATATTATACAATATATATATTATTATATATATATATTGTATATATATATATATATTGTATATTGTATATATATATATATTGTATATTGTATATATATTGTAATATATATATTATTATATATATATAATAATATATTAACATATACTATATAGCAAAATAAATGTCTTTAAAACATTTCAGACAACATTTGAGCTGTTATTTTTGAAAGTGGAATAAGTCCATTTTTTCATGTATCGAGATATTTAAAGGTTTGCGTTTGAATCAATTTAAAAATATTGGCAACCGTTAATCAATCCGAGTGATGTTTTCAATACTACACACCTATTAAATTTTATTATGAAATAATAATTATTAAAAATATTTCAAAAAATAGGGGATTTTTTAAGCTCCAAATGGACTTATACCACTTTCAAAAATAACTTTTTTGCGATAAGATTTTTGTTGTTATATTTGAAAGTGGAATAAGTCCAATTTTTCATGCATTAGAATATTTAAGGGTTTTCATTTGAATAAATTTAAAAATATTGTCAAAAGCTAATCAATTTGAATGATGTTTTTAACACTTTTTAATTTTGTTTGTTTTGTTGATGTAATAATAATTAAAATTATCTAATAAATAAACGATATTTTTATCTCCGAATGGTCTTGTACCACATTCAAAAATAATAAATTGAATATATGATTATAAATATGGATAGAATGTGTCTATATCTTACTAAAACTACCCTTTACTCATTTTTTTTTAAAATGGACTTATTCCACTTTCACAAAAATAACAGCTCATTTATAGCTTTAATTCTTAGCTCTTAGCAAAGACAATATAATACAATACAATACAATATAAGACAATATAATAGAATACCGCTCTCTCGACAACAACAAGTATATGAATGACGACAACAGCGTTCTTTACGGAACCAGAAACGAGATTTTTTGTGTTTTTATTTTTACTGATGTTTCAGCCCCTTTTTGTGACTTGATTGATTTTGATTTTGGCTACTATTTGAATAGTGATTTTGGTTTTTTATTTGGATAATTTGGCAATTTATTTATTATTTATATTATAATCGGTAATATGTAATTAATAATAATTAATTAATAATATATTATACAAAAATGTATACATTGTACAAAACAAAGTCCAAATCCCATCGGTTTGAGGAAAATAATGAATGTTGTTCTCACAGATTTAGTGTTTTAGATCGTTTGATAACCATATTACACCGTAAGCATCGTTCTTGGTCATATTTTAAAAACAAATAATCAAAAAAATCCAAACTTCAAATACTGAATCATAAATAAATGTCATTTAATATTTGAAGATTTCATTTTTTATTGTTGTTTCTACTGATATAGGGCCTCTAAAAGTTTGTTATGCCACCACTCTTTGTTGTTATAATTAAAACACGATGTTCTACATTCTGATGGCAACTGCATTGATTCTTTACACTCATTTGTAGCAAACGCGCTCTCTTTTGTGCTCACTTTCTTGCAAGTTGCAGCTCTTACTCTCACAACTTGATATATTACTCTCACAACTTGATCTTTCGCTCTCACAATATGTTAATTTTACTCTCCCAAAGCTTCAGATGGGATTTTCCGAAAATCCCAATTGAATTTTAGCTGCTCGGTTGTTTTGTATGGAGTGAGACATCTTTGTATTATATTGTCTTTGCTCTTAGTCTTTAACTCTCATCTTTATATTTAATAAAGTGATACTTAAAACGTATTGGACGGTTTTATTAAGATTATACGAAAAGTTTTGCAAAATTTGTCCCATGGCCATTCTCAAATTTAAAACAAGAAAATATTTTATAGCTTAACTTGAATATTTAATTTTACTAGTAATCGCCCGTGGTCGAATAGCGACCAATAGCAATTCCATTTTTGAATTAATTATTTTTATTCAATGAAACATATTACATTATAATAATAATTTAAAAAAATCAAATTGGAAAAAGCAATTTTTTCCTTTTTTTCACAAGAGTAATTTTAATTATTATGAATTAAAATCAAATATGTATAACGTGTTTCCGACTTAACGGATAGCACATTCAATGCTTCCAACCCTGTTAAGTGTCAACTCTGAAATCAGGTGTTTCTGAAGTGTGAATTTGATTTTGAAATTCTATTGGATATCCTCGTTATTGAAATTCTATCTGTTTATGTTGAAGATTAAAGCCATGAAGATGAAAGCCATGCCTTAATGAACAAACGAACAAATGGAGGGAAAGGAAGCAACAAATTTGCCCCTACACAAAATGTGCCCCTATTATGAGAAGCTAGCGGTGCTATTTCACATTAAAAAGTGAACTAATGTTAGATATATCAGTGGAAGAAGTTATATTACTTACGAATTCTGATTTAGAGGAGGACATCAGAGAGATAACATCACCGCCTTCAGCCGAAACACCGCCGCGCGCCGGTTGAAACGCCAACACTTTCACGGCGAACGCTTGGTAATAATTCAAAAGAGTGTACCGAGGTACAGCCTTGCTGAGCTTGCTGCGCTCCAGAAAAAAAGAATATGTACTACGAACAGAGATTAGGCATTGAGCAATAGAAAATCGATATAGAAAAGCAAAGAATGCTACAGGAGTTAGATCTAAGGAAAATGGAACTCGAAGAAAAGGAGGGACTTGCAGTGTGGGAACTGAAACATAAATATAACAAAGAATAGTATAGTCAGTTACAAACTGCACTGCACTACACTGTCTTTCTACTTATTTGAGTTCTTTTATTTGTTTTCATTAATTCAAATAACCATTCATTCAAATAATTTGTTCTTGGTGTTTGTTGATTTTCCGACGAGGTCAGGTTATTGTGGTCCTTTTTGCTGCGTTTTCCATTAATTTTTTTAGCATCTCGGGCGGTATATCGATGCTTTCGGCACGAATGTTTGCCTTGAGCGCGTCAATGGTCTGAGGCTACCTAGCGTACACTTTCAAGCGTACCTAGCGTGCTTTTCAAATACCCCCACAAAAAGAAGTCCAGACGGGTAAAATCTGGAGATCTGGAGCCAGTCAATGTCGCCATTTATTGACAACACACGTCCGAGGAATTTTCGTTCCAAAACTGCTTTGTTCCGCCTCAACCATTCGGACGGCTGTGTAGCCATATTGCAAATGACGTGGACAGTCTGTCAGCAATATCCTTTGAGTCAATTGCACATTAAACGGAAACAAATGCAAATCATCCTTCAAAATGCGCCGCAAAGTGGTTTCACTGACACCAAAATGCTGAGCGTGGTACGATACGACACATGCGTTCTCGGTAACACTCTCTTACTGCTTCAACCAGTTCATCGAAACTTCTTAGGCGTTGATGAACGGCGTGTCGACTATCTCCCACTGTACCGTGCTCCACAAAATTCAACACAAAACGGTGAATAGATTGTCAGACGGTGCTTCTTGGCCACGATATTTTCTACGATATACACATTGACTTAACACAACTGAACGACTATTTTCAATGTACTACTTCGGCACGTTTCGTGTGAAGCAATTCATGGTTAAACTTGTACTGAATTGACGTTTCAGAAACATGTTTACTCAAGTTAATCGGTAAATGTAAAATTTATTTAATGTTTACATACAGACATACAGATGGCATGTATATTGAAAACTCTTTCCGTTATCCTTGTCAATCTTTTTCTGTTATCTTTATCATTAGATATAAGATGGGTAAATAAAGTTGAAAATAGTCAAATGCTCTGCGACACTTATAGCCTTATCATGTATCTTTTCGCGTTGCGTTTATTTCGCATTTTGTTTTGTGCTTTTCGTATTTTTGGAAGAGTTGAGATAGGAAAATCTGTAAACCTCTCAAACGCAATCAAAACGCGAAATCAAACTCAAACGCAGTTTTGTTGGTAATTTACATGCTTTGCAGACTTCACTACGTTTTTCTGGCATGATGGATGAGCTATTTCGTGGAAAAAGTCTCTCAAACCAGACGATTGCAAAATGCTCGCGTTTGGTGTGATTCTGAACAGTGGCCCATACAATTTTTTTTATTCACGGCGCCACCTTCTCAAAAGATCAGGGTTCGGAAATGCTCGCTCTTGCTCGCTCTTTTCCGCTCCAGCTCGCTCTTTCAAGCTCAAAAGAGCATTTATTTTCAGGAGCGCGAGCGAGCGAGCAGGAGCTGCAAAAAAAGGAGCGCTGAAGCTGAGCTGTTTCTGAGCTGATGGTAGGTAGCAAGTAAATAATTTGTTCAATATTTATAATTGAAACAAGTCAAAGGCAATAAAAAAACTTTGTCAAATATTTATTATTTTTTAGCACTCTGAACATTTTTATAAGCTCTGGTGAAGAATTAGGTCCAAATTGCCAAATTTCAAAGAATCGCTAAAAAGAGGTAATGGTTTATTGCTGTTTATTGTCTTCGTTTTTCATGTGGATGTAGCTACCGTTTCCACGAATAGCCAGGTACTTATTAATACAATATATATACATAAGTATATATGTATGTATACTTTACGAATATAACACATACTCTCACATACGCAAGGAACTTTTTATCAGCGAAGTGCCATTTACAATTGACAGGTCATCATGATTTTTTTACCTAACGCGTTGTTTTTCAAAAAACGCATCTAAAAAATGCAAATTTCAAACGCATGCACATGCCTGAAGAATTCCATCGCAGGCTGAAATTGTAAGTATTTATATATGAAATAACCCTTTGGCAAATTCTATGTAGATTACGGTATTCCTGCATTAGATGCTTCGTTCAGAAAACAATGATGAATGAAATTAAGGCAATGAACAGCAATAAACCATTTTTAAGCGATTCTTTGAAATTTGGCAATTCGGAACTAATTCTTCACCAGAGCTTATAAAAAAATGTTCAGAGTGTTAAAAAATAAGAAATACATATTTCACAAAGATTTTTTTATTGTCTTTGACTTGTTTCAATTATAAATATTGAACAAATTATTTACTTGCTACCTACCATCAGCTCAGAAACAGCTCAGCTTCAGCGCTCCTTTTTTTGCAGCTCCTGCTCGCTCGCTCGCGCTCCTGAAAATAAATGCTCTTTTGAGCTTGAAAGAGCGAGCTGGAGCGGAAAAGAGCGAGCAAGAGCGAGCATTTCCGAACCCTGATCTTTTGAGAAGGTGGCGCCGTGAATAAAAAAAATTGTATGAGACACTGTTCAGAACCACACCAAACGCGAGCATTTTGCAATCGTCTGGTTTGAGAGACTTTTTCCACGAAATAGCTCATCCATCATGCCAGAAAAACGTAGTGAAGTCTGCAAAGCATGTAAATTACCAACAAAACTGCGTTTGTGTTTGGTTTCGCGTTTTGATTGCGTTTGAGAGGTTTACAGATTTTCCTATCTAAATTCGGAACAAATGCAGATCAGCTGCCAAGCTCAGATTTTTTTTTCTTTTTTTTTACCGTTATTTGAGACCGTTATAACCGGAAGTGGCCATGTTTTTTCGGGGGCTGGTCAGCCATCTTGGATTTATGACCGTTTGAAGGTCAAATAAATGGTACTAATAAAAGGCACTTATTTCATAAACTAAGTAAGCTAACGGAACAATCGAAGTACTGTTGGAAAGGTATTTTTAATACCTTTCCTTTATGTAATACACATTTTTATCCATAACATGGCTGTGAAGGAGCTTGTTCTTCTACCTTTAAAATGGTGTATAATATGTTATACTTACTATTGTATTACATTTACCTTTACTTTACTTTAGCTTTACCTTTAAAAATTTCAATTACAATTCTGCCTGCGCCGCTCTAATGGAAAACATTTGAAATTAAAAAATTTTGATGAAAAATCGCGTGAAATTTTTTTGTTAAGTTAGAGCGCCGCAGTCAAAAAATTTTTTAATTTCAAATGTTCTTTCTGTATTTACACTTGTTTGTTTAAAGAAAGAAAAAAGTAAAGCTAAAGTAATGTAATACAATAGTAAGTATAACATATTATATAACATTTTAAAAGTAAAAGAACAAGCTTTCCATAACTGTAATTTGTTTTATACCTTAATGTGTCCGTTTGGAAGAAATAAATTCTTGTTTCAAGGTCAACTTGTCACATTTTTCTAAAAATTAATATAATTCCTTCACAGCCATGTTATGGACAAAAATGTGTATTACATAAATGAAACGCATTAGAAATACCTCTCCAACAGTACGTCGCTAGTTCCGCTAGCTCTCTTAGTTTATGAGATAAATGACTTTCATTAAACCATTAATTTGTCCTTTAAACGGTCACAAATCCAAGATGGCTGACCAGCCCCCTATAGAAGCCAGCCACTTCAGTTCCTGATGGTCCTATCTAACGGTAAAAAAAAGATGAACAAAATCTGAGCTTGGCAGCTATTCTGCATTTATGCCCTAAATTCTTCCAAAAATACGAAAAGCACAAAATAACAGCCTTATCATGTATTTTTAAACGCAAACTCAAACGCGACTCGAACGCAGACCGTTTCAAATGGTATGATGGAACTTTTTCGAGTAGACTGCGTATGAGTTTTGAGGAGAACACAAACTTTACGTAGCCTTGCAGACTTCCCCTGTTTGCAGAGCACATAGAGTTACCATGTATGAAGCGTTTTTAGCATTTTTACAAGTATTTTTAGGAATCCCAATGAATTAGTGCTATAACTGATGTATGGCAACAATTTTTACAACAAAAGCAAATCTGATAACGCGCACACAATGTTTACATACTGATATTGTGTTTATTATCGTTTGCTCTTTATGTGAGAGTGAATATAGCAGCAATATTCCTCGGGCGACTACTTTCGCAGCGTCATAGCGTGGAACAAAATAAGGGGATACTCAGAAGAGGTACAATTCGGATCTTTTACTTATCTTTTGAGAAAGTGGCGCCGTGAATAAAAAAAATTGTATGAGCCACTGTTCAGAATCACACCAAACGCGAGCATTTAGCAATCGTCTGGTTTGAGAGACTTTTTCCAGGAAATAGCTCATCCATCATGCCAGAAAAACGTAATGAAGTCTGCAAAGCATGTAAATTACCAACAAAACTGCGTTTGCATTTGGTTTCGCGTTTTGATTGCGTTTCAGAGGTTTACAGATGTTCCTATCTCAATTCTTCCAAAAATACGAAAAGCACAAAACAAAACGCGAAATAAACGCAACGCGAAAAGATACATGATAATAAGGCTGGCAGTCTAATCGAGAAAGTTCCATCATACCATTTGAAACGCATTGCGTTTGAGTCGCGTTTGAGTTTGCGTTTGCGTTTAAAAATACATGATAAGGCTGTTAATAACAGCGTGTACATCTTCATAAAGCTCATCAAGCAAATTGTCTGTTTCATAACAAATTGTCTATAGTAATGAATACTTTGTCTTCGCTAAAGAGATCTCTATCAACAGAACATTTGTTCTTACTCCGCTGAACTTTCTTTAATTTAACTTCAAACAGCGTTATTTGGTTCTTATTACTTATTATTAAATGGTTTACTATTAGATTTCAGACTTTTTGGGGTATTTTATTGAATAATAGCATTGTGTTTTTAAAAATCATACGCTATCAAATTATCCAAATTTACTTTGAAAATCAGTCGTCGATTCAAGCAACTTATAGACGACTTCGTGATTTTATGACGCACATAATCGTACATCTGAACAAGCCATCCGTCGAACTGTGGTTAGATTTCATACCACATACTCTCTAAATGATGCAATAACTCCAACACGCCAAAGGAACATGCGCACTGATGAGAATATTGCCACTGTAAATGAAAGTGTGGAAGTAGATCCAAATTTATCAATTCGTCGTCGGGGGACGAAAATGGGGCTCTGTCCGTCCATCATGTGGAAAATTTTGCGCAAACATCTTGGCCTACACCCGTATAAGATCCAGCTGGTACAGGAATTAAAGCCACGAGACCATCATATGCGTCGTTCGTTCGCCGATTGGGCTCTAGAGCAGTTGGAAACAGGCCCGTTGATTTATCGCAAATTTGTGTTTACCGATGAGGCTAAGTGAGACGAATCCACAAGAGACTCTACAGGCTCCATTGCATCCAGAAAAATGCACCGTTTGGTGCAGTTTACATGCTGGTGGCATCATTGGAGACCGGAGCTCGTGTTACAGTCAATGGAGATCGTTACCGCACCATGATCAATGATTTTTTGTTTGAAAATATGGATGACATTGACCCAGACGAAATGTGGTTCCACTAGGATGGCGATACCTGCTATACGGCGACGGCAACCATCGACTTATTGAAATCAAAATTTGGCGATAATTTGATTTCGATAAATGGACCTGTCAATTGGCCTCCAAGGTCGTGCGATTTGACAACTCTCGACTATTTCCTGTGGAGTCACGTGAAGCATAAACCAGTATGCTGATAATAACAGGCCAACATTATCTGTGTTATTTGTGACATACGGCTAGCAGTACGCGAAAAAGTGACCCTTTTGAACTTTTTTTCGGAATTTTTTTTTTCCAAATTTGAACTTTGCATTTATTTTTTCAAAAACTGTTTGACATAGTAACCGAATTAAAAAAGGATATTAAGAAGCGGATATTTGGCTTTGAAAATCAGCAAGCAAAAGTTATCTAGGTTTAACCGTTTTTTGTTAATATTATTTTTTCGATATTAAGTCGGATTTTTATAAAATGGCCCCTCCTGCCAAAACGGGGGGAAATTGACCCCGCTCTCATACGGTTTTTTTCTTGTCTCGACCCATTCTACACGCCCTAGTCTTTTGAGCCCTCTTTCGCGAAACACCCTGTATATATAGTATATACATTAATAATACTGTTAGACAGATAGTCAATCTCAGGTGGACCGGATCCATTCTCGGCGTTGTGTTTTATGAAAAGTAGGTGCCTTAAGTGATAACTGTTCTAATTGTAATTGCGATACATCTTGAAACAGTAATATAAAGCAGACTGGCACGCAGTCGGTTGTACTAATGGCTAAATCATAGTATTAATAGTGACAAGATCATAGCAAAATAGTGCCAAAATTTCTGTAAACCTATGTACTACAACAAAAAGCAGAAAATCAAAAAGGAAAACAAGCGATGTGATAAGTCATGTTGGCATAATAAAAACACAAAGCGACTCCCATTTAGTAGTCGTCTGAGATAAACGTCTAGTCAATGTACAGTGGCTAGAATTGAAATAGCGACCAAAAATAGAACCATTGGTAGAATTTAAATGAAAGTCGGTACATATGTATGTTAACGTCCTTTAATACATTTGAAAGGTATTATTCATTCATTAGTCCATTCATTCAAAATATATTTGGGAAAATAAACTGGTATACCAGCATTATTTTTCATGAACATGTGTACATATGTGTTTCAAACATAATCTAAAAACATATCCAGGATGGTCCAAAAATATCTCAGATTTTTCACACATCTATAATTATACACAAAGTTTCTTCTGCAATTTCTTCAAGTTTTCACAGATTGTTTAACTACAATATTACCAATCTGAAAATGTTGGCCACTGTACGACGGCCGTGAAGGCTGTGCTTTAGAAAAGTCTGGTGCAACGATGGAATGTCAACACAACGCAAAATATGAAATTTAACACAGGTGCGGATCTCTAAAATACCTGTCGAATCAGCCTGGCATCGTCGGCGTAAACTGGCAGAAAAACCACTAATGTCTGATAGTTAACGAATACTTGTTTGTTTGTATTAATAGTAAAAACTATGATATGCATGCAAGTTATTTGTTTATTCATGTTTTAATTATACTTAACAACTCCAAGGAATACCTAAATGCTTTCACAAATTAAAAAACTCTACGCCGAATTTTTTCTTTGTCATATAACGCAAACATTTCAAGTATCTATGGATAGGGTAGACGGTTTTTTAAAACATGAGACTTTAATATAAAACTAATAATTGTTAGATTATCACAGGCCCCTTAATAATTATTTTTGTTAAGGACGTTTACTCAGTAGTCTTTTAATACCATTGAATGTACACAATGAGAGTTACCTATAACCTTTTGCCCATAAAACCGCATCTGTGTTCACATAATAACGGTTTAAAAAATTAATTTCTTAAGATAATCATACACTAGTGAAAAATGGAGGACAACCGCAAAGTCTTAAGCATGGCTACTGCGAACAAGTCTATTAAAATAAAAATCCTTTAAAATAAAAAAAATCAATCAAGTAATACGATATCAAGTAATATCGATTATCAATAGTAGGAACGAATTACAATAAACTGTTCAACTTGAGTTTTTTTTACAACACATCTTTCGCTTCTCTTAAATACTCAAACCTAACACTCTTTCGACTTCTTTTAATTTTACACCGACGACACCACAACATAAAACCGCCCGAAGTTAGAACTTTCACGAAAACTAAAGCGAAAACAGCAATAAAACTATGCTATAATTTTTTGAGTGTACTCGTAAATAGTCTTGGGCGGAATTTTTAATTCAAAATAAAACGCGTAAAGTAAATACATCTTCTATAAGAACGCAATTTCAATTTATAATGACACGAGGTTGTCTCGGTCTAGAAATTATAATTTATTAATCAACTGCTCCTAAAAGAGGGGATGCAACGACGGAGGAGTTCGAATTCCGCGGCATTTAGCACATCTGTTCGAAATTCAGATATGAAGAGCTGCAAATAAACGCACAAACATATTTAAGATGTGGAGACTGTAAATAGAGAAGGAGATAAAAATTATTTGGTGTGATTTTTGGGTGGCAATAGCTTGGAATATTAATCAAATAGTGCAACGTTGTTACAGGGATTGAATGATCTCCAGGGGATGTCTTTCTCCTTGTTATTCACAAATATGATATAGTACTTCCAAAAAGATATAATGAAAAGGTTTTCTATTAAATAAAACTTCGTTTGATTCTCAAATTTTTGCGTATTTACTATTTATTTTCGTCAATCCCACACTTCCTTATTACTTAACATCTTACACGTACAATGTATGTATACGAGGTCTGTTCAAAAAGTATCGTTCAAAGTAAGAGTTCAAAGCGAATTTTGAGTTTCCAACTCAACTTTTTCAACTTTTGTGGCGTTATGTGGGTACTCATATACCCTCACTTATGCTGACAAGTTCGGCCACTTTGAATGTTGAGTTCATTTTTGACAGCTAATTTGCTTGGACATGTTTTGGCTCGTCTTCGATTTTTGCCTATTCCATAAAATGGATCGAATAATCTGTATAAAATTTTGTGTGAAAAACAATGGCCCCCTGTACTTTTTGTTGTTCCCGAAACTGAAGAGGTCCATGAAACGACGACGATACACTATGATTGAGGAGATAAAGATGGCATCGAAGCAGGAGCTGAACAAGATCAGTGAAAATAATTTTTTGAAGTCCTTCGAGGATTGGAAAAACGTTGGTACAAGTGTATAATAACTCATGGGGATTACTTTGAAGGGGACCAAATAGATATTCATGAATAAATAAATATTTTTGAAAAAACACAAAAACTTTTTGAGCAGACCTCGTATGTATGTATATGGTAACTGGCATTTCGATATTTCCATTAAATAAATATGCGTTTAATTCTCAAAGTTTTGCGTACTTACTAGTTAACCTACAATATACATATGTATGTATGTATATAGTAACTCGTAATTCGACATTTTCTATCATATAAAATTATGATAATAACTGTTCGCAGTGCTTCTTATATACCCTCCGTGGCGTTATACAGAGGACTCATCGGACGACAGAAGACTCATGCAAAACGGTTAGATGAGGAAGTGGATCACATTGTGAAGAGATTGTGAATCTAGGTAATAATAACATAACTAATAAAGAAGCAATAAAAAAAGGAAAAACATATATACACTGCTAGAATACGCTATCTAACAATAATTCGTAAGCTATCTATAGCTTTATTATTACACATGGTTCTAAATTTAAAACTCAGGACAGATAGCCTAGATATACGTATGTATATGTATTATTCCAAAAGCATGACTAGGTTCCCAACAAAGTGTTTCCATTGTTCATTTATCGAACTTTTCAAGCAAACACTTGTTCTGTTTTAGATCCCGCCAGTTCTGGCCCCCTTTTGAGACGGTCTTCGCTCTTAATTGTCGTTATTGCCCAATTTTTTGAATTCATAGTTAGTTCAGGACTGTCTGCGTGGATTTGATGTTCGTTAGATGAGCTCAATAACTTTGTGTCTCCAACACACTCAAGATCTGGAATATTGGAAAAATAGTATGGAGAGCCAAGAAATGAAGGGAATCCGAGGAATGGATACGTTGGAGTACTGCCATTGACAAAAGGTGATGGTGTCATAGTCGGAAATCCAGCGGGACCTTTGTCTGAAGGCTAAAACAGAAAAGGAAAGGTTTCCATTGTGGTAGCAAGATTTCTTCAAAACAATGCGTTAATAATGTGCGTTCATATCCACTATGAGTATTTGATATGCTACAATAATTTAGTTCACCTTAGCTTGGGTTACATTGAAAAAGGGTGAAAAGTAAGGAAAATTCATTTCCTGGCGCCTTTGTATAAATTCCGATGGATGTGGCAGGCTAGTCATTACAGGTGTTGATAATTCCAATGATAACCGTCGGCCACGTCGTGAAGTAGGATTTGACCACAAATGAGTTCCCATGTGGACCTAAACAAATTTTGCAAAGTATGAAAATTCGAAGCATTATACTTTATATTTAATGTGGGTTTCGTTTTACATGTGATGATTACTTTGGGCGCAACCTACCTTTAAATTTCCCTTTGTGCTAAAGGCTTTCTGGCAGATACTACATTGGAATGGCTTATCGCCCGTATGAGTCCTCATATGAATTTGGAGCGCTGAACTCGAACTGAAATTTCGGCGACACACCTGGCAGAAATGCTTATTTGTTGAAGGAATGGAGCCGGAAGCTCCGACCGGCAACAATGTTTGTTGAAAGTCTACTGAAACTATTGGAAACTGAGGGACATCTAAGTTGTACAGAATGGATTCCGGTTCGTGAGGTAGAGAGGATACTAAAAGAAAAATAATACCAATATACATACATACATATGTCTTTCGGTTTCGATTTTTTGTTATTTCACTCAGGAACATACGTAGTTGCATCTTCATTAACGACTCTTTCGCGTCATCCTGGGAGCTATGTTTAAAGTGTTGTGGTGATATAACTGTTGCTCCCTGTTGAGTTTTAGTTGAAAACAGTTTGCGGTTCGTAATTGTATATGGTTCCAATTTAATGAACGACGTTTTAGCTGTGTTTTCATTTCGTTCGTGCCGATAAAAGGATTCTGAATATTTATTAGGATTCACTGCAGTAACTTCCCCATCTGGTGTTTTGGGTAACAAATTTGAATTGAGAGTAATCTAGAAAGAATGCAAAAATAAGAATACATCATGAAGAATTAAAAAAGGTTTCTGTATATATTGTTATATGTGTTTATATGTACATTCTGTACATATAAATATATGTATTTAGATATGTACATATAGATGTATGTATTCATATGTATAAATTTAATCTATATAAACATATAAAATTCCACATCACTTAGAAAACTAAAATTTTTCACAGATGTTCGCCATTTTTTTGCAAAAAATTCGATTGGGAGGAAATTTATATTTTTTTTTCCTAGATTGTGCTGATTAATTTGTCAGATTTTATTATGAAAAATTTAATAATTTAATAATTTAAAAATTTAGTAATTTAAAAATTTAATGATTTTTCATAATACATACTTTAATTTCGTTGAATTTGTTTGTAACTATTTTTTGTGGTGTTGTCTTTAGTTGTTTAGAAAATGAACATTAAAAATGCAATTAATGTTTCTGTGTCTCATTTAAAAACGGAGCAATGCACTCTCCAAAACAAAAAGGAGGTCGGACATACCATTCCCAATTCAAACTGCCAGTACCTCTGTTGGAGACGATGATTATCACAAAAAATGTTGTTTTTAAAGAAATATTCTCAAACAATATTTGAATCAAATACAAACAATCGATATTAATTGCGATTAATTTTTTACTTTTGATGCTTCAAAATAAATAAACCAAAAAAGTGTAAGATGAGAAAGTCCAAAAAACTTCGCAATTTTTTTTACGAAATAAATAAAAAATAATATATTAACTTCCTGGCGAAGACAGGCTTATATACTAGTATTGTAATAACTTACTTATATAAAAATTTTGAAACTAAGTCATACGCTTTATAGTTTACATAAAATATTAATGTTAAACATTTAATACATACATCTATTGATCCATTAGAAATTGAAGAATTTTGATTCTAGTTAAGTTAATTGAATTCGAGAAGGTAATGATACTATTAACATAGTTAAAGTCGGCACAAGCGCTCTTAAGTGGTTCGAGCTGGAAATAGGTTGTTCTACAGAAACTGAGCTCTTCTGGCTACACGGCGTACTACGTTAATATTGATATTAGACAGAAGATAAGGGTTGTCTATATGATCATAAAGTAGTTTAAGAACAAAAAATGCGTTCAGCATAATTCTCCGATGAGCTAAAGACGGAAGATTAATATGTTCCAATCGGTAATTATAAGATGGTAAGTTGTGCAATTGGTTTCGGTAGATATTGCGTGAGCCAAAGAGTAGAAGGTGCTTTTGGACTGACTCGATTTGAGATATATAACAGTTGTAGTTAGGACACCACATAGGCGAGGCGTACTCCAATATAGGGTGGACCAAAGAGGTATATAGAATCCGCGTTACATGCAGCTCCTTTAATTCTTTAGCCCACCGTAAATCCCAGTATGCTGTAAGCCTTATTAGTTATACGGTTGATGTGTATATGAAATCTGAGTTTTTGGTCCACAGTAATACCAAAATCATACATATGCTCAAAAGAATCCAAACAGTGGCCTCCAATAGAAGAGCTGACATTAATGTGGCCCGCACGAGAGAAGGTAATTTGTTTGCATTTGGAAAGATTCAGCTTCATACAGCTATAATTACACCACGTGAGTACGTTTTCCAGGTCATTTTAAAGCAATAACATATCCACTCTATTTTTGAATTTTTAGAAAAATGTCTAGGTGATCTACGAACATAAGCGCGTTACAGTTGTGTATAAGCGCGGGTAGGTCATCAGTGAAAATTAAAAATAATAAACGTCCTAAGTGGCTACTATGAGGGACACCAGAGGTGACAGGAAATGAGCTTGAATTTCTATTGTTCAGCAACACCATCTGAGTGCGGCCTTGAAGGCAGGAGGCCATCCATTTCAACAAAGTTTGTGGAAATTCAAACAGTTTCAACTTTAACATTAGTAGCTTATGATTCACCACATCACACGCCTTAGCAAAATCCGTGTAGATAACATCCGTTTGCATGCCGCATTTGAAGTTATTAGTAATACGGAAGACGAAGCTCAATAGTTGTGTAGTAGTTGACACAGCGCAAAAGCCATGTTGAACAAGATATAGTATACCTGCATACGCTTTACGCGCAATTTGATGAGATATTATTTTTTCGAATACTTTTGGTGCGCTTAACTTGGCAATTCCTCGATAATTGGTTATATTCGATCTTTTACCAGATTTATGCAAAGGAATGATGTATGAGGTCTTCCATGTAGCTGGAGAATAACCGGCTGACTGGTCAAGTAGACCTCTAATTTGGTCTTGGTTTGGTTTTTAACAATTCGTTCGCGCAGTATTTTAGGATGGAAGAAGGTAAATTATCTGGACCAGGGTTAAAGATAGATTTAAGATAAAAAGATCCAAACTCCATTTGTGAATCAGTTGAGCTAAAGAATATCGCAACGAATTCGAAAATTGAATCTTCATTGTCAGTTTGGTTGTCATCAAATTTCATCACGGATGGGAGAATATCACTTTTCAAGCATCAAAAGTACTTAAGATCACATTTTAGTTTGAGCTTCAGTCTTAATAAATAATTATTATGAGACTGCTTACAAGCTCTCTGATATCTATTTCGTATTGATGCATATTTAAGAAAGCCGTCCTTTGATGCAGAGATAAGTTAATTTTATAAAATTTTATTTTTAGATTTCTCAAGATGCGAACCTTCTTGGAAAACCATGTGGGATATATAGTAGATATCTTTCGTATGGGTACCGATAGTTTAAATCCGTCATGAAGAGTTTGGTATACTCGTATCGTTCAAGCCTAACTTCGAAGTGATGTGGTTTCGAATATCTTCAATGTAGTATTAGTAGCAAATCGGTAAGCGAAGATAGATTTTTCTTGGCTTAATCACTCTAGCTTCGTAAATGGCTCAATAACCTGAGCTGAGGTCCCAGCCTACAAGCTTCATAGACCAGTATCTATCGGGCCCGATGCAGAACTAAAGGATCTACCTAGAGTGTTGATTACAACTACCGTGGTTATTGTCCTGGAAGCTTCTGAACTATCAGAGTCATGCACAGAGGATTCGCAAAGCAGAATAAAAAATAAAAAGATTTCCAATGATTTACTAAAATCAAATGAAAAAATCCACTAATGAAATTGACACGATGGTCCAATTGACTAAGCAAGATAGGATAAGCCACAATCGAAGCACCACTTCGCTTAAAAATCAATAAATTCACAAAAATGTTCAGCATCCAAAAAAACAATGGCGATCGTGTAGTACTGCGAATGTAGTCCACTCGTATGTCGGGGTAAATTTAATATGGCGTTGCAAATATGGAATTGGTCTGAAGAACCTCAAGATATCAATATTAGAACTGAATACTTAATGCTTTGTATTTGATGCATTGCATTATAATATATGAACCTATTTTACGATCGAATCACATTTCGCTCTTATGCATATATACTAACTTACGACTATCATAAAACACAATTCCTTATCCAAATGCATACATATATTACACAGATGTTTATAGGAACAAAGCCTTAATTACAGTACGGCGTCTGTATTTGGTGTTTTTTAGCGACCGTCTGTCCGCAGTGTCCTTTGTAAGCACGTGTTACTTTATTACAGTCTTACGTAAATAGCCTCCATTTTCATATAAAATATGATCCTTTATGTGTGAACATTCTGTGGGATGCCAAAAATCGTGAAAGCTAAAATCTTTTTCTTTTAAGATATTGGACTTTATTATCTAAAGAATTAAGATAAATATCAATACTAATAGAATTATAAGAGAGGCGTGACCACTTATGTGATCTAGAGTTCTGTGGGAAATCTAGCATTCTTAATATCAAATGCTCAGTTTTGAAGTCCTCAAGATTCTGTTGAATTTGTTCTTCAAAGGTTCTTTTGACTTTGTTGTCGATTGAAGTTGTTCTTCTCACAAGTTTTCTGTATTTCAATATTCCTGGTATTTCAAAGAAAGTCCAAACAAAGTAACAAACAAGTAACAATTTCATACGCATTTTCGGAGGCGTTGACAAATCCATGTAGCTGCATTATATCCACTGTTTCTGCCATTACCCAACGTTACTAGTGATAGCCAAACCTATTAGATCAAATATCTTAGCGATACTAGACAATACTCTTTGTAGTTGTGGTTGTTTGAAGAAGGTTCAATTCCAAATGGAATTCGTCTTCCCGTGGGTTCCAATGTAGACCAAGAGTTTTTCATTATTGGACATCATGGTTGGACATCCATAGCCTTAAATGAAATCTCGCTCCTTCAACGCATCTACTCAATACTTTCACAATTAATACGCACTCGTCTATACGCACTCGTTTGCGCCTGACAGCAAATCGTCCATATAAAACTCGTTTCCGATGAGTAGTCCGCTTGTATTCATGGCATTTTTCATGGGTTTTCCTCTCCATACTATACTCTGATAGTTTTGATCTTCTTCGGTAATTTTGATCTACCGATACATTTTCTCTATGTCTGCAGTCAACACGTATTTCCAATTTCTCCATTTGATAATTATATCAAACAATTTCTTTTGCAGTATCTTGCAGTTGTATTTTGCAGTTGTCTTAGCTACCGCTTCGAATACAATTCGAAGGTTTGTAGTCAGACTATCTTGACGAACTACTGCTTGATGTGGAAGGTAATACCCCTTACCCCTGTTTTGGTGTTCTGCCTTAACCATGTGTCTTAAATCTTCATATATATATAATTTTGGGAAACAGGTCGCTGCCTATATCATGTCAATGCGATCGTTTCTATTGAAGTCTGTATCCTCTACTTTGTACTTCTTCCAATCCTCTTTATTGAACTTAACTGTTTGCTCTGGTAAAGATCTCATTAATTTTGACAATATTAGGAACTCTACCGTTAAATTGTAATTCCTGATAAAGCTTGGCTTAGTTCTTGTTACAGGTTTTGATTTTGATACTCTAACCGCCACGTTAATCCCGTCGTTATTTTTGTTTTGGCTAATAACAACATTTGTACCGCTTCCTCGGATATCATCGACCTCTGTGATGCTTGATGAATCAGTGCTCTTACCAAGAAATAATTACCATTTGCTTGATTAGATATTGCTTGTATTAATGCCGTGGGCAATATAATCATTGCTTTTTGCTACTCTTTTGTTATAATTTTTTGTCCTTGGTGTTTCTTTTGATTAATATTAGTATCAAGTGAAGTATTATGCATTTTTCACTTTATACAAGATAATGACGAAAAACCATTTTTATTATGTTGCGTGTTTTTGCCTTGAGCCTCCAGAGTCTGAAATTGCTGCTCCATAAATTGAATCACATCATCCGGGATTTGAATTTCACGTGGTTTTTTAACATGCTGCTCATATAACTGAATTCCTTCTTTATCAAATTTGCGTATTATCATATGTGCGAAAACTTTATCATTCGTTTCTTTGCCAAGGATATTCTTGATGATAAAGATGCATGCTTTAGATGTGTTATGTAGTGCTTTAGCACTTACTGTAGAAGCAGAATTCATTATTTTTATATCTAAAAGTCTATCAAGCTATCTTATAGCATTAACCCTCTTGTTTTCATATCGTCTTTTCCAAAGTTTCCCATCATTGAAATTGAACGATGTACTGATTGTAAGTTGGGAAATCGCTGACTTCCGAAATTGTTTCGAAGCTTCTATGTATTTTAGATGTTCCCTTGACATATTGAAGCACTTCACTTTCACTATCTTTTACAATTTTACCCAAATAAGCTAAGCTCTGGTAACGCTTCAGACCACACTGCCTAATATATGAGCTGTTATTTTTGAAAGTGGAATAAGTCCATTTTTTTAAAAAAATGAGTTAAGGGTAATTTTAGTAAGATATAGAAACATTCTATCCATATTTATAATCATATATTCAATTTATTATTTTTGAATGTGGTACAAGACCATTCGGAGATAAAAATATCGTTTATTTATTAGATAATTTTAATTATTATTACATTATAACAAAATTAAAAAGTGTTAAAAAACCCATTCAAATTGCTTAGCTTTTGACAATATTTTTAAATTTATTCAAATGAAAACCCTTAACCTTCCTGACCATTTCGTCGGTCTGTGAGACCGATGAATCACTGTTGTGTCAATTTCACGAAAACAAAAAATGCCACCTCCGTCATTCTCTCAGTATCTTCATTATTTGTCATTATACAACGTTTAGTGTAACAAGTACGTTTGAGTTGAAGTGTTGTACCGGTGATTGCTAATAATTCGGTCTGTGAGACCGACTTATAGTTAAGTGTTACATTTTCGTCAGGTAAGTTAGTTTTGCTAAATTAGAAATTTTTAAATGAAAACGGACAATTAACGATCAGTTTATATGATTTAATAAAAGAATTATGTTCAAAATTAATTTTCGTGAAATTTTCTTTAAATTTGGCAGATATTGAGCGCATAAGAGCTATTCTGAAGGAAATCGATTCAGATCCAGATTCTGATGTTGAAAGTGGTACTGAATACGAAGATTTAATTAAGCCGCATATTATAAGAAGAGCTTCTCTTCGACACACCGCACTACGTACAAAAGAAAGAATTCAACAAATATGTGGGCTTCCCGCTCCTAATATTCCGTCAAGCTCTAACCCTGGTCGCTGCGTATACTGCGGGTCTAAAAAAAATCGAAAAAGTCGATACAACTGTAAGAAATGTTTTAAATTCTTTTGTCTAGAACACGCAGTAATGATTTGTAGTGAATGCTACGAAAGCTCTAACGACTGATTGAAATTACAAAGACTAACCTCATAATGGGGCATATATTTTAAGCATTTTAAAATTAATTTTTTTTTAGTGTTCCTGTTTTTTCTTGAATTCATGTTATTTTTTTGTTTACTTTTAAGAAGTATGTTAATAGAAAAACAACATTTTATAAATGTTGTGTTTTCTGAATGAATTTTTTTTTTTATTTTTATATTAGGTCTAAGATCAAAAATGCCAAAGTATTGTGATGAAATATAAATTGATGCTGTGAGCTAAAAAAAACTTAATTTTGTTTTTTTCTTATTTCAGTTATTTCAGATTAGTTTGTTAAATATGTCCACTGCACAGGTTTTGAAAATTTTAGAATACTTTTGAGATACCGAGAAATACTTGAAATCGGTCTGAGAGACCGAGAAATGTGAATGTGTCGCACAAAAATGAAAATAGTCAGGAAGGTTAAATATTCTAATACATGAAAAAATGGACTTATTCCACTTTCAAATATAACAACACAAATCTTATCGCAAATAAGTTATTTTTGAAAGTGGTATAAGTCCATTTGGAGCTTAAAAAATCCCCTATTTTTTGGAATATTTTCAATAATTATTATTTCATAATAAAATTTAATAGGTGTGTAGTGTTAAAAACATCACTCGGATTGATTAACGGTTGCCAATATTTTTAAATTGATTCAAACGCAAACCTTTAAATATCTCGATACATGAAAAAATGGACTTATTCCACTTTCAAAAATAACAGCTCATATTATAATTCATATATTTTTCTTAGTGTCTTACCTCTGGTGGGGGATCATATAGAAAATTATATAGACTCGAAATCGAAATATTGAGTTACTGACTTTTATTTCATATTTCGGTCTTATATATACTAACTTACGTACTATCATTAAATACAATTTCTTATGTACATACATACATATGTTACACAGATGTTTATAGGAACAAATTACAGCACGGCGGCTGTATTTGGTGTTTTATGGCGACAGTGTCCTTTGTAAGCACGTGTTACTTTATTACGGTCTTATGTAAATAGTGCCCGTCTGTAATAACTGAACACTATGTAATATAACTAAAATAACATTTGATTTTAGCACTTTAATATTAATTTCAAATTTAGAAGAAGTATGTACAAACATAAATCATTCATTCATTTGTGATTTATATGTCATATTCGTTTGAAGAACCCATAATTCATTTTGTCAAAGTTCTTGATATATTTTATATGCTGAGCCGCTATATCATTAATACCGCGCCCGGTGTAATATCCCATTAAAAACTCCGAAATAGTGAGAAAAAGGAAATTCGCATCTTCTAAAAGTGTACCGACGACCTGTGAAAGTACTTCGTTCCAAGTAGTGATAATTTCACAGAAAAGCTTATGACACGAGTATTACTCTAAATCTATGTAAATGTGTATAAGGTAGAAACTATGTACATATAACGAAAATACGAAATAACCGCGTTGTAGGAGTGTGGAGAAAATTATTTTTGAGATGATTTTGAAAGCTAAAGAAAGATGATTTTTCATAAAAATATTATTTCTTTATTTATTCATTTATCGAAATCGAATTTATTTATTTACTGAATTTTATTTATGTTGTAATCAAATACAACACAAATACGCTATACAGTACTAGCAATTTAAGACCTGAGAGTTGGGTAAAGAACAATTTTATACAAACACAAGTTTTTTAAGTTTAACATCAATGTCCTCAGGTTAGTTAGATGAACATGTATTGCATAGCATAAATGTATACTGCAAATATTTTACATATGAACATATAATTACTTAAATCCATTTCGATGTCATTCATAACCTCATGTAAACATGTACATACATATGTTTGTATATGTATGTATGTATGTACTGCTTGAGCCAGTTAAACCTTTAGGTTTGACTGTAAGTCTTAGTATATGGCAACACTGGATGGACCTAGTTGCTTAAAATTTTGAAAGTTCGTCAATCTGATACATTTGTTTCCATAGACATATACATATGTATGTGTGGATGATCTTGATTGATAATTTTAGTACTACATAATTGTGCAGGTATTCTCTCAGTTTAAAACTCGCACACGAATTTGTCCAGTAGTAATTCTTAAGGCAGAATGTTCGGGATTTAAATGTTGTCGTCCAACACTCCAATATCTCGTATTGTGTTCCTCTCAGGCTTCGTATAGAAAAGGATCGTTGCTGCTTACTGATTTCGTCATTTGATATATTTTTACATAACAAAGAATGTGTGTGCTAAATTGCATTCAGATAGCTTTATTGGATTGCACTCAATCGAGATTTCAACGGAGAAAGACCGTCGCGTCAATGGGTAGGAATAATACGACTCGGACTCGGATAATACCGAGGTGACTCTTTCTGTGCGTTACATACTTAATATATACCTTATAATAAACTTAACTTATACCCTTTCACCTTTGAGGGTAGGGTATAAATATATGTATGTTCTTCTATACTTCTTCCACCACCTTGCCATTATTTCCAAATTATCCAACCCGGGCGTGATTCGTTCACTTGTCCATTAATTAACCTATATAAAATTTGAAAAGAATATTGATTAGTACAAGCTACTTAAAAAAATGTAGGGTCTGTACAACCATAATAATTAGTTCTTCCTAAAGTGGAATGCCCACTTTAACACTATTAGCCCTTAATATTTTCGAAAAATATAAAGTTGTGGCTACTTAAAACAAGTTTAATATCTTTATTTCTTATCCTTCCTAGAATAACTTATTAACTTAATACTTGATACAGTATCGTACAATTATCTTTTCATATTTGCCACGAATATTTCTTGTATATTAATGTAAAATATTGTAGTATAAATATATCTGGTCTAATACAAGTTTCAATGCCTGTATTGCTAAATGCATATTTGTGAATGCTGTTGGTTTAATTACACAAGACAAGAACCAGATTATAATAATTAATTGTTGGCAAAATATAGAAAAAAATTGAAATTACAATTTATAATTCTTGCCCAGAAAACTCTTGTAGGGTGTGATAAAGCGCATGTGATGAAGCACGAGTATTCCAGAAATTGGTGCTTGAAACGAAATGTAATTATAAATTTTCTCAGAAATAATAATAATAAGAATAATAGATCCTTACTGTTTGAAACCTTTTGACTAGAATTTATGAAACAATTTTATGATCGTAATAATTAAAAAACCAGAAAGTGTGTTAACTTCGGCCTGGCCCGTAGGATAAATTTATAGTTGGCTTCTAAAAATTTAACGGACCAGCATTATCCGTTGAATCGCTGGTCCGATTTTTTCCATTTTCAATCCCCAATGATTACAGAGAATTTGTTCTACTGCAAATTTAATATACCCTCATCACCTCTATTTTTTCCAATTTTAAGTCGTTTTTTCAGAAAATTCCTTCTCATCTAGACTCCTCCCATTCGATTTTTTTCTTGTCTCGACTTAACCTAAACGCCCTAGCTTTTCTTATGCATCTTATGGGAATCACACTGTATAACTAATTCTAAAATAAATTCAAGTCTAAACTTTTGCGAAAAATCTTGACATCGTTGATATTAATTTTTAAATGCTTTCCTGTTCCGGATTCCGATTAGCCATTTTCTTAATTGACCTCGAACACAGCCTGCGTGATTTCTTTTAGAAGTTTTTTGCCGTTTTGTTTTGTTGTGTTTGCCGTTGGCTAATCTCCTAATTCTGTAGCAACTCCTGCTTGTTGACAGAAACGTTGCAAATCATGCTTCTGCTCCTTCGGTCCATTTAACTTCGCTTGACTGGTTTAAAATTCCTAGAATTTAGGATTCGAAGTGGTCTTAACTTGAAAGTTAAACCTATTATATCTAGATCTACATCTTGATTTCAAACGGGTAACAGTTATAATGCGTGCAAAATACAAAAGTTTTTGTGGCACTTGTGTACAATTTTGTTAGACCCAAGCAAGTATGTAGCTGTGAAAACTCAATATAGGGAACAACAATATAAGGAACACACATAATTTGCAAAAAAGTAAAGAAAGAAACTATTTAGCAGCCTATTCAGGTCTTAGTTGATAATTGCTTAGTTCCATAGTTCTTAGTCCATTCATTTCTAGAGCTCGTATACATTAAAAGAACAACCACATCAAAACGTCAGCGTGAGCTATGTTTCAATCATAAAACGTAAACATGCGCTGTATTGATTTTAGTTTGACTTAGCCGAGGTATTTATTATTATTTTGCGGAAAAGTTAAAAGTTATTTTCGAGAAGGGATGAAAGTGTAATTTAGATGAAGGAGTGGGTATACGACTCACCTTCGCACGGAACGATGAATATATATCAGGATTAAATCGAATTGCATTTGAAGAGTCTTTGGTATGTTGATTGTGATGATGGTTTTCTAAAGAGTGTTGATTTGGAAATATTTTCAGGCAAATATTGCACACGTTGATATTTTGTTTGAGACCTGGAAGATAAGGACTTGTAAGGACTATAAACGTATCAATTTATTTAAGATATTTGAAGAATCACTAGTGTCCAAAAAGTGAACAAAAAACCAATAAGTATCATTTGTCATCTGCAAAACACATATCTGAAACTTGTATGTTAGCTGTTTTCACTTGAACTAAGTTTGGAAAATCGATAGACGATAATGGAACTTAAATCATCATCAATAATATAATTTATTAGAAAAAACTAAAAGAAGACACAGAAGAATTGGTACCAAACTTTTCGTAATTAATTAATTGGTAATTTACTTGCTTTAATTACACATACACCATTTTCAAGTGTAGATATTTGTGACGGATCTATCAGTCAAAAAAACTAACTCAGAAATCTAGTCATTAATTCGACTAAAATAATTCATATCACTTCGACTGAAATATTTTGCAGAGATGTCCTTAATTATTTTGTAAATAAATGCCATACTACGTATTCAAACAGCAATACATTTTTACCCACTTTTAACCCCATCATAAATTTCCCATCCAAATATTCAAATCAAACTGAGGTAAAATCTTACATCGTAAAACAATCCCAAACCTTTATTAGAAGAGAAATTAAAGAATCAGAGGATCCTCAGATTCTGGCTAAAACATTTTTATCAGCATTTCATCATAAGAAATTAACATTTTAATCATAAGAAGTTCTACATTAACTCCGTGAACAGTTGTCAGGGTCGCCCATCGGACGCATCCACAGGTGGAACGCACAGTACGTACCACTTGTATATAGAAATAATAAGGCCACAAATTGTCCAAGATTTATAGAGCTAATTGAGAATCGCTTGAAGCTAAATTATAGGGACACACTTGCAAACTAGAAGATGGTATAAAGGGTATACAACTATACTATATACATATATATGTATATAATATACTAAGTATATTAGACTACAGCTTAATTAAATATGAAGCTGGAGTGGAATGGCTGAATGTCCTAGGCTCCTGCTATAATGAAAGTCAGCACTCTAAAAATTATGGATGTAAAGTATAAAACTATTTATAATATTCGATTTTATTAAATTATGTATATACGTTGGTATAAATTTTATGCAATTTTTTCTATAGATCTTCTTTATACTAAAAAGAATTAAGTTAATGGTTTATGCCCAAGTATTTGTAAATTTTTTACATATTTCGTTATATGGAAACGTAATAGAAAATTTGTATAATTTTATTACCACCATTTTGTGACCGAATGAGAAGATATTATAAAATTCTTTGAAATAAATTTCATCTATTTGACATACAAATAGATCAGAACTACTGTTAACCAGAAAGAGTGTTAACATCGGCCTTCACCGACTCAGGCGCTGAAGCTATGTCTATACGAGCTGTTATTTTTGAAAGTGGAATAAGTCCATTTTTTCATGTATCGAGATATTTAAAGGTTTGCATTTGAATTAATTTAAAAATATTGGCAAACGTTAATCAATTCGAGTGATGTTTTTAACATTTTACACCTTTTAAATTTTATTATGAAATAATAATTATTGAAAATATTTAAAAAAGAAAGGATTTTTTAGCTCCAAATGGACTCATACCGCTTTCAAAAATAACATTTTTGCGATAATATTTATGTTGTTATATTTGAAAGTGGAATAAGTCCATTTTTTCATGTATCGTGTAAGGGTTTGCATTTGAATAAATTTAAAAATATTGTCAAACCCTAAACAATTCCAGTGGTTTTATACTACATTCAAGAATAACATACGTATTATAACAATAGTTATAGTTGGTATGTAAGACAATGAACTAACTCATCATATCGTTGTATTCTCTCTCTCTTGTTAAGGATCTTGAGGCTTTATGCAATGGCAACATAGTAAATATGATAAGATTTTTGTTGTTTTCCAAATAAAAAAATTATTTTAAAAGGATAACTTTCTTTCAAACAATTTCCTTAAAAACCCTTCCCTTAAAATGTCCCTTTTAAACAATTTCTTAATTTAATTATGATTATTCGGAGTGAACTTATTCCACTTTCAGAAAAAATAATTGTATGATACAGTTTATAGTCGAAATTCTTTTGTTGACTTTATAAAAAATTGTACTCCAATGAATGTATGATTATAAATATGGAAAGAATGTGTCTATATTTCTAAAATTACCATTAAGTCATTTTTTTAAAAAATTGACTTATACCACTTTCAAAAATAAAAGCTCATAAACTAAAAAGTGGTTTTTCAGATTTTATATAGTTTTTACTTAACATATGGAGATAGCAGAATACATTCGATAATCGTTCGCCTGAATTTTAAGTCATATTTTTCAAATTGTGAAATCAACTGGAAAACCCATATTATACACGAAAGCAGACAGAGAAGATGGTAAGTTTGTGGAAAATGGTAATAATACACTAGTACATTGTGTTGTTTGATTTATAGATTTTGACATGAGACTTCACCAGTTTTGAATTTAGTACAACTGAGGTAGTAACTGCACCAACTGGTCAGAGGGAAATACGTCGACTATATGCTGAACAAGCTACTGAAAGGTTAATAATATTTCAAAAGGTTCGTTAAATCAAAGCTCACATATGTACATTTTATGAACACATACATTTCGAACTTTTCAGGCAGGTCCATCTGTAACAGCCAAAAGACTCCATTCATAATCGCTTCTAGAAGAACCAATTATTAAATAGTATAGTCGATCCAATGCACGATTTTTTAGAAGGCGTTGTCCCATTTGCATTTAAAACCTTTTTTATTTACATAGTAAATAAAAAAGTTATGAGCTATAATGAAATAAATGGTGGGATACGAGAATTTAATTATGACTTTCTATACAGGAAATCTTTGCCAACATCTTCATTTCATCTTCATAAATAAAGAATATATAGATCTTTCTGCTTACCAAACTTGATTTCTAGCTATACATATCCCGTTTATTTTTGGTGATTGGTTTAAGTCCTTCTCAAAATTCAATTAAGATCATCTGTTCTTAAAATTTTAAACATTTCATTTCCTATGGCTTTATAATCAGATATGGTTGAAAAACTGGCTCAATGTAAAGCCAATTCTGTGTGTACAATACGAACATCGTGTACTTCCCAAACACCATTTCTTAATTCATTATCCGAGATACATCAAATACAAATGAGACCAGTAATTCATTTTGCCACTTTGAGGTATGAATCTTAACACCAGTAATTTAAGTATTATACTTTATAAATTATTGAAAATATTAATATACTATATACCATCTATAAACGCAACAATCGTGGCTCGCGTAAAATATTTTGCTCACTACCGCAGTGGGCGCGGCAGTAATTCATTACTGCTCCTAAAAAGGAACGAATAATAGAAAGTTAAGAAATTAAAATTTAACATTGCTGGTTTTAGTTGTTTTCACAATCGGCTTGAAATTATTTCCACAAATCGTAAAACAAGTTTCAAATTATAACAATTGTCTTTATATCAGGCAGTTGAAATGTTAGTTTCTCCTCAAAATAATACAAATCATGTTCTTAATTATTTTAATTATTATAGAATTTTATGTAGTATTGGATATCAAGATATGAATTTTTTGTATGAATCATAAAAATTCATTTATTAACTATGTATGAGCTATTAATTAAAACTTTGTTTAGCTTTATAATGCTTCAATAAATAAATGCCACAATTTTAATGAATACAATAAAATTACCAATATGATTTAAAAAAGTTGATACGATCTTTTGTATGGAATATATCTACAGTAAGTATAAATGATATTTATAGAATTGAATAATATAAAATTTATACATAAACGGTTCCATATAAAATGTATAACATCATCGTATTAAAGACTTTTATACAACTAGTACAAAATTCATAAAAAATAGTATAGTTTAGATTAATAGTATTTGGTAATAAAATTTATAACTAAATGGGATAGAAATTTTGTATACTTCTACACCATTTTTTATATAATTAGTATATACTTTTATACAATTAATTGGCATGTTTTATAACTAATTTGGCATAAAAGATGCATCTGTATGAATTTCAATTTGGTCTAAATTTTATACCAAGAATTTTTAGAGTGTAGACATTCTAACGGGCCACCTACTGAAATTCAGTAGTTTTTAATCTGACATATGTACTATAGATCATGGCTGGAAGAGTCAATCAGTTTGTGCAACTGCACGTCCAAGCAATGGGCTCTACGCATCTAACCACTCTTGAAAAACTTATTGGCAAAGTATCCTCCTCTAAGTATCCTCCCTTCAAAGCTCCGTTCCCTTCTTCCCTTGGAGGCTCACAATGGGTTAATTGGCCTAAATGCAGCCAGTTGCTTGCGGGCGGATGATTTTTTGGAGTCCTTTCTGTAAACCCAACCTAACCTAACGAAGCGTTGATATTTAGCGTTGAAGTATAGCTAGCCAAAATTACGATAAAAATTTACTTAGAAAATAATATCCATTAGCTCAGGAATCCATTCAATTTCAAGCAACATTCGAATCATTCAAAAACAAGGTTTAAGTGAACAGGTCACAGTTGATTTCAGAAGAGTTAACAAACATATTCTATAATAACCACAAAACATGTACAAATATGCATACAAAAAATCTAGTTCAAAGGAAACAAGTCATTTCTGAATATGGCATAATACCGTTAAGAATCATCTCCCATTATTTGAATTTGTACATTTATGCATTTATTTTATATCAAATAATTTCTAATTGCATAAATTAAGAATAATAACAAAAACGAAAAAAATTGATATCTGCCAAATACATGTTTAAATTGTTATGATTGTCCATTAATCGAAACAAACTTACTCATTAATCCAAATGGACTGAACGGTATGGTATGGTTTCCGTAAAACTGATCCATTTCTGCTGTTGCATCTGACATCAGTACAAGATTTTGAGGGACTTCAAGCAAGGGCATAAAATCGATATTCTTATTGGCTGGAAACCGCTCACTCTCGTTCGCGAGACTACGTGGAGACAGATCCATTGCCTCGAAGGATTTAGTGCACATTGTGGACTGTTTGAGATCCATCTTTTGTTGAAATTCATCATTAGTCTGCTTATGAGAATAATATACGGATCTAGAATTCTCTGGAGAGTCTTCGGTGACTCCATTTAGAAATTCATCGGTGTCACCTTGTGAAGATTCTGATTTGTGTCCGGAACAGTCTGACGTTGTTGAGAAGTCAAAATTATCTGACATGCATATGGATTTGTTGGAGTTTTGATCGTCTGCACAGGCATCCATGTAAGCCTTCATCCGCATATTGTGCTCTGCAATAGTTAATGAGTTCTCTCCTCCGTGTCCATTGTTATCTCCTACATCATCTATGGTATGAATGCGTATATGTTGCTGCAGAATAATGCCATTTGAAAATTTCTGATGACACACCGGGCATTTGAATTGACTGCGCATGGGTGGCTTTATTTTGTGGATACTCATGTGAGCTTTCAGGTTACCTTTAGTGGCAAAAGCTCTACCACAGATTTTACACCGAAATGGTCGTTCACCAGTGTGTGTTCGTATGTGCATCTGAAGAGAACTTCTGCATGACATGACCTTTTGACAGAATATGCATTGGTTGGGATCGGTAAGTTTATTCTCTATATTATCTACTAGCCGTTGCAACTTAGACGTCTCAGACGTTTTGTCGATTTCAATCAGATCTTCCCATGATTTTCCTATGATTCCCTCGATTTGAGCAAGTGATATATGAGTGGGTATATGATCCAGACTAGTAAGATTGGAATTCCGACTAACTGAGGACCGCCTTAGAATTTTCGACAAGTTTCCACCGTCCTCATTTGTCGCTATTTTTTTTGTATCGTTTGGTGACTTAGGAGTGTGGAAAATGCGTTTCCGAACATTTTCATTTCGTTTCAGGAGTTGTACGTTGACAGTTTTTTCATCGCTTGGCATCACTTCCACGATTGGGTTCGATGAAAATTTTGCACTGCTATGTAAATAAACTGTTCCGCCTTTTTCGCAATCTCCTTTTATGAGATCTTCTGCCTTCTGATCTGATTTTTGAGGGAGTTTTGTGTCTTTATTTGTTTTTATTATACATTTAGCCACTAAATTGTCTTCCAATTGCGGTGATAATAAATCGGGTTGTGTTGAAAGAGGAGGCTCTGCCGGCATTGCTTTTCTAACCTGCACTAATGAGCCTGTGCTGAATATTCCAAATTGATTCGTAGATGTACCCATCAGCATGGGAGGATATATTTGCGTGTGCCTTTGGTAATGTACTTTAAGGTTTCCCTTGGTTGTGAACTTGCTGCCACAGACAGTACAGTGAAACGGACGCTCCCCTGTATGTGACCGTAAGTGAATTTGCAGCGCTGAGAAGGATCCGAAAATTTTTCCGCAGTACTTGCAACGGTGCTTAAAAATTTCACCTCTCGTCTGTGCACCTTTCTGTAAACACTCCAGCTCATCTTGAAAATATGTTGTTTGAAAGCTCTGCGAAGCTGAGTCGAGCACTTCTTCAGTACGCCTTTGTAGCATTTCAAGGCAATTCGGTTCATTTGATGGGGGATGGGGGTCATGATTCGTTATTATGCTGGAAGCTAATGACGAGCTGATGTCACAAAGTAGGGGTTGATACACCAGGGCAGATGATACCGGCGATGCTATTTTACTGGGGTTTTTACAAACGACTTGTTCTGTTTCATACGACGTGTCGTCTTTCTTCGAATTTACATTGGTTGCATTTATGTGCATAGTTTTTCCTATTTTATCATATTCTATATCAGCATCGCATTTCGAGTCGTTTAGCACATCCTGAATTCCATATTTACAATCCTGCAGTTCATTATTTTCATCTTCGTCATAATCCTCCTTCTTTTGGAATTCTTCGTTTTCCTCAATACAATTCCGAGTCTGCTTCAAATGACTCTGCAAATGCTGAATCAGTTGTAACTGCATTAGATGGTGCCGTTGCACGTTAAATATTGTTGATTGCACCATTCCTAAATCACTAATCGCATGCCTATAGCTCTGCGCATGTGCAAGCGCACTCACAGTATACTGCGCTACAGCTAGCTTAGTATGCCTCAACGCTTCCAGAGTTGCATGGTTGCTGGCGAGAGACTTGTCGGAGATCATGGATAGATCCAGAGCCTCGTTACTATCCGCGGAATCATCACCGATCACGTTATTATTACTGCTTTGATAGATGTTAATATTATCTTTGTGATAATTATCACAACCAGAATTGTCCCCACCCTTAGCCATTACAAAGTTTTGATCATCAATTTTGTTCTTATCTTTTGTTCTCAAAACAGTAGAGAGGAACAACACTCTATTCTTTACTATATTTGATATGATTATGAAGTATATAGTATGAAGTGTTTACGTAGTACACATTTGTTGACTTTCGTAATAATCCTTTTCTTTAAGAAAGGTTGAAACCCTCGGAACTTTATTGTTTCTATGATAAGTGATTTTTCACTTACTAGGTTCGCAGACCAGCACTGCAGAGAAAATAAAGTAATGCAATAGAATATTAAAAGGCGGAATTTAATTTAGGCGATCATGGAATTTGAATAATATGTAATACATTTTTCGAAAATTAAAAATTAAACATAATAATGAAAGGTGTACGTAAAGGGGTTTTATGGTGAAAATTAAAAATTAATACTTCTGGAATGATATACATATGTATGTATGTGGTGACTCTGTTAAATCACTGGTGTGCATGTACATATATATATATTCGAACCAGCGAATTTTAAGTCTTATATTAATGTTGGATAACATACATCATTACCATCTTGTATTAACTTCTTATAATTAATATATTTATGTAGATATGTATATGATATGTTATAGAAACTATTAAATGTAACAAGGAAAATCAGCATACAACAAATGTCAGCAAAATGTCTGCAAATTTACTAAGCACAAGTTTTATGAGTGGATTGTTATAATTTTCATATAATTTTAAAATCCAGACAGTCGCACACTTGGAAGGAGGACCGGACGAAAAACAAGCGAGCGTTGTGCTATAAATTGAGTTGAGTAATCGCACAACTGTATGGGAAATCAGCATGGACGAGGAACCTCATTAAAATCGTAAAAGCTCCGCACATATGTTAAGTCGATTGGTTGAAACCAACTGCCTGCGTTTTTCCATTCCTTCAATTCCTCTTCCTTTATTGGAAACGAAATTCCTGTCGTCCCTCAAGAAATAGCGTTCCACTGGAATACGGAAAGTCATATTTGCATAACGCGCAACGATCTTCAAAACCATACTAAAGAGTTGATGTAATGTTTTGCCTTTTGAAAATCATAAAATAAACATACCCAACACTCCTTTCATACGATGTAAATATCGCAGTTTCTTTATACGATAACATGTAAAGAAATATACACCTAATTCGGTTTTTTCGCCAGAGACAGGTTCTCAAAAAAGTCGAGTAAATAAAATCGCGTAAAAAAAGACACCGTAAACATATAAAATGGTTCCTCGTTTCCAAAATTAGCAAAAAGGTATTGAAATTCATCGTTTTTAAATTAATATTTATTGAATATTTACTGAAAAATTCATTTCTCAATAAATTATTAAAGTAAATCATAAATAAAAAATTGAAAAATTCATAATACGAAATAACTACTTATGGAAAAAAACAGGATGCGTTCCGCAATTAAAAAAAATCATGTTCTTTAAAAAAAACTACTTACTACATTTTCTTTGGAAACCCATGTAAAAAAGAAAACGTTGAAAATCTTTGGAAACTAATTTTATTCATATTTAAATGTTTGCACAGATTACGTTAAAATTTTGACGCACGCTGTAGGTTGGGATCATGGTGACAAAATGTTCTCCATACTTACGCCGAGTTTCAAACCCTCACGAATTACTTCAGGTACGCATTGCGGAACTTCGTCTTCATCTTTATCTTCGCTTCCGTGGTTTCCACTACCCCCACGAAATGTCTCGACGACCGCCGGTTGCGAATTGTCAAAGCCCTCACCACCAATTGTGACTTGTGTCATTTAAATATATTCAAGTTGTGTAAACAGTTTCGGGAGGAAACCTATTTTGAAATCCATGTGAAAAAAATGACATCGTAAAAACAGAGATTAGGGTTTTGACCATGTTGTTTCGAAATCGTGTAAAAAAAAAGTTCAGTGTACTTGTGTACAGTATTCAATAGACAACAAATTAAGTGAAAGAAAATGCAAAGGTAATAGAAAAAACATTGATTTACCGATAGATTGGAGATTATTTTTAACGTCTGATGATATATCCGACCGATAAATATTAATAATAAATATTTTTTATTCGAACGTATAAAAATATGCAGGTAATGTCCCCGAGTCCAAGTAGCATCGAATCTAGTGGATTACTAAACGACTCTTTGTTGCTGTTCTCATTCATTTCTTGTGTGCTTCGCTTCTATATTTTAGAATAAGGAGAAAATGTGAAAGTGCCACGGAAAGAATTAAAATCACATGGGCTGACACAAATTATTCATTCTTAATTTCAAGTGGACAATCTATGATGAAGCATGTTCGCACGATGACTTAATATGTTCACAAATGTATAAACATATGTTACAGAATGGATAATTTCCGTAACTTTACCTTTACTAAAATGAACATGACGTAATCTATATTAGCGTCTTTGTAGAACCAGATCCACGGAAACCGTTGGTCCACATGTAGCGTAACTGAATGTTGGCGTAATTCTCGGCCACCTTAAAAATAAGTGATTCGTACCTAGCCAAGATCCAAATATTTAGTTCAAAAATTCATTTACTAATATTGTATGCAGTAATTAATACAAAACTTCTCCTAGTGAAAAGTGCTAGTGACGTGTGTACAGGAAGACGAACTGTAAAATAAATACGTACTTCTAATGTTAGTATGAAGAACTGTGACGATTATGGACGCTCTCCGCCAACATTTTGCTTTATAAATTCTGCAAGCATTTACTTAGAGTAGTTTGAAGTAAGCTAAAAGCATAAAAGTGAACATCTGTGCATTTAGGATTAGTAGTATATTTAGTATAATGAACTCAACAATTAATGGGAGCGGTTAGCTCAATATATCATTATACGTCCTATAGAGAAGTTTCTTTGTAAAAAATTGCTATGTCAATGCTAGAAAAGAACCTGGATCTAATACAATAGTGTCAATGCTGTATACTCGCATTACCTCGTTTCAAGTTGAAAAGATTTTAAATTATGCACATTCTGCCTCGCATATCAAAATGGAAATGGACTCGTCAAAAATGTGAACACAATTTTTTAAGTTCAATTCTTCAATATTTTCATCAGTGGTCATTGCAATACACCGATCTAACTAAACTGTATAACATGTATTCTTTACTATCCATATACACTCAATTCCATACAAATCAAATACAATAAAAAAAAAACATTTGCCGACCAAGGTTGACAACTCCGCAAACTGACCCAAAATAAGAAATACTTCTTTAATCACAACCACCAGCTCAGGAAATGTAGAGAATAAATGGTTCCACTAAGGATTCGATCAGAGGATGCTAGCTGAAGAGAGCTTGTGTAGCCATCGTCCTGCGCGAAAACTGCGACTTATCGAGCCAATGAAGAAAAAACGCTTAGTGTGTGCCCGATATCGTCGTCACGTGTATGTTGCCGATTTCAGTAAAGTATGTACATATATCTTTGTGCAAGATCCAGTCATGTCATGTCATAAAGCCAAAAGCGGCTTTTGGTTTACCAAAAAACTCACCCCACAATCCTATGGAAATTCAATTTTAATGAACAATAATTTGAAATAATCAAATTTTGTGTCACGATAGCATTAATACATTAAATACAAATTATTATTCTAATCTGCAATCTTAAGCTCTAAAGAAATGTGTTACCTTTTCTACAAAGTCAACATATCAAATATGTAGTTTGCATTTGTGGTGTAAAGAAGGCATCCAAAACCATGAGTTCTTTGATATGTTTTTCGTTTATGTTTGCCACGACTAATCCCGACGGCACTTCAATTCAAGAAGACTGATAAATATTTACGCAGAAGGAAATTACGTGTATCCGAATGGAATTATCACTATAGCGATTAACAAGAACAGAATGCATCATTCACTTTATGTTCATTTGATAGACATTCACGCAAATGGATTTTTCTTTAAATTTTTTACACGCCCCATTATACACATCAGCACCCACGTACTCTCCGCATTTTTACTATTAGGCGGTCAGAAACGCACAATGCCACAAAAGAAACTAAGATCCGCTAGGGCCGACTTTAATTCACGTATCCGTTAATTTCATGCTCACAGACGATTGAAATTGAATTAAAGAAGACGAAATGAATTAAATGAGAAATCTGAAACAATTTACATTACAACAATTCACGATTGCGACGTAAAGTGATATTTTGAATTTTGTAATGGTCACTAAAATGGTCAAAATAAGTGCTAAAATTTTGTCCTGGCGCAACCATTTACGCCAAGATTCGAACTAGAGCATTTAAACGCAAGCAGCAGTGCTGAGACAGTCCAACGACGACGGATACTCAGATGCAGATACGCCGTAAAGCGTTGGTCGACTTTGTGGAGTGAGGGGTAACAGCGAGAAGAACAGCCACTCAGCTAGCGAGGGTTGCGCTGTAGCCATCGTCGTGGCACTTGCATCGATTGATTTCTTCTACTGTGCGCTCTTTTTCCTTTTTTCTCGAACTTCGAAGCTTTGCAATGGGCTGGTGTGACTGAGAACGAACGCAGCAGAAAATGGGAAAAGTAAATATATTCTCTACATCAACGGGATGTTTCATGAACCAGAGAATTTCATATACAAGATTTTGTTCTCATATTAAAGCACAATTTCAACGAGTTCCCCACAGCTGAGAGTAACAGCTGTGAGCAAAATATGTTGGCTAGTGGCTTCACCTCAAGGTTGCAGAGAATAACAGATTTTACATCTACCGCCATGAAACGTTTTGGGTGACGACCGGACATACTTTGGTTCACAAAATAGAACTTTCACCTCAAGGTTACTTTTACAGAGTGCAACTCTCGTTAATTAAAATCAATAGTACGAAATGATCAGTTGTCAAAAAAAACTACTGTATGAAATTATACTGTCGGCTCCAAGTAAATAATGTTTATTGTTATTAACAAAACAAACCAGGTTCGGTTATCAAAACCCATACATATATATGTAGTATATCGGCTTTACGGATATTCAATAATAAAGAAATGGCAGTGTATATATAATGGGATGTATGGTTAATCCCTTCAATTTCACAGTGCATGAAATTAATAAACATATTGTATATAAATTATAGACGTTTATTGAATTTTTCCCCTTCAACTCTGCAAATCCAAAAGTTCACCGTGGTGAGTTTTTAACAGATTTCTCTCCGAGCGGTATAAGAGTTCGTCTTTAAAACTGTTAAGAAATTTAACATAATTCGTAAAAGTTATTTTTCGGTCCATTCAGGCAAGAACGAGAAGAACAAGAAGAATACAGAATCTGGTTGTCTCGCATATTCCTATTGGACCATGCTCCCGCACAACTCTTTCTTAAATCTTGTGTTCATGCAGGGGAAGAAGTAATAAAGTCTTTATTTTTTGTGTTTAAAAATTAGCTGAAAGTTTAAGTGATTTTATTTCTCACTCTAGTACAGTGGTGTCTACGAGCCTATTGAGCACTCAATTTTTGAGTTGCATAACATTGAGTGTGTTTGATGAAATCTCGTCAGTAGCTGTCCAGCCATCATTCAGCAGGGTGTGTTTCGCTGCGTTCTTTTATTTGCGACTACACCTAAAAAATAATCGATTGATGTGACGCAAACAAAGAGACAAATGGTTCATTTTTCACCGCTTCCATTTTTCTCAGTGCTGAGAGCTAATATGCCCAACACACACTCCAAATGGTATAGTATGCATTAATGAAAGCGCGCATGCACACACACACACACTTGGCTTACATGCGGTGGACATTCGCTCAAAAGCTTTAGATGCTCAGCAAAAAAGAAGAAGTGAGAGAAACATATATTTTATTAATTATATTATATAAGTTTGTAAAATATGACAACGTTAGGCGGGGCGAAAAATTGAATCTTCAACCATATTTATATATATGGTCAGGCTGCGTCGGAACCAAGTCTATTGCAAGCCTGCTAAGATAAGCTGCAGTTTGTATGGCGAACGCCATCCGACAGACGAAGCGGATTGTGGGTGTTTTTGTCGAAAGTCTTCAGTTCGCATTTTAATGCCGACGGCAAAACGAACTGCCTTAAATCCAGGAACACAGGAAAGGATAAGCTTGTGTAGGAGTTTCCATCACATGTATTAAATGGTTTTGTTTCATTATTGCCTTGCGCAGTGAGATAGAGACACAAAAGTTATGATGATTGAGACTATAAAAGTCTAATTCACACTGATGCCATCAAAAGTGCGGTTAGCACTTTGTGTAACATAGTATTACTATGTATTTATTAAATATAAATTATATTTTTATTGCTAGGCGCAAGTAAAAAAACATATCTTATTTTTGAATAGTTTTTACATACTCCTATAATAGTCGAATAATATTTATATTAGAAAATATATTTGCAGTAAGTAAGTAATATACAGTATCACATATATAATATATGTATTATGCAAGATATTATAAAAATAGACTGTCCTGTATATTTCTGTGAATAGGTTTCAGGAAGAGAGGTGATACCCGAACAAAGGAGCGCGAAATTACTATCTCATAAGGAGAAACGATGAAAAGGATAAGCGCATAGATAAGTAGGAAGTTATAGCTATTCACTACAATTCAACAGTTTAATTACAAGTAGTGTTGCCAAAAATAATTGAATTTATAACTGTCAAAGGAATTTTCTTTTATAGGATGATATTGAAAGCCAACAAGAGTTATTCAGATATAGCCAGCGAATGCACTTTGTTGTATGGGCGCCACACCCGATTAGACTTTAGACTTTTTACAATTTAATGTTTTTACACTATTGCAGGGTTTGGTAGAATCTCTTCCAAATCTCGTTGTGGACAATTTGCCTATCAGTTTCGTCACGCCACAGAAGCTTTGGCAAATTTAAATGAATAAAAACATTTTGTGTTCAACGATGAGCAATATAAGGTTAAACAATCTGCTGCATTAGTAATAGAAAATAAAGCAGTGCAAAATATTGACTTTGACCGGCATTATTTATTTCCGGCATTATTTTATATATAAAAGAAAATGTCCTCAAAATTAATATATTAGATAACATTTATAAATGCAAAATCTTTATATTGTATTTAATAAAGTGATACTAAAACTGTATTGACTTTTTTATTAAGATTATACGAAATGATAGGCAAAATTTGGCCCGTGGCCATTCCCAAGATTGAGAACACGAAAATATTATTTTGACAAATTTCATTATTATTGATTAAAATCGGTTAAAATGGTGAAAACTACCACTGATACTACGTGACTTCAAATGTCTCAATGCCTTTAAAATATCTGAATTGATAAATAATAAATACAGCATAGAGTTTAAGTTAGGACCAAAGTAACTTAACAACATAAACTAACATTCCATTAAATTGCCACGCCTAGCTACCCCATTTAATTAAAATGAACTTCTACTTTATCTACTAATTACTGCAATATTCAAACGAATTAAAAACAAATTATAAGAATCAAATCTTTAGTGAAGTACGTAAAACCATGCCCAGAAGTGATCGACACGAGGTAATCGGCAAAGAGTAGCACATTAAAGTCCATTATTTTTAATATGAAACTATTTATTTTATATATCGTATATTTCCCATTTGCCAGTTTATTTAATTCGATGCGTTTATTAATTATATCCTATATCCTACCTTCCATACATTTTCCGATTGGAAAATCAATAAACGATTTCAACATTTAAAAACACGAGTAATTTCAACCACATCCCGAAGATTCTATCGTATCTACAAGTTGCAGATAAATACACATGCACATATATCCTGCGCGAATTCATGGGCTCTGTGGCGTAAAACGTTTTGGTTAATTTTCTGCCCCTCATTTCAATCGATGCCACCCACAGTCTGGCGCTACTTATTTGTGCCTTAAGCCGTACTCGTAAACACTCGTCTTATGTAAGCATTTCCTTACATAAGAAGGAGAAGATTCATACATACATATGTATGTACAAGCATGTGCAATCAGATATGTATGGAAATAGTCTTAATTTTAAACAAAAAGTTCAACTACAGGACGCAGAACCTTTTTCTTAAAAATGCATTTTATATAAATGCTGATCAGAAAAGGGGGAGAAGGAACTTTGGCAAGCACCCGAGCAGTTTGGAGTTACTTTCAAATCAGACCCGAACAAGCTCATCGGGTACATCAGCTCAGGTGTTGCAAGAATGGTTGTTCCTTCGGTATTTAGGCACACATATGTATGTACATATAGGACTATACGGTACAAGTCGACACTGCACAATAAGGAACCCAAACACGCATACATACATACCACACATTTGTTTATCGGCTTAGATTGTTCGAGTACCTAAGCATATTTGTAAATAGGCTGTTGACACTGATATAAGTTCATGAGAAATCAATTTGTTGTTAAAATGACATTTGGGCATTTGAAATATACACTCATTAATATTGATTAACAGCCTCATAATGTATTTTTCTGCGTTTGAGTTTTGAGGAGAAACACAAACATAAACAAACTTTACGTAGCCTTGCAGACTTCCCCTGTTTGCAGACCGCAAAGAGTTACAATGTATCAAGCATTTTTAGCATTTTTACAAATATTTCTTTGGAATCGAATGAATTACAACCTTATCATGTAATTTTTTCAGTTGCGTTTATTTCGCGTTTTGTTTTGTGCTTTTCGTATTTTTCAAAGAACTGAGAGAGGAAAATCTGTAAGCCTCTCAAACGCAATCGAAACGCGAAACCAAACGGAAACGCGATTTTGTTCGTAATTAACATGCTTTGCAGACTTCATTACGTATTTGTGGCATGATGATGATGAACTATTTCGTGGAAATCGTGTGTCAAACCGGACGATTGCAAAATGCTCGCGTTTGGTGTGATTCTGAAAAGTGTGGCCCATACAATTTTTTTTATCCACGCCGCTACCTCCTCCAAAAGATCCAGAAAAACTTAATTTTTCATGCGTAGTTCGTCATAAACCTGTTCATTATATAAAATAAAATAATGCACATACACAAGTAATAAGTAATATTAGAACTTACTGAAGCTGCGGCATATGTAAAAAACCCGAATTGTCCCTCTTCTGAGTACCTCGTATTTTGTTCGGCGCTATGACGCTGCGCTAGTAGTCGCACTAGGAATATTGCTGCTATATTCACTCTCACTCTCACAGGGCACACGAAAATAAACACAATATCAATATGTAAATATTGTCTACGAATTGTCAGATTTGCTTTTGCTGTTCAAATTGTTGCCATACATCAATTATAGCAATAATTGACTACGCTACCTAAGAAATATTTGTAAAAATGCTTCATACATGGCAACTCTTTGTGGTCTGCAAGGCCACGTAAAGTTTGTTTATGTTTGTGTTCTCCTCAAAACTCAAACGCAGTCTACGCGATAAAGTTAGATCATACCATTTAGAACGCATTGCGTTTGTGTTGCGTTTGGTTCGCGTGCACTGACCTAATATTGACTAACTGACCCTAATATGTAAACACAGTGTTTCCTATACCGCTCAATACGATGTATGTATACATTACTTATCAATAAGATCTAATAAGTTCATTGCGTTCTCAGATGATTTTCGGAAGTTAGTACAATAGCATAAGTTGATGTGTATCACATAACTGTCAGTTTAGTAACTAAACCTTAGTTGCATGTACGTGTATCCATGCATGGATGTGTATGGTTACAAGAAAGAATTTAATTAAATTAACTCGAAAACACTTTGCTAAATGGATTTGAGCGTACCGTGGACATTAGGTATCGATTGCATGGTTCGCAGCAGCAAAGTTTCATCGACAATGTGGAACATTTTCAGTACAAATCATCAAAGAACATAATGGCAAACGAATTTCTACGGCTTCTCCTACAGACGTCCTCATCCATAACTTTTGCTGTAAATGAATGTACATGTGTATGAATAATTGATAATTGTTTCTAGAAACGAAACATTTGCTAGATTGGATTACAGTCTGCCATTCGCGCTCCAGTTCTTTTAAATTAATTCAACGTAGGTTGGTAAAAATTTATTTAAAATCGTCCCTTTAATATATTCAATTTTATTACGAGTATGTTCGAAAGATGATGTGAAATGAAACAAAACATTCGGCCTGGCCGAAGCTCATATAGCCACACAATTATATTTATAGATAAATTACAATTTATAAACCACAATTATAGATAAATTATAGTTGAATTCAGTGAGCGGATTGGGCCCAATTTTTGCGGCGGATTTTCTCTGATACATTAATTCGGGAATAGAACATCAACTTCAGATCTGCACCACTAGCTGAGAAATTCAACTCCCAATTCGGATGCATTAATATTTACTTAGGAAGTAGTCATTATAGAGATTCGACTTTCTTCATTTCTGTTACCAAACTACATGAGAGAGAATATTCGTGCCGAATATCATGACGATATATCTATTCGCTAAACTGAAATCGACAGGGCTAAATCGACTCAGTAGGTGACGCTGATCAAGAATATAATATGATCAAGACCTAAGTATGTATTTACGCGATAGGTAGGAAAAAAGAAATCGCGCAAAAAAATACACCGTGCCCATATAAAATAAGGTCATTGGTTTCTCACTTCAGGAATTAAAAAAAAGCGTGAATAAAATATTGGAGTTAATCGTTTTTAAATTAATATTTATTGCAAAATTTAATGTGTACATACGATTATGTATGTATATGTGTCTGCATAGTTACGTGCATTTGACTAGCGTTTTTCTTTTTTGAATATTTTTTAAACCGCGTTAAATAACATTAATTCGCGTAAAAACAGAATCAAATATTTCTCAAAAATCGATTTAAATCAAATTCGTGTTAAAGTAACTGGAGTAAAAACATACGTACATGTATAACTTTTCTATATATAATTCAAGCCACGCCTCCTTTCATGCTTTACAACCGGAAGAAGAAATCGAATATATCCTTAACCCTTCGGGTATAAGGTATATAAATATGGAAGGAGTCATCACCCTTCTCCTCGTTTGGCCTGGAATGGAAAATTTCCTTTTAAGATTGTAAGAGGACTCTGCCATAGTCAATCCTACTAATAGCGCTTGAATTAATCAAAATTCATAAATATTCTCATTTTAAACCTGTCAACAGGTTTAGACAGCTCTGTTTTAACCGTGAAAGGAATTCCGAAGAAACTGATAGAAGTATGTAGAAGTATGTATCATTGCCTACGCAACTCTTTCAACCCTATATAACTTCGGAATAGATTTATTCTGATTTTTAACTCTACATCTTCCGGCAACAGGTAGTTCTGGCCAGACCTACATATTTCTCCTTGCATGTGACCCTTTCTTTTGTCAAGAAGGGTTACTTTTTTGTATTGTTTTGTATTGTATTTATTGCAAATCAATTATTTAATTTGCATATTTCTAAACGCTGAAAAATGTGAATTCTTTACATGCTTGAAAATGGGAATTATGAGCTACACTTGTACATCACAACAAATGTTTCTTTTTATTTGTTATGCAATGCAATGTTGCAGATATTTTAGTTTGCTACCTGTTCTGAGTGAACGTGCTATCTTTCCTTTCCTTTTAGTAGGCAGAGGTAATTATTATAAATATATTCGTATAAACGGAAATCTATTGTTTCTCATTCAACGAGATGTATTTGTATGAATACGTCTCTTTAAATTAGTATCTGCAAATTTTGTCAGACAATTTTAAAATTTTCTTTAAATTTAAAATTAAATTTGCGAAACAAAACTCCTCAACCGGAAAACCACTGTATCAGGAAAAAGTATACCTTTTGCAACATGTTGCAGAAATAAAAGATATAAATTCGGAAATTTTTACAACATTTCAAAATGACAAATAAAATCTTACTCCTTAGTAAAATTTAACAAATACAAACCACTTTTTTTCTTTTGGGGGTTTTATGCAGAAAATAAGGGAAACCAAACATTCCATGTAATTTTTAAATTTCACGAAGCAATATCAACGGTTAAGTTGTGAAACGGCTTCTATTTGTCATTCAATCTCTTTTCAACAACAATCTTGTTCGAGTTCGACAAATACCAATGCCTTCCGTTCACAAAAACATAATCTGCAAACAATGAGCCATATAATTTAGTAAAATAATATTATAGTAGATCACTGAATCCAGCGCAATCCAATCATCCTGCCTAGTCGAAGACACTGTTGTTGTATATTTTTACCTTTCCGCTTGTGACAAAAATGATGGAATCGTTCTGATTTGCTCCTCTCAAGATGTCCCTAACACATGCTTTGTAGTGCTAATAACAAATTTGTAGTGCTACCATGAGAAATCCATATTCATTTGACCTTATGAAAGGACTATGTTCGAAACTACATTCATGCACACATTCCTCACATTCCTCTAATGATATAACGGTGGAACTCTGATTTGGAATTAAATACCCTCTTAATGATTGAAACGAATAATTATGGAACAACCCTGCGATCATGACAAACAAGACAATCTCGGCATTGTTTGCTTTGTGGGGAGGTATGTTTAGAAAGGATCCGTAGGTATTAGGACTGGTATTATTTTCCTTATTAAACTTTGAGGTTGATTGCACTCGATAAGGCATTGGGCCAGGGCGGATATTTTCTTTTGATATCCCTCTTTTTTTATTCCCTCTTAAGTCATGGTAATGTCAGTATAAATGGGATCTTGTACCTTAATGGCTACTGTATTCGATGCTACTGTTTGCCTCTCATTTATGCAATGACAATAACGATTGTTCAAAAACATAAAAATAAGAAAATTTGGGCTACCGTCTTTGTTGTACATTGTATTCTTAGAATGACACCACAACGATCTGCAAGCAGAAAAAACAAGCCTGGGGAAAAACATATGTACTCGTGTGACGAGTGTGCTTATCTATTTGTAAATAGCTATAGTAAAAATATTGAAGGTTTGCGAATATTTCGTGGTTTCGGGCCTTCAAAATCAAATACAAATTTTTACGTAATTTTCCAGTGATGATTGCAATCAATTCAATTTTATGTTTATTATTCGATAATAGAATTTTTTAAAAATGACGGTATATTTGTGCGTGGAATAATTAAATGTACATTTGTTTATGTTAATTTTAAAAATAATCTTTATCAAAAGGCACGGATCATTCTAACGAGTAATAAATAAAATTCGGCAGTAAATATTGCTGTAGGACTTACGCTTAAGTTTCATTGTTCAATAACATCACTTCAGAAGTGACATCGTTGCATGTCACATAACCATTAAAAAAACTATTAGTTCTACGTCCTTCACATACAGCTGTCAAATAAAGTTTAAAGTGCATTCAATTTTACAGTACACTTCTGTGTAGATCGATCTATCACACTAGGGTGAGGTCAGCATCCAGTTTATTATCTTTTGTTTTAACCTTTTGAAAGCGTGCATCTTCTGATCTGCGTAAGTAATTTAGGAACGCATACTCTCCACCCGGCTTGAGGCTGCCACGATTTCAATTGTTTCCCCTACTCTGCCCAAATATTAAATTGTATACTTTTGTGCGTTGAAACCATACTAAAGCAAACAGAAAAATAAGCAATAAATTTGATGACATTTATTAGGTTTTTGAACATTGAATTTCTTTTCTCCATAATGAAACGGGCATCAGCATCATTTAGAAGGGCAGCGACGTACACCCGTTCATAAACGCACGCCACCCGAATCAACACACGACCATTTTTATAAAATATAATATTTTTAAATTTTTCTTCGAATTTGACAGTAGTGGCCGTATTCAACATCGCGAATTTTCCTACTGAGGGTGCGAAACGACACCCGCAAGGGGTCAAACCATGAAACAGTGACATCGCCTGCACCAATATTTGATGAGGGATACCATACGACAATCTCAGCTATGAAACAATAACAACAAACGGAACATCGTACTTTCGCCTTTCTGAAGGGAAACAATAAGAGGTCAGTAATAAACATGATGGAGAGGGTGGATGGACGACAATGTGTTCGAACCAGGTATTAAATAAATCTACTTCAAACTTCAAAATTGAAATGTAACTCATTGACCATTCTTTCAATGAAGGTATAACATAAAAGTAAATAGATGGCACCTGGGGCATTTCAGTACGAAACCTGGACAGTCCTTGCTCTTTAACCCCCTTTCATTATCACTTGATTGTCAACGATAAACACATTCAATTTAAAGTAAAATTGAGGAAAATCTCTATATTTTGTAAACTACACACTTTTAAGATATATGATACTGTATTTCATGAACTATACTTATAGTAGCGTTTAGAGAAATAAATTAAATCTTTAGAATCTCTATACTCAGAAGATATACATTATATTTTTATAACTTACATAAAAACGTCAGAGGAAACAAAATGACCAGTTCAAAATAATTTTTATTTTTAAATACCTCCTTGGCCAAAAAGCGGAACTCCGTGAGACAGCCTGAAGCCATGAACTAGGACACTATTAAAAAACTTGGTTTTAAAACGACTTTTAAAAGCAAGGCATTCGAAACAGCTCTTCATAATTACTTTCAAAAATAAAAGTATTCAACAAGTATACTTTAGCTTTTACTTCTAAAAATAAAGTCTTTAACTTTTAACTTTAACTTTTGAAAATAATAGTTCAAAAAAAACTTAACAAAAGAAAAAATAGCTTCAATTAAGCGTTTAAAAAATAAGTAGTTTCGTTAAGCGATTAGGGCCATTAGATTCCAAGTAGACTAAATTTGTATAATCTAGGAAATAGAAACTCTCTATTTTCGACGTATCTTCAGAGTCTTTAAGTTAATTTTCGGTAGATATAGAGATTATAAGCAATAACAATAGTAAAATTATAGTTGGCTCACGTGAAAGCCAGTAAAGATAATTAAAATTTGACACGTGTTATGATCGGTTTTCAAGTACATATTTACAATCACTGACGCTGAAGGTGGAATTGATGAATACGATTTTGACGCATTTCAAGTACTGAAAAAATATTCTTCAGGGGTCTTACATTAAATTAAAATCAAGAATCGCACTATTGGCATCCGATGAATTTTAATCCTTATGTGATTTGGTTTTATCTGCCTTTCGTGTAATATGTCCATAGGTAAATACATATGTGTAACTACTACTACTACTTCCACCTCATCTCTTGAAATTGGTTCAAATACCTTTTCAGATCCCTCTTCCACTCGGTCGAGCCGTACATTTACACCGAACTTAATATTTAATCGGCATTCAATAACTCAAATGAAATGCCGAATTCCAGTCACGTTTTTCGCCGGTTCACATATTTATTTAATCATAAAAACTAAAGCGAAATAAATACATCGCCTCCACATAAATTACTGCTAAGGTAGGCATATATCACCCTATCTCAGAAAGTTTAAATGTGTATCTATGTAAGCATAATATATTGTTATTCGAATCGGGATTGATATGGGACCCCTATACGATTGATATTATGAGATTACGCCATCCATGCAGACACATCTATACATCTATAAGCTCTATTTATATTATACACTCTGCCTAAAATGGACAGAATAATACCACCACTATTTACCATTTGTGATGAGTAACACTTCATCCATCCAAAAAAGATGTGAAAACAATATGTAATATCTGATTACAATAACAAAGTTAAAGATAAGATTAAACAATTCACAAAAACTACTTTAAGCAGTTTTAAGTACATTCTAATAACACCAAACAATGTAAAATTCCTTCGGTTATCTGCTTATTAATTCTCATAGGCTTGTGATCATCACATCAAAAATTCAGGTGTCTCCCACGGAAAGTGTGAATAATTCCACGGCAGGCTTACAAAAAGCAACTGCATATAATTAATGGATTCGTCCGATAGACCTTGTTTGTCACCTGCCCTTGCACAAAGGCTTTTAACTCATTACATAACAAACCCGATTCCTGTTAAATGCATAAGAAAAGATGGTTACAACGAGCCGGTGAAAGACCTCAGGCTCTCAAAAATAAGGAAATAATAAGGCCCACTAATTTCAAAAGGAATTAAATGTTGAGACTTCGAAGAGATGTAGTTTAGGAAAGCGGGAGACCAATTAAGGGGTTTCGCATAAAATTCAAATAAATTGTTTACTCTTTAAAAGGAAAAGAGAAAAACGAGTTAATTATTCTGTACTATTTGTCGGCTTGTTATCGGTGTGGGGGTGAAGTCAACACAATTCAACACAAAGCATTAAATGTGTCCGTCTTAAATATTTATAATTCACATTGAAGACAGCATATAAGCACAAACACAGTCCGCAACACACAACACATACATTATACTATATTTACAGAAAGCTAGGTACTGACAGTTTCAATAGCTGCGCGTAAGGAGGGAAGTCAAGGCAAAGTTAATAAATGTATGTCCAACTGCCCTGCTGTTTGTTTGAAATTCACACTTGAAGGCATTCAGATAGACAACGATACATGAAGATACAGACGCAATGGTAGCAACAAAAACGAGTGTTGTACCTGTGAATAAAATACATTTTAAATTGTATTATTTGAATATAAATGCTTATTTCTTCCGGTTGCATGACCTCGGGCTTCGGAACTGTCAAAATAAAAGATAAAACTCAAAGAAACAACATTTACACTTTTATCAGTTTAATTTTAATTTCATTATTTGAAAAAAGACAAATTACACAAAATAATAGTGCTCCTGGGTGCGTAAATTTTTCTTTTGAGTTTTATTAACCAAAGGACAGAAATGCATAGAAATGACAGAAATATAATGTATTTATAGCCAGACCCTGAAACTTTTATAACTTGCTATCAAAAAGTCATGTGGATAGCTCTTATCAATGCCTTTTAAATATAAAATTCATACCCATAACTCTTATTGAAGACTTTTATTTTTAAAAGTAATTGAAAAAACCTTCTTTGCTGGTCATTCTTTACTCATGATACAATATTAATATCGATATATTTATACATGTTTTATTTGATAAAATCTAGTGAAGTTTCTTTAATTTTTCACAACGTAACGAAATCAGCTAGAAGGATTTCTAGCGATATACATACATATGTATGTATTAATTTTTCATCACACTTCGGCATAGTGAATTTTTTCTGCAAAAGACTTTTAAAAAAGACTTTTATTTCAAAAAAGTCATCAGAAAAAAGTTTCGATGACTTTTAAAATAAAAGTTAAGACTTAAACTTTTAACTTTTATTTTCAAAATAAAAGTTACGACAAAAAGTTTTAACGTTTATTTTGAGGAAGGTCATTGGAATTAGACTTATCTTCAGGCTGCTCATAACGAGAATAAGCGAGCAAGTAAACCGACGTTTTCTTCCGACTTCTCAAACTCACAATATAATTTCAAAATTATGGGTACATTTACCAGGTTACGTAGGTAACCTGTACACTTGATGTACAGATTCACTTCGGATAGGCTAAAATAAAATATTTGATTATTAATTATATATTATATTTATAAATAAATGCAGTTTAACCCATTTTTTTTAAATTTTATGGTTTTAGCCATATTGATCGACAAGTCAATATTTTAGTATTTACACATACATATGTAGGCACGAGTATACTGCAAGGAAGTTTTTAAAAAATTGGTTTTATGATAATTGCGCATTTGTTATTTGTATTCTTATTCTTATTTTATTCTTTTAAAAATATCCAATTTAAAACGTAAATCCCAAGCCTTAATTCTACAAAAAGTAATTTTGTATGAGCCGTTTGTTTTGAAATTGGCAAAAGTCACTTTTTAAAAACAATCGAATTAATGGCAACACTAAATACAATTGAACGGTATCTTTTCATTTTTAAAAAATTTGCAATCAACAAGTTGAGAACTATTGAGATTTGTTCGAGAGAAGTGTTGGTAATTAACGGCAATTAATTAATTCATTAATATCTCGACTTAAAAAAAAAGTGACTTATGCCACTTTCAAAATAAACGGCTCTTATATGTAAATGTTTCGAAGATGTTTATTCTCTCTTTAGTTAATAACACAAAAACTATAAAAATGTAAAAAAAAACAAGTAAGAGTGCCATATTCGGCCGAATCGTAAATACCTACACCTAAAACTTTTGAAAAAATTTAATTGAACGAATTAGTTTTATTTATTTAGATTTTTAAATTATTTAGATTTGGATTAGACAGAACAATAACATTATAGAGTGAAATACACACTTAAACTAGAGGAAATACAATATGTGGTTATAAGAAAGCTACCTTATAATCACGTTCAATTAGACAGGTATAAATAGTAGGCGTGGTCGTTACCGGTTTCCAAAACAAAATAATTAGCTTAATAGTTTTATTCTTGTGCTTAAATTTAAACTTTATTTCAGTGGTAAAAAGTTTGTTTTTATGAGCTATACTGTATAAGTAATGTAAAAGTGGGCGGACCCAGTTTTGCTCTTATAATGTTTTATTGGAAAATAATTTATGTAAAGTTTTATAAAGTTTTTTTTTTATTTTTTAACTTTAAAAATAAAGTTTTTTTTATTTTTATTTAACAAATAAACCATTTTTTTGTTGCCTGTGCAACCGAAAAGTGGGCGGATATCGCATATTAACGGATAATGTTTCTCTATACCCAGAAATGTTACTCTACACTCGACTTGAATGAAATCCACGCCGTAGTGGTAATCAAATGGCCAAAGAACTGAAAATATCCCAGCAAAGCATCCGACGCATATTCCAAAATGAGCTCAAGGTAAAGCCTTACAAAGTTCTAAAAGGCACATGATCTTAAATCGGAGCAGAAAAAAGTTAGACGTGATAGATCAAAGGAGGTGGTACGCTTGCACGAAAGTGGCGAATTTCCAAACATTGTGTTCTCTCATGACAAAAAAGGTTCCTAAACAGCAGTTGAGCAGTCGTAAACTCTCAAAATGATCGTATTTACTTAACTGAACGCACTTACGAAAATGTGATCCTACGAACGGCAACCTGAAGTAATTTTCCATCTCAAGTAATGGTATGGGCAGCTGTGACCGCCGATGGACGCTGTCCAATCGTTTTCAGCGAGCGTGGTGTCAAAGTCAATGGAACTCATTTGTTAACCGTTTGAAGACCATAGTCAAGGCAAAAGGTGGCTCATCGGGCTAAAGTGAATGGATTCTAAATATTTTTATTATTTCCAAACGTTTTTGTAATTTGAATCAATAAAAAATAATTTCACCCAAAAAAATATGGTCGTTTGAATAGGTAACAGTTCATTCGCCTAACCCTGTATTATATCGTATTTTCATTACTTCTTACGTCCTAAATTTTCATAAATACATATACAAAATATTAGCCACTAAACGAGTAAAACTGAACCCGAGAAGCATGCTACACCCGATATCACTCATTAAGGTCGCTTCAAGGACACAAAGATTTTGACAACTCTATTAACTTTCAGCACAAACAAACGTACGATGCTGACGTGCATATTTATAAAAATCTCCTCCTCCATCGAATTATTGTGCGCTTACAGTTTTGTACCCCGTGAAAACACTGCACAAATATTTTTGGTTTAACTTTGTGGGATTTGTGTGAAGCAAGGAAAGTAAAAGTTTATGTCAACAACGCTTCCTTGCCTCCTTAGAAAATTCATCGCTGTGAATGTCTGCAGAAAACCCTCGGCATTCGTGAATTCTTTTTTTGTCAAAAGTCCCCCAGGACTTTAGTGATTCTTATATGAGGAAAGGCTTACGAAAATATTTGTACTACGTGAGAATGGCAAAATGACCGCGTGATTACACATTTCATCATAAATTTTTATACAAGACTATTTCAGATCTACGTGAATATAAGCTATGGATACAATTCGACTCCAATGTCTTACCTCTAAAGAAGTCCCAAGAGATCTACATTGTTTGGTTGCATAGCTTACATGTGATTAAATAATAACTGATAAAAAGAAACGATAAATGATAGTCGCACGATTGAAACTTAACCAATTTATTTTGGTTTCTTTTGGTATACTTTTCTGATTATTGCTGAATATACTCATACAAGGGAAATGTAAAGTTGAACATCTGATATTCTTAAATCAAATGGTAAGCAACTACCTAAAAACCGGCCAAATGCAGGTTTTTAGTTTCACTAGACCTATACATTTATAGATGTAATTGCATTATTAATATACGAAAATGTATATCTGAGTCACGCTGCCATTTGTCGGTAGTCTTAAGTGAATTTTTTTTTATAAAAGTTATTTATTTTAAAAGTTTTTTAATATATATTATTTTCTACTTTTCAGTCATTAAAATGTGAATATTCCATGTATAAGAATGTTTCAATAATTCTTTCCATTAAAATTTTTCTATAAATTAATTTTAATTAAAAAAAAATTAAATCTGCTGCGGATAGAAACGGACACTTTACATGCAAAGCGAACGCTCTATCACTGTGCTAAGTATATACCTCCTCTATATCGATATACTATATACATATGTTTAAATACTATCGTCGGATCGTCAGTCTCAGAGATAAAATTTTTTTCCGTCCGTAAGTTTTCCCGTAAGTATGTCCGTCCGTCTGTCATATTTAAAAAAAGGAAACATTTTCTGGTGTTGATCAAGATTCGAACCTGTGTATGAAAATATCTACATACGATACATATGTATGAACATACGAGTATATATAAATACGCCACACGAAAAAGTTTTATAAGTTTTAGTAATAAAGTAATAAAAAGTAATAAAAAAGTTATATTTACAAGTAAATATTGTTTATCAAGCTAGAAGGATTTATGATTTGTAGTTTCTGAGAAAATTGCAAATGACGAACTAAACTTCATCCCCAGATCAGTCTACTTCGATATTTTTGCGCCAGTAATAAAACTCTTTTTAACTCGATTGAATTTGATTATTGATAAAGCAGATTTATTTCTTTGCAATGAAACTAAGATAACTGAAATGAATTAATGAAAATGATAAAACTTATAATTTTAAATGGTAATGAAAATTAGCAAAAAAGAACAATTTTTTTGTTTTACAAAATTACAAAATTGCTGATCATTTCAGGGCTCCAATCCAGGGCATGACAAAGTGATTTCCCTATGCCTGAATATTTCGCAAATGTTTTAAAATAGTTATTTGCGGCGACGAATGTGTTCAAACTATGAGAAGTGAACCTAAATCAAAAATAATAGAATACAAGATTACGCAGAACAGCGTTCAAAAATGGTTTCTTCTGCGCATCTACGTCACAATAGCAAACCAATATAGCTGAACTGTTAAATTTGTATACATTTTGCATACAAAATTTTAAACATTGCCGTAAAATTTTATATTTTACATTAATTTCTCGGTTTTAGAAATAATAACGATATACTATAGAAATATATGATCTGAAATCTCAACCCCCAACGTATTATGTCCAACAATCTCAGAATGGATTAGTTCGGCCAAAATAAAATGATTACGACAGAGCGTGTATTAAAATTTGCCAGCGCAGTGACTCCAGTTACAAAACTTTTTTCCTATCATTCTAGGATGGCGATGGCAATTAATAAATAAATAGATATTTTGTAAATGTGGTCATAAAAGTAAATTTTATCGACATTATTAAATAAAACTTAGAATTTACATTTTATATTGAAATTCAAAACTTTTATATTGAAATATAAAATTTACATTTTATATTGAAATTCAAAAAATTCAAATACTGAGCTATGTAACAGTATTACATAGCTCCTGCATCTTTTTGTAAGCATTATCCACAATGTCTTCATTCAGTTTCCTGATTTTAAAAAACATTCTGGCCCGGAAGAATAACTTTTTTATTATGATATCGCAATTGATTTCGGAAGCTTGCTCAATGTGTTTTTCTCACGTTCTGCAGCCAACACTGTATTCCCAGCAAGTGGATTATATATAGACGGAACGGCACCCATGCTTCAGAATCCTCTGCTTGGCAAATCCTAATAATTTAAACTTTTCTATAACTGAATAATAGTAAAAAACTCCTTTTCTTACCCATTTCAAACTGCATAATATTTTCTTATCTGCAAATCTAATCCAAATTCGCATTGGTTTAGTGTCGGATGTAAATGGAAAAAAACTGCACACATTCTGATTCCATTTTCCACAGTTTTTCACTCTGCACTTCATTATTTTTTATCAAATTATATGTTTAAATCACGAAATTTACTATATATCAATGGCTTTACCAATGGCTCTCACAAAAATGCTATTGTGACGTCACACACGGTTGAAACCGGTTGTCAAATTTTTCGACATCGAATAACGGACCTGCGCAATGCGTAATCTTGTATTCTATTATTTTTGAACCTAAATGATGTTCTCCTTTCAATGAAAACACTTCTACGCTTGAGTCATCACCGAAAGTGATTTTGAGTACCCATTTAGATTTATATATTAGTGAATGTGAATTATACTCGCTTGTGTTTTATGAGATCAAAAAATGTCCGTCCGCGTACAGTGATCACGTACAGTGTATATGAGTTCTATGGTGAAATTTTGTCCTTGTTACAAGGTAACACAAATCTATCTCAGAGCTTCACACACGCGCAAAATATCATTTTGTATGTATTGGCCAACACTGTTCTAAAAATTCAGTACTGTGTATAGGGTGGGTATTATATTACAGAATTTGAGACGAAAACAAAAACCAATTTACAATGTTTTGCGAGTTGCGTAGGTTTCCTAATTGGAGTCCCCATTTAGCTATCATTCATAATACTCAACAAAGGCTACGAGACTGGAAACTCCTCTTATTTCGTGAGCGAGCTCAAACAAATGTCCACCCGCGTGTTCACGTACAGTCTATGGTGAAATTGTTTCCTTGTTACAATCAAAAAGCGGATATTATAAAGCAAGATAACTGAAAAGGTAAACCGTTTTGGTTTGTTACCACACCTTCACAAAGTTGTGTCAGTGACAGGAATACCAACCACACAACTTTATTATTTATTTATTATTTATTTGTTTGGCTTTTAACTAAACATAAATAGAAAAATTACTTTGCATTTAATAGTTATTGCGGTTTTGACGACTTAGCGGTTTGGAAATATTAAAAAGTAGTGGAACTTACTTGTTTTTTTTTAATTTTTCTTTTATTTAAAGTAAAATGAGTTAACAAAAATAAATTTAGAATTCATTTATTTAAATTAAAACTAGATAAGCACAAATAAATTTACAATTCATGCATTTAAATTAAAATTCATTTAAATTAAAGACCAAAAGAACTAAAATTACAATTAAGTAAATATTAAGCTAAATCACAGATTAATATTTAACAAATCAAATTGAATACGTTGGCATCTCTTTCGGCTAAAAATACGTGTGGTAGTTTTAAAACTGTATCTTTGGTTTTTTTTACGTATTTAAAAAATCATATTTCTGGCTTATTGATATGAAGAAGAACAAGAGTTGCATTCCTCACTCAAAATAGTTTTCTGAATTTTGTTAACAAACTCCCGAGTTGTCAAAATTCACTCCCGAGTTGTCAAAATTGCATGAGTTTCGTTTTTGTAGTATCCATGGAGTATCCAGGGCTCCTGCACACCCGGAGCTGCACATCCTTTAGCTGACACCCCCGGAGTGATTGTATTCTGTAGCTAAAATACTATATAATATCTGAAATGTGTCAACATTTTTGACTTTGTACGTTTTTGCTTTTCCTTTGTTTTTAACATAGTTTTTAAACAAATTGTTGAAAGATCGCGCGTATATCTGCAAACTCTATAATTCCATATTTTTTACAATTTTCGATACACCGAATTTACTGAACATTATGCAACGTTACCCTGGAAAATGTTGGTGTTTCGTGGTTTTTATTTACAGTGCAAAATTTCTAAAGGTAAGTTGCGTACTGTATCTTGTTGCGTACATTTAACAATAGAGTACTAATAATATTAGTTGTGTTGTTATTTCGTCCAATGTTTGTCCTTTATAAAAGTGATTCAAGAAGAAGGGTGAAGGAACGCTATTCCGATGAATGCATTCTACGAACTGTGAAGAATTCACCATATGTTATGTTATGGGGATGCATCACTTATCATGGAGGTGGGCAAATTTTGATGATATAGAGCCCGTCAGTGCAGATAAATACAAAACGGTTCTTTAAGAATGTTTGAGGAGTTAAACTGCCACGTTTAAAACCCAGTTTTTCACGACAATAGTGCACCTTGCCACCGAGCTTGTTCTGTGAGTAAATTTTGAATTTGTTTAATAAAAATGGATTTTAATGGTTATATTCTATTCACAGGTAACACAATTTAAAGAAAATCTTGGCATAAAATCTTGTCCTGGCCTCAAAACAGCCCTGATTTGAATATTATTGAAAATTTGTGTGGTACGACGAGGGAATCGAAAACCAAATCAGAAATCTCTACGATTCACTTCAAAGGAGAATAGCAGCTGTATTGAAGGCCAAAGGAGGTTCAAGGAGATTGGAAAAAAGCCAACTAAACCAAAGAAATCCAACTCTTTTCATTTGGCTACCCTTTTCTATAATAGACAGTAGAAGATACACATTATTGGTTTTACACTTTTTTAGCGAAAATGTCCATCCTCACGTTTTTACTAAAAGATTTTGCACAGTTGGAAGCTATAGAGATCACATAATATATAACCGAGCAGGTACAAGCGAGCTTTCGTTGTTTTATTAAATTTTGCTGGAAGAATGAAAAATTATTAGTGCGGCTTATTTTTGAGGGGTGTAGATTCGAATTTATGATGTTATTGCGTCTAAAGTAATTCACGGATGAAGAAACTGAAAAGGTGTTTGAAAAAAATAACACCATAATCCATAAATTTAAAATTAATTTTTTTTAAAAACAACAACCAAGTTTTTTAAAAATCTATATATATAAAATCCGTGTGTCGGTGTGTTCGGAGCAAAATATGTCCGGAACTTTTTTTGGACTTCCACATCACTTAGAAACGTGCATTTTTTCACAGATGTTCCTGGACATCTAATGTTGATGAGACAAATCGCAACTTTCAAAAATCCAAACGGCTTCGCCATTTTTTTGCAATTAATCCGATTGGGAGGAAATTTATATTTTTATTCCTAGATTGTGCTGATTAATTTGTCAGATTTTATTATAAAAAATTTAATAATTTCAAAAATTAATAATTTTTCATAACAGTGTAATTTCTTAATAGGAAGTCCAAAAGGCTTCGCAATTTTTTTACGAAATAAATAAAAAATAATAACTTCCTGGCGAAGAAAGGCTTATATACTAGTTATATATAAAGAGTAAGATATTCTTACTCTTTTCCTTAATTTTCTGAAATCTCGATATATGCTTAAGATGAAAATGCAGATCGAAATGCAAAGTTCAAAAATAATCCGTAATGTAAGCAAACAAAGGATGATAATATTCTTTACATATGTATGTATACAGAACAATCCACCACAAATCGAGGCGCTTATAATTGGACCTGAACTAAATAGGAACAAAACTCTAATCATTCTCGCAATGAAAACTTCTGAAATACTGACGTTTTATAAAAGAGAAAAAAAACTCTACAGTATTTCACATCTCTCTCACAATTAGGTTGCAGTGCAAAAAAGTCTTTTAAAATAGGTACATATCTAGCGCATACGAAGAAAATAAATAAATTATTTCTAAAAGTGATAATGGCGAATTCCACGTACACATCGAAGGGTTGATGTGGATTTAAAAAGAAATCCGAAAATTAATTAAAAATATTTCGTTGCACAAAAAACGCTATTACGGTTAGTAATGCATCAACTAGGACCTCGTTCTTATGGCATTTTTGCATCTGCTTGTCGATATCGGTCGAGAAAGCAGTGATGTGGCTACATTTAGTTTTGACAGGGATCATATTCAATTTGCCTAACATTAATATGAGATATGTGTGCAATAAAATGTTAAGGGGAAAATTTAAATGAAGTGAAGAGAATTTGAAAAAAAATTATTAAGAAAAAGACAACCGCATGCAGGCGTGATCTTTGTCTTTATTGTTATATGAAATTGTTAATTAATAATTTGACTCCTGTTACAAAGTTCTCCAATAAACCATCTCTCCACCCCCTCGTCCCCCGTCACACTCAACATAATGGACCAAACAGCCCCTACGCCAACCTCTACTTTACAGTCACACCACTGCACATACTATAATTGTACTTATTTAAAAAAAATATATATGGAGGTAGGAAACATAAATCACTCAAAGTGCCGGTGTCAAACGTCAATGCACAAAGAAAAACTTTTCTCTTTAAAATTAGCAATTTTTATTTTTACATTTTTTATTCTCTTTAAAGAAGCGACGGAGTTGTTTGCCGCGTGATTGAAATGATAAGAATGTACAGGTTTATATTTTTAGATGCTATTTTTGTGATCAAAAACTACACATCACAACGAGACACAAAGATGTATTGATGGATATTCCAATATTAAATTGGCAGTGGGATTTATGTAAGCCAAATTTGTTGGGTCAGAGGCATGTTAAAGCACTTTATAAAATGTTGAAAGAAAAACAACAATTGATATCAGCAACATTGCGACTTATGTATAGACGACTAGGAATTTCTATATTTTCTAGATTCGATTCAATTGAATTTCAAGAATCTGACAACAAAAAAAATAAATCACTCAAAACCCAAATACATACAGAAAACTGATCTTTTATAGGAGAAAAGGCCCCTATACAGGCCGGTCTACACTTTTTCTGGTCAGATACTAAGCTTAGTATCGGACGAATTATGTAAAATTTAGTGGTATCCATTGTCCTATGTTTTATAACAATACTAGATCATAATGTTCTTAATTTTTATAAATATACGTGGGGTGATTGAAGTTTCCGGCCTTAACGACATAAAGTAATTCTAGAAAAAACTTTCTCTCGCGGTCGGTAGATGGTCTTGACATAGGTAAACCATAAACAATTCAAGTCATTAGTTTATAAATATATGGCACTCTTCCAAAGTTGTGAGCTGACGTTGTCTGCCCACAATGGAGAAAATTATGATAAAATTCCTTCATTCGAAAGGAAAAAAGGACTCAGGAAATAAAAAATGAGTGCGACTCTATATACGTTGAAGCCCCCTTCATTTACAACTGTAAAATATTGGCCGATCGAGTACTATCGTGGTCGGATGAGCATTTTAGATGAGATAAACTCAGGGCTCCCGAAAACCACTACAATTGAAGAAATGGAAACTAATGTACAAGATCTTTTATCATGACTTGGATGTGAGAAAATTATCCATGCGGTTGCCGATCGATCAAAAAATGAAACCAAAAATCTGTATTCACCAACATACGCCTGAAACCAACTAATATTTACCAATATGCAATGGAACCAACTCCGAAAAAAGAGTTGATAAATATACTTTATTTTGCTTCCAAATATGTGCTTTTCCGTTGTCGAGATAATCGTTTTTGAAATTTTTGGCCACTTTCATTACCAAATTTGATTACCATACCTCTATTCATTCCACTGTAATCGACTTTTATTTCATTAGTGGGAGGACCACTATTTTCTTGAGTATATTTTGGTCGAGACGTTGGATTCGTGAATAAAGTGCTAACTTCAAATTCGCTCTATATGTTGGGAAATTAATCTATAAGCATGGATGAAATTATATCTATATTCACTATAAAAGTAGGCATGACAATCGTCAGATTTTGCCCATTTTCCCATTGCGATTGAAGTTACCAACTCACGGCGGAATATATGGCAACGCGATATTGCCAACTATGTCAAAATCATACCAATTGTTATATTTTTTACAAGGTAGCACAAGCATTTGCGTCTAAGTTTTATAGAACAATAGTAATTCGAAATGGAATTCAAACGTAATAGTGTGATTGCGTTATATTTGCGTGTAAAATCATAACCAGCTATTGTTCGTGAGCTCAGACATCTCAAAGTGAATAAAATGTTTGTGTATCACATCATAAACCGTTATAATGATACAGGCAGCATTGCCAAGCGCTATAGTGGTGGACGAAAAAAAACAGCAACATCACCTGAAATAGTTCGGAAAGTAAAGGCTCGACTTGAACGAAATCCACGCCGCAGTGGTAATCAAATGGCCAAAGAACTGAAAATATCCCAGCGAAGCATCCGACGCATATTCCAAAATGAGCTCAAGGTAAAGCCTTACAAGTATGTACACATAATCTTACACCAAAGCAAAAAAGTTAGAATCAAAAGAGCAAAAGAGTTGTTACACTTGCACGAACGTGCCGAATTTCCAAACATTGTGTTCTCTCATGAGAAAAATTTCCCTATTGAGCAGTTCATAAACTCTCTAAATGATCGTGTTTACTTAACTGAACGCACTTACGAAAATTTGATCCTACGAACGGCAACCCGAAGCAATTTTCCATCTCAAGTAATGGTATGGGCAGCTGTGACCGCCGATGGACGCTGTCCAATCGTTTTCAGCGAGCCTGCTGTCAAAGCCAATGGGAGCTAAAGTGAATGGATTCCAAAATTTTTATTATTTCCATACATTTTTGAAATTTGAATCAATAAAAAATAATTTCACCCAAAAAAATATGGTCGTTTGAATAGGTAATAGTTCAATCGTATGTACTTTTTTATATACCTGCCATTAGTGCTTTAATGCATTACAAACGGAAGCACAAAATAATACACCCTTATCATTTCATGTGTAGGGTATAATGTGTTGGAAACTCTGCAACACAATTATCTTTACTTATTTTTAATGTATAATATTGAAGTTTTCTCTCACTTGTAGAAATGAAGTTAAACAGATCGGTCGTCGTATTTTTTCGTGTTTTAATAAGCAACATTTCTAACAAAGGTTCTGGGCCCAGAACTACATGATTAATGAAAGTTATTAAAAAGTCAAAATGAATTCCATAGCAAGCATTGAAAACTGAATGGTGAAAACTATGTGACATGGTCCATACAAAAAAAAAGTTTGTTAATTACGTTGGATCTGCGGAAAGCCGTCGTATCATATTGCTGACGGAGGCTGAAAAGGCTGATAACATTGATAAAACCAAGAGTTCATATCAAAAATTGCAAAACTGCAAAAAACGCTTGGACAATTTTAAGTGAACTATATCAAGCAAATACGGCATACAGAAAATTCAACATCTTTAAGAACTTAGTTCCAAATAAAACCAAACGAGAAAATTTCTAACCAGATTGGTGTTTTTTATGGCATAGTAGACGACCTAAAAAGCATTAGTGTTGAAATAAACGGGAATTTTATTTCTGTTGTTTTGTTGTTGTGTGCTCTGCCGGAAGAAATGGAGAGTTTCGTTGTACCAGTGGAGAGTCGAGACGAATTACCACAATTTGAATAGTTGATCTCGAAAGTTTTGGAAAAAGAACGTCGCACAGTGGCTGGTTTTTCAACTTAGCGGCCAAAAGTAATTTTTTTCAATGTCACCGATTTCAAAATGGGTTAGGTCATATGAAAGTAGAAACCTGAGAATCTAGGGAGCACAAAAAAAAGCTTTATCTTGATTATTTCATTAGTAACTATGCAACAAAGAAACAGCACTTTTTATTTTCAACTAAAATAAACACATTTTTTAAACTTTTCCCAGATTTAGATATCCATATCTCTGTCAATATTTCAGATATTAAGTTCTGGTTTTTTTTATAAAATTCTTGGATATATTCGTTGTCAAATGTTGTTGAGTAAAACTGTTGGATAGTTATTACGTAACAAGAATTGCAGTAATGCAGATCTGGTACTCTTGATTAGCTTTATGAGACTAGTCACCGGGCGCTCTGCCAACTCTGTCAGCCTCTCGAGGTACTCCGCCCCCACACTGCAGAGGCGGCGGTATGCGAGGGCTGGGCATTTTGCAGAGCAGGTGGTGAATAGTCTCCTCCTCGTCCGCGTCTTCACAACATCTACAGTGATCCACTCTTGTGCCTGGTTTCCACCTGGTCACCATGGCCCCTATGGGGCAATGCCCTGTGATCACTCCCGCTATTACTCTAAGTTGGTCTCTGGGCATTGAGAGTATCGTCTTAGAGTTCTTTTGGTTGAGCTCTGGCCATAATGAACGGCTGATAACACAGTCTGACCTGGACTTCCAGGTGTTGTTGGTTATGTTTGTCACTATGGTATCAATTGCATTCATCTGGTTGGAGATAGGTGTCTTGACAGAGGAAAGGTACTGAGATAGTTTGTACTAATTAGGTTTTTAATTATCAGGTAATTAACTCTTACTAAATATGTACTATAAATGTGAACAGATTATTGCTTTCATTGGAAGAGTATTATGTGAAAAGTCTTCGCGATTGCGATTAAATATTGTAGACCAATTAAACTTGCATTCAATAAGGCTAAAGTTGTGATAACCGAAGAAGTTAATAAAATTAGGAGGCAAAATGGTGAACTACAGCCGCTGCTATTTGAGTATCATGGCCATATTAATCAAATAGATTTCAAACTTCTGGTCACTATGATTGATGGAAAAGTCGGACAAGCATTAACTGATACTAAGGCATCCTCTAGCTGTATTATAGAGGATTTGTATTATATTATGTACTCTAGTACACTAAGCCAAGCACCAGCAGATGCCAATTATTCTGAAGAGGCATACGAATTCGGATTGTCGCCTCTTCACACTAGAATCGTTTCATGGAACATATACTCAAATTGGGCTATGATTTAGAATTCGAAGCAACAGGAACGGTTAGACAAAATGTAGTGAATATGGAGAAACGGAAGCTGAAATAAGCCAAATACAGGAAGAATACCGTGAAATAATAATTGATTGGGTAATAATTGACCAGCCAAAACAAGGAGAGAGAAATACGAATGATGGAAACACTGCTAGAAGATTTTTCTCAGATCCTGAGACGGATTTAAAAGATAGATTTTAAAGCATATGTGACACAAATCTCACGTAAACATTCCAGTTTTTCATTACAAAAATGCTTTCATATGCATACATTTTTTAAGTGCACTTTCAAAACTGGAACTTCGAAGCGTCTTGCTGCGTAAGATAACTGAATGCATAGGTGTAGAATATACAGGCATTTTTTACGGAGATAAGTGAGCCCTTTTCAAAAATAAGACGAAATATCTGTGAACCCGTGTCCCCTCCCTAACTTTACCAGCCTACTTCATTGCACTTCAAACAAAAGCGATAGCTTTATATTTTTATATTTCAGGCGGCAATAGTCCCAGCGACGTCTTCAATTGCTTTTTTGTTGAGTATATTGCATTAGCTCTCCTTATTTCGTGAGCCAGCTACTGCTTGGTGTGAATGAGAAGGAAGATCCTTTGCATATTTGTGAATAATTTCCACAATGTTGCTGTTGAAGGTGAGAAAAAATATACATATTTGAAAAAAGCAAGCGTGGGCCAAGCACAAGCGTAACCACTCTTTATGCACGGGCTCCGGTCACAAAAATTAGAGAAATTTCCCACCGAGTTTTGCTCGGTAGCATAACCACGGGGTAAGCCTTTTGGGAATTTTAATGAATGTCGCAAGTGCTAGCTCATTTCAAGCGCAATTGGCTCTACCACTTGAAGTTTGTGAGTGTGAATCATGCAGGCATTCATAGTTTGTGAGTGTGAATCATGCAGACATTCATAGTTTGTGAGTATGAATCATGCAGACACTTGCATTCACTCCTGCAAGCCTGTGTCTCATTCAAACTTTCATGAATTGAATACGGAGTTGCTTAGATTTTGTATGCGTGAGTAGCACTTACACTTATAAACCCGTGAATGGCTCACAAGCTTGAATACGGGCAATCATGCAGTTCTCTGGTATGAATATCATAATAAAGTCGGTCCTTATACATTTCTCAGCGTTTAGAAGAAGTGGCGACGAGGAAAGAAAAAGAAAATGAATTCTGGTGCAGGTATATATTATTTTTTAAATAAAATATACATAATGAATTCATCGCAAGAAGAGACCACCGCTGGGGTTCAACAAGAGCCGAGTCGAGCTATTGGAACCAAGCACCGGGAAACGGTGGGTTTCTAGATTCGAAACAGCGATGGACCTCTTCAACAGTGATACATCCAAAATGCGCTAATTATTGCTTCATTACATGGGTGCGAAAGCGTACAATACTTTGTCCGACAAAATCACATCTAAGGCACCGGAATCAATTGCATAAGCAGAAATCGAATTGAGGTTATGGAAGGGCATTACAATCCGAAGCCGAAAATACAATCTGGCATTTTTGCAAAATCAAAGGGCACTTAAAGAAAGTTTGCCTTAAAGAAAAGTGCCAAATTAATCAAATAAGCAATAATGCGATTGGAACGGTCGATGAACTTTTGCAAATTACTAACAACTGTGCACGTTCCAAAATTTTCCATACTTTGGATGTTAACGGGGCCAAAATGGAATTTGAAGTTGGTACTGGAGCACCAGTTACGATCAATATCTTGAAAGATTCTAAAAACTATTTGAACAAATTACACGTATTTCCCATTGACATGGAGTTATACAGCTACTGCAGCACGTTGCTGGATTGTGCAGGTTACATGAAAGTGTACGTAAAAGTGAATCATAGGAGCCATCTAATCAAAATTTAGATAGTAGCGCAAGCCGCTACTGGGTCGAGAATGGCTTCGTAAAATCCATCTAGATTGGAGCAAAGTTTTAAAAACCGAAAATATAAATAATGTGTCTTCAAAAAATCCAGTCGAATGGATAATAGATTATTCAACTGTGACGTTCTACAGAAATATCCGAATGTTTTCTTCGGCACCTGGTAAAATAATTGGATATCAAGCGCGTATCCATCTTAAACCGAATTTAATTCCCAAAGCATTAAAAGCCAGGAGGGTGGTGTTTCCATTATGGTCTACAGTGGAGCACGAATTGAAAAGGCAAGTAGAGGAAGGATTGCTTGTTAAAGTTGACTCCAATGAGTGGGCAACTCCAATACTGGCAGTACGGAAGCGGAGGAGACTGTTCGCATTTGCGGCGTCTACGAAATAACACTCAATCCGTCTCTAATTGCGCAATATTGAATATTTGGCAGATGAACCAATTTCCATAAAAATTGCTTAATTCAAAAATACCAACTGTTCGAAAATATCAGGAGTCAAATGTTTTACCTTCTACACATAATTTTAGAGGAAAGATTTCATATTTTCAACATATGATCTTTAATTTAAATAAATTTTAATTTAGATTAAGGAATTGTGTTTTATTTGTGTTTATCTTATTTTAATTTAAATGATCGAATTTAGTAATGGGCGTGTAGGGGAATCGACACAAAAAATAAACGCTAACGCGCCATTATGCATAACCTCACAGATGGTGTGGAAATGAACGAAAGGCTTGCTAATTTCATGATCTTTTCGTAGCTTTCAATAAATTATTAAACCGAAAACCGCGACAGCTCTTAAATGCAGTAAGGTTTTACTATGTTTTATGTTTAATTAAAAATCCACAAAAATAATAAATAATAATGTCGTCTCGTTGGTAACCCTGTCATTTGTGCGATGTAATAGAGACCAACGAGTACGTATCATGAAGAGATTACAAAGGCGAATTCAAGGCAGAGAAATTTTCAACATTAGCACATTCAACTTTCACAATAACAAAACATGTACAGTCGTCCGTCCGCCGAACAAACAGATTTGTTTTCAATTTTACATTTTATGGCTTTTGAATGAAATTTTGCCTTTTCTAGCTTTGTTCTGCTAGAGTTTCGGTGTCCAAGCTTTGTAAAGCGCTGGTACGATCAACGTTCCGAGCATAGCGTGCTGTTGAAGAATTCGTATAGGCAGATATATTTGAAGATATATTTTAATCGGTTAATGAAGTTTAAATCGGTTTAATATTTTAAAAAGTTAATGAAGTATGGAAATATTTCAGAGGAAGTATTTATGTATTTATTAGATGTCTATTTTTATCAATTAACTCGAGTAGGCTGTTATGGCTTGGACGAAATGCTCATAACATGAGAATAATTTATACTTAATAAATAAAATCGGAATTTTTAAAGGATCGCATCGAATATTGCGGTTATATCATTGATAAAAATGGTATAAACAAAACGGAAAAGAAAGTGAAAGCGATCGCAGAATTGAAAAAGCCAAAAAGTAAAGACAAAGTACGATCATACTTAGGCTTAATCAATTATTACGCACGTTTTATTAAGAACTTGAGTACAATTATAGTATATCCTCTAACACGACTATTGCACAACAATGTCAAGTTCGAATGGAATCGGGAGTGCGAAAGAGCTTTCGAAAAAGTAAAGACACAAATTCAAGCAGATGTGATACTGACGCACTACGATTCGAAACGCCCTATAATTCTGGCAGTTGACGCAACCCCCATTGGTACAGTCAGTGATAGCTACTCAAACATAGAGCAAGTACATATATGTCATAGAAGAAGAAGGAAATGCGAATTCACCTGTACTCGAGTACAATTAAAAGAAGTGAACAAGAATTTGATAATTTTGCTACAAGCATTGAGATATGGCCGCGATTGTGAAGGACAGCATCGTTTCGGTATTACATTATCGGAATTTACAATACATGAAGGATGTTTACTTAGAGGTATTCAAATTTATATACCACCAAATTTACGTCTTAGGGTTCTACGCGAACTTCACACAGCACAGATGCTTACACCAATTGACCGGCACCGTACACGTAGTGCCAAATACAACCACTACGACAAGCATTCAAAAGTGTGAAGAAATTTTTGCAACATTCGGAATACCAAACATAATATTAACGGACCATGGAACACAGTTCAATTCTACAGATTTAAAAAACTTTTTAAATTAAATGGTATAACGCATAAACAAGAAGCTTCATACCACCCTGCTACCAACGGGCAAGCAGAAAGGTACGTGCAAACAATTAAAAACAAACTAAAAGCTACCAAATGCAATACTCAGAATATGAATAAAGAACTGGGAGCATATCGTCGAGCAATACACCCGGCAACAAAGCAATTACCAGCTATGTTAACGATTGCTAGACAAATACAGTCTAAACTCGATTTGTTAACTCGCAAAGAAAACAGTAACCAAGAATCACGTGAATGCAGTACAAAATTTATACGAGGGGAAAGAGTAGCAGTGAGAGATTATCTTTCAAGTAAAAATGACAATTTGGTCAAATACCTGATGCAGCAGGAAAACTACACTACGAAGTGAAACTGGATGATAATCGTGTTTGGAAACATCATATAGGAAACGTCACAAATTAGAAAAGTAGGTGAGCAATTAACTAATTCCCACAACACCAACAATTAGGAATCACCAGCAACATTGCCACCGATACAAAGTAATGATAACCGGGATGAAGGCGTAGTAGATGCTAGTGTTTAAAATAAAGATAACTTTGGGAAATGGCATTCGCGCTACGAGCATTTGAATATAAAGGACTTATCTGATGAACTGTCGCATACGATTATGGTCAAAGGTATAAGTCTTAATGTTGCAAATACTTATGTGCGAAATATGCACAATTAGTAAAATGTGCGCATATTATATGAAAGCCATATGATAGTTATTAAGAAATTAATAAAAATGAAATACTTCAGTTGGTACGCCTCAAACGATTTATAATCCTTAGTTTTAAAACTCCTTAGTTTCCGATGTACAGAACTCTCTGTGGTACAAGTGTTAGTCTGAGGGTCCTATGTCTGGACTATATGGTGGATGCATCAAAACCTCCCAATTAAATTGTCGCCAGTTTTGACGGGTCATCAAAAAAAATGTGTGATCGGGCGTTGTCATGATGGAAGACAATACCTTTCCTATTAGTCAAATTTTTTTTCAATTTGAAAAAATTTTCTTCTTTCAATTCCCCATTTCTTTCAATTCCCTGGTGTAATCTCTCTATTTGTTCACAATAGAGAGCTGCACAAGATGTCTTGAATTACTAAAGGCAACATGCCACAGTATTGCCTTGCAGTGCACTGTCGTGCACAAATGAACGATTTGACACGAACACTTCAAGGCAACTACCCGAACAAGCCGTGACTGCCTTGCCGTCTACCTGCTTCGAACAAAACATTGCCTTGCTGTGCTTTTCTGTGAAGGCAATATAGCTTGAAATGTAAGCAGAAAAGGCAATAGTGCCTTGAGGAAGGCAACAAGACATTGAAAATAGCAATACTGCTATGATGTCGGCAACAATGCGCAATGATATGAACCTATCTCATTCTTTTGCATGAGTCTTCGTTTGAGTTTAGCGCGATTCGTTGCCTTACATTGCCATGCGTTATCTATTGTCATAGCAATTGTCATGCATTGCCTTGCTTTGCCTTTTCGTTCAAAAAAGCAAGGAATGGCAATGAATACTATTGTCTTGTTGTGTTTTGTTATCAGCACGCTTTCGGCAGGCAATGTCTTGATTCGAAAGCAAGGCTTGAAATTTTTGTTGTGGCTTGATGTGCGTTTCAAGACATCTTGTGCAGCTCTCTAGTTCACAATAGAGTTGAGAATTAATTGATCGACTAACTGGAAATAGCTCATTGTGGACGACTGTCTTCCAGGCCCACCATAAACACAGCATCACCTTTTTTAGCGTCAATCCTGGCTGTCCGAAAGTTTGTGACCGCTCTCCATCCCTTGCTTACGACTTTTAACGCTTCCGATTATCATACTTGAACCATTTCTCGTCACCGGCTATGACACGTTTCAAAAAAGGACGCTTCTGTCTATCATGTTTTTCTCGCTCAACTCATGAGCGATATATCGAGCTTCGTTTGGTAGCCAGCCTTGTATAGATGGTTTGTGGTCAATGCCTAGCTCCACACTAATATCGACACTGCTTATATGCTTATATTGCTGGACTTTTTCAAGAATTTCATCAGCTTTTCCAGTGATTAGACGACTATTTTTTCGCGTTGCGTTTATTTCACGTTTTGTTTTGTGCTTTTCGTATTTTTGGAAGAATTGAGATAGGAAAATCTGTAAACTTCTCAAACGCAATCAAAACGCGAAAAAAACACAACCGCACTTTTGTTGGTAATTTACATGCTTTGCAGACTTCACTACGTTTTTCTGGCATGATGGATGAGCTATTTCCTGGAAAAAGTCTCTCAAACCAGACGATTGCAAAATGCTCGCGTTTGGTGTGATTCTGAACAGTGGCTCATACAATTTTTTTATTCACGGCGCCACCTTCTCAAAAGATAAGTAAAAGATCCGAATTAGGGCATCCGAATGTCCCTCTTCTGAGTTTCCCCTTATTTTGTTCCACGCTATGACGCTGCGAAAGTAGTAGCCCGAGGAATATTGCTGCTATATTCACTCTCACATGAAGAGCAAACGATAATAAACACAATATCAGTATGTAAACATTGTGTGCGCGTTATCAGATTTGGTTTTGTTGTACAAATTGATGCCATAAATCAGTTATAGCGCCAATTCATTGGGATTCCTAAAAAATACTTGTAAAAATGCTAAAAATGCTTCATACATTGTAACTCTTTGTGCTCTGCAAACAGGGGAAGTCTGCAAGGCTACGTAAAGTTTGTGTTCTCCTCAAAACTCATACGCAGTCTACTCGAAAAAGTTCCATCATACCATTTGAAACGCATTGCGTTCGAGTCGCGTTTGAGTTTGCGTTTAAAAATACATGATAAGGCTGTAAAATTACCAGAATGAAAGCGAGCGAACCATTACCGCGCAGCAGATGTGGATAAAGTACCTGTGGATAAAGTACCTTGAATATTATGTGTAGAGTTGACCGATATTTCGCTACCCGGGATTTTGTTATTAGCCGCATTCAGCGGTTGAGCGCTCAATTGTTTTGATGTCACTGAACGTACCCTATTGTTTACATATTCACGGAGCGGTCGCCATTTTGTGTAGCGAAAAGTTTTTACGCTACTTTTACAGCCTTATAAACTAAAACGACTCGTAAACGTAAACGCAAACTCAAACTGAAACTGAAACTCAAACTCAACTAAGCCAAACTTCGATAATGTAAGCTTTTCGAGCCGACATTTGCGTTTACGTTTAAGTTTGCAGAGCGCCATTGTTTGCAGACAGAAATGTGATGCCATATGTACAATATTTTAGGGAATTTTCTAGAGAATTTTTAAAAATCCAAAGATTTGGTGCATGAATTTGTGAGAATCACAGAGAAAGGTCGCGGTGGTGGTGTCGCGACAATCTGGCATTTATATGTTGATGTTTCTTGTGTTATTATTGTGGAAATTATTTGTGAATTAATTACGTTTAATTTTCACACAGAACTGTAATTAAAATTGTATAATAACATTGAAATAATATATTCAGCAGAATATTGCAGCAACACGTGTATTCACCATGTCTTTTCACTAAAAAATCACTTTTCATATAAACATTTATTTCTTTATATCTTTAATGCCTTTATAAACGATGCGTTGCGTTTAACTTTATCGATTTAATACATACTTTCTCATTTTGTATGCAAAATAGTAATTATAATAACCCACAATTACACTAAACGGTAGCCTCTTTGCTTGCGTCTGGTTGAACATGTTTTTCTCTGGAAATTTGGCTTCCATTATACCCGTTTCGTAAACGCAAGGCTGCAAAGCATGTGAAAATACTAACAACAAACTTTCTTAGCGCGTGGTGTATTTCATTCGTCATCGTTTATCCTCCGTCTGTCAAAAGAACGAAAAACTACGAAAAGCACAAAACAAAACGGGTGTTAAACTGAAAAAGCGTTTATCGTTTATAAGGGCGTTACGCTACATTTGCCAGAGTTGCATTACTAACAAGCAAGCAAAAAAACAAATAAATTCGCTTTTTACAGAGCAAACGTCAAAGTGTTTTTAAAGAATTGGCTTAATAAATCAACGCATTATTAAGTGAAATAAAATTAATTTGAAAGTTATTGAACTCAGAATGACTCAACAAAGGAATTATAATTATAAAAATACAGAATATGTAGTTTGGGATACGATTCAAGTTTTAGGTTTGGGAATTTTCTTTTTGTGGGATACTTGAAATTCGTGAGGAAAAATCAAACGTGGCAACTTTTTTCTCGTCTTGTTTACTATTTTTATCTTTCCGCTCAATGATCAGGTAGCATACCATTCAGGAACACATAGCGATCACTGATCAGGTAGCGCTTAAGGAGCGCTCACCCACTGAATGCGGCTATTGTTACTTTTGATCAATGACTTGCTTACTAGAGCGACATTGTTTTACCATTGACAGTGATACGATTCGTTCCCATCACTCGCTGGTTTCCGTCGCCGTCAATTAACTATATGATATTTTTTCACGTATTGTATAACAACCTAGGACTGTATGTAGATTTAATATTCTGTTCTAAAAAATTTGCTATTAAACATTTGCTTGTGATTTATTTTTCTTTTACCTCATATATTAATTATTATTATTATGCGAACATTATTGTAAAACAAAAAAATAATATGCCAAAAATTATTGGAATTGTGTCCTTTTAAATTTCTGAAATACCCTTACTTATTGGTCGTATACACCGTTAGAGAAACCAATATCATCACTGAAACCCATATTATTTTTAAGTCCATTCCGCCACTTGCTACGTTCTCCAGTTTTTCACTTTTTATACCCTACACCTTAAGGTAAGGGTATATTCACTTGTCACGAAATGTGTAATGCATAGAAATAGAGACGATAGGTATACATATGTCCGTCCGTCTGTCTGTCTGTCTGTCTTATTGTTGAAATCACGATCACAGGAGAACCGGTGAAGATATCGTGATGAAATAACAGAGGATAAACATTGTTTCTTGTGGTGTGCAGGTTGGTATTGAAAATGGGCAAATCGGTCCACGACCACGCCTACTTTTTAGTAAAAATGTGTTATCAGCCGTTGTTTGTTAGTTATAACAACAAACAAAATTTCATCATTTCTGGGTATATCCGTTAATATGCCAAATATGGGCGTGATCCGCCCACTTTTAGGTCACACAGGCAAAAGAGGTTATATTATTAAATATATAAACTTCCGGAATAAAACTTTATATAACAACTTACTTTCCAATAAAACATTATAACAGCAAAACTGGGCGCGGTCCGCCCACTTTTACACTAATTATACAGAATACCTCATGAAATCAAATTTATTACCACGGAAATAAAGTTTAAATTTGAACACAATAACAAAACTACTCAGCTAGTTATTTTGTTTTGGAAAGAGGTAACGACCACACCTACTATTTATACAGTGGCGTAGCTAGGTCTCATGGACCCCGGGACGGTTAATCAACTGATAGCCCCAAAAATGCCTAGAATGCAATAAGTCAATACTTGATTTCCACAACTGCCGCCCCCGACATTGTGCCGCCCAGAGTGGATCGCCTCCCCCGCCCCATCCTAGCTTCGGCACTTTTTTTAAAACTTTTAGGTGTAGGGTATCTAAGATTCGGCGAGGCCGAATATAGCGCTCTTACTAGTTTAATTACAGGAAAGCCTCGAAAAAATTCACCGCTGTCTGAAATTCAACAATTTTGCCGAAATATTCAATAATGACAAGACTCTGAAATGTCATGAATAAAGACTCTGAAATGTAATCAGAGAAATTTATTCGCTGTTTAAACGATTTCCCCCCGTTTAGGCAAGAGGGGGCAGTTTTCTAAAAAGCATTCCAATCCAGTCCAGTAGGGTCCATTTCTCACAAAGTTGTAACCATTATATGAAATGTAAAACAGACTCGTAATACGTCTAAAAGTTAGTATTACGAGTATTTTATAGCCTATATTTATTTACATATACTATAAACATATACACGGTGTAACGCAAAAAATGTTACAAAAAGCTGGAACGTGTAGTTTGGGTCAAGACAAGAAAAAAATCGTATAGGAGGGGCGGGATCAATTTCCCCTCATTGAAAAAACTTACTTATTACCGTAATTTTTATAAAAAATTGTCCAAATTTCATGTTTGGCATGAATTTCTCAAAAACTTTTTAACATAGAAACCTCATTCGAAAAGGTGGTTACGGGCAAAATATTTGGCTTTGAAAATTAGTATTCAGAAACGAACTAGCTGTCACCGTTATTTTTTAAAATTTTTTTTTGATTTAGAATATTCCGATTTTATTTAGAAAATGGCACAACCTGCCTAAACAGGGCGAAATCGATTACCTGCCATACAATTTTTTTCTTTCCTCGACAAAATCCTTTCACGTTTAATTACCTTTAAATACAAAATGTTCAAAATGTATGTTGATAACGTTTTAATATATTTTATAATCTGAACATTCCAGTAATCTGAGCAGTATGACCAGTTCGCCTTTATTTGTTTGACTTTACAATATTATGTGAACAAAAATGGACTTTTGTTTGAATAGAAAGAGTACTAACTTCGGCCTGGCCGAAGTTCATATACCCTACACACTTGTACCTAGAAATTACGCGTGGCAAGTATCCAATTTTTTTCCTTTTCAATCTCAAATAGTCTGTGATGACAGAGAATATTCGTGCCAAATTTGATGAAAATATCTCTATTCGTTCTCCTGTAATAGAATTTTTTTTAATTAGTGGGCGGACCACGCCCATTTTTTTAATCTATTTTGGTCAGAGGCAGGGACTCCTGGACAAAATTTCAACCGCAAATTCGTTTTATAAGCTGGAAAGTTGAGGTATAAGCATGGATTAATTTATATTCACTATAAAAAGTAGGCGTGGTAATGGCACGATTTTTCCCATTTTCAATGCCGATGAGCTTCTAATGAAAGACAATATACATGTCAAATTTGATGAAAATATCTCTATTCTTTCTCCTGTAATCGAGCTTTATTTAATTAGTGGGCGGACCACGCCCATTTTTTTGTAGTCTGTTTCGGTCAGAGACAGTGGACTTCTGGACAAAATTTAAACCCCAACTTCGTTCTACAAGCTGAGAAATTGAGCTATAAGCATGGATTAATTTATATTCACTATAAAAAGTACTTCCAAAAAACTTCCAAGTTTGATGAAGATAATTCTATTCGTTCCCTTGTAATCGTGATTTCCACAGACAGACAGACGTACAGACAGACGGACGGACGTGGCTAAATCGACTCAGGAGGTCACGCTGATCAAGAATATATATACTTTTCTATACCTGTCACGCCTCCTTTAATGCGTTACAAACGGAAGCAGCAAGTGAATATACCCTATTCACTTCGTGTGTAAGGTATAAAAAATTATAGACACAAAATGTAATAACTACACATTTAGTATAAAAAATATTCAGCTGACCTAGGATGGTAACGCCCATTCCTGATCCGCCCACTAAATTGATAAATTAAATGAAATTAAATTGATAAATTCAATCTATAGAACAAATCTAATTAATAAATTTAAAATCTAATTTAATTACAAAATATTACTTACTGCTGGTATTACTTGTAGATACATACACATACATATAAAATAAAATTTATATATTTTATATTATTATACATCTGTTATATATCTACATATATTTATAATACTAATCGCATAAAAAAATCAGATTAACTGATTTGTTCGATTTAATATCAGGCAGCGCAAGAAAAATACTTTCGCTTTTAATAATATTGGTTTTATTTGAATCGTTCAAGGAGGGGCTCACCCAATCAACTGGGGCTCACAAAGAACATGTGTACTTTTCTGTAAATATCACACCTCAATCAGTGTATACCATGGACTAAACTGAATAGCTCTCATTTAAGTGTAGGGTATAAAAATGTAATTATTGCATACTTCACGACTGCAGTTTTTTTACTAATCCTTGTTCGTTCGAAGAAACTGCTCAAATGAAGATTTGATAACGTATAACTAGGCATAACTTCTGACACTCGTAAAACCGTTTATGTTTCCTGTCTTCAATTCTTGTCCCAGTTTACAATTATATAAGTTTTTGTTTAAGCAGCCTTGTTTTTTAAGGTCTGTCTTCCTTTAAGGTCCACCGCTGAACTTGAGTCTAAATATGAAAACGAGCGTAATAACATTAACTACCTTGTGATGATTGACATCGAATGATGGAAATGCGATTTTTCGATTGACTGCTTAAAGCCTGAAGCTGTATACCTATAATATATAAACTTTAGTTCCGCCAAGACTTGACTGACAGTTAAATAATTTAAGTAATAGGTTATTTCTGATTTTACGTATAAAAAACTTCGGATTAAAATAAGCGCAGTGAATGAATTCGATTCGATTACCGTAAGTGTATGATTTGAAAGCCCTAGGATCATTTATTTTAGCAGAAAAATATGTTTAGTATTTAAGGAGTTTTACTTGAATTGGCATAAGTTATAAATAATGAATAGGACACAATAAAGTCTTAAAAGCCATAAAAATAAAATAAAAATGTAAAAGTATTCCTTCTAGAAGCTGTTAAGTATTCTTTCTCACGTTGTTTCTTCTGTAAACTTTGGACTGCATAGTTCATATATATATGTATATATGTACATATGTACTATACATATGCATATGTACATATGTATATACTTATAAATAAAGTAGGTACAACTTTGAATACAAACAAGCAAGGAGTGGAACGAATCTACGAAATACAGTTGTTGACAGACATACATATTGAAAATTATCATATGTACTATGATATTGGTATAACAGTTAATCGCAAACCAAAAGAAACCAAATTCAGTATTAGCCAAGAATGTAAACGATCACACTTTCATGCTCTATGAAGTATGCTCTATATGCTCTAAAAAGTGTTTGGTAAATATCTTTTTATAATCTGCTGTTGGAATATCTGAATTGTTATCAAAGAAATGTGATATTATAAGTTGCGTTGGCAGCACATCTTCTTCTTTATAATTTTAATCAGCTGTTTGCCAATCCATCTTAGGGCCAGATTTTCAATAAACGATCAAGGTGATTCTACGCGAATCTGCCATGTTATGCTCGCGTTGTCGATACCTCCGCTATGTTTTTGTTGTTCCTTTTTTGAAAATTTCTATAACGCCCTTCGGTCCCTAAAGCGAAGACCACTGAGCCCTGGAAGCAACTTCGGCAACTGCCCCAGACCAGCTCAGCACCTTCGGCGGTGTTCATGGTCAGGGAGGCGAAGAGGGTTCCAAGCCCTAGGCAGTTAAAAATTTGTGTCGTTTACACAATATTTGTATTACTATAGATAAATAATTTTATAACCCAGTATTATTATTGTAAAAAACCAAATTCTCTTAACTGTACAATCATAAGGTTTCATACAAGACTTGCTATTCACACTTATTCTTATTTCCTACACTTCACTTGAATAAAGACGAACATTTTGAACAGACGTATTTTATTTTCATTGCAATCCGACAAAGGCCCAGGTACGGTATAAAACGGAAAGTTAAGTTATCGGTTAACTGAAAGTTTTCTTATTCGGGTTAATACAAATTATTTTGTAAAGTTTATCCATAAAGCATTTATCCATAAACATGGCGAATTCACTGATGCAGATCGAAAAACTGTTGATTGTTGATAGCCTTAAGGAAATTGATATCGTGATGCAGTAGTGCACTAGAGCAACTGAAAGTGGATATTTTAGAGGAAGAGCAGCGACGGGGTGAAAAAATGGGATCAGTTGGAGAGCATGTTCTTGTTGTTAAGTCGCCGAACGAAGAAAGGTCAAACAATGAAAAAGGCTGAACAATGAAAAAGGAGAACGCGGAAATTATGCGAGTAGGTATAAAAACATTAACAGCCTTATTCCAAGCGTCGTTCCACGGTCGTCTTAAAATCGTCTCTCACTCGTCAACGACGTAAGCTTTGGTCGTCTTGATGTATTCTAAGAGATGAGTTAGAGACGATTATCGTCTTAAATAAGAGGAGTGCTTTTTAGTTGTCGTCCCATACAAAAAATAAATTACTTTAGTGCACAATATATAGCTGGACTTCGTGTTTATGCTTTATATATTTTTTTTTAGTTGTAGGTATATGAAATTCATGATTTTTATTATAATTTTAGAAAAGGAAACAAAATCGACGAAATTTTCACAATTTTCAAAAATTAAACTACAGAGTCCATTTTTTCGCGCAAAACTCAACGCACAAAATAAAAATGCACTTATGTATTTGTTTATTTAAAGGCACTTATAAAAGCATTTAAAGACTGCTCACTTCTCCGTGTGTAATTGGAAATGTCTTCGTTTACAATTTGATTCAACGTTGAAAACATCCAAAAGGAAAAAACTATAATAAAATTTTCGCTACAATTTCAGCAGAATAATATACAAGAACACAAATATTAATCTAAATATAATTTGCCTAGTTTATTGTATATTTTAGAAACGTTTGTAAACCTGTTTTCGCGAAAAAAAACCAATTTTATAAAGTTTTTATTAACCCTTTAATGTCTAGTGTAGTATACAAAATACAGAGCTATACAACAGATGATTAAATGAAACATTGCTAAAATTTTTGATTAGCTTAGTCTCAAACATCTATTTTTTACTATTTCTATTCACCAAAGGAGGTCTACAATGAACATAACGGTTCTTTTGTGACTGAATATGTGGTTAGTTTTGTGAATGCAAAAATTTCAATAATCGACTTGGTCGACTTTAGAGTTATTTGCAATTTATTAAAAAAATTTGTAGTAACCACAATTGCGTAATTTAGTTTAAATATACCCAAATTAATAAAGTCCACAAATTGTTTGCGATATTGTTTTGTAAATGCTAAGCATTTTGTGATTTGATTCTGTGTCATTTAAAACTACAGCAGCCATCTGCGGTAAACCTTTCAACGATAAACAAGTGAAAATTTTCAGTGGTAAATACAAATGTACATAATTTTTTTAAAGGTAACTAAATCAAATCATCATCTTTAATCATTTAAGACCATCAAATGAATCTTCCTCTCAAGATAAAAAGAAATTTTTAAGTTACGACCCCGTCCTTAGTGTAAGAAAAGACAACACTGGCCACAGTACTCGGAAAAACAAAACCACTGCAGGTATTATAAGGATGGACAATCAACTGTTCAATGCTCAAAGTGTTGTACAACTCTATGTTTCACAAAAAAAAAGAAATTGGAATTGAAATTTCAATTGTATCATATGTAACTAAGGCTAACTAAGCAAATAAACTCGGTATTTTTTAATAAAATAAGTTAATTTAAATTCCAAAAATTCCATATTGGTCTGCAAGATTTCTTTGTACTTTGAAAAACTGTATTTATATTTACTATGTATTTATATATACTATATATTATGTATACCATTTTTGCCCGCTGTAGTATAGAAATGACACTCCACCAAATGTTATCCTTTCGTTCTTTTTCAAATTTTTCTTCTAATTTGATATATGTATTTATATCACGTTTACTAAGATTTTCATGAAAAGAGTGTTTGTGCCCACGGAAACATAATGCTGACATTAAAGATTTAATTGAAATTAAGCACAATTGTAACATTTTCTCCTACCAACACAGAAATTTGTATCTTGTACGCAAACCTTTTTCACAAATAAAAATGGCTGTAAAATAAACGTAAAGTCCGATGACCGCGACGTAAGAGCAAGACGAGACGAGTTCCGTGACTCTTGGAATAAGGATGTTACGTCGTCGTGACTCGTCAGAGACGATTAGTCGCTTAGTCACCGTGACTCTTGGAATAAGGCTGTAAGTGTTATTCTTGTGGAGTACATGGCTCGCAAAAATAATTGAAGCAGAGAGAAGTAGTGCTGAGAGCTTATGGAGTCACTTCGAAAAGCAATGCGAATTGGATTTTGTCCAGCGGAGCGTCATCACATACATATGTGCGATGACAAAAACCTGTTTTCATCTTTAGAAAAATGCAAACAATGAATCTTATTAGCAACTGGAGAGAGCCTATTAGCTCAAGGTAAGGGAAAAGTTCTTGTAAAATCTGATTATATTAACATTGCACTAAATGAAGTACTGTTTGTGCCTAACTTGACTTCAACTTTTTTATCAGTGAGGATAATTATTGCAAATAAGAAAAGTTTACAAAAAACCAAGCTCATGTAAATGACAAAAAGGATAAAGTCCTTTTCGTAGCGGATTCGAAAAATGGAATTTTTGCACTAATTTTCAAAACAATCAAATCCATGCACTGTTAGAACCCTAAACTTTCGATAATGAATTATGGCACATGCGTTTGGATACCTTAATATTCACGATTTAGGCCTCCTGTCTAAAAAATATATGGTTCGCGGCTTCAAAATGAACGAGCCCGTTATGCAAAATATGTTCCCAGCCTTATAAAAGCTATTCTTATATAATTAGTAAAAGTCCCCATGAATTAATTCACACGGATATACACATGTGGGCCAATGAGAGCTACATCGCAAGATGGGTGAATGTATTTTATTATATGTGCTTTATATATGATCATTCACCTTATATCACAACTTATTTCTTGAAGAAAAAATCCGAAACTTTAGGAGCATTTAAAGATTATAAAGTGAAATGTGAAAAGCACAGAGGTTTTACATTGAAACATGAAACTGAAAATGTATGCTTTTTCGAAGGTAATCAAAATAAAAAACAATGAGGAACAGGATATTTCACCTCGATCGTCATCTCTTTCACTTTCCATTTATAAATAGTACGAAATTGGGCCTCGATCGATTGCACGAATTTGGTTTGAGGCGGAGTATGTTAAATAAATGTAATATATGACCCTGTATGACCCTGTAATGAATGTAATGTATGACCCTGTATGACCCTGTATGACCCTGTATGATTACTTTATAATCCAAATACCCTTAACTGTACAATCATAAGGTTTCTTACAAGACTCGCTATTCACACTTCTAATTCTCTCCACTTCACTTGAATAAAGACGTTACATTTTGTCAACGTCAACATTTTGAACTTACATATGTACGTGTTTTATTTTCCTTGCAAAGACAACAGTATTGTTATGGAATATATTGGACAGTGTATTGTATATGTTCTACATAATATATTGGACAATGTATTGTGTGTATTTCTACATAATTTTAACATCTACATATCTACATATATATATAAAATCCCTGTGCGTTTCTGTTAGCAAAATATGTCCGGGACTTTTTTTTGAACTTAAACATCTCTTAGAAACCTGAAATTTTTCACAGATATTTCTGGTCATCTAATGTTGATGAGAAAAATTCAAATTTCAAAAATCCAAACGGCTTCGCCATTTTTTTGCAAAAAATCGGATTGGGAGGAAATTTGTATTTTTTTTCCTAGATTGTGCTGATTAATTTGTCAGATTTTATTATGAAAAATTTAATAATCGATTTTCGTACTATTATGATGCCGGAGTAGTATTTGATATAATGCAAGAAACAGCAACAGGTCAAGATATGGTTGAAAGTTTAAAAGACGAACAGGGTGTTGCTTTTAATAGTGTTATAGATGCAATATACACATCTAGCAGATCATCAAAATGCTTCTTCTTGGATGGACCGGGGGGAAGTGGAAAAACCTCCCTATACAAAACCCTCTTGAGCGTGGTGCGAGGAAAGGGCCTTACCTGTGGCCTCCAAGGAATCGCGGTCAACTTTTTAAAAGGAGGTCGGACATACCATTCCCAATTCAAACTGCCAGTATCGCTGGTGGAGACGACGGTTTTCACAAAAAATGTTATTTTTAAAGAAATATTCTCAAACAATATTAAATCAAATACAAGCAATCGATATTAATTGCGATTAATGTTTTACTTTTGATGCTCCAAAAAAAATAAACCAAAAAAAGTGTAAGATGAGAAAGTCCAAAAGACTTCGCAACTTTTTTTACGAAATAAATAAAAAATAATAACTTCCTGGCGAAGTCAGGCTTGTATACTAGTAACATATAAAATTTTATTCCTTTTTTATTTTTTTGTTCTTAAATCTAAGTATTAATAAGCTTTTATTTCCGTCATAATTTTTGTTTGCATTAAATTTTGTTGTTTTTGTTTATCAATGAGTACTCATGAATAGATCGTAAATGATATTGAATTTTTATTAGAGCATTATGCTATTATGTAGGCATATTTAAAAATTTTGCATAAAAATAATATATTCTATATACATTAATTTGTTTCCGTATTAAGATTAATCACACAAGAACATTTCTTTCCATTTCAATTTTAACTTCAATGAATTTCATGTGCATGCAAGTGACTGTACACGTGTTTTGTCGGCTACGTCATTTTTTCCATATTTAGTGGTGTCAGCTTCATTTGAAAAAACATTCTCTCTTCCTATAGTGCAATGTAAATGATTTGCTGGTCAATAGTGGACAAACTTTAAAAGAATTAAGGAAATAAAGAATATTGAAACCATATTAAAAATTTCATAATTGCTTACAAATCATAAACTAGAATTGAGAACGCGCAAGGTTAATGCTAAAGCACATTGAACAGCGTCAGCTTAAGAACTTCCTAGCGTCAAAAAAGTTGGCCCAAAGTGAATACGCCAAGTTTTTGTGACGCACAGTGGCCGGTTTTTCAACTTAGCGGTCAAAAATCCATATATTTTGACTCTCTTGGAATTTTTTATTCCGATTTTTTTCGTTGGATTCTTCTAATCTTAAGCTTTAATGTGAGACTAAAATCATACCAATCGATTGTTGAAAACCAGAGATATGAGAGTTTCAATCAGGGTACCTATTAAAATTTTCTTAAAAGCCTAAAAAAGAGATTATAAAAATAATACGTTTATTTTTATTTAATGATTAAAGACTTTTTATTAACAATAACGAACATACTAATAAAATAGATTAATAAAAATAAGGTAATAAGTAAGGAACTAATGCAAATTAAATAATTTTTTCAAAACATTCATTGATAGAATTCCGCTCATCTAGTAGTAAATTTTGTGCCACTATCTAACTCGATTGAGCTAGATTTCCATTTTTGGCGGATATTTGAAATATGTATATGGATCCGATGTGCACAGCAAAACTGCAAGCAGATCCTCATTGGTACAATATCTTGAAATTTTCCTTGTGTTGTGTTCACAAAAGAATCTGTAATCCTTGTTTCTTTTTTCTTGTGCTTCTTCAGAAAGATCACCAAGTGGAAGTAGACTATTTTCAATAATTTGCTCGCCATGATAAAGAATTTTATGAATTGTTGATGGCATATTCCTCCAGGGATAGTTTTCGTTGTAAATTTCGGCGGTTTTCTTTACATATTCACCAAATTTTTTGGCATCAATCATCCTGCTGCATGCTATAACTTCTATTATAATTTTGAATCGCTTAATTAATTCAACGTCCACTCCTGTAATGAAAGCTGCAGTCTCAGGATCTGAGAAAAATCTTCTAGCGGTGTTTCCATCATTCGTATTTCCCTCTCCTTGTTTTGGCTGGTCAATTATTAGCCCTATTTCACGATATTGTTCCTGTATTTGACTTTTTTTCAGCTTCCGTTTCTCCATATTCACTGCATTTTGTCTAACCGTTCCTGTTGCTCCGAATTCTAAATCATAGCCCAATTTGAGTATATGTTCCATGGAACGAATTCTAGTGTGAAGAGGCGACAATCCGAATTCGTATGCCTCCTCAGAATAATTGGCATCTGCTGGTGCTTGGCTTAGTGTACTTGCGGTTTAATGGCATATAATACAGCTAGAGGATGCCTTAGTATCAGTTAAGGTACTTGTCCGACTTTTCCATCAATCATGGTGAGCAGAAGTTTGAAATCTATTTGAATAATATGGCCATGATACTCAAATAGCCGCGGATGAAGTTCATCAATTTGCCTCCTAATTTTATTAACTTCATCGGTTATCACATCTTTTATCACATCACTTACAAAGGCCAAGACTTTTCACATATTTCTCTTCCAATGAAAGCAATAATCTGTTCAAATTTACACTACATATGCAGTAAGAGCTAATTACCTGATAATTAAAAAAAACCTAATTACTGCAAACTATCCCAGTACCTTTCCATACTTTGAAATATACATATAATTTGAAAGAAAAGTATAACACTAACAAAAAAAAAATAACGGAAAACATGTTAAAAACGTTTGCAGTGTGTGACTTTGACTCATATAACGGGCTCTAGCGCCCGGTGGAGCAAACCGATGCAAAAAAAATTGGTGTGGGCTTTTAAAGGAAACTTTCAGCTTTACAATGGTGTAAAATTTGTTTTGGAGCATTTTGGAGCGCAAAAGTCCTGCTCCAAAATACGACGAAATTTAACCAAATTTGGAGCATTTCTGGAATTCCTGTTACTTAATAACTATACCACACTTTTACTCAATTGTAACAACATTTGACAATGAATATATCCAAGAATTTAATAAAAAAAACCAGAACTTAATATCTGAAATATTGACAGAGATATGGATATCTAAATCTGTGAAAAGTTCAAAAAATGTGTTTATTTTAGTTGAAAATAAAAAGTGCTGTCTTTTATTGCATAGTTACTAATGAAATAATCAAGATAAAGCTGTAATTTTTTGGCTCCGTAGGTTCTCAGGTTTCTACTTTCATATGACCTAACCCATTTTGAAATCGGTGACATTGAAAAAAATGACTTTTGGCCTCTAAGTTGAAAAACCGGTCACTGTGCGACGCTAGTCAAAATTTGTTTACATCATGTCACCCATTTCCGAATTGCCCGTAATACGTCCAACATAGCTTTGCAAAGTTATTCTGAAAATGGTTTTTCACGAGCCGGTGTTGATCAAGCATGCGTTGAAAATGCCATTTTAAATGTCAAATCAAAAGCTTTGGATTTTGATAGTATACACCCTGTTTCATAAAAATGCTTCTTCCAATCTTACTTCAACATATTACGGACATTTTTACACAGTCATTTAACACAGTCTACCTTTCCCACAGTATGGAAAGTCTCAAAAGTGATAGCAATACCCAAAACATCAGTACAAAAACAAAACTGAATATGGACCGATTGCTTTACTCGCCAATGATCTTCCTATTGACAATTCAAATTATAATATTGACTACGACGGTCTTCATATTGAAAACCAACTTTACGATATTGACACCACGGTCTTTATATTGAAAACCCAATTTACCATATTGACCACCACGGTCTTCATATTGAATACCTAGATTCTAATATTGACAACCAGATTCTTCACATGGAAAACCGTGTTTCCCATAATTATAGCCCAGATTTTATAATAATACTATAAAACCTGGGCCGTCAGTATGAGAATCAGAATTGTCCTTATATGGTTGTCCTTTAAACGTCTAAAAATGAAAAAATTATTAAAAATGAATCGTTTTACAATTAATTTATTCTTGTAAGTCAGCAATTAATTAATCAAAATATAATTTTAAGTGGTAATATTATTCTTATTAATATTTAATATGAATCTCAATTTTCTCTACATGTAATTAATTCAAATTTGCAAGAATTTTGTATTTGAAAAATTTATAGAATAAAAAAGTAGAAAAAATATAAAAATACAATTTTTCAAATATAATAAATATCAAACTAAAGTTATCATATAAGCAAAACAAAAGATTCAAGCATTTTTCTTACTTATCTTATATATACAAACTTATTAACATATTTTATAGTTATTTGTATTAAGTATTTTTACATTTTATCTATGTCTAACATTGTCTATCTATCTTCTATCATGGTGAAGATTTTGGAAATCTTTTTTTTTTCAATGTAGAATTAATTGGTAAATAAAAGAAGAGTTCCATAAAATTCCAAAAATTCTCGCATGCTAAAAGATACTTTGTGTTGAATACAAAAAAGGTTTTGAAACATACATATATCAATAGCTCTTAAAGCATAATACTTATCTGTATTATGTATGTATCATGTATGTATTATGTATGTACTTAGTATCTTTTAGAGCCAGTATGAAGGGCTGAATGGGTTCTCCTTTCGCCAATAAAAATTGCATATGGTTTTCCAGCTGCTGAGTGCTTTCACCTTCGACGAAAAAGGCCTGTTGGGAGTCCTTAATTGTAAATCTCTGTACTGATTTTCCAGCAGAACTTTTATTTCTTACAATGTGTTTCCTAGGGAAAAGGTGGCAGTGTATCTTGTTAAGAACAGAGATTACAGCAGAATCTGAATATGTATATATTTAACTTAGTTTTCTTATATTGTATTGTATATACAATGTATATGTATATTATACATATATGAAATGTATACATATATGAAAATATACTGACTCTAGAAAAGTCATCGTCCATTAACTCCTTTAATTCCACAACAGCAGCTTTGTCCTGTAAATTATTTAGCAAAAAGACCTTGAGCTTTTTAAATGAGGTTTCCCATAAAAATCAAATTGATTTGCTATCAGGATATAATGTATTAAAATCTTTATCGATCTAAGGAGAAACAAACTAAGAGAAAAATTAATATTATATGTATATTGTATAAATAAATAATAAAGTTCAATATTCCAATATTGATCCTATATGGCTGTAAGCTCTTCTCAAATCTTGATCCGGAATCTTTTCGAAAACTACGGACAGCATATAATGACTGTGCAAGGTTTTTTTTTTATAAGGATAGACATACTAGCATCTCTCACCTTACCAACAGGATATTTAATATTTCGTTTGAGGGCCTCTCAAAATATGGTACTTTTCTTTTCCTAAATAAATTTCTAATAAGCTCTCGGCATTTTTTGTCTGCGCAGTGCGTCTGTGGAATGGCCTTACATAAGGCGAGCAAGCTGTCGCACTTTCAAGAGAGAATTTTTTAGATACTTAGGGAAAACTACTTGATACTCGCTTCTCTGAAAAGTTCCACCTCCTCCTCGTCTCCCTATCACACTCAACTCTCGTTCCAAACTTTCCTTCCATTTTCTTTCCTCGCTATTAATTCTAGCGATGTAATAGCGAATGTATAATAATAAAATTATGTAATTTGATATATATAATTTTAAATTAATCTTTTCATAAGATGTTACCAATTTGAACATGTTTGTAGTCAAAGTCAGTCAATTTAAAAGTTGTTACCTACGTGGGCAGATTCATATTTAAATAAATAAATAAATAAATAAGTAAATAAATTTCTAAATTGAAATGTCAAATAGAATGCAAACAAACAAAGATAAAAGACGAACAAGAGCAACGACAAACACAAAAATAGAAAATTTCGCAGTTTTGTCGCAGTCGTACGCGTCGGCAGCATAGATTTTTTCTGATTTCTCATAAGAGCCTGTGTTATTTTGACAAGACGCACAGACTAAAGTCGTTGACTAATTTCTATGTGGCTACAACATAATTCATAAGAAAATATGTTCTTGGGCACTAGAGAGTTAAATTACAGCATTCGGATCTTAATTGTTTTGCCATGAATTGTTTTCGTCTAGTTCTTGTTAAGGCCGTACATTTCTAAATAATGTCACTGATGACATTAAAACACGTCCGTTAAAAATTGGCAAACACAAACCAACATACCAATTTGTTTTCAGTACCATATGCATATACAATGTCGGTACACTGCTTGTGGCCTAGACTAGGCGATTATTAACAATTCCGCGTGAGTAGTTTGATATTAAATTTGCATTTTATTAATAACGGTGAAGATCATGCGTGCTTCAATTTATCGGTCACTAGGTATGGCATTCATGTACAAATTCATGTCATGTTCGCATTACAAGCACTAGATATATTATTTATTTACAAAATGTAGTATGTTTTAGTTAGGTTGGCTTTATCATACATTTATACAATAAATTTATGATTTATTATCATTACGTATACTGTGATGTTAAGTTACAAGTGATATTAAATAACACAAATTCATAGTACAAATTCCATTTGTCCTTAACAGTAATACGTTGACTTAAAAAAAATATTTATAATCCAAATTAAGCTTACAGCAATTAAGTTTCCAAATAAATTTAAACAGCTTAGAAAAGCTTCACAAAGTTATGAATTTTTCGAAAAGATACATACTCCCGAAAAATAGGGATGCGCTCGGAAACTCCAATCGTGTTGTTGTTTCTTGTGATGCAGACGCCAACAAGAACAAAATCATCTTATTTTACATAAATTCTAATTTCACCACTGAGTTTGTATTTGAATTTGTAGTCATTCCAGGGGGCCTTTTATGTGCGAAGTAATTAGTCAGTGACAAATCTAACAGTCGATTTAAACGCGCCGAATTCCTATCTCAAATGAAAAGTCAACTGGACAAATACCAGAGGCCTTATAAATATTCTCATTTTCTTTTCTCTTAGTCCGATAAACTTATTCCTATTATTCAGAAATATCGAATATAGTGTATCTGCATTATACTGATATGAGGAGATCGTCGCTTGCGATTGAACAGCTTGAAGAGCAAATCGGCTTTTGAATAATTTCATCCAGTGTCCATTAAAAACCTAATCGGTTCACTGGCTCAGTGCTATCAGATGCAATACCAATCACTAAAACACCCTACACATTGAAGGAAACAATCAAAAGGTTAGTCTTCCCCAGGGATAAAAACCTTCAAATAGTGAGGCCAATGCCCAGAACATTATTGCTTTATTAGAACAAATCGCTTGAAGTTTTATTGATTTGTTCGGTGTTGCTAACATTTGGATTGATGTGAACATTTTCCGTATCTACGAAAGAAATTATCTTCGAACTGCACACATGTCATTAATTTTGAGACAGCTTACTTTAATAACTTGGATTACATTTTCGTACCTTCTAACTACAAGAGGTGGCAAAAGTATGTAGTTCTAATTGGATATTGTTTAGGCAGGCAATATAAAATAATATTTCGTTACATACAATATATGTATATATTCCATATACACTTAATCTAGTTAAATTACTTATTAGAGAATATCATTGAACCTTAGCTTTCGCATAGAACATACGTAGCCATAGTCAAATAGGAATTTGAAATATGAAAATATATATAAAGTATATAATATATACTGAGCCCTAAACCAAACATTCATCAGAAAAAGCTTATGGTCTGTTTGGTGGACCAGCGCCGGAATTATCCATTACAGCTTTATGAGACCTGGTCAATCGGCAGATGTCTACTGCAATCAGTTGGACATGATGATGAGAGAGCTTTCCATTAAACAGCAAAACACCATCGGTAGCTTAGACGCATATTTTGAATAATCATATTGTTTCTAATTGGAGATAAAATAAACTAAAGTTTCGTTTCAAAATCGAACATTTCTTACTTACTATTCGCATATACATATGTAAGTGTATGCCAAAGTGTATGCAAAGATTTTGTGTAACTTTTGAGTTCAGATTTCAAACTTTGGCATTCTGATCATTCTGAGTGATTCTATATGCATCACTCAAATTTGTGTACGTGTAAGGGGGGTAGAGGGCAGAGGAGCAAAATATTAGTTTAAATTGTGTGGATTCACTCCAATTTTGTTATTGTTATTGTTGTAGTTTTAGTTTTTTATACTGATTAGAACAACAACACTTTTTTTATATCTTATAGTTATCGAGTTATAGCAAGAAGAAAATTTAAATTCTTGTCACTATATCTTCTAAACTATTAAAGACATATGGATAGGATGGGTACCGTTATAAGGGAATGTGAAATACCTTTTATTTATATTAAATACAATTTTGTCGAAAAATCAATACTTTTGGAATAAAACGATTTTTAATGATTTTAGTACTTTTTCACATTTATTGAATTTTGCTATGATAAATGTAAATTAGAGTTATAATATTATTTTTTATTTTACGAAAAATAAAATTTTTATTTTTATTTTTTAAAATATTTATTTTTTTTTATTTTTTATGAAAAAATGGGGCATTTTTTAATTTTTTAGGAAAAATACCTGACGAAATAAGGTATTCGTCTATTAAAATTATATTCGTTAATTATACATTTTTCTTAGCAAAAAATTAAAAATTTGGAGAAAAAAGTAATAAAATTGTAAAAATTGGGTTTTCGCCAAAAATAATGGTTTTACGACAAATTTTATTTTACATAAATAATAGAGCATAAGAGTATAGTCCGATCGTCTTTGATGGTTTAAGAGATATAGTGCATATATGTGCAATAGCATTAAAAACTAAAACAACAACAAACTTGGGGTGAATCCACAACGGTTCTTCCAAAATTTTTGCTGCAAAACATATTGGGATCGCAAGTTGTTGCACTTTTTGAAATCAACCAATTAGCGTGAGTTATGCAAGCGTAATGATGAGCCGTATATTATAGGCCTTTAAGTTGGAATGATAACTACCCGTTACTTTTTATACCTAATATTGAAATGTCCAACAAGATCCCGTTGTAAACTTAATACGCAGAGGGGCATAGACATCCATAGAAAATTGTTTTATCTTCAAAAATTTATAGCTTAACCCTCTAATGCTTAAGACCGCCTTAAGGTGTGTCTTAACTTAGGTCCTCCTTTATTTCATTTGTAATAATCCTTTTTTGCAAGTCTTAGGTATTTGCATAGCGCATAAATTGGTGTAAGAAACACATTGAAATCGAAAGTTCAGATTTTCTAGAAATTTAGTTTGAGTGGGATTTTGCATGAAAACAGGATGTGAAAATGCTATTTGACTTTGAAACAATTAATTACAATACTTCTTAAATTTTTACAGCAATAAATTCATTAATCAATATTAAACCAATATTAATAAAATAAATTGTATTGTGGTCTACTCAACAATACAAAGTTTTGAGAAAACAACTATTTTTTACCTTAAGGCAGATTTGTGTAATATATGATCTAAACTAAAAATGATTACAGAATTTCCTAATGTTTAATCTTTTTTATGGAAATTGGGTCCTGGATTGAGGAAGGTTCTTGGAAACTGCATTATATACTGCATTTATAGAATATTGAACTAAAAAAAATTTTTTTAAATGTAACAAATGTATTGTATAAAATATTTTATTTTTTACCAGAATGAGGGAGTCGTGTGGCAACAAGCTATCATAATATGCTAAAAAGCATATTAATTGGACGCCTTGAGTTGACAAAAGTATAGTTTTGTCTAAACTGTTGAAGTGCACACGCCGTAAAAATTCTTTTTATAAGAAATACATATATTTGTGTATTTGTATTTAGTATGAACATTTTTAAAAAAATTCATCGATTTTATTTGAGGTGCGCACGGGCGCACACAATAATATTGTTCAGAATGGATTACCGGACCTTGGAGCATTAAGCAATGTGGTCCTACGATTGTCTACCTCCAAACCAAATAAAATTAAGCACATTGTGCAATTTGATAATTAGTACACCTCGCTGCCACCATTCCGAAGACGTGAAATATACTCGCTTGAATATACTCGGCAAGAAAATGGAGCAACAAGATTTTTAATCATCTACTGGATATGGCTTTGCTGAATGCCTACATTTTATATCGCCGCGTTCATGAAGGAGATGAATTCGAGTTTCCGGAATTCCGACCGGAAGGTGGAGCTGGGCTTTGCTATGCAGATCAGAAAGTCGCCAAGTGTAGCGTAGTTGGCCGCCAGAGCAAACCTACCTCACCTACACATTCAAGCATAAATGGTAGGATAAAGACACACCTGCCATCAACAAATATCTAAGAAGATGGACAAGGGCATTAGGCTAAATGGTTAGACCGATCAATTTTCAAATATCCCCGATGCGAATCGAAGACGCAGTGTATTTGTGTCAAATGCAAAGTTCACTTGTAGCATGGCGCAAACCATGTACATAATTTCATAAAGTACTATTCTGAATAATTTTATAACCAGTATATTTAATTTATGTAATTTAATTTAAATATTTTTATTCATTTATATTATTTGTATTATTAGCATATGTTATGACGTAATAAAAAACGTTTAAAGAATAAATATAAAATATTTTGTCTTGTCTACAATATTTGCCTTAAGGCGGTGTCCTAAAAATTTACCATACGGAGCTCAGGAGTCATCAAAATTTAAAATTGAGATCGTAATCATCTTTTTCTCCCTCAGATTATGTAAAGTTAATTTTTTTATCCATTTCAATTTATGCATTTGAGGGTTAGGATTCATCAATTAGGACACTCAATTGCATTGATACAGAAACTAATTTCAGTGTTGAATTTATGTCTTGCTCGCTCTTGGTATTTGAAGGGCATATTTTCTTTAATATTTACTCGTTTCAAAGAGAGGTATTACGATTTAACTCATACCATAAAAACTTACAACAACAATAATCTAAAAAAAACGTAAAGACATCAAACAAACATCAGTTAAAGGTAATTATCAACTTTCTTTCATTTATTCTAATGTCTCGTTCATTGCTCAAAACCATAAATTTTTATCATAATTTCTGCGTCGTTACATGCAATTGGTTGAGAATTTAAACAAATAATTGCACGGTGCAGATTCACTGAATTACAATTTTATTTAGTTTCGAATGTTGTCAAGTCACGGCACTGACGTCTATAATCGTAAGTAAAACTCACAACATAAATATTTAAAACTCCATATTTTTTATTTATATTTATTTATTAGCTCTTATGCATCCTTTATATGTAATATCATATGTATATATCCATAAAACTGCCGTGAGTCAAAATTGACGTTAGTTTTTATTTTTTATTTAATTATTAGTTCTTATGCATTCTTTATATATTCATAATAATGCCCTGAGTCAAAATTGATGCTGTTTTTTAATTTGTTTAATTAATAAATTATAATTACTTTAATTAATTAATAATTTAAAGTTAAGTTTAAAATTATATGAAACATTTATTAGGTTTAGGTTAGGTGAAGGAAATACATGTATGTATATAATATATATTATATATATATTTCAACGACACAATTGTGAAAATAAAGTAACATTATTCCAGATTATATTAAAACGCGGATTTTTGCATTTACATATACATATACATACATACATACATATATGTAGATGCAGATGAAACCCACTTCTATTTTCTGTCGCGTCAAATACACTTCCTTGTTTGCTAATATCTTAAGACCATAGTTTCAGAAGCTCCCAGATTTTACACTAAACATGTCATTATTAAAGTACTTTCCAAAAATGAAGACAAGGGAAAAACATTTGAATTCATTTGAATGTATCACAGTATTGACTACGGAAATTCTCATATGTATACAAAATGCAACTTTTATAGTTTGGGTCGAAAGCTTTTTGGAGGAACAGCTATTTTCAGCTCTAGAAGTTGATTTTTTTATCCGAAAAGATAGAAATGGCCAATCCAACCGGGATTTTATGAAAAATAATCCTAGGATTTCAGGATTGCATTCTTGATAGAATGCCGCGTTCTTGTATCTGACTATAAGTTAAATTTCTATAAACTGCACAAATATATATGTTGCGGTAATGTTCTAATTAACAAAGAGCAAATAGTTGAAATAGTTTGCAAAATATAATTTTTTTTTATGTAGAAAACCTTTCATAAGAATGCGTTTATTATTATCCTTTTATTAGATCCCTTTAATTAAAAACGTTAAAAAACATACTAAATGCTAAAGGTTATTTTGAAGGTTTATCTGAAAATATTTTAAAAAATGCCAACATTCGCAAAATATCACTTTAAGGGTGACAGAAAGGCATCAGATACTAGAAGTAAATCTATTTGGAAAACGCTTTAACAACCCCATGCATTTGTTCTGATATCTTTATCATAAATATTTCTAATTTCATATTTAAAATAAGAAAAATTACCGAATATCAACTAAATATAAAGAAAATTATTTGTTTAATGTTGACGATATTAATGTTCTTATGTTTAAAGCGTTTATGTTTATATATGTACGTACATATACAATATACATAAATTCTATGAACGATTGTACGTTTTTTAAAGCACAATAAATAACGAAAAACTTCTGCCTGAGTGTCCAAAAATATAAAGTTGCTATATTTAAAACATAAGTACTACTACTAAGCACCCTTCTCTTTCTTTGTGGATAATTATTAAAGATAAATCACTTTAGGACACCAGTAGATGATATTGCAAGTGCCAATAAACTGGCACATGTGCTCATTAGTCGTTTTTGTTGTCTGATAAGTGATTTCAAATTTTTTGATATAAACCGCACCACCTTAGATATTCGGGCCAGACTATTGAATACTATTACTCACGTATTTTATCTTTTTTACTATATGTACATATGTACCAGAGAACTGCAACACATATAATCGTTCTCTAATCGGCGCAACGAACAACGAATAAATATTCGTGCAAAAGCACATTCGCACATTTAATCACAGATGGGTATAAATACAATGGCGTAGCCAGGTTGTGTAACCTAAAAGTAAGCGGATCACGCCCATATATGCTACTCTATACCAAGTCATAACTAAAAAACCAACGCTGATATCACATTTCTAATGAAAAAATAGTCGTGGTCGTTGACCGATTTTGCCCATTTCATTAGTACCAACCTGCACACCATAACAAAGAATATTTCTGCAAAATTTCATTATGATATCTTCTCCTGGTTCTCCTGGAATCGTGATTTCAACAGACAGATGGATGGAAATGGCTTAATCGATTCAGGAGGTGACGCTAATCAAGAATATATATACTTTTCTATATCTATCTTCTCTATTTCTATGCGTTACATAATTCGTGACAAAGTGATTATATCCTTAACCTTAAGGTGTAAGGTATAAAAAAGAAAATATGCGCAAACAACATGCACAGCAATTGTGATTCTTACAGCAATACCTTGCTTATCTTGAACGGATAGCTCGTATTAACCGTATTAAACGAATAAAGCTCGAGCCTTTTCGCGATTGTTTTGTTGATTCAAACTTTTCGTAGCGATTATTTCCGTTGTTCGCCTTAGAACGATTACGAATAAGCTTCGTGCATTAATGTGCATTCTTAACAATGGCTTTTCTACAGGAGTAAAGAGCCTGGCTTTTTCCAGATCAATTTCCTATTCGAAATCAGGCCAAGAAATTTAGTCTTCTCTTGAAAATTAGGCCTGACTTTCACAATTTTCGTTGATTCTATTTGAGCTTCCTTGCAAAACGGACAAGATCCATTTTGCGGAAACTAACCTCCAAGCATCTAGGGCCTGCCCATCTTACTATTATATTCGGAGTGATAGGATATTTGCCTGAACCTGCTACCACAAGACCATGAACAACTTTCAGGCCCTCTCCCCATTAAATTTTAAGTACCCCATCGATCACTGCATTCCACAGAAGAGGGCAGAGGACACTTCTTTTGCTTCTCTTACAATAACAAACCATGTGCAGCCATCTGTCCGTCTGTATTTCTTTTAAATTTTGCATATAATGGTTGTTGAACGAAATTTTGCTTTTTGTAACTTTATTCAGCTTCTTGTTCGATGTCCAAGCTTTGTAACGCTTTGTAAAGCGCTGGCACGATCTAGGCTCCGAGTTTAGCTTGCTGTTGAAGAATTTGTATAGGCAGAAGATCTACTTTAGTCGGCATATCAGCTACGGATGTGGATTGGATATGACGAGATTGATGTCTATGTGGATGTCAATAAGCGAACTATTTGCAGATTCAGATGTATGGATCGTATTGCATGCAGTTTAAAAACAAGAATTGATTTCGGTATACATATATGAGCCGTTTCTTTTGAAAGTGGCATAAGTCACAAAATCGAGTTAATGGCAACACTAAATACAATTGGACGGTATCTTTTCATTTTTAAAAAAAATAAAACAAGTTGAGAACTATTGAGATTTGTTCGAGAGAAGTTTTGGTAATTAACGGTATAACAAACCTGTTTGAAACCTGAGCAAACCTGTGTGAAAGAAATAGAAACATGTGATAAGTGTGTGAAGTATTGTTTTGAATTATTTACAGTATTTTTAAAAAAGTTGTGATCATTGAACTTATTTTTATAAGTGCGAAAGAATAGTGCAGTTTTGTAAATTATATTATAGTGACATCTAATATAGTACACATAATAAGCATAATTAAGCGAGCGAATTTAATATTCTTAAAAAGTGAAGATGAAATACTTAATATAATACTCCGAAAACACAAATTAAGCACGTAGTTATCAGTTTTTAGCCATTATGTACCATTATGTACGTAATTGTACATAATACATAAAAGAACCACGAAGAAAACTTGTTTTAATATTTAGCATGCTAAGTAATGCTTAGAATTACTCATACGAGTATGATGTGCTATTCATAAAATCATGTTTAAGTGTGCTTGGTATATTTCCACATTTGTGCTTACCATTAGCAGTTCTTTTCTGACTGCAAGTCGCTAATACTTCATTAAAAAGCCACAAAGTACTCAAGAATTCTTCACTTGTAAATAAAATTATATTTGCATGTATGTACATAAACATATTCCGTGGAAAAATAACCCGTGAAAACTATCACTTTCCTCCATTAACTATTTCATAAGTAAATTCAGTAAACACTTAACACCGCTAAATGTATTTCACTCCAAGAGCAGATAATTAATTCTTCCGAAAATTCATCAATGCTTCTATACCAACACTGTTAACTGGAAAGACAGTTCTAAGTTACATTAAAAACTTTTTCGCAACAAAACCTAAAAACCTAACCCTTTTTCAGGGAGTTTAGCTGACTAGAACATCTCACTTAAACTCTTCTTATGTTCTCCATAATTTTAAAGTGTTATATCTAAAGAAACACTTGATTTTTGGCTAACATCTAGGACCTCTTCGTCTGAGTTTCCTTAGTATGTACTTAGTTTCCTTAGAAGTACACAAATTTCAAAAAATTATTCCCAGTCAGGGACAGAGAATGCTAGCATTTAAAAATTATTTTTATGCAGATTGACGCAATTATTTCTTAAATTACCTTACCCAATTCACAATGTGTAGATTTCGGGTAAAGCAAACTTTGAAATCATGAAGAGAAGTCTGTTTCTCTTACCCTACATTTTTGCTTAGGATATCCGCTGAGTGCAATTATTAAACAGTTGTTTTAAAAGTTCAGACACATGGACACATGAGAAATAATTTTCTTGATTCATTGGGTATACAGAGTACGCTGATTAAAGAAGATTGAATGACTTTGTTCCCATAATTTAAATGTCAAGTTTTGAGCATTAAAGATACTTCTGAAACTTTTGTTTCGTATTCTTTTTGTTTAGTGAATTGAAAATTGGTCTGCAGACCAAATTGTATATTCTCACATTTATATAAAAGTTGGTTTGAATGCGTAAATTGCATACTACGGATCGAACTGTAAAATTAGGTTAGCATTATGCTTTAGAAATTATCAACAAGTAATGATCAAATGTATGATAATGTCTAAAAAATGCATTTCAAATTTTATGTACATACAATTACAAATTAAAAGTGGAAAAGAAATTAATGAATTGAGAAGATTCAAGAAAAATTATGAAATAATTTCATAATTTTCATAGAAATCCTGACATATTATTTTATGTCTCTATTTAATATCCTTGGAGGCTCTCGATTTTATGTAACAGTGTAATACATCATCAATAATCATTATTTATAATAAAAGTGATGCACTTATGCTACATATAACCTCATTTTTGCCAGCACCAACATTAAATAAAGACCAATAAATTCAATTTATATTTGATCGTTTAAAAAATACCACGAATATTTGTCAGATCAATGTTTTTTAAAATCTCACTTCATGACTTTGTTCACACTGTTCTCCGCAGTATCCACTGCTTTGCCTCGGCCTGGGCGAAGCTGAAATACCCTGAGAACCCTTTAAGTAAGAATCTTAAGAACAAAATGCCACACAGCCCGTCGGTATTTTAAATAAGGCAAGCTATGTTATATATGTACAGTGTATTCGTATAAGTGCTGGATACTACTTGTACTGATTGTATTCAGTTTGATTACGTACCCGTTGAATAAAAATAAAACAAAATACTTTAGAGAATTTATATGAAGTTAAATAGTAGGCCAAATACGCAAATGCCAAGAATAATATTAAAACGAAATGTATAAATGGTAATTTTTGTCCTTATAGTTCACTTCAAACTAATCAATGTACAGTTTTCTAAAATTTGTTATTATAAAGTGGGCGACCACGCCCATAATTGGTAGAGTACTTAATACTTCCATTATAAGTATTTATATTGTCTCTTAACATCTTAGCATCTTAACATCTTAACATCCGTTTAACAGTTGTTTCTTCCCAAACTGCGAATGGATTAGATAACACTGGCAGATAGCGATTTTGTAACGGGCTGTTTGACCACATATTCTAAAGGATTTTGGTCCGCTGATTCCAAAAATAATAAAATAAAAAAAATGAAACGAGCCGTTTTCGAGATAATCGTTTTTGAAATTTTTGGCCACTTTACGTTAAGGTCCATCCACTTGAAGAGCTATCACAGCTGACATATGTAACCGATTCGTTCACGAATCGATTAAGGATTAAAGATTAAATTAAAGAGGAAGGATGCACGCATATTTTTTGCTAACATTACTTTGAAATCCGAAAAATAGTTTAAAAGCTTTTGCTGAAATCGTAATCTGTATGTAAAAATATGTTCCCGAAACTTTTTTACCCTCTTTATTTTTTATATCGATAGGTTGGTTGCGCGAATTTTAAGCCTAATATCAAAAATCTGCACAGAAATGGTTTCTTGGTGCGCGTTAAAGTGAGTTTAGTGCTTTTCACAAATATCTTGGCAATTGATCGTTATTCACGAAACAGTGTAAGTTTGTACTTGATACAGTGTGCCTTTGTTTGTGAACAATGTTTTTGGACTTTTCGCGATTATCATTTCCTATAAACCCATTAAAATCGGCTTTACTTGGTTCCTATTCCCGATACATGTACTTCATCCTTTTACCGCTATTAGTTCAGATTTCAAAAACGATTATCTCGAAAACGGCTCGTTTCATTTTTTTATTTTATCATTTTTGGAATCAGCGGACCAAAATCCTTTAGAATATGTGGTCAAACAGCCCGTTACAAAAAAAAAATGTTAATTTGTAGGCTAGTGTAATGTAAAAGGGGTGGCCTATTCACGCCCCTTTTAGTGGAGTAGTTATTAATAAAGTTAGATGTTCAGTCACTAAGTTTTGTCCTACGATGCTTTCCAACGATATCTGAACTTTATAAGGTAATTGAGAGAATATTGACAAGAAAATACAATCATGTATAAAGATACTCCATAGAAGCTCAGTAGAAACAAGATAATGGGCTATTTACTGCAGATGCTGTAATAACGAGGCGGAAATTGAACCTAATTGACACCTGCCCCTGAGGGAATAAGCCAGATTGAATGAGTTCTGAGTTTATAAAAAATAACTTAACAATTATTATATTATACATATATTATGTATATTCACTTTGTCACGAATATGTAACGCTTATGATATTACACTATGAACATTGTTTGTTGTCGATGAACCATTTCTGCTCTCTCTCAAAATTTTGTTCAGAAATGTAATTACACATCCAGCAAACAAATATCAATATTTACAAATACAAAGCAATGTTACGGAGTTGCTTTGTGTATTTTTTTCTTATTACGAAGTACCTTTTAACAATAAAAGTGCAGTTATTTCAATCCTAAACGCGAGTACTATTTTGATTTCAACACACTAGAACATTTTTTAATCGAACTTTGTTGTCGTCGACCACAAACATTTTGTTTTGCTTCGCAAAAGTTCATCCTCTCTGGATGAACTCAACTCTGAAACCTGAGACCGTAAGGTTGACAGCTTTGTACAGAAAGCAAAAGCAATTTTACAGTTATTTCGAACAATATTTAGCCTCCTGAGTCGATTTAGCCATGTCCGTCCGTCTGTCTGCCTGTTGAAATCACGATCACAGGAAGGAACCGGTGAAGATATTATAATGAAATTTTGTAGAAATATTCTTTCTAATGGTGTGCACGTTGGTATTGAAAGTGGGCAAAATAGGTCAACGACCACGCCTATTTTTTATTTGAAATATGATATCAACGTTCGTTTTTAAGTTATGAAAACAAAATTTCATTCCTGGGTATAGAGTAGCATTATCCGTTAATATGCCAAAGATGGGTGTGATACGCCCCATTTAAGGTTACACAGGCAAAAGAGGGTCTTAAATGGTTATATTGTAAATATACATATAAACGTCCTGAATAAAACTTTATATAACAACTTATTTTCCACTAAAAGATGATAACAGCAAAACTGGGCGCGGTCCGCCCACCTGTACACTACTTATACAGAGAAACATATTTATTACCACGGAAATAAAGCTTAAATTTGAACACAATAATAAACCTACTAAGCTAGTCATTTTGTTTTGAAAACAGGTAACGACCACGCCTACTAGTGTTACAGTGGCGTTGCTAGAACTCATGGAGCCCGGGACGGTTAATCAACTTGCAGCCCCAAAAATGCCTGTATTTATACCCGTCGGTATAAATTTGATTATAAGGTGGCTTCCTCATAAGCACATATTTCCTCTAGTTTCAGTTTGTAATTCACTCCATAATCTTATTGTTCTGCAATGAAAAATCTACATAAATTAAAAATTTAAATAAATAAAACTTAAAACTATTTCGTTCAATTATATTTTTTCAAAACTTTTAGCTTTTCAGTATAAAAAACTTTTTTTTTTGGTATAGCACTCTGGTTTTAGTACATTTTGGTCCCAGACGATGGACTCGAGAAAAAAATTTCAACTTCAATTTCCTCTACAATCTGAGAAATTGAGCTATAAGCATGGATTTATATTCACTATGAAAAATAGGCGTGGCAATAATCCGATGCTACCCAATACCAATGAGTTTCTGATGATAGAGAATATTCGTGCTAATGTAGAGATAGAGAATATTCGTTCTCTAGTAATCGTGATTTCCACCAACGTACAGGGCAAAATCGACTCAGGAGGTGAAGCTGATCACGAATATATATATAGTTTTGTAAATGTAGCTGTCACGCCTCTTTGAATGCGTTACAAATGGAAGTACAAAATGTATATACCCTTATCACTTCGGCTGTAGGGATATAAAAGGGATATCGTACTATAGATGCAATATTCGTACATTGTGTTATATAATTCAATATTGTGTTTTGCTCACCAAAAAATCTATATCTTTGTGGTTCTTCGAATTCATTTCCAAAGAATATATTTAAAAAGGTATTCTCATTTCAGGATCAAGGAAACGATGATCATAGCCATGTGTGCATTTTCATTTTTTGCGTTTTCCTCTTGTTGTTTTGACAGTTTTAAATTAATGCAAAAAGCAAAATATTAAATACTTTCACAAAAAACAATTTTATGTTAAAACAAAAACAGTGAGTAAAAACTTGAAAAAAGATAAATCTAAAATTTTAGCTCAAACAAAAAATTTTTTTATTTTGGATCTCCTTTCTTTCAGTGAAATAATTAAAGGCATACAATTTTCAGCTACAGTGATACCTATGATATGATATATAGTTGCTCGTAAGGTTTAAATTCTTAATTGAAATGCCAGAGGGGATATGAAATTTATATCCATACCGAAGATAGAAGATCTGGATATTAAAGATAAATTCTTTAGCTAAACAAGCTGAATCTGAAAAATTAATTACAGGAGACACAGTGTCCAAATAAACACAAAGGTTCCGAAGGTGTTCATGTACTTGATATGAAGATCTGCCGAAACTTAGATAAAATTATTTATATCCCCTCAATGTACGACGAGAAACATTTATGTAGATGAATGTTGAATAACAAATATGGACTATCAATAACATGTGGTATTTTCAGTATAATAATAGCGTTTAACATTCCCCGACGATTAACTAGTGATAAGCTTATTAGCTTTATAAATTTCATAAATTACTTATCTACGAGCATAAATTTATAAAATAATCTTTCTATTCTATCTATTTATGGGTACAAATGTTTATATGTAGTATTAAATTTACCAATGGACAACTTTGAAACAATATATTCAATAAAAACGTGTTATTATGAGTTTTATTTGGTCGATGTTATCTTAATAAGTTATTAACTCTAGGTTAGCGAAAGTATCTACACGAACTCTTTCCTCAGAAAGTCAAATAATCATACCTATGTAGCTTTTAATTTGTTTTTTTCATGGGAAAGTGTTTATTGAAATATTATCTTAAATATATAAATATACAATTATCAGAATATGTACGAAATATGTTAAATATTAACTCCTAACGAATATTAACTAGGTGTACATATATCAGATATACGGTCAGATTTTGTACCTTTCTCATGTCATTTTATAGTTATAAAGTTCTAATTTAATGCTCAATTTATAAGATTAATATACGATACTTACACTATATACAACCTAAATAAAAATATATTTGAATAATATAATTCAATAAGCTATAGTATGAACATAATTCACTCATGCAATTGTTATTTATTTATTTAAATTTAAAACTAAACCCTTAAGACTTTATAGTTTGTTAAAAAAAAAAATTACAATCTTAATTAGATAAAAAATTTTAAATTTTTTAAATTTTTTATAAGTAAAATAACAAAATTGAAATCAGTGCTCCGGAGCGCTTCTCGCTGAAGATATGTTGATTTGCAAAAGCTTAGCTTGAGAAAGTCGTATCTTCTTGATGTAATACAAGGAACGTTTAAATGTGTATTACTTAATAAGTATGAGGAGTTTGCAACGCCATACAACAAGTTCAGTATAAATGCAGCATTGAACATTATCCTTCGATTAACAAGTGACGGCAAATTAAATAGCTTGAATCGAGATGGTAAGATGGTAATCTTATGGTTAGATCCCATAGCAAATTCCTGAGACAAAAAAGGAGGAATGGTTGTGAATGGTTCTTCAACGCTTATCGTATCATGGAAAATTTCACCTAAGCGGAAGAGAAGGCATAAAAATTCTCGTGCTCAGCCAAGCGGCTGAAAAAAAAAAATACAATCTTAATTAGATAAAAAATTTTAAATTTTTTAAATTTTTTATAAGTAAAATAACAAAATTGAAATCAGTGCTCCGGAGCGCTTCTCGCTGAAGATATGTTGATTTGCAAAAGCTTAGCTTGAGAAAGTCGTATCTTCTTGATGTAATACAAGGAACGTTTAAATGTGTATTACTTAATAAGTATGAGGAGTTTGCAACGCCATACAACAAGTTCAGTATAAATGCAGCATTGAACATTATCCTTCGATTAACAAGTGACGGCAAATTAAATAGCTTGAATCGAGATGGTAAGATGGTAATCTTATGGTTAGATCCCATAGCAAATTCCTGAGACAAAAAAGGAGGAATGGTTGTGAATGGTTCTTCAACGCTTATCGTATCATGGAAAATTTCACCTAAGCGGAAGAGAAGGCATAAAAATTCTCGTGCTCAGCCAAGCGGCCTACGAGTCCTTAAACTGATAGAAAAAACATGATTGATGCTAGTTTGCAGCAACCAATTTATGGTTACTCCGATTATATTTGCAAGTAAATGTTGGTAGTAATTATTGATATATTCATATGAATCATATTATGAATACCTCCCCTATTAGGTTCTCTGGATTCATGATATTTGCATAAAAAATAGTTCGCTGTATCATAAAACTATGATTACACCTAAAATTATGTACGATTGCTGGAAACATAATGTTGTGAAGTCTAACTATTACATGTGTTCTCATCCAACAGGATGTATGATTGCTAGAAAAATATTATGATTAAATTTAACCATAGCATGTTTTCTGGGAACATAATGTCGTGAAATCTAGCCATACCATGTGTATGAGCTTAAGCAGACTTAAAATGAAGAAGCTATTTGTGAACGCTTCTTTTAACTACAGCATACGGGATTGAAGAAGATCTCGTTTTTACTACTAATTCAGATATTATAATAGAAAATGAAGACGAAACAATGTCTCTTTAATGCAAGCAATTTTCAATAATTCATTATCAACACCAACTGCCTCTAGTGACCAGTTATATAGTTTATGTGACGATGGTCTAGTTGATTTTTCTTATAAATAAAAATTTTCTAAATAAACAAAAAGCGGTTTTATCTCTCTTGCTTTTGGCCTTTCTTACTTCCAAACACGAATACAAAAAGGAACAGAAAAGGAATCGCCCGGTATTCTAAGATAGAAATCCATTTATAAAAATAGAGTCATTTATAAATCAGTTAAAGGTAGAAATCTGTAGTATTCATTTATTATATTTTATTCAAAATAAAATAAATTCGATTTTTTCTGAATATTCAGTCGAAGGTAGTCTTATGCTACGTTTATACCGACCCCAAATGCGCATTTGAGCTCTTTTCCCAAATGCGAAGCGAAATTTTAAAAATTTTCATACGATTTGACAAATCAAATTTAATAAATTTGATCGCATTTGAAAGAAATGCGAAGCAAAATAATATTTTGAATCACTCTGTGGTAGGGAAAAAATAAAATTCCAAAACAAAACAGTGGAAATGGAAGGGAAATAATGTCAATCAGCTGTCAAAACACAATTATAAAAAAAATCAGGCAAACAAAAAACATAAATTTGGTCTGATAAATGTCAAACCAAATGCGAACAAGACGGTGTAAACACTTTTCAAATGCGTGATTACGAATGCGCATTTGAGGTCGGTGTAAACATAGCATTAATTGCTAATTTCGAAAGTCACTTATCTCGTAAACTAAGTGAACTAGCGGAACAAACGAAGTACTGTTGGAAAGGTGTTTTTAATACCTTTCACTTATGGAAGCTTTCCATAAATAAAAATTAATAAAAATAAATTTCATTCATTAATATAAAATTTTGAAAAGTAAAGCTAAAGTAATGTAATGTAATAGTAAGTATAACATATTTGCTATGTAATTTGTTATATCTTAATGTGCCAGTTTGGAAGAAAAAAGTTTTGTTTCAAGGTCAACATGTCACATTTTTCTAAAAATCAATATAACTCCTGCCATGTTATGTACAAAAATGTATATTGCATAAGTAAAAGGTATTAAAAATACCTTTTCAACAGTACTTTCTTTGTTCGCTAGCTCACTTAGTTTATGATACAAGTGACTTTTATTAAACCATTTATTTTACCTTCAAACGGCCATAAATCCAAAATGGCTGACCAGCCCCCTATAAAAACCAGCCTTCCATTCCTAATGGTCCCAATTAACGGGGGGAAAAAGATAAACAGTATCTGAGCTTGGCAGCTATTCTGCATTTATGCCGTAATTTATTTTATACGTAAATGGGTTCGTTTAGGTGAAAGAAAACATTTATTTTTTTTTATAAAAATTTAAGTAACTTCTTAACAGTTTAGTTCTCGGTGAAAACGTAAAGTTAACATTTCAAACGTTACTTTATTATTTCCCATATCCTACATGGTGTAGAAGATATTTCTGTTTTATTAATATCACATTTAAATATATGTATACAAATTTATATTGCATTCTGAATTTTCCTAAATCCAAGATGCGTGCCGATATTCTTTACTTGGTTCAAGTCTTCAGTTACACAAAAACTTTGCTATTTACAATATACACAAATCTGGTTTGTGCATAAACTTATATTTTTCGCCGCAAAATCGTGTTGCAGTTGCGATATGTTAACAACATTTATCTCTGTTAGGTAGTTTTTCGCCCGGTGCTCGAAATTCGGTTGTAACTTCACACCAGTTTAACACAACTTTCTGGAACAATATAAGTAAGTAAGGTGTAAATGCTTGGCAATCATGTCAGACGTTATTTTAAAATGTTTCGTTTGTGCACACTCTTCATCCAGGGTATTCGATTATATGATTCACATAAACCGAAGACATTCTAATTGTAAACGATTCCAATGTGTTTTGTGCCACAGAGTTTATGATAATATTCACGGTATGATAATATTCGGTGGAGAAATTTAGGAGAAAACGCAATTTAAAGGTCGCTATCACATAAGTATTTAAGCGCTTTTTTTAATTCTACGTCTTCTATACATCCGAACACTACTATAATTTCGAACTGTTGGAAGGTACGATATTATAAAAATATATTTTTTTTAATTTGCTTATAGTTTTCTATTTTTAGTCTAACGATTTCTTGGGCGATGAGGAATTCGTCCATTTAAGGGTTCGTCCATCACTCCCTTAATTTTAAGGATTTTAAGAACAGCGTATACGTTTACATTGATTGCATTAATGTCTGCCCTTTTCAGGGCAATCAGAGGTAGAAAGAAGGTTTGTGTTTTAAAATTGTGAAGTTGAGGAAAAGCGCCGCAGTCGAAAAATTTTTATGAAAAATCGCGCGATTTAACAAATAAATTTCAAAAGATAGCTAAGGATACCTGCTTTCTTATAATTTGAATAATTATATGTCTTAATTAGGCATTTTACTTCGAAAAAAATTAAGGAGCTGTGAAAAAAAGTACTAAAAATCTTAAATTGCGTTTTTGTCGAAAACTGTAAGGTTTTCGATGAAATATTATATGATATAAATGGAGGGCATTCTTAATATCTTTCTAACGGTAACTATGCCAATCCGATATCTGGTATAGTTTAGGAGATATAGGCATTTAAATTTCAGATTTCAAAGGGCTGTAAAACCGGAACCAGAAGTTGCCACACCTTTTTGGGGTTGTTGTTGGGGTCAGCACCAACAACAACACCGTGTGTCATTGTTATGTAAAAGTTATTTAAGCCGAAAAACTACTTTCCATTTATAAGTTCTCGAGGTTTTGACGATTACTAAGCTGTTTGGAAATATTAAAAACTAATGTAAACTTATTTATTTTTTTAATTTTTCATTTCTCTTTTATTTAAATTAAAATGTGTTAACACAAATAAATTTACAATTCATTTATTTAAATTAAAATTAATTAAACATAAACAAATTCTCAATTCATGCATTTAAAATTAAATTCGTTTATACTACGTTTACACCGACCTCAAATGCGAAGCGAAATTTTTAAAATTTTCATACGATTTGACATTTCAAATTTAATAAATTTGATCGCATTTGAAAGAAATGCGAATGAAATGCGAAGCAAAATAATATTTTGAATCAGTCTGTCGTAGGGAAAAAATAAAATCCCAAAACAAAACAGTGGAAATGGAAGGGAAATAATGTCAATCAGCTGTCAAATACAATTATAAAAAAAATCAGGTAAACAAAAAACATAAATTTAGTCTGATCAATGTCAAACCAAATGCGAACAAAGCGGTGTAAACAGTTTTGAAATGCGTGATTACGAATGCGCATTTGGGGTCGGTGTAAACATAGCATGAAATTAAAGACCAAAAGAACTAAAATCATAATTCAGCAAATATTAAACTAAATCACAGTTCAATATTCAACAAAACAAATTGAATACGTTGGCATCTCTTTCGGCTAAAAATACGCGTGGTAGGTTAAAAACAGCTGACTAAATTTGTGAAATGAGTCATTTTTATGAATTTTAACTTCGTTTTTCTTGCAAAATATTCAATATTGTGCAACTATAAGACTTAAAAAAGGTTTCATGTACATTTCTAGAAGCGTGCGTTGCTTTTAAAACTGGCTCCTTGGTCTTTTTTACGTATTTGAAAAATCATATTTCTGGCTTATTGCTGTGAAGAAGAACAAGAGTTGCATTCCTCTCTCAAAATATTTTGTAAACAAATTCCCGGACTGTTAAAATTCGTTCCCGAACTGTCAAAATTACATGCGTTTTGTTTTTGTAATCTACAACACCCAAGCCTGATTTCACCAACACATTCAAAGCGAAAAAAGAGTTTCCAGTCTGGTAGTCTTGGACGTCGACTGACTCAGTTGATACGAACGATCGCTAGTATCGGCTTTATCGTGTACATGTGAATAGCCGAGAGAAAAAATTAGCACGCGTGCTTATGGCGTGGCCAGCATTGGCTTAAATACATTAATTAAAGTAACGAATTAATACATTCCCAAAACAAGAACAAAGTATGTAAGTTGTATATTTTTTATAATTTTTTGAAATATGTAGCATTATCGTACTAAACATGAGGGTACATTCCATTCAATTATACTTGAAGTAACCGCTATGGTGTATTATTTTTATAGGTAAAACAACTTATGTTAGCTGCAACAAAACAATGATCGCGAATTTCAAAATGTTCGGTTTATATAATCATGGTTGTAATTGCCTCCATCAAAGGATTTTTTGTGGGAAACACACAACATATTTGCTGCAATATAAAAATAATACCACTAAATATAATTTTGTTCCATCCACCATGAATTTTTGTTTTGGTATCCAGAATTATTTCATTCTCAACTATAATTATTGTGGATCTAAAAATGTTACATATTTGATTTAACCATCAAATCCAACCATAGTATTGTTCTTTAAAATTATACTTATGAGTACCATATTTTTTCTTTTAGTGTACTACACACCCCCTAAAGGATCCACCTTTTCTTATCAATATTTTAAGTCCGGCTGTAAGTGAAACTGATATTTCACCTAATGCACTACTGTCCAGGTAGTCTAACATCCTGGCCAGGAGTCTATAATTCCGAGTGAAAATACGATGGCCTCAACATCTTTACTTTTGCCATGGACTAATGTCCCATTATCTAATGTGCCATTATCTTATGCGATTGCTTCCAATTATAAGACTTTTACTGGCAAGGCTCCTAATAATACTGGGGCTACGCTGTTGTCATCTATTAGGGATGGAGACTTAGTTAACACTGTTCCCTACGAATAATAAAGGTTCTATAACGAAGAAATCTATCACTACTCCAGTTACTTTACAGCCCATAAAGACTCAAAGTTGTTCAGCCGAAGAAAACTATATTTATATTGCGGTTTGCCCCTGAGACTACGGTGAAAGACGTCCGTGAGTATGAACTCTTAGTTGGGTATAGGTGATAGGAGTTTCTCTAATCAAAGTTTAAATTCAAATTCCAGCGGTCGTACTCTTCTTTTAATATCAACTTAATAATCTTCCTTTAATATCAACTTAATAATTTTTTCCTCCTAACAATAAAGAATGTTTTTATCATCGCGATCGGACGTGTTTTCTCAGTGATCTTTGGCTCATTTGATAAAACCGCTAAAAGTTTAACGTTTTGGTCTGGAACGTGGCAATTAAGTTTCCAACTATCACTCAGCACGGCTGACTGTGTTTTTTTGCCGCCGTTATTATAAAAATTGTGTTTACGTTGATTTTGTGCATAGTTGGTTTGAGAATTTGCGTGTCTATTCCAATTTTTCTTTCCACTTTGTGCTGTTTTTCGGTACTTCATAGTATATAGACAATCACAGTGAACGTTACAGTGCATCTCAAACGGACTACTAAACTTTTTAAAACTTTTTAATAACTTTATAATTCACCTCAAATATCTTGAGTTTTCTCTCGAAAACTATTTCATTTTTATACAATAAAATCTCGTACAACTATCCTTTAGTTTATATTTTGCAATAATGGCGTGCAAATTTCATGGATGCAAAACAATTAGTGTATCAGAGCGATTAGTATTCTGCTCATTATGCGATGATGACTATCATCTGAAATGCGTTGGTCTTACAGGAAGAATTGCCGATAAAATTGGTATTAATGGAGGTTATGGAGGAAGGGTGGTCTTGTAATAAGTGTAGATCGCGTGATGTTGATGTTATTCGCATTTTGGGTCAAGTGCGCCGCAACTTTAGAGAGCTTGAAAATAATCTGACAGCTTTACATAATAAATTGAATGACTATGAACGTTTTTTCAACCAATTTAAACTCACGGACCAAACTTTACCAAAGCGAAAACGCTCCAATGAAAACACTCGCGACCCACCATCACTGATCAATCTACTAAGTCCGGCCGTAAGTGATTTGAACTTGGTTTCTAATCCGCCATTAGCTCTGGAGCCAATCGGCAATGTGGTTGCCCCGGAACTTGGAAATCCGCAATCATTATCCATTGAACCAAGTATAATTGCAGCTGAAGCGAGACCTGAAGCTCAACCTGAAGTTCAAACTATAGTTCAAAGTGGACTTCCAGCATCAGTTGCACCTGATTCAAGTGGACCTACAGTGGTAAAAAATACATTGGTAACTGTGCGTAACACCGACCCGATTCCAAAATCATCGAATTCCTCCTTACCCGTGCCGCCTGCTCCAAATTCCATAAAGAGATTGGTGGTTGTGCAACCAAAGAAAACTGTATTCGTATCGCGTTTTGCTCCGGATACGACAGTTGAAGACATTCGTAATCATATCTGTACTCAACTAGAGCAACGTGATATTGATTTATCTATATCAAAAATTAATTTTCGTGCAAGGAAATCCTATGCATCATTTAATATAAACCTACCAGATCAATTGCTAACGCTTGTTTCGGATCCCACTTTTTGGCCTGAGAATGCAATTGTACATGAATATGTATTTAGGCCTAGAAATACCGCGGTGAACCCTGCAAATTCTGTTACAGCTGCAACTCGTGCTAGTGCTACCTTAAAAAATAGGGGACGTGTGCTTCTGAAATCCTTTATCAAAATGTCAGAGGACTCAATACTAAAATGACTGACCTTTTATTAAAAAGCTTTGACGTTGATTATAACGTCATTATTTTTACCGAAACTTGGCTTAAACCAAATGTACATAACTTGGAGATATTGTCTAAAGCCTATACTGTCTATCGTAAAGACCGTGACCCATCTTTAACTCATTTAACCAGAGGCGGAGGTGTTCTAATTGCAGTTGACTCTACCTACTTTTCGCGAGAGGAAGCTGCGATTAGCTGCGATAAGGAAATAGACTTCTGCAGTGTATACGTGAAGTTTGGCTCTTTAAATATCTTTGTTACATGTTCCTACATCCCACCTAATTCTCCTTACATTATGTATATCAAGCACATCGGCTGCATAAGTAAAGTGGCTGATAAACTGGGACCTACCGACCATCTATTAGTGCTGGGCGACTTCAACCTGCCTCATTTTAGTTGGGAAAAATGTGATGATTCCTTGATTCTGTTACCCGGCTTCTGATATTGAAAATTACACGACTCTTCTGAATGACATTTTATCTAGAGGTCTGTACCAAATACACTCTATACCAAATAATTATGGTCGCTGGTTAGATTTAATCTTTGTCGATGATATAGATATTTTTGAGTTATCGAAGACGGCGCCTTTAGTACTACCAGAAGATATTTATCACCCTACGTTGAAATTAACAGTTTCACAGTACCCAGAACATGCTCCTAGATCCAATAAATGCAGCACCGCTATGAGGAGGGATTTTTGATTCCGTAAAGCCAATTTCGTGACAATGAAGTCTTACCTCCAAAACATTAATTGGGAATCTATATTTCATGTTACGTTAAATTTGTCCACAGAGATTTTGGATGCCGCGGTCTACTCATTTAATACCACCCTTCTAAATTGTTTTAAATATTCAGTACCGTTACGGAAATTAAGGACTTTGAAATCTAAGCTTTATAGAGTGTATTGTACGAGGCGTTCACCTGCAAGTTTTGCTATGTATGTAACTACGAGATGTAAATATCAGAAACAATGCAAGGAAGCTTACGCCAATTATTTAATAAGAATTAAACTCAATTTGAATTTCGATCCAAAGTCATTTTGGAAATTTGTTAATATGAAAAGAAAGTTGTCTATGTATCCGTCGGTTATGATACTTCTTTGAATCTACATATTCATCCGTAAATTGTAGTTTAGTGGAATACCCATTCCCCATTTCTTCGGGAAGTATAAGTCAATAATTGATGTAAACATTGTTCTTAATGCTTTGAAAACTTTAAAGTGCAACTATAACCCTGGACCTGATGGATTACCAGCATGCGTTCTTAAATACTGTGCTGAGGAACTAGCAGCGCCTATCACATCATTATTCGAGCATTCCTTACGATCTGGCTATTTTCTAAAAGCTTGGAAATCTTCATTTATTATACCGCTTCATAAATCTGGTAATAGATGCGATGTAAGAAATTATCGCGGCATTGCAAAAATTAGTGCGCTGCCGAAGTTATTTGAGTGGATAATTGCTGATTAAATATCACGGAGTTACATGCTTCGGTTTCTCCAGCACAACACGGTTTTTGTAGGGGAAAATCAACTACAACAAATTTACTCCAATTCGTGTCGATAATCATGAAAAACTTCAAATCTTCTATGCAAACAGACGCTATCTACACAGACATCAGCAAAGCTTTTGATGTTGTTAATCATAAGCTTCTTCTTTTAAAGCTGAAGGTGTTTGGCTTTCTTAAACCGCTACTAAAATGGATACTCTCTTATCTCAGAAATCGGACTCAAAGGGTGGTGTTCAACAATACAACATCAAATGATATTTTTGTTACTTCAGGTGTACCTCAAGGGAGCCATTTGGGACCACTGTTATTTCTGGTTTTCATTAATGATCTACCATTGGCTATTAGGAATGGGAATGTGTTAATGTTTGCGGACGACGTGAAACTTTTTCTGTCTTATAAAGATGAAATTGGCGCCAGTCTCCTACAACATCAACTGCATGGACCTCAACTTAACGAAATGCAAACAAATAACTTTTTCCCGTTGTCATAGTCCTTTTTTCTGTAATTACACTATTTGTGGAAGGAATCTGGAACGAGTTGAAATTGTAGATGATCTTGGAGTAGTCCTCGACCGAAAATTACGCTTCAATACTCATATTAATCGCATATCTAGCAGAGCGAACAGCACATTAGGTTTTATAAAGAGATGGGCAAAGGAATTTAATGATCCATATATTACTAAGCTACTTTATACATCACTAGTCAGACCTATGTTGGAATACGCCTCGCCTGTTTGGAGCCCAAACTATAATTGTTACATTGCTGAGATTGAATCGGTCCAAAAACAATTCCTACTTTTCTGTCTTCGCAACCTCCATTGGGATGAATCCGTAAACTTACCTCCATATGAATCCCGGCTTATGCTGATAAACCTGGCATCACTCGCTAATCGTCGTAGAATGTTAAATGCTACTTTTATACTCAACATTTTGTATGGCGTTACTAATAGTGCATATTTATTATCCAACATCCATCTTAACGTTCCTTGCCGCACATTGAGGCGATATGAACCGCTTCATCTAAGCTTCAGCAGATCTAGACATCAACAGCATGAACCTCTTCGAAACGTCCTGTGTCGATTTTAATATTGTGTATCCTGTCATTAATTTCTCCGACTCAGCCTATTTAACTAAACAAAAGATTCTACAATTTTTATCCTTATTTTGAATGTTCTTTCAAACTATAAAGCAATATGCTTAGTTTATACCTAATAAATAAATAAAATAAATAAATAAACATTTCATATCAAAATGTTAGAGAAATTAATTCAAGGATTAACGATATTTTTATAAAAAGTATTGATGTTGAATACAGCATTATAGCATTTACGGAAACCTACCTCAGAAATTTTAAATTCTGAAAGATTTCCTAATAACTTCGTTGTCTATAGAAATTTAGCTAGAGGTGGTAGAGTCCTGATTGCTGTGCAATCTAATATTTTTTCGAAGAAGGAAATCATGGATGAAGCTCGGTATTGATTTTTGCTGCGTTGACGTTAAAATAAATAGCCTATATATTTATACCGAATTTGAATAATCACCTCTTAGATATAATCCTGTTTGATGATGAAGATATTTATGAAATATCTCGATCTTCGCCGAAGGATAAGCAGCATTCTACCTTAAATATTTCAATTTCGGAACGCAGTTACAAAATTAAGTCCATGGAAATAACTCAATCTAAAAAAACAATACTGTTTCAGAAAAACAAATTACGCAGTTTTGACGAACACTTTGGTTCTACTGATTGGAGATCTATTTTATCATTGAATGATTATTCTTCCTCCCTATGGCTGGATAAGGCACTGGAGTCTTTTAATAACACTCTATTGGAGTCATTTATGTATATATTCCGTATCACTGACTAAGTTTTCGCAGAGCCCTACATGGTTTAATAAGGGCTCTCGGAACTACTCGCTTTATGAAATTTAAAATCTAATAAGTACAAATTACTTATACTGCAAATTACATACAACTATAAGTTTCGTCTCTTACTTACTGCGAGATGCAGAGTTTGTGTAAATTATATTATATGAAGTACTTACAAAAGATGAAGTCTAACAATCGCTGTAATTCAAAGTAGTTTTGAAATTTTGTCATCTGGAAAACGAAGAGTGTAATTTATCCTGAGTTTATAAAGCATGGTAATACGGCATCCAATAATACTCACACTATTTGTAATTTTTTTGGAAAATCGTTTGTAATCTTTTGAATAAAATTTTGTATCTCAACTTAGTCTTCAACTTATAGTTCAGTGATCTACCCTTTTAATATTTCTTCGAGTTGCATTGCACTGCCTGCAATTGATGTACACAGTCTTACAAGCCCTGAAGACTTATATTCTAAAATTTTGTGATAATGAATGTTCGTTTGGGCTATTTTCCTCCTATATTATTCCATTTCATATGTCTGGAAATAGATGCAATATAAGTAATTATCGCGGTATTGCTAAACTTAGCGCGCTGCCCAAACTATGGAAGAAGATAATTGTTTCCCTTATCTCAAGGAGTGTTAATTCCTCAATTTTCCCATTTCAATGGATTCTGTACTGGAAAATTCCTGTACTACTAGGAATTTGTTAGACTTCGCCTCGAAGACTATAAAAAATTTTTGTATTGCTAAGCAAACAGATGCAATCTATACTAATTTCAGTAAAGCTTTCGATATAGTAGTATAATCATAAGCTACTAATTTTAAAGCTCAAGTTATTTGGATTTTGCGATACTCTGATAAAGTGGATGGCTTCTTATCTTGTCTATCCTACACAACTGGTGTTATTTAAAGGTATGAAATCTAGTGAAAGTCTGGGTACATCTGGAGTTCCACAATAAATATTCATATTGTGAGTATTCATAAACGATTTGTTAACAGTTGTAAAATATGGAAATATACTATTTGCGGACGATGTTAAATTGATTCTATCCTTTAAAAATTTGTCTGAAACCGAGCTCCCAAGCCAAGTATCATGCATGAAACTGCGCATCATCGCATGCGATGTGCGCTTCGCCTCCGTACTACTCTTCGTTTCTTTTTTATTAACAAATGTCCGCCAAAAGCTGGGCATCTTTCTCGCATCCAAAGGAAACGAAGTGGATGCAGTTCGAAAATGATTCGAAATTCGATAGCAGGTACGAAAAAAATAGAAACCAGTAAGAAAGCTATATTCGGCCTGGCCGAATCTTAGATACCCTACACCTAAAAGTTTTGAAAAAAGTGCCGTAGCTAGGGTGGGGCGGGGGTGGCGGTCCACTCTGGGCGACACAATGTCGGGGGCGGCAGTTGTGGAAATCAAGTAGGGACTTATTGAGTTCTAGGCATTTTTGGGGCTACAAGTTGATTAACCGTCCCGGGCTCCATGAGACCTAGCTACGCCTCTGTATAAATAGTAGGCATGGTCATTACCTTTTTCAAAACAAAATAACTAGCTTAGTTGTTTTATAATTGTATTCATTTAAACTTTATTTCCGTGGTAATAAACTTGTTTTCATATTGCTATTTGTATATAGTGTAAAAGTGGGCGGACCGCACCCAGTTTTGATGTAATAATGTTTTTTTGTAAAACAAGTTGCTATCTAAAGTTTTATTCAGGAAGTTTATATATTTAACAATATAACCCTCTTTTGCCTGTGTAACCTAAAAGTCGGATCACGCCCTTATATGGCATATTAACGTATAATGCTACTCTATACTCAGGAATGAATTTTGTTGTAATAGCTCAAAAACGAACGCTGATATCACATTTTTAATATAAAATAGGGGTGGTCGTGGACCCAATATCAATACCAACCTGCACACCACAAGAAACAATGTTTATGCAAAATTTCATCACGATATCTTTACCGGTTCTCCTGTGATCGTGAATTCAACAGACAGACGGACGGACATGGCTAAATCGCGGAGGTCACGCTGATCAAGAATATACATATATACTTTTCTATACAGTGAAACATATTCGTATAAACGCACTCTTAATTTTCATTTTGCTACCTTCTCTCTCTTTTATCAATGCATTACTCAAAACAAATTCCAACTCATATTGTTTACTAAACTAATAGAAATTGGTATTGAGTGCAAAAAACTATATTCGTTGTTGTTATTATATATAAATCATTGAAGTTTAAATATTTTACTAAAAACAAGTACATATTCGTTTAAACGCACCTGAACAAGGAGGTCAAAAACATATTAGTGGTTTAAGAAATAAGTATTTGCTTGCATTTAACCCTAGAAAGATAATCATAATCTGATATACGTTAAAGATAATCATGCGTAAAATTTACGCATGCTTTTTGGGAAGCTAAGCTTTGTTGATCGAATTAAAATAAACTAATGTTGATTACTTTTTCAATATAAGTGAAGTAAAAATACCCGACTTTTAGATACTTTTATATATATTTATTATAAGAAAAAACAAAAACAAAATAACAACAGTAATTAACAAAACTTAAGGATCATATTTCTTTGGAAACTTATCACCCTTTTTTGGGCTTCTAGTCAGTCATTTTAATAAATATACTAAATAAACAAAGTATTTTTAATAAAAAACATATATAAAGCTTTTTCAAAACTAGTCAGATACAATTTGGCAGATGTCAACATGCGTAATTTTGACTCACATAACCGTTATATTTCAAAATTGGTAACACCTACCGCAGCGACACATGTGTCTCGTTAAAGCTGTGATCAACGACTGAGATGTCTAAAGAGTAGGACGGCGAATTCATTGTAAATAAAGAGAAATAGCAATATGTTTGAAGAGCATGCGTAAATTTTACGCAGATTATCTTTCTAGGGTTAATTGACAATTGGTAAGTTTTCTTTAATTTAAATGTAAAATTATTTTTTTAACGATATGTTTTTAAGATTTTATCAAAATGCCAAAGGGAAAATACCTCAATGACACAGAAAAAGTCCAAATCAACATGTACCATAAAGAGGGTTATTCAAATCGGGAAATTGGGCAGAGAATTGAAAGATCAAAAGCAGTTGTGCGCTCTTTTTTAAAAAACGATGAAAATTATGGTGTAAAAAAGCCCATGAAAGGCAATCGAAAACTGAGACAAGACAAAACAAGTCGAGACAAGAAAAAAATCGTATGGGAGGGGGAGGGGTCATTTTGCCCCCGTTTAGACGGGAGGGGCCATTTTATAAAAATCCGACTTAACATCGGAAAAAAAAATATTAAAAAATAATGGTTAGATCCAGATAACTTTTGCTTGCTGATTTTCCAAGCCAAAAATCCGCTTCTTAATATCCTTTTTAAATTAGGTTCCTATGTCGAACGGTTTTTGAGAAAATTAATATCAAAGTTAAAATTTGGAAAAAAAATTCCGAAAAAAAATTTTCGGTCGGAATTTTTGTTAAAAATTACGGTATTAAATATAGTTTTTTTTCCGACCTTAAAACTCTCTAATAAATTCTAGAGAGAATGCTTCAAACCGAAAAGATCTATGTTTTGTAGTTTCCGAGAAAAGTGAAAATTGTGCTCTTTTGTGCTCACTTTCTTGCATGTTGCAGCTCTTACTCTCACAACTTTATCTCTTACTCTCACAACCTGATCTTTCGCTCTCACAAAATGTTAATTTTACTTTCTTCTAGCTTCAGATGGGATTTTCCGAAAATCCCAATAGGGGAAAAAAAATCCACGGATAGGGAAGCAATAGTTGGTTGTGAAGCGGACCCCAACAACAACAAAGTTAATATTTACTTAATTGTAATTTTAGTGCTTTTGGTGTTTAACTTAAAGGAATTTTAATTTCAATGCATTCAATGTTACTCTAATTGTAATTTAAATAAATGAATTGTAAATTAATTTGTGTTAACTTATTAAATGAAAGAGAAACGAAAAATTACAAAAACAATTAAGTTTACATTACTTTTTAATACCGCTAAGACCGGTTTTACCAAACCGCTAAGACATCGTCAAAACCGCGACAACTCTTAAGTACAAAGTTGTTTTTCTCGTAATGTTTACTTAAAAACTAAACAAATAATAAATAATAAAGTTGTGTCGTTGGTATCCCACTAACTCACCCCATCATCTAGTGATGGCGTGGTAATAAACCAAAACAGTTTACCTTTTTAGATATCATGCTTTGTGATAACCTGTTTTAGCTTGTAACAAGTACACAATTTCATCATAAAATTCACATACACTGTACGTGAACACGCGGACGGACATTTGTTTGAGCTCGCCCACGAAATGAGAACAGTTTCCAGTCTTGTAGTCTTTGGTCCAACCCCTACCAAAATGACTTTCTGAATAAATAAAAGGTATATGAAATTCCTTTATAACGGTACCCATCCTATCCGGAAATGTTTTATAGTTTAGGGAAATATAGTGATAAGAATCTCAATTTTCGACGAATAAATCGAATTTCAATAACATTGGTGTTGTATCTCCATAAAAAACTAAAACAAGAAAACGAAACAACAACTTTGGAGTGATCCCTCAACGGTAATGTATACCCTACACCTTAAGGCTGCTCGCACACTGCATGCGTTTTTCGTTCGTGCGAATTCTGACGAAAACATGAGAACGATCTCATTGCATGTTATTAATTGTAAATACGCACATTGAAGCACTGTTCCGTCGTCAGAATTGCTGCGAGAAGTTGCGAAGTTTGGTCTGGAGCACAAACTATAATTGTTACATTACTGAAATTGAATCAGTCCAAAAACAATTCTTATTTTTTTGTCTTCGCAACGTCCATTGGGATGAATCCGTAGACTTACCACCATATGAATCCCGGTTAATGCTGATAAACTTGCCATCACTCGCTAATCGTCTTACAATGTTAAATGCTATTTTTATCCTGAACATTCTGTATGGCGTTAATAGTTTATATTTGTTATCCAACATCCATATAATGAATGAGGCGATATGAACGCATTCATCTAAGTTTAAGCAGATCTTCATATAAACAGCAAGAACCTCTTCGGAACACCTGTGCCAATTTAATCCTGTCATTAATCTTTCAGAATCACCCTATTGAACTAAACAAAAGATTTTAAATTTTTTATCCTTACCTTGAATGTTCTTATCTAACTAGAGTTGGGTAGTTCGTGAACGAACTAGTTCAATTAAACGAATCACTTGCTATGGATCACTATGAAATCTAGTTCACAGATCTTAGTTCTCTTAGTTCAGTCGGTCTTCAAGTTCACTCGTTCTTTTAGTTCAGCAGTTCGTTTCAGTTCAGATGCTCGTCAGTTGTTACATCACCGCTTCTAGTCTTGCCGTGGCTAGCTCATCTCTGGGTTTGTGGGCGTGGTTCTCAACCCATTTCATTCGACTGCGGGTTGTAACAATAAATCCTCTTGTTGTCAACAAAAGAATCTTTTTTTTTCTGTTTCTGAAACTAACCGCCTAACCAATTCAACCAGGCGTCGAGGTGACTATCCTTTTTTTTTTTTTACTACGTTTTTATACCTTCACTTCCCCACCTTCTTCACGCCATTCCACCGTCCAATAAAAAAAATTTAGTGTTTCATAGAATTCATGTTTTTGGTGGCTTAATTTGAGTTTTTATTTGCATGTATGTATATTGGCTTGCTTCTTCCTTTTTTCCTTTTTTTTTTTTTTTCAATTGTGATCTAAATACATTTTAGCTTTTAACAACATTTTCTAATATATATTATTAATTCTCGTATAGATTATACACGACACTTAGATACTATTTATATGCAGACGCAACCGGACTTCTTTACGAATATTTGTTTTATTTTACTATTACTTCCGATTTTACCCTTTTTCTTCTTTACGCGCGCCCGAGGAGCTCACCGGGATACACTATGTGAAATCTTGAAAGTTCGCGATTCAAAAAAAACAATGGGGATCGTTTATCTACCCACCGGTTTCGCCTCTTCTTTTTTTCTTTATATCCACAAAATATTCAAAAAAATTACTCTGGAGTACGTAACTCGATTATAAGAACATATATAAAATTAACACTTAATACTCTACAATATATACTTAAATAATATAAATACTATATAATATAATATAAACACTTAAATTAAACAATTGCTCTTTTCTTTATTTTCTCAGGTTAGCTGGACGGACATCGAATGCAAATTCTCATCGCGTGCAAATTCGTACAAAAATTTGGTTGTTGTATGTTGTTTAAAGATAGTAACCAAAAAATGTCTTGTTCTTTTCTTTCACTGGAGTTCACGCTGGAGGTCAACTGCATTTATGTATACTTATATACATGTATATAGTTATAGGTATACCGCTACTTATAGAGCATATATGTACAGCGAATGGAAATTGCGCGGGAAATTTTTGCTTTTACTTTTTACTTTTTCTTTTCTAATATGCAGATTTAAAACGGTGTGACGGCTTGATATGGGTGACTTTATGTATTATGTATATGTATGAGTGTTTATGTACAGAACGATTTTTGCAGGTACATAGATATATATGTATATATATATATAGCGGAAAGACGGCCGTTATTTTCTTGCGGACTTTTATTTTACGATTTTCAAGAAAATTTTCTTTTCGTAGTTTTTCTGAACTTATCTTTCTGGCGCGGTTCCCAGCGCCATGGTATTTTTGACGACCTCTACGTCCTTTCCTGCGCCGCAACTCTTTCGGTTCCAGGTTATTTCCGCTTTTTCTGTGAATTTCCCCCTGTTTGGCCAGGGAAAAGTTTTCTAATTAGCAAACTGCACTACCTTTCTCAAATTCCTACTTCTACGTTCACCAAATTTAAATTTCTTCCTTATGGCTTTAAATTTTTATATACTACGTTAAATAATAAAAACAAACACAAATTTCTTTTCTTTACCTCGTCTTTCCACTATTCGTTTCCTGTAAAACCCTTTTCCTTATGTGCTGGTAGTGTCTGTTTAGCGTACAGTAACACTTTTCTTTTCTCAGTTTCACCAATATATATAAACCTTCACCCTTATATTTTGTGTCAACCGCTCCAATCACCAGTTCTTTTAGCAATGATCTCGCTGATCTTAACTAATTGCTCATTAGCTTCGATCAACTTGACTCAATTTCCCTTTCCTTTATTTATTTACCAGTTTTATATTTAACTCATCTATACTAACTAACACCCGTTTTCTTTACTTTGTTTTTTTGTTGGTGTAATCGCTATCTATGAGTATTTGAGCTAGTGGAGTCGCTCTTGATATTAGTAAACCGATCGACCCTAGTAAACCGATCGACCCTTCAGACCTGAAGGTTTGACATCTGGCGATTTTATGTCAAATCTTCTGTCGGTAGAAAATCCATCATAGAACAAGACGCATGGTACTTTCATTTTTGAGGTTTCATTTTTATTTCTGGTTATGGAGTTCTGGACACCCGCAACAAAACTCTGGCGTTGTGAAGACTAACCTCGTATGGTCGCAGCAAAGACAGTGTGCTGGGTAAGTTTTTCTTTGGCAGCGCCCATCGTAGGCCATCGCCCACCCTGTCAGTGTCTCATGCTTTTCGCTGAGCTATCAGGACCATTGGATTGCACCATCGGCCACATTGCGGTTATTATATCGTTGTTCGACAGAAATCGTGTCAGGGAAGTATCATCCTAATAAAAAAAACAAATTACTTTTGGTATTTTCGCCAGGCTTTTTTCGATTGAGACTTACGAGCTACTTCGTGTGCAGAGAACTACGAAAACAAACAATCAAAAACTATTCAGATCGGGTAGAATACTATACGCTGAAGGAAGGCTTGGTCTGCATGCATTAATTAAAAAAAATTGAAGACGCGAAGTTGTCCCAGGTAACTACTCTTTAGTAATGTCCACGTAACCATTTATTGTTTAATATCCTTCGTATGGAACACCCCTAAAGACTTGCCTTCTAAGTTTTCCAGTTCATACATGTTGCTGCCGAGTACTTTTCTCACCCTACATTTAATGAATTTCGGGCAGAATTTGGAGTTTACGTTGTCTTTGAAGCTGCTAAGTACGAAGTTCCTCTTGTACACTTCTTGGCCTGGAGTGAATCGAACTTCTCTTTTTCGTCTGTTGTACAGTACTGCGCTTCTATCATACGCTTTGTGCAAGTTGCCTTTAATTTTTTCACGCACCAATTCTACTCGAGTTTCTTTATCCAAAATTTCGAGTTCGGAATCGCTTAAACGATGTAGCTTACGTGCTAATTTATAGTCTGTGCCACTCAGAAACATATTTTGCCCAAATAATGCGAAGAATGGCGTCACACCAGTTGCTGAATGTATAGAGCTTCTCAGGGCACATTCTATCTCGGGAAGATATAGATCCCAGTCACGGTGGTCTCGATCTAGGTACGATCGAATCGCCGCCAAGACCGATTGATTTACGCGCTCAGCTGCGTTTGATTGTGGCGCGTACACTGCAGTTTTAAGATGGGTAATCTGAAAAGTTTCTACCAATTTTTTAAATTCTTGCGAAATGAACTATTTGCCGTTGTCGCTGTGGATCACTTCTGGAACTCCAAATTTGTAAAATACCTCATTCGTGAGGAACTCAACTACGTTAGCCGAAGTTGCCTTCCGCATTGCCTTCAATAGCGTGAATTTCGTAAAATGATGCACAACGATAAAGATGTACGCATTTCCGCTTTTCGACCTGGGGTATTTTCCCATAAAATCGATGTAGATTTTTTGAAATGGTCTCACAGTGATGACTTCTTGACCTATGGCTGGTTTCAGATTCGTATTTGAGGATTTTCACTGTTTACAGATTACACAATTATTAATAAAGTTTCGAACTTGTATTGTCATTCTAGGCCAAAAATAAAATCGACGTAATCGATGCAGTGTTTTCGCTATTCCTCCATGAGCTGCAGTTGCTGGTTCGTGCGCTTTCGCTATCAGCGTGGATGTTAACGCCTCTGGAATCCATAGTTTCCACTCTAGCTCATCCGACTCTTCTGGACTCCGATTAAACCTTGTACGTTTAAATATCATTCCGTTTTCCACTTTTAAATCCGGAATTCGTTCTGCATTACTTTTAATGTTATTCACTAACTGCAGATATTCATCGGATTGGAATTCCGTAGTCTCAAAATCCAGTAGTTCTGGGTCGTCTTCTACTAATTCTTCGATTGACCTGGATAGTGTATCCGCCACAATATTTTCAGCTCCTTTCCTATGCTGAATGGTGAAATCATATGCTTGAAGTTGGAGTGACCACCTGGCTAACCTTCCGCTCAAATCCTTCAGCGACATGAGCCATTTCAAGCTTGCGTGATCTGTTACTACGGTAAAGGGCATAAGCTCTACATACGGCCGGAATCTTTTTACTGCGAGGACTGCCGCCAGGCACTCTTTTTTGGTGACACTATAGTTTCGCTGATGTCCGTTTAGTTTTTGCGAAAAATAGGCTATTGGCCTCTCATTTTTGTCATCGTCCAATTGATATAAGACAGCACCCACACCGACGTCGGACGCATCACACTGAACCCAAAAATGTTTTGAAAAGTCCGGGTGTTTCAATACAGGAGCGCTCGTTAATGCACGTTTTAACTCTTCGAATGATTTTTCTGCTTCTGAAGTCATAACAAATTTCTTTCCTTGTTTTAGAACATCTGTCAAGGGAGCGGCGATTGCTGCGAAATTGTTTATAAAACGCCTATACCATCCGGCGGTTCCCAAAAAACTTCGCACCTGCCTAACTGAACGCGGTACTGGGATACGCTGAATCGCTGCTATTTTCTGAGGATCTGTCCTTAGTGAACCCCCTCCTACAATGAATCCTAGATATTTGAGTTCTTTGAAACAGAATTTCGATTTGTTTAACCCTATGGTCAAGTTCGCATTCTTCAGACAGTCGGCAACTTCTTTCAAGATTCGTAGATGTGTCAAGAAATCTGGAGAAATAATGAGAAGGTCATCCAAATAGACGAAAACGCATGCCCGCAAGTGTGAACTACTTTGTCCATTAGTCGACAGAGACGCTGAGCGGCGTTACATAAGCCAAATGGCATCACCACAAACTGATACAGGGGCCGTCCTGCGACAGTAAACGCCGTGCACGCTTTAGACTCATCCAATTCTACTTGCCAAAATGCATATTTCAGGTCTACGCTACTGATGAAGTAGGTGTAATCGAGTCGGCTGGTGACATAGGGTAATGTCGCTCTTTAACTGGCTGTTGTGTTTTAAATCGTTGGGGGTGTACCTTCGAGCTGCTAGGGGGGGGGAGTCCAAAGGAAAAGTCCTGTAGGTTGTTTCTTCTCGTTGTAACTTTTATTTAAATATTATTCTTTCTTTTCTTTTAACACTATTTTCACTTATGATATTATTACACTAACTCCTATCTTAATTATAGTTACTGCGCGGCTTTATACGCGTTTAACAACGACTTCACAACAACTGCCCTCTTCCAATCTGAAAGACGGGTTTATATCTCTTCTGAGATTCGTTGTAGGCCAGAATCATTTCCGCGTCGTTTTTGCAACTATCTCAAGAATTATTTTTAGCAATAATTCTTGACAACAATGTGCAAATTTTGCTCTTCTGATTTGAGCGCGATGTTCTACTTATTGGAATGCGGTCGCGTTCGTTCTTCTATCTGGGCTACAGTGGTGTGTGATTCACTTGTACTTTCGAGCTTCACAATTAAAGAGCAGCCTAGAAGTATGTGTTACCACAAGTTAAGCATTGTTAACTACTGGGCCGAAAGGTATGTGGTGATAAAAACGTTAAGCGTTGTTATTACCAAAGCAATGATTCTGACCTACAACATCCCTCCACCCTCGGGGAAGAAAAATTTAGTATCGTAAAACGATATTAAATTTTTCTTGTACATTTATATTTTGTTGCATTGTGGGTGGGCGTGTGCTTATTATGGCTTTACTTAGTGTATACTTATGTATATTTGTGTTTCTGTGAATATCTTATGTGACATGTTAATAATGATTAATTATTAGTAATAATTACAATAATTATAATACAACTACTTATAACAATAATTACAATGAAAACAATTACAATAATAATATAATAATACAAATGGTAGCTGCACTTCTTCGGCGTCGTCTGTCTGTACGCTGATGATGATTTGGTGTTGGTGTTGATCTTGAAGTTGATATAGCGGTCGATGTTACTGTTGATGTTACTGTTGATTTGCCGTTGACGTTACTGTTGATGTTGCCGTTGACGTACACCCCGCTGTATTAAAGTCTTCTTTCTCGATTTGTTGTGGGAATGCTGGGTAGCTGGCTTAGTGATTTCCGTGTTATAGTTGCTGCGGTTGAAACAGTCGCTGTTAGTTTCTTGTGTCAATTGTTCATTGCATGTTGTTGTTCGTAGAATGTGGTTGAAGGTGCGATTCTCGCTCGAATTTTTGCTTGCAGAGTACGCAAGCGCTGGTATTCCTGCTTCACTTGTAGTTGCGTCGCATTTCTTACATCGCTGCTAATTTATGTATTTCCCACTTCATACTTCTGTGGCTGCTGCTTTTACAGCCGTAGTAGATTGGCCGTAGTAGATTGGGCTGGTAGACCTGTGACTGCTTTACGTTCGTCACCGTCGCCGCCACTCTACGATGCATCCACTGATGTCGTCTTAAATTGTTGGCTTCAAGCAATCATGATTGTCTATGATTTCACTGCTGAGCGACAACTGAGTTGTATTCATCGATGAATTGCTAACTTTCTTCGCGGTACTTTATGTGTACCACCTACTATCATGCAGTAGTTTACCGTTTCAACTATTGATGCTGTTAGCCCCCTTTGATGCTTTCCATCTTATTTTTGTTTGTGATGGTTGCCATTTTGGTTGCTATCGCTAAGATGATCAGCTGTTGCAGCTAATATATGTATATAATGTGCTGCTACCCTTCCCCCTTCGAGTTGGCTGGGTGCTATTCGTCGCCCTGGTGTCAAGTGTTGTGTTGTTGTACTTTTGCTTTTGTGATGGGTGTACATCGGCATTCAGGTCAGCTTCTCTGCGTGCTGTCTTCTTTGTTATCTTAATTAAGTTATTATCACTTTTTTCTATTTTAGTTTTCTCTTGCAATATGTTTTAATTCTATGTATAATTAGAATATATTATAATATTGAATTTATAATTTCTATTTCCAATTAAGAAAAATTGACATCCTATTCGTATATAACTTTAATTTAGAAATATTAATTGATTAAAAATATTTTATTATATCTTGATAACATTCTATTTCTAATATTTTCTTTAATTCCATACAATTTTTAATTCTTACTGCAAATATCGACGTTATTTTAGTTGGCTATAATTCGTTAGGTTATTCATTATAAATGTTAAGTTTGAAATTATTTAAAATGTTCGTACAAGTATTTAGATATTTTTCCTTTTACTTTACTATGTACGATCTTATATCTAATTTTTTTTTTCCTAACTTTATTATAATTATATTCTTTCTTTCCTTTTAATTTTCTTATTTCGTTTCATTACTAGTTTTATTCTTAGTTTTTATTACTAGTTTCTTAGTTCTATGCATAAGAATGACATGTAGTGTAGTAACACGTGTTTTAACATGTAACCTGTGTTTAAAAAAAAATATTTTTTTTTCCCTCTCTTATTTCTTTAATATATTTTTTTTTTTTTTTGTTTCGGATATTTCGAAGTTATTCCTTATTGTTTTTTGTTGTTGTAACAGACGCTGCATTGTGCTCGCGTTGTGTTGTTCTACTTCTACACCTGCTTTGTTGCATTGCTTACGTTAATCACTCATTTTGCATTTAGTTAATTTAATTGACTTATTTACAGTATATATATTATGTTTCCCATTATATTAATTTTGTAATGTGTAATGTCTTCTATTGCATGTCTCTTATCTTGTCTCTAAATTTCATGATCTTATGTACATCTCTTAATGTCTAACGATATAGGTGCGTATATGTATATAGTGTAGGTGTGTATGTAATATGCATGAACTACTTCTTCAGGCATATGTTTACATGTGCATTTATTAATATAATAATTTCAAATGCAAAATTATATTGGCTGTGTTTTTAAAACGACACAGCTACTTTTTATATACCGTATATTACCAATTAAAATTAATACAACGTAAACATTTCAAAAAAAAAAATTATTCAAATATTAACAACGAGTTTACTTTATCATGAGTTTTCTTTTCTTATATTTTTACGCTTAAATAAACAAGTTGTTGCTTATTGAAACGCTATTCTGATCTTCTTTTTATTTCTTTGTTGAATTTTTCATTATGAAATTTGATGAATTTCATTCGTTATTCAAATGTAAGACGTTAAATTAAAATTATTAGTAATAAACTTGAAAATGTTAATATCATACTATCCTATAATATCTGTATGTTATCAATCCTATTTTGTATAAATTTATTCTATCTTAATCCTAAGCCTATTGTATCTTAACTGATTTTGTTCTACTCCTAATAACGTGACTATTGTAAATAACTTAATTTAACGTTCTCCTAAACCTATTTTCTTATTTGCTATTATATACTTTAAGTAAGTTATTGTGGAATGATTTTTCCCTTCCCTTAATATTTAAAACTGTAGTAATTGGACTTTTAATTCCTACTACTTTATATGGCCCTATCCATATGGGAGAAAACTTATTTTTCCTAGTTTGATTCTTAATTAATACATTATCTCCTACCTTAAATTCTACTAAATTTAATTTATTATCGTATTGCCTTTTAGCTATCTCTTTTGCTAAATCCTGGTTCTTTCTCACGATTTCGTGAGCCCTTTGTATTTGGAATTTTAGAACTTTATTTGGATCTTCGGCATTATATACCGGACTACACTTTCTCTTTAAGTTAGTCGGCATCTCTGTATCAAATCCAAATAGAGTGCGGAACGTTGTTTGCTTCGTCGTAATGTGGGGTGTGTGGTTATGAACATGCATAGCTGCAGTTAACCATTGATCCCAATTCGACCCGTCTTCTTTAGCAAAACTACGTAAATATTCCGCTAATGGTCTGTGGCTTCTTTCTAATGAGCCATTCGCTTGTGGATGATAAGGTGTTATGTGTAATTTTTTGATACCTAATAATTTGCATGTGTCCGAGAACAATTTTGAAATGAAATTTGTTCCGTTATCTGTAATTAAAATTCGCGGAATCCCGTAACGCGTAATTACTTCGTCGTAGAACGCCCTGGCAACCGTACTTGCTTCCGCGTCTGGGATAGCTGTACATGCCATAAATTTTGAAAAATCATCCTGAAAAGTCAGAATGTACTTATTTCCGGACACAGTTTCTGGTAAAATACCAACTATGTCCATGTAGACTTTATCAAATGGCCTCATTGGTGTATCTGTCAGCACCATGGGCATTTTTGTTAATTTCGAACTTTTGTTCGCTTGACATTTAGGACAATTTTTTACATAATCTTTTATCTGCCTTTGCATCCCTGGCCACCTATATTGTTGCCTGATTCGCAGGTAAGTTTTCACTGCTCCCTGGTGACCTCCTAATGGTGTATTATGAAAATCTTTGATGACGGTCTCTATTTGTCTTGGATTTTCTAATAAAATGGTGTTTTCCTTTTGAGGTATGCCTGAAGTGTCATGTTCTACAGGCGTCGGACTTGTTCTTGAATTTTCGCTATTTCCTTGGTTCTTCATTTCCATTTCTTTGGTTCTAGAGCGGGTCTGGACTGCTGTTACTACATTGCGGTTTTGAGGAATTCTACTTAACGCGTCTGCGTTCAAATTTTTCTTGCCTGGCTTATATATGATTTCGAAATCATACTCTGACAACTTGTGTCTGAATCTTGCCAGTCTAGAAGTTTGATCCTTTAAATTCGCTATTCCCTTTAACGGTTGGTGGTCAGTAAATATTTTAAAATGTCTGCCTAAGAGATATGCCCTGAAATTTTTTGTCGCCCAGACTATTGCTAAAAATTCCTTTTCTATTGTGGAATACCTTTGTTCTGTGTCGCTTAGCGCTCGGCTAGCGAAAGCTATTGGTCTATCCTCGCCTACGTTACCTTGAGAAAGGACCGCGCCTAACGCTTCATTACTTGCGTCGGTAGTTAAAAGAAATTCCTTTGAAAAATCTGGATATGCCAAAACTGGTGGTGACATGACTGCTTCTTTTAGCTTTTCGAATGCTTGCTGGCAGTTTTCTGTCCAGATAAATCTTGCGTCCTTACGTAATAATTTGTTAATTGGTAGTGCTATTTTTGCGGTTCCCGGTATAAATTTTCTGTAATAATTAACAAGGCCTAGGAAGGCTTGTACTTCCTTTCTATTTTTAGGAGGCGGAATGTTCTTAACGCACTCCACCTTGCTAGGGTCTGGAAGTGCTCCATGTTCTGAACACTTGTGCCCTAAATATACGACTTCTCGTCGTAGAAATTGACATTTGCTAATGTTTAACTTTAAGTTATTTTCCCTAATGACCTCAAAAACTTTAGTTAACCTTTCCTCATGCTGTCCCAGGTTTGTTGCATATACGACTATGTCGTCTAAGTACACAAAACAATCCATACCCTGAAGTCCTGTCAGAATATGATTCATAAGTCGTTGAAACGTCGCTGGGGCGCCGGTTAACCCGAAAGGCATTCGGTTGAACTCAAAATGTCCTAACGCTGAACTAAATGTGGTCTTTTCTTTGTCTGCATTATCCATTAGGACTTGGTGGTACCCACTTGCCAAGTCTAACGTCGAGAAATATCTACTACTCCCTAACTGGTCCAAAATCTCATCTATCCTGGGAAGTGGAAAGACTTGTTTAATTGTCACCTCGTTAACTTTCCTATAATCTATTACTAAGCGCCATTTCTTTTCTCCATCTTTTCCACTCTTCTTTGGAACTAGAAGTAGTGGGGAGTTCCATGGAGATACGCTTGGAGATATTAAATCCTCCTCTAGTAATTTGTGAATTTGCTTATTCATTTCCTCCCTATGTGTCTGAGGAATTCTGTATTGTTTTTGATTAATTGGTGGCTGATCCACCTTTATTGGAATTTTATGTGCTAGTACTGGGGTGTATGTCAGTTTGTCACCCTCTAAAAGAAAAATATCATTATATTTCGCACATAATTTTGTTATGGATTCTCTTTCCTCTTGGTTTAAGGAAGGATCCAATTCTAAATCGTTCATTAAAACATTCATCCGTTGCGCCATGTCTGCATTACTTATACTATTGATGGTAGTCCATTGATTGTCCGAAACCTCACTTAGCTTATATTTGTGGAAATCACTAAATCTCGGTACAAAGTTGTCACTAAGAATGAAATCTTTTGCCGTCGAGTTTAGGATTGGTACCTTGACCTCTTTATTTTCCACATTTGCTAGTGTTTCTCCCAGGTACACTCCTGGTGCAATCTCTTGTTTATGAACTACCACAGTCATAACTTTAGTTTTAATTTTTAACGGTGTTATTCTAACCGTTCTAGCTTCAATTGTTATATTTGTTTTGGGTGTTTTATCTTTTATGTTTTTGATGCCTAGTAATGGCAACTTAATTATAAATTCTTTTGTGTCATTAAATAGTGTTAAATTTTTACTGAGCGTGTTTATAATAGATCTGTTCCACATGTTGTCTCTACCCAGTATGCCGTCCGCCGGTACCCCTTGTTTAAGTGACACAACGTGTAGCGTTAAACGTAAGGTCTGTACCTCATCATGGCATATGCTAGTGGACCCTATTGTGGTTATACAGCCTCCAAATGCTCCACTTAATTCTTTTTTAACCTTTCTATTTATAATGGCGTCTTCTTTTAATGCACATTCTTTTACTAGGCTTGTATCCGCTCCTGTATCCACCAGTAAAATGAGTTTTCCATTTCTCGCCTCTACACAAGGCAGTTCAATGAACACATCACTTAACGTGGTTGAATCCCAATTGGATACTTCCTTTATAGTATTTTTATACTTATTATTAAAATTATTCGTTAACCACGAACGTATTGCCTTCTTGTCCTGTAATTGTGATATAAAAATGTTAAATTTTGCTAATACTTTTAGTTTCATTTTATTTGCAAGTGCCTTTATATCTGTAATATATTCTGATATATTAAGATTATCGCTCCTTGCTTTATAACGCTGAAAATTGAGAAACATAGTTTTTACAATTGATGTACATGCTAATTGTATAATTAGCAAGATGGTTATTAAAAATTCTGCTCCCCTTTCTATTATTTTCTTTGCTTTACTGGTTATGTTACTGACTGTTTCGTTTATTTTATCATTCTGTTTTATTATTTTTATTTTATTAGCAAATTTGTATCCAATATTTTTAGCTTTATTAGCTTCTAATATTTCTGAAGTCGGTAACGTATCCACGATCTGTTCCGATGTTGGACGTACGGTTACTACTTCCTTTGGCCTTAAATTTCTATTATTGTTGGGTTCCCAGATTACTGGCCTTGTCTGGGCCCTTGCCGGTTTCCCTGCTGATTGTTTTGCAGAGTTTCCCAACTCCTTTTAGCTGCACAGTTTGCTTTTATGTGTCCTGGTCTGTTACACCAATTACATATTGTTGGATTCTTGCCATTCGGCATGTTTGTAGTGCTCTGAGTCCCTTGAACCCCCTTAAACGGATTCGGTTTTGAGTTCCCGGGGTTCTTTTGCTTTTGATTCCAATTCTTTTGTGCCTGTTGTTGCCAATTCTGCTGGGGTTGGTTTGGTTGGCAGGTTGGCTGTACTTGATTTTGGTTCCAGGTTTGCTGTATGTGATTTGGTTGCCAATTTTGATGAGGTCGGTTCCATTGGTGACTTCCTTGACTTTCCTTTTTGCTACACCTCCAGTTTGTCTCGTGTCCATATTGTAGACACTTTTGGCAATACGGCGTGTTTTCCCTAATCAAACACTTTTCTCTAGTGTGCCCACGTTTATTGCAGAATGAGCATATTATTTTCTCCTGTGGCGCTCTCGAGACGTTCTGCCTTTCTTCTGTTCTTTTATACTCCACGCGATTTTGTACAGGAGGTCTTATGTTGGGTTCTACCGAATTCATATTAATTGTTGGTTGATGTATGGAGTTACTTCTTTGTATCTCGACTAGTGTGTTCACTGCTATTTCTACCATTTCCTCGATACTTTTTCTTGTGACACTCAGCATGTGGATTCGTAAGGTTGCATCCTTTAACCCCGTTCTAAACGCCATATTTGCTGATGTTTCTGCCATAGATACAAGTGCGCTGTCACCTTCTCCATTGTATGTATCTTTTATTACCTGCATCACTTGCGCTTGTTCGTATTTAGGCGTCTTGCGAACTGCCGAATATCCTCATTGTATAGTTGGCTGCAATTCTGAAGTTCTGCCAACGTCACGTCTAATGAAACTGTTGGTAGGTAGGCCCTTCGTATCACCAGGTATAATTCTTACAGGCTGTTAAAACGTTGTGTGCCTACAAGATCATAAGCGTCTCCGTATAATCTTTGTTTTATACAATTAATGTAAATTGTTTTATTAGCTGGAGTCGCTTCACTTGCAGCTAACTCACACGCCTGTATAAATTTATACACCTCACCTCTCAAATCTGGTGACTGTGTTCCTGAAAACAGTGGAACAATACTGCTTGTTATTTTGGCTATTTCTGCTATACCCATCTTGCTGTGATCTGCCGCTGGTTGCCTATTTGTAGGTAATGACACTGGATTAAATTCCTTTAGACTGGGTGCGGAGGGGGTTGGTTCCTTATGGTATAGTGATTGGTCGTGCGCTAGCTCTATTTCCTGTTTTAGCCGTCTGTTTTTCTCTTTTAATTCTTGAATTCTGGAATGCGCCTTTTCTAAAGATGCACAGTCTTCTCTTGACTTTTGTGCTGATTCCAGTTCTAACGTTTTATTTAAGGTTTCTTCTGTTAATCCTTCGTCATTCAGTAATTTTCTTAGGTGTTCGTTCTCGTCTTCCAAAGTCTTTATTATTTTTTCTTGAAACTGTTTTTCGTTTAGATAAGCATCGTATTTCTTTTTTAACGCATTAAATTCTGACGAATAGTCCCTTATGCTTTGGTTTTTACTTTCTATTATATTTTTAAAAAATGTTAGCAATTCCTCTATGACTGCGTCTGCTTTTTCTAAAGTTGATGTTTCTCCTAGGGCTTGTATTCTAGTCTTTATTAACTCTAAATTTTCCTTATTGGAAACGGTGTTTTTCAGGCTGTTCCAAGTTCTTGATGCAAATTCTTCTATTTGCCTCTTCAAATCCTTATGCTCTTTTTCTAAAGCTAAATATGCTTGTTCTTGGAGCGATTCTGCCATTAATTATCCTATACTTATTGTCCTAAGTATGTATTTTGGATATTTCATAATCAATTAAAATTTTAATTGCTTTTCTTCGAGCAATTAACTTTTGCTTATTCAGCTTTAATCATTGACACCCTTTTGGCTGAACACTTTGTAAACATTCGTACATTCGTACGCTTATATTCGTACATATATTATAATATATATATATATTTTTTTTTTTTTTTTTTTATAATGCGAGCTTGTGGCACAATTGTGCTCGCCTGGTGCCTGACGTACTTTTTTGTTTTTACTTGTTTTTTTTTCTCTTGCTTTGTTAGCGTTTTTGCTACCAATTGCTTGCAATTTGACGATTCTGGCCTTGCATGAAGTTCAAGTCCAAGTTTATGACCTACTTCTTTTTGCAATGAGTTTCTTGCAACTAAGCATAATTTATTTTATTTATTGTCTTGCAGCTATCGCTGCTAGCCTGGTTACTATTAATTAATTTGTTATTGAAAGAGGAAAAAACTAACAAATTTGTGTGTTGACCTTTCTTTATTTATCAAACTTAAATATAAACATAGTTTAATTTTTGTTTCCTGACGTAGTTCAAATTACTTAAATGTTAAAATTTATTTAACATGTGTCATTTGAAAACAAGCGTTTAATACACATACCCGAAAATTATACAACGAAAACTGTTTTTAAACAATTTGCCTTTATCATCCGAACTTTACCACGTTAAATAAAATTTATTTAAGTTAATAAATTCGCTCTGATTTTCGACAATTTGCTAATCACAGTAACTAATTCTTTTATTTGTTGATAATCTTAAAAAAAAAATCGTATTTTATACTAATTTACTGTATCCTATAATTATAAAAACATAAGAATGACTTCCCGAGTGAAATGGGTCGACCTCAGCAAAGATTTTGTCCAGCTAATGCTATTGGACAGATAAGTTTGCTGTGCAATTAAGCTAGCATCCTTTTGATGTAACCGATGATTTTGGGACCTGAAAGTTATTTTATGTTGTATATAATATATTTTAATATATTAAAAGAATTAAATTCTTATTCTTTAACTAGGATTAATTCTATCCTTTCCACTTTTTCTTTTTCAATTTGTCTTTTTACTAAGCTACTTATTTTTTCTTATTTCACTTTTTCTTTTGTTTAGCCACTTCATGCCAAATTCACCAAATTATTTTTCACTTTTTGTCTTTTATTTATTAACGAAATTATCGTTTCACTTTTTATCAGTTTTCATTTCTAAACTTTCTTTTAAAACTTGATTTGCTTTTAACTTTAACTTTAATTAACTTTTAATTTATAACTTTCCTTTTTACCTATAACTTGCTAACTGCTACAATGTGTTAATTTACTGTTTTAATTTATTCCTAAAATTATTATTTCACTTTTCAAAGGTTTCTCTATCCTAAGTTACTAATCTACTAAGTTTTTAATTATTTAAGTATTACTTACTTTTTAAGTAAGTAATAAGTTACTTAGTTAGTTAGTTAAGTTTTTATTATTTAAGTATTACACTCTACTTACTTTTTCCTTTATTCGAGCGATCCTCGGCTCGAAAAATCCGGCTGCGCCAAAATGTTGTGTTTTAAATCGTTGGGGGTGTACCTTCGAGCTGCTAGGGGGGGGGGGGGAGTCCAAAGGAAAAGTCCTGTAGGTTGTTTCTTCTCGTTGTAACTTTTATTTAAATATTATTCTTTCTTTTCTTTTAACACTATTTTCACTTATGATATTATTACACTAACTCCTATCTTAATTATAGTTACTGCGCGGCTTTATACGCGTTTAACAACGACTTCACAACAACTGCCCTCTTCCAATCTGAAAGACGGGTTTATATCTCTTCTGAGATTCGTTGTAGGCCAGAATCATTTCCGCGTCGTTTTTGCAACTATCTCAAGAATTATTTTTAGCAATAATTCTTGACAACAATGTGCAAATTTTGCTCTTCTGATTTGAGCGCGATGTTCTACTTATTGGAATGCGGTCGCGTTCGTTCTTCTATCTGGGCTACAGTGGTGTGTGATTCACTTGTACTTTCGAGCTTCACAATTAAAGAGCAGCCTAGAAGTATGTGTTACCACAAGTTAAGCATTGTTAACTACTGGGCCGAAAGGTATGTGGTGATAAAAACGTTAAGCGTTGTTATTACCAAAGCAATGATTCTGACCTACAACATGGCACAGCTCCCTCAATTAGTCGTATATTGTGTTTTTCTAGCTGTGTGCGCCCTAAACCGTGTTGCTCGAACGTTCTGAATTCTTTGACCACGTTAGCTAGTTGTTCCCTTTGTTCGTCTGTCAATTCATGCAGTTCTACTTCGCGCTTGTTCTCGATTGTTTGGTCCTCATCATCACTAACTTCAACTGCCGACACTCCTAACACTTCAGTTGCCAACCCAAACTCCCTCCAAAAATCTACGCCTAGGTACATTCTTTGCTCCAAATATGGACATAAATAAAACAGTATTATCTTCTCTTTTCCTCTGTACATAACACGTACTCTTATTTTACCGATTACGTTTTGACTATGTCCACTGGCTGTTCTAACTTTGGAAAAATATGGTAAAATGTTCAAGTTCAATTCTGATACTAGCTCTCTACATCCTTGTCCTAGTATACTAACAGACGCACCTGTATCTAATAAACCTTTTACTATTCGATCTCCAATCCGTATCTCTGCGAAAGGACGGGGATCTTTACTAGTACTGGAATGCACCGTTTCTATCACTTGTTTACGGATTTCATTTCGCTTCATGTACTGATCGCGAGCTTTTCTTACTTTTTTCGATACCCTGCATTCATTTGGAATTTCTGAATCTCCGAATATTCGGTTTCGTATTTCGTTGTATTCAATCATCCTTTCCTCGAATGGTCTAATTATTTTTAAATTTTTATTATTCTCATTGCTAACTTTAAAACTTCTTACTAATTCGTAAAAATCTACCTTTTCAGCTCTATCTCTTTCTTCTAACACTGGATTTTCTAACGTGGTTGGTTGCTCCTCTGGCTCTCGTTCCTCGCGGGATTCATCTTGGAGCATGGCTCCCCCGCCACTGCCACGTTCCTCGTTACGTTTCCAGGATTGCAATTGGGACACTTTGGCGTTATAACATTTGCAAGTCCGCATTTAAAACAAAACACATGTTGTTGTGATGATTCACAGTCCATATACAGATGCCCTGCTTTGCGACAGTTCCAGCAAATTACTTGCCGTTTTCTTATCAGTCTCTGTCGTTGCTGAGTCGCTTCCGCGTGCTGTACTTCTTCTATTTCATCTGGCGGGATGTTATTCGAAGCTTCCTCCATCGCACGATCCCATTCTACTTCATGCACTCGCTTGGGGAAATGTGTCATCGGTCGTTGAGCCGCGCGACTGTCGCGCCACCCGCAGCTGCTTTGCGCTTCATGGCATTCATCACGCAACCGTTCCACAGAGTAAATTGGTATCGGGTAGATCAATTGGAATAAGGGTTCTCTTAAGTTCCTTTTTATTATTCTGACCATCTCGACGTCTGTAATCGGATTTATCAATTTTGCTCTCAACTTACAGACTGACTGGAAGAACGCGTCTATGGATTCACTTGCGGACTGTTTCCGTTCGTTCATCTCGCGCATTATTTCAAAATCCGCCCGATTCGTGCGATATCGTCGCAAGAGAGCGTAACGCAATGTTGGCCAATCTGGAACTGCGTGAGTTTTAATATGCAGCCAGTACCAGTCGCTAGCCTCAGAGGAAAGAAACGAATGAAATCCCCTCAGGATTTCTGTCCACGGACAGTCATACTGGGCCTGCAGGTATTCTAATCTAAAAATAAAATTTTCTACCGATAATTCCCGTGAGTTACCGTCGAAGTTCAGCCCCCATTCATTGAGTTTGATTACCGGGCCATTGTACTCCGCTCGGACACTTCCAGATCGATCCGAGTTAGTGCTTTGCGAAGGTGTAGCGGAGGTGTGCGAGGTATAGTTAGCGTACGCTGGTACAGGATTCGTACCAAACGGCATATAACTTTCTGATTCGACTCTTTGCGGATTGATATTACTATTCTTGTATCTATACTTCTGACTATTTTCATTTTTAGGAAAAGGTTGGTTGTAGCTAGTGAACCTAATATTAGAAGCTGGCCTACAAGCAGCATCTACCGAAAGTTGCTGGGCATTCGTTTGCAAAAGCATTGCTTCCATCTGTTGCATCATAACTGACATGCCTTCCTGAATTTGCTCCCTGATGGATTGATCTAATCGACACTTTACCTCTGAACACGCATTGTTAACTACTCTATTAACGTGGTTAACCTCATCACTATTTAAGCTTGTAGCTGTTGGTAATTCATAGCTAGCCGTGGGTTGATATATCGGAGGTTGACGAGGCAGCTCCGCAGGACGACGTTCATCGATTTGTCTTTTCGGTATTGCGCCAGCAGAGTTCGTTGCCTGCGCTGCCGTAGTCATTCGCGCATCGTTTGAACTGGGCATCATTATAGTTCTCGACAGATCGATATAGGACGCATCCTTCTGCGGTGCTGTTTCCTCTCTTTCCTTTGGCATATCTATGTATTTTAAGGGTGTATGGTACTTAACCAATTTAATTTGTGGTGATGATCGGTTTAAATCAAACTGTACTTGACGTCTCTTTGCACTTTTCATTCGTCTATCTTGCCTTGACATCACTTGGTGTGCCTAGCAGACCGTAACCAGTTCGGCAAAAAAGATAGATATCTGAAAACTTTTGACGCAGCTAAATTCGTTGTGACCAAATTCCTTTCCGGTATGAAAATCTAATCAAATACCAACTAATTCTTAAACCGTATTCGGTGAATGACTATGATGTGGAATTGTTTACTTAAACTTTAATACCTTCTACCAAAACTAATTACTACAAATAATTTTTAATAAAATTCGATGGAATTTACTAAAACAAAATACAAAAAAAAACAAAAACAAATCTTAATTGCAATTTCCGGAGTAACCAATCGTGGAGCTCCTATGAATACTAATATAAACACTTAATTCAAAAAATACTTATAACCAATATTTCAAAACACTCAAAGTTATTTTCTTAATTTCCATTGGACGATGGACTTTTGCGACCAGGAGTGATCGGAAGCATTGTTTCTGTTCATGGTTGATTTTTGGTTCTTGATTTCTACTCTCATCTGCAATATACTTAATCACTCTATTCATTGATTGTTCGTCCGCAGTGTTTCCTTCACTCGGTGCAATTGGACTTGGCTCGTATTTCCAGTTCAAGCCACCGAATCTGGGAAACCCTGCGAAGGACCAAGCCCGACACTCACACATGCGGTTGTTTATTCGCGATGTCCCCTCGTCATTGTGCAATTTCACTTGGCTCATTATTCCAGTGCAAGTCACCCTGTTTGAGGGAACACCTCGCGAAGAAAGAACCGCAATCTTCTCGTCTCGTAATCAAACACAAAAAACTTAAATTTCTTTTGCGGTATGCGGCTGTTCATCCGCAGTACCTCCTTCATCCGGTGCAATTGGAATTTGCTTGATCTGCCACTCCAAGCCATCAGGTTGGGGAGACACTGCGGAGGACGAACCGCAAAGCTCGCTCTCATTTGGGCGCCATATTGTTACGGCGCCATTCTAAATTAAAGTCAACAAAAAAAAACTTCCTAAACAAACTCTTCTTCGGCCTGCGGTTGCTTGTCAGCAGCGTCTCCTTCGCATTCGCAATTGATCTTGGCTGCTTTGCCAGTCCAAGTCGTCATGGTTTGGAGACTCTGCTGAGAAGAAACCGCGAAGCCGTGTTTCCATTGGGCGCCATATTGTTACATCACCGCTTCTAGTCTTGCCGTGGCTAGCTCATCTCTGGGTTTGTGGGCGTAGTTCTCAACCCATTTCATTCGACTGCGGGTTGTAACAATAAATCCTCTTGTTGTCAACAAAAGAATCTTTTTTTTTCTGTTTCTGAAACTAACCGCCTAACCAATTCAACCAGGCGTCGAGGTGACTATCCTTTTTTTTTTTTTGACTACGTTTTTATACCTTCACTTCCCCTCCTTCGTCCCACCATTCCACCGTCCAATAAAAAAAATCTAGTGTTTCATAGAATTCATGTTTTTGGTGGCTTAATTTGAGTTTTTATTTGCATGTATGTATATTGGCTTGCTTCTTCCTTTTTTCCTTTTTTTTTTTTTTTCAATTGTGATCTAAATACATTTTAGCTTTTAACAACATTTTCTAATATATATTATTAATTCTCGTATAGATTATACACGACACTTAGATACTATTTATATGCAGACGCAACCGGACTTCTTTACGAATATTTGTTTTATTTTACTATTACTTCCGATTTTACCCTTTTTCTTCTTTACGCGCGCCCGAGGAGCTCACCGGGATACACTATGTGAAATCTTGAAAGTTCGCGATTCAAAAAAAACAATGGGGATCGTTTATCTACCCACCGGTTTCGCCTCTTCTTTTTTTCTTTATATCCACAAAATATTCAAAAAAATTACTCTAGAGTACGTAACTCGATTATAAGAACATATATAAAATTAACACTTAATACTCTACAATATATACTTAAATAATATAAATACTATATAATATAATATAAACACTTAAATTAAACAATTGCTCTTTTCTTTATTTTCTCAGGTTAGCTGGACGGACATCGAATGCAAATTCTCATCGCGTGCAAATTCGTACAAAATTTTTGGTTGTTGTATGTTGTTTAAAGATAGTAACAAAAAAATGTCTTGTTCTTTTCTTTCACTGGAGTTCACGCTGGAGGTCAACTGCATTTATGTATACTTATATACATGTATATACATATAGGTATACCGCTACTTATAGAGCATATACAGCGAATGGAAATTGCGCGGGAAATTTTTGCTTTTACTTTTTACTTTTTCTTTTCTAATATGCGGCAGATTTAAAACGGTGTGACGGCTTCATATGGGTGACTTTATGTATTATGTATATGTATAAGTGTTTATGTACAGAACGATTTTTGCAGGTACATAGATATATATGTATATATATATATAGCGGAAAGACGGCCGTTATTTTCTTGCGGACTTTTATTTTACGATTTTCAAGAACATTTTCTTTTCGTAGTTTTTCTGAACTTATCTTTCTGGCGCGGTTCCCAGCGCCATGGTATTTTTGACGACCTCTACGTCCTTTCCTGCGCCGCAACTCTTTCGGTTCCAGGTTATTTCCGCTTTTTCTGTGAATTTCCCCCTGTTTGGCCTGGGAAAAATTTTCTAATTAGCAAACTGCACTACCTTTCTCAAATTCCTACTTCTACGTTCACCAAATTTAAATTTCTTCCTTATGGCTTTAAATTTTTATATACTACGTTAAATAATAAAAACAAACACAAATTTCTTTACCTCGTCTTTCCACTATTCGCTTCCTGTAAAACCCTTTTCCTTATGTGCTGGTAGTGTCTGTTTAGCGTACAGTAACACTTTTCTTTTCTCAGTTTCACCAATATATATAAACCTTCACCCTTATATTTTGTGTCAACCGCTCCAGTCACCAGTTCTTTTAGCAATGATCTCGCTGATCTTAACTAATTGTTCATTAGCTTCGATCAACTTGACTCAATTTCCCTTTCCTTTATTTATTTACCAGTTTTATATTTAACTCATCTATACTAACTAACACCCGTTTTCTTTACTTTGTTTTTTTGTTGGTGTAATCGCTATCTATGAGTATTTGAGCTAGTGGAGTCGCTCTTGATATTAGTAAACCGATCGACCCTTCTCTTTATTGGTTTGTGCGTTCACTAACCTCAGAGACATACCACCGCTACACCTTCCACATTCCATTGCATCATGGAAGCTGTGTAACTACGACCTGTTCGATTTGTGATTCGTATTTTATTCACCTCTCTAAAACTAAACCAGACCTGAAGGTTTGACATCTGGCGATTTTATGTCAAATCTTCTGTCGGTAGAAAATCCATCATAGAACAAGACGCATGGTACTTTCATTTTTGAGGTTTCATTTTTATTTCTGGTTATGGAGTTCTGGACACCCGCAACACAGTTTTTCTGTAAGTTTCAGTTGCTTAGATTAATTTCAGAGGATGTTTCCATACGAAATTTTTATTTGAATTCTTGGCACAATTCATGCACAATGACATAACTCCGATTTTGTAGTTATTTTTGTTAGAACCACAACAACAATATGAGTTAGTGGAGCTCTTGTCTTGTTTCCGATTTATGTCCCTTTAAAAAAATTAATGAATGGAATAAAATGTTACTAAAAATCTAACAATATATAATTTAATCATGCATTCAGTATTAGACATTAATATCAAAATTAAATATAGTTTTGCCAAATTAATATCAAAACGATTTTCTTATCTCCTTATCTCTGATAAGAACTAACGAACTAAATGACCGAGTAAAGTACTGAACTAAATGACCGTGTGAACTATATGAACGAACTAGTTCACAACAGCTGATTGAACCAGAAAGATCGCTCTCTGTAGTGAACTATAATACCCAACACTATGTCTAACTATACGGCAATGTGCTTAGTTTATATCTAAACAAATAAAAATAATAAAATGCACAGTGAAAAGGCTGTAACTCCGAAACCATAGACCGCGACCGACAAGAATTGCTGTTGTTGTTGGAGTTATCGTAAACTAAAACAACAACAAAATTGGAGCGTTTGGGTAACATTTACCCTATTCCAACCGTGCCCTGTGCTGTGATACTAGTACTTTTAACCCTACGGTCCAACACCAGCTGGATGAACGGGAGTCCATAACCAGGGTACCTAGTGCAGTTTTTTCGTTTATATTCAAATAAACTAAAATATATCTGCACAGATTATTAGAAACGCTTAGTTTTTACATCTCAACGTGGTCGTGTTCGCTTAAAAAATTTTCAAAAAAAAGGATCGCACGCGTCCTGTTCGCTAATCGACTCACGTGCGCACGCGGTTGTGTGCGCTAAAAATATTTTTAATATTTTTTAGCGCAGGCATTCTCGGCTATATTTTAATGAAAAACGAAAGGTTGAACTGTAACAAAAAAATATATTAGTGTTCCAATCAATCTACATATGTAAGAATATACTAAAAGCGTATGTTTGTTTAAAATGAAACGCAGAACCGATTTTAATGCAATTTCAACATCATCTCGTAGAATTTAATCGCAAATAACCTAGGCTATATACCTAAATGGGCTTAAAAATTTGGTTTTGTAGAATGCATTTAGTACCAGCACCAGTGCTTGGACGCCTGGTCAGACTCTAACTTCAGGCTCTATGGACTGCCAATACAAATAAAAATGAAATAAAACAATAAAACGATCGTTTATTTGGTTTTATTGTATAAGTTTCATTTTATTAACGATTAATAATGAAATCTGTAATGTGGACGACATTTATGTCAGAAAGATAGCAAGAAAATTATTAACCTACTGAAATTGTCTTTTTTAAATGAACTGAAATGTGCGGATATAAATATCTAAACAGTAGGTATCACAAAAATTCTAATGTCAATTTTTTACTTGTAATAATACAAAGGCCATAAAGTTTAACCCTTTCGGTTTTTTCTGGGAAATCATCTTACAATAGCTAGCGTAACCACTCCTATAACAGTTGATTGTCTGGACTTTATTGCTTAATTAGGGAAAGTCACAAATGCCGTAACAGTAGCCTAAGGACGAAAGACCATATGAGCTGAAAGTTGAATAAGTCCATTTTTTCATGTATCGAGATATTTAAAGGTTAGCTTTTGAATCAATTTAAAAATATTGGCAACCGTTAATCAATCTTATTCCACTTTCAAAAATAACAGCTCATATATATTCCAATTCTTAGAAGTTTCTGTTTTTCAACAAAAAACTTTCCTGCAAGAGATCGGCAGGTAAAAATGCAAGCTGTGGAATGCATTTAATGCAGCCCTCTACCTGTGGCCAAAAAAGGGTACGGTGAAGACATTGATAGCACATAGTCAGGGTGTACAATTCAAGGTCACCAGTAATAAATAAAACAAACATCAATAATATTATTTTCCTTGTTTCATTATTAAAATTTTATTTAATGCATTGTCTCCATAATCATCAATTTTTACGAGTAATTAACTCAAAAGTAAAGTTCCAATAATTTTTGTATGTTTTCAATATTTGGATTTTTCCATCAAAGGAATTTTCAGAAAGGCTGATTACAAAAAAGGCTTTAAAGAAAGTCTCAAAATGTATTGGCTTATTTTTTCAAAGTGTCTATTATTACCAAAAATCTAGCGGAGAACGCGTGCGCTAAAAATATTTTTTTAAACATAAAGAAATAAAACCAGGGTATGTAAACGCACACTCACGTGCGCACGTCAATATGGACGCGTGCGCCAGAAAATTTTTTAAGCGCACGCGCACACGGTCGTGTTCACATAAAAAAATTTCAAGCGCACGCGTCCTGTTCGTTAGGTGGCTCACGTGCGCTTAGCGCACAGGACGCGTGCGCCAGAAAATTTTTTAAGCGCACGCGCACACGGTCGTGTTCACTTAAAAAAATATTCAAGCGCACGCATCCTGTTCGTTAGGTGACTCACGTGCGCTTAGCGCACAGGACGCGTGCGCTATAAAATTTTTCACGCTGTTGTGTGCGCTAAAAATATTTTTTAGCACAGGCATTCTCGGCTGTATTTTAATGAAAAATATTGGTTCACAAAAAGAAGTGAATCCATACTTCAAAACGAAAAGTTGAACTGTAACAAAAAAATATATTAGTGTTCCAATCAATCTACATATGTAACAATATACTAAAAGAAAGCGTATGTTTGTGTAAAATGAAATGCAGAACCGATTTTAATGTAATTTCAACATCATCTCGTAGATTTTAATCGCAAATAACATAGGCTATATGATCTAAATGGGCTTAAAAATTTGGTTTTGTAGAATGCATTTTAGTGTTTGCACCATTGCTTGGACAGACTAACTTCAGGTTCTATGCACTGCCAATACAAATTTGAAATATTCTTTTTAATTTTGGGTTGACAATAAAACGATGGTTTATTTGGTTTTATGGTTTGGTTTAGTTTCTTTTTATTAATGATTAATAATAAAATATTTAATCTATATTATCATATATGTCTTTAGCATTTACACTTTCAATGAAATCGTTGTTTAACCTTAGCATAAGGATATTTTCCAAACTTTTTACTGACATATTTGTTCTTAATTTTGTGAGCACTAGCGCTAATGCGCTGAAAGATCGCTCCACGGACACTTGGGTCACAGGCACTGCCAGTACTACAAAAATTAAATTTGTAATATATTTGTCTATTGGCCTATTCCTCCAGTATTCCAATACATCTATATCGAACGGACTTGCATCCATTTCGCATATGTTATTAAGTTTAGACTTTATGCTGTAGTTATGCATTGTTGTTGCTTGTTGTGACGACATCATGTCACGCCCTCGGTTTGTTAGCATACTGTACCGGCATTGAAGAGGAGACGTTGAAGCCAAGTTCGAATGTACATCAACTCCTTCTGCATCATTTTGAGACAGTTCCTTTATAACTGCATATGTTTTTAATAAGTGAGTCTAAAAGAAGATATAAAGAACAATTAGAATATAAATATATGAATATATTTATGTATATATATAGAATATACATTTTCGAATGCTATGCTAAATAAAAACTTACTAATGCAATTTTTTTCTGCTCTTCATTTATCAAAGGTGAGTTCCGATAATTAAAACGTGGATCCAGGTAGATGCCTGCCAGAAATGCTGCGTTTTCTAAAAGTTTCTGCTTTCGACGGGACATAGCTTCAAATAGATAGAACGCCAAAGAATTTTCGCGTCCTAGTACCTCTAAACGTAACTCGGTGTCCAACCAATCGCGGTAAAAATCTCCAACGAAATATTGTTCGTTTTGAAAGTGCTTAGTACACTCATAAACCGGCTTAAATGCGGAAATAAAACTTTCAACGAAATTCCAAGAGACATCAGGTAGATCAGCCAAATCACAATTCCGTAGCGATTCTTTTATTGACATTAGCGACGACATCATGTCAAAGCTAGAATTCCATCTTGTTGGAACATCTAAGACCGGCATATTGATAAACAACTCTTTGGCTCTTACATGAACTCTTAATTTCTTTGCAAAGATTCTGCATTCATTTAGGTCAGCTTCAAGAGTTTTCAATACATCAATTGCCGCAAGTTGTAAGGTGTGAGCAGCACAGCGAACTACAGAAAATACGCTGGCTACTTCAGACTGAATGTTGCTTTCATTGCAGTTATCTTCAAGGTTTCCATTTTCGAAATGACCATTTTCAAAATCGCCATTTATCTCCGCAATTTCATGTTGCATGTTGTAATGATTCCATTTGTTGCTGTTGTTTTATTGCAACCGATTACTGTTCAGGCGAAAGTAGCGAGTTGCACGTTTCGGCTAGGACTCGTCGGAGGGGAGGGTTTTTGCTACTTCCTCCTGAACTCTACCATACAAGAAGAATAGATGTACGTGCAGGCCAGAAAAGGGATCTGAGAAGGAAAAGGATGAGGACTAGAAAAGAGGATGTACGGATGGACATAGAGGAGAACTGATTCATTCGCGCGGTTTAGCCATTGAATTCGAGATGCCTAAAGGACTGCTGGAAAGCCTATTTTACAATATTAACACATATTAAGAAATGGTTTTCATTCCAAAATTACAATTTATTTCACTTAATATAGATTTTATATATATTTATATGTATACTATTAGTAATGTAGTTTCTCTCTCTTATAACTAGTCAAATACCATACAGAATTCATTTTCGAGAGATAAAATTTAATACCTGATATCTAATTAATCAAGTTATACTCATATTTTCAATACAAGAAGAAAGACAAGAAAGAATAGGTACATATTTGATTACTCACTTTTGTTTAGTTGTAATCCTCTCTCGGGCGCTGAGCTCATCGTCGAGGAGGAATCTGAAAAGAGCTTATCAAAGTGGCATGAAAGAAATATATAGAATTTCTTATTTTATGTATGCATATTTTCTACTCTCGTTTTTTCTTCTTCCCCTTTATATAATGCGTTACGGTATTTATGTTTGACTTTAATTGTCTATTCTGTTCTTAACCTTGGTATGACCTTATTATTAACTGTTATTTTTTTTCCTACATATACTGAAATTATTGAATTTAAAGGGAGCTTAACTATTATTAATCTAAAAAATGAAATTAAAGGAAAGTGTTCATAATCGTAATCATAAGTCATACACAATCATAATAATTACAATTATCTCATAATTTAACTTTCCATTAGGATATTTTCGGCTCCGGTTGTCTTCATGTGATGGATGCTAACAGGTGCTATTCTGGATCCGAGTATGTTGTTGCATATATGTTGTTGTATATATGATGTGGTATATATGTGGTTGTATATACCTAGGTTGTTGCGTTACATAGGATGTTGTTGACCATATGATGTTCTTGTACATAGGATGTTCTTGTACATAAGATGTTCTTGTACATAAGATGTTCTTGTACATAAGATGTTCTTGTACATAAGATGTTCTTGTACATAAGATGTGGTTGTACCACGGTCAGTGAACACGGTTACACCAGTTTTCTTTTCACTTAAAGCACGTGTAAATGATTAGCTATTTCTTTCAGCCTTTTTGGTGTTGCGTATTGTTTTCAGTAAATGAAAGTTCGAATTTTGTACTTATTGCACTTCCATTAAAGTTATAGCTGATGCTGATGAGTTTAGTATTTGGTTTAAAATAACCAATTTGAACTTATCAAAAATCCCGTTTTCAACAACACCTTAATATCTCCTACCACACAACCGCTTCGTTCGGTATCCACTGTACGACTCCCCAAAGCTAATCTCTTTTCTTAATTTCTAAGTTCTGATTTAGAAACGGTGCTTTTTCTACCAACCAGGGGCGGTATACTATATTACATTTTTATTTACCATATAAATTAAAGGAATATAATAATATTTTTATTCTATTAGAAATTTTATTAATAAAATAATTCAAGATGTTTATGATATTTAAATTAAATATTTCAAACACTAAAACCCTACATCATGGCCAACCGTCACAAAACAGATAATTATGAATTAGTTTCTAATGCAAAAGGATCTGGAAAACGGTCTCATTTAGGATCTGATTTTTGCAAATCTTTAGCATGAAAAATACCTATTTTCTTTCCATTATCCGCGAGTTCATAGCAATTATTGCCAACTTTTCTTATAACTGTAGCTTTCAGAAATTTTGGTGCAAGCTTGGCATTATAATTATTCGATTTTTTACTTTCAGTAAAATTTCTATGGAAGACATCCTCTCCTACCGAGTAGTCTATCTGTCTGGTTCTCAAATTATAAACTTTTCTGTTCCTGTCATATGCTTGTTTTATATTTTCGCTAACTTTGTTTCTAACAATTTGCAATTTATCTTGAGGGTTTATTACCTGTACACCTTCTTCAGTCAAGTGTAATTTTCTTAATAGATCGTATGTGCTTCCGTGCGTTACCATTTGTTGCCCAAACAGAACAAAGTATGGTGAGTAACCTATGGAACTGTGGTAAGAAGATCTTAGAGCAACTGAAATTTCACTAATCTTTGAATCCCATTCACGATGATCTGTCTTGAGATATGAACGAATACCCACTAAAATAGATCTATTTACGCGTTCCGACGCATTGGATTGAGGCGAATAGAGTGCAGTGAAACTATGAGAAATTGAATATTTGGTTATTAAGTCTTTAAACTGCGCGGATTTAAACTGCGAACTGTTGTCTGTTACGATTGTTTCCGGAATTCCAAAAATATGAAAAACTTGAGATTCCAAATATTCAACTATAATTGTCGTGGAGAATTTTCTTACGGGTTTTAACAAAGGGAATTTAGTCATATGATCTAGTACAATAAACACACCTATATTTCCATTTTTAGAGCGAGGATATGGGCCTAAAAAATCTAAGTACAATCTTTGAAAGCCGCGCGAAGATTTTGCCTGGGTACCCATTGGTGGTTTCAAGATAATATTTGGCGCTTTGCTTTGTTTGCATATCTCACATTTTAAAACAAATTGTTTTACTTCTTTAGCCATATTAGGCCAAAAGAAATTACGACGTATTTTCTCAAGCGTCTTGCCTATACCGACATGGCCTGATATTGGTGGACTATGGGCACTCTCAATCACGTACGATGTAAGTCCCTCTGGGATCCATAACTTCCATGATGAGGCCTCAGAGATGTCATTTCCATTTGAAAAATCTGAGCGTCTATAAACGTAGCCATCTAAGACCTTCAGATCTGGCAAACAACTTTGATTGTCTTCAATGTTTTTCTTAAGTTGAGTGTAGGATTCAGAAGAGAATTGATCAGAATGAAGATCAACAAGAGGTGACACTAATTCAAAACCATTGACATTTAAGGAATCATCAAAATTATCCAGTCTGGAAAGCGCATCGGGAACGATTTGTTGAGTACCTTTTCTATGCTCAATGGAGAAGTTAAAGCCTTGAAGCTTTAGAGACCATCTGGCCAGTCTGCCATTTAGATCTGATTGCTGCATCAACCATTTGAGGCTAGCGTGGTCGGTTATAACCTTGAACTCGTGACCTTCGACATATTCCCGAAATTTTCCAATACTCAGAACAGCGGCTAAACATTCTAATTCTGTAATCGAATAGTTTTGTTGGGCACGATTTAACTTTTTTGAAAAATAAGCGATTGGTCTTTCTACACCTTCAGTATCTGTCTGTGCCAGAACAGCGCCAACACCGGTTTTGGAAGCATCACATTGTATGATAAATGGATGATTAAAGTCGGCTGTAATAAGTACAGGAGCGGTAGTCAATAATTCTTTTACTTTATCGAACGCAGTTTGAGCTTCATTCGTCCAAGTAAACTTCTTTCCTTTCTTAGTCAACTCAGTTAAAGGTGCTGTCAACGTAGCAAACCCATCTAAAAACCTTCTATACCAACCTGCTAATCCCAAGAAACTTCTCATTTCTCGCACATTACGAGGTATGCTAATATTTTTTATTGCCGAAACCTTTTCGGGATCAGGTTTGATGCATCCATTTCCTATTACGTAGCCTAGATATCGCACTTCTTTTAAGCAAAATTTGCATTTAGGAACGTTTAACGTTAAACCTGCTTTTCTAAACAACTGAGCTACTTCGGTTAATAGCAACATATGTTCTTCGAAATTATCACTAACTAAAAGCAAATAGTCCAGATATACAAAAACTCGATTTTGGAGACTTGCCAGAATTACTATATCCATCAGACGACACAACGTCTGTGGAGCATTGGTTAAGCCGAATGGCATTACCTTGAAACGATAAAGAGGACGATTGGGAACCGTAAAAGCTGTCATATCTCTTGAACTTTCTTCGAGGTCTATTTGCCAAAAAGCATGTTTTAAATCTAAAGAAGATATGTATTCGGCCTTTGGTAATCGAGAAATTATTCCGTTAATTTTCGGCTGTGGGTATGCATCCTTAATTGTTACGCTATTTAATTTTCGTGAATCCAGACAAAGTCTCACTTTTCCTTCTTTTTGGACGACAGCTACCGGACTACTCCAAGGACAATTGGCAGGTGCCAATTCTATTACCCCTAACTGTAGCATATTATCTATTTCGGAATGAATTTTCTTTTCCACAGCTGGTGACACAGAAAAATATCGTTGCTTTATTGGTTTGGCTTCCTTTTCTAACTGAATACTGTGCTGTAGTATCGAAGTTTTTCCGAGTCCATCGGTTGCAAAATCGGGAAATAACAAAATAACATTGTTTAAGCGTCGTTGTTGTTTGGAATTTAATCTATTGCATGGATCTGGATTAGTTAGCTCACTAATTTGTTTGTTTAATAGAACTGTATCTAATAAACCAAAAGAATACCAGAAATCAATACCTAAGTATAAATTTTGTTTTAAATCGGGTATAATAAATAATTCGATAGGTTTAGAGTTTGATCTAAATGTTATTGGAGTTACAATGCTTCCTAAAATTTTATATTTGCCTCCTCCAGCAGTTTCTACCCAAGACGTCTGGGTTTTGAAAGGTATTCCTTTTTTTAAAAAGTCTTCAGCAGCTTTGCCACTTATACAAGAGATAGAAGCACCGGAATCGAGTAATCCTCCAACTTTCATACTAAAAATATCTTCCACGTAAGGACGTAGGTCACCTCTCCTATCTTGCATAGATTGAATGGTATTAATAACTTGAAATTTTCTTCGTTTTATATTTTTATAAAAGTTACGTATTCGGTTCGTGTTTCTTTTTACTCTAGACCTTTTCTGAAGTTCGTTAGCTAATGTTTTTTCTACTTCTTACGAAAATATTTTCTGTTTAATTCTGTTGTACTCAAGCAATCTCAAATGATACGGTCTAATGGGATAAAGTTTAGGTTTGGTTATATGACTCTCATTACTTGGTAAATTAACCTGAACGGCAGCGGAAGTATAAAATTTTCTAACTATATTTACATTTTTTTCTTTGAGTGGAGGCTGATGTTCTTGCTCCCACTCTGTTTCAAGTTTTCCTGACACTTTTCACATTGTGGTTTGTATCTATTCGCTAATCCACATCCAAAACAAAAGATTGTTCGTTCAGCTAAGCAGTCGTCAAATCTATGTCCCATTTCTCTGCAGTTCCAACAAATTAGTTCTTGCGTTTTACGTTCTGTATTTAGATTCGAGTTTCTTACTTCACGAATTGCACTAACCTCGTCTTCCTGAATTGGATTTTCTGTTGTATCTAACGCAAGTTCATGTATTCCTCGGTTTTTAGGAGCCTTGGTTAGCTTTTCCATTTCCTGACCCAAAGATTCTCTTCTCAAAATTACATTACTCAAATGCGAAATAGTTGGAATCTCCAAATAAAAAATTTCTTTTCGTAAATGAGGCCTTAAATTTCTTCTCAAAATTTCAATCAGCTCTTGTTCACTAATGGGATATCTAAGCCTATCAGTCAGTGTTAATATGCTATGGTAAAAATCATCAAAACTTTCATTGAAAAGCTGTTTTCTGTCACGAATCCTCTCACGAATATCTGCGTCGCTTAAGTGATCAGTAAAATGAGCCTTCAATGCTACACACAAATTGTTCCAATCAATACTGGGTATGTTTCTTCTATAACGCCAATACCATTCCTTAGCTTTCGCTGTAAACAGTATATGCACATGTTCTGTTAGTAAATTAAAATCTCCTCCTAAACTATCAATTGCTAATGAATTTATCATATAGATAAACTTATCTACAGGCATTCCTGTTAAAGATCCACTAAAAGTAATATTCCAACTACTTATTAAGTTCGCAACTTTACTACTAGTTGTTAAAAAACTTGAGGGGTGAAGAATTCTCTCCCTACTTGAGTTATGAAAACGTAGGTGGTTGTTGTAAAGGTTGTTGTAATGGTTGTTGTAAAGGTTGTTGTAATGGTTGTTGCAAAGGTTGTTGCAAAGGTGGAAAACTTATTCTGGGCCATTCTGGCTCTTGAATTCTATTGACTTCTAACCGCGAAATTTGTTGTGCTAGCTGTCCTATCGTATCTTGCATTTTCTTCATCTCCTTTTCAAACCGATTCTCAACTACTTCTATAGATCTAGGTTCCGCGTGATTCTGCGTATGTAAACTAGACCTGTTTTCGCCAGTCATACCATCATCGACTCCGTCGTTATTCATTGTAATTAATAAAGAATTATTTCTATTCTGAAGAAAATCCTGTGTTCGTCTTTGACGTCTAGAGTTTAAAACTCTCTCTGTAGATCTTGGAATGTCTTGTCGAATTTCCCCGGCCACTGTTATTTTATAATCTAGCAAGCTATTTTTAGTCACTTTACCATGGCATTGAGGACAATTCCGTGACAATTTCAACCAATCTAAGATACATTCTTTGTGGAAAATGTGTTTACATCTGGTGGTTATTAAACTCTCACTATTGTTATAAATTTCATAACAAATCCGACATGTACTATTATCAGTAAATGGTAAATTTTCTACGCTATGTCTAACAGCCATGAAAATTTTAACAAAATTTTAACAAAAAACTATTAAATATATCAAAATTATTTCAAGATTAACTTAGGCAACTTGATAAACTACCAATCATATTATTCATATGCATCTCGAACTAAATGTCTTTAAATTATAGTGTATTTTAAGATCGTTTGAACATTTGCGATTTTATGCATCTAGTAAAGATGGCGATGAAGTGCACATATCGGATGAAAGGATATGACTATTTAAGTCGCAATATCTTCATATTCCAGACATGTCATCCATCAGCATTCACCCAATCAGCAAATTGATTTGCAAAGATCAACAAGCAAATTAAATCAGTACAAGGAACTCATCTGTGCAAAATGGTATAATTTTAGGTAAGCATTGGATTGCGAACTCAGCTACCAAGCCTAATTCCATAAAATATCAACCAAGATCACAAAGACGTTCTAACTAACAAAGGAAATAGAGGAAAATTTGTAAAATGGGGAACAGAAATGTTCAAGTTTAGATGTTTAATAGATAGTTAAATTTTCTCAGTTTTAAGCAAACTTTATTCTACTAGGATTTACCATGAACACTTCGTGCTTTTGCCACTGGAGCCCCACGTTGGGCGCCACTTTTGTAATGATTCCATTTGTTGCTGTTGTTTTATTGCAACCGATCACTGTTCAGGCGAAAGTAGCGAGTTGCACGTTTCGGCTAGGACTCGTCGGAGGGGAGGGTTTTTGCTACTTCCTCCTGAACTCTACCATACAAGAAGAATAGATGTACGTGCAGGCCAGAAAAGGGATCTGAGAAGGAAAAGGATGAGGACTAGAAAAGAGGATGTACGGATGGACATAGAGGAGAACTGATTCATTCGCGCGGTTTAGCCATTGAATTCGAGATGCCTAAAGGACTGCTGGAAAGCCCTTTGCCCTACCCAACCTTGTGATCGAAAATCCTTCATTCGTTTAATTTCGATCACCCACTTATGCATATTTAACCGATTGGAGTTCTCAAGTGCCTATTTTACAATATTAACACATATTAAGAAATGGTTTTCATTCCAAAATTACAATTTATTTCACTTAATATAGATTTTATATATATTTATATGTATACTATTAGTAATGTAGTTTCTCTCTCTTATAACTAGTCAAATACCATACAGAATTCATTTTCGAGAGATAAAATTTAATACCTGATATCTAATTAATCAAGTTATACTCATATTTTCAATACAAGAAGAAAGACAAGAAAGAATAGGTACATATTTGATTACTCACTTTTGTTTAGTTGTAATCCTCTCTCGGGCGCTGAGCTCATCGTCGAGGAGGAATCTGAAAAGAGCTTATCGAAGTGGCATGAAAGAAATATATAGAATTTCTTATTTTATGTATGCATATTTTCTACTCTCGTTTTTTCTTCTTCCCCTTTATATAATGCGTTACGGTATTTATGTTTGACTTTAATTGTCTATTCTGTTCTTAACCTTGGTATGACCTTATTATTAACTGTTATTTTTTTTCCTACATATACTGAATTAATTGAATTTAAAGGGAGCTTAACTATTATTAATCTAAAAAATGAAATTAAAGGAAAGTGTTCATAATCGTAATCATAAGTCCTACACAATCATAATAATTACAATTATCTCATAATTTAACTTTCCATTAGGATATTTTCGGCTCCGGTTGTCTTCATGTGATGGATGCTAACAGGTGCTATTCTGGATCCGAGTATGTTGTTGCATATATGTTGTTGTATATATGATGTGGTATATATGTGGTTGTATATACCTAGGTTGTTGCGTTACATAGGATGTTGTTGACCATATGATGTTCTTGTACATAGGATGTTCTTGTACATAAGATGTTCTTGTACATAAGATGTTCTTGTACATAAGATGTTCTTGTACATAAGATGTTCTTGTACATAAGATGTGGTTGTACCACGGTCAGTGAACACGGTTACACCAGTTTTCTTTTCACTTAAAGCACGTGTAAATGATTAGCTATTTCTTTCAGCCTTTTTGGTGTTGCGTATTGTTTTCAGTAAATGAAAGTTCGAATTTTGTACTTATTGCACTTCCATTAAAGTTATAGCTGATGCTGATGAGTTTAGTATTTGGTTTAAAATAACCAATTTGAACTTATCAAAAATCCCGTTTTCAACAACACCTTAATATCTCCTACCACACAACCGCTTCGTTCGGTATCCACTGTACGACTCCCCAAAGCTAATCTCTTTTCTTAATTTCTAAGTTCTGATTTAGAAACGGTGCTTTTTCTACCAACCAGGGGCGGTATACTATATTACATTTTTATTTACCATATAAATTAAAGGAATATAATAATATTTTTATTCTATTAGAAATTTTATTAATAAAATAATTCAAGATGTTTATGATATTTAAATTAAATATTTCAAACACTAAAACCCTACATCATGGCCAACCGTCACAATGTCTTGCAGCAATTTCGACATTTTTAAAACATTTGCTCCGTTATCTGTCGTTATGGAGTATATTTGTTTCAATCCAATGCCATATCCTCCTAAGCATTTTAAGATTTCATCTTTTAAGAATTGAGATGTGTGTCGCTTGGAGAGATCTATCATTCCTTCAAATATAAATATATTGTATAGTACCTCAAGCCTCCCACACGTACACAAACATAAGTAACTATGTATTTATTTAATATTTTATTATATAGGCTCACCTATTGTATTAATCTGAATTTTATTATCTCTTATGTATTGTACATTTACTCCCAAAATACTGCGTTCCAGACGTGAGGCTATATATACTTTTAGAGAGATCACTTTCGATGACAATCTCTTAATCAAAGCTTCGCGAAGATTATTAGCAGCTCCGTTAAGTATGTTTACTATGCTTCTTTCGTTTATTTTGACATTGAAAGAATCTTCGTATGGTTCTATAATTTGCCTAAAGCATTCCCTATTAAATATTCGAAATGGAACAGAACACAATGTCACAATTTCAGCACAGGATTTAATGAATTCAGTCTTATTCAGATTAGAATACAGTTTGGTTCTTATTTTGTTGGAGTCTTGTTTTTGCATTGGGGTTTCACTTTCTTCACTATTGAATATATCAACTTTATGTCTTTTAATATTTGCTGGCCTTTTTCCAGATAGTTCTTTATTACAGTTTTTTACAAGGCATTTCGATTTATTTGTCTCGGCACTGTATGACACATACTTAAAAATATTGACCTTTGGATTTTTTTTATTCATCTTCACTCTTACAAGTCACCTGTGATTGTTTCTGATGCACTCAATACTGTAAACTTTTCTGTAATGTGGACGACATTTATACCGAAAAGATACCGCGAAAATCATTAACCTACTGAAATTGTCTTTTTTAAATGAACTGAAATTTGCGGATATGTAAATATCTAAAAAGTAGGTATCACAAAAATTACAATGCAAATTTTTTACTTGTAATAATACAAAAGCCATACTGTTTAACCCTTTCGGTTTTTTCTGAGAAACCATCTTACAATAGCTAACGTAACCACTCCTATAACAGTTCATTGTCTGGATTTTATTGCTTAATTAGGGAAAATCACAAACGCCGTATACAGTAGCCTAAGGACGAAAGACCATAAATATTCCACTTCCTAGAAGTTTTTGTTTTTCAACAAAAAACTTTCCGGCAAGAGATCTGCAGGTAAAAATGCAAGCTGTGGAATGCATTTAATGCAGCCCTCTACCTGCTGCCGATAAAAGGTGAAGACATTCATAACACATACATAGTTAGGGTGAACCAAGGTCACCAGTAATAGATAAAACAAAATCTATAATATTATTTTTCTTGTTTCATTATTAAAATTTTATTCTCCATAATCACCAATTTTTACAAGCAACTAACTCAAAAGTAAAGTTCCAATAATTTTTGTATTTTTTCAATATTTGGGTTTTTTCATTTTTACAAAAAAAGCTTTAGTGTCTCAAAATGTATTGGCTTATTTTTTCAAACTATCTATTATTACCAAAAATCTAGCGGAGAACGCGTGCGCTACAAATATTTTTTTAAACATAAAGAAATAAAACACAAATATTTTTTAGCGCACACAACCGCGTGCGCACGTGAGTCTATTAGCGAACAGGACGCGTGTGCTTGTAAATTTTTTAAGCGAACACGACCGTGTGCTCGTGCATGAATTATTAGCATCGCATATCCACCATACCTTGATACCGTATTTCGCAGGCTTCAATGGAATATACTGGGTAAATTTTGTTCTGCCGCGGTACGGATACAATTATTCGTCGATTGTTAAATTTTCTGTAGGCACATAATATTTTGCGAGATTGGCGTTCAGCATTATCCAAATATCTTGGAGCAGCTTTGTCTGCGCGCTGCCTCTCGTTTCTTGTTCTCGCGTCATCAAAACGTATAAAACGATTAAAATCCCATGCACGTGGCCCCTTCATGGCCAAATATATACTGGCAAACAAGACAGTGGTCGCGAAATTGGTGTAGGCGAAAGAGTAGTCAGAGATTTGGTTGGGGCATACCACGGTAGCGGACGTAATATCAACATGGACAATTTTTTTACCACGCTGCCACTGGCAAAGCAGCTGATATCCGTCAATCTTAGCATTGTTGGAACACTGCGGCGAAACAAAGCCTATATAACAACAGAAATGAAAGACGATAAGAGGTGGACCATTGGGACAAGCAAATTTGGTTTCCACGAGAAGGTGACTATGGTTACATACAAACAGAGGAAAACAAATTCCGTAATAATGTTGTCGACTATGCATGATGATGCAACTGTAGAAGAAAACGGCAAACCAGAAATCATCAATTTTTATAACAAAACGAAAGGTGGCGTGGATGTTATACAAAAAGGTGGACTTTGTCGTTTTTGTACAATATGCTCGATGGTAGTGCTTTCGTGGCATACACTATATTTTATGAGAATAACACAACTGTTCCATATCAAACAACACGGAGAAAACGCTTTTTGCGTAAACTTGCTGAAGATTTGTGTGCGCCAATAATAGAAGAAAGATTAACACATCGCCAAGTAACGCGCCACTTTTGCACCAAAACAACAATTGAGAGCTTTTTGGGAAGACCAGTGGAGACGGTAACCTATACCGAGCAACCATCTACTTCTACGGCCGCTTCTACTGATGGCAGGAAGCCAATAACAGGAAGCTGTTATTTGTGCGCTCGTTTTTTGGTTAATATATTTAACCAAATTTGATAAATTTTATCTAATCTCTAAGTTTAGCCTAAATGTCTGATGATCCGGAGTTTCATGTTGATATCTTCAATATTATAGGAACAGTAGCACTTTAAATAAATCCGGAAACGGAAATGCTTAGCCGCTCCGTCTCCGGAGTTTCATTTCTTAAATACTTGCCTTCCCCTTCCCCTTCATCCTACCGCCAACCATTCCCCCCTAAATAAGTCTTTAGAGTTTCATTTTTACAATTACAGTTTAATAAATAACATATATATAAAAAAAATACATCTGTGCCTTATTCTATTATTTCAAATATTTAAACAAATTGAAAGAATTTCGGTGGGAAGCACCCTGTACATCAATCGTTGTCTAATCAAGTGGGGGTGGAATGGGATTCGCAGCGGTTTTTCACACTGATCTTTATATATCCTAACTTATTGGTGGTTAAATTTCCTGGACGGAAACACCAGACTCTGCACAAACCCGCCCGAAGAGCTCTCCAGGAAAGGACTGTAAGTGAGTTGCAATGAAAGAAACACAAGAAAAGGAACAAGACAGGGACCCCCTTCTGCTCGCCCCTATTCCGTACCCTTACACAAACGCTTATTAGAGGAGATAAATGCTAATATAATAGGACGAAGTAATTAAAATATGTAGAATATATATAAGAATATGTAAAATTAATATGGATAAAAAATATATAAAAAATGTGTGTGTATAAAAATGTATATAAAATGTATGTATGTATAATGTATATTAAATGTAAGTATGTATAAAAATGTATATTAAATGTATGTCTGTATAAAAATGTATATATAAAAATGTGTGTGTATATAAAAATGAGTATATGAATCGTATTAAATAGGTAATTAAACTGCAAGATTAAACACAAGACATAATGTGTAGCATATAACGACTGACAAAATAACTTTCCATCAATCGCGCGCAGGACATATAAAAGTGGTGTACACTAAACGGACACACGCAATGTGAACTCGACTGATCGGCCTTTTGCCGTGTAACCCCAACCGGGAACAACTGACGTGTCTCTGTGGTTGCGCAGATGTGATTCGCGTGGCCTACGTTTCTTTAACGTTTAAACACCGCTTGCCACACTTCCTCGTTAAGACTATACGGACACACACAAATAGCTTATCTGACAATTTGTGCCACAAGCGGCGATTTAGTTGATATGTGGGATTCCAATTGGTTTCCTTTTCCCTGTATTGGTGCTTATTTGTTAGTTCTTCCGCGATGAGGATTATGCTCCAGGGTAGCTCGTTTTCTGTGGTGTCTTCAATCCTTCTAATTAGTACTTGTTGTTTCTTTTTTTCTTTTTTTAAAAAAAACTCTACTTTTCTAGGCGAAAGTTTAACACCAAAACTTGAACTTTTTCTGTTCTTTTCAAATATTTGGAAATTTTAGTTTAGGTCGGATTTAAACGTCCGCCTTCTTTCACTATCTATATGCTAATCCCCTTGTTAATTTTTCTTTTCCTCTTCGTGTCCTCCGTTCCATTTCTATCGTTCCCCCATTTGACCTTGGGATTGTAGGCACTTTTTCCATGCCTACCTGCTAATCTTCTTCCCGCCGACCAGTTCTCCTTGAGAATCAATAAAAAAAAACCCGTTGCCTAAAATATTCCGCTTTTCTTCTACTGACACAAAATTTCTAGAACATTTATTTATCGTTTAGGCGATTATATAAACGATAACTCCAAAACCCATTAATTCTTCTACTCAAATTCCTATCAGGTATCCGGCGTTCATAAATGTTCAGCACGTCATTTTCTCCTAGATTCCCAGTTTCGTTTTGCTGGTCTTTGGTTCATTGAGGGATTCTATCTCCATTCAATACTCCTGTCTGGCAACACCCCTTTCTACAACTTTCTCCGCTAACTTACTATCGCACGCACAAGTGCAAAAGAGTCCACCCACTCTTGTCAGACAGAGACCTGTATAGGGTCGAAACGACGAGTTTCGTTCAGTTAGTTTGACAGCCATCAAATGTCATTGGTCTTGTTTATTATTTTATTTCAGTTGTTTAGGTTGACATCGTTGCCGGCGTATGAGGTAAGGAGTGAAATTTTATTGTAATTAATCGGTCAGAGTTTTTTCCAGAATTTCAAGAACCCCGGGGAGCGCCACGCAACAAAACTCTGCGTTTGTAAAGCCGCTAGGCAGTCACAAAGGTAGTGTGCGACCGCTCAACGGAGAATTGTGTTTCTTACGCTTTACGTCGTCCTCCTATCGCGGTGCCCAGCGTAGGGTCACGCCCACACCCTGATCCTACCTCTGGTCTCATGCTGAGCTAGCCGGTCTCTACACATCGCACTCCCAAGATTTCTCAATCGGGAAGTATTGTACTTTTACACTCAATAACCATGAGTATTTACTTTGTCGCCACTTTTTCAGAAACTTGGAAATATACGTTTGCGTTGGAAGTTTACTCGACACAAGCACATCACAGTCTGGACATCTACCCACTGGATATTTACTCTGCAATCAATCTACATTAGGACAAAAGGTAAAGAAAAGAAGCGTGTACATTTACATATAAACAATTGAAATAATTACTAAACGAATACAAACAAATGATATATGTAAATATTGCACACAAAGAATTCGCCTGGCATATATAGCACTTCCGTTCGGATAATTGCACTAGAATAATTTGCTTTGTCGATTTATTGCCTCGGTGTTTATCTGCGCATTCTTGGTTACTGCTTAATGTCTTTGCAGTGGAATGTTCCGAGTGCTTTTCCATTGAGATCTTCTAAGGCATACATGTTGTTCCCCAGGACCTGGGTAACTCGACACTTTAGAAATTTTCGGCAAAATTTGGCATTTATGCCGTGCCTGAAGCTGCTTTGAGCGAAATTACGACGATATACCTCCTGGCCTGGGAAAAACTTTACTGCCCTTTTGCGTTTGTAATACTTCGCACCCTTTTCGTAAGCTGTGTGCAAGCTGTTTCTAACCTTTTCACGCCATAATTCCAGTCTGTCTGCGCGGCTTAAAATCATTAGCTCATGGTCAACCAAGGATTTTAGTTTGCGTGCCAGCTTGTAGTCGGTTCCATTGGTGAACATATTGCAGCCGAACAAGGAAAAAAATGGGGTTACTCCTGTCGCTGCATGAACTGAACTACGCAGAGAACACTCAATTTCGGGGAGGTACATATCCCAGACCCTTTGGTCTTCCTTGAGGTACGCTCTGATCGCAGCCAGAACTGACTGGTTCACTCTCTCAGCCGCGTTCGACTGAGGAGAATAATATGCCGTTTTCATGTGGTTTATTTTAAACCTTTCGATCATTTTTTGAAATTCTTTTGATATAAATTGCATCCCATTATCACTGTGGATAATCTCGGGAACGCCAAACTTATAAAAAATCTCTTCCACTAGAAATGCAACTACATTGTTGGCTGTGGCGGCTTTCATCGCCTTCAAAAACGTAAATTTCGAAAAATTATCGACTACTACAAATACATAAGCATTCCCTCTCTTGGAGCGTGGATACTTTCCTAGGAAGTCTACATAGATTTTTTTAAATGGTCTCAGTGTGATAACCTCTTGCCCTATTTCCGGTCGCAAGTCTACGTTTGTAGATTTAGTTTCCTTACAGATTGTGCAATTACCGACATAAGCTCTCACTTGTTTCACCATCCCTGGCCAATAATAGAATTGCCGCAACCGAAACAACGTTTTGGCAACCCCGCCATGCCCTACAATTTCTGGTTCATGTGCTTTTGCAACCAACGTGGAAGTCAGTGCTTCGGGCACCCAAAGTTTCCACATGAACTCTTCAGATGGTGAGTTGCGATCAAATGTAGTTCTCTTGAAAACTAAATCATTTTCGCATTTTAGATCCGGCAGTTGATCAGCGTTTTGCTTTACGGTTTCTACTATCTCCAAGTACTCAGGAGATTCGAATTCTGTCGTCTCCATATCCAACAGTCCTGCTGGGTCCATTTCGACTTCTTCCACCGACCTGGAAAGTGTATCAGCAACCACGTTATCCGACCCTTTCCTGTGCTCTATCTGGAAATCGAACGGCTGAAGTAAAAGCGACCACCTTGCCAGGCGACCACTCAAATCCTTGAGAGACATCAACCATTTAAGGCTCGCGTGGTCGGTAATAACTGTAAAGGGCAATAATTCAACGTAAGGCCGAAAACGTTTCACCGCTAGTATCGCAGCTAAACATTCCTTTTCAGTGACACTATAGTTGCGTTGGTGTCGATTCAGTTTATACGAATAGAAAGCAATTGGTCGTTCGTGGTCATCATCGTCGATCTGAAACAGTACTGCTCCAATTCCAACATTCGACGCATCGCATTGAATGTAAAAGCGTTTACTGAAATCTGCATGTCTCAAAACTGGAGCAGCAGTCAGAGCTTTTTTAAGACGATCAAAGGCTTGTACCGCTTCTGGAGTCATTGACAACCGTTTTTCGGTCTTTTTAAGAGTGTCACTCAGTGGCGCTGATAAGGCAGTGAAATTTTGGATGAAACGCCTATACCAACCAGCGATACCCAAAAAGCTACGAACTTCTCGGACTGACTTAGGGATTGGAATTCTATGAATTGCTGCTACCTTTTCAGGGTCGGTTTTCAACGAACCACCTCCCAGAATAAAACCCAGATAGCGCAACTCTTTGAAACAGAATTTGGACTTTTTAAGACCGACCGTTAAGTTCGCTTGGTTAAGGCATTCTGCCACTTCGCTTAATACTTTTAAGTGAGTATCAAAATCGGAGGCTATGACTAACAAGTCATCCAAATACACGAAAACATTAGATTTCAGGCGCTGCGGAATCACCTTGTCCATTAAACGACACAAGCGCTGCGCAGCATTGCATAAGCCGAAAGGCATAACCTTAAATTGGTAAAGTGGTCGCCCGGGAATGGTAAAAGCTGTATACTTCCTACTTTCAGCCTCCAGCTCGATTTGCCAGAAAGCGTATTTTAAATCTACGCTACTAATAAAATGTGTATAGTCTATACGACTCAGAATGCCTTCAATATTTTGCAGCGGATATGCATCCTTAATTGTCCGGTCATTCAGTTTTCTGGCGTCGAGGCAGAACCTGTTTTTCTCTGGTTTTCTAACTAATGTTGTTCTATTATTCCAGGGGCTGTCACTTTCCTCGATCACGCCTAATTCGAGCATCGTATCTATTTCTTCATAAATTATCTTCTGAACTGCTGGCGAGATCGGATAGTGCCTATCTTTAAAGGGCTCTGCACCTTCAACTAATTTAATGGTATGTTTATCTACCTCTGTTCTACCTAAACCATGTGTTTCAAAAAATCTAAATTTTTTCTTTACAGTTTCTAAGCGTGAAAGCTGTTCTTCGGTTAACTTATGAGCTTCTGGTTCCGGCTCCTCATGAACAACACTTTCGATGCTTAGTTGACTGACCTCCAAAATGCTCGGTGCGATTTCAAATGTCCTCCAAAAATCTACTCCCAGGTAAAGTTCCTGATCTAAGTATGGACATAAATAAAATGTAATTTTATTAGTTTTATTCTCATAGTGTACATCTACGTCCACTCTGCCCAATATCGTGTGTCTACTACCACTTGCCGTTTTCATCCTTGCGAAGCACGGTTTAACTTGAAGATCGCACTCATCTACCAGTTCTCTACACCCTTTTCCGAGAATACTAACTGACGCTCCCGAATCCAAAAGGCCTTTAATCACTCTACTACCTATGCCGATCTGGATATACGGTCGTGGATCGTCTCGGTCTATTGAAGCTAACGACGATACTACCGCCCTTCGAATTGCTTTTCGCTGTCTGAATCTCTGTCGTGCTCTCTTTACTTTATTGGAAACTGGGGATTGGCTACCGCCACCTGAACTAAATATGCGATCTCTGGCTGCCACATATTCGCGAGCCCTATCTTCTAATGGCTTTGAAACACTAGTCTTATTTTCTTCTTTGTTACTTTCTTTTATTCTTTGCAAAATACTAATTTTACTATTATTTTCAGAGATTTCTCTTGCTGGATTTTCAACTATTTCGGTGTTGCTATGGCTACCAGCTATAACTACTTCTTGCCTGCGGGATTCAATCTGGTGGATGGGCACCCCGCTGTTGCCACACCCCTCGGATCGTTTCCCGTGGTACACTTCGGACATTTCGGTGTTATCACGTCCCGTAAACCGCATTTGAAACAAAATATATTTCTCTGTAACGACATGCAGTCAGTAAAAACATGTCCGTTCTGGCGGCAGTTCCAGCAATTTACTGGGTTTCTGCGCGGTGGCGGCTTTGGTTTTCGCGTTGCTACGGTTGGCGCGGGCACAACGCTGATCTCTTCATCTGACAACTCTACCTCGTGGACTTGTCTTATGAAACGACCTTGCGTTCCTCCGCCTGGGCCGCTTTTTAAGAACTCCCGTTCGGCTTCGTGGCAGTTGCTGTACGGAATACACAGGTATGGGGTAAACTATTCTTTTTACGTTTTCCCTTAAGTTGCTTTTAATTATTTTGACCACGTCGTATTCCGGTATAGGCTTCAATAGCCGACAACGCAACTTCAGCATTACTTGAAAATATTCATCGATCGTTTCGTTGTGGCTTTGCTTACGTCCTACCAGGTCTTGCATGATTTCATGTTCCGAACGTTTCGTTTTATATTGGGTTATCAAGGACTGTCGCAATGTGTGCCAATTTTGAGGGTCATTGTTTCGGACGTGAATCCAATACCACTCTTTGGCTTCCCCCGCTAGCAATACCGGAAATTCGCGCAACAGCTGTGACCACGCACACCCATGTTGCGCCCGCGTGTGCTCGACTCGAAAAATGAAATCTTCTATTGATAAGGAGTTCTGATTCCCATCGAAGATTATCCCCCACCTATCCAATCTAATATTTTTGGCACAGCAGTTGGCCTGTCCACGATAGTCTACGTTTTCAGCTTGACTAGCCGAGTTACCACTGCCATACGAGGTACCCTCGAACTGCGACTCATGACGTGGAGTATATGATGTTGCCAAATAACTTCCACCACCGTACTTCATATCGCTATCGCCTCCAGCGTCTGGGGGTAAGCGTAAGTTATTCTATCATACGTGTTCCAATTAACCCTTTTCTCCACACTTCTAGCTCTGGATTCTACGTTTTTGGGTCTGTTCTGAATATTTGGATTTCTACGCTACAGCTTGTACCATGGCCGTTATTTCGGACATAACATTTTTCAAGCCCTCGCTCAAACCATCCTGTATTTGTTTGGCGATTGCTCTATCCACTGATGCGCGCCAATGGTTACAGGCGTCAGCTACCATACTAGGTATATCTTGGGCGTTATGTTCCCTATTCGGAGCTCCACTCATGGAAACATCATTAGCGTCTACTGCTACACCGGGTGCATTGGTCGGACCCCAATTACGATCTACGCCTAACCCAACCCCACCATATATAGGTCGTCTGGGCTTAGCGCCCTGCTCTGCTGTGGCTGCCGACACCGTTGCTGTCCCTTGAGGATGCGTGTTCGTCGGTGCATTTACTTTAATAGTTTCCGAAAGATCTGTAAAAGTGGCTTCCTTAAATCTACCAGATTCCGCCATTTTCCTGCAATTTTTATTCAAGTGCTGCAAGGGAGTATTGAATCTAACTTCTTTCAATTGAGGTGACGATCTATTCAAATCAAAACTTAGACTTCTTTTCTTTTTTAGGTTCTTTCGCATCTGATCTGCATTGGACATATTCCTCTACGAGAGCAATTCGATCCCCGGAATCGCTATCAGAAAAACCCCTAATTATTAGTGTGCCGAAAATGGGTAGTTAACCAACTATTGTAACCCACGGGAGGAAGGTAATTCATGTATTCACCAAACTTTCGAAGTTATTAGAATGACTGTTTTTTTATTAAATTGATCAGTAACGTAGATACACTACACACTAACCAGAAAAATGGACAAACCAAATAATATAATAGAATAAATACTGTATTAAAATAAATAATATAATCAAATAAACACTATCGCATAGGTAATATAAAAACATAAATATTAAAATAATATATAAAATATATGTAGGTACTATTAGAATTTTAAACAATACTAACTACTAGCAAATAAAACAAATAATAATGTGTCTATTAACGAAACACAATAATTAATATACTTTCTCTAACACCTATGTAGATAACAGCATTTGTAAAGTTACAAATGCCGATCTTTTACGTACCACCGTAGCTTAGCTACACCCTGTATTGGACACTTGTTTTGTTTTTGGTTAGGATATATGTATGCAGGTTATTCGTGGGTATCTGCACATACACAATCTAACAATTCACAGAGATCTCGAAATTATTTAAAGTACTTAATATAGATTTAATTTATCAACTCTTTGATTTATATTTCTTTAATTGCAGGGGGTCGGTCAACAGTAATCACAGATGAAGGAATTGGAGGCATGGCAGGACAACAACAAAAAAAAACATTACTACAAAACAACTAATTAACTACTTTGGTTTACTCATACCGGTCAGGTACTACTTATGTTACAACTCCCGTATTAAATTTTTTCATTTTTTTTTAGCTATATTTGCCAGTGCAATCAGTAATTCATTACGCCATGCTTATTCTGAGCCACTGACTACGAACGCTTCTTCATTACTTGGATTTAATTTTCTAAGCTTTTGACTTTTCCTCTTCAGCTCATGCTCCCGGTGTTGCAGCTCCGTATGCTGATTGCTACAGTGGAACTTTCATCTGGAATTGCAACGACATTAGCTGGTCCACACAATTGACGTGCCTTGTCACTTGTATTGATGGAACGTCTAGCTTTTAGCTTGCTTGCGACTGTTCATCTGTTCGGCCTGCCAAGTCTGATGCTATTGTACTTTCCACTCAACTTGATATCTTACTACCAGTCACCAGGCTGGAGACTTACACAGATGGACATCCGCCCGCCCAATCCAATACGTGATTTATTTCCTCGGCGCTTTCCCTGACCGAATATTAGTCAACCAAAATTATGTGAAAATCTTTACAACAAAACGTTCCTTGACGACACTCCGTTCACGACGCCTCCCTCAACTGATGCAATTAGAATCTCCGTCTACCGATGTTCTAAGTCATCTTTTCATGAGGCCTCGCGATCGAGCCGTGAAAATCAATTCCAACAAAAAAATGTATAAATAAGCTATCAGTTCGGCCTGCGGTTGCTTGTCAGCAGCGCCTCCTTCGCATGCGCAATTGAACTTGGCCGTTCAGCCAGATCAAGTCTTCATGTCCAGGAGGCCCTGCTGAGAAGAAACCGCATAGCTGCTTTAGGTTGGGCGCCATATTGTTACGTGCCCTGGTCTTGACGCTCGTCAGGTACCGGCTATCTTTCACCGACTAGCTCATTTTACAGGGTGAGTCCTCTCCAGGAAAGCTCTCCAGGAAAGGACTGTAAGTGAGTTGCAATGAAAGAAACACAAGAAAAAGAACAAGACAGGGACCCCCTTCTGCTCGCCCCTATTCCGTACCCTTACACAAACGCTTATTTAGAGGAGATAAATGCTAATATAATAGCACGAAGTAATTAAAATATGTAGAATATATATAAGAATATGTAAAATTAATATGGATAAAAAATATATAAAAAATGTGTGTGTATAAAAATGTATATAAAATGTATGTATGTATAATGTATATTAAATGTAGGTATGTATAAAAATGTATATTAAATGTATGTCTGTATAAAAATGTATATATAAAAATGTGTGTGTATATAAAAATGAGTATATAAATCGTATTAAATAGGTAATTAAACTGCAAGATTAAACACAAGACATAATGTGTAGCATATAACGACTGACAAAATAACTTTCCATCAATCGCGCGCAGGACATATAAAAGTGGTGTACACTAAACGGAAACACGCAATGTGAACTCGACTGATCGGCCTTTTGCCGTGTAACCCCAACCGGTAACAACTGACGTGTCTCTGTGGTTGCGCAGATGTGTGGTCTACGTTCGCGTGGCCTACGTTTCTTTAACGTTTAAACACCGCTTGCCACACTTCCTCGTTAAGACTATACGGACACACACAAATAGCTTATCTGACAATTTGTTCCACAAGCGGCGATTTAGTTGATATGTGGGATTCCAATTGGTTTCCTTTTCCCTGTATTGGTGCTTATTTGTTGGTTCTCCCGCGATGAGGATTATGCTCCAGGGTAGCTCGTTTTCTGTGGTGTCTTCAATCCTTCTAATTAGTACTTGTTGTTTCTTTTTTTTCTTTTTTTAAAAAAACTCTACTTTTCTAGGCGAAAGTTTAACACCAAAACTTGAACTTTTGCTGTTCTTTTCAAATATTTGGAAATTTTAGTTTAGGTCGGATTTAAACGTCCGCCTTCTTTTACTATCTATATGCTAATCCCCTTGTTAATTTTTCTTTTCCTCTTCGTGTCCTCCGTTCCATTTCTATCGTTCCCCCATTTGACCTTGCGATTGTAGGCACTTTTTCCATGCCTACCTGCTAATCTTCTTCCCGCCGACCAGTTCTCCTTGAGAATCAATAAAAAAAAACCCGTTGCCTAAAATATTCCGCTTTTCTTCTACTGACACAAAATTTCTAGAACATTTATTTATCGTTTAGGCGATTATATAAACGATAACTCCAAAACCCATTAATTCTTCTACTCAAATTCCTATCAGGTATCCGGCGTTCATAAATGTTCAGCACGTCATTTTCTCCTAGATTCCCAGTTTCGTTTTGCTGGTCTTTGGTTCATTGAGGGATTCTATCTCCATTCAATACTCCTGTCTGGCAAAACCCCTTTCTACAACTTTCTCCGCTAACTTACTATCGCACGCACAAGTGCAAACGAGTCCACCCACTCTTGTCAGACAGAGACCTGTATAGGGTCGAAACGACGAGTTTCGTTCAGTTAGTTTGACAGCCATCAAATGTTGTTTACGCCAAACACTCATTCTGACTCGACTGCATACCCCAGCGCTGGTCTTTCGCCCTCCCAGAGAAAGCAGCGCCATCTACTCCCCTGTAGATGCAAATGCAGTGCACGTCGGTCAGCGCAGCCAACCTCCCGGACTGCGACCTGTCAACTCTTGACAGGTCAATGAGTTTTTGATGACTTCCGCCCCCAACTTAACTTTCTTTACTTTGAGATCTTGACCGGTGTACTTCACTCTCTTATCTTTTGCGGTTAGTGTTTAAACATCACCACCATCACCATTATCACCATCATCACCACAAACACCTCCACCACGATCACCATCACCACGATCACGATCACGATCACCATCACCACGATCACGATCACCATCACCTCATCACCCCAAACAAACACCACATCGAACCATCGGTAAGTCTTTCATTTTCCCCAGTCACTCTTATTATTATATTACCTTTATATTATATATCGGTGTGTTGCACTTACCTGTGCACACATCCCCCACACAAACATTTGGTCCTTCGAGCCGGATTCCCTTCCGACCTCTCGATCCCCTGTACATAATATAATATATAATATTAAAAGTGAAGTGCCTCCCCCCCCCTGTTTCAAACGCCAGATATTACATTCCGCGTAATATTGGTAAAAAATTGTCGATCGGTTCGGCTTAGTGCGTGTTTTTAAATATCACACATAGTGAATATTTCCCCCGAGTCCTCCCTTTCGTGTGTTTCTGTACACCAAGCAGAAACACGTTCAGTGACGTCAGGTGTTTTCTGTACTCGAAGTACAAAACACGTTCCGTGACGTCACGACTACACACGATAAGTCGCTCTCTCAGCGCAATTGAAGCTTCCCCTCTCACAAAATAGAGTTGGCAACTAGCGATTGCAACTCATCAAGCAACTTCTCTTGCATTGTAAATACAGATGGTAATTACACTGTGTGACAAAAATAAAATATCAATTCATATTTTCACAATTGTTTGAATTTTATTTCAAGTTGTTTTTCCACGTTTAATTCACGCGAATTAAATTAAATATTTTCCCGATTTATTTCAAACGCGTTTTAAAGTGTTTGTTTTTTCCCAAATTTAATTCACGCGAATTCAATTAAAATATTTTCCCGAGTTATTTCAAACGCGATTAAAGTGATTTATTCCAAAATTTAATTAACCCAAATTAAATTAATATTTTCTCGCGATTAAAGTGATTTTTTCCAACGTTTAATTAACTCAAATTAAATTAATATTTTCTCGCGAGTAAAGTGTTCCTTTTCTCAAATGTTTAATTCAACACGAATTAAATTATTAGTTTCTCGTTATTTCCAACCGCAATTTAAAGTGCTTTTCCAAACTTTACTTGAGTTCGAATTGAACTAATTTTCTTGTCATACTTCTGACCGCAAGTTGAAGTATTTGTGCCTCGTTCGTTCGACTCGAATTAAAGGTTCAACCCCTCGTAAACCCCTCGTATAATTCACCCCTAGTTAAACTCGTTCAACCCCACTTCGTGACTTTAACTCCATATATCCAAATTCTCGCTTTCTCGTTTCGGTAAATTACTCCAATGGACCCCCTAACTAAATTCATAAATGCTTCCGACGCATTGGAAGAATTCGAAGACGAATATAACCACATTCCGGAACGCGACCACTCGGGTTTCTCGCTGGCCATTCACCAGGAAGAATTCAAAGCCGTCTGGTCAGACCTTAAATTAGCATATGCCTCATGCTTGGACTACCTCAACGGCACGGCCGATGAGGACCCAGATGCGCGAAGCGCCGATATTACCGTGGTTAAGACCAAGTACCGACGGTGTTACCAGGTTTACGTGCGTGTCTCCGCGAAAGTCAGTGAACAGCAGCATCTCGTTGCCCCCAGTTCCTCGCCGCTGTTGATGTCGGCGTCATCTCCCATGACTCACACGAATCTCTCGGGTCACAACATTAGCTTGCCACCGTGTGACACTGATGTCTTCAAGGGTGACTACGAATCATGGCCAACATTTCGCGATATGTTTTCCGCGCTCTATATCCGGAACAATCGACTATCTCCTGTCGAAAAGCTGTTTCACCTCAACCAAAAGACCCAAGGTGAAGCAAAGGAGATAGTCCAAAAGTCCCCCCTTATAGATAGCGGATTCGAACAAGCATGGAGGAATCTTACTGATCGGTTCGAGAATAAACGTATACTTATTAACGTCCAACTCCGAACGTTATTCTCCCTTACCCCAATCCACAAGGAGTCTGGAGTTGCGATCAAACGCCTCCAACGAGAGATCAACAACTGCCTCTCGGCGCTCACGTATATACGATGTATGTATGTACGATGTCGACGTGGGCAGCTGGGACGCAATTGTTGTCCATCTCTGCTCTACTCGCCTCCCCGAAACTACGCTCTCTCTATGGGAACAATCCCTTACCCATAAGCGCGACATTCCTAAATGGTGTGAAATGGACGCGTTCCTCACTTCCCACTTCCAAACCTTGGAAACCGTGGACGACATTCGAAAGTCGGTCCAACCCCCTAAGAAAGCTCCGAATCCCCCCGCACGCCTCTCCTCCGCCCCGAAACCTGTGAATACGTTCCAGGCTACCATGGTTCCGACCAGCTGCAAAGTATGCACTGATCGGCAACACCCGCTTCGCCAATGCCCACGTTTTCTGGCTATGAATGTAGACACACGTTGGGCGACAGTTCAACGGATCCAATTCTGTACGAACTGTTTGGCACATTCACATCAGGTGAAAAATTGTAAAAGTGTGTTCACATGCAGGTCGTGCAATCAACGACATCATACACTATTACATCGCGAGGCGGCTTCGGCCCCCCGATCGAACTCTCGTTCGAACTCTACCCATACAACCTCGCGCCCTAACTCCCCATCTCATCGCAGTCTAAGTGCTGATCAGCAAAGTCTGCCGTCGAACCCCCCTTCGCACTCTCGAGCGAACCCCTCTACCCCTACTATACAGTCCACTGAAGCCCCCTCAATTTCAAATGTGCTTACTTGTTTCACGTCCCGAAGCAAGCAAGTGCTACTCGCTACCGCAATGGTTCACATCTGTCATCGTAACGAATCCTACCTCGCTCGTGCTCTCATCGACCCTGGCTCGGAAGCCACCTTTCTGTCAGAGCGCGTACAAAAGCGCTTGCGACTTCCGACGACTACGGTTCAAGCTCAAGTCGCCAGCGTTAATGAAACCGTTACAGCCATGGTGAACAACCTTTGCAAGTTTAGCATCAGCTCTCCCCGATCGGCCGGACTGTGCATTGAAGCCACGGCTCTGGTGCTTCAAAAACTAACCGGCAACCTACCGGTCTGCTCCCTTGACCGGACCCTGTTCGATTCTCTTCCGAACCTACCACTAGCTGATGATCGCTTTTACCAAAGCGATCAAATAGATGTCTTGATTGAAGCGGACATCTACCCCCTCATCTTGCTGGACGGTATCCGACGGAATATCTTAGGCTCCCTCATCGACCAAAAGACCGTGTTCGGGTGGATCCTCACCGGTCCACTTTCTCAGGCCCCGACTTCAACCACTACCACGCGATTGTCGTTTTTCAATGAGGTCTCCCTTGACCGTGAGCCTGCACGTCTCTGGGACGTGGAAGTAGTTCCCAAGCAACGTCTTTGCACTGCAGCCAAGACAGTCTGCGAAAATCTTCACGCGAGCACCACCCACAGGCGGCAAGAAAGGAAACACTGGCCACACTCTTTCCCCCTCGATACTATGGAAACCGAACTGGAAGCAAAACCAGTCAAAGCCAATTTCGCGTACTTCCCCCACTTTGATGACTTGATGGAGAGATTCTCTTCTTTACCACAAGCTCTTCGCGTATTGTCTTACGTGTTTAGGTTTCTACATCATAGCCACCCAACGTATCGTTTGTCCTCTCGGCGACACGATACTGTTATTGACTCCGATGAGATCCAGCACGTCAAAACGAGACTGGTTATTCTCGCACAAAAGGTACATTTTGCTAATGAATATCGTTCTCTCGATATGAAACAAACTCTACCACCCAAGAGCCCCATTCTATCGCTCAATCCACTCTTATCCCAAGATGGATTGGTGCGCGTAGGTGGCCGTCTATCCGCGTGTCCGTCACTCTCCTATGACGAACGCCATCCCTTTCTCCTTCCGTACAGCTGCAAGTGCACTCGATTATTGGTTCGCTTCGTCCATGACATTAGTCTACATGGAGGGAACCAACTGATGTTGCGCTTGCTACGTACGCAACATTGGATACCCAAGGCCAAGAACCTCGTAAAGGCCACGATCCATACTTACAAACCTTGTGTCCTCCAGAGGAAACAAGTGCGCACCCATCTTATGGCCGCTCTACCCCCTGAGCGGACAACCATCTCTCGCCCTTTTGCTGCCACCGGTCTAGATTTCGCTGGACCGTTTGATATCAAAAACTACACTGGGAGGGCATGCCTCATCACCAAAGGCTATGTCTGTGTCTTCGTCTGTTTCGCAACGAAGGCTATACATCTTGAAGCGGTCAGTGATCTGTCGACTCCGACATTTCTCGCTGCCTTCAACCGCTTCAGCGCCCGTCGCGGATGCCCCAAGGATGTTTACTCGGACAATGAAAAGAACTTCGTGGGAGCCTCCAAAACACTCCAGAACGATTGGAAGATCTTCCTTCGACAATCGCACGAAGCGGTCACCTCACAGTGTGCCTATCAGCAGCTCAAATGGCATTTTATACCCGCTGCCGCGCCTCATATGAGCGGTCTCTGGGAAGCTGGCGTTAAAAGCTTCAAACTTCATTTCCGAAAGTTTGTCGGCAATATGCACTTCACCTTTGAAGAGTTTGCTACCATACTCTCCAGGATCGAAGCCTGTCTCAACTCGAGACCGCTTAGTAGCATGTCCGACGATCCATCGGATCTACAGCCTCTAACGCCCGGCCATTTCCTCATCGATGGCCCTCTTCTGGCCCCCGTTGAACCGGCGTTACTAAACTCTCCCCTTAAGATTGTTAATAGATGGCTCAAGGTAAAGGCCATCTATCAACAATTCTGTACTCGATGGAAACATGAGTACCTCACCGAACTTCACAAACGCAACAAATGGAAGGTACCCCAACCAGACCTTAAAGTTGCAGATCTTGTGGTGTTACGCGATGACAACCTCCCTCCAACGCAATGGAGACTCGGTCGCGTGACCCACCTGTATCCCGGTGACGACCACAGAACACGCGTCGTCACCCTCCGAACCGAGAAAGGAACCATTACTCGTCCCCTCAGTAAATTAACGGTACTCCCTTCTTAAGATCGCATCTCAAGGATCTATTCGCACCCCGGCGAACTCTCCCCGCTAATGTCATTACATTATTCCCATCATAAGCTCCATCCCCAGCGAGCGCCACGCACTCCAGTGCGCCCCCCCCCCCCTCACACATACGTGCAACTGTCTGCACGTAAGGTGGAGACATAGGCGCTGCCGTCCCTGAGCAGCGCTTCTTAGTTTCCCGAATGCAGCCCAATCTGCTGGTCACTCCCCCCCCCCGTGGAGTCCTTGACCAACCCGATGATTTGAACCCCACATCATCGCGTATTCGTGACTAAGGCGAAACCCCCCTTTTTTCGTGTGTCTCTAACCTGAGCAAAGTTGCAGTACTGCAAGGCGGGCGGTATGTTTACGCCAAACACTCATTCTGACTCGACTGCATACCCCAGCGCTGGTCTTTCGCCCTCCCAGAGAAAGCAGCGCCATCTACTCCCCTGTAGATGCAAATGCAGTGCACGTCGGTCAGCGCAGCCAACCTCCCGGACTGCGACCTGTCAACTCTTGACAGGTCAATGAGTTTTTGATGACTTCCGCCCCCAACTTAACTTTCTTTACTTTGAGATCTTGACCGGTGTACTTCACTCTCTTATCTTTTGCGGTTAGTGTTTAAACATCACCACCATCACCATTATCACCATCATCACCACAAACACCTCCACCACGATCACCATCACCACGATCACGATCACCATCACCACGATCACGATCACCATCACCTCATCACCCCAAACAAACACCACATCGAACCATCGGTAAGTCTTTCATTTTCCCCAGTCACTCTTATTATTATATTACCTTTATATTATATATCGGTGTGTTGCACTTACCTGTGCACACATCCCCCACACAAACAAATGTCATTGGTCTTGTTTATTATTTTATTTCAGTTGTTTAGGTTGACATCGTTGCCGGCGTATGAGGTAAGGAGTGAAATTTTATTGTAATTAAGCGGTCAGAGTTTTTTCCAGAATTTCAAGAACCCCGGGGAGCGCCACGCAACAGTTACCCGGGTACCCGGTTATGGAACGTAGGGTTAAGAATAAGAATACATATGTACATGCGCAGAACGAAACCACTTATGTATGTTTTCTTACTGTGGTACCTAAATTAGTGCGTCTTGCGTTGCGTTGATCACTGCGTCTTAAAATCAACGCTGCGCTAAGCCGAAATAACAGAGTTCCGTCAGCATATGTTCTGACAAAAAGTTTTTAAACATTCACACGCACATGAAAATTTTTTTAACATCTGCCACCAACTTCACTTCGTAGCGCAAACCAAAATTGGAAATTCGAAGGGCTCTCCGTCAGTGCGTTGCTTATTTCAGCCACTTCCATAAGACTGTGTGTCTTCCAATTTCATTTTGACGGCAATGCACGACGGATTTATTTAGTTACCACAGTACTAGCGCAATCTCTTATTTTATCATTCTTGATCTGCCACTTATCTGTCACTGAACGATCCAAATTGTTTACTTTTTAATGGAGCGGTTGCCATCTTTTCGAGCGGAAAATTGTAGTCTACTTTTGCGCTTTGAAAGATGCAATACAAACAACCAAAGAAAACAAACAAATTAGTTCGCTTTTTTCAACGCAAACGTCAAAGTGTTTTGAGCAATTTTTGACTTGATAAACCAAAGATCACTAATTTCTAATTTAAAATACATTATTATCAAGATCAGAATTATACAAGAAATGAATTATAGGCTAAGGTGTTGTTTAGGGGACTGGCGCAGTCCAGATTTTGATAAGGAATTATGGAGATAATTTAGTTTAAAAGAAAATAGTGGAGGTTGTATTAAAAAATACTTTATTCTCTCTTATATGATAATTAAGGTATATATTAAATTCAGGTTTTTTAGAGCCTATAACCTCCCCTTGTCAACGGTATATACATGATAAGGTATCTCCCACAGTTTCGACCACTTTTAATGAAATATTCAAAATTAGTGTTCGGTGGATATCCGAACACGCATCGTAGACTTGACTACCGGAAACTTTTGTACCTTAGCGCGTATTGTTCAGTATTTAATATTTAAAATTGCGCCTGCGGTGCTTGTAACTAATTTCCTTTTACAAAGGGAAACTATTTACTACTGGGTATTAAAAAAGTAAATGTTACTACTGGGTAAATTCTTCGGAAAATAACGGTTATAGTTTCGTTTGAAATTGCGTTTGTAAATTTCGCTCGTGCCACTTATTGGAAGCCATTGAAGGAATTCAGTTTGCGTACAAGTGATTTTTTGTGAAAAAATGTAATATCTTTTTAAAAAACATGAATTTCCTTGATATTTATGATATCTACCATGAAGGAAAGTTGGTTAAAGATACCAAACTTACTGAAGCATCCATAGATGCATTGCGTAATTGGGTTAATACCATGCTCAAATACTTATAAATGTCCATATGGTTCTGTGAGAGTTCTTGCGGACAGCTGGGCGTATATATAATCCAATTATGCTAAAATCATATCTAGAAGGTGATCCAGAAGAAAAAGATTACGAAATTTATGTCGAGGATTTAGAGGATTAAGTCTTTGTGCATGTAAATAAAATTTTAGTGAAATCTGACCACTGTTGATTTTGACTTTATATCGGTTTTAAATTACAAATGCAATAAGTAAGTATGGCATGTTATATACCATTTTAAAGATAAAACATTTTATGATATATATTTTTTAGGGTACGTTAATGGGTCCATTTCCGAGAAAAACATCTCTGTTTCATGAGCTGCCTAGCCTCGGAAATAAAATACACACTTCCGGTCCTAACGGTAAAATGTAACGGTAAAAAAAATGAAAAAATCGGAGAAAGCCCCCATCCTTGAACGCTCCAGCTATTGATTAAATAATTTTGATTTTGGTTTTTCTATTTTTTTTAAATAAGTAAAAAGACATAAATTAAAATAATAAGTATAACTTATTATATATCGTTGGATAAGTAGAAGGACATTTGTAATTTGTTTTATACCTAAATGAGTTCGTTTAAGAGAAACGTCAAATTGTATTTTTTACAAAAATTAAATAACTTGTTACTGTCCAACCACAACGCAACGATGCGACATCGCAAACGATAACGATTTCTCTCTCTCGAAATCTTCGAACGAGTGACATCTGTCCTCATAAACATTTCATTCTCTGTCCTCATTTACATTTTGTTTTAAATAAAAATAATTTGAATAATTTCCTTGTTTGACAATTCGTTTCTCAAATTTATTTACATTTTTTGGGGAATTTGAAGAATTTCATCGAAAAGTAGGGCATACTGTTTTTAAAAAATGCGAAAATCGGAAGAAGTTGTCAGAAAATTAGAAAATTTTACGACGATGTGAGAATCAATTTAATTAGGGAACTGGAACCCTAAAGGTGTTTCCATTATGTTCAATTTATGTTACTTATCTCTTAGTAAAAAGATAGAAAGAAAAGATAAGTAACATAAATTGAACATAATGGAAACACCTTTAGGGTTCCAGTTCCCTAATTAAATTGATTTCAAACACCTTTGTTTTGGTTTTAGCTTAACTGTGAGTCAAGCACTTTATTTACAAGATTTCCTTAATTGTAGTCAACTGTTACTTAGTTTTAGGCAATTCAAGTAAAGGGAGTGACCGTGGCGTTTCGTTGATCTTCGCTGATCGTTCAAACTGGACTGAACTCTACGGCCATTGTAGCATATCCCATAGGGTATGCCACCATAACCACTTGAGCAGAGATTTGACTGCGACGTAGCAGAGGGCTACGATAATTAGTGCGATAATTGTGTAGCGATACATGTCCGTTACTTTGTCGTCGACGCGGCCGCGATGTCATATATATACTTACTCCGCCTTCTGCCAGCGTCGACAGAAAGGAAAGTAGCGCCAAATACAACACCGGCGAACGTCCACGACAATCGCATGTTTATTCGACGCCGGCAGCGGGTAGCTAATCCGTCTAGCCGGCGGAATGCAAACAGTGGCGACGGCAAAGTGCACGCTCAGCATTGCTGTATCGTTTACAGCAATGAAGCGGTTGTTTGTTTGCTTTGGCTCGTCGATCGTTCGACCAGCCAAGTAGCGTAAACTCTTTTTGAATTGGAGTCCAACAAAGTGTCGCGTCGTTAAGAATCCGATATCCGAACGACTCCACCTAATTAGAGTTTAATGCTCGGACGTGTGTGGTACGTATGACACACGTGCACGCCACGCACCTTTCAAACGTAAACTTATTCCTATGTATATCCTATTAGGTTTAGAAAATTTTTGTTCCATTAATATCATATTTTGCATTTTGAGTTCTCCTGAATCCAAGATGGAATTAAAAAAATGGGGGCGGTGTCGGAATTCTTTACTTGGTCCTTCTTTATCTTTATCAATTGTTATTTCAGAAGTCGGTTATGCAAAAACGTTGCTATTTATATGGTGTTTCCATAAAATGGTTTTTCCAGGAATTTGGAATAAACTGTTTTAAGTCCCAAAACCACTCGTAAACTGTTTTAACTCCCTTGAAATTGTTGTTGCGATTCCAGCGCTAAACCAAAATGCTTTTGGTTTTTAGCCTCAGTTTTTAGTTTGCAAGTCTGTTTCGAAGTTCGGAATTGCAGACACACTATCTTTCTCCTTTTCTAGTGCCAATAAGTTAGAAAGAGATAAAGAGAAAATGCTACCAAACTATTCTGCCAAATGTCAAAACAAATGTAAGCGTTTTATGCCGTAAGTAATATGTTTATTTAAATAAGTATAATATCTAATAAATGACAAAAATTTAACTATTTCAGATGCAGAAATCGTCAAAGCGAACTTTGTGGTCGATGGGGGCGGAAAATATGTTGCTGGACCTCTAGCAGGAAAACATCGACGGCCTGCGTGGACTCCGCAAAAATGTCCACATATATAGGGAGATGGCGGCGGATATGGCCCAACACGGGTACAACATATGGTTGGTCCGGAGGTATATGGTTGGTTAATTCATTGTATTATAAATTAAAGCGATGCACAATTTCAAAAATAGCTGCGTAAATAAACAAACACAAAACAACAGCTGTTTATTTCTTCTTTTCGGTTTGACAGCCCGGACCGGATTATGTATGGAAACACTAGATCAGCTGATCGATTTTCGAACACCTTAACCGGGTTAAACATTTTTATGGAAACAGGCTATTACCATATACACAAATCTGGTTTGTGCATAAAATTATATTTTTCGCGCCAAATCGTTTTGCTGTTGCTAATTCGAATATGTTAACAACATTCATCTCTGTTAGGTAGTTTTTCGCCCGGTGGTCGAAATTCGGTGCTAACTTCACACAGGTATTTAAAACTAGCACAACAGAATGCAGTGTTAGCAATAAGCGATATTGTTAATATTTCAACATAAAGAAAAAAAAGGTGCAGGTGCAACGACTTAAAGTAAGCCGAAAAATTCAACATAAGAGCAACAAGATAATTAAAATATTGTTATGTATGCACCTTGTATAACAACAATGGAGATATACAGGGTGTTTCGCATAAGAGGGGACAGAAGACTAGGACGTGTAGGTTGGGTCGAGACAAGAAAAAAAATCGTATGGGAGGGGGGGCCAATTTCCTCCGTTTAGATGGGAGCGGCCATTTTATAAAAATTCAACTTAACATCGAAAAAAAAAATATTAAAAAATAATGGTTTGACCTAGGTAACTTTTGCTTACTGATTTTCAAAGCCAAATATCCGCTTCTTAATATCCTTTTTAAATTAGGTTCCTATGTCAAACAGTTTTTGAGAAAATTAATGTCAAAGTTAAAATTTGCAAAAAAAATTCCGAAAAAAAATTTTCGGTCGCAATTTTTTTTTTAAAATTACGTTATTAAAAATAGTTTTTTTCCGACCTTAAAATTCTCTAATCAATTTTAGAGAGAATACTTCAAACCGGAAGGATCTATGTTTTGTAGTTTCCGAGAAATGTAAAAATTACGAAGCATACTTCGCTTTCAAATACCAATTTTTGGCTACTTGTGTTTTATTACTGGTGCAAAAATGTGAAAGAAGACTGCTCTGGGGAAGGAGTTTAGATTGTAATTTTCACTTTTCTCGGAAATTACAAATCATATATCCTTCCGGTGTGAAGGATTCTCTCTAGAATTGATTAAAGAATTTTATGGTCGCAAAAATTTTTATACTTAATACCGTAATTTTTAAAAGAAATTGCATTAAAAAATTTTTTTCCAGAATTTATTTTCCAAATTTTAACTTTGACATTAATTTTCTCAAAAACTGTTCGACATAGGAACCTAATTTAAAAAGGATATTAAGAAGCGGATATTTGGCTTTGTAAATCAGCAAGCAAAGGTTATCTAGGTCAAACCCTTATTTCTTAATATTTTTTTTTTATGTTAAGTCGGGTTTTTATAAAATGGCCCACCCCTCTAAACGGGGAGACACCCCCCACCCTTCCACACGATTTTTTTCTTGTCTTGACCCAACCTACACCTCCTAGTCTTCTTTCCCCTCTTATGCGAAACACCCTGTATAATTATAATCTATATGAATTAAAAATGTTATTTTTGGGACATTACAGATATATAAATAGAAGTATGAAATAATTGATAAACTAAGATTTTAAATTCAAACTTATTTCACTTTTTTACTTTTTAATATTATATTGTATAAGTATTTACTTATTACCATAAACCTATTCAATTTGCGAATCCCACGAAGCCATACAATGGCTTGTCTGAAGTATCAATCGCTTATGTACTTACTATGTTATTATTATTATTATGTTATTATTACTATTCATTTCTTTTCATGAACTAGCGCTCACTTATAATAACGCATAGAATAAATATAACAAATATAAAATTACTAATAATTTAAATTTATGCGCACTTAATTATATTATATGGGACAAATTATTAGTAACAATAAAAGAGCCGTTTATTTTCAAAGTGGCATAAGTCACTTTGTTTTCAAGTCGAAATATTTAAGGGTTTGCGTTTTTACACGTTTAAAAATATGGATGCTAACTTTTGAGAAGATTTTCTTGTATTTGTTATCATGATATTGGTATTTTACTCAGTATAAATATTATAATTTCGTATAATAATTAAAAAATCACCACTTTTCATTACGGTAAAGTGACTTAAGCCATTTTCAAAATAAATAGTTTAGAAAAATGACTGACTTATATTAATTTTATCCGACGTATTTTACTGAAGTGATGTTTTGAAAGGGCAGTGATTTACTAAAATTGTTGAATAAATTACATATATAGTAATAATAATAATTCATACCATCAACATATTTAATATAAAGGTTGGATTTAAGTATCTTTTATTTTAATATTCATAAAATATAAAAATAATTAGTTCATTTTAAAACATATGTAAGTATAAGTAATTTATATGAAAATACATCAGTTCAATTTAATTTTCATCAATAATAGAAGTAATTAAGTTCTCGGCAATCGTGTTTTGTTTTAAATTTTTAAAATAACTGTGGTATATACAGGGGGTATATAATTAAGCAAGTCCATCATGTCTTTGTATTTTGCTGAAGAAACAGGACGAGATCTGTCTGATAAAATCATTTAAAGTAATTTTAAAATAATAATGCTAATTATGTGTACTATATCAGATGTCACTATAATATAATTTACAAAACTGCACTATTCTTTCGCACTTATAAAAAAACATCAAATGATCACACCTGTTTTAAAAATACTGAAAATAATTCAAAACAATACTTCACACACACTTATCACATGTTTATATTTCTGTCACACTAAGCCCCGTACTTAATTTCCTGAGGCGCTATAGTAGCTGCCTTGAAAATTTTGTCATTTTTTATACCCTACACACGAAGTGAATAGGGTATATTCACTTACGGCTTCCGTTTGTAACGCATTAAAGGAGACGTGACAGGTATAGAAACATATATATATTCTTGATCAGCGTGACCTCCTGAGTCGATTTAGCCATGTCCGTCTGTCTGTCTTTTTGTGGAAATCACGATTACAAGGGAACGAATAGAGATATCTTCATCAAACTTGGTACGAATATTGTCTATCATTAGAACTCATCGGTATTGAAAATGGGCAAAATCGGACCATTACCACTCCTACTTTTTATAGTGACTATAAATCAGTGGTGAGCAAAGGCAGCCATTCGGCTACTTAATTTTTGAGTGGCATAATATGTATACATTGAGTGCGTTTGACGAACGCTCGACAGTAGCAGAGATCAGAGATAATGAGATAGGACACTTCAAATTCGTCGCAAATCACAATGGCATTTTCACTAACACTACGATAAAAAATTGTGATTTTGTGCAAAAAACTTGTACTTCGCTGTGAAAAACTTGTACTTCGCTGCAAAAAACTTGTACTTCGCCGAAAATAAATTGATCGCATGAACGCATGCAATATCTGTTTTTCAGGGGTTCGTTTATGAAACGTCAAAACAAATAAATAAAAATATTATCCTTTTTATATGTGTAAAATATATATAAAACATAACTCCCCGTTCCGTTTAATGGTAATTAATATATGCTTCCATATTTTACCAAGTATTGGTTGTTTATTTCTCATTTTTACTTTGGTATAAAGTAGTCGCTGTGCTGATGTTTTGTTGCAAATACGAAGTTGTTCGCCTATTGCCAAAAAAAATTACGATTAATAAATCCAGAATGGTCGCATTTATATTTTTTCGTTTCTTCTCTAATATTTTTGCAAATGAAGTATTGTCATACATCTTTGATGCATCATGGGGGTCAAGCATCCGTTCGCAACTACCATTTTAGGTTTGGGAAACTTCACCACCTTTGTTTATATATGTTGAAATTTATATTTTAAAAGCCAATGGCCTTGGCTATACGCAGTATCTTGTGAAACGGTTTCATTCAGTTCGTTTGAGAGAGAGATGAGGAAGAAAGAGAAAAGTTCATACTCTAGTATCAAGTGTAGAGAATTTTTGAAAATAGACCCTGCTTCTCAGTTTCTTTGCACGCACACAAGAAAGCAGTTGTCAAACGAAAGAAGAACAACATAGTTTGCCGAACGCGTGTTCATATTTTCTCTCACTCTGGCCAACATTTGGATATTCAGTAAATTTCACAAACACTTTGGCATCACATATTTACGACTTTTGAAACCAAATGAGAAACCAGTGTGTGTAGCCACCGATGGTATCGATGTAACAGTAGTGAAACCGTTTCAAAAGATACTGCGTCTAGGCAAGCTGATTTCATAACTAAATGAGTCCGTGGTGAAACATGAAACAGCTGATTTTTTCAACATACTGAAAAAAAAAAACAAGAACAACAACATGGTAGCGCTCACGTATAGTGTACATGAATTCAACAGCTCATAAAAAATAGACGTCAAACCGATTTTTTAAGCGGCGAATTCGAAGTGTCCTATCTCATTATCTCTGGCAGAGATAATGAGATAGGACACTTGGAATTCGCCGCTTAAAAAATCGGTTTGACGTCTATTTTTTATGAGCTGTTGAATTCATGTACACTATACGTGAGCGCTACCATGTTGTTGTTCTTGTTTTCTGTCTTTCAGTATGTTGAAAAAATCAGCTGTGTCATGTTTCACCACGGATTGGTTTAGTTATGAAATCAGCTTGGCTAGACGCAGTATCATTTAAACGGTTTCACTACTGGTATGTCGATACCATCGGCGGCTACACACTGTGGTTTCTCATTTGATTTCACAAGTCGTAAACACGTGATGCCAAAGTTTGTGTGAAATTGACTGAATATCCAAATGTTGGCCAGAGTGAGAGAAAATATGAACACGCGTTCGGCAAACGATGTTGTTCTTCTTTCGTTTGACAACTGCTTTCTTGTGTGCGTGCAAAGAAACTGAGAAGCAGGGTCTATTTTCAAAAATTCTCTACACTCGATACTAGAGTATGGACTTTTCTCTTTCTTCCTCATCTCTCTCTCAAACGAACTGAATGAAACCGTTTCACAAGATACTGCGTATAGCCAAGGCCATTGGCTTTTAAAATATAAATTTCACCATATATAAACCATTATAAACAAAGGTGGTGAAGTTTCCCAAACCTAAAATGGTAGGTGCGAACGGATGCTTGACCCCCCAAGTGCATCAAAAATGTATGACAATACTTCATTTGCAAAAATATTAGAGAAGAAACGAAAAAATATAAATGCGACCATTCTGGATTTATTAATCGTAATTTTTTTTGTCAATAGGCGAACCACTTCGTATTTGCAACAAAACATCAGCACAGCGACTTTATACTAAAGTAAAAATTAGAAATAAACAACCAATACTTGATAAAATATGGAAGCATATATTAATTACCATTATACGTAATCTGACAGTAGCCAGAGATAATGAGATAGGACACTTCGAATTCGCTGTTTCAACACACATGCATTTTGCTGAAATTTCACTAAACCTATGACAAAAAAACGTGTGCGCTGTCCTCTCATGTGTACTTCGCCGCAGTATCGCATGCACGCATGCAATATTGATTTTAATGGGTGTATTCATATCGTTTCTCGTAGAAAAGTCATTATAATCTCTGTTTCCCGCTTTTTAAGCTGTCGTTCACAAATTGATTGATATTGGATATTGTTTTGAAATGTCAACAACCAATTTTAACAATTTGGAAAATTAAACTTTGACATTTACTTTGAAATGTTTGATACGTTTTGTTGTAAATATTTTGTCATTTGCTTCTACTTGTGACTTGCATTCTTCCCTTTGATCTATTTCTATAAAATCAGTACCCCGTGGTCTGCATGAAGTAAGGTTTGCATGTATTACATAACTTATTTACTAATTTTTTATTTTAGTATTAACTAGTAGTTAATATTAGTAATTAGTATTAATAAATTTAGTGTGTTTTGTAGTTGTAGTTGCATGTGCACGGGTGATATAGGGCTACTGGGAAACCGAACACCCTGAAAAATCGGTAACACGCCCCTTGACTCTTATCTCAATGGTGGTGTGGAAACAGCATGATCTCTATAACTTTCAGAATTGTCATCTAATAAAGAAGTAAAAGAATATCCTTTATATCTTATTTTAAAATATACAAATATAGAAAACTATATGAATAATATAATATTTGAACTAAGTGTTGGTGAATAATACCCTCAAAAGATAAAGCGTCACTTGCTATCTCTTTCTGGCTGCAAAAGAAATGTAACCAAATTCACCAGGTCATAAAAAATCGATCTTTTTTTCATCTTTATCTGAAGATAAAAGAGTTTCCAATCTCATTAATCTCTGCTCATTATCTCTGTCAGTAGCTCTCAAGCCATCAACGAGGACGGACTGTATGCTGCACTTCTTTGATTTTGCTACACCCAAAAAATTATCGTTGTTGTCTTTATGACAAAGTTTATGCGAATTTTCCATTTACATTATAAAATACTATTACATTATCTACCATTCTCTACTTCAACTTTTATATCACAGATTATTATTGCATTTGTTTTGTTTTGTTTGTTTGTTTGAAACACATGGTTTGTGTTTCATGGCATATATTTTTCTCAGTGATGAGTGAAAAAAATTTCCAATGTACACTCAAAATGTGATAGTGTTCGTTTGCGCTCCACTGCTATAAATTCATCCATGCTTATAGATCAATTTCTCAGCTTGTAGAACGAATTTGCGTTTGAAATTTTGTCCAGAGGTCCACTGTCTCTGACCAAAACAGACTACCACAAATGGGTGTAGTCCTACCACTAATTAAATAAAATTCAATTACAGGAGAACGAATAGAGATATTTTCATTAAATTTGGCACGAATATTCTCTGTCATCACAGGTTATTTGAGATTGAAAAGGAAAAAAATTAGACCATTGCCACGCCTAACTTCTAAGTACAAGTGTGTAGGGTATATGAACTTCGGCCAGTCAGAAGTTAACATTCTTTCTGGTTTTATATTTAATTTGTTTTATTATTATTGAATCATATATTTATGTATGTATATTGAAAAATAAAAAAATAAAGAAAAAAAATAAAAGAAACATTTAATATATTAAAGGAAAAAAATTTGGTCCTTTTAACAGGATTTAAACAGAATTGACATGCCGAAGCGAAAGACGACATCGAATTATTTAGGTGAGGTTGGGCGCTGCTTCACCAGGCTGCAAGCAAAGGCGTGTTAAAGACGCCTTGAGTTTAAAGACGTTAAACTCAAATGGGTAATCTAACGGTATAAGTGGTATCCGTGGTATATAAACTGATTCCCCTTGAGCACAGCCAGTAAATATAATCGCCTCTACCAGATTTTTGTGTAATGCTTTCACACACAATATTGTACAATACATAAGAGATAGCCCGAAACAAACAGGCCACATCTCCAGTAATACAACTTACAATGTGAGGCAATTTCAAAAGTCATTATTAAATTTATTTATTTATGGTTTTAGTAATATATTGTAATAATATACTGTAATACATATATTCTTTGACACATGACAAAAATTCATAACATGAAACATTCATAAGAATCGTTCTATTTTATTGCGTTGGCTATTAAGTTCGTAGCGTTTTTTATTAAGTGCTTTAATGAACAAAAAAACAATAATTACAACAACAAATTAATCAATAATGTATTGGATCAATGTAGAGAGAATGAGCTCTTTCGAATGCATATAAACAACATCCCAAAAAGTAAACAAATCATTCTAGGAAACAAAAAAATAAACAATAAAAGAAACAATAAAACGCTACGAACTTATTATCCAACCCAATATTATGTCATTGGGTGTATTTTTTCCAAATTATGTCCTTTTTTGGATCTTTAGGGGATGAATTTTCAAAAATCTTAAAAATGCTAACAAAAGAGTTATGCGTTTGACCTTTTTGAAGTCCTTAGAAAATTTAGAAAAATCCTTTCTTCTCCTTTGTATACATCATAAAAGAAACCTCTGTGCAAAATTTCACCTGAGTCCAAGGGTTTAGCCTGTGCGTTGATGGGAAGTGAGTAAGTGATAAAAAAGGATTTATTTTTTGTTATATTATTTGATCCCTATAGCCTCTACCTGTAAAAAAATCTTTAAGAAAAAAGAAAAGGGTTGACAGGGTAGCAGTCTGGAACAGATTTCGAAGGCCAATTCATTCCAACGATCGATCTTCCCGCGGTATAGTTATTCTTTGTCTCCCAGTTCCGGTTTTCCTCTGCATGCTTCCGGTTACTTGAATTTTTTTTAAAAACGTCGTACTGTGCTTTCGTTGCACTCAATTATTTGAGAAATTTTTCAATTGGAATAGTTTTCCAATACTATATATTCCAATACAAAAACTACTTCGGATGGACGTTCTCAGATTTCTCAAATGTTAATAGACAATATATTTATTATAATATATGCGTGATGTACACGCATTGACAACAACAACTTGTGGTGTGTACAATTATTTGCTTCTAAGTCTCTTCTAGAGTTTGCAATTCGCATTAAATTGTTCCGTTGCAAACGACGAAGCTTATATAGCAAATGTGGTACAAGACTAAAACCCCGACAAAGATCGCTGATGAGGAACGTTGGCATGTTTCGAAATAGCTATCCGATCTTGCCAGTCAAGTTGCTAGTTCAAATCCTGTTGCAAGTGAAACGCAGAAGCCGGAAAAATATGGGTGGTGTATATATTTACATCACGCATATAATATAATAAATATATTCACATTTCTCAGCGTTTGGAAACGTGCAAATTAAGTAATTAATTTGCATTAAATTCAATACAATACTTAATAGACAACTTTTAACAGAGTGTATCTTTTTATAGCAGAAAATATATTTATAAACAGGTAAATGGAAAATTATTTATCAGTTGAAACTATTTCCTAACATTTTTAACCTGCAAAGTGAAAAATATGCGAATTTTCTAGGTGAAGCTTTTTTTTGCCATGGTGTATAGATTGCAAATCAATTATTTAATATTTGTATTATTTATTATACATTATTATAATATTTATTATACATATTTATTGTATTATCCACCATCCATATTGATTGATTTGGCATAAATATAATTTAATAATAAGTAATACACAAAAGTAGCGTGGCACTGTTGCAAAAAACAAATGCTTCTATCCCATGCTTGATTCTGAAACCGGCCTGCATAGAGAGCATGTAAAACACAAAATGCAACAAATTTGACAAAAACTTTTGGTGTGCTTACAATTATTTGCTTCTAAGTCTCTTCCACAGTTTGTAATTCCTATGAAGTTATTTGCAAACGATGAGCTTATATTAGGTGAGAATATTGTAACACAAAAAAGACACCGACAGAGATCGCTGATGAGGAACGTTGCCATGTTCCGAAATAGCTATACGACCTGCCAGTCAAGTTGGTTCAAATCCTGCAAATTGCAAATTAAACGCTGAGATTGTCTTTCTTTACTGTCACGGTATAAAATCGAACCTTTTTTATGCCGCATTGTAAATGCCGCATATGAAAAATGGATCTTATTCAACAATCGAAAACGTTCGGCACAATGGTTGGATAAAAAAAAACTTCCGAAACAGAGCCCTAAATAAACATTAATCAGAAAAAGCTTATGGTGTCTGTTTGGTAGTCCATTACAGCTTTATGAGACCTGGTCAATCCATAACAGCAGATGTCTACTGCAATCAGTTGGACGTGATGATGAGAGAGGTTTCCATTAAACAGCCTAGATTGGTCAATAGAGACCGTCCAATGCTCTTACAAGACAACGCGCGACCACATGTCGCTCGAACAACGCTACTCAAATTACAGGAGCTAGACATGAAAACTCTGTCACCCACGGTATTCACCAGACCTTGCACCAACGGACTACCACTTATTCCAGGCATTGGACCAGTTCTTACAAGGAAAATACTCCAGTTCTCAAGAAGCATTGAAAGATGCCTTTTCGGATTTTACTGCCTCTCGCCCCGCAGACTTCTTCACTGAAGGTATAAAAAAGTTACCTTAAAATGGCAAAATACTATCGATAGCTTAGTTGCATATTTTGATTAAACATATTGTTTCTTATTGGACGACAAAATTTCTGGGTATAGAGTAGCATTATCCGTTAGTATGCCAAATATGGGCGTGATCCGTCCACTTTTAGGTTTCGCAGGCAAACGAGGGTCTGTTGAGCAGAAAAGACACGCGCAACTTGGATGTTTAATAGCGACTGACTTTATTCAATAGTAATATAATATGTATAACATAAGAAGAGTATAAAGGAAAAGTAATGACAGGAGTTGCCAGACCGATATTAATTCACAATACTTCCCTTTAATATCATAGCTGGCAAAACTCATTAAACTAACAATAATTCATTTCATTAAAACTAACATAATTCAAGCAATATAGTTTTCTATTACTTTAAACCTAGTTTGGCATTCATATGTTCATTTTTAGCAGCTGCTATACCTTTTGTTAATCCGTCTGCCAACATCTCGCTAGTAGAAATGTACTCCAGCTTTAGCGATTTATCTTCAAGCTTTTCTCGTATGAATTTCACTTTGATGTCCACATGCTTAGTTCGTGGGGAAAAGTTGTTGTTACGAACGATCTGAATTGCACTCTTGTTGTCGCAATAAAGTGTTGTTGATTTTCTAAAGCCAGGAACCAACTCCTTTTCTAAACGATTCAACCAAATCGTTTCTTGCATCGCACCCACGATTGACATTAACTCTGCTTCGGTTGAAGATAATGCAACCGTCCGCTGCCTATGTGTTGACCAAGATATAGCTCCTCCCTGCATCAGAAACACGTAACCGGATGTTGAACGTCTCTCGTCAAGATCTCCTGCCCAATCAGCATCGCAAAACCCAGTAAGATCCTCTGCTCCTTTCATGTAAACGATGCCTTTATCAAGAGTACCCTTCAAATAACGCATCACACGCTTTACAGCAACCCAATGAGCTTTTCCAGGATTTTGAGAAAAACGACTTAGCAAATTGACTGCAAAGCTGATGTCAGGCCGTGTGTTTTGTGCTGCATACAGAAGGCAACCAATTGCTTCCATATATGGAACGTTTTCCATCTCTTTTACTGTTTCTTCGGTCTGTGGACACATTTCAGCCGTTAACTTTTGTGATAAGTCGAGTGGAGTGGATACAGCGTTACAATCATCCATTCCAAAACGGTTTAGTACACTGGAAATATATTCAGACTGATCAAGTTTAATTAGTTTTTTTACCTCATCACGTTGAACTCGCATGCCAAGCACGGAAGACGCCGAACCCATGTCTTTCATTTTAAATTTTAAAGACAACTTGTTGCTAATATGCTGCGTAGCCTTTTTGTCATTCGAAAACACCAACACATCGTCGACATATATCGCTACGTATACCATACTTCTTTCGTTTACGCTATAATATATGCATTGGTCAACATCGCTTCTGACAAGTCCAAGGCTGATGAGTTCCATGTTTAGTTTATCATTCCAAACTTTACTCGCTTGCTTGAGACCATACAAGGACTTAATTAAACGACAAACTCGACCTGAACCGTCATCATAGCCCTCGGGCTGTTTCATGTAGACTTCTTCTTGAAGCTCACCATTTAAAAATGCAGTTACAGCATCTAATTGATGCACCGACAAGTCATATTTTGCCGCCATGGCAAACAAGAAACGTAGTGAGTTATATCTGACTACCGGTGAAAAGGTTTCCGAATAGTCAATGCCTGGTTTCTGCGAGCAACCCTTGACAACAAGTCTTGCTTTATATCGTACAAGCTCACCATCAGCACCGCGCTTAATTTTAAATACCCATTTCGAATTTATGGCTCTTTTACCTTGAGGTATCGTTGTAAGCACCCAAGTATTGTTTGATTTAAGAGAATCCATCTCCTCTTCCATTGCGCATTTCCAAGCGCCCGATTCTGCACTATTCAGTGCTTCATCAACACTAGTTGGGTCGTCTATTCCACACACTGCGCTGAACAACAAATTAATTTTTGCTTTATTTGCAATACGTTCAGAACGACGAACTGAACACTCTTTTTTATTGTTTCGCACCTCGCTTTTATCAGAAATATCGCACTCACTGTCAGAAGATTTACTGGCATCTGACAATTCCATCTCGTCACTTTTATCAGGAGTTTCATACTCACTATCAGAAGATTTGTTGGCACTTGACAATTCCAGCTCGTCTGCTTCCTCTGAATTGTCAATGTCATACACCTCATTTTCTTCGGTAATATGAGCAATCAAATTAGGTTCCATAGACTGGATCAAATTGCTTGTATTTTCTAAAAAAGTAACATCACGACTCACAATTAACTTGTAATCCGATTTTCGAAGAAGTCGATATGCTTTTGATACAGTGCAATATCCTACAAAGATGCACTCTTCTGATTTCGCATCAAGCTTCAAACGTTTTTGTTTCGGTATATGTACCATTGCGGTGCAACCAAATATGCGTAAATGTTTTAAGTTCGGTTTTACCCCAGTCCACATTTCTTCTGGACTTTTATTGTTGTTTCTACAAGGGACACGATTTACTAAATATGCTGCCGTATTCGCAGCTTCAGCCCAAAATATATTACCGAGACCAGAATCCACCAACATGCACCTGACACGCTCTATCAACGTACGGTTCATGCGCTCAGCTACGCCGTTTTGTTCGGGCGTATAAGGAGCGGTTTTCTGATGAACAATACCACAGTCGCGCAAAAATGTTGTCAATTGTTTGTTGCAATACTCTGTGCCATTATCTGTTCTGATAACTTTAATTTTACGGCCACACTGATTCTCGACTTCACTTTTAAAATGCTTAAATCTTTCAAATACATCAGATTTTCGTACGATCGGTATTGCAAAAACTTTTCTAGAGTAATCATCCACAAATATTAACAAAAATCTCGCACCGCCGAATGACTTCGTACTGATTGGACCAAGAACGTCAGAATGAATAATATCTAATACATTTTCCGCACGAGTTCCAGCTGATTTATTAGTTGTTCTTGTTTGCTTACCTTTACAGCAGACAATGCATTTTTCTTCCCTTGGTTCTCTGTAATTAACACCAACTGTTGAATTCTGAACTTGCGTCATTCTTTCTTTGCAAATGTGTGCCAACCTACGATGCCAAAGCTCAAAACTCTCAATCGTTAACATTGCTTTTCCAACTGGAGTCTTTTCGCAGTCCAATTTATACAACCCATTATCTGCATGCGCCGTCGCAATTAATGTGCCATTTTGATCAAAAATATTACACACATTGCCTTGAAATACAACCTTTTTATTTTTCTGTGCTATTTGCCACACGGATAATAGATTTGCACACAGGCTCGGTACATATTCAACGTCTTGAATATTTGTTGCAATTTTTCGTTTGTTTACATTCAGCACAAGGTTGACATCGCCTGCGCTCTTCACACCAACTCGCTCTTTGTTTGCCAAAATTACTTCGTTATGCTGTGCCGCTCTTTCCTTCGAAAGCAAATGCTGAATATTCGTCATGTGTGAAGTTGCACCTGAGTCAATGTACCACACATTTTCGCTACTGTGTGAGTGAAAACACGAGTCTGCCAACAGCGTGTTCGAAGCCATCGCTGTCCTGTTTTTACTTTCGTACTCAGCAGCTTTCTTTGACTGTGAATTTTTGCGGCATTCCTTACGCATGTGGCCTTCTTGACCACAGTTGAAACACCGAAAACTTTTCTTGTTAGAATTCTTACCATTCCTTTTCTGTTGAAAATGCTTTGAATATAAAGCATTGCCCGTGGAATCTTTGCTGCAATCAAATTTAACATCTTGCAACAACAAGCTCTTAACGTTATCTACAGTTAATTTTGCTTTAGAATTTTCCACAGCCATGACGAGTGCTTGATACTCGTTAGGCAACCCAGCAAGCAATAATGAAGCCACCAATTCGTCACCTATGTTCAAACCTGCAGTTTGCAACTTTATTGAAGTCATGACCATCTCGTTGACATAATCCTGCACGGATTGAAACTGCTCCAGCTTCAGCTGTACTAGCTTTTTTAAAAGCTCCACTTTACGAGTCAAGCCGTGGTCCTCGTAAGCTAACACCAAAGAATCCCATGCGTTCTTTGCACTTTGAGCGTTTGCTATGTGCGAAAAATTATTCGGCTCGACCATGAGCGTAATCTCTGCTAGTGCCCGTTCATTGACTTCACAATCCTTGACAGAAGAGTTTTCAGACAATCCACTTTCCGTAATCTTCCAGCAACCTTTTAGAACTAGGTAGGACTTTGCATTTCTCCTCCATACATCAAAATTTTCACGACCGCGAAGCCTTTCAAAAGGAAAACTGATTGTACCGGTCGCCATTTTAACTTTCTAATTAGTGACTGGGCCCATAACCTGTTGAGCAGAAAAGACACGCGCAACTTGGATGTTTAATAGCGACTGACTTTATTCAATAGTAATATAATATGTATAACATAAGAAGAGTATAAAGGAAAAGTAATGACAGGAGTTGCCAGACCGATATTAATTCACAATAGGGTCTTAAATGGTTATATTGTTAAATATATAAATTTCCTGAATAAAATTTTGCATAACAACTTATTTTCCAATAAAAGATTATAACAGCCAAACTGGGAGCAGTCGTCCACTTTTACACTACTTTTACAGTATAGCTCATGAAAACAAATTTATTACCACGGAAATAAAGTTTGAATTTGAACACAATAATAAAACAACTACGCTAGTAATTTTGTTTTGAAAACAGTTAATGACCACGCCTACTATTTATACAAAGGCGTAGCTAGGTTTCATGGAGCCCGGTACGGTTAATCCACTTGTAGCCCCAAAAATGCCTAGAATTCAATAAGTCCCTACTTGATTTCCACAACTGCCGCCCAGAGTGGACCGCCACCCCCGCCCCACCCTAACTTCGGCACTTTTTTTAAAACTTTTAGGTGTAGGTATCTAAGATTCGGCCAGGCCGAATATAGCTTTCTTACTGGTTTATGTTCAGTTGCTTTTTTGTTCTCGTAAGTATCACATTACCAAAGTGTGCTCAAAACAACCGAAAGTGCTTAAATTACAAGAAAAGGCAAATATTTTGAATTTATTAGAAAAGGGTGCAAGTCGGTAGCTTTAGCAAAGCAATATGGTATCTCAAAATCAACAATTAGCAAGATAAAAATGAAAAAAATAAAATTTTGGACTGTGTTAATAACACACTTTCCGGTCCGGGAAAAAGAAAGACATTAAGAGCATCAGAGTTGCCGAAAATGGAAAAGAGCCAGTATCAATGGTTTGTTAAGCAGAGAGAAAGGAATTATCCGGTTAATGCATTAGCGCTCAAACAAAAGGCTAAAGAGATTCATCTAAAAGTAAAAGAAAAGGAATGTTCTTTTAACGCAAGTGATGGATGGTTGCAAGGTTTTAAAAAAGATTTGGAGTTCGCCTGCTTAAAATAACTGGAGAAAAGCTATCTTCGCAGCCTTTGTTTGTCGAACCATTTAAAATCAAACTAGAACAAAAAAATGAAGAAATGGGTCTATGCCATGATCAATTGTACAATGCTGATGAATCTGGCTTATTCTGGAAAATTTAGCCAGAAAAGTCTTACGTATCAAGTGCTGAAAGGACTGCTCCAGACGTAAAGACAGAAAAACAACGCGTTACTTTTTTATGTTGTGCTAATGCTTCCGGAAATCATAAGCTTAAATTGTTGGTGATTTTAATCAACTTATTAATAATCAACTTGCAGCCCCAAACATTCCTAGAATTGAATAAATTAATACTTGATTTCCATAACTGCCACCCCCTCCCCACCCTAGCTACGCACTGTATTTATACCCGTCTGTGATTAAATGTGATTATAAGTTAGCTTTCCTTATAACCACATATTTCCTCTAGTTTCAGTATATAATTTTTTCTGGGCAATTTTTTGTAGGGCATCTTAAATTCAGCCAGGCCGAATACACTCAACTCTCGTTGAGAAAGAATAAAAAAAAATAAGAAACAACACGGTCAAAAAACTGGAACCGATCCTCCTTTTTTACACGATTTTCAAAATAGGTTTCCTTTTGAAACTCTACACAACTTCCACTCTTGCGTATTTGAATGAATGTAAATGACACAAGTGACACGATTTTTTTGCTTCTGTACTTTCTTCATTTATTTTCCTTGAATAAATACTTTTCGGTGCAATCTGAAGCAAATGATTATACGCCGTTAGCATTGCGGAATGGCCAGAATGCGTCAAAACTGAAAACTCCATAATGGAAACACCAATTGTGCGCTCTGAACTTGTAACTTTGTCCCAAGGAATTGGAGGTACAGCCCATGACAATTTGCAACCGGCGGACGAAGATGAAGACGAAATACCATAATTAACAGCTGAATTAATTCGCGAGGGTTTGAAATTTGGCGCAAGTATGGAAGAACATTTTGTCACCATGATCCCAATCTAGAGCGTGCCTCAGAAATTTCATAGTAATTTGCAGATGTGTATGGCCGGGTATCAGGAAATGTATAAGCACCTTAAAAGGCCTAAAACACAACAACCTATTACAAATTTCTTTAAAAACCAAACAATGACGTCCAATGTTTCTCTCGATTCAAAATGGAATGAAACTTTCTAGTTATTCAAATCAAGACTATTTGAACTAAAACCACAAAGAGTGTTAACTTCGGCCTGGCCGAAGTTCATATACCCTACACATTTGTACTTAGAAATTAGGCGTGACAATGGTCTAATTGTTTTCCTTTTCAATCTCAAATAGCCTGTGATGATAGAGAATAATCTTGGCAAATGTAATGAAAATATCTCTATTCGTTCTCCTGTAATCCAATTTTATTTAATTAGTAGGCGGATCACTCCCATTTTTGGTGATCTGCTTTGGTCAGAGACAGTAGACTTCTGGACAAACGCAAATTCGTTCTACAAGCTGAGAAATTTAGCTATAAGGATGGATTAATTTATATTCATTATAAAAAGTAGGCGTGGTAATGGTCCGATTTTGCCCATTTTCAATACCGACGAGTTTCTAATGATAGACAATATTCGTGGCAAGCTTCATGAAGATATCTTTATTCGTTCTCTTGTAATCGTGATTTTCACAGACAGACAGACAGACGGACGGACATGGCTAAATCGACTCAGGAGGTCACGCTGATCAAGAATATATATACTTTTCTATACCTGTCACGCCTCTTTTAATGCGTTACAAACGGAAGCAGTAAGTGAATATACCCTATTCACTTCGTGTGTAGGGTATAAAAATAATTAAATATGTAATTTAAGTAATTGCCTGTGTTATTTTTTGTAGTCTTGATCGTATTCTTATTTGATAGTATTTTTAAATACATGCAAATATTTAAATATGAATAAATTTAGTTCCCAAAAGTTCTCTTCGTTTTCGTTTTTACACGGTTTTCCAAAGAAAATTGAGCAGTTTTTTGAAACAATATGATTTTTCTTATTTGCGGAACGAATCCTGTTTTCCATAAGCTATGTATATTTTTTTACACGATTTTTTTGCACAGCTCCTCGCTGGAACGTATCTACCGTGTAAAACGAAAGTTGGGTGTATATCACTCTTACTGGTTTTTAATTTCAGGCATTTATATTAAAATACCGCCACTGCTAACTAATGCTTAAGAATTAATGAATAAATACTTTTTAAAAGTTCAATGTTAATACATAGGTACATATGTATATACTATACGGTCTAATAGATACATATATTCACCAGTATCATAACAGTATTGCCGATTCTTTCTTGAAAAGAAAAAAGAAAAGTGCAAGCGTAACGAAAATAACGATAATGATAATGAAAAATTCAGAATGAATAACCAAAATAACAACTGAATTTGCTTCAATAAATAACTAAGCATGTCGTGCCCATTGTTTTAACAAAAAATGCCTAATAATTTGTATATTTTACGCTCTAGATTAAGAAGAAGAAAGTCTATGCTTACTAGCTTATTTAAGCTACTCTAACTTAATCTAGAGTAGCCGTGATTTCTAAAAATGCAATTAATATCTAAAAGCAACTAATTTCACACGGAGACACGCAAACTCTTTCCATTCGAATAAGTTCCATGGAGATCCAAATTTATAAAAGCTTAGATGCTTTGAGTCACCACAGTTTACATTAGACTTCGCTGGCGCTCGGGCGCTGATTAGGTGATTTAGATTTCTGTTTTGTTATGGTAACGGATAATACTTAATTTCTAAAAAAGTTCGTATAGTATTTAAAACAGGTTAAAAATGTGGTTAAGTTATTTGATACCTTTGCAATTATTCGTACTGAGTATAACAAGTCTAAATGCTCTTCTGAATATGAAAGGAGTTGTTTCACAACATCTTAAAACTACCGCAAGAACGAGCACATCGTGGTCAGACCCAGAAACGTTCATAATGCGTCGTGTTTACACTGATTGCCAGAGCAAGAATGACTTTATAAGCTGTCTTAAGCAAAAAGCTTTACAGGTACTTACTCGTGCCATCAAACAAGATGCTATCAAAATATCTGATGGTTTGGTGATTGAAAGGCAAAACTACACTGAAAAGCAGAGCATTGTAGGGACTTTGTTGAAAGCACGTTTACTGCATAGCCTCTCGCCTATTGATCATGTCTTACTTCTAAAAGCTGACAAGTTCGCCCAAACTCATACTCTGAAAATAGATTTAAGCGAAGGGAGTGAAGAGGGCCGCGAAAGCAAAGAGAAAAAAAAATATAAAGGAGACCACGTAAAATACGTGATTGCAGCCCTATTAACAGCAATGGGCATTGCGGGTCCAATCGGTTTAAAGGCGCTGGCAGCTATAGCCGGCAAAGCTCTGGTAATCAGTAAAGTAGCCTTGACAATTGCTGGAATAATAGCTTTAAAGAAATTGTTCTCCCATGATGAACAGGAGGATACGAGCTTCCAGTTACATGCAGGAGAGCATAACAGGCAAATATGAATTTATAGATTCATCTTAATGAATATATTATTTTATTATTTTTATGTATTATTTTTGTTATTATATGTGTATAATATGCGTACACATGTACACATGTATGTGTATGAGTATAATATAAATGGTTCTTATTAATGGTTACGAGTTTATTCGACTGAATTAGACGAAAAATATCATTGAAGTAACCACTTTATACGTAGAAATATACAAAAGTAGTATAAAATGGTACTATTTACTCCATATAACATTAAAAGGTTATTTATTTTTTAAGTGTTCAATATAAAACCATTTACATGAACTGTTTGAAAACGAACTCCAGATATACATATGTACATACATATTTAAAAAAATATTTTGTATGATTGGCTTAATATTTCATGCGGAATACGAGTACGTAAATACCAGGTTACGTATATAAAAATATCGTACAATAATATAACAAATATAAAAACTGTTATTAAAAAAGTATTTACTGTAAATAATTAAATATTTAATTCAAATTTATTAGAACATTAAATAATTCAACCTTCCTTCCTATATGTTTCCTTTATAATACGTTTTTTTTATTTTTGTAATTTTGTGTTTTATTTTAATTTATAAGTGCACTAAAAGAGATAAAATAAAATTATTTATTTTTTTAGGCGGAACACTTACGTCATTCGCCCAGTATCGAGGCCTAACGACCATGCTTTTTCCAGTACATATGCAGATCCATACCGATATTACTATGAATACCATTAGCTCAGCTTTATCATCTTAAGAAACAAATAAAACAGCTAAAAGTCCAAAGGGCTATACAGATACCATTCACAATTGTTTTTATTATATGTATGTATACATACAAATGTGTGCATCCTGTGTACTTACATATGGGCCTGAATGTCAAGAAATTAATTTTAAAATTCTGCATTTCTGGATATTCTGGCTATGTGGTTATACATTCTGGCAAACTTCTACCCGGAATTTGTCAACAAAACAAACAATTTTCATTTCATCTTCAGAGAAAAGGGAAAGGAAAGGGACAGATTTGGTGAATACGATGACAGACCAATATTTATGAAATTTTTTAGGGGTTTAGGTGGTAAGGCATGATGACCTTTTCTTACCGTTACTTTTGGCCGATATTCTCGGACATAGCCACCCCCTTTCTTGGCGTGGCCGCCGTTTAGGATTTATGGCCGGTTGGAGGTCGAAGAAGGTCACTCAATAAAAAATTAATATTTCAGATAAAATCTAAAGCAAATAAGATACAGTTACGTGCAAGGTATCGTTGGGAAGGTATATTTTTAATGGGATCATTAATCAGTTTAATTTTTCACTTAAATTTTGGTTACACTAGAAATACCTTATATATGTACATATGTATGTCTACCGACGGCTAGGCAGTAACATTGTAATTTTAGCCCTGTTTTTTGGTGCGTCGGTTTTTGATTATAACCCTTGGGGCCAGTTTTTCAGTGCTCGATTACCATCGTTTCTCGTTAAACTCCGTTTAAACCACACATTGTGTTTTTCAGATCAAGTTAAAACGACGTTTAACCCTGCGAAATTGGTGAGTTAAACTACGGTTAAACTCCGTTTAATTTATCTTTGTAATAGATAAAGAAACAGCTGTTTCTTTGGAGTACAGAACTGTAAAATGGTTATAAACAGATTGCGAAAAAGTGAATTCGAGTGCTTTAATTTTTCTATTTAAATTTCTGTTACACAAAAAATAAGTTCTATATCCAGTGACGAAAGTGATGCTGAAATGTACGACATAACTGGTATTATCTCCATTTCAAGACGAGTGAGAACCTTCAGAAGTCGACCAAACCATTTTGACATGTTTGGTGATAGGGACTTCTACGAAAGGTTTCGACTAACGAAGACAACAGCTCGGAACGTCTTGGACATGACTACGCCATACATTAAAAATAGAACTACAGTAGTTGGTGAGTTGATAATTTTCTATTATTAGTACGACTGCGACAACCAATTCATTGCAGGAACCATGCCTTGTCAGAGGAGCAGATGTTTTTGATAATGTTGCGAGTTAATGCAACCGGTGGTATGCTTAGCACAGTTGGGGATGTATATGGAGTCTCGATTTCAAGCATGTCGAAATATGTGCATATTGTTTCGCATTACATAGCAAAGTTGAGACTAAAAAATTAAAATTTCCATTCACTTTTGGTGAAATACGTCAAACAAAGCGGGATTTTTACAACATCGCTAAGTTTCCCAATGTAATCTAGGGCACTGGATTGCAGGCATGTGAAAATCATTTCCCCAGGTAACATTCAAACGTACAAAGCGAAATTTCGGCAACCCTTCTTAACAAATTTATATATTATTTATAAATAGGGGGAACAACGCTGAGCTGTACAGAAACAGGAAAGATTTCTTTTCCATAAATGTACAAACTATGTGTGATGCGAATTTTAGAATCAGAAACATTGCAGCTCTATGGCCAGGATTGGTGCACGACTCAAATATTTTTAGGAACTATCAAATACACGCCCGGCTTGAAAGTGGAGAATTTAATGACTTTTTCATCTTGGCCGATAAATGTTATCCGAATAAGAAATATAATGACTCCATTGCGAGAGGTAAATACTCCGCAGGAAAACCTTTACAATGAGTCCCAAATACGAACGCGATGCTGCGTCGAGAGAAGCTACGGAGTGTCGAAAAGGCGTTTTCCGAAATTTGATCACTGGGAAATCGCTTGAAATTTGAAAAACTCCAAGCAATCATTGTAGCAACAGCAGTTCTAAATAATATTTGCTGCATGAATACAGAAAATGTAATAATGACCTGAACGCCAAACGTTCGTTAATGATTGTGTCGGCTGGCCGTCTTTATGTCGACGTTCAAATTTATTTCGAGCGTTAGCTTGTACTGATCGAGTCGAACTTGATTGAATACGTTGTTCCGAAGCCATAATCGATCGCCTTGCGAAATTCTTACACGATTTCTTTCCACAACGGTGTCTGCGTTCTTCATCTTTCTCATTCACATGATGGTTACTTGTTCGAGCTGAGTTACGCGTATGTCGAACGTCTAACTGGTGGCATTTTAAAGCGCAAACCGCAAACCAAAAAGCAAAATATTAAATTATCACGAACTTATTCGTTTACAACGTTTACAACAAACGTAAAGATGAATCCCAGCGAAGAATTCGTAGGCAAAAATGTAGGAACTACTTTTGCATGGATTCTATTTCCGAGATATAGCAGCTGAAGCGAGGACTCCAAAATGGGACGAACAAGCGATGAGTATAAAATTTTTGTGATATAGGGTTGTGATCATTGAACTCTTTGGCCCAGCGCTTTATGAAGCTTAGTACACTGTTGACCCTGTTGGTTATGTGGCTAACATGAGTATGAAAACGAAGTTTCTGATCAAGAACCACACCAAGATCATTTACAGTTTCCAATCGATCGAGATTGTAATTGTCAATTAATTTAAATAAATAAAACTGGGTTTGAAGGAGAAAACGTCATCTCTTTGCACTTATTTACATTTAGTTTCATGCAATTTATATCACACCATTTTGATAGTCATTTTGTTATAGTAACGAGTATACGCTAAATACTCGTTGCGTTTAGAAAAATGCTGTGTTAAATATAGATAAGATACGTTTAGATATAGTAGGTACGTAGATAAGTTAAAATCGCACTGTAAAACCCGTGCTCGTCTTAATCAGTTAAGTTTTATTTGGCGTTTAACTAAACGTCGTTTAAACGAGCACTGAAAAATTCGTCCTTAGTATATCTAGCGCCGGCTTAGCACCAAATAGTTTCCTCTAGCCCAGTCTAAGATGCATACGTGGATATGCACTTAACACTAATTTTCAATAAATATGGTCAAAATTGTAAGAGATAACCCAACATATTATATACCGTTGGAAAGCAAAATGAGGCTTTGAAATGAAAGGTTCCAACCTGTACCTTAATTGTCATATAAGACAGAAAACCAGAAAGAATGTTAACTTCGTCCTGTCCGAAGTTCTAATACCCTACAAATGTTTACTTAAAAATTAGGCGTGGCAATGGTCCAATTTTGTTCCTTTTCAATATCAAATAGCCTGTGATGATAGAGAATATTCATACCAAATTTGATGAAAATATCTCTATTCGTGCTCCTGTAATCGAGTTTTATTTAATTAGTGGGCGCACCACGCCTATTTATGGTAGTCTGTTTTGCTCGGAGACAGTGGACTTCTGGACAAATTTCAACCGCAAATTCGTTCTACAAGCCTAGAAATTGTGCTTTAAGCATGGATGAAGTTATATTCACTATAAAAAGTAGGCGTGGTAATGGTCTGATTTTTTTATATATTTTTGTATACCTGTCACGCCTACTTTAATGCGTTACAAACGGAAGCACAAAGTGAATATACCATCATTTCGTGTGTAGCTACTTATTTTGTTTTGAAAAAAGGTAACGACCAGGCCTCTTATTTATACAGGGGCATAGATAGTACTCATGGAGCCCGGGACGGTTAATCTACTTGCAGCCCAAAGAATTCCTAGAATTCAATAAGTCAATATTTGATTTCCAGAGCTGCCGTCCTCTAAATTGTTCCGCCCGAGGCGGACCGGTATCTGATTAAATGTGATTATAAGGTAGCGTTCCTTACAAGCACATATTTCCTCCAGTTTCAGTTTGTATTTGACTTTGATTACAAGTTTTCGATTTCAATATCGAACAGCGTAAGGGTTCGGAGACCTTGTTGCAGAAACTCTTTCCCGTGCAGTCGATGAGTTAGATAGCGACTACCTCTTCGATTTTAAAACCGATTAAAACGATTTTAAGGACTAGAATATGAATTAAAAAACACGTAAAGAATAACTCGGAGAAGCTCCCAGAGCTAAAGTTTAGTGAAGGGATACTTTATAAACGTACGAATTTGGACAGAAATAATTTAACGGAGACGGACTGGAAACTATGGGTCCCTGAGTGACTCACATATGCCTTAATTGCGAGAGAACATGATTATTTTGATTATTATTGTCCCGGCATGACTGTACAAGTAGGAGATTTTGTAAACAATTGCACTGTGTGTAAAGAATGCAAGTCGGCCAACTATGAAATGCGCCCTGATATATGTAGGTAATGAGGTCATAACGCAGCGAGCTTTTCAGAAACTCTAAATTGATTTTTGGGGAAAATATCCCCGTTCGAAACATGGAAACATTTATATATGTTATATATAACATGGAAATATTTAGCGTTTTAGGCAAAGGAAAAGAATTCACATAAAAAATTTTTGCGGACATAATTGCGAATTTTAACTTCACTCACATGAAAACAGCGGTATATGCACCACAATCAAAAGCCTCGGAACGCGTGAAACGCGCAAAGATACAATCCGAGGAAACGTGTTATCCACTTTAGACTTGGCTAGGAAGTTTTTAAGAGAAATTTTGTCATAAGTGACGTCAAACGAAACATCAACTCCAAATTTTGCAGAAAATTCACGAAGTGCCGAGTGAAAAGGCAAAATCATCATTACTGTCGGCTGAAAAAATCAAGTTTAGATTCAGAAATTCATAGACTTCCCGTAGGTTTGATAAATATAGTTTCATCACAGGTAATTGTCTCGTTAAATGTATCCGAAGTACAGGTACATGCAATGGCGGATTTCTCAATAGGCTAGCTAGGCTATAGCATACGGCGGCAAATTTCAAAAGCGGCATTTCAAATACATAATTTTATTACCTATTTTTAGTTTTGTAAGAAATATGGGCGGCGGCGATTTGACTATCTTATAGCCTATAAGCGGCGCATGTGTAAACCTGCCTCTGGGTACATGCCTAAAATAAGAAACGGAAGAGGTTAGGCTACTCACCTGATCGCATCTTTTCGAGTAAAAATTAAACCTATCGCGATGCCAACGTCTCATGAGAATGCGATGGAAAATGAGATTGGCCGGCTCAGTAGAGAGCAAGGAGAACTAAGGGTGTGGATCGATGGAGCGCCCACAACTTCAATTTTGTGATAGAATATTAATAGCCGTCCAGCTATTTCTTCTCAATGGCCTGAGATACCCTAAAGCAAAGACTACAAGACTGGAAACTCCTCTTATTTCGTGAGAGAGCTCAAAAAAATGTCCGTCCGCGTGTTCACATACAGTGTATGTGAATTTTATGGTGAAATTGCCGACTTGTTACAAGCTAAAACAGGCTATCACAAAGCATGATATCTGAAAAGGTAAACCGTTTTGCTTTGTTACCACACCGCCACAAAATGATGGGGTGAGTTAGTGGCAGGGATACCAATGACACAGCTTTATTACTAATTATTTTTTTGGTTTTTAAGTAAACATTAATAGAAAAACTACTTTCCATTTATAAGTTCTAGAGGTTTTGACGATTTCTAAGCTGTTTGGAAATATTAAAAAGTAATGTAAACTTATTTATTTTTGTAATTTTTCATTTCTCTTTTATTTAAATTAAAATGTGTTAACACAAATAAATTTACAATTCATTTATTTAAATTAAAATTAATTAAACATAAACACATTCTCAATTCATGCATTTAAAATTAAATTCGTTTAAATTAAAGACCAAAAGAACTAAAGTCACAATTCAGTAAATATTAAACTAAATTAAAGATCAATATTCAACAAAACATGTTGAATACGTTGGCATCTCTTTCGGCTAAAAATACGCGTGGTAGGTTAAAAACAGCTGACTAAATTTGTGAAATGAGTAAATTTTATGAATTTTAACTTCGTTTTACTTGCAAAATATTCAATATTGTGCAACTATAAGACTTAGAAAGGTTTCATGTACATTTCTAGAAGCGTGCGTTGCTTTTCAAACTGGCTCCTTGGTCTTTTTTACGTATTTGAAAAATCATATTTCTGGCTTATTGCTGTGAAGAAGAACAAGAGTGGCAATCCTCTCTCAAAATATTTTGTAAACAAATTCCCGGACTGTCAAAATTTGTTCCCGAACTGTCAAAATTACATGCGTTTTGTTTTTGTAATCTACGACACCCAAGCCTGATTTCACCAACACATTCAAAGCGAAAAAAGAGTTTCCAGTCTTGTAGTCTTTGCCCTAAAGGCCTGATTAGTCGCACTTAGCACTTAGCACGTATAAGTTTCGAAGAACTTGGTTGTTTACGGGTTGCAGGGGGTACCGGCAATTTTAGTATTTATATTTACATTATTTATATTATTATGGTATTTTGTTATAATAGAGATGATTTCGTATAAATTAATTGTTTAAAGAATATTATATTGAAATCCCATTAAACTATAAATTCGGCAAGCAAAGACGACTTCTTCGAAAATAGAGTCAAGTCCGATCTGGCCCCGCGTTTTTCTGTCACTTGGTTCGAACTTAGCAAAATATCAAAATCGATTTGATATTCCCTTTGTAAGTAAGTACGACTGATCGGATACACATGTTTCCATAAGCTAGAAGTGGATTTTGACAGCACGTCAAGTTCTTCGAAGTGCTTATAAGTACGACTAATCAGGCCTTAACATATGTGCGTGCATATATATTATACGCATTACAAAAATAAACACAAGAAAAAAGAATGAGCCTCCACTTGATGCATTAGATTGTGTTCTAGTTCCGTTTTATCCATCTAAAAATTTCTGACCTGCGTCTTCAGCATGGAAATTTCTTAGCTCTTCGTAAGTATTTTGAGAAGCAACTTGTCGTTTTGGTCTTCGGCAATTGAATCTTCAATGCGTTGTTATAAGTGAAAAATCTCCGATTCGTACTCTTGTATTTGGGCCCATAGATAATTGTGTAAGCGCTAGAGTCGTGAACGAACTAGTTCAATGGAACAAATCACTTGACTTGAAATGTGACTGAACTAAAAGAACTAAGAACTGTGAACTAGATCTCATAGTTCACAGTTCTTAGTTCTTTTAGTTCAGTCACATTTTAGTTCACTCGGTCTTCTAGTTCACTCGTTCATCAGTTCGTTAGTTCGTTTCAGTTCAGCTGGTCGTTAGTTTTTCTGTATGTTTCAGTTGGTTAGATCAATTTCAGAGGATGTTTCCAAACGAAATTTTTATTTGAAATCTCTACACATAACTCCGATTTTCTAGTTATTTTTGTTGTTGTTTGTTTATTGTTGGAACCACAACAACAATATGAGTTAGTGGAGCTCTTGTCTTGTTTCCGAGTTATATCCCTTTAAAAAAAATTAATGAATCAAAAAAAACCTATCAATATATAATTTAATCATGTATTCAGTATTAGACATTAATATCAAAATTACATAAATATAATTTTGCCAATCAACCGAGTAAAGTACTGAACTAAATGAGCGAACGAACTACTGAACTAAATGACCGAGTGAATAATATGAACGAACTAGTTCAGGATAGCTGATTGAACTAGAAAAATCGCTCTCTGTAGTGAACTATAATGCCCAACACTAGTAAGCGCGAAATGAAGAAAATTCCGAGTACAGCGTCGTCGGCACATTCTGACTCTGATGCTTCTCATTTTCCACTAATTTGACCTGCTGCGCTAAGTCATTAATCTGAGATATATTTAAGGATTGCGTTTGAACAATTTCTTAATTTTGTTGCAAGAACTCCTCATTGTACGAATACGTGCGTAATTCAAGCATAAATCTATAATACATAAGGCATAGCTGTTGCGGACCTGCAGTTAAAGAAATTATAAAAAGTAATCATATTTCAGTGTTTGTAATTTATAGATACCAAACCAATTTTCCAACATCTCTAACCCATAAACATTATACCAAAAGCCAACATGTGATTGGAAAAGTTCTTCATTGCATATTCTAATTGAGGGTGCAATGATTGGGTACTAACGTGCCTCCTTCCTTCAAATGGCTGTAACGAACGCAGATGGCATTGTCCAGCATGCCTTCGAACAACAAAAAATTACCCATCCATTCTGATATTATGTCAAATTTCTCTTGACGCAGTGCAGTTTCCTCCAATCGTCCTTTCACCAATAATACATTCTCAAATATCTACAACACCGACACGGACAGGGAACGATACAACTATCTCTTCTAACTAAATGCTGAAAACTAACTCGCATGTTCTTCATGTCTTCCTTTGCTTGCTCGAGAAGTCGTGTTTGGGCTTCTACCTTAAATATGAACCAAATACGTTTTCAGTTTTTAACCCAGATGTGTTGATTATTATTTACATTGCTTTGTGTTGAGCCTGCAGCAATAGTTTTGAATCATCTGCAGTAGTTTTACCCAGCAAAACCAGACCAACGAGTATGTATCATAAAGAGATTACAAAGGCGAATTCAAGGCAGAGAAATTTTCAACATTAGCTACATCGATCAGGGACATACCGATTGGTTGGACTCGAACTGCGTTTGATAATGTTTGACGCTTATAATGTTGTTGAATTCTGTATGACTTCGTATGTGAATATGCGTAAGAAGAGTTAATCGATCGAGCACTCTTATGCCAGATAAAGTGTGAAAGAAAGAATCGAGCAATTTGTTGAGTACAGCAGGCGATGAGAAGAACGGTGCGATTCGTCTGGATTTGTTTTCAATTTTGCATTTTATGGTTTTTGAATGAAATTTTGCTTTTTCTAGCTTCGTTCTGCTAGAGTTTCGGTGTCTAAGCTTTGTAAAGCGCTGGCACGATCTACGTTCTGAGCATAGCGTGCTGTTGAAGAATTTGTATGGGCATTGTATATATATTTTAGTCGGCATATCAATTCAGTGAATACGTTATACGGGTAAGACTAAAAAGTTAATGAAGTCAAATTATTGAAATATTTCAGAGGAAGTATTTATGTATTTATTACATGTCTATTTATTTTTATCAATTAACTCAGGTTAGGCCGTTATGGCTTGTAGCTACAGTTATATATTTATGCATACCATATAATTGATTTAACGAGTAAAAACAGTCTAACAAATAAGAAAGCAAAGGTAGGTAGAATTCAGACATAATAAATCATTATTTTTATTACATGTAGTAACTACTAAGGTTTTGTTAATATTTTCGATACTAATTTGAAATAGTAAACCATCGATAGTTTTTCACACTCTGGTTTTTATATTTTCTGGTTTCATAAAATCAAATTAAATTTAATGGCATGCCATAATTATACACATTGAAGCAAATACAACAAAATAGTGCTAACATACATACAATTTACAAAATTAACTGCATTTTAAGTTCATTTTCAATAAATCATCAAAGAAAACAAATAGACAAGATAGATAGAAATCATACATAATAACCTATTATTTTATATCAATTGTTTGTTATAATACAATATACATATAATTTTAAAAATTAACTAATATATATCTGTACCTACAAGCCATAACAGCCTAATTGAGTTAATTGATAAAAATAAATAGACATGTAATAAATACATAAATACTTCCTCTGAAATATTTCCATAATTTGACTTCATTAACTTTTTAGTCTTACCCGTATAACGTATTCACTGAATTGATATGCCGACTAAAATATATATACAATGCCCATACAAATTCTTCAACAGCACGCTATGCTCAGAACGTAGATCGTGCCAGCGCTTTACAAAGCTTAGACACCGAAACTCTAGCAGAACGAAGCTAGAAAAAGCAAAATTTCATTCAAAAGCCATAAAATGCAAAATTGAAAACAAATCCAGACGAATCGCACCGTTCTTCTCATCCCCTGCTGTACTCCACAAATTGCTCGATTCTTTCTTTCACACTTTATCTGGCATAAGAGTGCTCGATCGATTAACTCTTCTTACGCATATTCACATACGAAGTCATACAGAATTCAACAACATTATAAGCGTCAAACATTATCAAACGCAATTCGAGTCCAACCAATCGGTATTAGAGTTGGGTAGTTCATGAACGAACTAGTTCAATTGAACTATTCACTTCTGTGAACTATACGAACTAGTTCACAATTCGTAGTTCTTTTAGTTCAGTAGTTCTTTTAGTTCACTCGTCGTTCTTGCATACATTTGTAAAAATACACTTAAAATTAGTTCATAATTGGAAAATTCAGTTGGCTTCGCGCAATTCGCATATCGAACTCTGCATATCCAAGCACTCCATAAAGAAATGTAGGTGAACAAAATACAGGTTCTGCGTGTCGGAATTGCTGATAATATTTTTTCCTTCCGTATATGAATTGTGCATAGGAGCGCTACAATCGACTCGTAAATCGCGTTCGCTTTGAATCATCCCAAAGCTGCAGGCATTCAAAGCAAAAGCACAGAACACTCAGCACCAGACAAACCAAAAAGTGTTATTTGGTTTCATTTATAAAAATCAAGACACGAGCTTTTACGCCAGGGGTACGCGAGGTTAGGAAACAGATTCTAAGGAAGGCAACAAAAACCTACAAATCTATGTGTGCAAAACGCATGTGGTGTGAGGGAGCAGTCGCGATATCAGCATTGCATTCACTCACATGTGTAGCTGAGATACCAAAGGCTTGGCTGTCGTTTGTTTTCATTCCCTTTGTTTGGTTCGCAGCAGCGGCCGCAGCCAGCGTCGATTTTCTCTGTCACCTTAAGTCCCGGCACGATCTCATGTTGTTTTCAACGAGTAGCTTGCGTTGAAATCTCTTTATATTATATACTCGTTGACTGAACTAAAAGACCGAACGAACTACTGAACTAAACGAACGAACGAACTACTGAACTAAGCGAACTACTGAACTAAGCGAACGAACGAACTACTGAACTAAACAAACGAGTGAAATACCTATTGAACGAGCTAATTGAACTAAAACAGTATTAGTATTTTTCAAAACAGAAACTTATTTTGATTTTTTAACTTATATACTTTACTTTATAATTTGTTATTTATAAAGATAACATACATATGTACATATACAAGCGATTGAAAATTAAAAAATATTCAACAATATTTATGAAATGTTTTTTATGAATTAATAATATTAATATAAAACATATAACAGTAATATAATAAAAATATTGTTTATATAAAATTGGTTGTTTATAAGAAAGCTCGAAAAATTTAAAATTCAAATTTTTTTGAAAGGCATACGGTTTCCGGTAAAATATGATTTAACATTAATGAAAGATACTTTTCGTACCTTTCCAGTTAATACCGAGGATATATCGACCACTCATACAAAAATAAAAAGCAAGAAATTTAAGTGGTTTTTATTAATTTAATTATATTTAAATAACATAAAAGTAAAGAAAATGAAACGAAAAACATTTTGCAATTACTTGTCCGCGGAAAAAAAAAGTTTCCAGCTATATGCTGAAAAATGCAAAGAAATGGACACATTTGCGTGTATAAAAAATAAAAAATGATATCCAGTGCAAAATTAACAAAATCTCAGAACGGCTCGACATTTTGGAAAAAAGGTGAATTAAATTAATTAATAACTTAATATAGGAAATTCTAACGAACTCTCTATCCTATTCGGCAGATACCAGAAAAGCACGAGTGCTGGACGCAGCATAAAACCACCAGACAGTGCAAAGCAGAGATAATGAGATAGGACACTTGGAATTCGCCGCTTAAAAAATCGGTTTGACGTCTATTTTTTATGAGCTGTTGAATTCATGTACACTATACGTGAGCGCTACCATGTTGTTGTTCTTGTTTTCTGTCTTTCAGTATGTTGAAAAAATCAGCTGTTTCATGTTTCACAACGGACTCATTTAGTTATGAAATCAGCTTGGCTAGACGCAGTATCTTTTGAAACGGTTTCACTACTGGCATATCGATACCATCGGCGGCTACACACATTGGTTTCTCATTTGGTTTCGAAAGTCGTAAATATGTGATGCCAAAGTGTTTGTGAAATTTACTGAATATCCAAATGTTGGCCAGAGTGAGAGAAAATATGAACACGCTTTCGGCAAACTACGTTCTTCTTCTTTCGTTTGACAACTGCTGTGCGTGCAAAGAAACTGAGAACCAGGGTCTATTTTCGTTTCAAAAATTCTTTACACTCGATACCAGAGTGTAGACTTTTCTCTTTCTTCCTCATCTCTCTCACACGAATTAATTGAAACCGTTTCAAAAGATACCGCGTATAGACAAGGCCATTGGTTTTTAAAATATAACTTTCGCCATATATAAACAAAGGTGGTGAAGTTTCCCAAACCTAAAATGGTAAGTGCCAACGGATGTTTGACCCCCCAAGTGCATCTAACGATGTATAACAATACTTAATTTGCACAAATATTAGAAAACAAATGAAAAAATATAAATGTGACCATTCTGGAGTTATTAATCTTAATTTTTTTGTGAAAATTCGAACAACTATGCATTGACAGCCAAAAATTAGCACAACGCCTACTTTATACCAATTAAATATGTAAAATAAATCAACAAATACTATGTAAAACCTGAAAGTATAGATTTATTATAATTATAAGGAACTGGTAGATATATCATGTATATAATGTGAGCATAAACAAAAGTTTAATTTCTTAAATATATTTTTGACGTTTCGAAAAAACACCCATTAAAATCAACATTGCATGCGTGCATGCGATACTGCGGCGAAGTACACTTCGTGCGGCGAAGTACACATGAGAGGACAAAGCACACGATTTTGTGTGGCGAAGTACACATGAGAGGACAGCGCACACGTTTTTTTATCATAGGTTTAGTGAAATTTCAGCAAAATGCATGTGTGTTGAAACAGCGAATTCGAAGTGTCCTATCTCATTATCTCTGGTGCAAAGTATTGCTGAAGAAGGTGGTCTCGTCTGTTACCCGGATGACTGGTGAGGCTATTGACGACCTGCAACTGGAAGTGAAAGCGTTGTTTCCGTTGAGCACAATGGATGCGAACAAATAACATTTGTTCTCTTATTTTTAGAAAACATATTTCTATTCAATGAAAGGCTCGGCAGGGAGCCTGGAAAGCAACGTCAAACAGATTATAACCGACGAGCTCCTGTCGTACTGGAACGGAGTGTGGAAGAAGCGGGCGCTGAAAAAATGCAGAGTGTTCAATGAGATTTTATATGGTAATTATATAATAACTGATTTCTTATCTTTGTTTAACTATCACTTCTCTTAACGATAGATGTATTCAGTTCGTGTGGCCGAGTTAATTTCGAAAGTGAAATGAAGAAAATCATTGAGAAGTCACACAACAGAAACAAGCATAAAAAAAAAGTATGAGATATGCTTAGCATACGTTTTTTTCACAAAAAAACAAAGTATAAAACAAAACGCACTATATATTTACACATATGAGTTCTTGCATGTGAAAGAAAGGGATGCAAGATCACACATACACAAAAGTTTCGGGTAGATTTTTCCCAACGTTCTTAAGAATTTAATAGAAACTTTACCCGAGACGTCGGGTACACTTCCTTTGTACATCCCTAAGAGTGAAGATCTGTTTTCTGTGTCTTTTAGTTGCGCGTGTTTTCAGCCATCTTTGGTTTTCTTGGAAGTGGTCTTTTTTGGATAAGCAGAGTATTTGTGGTTCTGTCTGTGTTTTAAACTAATTTTGTCGCGTGGTTTATTATTATTTACAAGATCTGATTATTTCCTCTCGAAGGTTTTCTTGCATTTCTAAATAAGGTGAGTGACATATTTCTAAGTCGGCTGTATTGTTGTAGGGGAACGCCAGAAAGTGGCGGCCAGTAAGAGGTATAAGATGGAGGCCACTGGGGAGAACGGTGAATCCTCAGTGAGTATGGATGTGCATAACCAACCATCGATTGAACAACGCAAAAATATGGTAACCTTTAACCAACTACTGTACGACGACCACACTGTTGTACCTTACACGGTATACATATATCGATAAAATTGACGACGAAGGTAGAAGTGCAATAAATGTAATTGCATTGACAAAAACTTTGATAGATTTAGAAGTTGAAGGCATTAGGGAAAGAAGCAAAATTGGTTTCAACCGGTGCAAAGTATTGTTAAAAAGTGCCAAAACGGCGAATAATCTGTTTCTCAACTCCAATTTAAAAAATTTCAAGTTTTGGCTCTAATTTTTCCCCACTTTCTGTCCAAAACTGGGATAATTTTTAACATTCCTAGTAAAATTACAACGGAAGAGTTGATGAATGACTTAAGGTCATCTATTCCGATTCTGAAACTCATAAGAGTCATGAGAAAAGAGCATGGCTCAGATGAAAAAGTGCCAACCAATAGGGTAAAAATAGTTTTTAAAGGGCTGACAATTCCTAATGAGGTTGTATACGCCAATTACACTAAAATTAAAGTTACTCATTTTGTGCCATTTAGCCAATGTTATCATTGTTTTAGATTCAACCACTTTGCACTCCAATGTAGGCAAAAAGAAAAAAATTGCACGACATGCTTCCAGGTGCTTGATAAAAAAGCAGAATGTCTTCCAATAAAATGTGTCAATTGCCACAACCCACGTGTGCCTACTGTGAAGACGTGCCCTGCACGCGAAAAAACCTACACCATAAAAAAAATCATGACGATAGAAAATTTGTCCTTTAAGGAGGCGAATCTTAAATTCTCAAATGTTTTTCAAAACTCATTTTCCCCGCTTCTCGACACTGACGATCAATCGACATTCCCCATCCTACCAAATAGCAAAGGTGCCAGAGTTCACAACAACCGAAGCTGGTAGAAAAAGATATCAGCAGCGACAATATTTTGAACACAATTATGACGTATGTAACCAAAGCTTTGACAGATGTCAATTGCGCACATTTGTTAAATCCAAATATGAGAGACAGTCTCACTAACACTAGGGATCAGATAAATATATTCAATGCCGCTCAAGATATAAACCATCTTAGCAGGCGACCAAAACGATAAATTCAAATGAAGATTCTCCAATATAACATACAGAGCCTCAAGGCTAATAAAGATATACTAGAACTCTTTCTCAATAAAAATGAAATACACATAGCCATCTTGGCAGAAGTTTTTCACATAGACGACGAACAAGATTATTCTAAAATAAAGAATTTCACTGTAGCATATAAAAATAGAAAAGATAGATACGGGGGGGGGGGGGGGGGGGGTAGCACTTGCGATACACAACAACATCCGTTTCAAGAAAATACCTTTTAAATCAGTTTTAGACATCCTAATTGTTAAGACCACAAATCTTCAAAACAACCTCACGATTGCGGCCGGTATACTTCCCGTACTCAATCAGGTCCAGCACCTTTAGAACGGAATTAACCAAACTTGTGACTTTCTTAGAACAACAGCCAAATGTCCTGCTATGCGGAGATTTTAATGCAAGGCTACAAGATTACGGTGATAGACACAGCTCGGCAAGGGGCAGACAGTTAGGTGCCTTGATGGCGAACTCCAATTTTTTCAACTTAAATAATAAAAAACCGACCTTCATAAGATCCTTTACTGTCGCGGATAGCCAGGAGTCGATCCTGGATCTGTCGTTTTATAATTCAAACCTACACATTGACTGGTCAGTGCTGGATTGCCGTCTGGGGGGTAGCCACCACCTGCCGATCCTCATGAGCATTGAAAGTCTCAACATGCCTTTGAAAAACTTTCTATCAAAGAATAAACTTAACAAAAAATTAGCTACGTTGTCTCTGTCTGGCTCGGTGGGGGAAATCCTAACGCAATTCAATGAGGTGATCGACACGTCCACAATAGATTTGGCCCGGGCAAAGAACTTCGATCCCAAATCGTGGTGGAATGGTGATATACACAAACTATTTAGGCTAAAGATAGCTGCTCAAAAGAAATTCAACAGAACCAGAAGCTTTGACGATGCCAAAAGGCTTTTGGAGGCCACAAAGACCCTAAAAAAGGTGATTAAAGATGCCAAAAGTGCGGCGTTTGAGGAAAAAATAGAATCCTTTTCACATAACCCAAACCTTAAACTGTTCTTCAATTTTGCCAACAAATGCAAAAATAGAGGTAGAGAAAGTCAGGCACAGGCCTGGTGCCACGATAACAATGCACTCTTCTTAAACCATTTGAAAAGCCAAGTCAAAAATGCAACCGCGGTGGTAAAAAACAATCCCTTGATAGGAAAAAAAGTCAAACCCTTTAAATTTCATGAATTTGAGGCAGTACTTGAGAAAAAGAAAAAGCCATCGGCTGGAGGCGCCGATCGAGTAACATACTCGATGATTAGGGCACTATCGCTTGAATCGCTCAAGACCCTCTTTGGGTTTCTGAATAAGGCCTGGATGGAGGGTTGGATTCATCCCAGTTGGAGAATCAATAAAATATGCCCAATTCCGAAGCCAAACAAAGATTTAACTATTTTCACAAACTTCCGACCTATTGCATTGATCCCGGTTTTTCTCAAGCTGGTGAATCTTATGGTCAAAAGTAGATTGGTAGACACTCTTGACAGCAACAAAATTCTGGCTAATCGTTCTTATGCTTACAGAAAGGCTCTATCTACGAGTATCTGTATTAACGAAATAACTCAATGCATTTCTGATGCTAGACAGAATAAACAAGTAGTAATTGTGGCTGTGATGGACATCGAAAAAGCGTATGATTGTGTGGATATTCATAAACTTGATGGTATCTTGACTAGCCTTTCCTGCCCGGACGACATACGCTGCTGGATCTCCAACTTTCTCAGGGACAGAACCCTGATGCTTGGAAAGAGCAAAATTTCCATTAACAATGGCCTGCCTCAAGGTAGCTGTCTAAGTCCAACTCTGTTTAATATATACACCACCAAGTTACACTCACTGCAGAATAAAAGCACAAACATTTTCCAATATGCGGATGATTTTTTGTTTTCCTCTTGTCACGAGGACTTTGACAGGGCCGTATTAAACTTAAATGTTCAATTTAACAGGTTCCACACAATTTTGAAGGAGCTAAATCTCGATATAAACCTGGAGAAATCAAAGGTTGTGTACATGGCAAAAGGTGCTAGAAAAATACCTACAGTGACACATATTCGTATAAACGCACTCTTAATTTTCACTTTGCTACCTTCTCTCTTTTTTATCAATGCATAACTTAAAACAAATTCCAACTCATATTGTTTACTAAACTAATAGAAATAGGTATTGAGTGCAAAAACCTGTTTTCGTTGTTGTTGTTATATATAAATCATTGCAGTTTAAATATTTTACTAAAACGTGCATATTCGTTTAAACGCACCTGAACAAAGAGATCGAAAAAATATTAGTGAGTAAAAAAAATAAGTATTTGGTTGCATTTAATTGACAATTGGTAAGTTTTGTTTAATTTAAATGTAAAATTATTTTTTTAACGATATGTTTTTAAGATTTTATCAAAATGCCAAAGGGAAAATACCTCAGTGACACAGAAAAAGTACAAATCAACCTGTACCATAAAGAGGGTTATTCAAATCGGGAAATTGGGCGGAGAATTGGAAGATCAGAAGCAGTTGTGCGCTCTTTTTTAAAAAACGATGAAAATTATGGAGTAAAAAAACCCACAAAAGGCAATCGAAAACTGAGTATTCGCCAAATAAATCAGATTAGAAAGGAAGCCACCACAAATTTTTTGAACTCAACTCAAATAAAAAAAAAATTAGATCTTCCAGTGACAACGAAGCACATTGCACACATTTTACGTAACTCAGATAATGTTAAATGGAAAAAACCGGTGAGCAAGCCTGTGTTGAAGCCGCATCACAAAAAAGCGCGCTTAGACTTCGCCCAAAAACACATGCAGTGGTCAACTGAGTGGGACAATGTTGTGTTTTCCGACGAAAAAAAATTCAACTTAGATGGCCCAGACTCTTACAGTTGTTATTGGCATGATGTGCGGAACAAAGACGTACGTATGTCAAAAAGAAACTTTGGTGGTGGCAGCGTTATGGTGTGGGCGGCATTTTCATCGAGAGGTAAAGCAAATATTTGCTTTGTGCCGCCCAAAATGAATTCAAAAATATACACGGAATTGTTGGATGATGCTCTCATTTCATTTTTGGATGATAAAATGGATGAAGACAGCATTTTTCAACAGGATAACGCGGCCATTCACGTTTCTAAAGAGTCTTTGAAATGGTTTGAAGAGCACACTTATGAAATGGCCTGCATGCAGTCCCGATTTGAATCCGGTGGAGAACCTTTGGGGGTGCATGTCACGCCAAATCTATGGACAAAAATCCCAAGGACACCTTTACAAAACTGTGCTAGAGCTGAAGTTGGCCATTAAGGAAGCTTGGGAAGATTTGGATCGTCAGTTGCAGCAAAATTTAGTTAAGTCGATGCCAAATCGTATATTTAAAGTAATAAACAAAAATGGTGGACCAATTAATTATTGAAAATCAAATAAACATATTCCTATGGAAAATTAAGTTGATGCGTTTAAACGAATATGCACGTGTTTTTAGTAAAATATTTAAAGTGCAATGATTTATATATAACAACAACAACGAAAACAGTTTTTTACACTCAATACCAATTTCTGTTAGTTTAGTAAACAATATGAGTTGGAATTTGTTTTAAGTTATGCATTGATAAAAAAGAGAGAAGGTAGCAAAGTGAAAATTAAGAGTGCGTTTATACGAATATGTGTCACTGTATAGTATACATAAATAATCAGCAACTTTCTCATGACAAAACTTTCAAATTTCTGGGTAGACATTTCAAAAACAGTCTAACCTTGAATGAACATTTTCTGAATACCTTTCCTGAAACTACAAAGGCAGTAAATGCGGTAAAAATGGTCACTGCAGTGAGAAATGGTTTAAACCCAAAGACGGCAATCAATCTAACCAGATCACTTGTTTTCTCAAAGATAGAGTATTCGCGCACTTCTATGGCACACATGCCAAAATACATTGTTACAAAAATAACGAGTTTCCAAAACAATCTGCTAAGGCGTTGTCTGGGACTAACCCCCATGGCTCCGGTTTTTGCTATGTATGCCCTGGCGGGCCTGCTCCCTCCGAAAGAGAGATCATTGTACCTGGCGGCGAAAGAACTGCTCAAGATAAAATTTTTCAACCCTGACATTTTTGCTAAATTAAACCTGCTGGAAAACCAAAAGTCCAGTTAGAATTTTACTTTCGCAAGTTTTAGGTCAGTTTTTGAGAGGCTGGAGGACAGAGTTATCTTTCCGCCAGACGCTGTGTATCCGGACAATCTAAAAGTTGTCCTCAGACCCTGCAGTGTTAACAGAAACACCCCGGTGACGGTTATCAAACAAATCTACACAAGAATACTGCAGGAATACAAACAAAAGAACTTTTCCATTTGGGCGACGGACGCGGCCATTTTTGATGAGGAGTCGGACGTGGCGGTCTGTAATTGCGTGAAGGATATGAACTTTCTTTTCTCAATCAAGGAGAGAGTGTCGTCTCTAACGGGAGAACTTATGGCAATTCACCAAGCCATCAAGATTATTAGGGAAGACAAACTATAAAGGGTGGTTATTTTCACGGATAGCTTGAATGCTTGTCTGGCTCTCAGAAAACTCAGAAGCGACAATGCGCTGGCGCAAAACATTGTAAAGGCAGTTATCCTCACCCAATTATTAGGATCCTGTAGAGCCCGGCTCATGTAGGGTTGAGTTTCAATGAACAGGCAGATTTCTTCGCCAAACAGGCAGCCGTTAACGGGTGTCCCATAAACATAAGATATTCGCTTAAAGAGGCTTGTAGTAAGGTGCACAGCACGCTCTTAACACAGTGGGCTCATCTATACAAATCACAGGTGGTTGGAAGCAATGGTGTTTTTGCGAAAGTGTTTCCTTCGCTGCCTTCAAATTTCTGGTTCAAATCTTCTAAACTGACTACACATGACATTAAACTAATAAATCGGTTGCTAACAGGTTACCTATATAATAAAGCCTACCTCCACAAGATAAATATAGCCGACAGTGATTTATGTGACTTATGCAATGTAACGGAGGATAATAATCATTTGATTTTTGCATGTCTCAAATATCAGGCTTTCACAGCCAAATTCAATTTTTGCAAACAGTACAGCGACCTAACTACTCTGCTAAAGACACTTGATTTAAACGTTTTAAAAGAAGTATTAGAATTCTTAAAAGTATCGAACATAGATATCATTCATTTATGTAAATTAATAAACAGTTTCATTTTAATAAAAATGTGGTTTATTTCAGCAACTAAATATTTTATTTTATAATTAAATAGTTTTTATCACTGGTTTAATTATATTTTCATGGTTATTCATTTTATTGCAATTTTAATTTATATCAAATGAACTGGAATGAAATTTTAATTGAGAAGTTTTCATTTCCGCTTGCAGCAGCAGCAGCACCACTTCCGGTACATCGATCAAGAGCACCAGCACGGGTTCGATTCGATATGGGCTTAAATAAAGCGCCTGTCGACCCCACCAATGTTGTTGTTGTTGTTGCTGCAGTTGTTATTTTTCGTGCTGACCCCAACAACAACAACAACTTTTGTTGATCTCTTGTCGTTCCAGAGTTATAGCCCTTTAAAGTTGAAAAAGATCAGGCCTGTATCTCCTAAACCTTACAAGGTACCTGTATGTTATTGGTATTGCTGGAAAGGTAATTGAATTATCTGTCATTTATGTAAAATAATATTTTGTCGAAAACCGTTCAGTTTTGGAGAAAAATGAAAATTTAGATTTTTCATACTATTTTTTTCCATTCATTAATTTTTTTCTAAGTATAATGTATAACTAACCCACATAATTATGCCAATAATAAGAAAGTACAGCCATTTACCTTTTTATAGACGTATATATCTTTGGAATCAGTGTAGGATCTCAGGAGAAAACGCATATTTGATAATTGCAATCAGGTACTCTCATAAAAATTTTTCGCCTGCGGCGCTACATCACTCTTCCCCCCTTAAAAGGTAACTATTATTATTAACAACCTCGAATATACTTCGTCGCAGGATATGACAAAAAAAAAATATTTGCTCTAAAAAGTGCACATTTCAACCAAAGTTATCTTTGAACCAAATTTATCTCTTTTTCTATGACTTTCGTTGCCCTGAAAAGGACAGATTTTGTTTCTACTGTTTATAGTATGTCGTCCTCCGACATATCTGAGTCTATACAATGTTTTTCACCGGACGGATTGTATAGCTCGCTCGCATATTTAAAAAACTCTGCTAACACATTGACATTGTTGCTGCTGCATTGCCTCTTAAATATGAATTAATAAATTCACTAATAAAATTCAAAAAAGTGCTGACATACTTACGCGATTGTGATTTGAAAAATACGTTTCTAAGATCCTGGACTGACCGCAATGAAAAAAACATGTTTCGAAAGCTAAAAGCCTCTACTTTCTTATTATTGGCATAATTATGTGGGTTAGTTATACCACAGAATAAATAGTATACAGAAGTTGCATCTCATACAAAGCAAATTTTGTTCTAGGGTTCCAATATTGGCACCCTATTGAACAGAGAGTAATCGTGCAATCGTTTTTCTCTCGGCTATTCACATATACACGACAGCACTCGTCGTTTTTTCACACCGACATTAGCGATCGTTCCTTTAAAGAGCAGTCAGTCGACGTCAAAGACTAAAAGACTGGAAACTCTTCCACTACACTCAAAAATCGTAAAATCAAAAAACATGTACACTATACGTGTAATTTCGCATTGAATTGTTGTTGCCCGTTTGGTGAAGTTGAGAAAAAATTCGTTCACATGGCAACGGGTGGAGATGCCAATCTGCTAACAATATTTAATTCAATTTAATTAATAATAAAATGGTGAATAATTATATTTTAAGAATTTTTTATCGCAAATTGTGGGAAAGAGGTATACGTTATTTCTCATAAGAATTATAAGAACAACAACAATTTTTGTCCAGCTCATATAGTTTTGAAGTTACAGCCCTTTGAAATTTGAAAGTTTCACGTCTATTTCTCCTAACCTTATTGAAATACCTATTTGTTATTATTATCGTCGAATCGAATTACCTTTTATTTATGCCAACTAATATATAATTTTTTGGGGTAACTGTTACTTTTAGAGAAAAATAAAATTTAAGATTTTTTATATAATTTTTTCTATTCAATAATTGTTTTCTGAATAAAATGTATTGTTAACCTATAAATTATCGCAAAAGTGAGAAATTATAATCTCTTACCTTTCTATATATATATATATGTATATATATATATATCATCATGATCGGTGCAATATTTTAGGAGAAAACCAATAATAACACTAAAAAAATACCAATTTGTATCAAACATTATTAAAACAAAGAAACGCGTGCCAAATATAAAATTGATACTTAGTAATTTGTAAAAAAAAGGTGCCTGTAAGGATTTTGAACATATTCTATACAATTAATTAAGTGGACATTAAAGTGAATGTGCTCATTTTTTGCTGTGAAAATTCCGTCTAAAACGCAATTTTCTAGACACAAATATCACCTCATTTGTTTTGTGTACGTAAAGACCCCGGGGTTTTATGTAAACAAAAATTTCCCAGCAATTGTTGTTGCATTGATCTTCGTGGCACGCACACATTCATAGCATTTTCAAGAGTTTCCAGTCTTGTAGTCTTTGGTCGACGTACAAACTTCAAACAAGCAACATCGTACTTCGCTTTTTTATGTATGCACTGTGAAAAATATTTAATAAGGAATGGGAGAATCACTTTTTGTTTTTTGAAAATAATTTAGGCGAAACACAATGTCTGATTTGTTGATCAATATTAACTACAATATCATTCCCATTAATGTTTATGGTTATTTTTCCTTTTTTTTAATGGTGCCCCGCCCGTGCTTCCATCTTCTCAGTGTACCTCAGAAAGAGATTTCTTTCGCAAAACAAGTTCTCTCGAAGCTTCACATGTTTTTTGATCTTCCCCTCAGCTCTTCCGCCCGTAGGAAGTTTGAGTTAATAAAAAAGAATTGCTTGGGATTTGAACCAGTACGAAAAGAATCATATGATTCTGCTCATGGATGAAATGGCGTTTAGAAGGGAATTGCGATGCAATTCCAAACTAGATTTAGTGGATGGGTTTGAGAAAAATGCGGTTGAAGGGACAAACCAATCAATGTTTTCCAACTGGGCGCTTACATTTAATTATTGTGTTTCCAAAAATGGACTTTCTGCCAATATACTAAAAAAGATCATTTTACGAAATTTAACATTTTTGAACAGTTTTGGCATCATAGTTAAAGTTGTAACTTGTAACCAAATGTCCTCTAACAGGAATTGGGAGATACTTTCGAAATACCCTATTTTGTGTATAATGACAGTAAAATTTTCTTTCAAAATGAAATACCGCCGCTGTTGATTCAAAGTGCCGGCAATATTTAATTTTTCTCTAGTAATTTTTTACTAGAGCACTACAATTAACCAGTAACTCCTGTTAATACTGCACATAGCTATGCAATGTAAAATATAAAACTTTCAAGGGAAGAAAACCAAAATACAGAAATCAAAAGCTTGAAACAAAATTTTATCAACACCACGTTAATTCACGACGCAGTCTAGCAAAACAGATGTACGCACACATAAACGTTTTATGCTTGCTCTCTCGTTGCTTCTCTTTGTTCACGTTTGCTCTCTCGTTATTTGATCTCCCGTCAATTGTTCCGACCGCACCATAAACCGAAAAAGCATCAAAGGCCGAGATGCGACTTCTGTATACTATTTATTCTGTGGTTATACATTATACTTAGAAAAAAAATAATGAATGGAAAAAAATAGTATGAAAAATCTAAATTTTCATTTTTCTCCAAAACTGAACGGTTTTCGACAAAATATTATTTTACATAAATGACAGATAATTCAATTACCTTTCCAGCAATATCAATAACATATAGGTACCTTGTAAGGTTTAGGAGATACAGGCCTGATCTTTTTCAACTTTAAAGGGCTATAACTCTGGAACGACAAGAGATCAACAAAAGTTGTTGTTGTTGTTGGGGTCAGCACCAAAAGCAACAACAACAACAACATCGGTGGGGTCTACAAGCGCTTCATCTGTTCCGTAATAAAATGCCAAGAAGTCAGCTGACTTCAAAATTTTTGATGACCATATAATCCAAGGATTGTTCAAAGAACTACCCTGCAAAGGATCACATTCCAAAAAAAAGACGTCGGGTAAAGCTACCAAGTAATTAACCGGTTAATTACCCGGTAGCTGTCTTGCAGGCTATCATGTATTGTTTTTCCAGGCATGTCTTCACAATCTGCGTAAAATGAGTTAAGTTATTTGTGTTTTTAGTAAAATTACACTCAGTTTTACCATACCATAGGTTCGTGCATTAGAGGTCTCAAATAATTTCCATTCCAGATATCGTCTGTTGCTTTAATCAGCTTACTTAGCGGCTTATTTAAACAGTTTGCTCATATTGTAAACAATAAAAAAAACTCTCAACAATTTTTTATTTGCTGGGATGTTACATTGCAATCAGTTTGCCAGGAATCTGTCAAAAATAGTATCAGAGCTATGCGTAGTATTTCATACCGATATGCACGAAAAATAATAAGCAATCGCAGCCAACGAAGTAAATTTTTACTTCGATGGAATTGGTTGCAGATATAAAGAGTTGCTTTGCGCAATTATTTTCTCCCAAAATTACTTTTTCTGGTAAAAGTGGATCTTTTTTACTCCAAAATGTGCACACTTTTTTATTACGCCACACAACAACACCGTTTTGATTGAAATTTGGAGGTGTCGACGGCAAATTTTTTGATTGCGGATTCCGTAGTTCATCGGCTCTCTTCCTCTCACGGATGAACTTGGCGTTGACAGTTTTGTACAGAAAACAAAAACAAAGAACAAACTGAAACAATCAAAAAATTGCAATGTAACATGGCACTTGTTCTTACTATATGATGATTGAAAAATTTGGCATAAATTTACTCTATTGACGCAGCTCCGATTTTTTTTTTGGGTTTTGTTTTTATCGTTTGTAATTGGAGTTCCCAACAACAACATACGTTGCTGTTGCTCTCATCTGGTCTCCGAGTTATGGCCTTTTAACAACATCTGTTGCTGTTGCTCTCATCTGGTTTCCGAGTTGTGGCCTTTTAAAGTTTGAAAATTACTGACTTGTATCTTCTAAACTTCACAAGACTTCACTTCGTTTGTAATTGGAGTTCCCAACAAAAACATCCGTTGCTGTTGCTCTCATCTGGTTTCCGAGTTATGGCCTTTTAACAACATCTGTTGCTCTCATCTGGTTTCCGAGTTGTGGCCTTTTAAAGTTTGAAAATTACTGATATGTATCTTCTAAACTTCACAAGATACCTACATGTTACTGGTATCATCTTCACTTTCTATTATTTTTCCTGTGTGGACTTCAACAATATCATTTGCGTTGATATTATACGGTTTCCGAGTTATAGACCCTTGAAGTTTAAAAATTTTAGACTTATATCTCTTAAACCATTCAAGATTCGAACGATATTCTTAGCGTTGTAATGGGTTTTAAATTATCGTTTATGTAAACAATATTTTATCGAAAGCCGTGTAGTTGTGGACAAAATTCAAGTTTCAAATTTGTACTTTCCATCGTTTTCCATTCATTAATTTTTTTCTGAGTAAAATTTATTATTCAGGCAAAGTAACTTTCGAGCTGCCTGCGACCGACCAAACCAGTTTTCTTATATTGTATGTAATTTTGGGGGAACAGATTTAAATCAAATTTTGTTGTGGTCTTTGTTGTTCTTGTTATTTTACACGTTAATTACAGTAAGAACAAATTTCTTTCAGCTCTCTTTTGTTGTCAGAGTTATAGCCCCTTGAAATATGAAATTTCGTATCCGTATCTCCTTAGCTAATTAAGATACTTCTATGCTATTGCTTAAAGTCCTTCACCGATGCTGGTAATAAAAATATGCTTAGAAAGATAAGAAACTCTTCTTTCTTGGCATTGATATAATTGTATTGATTAGTTATACATTTTACTTAGAAAAAGTTAATTAATTGCAAACAGTAACACTAAAAGCCTTTAATCTAATTTGATCTCCAACATTAATCTCAAACACTAAGAATTTTCCGATAAAATATTATTTCATATAAATGAAAGACAAATTAAATACCTCTCCAATTATATCAATAACATGTAGCTATCTGATATAGTTAAGGAGATACAGACACGAAGTCTTTATTTGTCAAGGGCCTATAACTCTGAAACCAAAAGAGAGAGAACAAATTTTATTGCTGTTGTAATTACCATATAAAAGAGCAACAGCAGCAAAAACAAAAACAAAGTTGGCATTTTGTACGGATGTAAGTTTAAGAATTCTTTGATTGTTTGATTGATTTCACTCACTGAAATTTTCAAACTTGAAAGAGCAATAACTCTGGAAATATTTTAAATTTATGAGAGCAATAAAATTTGTTGTTGTTGTTGGACGCAGCACGAATCACTGAATGGTTTTACAATCAATGAAATTTTTACGAAATGACGCAACGCTATGCTGAACACTTGCACTCTGAACAAGCCTTGACGCGACGCTGACGCTGTACAATGCCACTCTGAACAAGCCTTAAGAAGCAATCAATATTTTCGGTGATATTTTTAAGTTAGTTTAAAATTCATATGGACATATTTTTTAAAGTTTTGAGTGGAGTTTAATAAATGGTTTATACGTTTTAAAATATATCATTTAAAAATTTAAGTACGCCTTCGTATATTTCTCAAGTTTTACTGTCGACTTCAAATAGATACTACACATGAAATAGGATTTTGTTAATAAAACTGCGTAAATAGTTCATGGAAAATGACAGAAGATGAACTTTCACATAAACTTGGAAAACTTGAGATTACTCCGTTACGACGATCGTTGCAGTTAGCTGATATGCTTTCACCAATTACCACAAATCCGTTTTTCTATGATACTTCAGGCATAAAATGTCCTTTATCCAAGCAATATAAGAATGAAGAAATATATGGGAAGGAAGAATGCCTTTACAAGCATTTATTACAACCTGTAGCAACTATATGCAATGTCCACGTAAATTTTTGCCCTGATAACGTTTGGAACGTGGAAAGTTTAAAATCGACTTCATTGAATTCGTTGTCCTCTGATACTGACGCGTCGCTATTGACACGACCTATAAGAGTTGGTAAACGTGCACTAAAAAAAAGAATTCATACGAAATTTGTGTTGAGGGAACCTATTTTACGAGCTTTACAGACCTGTTTACAAATACAAAGCACTGCTAGAAGAAAAAAAATTACGACAAACAGTCCTTTCAGAGAATGTGGATTTTGTGTTAATCATTATTTCGATTGCTATAAAAAAGCAACAGACTTTCCTGATTTAATAACTGAGTGTCAGATTATGTTGCAGGAGAATGTCACGTACAATGGTAATACTAGTATTTTCTTCAAAAATTTTGGAAAGTTTACTACTATGCCAGGTTCAGGTGTAAGGAAGAACGTTTTTTTAACCTTGAACGGTAGCAAACTACAGGACACTATATCGTGTGTAAAATCAAATTGTTGCATAAATCGCAAGACGTCATCTCGTGCAAGTATTTCTTGTTCTCAGAAAAGCGTTTTTACTGATCAATGTGAACATTCCAATATGTTAAAAACACAACATAAGGATGTCAAAGACGTAACCGATGATGTCACAATCAATGAATTGGCCAGCTACTTTGATACTTTAGTACATATTCCCAAGAAAATGTCATCAATGGCTGAAATGATGTATATTTGACCATATTATATATTTAAATGTCATCAATGGCTGAAATGATGTATATTTGACCACATTATACATTTATAATTGTATTTGATTTGGATTTGAGATCATAAATCTGAATTTAAGTAAATCTTGTTCTTACATAAAGCACTAATAAATAAATAAATAGAGTGCGCCAATACTATTTAAATGTACTATTTTTTTGATTAAAATTGAATTTGAATTTGAAAAAAGCATATACATACATATAATCGTTTAATTAAAAAACTCTTGATTATATTATATGTATATCAATCAAGTATGATTTGGCATTCCGCCCAACGCACAGTGAGAGGAAATTTTCGTAAAAAGTGGTAATTAAGTATTTTTATGAAGTTTTTGAAGTCATCTACTCATTTGGGCTACTGTCGTTAATAGCAAATATTTGTATAATTTCGATTGTTTTTATACCCTACACACGAAGTGAATAGGGTATATTCACTTACTGCTTCCGTTTGTAACGCATTAAAGGAGGCGTGACAGGTATAGAAAAGTATATATGTTCTTGATCAGCGTGACCTCCTGAGTCGATTTAGCCATGTCCGTCCGTCTGTCTGTTTGTGGAAATCACGATTACAAGAGAACGAATAGAGATATCTTCATCAAACTTGGCATGAATATTGACTATCATTAGAAACTCATCGCTATTGAAAATGGGCAAAATTGGACCATAGCCACGCCTACTTTTTATACTGAATATAAATTAAATATAAAATTAAAATAAATTAAATATAAAATAAATGAAATGAACTTCGGCCAGGCCGAAGTCAACACTCTTTCTGGTTTTTTTTTACTTTACATGAAAAAGTATACATTTTTGAGTCTTAAAACCGATCATACAACCATAATGCAAAAACCAAATACAAAAAATTTAAAAATTTTAGGAGATTTATCTGCGCGTTATATCAACAACTATCAAGTGGTTCAAAGGCATACAGAATCTGTATTACCGTTGCATTTTATTGTGCATTATACCTTATATTGATAATAAATGTATGCTTCCATATTTTACCCAGTATTGCTCATTTCTCATATTTATATTGACATAAATTAGTAGTTGTGAAAATTTGTTGTTCATTTGTTCTCTTATATGTTTGAACATTATTTACTTGAACATTATATATTTTAAACATAGTTGATCTATCTGAGGGACACAACTTCCCTTTTGGCACCTACTGTTTGTATATTTTGAAATACACTGTTCTTGTAAAGCGTCACGTCAAAAGGCACGGCAGGACAATCAGTACCTCAGATATTGAAATAATAAAATGTACTTATGTACTCAGATTATAAGTAATAGAAGAAGATAATTTCGGCACTTTTTTATTAGAAAATATTGCAGTACATTCTCCATCAGCCATTGACTGGATGCAAATCAATTCATGGTTCATGCCTAGAACACAAAACACTAAACACATTTGTCTCTGTATCTTTTGCTTAGAACACGCACACAATTGGGCCTCGCGCACAAAAAACAAAATCTGTCATTTCTGTCAATTCTCTTGTGTAAACAATTTGAATATATACAGAAGCAGAAGAAGGCTTGTGCACAAAAGCTGTCAAAATAGAAATAGAGCACGGACATGCGTTTCTTTATCTAAACACAAATGTTCGTAGATAACTTATTTTTTTCTTGAATCCTATAAGAGCCTGTGTAAATTTGACAGTTGATTTTGTGTTTAGTGTTTTGTTCGTCCAATTGTGTTCAAGCATAGAGAAAGAATAACAAGAGGGGGAATCTTGAACAAAAATATTTTCCATGGTCGATCCAGTACTGGATCGAGTTTTTACTCAATGCTGAGTGTTTCGCGCTCTTCTCTTTTGCTATTGGCTGCTCTGAGCATTTGTTTCCTATCCACTACTGAATCGTTGATACATTACTCAATGCTTCGCTCTCTTGCCTTTGTTTACCTTCGTTTGTGTGTTTGCACTGATGCTCTCAGAATTCGTTCGTTCGTAAGAAGAGTTGAGCGATGGAATCTTGTATGTCAAAGGATGTGAGAATGAATCGGTTGATCAATTTCTGGATAAAACCAGGGGTTGAGGGAACAAGGGAATTTGACTTCTTTACGTCTGTCGGTCTATTAAGCTTGGATTTTTTTCGCCCTATTATTCTTCGCTTATTAAAGGAATTTTGTTTTTTTATAACATTTTGCCTTAATCAACTGGCTTAATCAACTGTTTAGTATTTTAAATTAGGTCTGTTATTAAATTAGATTATTGTTAATTGTTATTTTGTATATTTAAGATTATAATATAATTGTTGCACCAATATTTCGTTTTATTGACAGCCCATAGGCAATGCTTCCTTAATAGAACTGAAATCATAAATATTAAAAATTTTAGTGTTTAATAATTTTAATAATGGTTTTGGACACTACAATAACAAGGTAAATTCATACATGATACAGAAGCACTTCAGTTGTTAGTACAAAATAACAAACACAAAGTCGATCTTCCGATTCCTTCGTTTAACGTGTTCAATTTGTTGATATGCCGACTAAATAAATCTGCTGCCCATACAAATTCTTCAACAGCACACTATGCTCGGAACGTAGATCATGCCAGCGCGTTACAAAGCTTGGGCATCGAACAAGAAGCAGAACAAAGCTTCGAAAAGCAAAATTTCTTTCAAAAACCATAAATTGCAAATTTTAAAACGATTTCAGGCGGACGGACGGCTGCACATGGTTTGTTTGTGTAAGAGAAGCAAAAGAAGACGAATCGCAACGTTCTTCTCATCGCCCGCTGTACTCCACAAATTGATCGATTCTTTCTTTCACACTTTACTTGGCATACGGGAGTTGGATCGATCTCTTCTTACGCATGTTCGCTTGCATTGTTAGTGCAAAATAACAGAAGCCAAGACGATTTTCCGCTCCCTTCATACTCATTAAAATGATCTTTCGAACCCCTCACTCATTAGAAGATCATTAAATTTTGCTTTGTTATCACCGCTGAGAAAATTACACACTGACTCACAAAACAATGCATAGTAGATCCGAATAATGAGAGAAAGACACAAAGCAAAAATTGAGAAAGTGAAATCGCGTGCTCTCTGCTTGTTGATTCATTTCGCACTCATTGCGCTTCTTCGTTTCCCTTGCGGACCGACCGCTTCCATGTCGCCGATGAGTACATTTGGCTGATTCGGCCTCTTGTTATTCTTTCTCTATGGTTCAAGGCATTAATGGTTGGGTAGTAACGCGCCCCCTTCCTGCAAATGGTTGTCACGAGCACGTGCGTGCATTTAGCAACGATTTAGGGTGGTTTATATATTATCGTTGCTGAGTGGAACATAAATATGATGATTTTTACAAAAAATTATTAAAAATAAACGAAAATTCCAATAAAAAAACGTGTTATGAGTTTTTGAAGGAAAAATTATGGTATGTCTCCCCTGATAAGTTGTAAAAATTTTGAAATTCTGTAAACGAAGATATTTGGAATATCGTAGCAGAGGATTTGTGGAATTCAACACAAAATCGCCGTTGCTGAATTATTTATACATTTCTGACGGAACAACACCCAGCCTATCCTAAAGAGCGTATTTTTAGCAATTTTTTGATAACAAGATCAGTACACTAGCTCGTCAATTTTCTGAGATATTGCTGATTATGCCCTCTGGAGATCAAGCGCTGGTGCTCGGAATTGTAGCGCACCGACATCCCTAAACCATATGTCATTTTGAAGTGCACACTAACAGCAAATGTTACAAAAAAGCAAAAACAAACAGTGTAGGAGTTACGCTTATTTATATATTCCCAGAAATTCCCCAGTGAAATTTACACTAAGTTCAGGCGCCGTTGCTGGCGAAGTTATATATTTCTGCCAGAACGGCACCTATGCTATCTCAAAGAGGACATTTCCCGGAACTTTGAGTGCAAAAATTATTACCCTATCTAATGTAGTTCCGGAGAAAATCCAGATTCCATTCTGATTTTTCGGGATTTTTCAGGCGCCGTTGCTGGCCACATAGGAACACTTGCCGACAATGACAACCCGAAATCTGGAAAGCTAACGTTTTTCCAAAACTTTTGATACCTCAACGAGGGGTGTACCTAGAATAGTGCCTGAGAAAATTGAAAATGAAAATATGTTATCTTATGTACACATTTTACTACAGAGTGTTTTTCTTGGAAAACGTAAAATGAAAACAAAGTAGATGTTAGAAATATATAATAATTAATGCCCTTTTTTAAGTATTAGGACTAATTTCGCTAACATGACAGTTGTGGGGTATCAAAGGGGACACCTTCAGAAACTTTTTGACACCAAGATCTTGGAAATCGGACATGTCGTTTTCATCCAAATCAACTGCAAAATTAGGTGATATTCCAATGTGGTCAGGAACCGTTGCTGGTATATTTATGCATTTCTGACGGGATGAAACCTATTCTATCTGGAAGAGGATATTGCTCCGCAATTTTGAGTGCAAAAAAGAGTACCCTATCCAGTGTAGTTCCGGAGATAATCCCGATTTCATACCAGATTATCCTCCAGATTTTGTTCAGGACCCGTTGCTGGGTAAGTTATATATTTCTGACGGAACGGCACCTATGCTATCTCAAAGAGGACATTTCTCCGGAAATTTGAGTACAAAAATCAATACCCTATCTAATGTAGTTCCGGAGAAAATCCAGATTCCATTCTGCTTTTTCCAGATTTTTCAGGCGCCGTTGCTAGCCACTTAGGAACACTTGCCTAAAATGACAACCCGAAATCTGGAAAGCTAACAGTTTTCCAAAACTTTTGATACCTCAACGAGGTCTGTACCTAGAATAGTGCCTGAGAAAGTTGAAAATGAAAATATGTTATCTTATGTTCACATTTTACTACAGAGTGTGTTTTTCTTGGAAAAACGTAAAATGAAAACAAAGTGGATGTTAGAAATATATAATAATTAATGCCTTTTTTTAAGTATTAGGACTAATTTCGCTAACATGACAGTTGTGTGGTATCAAAGGGGACACCTTTAGAAACTTTTTGACACCAATCTTGGAAATCGGACATGTCGTTTTCATCCAAATCTACTTCAAAATTAGGTGATATTCCAATGTGGTCAGGAACCGTTGCTGGTATATTTATACATTTCTGACGGGATGAAACCTATGCTATCTGGAAGAGGATATTGCTCCGCAATTTTGAGTGCAAAAAACAGTACCCTATCCAGTGTAGTTCCGGAGATAATCCCGATTTCATACCAGATTATCCTCCAGATTGTGTTCAGGCGCCGCTGCTGGCTAAGTTATATATTTCTGACGAAACGGCACCTATGCTATCTCAAAGAGGACATTTCTCCGGAACTTCTCCGGAGTACAAAAATGATTACCCTATCTAATGTAGTTCCGGAGATAATCCAGATTCCATACCAGATTATCCTCCAGATTATGTTCAGGCGCCGTTGCTGGCGAAGTTATATATTTCTGAAGGAACGGCACCTTTGCTATCTCAAATAGGACATTTCTCCGGAACTTTGAGTATAAAAATAATTACCCTATCCAGTGTAGTTCCGGAGATAATCCAGATTTCATACCAGATTATCCTCCAGATTGTGTTCAGGCGCCGTTGCTGGCTAAGTTATATATTTCTGACGGAACGGCACCTATGCTATCTCAAAGAGGACATTTCTCCGGAACTTTGAGTACAAAAATGATTACCCTATCTAATGTAGCACTAACAATTCCGAGCACCAGCGCTTGATCTCCAGAGGGCATAATCAGCAATATCTCGGAAAATTGACGAACTAGTGTACTGATCTTGGTATCAAAAAATTGCTAAAAATACGCTCTTTAGGATAGGCTGGGTGTTGTTCCGTCAGAAATGTTTAAATAATTCAGCAACGGCGATTTTGTGTTGAATTCCACAAATCCTCTGCTACGATATTCCAAATATCATCGTTTACAGAATTTCAAAATTTTTACAACTTATCAGGGGAGACATACCATAATTTTTCCTTCAAAAACTCATAACACGTTTTTTTATTGGAATTTTCGTTTATTTTTAATAATTTTTTGTAAAAATCATCATATTTATGTTCCACTCAGCAACGATAATATATAAACCACCCTAAATCGTTGCTAATTTTCGTTGCTAAATGCACGCCCAGAGATAATGAGATAGGACACTTCGAATTCGCCGCTTAAAAAATCGGTTTGACGTCTATTTTTTATGAGCTGTTGAATTCATGTACACTATACGTGAGCGCTACCATGTTGTTGTTTGTTTTCTGTCTTTCAGTATGTTGAAAAAATCAGCTGTTTCATGTTTCACCACGGACTCATTTAGTTATGAAATCTGCTTGGCTAGACGCAGTATCTTTTGAAACGGTTTCACTACTCGTATAGCGATACCATTGGTGGCTACACACACTGGTTTCTCATTTGGTTTCAAAAGTCGTAAATATGTGATGCCAAAGTGTTTGTGAAATTTACTGAATATCCAAATGTTGGCCAGAGTGAGAGAAAATATGAACACGCTTTCGGCAAACTACGTTGCTCTTCTTTCGTTTGACAACTGCTGTGCGTGCAAAGAAACTGAGAACCAGGGTCTATTTTCGTTTCAAAAATTCTTAACACTCGATACCAGAGTATAGACTCTTCTCTTTCTTCCTCATCTCTCTCACACGAACTGAGTGAAACCGTTTCAAAAGATACTGCGTATAGACAAGGCCATTGGTTTTTAAAATATAAATTTCACCATATATAAACAAAGATGGTGAAGTTTCCCAAATCTAAAATGGTAGGTGCCAACGGATGTTTGACCCCCCAAGTGCATCTAACGATGTATAACAATACTTAATTTGCACAAATATTAGAAAACAAATGAAAAAATATAAATGTGACCATTCTGGAGTTATTAATCTTAATTTTTTTTGTGAAAATTCGAACAACTATGCATTGACAGCCAAAAATTAGCACAACGTCTACTTTATACCAATTAAATATGTGAAATAAATCAACAAATAGTATGTAAAATCCGTAAGTATAGATTTATTATAATTATAAGGAACTGGTAGATATATCATGTATATAATGTGAGCATAAACAAAAGTTTAATTTCTTAAATATATTTTTGACGTTTCGAAAAAACACCCATTAAAATCAATATTGCATGCGTGCATACGATACTGCGGCGAAGTACACATGAGAGGACAAAGCACACGATTTTGTGTGGCGAAGTACACATGAGAGGACAGCGCACACGTTTTTTTATCATAGGTTAGTGAAATTTCAGCAAAATGCATGTGTGTTGAAACAGCGAATTCGAAGTGTCCTATCTCATTATCTCTGATTTCTGTTCCGGCGGCTGCAATGAAACGTTTCATCGTAAATCTTATCAATCTTTATTAATCCTTTTTAATCTTTCTAATCGAAATTAAACTGTAAAAATACAACAGCTTCATCATTTGTTAGCGGTATTTTGTCAGAAGGTTGGGAAATAGGTGCTACATTTAGTTCGTCGTGGTCGTGGAAGTTCCATTCTAACATGAAATTATTTTCATTGTCAGAGTTTTTATTGCGACAATGAGGATTGTAAGTGAAAAGCTTCATAGATAGAACCCTTGCACAGATATACTGAACTTCTGGTACAGAAGGGTCAGTATTGCTTCTTAAGCTCGTCCTTAAAATGGAGAAGAAATTTTCTAATGAGTCCTGGTTTAGCCTTCCAATCATCACAAAATTTACTTCAGGGTCTTCGAAAAGATCAAGCATAGATCTCAAGGTAAAGCGCAGACCATCTATGAAAAGTTTTGTTTTCCGACTGGTAACTTTAACGTATCTAGAATTGCCATAAAACTTCTAATTTTCTATTCCTTCTGGCAGTCTCTTGTCATAGGACTTTTGTTTGGGTTTTTGTCATTTAGGTTCTTGGCGTTCATATAGTCAAAGGAGTCATTAAATTGCTCAATAAAATGCTCAGTAGCTAGAGCATTCTTTGAAGTAACCTCACATTTGCACATATTTTTCTGGTAGAAGTAGCGAATACCAGATGCTACTAACTTGCTTAATATTTGCACAGCTATTGCTACACGCATTTTGTCCAAAAGTTTAGGATCCAAATGTTTGTCCGTCAATTTAGGTATTAGCACAGAATAAATAGTATACAGAAGTCGCATCTCGGCCTTTGATGCTTTTTCGCTTTATGGTGCGGTCGGAACAATTGAGGGGAGATCAAATAACGAGAGAGCAAACGTGAACAAAGAGAAGCAACGAGAGAGCAAGCATAAAACGTTTATGTGTGCGTACATCTGTTTTGCTAGACTGCGTCGTGAATTAACGTGGTGTTGACAAAATTTTGCTAAATATTTGGCACGCGTTTCTTTGTTTTAATAATGTTTGATACAAATTGGTATTTTTTAGTGTTATTATTGGTTTTCTCCTAAAATATTGCACCGATCATGATGATATATATATATATACATATATATATATATAGAAAGGTAAGAGATTATAATTTCTCACTTTTGCGATAATTTATAGGTTAACAATACATTTTATTCAGAAAACAATTATTGAATAGAAAAAATTATATAAAAAATCTTAAATTTTATTTTTCTCTAAAAGTAACAGTTACCCCAAAAAATTATATATTAGTTGGCATAAATAAAAGGTAATTCGATTCGACGATAATAATAACAAATAGGTATTTCAATAAGGTTAGGAGAAATAGACGTGAAACTTTCAAATTTCAAAGGGCTGTAACTTCAAAACTATATGTGCTGCACAAAAATTGTTGTTGTTCTTATAATTCATAACGTATATTCATAACGAGAAATAACGTATACCTCTTTCCCACAATTTGCAATAAAAAATTCTTAAAATATAATTATTCACCATTTTATTATTAATTAAATTGAATTAAATATTGTTAGCAGATTGGCATCTCCACCCGTTGCCATGTGAACGAATTTTTTCTCAACTTCACCAAACGGGCAACAACAATTCAATGCGAAATTACACGTATAGTGTACATGTTTTTTGATTTTACGATTTTTGAGTGTAGTGGAAGAGTTTCCAGTCTTTTAGTCTTTGACGTCGACTGACTGCTCTTTAAAGCAACGATCGCTAATGTCGGTGTGAAAAAACGACGAGTGCTGTCGTGTATATGTGAATAGCCGAGAGAAAAACGATTGCACGATTACTCTCTGTTCAATAGGGTGCCAATATTGGAACCCTAGAACAAAATTTGCTTTGTATGAGATGCAACTTCTGTATACTATTTATTCTGTGGTATTAGTCTAATTTTGTTGTTTTTGTCCAAGTTATAAGCGTCTCTCACTACTTTTCAACTAGCAGATCCTAGTTCAGTCTCAATATCTGCACTTAGTAGAGTATTGCGAATATTCTTGAAAATATGGCAGTAATCAAACAACACGAAAATTTTTCTACCCAGAAAAAGGAAATGGTTTTTGTTAAAATTACTCGTCAATTTTCTGAAGCATGCCATATTTGGTGATCCTTGATCTGCTATGATGGCTCGCAAATTAAAACCCGAATGCAGCACTGATATCATCACTGAGAATAGTGTTGTCTTTAAATCTTCGCCTAAGTCAAAAGCATCATCTAAAGAGCTCATAAGCAAACAAATTAAATGACTTACTTTTTATACCACCTGCAGTGCAGGTGTACTGTGTAATTTATAGTTTTCGTAAGCACCTTTTACCATAAACACCAGAAGCTTCGTAGCCAATATCTTTTGCCGCTCTCCATCGCCGAAGTAACAAATCCGTTCACCTGGTCTGTCGACGAATTGTATTAAAATTCCTTGCGTAGAATGATTTCGTCCATTAGAAGAATGCAATTTTTTGATTTTTTGTGTTTCAACTAGTTTCATAAAGTTATTCGACACAGCGTCGTGACACCCTGGGAGCAAGATCTTAACAGGTCGCCAGGACTCCAAAGCGAGGCTTGACTTGGCATATTGAAATTTAGTTCACTTCGAAGGAAATTATATGCCCGGCTAGATTGAAAATTTATTATTTGTGTTGTATGTCGCGATCACAATTTCCGTTCCGGGTGATATGAACTTTCAACGCCAGTATTATTATTATTTCATAATACTACCTTGTAAGTGAGTCAAGGCCAAGTTCATATTATTAGTGCAACCACAGCACTTTGCTTGGTTAGCCAGAAGCTTTAGTCAAGCTTCGTTTCAACTAACTTCAAAAGCCAAGTCAGCAACCAGAGCACTTCGCATGGAAGGGATTGTAGAAGCTAGCGTTCAGTAGCGAGCTTCCGAACCCTAAAATCCATAGCACTTTGCAATTGAAGTGGATTGTGGAAGCTAGCTTTCAGTAGCAAGCTTCCAAACCATTAACACGCTTGGGTTGAAAGCAACGAGCATATATTCGTAAAGAGATTGCATGAAACATTTGTTGCCGGCAACATCGTGATTTCATGTGTGAAGATTAGAGCCGCTGTTAATTAGCAGGACTTAGCACTGTAAAGAACAAAACATCTCTAAAAAGCAGAAAACCGAAGATAAAAACGAACTTGTTTACAGAGTACAAAACTTCTTTTGTATTCTGCGCTGGTAGCAAAGCAAAATTGAATGCTCTACTAATGTGTGAGTGGTTCGGAAGATCTTTTTAATGAGTGTGAAGGGATCGGAAGATCGATTTTGCTTCTGTTATTTTGCACTAACAATGCAAGCGAACATGCGTAAGAAGAAATCAATCCAACACTCGTATACCAGATAAAGTGTGAAAGAAAGAATCGATCAATTCGTGTAGTACAGCGGGCGATGAGAAGAGCGGTGCGATTCATCTTCTTTTGCTTCTCTTACAATAACAAACCATGTGCCGCCGTCCGTCCGCCTGAAATCGTTTGAAATTTTGCATTTTATGGTTTTTGGAAGAATTTTTGCATTTCGTAACTTTGTTCTGCTTCTTTTTCGATGTCCAAGCTTTGTAAAGTGCTGGCACGATCTACGTTGCAAGCATAGCGTGCTGTTTAAGAATTTGTATGGGCATGTAGTCGGCATATCAATTCACTATACACGTTATACGACTAAGACTGAAAGGTTAATAGAACACAAATTATGGAAATATTTATATTATATGTCTGTGGTAATACAAATTATTATTTTAAAAAAATCTACTTTAGCCCATTATCACCGATTTCATTAGTAACACTTATTAAACAACATTATTTTACAATACTTATTAAGTAATATTATATAAACTACATATATATGAAGCTAGGTATTCTCCGAAAGTCTCCTTGTGGATTTCAGCTCGTCGTCTTACTGAACTTATAAAATTTGTGCGAATGCGCAAAAAATTTTAACAAACAAAATTATAAATTTAAGTGAAACTAAAATTAAATTGAAATAAAATATAAATATAATTTATTTTTAATTATTAGTTATTATTAGGTAACATGTAAATTAAATATTATGTACTGTATATGTTGTATAATAGAATTGACATTAAAATACGAAAATAAAACACAATTTAAACTTTAATAAATATTTTATTTTTATAGCTTCATATATACATATGTAGTTTATATAATATTACTTAATAAGTATTGTAAAATAATGTTGTTTAATAAGTGTTACTAATGAAATCGGTAATAATGGGCTAAAGCAGATTTCTGTGAAATCATACTTTGTATTACCACACACATATAATATAAATATTTCCATAATTTGTCTTCTATTAACTTTTCAATCTTACTCGTATAACGTGTATAGTGAATTGATATGCCGACTACATGCCCATACAAATTCTTAAAGGCGGGTGTCACATTGGACATCTTGAGGCCGCCTCAGAAAAAGCTGTTTACGTTGCACCCTGTCACACTACAAAAAATTGTACTCGTCCTCAAACTCGTGTACGTGCAAGCGGTTGAGATGTGTTTGTAAGCGCTTTCATTTCAACGAAAGCACTGTGCGCAGTGATTTATTTGACGTGTCAGTAGCATCAGATATGTTGTACTTTACGTACCCTCTGTCTAACCTACCACCTGCATGAGTTCGCATTATTCGAATGTAAAGTAATGTTGTGATGACCTTCAATTATTTTTTACCTGTTCGCCAGCCTCCTTTCTTAAAGCAATTTCCATGTTGCTAAATAAACATGTTTTAAAGGTTGACAGAAAGACAGCAACAGAAATTGCAACCTTTCTATACATCTTTGTTTTTATTTATAATTCCAAGAAATGTATCCTTTCTTTCCAGAATATTTTTTTGGATCAATTGATCAATATTTTGAGTAATTTTTTTAAATAAGAATGCGGAATATTTTCATATTTAATAAATAAATTTCTAGAGCTAATAATAATAATAACAATAATTACATAATACAATAAAATTCTAAAAAAAAGTAAGAAAAACATGAAATCAGTTTTTCCATTCCATACATTATTTATTTCTACCGGCATGCATGTATTCTTAAGCGAAGCCCTTGCTGTGGCCGCTACGCATAACAAAACAGAAATGAGAAGGCAACAGATAAGACAAATTTTCTGACCGCATAAAAAAGAAGCAGAACAAAGCAGAGATAATGAGATAGGACACTTCGAATTCGCTGTTTCAACACACATGCATTTTGTTGGCACCTACCGTTGGCACCTACCATTTTAGGTTTGGGAAACTTCACCACCTTTGTTTATATATGGTGAAATTTATATTTTAAAAACCAATGGCCTTGTCTATACGCAGTATCTTTTGAAACGGTTTCACTCAATTCGTGTTAGAGAGATGAGGAAGAAAGAGAAAAGTCTACACTCTGGTATCGAGTGTAAAGAATTTTTGAAACGAAAATAGACCCTGGTTCTCAGTTTCTTTGCACGCACAGCAGTTGTCAAACGAAAGAAGAGCAACGTAGTTTGCCGAAAGCGTGTTCATATTTTCTCTCACTCTGGCCAACATTTGGATATTCAGTAAATTTCACAAACACTTTGGCATCACATATTAACGACTTTTGAAACCAAATGAGAAACCAGTGTGTGTAGCCACCAATGGTATCGATATACGAGTAGTGAAACCGTTTCAAAAGATACTGCGTCTAGCCAAGCAGATTTCATAACTAAATGAGTCCGTGGTGAAACATGAAACAGCTGATTTTTTCAACATACTGAAAGACAGAAAACAAGAACAACAACATGGTAGCGCTCACGTATAGTGTACATGAATTCAACAGCTCATAAAAAATAGACGTCAAACCGATTTTTTAAGCGGCGAATTCGAAGTGTCCTATCTCATTATCTCTGGAACAAAGCTAAGAAAAGCAAAATTTCTTTCAAAAATCATAAAATGCAAAATTTAAAGCAAACCCAGACTAACGAATGGCGGCTCACGGTTTGTTATTATAAGAGAAGCAAAAGAAGATGAATCACACCGCTCTTCTCATCGCCCGCTGTACTCCACGAATTGATCGATTCTTTCTTTCACACTTTATCTGGTATACTAGTGTTGGATCGATTTCTTCTTACGCATGTTCGCTTGCATTGTTAGTGCAAAATAACAGAAGCAAAATCGATCTTGCGATCCCTTCATACTCATTAGAAAAGATCTTCCGAACCACTCACTCATTAGTAGAGCATTCAATTTTGCTTTGCTACCAGCACAGAATACAATCGAAGTTTTGTACTCTGTAACGAAGTTCGTTTTCATCTTCGGTTTCCTGCTTTACAGAGCTGGTTTTTGATAACAGAGCTATGTCCTGCTAATTAACAGCGGCTCTAATCTTAACACATGAAATCACAAATGTTGCCGGCAACAAATGTTTCATGCAATATCTTTACCAATTTATACTCGTTGTTGAAAGAACCAACGATCAGAATCCACACGCAGAATAATTAAATTGAGAACGAGATTCTTCCGCGATCGGATTTTTGGGAATCGTCGTCTTTAATCGCATATAAAGTCGCGAATTAGTTGTAGTTAATAAGTGTAATTAATAACGAGAGTTAAGTAAACTAGTGTTAATAGTATCGTTAGTGTTTTAGTGCTAAAGAAAAGAAACTGTAAATAAAAATCAAGGAAGCTTAAATCAAAAATCAACAACAAGGCCTTTTATTCGTTGTAAAGAGGACAACGACCAAAACGCATAAGACCACCCGTAAGAAACTACAACATTTGAAATAAACTTCTCTGGTGGTCGGAGTATTTGCGGTGTGTTTTTCCCACTTGTAATGATTTCAGCGTAGTCTTTAGCTTTACTTATAGGTGCCTGCTGATTATCACCACTTAATATATTTACGTTTTTGTTTAATTCGATGATCTCGTTTTTAAGATTTTCGATTTGTTTTTTTAACAAAGCCTACTCCTTTAAATAAGCTGCTTTAGCTTATCACAGTTTTCTTCTATAGAAACATTCCTCTTAACAAAACGAATGACATCTCTCACAACCGTTTTCTATAGGATTTACCTCCTCAAAAGCTCCTTTTTTCAGTTTCCTTTTTCCTATGGAAGAGTCACTAAAGTGGTTACCGCATATGAACAGTTGTTGTGGGGAGTGGTCTTGCACACCATACACTTCAAGCCAAAGACTACAAGACTGGCTTGAGTGTTGTAGATTACAAAAACAAAACGCATGTAATTTTGTTCGGAACAGTTCGGAAACGAATTTTGACAGTCCGGGAATTTGTTTACAAAATATTTTGAGAGAGGAACGCAACTCTTGTTCTTCTTCACAGCAATAAGCCAGAAATATGATTTTTCAAATACGTAAAAAAGACCAAGGAGCCAGTTTTAAAAGCAACGCACGCTTCTAGAAATGTACATGAAACATTTTTTAAGTCTTATAGTTGCACAATATTGAATATTTTGCAAGTAAAACGAAGTTAAAATCCATAAAAATTACTCATTTCACAAATTTAGTCAGCTGTTTTTAACCTACCACGCTTATTTTTAGCGAAAGAGATGCCAACGTATTCAACATGTTTTGTTGAATATTGATCTGTGATTTAGTTTAATATTTACTAAATTGTGATTTTAGTTCCTTTGGTCTTTAATTTAAATGAATTTAATTTTAAATGCATGAATTGAGAATGTGTTTATGTTTAATCATTTTAATTTAAATAAATGAATTGTAAATTTATTTGTGTTAACACATTTTAATATAAATAAAAGAGAAATGAAAAATAAGTTTACATTATTTTTTAATAATATTTCCGCATAGCTTAGAAATCGTCAAAACCTCGAGAACTAATAAATGGAAAGTAGTTTTTCTATTAATGTTTACTTAAAAACCAAAAAAACAATTAGTAATAAAGTTGTGTCATTGGTATCCCTGCCACTAACTCACCCCATCATTTTGTGGCGGTGTGGTAACAAAGCAAAACAGTTTACCTTTTCAGATATCATGCTTTGTGATAGCCTATTTTAGCTTGAAACAAGTCGACAATTTCACCATAAAATTCACATACACTGTATGTGAACACGCGGACGGACATTTTTTTGAGCTCTCTCACGAAATAAGAGGAGTTTCCAGTCTTGCAGTCTTTGCTTCAAGCCATGCCATCCGAATTTTCTTCGACTTGGGATATGTATATAAAGACCAAAATTCAGAATCACTTCTGCATCCAACCATAGAGCAGTTCCGTTTTTTCTCACTGGAGCATAGAACTGGCATGAAAATGTCTTCATCGTCATGACCTAAATTTGCAATAGCTGAAAACAACTAAAGCAAGATAGCAAACCAGTAAAAATAGATAAATTATGGGGATTGCTCCCCCTATGAGACGTCTGATTCCGCGACATGAAGGATCAAAATGCCGACTGTCTGGTCATTGAAGTCAGTTTAAGAGGACTATTTTTTAAATTTGAACACCACATTCTTAATAAAACACCCTCAGTGGGAAATCTATAAAAGTGATTATCAGCTGATGGTGGACCATCACAAGCTCGAACAATACACTTCAAACCATTGCTTAATTATTTCAATAAAATTTCTTCTACTCTCAAAATCACTTCTATACACAATCACTATCTAACAAATAGTGGCAAATTGTTCCTAAATCCTTTCTTCCTATGCTAAACTAATAATAAATACATATATAAAACATAAAGAAAGTACAGTAATTTTCCCAAAAATTCAGTTGGCTTCGCGCAATTCGCATATCGAACTCTGCATATCCAAGCACTCCATAAAGAAATGTACGTGAACAAAATACAGATTCTTTGTGTCGGATATGCTGATCATATTTTCTCCTTCCGTATATAAATTGTGCATGTTTTGAATCATCCCAAGGCTGTATAAAGGCATGCATTCAAAGCAAAAACACAGAACACTCAGCACCATACAAACCAAAAAGTGTCATTTAGATTCAATTATAACCAGAAAGAGTGTTAACTTCGGCCTGGCCGAAGATCATATACCCTACATACTTGTACTTAGAAATGAGGCGTGGCAATGGTCTTACTTTTTTCCTAATTTTCAACCGCAAATTCGTTCTACAAGCTGAGAAATTGAGCTAGAAGCATGGATGAATTTATATTCACTATAAAAATTGAAGTCACCCATTTTCAATACCAATGCGTTCCTAATGATAGACAATATTCGTGCCAAGTTTCATGGAGATATCTCTATTCGTTCTTCTGTAATCGTGATTTCCACAATCAGACAGACAGACGGACGGATATGGCTAAATCGACTCAGGAGGTCACGCTGATCAAGAATATATATACTTTTCTATACCTGTCACGCCTCCTTTAATACGTTACAAACGGAAGCAGTAAGTAAATATACCCTCATCAGTTCATGTGTAGGGTATAAAAATCAAGTCATGCGCTTTTTGGCCAGGGGTACGCAAAGGTAGGAAACAGATTCATATGGAAAGCAACAAATAACTACATAAATGTGTGTAAAACGCATATGGAAGGAGCTGTAGCGATATCAGCATTGCACTTACTCACGTGTAGCTGAGAAACCAAAGGCTTTGGTGCCGTTTGCTTTCATTCCCATTCCGTTTGGTTCGCAGCTGCGGCCGCAGCCAGCGTCGATTTTCTCTGTCACCTTAAGTCCAGGCACGATCTCAAGTTGTCTTCAACAAAGACTACAAGACTGGAAACCAGAGATTAAGAGATTGGACACTCTCAAATTTCACTAACACTATGAATTTCACTAACACTATGAAAGAAAACTTTGATTCGCTGCAAAAAACTTGTGGCCTCGCCGTAAAAATCTTGTGGCCTCGTTGAGGTAAAAAATTTGTTTTTCGGGGGTGCATTTTGGAAACGTCAAAACAAATAAATAATTAAAAATATTTGTTGTTTGTTTTTCATATTTATTTAGGTATAAAGTAGTCGCTGTGCTAATTTTTTGTTGCAAATGCATAGTTGTTCGCCTATTGACAAAGAAATTACTATTAATGGTCGCATTTAAATTTTTTCATTTGTTCTCTAATATTTTTGCAAATTAAGTATTGTTACACATCGTTGATGTACTTGGGGAGTCTAACCGCTGGCACCTACCATTTTACCTTCAGTAAATTCACCAACTTTCTTTATTAATGGAGAAAATTTTAAACAAATAAGAATTTGAACCGGTTTTGCGCCAGAGTATAATACGGAAGATCTACTGATACTTGGATAGAAATCCAAGGTGCAATGAATATGAGTGATGTAATGCATGAATTACGTTTGAAAACTTAAAAGAATCTCGAATAATCCAAACTCAAGCTAATTTTGACTCTTACTTTATATATCAATAAACTTGGTGCATACAAAAAGTCTTCATCATTCCACTATAGAATATTGTTTTATTATATTTTTTAAAATAGAATATTTGCTTCAAATTAGTCAGTTCTTTTATTTAAAACAGTGGAAGTGTAAAGTATAGCAACTATATAGAATCCAAAATTAAAATACTTTCGAAACTTATAAAAGTATCTGCGGGTTTGTTGAGTGTCTGAAGCTTCAGGTTGTCACTGCTTACCGTATATTCCTGGCGTGCATTGTTCATTACAGGAATAAAATCACAAGTGCGATTCACGGCGTCTCATCTGGAATTTGGTCTCCTTACATTTTTCTGTTAACCACATAATTTAATATCTTTACCTTTCTATTGAATTCAATATATGATGTCCTTTATAGCCTCCGGTCGCGTAAATTGCTGTGTTTAGTACTGCTAGAGCGTGATTTGTTCGACTCGTTTTCAATGGAGCCAATGCAATGGAAACCATTGCATGTACATTTAGTATTCACCCATCAGAACAACAGCAAACCCAGAACGGAATTCTATTGGAGAATAGAATACATTGTATCTATCTATTGTATCCCATATTGTCCACAAACTCGTGTGTAGATTGTATCCTGCGATTACTAGATTTTTGTTATGTTGAGTCGTCTTCTGTACGAAAATGAAGAAGAATATTTTCAGCAGTAGACGAAATTTTAGCATCTTCAGGACCAATTTAGGCTTTCCATTGTATTACAGAGTGGCTCCACCTTGTCCATCAGAAAAGCAGTTGACAGAGGCAATCGCACTTAAGCCAGAAGCTCTGTAAAGTGCGATTCGTATTCGATACACTTTTTTAGAATCTGAAACACAACTTCTTCAGATCGATGTCGTCACTAAGTATAAATTTATTCAGCTATTTAGCATTTAATAAAAGAAACTCGGGATGCTAACCACTTTATTTATTTTGCAAACAAATGGAAACAATTTCAATAATAAAAACCTTGGTGAAACATAAAACAGCTGATTTTGTCAACATACTGTATGACAGATAAATAAGAACAACAATATGGTTGCTCTCACGTATAGTGTACATGAATTCACCAGTTCATAAAAAATAGACGTCAAACCGATTTTTGAAGCGGCGATTCGAGAGTGTCCAATCTCTTACAGACTTATAATGTAAATAGTTAAAAAACGGAAACACAAATGAAAACGAAAACGAAACAAGCCAAACTAGTATAATAGAAGCTTTTCGTTCGTATTGCAGACTTTCGTTGTATTGCAGAGAGAAAATGTTGCCATGTGTACAATATTTGAAGCATTTTTTGTTTGAGATGTGGCTCCCAGTGATGAGAGTTTTATTTGGTTAGCCGGTCTTGCAAACCAATGGCTATCAATAATTGTTGAAACCCCATTTCTTGCTCGCCTTAGGTGTTTTAGTCTTTATCGAACTGGGATGTTGGGAATGATGGGTATACAAGTTGTGACCTTTGTTAGATGTTAATCATGCAATCCTTGAGGTAGTTTACAAGCTCCTTAATGGTGGTAAGATTGAAGGATTTGAGAAGACAGTTTAGGTTATTATAAGTGTTCATAAAATTGTATTTTCTTCTTATGCTTTTTAATGCAAATTTTTTGCATTTAAATACTATGTGATCATTGTCTTCAAGGGTGTTACACAGTTCGCTGGTTGCTGTCTAAAATTTTAATTTTTGCAAATAAACTTTGTTATAAGTGAAGCCAGAGAAAAATCTGTTTAGTAATTTTATGTCGTAACTGTCCATGTCTGAGCTTTTGAACCAGAGTTTCGAGTGGAGAATTTTGAAGGTTTCCGCATAAGTGCCCCCGCAGCTTGCTAGTTTCACACTGTATTTTTGTTTCCATTGATCTAGGAGGATGTTTTTTTACAGACTTCTTTCACCGTGTATCTGATACTAATGGGCTTTCTGCAGCGTGTTTGGCAAAGTAGTCAGCCCTTTCATTGAAGTGAAGGCCAGTGTGCGAAGGGCACCACACAATTTTTACTCTTAATAGCTTGTTTTTGTTAATCAGGTCAAGGATGTGAGAGGCAATGTAGTTGTTATGATTTTTCCTTACCAGCAACTTGCACGCATTGAGGCTGTCGGTGAATATGATTGCCTTTTCAATCCTATCTTCAATTATGATGTTCAAAGCCTGAGATATTGTCATCAGCTCTCCCGTTAGGGATGAAAGGTTTTCTTTAACTAGAAATAGGATGTTCTGATTGTTCGACAAGTTACACACAGCACACCTTGTCGACTCTTCATATATTGCTGCGTCGGTCGCCCACATTGAGTATCCCTTGGATGTGAAGTTGGAGTAGCATTCTAGATAGACTTGTTTGATTAGCTGTGCTGGTGAGTTTTTAGATATATTTTTCTTGGGGTTCTTGGGGTATTTGCTGCTTATATCTTGTTCAGGTCTGGAATTTAAATTATCAAGAATATCTTTGAACTTAAGGTAAATTGTATTATAGCTTGATTGGATCAAGCGGTGGAATTTAAAACTTTTGAAGATTTTGGGGTGGTTGTACTTTAATTTGATCAATTCTTTAGCCCTTAGGTACTCAGATCTCTCTATGGGTGGAAGGGTAACTGATAGACCATAGATAGCATGAACTGGGGCCATAGGAGTCAGTCCGAGGCATCTTCTTAAAAGGTTATTTTGAAACGTTGTAATCTTGTTAGAAATGTACTTGGGCATGTGAGCCATTGACGTTCTCACATATTCAATTTTTGAAAAGACTAAAGACTTTGTCAGCATCAGTGCATTTAATCCCCCCCCCCCCCCCCCCATTGACCGCAGTAACCATTTTGATTGCGTTGACCGCCCTATAAGACTCTAGTAAGGCATAGTTGATGTGTTCCTTAACCGTTTGACTATTTTTGATTATTCGTCCTATGAATTTCAGAGTATTGCAATTTGCGATTTTTTGATTGTTAATATGAATTATTGGTGTTTTCCTTACCCCTTTAACTAGATAGTTGATCAAATATTTGTTGTGGTTGATTTCCAGGTTCAGGGATTTTAAGATTCTATGAAAGGAATTAAGTTTGCTGTTCAGTATATCAACTGCAGTTTCATATTTCCTGTGATGGGACATGATTAAAAAGTCATCTGCAAATTGGAAGATTTCTAAGTTGTCATTTTGTAATGCGTGTAGGTCTTTTGTGTATAGGTTGAATAGTATTGGGTATTGCAGTCTTCTTATTCTGAGGAATTCTATAATCCATTCCCTGATATTTGCAGGTGGATTAATTTTGTAAAGCAGAGTGTCAAGCGAAGTGAGATTTACGCAGTCATAAGCTTTGGAAATGTCAAGTACCGCAATGATTACGTTTTCCTTGTTACTCTTTGCATTGGCAATATTGTGTAGTATGTCATTGAGGCATATGTTCGTTGATAGTCCTTTTCTGTAGGCGTACGATCTGTTGGAAGTATGTTATTGTTTTCTATGAAGTCAACCAGTCTTGTTTTGATCATTTGATTAATCAGTTTAAGAAATACGGAGATTAGGGCAATGGGCCTGAAGTTCTTTAGATTCGTGGTATCCTTCGTTGGCTTGGGAATTGGGCAGATCTTGATGACTCTCCACTCCGGAGGGAGTTTGCAATTGTTCCACTGGCTATTGAAGACTTTGAGTAGGGTTTTTAGTGCAACGGGAGATAGGGCTTTAATCATTTCATACGTTACTCGGTTCAGCCCTCCAGCTGAGGATTTCTTTTTTGCATCAAGAACTGCTTCGAGCTCATCCATTGAAAAGGGTTTGGGTGGGGTTGTGGCTTTGGTACTTTTGATTAATATGCTACTATTTTGTGGTACTTGATTCTTTAGATGTCTTAGAAAATTGGCATTGTTTTCTTCGACCCAGGATGACGTTTTGCTTTCAAAACCCGCATTTTTGCAGCCTTTGATGAATTTAAAAAGAAGGTGTATCTTGGGCTTGTCAGTACAAGATTTAATTTTCTTGTTGAAGTCATTTTTTGTGGCTTGTTTTATTGCCTTTTTCAGGTTGTTTTTGGCACTGATCAGGTTTATAGCATCTTCAAAAGATTTTGTTTTGTTATATCTTTTTTGGGACGCCGTCTTTAAACGGAATAGTTTGGATATGTCGTCATTCCACCACCCTTTTGGTGTTGGAGTGTTCTGTCGCTTTCCGTTATCCTTACTATAGCTTTTTTAATGGTTTCCTTAAACCCCTCATGGATTTCACCAATTGAATCCCCCAGCTGAAGCTGGCCTAGTGCTCTGGTTAGTTTATTTTTTGACAGAAAGTTTATTGTTCCTTTGCCTACATTGTTGATTTCCACTGTGATTGGAAAGTGGTGGATTCCACCTAAGGTATTATCCAGCACAGACCATTTGGTTGTAAAGTTTGCATTGCAGAAAGTAAGGTCAAGAACTGACGTTTGGTTGTTCGGGTTTAATAATTGTCTTTGAAACGTGCGTTTTTTGTTATTCATAGTTACGAAGTTAGAGGCTGAGAGTATAGCCATTAGTTGTTTGCCCCTAGCTGATGTTTGGGAGTCACCAAACATCTGATGCCTCGCATTGAAGTCACCGCCTATAAATAAATGTATTTAATAAATGTATTTGTTCGTGCTGTCAAGGAATCTAAAAAGTTTTGTGATGTCTGTAATGAAGAGATTTGCTTTCATGGAGTGAGGAGTGTATACAGATGCAATAATTATGTTTGGTTGGAGATTCGTCGTTTGTGCTATGAGTATGTTTGACTTTGTATTGAAAGCATTTTTTTTTGAATTTGATGGTTTTGTGAAAAGCTAAGGCTACTCCCCCATACCCGTCCGTTCTGTTCTTGTAGAGGAGTTCATAGTTCAAGAGCTTGGCATACTCTTTGGATTCATCTATGCTGAAAGTTTCATCTAAAATGGCTATGTGTGTGTTGCTACGGTTTAAAAAAAGCTCAAGTTGATTTTTGTTAGCCCTGAGACTCTGAATATTATACTGAATTATCTTGATCATATAAAGGTTGGGTGTTTGCTTGCTTCCTGATTAAGTCAATGTCATGTAGTATAGCTATCTGATTTAGTTGATCTCTGATATTATGTAAAATTTTTAGAATAATAGGGTTAATGTCTTTGGCTTTTTTGTTAGAAAAAATGAGTTGGGAAATCACAGCGTTAAAATTGTTTACGGAGAGGTCGAGTAGGGTGTTTCCCGTTTGGGATTGTTCAGTGACCGACATTTGTTTTGTAGGTTTGGTGGGCGGGAAGGCTAGGTCAGAAGGTTGGAAATTGTTTGAGTGGACATTCGTGTTCACTATTATGTCCTTCCAAGCTTGCAGGGTGAAGTTTGTCGTGTTTCCGACAAAGTTTGGTGACTGCAATCTTATTGATCGGTTTGTTGGAATCTTGGTTTTCAATGTATACTATATAAGGGATATTATCGTCGAGCTCGTATTGGCATGTTCTGTCTACGTTTGCATTGAGCGCTTTTAGCTTTTTATATTGACTATTCTGTCACTTATAGCTGAGGGGGTTCTTCCCCCTCCGCGTCCATTTTCCTTTTGCTTGACAACACTTTTCGGTGTGCACTTCGTACTTTTGTACTTTTCTTGTTTTCACCCTAACCTCACTTTAATTTTAATTTACGCAACCAAATAGAAAAGCGAACTATGAAAAATACCCCGAATTCCAAAATCACACGAAGCAGAGAAAGTCACACGAAGAAGAACTCATCTCATGTGTGATTCAGAGTAGACGTTGATTTAAGTGCTCGTCAATAGCTCAGGCTCAAGTGTATAGTTTTTGGAGATAAACTGATTTCTTTTGATAAATAGAATATTTAAGCATCAGCATCTCTGACAACACAATAAAAATTTGTATGTGTATACAACCTTGACACTCTGTTTAATTTTTTGTCCGATTTGTCAATTAACTTCAATTATTTTGTACTATGTGGTGACTTCAATCTAAACTTGCTGTGTAACGATAGCTTATCAAGGTGCATGTATGACAACGTCTCAAGGCTAGGTTTATCTGTAGTTAATTGCACTGACCCATCGCGGTTCTCTGATAAAGATTCTCCTAGCTTGCTGGACTACTTTATTGTTTGTGATAAGTGTTCAGTGCTGTTGTTCGACCAAATTTATTTTTTATCTGAACATGACTTAATATTTTGCGCTTTAAATATCAATATATTGCGTACCGTTATTTCGAAGACTTTCTCTTATCATGACTTTAATTCCATTAACTATACTGAGCTTTCGTGTGATCTTACCTCCATTTCGTGCAATCAAACCTGGTTTTTTCCTACTGTTGACGATAAGCTTGACTTCCTTATGAGAAACATCAATAATCTTTTTCTTAAGCATGTGCCTGTCAGAACTGTTACTATCAGAAACATATCCTGTCCTTGGTTCTCATTTCGTGTACAGGAAGCCATTAACAAGCGGAACAAACTACACAGCATGTGGAAAAAAGACCCTAGTCCATATAGGTGGGAAAACTATAGGCGAGCTAGAAATGCGGCTAATTTGATAACTAGGCAATCTAAAGCTAAATACTTCAGTAAAAAATTTAAAAGTTCCTTACCTTCCAAGATTCTTTGGAGGAACCTAAAAAAGTTTGGCATTTGTGCGAAAGAATCCTCTACATGTGCACTTGATCCTAATGAACTTAATAACTACTTTAGCACTAATATTATCTCAAACAATAGCACTCGTTCGATTTCTGCCTCTGACCATTGTACGCAGAATACATTTGATTTTGCTTCAGTCGGTGAAGCCGACGTTGCAACTTCCTTAATGAAGATAAAATCAAATGCAGTCGGTGATGATGGTATTTGCATTAAATTTCTAAAAATTATTGCTTCTTTCATAGTGAGTCCGCTAGCCACTACTTTACGTCCTCCACCTTTCCATCAGTATGGAAGGTAGCCATAGTTGTCCCTATTGCCAAAAAACCAACTGCAAATGAGCCAAATGATTTTAGACCCATTAGCATCCTGTCCTCCTTATCAAAGGTTCTAGAATCTCTCATGGCCAATCAAATTAATAAATATGTTCAAGATAATAACCTACTGGCATCTACTCAGTCTGGTTTCCGCTCTAGCCACAGCTGCTCTACTGCCACTCTCAAAATATTAGATGACATGCGACCAGCTTACGATGGTGGTTTATTGACATTATTATGTTTACTCGGCTTTTCCAAAGCCTTCGACACTGTAAATCATTCCCTTCTGTGTATAAAGTTAAAGTATTTGTTTTGCTTTAGTAACAATGCTGTACGTTTCATGAGCAATTACTTAACTGGACGCCTACAAAGACTTAGGTGTGGGTGTGCCTTCTCGGCTTATGCGTCAGTGCATAGTGGTGTCCCTCAAGGCTCAGTTCTTGGACCACTACTATTCTCTCTCTTTCTCAATGACATTTTCTCCGTCTGTAAACATTCTGCACTCCCCGCTTATGCTGATGATGTACAGCTATATCTGTCAAGTAGCACAAATCTCATGGAAAACCTTGACTGCAAATTAAATGAGGACCTCTCAAGAATTAGTAACTGGGCCAGTTGCAACGGTGTTCAACTTAACGCCTCTAAGTCATATGTGTTTCCGGTCTCCAGATACAGGATAATATTTGGTGACATACCTGACCTTGTAATAGGTGATAAAAGTCTGAAAATCGTTGGCTGTGCTGTTAGTTTAGGCTTCACAATTAATTCCTCCCTTATATGTACTGATCATATTAATAGCTTAGTTGGAAAAATATATTATATTCTTCGAAGCCTAAGATTCTCAGCTCAGTATATACCCGTCGAGACCAAACGTAAGCTAATTCTTTAATTAGTACTGCCCTTAGTCACCTAGTCAGAGGTGGTATATAGCAAATTAGACTCGCGGTCGCAATTGAAATTGGAAATTGCATTTAATTGTGCCACAAGGTATGTGTATGGGTTGCGTAAATATGACCACATATCTCAGTTTCGTAAAAGCATACTCGGATGTGATATAATAAGTTATCTCAACGCAAGAAATTGTATCTTTCTGCATAAACTTTTGCTTAAAAAAAAAACCAATGTATCTTTAGGAAAAATTGAGGTTTGGTCAATTGAGTAGAAACAACCTGCTAATAATCCCTAGGTTTAGCACATTAATCTCATCAAGGCTCTTCTTTGTGAATGCCATAAGATTATGGAACTCCTTGCCACAAACGTTGAAAACTATCTTCCATGGGACACGTTTTAGGGATGCTGTTCTGAAGTACCACATGACTGGCTAACTGTTATTGCTCAGCTTACCTCCACACTGCACCTTTCTTCTTCATTCTAACTCTTCACTCTACTTTCCTCTCAGCTCTCCACTACTCTATTCTGTGTTCTTCTTTCCATAACTCTTTATAGAATTAATTTACTTCTTCCATGTTATTTTTGGTTTTTTTAGTAATAACTAGATTCTTAAGAATATATGTATGTAAGAATTCTTAAGAATATATACCTCAATCTGTTAACATAAACCATTCGTTGTACGTTAAAAGAGCCATGCTCTTATTGTGCATATATATATATGAAAATAAATAAAAAAAAAATAAAAAAAAATAAAGAACGTTCAAAATCACGTTTATAGCAGAGTTTAAAGATGAAATCCTTCAATTTTCCACACTGTGCTTTCGTTACAAAAGTTATTTTCGCCAATAAAAATCACAAATGTTTTTTGATGTAGAGGAAAGAGGCGGATTCGATACTAGGACCACAGGGCAAAACGATGCGTTCAGTTCAAAAGGCCAGCAAAAAGTGTTGAAGCATTTTTATAAATAATTTCTAGAAACGCAAAGATTTCGGGTCGAATTCAGTGCAAAAGCGTGTCGGCAACACTATACACATACGTATTCGACACATACAATTCGACAACATGCAAAACACAAACAATTTTGCCTTCTTGCTTTCGCGTGGTTTCTCGACTTTTTTCCTGGAAACTGCCGATCCATTATACCACACGTAGCTGATAAAATCTGCAAAGCATGTAAAAATAGCATAACAACAAGCATTTTTTGAGTTTAGTGGATTTTACTCGAGTTTTGTTATGCTCAGTTGTCAAACAAACGAAAAGCATAAAACAAAACTCACAACAAACACTCAAACAAAAAAAAAAGTATAAAGGCCTGATTAGTCGTACTTAGCACTTATAAGTTTCGAAGAACTTGGATGTTTAAGGGTTGCAGGGGGTACCGGCACTTCTAGTGTAGCCACTAGTTGACCTAATGTTCGAAATTGGGTATTTTTATGGTTTTGTGGGATTTTACTAGATTGCAAATGCTTTCGATTTTCAATCAGCAGCAAAATTTTAGTATTTATATTCACATTATTTATAATATTATGGTATTTTGTTATAATAGAGATAATTTCGTATAAATTAATTGTTTAAAGAATATTATATTGAAACCCCATTAAACTATAAATTCGGCAAGCAAAGAATATGGCGTCAAGTTCGATCTGGTCACGCGTTTTGGCTGTCACTTGGTTCGAACTTAGCAAAATATCAAGAACGATTTGATATTCCCCTTGTAATTAAGTACGACTGATCGGATACACATGTTTCCATAAGCTAGAAGCGGATTTTGACAGCACGTCAAGATCTTCGAAGTGCTTATAAGTACGACTAATCAGGCCTTAAGGCTGTTAATCTCTGCTGGAAACTCCTCTTATTTCGTGAACGACCTCAAAAAAATGTCTGTCCGCGTTGATAATTGGCTTTGTGGGGTGCCACACTAGGCATCTTAACGCCACTTTATTTATATTAATATTTAACGTTTTTTTTTAAATATTTATTAATATTATTAATATTATTACAAGCAATTTATTTCTGAAAAGCGAAAATATTCCGCATTCTTATTTAAGAAAAATTACTCAAAATATTTATCAATTCCTAAAAGTTAAATTCAAATTCCTAAATTCCTGGAAAGAAAGGATACTAAAGGAAAGCAATTATAAATAAAAATCAAGATGCAGAAAAAGGTTGAAATTCCTTTGTCAACCCTTTCAACATGTTCATTTTTACAACATGGAAATTCTTCTAAAAAGGATGCTGGCGAAAATGTAAAAAACGGGCGAAGGTTTTCAAAGGCGGCCTCAAGTGGCGTAGTGTGACACCCACCATTAAGAACTGGGGCCTAACCATGCAATGCATATGCATGCTATGCATGAAAAGAGAGAAACTACGAATACACTGAAACCAAAGACTACATGACTGGAAACTCTTTTTTCGCTTTGAATGTGTTGGTGAAATCAGGCTTAGGTGTCATAGATTACAAAAACAAAACGCATGAAATTTTGACAGTTCGGGAACGAATTTTGACAGTCCGGGAATTTGTTTACATAATATTTTGAGAGAGGAATGCAACTCTTGTTCTTCTTCACAGCAATAAGCCAGAAATATGATTTTTCAAAAACGTAAAAAAGACCAAGGAGCCAGTTTTAAAAGCAACGCACGCTTCTAGAAATGTACATGAAAGCTTTTTTAAGTTTTATAGTTGCACAATATTGAATATTTTGCAAGTAAAACGAAGTTAAAATTCATACAAATTACTCATTTCACAAATTTAGTCAGCGGTTTTTAACCTACCACGCGTATTTTTAGCCGAAAAAGAGATGCCAACGTATTCAACATGTTTTGTTGAATATTGATCTGTGATTTAGTTTAATATTTACTGAATTGTGATTTTAGTTCTTTTGGTCATTAATTTAAACGGATTTAATTTGAAATGCATGAATTGAGAATTTGTTTATGTTTAATTAATTTTAATTTAAATAAATGAATTGTAAATTTATTTGTGTTAACACATTTTAATTTAAATAAAAGAGAAATGAAAAATTACAAATATAAATAAGTTTACGGACGGACATTTTTTTGAGCTCTCTCACGAAATAAGAGGAGTTTCCAGTCTTGTAGTCTTTGACTGAAACCCATTTGCGCACCCATGAACATGCATGCTATGCACATGCATAGTTTCGTCAAGTTCGTTCTCTCTCTTCTTGCATACCGGGAATAAGAATATGCGGTCTGGATCGTACTTTCCGTAACAAGCAACGGAAAAAGAGTTACCACCGCATACGAATTTGCAACTTAAATTTTTGCAACCTAAAATTTTATTATTTTTATTTAGTTTTTCGTATTAAAAAGTCCCAGAAAACTACTAAAAGTTATACAAATAATAGTACATAACCGCCTTTCACGTTTTTAATTAATGTTATGCAACATTAAATAATTTCTTCAGTTTCGAGGAAGCGTACTACGTGATTCTCAACTTTTCTTTTGAGGCCGGGCAACCCTTAAAAGCACAAGAAAACATATGTGATGTTTTTCTGTACCATGAAACAGCTGTTTTAATTGCTTTCAATTTCATGCAATGCTTGGTCGTTCTACTGAAGCATGGAATGAATAGCTTGCTTTTCGTCAGAGATAATGAGATAGGACACTTCGAATTCGCTGTTTCAACACACATGCATTTTGCTGAAATTTCACTAAACCTATGATAAAAAAACGTGTGCGCTGTCCTCTCATGTGTACTTCGCCACACAAAATCGTGTGCTTTGTCCTCTCATGTGTACTTCGCCGCACGAAGTGTACTTCGCCGCAGTATCGCATGCACGCATGTAATAATGATTTTAATGGGTGTTTTTTCGAAACGTCAAAAATATATTTAAGAAATTAAACTTTTGTTTATGCTCACATTATATACATGATATATCTACCAGTTCCTTATAATTATAATAAATCTATACTTTCAGATTTTACATAGTATTTGTTGATTTATTTCACATATTTAATTGGTATAACGTAGACGTTGTGCTAATTTTTGGCTGCCAATGCATAGTTGTTCGAATTTTCACAAAAAAAATTAAGATTAATAACTCCAGAATGGTCACATTTATATTTTTTCATTTGTTTTCTAATATTTGTGCAAATTAAGTATTGTTATACATCGTTAGATGCACTTGGGGGGTCAAACATCCGTTGGCACCTACCATTTTAGGTTTGGGAACTTCACCACCTTTGTTTATATATGGTGAAATTTATATTTTAAAAACCAATGGCCTTGTCTATACGCAGTATCTTTTGAAACGGTTTCACTCAATTCGTGTTAGAGAGATGAGGAAGAAAGAGAAAAGTCTACACTTTGGTATCGAGTGTAAAGAATTTTTGAAACGAAAATAGACCCTGGTTCTCAGTTTCTTTGCACGCACAGCAGTTGTCAAACGAAAGAAGAGCAACGTAGTTTGCCGAAAGCGTGTTCATATTTTCTCTCACTCTGGCCAACATTTGGATATTCAGTAAATTTCACAAACACTTTGGCATCACATATTTACGACTTTTGAAACCAAATGAGAAACCAGTGTGTGTAGCCACCAATGGTATCGATATACGAGTAGTGAAACCGTTTCAAAAGATACTGCGTCTAGCCAAGCAGATTTCATAACTAAATGAGTCCGTGGTGAAACATGAAACAGCTGATTTTTTCAACATACTGAAAGACAGAAAACAAGAACAACAACATGGTAGCGCTCACGTATAGTGTACATGAATTCAACAGCTCATAAAAAATAGACGTCAAACCGATTTTTTAAGCGGCGAATTCGAAGTGTCCTATCTCATTATCTATGCTTTTCGTTGACTTCGCTCAAAAAACTTAACATGCATATGCATTGCATGGTTGGGCCTTTGGACATATGAATTTTTGTTGCTGAGCAACATTGCCCAGGCATTATATTTAACGCCATGGAATTTCTTGTTGCCGTGAGATGTTGCTGTTGCATGTTGTTTCGATTGTGTTTAACGCTATACTCGTTGCATTTTGTTCTGTTCTATCACGATAAGGCTGCTCGCACACTAAATGCGTTTTTCGCTCGTGCGAGTTCTGACGAAAACGATTCGTCCGAAGTCTTATTTAGAGTCCGCACACTCTATGTGCCATGTTACATTGCAATTTTTTGATTGTTTCAGTTTGTTCTTTGTTTTTGTTTTCTGTACAAAACTGTCAACGCCGAGTTCATCCGTGAGAGAAAGAGAGCCGATGAACTACGGAACCCGCAATCAAAAAATTTGCCAGCGAAGACTCCAAATTTCAATCAAAACGGTGATGTTGTGTGGCGTAATAAAAAAGTATGCATATTTTGGAGTAAAAAAGATCCACTTTTACCAGAAAAAGTAATTTTGGGCGAAAATAGTTGCGCAAAGCAACACTTTATTTCTGCAACCAATTCCAACCAAGTAAAAATTTACTTCGTTGGTTGCGATTGCTTATTATTTTTCGTGCTTTGAACAAAATGTTTAGCGTTTGTTAATAATTAAGTAGAATTTCCTCTAATTCTTTAATTGTTTGCATTGTTTATCACTTTTGATGATTGTAATGCCTGCGAAAATCGCAAATAGGTATGAAATACTACGCATAGTTCCAATACTATTTTTGACAGATTGCTGGCAAACTGATTGCAATGTAACATACCAGCAAATAAAAATTGTGTTTTTAAGCAAATCCCATTCAAATGGGATCGTTCGCAATTCACAACTTTTCACAGCAATTCTGACGACGGAACAGTCCTTCTATGTGCGCATTTACAATCAATACCATGCAATGAGATCGTTCGCATATTTTCGTCAGAATTCGTACGAACGAAAAACGCATGCAGTGTGCGAGCAGCCTAATTGGCATGCATATATGTACATTGCTTGGTCTTTCGTCCGAATGTTTCGTTCAAATTCGATTAGTTACGCATACGAATTTTACGTATTTAATGCCTTGAACACAATTGGACGAACAAAACACACTAAACACAAAATCAACTGTCAAATTTACACAGGCTCTTATGGGATTCAAGAAAAAAATGAGTTATCTACGAACATTTGTGTTTAGATAAAGAAACGCATGTCCGTGAGATAGCTCTATTTCTATTTTGACAGCTTTTGTGTACAAGCTCTTCTTCTGCTTCTGTATATATTCAAATTGTTTACACAAGAGAATTGACAGAAATGACAGATTTTGTTTTTTGTGCGCGAGGCCCAATTGAGTGCGTGTTCTAAGCAAAAGATACAGAGACAAATGTGTTTAGTGTTTTGTGCTTCCAATTCAGCTTGGCTAGACGCAATATCATTTGATACGGTATCACTACTGATATGATGATACCAGCGATGGCTAAACACTGTTGCCTTAAACACAATCAAAGACGCAAGATTCATTTTTAACTGTCAAAATTACACGGGCTCTTATGGAGATCGAGAAAAAAGTTTGCTTTCCATTTTGCTTCCCTACTTAGCTGCGAAATTACGCATCTCGCATTCGAGCTAATTCTAATTTTGACGGATGCAAAAGCGTTCTTGTTCTTCTTATTTGTTTGTTTGTTTACATTTCATTGTTTTTTCTATTTCAGTTGCTGTAAAATTATCTGAGTGTTTTTCTGTTGCTTTTTTTATTATTATTCTGTATAATATATTATTTCAATGTATTTTAAATATATTCTAATATACATAAAAATAAAAAAACTTCGAATAAACTTCGAGAATTTTGGTTAGAATGAATCTATTGTTCTCTACAGTCAAATATTTGACATTTCATACTTCTGCTTCCCGAAAATGATTTGGTTTAAATCCGAGGCATTTCTTGCTTCGCTGCCTTGAATCTTGCGTCTTGCGACTTTGATTGTGTTTAAGGCATGTGGTATCACATTTAGTTTCACAAGCCGTAAACATGTTATGTCAATGTATGTGTGAAATTTACTGAATATCAAATGTTGGCCGTAGTTGCCATATTTATTATATTATGATTAATGCCTAAAGATAAAATAGGATTTCTAAAAATCGCATATTTAAATTTTAGTTCAATGGTAATTACCTGCTTCACTTTGGTTTTCTTGTTCAGAGGAAATCTTTGTGTTGTGAAATTTTTTTAAAATAGTTAATTTATTTAAAAATATTAATAATAATTAGGCGCTTCTCGTCCTAACCAATGTTATTGTTGTTTATGCCGCTGACCCTAACAACAATAATTTGTATTGCTCTCATGTAGTTCCGGAATTATTGCCTTTTAATGTTTCTGGATTACAGGCCTATATCTGTTAAACTTTACGAGATACCACTATGATATGAAAAATAAAATTTTACGTTTTTAGTATTTTTTTTCCATTAATTAATGTTTTCCTAATTGTAATGTACGCCAGAAACAACAACAACATTGGTTACTTAGAGAAGCGCCTAATCTTTTCCCCCTTTTTTTAATTGTTTTTGAACTTTTCGTGACTTGACATTAAAATAAGGCAAATGGGACAAATAAACGAAATTTCTCCGAAAAAGAGAATTTTTTCAGCTTCGTTTGCAACCGTTTGAATTCATTATGGCCGACCCATTGAAAACTCCTTACTTGTGTGCGTAAGTGCTACCCAGAGAAGCAGGGTCTATGTTGGTATCACAGATTCTCTACAACTGATACCAAAGTGTAGACTTTTCCCTTTCTTCCCCATCTCTCTCTAAAATGAACTGAGCGATACCGCATCAAATGATACTGCGTCTAGCCAAGCTGATTGTGTTCAACGCATTGGTGAGTGTCACACTGGGCATCTATGCGCCAAACTCACACGCTCTGATTGGTTGATAGCAAAAAGTGGAACAGCTTTCGATCCACGTTCGCTCAATGTTAGCGCTAAAATTTTGGCTGTCTCACGAGCATCAAACACTAACACATGTATACAAACTCGAAGCACGGTCAGAAAATTTTTCTTATCTGTTGCCTTCTCATTTCTGTTTTGTTATGCGTAGCGGCCACAGCAAGGGCTTCGCTTAAGAAAACATGCATGCCGGTAGAAATAAATAATGTATGGAATGGAAAAACTGGTTTCATGTTTTTCTTACTTTTTTTTTAGAATTTTATTGTATTATGTAATTATTATTATTATTATTATTAGCTCTAGAAATTTATTTCTTAAATATGAAAATATTCCGCATTCTTATTTAAAAAAATTACTCAAAATATTGATCAATTGATCCAAAAGAATATTCTGGAAAGAAAGGATACATTTCTTAGAATTATAAATAAAAACAAAGATGTATAGAAAGGTTGCAATTTCTCTTGCTGTCTTTCTGTCAACCTTTAAAACATGTTTATTTAGCAACATGGAAATTCCTTTAAGAAAGGAGGCTGGCGATCAGGTAAAAAATAGTTGAAGGTCATCACAACATTACTTTACATTCGAATAATGCGAACTCATGCAGGTGGAATATACGGTATGTTAGACAGAGGGTACGTAAAGTACAACATATCTGATGCTACTGACACGTCAAATAAATCACTGCGCACAGTGCTTTCGTTGAAATGAAAGCGCTTACAAACACATCTCAACCGCTTGCACGTACACGAGTTTGAGGACGAGTACAATTTTTTGTAGTGTGACAGGGTGCAACGTAAACAGCTTTTTCTGAGGCGGCCTCAAGATGTCCAATGTGACACCCACCATTATTTGCGTATGTTTATTTAGAAAATTGTGGCAACTTTGTCAGTAAGAGGGCGTAGTTGAAAAAATAAGTCCAAATAAGAAGTTAGCTATCAAAATTTTCGGACTGCTTTGGAACTAGAAATTATTTTGAGAATAGCTTGAATTAAATCCTTGTTACTTCAAAATATAAACTTCATAATATTCTCATTGAATTTGTGAGCTTTGTCGACGTTGTTTTTGGTGCTGATAAACTTAGCATGCTTCAATAATAACGACGGTCTTCAGGCCTACTCTTCTAGCGATTATTTATTGGTGCGTGAGATTGTCTAAGCCAATTGCTTGTGCCTCCAAATAAGCTCCGACCAATTTCCAAATTGTGTTATTTGAAACGCTGCAACCTTTGTGTCTAACTTATTTCTGCACGTGCTGGTACTACAAGAATTCTAGAAATGGCTGAAGCAACCATGGCAAACAGTTCCCATTCAAACAATAGCACTCACGTAACAACAACAGATAATTGCACTGCAGTGAACAGTACAAATGTTGAATTAACTACTAATGCAGAGATTATTCGTGGTCAGCTATTTGAAGTTGGGCCCCGATACAAGGAGTTATCATATATAGGGGAGGGCGCATATGGAATGGTTGTGTAAGTTTCCCTATCAAACAAGTGTAGAAAAATCGATATAATTTTCAATAAAATAACATTCTTAATTCAAGATCTGCAATGGATACATTAACAAACACGAAAGTAGCGATTAAGAAAATATCGCCATTCGAGCATCAAACTTATTGTCAACGTACTTTAAGAGAAATCAAAATTCTGACCCGTTTTAGACATGAAAATGTAAGTGAACTGAATATCATAGTCACATAGAGGTATTTTAATTTATTCTGTTTTAGATAATTGATATCAGAGATATATTACGGGTTGATAGCATAGAACAAATGAGAGATGTATATATTGTACAGTGTTTAATGGAGACTGATCTTTATAAACTACTTAAAACTCAGGTACCATAGAATTTACTTGTGATATTACTTGTGATTTATATATTATTATATATAAATACGCCACACAAAAAGGGTTCCATCCCTAATTAGGGGGGGGTGCATTTTCTCCCGTTTAGGCGGGACAAGCCATTTTCTACAAACCCGACTTAACATCGGAAAAAATATTAATAAAAAATAATCGTTAGATCTAGATAACTTTTGCTTGCTGATTTTCAAAGCCATATGTCCGCTTTTTAATATCCTTTTTAAATTAGGTATTCCTACGTCTAACAGTTTTTGAGAAAATTAATGCCAAAGTTAAACTTTTGAATAAAAATTCCAAAAAAAAATTTTTGGTCACAATTTTTTTTTTTAAATACCTTATTAAGTATAAATATTTTTCTGGCCGCAAATTCTCTAATCAATTCTAGAGAGAATGCTTCAAACCGGAAGGATCTATGTTTTGTAGTTTCCGAGAAAAGTGAAAATTGCGAAGCATACTTTCCTTTCAAATACCAATTTTTTGGCTACTTGTGTTTTATCACTGGTGCAAAAATATGGAAGAAGGAAGGAGTTTAGTTCGTAATTTTCAATTTTCTCCGGAACTAAACAAGATGGATCATTCGTGCTTCCTTAAGTATTTTCTTTAGAATTGATTGGAGAATTTTGTGATCGGCAAAATATTTATACTTAATACCGTATTTTTTAAAAAAAATTGCGACCAAAAATTTTTTTTCGGAATTTTTATTCCAAATTTTAAGTTTGGCATTAATTTTCTCAAAAACTGTTCGACGTAGGGACATAATTTAAAAAGGATATTAAGAAGCGGACATTTGGCTTTGAAAATCAGCAAGCAAAAGTTATCTACATCTAACGATTATTTTTTAATAATATTTTTTCCGATGTTAAGTCGGGTTTTTACAAAATGGCCCCTCCCGCCTAAACCGTGGAAAATGCATCCCCCCCTCACATACGATTTTTTTCTTGTCGCGACCCAACCTACCCGTTCTAGCTTTTTGACGTACCTTATGCGTTACACCCTGTATATTAATTAGTATTGTTCATTACATTAAAAAGATTATTAATTTTCATGAATGTTCTCAAAACTAGGTAAGCAAAGAAAAAACAAACAAATTAAGATTTACAGAGTCGTCAGAGGCCGAGAACTACAAATTCATCGGCCGGCGGAAACCTATTAAACCCATGTTAAATTTTTTGCGGTAAACTAAAAGTGGGTGAATCATGCTCATATTCGGCACATTAACGGATGTACATATACCCATAAATTTTGTTTTCATAACTCAAAAACTAACGCTGATATTCCTTTTTTAATAAAAAGAAGGCAGAAGAAGGTAGGAAAGAATTCTGAAAATAATATAATAATCGTATATGTATGTGTATATAATAATCTGTGTACTCCACAGAAAACCAAATATTTCTTATGTGGACAAAACTACATTCCCCATTTATCTACAAAATATATTTTATTTTTGTTTACAAAGCTATAAATAAACTAGTATATAAGCCTTTCTTCGCCAGGAAGTTATTAGTATACCCTACACCTTATGGTAAGGGTATATTCACATTGTATCGAAATGTTTAACGCATAGAAATAGAGACGATAGGTATAGAAAAGTATATATATTCTTGATCAGCGTGACTTCTTGAGTCGATTTAGCCATATCCATCCGTCTGTCTGTCTGTCTGTCGTTGTCTGTTGAAATCACGATCACAGGAGAACCGGTGAAGATATCGTGATGAAATTTTGCATAAACATTGCTTCTTGTAGGAAAACTATTATTTTGTATGTGCTTGCTTAAGAAACAATATTTGTGCATTTTTTAAGTATGAAACTATGTATTGCTTTGCCTTTCTTAGGAGTTAGTATAGTTTTGAGTGATGATGAGTTTTGCGAATATAATTGTCTAGCTAATAATTTGTTGAGTTGTATTGGTTATGCGTCGATTTTTAAGTGCATTTGGGTTTAGGAATTGTAATTAGGTTATCATACTGATATCCAATACTTGGCTGATAAAATTACTAGCCCGCTATTGTAGATGTTTCTATGAGTTTTCATTTTTCATTAATTTTTGTTCATTTGTTTTGAATTGATTAGAGTCTGATCTTCTTCTGACGCTCAAAGTCGTTTGTTGTTGGATTCTAAAGATTGTTTCTATTATCATTATCAAACATTTATCTGGCGGTTGATTATAGTAAGAATTACTGCTTATATCTATTTGTTGAATGATAATGTCTATTTTAATTCTCCGTCATATTAATTTGGAGTTGGGTTCTCAGTTAATTGCTTATAGAGAGCTGTACAAGATGTCTTGAATTGCTAAAGGCACCATGCCACATTATTGCATTGCAGTGCACTGTCGTGTACAAATGAACGATTCGACACGAACACTTCAAGGTAGGATTGGGCGATATAAATCGATATTTCAAAAAATATCGATACATGTACGCGATATATCGCTTCAATCCGATATTATCGAATCATCTAGTATCGAATGTAATATCGATATACCAAATATCGTGTCACATTCCATCAGCAGCACTAGTAGCAAAACTTTTATTATCTGTGGTGTCTATGGTAATTGTCAGTAGATTTAACGAAAACCCATTAAAAGTGTGGGCAGACTATAAAATACAGTTCCCAACGTTATACAATGTGGCATTAAAATATTTAACTATGGTGGCTAGCTCAGTTCCATCTGAACGACTATTCTCAAAAGCCGCACAGGTTCTTACACAGCGGAAAAGCAGATTGCAAGCCAAAAGGGTAAATAAAATTTTGTTTTTGCAAGGTTTAGAGAAAAAGTACTGGGATTTATAAGTCTTTCATATTGGTATGGTAGAAAAGAAAAAGCTGCTATTCTTTACGCGCAGATGATACACATGATTTATAAATAAAGTTGATTTTTTTCTTCTCTCTTAAGTGTTTTTACTCATAATTAACCTGATCCCTATTTAATATTATAGACTAGTTAAATACAAGTAATTAGTTAAGATACTTTTAAAATATCGATATATTTGTTCGATATATAGCCAAGTATCGATATAACACTACGATATATTATATCGAAAAAAAAATCCCTAAACATCTAAAAAAAATCGAAAAAACATCCCTACTTCAAGGCAACTACCCGAACAAGCCGTTACTGCCTCTCCGTCTACCTACTTCGAACAAGACATTGTGTTGCTTTGCTTTTCTGTGAAGGCAATATAGCTTGAATTGTAAGCAGAAAAGGCAATACTGCCTTGAGGAAGGCAACAAGACATTGAAAATAACAATACTGCTATGATGTCGGCCACGATGCGCAGTGATATGAACGGCAGATTCTTTTGCATGAGTCTTCGTTTGAGTTTAGCTCCATTCGTTGCCGTACCTTGCCTTGCCTTGTCATGCATTGCCTTTTCGTTTTTCGCATTGCCTTTGTTGTGCTTTGTTATTAGCATGCTTTCGGCAGTCAATGTCTTGATTCGAAAGCAAAATAAGCAAGCAGTGCAAGGCTTGAAATTTTTGTTGTGTCTTGATGTGCGTTTCAAGACATCTTGTGCAGCTCTCTAATTGCTTATGGTCTTTCATGATTTCATATTTAGATTCTAAAGGTTTTGTCAGAAATATGTTAGTGTGCAAACGATATTCATTGAGATGCATTGAGCCTTGTCCGTCTGTCTGTTAAAATTATGATCGCAGGAGAACTGATTAAGGTACTGGAATGAAACTTGGCAGAAAATGTAGGAGTTCACTATTTCTGTATATTTACAATCAATATGTGTCTTTTGTTGTTTCCTCAATAGTAATAATAATAATAATAATAGTAATAATAAAATCGAAATAAACTAGAAATGTAAACTCGTCCATCAGCACCGTGGAAAGCTCATGAACACAACTGAAGGATACTCAATAAATGAGAATGAAATAATTCAAGAACTTTGTGATGGGGAAAGTTACAAGTACTTCGGAATGCTGCAGCTGAAAGGATTGTGCTCACTAAAAATAAAGGAAAACCTTATGAAAGAGTTCAGTAACCGGTTGAAAAGGATATTACAGATTGATTTGAATGCCGGCAACAAAACAAAGGCGATAAACATGTGGGCAGTACCGGTCCTATCGTACTCCTTTGGATTACTGAAATGGTCTGACACGGAGCTAGACCAGATTGCCAGGACAGTACGGACAGAATTCACAAAAGCGCAATCGCACCACCCGAAGAGCGCTATCGAACGAGTTGTGTTACCCAGAACCCAAGGCGGGAGAGGTATAATTGATATAATAGCGGCACACCATCGGCAAATTATGTGCCTTATAGATTATTTCACATCAATTTCCATCGACTTGGGAATAGTTGTAATAGAGGCAGACAGCAATTTCACGCCCCTGAACCTGAGTATTAACAGCCTCACAGTACCTGACAACGTGAAACATACCACCGAACTCATGGGCGCATGGAAATCGAAAGCCCTGCATGGAAGCCACCCACAGGATCTCGCTGAGAGTCATATTGATGCGGAGTGCTCAAATTTATGGTTAAAAAAGGGCTTGCTTTATTCTGAAACAGAAGGATTCGCTATAGCTATTCAGGAAAGGGTAATACCAACAAAAAATCACCTGAAACACATTTTAAGACAAAACATGGCGATGAGTGCAGGAGGTGTGGTGCTGTGAGGGAAACTATTGAACACGTCATAGCTGGTTGTAGTGTCTTAACGGGATACGATTACACAAATAAGCACAATAGTGTTGCCAAAATACTGCACCAAGACCTAGCGATGCGTTTTCAACTTATCTCGATGAAAAAGGCCTACTATAAATACGAGCCTCCTCCTGTATTAGAAAACTCAGCCGCTGTACTGTACTGGGATAGAACTATTATAACGGATCGGACTATATTAGCAAATAGACCAGATCTAGTTCCATTTAATAAAGAAAGTAATATTATCGAAATATATGACATTGCAATCCCTCTTAACCATAACATCCAAACGACCATTAGCCGTAAAATTAACAAATACACGGATCTAGCAAACGAGCTTCAAAGGATGTACAGAGCCAATAGGGTCGAAATTTACCCGATAGTCATATCAGCCACGGGGTTAATTCCAAAAACTCTTGTGCAAAATCTTAAAAAGTGGAAAATGGAACACAGTTTAGAGCCAATGCAAAGAGCTGTTGTATTGGCAACCTGTAACATTGTAAGACGGTTTATGCAATAGCATCTTGGACCATAATTGATAAAATAAAAACAATACAACTTCAAAAATACAATTTTAAATATTACCTAACAAAGCATCAGAGCCTAATCCCATGGCATAACCCGGGATAGGTAATTTCCAACTAAAGAAGTTGAGAAGTATAGTAAATAATAATAATAGTAATAATAATCAATTTCAATTTTATTCAGTTTAAGTTTCATCTAATGACATACATAACTAGCGAAGCTACACATGGAAGCTTGTCTGCTAGTAAAGTTTACAGTTGTGCAGCTAAGTTAAGATACGATCTCCTAAAAAGTGACAAAAATTTGATAACATAATCATAATGGGATACATGAGGAAATGTGACTTAATTAGATTTCGATGTAAATACCTAATTTTCGAAGAGAAATTATTTGAAATTATAGCGTTTGAGTTATATATTTTTTTAATTTCCCATCGCACAACCGAATAATTGCTGCAGAAGCTGAGGTGTCGTATCATATACAAGGCTTTACGGAGTTTTTTTGTAATTCTTCAATATGATGATTCCATCTGAAGTGGTCATCAACAGTAACACCTAAATACTTGTACGTAGTAACCACCTCAATGACTTCTTTGCACGAGCATGGTACATTATAAGGGTTGTGATTATTATGCAAACAGTCTAATCCATGAAATGTTAGCATTATGTTAGATCTAGGTATATGGTACGGTCTTATGTGCAACAGTTTAGTTTTTGTTGCGTTCAGTAGCAGTTCATTATCATGGGATAATAATCATCTTACAACCACATCTAATCTTCTTTACATAATTTGTACTGCAGAATTCAGGTGTTTGTGTGATACCACTATCGCTGTGTCATCAGCATAGGCGTATACATCACAAGACTTTAAATACTTAAACATAGTGTTAGAGTATAATATATATAATATCGGACGAAGCTTGGAGCCCTGAGGGACCCCGTGAACGATATCTGTTTCCGCACTATAATGGTTTCCTATTCGTACGCGATATTTCCTTACTGATAAATAGCTTTTGAACCAGTTTAAGATTCGTCCGCGTATTCCTACACTCTCCAATACATTTATTAAACTGGTATGTGATAGAGTGTCGAACGCCTTGCTAAAATCAAGAAACAATGCCAGGCTGTGATGGTTTTTACTCAGTTCTTCGTTAATTTTATCTGCAAAGTTTTTTTCCTTTCTGGAATCCATATTGATTGCATGATATTATGTTATATTTTTTAATAAATTCCTCTAATCTTTTTACAATAACTTCTTCCATAACTTTTTCTATTAGAGGTAATATTGCTATTGGCCTGTAAAATGTGGGATCACTTTTGACGCCCTTCTTGTAGATTGGCCTTATGACAGAAATTTTCAAGTTATATGGTACTCTTGATTCCATCAGACTTAAATTAATAATCTTTGTTACTGCGGGAGTTATTACAGACGCATTTCTTTTAATGTCCTTAGGTCTTATTCCATCAAATCCTGGTCCTTTTTTATCACTTAGGTTTGTTAAAGTATGATATATTTCATCTTCATCAATTTCCGTCACATAAATAGAGTTTTGAAGGGTGCTTTCTATTACGTTTAGTGTAATTTTATTATAGCCATGTATCGAATTCTGTATTTCCTCTTTGAATGTTTGTGCAAATTTTCCACACAGTTCGCCTATATCATGATCCTTTAAGTTTTTTAATATAGACTCATCTAAGCTATAAGATTTCCTACCAATAACTTCCTTGATTGTTTGCCAGGTTTTTTTCATATTGTTTTTATATTCCATAAAAAACCATACCATATTTCTGTATTTTTTGTATTCTTTTTCTCTTTCATTGTTTCTTGGATTCGTTCGCCATCTTCTGTATAGCCTGTCTCTCCTTTTACAGTGCATCTGAAATTCAGCATTCATCCATTCATTTGATTTTCGTTTCCTTATTTTCTTTGTAATATAGGAGCTTTCGTAAATACTATGGAAGATACCCTGTATCCTAGAGCATAACTCATCCACGCTACTGATCGAGAGTATTTCATCCCAATTTACGGCGCTCAGATTTGTATCGATTTTTCTATTGATCAGTGTTACGATCGTATTTTTCTCTTTCGGATTTCTCGGCAGTATGCTTCCTGAGAGATCAAAAAAAATAGAGAAGTGATCTGATATGTTAGTTTCGACTATTGCAGCTGTTATGTCAATATTGTTTGCTCTTATAAATAAGTGGTCGATACTTGTGCTTACACCTCTTCGCAAGTCTACTCTGGTACTCTCTTCAATCATGCTTTGCATTCCATTCGACGCCATCATATTCACGTATTGGCAAACCTCATCTTTCCCTACATCGAGTATATTAATATTAATATCGCCTATTACCCCTACGTGTTTACTTTTAGAAGACATACTGAGAATGAAATCTAATTTTGTGATAAAAGAGCGAACTCGAAGATTGGTTGGTCTATAAATGGCGACGAGCGTGGTTTCAAAGTTGTGGGTAGTTATGTTAATCTCTAGCGCCTCAAATGAAGAGATTTCAGGTGCTTTACAATTAAACTGCAGGTCTTCTCGCATGTACACAGCTATTTATCCGCCTCTTCTACTATCATTTTAAAAATTCCACATTAAAATTGTATGTTAAACAGGCCAATCTCATCATCTTTTATGTTGCTTTCCACCAGAATTATTACATGAATATTATCAATAAGTTTGTTAATCTCTGCTCGAAAAGTGCTAACATTTGATCTTAAAGATCGGATATTTAGATAAATGCATGTTAAATTATGACTCTTAAAATTCTGTACATCTATATCTCTGTAACTTATGTAACTATTTGTTGTAATACAAATCATGTACATATGTGAAAAAAAAATTGTTATATATAATTGAGTAATTAAAAAAACTTATTTAGTTTATAAATTTACTGCCCTCCGATTTCTTGACAAGTATTTGTCCACTCTTCACCCACACTTTATTTGCTTTATTTTTAGCGAGCCAGAGCTTATTTGCTGTAGTAAGCTGATCGTATACAAATAGCCTTTTGGAGTCTGTATTCCTCTGTTTCTCGCGTAGTTTGAGTATGAACTTATGCTTAATACAAAGTGAAGATAAATTTACAATAACGTGATTGCTCTTTTTCACGCGATATGCATCACACACATCACGTTCAGTTAAGTTTAGATATATTTCTCTTCCTATGTCATTTATTATTTCTCTCACTTTTTCTTTATTTTTCTTCTCTACGTTTGTAATTACCACATTGTTTTGAATACATCGTTGTTCTAATGCGTTGATTTTTTTGCTCTAGCGCAGCTGCATGATGTTCTCTCTCTTTGTACTTTTCGTCTAGATCGTCAACCCTTTTGGTTAACTCAACGATAGTTTCACTTAATTTTGCTGAAATTTCTTGAAACATTTTTGTTTGTGATTCCATAAGACGCACTGACAGGTTTTCAATCATGTTTTTAATCTCTTTTGTATCCTGTTTCTGTTCAGTTACATCACCCTGTACAGTAGAAATTTCGGATTTTAATTTTGCATAAGAAAGTGTTTATGAGGACGCTGAAGCTTGTTTGGCATTTCTCCGTCTGCAATTCTATCAGTTTCTCTCTGCCTCTTTTGTTGTTGACATGACAACAACAACTTGTGGTGTGTACATTTATTTGCTTCTAAGTTTCTTCTAGAGTTTGTAATTCGCATTAAATTGTTCCGTTGCAAACGACGAAGCTTATATAGCGAATGTTGTACAAGAATAAAACCCCGACAAAGATCGCTGATGAGGAACGTTGGCATGTTTCGAAATAGCTATCCGATCTTGCCAGTCAAGTTGCTAGTTCAAATCCTGTTGCAAGTGAAACGCTGAAGTCGGAAAAATATGGGTGGTGTATATATTTACATCACGCATATAATATAATAAATATATTCACATTTCTCAGCGTTTGGAAACGTGCAAATTAAGTAATTAATTTGCATTAAATTCAATACAATAAAGAAGTACGATATCTTTTTAATATTTCTCTATCTCTATTTCTTCTATTGGTACATGTTCGTACCAGTTTAATCTCTCGTCAATTATCACTCCAAGGTACTTGTAAGTTTTCACCAATTCAACGTAGGTATCGCATTTGTCGCCTGTTATATTCAGTTCTTCGCTGCAAGCATTTGTATGAAGACAGTTCCGGTCATGAAATACTATTCGAATTTCGTCATATAAGAAATGTGGTGGTCTAATGTTCATAAATTTTGTTTTAGATATATTCAATATCAGTCCATTGTCGTGAGACCATCTCGTGAATGCATTAAAATTTGCTTGCATTCTTTCAATTGCCACGTTTAGATTTCGGCCAACCACGAATGCAGTTCATCAGCGTAAGCAAATGCATCACTATTTTTTATTGCTTTCAACATGTCCTTCGCATAAATTATGTACATCAGTGTTCCCAACTTAGATCCTTGCGGGACACCATACGACACCGTCATTTCATCACTAAATTCTTTGCCGACTTTGACTCGAAATGTTCTCAGATTTATATAATTTTAGAACCACATTAGACTTTCTCCACGAATAACTACGCGTTCCAGCGACGTAATTAATTTTTCATGCGAAAGTGTATCAAATGCTTTGCTGAAGTCCAAGAATAGCGCTAGATTATGATTGCCTTTGCTAATGCTCGCACTCAAGCTGTTTGCGAAGTTTCCTAAAATTTTATTTATAGTTTTGCCTCAATGGTAACCGTATTGACTTGGATGTATTATTTTATATCTTTCTATAAAACTGTTAAGTCATCGGCATACTATTTCTTCAAGGATCTTTTCGAGTATAGGTAAAATGGGGCGATAATTCAAGAGCAGATTTCGGAGCACTTTTATATATTGGCCTTACAATTGATTGCTTAAGAGTGTTTGGTATTTTTCCATCTTTCATGCTGAGGTTGATAAACTGGGTTATGGCTGGAGCTAGGATCTCGCTGTTAGTTTTCAGGGCCTTCGGCCTTATTCCATCACATCCGGGAGATTATTTTACATTTAGACTTGCAATAATATAATGAACTTCATCTTCACTGGCTTCGCTTAAGTACATAGAGTTTACGTTTGAGTCAATTATCGTGTGCAGTGTTTTTACTTGACAATCATGTACTGAGTTTTGTTTATTGTTTTGCTAAGTTTCTGTAAGCGCATTTGTTAGATTGTTTATATTTTCATTTTCAAAATGTTTAAGTATTGACTATCTAAATTTTGTTCTTTTTCCTAGAATTTCATTAACAGTTTGCCACGTTTTTTTACTGTCATTTTTGTTCTCGTGAAATTTTTCTCTATAATATTTATTTTTAGCACTTACCAACTTCTTGTAAATAAGATTCCTATATACTTTAACTTGTGTTTCTCTATTTTTATCCTTCGGATTATGGCGCCATTTCCTGTACAATTTATCATGTTAGTAGCAACATGCGAGTATATCGTTGTTTAACCATGGATGTGGCTTTCGTTGCTTATATACTTTCGGTTTTTAGCTTGAACTGTTGTAAATATCGTTTAAGATTGTTTGTATTTTATTACTGAGGATGTCAACACTTTCGATTTCTAAGAATTCACTCCAGTTTTTTGAAGCAATTTTCGCATTTACTTTTTTACCATCTATTCTTGTTCTGTTCTTGTTGTGCCTTTTTACGTTTTCAGAAAATTTTACTGCATACGATAGGGAGTGAAGTGATACGATATATTCGATGTAACTACGCCAGCTTCAAATTTGCACCTACCGCTCCTAAATTAACATAATTCAACATACCACTTGAGGAAAGCAACAGTGCTTTTGCGATCCTTAAAATGCAAATTTATGTTTGTGTCATCTATGATTACCATGTTTCGATTTTTATTCATATGATTAATTTTGCTCCAGTTCATCTAGGAACATATTAATGCTATGATCTGGTGGTCGGTAGATAGCAATTAACGAAAAAAACTGTCTGTTGATCACCAATGAGATTTGTAGATTTTCAAAAGATTTTGAAAATGTTTTACTACAAAGGATAAAAAATTTGTTAGGAGAGACCTTATATTTAAGTCAATGATAGATTATAGTTGCTGTACATAGTTTTATCTATAGATTGATAAGTAAAATATGTTTTTGTGGTTAAGTTCATAACTGTTTTTTTTTGCATGTACCATTATTCAGTTAATTAAATCAGGGTCAGGTGCTGTGAAAATTTTTATTGCAATCTAATGAAAACTGCAAGTGCAACTCCTAGAGTTCGTTGTCTGATTGCATTACAACTCTTTATTCCATAATAGACTAGACTCCTCTTCGCAGTTAAAAATATGCTTTGCTTTTAATTATGTATATTACTAGATATGTTCTCGGGCTGCATAAGTTTGACCAATTATCCGGGTATCGCACGGCTTTATTGGCTGTGATTTGATTAGTTACCACAAAGCCAGAGTCTGTACATACCTCTTCAGACTATTGTGTAATAGGACTCCGCGGTATTTATTGGATAAATTACACTTATGTATGTAGATCCACGAGAAGTCAGGTACTTATAATTCCTTGTTGCGGATCCTTAATCTCTTCACGGATATTTTTCGTTGCTGCCATTAGGCTAAGGAATGCGTTGCCGCGATGTGTAAGGGACACACCTTGGGGGGTAGGTTTAGGCAATTAGTAGTCCGTTTCCTTACGATGCAGTAAGTCAAATCCCTTCTCCTTTGCTGCCCTGTTTTTACTCCTCTGTTTTTCTACTGCTATTTCAATCTTGCTTTTACTTATCGGTTCTTCTACTTCTACTCATTTTATCTTCTCCTCCACAGTCCTTTTTTTAATTTAATTGTGTAAGTTATCAATTTAATTGTTTAATTTTTGTAATTACTATAATATTATCTTATTACTTAAAATTCTTCATGTTACTATAAAAGATTTATCGTGGTGTATTATTACTTTTAATAAACAAATAAAAAAATAAAAATAAGTAGAAAGAATATGTAGGAAGTCAGATTTATACTTAGTCGTGCCACAAATTCTGTTACAATTTAAAGTTAGTATAAAGGATATTTCATTCGTAAAAAAGATATTTTCATGGCCGTTGCTTGCGTGCCACAGCAAAAGCTGCTTGCATCTTTCAAGCCTATTTTCTTTAAACTCGGAGTTAATAGATGGCACTTGGATGTGCGGACTGCTTTCATGTGGAGCTAATTTGTCGTGACATGGATCTGGTTAGCATTGCCCGTACGCTAACTTCTGGCTCTGTCCTCCCACTTGGGATGAGTCCAAAAAACGATTAATGGTACGATAAGCAAACATTCTTGATATATCAATATTTTTCAGCAATTTGAAAACGAAACGAAAATGTTTACCACATTACTTTAACAAATACTATTATGAATTTAAATTAATTTTCACAATCTCAAATATTGTTTTTTTACAGAGGCTAAGCAATGATCACATATGCTATTTCTTATATCAAATCTTACGTGGTTTAAAATATATCCATTCTGCGAATGTTTTGCATAGAGATTTAAAGCCAAGTAATCTATTACTCAATACAACTTGTGATTTGAAGGTTAGTATTTCTGTACCCACTATTTTATAAATATAAAAATGTAACAAATAATCATTTTCTAGATTTGTGACTTTGGACTTGCACGTGTTGCTGATCCAGAGCACGATCACACTGGGTTTTTAACAGAATACGTTGCAACGCGGTGGTACCGCGCCCCAGAAATTATGCTTAATTCCAAAGGCTATACGAAGTCTATTGACATTTGGTCAGTTGGTTGTATTTTAGCAGAAATGCTAAGCAATCGGCCAATATTTCCAGGAAAGCATTACCTTGATCAGTTGAATCACATTTTGGGTGTTTTAGGGTCACCATCCAAGGAGGATTTGGATTGTATTATAAATGATAAGGTGTGAAAATTGCATGAATTGAGAATATTTATAATATTTTATAGAAGTAATTGTCCTTTAAGGCACGTAATTATTTAGAGTCACTACCATATAAACCAAAGGTGCCATGGTTGAGGCTTTTTCCTAATGCTGATCCGCTATCGCTTGATCTGTTGGGTAAAATGTTAACATTTAACCCACATAGTAGAATATCTGTAGAGGAGGCCTTGGCACATCCTTATTTAGAGCAGTATTACGATCCTGGTGATGAGGTAAAATAGTCATCACATTGCACAACCTTTTCATCTTGAGCGTTATTAAATTATTACTTGAAACGGGTGTGCAGTGTGTACATTTTTATGTTGTAGAGGAATATATATATATATATTATATATTCTATATATATATATATATATGTAATAATAATACTTTTTATAGCCTATTGCAGAAGTGCCTTTCCGAATTAGTATGGAATTGGATGATCTACCAAGGGAAACACTTAAAAATTTAATCTTTGAAGAAACGCTCAAGTTTAAAGAGTGTCAACCGGATCAAACAGTGTAAGATTCGATAACCGAACTTAACGCAAAACGGAAAAACGCAATTATTTTCAGCACAATTTACCAATTCATCATGGTTTACTGCTCTTTCTTTATGTGACTACAATTTTATTTTTAATCTTATACAATTATATGTAATATTTATCAAACATTTTTAAAATTTCCTGTTTTGTAAGTACATACATTATATTTATAGCAACTAATTTTAATTTATAACAAGCTTTGTTTTGTAGATTTTTAATTAAAGTGGATATGTATATTTGTTATGCTTTTATAACTCAGCTTAATCTACTAAATTTAAAATCCATAATATTCCAACAACGATAAAAAAAAATTTAAAATTTAAAATTATGGTTATTTGATCCATTAAGAATTATGTATTTAAATATTATTACGAATTATTATTAATGATCATTTTCGATATACACATACATATTTATATAGTCGCATATTATTCTTTTCATATATTATTGCTTTAAACCGGGAAAAAGTAAAAAAAAGGTTTTCCTTCATTTGCAGCTAAGGAAAACACAGATACAATTTAATTTCTTGTAGGTTTCATATTCGATGTTCCATTTATTTAACTATTGTATTCAAACCGTGTGGAACTCTCGGAATTTTAATTTATTCTTATGAAGAATTTGAGTTGAATTTTATTCGTGAGAAAATGATTGAATGATCGTCTTTTATACTTCTGACATGTAGGCATAAATGTTTGTAAAACATTTTAAAATTAAAAAACAAATCGAATTGAAATGTAGCTTAATTGTTTTTATTTTTTTTATTCTAGTTGGAGACTCTTGTCTCTTTATATGTCAACACCATCTACTTACCAGAGAACTGCAACGAATATAATCCTTCCTATCTGCGCAACGAATAACGAATACATATTCGTGCAAAGGCACATTCGTATTCGTAAACGTAATGCACAAACCTGATTCGCAATCGTGCTAAAGCGAGCAAATAAAATAATCGCCACGAAGAGTTCGAATGAACAAAACAATCGCAAAAGGGCTATGAGCTATTCATTCAACATAAGCATACAATTATTGTGGAAAACAGCATTGCTGTGCATTTTGTTTGTTAATTTTTTGTTTACTTTTCTTTAGTGCCTGACCGGAATTCTGGGCTTTTGTTTTGCTCTCATTTACCCTTGTTTTTGTATACAGGCATAAGTATATATTACTTTATCTCGCCACATGTGTGGTTTGTAAGAAACAACAATTTTGAGGTGAAAAGCACAAACAAAATATTCACCAAGAAAAGCACACAATTTCGGTCAGGCACTAAAGTAAAGCAAAATATGCACAAACAACAAGCACAGCAATGATGCCAATAGCTCGTGTTGAACGATTACAGTACGAAAACTTAAGCCTTTATGCGATTGTTTCATTGATTCAAACTTTTCGGGGCGATTATTTTTGTTGCTCGCCTTATAACGATTACGAATCTGGTTCCTGCATTAAGTTTACGAATACAACGCACGAAACTTCGTTTTATTGTATTCGTTGCAGTTCTCTGTTTCAAAAGTAGTAGAATATTTTTATAGAAAGGTTTTTCGAAATTGTATATGGTTTTTGTGGGCTTTACAATTAGGATATGTAATTGTATATGTATCACCTTAATAGCAAACAAGCAATTTCTAAATACGTGGTTTTATACACAGTACAATGATAATAGCTGCGTTGTTTTAATGAGCTATACAGGTCTCTATGTAAGTCTTGGTTTTCGAATCAAGTCCACCCCAAAAAAGGGGGGAAATCTTACAATTTCCATTTTCAAAATATAGTTCATAAAAAAACCTCTAAGAGCCGCTGATTTTAGTTGACAGGTTAATTTTTAGCACAGCCTAATATATATAAAAGCCTAAATAAAATTGGAATTTGGTACAAATTAATAATACAAACTTAAATTTCAATGTTAATTTGTGACATAAACAACATTTGTAACAATAAATAAATTAAAATTGAAATTGCTATTAACAGTTTCCAAGTTTTTAATTTGAAACTTAATATAATTGCATACTTGTAGGCTGAGCCAATAATTAATTTGTGAACTTTACAATCAACGGGAATAGGGCTGAAAGCGTATTACATTGGAACTGTTTTATATGCATACAAATATAATGTTGCACAAGATATAGATTAAAATAATATTTTAGTAAATTAAAAATCTTTAAAATTTTCTCCTCTAATGCAAGCAATTAAGTTATTAATTATATTATAGATTTCAGTTTATAGAACCTAATTATACTAAATAATAATTATTATTTAATAAGTTTGTACAGACTAAACCATTTTTATTGTAAAATAAAACTGTCAAGGCTACATCACAATGTTTAAATATTTATACATTTTGTTTTAAAACTTTAAGATAAGAATGTCCTTAAATTATGGGTTAAATTTTCTACCTATTTACAGCTGAAATTTGGTAATTATGCCCTTTGATGTCCGTTACATTATACTGGTCTCCTGCCCTAACAATAACTTTGTTTAACCACTAACTATATTTACCAGAGATAATTAACATACTGAAAGACGGAAAACAAGAACAACAATATGGTAGCTCACACGTAAAGTGCACATTAATTCAACATATCATAAAAAATAGACATCAAACCGATTTTTGAAGCGGCGAATTCGAAGTCTCCTATCTCATTATCTCTGATGTTTACTATATAGCATTACAACGAGAAGGAAGTTAATATCGAACTTGGAATTCCCATAAACTACGAAATATATAAAACCTATCCTTTCTCAGCAGAATTTTTATATGATGCAAGATTCCTAGGGAAAACGAAATATTTTCATTAATATTTATAAATTAAAATAATACAATACTATAATACTATTCCACTATATATAAATTAGTGGAACAAATGCGGAATAGCCGGCTAGCTTTGATGGCCGGAAGTGGCCATTTTTTTTGGTGGCTGATCAGCCATCATAGAGATATGATCGTTTGAAGTACAAATAAGTAAAGTACTAATAAAAGTCAAATATATCCTAAACCAAGTGAGCTAGCGTACCGTTTGAGAGGTATTTTGAATACCTTTAATTTATGTGATATATGTACATACTTTTTTGTCCATAACATTAGGGTTAAGGAGTTATATTAATTTTTGCAAGATATGACAATTTGTCTTTGAAACAAAAAGTCTTGTCTAAGCCAATTTATCTTTCTATCAAACGGATACATTAAGGTATAAAACAAAATTATATTTATGAATAGCTTGTTCTTTTACCTTTAATACGGTATATCATATGTTATATCCAAAGAATATACAATTATATAGAATGCGCATCTCATGCAAGTACAAATTTTATATGGCGGGTTCCGGCGAGGATACCCGTTATCTTTGCTGCTGTTTTAGTTCTCATGGCTGTTCTGATGGCACGGCCAATCCCCTACCCGCTAGAATCTAACCGCAAAAAATTTTTATATCGGAGGAGAGCTATTTCCTGAGAAAGTATGAGAGATAGAGATACATGTATACCGTTTGAAAGGTTTGATTAGAATCTATCTTTAATGTAATATGCATTTTTTGATTTTTGCCTAAAAATACTATTTTACTGCGTAGTTACACATACTAAGGGTTATAAATAAAGGGCGTGGCCGTAGGCCGGAGGTCGCACACGCGCCCTGAAATTGAACTGAAAGTAGTATCCTGCTGCGTAACCTTTGAATATTCAACCACAAAGAGTGTTAACTTCAGCCTGGCCGAAGTTCATATTCCCTACACACTTGTACTTAGAAGCTAGGCGTGGCAATGGTCTAATTATTTTCCTTTTCAATCTCAAATAGCCTTGCAGAGAATATTCTTGCCAAATTTGATGAAAATATCTCTATTCGTTCTCCTGTAATCGACTTTTATTTAATTAGTGGGCGAACCACGCCCATTTTTTGTAGTCCATTTTGGTCAGAGACAGTGGACTTATGGACAAAATTTCAACACCAAATTCGTTCTACAAGCTGAGAGATTGAGCTATAAGCATGGATTAATTTATATTCACTATAAAAAGTAGGCGTGGTAATGGTCCGATTTCCCTATCTTCAATACCGATGAGTTTCTAATCATAGACAATATTCGTGTCAAGTTTGAGGAAGATATCTATATTCGTTCTCTTGTAATCGTGATTTCCAAAGGCTGATAGACAGACGGCTAAATTGACTCAGGAGGTCACGCTGATCAAGAATATATATACTTTTCCATACCTGTCGCCTCCTTTAATGCGTTACAAACGGAAGCAGTAAGTGAATATACCCTCATCACTTCGTGTGTAGGGTATAAAAATATATTCAGTGACAAAGGCAAACATAATTACAGTTTTGACCACATTCATTGAAAATTACTGCTAAGTGCATTTTCACTTACGCATCAGACTACAGGGAACTGTTCGCTACGTAGCCGGCGTTAGACATACTAAGGGTTAAAATGAACAAGTGCGGACGTAGGCCGTAGACCCATACGCACCAAAATATTAGTCTAAAAATACTATTCTACTACGTAGCCGACTTTACACATACATACATAGATGAAGTATTTCTAGTTTAACTAAAATTTAACCAAAAAATTAAGGTAACGAAATATTGGCCTTTAGTTGGGTGATCTTCAATAAATCCTAAACGGAGGCCACACCTCAAATGGGAATTTTCTTCTAAGTTTTTAAAACAAAAAAATACAAAGCAACTTCTTCTAAAAATACACAAAGCAACTTCGTAACTTTGCTTTGTATTTGTAAATATTGATATTTGTTTGCTGGACGTGTAATTACAATTCTGAACAAAATTCTTATGCTGAAATTATGCTGAGAGAGCATAAATGGTTCATCGACAACAAATAATAGTAATATCCGCATAACCGCATAACCGATGATAGTTTTTATTGAAAATAAAAATTCCGCTAGGAGCAGTCAATCATGTTCTTTTCTTAATTCCCAGCAACATTTTTCGCAGTTTAGTTTGGAAAATATTTTGTAAGAGACAAGCAATGAAAAATCTAATAGAACTAACTCAAAATTTATCTCTGTTCGATTGCAAAAGTTGTCTTCCAAAAAATAGTCGGCCTACATATTCGATCACCGTAATTATCGGTGCTTCTGCTTTGTTATTTTCGCGTTATAGTTACTTAGCGATTTTCAATGAACGAGCAGCTCATTCAATCAAAACACAACACTTCCCATCCTTCTTATGAGTTCACGCTCGTTAAGTGGTATTTTCATTATATCCTTATTGGAACGATAAAGAAGCGATATGAACTGTTATATGAAACGATAGCTGAAAGGCGAAGGGCATTCTTTTGGCAAAACTGGAGTGAAGTGTCTAAAAAACATTAAAATAGTTGCATTTATTTATTATCTACTTTATTGAAACATGTATGTGTTATAAAAACGAATTTTGTGACATTATTTTACACAAAACTAATTACAGTAATAAAAAATACAATAAAATTAAAATCGGGATATGTTTCGGTTCAAAACAATTGCAAAAATTTTAGTTGCAAATTTGTATGGGAGTGGTAACTTTTTCCGTTGCTTGTTACGGAAAGTACGATCCAGGCCGCATATTCTTATTCAAGCTATGCAAGAAGAGAGACGAACCCGTGCATGAGCATAGTATGGGTGATCAAATGGTAGTTCCTTCACGAACTACCAACTCTAGTATTCAGTTTATTCGTAGTTTCTCTCTTTTCATCAGTAGCATGCATATGGTTAGGCATTTATTCAGACACGAATTAGGTGTATTTTAGTTCCGCGTGTTTACGTACAGTGTATATGAATTTTATGGTGAAATTGTTTCCTTGTTACAAGCAAAAACTGGCAACATAACTATAAAAGTAAAACGTTTTCGGAAACTACAAAATATAGATCCTTCCGGTTTGAAGCATTCTCTTTAGAATTGATTAGAGAATTTTAAGGTCGGAAAAAACTATATTTAATAACGTAATTTTGAAAACAATTTCGACCGAAAATTTTTTGTCGGAATTTTTTTCCAAATTTTAACTTTGACATTAGTTTTCTCAAAAACTGTTTGACATAGGAACCTAATTTAAAAAGGATATTAAGAAGCGGATATTTGGCTTTGAAAATCAGCAAGCAAAAGTTATGTAGGTCAAACCATTATTTTTTAATATTTTTTTCTTCGATATTAGGTCGAATTTTTATAAAATGGCCCATTCCGTTTAAACAGGAGAAAATTGACCCCCCTCCCATACGATTTTTTTCTTGTCTCGACCCAACCTACACGTCCTAGTCTTCTGTCCCCTCTCATGCGAAACACCCTGTATAGAATTGTTTGATTTTTAAGTAATCATTACTAGAAAAACTACTTTGTATTTAAGAGTTGTCGCGGTTTTAACGACTTCTTAACGGTTTGGAAGTATTGAAAAATAATGTAAACTTACTTGTTTTTGTAATTTTCCATTTTTCTTTTATTTCAATTAAAATGAGTTAGCCAAAAACTAAATTCACAATTCATGTTTCTAGTTTAAATTTTAAACAGGGTTTTGTTGATTGTATAATTCATTTATTAGACTATCTTTACAATGGTAAGTTACAATACACGTGTCGTGCAAAAAGACCAACATAAAGCCAGTAAAAAAGACAATGGCAAAACAAGATACACGGGAAAAGCACCTCGCTGCTCACTTGTACCGAACTTTCGAATATTCCGCCCACATCGTCCCAACAGGCGACGAAAGAATTACTTGGACTTTTAGTGGCCGCCGTCTGCAACCGCCGCTTCTACGGGCAATATCGATAGTTTGCTAAAGCTGGTATGATACTTAATTTTTTTCTTCAATTATTCTGTACTAAATTTGAGAATAGTGTGGACAGTATAGCAATAGTTTGTAAGAAAAGGACAAATTGATGTACTATTTTGAATGTCAAATGCGTCATAAAAATTTTAAAGTTTTACAGCTTTTCATTAAGTATCATACCAGCTTAAATTTGTGTACACATGTACCAAACCCAAAACTTCTAATTCTTCATCCTTCATCATGCTAGTGGTGATTTGTGAATTTATATTTATAATGAAATTTAAAAAACTTGTGTGTGTTTTTAATGTTCATAGCTGTTATACGAATTTAGAGAGAAACGTCAAGAACTAACAAGAAGACTCATATATATGTATGTGCCAGACTTTACATTTTTCTTGGACTTGATCCAATTTTGAATTCTATAGCGCATGCCTCACAGTCTTGATTACTTACATTGGCAGCGCAGTTCCACTCTTCTTAACGCACTCGGTGTCAAACAAGCAGTACAGAAAAAATAAAGTATCATACCAGCTTAACTGGACGTTTCAGTATAGTAGATTTCGTTTTTAAAGTGGCGACTCTGACGACTTTTTCGGAACGTCGTGGATGTCTACTCGACCCATAGGTTTGGAGGGACTCGCTCATCGCGAATAAGAGCACGTTGCCCAATTTTTATGATACGCTGTTGTTGTCGCCTTTAGGGTCTGGCAGTAAGCCCTTGTAAGTTTTCGAGCGACCACCTGCGCCAAATATCATGATACATCTGCGAGAGCACCTTCCACCTGTTGCCACCATGCTGTCCATTGACTGAGTATCCAGCACCGAAGTGAGCGGTCGTCCTACCAGAAAATGACCTGAAGTTAATGCGGAGACATCGTCAGGGTCACCGGTACGAGCTGTCAGCGGTCTCGAATTTAGACGGGATTCAATCTGTTTTAGAACTGTGTAAAACTCCTCAAACGTTAATGTTGACGTTCCAAAAACCCGCTTCCCACAGCCCACCGAAATTAGGAGTAGCTGGTGTTATGAAATGCCAGTTCCACGGAGCGAAGAGTACACGGCGCACAGTGGCCGGTTTTTCAACTTAGCGGCCAAAAGTAACTTTTTTAATGTCACCGATTTCAAAATGGGTTAGGTCATATGAAAGTAGAAACCTGAGAACCTAGGGAGCCAAAAAATTACAGCTTTATCTTGATTATTTCATTAGTAACTATGCAATAAAAAACAGCACTTTTTATTTTCAACTAAAGTAAACACATTTTTTCAACTTTTCCCAGATTTCTCAGCATTTGCGTGGTTCGATTTGCGACGGAATCAACTGGCCAGGGTTTGACTGAATCCAACCAATAGTAGTTGTTGAATCTGATAACAGAAACGTGTCACCTGAGCGAAGTTTAAGGATTTGCTGTATTTTAGTCACTAGTTTTACAGCCAGCAGGACCGCGCATATCTCTAGTCGTGGTATGGTCACCTTTTTGATGGGTGAAATCTTTGTTTTTGCGGCAAGTAAGGTTATGCTGATCTTCGAAGCTGACACAGACTTCAGGTACACCACGGCTGCGTAAGCGTGTTTTGATGTATCGGTAAATGCATGATACTCGTAGGAAGTATTCTTGTTTGACGTATGGATCCAACGGGGAACTTCACTGTTTATCTCGTTTAAATCGGTTCGAAAACTGATCCATTGTTCTTGAATTGTAATAGGAAATTCGTCATCCCAATCCATGCCGAGAATCCACAGTTGTTGAAACAGTAATTTGCCTTTTATCAATAGTGGAGCGAGAAACTCCAGTGTGTCAAAAAGTCTTGCACTGTTAAACAGCAACTGTCGGTTTGTGAGAGTTGGTCAGAAACGCCCACATTTAGTTCATAGACGAAACTGTCTGAAGTGGTCTTCCATACGACGCCTAAAGCTTTCGATTTATGTTTATGTGGTAACTCGCATCAAGCTTCGGGATCAGTAGAAAGAATTTCGGTCTGTAACGCCTTAGACTTGGAGATCTACTTTTGTAATGTGAACCCTCCAGCCTGTAAAAATTGGTGTAATTCAATTCGCACTCGATTCGCCTCAGCCGCTGTGTCAGCACCTGACCTGAGAAGGATGCCGGCAGCTTTTGGATAGCGTTCCTTCTCATCTCGTGCAAGTGTTTGCAAAACTTTGATCGCCAGGAATGTTGAGCAATTAACGCCATAAGTTACGGTTAGCAATGTATAGGTCTCTGCCAGGCCTGGGCAAATCGAAATAATCTGTTATCTCAAATAAGGATTTTATTCCAAAATGAATTAACTCGTTATCTCAAATAAATCGTTATTTTAAAATGAAATAACATGATTATTTGAAATAACCATGCAAATGCGATAATTATTTCAAATAATTTCTGAAATAATTATTTGAAATAACGCGTTATCTCAAATAATTCGTTATTTCAAAATGAAATAACATGTTATTTGAAATAATCTTGCAAATGCGTTGGTCATGAGTGTGTCCTTCGCATGATTTGTTGGCGTCACGTAGGGCACTGCAAAGATGTGCAAGTGGACCCGTAATATTCCTTTTTTATTTCAATGCTTAAGAGGCAATCACTGCAAATTTCTACCATTATAATGCAAGTTTTGAAAATGAGAAGAAAATGTTTACGAAAAAATTACAACCTTTTTTCAATTCGTGTTCATTCGTCAAACACATCATTGCAGTGCTCTACCTGACGCCAACAAATCATGCGAAGGACACACTCATGAACAACGGCCTGTATTTGAGCAAACCATTTAAAGACAAAATTCTGGTAAAAAATAATTGAATATTTATTTACAATCACCAGAAATCGTAATTGAATTGCTGCAGGTAAACATGGTCTCCTGATTATATATGAGTGTGAAGCACTCGAATAGAGTTTTTTGAGTTCTTCCGTCTATGTAGATATATTCATACACAAGAAACATTTCCTTAAAGACTTGAAAACATTCAAAATGAGTTGAAAGAGTTGAAAAAATATCCCCGATGAGTTGAATGAGTTGAAAAAATATCCCTAATGACTTGAATGAGTTGAAAAAATATCCCTAATGAGTTGAAAGAGTTGAAAAATATCCCTAAAGGCTTGCAAGCCTTTTGGGAATTTTAATGAATGTCACAAGTGCTTGCTCATTTCAAGCGCAATTGGCTCTACCACTTGAAGTTTGTGAGTGTGAATCATGCAGGTATTCATAGTTTGTGAGTGTGAATCATGCAGACATTCATAGTTTGTGAGTATGAATCAAGCAGACACTTGCATTCATTCCTGCAAGCCTGTCTCTCATTCAAACTTTCATGAATTGAATACGGAGTTGCTTAGTATTTGTATGCGTGAGTAGCACTTACACTTATAAATCCGTGAGTGGCTCACAAGCTTGAATATGGGCACTCATGCAGTTCTCTGGTGTGCATGTCTCGTCCCAATCACTCACTCGCCTCATCTCACTCACTCACTCAGGCATATAACATTTCTGGTTATTGTATACAGCCATAATGATTCACAATCTCATGTTCATACAGTTCGCCGATTCGATCATATATCCCTTATAGGCAAAGGTATTCTAGGGAATGGATTAGCAGAATATAAAAATATATCGAATTTCTAAATTGTGAAAATGCTAACGCATAGCATATAGAAAACAACAATAATCCAAACAAGAGAATGGCAAAATAAATGTTAATAAGTGGTGTAAATGGGTTCTGAATTGGACAAATAAAAAGATGATAACTCTCGGATGAGTTAATCTGCCCTAATAATAGGTGTAATGAATGTATATAAAATTGGTGTGAATAATATGTTTGGTTTTATTAGAACCATCGAAAAAACACATGCAATGTTGGTCTGTTATGAGAAGACGACGCAACGACACTGATCTAGAATAAATCTGCTACAAGCGGAGGGAAAACGAATGGATAACCTTTCATCTTTTTCTCCTTTGTGGATTTAGAAATTATTTATATCACTTTAAAACAGGTTACGTTTGGTTCCGCGGTTTCTATTTTCAAACGACCACCAACAGCTAGCAAGTTTTTTTGGATATTCATGCTATTACATATATTGCTAGAAAATTCAATGCAGATAAATTCTCTCACTATCGAGGACACTAGCTAGAAGAACTGTTTCTGATTAGGGGTACTGAAGTATTTATACTCATATTTATGTGAATCTTTCTATAGTAATATTAATTATGCTAATATTGAAAAAGAGATAATTTCAAATAATAACTGATAAAACTTAAATACATAATTTATTGAATAAATGGCGGAAGCACATGGCTGCAAAAATTACAATTGTTATTGTAATTCTGATGAAGAGATGGAGTAGATCTGCAGGAGTTGTCAATAAACTGACCGTTGTGTTCCAAGAATTGCGGAAATTATTAAAATTAATTTTATCATAGATCGAGAGACACTTCAATTAATTTTTAAATATCTTTTATTCATTTATAGACCTAAATCGACTACCTCTAATGAAAAATATGTACCATATTGTATACTAATCTATTATAAACTATTAGAAAGTATATTACTTATATGAACGTACATATATTACATTACCATAGTCCGAATTTTAAATTTATTTTCATATATAATAGTTGTGATATACAGAACTGTATCTATCTCAATATTTCAATACTATACTTCTGATACATTCCACTGCAGAGAAACTGATCAGAAAGAGTTCAGATAAACAATTTTGGACATACAGTTGTTAACTTTTACATTACCATTGAGTCTTAAACCTCATAACGTCAAGAATGAAAATTCGCAGACGCTTGCTGGAATTTTGTTTTCTGTAAACGTAAATACATAAAACGTTTGTATAATGATGTATAATGATAAGACCTTTTATAAAGACGCTTCCAAGAGCTACCATAAGGTTATACAGAAAATTGGAAGTCGTGACCTTGCGACTGTACGATGCGGTCCCGATATAGAGCAGGAAATATGTGGATAGATTTAGCCTGTAAGATGTTGTTTACTTGAATTCGATTATGAATATTTAGGTATATACATTATACCATACTTGCGTATATAATGGTAAAACAGACTCAAATCCCTCGTAAGATTTAATACATAGATATGTGAATTACTCATTCAATTCATTATCCAGATTATGCTCTGCCATTTTCGTTTTTGATCTCGTTTTTATTCTTAAATATATAAAACTCGCATTGGTTTTCCTTTGGAAATTCCTCATCATCAGTCCGACATACAGGCTGATTAAATTCATCTAAAGAAATAAAGCTCTGAAACATATATGCCACTCTGCGCTCCATTTTCTTATGATCGTAGTGATGTATATGAGAAAAAAGCGTACCATCAACTGCAATCATCGCCAAAGACTCGGTCGAGTGAACAACTACATCAACTCGAGTCGTATTAGCCATTTGCATTGTCCAAGATACGACGAAGAAGCATGTAGCGTTCATGGGAAAAGCTCGTATAAGCGTAGACGACAAACCACGAAAGAAGAAACTGTATCCTTCAGACTGATAGCCTTTGTATATACAGTCGACGACTCCTGTGTATTTTGGGTTGGAATTCATTCCGTCGGCCTGAATACATGTTTTTATAACATCAAACGGGTAAGAAGACAACCAGGAAAATGTTCCAGCAAAACCTCCTGCTAAAAGACTATGAAGTGCTGTTGGCGATGACGACAGTCTCATCATGTATTCATAGGATACAAAATAACTAGCAAAACCTAGTAATTATTAACAGTAAATTAATATAATAGAAAACTAGCAATAGCTTTTTATTTTTTACCCGGAATATCTCTCACTGCTGTAATGCCGAGGCCCTTAAAAATTCCCCTGAAGCCCTCCGTTTGAACGATGTGGCGTAAACAGTGTAGGGGCCCTTTAAGTTTCAGGGCATTATCTGTTTCAGTTTGCAGCTGAATTCTGGTTTTCGCTAGTTCCATAGGGGCGCAAACTACACTTTGTAATAAGCCAGCTACGCTTCCTGCGAGGAAGTGTGACTTTAGAGATTCTGGATCTTTAGTGTGCCTCTGAACATTACCGTAAATACCAAACACAATGGCATTTACAAGTGACACTCCTACCATGGGACTGGAAATACCCCGATACAGACCACGTATTGAATCATTTGCAACTATTGTTTTCATACAATGCCATATGCCATTATAAGCAGGATTTCTAGGATCTTGTGTTTGCAGATGAACCTTGATCGTATCCAAGGGATGACCAACCAATACTCCGGCACATCCTAGAAATTTCAGTAGACTACAATAAGATAGGTAAATTACATATAACATCATAAGTTTGAATTCATAGCTTTTAGATTTGTGGCACGTACCTCCAATACACCCTGCTAAGAAATCAAGCAACATACCAGAAAGTAATTTGTTTTCAGCTGTTGATATATTTTCTTCTTCGATTGCTGACTGACACTATAAATATATGTATACATGTCACATATATTTTTGTATTTGAATATGCATATAAAACAATTATAATAAATATTTTTTGTAAATAATTTCTATTGGATATTTTAAATTAATGCGTTAATATGTTTCTATGTGATGTGAGTCAACTAACTTATACAGATTGAGTGGATTGCAAAGCTCAAATATCAAAGCTCAAAACTCAAAGGATGATAATGTTCAATAGCAAGCAGGTTATCAGATAAAATAACAAACATTTATTTCCAAGGAATGGTTTCTCTATGCCATCAAGTGTTTTTATAGCCTACACCTAAGGTTAAGTGCATATTCACTTTGTCACAAAATGTGCAACGCATAGAAATAGAGACGATAGGTATAAAAAAGTATATTATTCTTGATCAGCGTCACCTCCTGAGTCGATTTAGCCATGTCCGTCCGTCTGTCTGTCTGTCTGTCTGTTGAAATCACGATCACAGGAGAACCGGTGAAGATATTATAATGAAATCTTGCAGAAATATTTTTTGTTAAGATGTGCAGGTTGGTTTTGCAAATGGGCGAACTCGGTCAACGACCACGGCTATTTTTTATTAGAAATGTGATATCAGCGTTCGTTTTTGAGCTATGACAACAAGTAGAGTAGCATAACCCGTTAATATGCCAAATATGGGCGTGATCTGCCCACTTTTAGGTTATACAGGCAAAAGATTGTTAAATACAGCTTATTTTTCAATAAAACATTATAACAGCAAAACTAGGCGCTGTCCGCCCACTATTACACTACTTATACAGTATAGCTCATAAAAGCAAATTTATGTTTTCTCATTCCAAAAAAGCAAATATTCACTAATATTTCGTTTACATAGATAACTATATATATATATATTCGTAATGTATATGCAAATATACATACGGTTATCAATTATTTTCATATATACGGTTTTCAGATATCATCAACGCAAAAATATTCCATTGTTATCATGATTTACTTCATAAAATCATTAATGAAAAAAATAATATAGAAATAAAATAATGGAACACATTTGGTTTTTACTTTGAGACAAATTTTAGCTTTTCTTTCGTTATACCCTAAACCTCAAGGTTAATGGTATCTTAACTTTGTCACGAAATGTGTAACGCATAGAATTAAAGACGCTAGATATAAAAAGTATATACATATATTCTTGATCAGGGTCACGCCCTGAGTCGATTTCGCTATGTCCGTCCGTTTGTCTGCCTGTCTGGAAATCACAGAACAGGCGAAGTTATCGGAAATTTTGCATAAATATTCTTTGTTGTTGCGCAAGGGTTGGTATTGAAAATGGGCCAAATCGGTCTACGACCACGCCCACTTTTTATTAAAAATGGTATATCAGCGTTAGTCTTTGAGTTATGAAAACATAATTACATTTCTGAGTGTAAGGTAACATCGTCCGTTAATGTTCCGAATATGGGAGTGATCCGCCCACCTTTAGTTGACTTAAAAAAGTTGACATGGGTTGAATTTATATCTATTCAAGCTTTTTGAACAAAACTGTACATAGCATTTAATGATCCAACAATTTTTTGTTTTTCAAAACTGGGCGCGGTCCGCTCACTTCAAGGTGTAGGGTATTTGAGATTCGGCTAGGCAGAATATAGCACTCTTTCTGGTTTTAAATTAAATTCAAATAAGATTATAAACTTTAGTGATAGAAACACCCGAAATAAGCGAATAATGGTGAATATTACAACACTGTAATGAAAACAAAAATTATACATGCAATGAATTTGTTTCACACATAGAACATTAGTATGTTTTAATTCACTAATTTAACCGGAAGGTTTATTAAATACACTACACAATAAAACCAATTTAGTTTCTCGTACAATCCAAAGTTAAACCGCTGTGAAACACAAGGCATCACAATGCCGCATCACTGGTTCTGAATGGTATATATTATGATGTGGATCAATTGAACATTCGATTGACTTCTTCGTCACTTTTGGGGACAAAATTTTGAATGCCTCACGATCATTAAACACTAACACATGCATACAGAATTTGAAGCAGAATTTGCTGTTATCAGCTACGTGTACATTCATCTTTTCGTTCAGTTATTTATTTAATCTATGGCATATGAACCTTACAGACTACGTTATATAGACTAAAACTCATTCCAGTTGATAATACTACAATAGATTCATAATAATTAAAATAGTTATTTTAAAAACTAATAACACAGAGATTCTTAAAATTATTTTTCAATTTTCAGAAGACACTTTGAGATTTTGTTGAATTCTAACAAGGCTTTTGTAACCGGTTCATATTGTGAGTAATTAGTTCTGTGTAATTTTGGGTAGAATATAAATTGAGCTCTAGATTGACGAGGAGCAAAGAACATTATGGTATATAGCTAAACAAAAATGAAGAATTATAAACCCTGATATGCGAATAATATTAAAAACAATCATCAATGAAAGCCTATTTCAAGAATTTGAAGCCCAAAAGCAAATATTGGGTAGTGTGAGTAAGAGCTTCGCTATAATTACCGAGCAAAAATCGAGCTTCCTTTGGAATCGAGAGCGGAATCCAGAGAGACGCTGGCAATCGATTCCTTTCTAGATTCCAGAACCCATTATTTTTACATAGGCATGTCATTGGAGGTAATGCATTACACTTAAGAGTCTTGGATTAGCTTTTATAATCGCTTCAATTCATCGATTATATAACCACTTTTAGAAGAATTAAAAATAAATAAAATTAAGTTATTCGATACATTTGTGCAGTTCGATACATTTGTGCATTTCGACACATATCTGTACCATTTCTATATATTTTATTTATTTATTCGAAACTAGCAATTAAGACTATCTTGGACTGATAATGGTAACATCCATATTAAACATCCATGCTCAGCGGGATTTGAACCACGTTCTCAAGACTGTAAGGCAAACAATTTATCTTCTGCGCCACCGCGGACGTCTTCGTCTGATATAAAATCCCATGTTTTGAATAAAACATGCGTCTTATTTTTATATTTTTCCATTTGTTTCTGCATTCTTTGCAAGAAAGAAAGAGAAACTTATAAGAGCTTCTTATTGCATTCTGTGGAATCCATAGAAGAATATGAAGACTCGACATTAGCATTTTGGTAATGCATTATGGAATCAGTAATGATACTAAGGCATTCCGAAATGTTGAAAAATGTTTGCTGGTTAATCAACCTTAATGCAAATGTGGATAACCTTTTTTGAAACATTTCGATCCAGCGATTATGGATATCATGAAAAGGAAGATAATAATAATTTTAGAGTAGTAGGATCTTGAAAATGAAAATGTTTCTGAGTATAAACACGAGAAGAGAATAAGATTTCAAAATAATGTTGGAAGAGAAAAGTAGTAAAAGTAAGCTTAGCGTCGAATAAAACTCCGAGTTCCAAAAACTCAGTATGTTTAAGTAAACCCAATTAAAGGAAAACGGGTCATAATTGCGTTCCAAGATTTAGAATAGAATACCTGTACACATTTGGCTTAAAGTTATTTGCATATTTAAGGTGCAACCTCTGTTTAAAACTACCTGCAGTTTTACAATGTCCAGTTAATTAATTTGCCGACAACATTTTATATCATCTGCATAAGAATCTGCAGCGTCCATATTAAGCTGTTGCATATATCAATAATGAATAAAATTAAAAGAAGGAGCCCTAAAACACTAACTTGCAGTCTTATGACTTATGAGAGGACTTATGAAAAGAACTTGCCGACGTAACAAAACAAGAGCACTATGACTGACTCTATCCACAGATTTTAAAAAATAAGTCTACATTCTCAAATTCAGTGACAGATTAAATTAGGTTCATGTTCGTAATCGTAGAACGACCCCAAAGAAACCAATGAGGGCAAACAACTTGTTTTACTAACAGGAAAAGTTTATTTTTATTAACACTGTCGGACAATTTTGATATATTCGGTAATTTAGAAATCGATTTATAATTGGAAAAATCGATCTCGTTTGCACTTCCACATATATTATATAGGTACTTGATGAAACTTTCCAAGCATCATTAAAATTACCAGAAGTCATAGATTTATAAAAACATAAATGTCATAAAACCAGAAGAGTTATTCAAAAGAATGGATTAAGTCAGGCGAAGAACGTAAGTAAGTCAGGCGAATACGGTGGTTGTGGAACGATATGCATCGAATTTTTGATGAAAAAGTCTCGAAGAAATTGAGTGTTTTTGGAACCAATCTAGATTTGATTTTTCTCAAGCACAAATGCTTGACATTGACATTTTTTTCAACAGTCTTCGTAAAGACTTTCAGATGTTCGAAGAAGATTTCGGAGGTTAGTAAAAGTCATACAATTATAGCCTAACCGTTCCAGCATTCGAACAAGCCTCTAACTGGCAGCAACATTGATGTTCCTTGCAGAGAGTGGGTTCTAAAAAACCGTTGGCAAAGTCGGCGATGTGGCTTTAGGTCGAAGCACGGTTTCAAAAGTTTTGACACGACTGCGGAACACTTTAGAAACCACAATTTGTCCAGAGTGGATCAAATTAAGAATGGTTGATCACGAACGAGCGAAGTCAAAAGTGATTTTTTTCTTGAAATATAGCATTCCTGAAGTTGTTGCATGTGATCACACGCACATAGAAATTTTGAAGGCACATAAGGATTTTTGTTTTTGAATAGAAGAGAATACTATAGTATAAATGCGCTGATTGTAAGTATATACTCAGGGAAAAAATCCATTTAAATTAAACAGAATTCAACCAATTATCATGTTATTTTCTTTCAAAAAGGTCAGACTTCATTAGTCTTACTAGTCGTCTTGTAAATCGCCGATCGCGTTAGTTTTACAGATTGCTTTATTGATTCACACTGATTGATTGATTTATTCATGTAAAGTTTACAAAAATAATGTGTAACCTTTATACTACACCGCATTCATTCAAACAGTTTTTCCTGTAAAATATACCAAGAGATCGTGTAAACTTTACACTATACCCCATTAATGTAAAAAATAATTAATATATATAATTTATTTATAATAATTAATAATTTAATTTATAATAATTTATTTTATTCTTTATTATCTGCAACAAAAATTATACAAAAAAAATTAACCGTTATTTTTTGTTTAAATTGGTTATTTTTATTTATTTTTTTATCTGAAACACTATCAAAAAACAATGAAAAAATAGTTCATTTGAATAACAACAATAGTTCGTTTTTCATAATTTTGATCGGTTGTGTTGCGTAGAGTGGTAATCCTTGATTAGTTAGTTAAATTTTACCTGACGAAGTAATAATTCAACGAAAAAAATTGCACAAAATATTGGAAGAAGTCTTTAGTTGACTTAAAAAATTTGACATGGGTTTAATTTATATCTATACAAGCTTTTTGAACAAAACTGTACATAGCATTTAATGATCCAACAATTTTTTGTTTTTCGAAACTGGGCGCGGTCCGCTCACTTCAAGGTGTAGGGTGTTTGAGATTCGGCTAGGAAGAATATAGCACTCTTTCCGGTTTTAAATTAAATTCAAATAAGATTATAAACTTTAGTGATAGAAACACCCGAAATAAGCGAATAGTGGTAAATATTACAACACTGTAATGAAAACAAAAATTATACATGCAATGAATTTGTTTCACACATTCGTGTTGTCTTCAATTACCTAAAAAATAAGGATTCCTAGGGCAAAACCGTGAAAGGAAGACCAGAAACTGTTTTGTCGCCAGCAGACAAACGCGCAATCTTACGTAAAGCCTCAAACTCTAGTGATTCTATACCAAAAATAAAGTCAAAAGTGGGAATCAGGTATTATATATAATCAGGTATTATATCAACTGTTCGGCGCTTGATTGTTAAAGCTCAGCATATCCAAAGGCGCCAACTAAAACAAAACCATTACTAAAACCCATTTATAAGGAAAGCCGTTTAAATTTTGCTTAAACGCATATGACGTGGAACAGGGAATGGCATACAGTTGTCTGCGGTCGGTTAAAAATTAGTCAAAATAAAATTTTTTTTGTATAATTTTTGTATAATTTTTCAGATAATAAAGAATAAAATAAATTATCCAAAAAAAATTTTATTTTGACTAATTTTTACGAGTTTGATTTGAAAATCCAAATAATGTTTGTCTTTTTTACTGTTGCTATTTAAATGAACGGAAGTGTATAAACGAAATTTTTTTATTTATATTTATTGAATAGAATTAAAAAGAAATCATTGTTATTAGTTATGGTTGAGCTGTGAGGTTCTTTCTGCTGCTTTGTTTCTCAGATCTTCATACAGCCTTCTGTAGTCGCCAATTGAGTTGCAATATAGTATTGTTGCACTTTGTGCATCCAATATCGTTGCTTTGTATTGTATGTATATTTAATTCTCTTTTTTTCCGATTTTATTGATACGACTTGTGGCTTCAGCACTGCATGTATTAATTTAATTATGATACAATTCCTCGAATCTGGGGAAAAACAAGGAAGAGCAATTGTAAAAATCGTTCTCGATTGTTTAAACGGATTAGCAATTAGTAGCACGATTCATCGCAATGTACTCCTTATTCCTTCCGTTGAATTAGCCTACATCCATTAAAAGTAAGATTTGTTACCTGAATTAAGGTCCTTCTGTAGATATAGAAGTAGAGTACTCGACCCACCCGTCTTTTATCTTTTCCAAAAAATATGGAGCAATGTTGACTGAAAATTGAGGTGATTAAATTGGCTTAATACACTTACTGCATGTGCAATGTCCGGTCTGGTGGATACATTCAAGTACATTAATGATACAACAAGTAGCTGATAAGGAAAACTTTCTGCTTCTTTCCTTCCTCGGACACATATTCTTCGACTATTTTTCGTTGAAGTTCAACGACGTTGACACTGATTTAGAATCTTGCATATCAAACCGACGTAAAGCACTGCGTATATACATACTTGGATTGATTCTTTGTTATTTCTTTAGTAATGAGATTTTGTTAGAATTCTATACCCAAGCAGAAAGAAGCGGTCCTAAATCTTTCATCTAAAAAGATTTTGATAGTTCGCTTTTAAGTTTTTGAAATTTATGTTCACTATTTGATGATACGATTAAGTCGTCTACATAGAAGGCAACAAGTATGATTTCGTTTGCTTCCTTGTACATGTATACACATTGGTCTTACTCTAATGATTTAAGACCTAGTTGTTTTAACATTTCATTGAATTTCTTATACCATTGAGTCCTGCCTAATTCCATAAAGAGCCTTCTTTATCAGGCAGACTTTATTGCCGCTGTATTTCTTGAATTCATTATTATCATGAATTTCGCTTAATTCCTTCTTGTCCTCCACAAATATTTCTTCATTTATGTCATTATTGAGGTAAGCACTCACAAAATCGAGCTGATGAACTTTAAGACTTAAATATGAAGCAATAGCAATGATGTTCTTAATTGATCCAATTCTTGCTATACGTGGAAAGTGAAAAAGTAGTAATACATATCTGGTACTTGAGTGAAACCTTTCACAACTAATTTCATCATCAACTCTATACTTCGTGCGCAAAACCCATTTCGATTTCACCATTTTCTTGCGTTTGGGTTGCGTAATTATATTCCAGGTATGATTTTTATATACCCTACACCTTAAGGTAAGGGTATATTCACTTTGTCACGAAATGTGTAACGCATAGAAATAGAGACGATAGGTATAGAAAAGTATATATATTCTTGATCAGCGTGACCTCCTGAGTCGATTTAGCCATGTCCGTCCCTCAGATATATTGTTTCTTGTGGTGTGCAGGTTGGTACTGAAAATGGGCAAAATCGGTCCACGACCATGCCTATTTTTTATTAGAAATGTGATATTAGCGTTCGTTTTTGAGTTATGACAACAAAATTTCATTCCGGAGTATAGAGTAGCATTATCCGTTAATATAGCAAATATGATCCGCCCACTTTTAGGTTACACAGGCAAAAGAGGTTATATTGTTAAATATATAAACTTCCTGAATAAAACTTTAGATAGCAACTTGTTTTCCAAAAAACATTATTACATGAAAACTGGGTGCGCTCCTCCCACTTTTACACTACATATACAGTATAGTATTATGAAAACAAGTTTATTACCATGGAAATAATGTTTAAATGAACACAATAATAAAACAACTAAGCTAGTTATTTTGTTTTGAAAAAGGTAATCACCTACTATCTATACAGAGGCGTAGCTAGGACTCATGGCCCGGGGCGGTTAATCAACCTGCATCCCCAAAAATTCCTAGAATTCAATAAGTTACTACTTGATTTCCCCAACTGCCGCCAAGAGTGGACCGCCACCCCCGCCACACCCTAGCTTCGCCACTTTTTCCAAAACTTCTAGGTGTAGGGTATCTAAGATTCGGTCAGGCCGAATATAGCTTTCTTACTGGTTTATCAAAGCTTCGTACTCTTTCTAAATCACTGCCATCTGATTCGAGGCCGGTTAACTCTTCTGTGGTTGTTATAGGATCTGTTATTTCAACAAGGGCGGCAAAACTTCCGTTGCCTTCGTCTTCATTTTGCATAAGAGGAGCTTCTTTGCATTCAGGTGCCATTTCAAACAATTTCCTGGGTCTGCTTCATACTAGTTAGAAGCCTTTTTGGACAACCAACCCCTCTTCCATATAATCAGTGTAGTGGATTTGAATTCTTGTTCGCTTGGCTCATCAAGAATTGCTTCCTCATAAATTTCTTCACTTTATGCTTCAGGATTTGCATCTAATTCTTTAGGAATGTGGATTTCTTCTTTAAAAGATTCAACTTCTTGCATTTCATCGTGAGTTTCCTTTACTTGTAAATTCATTAGTGGATGCAAATTGACATCGTAAAATGGTGAGTTCTTCGGATCAATAAAATCTGTGCGACTGACTTGCAGCTGACTGAAAATAATCTGTGATGATTAATCTGATCTGTCCCTGTTTCGAATGACTTGTTTAGTTTTAGGATGCTAAAATCGATATGCCTTTGATACTGACGAAGTTTGAATTTTACTTCCATCCTAGGAGTTTTCAGTAAGCGCAAACGTCAGTCCTGCCGGATTGCTGAGAGAAAGATTGTAACGCCGCGGCGTAAAACTCTAAGGTAAATTAAAGATCCTTTTCTATTCGATTTTTGTAAAATATTATTTTGTAAAGAACAAAGAAATCAAATTTTAACATGTAATATATTATGTACCATATAGCAAACATGTATGTAGATGTAATCCCCAAATGAAATTAAGAGTATGTTACCACATTATTTCAAATGTAAAGTATTAACACCAAATAATTTCGGAATTTGTATTATAAACCGTAATTCTAAGTGATTTCTCTAATAAACTACCTAAAAGAAAAAGCAAATATGATAGAGTGAACTAAATAGTTTTGATCTGCTTCTAGGCTTCACGGCGGAGATAAAGTACGGGATTTCAGAGAAATTGTATTTGTGGAGTCGGAAGTCAAGGACGGGTGGGCGAAAGCAGGGCATAGAATACAGCCTTGTAGATGCACAGGAAACCCTAATCATTTAGTTTCTGTTTGTTTATTTTGCCGCCTAATAGTACAATAATTTAACCTTTTCTATTCCTCGCACGTAAATTTATTTTTGTGTAAATGGAAGCTTGGTGGGTTAGCAAAAACTCACTCCTGTTGCCGAAGATGTCTAGTCTATTGCCAGTACGTGCACATGCTATGCTCCACCAACCTATCGACAAATCCCATCTAGACTTGCTTGCTTCTCGCACATATTTCGCATACAGGCAAGTTTTCATTTCTTTTGTTGCAAACACCATGCACTTTGTCAGTATTTAGCATGTTTATCAGTTCCTTGCCGTTTAAATGACCAAACCGCTCATGGCATTGTATGAATAATGAAGTTTTCACAACTCTACAATTTTTCGTTTCCTCTTCAATCAGATATAAAACCTTGTCATGACATAATTTTTCTCCAGTATTTGGGTTTACAGCTGTAGTTTCTTTGTTTGAGGAATTAACTTCGAATGCAGATTGTGTTATCTTTGAGACGGATAATAGGTTTTAACGTAAATCAGGAACGTAAACTTTTCTCTAGCCCAGCAGAAAATCCCTCTTTAGTTTGGAGCTGGATGGCACCGCATCCTTCCATCCTTCTACTCGTGCTGTTGTTTACAACTTTTGCTTCTGCAGATTTTCTGCCTTTGAACTTTTTCTGAAAACTCATATGCGCAGTAGCACCCGAATCTATACACCATCGATGGGATTCACACGGAATGGCATTAACACTTCTGCTTTACCGGTCGACTCTTAACTTGTATTGCTAGATGACCTCGGTTTCTGGGGTTGAAATATTTCGACTTACAATCTTTTGACTTGTCGCCAATTTTACCACATGAATGGCAGGTGAATTTAAAGTTGTTTATCGTTTTCGCTTGGGTTCTTCGGTTGCATATTATTCCTGAATGTTTTACCTCCTCAAACATACCTGCTTGTGTTATATTCGGTTGAATATCTCTTACGAGATTCGAATTCCTCTAAACGCTGAACTTTTAGTTCTGGTTTAAGTAGTTTTTCTTGAGATTCGATGACCATATGAAAGAGTTCGTATTCTTCCGGTACACTATATAGCACAAGTATATTCAATAAATCGTCGATGATTTCGATACCTAAATCAAAAAAATTTTTCACTTGCTCTCTCTTGTCCACACCATTCTACATTTCGAGAAACAGGAGAGACTTCAAAAGCAGTGACGTAGCGTGAATTTCTGCCAACCGGGCCGGTTAGAAATATTCCGCCCCGCCACTAGCCACTTCGGCGACACCGACAGCTCCGCCGCCCCGGGCAAAGGCACCCCTTACCCCCCACGCTACGCCACTGTTCAAAAGCATGGCTTTTCGTACTAGTCTCTTGGACTGGTAGAGTTTATGTAGACATCTTTCGATGTTAAGCAGTTTTTAATCTGCTTACCTCTTCCATGTGCAATTCTGAATTTACGCAGTCTCCACAAACATATTTCCACGTATCGTTTCTTATCAGAAGCGCTTCGACCTGGATTTTCCTTGAGGTGGTCAATTCGGGCGCTCGTGTAACTCATTTCTTCTGATTTAGCAGTGGAAGCTACCGACTACCGCCTTCGATGGTAATCACACATTTCTTAAAAAAGGCGCTAATTTCATGCATACCGTCACATACATCCACCTATTCCCACTGTTGACACTCTTAGTCGCTCGGGTGAGTGCCCAGCGAATCGATTCTCCATTCTCATCCCCTTCCCTCTTTCCAAACAAAAAAAAAAATCAGTGCATACAATATGACATTTTACATATTCACAAATTTTATTGGACCTGTCCGGGTGAAGTTGATGCTCATTTCTTGTTGCTTAAATAACTATTTTGATACACTTAAAGATACACTTAAAATTTAACAGGAAACACATGTAAGAGAGGTATATTTGAATATAAAAAGACTATTTTAACTTTATTAGGTGGAGGCCGAAACTTTGGGCTTGGAACCGGTTTGCAAAATTACTATATAGTAGCCGACGCTTCGAGCATCAAAAACCTCCCGGAAGTGCTCTCCAGAGCCGGACTTTCTGCGAATTGGAAAAGAATTCACCCCTTCCCTTCTTCCGGCCCTTACAAGGATTAAGGGATTTCTGTTTGTATTTTAACTTATTCTGCTATACGACTATAAAATCAACTTATAAGTTTTTTAATAATACTTTAAACATACATTTACACATACAAACAATGTCACATTTTCTATAGACATATGGAGAATAATTTTTCAATTTAAAACATCTTACAGAAATTATCTGATTTTTCAATTATAATTTATTTTTCTTGTAATGCACTTATGCAAAAAAATAATAATGGTTTTTGTACTTTCAGATTCTGATTCCTTTTCTTTTTTTTATTTATTAGGGCTGATTGTGGTAATAATTGCTATAGCTCTAAAAGTATTTCAGACTTTGATATCTTTAGAGACCTATGATCTTAGGATCTGTTCTATTACACCGCATTTTAGACGTTTTAGGAACTTTAAAATCTTTCGGAAATGTGTATTCTTATGAAATTGATTTAGCGATTTGGGATTAATATAGCGACGGTTGTGGATTTTGATACCTTCCTTTATACGATTATATTTAATGTTGAATTATCTGGCGGTTTCTTATTTGAGCTCCACTCAGCGAATTCGCGGTATCCTTCCTTTTCCTCCTTGAAGTTTCCTGCTTGGGTCGTTCTCTAGATTGGTGGGTTGCGCTGTGCGTGTTTCTGTATAAAAAAGCTATACAAAGCTTTAAAGACACATGTCAAAAAATTATGCATGACTAAAATTTGTGTCTATGCAAGCGTTTTAAAGTGTGTTTGTGAACGCTTTCATTTCACCGAATGCATCACGCAGAATGGTTGTATTGACAGCAGCGCGTTCGTTGCAATCTATTGTATATTTGAGACTACCTGGCGTAATTGATTTATTACTCACAATTTGTTAATTGTATATTTCTTGTTTCATTTAATGACCGTCAGTATTTTTATCTTTTCCTCAGCTTCCTTTTTACAGGAATAAGTGGTATTTTGTTGCTTTTCATTTATAATTTTAAAAATGTATTCTTTCTTCTATTATATATTATCCAGAATATACTTTGGATACTGATATTTTAAGTAATTTTTTCTGCAGACTATTTTCATATTTTAGAAATAAATTGCTAGAGTCACAATAGAATAATAATAACAAAAAATAACATCTATGTATATATACAATATAAAAATGAAAGGACTCATCAACACACAGGCTAAACCTTGAACCTAGAACGGTGAAATTTTGTTCGTAGGTTTCTTTTATGATGTATACGAAGAATAAGAAAGGATTTTTTGAAATGTTACTTCTAAGGACTTCAAAAAGGACATACACGCTATTTTTTTTTCACAGGCTAAACCTTGGACCTATGATGTATTCAAGGGAGAAGAAAGGATTTTTCGAAATTTTACTTCTAAGGACTTCAAAAAGGACAAACACAACTCTTGTGTTAGCCATCAAATATGGATTTTCTTTTTTCACAAAAACATCCCGCGTATAAATGCCTATCATCTAAAGGTCCACAAAAGGACATAATTTGGTAAAAATACACCCAATGACATAATAAAATTAAAGGAAGTATATTACAAAATATTATTGCAGTATTCAAAACAGAGTAAAATGGCTCAAGTGCTACGAGATTGTAAATTAATAGTTTGGAATGAAAGTACAATGGCACATAAAGCAGCTTCGAAGCACTAAACAGAACTCTAAAAGATATTACAGTGAATGATGACATGATGGGTGGACTGACTGTACTATTAGCTGGAGACTTTCGCCAGACTCTGCCGATAGTGCCGAAATATCCGGAAACTGATGGCTAAATTCAAATTCAACCAAATCTTGCCTCTGTTGTGTCGACCGTTGACGAGCTAATAGAACGAATATATCCGGATATCCAAAACCTACACCATAAAACAACAGAGTAGTTGGGCGATCGTGCGATTCTTACACCTAAGAACGATCAAGCATCAACCATTATTGACACATTGCTGAAGTCATTTGAAGAAACAGAATATCTGTACAAATCGGTGGGCACAGTATTCCACATAGATAACGCTATTCTGTGGAGTTCATAAGTACACTTAACCCACCTGGTCTACCGTCTCACAAACTTAACCAAAAAGTGGAAGCTCCAGTATTGCGACTGCGAAATCTTAATCCGCCAAAGTTGTGCAATGGCACAAGGTTGCGTGTGAAAGCATTACACAAAATCTGGTAGAGGCGACTATGTTTACTGGCTGTGCGCGAGGTGAATCAGTTTATATACCACGGATACCACTTATACCGTCAGGTTATCCATTTGATTTTAGAAGACTGAAACCTAAACCTTAAATTCCCACTGAAAATACAACCTTAATTCCCACTTAAAGTTTGTTTTGCAATGACGATCAAAAAATTTCAGGGTCAGACACTGGAAATAGCAGGAATTGATCTTTAGCAATACTGCTTTTCACATGGACAGTTTTACGTTAGTTAGTCGAAAGGTAGCTCACCTAACAGCTTGGTTGTGCTAGCAAAACCTCTAATTTAGTGTATAAAGATATACTTTAATTAAAACTAAACAGCAAGAAAATGAAACAAAACATTTCTAATATTGTACCATAAAAAAGTGTAAAATTAAAATAATCACATAGAAAACATAAAAACACACCAAATTAAAATTAGAATGTAGTATTATAAAATAATATTTTATTTCCCGCGCAATGCCGGGTAGTTAAGCTAGTAATACAATAAAATTCTAAGAAAATCCCAAAAAATTAAACTGAATGAGAATACTTATTTACATATAATAAAAAATACAACTTGATTATTTAACTACGAACTTGAGTATTTAACTACAAACTTGTGTATTTAACTGTTTATAAGTTAATGCCTTTCAGCTGGCTTTTGTAAACAAAGGGTTGATGATCAACACAACGGAGACAAAAAAACAGGTATAAAAAGAAATGAATACGCCTAGAATGCATATAATCATAAGAAAGAAAAGGAAAAGTAGGGGAAACACGTGAAGCTCAGTTCGCTCAACGGAGCTCATCGTAAAGGCCTGATTAGTCGTACTTATAAGCACTTCGAAGAACTTGACGTGCTGTCAAAATCCACTTCTAGCTTATGGAAACATGTGTATCCGATCAGTCGTACTTACTTACAAGGGGAATATCAAATCAATTTAGATATTTTGCTAAGTTCGAACCAAGTGACAGTCAAAACGCGTGACCAGATCGAACTTGACGCTATTTTCGAAGATATCGTCTTTGCTTGCCGAATTTATAGTTTAATGGGATTTCAATATAATATTCTTTAAACGTTTAATTGATACGAAATCATCTCTATTATAACAAAATACCATAATAATATAAATAATGTAAATATAAATACTAAAATTTTGCTGCTGATTAGGTCGAACATTAGGTCAACTAGTGGCTACACTAGAAGTGCCGGTACCCCCTGCAACCCGTAAACACCCAAGTTTTTTCGAAACTTATAAGTGCTAAGTACGATGGGTTGTTTTACGGGTTGCAGGGGGTACCGGCACTTCTAGTGTAGCGAATTCTGACGAAGTGTTTTTCTTTTTGTTCAAATTCACAAAATGACTTCTTTTCGCGAAAACCTCACGAACCCAAATCTTCCTTTTGAAAAATTTTCCTTTTAGATAAGAATTTTCTAATAAAAAAAAGTCATCAACCGTGTCCATTATGTTATGGACACATATGGAGCATATGTTGTTTTGCTTTACTCATAATTTTACGCACCAGTTCTGCTGGAGTGTGCGGACTGTTTCGGACGAATCGTTTTCGTCAGAATTCGTGCGAACGAAAAACGCATGCAGTGTGCGAGCAGCCTAAGAGTTACAAAATGTTTTAAAGCAGGCCATACACGTTACAACCATTGGTACAACTTGAGCAGGTTGTATACAAGCTTGTAACGTTTGTGGGCTTGTTGTATGAAGTTTTGTTTCGGTTGGCAAGTTGTATAAGTCGGTTGTAACGTTTGTGGGCTGGCCATGTGATTTGGTACTTCATTCTCATTTTGACTTGCGGGAGAAGCACGTGTGTGGGCATGATTCGGGAGTTTAATTGCCGAGTAAACAACACAAAAATGGAAGACTCAGCTGAAATGCGTGATTTTATTGAAAGTTATAAAAGTATGCCGGTACTATGGAATTGCAAAAACGAAGCTTTAAAAATAAAAACACACAATAACATCAGACGTCTTCTTTACTCAAAATGAATTGTTTGCAAAATGAAGTTGTACAAAGAGGTTGTATCGTTTGTGGGCAAAACTCACAACTTGATTGCTAACCATGTTGTACCAACGGTTGTAACGTGTATGGCTTGCATAAGACTAACGCGAACAGAAGTGGTGCGTAGGCACCGTTTCCCCTCAGATCGAACATAAGATAGAGACTACACAGTTCACAGAAATTCTTTAACATGACATTAATATGTATATACATGACATGTACGTACATGACATATGTACATTATTATTTTAAAATAAAGTCAAAAGACTATACCTTCGACAACTTCGAAAACGATCGCAAAAATACTTTTAGTATAAAGTTGTTCTGGCATATTTTACACATATACAAAACTAATTGTAATACATACATATGTATGTAGATATGCACATATGTACATATGAATGTACTCAAATGGTAGTATTGAGTATAAATATAATAAATTAAAGTATCACAAATGTAATGTAAAAATACTAAAGTAAATTACCTTTCTAATTCCTTTAATTAGATACAAAGATGGATTACTAAACATGTTGATGTTATGAAGTTATTTTGGGGATTTTTCCGAAATATATATTACCAGATTATATTACAAATGAGTGGTTAATTCAGCATTGTAATTGATAGAATCACAGTTTTAAGGAAACACAATTTGATGGATAATTCTTTTCATCGGAATATTTTGTAATATACAAAATTTATTTATTAAACTTGTGAAAAAATATTGACATACATATATTTCAAAATCTCTATAGAAAAATGACAATTTTGTATTAGGGTACTTATAGTACTTTTTTCTGTAGCTGGAACCGTTTAGTTAGTTTAATACTTCAAGGTATGCGCGAAGTGGTTGACTTTGTCTTAGCAATTTTGTATAGTTATGATGGGAACAAATCTACTTTAGCCCATTAGTCCCGTTTTTTGTTCCTTTTTCCAGGAATTGGCAATTCCGAGGAAAATCGAATGGTGAAAAAAAAGATGAAAAAAAAGGTTTTAAAAGAAAAATTGTAATTGTACATATGTACATATATGGGTATTTGAAAACGAAAACTAGAATCTAGAAATATCTGGAATTACATATCCAAAGCTGGTACACAACGCTTGTGGCACATAAGTTGATATCGGAATATCAGTTGAATGTACAGAAACATTGCTATTGTATCAATACCATCCTGAATGCTCGTCTCAGGATTTTTCTGAAGGGGAAACAATTCTAAATTTAGGGAGGAAATTTAATAAATTAATGAATTTCATGATCAAGGTAGAATTCACCTAAAGATAAAAACAATTACCAAATTGGTAAATGATATAACAAAACTAGATACATATCTAAATACGCATAAATACTAGATGATAAATTTCAGACAATTACCCCATTTTTTAGTTATGCATGTGGAACTATTATATTGTCATTTTCCTTTGGTGAAAACCCCAACTCCGTATTAAATGAACTCTTCGGAGCCGTAGCAGTCTATTCTTGGTATGTGCCTGCGACAAAATGCCCGAGAAGTTTCTAATCATTGCTAAGTGGATAATATAAACATATTTTAATACTATTGAATTTGCTTCGTTTCCATTACTCGTAATTATAAAGAAAGAGTTTAAATTTAAAAAATTTTACGGAAAATAACACTTCACATTTAAGTGGTTGTTTACACTGATCTCGTGATTTTATTATGCAATTAATTAAACTCTTGGCACATGTCCATCTTCTTTAGAAATGCAACCTTTGCATTGAATTTAATTCTCCTTGTCATTGTGGCTTTAGTTGCTCTTTTTTTTGGCTCCGTTGATATTTCGCTAACCAAAACTTCCAGCAACTTCACACGGTACCAATGGATTGTTTGCACTGGCCTGCTTTCACCGATAATTTGTCTTCATTAGCTTGGTCAGAAGTACTTTGCACAGACCCGAACACAATCGCGAGAAAAGAGTTTCATATCTCGGTATCTTTGATGCGCAGAACCATAGAGAAAGAATAACGAGAGGGCAAATCTTGAACAAAAATATTTTCCATGCTCGATCCAGTACTGGATCGAGTTTTCACTCATTTCTGAGTGTTTCGCGCTCTTCTCTTTTGCTATTGCCAATGCTAATGTGTTTTCCAAAGAATATACAATATATAGAAGGCGCATCTCACAACAAGTATAAATAGGTAAAGAGATTGCATGAAACATTTGTTGCCGGCAACATTTGTGATTTCATGCGTGAAGATTAGGGCAGCTGTTAATTAGCAGGACTTAGCGCTGTAATCAAGCACCAGCTCTGTAAAGCAGAAAACCGAAGATAAAACCGAAGTTCTTTACAGAGTACAAAACTTTGGTATTCTGCGTTGGTAGCAAAACGAAATTGCATGATCTACTAATGAGTGAGGGGTTCGGAAGATATTTTTAATGAGTGTGAAGGGATCGGAAGATCGATTATGCTTCTGTTATTTTGCACTAACAATTGCAATTGTTCTTTTGCTTCTCTTACAATAACAAACCATGTGCCGCCGTCCGTCCACCTGAAATCGTTTAAAATTTTGCATTTTATGGTTTTCGGAAGAATTTTTGCTTTTCGTAACTTAGTTTTGCTTCTTTTTCGATGCCCAAGCTTTGTAAAGCGCTGGCACGATCTACGTTGCGAGCATAGCGTGCTGTTTAAGAATTTGTATTTGCAAAAGATGATATGTAGTCGGCATATTCAATCACTATACACGTTATACGAGTAAGGCTGAAGGGTTAATAGAAGACAAATTATGTAAATATTTATATTATATGTCTGTGGTAATACAAAGTATGAATTTAAACAACTCTACTTTAACCCATCATTACCGATTTCATTACAACAACACTTATTAAACAACATTATTTTACAATACTTATTAAGTAATATTATATAAACTACATATATATGAAGCTAGGTATTTTCCAAAAGTCTCCTTGTGGATTTCAGCTCGTCGTCTTACTGAACTTATAATATATGTGGGAATGCGTGCAACTTTAATGAAAAATTGTCCTTAGGGTCTATTAAAATTAGAGTTCAGTTTAATTAAAATAATAAATACTTTAACAAAATTATTAATTTAAGTTAAACTAAAATTACATTGAAATAAAATGTAAATATAATTTATTTTTAATTATTAGTTATTATTAGATAACATGTAAATTAAATATTATGTACTGTATATGTTGTATAATATAATTCTTATTAAAAAATGAAAATAAAGCTCAATTTAAACTTTAATCAATAAGTATAATAAGTGTTACTAATGAGATCGGGGTTAAAGTAGAGTTGTTTAAATATAATATAAATATTTACATAATTTGTCTTTTATTAACTCTTCAGCCTTACTCGTATAACGTGTATAGTGATTGAATATGCCGACTACATATCATCTTTTGCAAATACAAATTCTTAAACAGCACGCTATGCTCGCAACGTAGATCGTGCCAGCGCTTTACAAAGCTTGGGCATCGAAAAAGAAGCAAAACTACGTTACGAAAAGCAAAAATTCTTCCAAAAACCATAAAATGCAAAATTTTAAACGATTTCAGGCGGACGGACGGCGGCACATGGTTTGTTATTGTAAGAGAAGCAAAAGAACAATTGCAATTGTTAGTGCAAAATAACAGAAGCATAATCGATCTTCCGATCCCTTCACACTCATTAAAAATATCTTCCGAACCCCTCACTCATTAGTAGATCATGCAATTTCGTTTTGCTACCAACGCAGAATACCAAAGTTTTGTACTCTGTAAAGAACTTCGGTTTTATCTTCGGTTTTCTGCTTTACAGAGCTGGTGCTTGATTACAGCGCTAAGTCCTGCTAATTAACAGCTGCCCTAATCTTCACGCATGAAATCACAAATGTTGCCGGCAACAAATGTTTCATGCAATCTCTTTACCTATTTATACTCGTTGCATCTCATACGAATTTTTGAACAGCAAAATTTGCTCCGTGGACGTAGCCGCAAAGAGTATTAATAGATAAAGAGATTTCACGAGACCAATGATGCTATCAACATTTAGTTTGAATGAGTCGAGTTAAGCTCAGGTCGAAAAACTGGTCGATATCGCGGTCGACCACTTTGACTGCGAACTGAAGACTCCTGAGCTCGTAGCAAAGCAAAATGGAATGATCTACTAAGGAGTGAGTGGTACGGAAGATCTTTTCTAATGAGTATGAAGGGATCGGAAGATCGACTTTGCTTCTGTTATTTTGCACTAACAATGCTAGCGAATATGCGTAAGAAGAGATCGATCCAACACTGGTATGCAACGTAAAGTGTGAAGGAAAGAATCGATCAATTTGTGGAGTACAGCGGGCGATGAGGAGAACGGTGAGATTCGTCTTCTTTTGTTTCTCTTACACTAACAAAGCATGGCAGCCGTCCGTCCGTCTGGAATCGATTTAAATTTTGCATTTAATGGTTTTTGGAAGAATTTTTGCTTTTCTTAGCTTTGTTCTGCTTCTTTTTGATGCCCAAGCTTTGTAAAGCGCTGGCACGATTTACGTTCCGAGCATAGCGTGCTGTTGAAGAATTTGTATGGGCAGCAGATTTATTTAGTCGGCATATCAACAAATTGAATACTTTATACCAGTAAGACAAAATTATGGAATTATTTATATTATGTGTAACACTTATTAAACAACTTTATTTTACAACACTTGCGCAGTTGTGTTGCGCAACATTTACAGTGTTGCGCAACATTGAGTAATTTTTTGTGTTGCTACGCATTCTCTCTATTCTCTTCTCCTTGTTTGATAAATTCGTGGCGATTTCGTGTCATTTGCTTCTCATTGCTATTGCTTCGTTTTTGTAGAAATACAAATCGGGTTCGCTTGTATTCCTTCATAAATGATTATGCGTAAGAAGAGTTGAGCGATGGAATCTTGTATGTCAAAGGAGGCCAGAATGAAATGATGAAATTGTGGATAAAAGCAGAGGTTGAGGGAAGAAGGGAATTTGACTTTTTTTTGGATCCTTTGTAACAAAAAATCAGGTGCTTACGTCTGCCTTGATTAAGCTTGGATTTTTTTCGCTTTATTATTTTTAAGTTATTAAAGAAATTTTGTTTTTTGTAAAATTTTGCCGGCATATTTAGTATGCTTAGTATTTTAATTAGGTTATTGGTAATTTGATGCACTGAGCTCAATGCAGGGTTGATTTCATTTTATTCACAGCCCATAGGCAATGAACAATAATAGAACTAAAAACATAAATTTTAAAAATTTTAGTCTTTAATTTAATTTTAATAATGGTTTTGGACTCTACAATAACAAGGTATATTCCTACACGGTCAGACAGAAGCACTTCAGTTGTTAGTACAAAATAACAAACACAAAGTCGATCTTCCGATTCCTTCGTATAACGTGTACAATGTGTTGATATGCCGACTAAAGTATTCTTCTTCTTAAATCTTCTGCCTATATAAATTCTTAAACAGCACGCTATGCTCGCAACGTAGATCATTCCAGCGCTTTACAAAGCTTGGACATCGAACAAGAAGCAGAACAAAGCTAGGAAAAGCAAAATATCTTCCAAAAACCTTAAAATGCAAAATTGAACACAAATCCAGACGAATCGCACCGTTCTTCTCATCGCCCGCTGTACTCCACAAATTGATCGTTTCTTTCTTTCACACTTTGTGTGGCATACGAATGCTAGATCGATTATCTCTTCTTACGCATATTTGCTTGCATTGTTAGTGCAAAATAACAGAAGCAAAGTCGATCTTCCGCTCCCTTCATACTCATTAAAAAAGATCTTCCGTACCCATCACTCATTACGAGATCATTCAATTTTGCTTTGTTACGAGCGCTGAGAAGACCGAAGCATGGCAAAGAGAGTAACTTCGCGAGTAGTGAAGCTGTTTTCACTCATTTTGCTACACCCGCTGCCTGCGACTGACCGCATCTGTTATGATTTTGAGTCATGCGTCTTCTATATTATTACATATTCTTTGGTGTTTCCATTGCTGCTCTGAGCATTTGTTTCCTATCCACTACTGGATCGTTGATACATTACTCAATGCTTCGTTCTCTTGGCTTTGTTTGCCTTTGTTTGTGTGTTTGCACTGATGCTCTCAGAATTCGTTCGTTCGTAAGAAGAGTTCAGCGATGGAATCTTGTATGTCAAAGGAGGTGAGAATGAATCGGTTGATCAATTTCTTGGTAAAACCAGGGGATGAGCGAACAAGGGAATTTGACTTCTTTACGTCTGCCGGTCTATTAAGCTTGGATTTTTTTCGCCCTATTATTCTTCGCTTATTAACCCTAGAAAGATAATCTGCGTAAAATTTACGCATGCTCGTCTTATTTTTCTGTCCTCAACATCACTCTCACACCGAGCACGAAAACTCGGTCTAGCGTACACCGAGGACACCAAGCAAACCGGTGTTGCTTAGTCTCAATATTCACCAAGTATTGTAATGTGGAGTGGAATGAAAAAATGGAATTAACTGATAAATCTATCAATTATATTCTTGTGATTATCGTTCCAAAATATTACGACTTTATATATTATATGTTAAACACATTTCAATTAATATAAACATTTGGTCTTCCATCGCGTCGAAAACAACATCTAAAATAATACGTTTTCTCATTTGTGTAGTAGACGGGTTGCTGTAGAAGGTGAGAAAAAATATACATATTTGAAGAAAGCAAGCGTGGGTCAAGCACAAGCGTAACCACTCTTTTTGCACGGACTCTGGTCAAAAAATTAGAGAAATTTCCCACCGAGTTTTGCTCGGTAGCATAACCACGGCCTTAGAAAACCTTCAACTGTTTTTTACATTTCCGCCAGCATCCTTTTTTAGAGGAATTTCCATTTTTTCTTAAATTTTTCTTAAATAGGAATGCCGCATATTTCATATTTCAGAAATAAATAGCTTGTAATAACAATAATAAAAATTGCGTTATATATTAACTTAAATAAATTGGCGTTAAGATGCCTAGTGTGACACCCCCACAATGCACATTGTCAAATTTTGGATGACAGAATGTAAACAAACACACCGAAGAAGAACATGAATGATTTTGTTGCTGTTAAAATTAGAAATTAGCCCGGAGACAAGATACAAAATGGAAAGCAAACCAGAGCATCAAACTGGAAAGCAAACTTTTTTCTCGATCTCCATAAGAGCCCATGTAAATTTGACAGCTAAAAATGTATCTTGTAGTCTGTTGCCCCGATTGTGTTCAACGCTTGACGGATGCAAAAGCGTTCTTGTTCTTCTTATTTGTTTGTGTTTGTTTACATTTCATTGTTTTTTCTATTTCAGTTGCTGTAAAATTATCTGAGTGTTTTTCTCTTGCTTTTTTTATTATTATTCTGTATAATATATTATTTCAATGTATTTTAAATATATTTTAATATACATAAAAATAAAAAAGCTTCGAATAAACTTCGAGAATTTTGGTTAGAATGAATCTATTGTTCTCTACAGTCAAATATTTGACATTTCATACTTCTGCTTCCCGAAAATGATTTGGTTTAAATCCGAGCCATTTCTTGCTTCGCTGCCTTGAATCATAGAGAAAGAATAACAAGAGGGCGAATCTTGAACAAAAATATTTTCCATGGTCGATCCAGTACTGGATCGAGTTTTTACTCAATGCTGACTGTTTCGCGCTCTTCTCTTTTGCAATTGGCTGCTCTGAGCATTTGTTTCCTATCCACTACTGAATCGTTGATACATTACTCAATGCTTCGCTCTCTTGTGTTTGCTCTCATTGTGAGCATCAGTGTGTTTGCACCAAAGACTACAAGACTGGAAACTCCTCTTATTTCGTGAGAGAGCTCAAAAAAATGTCCGTCCGCGTGTTCACATACAGTGTATGTGAATTTTATGGTGAAATTGCCGACTTGTTACAAGCTAAAACAGGCTATCACAAAGCATGATATCTGAAAATGTAAACCGTTTTGCTTTGTTACCACACCGCCACAAAATGATGGGGTGAGTTAGTGGCAGGGATACCAATGACACAGCTTTATTACTAATTATTTTTTTGGTTTTTAAGTAAACATTAATAGAAAAACTACTTTCCATTTATAAGTTCTAGAGGTTTTGACGATTTCTAAGCTGTTTGGAAATATTAAAAAGTAATGTAAACATATTTATTTTTGTAATTTTTCATTTCTCTTTTATTTAAATTAAAATGTGTTAACACAAATAAATTTACAATTCATTTATTTAAATTAAAATTAATTAAACATAAAGAAATTCTCAATTCATGCATTTAAAATTAAATTCGTTTAAATTAAAGACCAAAAGAACTAAAGTCACAATTCAGTGAATATTAAACTAAATCAAAGATCAATATTCAACAAAACATGTTGAATACGTTGGCATCTCTTTCGGCTAAAAATACGCATGGTAGGTTAAAAACAGCTGACTAAATTTGTGAAATGAGTAATTTTTATGAATTTTAACTTCGTTTTACTTGCAAAATATTCAATATTGTGCAACTATAAGACTTAAAAAGGTTTCATGTACATTTCTAGAAGCGTGCGTTGCTTTTCAAACTGGCTCCTTGGTCTTTTTTACGTATTTGAAAAATCATATTTCTGGCTTATTGCTGTGAAGAAGAACAAGAGTGGCATTCCTCTCTCAAAATATTTTGTAAACAAATTCCCGGACTGTCAAAATTTGTTCCCGAACTGTCAAAATTACATGCGTTTTGTTTTTGTAATCTACGACACCCAAGCCTGATTTCACCAACACATTCAAAGCGAAAAAAGAGTTTCCAGTCTTGTAGTCTTTGGTTTGCACTACACACTTTGGTTTGCACCAAAGACTACAAGACTGGAAACACTTTTTTCGCTTTGAATGTGTTGGTGAAATCAGGCTTGGGTGTGTAGATTACAAAAACAAAACGCATGTAATTTTGACAGTTCGGGAACAAATTTTGACAGTCCGGGAATTTGTTTACAAAATATTTTGAGAGAGGAATGCCACTCTTGTTCTTCTTCACAGCAATAAGCCAGAAATATGATTTTCCAAATACGTAAAAAAGACCAAGGAGCCAGTTTGAAAAGCAACGCACGCTTCTAGAAATGTACATGAAACCTTTTTAAGTCTTATAGTTGCACAATATTGAATATTTTGCAAGTAAAACGAAGTTAAAATTCATAAAAATTACTCATTTCACAAATTTAGTCAGCTGTTTTTAACCTACCACGCGTATTTTTAGCCGAAAGAGATGCCAACGTATTCAACCTGTTTTGTTGAATTTTGATTTAGTTTAATATTTACTGAATTGTGACTTTAGTTCTTTTGGTCTTTAATTTAAACGAATTTAATTTTAAATGCATGAATTGAGAATTTGTTTATGTTTAATTAATTTTAATTTAAATAAATGAATTGTAAATTTATTTGTGTTAACACATTTTAATTTAAATAAAAGAGAAATGAAAAATTACAAAAATAAATAAGTTTACATTACTTTTTAATATTTCCAAACAGCTTAGAAATCGTCAAAACCTCTAGAACTTATAAATGGAAAGTAGTTTTTCTATTAATGTTTACTTAAAACCCAAAAAAATAATTAGTAATAAAGCTGTGTCATTGGTATCTCTGCCACTAACTCACCCCATCATTTTGTGGCGGTGTGGTAACAAAGCAAAACGGTTTACCTTTTCAGATATCATGCTTTGTGATAGCCTGTTTTAGCTTGTAACAAGTCAGCAATTTCACCATAAAATTCACATACACTGTATGTGAACACGCGGACGGACATTTTTTTGAGCTCTCTCTCACAGTTTCCAGTCTTGTAGTCTTTGGTTTGCATTGAAAGATTTATTATTATTTCTTTCTCTATGGTTATTCTTTCTCTATAGTTTCGCTCTCTCTGCTATAGCTTTTGCGAATCATTTCATTATGATTGCGAACTTCAAAGTAGTAAGATGTCCAGAAACAAAACGACAAATTATGATGTGTGCTGTATCACTTCATGTCGCCGGTCTCGGCGTAATGATAGCGGTGCAAAATTTTTCAAATTCCCTTCTCCGGATCAAACTTTAGGTCAAATTTGGCGGAAAAAATGTGGGATACCATTAAGAATGTATCACAGAAAATTAAAAATATGCGATAAACATTTTGCAGACTCCGATATCGGAACTAGAATATTAAAACGCGGTGTTGTACCGATTTATTTTTTAGACATAAGCGATGGTACATACGTAAGTACACCTGATTTGCCTGAGGTAGGTTGTTCAAGTGGCATTGACAGTTTTTGCAAAAACTGTGAAAACCAAATAAAGAGTGTTTCTTTTTATAGAAAGAGATATGCACAATTGCTTAAGCAAAATAAATATCTGCACAAAGCAAATAAAGCTTTAAGATGATCAAAAAAGGGAAAAAGGGGAAAGGGGTTATAAATGCAATTGATTCGCTCGAAAACATAACCAAAGAATCAAAATGGTTTTGCAAAATGATCATAAAATCTCGTCAGTAAATATACGACGAGGAATCAAGATATTTGGCGCAAAATATGTTTTACGTGTCTAGAAATTCTTACTTGTTTTTAAGAAATAGACTCAACATTAATTTACCGCATGAGGATTCAATAAATAGTTGGGCACCACTTAAACATCTCCAGCCACGTTTTTTGAATAATGGCTTTGAATCCTTGAAAAAAAATGTAGCGCTTTGAGAGACTTAGATAAGAATTACGCCACTATGATTTTTGATGAGATGTCCATACGATCAGAGTTAAAATATAATGAAAAATTGGACCTTATCGATGGTTTCGAATATAATGGTTTTTTCAGGAGCAATGCAAAGGCCAACCACGTTTCCGTATTTATGGTTAAAGGCCTTTTTTCAAATTGGTCTAATATTTTAAATTATTTTTTTACTGACAAGGGACTAACGGGAGATTGTATAAGCAATATAGTTTTAGAGAACCTAAAAATATTAAACGGGATAGGTATAACAGTTGGGGTAATAACTTGCGACCAAGGGTCTGCAAATAGGAAAACTTATTCCAATTTTAATATAAAACCAAATAATTTTTTTTTGTTTTTCGTTTGCCTGCCAGTAAAGTGCAGTGAAGTGCATGGGTGAAGTGCACGGCTGACATAGGCCTATCGGGAACAAGAGCAAAACAAGAATTAGGAAATCTGTTGTAATCTGTGGTCGAAACATGCACCTGAAAACCATTCAGGTGTTATTGCTTTAATCAATTAATCTTCCGAAATCAGTAAAAAAGTATTTTTTTTTTCCTATATTTTGCCTATACGAATTCTTCAAGAGCACGCTATACTCGGAAAAAAAGATCGTGCCAGTGATTTACAAATCCTGGACATCGAGCAAGAAGAAGAACAAAGCTACGAAAAGCAAAATTTCTTTCAAAAAGCATAAAATGCAAAATTTAAAACGATTCCAGACAGACGGACGGCTACACATGGTTTGTTATTGTAAGAGAAGCAAAAGAAGACAAACCGCACCGTTCTCCTCATCGCCCGCTGTACACCAGAAATTAATCGATTCTTTCTTTCGCACTTTATCTGGCCTACGAGTGTTGGATCGATCTCTTCTTACGCATATTCGCTTGCATTGTTAGTGCAAACTAACAGAAGCAAAGTCGATCATCCGCTCCGAGAAAAAAATTACACACTGACTCACAAAGTCATCATGCATATGTAGATCCGAATAATGAGAGAAAGACACAAAGCAAAAATTGAGAAACTGAAATTACTTGCTCTCTGCGTGTTGATTCATTTCGCACTCATTGCGCTTCTTCGTTTCCCTTGCGGACCGACCGCTTCCATATCGCCGTTGAGTACATTTGACTGATTCGGCCTCTTGTTATTCTTTCTCTATGGCAGAACGAAACCACTTATGTTTACTTCTATAAACCTTGGTTTGCACATATAAAAAACATTATTTTGTTTTAATTAATTATTTTGACTTTTCAAATCCTCCTCCAAAATATATCATCCGAAATAAAAATTCAATGGCTTGTGTAAAGATAGCACCGGCGAACTTTTTTAATAGAACTCTGTTAGTTAACAGCGGCGAATTAAGTTAGTAAGGTTAACTTAACAGAAAAAATAGATGTTAACTGAGACTTTACAGAAAACAAACGAATAACAGCGACAATTACCGGGATCCTCAATCATTAATGTTCACAAACAGATAATTCAGGGGGATTGTACCAGCCGTTGAAAACTGTAAAGGAAACTAAATAAAAATGTTAAAGTTTATTGTTTTATTGCCACGCTTGCTCTAATAATCATTTTTGTGTTCTGCTTTGGTCCAAAATATTACTGTATTGATTATAACCCTGCACTTAACGCCGAGCATTGGCTCGCTTACGATACCTTCATAAATAACCTTTATTCAAGGTTTTGATATAATGGAAAGGAAACTGAAACAGATAAAATAAACTATTCATAATAAACATAAATAAACTATTCATACTATTCATAATGTAAAACAGTACATCGATTTTCTCGAGAATCAAGCAAAAACATTTAAAATGAATATCACCACGAGTGAGCCAACATCCCACACTAACCGATGGTTGTGAGCCGTTCCAATTCTGTACGCTTGGATTTTAAAAAATTGATCCAGTGCTGAATCAAATATTCAATAATATCAATTTATAAGCCAAAACACTATACCGATTTTCTGGAGAATCAAGCAATAACATTCGAAGTGACTACCACCAAGGATGAGCCAACATGCCCCAATACGCGATGCTTATGATCCGATCTAATTCTGTACGCCTGGATTTTAGAAAATTAATCTTGTGCTGAACCAATAATAGTTCAATAACTTCAATTATTTATTCTGCCGCCGCGGGTGTTGAACTAATCTGGTCACAAAATTTCTGAAAGCTATTTCTCTTAGCCTTCCTTATTGTAGCTTGTCAACATGTGGTGATATCTATCCCAGTCCCCGGTTCGTTTAGCCGTATTAAACAGCTTCCGTACTTAGGTTCTTAGCCTGGTCAACTCAGTATTCCAGCGCGATGTGTGACGTTCTTTGGGTACGTGTTTTAATGGGACAGGCTGATACATTATCGCCCTATTACATACTCAACCTCAAGGGGCTTTTTAGCCATTCTCGGGTTCTCCTACTTTAAGATTCTGGACGACTTCATTGGGATAATGTTCCCCGGAGGTATTCCCAGGGTTACGCTAGAAGTACTCTATGATCATGTGATCTGACATCTGTTCATCTGTTACTTTGCAATGTCGCACAAAATTGTTCACCCTACTGTTGCCAAGAGTTAGGTCTAGTCATCACTTCCACTCATCCATTTTCAATGCCTTCTCCTGCAAGTAGATCGCTGTCTGGTCATTACTGCAGTGAACCAGAAGGGACCCTGGTTTGAGGTTGACTCCATCGAAGACTAGCTCGCAAGTCCAGACCTTAGCTATCTCGCTTGATCAAGGATTCCTGAGAGGTTTTGTTTCCCCCTTGCTGAAGGCACCGCTGCGGTGGTGTTCACAGTACTGGGTCTACCCGTCCTAGGTTTCTTGGCCGGACGAGAGGGAGGATCCACCTCTCTTCCGGGCCTCTAGGGCGGTAGTTGCAGCTGCTTTCTTGTGCTCCTCGTCTTCCTCCGGGCCTCTTGTGGTGCAAGCCAACCAAAGAGGTATCGCAGATACCACTTTACACCCACACCACTCAGCCCCTTCTGAAGAGGCTCATCCAGATCCACAGGTTTCCCTAGGAGCTGTTCTTGTTGCTTCAGCCACGGCGTTGCTAGCCGCCGTAACCTTCACAATGCTGGCTTCCCCTTCCTTATCTCCAGTGTTTTTTGCGGTGATCTTGCTAGGAATTTTCCTAGCACCCACTACAAACTTCCTAATAGCGAGGTTGGTCATATTTCTCACGGGTATTCCCGTGGCACCTCTCTGGAGTGCTTGCCTGTGAGTGGAGGGCTGGTCGTTGAGGATGGCTTGCTCCAGCGGCTTGACTCGCAGTGCAGTCCCACAATTCAAGTGTTTTGTTGTTTTTTCCCCTATATAAGAATTTTTCTGCGGAGAGAGGGTGGTCCATCTACACAGAGATCCGCTATATACAGATAAGGCTTAGTAATCTGGAGGGCGCCAGGTATCCGGACACTCCGTTAACTGGGCCGACTGGGCTATTTTTATACTGGTCCCCCAGCCAGCCTGATCCTCGGCACGGGTCGTATGACACCTTGATCCGACCCAGTAGTCTTGCCCGGGGTTTCAGAGACACTAGCCTGGTAGCGAACGGATCGTGCAGGCCGCTCCACTATCCACAACCTGTGAACCCGCCTGACAGCTGACTAGGCTCCCTTCCTGTCAATCGAGGGATGACTCAAGAAGAGGATGCAGGATCCAGGTTGGAGTCGAAATAGTTGCTATGGAGCAACTATTTTTTTTTTTTGAATAGCCATTTTTGTTTGATCGGCTACATGCAGAGGGAGAGAAAAAGAATAAGAGGTAATAATGATGATAGTAATCAAAAGAAAATAGTGTATTATAAAATTTGAGTTGGATACATAAAAAAAAATCTATACAGGGTATTTCGCATAAGAGGGGACAGAAGGCTAGGACGTGTAGGTTGGGTCGAGACAAGAAAAAAATCGTATGGGAAGGGTGGGGGGGTCAATTTCCCCCGTTTAGACGGGATGGACCATTTTATAAAAATTCGACTTAACATCGAAAAAAAAATATTAAAAAATAATGGTTTCACCTAGACTGCTGATTTTCAAAGCCAAATATACGCTTCTTAATATCCTTAGGTTTAAATGTCAAACAGTTTTTAGAAAATTAATGTCAAAGTTAAAATTTGGAAAAACAAATTTCGGAAAAAATTTTTGGTTGCAATTTTTTTTTAAATTACGGTATTAAGTATAAATTTTTTTCCGACCATAAAATTCTCTAATCAATTCTAGAGAGAATGATTCAAACCGGAAGAATCTATGTTTTGTATTAGGTGTACAAATAAGTTTCCTCGGTTTTTTATAAAAAGTTAGGAATTTATTGTGAAGGAACAGTACATTACGTTTTATTCAAAGTATTGTCCATCATTTGCCACTACTTTCAACGAGTATAAATAGGTAAAGAGATTGCATGAAACATTTTTTGTCGGCAACATTTGTGATTTCATGCGTGAAGATTAGGGCAGCTGTTAATTAGCAGGACTTAGCGCTGTAATCAAGCACCAGCTCTGTAAAGCAGAAAACCGAAGATAAAACCGAAGTTCTTTACAGAGTACAAAACTTTGGTATTCTGCGTTGGTAGCAAAGCGAAATTGCATGATCTACTAATGAGTGAGTGGTTCGGAAGATATTTTTAATGAGTGTGAAGGGATCGGAAGATCGATTATGCTTCTGTTATTTTGCACTAACAATTGCAATTGTTCTTTTGCTTCTCTTACAATAACAAACCATGTGCCGCCGTCCGTCCACCTGAAATCGTTTAAAATTTTGCATTTTATGGTTTTCGGAAGAATTTTTGCTTTTCGTAACTTAGTTTTGCTTCTTTTTCGATGCCCAAGCTTTGTAAAGCGCTGGCACGATCTACGTTGCTAGCATAGCGTGCTGTTTAAGAATTTGTATTTGCAAAAGATGATATGTAGTCGGCATATTCAATCACTATACACGTTATACGAGTAAGGCTGAAGGGTTAATAAAAGACAAATTATGTAAATATTTATATTATTTTTAAACAACTCTACTTTCCTACTCTACTTAGAGATTGCATGAAACATTTGTTGCCGGCAACATCTTGATTTCATGTGTGAAGAATAGAGCCGCTGTTAATTAGCAGGACTTAGCACTGTAAAGAACAAAACATCTCTGTAAAGCAGAACACCGAAGATAGAAACGAACTTCTTTACAGAGTACAAAACTTCTTTTGTATTCTGCGTTGGTAGCAAAGCGAAATTGCATGATCTACTAATGTGTGAGGGGTTCGGAAGATCTTTTTAATGAGTGTGAAGGGATCGGAAGATCGATTTTGCTTCTGTTATTTTGCACTAACAATGCAAGCGAACATGCGTAAGAAGAAATCGATCCAACACTCGTATACCAGGTAAAGTGTGAAAGAAAGAATCGATCAATTCGTGTAGTACAGCGGGCGATGAGAAGAGCGGTGCGATACATCTTCTTTTGCTTCTCTTACAATAACAAACCATGTGCCGCCGTTCGTCCGTCTGGGTTTGCTTTAAATTTTGCATTTTATGGTTTTTGAAAGAATTTTTGCATTTCGTAACTTTGTTCTGCTTCTTTTTCGATGCCCAAGCTTTGTGAAGTGCTGGCACGATCTACGTTGCAATCATAGCGTGCTGTTTAAGAATTTGTATGGGCAGAAAATCTACTAAGTCGGCATATCAATTCACTATACACGTTATACGACTAAGACTGAAAGGTTAATAGAACACAAATTATGGAAATATTTATATTATATGTCTGTGGTAATACAAATTATGATTTTAAAGAAATCTACTTTAGCCCATTATCACCGATTTCATTAGTAACACTTATTTAACAACATTATTTTACAATACTTATTAAGTATTATTATATAAACTACATTTATATGAAGCTAGGCATTCTCCGAAAGTCTCCTTGTGGATTTTAGCTCGTCGTCTTACTGAACTCATAAAATTTGTGCGAATGCGCAAAAAATTTTAACAAACAAAATTATAAATTTAAGTGAAACTAAAATTAAATTGAAATAAAATGTAAATATAATTTATTTTTAATTATTAGTTATTATTAGGGGAACAAATGCAGATCAGCTGCCAAGCTCAGATTTTTTTCTTTTTTTTTACCGTTATTTGAGACCGTTATAACCGGAAGTGGCCATGTTTTTTCGGGGGCTGGTCAGCCATCTTGGATTTATGACCGTTTGAAGGTCAAATAAATGGTACTAATAAAAGTCATTTATCTCATAAACTAAGAGAGCTAGCGGAACTAGCGTCGTACTGTTGCAAAGGTATTTTTAATACCTTTCATTTATGTAATAAACATTTTTATCCATAACATGGCTGTGAAGGAGTTATATTGATTTTTAGAAAAATGTGACAAGTTGACCTTGAAACAACAATTTTTTTCTTCCAAACGGACACATTAAGGCATAAAATAAATTACAGTTATGGAAAGCTTGTTCTTCTACCTTTAAAATGGTATATAATATGTTATACTTACTATTGTATTACATTACTTTAGCTTTACCTTTCAAAATTTCAATTACAATTCTGCCTGCGCCGCTCTAATGGAACACATTTGAAATTAAAAAATTTTGATGAAAAATCGCGTGAAATTTTTTTGTTAAGTTGGAGCGCTGTAGGCAAAAAATTTTTATGAAAAATCGCGCGATTTTTCATAAAAATTTTTTAATTTCAAATGTTTTTTCTGTGTTTACACTTGTTTGTTTAGAGAAAAGTAAGGCTAAAGTAATGTAATACAATAGTAAGTATAACATATTATATACCATTTTAAAAGTAAAAGAACAAGCTTTCCATAACTGTAATTTGTTTTATACCTTAATGTGTCCGTTTGGAATAAAAAAATTGTTTTTTCAAGGTCAACTTGTCACATTTTTCTAAAAATCAATATAATTCCTTCACAGCCATGTTATGGACAAAAATGTGTAGTACATAAATGAAACGCATTAAAAATACCTTTCCAACAGTACATCGCTAGTTCCGCTAGCTCTCTTAGTTTATGAGATAAATGACTTTCATTAAACCATTAATTTGTCCTTCAAACGGTCATAAATCCAAGATGGCTGACCAGCCCCCGATACAAACTAGCCACTTCCGTTCCTGATGGCCCTATCTAACGGTAAAAAAAAGATGATCAAAATCTGAGCTTGGCAGCTATTCTGCATTTATGCCTTATTAGGTAACATGTAAATTAAATATTATGTACTGTATATGTTGTATTATAGAATTGACATTAAAGTACGAAAATAAAAAACAATTTAAACTTTAATAAAAATTTTATTTTTATAGCTTCATATATATGTAGTTTATATAATATTACTTAATAAGTATTGTAAAATAATGTTGTTTAATAAGTGTTACTAATGAAATCGGTGATAATGGGCTAAAGCAGATTTCTGTAAAATCATACTTTGTATTACCACACACGTATAATATAAATATTTCCATAATTTGTCTTCTATTAACTTTTCAATCTTACTCGTATAACGTGTATAGTGAATTGATATGCCGACTACATGCCCATACAAATTCTTAAACAGCACGCTATGCTCGCAACGTAGATCGTGCCTGCGCTTTACAAAGCTTGGGCATCAAAAAGAAGCAGAACAAAGCTAAGAAAAGCAAAATTTCTTTCAAAAATCATAAAATGCAAAATTTAAAGCATGAGATGCGCCTTCTATATATTGTATATTCTTTGGTCAAACATTATCAAACGCTGTTCGAGTCCAACCAATCGGTATGTCCCTGATCTATGTAGCTAATGTTGAAAATTTTTCTGCCTTGAATTCGCCTTTGTAATCTCTTTATGATATATACTCGTTGCTCACAATGGAACAAAAACAGCGTCGTGAGGATGTTTCAATCGAGTGTTTGGCGAAGTTTCACAGCAATAAAGCAGAGTTTTCAAGAAAAAACGGCGGCACCCAATTTTTTCCATGTTTACAAATTCACTGAGAGCGTTCACTATTGATGGCTGCCAAACAAATACTGAACAACGTAGCGTCGTCAAACTTTAAACTTAAGGCTCAATTATAATATGCTTAACTGAGCTTACGCCAGCTTAAGCAAACGAGCGATAACACAGAAATTGTATCTTGCAATTATAATGTGCATAACGTAGTTTCGTTAAATTTTCGTTAAATTTATTTTGCTTAAGCAAGGAGCGAAATAAATCGCACATTGCGTACGGAATCAGCTGATGGCAGCTTTGACAACAGAAAACAATAAAGTTCACATAAGCATATTATAGCCAGTCTCCTGCATTTGACATGCAGTTCGTTCACTTCTGACAGTTGCTTATGCCAGCGTAAGCATATTATAATTGGGCCTTTAAGCTTTATAAAGTTGGTACTCTCTACCATAGTCATTCTTCTCAAACAAAAACTCACGCTTCACTCAATTCCTCAAATTCCAAAGAACGAATATCAAAAGAACGAAGGAAAGCCATGACATAAAATGTTAATTAATCCATATATGTAGTTATACTCAAATTGATGAACTATAACCATGTTCAACTATAACCATGTTACTAATGGTAGAAAACCATTTCCTTATTAATATTTTTACACATTAATATTTTACGTATTTACTTCTACAAATTTCCTTCACACTCCACACCTTGCACAATTAATTTTAATTCATCGTATACCAAATCCAACAAAAACATATTCATACGAAACACAAACAAAACTTCATTTTCAAGCAATTGTCTCTGCCGCGAAGCGAACCATCCAGACACCAACAAAACCCGTGCTGTTCAACTCTGTTCCGCTGCTTTTTTCGATCCTGCGTCGAAATTATTTTCATCTTCAAAGATCGATTCTTTGCCTGTGCAGCCTTTTTTTCATCACCGAAAATCGTTATGGTACGAAAGCCGAATGTTTCTCATCTTCTGCGATCACTATTCGTCAACAAACGAAATGTTTTCAACTTGAGGGATCGAAATACTTGAAGATAAGAATTTTTTTTATCACAAGTAATAGTTTTCTTGGAAGATCGAAATTATTTTGAACGTGAGTGATATGTATTTTTTTGAACAAAGATGAAAAAAGATATTTATCAGTGTGGATGGAAATATTATTATCTTCAGTGAGGGATATAAATTGAGCGATATAAAAAAGAAACGTTTTCCGAACCCTGACATATACCCACTACTATCCTGGGCTCTGCAGGCAAACCCTTTCTCAGGTTCAATGGGCCCAATCCCTGCAAAGACACCCAGCCCAGAAAAAAGTAATTAAGGCAGCTAAGAGTTGTGGTTGGAGTGAACACAGGCCACTACCGCATCGGGCCATTGGTTCATGCTGTGATGGAGTAAACGAGGAAAAGACTATATTTCACCTGGTCTGCCAATGTCCTGCCCTATCCCAACGCTGCCTCAACGCTGTGGGGCCGATTTCTTGGATGGAGCAGTCTTCTTATGTTTATTAAGAACACCAAATCAGCACTCAGGCGGCCTATACCTGATCAATGATGGGGTTGAAAAGAAAAACAGAAAGCAGATCAAAAAAAGCAAAGATGCAAAGGTTTTCAGATTAAGTTAGATAAGATAGATAGATAAGTTAAATAAATTTGTTGTTATTTTATTATCAATTAGTTAGTTTAATAATTAAACTAAAATAAAAAGTTAAATGAATATTTAGTTATTTCAACAAAATTGTTCCTTTCTTCCTATGCTAAACTAATAATAAATACATAAATAAAACATAAAGAAAGAAATTGTGCATAGTACAATCGACTCGTAATCGCGTTCACTTTGAATCATCCCAAGGCCGTATAAAGTCATGCATTCAAAGCAAGAACACAAAACACTCAGCACCAGCCAAACCAAAAAGGGTCGTTTGGATTGAATTATAAAAATCAAGTCATTAGCTTTTAGGCCAGAGGTACGCGAAGGTAGGAAACAGATTCATAAGGAAGGCAACAAACAACTACATAATATATGTGTGTAAAATGCATATGGTGTGAGGGAGCTGTGGCGAAATCGGCATTGCACTCACTCACACGTGTAGCTGAGAAACCAAAGGCTTTGCTGCCGTTTGTTATACCCTACACCTTAAGGTAAGGGTATATTAACTTTGTAACGAAATGTGTAACGCATAGAAATAGAGACGATAGGTATAGAAAAGTATATATATTCTTGATCAGCGTGACCTCCTGAGTCGATTTAGCCATGTCCGTCCGTCTGTCTGTCTGTCTGTCTGTCTGTTGAAATCACGATCACAGGAGAACCAATGAAGATATCGTGATGAAACTTTGCAGATATATTGCTTTATGTGGTGGGCAGGTTGGTATTGAAAATGGGCAAAATTGGTCCACGGCCACGCCTATTTTTTATTAAAAATGTGATATCAGCGTTCGTTTTTGAGCTATTACAACAAAATTTCATTCCTGGGTACAGAGTAGCATTATCCGTGAATGTGCCAAATATGGGCGTGATCCGCCCACAGGCAAAAGAGGGTTATATTGTTAAATATATAAACTTCCTGAATAAAACTTTAGATAACAACTTGTTTTACAAAAAAACATTATTACATCAAAACTGGGTGCGGTCCGCCCACTTTTACACTACATATACAGTATAGCAGTATGAAAAAAAGTTTATTACCACGGAAATAAAGTTTAAATGAACACAATTATAAAAACAACTAAGCTAGTTATTTTGTTTTGAAAAAGGTAATGACCACGCCTACTATTTATACAGAGGCGTAGCTAGGTCTCATGGAGCCCGGGACGGTTAATCAACTTGTAGCCCCAAAAATGCCTAGAATGCAATAAGTCAATACTTGATTTCCACAACTGCCGCCCCCGACATTGTGCCGCCCAGAGTGGACCGCCACCCCCGCCCCACCCTCTACTCTCACTACTCTACTCTCTCACTCTACTCACTCTACTCTCTTACCTTTTTAACGATACCAATATTATAGCGATATCTTCTATAGTTTGGGAGATACAGACGATTAAATTTCAAATGCTATAATTCCGGCATCAATTGTGTCCAAGTCCAATTCTTGTTTATGTTTGGGTCAGCATCAGAAACTAAACCAACAACAAAATTGGACCAATTTAGTTTTATTTATTTATTTATTTTTGTACAATTATAATCAATCACACCGTAAGCTTTGGAAAGCTTATAATATGGTATAATATACGAAAAACATTTGATAATTTTATTTTTATATTATTTACTTATTCTACTTTTAATTTTAGACAAGAATTTATTTATGGAAAGATTTAGGAAAGATCTTTAGGAAAGATTTTTTTTTTTTTTTTTTTTTAAGGTAAGAAAGTTGCAGAAAGAAAGAAAGAAAGAAAGAAAGAGATACTGATCTTGATTGCAGCAAATTTGATCTCATTCCTGCTGATAGTATTCGGCAAGCTTAATTTTGAACTGTTTTGTGCTACTGGCTTTCTGAATGCTGGCGGGGAGCGAGTTCCAGAGCCCTACGGAATAGATAAAAAATTGACGTTCTGACAACAAGCTTTGGTGTTTAAAAGGCTTAATGTTCATATTTCTTTGTGAATGGGAAAGTTGTAGTCTGTTGTGGAGGTAACTTGGCTCCGATTTTAAGATTATTTTATTTAATAGAGTTAGCGTGCGAAAGTCTAGTAGGCGATTGAATGGCATCCCACAGAAATTCCTCACGAAACCAGATACATGGTCGCGAGGTTTGAGTCTGAAAACATATCTTACTACATTATTGAATAATACTTTTAGTTTTTGTCGACTGGCCGAATCACAGTTTGAGAAAATTTCACATCCATAAAGGAGGGTCGGGAGCAAATAGGATTTGGCTAGGAGACACCTTGTTGATCGAGGAGTAAAACTCTGGGTGCACCATAACATGCGAAGCATACCGTACACCCTACTTACAGTATGATTGATATGGTCATTCCACGTTAAAGAGTTGTTAAATATTACTCCAAGATTCTTTGCGTTGCTAACAAAGCCAATGTTAGCACCAAGTAGGTGAACTTTTGGTAACGCAGACGTATCGATGTATTTCCTAGACAGCACTAGACACTTTGATTTTGCGGGGTTCAGACGAAGACCATTTCCGGCCGCCCACTTGCCCGCTTTATCTAGATGTCGGTTCAATGAAGAGATGCATTCGCTTATGCAGTCATTTTCACATGATAAATAGATCTGAACGTCGTCTGCATACATGTGTATATTGCAGTCATTTAGAGATTCCGGCAGGTCATTGATGTATAGCGAGAAGAGTAACGGACTTAGAATAGATCCCTGTGGGACGCCGCATTTTATGGGTAGAGGGTTAGATCTTAAGCTATTAATATGAACCGACTGACTCCTAGATTTCAGAAATGACTCAATTAGATTTGTTGCGGAAGACGAGAATCCGAAGATTTTTGATAGTTTAGAGAGCAATATTTGGTGGACCACGGTGTCGAACGCTTTCGAGTGGTCGAGCAGCACTAGAAACACCACTTGTTTTGAGTCGAGCGCCTGTCGAATATCTTCTATAACAGCAAGTAATGCCGTCACACATCCGCGCTTGGGTCTAAAGCCTGACTGATAATTGCTGAGAAGGGTATGGTGGTTGCAGAAATTTCCTATTTGTCTGTGCATGATTGATTCGACCACTTTGGAAAAATAAGGCAATATGGCGATTGGTCGGAATTCTCCATTTGCTTTTGGTATTGGGATTACTTTTGCTACCTTCCAAAGGGCTGGGAAACGTGACGAAGAAAAGATCGTATTTACAACATGCGTAACAGAGGGTAGTATATAAGGGAGAAGGGCTTTAAAAAAAATTGGATCAACACCATCATTGCCCATCGCATTGGACTTGATAGAGAGAATGCTATCCAGAACATCTAATTGGCTTACGGAGGAGAAATTAAAATTGTATTCGGTTTTACGCGCGAGGCTATGGTTAAAATTGCAATCCGATAGTTGTTGAGGTACATTTACAAATATATGGTTGAGTTCGTTGCAGTCCATATCACATCTCTCCATTTTATTCGCGCAATTGACAATTCCGGCTTCCCTTATTCGAGCCCACGCTTGCTTACTGTTGATAGCTGAAGCAAATTTATTTTTATAAAAATTTCTCTTAGCTGACTTAATCTCTCTTACCACCTTCCTCCTTAAGTCTGCGTACGTATTAAAAAGTACAGGTAATCTATACTTTTTCCATCGACGGTAAGCTACGTCGCGTTGAGAAATAAGTGAACTAATTCCGTTGTTGAACCACGACCTGTTCGGGTGCTTAGGGCGTCGTGTCTTTAGTGGAACGTGTTTATTGTAAAGGTTTAGTATCTGACTTTGGAGCAGACATACTTTGTCATCAACATCGGGGATATTATGAACCAATTCCCAGTCAATATTTTCTGTTTCCGAACGGAGTTCTGTATAATTGATATTCTTAAAGTCGCGATATGTAACTGGGATGGCCTTATAGGTGAAGGTAAAGTTGTATTTTAAAAATATTAAGTCATGTTTGGAGAAAGCGGGGGCGGATAGCTGATCATAGAATGTAATTTTCTCTCGATTGTCTACCAAAAACAAATCTAGTAGCGTTTGACTATTGTCAGTATAATGTGTTGGCTCCGTTCTGTTCACAGGTGTTAGTCCAAGGCTACAAAAATTCGCGGTCAGGTGGTTATCTTTTATAATATTGCAGTTGAAATCCCCTGCGATTATTATGTTTCTATAGGAAAGCGCTATTCGTTCTATATCCTGAATTAGTGGAGAAATATCCGTCGAGTTGTTACATCTGTATACGCTACCTAGCAACAGCTTATCATATTCAGATGCAATTTCTATGAAAACATACTCACTTCTAGATTCTGATGTAGATTTAAAGAGAAGTCTGCTGGATATTTTGTTCTTTATAAATATAGCAGCACCGCCGGCGTGACCATGTCTGTCGGCGCGAAATATGCGGTACTGGTGTAGATTAAAGATATCGTCATGCATATAGGTATTCATCCAAGTCTCGGATATGCAAATGACATCGACGTTGGAAGTTTGTTTCTCTTATTGGAGTAATTTAGGCTAGATTTATGCATGTATGTTGAATATCATAATTAAAAAACATAAAGAGGTTTTTTGTCCGGCCTGGTCGAAGTTCATATACTCTACAATCGAAGAATAAATTTATAGTTAACTTCTAATAATATAAGTTTCTGATTATAGAGAATATTGGTGCCAAATTTAATGAACATATCTGTATTCGTTCTCCTGTAATCGTGTTTCATTTCACTAGTTTGCGGACCTCCCCAATTTTTGGTAGATAAAACTTCAACTTCGAATTCGCTCTACAAGTTGAAAAATTTGAGGTATAATGGATTACTTTATATTCACTCAAAAGTAGGCGTGGAAATGGCTAGACTTTTCCCATTTTCAATACCAATTTGATGAATAGATTATATGATAGACAATATTTGTACCAAATTTAATGAAGATATCTCTATTCGTTCTCTTGTAATCGTAATTTCCACAGACTTACAGAGGGATAGACGACAGACAGACAGGCAGACGAACCGAGCTAAATTGACTCAGGAGGTGAATCTTATCATGAATATATATATACCTTTATATACCTGTAACACCTGCTTTAATGCGTTACAAACGGTAGCACAAAGTTAATATACCCTTGTTGTCGTGAGCCGGGCTCGAAATGAATATCCCTCCAAACAATCCTACTAATAAGTAGCCCCAGAAGAAAGAACGTTTGATGAGAGAGAAATTTATTTCTACATGGAGAAATTACAAGTTGATATTTTAAATATAACACAAATATACAGATCTTGATTATATGCTTACCGCAGTCTGCGCCTCGTCTCATGTGTTCACGACAACTGAACTTCTTAACATTGCGTATACCTACACGACGTAAACTTGACGAACGAATGACGAGGACTGCGGTGAGCAGAACACAGGGTAGTTCACATCATTCACACCCCGCCCCCCGTGAATCGAGAGATTCACCATCCACTAGCTCCAGGACTGCCAATCTGGATACTGGTCGGTGCAGAATGCCGACGGCTGTCTTAACCTCCGCTCGTCTGGCTACGCCGTCTGCTCCGTTGTAGACTTTCAGCACCACACCGCGGCACCACTGTCGGCGCGGCATATTCGGGTCACAGATGAACACAACGTCGCCTATTTGAATCGGGCGTGTCTGCTCACACCACTTCGTACGTCTCGTCAAAGTTGGAAGGTATTCCAGAATCCAACGCTTCCAGAATCGGTCGCGTAATTGACGCGCGATGCGCCACTGCTTTCTTAAAGCGCAGATCTTCTCTGCTGACTCGCTCACCATCGGTGTCTGCGCCGTGTTACCGCTTCCTAGTAAAAAGTGGTTAGGAGTGAGCGGTTCTTCTTGGTTCATCTCGATTGGCACATGCGTTAATGGTCGTGAATTTACAATATTCTCAGCTTCTATTAACAAACTGTTCAAAACGTACTCCCGCGGAGACACACCTCTCAAGGTAGTTCGCAGTAACCTTTTTACGCTCTGTACTAAGCGTTCCCACACACCTCCTTCCGACGGGTTACTCGGACAATTGAACCTCCACTCAATTCCTTTTTTGGACAACTCGTCCTGAACACATTCATTGTCGAATACTTCGCTGAATCGTTTCGCCTCTTGGTCAGCACCTACAAATTTTTGCCGTTGTCGGATCCGGTCCCAAACCGGCACGCCGCGTCGATTGATGAAGTTCCTTAGAGCCAAGATGAAAGCGTCCGTGGACAGATCATGAGCGACCTCCAGATGAATCGCCCAAACCGTGAGACATGTAAACAATGCCACCCATCTTTTTTCGACTCGACGTCCAATGGTTACATTCACGGGTCCGAAGTAATCCACGCCGGTATAGCTGAATGGCCTTACGTACGGCGTCAACCGATCCACTGGTAGCGAACCCATAACTGGCGCTACAGCCTTTACTTTGTTAATACGGCACACAGGACATTTGGCAATCATACTGTGCATCTCTTGTCGCAGTCTTGGAATCCAGAATCTCTGCCGTATCATACCAACGGTGGCCTCGAATTGCTGGTGGCGCATTAACTGGTGATAATGTTTGACTACTAACCTTGTAAAATAATGATTTGGCGGTAGGATAATCGGGTGCCTTGCTTCATAAGGTAACCACGAGGCTGCTTCTAATCGACCACCAACTCTGATCACCTCATCCTTATCAATAAACGGCAGCAACTTGTGAATGGAACTGGATTTAGGAACGCACTGATTACTCCTTAACTGGCCCAACTCTAGTATATAAGCTTCATTTTGAGCTTGACGGCACACAACTACTTCAGCAGCTTTTAATTCGGTGGCAGATAAGCCATGCTGTTCGGCATGCTGGTATTTCTTCCGAGCATGATTTATAAAGCGGAGAATCCAGGCTATGGTCCGTTTGGTTCTTAAAAGAGAAGAAAATCTATTAAATTCAATGATATTCCAATGGCTCGCAAAAAGGACTAATTTCATCTGCAGCTCTTCATTGTCTTCTTCCACAACAATTCTCGGCGGTTTTGGCCAACTGTCAGGCGTGCTACGAAGGAATTCAGGGCCCCTCCACCAGTCAACTGAGTGGCTCCATTCAACGTTGGAAGTCGAGCGTGTGGCTTTGTCCGCAACATTATCTTTCGTTGCCACCCATCTCCATTCCGATTGACTAGTGACAGCCAGGATATCGGCGATACGATGTGCGACGAATGGTTTATAGCGCCGGTGTTTGGAATTGATCCAATGCAGAACAGTAGTGGAATCACTCCAAAGATAACAATTTTCAATTTGATAGGTGTGGGCAGCACGTATTGCCTGTAGAAGACGAACTCTCAGCACAGCTGCTTGCAGCTCGAGTCGTGGTATGGTGATAGGTTTCGTTGGCGCGCATTTATTTTTTGAGCACACCAGCGCGGTTCTAATGCCGATCTCAGCATATTCGTAACTCCAGTACGCTACAGCCGCGAACGCGTCCTGGCTAGCGTCAACGAATACGTGTAGTTGCACTCGTCTCGACATTGTACCTTCAAAGTAGTGACGTGGGATACGAACTTCGGTAGCCTTTAGCATGACTAGCCTCCATCTTTGCCACAAATTGTCGATACCAACAGGCAGACGTGTGTCCCATGCGATGGTCCGTCGCCAAACTTCACGCATAATCAATTTTCCAGTGAGCACCATCGGTTCTAGGAAGCCTAGGAGATCGAAGATTGACATGACAACACTTAACAGTTGTCTTTTGGTTGGAACCTTGCTGCCATTCATTACAGTCGGTTCTATATGACAAAATTTAAACTCATACCTGAATGTATCGTCTTTCGGTTTCCAAACCATACCCAAAACCTTTTCACTCATCGAGTTCTCGTTGTCCAAACATTCTTTTTTCTCAACGTCTACTGGATTCCCTTCCAAAGTCTTTGACACTTGATCGAAATTTGACACAAAACCACGCATTTGGAAACCAGCAGCTGCGTGAATGGTGCGCACTTGATCCGCAACCTCGATCGCCTTCTCAATTGTGTCGAAACTGTCCACAAAATCGTCGACGTAGTGATGCTTCTTAATGGCTTCGACAGCGCGCGGCCATGTTTCTCGGTACTCAGATGCATTCAAAAGTTTAACATGTTGGGCAATGCATGGCGAACAAGCGGCGCCAAATATCATCACCTGCATTTCGTACGTGTCCAGTGGATCTTTGTAAGTCTGCCTCCATAGGAATCTTTGAGCCGGTCTGTCACTTGGCTGAATGCTAACCTGGTGGAACATTTCTTTTATGTCTCCAGACACTGCCACGGTTCCAACTCTGAAATTAAACAATACAGATGGCATGGGATCATATCCTTGCGGACCTTTCATCAGGCATGAGTTCAATGAAATTCCGCCAACTGTAGCGGCAGCGTCAAACACCAAACGCACCTTGCCGGGCTTATTGGCTTTAAAAACGGCGAAGTGTGGTAAATACCAAATGCGTTGATTGCTATCTAGAATCTCATACGAAGTAATTTTCTTAGCGTAATTTTTGGCTACATAACTTTCTACAACATTTCTGTAGGCCGCCGATAAATTTGGATCTCTTTTCAATTTCTTCTCGAGATTGAAAAATCTCCTTTCCGCCATCTGGTAACTATCTGGTAGACATATCCTTTCCTCTTTCCATAACAAGCCTGCTTGGAATCTTTTCCTATCCTTTTGTAGTGTACCACACAAGTCACCATGACTGCTTCCTAAGCGACAGTCAAATCGACCAACGATAGGGTACACGCAGCGCATAAAAACTGCAACGATAGCGTTTCCTGTTGGATCGTTGACCGTGCTAAGTTCTGCTGCGTGTGCGTTGACGACTTTGTGGCGTGCACGTGTGCGTGTGTGTGTTCGCTGACGAGCGATCATACATACCGACACGGTCGAGCATTAAACTTTAAGTAGGTGGAGTCGTTCGGATATCGGATCCTTAACGACGCGACACTTTGTTGCACTCCACGTCAAAGAAAGTTTACGCTACTTGGCTGGTCGAGCGATCGATAAGCCAAGGCAAACAAACAACCGCTTCATTGCTGTAAACGATACAGCAATGCTGAGCGTGCACTTTGCCGTCGCCACTGTTTACATTCCGCCGGCTAGACGGATTAGCTACCCGCTGCTGGCGGCGAATAAACATGCGCTTGTCGTGGACGTTCGCCGGTGTCGTGTTGGCGCTGCTTTCCTTTCTGCCGTCGCTGGCAGAATGCGGAGTAAGTATAAATACGACATCGCGGCCGCGTCGACGACAAAGTAACGGACGGCATGTATCGCTATACAATTGTTGTTCTGATTATCGTAGCCCTCTGCTACGTCGCGGTTAAAGCGTTGCTCAAGTGGCTATGGTGGCATACCCTTTGGGATATGCTGCCATGGCCTTAAGATTCAGAGTTTTCTTGACCGCTCAAGAAGATAGACGCAGCTACTCCCGCGTCCCAATACTACGATTAATAAATCTTGTAAATAAAAGGCTTGCTCGAGCAAGCGCAAAAAGACAAACTCGACTTTAATTATATTAGGAAGAATATTCCTAAAGTGGTGACCCCGAACGGCACGAACGCCGGAGTGAAAAACAATTTGCGGGAATTCTAAAAAAAGTGAAACAATAAAAGCTCGCGGCAAGCAATATTGATGTGCAAAACGTGTGCGAACATCGTGTTGTGCGCGAGCCTAATACTATTGGCCCTCGCGCTCCGGGCAATCCGAGATTTAGCGCGCCAAGCGTATCGCGACGCAGGAAGCGAGATCTGTTCCGAAAATTAAATAAAACTCAACACTAAGGAAATAATTATGATGGAGATCGATTCTCCTCAAAATCCCAAAGTGCCCGCGAGTGAAGACGCCGCCGCAGTTGACGTGAGCCATGGGGCCATTCCCAAGCGCGCGCTCCCCACGCCCGACAGTGTCCGCGCGCCCCGGCTCGAGGCCGAGGCCGCCGAAAGCGTCAGCCCGCAGGCGGACGAACAGTGCGAAATTACGCGGGTCAGTGTTAAAGTGCCCCCATTCTGGTACGCCAATCCAGAGGTGTGGTTCGCGCAGCTTGAGGCGCAGTTCGCGACGGCGCGAATCACCTCGGAGAGTGCGCGTTTTAATACAGTGGTAGGCGCCATTGAGTCGCGCGTTTTGGAGCAAGTATACGACGCGGTCACTAGACCGCCCGCCGGGCGTAAATACTCTAATTTGAAGAGCCGCATGCTCGAACAGTTCGGTGCCTCGGAGCAGCAAAAGCTCCGGCAGTTACTCTCGGAGATGGACCTCGGCGATAAGAGGCCATCCCAACTCCTTAACGAGATGCGGCGGCTCGGTGGCCCGAATGTCACCGAGCAATTACTGGAGAGTTTGTGGGCAAACCGGTTGCCAGAGCAAGTGCGGGCAATCTTGCAGGCGTCGCCCGGCGACTTGGCGCAGCGTGCCGCCCTCGCGGACAAGATAGTAGAAGTGACGGGCAACCGCAGCGCGTGTGCGGTAAAGAAGCAGCCAGCCGATCCACGCCCGCAACAGGACGACATCCTGCTTCAGCGGCTGCATCGTTTAGAGGATGCACTGTACGAACAGCGCAATCCTCGCCGCGCGCCCGCGCGGCGCCAAGGCCGTCGATGGTACCAAGCACCAGCAGCGGTACAAGTGTACGAGGACGACGAACACTTCACCTACGTGGGTGGTAGTGGCCGCGGGCGTCCGGTGTCACCTAGACCGACATGGGGGACACAGCTACCACCACAGCAACAGCGACAGCAGGTACCAGCGACTGTACCGCCTCGTCTACAACAGCAGCAGCCAGCACGACAGGAGCCTGACCCCAACAGCAAACGGACACTTAAGGCGAGTCGCGCCAGGAGTGGTTGGTGCTTCTACCACCAGCAGCATGGCGCCCGCGCCGCGAAGTGTCGCGAGCCATGTTCGTGGCCAAAAAACTGAAGCCACGAACCCCACTAAAGCCAGGTAAGGTGTTTCGCTTATTTATTGCAGACACGGCAACGAGCCGTAAATATCTAATCGACACCGGCGCCGACGTCTCGGTTGTCCCGCCGACCTTCGACGAGAAATTCGGTCAACCAGACTCAATACGACTTTTCGCGGCTAACGGCTCCAGTATCGCGACTTACGGCCGTAAGCGGCTCCAACTTGACCTCGGTCTAAGGCGCGACCTGGCCTGGGAGTTCGTGATTGCGAAGGTCAGCAGCCCCATAATAGGCGCGGACTTTCTCAAGCACTTCGGCCTCCTCGTTGACATGAGGAACGAGAGGCTCATCGACTCGGCGACCAACCTCCACGCGGAGGGCGCCGCACGTCCAGCAAAGGGTCAGATCTTCACGAACGACAGACGCGACCCGTTCGCTAAGCTGCTGGCCGACTTCAAGGATATAACAACGATGAACAGCGTGAAGACCACGACGACTTCGACTGTAACACATCACATCCTGACGAAGGTTCCACCAGTACGCGCTCGACCGCGACGATTGGCGCCCGACAAGTTGAAGGCCGCAATGGACGAATTTCGTTTCCTGACCGAGCAGGGAATCTGCGAGCCTTCCGACAGCAGCTGGTCCAGTCCGCTTCACATGGTAAAAAAGTCCGATGGTTCTTGGCGCCCGTGCGGCGACTACCGCGCCCTGAACGCGATTACGGTACCGGATCGTTATCCGATACCGTTCATACAGGACTTCACCCATATACTGCACGGCAAGACCATTTTTTCGACGATCGACTTGCAACGGGCATACCACCAGATACCGATCGAACCGGTAGACATTCCTAAGTCGGCGATCGCCACGCCGTTCGGACTTTTCCAGTTTAAGTTTATGACGTACGGCTTGCGCAACGCAGCGCAAACGTTCCAACGTCACATAAACTCCGTTCTAGTAAATGAAACAGACTACGCGTTCGTCTACATTGACGACATCTGCGTAGCATCAAAAGACGCCAAGGAGCACGAGCGGCATCTGCGCCGAATTTTCCAGCTCCTCAGAGAGCATGGTCTCGCGATCAACGCAGCGAAATGTGATCTCGGCAAGTCACAGGTCCGTTTTCTAGGCCACACCGTGACGAGCGACGGTATCCGGCCACAGCAGTCTAAGGTGGAGGCGATCCTGAGTTTCAAACGGCCAACGGTGGCCCACGAGCTGAAGAGGTTCCTGGGGATGATCAATTTCTACAGGCGATTCATCCCGCACGCAGTCGCCAATCAGATGGCATTGCAGGACCTCATGTGCGGAAACAAAAAGAAGGACAAGACGCCGCTTAACTGGTCGACGGACGCGGCGACCGCGTTCGAGAAGTGCAAGGCAGATCTGGCTAAAGCAACGCTGCTTTATCACCCGGCGCCAGACGCCGAGCTCGCACTTAACGTCGACGCTTCGGACTACGCGGTGGGGGCGGTCCTTCATCAAATGGTCAACGGCGAGCCTCAACCGCTAGGATTTTATTCCAAGAAGCTGACCGACGCGCAAAAAAAGTACAGCACGTACGATCGTGAACTGGTAGCGATGTACCAGGCGGTCCAATTTTTTAAGCATATGGTGGAAGGTCGCGATTTCGCCATTTTCACTGATCATAAGCCACTTACCTTTGCCTTTCAGCAGAACTCGGAGCGAGCTTCGCCGCGACAGGCGCGCCACCTCGACTACGTGGGCCAGTTTACCACGGACATACGTCATGTCCCGGGTAAATCGAATGAAGTAGCAGACACGCTGTCACGCGTCCAGCGACTGGACGCAGCGAACAACTTCATTGACTTCGGCGAGATGGCCGACGAGCAGGCACGAGATCCCGAGATCCAACAACTGAAAGAGCAGACAGCGGACCAAACAGCCTTGGTCATTAAGCCGCTCGCGCTGGCAGACAGCAAGAAGACGATCCTGTGCGACACCGGCCACAACAGGATACGACCACTGGTCCCAGCATCATTACGAAGGCGCGTTATAGCCAAGCTTCATGGCATAGCGCACGCCGGCGCCAACGCGACGCTCAACCTAGTCCGAGAAAGATTCGTTTGGCCAATGGTGGCCAAGGACGTGAAGCAGTTCGTCCGCTCGTGCATCCAGTGCCAACGCAGCAAAGTGGGTCGACACAACCGAGCAGCAGTCGAGTTTTACGATAAACCGAGCGAGAGGTTCGAGCACATCAACATCGACCTCATCGGCCCCCTGCCCACGTCACGGGACAACAAGTATTGCTTGACCATCATCGATCGATTTACGAGATGGCCGGAAGCCTTTCCTCTGCCCAACATGACCGCAGAGACAGTCGCAACGAGCCTGATCTCCGGCTGGATGGCACGCTTCGGGATACCAGTGCGCATTACAACAGATCTCGGTCGTCAGTTCGAATCTGACGTATTCAGGCAACTGAATAAGCTGTTAGGAATCCAGCATTTTCGCACTACGCCTTACCACCCACAAGCGAACGGAATCATCGAGCGATGGCACCGAACCTTGAAGGCAGCAATTACCTGCTACGAAGACGACGACTGGTGCGGAGTACTGCCATTAGTGCTCCTCGGCTTGCGAACTACAATAAAAGAGGACATCGACGCCAGCCCAGCAGAAATGGTCTACGGTACGACTCTGAAGCTCCCCGGAGAACTATTGGCACCATCGCCGGTCCAAGCCAATGAGAGCGAGTTCATCAGAGACTTGCGTCGACTGATGAGCAAGGTATCGCCGACGCAAACCAGCCATCACGACAACACACGTGTGTTCCTGCAGCGCGACCTTGCAACATGCACGCACGTCTTCGTGCGTATCGACAAGGTCCAGCGCCCGCTGCAACCTCGCTACGACGGGCCGTACAAGATCCTGCGCAGAACAGAGAAGGTGTACGAGCTCCAAGTGGGCGACAAGACGGCTAAAGTGTCGGTCGACCGCCTCAAAGCAGCCTTCCTACCCGACGACACCCAACCAGCGACTCGGTTGGAGCGACCACGGAAGCAGCCACAGAAGATGACAGCACCAGCACCTCAGCCAGCGACCCAACGACGTCCAACAGGCAGGCCACGAGGTCGGCCACCAAAGACGACGCCAGCACCCCAACCAGCGATTACCCGACAACCGTCACGCCAGACGGTGACGAGAAGCGGCAGACGAAGAAATTGTAGAAATTAATATAGCGTATTTTCCTAAGTGTATTATAGATAGTATAGTAAGTAATCCTAAGCAAAAAACGACGATATGCATATCCTGACGACAATAGTTTAAGCAATGCACTACGATGTGCACTCTCTTTGTATCGCGACGCCGTCGCTAAGGGGGGAGTACTGTGGCGTGCACGTGTGCGTGTGTGTGTTCGCTGACGAGCGATCATACATACCGACACGGTCGAGCATTAAACTTTAAGTAGGTGGAGTCGTTCGGATATCGGATCCTTAACGACGCGACACTTTGTTGCACTCCACGTCAAAGTAAGTTTACGCTACTTGGCTGGTCGAGCGATCGATAAGCCAAGGCAAACAAACAACCGCTTCATTGCTGTAAACGATACAGCAATGCTGAGCGTGCACTTTACCGTCGCCACTGTTTACATTCCGCCGGCTAGACGGATTAGCTACCCGCTGCTGGCGGCGAATAAACATGCGCTTGTCGTGGACGTTCGCCGGTGTCGTGTTGGCGCTGCTTTCCTTTCTGCCGTCGCTGGCAGAATGCGGAGTAAGTATAAATACGACATCGCGGCCGCGTCGACTACAAAGTAACGGACGGCATGTATCGCTATACAATTGTTGTTCTGATTATCGTAGCCCTCTGCTACGTCGCGGTTAAAGCGTTGCTCAAGTGGCTATGGTGGCATACCCTTTGGGATATGCTGCCATGGCCTTAAGATTCAGAGTTTTCTTGACCGCTCAAGAAGATAGACGCAGCTACTCCCGCGTCCCAATACTACGATTAATAAATCTTGTAAATAAAAGGCTTGCTCGAGCAAGCGCAAAAAGACAAACTCGACTTTAATTATATTAGGAAGAATATTCCTAAAACTTCTTTTCGCTGCCGACGTCTTCTGTCTAGACTGCGACAGAAATAGTGCAGTCAACAATTATTCACAATAGTCTATAAACAATATATTATTGATTGGATCAGCAGAATCTGCTGACCAATAACGAAGTAATTTTAAGAAATATGTTTATATTAGTTTTAAGTCCGCCCATAAAAATCGACTATAAAAGGGCAAGAATTTCTAAAATAAAGACAGAATATTATCAGAGCCTAAAACCGGCAGTCTTCTAATTTTCTCAAGCCCTGGCAGATAATCTGCCGGCTTTATAAACTATACAAATAGCATTCTAAGCTGAGGCCCATGGCATACTCTGCCGGCCAAGCCAATGAATCTATAATAAAATAGAATATTATCCAGCATAATTTTTGAAGGCAGGACCAGAGATCCTTCAACATATTACATGGCGATCCTGCATACCACGATCCTGCGAACTTCGATCCTACATAACACAATCTTGCATACTTGATCGTGCATACCACGATGCTGCGTACTTCGGTCCCGCACATTTGATCCTGCGATCCAAAAAAAAAAAATGCAAGTCCCGGTCAAAGCAGTCAACATGTCGCAGCTACCAAAATCTGGAACACTTGTCATCGCCAACTGGGGTATTCCAATTGCTGCTCTCATGGACATAAAAAAGCATCCCAATTTTATTAGTGGAAGAATGAAGTTAGCACTCACGCTTTACTCGATTGTCTTCATGCGTTTCGCTTGGAAAGTAACACCACGCAAAATGCTGCTACTTGCCTGCCAAATGACGAACTCCACAACGCAGTCCAAGGAATTCGATTTATTAACTACATTTATTTTTCACCGTCGGAAAATAAGAATAACGAAACACTTCTTTTAACAGCAATACCGAAATAACACTAACAATAGAGTTTACACAGTCAATGCTCAGGAAAACGAGCTAGGCTCGGAGGGCAATTAAATTCCCCCTCCGGAAAGCCAAAAACAATAACAAAATTTTATAATATTTCCAAGAATGCTACAAACTTTGTTGAATTGCATGACAACAATAAAAAACTAACATTTTGGATAGATACTGGATCAGATGTATCTTTAATTAAAACTAATAATGATGTAAAGTATAATACTTATACAACTTATGATACTTGTAAATTTAAAGGTATAACCAATGAAGTTATAGAACCATTAGGATTATTAAATTTAAATATAAAATTAGACAATGAAAATATTAATCATAAATTCTTAGTAGTAGATGAAAATTTTCCTATATTAACAGATGGAATTATCGGGAGAGATTTATTAAGAAAACATTTTTGTAAAATAGATTACGAAACCTTAACTATTACATTTAGTTTTAATGAAAATGATATAATTTTACCATTACATTTAAACACATCGATAGAAATTGTTTTACCATCAAGATGCGAGCTCATCGTACCAATCAATACAAATTTTAAAGAAGATAGAATAATATGGAATAAAGAAATTCAAAAAGGAATATTCGTAGGAAATTGCATTTGCCCAAAAGGAAGGATAGGTCATATAAAAATGTTAAACACAAATGATACTACTGTTACTATACACAAAATCGAACTAGAGTCCGATCCATTAACAAATTATGATATTCTAACATCAAGAACAGTGAATAACACCGAAAGATTAAATAAGCTATTCGAAACAATGAAAATAAAAACAACTGACCCTGATGTATACAATTCACTAATTGAAATCCTACAAAACTATCAAGACATTTTTCATTTAGACAACGAAGTACTATCAACTAATAACTTTTACACACAAAAAATTAACCTAAACGACAAAAGTCCGACTTACATAAAGAACTATAGACTTCCGCAGACACAAAAAGACGAAATTAAACAACAAGTCAGAAAATTATTAAACGAGGACATAATTGAACCATCCACAAGTCCATACAATTCACCACTGTTAGTAGTACCAAAAAAAGGAAACAAGGACAACAAAAAGTGGAGACTAGTAGTAGATTACCGTAAACTCAATGACAAAATAGTAAACGATAAATTCCCTTTAACAAGACTAGAAGACATACTTGACAAATTAGGAAGAGCAAAATACTTTTCGACACTTGACATGACTAGCTCTTTCCACCAAATACCTTTAGACAAAAATTCAAGACCATTAACAGCTTTTTCTACAGAAAATGGACACTACCAATTTAAAAGACTACCATTTGGATTAAAGATATCCACAAACAGCTTTCAAAGAATGTTGACAATAGCACTCAGTGGACTGGACAGTGAAGCATTCCTTTACGTAGACGACATCATTATCTTTGGTTGTAGTTTAAAACACCACAATGAAAATTTAGTGAAAGTTTTTGACCGACTACGAACGTACAACTTAAAATTAAATGCAAATAAATGCAATTTCTTGAAAACAGACGTAACTTTTTTAGGCCATTTAATAACAGACAAAAGAATCAAAACAGACCCAGACAAATTTGACACAATAAAAAATTATCCAATTCCGAAAAACGCCGACGAAACCAGACGATTCGTAGCTTTCTGTAATTATTACAGAAGATTCATAAAAAATTTTTCAGAAATTGCTAAATGTTTAAATTCACTATTAAAGAAAAATAACAAATTCACATGGACAGAAGAACACCAGAACGCTTTCGACATCTTAAAAGAAAAATTAATGAACCCACCAATATTGCAATATCCCGATTTTTCAAAACCATTTATTCTAACAACTGACGCGTCAAACTACGCTCTTGGCGCAGTATTATCGCAAGGTGATATTGGGACTGACTTACCCATATCTTACGCAAGTAAAGCACTGGACAAACATGACTTAAACAAATCGGTTTTAGAGAAAGAATTATTAGCAATTCATTGGGGAATAAATTTTTTTAGGCCATATCTTTATGGTAACAAATTTATTGTAGTAACTGACCATAGGCCTTTAGTATCACTATTTACGCATAAGAATCCATCTTCCAAAATGACCAGAATAAGATTAGACCTTTCCGACTATGAATTTGAAATTAAGTATAAACAAGGAAAAATTAATACTAATGCAGATGCACTATCAAGAATTCAAATAAATTCTGAAATGTTAAAAGCAATGATTCCTAAAGAAAATGATAAAAATATAAAAAGAACATTAATCGTCACAAGGGGTATGAAGAATAAGAAAAATGATAAGACTGATGTTATAACAAACCAATTAGAGCCTGATCAACTCTACACATGGGACTGTACATCATTATCAGATATAAAGAACGTAAAAAAGTTAAAATTTATAGTAAATAGGTATGGTGATAATTTGACGAATCCAGATTCGCATTCAGAGAAACCTACCAGTTTGTGCACAAACAGAAAAGAATTATTTACAGAAAACGATATCGTAAATGTACATGTAAACGTAAAGAATAATGATAATCCAACGAAATTCGTTTCGACTCTGGAGAAATTATCTTTATACATGAATAAAATGAATATTAAAGAGCTAGCATTGAGTGAAAAAGATGAAATATTTACAATTGTTAACAAAGAAGAATTTAAGAAGTTATATAATGTGTTGCAACATAAAAATAAAAATCGCGCGTATTTGAAGATTTTAATATATAAACCCCCAGAAAAAATTGATGACGATATAATAAAATACAAATTAATAGATGAATACCATAATTCACCTATAGGAGGACACTTAGGAATTAGGAAAACAATAATAAAATTAAAACAAAGGTACATTTGGAAAAATATGAGCAAAATGATTAAACAATTTATATCGAAATGTGAAAAATGTAAAATTAATAAGCAAACCATACATATAAAAGAAAAAATGGTACATACTGATACACCTAATAATAGTTTTGAAATAATATCTATAGACACTGTGGGTCCTCTAAGAATTTCAAATAATTTTAGATATATTTTAACAATTCAATGTGAATTGACAAAATTTGTAGTAGCACATCCAATAGAATCTAAAGACGCAACTACAGTTGCAAAAACATTAGTAGAACAATTCATTCTCAAGTATGGAAATTTTAAAACATTAAAATCAGATAAAGGAACTGAATTTACTAACACACTACTAAAAAAAAATATGCGAACTACTAAAAATTCGACAAATTTTTTCACCATATGAATTCATTTTTGGAAAACTACCATCAATGCCTGATGATGCAATAAATAATAATACAATTTCTTATAACCTAGATAATTATGCTAACGAATTAAAAGCTAGACTGAGTTTATCCTTAAGAAATGCGAAAGCTAATTTAACAAAATCTAAAGAAATACTTGTAAATAATCAAAACAATTGTAATAATTCTAATTTTAAGATAGGTGATAAAGTACTAGTAAGAAATATAAATAGAAAAAAGCATCAAAAACCATATCACGGCCCTTACACTATAATATGTAAAAATGGCGTAAATTCGACAGTAATGGTTAACGGTATGAGAAAAGAATTCCACAACAATTTATTGAAAAAATTCGAATAAAAATATATATTTCTTCAAAATATATATTTTTCTTGAAAGAGTGAGGGTGTAGTGTACCACACAAGTCACCATGACTGCTTCCTAAGCGACAGTCAAATCGACCAACGATAGGGTACACGCAGCGCATAAAAACCAGGGTTCGGAATATATCCCTCAAACGAACAACTTTTTTTATATCCCTCACAAAAAAACGATCTCAAAAGATGAAAATCTGTTTTGACTCATGAGCGATTTTTATTTTTTCATTTTTGTTCAAAAAAATACATATCGCTCACGTTCAAAATAATTTCGATCTTCCAACAAAACTATCAAAACATTCAAAACATTTCGTTTGTTGACGAATAGCGATCACAGAAGATGAGAAAACTTCGGGTTTCGCACCATAACGATCTTCGGTGATGAAAAAAAGGTTGCGCAGGCAAAGAATCGATCTTTGAAGATGAAAATAATTTCGACGCAGGATCGAAAAAAGCAGCGCAGCAGAGTTGAACAGCGTGGGTTTTGTTGGTGTTTGGATGGTTCGCTTCGCGGCAGAGACAATTGCTTGAAAATGAAATTGCTTCGTATGAATATTTTTTTGTTGGATTTGGTATACGATGAATTGAAATTAATTTTGCATGGTGTGGAGTGTGAAGGAAAGTTGTGAAAGTAAATACGTAAAATATTAATATGTAAAAATATTAATAAGTAAATTGTTTTCTACCATATGTACATTATTCTAATATGTTTTATACATATTCATTATATATACATATATATATTTCTTATATCTTCCCATTATATTTTCCCTTATTATTATTCATTGATATTGAAACACAGGAGATTTTTTTTTTTGCAACTGCTGACTTTCAAGAAATTTTCTCAAAAAATCTTGGCTTTCTCTCAATCCATCCCAATATACATATGAATATCTTTACATTTTTTTGGACCATGTCCTGCATAAAAAACGTAAAGCAATTGCAAAAATTTATTACTCAACTCTTTCTACGAGCTCGTTACGATAAATTTTGCAGGTAGGCATTTGAATACATATGTACATGTGTGAATGGAAGGCAAATTTGTATATCGGCCTTGAAAATAATTACTTTTGGAATGAAAAAGGATTGATTATTAGAGGGCCAACAGGTAACAAATTTTACAAAGGAAAAAGGTTTTTGAATTCATGTTTTCAAATCCCCGTCGGATAATAAAATTGACGAATGTAACGCGGCACAATCAGTGCTTTCAATCGGAGAGCAAATACATAATTCATAATAAACATTTATAATAGAAATATGTATAAAATATATTAGAATAATGTACATATGGTAGAAAACAATTTACTTATTAATATTTTTACATATTAATATTTTACGTATTTACTTTCACAACTTTCCTTCACACTCCACACCATGCAAAATTAATTTTTAATCATCGTATACCAAATCCAACAAAAACGAATATTCATACGAAACACAAACAAAACTTCATTTTCAAGCAATTGTCTCTGCCGCGAAGCGAACCATCTAAACACCAACAAAACCTGTGCTGTTCAACTCTGCTGCGCTGCTTTTTTCGATCCCTGCGTCGAAATTATTTTCATCTTCAAAGATCGATTCTTTGCCTGCGCAGCCTTTTTTTCATCACCGAAGATCGTTATGGTGCGAAACCCGAAGTTTTCTCATCTTCTGTGATCGCTATTCGTCAACAAACGAAATGTTTTGAACTTGAGGGATCGAAATACTTGAAGATGAGAATTTTTTTCATCCCAAGTGATAGTTTTGTTGGAAGATCGAAATTATTTTGAACGTGAGCGATAGGTATTTTTTTGAACAAAGATGAAAAAAGATATTTATCAGTGAGGATGGAAATATTGTTATTTTCAGTGAGGGATATAAATTGAGCGATATAAAAAAGAAACGTTTTCCGAACCCTGATAAAAACTGCAACGATAGCGTTTCCTGTTGGATCGTTGACCGTGCTAAGTTCTGCTGCGTGTGCGTTGACGACTTCTTTTCGCTGCCGACGTCTTCTGTCTAGACTGCGACAGAAATAGTGCAGTCAACAATTATTCACAATAGTCTATAAACAATATATTATTGATTGGATCAGCAGAATCTGCTGACCAATAACGAAGTAATTTTAAGAAATATGTTTATATTAGTTTTAAGTCCGCCCATAAAAATCGGCTATAAAAGGGCAAGAATTTCTAAAATAAAGACAGAATATTATCAGAGCCTAAAACCGGCAGTCTTCTAATTTTCTCAAGCCCTGGCAGATAATCTGCCGGCTTTATAAACTATACAAATAGCATTCTAAGCTGAGGCCCATGGCATACTCTGCCGGCCAAGCCTATGAATCTATAATAAGAATAGAATATTATCCAGCATAATTTTTGAAGGCAGGACCAGAGGTTCTGTCGCCTTTGATTTCAGGTGCAGGAAGAATTACAAAATTCTCAATGTCAAAATACTGTTTCTATCTTTGGGTCCAAACACGACCCACCCCAGTTCAGTGTGCACTGCAAACAGTCCTCCGCCTTTGGCGGACTTTATGGACTCGAGCGGCAGCCCCAGATGGCAGTGATGCAACCCTATTAGTATCTTCGGCTTTATATTGGAAAATAGTGACGGCAAATAGCGCTTATTGAAAGGTATACCATACAAATCTTGGTTACTCAGACTTTGTACCGGCAAATCTAAGTTCTCTATAACGTGAATATTTCTGAGGACATGTCGCTTAACTAAACTAGCACCACTTATTTGTGCTTCCACAATTTCTGTTCGCTCCTGTGATGTTCTTCCACCTAACCATTGTAGATTCAACTCCTTCTTCTGGCCACGTAGTTCAAGTTGTGCCTGCAGACTTTTGTCCATCATCGTCACGGAGGAACCTTCATCCAGCATAGCATATGTGTTTACAGATCTACGTGGGCTATATATTGTCACCGGTAGCACTCTAAATAACGTGCCCTTGTCATTGGTGGTATTCAGCACACAGTTCAACACCACATTTGTATTAGGATCGTCCGGTTTTCGTGCATCATTTTGAGGATTGGCAACATCTTCGTTATGGTTCTCATGAAGCAGCTTATTGTGTCTGCTCTGACATCCATTCACCATACATCTGTACCTTCTACGGCAGTTTCGGGTTCTATGTCCCTCATTTAGACATGCAAAGCATAACCGCTCTTCTCTTTCACCTCATTCCAACGTCTGCTTACACTTAAACTGGCAAACTGTTTGCAGGCCAAAATATTGTGGTTGCCCTGGCATATTGGACATGATGATCGTCGACTGGAGCTGTCTTCCTTTTCTACGGCATGCAAAACAACACGCCGGCGACTTTCGTTGAGTTGGACGCTGCACACCAAATTTGCTACATCATTCAGCCAGTTGCTGAAGTCAACTATTGTGGGGTATCTCTTTATTGCAACGGCATATTTTGCCCAATCCAAACGTTTACTAATGGGTAATTTGTTCACCAGTTCCTCCAACAACGTTGGGTTTGCCAAGTGTGGCTGTGCGTTGACGGACTGCAAGAAAATCGATAAATTTTTTGTCATTGTAGCAAACGGAATTATTTTATCTAATGCATGCTCTGATATTGGGGATACTTATTTGATTTTGTTTAACTGGCTTCTTATCAGGAGCTCCGGGCGACCGAATCTGAATGTTAATTGCTCAATTACTGCTTGCACATTGTCGGGATGAATCAACAATGCTTTCACTACTTCTTTTGCTTCACCCTTCAAGCTTTTCGTTAGACGCTTGTTATTTTCGAGATTCGTGTATCCATAGGCAGAGGATAATGAAAAGAGGCCAATCATCTGGCTGCCCACTAAACTCTGGCAAGTCTTGGACTTTTCGCGGCAATAAAAAGTTAGTTGCACTCGGCACACCATAATAATTGTTTGGTGATGAGTATACTTCGTTTTGAACAGTACTGTTTCTTGTGGGAGCGAGCGAGTCCGCTATATGTGATAAACCAGCATTGATATTGACTGTATTCGTACCAGTTGTCTTAGGCGGACATATCAAGGGCGAATAACGGTTCCACGGAACAGTTCCGTCTATTACATATGATGCTTGGCTTTGTGTTGTACATAATGTCTGGCTATGCGCGCTGCAGAACGTTGACTGCGCCGTAAGCGGCGTGCTTGTACACTCACTTGTCTGTACCTGTGCAATTCTCAACTGCGCTTCCAACAATCTAATTTTTTCTACTAAACTATTTACCTGGGCTTCAGCTACTTCTCTGGCGGCGCGTTCAGTTTGTGCTTTGGCGGCTGTTGCAGCATTTTGAACGGAGGCGGTGAAGTCGGTGCCTACGGCGGCAGAGGCACTCGGTATAGTTGTTGTTAATGCGGCGTTTTTCGCAGTTAGTGCTCCAACGGCGGTATGTGTCATCGATGCACTCGAGCCGGCTGTACCCAAATGGCTCGCGGATGGTGGTTGCTGGAGGCGGCGAAGCCATTGTCGGGCGCTGTGGCGTCAATCGTGCTCCCGGCTGGCGGCTCAGCAGATCCCAGAAGGCGTGGGCTACGTCGTGGCGGTGTGTGCTGCATTGTGTATGCAAAATGGAGGCTCGAGTGTTTCGTGCAAATGCGAAATAAAAATGTTGTCGTGAGCCGGGCTCGAAATGAATATCCCTCCAAACAATCCTACTAATAAGTAGCCCCAGAAGAAAGAACGTTTGATGAGAGAGAAATTTATTTCTACATGGAGAAATTACAAGTTGATATTTTAAATATAACACAAATATACAGATCTTGATTATATGCTTACCGCAGTCTACGCCTCGTCTCATGTGTTCACGATAACTGAACTTCTTAACATTGCGTATACCTACACGACGTAAACTTGACGAACGAATGACGAGGACTGCGGTGAGCAGAACACAGGGTAGTTTACATCATTCACAACCCTCATCACTTCGTGTGTAGGATATAAATATAAAATAACCTTCTAATTTCATATTTTTCCTTTGAGTTCTTATTAAAATACTTTAGAATGTTGTTGCATTTTTTCATTATACATATATTTAAATGATGTTAATTACTTTCTGAATAAAAATCCTCTCAAAAGGTTTAAAAAGTTGCTTATTTTAATAGTATGAGTTCAGTTACATTTTGGTTTTAAATCGTGAAAATTATAAATCGAAACTGTTTGTAAGCAACAGGCTTACAGCCCTAATTAAATTAGATTACAATTTAAATAAAATTTAATATTAATAAATAAAATGATCAACGTCAATTAGAATTCTTATTAAAATACGAAAATAAAACAGAATTTCAACTTTAATAACTGCTTTGTTTTTATATGGATGTGTTTAGTAGAATCTATTAGAAAATTAAGAAGAAATGCTATATTTTCATCAAAGTTTCAAGCATTCCCAGAAATTTGATTAAGCACATAAAACTTAAAGAACAAAATGCAAAAATCAGTATAAGGTGACGACCTGTAAATTCAATCTTCGGTGGCACCTTATTAATATTGTAACTTGAACCATAGAGAAAGAATAACAAGAGGCCGAATCAGCCAAATGTACTCATCGGCGACATGGAAGCGGTCGGTCCGCAAGGGAAACGAAGAAGCGCAATGAGTGCGAAATGAATCAACAAGCAGAGAGCACGCAATTTCAGTTTCTCTATTTTTGCTTTGTGTCTTTCTCTCATTATTCGGATCTACTATGCATGACTTTGTGAGATCGACTTTGCTTCTTTTATTTTGCACTAACAATGCAAGCGAATATGATCAAGTGTGAAAGAAAGAATCGATCAATTCGTGTAGCACAGCGGGTGATGAGAAGAGCGGTGCGATTCATCTTCTTTTCTCTTACAATAACAAACCATCTGCCGCCGTTCGACCGTCTGGGTTTGCTTTAAATTTTGCATTTTATGATTTTTGAAAGAAATTTTGCTTTTCTTAGCTTTGTTCTGCTTCTTTTTGATGCCCAAGCTTTGTAAAGCGCTGGCACGATCTACGTTGCGAGCATAGCGTGCTGTTTAAGAATTTGTATGGGCATGTAGTCGGCATATCAATTCACTATACACGTTATACGAGTAAGACTGAAAAGTTAATAGAAGACAAATTATGGAAATATTTAAATTATATGTGTGTGGTAATACAAAGTATGATTTTACAGAAATCTGCTTTAGCCCATTATCACCGATTTCATTAGTAACACTTATTAAACAATATTATTTTACAATACTTATTAAGTAATATAATATAAACTACATATATATGAAGCTAGGTATTCTCCGAAAGTCTCCTTGTGGATTTCAGTTCGTCGTCTTACTGAACTTATAAAATTTGTGCGAATGCGCAAAAAATTTTTACAAACACCCTGTAACGAGGAATGGCCCCAAAATCGAAAAAATAATAAACTTTATATCATTTTTGGATACATTGAAACTTCCTTTGAAGAAGCAAAATCATTGCATTGAAGGTCTGAAGTTCAGTTTGCAATCCATGCCTTGTTTAATTAATGATCTTTTTACGGAACCAAAGCATTCATTTATTATGCTTGTAAGATTAAATAAAGAAATTATAAATTTAAGTTAAAGTAAAATTAAATTGAAATAAAATGTAAATATAATTTATTTTTAATTATTAGTTATTATTAGGTAACATGTAAATTAAATATTATGTAGTGTATATGTTGTATCATATAATTTTTATTAAAAAATGAAAATAAAACTCAATTTAAACTTTAATAAATAAGTTTAAATTTAATAAATAAATTTAATAAATTGAATAATAAATTGAAATTGAAATTAATTGAATAATAAATAAGTTTAATAAGTGTTATTAATGACATCGGGGCTAAAGTAGAGTTGTTTAAAATCATACTTTGTATTATCACAGACATATAATATTATAATATTACCACAGACAATATTTCCATAATTTGTCTTCTATTAACCTTTCAGTCTTAGTCGTATAACGTCTATAGTGAATTGATATGCCGACTCCATATCATCTTTTGCACATACAAATTCTTAAACAGCACGCTATGCTCGCAACGTAGATCGTGCCAGCGCTTTACAAAGCTTGGGCATCAAAAAGAAGCAGAACAAAGCTAAGAAAAGCAAAATTTCTTTCAAAAATCATAAAATGCAAAATTTAAAGCAAACCCAGACGGTCGAACGGCGGCAGATGGTTTGTTATTGTAAGAGAAGCAAAAGAAGATGAATCGCACCGCTCTTCTCATCACCCGCTGTGCTACACGAATTGATCGATTCTTTCTTTCACACTTGATCATATTCGCTTGCATAGTTAGTGCAAAATAACAGAAGCAAAGTCGATCTTCCGATCCCTTTACACTCATTAAAAATATCTTCCGAACCCCTCATTCATTAGTACATCATGCAATTTCGCTTTGCTACCAGCGCAGAATACAATCGAAGTTTTGTACTCTGTAAAGAACTTCGGTTTTATCTTCGGTTTTCTGCTTTAAAGAGCTGGTGCTTGATTACAGCGCTAAGTCCTGCTAATTAAAAGCTGCCCTAATCTTCACGCATGAAATCACAAATGTTGCCGGCAACAAATGTTTCATGCAATCTCTTTACAAATATATGCTCGTTGCGTAATACCTGATATCTTTTAATGCAGATACAATTCGTCTCAATTCTTTTTATAAATAAACGGAACAGACGTTAGAGGAATGGAAATAGCGTATTTACACAATATAAACAGGGTGTTTCGCAAAACCACACATTTTTTATTTATTTATTTACAATTTATGCAGTAATTAATTACTACACAAATATTTTTAAGATAGTACAACTAAGGCATTCGACTGATAAGGATAGGTAGAGAGAGAAAGATAATATACACAATTTCAACATCCATGCGCATGGGGATTCGAACCACCGTAATCAAAGCCACACAACATATTATGATTTATTTCTCAGAATAAGAATACCACCATACGAATACCACCATAAGAATATTTGTATGTAAGAAAATTAAACTAGCTTTTTAGTTCTTCTCTTTATTACCATTTATACAGAATTTTTCTGAAGAAATGGTAAATGCTTATATATAGAATAAAGCTAAGTTGCCATATTTAGTTCTGTTTATGTTAAGCCACACCTTTCTGGATTTGTTAAGACAATTTAGCAATTTAGCTGAGGAAAGATTCTGTACACATTGATGTCTTCTAGTAACATAAAGTGTTTTGTTATCTTAGTATGATATATTTTTTGATATTAAGTATTCAGATCTGAAATCAAGTGAATAATTTCAATAAAATTGTAAGATGTATATTAAAAAAATGTTATTATTTATTACACTGTTGGTTGTAACTTCATTCGCTCGATATCAAACACTAGTTAGGCAAAGTCTGCTCCAAGCTCCGCAAAATAGATTATGTGTACCTGATTGTAATCAAATGTTTCCTGGAACACAAAGAAAGGAAACTAGTACGCTCGAGTTTGTTCAGTTGGTGATAATAAGATTAATTTATGGAATCGCTTCTGCAATGGGACTGGAAAAAAGACTGGAAACCATTTTCAACGGCGTATTTATACCTGGGAATACTGATGGAGGCAATTTAAATTTTTATGCTCTGCATGATGGTGATGCACAGAACTTAAATAGTTTTTTCGATGATTTTTGAATATTATATTTAACGTATATCCAAAAATATTAAACCAAATGTTAACTAAAAGTGTTGCATTATTTTTAATAATATAAACCCTGTAGTTACGAATATCGTGGTGTGCGTTTTAAACAAGGAGTTTAAATAATAACCAGTAAGAGTGCTATATTCGGACTGGCCGAATCTTAGATAACCTACACCTAAAAGTTTTGAAAAAATTAAATTTTTTCCGGCGCTTCTCGCCAGGGTGCATAATTTTGGCGGCAAGAGTTAATTTTGGAAATTAAGTATTGACTTATTGAATTCTAGGAATTTTTGGGGCTGCAAGTTCGTTAACTATCACAGGCTACATGACTGCTATCTGTTATCTGTTTTCAAAACAAAATAACTAACTTAGTTGTTTTATTATTGTGTTCAAATTTAAACTTTCTTTACGTGGTATTAATTAAACTTGTTTTTATGAGCTATACTGTATTAAAGTAGTGTAAAACGCGGAACGCGCCTAGTTTTGCTGTTATAATGTTTTATTGGAAAATAAGTTGTTATGTAAAGTTTGATTCAGGAAGATTACATATTTAGCAATAAAACCATTTAAGACCCTCTTTTGCCTGTGTAACCTAAAAGTGGGCGGATTACGCCCATATTTGGCATATTAACGGATAATGCTACTCTATACCCAGGAATGAGGTGTGGTCGTTTCATTTTCAATACCAACCTGCACACCATAACAAAGAATATTTTTGCAAAGTTTCATCACGATATCTTCACGGGTTCTCCTGTTATCGTGATTTCAACAGACAGGCGGACGGGCATGGCTAAATCGAATCAGGAGGTAACGCTAATCAAGAATATATATACTTTTCTATACCTATCGTCTCTAATTCTATGTCTTACACATTTCGTGATAAAGTGAATATACCCTTAACCTTAGGGTTAAAAAGGGTAGGGTATAAAAAAATATTATGACTCATAAATTTCGAGTAATTAGCCGGACGAGGTAATTTAGCTTGTCTTTAGCTGCCTCGTTTACTGAGTCAACCTGTTCGCAGAATAACCTCCAACAGTTTCGCTTGGCCTCTATAAGTTTATTCTTATACTTCCTTAGCACTTCATGGTTATCATCTCAAAGCTTGCTTGCACCTAATCTTTTCGCTCGGTTGAAGAGCCTCCGAAAGTGTCTCCGTAGGTGTCGCAGCTCGGGGGTGAGCCAAGCTTTGTCTCCTGGGGGACCTGTCTTCTTCATAGAACAAGCTGCCTTTACAGGTTTCTAGTGAATTCCTATCATTGCACCTTAGACAGTATTCCGATAGATCCTTGAATTTAGGACAGTTTGGGGCCTTCTTGTTCCTATATAGGAGGGGGGCGGCGCAACCTTCATTCAGGACCGTCAGATCATTGGCGTTAAAGAAATTAAATAATCCTATCCCTCTACCATTGCAGAGAGGGATAGAGGATATTCCTCTATACCTCCCCAAGAAATATGGTGGGCGTTAGCATCACATCCTGCTAATAATCGTTTACCAGTTTTCTCCGCGTAGGCCTTCAGCACCTCCAGTTTCTCCGATTGTGGTGGTCCTGTGTCTCCTCGAACCTGCATTGTAAAATATTTGGAACGATGTGATGCCCATCCGGAAACCTTGTTTTCAATGGTCCAAGGTTCCTGTCTTAGAACTATTCCTGTGTAACTTCACACTTACCTGCCATCATCCTCTCGATCAGCGCTTCCGTAGCTACTCGTCTCCGGTGTTAGTTAATCTGCGTGATCAACATACCCTCACGGATTTGCCGTGATTTTACCCTAAAAACTTTTAGGTGTAGGATATCTAAGATTAGACCAGGACGAATATAGCACTCTTAGGGACAGTTTTTCAGTGCTCGTTTAAACTGCGTTTAAACGACGTTTAGTTAAACGTCAAATAAAAGTTAACTGAGATTTGGGTTTTTTGGGCGTGCATTTTCCCCCGCTTAGGCGGGAGGAGCCATTTTCTAAAAACCCGACTTAACATCGGAAAAAATATTATTAAAAAATAATCGTTAGATCTAGATAACTTGTGCTTGCTGATTTTCAAAGCCAAATGTCCGCTTTTTAATATCCTTTTCCTACGTCTAACAGTTTTTGAGAAAATTAATGGCAAAATTAAAAATTTGGATTAAAAATTCCGAAAAAAAATTTTTGGTCGCAATTTTTTTTACAAAATACGGTATTAAGTATAAATATTTTTCCGATCACAAAATTCTCCAATCAATTCTAAAGAAAACACTTTAAGCACGAGTGATCCATCTTGTGTAGTTCCTGAGAAAATTGAAAATTACGAACTAAACTCCTTCCTTCTTCTATATTTTTGCACCAGTGATAAACCACAAGTAGCCAAAAAATTGGTATTTGAAAGGAAAGTATGCTTCGTAATTTTCACTTTTCTCGGAAACTACAAAACATAGATCCTTCCGGTTTGAAGCATTCTCTCTAGAATTGATTAGAGAATTTTACGGTCAGAAAAATATTTATACTTAATAAGGTATTTAAAAAAAAAAATTGTGACCAAAATTTTTTTTTCGGAATTTTTATTCAAAATTTTAACTTTGGCATTAATTTTCTCAAAAACTGTTAGACGTAGGAATACTTATTATAATTTAAAAAGGATATTAAAAAGCGGACATTTGGCTTTGAAAATCAGCAAGCAAAAGTTATCTAGATCTAACGATAATTTTTTAATAATATTTTTACCGATGTTAAGTCGGGTTTTTAGAAAATGGCCCCTACCCCCTAAACGGGGTAAACTGCATGCCCCCCCCCCCTCCCAACCATACGATTTTTTTTTGTCTCGACCCAACCTACTCGTCCTAGCTTTTTAGCGTACCTTATGCGTTACACCATGTATATCGTTGAAGAGAGGACGCCGAGAACTTTGGCGTCAAAGGCAACATAAACATGAAACATAATAGGTTGCGAAACATGATAGCGACATAAATATCACAAAATTTATATAGGAAAGTACACATACATACATAAAATGGTAAAAGTGTTCGAGTACCACATAAAAGTTGAAAAAATTAAAAAATAATACAATAGATATTGAAACTTAGACTTTTAATTCTATATGAAATGTTTGACTTTATTCTTCGACAGCTTACAATGGAGTGACAGTATGTACATCAAGAATTGTGTAGACTAAGATTAAGTGTCGGCAAAGGAAAAATAACTGTACAGTAAAAACAAGAGTGTTAATAACTATGTTTGTATATAATAAATATATACGTTGTGCTGAGAAGAGAGTATGTATTCTACAACACACCCCTTCAACGTAAATATTTGTAACAAATAAAAATAAATACAATGTTATCTTCATTTTAGATTCATCAAATTCAAAAATTTCAAATGTTTGACTTTAGGAAGATTCTTAGTAAGAATGTCAGCAATCATATCTGCCGTCGGGCAATAGTTCAGCTTGATTTCTTTGTTTTTGATTACTTCTCTAATATGATGAAACTTTATGTCAATATGTTTCGTTCGATTGTGGTAAAAAGGATTCATCGCCAATTTTTGAGCTCCCTGATTGTCGACATTTAATACGATTGGTGCTTCTTCGGAATACCCTAACTGGCTTAGTAATCTTCTAAGATATACTGCTTCTTTAGAGGCTGTGGATACGGACATATATTCGGCCTCTGTGCTGCTTAGTGCCACTGTGGGTTGTTTTTTTGATTCCCACGATACCAAGCATTTTCCAAAGAAAAACATGAAACCGGTATAAGATCTTCTGTCGTATGAGTTACCTCCCCAATCAGCATCTGCGTAGCCATGCACACATTCATCACCTGCGCGATAAGAAAGTTTAAAATTAATTGTACCTGCTAAGTATCGTAAAATGTGTTTCGCTGCAGTCATATGTTCGATATGGGGTTCCTTATTCTTTTGCGAAAGCTTAGACACTGAGTGCATAATATCCGGCCTAGTCGATACCGCCAGATACATCAAGCTTCCGATGATCGATTGGTACTCTGTAGGATCAATCCGTTTGCAATCTTCACTGCACACTACTTGATAACCAGGATCCAAAGGAACTGGAGCAGGTTTGCAGTTTTCCATTCCGTATTGTGTCAGCATATCTTTTATGTACTGTTCATTACTGCTTTCGATAGATCCTGTCTCACCATCCCGTGTTATATTTATACCGAGAAAATATTGTAAATTACCTTTATCTTTCAGATCGAATTCCATACCAATAAGTGATTTTATCTTTAACAGGATTGTCTTATTTTCACATCCGACAATTATATCGTCGACATATATCGCCGCCAATACTGCGTAGTTATCTGTAGTCATCTTGTATAAACAAGGTTCATTTTTACATGCTTTGAACCCGATCTTGCGTAAAACAGCGTCAAGTTTACTGTTCCACTCTCTGCCTGATTGCTTAAGCCCATGCATAGCTTTTTTCAATCGGAGCACCTTTTGGTTTTTCTCCTTATTATGAAATCCTTCAGGCAACTGCAGATATATTTCATCTTTAAGGTCACTATTTAAATAAGCCGTACTCACGTCCAATTGGTGAAGGTGCATTTTGTTTTTAACTGCCAATGCAAGTAAGATTCTTATGGATTCGTAGCGTACAACTGGGGAGAAAGTTTCGATGTAATCTATTCCAAATCGCTGACTACACCCCTTTACAACTAGCCTTGCTTTATAACGCTCTATATTTCCATCTTTGTCTTTTTTAATGAAAACACCCACTTGGTTCCTATTGGTTTGTACCCAGTAGGTAATTCACATAAAATCCATGTATTATTTTTTTCGAGTGCTAAGAACTCTGCTTCCATTGCATTTCTCCACTCAACGGCTTGCTTACTTTGCAACGCTTGCTCTACATTTTGCGGTATATTATCGTCAACCAATTTATTCAAAATATTATACACTTTCTTAGGTCGACCGACTTTGCCGCTTCGAATTATGCGCGGTCTACCACGGCCTCTAACCCCCTGGCTTGAATTTTCGTCGGTATTGTCCTCCTCCGACTCCCTTTCATTAGATATAGATGGTACATCATCTTCAGCACTGCTTATAATATCAGAATTATTTTGAAATATTGCAGCCTCATCCATATTTTCGAGGTCTGTTATTTCAGATTCTTCATTAGAATTTTGAACACCGCTTGACACTGGATTTTCTTTTGTTTCAATCAGTTCTTTACCTTTCGCAATATTATTTTGATCAGAACTTGTAATAATAAAATGATCGTAGATATCTTGATTGTTTAAACATTTGTTATTTAAAATATCTTCATCAAAGAGTACATCCCTTCTCTCGATTACTTTGTTCTTATTTTTATCATATAATCGGTATGCTTTTGCGACATTTGAATACCCTACCATTATTAATTTCTCACCTTTGGGTTCAAACTTGGTTTTATAGCCTTTATTCAGGGCTATAGCACATGATCCAAATATTTTAAGATGATTAACAGCTGGTTTTCTCCCGCACCAGACTTCATGTGGAGTTTTATTGGCTACTGCTTTGGTTGGCGATCTATTTCTGAGATAACCAGCTGTTGCCACTGCTTCTGCCCATAGGTTTTGACTTAAATCGGCTTGTAGTAACAAGCAACGTGCCATTTCAACTAAAGTACGGTTGGCACGCTCAGCTACTCCATTCTGCTGTGGAGTATGAGGTACCGTCAATTGTCGCTCTATACCATTTTCTACAAGAAAAGAATCAAAATCATTATTTATATATTCTTTTCCGTTATCACTACGAAGTATTTTAATTTTTTTACCAGTTTGACGTTCAACAAGAGACTTGAAAATTTTAAATTTTGAGAAAACCTCATTTTTAGCTTTCAAAAAATATACGAAGATTTTTCGTGATTTGTCATCGATGAATGTTAAGAAGTATCGCGAACCTCCAACCGATGTGACATTAATCGGACCACAAACATCAGAGTGGATTAGTTCAAGTAATTCACTTGATTTTCTTTCTGCGGCATGTGGAAAAGGAGAAACATGAATTTTTCCCATCATGCATATTTGACACATTTTTTGTTCGTTGCTTTTATTTAAGCTCATTCCATTTACTAAACTTTTATCAAACAATACATGCAAGCTTTTATAATTAAGATGACCATACCTACTATGCCATAGTAATTCATTATCTCCAGCTGAAAACAATTTGTTGTTATGTTTATTCTTAATCACAAACAAATTATTTTCATTTACAGCTTTTAAAATTACAGTGTGATTTTTAGTCTCTATCACTGCATTTCTTTTATTAAATTTTGCTCTCAAACCACCACTTGCTGCTCTGCCAATGGATATAAAATTAGCTTGCAAATCTGGGGCAAATAAAACATTCTGTAATCTTATTTTACCTTCTTCACCAAAAATTATGACGTCACCTTTGCCTATTGCATTAATAAATTTATCTCCGGCTAAAGAAATTTTTTCATCACACTCTTCGTAGGTTTCAAATAATTTTTTATTATTACACATGTGTGCCGTGGCTCCACTGTCCAGGTACCATGATGTACTTATTAAATCTTTACAATCAGCAGTTGCCAGCATTGGAAATGCACGCTGCTGCTCTGTCTGCTTTCGTTTTTGCATTGTACATTTGTTTGCGTAGTGGCCCTTCTGCCCACATACAAAACACTTACCGTTGAATTTTTTGTTGGTGTACTTATTCTCAAGACCGGTTTTTGTTCTCTGATTTGATCGTGCACTAAACGCCTGTTGACTAACTGTTGCTGCCTCATCGTTTCGAAAAACTATTTGCTGATTTCTTCTTTCCCCTTCTTCCAGAAGCTTTAATTTTAAGATGCTATATGTCGGCAACTGATCTCTGGTTTCCATCGCTATAACAAAATTGTCAAATTCCGCTGGTAGGCTCGATAGCAAAATTATTGTCAGAAGATCATCCTTAATTTCTATATCAGCGTCTGCTAACTTTTCTGCAATGTCTTGAAAAGAATTTAGATAATGCGACATATCACCATTTTCTGGCATCTTTAAACTCAACAGTCGTTTATATAAAGTCACTTTCTGCACAGGTCCATTTGGCTTATACACATCACACAGCTTTTTCCAAGCTTCTGAGGAAGTCTGGCAATTTTTAATATAGCCTAATTGGGTCGATTTTACACTCAGCATTATCGTAGCTAGAGCCTTTTCGTCCATTACCTTCCACGTGTCCAACGCTGTCGAAGTCAGACCATCACTTTTTAGTTCCCCATTCACAATTTTCCATAAACTACAGTGCACCAGTACACTTTTCATGTGCACACACCAGGAGTCGTAATTCCTGTCATCCAGTTTGTCGATTTGATACAATTGTGAACTCATTTTATTACACAAAAAATTCAAAGATTATTAAAACTCTAGAGCCAATCCTGGGCCCATAACCTATTGAAACTTAGACTTTTAATTCTATATGAAATGTTTGACTTTATGCTTCGACAGCTTACAATGGAGTGACAGTATGTACATCAAGAATTGTGTAGACTAAGATTAAGTGTAGGCAAAGGAAAAATAACTGTACAGTAAAAACAAGAGTGTTAATAACTATGTTTGTATATAATAAATATATACGTTGTACTGAGAAGAGAGTATGTATTCTACAACAATAGACTATTTTTATCATTTAATAAAATTATTATAATATGTGTAAGTGTATCCAAATTTATTCTTTTACGGTGTGAAATAACTAGACTCAATTCCCTGCATTCTTAGCTTTTCATCAATCCATAGACGTAAGTGTGATACACTGGCATACACGCCTGGTATATTCTCTTCCCCGCAACCGATGCCCCATGCAACAATACCAGCTTGGTAAAAACGACCACTTTGATCAGAAATTGGACATACTAAGGGTGATCCACCATCTCCTTTGCAGGTATCTTTATCTTTTTCTCCACCAGCACATATAAAGCTTTCATGTAATTCGAAGTACTTTCCCAAACGTGTGGTACGTAAATTTGACTGACATGTGTTTCTCGACATAATTGGTAAATCAATTTTTTTTAAAATGACTTGATAAGTGCCGTCTCGTCCGAACTTGTCTTTGCCCCATCCGGTTGCATAGCAACGAGAATAATCGAAATTTACGTCGGGTGGGGGTAAGCAAATTGGTCGAACATTTTCTTGCCATTCAAACGGACTAGATACGAAAAGAAGCGCAATGTCATTATAAAGTGAACCTTTGTTATACTTTTCATGTACTATAATTTGTTGCACAGGTTGGTTCTGAACGGGAATGACTTCGCTCATTGTTTGCGTATCCCATTCGCCGGCGCGAACAACCAGTGTATGGGTCAAACGATTTTGCACACAGTGCGCAGCAGTCAGAACAACAGTTGGGGCAATCAATGCACCGCCGCACTCATAAAGATTTAGGCTTTCTTCAGGTGCTGGCTCTTCTCGTAGAATAGCTACCATCCAGGGAAACTCTCCGAATTGTGCTTCGTTATCTCTGTCGCCAATAATACGAAATCCTACACCATCTGGATTGCGATATCCGCACCCCTCATGCTTTACTGGGGGGACAGGGCTGATGATTGGATTCTTCGTCTTTAAAAAAAAATTATAAAATCTGTAAATTTAATATAAATTAAAATTGTCAGAATAAAAATAATATGTACTTTTTTATTAGTTTCGCAGCACACTTCCAGATACCCACATACAGTGCCGTCTATTCGAATATCAATTATGCCAGCTCCATCCGCAATAATCTTCTCGTTCTTGCAAAGAAAGCGTGGTACACACTCTCTTTCATATCCACAAGACCTATATTGTTCGGATTTCTTTTCAACAGAAATTTCTGGAGTCACATTAGATCTTGTTGTAGTTGTTTTAATATTAGTTACTGCAGGAAATTCTCCCTTGTTGTCAGTTGTATTGAAAATGTGATTAATTAAGTCATCTAACGAAGTGTTGTTCTGCTGAGCAACCAACATTTTTAGTAAAAGTAAAATATGTAATAAACTAAATGCCTTCATTTTGGTATGTGTAAATATATCACCGAAATATCTAAAAAAAATTATTTTCAAAAATTAATGTAATGCTTGACTAATAAATTAGCACATCAAGTTTGTATTTAGTTATAATAACTCCACTAATCGATAAATAGTCCTTTCATCTGTTCCTATAGGTTTATATAATAATTAATATACACCCGCACTCAAACAAAAGCCGATTTCATTTGGTAATGTTATCACCACATTCCTTGCCAAAAATTAAATAGATTATTCACTCAGGTGTTAATATTTGTAAAATTCTGCTTTAGTGAAGTGCCTAAAGAGATTTTTACGGCAAGATAAAGAGATTAACGGCAAATGGCGGCCAAACCCAAAATCCAACCAAACAATAATTTTTGTAATGAATAAGGTCTGAAATAAAATAAAAAAAAAATAAATAAATAAAGTTAAAAAAACCTTGTCTCCACATAAAAATTTGCTTTTTTCCCTGCTTTTCACATTAAAGTTTTAACATACGAAAATATCTTTTTCGTAGAATATACTGATTTCCTTCAAAATGAAATTTTTTAAATAATAATGTTATTTATTACAAAATGAAATCGGCTTTTTTTTTTTAGCGCGAGTGTACTACATAAAACTAATGTAATACCAAAAATGAAAATTGACAAGTAGTAATATTTTTATAAATGTTCCATTCAGGTTTCATACGTAATTCTCAATGATAAACATTAAAAAAAAAAGGCACAAGAAGCAGTAATTGCGTAACTAAACATTGTGGAACCTCTTGGATAAGGCTGAATACAAAAAGAAGATCGATATATGGGTGCCACACGAGTTAACACAAAAAACCTCATGGACCGAAGATCCATCTGAGAATTGCTGCTGGATCGCAACAACATCGAACCATTTTTGAAGCGGATGAATGGTGATGAAAAGTGGGTCACTTACGACAAGCGAAAACGGTCGTGGTCGAATCGCGGTGAGCCGGCGTCATCTACTATTAGCTGCTCCCCTACGGCCAAACTCTTAATTACGACCTGTCAACAATTGGATCGTCTGAAGGAAGCAATCGCCCAGAAGCGGCCAGCTTTGGTGGTCCTGTTGGAACGCCAGGCCACACACATCGATAGTGACTCGCTAGAAGCTAAGGGAGCTTGTTTGGGAGGTTCTTATGCATCCACCTTATAGTCCGGACCTTTCACCATGTGATTACCACCTGTCAAATGATTACCATATGGCAAATGATTTTGCTGGTGAGAACTTCGCCTTAGGGCAGCGGTCGGGGAACCGGGGTAAATTACCCCAAATGGGGTAAAATGAAATTTTTGTGAGTAAAAAGTATATTAATTTAATTAATTAAAAAAGTTTAAAAAGTATTTTTAATTTGCTGTTTTATAAACCTGTTAGTATTTTTTTCAACTTAAACAATTTAGCGACATATGCAGGCCACGCCATCTCACTCCCCACCACTAAGGGCCAGTTGCTCTTCGCCATTGGGTAATACCAACTTACACAAAAATATTTTGGGGTAATAATTAAAAAAGTTCCCCGACCGCTGCCTTAAGGAATGCATGTGAAAATCGACTTTCCAAGTTCTTTGCCAATAGGGTTTTTATGAGAGAGGCATAATGAAATTACCTTCAAAATGGCAACATGTTGTGGATCAAAATGGTGCATATCTAACATAAATCGGATCATTATAACTATGATAAACGAAAGCCTTAAATTTCATGCAAAAATAATGGATTTCTTTTAGGGTTTGGCAGTTTTCAAGTTTCCTTAAGTGACTGTTATCAGGCCATAACTAATTAGCCGTAAAGCCCTAATTATGCTCACTTAACAAAACTTAACAACTGTCAAAAACTTATTCAATTATATTTAGGGTGTTCACAGTTCGTGTTATGTGCTGTGTTAACATTGCCGTCTGTTAACTTTAAAATATTTTGCCACCTGTTAACTTCATTTGTTGTTGTTTTGAATGCAAACGAAAGATACCACATTTTGCCGAAATTGCCATGCACTGGCGCGTGTTTTTCTTTCGTATTAAGTTTCTCTCTGTCATCAGCTGTTTGTTCTATCTGCTATCTGTCATTTTCATTCAGTGCAAAATGGAAAACATGGTTGAAAGCTATAAAGTAACTAATTTTAAGATTTTTAATAAAAAATATCCTCATTAGGTCTTATTATTATTTTCAGACAAAGGGGAAACGTGTGCGTAAGGCTCCGTATAAAAAATGGAATGAAATGGAACAGCAGCAGTTAATAAATTTTCTTCGCGATAATAGACCGATTGAAAAACCAACGGCTCAGCTATATTATAAGCGCTTCCTGGCGGAAAGTGGAAGTGAACACGAATGGTCTATAGTGCGCTGCAAGGTAAAAAACCTAAGAAATAGTTTCGTGAAGGCAAAATCCTGGCAAAATTCAACGGGTGCTGGCGCCATGCAGGAAGGTGAGACTGCAAAAGGTAAGTTCAAAATACAATCGTGGTTTTTCTCCGCAGATTTTAGGTCTTTTGTTGGTTTCAGATGTGGTAGCAAGGATGTGCCCCCTTTATAATGAGCTTGAGGATATTTTTGGATACAGAGAATTTACAGCAAATGCATCAGTTCTTGATACGGAAGACAGCAGCACATTGGACAACCCTGTTATGATCTCTTTCTCTGATAACGACGTTGTTGAAGAAACTGGACCGCTGCCGGAGACCCCTCCCACTACATCAAAGGCGACCCGAAAAGGAATTTATTCGAGAACACCGCTTGCAGACATGCTCGAAACTCACTCTAATTTAATGAATTTTAAAAAAGATAGAAAGAATATGGATCACGCTATAAAGGAAAAGGAATTACTCCTTAAAGAGAAAGAACATGAACTACAAGCAGAAATTTTTAAATTCGAGAAGGAGAAACATGAAGCTGAAATACAAATTAAACAAGCAGAAATTAGGAGTCAAGAAAAAATCAAGAGAATGGAAATAGATATGAGGGAAAGAATTTTTCTGAAAGAATTAGAGATGAAAGAAAAAATAGAAATGGAAAAACTCAAATAAAATAATAAATCAAACTTGTTTACGAAACTTTTATTTAGTGTTTATTATTTACAAATTCTGTTAATCCAGTTCGTAACTCACTGTGTTCATACAGTTCTTGTGGATATGCATATTCTACACTTCCAAAACTATCATTAACGGAAGCAAAATCTATTAAAATATTGTGCAATATGCAACAAGCCAGGATCCATCTACAACAATTTTTATAGCTTTTTTCGTCAGCTAACCGGAATCCTTTAAGCTGCTGAATTTCTCTTTTAATCTTCCGAAACAATTTTCTACACGAACTCTGTGCTTTGAAAAGTATTGATTAAATTTTTCTCTCTTCTCTTGGGATAACTCAGTGCTATTTTGTCGAAATGGAGTAATAACATTTCTGCTTAAGGAATATGCAGAGTCTCCAGCAATCCACTGCCGTTCGCAGAAAAAATTTTGAGAATGTTTTCCAATGGACGATTCTGCAAATATTTTAGCATCATGAACACTACCCCTGTATCCAATTGTAGCTTGCCGAATTTTTAGTGAATAATCACAGACTATTTGCATTTTAATGGAATATTGCTTTTTGAGAGAGTAATAGAATTCGTGATCCTTTATCGGAGATTCTGCCAATCTGATCTCAGTGGCATCCACATAGCCGATACAACCTGGCAGCTCATCCATTGTGTGTGCAACAATTTTGCGTCTCTCATCTGGCGATGGCCAATGTAAAAACTTTGGTTTCAATTTTATTATTGCAGCTATAATTCGTTCCGTTATAGTTATTACCGTTCCTCCGTCTCCAATGCCAAATAATGTTGCAATCTTTCGGATTGATGCACCGTCTCCATTGGAGCCCAAGCGGAAAAGTGCAATTTTTAATTGCAAATCGATTGGGAATTGTGGCACAGAATTTTTGTTTCTGAATGCAGGATCCCCCTTGATTAAATCAAAAATATAGTTGAACTCTATTGGTTCCAAGCGTATTATATGTCGCATGCGATTATCGTCTAGATTAGAAAGAACTCTGTTATACCATAGTGTAGATTTGGGAACACCCACATGACAGCTTCTTCGGCAACTTACAACTAATGCTATGTCCAATGTGGTGTCATCGTCATCTTCACTGCCTATTAGTGGAAAATTTAATAATTTTCTGGCAATTTATGACAAATGCATTTACTTACTTGAATTTTGCGCCATCATCTCTAAAATGTGTTTTAAGCACAAGGCATTTATAATTTTTTCCTTGCCGCTCATGCGAGGCATTTTGCAAACGTGTATAATTCCGTTCTGTCAAATGTCAAATTTAACACAGGGGTGCTCACAGTTTTATTTTTTTGTCGTTTTAAAGTTACCACATGGTAACTTTAGCACGAAACTGTGAACACCCTAATTGTATTCAGTTTCTCCAGCCATTCACCATAGAGAAAGAATAACAAGAGGCCGAATCAGCCAAATGTACTCATCGGCGACATGGAAGCGGTCGGTCCGCAAGGGAAACGAAGAAGCGCAATGAGTGCGAAATGAATCAACAAGCAGAGAGCACGCAATTTCAGTTTCTCTATTTTTGCTTTGTGTCTTTCTCTCATTATTCGGATCTACTATGCATGACTTTGTGAGTCAATGTGTAATTTTTTCTCGGAGCGGAAGATCGACTTTGCTTCTGTTATTTTGCACTAACAATGCAAGCGAACATGCGTAAGAAGATATCGATCCAACACTCGTATGCCAAGTAAAGTGTGAAAGAAAGAACCGATCAATTTGTGGAGTACAGCGGGTGATAAGAAGAACGGTGCGATTCGTCTTCTTTTGCTTCTCTTACAATAACAAACCATGTGCAGCCGTCCGTCCGCCTGAAATCGTTTTAATATTTGCAATTTATGGTTTTTGAAAGAAATTTTGCTTTTCGAAGGCTTGTTCTGCTTCTTGTTCGATGCCCAAGCTTTGTAACGCGAAGGAATGATCTACGTTCCGAGCATAGCGTGCTGTTGTGAATTCGTATAGGCAGAAGATTTAAGAAGAAGAATAGTCGGCATATCAACACATTGAACACGTTAAACGAAGGAATCGGAAGATCGACTTTGTGTTTGTTATTTTGTACTAACAACTGAAGTGCTTCTGTATCGTGTATGAATTTACCTAGTTATTGTAGTGTCCAAAACCATTATTAAAATTATTAAACACTAAAATTTTTAATATTTATGATTTTAGTTCTATTAAGGAAGCATTGCCTATGGGCTGTCAATAAAACGAAATATTGGTAAAAACAATTATATTATAATCTTAAATATACAAAATAACAATTAACAATAATCTAATTTAATAACAGACCTAATTTAAAATACTAAACAGTTGATTAAGCCGGCAAAATGTTATAAAAAAACAAAATTCCTTTAATAAGCGAAGAATAATAGGGCGAAAAAAATCCAAGCTTAATAGACCGACAGACGTAAAGAAGTCAAATTCCCTTGTTCCCTCAACCCCTGTTTTTATCCAGAAATTGATCAACCGATTCATTCTCACCTCCTTTGACATACAAGATTCCATCGCTCAACTCTTCTTACGAACGAACGAATTCTGAGAGCATCAGTGCAAACACACAAACGAAGGTAAACAAAGGCAAGAGAGCGAAGCATTGAGTAATGTATCAACGATTCAGTAGTGGATAGGAAACAAATGCTCAGAGCAGCCAATAGCAAAAGAGAAGAGCGCGAAACACTCAGCATTGAGTAAAAACTCGATCCAGTACTGGATCGACCATGGAAAATATTTTTGTTCAAGATTCGCCCTCTTGTTATTCTTTCTCTATGCATTCACTTAACAAGAATGACTTCACTCATAGAGAAAGAATAACAAGAGGGCGAATCTTGAACAAAAATATTTTCCATGGTCGATCCAGTACTGGATCGAGTTTTTACTCAATGCTGAGTGTTTCGCGCTCTTCTCTTTTGCTATTGGCTGCTCTGAGCATTTGTTTCCTATCCACTACTGAATCGTTGATACATTACTCAATGCTTCGCTCTCTTGCCTTTGTTTACCTTCGTTTGTGTGTTTGCACTGATGCTCTCAGAATTCGTTCGTTCGTAAGAAGAGTTGAGCGATGGAATCTTGTATGTCAAAGGAGGTGAGAATGAATCGGTTGATCAATTTCTGGATAAAAACAGGGGTTGAGGGAACAAGGGAATTTGACTTCTTTACGTCTGTCGGTCTATTAAGCTTGGATTTTTTTCGCCCTATTATTCTTCGCTTATTAAAGGAATTTTGTTTTTTTATAACATTTTGCCGGCTTAATCAACTGTTTAGTATTTTAAATTAGGTCTGTTATTAAATTAGATTATTGTTAATTGTTATTTTGTATATTTAAGATTATAATATAATTGTTTTTACCAATATTTCGTTTTATTGACAGCCCATAGGCAATGCTTCCTTAATAGAACTAAAATCATAAATATTAAAAATTTTAGTGTTTAATAATTTTAATAATGGTTTTGGACACTACAATAACTAGGTAAATTCATACACGATACAGAAGCACTTCAGTTGTTAGTACAAAATAACAAACACAAAGTCGATCTTCCGATTCCTTCGTTTAACGTGTTCAATGTGTTGATATGCCGACTATTCTTCTTCTTAAATCTTCTGCCTATACGAATTCACAACAGCACGCTATGCTCGGAACGTAGATCATTCCTTCGCGTTACAAAGCTTGGGCATCGAACAAGAAGCAGAACAATCCTTCGAAAAGCAAAATTTCTTTCAAAAACCATAAATTGCAAATATTAAAACGATTTCAGGCGGACGGACGGCTGCACATGGTTTGTTATTGTAAGAGAAGCAAAAGAAGACGAATCGCACCGTTCTTCTTATCACCCGCTGTACTCCACAAATTGATCGGTTCTTTCTTTCACACTTTACTTGGCATACGAGTGTTGGATCGATATCTTCTTAGGCATGTTCGCTTGCATTCTTAGTGCAAAATAACAGAAGCAAAGTCGATCTTCCGCTCCGAGAAAAAATTACACATTGACTCACAAAGTCATGCATAGTAGATCCGAATAATGATAGAAAGACACAAAGCAAAAATAGAGAAACTGAAATTGCGTGCTCTCTGCTTGTTGATTCATTTCGCACTCATTGCGCTTCTTCGTTTCCCTTGCGGACCGACCGCTTCCATGTCGCCGATGAGTACATTTGGCTGATTCGGCCTCTTGTTATTCTTTCTCTATGGTGTAAGGTATCTCAGACTCGACCTGGCCGAATATAGCACTCTTATAACTACATAATGCATTTTGTGATTTGAAGAAATAATTTTATGAAATAATAATCAAGTGCAAAGTTATAAACTCTGGAAATTGGAATCATAATGCAGCTAGTGTGTGCAGTGTTTTTAATAACTGCATAATAAATATAATTTCCATATTTGCATGAAGCATAGAATATCGAAAACGATTCATCGATGGTTAATGTACCATCAGTGGAACCAATCCAAGAGAAGAATGTCGAGAGGCAATCGGAGCAAGTAGAAGAAAAAACAAATGCTCTAACTCGGAAATTGAGAGTTTGCAAAAGGAGATGTAAGTTCAATTAGCTAAAATTTAACATATTAACAACAAACAATTACTTATTTCTTTTAATAGAAAAATATTACGGAAGGAAATCTCTTGTCTCCAGAACACACACAAAAAGTACATCAGTGAAATTGCGGCACTGAAACAAAGTGCAATTGAAGTAGGCAGGAAGCATGAATTTTCCATGAAAATAATCGAGACACGACTTTTAGAATAGAGGATAAACTGCTGACGATATTTACAAAAGCAAATAACAAAACTAAAGAGCGGGACCTACTTGGACTGAAGAAGACATACTCCATCACATTATGCGCTGCAAGTGCGAAGGGTTACAAATTGCTGTACCGCAAAGGCTTTCTGGTGCCTGCAGTTCTTCAAAGTTGGGCTCCGAGGCTGGATATTAGCTGTGGTTTACAACCTGTACTGAAACTTTTGGTAGCGTTTATTGACAATTGAGCTTCGATGAAATAAAGGTAAGGAGATCGTACTGTTACAACAGAACGTCTGACTCTACAATAGCTCCTGCCACATATGTCCAAGTATTAATGATCAGAGGTATGTATACCGCAACATACAGCTTTATGTATTTTTTGCATCTATTGTATGTATAATTATATTGTATCCGCCGATAATTATATCGTATCCGATCGATTCTTTCTTTTATGCTTTACGTGATATACGAGTGTGGAATCGATTATCTCTTCTAACGCATATTCGCTTGAATTGTTAGTGCAAAATAACAGAAAGTCGATCTTCCGATCCATTCATACTCATTAAAAAAGAGATTCCGTACCCCTCACTCATTAGTAGATCATTCAATTTTGCTTTGCTACGGGCGCAGGAGTCTTGAGTTCGCAGCCAAAGTGGTCGACATCGATAACGACCAGTTTTTTGACCTGAACTTAACTCGGCTTATTCAAACTAAATGTTGACAGCATCATTCGTCTCGTGAAATCTCTTTACCTATTAATACTATTTGATTTAAGTTTTAAAAACTGGAGTGAATGCTTTCATTTATTCAAAACTGTAATAAATTATATAAAACAACTAACTCTTGCACATATAACAATGTTTTTCATTTCAGACTAACGATTAGTTTGATGTAATGAGCGTAAAGGCACCTTACTCTGACTACAGGGAACGACGCCACGGCTATTGTCTCAATTTAGATGTTCAGGACAGCATTCTAAGCTAAATGGCTGAAATGGTGCGAAATATGAGAGTGGTGGGTCTACTTTGCTACCCTTTCAAAAAGGCAAAAATATGTTGTAAATTATATTAATTTGTTGCTTGCAGGTATTATTCAATCAAACAATGCATTAAGAATGTTGTTTGTCAGCGTTAAGAAATGGTTCAATCTGAAGTACATTTTGGCATACAGGCTTAATCAGGATGTACTTGAATATTTCTTTGAGGTGATCCAAGCCAAATGTGGCCTGCACGATTATCCTGATCAGCAGGAGTTCAAATTTCGGCTAAGAAATTACATCTCACGGACCAAATGTTGAAGTTGAAACACCAGACATTGAAACGTCAGTAAACCTGTTTTCGCGAAAAAAACCAATTTTATAAAATTTTTTATTAATTGAAATTAACCACAATTATAACAATTCCTCATACCAACACTGAAATTTTGATCTTGTACACAAACCTTTTTCACACATAAAAATGTTGGTGACCGCGAGCAAGGCGATAGGAGTTCCGTGACTCTTGGAATCAGAGCCTGAAAATAACTCTTATTCCAATGAAATTCCTCATAAAAGTTAGACTTTTAACTTTTATTTTGAAAATACGCACACAGTTAGAGTATATAAATATCAGCCCACCAAATTGTCTTTGATGCAAAATTTTATTATATAAGCACTAACAAAATGTTTTGAAATAAACATATGCATATGTAGATAGATTTGCCGAAAACCTACTATAGTGTCATTACAAAACAATTAATGTTTTGTGTTCTGTATTTTAAAAACCTAATATTGCTTATTAATTATTAGCTAATCTAAAACTAACTATTTTCACTCTCAAGTAGCTATTCCAAACCCAACCACATATTCATACTTCTCCACACTTCTTCAAAATAACTCTTAAAATAACTCTTATTTCAAAAAAGTCAGCAGAAAAAGTCTACAGAAAAACTTTTATCGATGACTTTTAAAATAAAAGTCATACCCATAACTCTTATTGCAGACTTTTAAAAATAAAAGTCATCGAAAAAGTTTTTTGGATGACTTTTAAAAATAAAAGTCTTCAATAAGAGTTATGGGTATGACTTGTATATGTAAAAGTCATTGATAAGAGTTATCCGCATGACTTTTTTGATAAAAGTTATAAAAGTTTCATGGTCTGCTTGGAATACATTACTTTGTTACGTCGTCGTGATTCCACAGAGACGATTATAATCCTAGTCATCTTGACTCTTAAAATAAGGCTCTAAAAATTAGCGTGCAGCGATAAATCGCGCGGTTTTTCATAAAAGCTTTAGATTTTTAGAAAAAATATGTCAATTCTTAAGTTTCAAAATTTTAAATTCGCTTTAAAAACTGAGAGTATTGAGCTATAAGCATGGATGAATTTATATTCACTGTAAAAAGAAGGGGTGGCAATGGTCACCTTTTTCCCATTTCAAATGCCAAAAAATTTCTGATGGTAGAGAATATTGGTGCCAAATTTGACGAACATATCTATATTCGTTCTCCTGTAATCATATTCTCTTCCACTAGTGGGCGGACCACGCTAATTTTTGATAGTATGTTTTTGTCCGCAGTGGCGTAGCTAGGACTCATGGAGCCTAGGGCGGTAAATCAACTTGCCGCCCCAAAAAGTTATAGAATTCAGTAAGTCAATACTTAATTTCCAAAAATACCGCCCCCGAAATTGTGCCGCACGGGGCGAACCGACATCCCGCCCACCCTACCTACGCCACTTATTTACGCTACTTACGATGTATTTATATTCACTATAAAATGTAGGCAATGGTCCGATTTTGCCCATTTTAAATACCAGTGAGATGATAGACAATATTCGTTCCAAATTTTATAAAGATGCCTCTATTCGTTCTCTTGTAATCGTGACAATCGGGCTAAATCCACTCAGGAAGTGAAGCTGATCAAGAATATATCTACTTTTATATAACTGCCACACCGGCTTTAATGCGTTACAAAAGGAAGCACAATATGAATACCTCATCACTTTGTGTGTAGGGTATAAGAAAAGGTCATCAAAATCCCTTCTCACCCCCTAAACCAAAGTTTTCCCTCATTTTCTCCTAAAATCCGATCCTAATGGTCTCTACTTTCTTAAAATTTAGATAATTATATAGGCTAATTATAATCATATCACTTTTCTTTTGGAAGAAATTAATAAATGGGTGAAAAAGTACTAAAGGACTATACTATGAAACGTACACCAAATAAAATCTGTTTGAAATTTGTTATCTTTCTTCGAGATAACAAATTCTTCGAGGCCTTCACACCGCTTGTAGCTATAATTTTTAGTGGAAATATTTGTGAATGAAAATCAGTTATGAAGTCCGCAGTAAAATATTGTAATTATGATAAAGGAGACGTTAGGTTTTTACTTTAGAATTGTTTCTTCAAAGGATTTTTTAAGATTTTACAAATAAGAGCCGACCAACGCTACGTACAGCTAATCAGGGCTTAAGGCTAACACTTCCCTTAAACTTCAAACTTTTTTTAACTTGGCGGCGTGTTCTGCGTTATTTCAGATAAGTAATGGCGTTCCCAATTAAGAAATAAAAGAAAATTAAGATTCAAAAATAACCTACTTTTTTACTGCAATTAATTAATGTGATTCGATTGCAGATCCAATATTCGTCTATTAATGAATTTGTCCTTAGTTTACTACAAAATAGCTATTAAAACAAAGAAATTAAATCATATTTCAATAAGTATTACAATTAATAGGTACATATATTAATAATTTCAATTCTTTTTTGTAAATTCCTATTCCTATTTTCCTAATTCCTATATATTCCTATTTTGTAAATTTAATAAAGTATATATAGTAAATTAAGTAGTAATGGAACATCTTTTCTCAGATAAGCAAATTTTTTTTTTCAATTAGCAATTGGTGTTAAAATTATTGTGCATATACATACATATGTAGTTATGTATGCATTAATACAATATGTACAGAGAAACAGTAAAGTTAGCTTTGCACAATTGGCAGTTTTCTACCAACAAAACAACTGATACACACAAGAGGTTTGCCGTCTGGAAACATTTTAGAAACTGGTTTTAAATAAAGAAAAAATTGCGTTCTTAAAAAATTACGTTCTTAAAAAAATTTCTATTTTAAGTCATTTAGTTGAATCTGAACTGAATTTCAATGCCAATCTAAATTTAAAGTCTAAATAAATATGTATGTTTATACTATTTCCATTAGTTAATATGTCTAAATACCAGTGAGTTTGCCGTAATTATTTTTTCCTGACCGTATTCGTTGACGCGTAAATCTAAACTGCGATTTAAACCGAAGATCTGAAACAAATTTCATCAAAATCGAAAACTATTATTTAATTTAGTTATGTATGAATGTATTTATCAACATACATACGTATGTACATATCTACATATCTTCATTGAATATGCGTACACTAATCATTAGCAATATTTTCACTGATAACTTAGATCATCAGTTCACACATAGATTTCAGGTGAATATTTATAGATAATATATTCAGACATATAATATATACAGACATGGTTTGTTTTTGTATACGTGTTTTATAGAAAACATGGACACTGTCTTGGTTTGAATTTTTAAGAAAAATCACTTTGTGACAGTGTGCTCAGCTCAGAGCTCAGCGACTTTAGGATTGCAGTAGAGGTCTCAACAACGAGTATATATCATAAAGAGATTACAAAGGCGAATTCAAGGCAGAGAACTTTTCAACATTAGCTACATCGATCAGTGACATACCGATTGGTTGGACTCGAACTGCGTTTGATAATGTTTGATGCTTATAAGGTTGTTGAATTCTGTATGACTTCGTATGTGAATATGCGTAAAAAGAGTTGAGTCATCGAGCATTCGGTTGCCAGATAAGGTGTGAAAGAAAGAATCGAGCAATTTGTTGTGTACAGCGGGCGATGAGAAGAACGGTGCAATTGGTTTCCGTTTTGTTCTTTGTACAATAGCAAAACATGTTCCGCCGAACAAACAGATTTGTTTGCAATTTTGCATTTTATGGCTTTTGAATGAAATTTTGCTTTTTCTAGCTTCGTTCTGTGCCTAACAGTTTCGGTGCCTAAGCTTTGTAAAGCGCTGGCACGATCTACGTTCCGAGCATAGCATGCTGTTGAAGAATTTGAATATATATTGAATATATATTTTAGTCGGCATATCAATTCATTGAATACCTTATACGGTAAGACTAAAAAGTTAATGAAGTCAAATTATGGAAATATTTCAGAGGAGGTATTTATTTATTAAATGTCTATTTATTTTTATCAATTAACTCGAGTAAGCTGTTATGGCTTGTAGGTACAGTTATATATTTATGCATAAAATATAATATAATTGATGAAACGAGTAAAAACAGTCTAACAAATAAGTATTAATTTAATTAATCTAACAAAACAATTAAAAAAGATAGATCGAAATCATACGTAATAAATTATTATTTTATATTAAATACTTGTCCTACTTTTCTCTCTCTGTATCGTCAGCCAATGTTTTTAAGTTAACGGTAATTCGCTAACGGTAAATGTTGTTCGGAAATATTTTTGTGTTGACAGGGAAGATTTTTAGAAGACGACTTCACTAATCGTCTAATTGTGATTTTGAGTGATTTGATTTAGTAAAAATGTAATATTATAAAATTTGATTAAGTGTACTTTGTGATTAATTAATTGATTTATTTCCATCGAATACTTTGTTGTAATTATGGGAAATTATAAGTGCATTGTGGAAAATTGCGGCGCTGTTATATGTGCTGAAAATCGGCTGCATAAATTTCCAAACAATGAAGTTTTATTGAAAATGTGGTGTGATAACATAAAAATACAACCCACTGTTTTGGCACCATCTTTCAGGATCTGTGAGGCACATTTTGATCCATCCTGTTGTGGTTTCAAAAAACTAAAAGAAGGAGCAGTGCCGACTCTTTTGTTTACTAAACATACATATGTATATGCCTCTTAAAAGATTACGACGAAGACGAAGAAATTTTTCTTTCAACATTATTTTCCACTAATGAAAGGTTGCGGAAATGCTGCATTAATGGATGCAAATCCAATTCGGACTTCTGCAATATTTTTTCCTTTCCGAAAGATGCAGAGCGGCAAACAGCTTGGACCGAAGCTTGTGGGTTGCATATTACGGAAAACACGGAATTCACCTGTGGTAAACATTTCGATCCAGCAGTCGTGGGAAAAAGGAAATTAAAAAAACAGCTTTCCCCATCAATAATATAAGATTTTTATCCGGAGACTGCAACGATGTAGAAGTAGCTGATGAATTTGAATGTGTTGCAGAAACCACTTGCGAAAATTGCCGTACGTTTTGCAAGTCTGCCAATTACTACAAAAATAAGCTTGTGCATTTAAAAAACACTTACGCTAAAGAAAAAGTTGATTTACAAAAATCTATCACAAGTTTACAGAAACAAGTAGAAGATTTGGTTTCAAAACTTGCTGCATACCCCTTGCTTGCTGCTTCAAAGGATGACTGCAGTAGCTCTGCCAGCAGCACAGCTAAAGAATTTGCGATGATAGGTTCCAGCGATAAAAAAACTCACAAGTTTACAGAACCGCAGCGCGGACTATTCCAACTTCTAAATTTTACATCCACAAAGGCATACAGGTTCCTTCGTAAAGACTTAGACTTTAACATGCCAAGTCCAGTTTCACTTTGGCGCTGGCGGCCTATTAAAATTATTCTTCCTGGTTGTAACGATAATATGTTGCACCAGTTTCAAAATTTGGCAGAAAAGATGACCCCGCAAGGAAGGAATTGCGTCCTGCTAATGGACGAAATTATTATACGCAAAGAACTGGAGTATAAGGATATGGTGGATCAAATTGACGGCTTCGTTGACGAAGGTAAAGGTCACCGAGAGAAGATTTTGGCCAACAAGTTGTTAGTTTTTATGGTCAAGGGGATAACGGAATATTATAAGTACGTTCATAGCTTTTACTGCATAAATGGAGTAATGAAAAGTGAGTTGAAGTTTAAATTATCTGTTAACAACAAAGTTAGGTTTCCAATAAGCACGATTTTGTGCTTCTTATTTTATTTATTTTATTTTTTTACATGTTTGACAATCTCAGGTCGACGTTGCTAAATGTAGTTTTGTCCATTTTGGAGTCTGGATTTTTTGTAGGAGCTATTGTGGCAGACCAGGGAGCTCCAAACGTGGCATGCTTTAGATCTTTGAGGCATAATTTTAGTCGTCAGTCTTGTAACAATTTTGGGCATGAAATATACAACATGCATGATTATTGTCATCTATTTAAAAGCATGCGCAACACCCTTCTATGCACAGATATTTTTACGCCAAAGGGCGTTGCAAGTTGGGAGGTTCTTAAGGAGGCATACTATCTCGACAAATCAAACAATATACGCATGATGCCAAAAATAAAAGACAGTCATATATATCCTAAACTTTTTGACAAGATGCGTGTTGCTTTGGCAGTGCAAACATTGAGTAAAAACTGCGACTGTAAAAACTTTCGTAATAAAAATCCAAACAAACGTACTGTTACAAGAAATTGTAAAAAAATCGAAAAAATTAACAATTTCATAACATTTTTAGGCACTTTAAAGATCCCAGGCAATAGACAAAATTTTTGCATCAGTGGATTAATTTTCACTTTAAAGTCAATGATAGCTTTAGTTAATGATCTTTTCAAGGATTCAGACATTACATTTGTGATGCTGGGAAGATTCAATCAAGATTCCCTTGAAAACTTTTTCTCGGTTTTAAGGTCTACTTTAGGAAGTTGTACAGATCCATCAGTGAGGGAAGTGGAATATCTTTCAGCAAGGATACTGTCCATGAAATTTTTGACACACAACTACCATTGCCTCAATAAGAACTGAAGAATCCAATGTAACGAGTGTGATAAAGAATTGATTGAATTGGATTATCATTTTTCTAAATCCGAATCATTTATTGTGACCAAAAATTTTAGCGACAGCAATCTTCTTTTGAAAAATCCCTCAGAAAAATTTTTCAGATATGCCTGCAACACTTCCAAATACACAAGGCAATATTTGATAGTAGCTGCCATAAGCCAGATTTAATGGCAGTTCGGTCGACGGGTGCGTCGACCAAGCCAAATCGATCGACCAAGCCAAGCCAATACAATCGTCTGGGGTTGTAAAATATTTTGCTTTTCCTAGATTTGATAAAATGGCTGTTACGTTCGGAATGCGGTGTTTTGTCATCTATTGTTTTTGAGTTTAATTTCCTGAAATCTATAACCAGTCGTTTTTTTTTTATTTCCTTGTTCATCGGTCCCTTTCTTGTCTACCACCCAAATGGGGTTATTGTAGGCAGGGTATGTAAGCGCACACTCACGAGCGCACGCGGTCGACTCATGTGCGCGGGCGCGGACGTGTGCGCTAGAACATTTTTTAGCGAACACGACCGTGTGCGCGTTCGCTAAAAATATTTTCCAGCACACGCGTCCTGTTCGCTGACTGACTCACGTGCGCTTAGCGCAAAGGATGCGTGCGCCAGAAATTTTTTTAAGCGCACGCGCACACGGTCGCGTTCGCTTAAAAAATTTTCAAGCGCACGCGTCCTGTTCGCTAATCGACTCACGTGCGCACGCGTCCTGTTCGCTAATCGACTCACGTGCGCACGCTGTTGTGTACGCTAAAAATATTTGTGTTTTATTTCTTTATGTTTAAAAAAATATTTGTAGCGCACGCGTTCTCCGCTAGATTTTTGGTAATAATAGATAGTTTGAAAAAATAAGCCAATACATTTTGAGACACTCTTTAAAGCTTTTTTTGTAAAAATGAAAAAACCCAAATATTGAAAAAATACAAAAATTATTGGAACTTTACTTTTGAGTTAGTTGCTCGTAAAAATTGGTGATTATGGAGACAATGCATTAAATAAAATTTTAATAATGAAACAAGAAAAATAATATTATTGATTTTGTTTTATCTATTACTGGTGACCTTGGTTCACCCTAACTATTTATGTGTTATGAATGTCTTCACCTTTTATCGGCAGCAGGTGGAGGGCTGCATTAAATGCATTCCACAGCTTGCATTTTTACCTGCAGATCTCTTGCCGGAAAGTTTTTTGTTGAAAAACAAAAACTTCTAGGAAGTGGAATATTTATGGTCTTTCGTCCTTAGGCTACTGTATACGGCGTTTGTGATTTTCCCTAATTAAGCAATAAAATCCAGACAATGAACTGTTATAGGAGTGGTTACGTTAGCTATTGTAAGATGGTTTCTCAGAAAAAACCGAAAGGGTTAAACAGTATGGCTTTTGTATTATTACAAGTAAAAAATTTGCATTGTAATTTTTGTGATACCTACTTTTTAGATATTTACATATCCGCAAATTTCAGTTCATTTAAAAAAGACAATTTCAGTAGGTTAATGATTTTCGCGGTATCTTTTCGGTATAAATGTCGTCCACATTACAGAAAAGTTTACAGTATTGAGTGCATCAGAAACAATCACAGGTGACTTGTAAGAGTGAAGATGAATAAAAAAAATCCAAAGGTCAATATTTTTAAGTATGTGTCATACAGTGCCGAGACAAATAAATCGAAATGCCTTGTAAAAAACTGTAATAAAGAACTATCTGGAAAAAGGCCAGCAAATATTAAAAGACATTATACTTTGGTGCATAAAGTTGATATATTCAATAGTGAAGAAAGTGAAACCCCAATGCAAAAACAAGACTCCAACAAAATAAGAACCAAACTGTATTCTAATCTGAATAAGACTGAACTCATTAAATCCTGTGCTGAAATTGTGACATTGTGTTCTGTTCCATTTCGAATATTTAATAGGGAATGCTTTAGGCAAATTATAGAACCATACGAAGATTCTTTCAATGTAAAAATAAACGAAAGAAGCATAGTAAACATACTTAACGGAGCAGCTAATAATCTTCGCGAAGATTTGATTAAGAGATTGTCATCGAAAGTGATCTCTCTAAAAGTTGATATAGCCTCACGTCTGGAACGCAGTACTTTGGGAGTAAATGTACAATACATAAGAGATAATAAAATTCAGATTAATACAATAGGTGAGCCTATATAATAAAATATTAAATAAATACATAGTTACGTATGTTTGTGTACGTGTGGGAGGCTTGAGGTACTATACAATATATTTATATTTGAAGGAATGATAGATCTCTCCAAGCGACACACATCTCAATTCTTAAAAGATGAAATCTTAAAATGCTTAGGAGGATATGGCATTGAATTGAAACAAATATACTCCATAACGACAGATAACGGAGCAAATGTTTTAAAAATGTCGAAATTGCTGCAAGACATGCAACATGAAATTGCGGAGATAAATGGCGATTTTGAAAATGATCATTTCGAAAATGGAAACCTTGAAGATAACTGCAATGAAAGCAACATTCAGTCTGAAGTAGCCAGCGTATTTTCTGTAGTTCGCTGTGCTGCTCACACCTTACAACTTGCGGCAATTGATGTATTGAAAACTCTTGAAGCTGACCTAAATGAATGCAGAATCTTTGCAAAGAAATTAAGAGTTCATGTAAGAGCCAAAGAGTTGTTTATCAATATGCCGGTCTTAGATGTTCCAACAAGATGGAATTCTAGCTTTGACATGATGTCGTCGCTAATGTCAATAAAAGAATCGCTACGGAATTGTGATTTGGCTGATCTACCTGATGTCTCTTGGAATTTCGTTGAAAGTTTTATTTCCGCATTTAAGCCGGATTATGAGTGTACTAAGCACTTTCAAAACGAACAATATTTCGTTGGAGATTTTTACCGCGATTGGTTGGACACCGAGTTACGTTTAGAGGTACTAGGACGCGAAAATTCTTTGGCGTTCTATCTATTTGAAGCTATGTCCCGTCGAAAGCAGAAACTTTTAGAAAACGCAGCATTTCTGGCAGGCATCTACCTGGATCCACGTTTTAATTATCGGAACTCACCTTTGATAAATGAAGAGCAGAAAAAAATTGCATTAGTAAGTTTTTATTTAGCATAGCATTCGAAAATGTATATTCTATATATATACATAAATATATTCATATATTTATATTCTAATTGTTCTTTATATCTTTTTTTAGACTCACTTATTAAAAACATATGCAGTTATAAAGGAACTGTCTCAAAATGATGCAGAAGGAGTTGATGTACATTCGAACTTGGCTTCAACGTCTCCTCTTCCATGCCGGTACAGTATGCTAACAAACCGAGGGCGTGACATGATGTCGTCACAACAAGCAACAACAATGCATAACTACAGCATAAAGTCTAAACTTAATAACATATGCGAAATGGATGCAAGTCCGTTCGATATAGATGTATTGGAATACTGGAGGAATAGGCCAATAGACAAATATATTAAAAATTTAATTTTTGTAGTACTGGCAGTGCCTGTGACCCAAGTGTCCGTGGAGCGATCTTTCAGCGCATTAGCGCTAGTGCTCACAAAATTAAGAACAAATATGTCAGTAAAAAGTTTGGAAAATATCCTTATGCTAAGGTTAAACAACGATTTCATTGAAAGTGTAAATGCTAAAGACATATATGATAATATAGATTAAATATTTTATTATTAATCATTAATAAAAAGAAACTAAACCAAACCATAAAACCAAATAAACCATCGTTTTATTGTCAACCCAAAATTAAAAAGAATATTTCAAATTTGTATTGGCAGTGCATAGAACCTGAAGTTAGTCTGTCCAAGCAATGGTGCAAACACTAAAATGCATTCTACAAAACCAAATTTTTAAGTCCATTTAGTTCATATAGCCTATGTTATTTGCGATTAAAATCTACGAGATGATGTTGAATTTACATTAAAATCGGTTCTGCATTTCATTTTACACAAACATACGCTTGCTTTTAGTATATTGTTACATATGTAGATTGATTGGAACACTAATATATTTTTTTGTTACAGTTCAACCTTTCGTTTTGAAGTATGGATTCACTTCTTTTTGTGAACCAATATTTTTCATTAAAATACAGCCGAGAATGCCTGTGCTAAAAAATATTTTTAGCGCACACAACAGCGAGGGAGGAAGGGGAGGGGTGGGAGGAAGGGGCGGGGAGGGAGGAAGGGGAGGGGAGGGAGGGAGGAAGGGGAGGGGAGGGAGGGAGGAAGGGGAGGGAGGAAGGAAGGGGAGGGAGGGAGGAAATGTGGGTGTCAAAACTGACAGACAGACGGACAGACCGACATATATAGCTCAGCGTGCTGACTGTCGCGATTGTGGTGTGTTCCTCTGCCTTGATCTCTGCCCGCTTGTGTATCGTTTGTGGTACTTGAGTGTCGTTGTTTTTGGTTGCGTTTTGGGGTGTACTCTTTGTTGTTGGAACTTTTATTTATTTCTTTTTATTGCTCTGATTTAATTGCTGTGTGGTTGTGGTTGTTGTTGTAGATTTAGTAAATCAATTCTCGCGACCACACACAGTGCATATGCAATTATTTCAATCTCGGAATTGGAGTTGACAATTTCGGTACTTTCCGTTTACAAATATTTCTCAGAATAAAAAGTCGTAAATTAGAATCATAAATGTAAACAAATGCAATTGGTCATTTAGTACATGTATAAACATAAACGAATTTGTTTATTAATAAGGATGGAGAATGTGACTATGACGAGTTTTTAAGAACCCAAAAAAGAAATTTTGCTTGATGAGCATTTAGATGAAATGCTGAATTAAACCATTATAAACATCAAGATTATTTAGAATCTATTCATGGAAATCAATAGTTGGATAATAAAAATTTTACGATTTTTGTTTTGTCCGCGCTTAATAATTTGCTGATCTAAGCTTTCGTTTTGCCGGATCCCAGTATAAATACGCTCGTCGTTTTCAGAATTTTATTCAGTCAGTCTAAAATTTAAAACGAATAATGTCGAGGTACACTATTGAGAACTATATTTTCCCTGTTGGCATGCTTGTAGAGGAAGTGTTGGCCGAGATCCAGGCCAACGCTTGGGATTTGCAGCCACTGGCTCCCATGCTGGTGGAGATGCGTAGGATATTTGACGTCAACCCAAGCTTGGAGTGGCTGAGATTCATCGTTGGAGTACTGAAGACGATCCAACATCTCCGGCCTGGGTTTCCAGCGGTTTACCCATGTCTACAGGAAGTTTTGGAAAATTAGTGTTTTCCATATTATTATATTATATTTAAATTAAATAAATATATTATAACATAATACATAATAAAATAAAATTTAAAAAAAAAAAATTCTGCAGTTCCGACTTTTTTTCTTCATCTCAAGGGACTTTTAGTAAATTGTTTTATCTTTGAAATTCCACTTTGAATGGATGCTATTATATTCTAACTTGAAAAACTAAAAAAGAAATCTATTTTTTAAATTATAAATTAAGTTTTTATTTTATTTATTCATCCAACATTTTAGAATACAAAGTTTTCACATTTGATAATACATTGCTTGTGTTAAAGGAAAGTCAACCAGAACCTCCAAGCGAAAGTCGTCAGTATCTTCCTTCATTATTTTACACAAATAGTAAGCTCCGTTTGAGAATTCTTCTATTGTCTCATCGCTGATGTTGTTAAATCTTTGTGGCAGAAAAATTACATTCTCTTCCAACTCCATCAAAACTCGGGCTCCATACTTAGTTTTCGTTTTCCGGACATTTTTAATTGAATACGATTTGTTTGGCTCCATATCCTTAACTGCTAATGTGGTTTTTTGCACACTGTTGTTTCGATTGAAATCGTCCATAGCAGCGACGGAAAAAGTTGAGGATCCTTGACGTTGGTTCAGATTCATTTTCAAATTTTTTATTACTACACTATAAAACTAATTGAAGAGCTATTAACTGCACCGATCGAAAGATGAACTAAAACTGAATATATGCAATCAAAGAAAATAGTATTTATGACAAGATATTTAAATTTTTAGAGAGCACAGAGAGAGAGAGAGAGAGAGAGAGAGAGAGAGAGAGTTTCACAATGAAAGAATCTTGGACAAAGAAGATGCAGAGGTGAAAAATCCATTTAAATCAGACAAGGAGTGGAATAGCTCTTCATCATCAAATATACCTTATAATAAATACAAATAAAATATAAATAAAATAAAACACAATTTGATTTCATTTTAATAAACTTTATTCGTTATTTCTCCTAAAAAAGTTAAATTATAGAGAAATTTTAGACATAAATGACCGCAGTTAAATGAATTATAATCTTGATGCTGAGTGTAGTTGTAACGTATTCCATCACCCAAGTATTGAATTACTTGATGCGGTGGTTGCAAGTTTCCAAAACTATCAAAATATTCCTTTTGATTCTTGTTTTTATAATATGCTACACAATGAGTACCAGGTCCCTCCGATCTATCAAGATTAACGATCCTACATTCTTGATGATGTGGATGCCTTGGTAAGGTATCTAACATAAAAATACCTCTAAAGTGTGGTAGATTCGTTGTATATTTCATTAGGTCGATATTTGTGAGGGCTCTGTTGGGTAGCTTCTTCAAAAGTTTTTTGGTTGAGGGCTATAATATAATCCCAATCCTTTTTTGTAGGGTTTAAGATACAAGCCTTTACCAATAGCAATTGCTTCCATAGTTTGATTATGTCGATTTGCTTCTTTCAATTGTTTTCTTGCAGAGTTGGCTTCATTAATTGCTTTCGCGATCGCAGCACCACCAGATGCCAAACCACCAACGGCTCCAAGAGCTGTTAAAATGGGTACTAGTGGTAGAAAACCTCCTACTTTTGGAATAGGTATAACACGTGGAATATCTATCAGGGATTTTTTACGTCCAAAAGACTTTTTGATTACACCTTGTGCCATTTTAATAGCATTGGTGATATCTTCTGGTTTTCGTTGTTTGATAATTTTCAATGCATTTTTAACAGTTTTTGTAAAAATTTTCTTTACACAGCATCTTTTCACCTTTATTATTATTTAGTTTGTTTCCCATACCGAATTTGACGTTAGCTTTCATTGTTTTGGCTACTAACCATGCGTTTATTCGCTCACTGTATTTACTATCGTTTGATTTTGCTCTTTGCAACGCCTTTTCTGCTAATATTTTATCTGCTTCGTGACGCTCATCCAAGTTCTGGGTATTACTATAAGCAATGTCGTGCTCTCTACATGCAGCGTCCAGTGGATTGATTCCTTTATCACCTCTTTCTAAGCGTTTTTTTAGTTTAGTTCCTGGACCACAAAATTGATAGCCCGGTAAATGAAGTTTAACTGCTAGAGAATTTATAGCTTTATTTAAAAGACCTCTTCCAATTACTGGTTGATTAAGACTGAAATTATTTTTATAATGGATGACCATTTTATATAACTCTTCAATTGAACTGTTTCGATATAAATGAATATAAAGGTGTGATTATTACGTATTTATATCATAAGCTAAAATGCGGTTCGTCAAGCAAGACAAAAATATTACTGTGAAAAATATGGATCTTGTTACTAATAATGCAACGAAATTCAGACACAGTTCCCTTCTGCCGAATTCAATTAGATGTCTTATTGTGGGACCCTCGAATTGCGGAAAGACTAATGTCATGTTGAGTTTAATAGAAAGTCCAAATGGTCTAAAGTTTGCCAACATATATTTGTACTCAAAATCATTATATCAACCTAAATATGAATATCTAAAACGGTTAATAAAACCAATTCAAAATATGGGATTCTTTACGTTTTCCGAGAATGGAGAAGTGCTCAAGCCGAATGAAGCAAAAACCAACTCAATAATGATATTCGATGATGTAGCTTGTGAGAAGCAAAACAACATTCGAGAATACTTTTGTATGGACAGACACAAATCTATTGATTGCTTTTACTTATGTCAAACATACACAAGAATTCCCAAGCATTTGGTGCGCGATAATGCCAACATGATTATTATGTTTAAGCAAGATGAGATGAACATGAAGCACATATACAATGATCATGTCGGAACAGATATGGCTTATAAAAAATTTATTAATATATGCGGAGAATGTTGGTATGATAAATATGGATTTCTTGTAATAAGCAAAGACGATCCAATTAATGGTGGACGTTACAGAAAGGGATTTGATACATACATTCACCTATAATATGGATGGTTACCATTATATTCATATTAGTATGCTACTTAGCTTTCAACTGATAACATTGATATAACTAAACTGTTCAAAAGGTGTTCAAAGCTGTTCAAGAGCTGTTCAAAAGGTGTTCAGAGCTGTTCAAAAGGTGTTCAGAGCTGTTCAAAAGGTGTTCAGAGCTGTTCAAAAGGTGTTCAAACACTGTTCAAAAGGTGTTCAAACACTGTTCAAAAGGTGTTCAGAGCTGTTCAAGAGCTGTTCAAAAGCTGTTCAAAAGCTGATCTGATATATTGTATGTTGTTGCTAAAATGGATGACAAAATATTAAAAGACTTGATCAAAACTAGACGCATATTAAAACAGAAATTTAAGAATATAAAGTTAGGAAAAGCAGATTTAGAGAATGAATTAGAAAAGACATTTAGCCACATCACAAAACCTCTAAAAGAAATAGTCAAGCACTCCAATACAAATTATAATAAGGACAAGCATAACATTAAAAACAATAAGGTACCACTAAAAGTAAAAACAAGTACTCCAGCTAAAGCACGAAAAGTCGATTTCTCAAACGAAACTCTTATCAATAGTAATGACGATGAAGACGACGACTTTTTCTCTCAAATAGAATATGCAGAAGATATAATGAATAAATCACCTAAAACAAAATTATTCTCTGAACTCGATACTACAAGCGACGATCCAAAATCTACTGAATCAATGGTCTATTCCGACTTAGAACAACAGAATCAGTTGGATACCACATATGGCCCATACAAGGGATCTGATGGCAAATGGCGAATCGGTAATAGCCCTTTCTCATTACGCGATGATAAAATAATAATATCCGATAATAGTTGGAACTTTACACCTGTATTGCAACAATTATTATTCAACAAAGAACCATCAAATTATGACGATAAAGATCTGCAAGCTTACAAAAGCATTTTACTAAATACTAGTGCACACAAACTTAATTTTAACAGCACTGGACGAGCAAAGGGGAGTAAAGCCTTCAAATACACCGACATCATAAAGCCATTATTCAGTGAGACAACTCCATCGACTACCTCACAAAATCAAACTAAGGGGAGCGGTTTAATGAGTGTTAACAAGCAAAAGCCAAACTATATATATTGGGATGATCCAAATGAGTTGGTAGATAGGTTAAGGCTATTAGTATCATTACAATCTGCAGGACACACCAATCACAACAACGAAATAGTTTCAATACTCGAAGAACTTAGGGAAGCTAATATAATTGCGTAATTATCATATAAATAACCACAATTTCCATAAATACATATAATTGTAAAATGAGCGTCGACAAGTTCGGTCATTATTCCATAGAGAAGTCATTAAACAATAAATTAAAAAGAAATTTTACAAGAGCCTTGGGATTCAATTTGGACAATGATAAAAACTTGGATCTCCATTGGAAACGCTTAAGGCATATTAATGCTCCTGTCGAAGACAATGATGCAGTAACAAAATTATTTGTTGAAGATAGTATAAATCGAATCAAAGTGGAATTTCAAAGAGAAAACAATTTACTAAAGCAAAATATTTACAAAGAAATCAAACAGACTCACATGCAAATTCAAGCAGAGAACTCATTGGTAAAGGAAAAAATAGATAAAGACATTGAAAAAGTTAACAAAAATCATCAATTACTTGTTGCAGATAGTATTAAACAGATAAAGGTTGAATTTAAAGAAGAAAACGATATACTAAGGGAAAAAATAGACAACGACATTAAGCAAGTCATACAAAATCTTCGGTCATTTGTTGAAAATAGTACTACTCCGATAAGGATTTTAAAAACGAAATCCATATACTAAGTGATAGAATACTTAGAGTCGTTGAAATAATATATGTAAAACTTCGAAACAAGAACCAACACGTTGACAGTAATAACAAGAATTATGTAGATGATATAAGCGAAGGGCTTGAGCGGTTTAATATTAATCTTAAATTTAGCAGAAAATGAAGAGAGGTTTAGTAGAGGAGCTACACAGGCAAGCTCGTAAGAACTTTAAGCGAAGGCGAGTAATAACCAAGGGAATAGATGACCTCTGGCAAGCAGATTTAGTGGAAATGGGTAGTTATTCTACATATAATGATGGATACCGCTTTCTTCTAACTGTAATAGACACATTCTCGAAATATGGTTGGATTGTACCCTTAAAATCCAAAAACGCTATTGATGTTACTAAAGCCATGAAATCCATACTCGATTTAAGACGAAAACCAAGCAATTTACAAACCGATGACGGCAAAGAATTCTTCAATGGAAAATTTCAAAATTTAATGAAAAAATATAACATCAATCATTATTCTTCGTACAGTGTTTTGAAGGCGTCAATTGTTGAACGTTTTAATAGAACGTTAAAGCAAATGATGTGGAAGGAATTTAGCTATCATGGATCATATCGATGGATTGACAAGTACAAAAGTTTAATTAACAAATACAATCATAAAAAGCATCGAACCATTAATATGGCTCCATCTGAAGTGAATCGAGCCAGTGAAAAGTTATTATTAAATACTGCCTACAACAACTTGAAAATATTTAGGAAGCCAAAGTTTCGGGAAGGAGATTATGTGCGTATAAGTAAATATAAACACATTTTTGAGAAAGGCTATACACCGAACTGGACAACAGAAATATTCAAAATTAAAAATATAAGAATTACAAACCCAACGACGTATATTCTTGAAGACTACCAGGGGAATCCAATTAGAGGAGGATTCTACGAAAGTGAACTACTGAAAACAAAGTATCCCAGCATATATCTGGTGGAAAAAGTTCTTAAAACTAAAGGAAGGGAAATTTTTGTCAAGTGGCTAGGATTTAGCAATGATCATAATTCTTGGATCGATAAAAATGAAATTTTATAAAAATTATGTTGTATAATGTTTTCATATAGTAATAACATTATTATTATTATTAAAAAAAATTCTAAATAAAAAACATTGCATCTGACTTTTCATTTCATTACTCAACCAACTTTCAAGATGTCAATAACTCTTACTTTAAGTGGAAATAAATCCATTTTATCGGCTAATTATTTTCCACCCATAGATTTAGAGGGAAAGTATGTGTGTGGTCTCGTAGACTTTCATACTTATCACACTATACCGAATGTTGATTACGAAAATAATTTATTTCACATTGGCGATCGTATCATTGAGATTCCTGTCGGTTCATACGAACTTGACGACATTGCTGAATTTATTCAAAATAAATATTTTAGTATAGATCCAAATGAGAAACTGGAAATATCCGCCAACCCCAATACACTGCAAGCAGTCGTAGGATCCAGTAAAAATAACATTTTCTTTAATAAGGAACGCACCATTGGTTCACTATTGGGTTTTAGTAAAAAAGTATTGGAAGCAGGAAAACTACATACATCCGACTTACCCGTGTACATATATAACGAAAATAAACGCAATACACATTGAGTGCGACATAATTAGCGGAGCCTACATTAACAACATACCAGCTCATACAATTCATATGTTTGCATTAAATGTTAGTCCTGGCTATAAAATAGACGAGATCCCTAAAAATGTAATCTATTTGCCAGTAAACACCAGACAGATAAGTTCAATTACTGTGAAAATCGTTGACCAAAACGGTAATCCAATTAATTTTTGTGGAGAAACCATAACACTTAGACTTCACCTAAAACCGCAGGAGCAATGATTTTGTATAATAAAAGCGCATACCCAGGTGCAACTACATTCACTTCTTCTTTACCATTTGAACTGACAAGGTCGTCCAAGTCGCAAACAATTCAAAACGCTCTACAACGTAAAAAGCTGTCATTTGAAAATAAACAGTTTCTAAAATCTTTGGGCTTAAAACTAAAGACAAACTGAAATTAAAATGAGTCAAATACTTGATGTTTTACAAACGCCGCTCTACGATGACAGTATTATTAAAAAGGAATACCATAGCTATTCACCATATTTACAATCATATAACAGCAATGACGAGATACGGATAGCCGTTCAAAATCAAGATCTTTACCTTCTACCCAGTGAGAGTTTAATTTCCATTGAAGGTACAGTTACTCTAGAAAATGGAAACGCAACAACCAATGTAAAATTAAAAAACAATTGTGTTGCATTCATGTTTGATGAAATTCGCTATGAAGTTAATGGATTAGAGATCGATCGTACGCGTCACTTGGGTGTAACTACAACAGTAAAAAATTATGTCTCATTAAATTCGATTCAAAGTAACATGCTCAAAAATGCTGGATGGTTTTCAAAGAATGAACTTGAAATAAAGAACGGATATTTTAATTTCTGTATACCATTGAAAATGCTATTGGGATTTGCTGAAGACTTTAACAAATTATTTTAAATTCTAAACATGAACTTATACTACTGAGATCGAAATCCGATGAAAATGCTGTTTATTCAACTGTTGCCACTGAAAATATAAAATTAACTATAACTAATATCACATGGAAAATTCCCCATGTACAGTTGGCTGATTTTGCAAAACTACAACTCTTTCAAACGATCCAAAGTGGAAAACCTTTATTAATGGCATTCCGTAGTTGGGATTGTCATTTTAAACCGGTACTCACTCAAGGAAACAATCATCTGTGGAATGTAAAATTATCACCGCAGAATGAAAGACCACGCTTCATACTTATTGCCTTTCGACGAGATCAAAAATTTCAACATTGTCATTTAACCGATGTAAAAGTACACTTAAACTCTGATACATATCCCTATGATGATCTCAATCTGAATTTTGACCGTGATCGTTATGCTCTGCTTTATGATATGTATTTGAAATTTCAACAAAATTACTTTGCACGCGATTCCCAACCTCTGTTGCTGCCTGAAGACTTTAAAGAAACAGCTCCGATAATAGTGGTGGATGTAACTCATCAAAACGAAGCGATAAAAACTGGACCAATTGATATTCGAATTGAATTTAAAACATCAAAGAATATTCCAGCCAATACATCAGCTTATTGTATACTTATACACGATAAATTGATTGAATACACTCCAGTGACTGGCGAAATTAAAAAAGTTGTCTAAGTGCAATGGAGCAACAAAAATTTGTAACCTTGGATGTGCAAGGCTTCAAAGGAAATTTTAATGAGTTTATAGTTAAAGAGTTGGCTGTAACCTTCAGCTTTAATGAATATCAAAACTTTATCATCAAACCACCATTTGAATTTAGAGACTTATCTTTAAAATATAAAAAGCAGGCGAACTGGTTGTATCACAATCATCATGGATTTCGTTGGAACGATGGATCTATCTCTTTTAATAGCGTTGAGAATTTCTTGAAATTAAATATTAAACATAAACTTGTATATGAGAAAGGAGTTGAAAAATCTAAATGGATTGAAGAAATTTTGGGGAAACCTGTAATGAATGTAGAAGAATTTGGCTGCGAGAATCTGGAAACTCTTAGAGATACATACTTACTACAAAGAATATGCCATTCTCATAATGGCCACTGCGCGCTGGAAAATGCAATCCTACTCCGAAATTTCATTGATAATAAATAAAAGATTATAATACAATGCAAAAGATTTAAATGCAAATATATAATTTTATTGATTGTAAATAAATGTTTTTCTTAAATCTATTTACAAATTTTTTCTTATTTATTTTTATAATAGTTATAATTAATATTCTATATATCTATATCCATAAATATATCTTCATCTATATCTAACTCTGATTCTAAATCGATTTTATAATGCCCCCACGCAAATGTGTTTAAACATGTGTGTTTCTAATAAAACGCTTATCATCTAAAGGGCTTAAAGCTATCTTATGTACTAGTTGTGTATATATTTCATGTATCTTAGATCTAAATATATACATGTCTCCATATATAATTTTGTTATGAACTAAACAATCTTTATAATCACTTAAACTTAAATTACTTACTACTGATTGTTTGACGCCTTTTGCTTTCTTAATCTCTACGTTATTTTCTACACTTATTGAATACATTTTTGACCTGAGCCCAATAAACTCTTGCATAATTTCCCCCTTATTTTCATCCTTCATCATGCCAAGGACTTTGGCGTTTCTAAGGGGGAAACCATACACATTATCCACGGGATATTCAGACGTATCAAACTTTAAATCGATATCATCCCGAATATCCCTATAGAAATCTTCACACTGAACAGAATATATAAAAGAATCAGTGTCCATATAATTTAATTTGAGATTTGTTGCGAATTTAGGTTTCATGTAACTATAATGGAAGTCGTACATTTTCCATTTCGACAATTCCAAAACAACAAATCCCAAATATATAGGTTTGTTATAAACAGAGCGAGCTCTAGACATTTGTATAGCAACCATATCTTCTGTAAACTGTGTACAGCTGTGGAAGTTTGGTTTGGCAATTAGCGCTCGGGCTCCTAACCGCCTTCCCCTACTTTCCCAATCGGTTACTATTTTAACATCTTTACGTTTATCAACATTTTCCATGGTTTTTCCATACACCGCATTGTTTAACAATTTGAAAAAATTCTTTTCAAAAGTATTCTTCGCTAAACTGCGATGATGGGTATTTAGATTGATATATTCACTTAACCAACAAGACTGCTTAAATTTCAATATTTTATATACTTTCTTCAACAACATACCATTTTCTATACATTGCTGAAGATTTCTATAATGAATAACATAGCGAGTTTTGTTGGTTAAGTCAGTAATCAACTTTTTACACTTTGAATTACCCACAGTTTTATTCTCAGCACAAAATGGTAAATCATTATGCGCATCATGTAAATTCTGTGGGTAATCCAAATCTACTTCAAGTATGTATCCGATGGGAGAATCGAATGGAATTTTAAAAACGTTGAATTGGTCAATATTTTCCATCCATTCGAATCCCCCATAAGGTAAATATTGCGACATTGCCCATCCATACAGATTGTTGGCATCCAAATAAGTTAAATATGTTGATGGTTTACTTTTATCGTACCCGTCATATACTTATTATTTGCCTTGGAATGCCTTGTACTACATTGAACAATGCCGCCTCGAATACTTTTTTGCACGAAAAGGTGCATGTCAATATCAGCGAAGAGTTCCAGTTTTATCTTTGTTGTTTTCAACATTGCATCCCACGATAAACCTGGAGCTGTGTAATATTGACACGGATCTAGCTCATAGATATTTTTGCAAACCTTTCTAAAGTTTTCAAAAACATCAGCTAAAATCAATACATCAGTCTTCAAATACAGCAGCATGTAATCTTTTAGTGTTTGGCAGTTGAAGACATTCCAAACCTTTAAGGCGTGTTGATAGTCTTCAACCGAACAATTTTTGTTAGTTAAACAACTAAAAAATTTATCATGGCTGGGAAGACTGGTTTCTCCTAAACGATTAATTGAATTGAGGTATTCATATGGGAATAACCCCTTTCGTCTTAAGAGCTGAAACTCATCATCGTTTGGGTACATTTGCCGCACTATTTTAAAATCACTTGATGACAAATTTTGCGCTAATGCATCCAAACTCGATGCCATGAAACGAAAAGAATCCAAGAATCTGATTTCGATTGTTTTCTTTTCGCTTACTTGTATACGTTTGGAAAGGGATACATACAATTCCTTATTTAAGGGGATAACATTAATATCACTCTCAAATAAATTCAATTCTTTAATGAAGAGGTGGCAGTCATAACCAGAAAAATTATGGAAAAATACAGGCACAAACTTTGCAATTTTAAATTTTAAATTGCATTCGTTATGTGTCGGCCCCCTGTACTTTCCAGTTAAATGGCAATGATCTGCCACTCTATCATCCCCCAATTCTTGTTCGCAAATATGACAAGAATTGGAGTCTTTTTGGAGTTTTACCTCTTCATTAGATAAAAAATTTATTGGTTTAATTACACTTAAATAATTATTATAAATATATCTTATATCACTAACTAAATATTCTACAAATTTTTTCGGGGCATCTTCCCCTGAATAAATTTTAAATTTATTTAAGCTACTATTATAATTACAACTAATATAATAACTAAAACCTATAGGTATATGCTTACTTATATTTCTAGTATTATTCGCTAAGTCTAAATCTACGCTACTTAGTACAGTCGAAGTCTGCATAGACAACGAATGGTACGTATAATTTATGATTATAATTTTTAAAACTAATTACCACCTTCTTCATCGACGGCATCTCTGTCACCGTCCGTCCGCACACCAGTTTATGTTGTTGTAGAGTACTCTCATTGTGAGAGTACTGCAGGCAGCTGTTGCATAAATAAAGTTGTCTGCAATGGCTCGTGCTTTGATGTTTTAGCAATCTGGAAAACAAAAAGAGAACAATAAATTAGCTGGAATATTTATACTTAATATAGTACTTAATATAAGTAAGTTAATATAAAAACAAAAATTTAAATTGTTATATAATTATAATTACCTTGATATATTTTTAATCCATACATAATGGAACCGCTCTCCTTCCTGCAGCAGCAACAGGTTTATATGCTGAAGCTTTTCCTGCTTGGTGCAATGATAAGGTCCCTCGATGTTTTTCGAAGCTTCATCAAATCCAAACACGTTGATGCTTATGTTAGGATTCTGCTTCTCAAAATGTTCGATGCTGCTTATGGGGAGGGGGAACGTCAATCCCTTAAAATGCACTTTAGCTCCATTGTGTAGCACAATTTCCTCTGCTTCGATGCTGTTGATCCCATAATTTTGCGGTCTTTGGGAATTGTTCTCGGTGGGGCTTAAAGCTGAGATGATCGCCCATTTGAAGCAGTACGGATCGTCATTTTGTATATTGACGCAGGCATGCTTCTTCTGCAGGGATCCTGGGAGCGGGATGTATGAGGATCCCTTCAACGGTCTATATTTGTTGATGTTCACCTCCAGGTGACATATTCTAAGTAGGGCCCATCCACTGTCCCTTTCCTGGAACTCGCCCATTTTAGAGCTGATCTGTTGGCACATGTCATTGTATATGTCGCTTATCTCTTCATATTTTTTAATTAAGCTCATTTTGGTTTGAAATGATTTTATTTCAACTACCATTTCATCATCATCCAACACTTTGAAATATTCCGCATACAATTCCATGTTGAATTTATATGATGTATGCTAGACCGGTCCTTATTTATATGGACAAATTTATTTTCTCGAATATATGTTACGGCAAGCGCTAAAAATATTCGTTTTAGTCTCACAAAGCATAAAAAAAAATTTGACAACGATTGGATAATTTTTAGCCGTGCCCCAAGCACCTTTTTGTTTTTATTATGAGAAATAAGGCAAAAAAAAATATATTTTTTTATTTTATTTGCATTTATTTGAAAAGTAAGAATAAACTGAAATATTTTTATTAATTACATACTCATAGTAACATTAATATTATTTTAATTTAATAGTGAAGTCTTTTTAAAAGTGGGATAATTCATGTTATATTCTTTAACCACTTGAAAAAGGAATTGTTTCTCCTCTTCATTGTGGGTTAATTTATTATTATAATCTGTAATGAATTTGGCGCCTCTTTCAGCTGCATCATTTACTACAGATAAGTTTTTACAAATTTGTGATCCCTGAGCGTAGTCAAATCTTTCATTCCAATCCGACGGATCGACTTGCAAAAATTCTTTTGAAATTTCTAAGCGATCAAAGAACGCGTGTGTATTGGAATTTACAAAATCGCTTAAATCTTTTTGCGCAAATGTGTCGATATTTGTTGGATTAGTTATTATTCGCTTGCATTTTTCTGTATTTGCTTTAACATTAATTGCCTGAACCATTTTTTTTTTAATTGCAACACTTACATTAGGATCGAAGAATGAAAGACCGACTGCTTCTTCCGACAAATACCACAAATGATTGCTTATTTTTTGTAGCAAAGCAAGAGCTATATCCCTTTCAGGATAAGCTATAATATTTTTAATTAAATTTAGGTCTTGATTTGGTGCTTCAATTGCTTTAGTGCATCCAAACCAGGCTTTTACATAAATACGAACTATAAACAGACAGACACTACGTATACCGTTTAGCTCTTGTTTGGTCATATTGAATTCATTACGAAACAAATACATTTTAAGCGCATAAATAGATTTTGACATCCATCGAGCATGAGAAGTTGCACCAGGTATACGAAAGGTGTTAAAATTCGGCACCGTACCACCAAGAAAACTGACAACTAATTGTAATAATTCTTTGTAGTCGCGTCTGCTATGAGCTTGTTTTAAGTTATCTAGGCAGTAATTTAAAATTGTTCCACGTTCTTCAGCTGTCAATACTGTAATAATGTGTTCATCTTCTAAACAACTCTTATAATTTAATTTGTCAATATTATTCCAGTATTTGCTAAAGCGATTAAAAATTAGCACTTCTGGACCGGCTGTAGTAGCCAGTCTAATTTCAAACACTTTACGGATCAACAACTCGTAAATATGGTGTCTGCAGGGAAAATATAATAAATCGCGACCTAGTTTTCCTTCAAGCAGAGCAGCAGCACCGTTTTGTGCTCCTGTATTATGAGCAGTTGTGTCGAAGCAGATAATTTCAACTCGATCAAGCATTTCATATTCTTTTATTGAATTAAACACGGCATCTGATATTTCTTTTCCACTCGAAGATTTTAACTTTGGAATGCCAAGTAGTTTTCGATACCTTGAGATGAGACTATGATTGGCAAGCGATCAACTTTTTCCCTGCCACTAATTTCTGGTAACATTGTACCATCCCAATGCAAAACAAAACTACGTGGAATCTGGAAAAAAAAACTCAAGTTTCTTAATTTATACTCAAAACATAAAAAAAGAAGCATAGGGAAAAACACAAACACATTACAGTACTTACATCAAAGTTTGCTGCAATGTTTTGTGCTGTTGTTGCACGATGTTTCTGACGCATTCGACGAATTGATGAACGATTTAGTATAAGATCAACTTTAGTATTACACAACAACAACACAGTACTGGGCCGCCACAAAAAAAGAGAGAGTGTGTGTCACATTTGCCAAACGCACACACACACATTTCAATAAGTACTTACCAACAGGGCTGCCAGATACATTTCAAGAAAAACCGGGGAAAAACATTTCAATGTTGGCGGGGGCACGGCTAAAAATTGTCCAATCAAGCTCAAATTTTTTTTGTGTATTTTTAGGATCAAATAAAATGGTTTTAGCGCTTGCCGTCATTCGAATTCGAAAAAAAAGAAATAAGGACCGGTCTAATGTATGCTTCTCTAGCATTTTCAATAGCTCTTTGGCTACTATATTTTGAGCCTTCTCAAAAAACTTTTCCGGAATGACAAGACCCTCATCCTCATTTTGGAATATCAGGGTTTGAATTCTATTCCGGAAAGATGATGTTATGCATTTGAGAGCACCGTCAATTGTCATCCAACAATTCCTCTTATGCTTCAATGTTTTGATGTGATGGTTCCAGTCTCTTCGAGAAACATCTTCATTGCAATTTGGACAACGAACGTTCTCGTTAGGTTTAACTGGTAGCCATTGTACTGCTCTTGATGTTGATGATGATGATGGTGTTGCTGTTGATGATGATGATGATGATGATGATGGCGTTGCTGTTGATGATGATGATGGCGTTGCTGTTGATGATGCTGCTACAGATGTTGATGATGATGATGATTCCGAGTGGATCAATTTTATGTGCCTACGCATAGCATCCAGTCGTGCAAAATTTTGGCCACAATGTTCGCACTGGTATACCACACTTTCATGCTGTCCTTGCACATGCCTTTTGAGGTTGCGCATTGCAGTAAACTCCTGTTCACAAACATTGCACATGAAGCTCTTCATTTTTATTTTTGTTACAAATATTTCACTTGTTTTTTAAATAGTATATGTAGTTTTTTTTCTTTAGAATTTTCACTTGATTGTGAATAATATTGTACAATTTTTAATTGTTGTTAAATTTGTTTATATTTTATTAACTTTTTAAATAGTATATTTAACTTTTTTCTTTAGAATATTCACTGACTTGTAACTAATATTGTACAGTTTTTAATTGTTGTTAAATTTGTTTATATATGATTAACTTTTTAAATAGTTTAAATTTAACTTTTCACTTTATTTCTCCGAATTGTCACTTACAGCCTTATAATGTAAAAAGTTTCAAGCCGAAAACGAAAACGAAACATATGTTTTTCATTAGTTTTGTTTTGTGCTTTTCGTCATTTTTCGTTTTTTTGACAGAAGGAATATAACAGCTGACAAATGAAATACACCACGCGCATTTAACGTTTGTTGTTTGTATTTTCACATGAGTTTGCAGACACGAGGCATAATGGATGCTCAACTTCCAAGAAAAAAGTTGATAATCGAGGCGAAAGCAAAGAGGCTATCGTCTGGTGTAAAAAATAGTTTGTGCATTTGCAAGTTGTGTCGAATTTTTATACATTTGTTTTATAATTTCGGTAATTTGTGAATTGTTCTGGAAACAATTAAAATGAGAAAGTAAATATATATCAAATAAATCGGTATCATTTCATATTAAAGTGATTTATATGTTAAAAAGTGAATAGTTATTTTGTTGTGTAAAAACTGAAGCAAAAACATGGCTGCATGTGTTTTTTTGTGAAATTGCGTGTGAATATTGTGTGAAATGCATAAATATTTTCGCAAAAAATTTCACAACACTCGAAAACGCTATTATCAAGTGCCTTTGTCTAATTTGTTTTATGTATAGTGTTGACTACACGCATTTGCACTGAATTTTGCCCGAAAACTTTGTGTTTCTAAAAATTACTTAGAAAAATGCTTGAAATACTGTACACATGGCAACATTTTTTGTCTGCAAACAACGAAAGTCTGTAAATTTGCGTAATGGTGGACGAAAACGAAAATAACCAGCCGAAAAGCTTAGTTTATAGGTCGACTGGCTTCATTTCGTTTTCGTTTTCGTTTTTGTTTGTGTTTTCGTTTACGTCTTGAAACTTTTTACATTATAAGGCTGTTAATTTCACAACTTTTTTCGGTGTAGAACGTTTTGAGACTTTGGTGTTTGCGACTTTAACGACACATTTACAATTGACCCTTTATTCTCGATGTAGCTAATTATATGCTCATGGATGTTTGTTTACATTATGATTCCGTGCAAAAATTTTTAAAGGTCCGTTGAGATGAAGAAAAAAGAACAACAACAACAACCACATAGCAAAACTACTACCCAGTCATTCGCATCCATTCAAAGTTCAATATGCAAACAAATTCGTACATGTTCTAAATGACTAATTGCGTTTGTTTACATTATAAATCTGTGCAAAAACAAAAATTTCTAAAAGTACGTCTGCCAGCTGAAGAAAAAGAACAACAACAACAACCACACAGCAATTAAATGAGAGCAATTAAAAAGAAATAAAAGTTCCAACAACAAAGAGTACACCCCAAAACGCAAACAAAAACAACGACACTCAAGTACCACAAACGATACACAAGCGGCCAGAGATCAAGGCAGAGGAACACACCACAATCGCGACAGTCAGCACGCTGAGCTATATATGTCGGTCTGTCTGTCAGTTTTGACACCCACATTTCCTCCCTCCCTCCCCTTCCTCCCTACCTTCCCTTCCTCCCTCCCCACCCTCCACCATCCCTCCCCTTCCTCCCTCCCCTTCTTTCCGCCCTCCCTTCCTTCAAACTATCGCCCTCTCGCTCACTCTCACATATCCATAGCACCTCACAGCGCAGTCGCTACGTTCGGCCAGAACATACATACAACCACTACTCGCGTGCGCTTAAAAAATTTTCTAGCGCACGCGTCCTGTGCGCTAAGCGCACGTGAGTCAGTTAGCGAACAGAACGCGTGCGCTGGAAAATTTTTTAAGCGCACGCGCACACGGCCGTGTTCGCTTAAAAAATTTTCTAGCGCACGCGTCCATATTGACGTGCGCACGTGAGTGTGCGTTTACATACCCTGATTGTAGGGTGACCTAGATGGCCTAATTATGCCGTCTTTCAACAAGTTTCGCAGTTCAGAATTCACAAAATCTGCTACGCCCATTGGATATGGGTATAGTTTTGAATAAACTGGGTGATTATCTTCAGTTCTTATAGTTGCAATAATATTAGTGTTGTAGGGAAGTGCTTCGTCGGGTTTCGCGAAGACACCCATTCGATCTCTTATCATTTTTTGAAATTTGTCTGTTACCAATTGGGGTACCTCTATATTTTCTACGTCTGTGAAATTTACACTTGAACATTTGAAAAACTGTATAGCCTCCGACCCGGTGTTGATTATCAATTTTTTGTTTTTAAAATCTAACAATACATTTGTTTGTTTTAATAGGTCAAGCCCGATTATTCCGTCAAACGTTTTCAGATTTGGCAGTATGCAAAAGGTCGTATTAGTGTTAAACATGTTCAAAGAAAATTTTTGATTTACGTTAGTAAATCCATGAAGTGACTTTACTTGAAAGGGCTTGTTTACCGGAATAACATTCTTCAGTTGTTCTAATGGCTTTATATAATTTTTCGAAGCTCCTGTGTCTAGTAAAAGTTTGATTTTTCTTCCTGCAATCGTTCTCTCTATGAACGGGAGCAGAGAGTCATGCCCTAAAAAATTTACATTATCATACTCAGTGAGGTCGTGATCAATGTCCACTATTTCCGATTCTGCTTCAGAATGGTATTCATGACATTCTTGATCAGATGGAGAATTTTCTTGAGTTAAATTGTTCACTCTTTGTTGTTTCGGTCCTGTAAATCTTGCAGTACCACTATTGGGTCTTTTTATTGTCTGTCCTTGATTATAATTGGTATTATTTTGATAGCCTAATTGGTGGAGTGGACTACCTTGGTTTCGTTGGTGCTGTGTGGGTTGCCTAAAACGCGAAGATTGGTCTATATCCATCGGTTGCACCCGTTCTTGTTTTTGTACGGCTCCGCTAACGTACCCTTGTCGTTTATTAAAAAAGGGGTTTTTCCCTTCTTGGTTATAATTAATATTCCCTGACACATTCCTATTTCCTGCCTGCTGCCTATGTTCATTTCTTTGCATTCTTTCTTCTATGTTTCTAGAATAATTGCTAGCGAACATATAGCGTTCGTGATTAGATTCAACTTCTTGGGCTAAGGCCAAGGCGGAAGGAAGGTCATTTGGTCTCGCGGAGAAAAGTACGTCACTTAATGATTTTTTAGTTCCGGAGATGAACACACGTAATGCGTCCATTCTATATTTTTCGTTAAGAGATGCGGCCAAGATACTGTCGTATGTCATGACGTCTTATTTGTCAGCAGCGTGAGTTTTTTCTCGACTTCTGCATAGTATTGTAGTAGGGTCATATTTCCCTGTTTTAGCGTAGAGAGCTCCTGCTCAATTAAATATATTGGACGTTTGTTCGCGTAGGTGAAGTCGAGTCGATCTATTATGGCCTTAAAATTTAAAGGGGTATCAAATGATGCCAGTACCATATCAGCTCGACCTCTAATCTTATTCCTCATTATGCCCAAGGCTTGATAATGTTTAGAACTACCTTCATATCTTTCAAAAATTTTATACGCGGTGTGAGCCGCTTTCCTCCATGACACGTATGTCTCATGTCTCCCTTCAAATTCTCACAGACTTTTAACAATATCTAACGTTTCGTTACAAATTACACCTTCTCTTATTTCTGCATCATTATACGCTTCTACTTCAGGTGCATTGATATTAAAATTATTTATCTTGGCGTTTATATCTTGTAATTTTAATTCGAAATTTTGTTGCTGTAGAACTAGCGCACTGTTGACAGCTGCTTCCACTACTGCTTTTAATTGTTCTGGGGTCACTGCCATTTTAGGTAATATGTTTTCGGTTTCTATCTATTCTCACACTGTCCTAACTTACTGTCTTTAATGTTAAGTTTAAGTTGTCTCAGTTTTTCTAGTATGTTGCTCAAATTGTTGTCATCCATAAAAAAAAACACCCGTATCACTCGTTCAGTAATCGGTCACTGACACAAAGACTATATTTTTTCAATTTCTCACAATATAATTTTTTTAAATTTATGAGCGTTTTACTTACATTTTTGTATTTTAACGTTTTCAGTAATATTTTCTGCTGCCCCCGTCGGTGTTGACGTTGCTGCTTCTGATAAATTAGTTTTGATTTTGGAATCTGAGTGTTTCCAATAATTTCACTGTCGCCGTCGGTGTTGACTTTGTTGCGACTTAATTTTGTTGCTAATTTAATTTATTTTTATTTTTAGCGTGAGTTCGATTATAGTTGGGCGCCAATTAAAGTTTTACTCTGTTTATGTTTTACAAACTTTATTTAATTATAGCAAGTAGTAAGTTACATTACTGACATCTCAAAATCGACTGAATATAAAACACAAAACCAACTTAAAGCTAAGCTAGCCCTATCCGTAAGAACTGCTGATCCAGCAAAGTGTCGCAATATCTTACCGACGACTTTGCTGAGTCAGATCCTGCTTCACTATTTTGCAACGTCCGCATAAACTGCTGACGTTGCATCATTCGTTTGGTGAACTCTCTGCTGCCGAGAGATCGTGTTAACTTGTATACGTATTTTACGTGACTGATTTTAGTTTTTAGAAGACTGAAGTTATGTTCTACTAGTTATTGTGTTATTTTATGATTTATTGAAAATGAATACATATTAGTTAATTCTGTAAATTATATGTATGTTAGCATTATTTTATTATATTTAATTTCTAATAACTGGTTGTATAACACTTGTAATAATTGCGTCAATGAATAATTATGGATGCCATTAACTTTAATTTGAATTCATGAAACCAGAAAGTATAAAAACCAGATTTATTATTATTTTATTTGAATTGAATTTATTCAGTAAATACAATTATATAACAATATAACCAATAGTGTACATTACGAGATCAGTAGTTAAAACCAGTGTCGAACACAATTGAATATAAGAGTAATTGAATAAATAATTAAAAGAATGACAAACTCATGAAAAGTATGAGAACTATGCAGAGAAGAAGAGAAAAGAAAAATTGTGAAAAACTATTGAAAATGCTTTACTATTTGAAATGAATATCGGAAATATTAGTAAAACCTTAGTAGTTATTACATGTACTATATTGTATTATCACAAGTATTTGATATAAAATAATAATTTATTACGTATGATTTCGATCTATCTTTTTTAATTGTTTTGTTAGATTAATTAAATTAATACTTATTTGTTAGACTGTTTTTACTCGTTTCATCAATTATATTTTATGCATAAATATATAACTGTATCTACAAGCCATAACAGCCTACTCGAGTTAATTGATAAAAATAAATAGACATTTAATAAATAAATATTTCCTCTGAAATATTTCCATAATTTGACTTCATTAACTTTTTAGTCTTACCCGTATAAGGTATTCAATGAAGTATTATGCCTACTAAAATATATTTACAATGCCTATACAAATTCTTCAACAGCACGCTATGCTCGAAACGTAGATAGTGCCAGCGCTTTACAAAGCTTTGACACTGAAACAGTAGCAGAACGAAGCTAGAAAAAGCAAAATTTCATTCAAAAGCCATAAAATGTAAAATTGAAAGCAAATCTGTTTGTTCGGCGGACGGACGACTGTGCATGTTTTGTTATTGTGAAAGAACAAACGGAAACCAATTGCACCGTTCTTCTCAACGCCGCTGTATACAAAAAATTTATCGATTCTTTCTTTCACACTTTATCTGGCATACGAGTGCTTGATCGATTAACAGCCTTATCATGTATCTTTTCGGGTTGCGTTTATTTCGCATTTTGTTTTGTGCTTTTCGTATTTTTCGAAGAATTGAGAGAGAAAAATCTGTAAACCTCACAAACGCAATCGAAACGCGAAACCAAACGCATACACAGTTTTGTTGGTAATTTACATGCTTTGCAGACTTCATTACGTATTTATGGCATGATGGCTGTCATTTCGTGGAAAAAGTCTCTCAAGCCAGACGATTGCAAAATGCTGGCATTTGGTGTGATTCTGAACAGTGGCTCATACAATTTTTTTTATGCATGGCGCTACCTTTTCCAAAAGATCCAGAAACACTTCTTTTTTCATGCGTAGTTCGACATAAACCTGGTCATTACACTATTCTACAAATTAATATTTTTTTTATGTAAACGGGCATACTCTAAAGGAGTTTGGTCCGCTGATTCCAAAAATGATACAAAAAAAAAAGGAAACGAGCCGTTTTCGAGATAATCGTTTTTGAAATTTTGGGCGACTTTACGTTAAGGTCCATCCACTTGGAGAGCTACCACAGCTGACATATGTAACCGATTCGTTCACAACTAAGATTAAATTAAAGAGGAAGCATGCACGCATATTTTTTGCTAACATTACTTTGAAATCCGAAAAATAGTTTACAACCTTTTGCTGAAATCGTAACTTCAAAAGAGGAATTTTTTAAGAAAAAAGACAAAAAACTATATATCTGTATGTAAAAATATGTTCCAGAAACTTTTTTACCTTTTTTATTTCTTATATCGATAGGTTGGACATTTGCGCGAGTAAGCCGATTAAGTCTAATATCAAAAAAATCTGCACGGAAATGATTTCTTGGTGCGCGTTAAAGTGAGTTTAGTGCTTTTTACAAATATCTTGGCAATTGATCGTTATTCACGAAACAGTGTGAGTTTGTACTTGATACAGTGTGCGTTTGTTTGTGAACAATGTTTTTGGACTTTTCGCGATTGTCAATTCCTAGAAACCCATTAAAATCGGCTTTACTTGGATCCTATTCCCGATGCATGTACTTCATCCTTTTGCCGCTATTAGTACAAATGCAGGTACTTCCACCGTACGTTTTTTTACTTTTTCGCAGTTTTTTCTTTTTTGCATCAGCCGAAGTTTTACATTGAAGTCGTGTTGTGTTTTTCAAAATTATATTTTTTAAGCAAAATGCCGAATTTCTTATGCAATCAAGATCCAAGTTTTGCTATATTTGCGGCATATATAAACCGGAAAATAAGCAAAATAAAATTACAGATGTTCTAAAAATGGCATATTTATACTATTTTAGATTGCCTGTAAATTTCTGTATTTTGTAGTTCTTGCAAATCAAACTTTCTCAATTGCTTGCTAGAGGTAAAATGCATCTTAGGTTTGGAAAGCCAATTGTGTGGAGGGAGCCTATAAATCACGCAACTGATTGCTATATTTGTTTTGTTTTAATAAATGTAATAGGATTGCTAGGACTAAAAATGTTTGCATAAGCTATGCTGATGCAACAGCAACGAAGCCAATAGCACATTCTGCATCTCTGCCAGTTTCTATATGTCCCAGTTCAGTTAGACAAAGCGAAAGTTCTTCAGAAGCTTTAAATACTTCTACGGTATCAACTCGAGAAATCAGTTGAAAAACACAACACGACTTCAATATAAAACTTCGGCTGATGCAAAAAAGAAAAAACTCCGAAAAAGTAAAAAAACGTTTTGTTCATTCAACATAATTTTTATTCAACTTGAAGAAAATTTTTATGAAAATTTTTTAAAATTGAATATTTATTTCATTAAGGATTAACAAAATATTTTCTTTAAATTCACCTACCAGATTTGGTTCAGTGTAATGCCGTGTTTACACGGGGGACATATGCCACACGTTTGGAACTATTTATCGACCGTGTCCCCGAAAGCGTTTTAGCGTTGTGGATCGTAGTGATATGGATAATTTTATAGCATAATTTTTTAAAACTTTTTGCTATCATTTTCATACTTTTTGACTATAAACTTTTGCAAAGCTTTTTATAATATTACACTTAACTTCGTAATACCAAAAACAATATAATACAAGCTAAAATTCAATTGGGATTTTCGAAAAATCCCATCTGAAGCTTTGGGAGAGTAAAATTAACATATTGTGAGAGCGAGATATCAGGTTGTGAGAATAATAGATCAAGTTGTGAGAGTAAGAGCTGCAACTTGCAAGAAAGTGAGTACAAAAGAGAGCGCGTTTGCTACAAATGAGTGTAAAGAATCAAAGCAGCTGCCATCAGAATGTAGAACATCTTATTTTAATTATAACAACAAAGGGTGGTGGCATAATTTAGAGGCCCTATATCAGTAGAAACAACAATACAAAATGAAATATTCAAATATTAAATGACATTTATTTATGATTCAGTATTTGAAGTTTTGATTTGTTTGATTGTATGTTTTTAAAATATGATCAAGAACGATGCTTACGGTGTAATATGGTTATCAAACGATCTAAAACACTAAATCTGTGAGAATAACATTCATTATTTTCCTCAAACCGATGGAAACCGAATTTGGACTTTGGTTTGTACAATGAATAGATTGTTGTATTATATATTATTAATTAATTATTATTAATTACAAATTACCGATTATAATATAAATAATAAATTGCCAAACTATCCAAATAAAAAACCAAAATCAGTATCAAAAATAGTAGCCAAAGTCAAAATCAATCAAGTCACAAAAAGAAGCTAAAACATCAGTAAAAATAAAAACACAAAAAATCTTGTTTCTGGTTCGGTAAAGAACGCTGTTGTCGTCATTCATTTACTTGTTGTCGGGCGAACGGTATTCTTGCACATTCGTACAAACTCTAAAAATTTATTTTACAAAAACAAACATTCGCTTCTCTCTCGCACCGCTTGTGTTCACTGTGTTTTGAGCGCGAATTATATATTTATGTACCCATGCAAAAGACGAGAGAGAATGTGCGTCGCATAGAAATGGAACTTATTTGGGATTGAATAAAAGATTTTATTTTCCCATTTTAAAGTTTAAGTTTTATTTTATTTTTATTTCACTATTTGTGCACTTATTTGCTTATTTGAACCGAACTTAACTTTCACTTTATCTTTGACTGACTGGATGACTTTTTACTTCTCTCCTTGACTCTGATTGCTGTTGCCCTTTTATAATTGAATTCTGTGCGCTGGCAGAGAAGAAAGCAGCGCTTTGTAATGCAAATTGTTTACTGCAGCAACTTTGTTGTGCAGTGAATTCTGAAGAAAGTATTTCGTAATTAGCAGTGCATCGATCGATCGATCGCTGCGTACGAGTTTTTAATTGCCGAAAAGTGGATCACTGTGTGACAGAAAGTTTATTTACTCTTAGGAGTTGTTTTGAAGAATATACTTTGTTGCTAAATAATTCCAGGAATTCTTTCGTAATGATTTTGTAAAGTTAAGTGGACAAACTGTTTCTTATTGATTCTTTGGAATTATTTCGTAACAGTTTTATAGGGTCATTAAAGTTTATTGAGCTATATGAACCGACACAAGGGAGTCGTGTGTTTAGTTTATATTAAGGGTTTTTACGGGGGAATATGGACTTACTTATAACACCCCCATCGTTAGCTTGAGGCTCCGACGAAACTTCTATTACGAAGCTGTTTCGAAGGGTTTTACAAACAATAATGGCGATTATTATAATTGTGGCAAAAGCAACCATGTCGGTACAAATACTTATAAGATAGTGTTTTTTATGCTTAAATACAATTTCGTTTATATAATTTTCATTTTCAATTTGCTTAATATATAATTCTTTTATCTTAATATCTGCTAATGTAAAGTTTTCTTTTACTTTAATTATAAGGTTAGGTAAAATGAGTCTGTCATAAATTTTTACATTTTGGTTTTCATAAGTCATGTTCAGAGCAGTAATTTTACAATTTTTAAATCTTATAAGGAATGTTCCTTTAGTTTTAATTTTCATATTATTACAATTGTGTGTGATGTTATCGTGGAAATTTTTGAATATTACAATACCTTGTATTATTTTTTTTACTTCTACGTACTCTAATTTTTTCATTTTACATTCAGCTTCTTTAAACTTTAATATATTACGAATACAATTATTATCAATTTTTTGTAAGTTTTTCTTAAGATTATCCTTTACATTATTTTTGAAAATATTGTCATTGTTATCAATCAGAATTTCTGTATAATTTAGGGAGACACTTTTATTGATTTCATTGGTTCAAAATGTATTTGTGATAATGTGTCTTGTGAGTAGTTTGGTACTAAAAGAACTAGGATAATTACATTGTCTTGGAATACTATTGTAACTTTAATGTTAGTGTAACTATCAAAGCTTTCGATTAAATGCATTTCGGCGTCTGTGAGTAAATCTGTAGGTAAGATTCCTAATTTTCCTGAGAATATTACTTGTGCAATATTCTCTATGTGGTTTCGTAGTAAACTGATGTCATTATTTATTTGTTGTACGTGTAAAAGAAATGTTACTTCATCTTGGAGAGTCGCAATTTTGTTCCCTATTTCGTTTTTTATTGAATTCAAATATTTTCCTATACCGTCCTGTTGTAAATTTATGTGTCTAGTAATGTTCTTAATTTGTTCTGTTAAGGTACTGCTAACGTAAGTTAGTCCCTGTATTCTGTCCGTAAGGTAATCTTCGTTTTGTGAAATATTTTTAAGTGTGTCTTGAATTTGTAGCTCGTCGTCACTGTCCATTGTTCCTGCTATAAATTTCATTCCTTTTCCTAATATGTTAATAAGTCCACGTTTTTGTTTGAAGTGAGGAATTAAGTTAGTGATTTTGTTTTGTAATAGAATAAAGTTCTTGTTAATGCTGTCTAATAGTGTTCGAGTGTCTGTTGTAGATATTTTTAGAATGTTTATATTTTTTTGTATAATTTGTATCGTTAGTTCGTAATCTGTCATGTTAATTAGTTGCAGTGTTTTAGTATAGTGATCTATTACTTTAGTTTCTGTTATTTTAATTGGTAGGAATCCGTTGTTGTTTGAGAGGTCCTGTATGTCCATAGTTTGCGTCATGGTTTTCGTGATGATAGTAAGTATTATGAGGGTTGTTAGTGTCATGGTGTTTCTGTCGGGAGAGGTAAAATAATTATTTTTTTTACTTAATAGTGGAATTGTTCTTATCTTGGTGTTCGTTATCTAATTTTTCAGTTGTGATTTTTCTGTATTTCGAATGATTTTTCCCTCCTGTTATTTCCTTAATATAATTAACACCTGCATGATATCATGTCAAAAATCTGTGAATACTTTTCACTCGAGATTTTTCCATTTACGAAATCTATTGGTTTCTCTTTTGTTGTGCTGTGTATAGTATTGTTATAAAATCCTATTATTCTTAACATTTTTTCTTCTACGCTCTCAGTTGTATTTCTATCGTCATGTTTTAAGAGTCTGATATGTTCATTTATCGTATTATGAAGTCTTTCTATATCTGCATTTGAAGTATGATTGCTATTTGAAGTAAAATGTATTTCAATGTTTTCATTTTTGAGAAACTCACGCATAGGTAAGGCTTTGAATCCTAACTCATTGTCTACTATAATTTTCTTTATTTTTCCACAAATATTTGGGTATTGTAGAATTTTTAATTTAAATTCTGTCCATGTTCGTCCGAGAATCCTATATGCTTGTGCGTGTTTCGTGAATTTGTCAATAAATGTCATAAATAATTGTTTTTCTAGAGTATAGAATACGTCTATGTGAATTATTTCGTGTGGTCCGGTAGGGGTTTCTGAGATTTTGTATGGTAATTTTTTAGGTTTTCTATCGTATTTTTCACTGGTACAAATTTCGCAATTGTTAATAAATTGTGTTATTTTCATTTTAAGATTTGGGTGATATATGGTTTGTTTCAGTTCGTTAAATACTGCGTCGATTCCTCTATGATTATTATTTTTATGTTCTTTTTCTATCAGTTCTACTAGTCTTTCTTCTTCAGTTACATCTTCTATTATTTTAGTGCATCTTATTATTTTGAATTATTTGTTATTTGAAAACATTTCTTGGTAAATTGATTTAAGAATGGGGTACAATTCTTCGTTGATTATAACTGCATTTAATTTATTTGGGTTGAATTGATTTTTTAGAATAGTGATTGTCGTTAGTCTATCTAATTCTTTGATACTAATTATTTTTCTTTTATTATTAAATACATTGTAATTTCTTATTTTCATTAATCCGGAGCTAATTTTCTTTATTATTATTTGGTTTTTGAAAGTGTTTATTGGGCTCTCACTTTCACGTATGTTTTGATCTAATATCTCGTTTGTATTTATTTCTACGTTTTCTGGTTTTTCTATCCTAGATAAGGCGTCTGCATTGCTATTTTTCGTTACTTTTTTGTATTTGATATCATAGTCAAATTCGGACAATTTTAATCTCCTTCTGACTAATTTTGAATTTGGTTCTTTGATTGAAAAAAGCCAAGTTAAAGGTTTATGATAGGTTTCTATTGTAAATTTTCGCCCGAACAAGTATGGTCTGAAGTATTTAGTTGCCCAAACGATGACCAAGAGTTCTTTTTGAATGGTACTATAATTTATTTCATGCTCATTAAGGGTACGTGAGGCATAGCATATTGGGTGGTTTTCTTCTGATAATACGGCTCCTAATGCGAAATTGCTAGCGTCAGTTGTTAAAGTGAATTTCTTAGTCAAATCTGGGTATTGTAGTATTGGATCATTTGTTAATAGCTCTTTTAAAGTTTGGAAGCTCTTTTGGTACATTGTATCGGATAGGTTTATTTTGGTGTCTTTTTTGAGGTATTTTGTCATGGGCTTGGCGATTAATGAATAGTCTTTTATGAATTTTCTATAGTAACCTGTGAGTCCTAGGGACTGCTTTATTTGTTTCTGAGTTTTAGGGATTGGGAATTTTAGGACACACTCTATCTTTTTTGGGTTAGGTTTTATACCGTCTGGAGTTACTATATGACCGAGGAATTCTGTTTCCTTTTTTAAAAATTCGGACTTATCTAGTTGTACTTTTAAATTAGCTTCTCTAAGTCGTGTGAAAATTTTGTTAATTGAGTCTATGTGTTCCTGAAGTGAAGTGGAAAAGATTATTATATCGTCCAGATAGATTAGGCAAATTTTATTTATATAATCTTTAAAAAGGTTATTCATCAACCTTTGAAAGGTTGCTGGTGCAGTTTTTAATCCAAATGGCATTCGTAAAAATTCATAATGACAGTTTTATGAATGTCCTTTTCTTCGATCTCTATTTGATGAAAACCCTTAGCTAAATCAAGAGTTGTGAAATATTGGCATCTTCCCAATTTTTCCAAGATTTCATCAATATTCGGAATGTGGTATTTGTCATCGATGGTTACCTCATTAAGTTCTCGATAATCAATGACAAGTCTCCACTTGGTTTTCCCACTGGCATCCATTTTTTTGGGAACTATCCAAATGGGTGAGGAATAAGGTGAATTACTATGACGAATTATACCATTATTCAGTAAGTCCTGAATCTGATTTTGGACTTCTTGTTTGTGGACGTATGTGTATCTATATGATTTAGTATAAATGGGAACATCATTTAAGATTCGAATTTCGTGTTTAAAAGCGTTTGTAATCGTTAGGTCTGAATTGTCTTGATAAAAAATGTCTTTATATTTTGTAATAAGTTTACCCAATAATTGGTTTTCTTCGCTGTTAGGGTGTTCAATACGGATTTGTTTTAGAACTTCTGATTTACGCTCAGTTTGTTCTATTATGTTAAAATTTTCATGATTAACTTCTTCTGTTATTATTGGCCCGATATAATTTGGTATAATGGTGCAATCTGATGCTTCCACTATAGCGTCTATTTCGAAATTCTGAACATTATAAATTCCTTCTTTTCTTATTAGGTTTCCGTCTAGGGATTCCTGTTCTTTAGCATACGCTAACCCTTCTTTTAAGCTGATGGGAATATTTAATGAAAATTGATTTTTATTTTGGAATTGCAAAGGAATAATATTCTCGTTTATAGTTAAAGTGTTTTCTTCATAGTTTATTATGGCCTTAAAGTTTTTTAGTATGTCGTTCCCTATTAAACCGTCGTATTGGTCATGAAATTTAAAAATAATAAATTCTACTAAATTTGATGGGTTTCCTAACTCTTCTGGTAATGGTATTCTGACTTTTTCTTTTATTTGTACGTTTCCTTTTATAGTTCGTATATAGATTGGATTAGTATTAATTTTCCATTTAGGATGGCAAATTCCGGGTTTCAAAATTGAATGTGTTGCTCTTGTATCTATTATTAGTTTTATTTGGCCTAATTTTCTTATAATCGTTATATATGGTAATTTACTATTGAGGCTGTTGATTGAAAATTTTCTGCAATTTCGTGTTTGTTAATGTCCATTGGTTCGGGAAGTAACTGGTTAGTGGTTTCGTTGGGAGGTTGCGTACGTTGATTATGTCGGTTAAAATTGTCTCTATTGTTATTATTTCTGTATTGATAGTTTTCCCTATTTTGTTGATACTGGTTCTGATTTTGATAACGATTTGGAGGATTATATCGTGGGTTTTGGTTAAAATTAGTGTCGGTTTTATAATGTGGTCTATTTTCGTGTACTTGTCTATAATAGTTTTCATTTCTGTAACGTGGTTTAGGTTCGTGTACTTGTCTGTTTTGATTGTGATAGGTGTCGGTTTTGTATTGTGGTTTATGTTCATGTATTTGTCGATGTCGATTGTTAATTGGTCGTTTTTCTATGTTTGGTCCTAGATAAGCGTATCCAGCTTCGAATAAGATGTTCATTGCTGTTTCTAAACTATTTGGGTTTCGGCACGTTAATATCGTTTTCATAGGTTCCGCTATTTTTGCTTTGAAAATGTTCAGAGCGGTTCATGCATTATTGGTTGCACAAGTATTGGCTGCTTCGCCATTTCCTAGTAGTATCACTGTTTTGTTATTTAGTCTTCTAAGTTTATTTTTAATTTCATTATAAAACTCTACACTATTTGTTTTAAAAGTGGTACTACGAAGTTCGTCAAAAAGTTCTTCGCAATTAAGTCTGTCACCGAAATTATTTTGTAAGAGTTCTTTAATTCGTGTCCAGTTATCTGCCTGACAATTTATTTCTATTGCCTCTCTAGCTCTACCTTTTAATTTACTTTTAATTAAATCTGAAAAAATGCCATTAGATAACTCGTCATACGTTTCTAGTGTTGGTTGGTAGATATGGTTGTGTACCCTATCTATCAAAGAAATAAAGTTATGTAGTTCTCTACCGTTTGAATACCCCATTGAATTCAGGAAGATTTGATAAATATTTCAAGGGATCAAATGATACTTGAGCCATTTTTAAATTTTGCACAAAAAATTTCAGAAAATGATTGATAACTATGATTTTTTTGTTGAGTAAATTTTGATTTTAATACAGACGGAAAAAAAAAAAATTTTAGTATCAGTTATTAAAAATAATAATATATTAGTTGAAAACAAATTTTTCAAAAAATAACACGATTGATAACTTAACAAACGAAATAATTATTGTTGAGATTAAGAAAAAATTCTATATAATGTTTACTGGTTAAAGTTCATACGATATGTCCGTTCTTTGTATTCCTCAATGAAGTTTGTTGTTTCCTCGTTGTCGATGTCCTCGGGTTCCGTCAGCTTTGCTCTCTCTCTTCCCAATGGAGTAAATGATGAGGTTGGTTCGGCTGGTTCTTCTGTCTCTAATACTTCCTTCTCTGGTAGCATGTAGATTTTTTTGTCACTTTTTTTTCTTCTCCGATCTTTCGGTTTAGTGCACAAAGTTCAAATAGTGAAGAAAAGTTTTCTATCTTTAGAAAAATTTTTTTTTTTTTAAATCTTGAAAATTTTTTCTATCTTTAGAAAAGTTTTTTTTTTTTTTTGAAATCTTGAAAAAATTTTTTCTATCTTTAGAAAAATTTTAAGTTTTTCAGGTTTTTGAAATCCGCGTTATACGTTAATACGTAGAAGGACACTGATAATAATTCAGGACTTGCGCGGATCCTGCCGACTGCGCCAGAAATGGAACTTATTTGGGATTGAATAAAATATTTTATTTTATCTTTTTAAAGTTTAAGTTTTATTTTTATTTCACTTATTTATTTAGTACACTTATTTGCTTATTTGAACCGAACTTAACTTTCACTTTATCTTTGACTGACTGGATGACTTTTTACTTCTCTCCTTGACTCTGATTGCTGTTGCCCTTTTATAGTTGAATTCTGTGCGCTGGCAGAGAAGAAAGCAGCGCTTTGTAATGCAAATTGTTTACTGCAGCAACTTTGTTGTGCAGTGAATTCTGAAGAAAGTATTTCGTAATTAGCAGTGCATCGATCGATCGATCGCTGCGTACAGTGCGTGACAGAATGATTATTAACTCTTAGGAGTTGTTTTGAAGAATATACTTTGTTGCTAAATAATTCCAGGAATTCTTTCGTAATGATTTTGTAAAGTTAAGTGGACAAACTGTTTCTTATTGATTCTTTGGAATTATTTCGTAACAGTTTTATAGGGTCATTAAAGTTTATTGAGCTATATGAACCAACACAAGGGAGTCGTGTGTTTAGTTTATATTAGGGGTTTTTACGGGGGAATATGGACTTACTTATAACATCGCATCTCAACAAAATTGAAAGCTCTTTCTCAAAAGCACAAAAGCTATCAGATCAGAACAAAATTTTTTTGATATTTTTCAACGTACCGAGTGAGATAAAATAATGGAAAGTTTAGGGGAAATACAAATTACACTAAGTTCGATGGTTTGTTGATTTCATCAATTCTTTTTTTCCTAAATTTGTATGCATTTACTTTTAAATATGATGACAATGCATTGCTGATTTCAGACTATAAACATGGTATCTTTTCATGCTGAAGCTTTTTCCAGCTTAGAACTGTTGTAATTGAAGAACTGAATGAATGAGAAAACACACTGCGAACGTTATAATGTTTATAATATATACATATAACCGTTTATTAATTATTAAAAAATTCTCTTGAACAAATTATAGCGTTTTCTATGACGACCAAGTAAGTCCCTGGATCTATTCAAGCTTACAGATGCAAGTGTCCCATATGTAAGGAGAATGCTACTCAAGAGCACATGATGAACTTCAGCTCTTAAGATGAAAGGGAGTATTCCCATATGAATATCGTGGGACGCATTGTTGAAAACAACAAAGATAAATATGAAGTTCTTTACTGATATTGACATGCACCTTTTTGTACAAAAAGTATTCTAGGTACCAATGTCCAACGTAGTACAAAACATTTGAAAGCAAACAATAAATATATGACGGGTACGATGAAAGTAAACCGTCAAAATATTTAACGTATTTGGGTGCCAATAATCTATGTGGTTGAACAATGTCACAATATTTACAATATTCGTTATTCGAATGGAATTTTGAAAGTAAGGGAAGGCGGTTAGGAGCCCGAGCACTAATTGACAAACCGAACTTTCACAGATTTACACATTTTACAGAAGATATGGTTGCTATTCAGATGTTTAGGGTCCCTACGGTTTACGGCAAATCTATATATTTAGGATTTGTTGTTCTCGAGTTATTAAAATTTAAAGGTACGAGTTTATTACAACTACTGAAACCCAAATTTGATAACTTGAGATTAAATTATACGGATTCCTTTATCTACATGATCGAGGGAAAGGATTTTTATGGGGATATTCGGAATGATATCGTATCTAGATTTGATATCTAAGCCTCTGTTAACATTTTTTTCTGTTAAATTAATATTACTAACATAATTGGTTAATACCAGACACATGGGCATTGACATAGGAAGCTTTAATAAATTTGGAATACGCTCTGAAATAAATGAAATACACTTTCAGATTCTTAATCAAGCGGTTCACTAGTAGAAGCAGAAGTAGATTTGAAGCTTAAGTTTGTGATGGCTGCATATTTGTATAGAAAACCAGTTCCAACTACCGTTCTTGAACTCCAGTATATGAAAATGAGTCGAGTTACCATCATGTTTTTCTGGAAACTATCATCTTGATGTCCAGCAGCTCATAGTTAAAATTAGTTCGGATTCAACGCATGAATTGTATTATTATATTCCGCCGGGCAGTAATGTTGATTTATATAAAATCTACAATCCAAATCTACAGTGGTTTTGGCTATTGGTTACCTTTCAATCTAACTATTTGTTGCGAGATTGAGCTTGTTCACAGTTTAACAGAATTTCAGCTTAAGCAAATCAATGGTATTTTAAACAAAGATAATAGACTTTGGGATCTTGTATTTGTAAATAATGAAATTCATGCGAATGTTAGCAGCCTATGTCGCTATTAGTTAGCTTCTTAACTACCGATTTCTTAAACAAAAATTTGATTACCTGATCAAGTTTTTGTGCCGGAACTACATTATATCACAGCATACGAAGACGCATCTCGGCCTGAGATGCTTTTTCACATTATGGTGTCGGAACAGCTGGGGGGGAAGATCAAATAATGTGTGAAGCTCCGAGAGAGCTCGATTTTTTTAACCCATTAATGGCCACACCCAGATCCCGTTGTGCGTCGGTCTTGAAATTCATCACATGCTAATATTAGTCTAAGAAACAAAACTCTGAAATTTCAAAAGAATATCTTACGCGATGTAGGCGTAGGTGAACGCATACGGAACTTTTAGTATAGGAAGAAAATTCGACAAATAAATATAATGATTACAATTTTAAAATAGTTTTTATTAACTTTATTATATTTAATTTTATTTCATTTTCATTTTATTTTATCCATTTATAAGTACAATTCTTTTGAAGTACACTGACTCAAGGTTAAGTAAATGAAGGTTCAATTTAAAACTAACTTAACTTTAAGTAAGACACAGAGGGAGGAAATTAAAAGGAATAATAAAGACCAAGATAGTTAAAAGCAGGAAAGAGAATAGTGTTTGAGAGTCAGTCGTCTAAAGGCACCCCCACCATTTACTCCTCTCAAGCATCTTGGCAAGGAGTTCCAGAGGCATATCACGTTGATGAAGAACAGGTGCGATGATATCAGCGACCCACATCTGGGTAGAATCAAGGTACGACTACATTGAGAGATGCAAAACCGTATTTTATCAAACAGATAGCGTGGTGTTTTTGTCATGATTATTTTATGTAGAAAAACACAATTTCTGAATTTTAGGTAACTAAAAATGTCACAACCTAAGATTGCAGTTTTATATTTAGAAGTATGGTCGAATTTATGCAAGCCAATTACATACCGTGTAGCATAGTTAAACGCCACCTGTATTTTGATTTGAAATGAGGAATCTAGATTGCTATACACTACATCAAAGTATGTCAGCACAGGTAGTATAAGTTGTATAACTAGCCTCCTCTTTATTTCAACTGGGGTGACAAAAGAAAACCACCTAAGGTTACGCAGTACAAAGTATATATTTCCTTAGAGCCGAGTTGACATGATCTACGCAAGTAAGGTGGGTATTTATAACAAACCCCAAGTTCGATATCTTAGACACAAAGTCAAGCCGATTAAGCCCTAAGCATAAGTGGGGGAAGTTATTCAGAGAAACTTTTACTCTGCAGATCGGGATATCATGTGACTTCCTGGCACTTAGCTCTAAGGAGTTAGTCCCAGCCCACTGGAAGATTCTATTGAGGTCCTCATTCATCATCCTCACCATACTGCCGATGGAAATAATAGGATGAGAGAGATAAAGTTGAATATCATCAGCATATGCAAAGATAGATGCATACTTAGATAATGAGAATGCCTTATTTATGTATAAAGAAAATAGTAGGGGGCCAAGAATGGATCCTTGAGGTACACGACTTTTGATACTTATATAGGCAGACGAACGATTTTTTACTCTTACTCCCTGTACCCGATTTGACAAGTAGCTTGTTATTAACCTAACCGCACTATCCTTAAATCCAAAGAGATTCTCCAATTTATTGCATAATAGAGAATGATTAACCCTATCAAAGGCCTTGGTAAAGTCCAACAAGCAAAGCAATGTAACCTCGCCTTCATCATATTCAGGTCTAATATCGTCAAGTATCTTTATCAACGCTGTAGCACAGCTATGGCCTTGCCTAAAGCCAGATTGATAGGGCGAAAGCAGACTTTTATCATCTAAATAAGCAACAATTTGCTTTGCCATGACCTTTTCACAAACCTTTGATAGCGGTTATAAGATACAAATTGTTCTAAAGTCATTATAACTGCTCGGCAGCGACGTTTTTGCTACTGGTAAGACGAGTGAGATTTTCCAAAGGTAAGGATATGTAGAAGACGCAGTATAAGAGTTTATGATTTGTGTAAGCGGGCAAATAATGTGCGGTAAAATAATCTTGAGAAACTGCAAGGATAATTGGGTATGGGGTGTGGAGAAGCTGGTGTTGCTGGCGGCACAGCAGAGGCGGCCAAAGGTTTTGTTGTCGGTAGCTGCTGTAAAGACCTGTGACTTACCTGACATAATCTTAAACGGCAGTAAATTGAAGTTTGTTTACAAAGCAAAAAATCTTGGCTTTGTCATTAACACTAAACTAACTTGCATAGACCACATAAGCTTAATTTTTAAAAAAATCTATATGAAACTGAGGCATCTAAGGAGATCTGCTTATTTCATCCCAATGACTACTAGGAAATTACTGGCTGTACAAATGATAATTCCTTTAATAACATACTCCGAAAATGTATACTGCAAACTTGATTACTCATCTAAACAAAGGCTTCAAGTAGCATTCAATAATGTTACTGTATGTATAATGTTCAATGTTCTGTATGTGTTCTGTATGTGTAATGTATAATGTTCAATGTGTAATTCAATTGATCTTCGCTAACTGCATTCGACTTGATGCTCATGAGGCTGGTTCCTACTTCGAACTCATTAACTGATATAAGATTTACAGAGCCACTAAAACCAGTCGTATGAGCAAAAAAGGAGTTTAGCTCATCGGGATCCAAATTGCAGTCCGCATTACTCCTGGCTGCAATTCCTAGGGTTTTCAGGTTTCTCCATATGATCTTAGAAGAAAGCCCGGGACTTAATTTTGCCATGAAAAATTTATAATACCTTCCCATTGCCTAGTGACAAGAACAGCATAGTTTCTTGTAATTCTAAACCTCTTCCAGTTACTTGTACTAGATTTTCTTTTCCAAAGCTTATGCAATTTATTCCGAGTGCGAATAGCGTTCTTAACAGCACTTGTGAACCAAGGACAGACAGAGTTCTTGGATTTGGAAATTCGCAAAGGGGCCATGACTATTAAAAATCTCATTATCACGGTAGTTAATCTTATTATTTTATCATTTACATTACTGTAGTACAAAATTTCATCAAATGAGATAAGGCGTATGGCGACTCCTCATTGCAGGTCCGGTTAAATGCATTTAATTTAAAGGAAAGAAAGAAAATTAGATCATGGTCGGAGATAAAGTTAATCTGATCAAACAGTAAAACTAGGCTAGGATCTGATACAATAAAATAGTCAAGTAGGCTAGGAATAGCGTTATTACAGGCACGAGTAGGCACGGTGTCATTAACTATAGCTAAACCAAGGTTCTCCAGCTTGGAACAGAACCCATTTCTAGCATGGTCATCACACAGTAGGTTAATATTAAAATCACCACAGAGAATCATATAATCATAATCAATAAGCTTCTCACTCAAGGAGGAAACTAGTGGATCAATGCTATTCACTTTGCTAGGATTATATGAGCAGGACAATAGGATCTTACAGTTATTGTTTTGAATGCAGAGATTCAAGAATTCAATTCCAGGGATCCTGTGGATCCATCTAGCAAGCAAGCATGTAGGTAGTTTCTGCAGTAGACCGCAACACCTCTTCCTCTCTTATCAGATCTGTCGTTTCTAAAGAGGTTAAAGTTCTGCATCCCGCAAGTTTCGGATATAATATCCACCAATGAGTCAGTGAATACGTGCTTAATGTAATATAGCTTCGCTATATCCAAGCTCCGAGCATTAAAGTGAACCACATTCAGCCCACGATGCCGATTGAACATTCACTTCAAAAGTGTATGTATTATGATATGCTGTTCTGGTTTCTGGTCTAAAAAAAGCATATTCACAATTTTTTCTTCATATCACAAAAACTGTGTTAACGCTTACGTATTAGGAGTAGGAATTAATAATTTTTTTTTGGCGGATTTTTTGGCTTGAAAATGGCATTTATTTGAATAACAAAATGAATGAGTACATTAAGCAATATATTGCCCATCGTTGGCTATGACTTCCTCCCATCTTCTGGGAAGTTTATTGATTCCTCGTTTGAAGAAGTCCGCATCTTTCGAGGCAATCCATTCATCAACCCATTTTCGCACTTCTTCAGCATTTCGAAAGCGTACATCTGCCAGGCTGATCTGCATTAATCGGAACAAATGGTAATCAGAAGGAGCAAGGTCTGGAGAGTACGGGGGGTGATCAAGATGATCCCAACCGACCCTATTTATTTTTTCTTTAACGATGTTTGCACGATGTGGTTTGGCATTGTCATCGTGGAACAAAACTTTGTGGTGTTTTCGAGCTATCAATGGTCGTTTTTCTTTCAGTTTCTTTGCCAGTTAGTTCAATTGGCGTCTGTAGCGATCAGCTGTAACCGTTTCATTTGGTTTTAACAGCTCGTAATACACCACACCTTTCTGATCCCACCAAATACACAGCATAAGCTTATTGAAATACTTATTGCATAACTTTGTTGTTTACACTTCAACGAAATGACACATACTGAAATTTTTAGCTTAATGACAGACAAAAACAAAGAAAATGGCCGCGGTGTGCTCTGATGCACATAACGCTAGTTACGCCATCTGTTATCTAAATCCGCATTATTAATTCCTACTCCTAATATGATAAAACATACGTCGAAATTCATTACTCTCCAAAAACGCATTACAAGTTAAATATATCACTACATTTTACATCTATTTTGTAGCTTAGACTTAAACATACATCCTTTTATTGTTTTGCTTTTACATGTTTTTTAATAATATTACTTACCACCGGTAATATTTCACTTAAAAAACACTGCACACTTGGCGCCATAAATTGTAAAAAACGAACTTGTAATGATTATGCAGCAGCTGCTTTAGCAAAAGCGGTCTTCTGTCTCTCGTATGCCGTTGAGAGCTGAAGCTTTAACGTTAAAGCTAATTTTTAAAAAAACTGTATATTTGCGAATGATATATCCATACGTTGTCATTAATGGGTTAAGGAAATCTCTTTCTGAAGTACACTGAAAAGACGTCAGCAATTATTTAAAAGAGCATTAACATTAATGGGAATTGAGGTTCGCCTAAATTATTTTCAAAAAACAAAAAGTTATTCTCCCATTCCTTATTAAACATTTTGCGCAGTGCATTCATAAAACAGCGTGGTGCGATACTAATGTCGGCGTGAAAAACGACGAGTCCTGCCGTGTATATCTTGTAATATGTTTGCTTAATTTTTTCAATCGGTTGTAAGGAAAGTAAAACTTTCCTCACAACTACGGGTGTAGAACTTGGCCTGCACCCCACCTGAGCTGCGCCCTTGAAAATCGCTTTCAAGGGATGCAGTAACCTTGAGTTGCGCGGTCCCAACTTAAGGTGGAATTAATTCTGCAAAGCAATTTGCAAACGCAGCAAAGCAATTTGCAAACGCAGCAAAGCAATTTGCAAACGCAGCAAAGCAATTTGCAAACGCAGCAAAGCAATTTGCAAACGCAGCAAAACAATTGCAAACCATCAAACTTTAAAACAAACGAAACGACGTCGAACCGCAAAACAATTGCAAACCATCAAACTTTAAAACGAGCGAAACAACGTCGAGCCGCAAGCAAACAAAACGACGTCGAACCGAAAACAAACGGCAAAGCATCAAACCTGGAAACAACATCGAACCGCACGCAACGAATCAACGTCGAACATCGAACATCAAACAACATCGAACGCAAACAAATCAAGCAACGTCGAACATCACGCTTAAATAGCTGGGAGTTAAGCAAAGCGAATAACAAGAACTAAAATACATAGCCGCAAGATCAACAACAAAAACAATAGCCGAATATCAAAATCGGAATTCCAAGAAAAAAACACAAACATAAGTACATAGCCACTGTTTTAACAACAAAAAAAAAAACATGCACGAAAGCGGGAAGACAGAAAACGACACACATCATAGAAAATTACACCAACTACCACAGGCAAGTTTACATTGAACAAATATATATTAATAAACTCGTTTTAGAGAAAAAAACAACAAGTGCATAGAACCCTGACAACAAATACACTAAGGGGATTAGCAGAATATTAGTGCAATAATACCAACGACAACAACAACACAGCAGAGAAGAAATTTACAACAAATACACAAAGGACCAGGAGAACACCATTCAAAGCACATAGAAATGCAGCAACGACAATTATACATAAACAGTGCAGCGACGAATACTGCGAGCCGGGAACCAAAAGGTGATCAGCGATCAAAATGTTCGCCAAACAACAACAAACATAAGTTTGGCAAACCAAACAACAACGTACACGTCAAAAAGAAACGACAGCCGCTACTACAACAAAGACACCGACAAGCAGAGTAAGTCAGGGCCACGCAAGGCCAAGGTCGAAGGTGCACTGACCCTGAGAACAACAAAAGGGTAGCCAAGTACCGCTACCCTTGGGATATAAAAGGAGCCGCCGACCAGGGCAAATTCACTTTCTTGGAGAACAGCGAACAGAGCGGTAAGTGAACTTTAAGCATTCAATCCCACCTAATCCTTGGCGTTAAACTTCCACGTGAACGTCCATATCCTCCTTAGAATCCTTGGCGCTAAACTTCCACGTGAGCGCCAAAATCAAACGTAGAATCCTTGATCATTGGCGCTAAACTTCCACGTGAGCACCAATATCAAACGTAGAATCCTTGATCCTGACGTTAAACTCCCACGTGAACGTCAGTATCAAACGTAGAAATCCTTGTTTCCGACGTTAAGCTACCACGCGTACGTCACACTTGATCGGTGATTTGCATCACACACAAAGACACGAATACACTACCACACATAATATAATACCAAAACATTGAATTTAATTTAATTACATTTATTTATTCACGCTAAGCCAATAACCGCGATAGTTAATCAAATTGAATGACCTAATAAAATAATTTAAAAACACCACTAATCGCAAGATAACGTTTTTTTTCCACAGAGTAGCTTAAGTAGATTTTCATATGTAAAATAGGATAAGAAATACTCGGTGTAAAAACATAAAGAAACAAATAAACAAACCCTTAAACGAAAATATACTGAATTATTATTTTCGGAGAACCCCTGGACATCCGCGGGTATATCCAGGCTAGAGAGGGGGAAAACCTCGTTACAAAATGGCGCCCGAGCAGGGACTCTAGAAAAGCGATAGTAGAAAAAAAAAAGAAACGAAAATTTGCAGGTACATCCAAAAACCGAAAAAAAAACACATCGAAGAAAAGCGAATAAGCGATAACAACGAAACAGTGAACCTAGATAAAACAAACAGTGAAAACTAATAATAAATATACAGGGACATTCGATAACCACGATTGAAATTTCGAATGTAACCAAGTACAAAACAAAAAAAAAAAAAAGTGCGGGGAAAAACAAAAAAAAAAAAAAGCCAATATACAGGGGCATTCGATAACAGCGATTGAAATTTCGAGCGTAACAAATTACAAAGAAAAAAATAATAACAAAGTGCGTGAAGAAAAGTGAGAATATACAGGGACATTCGATAATAAATATCCGAAATTTCGAACGTAACATAGTAACAAAAAAAAAAAAAAAAAAAAAACGTGAGTGAAACGAACAGCGGAAAAGTGAAGACGGAAAAAAATTTATAACGAAACGGTGCGGAAAAAAAAAAAAAAAAAAGATCCAACGGTGAACTGGACATTACGGAGTAACATCGGGAAAAAAAAAATCGAATATACCCATCGAAACCGCGAATATAAAGTTAGAGAAACGGCGGAGAAAAAAAAAAGAATCGAAACAGTGAAAACAAAATAAATCCAGTGTACCCAAAAAAAAAAAAAAACAAAAAAAAAAAAAGTAGAAAGACAGGAAAAGAACACTACGTCAAAATGGGTAAAAGTTGGATCTATAATGTGCCGAAAGAAAGCCTACAGGAAATTTTGCGGGAGTTCGGAATCGAACCTAACGGTACGGTGGATGATCTTCGCAAGCTACTCGGCGGGTTAACCACGTCGTTAGAATCAACGGACGAAATGATAGAGCGGTTAGACGAGTTAGAGGAGAAGTGGAGCCGGAGTGTGTCACCTGGATTGAGGCCGCCTCCAACCGGGTTGCAAGGAGCGGTGCCAAAATCAAACAAAGAAAGTGAGACAGAAACTCGCGACGGGAAAAACGCAAACGTAAGACTCGCGCGCGATTACGCGGGCGCGAGTGGTAGTCGAGTAACGACACGGGTACAGGACCACAGTAGCCGCAGTACGATGAGGTATCCCGATGTAATGGACGCCGTACGAAAGTGGTCGTGTAGATACGATGGAGCCAAGGACCCCATTAACTTCATCGAAAGGGTAGAAGAGCTCACCGAGGCATACGAGCTCCCGAAGGATTTGTTGCCACGAACTATGCCGGAGCTACTAAAAGAAAAGGCTCTGTGTTGGTTTAGGAACAACAACAAAGGTTGGATCAACTGGGAGTCTTTCAAGGGAGACTTCCTAAAATTCTTTCTGCCAACGAGGTACTTTGAAGAGCTTGAAGACAATATTAGAAAGCGGATTCAAGGTTCACGAGAGAAATTCAAGGACTACGTGCTGGCAATGCAGACGTTGATGCGACACGCGAACTACACAGAGGAACAGAGGCTGCAAAGAATCTATAGGAATTGCCAACGGGAGTACCTACTCTACATAAAAAGGACAGACTTTTCGACGTTGGAAGACCTAGTGTCGATGGCAGAAGACTTCGAGGGTATTCGCCAAGAACACGAACCCGCACGGACACCCCGAGAACCATGGAGGCAGAAGCCAGAACCACAAAGAATGATGTCGACTGTACAACCCGGAATCCCAAGGGACCCACGAACCGCTTGCAGGAGATGTGGCGAAAACGGCCATTTCCAACGAGATTGCCGCAAACCAAGGAAGCTGTTCTGTTGGGAATGTGGCAAAGAAGGTGTCCGAACCATCGAATGCTGCAAGAAATCACCGGGAAACGCACAGGGTGTCCAGCAGAGACGAGGACCGCTGGCACCGGAGAACCCAAATGCTCCTCGTACCCCACAAAATGCCTAGAGTCCAACAAAGAAAGGATCTCCGCCAAGGTAGTGCTGGGTAGAGAGCTCGTCACAGCTACCCTGGACACAGGAGCCTCCAGGAGTTTTGTCAGCGAGCTGGTCGCTAGAGAAATTACGGCAGAGGGCAAACGGTTGGAAGTTGATGTCAGCGTCAAAATGGCGGATGGCACGGTACGCGCAATCAAAGAAGCCGTTGAAGTGAGTATCCGGTTAGGAACAGCGGAATGCAGGATACCACTCCTGATACTCAGAGATGTCACCGACCATGTGATTCTGGGCTTGGATTTCCTGACAAACATTGGAGCCTCGATGAGCTGTGGAGGCGAAACAATAACGCTCGGTATGGAGGAGCCACCAAAGGAAGAACAAGCAACATGTTCCACCATCCGAACAACCAACAACACTAACCCAGAACTGGCAGCGGAAGAAAATACTATGGAGACGAGCAGAGAAACAGCAGAAAGCACACCAGAAAGGAAGATTGCCGAGCAAAACCCTGAACAGGATATAGAAAAGTTCTTACAAGAAGAACTGGGGAAATTCGAGTCATTGGAAGGACCCTCAAGAATCGCAACACACAAAATCGTGATGAAGGACGACCGACCAATAAAACAGAGGTATTACCCCAAAAATCCCACAATGCAAGCGGTAATCAACGCCGAAATAAATGAACTATTGGAAAAGGGTTGCATAGAACCCTCACGTGGTGAGTCGCCAAGGGATCCACACCGACCCCGACAAAGTGGCGGCCATTAAGGAGATGTCACCACCCACAAATGTAAAAGGAATTCGAAGATTTCTTGGAGTCGCATCGTGGTATCGACGGTTCGTACCGGACTTTGCCGATTTGGTAGTCCCACTCACCAGTCTCCTGAAAAAGGGTAAACGCTGGAATTGGACCGAAGAGCAACAACGAGCGTTCGAAGTGATGAAGCAGAAACTGACCGAGGCACCAGTACTGGCGTGTCCCGACTTTTCCAGAAGCTTCACACTACAAACGGACGCAAGCAACTATGGATTAGGTGCAGTACTCACGCAAGAAGGTGACAGCGGAGAAAGAGTCATTGCCTACGCAAGCCGACACTTGAACAAAGCCGAGCAGAATTACTCGGCAACCGAGAAAGAGTGTCTCGCCATCGTATGGGGCATCAGGAAAATGCGGCCGTACCTGGAGGGCTACAGATTCTGCGTCATCACTGATCATCTCTCGCTGAAGTGGTTAAATTCGTTAGAAAATCCTTCAGGCCGAATAGCACGATGGGCGCTCGAATTACAACAATACACTTTCGACGTAAAGTACCGGAAAGGTAAGTGGAACGTGGTCGCAGATACACTCTCGAGGCAACCCATAGAAAAACTCAACAAGGTGGCGACAAACGAGGAAAAATGCAACTGGACCGAAACGAAGATAGAGGAAGATTCAAACATCGAAGATTCAAGCAGAATCCGGAGAAATTCGCAGACTACACCATCGAGAATGGACAGTTGTACCGACATATCCCAGGGCAATCGAATGACGAGGATTGTGCCGCATGGAAACTCTGCGTACCAAAATACCTGCGAACTCGAGTACTCAAGGAGAATCACGACGAGCCGAGCGCCGGTCATCCAGGGATCAGGAAAACGGTGGCCAGGGTAAGCAACAAGTACTACTGGCCCGGCATGTTTCGGGACATCAGGAAACACGTGCGCTGTTGTGAATCGTGTCAAAAGTATAAGCCAGTGCAAGACAAAGTCGCGGGGAAGATGCTTACGCAGTTGCCCGACGAGCCCTGGACTATGGTCTGCGCGGACTTCATTGGACCTCTGCCCCGATCGAAACACGGAAACACGATGATCCTGGTATTCTTCGACAAGTTCTCAAAATGGACGGAGATAGTGCCATTACGACAAGCCACGACAGATAGCCTCAAGAAAGCGTTCCGAGAGAGAATCCTAGCGAGATACGGAGTTCCCAAGGTTCTCATCACGGACAACGGCGTCCAGTTCAATAGCGGGCAATTCCAACGATTCCTTCAGGACTTAGGAATCCGCCAACAATTTACCGCACCATATACCCCCCAGGAGAACCCAACGGAAAGAGCCAACCGGAACGTGAAGAGAATACTAGCGCAGGTAATAGACAACAAACAAACACAATGGGACGAGGTCATCCCAGAGATATCGTTAGCGATCAACACCATGACATCGGAGACGACAGGATTCAGCCCAGCTTTCCTCACCCAGGGTCGGGAACCCCGGCTTCCAAGGACAGTCTTCGACGAGGTCACCATAGGAACAGGAGCAGCGCCACAGAGCCCGGAGTACAAGGGGAACCGACTACAAGAGGTCTTCAAAATCGTGAGAAGGAATCTAGAAAGAGCATCGAAGGACCAAGCCAGACATTATAATCTGCGGCGGAGAAGCTGGAATCCTCAAGTTGGAACACTGGTTCTGGCCAAGACTCACCACTTGTCAAAAGCAATAGATAAATTCACAGCGAAGTTAGCGCCGAAATACGAAGGACCATACCGAATTACTAGATACATCTCACCAGTCATCGTCGAGCTGATTACTCCAGAGAATACAAAAAGCCGCACGGCACACATCCGGGACTTAAAGGAGTACCATCACGGGAACGACCAACCAAACACGACAACGACCGACGAACCCAATCAAAGTAGTTAACTGTTATATGTCACGTGTTGTTTTAGGTCGTGCTGTCCAAAGAAAGGTTAAACTTCCGGTCATAATGAATTTTCTCTTCCCCCACCATAGAAAGCAACGTACGACGAACAACAAGCAAGTGCACAACCAAACAACAACCAAACCCAACGACAACAAAACCAACCAACGGAAAAATGGCAGCCAACACTGACACCAAACAATGGTTCGAGCAGCTAGACGACCTGCTGATGACAGACGGAGCAGCAGAGACAAGGGTGGCCATCTTTGGTCCCCTCCGACGAGCGAGCGAGGAGCTGAAGGTAGACGCCGACCACAACCCCAAAGACCAAGATGCACCCCCGAAGGACGCAATAGCAGACGACATCGACAACAACGAGGCCTTTCTCACGTACCCACCAGGTCGTGGCGGAATAACGGTCCGGGTGGAGGACTATAGGCGCCTAGAAACCGGACAGTTTCTGAATGATGTGTTGGTAGAGTTTTACCTCCACGTCATAAAAGAAGAATTGGCAGCCGAGCGCATAAAGCCACGGATCCACCTCTTCAGCACCCATTTCTTTGACCGGGTAAGACAGCCTGGTACTGCACAAGAACGTCACGACAGGGTCCGGCGGTGGACCAAAGCAGTGGACCTATTTGAGAAGGACTACCTCATAGTGCCCATAAATGAAAACCAACACTGGTTCCTCGCCATCGTCTGCTTCCCAAGCATCCATGGACGCAGGATGATGGAGTGCCCCAAGGAAGACGGTACCTGGGGTGTGAAGGTAGCGTGTATCCTCCAGTTGGATTCCATCGACCCCGGACCACGGACTGAGATCGCCCAGGTGCTCCGCGAGTACCTACAGGAGGAATACAGGGCGCGTAGGCCCAATGACAGGCACCGAGCCTTCGATGAAGTGGAACTACCACTACGAGTGTTGAAGGTCCCGCAACAGCAAAATGGAACAGACTGCGGCATATTCCTGCTGAAATATGTCGAGAAGTTTCTGGCCGAGCCCTTTCTGGACTTCCGAAGCGGACACATACACCAACCAAACTGGTTCTCCCAAACAGAGGTGGGAGAAGAGAGGAAGGAGATGGCGAAGGCCATAAGGAGGCTAACGGCGACCCAGGGAGGCGGGAAGCGCAAGTTTCCCACACTAACGTTCGACGAGGAACTAATACCGAACAAGCGTGCAAAAACCCCGGAACCAGAGTCGACAGAGACTGTCACCAGTCCGCAGCAACCGGTTTATTTCGACCCCATCTCAGCGAGTTATTATGACGACCTCTGCGAAGACGTTCACAGGCACGGAATACCGGAGGAAATACTTGAACCAAAAAACATCGTCCCGTCAACTGTGGCGGTCGAGGAAGACGCCATTCCCCCAGTGTTGAAGTTCCAAGATATGGAGGAAATCGATTCGCAAAACGGGACCCTCATGAGTCAAGGACTCGTCGAAGAAATTCGTCAACGAGTCTCACGGTTCAAAAACCCAGAATTCCGGAGCAAGCGATCCCAGTTCCAGTACAACAACAACAACAGGGTAACCCTCACCAGAACCCGTATCACCATCATCACCGCGCCGGGAAGAAAGGGGGGGGTGTAAGGAAAGTAAAACTTTCCTCACAACTACGGGTGTAGAACTTGGCCTGCACCCCACCTGAGCTGCGCCCTTGAAAACCGCTTTCAAGGGATGCAGTAACCTTGAGTTGCGCGGTCCCAACTTAAGGTGGAATTAATTCTGCAAAGCAATTTGCAAACGCAGCAAAGCAATTTGCAAACGCAGCAAAGCAATTTGCAAACGCAGCAAAGCAATTTGCAAACGCAGCAAAGCAATTTGCAAACGCAGCAAAACAATTGCAAACCATCAAACTTTAAAACAAACGAAACGACGTCGAACCGCAAAACAATTGCAAACCATCAAACTTTAAAACGAGCGAAACAACGTCGAGCCGCAAGCAAACAAAACGACGTCGAACCGAAAACAAACGGCAAAGCATCAAACCTGGAAACAACATCGAACGGCACGCAACGAATCAACGTCGAACATCGAACATCAAACAACATCGAACGCAAACAAATCAAGCAACGTCGAACATCACGCTTAAATAGCTGGGAGTTAAGCAAAGCGAATAACAAGAACTAAAATACATAGCCGCAAGATCAACAACAAAAACAATAGCCGAATATCAAAATCGGAATTCCAAGAAAAAAACACAAACATAAGTACATAGCCACTGTTTTAACAACAAAAAAAAAACATGCACGAAAGCGGGAAGACAGAAAACGACACACATCATAGAAAATTACACCAACTACCACAGGCAAGTTTACATTGAACAAATATATATTAATAAACTCGTTTTAGAGAAAAAAACAACAAGTGCATAGAACCCTGACAACAAATACACTAAGGGGATTAGCAGAATATTAGTGCAATAATACCAACGACAACAACAACACAGCAGAGAAGAAATTTACAACAAATACACAAAGGACCAGGAGAACACCATTCAAAGCACATAGAAATGCAGCAACGACAATTATACATAAACAGTGCAGCGACGAATACTGCGAGCCGGGAACCAAAAGGTGATCAGCGATCAAAATGTTCGCCAAACAACAACAAACATAAGTTTGGCAAACCAAACAACAACGTACACGTCAAAAAGAAACGACAGCCGCTACTACAACAAAGACACCGACAAGCAGAGTAAGTCAGGGCCACGCAAGGCCAAGGTCGAAGGTGCACTGACCCTGAGAACAACAAAAGGGTAGCCAAGTACCGCTACCCTTGGGATATAAAAGGAGCCGCCGACCAGGGCAAATTCACTTTCTTGGAGAACAGCGAACAGAGCGGTAAGTGAACTTTAAGCATTCAATCCCACCTAATCCTTGGCGTTAAACTTCCACGTGAACGTCCATATCCTCCTTAGAATCCTTGGCGCTAAACTTCCACGTGAGCGCCAAAATCAAACGTAGAATCCTTGATCATTGGCGCTAAACTTCCACGTGAGCACCAATATCAAACGTAGAATCCTTGATCCTGACGTTAAACTCCCACGTGAACGTCAGTATCAAACGTAGAAATCCTTGTTTCCGACGTTAAGCTACCACGCGTACGTCACACTTGATCGGTGATTTGCATCACACACAAAGACACGAATACACTACCACACATAATATAATACCAAAACATTGAATTTAATTTAATTACATTTATTTATTCACGCTAAGCCAATAACCGCGATAGTTAATCAAATTGAATGACCTAATAAAATAATTTAAAAACACCACTAATCGCAAGATAACGTTTTTTTTCCACAGAGTAGCTTAAGTAGATTTTCATATGTAAAATAGGATAAGAAATACTCGGTGTAAAAACATAAAGAAACAAATAAACAAACCCTTAAACGAAAATATACTGAATTATTATTTTCGGAGAACCCCTGGACATCCGCGGGTATATCCAGGCTAGAGAGGGGGAAAACCTCGTTACACGGTCTATATAGCAAATTCTGTGATATGAGCTCATTAGCACATCACGGCTTGCAGCTAACGTATTCTCAGCTTGTAGATGCGCTAAAGCTATTAAATAAGCAGTCGTGAGTTGATGGCATTCCACCGATTATTTTCAGGCATTGTGTGGAATCGTTGTCTATTAGGGTACCAATGTGATGTACTTTATATCGATTTCTCTAAAGCATTATATGGGGTAAGCAGCAGTTTCTTGAAGGATAAACTTGAATTGTGTGGTTTCACTCTATTATGTTAATAGAGTGTACTCAAATCGTCAGGATTGATCATAGCGTGTCGGAAGCAATTATAGTAAAATCAGGAGTATCGTAGGGAAATAACCTCGGCCCTTTACTTTTAATTTTATTTGTTATTTAGTTACCGAATATTAATAAGTTTTCTCGTTGTCTTATGTTTGCAGACGACTAAAAATTTTGAATGATACTGATTCTCTCTTACTCCAAGAAGATTTGGGGAGATTGCTGTTATGGTGCACTAATAATCAATTAGTTCTTAATATATATTTTGGTTTAAACGTTATCCACTTCAATGCAAGAAGCTTAAATAATATCAAACATGACTACGTAAAAAATGTTTTTTAAAATTCATCTATTGACGCTATTTGTATATCTCAGACCTGGTTCAACGTCAGTGTCTGTGGCACAAGTGTTAATATACCTGGTTTAAAACTACATCGTCTGGATCGAATCAATAAACGTGGACGTGGCGTTGCAATTTATGTGAAAACTACATACAAAAAATACTGTACATACAATTCTGAGGTAATCTACTCCTCCAAAAACACTGTGGTTGAGTTCATATGTGTGAAAAGGAAAATTTGGCAACGATTAAAAAGTATTGGTATCGGGTCCAAAAATAAGTCCTTATGTACTCTCTCTCAGAATATTTTAATAGATCATTCCTTAATAGATCATTGCCCGATAACCATGATAGCTTTAGTGACACCTCTGATGATCGTGGTTTATTTAGTTTTAATAGCGTAACTGAAGCTGATATAATAAGGCGTATAAAATAAATAAACTTTATACTGCTGTTGGAGAGGATGGAATTTCAATAAAATTATTAAAATAACACTGCCATATATAATATCCCCCTTAACCGGAATTATTAATACTGTTTTCACATACCTAAGAATCCGTCCCAAAAAGTTTCTGCAGATTTTCGTCCAATCAGTATTTTGTCAGTCCTGTCTAAAATATGTGAGGCAATTATGGCATAGCCAATAAATGACTATATTTCGCAACACAATCTACTAAATCCGCTGCAATCTGGATTCCGGCATAGGCACAGTTGCTCCACAGCTTTGCTTAAAATACATAATTTACAATACACGCCAAGAATGTGATAATGATAGCATAACCTTGTTATGCCTTCTTGACTTTTCTAAAGCCATTGATAGCGTAAATCATGGAATTTTGTGTACAAGCAGTGATCTTTTTATAATTTTTCATACATGGCTACTACATTATTAAAGTCCTATCTCTCTGAGCTCTACCAGCGAGTTAAGGTTTCCGATGCCTACTCTGATTTCAAGCATGTGGGCTCAGGAGTCCCGCAAGGCTCTGTTCTTGGACCACTTTTGTTCTTCTTATTTTTTAATGACATTTTCTCTGTGGTGCGTAATGTGTCCATCCAGGCTTATGCTGACGACTTGCAGCTATATTTGTCGAATCGTGTCCGACTTATTGACTTGTGTCCCAGATTGAACGAAGATTTAGTTAAAATTGTTCGATGGTCTAATGATAATTATTTTAAATTAAATGCAGCTAAATCAATTATGTTACCAATATCTAAAAATCATATTGAGAGCTCTTGCATTCCTGTCATATATCTTGACAATTCTGCACTGCAGTTTGTAACTAAAATAACTAACCTGGGTATTTGTCTTAATTCTACATTTACTTGCACCGACCATGTAAACAAAATAGTCAGTAAATTGCATGCAGTACTCAGTACCTTGCGCTACTCTGCTGAATTCATTCCCGCCTATATTGGAAGAAAACTCGTCATGCAGCTAATTATAACTATCTTGACTTATTCCGAACTGATTTTCTGTAATCTTGACTCCACCTCGTGCCATAAAATTAACGTTTTGATAAACAATCTAACTATGTAGATATGTAGTTGGACTAAGGCGCTTCGATCACCTATCTCAACATAGAAACAAATTGCTCGGTGTAGTTATCAAAACTATATTAATATCCGTAACTGCGTATTCTTACATAGACTCATTCAAACCAAACTGCCTAGGTATTCCATAACCTCATAACTCCAAAATTGAATTATTTAACCTGTAAAAGATTGTTTTTCGTGAACATAGTTGGACTGAGGAATACATTGCCGAACACGGTAAAAAGCGGTGAAAACGCGGGAGTATTTCGAAGACTAATTACTCAGTATTTCTCAAGTTAGCACGAATTTGCAGCAATGCAGATTTAGCACTTTTTTCTCTATCTCTTTTCTATCTATCTCTTACACTGTTTTGCTATCTCCCTCATTCCTTTTCTATCTCTCTCACTCTCCTCTTTAGAGTAACAATTATTAGTAATTAATTAAGATATTATATAAATCCACTTGTAAATCTTGATACCGATTATTGTACTATTAAAGAGTTATAATCTTATTGTGTACACCCAATTTTCAATAAATAAATAAATAAAAATAAATAAAACAAAATATCTAAGTGTAGGCTTTTGAAATTATCCCGAAGCTCTGTTCCATTAACTTTTCAGTATAGAATTGGTGGTCAACATTTTAACATTATTATAGAAAAGAAGGATCTTAGACTTTTGTTTTATCATAAGTTTAGCGTTTCTAGCCATTATGAAAGTTGTTAGGTTTCATTCTTAAAAATTCAAAGGTATTCATAGATCCCTGTACCTTGAAAGCGTTATTTACATATATCGTGAGTTAGATCTAATTTGGAGTAGTGCAGAATTATCCGTATTATGGGATCCTTTATATGACGTGTCTATAACTAGAATAGATTGGTTGTAATTCATTATACACATTCATTTATATTAACATTCAGTCAGCTGTCGAATCGAATCATCCACGTCCACGCCTCACGAGAGCCTAAATCGATCTCTCCTTGAAATATTAAAGTCGCCCACAAACATATGTATATGTATATTCATATTCCAGGTATATATGGAATATATACACAAAAAAAATTCAAATAATTTCAGGAAACGTTATCAAATAACTGTTAAATTATTTTTAAAATTTAACAAACAAATACTCTCCGGACTGACAATAATTTTTAAAGCACGTTAGTTTAATTTGTCGATGAAATCGTGCATCTAAGACTATACAGCTTTTTATAGCATCGTTGACTTATCGCATCGTTGCATCGTTGAAAGTATGCACAGAAGTGGTAGTACACTGGTGAATTGTGAATCTAAACGGTCTAGAGTTCTAAAGATCAAAATATCTTTTATGTTATATATTTATTGAATATTTTACAATATATTCTATTCTGTAATCTTTCTAATATCATGGTTTATGTATATGTGTTTGTCATTGATATGTTTATAAAAAACGAGTTACATAAGAATTCGCCTCTTTTCAGTAGAGATACAATATGTACCAGACCGGTCCTTATTTCTTTTTTTTCGAATTCGTATGACGGCAAGCGCTAAAACCATTTTATTTGATCCTAAAAATACACAAAAAAAATTTGAGCTTGATTGGACAATTTTTAGCCGTGCCCCCGCCAACATTGAAATGTTTTTCCCCGGTTTTTCTTGAAATGTATCTGGCAGCCCTGTTGGTAAGTACTTATTGAAATGTGTGTGTGTGCGTTTGGCAAATGTGACACAAACTCTCTCTTTTTTTTGTGGCGGCCCAGTACTGTGTTGTTGTTGTGTAATACTAAAGTTGATCTTATACTAAATCGTTCATCAATTCGTCGAATGCGTCAGAAACATCGTGCAACAACAGCACAAAACATTGCAGCAAACTTTGATGTAAGTACTGTAATGTGTTTGTGTTTTTCCCTATGCTTCTTTTTTTATGTTTTGAGTATAAATTAAGAAACTTGAGTTTTTTTTTCCAGATTCCACGTAGTTTTGTTTTGCATTGGGATGGTACAATGTTACCAGAAATTAGTGGCAGGGAAAAAGTTGATCGCTTGCCAATCATAGTCTCATCTCAAGGTATCGATAAACTACTTGGCATTCCAAAGTTAAAATCTTCGAGTGGAAAAGAAATATCAGATGCCGTGTTTAATTCAATAAAAGAATATGAAATGCTTGATCGAGTTGAAATTATCTGCTTCGACACAACTGCTCATAATACAGGAGCACAAAACGGTGCTGCTGCTCTGCTTGAAGGAAAACTAGGTCGCGATTTATTATATTTTCCCTGCAGACACCATATTTACGAGTTGTTGATCCGTAAAGTGTTTGAAATTAGAGTGGCTACTACAGCCGGTCCAGAAGTGCTAATTTTTAATCGCTTTAGCAAATACTGGAATAATATTGACAAATTAAATTATAAGAGTTGTTTAGAAGATGAACACATTATTACAGTATTGACAGCTGAAGAACGTGGAACAATTTTAAATTACTGCCTAGATAACTTAAAACAAGCTCATAGCAGACGCGACTACAAAGAATTATTACAATTAGTTGTCAGTTTTCTTGGTGGTACGGTGCCGAATTTTAACACCTTTCGTATACCTGGTGCAACTTCTCATGCTCGATGGATGTCAAAATCTATTTATGCACTTAAAATGTATTTGTTTCGTAATGAATTCAATATGACCAAACAAGCGCTAAACGGTATACGTAGTGTCTGTCTGTTTATAGTTCGTATTTATGTAAAAGCCTGGTTTGGATGCACTAAAGCAATTGAAGCACCAAATCAAGACCTAAATTTAATTAAAAATATTATAGCTTATCCTGAAAGGGATATAGCTCTTGCTTTGCTACAAAAAATAAGCAATCATTTGTGGTATTTGTCGGAAGAAGCAGTCGGTCTTTCATTCTTCGATCCTAATGTAAGTGTTGCAATTAAAAAAAAAATGGTTCAGGCAATTAATGTTAAAGCAAATACAGAAAAATGCAAGCGAATAATAACTAATCCAACAAATATCGACACATTTGCGCAAAAAGATTTAAGCGATTTTGTAAATTCCAATACACACGCGTTCTTTGATCGCTTAGAAATTTCAAAAGAATTTTTGCAAGTCGATCCGTCGGATTGGAATGAAAGATTTGACTACGCTCAGGGATCACAAATTTGTAAAAACTTATCTGTAGTAAATGATGCAGCTGAAAGAGGCGCCAAATTCATTACAGATTATAATAATAAATTAACCCACAATGAAGAGGAGAAACAATTCCTTTTTCAAGTGGTTAAAGAATATAACATGAATTATCCCACTTTTAAAAAGACTTCACTATTAAATTAAAATAATATTAATGTTACTATGAGTATGTAATTAATAAAAATATTTCAGTTTATTCTTACTTTTCAAATAAATGCAAATAAAATAAAAAAATATATTTTTTTTTGCCTTATTTCTCATAATAAAAACAAAAAGGTGCTTGGGGCACGGCTAAAAATTATCCAATCGTTGTCAAATTTTTTTTTATGCTTTGTGAGACTAAAACGAATATTTTTAGCGCTTGCCGTAACATATATTCGAGAAAATAAATTTGTCCATATAAATAAGGACCGGTCTAATATGTACTTATCTCTGTTATCTCATTAAGTAGCAAAATTCATTGTATGCTATAGAATAAAGTTTTTATTATCCTACAAGAATTATTAGTGTGAACAGATAATTTTCACGGATGTGGCTATCGCTATTTCATGAATTTATTTCTTGCCTCGCACTATTTGATTCTTATTCTGTCGTAATTGCTTTTTGATCAAAGTCCGGCTTCGTTTGATCCGGTTCAAGCGTTAAACAGTCTGCAAAATAATGTTCCATCGAAGAATAAACGTGCTCTAGAACGCCGGAAAGATCATGGTCCTCATCTGCGTACGTCTATTGAAATGTATGTATTAAGAAATTGTAGAATAGATCTTATAGATTAAACCTGATATCTGTAAAGAATATTCGCATCGGAAAGCGATTTTGCCAGTTGCACCCCATGAATGTATGGAGCCGTGGAATCAGCCAAACCATGTATAAGAAAAAACGAATGTGACTTTATCAAATTTGCTCTTTGAGTTGCATCTGCTTCAACGTAGCCCTTGTAGTTCTCGGCTGGAAGCCCCAAAATACGTTCGGTGAAAGCAGAATCTATTAAGTAATACCTGACAATATAAATAACACTAAAATGAATTACTGAGTTACTTACTGTAAAATAACCAGTCAGCAATGGGCGAAATAGCAATTCCACATTTGAAGACACTTTGTTGAGTACCCAGTACCATGGACGTCACGTATCCACCATAGCCCCAACCCCATATTCCTACCCTGGTTTCGTCTAAATAGCTTATTGTATCTAGGAGATATCTGAAGGTGGAAATCGCAAGCATTATTTTATCAGTATCATCAAATTAATAAATTTCATTTTCATTTGTTCATACCGTAGTGTTCACATCATAAAAATACAATTCTTTAAGGTTACTTTATAAGATATAGTAAGAAACTTTTAGGTATAAATTAAAATTACAACTGAAATTTGCAGCTTAAACTCACCCAACCTCATTATTAGCTTTAACCAAAGAGGTAATGCATTCCCCACTCTGAGGGTATTGACGAAGAACAAAGGTGACGTAATCAGTGAACTGTTTCTTGGTGTTATAAATACACAGCTTCTTTGAGGTCTACGAAATTACAATTTTTAATATATTATAAAATAGATAACCAGGCGTTTTTTTTAATTAGTCTAGACAGGTACAGGATGTTTCTGGCTTTTGTTTTCTGGCTTGATGTTTCTAAGATAACACATTAAATCACAGCCAAGGATCGCTGTTTTGAATGACGACAAGCGATCAAACTTACGTAAACCAAACACATAACGTGTGACGTAGTTAAATGATAGCTCTAATTCTAGCTGTGATGAGGAGTCCATCTCACTGTATACCAATTTAGAGTATGGGATTAAGGGGGGAAGCATTCGTTTAATGTGCAGTGCAAGCATTCGTCTGCTGTGAATAGAAGTAGCACTGGCAGACCTTCTTAGGTTGCGTAGCCAGTGATATATCTTACTAACCCTGTAGTTGACGTGGTCGACACAAGAAAGTTTCTGAACAAAACATTTTTGATCACAATTATGCACTTTTCTGACTATAGAAGATTCAGATGAATAAAATTCTTTTAAAATACACAAGTATAATATTAGGCGTTCTTTTACCACAACTCAGGTAACAGGATTCTAGGTAAAAGACCGAAATTTACTGGTGCAGGTAGTAATAACAGAAAATTTTGAATTTGCTTAAACCATAATAAAACTCATTAAAAAAGTATAAACATTCCATTTTTTTACGGAAAATGTTTATAACGTGTAGTTCAACAATTAGTGAAGTATTATAACCGCGGTACAAATAAGTTTCCGCGGTTTGTCAAAAGATGGCCCCACCAGAAGGTTATGGAGAAATTGTCAGATGTAAAACGTAATATCCCAAGTTTCGTCATCCGGCAACACCATAACCTTAAAGTACTAGTGATTCTGTATCAGCATCACGTAATTTTTTTCCTGCAAAAATGTCAAGTTTTGTGCCGAATAAGCATCATTTGCGGGAACTTTTGATTTACTTCTTTAATTTGAAAAAATCTGCAGCTGAGGCGCATCGATTGCTTCTAGAAGCATATGGTGAAGCTGCTTTAAGTGAGAGAAGTTGTCAGGAATGGTTTCAAAAGTTTAAGAACGGTGAGTTTGACGTGAAGGACAAAGAACGCAGTGGAAGGTGTCGTGTATTATGAATTGTATTAGCGAAACCATTACTGGAGCTCTCTACCGAACAATTGATGAGATTGAGTCGGGCACTTAAGGAAAAACGCGCCCATTACTACTCCAGACACGACAAAATTATTCTTTTACACGATAATGCTCGTCCACATGTTGCGGCGCCAGTAAAAACATACTTGGAAACACTCAACTGGGAAGTTTTACCCCACCCGCCGTATTCACTAGACTTAGCCCCTTCTGATTATCACCTGTTCCGTTCGATGGCACATGGTCTGTCTGAGCAGCGCTTCACATCATATGAAGACACTAAAAATTGGGTAGATTTGTGGATAGCGTCAAAAGATGAAGAGTTTTTTCGAAGGGGTATCCGAATGTTGCCAGAAAGATGGGGAAAAGTAGTAGCAAATGATGGAAAATACTTTGAATAAAACTTAATGTACTGTTCCTTCACAATAAATTCCTAACTTTTTATAAAAAACCGCGGAAACTTATTTGTACACCAACAACACCAAAAAACAATCAGCTGTCAAAACAAAACTAAATACAGTATCGCACTGAAATTTGGCATGTCTGCCTAAATATGAACGCACTTCAAGGCACCATAACCTTTGTCACCGCTTGCAGTAGCAGCGCATTCTGGCGGTCAAGGAGGTTACTTTGCAATCCGCCCTCGTAGAACTCCAATCAATAGAAAGCAGTGTGCTCATCAAAACGGCGTAATTTGTTGTCTTGAGTTATTTTCACGGATTTAATTTTGTAACTATCATCCGAGAACAGTTTATCAGAAAGTTTATTATACAACAATGGTGAGTATCGTAAATTTCATCATTTGAATTCGGTGGAATGTACGAACTAATAATGTACGAGCTAATATATGAATGTGCATTGTACATATATGGATAGGCTATTTATTTTAATGTGAACACAGCAAAAATCCGACAAATCAAACCGATAGCATCGTCCATGATTTCCTCCTTCGAGAAAATATTAGATTGCACAGCAATCAGGACTCCACCACCTCTAATTAATCTTGTTTGTCTTGTGTAATCTTAATTGTCTTTTCTATAGACAACGAAGATATTAGAAAATATTTCAGAATTTAAAATTCCTGATTTAAGCCAGGTTTCCGTAAATGCGATGTATTCAACATCAACACGATTTTTCGATTCGATGTGTCGCAGCGAATAGACGTGTTGTGAGTTCTCCTGAGCGATATTATTTTGAACCAAGTGTTGGCTTTCTGATACGTGCCTAATATAAACATTGTTGTGCTAGACATTTACCACATTAAAATTCTGACAAAGTGCAGTGTTTTGGCTTTTCATTTAATGCTAAATATAGCGTAATTTTATTTTTTAATAAAAATTGACATCAAGCCATAAATCGAATAAAATTACCGACAAGTACATACTAGTTTTTTGGAGAAAAACACCAACAAAGTCACAAAACCGGTTTTCCCGTTACTTGTGTACTCTTAATATTCAGTATAATGGTTAAGGAGCTGCGGTCGGGAAATGCGTCTAATCTCTCTGAGAATGTTGCCACACAAAAACAAAATTGCACTCCCAATACAAAAGAGCAACAAAACAGCTCCCCGAACTTAAAGAGTCAATCTACTGCTCTCACGTTATCCGTGTTGTCATCAGAGCTAACCAAGCACACTGAAGTTATTATGAAGAGTGTAAGTTCCGAAATATGTGTACTACGCAAAGACCTACACAAGCAGGTAACCCTTATAGACAAAAAATTCTCAAGCCTGGAAGAATCTCTTAATGATTTGAAGTCACGAGTAGTGGATAATGAGCAGCGGTCGTCTGATCATCTGAGCAATTGTAATGCTGAGGTAGTTAAATTACGAGAGCAGTTAGCGACTTTAGGCTCACGTTGCGATAGCCTTGAACAAAGTCATTTATCTACCGACGCTATTTTATTCGGTGTTCCACACTTGGAGGATGAAAACGTGATGACGTATTTTCTTCGACTTTGTGACTCAATCAACTGCAAACCACCCGCCGCAAATTCAATTTTTCGGTCTCGCAGGCATGACAATAATAAAACCATAGACTCGCCGATAATTATTAAATTTAAATCTGGCTACGAAAGGAACCTTGTTTTGAAAGCTGCTTTCGAATTTCGCAAGAAAATGAACAGACCACTATCCCTCAGAGAAGTCGGGCTCGAGTCGGACACATTCATATACGTGAATGAAAGCTTATCAAGGAAAAATCGTTCCCTTTTACAACTGGCTTATCGGATGAAGCGTCTAGGTCAAATCCATAGCGCCTTTGCTAGAAACAGTGCTATAACGATTACTCTTCAACCAAACGGTAAAGCAATCAAGGTTACTGATGAAGCCGCACTACTTAGACTCGTTAATGGACCTGCTGTCGCTTAAGGAGACTCTACATAATTTCATTCAATCTTTACATCTTTTTTTTTATTGCTTATAAATAAACAAATATCATTAGCATTGCTACTTTATATCTCTTCTGTTTCAGTTTTTGCTCCTCTGCAGCTCTTATCCTCTTACCTAACATTCTTTCATCTTACCGCTATAATTCTTTAATTCAACCTACTTTCCCACTTAACCTATTTTACACTGGTGAAAATTCAACCTGCTTTCCTACTTAACCCATTCTCCACTTGTGAAAATTTTTCCGTTTCCTATATAAGCTCATTTGTATCGAGGCACTATGAGTTGCGCTCTTCCAGCCTCTGCCAACGTCAGAACCTTACTTAATCTAATGTGTAAGCAAAATTGCGGTTTAAATATCTGTCATTTAAACGCCCAGAGCCTTAAGAATAAAATTGATGAGCTTCGGTATATTTTTGACAGCTGTTCGATGGACATTTTATGTCTGTCCGAAAGTTGGTTTAAGCCCGAAATGCCCAATAATCTTTTTGAGCTTAATGGCTACAAGTTAGTGCGCGCCGATAGACATATTAAGACAGGAGGAGGAGTGTGTATGTATGTAAGAAACGAGCTTAATTTTCGTGTCATAAAGCGTTCTACTCAAAGTGACCCTTTTGAGTTCATTTTCGTTGAACTCTTGTTTGAAGCCGATAAATTTCTAGTGGGTTGCGTTTATTTAGCGCCTCAGCTAACGGGTGATTCTCTAATCAGAGATTTACTGGAGGAGTTGGCACTACATTCAAATATTGTATTATGCGGAGATCTCAACATCAATATTTTAAACAATAACAATACACATTTTGTTGATATGGTTCATGGTTTTAACCTCCAAATAGTTAATCAATCTATCGCTACTCATATAAAACCTGGGTGTATGTCATCCCTGCTAGACATCTTCTTAGTCTCCGATTCAAACCTGGTACGAAGTTACGATCAACTGTCAGTACCTGCGTTTTCGTTTCATGACCTCATTTTCCTTTCACTTAACTTAACTCCATCATATCCCACCGATGAAAGGGTTAAGCGCCTTCCTGTTTTCTCTAAAATTAATTTAAACACCCTGTTTGATGAGTGCGCATGTCTAGATTGGAGCCCGGTATATACCACCAATGATAGTAATGTGCAAATAGAATATTTTACATATGTACTAAATTATCTGGCTGCTCGCCATATACCTATGAAAATAAAACGGGTTACATCCTTGAAATGCACTTGGCTAACGCGTGAGATCAAGTTATTAATGGAAAAACGTGACGTGCTCTATTCAAGATGGAAAAGATATAAGTGCTCGATGCTATTTGATGATTTTAAGCGAGCTCGTAACAGAGTCACTTTTCTTATTCGCAGAAATAAGACGTCTTTTTTCGGTAGTAGATTTGCCTCGCTTAAATCAAGCACTTCTTTTTGGAGATGCATTCGTCAAATCGGTATTGGGAATAATACAACCTCCCTCGATGCAAGCACAGATCTAGATGAACTTAATAAAAAATTTGTTCAACCGGTCTCCTCCATAGTACCTTCCGTAATCACTCACCCCTTTGAACCCCCTGCGGTCACCGGATTTACATTGCGTAGCGTTGATTCAGTTGATGTCGGATTAGCGATCCTGGACATTAAATCCTGTGCGGTAGGTGACGACGGCATTCATCCCAATTTTCTCAAACTACTTCTCCCTTGTATTATTCAGCACATAACACATATTTTCAACACAGTCATTATGAGCTCTCTTTATCCCTCCGCCTGGAAACTTTCTAAAATTATTCCACTTCCTAAACCTCCGATGAGGAACACTGTACAATATCGTCCAATCGCTATACTCCCCTTCCTGAGTAAAGCTTTTGAATCTATCATAAGTTCGCAAATGAAACTCTATCTTGATGATAAAAGATTTATCTCTAGGCATCAATCAGGTTTCAGAGCTAAGCACAGCTGCACAACTGCCTTAATTAAGGTGTGTGAAGATATCAGAGCTGGTTTGGATAGTGATATGGTTGGTCTTATTGCGTTCTTAGATTTCTCGAAGGCGTTTGACTGCATCAATCACAACATTCTTGTAGACAAACTCAAATCCCAATTTTCTGCCGATGGCACATTTTGTAATCTCATGTCGTCGTATCTTGCGGATCGCTATCAATATGTTTGGACCAAACACGCATGCTCCTCAACGGTTTTAGTGCCCTCTGGTGTTCCACAAGGATCAATTTTGGGGCCGCTGCTCTTTTCCATATTCATAAATGATATCGTTAGATGCATATCTCATTGTGAATATCATATTTACGCTGACGATCTTCAAATTTATAAATTATGCCACAAATCGCAAATTAATCAGGCGGTGCAAGCAATGAATTCAGATTTGAATGCCATTACTGAATGGTCATCGTTAAACGGACTAAACCTCAACCCTCTTAAATCCAAAGCAATGCTAATAAATAGATCCCGCGTGAAAGTTAATCCTTTTCCTTTATTACTGAATGGTGTTGCAATTGAGTACGTGGACTCCATAAAAAACCTAGGTGTTTTTCTTAATAGTGACTTTACCTGGAGTACCCATGTCAACTGGATCGCTTCCAGAATTTATGCTGCGCTGAGGGGAATGTCTCCTACAAGGATGTATCTCCCAGTCAACGTAAAATTAAAACTCGTGAAATCTTTTATTATTCCAATTATCATATATGGTTGCAAGCTTTTCTCCAATCTTGACTACGATTCAAATAGAAAATTACTGGTGGCATTCAATAATTGTGCTAGATTCATATTTAATATCGATCGGCGTACTCACATCTCTGGTTATGCATCTCAAATTATCGGTATTTCGCTGAATGGGCTCTTAAATCATCGGACCCTACTCATGTTTCACAAAATAATCCTTAGTAAAGAGCCTGGCTATCTATTTGATTATATACGACTCGCTAGGTCTTGCAGGACGGCTCATGTCATTATTCCTCGTTGTAAATTTCTAACTACTTCCCGGCACTTCTTTGTATATGCGGCGCGCCTGTGGAATAGCCTACCCGCTTATATAAGACAGGCTGAGGTCAGCTCCTTCAGGGGGCTTTGTTTTAAATTCTTTGCGGAAATTGAATCGAACGAACACATCGTTTCAGCTTCTTAATCCTTTCTATTTTCCATCTATTCCCAATCTTCCAGCTCTTACTCTTTTTTCTTTATCTACTTTTCTTTTACTTCTTGCTCTTTTTCTTCCTCTTTCTTCTAATCATCTGTCTAGGGTAATTTTTAATGATTGCAAGTTTATTAATTGTAATAAGATAATTTGTAAGATTCCGTTTGTACATATTTAATAAGCATTAGCTTACTTGTACATTTATATTTGATACGAAATAAATAAATAAATAAACACTTTTTATAAAACTATCAATAATCTTTGAATTAATTCCTCAAACATATTGGTATAAAATTTTAGTAGGAAAATTATTTAGCTTTTTGTAGCTGCATCGCGTCTTTGTAAAATTTTGTTGTTTTTCTTGCCAATTTGTACAAATAGTGAAAAAATGCCTCTCTGCTTTTAAACACACTTTCACATAACGATACTTAACATATCCAAGAGAATTTCAACCAAAAAAGGTGTTGCCAGAGAAGTATATAATGCCAGTTATTTTGTTATAAAATTTTACCCATTTTAGACCAAAAATGACAAATAAAGGCCGCATTAAAGCCAAAGTACAAAAACGCAAAACTTAGAAGTTACTGCTACAGTAAGAAATGTTAACTTTGAAATGATGTCATAACTAACTTTGCAAAGTTTACAGTTATTTTTTTATATATATATATTACTTTTTAAATTGCATATTCATTTTTATGGAATTACCACTTTGGTTTTTTTGTACTTTTGGCCGCTCGCGTTACACTGTGTGACCCCTAATACTGTGTGTTATAAATTGTAAAACAAACTTAATATGTATATACTTTCAATCGGGTGTAGGGTTTTAAAAACTATATTTGAAAATAAGATTTTACATTTCGATTTTGTAAAAGGGCTGAGTGTCTATTTCAATTCAATTTTCAATTTTTTCCCTCTCAAAATATTATGAACTTGTCCATATTTTATCTGCTTACAAGTTGATCTTTGCATACTTACCTCAAGACGGAAATTTGATCCTGCACCTCCACACCGCCTAAATGTCTATACAATGACTTCTTACTTTGTCCTTTTGCTCCTCTTACATCTAACCTTATGTAAATAACATCATTTCTGGAAGACATATATGTTCCCCAATGTATTTGGAATTTCTCAGAAACAGATTCTGATCCAGGTCGTCCATTTCTGAATAAAATAAATAATTAAAATATGTATTTGTTCACAAAATTTTGATTTAATTACACTTGAACGATCACAGGAAATGCTGCGTCTCTAAGTTCTTCCCGCCAACTTGGGGGTAACAATAATTGCACTTGTGCACGACTGCCATGAGGCAATGGAATTTCAAATGATCTTTGTGTTGGAAGAGCTAATTTTTGTAAACGATCCGTAAAGTAAGGACGAGTATCATAAAGAATTTTCATCAAACTGTGTGTTTTAGCCGAATGAACTCCAGAAACTGGAAGACCTGGTCCTTGGCATTCCAATATATAAAACTCAATGTCCAATTGAGTAGCTATTGAAGACCAAGGAGTAATAAATCCATCGAAATGGGAGCAGTTGACATAGTAGTAACGACTACTCCAAAGAGCCTCCCCTAAATCACAGGTTATACACTGAGGTTCAGTTCTACGTACAAAAGTATACCAAAGCATATTGAAATACCTTTAAATCATTAATTATTTACCTTCTTACATCATCATTTATGGGGTCTTTTACCACATACAAATGTTTCTGGCCAGGTTTTTTATTCTGAGTACCTAAGTAATATACAAGATGATCAACTGTATCCCAACACAAAATTTTTAAAACCTAAAATTAAAAAAGATTTATGGTAAATACATGCCCCAATATAATACAATGTAGTCTTATTCAAGCTAAATTATAATCAGAATCAATGTGCCTAAAGAGGCACACCGGAATCATGTAAACCTTAGAATCCCTGGCCAAGTTAACTTAAAGTGTCTATGCCCCACCAATGCTCCTGTGGAAGGAAAACCTAAATATAGGTCTATTTTTCCCAATTATATTAATTTGTTCCATTAGACTATAACCTCAACCAAAATAGAAGATTGCAGATGTAACGAACGCGTACGAATACGTTCGTAAGATAAGGATTGTGTCAGACTACCCAAATTGAGTAAAGGTAACTGATCGAATTTGGACGAAACATTCTGACGAACGTAGGTTTCCGGAAGAACCGTACAGCATACGGATCTATTCGCCATCAACTACGTGTATGGATCTACTCGCCATCAACTTGTTCTTCTTTGATGTTTTTTATGCGAAACGTTAAAAATTATATAGCGGCCTGCGTAGACAATCTGCATTATAGGGGGGCTCCAAGGCCACTAAAATACTATGGGGGAAATCCAAACGTGGTCCAAACTAGGAAACTTCTATTCAGAATTAAATGTAAACTGAGAACAATTATAAGCATCCTGACAGGACACAATGAACTCAGAGGCCACCTACGGAACTACGTAGTCTGGAATATAACACATGCAGTTCCTGTACGGAAAACCCAGAAAACCCTGCCTTTTGCAGGTTAAGGCCATAATAACTACCCTTGAGGAAGTTGGCCGCAAAGGCTGGAATGCCATAAAGATCTTCGTGCTAGGGACGGTGTTCTTTGAGTAAATAGAACAGCTGCACTCTTTTACCCTATATTACCTCCTCCATTCCACGTTCATGGATGTTCAATGCAATATTACACGGTTTCAAAGTAGGTTACTTCAGTTTTATTAGAATTTCAGTTTTATAGAAAAATGGGCGTGCCCGTTGATAAATTTTGCCCATTTTCAATCCCGAAAACGCTACGAAACAAAAAGTTATACACATTTTAAGGAGCGATAAAACGGGTATCATGTTTCTATATCGCTCTTCTTTGACCGTAACGCTATTTCCAACTTCAACTTGAAAGAATAATGCCATTATCCCGAAACCAGACTTCTATGATTAAGTGTGGGTTTTCTGAGCCCCAAATATGGCAATTTTTTTTACGTACATAACCGCCGAGATGAAGATCCTCCTCATCTGAGAAGATGATTTTTAAGCAAAATCAATGTCATTTTCCAGACGATCTAAAGCCCAAACAGAGAATCAATAACAAAGCGGATGGTCGAGTTACTTCAATGGCTGAGTATGTTGAACCTTATAAGCGAATAATCCGATGTTTTTATGCAGAATTCTCGTCAAGCTAGTTCGTTCCATATCTGAGATCTATTGGGAGTTGAATACTGGGGACATTCCCGACTGAGAATGCTGGACGATCACGAGAATAACTTATGCTATCAATAAGCATGCCAATCTCAAGAACTTTCTTGACAAACTTGTGGACAGCCGGGAGAGGTGCAACAAATTTTTTCTCAAAACTCGCATTGTTCCCGCAAAATAAGTTTTCAGTATTTCCCAACATTCTTTAAGTGTAAATCGATTTATTTCGGACTGCTGTCTGTGACACTAAATAATTGTCAGAAGTTTTAAGCATTAAGCATGTTGCCATAAGCAAATAACATGTAATTTAAAAAAAAACAGCCGATGGTCTATCCTCCATATAATTTTCTATACCACCCATTCTTCTACGAAAATGGAAAGGAAAATTTAATATAGGCTTACCTTCCTTTATAGGGTACAAAAATGCTTCATTTTCTGGGAACTTTAATTCTTGCGTATGCTTGCGTTAACTTCAAACTCTTAGAGAAACAATCATTAATAGATTCCAAAAACTTTTGATTGCACTGAACTTTTTGTAGTCAAAATTTGAATTCATTTTTTTCTCTTTTTATTAAAAAAAAATATTGAACAGGTGTTTAATAATTAAGCGCTTTAATTTACCAAATCAAATTAATTGCTCACACAAATCATAATTGTCTTCCAAACTCATTAATATAAAATAATAAACTTGAACAAAATCAAACTTGAATAAATTACCTCATAACGTCCATGGGAGATAACAGAAATTCTTTGGTGCGTTATTGTTACATGCTTTATATGAGTAAAATGCTCCGTTCCTGATTCCTGTATACTAGCTAAGATTAGGAAACTATTGCCATCTGGAGCAAAAATTGGATGAGGCAGAATATCAAGCCACTCGTTTTCTGGTGCACGTTCGGAGTGTATCTATAGCATATTGGGAAAAATAAACTTACAAAAAATTAAGAAATTGTAAAATTAAAATTCTACCTCTGAGCATTTCCAATTTTTATCGGCGAAACATGTGGCTATAATACTATAGTTTTGCGATCTCGTCATATAAACAACTGAAATCTGTTGGTTTTTGTTCGATACCCAACTTGTTGATGTCAAGTAGAAATCTCTAAAAATTAAATTTTACTTAAACCAGATATTCAAATGCTGAATTGAGCTGCGAAATGAACCCGTAATTATAAAAGTGGTATAAGCCACATATTTCTTATTTCGAGATATTTAAAGGTTTGAGTTTAAGCAAATTAAAAATACCTTTTTGTAATACATATAAGCAAAAAATTTCTATTTTAGGGAATATTTAGGGTAAAATTTCGAGCAGTAACAATTACCATTTTTAATTAATTCCTTTTTATTTTATTTTATTTTTTATTAATCAATTGCTTCTTAAGACTTACAGGCCTATTCTCGTTGATTATAAAGTTGCCAAATTAATTATTAGCGCAGCCTAAATGTATGCAATTATATTATGTTACAAATTAAATTAAAAACATGCAATCTATTAATAACGGTTTTAATTTTAATTTATTTATTTATTTATTGTTACAAATGTTGTTATTTATATACCAAATTAACAATGAAATCGAAGTTTTTATTATTAATTTATATCAGATTCTAATTTCATTTATAAAATAATGTAACTGCATACTTTTAGGCGTCACACATTGTAACACGATCCTTGAACCGCCCAATTTCGAATCGTGTCAATGATTGGGTATCGGTTCAATTATTTTATAAACAAATAGAAATTTTGAGTGAAAATAAAAATGTGAAGCATAGAGAAATAACTATGCATAGATTTAAGTATAGTTAGAATAGTAATAGTATAGTAAGAATAGTTTAGCCATATATATTAATATTGTTTGTATATTTACACTTTAAGAGAAATGGGATCGCTTAGGGTATAAAAACCCGAGCAATCCAAAATAAAGACCAGAATTAATCTCGCCAGAAAACATTCAAGGCCTTTATATTTAATTCTCCGCCAGCAGGGCGGAACTTCGTAAGGGCCAACTTAAGTGCAGGCACTAAGTCTCGTCCAGTGGCGTCTCCACGCCGGACAAAACGTTAGGGCGACCTTTCTATATCGCGGGAAGCGTTTCCGTATCACCGAGACATATTTTAATTGGCTCTTCTCATTACATGGTGATCCCGAAACATTACACGAGAATACGGCTTTTACTTTGTCTCTGGTAAATATGTAGATTTTATCTCACCTGTACTTCCTCACATTTCTAGATATACTCGTCATGTCGAATTTATAAATGTAAGTATTGCTTATAACTGTTCTAGTTTATTCTTGTCTTGCGTTGATAATCCTAAAAGAAACAATTCCCTTGACCCACTTTTATCCGCCTTATCTGGAAACGTGGTTGGATTGCATACATTGCAGTTTGTTGATGACTTTAATTTAAATTTTCATTCTGAATTATTAGGTCATTTAGGTCACAGAGTTAATATCTCTGACACTTGACTATAACGGTTTTTATGTTTTTTCTTATCATGAAGGTGCATCATTACTCTTTCAAGCTCATAGTGCAAATGGTAGTTCCTTTTTGAATCTTCTGATATAGAGTAGCTTTCATAAGACAATGGAATAAGATGATGGAAAACATTCATCAGAAAAAGCGTATGGTGTCTATTTGATGGTCCAGCTGGTCAATCCATAACAGCAGATGTCTACTGCAATCAGTTGGACGTGATGGTGAGAGAGCTTTTCATTAAACAGCCTAGGCCGTATTGGTTAATAGGCCGTCCAATCCTCTTACAAGACAACGCACGACCACATGTCGCTCGAACAACGCTACTCAAATTACAGGAGCTAGGCTTGGAAACTCTCTGTCACCCACCGTATTCGCCAGACCTTGCACCAACGGACTACCACTTATTCCAGGCATTGGACCAGTTCTTACAAGGAAAATACTCTAGTTCTCAAGAAGCTGTGAAAGATGCCTTTTCAGATTTCACTACACCGCATCCCGCAGACTTCTTCGCTACAGGCATACAAAAGTTACTGTTAAAATGGCAAAAAACTATCGATAGCTTAGGCGCTTATATGATTAGGTGATTTTGATTAATCATATTCAGGGCAATCGGGAATTCCGGCGGAATTTTTATTCCGTCGGAAATTCCGTTCCGCACGGAAAAATTCCTACTATCGCGAATTTCCATCGGAACAGTTTTCCGACGGAATATTATTACAAACAGTATATAGGCGAAATATTGATTCGAACATAACTTCGAAATGTCAAAAATGTCAAATGTCACTGCAAAGTTTTAAATTGCGTTATTCTAGGCTGCACTTTAATTGTGAAGCTCGAAAGTACAAGTGAATCACACACCACTGTGGCCCAGATAGAAGAACGAACGCGACCGCATTCCAATAAGTAGAACATCGCGCTCAAATCAGAAGAGCAAAATTCGCACATTGTTGTCAAGAATTATTGCTAAAAATAATTCTTGAGATAGTTGCAAAAACGACGCGGAAATGATTCTGGCCTACAACGAATCTCAGAAGAGATATAAACCCGTCTTTCAGATTGGAAGAGGGCAGTTGTTGTGAAGTCGTTGTTAAACGCGTATAAAGCCGCGCAGTAACTATAATTAAGATAGGAGTTAGTGTAATAATATCATAAGTGAAAATAGTGATAAAAGAAAAGAAAGAATAATATTTAAATAAAAGTTACAACGAGAAGAAACAACCTACAGGACTTTTCCTTTGGACTCCCCCCCCCCTAGCAGCTCGACGGTACACCCCCAACGATTTAAAACACAACATTTTGGCGCAGCCGGTTTTTCGAGCTGAGGATCGCTCGAAGGGAAAAAGTAAGTAACAATAAAATACGGAAATTAAAAATAAGAATAGCAGCTTAGATTACTTAAAAGAGAAGTGACAATACGAAAGTGAGAAAATAAATAAGTGAAATACGAAAATTAAAAATAGCAGTTTAAATTACTTAAAAGATAAGTGATATGACAAAGATTAGTATCTTAGGAAAAAGCAGGAAGTGAAAAGGAAAAGTCATAAGTTATAAGCTATTTAAAATTAAAAGTTAAGAGCAAGTGATCGTATATGCGATAAAAAAGTTTAAGAAAAAAAAAAAAAAAAAGGGGAAGGAAAATTGGCAAAAAAGTGAAATAATAAGTTCAGGAAAAATTAAAACAGTGAAAGTAAAAAATTGAAAAATAAAAGTAGAACCAAATAATGGGAAAAAGTGAAAAGGATAGTAATAGAATTAAAAGAATTTAATCCTATTATTACATCAAATATATTATTTTATATATATTATATAAAGCATAAAATAAGTTACAGGTCCCAAAATCATCGGTTACATCAAAAGGATGCTAGCTTAATTGCACAGCAAACTTATCTGTCCAATAGCATTAGCTGGACAAAATCTTTGCTGAGGTCGACCCATTTCACTCGGGAAGTCATTCTTATGTTTTTATAATTATAGGATACAGTAAATTAGTATAAAATACGATTTTTTTTTTAAGATTATCAACAAATAAAAGAATTAGTTACTGTGCAGTTACTATTAGCAAATTGTCGAAAATCAGAGTGACTTTATTAACTTAAATAAATTTTATTTAACGTGGTAAAGTTCGGATGATAAAGGCAAATTGTTTAAAAACAGTTTTCGTTGTATAATTTTCGGGTATGTGTATTAAACGCTTGTTTTCAAATGACACATGTTAAATAAATTTTAACATTTAAGTAATTTGAACTACGTCAGGAAACAAAAATTAAACTATTGATAAATAAAGAAAGGTCAACACACAAATTTGTTAGTTTTTTCCTCTTTCAATAACAAATTAATTAATAGTAACCAGGCTAGCAGCGATAGCTGCAAGACAATAAATAAAATAAATTATGCTTAGTTGCAAGAAACTCATTGCAAAAAGAAGTAGGTCATAAACTTGGACTTGAACTTCATGCAAGGCCAGAATCGTCAAATTGCAAGCAATTGGTAGCAAAAACGCTAACAAAGCAAGAGAAAAAAAAAAACAAGTAGTAAAAACAAAAATTACGTCAGGCACCAGGCGAGCACAATTGAGCCACAAGCTCGCATTACACAAAAAAAAAATATATATATATTATAATAATAATATATGTACGAATATAAGCGTACGAATGTACGAATGTTTACAACGTGTTCAGCCAAAAGGGTGTCAATGATTAAAGCTGAATAAGCATAAGTTAATTGCTTGAAGAAAAGCAATTAAAATTTTAATTGATTATGAAATATCCAAAATACATACTCAGGACAATAAGTATAGGATAATTAATGGCAGAATCGCTCCAAGAACAAGCATATTTAGCTTTAGAAAAAGAGCATAAGGATTTGAGGAGGCAAATAGAAGAATTTGCATCAAGAACTTGGAACAGCCTGAAAAACACCGTTTCCAATAAGGAAAATTTAGAGTTAATAAAGACTAGAATACAAGCCCTAGGAAAAACATCAACTTTAGAAAAAGCAGACGCAGTCATAGAGGAATTGCTAACATTTTTTAAAAATATAATAGAAAGTAAAAACCAAAGCATAAGGGACTATTCGTCAGAATTTAATGCGTTAAAAATTCCTAGAATTCTAATTACAGACAACGGAACTAATTTCATTTCGAAATTGTTCTCAGATACATGCAAATTATTAGGCATAAAAAAATTACACATAACACCATACCATCCGCAAGCTAATGGCTCATTAGAGAGAAGCCACAGACCATTAGCGGAATATTTACGTAGTTTTGCTAAAGAAGACGGGTCGAATTGGGATCAGTGGTTAACTGCAGCTATGCATGTTCATAACCACACACCCCACATTACGACGAAGCAAACGCCATTCCGTACTTTATTTGGATTCGATACAGAAATGCCGACTAACTTAAAACCAAAGTGTAGTCCGGTATATAATGCCGAAGATCCAAATAAAGTATTGAAATTTCAAATACAAAGAGCTCACGAAATCGTGAAAAAGAATCAGGATTTAGCAAAAGAGATAGCTAAAAGGCAGTACGATAATAAATTAAATTTAGTAGAATTTAAGGTAGGAGATAATGTATTAATTAAGAACCAAACTAGGAAAAATAAGTTTTCTCCCATATGGATAGGGCCATATAAAGTAGTAGGAATTAAAAGTCCAATTACTACAGTTTTAAATATTAAGGGAAGGGAAAAATCATTCCACAATAACTTACTTAAAGTATATAATAGCCAATAAGAAAATAGGTTTAGGAGAACGTTAAATTAAGTTATTTACAATAGTCACGTTATTAGGAGTAGGACAAAATCAGTTAATATATAATAGGATAGAATAAATAGATATGAATGGGTTATAAACTATAAATAAGATAGAGATACAATATGGCATTAACAACAGAATGCAATAAAACTAATAGATAACTCTTCCAAAAATAAGATAAATACAGAGTTTTACTAATCACCTTGCTAATTACACAGTTAGCATGCACTTCGATTATAAAAACAATGTGTCTCAATTTTCCACGGTACAAAGCAGGGAGCATTAGTCTTGATATAGCAGGATATATTACAGATATAAAAGCACTTGCAAGGAACGTAAAATCACGAGTATTAGCGAAATTTAAAATTTTTATTTAGGACAGGAAATTAAGAAAAATTCAACAAGAAAAGAAAATCAGAATAGCGTTTAAATAAGCAACAACTTGTTTATTTAAGCGTAAAAATATAAGAAAAGAAAACTCATGATAAAGTAAACTCGTTGTTAATATTTGAATAATTTTTTTTTAATTGAACTTTTTAGTTTGTATTAATTTTGATTAATAGTAAACGGTTTATGTAAAGTAGCTGTTCCGTTTCAAGAACACAGCCAATTTGCATTTGCAATTATTATATTAATAAATGCACATGTAAACATATGCCTGAAGAAGTAGTTCATGCATATTACATACACACCTACACTATATACATATACGCACCTATATCGTTAGACAATAAGAGAGGTACATAAGATCATGAAATTTAGAGACAAGATAAGAGACATGCAATAGAAGACATTACACTTATCAAAAGTAATGAAAATTAATATAATAAGAAACAAAATATATATACAGTAAATAAGTAAATTAAATTAACTAAATGCAAAATAAGCGATTAACGCAAGCACTGCAACAAAGCAGGTGTAGAAGTAGAACAACACAACGCGAGCACAATGCAGCGTCAGTTACAACAACAAAAAACAATAAGGAATAACTTCGAAATATTCGAAACAAAAATATATTAAAGAAATAAGAGAGGAAAAAAAATATTTTTTTTTAACACAGGTTACATGTTAAAACACGTGTTACTACACTACATGTCATTCTTATGCATAGAACTAAGAAACTAGTAATAAAAACTAAGAATAAAACTAGTAATGAAAAGAAATAAGAAAATTAAAAGGAAAGAAAGAATATAATTATAATAAAAATAGAAAAAGAAATAGATATAAAAACCTACATATTAAAGTAGAAAGGGAATACACTAAAATACTTGTAAAGAGGAAAAAAGTTTTTTTTTTACTTTTCAAAAATAATAATCATAGTCAATAGCCTAATAAATTACATTCAAATAAAATATCGTCGATATTTGCATTAAGAATTAAAATTTGTATTGAATTGAATATATTAATAGAAATTATGTAATAAAATTTGATAAAAATAAAATATTTCTAATTAAAATTAAAATAATATACGTCTCAAAAAATGATTTAAATCTTACTAATTGTAGACAAATTGTAAATAGCATAAAACTAGATTGGAAAAAGAAATATATGTATATAAAATTAAATAGTTAAACATAATAACGTATATACAAGAAGAATCCAGCATGCAGAGAATCTGTCCGGAGTGCCGATGTACACCCATCACAAAAGCAAAAGTGCAACCAAACACCACAACATGTTAACAACAGGGCGACGAAGAGCGCCCAGCCAACTCGAAGGGGGAAGGGTAGCTGGAACAGCTGGTCAGCGTAGCGACACCAACCATCACAAACCAGGATAAAATTGTTGCAACAACCAAACAGATCAATGCAGCAGAAGTAAGAAAGCAAAACACGAAGTTACCTTCAAAGAAATCTAAAAGCAGCAACAGTCAGAAACTGACGAGATGACTTATAGTCAGCAGCCTTGGAAGTTACGTCACGCGTATGCGACACCAAAATCACGACGTAATAGCAGCAAGTAGACGAACCACTAATACAGTCATGGGTTCGACAGTTAGACTTACGGCGACATTTAGAACTTACGGGGTAGGCACGCTATACAGCATTACCTCAAGCGGCAGCGATTCAAAACGCACCATCACAAGAAAAGATGTTGAAGATTGATGATGTTTGTTTAAAACAACGAACCCGGCGAAATCTCAACCATCCGCTACAGTTCGAGCGAACTTCAATTGATCCCAATTGTGGGACAACCGACACTATTACCAACGAACAACCGAAGAGTATCAGCAGAACAACGGGAACTAAGGCCGGAAGTTAACAGCGGCCGTTCCGAGTATAGTCCCTACAACACGGCAGCAACCACGTCAGCTACCCAGCAGCAGCATCCCCACAACAAATCGAGAAAGAAGACTTTAATACAGCGGGGGGTACGTCAACGGCAACATCAACAGTAAAATCAACAGTAAAATCAACAGTAACATCAACAGTAACATCGACCGCTATATCAACTTCAAGATCAACACCAACATCAAATCATCATCAGCGTACAGACAGACGACGCCGAAGAAGTGCAGCTACCATTTGTATTATTATATTATTATTGTAATTGTTTTTATTGTAATTATTGTTATAAGTAGTAGTATTATAATTATTGTAATTATTACTAATAATTAATCATTATTAACATGTCACATAAGATATTCACAGAAACACAAACATACATAAGTATACACTAAGTAAAGCCATAATAAGCACACGCCCACCCACAATGCAACAAAATATAAATGTACAAGAAAAATTTAATATCGTTTTACGATACTAAATTTTTCTTCCCCGAGGGTGGAGGGATGTTGTAGGTCAGAATCATTGCTTTGGTAATAACAACGCTTAACGTTGTTATCACCACATACCTTTCGGCCCAGTAGTTAACAATGCTTAACTTGTGGTAACACATACTTCTAGGCTGCACTTTAATTGTGAAGCTCGAAAGTACAAGTGAATCACACACCACTGTGGCCCAGATGGAAGAACGAACGCGACCGCATTCCAATAAGTAGAACATCGCGCTCAAATCAGAAGAGCAAAATTCGCACATTGTTGTCAAGAATTATTGCTAAAAATAATTCTTGAGATAGTTGCAAAAACGACGCGGAAATGATTCTGGCCTACAACGAATCTCAGAAGAGATATAAACCCGTCTTTCAGATTGGAAGAGGGCAGTTGTTGTGAAGTCGTTGTTAAACGCGTATAAAGCCGCGCAGTAACTATAATTAAGATAGGAATTAGTGTAATAATATCATAAGTGAAAATAGTGATAAAAGAAAAGAAAGAATAATATTTAAATAAAAGTTACAACGAGAAGAAACAACCTACAGGACTTTTCCTTTGGACTCCCCCCCCCCCCCCCTAGCAGCTCGAAGGTACACCCCCAACGATTTAAAACACAACAAATTCAAGAAGAAGAAATTCAAATGGCACGAAGTCTTAGAAGAAACTTGCGGGATTGCACCAATCCCCTTGAACTTCCGCAAGCACTGTGAGTATAGTTATTACTTTGCAAATGCCGTATTATATTATTTAAAATAATAATCGATATTTTAGCTTTAATAAATATTACAGAGTGAATAAAGAAATGTTCACATTTTTGCTGAATATTCTTTCGGACTCTTTGCCGTCTGCCAGGAAACCATTTGCGGTGTCGCCAGTTGTAATGTTGAGTGCTACCTTACGATTCTTTGCGGAAGGAGGTTACCAAACAGCTGTTGGAAAAGACTTTGAGGTTGGACTTGCCCAATCCACGTTTTCCGAATGCCTATCTAAGGTATTAAATATATTAGAAGAAAAATTATGTGAACAGTGAATTCGGATGCAAGTTTCGGCGGAAGATATTTTCGCCTACCGGGAGTGATTGGCTGCATCGATGGGACACACATAAAAATTATAGCGCCACCTGAAAACAAGCATGCGTATTATAATAGGAAAGGACATTTCAGCCTAAATGTCTTAATCGTAAGTTGGACTTATATTTTACATTTCAAAAACTTTACATTTTATAAATTTTTAAAAAAATTTGTTAAAGGCCTGCGATGATGAAATGAGAATTCGTTGCGTTGATGCTTCGCACGCCGGATCATGTCACGATTCTCTAATATGGAGAGTGAGCCAGCTCAGATCGTGGATGGAAGAGAACTATTTAAGCGGGGAAAGAAATTCTTGGCTATTAGGTATGGTTTTTATTCGTATTTCTTTTTAAGACTTTTGTAAGTTTTGAGCAGGGGATTCCGGATATCCGTTAGAGCTGTGGCTTTTGACACCTCATAGGTGTCAATGTTTGGAAGTATCACCTGAAAGCAAATTCAATGAGGCTCATAAAAAATGCCGAAACATAGTTGAAAGAACTATTGGGGTACTAAAGAATAGGTGGAGATGCTTGCTGGCGAACGAGAACTGCATTATATGCCTGCCAAGGCAATACAAATAGTAAATGTTTGTTGCGCATTGCATAATATGTGCATCCATTTTAAAGCCAATTCAATTGCATTACCTTTGGAAGGCAAAAAAAAAATACAATTCCTAGAGAAGAGTCTTCTGACATTGAAGCTATTAATGAAAATTCTACCTACAATTCAACGGCGCAGCGAATAAGAAGTGAAATTGGAATAAGTCTTTGATTTTTTAGGTATTAAAGTTAAAACTTTTTTAGTGTTTACTTTATAATGCTTTTGTAAGTTATATTATAAGATTTTAATTTTATATTAATATATTTATTGCATAGCTATATTATTAATATTTCCTAATAAATACACTATAAATAAGAATAATTTATTTACTAAACTGACTATTTATCTTTATTCATTAAACTGACTTCATATAAGTTTATTTTCTGTTTTTGAAGTTCTAACTTGTCCAGTTTCACCTGCAGCTCTCGCTTCCTGATCTTTTCTATTTCCAAGTTGTGACGCATTGTTTCTTCTAGGATTGATTTCTTTATGCGGTTACTGCTCTCTAAAGCTCTATATATTTTCTTAATGTTGCTCTGTAGGTCCGTATTATTTTCCTTCATTAAGTCAACTGCATTTGCGACTTTTACAAATAGTTCTTTATTTAGTTGTAATTCTTCTTTAAGAATTTGAGTGGAATGTCTTTTAAGTTTTTTGAATGATGCTCCTGCAATTTTTTTCTACGTAGTTGCTGCTCGCTCTCTATGTTCAATTCGGCACGATTGCCGCAACTATCTTCCACTTGCGGCAAAACGGACTCAATAAAATCTTCATGGTCAGCATCAGGAACACCAAATGCATCAGGAACATCAGAAGCATCAGCTACGCGTTTACTGACAGGTGGACCGCATCGTTTGGCACTAATTTTTCCTTCTACGGACTCACTCATGCCGCTAAGTCGAATTATAGCATCTTCGATGTTCGTGAAGCTATGTTCTTTGAACACACCACCTCCAGTGCCATTTCTATGTTTTGTATTCTCGGTCATTTTTTTGCGGATATATTTTTTTTTTGTCGCTCCAAACCTAGAAGGAAAAAAATTATAGATATACATTATACCCTTATTTATCATATAAATATACCTTTTTCCACTCAAACTTAGATTTTACTGGTGGTCCAGTAACATTTAGTTCTTTTTCTACGGTCGTCCAAAACTTTCCAACCTCCTCTTTGGTCCGTTTGGTGTATCCAGAGGCAGTATCTGGATACTCTTCCATTAAATTAACTAATTTGGACAGTTGATTTCGATTTGTCCTTTAAAAAAATGAACGTTTTATAATTTCTGCCTCAGCTTTTTTCAACGAACAATTTTTACACTTACATGTTTTCACTTCAAAATTCTGCATAATAATAACGACGGAAAAATATGGAGGAATTCGATAAAAAATTTCCGTAATAAAATTATTCACGATAGGTAGACTTTCGACGGAATTTTTTTTACCCCTTTCGAACATTGTTCCCGATACCTGAAGGGAAAAACGGAAAATTTCCGACGGAATTACCTGTTCACGATTGCCCTGAATGATTCTTATTAGAGATCAAATAAACGAAACTTTCGTCAAAATCGGACATTTCATACTTAATGACCTAATATATTGGTAAATATATAAACTTCCTGAATAAAACTGTAAATAAGATCTTATTTTCCAATAAAACATTATTACAACAACTTTGGGCTCGGTCCGCCCACTTTTACACTACTTGTATTACCACCTATATAATTCAATACCTGATTTCCTAAATGCCGCCCCGATATTGTACCGCCCAGGACGGACCGCCACCCACGCCACGCCCTTGCTAGGCCACTGTATTTATACCCGTCTGTGATTAAATGTAAAATGCTTTCCTTATAACCACATATTTCCCCTAATTTCAGTTTGTATTTCACTCTATAAAGTTATTGTTCTGCTATTAAAAATCTTAATAAATAAAACTATTTCGTTGAATTAAATTTGTTCAAAGCTTTTAGGTGTAGGCTATCTTAGATTCGGCCAGGCCCCAGATTTCTAAGCCCCAGAACTCTTCGCACTTCTTCACTTTCTGGTGGTTAAGCCGCAGAAACGCTTCGCACTGATTTTTCTTTAAACCACTTCTCAGCTACTTACCACTGGTGAGGGGAAATTTAAAAAGTTTTCTATTATAATTTCACTCTAGTTTAGAGTTTGGAATTCTATTTTGATTTTTTTTTTAATATATTATTAGGCTGATTCGAAGTTCATCAGAGTCTCTTTAGTTTATCTTCGAAGGACCGATGTTGGGAAGGGAAGATGTTGAACTGATAGTCAACACGATGAATTCTGTTTCAGAACTGACTTTATTTCACTCAACATTCTTCTTTTAAAGCCTTAATCTAAGAATTCTTATCTATGGTAGGATGATAGCAATTCCTAGCCTTATGTTAAGGTTCTTATAAAATAGTTCCTAATAACAACAATTATCCAATGTGATTAAAACTATCAAACTGGAATAAAAAATACATAATATATATTTCATATATTACATTCTTCTCTTATTTCTTATATTTATCTTATAAAATAGTTCCTAATAACAACAATTATCCAATGTGATTAAAACTATCAAACTGGAATAAAAAATACATAATATATATTTCATATATTACATTCTTCTCTTATTTCTTATATTACATTCTTATTTATGTTTCGTGCTTTTTCATGAGATTATTCTTATAATTATTCTTATATACACACGGTCGTGTTCGCTATAACTATTTTCTAGCGCACGCATCCATATTGACGTGCGCACGTGAGTGTGCGTTTACATACCCTGGTTTGTTTATATGTTCTGTGTTGCTTGTTCTTGGTTTTAAAGTTTGTTCGTAAACAAGTTCCCGTTGTTCTTCATTGCTAAGTTTCTTTTAAGTGTTACTTTAGTTCGTCCACACAATCCCGTTGTTGTTGGATGCTCGTTTGATGGTGACTAGCTCGTCAACATGTTCCCATTGTTCTTCGTTGGTCTGTTTGTATTGCTCATAGCTTGTAAACATGACTAGCTCGTAAGCAGGTTGTGGGGTGGTGACTTTTCTCACCAATCGGGGGTTGCCTCCTTGACGAACTTGTGACGTAGTATTGTTGTGCGGTAATTTTCGTCATTCGAAAATTATCGTTACAACTGCTACCAAAATATGTTGTAGCTACGTTGTTGCTATGAACAAACTTTAAAAAAACAAGAACAAGCAACGCAGAATATATAAATACGCAAACAGCAGTGCAGAGAGGATCAGTGAGTGAACATCGAATACGTTTGTCACCGCGCAGCAGTGGTTTATGATCAGTGGTTTATGGAGTGCACAGTGTGTAAGAAAATTACATAATATCAATAAAGTAACCAAAGTAAATCAATTAGCTGTTGTTGCCCGGTGTATGTCCACCGGCTAAATTGTATAAATCATAGAGGTGAAGGTTTTGCTGTTCTTATTCTTAAGCGTATGCCCACCAACAAACAACACAATAAAAAAAAAATAACAAAGTAAACCACATTGCTGTTCTTGCACGGAGTTTGTCCACTAGCAAAATGTATATAACATCGGTAATCCTAAACCTGAAACAATTCTGATGTTCTTGTTTGGTATATGCCCACCAGTATATATTGCATATAATTGCATAAATAGCGGTGAAAGAGTATAACATCAGATAATAATAATCAAGCCAAAACTTGCGCATTTCGCTTTAGTAGGTGTATTATATATATACATATAAGTGAATAATTGTAACATTAAATTGAAAAATAAATAAATAAATTCGAATAAAATACAACTGAATCCAAGTCTTGTAATTTAATCCCTAGAGGCCGCTGAGATTATCCTGGCCGTTCGTTGCAAGTGGCGCCCGAACTTTGGTTGCACAAAAGACATAACAGAGAAATAAACCTACGACAAAATATTACAAATTGGATGGGTGTACAAACTCTTCAAGGGAGAGCTGAGGAGCATCATGCTGACGTATGGACTCAACACAGAAGGCTCATGGAAAGACCAACGAAAACAGTTCTGCGACTGGATCATTAACGTGATCCACCAAACGAAAGTGAAAACTCCGGAACTTAAACCAGTCCAACAAGAAGCAACAATAGACAGACTTTAAGTAATCGACACGAACACTTCTTTCGTGCCACCTGACCACACCGCAGCATCCACACTCCGGGTCTCGTCTCAACACTACACCATCGTCATCGTCCGCGTCTGGACCGCGTCGGATGGCTTCAGGGTTAGTAAAAAACGATGGGGTAATCCTAACGGGGCCCAAACTAGGAAACTTCTGTCTAGAAGTAAAGGTAAACTAAGAATAAATATAGGTAATAAATATAGGTATATAGAGGCCACCTACGGAAGTTACTTAACCTGGAATCTGATTTGTGTAGGTCCTGTATGAAATACCCAGAAATACTGGAGCACTATATATGTGAGTGCCCTGCCTTTTGCAGCGTAAGGCTACAGACACTGGGATCCACGCAGATAACTACCCTTGGGCACGGGGTTCTTTGACTAAAGTGGAAAATGGCACCCATTCTGCCACCCCTTCCTCCTCTCCTCATTCCTTTCCTTGGGAGGCGCACAAACGGCCGCAAGCGACCGGATAACTCTATGGGGTCCCTGTAATTAACCTAACCTAACCTAACCTAACAACAACGCAAAGTGGCAACGATGAGAAGTCTTCAAAAAAGACTTCCATATATTCTTCCTACGTCCTCGCTATTTCGAAAGTCTGGAAGACAAAATCTATAGCTCACGTCAGATGAAACTAGAAATGTTCAAAGACTATGTGATCCACCTACAAAACCTCATGCGATACGCAGACTACGACGAAACACAAAAGCTGGAACGGATCCACAGGAACGCGAGGATCAAATGTCAGTTCCATATCGAATAGATGGACTTCCACACGCTGCAGGAATTGATGACACTAACCGAAGACTTCGGGTGTCTAGCCGAGTGCCGAACCTCATCCTACCAGAAGTTGTCGACCACATCATATTGGGTATGGACTTTCTATGCCAAGCAAACGCTATGCTTCAGTTTGGTACACAAACAATACAACTAAATACCAGAGAAGATACGCATCACCAGACAATATGCAGCACGATCAACGAAGCCCGAGAAGTCACAATAGGGCTATTCCAATGACGCATGATGCCGTTCGTTCTATATTCAGCACCGGCGACATTCCAACGAGCACTAGACCAAGTCATTGGACCAGACATGGAACCACACTCATTCGCTTATTTAGATGACATAATCGTCACGGGAACGATACTAGACGAGCATCTGAAAAACTTGAAAGAAGTGTTTTGACGACTACGACAAGCAAAACTCAAATTAAACGTCGACATGTGCGAATTTTTCAAGCGAGAAGTGAAGTATGTCAGACAGGTCATCAGCGAACAGGGAATTCACACTGATCCTTATAAAATTACAGCGATTTGAGAACTACAGCCACTAACAAACACAAAAGAACTTAGGCGATGCCTAGGCATAGCCTCGTGGTACCGACGACTCGTACCAAATTTCGCCGACATTTTACAATTCATGACAACATTACTCCGCAAAGGCAAACATTGGAAGTGGGACGAAGCACAAAGCGAAACATTTAAAGAACTAAAGGCAAAGCTGACCTCCTCCAGACCGATGCCAGTGACTACGGACTCGCGCAAGACGTCGACGGACAAGAAAGGGTAATTGCATATGCCAGCCGACGGCTCAACAAGGCCGAAAACATTAATTCACCAACTGAGAAAGAGTTCCTAGCTATCGTGTGGGCCATCAGGAAGATGCATTCTTACTTATAGGGATACTAGTTCACAGTCATCACCGATCACTTGTCATTGAAATGGCTCAATTCCATAGAGAGTCCGTGAGGACGAATAACGAGATGGGCCCTAGAGCTCCAACAGTATATGTTCGACGTACAATACCTAAAAAAAAAATTCAATGTGATTGCCGATGCGTTATCAAGACAACCACAAGAGCCACCACCAGAAAAGGTAGGGAAAATCATTACTATAGATCCGGCCCGTGGCTTGAGAAGAAGATAAAGGAAGTCAGAGAGAATATTCAGAAATATGCCGATTATACAATGCAGAATGAACAGCTGTACCGATACATCTCCCGTTAGCTGGACGACGAAGACGACACGCCATGGAAACTATGTGTGCCAACCAATCTACGAGAACGAGTTCTTCAGGATAACCACAATAGCCCATGTGCTGAACACGGAGGCATTCGTAAAACAACGATCAGGATGGCCAACAAGTATTACTGACCAGGTATGTTCCGCGATATAAAACGAGACGTGCGAAATTGTAACTCATGTCAGAGGTATAAACCAAGTCAGCAGAATACATGTTATCACATATAGCCAAAGAATCATGGGAAACGGTATGTGCCGGTATGTGCATTGGACCATTGCCACGTTCGAAACATGGAAATTGCATGCTACTCGTATTCTTCCACAAAATTTTTAAATGGACCGAGATAATTCCGCTTTGGAAAGCAGCAACCGAACACCTAAAAAGAGCCTCCCGCGAACGGATTCTGGAAGGATTCGGAACGCCCAATTGGTCGTCATAACAAACAACGTCAATTCGCGAGCATCGGATTTCAGAAGTTTCTCCGAAAAATGGGTCTCATACCCATTTACCATGTTTAACAGTTTACGGCACCATACACCCCACAAGAGAACCCGACAGAACGGGCCAACAGAACATGAAGACGATGATAGTACAAGTCGCCGATAATCACCATAGAAATTGGATCGAAATGCTTCCCGAAATAACACTGGAGATAAACAGCAGCGTTTCTGAAACGACAGGCTATAGCCCAGCCTTTGTGACCCAGGGAGGGGAATTACGCCTCCCAAAGTCATTATTCGACGAAGTAATCCCCGGTTCCGGGCAAACACCACACAAGCTGGAAGAAAAATTGAACGACGTACACGCAATCGTAAGACAAAACATGCAACGAGCAGCGAAGGACCAAGCACGTCACTACAACTTACGCCACCGTCCATGGAGCCCTAAGCTGCGACAAAAAGTCCTGCTGAAATAACATCACCTATCGAAGGCAGTGGACAACTTCGCAGCTAAGCTGGCACAACGATACGACGGAACATAATTTGTGTCACCGGTAATGGTGAACCCCAAAAGAGAAAGCGATACCCTTACACGCAGAGCCCACGTCAGCGAACTCAAAGAGTTCAATCACAACGAAGAGTAAAGCGATAAAAATCTCAATACAACTATAAAACCAAAGGTGAAGTTAACATAAAACAAAATCCCCATAACTCGAAAACCAGAAATACGCTGGATTTCCATTATATGTAGGAAAGGGACCGAAATTTAGAAAGTAAATCTACAACAAATGTACGCAGGAAAATGGACAGAGATTTAACATTAAAAAACGCAACAACATACGCAACAACCCGGACCGAGATTTAGAAGGCAAAATATTCCTTCCTTCCGAAGCATACCTTCCTTTCAAATACCAATTTTTTGGCTACTTGTGTTTTATTACTGGTGCAAAAATATGAAAAATATTGCTATGGGGAAGGAGGTTAGATCGTAATTTTAAATTTTCTCGGAAACTACAAAACATAGATCCTTCCGGTTTGAAGCATCCTTTTAGAATTGATTAGAGAATTTTATGGTCGGAATAAAATTTATACTTAATACCGTAATTTTAAAAAAAAATGGCGACCAAAAGTTTTTTTCGGAATTTTTTTTCCAAATTTTAACTTTGACACTTATTTTCTCAAAAACTGTTTGACATAGGAACCTAATTTAAAAAGAATATTAAGAATTGGATATTTGGCTTTGAAAATCAGCAAGCAAAAGTTATCTGGATCTAACCATTATTTTTTAATATTTTTTTTTCCGATGTTAAGTCGGATTTTTATAAAATGGCCCCTCCCGTCTAAACGGGGGGAAATTGACCCCCCCCTCCCATACGATTTTTTTCTTGTCTCGACCCAACGTACACGCCCTGATCTTCTGTCCCCTCTCATGCGAAACACCCTGTATATGTATATTTCATTTAAGGTGGTCATCTACGAAAACGCCCAAATATTTGTAACTATCAACTACTTCAATAAGCAAGTCGCATGTACAATTTATATTCTCCGTCATTTGGTTTTTGTGTAGGCATGTATTACTGTGACACTTTAATCCAATTGGCATTCGAGGAATACATATGTGGTGCTCTTATATGGAGTAATTTTGTTTTTGAAGCTTTTATTATCAGCCCATTGTCATGCGCCAATTTGGTTGCAGTATCTATTTTTCTTTGAGTTATTTGTATGGCTTCGCTTAAATTCCTATGTGACACAACAGTTGTATCATCAGCATATGCGTACACTTCACAGTTTTTTTAGCATTTTAACATGCTATTGGCATATATTATATATAGTATTGGACCTAATTTGGATCCTTGTGGCACCCTATGTGTCAGAGTTGTTTCAACGCTGCTTTTCTTTCCGATTTTTACGTAACACTTCCGGAGTGATAAATAACTTCTAAACCATCCCAAACATTCTCCGCGTACCACCATATTTTTCAACGATTCTAAGAGCTTTTCATGTGATAGAGTGTCAAATGGTTTGCTGAAGTCTACAAATAAAGTAAGACAGTAATGGTTTTTACTAAAATGCTCTTTCAAATTGCTTGTAAATCTACCTAGCAGTTGATTTGTATTCTTTTTTTCTGGAATCACTACTGGTTGTGGTGTATAATGTTAAATTTTTCGATAAATTCTCGTAATCTTTTTGCTGTTGTTTCTTGTAATAATTTTTCTATTACAGGCAGTATAGCTATGGGACGATAGTTTTTAAAATCTGAATTCTTTCCAGACTTATAAATCGGTCGTATCAAAGATAGATTTAAGATTTCAGGTACTCTTGAATTTCTTATGCTTAGGTTTGTAAGTTTAGTTATCACAGGATTTATAACAGTGGCGTTGTTTTTTAGATATTTTGGTCTTATTCCATCGGAGCCTGGACCTTTTTTATTATTTATGTTTTTTATCGCGGAAAGTATTTCATTTTCATCGATTTCTGGAATATATACAGAGTTTACAATACTATTTTTCTTTTCGTTGATAGTGGTGATATCATAGTTGTGTATTGCTTGGTCTACTCCTTGTTTGAAAGAGGTCGTGAATTTATCACAGACGTCGCTAATATCAGAAGTTTCGAAGTTTCTTACAATAGTCTCATCTAAGTCAGCTGATTTTTTGCCAATTATATCGTTTATAGTTTTCCAGGTTTTTTTTATATCATATTTATATTCATCAAATTTTTCATTGTAATAGTTATTTCTAACTTTTTCAATTTTTCTGTTTATCTGGTTTCTATAATGTTTATATTCGTGTTCCCTTTCCTTGTCCCTAGGTTTTGACCGCCACCTCCGGTATAGTTTATCACTGGTTTCACAACACAACATTAACTCGGAATTCATCCAATGATTTGCTCTTCTCTGTTTTTTCTCTTAATCATTAGCGATATTTCATAGATATTTTTAAAAGCCCTGCTGTATTTTTTTGCATATCTCATCAACGTCATCAATTTTCAGTATATCCTTCCAATTTGTGTTCCGAATATTTTCATCAACTTTCCTGCTACTTAATACTACCTCGGCTTCTTCTTTCTTTTGCTCTGAGAAGTTTTTGCCTTTAACAGATATACCGAAGACTATTGAAAAGTGGTCTGTTAGACTAGTTTTAACAATACCTGCAGATACATCGATATTACTACCTCTGACGAACAAGTGGTCTATTCTTGATTGTGCCTCTTTTTGTGTCTATTCTCGTGCTGCCATCTAAAATTTGTTGCGTTCCATGAGATGCCAGCATATTTAGATACTGGCAGGTGGTTTTGTCTTCAGTGCTATGTATATTAATATATATGTATATCCTCTACTATATCATGAAATCGTTTTTCGAACAGTTACGGAGAAGAATTTCTAGTTCGTCAATGGAAGTGGGCCCTGGCCACATGATAAAGAAGTGAACATCGAAATGGACGAGGAAATGTACACTGAAATGGATGAAGAAATAAATCCATTTCACAAAGAAAAAATTAGGAACAGCTTTTGGTCGCGCCACCCGAAGTAAGAAGGGAGTGTAACGATAATTTTCGAATGACGAAACTTACCGCACAACAATACTACGCACCCCAAGTTCGTCAAGTACATAGAACAGCGAGAACCGGTTTACGAGCTGAGAGGATCAGTGAGTGAAATTCGAATACGCCACGCGCAGCAGTCAATTTATGATCATGGGGTGCACAATGAGTAAGCAACAAGTCAAGATCAGTGAGTGAGCATCGAGTCCACCACTCGCATCAAGGCGTGGTGGACTTGCTCGCCATTAGCCAGCAAGAAACATAGTGAGATCAATGAGCTAGTGAACCTAAGGAAAAGTGAAACAAAGACAATAAGTAATTTAACTAATTAACAGTAAACGTAAATCAATTAGCTGTTCTTGCCCGGTGTATGGCCACCAGCTAAATTGTATAAATCATACAGGTGAACCTCTTGCTGCTCTAGTTCGGCGATGCCCTCCAGCTACACAATACTAAGAAAATAAGAAGTAAACCGCATTGCTGTTCTTGCACGGCGTTTGTTCACCAGCAGAATTGCATAAATAGCGGTGAAAGCGTATAATATCAGATAAGAATAATCAAGCCAAAAGTTTCGCATTTCGCTGCGACAGGGTTAGTATATAATTGAATAATTGTAAACATTAAATTGAAAAATAATGTAAAATAAAATACAACTGAATCCAAGTCTTGTAATTTGAACCCTGGAGGCCGCTGAGACTATCCCGGCCGTAAATGCCTTAAACACAATCAGGGACGCAAGGCGCAGATTCAAGGTAGCGATGCAAGAAAGGCTCGGATTTAAACCAAATCATTTTCGGGAAGCAGAAGTATGAAATGTCAAATATTTGACTGTAGAGAACAATAGATTCATCTAACCAAAATTCTCGAAGTTTATTCGAAGTTTTTTTAATTTTATGTATATTAAAATATATTTAAAATACATTTAAATAATATATTATACAGAATAATATAATAATAAAAAAAGCAACAGAAAAACACTCAGATAATTTTACAGCAACTGAAATAAAAAAAGAATGAAATGTAAACAAATACAAACAAATAAGAAGAACAAGAACGCTTTTGCATTCGTCAAAATTAGAATTAGCTCGAATGCGAGATGCGTAATTTCGCAGCTAAGTAGGGAAGCAAAATGGAAAGCAAACTTTTTTCTCGATCTCCATAAGAGCCCGTGTAATTTTGACAGTTAAAAACTGAATCTGCGCCTTGCGTCCCTGATTGTGTTTAACGCAAAAGTTTGTTACATGCTGAAGGGGATGATGTTTGTATGGATGATATTGACGGCAAGGATTGTCTCCTTATTACGTAATATTTACCCCATCAGTAATTCAATTGATTTATTAACTACTAGTATACATATAAGCCTTTCTTCGCCACGAAGTTAAGTTAATTATTTTTTATTTATTTCGTAAAAAAAATTGCGAAGCCTTTTGGACTTTCTCACCTTACTATTGAGAAATTACACTTTTATGAAAAATTATTAATGTTTTAAATTATTAAATTTTTCATAATAAAATCTGACAAATTAATCAGCGCAATCTAGGAAAAAAAATTTAAATTTCCTCCCAATCCGATTTTTTGCAAAAAAATGGCGAAGCCGTTTGGATTTTTGAAAATTTTCTCATCAACATTAGATGCCCAGGAACATCTGTGAAAAAATTCAGGTTTCTAAGAGATGTGGAATTAAAAAAAAAATCCCGGACATATTTTGCTAACAGACACGCACATGGATTTTATATACAGGGTGTTTCGCATAAGGGTGTTCGAAAGACTAGGGCGTGTAGGAGGTGTCGAGACAAGAAAAAAATCGTATGGGAGGGGGGGTCAATTTCCCCCCGTTTAGGCGGAAGTGGACATTTTATAAAAATCCGACTTAACACCGAAAAACATAATATTAAAAGATAATGGTTAGACCTAGATAACTTTCGCTTGCTGATTTTCAAAGCGAAATATCCGCTTCTTAATATCCTTTTTAAATTAGGTTCCTATGTCATACAGTTTTTGAGAAATTTAATGACAAAGTTAAAATTTGGAAAAAAAATGACGAAAAAAAATTTGTGGTCGCAATTTTTTTTTTAAATTACAGTATTAAGTATAAAAATTTTTCCGACCATAAAATTCTCCAATCAATTCTAGAGAGAATGCTTCAAACCGGAAGGATCTATGTTTTGTAGTTTCCGAGAAAAGTGGAAATTACGAACTTTTTCCATTTTTTTGCACCAGTAATAAAACACAAGTAGCCAAAAGTTGGTATTTGAAAGGAAAGTATGCTTCGTAATTTTCAATTTTTTCAAAAACTACAAGTCATAAATCCTTCCGGTTTGAAGCATTCTCTCTAGAATTGATTGGAGAATTTTATGGTCGGAAAAACTTTTATACTTAATACCGTAATTTTAAAAAAAAATTGCGACCAAAAATTTTTTTCGTCATTTTTTTTCCAAATTTTAACTTTGTCATTAAATTTCTCAAAAACTGTTTGACATAGGAATCTAATTTAAAAAGGATATTAAGAAGCGGATATTTCGCTTTGAAAATCAGCAAGCGAAAGTTATCTAGGTCTAACCATTATCTTTTAATATTATTTTTTTCGGTGTTAAGTCGGATTTTTATAAAATGTCCCCTCCCGCCTAAACGGGGGGAAATTGACCCCCCCTCCCATACGATTTTTTTCTTGTCTCGACCCATCCTACACGCCCTAGTCTTTTGAACACCCTTATGCGAAACACCCTGTATATAAAATGCATGTGCGTGTGTGTTAGCAAAATATGTCCGGGATTTTTTTTTAAATTCCACATCTCTTATCTACGTCTAACCGTTATTATTTAATATTATTTTCTTCGGTGTTAAGTCGGATTTTTATAAAAATGTCCCCTCCCGCCTAAACGGGGGGAAATTGACCCCCCCCTCCAATACGATTTTTTTCTTGTATCGACCCATCCTACACGCCCTAGTCTTTTGAACACCCTTATGCGAAACACCCTGTATATTGATTATATTTATTTTCTTTCAAAGTCTGTAATAAACATATTTAGTTCCTCATGAGCTTAAAAAATTTGTAAATAGAAACAAATTTGTAAATAAAAAACACATGTATATTTAAATTTTAAAATATTTCTTTTATTTCAAAATTATATTTATTTTCTTTCAAAGTCTGAAATAACTTTCTTTTTTTTCATCACAAAATATTTAAATTGTGTGTGATGGAGTTATTAGTTAATAATTTGTTTTATTTTTTCTTTGTTATTTCTCTACCTATGCTTGTTTCTTTATCTTCCTGATTTTATTCTATGTTTTATTATACTTTTTTTCTTTCTTCCCTGTCTTCTGTTTTGGCGAGGTTGAAGTTGTTGTCCTCTGTGCAGTTTTTTTTTGTTAATGTGTTATTCTCCTGCCTGCTGCACTTTGTTGCAACATGAGGATTCAATATTGTGCACTTTATTGCCGGAAGTTTGTCTATGCATAGGTTAGATCCCTTAAGGCATATACTTGATGGTTCCAATATCGATGTAATCTATATGTCGGAGACCAGGTTACAGTCAGATATAACTGATTCTGCTATTACGATTGACAAGTTTATTGTATTCCGCTGTAATAGATTGGGAAGACGTGGTGGTTGTGTTGCTGAATATGTTATTTTTTAAAGTGGTATAAGTCCATTTAGAGCTAAAAAATGCTTTATTTTTTTTAATATTTTCAATAATTATTGTATTATTTCATAATAAAATTTAAAAGGTGTATAGTGTTAAAAACATCACTCGAATTAATAAACGTTTAATTAAAAAACGCCAATATTTTTACATTAATTCAAATGCAAACCTTTAAATATCTCGATACATGAAAAAATTGACTAAAAGTGGTATAGTTTCAAAAATAACAACTCAAATTTCACAAAAAAAAACTTGTGTGTCAATTATTTGCTTCTAATGCTACGTTTACACCGACCCCAAATGCGCATTTGAGCTCTATTTCCCAAATGCGAAGCGAAATTTTAAAAATTTTCATACGATTTGATAACTCAAATTTAATAAATTTGATCGCATTTGAAAGAAATGCGAATGAAATGCGAAGCAAAATAATATTTTGAATCAGTCTGTGGTAGGGAAAAAATAAAATCCCAAATCAAAGCAGTGGAAATGGAAGGGAAATAATGTCAATCAGCTGTCAAAACACAATTATAAAAAACAACAAACAACATAAACAAACAAAAAACATAAATTTGGTCTGCTCAATGTCAAACCTAATGCGAACAAGGCGGTGTAAACACTTTTCAAATGCGTAATTACGAATGCGCATTTGGGTCGGTGTAAACATAGCATAAGACTGTTGAACAGTTTGTAATTCATAAGCGTATATAGCGAATGTTGTACATAAAAGACACCGAAAGAGATCGCTGAAGAGGAACGTTGGCATGTTCCGAAATAGCTATCCGATCTGCCAGTCAAGTTGTTAGTTCAAATCCTGTTGCAAATAAAACGCTGAGCCAAACAAATATAGGTGGTGTATGTATGTACGAGTATATACATACATTACGCATATAATATAATAAATATATTCATAAAGTATTATAATTCTTTTATTAATATTGTAAATTCTTTATTCAATACTTTCATGCGTGTAAAGAAAACTTATTCTATCAATTCGTACTGCCTCCTGGTTCACTCAACGTGTCATGGAAGCTATTTTCCTTAATAATAAAGTCCACTCCAATTGGAAAAGAAATAAATTGCTTGAAAACTTGAATTGAATGGCTAACGCAGAGTTCCGTAGGTTACCTGTAAGTATACTGTATGGCGTCATAATGCCTACCATTTGTTTGCTAAACATTTGTTGTTAAACATTGTGTTGCTTGCAACATTTGTGTTGACTTCACCATCGCATAGAGTGTAATTTTGTCCGCAAAGTGTGCGATTAGGCATGTACAGTCTGTTTGACAAGAGCGTGCACGCCTATATTTTTTCCAGGAAACAATAAGAGGTTCGATTCCACCGCGTACTGATAGCGAGAGCCGTCCTGCAAAATGCTTTATAAAAAAAGAATTAGTTGCCTTCTGATCGTAGTAAGAAAAAAAATGTATTTCCTCATGAGCACCGCGTACGCATCTCGTTTTGAAGCCGTTTTGTTGTGTTCGCATCCGAAAGGACCAAAAATGTCATACGGAGCGGCGGCTAAATACATGAAAAAGTCGAAGGCATTTGTGAGCCAGTGGGTGAAACGTTATTCTGACGTAAAAAACACCGATGACCTGCCAGATCGCGGCTCTATGGTAAAAACGACGAGAAGGGAGGATAAAGTGATGTTACAGGCCTTTGAGAAGAATAATCACCTATCACTGCGAGGTGGACAGGCCCTTTTGCTTAAAAAAGGTATAAATGTGTCCTGTGACTTAATAAGAAGGCGTTTAATGACGCAAGGAGTAAAATATCGAAGCACAGTGAAGGAACCGCTACTGTCGCAAAAACACGTTGAGAAAAGAATCGCTTGGGCAAAGGAAAATTTGGAACGCGATTGGGACAACGTGAATTTTACAGATGAGTCTTCTTTTTGGGCACATTCTCCCATAAGGCAAAGCTGATCTTCTCGCATCACTAGACTGGTCCAGCGGACTGTGAAACATCCGCTAAAAGTTCACGTCTGGGGCTGTTTCTCCAAACAGGGCTTTTGGCGGTTTGCATCTCTTCACTCATAATTTGAATGCTGAGAAGATGGTAAACATTTATCAGAGAGCTCTACTGCCATCTGCAAAGAAGTAGTGTAAAACAAAAAACGAAAACTGGATACTACAAGAGGACAATGACCCAAAACATCGGAGTCGGCTTTGTACTGTATGGAAAAGTGAAAATGACGTTGACGTGCTTGATTGGCCCTCACAGTCGCCCGATGCGAATCCCATCGAAAATGTTTGGGCAATCATGAAGTTGAAGCTCCGAGGAAAGAAGATCTGCAACATCAAGCAGTTATCCCGACATATTCGACTCATATGGAGATCTTTTTCGGCAGATTATGCTATAAAATTAGTGGAAAGTATGCCTCGGAGATGTCAGGCGATTATTAATAGCGAGGGCGACTGGACCACATGTTAATAATAAAGCATCACTCTTTATAGCATATAGTATTTGTGGGTCTTTTTTTAATAGATTCCCACAAATATTTTTTTAAGTTTCTCCGTACACGCTCTTGTCAAACAGACTGTAATTGGCCTTAATTCGTGTAATATGTGGCGCGACAAAGTTTTTGGGTCTGTGAGAAATGGGATAGGACCACGAAAGCCCCGGTTAGGGTAGGAAAGCTCTGCTAAGAACTCGTCGTCGCCGAGCGTCTAGTTGAAGAAGAAGCAGACACTAAGATGCTAAACATAGGCCTGCGAAGTAGAATATAGTAGAGTAGCACTCCTAACGGTGCTATTATTCATTTGTGCCGGTGGATTTCGAATAGAATAGAAAGAATATGAAGTTTAACGAATGAGAGTTGAATGTAACGGTGAATGAAAACTCGGGTATAGAGTCGTCCATTGGGTTCCTTGTGGAATAAATGATGAAAACTTCATGGCTGATCTCTACGAGAAGTGCTTCAAGCTGGTGTCGCGCACACAAGGTATGGTTAATGGCGAGCAGATGTCCAACATCACTCTGGGGTCACTAGGAGTCAATTCCAGAGAGGCAGAGTGTTTGGAAAAGGACTGAAGAGAAGCCAGTATGGAGAATGGTTGGTACAATCGCGGTCCACGCGATCCAATTCGTCACCGCCATGTTTTGAGGTTACAAAAAATGGCAGAGTGAGGCGTCAAACGGCTGCCGCAGAAGTAGAAATACATACAGTAAGTTCACGGAAATCAGAAAAACCTTGTGAAAAATGCATGAAGAAGCCAAGACCAGAGGCAATTGTTATTGCAAAGAAAGGTGAAATTTCGTACGCTGATTTACTCCGTAAAATGAAGACGGACAGTAACCAAGATACGACGCATACAGAAAGGCGAGCTGCTTCTGCAACTGAGCGAAACTGGCGATAAGGCAGAAAAAGTTAGGTCCGTTATTAGCGCTAGTCTAGGCGAGGAGGCAACCGTTCGTGGCCGTTCGTAGCACAAAGAGTGGTGCTTGATATAAAGGATATCGATGAAGTCACCACAAATACAGATGTTTTTCAAGCAATCGCCGATAAGCTTAGACTTACTAACTTCGCACAAGAGGATGTGCTCAGCCTACGGCGAGGTTTGGTGGCACCCAGCCAGCAGCGATTAAGTTGACCGGAAATGTCAATATCCTCGGGAAAGTGGAGAAAATAAGGATTCACTGGGTTAGTTGCCGCAGTCACAGATACCTCGAATTCGGACATATCGCAATGCATTGTAAAAACGAGAGAGACCGGTCTTAGTGCTGCAGGCGATGCGGAAACGAAGGTCACATCGCTTTGGTGTGTAAAAGGGAGCCTAAATGCATGTTTTGTATGACGAACGAGGCAAGAGATGCGAAATATATCGCTGGTAGCAGGCGATTCCCACTTTTCAAGTTGGCGGTAACCGGAAACCCAAGATTATGAGAATGGTGCAGATTAATCTGAATCATTGCGCAGCGGCACAAGATCTGCTCGAGCAGTTTGTCCGTGAGAAGCGTATCGACTTGGCACTGGTAAGTGAACCTTACAACACTCAAAAAAATATTTGTTATCATATTGACAATCGGTGTTTGTTAAGGCTAACTGTCCAACCACAACGCCACGATGCGACGTCGCAAACGATAACGATTTCTCTCTCTCAAAATCTTCGAATGAGTGACATATGTCGTGATAAATTATTTATATTTTGTTTTGAATAAAAATAATTTGGATAATTTCCTTGTTTGACAATTAGTTTGTCAAATTTATTTACATTTTTTAGGGAATTTGAAGAATTTCATCGAAAAGTAGGGCAGACTGTTTTTCAAAAAATTAGAAAATCGGAAGAAGTTGTCAGAAAATTAGAACATTTTACGATGACGTGAGAGAGCTCAACGACGTGTTCAATTCCATTTTTCTATAGGAACATCGCAATCGAATGCGACGTCGTTGCGTTGTGGTTGGACAGTTAATCTTCATATTGACAGACAAAATTCTTAATATGACAACAATTTTCATCCAATTGTACAGCTGTTCAACAATTAAGTTGTCATTATGAAGACGAGATGGTTGTTAATTTTTTGTATTCAATATGAAAATTAAGATACATACATACATAAATATCAGCTTGGCTAGACGCAGTATCATTTGATGCGGTATCACTCAGTTCATCGTAGAGAGAGATGGGGAAGAAAGAGAAAAGTCTACACTTTGGTATCAGTTGTAGAGAATTTGTGATACCAACATAAACCCTGCTTCTCTGGGTATCACTTACGCACACAAGTAAGGAGTTATCAATGGGTTGGCCATAATGAATTCGAACTGTTGCAAACGAAGTTGAAAAAATTATCTTTTTGGGAGAACTTTCGTTTATTTGTCCCATTTGCCTTATTTTAATATCAAGTCACGAAAAGTTCAAAAACAATTAAAAAAAGGGGGGAAAAGATTAGGCGCTTCTCTAAGTAACCAATGTTGTTGTTGTTTCTGGCGTACATTACAATTAGGAAAACATTAATTAATGGGAAAAAAATACTAAAAACGTAAAATTTTATTTTTCATATCATAATGGTATCTCGTAAAGTTTAACAGATATAGTAGTTTGGAGGTGAGCAAAAACCTATTCACAGAGACGACAAACACCGACATGAGCTGTCAAATATGACGACAGCCTCTTAGGTGTCGTCTCTTGCTAAAAATGAAATATTTTTTAGGTTATTGCTTACTTTTTAAATTATAATATATTTATCTTTTATGATTTTTTTTATTATATTTAAATATGAAATATTTTGCAGGTTATTGCTTATTTTTTATATTTATCTTTTAGGATTTTTTATGTTACATTTATATTTTTATTGTATTATAAAATAATAAAATATATTATAAAAAAATATTATATAAAAATATATATATATATATTATTTTGAAAAACTGTTTTTTTCTGGAGAAAATGGGTATATTTTCGCGAAGAAAAATTTTTCTTTTCTACGTTGTTTCTTTTCGATTTATAGAGCTTTGCTAAAAATTCGTTGCTTCCCATTATTTTCTTGTAATCCTTGAAACATCCTTTAACAATACACACTAAGTATAGAATTGTGAATATGGATAAATAATATGGATATAAAAGAAAGAAGAAATTTGTTTGTTTTCAAACAAATAATAAATAATTACAACAATTTTTGTTAAATATTTTATTAATTTTATGTACAATTTACGACATCGCTACAATTTGAAGTTTTGGTGCGGGACATGGAATGGAATAATTTCAGAATTAGCTAGGGGTGTCCCTGTTTTTAACTCCAACCCAATATAGGGTGAACAGGAATGGAAGCGGCTTGTTAAACTCCAACGGCCCTCCCGTTAGGTGCTTAAATGAATAGATAAAGTAATGAGTTTAACATTTGAATTGTCACATGTGCACTTCCTTACATGTTACAATTATAGATATGAAGAGATTTCAAATCACGCACCAAAATGAAGCTGGGACAAGTTCATGCGGATATTGCGGCTATATGAGCTGGCTCCACTAGCACTAAATCAAAAAATAATAGAATACAATAGAATGAAAAAAAGAATAGAATGTATTCTATTATTTTTGCACTAAATCCAGATTTGAAAATTATGCATTCATTAAAAAACAGGCACTTGATAAATATAACTCAAAATTTTGCACATTGTAATTGTTTAGAATTCCCGATTGTTTATAATTCTACAGTGTTGCAAATTTTCAACAGAAAAACAAATGTTAATATATTTCGGAGTAAATTAAATGACGAAAATACAGTAGAAAAACAAAATAAATATTCCTCTCATAAACTCCTGAGGTTATTCTTTGTTTTTACTACATTTATAAATCTAATTTCGCGAAAAAAAATTTGATTTTTAACAATTTTATTATTTCAACATAAACACCATAGTAAAATTTTTGTATTGTAACACTAAAAATGCTAGCTAATGCACAAACCAACTGTCATATATGAGCACAACGTAAATTGAGGTGAGCACGACGTAAGAGCTAGTCACCTTTCAAAAAGTGACTCTGTGAATACGACGTCTTCCACTCAGGTGACTTTTTGAAGACGACGTCCGACTCACTTCAAGTGACTCTCTGAATAAGGGGGTAAATGTGATACCACAGTGTTTAGCCATCGCTGGTATCATCATACCAGTAGTGATACCGTATCAAATGATACTGCGTCTAGCCAAGCTGTATTTATATCAAAATGAAAACTTTGATTGTCAATTTTATTTGTTGTTATGTCAATCTTGCATATTATTATCAGTGTTCAACGAAATGAGTGTCAAATGAAATTATAAATTAAATTTAAATTTTGTCAACTACAATAAGCAAAAGTTAAGTGTCGAACTTTTAGCTTTTCAAATAATTGTTTTGCATTAACATAACCACAGAGGAATTAAGGAGGAAGAAGTATTTTTCGTTTTCAATATTAATTTTGATGAAGAAATCAAATGGAAAATATCCAGAATTTCTTGGAATACCCACTAACAAGTGAAGATGAAACCATAGACGACGAGTTAAAATCACTTTTAAAAGCTTAAGGCCTGATTAGTCGTACTTAGCGCATAGCACTTATAAGTTTCGAAGAACTTAGTTGTTTACGGGTTGCAGGGGGTACCGGCACTTCTACTGTTGCCACTAGTTGACGTAATGTTCGAAATTGGGTATTTTTATGGTTTTGTGGGATTTTACTAGATTGCAATTGCCCTCGATTTGCACTCAGCAGCAAAATTTTAGTATTTATATTTACATTATTTATATTATTATGGTATTTTGTTATAATAGAGATGATTTCGTATAAATTAATTGTTTAAAGAATATTATATTGAAATCCCATTAAACTATAAATTCGGCAAGCAAAGACGACATCTTCGAAAATAGCGTCAAGTTCGATCTGGTCACGCGTTTCGGCTGTCACTTAGTTCGAACTTAGTAAAATATCAAAATCGATTTGATATTCCCCTTGTACATAAGTACGACTAATCGAATACACACGTTTCCATAAGCTAGAAGTGGATTTTGACAGTACGTCATGTTCTTCGAAGTGCTGCTAAGTGCTGCTAAGTACGACTAATCAGGCCTTTAGAAAAACATCTGAGCTCCTGTTTAATAGGTAATTACACTTCAAATCTTTTTTCGATGTAATTAAATTTATATTTTTATAGAAGGCAAAATAGACATATGTGCATACATACATTAATATTTTAAAAAGTATGAAATCGTACCACATAAAAGACGTGATCAGACTTTTTCCGATTTGAGATCAAATAATTTTTTAACACAATATCGAAAAATTACGAGAAAATACAGGAGTCCATCAGGTATGAAAACAAAAAACAGACATATTAATGGTTGACTTATAACCCAAATTATAATTTAGATCTATAAGGACTTAAATTTACTTCATCCAAGAAGCTCATCTTCTTCACTTTTTAATTTTAAATGTACGTGATAAGAGCGCCGTGAACTCCCTTAAAAGAATGTAGAATTTGATGACAGCAAAGATAAAGTCACTCTTGAAGCAGTAGTTCAGTATGCATTGTAACGTGTACAATACAAATATTAATAAGGTAGAAATATAAGTAAGAAAACTGAATTATCAAATATATAGAAATAAGTAAAACAGAGCAAAGAAAAGGCAGCGTAACACGGTCGCAGCGCAGTCGCACCATTAATAGACAGAAGACATTAACTAACACGTGGAAACCTTGCCCAAGAAACCGCATATCGCAGGTTCAAATCCCACCAGCGACAAAACATTCTTTTATCTTCTTATCAGTTGTCTTATTGATTTCGTCATACATACATACACATACATAACATACAATGTGATGATCGATGCTTGCATTTTCCACTCACAAGGAAACTAGTACATATAATTCGCGTGCCGTTTACGGCAGCTCATAAAGGCTGCTGCAAAACCGAGTTTGAGTTGCGTTAAGTATAAGGTAAGCTTTATACGAAGATCTAAACAATCTTGCGACTCCCCTATCAGCTTTGGCTATCAGTAATATTTGTATCAGTAATATTGTATATTACTATCCAACTTCGGTCATCAGTGAATGCACTATCATTCACTATCGGCTTTGGTCATCAGTAATATTGCTGTATATTACTAATCGACTTCGGTCATCAGTGAATGAAAACTTCGGTCATCAGTGAGAAACACGCTGGCTGGAATCTCCTGCTTAGGTGATTTTACGTAAGGAAACTGTACAGCCGTCTGTTGTGGCACTCTGCCCTTAGATTTGAGTAGGCCAAACACCTTTTTGTACGTATAATAAGTTATAAAAATTGTTAAGTAGATATAACATAAAACAATACAGCCAACCCACCGAGCTGAACTCTGCAAAGAGTTAGACTGTGAAAACAGTCGTTCGAAATTCTTGTGGCGGTTGAATATCACTTGCAGAGTTACGAGACCCCTTCGAACGAACCCTGGACAGACTGAGCCACATCCATGGCTGAAAATAAAATCTCGTTACACCATATACATATATATCTATATTATATGTGTACATATATTTAAGTATTCCTCTCTTTGCGTAGATACTTCAATATTAGTTATATTAAATAGCATGCACTGCTATCTAACACCAACAAAGCCGCACGTCCGCAGAGATAAAGCTGGTCAGCAGTAGGTAAAAAAATTCACCATCAAGGACTAGCAGCAAGCCTTCGTTTTCATAGCAGTGTCAATCCAGCAATTGGAGGACCGTATTCAATTCTTAGCTTCAAGCAATTTAATTTATTAATTATACACTTAAAATTATTATATGCATTAAAATTGTTATATTATTAATCTTTATACTTGAAACGAGTTGCTCTTGGAATACTATAATAATAATAATAATAATACGCATTTTATTGGCAATTTTTATTTTGTTATCAACAAAGTCAATTTTCATATTTACAACTGGATTTTTCTTACTGGCAATTGAAGTTATCATATCAAAAAATATCATTTTAGTATCAACAAAGTCAATTTTCATATTGACAATTCAAATTTTTATATTAACAACGCTGCGATTTACGAATTGAAAATCGTAGTTGTAGTATTGAATATCGTTATCGACAATTGAACAACTGACGAAATTTGAAAACCGGCATTTTTATACCCTACACCTTAAGGTAAGGGTATATTCAGTTTGTAACGAAATGTGTAACGCATAAAAATAGAGACGATAGGTATAGTAAAGTATATATATTCTTGATCAGCGTCACCTCCTGAGTCGATTTAGCCATGTCCGTCCGTCTGTCTGTCTGTTGAAATTACGATCACAGGAGAACCGGTGAAGATATCGTGATGAAATTTTGCATAAACATTGTTTCTTGTGGTGTGCAGGTTGGTATTGAAAATGGGTCCACGACCACGCCTATTTTTTATTAAAAATGTGGTATCAGCGTTCGTTTTTGAGCTATTACAACAAAATTAATTTGTTAATATGCCAAATATGGGCGTGATCCGCCCACTTTTAGGTTACACAGGCAGAAGAGGGTTGGTTATATTGTTAAATATATAAACTTCCTGAATAAAACTTTAGATAACAACTTGTTTTAAAAAGCACATTATTACAAAACTGGGTGTGGTCCGCCCACCTTTACACTACATATACAGTATAGCAGTATGAACTTGCTATTAATCTAACTATTAATTAACTTGCAGCCCCAAAAATTCCTAGAATTCAATAAGTTACTACTTGATTTCCACAACTGCCGCCCCCGACATTGTGCCGCCCAGAGTGGACCGCCAACCCCGCCCCACCCTAGCTTCGGCAGTTTTTTCAAAACTTTTAGGTGTAGGGTATCTAAGATTCGGCCAGGCCGAATATAGCTTTCTTACTGGTTTCATATTGACAATCGTAGTTGTTGGATGAAAATGAACAAATTTTTTATCAATATGACTTTCAAAATTGTCAATATGACAACTTTTTTGGTTCAGTGAAAGTGCCCCAAACATCTAGTTGGATGCCAGATGAACAAGCCATATGGACATGTGATCCCTGGGCATTCCAAGACCGAGGCAGACGGAGTTTAGGTTTTGTCAGAGTCAAGGTATACGGCATCTGCTTTTATAGCTGATACTTTTATAGCTTATACTAATGCCCCGCCTAGTTGGTCACATAGCGACTTCCAAGTTGTGATTGGTAGACTAGCGTCAGATGCTCGTGACAGATTTTCGCTTGGTACCGCCGGCGAATTCAACGCCTGGGCGGTTCAGTGGGGTAGCAAATCCACCAATGCGAGAGACAGTAGCTTGTTGAAATATTTCTCGAACCTTAACGTAGCACTACCAAACGACGGGCAGATGAGTACATTCAATAAAGCCAGCGCTGAATCAATCATTGATGTAACAAGCAGTCAGGATTGACGGGTTTATTATGCCGCATAGGTGGAACACTGGCTATACCGAAAAACTTGCGCAGAAACTTAAAACGGTGATAGAGAAAGGTTGTGATATTTTAATGCCCCGAGAGTTCTCAAGTCGGAGAGCACAACCGTGCTATTGGTGGAATGATGAAATCCGCTCCTTGAGAGCAGACAGCCTTAGAGCGAGGCGGCAAACGCAAAGGCGCAGAGGAAACCCATAACATGAGGAAAACTTAGCCAAATTCAGGTCTCTTCGTAAACAACTGTCCAAGAAAATCAAGGATAGCAAAAAAATCTGTTTCAACCGCATGTGCGAGCAAGTGGACGTAAACCCATGGGGCACGGCATATAAGGCCGTAATGAAGAAACTCAAGGTCTTCAATACGGCACAGATTAGGTGCTCGATTTACACAGATTAGGTGCGACGCACAATACACCCTCGGGGCCCTACCCAGGGTTTAAGTAATGCCGCAGTACCGGCGATCACGGTCGGTGAGCTAAAAAGCGCCTGCAACAGAATAGGTGATAATAAAGCACCAGGCCCGGATGGCATTCCAAATAAAGCAATGAAGGCGGCGATACTTGCAAGAACTGATATGTTCGTCCAAACATATGAAAAGTGCATCGAAAAACGGGTGTTCACAATGGACAAAATATTGGAAAGCATTATCTGTAATGCCTACTGCCAATAGTTGAGGAGAAAGGTGCTTTATCTGATGCCAATGTGGCTTCAGAAAGTCTCAGTCCACGACCGACGCGGTGATAGCAGTTACGCCATTGGCCATTGACGCAATAGCGGGAGAGCGCGCTCGATCGGTGAAAAGGGGGCGAAAAAGAGTAGTGTGCTGTCATTACTCTCGACGCCAGAAACGCCTTTAACTCGGCGATTTGGGAATGAATTATAACAGACCTTGTGAGAATGGAAGCTCCGAAATATATTGTAGAGCTAATAATGACCTATTTTTGCATCAGGAAACTTCTTTATGAAAGTGATGAAGGCCTGAAGCATTATGATATAACGGCAGGTGTCCCACAACGATCCATAATTGGACCGTTGCTGTGGAATATCATGTATGATGAAGTCCTTAGGTGGTTACGACTGCTGTGGGGTATCTAAAGATACTTTCCTGGCAAAGTATCGACCTATAGGGATTGGGCGGCAATGGGATCAGTTGGACAGACCAGGGGTGAAGTGTAAGCGAAATGTTATCCACTGAGGGATATATGCGTTGTCCGGACAGGTACACCTGTAGAGTGTTTGCGAAACGTTGTGCTAGAAGAGATTTAGCTGACCAATCTTAAGTTAAATGTGTGTGCTTGTGTTGCAGTTGGTCAATGTGTGTCTCTAGTGTACAATAGCGTTTCATTTATGGTGCTTGAATTTTATATGAATGTAAAGTGAATTGTTGTTGGATTAGTTTCTGTCTGGTGCGTGATTCTTTTGAATGTGAGAGTAATTGAGTGGGTAAATGTGTGCGTTTGTTTTTATTTTTGTAAGAAATAAGTGTTTGGTTTTATTTTTTTTTAAAAAACATAATTATTAACCCTAACCCCCTTAGTATTTACCTATTAAGATTGTTGCGGCCCGGGGCGGCACAATTTCGGGGCCGGCAGTTTTGGCTTTGCCATCTTGCTCAATGAAAATGTAAGCAAGAAATACCACAACCTTGTTCTTTTTCTAGAACGCAACGCACATTGTCTCACGAAAAACTGATTACATCACTTGAAAACTATGGAGTACGTGGTGACACTATGCAAAGGTTTGTAGATTACCTCCGTTTTAGGGCATGCCGAGTCAAAGTCGATAACTGCATAAGTGATGACTGACCGAAGTAAGCCGGAACGAAAATGTTTTATAACGTGTTTTTAAACGTATTATAAAGATTTTATTAAAAATTATTAAAAAATTCAAAGCACAAGTGAAACACGTCAGACCGCGGAGAGAACTCAAAGAACTAAATACATAAATGTTTAACTTATTTGGTGGACTGCACTCGTGCCACCTTGCGTGAAAACATGTTAATACAAATTGCTCCGCAGTTCAGTGGTTCCTGTGGTATTTATCAGAGGAAATAACCATATTATTTGATGATGAGGTTGATGAACAAACCGAGATGAATATTGAAGCGAACTTGCAGAGAGAAAGTTTATATGATTAAAAGGAATTGTAGGAAGAGATATCTACCTCTTTGTGAAGTGTGACTTTTGTTTGATCTGTTACCTTAAATTCTGTTAATTTTCTCGTAATTCTAAATTTAACTTATTTTTTTAAAGAAATTTTTGAGTGATTTTGTAAACATTTATAATAAAAATTTGTTTTCGAGATTGAGAGTTGATAGCAGTTTCCACCAAGAAAACGTATCTTCGTGGGAAGAAAATGCAAACTTTATGGAAGCTAAAAAAAGGATTTAACTTAAAAGCAGTAAATAACGTAGCCGAAAGAGCTGTTAAGCTGACGCAAGCATTTCACAGTTTAATTACCGCAGAAGAAGAACAATAGCAGTTCTTATTACGTTGTTTCTAAGAACACAAGAAGATATATCCAGACTGTAAAAAACACACAGTAAGAAGAATGTATGCTGAATAATAATGTAACTTTATTTTTTAATAATTATATATAACTATTCCCAAATTTGTCTTTTCACCAATATTTACCCAAGATGCCCATATTTGGGATGACATAGCTATCTACTAAGGAAAAGCTATGTAGGTACCTAAAAAACCTAAAAATAATATTTATATAAACTTTGGGGCCCTGACAGCACAGGTTAACATTGACCTAGAATGTTAAAATTTCAAGAATTAGAGGGCATGCGTTTTAACTGCAAACAATTTTTAAAATTTAAAATTGTGTTAAGTGTTGAAATTCATATATACTTCTAATATTCTAAAAATTAGAAAAACATATAGTCTTAATTTTCAAACTTGTTTTGAACTTTTCTTTGTGAAGAAAACATGCCAAATTTCATTACAAAAACAAGATACCTTAAATGGATTATTTTAAAATAGTCGAATAGCTAGAAATTTTTAAAAGTAGTTGCATTTTACTGGTCGCTTTTCCGACCTGTGGCCGAAAATGGGTTAGAGAAAATATGCGGCAAATGAAGTCATTTAGTCTTTTAATTTTAACAAGCAGTCCACACTTATTCTACTACGGCTCTGATGCAAAGAACTATTTGATAGCAGAACCTATAGATTAAGAAAGTTATTGCATGGAAATTAACATTTTGCAACCATTACTGAATATAATTGACCAAGATACTTGGGAACAGGAATTTATAGGTAATTTCATAGGAATTGTTCTTAAACACCTATTTACAGAACTGCTCTTTAAATTTTAACAACAAAAAATTGTTCATATAAATTTTAAATAAAAGTTAATACCTACTGTCCGTCTAGAGATGGCGGTGGTTTAACCAAATCCTTTTTAATATCTGAGGTATTCTTAATATTGACTATCCACAGTTGAACTTCAGGATTAGAAGTCCCCGGTGTGGGATAACGAATATTTTTTGTTTCCGGAAAAGAGCTTCCAGAGCTCATGCCAGCACTAGATATTAAAGCTCCTGAAGATAGCCACGGATAAGTCAACATACCGACTTTACTATCATTAAATGAGGCGTACATAAAGTGAGTACCATCCGGTGATGACCAAACAGCCTCAGGTCCGCTAAATATTTCTTCTACAATGAAATTCTTTAGAATATTGTGTAATTTTGTTTACTTTTTGTACACCTTGATACAACCAATCAGGTACTCCATTGTATACCACATTTCGGTAACCAGTATTTGTTATTCGAAACCCATCTTCCTCGGCTGGTGACTGCCGAATGTAGATATCATTATCTGCAATAATGATTAAGGATGTAGTGTTTCCCAACCAATTGGCGTACTGAAGACGTGTTCGCTGAACTTTTGGAGAATCCTTTAATTTTACCGGCATGTGATGATCATTTTGAACATCATAAATCGTATAAAAAGCTGTAAAGGATCTTTGAAAAATCTAAAAATAAAAAAAGAAAATGGTTTTCTCTTTAAATTGTTATTCAAAACTACTATATTAACTAATATAATATACAATGTGTTCCGAATGGATGCATAAAAAGGCTCGGGTGAGCCGAGACAAGAAAAAATTGTATTATAGCGGAGGAAGAATTCCCATTTTTCGGTCGGTAGGGAAAAAATTATGTTAAGGAGCGGATGTTCGGCAGTAAACCGAAATGATCTAGGTATTCCCTTTATATTTCGAGACTTCTTTTCGATCTTTAGTCGTTGTTTTATTTCCAACTTGCGATGGTCACTGGCACATAAACCAGTGGCGATCAACGGAAATTTTTCTTTTTATCCAGGCACTTAAACCTTGGATAACTGAGTGAATTGTCTTGGTATCTGAACCAGGACAATGATGTTTTCTGTAACTTTATTGCTCAGGCACTTGAACCTAGAGCAATTGCTTGGAGAAGTAAAGAATGACACCTTGGGTTGCTAGTGTTAAAAACTTAATCAACTTTATTTACAATACTGGAGGGTTTTTATAATATAATTAGTGCTTACTATACAATTTTACGTTGCAGTCGCAGTTGGCTTCGTTCTCGGCTTCGCGCAAATAGTGCTGCGTCAACTGGAGGGCATTGCACCTGGGCGTTGAGCTCAACGGCGACTGCAACGACCGTGCGATATATCTGGTTACCAGATCAGCGACCGCAATATGCAAACTATGCAGAATGTCTGCACAGCAAATTTAGAAATTGTCGTATGTTTGGGTTGGTTCAACGGTCGCTGATTTGTTGAACTGAACATCCTCCCCGCCATTGACTACTGGTCAATTAAAGGTGGTTTCAATGACTTCAATTGGATCATCCCGTTGGTTTCTTGGCGTCGGGATGGGGTTGACGCGCCATCGCCTCCGTTTTGACAATAGATAATTTAGGAGACAGATCGCCGTCAAGATGAGGCATAAGCATAGAGAAGTATATCCTACTGCAACGCTGTGTCGGTGGTTGAAGTCATGCTTGGAAACTTCCTCCAAATCGTCAGTCCTAGGAACATGTTGTAGAAGGGTGAGTTCCTCTTGATGGCTGTGATCCGATTTGGGGACGGATCCGATTGGGCTGAAATGAATGCCAGCGGATTGCTTGAAGTTCTCGACTCTAATTGGGCTGCTGGTCACGATGGGTAGGACAACAAGTATTGCTAACATTGCCAACAAATTTATTTTACTGGACATTTTTTTGCGTTTGGGGGTTCTGATGGACTGTGGCACGTCGTCTTCACTTTCTTCCTTTTGCCCTGTGGTGTCATCATTGTCTATTTTCACGAGTGGCAGGGGTGCTAGTCCGTTAGTGTGTATTGGCCGTTTGACCACTCCGCCCTTAGTTTGGACATCGGCTACTCTCACTAACCTGTCCTGGCCCTCATAGGTTTTGACTATGCGGCCTAGAGGCCACTGTAGAGTGTGCAAGTTATCTTCTTTTATTAGGACCATTGTCCCCGGCTGGACGTTAACAGAATTTTCCTTCCATTTGGCTCTGTATTGTAGTTCGGTTAAGTACTCGCGAGACCATCGTTTCCAAAATTCGTGCTTTATGTGTGAGACTAGTTTCCATCGAGTTAATAGTGATTTTCTGGGCTGAACCGCAGTTGTGTCAATTTGAGATGTCAAGGGTTCGCCTATTAAGAAGTGTCCTGGTGTTAGGGCAGCCATGTCGGCTGGATCTTCTGATGTTGGTGTTAACGGCCGTGAGTTCAATATGGCTTCGATTTCGACCATTACAGTCTCCAGTTCTTCATAGGTTAAACATGCATTCGAAGCTCCTCGCACGAACAGATGTTTAGCGGATTTAACCGCAGCTTCCCACAGCCCGCAAAAGTGTGGAGCTCTGGGCGGAATGAAATGAAAGTTAATACTCCTGTCACTGCATGTCCGTGTTATGGCCTTTTGTGCTAGGTCGCTATGAATTGCTTCCCTTAGATCGAGTAAGCGGTTTTTGGCGCCAACAAAATTGGTGGCATTATCACAATATAAATTTTGCAAATGTCCCCTGCGTCCAATAAATCGCTTCAGACAGCCGATGAAGGCCTCTGTTGTTAAGTCGCTTACTATTTCAAGATGAACTGCTTTGGACGCGAAACAACAGAACACTGCCACGTATGCCTTCTGTGGTCGTTTACCACGAATCTTAAAATGGATCGAATGAAAGGTCGAGCTGGTTGCACCCGTGTGGATGGCAGATGCCCCATTAACTGTTGGAACAATTTGGGTTTTGCCTTGACACAACGCATGCAGTGTTGAACTGTGGATCTTGCCATGGATTTGCCCTTTATTGGCCAATATTTTTGTCTCACATGTGCTAATAATGTTTGTGGACCGCAGTGATAATGCTCCTCATGGATCCTTTGAAATAGCAGTTTGGTTAAGGGATCATTGTATGGGATGATGACTTGATGTTTGGCATCATATGAGATGTCCGCTGCTTCGAGGCGACCTCCTACACGAAGTACTCCTTCGGGATCCATGAATGGATTGAGTCCATGTAGTGCACTTGTTTTGCTCACATTGATCTTTTTGTGGAGTGATCTGACCTCTTCCTGGAATTCGGATATTTGCATTGCTCGAACTATGAAGGTTATTGCCCTCCTTTGTTCGCATGGTGTTAAATTAATTGATCGAGGTTGAATTGATTTTCCAGGTTTTGTACCTTCAATAAATCTCAGTACGTACGCCACTATGTGTACCAGGGTTTTAAATGAATTTCGATGATTTATTTGATAAATCATTTCCTCCGTATGGAACTTGCTGACGCCAATCGTTGCGGTTGTTGATTGTTGCTTTCTTTGTTCTACCTCGTTGTTCAGCGTTTGACTTGGGATATATGGCTTCGACCACGTTAATTCCTTCCCGTGTAAAAAAAATGGTCCAAAAAACCAATTGGCTTGGCTGCTAAAGTTTCTTGGAGAGATGCCGCGGGATAATAGGTCAGCCGGATTATTTTGTGACTGGACATGTCGCCATTGATGGGCGAATGTCAATCTTTGAATAGTTGCGATTCGATTAGCCACGAATGTATGGAATGATGAGGTTGCCGAGTTTATCCAAGCTAAGACTATCTCCGAGTCTGACCAATAGAAGGTTGGGATTTCTCCTAGCTGAATGTCCTGCTTCACACGGTCAGTTAACGTTGCGCAAAGCACTGCAGCACATAATTCTAAACGTGGTAGCGTATGTGTTCTGATGGAGGCGACACGAGATTTTGCGCAGAGCAGTCTGACGATGACATTTCCTTCCGTATTAATTGTCCTACAGTAAAGTGCCGCACCGTAAGCCTTCTCTGATGGATCAGCAAATGCATGCAATTGTAGTGAACCTTTCTTGCCTTGCTGAAGTGTGTGTCGTGAAATTTGGACACTGTTTAGCTCTGTCAATTCATTCTGAAATTTTACCCACTTGTGTCGCAATTCCGCTGGCAATTCGTCGTCCCAGGATACCTTGGTTTTCCATAGCTCTTGCATGATTAGTTTGGCAGTGATGACGACTGGTCCCAATATTCCCAATGGATCGAAAATTTTTGATATTTCTGATAGAATTATTCGCTTTGTGATACTTCTTGACGCGTTTAGATTTACTCTGATGGCGAAATTGTCGGTTTTGGGCAACCAAGTTAGTCCCAAGGTCTTCACGGCGTCAGCTTTGTCGTTGGTGAAGTCTAGGTTTACCTCTTGATCTTCTGCCGGAATATCATCGAGCAACTTAGGGTGATTTGCACACCATTTTCTTAATTTAAATCCAGCCTGATTTAATATTTGGTTTAATTCCCTTTTAATTTGAATCGCACCAGTAATGTTGTCGGAGCCGGTTAAACAATCGTCGACATAAAAATCGTTTAATAAGGCTTTAGCACCATATGGGTAAGAGGCACTGTAAGTTTTGCCTAATTCTTGTAGACATCTAGTGGCTAGGTATGGCGCTGATCTTGTTCCATATGTTATCCATCTGATCTTGTTCCATATGTTATCATGTTGAGTTGGTAGTACTTCAGCTCTTCACTTTCGCTGGATCTCCAGATTATTTGTTGATACTTCCGGTCTTCTGGATTGACCCAAATTTGCCGATACATCTTTTGAATGTCTGCTGTGAACACAAATTTCGGGAGTCGGAAACGTAGAAGTAATGAAAAGAGTTCATCTTGAACTGTTGGACCAGCATACATGATGTCATTGAGTGCTACTCCGGTTGATGTCTTTGATGAAGCATCGAATACAACTCGAAGTTTTGTAGTGCTGCTCTCTGGTCTCAGGACACAGTGATGAGGAATGAAATAGCTTGGATGAGCAATGCTGCTGAGCTTGATTTCGGACATATGACCCAGCGCTTCATATTCTGCCATGAATTTTTTGTATTCTTGTTTCAAGCTGTTATCTTTATTGAAGCGCCTTTCCAATGATAAGAACCGATTTTTAGCAATTTGCTTGGACTCTCCAAGCACTGATGGTTCGTCTGAAAATGGAATTTTTACAATGAATCGTCCATCGGGATGTCTGCCTGTGTTTTGCACAAAATGTGATTCACAACGTCGTTCCGCTGATGTGAGGGGTTTCTGAAGTGGTTCTGTTTCTTCTAACGCCCAAAATCTTTCGATTTGTTGATTTAGTTTATCTTCGGTGTATACTCCACATACCGGTTGGCTTGAGTTGCTTCCGCTGACCCTTCCAGAGAGTATCCACCCGAAGACCGTATTCTGTAAGATAGGCAGTCCTTTCCTTAATTGTATTTTTTGCGTTAAAAGCAGCTCATGGAATAGTTCTGCTCCAATTAGGACGTCTATAGCTCCAGGGCGGTAGAAGTCTGGGTCTGCAAGACTGATGCCCTTCAGAATCTGCCATGTTGAAGGCTGCAGCTCCTGGGTAGGTTGTGGCGATATGATGTTGGCTAGGAGGAAGGCTTCCAATCGAGTCGTGTAGATATCATCTCGTGACGTCAAGGTGACATTTATTCGGCTTTGTATTTGCTTCTTGATATTGCCGATTCCTTCTAATTGGGTAGAAGCTGGCATCGTAGATAGGTTTAACTGCTTAGCTAACCTTTTTGTCACCACGTTTATTTGGGAGCCTGAATCCAATAATGCCCTGCATTCTATTACGTTACCCTCATTATTTTTGAGTTTTATCATTGCCGTGCTGAGAAGAACATAATTTGAGCTTGATGTTACCCCTGACGACACTAACATTGTTGGAGTTGCCGGATCACGTAGCTCTGTTTGCCTTGTATTTTCTTCCAGGTGGACTAGGGTGTTGTGTTTCTTGGAACATTTTGTGCAGCTCCTGGAACCACACGTCTTGGCAATGTGGCCACCTTTTAGGCAATTGATGCATAGCTTATTTGTTTTGAGGAACTGTATCCTCTTGAAGATTGGTAGGTTCAGAAATGTTTGACATGAAAATAGTGAATGACTTGTTTCTCGGCAGGCTTGACAATTTTGTGCACCTGGTGATGACGTAATCATTGAAGCATGCCTTGTTGATGAGCTCTTGTCCTTGTGTCCAACTGCTTCTAATGCCTGAAAACGTTTCTCCAAGAATTGAAGGAATTCAGTGGTTTTTGGTGGTTCTCTCGGGTTGTCCAAGGATTGTTCATACATTGCATGAGTTGTCTTATCCAATTTTTTAATCAGAATATGCATTAAAATTGGATCCCACGAAGAAGTGTCGATTCCTAAGCTTTTTAACGTAGATAATGCTTCCTTGGAGGTATCATGAAGAGTTTTTAATGCAGCAATGGTTGGACCATCGGTGCTGGATTTTGGCTGTCCGATGAGTGTCTCCATTACTGCCGAGATGAGTAGCCGTTGATTGTTATACCGATCTGTGAGAGTATCCCAAGCCGTGTTGTAGTTGGCCTCTGATAGTGAGATGTGTCGTATCAGTTTTTCGGCCTCTCCTGTTAAATTGGCCTTGAGATACCACATTTTCTGGATCCTTGAAAGGGCAGTTTTGTGCACTAATTCCGTAAACAAGTCGTGGAATTGTGGCCACCTGAAGTAGTCACCACTGAATTGTTTCAGCGTTACCCTTGGTAAGCAGTCTACCTTTGGACTGGTCGAACGTAACGAGGAAGCTGGTTGACTTGTCATTGCGTTGTTGCTGCCCATCTCTTGTAACTGCGAGAGTTGGTCCCCTATTGCTGTTTCAGCTGAGATATAGGCCTCCAAGTCGTAGCCACATGTGTCGATGTCTTCAGCGAGGTTGAGAATTTCCGTATGGATTGACTGGACCACCCTCCAATGATGCTCTAGGATCTTGGCCTTTGTAGCATAGTAATGTGTTGAATGTTCCATGTTGTCGCTTAGCACATTCGCCGCTAGTTGTTGAGCCAGTTGTGTTACTCGTGCTTGTTTCTTCATCAACGAGCTTATTGCTGTGTTCTGAGCCGTTGCATTTTATGTGTTTCAGTGGCATAACTTGTTGAGGTTGATGCGCTGTCCTTGGTGCGGACTTTAATCAGTTCGATTTCTGCTTCTATGTCAGCTCGGGCGGTGCTGTATTTTTCACCCAGACAAGCATGCAGATCCTTCGTGAAATATGGGTGCTTAGGGTCGATAGTGAAATCTCGACGAATGCGGTTGTCCATCTTGTTGAAGGTGTCCCATAATTGGTCCAGTTCCTCTATCCGTTTCTCCAAAAACGAAAGAGTTCTTCGATCCTTTGCTGTCTTCTTGTAATTTAGGATAGATTTTTGGAGGTTGACTGCGTTGGCGTCTTGCTCCTGAGAGATCTCCTCGATGTTGCTCATTTTTGCGTGACTTAATCACGTCGGGGTCACCAATGTTTTATTTCCAACTTGCGATGGTCACTGGCACATAAACCAGTGGCGATCAACGGAAATTTTTCTTGTTATCCAGGCACTTAAACCTTGGATAACTGAGTGAATTGTCTTGGTATCTGAACCAGGACAATGATGTTTTCTGTAACTTTATTGCTCAGGCACTTGAACCTAGAGCAATTGCTTGGAGAATTAAAGAATGACACCTTGGGTTGCTAGTGTTAAAAACTTAATCAACTTTATTTACAATACTGGAGGGTTTTTATAATATAATTAGTGCTTACTATACAATTTTACGTTGCAGTCGCAGTTGGCTTCGTTCTCGGCTTCGCGCAAATAGTGCTGCGTCAACTGGAGGGCATTGCACCTGGGCGTTGAGCTCAACGGCGACTGCAACGACCGTGCGATATATCTGGTTACCAGATCAGCGACCGCAATATGCAAACTATGCAGAATGTCTGCACAGCAAATTTAGAAATTGTCGTATGTTTGGGTTGGTTCAACGGTCGCTGATTTGTTGAACTGAACAGTCGTGTTTTTAGAAAATTATCGTCCGTGCCTAAACGGGCACATATTTATATTTACAATATTAATATTACTGAAAATCAATTACTTTTAATTCGCAATTTTCCAAAGATCCTACTCCTCCTATAAGATTTTGGCTTGTATCAACCTACGTTCCTGGTCCTGGCTTTTTTATGCACCTTATGTGGTACAGAAATTAAAAGCAATATTATTCACAGTTTAATTGTATGTACCTAAATCTGAAGGTGAAGGACATCGGTTCCAATTGAATCGCTATATATTTATGTAGACCTACCACGTTTTGACACTAAGGAAAACGAGTGGGGCAAGTAAAAATTACATCCTTTATATGTAATAAACATCCAAAAGCCAAGTTATGTTAAGTAGCTATCAGAATAAATGTAATGTCTGATTACACTGGCCGACAGCCATTTTGTAACTGGCTGTTTGACCACATATTCTAAAGGATTTTGGTCCGCTGATTCCAAAAATAACAAAATAAAAAAAATGAAACGAGCCGTTTTCGAGATAATCGTTTTTGAACTTTTTGGCCACTTTACGTTAAGGTCCATCCACTTGAAGAGCTACTACAGCTGACATATGTAACCGATTCGATTACAATTCAGATTATATTAAAGAGGAAGGATGCAAGCATATTTTTTGCTAACATTACTTTGAAATCCGAAAAATAGTTTAAAAGCTTTTGTTGAAATCGTAACTTCAAAAGAGGAATTTTTTAAGAAAAAAGACAAAAAACTGCTAGATATATGTATGTAAAAATATGTTCCAGAAACTTTTTTACCCTTTTTATTTCTTATATCTATAGGTTGGACAAAATTCTTTAGAATATGTGGTCAAAAAACCCGTTACAAAAAAAAAATGGTAATTTGTAGGCTAGTGTTATCTCAGACTTGTTTTTTCATTATGTATCACTAAATGATGTCTCCCTAAATTATATCTTCATTGAAAAAACTATGATACGATCACAGGAGAGGTGTAATATGCATAAAAAGATCTGACATTTTAAATGCCTTACTGAAGCGATACGTGATAAATTTCCATGTAAATCTAAGCAGTGGATAAATGATGATATGGTAACATAAATCCTAATTCAGTTTATATGCACCTCAAGACCAAAAATTTTAAATATAATATAATATTTCTATGTAAATGTATGGTATTTACATGAGTATAAGTATTTACATATCTATGAGCAGTAATATATGAGACGTTTATTTTGAAAGACTGAATCAAGTTAATAATAACATTAATTACAATTTAACGGTAAATCTTCATTTTAAAAAAATTTGTAATCAATATTTTGAGAACTGTTGAGATTTTGTTCAAGATTTTGTTTTGCTAATTAACGGTATAACGAATACATATGTTTATTTAGAAAGTGGCGTAAGTCACTGTCTCAGGAAATTAAATGCTGGGCTTAGTGTTAGAGATAGAAATGTTCTAGTGTCACTAATATTTTATTAGTGACTTTTCCATTTCTGTGATGACAGAAAATATTTGTACGAAATTTAGTTTTATGTCATTATTGGCTGAACCACTACCATTTTTTTAATATATTTTGGTCCAAAACGGTGGACCCGTGAATAAAACTTTGAATTTAAACTTCAAATTCGCTCTACAACCTGAGAAATTGAACTATAAGCATACATGAAGTTATATTCACTATAAAAAGTAGACGATTTTTTCCATTTACATAAAAAGTAGGCAATGGTCCCATTTCCAATACTAATAATTTTCTGATAATAGGGAATATTCGTGCCAAATGTGATATCTTTACTCGTTCTACTGTAATCGTATTTTATTTCAATAGTGGGCGTCCATTTTTGGTAGTATGTTTGGGTCCGATACTTAGTGTATAAAATATAATCAGTAATTTTACAGTGACTAGGAAATTATTTATACTCAGAAAAATATATGTATGCTGAAATAACAAATGCAAGTAAATCTTCAAGGCAAGTGGGAATCAATATTTTTAAACATGTTTACACGAAATCCCTTAAATATCTGGATTGAAAAACAAAGTGACTTATGCTCACATTTAATCTGCCAACTTGATTACCTGCTATGTTTAGAGTCCTTAAGGGATTATTCAATACAAGAAGACAAAATGATGTATTTAATTTCCATATAAATGGAAATACATATACTAGTACTTTCTAAAAGCTATCGGTTCAATTATTATTCACCAGTGGTTACTAGCTCCGTGCATACCGAAAATTCTTCAATCTTCTGGTTCCAATTCTATCGAGGAAAAGTATTTCACTCTGCCAGTTGAGTCTGAATAACCAGAACTCCGGAAACGGTGACCGACAATTTCATTTTGTATTGAGTCTTCTAAGACTTAGAAAGGAAGTCGCGCCGTTCGTTAGAAATGCCTCTAATTTTTGAGAGTGTCTCACTCATTTTTTTAAAAAAGTATTGCTTACTCTTCGCCGAATTCTTATAAACATACACAAATCTAAACCAAAACCAAAAACTTTAACAAAACTAAAAAAAAAAAATTATAATAAAAAAATTATAAAAATTATAATAAAAAAAAATAATGTAATAATTATAAAAAGAATTATAATATTATTCATATAACACAACCACTTCAAAAGTGACAACACAACCACTTCAAAAGTGACAACACAAAATTTGTAGTTTTTTAGAAAACGCAATTTTGTGATTGCAGTATCTTCATAAGATGAACAGAAATTAAAACCGTTTTTGGTACATGTGGTACGTTGGTGTCGTGTAACCAGGGTGGGACAAAGTGGGCACGGACCTCCAGGTAACCTGGTTCTCACCCCACAATTCTAGGGAAAGTTGTTGTTATGATCAATAATTTCTAATAAGAGAAGTTTCTGTCAGGGTGGTTTCAAGTAGGCTCCCCAGGAACACAACTCATTTTTGGTTTTTATGAATAAAACATCATATAGTGTATTTGACTACTCACTCTCCATTATGCAGACAAAAGAGATGTCACTAGTTTAGAATATCAACTAACATCCTTAATCCAAGGAAACAAAACTATCTCAGTATTCTATCAACTAGTTTACACCCATCTGTCCTTAATCTTAAATAAAATCTCATGTTTAGAAATAAGTCAAGAATCCCTTCAAATTTTAACGAAAACATATCGCGACAAGGCACTATATACTTTTATTAGAGGCCTTAAAGGAGATTTACCAAGATTGTTGGCAATGAAAGAGCCTACCGACTTGCCTCAGGCTTTACATTTATGCCAAAAACTCGAGAACCAAGTATTTAGGACACAACACGCTAACGCAAACCACAATTCTACTAGAGTTTATAACCAGGCATTTTATCAGCAACAATATCCATCTCCCAAACCGCCATTACTACCCAAAAGAGTAAATCCACAAATAAATCATAGACAAGAATTCTATCCTCAGCTATCATACTTACCGCGATTTCATAACCAACACTCCCATAGACAGTTTGGACAACCTCTACCAACTCAAAATCACCAATATAACGCTAGGCATCTTCCACAAGGAAGACCATTTGTACCTCCACCGAGACCACAACCTCTACCCGTACCAATGGACATTGACCAAACTATGATGTCAAAAGTAGTCAATTATATGAATCGAACAAATGAATATTTCCATCACACAGATAAACGCGGCTTACCGCAATCTAATCAAAACGTTCATTCAAACAAAATTCAAAGAAACTTTCATATAGACACGTATAACCAGAACCAATTCCATGAAGATACTGAGCCACCTTTAGCCGACTACTTAGACTCTCTAAACTTAAACGACGAAAAGACTACACACGAAGATGACAAATTCTCTACTACAGCTCATGACAATGTGCCAGACTATACAGATATCAATTTTTTAGCCTAAACAGCTCTTTATTGCCATATTTTGAAACCAGGATGAAGAGCGGGAAAATTTTGAAAATCTTAATTGATACTGGATCAAATAGAAATTACATACAAGCCAATTTAGTTGAGAAACCTTTGCAAAATGAGCAAACTTTCTTTGCGAACTCCATAGGTGGAAATATAAAAATTACCCACCACACAATAGCAAATCTCTTTAACATTAACGATTGCCAAATAAAATTTTTCATTCTACCAACCCTCACATCTTTTGATGCCATTCTAGGCAATGACAGTTTAAAAGAACTAGAAGCAATAATTTATACTAAAGACAACTATATGACCATAAGAAACAAAGTTAAGGTAAAATTAAAACAGAAAATCGCACAAGCTGTAAACTCAATAAATCTTAGAACGAAACATTTAACTCATGAACAGGAAAACAAACCAGGGTTCGGAAAACGTTTCTTTTTTATATCGCTCAATTTATATCCCTCACTGAAGATAACAATATTTCCATCCTCACTGATAAATATCTTTTTTCATCTTTGTTAAAAAAAATACATATCGCTCACGTTCAAAATAATTTCGATCTTCCAACAAAACTATCACTTGGGATGAAAAAAATTCTCATCTTCAAGTATTTCGATCCCTCAAGTTCAAAACATTTCGTTTGTTGACGAATAGCAATCACAGAAGATGAGAAAACTTCGGGTTTCGCACCATAACGATCTTCGGTGATGAAAAAAAGGCTGCGCAGGCAAAGAATCGATCTTTGAAGATGAAAATAATTTCGACGCAGGGATCGAAAAAAGCAGCGCAGCAGAGTTGAACAGCACAGGTTTTGTTGGTGTTTAGATGGTTCGCTTCGCGGCAGAGACAATTGCTTGAAAATGAAGTTTTGTTTGTGTTTCGTATGAATATTCGTTTTTGTTGGATTTGGTATACGATGAATTGAAATTAATTTTGCATGGTGTGGAGTGTGAAGGAAAGTTGTGAAAGTAAATACGTAAAATATTAATATGTAAAAATATTAATAAGTAAATTGTTTTCTACCATATGTACATTATTCTAATATATTTTATACATATTTCTATTATAAATGTTTATTATGAATTATGTATTTGCTCTCCGATTGAAAGCACTGATTGTGCCGCGTTACATTCGTCAATTTTATTATCCGAAGGGGTTTTGAAAACATGAATTCAAAAACCTTTTTCCTTTGTAAAATTTGTTACCTGTTGGCCCTCTAATAATCAATCCTTTTTCATTCCAAAAGTAATTATTTTCAAGGCCGATATACAAATTTGCCTTCCATTCACACATGTACATATGTATTCAAATGCCTACCTGCAAAATTTATCGTAACGAGCTCGTAGAAAGAGTTGAGTAATAAATTTTTGCAATTGCTTTACGTTTTTTATGCAGGACATGGTCCAAAAAAATGTAAAGATATTCATATGTATATGTATATGTATATAGTTGGGATGGATTGAGAGAAAGCCAAGATTTTTTGAGAAAATTTCTTGAAAGTCAGCAGTTGCAAAAAAAAAAATCTCCTGTGTTTCAATATCAGTGAATAATAATAAGGGAAAATATAATGGGAAGATATAAGAAATATATATATATGTATATATAATGAATATGTATAAAACATATTAGAATAATGTACATATGGTAGAAAACAATTTACTTATTAATATTTTTACATATTAATATTTTACGTATTTACTTTCACAACTTTCCTTCACACTCCACACCATGCAAAATTAATTTCAATTCATCGTATACCAAATCCAACAAAAAAATATTCATACGAAGCAATTTCATTTTCAAGCAATTGTCTCTGCCGCGAAGCGAACCATCCAAACACCAACAAAACCCACGCTGTTCAACTCTGCTGCGCTGCTTTTTTCGATCCTGCGTCGAAATTATTTTCATCTTCAAAGATCGATTCTTTGCCTGCGCAGCCTTTTTTTCATCACCGAAGATCGTTATGGTGCGAAACCCGAAGTTTTCTCATCTTCTGTGATCGCTATTCGTCAACAAACGAAATGTTTTGAACTTGAGGGATCGAAATACTTGAAGATGAGAATTTTTTTCATCCCAAGTGATAGTTTTGTCGGAAGATCGAAATTATTTTGAACGTGAGCGATATGTATTTTTTTGAACAAAAATGAAAAAATAAAAATCGCTCATGAGTCAAAACAGATTTTCATCTTTTGAGATCGTTTTTTTGTGAGGGATATAAAAAAAGTTGTTCGTTTGAGGGATATATTCCGAACCCTGAAACAAACTAAGAAAAATTAATTAATAAACATAGAGAATTATTTGCAAATCCTAATCAAAAATTTACTTTCGCAACTACAGTAAAAGCAAAAATTTGCACTAATACATACGAACCGATTTATTCTAAATACTATCCTTATCCAATGTCCCTCAAGGAAGAAGTAGACACACAAGTTCAAGAGCTTTTACGTGACGGTATTATACTTCACGATCACCTTATAATTCCCCTATAAGGGTAGTCCCGAAAAACCCGACGCCTCTGGGAAAAAGAAATATAGAATGGTCATAGACTATAAAAAATTACAGTCACAAAAATACAGTCACCATACCAGATAGATATCCAATACCAGAAATAAATTCAGTTTTCGCCCAATTAGGAAATAACAAATTTTTTTCAGTCCTAGATCTGAAAAGTGGATTTCACCAAATTCCTTTAAAAGAATCCGACATTAAGAAGACAGGTTTTTCGGTCAATAATGGCAAATATGAATTCAATCGATTGCCATTCGGTCTCAAAAACGCCCCATCTATATTCCAAAGAGCTTTAGAAGACATTCTTAGAGAACACAGGAAAAATATGTTATATATACAGGGTGTAACGCATAAGGTACGCCAAAAACCTAGGACGGGTAAGCATTTTCTCAAAAACTGTTAGACGTAGGAACCTAATTTAAAAAGGATATTAAGAAGCGGACATTTGGCTTTCAAAATCAGCAAGTAAAAGTTATCTAGATCTAACGATTATTTTTTAATAATATTTTTTCCGACGTTAATTCGGGTTTTTAGAAAAAGGCCCCTCCTGCCTAAACGGGGGAAAATGCACCCCCCCTCCCATACGATTTTTTTCTTGTCTCGACCCAACCTACCCGTCCTACCTTTTTGGCGTACCTTATGCGTTACACCCTGTATATAGACGATATAGTAATTTTTGGAGAAAACGAAGAAACACATTTAAAAAATATCGAAATAGTTTTCCAGACTCTAGAAAGGGCCAATATCAAATGCCAGCTCGATAAATGTGAATTTTTAAAGACAGAAGTAGAATTCTTAGGTTTCATTATTTCAGATGCAGGAATAAAAACAAATCCAAAAAAGGTCGAAGCAATAACAAATTACCCAATCCCAAAAACCTTAAAAGACCTCAGATCATTCCTCGAACTGATCTGCTTCGAAACCTGCTTTCTATACAGGTTTTGCACATTATACTTTTTGGCACACAATTTACATTCATACCTTTCACCATGTTTTTCTTAGATAAATCGTTTAATGACTGAAAATTAAGGTGTCCTATTATGCCATTTAATTTGTTCCTCACTGGCATTCTCAGTGTAAAAACACGAGTTTTTGTGCTCATATATAAACTACCGGTTATATAAAGCTACCGGTTTTGTTCGCATGAAATACGATTTCTTTTTTGCGATTTTTTGCGAAGGCCGTTGTCAATTGCTCGACTTACTGAAATGAAATTTCCTTGCAACTGCGGAACAAACAAAACGCTTTGCAGTTTTACTTCAAGTTTTGACGTTTTCAATATAACTGTCCCTTTTCCACATGCTTTAATAAAATTACCGCCTGCTACGGCCACTTTTTCTGCATGTTCTTCTAGCACTTCAAATAAATTGCGATCACAACACATGTGTGACGTCGCGCCGCTATCGATACACCAGGAGTTTGAGTTTAGCAATGTGAAATTAGCTGCCGGAAAACTGGAGAATGCTGTTGGGTGAGGAGAATTTTTCGGTTGATCTCTGCATTTCGCTGCAGAGATCCCTTTCCCTTTGTCCCTTTCTACAACAATTATAGCATTTCAAGTTAATCTTGTTTCGCTTTTTCTGATTATTACTATTGCTGCTGTTACTGGAACCGTTATAACTGTTACTATTTTTGTTGTGTCTTTCTTTCCAAGCCGACTGTGCAGCGAATGTTTGTTCGCTGTTCTCGATAGGTACAGTTACCATGTGCTCTCTTCTCGATCCTTCTTCCAACAATTTCAGCTTCAGTGTATCGAGTGTAGGTAAACTGTCGCGCGTTTCCATTGCTATTACAAATGTATCATATGATAGAGGCAGCGCAGATAACCTAATGATGACTAGAAGGTCCTCATTCAGTTCAAGTCCAACTTCATGCATTTTTTCTACAATGCTTACAAATGAATTAACAAAATTAATTACGCTTACCTCATCCGTCATTTTGAGGTTAAGTAACTTTTTGAACAGCGTGACCTTACGAGTTGGTCCATGTGGCTGATGAACCGCTTTAAACTTGTTCCAGGCTTCCATTGAAGTGGTGCAATATTTGATATTGTTAATTTGCCCCGGTTTTACACTAAGGGTAATTATTGCAAAAGCCTTCTCGTCTTTTGCAACCCATGCAGCCACTTCTTCTGCAGGTCCTGGTTTTACTGTAATGCCGCTGGTAATTTTCCACAATTGTGTACATAAGATCTACCCTGGTCCGGTGTGATTGTTTTTTTGTTGTTGTTGTTGTTGTTGTAGGTACCCACTAAAACAAACCCCGCCCCTCGCCCCGCCCCCGTTTAGGAGTTATGAGCTTTCAAAGTTTGAAGCTTTTATGTCCTATATCTCCATAATCCCGGCGCATATAGGAACGATATATACATCGTTGGAAAGGTAATTTTAATATCTTTAATTTATCGTTTTAGAGATTTTATGGAAAAGCTTTTAGTTTCCCCGCAAATCGCATTTATTATTTTTACTACTATTTTTTATAGTATTTATTAATTTTTCCCAAATAAAGTTCTTCAGAAACCTGTAAAACCGTTTGCATTTTAACAAAGTAGAGTTAAGAAGCTATTTACAGGTGTTTTTATTGAAATCGGTTCACTATTTCGGTAAATAACGTTCTTTTTCAAAAAAGCGACATTAGAAAACATGTAAAGTTAAATTGTTTTCGTGCGAAAATGGGCGCCGCAGGCGAAAAATTTTGTTGTTGTTTTTGTTGTTGAAATCGAAAAAAATGTTGAATTGAAATGAAAAAAATCGCGCGATTTTTTTTATAAAAATTGCTCATTTCAACAACAAAAACAACAACAACAAAATTTAACAGTTCTTGTTGAGGTATCTTAGCATTTGACAGAGTGGTTATTTTAATAAAGAGTATAATCATTAGAAAAACGTAGTTTTGGAAAATTTTTATGTTCGTTTTCTCCCGAATTAGTGAACCGCTTTCAATAAAAAAAAACACCAGTAAATAGCTTCTTGACTCTACTTTGTTAAAATGCAAACGTTTATACAGGTTTCTGAAGAACTTTATTTGGGAAAAATTAATAAATACTATAAAAAATAGTAGTAAAAATAATAAATGCGATTTGCGGGGAAACTAAAAGTTTTTCCATAAAATCTCTAAAACGATAAATTAAAGATATTAAAATTACCTTTCCAACGATGTATATATCGTTCCTATATGTGCCGGGATTATGGAGATATAGGACATAAAAGCTTCAAATTTTGAAGGCTCATAACTCCTAAACGGGGGCGGGGCGAGGGGCGGGGTTTGTTTTCGTGCGTAGCTACAACAACAAAAATAACAGCAGCAACAACAAAAATAAAAACAATCACACCGGACTTGCCTTGAATGTAGCCTCAGAATGCTTTTCATTTGTACACATTTGTATTCATAGTCAGAATCGTCTAACTTGTCTACAGCGTACATTTGTGATGAATGCATGTTTTCTTTTTAAATAACACGATACTATTTATTTATATTTATTCAGACGCGGCTCTGGGCACATAACCTATTAAATTATGACACAATTATTTCCATCAAATTAAAACACGTTGTTCCTTTAGTAGCTTTCTAATAATCAATAACCAGAAAAAGAAAAGAACAGAAAGACTTAAGAAAAGAACTTAACAGGTTTGTAACTATAAAGTATGTTCTTAAAATGACTGTGTTGCCATCTATTTCCAACATTAACACAGAAATAAAGATTAAATTTAAAGACAATAATAAAACAACTAAGCTAGTAATTTTATTTTCAACACAGGTAACGACCACGCCTACTATTTATACAGTGGCGTAGCTAGGACTCATGGAGCCCGAGACAGTTAATCAACTTGCAGCCCCAAAAATTCCTAGAATTCAATAAGTCATTAATTGATTTCCAAAACTGCCGCCCGGGGCGGACCACCACCTCCACCCAGCCTAGCTACGCCAATGTATTTATATCCGTCTGTGATTAAATGTGATTATAAGGTAGCTTTCCTTATAACCACATATTTCCTCTACTTTCAGTTTGTATTTCACTCTATAATGTTATTGTTCCGCAATGAAAAATCTAAATAAATAAAACTATTTCGTTCAATTTTGTAAAATTTTGTAAAATTTTTAGGTATAGGGTATCTAAAATTCGGCTCTTACTGGCTTACATCCATATCTTTAACTCTTGTTTTACTTTCGTTGTTGGTGTGACAAAAGGGTTTCGTGTTCCACTTATTACTTTGAAATTTTGGAGTATGAATTTTTTCATTAACTTTAATATTTTCTTTGAGATCAGAAATGGATTTAGATTGGCATAGAATTGATTTATTAAATTTAGCATCTGGAATTCCATCAATAAAATATTCAACTAAACTGACTTCATCTAATGTAATTGGCTTATCAATTTCCATAAGTGTGTAGAGGTATTCAAGAAAAGTTTCATTATGTTGCTTGCGACGATTTTTAAGCTTGCGATGGGTCTCTAATGATGACAAATTCTGTCCAAACTCTTTGGAAAGGATTTGTTTGAGAGAAGTCCAGTCAAGGATCCTAAACTGACTTCTAATGAAAAGTTTGGCTGCGCCCTTTAAAAGTTGTTTGGCGAAAATAAATTTTTGTAAACTATTTCAATTTAAAATGGAAGCATTGTCTTCGAAGTTCGAACTCTTGAATCCAATGATCGATGTCAGGTGAATTGGATCCCGAAAATAATCACATGTAATCTTCTATATCGCGAAGCGTTAAATGTGTTGTCTCAACAAAAATATTATGGTTATTGTTGAATCTTATTCTTCTATTTCAATGGAACAAACAGCTCTGATGTTATGATGATTTCAATACAAAAAAAACAGCTATCAATTTCCAAAAAACGTCCTTGCTTCACACATAATTCAGAAAAAACAGAGTTGCAAAAAAAAATCGAGGAAAAAACTTCCCAAAAAAATACACTTAAAAACTACTACTTTTTTGTGTGTAAAAGTATTTACATTAATAATTCATCAACTTACACACAAAACAATACAATACAATCAATTATCTAGAAGCATCTTTGGCCTTTTAATTTCTCTTCCATTTATAGTGGTCACAATAGTTGGTTCAACCTGAGATCTTCTATGGACAGAGCTGACAATTCTTTTACATAAAGATATTTTCAAAAAGGTGTCTTCCATAGGTATCTCTAAAGGATATAACCTTTGTGTTGGTCGTATAACCGTACCATTCTTCGTCTTCAGTAAAACCACTCGAGCCTCAACGTCACTACCCATTATGTTATCCATTATGTTTACCACCCGCGATTCTCCGTCTTTCCGTTCTTCAAAACCAGCCGACCTAAGTATTCGGTACGAAATCTAGATCTAAGATCACTGAAGATCTTCTGCCTATATCTATATCTTTTGTTAAGTTTTTCGTGAAAGATCATGTCACACTAAGGTGTTCCTACCTCTGTTATGTCTTGAAGAAACATGGATGGCGTCAAAGGTTTTAAGTCGTCCTGATCTTCTGAAACATACGTAAGGTCGCGAGTTTATAATTCCCTCGGCATCGCAAAGTGCTGTTGTTAGGTGTTCATACACAAGACTTGCTCTGCCCAATACTTTGCGCAATATATTCTTTTGGACTCCTATCAATTTTTCCCACCATCCTCCCCACCATGGCGCTGATGCGGGGTTAAAAATCCATTCTATTTCATACACAGACATGTTCTAAACATGTTGTAGGCACCCACACGTAAAAATACAAATCCAACCTTTACCCTTTCCTTGAATATATATGGGCCCTGCAAAATCTATGCCTACAATTTCGAAAACCGCCGCATCCCGCACACGATTTATTGGTAAAGGAGGTGAGTTACACTCCATATGTTTAACCCTTTGTTTCAAGTTACACTCCGCTATAACCGCTTTTGCGAGCCTACGCAGCGAGACTATCAAAAGACTTGAACTTGTGATTCTCGAACGATCATTTTGACCATATCCACGCTATTGTCAAATATGATAGGACATAAAAACATGAAGCTATCTTCTCGATTTGCAATTTTAGTTTTTAAAACTCATAGCCCCCGGCCATCTTAAAATGTCTTGAATGGCGATAGTTTATTGTTATTATTTTCATACATAATACTCTGGATATGTCTAAACTTACTTATGTATAAACTTACTTCAGCGTTGCTTATTTCCTTCATAGTGAGGTAAGGCTCTTGATCTCTTTTTAGTCTATGAGGAAACTTTTCATTAGAATTTGCTCCAATGGCCCTATTTTCTAACCGTCTTCTACAATTCTTTAAAAATCGTCTCATTCACGCCAAAAACTGAATTAGCTGACTGTACGAGGAGAAGTATTTGCTTGCCTTGAACTCCGATATCTTTAGATTGATCATATTATGAACTACCGACATCTTTACCTCACTACCTACTTGGCTTTCATCAACGCCTCCTTTCCAAAAAGACCACATCGACTTCGACTCATAGAGCCACTCAGGCCCTACCACCACTGCGATTCTACTAGCTGTGTCGGACTACACCCTCGTGATGAAAGATCTGCCGGGTTTTCGACTCCAGGTACATACGTCGAATCCCTAACATCACTCAAACTACGAATTTCTTTTATCCTGTTCTGTACAAAAACTCCCCACTCCGTGTCCCTATTTAGCCAAGCTAATACCGTCGTAGAATCGGTCCAGTAGGTGATCTTTTCGACCGGTCGTTGCAAAAATTTTGAAATTGTAGTTGTACCTAATCTTGCGGCAACCGTAGCTGCCATCAACTCGACTCAATTGTCGACTTCTTTGGGGCCAAACGCGACTTTGTGCCTAAAAGCGTAACTCTGACTTTGTCTGTCATTTAGCCACTGCAAAAACCCATACTGAATTGGCTAGACATCTCGTCATCCCAACCTGATTTTTCCTCCCACAATTTTGACATTAATATCTTAGCTTGCAAAAAAAGTGGGCAAGTGAAACCAACAGGATTAAATATTTTTTGTATTGAGGACAAAATGTCTCTCTTTGTAACCATCTTGGGTATCTCTATATTCACCATTTTCGGATTAATAGAGATAGAATCGTCGCTTTTGTTCACGCCCAATACCATAGTAGTTTTAATAACTCTGTCATCATTCGTTTTCTCCCAACCACCCAACTCAAAACCACCACTAGCCATAACCGCCATAGATTACCGAATGAAAGTTTCTAGCTATTTAGGTGTTTCAACACTTGTTACGCCAATGTCTACATAAAAGGAAGTCTTTATTTGGTTAACTGTCGATTTCGTCCATTTGCAACATTTGTCCTCAGCACACTTTCCAGCTGCCTCCATGTGCAGTAATAAAATTGCTGCTAATAAGAACGGACTCGCAGATAATCCGAACACCACTCGGCAATGACGGTACTCTATGACTCTATTGTCCTTTAACCATAAAAATCGTAGAAAATCGCTCTCTTGTTCATTTACACTAATTTGCAAAAATGCTTTTTTAATATCTGAAACGACACCAATTTCCCTTTCGCGGATTGTTGTCATACAATTTATTCGTACACCCTACATTGCATACAAAATATGAAGTTTTTTACTTTAAGTATTTGCAATTAGTCCATTATTTCTCTTCGATCAATGTAAGAATGTTGTTTTCTTTATGTTATGTTGTTTTCTTTATCTGCCACAAAAAACAACCGCTATGTCTGCTCACACAGAAGACTTCCATGAAAAACAAACAGAGATGGTAAAATATTGCAAAAAAATTATTCATACACTCTCATCTTATGATCCTGTTGCTGCCAATATAACGGTAATCGACATCTGAGTTTTGACTAATTTTGTTGAAAACGAAGTATTATTGGTTTTTCTAAGCATTTTCTGTCGATTGGCAGCAAATCACCAACAAGCGCCGGAAGGCCAAAAATATTGACTCCGCGTGAGGAACGTAAAATAATAGCTTCCGTTGTGCACAAAACCGAAAATAACCGCCACGATACTATGTCAAGATATGCTAGAGTCTTTTTTAACAAAAATAAGCACACAAACAATTCTTAATTGCCCACATAATGCTGGTTATCGCACGCCGCACAGTGGCCGGTTTTTCAACTTAGCGGCCAAAAGTCACTTTTTTCAATGTCACCGATTTCAAAATGGGTTAGGTCATATGAAAGTAGAAACCTGAGAACCTAGGGAGCCAAAAAATTACAGCTTTATCTTGATTATTTCATTAGTAACTATGCAATAAAAAACAGCACTTTTTATTTTCAACTAAAATAAATACATTTTTTCAACTTTTCACAGATTTAGATATCCATATCTCTGTCAATATTTCAGATATTAAGTTCCGGTTTTTTTTATTAAATTCTTTGATATATTCATTGTCAAATGTTGTTACAATTGAGTAAAACTGTGGTATAGTTATTACGTAACAAGAATTCCAGAAATGCTCCAATTTTGGTTAAATTTCGTCGTATTTTGGAGCAGGACTTTTGCGCTCCAAAGTGCTCCAAAACAAACGAAACACCATTGTAAAGCTGAAAGTTTCCTCTAAAAGCCCATACCAATTTTTTTGCATCGGTTTGCCCCACCGGGCGCTAGAGCCCATTATATGAGTCAAAGTCACACACTGCAAACGTTTTTAACATGTTTTCCGTTATTTTTTTTTTTGTTAGTGTTATACTTTTCTTTCAAATTATATGTATATTTGCACTAATTAGGTTTTCCTAATTATCAGGTAATTAGCTCTTACTACATATGTACTGTAAATATACCTGTCCTAATATATTTTACCTGTAAAATGGAAAATTTAGGCACATAAAAATTTCTCATAAATCGATGGACGAATGCAGTGAACGATCTAGAAGGCATAAACTTGGCGACATCAATGACGAAATATCTCATGAGAATATACAAAATGCATTCCTTCATCAAGTAGGTCCATCAAGAAATAAAAAGGACAAGATAGAAGTAATTGAGAAAATGATGAAAGCGAGCCCCAGACGCGTCAAAAGGGTACTGAGCAGTGTTCCAACTCCGACTGATGAAAAGAAGTTTACTCCTGAGGAAGCATTTCCACTATTTTTGGATTTGAAATTAACAAAAAACCAATACAAAGAATTACGCAAACGAACTAATGCAAAGAAATGCAACGTGTTTCCAAGTTATGACGAGATAATTTCAATTAAAACGGAGTGTCTACCCTCAAAAAAAGCAATTGAAATTACTGCAAGTTCAGCAGAGGTGAAATTACAAGATCTTCTAGAACACACTGCGAACAGATTATTGCTTTCATTGGAAGAGACTTATGTGAAAAGTCTTGGTGATTGCAACCTTACCCTCCTTTGTAAGTGGGGATGTGACGGATCATCTGCCCAGAAGCAGTATAAACAATTTAATGCAGATAATTCAGCAGACACCAATTTGTTCATGATATCATTCGTTCCTTTGCGATTAAGGAGGAATAGCACTGAGGCTGAACCGTCAATCGAAAAATATGTACCGATTGATATATGGAAGAATGGGACACCTTCATCGACAAAATATTGTAGACCAATTAAATTTGCATTCAAAAAGGAGCCTAAAGATGTGATAACCGAAGAAGTTAATAAAATTAGGAGGCACATTGATGAACTTCAGCCGCTGCTATTTGAGTATCATGGCCATATTATTGAAATAGATTTCAAACTTCTGCTGACCATGATTGATGGAAAAGTCGGACAAGCCTTAACTGATACTAAGGCATCTTCTAGCTGTATTATATGCCATCAAACCGCGAGTACACTAAGTCAAGCACCAGCAGATGCCAATTAGTCTGAAGAGGCATACGAATTCGGATTGTCGCCTCTTCACACTAGAATTCGTTTTCATGATTTAGAATTCGGAGCAACAGGAACGGTTAGACAAAATGCAGTGAATATGGAGAAACGGAAGCTGAAAAAAAGCCAAATACAGGAACAATATCGTGAAATAGGGCTAATAATTGACCAGCCAAAACAAGGAGAGGGAAATACGAATGATGGAAACACCGCTAGAAGATTTTTCTCAGAGCCTGAGACGGCAGCTTTCATTACAGGAGTGGACGTTGAATTAATTAAGCGATTCAAAATTATAATAGAAGTTATAGCATGCAGCAGGATGATTGATGCCAAAAAATTTGGTGAATATGCAAAGAAAACCGCAGAAATTTACAACGAAAAATATCCCTGGAGGAATATGCCATCAACAATTCATAAAATTCTTTATCATGGCGAGCAAATTATTAAAAATAGTCTACTTCCACTTGGTGATCTGTCTGAAGAAGCACAAGAAAAAAGAAACAAGGATTACAGATTCTTTCGTGAACACAACACAAGGAAAATTTCAAGATATTGTACCAATGAGGATCTGCTTGCAGTTTTGCTGTGCACATCGGATCCATATATTTCAAATATCCGCCAAAAATGGAAATCTAGCTCAATCGAGTTAGATAGTGATGCACAAAATTTACTACTAGATGAGCGGAATTCTATCAATGAATGTTTTGAAAAAATTGTTTAATTTGCATTAGTTCCTTACTTATTACCTTATTTTTATTAATCTATTTTATTAGTATGTTCGTTATTGATAATAAAAAGTCTTTAATCATTAAATAAAAATAACCGTATTATTTTTATAATCTCTTTTTTAGGCTTTTAAGAAAATTTTAATAGGTACCCTGATTGAAACTCTCATATCTCTGGTTTTCAACAATCGATTTTTATGATTTTAGTCTCACATTAAAGATTAAGATTAGAAGAATCCAACAAAAAAAACCGGAATAAAAAAATTCCAAGAGAGTCAAAAGATATGGATTTTTGACCGCTAAGTTGAAAAACCGGCCACTGTGCGCCGTAAGCCATACATATCTAATATTAACAAAAAGAAGGGATTAGAATTTGCCAAATTCTACGTAAAGGAGCCAGATTCCTTTTGGGAGAATGTCATCTTCATGATGAATCAAAGTTCAATGTTTTCAAACCAGACGGACCTCCAAAAGTTTGACGCAAAGTAAATACAGAGCTGAGGGTGTAGGAATAAAGTTCGATCAAATTAGGCCCAGTTTCATTACAATGGTTTAACGATGGCAGATGGCCCTTTGTTCTAGCAGATGCATCAAAAACGGGTGTTATACGTGCAGTGTACCATGTTTCTTCAAAACTGGACGGTGTGGCAAATAGTGATAATTCTGCTCGCCATTATCATTCGCAGGTGCATTCTCAATTACACCTTCGGCTAACCATTCTTTTAAAACTTCATCATAATCGTCAAATAGATTCTGTCGTTTAAGTTTTTCCACTGTCTTATCTAATCTTTTTAACGCTATTTCATAATTAGTTGGTAAAGGAGAAAAGTTTTCCTTCCATGGTAGTCTTACATCGTAACGTCCTTCCGTAGTAAATCTAGCTGTTCTTTTTAAAAACTCTAGTATCCGCTGATCACTGATCTCTTTGCGCAATTTTTCGATTGGATCTGAAATCCCTAAAACCTCTAGTTTCCAAAAATCTGAAATATTTACGTCTTGTACCAACATTGTAGTTACCATAACGGCCGTGTTGGTTTTCTCTCTGAACGTCGGTAATTTACCCATGACTGTCCATCCTAACATAGTTTCAAAAGCTATTAATCCGTTGTTTAAATCTACCTTTTTCCTGTCAATAATTTTCCTGCAACATCTGCTCCAATAAGAACATCTATGGACTTACTAGTGTTACCGATATCTGATAGGATTACATTATTGCGACTCAAATTCTCAACTCACTTATCATTTCTAATACCAGGTATCGTTTCGCAAATGGTGGCTTGGCTCAAGACAGAAAAATTCCAAGCATACGTATTATATAAACTTTTCATACGTAACTTATATTTATATATCGTGCATTTTACATTCGCCCTTTAGGCAACCGAACAAAGACTGCGTAACTTCTATTTCGCCGATTCTTCGGTAATTTAACTGCCGCGCAATATCCAAACATATATAGGACCGTTGTGACGCCGTGTCAACAATAGCTCTTACGATTTGTTCTTACTTTTGGCCCAACAGGGTGAACCGTCTGATTCACAACACTTATGAAGGCTCATCTTCAAAATATTAATTGGAAATCTACCTCTCAACTTACGGTAAATTTGTCCGCAGAGATTTTGGATGCCGCAGTCTACTCATTTAATACCACCCTTCTAAATTGTTTAAAATATCCAGCACCGTTACGAAGATTATCGAGATCTATTATACCCACTTAGTATACTCCTGAATGTCGGAAGCTAAGGACTTTGAAATCTAAGTAATTGCGATTCTCAATTGAACTTAATAGAAATTTGTCAATTCAACGCTTGTTTCTACAATTGTTTATTGGTTTAGAATTTCCAATGTACTGCTACATGGATTAGTTAGTACAATATTGAAGATGAAGTTGACTGACCCGATGAACTCACTTTTCGCATATAACTAACCTCTAACATTTCATTTAGTAGTGTTAGTAGTGTAGATGGTAGTAGTAGTAATATAAGGTGTACAGGGTGACAGATTCTTAACATCCTCCCCGCCGCTGGGGGACTGTGGTCCTACTGAACTGGGAACTAGGGCAAGCTTTGTTATTGACCGCATATACGTTCCCTTTGCTGTCTTCACGGTGACGACCCTTACTATGCCATCAGCACTAGAATGCAGTTTCACAACCTTTGCCAGCGTCCATTGTAACCGTGGCACGTTGGGCTCGCGAAGTATAACAATATCATGCAACTTTGAGATAGGCTGTGCAATACGCCACCTTTGCCTCTGTTGTAAACTTGTGTGGTATTCGAAATGCCATCGATTCCAGAAACCTTGAGCCATGTGCTTCACTTTGTCCCACTGTCTCAATGGATTTAGGTTGGCAGTTACTTCGAATGGTACTTTCGGTCGCGGCGTGAGTGGCCTATTAAAAAATGTTCAGTAACAAGTTTGTTGTCGTGGGGTCAACACGTACTGTGCCTGCTTAGTGTCAAAAATATATACACAGCAGTTTGTTGTTAATTTTTATTCAAAATGCCTTGTATTTGCAAGCTAAACGTTGAACGTCATCAAGCAAAGATTAAATGCTTCTTGTGTAATGAATTTTTTCACTGCGTTTGTGTTAATATTCAACAAAGTGATATTGATTTTATGCAAAATAAAAATTCGTTTTTTAAATGCAATTCGTGTTTAAGTGCAAGACGTGCAAGTCGTTCTTCAATTCGTTCGATTCGAAACGAATAAAAAAATAACGATTGCAATGTGAAGAGTATCAGTAATAACTACAATGATCCATCCTCTAAGAAAGCAAAAACAGATATCCTATGTGTATAATTTATTTCTAGTTTCGCTAAAAAATCAGTTTTGTTAAACAAAATTAAATTCAAAAGCAATTTACACTCAAAATTATTTAATCCATATTCTAATAATAATATTTATATCAATGAATCTTTATCTGTCGAGACTAGAACTATACTTAAGGAAGCCAAAAAATTTAAAAAAGAAAAACGTTTTAAATATGTCTGGGTTAGAAATGCGAAGGCCCTAATGCGCTAAACTAATGGTGATAAGGCAATAATAATCAAAACTGCTGATGACCTATTGAACATTAGTTGATTGCTGTAAATGGTGATCTTAAACTCAAATATCCTTACACCACATTCTTCTTTTGCGCAATTTAAAAATGTTAATTTCTTTGATATTATCTCTAGCCCGAACAGTTTAAACACTATATTTATTACTTATCAAAACATTAGAAGCTTCAGAAAAAATTTTGATGTATTAGTTCGAATTGTGGAATCTTTTGTTAACAAGCCTGATTTTATATTCTTAAAGGAAGCTTGGATTTACGATTATGAAGTATCTCTCTTCATAATTCCTGGATACAAACTTTATGCAAACTGTAATAACACTAGCCTACAAATTAACATTTTTTTTGTAACGGGCTGTTTGACCACATATTCTAAAGGATTTTGGTCCGCTGATTCCAAAAATGATAAAATAAAAAAAAAATGAAACGAGCCGTTTTCGAGATAATCGTTTTTGAAATTTTTGGCCACTTTACGTTAAGGTCCATCCACTTGAAGAGCTACTACAGCTGACATACATAACCGATTCGATTACAAGTAAGATTAAATTAAAGAGGAAGGATGCTTTTGCTGAAATCGTAACTTCAAAAGAGGAATTTTTTAAGAAAAAAGACAAAAAACTGCTAGATATCTGTATGTAAAAATATGTTCCAGAAACTTTTTTACCCTTTTTATATCTTATATCGATAGGTTGGACATTTGCGCGAATAAGCCGATTAAGCCTAATATCAAAAAAATCTGCACGGAAATGATTTCTTGGTGCGCGTTAAAGTGAGTTTAGTGCTTTTTACAAATATCTTGGCAATTGTTCGTTATTCACGAAACAGTGTGAGTTTGTACTTGATACAGTGTGCGTTTGTTTGTGAACAATGTTTTTGGACTTTTCGCGATTGTCATTTCCTAGAAACCCATTAAAATCGACTTTACTTGGATCCTATTCCCGATGCATGGACTTCATCCTTTTTCCGCTATTAGTACAGATGCAGGTACTTCCACCGTACGTTTTTTACTTTTTCGCAGTTTTTTCTTTTTTGCATCAGCCGAAGTTTTATATTGAAGTCGTGTTGTGTTTTTCAACTGATTGGCCGAGTTGATACCGTAGAAGTATTTAAAGCTTCTGAAGAACTTTCGCTTTGTCTTACTGAACTGGGCAAATGTCCAACCTATCGCTATAAAAAATAAAAAGGGTAAAAAAGTTTCTGGAACATATTTTTACATACAGATATCTAGCAGTTTTTTGTCTTTTTTCTTAAAAAAATTCCTCTTTTGAATTTACGATTTCAGCAAAAGCTTTTAAACTATTTTTCGGATTTCAAAGTAATGTTAGCAAAAAATATGCTTGCATCCTTCCTCTTTAATTTAATCTTACTTGTAATCGAATCGGTTGCGTATGTCTGCTGTAGTAGCTCTTCAAGTGGATGGACCTTAACGTAAAGTGGCCAAAAATTTAAAAAACGATTATCTCGAAAACGGCTCGTTTAATTTTTTTTATTTTATCATTTTTGGAATCAGAGGACCAAAATCCTTTAGAATATGTGGTCAAACAGCCAGTTACAAAATGGCTGTCGGCCAGTGTAATTGTTACTCATCTGGTGGAGTTGCTGTTTTCGTTAAAACTGAGCTGAATTGCGAATTTTGTTCGTTTAATTTTGAAAATGCTGATGTAATAAAAGCTAGTTGTCTTATTAATAATCACGCGTATATATTTTTCTGCATTTATAGGTTTCATAGTAATGCTAACTGCAATGAGTTTCTTGCGGACTTAGATTCGCTTCTGTCAGTCGTTAAATCTGACAATATAGTTTTTTTGGGTGATATCAATCTTAATATTTTACAAAATTCTATAGCGGTGGATATATATATGTTTCTGTTGTCTACTTATGGACTATAATCGTGTATTAACGAACCTACTCGCATTGCTAAAAACTCTAATACTTGTATTGATAACATTTTTGCTAAGTTGAATTGCAAATCTACTAACCCTGTTTGTAGCACTATTGCAGATTTAAATATCTCGGATCATTGCATGACTTGTTATAAGCAAGCTAAGTCTAACTCAAATCTCCAGATACATAGCAAAAAATCTGATTTTGTTCTTCTAAATAATAAACTCTTTTTTGAGTTTTGGCATAGCGAATATTTTATTTCAAATCCTTCGGGAGCTTTTAACAATTTTTACGAAATACTACTGAATCATACAATTGCATCTACTAAATCAAGCATGCGACGCCTAAATACAAAACTGAAACTATGGATGTCTGATGCCCTTCTTAGAAAAATTTATTTAAAAAATAAATTATATAAAAAATGTAAGAAACACCCCAACAATACCACTATTAATCAGCAGTACAAGGAACTAAGTAAAAAAATTATTGTGGATGTGAAAATATGTAAAGATAACTTTTATACCGATAAATGCAAAAAAATTTCTGGAGATGTGAAACAGGAATGGAAATGGGTTAACCATATCTTAAATAGGTCGCAGCGTAATGAGCAATCTCCCACTTCGATAAAAATAAATGACACACTTATTTCTGATGAGAAGGATATGACTAATGTATTTAACAATTTCTTTGCGAGAGTAGGCAGATCCACCGTCTCAGATTATGGTTTATACAACTCCTGCTGTAATTGTGCCGATAACGTTAGATCATCGTTCAGAAGCTTATTTTTTGAGCCTATTTCGTCATTTGATATCTACGAAATTTCCCCAAACAAACTAAAAAAGGCTTTAGTTATTCCACTATACAAGAAAGGAGACTGTGGTGAATTAAATAACTATAAACCTATCTCTTTATTATCAGTCTTCTCCAAAATTCTTGAAAAAATTGTAAAAAGCCGTATGTTAAAATTTTTAAATAAAAATAAATTCTTTAGTGAGTCTAAGTTTGGTTTTAGAGAAGGATTATCAACTGAAGATGCTCTTCTGCAGTTTTGTTCTAGTGTCTACAGTAGTTTGAACAACAAAAACATTACAGCCGCACTTTTTATAGACATTACTAAAGCATTTGATACTGTTGATCATGGTCTTCTACTTGATATTTTATACAAATGTGGATTTAGAGGCTCGTTACATACCTGGTTTTTATCCTATCTTCATAACAGAGAGCAAAGGGTAAAATTGAACAATAGTATTAGTAATTTTATTACCGTGGACATTGGATTCCTGCAAGGCTCGGTACTTGGTCCAATTTTGTTTCTTATATACATATATTAATTCAATTTTTAATTTGCCTTTCAAAAGTAAAGTTATAGCTTTTGCTGACGACTTAGCCTGAACTTATAATGCCCCGTCTGCTTTGAATCTTATAGCTGATGTTAACTATGATATGGCGTTATTGAGGCACTGGTTCTTATCGCATAAACTTATTATTAGCAGTAAAACCAAAATAATGCATTTTTCTACATCCGGTAAAAAGTTTAATTTTTGCAATTTCATATTCCACAGTACCAATTGTACTAGATTCTTAATAGACAAAGATATATGTATGTAATTCAGTTAAGAATGTTATTACGTACAATAATGAATGTAGTTGTGCCTCAAAGTGTTTCACTGTCGAATCAGTGGATTCTTTTAAGTATTTAGGGTTGATCTTAGACTGGAAATGGAGTTGGTTAGATCACACGATCGGTTTAAAAAAATATCTAATAACAGCAACAAGACACCTATTTTTGTTAAAATTTTCATGCTCATGGAAACTTCTTAAAATCATGGATTTTTAACCATAACTTCATTGCATGCTATTAAAAGCTAAATTTATGTAAACTTTTTTCTATGTATTTTTATTAGCGATCCCTCACAATTTAAACTACTTGTATTTTAGTTGTAAGTTTATATGTATGATAGCTACTTCGGCACTTGTTTTATTTTAAACAACAGAATGTAGCTTCACAATAAATAAATAAATAAATAAATAAATGCGCTGGAGTAAGCGCATCGATTTCTCCGTCATTGCTTGGACACAATGGCCTAGAATTAAGAAGCGCTTCTATTCTTGTCAAAACCGTATATAGACTTTCATATATTAAACTAGTCTAGCCGATGACTCCTTTTAAGTGTGTTTCAATAGACTTTACACCGGCCTCCCAACAATCCAAGGAAGTGTGGCGATGAAGGTGGTATAAAGCGCCATGACTTCCCGTTTTGCGCGAAGTAATCGGCAACATTGGAGTCCCTTCGTTGTTTTTGAACGATTTGTTCAATTTCTTCTAGTTTCCGTGGAGCCCCCAACAAAATTAGTGGCATTGTCTGACCAAATTTCGCTAGGTTTCCCGCGGCGCGATATGAAACTATCCAAAGTGCCAATAAAGGCTTCGCTGGTCAAATCAGCAACCTGTTCTATATTAATTACGTTGGTGACAAAGCATACAAAAAGTGCTATATAACCTTACACCTTTCTCGTAACTCTGCCTGCCTTAACCTTGAATGGAAATGGTCCTGCATAATCGCAGCCTACCTTGCTGAATGGTCTTTGGAAGCGAACTCTCTCCATCGGAAGGTCGCCCATTAATTGTGTTTTAGTGGTTTTTCTTAATTTAAAACAGGGCACGCAGGTGCGACTATACGTTTAGCAATGTTACGAGCACCCAGAATCTAATATTGCTGCCTTAAGATAAATATTAGATGGCTTACTTCGACGTGTAGATGCTGTAGGTGTGTATACTTCACCAGCAATTCGATTACATAGTGATTGGATAATAAAATCACAGGATGTTTAATAGTAAACGATGCTGATGAATTCTTGATACGACTACCTACCCACCGACCACCGACGATACAAGATTCCCATGTCGTCGACAAATGGACAAAGCAGCTCCAGCTTATCTTTCTTCAAAAACTTATTTTGTTTAATGAGGAGTATGTCGTCAGCGAAGAGTTCCTGTCTTCGTCAGGAATATTTTCCATGTGATTTAAAGCAATATAGTCTGCCATAAATTTTACGTATTGTATTTTAAATTCTGCGTTGCTGTCCGGTTGCCATTAACCATTTTAAGGCGAGTTCATATGAGTTGGCAAAATCATTATACTGGCTTTTAAATGGTAACTCCACATTGAATTTACCATCTGACATTCTTTTGTGCTGTTCCGCAAATGATTTTTCTGCCTTCAGTTCGTCATCGGTGAGTTGTATTTGACTCGGAATTTCCTCTGCTTCCCAAAACTTGGGTAGCGCTTGAACAATATCTACATTACTGAAGAAAATTGACGGACCCTATTCTGCCTTAAAACTTGAATCGCCGCACAGTGGCCGGCTTTTCAACTTAGCGGCCAAAAGTCATTTTTTTCAATGTCACCGATTTCAAAATGGGTTAGGTCATATGAAAGTAGAAACCTGAGAACCTAGGGAGCCAAAAAATTACAGCTTTATCTTGATTATTTCATTAGTAACTATGCAATAAAAAACAGCACTTTTTATTTTCAACTAAAATAAATACATTTTTTCAACTTTTCACAGATTTAGATATCCATATCTCTGTCAATATTTCAGATATTAAGTTCCGGTTTTTTTTATTAAATACTTGGATATATTCATTGTCAAATGTTGTTACAATTGAGTAAAATTGTGGTATAGTTATTAAGTAACAGGAATTCCAGAAAGGCTCCAAATTTGGTTAAATTTCGTCGTATTTTGGAGCAGGACTTTTGCGCTCCAAAATGCTCCAAAACAAAATGCCCCACCGGGCGCTAGAGCCCGTTATATGAGTCAAAGTCACACACTGCAAACGTTTTTAACATGTTTTCCGTTATTTTTTTTTTTGTTAGTGTTATACTTTTCTTTCAAATTATATGTATATTTCAAAGTATGGAAAGGTACTGGGATAGTTTGCAGTAATTAGGTTTTTTTTAATTATCAGGTAATTAGCTCTTACTGCATATGTAGTGTAAATTTGAACAGATTATTGCTTTCATTGGAAGAGAAATATGTGAAAAGTCTTGGCCTTTGTAAGTGATGTGATAAAAGATGTGATAACCGATGAAGTTAATAAAATTAGGAGGCAAATTGATGAACTTCATCCGCGGCTATTTGAGTATCATGGCCATATTATTCAAATAGATTTCAAACTTTTGCTCACCATGATTGATGGAAAAGTCGGACAAGTACCTTAACTGATACTAAGGCATCCTCTAGCTGTATTATATGCCATTAAACCGCAAGTACACTAAGCCAAGCACCAGCAGATGCCAATTATTCTGAGGAGGCATACGAATTCGGATTGTCGCCTATTCACACTAGAATTCGTTTCATGGAACATATACTCAAATTGGGCTATGATTTAGAATTCGGAGCAACAGGAACGGTTAGACAAAATGCAGTGAATATGAAGAAACGGAAGCTGAAAAAAAGCCAAATACAGGAACAATATCGTGAAATAGGGATAATAATTGACCAGCCAAAACAAGGAGAGGGAAATACGAATGATGGAAACACCGCTAGAAGATTTTTCTCAGATCCTGAGACGGCAGCTTTCATTACAGGAGTGGACGTTGAATTAATTAAGCGAAACAAAATTATAATAGAAGTTATAGCATGCAGCAGGATGATTGATGCCAAAAAATTTGGTGAATATGCAAAGAAAACCGCAGAAATTTACAACGAAAAATATCCCTGGAGGAATATGCCATCAACAATTCATAAAATTCTTTATCATGGCGAGCAAATTATTGAAAATAGTCTACTTCCACTTGGTGATCTGTCTGAAGAAGCACAAGAAAAAAGAAACAAGGATTACAGATTCTTTCGTGAACACAACACAAGGAAAATTTCAAGATATTGTACCAATGAGGATCTGCTTGCAGTTTTGCTGTGCACATCGGATCCATATACATATTTCAAATATCCGCCAAAAATGGAAATCTAGCTCAATCGAGTTAGATAGTGATGCACAAAATTTACTACTAGATGAGCGGAATTCTATCAATGAATGTTTTGAAAAAATTATTTAATTTGCATTAGTTCCTTAATTATTACCTTATTTTTATTAATCTATTTTATTAGTATATTCGTTATTGTTAATAAAAAGTCTTTAATCATTAAATAAAAATAAACGTATTATTTTTATAATCTCTTTTTTAGGCTTTTAAGAAAATTTTAATAGGTACCCTGATTGAAACTCTCATATCTCTGGTTTTCAACGGTCGATTTTTATGATTTTTTTAGTCTCACATTAAAGCTTAAGATTAGAAGAATCCAACGAAAAAAATCGGAATAAAAAATTCCAAGAGAGTCAAAAGATATGGATTTTTGACCGCTAAGTTGAAAAACCGGCCACTGTGCGCCGCCAACAATCCATCCCAATTATGTCGAAATGGCTGCTAACATGTTATCGCTGCCCTTAACTTTATATACTCTAAAAGTGTCGAAGACTTTTTCTATTCCCTTAGAACCACTGCCTATTAAAAGCAGGGTTCGGAATATATCCCTCAAACGAACAACTTTTATTATATCTCTCACAAAAAAACGATCTCAAAAGATGAAAATCTGTTTTGACTCATGAGCGATTTTTATTTTTTCATCTTAGTTCAAAAAAATACATATCGCTCACGTTCAAAATAATTTCGATCTTCCAACAAAACTATCACTTGGGATGAAAAAAATTCTTATCTTCAAATATTTCGAAAATAATTTCGACGCAGGATCGAAAAAAGCAGCGGAACAGAGTTTAACAGCACGGGTTTTGTTGGTGTTTAGATGGTTCGCTTCGCGGAGACAATTGCTTGAAAATTATGTTTTGTTTGTGTTTCGTATGAATATGTTTTTGTTGGATTTGGTATACCATGAATTAAAATTAAGCACTTAGGGCACTACCGGTGATGCTAACTAAGCTGAGAAATAGACTGTCATGAAAATTTACAAAATATTTTATTAGTTAGGCTTAATAAAGACGTGTTCGAACAAATAAACTTGAATTAAATGAATAAAATTTTTTCATAATTTCTCTAATGGGTAAAAAACCATTTTATCACTAAGTACTGGTAAATATTCAAGCAAACATTAAACCAGTAAGAAAGCTATATTCGGACTGGCCGATTCTTAGATACCCTGCACCTAAAAGTTTTGAAAAAAGTGCTGAAGCTAGGGTGGGGCGGAGGTGGCGGTCCACTCTAGGCGGCACAATGTCGGGGGCGGCAGTTTTGGAAATCAAGGAAATACGGACTTATTGAATTCTAGGCATTTTTGCGGCTACAAGTTGGTTAACCTAACCGGGCTGCATGAGACCTAGCTACGCCTCATTATAAATAGTAGGCGTGGTCATTAGCTTTTTCAAAACAAAAAAAGCTTAGTTGTTTAATAATTGTGTTCATTTAAACTTTATTTCCGTGGTAATAAACTTGTTTTCATACTGCTATACTGTATATGTAGTGTAAAAGTGGGCGGACCGCACCCAGTTTTGATGTAAGAATGTTTTTTTGTAAAACAAGTTATTATCTAAAGTTTTATTCAGGAAGTCTATATATTTAACATTATAACCCTCTTTTGCCTGTATAACCTAAAAGTGGGCGGATCACGCCCATATGCCATATTTGGCATATTAACGGATAATGCTACTCTATACCCAGGAATGAAATTTTGTTGTAATAGCTCAAAAACGAACGCTGATATCACATTTTTAATAAAAAATAGTCGTGGTCGTGGACCGATTTTGCCAATTTTCAACACCAACCTGCACACCACAAACAATATATCTGCAAAATTGCATCACGATATCTTCACCGGTTCTCCTGTGATCGTGATTTCAACAGACAGACGGACGGACATGGCTAAAGCGACTCAGTAGGTCACGCTGATCAAGAATATATATACTTTTCTATACCTATCGTCTCTATTTCTATGCGTTACACATTTCGTTACAAAGTGAATATACCATCAACCTTAAGGTATAGGGTATAATAAAAAAAAAACTTATAGATTTATAGATGAGGTTCTTTAGCAAAAAATCCAAGAGGGTATTATACAAAGACAAATAGAATTAATTGCTGGAAATGGTTAACCATTTCTGCGAGCTCGTTACGAATATATGCAATAAATTTTGCAGGTAGGCATTTGAATACATATGTACATGTGTAAATGGAAGGCAAATTTGTATATCGGCCTTCAAATAATTACTTTTGGAATGAAAAAAGATTGATTATTAGAGGGCCAACAGGTAACAAATTTTATAAAGGAAGAAGTGTTTGAATTCAGGTTTCAAATGTCCGTCGGATAATAAAATTGACGAATTTAAGGCGGCACAATCTCTGCTTTCAATCGAGTACAAATACTTTCAATTAATGTTTTTCTAATACATACATAATTCATAATTATTAGGTGTACAAATAAGTTTCCGGTTTGTCAAAAGATGGCCCCACCAGAAGGTTATGGAGAAATTGGCAGATGTAAAACGTAATATCCCAAGTTTCGTCATCCGGCAACACCATAACATTAAATAACCATAACCTTACTAGTGATTCCGTATAAAATTTCTAATAGGAATATGTATAAAATATATTAGAATTACTTATTAAAAAACACCAATTTACTTATTAATATTTTTACAATTTAATATTTTACGTATTTACTTCTACAAGTTTCCCTCACATCTCACACCATACAAAAATAAATTTTTAATCATCGTATACCAAATCCAACAAAAACATATTTCTACGAAACACAAACAAAACTTCATTTTCAAGCAATTGTCTCTGCCGCGAAGCGAAACATCCAAACACCAACAAAACCCGTGCTGTTCAACTCTGTTCCTCTGCTTTTTTCGATCCTGCGTCGAAATTATTTTCATCTTCAAAGATTGATTCTTTGCCTGTGCAGTCTTTTTTTCATCACCGAAGATCGTTATGGTACGAAAGCCGAAGTCATCTTCTGTGATCGCTATTCGTCAACAAACGAAATGTTTATAACTTCAGAGATCGAAATATTTGAAGATAAGAATTTTTTTCATCCCAAGTGATAGTTTTGTTGGAAGATCGAAATTATTTTGAACGTGAGCGATATGTATTTTTTTGAACTAAGATGAAAAAAGATATTTATCAGTGAGTATGAAAATATTGTTATCTTCAGTGAGGGATATAAATTGAGCGATATAAAAAAGAAACGCTTTCCGAACCCTGATTAAAAGACGACACTGCTGCTGCTCACCATCACTGTCACGCACATTACACATCGCCGTCGACAAAAGAGACGACACGACGAGAAGAGTCGACATATTAATTTTCGGCATTCAGCATTGCATTAAAATTAGCATTAATTAAATTGCATTACGGTCACATCTCTCTGTCTTTCATGTTTGCGACGTTCTTCCACAGTTACGACATGAATGTTTTGAACGACATATACTTCAAAATATGTCCAATATATTACTTAAATATGTCCAACTCTCAGACAATTGTAACCTATACGCTTGTTTGCTGCAAATTCTCTCCTGCCTTTGGTGTTCAATTCTGTAAAATTTCTACATTTCGCACAAAATCTTCCGTTGCCAACGGGAGTTTGATAAGATTTTACGACTTTTGAACGGGTTCCTAAGTGTGTTTGTTGTAGTAGTTGCCGATTCCAACACATCACATGTACATATGTAATTTTTAAAATTCTAGAAATTCTGTTAATGTGGGAAAGACATTGCTTGATGTATTAAACTTTGTCCACTCTTGTGTAGTAGTAGTATCAAGCTTTGATACTAGAATATGAACCAACCACACGTCACGTTTTTCTGCTTGTTCGCCAAGGCTTGTAGGCCACTTATCGTCTCATCAGCCGTGTCATACAATTTCCTCACATTTGAGGAAATTTACTGAGATGACTGAGTTTTAATTTGAGTTTACTGATTGAGTACTTACGATGTGCATGTTTAAGAATTTCGAAACACGAGTGCTAGCAATAACTCCTAATTTATTGTAACGATTGCATAGTTTATTCCATGCATTCCGATCCAAAGTAATTTTGGAAATTTATTAATATGAAAAGGAAGGTTTCTATGTATCCATCGGTTATGAGGCTTGATCATCGTGAATCTGATGGTTCTGGAACTATTTGCAATATGTTTGCTGACTTCTTTGAATCTACATATTCATCGTTAAGTTGTAGTTTAGTGAAATACCCATTCCCCATTTTTTGGGGATGTATAAGTCTGCCCATAATTGATGAACGGATTGTTCTAAATATTTTGAAAGGTATAAAGTGCAACTATGATTCGGGACGTGGTGGACTACCAGCATGCGTTCTTAAATACTGTGCAGAGGAACTAGCGGCGCCAATCACAGCATTATTTGTTTATTCATTACGCTATTTTCCAAATGCTTGGAAATCTTCTTTTATAATACCTTTTCATAAATCTGGTAATAAATGTGATGTAAGAAATTATCGCGGCATTGTCAAAATTAGTGCGCTGCCTAATTTATGGGGATAATTGAATAACAAATCTGAACAAATATCTCGGAGTATATATGCTTAAATTTCTCCAGCACATGGTTTTTGCAGGGGAAAATCAACTACAAAAAACTTACTCGAATTTGTGTCGATGATCATCAAAATTTTCTATGCAAACAGACGCTATCTACACAGACATTAGCAAAGCTCTTGATGTTGTTACTCATAAGCTTCTTTTTTTAAACCTGATTTGTTTGGCTTTCCTAAACCTCCTTTGAATTGGATTGTCTCTTGTCTCAGCAATCGGACACAGGGATTTCAAGGGATTCGGATTCAAGGGAGCCATTTGGGACCACTGCTATTGCTGCTTTTCCTTAATGATCTACCATTGGCTATTAGGAATGGGAATGTATTAATGTTTGCGGACGATGTGAAACTTTTTCTGTCATATAAGGATAAAATTGGTGCCAGTATTCTATAATCGGATTTGGATTCCCTAACCGCATGGTGTAACATTGGAACTAGTTGAAATTATAGATGATCCTTGATCGAAAATTACGCTTCAATAGTCATATTAGCCGCATATCTAGCAGAGCGAACAGCATATTAGGTTTTATAAAGCGATAGGTAAACGAATTTAATGATCCATACATCACTAAGCTATTATATGTATACCTCACTGGTCAGGCCTATGTTGGAATATGCCTCGCTTGTTTGGAGCCCAAATTGTGTGTGATTCATCCCTCCATTGGAATGAATCCGAAAACTTGAGACCATATGAATCCCGGCTAATGCTGATAAACTTGTCATCTCTCGCTAATCGTCCTTGAATGTTAAATGCTATTTTTATCTTCAACATTCTGTATGGCGTTACCAATAGTCCATATTTGTTATCCGACATCTATCTTAAGGTTCCTCGCTGTACATTGAGGCGATATGAACCTCTTCATCTAAGTTTCAGCAGATCTTCATATCAACAGCATGAAACTCTTTACAACGCCTGTGCCGATTTTAATACTTTATATCCTGTCATTAATTTTTCAGACTTTGCCTATTTAACTAAACAAAAGATTTAAAATTTTTTATCCTTATCTTGAATGTTCTTATCAAATTATAAAGCAATGTACTTGTTTATATCTAAACAAATAAACAAAACATTTGTGGTATTGTAGTAGGCAGGAAGGTTGTAAATTGTTTAAGTATTCATACTATGTATTTCTTTGCCTTTATTAGGAGTTAGTTGTTGCGGGAGATAAATGAAGAAAGAAAAACAAAGAAACGAACATGGTCTACTCGCTCAAGTAGCTGTGAAAATAAAGAAAAGAAAAGAATAAGAAAAAGGCAGAAGAAATGAGAAATAATAAAATAAAGCAATAGAGGGAGCCACTGCTTGGGGAATGGAATGAACATGAAACAATACACATACTGTCCAACCACAACGCAACGACGTCGCAATCGATTGCGATGTTCCTATAGAAAAATGGAATGGAACACGTCGTTGAGCTCTCTCACGTCGTCGTAAAATGTTCTAATTTTCTGACAACTTCTTCCGATTTTCTCATTTTTTGAAAAACAGTCTGCCCTACTTTTTGATGAAATTCTTCAAATTCCCTAAAAAATGTAAAGAAATTTGACAAACGAATTGTCAAACAAGGAAATTATCCAAATTATTTTTATTCAAAACAAAATATAAATAATTTATCACGACAGATGTCACTCATTCGAAGATTTTGAGAGAGAGAAATCGTTATCGTTTGCGACGTCGCATCGTTGCGTTGTGATTGGACAGTTAATTGAGTAAGAGCGCGGTTAAGGAGAGAAATTGATATTAGCATATAGAAAGAGCTAAGAAAAGCGCTAAATTAATTTTGTGTATGCCCAAATTAGCATGTAAGTGAGGATTTTTTTTGTTGTTCAGACCCGTTAAGATTTAAAGTAGAGGTACAGCCTTTAGAAGAAGTTAAAACTAAAATCATTAGCTGACCGAACGGAATCGAAAGTGGTGGTGAAGGCGCGTTACGGCCTTTTCCTCTTTAAATAGGTGATACAACCTGGAGTGGTGGTGATTAGAAAGGTAGGCATTAGTTGTTAGTGAGTATATATAAAGATAAAATAAAGAATTAAATCCAGGTGACACGGAGAGAAGTCCGAGACGGAACAGGAAAGTGGATAGGAGGCAGAGTACATTTTCAAAATTTCCCCCACGTTGCAAAAATCTGTAAAACAAAGCAAATCATTTTTGGGCTGGGATAAAGGCGCTGCTTACCGCGCCAGTAAAGATAAGTGGCAAAACATAATTGTACTGGTCGCAAAAAAAAAAAACAAGAGAAGACAATCTTCCGGTCAGAGCTTGGCCACAAACCTCGCGCGCAAAAGTCTTATTCGTCGCGGTGCAAGGGCGGCGAGTTCGCGCAAGCGAACCAGCCAATCCACCACCAAGTCCGTGTCACCACTTAAAATTAACCACCTAAAATATTAAGCACATAAAATACGCCACCGTAAATACACCACAATTACTATACACCGTGATTACTTTCTGAAGATTCCGAATATTATTCCACCGAAGATTCCGACTCACATACGAGTATTATTCCAACGACGATTCCGAGTCAGATTAGACACTCCGTACGAGTAGCTAAATAGGAAAAAAGAAAGAAAACTCCACGTACAGGGTGTCGCGCTTAGTGAAAAAAGCAAAACACGCGAAGTGAAAAGTATAGAGAAGCGCCTACGTACAGGGTCCCATCATTACGGTTATGTTATAATCCTATATGTATATTAGACCGGTCCTTATTTATATAGACAAATTTATTTTCTCGAATATATGTTACGGCAAGCGCTAAAAATATTCGTTTTAGTCTCACAAAGCATAAAAAAAAATTTGACAACGATTGGATAATTTTTAGCCGTGCCCCAAGCACCTTTTTGTTTTTATTATGAGAAATAAGGCAAAAAAAAATATATTTTTTTATTTTATTTGCATTTATTTGAAAAGTAAGAATAAACTGAAATATTTTTATTATTACATACTCATAGTAACATTAATATTATTTTAATTTAATAGTGAAGTCTTTTTAAAAGTGGGATAATTCATGTTATATTCTTTAACCACTTGAAAAAGGAATTGTTTCTCCTCTTCATTGTGGGTTAATTTATTATTATAATCTGTAATGAATTTGGCGCCTCTTTCAGCTGCATCATTTACTACAGATAAGTTTTTACAAATTTGTGATCCCTGAGCGTAGTCAAATCTTTCATTCCAATCCGACGGATCGACTTGCAAAAATTCTTTTGAAATTTCTAAGCGATCAAAGAACGCGTGTGTATTGGAATTTACAAAATCGCTTAAATCTTTTTGCGCAAATGTGTCGATATTTGTTGGATTAGTTATTATTCGCTTGCATTTTTCTGTATTTGCTTTAACATTAATTGCCTGAACCATTTTTTTTTTAATTGCAACACTTACATTAGGATCGAAGAATGAAAGACCGACTGCTTCTTCCGACAAATACCACAAATGATTGCTTATTTTTTGTAGCAAAGCAAGAGCTATATCCCTTTCAGGATAAGCTATAATATTTTTAATTAAATTTCGGTCTTGATTTGGTGCTTCAATTGCTTTAGTGCATCCAAACCAGGCTTTTACATAAATACGAACTATAAACAGACAGACACTACGTATACCGTTTAGCTCTTGTTTGGTCATATTGAATTCATTACGAAACAAATACATTTTAAGTGCATAAATAGATTTTGACATCCATCGAGCATGAGAAGTTGCACCAGGTATACGAAAGGTGTTAAAATTCGGCACCGTACCACCAAGAAAACTGACAACTAATTGTAATAATTCTTTGTAGTCGCGTCTGCTATGAGCTTGTTTTAAGTTATCTAGGCAGTAATTTAAAATTGTTCCACGTTCTTCAGCTGTCAATACTGTAATAATGTGTTTATCTTCTAAACAACTCTTATAATTTAATTTGTCAATATTATTCCAGTATTTGCTAAAGCGATTAAAAATTAGCACTTCTGGACCGGCTGTAGTAGCCACTCTAATTTCAAACACTTCACGGATCAACAACTCGTAAATATGGTGTCTGCAGGGAAAATATAATAAATCGCGACCTAGTTTTCCTTCAAGCAGAGCAGCAGCACCGTTTTGTGCTCCTGTATTATGAGCAGTTGTGTCGAAGCAGATAATTTCAACTCGATCAAGCATTTCATATTCTTTTATTGAATTAAACACGGCATCTGATATTTCTTTTCCACTCGAAGATTTTAACTTTGGAATGCCAAGTAGTTTATCGATACCTTGAGATGAGACTATGATTGGCAAGCGATCAACTTTTTCCCTTCCACTAATTTCTGGTAACATTGTACCATCCCAATGCAAAACAAAACTACGTGGAATCTGGAAAAAAAAACTCAAGTTTCTTAATTTATACTCAAAACATAAAAAAAGAAGCATAGGGAAAAACACAAACACATTACAGTACTTACATCAAAGTTTGCTGCAATGTTTTGTGCTGTTGTTGCACGATGTTTCTGACGCATTCGACGAATTGATGAACGATTTAGTATAAGATCTTCGATATCATAGCCCAAGGCGTCAGCAGTTGCACTTAGGATATGAACTGCAGCACCATCAGTGATTTTCCACTTATCCAAAGTTGAAAGCAGTCTTGGTGTAAACAAATTTGTTTTACCTCTGGATATACCTGATATACCTGGATATGCATTTCCTGCTGATGTTGATGTTGGCGGGGGCACGGCTAAAAATTGTCCAATCAAGCTCAAATTTTTTTTGTGTATTTTTAGGATCAAATAAAATGGTTTTAGCGCTTGCCGTCATTCGAATTCGAAAAAAAAAAAATAAGGACCGGTCTAATATGTATCGTGATTAAACGATCATAATTAAATCATAATTAAGAAATGTTTATGTATTTGAAAACGAAGATGGGTTTGTAATTTAACCAGGCACAAAGGGGGGTGTGATGTGGAGTGGTGGCGAAAGTTCTCTCTAAATACAGCAAGAGGGATGTAGGTGAGCGAGCAGAACGAAGTTGTAGTATTTCCGGTGCGAACTGGAAATTATTGTTGTCACCCCCAGGCAAACATGACGGGTTAAGACCACGCCCATAATGCGACAAGAGCTAGCCGCGGCATATCATGTTTGCACCCTGTAAACGAGGAATACAACATAGTATAACTTTGAGTTATGCGAATATAATTTTCTCGCTAATATTTTCCTAATTGGTATTTTAGTGTGATGATGTTTTAGTGAATTTTGGTTTAGGAATTGCAAGTAGGTTATCATACTGACTTCAACAAGTGGCTTCCTGGAGTGTATTCTGGTATCCTGGAGTGATGGAGTCTTAAGCGTCATAAGCTATTCAATGGTTGATGATCCTTCAATAAGATTATTTCTTCACAGTCTATGTATATAGCCACGGAATTTGGCGCAAGCCCATACGATAGCTAGTGCTTCACGTTCCGTCGTAAAGTAATTCTTCTCACTGCTGGTCAGTAACCGACTAGCATATTCTATTGGGTCTTCTTCCTTCACCTCCCCCTGGAGTAAAATTGCTACAATCGCGTAAATACTTGCATCCGTTTTTATCATGAAAGGTTTATTATCTTGTGGTTGCCTCAAAATGGCTGAAGTTGCAAATTTCTGTTTAAGTGTAATATACTTGCAATACTATGCCTTTCTATGAGTTGCGCTTCATTGCCACGTGGCATTCTTTTTTGTTAGATCCGTCAATGTTTTAGCGATTTCTTCATAATTTTCTACAAATCTTCTATACCAGGAACATGTTTGAATGGACGATATGAGTATATTTTTTGGTTCAGGACATTGAGTAATCACATTTTTTTTTTCTGGATCTACACTTATTCCACTTTGCGTTATGAGATATTTTACCTTTGTGCAGCAAAAACAGCATTTAGCGTTGTTTACGCGTAATTTAAAAATCTTTAGTCTTTCAAAAATGGTATTGAGATAAGGAATATGTGCTTCAAACGTAGGCGAACAAACGATTAAGTCGTCTAGATAAGCTAAAATCTGGACCTTAGGAATAGCACATTTAAATTGGACCATGAGGCGCTGAAAGGTAGCAGACGCCACCACCATTCTACTGCATCACCTACTAACAGCATAGGTATTCCTTCTAGGGCGTCCCCATCACTAATTTTTTTCCACCACTTTGAACGTGGAAATAAATTCCTCGACGCCGCACAGTGGACTAGAATTGCAGTTTTCGACTTAGTAGTCAAAATTCTGTAACTTTTGCTAATCTAAGTACGAAATATCTAGATATTTTTTTATATTTTTAAACAATTTCGACACGTCAGTCGCGTTCAATCAAAGTCGCGTCAAAAAAATAACCTTTTTATCTTATTTGTTTTTTTTATTATTAAGTATTATTCATGCAATATTAAAAGCTTATTGTTTCAGTATAACAATTTAAATGTTTGGGATACTCAATTTCGACAAAAAAAATGTCACAGTACTTAAAATTGCTTGCCTTTAGTATGAAAAAGAAACATAGTCGTATGTAAACATTGCTAAAATAAGTACAGGTATTTTTTTCATTTTTATGATCATTTATTTATTTTAAAAATTTTAATATAGGAACATTTTTACATAAATTATTAAATACTCTAAAACACAAATACAATTTACAATAGCACATACTTATTTATTTTCAAAAATATATTCGTCTGTAGGTTTCATTAGAAGTTCTCCAGCTTCTCTATCTAGAGGTATTGTTGTCTTAATAAACTTTTTTCTCAAAGACGAAATGTAAGGATCAGAAGAAATGAAGAGCATTCTAAATAAAACCTCATTGGTACCCTGACGTGAACACTTTCTTGTGTTGTGCTCTCTGTAGTATCTATAGTCTTTGTTTCGTTTTTCTTGTGCTTCTTCTGATAAATCTCCAATGGGTAATATCTGATGGTTAATTATGTCCTCCCCATGCATTAAAACCTTATGAAATGTCGGTGACATAGTTCTCCATGGATACAACTGTCAAGTGGAGATCAGCAAGAAAAGAGTATAACAGATATAATGTTCATATTTTTTTTTTGCTTATGACGTCTCTATCAGGAATTGTTTTCAACAATGACTCATGCAGACAGAAAACATACCTTTTATAGAACTTTGAGTCGATGAGATGATATTAAGGCTACCGGAATTTTATTCGTCCTCATACTTGAATGATGAATTCCTTGAAGTGATGATTTATTTAATAAGTAAATAATAAACCAGAAAGAGTGTTAACTTCGGCCTGGCCGAAATTCATAAACACGACACACGTTTAATTAAAAATTGGCCGTTGCAATGGTGTAATTTTTTTCCTTTCCAATCTTAAATAGCGTGTGATGACAGAGAATATTCGTGACAATTTGTTGAAAATATCTCTATTCGTTCTCCTGTAATCGAGCTTTATTTAATCAGGGGGCGAACCACCCCCTTTTGTGGTAGTCTGTTATGGTCAGACACAGTGAACTTCTGCACAAAATTTCAACCGCAAATTCGTTCTACAAGCTGAGAAATTTATCTATAAGCATGGATGAATTTATATACACTATAAAAAGTAGGCGTGGTAATGGTCCGATTTTGCCCATTTTCAATACCAATGAGTTTCTAATGATAGACATTATTTTTGCCAAGTTTGATGAAGATATCTCTATTCGTTCTCCTATACCTGTCACGCCTCCTTTAATGCGTTACAAGCGGAAGCACAAAGTGAATATATCCTCATCCCTTCGTGTGTAGGGTATAGAAACTTCACTATAATAAAATTAAATAATTAACATAAGGAAAGAAACCCTATTCCACGAAAAAATCGATCAAGCAGGTACGAAAATACACCCCTTCCTAAAATCACAGGTACTCAGGAATATACACAAAACAGGTAGGTAAAATTTTCAAACGCAAAAAAAACGGTTCCGGCGGGTCCGGGCGTGTATGGATGTTTGGGGCATTTGTTTATAACACTTCATAGTTTCAAAAACAATAAACTCCAGGATAAGCATTTATAAGCGCTGAGACTTATAATCTCCCAAAGTTAAAATATATAATATATAAAAATTAACGTTTTTTTCAAAAATTACCGAAAAATACTTAGATTCAAGGCACAAAGTTGTTGTTATATTTTATATTATTAGTTTATTTAGACATTTATAGATAATTAAATGACCTTTCAGAAACTACTTAATTCATTGAGTTATGTTGACTACTTTTTGAGATATAGTCATTTGAATTTTGGCAAAAAACTGAAATAATACAACTTTTTACAGAATGGAAAATAGGGTCATATTTGATCGCCCACCAAAAGTATTCACGAAGGTTTCCGACCGAGATATTTTGGCTCATTAGGTATTGAACTATTATAAACAAAATTGCATACCAAATTTTTCAAAAACTCGGAGCGACTTTTTGGACTTTTGGCCGCGGATCCGAAGCGATAGTCCACTGTGCGCCGGTTGGATTTCTTTCCCCGTTATATCGAGCCGAGCAAGTGCTGAACGTTCCGCTTCTTGCATTATTGACCACCATGGCTGCCATTAAACGTTCGAATTGGTCATTGCTTAGAGACACCATTTTGTTTCTTAATTTTTCACTTCGGCGCAGTAACAGATTTTCACAAAACTGCAAAACTGTCCAGCCTTCGCTGTTCAAGTTCTGAGCGAACCTTACCCGCTGATGACTGTCAAAGTGAACTTAATATAAGCGTGGCCGCGTGGCCATGAACTTAATTTATACTTTTACAGAGATTCAAGAGGAAGAGTAAATTATATAAACGTAATTGAGATAAATAGTCACATTATTCTTATAAATCACAAGTATGAAGTGAGATACATATAATTGACAGATCAAACTTAATAAAGGGTTCACACGGTTATGTTAATACGCATTAAAAATAGTATAAAAGTAGTATTTATCCGCTACAACACTCTTTTATTATACCCTACACCTTAAGGTAAGGGTATATTCACTTTGTCACGAAATTTGTAACGCATAGAAATAGGGACGATAGGTATAGAAAAGTATATATATTCTTGATCAGCCTGACCTCCTGAGTCGATTTAGCCATGTCCGTCCGTCTGTCTGTCTGTTGCAATCACGATCACAGGAGAACCGGTGAAGATATCGTGATGAAATTTTGCATAAACATTGTTTCTTGTGGTGAACAGGTATTGAAAATGGGCAAAATCGGTCCACGACCACGCCTATTTTTTATTAAAAATGTGATATCAGCGTTCGTTTTTGAGCTATTACAACAAAATTTCATTCCTGGGTATAGAGTAGCATTATCCGTGAATGTGCCAAATATGGGCGTGATCCGCCCACTTTTAGGTTACACAGGCAAAAGAGGGTTATATTGTTAAATATATAAACTTCCTGAATAAAACTTTAGATAACAACTTGTTTTACAAAAAAACATTATTACATCAAAACTGGGTGCGGTGCGCCCACTTTTAGACTACATATACAGTATAGCAGTATGAAAACAAGTTTATTACCACGGAAATAAAGTTTAAATGAACACAATTATTAAACAACTAAGCTGGTTATTTTGTTTTGAAAAAGGTAATGACCACGCCTACTATTTATAAGGAGGCGTAGCTAGGTCTCATGCAGCCCGGTTAGGTTAACCAACTTGTAGCCCCAAAAATGCCTAGAATTCAATAAGTCCCTACTTGATTTCCACAACTGCCGCCCCCGACATTGTGCCGCCCAGAGTGGACCGCCACCCCCGCCCCACCCTAGCTTCGGCACTTGTTTTAAAACTTTTAGGTGTAGGGTATCTAAGATTCGGCCAGGCCGAATATAGCTTTCTTACTGGTTTTTAGTTTAAATTTGTTAATTTTAGTTTAATTATAAATTCAATTTCAATATTCTTAAAATTATTAATTTCATGTAAATTTTTTATTTAATCTTAGTCTGAAAGCTTACTTCTTTATTATTGTATTGAATTTAATTGAATTACGGTAAGACCCCACCTAACGCTGTTTCGGTTTAGCGCTCTTTTATTTCAACCCGAGGATTCCCCGAAATTGTGCAGAGCACTAGATTTCCAAATATGTACAACATATCCAAAACAGTTTACCGGAAGACCCCGCTTAACGCTGTCCCGTTTAGCGCTGTTTCGGTTTAGCGCTGGTCTGACTGACTTAAAATTTTATTTGTTTTTATAAGTATATTCTTTTATATTGTTTTTTAATTTTGTTAGAAATAAATGTTTGGTTTTATTTTTATTAAAAACAAACATAATTATTAAATTTAATACCTAACCAATTTTCTATCCATCTTCCCCTAACCCCATTATGTACTATTTACATGTTACCATTGATAGCCTCGTTTAGCGCTGTTTCGCATTACGCTCTACTTTAATGGAACGTATCCCCCGCGTTAAGTCTTAAGTCTTAATAAATATAAATGTTTTGTACTATTTTAAAAATTGAAAATTAGTGACTAATTCCAGAGTTTCTTTTTATTTTTATTTTTATTTTGCTCTATGTTAGTCTTATATAAGACATGGAATAATCGCATGGGGCACATCGCCTTATATTAAGTCTCTGCAGAGGAGCCAAAATCAGATCATAAGAATCCTGAACGGAACAGCAGCAAATACCAACAATCTAAACCCTAACAAAAAAGCAAACGTACTTAGCGTAGATGAACTTTGCAAAACAACTATACTCAATGAATTTTATGATAATCCAAACTACAGAGTACCGATTAACCACCAACAATGGATATATAGTTCACATAACAAACCGGTCGTGTTCTTTTTTGCTCCCGATAAATTTTTTGCTGTTTAATTCTGTTTACGACTGCTTGGAAGTGTTTCTATTGATTTCTTTCTTTTAAATTCTTTTCGCTCAAATTGTTAATTTGTCTGAAATCTAAAATCTTTGTTTACGGAATATAAGCATTAATTTGCATGAGCTGCGGTTCTCTAAACCGGTTTGCTAGTGAATTTTTGATAAAAGTGCTGTTTCTTCGCGCTCTGAGAGTGTCTAGTGCATGTCAAACTGCAAATACTTGTGTTGTTGATTCAGGGTATTCACAACATATTACTTTTTCACCAACTATTTTGATTTAAGTATAAAGCTATAAACTACAAAACTAAAATCTATAATACTTAAATCTATATCTAATCATTAAAGTAAAATCTTTTTGTAATACGAAAGAACAAAAGTACTAATAACTTTTTAAGTTCCTTGATTATTACGCGAAAGTATTTTGTTTCGTAATATCATTATACAATGGCGTGTAACTTGAAAGGCTGCAAAATACGGGGTGATTCTGAACGCTTCGTGTTCTGCTGGATGTGCGATGCGGAACTTCACGTCAAGTGTGCGGGGTTGACGGGCAAAATAGCTGATATGATTGGCGTTGAATGTGGCTTACGCTGGTCTTGTCGGCAGTGCCGATCAATTGAAGTTGACATAATAAAATTATTACGTCAAGCACGTTTGAATTTTCAAGACACTGATAAAGATTTCTCCGCAATTCGGTCTAAACTTGTAAAATACGAACAACTTTTTAAAAACTTTAAACTAATTGATGATGCTTCGCCTAAACGGAAACGAACTCGCTCACAGGTGGCACTATGCAATGCTCGTGAGTGCGTAGATAACAATCCATTGTCAATTCCACCCGCTATGGCTAAGCCGTTGCCAGCAATATCATTAAGTCAACCTACTCAGTTGATTAACCTACTGAGCCCTGCCATACCTGTTGATACACTCCCTAATTTATTGACTTCTCCGATCTCTTCTGAGACAATATCCCGAGCTGTTCATGACCCGGCTGATAGTTCGGATACTTCGAGGACAATAACTACGGAAGCTCTACACAATACTGTTGGTGGATCCCTTAGTTCTCCATCGGGGCCAACAGATACTGACGTACTAAACGTACAGGCTGGAACCTCTGCTCAGGGTATTGAACCGGTTAAGAAGCTTGTGGTGATTCAGCCGAGAAAAATCTATCTTTGCCTCCCGATTTGCTGCTGATACTACAATTGATGATATTCGTAGCTACATCACTTCAAAGCTAGGCTTTAATGATACGAGCATATCTGTTGTTAAATACAAATTTAACAACCCGAGAACTATATCTTCATTTAGTATTTACTTACCTGATCACTTAACAAGTCAAGTACTTAAATCTAACTTCTGGCCAGATAATGCCGTTGTTCATTTATTCGAACCTAGAAGAAATACCTCATTCCCACGATTAAATGGTAACCTACAAAAAAACATTTCATCAAAAAACTAAGCCACTCGTTCCTAACTGATAATTTGAATATTTTTTATCAAAACGTACGTGGCATTAATACTAAATTAAAAGATATTCATACGATGAGTTTTGGTCTGGATTATAAAATTATTGCATTTACTGAAACATGGCTTAAAGCTGATGTACAAAACCTGGAAATATTCTCTAGCCAATTTGTTGATTCCGGAAGGACAGAAATTCTTGTTCAAACAAATTGTCAAGAGGTGGAGGTGTTTTGATCGCTGTTAATTCGTCGTATTTCTCAGAGGAAGTGCACTTTGATATAGACTCGGAGATCGAGTTCTGGTGTGTGTATGTTAAATCTGATCTATTATCCTTCTACATCACCTGCTCCTATATTCCACCGAATTCTAATGAAGCAACTTATAACTTGCATTCGTATTGCATATCTTCATTAATACAAAGAATGTTACCTGGTGATCGTGTACTTGTGTTGGGAGACTTTAATATACCTCGTGTCTCTTGGGAGAGTACTGATGATCCGGCTGTCTTATTACCGTCAACATATGGTTTCGCCAATATTGATTTCTTGAACAATTTATCCTCTGCCGGTTTATATCAGGTTAATAATATTCGAAACCCAAATAACCGTATGCTGGACATAATATTTACTGACGATAAAGACATTGTTGAAGTTCATCGTTCGACCCCTCTCCTGTTACCTGAAGATTTTCATCATCCAGCAATGGAATTGAATATATGGGTAAAAACTGTATAAGCATCTACCACCTCCTGGAAACTCGAAGGTGCAACAAACTGTCTTTTATTTCAAAAAGACTAATTATGTACACCTGAAAAATTATTTAAGGGGTGTAAGCTGGAGCTTTACATCATCACTTAGCGCGACTTCTACTAAATCGTGTTTGGATTATGCTGTAGCGCAGTTCAACCAAACTCTTCGTGACGGTTTCAAACTATCGGTACCGAAACGAAAGGTATCTACTATCTTATATCCAACATGGTTTTCCAAGGAGGTTCGCACCCTGAGGAATCTAAAAACAAAATTCTATAAAATGCACTGTAATCTTCATACAACGGACAGCTTTGTGAAATATGCGTCAATACGAAATAGATATCAGATAGCTTGTAAGCAGTCTTACAATAATTATCTACTAAGAATGAAACTTAAACTAAAATCTGATCCTAAGTACTTTTGGAGCTTTATAAATTCTATGCGGAGGAGCGATATACTCCCATCCGTGATGAAATTTGCCGATCACCAAGCTAGAGATGCAGATTCAATATGCGAATTGTTTGCGAAATTCTTTAGCTCAACTTATTCTCAAATGGAGTTCGATTCTGAAATCTATCCATACTCCATTAGTTGTGGGAACATTGATCATCCAATAATTGAGGATAATGTCGTTCTCGAATTTCTGATGGATCTTAAGAGTACCCATGGTCCAGATAATCTACCTTCTTGCATCCTGAAACACTGTGCGAGCGAATTGGTAATTCCGATTACAGCTATATTTGATCAATCTATACGCACCGGTTACTTCCCAGCCGCATGGAAGACATCATACATCATTCCTTTGCATAAATCTGGTAATAGATCAAATATAACCAATTATCGAGGTATCGCCAAGTTAAGTGCTCTGCCCAAACTATTCGAAAAGATAATAACTCACCAAATTGCGCGTCAAGTGAATGCAGCTTTATCTCCTGTTCAACATGGTTTTCGGCCGGGTATGTCAACTACTACAAATCTTTTGAACTTCGTCTTCAGTACAATTAATAATTTCAAATATGGCAAGCAAACGGATGTTATCTACACTGATTTTGCTAAGGCGTTTGATGTTGTGAATCATAAGCTAGCTTGTTGAAACTGTTGAACTGTTGAAACTTGAAACTGTTCGGATTTCCACAAATATTATTAAAATGGATTGCCTCGTACCTTCAAGATCGCACGCAGATGGTGTTCCTAAACAATAGAAAATCCACAGCAATTCCTGCCCACGGTTATACACAACAGTAACACGCTGATGTTCGCAGATGATCTAAAAATTTTTCTTTCATTCAAAAATAAAACGGATACGTTATTGCTTTAAAATGACCTGGACAACTTAGCCATATGGTGTAATTTTAACTGCATGAAGCTGAATCTTTCGAAATGCAAGCAAATGACCTACTATCGTGCGGCCCACATTAATGTCAACTATTCTATTGGAGGCCACTATTTGGACTCTCTTGAACATATGGAGGATCTTGGTATTACTATGGACCAAAAACTCAGATTTCATATACACATCAACCGTATAACTAATAAGGCCTATAGCATTTTGGGATTCATTAAACGGTGGGCTAAAGAATTTATGGAGCCACATGTAACGCAGATTCTATATACCTCTTTGGTTCGTCCTATATTGGAGTACACCTCTCCTGTGTGGTGTCCTAACTACAACTGTTATATTTCTCAAATCGAGTCAGTTCAAAAGCAATTTCTACTCTTTTGCCTACGCAATATCTACCGGAACAATTTGCAGAACTTACCATCCTATAATTACCGATTGGAACTTATTAATCTTCCGTCATTAGCCCATCGGAGAATTATGCTGAATGCAATTTTTGTTCTGAAACTACTTTATGGTCATATTGACAATCTTTATCTTCTGTCTAACATCAATATTAATGTCGCTCGCCGTGTAGCCAGAAGACCTCAGTTTCTACAATTGAGTTTCTGTCGATCAAACTATCTTCAACACGAACCACTCAGGAATGCTTGTGCTGACTTCAACTATGTAAATTGCAACATCACCTTCTCTGATTCACTTCATTTAACAAGAATCAAAATTCTTCAATTCCTAAAAAATCAACAGTAGATATATTACTTTCCATTTATATAATCTTTTATTTAGTATTTACCAAAAATGTTATGTAAACTATAAAGCCTATGGCTTAGTTTTAAAAATTTTTAAATAAATTTTAAATAAATAAATAAATAAACACGAGACACGAATGAGAACCGAAGGAAGATACCAAGTCGTAAGATTCTCAAACAATTACGGCGCCCGCATACTTGAAGTATTAGTACGAAAAATACTCAACACCCTTCCAATAACCCTACTTAATTTAACTAATACTATAACAAGAAAAAAAATTAAAACACCATTTCCTTAACTACACAAACAACGATTCCACAAGCTGATTACACATATCAACACGACAAATGCAAGAAGCGCGTATAACAAGAAATAATATTGCTGCTATGTATTTATCTCTTATTTTTCCATGGTGTTAATTTGATTATTGTATTCTATTTCTTGATTCTGTTCCATTATCTCATTTCACTTCAGCTATTATATAATTAATATGTGTATGTGTATAATTTTCTTACACTTTGTTTGTGTGGGGGATGTGTGCGCAGGTAAGCGCAACACACCGATATATAATATAAAGATAATATAATAACAAGAGTGACTGGGAAATTGAAAGACTTACCGATGGTTCGATGTGGTGTTTGATGTGGGGTGATGAGGTGATGGTGATCGTGATCGTGGTGATGGTGATCGTGGTGGAGGTGTTTGTGGTGATGATGGTGATAATGGTGATGGTGGTGGAGATGGTGACGATGGTGATCGTGGTGATGTTTAAACACTCGCGTGGGGTTGCGCACTTGAAAAACTATAAAACTCGTCGCGTGGTATTCGTCGATGTTTTACTCACGTAACCGCAAAAGATAAGAGAGGTACACCGGTCAAGATCTCAAAGTAAAGTAAAGTTAAGTTGGGGGCGGAAGTCATCAAAAACTCATTGACCTGTCAAGAGTTGACAGGTCGCAGTCCGGGAGGTTGGCTGCGCTGACCGACGTGCACTGCATTTGCATCTACAGGGGAGTAGATGGCGCTGCTTTCTCTGGGAGGGCGAAAGACCAGCGCTGGGGTGTGCAGTCGAGTCAGAATGAGTGTTTGGCGTAAACATACCGCCCGCCTTGCAGTACTGCAACTTTGCTCAGGTTAGAGACACACGAAAAAAGGGGGGTTTCGCCTTAGTCACGAATACGCAATGATGTGGGGTTCAAATCATCGGGTTGGTCAAGGACTCCACGGGGGGGGAGTGACCAGCAGATTGGGCTGCATTCGGGAAACTAAGGAGCGCTGCTCAGGGACCTCAGCGCCTATGTCTCCACCTTACGTGCAGACAGTTGCACGTATGTGTGAGGGGGGGGGGCGCACTGGAGTGCGTGGCGCTCGCTGGGGATGGAGCTTATGATGGGAATAATGTAATGACATTAGCGGGGAGAGTTCGCCGGGGTGCGAATAGATCCTTGAGATGCGATCTTAAGAGGGGAGTACCGTTAATTTACTGAGGGGACGAGTAATGGTTCCTTTCTCGTGGTCCGGATGTCGACGACGCGTGTTTTCTTGTCGGCACCATGATACAGTGAGTCGCGCGGCCGAGTCTCCATTGTGTTGGAGGGAGGTTGTCATCGCGTAAGACGACAAGATCCCCAACTTTAAGGTCCGGTTGGGTTACCTTCCATTTGCTGCGTTTGTGGAGTTCGGTGAGGTACTCATGTTTCCATCGAGTACAGAATTGTTGATAGATGGCTTTCACTTTTAGCCATCTATTAACAATCTTGAGGGGGGAGTTTACTAACGCCGGTTCAGCGGCGGTCAGAAGAGGGCCACCGATGAGGAAATGGCCGGGCGTTAGAGGCTGTAGATCCGATGGATCGTCGGACATGCTGCTAAGCGGTCTCGAGCTGAGGCAGGCTTCGATCCTGGAGAGTATGGTAGCAAACTCTTCAAAGGTGAAGCGCATATTGCCGACAAACTTTCGGAAATTAAGTTTGAAGCTTTTAACGCCAGCTTCCCAGAGACCGCCCACATGAGGCGCGGCAGCGGGTATAAAATGCCATTTGATCGTGGCTGATAGGCACACTGTGAGGTGACCGCTTCGTGCGATTGTCGAAGGAAGATCTTCCAATCGTTCTGGAGTGTTTTGGAGGCTCCCACGAAGTTCTTTTCATTGTCCGAGTAAACATCCTTGGGGCATCCGCGACGGGCGCTGAAGCGGTTGAAGGCAGCGAGAAATATCGGAGTCGGCAGGTCACTGACCGCTTCGAGATGTATGGCCTTCGTTGCGAAGCAGACGAAGACACAGACATAGCCGTTGGTGATGAGGCATGCCCTCCCAGTCTAGTTTTTGATATCAAACGGTCCAGCTAAATCTAGACCGGTGGCAGCAAAAGGGCGTAAGAGAGTGGTCCGCTCAGGGGGCAGAGCGGCCATAAGATGGGTGCGCACTTGTTTCCTCTGGAGGACACAAGGTTTGTAAGTATGGATCGTGGCCTTTACGAGGTTCTTGGCCTTAGGTATCCAATGTTGCGTACGTAGCAAGCGCAACATCAGTTGGTTCCCTCCATGTAGACTAATGTCATGGACGAAGCGAACCAATAATCGAGTGCACTTGCAGCTGTACGGAAGGAGAAAGGGATGGTGTTCGTCATAGGAGAGTGACGGACACGCCAATAGACGGCCACCTACGCGCACCAATCCATCTGTGGATAAGAATGGATTGAGCGATAGAATGGGGCTCTTGGGGGGTAGAGTTTGTTTCATATCGAGAGAACGATATTCATGGGCAAAATGTACCTTTTGTGCGAGAATGGCAAGTCTCGTTTTGACATGCTGGATTTCATCGGAGTCAATAGCGGTATCGTGTCGACGAGAGGACACGCGAACACGTAAGACAATACGCGAAGAGCTTGTGGTAAAGAAGAGAATCTCTCCATCAAGTCTTCAAAGTGGGGGAAGTACGCGAAATTGGCTTTGACTGGTTTTGCTTCCAGTTCGGTTTCCATAGTATCGAGGGGGAAAGATGCTGATCAGCACTTAGACTGCGATGAGATGGGGAGTTAGGGCGCGAGGTTGTATGGGTAGAGTTCGAACGAGAGTTCGATCGGGGGTCCGAAGCCAACTCGCGATGTAATAGTGTATGATGTCGTTGATTGCACGACCTGCATGTGAACACACTTTTACAATTTTTCACTTGATGTGAATGTGCCAAACAGTTCGTACAGATTTGGATCCGTTGAACTGTCGCCCAACGTGTGTCTACATTCATAGCCAGAAAACGTGGGCATTGGCGAAGCGGGTGTTGCCGATCAGTGCATACTTTGCAGCTGGCCGGAACCATGGTAGCCTGGAACGTATTCACAGGTTTCGGGGCGGAGGCGAGGCGTGTTTGGGGATTCGACGATTTCTGAGGTGGTTGGACCGACTTTCGAATGTCGTCTACAGTTTCCAACGTTTGGAAATGTGAAGTGAGAAACGCGTCCATTTCACACCATTTAGGAATGTCGCGCTTATGGGTAAGGGATTGTTCCCATAGAGAGAGCGTAGTTTCGGGGAGGCGAGTAGAGCAGAGATGGACAACAATTGCGTCCCAGCTGCCCACGTCGACATCGTACAACGTGAGCCCCGAGAGGCAGTTGTTGATCTCTCGTTGGAGGCGTTTGATCGCAGCTCCAGACTCTTTATGGATTGGGGTAAGGGAGAATAACGTTCGGAGTTGAACGTTAACAAGTATACGTGTATTCTCGAACCGATCGGTAAGATTCCTCCATGCTTGTTCGAATCCGCTATCTATGAGGGGGGACTTTTGGACTATCTCCTTTGCTTCACCTTGGGTCTTTTGGTTGAGGTGAAACAGCTTTTCGACAGGAGATAGTCGATTGTTCCGGATATAGAGCGCGGAAAACATATCGCGAAATGTTGGCCATGATTCGTAGTCACCCTTGAAGAAATCAGTGTCACACGGTGGCAAGCTAATGTTGTGACCCGAGAGATTCGTCTGAATCATGGGAGATGAAGCCGACATCAACAGCGGAGAGGAACTGGGGGCAACGAGATGCTGCTGTTCACTCACTTTCGCGGAGACACGCACGTAGACCTGATAACACCGCCGGTAGTTGGTCTTAACCACGGTGATATCGGCGCTTCGCGCATCTGGGTCGGCCGTGCCGTTGAGGTATTCCAAGCAAGAGGTATATGCTAACTTCAGGTCAGACCAGACTGCTTTGAATTCGTCCTGGTGGATGGCCAGCGAGAAACCCGAGTGTTCGCGTTCCGGAATGTTGTTATATTCGCTTTCAAATTCTTCCAATGCGTCGGAAGCATTTATGAATTTAGTTAGGGGGTCCATGGTAGTAGTTTACCGAAACGAGAAAGCGAGAATTTGGATATATGGAGTTAAACTCACGAAGTGGGGTTGAACGAGTTTAACTAGGGGTGAATTATACGAGGGGTTTACTAGGGGTTGAACCTTTAATTCGAGTCGAACGAACGAGGCACAAATACTTCAACTTGCGGTCAGAAGTATGACAAGAAAATTAGTTCAATTCGAACTCAATTAAAGTTTGGAAAAGCACTTTAAATTGCGGTTGGAAATAACGAGAAACTAATAATTTAATTCGTGTTGAATTAAACTTGGAGAAAAGGAACACTTTACTCGCGAGAAAATATTAATTTAATTTGAGTTAATTAAACGTTGGAAGAAATCACTTTAATCGCGAGAAAATATTAATTTAATTTGGGTTAATTAAATTTTGGAATAAATCACTTTAATCGCGTTTGAAATAACTCGGGAAAATATTTTAATTGAATTCGCGTGAATTAAATTTGGGAAAAAACAAACACTTTAAAACGCGTTTAAAAATAAATCGGGAAAATATTTTAATTTAATTCGCGTGAATTAACTTGGGAAAAAAAACACTTTAAAACGCGATTCAAATAAATCGGGAAAATATTTAATTTAATTCGCGTGAATTAAACTTGGAAAAACAACTTGAAATAAAATTCAAACAATTGTGAAAATATGAATTGATATTTTATTTTTGTCACACAGTGTAATTACCATGTGTATTTACAATGCAAGAGAAGTTGCTTGATGAGTTGCAATCGCTAGTTGCCAACTCTATTGGGGTGAGAGGGGAAGCTTCACTTGCGCTGAGAGAGCGACTTATCGTGTGTAGTCGTGACGTCACGGAACGTGTTTCGTACTTCGAGTACAGAAAACACCTGACGTCACTGAACGTGTTTCTGCTTGGTGTACAGAAACACATGAAAGGGAGGACACGGGGGAAATATTCACTATGTGTGATATTTAAAAACACGCACTAAGCCGAACCGATCGACAATTTTTTACCAATATTACGCGGAATGTAATATTTGGCGTTTGAAACAGGGGGGGGGGGAGGCACTTCACTTTTAATATTATATATTATTGTAATATGTTGAAGGACCTCTGGTCCTGCCTTCAAAAATTATGCTGGATAATATTCTATTTTAATATAGATTCATAGGCTTGGCCGGCAGAGTATGCCATGGGCCTCAGCTTAGAATGCTATTTGTATAGTTGATAAAGCCGGCAAATTATTTGCCAGGGCTTGAGAAAATTAGAAGACTGCCGGTTTTAGGCTCTGATAATATTCTGTCTTTATTTTGGAAATTCTTGCCCTTTTATAGCCGATTTTTATGGGCGGACTTAAAACTAATATAAACATATTTCTTAAAATTACTTCGTTATTGGTCAGCAGATTCTGCTGATCCAATCAATAATATATTGTTTATAGATTATTGTGAATAATTGTTGACTGCACTATTTTTGTCGCAGTCTAGACAGAAGACGTCGGCAGCGAAAAGAAGTCGTCAACGCACACGCAGCAGAACTTAGCACGGTCAACGATCCAACAGGAAACGCTATCGTTGCAGTTTTTATGCGCTGCGTGTACCCTATCGTTGGTCGATTTGACTGTCGCTTAGGAAGCAGTCATGGTGACTTGTGTGGTACACTACATTATATTATATACAGGGGATCGAGAGGTCGGAAGGGAATCCGGGTCGATTGGACCAAATGTTTGTGTGGAGAATGTGTGCGCAGGCAAGCGCAACACACCGATATGTAATATAAAGATAATATAATAATAAGAGTGACTGGGGAATTGAAAGACTTACCGATGGTTCGATGTGGTGTTTGATGTGGGGTGATGAGGTGATGGTGATCGTGATCGTGATCGTGGTGATGGTGATCGTGGTGGAGGTGTTTGTGGTGATGATGGTGATAATGGTGATGGTGGTGGAGATGGTGACGATGGTGATCGTGGTGATGTTTAAACACTCGCGTGGGGTTGCGCACTTGAAAAACTATAAAACTCGTCGCGTGGTATTCGTCGATGTTTTACTCACGTAACCGCAAAAGATAAGAGAGGTACACCGGTCAAGATCTCAAAGTAAAGTAAAGTTAAGTTGGGGGCGGAAGTCATCAAAAACTCATTGACCTGTCAAGAGTTGACAGGTCGCAGTCCGGGAGGTTGGCTGGGCTGACCGACGTGCACTGCATTTGCATCTACAGGGGAGTAGATGGCGCTGCTTTTTCTGGGAGGGCGAAACACCAGCGCTGGGGTATGCAGTCGAGTCAGAATGAGTGTTTGGCGTAAACACACTTAATTGAAATTTCAATCCAAATTTTTGTTTATAATCTCTTTATAATACAATTGAATCTGTACATTCGATATATAGAAATGAATATATAAATAATTAAAAAAAAATATATCGAAATGAATAAATAAATAAATAAATCCAACACGCCAGAGGAACGTGCGCACTGATGAGAATATTGCCGCTGTAAATGAAAGTGTGGAAGAAGATCCAAATTTATCAATTCGTCGTCGGGGGGCGGAATTGGAGCTCTGTCCGTCCACCATGTGGAAAATTTTGCGCAAAGATCTTGGCCTACACCCATATAAGATCCAGCTGATACAGGAATTAAAGCCACGAGACCATCATATGCCTCGTTCTTTCGCCGATTGGACTCTAGAGCAGTTGGACACAGACCCGTTGTTTTATCGCAAGATTGTGTTTAGCGATGAGCGTTAACGAGTTTGTTAATAAGTATAATTGTCATATATGGAGTGATACGAATCCACAAGAGACTCTACAGACTCCATTGCCTCCAGAAAAATGCACCATTTGGTGTTGTTTACATGCTGGTGGCATCATTTGACCTTATTTCTTCAAAAATGAGGCCGGAGCTCGCGTTACAGTCAATGGAGATCGTTACCGCACCATGATCAATGATTTTTTGTTTGAAAATATGGATGACATTGATCCAGACGAAATGTGGTTCCAGCAGGATAGCGCTACCTGCCATACGGCGACGGCAGCCATCGACTTATTGAAATCAAAATTTGGCGATAATTTGATTTCGAGAAATGGAAAAATTTATTTATTTAAATTTTAAATTTATTTAGATTTCTCATTGCAGAACAGTATCATTATAGAGTGAAATACAAACTGAAACCAGAGAAATATGTGGATATAAGGAAGCTTCCTTATAATCACATTTAATCACAGATGGGTATAAATACAGTGACGTAGCTAGAGGAACGGGGGTGGCAGTCCGTCCGGGGCGGCACAATTTCGGGGGCGGCAGTTTTGGCTTTGCCAGCTTGCTCAATGAAAATGTAAGCAAGAATTACCATACCTTGTTTTTTTTGTTACCTTGTTACCTTGTTACGTCAAGAACGGCCGCGGTCGCCATATGCCCGAAATCATTTTCAAATGGTAATGCCATGTCTTGATCTTTCGAGTGAATAAAACAATTTTATTAAAATTAAATTTTTGGTGTTATTTTTTACCGTTCTATCGGGCTTAAAAAAATTGTAAAATTAAAATAAAGACATAAAAAACATAATTAAACACATACCAAATTAAAAATACAATGTATTATATAGGTGTACAAATAAGTTTCCGCGGTTTGTCAAAAGATGGCCCCACCAGAAGGTTATGGAGAAATTGTCAGATGTAAAACGTAATATCCCAAGTTTCGTCATCCGGCAACTCCATAACCTTAAAGTACTAGTGATTCCGTATCAGAATCACGTAATTTTTTTCCTGCAAAAATGTCAAGTTTTGTGCCGAATAAGCATCATTTGCGGGAACTTTTGATTTACTTCTTTAATTTGAAAAAATCTGCAGCTGAGGCGCATCGATTGCTTCTAGAAGCATATGGTGAAGCTGCTTTAAGTGAGAGAAGTTGTCAGGAATGGTTTCAAAAGTTTAAGAACGGTGAGTTTGACGTGAAGGACAAAGAACGCAGTGGAAGGCCGAAAGTGTACGAAGACATGGAATTAGAAGTATTATTGGAGGAAGATTCGTCCCAAACCTCTCTACCGAACACAATTGATGAGATTGAGTCGGGCACTTAAGGAAAAACGCGCCCATTACTACTCCAGACACGACAAAATTATTCTTTTACACGATAATGCTCGTCCACATGTTGCGGCGCCGGTAAAAACATACTTGGAAACACTCAACTGGGAAGTTTTACCCCACCCGCCGTATTCACCAGACTTAGCCCCTTCTGATTATCACCTGTTCCGGTCGATGGCACATGGTCTGTCTGAGCAGCGCTTCACATCATATGAAGACACCAAAAATTGGGTAGATTTGTGGATAGCGTCAAAAGATGAAGAGTTTTTTCGACGGGGTATCCGAATGTTGCCAGAAAGATGGGGAAAAGTAGTGGCAAATGATGGAAAATACTTTGAATAAAACGTAATGTACTGTTCCTTCACAATAAATTCCTAACTTTTTATAAAAAACCGCGGAAACTTATTTGTACACCAATGCCGGGTAGTTAAGCTAGTAACAAATATCGTTTTTAATTTTTTTTTAAAAATTGAAGTTTTGAATAATTTTTCTCAAAACATATTTGGCATAGGAACCTAATTCAAAAGTTGAAGGAGTTGAAGAACACACATTTGGCTTTCAAAGTATTTGTGAATGATCTAAGTATTACAGATATTTTTTAACATTTTTTTCCCTCCCGCCTAAACGGGGGAAAATTTAACCCGCCACCCCCCGCCCCCCACATACGATCTTTCTTGGCTTGACTCAACCTACACGCCCTAGTATTTTGTCCCCTCTTATGCGAAACAATCTGTAAATCGTATATGTTATCACACCTATGTATAAGTATGTACATTAAAAGCAGATAACGTAAAAAATAAACGATTCAGTACTCACCTTTTTTACATTATGCCTGAACAAAACGAAGCGTAAATCGTAAGAACAGTGATAACTGCGAACATTTAACTGCCGCAGGGTGTGATTGGTGACCAATGTGTTTACCGTATTAGTAGTAGTATCCAGTACAGCAAGTCCTCCGTCATCCGATTGGAAAACATACTTACGTGTTGTTACCCACATTGGTGACAATCTTTTTGGAGTTAACTCTCCTTGTAGATATTCATCCAAAATCATGCGACGACCAGACCAGTACAATAACTCGTCAACATAACTGATGGTAATAAATAAAAATTATTATTTATGTACGATATCTTAATTTATGGGCTATATTACCCTAATAGGTATATAGCCGTTATAATACCAGCAATTACGAGACTTATTACTATCAATGAGAACACGATGCTACGCCAGTTGTGTCCTTCGTCCAGATCTAGATCGTGGTCTTTTTGCTTAGGATCCTGTACTTGCAATGTTTCGTCAGGCGGCAAACGCCAAGAACGGCCGCCACCACCAGCACGGTCGGATGTCACATTCGCATGCATTACAATAACGGTAAGGTAGGCAAATTTCGGTTTATTGCAATTATCGTAGTTCGGCCTATTACAATTATCAGTTGTATAATTTTTTAATAAGAAAGTAAAATACGTTTTAAATACTGTTTGATGAAATCTCCAGAGTTTTATATAGGTACCAAACCCTTTCGGTGGTGGACAGTTTTGTTAGAATATGGATTGATTCTCATTACCTTTGCTCATCGCAATTTCTTCTCATTTCTTTCCAGACTAAAATCAACCTATAAATAATATCCATGAAACAAATAAAACAGGTTGCTTATACATATAAATAAAACAAGTTGATTGGTTGTTAGAAATATATTAATAATTGTAAATTCATGTTTGAAAACTTTGGTTTGAAATGTCGAATACAATTATTTATACAATGTTATGCAGCATGTCAAACGACTCAGGAATAACAATAAATCCCGAAACGGTTAAGTGTTAAGAAATTCTGTCTCCGCAGTTTTCTATCGACTAGTTGCCTCTCCTTCCTATTTACCCTACCGCTGAACCTTGTCCTGTAACTGAACCTTTGGGATTTCATTTCAAAAGTAGCCTTTAATACATACAAAAAAAAAATAAATTTTCGGGAATGGATTAAACCATTTTAGGGATTTTTCAAAAATTCGTCCTCCAATTTGGTAAAAAGTGTCCTTTTCATGGTGCAATATTTATCATGAAATATATGCAGAAAGAAGTGACTTACGTTTGCATGCTGTTTGCTTGAAAATAGTTCCCTTACACATATCTAGAAATTGATTTCTGGATTTTTAAGAATTAGGTCGCTAAAGGTGAAACGGGCCATTATGTTTTCTGCTTTAGAAGTATAACGCGTCAGAACCAAAGCACTCTACCGATTGACTTCATATTCACGGTTCTGGTATGTTCTTAGGTTGCAAGGATGATTTGCAGTTAGGTTTGACGCCACAATAAAACTTCTATGCAAATAGGTCGATTGAGCACAGAATCTCAGCATATGTAAGTAATTTTGTAAGAACTACAAAAGTCAACATTAGAACAACAGAACAATAGTCTGCCCATTAACGTGAAGGGTATGCGTGATAGAGCACCATTCAGGAAGCTTTTAAGGGAGCACTTTTCCAATTAATGATTATACTATGGTGGAGACGTGGATGCTGTAGCTGTATGTATGTTCTATTCTATTCTATTCTCACCTACATATACTATTCTACTCTGTTCTTTCATTTATTTTCATCTTTTCTTCCTTTAGTCTTAGATAGCATATATATAATATATAAGTCCTAGGACAATTTAATTTTATTAATAATATCTTTATATTGTATAGCGCAGTACTGTATAAGAGCCTGCTCTTCTTGTACATAAAATTACCAAATAAATTGAATTGAATTGAATTGAATTGAAACTATTTTTAGGTGCTTAATTATGTACACATTGGCATTAATTACTGGTGAGTAAAATTTTGTTCTCTTTACTGTGCCAATTCGTGGTCTTGAAAGTTTTCCTAATTTTCTTTTCCATTTTTAAATAATTGGAAATCTACGTTGAACAGAATACTCCACGGTTGTCAAAAATTTTTAGGTTTGAATTCACCTCACTCACGTCAAAATTTCAGTTTCTTATGTCAAAATTTTTTATATCGAGAATAAAGCAAAGGCACACAGCCATAATTTAATATTTTTGGTAATTATAAGGATTACTCGTAGTATTGTTTAGGCTCGTGGTCAATTGAAAACATTAATTCGTTTTCTGCACTTTATATGATATACATAATTATATCATAATTGTAGTAATATGCATATAAAACAACAAATCTCGTTGTAATTATTTTTAAAAAAAACAACAACAAATTTATTTGACTCAAACTGGCAGATCGGATAGCAAATTTATTACCACGGGAAAAAGTTTAAATTTGAATAAAATAATAAAACTACTAAGCAAGTTATTTTTTTTTAAACAGGTAACGACCACGGCTACTATTTATACATTGGCATAGCTAGGACTCATGGAGCCTAGGACGGTTAATTAACTGGCATCCCCAAAAATTCCTAGGAATTCCCATTGGAATGTATGATGCAGTAAACCAGCTGACCATTCTCCAAATAAACAGCTAGGTGCTGACAAAAACAGCAAGAGGTTCACTTGTCTTATTCATACAATGTAGCTGGTGGGAATATACTGGGCAAGAACAGCTAATTCAATTCTAGAGAGAATGCTTCAAACCCGAAGGATTTATGACTTGTAGTTTTTGAGAAAATTGAAAATTACGAAGCATACTTTCCTTTCAAATACCAATTTTTGGCTACTTGTGTTTTATTACTGGTGCAAAAAAATGGAAAAAGGAAGGAGTTTAGTTCGTAATTTCCACTTTTCTCGGAAACTACAAAACATAGATCTTTCCGGTTTGAAGCATTCTCTCTAGAATTGATGGTCGGAAAAAGTTGTATACTTAATACCGTGATTTTTAAAAAAAATTGCGACCAAAAATTTTTTTTCGCAAATTTTTTTTCCAAATTTTAACTTTGTCATTAAATTTTTCAAAAACTGTTTGACATAGGAACCTAATTTAAAAAGGATATTAAGAAGCGGATATTTCGCTTTGAAAATCAGCAAGCAAAAGTTATCTAGGTCTAACCATTATTTATTAATATTTTTTTTTTCGGTGTTAAGTCGGATTTTTATAAAATGTCCCCTCCCGCCTAAACGGGGGGAAATTGACCCCCCCCTCCCATACGATTTTTTCATGTCTCGACCCATCCTACACGCCCTAGTCTTTTGAACACCCTTATGCGAAACACCCTGTATATATATATATATATATGATATAATAAGGGTTTTAATAGTTTCTATAGTTGCTTTGATATTATCGCTATTTAACGTTTTCGTTTTTTCAGGCATTTATTATAGTTAAGGGTTAAGTTATACTGGCGAAATTTTTGATAAATTTCTTGTAGAAACCAGCTAAACTCAGAAATTGCTTTGCATGTTTCCTGTCTATTCCCTCGGGGGTAACAATATGCCTTTGAAATTCTGTCTCTCTTTTGTCTGTCTCTCTGAATCTTAAGGTTTGTATCCGGTTAAGCTTTTTCAAGACTTTGTTTAGAGATACCAAATGTTCTTGTAACGAAGATCTTAACACTATGATGTTATCAAGATACACCATGCAATCGACGCCTTTAAGTTCACCTAAAACACAGTTCATTAATCTCTGAAAAGTCGCGGAGTATTTTTTAAGCCGAATGGCAAGCGGAGGAATTCAAAGTGCCCATCTTGTGTTGAGAAAGAACTTTTAGGTCGACTTGACTCCTCGACTTCTACTGGGTGGAACCCTTTGGCCAGTCTAATGTAGTGAAATATAGTGTACTAGTTTCTCGAGGATTTCGTCGATATTATAATATGTATGAGAAACCTATCGTCGATAGTTATATTGTTTAATTTGTGATAATCTACGAGGGCAGATTGATATTGAAGCTACCTTTTTTTTAGAAATTGCGATCTGTTAAACGTCTGCTGTTAAAATTTCAGCCAAATTCATCGATTAGTTTATTTGTTGTAGTCGTTTGAGATAAGCAACTTTTGTGTTTCTTGAAAAATGGAAAAAAGGGAAATTATTATTGAAAGGGAAAACGGCGAAAGAGACAAAAGACAAGCTCGATAAACATTACGGTGAGTCTGCTCCGTCAGATTACACCGTCAAATATTGGTTTCGAGAGTTTCGTGGTGGCCGCAACTCCATTACCGATCAAGTCCGCAGCGGCAGGCCCTCCGATGCGATTACAGAGGACAATGTCAAAAAAATACATGAAATGGTGTTGGCTGACCAGAAAGTGAAGGTACACGAGTATTACTGTGCATTATTGGAGCGATTGAAGGCCAAAATCGCATCAAAAACCGGCCTCACATGAAACAAAAAAAAAATTTGTTTTTGCAAGACATTGCGCCGGCGCACTAATCAATGACTTACGGCTCCAATTGCTGTCGCATCCACCGTATTAGGCAGATTTAGCTCCCTTGGACTATTATCTCTTCCCAAACCTCAAAAGATGGCTCATCAATAAAAAATTCAGTTCACGCGAGGAAATCATCGACGCCACGGAGATGATCAACAACAATCAGCTGTCAAGGAGGTTCCTTTTCAATCCGCCCTCGTACGAATAATCTCCATTTTTCTTTTCACGAGGGATCAACTTTTTTGGGACTATTCATAATGGAGCGGAATATGAGGATTGACTATGCTAAATTATCTTTTGATCTAACATGTCTTGAATTTGTCTATTCACTTCTGCTTTGTGAGTCTGGGGATAACGATATGATTTTACATACATATATGTGATTCTCATGTTTTGTATTGATTTTAATCTCAATAGCGTTCGTGAAAGTTAAATTAATATTATCTGAATGAAAAAGGGAATCGTATAAAGTTAAAAGCTTGTTTAACTCCTGTTTTTGTTCTCCATTTAGGTAGATCATATGACTTGTACGATATATTTACTCATCTTCAAAATCTTCCATATCGTGAAAACCTAGTTCTTTTGTTAGACTATTATATGTTTCATCTTTAGTACTACTCGAGAAAAAATAGTTGTGACTATTTAGTTGAATAATTTTATTTGGTGGATCGATAATTGCGTTTAATTTAGACACAGTGTCGTAACCTAGTATCCATCATAGCTTTTTGAAAACTTAAATACATAAAATCTAAATGTTGTTTTTAAAATTGTTATCAGAAATTTCTTGACCTTTATCCAGTTTAATTTTCGCAGTAACTTTAAAAATATTTATTGGGTCTACTTGTTTGACAGGTTTACGAAGAACATTCGTTTTAATTAAACTGGCTGAAGATCCTGTATCGATCAGAAATTTTAGAAGTTTATTTTGAAAAGTGCGTGAAGTTAAATTCGCGTTTTTTGTAGTTAAATTCGTAAATAGCGAAGACAGAAACCACAAACACGAATTTCTCGATGCGTGCATTTCTATATATGCTATACATCGTTGAAAAGAGGACGTCGAGATCTTTCCAACGATATTGTTTGATGCGACTCGTAGAACTTTAGCATCAGAGGTCACCTAAACTTAGTCTGCACGCGGTGCATATCAAAGCAAATTTTGAATGCAAATTTCGATCAATCCGAAATATAACTTCGACATGTGCTATATGTCGTTGAAAACAGGACGTCGAGATCTTTCCAACGACATTATTTGATGCGCGCACTCGTAGAACTTTAGCCTCAGAGGCCACCTAAACTTAGCCTTAGCCTCAGAGGTCACCTATATAGCCTATATTAAGTTATATTTCGGATTGATCAAAATTTGCATTCAAAGTTTGCTCTGATGTGAACAACGCATTTGTGAAAACCACGCATTTGAAATTCGTGTTTGTGGTTTGTGTCTTGTGTGGAGTAGAATGATAATCTATAACGTACATACTAATGTCATTTTTAAGTAATCTGCCAATTTTAGGAGTGGTTCGTTCTCATCTGCATACAAAAATCTTCCACCATTTCAATTTAATAGATTGGAGCAAGCCAAAAGTTAATATCTACCCCATACAACACCTTTGTCCAAAATTGTGCTACGAAAAAAATTTGGCAATGCTACGAAAAGTTACATGAAATCAGTACATATGGTAGATAATAATGAAGATTATTTGGTTCACATAAATTCATTTTCAGACTACTATTATAAGAAAACCAGTTGTGTTTTACTAAAAAACGCCACGAACTTTTCCCAGACCCAATATAATATATATTTATTATCAACGAATTGGAGTGGCCAACTCCGTGATAACATAACTTGCCATAAATTCCCAAATTAAAGTTCCCAGGGCCTGGTTCACTTTAGCATTTCCTTCTAATGGTTCTCAGTTAAGTGATGTTTCTTGAGTGTTCACGAGGATGTGGAATATTTAGCTTCGCCCAAGTCGAAAATATGACTCTTTCTGGTTTAAGTTGTATTTGTTGGATACTTACGTAATATGAGCATTTGTAAATTGCTGCATAAGTCAAAGCTTCCTTTGCGAATTTATTGTTTAAAGTTATTCTAGGCAATGAAATAAAATCAACAAATAACTAATATCCTCAATTTGAACACACACGATACCTTGCAGTATATACCACTAAGTTTCGTTCAAGAAGCAAGCAAGGTATTACTATATATATTACTATATATATATATATATATATATATATTCGTTTCAACCGGACAAAAGACCGTAATTAAGAACGTTTGCAGTATTAGCAGTCCTTCTTTCCGCAAAGCATTACTAATATTCCAAACGTTTGATATTGATTATTATTCTTATACAGCATGTCTACGTACTACGATTAGGTTTTATAAATTAGTTTTTGGTACGTTCAAATAAAAATTTAATTTAAGGAATAATTTCTGCTCGAGTTGAATTCGATGGATTATAACACGAATCATAATTATGGATTATCATTCACATTTAGTTCATATCATTTTCATATCATCAAAGTTCAAGCAGTTACAATGTGAAAAGGAATATAACCGGAAACACTCTTCCACAACAAGAACATCACCCAGCAACAGCCAACCCGGGACTAAAACTCTGAAAAAGAGATGCTCGGAGGAATAGCTGAGTCCAAGAAAGATATAATACAAGATTGCGAAACGCGCATGTCCGTTACCTTTTTACGTTTTATAGCCTAAACACAATTGTGGCGGCTAGATACAACTTCATTTGTAGTCAGCTGCCAAACTCTAACGATGAAAAACAATTATAGCTGCATCTTCTGGCGGTCAAAAATTTAATTGTCGAAATATTACAATTGCTAGAAGCTAAAGTTACACAGTGACTTTATTAAGTAATAAAGGTTAAAATAGATGAATACGCTATGGACGTGTAAGAAGCAATCCAAAGATTCGCATTATTTTTATGCATGGCGTATAATACCTTTTGGTGTGCCCAAGAAAAAATGTATCGGAGGTGGTGGTTCCGCGCAGTAAACCTGAGCAGCATTAGCTTGGTTTCTTCGAAACTGGCAGCAAGCAGCGCATGTTTTCCGATGAGGCGCATCTTTTCAAGGGGATACGGATAGACGCTGCTAACTTCCACTGCTTACTAGTGCTTTTACAGGAAAAGCTGCTACGGAATTCCAGACGCAAAGCAATAGCACCAGAAATCAGACTTTCAATAACTCTTCTGTAAGTAAATTTATAATTAACAAATTTTAAGGAAATGTATTAATACGTTCAAGTTTTGAGATATTTGGCGAGAGGCTGCAATGTCCAAGTCCTCGCTTAGACTCATAAACAGGACGTTTCAACTGTTCGTAAAATTTTTTACGATACATGCGAAGCAATATGGAATGAGCTGCACGAAGTGTATTTGGCGCAGCCAAATTTGTCCGATTGGTGAAGAATGTCGCAGCATTTTATATAAAAACCTCATTCTTCTTTGAGGATATCAGATAAGTCTTCATTTAAAAACTTTAAATTGTTTGTGATTTTTTTATTGTTTTTATTACCATTAAATAAATATACCATACCATTTCCTTAAATAAAATAAAGGCAAATAAAGTTAAACATATTTCCAAGTACGTTGCAATAAATACTGTGTTCATTATTGCACAAATTACAATTCTGGATCGCATTTAAAACAAAATTGCGAACCCCTTTGTGTGTGCTTTGTATAATATTCGGTGGCAAGTTTGACGCATCCAAAATTTTAGCCAAACTTGAAAACAAAATCTCTGATAGCGTCTCCTGTTTTTTCTGGGCAAAAGTCTCGGTTACTTGATTCGCACACGCTGACAGTTTGTTCATGAATTCTGAAAAATCATTCTGTATTTGTCTATGTGAAAAGTAATGCAAAATATGCGCTATTACGACGTCACAAATGAGAACAAACTTACATATTTCGACGCAGCGGCAGTGCTCGGTGCCGGTGAATTCGTTGTCGGTACTGGCAAAGCACCAATCTTACTTTCTGCACGACCGAACACCATAACTGATGGTGCGGCACAACGAATTGGCGAAATAAAGCTGAAATGGGTAATTTTATTTTTTTTCTGGTTTCTAGCCGCCACAATTGTGTTAAGGTATTGTCATACGCTAAGTCATAGCGTATATTGACAGTTTTCTTCGAGGTGCCCACACATTCTTTGCAACTACAATGTTAAAGGAAGTTTTTAAGAATGAATTGCACATTGAAAAGGCTGTAACTCCGAAACCTTAGGAAACAGGCAAGAACTGGTGTTTTCGTTTGAGTTATTATATAAAACGACAACAAAAAAAACAATAAAACAAAAAAATCATAGCGTTTGGGTAACACTTACCTCTTGCAACTGAACCCTGTTGTGAACCTAGTGGTTCTCTGATCTATCATTCTTGATTTAAAACCATGTTGCACACCCTCCTTTTGTCCTGTTCAGCATGGCCGTTTCCATGTTTTCCCTCCTCTTCCTCTCCTTCACTTTCCGGTTCCCAACTACCCAATGCACATCATGACTAACACATTATCTTTTCTTTTTCTTTTATTAATACAATTATTTTCTTAACGAAGTACATTTCCTACAACGCTTATTTAAACCCTGGCACAATGTTATGGCTACTCCAGCCCGCAAGCTATCTTTCCCTGACGGATTATAGGTTAACTTTAACATTGGGTGCCGCAAGTCGAGAGAGCTCTCTGGACCTGGTGTCCACTAAAAAAAAACACAAAAAAAAAAACGTACGGAATTTCCCGTCACTTGATTTTAACGCTGCGGCTCAAGTCTAACATCGGTCAAAATTGTACATAATATCGTGCAGTTGTAAATTACATCCAACATCAATTAATGAATTATGTCGAATTTCGAATAACATGAAATTTTGAATCGGATCGATACAAAGGTTATATCAAATTAAACAGTTTGAATTCAAATAAAATATATCAAAATATTCTTAGCGAAGATCTCTATGATATTTCAAGTTATTAACAGAAGGTCTAATTATACAAGTGGATTACAATTGTTCAGAACTGGTTTGTCCTGATTGTACTGTAGTTATTGGTTGCACACAAATTTGGTACTTGAACCAACTCTGCGGCTAAGTGGCAATAACCTTGTGTTTGTCTATAGATTCGGTACTTGGGACCGACTCTATTAGTTTGTTGATTTTGTATTGTTGACAGGTTTGGTACTTGAACCAACCTTGTTTCGAATTGACTAAAACCTTGCTTGATGAGGTTTGTGGAACGAGTGCCGATTTTTACTAATGCTTTAATTGCTTATATAATAACTTATATACAATCAATATTGTTGCGTTGATGAGTTACAAACTGCTGTTAATTGCAGTGGCCTTCTTGTTGAGTATATCCATTGGTTAGCGGTTGCCATCTTGTATAGCGCGACGCTGCGGTTTGAGTATTCTATCGAGCAGTGTGCGCTGCTTTTATTGTTGAGCAGTTCTATCTCACATGCGCACACCTCTGATTCCTTAGTGAATATTATATTTACATTTGAACACAAATACTCGTCATTCGTGATCATGACACAATTTGTATCCAATGGTTCTGTTAGCGGAAAGTAATGATCTCTATGTGGAGTTACGGCTAGTAGATTTGTTGTCTGAGTGATGGTGACTATCATGTTATCCTTGAAGCTCGGAATCGGTAGAATGTTAAATAGTGAGAACGGATCGTGGCCAGTCAGGGGAAGTGCACTTGAGATAAGATGTGATCCCTTGAGACTCCCGTCGTAACCTTCATCAGCTGGTATAACTTCATCAAATCCTTGGATTGGACCGGGAATTGTAGAGACGGGTCGACGTAGGTTTTTATGTTCACCATCTCCTGTGCTAGCTGATCGGGTGTCATGATTAGTGGATTGATTTTCCCATGATAAACATCTGTGAGTACATCCAGGATTAGAGCTTGAATTTGTTGCATGTCCACCCTTATCATTGATAGTTGTACAGCCAGAACAGTGAAGATTTCGAAAACCCTTGTCCATAACGTTTCGTCCTTGTTTCGTCCTAGCCAACTCGGCATCGATTTGTGTGAATTTTTTGTCGATGTTGACTTGATCGGTCTTGATGATATTGAGCGTGGAATTTATAATTGAAGTTTGATTTTTGAGTAGTGTCACAATGTGGTCTTTGTTCTGACTGATGTGCCGAATCGTTGTTGACATTTGGTCCGCGTTTTCGGAATCTAATAAACCAAATAGAGAGTGGGCCACGTTGCCGACTATGTCCATTGCGGCTCTCTTTTGTCGTTTCGAAAAAGGTAAGTGGCTGTCTAATTGTGCCTGAGTGCGCGTTTCCTTGAATTGCTTGACCAGCATGCTACAGCTGGTTTGAGTGTGCATTTTTGTACACAAGCTGTCTAGCGTCAGAATTCGGTTTTGATACCTTTCTACATTTCTCCTTATTGGTTGTAGGTCATAGTAGATGATTAGCTTCCACTCAGCCGTGACCAGGTGGATGTTTCCGATCCCTTCGAAATACAGACCAGGTTTTTCCGGGAGTGCCGAAAGTATGACTGGTGAGGCGAATGTGAGGGGTAGTAGGAGAGCTAAGATGAGTGTTACGAGTGTTAAGTTGACGGATGTGATTGATGATTGTTTCCATCTTGATCGTTTTGCTAGTGTTGCATCTGTCTCATCCTTTTCTTGATACTCCGGGTCAGCATTCCCTTCACCATCTACTGGCAGCAACGCTAGTTTGTGTATGGGACGCTTCCATATTCCCCTTGAAGTTTTTATTTCTGCAACTCTGGCCATGTTGTCATCACCTTTGTAGATTTTAATGATCCTGCCTCGAGGCCATTCTAATGGTTTAGTATGGTCTTCCTTGATCACGACTAGTCTGTTTATTTCGATATTTGGGCATGGGGTTTTCCATCGCGTTCTTTGTTGAAGCTCATATAGATATTCTCGCGACCATCGGTTCCAAAATTCGTCTTTTATGATTTTCGTGATGATTTGCCAGCGGTTTCCCAATCTTGCCTTCATGGGAATCGCTCTTGCATCGACCTGGAATGTTAATGGCTCTCCTATGAGGAAATGCCCTGGAGTTAATGCTGCCAAGTCGTTCGGGTCTGATGACATCTCTGTTAGTGGTCTGGAGTTGAGAACGGCTTCAATTTCGATTATTGTGGTTTCAAGCTCTTCATAGGTTAAAGACGTCTTAGATACGCAATCCCTTCTTTAATCACGACTTTAACGAGCAATCCCTTCGTAGACTGCTGCTTCCCACAGACCACCAAAATGAGGAGCCCTGGGCGGTATGAATTTGAAGTTGATACCCTTTTTATTGCACGTGCTGGTGATTGCTTCCTGAGCTTCATCAGAATGCATTCTGTATTTCAATTCCTTTAATTGTTGGTTGTTGGCGCCCACAAAGTTAGTGGCATTCTCACAGTAGATATTCTTGCAATGTCCTCGTCTAGCTATGAATCGTTTCAGTGCGCATCAGTTGATAAGTTGGAAAACAGTTCAAGATGTACTGCCTTTGTGGCGAAGCAGCAGAAGATTGCAATGTAGGCCTTGTTCGGTTTCTTTCCACGAATGTTGTAATGTATGTAGCAAGGGCCGCAGAAGTCCACTCCACTGTTTATAAACGGCCGTGCAGGCTGCACGCGATGGGTGGGCAGGTTTCCCATTATTTGTGTGAGGAGTTTTGGCTTAATTCTGGAGCATCTTATACATTTCTGTACAACTGATCGTGCGATTGTTTTGCCCTTTAGGGGCCAGAAACGTTGTCTTGTGTACCCCAGTAATGCTTGAGGACCGCAATGGAAGTTTTCCTTATGATACATCTCCACAATTCATTTTGTTATGGTATCATTGTATGGTAGCAATATTGGGTACTTGGCGTTGTACTGTAGTGAAGAGGAGGTGAGTCGGTCGCCAACTCTAAGAATGCCGTCCTCATCAATGAATGGTGACAGCCCCAACATGGGGCTCGATTTTTCCCTTTCCTTTTGAGTTGGTTGATATCTGTGTGAAAATCTGCATTTTGCACAGTTTTTATGATGACAGTCATGGACTCGTCCAATTCTTCTACTGTGAGTTGAATTTTGGCTTGCATTCTTGATGTGGGATTTTTCAAATGACGAATAAAGCGAAGTACATATGCGACGATGCGTTGAAGAGTGGCAAAGGAGTTTCGGTTGTTAATCTTGTAGATCAGATCTTCCATGCTAGAGTTTGTTGCTGTCAATGAGCTGACCTCTTGCTTCCATTCTTCCCCGGACAAGATTAAGTGTTCCTTGTGTGGTGGTGCCGGCCAGGTTGATTCTCTTCCATGTAAAAACAGTGGTCCGTAGAACCACATGCTGCAGGAGGCGAGTTGCTTTGGTGATGTGCCTCTTGAAACTAAATCGGCAGGGTTGTCTCTGGTGCCAACGTGACGCCACTGTCTGGTGATGATAGCGCCAAGGTCTGTGCAACTCTGTTAGCAACAAACGTTCGGTAGATCGCAGGTCCCGTCAAAATCCATGCTAAAACAATCTGTGAGTCTGTCCAAAGATGGGTTGACTTGTCTGCGTATCCCACCATCGTCTTGACTTTATCCATTAGCTGCGCACACAATAATGCAGCGCATAATTTGAGACGTGGGATTGTTTGCTTCTTCAACGGTGCTACTCTTGATTTTGCACATAATAGCCTTACGAGTACAGTCCCGTCTGGCATAGTCGCTCTTATGTATATGACTGCTCCATATGCCCTTTCAGATGCATCTGCAAACCCGTGTAGTTGCAATGTTTTTGGACATGAACCCTTGTACATATGTCTGGAGATTTGCATCCCATTGATACTGTCGAGTGAGCAGCGGAAGTTAGTCCATTTTGTGTGCATGGACGCCGGCAATGCTTCATCCCAGTGCACCTTCATGCTCCATAATTCTTGAATGAAGATTTTTGCTGTGATTGTGACGGGTGCCAGGATTCCGAGTGGGTCAAATATTTTTGCCAATTCAGAGCTTACAATTCTTTTCGTGATCCTTGTGCCTTGGCTTACAGTAGCCTTTATGCAAAAGACGTCTGACTTTGGAATCCAAGTTAAGCCCAAGGTTTTTATCGCTGTGGATGTGTCATCGTCGAAGTTTAGGTTGACTTCCTGGTCCCCTGGGGGTATGCCTTGTAACAATTTTGGATGATTGGCACACCACTTTCTCAGTTTGAAGCCACCTGATAATAGTAGCTTGTTGAGTTGCTCTTGCATGGCAATGGCCTCGCTTAGGCTGTCGGATCCGGCTAGTCCATCATCGACGTAGAAGTTCTCTGCTAGCAAATTGCTTCCCAAGGGATATTTTCTCTTTCCATTTTTTGACAGTTCTTGAAGACATTTCGTAGACAGGTAAGTAGCGGCGCGTGTGCCATAGGTTACTGTGTTGAGTGTGTAGTATCTCACTGCCTCTCGATAGTCGTTCCTCCAAATTATGACTTGATAACGCCTGTCTTCAGGATGCACCAGGATTTGTCGAAACATTTTTTCAATGTCGGTGGTGAAGACAAATCTAGGTAATCTGAACCTTAATAATAAGGCAAACAGATCACCTTGGATTTTGGGTCCATTGTGTATGATGTCATTTAGGGATACGCCGGAAGATGATTTTGCCGAGGCATCAAACACAACCCGCAGTTTTGTTGTACTACTGTCTGGCTTGAGCACGCAATGATGCGGAATCACATAATTTGGTGATAACGTGTCTTCCAGACTGATTTCGGTCATGTGGCCGAGGGTTTCATATTCCTTCATGAAATTGACGTTTTGGCCGCTAAGGGTGTCATCCTTAGCTAGGCGTCTTTCCAATGATAGGAACCTACTTAGCGCTAATTCCTTTGAGTCGCCGAGCAAAGACGTATCTTCAGCAAATGGAAGTCTTACCGCGTTGTGGTTTGTGCAAATTGCGCTTCTCATCGTGTCTCGGCTTGTGTTCTGCTGCCCTCGGATTCACCGACTTCCTCTAGTTTCCAAAACCTTTCAATGATGTCTTCTACATGAGCATCGTTGTCGCTGCATATTCCACACGTAGCGACGGAGTTAACTCCAGTGTTAACCTTGCCCGCTATTACCCAACCTAGCCGAGTGTTCTGTAGGATTGGTCCCTCTGGTTCAACTTTGATTTGTCCAATGAAGAGTAGTGGGAAGTAGAATTCAGCACCCAGCAGGACATCTATCTTGTCGGACCTTGCAAAATCTGGGTCCGCCAGCCTTATATTCTTTGAAATATTCCATGTGGAAGTTTTCAGATTCTGCATTGGTTGGTTAGAGATGATTGTTGGTACAAAGGCTTCAAGCGATGATGAAAACTCATTTGTTGTTGATGCAATTTTTGCGAAGACTCGTTTTTGTGATTTCAGGTTGCCAGATCCGATTCCCTTAATTAGTAATGAAGTGGAACTGGAGGCCATCCTTAATTTCTTTACCAAACGCTCAGACAATATTTTGATCTGAGATCCAGAAACCAATACTGCCCGGCACTCAACTGTCTTTCTCTCTGGCGATTCTACCTTCATTCGGGCAGTGGCAAGAATTATGTACTTTTTTAGATTTGATGCTGATAAGCTTACGGACTGATTATGCAGGTCGCTTAGTTGTTTTGAAACCGCTGATTCGGTGAGCCCTTTGGGAGACTTTGGTGCTGGAGCGTCCTTTATCTCTTCAAAATGCAGCAATGTGTTGTGTTTTTTATTGCACTTGAGACAGGACCGAGAAATGCAATTGCTTGACTTGTGAGTGCTCTTCAAACAGTTGATGCATAAATTATGTTTTTTCACTAGCTGTAGTCGATTCTTTGGAGTCATCTGAAGAAATTGTCGGCATGCGAAGAGAGGATGAACATCGCCGCCACATGCCTTGCATTTTGTTTGTTGCGTTGTTGTAGCTGGCAGACTCGTAATCGTTTTTGACCTGTGCTTATTGTCTTGGCGGAACGCGGCCTCCAAGTACTGAAATCGCGACTCCAGTAATTTGAGGAAGCTCTCGATGGATGGTATTTCCTTTGGATTTTGGAGTGACTGCTCGAATAGTAGATGACTTTTATCGTCTAGCTTTTTAAATAGCGAATGTAGAAGGATGGGTCCCCAGGATGACGTGTCAATTCCCAAATTATTGAGCGCGTTTAGGCATTCTGTGGTCGTATCATGCAGACCCTTTATAAATGCTGCTGAGGTCTGACTGGCGGGTTATTCCAAGAGCCTTTGCAGCAGGACTGATGACAGAATTCGCTTGTTGTTGTAACGGTCTTGAAGCATCTGCCAAGCTGTGTTGTAGTTACTCTCGGTGATTGGCAGATGTTTAATTAAACGTTCTGCTTCTCCAGTTACATTTGTTTTTAGGTACCACATTTTTTTGGATTGTTGCCAGTGGTTTGTTGTGAATTAATTCTTGGAACATTTGGAAAAAGTGACGCCATTTTAAATAGTTGCCATCAAATGCTTGAAGTGTGATTCTTGGCTTACGTTACGTGTCGGTGGAACAGGTGTCTTAACCGTTGATGGTCCTTTAGGATTCGATGTTCCTGGAGCGTCTAATGCAGCCTAGTAATCAACCTCCCGCTTGAACTTCTGGATGTAGTTATTTGCTGCTTCTGAGACAGGCTCGTAGGAACCACTTAAAAAGTATTCAAGCTCAAGGGGTTCCTACCAGAATGTCCTGAGATTCGAATCATTTTCTTCATATGCTTCATACAGCTCTTGTAATCTGCTAAGCCTCTGCTGATAGTATGCCTTGGATGTCTTCCGTTTCAATGATCCTTCTTAAAGTTTGATATTAGCTATTGAATCTGCTCATCAAGCTCGTTTTGGTTCTTCAATAGATCCTCCACGTCTGCCATTGTTGTGACTTCTGCAAGTATTTGCTCCTTGTTGTTGTGATCACAGATCACGTCGGGGTCACCAAAATGTTCAGAACTGGTTTGTCCTGAATGTCCTGTAGTTATTGGTTGCACACAAATTTGGTACTTGAATCAACTCTGCGGCTAAGTGGCAATAACTACCTTGTTTGTCTATAGATTCGGTACTTGGGACCGACTCTATTAGTTTGTTGATTTTGTATTGTTGACAGGTTTGGTACTTGAACCAACCCTGTTTCGAATTGACTAAAACCTTGCTTGATGAGGTTTGTGGAACGAGTGCCGATTTTTATTAATGCTTTAATTGCTTATATAATAACTTATATACAATCAATATACAAACTTAATCAATGTAAAATACAAGAAAAAGAAATTAACTTAAAATTAGTTGCTGCGTCTGCATGAGCAGAAACGGCGGTCATCGACATTGGCACTGCACAAGCATTGCTGTTTGAAATAGTGCATCGTATGCATATATGGCAGCGACGGTCAGTGAAGTCCGTTGTCAGCAATTCGGTAGCTTGGTGAAATCTTAGCTGGCTTTACAAGGGCGGTCAATGCCGTTGGTCGTTGACCGACGTTGCGTCGTCAGCATAACGTTTCTAAATGAACGCTGTTGTTTAAACAACAATAATAAACTACGTTTATACGTATATGTTCTATCTTAAATATTTCTTTTCGACCCCCTTTTGCGACATCTTCCGGGTTAATTATCTTTTATGGTGCGTGTCTCTGGTTTCAAATTCTATTAATTTCCAATGGAACTTATATGGAACTTATATGGTAGGCAGGTTAGAGCACTGCCATATCCACACTCTCGCTGGGAACAGTCTTCCGTTTGACTGTCGGCTTGATATGATACGATGATATGATATGCTATGATACAAGGATGATACGTTTTTTCCTTGACGCTGGCTTTGCGATGGAATACTTTTCAAATCAAGCGTGTCGTGTCTCCTTGGCGATTGACGTGAGAATGAGACGTTTTTTCTTTTCTTTCGCGATGGAGTAACTTCAAATTTAAGCGTGTTGGCGTAGCTGGCTTTGTGTTACAATAGCTTAAAATTCCAGCGTGTCGTGACTTATGCTATCTGCGGTAATCTTCACATTGATTAACCGACGGTGCTCGGGAACATGTGTACCCAATTGACTATATCATCAACTTTTGTATGATTTCGTTATTTTATTGTATTTCGCAACGCATGTTAATATATTCAAATTTTCTTTATGCACTCATTACACTTTATACACTCTCTTTTTACACGCCTTTTTATACCCTACACCTTAAGGTAAGGGTATATTCACTTTGTAACGAAATGTATAACGCATAGAAGTAGAGACGATAGGTATAGAAAAGTATATATAAATTCTTGATCAGCGTGACCTCCTGAATCGATTTAGCCATGTCCGTCCGTCTGTCTGCCTGTTGAAATCACGATCACAGGAGAACCGGTAAAGATATCGTGATGAATCGTCATAAATTGAAATTGCATAAACATTGTTTCTCGCAAGTTGGTATTGAAAATGGGCACAATCGGTCCACGACTACGCCTATTTTTTATTCAAAATGTGATATCAGCGTTCCTTTTTAAGCTCTTACAACAAAATTTCATTCCTGAGTATAGTGTAGAATTATCCGTTAATATGCCAAATATGGGCGTGATCCGCCCACTTTTAGGTTACACAGGCAAAAGAGGGTTATATTGTTAAATATATAAACTTCCTGAATAAAACTTTAGATAACAACTTGTTTTCCGAAAAAACATTATTACATCAAATCTGGGTGCGGTCTGCCCACTTTTACACTACATATACAGTATAGCAGTATGAAAACAAGTTTATTACCATAGAAATAATGTTTAAATGAACACAATAATAAAACAACTAAGCTAGTTATTTTGTTGTGAAAAAGGTAATGACCACGCCTACTATTTATACAGAGGCGTAGCTAGGTCTCATGGAGCCCGGGACGGTTAATCAACTTGTAGCCCCAAAAATGCCTAGAATTCAATAAGTTACTACTTGATTTCCACAACTGCCGCCCCCGACATTGTGACACCCAGAGTGGCGTGTCAAACCAACAACGACGTCCAATGTTTCTCTCGATTCAAGGTGGATTGAACTTTTCAATATATCTAGTGATTCAAATCAAGACTATTTGAACTAAAACCAGAAAGAGTGTTAACTTCGGCCTGGCCGAAGTTCATATACCCTACAAACGTTTACTTAAAAATTAGGCGTGGTCATGATATAATTTTTTTCCTTTTCAATATCAAATAACCTATGATAAAAGGCAATATTCGTGCCAAATTTGATGAAAATATCTCTATTCGTTCTCCTGTAATCGAATTTTATTTAATTAGTGGGCGGACCACGCCCATGTGTGGTAGTCTGTTTTGGTTAGAGACAGTGGACTTCTGGACAAAATTTCAGCCGCAAATTCGTTCTGCTGAGCTATAAACATGGATGAATTTATATTCACTATAAAGGCGTGGTCCGATTTTGCCCATTTTCAATACCAATGAGTTTAATGAGTTTGAGCAAGCAACGGTAGTTTAAGCTTCGGACATAATACGGAGGTTACGAAGAATTAAAATCAGGAAGGAAGAGCCTTTTTCCATTGCTGGAGCTGTAGAGCGCAGGTCGCGTGAAGAAATAAGTTGAAACAAAAGTAATATACACCCAACTCTAGTTTAACACGGTAGATACGTTCCAGCGAGGAGCCGTCCAAAACAAATTGTGTAAAAAAATATACATAACTTATGGAAAAACAGAGGTTTCGTTTCGCAAATAAAGAAACCGCGCTGTTAAAAAAAAATGCTAAATTTTCTTTGGAACACCATGTAAAAAAGAAAACGAAGAGAACTTTTGGAAACAAACTACCACAAATGGGCGTGATCCGCCCACTAATTAAATAAAATTCGATTACAGGAGAACGAATTTTCATCAAATTTGACACAAATATTCTCTGTCATCACAGACTTAAGAGACACTGTCAAATTCCGTGTACGCACTTATGAATTTTTGCATGATCTTCACTAACACTATGAAAGAAAATCTTGATTCGCTGCAAAAAACTTGTGGCTTCGACTTAAAAATCTTGTGACCTCGTTGAGGTGAAAACTCTGTTTTTCGAGGCTTCTTTATGGAAACGTCAAAACAAATAATTAAAAATATTATGTTTTTTATACATATGTATGTATGTACAAAATTTATATATGTATATAAAATCCCTGTGTCTGTCTATTAGCAAAATATGTCCGGGACTTTTTTTTTACTTCCACATCACTTAGAAACCTGAATTTTTTCACAAATGTTCCTGGGCATCTAATGTTGATGAGAACAAACGGAAATTTCACAAATCCAAACGGCTTCGCCATTTTTTGCAATTAATCTGATTGGGAGGAAATTTGTATTTTTTTTCCTAGATTGTGCTGATTAATTTGTCAGATTTTATTATGAAAAATTTAATAATTTAAAAAATTAATAACACTGGCCGACAGCCATTTTGTAACGGACTGTTTGACAGCATATTCTAAAGGATTTTGGTCCGCTGATTCCAAAAATGATAAAATAAAAAAAATTAAACGAGCCGTTTTCGAGATAATCGGTTTTTAAATTTTTGGCCACTTTACGTTAAGGTTCATCCACTTGAAGAGCCACTACAACTGACATATGTAACCGATTCGATTACAATTAAGATTAAATTGAAGAGGAAGGATGCACGCATATTTTTTGCTAACATTGTTTTAAAATCCGAAAGATAGTTTAAAAGCTTTCGCTGAAATCGTAACTTCAAAAGAGGAATTTTTTAAGAAAAAAGGCAAAAAACTGCTATATATCTGTATGTAAAAATATGTTCCCGAAACTTTTTTACCCTTTTTATTTTTTATATCGATAGATTGGACATTTGCGCGAATTTTAAGCCTAATATCAAAAAAATCTGCACAGAAATGGTTTCTTGGTGCGCGTTTAAGTAATTTCAGTGCTTTTCGCAAAAAATACTACATTTTGAAAAAAAAGATAAATAAATACATTTTAAATTAAAAATGATTTTTATTTGTGCCTCTTCGCTTATATAAGTGGGTTGGTGTTTCCCTAGTCAAACGATTATCATTTCCTAGAAACCCATTAAAATCGGCTTTACCTGGATCCTATTCCCGATGCATTCTTTTACCGCTATTAGTTCAGATGCAGGTACTTCCACCTTACGTTTTTTTACTTTTTCGCAGTTTTTTCTTTTTTGCATCAGTCGAAGTTTTACTTTGAAGAGTCGTGTTGTCTTTTTCAAACTTATATTTTTTGAGCAAAATGCCGAATTTCTTATGCAATCAAGATCCGAACAAGTTTTGCTATGTTTGCGGCCTATATAAACCGGAAAATAGGCAAAATAAAATTACAGATGTTTTAAAAATGGCATATTTATACTATTTTGGATTTCCTGTAAAGAACCAAGATAAAGTTTGGGTGCCTCATGTATTTTGTAGTGCTTGCAAAACAAACCTTCACAATTGGCTTGCTGGAGGCAAAAGACATCTTACATTTGGAAAGCCAATGGTGTGGAGGGAGCCCATAAATCACGAAACTGATTGCTATATTTGTTTAACTAAATGTAATAGGATTGCTAGGACTAAAAATGTTCGCATAAGCTAGGCTGATGTTGCAACAGTAACGAAGCCAATAGCACATTCAGCAAATATTAAAAAAAAAAAATTATATTAAAAGGAGCTCGAATGTCTTTGAAGATACACTTCTTGAACTCTCATCTAGACTTTTTCCCGGAAAATTTGGGTGCTGTAAGCGACGAGCATGGGGAAAGATTCCACCAGCAAATGATGGCAATTGAAAAGCGCTATGAAGGATCCTGGGGTGCAACTATGATGGCGGACTATTGCTGGAGTTTGACTAGGGAAACACCAACCCACTTATATAAGCGAAGAGGCACAAATAAAAATCATTTTTAATTTAAAATGTATTTATTTATCTTTTTTTTCAAAATATAGTATTTTTTGTGAAAAGCACTGAATTTACTTAAACGCGCACCAAGAAACCATTTCTGTGCAGATTTTTTTGATATTAGGCTTAAAATTCGCGCAAATGTCCAATCTATCGATATAAAAAATAAAAAGGGTAAAAAAGTTTCGGGAACATATTTTTACATACAGATATATAGCAGTTTTTTGCCTTTTTTCTTAAAAAATTCCTCTTTTGAAGTTACGATTTCAGCGAAAGCTTTTAAACTATCTTTCTGATTTTAAAACAATGTTAGCAAAAAATATGCGTGCATCCTTCCTCTTTAATTTAATCTTAATTGTAATCGAATCGGTTACATATGTCAGTTGTAGTGGCTCTTCAAGTGGATGGACCTTAACGTAAAGTGGCCAAAAATTTAAAAACCGATTATCTCGAAAACGGCTCGTTTAATTTTTTTTATTTTATCATTTTTGGAATCAGCGGACCAAAATCCTTTAGAATATGTTGTCAAACAGCCCGTTACAAAACGGGCTCGTTACAAAACGGGCGGATGTACCCAAGTACTAATTTAAACAGCGCAGTGAGCGTTATGCACTTTTATTTACTCTTTATAGAAGTGGATAGTAATGTTACATCTAAATCTGTTAACGCTGACCCACGTCTCCTTCCCGTCCCTCACCCCCACCCTTCGGATGTATGCAGTCGTTCGAGCCAGTGGGCGCCGCTGTTTTAGTCCTTAATGACATCAGCTTACCATGACCGTAGAGTAGCCAGTGACAATCGATTACTAATGGAGGCTCTTGTGAACGAACGTGGACTCAAGGTAGGGCATTTTAATGCACAAAGTATTCTCGCAACCAGTAGAACGGATAAATTTGACGATGTTAAATCTGTCCTCGCAGGTAACTATTATATCTGGACGTTGTGGGTGTTACTGAAACATGGCTGACTGAGGGAATTAATAGCAAACTTATAGCGGTTCCCGGCTATAACGTTATAAGGCACGACAGGTTAACGAGGGGTGGAGGAGTAGCCCTCTATGTAGGGCTAAAATGGACCATGGACCATAAATGGACCATCTTAGGCATGTCTCCCGCTGGAGCCAACATTGAATATTTGTTCGTCAAACTTCACGACGCTAGCCAGTCTTCGATAGTGGGGGTAGTCTATAGACCGAGAGGTGAACTGTCTGAACTTGGGGAGCTGCTTTCCACGCTAGCAGGAACATCCGCTGACATCTTTATCGGCCTTTATTTTTATTTTGTTTATACTGAGAACAGACTTTCACGCTAATTCATTAGACTTTAACGTTAATTTATTTCTTTAACACTAATTATTATTGCTTTTAGGAGTAAGAGATTTGTTTAATTCAGTTGTTATAATAGTTAATGCCTGATGGGATTTGTAAACATGTGTTTGAGAAACGAGATATTGTTGTTATTTGAAATTTTATGAATTGTAATTGTAATAATTGTAATTCCATTTTATCTAAATTATTAAATTTGAGGAAAACAAAGCCTGTAAACATTGAAGCGTAGATATGAGAGGCTCTAGTTTATAAAGCTTATTCTTATTTTCTGAAGTTTTCTTATATCAATTTTTCCAACAAAAAGAATAAAATTAAATACAAATAAAAAGAATTGTTTAAAATTATATAAATTTATTTATTTATTTATGTTATATATTAATTACTAGTATGATGATATTAATATATATTAACTAATTTTTATTTTTCCTATACATGTGTATTTGTTTTTTGATAGAGCTCTTTTCCTCTCCATCTATCCTAAGGTTGTACTCTCTGTAGAGTACAACCAGCTCCTGTCGTCTTCTCACAGCCTTAACACCACGCTTCTTCTTCTTCTTCTTTTTCTGCCCTGTATCTACTTTCGGCGGTGATGGAACTTTAGCTGCATTGCGGGCCCAATATTCCTCTATGGTCAGCCTCGTTGGTCCCACATGAGTACGTCCCGCTTTGTACGCAGGGGCGGTTATCGGTGCTGGCCCAGGGCCGTATTCGACAGCATCATCATATTTTTGGAAAATCGAGCGTATTTCCTCCTCAGTTATTTCCTTGTGATGTTCCATTTCAGCAATATAATACAGACTTTACCAGCAACTGTTTTCATCGTCATATTTATATGAGATTGCTTGAAACGTTGCCGAAATATACACAAATACTAAGGCAACTCAGATTGACCTCTTCCCAAGAGAAAGAAAAAAGAATTATTAAAAAAAATTATAGTTAAACCCTTGTCCTTGTTTACTCACTAAACATGTCACTTTCACCTTTTTCCTCGGCAATCACGGTGGGTGCTCAATACACCGATCCCTTTTTTTCACTTCGCTCACCCAAAGAAAATTAAAAAAAAATCGTAACTGACCATAACCTTGATCTTAAGAACCCATATTAAAATTTGTTCTACTTGTTTATTTAGTTCTTGATATTTTTTTACGGTGGACATTATCTCATACCCCCGTTAGGATATCACATGGTGACTTACATAGAGTTAGAAGAAAAGTAGAAAAGTAGTAGAAGTGCGGCTTCTTTTTAGGAATAGAGACTCCAGTTGTTGTTATCAATATGATGGCATAATTATGGTTCATAAAATAGAATTCACTTTTAACACCGACACACTAGCAATATCACTCAACAAAATATTTGCAAAACTCCTAATCGATTAAAAATTATACTAACTCCTAATAAAAGCAAAGAAATACATACTATTCACACTAAAAAAGCCCACAAATATTGCTTCTTAAGAAAACACATACAAAGTACTATACCTACATACCTAGCTATGTCTGAAACGATATTTACATATACATATATTCGACCCTAAATACCCTACACCCTCTAATACCCTACAATTTATGATGTCTAACTATAACTTTGAATAGAAAATGCTAAAGCAGCGTTGCAACATATTAAACTCTAAATTTAAGGGAAACCTATAATTATTAAGAAAAAATAAAAGAAACATATTGATTTGTACATACACAGAAATAGTGAACTCCTACATTTCTGTTAAATTTCATTCCAATGGCTTAATTAGTTATAATGCCATCATGATTCCAACAGATAGACGAACAAGGCTAAATCTCAATGAATAACATTTCCACAATAAAAATTTTCATACCATACTTTTTAGGACATCAATTTAAAATCATTAAAGACCATAGGCAATTAACTCAAATCCCAACTGCAAATTAATAAGACGGAGAATTGAAATAGACATTAACATGGAAATATAATGCAAACAGATATAAACACTAATTCTTACTATAATCAGTCGCCAGATAAAGGCTCGACAATGATAATAGAAACAATCTTTAGAAACCAACAACAAGGGGCTTTGAGCTTAAGGAATTCAGACTCTAATCAATTCGAAACATAAAACGAACAAAAATACCTAGAAAACTCATAGAAACATCTACAATATGGGGCTAGTAATTTTATCAGCCCAGTTGTTTATATCTGTATGATAGCATAATTGCTGTTCATAAACAAAAATCCGTTTAAACATCGACACACTAGCAACATAAATCAACAAACTATTAGCGATACAATCATTCAAAATTATACTAACTCCTAATAGAGGCAATACTTAAACAATCCACAAGTAATGGCCCTACATGCCCACTACAATAACACAAATATTATTTTTAACATAAAAATCTCCATAATATCCACACAATACATTCACTGCTACATTCGTATCCACTTCCTATCAATAAAACAAAGAAAGTTATTACAATAACGAAGCTAGAATTAGACCTAACTAAAAAAAAAAAATATGTAACTGAAATATGAATATGAATATGTGTATGTGTGATGCAAACAAATAAATAGGGATATCGGAATAAAACAAACCATTTAAAACAAAATAAAAGCATGGAAGATCGACTCTAATCAATTCACAAAATAAATATAATATATAAATCTAAAATAAAATAAATATAAATATAAAAAAAATAAATATACTATATGGATAAATAAATATAACGAAATTAATTATTAATAATTAACTAAAGCATGTATAATACACCGAATTCTATAAGAGAGCTCAATCGTTGAACCTTCTAATAATGGAAAGACTGAGTTTAGTAAAGATAGTCCAAAATGAAGTAAAGTTTATTAATATAGCCAAAGTCGTTATATTAATGAAATTACGAATACTTGAACAAGCTACATTATTGGATAAAAAACATTAGCTCCTACAAAAATTTTTGAAATTGTTTGAAAGAAAATCCAACTCAATAATGATATTCGATGCCGTAGCTTGTGAGAAGCAAAATAATATTAGAGAGCACTTTTGTATTGGCAGACACAAATCTATTAATTATTTTTACTCATACCAACCATAAAAGCAAGCATGTGGTGTGCGATGATGCAAACATGATTATTATGTTTAAGCAAGATGAGATGAATATGAAGCGCATATACAATGATCATGTCGAAAAAGATATGGCTTATGCAAAATTTTGTGAATATATGCTGATCAAAATATATAATTTCCATGAGAATGTTGGAAGGATACATATGGGATTTCTTGTAATAACCAAAGATGATCAACTGATAGGAAAGCAGTTCAAAAGCTGATCAACCTGATCAAAAATCAGTTCAAAGCTGTTCAAAAGCTGATCAACCTCATCAAAAAGCTAAAGCATGTATAATACACCGAATTCTATAAGAGAGCTCAATCGTTGAACCTTCTAATAATGGAAAGACTGAGTTTAGTAAAGATAGTCCAAAATGAAGTAAAGTTTATTAATATAGCCAAAGTCGTTATATTAATGAAATTACGAATACTTGAACAAGCTACTATATTGGATAAAAAACATTAGCTCCTACAAAAATTTTTGAAATTGTTTGAAAGAAAAGCCAACTCAATAATGATATTCGATGCCGTAGCTTGTGAGAAGCAAAATAATATTAGAGAGCACTTTTGTATTGGCAGACACAAATCTATTAATTATTTTTACTCATACCAACCATAAAAGCAAGCATGTGATGTGCGATGATGCAAACATGATTATTATGTTTAAGCAAGATGAGATGAATATGAAGCGCATATACAATGATCATGTCGAAAAAGATATGGCTTATGCAAAATTTTGTGAATATATGCTGATCAAAATATATAATTTCCATGAGAATGTTGGAAGGATACATATGGGATTTCTTGTAATAACCAAAGATGATCAACTGATAGGAAAGCAGTTCAAAAGCTGATCAACCTGATCAAAAATCAGTTCAAAGCTGTTCAAAAGCTGATCAACCTCATCAAAAAGCTGTTCAAAAGCTGTAGGACCTCATCAAAAACAGTTCAAAAGCAGTTCAAAAGCTGATCAACCTGATCAAAAGCTGTTCGAAAGCTGTTCAAAGCTGATCAAAAGCAGTTCAAAGCTGTTCAAAAGCTGATCAACCTCATCAAAAAGCTGTTCAAAGGCTGTTCGACCTCATCAAAAGCAGTTCAAAAGCTGTTCGACCTCATCAAAAGCTGTTCAAAAGCAGTTAAAAAAACTGATCAACCTGATCAAAAGCTGATCATAAGCTGATCGAAACGTAATCAAGAGCTGATATACCTGATCCGATATAAGTTATTACTATCGCTAAAATGGATTGGAAAATATTAAAAGATCTAATAAAAAGTAGACACAAATTAAAACAGAAATTAAGAATATAAAATTGGGAAAAGCAGATTTTGAGAATCAATTAGAAAAGACATTTAGCCCCATCATAAAACTTCTAAAAGAATTATTCAAACACTAATAAAAATTATAATAAGGAAAAGCATAACATTAAAAATAGTAAGATATCGCTAAAAGTATAAAACAAATACCCCAGTTAAAGCCAGAAAAGTAGATTTTTCAAGCGAAACTCTTATCAATAGCAATGACGATGACGATAAGTTAGTAAACAAATTATACTCTGAACTCTATACTATATGAGATGAAATCTTCTGAATCAATGCTCTATTTATAACAAAGCAGATGACATTACAAATTATTTCACATAAATACTAATGCTCACAATAATAATTTTAAGAGAAATGAACACGTAACGGGACCTAATGGTTTTCAAGTACATACAACAATATTATAAAGCCATTATTCAGGGACAAATTACCGTTGACTAACTCATAAAACTCACTTTATTGTCATCACAATGATGTTATTAATTTTTCAAACTTAAATGCTGGTTATATGATAACATTTTGATATTTGCGATTGTTATATGTGCGATATTTTCCTTGAGCCGCACTCTAAGATCTACACACCTAACACATAAACACATGCACGGTTGAATCTGATCAACCAGATCAACCGATCAACCAGATCAACCAGATCAACCGATCAACCAGATGAACCGATCAACCAGATCAACCGATCAACCAGATCAACCGATCAACCTGCTCAACCAGATCAACCGATCAACCTGCTCAACCGATCAACCGATCAACCAGATCAACCTGATCAACCGATCAACCAGATGAACCGATCAACCAGATCAACCGATCAACCGATCAACCTGCTCAACCGATCAACCAGATCAACCTGATCAACCGATCAACCAGATCATCCGATCAACCTGATCAACCGATCAACCAGATCAAACAGATCAACCGATCAACCAGATCAACCGATCAACCAGATCAACCGATCAACCTGATCAACCGATCAACCAGATCAACCGATCAACCGATCAACCTGATCACCCGATCAACCAGGTCAACCAGATCAACCGATCAACCGATCAGCCTGATCAACCGATCAACCTGCTCAACCGATCAACCAGATCAACCGATCAACCGATCAACCTGCTCAACCGATCAACCTGCTCAACCGATCAACCAGATCAACCTGATCAACCGATCAACCAGATCAACCGATCAACCAGATCAACCGATCAACCGATCAACCAATCAACCTGATCACCCGATCAACCAGGTCAACCAGATCAACCGATCAACCGATCAGCCTGATCAACCGATCAACCTGCTCAACCGATCAACCAGATCAACCGATCAACCGATCAACCTGCTCAACCGATCAACCTGCTCAACCAGATCAACCTGATCAACCGATCAACCAGATCAACCGATCAACCTGCTCAACCGATCAACCAGATCAACCGATCAACCGATCAACCTGATCAAACGATAAACCAGATCAACCGATCAACCTGATCACCCGATCAACCAGATCAACCAGATCAACCGATCAACCGATCAGCCTGATCAACCGATCAACCGATCAACCTGATCACCCGATCAACCAGATCAACCAGATCAACCGATCAACCGATCAGCCTGATCAACCGATCAACCGATCAACCTGATCACCCGATCAACCAGATCAACCAGATCAACCGATCAAACGATCAACCAGATCAACCGATCAACCTGATCACCCGATCAACCAGATCAACCAGATCAACCGATCAACCGATCAGCCTGATCAACCGATCAACCGATCAACCTGATCACCCGATCAACCAGATCAACCAGATCAACCAGATCAACCGATCAACCGATCAACCTGATCAAACGATCAACCAGATCAACCGATCAACCGATCAACCTGATCACCCGATGAACCAGATCAACCAGATCAACCGATCAACCGATCAGCCTGATCAACCGATCAACCGATCAACCTGATCAAACGATCAACCAGATCAACCGATCAACCTGATCACCCGATCAACCAGATCAACCAGATCAACCGATCAACCGATCAGCCTGATCAACCGATCAACCGATCAACCTGATCACCCGATCAACCAGATCAACCAGATCAACCGATCAAACGATCAACCAGATCAACCGATCAACCGATCAACCTGATCACCCGATCAACCAGATCAACCAGATCAACCGATCAACCGATCAGCCTGATCAACCGATCAACCGATCAACCTGCTCAACCGATCAACCAGATCAACCGATCAACCGATCAACCTGCTCAACCGATCAACCAGATCAACCTGATCAACCGATAAACCAGATCAACCGATCAACCTGATCACCCGATCAACCAGATCAACCGATCAACCAGATCAACCGATCAACCTGATCACCGGTTGATCGGTTTATCGGTTGATCAGGTTGATCTGGTTGATCGGTTGAGCAGGTTGATCGGTTGATCGGTTGATCTGGTTGATCGGTTGAGCAGGTTGATCGGTTGATCGGTTGATCAGGCTGATCGGTTGATCGGTTGATCTGGTTGATCGGATGATCAGGTTGATCGGTTGATCGGTTGATCTGGTTGATCGTTTGATCAGGTTGATCGGTTGATCTGGTTGATCGGTTGAGCAGGTTGATCGGTTGATCGCTTGATCAGGCTGATCGGTTGATCTGGTTGATCTGGTTGATCGGGTGATCGGTTGATCGGTTGATCGGTTGATCTGGTTGATCGGTTGATCAGGTTGATCCGTTGATCTGGTTGATCGGTTGATCAGGTTGATCGGTTGATCTGGTTGATCGGTTGATCAGGTTGATCTGGTTGATCGGTTGAGCAGGTTGATCGGTTGAGCAGGTTGATCGGTTGATCTGGTTGATCGGTTGAGCAGGTTGATCGGTTGATCAGGCTGATCTGTTGATCGGTTGATCTGGTTGATCTGGTTGATCTGGTTGATCGGGTGATCAGGTTGATCGGTTGATCGGTTGATCTGGTTGATCGGTTGATCAGGTTGATCGGTTGATATGGTTGATCGGTTGATCTGGTTGATCGTTTGATCGGTTGATCTGGTTGATCGGTTGATCAGGTTGATCTGGTTGATCGGTTGAGCAGGTTGATCGGTTGATCGGTTGATCTGGTTGATCGGTTCATCTGGTTGATCGGTTGATCAGGTTGATCAGGTTGATCTGGTTGATCGGTTGATCGGTTGAGCAGGTTGATCGGTTGATCTGGTTGAGCAGGTTGATCGGTTGATCTGGTTGATCGGTTGATCTGGTTGATCGGTTCATCTGGTTGATCAGTTGATCTGGTTGATCTGATTGATCGGTTGATCTGGTTGATCAGATTCAACCGTGCATGTGTTTATGTGTTAGGTGTTTAGATCTTAGAGTGCGGCTCAAGGAAAATATCGCACATATAACAATCGCAATTTCTCTTAAAATTATGATTGTGAGCATTAGTATTTATGTGAAATAATTTGTAATGTCATCTGCTTTGTTATAAATAGAGCATTGATTCAGAAGATTTCATCTCATATAGTATAGAGTTCAGAGTATAATTTGTTTACTAACTTATCGTCATCGTCATTGCTATTGATAAGAGTTTCGTTTGAAAAATCTACTTTTCTGGCTTTAACTGGGGTATTTGTTTTATACTTTTAGCGATATCTTACTATTTTTAATGTTATGCTTTTCCTTATTATAATTTTTATTAGAGTGTTTGAATAATTCTTTTAGAAGTTTTATGATGGGGCTCAATGTCTTTTCTAATTGATTCTCAAAATCTGCTTTTCCCAATTTTATATTCTTAATTTCTGTTTTAATTTGTGTCTACTTTTTATTAGATCTTTTAATATTTTCCCATCCATTTTAGCGATAGTAATAACTTATATCGGATCAGGTATATCAGCTCTTGATTACGTTTGGATCAGCTTATGATCAGCTTTTGATCAGGTTGATCAGTTTTTTTAACTGCTTTTGAACAGCTTTTGATGAGGTCGAACAGCTTTTGAACAGCTTTTGAACTGCTTTTGATGAGGTCGAACAGCTTTTGAACAGCTTTTTGATGAGGTTGATCAGCTTTTGAACAGCTTTGAACTGATTTTTGATTAGGTTGATCAGCTTTTGAACTGCTTTCCTATCAGTTGATCATCTTTGGTTATTACAAGAAATCCCATATGTATCCTTCCAACATTCTCATTGAAATTATATATTTTGATCAGCATATATTCACAAAATTTTGCATAAGCCATATCTTTTTCGACATGATCATTGTATATGCGCTTCATATTCATCTCATCTTGCTTAAACATAATAATCATGTTTGCATTATCGCACACCACATGCTTGCTTTTATGGTTGGTATGAGTAAAAATAATTATTAGATTTGTGTCTGCCAATACAAAAGTGCTCTCTAATATTATTTTGCTTCTCACAAGCTACGGCATCGAATATCATTATTGAGTTGGATTTTCTTTCAAACAATTTCAAAAATTTTTGTAGGAGCTAATGTTTTTTATCCAATATTGTAGCTTGTTCAAGTATTCGTAATTTCATTAATATAACGACTTTGGCTATATTAATAAACTTTACTTCATTTTGGACTATCTTTACTAAACTCAGTCTTTCCATTATTAGAAGGTTCAACGATTGAGCTCTCTTATAGAATTCGGTATTATACATGCTTTAGTTAATTATTAATAATTAATTTCGTTATATTTATTTATCCATATAGTATATTTATTTTTTTTATATTTATATTTATTTTATTTTAGATTTATATATTATATTTATTTTGTGAATTGATTAGAGTCGATCTTCCATGCTTTTATTTTGTTTTAAATGGTTTGTTTTATTCCGATATCCCTATTTATTTGTTTGCATCACACATACACATATTCATATTCATATTTCAGTTACATATTTTTTTTTTTTAGTTAGGTCTAATTCTAGCTTCGTTATTGTAATAACTTTCTTTGTTTTATTGATAGGAAGTGGATACGAATGTAGCAGTGAATGTATTGTGTGGATATTATGGAGATTTTTATGTTAAAAATAATATTTGTGTTATTGTAGTGGGCATGTAGGGCCATTACTTGTGGATTGTTTAAGTATTGCCTCTATTAGGAGTTAGTATAATTTTGAATGATTGTATCGCTAATAGTTTGTTGATTTATGTTGCTAGTGTGTCGATGTTTAAACGGATTTTTGTTTATGAACAGCAATTATGCTATCATACAGATATAAACAACTGGGCTGATAAAATTACTAGCCCCATATTGTAGATGTTTCTATGAGTTTTCTAGGTATTTTTGTTCGTTTTATGTTTCGAATTGATTAGAGTCTGAATTCCTTAAGCTCAAAGCCCCTTGTTGTTGGTTTCTAAAGATTGTTTCTATTATCATTGTCGAGCCTTTATCTGGCGACTGATTATAGTAAGAATTAGTGTTTATATCTGTTTGCATTATATTTCCATGTTAATGTCTATTTCAATTCTCCGTCTTATTAATTTGCAGTTGGGATTTGAGTTAATTGCCTATGGTCTTTAATGATTTTAAATTGATGTCCTAAAAAGTATGGTATGAAAAATTTTATTGTGGAAATGTTATTCATTGAGATTTAGCCTTGTTCGTCTATCTGTTCGAATCATGATGGCATTATAACTGATTAAGTCATTGGAATGAAATTTAACAGAAATGTAGGAGTTCACTATTTCTGTGTATGTACAAATCAATATGTTTCTTTTATTTTTTCTTAATAATTATAGGTTTCCCTTAAATTTAGAGTTTAATATGTTGCAACGCTGCTTTAGCATTTTCTATTCAAAGTTATAGTTAGACATCATAAATTGTAGGGTATTAGAGGGTGTAGGGTATTTAGGGTCGAATATATGTATATGTAAATATCGTTTCAGACATAGCTAGGTATGTAGGTATAGTACTTTGTATGTGTTTTCTTAAGAAGCAATATTTGTGGGCTTTTTTAGTGTGAATAGTATGTATTTCTTTGCTTTTATTAGGAGTTAGTATGATTTTTAAACGATTAGGAGTTTTGCAAATATTTTGTTGAGTGATATTGCTAGTGTGTCGGTGTTAAAAGTGAATTCTATTTTATGAACCATAATTATGCCATCATATTGATAACAACAACTGGAGTCTCTATTCCTAAAAAGAAGCCGCACTTCTACTACTTTTCTACTTTTCTTCTAACTCTATGTAAGTCACCATGTGATATCCTAACGGGGGTATGAGATAATGTCCACCGTAAAAAATATCAAGAACTAAATAAACAAGTAGAACAAATTTTAATATGGATTCTTAAGATCAAGGTTATGGTCAGTTACGATTTTTTTTTAATTTTCTTTGGGTGAGCGAAGTGAAAAAAAGGGATCGGTGTATTGAGCACCCACCGTGATTGCCGAGAAAAATGGTGAAAGTGACATGTTTAGTGAGTAAACAAGGACAAGGGTTTAACTATAATTTTTTTTAATAATTTTTTTCTCTTTCTCTTGGGAAGAGGTCAATCTGAGTTGCCTTAGTATTTGTGTATATTTCGGCAACGTTTCAAGCAATCTCATATAAATATGACGATGAAAACAGTTGCTGGTAAAGTCTGTATTATATTGCTGAAATGGAACATCACAAGGAAATAACTGAGGAGGAAATACGCTCGATTTTCCAAAAATATGATGATGCTGTCGAATACGGCCCTGGGCCAGCACCGATAACCGCCCCTGCGTACAAAGCGGGACGTACTCATGTGGGACCAACGAGGCTGACCATAGAGGAATATTGGGCCCGCAATGCAGCTAAAGTTCCATCACCGCCAAAAGTAGATACAGGGCAGAAAAAGAAGAAGAAGAAGAAGCGTAGTGGTAAGGCTGTGCGAAGACGACAGGAGCTGGTTGTACTCTACAGAGAGTACAACCTTAGGATAGATGGAGAGGAAAAGCGCTTTATCAAAAAACAAATACACATGTATAGGAAAAATAAAAATTAGTTAATATATATTAATATCATCATACTAGTAATTAATATATAACATAAATAAATAAATAAATTTATATAATTTTAAACAATTCTTTTTATTTGTATTTAATTTTATTCTTTTTGTTGGAAAAATTGATATAAGAAAACTTCAGAAAATAAGAATAAGAATGGCATCCTAGCTTTATAAACTAGAGCCTCTCATATCTACGCTTCAATGTTTACAGGCTTTGTTTTCCTCAAATTTAATAACTTAGATAAAATGGAATTACAATTATTACAATTACAATTCATAAAATTTCAAATAACAACAATATCTCGTTTCTCAAACACATGTTTACAAATCCCATCAGGCATTAACTATTATAACAACTGAATTAAACAAATCTCTTACTCCTAAAAGCAATAATAATTAGTGTTAAAGAAATAAATTAACGTTAAAGTCTAATGAATTAGCGTGAAAGTCTGTTCTCAGTATAAACAAAATAAAAATAAAGGCCGATAAAGAAATCATATGCACATCAAATTCTTAGCTGAAACCATACAACGAATAAAAAGAAGAAGAAGTACAGCATGCTAGGTTTGCCTTTTTAAACCACGCAGATCAACGCAAAACAACAACAAAAATATAGCAAGAGTAAATCGTCTACTACTACAACAACATAAACCAAAATTCTACTAGAACAACAAAGCAAAACTCCTACAAACAGCTTCTACTGCTTCATCAGTCTTGTGCTAGATTAGCCTTAAAAATATCAACAACAACATGATATGTGCATATTAACTTATTCTACTTGCATGTTCAAATTCTACTTATACTTGTATTAAAGATCTGAAAATTACGACAAGCAATAAACATTATAAATGGTATTTTCTATCAATGTTAGCAAGTGCCACACACGCCCGCTAAGCATAGTCCCACCAAAAATACTACTAGCCATCTGAATGTCGCTACATCTACACTATCCACCTGTCCTTTACCTCTGTCTTTCTGTCTTTTCTTTCAAATTTAGAATTAGATGTGATAAGTTGAAGAGTGCTTAACTGTTTCTGTTAGATTGAATTTGTAAATAACGTTTTGATTATTTGCTTATACATTATATGACTACCTTATGATTTCGCTATACGCGGAAAAAAGAAAAAGAATCAAGAGCAAGGCTTACCTACTCAAGTTTCTAATGTCTACACTTCAATATCAATATCATGTGTCTCTCAATATGTCTCTTCTCAAACACATATTCACAAACCAATCGCTCATTGACTAACTAAACCATATCACTAAACTAAACCATATCAAACAAATCTCCTACTCCTAAATTTAAAAATAATTAGGGTTAAAGAAATATTATATAAAAAACTGAAGTTCGAAAATATATTACAAGAACAAATTACAGCAAAAAAAAAAAAAAAAATCCATATAGTCATACTGAAATTCATGAATATAACTTGTTCAAAATCTAATCACTTTCCAAATGTCTCAGTATAAAAAAAAAAAAAACAAAAAGAAACTAAGCGATGAAAATATGTGTGTCTGTCTCCAACACAAAAATTCACGCATATCAAAAGTAAAAATAAGAATACTATAAGAACATATCCTAGATGTAATTCCTTACACCGCGCATTTCACTACTTCAATATCGACAGCATACTCTATTCCCAAAAACAAAAAACAACAACACCACAAGAATTAATGGTCTATTACAAGAACAACAAAATAAATCAAAGTCCTACAACAACAACAACATACACAAAAATTACATAGACCGTTTAGTTATGTTAGTGTGTTTCGGTAGATTATAGAGTTGGGTAGTTCGTGAACGAACTAGTTCAATTGAACGAATCACTTGCGTGAACTATGAGATCTAGTTCACAGTTCTTAGTTCTTTTAGTTCAATCGCTCTTTTAGTTCACTCGGTCTTTTAGTTCAATCGCTCTTTTACTTCATTCAGTCTTTTAGTTCAGTCGCTCTTTTAGTTCAGTCGGTCTTCTAGTTCAGTAGGTCTTTCGTTCTTTTAGTTCAGCAGTTCGTTAGTTCGTTTCAGTTCAGCTGCTCGTTACTTTTTCTGTATGTTTCAGTTTGTTAGATCAATTTCAGAGGATGTTTCCAAATCAAATATTTATTTGAAATCTTGGCACAATTCAGGCACAATGACATAACTCCGATTTTTTAGTTCTTTTTGTTGTCGTTGTTGTTTGTTTATTGTTGGGACCACAACAACAATATCAGTTAGCGGAGCTCTCGTCTTTTTTCCGAGTTATGTGTCTTTAAAGCTTGGAATTTCAGACCTATATCTCATGAACTGTAGCAGATAGCTACATTTCATTGGTTTTGGAAAGGTACTCGAATTTTCTTTCATTTATATAAAACAAGCGCAATTTTTCAAAACAATTTTTCGGAATTTCTCGTTTTCCGTAATGAGTAGTAGAATTTATGTAACAAGCGTTCGGTACTTACGTGAGTGTAAGCTTTACAATGTATTTTCCTCTGCCGAATACGATAGAATACACCTCCTTATAATGGTAAGAAACTCTACTTTCTTAATATTGTGATAAATATGTATATAGATAGGTTAATTATATATTTTATTATAAAAAAAATTAAGAATGGAAAAAAATGTTACTAAAAATCTAACAATATATAATTTAATCATGTATTCAGTATTAGATATTGCCAATTAAATATCATACCGATTTTCTCATCTCGTTATCTCTTATAAGAACTAACGAACTAAATGACCGAGTGAACTATATGAACGAACTAGTTCACGACAGCTGATTGAACTAGAAAGATCGCTCTCTGTAGTGAACTATAATTCCCAACACTAGTAGATTAGCTAACCATAAAATTAAGCAATCCATATTAGTAATAAGCTATGAGGATACAAACCAAAGTTCACTTGCAATATTCGTAATTCATTTAGTACCTATGAATATTATAAAAATTAAAGAATATTTCATCAAAATCCAATATCCAAGATCAAATTTCAATAAGTACAGCATACGCTGAGCATATTCTCAACGCGGAAGCATAGACATAGTACATCTTCGCCAAAATATTACTTCAAGTGTACAAAAATAAATCCATGGATTTGTTATATTAACTCTATCGACTCGCCACTCCATTCCTCAAAAATTCGCACGGACCTCAAATCTTATCCTAACAGAAGCTATACAATGATGAAAAAGAAGTGGAGCATCAGAGGTTTACCTACTCAATCCTCTCATGTCTATACTTCAATATTAACGTTTGAGTATCAGCGACACGCGTCTCTATTCCTAAAAATAAAACAACACAGCAAGAATAAATCGCATACAAAAAACAACATAAGCCAAACTCCTAAAACAATACGATCAAAGTTCAACGAAAACTATTCTCCTGTCCGTCTATATGTATGTATGTCTGTGCTTCACCTCTGTCAGTCTGTCCGTCTGTTAGTCTGTATAAATAACTGTATGCCGGCCTGTATATCTTCTGTATATATGAAAGTGTGGATATTAGACTCTAAAATTAAAAAATTTAAAAGAAAAAAATTATTATTATTATAAATAAATAAATAAATAAATATAAATAAATATATAAATAAATACATATAAATATAAAATATAAGTTATAAATTATAATAATATACATACATACATAACACTTGATCTTTAAATCTACTATCATACAGGGGACGAATCATCCCCTAAAATAAATAACAACAACAACAACAACCACATAGCAAAATTTCTGACTTCTACAATAGCTTAGCACTTTGCCGATATACCAAACACACGCATCCCCTAAAATAAATAACAACAACAACAACCACATGGCAAAATTGAAAAAACCCAAAAAGAAAAAATATTATAATTATAAATAAATAAATATAAATAAATATATAAATATAAATAAATAAATAAATAAATAAATATATAAATATAAATAAATATATAAATATAAATAAATATATAAATATAAGTTATAAATTATAATAATATACTTACATAACACTTGATCTTTAAATCTACTATCACACAGCAAGTGAATCATCCCCTAAAATAAATAACAATAACAACAACAACAACCACAAAACTTCTGACTTCTACAATAGCTTAGCACTTTACCGATATATGTACGAAACACTCGTCATATAAAAAGATTAAAAAGTATGCTACGCTTTTCTCTTCCCTATTTATTAACACCAAAGAAAAAATCACACCTTCATAACCAACACCGAGAAATTAGAAAAAAAGACTAAAAAAGTATGCAATAAAACTCCCCACTAACGCCATCTACTTCGGTATACCAAACGATTGGCATTCCTAAGTCTATATCACAGACATAAGCCTAAATGAACATTCCAAAGCACTTATTCACGATGGCCATCTGGTGGACGATAGCATAGTTACAAACCTATCGGCTAAAAGGTGAAAAATTAACCCAGAAAACACCCCTAAAACCATATTTTAGCAAAGACACAATCCTAAATGTGTAGTGCAAATGTGCACTCACTCACAAAAGTTTGAGAAAACAATAAAACTCCCCACTAACGCCATCTACAGTAAAACTCCCCACTAACGCCATCTACTTCGGTATAGCAAACGATCGGCATTCCTAAGTCTATATCACAGACATAAGCCTAAATGAACATTCCAAAGCACTTATTCACGATGGCCATCTGGTGGACGATAGCATAGTTACAAACCTATCGCCTAAAAGGTGAAAAATTAACCCAGAAAACACCCCTAAAACCATATTTTAGCAAAGACACAATCCTAAATGTGTAGTGCAAATGTGCACTCACTCACAAAAGTTTGAGAAAACAAAAAAACTCCTAAAACTATACTTTTAGCAAAGACACAATCCTAAATGTACAGTAAAAATGTATAATCACTATCAAAAGTTTGAGAAAACCACATTAAAACGCACCTAAAACTATACTTCTAGCAAAGACACAAGCCGAAATGTACAGTCACTATCAAAAGTTTGCGCACCCACGCACCCACGTTTTCCTTTGTTCTTGAACCGCCATATAACCACTACTGAGGACCGCCCAAAAACCGCCGTAATAACGCCATTCGGACTTTTCGAGTTCAAGGTCATGACCTTTGGATTATGTAACGCCGCGCAAACTTTCCAAAGGTTCATGGATTCAATTTTCCGCGGCCTGGATTTTTGTCATGTGTACATCGATGATATTCTCGTTGCCTCACTGTCGCCGGAGGAGCATACGAAACACCTGCGAAAAGTATTAGAGTGTCTGAAAGCAAACGGCCTTTCCATCAACATAGACAAATGCGTTTTCGCACAAAGAGAAGTCACGTATCTGGGACACACAGTCAACAGTAAAGGCATAAAACCTACCACAGAACGCATTCAGGCCATCCTGCAATACACGAAGCCACAAACAGTAGTGGAGTTGCGTCGATTCTTGGGAGCATGGAACTTTTATCGTCTCAATATGCCTCACGCAGCTGAAGCGCATGCGCCACTTGCAGCACTTACTAACGGCATTAAAAAAAACGACAAACGTATAATTATATGGAATGATGAAACCTCAAAGGCGTTCGAACGTTGCAAACAAATGCTGAGCGATGCGGTACAACTTGCACACCCTATACCTGATGCAACTTTAACACTTCACTGCGACGCTTCGGATAAGTCTGTTGGTGCGTCATTAGATCAAACGGTAAACGGGATTAAACAACCTTTGGGGTTCTACACGAGCAAGTTAAGCAAAACCGAACAAAACTATAGTACCTACGACCGCGAATTACTTGCGATTTTCAAAGGAATAAAATTTTTCAGACATTTGTTGGAAGGTAGTAGTGGTTATATGGCGGTTCTGGGACAAAGGAAAAGTGGGAATAAAATTTAGGAGTGTGTCTTTGCTATAATTTGCTTTGTGTCCTTGCTAAAGTATTATTGCCTTTTTAGTACTTTAGGATTGTGTCTTTGCTAAAAATATGGTTTTAGGGGTGTTTTCTCGGGTAATTTTTCACCTTTTAGCCGATAGGTTTGTAACTATGCTATCGTCCACCAGATGGCCATCGTGGATAAGTGCTTTAGAATGTTCATTTAGGCTTGTGTCTGTGATATAGACTTAAGAATGCCGATCGTTTGCTATACCGAAGTAGATGGCGTTAGTGGGAAGTTTTTAGTGTAGCATACTTTTTTAGTCTTTTTTGATAATTTCTCAGTGCTAGGAATGAATTTGTGATTTTATCTTTGGTGGGAATAAATAAGGAAGCAAAAAGCGTAGCATACTTTTTAGACTTTTTATGACGTGTGTTTGGTATATCGGTAAAGTGCTAAGCTATTGTAGAAGTCAGAAGTTTTGCTATGTGGTTGTTGTTGTTATTTATTTTAGGGGATGATTCGCTTGCTGTGTGATAGTAGATTTGAAGATCAAGTGTTATGTATGTATATTATTATAATTTATAACTTATATTTATTTATTTATATATTTATTTATATTTATATATTTATTTATTTACTTATTTATTTATTTATAATTATAATATTTTTTTCTTTTTGGATTTTCTTAATTTTGCTATGTGGTTGTTGATGTTGTTATTTATTTTAGGGGATGATTCACTTCGGCACTTTGATCGCCAGCTGCAACAATCTGTCTCCGAAGTTCTGTGGAATTTCAATTAAATAAAGTCGTAAATTAAGCGTATGTTTGAAATTTTGAACATGATTGTACATGCACTAATTCTATTCTTCGTAAACTCAATATGGTTTAATTTTCGAGGGAAAGCTGTTAGAAAATACTTTTTATACGCTATAAGAATAAAAATGTTCCATCAATATAGATTGGATTGTTGATGAGTAGTCATGGATAAAGTAAATATTTCCATATTTTTGAAGCAAGTTCACGAATTTCTAATCAAACAAAAAGAATCATTGTTGGATGAGCATTATGATGAAATTCTGAAATGCTGCATCAAATTAAGCCGTTGCGAGCATGAAATTATAATACAATCAAATCATGGACATCATTATAAATCTTGTTGTTGGGCTTCAAACGAATGTTTCGATGGACACTTGACGCATGCTACATGGTGAAACGTGTTATTTTAAGAATAAATAAATTAATGCTATTGTATTATAGATTAAATAAAATCTAAACCAAATATAAAATTTTTTTGTCCAAATAAAAACAAATTTATTTAAAATTTATGAACTACTTATTTATTATATATATGTATATATATATTTATTTATACATTTTTTTTTGTTAGATCTTAAGGATACATGTTGGTTTCCGGAAAGTCCACCATCACCTCCAGACGAAAATGATCCTCATTTGTCGTCATTACTTTCGTCAAATAGTAGGATCCGTTGGAGAATTCTGTTATAGTCTCTTCGCTGAGGTTGTTGAATCTTGGCGGCAGAAAAACGATGCTGTCGTCCACTTCCATTAGAATCCGCTCGCCATATTTGGTTTTGGTTTTGCGAACAGTTTTTATGCCGTAGTTTCTATTCGGCTCCATGTTTTTAATACTCAGCACTGTCTTCAACGTATAATTCCTCTCGTTGAAATCTTCCAAGGCGGTAAAGGAATATGATGACTTCTGCATTGCTGACATTCTGTTTTGTTTTATCTACAACGACTAAATTGTTAGAGGCAAGGAACGTATTATTTATACATTTTTTAATTTGAGTAGAATAACAATGGAAACAGAACTGAAATTGGGTGAGAAACAAACAACACACCACCAAAATGTTATGTGTATGGAGAAGCGAGATAAACAGTGAAAAAACAACTCATGTGAGATTGAAAGGAGTGAAACAGCCCTTCGTACAGTATTTAGTTCTCGTAAATTCTACCTCAAAATAAGTAAAACTCAATTTGATTTTCTGCTCAAATATAATAACACAATCTTTATTGAGTATTTTTAGTGATATTATATAGGAATTCTAGACATAAATGACCACAATTATATGTATTGTAATTTTGATGTTGAATATAGTTGTAGCGTATGTTTCTCCCATATACCTTATAATTTCTTGTGGTGGTTGTAAATTTCCGAAGCTATCAAAATATTCCTTAATTTTTCCGTTCTTATAATACGCTACCCAGTGAGTGCCTGGACCGCTCGGTGAATCCAGATTGATAATTCCACATTCTGTCTGACGTACACGTTTCGGTAGGCTATCTCTCATGAAAACACCTCTAAAATGTGGCAATTGTTTCGCATGCTCCATCAAGTCGATGTCTGTGAGTGGTCTTCTGGGTAGCTTTCTTAAGGGTTTTTTGATTGCGGGCTATAATATAAACCTAATCCCTTCTTGTATGGCTTCAGATATAAACCTTTGCCCACAGTTATTTCCTCCATCACTTTATTATGGCGACTTGCTTCATTCAGTAATTCTCTACCAACTTTTGCAGCATTAATATGTTTAAAGATCGCAGATCCTCCAGATGCTAAACCTCCAAGAGCTCCAAGTGCAGTCAAGACTGGCACCCGTGGTAGAAACCCTCCTCTTTTCGTTAAGGGTATAATACGAGGTATCTCAATTGATGCTTTCTTTTTTCTGAAGGATTTGTTTACTACTTTTCGTGCAATTTTAATAGCGCTGCGAATATCGTCTGGTTTTTGTTGATTAATAGTCCTCATAGCGTTTTTTATAGCATTAGTGAACAATTTTTTCGTACATTTTCGTTTAATTGTTTTCTTTATTTTCTTAATATTCCTGAATGTGTTCCCCATACCTAATTTAGTCTTAGCTTTCATAGCACTCGCAACTAATCAGGCGTTTTTTCTCTCTGAAAAACCTTTGTCTTTGGATTTAGCGCTTTTCCAAGCGTTTTCTTCCAATATTTTATCAGCAATGTGTCTTTTATTGAGATCCTTAGTTGGAGAATAAGCAATATCGTGCTCTCTGCATGCAGCATCTAATGAATTAATTCCTTTATCGCCTCTTGCTAAACGTTTTTCTAACTTAGTTCCGGGGTCGCAGAATTGATAACCAGGTAAATGAAGTTCAATTGGTAGTGCATCTATTAAATTATTTATTAAACCTTTTCCAACTGCAGATGGCTTTCGACTAAAACTCTTTTTATTACATACAACCATTTTATATGTTTTCAATTAAATAGTTGTGATAGAAATGAATAAAGGGCTGATGCTTCCGCTTATATATCAATTGATAAAATGCGTTTCGTTAAACAAGACAAGAATATCATTGTTAAAAATTTAGATTTTTCGACTAATAAATCATCACATGTAAGACACAGTAAGACACAGACTGCCGAATTCTATACGAGGGCTACTTGTTGGTCCCTCAAATTGTGGAAAGACCAACGTCATGTTGAGTCTAATAGACAGTCCGAATGGACTAAAGTTTGCCAATATATATTTGTATTCAAAGTCATTATATCAACCAAAGTATGAATACTTGAAGAAATTATTAGATCCGATAAAAAACATGGGCTTCTATACATTTTCCGAAAATGAAGATGTTTTAGAACCAAATGAAGCTAAAAGCAACTCTATTATGATATTCGATGATGTCGCATGTGAAAAACAAAATAATATTCGAGCATACTTTTGTATGGGTCGACATAAAAATATTGATAGTTTTTACTTATGCCAAACATATACACGAATCCCTAAACATCTGATACGTGATAATGCGAATTTAATAATTATGTTCAAACAAGACGAAATGAATATGAAACATATTTACGGTGATCATGTGGGTACAGATATGTCATTTGAGAAGTTTTCAAATATATGCAGAGAATGTTGGAAAGATAAATATGGATTCGTGGTTGTAAGTAAAGACGATCCAATTGATGGCGGGCGTTATAGAAAGGGATTTGATAATTATATTCTACTATAAACTATAACTATAAAGCCACATGCATCCTTCTATTATCTATTAGTACTTTATATGACTTCAACCTCATCATAGATCCGATCAACCTCATCATAGATCCGATCAACCTCATCATAGATCTGATCAACCTCATCAAAAGCTGTTCGACCTCATCAAAAGATGTTCAACGCTGTTCAAAAGCTAATCAAAAGCTGTTCAAAAGCTGATCAAAAGCTGTTCAAAGCTGTTCAAAAGCTGTTCAAAGCTGTTCAAAAGATGTTCAAAGCTGTTCAAAAGCAGTTCAAAGCTGTTCAAAAGCTGATCAGAAGCAGTTCAAAGCTGTTCAAAAGCAGTTCAAAGCTGTCCGAAAGCAGTTCAAAAGCTGATCAGAAGCAGTTCAAAGCTGTTCAAAAGCAGTTCAAAGCTGTTCAAAAGCTTATCAGAAGCAGTTCAAAGCTGTTCAAAAGCAGTTCGACCTCATCAAAAGCAGTTCAAAAGCTGATCAACCTGATACATTAGCTGATATGGAGAAAAGATTAGAAGAAACATTTAGCCCCATCACAAAACCTCTAAAAGAAATAGTTAAACCAATCTAAATCAAATGATAAAATCAACAAAAACAATATCACAATCAATAAGAAAGAACTTTTCCCAAAAACCAGCACACCGTTTAAAGTAAGACATGAAAAACCATTCAAAGATGAGACTGCAAACACTATTACTGAGAGTAATGATAATGATGAAGATCCCTTTTTCTCGCAAATGGATTCAACAGCAGATGCTAGTAAATGGTCTAGTAATATATCACATTTATATGAATTGGAAAAGCAGGATAAGTTAGATACTCTATATGGACCAGAGGTTCAGATGGTAAATGGAAAATTGGTAATAATACATTTGAAGTGGATGATAACAAAATATCTATTTCTAATAATAATTGGAGCTTAACATCAGGATTGTCTGAACTATTATTCCATAAGAAACCTACAAATTATAACAATGCAGATCTACAAATGTATAAACAAATTTTAAATACTACAAATGCTCATAAACGCAATTATAGCTCAACTAAGCAAATCATGGGGACTAAAGCATCCAAATACAAAATAATAAAAAAGTTATTCAATGAGAATAAATCTTCATCATCATCGCACAAAGGAAGCGGTTTAATGAGTGTTAATAAGCACAAGCCAAATTATATCTATTGGGATGATCCAAATGAGTTGGTAGATAGGCTAAGATTATTAGTATCATCTGAATCTGCTGGTCACAACAATCATAATAATGAAGTAGTCTCAATAATTGAAGAACTTAGGGAAGCAGATATAATTGTATAAATGCTATATACAGTAACTGAAAATAATATTCGTAAAATGAGCGTTGACAAGTTCGGTCATTATTCTCAGCAAGGTGAAAATCAATTAAAATTAAAAAGAACTATTCTAAACACTTTAGGCCTTAATGTGGACTATGATAGAAATGTAAACTTCCAGAAAAGGCGCTTAAAAAATGTTGGAGAACCTAAAAAGGAACGTGATGCTGTTACAAAAGCATTTGTCGCTGAAAGTCTAAATCAGATTACCTCGAAAATTCAAGATGAGAGAACATTGCTAAAGGATTCCATCCACAGAAATATTGACCAGAATAACATAAGACTACGAGAGGAAAACGCATTGCTAAAAGACAATATTTACAAAGAAATCACAAGTATACGAGAGGAAAACGCATTGCTAAAAGACAATATCTACAAAGAAATTAATCATATACGAGAGGAATACACAGTACTAAAGGAAAATATTTTCAAAGACATTAATCATATCTTCGCAATAACTCAAAATACACGCAAATACATAGACGAATTAAAAAAGAAAACTAAAATTTAGAAGTGGAAAAAGGAAAAAGAAAACCAACAAATGTCGATGAAGAGAGGTTTAGTGGAAGAGCTTCACAAGCAAGATCGTAAGAACTTTAAGCGAAGGCGAGTAATAACCAAAGGAATAGATGATCTCTGGCAGGCAGATTTAGTGGAAATGGGTAATTATTCCACATCTAATAATGGATATCGTTTTCTTCTTTTCTTCTTCTTCTTCTTTTCTTCTTAATCGATACATTTTCAAAATTTGCTTGGGCTATAGCACTAAAAACTAAAAACTCTGCTGATGTTAGTAAAGCTATGAATAAAATATTAAAATTTGGACGAATACCAAAAAATCTACAAACCGATGATGGTAAAGAGTTCTTCAACAATCAATTTAAAAATTTGATGATGCAATATCACATCAATCATTACTCGTCATATAGCATATTAAAAGCTTCAATCGTTGAACGTTTCAACAGAACCCTTAAAGGTATGATGTGGAAGGAATTCAGCTATCACGGATCATATCGATGGATTGATAATTATAAAAATTTAATTGATAAATATAATGCGAAAATACATAGAATGGCTCCTGAGAATGTCAACGCTTCCAATGAAGCATCTTTATTAAATACTGCATATAATAACTTGAAAATTTTCAATAAACCGAAATTCCGCAAGGGTGACTTTGTGAGAATCAGCAAATATAAGCACATTTTTGAGAAAGGCTATACACCGAACTGGACAACAGAAATTTTCAAAATAAAGACTATACAAATCACGAATCCAACAACATATATTTTGGAAGACTATCAAGGCAATTCCGTTAAAGGTGGATTCTATGAAAGTGAACTGCTGAAGACAAGATACCCTAATATATACCTCGTTGAAAAAATTCTCAAAACCAAAGGAAGCAGATGTCTTGTTAAATGGTTAGGATTTTCGAATGATCATAACTCTTGGATTAACAATAATGCTATACTATAAAAATTCATTTGTTTTTTTTATATATATGTATTTTGTATTTTAGAATTAAATAAAATATTTTTAAATAAAACCATATTCTTCATGTTTAATTTCATTTCTTTATTAACATTCGAGATGTCTATAACACTTACTCTGAGCGGTAACGAGGCAGTTCTTACGGCCGATTACTTTCCACCAATAGAATTGGACAGAAACTATGTGTGTGGTCTCGTTGATTTCCACAGCTACAATTCTATACCTAACGTTGATGTCGACAACAATTTGTTTCACATAGGTAATCACATCATTGAAATTCCAGTTGGTTCATATGGGCTCGATGATATTGCTGATTATATTAAAGAGGAATATACTAGGTTAGAACCAGCTGAAACCCTAAAAATATTTGCAAATCGCAACACACTTCAAGCAGTTGTAGAATCCAGCAAAGATATAATTTATTTTAATAAGGGGCGCACAATTGGTTCATTACTGGGCTTCAGTAATATTGAGTTGGAAGCAGGAAAATCACATGCATCAGACCTACCTTTGAATATAACGAATATATCTGCGATACACCTTGAGTGCAACATTGTGGTCGGTTCATATATTAACAACGAACCAGCGCATACAATTCATATGTTTGCAGTGATGGTTAGTTCTGGATATAAAATAGACGAAATTCCGAAAAATGTCATCTATTTACCAGTAAACACCAAACAGATAAGTTCGGTTACAGTTAAGTTTGTCGATCAAAGCGGAAAATTAATTAATTTTTGTGGAGAAACAATAACTCTAAGACTTCATTTAAAACCCATCGACCAATATGATTATTTACAATAAAAACACACTCACCCATGAATCTTCAATCATTCTTACATTGACGGTTGAACAATCAAGATTAAAGGATCCTCAATCAACAAATAAAGGCAAGACATTAACAACAAAAAATTTTTAAAATCGCTGGGACTTGTATAAAAAAACAGAAATAATGAGTGGCATACTAACTGTTACACAAAAACCGATTTACGATGATAGTATTATTAAAAAAGATTATCACAGCTACCGTATTTGCAATCATTTAAAAACAACGATGAAATTAGAATTTCAATTCAAAACCAAGATCTCTATGTTTTGCCCAGTGAGAGTTATATTTATATCGAAGGATTTATTACCTTAGAAAATGGAACACTATCAAAAAATGGTAAATTGAAAAATAATTTCCTTGCATATCTGTTTGATGAGATTCGCTATGAGCTTAATGGTATGGAAATTGATCGCACCCGACATTTGGGTGTAACAACTGCAATAAAGAATTATGTTTCTCTGAACACGAATGAGAGCAACATTTTGAAAAATGCCGGATGGTTTTTTGATGAAGAACTGGAAGTAAAAAGCGGATATTTTAATTTCTGTATGCCGTTAAAAAATCTACTCGGATTTGCTGAAGACTTTAATAAAATTCTGCTAAATTCTAAACATGAGCTAATTTTATCACGCTCCAAGTCAGATGAAAATATTGTATACTCGGTTGTTGCAAATGAAAAATTAAAATTACAACTAACAAACATCACATGGAAAATTCCGCATATAAAATTGGCTGATTATACAAAATTGAAAATTTTCAAAACCATTCAGAGTGCACAACCTTTAACAATATCATTTCGCATTTGGGATTGTCATTTTAATCCTTCTCTTACTCAAGGAACCAATCATTTGTGGAATGTAAAGCTAGCAGCACAAAATGAGAGACCACGCTTTATTCTGATTGCCTTTAGGAGAGATAACAATTTTAAGCATTGTGATTTCACCGATATAAAAGTAAATCTTAACTCGGATACGTATCCCTATGATGATCTTAATCTGAAATTCGACAGTGATCGTTATGCTATCCTATATGATATGTATGCTAAATTTCAACAAAGTTATTTTATGCGTGAACCACAACCTCTGCTCCTACGTAAACAATTTAAAGATGAAGCTCCGATAATTGTTTTGGATGTAACACATCAGAACGAAGCAATAAAAACTGACCTATTGATATTAGGATTGAATTCAAAACATTGAAGAACATTCCGGCTGGGACATCTGCATACTGTGTGCTCATCCATGATAGAATCTTTGAATATACTCCAGTCACCGGCGAAATTAAGAAAATTATCTAAGTTGTTTCAACCTAACATTATATAAACTTTTCCAACTTCTGCGCGATGTCATGCATACTCTGAAAATTGTACCTTAAAATATATTAGTCCTAAGAAATTGCATTCATTTTGAAAGAAAAGAATTATTTTAAAATTTAAATATACATGTGTTTTTTTATTTACAAATTTGTTTTATATACAAATTTTTTTGTGAGTTGATGAGGAATTAAATATGTAGTATATACATATATATTTGTTTTTATTTACAAATTTTAGGAATTAAATATGTATATATATTTGTATTTTATTTATACATTTTTTTAGGAATTAAATAAATACATTTGTGTTTATTTATAAATTTTGTTTTGATTTGATGAAGAAATTTTAAAAATCTAAACCTTCAAAAAATTCCTCATCATTGCTTAAATCTAAGTCATTAATTAAACCTATCTTATAATGGCCCCACGCATAAGTGTGGATGCCATCTACCTTAATATAACGCTTATCATCTATTGCTTATCATATATAATTTTTCCTTTATTCTCGTCTTTCACCATACCCAGAATCTTGGCATTTTTCTGCGGTATATGGAAAGAATTGTTGGAGGGATATTCGGAAGTATCGAATTTCGAATCGATATCATCCCGAATATCAACATAAAAATCATCACAACGAATTGAGTAAATAAAGGAGTCTGTGTCCATATAATTTAGCTTGAGGTTTGCTGTGAATTTAGGCTTCATGTAATCATAGTGCAAATCATACATTTTCCACTTTGACAACTCCAACACAACAAACCCCAAGTAAATTGGTTTATTATTGACTGATCGAGCTCTACTCATTTGAATTGCCACCATATCTTCAGTGAAGTATGATACACTGTGAAAATTGGGCTTAGCAATCAATGCGTGAGCTCCTAAACGTCTTCCTCTACTCTCCCATTCAGTTGCAATTTTTACATCTTTCCTCTTGTCAACATTTTCCATCGCCTTTCCATATACGGCATTATTCAATAATTTGAAGAAATTTTTCTCAAAATTATTCTTAGCCAAGGTTCTATGGTGAGTGTTGAGATCGATATACTCCTTTAACCAACAAGACTGTTTATACTTTCAAACTCTATGAACTTTAGCAAGCTTTAAACCATTCTTAAGACATTGCTGAAGATTCTGGTAGTGAATTGTATAAGCAGTCTTGTCGGTTAAATCAGTTATCAGCTTCGCAAATTTACCATTTGGAGATTTTTTATTTTCTGCGCAAAATGGTAAATCATTGTGAGCGTCATGCAACTTAGCTGGATAAATTAAATCCACTTCCAGAATATAGCCGAAAGATGAATTTTCGGGGACTGGTTGTACATCAAATGCTTCAGCATTTTGAATCCACTCAAAACCACCATAAGGAAGATATTGCGACATTCCCCAGCCATATAAGTTATTGGCATCCAAATACATCAAATATTCTGATGGCTTATTGGAATCATAATCCACCATATATTTGTTATTAGCCTTTGAATGCCTCTTAGAGCACTGGACAATGCCTCCCCTTATACTTTTCTGTACGAACATATACATGTCTATATCCGTAAACAACTCTAGTTCTATTTGAGTGGTTTTCAACATGGCATCCCAGGATAATCCTGGGGCAGTGTAATACTGGCATGGATCCAACTCATAAATATTTTTACAGACTTTCCTGAAATTTTCAAAAATGTCTGTTAAAATAAGAACATCCGTTTTCATATATAAAAGCATGTAATCGTTAAGAGTTTGACAATTGAATGTTTGCCAAACCTTAACGGCGTGTTCATAGTCGTCAACCGAACATTGCTTTTTTGTTAAGCGACTTGTTGTATGTCGCGATCGCAATTTCCAGTTCCGGGAAATAAGAACTTTCAAGGCCAGTATTATTGTTTTTATAATAATACTCCGCGAGTGAGTCAAGGCCAAGTTCACATTAATGCAACCACAGCACTTTGCTTGGTAAGCCCGAAGCTTTAGTTTCATTTGTTTTAGTCAAGCTTTGGTTTAATGAACTTCGAAAGCTAAGGTAGCAACCAGAACACTTCGCATGGAATGGATTGTGGAAGCTGGCATTTAGTAGCGAGCTTCCAAACCCTAGAATCCATAGCGCATGGTGATTGTAGTGGATTGTGGAAGCTAGCTTTCATTAGCAAGCTTCCAAACCATTAAATCGCTTGGTTTGAAATAACCAACGATCAGAATCCACACGCGGAAGAATTAAATTGAGAACGATTTTCTTCCGCGTATTGATTCTGCGAATATTACAATTTTTATATTGCGAAATAATGGAAATTGCGACACGCGCCAACAGCGACCCACTTTGGTTCGGTCGACGAGTACGTCGACCAAGCCAAAGTGGAAACAAGAAACAAATTCCAACGGGAGTCTAAAAATATTATCAGAACGACGCGGTCGTCTATTCTTAAAATCGCGTATCAAGTCGCGATTAAGCCTGTAAATAAAAGTTAAGTCAGTTTAAAATAAGTGTTAAAATTAAAGTTAGCGTTAGCACGGAAAGTGAGTGGAAAATAATAAAAGAAGATATAGTAAAAATCCTAACGCAAGGAGTTTTTATTTCAACTGAACCAGAAAGAAGACCACCCAAGAACGAAATACAACAAATTGGCGCAGCCGGATTTTCGAGCCGAGGATCGCTCGAAGGGAAAAAGTGAGTAGAAATAAAATACGGAAAGTACAAATAAGAATAGCAGTTTGGAAAATTAAAACACTAAAATAACAAATTTGTAGCAGTTAGCAAGTTATATGTAAAAAGGAAAGTTATAAATTAAAAGTTAATTAAAGTTAAAGTTAAAAGCAAATCAAGTTTTAAAAGAAAGTTTAGAAAGGAAAACTGATAAAAAGTGAAACGATAATTTCGTTAATAAAACGCAAAAAGTGAAAAATAATTTGGTGAATTTGGCATGAAGTGGCCAAACAAAAGAAAAATTGAAAAAGAAAAAGTGGAAAGGATAGAATTAATCCTAGTTAAAGGATAAGAATTTAATTCTTTTAATATATTAAAATATATTATATAAAACATAAAATAACTTTCAGGTCCCAAAATCATCGGTTACATCAAAAGGATGCTAGCTTAATTGCACAGCAAACTTATCTGTCCAATAGCATTAGCTGGACAAAATCTTTGCTGAGGTCGACCCATTTCATTCGGGAAGTCATTCTTATATTTTTATAATTATAGGATAAAGTATTAGAGAAAATAGGATTTTTTTTTATAAATATATTTCGAATATAGTATATATATAATAGTATATATATTTCGAATAAATGTAATAACAATGTTGTACATGAACTAACAATTTAATTGAAATTACAACAAGTGATTTAGCATGTTAGAAAGTCAACAAAAGTCCAATAAGTGAAAAGCAGATGTGCAGTAAACGTATAATATTTAATTCAAGGAGAATGTTTGGAATCCAAATTCAAAAATTACAAATTTACAGAATTAGTTACTGTGATTAACAAATTGTCGAAAATCAGAGTACTTTATTAACTTAAATAAGTTATATTTAACGTGGTAAAGTTCGGACGATTAAGGCAAATTGTTAATAACAGCAATACAATAGAGACAAAAACAAAACGCGTAGAGTGTAAGTTTTCGTTGTATCGTTTTCAAGTGTGTCTTAGGCGTTTGAGTTCAAATTAAAAACGTTAAACAAATTTTAACGATTAACTTGTTTTCAGAGCCGCACATTTTTCGGGTGTGTCTTAGACTTTTGTCCTCAAATTACACAAGTTAAATAAGTTTTAACAGTTAATGTATTTGATTTCAAAGTCGCACATTGTAATTTGGTTAATCGATAATTAATCAGTTTGTCTGAATTCAAAGTGAAACATTTTTTCTAAACAATACGTCACACGGTCGTAAGGGCATGACATGAAGCATGAGGTTATTTTAAAACCATTGTTAGAAGAAAACATTTAAAGTAATGCGCTTAGAGACTTCATATCGATTGAAAAATCAAAGAAAAATTAGAATCATTGTTTCACTAACAAGCAATTAAAATTGCTTGCTGAGAAAAACAAGCAAAGATAGAAAGCACTTAACTGAGAAAGAACTCAAACGAGCTCACTAGGTTAATCGCCCGAATTCGAAATTGCAAACGTTGCAGTTTCGTTGGCCGCTGAAAAATAGAGACAGGTCGTTCGTTCCATTCTGTGAGGTCTTAAATTACCTTAGTGCAGTCACGAAAATTTTGACGCTTCGTCTCTGCTTGAAAGAAAGCAGAATAGCGCAGTCGCGAAAATTTTGACGCTTCGTCTCTGCTTGAAAGGAAGCAGAATAGCGCAGTCACGAAAATTTTGACGCTTCGTCTCTGCTTGAAAGAAAGCAGAATAGCGCAGTCGCGAAAATTTTGACGCTTTGGCTCTGCTTGAAACAAAGCAGCAGCGGACGTCAGCGTACAGACGAATAAACAGATGTACAGCGAATGTTTACTGCACGCTCGGTAAACGAAGCGAACATGAAATCTGAACAGGTTAAGGAAGTTGAAACTTCATATTAAGAATTTTAATGGTTTCTCAATCCAAAGTACTACGAGTAGTATAAAGAATTAATCGTTTAATGAAACGATTAAACGATAATTGGTGGCGCTAAGTAATCGCTTTAATAAAAATTTAAGTACGGAAAATTGGGAAAAATTTACAGATACAAGACATATGTATAGTTTAATAAAATAAAAAACAATAAACTATATGTCGTTCGTTTAATTAATTGCCGAGTCATTACAGGAGCAGGGTTACTTAGAATTAGATAGGACTCATAAAGAACTGAAACGCCAGTTGGGGGAGTTTATATCTAAGTACTGGGCAATTTTAAAAGGCACTGTAGGCAACAAAGAGAACTTAGAGTTGATAAAGTCTAGAGTAGGGGAGCTAGGAGACCTTACAAGTGTAGAAAGAGCAGACGCAGTAGTAGAGGAATTGCTTACATTCCTAAACCAGATAATACAGAATAAGACAGAAGATTCCAAGACATGGGAATCAGAATTTAATGCACTGAAGAATAGGTATGATAATTACTTAGTATATAAAGTATTTCAGGAGGATATACTAAGGAACGTAGAGGGCGAGAACATAAAACTAAGGGAACTATTAGAGAAAAAGGGAATAACTGAGGAAACGTTGAATAGAACGTTAGAACAGGGATTTTCACAGAAATCTAGAGAAGACTGCAGTTCTTTAGAAGAAGCGCACAAAAGAATCCAAGAATTGAAAGAGGAAAACAGACGGCTACAGCAAGAAATAGAATTAGCTAACGATCAGAAGCTTTATCATAAGGAAGCTACTCCGTCCGCAGTTATTGCGGAAGATTACAACGGAAGGTCATTTAAACAAATTAGGACGACAGATAACATAAAATGGGTATAGGTGAGATAGCCAAGATTACAAATAGGCTGGTACCGCTCTTTTCGGGCACACAGTCACCAGACTTACGCGGCGAAGTCTACAAATTTATACAAGGGTGCGAATTAGCCACAAGGGAAGTAGGTACAAACAATAGTCAGGACTACATAGACTGCATTAAGCAGAGGTTGCATGGGGATGCCTATGACTTGGTGAGGTCAGAACGCTTCAATAGCCTCGAGGAATTCTACCTCACAATAAAAAGGGCGTATTTACCTAAAATCACCTTAGATACAGTCATACAGAGTATCCAAAATTGTAGCCAGCTGCTTAATGATGATATAAGACAGTTTGCAAGACGCCTAAACGCGCTAAGAACACAGGCTATAGAGATAATTCGAACGGATTACAACGGAGATGGAGATAGGGCACTATTAAGTATGCTGGAAGGGGTCGTAGAAAAATCATTTAAAACAGGAATAAGGGACGCCGCATTGAGAATTTATATGCTCAATGTGACGAATAAAACCATTGAACAAATGGTAGAATTGGCCGTAAAGGCACTCGAAACCATACACAGTAGCTCCCTCCAGACAGACCATTTAAACATTAACATGAATTCACCTTTTCGTGCCTCAATGAACAACCAGCAAGAGCAAACTCAACAGGGAAGCCAGGGCAGAGCTACAGGAGAACAATTTGTTCGGCAACCAACCAGGACACAAAACCCTCCACAAGGAGCGACCGAGAGAGTAATATGCTCTTTTTGCAACAAGCGAGGACATACTAGAGATGATTGCCTAACTCGGAAGAACACACCATATTGCCACAAGTGTTCAAAATATGGACACGAGCCAAACTGGAGGTGTGACCAAAAATGAGGCCAGAATAATGTGGCAAGGAACACATATCAAGGGACTAATTTTCAAAATCAAGGAAGGCAGCAAGGGAATCCAATCCAGCCAAATAGACAATCAAACCAACTACAACAGAACTGGCAACCAAGCCATGTAAAACAAAACTGGCAGCCAAACCAAACCCAACAAAATTGGAATCAAAACCAATGGTGCCAATTTCAACAGCACGGGAATCAAGGAAGGTCAATAAACCCCAATCCTAATACACTTAACGGTTTGCAAAGGAATCAGACTCCTATGAACCCGCCAAACAGAGTGAGCCAAACGATATGTCATTGGTGCAATAGACCAGGACATATAGTAGCGAACTGTACAGCAAAAAAAAGTTGGGAGACTCTGCAGAATAATCAGCAGGGAAACCGGCAAGGGCCCAGACAAGGCCAATAATCTGGGACCCCAACCATAATAGAAATTTAAGGCCAAAGGAAGTAGTAACCGTACGTACAACATCGGAAGAGATCGTGGATACGTTACAGACTTCAGATATATTAGGAGCTAATAAAGCTAAAAATATGGGGTACAATTTTAATAATAAAATAAAAATTATCAAACAGATTGATAAAGTAAATGCTTTAAATGAAGCAGTCAGTAAAATAACAAATAAAGCAAAGAAAATAATAGAAATGGGAGCAGGATTTTTAATAATCACCTTGCTAATTATACAGTTAGCATGTACCTCTATTGTAAAAACAATGTGTCTCAATTTTCAAAGTTATAAAGCAAGGAGCGATAGTCTTAATATATCAGAATATATTACAGATATAAAGGCACTTGCAAATAAAATAAAACTAAAAGTATTAGCAAAATTTAAAATTTTTATGTCACAATTACAGGACAAGAAAGCAATACGTTCGTGGATAACGAATAATTTTAATAATAACTATAAAAACACTATAAAGGAAGTATCCAATTGGGATTCAACCACGTTAAGTGATGTGTTCATTGAACTGCCTTGTGTAGAAGCGAGAAATGGAAAACTCATTTTACTGGTGGATACAGGAGCGGATACAAGCCTAGTAAAAGAATGTGCGTTAAAGGAAGACGCCATTATAAATAGAAAGGTTAAAAGGGAATTAAGTGGAGCATTTGGAGGCTGTATAACCACAATAGGGTCCACCAGCATATGCCATGATGAGGTACAGCCCTTACGTTTAACGCTACACGTTGTGTCACTTAAACAAGGGGTACCGGCGGACGGCATACTGGGTAGAGACAACATGTGGAACAGATCCATTATAAACACGCTCAATAAAAACTTAACCTTATTTAATAACAATAAAGAATTTGTAATTAAATTGCCACTACTAGGCATCAAAAATACAGAAGATCAAAGTATCAAAAATAGTATAACCATTGAAGCAAGAACGGTTAGAATAACGCCGTTAAGAATTAAAACTAAAGTTATGACTGTGGTAGTTCATAAACAAGAGATTGCTCCAGGAGTGTACCTGGGAGAAACTCTAGCAAATGTGGAAAATAAAAAGGTCAAAGTACCAATCCTAAATTCAACGGTAAAAGATTTCATTCTTAGTGACAACTTTGTACCGAGATTTAGTGATTTCCATAAATATAAGCTAAGTGAGGTTTCGGACAATCAATGGACTACCATCAATAGTATAAGCAATGCAGACATGGCGCAACGGATGAATGTTTTAATGAACGATTTAGAATTGGATCCTTCCTTAAACCAAGAGGAAAAGGAATCCATAACCAAGCTATGTGCAAAGTATAATGATATTTTTCTTTTAGAGGGTGACAAATTGACATACACCCCAGTACTAGTACATAAAATTCCAATAAAGGTGGATCAGCCACCAATTAATCAAAAACAGTACCGAATTCCTCAAACACATAGGGAAGAAATGAATAAACAAATTCATAAATTACTAGAAGAGGATTTAATATCCCCAAGCGTATCTCCATGGAACTCACCACTACTTCTAGTTCCAAAGAAGAATGGAAAAGATGGAGAAAAGAAATGGCGCTTAGTAATAGATTATAGAAAAGTTAACGAGGTGACAATTAAACAAGTCTTTCCACTTCCCAGGATAGATGAGATTTTGGACCAGTTAGGGAGTAGTAGATATTTCTCGACGTTAGACTTGTCAAGTGGGTACCACCAAGTCCTAATGGATAATGCAGACAAAGAAAAGACCGCATTTAGTTCAGCGTTAGGACATTTTGAGTTCAACCGAATGCCTTTCGGGTTAACCGGCGCCCCAGCGACGTTTCAACGACTTATGAATCATATTTTAACAGGACTTCAGGGTATGGATTGTTTTGTTTATTTAGACGACATAGTCGTATATGCAACAAACCTGGGACAGCATGAAGAAAGGTTAACTAAGGTTTTCGAAGTCATTAGGGAAAACAACTTAAAATTAAACATTAGCAAATGCCAATTTCTACGACGAGAAGTCGTATATTTAGGGCACAAGTGTTCAGAACATGGAGCACTTCCAGACCCTAGCAAGGTGGAGTGCGTTAAAAACATTCCGCCTCCTAAAAATAAAAAGGAAGTACAAGCCTTCCTAGGCCTTGTTAATTATTATAGAAAATTTATACCGGGAACCGCAAAAATAGCACTTCCCATTAACAAATTGTTAAGAAAAGACGCGAAGTTCGTCTGGACGGAAAGCTGTCAGAAAGCGTTTGAACAATTAAAAGAATTAGTTATGTCACCACCAGTGTTAGCATATCCAGATTTTTCAAAGGAATTTCTTTTAACTACCGACGCAAGTAATGAAGCGTTAGGCGCGGTCCTTTCTCAAGGGAACGTAGGCGAGGATAGGCCAATAGCTTTCGCTAGCCGAGCGCTAAGCGACACAGAACAAAGATATTCCACGATAGAAAAGGAATTTTTAGCAATAGTCTGGGCGACAAAAAATTTCAGAGCATATCTCTTAGGCAGAACTTTTAAAATCTTTACTGATCACCAACCGTTAAAGGGAATAGCGAATTTAAAGGATCAAACTTCTAGACTGGCAAGATTCAGACACAAGTTGTCAGAGTATGATTTCGAAATCATATATAAGCCAGGCAAGAAAAATTTGAACGCAGACGCGTTGAGTAGAATTCCACAAAATCGTAATGTAGTAACAGCAGTCCAGACACGCTCTAGGACAAAAGAAATAGAAATAAAAAAAAAGGAGGTAGTGATGAAACGAGTACAAGTCCGACGCCTGTAGAACCAGACACTTCAGGCATACCTCAAAACGAAAACACCATTTTATTAGAAAATCCAAGACAAATAGAGACTGTCATCAAAGATTTTCATAATACACCATTAGGGGGTCACCAGGGAGCAGTGAAAACTTACCTGCGAATCAGGCAACAATATAGGTGGCCAGGGATGCAAAGACAAATCAAAGATTATGTCAAAAACTGTCCAAAGTGCCAAGCGAACAAAAGTTCGAAGTTAACAAAAATGCCCATGGTGTTAACGGATACACCAATGCGGCCGTTTGACAAAGTTTATATGGACATAGTAGGTATTCTACCAGAAACTGTGTCTGGAAATAAGTACATCTTAACGTTTCAAGATGACTTTTCAAAATTTATGGCATGTACAGCTATCCCAGACGCGGAAGCAAGTACTGTCGCCAGATCTTTTTATGACGAAGTAATCACGCGTTACGGAATTCCGAGAATTCTAATTACCGATAATGGAACTAATTTCATTTCGAAATTGTTCTCGGACACATGCAAATTGTTAGGCATTAAAAAATTGCTAAGGAAGACGGGTCGAATTGGGATCAATGGTTAACTGCAGCGATGCATGTTCATAACCACACACCCCACATTACGACTAAGCAAACACCTTTCCGCACTTTATTCGGATTCGATACGGAGATGCCGACTAACTTAAAAAGGAAGTGTAGTCCGGTGTATAATGCCGAAGATCCGAATAAAGTTTTGAAATTCCAAGTTCAAAGAGCTCACGAAATAGTGAGGAAAAACCAGGAAATGGCTAAACAAGTAGCCAAAAATCATTATGATAATAAGTTAAATTCAGTAGAATTTAAAGTAGGAGATAGGGTATTAATTAAGAATCAGACTAGGAAAAAAAAATACCAATATGGATAGGACCATATGAGGTAGAAAAGATTAAAACTCCAATTACGACAGTTTTAAAAATTAAGGGAAGGGAAAAACCTTTCCATAATAACTTACTTAAGTTATACAATAGCAATTAAGAAGGAAATAGGATTAACTAGACAATTAAGTAGGAGTACGTTATAATAACTTCGAATAAGGAAATAGGATAAAATAACTTAAAATACTAAAATAGAGTTAGGAGAACATTAAGTTAATCAGAATAGTCACCTTATTAGGAGTAGGATACAAAAATTTAGTGTAGAATAGGATTGATGGCATATATCATATGATAGTATGAAATTAACATTTTTAAGTTTATTACTAATAATTTTAACAATCATCAAATTTCATAATGAAAAATTCAACAAAGAAATAAAAAGAAATCAGAATAGCGTTTAAATAAGCAACAACTTGTTTATTTAAGCGTGAAAATATAAGAAAAGAAAACTCATAAGAAAATTTGAGTACTTTTTTTAATTTTGGGTTGAACTTTTTAGTTTGTATTCATTTTAATTGATAATATACGGTACATGTAAACTAGCTGTTCCGTTAAATACACAGCCAATATAACCTTACATTTGCAATTATTATAAGAATAATTGCACATGTAAAATATGCCTGAAGAGTACGTTCATGCATATTACATACAAATTCGAACCCATGTCTATATGTCATAGAGAACAATATGTAGAAATTGAGATAAAGACATAAATTAGAATTAGTATAAATACTAATTTAAAATAGAGAAAAATATAAAAATAAAAATATTTTGTTTCCATTATTTATAATTTCTGTTCGAATCAATTAAGTATATTACTGCTAAATGTAGGGCATTGACAAACTTATGTCAAAATAAGAGTAATAACAAAATGTAGCGATTAACGCAAGCACTGCAACAAAGCAGGTGCAAAAGTAGAGCAACTGAACACGAGCAGAACGCAGTGTCAGTTAAAACATTTAATGAAAAAAAAAAAACAATAAGCACAGTAAATGAAAAATTTTAACACAAGCCAAAAGAGAAAGAAAAAGAATAAAACACCAAAGGTGATAAACTTTAAAATAACCAAAATAAAAGGAAAAATAAAAGTCACAAATAATAAAACATTGTTATAAACATATACAATATTTACACATATATAAAAGTAATTTAAAAGGTAATTAAATTGTAATTTAGAACAAAATATTTACCAAATTACCAAAATAAGAAAATTGAAGTAAAAAAAAAAAAAAAAAATTTAAATAAAATTTTTATAAAAATAGAAAAAGAAATGTACATAAAATCTCACATAAAACGTTACATATTACAATACTTGTAGGAATTTTGACTTTGGAAGTCAAACTGGGTCTTGGACTTTATATGTAATGGCATAAGAAATAATATTCAGCTCGAATATTCGAAAGAAATATGATATGAATTACAATTATTCAAATGATTACATAAATATTAGGAATTGTGTAATGAAATTTTATATGGAATTAGGATAGAGATGAAATATTTAAAATTGAATTCAAATAAACGCAATGGAAACTACAATTGCATAGAATAACTACACAATAATAATATCAATTCCTAATCAAAAACCAAACTATACATACCATAAAAATATTGTAAGAACAAAAAATATAAAAATTCATAGTAATAAAGTATATTAAAGAAGAATCCAGCATGCAGAAAAGCGGAACTGAATGCTGATGTACACCCACGAGAGCAGCAGAAGACACTCATATCCTATCAACACTTGACAACAAGGCGACAATTAGCGCCCAGCCAAATAGAAGGGGGAAGGGTAGCTGGAACAGCTGATCAGCGTAGCGACAACAACCATCGCAACCAAAGATGGAATAGTCGCAACAATCAAATGCATCAACGCAACGATGCAACAACAGTCGACAAAACGCGAAACTACCTTCAAAGATATCCGACAACAACAACATTTGAACATCAATGCGATCGAGGCGGTGACAAATACACAGTACCTTGAGGTCACGTGGAGACCAAAATCAAAAATAGAGATCTAATCCATCTGCAGCAGCTAACTACAAACCAGTGGCTGCGCAAATGCGAAATCCTCGGGAATCATAATGGCGGCCTAGCAGCTTAACTTCAAGCGAAAGTTATGTTAAGCGTAAGGGATAGCATCACATCGTCGCGGCGATGAAGCAGCTAGTAGACAACTACTAATGCGGTCATCCACAGTTCGCCAGTTAAATTTATGGTACATTATCCCGTGGCACAAATCACACTCCACAACATTACCTCAAGCGGCAGCGATTTAAAAAACATCACCTCTATCGACAAGAAAAATGTTGAAGATGTTTAGCAAGATGTTACAAATGATGATCTTGGTAACATCTCAACCATCAACTACCGTGCAGTGAAAACCAATTGATCCCAACTGCGGGACAACGATACTACCGGCAACGAACATCTGCATCTGATCATCAAGCCTAGCACCTACCACGTCAGCTACCCCGCAGCAACATTCCCACAACACATCGAGAAGAAGACATCGAGACAACGGGGTGTACATTAACAGCCAAACCATCATCAACAACAACAAGAACATCAATATCCACACCAAATCATCACCCACCTACACACAGATGACACCGAAGAAAGACAGCTACCGGTCATATTATTGTATTATTATTGTAATCAGTTTTTATTACAATTTTGGTTAATAATTAAGTGTATTGAAGTTGTTGTAATTATTACTAATAACTAATGAATATTGACGTAGCACATAAGATCTTCATGAAATGAAATACACTAACATACATAAGTAGACAATAAGCAAAATCAACCTAAACACACAACCACCCCCAATTCAACAAACAATAGATGTACAAGAAAAATTTAATATCGTTTTGCACGTTAGTAAATTTTTCTTCCCCCAGGGTGGAGGGATGTTGTATGTCGCGATCGCAATTTTCAGTTCCGGGAAATAAGAACTTTCAAGGCCAGTATTATTGTTTTTATAATAATACTCCGCGAGTGAGTCAAGGCCAAGTTCACATTAATGCAACCACAGCACTTTGCTTGGTAAGCCCGAAGCTTTAGTTTCATTTGTTTTAGTCAAGCTTTGGTTTAATGAACTTCGAAAGCTAAGGTAGCAACCAGAACACTTCGCATGGAATGGATTGTGGAAGCTGGCATTTAGTAGCGAGCTTCCAAACCCTAGAATCCATAGCGCATGGTGATTGTAGTGGATTGTGGAAGCTAGCTTTCATTAGCAAGCTTCCAAACCATTAAATCGCTTGGTTTGAAATAACCAACGATCAGAATCCACAGGCGGAAGAATTAAATTGAGAACGATTTTCTTCCGCGTATTGATTCTGCGAATATTACAATTTTTATATTGCGAAATAATGGAAATTGCGACACGCGCCAACAGCGACCCACTTTGGTTCGGTCGACGGGTACGTCGACCAAGCCAAAGTGGAAACAAGAAACAAATTCCAACGGGAGTCTAAAAATATTATCAGAACGACGCGGTCGTCTATTCTTAAAATCGCGTATCAAGTCGCGATTAAGCCTGTAAATAAAAGTTAAGTCAGTTTAAAATAAGTGTTAAAATTAAAGTTAGCGTTAGCACGGAAAGTGAGTGGAAAATAATAAAAGAAGATATAGTAAAAATCCTAACGCAAGGAGTTTTTATTTCAACTGAACCAGAAAGAAGACCACCCAAGAACGAAATACAACAGACTGAAGAATTCCTCTCGAGAAGGAAGAGAAGTTTCTTCAAGTCACCCTAATGAATTTAGGTATTCATATGGGAATACACCTTTTCTTTTTAAAAGACTAAATTCATTATTGCTTGGATACATTTGGTGGATTGTGTGGAAGTCTGACGCTGTTAAATTTGATGCCAGGTCATCCAAACTTGCGGCCATAAACCGGAAGGAATCTAAAAATCTTAGCTCAATTGTCTTTTTCTCGCTAACTCTGATATGCTTTGAAAGAGAAACGTATAACTCCTTGTTCATAGGAATCACATTTATATCCCCATCCATTAAATTTAATTCCTTGATGAACAAATGACAGTCATACCCTGAAAAATTATGCAAGAATATGGTGACAAAACTTGCAATTTGGAATAGGTTACAGCTGTTGTGTGCTGGACCCCTATAGTCGCCAGTAAGGTGACAATGATCCGCCACTCTGTCTGCACCCAATTCCAAATTGCAAATATGACAGTTTTTGCATTGACTCTGATGCATTGACTGCTGAGGTGTTAAGGAGGCCATCGGTTTTATAACACTCAAATACTTATAATATACATCTAAAATATCCCTAACTAAAAATTCTACGAATTTTGTGGGAGCATCCTCCCCCGAATAAATTACAAATCTACTTAACCTATTATCATAACTACAATGAATGTTATAGCTAAAGGCCACTGGTATATGCTTACTAACTAAATTATTACTATTACTACTACTATCTACACTACTTAAAATACATTCGAAGTCTGCATAGACAACGAATGGGACTAAGAGCTTACGCTCATGGTTCTTAAAAGCTATGGTCGCCCTATTCTGCTCGGGCATAACTGTGACGACCTTATTACAGTTATGCCTGCCCATAATGCTGCTATCGCTGGAGTACTGCAGGCAGCTGTTGCAGAAATGTGCTGCATGCTCATGGTGCGTCTGTTGGGAGCGTGCCAGTCTATTGACATAATGTAAAATAAAAGAGAAAAAGAAGAAATGTGTATAAGTATAATGCAATATATTCTTATAAACAAATTTTATTGGAAAACAGAAAGAAATTTAAAAAGAGAAATATTTATAGGATTTTCAATTTCCTCACGAGGTCGCTTCAAGCACGCTGTTGTTGCCTATCTTACTGCTTCTTAACCAGAGTATAAAAATCTACTTTCTCTTTTATATCTTTCTCTTATGTTCTAATTTCCGCTGTATTTCTTATATTCTTATACTTCAGCTTATTATTATTTCAGTATTTATTATTATTTATTATTGTTATGTTTGTTTATTTATTATTTTTATTTATTGTTTGTTAGTTTAAGTACATTCATGTTGCCCTGTTATTAATTGTGTACGCTGAGGCACTACAAAAGATTTCGATCTTAGTGTGCATTAATTGTATTGAAATAAATTGAAATTGAAATTGAAATTATTATTCTTAACCTACCTTGAAATATTTTTAATCCACACATAGTGGGATCGTTCCATGTCCTGAATAAGAAGCATGTTGACGTGATTTTTTTTTTCTGCGTTGGTGCTATAGTATGGGCCGACTATAGCACTAATATCTTCGTCAAACCCGAAAACATTGACACTTATATCGGCATTAATCCGTTCGAAGCGTTCAATGTCTTTGAGTGGTAGCGGAAATGCTAAACACCCAAAGTTTACAACCATTCCATTAGATAGACTTATCTCGCTATCTTCAATATTCCGAATGTTGTAATTTTGGGGCCTTTCTGCATTAATTTCGGTGGGGCTCAGCGCTGCAATCACTGCCCATTTAAAACAATAAACATCGGTGTTTTTGATGTTGATGCAGGCATGCTTCTTATTCAGGACTGCTGGTAGGGGGATATATGAGGAGCCCTTCAATGCCCTGTATTGGTTTATGTTCACTTCTAGATGAGATATCCGCGACAGGCTCCAGCCACTGTCTCGCTCTTGAAATTCGCTTATCTTGTTCCCTAAGCTAGCGAACATCTCATATAGGACTGGCATTATTTGCTCCTCCACCTGAACTATCGTCATCTTGGTCTGAAATGATTTCAAGTCCACAATCATTTCAGCGTGAGTCGTGATTTTAACAAACTCACAAAACATCTCCAAGTTGAACTTATACGACATGTGCTTTTCAAGGCTAATCTGTAGCTCTCGGCACATGTCGTCTTTTCCGTTCTGGAAAAATGTTTCCGGCACAAGGGTACCTTCATCCTTATTTTCATATATGAAAGATTCTATTCTTTCATTGAAGGTACCCTTTAAATGTTTCAAACTGCTGTTTGTGGATACACAGCAGTTTTTCTTGTGCCTGTTTGTCCTGGCGTGATAGGACCAATTCTTTGCAGCTACATTTTCCTTACATCCTGCGCAGTAGGATGTTGTAGTGCTTTGAATTGTCCTCAGTTCAGCTGAAGTACCAGCTCCCACGTTGCATTGCATTGTCTTTACGCACTTATGTGCTTGCAACATGTAATTGCGTTTAAACTTTATTTTGCAATCATTGCATTCTAAGAGTTTCTCCTCATGCATGGCCTTAGTGTGCCGAACTAAATTGTATTTTGCTGTGAAGCAAGTGCCACATATTTTGCATACGAATTGCATTTTTTAATTTGGATATATGTATATATATATACTCGTGTGTGTGCGAATTTCAATTCTAAAAATAAACAAAAAAAAAAAATAAAAAGCTAAGTAAATAAAAATATATAAATGAATATAAATATATTATAAACTATAATAATATACATACACATTATTTGAAAAAGGAAAAAAAGAGAAAAATTCGAATAAAATAACAACAAAAAATTCGAATTGAATTCGAAAATATTAAAATATTAAAAAAGGAAAAAGAAAAATAAATAAAAACAAACAATTTTTTAAAAATATACAAAAAGGAAAAATAATTAAACAAAAAATTAAAACAAAAAGAAATTTACAATATGTATTCGAAAATATCTTCGACAAATAGCTAAATTAATTAAATTAACTATTAAAAATATAAAAGTTTAAAAACCACGAAAAATGTTAAAAAAAAAAAAATATAAAAAGTAAAATTCTAAAAAAGTAACAAATATAACAGAAAAAATTTAAATAATATACTTCTAAAGATATTAAAATGAAAAATAATTAAAATAAACAATTTTAAAAAATATATAAAAACGAAAAATAATTAAAACAAACAATTTTTTACAAATATATAAAAAGGAAAAAAATTAATTACACAAAAAAATTAAGACAAAACAAATTTACAATATGTATTCGAAAATAAAATGGACAAATATATTAACTAAATTTACTATTAAAAATATAAAAAGTAAAATTCTAAAAAAGTAACAAATATAAAAGAAAACATTTAAATAATATACTTCTAAAGATATTAAAACGAAAAATATTTAAAACAAACAATTTTTAAAAATATATAAAAACGAAAAATAATTAAACAAAAATTAAAATTAAACAAAAATTATAAAATAACCAAAAAAACTATATATAAACAAAAAGTCAAAAAAAAGAAGAAAGAAATTGTATCGTACCCTGACAGAATCTGATTTTGTCAGGGGCTAGATAACAATACCTTTTTGTTATAGTGGCGGTTAGGTTCCACCAATGATTATGGCGATCAGATGTCAACCAAAGTGTGTTGGAACGGGCACCTTTCCGTACCCAGTTCCGCGAGAAAACGTTACTCACCAAGTGAATGTCGGATTCTGACTTGCTCCTGAAATGTAGCATCTATTTATACGAAAAAATCGTTCGCTAGATTCGAAAATGGAAATTATTTGTAAACACCTGCACACGTTGAACATTTTTTTTTCCCACGGAAAGGGAAAGGGACCCCAGAGTGTAATAAGTGCACCTTTGTTGAAGTGATACAACAATCACACACTCACATACAGCAGGAGGCCAGCGTACCCAAACCGATCACGCTGCATAGTGCAGCTGGCGATAAAAAAGGTTGATTTGGGTTGCTATAAATTAACAACAACAGCTTCGAGTATCCCATCCGTCCGCCTGTAGATTATCCCCTAAAAGGTCAACCGACCCGTAATTTACGACTTTATTTAAATGAAATTCCACAGAACTTCGGAGCCAGCTTCGGTTGCAGCTGGCGATCAAAGTGCCGATGTGAATCATCCCCTAAAATAAATAACAACATCAACAACCACATAGCAAAATTAAGAAAATCCAAAAAGAAAAAAATATTATAATTATAAATAAATAAATAAATAAATAAGTAAATAAATATATAAATAAATATATAAATATAAATAAATATATAAATAAATAAATATAAGTTATAAATTATAATAATATACATACATAACACTTGATCTTCAAATCTACTATCACACAGCAAGCGAATCATCCCCTAAAATAAATAACAACAACAACCACATAGCAAAACTTCTGACTTCTACAATAGCTTAGCACTTTACCGATATACCAAACACACATCATAAAAAGACTAAAAAGTATGCTACGCTTTTTGCTTCCCTATTTATTCCCACCAAAGATAAAATCACTTTTCATTCCTAGCACTGAGAAATTATCAAAAAAGACTAAAAAAGTATGCTACACTAAAAACTTCCCACTAACGCCATCTTCTTCGGTATAGCAAACGATCGGCATTCCTAAGTCTATATCACAGACACAAGCCTAAATGAACATTCCAAAGCACTTATCCACGATGGCCATCTGGTGGACGATAGCATAGTTACAAACCTATCGGCTATAAGGTAAAAAATTACCCGAGAAAACACCCTTAACCCCATATTTTTAGCAAAGACACAATCCTAAAGTACTAAAAAGGCAATAATTATTTAAAAAACCCCTAAAACTATACTTTTAGCAAGGACACAAAGCAAATTATAGCAAAGATACAACCCAATTTTTAGCAAAGATACACTCCTAAATTTTATTCCCACTTATTCCCACTTTTCCTTTGTACCAGACCCGCCATATAACCACTACTGAAGGTCGCAACAGATCACCGACCACTCTCCTTCGCGTTAGTACAGGCCTCTGATAAAGCTTCACCGCGTCAACAACGACAGCTTCAATACATCAGTCAATTTACCACCGACATTAAACATATATCAGGCAAGGAAAACATTGTGGCTGACGCGATGTCCAGAATTAACGTCATTAATCTACCTGCCTGTCTTTCAACACAGGAGATTGAAAAGGAGCAAAGCGAAGATGAGGAGTTGAAACATCTGTTGCAAATTCAACGTCATTACAATTAAAAAAAATCAGAATAGACACCCAGAACAAAGAAGTTTATTGTGACGTGTCAACGGGCTCGTTAAGGCCATACATTCCAAAAACATGTCTCATCCCAACGGTCGGGCCACTCAGAAACTTATCAACAAATATTACGTTTGGCCACACATGAATCGTGATACAGTTACATGGGCGCGTTCGTGTTTATCCTGTCAACGAAGTAAAATTCAGCGACATGCTAAGAATATTCGACAAGGCTAGTGTAGCTGAAATGCTATACGCTTCGACTGCCAGGAGAATATTTCATTGATGAAGATACAGGACCCGAGGCACAGAAATTCATCGAAAAGTTTCGTGAATTCATGCGAGAGGTACGGTCAGCCCCGTCCGCCCATCACAATAAAGCCCGTACCTTTACACATAAAACACTACATACCTGCACTCATGCATTCATTCGTGTAGATGAAGTGAAGAAGCCTCTCGAACAACCATATCGTGAACCATTTGAAGTAATGGAACGGTTTAACGATTTCGTTTTCAAAATAAACGTGGATGGCCACCCTACAACCATCTCTACCGAGCGACTTAAGCCCGCCTTTGTCGAACTAAAGACGTCATTCATATCCACGGAGCAGGAAAGCTCACTAACAGACCGCAGTGAAGAATCCTCAGCATCCAGCAGTTACAGGTGGCCTGCAAAACCGCGTACTTACGTCGGTAAACAATGCAACGAATCCGTGACTCCTCAGTAAAATTCAAGTCGCTCCTGGGGGACTACTGTGGCAACCCTGTACGGAAGACAGCAAGTTTCGAGAATGACAGCTTTGACAACAACGAGCAATTAATTATAGAAGCCTGACATCGACACACGTGCTTTACGAATCTTTTCATTTTATTAGTTTTAATTTAATAAAATCTAATTAAGCTTCCTCAGTTGTTTCTGTACTTTTCACACAACAACCGCCATCTATACGTCAGGTCGGGTACTTCTGGCACTACCCTCGTATTATTATTAATTTTATTTGAATTTATTATAAGTTATATTTGATTTTGACGATGATGATGAAGAGCTATTCCACTCCTTGTCAGATTTGAATGGATTTTACACCAATACTTACATCTTCTTTGCATACATCTTCTGCATACATCTTCTTTGATGATGAAGGCACTGCTGATGCTATAGATGTTGAGGGTGTTGGTGTTGCTACTGATGATGATGACGGTGTTGGTGTTGCTACTGACGATGAAGTTGCGCTGGGTATTTTCTGGACTAAATTTTTTTGTCGACGCATGTTATCTAGTCGTCGAAAATGTTGATGACGTTCCTCGCACTGGAATAGCAAATTTTCATGTTTCCCTCTTATATGCCTTTTGAGGCTGCACTTTGCAGCGAAAGCTTGGTTGCAAACATTGCATATGAAGCTCTTCTTTTTTTTTTTGTTAAAAATATTTCACTTGCTTTGCTTTTTAAATAGTATATTCAACTTTTTTCACTTTACTTTCCCCGAATTTTCACTTGATTGTAAATAATAAATAATATTGTTCAATTGTTGTTAAATTTGTTTATGTTTTATTAACTTTTTAAATAGTATATTTAACTTTTTTTAGTTTTACTTTTTTTCAGAATTTACACTTAATTTTAAATAATATTGTTCGGTTTCTTTTAATTGTTGTTGAATTTGTTAATATTTTAATCAGTTTTTTAAATACTATATTTAACTTTTTCACTTTACTTTTTTCGGAAAAAATTAGCAAGATGAACTATTAGAACACTTTTCTTTTAGTAAAAATTAGATCTTTACTCTTTGGCGACACTTTTACAATTGATTCTTTATACTCGCTGGAGCTAATTTTATGCTCACAGATCGAGTTGCAGAGACCCCAACCACAATAAATTATTTGGCTATTAAAACTTTATGGTTTTCTATTTTTACCATTAAAGTTAAAACAGCAACCACTCTATATCCAGCCATCTGCATCCATTCAAAGTTCAATATACAAACAAATTTGTCCATATTCTAAACGACCAGTGGCGTTTGTTTACATTATGATTCTGTTTTTTTACATTATGATTCTGAAAATTTCTAAAAGTCCCTTGAGAAAGGAAAAAGAACAACAACGACATAGCAAAACTACTGGCTGGGTAGCCAGATGTATTTGCATCCACCACCCATCTGTACCGAACATAAACAATACTCCTATTAAAAAACATTTTGAGTATCTCTATATTCTCCAGCCGTTTATTCCCATTATGATTCTAATTTACGACTTTTTATTCTGAGAAATATTTGTAAACAGAAAGTACCGAAAATGTCAACTCCAATTCCGAGATTGAAATAATTGTATTAATATATATGTATGTACATACAATAAGTGTGGTCGCGAGGCAATCGACCAATTGAAATACCCATAACTCATTTACTAAATCCACAACAACCACATAGCAAAATGACGAAAAGCAATCAAATAAAAGCAATAAAAAATATTTTCCAACAACAACGCCTATTCAGAACAACAACAACAACAACAACAATCTCAAGTACCACAAACGATACACAAGCAGTCAGGGATCAAGGCAGAGAGGCACGCACCACACTCACAACAGTCAGCACGCCGAGCTATGTATGTCCGTCTTGCCACGCCCACTTTTGGTCCGCCCCACTTACTGTTATGCCCTTCCTCTACGTTGTTCCAGAACCTCACGCGCACAAAACCTCACGTTCCTCACGCAGGCAACCACATGAACCACACGCCAGGCAAAGAACCTCACGCGTCGCAGTCGCTACATTGGCGCAGAACCCGCCTATGCACACTACTCGGTGGGATCTTCCATAAATGCTAGCTTTACAACGAATCGTCCATCGCTGTGCGATTCATGTGATGATGAAAATGAGTGTCACATTGTTTTTCTGATTCAGTTTGGTTATGAAATGCTTCAATGATGTCTTCTAATTCCGAAAACTTAATTACGATTTCGTTGAATAACTCTTCGTCTGTGCTGAATATACCGCATTTTGATCGGTTTTCGCCACGTTTCTAAATACAATCCATCCCAGCACTGCATTTTGAAGTGTAGGAAGTTCGTCGGCGAATCTGAATTTTTTGTCCGACTGACATTGAAGATGAAATTCATCTCCAACACATTAATCATAGCTTGGCGGGGAAAATCAGGATCAGCAAGTTAGCAAGTTTAATATTCTCTGGAATGGACCATTCAGAAATGTCTACAATTTTTGTCCTTACTTTATTATACCCTACACCTTAAGGTAAGGGTATATTCACTTTGTAACGAAATGTGTAACGCATAGAAATAGAGACGATAGGTATAGAAAAGTGAAGTGAAAAGTGAAAAGCATTTTTGAACATTGCTTCTTGTGGTGAGCAGGTTGGTATTGAAAATGTGCAAAATCGGTCCACGACCACGCCTATTTTTTATTAAAAATGTGATATCAGCGTTCATTTTTGAGCTATTACAACAAAATTCCATTCCTGGGTATAGAGTAGCATTATCCGTTAATATGCCAAATATGGGCGTGATCCGCCCACTTTTAGGTTACACAGGCAAAAGAGGGTTATATTGTTAAATATATGTATAAACTTCCTGAATAAAACTTTAGATAACAACTTGTTTTTCAAAAAAACATTATTACATCAAAACTGGGTGCGGTCCGCCCACTTTTACACTACATATACAGTATAGCAGTATGAAAACAAGTTTATTACCACGGAAATAAAGTTTAAATGAACACAATTATAAAACAACTAAGCTAGTTATTTTGTTTTGAAAAAGGTAATGACCACGCCTACTATTTATACAGAGGCGTAGCTAGGACTCATGGAACCCGGGACGGTTAATCAACTTGCAGCCCCAAAAATTCCTAGAATTCAATAAGTCACTACTTGATTTCCACAACTGCCGCCCAGAGTGGACCGCCACCCCCGCCACACCCTAGCTTAGGCACTTTTTTCAAAACTTTTAAAAAAGGTGTAGGGTATCTAAGATTCGGCCAGGCCGAATATAACTTTCTTACTGGTTTTTCTTATTTGACAATTGAACAATCTTACAATTTCTTTTTATTTTCTAATAATAGCCTTAAGTAACTAATCAAACGAATACAATATAAAATCGTCTATAAGGTTAAGAAAGATCCTCCAGTCCGGCGTCGACTCTGGCGATGTGGTTGTGTATTTGCTATACTGTGGTCATTGAAATGTTGTCTAGGGTGCTTTTCTCAAACTTTTGAGAGTGAGTGTACATTTGGATTGAACATGTAGGTTTGTGTCTTTGCTGAAAGTATGGTTTTAGGGGTGTTTTAGGGTGGTTTTTGCATGTTTAGACCTATAGGATTGCGTCTTTGGTCCACCAGATGGCGATAGTGGATAAGTGCTGTGGCAGCACCTACCAGCACCTAACCTCAACGACGAAGTACAACAACAGCTACAGCACTGATTGAGGATGGCATTGAGGCATTACGAAACGCACATTCTCCAGCGGCTCCACATGCTAATTGGCGTCAAATGCAAGCAACGCCGTTCAACCGAGAAAACCCACACCTCTGGTTTGCTCAACTGGAGCGAGCGTTCAGGCTGAGTAATATTACGGATGACATTGACAAGTTCGATTGGGTGACAGTTCATCTCGAGCAGGACACATTAGCTTCCGTCGAAGATCTTGTGTTGCAACCGCCCACATGTGAACAGTTTAGCACTCTCAAAACAAGATTACTTGCAAGATTCGCTGAATCATCAAAGAGCAAGCTGCGACGGTTGCTGCGAGGCGGAAAAGTGGCTGGGATTAAACCGCGAGTCCATTCGTCCTTTTTTGGCAGTTTTGAAAGAGGAGAACCTTGACCAGTTGGAGAGGACCGCGGACCAGATGTTAGAGGCAAATACCACAAACTCGATTTGCTTGTTGAATAGACAGGCTTGTTAGCTCCTTCAACATCAGCCAACGCAATTTCAGACATGTCAGCGACAGAGATTGCTACTTCGCTACAATCGCTTTGCGACTCAATTGAAGAAATAATATTGGTTTTTTTTCGAGAAAGCCAAACAAAACTGAAATACGCTACAGTACGTATGATAGAGAGCTCCTTGCCATCTACGATGCCATACATCATTTTAAACATATGTTAGAAACACGAGTTTTTGTCATTAAAACAGACCACAAACCATTAATATATGCCTTCAATCAAAAAGCAGAGAAGGCTTCGCCTCGCCAATTGAAACACTTGGATTACATATCCCAATTTTCCACCGCAATTGTTCACGTTTCCGGTGCTGATAATACAGTTGCTGATGCATTGTCGCGTCTTAACGCAATATCAATGCCGACTACCATAAATATCACGGCACTTTCTGAAGCACAGGCCGAAGATGAGGAACTAATACCACTAATGGAGGGAAGCACGTCCTTTAAACTTCAAGCATTCACTTTTGAAGACAAAATCCTCCAGTGCGACGTGTCAACTGAACACGTACGTCCTTAAGTACCCAAGAAGTTACGCTATAATGTTTTCGCTTCGATTCATGGTTTGTCACATCCGAGTGGTAGAGCGACGTTATATCAACTTCGGAAAAAATATGTTTGGCCATCGATTCGAAAGGATATTTTAGCATGGTCAAGAGCCTGTTTACCCTGTCAACGTGCCAAGATACACAAGTACAACCATCTATCTCCGGAGAAAATCAACATTCCTGATAATCGCTTCGATCACGTCCACCTCGACATTGTTGTCATGCCACTGAGCAATGGATTTCGCTTTGCTTAATAATGATTGATCGATTTTCGCGTTGGCCAGAGGCTGTTCCTCTTAAGGACATGTTAGCTGAATCTGTGGTCAAAGCATTCTGGTCTGGTTGGATTACCAGATTTGGTTGTCCTAAAACCGTCACCACTGACCAGGGCACTCAATTTGAGTCAGCGTTTTTCAAATCGCTAGCAAAGTTGGTTGGTTTTCAACATATACACACGACAGCTTATCACCCCCAGTTAAATGGGATGATAGAGCGGTGGCATCGCTCCCTCAAGTCGGCTTTGATGTACGATCCCTCAACTCCATGGACGGAACTATTACCGACGGCATTACTAGGCTTACGGACTTGTTACAAGGAAGATTTGAGAGCATCGACAACCGACATGTTATATGGTGGCCCAATAAGATTATCGAACGAATTTGCTGAAGACATTGACAAGCCCACCGAACATCATATATTTCTTGATAAGCTTAGAAAACATATGCGCCACATACGTCCATCGTCTGCTGCTCATCACACCAAGGAAAGCATGTTCGTCCTGAAAAACTTACATGACTGTTCGCACGTACTTTTACGAACAGATGTAGTTCGCCAACCATTAGAGCCACAGGGCCATACGAAGTTGTCGATCGCCCAACGGACAGGGTATTTACTCTAAAAATCAACGATAAAAACGTGGCGGTATCAACTGACGGGCTGAAACCAGTTTTTATGATTAAAAGCGAGACAGCAACTAACTCTGAAGATAAAGCCAAGAAATTTCACCGGACTTATGAGAGGAAACATGGGGAGCAAATCACTCAATCGTGACCTTGTCACTAAAAGGGGAATACTGTGGCAGCACTGGTAGCCACCTACCGGCAACTAGCAGATGACATTAGAATTCCTTTACTCTTTCTAGCTGGCTGCAGCTCGGACTGTCAGAGCAGAATACAAAATAATCATTACTGTAATAATTAGTGCATGTATAAAATTAATAAATATAAATAACATTAAAGTGCTTTGAAATGTTCATGTAGACTTGTGTGTGCATGTGATACACAAAAATATGACGTGGATCGCTTTATTTTAAGAATTAATGCTATTGTATTCTGGATTGAATAAAATCTAAACCAAATATAAAATTATGTCCAAATAAAAAGAATTACATATTTAAAAAGTTATTATATATTTATTTAATATATGAACCGGGGTACCGGTTAATTCGTGCGGTTTTCTAACAGATGGCGTAACTTGACATTTATTCCAGTGATTCACCTTTCCAAATATGTGTTGGAAAGCTACTGTCATATAGTTTCAGAATCAGTATGTGTCATTTAGCTGAAGCGTAAACAACAATCTTTTTTTTTACTCTGAAAATGTCGAATTTCGTGCCGAATAAAGTGTTTTTGCGGGGAGTACTTCTTCATTACTTCAATATGAAGAAAAAGGATGCCGAAAGTCATCGTATTTTGGTGGAAGTGTATGCTGTGCATGCTCTAGCTGAGCGTACGTGCCATAAGTGGTATGCACGGTTTAAAAGTGGCAATTTTGTCTTGGAGGACGATGAACGGCCCGGACAGCCAAAAAAGTTTAAACATTACGAATTGGAGACATTGCTTGACCAAGATTCATCCCAAACGCAAGAAGAACTTGCGAAATCACTTGGCGTCGCTCAACAAACCATTTTCGATCGTCTAAAAGCAATGGGAATGATCCGGAAGGACGTTTCTTCGGTTAAAATCTTCCATTGTAAATAGAGGAAATTCTGATGTGATGTTTTGTGTCATTTTGCTTTCATGTTCCTGACTGAAATTAAGAGCTATTATGCGGATTGTTTCAAATATGTACAATAACTTAATTTACATAGTCGAGGTCGATATTATTTATAAATCTTACATTTGAGTAGAAAACAAGGGAAACAGAATATTTAAAAATTGGGTGCTGTGTTTTGAAAAGTTGGGTAGTTAAAAGATTCCAAATGTTTTGTGATGAAAACTCCTTCTGATTTCTTGTTAACTTCCTCGGATTTATTTCATTATTTCTTTTATCAATCTTGGCTTAATGCGACTTAGTCGATCTACGTACAGTACTAGACTCCGGTTAGAATTTTTTCTTGTTTCTACGTTGGCTCGGTTGACGCACCCGTCGACCGTGAACCACAACCTCAGCTGCTGCGTGAACAATTTAAAGATGAAGCTCCGATGATAGTTTTGGATGTAACACATCAGAACGAATCGATAAAAATTGGATATTAGAATTGAATGCAATACATTGAAGAACATTCCGGTTGGGACTTCTGCATTAGAGAGCTGCACAAGATGTCTTGAAATGCACATCAAGACACAACAAAAATTTGGAGCATTGCACCGCTTGCTTATTTTGCTTTCGAATCAAGACATTGACTGCCGAAAGCGTGCTGATAGCAAAGCACAACAAAGGCAATAGTATTCATTGCCATTCGTTGCTGTTTTGAACGAAAAGGCAATGCATGGCAACGAATGACAATTGATAACGCATGGCAATGTAAGGCAACGAATGGTGTTATTACATAATTTAATAATAATTTATATTTAAATAGCGTAAAAACATGAGTCAGACTTAACTTAACATTTTTGTTAATGCGCATGTTGCCCGATCACATAAAATAATGTATCGTTCGGCGCATCGTTGCCGACATCATAGCAGTATTGTTATTTTCAATTACTTGTTGCCTTCCTCAAGGCACTATTGCCTTTTCTGCTCACAATTCAAGCTATATTGCTTTCACAGAAAATCAAAGCAACACACTGTCTTGTTCAAAGCAGGTAGACGGCAAGGCAGTCACGGCTTGTACGGGTAGTTGCCTTAATTCGTTCGTGTCAAATCGTACACGTACACAATTTGTACACGACAGGCTTAATACCTATAGCAATTCAAGACATCTTGTGCAGCTCTCTATTCTGCATATGCTCATCTATGATGGAATTTTGTATGGGCATTTTTTTACACAACCTATGAAAGTTTCCGCAACTATTTTGGTGTGAAAATAGTGTGCATAATTTTATGCAAATGCAACACCATAATAGATACCATAATCTTTTCCCAAACACTGTAATAAAAGCAAATAGTTTACAGCAGAACTTTCAATTAATTTAAGAATTTTTGTTTTTTCACTACTTTCATTTTGTTTTTTCACTGCATCTTTATTAATTTCTTGTCGAAACAGCTAATCAATACCACAGAATAAATAGTATACAGAAGTCGCATCTCGGCCTTTGATGCTTTTTCGCTTTATGGTGCGGTCGGAACAATTGAGGGGAGATCAAATAACGAGAGAGCAAACGTGAACAAAGAGAAGCAACGAGAGAGCAAGCATAAAACGTTTATGCGTGCGTACATCTGTTTTGCTAGACTGCGTCGTGAACAAAGACTACAAGGCTGGAAACTCTTTTTTCGCTTTGAATGTGTTGGTGAAATCAGGCTTGGGTGTCGTAGATTACAAAAACAAAACAGTACAGTATTAACAGGAGTTACTGGTTAATTGTAGTGCTCTAGTAAAAAATTACTAGAGAAAAATTAAATATTGCCGGCACTTTGATTCAACAGCGGCGGTATTTCATTTCGAAAGAAAATTTTACTGTCATTATACACAAAATAGGGCATTTCGAAAGTATCTCCCAATTCCTGTTAGAGGACATTTGGTTACAAGTTACAACTTTAACTATGATGCCAAAACTGTTCAAAAATGTTAAATTTCGTAAAATGATCTTTTTTAGTATATTGGCAGAAAGTCCATTTTTGGAAACAAAATAATTAAATGTAAGCGCCCAGTTGGAAAACATTGATTGGTTTGTCCCTTCAACCGCATTTTTCTCAAACCCATCCACTAAATCTAGTTTGGAATTGTATCGCAATTCCCTTCTAATCGCCATTTCATCCATCAGCAGAATCATATGATTCTTTTCGTACTGGTTCAAATCCCAAGCACTTCTTTTTTATTAACTCCAACTTATGGTACGGGCGGAAGAGCTGAGGGGAAGATCAAAAAACATGTGAAGCTTCGAGAGAGCTTGTTTTGCGAAAGAAATCTCTTTCTGAGGTACACTGAGAAGATGGAAGCACGGGCGGCGCACCAATAAAAAAAAGGAAAAATAACCATAAACATTAATGGGAATGTTATTGTAGTTAATATTGATCAACAAATCAGACATTGTGTTTCGCCTAAATTATTTTCAAAAAACAAAAAGTGATTCTCCCATTCCTTATTAAATATTTTTCACAGTGCATACATAAAAAAGCGAAGTACGATGTTGCTTGCTTGAAGTTTGTACGTCGACTGACTGCTCTTTATAGGAACGATCGCTAATGTCGGTGTGAAAAATGGACGAGTGCTGTCGTGTATATGTGAATAGCCGAGAGAAAAACGATTGCACGATTACTCTCTGTTCAATAGGGCAAAGACTACAAGACTGGAAACTCCTCTTATTTCGTGAGAGAGCTCAAAAAAATGTCCGTCCGCGTGTTCACATACAGTGTATGTGAATTTTATGGTGAAATTGTCGACTTGTTACAAGCTAAAACAGGCTATCACAAAGCATGATATCTGAAAAGGTAAACCGTTTTGTTTTGTTACCACACCACCACAAAATAATGGGGTGAGTTAGTGGCAGGGATACCAATGACACAACTTTATTACTAATTATTTTTTTGGTTTTTAAGTAAACATTAATAGAAAAACTACTTTCCATTTATAAGTTCTCGAGGTTTTGACGATTTCTAAGCTGTTTGGAAATATTAAAAATTAATGTAAACTTATTTATTTTTGTAATTTTTCATTTCTCTTTTATTTAAATTATGATGTGTTAACACAAATAAATTTACAATTCATATATTTAAATTAAAATTAATTAAACATAAACAAATTCTCAATTCATGCATTTAAAATTAAATTCGTTTAAATTAAAGACCAAAAGAACTAAAATCACAATTCAGTAAATATTAAACTAAATCACAGATCAATATTCAACAAAACATGTTGAATACGTTGGCATCTCTTTCGGCTAAAAATACGCGTGGTAGGTTAAAAACAGCTGAATAAATTTGTGAAATGAGTAATTTTTATGAATTTTAACTTCGTTTTACTTGCAAAATATTCAATATTGTGCAATTATAAGACTTAAAAAAGGTTTCATGTACATTTCTAGAAGCGTGCGTTGCTTTTAAAACTGGCTCCTTGGTCTTTTTTACGTATTTGAAAAATCATATTTCTGGCTTATTGTTGTGAAGAAGAACAAGAGTTGCATTCCTCTCTCAAAATATTTTGTAAACAAATTCCCGGACTGTCAAAATTCGTTCCCGAACTGTCAAAATTACATGCGTTTTGTTTTTGTAATCTACACACCCAAGCCTGATTTCACCAACACATCAAAGCGAAAAAAGAGTTTCCAGTCTTGTAGTCTTTGCAATAGGGTGCCAATATTGGAACCCTAGAACAAAATTTGCTTTGTATGAGATGCAACTTCTGTATACTATTTATTCTGTGTCAATACACAACTTGCATGCAACTATTTTTAGGTGCGTTCATAATACGCGGCAAGTAAATTAATAGAGTTACACAAAGTGTAATTTTATATGATTTCATGAATCCCCTTAATATCTTTGAATATACGCCAGTCACCCGTGATATTTAAAAAATTATCTAATGCAAGCCATACACGTTACAACCGTTGGTATAACATGGTTAGCAATCAAGTTGTGTGTTTTGCCCACAAACGATACAACCTCTTTGTACAACTTCATTTTGCAAACAATTTATTTTGAGTTAAGATGACGTCTGATGTTATTGTGTGCGCAATAATCGACGAAGTGTTGGAGCAAGAAGAAGAAGAACGTGAAAAAGGGCTAGAAAAAAGAGAAAGTGGTCAAAGGAGTGGCTTTGTGTTGTTTACTTGGCAATTAAACTCCCGAAGCTTGCCCACACACGTGCTTCTCCCGCAAAGTCAAAATGAGAATGAAGTACCAAATCGCATGGCCAGCCCACAAACGTTACAACCGACTTGTACAACTTGCCAAAAAATCCAAAAATTTTGATTTTTCGTACAACCGAAACACAACTTCATACAACAAGCCCACAAACGTTACAATCTTGTATACAACCTGCTCAAGTTGTACCAACGGTTGTAACGTGTATGGCCTGCTTAAGTTGTTTTAGTCCTAACATTATACCAAAGACAATATAATACAAAGATGTCTCACTCCATACAAAATAACCGAGCAGCTAAAATTCAATTGGGATTTTCGGAAAATCCCATCTGAAGCTTTGGGAGAGTAAAATGAACACATTGTGAGAGCGAGAGATCAGGTTGTGAGAGTAAGAGATCAAGATGTGAGAGTAAAAGCTGCAGCATGCAAGAAAGTGAGCACAAAAGAGAGCGCGTTTGCTACAAAGGAGTGTAAAGAATCAATGCTGTTGCCATCAGAAAGTAGAACATCTTATTTTAATTATAACAACAAAGAGTGGTGGCATAACAAACTTTCAGAGGCCCTATATCAGTAGAAACAAATAATAAAAAATCAAATCTTCAAATATTAAATGACATTTATTCATGATTCAGTATTTGAAGTTTTGATTTTTTTGATTGTTTGTTTTTAAAATTCGTCCAAGAACAATGCTTACGGAGTAATATGGTTATCAAACGATCTAAAACACTAAGTCTGTGAGAATAACATTCATTACTTTCCTCAAACCAATGCGCATTTGGACTTTGGTTTGTACAATGAATACATTGTTGTATTATATAATTCCTTATTTTTTTTATATTTTTGCGTTCTTTAAAAATATTTTCAAAGATTTTAATATGTATTTTACATACTTAAAAAAAAATGTTTGATGGTGCACACAAACTTCCAAAATCAGATTGCAAACGATAATTTTTTTTATGAATAAAAATTTCAGATGGGTAATTTAATATTTCATCTGATTTAATAGAAATTATTTTGCAGCGTTCACAGGCGATACGCCGCGCTATATAACCAACAAAGTACCTACTTGATGTAAGTTCTGAGTTAACTTTGTCATTTTGGTAGCATTTCCCGACTCTAATTCAAAAATCTCCCTTATGACGTCGAACTGGCATCGGCCATCAGGAGTTTCAAAACTAGCCTTAAGAAAGGCATTTCTAATCGATTTAAATAAATGGGGTGGATCAAATAAAAGATATATCTTTAAACCTTCATTTAAAATATATGGCTGATCTTTGGATGCGCCTAGCAGTTTATAGCATTTACGATTGTTTGGACCTTGATCACACGTAATGGCGCGTACTCTTAGTAGCATTTCGTTCGCAATCTTTATGTTTTGCAATATAAACTTTTTCAAAGTATTACTTTTAATAGAGGTCTCCGTTACATAATAGTTTAAAACAAATTTCCAATTAGAAAATAATCCCCTTATCATAAAAACACAAATTTGACCTCCTACATTATTTGTTCGCTTAAAACCTAATTCTTCTAGTCCATCTACAACATCTGCAGATATATTATACGTCAAATTTTTTCGAATTGCAATTTCGTCGAACATTAAATCCTCCCTCTCACTAGGACTCATTTTATTTACTGCATTTTTAATTGCTTCATATATGCATGCATTGTTTCCGGTTTGTAATTTTTTAATTTTGTTCCATCTATGCAAAGAGGATATACTTGGAAGGTTTAAATTTAAAATATCGCGCAAAAACAAATAAGTCGAAGTCGACCTGTAGTATATGGTCTGCGCAAATGATCTTTCCTGGGCATTCCAGGATGCATTCGTTTTCCGATTAGGTTTTAAGAGCATTCTGGTGAAAATCTTTTCATTTTGTGTTATATCCATATTTTTTAGGCTATCAATAATTGGTTTTTTAGAAGACTCTTCCTGTGATTTCTTACTTCGTACTGCAATATTTCTAAGTTTTAAGTTTTCTCTTTTCAATGAAGTGATTTTTTCCTTCATTCTTTCAGTTTTTTTTTTCAAATCAGAGTTATGACGTTGATAATATTTAATGTTTTCTAAATATTTTTTACAATGAATGCAAAGTGACTCAGGTGACGATGATCTTTTTCGTTTTCGAGAAGGCGACTTTAGCTCTGTTAGATCAATATCATTACTATCTATTGTATCATTATCAGGAAGTGCATCATCTTTCTCTAAATAAAATTGGGGGATCGATCCAGCTTTTAAATATCTTTTCCCAATTAAATTTGGAGAAAAATGTCTTTCGCATAAATATAACGTAGAAGAATTACTAACAAATTCTTCAGATAGTTTACATTTATGCACCCATTGCTCAAATAAAGGCGAATTATAGTCAGGAAATTTGAATAATCGCGTGTCAGGGAACTGTCGTTTTGATCTACTGCAATGCAATAAGCAGCATTTGGAGCCGCATTTGCGAACTATTTTTCCAGTCATTTTTAAAACGGACAGAAATATCTATGAATAAAAATGCTCAGAAGTTAGAACTAAATTAACTATTATATTATAAATAATAAATAAATTGCCAAATTATCCAAATAAAAATCCAAAATCAGTATCAAAAATAGTAGCCAAAGTCACAATTCAATCAAGTCACAAAAAGCGGAATAAAAATATCAATAATCACGAGGAAAACGAACTGAGCTCATCAACAGCTAAAACATCAGTGAACATAAAAACACAAAAAAATCTGTTTCTAGTTCGGTAAAGAACGCTGTTGTCGTCATTCATAAACTTGTTGTTGTCGGGCGAGCGGAATTTTTGCACATTCGTACAAACTCTAAAAATTTATTTTACAAAAACAAACATTCGCTTCTCTCTCACATCGTTTGTGTTTACTGTGTTTTGAGCGCGAATTATATTTTTATGTACCCATGCAAAAGGCGAAAGAGAATGTGCGTCGCATCTCAACAAAATTGAAAGCTCTCTCAAAAGCACAAAAGCTATCAGATCAGCACAAAATTTTTTTGAAATTTTTCATTGTACTGAGTGAGACATCTTTGTATTATATTGTCTTTGATTATACACTCTTTTCTTCATTCTGTGTGATGTCATGCATACACTGAAAATTGTACCTTAAAATTTATTAGATCTAAGATTTTTAGATCTATTATTATCTATTTAGATATTATATAGATTTATTAGATCTAGATTTTATTAGCATCCATTTCTGAAATAAAAGAAACATATTAAAATTTAAATATCTATCAAATCCGCAACAGCAAACTAAAGATTATTCCCCTAGCTTTACATCTTTGGCCTTCTCTGTTTCTGTTTAGTCAACAATATCAAGGGCAACATCAATAACAAGATAAAATACATTTTTAACCGCAGACCTACAAATTAGAGAATTTGTATTTATTATTAAATACTATTCTTTAACATTATTCTTCCTTTATTGTCATCTTTCATCATATCCAGAACCTTTTCATTTTTCTGTGGTATATGGGAAGAATTGTCGGAGGAATTTTCGAAAGTATCGAATTTCGTATCGATACCCGAATATCAACATCAAAACCATCACACCGGTTTCATAAAAATTATACATTTTGCACTTTGACAATTCCAGTCGAAGAATCGTTTTTCACCGAGGAATCGAATCCCAAAATATTTTTGGGGGCGTGGCTTCCGTGTAGAAGATATGAGCGCTTGAATTGCGGAAATGCAGAATCTTTGGCGAGCGATAAGTCTCAAACTATTAGTCCTATAGAGAAGGTTAAATATATTTATATTTTAGGTACGATATTGTCAATTGTTTAGGAAATTTTTAGTTTTAAGAAAAAAATGGTGGAGGTGCTATTATAAAACCTTTCCCCTACATCTTATATAACAATTAAGGTATGTATTAAAATCAATAATCTTAAAGCCCATGATTTTCTCTTTTCAACGATATATAATATGTTGGAGGTGCTCCAGTAATTCCAACCACACTCACTGAAATATACAAAATTAACGTTTTACCAAAGACAATATAATACAAAGATGTCTCACTCGGTACGTTGAAAAATATCAAAAAATTTTGTTCTGATCTGATCAAAAGCTTTTGTGCTTTTGAGAAAGAGCTTTCAATTTTGTTGAGATGCGACGCACATTCTCTCTCGCCTTTTGCATGGGTACATAAATATTTAATTCGCGCTCAAAACACAGTGAACACAAGCGGTGCGAGAGAGAAGCGAATGTTTGTTTTTGTAAAATAAATTTTTAGAGTTTGTACGAATGTGCAAGAATACCGCTTGCTCGCCCGACAACAACAAGTATATGAATGACGATAACAGCGTTCTTTACCGAACCAGAAACGAGATTTTTTGTGTTTTTATTTTTACTGATGTTTGAGCTCCTTTTTGTGACTTGATTGATTTTGATTTTGGTTACTATTTTTGATACTGATTTTAGTTTTTTATTTGGATAATTTGGCAATTTATTTATTATTTATATTATAATCGGTAATTTGTAATTAATAATAATTAATTAATAATATATTATAAGACAATGTATACATTGTACAAAACAAAGTCCGAATGCGCATCGGTTTGAGGAAAATAATGAATGTTGTTCTCACAGATTTAGTGTTTTAGATCGTTTGATAACCATATTACACCGTAAGCATCGTTCTTGGTCATATTTTAAAAACAAACAATCAAAAAAATCAAAACTTCAAATACTGAATCATAAATAAATGTCATTTAATATTTGAAGATTACATTTTTTATTGTTGTTTCTACTGATATAGGGCCTCTAAAAGTTTGTTATGCCACCACCCTTTGTTGTTATAATTAAAATAAGATGTTCTACATTCTGATGGCAACTGCTTTGATTCTTTACACTCATTTGTAGCAAACGCGCTCTCTTTTGTACTCACTTTCTTGCAAGTTGCAGCTCTTACTCTCACAACTTGATCTATTACTCTCACAACTTGATCTCTCGCTCTCACAATATGTTAATTTTACTCTCCCAAAGCTTCAGATGGGATTTTCCGAAAATCCCAATTGAATTTTAGCTGCTCGGTTGTTTTGTATGGAGTGAGACATCTTTGTATTATATTGTCTTTGGTTTTACAGACCCCAAAATTTCCGTTTTTTAGCATTAACGTTTTTAGCATAACGTTTTTAGCATTCGTTTAACATACTGAGGGTTATAATCAAAAGGTGCCCCAAAATTGGTCACAAAACCCTATTCTGTTTCGTAGTCGGTGTTTGACATACTGAGGGTTATAATCGAAATGCGCGGCCGTAGGCCGGAGGACGCATACACGCCCTAAAATTGGCCACAACACACCATTCTGTTACAATTCCCCTCTCGTGAGGGGACAGATCACTAAACGGACGGGGACGACAGCGACGAGGACTATGAAATTCTACCAAACGAATAAATTCCTACTTAATAAATAATAATTAATAAAAAAGAACACATCATGAAATTCACATAAAACACTGTTTTGAAATAATCATCCCTTCTGAATTTACGAACTCTAACGATAAGTATGACATTATATATCGCTGAAAAGCGAAAATTATGGGTTTTATAAATAGTGTTTTTAATATATACCTTAATTATCATATAAGATAGAGGGGGAGGTTTTATAATGGCACCACCACAATTTTTTTCTTAAAACTCAAATATCTTCCAAACCGTAACATTGGTGGTAAAATGGTGTACTAAGGAAATGAGGGGCATGGCAATACCTTTCGTTTGACACCTCGATCATTAGTGAACCTTTCCTACATTTATTTATTTCGGAATAATAAACCTTTAAATAGGTGACCTTTCGCGACATTCAAACGCCGATAACACCCAAACTAATGGCACGCCCCCCAAAACAGGGCGGCTTTTTTTACCATTATAATGGTCCCAAATAACGTTAAAAAAAGTATCAAAAAAATCGGGGCAAAACCGCTAACGTGAAATTGCTCTCAATTCCAATACAACAAACCCCAAGTAAATTGGTTTATTATAGACTGATCGAGCTCTACTCATTTTAATCACCACCATATCTTCAGTGAAGTATGATACACACTATGAAAATTGGACTTAGCAATCAATGCGCGAGCTCCTAAACATCTTCCTTTACTTTTCCATTCAGTTGCAATTTTTGCGTCTTTCCTCTTATAAACATTTTTCTTTTCGTCATTTTTATAAACATCGTCTTCCCATATATGGAAGACGATTATTTCCATACGGAAGACGATCCCATTATTCAATTATTTAAAAAAATTCTTCTCAAAATTATTTTTAGCCAAGGTTCTGTGATAAGTGTTGAGATCAATGTACTGTTTTAACCAACACGACTGTTTATATTTTATGACTGTATGAATTTTCACAAGTTTTAAATCATTGAAGATTCTGTTAATGAATATCAGTTTTGAACTGTTACCTATTCAAACGACCAAATTTTTTTTGGGTGAAAACAGTTTTTATTGATTCACATTACAAAAATGTGTGGAAATAATAAAAATTTTAGAATCCATTCACTTTAGCTCGATGTCTTGTCTTTTGCCTTGACTATGGCTTTCAAACGGTTAAAAATAAGATGCATTCTACACGAATATGATCTTACGGTGTTTTGGTTTATTTCCGTACAATGGCTTTCTTCTTCGTATAAAAACTGGCATAGTTTTAGCATGTAGTCGTTACTGGTTTGGCAATTGAATATTTGCCAATCCTTAACGGTAGGTTCACAATCGTTAACCGAATATTGCTTGATTTTTAAGCGACTGAAAAATACATCCTGAGAAGAAAGCGAAGTTTCTTCAAGACGCTCTAATGAATTTAGGTATTCACATGGGAGACTAAATTCATCGTTGTTTGGATACATTTGGTGAATTATGTGGAAGTCTGCTGCTGTTAAAGTTTTGTAAGTCTGTCTGCTGCTGCGGCCATAAACCGGAAGGAATCTAAAAATCTCAGCTCGATGTTTTTTTCTCACTAGCTCGGATATGGTTCGAAAGAGAAACATATAACCAAAAACAATATAATACAAAGATGTCTCACGGTACGTTGAAAAATATCAAAAAAATTTTGTTCTGATCTGATAGCTTTTTTACTTTTGAGAAAAAGCTTTAAATTTTGTTGAAATGCGAAGTACATTCTCTCTCGCCTTTTACGTAGGTACATAAATATATAATAGCGGTGCGAGAGGGAAGCGAATGTTTGTTTTTGTAAAATATAACAAATTTTTAGAGTTTGCAAGAATACTGCACGCCCGACAACAACAAGTATATGAATGACGGCAACAACGTTCTTTACCGAATCAGAAACAGATTTTTTTGTTTTTATTTTTACGAAATATTAAATTAACCTTCTGAAACTTTTATTCATAAAAAAAATTATCGGTTGCAATCTGTTTTTGGAAGTTTGTGTGCACCACAAAACATTTTTTTTGGAGTTTGTAAAATACATATTATAATAAAATCTTTCAAAATATTTTTAAAGAACGCAAAAATATAAAAAAAATAGAGATATATAATACAACAATGCATTCATTGTACAAACCAAAGTCCAAATGCGAATTGGTTTGAGGAAAATGTTATTCTCACAGACTTAATAGCCTGTTTCCATAAAAATATTTAATCCGGTTAAGGTGTTCGAAAATCGATCAGATCGAACCGAATCGATCGGTTTCGATCAGTCAAATCGAAATGAAGAAATAAACAGCTGTTGTTTTGTGTTTGTTTATTTACGCAGCTATTTTTAAAATTTGCATCGCTTTAATTTATAATACAATGAATTAACCAACCATATACCTCCGCACCAACCATATACCCGTGTTGGGCCATATCCGCCGCCATCTCCCTATATGTGGATATTTTTGCGGAGTCCACGAAGGCCGTCGATGTTTTCCTGCTAATATGTTTATTTAAATAAACATATTACTTACGACATAAAACGCTTACATTTGTTTTGACATTTGGCAGAATAGTTTGGTGGCACTTTCTCTTCGAAAACAGACTTCACTTCACTTCGAAACAGACGTGCAAACTAAAAACTGAGGCTAAAAACCAAAAGCATTTTGGTTTAGCGCTGGAATCGCATCAACAATTTCAAGGGAGTTAAAACAGTTTACGAGTGGTTTTGGGGCTTAAAACAGTTTATTCCAAATTCCTGGAAAAACCATTTTATGGAAACACCATATAAGGCCCAACCATGCAATGCATATGCATGTTAAGTTTTGAGAGAGAAGTCAACGAAAAGCAAACTATTCATTCCATGCATCAATAGAACGACCAAGCATTGCATGAAATTGAAAGCAAATAAAACAGCTAAAACAATTCAATTCAATTCAACTTTATTGAGACGATGACAACTTACTTATACAAAAAATATATACAACTTAAACTATGCATGTTTACAAGTTTGGCAACTCCTAGGGCTGTAAAGTTTTGCCTTGTGCATTATATTTCGTAGTATTTTAACCAATAGTACAATTTCACGAGTTTGTTTATTAATTAAGATATGAGATCTTCTCGTTGAGTTTTATATAAAGCTCTTGCTCCCGGAGCTTTGCAAATGTTCTTATAATTATCGGAAGCTTAATAGCTATTTGGCTTAGAATAATAATAAGGTACATCAGGTAATATACTTGAAATAATACTATTACAGATGTATATGAGTTTCGTAATATTAGATTAAGTTATTTTGATTTTGATAAGGCACTTAAGGTCTACAACATTTATTATATTATATAAAATCACATTACAGTACAGTGATAAGAAATTTATCCTCTATTTTGGCAAGATGAACTATTCTGGTAAAACAAAGAAACTAAAGCAGATTGGTCATTACCTGCTAATATAGAATCTAAGTCCATTGAGTCTATACACAAAGGAGATAAATAATTGGCAAAATTCCAAGGCTCTCTGGATAAAGAAAAAAACGCACTACGTATAAGATCATTGTCTATATAGCGTAAATTTGTTACGGATATTTGTTTGCATAGCTCTTAAGGAGTATCTCATTAGGGGTTCAACTCCGGACTTATCGTAGATGTAGCAGTTCTCATATTTTTTGTTAAAAGATTGCAAATGTTTGTTAATACTTAAGCGCAGAATTTGTCTTTGAAACACTTCAAGCTCCCTCACCACCGACGGTGAGAACGAAAACCAGCACGGGAAGGCATAGGTCACAATTGGTCTTATTAGGGTTTTGTAGAACAACAACTTGGTGTCTCTTGAGAGACCGCTTTTAGATCTAAAATACGGCGCTAGCGATCCTGCAACACGTTTGGCTTTAGTCAGTGTAAACCTTGCATGATTATTAAATTTGAAAAGGTTATTAAAATTTATACCTAAGTATTTAATGTGTGTTTTGAAAGGGAATGTGTGTTTAGCGCCATCGATGGCAAGATAAAGATTTTTACTGTCCCTCACCACTCCTGGAGGTCTTTTCCGTGATGCATTCCGGAAGCAAATACATTCAGTTTTACCAATGTTAAGGTTTAAACCCCATTTTTTATACAAAACGTTAATTACCTGAATATGAGCAGAAACGGCTGCCAAAGCATCGTTGGGATATCTCGCGTGAGCATACACCATGGTATCGTCAGCATACAAAAGTGCAACTGAGCTTGATGGAAAGTCTGGCACACGCAGGAAGTGAGGAAAATCATATAAAAATATGTTAAAGATAAGAGGGCCCAAGATTGAGCCTTGAGGAACTCCGCGCTTAACTTTCTTTAGTGTGGATTTTGATTGGTTGATTTGTGTATAAAAGAATCGACCAGTAAGAAAACTCTAGGAGTTTAAAGATCATTGGAGAAAGGTTGATTTGTATTAGTTTAAAGAGAAGACCATCCCACCAAACACTATCAAACGCCTTTTCAACGTCCAGAGAACAGCTGACAGTACATTTTTTGTTTCTAAGATTTTGAGTTATGTCACTGTGCATTTTGAATAGGGCGTGCACCGTGGAGTGTCATTTTTTAAACCCAAACTGGTAATCTGAAATAGGATCAATGCCATTGTTTAAAGTATTTTCAATTTTGTTGTAAATTACTCTTTCAAGATGTAACGCTCGGACCAACGGGTCACCATTTCGGGTTCCACGTTGGTTCTTAATCAAACAAAAAACCAAGTTGATCCACTGTTCAGGGTTAGCTTGACTCGGCCAGACCGCGCTCAGGGAAAATGGGGGGGGGGAGTTTAACTCACCAATATTGGCCGGTTAACCCCCGTTTAAACGAGCACTGAAAAACACAATATGTCATTTAAACGGAAGTTAACTGAGAAACGACGATAAACGAGCACTGAAAAACTGGCCCTAAAAGAATTGTATTCTTATCCTAAATTTTTGTTCGAAATTCTTGTTTAATATCCGCACGTACTTAAAATAGATTTTATCAATATGTTATGGTCACATTTAATGAATTGGTTTTTCGTCTGACATTTTATTCAGTTTATTTCAGATGCCGCTAATGATAACTATATAATGTATTTGAATAATAAATTTACAGATTTAGGGAAAAATTGCAATAAATATTTTCAATAAGCGTAAAGAAAGATGTCTTGTTTTAGGGTGTGTTTCATTCCTGTGATTATATTTCTTATGCTTTTATTATATTAAGTGTACAAATAAGTTTCCGCGGTTTGTCAAAAGATGGCCCCACCAGAAGGTTATGGAGAAATTGTCAGATGTAAAACGTAATATCCCAAGTTTCGTCATCCGGCAACACCATAACCTTAAAGTACTAGTGATTCCGTATCAGCATCACGTAATTTTTTTCCTGCAAAAATGTCAAGTTTTGTGCCGAATAAGCATCATTTGCGGGAACTTTTGATTTACTTCTTTAATTTGAAAAATCTTCAGCTGAGGCGCATCGATTGCTTCTAGAAGCATATGGTGAAGCTGCTTTAAGTGAGAGAAGTTGTCAGGAATGGTTTCAAAAGTTTAAGAACGGTGAGTTTGACGTAAAGGACAAAGAACGCAGTGGAAGGCCGAAAGTGTACGAAGACATGCAATTAGAAGTATTATTGGAAGCGAAACCATTACTGGAGCTCTCTACCGAACACAATTGATGAGATTGAGTCGGGCACTTAAGGAAAAACGCGCTTATTACTACTCCAGACACGACAAAATTATTCTTTTACACGATAATGCTCGTCCACATGTTGCGGCGCCGGTAAAAACATACTTGGAAACACTCAACTGGGAAGTTTTACCCCACCCGCCGTATTCACCAGACTTAGCCCCTTCTGATTATCACCTGTTCCGGTCGATGGCACATGGTCTGTCTGAGCAGCGCTTCACATCATATGAAGACACCAAAAATTGGGTAGATTTGTGGATAGCGTCAAAAGATGAAGAGTTTTTTCGACGGGGTATCCGAATGTTGCCAGAAAGATGGGGAAAAGTAGTGGCAAATGATGGAAAATACTTTGAATAAAACGTAATGTACTGTTCCTTCACAATAAATTCCCAACTTTTTATAAAAAACCGAGGAAACTTATTTGTACACCTAATATCATCATCATAATTGCTATTGATATTATTAGTATTGTTAGTATTAGGTATTGTGGTAACGATAATTATAACTACATATAACGTTTTTATCATTGTAATCTTTATCATTGTTTTGTTGTTTAATAGGTAATTGAATTTGGAACTTGAACCAATTCCAATACCTTTTATTATTTTATAAGTGCAATTCGGAACCTGAACCGAATCCACACTTTCTTTGAGTGATAGTATTATAATTGGGGTTAAATGAATACTCTCTGAATTTTAGTTGAATACTACCAATTCCTTTATTAAATCGATTTCATTTATAGATAAAAAACACTTAAGCTAAGCATAAATAACAATAAGAAAATAAAATAAAATAAGAAATATTGCCTAATTGACAAAGAAGTATTGTGAAACAATTTAAATTAAACAGAAGACAAAATAATTAAAAACGCTATATTAGTGAGCGTCAGCAAATTCGCAAGCTAACTTAACTTTGATTTCGGTCAGCGACCGCCAGCGTAATATGAGTGCAGTCAACGACACTGAGCCATGCTCGCAGTCGATGACCCAGTCCAAGGTAGAAAAAGTGCTGCCGTTAGCATAGCGAGTCGCGACATCCTCCCGCCCGTTGAATAGTATTCAAGCCTATACGTTGATCGAATATACGCTGCTTGGTCTCAAGCGGGGTGGTTTAGGTGGTCCTGTAGATCGTGGATTTTTATGGCAAATTTTATAGCGGGTGTGTGCCAATAATAACAGGGTCAACACCAATGCAGAGTAGCTGATGATATGATGATGGATTGTACTATTTTCAATAGCTTGTGGAAAGTGTATATTCTTCACGTGCTTGTTGGATTCCAAAACAGCGTCAAGATCTGAGGTGCCCTCGCTAATTTTGTTGCTATTGTTGCTGCCGTTTGAAGTTTTGTTGATTATTAGGGATGGTGCTTCAACCGCGGCTTCAAACTGTGTGTAGGACGTGTGCATTACGGTAGCTATTGTGAAATGTCCCTTGAGGCTCAGCATTGCGTTTCGTATTGTGCAATTGCTGTTTAATGTCAACATTCCTGTGTTAACCAGCGAGAGCTGTTGTAACTCATTTCCACATACAGCTGTTAATTCAGTTTTAGTATGAACCGAAAAAATCCATTGATTGCCCTTGCTAGTAGGGAGCCATTCATAGTTGTTATTAGTGGGAATATAATTGCAATCTGCTGTTGGTTTATTGGTTAAAAGCAGCACTTCGCACCTGTGAGCCAGTGCGTTAACTCCGTAGGTGAGTTGTCTATTTGAGCATATGTACATATCGTCTGTTGTAGGTCAGAATCATTGCTTTGGTAATAACAACGCTTAACGTTGTTATCACCACATACCTTTCGGCCCAGTAGTTAACAATGTTTAACTTGTGGTAACACATACTTCTAGGCTGCACTTTAATTGTGAAGCTCGAAAGTACAAGTGAATCACACACCACTGTGGCCCAGATAAAAGCCGAACTTGATCGCATTCCGATAAGTGGAACAGCGCGCGAACTTGATCGCATTCCAAAATATGCAATGAGCGTCAAATTGCAAAAACGACGCGGAAATGATTCTGGCCAACAACGAATCTCAGAAGAGATATAAACCCATCTTTCGAATTGTAAGAAGGCAGTTGTTATTAAGTTACACAAGAACCAAGAAGAGTGGAAGGAACATAGCAAGCGCAAATCGCAGCGATAATAGTATATTGAGTGTCCCTGGATAATTACTGGAGATAAATAAAAGTAAGAACCATAATCCAAGTCTTTATTTTCAGCACCTGTCGAAAGACGGCAGTATTGCCCGACAGGTTAAAGGACCACAAAGGCGGCACCTTGGTGCCCGTGGTAGTTAGGCGAGGGGATCCACTACGGCAGGTTGCCGGATCCCAATGGTAAGACCACAAAGTCGGCAGATCCTTGCCCGTGGCACAAACGTCCGTGATCCTTCGCGTCGAAGGATATACGACAACCACCCTTAGTATTAGAAGAACTGTCAGTGATCCTTCTCGAGGAAGGATCTACGACATTTAAGTTTGTTCTGGTATCCTATTGGAGGATACTAGATACAACACGTCATCCAATCGATTGCAAGCCCTTAATTCCTCCCACGTCATTGGGAAATATTTATCCCGATGAGCATTGATGGCCATTATCTCCATGCTAGGGTGAATTCTCATGAGTGTTCCATTTCTAACTGCGGGAATGGGCACCAGATTAAATAGATGATAAGATTCCAGGCCTACTAATGGGATCATTATTTTTAATATGGCATGTTGGTCTGTCAATGTGCCCTTGATGTCCATTGTTTTGTACAATTGTAGAAGGTTGTTATCGCCGTTGGGAAGTAACAGTCCTGGCGATATATGGTTTTTAATTTCCTTTAATTGCTCTTGTAGTTGTTTCGGCGTCAGCAGTAGTGGACTGACGCGCTCATGATGTACAGCAGTCATTACATCCAAGATTGCGGATTGAACTCTTCTTAGATTTACGGCCATTGCTGAGAGTTGTGTGGAAAACGATATATACCATTGGAAGATTTTGTAATGGTCGATTTCATCCATTAGTTCAGCAAGTTGATCATTTATGTGTTTCAGATTAGCTTGTGATTCCAATTCCTTTCTTTTGACAATATTTATTGTTGAATCTATTATGGAGGTTTGGTTTTTCATTAACTCTAAGAGGAATTCTTCATTGTTTCGGACTTTGTTGATGGTGGTGGACATTTCTTTGGCATATTCACTATCTAATACTCCAAATAGGGAACGGGCGACATTTCCAACAATGTCTAATGCTGCTCGTTTTTTGCGAGTACTATGTAGGATATCGCTGTCAACTTGCATTTCGTTCCTTAATGTTCTAAAGTGCGCTGTTAAGGCGAGGCAAGGTTTATTATCCTTTAGTTTCCGACATATGTGGTCTAATGCATTTGTGCCGTTCTCAAAGGTCGTAATATACAATTAACGTCCAGGCTGTAGGCGAAATCTCAGTGAATCCTATTCCATCGAAATATATTCCAAGTCCGTTGCTGAAATTCGTTATATTTATAGAACCAGCGCATATAAGTGGCAGCAAGAAAAGAGCAACTATGCAGTTGATTACCATTGGAGTGTGAGCTATTCGTTTTCTTTTTGACGGTGTAGAAGATTCTTCGTCGCGCTCCTTCTGAGGCTTCGGTGGGATTTCAGCTCCTTCGTGTGAATGTTTCTGAGCCACTGAGCTAGTCGATCCTTCATCTGGAGTTGCAGCTGGGATAGAATCTTCCTTCATTAATGGGGCTAAATTATGGATTGGTCGACGAAGCATACCAGACGCGGTTTTTAGATCCACAACTCGTACTGCTCCATCAGGACCGCGGTATATTTTGGTCACTCTTCCCAGAGGCCAGTTGAGTGCTGGAACGTTGTCAGTTTTAATGATTACCAGAGTGTCTTCCTTAATATCAGCGATCTGCTTCGTCCATTTTTGTCTGTGTTGTAATTGATTTAAATACTCCACGTTCCATCTTTTCCAAAATTCATGCTTTAGTTCGAATACTAATTTCCATCTTGTACTAAGAGTTGTCTTCAGTTTAGGTGCACACGCATCCACTTGAGCAGTCAGGGGTTCGCCGATTAAAAAATGATCAGGTGTTAATGCTGTGAGGTCATTAGGATCGTTGGACATCGGAGTTAAAGGGCGTGAATTCAAAATGGCTTAGACTTCTACTATTACTGTTTCCATTTCTTCATATGTCAGAGATGCTGTTGATACGCTTCTCAGCAACAGATGCTTTGCAGATTTCACCGCCGCTTCCCAAAGGCCTCCGAAATGTGGTGCTCTAGGAGGAATAAATTTGAACTCGATTCCCTTAGCGCCACATGCGCCCTTAATGCTGTTTTGCGCCTTATCCGAAAAAATCGTCTCATTTAACTCCGTCAACATGTTCTTGGCTCCAACGAAATTTGTTGCATTATCAGAGTATAATGTTTGACATCTTCCGCGTCTGCTAATAAATCTTTTTATTGCGCCAATGAATGCTTCAGTAGTTAGATCGCTGACCAATTCCAGGTGGACAGCTTTAGTCGCGCAACAGCAAAAGATTGCGAGATAAATCTTATGTGGTTTTTTACCTCGAATTTTATAGTGTACCCAGAAAGGGCCACAATAATCTATTCCTGATGTAATAAACGGTCGCGCTGGCGATATTCTTTCTGCTGGTAGATTTCCCATTATTTGCTTAAATAGGTGAGGTTTTGCTCGATTACATCGAACACAATTTTGAATAACACCTCTCGTCATATATTTGCCTTTTATGATCCAGAATTGCTGTCTGGATATAGCCAGAAGTGCCTGGGCTCCGCAATGTTTGTTGTCTTCATGCAGACCCTGGAGCAGTAACCTTACCAATGAATCATTATATGGTAAGAGTAGTGGATGTTTTGCATCGTATGATAGATTAGCTGCTTGTAGACGACCTCCCACTCGAAGAAGATTGTGTTCATCCATAAATGGTGATAAACTATTTATTGAATCTGCCTTGTCTAACGCCTTGTGTTGAGTAAGTGCTTTGATTTCTGTTGCGAAGTCTGATTGCTGTATTGTTTGTACTATTAGTTGTAGGCCCTTTTGTAATTCTTGTGGTGATAATTCCTTCTCCTGTAACCGTGGTGCAGTATGTCGTACGTTGCTGATGAACCGCAACACATAGGCAACAATGCGTTGCAGTGTGCGAAAAGAATTTCTGTGATTAATACCATATATAAGTTCTTCTCTTCCCGCCGTACTTATTAACGAGGTTGCTGCGATTGATTTCCTTTCTAATTCGGGTTCATGGCTTGAGGGTTTTGAAAATGCTGCAGGCCAGTGAGATTCATTGCCGTGCAAGAAGAAGGGACCGTAGAACCACATATCGCAATTTGGTAATTTATCCGCTGTCAGGCCTCTTGATAGGACGTCTGCGGGATTTTCCTTCGTATTGACATACCGCCACTGCGTAGGTGTTGTTCTTTGTTGAATTTTTGCGATCCTAGTGGCCACAAAGGTGTGAAAGGATGACGCTGTTGAGTGTATCCAGCATAGTACCACCTGAGAGTCCGACCATAAGAAGGCCTTGGCGTCTTACAATCTTAGATCGGTTTTTACCCTGATTGTAAGTTCGGCGCCTAAAACAGCTGCACATAGTTCTAGGCGTGGTATAGTTTGCTTTTTAAGTGGGGCAACTCTAGATCTCGCACACAGCAATCGCAGTATAACCTGTCCGTTTCTGAATGTAGATCTTAGATATACCGCTGCCCCGTAAGCCTTTTCTGAGGCATCTGCAAATGTGTGGATTTGCACTGAAATTGGTATTTCCCTTTTGAAGACATGTCTATCAATTCTAATTTTATTTAGAGAAGCCGACATTTCTTGAAAGCTGTGCCATTCCCTGTGTAGTTGCGCTGGTAAGACGTCATCCCATGCCAGCTTTAATTGCCAAAGCTGCTGGATGAATATTTTGGCAATTACCACTACAGGTGCGATGATTCCCAGAAGATCGAAAATGCGAGCCAAGTCCGAAGTAACTGATCGCTTTGTTGAACATTGCGTGGGAGTTATTTTCACCCGAACTGAGAATTGATCATCCCTTGGTAGCCACATTACACCTAGTGTCTTTATGTAAGGAGACTGTGCAGAGTGGAGATCAAGATCAACTTCTTGATCATGAGATGAAATGTTCTCGAGCAAATTTGCATTATTAGCGCTCCACTTGCGCAGCTTAAACCCTGCGTTATCTAAGATGTGCCTCAGTTGTACTTGAATTTCTAATGTTGCGGCAATACTGTTTGCACCGCTCAAGCAATCATCCATATAAAAGTCATCTTGTAGAACTTGAGATCCCATTGGATGATGCAACTTGTTCTGCCTTGCTAGCGTTTGAAGGCATTTTGTAGCTAAGTATGGTGCGGCCGACGTCCCATATGTTACTGTTTGTAGACGATAATACCTTAATTCTTGTTTGCTATTGTTTCGCCAAATTATCAGCTGATATCTCTGATCCTCACGATGTATTAAGATTTGCCGATACATTTTTTCGATATCAGCGGAGAATGCATATTTGTGGAGACGGAAGCGAATTAAAATGGAGAAGAGTTCCTCTTGAATCGTTGGTCCGACATGTAGTATATCATTTAGGGAGAGTCCTGACGACGACTTTGCTGAAGCATCGAAGACGACCCGTAATTTAGTGGTACTACTATCCGGCTTAAGAACGCAATGGTGAGGAATGAAGTAGTGTTCCTTTGGTACATCTTTGGGTACGATCTCTTCCATGTGTCCAAGTTGAGAATACTCTTCCATAAAGTTGCAGTAGGCTGTGTTCAGATTTTGCTCCTTTTGTAATCGTCTCTCTAGCGCATAAAAACGGCTAAGAGCCATTGAAAATGATTCTCCCAATGCTTCACCCTCTTCTGCTAATGGTAACCGGACTATGAAACGCCCAGTTTCGGATCTCGATACTGTTTGCGTAAAGCTGCTTTCACACAACTGCTCTGCCACCGTCAATTGTTTTTTCTCGTCTTCAGTGTTCTCTAATAGCCAAAATCTTTCGATTAACTCGTCTGTGGTCTCGTTGCTGTCCGGAAAGACTCCACACGTAACAGGTTGATGAATTGTTGAGTTGATTTTTCCCGATACTATCCATCCTAATTTTGTATTTTGTAGGATGGGCATATCTTTGCCAAGTTTTAACTGTTCGATTTGCATTAAATCGTAGAAAAACTCTGCTCCTAAGAGTACATCGATTTTGCACGGTTTGTCGAAAGTTGGGTCTGCTAATTTCACGTTACTTGGTATGGACCATTTTGAAATGTCCAACCTTTGTGTCGGCTGTGGTGCCACAATTTGCGGTAATACATATGCCTCGAGCCTGGTGTAGAAGGTTCCATCTTGTGATTGAAGTCCCACATTGACCCTTTTGCTAGAGTTGCGAGTATTGCGTCCGATGCCTTCGATTTGAAGTGATGAAGTTCGGGGCGATAGGGATAGCTTCTTGATGAGCCTCTGAGTTACCAGATTAACTTGCGAACCGGAATCTAAAACTGCCTTAAAGTTGAATGACTTGCCATTGGCTGCAGATATTGAAACTACAGCGGTGGCTAGTATAACATACGCCTGCCTGTTGCCTTGTTGATTGGCTGATGCTACTGTAGTTGGCGCGTTATCTGTCTTAATAGGTGTAGAGTTTGTTGGCCGAGTGCTGTCCTTAACTTGCTGATTGTTCTGCCCTGTACTGAAGGTTTGAGTATGCTCCAAATGTAATAACGTGTTGTGTTTTTTATTACATCGACTGCAACTTCGCGAAGGACACTGACCAGCCAGATGACCTGCCTTCAAGCAGTTCACACAAAGATTTTGCTTGCGCACAAAATTTAATTGGTCTGATGCTCCAAGCTGAAGAAAATGTGGACACGCAAATAAGGGATGCATGCCACATTTGCATGATCGACATGTGTTATTGCCCTGAGGTTTCGAGACGAATGTTGCATGGACGTGTGCCGTTTTCTGAGCTGCTGGAACCTTATCCCTTTGTCCTGTCATTTCCAGTGATAAGAATTGTCCTTCCAAAAAGGTAAGAAAGTCGGAAATTGTTTGCACTTCTCTGGGATTCGAAATTGTTTGCTCATATCGAATCAATGACTGTCTGTCCAGCTTTTTCGTAAGTAAATTTAATAATAAGGGATCCCACTGGACCGTGGCAATTTCCAAATTGTTTAGGGCCAGCAGACATTCCTGAGTTGTATCGTGTAATCCCTTTAACGCCATTACTGATCCAGATACTGATGGCTGCTCGACGATTTTTTGGATTAGAGTTGATACCAATACCCTTTTATTGTTGTAACGTTGTCGCAGCATTGTCCAAGCAACATCATAATTTTCCTCAGTGGGTGCTAAGTGACTGACTAATCTTTCCGCTTCTCCAAGAAGGTTCGATTTCAAGTAAAACATTTTTTGAACCTTGGAGATGGGTTGCCGGTCCACCATTTGCGAAAAGAGATCGAAGAACTGACGCCAATGAAGATAACTTCCATCAAATTTAGGAATTGTTAGCTTAGGTAGATGTACGTTGGTTTGTAATGTTGAATTATTTGTAGTTGAAGTTGTTGATGATTCGCTACTTATTTTCTGTTGTTCTGCAATGACTGCTAAATTGACTAAAGTCTGCTGCACTTGGTCTTCCATATCGACATATGGCTGTATGTTATAACCGACGGATTCGGGACTTTCAAATTGAGTCCAGATCTCATCGTTTATTTGTTTAATTTGTTCCCATGCTTGATTGATTGTTTTTATTTTGATGTCGTAGTATAGCTGTGGCTGAGGCTGCCTATTGCTATTTACGTTTGACAGCAATCATTCTAGGGCATCGCTTCTTGCGACAAGCTTTCGTACCAATCCACTATGATTTTTGATGACTGTTTCTGAACCCATTGACTGACTGGCGACATCTTGTAATTGGTCCTTTGTTGGCGGCACCTGTTTCTTTTCTTCTTCGAAGATTTGGATGTACGTTGCGGTTAACTGCTTCATTTGCTCGAAGAAGTCCGATGTGAAATAGGCGTCCTCCTGGTCCACATCTTCGTCCTCTCGAATTGTCTTGTCTCTCGTCACGAAACCGTCCCAAATATCCCTCAGACACTGCAGACGATCGGTGAAATATTTCTCATTTTGTTTGCGCGAAGCCGAATCCTTTTTGTAGTTTCGGATTATAGTCTGGATTTGATTTCCAGCCTCTTGTTGATCTTTTATCAATTAAGTAAACCCTTCCATGTCGGGGTTATCCTTGTAGATTCTTCTGGTAGACTCTGTGCTGACTGATGTGTGTCGTTTATGTGATCCTTTAAAGGATCACGTCGGGGTCACCAAATGTTTTGTTGTTTAATAGGTAATTGAATTTGGAACTTGAACCAATTCCAATACCTTTTATTATTTTATAAGTGCAATTCGGAACTTGAACCGAATCCACACTTTATTCTTTGAGTGATAGTATTATAATTGGGGTTAAATGAATACTCTCTGATTTTTAGTTGAATACTACCAATTTCTTTATTAAATCGATTTCATTTATAGATAAAAAACACTTAAGCTAAGCATAAATAACAATAAGAAAATAAAATAAAATAAGAAATATTGCCTAATTGACAAAGAAGTATTGTGAAACAATTTAAATTAAACAGAAGACAAAATAATTAAAAACGCTATATTAGTGAGCGTCAGCAAATTCGCAAGCTAACTTAATTTTGATTTCGGTCAGCGACCGCCAGCGTAATATGAGTGCAGTCAACGACACTGAGCCATGCTCGCAGTCGATGACCCAGTCCAAGGTAGAAAAAGTGCTGCCGTTAGCATAGCGAGTCGCGACAATCATTATTTTAATAATTATTGTTACTAATATGTTTGTTTATATTATGGTATTGTTATTTTCCTTTTCAAACGAACTAATACAAGAACCTTTTACATTTCTCTATTTTTCTCATTTCATTTCAACATCTCTTTATGTGCATCTGTATGAAAACTGTGACTAAACTTAGATAAGGTTAAATACGATTTTCAAACAAATTTTAACTTCTTTGTATGAATAGATTGGAATTTTTTTTTATTATAATTAATTTATTTGTGGTTTTCCCCTCAAATTAGATTAAAATTGTTTTCTTTAGTATCCTTAACTATCCTAATTAATTAATGTAATAAGTACGTAATTTGTTTCCAGGTTCAATCAAAGTAAATTTATCCAAAATGTTTGCATTTCTCACTCTATTGGTCTCTATCTCGTTCTATTTAATGAAGATATCATTTCGTCATTTAATTTTACTAATAACGTAATTATTGATGAATAAGTTATAATATAATGTATGTAAATGTATCATATTGTATCGTGCACCATATTGTTTTTAAATATTACTGAATATTTTAATTTTAAATATCAATTTTAAACAGCATATTAATTTATTTTTAGAATAGTTCAGTTTTTCCTTCTTTTTTTGTATTTTTATGTTTTTGAACTATTGTATTGTATGTATTTTGCAATAATGTTATTTTTGGTCTATAGTTGTGTTGCGTTATTTAGTTTAAGAAAATACATCTGATATACACTCAATTCATAATCACTAAACATTTAATATTGGAGGGTTTTAATGGATACTTTTTGTAGTTTCTCATAACTGATTCTTTGTTTCTTTCATTTTTCTCTTCTTAATTCTTTTGCTGGCCTATTTTCAATATGCAATTAAAAGTTCCAATGGCAAGTTATTAACGATCTCCGTATTCTTGCTGACTGTGATTCTGTGTATTAGGGCCAGTTTTTCAGTGCTCGGTTATCGTCGTTTCTCAGTTAACCTTCGTTTAAACGACACATTGTGTTTTTCAGTGCTCCTTTAAACGTAGGTTAACCGGCCAATATTGGTGAGTTAACCTCCAGTTAAACTCCGGTTAATTTATCTCTTTAATAGATAAAAAAACAGCTGTTTCTTCGAATAGAGACATTTACCTTTGTTCAAAACTATGCTAATAATTTTGTTTATTTGCACCAGAACAGCTGTTCCCTTTGTAAAAATGAAAATATTGATAAGTGCTGCCAAAATAGGTTTAGGTATACGCTAAATACTGGTTGAATTTAGATAAATTCTCTTACAAATATAGATAAGATACGTTTAACATAGATAAGTTAAACTCGCACGTTAAAACCCAAATCTGAGTTAACTTTTGTTTGACGTTTAACTAATCGTCGTTTAAACGCCGTTTAAATGAGCACTGAAAAACTGGGCCTAAAACAATAACTGTCACAAACCAAGGAAGGAAAACAATAATTCACATGTATGTTCTGTACGGGTTCGCAGTACGATGTGTCATGTAGATCGTAAATACGAGAACCATAAAGTGTCAGATTCTGCAACATCCGCTGAGCTGAACGGTGCCAGTTTTCAACATAACCGTAATCACACGGGGAGACCGACAATGAAGTAGCAATCAACGTGAAAAAAAAACTCTCGGATTCTTTACAATTGCCGCTAACGCCGTGCTGATGGTTATAGGAGCACCTAGTGGCCCTGTCCACGTAACAAGTGTTGCCGAAACCGTTTTAACAAGCTCCCGTACACAATTTGATATGAAATTTGCACAATGTTTGTTTTTTTCTTGTTTTAAACAATTTCTGTATGTGGGGTTCTATGTTTATTTTCTTGATAACATTTTATTAATTGTTAGCGACGTTTTAGATGACCACGATGATATTACGAAGTCAATATCATCGTGGTCATATATATTATTATTAATTAATATTACGAAGTCAAGTCTTTTCAAAATTCACTCTTCACCGCCATTACAAGAACCACCCGAGTTTTGTTAGTGTGCTTGTGCTAGCGGTCTCGTTATTATCGCCGTCTCTCTCGCTCTCTCACTACGAATGCTAAGCGGAGCGGGTCCCGTAATATAGCATGATACAGCCTACATTTGCACACGACACTAACGTGCTCTCGCGTCGAGTTCGAAAGTTAGTTAACTCGAGGTGGTGGTGTTCACCAAGTCGCCGGTTTGGGAGAGACCGACCTCACAAAACAGGTGCTGAGCCGTTCCATTGGACTGAATCTGCAGCTGGAAAAGGCGGTTCAAATAGCCCGATTCTGCAACTAGCAATAAGGTATAAACAGAGAGACAAAAAAAAACGTTAATTAGGGGAGCAAGGTTTTTACGTATGTTTACGCGTTCTTAATTCACCATATGTCTTTGGCATGATACACGCCCGTTATACACTTCCGGTCACATCTTGTAAACGATAACACGAACCTCCCAAAACTTCCACGACCGTAGCTCGTTCGCCGGTTGGGGCTAATTTTGCACAAAAATGCCCCGCCTTATTACTGAGTTGGAAGTTCCGTCTAGTCACGACTTGACCTACTTCAAATCGCCGATTCCGTGATCGGGGATTGTAAGTTTTCACATTCTTCAAATACGCGTTACGAAGTTTTCCTCGTACGATCTGGTAGAGCGCGTTCTTCGCGTCGCATCGCTGTACCCGCACTATCCCGTCACGCAACTGAGCCATCTGTCGAAGGATTTCATAGTCTCGCCCATGAGTGATCATGTGATGACCGAAAAGCACAAAGTATGGGGCATACCCAATAGACTGGTGCAAGCTATTTCTCAGTGCGCAATTTATGCTACCCAGATATTTGTCCTAGATTCGCTGATCTTGACGGATATACGATCGAAGCGCTTCGTGGAGGGACCGATTCCGGACCGATGGACCGGAGTATAAAGCGGTATACTGTATCGTGACTCCGTAGTCATCTAGAAAGGCTTTGAGTTTGTGACTAATCAATTGACGACCATTGTCCGACACTATTACCTCAGGTACGAAGCTATGAAAGACGTATTCACGGCGGTACTCAATAATCTTTGGTGCGGTAAACTTACGAAGGGGCTTTAAAAACGTATATTTCGATTATTGATCGACTATTATTAGGATCCCGATATTTCCCTGTTTTGTTCTAGGAAAAGGGCCAATAAGGTCCATATACAACTTCTGGAATGGACGTTCCGTTGCACTACAGGAACCCATTGGAGGTCGCAGGACACGCGTAGGTGCTTTAGACGTCTGACACAGTTCGCACTGAGCGATATAACGACAAACTTGAGCTCTCAATCCCGGCCAATATAAATGCCTGCGCAGCTTTTCAACCGTTTTGGCAACTCCCGCATGAGCTGAGGTGGGAAGGTCATGAGCCGACTGAATTACCACTGGTCGAAGTTCGGTGGGAACATAGAGTTTCCAAGACAGTTCATCGGCGCCCTCGTCACCGGTAGCGAATTCATCTCGGTGATAGATGATCAATGATTTTAAAATCAGGAAACTGGTCGTTATCGAATTTCTGTTTCAGGTTTACATACTCGTCAGAGTGAAAAGCCGGCGAGTGCAGAACTATGGTGGGCGCGCTGTCGACCTCGATGGCCGCCATTTCGCCCATAGGTGCATCTTCGAGTGATCCGAGAGAGCGTCCGCCACAACATTAGCACTGCCCTTGCCATGCTCGATTGAAAAATTGAACCTTTGTAACTTCAAAGACCATCGAGCCAGACTTCCGAGTAGGTCCCGATGCCCCTACAACCATTTCAGACTAAAGTGATCAGTGATCACCTTGAATTCCTGACCCTCAATATACATCCTGAACTTGTCAATGGCTAACATCACGGCCAGACATTCCAATTCCGTGACTGTATAATTGCGCTGAGCCTTGTTTAGTTTCTGTGACATATACGCGATAGGTCGCTCTTGACCTGCGTCATCACATTGTGCCAGCACGGCACCTACTCCTACTTGGCTCGCGTCACACTGAACTATGAACGGCTTGGTGTAGTCGGGATGTAACAGACAGGGTGCAGTCGTAAGTCTATGTTTGATGTCTAGGAAAGATTTCTGGGCCAATTCCCCCCAATGGAAATTCCTACTCCTCTTGAGGAGCTCCGTCAGGCGGTATGTAACAGTAGCAAAGTCCGGAATGAACTTCCGGTACCACCCTACCATTCCCAAGAATCTACGAAGTTGCTTCACAGTTTTAGGAGCCGTATAGTCATTGATGACTTGGACCTTGTCGGGGTCTACCGTGTACATGCTACCGTATACATGCTACCTCTTCCAACTACGTACCCCAAATATTTAACCTCCGCCAACGCAAATTGACTCTTTTTCACATTAATGGTGAGCCCTGCCTTTCGGAGACAAGAAGCCACTTCAGTCAAATGAACCAGGTGCTCATCGTAAGTGCTAGAACGTATTAGCAAATCGTCTAAGTACACGAATACCCTTGCCTTCAAAGTGTACGGAATGACACGGTTCATCAGGCGACACATGGTCTGGGGTGCATTGCACAACCCAAACGGCATGCGGGTGAACTGGTAATGGGGACGGTTCGGCACCGTGAACGCGGTCTTTTCCTTGGACGATTGGTATAAGCCCACCTGCCAAAATGCATCTTTTAAGTCGACTTTAGAAACGAAGTTCATCGCCGGTGGTCACTTCATTTAGTTTCCGTGAGTCTAAACAAAATCTAACCTTATCAGGTTTCACTATTAGGACATCCGGCGAAGACCAGGCGGAACACTCCTTTTCTCCGATCACCCCTAACGACAACATTCGATCTATTTCTTGGCACAAAAGCTGCTCTTTCACAGGCGAAATGGGATAAAGTCTCTTTTTAATCGGTTTGGCATTGCCCGTATCAATGACATGTTCTACTAACGTGGTCTTGCCCAAACCTTCTTCCTCTGAAGACGGAAATAAACCTATAACCCCCGTCAGTCGACGTCGCTGGGAATCAGACAATGGTACGAACTGTGTGGAATGGTGGTCATCCCCGACTGCTATTTCACAAATCGGCATACCCGTGATCTGCAACTTAAATTCTCGCCAGAAATCTAGCCCACATATCACGTCCGTGGTGATACTTGGTACAATTAGAAACTTATATGGTTTATCAATGCCATTAAATCGAACACGTGTGGAATAATATCAGCTACGGTCTGCGATTGACTATCCGCGGTTCTTACTTTACCTTTAAAACGGTCTATCATGGAAGAAGTCCCCGAAGCGACATCATCCTCCTCGCCGCACATGACCAGGCAGTGAGATGAAAAACAACTACGCGGACTTAAAGCGTCCTATCGACCCCTCAAGCCATCAGGCTGGTCGAAAGGTAAACACAAGGGATAATTTAGAAGGATACATCAATTGTCAACACCACCTTGAGACTCATCCGGCGAGTTGTGCGCAGCCAAAGAATTCCACGTCACAAAATCCCAAGCCTTCTGACTAACAAGAGTAGGCTAGGAAAATCCCAGTTGACTGTTCTCTCCTTCCGCGGAATAGCATGATGCCAAACAATCGCAGGAAGGCGTGGTTCAACGGTACACACCGAAATATCCAGTAGTGAAACTCCAGTTGAGGCCACTTAAGAGAAATAGGAAATTGAAAAAAAAAGAAAAAACATAGGTAGGACGAAGAAGACGAGGATGAAGACGATGGCGACAGCAACAGCTTGATATTTGCCAAGCCGCGGCCGGTGCTGCTCAGCGCTGTCAAATCGCACATCATCTGCAATCTGTGCCACGGATATCTCATCGATGCAACAACAATAGTGGAGTGTCTTCATTCGTGTAAGTATGAGAAAGGATGGAACATTGTTCCAGTTTACGTTCCCCTCTCTTAATCGCATTAAGTAACAGCGACTGTGATGATTAATGTGATAATTACAGGTCAAGAAAGGGTCAAGTGGTCCGTTCGTCTGGTAGTTTTTAGAAAAATACGAACCACGAATCTAGTTATTAATAGAGTTAGGGGGGGGTTGAAAAGCCGTGAACAGTGTATAACGCCTGCGTTACGAGAACAAAAACATTAAATTTAGTCAAGACTAGAAAAGAAAATATGTACAAACATGATAGGAATAGAGTAGGGACCAAACATCAAGAGTCCCGAGGGCGATCAGACGAGCGATCTGAATCATGTCGCGCTGCGCGGAGTTTGAGGGGGCGGAGCGAAGATGAAGGTTTCCCCGCCTACCCGTGCCCGCCCAACCTTGCTGGCAGTCGAAAACTGTTTAAGTGCCAGCCCATACTGACGTCGCTTCGGAGTCCGGGTCGGCGACGCTTACTTACCTATGGAGGGTTTAAACCATCTTCAATAACATCGGTAAAGTCATAGTTAATATTAAGTAAAGTTTCGATTTTATTTAAACAATTATAAAAACATTGTATTTACTTAAAGTAGTAAGATAAAAAAAAATAGTACCATAATCTAGTTCGACAGTGATCAATTGTATTAGTTGCTTATGAATTATATTTAATACTGAGAAGAATAAAAGAATTGTATTCTCCTCTAGTTCAGCAGTTATCAACCGCATTAGTTGCTTATGAATTATATTTCATAATAAGAAGAATAAAAGAATTGTATTCTCCTCTAGTTCGGCAGCTATCAACCGTATTAGTTGCTTATGAATTATATTTAATAATGAGAAGAATAAAAGAATTGTATTCTTTTCTAGTTCGGCAGTTATCAACCGAATTATTGGATTATGGATTATACTTAATACTGAGAAGACTAAGGGCCAGTTTTTCAGTGCTCGTTTAAACGGCGTTTAAACGACGTTTAGTAAAACGTCAAACAAAAGTTAACTGAGATTTGGGTTTTTCAGTGCGAGTTTAACTTATCTATGTTAAACGTATCTTATCTATATTTAATAGCGAATTTATCTAAATGCAACGAGTATTTAGCGTATACTCGTTACTATAAGTTGATGTTTCAACCTATTTTGGCAGCACCTGTCAATATTTACATTTTTGCAAAGGGAACAGCTGTTTTGGTGCAAAGAAACAAAATTTTTAGCTTAGTTTAGAACACAGGTAAATGTCTGTACTCGAAGAAACAGCTGTTTCTTTATCTATTAAAAAGATAAATTAACTGGAGTTTAACTCACCAATATTGGCCGGTTAATGCCTAGAACACAATTGGAAGCACAAAACACTAAACACATTTGTCTCTGTATCTTTGGTTAGAACACGCACACAATTGGGCCTCGCGCACAAAAAACAAAATCTGTCATTTCTGTCAATTCTCTTGTGTAAACAATTTGAATATATACAGAAGCAGAAGAAGAGCTTGTGTACAAAAGCTTCAAAATAGAAATAGAGCTATCTCACGGACATACGTTTCTTTATCTAAACACAAATGTTCGTAGATAACTCATTTTTTTCTTGAATCCCATAAGAGCCTGTGTAAATTTGACAGTTGATTTTGTGTTTAGTGTTTTGTTCGTCCAATTGTGTTCAAGGCATAACCTCCGTTTAAACGAGCACTGAAAAACACAATATGTCGTTTAAACGGAAGTTAACTAAGAAACGACGATAAACGAGCACTGAAAAACTGGCCCTAAAAGAATTGTATTCTTATCTTAAATTTTTGTTCGAAATTCTTGTTTAATATCCGCACGTACTTAAAATAGATTTTATCAATATGTTATGATCACATTTAATGCATCGGTTTTTCGTCTGACATTTTATTCAGTTTATTTCAGATGCCGCTAATGATAACTATATAATTTATTTGAACATAAATTTACAGATTTAGGGAAAAATTGCAATAAATATTTTCAATAAGCGTAAAGAAAGATGTCTTGTTTTAGGGTGTGTTTCATTCCTGTGATTATATTTCTTATGCTTTTATTATATTATCATCATAATTGCTATTGATATTATTAGTATTGTTAGTATTAGGTATTGTGGAAACGATAATTATTGTTGAGGTGGCAACGCTCACACCAGCTGTCAAGCAGGCATCTTTCAAGTAATCAACAAAATTGCTCTTCCCTTTCTGTTCTGGCGGCTGCAGTGAAACAAAGTATCAACATAAATCTTATCAATCTTTGTTAATCCTTTTTAATCTTTATAATCAATATTGAACTGTAAAAATACAACAGGTTATGGGCCCAGGTACATTCCTGAGGATTAGATTTCTTTTGGATTAAAATTAAAAGGTGCGAAATGAATTCGTTGTTTAATATCGATAAGCTCAGTGAAGCAAATTACGATACTTGGAGCTTGCAAATAAAAAGTGTGCTAATACACCAAAATCTATGGCGAAATGCATGTGGTGAAGAAGTAATGCCAGGTCCCACAGATGAAAAGTTTGCTGAATGGAAGCTCAAAGATGAGAATAGCACAGCTACTATCATTCTTAGTGTAACGCCAACACAACTTTACATAAAATCGTGTAAAACTTCCAAGGATGCATGGAATACATTGCGTGAGATTCACCGACCGAAAGAGCCAGTTAGAAAAATTACACTTTTTAAGCAGCTACTCAGAATGCGCATGTGTGACGGTGAATGCATGCAGGAACACGTAGATAAATTCAATTCAGTGGCAGAAAAACTCGCTGAAACAGGAGTTAGTCTTCAGGAGGAGTTGCTTGTCATAATGATATTAGCAAGTCTGCCAAAATCGTATGAAAATTTAGTTGTCGCCCTAGAATCTCGTAATGATCTTCCAACACTGAATGCTATAAAGATAAAATTAGTTGAGAGAGCGGCGTAAAGAATCAATAACTGAAGAAGATGCTTCTGTTAGTTCAGTGCAAGCGTTCATGACACGGCAGAAAAATGATTCTAGAAGGCTGTCGGTAAGCAATAAAACTAGTGAAATTTAAACCGAAAATACAGCGAGGAGCGTCAAGCCTAATATTAAGAAATCTTCCAACTTTAATTGTTTCAATTGTGGAAAGAAGGGGCACTATGCAGCGCAGTGCAGAGCAAAAAAGAAGCAGCCCAATAATACTAAAAACCGTACGGGCTTATTTGCAGCAGTTAGCAACTATACGTTGAATACCAGAGCTTGGTGCATAGACAGCGGAGCAACCTCGCATCTATGTTGCAACCGCGAAATGTTTAGCGAATTTGAAAACTTCAAAGAAACTATCACTCTTGCTGGAAAAAATAACATACAGGCAACGGGCAGAGGAAAAGTGCTTTTGCAAACGCCAAACCTCATTGACCTAATCTTGACAAATGTTTTGTTTGTGCCTGAGCTCCAATGTAATTTCATGTCGGTATATAAGATCGTACAAAATGGTTACACAGTTAAATTCAGAAGAGATAATGCAATTGTTGAAAACGATAATGGAGAGCTCCTAAGAGCAAAGAAGGTCAGTAATTTGTTTTTGGCTGATCTAAATACAAACATGCTTTTTCTTTCGAGGAAATTGAACGATGCAGTAATGTGGCATAGTCGCTATGGCCACTTGAGTGCATCCAGTATACGTCAGTTGATAGATAAAAAAATGGTACAAGGTTTAAAAAATGTCGAGATTCCATCAAACATACAGTGCTTGGTGTGCATGAAGAATAAGTGTACGCAGCAACCGTACACTAACCGCAGTGCAGATAGTCGAGCATCAGAGCTTCTTGGAATAGTACATACTGATGTATGTGGTCCAATGACAACTGAATCACTGGGTGGAGCCAAATATATATTGACATTCATCGATGACAAGTCACGCTACTCCTTTGTCTACATGCTAAAACATAAATCTGAAGTATTTGAAAAATTTAAAGAATTCAAGTCCATGAGCGAACGCCAAACTGGAAATAAGTTAAAAATTCTCAGAAGTGATAATGGTAGAGAATTCTGAAATCGTATTTTTGATGAATATCTAAAGTTAAATGGAATTATGCGACAGTTAACACGCCTCAGCAGAACGGCGTAGCTGAAAGGTACAACCGCACTACTAGAAATGTCACGGTGCATGTTACTAGGTACCAACAATGACGAATCCCTATGGGCAGAGGCTATCAACTGTGCAAATTATATCCGGAACAGGGCGCCAACAAGGGCATTGATTGACTTAACCCCTTATGAAGCATGGCATGGTGTTAAGCCGAAGGTATCACATTTGAGAGTATTTGGTTCGATTGCAATAGCACTTGACAAACGACAACACAATAAATTTAAATCAAGAGGTAAAGAATACAGCCTGGTTGGATACTCCGAAACCTCTAAGGCATATCGTTTGTATGACAAAAATTCCAAGAAATTAATTATTAGCAGAGATGTCGCATTTATTGAAGATGTAAATTTAAATCAAGATGCTATATGTGTACAAATACCAGCGACCACTGATCAACAGATAGAAAACGCTTTTGATAATGAATCAAGAAAAAATGATATTAGTGAATCGGACTCTCAAGAGGAAAGTGACGATTACAGGTCAGCAGATGATGATGTACTTTCAGATGGTGTTGTTAGAAGAGGACCAGGAAGACCGAAAATTATCCGTTCCGGCCGGCCTGGCAGACCAAAAAAAACAATACAACGTTTTAGCTTTTATTTGTGCAGAAAATGTTAAGATACCTACGACAGTCGATGAGGCACTATCAGGCGTATATGGCGAACATTGGCGTATTGCTATAAAAAATGAATATGACAGTCTGGTAGAAAATGAAACTTGGGAAGTTGTGGCCCTTCCAGATAACCAAAAGACTGTAAAAAATAAATGGGTTTTTACAGTGAAAACAGATGCAAGCGGATATGTGGAGAAGTTCAAAGCCAGGTTAGTGGCGAAAGGTTGCTCTCAAGTGTATGGTGTGAATTATACAGAAACGTTTTCTCCGGTTGTACGCCACGAGACTATTAGAATGATTTTTGCTATGGCAGCAGAATATAAATTGCACCTTCACCAAATGGATGTATCCACCGCTTATCTGAACAGTGAATTAAACGAAGATATCTTCATGGTCCAACCAGAAGGATTCATAAATGAAAAATTTCCCAAGCAGGTTTTGAAACTTAAAAAAGCCATTTATGGCTTAAAGCAATCAGGGCGCCAGTGGAACATAACGTTAAGCAGCATCTTGGAAAATATTGGTTTTTGTCAATGCAAAAGTGAACCTTGTGTTTACACAAGAAGTCGAAACAATAACATAGATATTATTGCTGTATATGTCGACGATCTGTTGATTGCATGTTCAGATTTAGAGAACTTGAAAGAAATCAAAGACAAGATTGCACAACGAATAAAGGTGACCGATAAAGGCGCTGTGACAAATGTTTTAAATTTAGAAATAACGAGACGGTGAAACTGGAAGCATCTCGATCAACCAACGATCATATGTTAAGAAACTGCTGAAACAATACAACATGGAAGATTGTCGTCCTATATCGACCCCGTTAGACCCCGGACACAAGATCTCGTGCGAAAATGAAGATTGTAAAAAGATCGACACTATTGAATATCAGTCACTGATAGGATCACTAATGTATCTATCTGTTTCTACTAGGCCTGACATTCTTTTTTCTGTATGCAAGCTTTCTCAAAGAAATGTTAACCCACATAACGAGCATATGGCAGCAGCAAAACGAATATTAAGATACATAAGCGCTACCCAAGATAAAAGTTTAAAATATTATCATACAGGTAAAAATCTAGAAGGATTTGTTGATGCAGACTGGGGTGGCGATGAAGGTGACAGAAAATCGTATACTGGCTATACATTTTTTCTAGCTGGTGGAGTTTTTTCTTATCCATCGAAAAAACAGTCTTCAGTTGCACTCAGTAGCACCGAGGCGGAGTACATGGCGCTTTCGTCAGCAGTCAAAGAGGCGATTCACTTAAAGCAGTTGTTTAAGGAATTAGGAATTGAATGTACGAATCAGATCACTATTAATGGAGACAATCTAAGCGCAATGAACCTGGTAAAGAATCCCATGTACCACTGTCGAACAAAGGACATCGACATTCGCTATCACCACGTCAGAGACGTTTATAGGAAAGGATACCATACCGGGGAGATGGTTGCTGATATTCTCACAAAAAACCTACCAAAGGCTGGCCACGAGAAGTTAACGGAAAAATTGGGACTTAAGTAAAACGCCAGCTAGTATGATCCTTGAGGAGGAGTGTTGAGGTGGCAACGCTCACACCAGCTGTCAAGCAGGCATCTTTCAAGTAATCAACAAAATTGCTCTTCCCTTTCTGTTCTGGCGGCTGCAGTGAAACAACGTATCAACATAAATCTTATCAATCTTTGTTAATCCTTTTTAATCTTTATAATCAATATTGAACTGTAAAAATACAACAATTATAACTACATATAACGTTTTTATCATTTTAATCTTTATCATTATTTTAATAATTATTGTTACTAATATGTTTGTTCATATTATGGTATTGTTATTTTCCTTTTCAAACGAACTAATACAAGAACCTTTTACATTTCTCTATTTTTCTCATTTCATTTCAACATCGCTTTATGTGCATCTGTATGAAAACTGTGACTAAACTTAGATAAGGTTAAATACGATTTTCAAAGAAATTTTAACTTCTTTGTATGAATAGATTGGATCTTTTTTTTATTATAATTAATTTATTTGTGGTTTTTCCCCTCAAATTAGATTAAAATTGTTTTCTTTAGAGTAAACTATTCTAATTAATTAATGTAATAAGTACGTAATTTGTTTCCAGGTTCAAAGTAAATTTATCCAAAATGTTTGCATTTCTCACTCTATTGGTCTCTATCTCGTTCTTTTTAATGAAGATATCATTTCCTTTTTTTCCTTCTTTTTTTGTATTTTTATGTTTTTGAACTATTGTATTGCATGTATTTTGCAATAATGTTATTTTTGGTCTATAGTTGTGTTGCGTTATTTAGTTTAAGAAAATACATCTGATATACACTCAATTCATAATCACTAAACATTTAATATTGGAGGGTTTTAATGGATACTTTTTGTAGTTTCTCACAACTGATTCTTTGTTTCTTTAATTTTTCTTTTCTTAATTCTTTTGCTGGCATATTTTCAATATGCAATTAAAAGTTCCAATGGCAAGTTATTAACGATCTCTAATTTTAAAGACCTTTTTTTCCAGTATCTTTACTGGCTGCTCACAATTTCCAAATAAAATAAATAGTAATCGCGTTCTCCGTATTCTTGCTGACTGTGATTCTGTGTATTAAAACAATAACTGTCAAAAACCAAGGGTTCGCAGTACGATGTGTCATGTAGATCGGAAATACGAGAACCATAAAGTGTCAGATTCTGCAACATCCGCTGAGCTGAACGGTGCCATTTTTCAACATAACCGTAATCACACGGAGAGACCGACAATGAAGTAGCAATCAACGTGAAAAAAAAACTCTCGGATTCTTTACAATTGCCGCTAACGCCGTGCTGATCGTTATAGGAGCACCTAGTGGCCCTGTCCATGTAACAAATGTTGCCGAAACCGTTTTAACAAGCGTACACAATTTGATATGAAATTTTCACAATGTTTGGTTTTTTCTTGTTTTAAACCATTTCTGTATGTGGGGTTCTATGTTTATTTTCTTGATAACATTTTGTTAATTGTTAGCGACGTTTTAGATGACCACGATGATATTACGAAGTCAATTGTCTCTTCAAAATTCACTCTTCACCGCCATTACAAGAACCACCCGAGTTTTGTTAATGTGCCTGTGCTCGCGTCAAGAATCAAAAACCAACAGAAGATCGATTCTTCTCGTTGCCGACCTACCTCAACTGCAGCGAACATAACACGCGGTCTCGTTATTATCGCCATCTCTCTCGCTCTCTCACTACGAATGCTAAGCGAAGCGGGTCCTTTAATATGGCATGATACAGCATACATTTGCACACGACACTAACTTGCTCTCGCGTTGAGTTCGAAAGTTAGTTAACTCGAGGTGGTGGTGTTCATCAAGTCGCCGGTTTGGGAGAAACCGACCTCACAAAGAATTTTGCCAGCGTTGGAGAGTAAAGCAATAGGGCGGAAGTTTGAAATGTCGATATTATTAGGTTTTTTCCTAATCGGAATTAATTTCGCGATTTTCTAATCCTTAGGAAGGTAACCATTATTCAAACAGTTATTTAAGGTAATGGCTAAAAACTCGATAGCAGATTTGGAAAGTGTCTTTAGGAGATAGTTCGAGAGATCGTCAGGACCAAATGACTTCATGGAATTATTGTGGCTGAGGATATTTATGATTAAATAAATACCTCCGGTGGAGGTGAAGAATTCAGGATACGATGGAGATAGAGCAGAGTTGGAAATGTCGAAATTAAAAATTCGAGGTGGTAAAGTGTTTCTAAATTGATCCACTGTAGTTTCCACTTGGAGCACCAAGTTTGGATCGGAAGTAGGTCGACTTTTACGAAAGACTTTCTCAAAGTAGTTTCCGAAAGGCGATACAATGACTGGTTCAGTGGAATAAATGGTATTATTGATTTTTAACGACTCACAAGAGGAGCTCTTTTTCCCTATGAGATTGTTAATTTCCTTGAAGGCGGAAGGACCTGGTTTAATTTTAGAGAGTCTCTGTTGAAGTTGTTGATCAAGCCAAATTTTAACTTTCTCTTTAATTATTATTTTTAGGAGTGATATTCTGGCTGAAAGCTCTTTATAAGATTGGTTTATCCTATTATGGAAAATTCGTTTTAATTTTTTTTGCCACTTATGTTTTATTTTGAAGAGGTTAGTAATATCTTGAGGAAGGTTTTTATATTTATTAAATGATGGACTGATTAGTTCAGAGTTATTTCGAGCAACACTCTGTATAGTTGAGTTGAGACTAAGAATATAGGAGTCAATCTCTTCATTAGAAAGGTTTGAAAACTCTGCAGGGAGGCGATTAGCTAACTGAACGTCTAGGTCATCTTGGAATTTCTTCCAGTTGGTTTTTTGATATGATATAAAGAATTCTGGTTGCCTAAGAATGTACACAATTTCACTCATGTTTAAGTTTAAAAGAATTGCGTAATGATCAGAAAATGATGGCAGCATAGATATATTATAGTTTGGGTTCAATTGGTCAATAAGACAGTTTGAGACAATAAAGTGATCCAAAAAGGGGGAGCCATTTGGATACGAGGGACTATTAGGCGAAAGAAGAGAAATTATATGGCAGGATTGTGACAACCACGCTTCTAAGACAATACCATTCATGTTCCTAAGAGCATCACCACAGGAAGGGCTTTTAGCGTTCAAGTCTCCGCCAATTATTGCTCCGTCATAGTTAGCTGCTAACATAGTTTGTCTAACTCGGTAGTGATTGCTGCACGGGTTAAATTAGTTGGAAGATATATTGATCCTATTGAATTCTTTTTAAAAGAAATCGACAGTAAGATACAAGGGAAATCGAAGTTTTTTGTGTCAATTAAATTAAAGAGAAGATATTTTTTTAAGGCTATTGCAACTCCCTGATTAGAATCGTTACGGAAAAAGTTATAGGAATCTAAATGAACTTTATGATTGCTTTTTAGGTGCGTTTCCTGAAGAAACGCAACGAAAACATTGTGTCTTTTTAATAGTTTAAATAGATCGAAGCGTCTACTATTGTCCACCAAGGAACCGGTGTTTAAGGAAATGAAATGTTTACCAATCAGAGTTATTATTGAAATTGAGGATTACTTGGTCTAACAATTCCAAGTATGCCAGTCTCTTCGTTTCGATAAAAATATCGCTGTTAATGTTCTTCATGAACTTTTTGACCCGGAAATCGGAAAATAATCCCTTAGATGCACCTGCAACAGATGAGGGAGGTAGGTCAATGTGTGAAGCATATTGCTTATTCATGACAATGTTTGCATAGGATACTCGAGTGTGCCCTGCACTACTATTATTGAAAATTTGGCATTCTTGGTTTTTCTGAGTTATTTTATCTTCATTTTTAGTAATTAACTCCCTCCTTCTCAGCAGGTACATTTTGTATTTTGGACAGCCACGGAAGTTTGCGGGGTGCCCAAAATCTTTACAATTGATGCAATAGACAAGGGATCCCTCTTTTTTTAAATTTTGGCACTCACCCGGATTGTGTCTTGACACAGTTATACTTTCTGCCACAATTTTTTGCCAAGTGACCGAAGCTTTGGCAACGCTTGCACTGCATAGGGTTGAAATTCTTCTTGGATTTTTCCCAAGTGATACGGGAGTAAAAAAGGTATCTGAGTTTAAGAATTTCATCAGGGATCTTACCAGGGAGAAGTTGAACCAGAAAGAGATCAGTACTCTCGTTGTTTTTTCTGTTTTTCAGTTAGAAATGGAAAACCTTGGAGACCAGATCTGGAAAAATTATGTTGAGCTCCCGCCTGATCTCGTCACCACTATAGTCAGATGTAAGACCGCCCGAACTCAAAAAAGTCGTCTGTTCACAACGAAGCTATGATTCCAACTCTCCAGAAAACATCAAATATGTTTTCTTCTGCTTTTAAGGGTTGCCCAGCCTTACATGAAAAGTTGAGAATCGCGTAGTACGCGTCCTCAAAACTGAAGAAATTATTTAATGTTGCATAAAACTAATTAAAAGCTTTAAAGAAAATCATGTAGTATTATTTTTATAACTTTTAGTAATTTTCTGTAACTTTTCAATAGGAAAACACTAAATAAAAATAATAAAATTTTAGGTTGCAAAAATTTAAGTTGCAAATTTGTATGGGTGCGGTAACTCTTTTCCCGTTGCTTGTTACGGAAAGTACGATCCAGACCGCATATTCTTAAAGGCCTAACCATGCAATGCATAAGCATGCTATGCATGAAAAGAGAGAAACTACGAATACACTGAATCCCAATTGCGCACCCATGAACATGCATACTATTCACATGCATAGTTTCGTCAAGTTCGTTCTCTCTCTTCTTGCCTAGCTTGAATAAGAATATGCGGTCTGGATCGTACTTTCCGTAACAAGCAACGGAAAAAGAGTTACCATCCCATACGAATTTGCAACTTAAAGTTTTGCAACCCAAAATTTTATTATTTTTATTTAGTGTTTTCCTATTGAAAAGTCCCAGAAAACTACTAAAAGTTATAAAAAAGAAATAGTACTACATGACTCTTTTTAAAGTTTTTAATTAATTTTATGCAACATTAAATAATTTCTTAAATTTAGAGGAGGCCTACTACGCGATTCTCAAGTTTTCTTGTGAGACTGGGCAACCCTTAAACGCAAAAGAAAACATACGTGATGTTTTTCTGGAAGCAACATTTGCGAACTTGTAATTGTGGATAGTAACATCCACTCTTCTGAATCAGCTATTGCATCTGCATTTAGTAACCACTTTGAAAAAGTTTTTACAAAAACAACACCTAACTACGATCCAGATTTAGTGACACAAGTTGAAACCACCATCGATGACTATAGAAAAAATCTCCCTCCTCGAATCTTTAATTTCAACCAAAATTTTTCCGCCTTGACTCCGAACAATCTTGACTATTTTACTTCCCCTAAGGTAATCAAAACTATCCTCAAGAAAAGTAATGCCAAAAAATCATCTGGACCAGATGGTATTTCTAACTTCATTCTGAAAAAACTCTCTAGGTTCTCCCTTGACTATCTAACCATTATATTAAATAACTGCCTTAACAACGGATACTTCCCAGAATGCTGGAAAGTCGCGAAACTCGTAACAATAAAAAAAAATCGGCCTAGTAACGACATCTCAAACTTTCGTCCAATAGCATTACTCTCCAACGTAGGAAAAATTTTGGAGAGAGTTACTCTTCACAAAATAGTCAGTTCCTCAGTAAACCCTATAGATCCTATGCCGGATGGGCAATTCGGATTTAAGAATGGTCACTCTACAGTTCATACCCTTCTAAAAATTTACAGCGACGTAACCCTAAATCTAAGGGAAAAAAATGCACTGTCGCCTCTTCTCTGGACGTCGAGAAGGCCTTTGATAGCATTTGGTGTAACGGTGTACTCTTCAAGATAATTCAGAACAACTTCTCACCTCTGTTTTTTAAATTAATAAACAGTTTTCTCTCTAATAGGAATTTCTATGTTCAAATAAAACAAACAAAATCCATCGTAAGGAAAGTTGAGCGCGGAGTCCCCCAAGGCCCAATTCTAGGCCCTTTTCTCTTTAACACTTACCTTCATGATTTCCCCCACTTCCATAGTCCACCTAATAACCCTTCGAGCTCACGCGCGCTACATTATGCAGACAATACCTTAGTGTACGCCCACGCAACTTACCCCTCCGACGCTCTTTCCATCGTTTCTAATCACATGAAACGAATCAATGAATATTATAAACCTTGGGGTGTTGGCCTAAACCTACCCAAAACTGAGTCCATCTGTTTTAGAAATGCATCCAAAAAGGGACCCCCGGGAGTGGTTAAAGACAGCAAAAGTACTGGATATTGATGGAGTCAGAATTCCCTTTAAGACCAGTCTTATGTACTTAGGTGTAAATTTCAATAACTTATTTCAATTCAATCTTCACGCTAGAAAGTCGTTGAATAGAGCAAAACGTGTATCTGGGTTGCTGGCAAGGGACCGTGGCAAGGGAGCTAGAGGTTTTTGAGAGACAGATCTTACGTCTAAGTATCAACAAAAATTTTAGCTCTCTTAACAAAAAATACTCAAATTCTTACATTTATGACAAATCCGAAATTGAACCTCTTATTTCATATTGCCTAAGATACATGAAAAAATGTATTACTAACTTACAAAACGTAGATAACGAATTAATAAAGGAAATACTACTTTCTCCTTTAACAACTCCTTGGAACCGTCCCACTTACCTCTCCCCACTATCTATCAAATCAATTGATATAGACACCGCAATAGCTGGTAATGTTTCCTATCCCCTAATTCCTTCCTTTTACCAAAATGGCCCTTCTCTCCAAAACAGAGGTTAATTATATAACTATTAAATGTAATCAAACTCTCAATCCATTTATTATTCACAAATTAGTGCCTTATTTTATAATAGCAATACAATTAAGTCATATAATGTACTACGCACTCTACTACATTTACAATTATACACTATGTAGCGTCATTGTTATTTATTTTATGTCCTAGTCACAAGCTACTAAGATTCCACTATTTTATAAGAAATACTATTTAGCTCCGGGAGCAAGAGCTTTATATTTTTCCTACTCTTGTAATCGAAAGGATCTTTTATCCTTAGTACAACAATAAGAACTACATATGTACCTTGGTTAAAATAAATATTTTGAAATCGTTTTCACATGGCAAAACAGTACAGCCGTGGATCTGTCATTTAGTTCTAAGTACACATATTTTGTAAACAAAGCCAACTGTCATAGTCTCAATAAAGCTGAATTGAATTGAATTGATGTTTTTCTGGACCATGAAACAGCTGTTTTAATTGCTTTCAATTTCATGCAATGCTTGGTCGTTCTACTGATGCCTGGAATGAATAGCTTGCTTTTCGTTGACTTCTCTCACAAAACTTTATTCACGCTATGCAAGAAGAGAGAGAACGAACTTGACGAAACTATGCATGTGCATGGGTGCGCAAATGGGATTTGGTGTATTCGTAGTTTCTCTCTTTTCATGCATAGCACGCATATTGCATTGCATGGTTGGGCCTTTAGGTCGTTTGATAACCATATTACTCCGTAAGCATTGTTCTTGGTCGAATTTTAAAAACAAACAATCAAAAAAATCAAAACTACAAATACTGAATCATGGATAAATGTCATTCAATATTTGAAGATTTGATTTTTTATTGTTTATTTTTAACGATATGGGGCCTCTGAAAGTTTGATATGCCACCACCCTTTGTTACTATAATTAATATAAGATGTTCTACACTCTGATGGCAACTGCATTGATTCTTTACACTCATTTGTAGCAAACGCGCTCACTTTTGTGATCACTTTCTTGCAAGTTGCAGCTCTTACTCCCACAACCTGATCTCTCGTTCTCACAAAATCTTTATTTTACTCTCTCAAAGCTTCAGATGGGATTTTCCATGGAAAAATCAAATGTATAGCAGTGAGACATCTTTGTATTCTATTGTCTTTGATATAACTCTTTGTTCATGGGAATCACATTTTTATTCCCCGCAATTAAATTTAATTCCTAGATGAACAAATGGCAGTCATACACGGAAAAATTATTAAAGAATATGGGAATGAAATTTGCAATTTGGAATTGTACGTTACAGCTGTTGCGTGCAGGTTCCCTATATTCACCAGTAGTTGACTTGTCAAATGTCAAATATAACAGCTTCAAAAGTGACAGCTAACGAAATAGCGGGCTATTCAAAATTACACCTCTTATTGGAGAACCCTATACTACGAACGGTATATGAGCTCACGCTCATAATTCTTAAAAAGTAACTTAGCCTTATCCTCTTCAGGCATAACTGTAACGACATTATTACAGATATGCCTGCTGTCCAGAATGCTGCTATCGCTAGAGTACTGCAGGCATCTATTGGAGAAATATGCCGCACAGTTATGCCGTGTAACTTGCTTGAAGCACAACACGCTGTTGCATCAAGACAATCTGAATGCAACTTGCCGTCGGATGTAGTAGTAGCATTCAGATTGTCTTGATCGCTTTATTGAGGCAATGGGCCAAATAATTTAATGAGCCTTACATCCCCAAGTTATTGAATAGACTTGGAGTCCAAAATATAGTTCTTACATTGCTGAGATTGAATCAGTCCAAAAACATCTCTTACTTTTTTGTCTTCGCATCTCCATTGCGGATGAATCCGCAACTTTCCATGTTATGAATTTCGGCTAAACCATCACTTTTAAATCGTCGTAGGATCTTAAACGCTATTTTCATTCTGAGCTTACTACTTATATTCTATATGGTGTTACTGATAGTCCAATTTGTTGGCCCAACGATGCAATGCATATGCATGTTTAGTTTTGAGAGGGAACTCAACGAAAAGCTGTTCATTCCATTCATCAGTAGAACGACCAAGCATTGCATGATATTGAAAGCAATTAAAACAGCTGTTTCAAGGTCCAGAAAAACATCACATATGTTTTCTTCTGCTTTTAAGAGTTGCCCAGCCTCACAAGAAAAGTTGAGAATCGCTGAGTATGCGTCCTCGAAACTGAAGAAATTATTTAATCTTGCATAAAATTAATTAAAAACTTTAAAGGTCATGTAGTATTATTTTTAATATTTAAACAAATTGAAAGAATTTCGGTGGGAAGCACCCTGTACATCAATCGTTGTCTAATCAAGTGGGGGTGGAATGGGATTCGCAGCGGTTTATTCACACTGATCTTTATATATCCTAACTTATTGGTGGTTAAATTTCCTGGACGGAAACACCAGACTCTGCACAAACCCGCCCGAAGAGCTCTCCAGGAAAGGACTGTAAGTGAGTTGCAATGAAAGAAACACAAGAAAAAGAACAAGACAGGGACCCCCTTCTGCTCGCCCCTATTCCGTACCCTTACACAAACGCTTATTTAGAGGAGATAAATGCTAATATAATAGGACGAAATAATTACAATATGTAGAATATATATAAGAATATGTAAAATTAATATGGATAAAAAATATATAAAAAATGTGTGTGTATAAAAATGTATATAAAATGTATGTATGTATAATAATGTATATTAAATGTAGGTATGTATAAAAATGTATATTAAATGTATGTCTGTATAAAAATGTATATATAAAAATGTGTGTGTATATAAAAATGAGTATATAAATCGTATTAAATAGGTAATTAAACTGCAAGATCAAACACAAGACATAATGTGTAGCATATAACGACTGACAAAATAACTTTCCATCAATCGCGCGCAGGACATATAAAAGTGGTGTACACTAAATGGACACACGCAATGTGAACTCGACTGATCGGCCTTTTGCCGTGTAACCCCAACCGGGAACAACTGACGTGTCTCTGTGGTTGCGCAGATGTGATTCGCGTGGCCTACGTTTCTTTAACGTTTAAACACCGCTTGCTACACTTCCTCGTTAAGACTATACGGACACACACAAATAGCTTATCTGACAATTTGTTCCACAAGCGGCGATTTAGTTGTGATATGTGGGATTCCAATTGGTTTCCTTTTCCATGTATTGGTGCTTATTTGTTGGTTCTCCCGCGATGAGGATTATGCTCCAGGGTAGCTCGTTTTCTGTGGTGTCTTCAATCCTTCTAATTAGTACTTGTTGTTTTTTTTTTCTTTTTTTAAAAACAACTCTACTTTTCTAGGCGAAAGTTTAACACCAAAACTTGAACTTTTTCTGTTCTTTTCAAATATTTGGAAATTTTAGTTTAGGTCGGATTTAAACGTCCGCCTTCTTTCACTATCTATATGCTAATCCCCTTGTTAATTTTTCTTTTCCTCTTCGTGTCCTCCGTTCCATTTCTATCGTTCCCCCATTTGACCTTGGGATTGTAGGCACTTTTTCCATGCCTACCTGCTAATCTTCTTCCCGCCGACCAGTTCTCCTTGAGAATCAATAAAAAAAAACCCGTTGCCTAAAATATTCCGCTTTTCTTCTACTGACACAAAATTTCTAGAACATTTATTTATCGTTTAGGCGATTATATAAACGATAACTCCAAAACCCATTAATTCTTCTACTCAAATTCCTATCAGGTATCCGGCGTTCATAAATGTTCAGCACGTCATTTTCTCCTAGATTCCCAGTTTCGTTTTGCTGGTCTTTGGTTCATTGAGGGATTCTATCTCCATTCAATACTCCTGTCTGGCAACACCCCTTTCTACAACTTTCTCCGCTAACTTACTATCGCACGCACAAGTGCAAACGAGTCCACCCACTCTTGTCAGACAGAGACCTGTATAGGGTCGAAACGACGAGTTTCGTTCAGTTACTTTGACAGCCATCAAATGTCATTGGTCTTGTTTATTATTTTATTTCAGTTGTTTAGGTTGACATCGTTGCCGGCGTATGAGGTAAGGAGTGAAATTTTATTGTAATTAATCGGTCAGAGTTTTTTCCAGAATTTCAAGAACCCCGGGGAGCGCCACGCAACAAGTTTTTAAAAAGTTGAATATTCGGGCCTGTTGTTTTCGTCATTTTTACAAGGAAAATACAAAAGATTTCATTCAATTCTTTGTTCTAGCAACACACATGCGCCCTGTAATCGTCCCGTTTTTGACGAAGTCGTGTCACAGCATAAAGCTTCTACGTGGTCCGTTAAATTCCATTCTTCTAAGGTTGCAAATATCGCTAAGGCCTGATCGCTTCCACTACTGGAGGAAATCGCAGGTATCCCCAATAATTTTCGTACACCGTTGCACGAAATTACCTGTTGTATCTAATTTTCGTGTGTGGTCTTTCTTCTAGTCTTTCAATTGTCCTCTGGACAATTAATAAAACTCCTTGTTGTAGATTTATAATTACTTTACTTTGTAATTATTGTAGATTACTTTAGTTTATATTTATGCTTTCTATTTAACCCTTTGACTTGTAACTTAACACTACTTTTGCACTTTACCAACTTTTTATACACTTCTTACTATGAATTAATGCGCGACTTTATAAACGACCTCGTCGTTTGGATATATTTACAAGACTCCCGTTGGAATCTTTTCTAGATTCCACGTTAGCTCGGTCGACACAGACATCGACCGAACTGAAGTGGGTCAGTATGCCGTGTTTCGCAATTTCCATTATTTCACAATATTAAAATTGTAATATTCGCAGAATCAATACGCGGAAGAAAATCGTTCTCAATTTAATTCTTCCGCGTGTGGATTCTGATCGTGTGTTATTTCAAACCAAGCGATTTAATGGTTTGGAAGCTTGCTAATGAAAGCTAGCTTCCACAATCCACTACAATCGCCACGCGCTATGGATTCTAGGGTTTGGAAGCTCGCTACTAAATGACAGCTTCCACAATCCATTCCATGCGAAGTGTTCTGGTTGCTACCTTAGCTTTCGAAGTTCATTAAACCAAAGCTTGACTAAAGCAAATTAAACTAAAGCTTCGAGCTTACCAAGCAAAGTGCTGTGGTTGCATTAATGTGAACTTGGCCTTGACTCACTCGCGGAGTAGTATTATAAAAACAATAATACTGGCCTTGAAAGTTCTTGTCAAACGGAAGTGGAAATTGCGATCGCGACATACAAGATCCCTCCACCCTCGGGGAAGAAAAATTTGGTATCGTACGAAACGATATTAAATTTTTCTTGTACATTTATTGTTTGTTGAATTGTGGGTGGTCGTGTGTTTATTATGGCTCTACTTAATGTATACTTATGTATGTTTGTGTTTTTCTTTCTTTGTGAACATCTTCTGTGTCATGTCAATAATGATTAATTATTAGTAATAATTACAATAATTACAATACAACTACTTATTAACAATAATTACAATAAAAACAATTACAACAATAATACAAATGGTAACTGCACTTCTTCGGTGTCGTCTGTGTGTAGGCTGATGATGGTTGATGTTACTGTTGATTTTACTGGTGATGTTACTGTTGATGTTACTGTTGATGTTGCCGTTGACGTACACCCCGCTGTATTAATGTCTTCTTTCTCGATTTGTTGTGGGAAATGCTGCTGCTGGGTAACTGTATTATAGTTGCTGCGGTTGAGCAGTCGCTGTTAATTTCCTGTGTCAATTGTTCATCACAGGTTGTTGTTCGTCGCATGGGGTCGAAAGTGCGATTCTCGCCCGGATTTTTTCTTGTAGAGTACGCAAGCGAGTTGCGTCGCATTTATTACATCGCTGCTAATTTATGTATTTCCCACTTCATACTTCTATGGCTGCTGCTTTTGTAAGATGAATGGGCCGCAGTAGATTGGGCTGGTAGACCTGTGACTACTTTACGTTCGTCACCGTCGCCGCCACTCTATGATGCATCAACTGATGTCGTCTTAAATTGTTGTCACTGCTGAGCGACAACTGATTTGTATCCGCCGATGAATTGCTAACTTTCTTCGCGGTACTTTGTATGTACCACCTACTATCATGCAGTAGTTTTCCGTTTCAACTATTGATGCTGTTAGCCCCCTTTGATGCTTTCCATCCTATTTTTGTTTGTGATGGTTGCCGTTTTGATTGCTATCGCTAAGATGATCAGCTGTTGCAGCTAATATATGTGCTGCTACCCTTCCCCCTTCGAGTTGGCTGCGTGCTATTCGTCGCCCTGGTGTCAAGTGTTGTGGTGTTGCACTATTGCTGTCGTGGTGGGTGTACATCGGCACTCAGGTCAGATTCTCTGCATGTTGTATACGTTATTACTATGAATTTTTATATTTTTTGTTCCTACAATATTTTTATGGTATGTATAATTTGGTTTTTGATTAGGAATTGACATTATTATTGTGTAGTTATTCTATGCAATTGTAGTTTCCATTGCGTTTATTTGAATTCAATTTTAAACATTTCATCTCTATCCTAATTCGATATAAAATTTCATTATACAATTCCTAATATTTATGTAATCAGTTGAATAATTGTAATTCATATAATATTTCTTTCGAATATTCGAGCTGAATATTATTTCTTATGCTATTACATATAAAATCCAAGACCAAGTTTGTCTTCCAAAGTCAAAATTCCTACAAGTATTGTAATATGTAACGTTTTATGTGAGATTTTATGTACATTTCTTTTTCTATTTTTATAAAAATTTTATTTAATAAAAAAGATTTTTTTTTTTCTTCAATTTTCTTATTTGGTAATTTGGTAAATATTTTGTTCTAAATTACATTTTAATTACCTTTTAAATTACTTTTATATATGTGTAAATAATGTATATGTTTATAACAATGTTTTATTATTTGTGTCTTTTATTTTTCCTTTTATTTTGGTTATTTTAAAGTTAATCACCTTTGGTGTTTTATTCTTTTTCTTTCTCTTTTGGCTTGTGTTAGAATTTTTCATTTACTGTGCTTGTTCTTTTTTTACATTAAATGTTTTTACGGACACTGCGTTCTGCTCGTGTTCAGTTGCTCTACTTTTGCACCTGCTTTGTTGCAGTGCTTGCGTTAATCGCTACATTTTGTTATTACTCTTATTTTGACATGTTTGTCAATGCCCTACATTTAGCAGTAATATACTTAATTATTAATCGAACAGAAATTATCAATAATGGAAACAAAATATTTTTATTTTTATATTTTTCTCTATTTTAAATTAGTGTTTATACTAATTCTAATTTATGTCTTTATCTCAATTTCTACATATTGTTCTCTATGACATATAGACATGGGTGCGAATTTGTATGTAATATGCATGAACGTACTCTTCAGGCATATTTTACATGTGCAATTATTCTTATAATAATTGCAAATCTAAGGTTATATTGGCTGTGTATTTAACGGAACAGCTACTTTTCATATACTGTATATTATCAATTAAAATACAAAAAAAATTACTCAAATTTTATTATGAGTTTTCTTTACTTATATTTTCACGCTTAAATAAACAAGTTGTTACTTATTGAAACGCTATTCTGATTTCCTTTTTATTTCTTTGTTGAATTTTTCATTATGAAATTTGATGATTGTTAAAATTATTAGTAATAAACATAAAAATGTTAATTTCATACTATCCTATAATATATGCTATCAATCCTATTCTATACTAATTTTTTGTATCCTACTCCTAATAAGGTGACTGTTCTGATTAACTTAATGTTCTCCTAACTCTATTTTAGTATTTCAAGTTATTCTGATGGGTTCCTATGTATTTATCTAGTTAGTCCTATTTTCCTATTTAGTTGCTATTATATAACTTAAGTAAATTATTGTGGAAAGATTTTTCTCTTCCCTTAATATTTAGAACTGTCGTAATTGTACTCTTAATCCTTACTACCTTATATAGTCCTATCCATATTGGTGAAAACTTATTTTTCCTAGTTTGATTCTTAATTAGTACACTATCTCCTACTTTAAATTCTACTGAATTTAACTTATTATCATAATGATTTTTGGCTACCTGTTTAACCATTTCCTGATTTTTCCTCACTATTTCGTGAGCTCTCTGAATTTGGAATCTTTGAACCTTATTTGAACCATTGATCCCAATTCGACCCATCTTCTTTAGCAAAACTACGCAAATATTCTGCTAACGGTCTGTGGCTTCTTTCTAAGGAGCCATTTGCTTGCGGATGGTAAGGCGTTATATGCAATTTTTTGATTCCTAACAATTTGCATGTGTCCAGGAACAGTTTCGAAATGAAATTAGTTCCGTTATCAGTAACTAGAATTCTCGGAATTCCGTAACGGGTGATTATTTCATCATAGAAAGCCCTGGCCACAGTACTTGCTTCCGCTTCTGGGATAGCTGTACATGCCATAAATTTCGAAAAATCGTCCTGAAAAGTCAGGATGTACTTATTTCCGGACACAGTTTCTGGTAAAATACCTACTATGTCCATGTAGACTTTATCAAATGGCCGCATTGGTGTATCTGTTAGCACCATGGGCATTTTTGTTAATTTCGAACTTTTGTTCGCTTGACATTTAGGACAACTTTTTACATAATCTTTTATCTGCCTTTGCATCCCTGGCCACCTATATTGTTGCCTGATTCTTAGGTACGTTTTTACTGCTCCCTGGTGACATCCTAATGGGGTATTATGAAAATCTTTGATAACAGTCTCTATTTGTTTTGAGTTCTCTAACAAAATTGTGTTTTCGTTTTGTGTTATGCCTGGAGTGTCAGGTTCTACAGGCGTCGGAATTGTTCTTGAATTTTCGCTATTTCCTTGGTTCTTCATTTCTATTTCTTTGGTTCTAGAGCGGGTCACTCTACTCAATGCGTCTGCGTTCAAATTTTTCTTGCCTGGCTTATATATGTGTTCGAAATCATACTCTGACAACTTGTGTCTGAATCTTGCCAGTCTAGAAGTTTGACCCTTTAAATTCTATTCCCTTTAATGGCTGGTGATCAGTAAAAATATTTAAAATGTCTGCCTAAAAGGTATGCTCTGAAATGTTTTGTAGCCCATACTATTGCTAAGAATTCCTTTTCTATCGTTGAATATCTTTGCTCTGTGTCGCTTAGCGCTCGGCTAGCGAAAGCTATTGGCCTATCCTCGCCTACGTTACCTTGAGAGAGAACCGCGCCCAAAGCTTCATTGCTTGCGTCGGTAGTTAAGAGAAATTCCTTTGAAAAATCTGGATATGCCAACACTGTGGGTCACATGACTGATTCTTTTAACCGCTCAAATGCTCTCTGGCAGTCTCCTGTCCATACGAACTTAGCGTCCTTTCTTAACAATTTGTTAAATGGAAGTGCTAGTTTTGCCGTTCCCGGTATAAATTCCTGTAATAATTCACAGGGCCTAAAAAGGCTTGTACTTCTTTTTTATTTTTAGGAGGTGGAATGTTTTTGACGCACTCCACCTTGCTAGGGTCTGGAAGTGCTCCATGTTCTGAACACTTGTGCCCTAAATATACGACTTCTCGTCGCAGAAATTGGCACTTGCTAATGTTTAACTTTAAGTTATATCCCCTAATGACCTCGAAAACCTTAGTTAACCTTTCTTCATGCTGTCCCAGGTTTGTTGCATATACGACTACGTCGTCTAAATAAACAAAACAATCTATTCCCTGAAGTCCTGTCAGAATATGATTCATAAGACGTTGAAACGTCGCTGGGGCGCCGGTTAAGCCGAAAGGCATCCGATTGAACTCAAAATGTCCTAACGCTAAACTAAATGCGGTCTTTTACTTGTCTGCTTTGGCCATTAGGACTTGGTGGTACCCACTTGCCAAGTCTAACGTCGAGAAATATCTACTACTTCCTAACTGGTTCAATCTATCCTAGGAAGTGGAAAAACTTGTTTAATTGTCACCTCGTTTACTTTCCTATAATCTATCACTAGGCGCCATTTCTTTTCTCCATCTTTTCCACTCTTCTTTGGAACTAGAAGTAGTGGTGAGTTCCATGAAGATACACTTGGAGATATTAAATCTTCCTCTAGTAGTTTATGAATTTGCTTATTCATTTCCTCCCTATGTGTCTGAGGAATACGGTACTGTTTTTGATTAATTGGTGGCTGATCCACCTTTATTGGAATTTTATGTGCAAGTACTGGGGTGTATGTCAATTTGTCACCTTCTAAAAGAAAAATATCATTATACTTCGCACATAGCTTGGTTATGGATTCCTTTTCCTCTTGGAAGGATTTCTTTTTCCTAAGGAAGGATCCAAATCCAAGTATTTCATTAAAGTGTTCAGGCGTTGCGTTATGTTCGCATCACTTATACTGTTGATGGTAGTCCATTGATTGTCCGAAACATCACTTAGCTTGTATTTGTGGAAATCACTAAATCTCGGTACAAAGTTGTCACTAAGAATGAAATCTTTTGCCGTCGAATTTAGGATTAGTACTTTGACCTCTTTGTTTTCCACATTTGCTAGTGTTTCTCCCAGGTATACTCCTGGTGCAATCTCTTGTTTATGAACTACCACAGTCATAACTTTAGTTTTAATTCTGTTGTATCTATCTTTCGAATGTGGTCTTGGTCTTCTTCCTTTTCGTTGTCCTTTGTGCAACGAATAAAACGCCCTGGTTAAGTTATTGATTTTTATTGACACTAAACACTAATTTTGGTATCTACATTGATACTTATTATTATTATTTAATCTTAACACTTATTATTATTAATTAACACTAACTCGCGACTTTATACGCGATTTAAAAATAGACGACCGCGTCGTTCTGATAATATTTTTAGACTCTTTATATTATTTTATCTCTATATAATAATATATTATTTTATTTCCGCGTAACTATTTATCACTGTAACTATTTCTAAGGACACTTTTCCTTGATTTTGAATTAACCAACTTTACACCCTTTGCTTATCACTATTGTACGCGTTTCTAAAGAGACGAGACGACGACCTCGTCGTTTGGATATAATTTTCAGACTCTCGTTGGAATTTGTTTCTTGTTTCCACTTTGGCTTGGTCGACGTACCCGTCGACCGAACCAAAGTGGGTCGCTGTTGGCGCGTGTCGCAATTTCCATTATTTCGCAATATAAAAATTGTAATATTCGCAGAATCAATACGCGGAAGAAAATCGTTCTCAATTTAATTCTTGCGCGTGTGGGTTCTGATCGTTGGATTTTCAAACCAAGCGATTTTATGGTTTGGAAGCTTGCTACTGAAAGCTAGCTTCCACAATCCATTTTATGCGAAGTGTTCTGGTTGTTACCTTAGCTTTCGAAGTTAATTAAACCGAAGCTTGACTAAACCAAATTAAACTAAAGCTTCGGGCTTACCAAGCAAAGTGCTGTGGTTGCATTAATGCGAACTTGGCCTTGACTCACTCGCGGAGTAGTATTATAAAAACAATAATACTGGCCTTGAAAGTTCTTGTCAAAGGGAAGTGGAAATTGCGATCGCGACATACAACATCCCTCCACCCTCGGGGAAGAAAAATTTAGTATCGTGCAAAACGATATTAAATTTTTCTTGTACATTTATGGTCTGTGGAATTGGGGTGGGCGTGTGTTTATTATGGTTGCACTTAGTGTCTACTTATGTATGTTGCGTTTTGTTCTTTTATGTAATTCAGGTGATCATTACAATACAATTAATTATTACCAATAATTAAAATAAAACTTATTACAATAATAATTCAATAAAACAACCGGTGACTGCCTTTCTTCGGTGTCATCTGTGTGTAGGTTGGGGATGATTTTGATGTTGATGTACACCTTGAAGCTGATGTACGCGTTGCTGATGCTTTCGATGTTGCCGTTGATGTACACACCGCTGTATAAACGTCTTCTTCTGGATTTCTTGTGGGGAATGCTGCTGCTGGGTATTGGTTGCTGTGTTGTAGGGACTATACGTGGAACGGTCGTTGTTAATTTTCGACCTTAATTCCCGTTGTTCTGCTGATAATATTCTGTTGTTCGTTGGTGATAGTTTCGGTCGTCCCACAATTGGGATCAATTGTTGTTTGCTTGAGCTGTAGTGGATGGTGAGATGTTGCCGGAATCATCGTTCTGACGTCTTGCTTCGTCATCTTCAACATCTTCTCTCGTAGATAGTGGTGGTGCGTTTTAAATCGCTGCCGCTTGAGGTAATGTTGTGTAACGTGCTACCCCGTAAGTTCAAAAATGTCACCGTAAATTCAACTGGCGAAGCTCTGACTGCATTAGTGGTTCGCTGCTATTTTGTCGTGATTTTGTTGCCGCATATGCGTGACGTAACTTCCGCTTAAGCGTAGATTAGTGGCAAAGGCATTAATGCAAAGCTGATACTGGTGATCGGCTACCTTTCTTCAGAGACTATCTGCGTATTACGTTGTTGGAATGGTTTCAAGGCTGCTGACGGTAATGTGTCAGTCAGTTAGCCAGTTCGTTACTGCTATGACAACTCTTCGAAGATAACTTCGTGTTTGCTTTCTACTGTTGTTGCATTGTTTTGTTTGATTGTTGCAACTGTCCCATCTTTTCGTTGCGATGTTTGTTGTTGCTGCGCTGATCAGCTGTTCCAGCTACCCTTCCCCCTTCTAGTTGGCTGGGCGCTAAGTTGTCGCCCTGTTGTCAAAGTGCTGCTGTGTGTTGTTGCACTTTTGCTGTTGTGATGGGTGTACATCGGCACTCAGGTCAGCTTTTCTGCATGCTGGATTCTTCTTGTATATTGTACATTACATTAAATTTTTACATATTGTTGATGTTTATTTCTGTTTTTGCAATATATTTACTTATATTTCGATGAATATAATGTGTTTCTTATAAATTTAGAATGTGTTGAATTTCGATTAAAATTTAATTAATGTACTTTAATGCTAATAAGATAATATTCTGATGCAATTATAATCGTTATATGATTTCTATCTTATTATAATGTATGATTTTATTTATCTTTTCAATCAATATCTAAATATTTTATTTTGTAAATATTTGTAAAAGTGCATTCCCCTTCTTTTTTTTTCTGGTGATTATATGTTTATTCCTATTTCCTTTGAATTTCCTTAATTTTATATTGAATGTACATTAAAATTTTATTAATTTCAAATTTTTCTATATGTATATCTGTACATTTGTAAATGTACTTTAATTATTGTATATATGTATGCGTATAACAATGTTTACAGTATGTCTTTGTTTTACTATTATTTTTATTATTAGTTTCTTAATTCTTTCGCCTATTTTGAAGTTGTTCACCTTTGGTGTTTTTGTTCTCTTCATTTGGCTTGTTTTAAAAAAAATTTTTTCATTTACTGTTGTTTTTCATTTTTCATTAAATGTTTTTAACTGACACTGCGTTCTGCTCGTGTTCAGTTGCTCTACTTTTGCATCTGCTTTGTTGCAGTGATTGCGTTAATCGTTCCCTTTTAAGTTTTTGTTTTGTTGGTTATTAACGCAAATCGTCTTTATATTTTGCATGGAATCTTATTGAACTACATTTTATAGGATATTTTGTAAGAATTTTATGTTATTGATTTAAGAAGAACTTATTTATGTATTATTATAATTCTAATTATTCATTATTAATATTCAGGATCAGAAGAGTACTTCACAAGATTTTAGGCAATTCTTTTCTGTCTTATATTTATTTAACTTTTATTCCTATGTCTGCATTTAGGTGCAGATATTGGTTTTTAAATTGGTTATGCATAAACTAAATCTTTATGCATAGATTTCATGTGCATTTATTAAAAAAAATAATTGCAAATGCAATAGTTATGGCTGTGTATTTAACGGAACAGCTACTTTTAATATACCGTATATTATCTATTAAAAATGAATACCAAGGGTTCAATTTCAAAATTTTACAAAAAAAATGACTTCGATATTAATTACGAATTTATTTTACTATATTTTTATTTCTTTTACTATAAGTTTTCTTTTTCTTATATTTTACGCTTAAATAAGCACGTTGTTGCTTACTGAACCGCTATTCTGATCTTCTATTTACTTTCTTGTTGAATTTTTCAATATTTCATTCGTTATTCAGCCTTAAGACTGAAGTTAAATTAAAATTATTAGTAGTAAAATTAAAAATGTTAGTTTCCTACTATCCCATACTAAATTCTATCAATCCTATTTTATATATATTTATTCTATCCTAATCCTAAGCGTATTGTGATTACTTTAATTTTACTTTATTCTATGACTACTTAATTTAATTTCCCCCTAAACCTATTTTCTTATTTTAAGTGATTCTATTCTATTTCCCTCTTAATTGCTATTATATAACTTGAGTAAGTTATTGTGGAAAGGTTTTTCCCTTCCCTTAATATTTAAAACTGTAGTAATCTGACTTTTGATCCCTACTACCTTATATGGTCCTACCCATATTGGCGAAAATTTATTTTTCCTAGTCTGATTCTTAATTAATACCTTATCTCCTACTTTAAATTCTACTAAATTTAACTTATTATCATAATGATTTTTGGCTACCCTTTTAGCCATTTCCTGATTTTTCCTCACTATTTCGTGAGCTCTTTGAACTTGGAATTTCAAAACTTTATTCGGATCTTCGGCATTATACACCGGACTACACTTCCTTTTTAAGTTAGTCGGCATCTCCGTATCGAATCCGAATAAAGTGCGGAAAGGTGTTTGCTTAGTCGTAATGTGGGGTGTGTGGTTATGAACATGCATCGCTGCAGTTAACCATTGATCCCAATTCGACCCGTCTTCTTTAGCAAAACTCCTTAAATATTCCGCTAAAGGTCTGTGGCTTCTTTCTAGTGAGCCATTAGCTTGTGGATGATATGGCGTTATATGCAATTTTTTAATGCCTAGCAATTTGCATGTGTCCGAGAACAATTTTGAAATGAAATTTGTTCCGTTATCTGTAATTAAAATTCGCGGAATCCCGTAACGCGTAATTACTTCGTCGTAGAACGCCCTGGCAACCGTACTTGCTTCCGCGTCTGGGATAGCTGTACATGCCATAAATTTTGAAAAATCATCCTGAAAAGTCAGAATGTACTTATTTCCGGACACAGTTTCTGGTAAAATACCAACTATGTCCATGTAGACTTTATCAAATGGCCTCATTGGTGTATCTGTCAGCACCATGGGCATTTTTGTTAATTTCGAACTTTTGTTCGCTTGACATTTAGGACAATTTTTTACATAATCTTTTATCTGCCTTTGCATCCCTGGCCACCTATATTGTTGCCTGATTTGCAGGTAAGTTTTCACTGCTCCCTGGTGACCTCCTAATGGTGTATTATGAAAATCTTTGATGACGGTCTCTATTTGTCTTGGATTTTCTAATAAAATGGTGTTTTCTTTTTGAGGTATGCCTGAAGTGTCAGGTTCTACAGGCGTCGGACTTGTCCTTGAATTTTCGCTATTTCCTTGGTTCTTCATTTCCATTTCTTTGGTTCTAGAGCGGGTCTGGACTGCTGTTACTACATTGCGGTTTTGAGGAATTCTACTTAACGCGTCTGCGTTCAAATTTTTCTTGCCTGGCTTATATATGATTTCGAAATCATACTCTGACAACTTGTGTCTGAATCTTGCCAGTCTAGAAGTTTGATCCTTTAAATTCGCTATTCCCTTTAACGGTTGGTGGTCAGTAAATATTTTAAAATGTCTGCCTAAGAGATATGCCCTGAAATTTTTTGTCGCCCAGACTATTGCTAAAAATTCCTTTTCTATTGTGGAATACCTTTGTTCTGTGTCGCTTAGCGCTCGGCTAGCGAAAGCTATTGGTCTATCCTCGCCTACGTTACCTTGAGAAAGGACCGCGCCTAACGCTTCATTACTTGCGTCGGTAGTTAAAAGAAATTCCTTTGAAAAATCTGGATATGCCAAAACTGGTGGTGACATGACTGCTTCTTTTAGCTTTTCGAATGCTTGCTGGCAGTTTTCTGTCCAGATAAATCTTGCGTCCTTACGTAATAATTTGTTAATTGGTAGTGCTATTTTTGCGGTTCCCGGTATAAATTTTCTGTAATAATTAACAAGGCCTAGGAAGGCTTGTACTTCCTTTCTATTTTTAGGAGGTGGAATGTTCTTTACGCACTCCACCTTGCTAGGGTCTGGAAGTGCTCCATGTTCTGAACACTTGTGCCCTAAATATACGACTTCTCGTCGTAGAAATTGACATTTGCTAATGTTTAACTTTAAGTTATTTTCCCTAATGACCTCAAAAACTTTAGTTAACCTCTCCTCATGCTGTCCCAGGTTTGTTGCATATACGACTATGTCGTCTAAGTACACAAAACAATCCATACCCTGAAGTCCTGTCAGAATATGATTCATAAGTCGTTGAAACGTCGCTGGGGCGCCGGTTAACCCGAAAGGCATTCGGTTGAACTCAAAATGTCCTAACGCTGAACTAAATGCGGTCTTTTCTTTGTCTGCATTATCCATTAGGACTTGGTGGTACCCACTTGCCAAGTCTAACGTCGAGAAATATCTACTACTCCCTAACTGGTCCAAAATCTCATCTATCCTGGGAAGTGGAAAGACTTGTTTAATTGTCACCTCGTTAACTTTCCTATAATCTATTACTAAGCGCCATTTCTTTTCTCCATCTTTTCCACTCTTCTTTGGAACTAGAAGTAGTGGGGAGTTCCATGGATATACGCTTGGAGATATTAAATCCTCCTCTAGTAATTTGTGAATTTGCTTATTCATTTCCTCCCTATGTGTCTGAAAAATTCTGTATTGTTTTTGATTAATTGGTGGCTGATCCACCTTTATTGGAATTTTATGTGCTAGTACTGTGGTGTATGTCAATTTGTCACCCTCTAAAAGAAAAATTTCATTATACTTCGCACATAGCTTGGTTATGGATTCCTTTTCCTCTTCGTTTAAGGAAGGATCCAATTCTAAATCTTTCATTAAAACATTCATTCGTTGCGCCATGTCCGCATTACTTATACTATTGATGGTAGTCCATTGATTGTCCGAAACCTCACTTGATTGTCCGAAACCTCAGCTTATATTTGTGGAAATCACTAAATCTTGGTACAAAGTTGTCACTAAGAATGAAATCTTTTGCCGTCGAGTTTAGGATTGGTACCTTGACCTCTTCATTTTCCACATTTGCTAGTGTTTCTCCCAGGTACACTCCTGGTGCAATCTCTTGTTTATGAACTACCACAGTCATAACTTTAGTTTTAATTTTTAACGGTGTTATTCTAACCGTTCTAGCTTCAATTGTTATATTTGTTTTGGGTGTTTTATCTTTTATGTTTTTGATGCCTAGTAATGGCAACTTAATTATAAATTCTTTTGTGTCATTAAATAGTGTTAAATTTTTACTGAGCGTGTTTATAATAGATCTGTTCCACATGTTGTCTCTACCCAGTATGCCGTCCGCCGGTACCCCTTGTTTAAGTGACACAACGTGTAGCGTTAAACGTAAGGGCTGTACCTCATCATGGCATATGCTGGTGGACCCTATTGTGGTTATACAGCCTCCGACGTACCCGTCGACCGAACCAAAGTGGGTCGCTGTTGGCGCGTGTCGCAATTTCCATTATTTCGCAATATAAAAATTGTAATATTCGCAGAATCAATACGCGGAAGAAAATCGTTCTCAATTTAATTCTTGCGCGTGTGGGTTCTGATCGTTGGGTTTTCAAACCAAGCGATTTTATGGTTTGGAAGCTTGCTACTGAAAGCTAGCTTCCACAATCCATTTTATGCGAAGTGTTCTGGTTGTTACCTTAGCTTTCGAAGTTAATTAAACCGAAGCTTGACTAAACCAAATTAAACTAAAGCTTCGGGCTTACCAAGCAAAGTGCTGTGGTTGCATTAATGCGAACTTGGCCTTGACTCACTCGCGGAGTAGTATTATAAAAACAATAATACTGGCCTTGAAAGTTCTTGTCAAAGGGAAGTGGAAATTGCGATCGCGACATACAACAATTCTTAACGGTGTTATTCTAGCCGTTCTTGCTTCAATTGTTATACTATTTGTGTTACTTTGATCTTCTGTATTTTTGATGCCTAGTAGTGGCAATTTAATTACAAATTCTTTATTTTTATTAAATAAGGTTAAGTTGTTACTGAGCGTGTTTATAATGGATCTGTTTCACATGTTGTCTCTACCCAGTATGCCGTCCGCCGGTACCCCTTGTTTAAGTGACACATCGTGTAGCGTTAAACGTAAGGGCTGTACCTCATCATGGCATATGCTGGTGGACCCTATTGTGGTTATTCAGCCTCCAAATGCTCCACTTAATTCCTTTTTAACCTTTTTATTTATAATGGCATCTTCCTTTAATGCACATTCTTTTATTAGGCTTGTATCCGCTCCTGTATCCACCAGTAAAATGAGTTTTCCATTTCTCGCCTATACACAAGGCAGTTCAATGAACACATCACTTAACGTGGCTGAATCCCATTTGGATACTTCCTTTATAGTATTTTTATAATTATTATTCAAATTATTCGTTAAACACGAACGTATTGTTTTCTTGACCTGTAATTGTGACATAAAAATTTAAAATTTTTCTAGTACTTTTAATTTTATTTTATTTGCAAGTGCTTTTATATCTGTAATATATTTTACTATATTAAGACTAGTGCTCCTTGCTTTGTATTGGTGAAAATTGAGAAACATAGTTTTTACAATCGATGTACATGCTAATTGTATAATTAGCAAGATGATTATTAAAAACTCTGCTCCCATTTCTCTTATTTTCTTCGCTTTATTTATTATTTTACTGAATGTTTCATTTAAAGCATTTACTTTATCATTCTGTTTGATAATTTTTATTCTGCTAGTAAATTTGTACCCAATATTTTTAGCTTTATTAGCTTCTAATATTTCTGAAGTCGGTAACGTATCCACGATCTTTTCCGATGTTGGAAGTACGGTTATTACTTCTTTTGGCCCTAAATTTCTATTTTTGTAGGGTTCCCAGATTACTAGCCTTGTCTGGGCCCTTGCCGGTTTTCCTGCTGATTGTTTTGCAACTCCTTTTAGCTGCACAGTTTGCTACTATATGTCCTGGTCTGTTACACCAATGACATATTGTTTGATTAGCGCTATTCGGTGTGTTCATAGTATTCTTATTCCCTTGAACCCCCTTAAATGGATTCGGTTTTGGGTTCACGAGGTTCTTTTGTGTTTGGTTCCATTGCGTTTGAGCTTGTTTTTGTTGCCTATTTTGATCCGGTTGTTTGGGTTGCCAGGTTTGCTGCACTTGAATTGGGTTCCAGGTTCTCTGTGCTTGATTCGATTGCCAAGTTTGATGAGGTTGGTTCCATTGCTGATTTCCTTGACTTTGGTTCCGATTATTCGGCCCTTGATTTTTGTTGTTCGCTCCACTTCTGTTGTAGTCATTGGTGTTGCACCTCCAGTTTGTCTCGTGACCATATGTTAGACATTTTGGACAATACGGTGTTTTCTCTAGTTAAACATTTTTCTCTCGTATACCCGCGTTTATTACAAAATGAACAAATTATTTTATCTTGTGGCGCTCTCGAGATGTTGTGCCTTATTTCTGGTCTTTTGTAATTCACGTGATTATTTACTGCAGGTCTTATATATGGTTCAATCGAATTCATATTAGATATTAGTGTAATATTGGGTTGATAAGTCTAATAAGCGGTAAGTCTTTTTATTCCACCTGTTACTTTTATTCATATGTTATCTTATATATTATATATCGGTGTGTTGCGCTTACCTGCGCACACATTCCCCACACAAACAAATAGAAAAAAATTGCATAAAAAATTTGAAATTTTATTTTTATCTAAAAGTATGAATGGTAAATCGATTACCTTTTCAACGATAATAATAACATATAACATCCTATGTTATCTTATATATTATATATCGGTGTGTTGCGCTTACCTGCGCACACATTCCCCACACAAACAAATAGAAAAAAATTGCATAAAAAATTTGAAATTTTATTTTTATCTAAAAGTATGAATGGTAAATCGATTACCTTTTCAACGATAATAATAACATATAGGTGTCTCAAAAAGATTAGGAGATAGACTTGGACCTTTAAAATTTCAGAGAGCTATAACTTAGAAACTATATGAGCTGGAGAAAAATTGTTGTTGTTGTTATAATCCTTGTGAGAAACAAGGCATACCTTTTTTCCACGATTTGCAATAAAAAATTCTTAAAATATAATTATTCACCATTTTACTATTAATTAAATTGAATTAAATATTGTTAGCAGGTTGGCATCTAAATGCGTGAAGTTAAATTCGCGTTTTTGATAGTTAAATTCGTAAATAGCGAAGACACAAACCACAAACACGAATTTTAAATTCGTGTTTTTCACAAATGCGTTGTTCACATCAGAGCAAATATTGCATGCAAATTTCGATCAATCCGAAACATAACTTCGATATATGCTATACATCGTTGAAAAGAGGATGCCGAGAGCTTTCCAACGATATCGGTTTGATGCGTGCACTCGTAGAACTTTGGCGTCAAAGGTCACCTAAACTTAGCCTATACGCGATACATATCAAAGCAAACTTCGAATGCAAATTTCGATATATCCAAAATATAACTTCGGTGTGGTATATATCGTTGAAAAAAGGACGCCGAGAGCTTTCCAAAGGTCACCTAAACTTAGCCTATACGCGATGCATATCAGAGCAAACTTTGAATGCAAATTTCGATCAATCCGAAATATAACTTCGGTGTGGTATATATCGTTGAAAAAAGGACGCCGAGAGCTTTCCAACGATATCGGTTTGATGCGTGCACTCGTATAACTTTGGCGTCAAAGGTCACCTAAACTTAGCCTATACGCGATGCATATCAGAGCAAACTTTGAATGCAAATTTCCATCAACCAGATCTAGTCTTTGGTCGTAAGCTAAATGGAAATTACCACTCTTAAGATTTTTGATGATAACATTTTTTTAGGACGGTATGCGAACACTGAATTTTAGAAGAGCAAAAAGAATAGTGGGAACCATAAAGTTGGTGCGCGAAAAGAAATTTACGATTTCCTGTGGTATATTGCCAAGACCAACACTTTCCGAGAAATCTGTTTGGCAAATCTCAATCATCTGTTAGGAGAATAGTGAAGCGAGTTATCTCTTGGCTGATGTCAATTGGTCACGAGTTTGTCAAAGGGCCTATTGGATTGATGTTAATGATTTGGAAAACATAAACACATTCCGACAAATGAAAGGTAAAGTTCTTGGTTGCATCGACTGCTCCTATATTAGAATTAAAGCTCCCACTATATATAGGAAGGTTATTTCAGTAGAAAACATTTTTATGCCCTACACACGAACTGATGAGGGTATATTCACTTACTGCTTCCGTTTGTAACACATTAAAGGAGGCGTGACAGGCCATGTCCGTCCGTCTGTCTGTGGAAATCACGATAACAAGAGAACGAATAGAGGTATCTTCCTCAAACTTGGCACGAATATTGTCTATTATTAGAAACTCATCGCTATTGAAAATGGGCATCGGACCATTACGACGCCTACTTTTTACAGTGCATATAAATTCATCCATGCTTATAGCTCAATTTCTCAGAACGAATTTGCGGTTTAAATTTTGTCAGGAAGTCCACTGTCTCTGACCAAAACAGACTACCACAAATGGGACGTTCAAGTATGTTCAGGAGAGCTTGATTCATTCCTTCTGGGTGATTCGGCATATCGTAATCTAAAGCTTTGTCGCTTTTAAAGGAAGAATCAAACATTTTCAATGTTTGTGTGTCAAAAAAGGTGTACAAGTACCCAAGGTTTTTGGGGGAGAAAAAGTCTAGCGTCTACTTCGTCATTTTTAATTTCCCCAGAGACTACAAAACGGTCGCATTTTTACAACAGATGACATTACACGTATGTCTGGGTTAGGTATTCGCAATCGAAACAAGTGTAATATATTTTGATAGGTGACAGTTTAAAATTCATTTCAAGCAAATGATTAATCTGATTCTGCCTACACTTGTGACATCGCGGAGACATTAAACTTTCAGCATTCAACCGTCCATGACCATGTCAAGAAGCTGGGATTCGTCAAAACGGTCGATGTATGTGTTTCCCACGAACTCAAGGAAGATCATCTCACCAATCGCATCAACATAGCCGATAGTCATCTTAGTCGCAACAAAATCGTCCTGTTTTGCAACCGCTTCATGACCGGAGATTAAAAATGGATTGTTTACAACAATGTTCAACGTAAGCGATCGTGGTGCAAAGGAAAAGAGCTATCCCAAAAAACATCAAACGCCGATCTTCACAAAAAAAGTAATGCTCTGAATATGGTGTGACTATAAGGGTGTAGTGTTTTTTGAGCTTCTACCGTGAAATCAAACCATCTATTCTGTTGCCTATTGTCGCCAAAGGGATGATTTAAATGCATCTCTCATGGAAAAAAGGCAAGAACTCGGCAATCGCAAAGGCGTAATGTTTCATCATGACTATGCAAGACCAAACACAAGTTTGGTGACTAGCCAGAAGTTGCTGCAACTTGGATGGGATGTTCTGGCCCAGCCTCCTTACTCACCAAACCTTCTCCCATTTGTTTCGCTCTCTGCAACATGGCTTGAATGGTAAGTCTTTCGATTCTGATGAGGTCAACAAAGAGGATGGAAAAGACCAATGTTTCTACGAGCATGGAATCATTAAACTTCCAGAAAGAAAGACAAGAGGTTATCGCTCAAAGTAGTCAATACATTATTGATTCAACTTTGTTATAAGGACTGCGTTTAAAAAATGCAGTATTTATAAAAAATTTGTCTTGAAAATTACGCAAATGCACGTCATGACTTTTCCGAAACCCAATAGTTTGAAAAAAAAATGCAACCAATACCATACTTTTTTCTAAATTTCAATATTGCTTTAAATTTTCTCAAAAACAATGAAACCTAATGTACAAAGAAGGTTAAAGAGCAAATATTTGGCAAAATATTTATCTCAAAAATTGTATGAAAAAACTCACCCGAATGTATGCCAGATATCGAAGCACATAACATTCATCCATGCAAACGCAGCCATTAAGCAAAAGTATACAAAGAAACCTAATAATGTATACTATGATAAAAGTTACGTGAGAACTAGAAGTGAAGAATTTCTTACCAGATGCAAAACAGACTTCATTATTAGATGGAGGCATTAGCTGGCCGAGGGCAATCGCTAAATATGCTGTAAATAAGCTACTTACTAAACATATCAATATTTTCCCAGGAAGATTTGTCAGCTTGGGTACAAACAAATAAACCAAGAGTGTAACTGCATAGAAAGAACATGATACGAGTAATCCAATTGGATACATTTTAAATCGAATTTCGTCACTCCCAATGACATTTGCATCGAAGCAAATAAAAGTATGCAGCTGAAAATGTATTGTTTCAAAATAAGTTTACAATAAACTTCATGTCTACCTTTCCGTCTTCCACCGCATGACTTTTAATCTTTTCGAGGCAATACTGATTATTTTTGTAACTTGCTTGTGTATTAATAATTTTCAGGGATCCATCTTCATCGCTTATTGTATATTCTTCATTTGAATAAGAATCAGGATCTAATTTAAACTTTCGACAGTTCAAATTTTGCAAAATTCCAAAAACTACAATTTAGATAAATATTTCTTCAGAAATTATTAATTCATATAATAAATACACATAACTAAATAGATATTCCAGTCCAAATAGATATACATAATAAATTTGAAGTGCGTGAAGTTAACTTACGTGTTTGATAGGACGCTCAGAGTTTTACAACGATATTGGTGATGCGTGGACTTGTACAACTTTAGCGTCAAAGTCCCCTAAGCTTAGCCTGCACGTGGTGAATATCAGAGCAAAGTTTGAAAGCAAATTTTGATTAATCGTAAATATAACTTTGACATGTGCTATATATCATTGTAGAGAGACATAGAAAGCTTGTTAATGATGTTGGTCAGAGATAATGAGATGGGAAACTCTTTTCCCGCCAAAAAATGTGTCAAAATAAAATGAATATTTGCTACACGTATAGTGTACGTATTATTCACCATACGACGTCATGGTTTCATGACATTTTAAATGACGTTTCGTTTATTTACAGAAAGTTTTTGAAGGCATCGGACAATCATTTTTGTTTATTGAATCAAATTCAATTAATAAGAGCATTAAATTAATACATATTAAAGTAAATCGTATTTAAATATGTCTGCGTGGTATGAAAGCAGATCTTAGGCTGCATATCTACAATCGAATAGCTATCACGTCGCTATTGAAAAGAGGAAAGTACTGGACGAGAATCCATGATTGTTTCCGGGTCTGTGTAAAATACTCTTGACCAAGCTGATGAAGAAAAAATATCGGTGACAGCAGGCCAGTGCAAACAAGCCATTGGTAGCGTGTGAAGCTGCTGGAAGTTATGGTAGGCGAAATATCAACGGTGCCAAAAAAAAACAACTAAAGCCACAATGACAAGCAGAAATAAATTCAATGCAAAGGTTACATTTCTAAAGAAGATCGACGTATGCCAAGTTATTTAATTGCATAATAAAATCAAGAAATCAGTGAAAACAATCACTGCAAATGTGAAGATTGTGAAGAAATGTTATTTTCATATTATTAAAATATTATTAAATTAATACATAGTTATTTCTTATTCACTTAGCAATGACTGGAAACTTTTGTGGCATTCTGTCGCAGGCATATACCAAGAGACTCATGAGAAAACAGTATTGGAAGAACGTCTCGAAGTCTCGCAAGAATTGCAAGATGGACTGCTACGGTACCGAAAGAGTTCATTTAATACGAAGTTGGAGTTCTATTAAAGGAAAATAACTATATAATAGTTTCACATGCATGACTAAAAAATAGGTAATTGTCTGAAATTTGATAAGATTTCATTTAACATTACAATTAACAATTATATCGTTTTAGTTAATCAAAATCTTCATATTGGTTTAAGTTTTGAAATATATATATTTCTGATTTGCATTACTGCCGAATTAATTGAGTCATGTCCGTTCGTCTGTAGTATTGTGTTGCCAGCTTTGGATATGTAAGTCAAGATATGTATAGATTCCAGTTTTCGTTTCGAAATACGAGTTATTCAACGTCTCCTTATTTTCTCCTTCTCCTTTTCTCCAACGTCTCCTTCTAAATTACACGTCGAAATGCAGAAGACTTGGTTTTGGGTCTTCTTATGGATTATACGCGCGAAAACTCCAAGGAGGCCGAATCATTTCGTGAGCAGCTAAATGCGCGAAGTGCTGAGTATTTCGACGAAATTAGGAATTCGAAATTAATAAATAATAAATTAGGCCTATGTCACCCGTATACAAATAAAGATAAAACAAGACATTCATGTAATAATAATACAAATAAGAACTTAAGATGCAAAATAAAAAATTATTGAAATTATACAAATCAAAGAATTTTTAAAAATAAAAAATAAAGCCTTCACCAATTATACAAATTATACAATACAAGGCATAAATGTTAAACACAATCAATTCAAATGCAATGAATTCGTGAAAGTGAATTCGGGATTTTATATATCCTGGGATCGCCGGAACATCCTTTCTTGCTGCAGAGTCTCCTTGCCGGCATTCTAAAGTCTTCAAAAATCCGCGAAAAAAGAAGTCAGAATTATTATTTATAAGAAAATTTCGTATAATTCTAACCCGCTTGAATTGAAAAATTCAGTTGAGGTGAAAAATTTAATGACGTCACGAAACAGCGTTTCTGTTCATATTACCAAAATAAATTATAAAAGTACGAAGTAGTGTAAAAGGGGAAGTTGGAAAAAGTGTACTTAAATAAAATGAAAAATTTGTTTAATAACATGAAAAGGAAAGCTTAATTACAATAATGGTTAATAAATTACGCATATATGAACGTACTAGTGTATCTTTCAACTAAAAAAACAACTTTTTGGTTAAATCGTAGCACACTAGCAGCAGTACTTAAGTACCAAAGTGAGCAAAAAACTTTGAAGTTTGCAAACCAGAAAACCGAATGTAATAATGAAGTGAATTAAGTATGTAGATATGCCAACACCTTTATATTTCATTTGCCTTTATATTTGCATAAATTTAACAACCTATTTGCTTTTAATATTGTGTTTTTTAAGTTATATATTTCAAAATTTTTTTGACAAGCATTTTTGGTAATCATTATTATTATTTAATGAGATTGAAAGTGGAAATTAAGTAAAACAAATATGTTTAAAAATGAGTAAAACAAAACAATATACAATATGGGTATAACTTATTTCAATTTTCTAATATTACAGAACTTAAGAAAATTCTTTTCTCAGTAATCAAAACTAATTTGTTGTACTTGAGAGTTAAATAATAAAAGACATGTTTTAAATTTCGATTAAAAGTAAAGTATATTAAAACGTTTCTTTAAAAGTTGAACAAAATATTTGGCTTTTCGTACTTAATTTAATAGCCTATCAAAAAAAGCGTCAAATTGTTCAAAGTTAATGTATATTTACGATCCTTTGACGGCTTTTATTTCTGCGGTAAACAAAATATGTATTTAAAAGAAACTGAAAAATTATATTTAAATTAAAATATATCATATAGTTCATTCAATGTACATATACCATTCTACATTTCAAATTGAAGTTTTCACTCGATTATAAAGTGCGAGTGATTGTTAAGTTGCGTATTTGTAAATATCTAACTTTCATAAGCTGAATCATTGATTTGAGTATATAAGTAAATTGGTATCTCAAAACAAAGGGTCTGACAAATGTCAAACGTAAGAAAAAAAACTTATTTGTTTGGGTCTAATGATGGTGATTTTCTAAGCAAAAACGTCATCAATTATCGTGTTTTCACAAATACTACCACACAATTACACAACCACGAACACACGATTTGACAACCACAGTTGCATTTTTTAGAAGTTTCCTATCTCATTATCTCTGGTCGACGTGCAGACTTCAAGCAAGCAAGATCGCGCCAGACTATTTTATTTTATATTTACGAGCATCTAAATTTTTTGTAAAGAAAAGGACTGGAAAAGGACGTGTAATTTAGTTATGATAAGGATAAGGAAACACATTTTATTGGTGCGTTAAAAGGAAACGCTCTTATAAACAAATCAAATAAAAATAATTTACGCGGATCGTTTTGAGGTTGTGTGACCACAAAAGGAGCATACAATACATAATGAGGTACAGCTCTTACGTTTAATGCTATACGTTGTATCACTTAAACATGGGGATGGCATACCATTACTTACCAGCAGATGGCATACTAGGCAGTGAAAGTAGTACAAATCAATTATAAACACATTAAAGAAAACCTTAATTCTTCAATGAAAACAAAGAGTTCATAATAAAACTACCATTAAAACTTTCGAAAAGATGTAAGTGGAAAATACAAAAATAATATAATAATTGACGCAAGAACAATTAAAACAATACAATTCAACCTTCAAACATAAGTTGAAGGTAAACAGGAAATAGTTCCAGGAATCTATATAGGAGAAACATTAGTTAAGGTAAAGTATAAATAATTTATGCTCCAATAATTAATAATGCCGAACGAGCTTACACGATAAACCGGTTGTTTAAACCAATATTCACAAATTTTGACGAGTGAACAATACACAATACTGAGCCAATTTGTAGAATAGACGAAATAAATGCCAAAAGAAGAGGAAATAAGTTATTTAATTATATAGAGATAGGCAAAGATTGGAATATAGAAGAAAAGAATTCAATAGAAGGAAAAAAAGGTCATTTCTCGACGTCTTCCTATTAGAAGGAGACGATCTTTCATATACAAGTGTACAAAAACACGAAATTCGAACTGGCGCGCCAATAAATAGACCCCAATAAGAGTGCTATATTCGGCCTGGCCGAGTCTTATATACCCTACACCTAAAAGTTTTGAAAAAATATTTTATTATTAATTAATTATTAAAATTTATTTATTTAAATTTTTAATTTATTTAGATTTCTCATTGCAGAACAGTAACATTATTGAGTGAAATACAAACTGAAACTAGAGGAAATATGTGGTTATAAGGAAAGCTACCTTATAATCACGTTTAATCACAGACGGGTATAAATACAGTGGCGTAGCTAGGTGGGTGGGTGTGGCAGTCCGCCTGGGGCGGCACAATTTTGGGGGCGACAGTTTTCGAAATCAAGTATTAACTTATTGAATTCTAGGAATTTTTGGGGCTGCAAGTTAATACAACGTGGCGGGCTCCATGAGTCCTAGCTACGTCACTGTATAAATAGTAGGCTTGGTCGTTACCTGTTTTCAAAACGAAATAACTAGGTTAGTTGTTTTATAATTGTGTTCAAATTTAAACGATATTTTCGTGGTAATAAATTTGTTTTCATGAGCTGTATAAGTAGTTTAAAAGTGGGCGGGCCGCACCCAGTTTTGGTTTTATTGGTGGGCGGCCCCACGAACAAATCACGCCCATATTTGCCATTATAACGGATAATGCTACTCTATACCAAAGACTACAAGACTGGAAAATCTTTTTTCGCTTTGAATATGTTGGTGAAATCAGCCTTGGGTGTCGTAGATTACAAAAACAAAACGCATGTAATTTTGACAGTTCGGGAACGAATTTTGACAGTCCGGGAATTTGTTTACAAAATATTTTGAGAGAGGAATGCAACTCTTGTTCTTCTTCACAGCAATAACGGATAATGCTACTCTATACCAAAGACTACAAGATTGGAAACTCTTTTTTCGCTTTGAATGTGTTGGTGAAATCAGACTTGGGTGTCGTAGATTACAAAAACAAAACGCATGTAATTTTGACAGTTCGGGAACGAATTTTGACAGTCCGGGAATTTGTTTACAAAATATTTTGAGAGAGGAATGCAACTCTTGTTCTTCTTCACAGCAATAAGCCAGAAGTATGATTTTTCAAATACGTAAAAAATACCAAGGATCCAGTTTTGAAAGCAACGCACGCTCCTAGAATTGTACATGAAACCTTTTTTAAGTCTTATAGTTGCACAATATTGAATATTTTGCAAGTAAAACATAGTTAAAATTCATAAAAATTACTGAATCCACAAATTTAGTCAGCTGTTTTTAACCTACCACGCGTATTTTTAGCCGAAAGAGATGCCAACGTATTTAAAATGTTTTGTTGAATATTGATCTGTGATTTAGTTTAATATTTACTGAATTGTGATTTTAGTTCTTTTGGTCTTTAATTTAAACGAATTTAATTTTAAATGCATGAATTGAGAATTTGTTTATGTTTAATTAATTCTAATTCAAATAAATGAATTGTAAATTTATTTGTGTTAACACATATTAATTTAAATAAAAGAGAAATGAAAAATTACAAAAATAAATAAGTTTACATTACTTTTTAATATTTCCAAACAGCTTAGAAATCGTCAAAACCTCGAGAACTTATAAATGGAAAGTAGATTTTCTATTAAAAACCAAAAAAATAATTAGTAATAAAGTTGTGTCATTGGTATTCCTGCCAATAACTCACCCCATCATATTGTGGCGGTGTGATAACAAAGCAAAACGGTTTACCTTTTCAGATATCATGCTTTGTGATAGCCTGTTTTAGCTTGTAACGAGTCTACAATTTCACCATAAAATTCATATACACTGTATGTGAACACGCGGACGGACATTTTTTTGAGCTCTCTCACGAAATAAGAGGATGAAATTTAAAGAGGATAAAGAGGATGAAATAATTGAGAATGAAATTTTGTTGTCATAACTCAAAAACGAACGAGGTGTAAGCATACTTAGGACTAATAATAATACTTGTACTGCCACTGTATTTTGCTAAATAAATAATAAATTATTATAGAAAATTCATACCGTGCACAGCAAAGATAGTCCTTCCCATTAACAAAGTGATACGTAAAGACCAGCAACATGCAACTCATTTTGTAACCGTTTAAAGGCCATAGACAAGGCAAAAGGTGAGCACATCAAGCTAAAGTGAATGGATTCTAAAATATTTATTATTTTCACACATTTTGGTAATTTGAATCAACAAAAAATAATTTCAATTTGAATAATTAATGAATAATATAATGAAATAACACAATTTGAAAGCAGTGAAGTAAATAGTTTATTAAGGTCACAAACGCTCGGAACAGGATGATTTATCCGATTCTTAAAAGAGTGCAGAAAAACAGAAAATACGAAGATAGCACTACCAATTAACAAACAGTTACGCAAATACGCTAAGTTTATCTGGACAAAAGACTGCCAGAAGCCATTTGAATTATTAAAAAGGGCAGTCATATCACCAGCAGTGTTGGGATAACCAAAATTTTCAAAGGCATTTCTTTTGACTATTAGCCGATTAAGTATGAAATGTCCGATTTTGAAACGAAAGTTTAGTTTTTTTGATCTCCAATAAGAAACAATATGATTAATCAAAATATGCACCTACGCTATCGATGGTGTTTTGCCATTTTAACGGTAACTTTATAATGCCGAAGAAGTCTGCGGGGCGAGAGGTAGTTAAATCCGAAAAGTCATCTTTTATAGCTTCTTGAGAACTGAAGGATTTTCCTGGCAAGAACTGGTCGAATGCCTGGAATAAATGGTAGTCCGTTAGTGCAAGGTCTGGTGATTACGGTGGGTGACAGAGAGTTTCCAAGCCTAGCTTTTGTAATTTAAGTAGCGCTGTTTGAGTGACATGTGGCATGTACTGTAATATGTTGAAGGACCTCTGGTCCTGCCTTCAAAAATTATGCTGGATAATATTCTATTTTATTATAGATTCATAGGCTTGGCCGGCAGAGTATGCCATGGGCCTCAGCTTAGAATGCTATTTGTATAGTTGATAAAGCCGGCAGATTATCTGCCAGGGCTTGAGAAAATTAGAAGACTGCCGGTTTTAGGCTCTGATAATATTCTGTCTTTATTTTAGAAATTCTTGCCCTTTTATAGCCGATTTTGATGGGCGTGTTGTAGGTCAGAATCATTGCTTTGGTAATAACAACGCTTAACGTTGTTATCACCACATACCTTTCGGCCCAGTAGTTAACAATGTTTAACTTGTGGTAACACATACTTCTAGGCTGCACTTTAATTGTGAAGCTCGAAAGTACAAGTGAATCACACACCACTGTGGCCCAGATAAAAGACGAACTTGATCGCATTCCGATAAGTGGAACAGCGCGCGAACTTGATCGCATTCCAAAATATGCAATGAGCGTCAAATTGCAAAAACGACGCGGAAATGATTCTGGCCAACAACGAATCTCAGAAGAGATATAAACCCATCTTTCGAATTGTAAGAAAGCAGTTGTTATTAAGTTACACAAGAACCAAGAAGAGTAGAAGGAACATAGCAAGCGCAAATCGCAGCGATAATAGTATATTGAGTGTCCCTGGATAATTACTGGAGTTAAGTAAAAGTAAGTAAGAAAAGAAGAAAAAGTAAGAAGTAAAGAAAAGTAAAAAGTAAGAAGAAAGACTTGGATTAGTCTTTATTTTCAGCACCTGTCGAAAGACGGCAGTATTGCCCGACAGGGTAAAGGACCACAAAGGCGGCACCTTGGTGCCCGTGGTAGTTAGGCGAAAGGATCCATTACGGCAGGTTGCCGGATCCCAACGGTAAGTCCACTAAGACGGCAGGTCCTTGCCCGTGGCACAATTGTCCGTGGTCCTTCGCGTCGAAGGATCAACAACAACAACCCCTAGTATTAGAAACACTGTCAGTGATCCTTTCAAGGAAGGATCTACGACATTAAGTTTGTTCTGGTGTCCTACTGGAGGAACCAGATACAACATTTTGGCGCAGCCGGTTTCACGATCCAAAGATCGTTCCTTTATTGTTAAAGTGAAGTTTAAAATAAATTAAAAATAAATAACAATGTTTTTTAAAATAGCATAAACACAAAAAAATCACCAACCAATATAGATGTCATCGAAATCAGTATTACCCCTCGAAGAAGCCCTTAAGGATAAGCAAGCGGGACCTAGACCGATAACAATAGAAGAGTATTGGAAGAGGCAGAAGTCAACACGTGAGGAGCCAAAGAAAGAAATTACTGTTAACCCACACCCACCAAAGAGTCGCGGCGGAAGAAAAGTAAAACAACGGAGAGAAGTCGCCAACCTGCACCGGCTAGCAACAATAGCCACAACCAAGGAGGAAAAAAATGAATTCCTGAGGCAGATACGCCAAATTTACAAAACAAACGACAAGAAACAACGTGGGAAAAACAGCAAACAACACTAACTGAAATTCTTTTGATATAATATACATATTTTAAAATATTATAAAATAATACAAATACAATTAAAGGTAGTAATTTAAATGTTGGAACTTGTCTAAATAGAATACTTTTGTTTAATTGATTACAATTAGAATTTAAATTGAAGAATTTTAAAAATTTATTGGCAATTCAAGTATGAATAAGTTATTGTTGTTAAACAACAAAAAAAAAATTTTCGGGCAAGTCAAGTAAATTTGACACAACATTTACTAAACAAATTCGGAATTATGTTTAGACTTAAGTATTGTAAAAGAAGAAATAAATGAATACAACAAACAAATCCGTTAGTATTTTTTAATAACACATTAATAAATAATTACCAGGCGGGCAGCAATAACTGCAAAACAATAAATAAAATAAATTATGCTTAATTGCAAGAAACTCATTGCAACAAGAAGTAGGTCGCAAACTTGAGCTTGAACTTCAAGCAAGGTCAGAAGCGACAAAATTGCTATCGAGCGACAGCTGGTAGCAAAAACGCTAACGAAGCAACAAAAACAAAAAGTACGTCGGGCACCGGGCGAGCAGAATTGAACCACGAGCTCGAATTACAAAAAAAAAAAAGAGAATATGATAAAAATAATATATACATATATGCATACGAATGTACGAATGTTTACAACGTGTTCAGCCAAGAAGGGTGTCAATGAGCCGTATTAAAGCTGAATAAGCAAAAGTTAATTGCTTGAAGAGAATCAATTAAAGTTTTAATTGATTCCAAAAATATCCAAAATAAATACTTGTAAAAATAAGTATAGGATAATTAATGGCCGAATCTTTTGAAGAACAAGCACATTTAGCATTAGAAAAAGACCATAGGGACTTGAAGAGACAGGTAGGAGAACTAGTGACAAAAGTTTGGAACATTTTAAAAAATACCGTTTCCAATAAAGAATATTTAGAATTGATAAAAACTAAAATAGACGCACTAGGTGAAATATCAACTGTAGAAAAAGCAGACGCACTAATAGAGGAATTGCTAGTGTTTTTAAAAAATATAGTAGAAAACAAAAATAAAAGTTTAAGGGACTGTTTATCAGAATTCAACGAGTTAAAAAATAAGTTCGATACTTATGTAAAGGAAAGACAATTCCAGGAAAACATATTAAAAACCTTAGAAGACGAGAACGAACAACTAAGGAAATTATTAGAGAAGAAGGGTTTAACAGAGGAAACATTAAATAAAACGCTAGAACAGGGATTTGCACAGAAATCAAGAGAAGACTGTAGTTCTTTAGAAGAGGCAAATTCTAAAGAGAATTGAGAATTTATATGCTCAATGTTACGAAGAAAAACCTCGAACAAATGGTAGAATTAGCCATAGAGGCACTCGAAACCATAGAAAACAGCAGTCTCCTCCACACAGACCCCTTAAACATTAATATGAATGCACCGCGTCCTGCCACCATGCCGTATAAACAACAAGAGCAAATTCAACAGGGAAGTCAGGGCATAGCTTCAGGAGGAAAAATTGCCAGGCAACCCACTTCGGTACAAAATACTACACAAGGAGCGGCGAATAGAGTAATTTGCTCATTTTGTAATAAGCGAGGTCATACCAGAGACGATTGTTTGACTCGCAAGAACACGCTATATTGTCAGAAGTGTTTAAAATATGGACACGAGACAAGTTGGAGATGTGACAATAAGGGCAACAACAGAAGTGAGTTCAGCAATAAAAATCAGAGGACTAACAACCAAAATCAAGGAAATCAGCAATGGAACCGACCTCAGGAGAATTGGCAATCAAACCAAGCCCAACAAAACTGGCAGACAAACCGACCACAGCAGAATTGGCCTCAAAACCCATTCCAGCAGAACGGGAACCAAAAACGGGCAATGAACCCTAACCGAACTACAGTTAACGGATTGCAGAGGAATCAGCCGAACAGAGCAAACCAAACGTTATGTCATTGGTGTAATAGACCAGGACATATGATAAAAAATTGCGAGGCAAAAAAGAATTGGGAATCGTTACAAAGTAATAGTCCGGGAAACTGCCAAGGGCCCAGAATAGGCCAATAATCTGGGGACCCAAAAATATTAGTAACTTAAGGCCAAATGGAGGAGTAACAGTAATTCATACATCCGAACCGATTGTGGATACGTTACCAACTTTAAGAAATAAAGTGGTAACCGTAAGTCCGACATCGGAAGCGATTGTTGAAACGTTACCACTTTCAAGAGACTTAAAAATTAATATCAAGTTAAAAGGGACTGATAAGAATAAGAAAAATAACGTCACAGAGAAAAATCATACGTTTGGAGAAACAGTTGATTTAGAGATGCCAAGTAAATTGAACGAGAAAAAACTAAATTTAAACCAAAACGTAACTAGCTCAGTGAAGAAGTTACAAGATATTAGAAGTATAGAAACAGGAGTATCTAACTGCAATCAAACCCAGCTACATGACGTGTTCATCGAATTACCTTGCGCAGAGGCGATAAATGGAAAACTCATTTCACTGGTAGATACAGGAGCAGATACAAGCCTGATAAAGAAATGTGCAATAAAAGATAACACAATAATAGACAAGTCGAATAGGAAAGACTTGAGCGGAGCATTTGGAGGTTGTGTGACTACAGAAGGATCAACAACAATATGTCATAATGAGGTACAGTCCTTAAGTTTAACGCTACACGTTGTGTCACTTAAACAAGGAGTACCAGCAGACGGCATATTAGGAAGAGATAATTTGTGGAACAACTCCATTATAAACACAATGGAAAAGATTTTAACACTCTTCAATGAAAGAAAAGAGATTATTTTGGAATTACCGATAAAAACTATCGAGCAGATAGAAGAGGAAAGCAAACAACACTACATACCAGTTGATGCAAGAACAATTACGATAGTACCATTAAAACTTCGTACAAAATTTACGAATGTGGTAATTCATAAGGAAGAAATAGATCCAGGGATCTATATAGCGGACACACTAGTAAAGGTGAAAGATAACACAGTTTATGCTCCAATATTAAATACGACGGAGTATGATTATGAAATAAATAGCGAATTTCAACCAAAATTCACAAATTTTGACGATTACAAAATACAAAGTACTGTAAAGGCAATAAATAGCATAGGAAAAATAAACGCCAAAGGAAGAATAAATAAATTGCTCAATGAAATTGAGTTAGATAAAGATTTGAATATGGAAGAAAAGAATTCAATAGAAGGAATAGTAAAATCTTTTCATGACACCTTCCTATTAGACGGAGACGAACTCTCGTTTACAAACGTATTGAAACATGAAATTCCAACAGGCGCAGATCAACCGCCAATAAATAGAAAACAATATAGATTACCTCAAATACATAGGGAGGAAATAAATAAACAAGTGAATAAACTCCTAGATGACGGCATAATTACACATAGCACTTCACCATGGAACTCACCGTTACTTTTAGTGCCCAAGAAAAGTGGCAAGGACGAGGAGAAAAAATGGAGACTAGTGATAGATTACAGAAAACTGAATGAAGCCACGATTAAACAAGTTTTTCCCATTCCTCGTATTGATGAAATTTTAGAGCAATTAGGCCATAGCAGATATTTTACAACGCTAGATTTGGCAAGCGGATATCACCAAGCTTTAGTCGATGACAGGGACAAGGAAAAAACCGCATTTAGTACGGGATTAGGGCACTTCGAATTCAATCGAATGCCATTTGGGCTAACAGGTGCCCCAGCAACATTTCAGAGGATAATGAATCATATCCTAACAGGTCTACAAGGAATAGACTGTTTTGTTTATTTAGATGACATAGTTATCTACGGTAGGAATTTAAAACAACATGAACAAAGGTTATGTTCAGTATTACAAAAATTACGTGAACATAATCTGAAACTTAATACAGGAAAATGCAGATTTCTAAGAAGAGAAATTGTTTATTTAGGACATAAATGCACAGATCAGGGCGCACTCACTGACCCCAGCAAAGTGGAATGCGTTAAGAGCATTCCGCCGCCTAAAAATAGGAAGGAAGTACAGGCATATTTAGGACTAGTAAACTATTACAGAAAATTCATTCCAGGTACAGCAAAGATAGCTCTTCCTATTAATAAACTACTAAGGAAAGACGCTAAGTTCAATTGGACGCAAGAATGCCAGACAGCGTTCGAAGCATTGAAGAAGGCAATAATAACACCACCTGTTTTGGCATATCCGGATTTCGAAAAAGAATTCATACTAACGACTGATGCAAGTAACGAAGCGTTAGGCGCAGTACTTTCTCAGGGTAAAATAGGCGAAGATAAGCCAATAGCTTTCGCTAGCAGAGCCTTGAATGACGCCGAAAAACGTTACTCAACTATAGAAAAAGAGTTCTTAGCCATTGTGTGGGCAACAAAAAACTTCAGAGCATATCTCTTGGGCAGACATTTTAAAATTTTTACTGACCATCAGCCATTAAAGGGAATAGCAAACTTAAAAGATCAAACTTCAAGACTGGCGAGGTTCAGGCATAAATTATCAGAATACGACTTCGAAATCCTATATAAGCCAGGAAAGAAGAACTTAAACGCAGACGCGTTGAGCAGAATTCCTCAAAATCGGAATACAGTAACAGCGGTCCAGACCCGCTCTAAAACAAAAGAAAGGAAGACCCAAGGGAGTAGTGATAAAACAAGCACAAGCCAGACGCCTGTAGAACCTGACACGCCGGGCATAACACAAAATGAAAACACAATTCCATTAGAAGACCCAAAACAAATAGAGACAGTTATAAGGGACTTTCACAATTCACCACTGGGAGGACACCAGGGTGCAGTGAAAACTTATTTAAGAATTAGGCAACAATATAGATGGCCAGGAATGCAAAAACAAATCGAGGATTATGTAAAAAACTGTCCTAAGTGCCAAGCTAACAAAAGCTCAAAATTGACAAAAATGCCCATGGTGCTGACATTTGACAAAGTTTATATGGACATAGTAGGTGTTCTACCTGAAACTGTGTCGGGTAACAAATATATTTTAACGTTTCAAGATGACTTCTCGAAATTTATGGCATGTACAGCTATCCCAGACGCGGAAGCAAGTACTGTTGCCAGAGCGTTTTATGACGAAGTAATTACGCGTTACGGAATTCCTAGAATTCTAATTACAGACAACGGAACTAATTTCATTTCGAAATTGTTCTCAGATACATGCAAATTATTAGGCATAAAAAAATTACACATAACACCATACCATCCGCAAGCTAATGGCTCATTAGAGAGAAGCCACAGACCATTAGCGGAATATTTACGTAGTTTTGCTAAAGAAGACGGGTCGAATTGGGATCAGTGGTTAACTGCAGCTATGCATGTTCATAACCACACACCCCACATTACGACGAAGCAAACGCCATTCCGTACTTTATTTGGATTCGATACAGAAATGCCGACTAACTTAAAACGAAAGTGTAGTCCGGTATATAATGCCGAAGATCCAAATAAAGTATTGAAATTTCAAATACAAAGAGCTCACGAAATCGTGAGAAAGAATCAGGATTTAGCAAAAGCGATAGCGAAAAGGCAATACGATAATAAATTAAATTTAGTAGAATTTAAGGTAGGAGATAATGTATTAATTAAGAATCAAACTAGGAAAAATAAGTTTTCTCCAATATGGATAGGGCCATATAAAGTAGTAAAGATTAAAAGCCCAATTACTACTGTTTTAAATATTAAGGGGAGGGAAAAACCATTACACAATAATTTACTTAAATTATATAATAGTAAGTAAAAATATAGGATTAGGAGTAAAATTATTTACAATAAACAGATACACTAAAGAGATATTATTGGGAGGAAATAGGAATAAGATAGAACAAGTAAGGACACAATGAATAGCAAACTAATGGAGATTTTTCCCCGAAATAGAATAAATACCTCGCAATTCCACCCAAGGAACAAACAAAAATGAAAGGACTCATGATATTGCTAATCGTAAAATGGGTCACCGCAGCACCGGTAGTCTTTGAGGATATACCACCAACCCCAATATTCTTCGAATCGCTAGGAGAGGCGTTATTTTATAACAGCGACTGGACACTATTTACACGTTTCGAACCATTTGACTACGCGTCATTGGTGGACCACTTAGAAGAGCACGCAGCGGAACTCAAAGGAACATGCAATAGAATAAATAAGGACCTACTACTGGCTAACTTCAAAAACATATGCGAAGCCGTAGATGGTACAATGAAAACAGTGCTGACAAGGTTGAAGAAAAACGAGCGAATGATAAACGCCGCGATTTATAGGAAAAGAACCAAACGGGCACTGGATTTCGTAGGAGAGGCATTAAACTGGGCATTTGGCGTAATGGACCAGAAAGACGCGAACAAGGTTTATCAACAATTACAAGAGCTGGACGCAGAGCAACACGCCCACTACAATCTAATGGAGAAGCAAGTAACTATAATGGAAGCGAGCTACAAATCACTGGCTAAACCGATAACAGCTGCAGTCGAGCGGATAAATGCACTACAACAAGAACTAAATAGCACTGTGGAACAACAAAATAGGGTTAACGACATGGCACAAAAGGAGCTGGGAAACATCGAGTTGGGATTGAGAATGGTGCAGGTGCAATCAGCCGTAGAGGCGAGCCTCATCGAGATACAGGGGCAACAGCTTATAGAATTGGCAATAATAGACGACCTCTACAGCGGGAAGTTGCATCCAGCTGTTTTAAGCGACGAACAACTAAAAGAGGCAGCGGCATCTCTAGACTTGACAACCAAGGCAGTATGGATACTAGAAGACAATCTCGACATCCACCAGCTAGCCACGGTTAAAGCGTTTCGAGGCGCACAGGGCCTCATAGTAGCCGTAAAAATCCCGTTACCCGAAGACGAGCGATTCAACGTACTGAAGGCATACCCGATTCCCATTTTTCTAAATGACAAATGGGATATAACAACACAGGTGACCTACGATTACTTGGCTGAATCAAAAACACAGTGGAAATTTATGGGAATATCGGAGAGTATTCTCAAGGAATGCCACCCGATACAGAACACACAAAAGAAAATCGACCAAGACCTAGTGAGAGTATGCAAGACACAAGGAAAATCTCTAACAGGGAACAGCGACGTTTGTGAGATAACGCTATTACATCATAACAACCTGAACAAAGAGGTCTGCAAGCAAGTAGCCATACCAGCGAGTGAAGGGCTAATAGTAAAATTGAACGCACCAAACGCATGGCTGTACAGCCTCCGAAGAGAACAACAATTGGATATTAAATGTAAAAATGGCACTACCGCAGTAACGGTCTCAGGATTTGGTCGTATGGAAATAAAAGAGAGTTGCGAAGTTCATGGGATGGACATAGTTCTAAATTACGAAGACAACGCAAAATCTACAATAGGCGGGATACACAAGACCCAGAACCACACAATACTGATCAACGCTCTCCGGGGCAACTGGTCAGAAACCATCAAAACAGATATCTCCGAATACAGGCTCAAACCGGTCAGTCTAACGGATACCTTGGAAGTCAAAGCGACAATAGCAGCGGGAGGAAAAATGATCGACGAGTTAAAAAGGGAAATTACGCAGGAACAACGTATCATCCACTTGAGTAGCAAACAGACGGTATTGGAAACCACAGGCGTCATAGGAACAGGAACACTCTTGTTATTAATAGGAATAGGAATATTACTAATGATTTATAGAAGAAGGAGAAAGAACGCGGGGAACAACTACCGGTCGCACCAAAGATTGACTCCACCCAAACCAGCAATATCGCTGCCATTTCCTTCAATATCATTGCCAATGCAGCAAATAGGCATACCACCGTTTGACCCTCCAAAACCGCCAAACCAAAAAGCACAAGACAACCAACATGTGGGCATTTACGAGCAACCAATCGAAGACCATACCATCAGAGCACACATATAATAAATGAATGTTAAAATGTTAAAATTCAGTTGTAACATAATCAATAAATAAATAATGCTAAATTAATAAATTTAATCTCGTGATATAAAGACGACGGGACAGGAGTATCGAGGCACCATTACAATGGTGTCGACATGCACAAAATAAAGAGTATGTGGTAGGTTAATACCACTGGAATACGAAAGTAAGGGTATAATAATCATATTAATTATAATTTAAAGTAGTTAGTAATAACCATATAAAGTGATTAAAAATAATCCTTATAACTGGGCAGAAAAGGCAAAACCAGAAGAAGGTTACGCAGAAGATTTTGCTAGAAAACTATAACACATATCAACCAGTAACACTTGTTGCGCACCCAAAAAAAAAAAAAAAAAAGAAAAAAAAAAAAAAAAAAAGGGAGAAGAAGGTTGCGACAAATAAATACAATAACTAACTACAACACTTCAAGAAAAAAAAAAAAAAAAAAAAAAAAAGAAGGGGAGGTCGAAATAAAATTGGAAATTTTTTTTTGTGTGTATTTATTTTTGCGATTTATTTATTTATTAAAATTATTAAACATCAAGTCTAGCACAGCAACTCCCTTAAGCAAGGGTATAGTACGGGCAGCTCCGGCCAGGCTCGGCGCAACGATGTTTGTTTAAAACAACGAACCCGGCGAAATCTCAACCATCCGCTACAGTTCGAGCGAACTTCAATTGATCCCAATTGTGGGACAACCGACACTATAACCAACGAACAACCGAAGAGTATCAGCAGAACAACGGGAACTAAGGTCGGAAGTTAACAGCGGCCGTTCCGAGTATAGTCCCTACAACACGGCAGCAACCACGTCAGCTACCCAGCAGCAGCATCCCCACAACAAATCGAGAAAGAAGACTTTAATACAGCGGGGTGTACGTCAACGGCAACATCAACAGTAAAATCAACAGTTACATCAACAGTAACATCAACAGCTATACGAACTTCAAAATCAACACCAACATCAAATCAGCATCAGCCTACACACAGACGACACCGAAGAAGTGCAGTTACCATTTGTATTATTATTTTAATTGTTTTATTGTAATTATTGTTATAAGTAGTTGTATTATAATTATTGTAATTATTACTAATAATTAATCATTATTAATATGTCACATAAGATATTCACAAAACCACAAACATACATAAGTATACACTATGTAAAGCCATAATAAGCATACGCCACCCATATAAATGTACAAGAAAAATTTAATATCGTTTTGCGATACTAAATTTTTCTTCCCCGAGGGTGGAGGGATGTTGTAGGTCAGAATCATTGCTTTGGTAATAACAACGCTTAACGTTGTTATCACCACATACCTTTCGGCCCAGTAGTTAACAATGTTTAACTTGTGGTAACACATACTTCTAGGCTGCACTTTAATTGTGAAGCTCGAAAGTACAAGTGAATCACACACCACTGTGGCCCAGATAAAAGCCGAACTTGATCGCATTCCGATAAGTGGAACAGCGCGCGAACTTGATCGCATTCCAAAATATGCAATGAGCGTCAAATTGCAAAAACGACGCGGAAATGATTCTGGCCAACAACGAATCTCAGAAGAGATATAAACCCATCTTTCGAATTGTAAGAAAGCAGTTGTTATTAAGTTACACAAGAACCAAGAAGAGTAGAAGGAACATAGCAAGCGCAAATCGCAGCGATAATAGTATATTGAGTGTCCCTGGATAATTACTGGAGTTAAATAAAAGTAAGAACCATAATCCAAGTCTTTATTTTCAGCACCTGTCGAAAGACGGCAGTATTGCCCGACAGGTTAAAGGACCACAAAGGCGGCACCTTGGTGCCCGTGGTAGTTAGGCGAAAGGATCCATTACGGCAGGTTGCCGGATCCCAACGGTAAGTCCACTAAGACGGCAGGTCCTTGCCCGTGGCACAATTGTCCGTGGTCCTTCGCGTCGAAGGATCAACAACAACAACCCCTAGTATTAGAAACACTGTCAGTGATCCTTTCAAGGAAGGATCTACGACATTAAGTTTGTTCTGGTGTCCTACTGGAGGAACCAGATACAACAGGCGGACTTAAAACTAATATAAACATATTTCTTAAAATGACTTCGTTATTGGTCAGCAGATTCTGCTGATCCAATCAATAATATATTGTTTATAAATTATTGTGAATAATTGTTGACTGCACTATGACGTCGGCAGCGAAAAGAAGTCGTCAACGCACACGCAGCAGAACTTAGCACGGTCAACGCTCCAACAGGAAACGCTAGCGTTGCAGTTTTTATGCGCTGCGTGTACCCTATCGTTGGTCGATTTGACTGTCGCTTAGGAAGCAGTCATGGTGACTTGTATGGTACACTACACCCTCGCCCTTTCAAGAAAAATATATATTTTGAAGAAATATATATTTTTATTAGAATTTTTTCAATAAATTGTTGTGGAATTCTTTTCTCATGCCGTAACCCTTGACTGTCGAATTTACGCCATTTAAACACCCATTTAAAGTACACATGAGAGGACAATGCACACGATTTTGTGTGGCGAAGTACACATGAGAGGACAGCGCACACGTTTTTTTATCATAGGTTTAGTGAAATTTCAGCAAAATGCATGTGTGTTGAAACAGCGAATTCGAAGTGTCCTATCTCATTATCTCTGGAACGAACTACTGAACTAAATGAACTATATGAACGAACTAGTTCACGACAGCTGATTGAACTAGAAAGATCGCTCTCTGTAGTGAACTATAATTCCCAACACTACTAGAAATTACTTATAAAAATGCTTCAAATATTGTACACATGGCAACATTTTCTCTCTGCAATACAACGAAAGTCTGCAATACGAACGAATAGCTTCTATTATACTAGTTTGGCTCGTTTCGTTTTCGTTTTCATTTGTGTTTTCGTTTTGAAACTATTTACATTATAAGGGTGTTAGCCACGACCATGCTTAGCTAAGGAACTGCGTCGTCTCTGTTAATAGAAAAAGACGACAAACAGCTGTTTTAGACGACGACGACAGCTAAACGTGACTCTCTAAGTAGGGCCCTGAAATTCGTGTTTGTGTCTCCGATATTTACGAATTTAACTTCACGCACTTTAAAATTAGTACCTGCGAATGGTTTTGAAAATTTGTCACCAATTCCCAAACTCTCAAAACTATGAAAAAGAACGTTGTCCTCTCTTTCGCAAAAAGATGTTCCATTATTTTTAATGAACATTTCATTGTGTGCACAACACCGTCGGATACATGGGATGCGTCGACATATTTCAACACTAGTACAAGTTCGAACCAGGAATTTTCCAGAATATTCAGTATGATTAAGGGATTTCGTCTCATCTTCTATTGCTTCAACACAATAGCTGCTTGTATTAAATTTATATTTTCCATACAATTCTTGTACCTCCAGTTTTCCATTTACAAACCGAAGATCATCTGCTCTGAAGTTATTTTCGACCACTACCGTATCTTCGGGACAAATTACAGAGGTATTTATTAATATAAAGTGACGATGAAACACTGTATGGAATAATTCGTACACTGTAGCTCGATTAACGCACTTATGTTCAATTGAATTATAAACGTAATTTAAAGGACAACACTTTTGCACTAACACGAGTTCTTGCATTTCTTCATGGTTTTGCAGTGGGCAAGATACCACTAACAATCCTCTCTCTATGGGCATTATGCAACTATGCGGAGACAATTTTACCTCACTGCCAACAACGAATTCTTTTATAGTATGTTGCTCACAATTGGGAATTGAAAATCTTACGCCGGTTGTGTTAAACTGTCCCACTTCATATCCATTATGACCCAAACTATATTTTAAAATATGCCAATTAGTTATATTTTGATCTGCGGTACCTTCTCTTATGCAATCATATTTTTTCGTACGGAAAAATTCAGAAATGTTTTCTAGCAATAACCATCCAGGTGGACAACATACGGGAATACTTATAGATTGGACAAGGATTGATGCGATGTAAGCACAACCAGCAACTTTAATAGAAAACTTTTGTGTAAAAAAAAAGTTCGAATGCATATTGAAAACGATGCAAGCAATGATATTGTGATATCCTTGTTGCAATTTGTAATTATGCAAGTATAAACGCGTCTACAAAGCTGGCTGAACAAAACATTTCAAAAATAAAAACGTCGTTAATTAAAGAAATGAAAAACTTATTTCTAAACTACTCCAAGATACAATCAGAGATAACATATCTCTGGATACAATTTACATTTACGACATTTTGAATATTTCAAACAAATCTATTTTAAACCATCAGGACGTGGTTCCGCTACCAAGCATAATCGGCAGAGATAACGAGATTGGAAACTTAGAACAAAACAGCTGTTTAAAAAAACAGCCGCGTGTTGTTTCTATAAATTTTCTATGCAAACAAACCTTTGTTTATGCTTTTGGCGGGTGAGTTTCGAAGACTCGACTGAAAACGGTGAGTTTCAATACAAATGTTACAAAAACAAATTTAATTGAACGGTTGCATGCAAAATTTAAAAATGTGCCATATAGATGATAGTAGAAAAGTGGTTATAATCTCCGTTTCCCGCTTTTTAAGCTGTCATTCACAAATATTTATATTAATATTGTTTTAAAACGTCGTATTACAGAACTTATGCCTGCGGATGTAAAGCAATGGACAATTTTATGCTTTTGCATATATAGTAAAATTTGATTTACTATAAGGTTTTTTAATAGAAATATTTTCGAACCTGATTTCAGAAATAAGATTTTGCGCAAACACATAAATAAATAAAAAGATTTTGTTGTAAATATATTGACATTTGCTTCCACTTGCGACTTGCATTCTTCCCCTTTATCTATTTCTATAAAATCATTACCCGGTGGTCTGCATGAAGTAAGGTTTTGCATGTATTACATAACATTTACTTATTTTTTATTTTAGTATTAACTAGTAGTTAATATTAGTAAATAGTATTAATAAATTTAGTGTGTTTTGTAGTTGTAGTTGCAAGTGCACGGGTGATATAGGCCTACTGGGGAACCGAACACCCTAAAAAATCGGTAACGCCCCCTTGACTATTATCTCAATGGTGGTGTCGAAACAGCATAATCTTTATAACTTTCAGAATTGTCATCTAATAAAGAAGTAAAAAAATATCCTTTATATCTTTTTTTCATTATAAATTTTACAACTATAGAAAACTATATAAATACTAGTATATAAGCTTTTCTTCGCCAGGAAGTTATTATTTTTTATTTATTTCGTAAAAAAGTTGCGAAGCTTTTTGGACTTTCTCAGCTTACTATTGAGAAATTACACTATTATGAAAAATTATTAATTTTTTAAATTATTAAATTTTTCATAATAAAATCTGACAAATTAATCAACACAATAAAGGAAAAAAAATACAAATTTCTACAATCACATAAAAATACCCACAGAAATAAATTTATGCCCACATTTTTCACTTTGTCTAATTATAGTGGCAACCACTTGCAAAAAATGTTGGTGAATAATATCGTCAAAAGATAAAGCATCACTTGCTATCTCTTTCTGGCTGCAAAAGAAATGTAACCAAATTCACCAGATCATAAAAAATCGATCTTTTTTTCATCTTCACTGAAGATAAAAGAGTTTCCAATCTCATTAATCTCTGATAATCGGCAAGTACGACAAACCAAAGACTACAAGACTGGAAACACTTGTTTCGCTTTGAATGTGTTGGTGAAATCAGGCTTGGGTGGTAGATTACAAAAACAAAACGCATGTAATTTTGACAGTTCGGGAACGAATTTTGACAGTCCGGGAATTTGTTTACAAAATATTTTGAGAGAGGAATGCAGCTCTTGTTCTTCTTCACAGCAATAAGCCAGAAATATGATTTTTCAAATACGTAAAAAAGACCAAGGAGCCAGTTTTAAAAAGCAATGCATGCTTCTTGAAATGTATATGTAACCTTTCTTAAGTCATAAAGTTGCACAATATTGTATATTTTGCAAGAAAAACGTAGGTAAAATTCATAAAAATTGCTCATTTCACAAATTTACTCAGCTGTTTTTAACCTACCACACGTATTTTTAGCCGAAAGAGATTCCAACATTTTACGTTTGATGGTAATTATTAGGATGCCAGTTGTCGAACTTAGATGAAATTTCATGTTAGCAAAATGTTTATTTATAGTTATTTTATTCCGTAAACAGTCAATTTTCTTATGTAATATATACATATGTAGAAGACATAGTTTTTGTATTTAATAAATACTAATTATGACAATATGTAGGTTTTTATGATAGTTGTAATCAGAATTTCTTGAGCATTAATGTATACATTTAAGAATAATAAAACAAGATGAACTGAGATCTCTAACATAGAAGAAAAATTCAACACAGACAATTCCAATCAGTTGTTTAGAGAGATAAGTCTTTCTGAGGATAATTGTGCTTAAAAATTATATATAACACTGGCCGACAGCCATTTTGTAACGGACTGTTTGACAGCATATTCTAAAGGATTTTGGTCCGCTGATTCCAAAAATGATAAAATAAAAAAAATGAAACGAGCCGTTTTCGAGATAATCGGTTTTTCAATTTTTGGCCACTTTACGTTAAGGTCCATCCACTTGAAGAGCCACTACAACTGACATATGTAACCGATTCGATTACTATTAAGATTAAATTAAAGAGGAAGGATGCACGCATATTTTTTGCTAACATTGTTTTAAAATCCGAAAGATAGTTTAAAAGCTTTCACTGAAATCGTAACTTCAAAAGAGGAATTTTTTAAGAAAAAAGGCAAAAAACTGCTATATATCTGTATTTAAAAATATGTTCCCGAAACTTTTTTACCCTTTTTATTTTTTATATCTATAGATTGGACATTTGCGCGAAAAAAAATCTGCACAGAAATGCTTTCTTGGTGCGCGTTTAAGTAAATTCAGTGCTTTTCGCAAAAAATACAAAATTTTGAAAAAAAAGATAAATAAATACATTTTAAATTAAAAATGATTTTTATTTGTGGTTCTTCGCTTATATAAGTGGGTTTATTTTATATCTATAGATTGGACATTTGCGCGAATTTTAAGCCTAATATCAAAAAAATCTGCACAGAAATGGTTTCTTGGTGCGCGTTTAAGTAAATTCAGTGCTTTTCGCAAAAAAAATAAAAAGGGTAAAAAAGTTTCGGGAACATATTTTTACATACAGATATATAGCAGTTTTTTGCCTTTTTTCTTAAAAAATTCCTCTTTTAAAGTTACGATTTCAGCGAAAGCTTTTAAACTATCTTTCGGATTTTAAAACAATGTTAGCAAAAAATATGCGTGCATCCTTCCTCTTTAATTTAATCTTAATTGTAATCGAATCGGTTACATATGTCAGTTGTAGTGGCTCTTCAAGTGGATGGACCTTAACGTAAAGTGGCCAAAAATTTAAAAACTGATTATCTCGAAAACGGCTCGTTTCATTTTTTTCAGTTTATCATTTTTGGAATCAACGGACCAAAATCCTTTAGAATATGTTGTCAAACAGCCCGTTACAAATAAAAAGTGTTAATTTGTAGGCTAGTGTAATTAATACAAATACAATTTTTTTAGCATGACTCCAATAGCCAAATGTGTGCTGAAATGTAATATTCCTGGTATTAAGAGCCACAAGCTTCCCGACGAGGGCAAGGAGTCTGGACGTTAAGTCGTTATAATCAGTTGCTTTGAAACGAATATAACGTATAATAACATTGCCGGTTATGTAAAATTTTGCATTTACCATTAGAATATTACGAAATTTGCAAAAAATTTGATATTAATGTGTTGATATGAATTCGCGGAAAAGATTTGCCGCTGCGAACTGTGTCCAATTTTGTTGTTGTTTTTGGCGCTTATCATTTTGCATTTACGTTAGTTTAAGTTGTAAAATGCTGTTTCTAAAATGTTGCAACGATCGTGATGAAAAAATATACTTGGAAAGATAAAGGTGTCTAGTTTTTTATTATTGTTGTAATTATGTAGGTTAATTATACATTGTATATTGCAACAACAAAATCGGACACAGTTCGCAACGATATCTCTAACACGAAATTTAGAAATTAATTTTTATTTTCAATAAACGCAAATTTTTTATAGGAGGAAGGAATGGCTCCGCAGACTTGGAGTAATAGGGCCAACTACTAAGCTCTTATATGCATGCAGCCAACACTTTTCTAAACATATATATTTAGGCAATCTTTTAAAAAGAGATGCTCTCCCAGATTTAAAATTAACAAAAAATTTAGAGGTTCGTAAAACCTCATTGCCTAGTAGTTCCCACATCCCTTCAGGTAGTTCAGTTTTATCCGTTTTCTCTGATAGGCAAGTCCAAACTTGTAAAAGTTTGACTGAGAACACTCTTAGGAAAAAAAAGTTAGCAGAACGTAACATTGAATTAAGGGGTTTAATATCAAAGCAGGAGGTAGAAATAAAAAAAATCAGATTAGAAAATGAGGCTCTTAGGTTAGAAAATAGAAAAAATTAAATTTACAGATTAATAGCAGTAAAAATGAGCAGGCTTTACTAGATAGTGCCATTCAGAGATTACCATCAAAGGTAGCTATGTGCTTAAAAAATAGCTTAGCAAATTCTTACCGTCACCCTAAAGGTCGTCGATATGAGGACCAATTAAAAATAATTGCATTAAGCATAAATTTTCTGTCCCCCTTAGCTTACCGCTACCTCAAACCTATTTATAATTGGCCAGATGAGCGAACACTTCGGGAAGTGGTAAGTGACTGGCCAAAATCTCCTGGATTGTCACTTTGCAATATTAGAGCTCTCGAATTCCGTAGTCGCAGTTTTACTTCCGAACAAAAATTTGTTTCAATTTTATGCGACGAAATGTCCCTTAAAGTTCATTTGAAATATGATAAGAATCAGGATAAAATAATAGGATTAGAAGATTTCGGAGACGAAAATCGTACTTCAAGGGTCGCAAACTCTGTTATGGTTTTATTGGTGAAGGGTATTGGAGGGGATCGGTGACAGCAACCTTTTGCTTATTTTCTGCTGCATAATTCCTGTAAGGGAGAAATAGTTAAAAAATATGTTTTAGAAGCAATTTCACAGCTCCAACAAATAAATTTACATCCATGGCATTTTGTTTGCGACCAGGGATCTAATTTTTTCACGATCCACCTCACCTGTTGCAAAGTAGTCGCAACTGTATGCAGAATTCAAAAAATATTATAACATTTAATATTGGTCGGGTTAGCTGGAATGATGTAGTTTATTTCTATAATATTGACTCACAACTCCCAATAAGATGTGCTCCAAAATTAACCGCCGCTCATATAAAACCATCACATTTTCAAAAAATGTCTATTCCATTAGCTGCACAAATTTTAAGTAATACAGTTGCATGATTCAGGTATGAATAGTTTATACAGTTCTGGAGCTCTGGATGTTTCAAAAGCTCCTACAACACCAAATACAGTTAAGTTTATAATTTTTTTCGACGAATTATTCAATCACTTTAACAGTTACACAATTGAAGTTGCTTGTCCTTCTAAAAAAGCCTTTTGCGGTTCACCGGAACAGAGGGCCTTCTTAAGAAAAGCTAAAGAACTTTTACGCAGCATGAAGGTAGAAAACATCGCAGGTGTAGATATTAGGCCAAAATTTTGTGTTATTAAGGGCTGGCTAGCTAATATAAATGCATTGCTACGTTTGTGGAATAATCTTTCAAGTAAGGGATTCAGTTATATTAAAACTAGAAAACTATGTCAAGATAGCTTAGAACATTTTTTTGGACAAATCAGGAAAGGTGGAGGAAACTCTTGTAGAATAACTTTCGACATGTTCTGTCGATTATTGCAAAAACATTGGGGTTTTGATTATCTTGACGTTGTAGTGAGAGAAAATTGCGAATCCTTGCCCAATTTTGAGAACAACGAACCTCCTAGGCTAGATTTCTTAAATGCCAGCGAATAAAATAGCCTGCAAGATCCTTTTTGGGAGGAATTTCAGAGCCAACCCAGACTACAAAACTCTTTAATTACAAATATTCAGGTAGATTTTTCATCGGAGGAGTTGAATTTTTTGCAAAAAAATGCATTTACCTATGTATGCGGATGGCTTTATTTAAAGTTACATAAATTGCATACTTGCCTTAACCCTCTTCCATATTTCGGTGATGAACCCATTACTGAGGAGTTTTTAGTTACTGTAGAAAAACAGTTTGAAAAAATCAATCTTATCAAGCCTCCACAGGGTTTTATTTTAGCAGTTTCTAAGTTAGATAAAAAATTTTTAGAATTATTTGATAGTAGAGTTGGGCATTATAGTTCACTTGAGTGAGCGATCAATCTAGTTCATTTTGTCGTTGTGAACTAGTTCGTTCAGTTAGTTCATTTAGTTCACTTAGTTCAGTAATTCGCGTACGGTTAATAGTTAAACCAACACAGGTCAAACGAAGTGCAGCTTGTGCCAAACAAGTAAAAGCAGAAATATATAACAAGCTGAAATATTTTAAACATTTATGCCTATATTTTCCAAACTGTATGAGTGGTCGATATATACTCGGTATTAACTGGAAAGGTACGAAAAGTATCTTTCATTAATGTTAAATCATATTTTACCGGAAACCGTATGCCTTTCAAGAAAATTTGAATTTTACATTTTTCGAGCTTTCTTATAAAACACAACCAACTTTATTTAAACAATATTTTTATTATATTACTGTTATATGTTTTATATTAATATTATTAATTCATAAAAAACATTTCATAAATATTGTTGAATATGTTTTAATTTTCAATCGCTTTTATATGTACATATGTTATCTTTATAAATAACAAATTATAAAGTAAAGTATATAAGTTAAAAAATCAAAATAAGTTTCTGTTTTGAAAAATACTAATACTGTTTTAGTTCAATTAGCTCGTTCAATATGTATTTCACTCGTTTGTTTAGTTCAGTAGTTCGTTCGTTCGTTTAGTTCAGTAGTTCGTTCGGTCGTTTAGTTCAGTAGTTCGTTCGTTCGCTTAGTTCAGTAGTTCGTTCGTTCGCTTAGTTCAGTAGTTCGTTCGTTCGCTTAGTTCAGTAGTTCGTTCGTTCGCTTAGTTCAGTAGTTCGTTCGTTCGCTTAGTTCAGTAGTTCGTTCGTTCGTTTAGTTCAGTAGTTCGTTCGGTCTTTTAGTTCAATACGGTCTCTTAGTTCGTTACTTCATATCAGTGATAACGAGATAAGAAAAACCTGAAGCATACAATACAATATAAACAAAACAGGTTTCACATTTGAACCAGGCTAGAAGTTCCAATTATGAACTAATTTTAAGTGTATTTTTACAAATGTATGCAAGAACGACGAGTGAACTAAAAGAACTACGAATTGTGAACTAGTTCGTATAGTTTAGGATACGAGCAGAATTCAAAAAATATTATAACATTTAATATTGGTCGGGTTAGCTGGAATGATGTAGTTTATTTCTATAATATTGACTCACAACTCCCAATAAGATGTGCTCCAAAATTAACCGCCGCTCATATAAAACCATCACATTTTCAAAAAATGTCTATTCCATTAGCTGCACAAATTTTAAGTAATACAGTTGCATGATTCAGGTATGAATAGTTTATACAGTTCTGGAGCTCTGGATGTTTCAAAAGCTCCTACAACACCAAATACAGTTAAGTTTATAATTTTTTTCGACGAATTATTCAATCACTTTAACAGTTACACAATTGAAGTTGCTTGTCCTTCTAAAAAAGCCTTTTGCGGTTCACCGGAACAGAGGGCCTTCTTAAGAAAAGCTAAAGAACTTTTACGCAGCATGAAGGTAGAAAACATCGCAGGTGTAGATATTAGGCCAAAATTTTGTGTTATTAAGGGCTGGCTAGCTAATATAAATGCATTGCTACGTTTGTGGAATAATCTTTCAAGTAAGGGATTCAGTTATATTAAAACTAGAAAACTATGTCAAGATAGCTTAGAACATTTTTTTGGACAAATCAGGAAAGGTGGAGGAAACTCTTGTAGAATAACTTTCGACATGTTCTGTCGATTATTGCAAAAACATTGGGGTTTTGATTATCTTGACGTTGTAGTGAGAGAAAATTGCGAATCCTTGCCCAATTTTGAGAACAACGAACCTCCTAGGCTAGATTTCTTAAATGCCAGCGAATAAAATAGCCTGCAAGATCCTTTTTGGGAGGAATTTCAGAGCCAACCCAGACTACAAAACTCTTTAATTACAAATATTCAGGTAGATTTTTCATCGGAGGAGTTGAATTTTTTGCAAAAAAATGCATTTACCTATGTATGCGGATGGCTTTATTTAAAGTTACATAAATTGCATACTTGCCTTAACCCTCTTCCATATTTCGGTGATGAACCCATTACTGAGGAGTTTTTAGTTACTGTAGAAAAACAGTTTGAAAAAATCAATCTTATCAAGTCTCCACAGGGTTTTATTTTAGCAGTTTCTAAGTTAGATAAAAAATTTTTAGAATTATTTGATAGTAGAGTTGGGCATTATAGTTCACTTGAGTGAGCGATCAATCTAGTTCATTTTGTCGTTGTGAACTAGTTCGTTCAGTTAGTTCATTTAGTTCACTTAGTTCAGTAATTCGCGTACGGTTAATAGTTAAACCAACACAGGTCAAACGAAGTGCAGCTTGTGCCAAACAAGTAAAAGCAGAAATATATAACAAGCTGAAATATTTTAAACATTTATGCCTATATTTTCCAAACTGTATGAGTGGTCGATATATACTCGGTATTAACTGGAAAGGTACGAAAAGTATCTTTCATTAATGTTAAATCATATTTTACCGGAAACCGTATGCCTTTCAAGAAAATTTGAATTTTACATTTTTCGAGCTTTCTTATAAAACACAACCAACTTTATTTAAACAATATTTTTATTATATTACTGTTATATGTTTTATATTAATATTATTAATTCATAAAAAACATTTCATAAATATTGTTGAATATGTTTTAATTTTCAATCGCTTTTATATGTACATATGTTATCTTTATAAATAACAAATTATAAAGTAAAGTATATAAGTTAAAAAATCAAAATAAGTTTCTGTTTTGAAAAATACTAATACTGTTTTAGTTCAATTAGCTCGTTCAATATGTATTTCACTCGTTTGTTTAGTTCAGTAGTTCGTTCGTTCGTTTAGTTCAGTAGTTCGTTCGGTCGTTTAGTTCAGTAGTTCGTTCGTTCGCTTAGTTCAGTAGTTCGTTCGTTCGCTTAGTTCAGTAGTTCGTTCGTTCGCTTAGTTCAGTAGTTCGTTCGTTCGCTTAGTTCAGTAGTTCGTTCGTTCGCTTAGTTCAGTAGTTCGTTCGTTCGTTTAGTTCAGTAGTTCGTTCGGTCTTTTAGTTCAATACGGTCTCTTAGTTCGTTACTTCATATCAGTGATAACGAGATAAGAAAAACCTGAAGCATACAATACAATATAAACAAAACAGGTTTCACATTTGAACCAGGCTAGAAGTTCCAATTATGAACTAATTTTAAGTGTATTTTTACAAATGTATGCAAGAACGACGAGTGAACTAAAAGAACTACGAATTGTGAACTAGTTCGTATAGTTCACAGAAGTGAATAGTTCAATTGAACTAGTTCGTTCATGAACTACCCAACTCTATTTGATAGGGCTTGTCACAAAGTTGGATTGGGAAATATTTATTTGAAGAAATTAAAAGTTCCTTCGAGCCTTTCCTTTGTTGTAGTAATTGCAAGAGTGAAATTTTCTTAGCTTTATTTATTAGGGTTCGAATATATTTCATACTAAAGTTTTTCAATAGAGACGTTTCAACACCCAATTTGTCAAATAAAATTCTCTGCGTTTCCCATTTATAATCATTGAAATATAATCTAAGGCAATTTAAATATGAGTTTGCTGCTTTTTAAACTTTTGTATCATATTTATACCATTTCTATTTAATTTTTTATATTATGTACATAGTACCTTATATTACGTTTTGTTTAATCTGTGATTTAGTTTTAATTTGAACTTAATTGTGATTTTATTTCTTTTGATCTTATTTTAGTTTAAGGTAATGAACTGTGATTTTTTTATTTTGATCTCATTTTAAATGAATGAATTGTGATATTATTTCTTTTCATCGTTAATTTAAACGAATTTTAATTTAAATTAATGAATTTTGAATTTATTTATATTTACCTTTATTTTAAATAAAATTTAATTTAAATTAAACCATTTTAATTTCAATAAAAGATAAACAAAACATTACATAAAATAGTTTACATACATTACTTTTTAATATTTCCAAACCGCTAATGCTATGTTTACACCGACCCCAAATGCGCATTTATAATCACGCATTTGAAAAGTGTTTACACCGCTTTGCTTGCATTTGGTTTGACAGCTCATCAGCTGTTCCAAAAAATCGAGTGAAAGGAATATTTTACTTAAAAAATATTGAAAATTGTGAAATATTTATTAATTGTGAGAAATGCAGAAATTATCACAAACATCCCTAATGATTTCATGTGTGCAAGCAGATAATTTAGCGATGCTTTTTAGTGCCGATTTTGACCAAAGTGTTTTGTTAAAAATGCTCTCTTCAAACGAAAAAAACGTGCGAATGTTGCAAAAGCGCGTAATGGCACTTTTTGCATCCTTGTCCACAATTAATCGCAGGCTGTTGTGGTCGAAGGTAAAGAAATGTTTTCAGTTATAATTTGGATAATAAAACTTTTCAAATTAAAAGAACCGCGAAAGCCAGTTTTGGGAGAAAATAGTATTGGCAAATGATGAAGAATTTTTCAAAGAAAACTTTCGGATGTCGCGGGTGAATTTTACAAAATTATGCGAAGAGTTGAAGGGCATCGGCAGACTGAACACTAACTATCGCCAAGCGATACCATAACAAAAAAGGGTGGCAATTGGTGCGTATGCCCTAGGTTCCTCGGCGGAATATAGAACCGTGGGTAATCTATTCGGTGTATCTAAAGCCACTGTTTGCATAATTTTGAGGGATTTCTGTCAACAGGTGTGGAATATAATGAAGCCGAAATACTTAAACAAATATCCCTTAACGGAGGAGGTTACAGACGATTGTACCCGTGGCTTCCGGAAATTAGGATTCCCACAATGCCTTGGTGCTATTGGTTAGTTGCGTGTTCGAGTGATGAAATGGTTAAATTTACTTATCATTTATTCATTTCAGATGGTTGCCATATCGAAGTGCGACCGCCCGCTGAAGATGCTGTGGATTACCACAACTATAAGGGTTGGTATTCCATAGTGCTACTTGCTGTGGTGGATTATAGGTAAGAGATTATAAAATCATTTCCATTTTTTGAATTGCACACAATTCAATTGGAGCTCATTTTTTATTATAGGTACCGTTTCCTCTATATAAATGTGGGTTGTCCCGGCCACGTTGCAATGACTCTCAAATTTATGAGAGATCATTGCTAAAAAGACATCGCTCAGAAAATTTGCTTATAAGGCAGAAAACTTTCAATATTTCAGGAATTGATGTTCCTATTGTATTGCTGGCGATTCTGCATTCCGATTCTCAACCACGTTAATGAAACCGTACCCCTTTCAAATTGCCGCTTCGGAACAAGAAAAGAAATTTAATTATAATCTCTCCAAATGTCGGCGAGTGGGAGAAAATGCTTTCGGTCATTTAAAAGCAAGGTTTCGAAGGATCGGCAAAGGTATTGATAATCACATTAAAAATTCGCCTCTCGTAATAAAGGCTGTTTAAAACGAATAAAGAATACCGAGCATCTTTGCGGTGCTGTTGTCCTCGAACTTCAAGAACTCGGCGTTGAGCAAATGGGATCCAGGCAAGTCGTCCAAAATGCGTTTGTCGTTGGCCGTCCATTTCCGAAGCGAGAAGCCTGCCGTACTCAAAGCCTCTGACAGTTCATCGCGCATTTGAGTGGCCATGGCAAGGTTGTGAGATCCAGCCAACACGTCATCAACGTACATCGAATGTCGCACAATATGGGCCGAAAGCGGAAACTGTTCTTGTGTGTCTTCCACTAGCTGAAGAAGAGTATGGATCGCTAAAAAGGGGGCGCAATTCACGCCAAATGTTACCGTTTGTAACTCATAGTCCCTAACTTGGGAGCTATTCGAATCTCGGAATAGAATTCGTTGGTAGGGGGTATGTTTCAGGTCGACGAGGATCATTTTCTGAATGTCACCGTTAAAAACATACCGAAAAAAGCGCCATCTTGGCATTAAAAATGTTAAGTCCGCTTGTAGAACAGGGCCTGCGTGTAACACATTGTTCAAACTGAGCCCACTTGTGCTGGGGCAGGATGCGTTGAACACGACTCTGACCTTGGTGGACGTGTTGTCCGGTTTTATAACCGCATGATGTGGCAAATAATAGTGCTCAGCATCGGGTTGTGGGGGCGCTACGGCCGTCATATGACCTAAATCAAGATATTCTTGAACTACATCGTCATATTGCCTTTTGAGGTCATGATTCTTGACTAACCTTGCTTCTGAGCGAAGGTATTGTTGGTGGGCGATGTGCTGTGAATATCCTAGCGAGTGTCGGTTTACGGATTCGCTTTTGAATGGCAATGTAACGATGTAGCGACCGTCAGGGCTCCTACGAGTTGTTTTTACGAAATTCTCTTCGCAAAACTTTTCGGAGGGGGATAAGTGACAAGTTTTGGGAAGTTCCTCCACCACCCAAAAACGTTCGAACTGTTGTTCGATGGTGACTTCATTGAAGAAGGCCATGTTGGGGCTAACTGATTGTAGCAGGGGGACTGGTCCGGTGATTATCCAGCCGAACACAGTCTGTTGTGCTAGAAGTGAACCTAGCACATTGCGGCGAATACCATCCAGTATGACGCGTTTATTTTCGTATCGATCCGATAGATTTTGCCATGCTTGCTCGAATCCTTCATTCGTCAAAGGAGATTTTTGTACGATTTCCTTGGCTTCTCCTTTGGTTTTTTGGTTCAAGTGGAAAAGTTTTTCCACTGGGGCAATACGCATATTCTGAATATACAGGGCGGTGAACATGTCGCGAAAGGAGGACCATGACAAATAGTCGCCTTTGAAAACGTCGGTATCGCATAGAGGCAAGCTGATGTTGAACCAAGAAGGCGGCAGCTCTGCCGTATCTGTAGAGCGCCGCGGCGCGGTGGTCTTTATCATCGAGTTGACTTGAATTTTGATCAGACCAACGCATCGCTTTGATCAGACCAACGACATCGTTGTCGTACGCTTTGAAATACTTTTCCTTAACGCTTTTTACATGTGGTGCCATCGTCACATCCTTCAGCATTTGTTCGAGAAGGCCGCTATACGCGGACTTGATTAGGGACCACTGCGAGTTGAGCTCCGTAATGTCCAACTCGAATCCGTTTGCGAATCCGTTGAACTGCTCAGAATGTGCTGCCGCTAAATTCCACTAAATCGTCCGCGAGACGTAGAAAAGAGTCAACACTCTCCATTGTATGTGCGTTAAGGTTACTAGTAATTTAGCAAGGGGATCCGCGATATGGAATCGATCTTCATCGGTGCAAAAGAATACAGGGGCTAAAGTAGCTTAGCTAGATGGGCTAATACAGAAATAAAACACCAAAATATTTTTATTCCTAACAAAAATTTTATTATGGTTTTATATTTTTCGCCCACGGTGCAAGAATTGTTGACTCTCTTGGCACGAAAAAACGACGGCGCTACATCGATGGGAGCGCTGAACAGTGTTTTTGCAGCGTGAGTAGTTGTGTAACTCAGCGTTGACGAGCGCGCTTATCGAACACCGACAAATTTGCGTATACTTCTCTAAACTCAAACTGGTTTAGAGAGCACGATTGTTGACTTTTTGCGATGAGTAGGTAAGTAAGTATGTCGCCTCTTCTGCTGCAAGCACGGTACAGTGTGCGCTATTTGGAAATTTTGAACGTTGACGTTGATAGTAAAAGTACGAATTTTACACGAAAAACGCGCCGCTTGTAGCGAATCACGCGGAGAGAGCAATCAATGGGAGAGCGAAAGATCGTGTTCTATGTTAGGCTGCAGCTGAGAGCGTGTCTATGTAAGAGCACGTAAACCAAACAAACCAGCAAAAGGTGGTGGTTTTTTGGTTTCTAAGTGAACCGCGCAGAAGAGCGTAAGCGTGTCTGTGGAGAGCACGAAAACCAAACCAGCCAGCAAAAGGCGGCGGTTTTTTGGTTTTAAGTGAGGAGCGCAAAAAAAAGCGTGAGCGAGGTGCAATTATGTATTCGGTGAAGAATAAATAATTGCAACACGCGCCGGTCAATAGAAGTATATAACCGGGTTCAAGGGCAGTTACTCTGTATATAAGTGAACAAAATCTAACTTTTAGCGCACCGTTACACCGAAGTTAATTCTCCCGTTAACTTCACGTGTACACGGGAGTATATATGTATATATAGATCTATACGTACTGCGTATATACAGCTTAATCACGAATATTTAAGTTTTCAAATTTATTAAATATTAAATTTTTGAAATTTATATTAAACTTTACAATTTACTTGAAGTTGAACAACTTACCTTTTTCTTTAAAAAGGGCGACAGGTTGCAGGTTTCTCCGTAAATTTATTGTAATGTTTGTGCGTGTTTTTACAAAGTTTGCGATTTGAAATGTTAAATGTGATTTTGTGATTGTATGCAAGTAGATGTGAATTTAATGTTAGAATTCGCTGTCGTTTGCTGTTTTCAATGTGTCGCGGTTCACTGATGGCAGCCAAGTGAAAACGAACATATCCGATCGCCAGGGCTGGAGCCAAGGAGCTCGCAGTCAAGCTTTTAGCTTGCCTCTCCTGAGTGGCCGAAGTCTGCGCCGTGAGAGAGCACGGCGTCGGCAGATCAGGAGAGGCAGCCTGACGAGCGGTGTGTTTGGCGTAAACAAGAACTATTTCCCAAATGCGAAGCGAAATTTTAAAAATTTTTATACGATTTGAAAAATCAAATTTAATAAATTCGATCGCATTTGAAAGAAATGCGAATGAAATGCGAAGCAAAATAATATTTTGAATCACTCTGTGGTAGAAAAAAAATAAAATCCCAAAACAAAACAGTGGAAATGGAAGGGAATAATGTCAATCAGCTGTCAAAACACAATTATAATAAAAATCAGGCAAACAAAAAACATAAATTTGGTCTGATCAATGTCAAACCAAATGCGAAAAAGTCGGTGTAAACACTTTTCAAATGCGTGATTACGAGTGCGCATTTGGGGTTGGTGTAAACATAGCATAACTTCAAGCGGTACGGACGTGCTTTTCTGAAGTGCCCTAATTTTCTGTAAAATTTCTATTTTTTTCGCGCCAGGCTGAGCGCCATTAATTAACTACTAGTTAGCCTTGAAGTGGAAAATTGCTAAGTGAGTGTATTTATTCTATTATTCTTTTTAATAGCCTGTTTCCATAAAAATATTTAATCCGGTTAAGGTGTTCGAAAATGGATCAGATGATCAAGTGTTTCCATACACAATCCGGTCCCGGCTGTTCAACCGAACAGCTGTTAAACAAGAAATAAACTGTTCGAAATTATGGAATGTGCCATCCCTGGCACTTTCTCGATTTTCGAAGTTGGTACGAGTGAGCTACATACCAGCGAGTGAATCGTTTTCAGCACGACACGTGTAGTATTCTGTCACTTGTTTTTAGTACATTGTCAACGCAAGGTTGCTTGATGCAACCAAATTAGAAATAAATAAAAGATTTAACAAAAGTTTAAAGTTTTAAGAACATTTTGGCATCCCTTGCGGGGATATTCTCCGACATGCATTCGTGCGAACCTTGCTGTCGCCGATTGCGGAAATTTTTCGATAATTCCGTGCGAACCTTGCTGTCGCATATTGACGAAATTCTCCGACATAATTCCGTCCGAACTTTGCTGTCGCAGATTGCGGAAATTCCACAACACAAGTCCGTGCGAACCTTGCTGTCGCAGATTACGGATCTACTCGAGCATAACTTTCTTGCGAATCGCGGATCTACTCCGGCGGATAGCGCTCAAGAAACAAACTCAAGGATCTATTCTGATGACGGAGCGCCCTGCTGAAAGTCTGCAAATCTGATTTTCCGCTTGAGGTTAAATCGGACAGGGCGAGAATAGGTTAGGGCGGAACAGTTTAAAGGCAACTGGAACATCTATAGACAAATAAGCTATTTTTACGACCAAGTGTCAGGCTGACAAGTACTCTGTCAAATCAAAATGGAGGCAAAAATTAGTGCACTAACGCAGAGTGAGGCACTCATCACTAAATTTGCAACCAACACTCGAAAAACGGCAAAAACTAAACAAACTGACTGTTTTTTGACTGTTCGCGGGACGCTTTTACGACAATATTGGAGTAAATACGTCGCTCGTTATGAAGAACTGGATCGAGATCCCGACTCGAATTTGGCACAACGCCAGGAAGAAGGAACCGTAATGACATACGACGAAGTGGAGCGTATCTATGGGGAAACCTTGGGTGAGTTAGAAGACTTGAGCGCTGAAGTAATGACTCCTCTTGCAGACAACTCAACTGCTCATAGTTCCAATACGCCATTTGAACGACAGACAGCGGTGCACTCTACAATTTCGCCAACGTTACCGCGACTGAAAATTCCACAGTTTGATGGCTCGTTTTTAAACTGGTACTCTTTCAAGGATCTGTTCAGTTCCGTCGTCATCAAAAACATGACGATTTCCAATACTGAGCGTTTACAATATTTAAAAGACAGTCTCATTGGCAGTGCGAAAACTGCATTGGATAACATCACAACAACCGATGCTAATTTTTGTGTTGCATGGGAGCTGTTAGAGCGCAAATATGACAATAAGCGCATAATTATCAATGCACATTTAACAGAAATTATTAAGCTGCCTCTAATGCGAAAGGAATCGGCTGCTGAGTTGCGAGCGCTGGTAGACAGTGTTACGTCGTCACTCCGAGCATTAGAGCATCTTAATCGTCCAGTAGATCAATGGGATGATTGGCTGGTATACACCGTTGTACACAAACTCGATACCGCTACCGTAAGAGCTTGGGAGCTTTCCATATCGGGTAGCACGACACTTCCCACTTTTGAGAACCTTCGCCAATTTCTAGGGAATTACATTAAATCTCTTGAAATTGTACACGACTTCGGCGACACGAAGAGCCCAAGTTCAACAAAGGAGACCTCCCACGGGACAACTCGAAAGCTAGGGATAAAAGGGTATCATACCACCATCGATTCGTGCCCTTGCTGTTCTAACAACCATTATATTCTATTTTGTACTGGTTTCCGAAACCAAACCGTACAGCAAAAACGAAACACAGCAGTGAAGGCGAACCTCTGTTTAAATTGTCTGCGATCAGGACATAAACTCAAGGAGTGTCCATCCACTCGACGGTGCCAGAAATGCAAAGCACCTCATCATATCGTTTTACATGAGTATTTCGATACTGCAACGCACAGCAGTACCACTTCGGTGAATCCAGTAGGGACCAGTCACGACTTTGCAGCTGTACACAAGACAAATGTCATGGGAAGCCGTCTCGGCACTACAACGTCAATGCTCCTTGGCACCGCAATAGTTGAGATACATTCCAGCACTGGTCATTCATTACAATTGCGTGCGTTACTAGACAGTGGATCCGAAGCTACTTTCATCAGCGAGTTCGCTGTTGCTCAGCTAAAACTGCTAAGAACCTCAGTCAACATTCCATTGAGTGGTGCTGATGGAAAGCGACTAACCATCGCTACTGGAGCGGTAGGATTTACTTTACATTCTCTCCATTCACAGTTCTACATGCATTGCAGCGCTTTGGTATTGCCTCGTGTTGGAAGTCCCAGCCCAGCGATGAATTCTCCAGCAGAAGACTTCAAACCATTTCAGCATCTTCCTTTAGCCGATCCTAATTTCAACACTTCTGGAAATGTTGACATCATACTCAGCGCGGCTGACTATGCAGCAATTTTACTCACTGGAGTCCATCGGCATCCAACAAGCCACATTATTGCACAAAACACCCATTTGGGGTGGGTTATTTTCGGTGGTCGGCTCACGCGCTCCCAACCAAGCTCCAATAATTTTGTTCGGGTTGCTAAAGATCGTTTTGATCGTTTGGTTGCGTGGAAGCAGCTCAAAATGCACAACACCTTTGTGATCCCACCAAATTGATAGCATGATCTGCCTTGGATGCACTTTAGCTTTCGGTATAATTTGCGGCTTGGACCATGAAAGTTTGCGGTCAACGTTATTGTAGATTATCCATTTTTCGTCACCAGTAATTATCCGCTTCAAAAAAGGGTCTATTGAATTACGTTTGAAATGCATATCACAAACGTTGATTCGTTGCGTTAAATGAATTTTTTTCAATTCATGTGGAACGCAGATATCCAACTTCTTCACGAAACCAAGACATCTTCATCCAAGTCATCATCAGCTTCAGAAGGTCGACCGTTACGTTGGTCATCTTTGAGTGAAAAATCTCCAGAACGAAATTTTTGAAACCAATTCAGTACCATAAACTTCACATATCTCTCTGTGAGCCTCAGCCGCTTTCTTGCCTTTACGAAAATAAAAAAGTAAAATCTCTCGAAAAGGTTGATTTTTGAACTCCATATTCGAATCGACAGTAAGCTCAGTTGCAAATAAAAATACGCGGGATTTGGTTTAGTAGCAACAAGAAAGTGTTAGCTGTGAAATCTCAAAAGAAAAGAAATAATATGAAAGACAGAAGAGTAACAAAACGAACTATTTATTGTGAAAACCCAAATTACTTTCTTGCCAATCCAATAGTTATACGATACCTTGTTACCATAGACTACAAGACTGGAAACTCATTTGATTTCGTGAGCAAGCTAAACAAAATGTCCGTCCGCGTGTTCACGTACAGTGTATGTGAATTTTATGGTGAAATTGTTTCCTTGTTACAAGCAAAAAGCGGGTATTATAAAGCAATATAACTGAAAAGGTAAACCGTTTAGGTTTGTTACCACACCGTCACAAAATCATGGGGTGAGTTAGTGACAGGGATACCAACCACACAACTTTATTATTTATTATTTGTTTGGCTTGTAACTATACATTAATAGAAAAATTACTTTGCATTTGAGAGTTATCGCGGTTTTGACGACTTAGCGGTTTGGAAATATGAAAAAGTAATGGAACTGGTCTTTTTAATTTTTCTTTTATTTAAATTAAAATGAGTTATCACAAATAAATTCATAATTCATTTATTTAAATTAGAATTAGTGAAACACAAGTAAATTCACAATTCATGCATTTAAATTAAAATTCATTTAAATTAATCTTTAATTAATTCAAAAGAACTAAAATTACAATTAAGTAAATACTAAACTAAATCACAGATTAATATTCACAAGGCATGTTCAATACGTTGGCATCTCTTTCCGCTAACAATACGTGTGGTAGGTTAAAAACAGCTGATCAAATTTGTAAAATAAGCAATTTTTATGAAATTTAACTTCGTTTTACTTGCAAAATATTCAATATTGTGCATACAAATAACTTAAGGAAGGTCTCATGTACATTTCTAGAAGCATGCGTTGGTTTTAAAACTGTATCCTTGGTCTTTTTTACGTATTTAAAAAATACTTATATATTATTAAATACTACATATTTTTGGCTTATTGCTATGAAGAAAAACCAGAGTTCCATTCCTCTCTCAAAATAATTTTCTGAATTTTGTAAACATCCTCCCGAGTTGTCAAAACTCACTCCCGCGATGTTTTGTTTTTTAATCTACCACACCGAAGAATTATTTCACCAACACATTCAAAGCGAAAAAAGGGTTTCTAGTCTTGTAGTCTTTGCTTGTTATGCCGTGTTTACACGGGGACACGCACACAATTGGACCTCGCGCACAAGAAACAAAATCTGTCATTTCTGTCAATTCTCTTGTATAAACAATTTGAATATATAAAGAAGCAGAAGAAGAGCTTGTGAACGAAAGCTGTCAAAATAGAAATAGAGCTATCTCACGGACACGCGTTTCTTTATCTAAACACAAATGTTCGTAGATAACTCATTTTTTTCTTGAATCCCATAAGAGCCTGTGTAAATCTGACAGTTGATTTTGTGTTTAGTGTTTTGTTCGTCCAATTGTGTTCAAGGCATTACAGTTCAAGGAGAAGAAACTAGAATTTTTACCCACTCGAAGAAGAAATTGTTGAGTAATGGCATAAACACAACCATGGCAGCTGGCAGCTAGCAGCGGATCAAACTGTCAAAATTATATGGGCTCTTATGTAGATCGAGAAAAAAGTTTGCTTTCCAGTTTACGCCACGCTACTGCTACGCCGCTAGCCGCCAGCTGTCGAGCTAATTCTAATTTTCTGTAGCAGCAAAAAATTCTTCTTCTTCTCTTCGTTTTGTTTACGTTTGTGACAGGCAAATCTCAACCGTCAATCATTGAATTGAAATAATTCAGTTGAAAAGAAATAAGGTGAGTATTTCGATATCGTTACATATATGTAATTATTTATTTTAATTTCTTTCCACAGCAAAATGATCTACACGAAGCGCTAATTGAAGAAGTCAAGGGCTTCAACTGTTTATTCGACCTTTCGTCCGCTAATTATAAAAATATTAACGTCAAAGAGAAGATCTGGGCCGACATTGGAAAGCGATTGCGTATGGATGGTAAATTTTATATAAAATATATTTACATATGTTTCCTAATATCCAATTAATGGAATGTGCATTGCAGGAATAGCGTGCAATTGCTGGCTTCTGGTAGTGCAGCGCCACCGTGCAAGCGTATGTGGCACCACTACGAAGCCATGACGTTTTTGGATGGGGCCCAGTCCTGCAGAAAGTAAGTTCTCAATTTTGTATAGTGATCGACTTTTTTTATTTTTTATATCGATAGGTTGGACATTTGCACGAATTTTAAGCCTAATATCAAAAAAATTTTCACAGAAATGGTTTCTTGGTGCGCGTTAAAGTAAATTTAGTGCTTTTCGCGAAAATTTACAAATTTTGTGGCAATTGATGACCACTCAACGAAAAATACTTAATTTTGGAAATAAAGATAAATAATTACTTTTTAAATTAAAATGATTTTATTTTATTGTGCTTCTTCGCTCATATAAATTTGTTGGTGTTTTTGTTTTCGTTGGTTCAGATTTGCTATATTTGCTTGCTTATATTGGTTTCGAATCAAGACATTGACTGCCGAAAGCAACGAGCATATAGCAGGACTTAGCACTGTAAAGAACAAAACATCTCTGTAAAGCAGAAAACCGAAGATAAAAACGAACTTCTTTACAGAGTACAAAACTTCGATTGTATTCTGCGCTGGTAGCAAAGCAAAATTGAATGCTCTACTAATGAGTGAGGTGTTCGGCAGATATTTTTAATGAGTGTGAAGGGATCGGAAGATCGATTTTGCTTCTGTTATTTTGCACTAACAATTGCAAATCTTCTTTTGCTTCTCTTACAATAACAAACCATGTGCCGCCGTCCGTCCGTCTGGAATCGTTTTAAGTTTTGGATTTTATGGTTTTTGGAAGAATTTTTGCTTTTCGTAACTTTGTTCTGCTTCTTTTTCGATGCCCAAGCTATGTAAAGCTCTGGCACGATCTACGTTCCGAGCATAGCGTGCTGTTGAAGAATTTGTATGGGCAGAAGATGTAGTAAGCATATTAATTCACTATATGCACACGTTATACAAGTAAGACTGAAAGATAAATAGAAGACAAATTATGGAAATATTTATATTATATGTGTATGGTAATAAAAATATGATTTTAAACAAATCTACTTTAGCCATTAGTAACACTTATTAAACATTATTTTACAACACTTATTAAGTAACTTTATGTAAACTAATTAATTAATGTAATTATTTTTCCAAATGTCTTTGCATTTTTACATCCGCCATTGATCCAGTTTTTGTTCGTTTTTTTTGGGTAATTTTCTTGCTTTCTTCTGTATTAGCCACCTTTTTCGAATTGGAATGGAAATTAGATCTTAAATTTGTTAAATGTGGTGAAAACAATTCTCATTTGGATTAAAACATCTCGGTAAAGAAACGTTCAAAACTTTATTTGCAAAACCCCTCCGAAAAATTTTTAATACATGCTTACTTCGTCATTTATAAAGCTCTTTTTGAAAAAAGTTGACATGAGCATTTGCAAGAAAAAATTATACAAGAATTAATAAGTGTTACTAATGAAATCGGGGCTAAAGTAGATTTCTTTAAAATCATACTTTGTATTACTACAGACATAATATAAATATATGTATATATTATGTGAAATATTTCCATTCTTTCATTTTGTATTTTTGCTTCCATTAACTTTCTAGTGTTACTCGTATAACCTATTCAATGTGTTGATATGTTTTTCTTGAAGAGATGAGGTAAAAGATTGATGATGGATATGTTGTTAATTGTATATGGTTTATTGTTTTCACTGTTTAATGTAATTTGTACAATGTTTTCTGAGTGAATGTGAATATGAAGGTTTGGTGTTGTCTGTGGACGTCTTTCTTGTTTTATGATCGCAGCTAGAGTGCCACATGAAGGACGTCGCTCCTGAGCGTCGGCCGTTCGATCGTCCACTCACAACTCCGTGGTGAGAAGCTCGCAGTCGAGCTTTCGGGTCGCCTCTTCTAAGCCGCGACATGTCAGCAGGATAAGAGTCCGCTGACAAGCGCAGTCAGAAGAGGCGACTCGAGGCGAGCGGCGTTTGGCGTAAACATTCCGCCCGCCTTGCAGGACTGCAACACGCCCCCACGGAGCCCCGAGCCGGAGCGAGCGATGGCGGCACGACGTGTCCACGCTGGGGGGCATCTAGTGGCGATGGAGCAGCGTATGGTGAGCCTGTCTACACCATAAACATCGGTGGACGCTGCGGCACCGGTCCCTTCGATGTGACTGCGCCAAACAATTACGGAAAACGCGCTGCCGCTCCACGACATCCCGCCGCTCGTCCACGGGCAGTCTGCGGAAGTTCTCGCAGGACCGCAGGGCGTGATGTCCTCGACAACACGGGCAACATGTTGTCACCTCTGCATAGCTCAGGCCTGGGTCCAGGTGGAGATACCGTATGTACACATCACCCAGTTGGCGACTCATGGGTGACGTTCTTTCTCGTCTGGCCGGTCGGATGGCACGCACGTCTCGCCAGCGAGGTGGTGGCGGTGGGTGAGGGGCCGCTTCCAAGTCTATGAGCCGGACATCGTAGACTGGCGAGGGAGAGCGATGTAGGTCGGCGTCGCGGCTCGGTAGCGTCTTTGGAAGCGATAGTTGTTGGGCGGAGGGAGCCACCTTTGTAGCCGAATCACGGCTCGGCGACATTGATGGCCGTGGTTGGGGCGGAGCCATCTTCGGGATTGCGCCGCGGCTTGGATGCGTTGGCGACATTGCTGGTCGTGGAGTCGGGGATACTTCACTGAAGTACCGGAGCAGGGCCGGAAGTTGGTCCTCGTCATTCTCGTCGTCGTCGGAAAATATCGACCCCGGCAATCGTTGATGTTGTGGCGATTCAGGCCGGTCGAGCGGCTCGCCCGCAGAGTGGGGCACTTCGCTCATCAGCCAGCGGGCGACGTAAGCCTGGTCGAACGTCGGTTCGCGGGGGCTCATCGGCCGCGCAGGAGTTAGCGGTACGACCGCCGATTGGGGCACCTCGATCTCTAGGCCGCGGACGGCATAGGCCTGCCGCATCTCGTTAAGGATGAGGTCTCGGGGGCTCAAAAGGCACACTGCTTCTCGCTGCTGCTCCTCGGTCGGCTCCGAGGTTGTGTGCGAGGAGGCGTCCATCTCTAACCAGTCCTCGTCTGGAGGATTCTCCAGGATGGCTGGGAGCATGGTAGCTTCGTGGCGAGGGGCGCAGCTGACGGTACGGCGGCGGGGGGCGCCAACACACGGCCAGCCCGGAAGCGGGAGTACTCGCGCCGGATAAGCTTCATTGGCAATCTGTGGAGAGAAGAAGGATTGGAGAGAAGAAACATTAGTAGAAATTCGTCTTAAAGCTGGAAGGGACACTAATTTGGTGATTGGTCGGGTGACCTGACCCTTTTCGGTGCGCAAATAGGCAACCCGGACTCTCTGGTCCTTGCCTTGATAGACCCTGTTGATGCGGCCTAACCGCCAAGGAGTGGAGGGTAGATTTTCATCTCGGATGACTACCAAGTCGTGGATTCGAAGATCGGGTTGAGGAGTTTGACACTTGGTGCGACGCTGCAGCTCTCGTAGGTACTCAGACTTCCACCGTTGGCAGAGATGTTGCGCTAGGGCTTGAACTCGTCGCCAGCGGTTGAGCACCGAAAGGGGGTTGTCAAGATTCTCCGGTTCAGCTGGGGCAAGAAGAGGGCCACCCACAAGAAAGTGACCTGGAGTTATCGCTTCCATGACGGTGGGATTCTCTGAGATCGCATGAAGGGGGCGTGAGTTAAGACACGCTTCTACTTTACTAAGAAGAGTCGAGAACTCTTCGAAAGTGAATTTCATAGCTGGAGCCACTTTTCGAAGGTGAGTTTTTAGGCTTTTAACACCGGCCTCCCAGAGTCCTCCCATGTGAGGAACTCCAGGAGGGATGAAGTGCCAGGAGACATTTTGGTGCGAATAGTTGACCTCGATTAAGTCACGTGTGCGTCTCAGAAATTCTTGGAATTCACTTTTCAGCTCTTTCGCGGCGCCAACGAAGTTGGTGCCGTTGTCCGAGTAGACCTTAGTTGGACAACCTCGTCGGGCGACGAACCGGGAAAACGCTGCTAAAAACGCTGCCGTCGAAAGGTCACTACTTGCCTCGAGATGAATGGCCTTCGTCGCGAAACAAACGAACACGCAAACATAGCCCTTTGTAATTAGACAGGCGCGACCAGTGTAATTTTTAATGTCGAAGGGGCCCGCAAAGTCAACACCCGTGTTGGTGAAGGGTCGGGAAAACGTGGTACGTTCTTCCGGCAGTGCAGCCATGAGTTGCGTTCTCTGCTTCTTTTGGTGTAAGATGCACGGCTTACAACGGTGAATAGTCGTTTTAATAAGATTCTTGACTCGTGGAATCCAGTATTGGGTCCGGATTAACCGGAGCATCAGTTGATGACCACCGTGCAGTGATATCTGATGGATGAAGAGCACTAATAATCTCGACAGATTACAGTTTTAAGGCAAGAGGATCGGGTGTCGCTCGTCAAATGACAAGTTAGGGCACGACGACAACCGCCCGCCAAGACGCAGTGTCTTATCCTCATGGATGAACGGATTGAGCGAAAGCAGACTACTTTTTGAAGTCAACTGTCGTTTGGTTTCGAGTGCGCCCACTCATCGAGTACTCATCACCGAAATAGGTCTTTTGACAGAGAATTGTGAGACAAGTTTTTGTGTCTTGAATCTCTGTCGTTGAGAGGCGCAAAGTGGCATGCAACGAGTTATCACGATAACGAGCGTTATGAATGAAACGGTGTACATATGAATAGACGCGCAAGGCTCTGGATAGCGAGGAAAACCTTTCGAGTGGATCTTCGTCACTATTGAGGGCGATATGAAGCGCCTTCACCGGCTTTTCTTCCAGCGCGGTAGCAAACTCGGAGGCAGTTCGCAGTTCGGGCCAACGATCTTTGTCGTGGAGGAGCCATGGCGGACCATTCCACCAAAGGGAGCTCAGAGCTAAGTCTTGTGGAGTTGAACCGCGGCTAGCTAAATCGGCAGGATTGTCTTGCGATTCAACATGAAACCACTGAGTGTGTGGTACTCTCTCAATGATTCTAGACACGCGATTTGCCACGAAGGTGGCCCAGACACAGGGAGGCTTTCGAAGCCAAGCAAGAACAATTGTCGAGTGTGTCCAGCAGAAAACGTTACCTGGTCGTACGTGCATGTGTGGTACTAAGGCGTCCATCATGTCGGCTAGAAGAGTGGCTCCGCAGAGCTCTAAGCGAGGCAGAGATAGCGTTTTGATGGGAGCTACTCTTGTTTTAGCATACAATAGTGAAACGTGAACACCCTGCGCAATTTTCACGCGGGCGTATATAACACCAGCGTATGCCTTCTGAGATGCGTCACAAAAGGCGTGAAAGTCCACCTCGCAGTCCGGGGTGAACCCAATCCACCGCGGTATTCGTATCGCAGCAATATGGTGATAATTATGCAGGAAGTTAAGCCATGAGATTGGCTGTGAGATTGGTGGCAAAGGTTCATACCACTCAATTTTATCCAATCACACTTGCTGGATGATAATTTTTGCGGCGACGATAATGGGGGCTAGCCAGCCAGCTGGGTCAAACAATTTCGCGATAAGCGACAGTACCTCTCGTTTGGTGTAGCTTGACATGATTTCGATCGCTTGTGTCTTGAAGTAGAAGTCGTCGTTTGAGGCGTTCCAACGAATTCCGAGCATCTTTGCTGTACTTCTGTCTTCGAACTTCAAGAATTCCGTGCTGAGTAGATGAGATTCTGGCAAGTCGCGTAGAATGTCTATGTGGTTGGCGCTCCATTTCCGAAGCGAGAAACCTGCCGTGCGCAGAGCTTCTATTAGTTGGTTCCGCATCTCGTTGGCAGGTGCGAGATCATGAGAGCCTGCTAGTACATCGTCAACGTACATACAATGCCGCAAGATCTGGGCCGCAAGCGGAAATTCGTGTTGTATGTCACCTGCCAGTTGAAGAAGAGTGCGGATCGCTAAAAATGGAGAGCAGTTGACGCCGAAGGTTACTGTCTGCAGTTCGTAGTCCCTAACTTCGAAATTAGTTGGGTCTCGAAAGAGAATTCGTTGAAAGGGGGATGTTTTGGGTCGACCAGAATTTGGCGATACATTTTTTGTATATCGCTGCTGAAAACATACCTGCAGAAGCGCCATCTTAACATTAAAAAGGTTAAGTCGGTTTGTAAGACTGGGCCAGCATGCAAGACATCATTCAGACTGAGCCCGCTCGTTGTCAGGCATGATGCGTTGAACACGACTCTTACCTTTGTCGACGTGCTTTCTGGTTTGATGACGGCGTGGTGAGGCAAATAGTAGTGATTAGGTTGCGGTCGTATCTGCGGAGGTAACACGGCGATCATGTGTTCCAGATCGAGATACTCTCACTACCTCATCGTATTGCCGTTTAAAGTCTGGAGTCTTAAGTAGCCTTGCCTCTGATCGCGAATACTGCATGAGTGCCGTTTGTCGAGAGGCACCTAGGCGGAGTCCATTTGGAAAGTCGCTTTTGAACGGCAAAGCGACCTTGATGTTCGGGCTATCGGATTGGAGACCGGGAACTGGTCCGGTTATGATCCACCCAAACACCGTTTGTTGGGCTATCAGGGAGCCTAACACGCCACGGCGGATGCCGTCAAGCAATATCGCAGGATAGAGGTCGGCTCCTATGAGGACATCTATCTGCTGGCTTGTGACGAAGTTTGCATCTGCTAGCTCGAAGTCTCGAGGGAGACTACGGAGCATCGCGGTGTCTAAAGAATGCGACGGGATTTTTCCCGTGATTTGGGACAGCACTAAAGCGGTGACGTGGATTTGAAAGAGTGGGTCCTGAGGCGATTTGAGTATGAAATCGCAGGACCTTGAAACTTTTGCCGAAACGGTTTCGTTAAGGCCGGAGACCATTGCGTTTACGGGCTGCATTGGAAGTTTCAACATTTTTTGGATTCGTTCCGATATGAACGATATCTCTGATCCGGGATCGATCAGAGCTCGAGCGATGTAGCAGATGTCATTATGGTATATTGTGACCATTGCAGTCCCTAACAACACCTGTTTTGGTGAGGATGCGAAGCATACCTGGTGGGAATCCTGCTGAGCTTGAGGATTCCGTTGAGTCTGAGGAGTGGACTGTATGTTAATCGGTTGGTTGTTCTGGGCGGCTTGAGCCGAAGTTGAAGGCCTCGGAGAGGCTTCAAATGTTGCGGGTATCGGTGAGAATTGTGGTCGATCGACGTTCGCGGCGCGATGGGGTTGAGATCGATCGGTGTTGAAGGCGGGCCGGGTAGAACCGTGCGCCGGCTTCATGACAGTTGCCATCTGTGCACCAGATCTTTTATCGTGCCTCCGCTGTTGATAGGTTGTTTGGGTTGAACCTGGTACTGAAGTTGGTTCACGATGCAAAAGGGTGTGATGCCTTTCGTTACATTTAGCGCAATTATAAGGACTCGGACATTTTTTCACAGAATGTGAATTGGACAGACAGTTGTTGCACAAGCGGTGTTTCCGGACGACATTCAGCCGCTGGTGAATGTCCAGGCTCAAGAACTGAGAGCACACCCGCACACTGTGTTGGTTGTGACACACAGGGCAACGGTCTATTGCAACGTTTAGCTGAAATGTATTGACGCGTTTTGCGGCTGGTGCAGGTTGGCTTGCTTGTTTACCTCTCGTGCTGGAAGCGCTCTTAATATCCTGCATAGTCTCGAGCGTTTGAAAACGGTGCGTCAAAAAAGCGTCGAAATCAGTCCATTGGGGAATTTCAGTTTTGTCCTGGATGGACTGTTCCCACAGCGCAAGGGTAGGGTCTGGCAAGCGACTGGAGCACAGGAAGACGATTATGGCGTCCCAATTGGAGGTGTCAATTCCTTGAAGCGTTAAGGCGGCGAGAATGTTGTTAACCTCGCGCTGCAAGTTTTTTATTTCGCTTCCATTCTCTTTGGTAACCGGTGCGAGACCAAAAAGTTTCTTCAGGTGCGTGTTGACGAGAACGCGTTTGTTCTCATACCGATCGGAAAGATTTTTCCAGGCCTGACTGAAACCAGCATTGGTTAACGGAGATTTCTGGACGATCTCCTTGGCTTCACCGGTAGTCTTCTTGTTCAGGTGGAATAATTTTTCCACCGGCGCTATCCTTGTGTTTTGGATATACAGGGCCGTGAACATGTTACGGAAAAAGGGCCACGAGAGGTAATCGCCGCGAAACACTTCGGTGTCACAGGGGGGCAAGCTAATATTGTAACCTGACGGAGGACTTTCGACGAATGAGGCTTCCGCTGAAGCGGATGGAGTTGCCAGATTCTCTATCCCTTCGATGATGGTGTCGGTGATTCGTAGGTAGACGGCGTAACAATGGCGACGTTTCTCCTCCAGAATTTCTAAAGTGCTTGCCTCCTCGCTCGTTGATTCCATCTTGGCCAGGATGTTGTCAAACGTGCATTTGATCAACATCCATTGAGACTTGAGTTCGTCGCTTTGAAGGTCGAGCGTACGAATTGTGTGTTCCCGAGAAGGCATTGCCTAAAAATCGACTTCGAACTCGACGAGAGCGGCGGCGAGACGGATAAAAGTATCGAGGGCAACCATTGTTGAAAAATGTTACTAACGAAAACGTAAAAAGGTTGTAAAAAAGTAAAATCCAGGAGCTAAACCTCTGTTGAAAAATGAGAAAATAAGAACAAACTCTTTAGTGTCTAGTTTATTTTTTATTATTTAGCATGGATTGTAACTAATATTTTTTACCAACGAAATTCAGCGGTCGCCCACTGTATACCACGCTATATCTATGCTCGTTGCTGATTACCCCCGAGATGATAGAGCGCACAGTTGAGCGTAGAAATTCTCACCAAAATGCAACTACTTCACTGATGAGATTTGCGACCTTGAGTTTCCTATATATGTCGCACTTTAGACACGCCTTCGAAGAGAGTGCTCACTAGATGAGCGTAAGCCTGATACACCAACGTTCCAAGGATAAGTGTATGTAATGTAATGTATGTAACTTCTCTGCTTTCGTTAGCGAGCACCAAATGACTGTATTTGTTTTAACAGTGGGGCAAACTAAGGCTACACGAGAAGCGTGCGAGAATCTGATTGTGTCGAAGAACAAACGAAAAGTACACCAAAGATTGGTTGATCAGCAGAGTGTTGCAGATCGTAGGCTTATACTTAGTGCGTTTGTTTAAATGATTCTGAGCACTCAAGCAAGGCCTTTGTGTTTTCTTCAATAACGAAAGAGCACGAAAAAAAACACGCAAAATGACGTTTTTTCTAGCCGAGTTTATGCGTGGCTGCGCAAGTGATTGAGCACACAAACACAGTTTTTTCTGTCTATCGAAAGAGCGCGACACCGAGTGAGAGAAAAAAAACCGCAAACACACGTTTGCTTGCTTTGAGCGTGGCTGCGCAGCGGAGTTGGAGCACGCAAGCAAAGTTTTTTAAGCTCACACTGTTTAAAGAGCGCGGCGTCGAGAATGAATAAACCCCAAACCTACGTTTGTTTGCTTAGAGTGGCTGCTCACGTTAATTGGCGCACACAAGTAAGCCTTTGGTTTCTACAATAGCGAAGAGCACGAAAAAACACAAACCGACGTTTCTGTGCCGGGAGCGTGGCTACGCAACGGAATTGGAGCACGCAAGCAGAGTTTCGAAATCGTACCGTAGAAAGAGCGCGGCGTCGACAGCGAAGAAAAACACAAACCTACGTTTGTTTGCTTAGAGCGTGGCTGCGGAACGGAGTTGGAGCACGCAAGCAGAGTTTTTATATCGTACCGTGGAGAGAGCGCGGCGTCGACAGCAACGAAAGGCTGTCGACGGCTCGAAGGACCAATATTTTTCTTGAAGAGATGAGGTAAAAGATTGATGATGGATATGTTGTTAATTGTATATGGTTTATTGTTTTCACTGTTGAATGTAATTTGTACAATGTTTTTTGAGTGAATGTGAATATGAAGGTTTGGTGTTGTCTGTGGACGTCTTTCTTGTTTTACGATCGCAGCTAGAGTGCCACATGAAGGACGTCGCTCCTGAGCGTCGGCCGTTCGATCGTCCACTCACGACTCCGTGGTGAGAAGCTCGCAGTCGAGCTTTCGGGTCGCCTCTTCTAAGCCGCGACATGTCAGCAGGATAAGAGTCCGCTGACAAGCGCAGTCAGAAGAGGCGACTCGAGGCGAGCGGCGTTTGGCGTAAACAGATATGCTGACTAAGTAGATTTTCTACCCATAAAAATTCTTCAACAGCACGCTATGCTCGCAACGTAGATCGTGCCAGCGCTTTACAAAGCTTGTGCATCGAACCAGAAGCAGAACAAAGCTAAGGAAAGCAAAAATTCTTTCAAGAACCATAAAATGCAAAATTTAAAACGATTTCAGGCGGACGGACGGCTGCACATGGTTTGTTATTGTAAGAGAAGCAAAAGAAGACGAACCGCACCGTGCTTCTCATCGCCCGCTGTACTCCACGAATTGATCGATTCTTTCTTTTACACTTTATCTGGCCTACGAATGCTAGATTAATTAACTCTTCTTACGCATATTCGCTATCATTATTAGTGCAAAATAACAGAATCAAAGTCGATCTTGCGATACCTTCACACTCATTAGAAAAGATCTCCCGAACCACTCACTCATTAGTAGATCATGCAATTTCGCTTTTCTACCAACGCAGAATACAAAAGTTTTGTACTCTGTAAAGAACTTCGGTTTTCTGCTTTACAGAGCTGGTGCTTGATTACAGCGCTAAGTCCTGATAATTAACTTCTGCCCTAATCTTCACGCATGAAATCACAAATGTTGCCGGCAACAAATGTTTCATGCAATATCTTTACGAATATATTCATGCAATATCAAAGGCAATAGTATTCATTGCCATTCGTTGCTTTTTTGAAAAGGCAATGCATGACAACGAATGACAATTGATAACGCATGGCAACGAATGGTGTTAATAAATTTAAATAATTAATAATAATTTATATTTAAATAGCGTAAAAACATGAATCAAACTTAACTTAACATTTTTGTTAATGCGCATGTTGCCCGATCACGCAAAAGAATGTGTCGTTCATATCATTGCGCATCGTTGCCGACATCATACCAGTATTGTTATTTCCAATGTATTGTTGCTTTCCAAAGCAACACACTGTTGTTCGAAGCAGGTAGACGGCAAAACAGTTACGGCTTGTTCGGGTAGTTGCCTTGAATCGTTCGTGTCAAATCGTTCATTTGTACACGACAGTGCACTGCACTGCAATACTGTAGCTTGGTGCCTATAGCAATTCAAGACATCTTGTGCAGCTGTCTAATAGGAAACAGTATAGATTACCACAAATACATCGGGAAGAAATAAATAGACAAGTAAACACTCTTTTAGAAAATGGCATAAGTACACACACATAATTACGCACATCACCATGACATTCACCGTTACTTTTAGTGCCCTAGGAAAATGGCAAGGACGTGGAGAAAAAATGCAGACTAGTAATAGATTACAGGAAACTAAATGAGGCTACGATCAAGTTTTTCCCATTCCTCGTATTGACGAAATTTTAAAGGAATTAGGCCATAGCAGATATTTTACAACGCTAGATTTGGCAAGTGGATATCAACAAATTTTAGTCGATGACAGGGACAAGGAAGAAACAACATTCAGTACAGTGCTGGGACACTTCGAATTCAATCGAATGCAATTTGGGCGAACATTCCGAAGGATGATGAATCATATCCTAACAGGTCTAGAAGGCATAGACTGATTTTGTTTGTCTAGACGACATAGTTATATACGATAGAAGTCAGAAAAAACATAAACAAATATTATGTTTAGTATTACAGAAATTACGTGAACACAATTTAAAATTAAATACAGAGCAACATTCCGAAGGATAATGAATCATATCCTAACAGATCTAAAAGGCAAAGACTGTTTTTGTTTAATTAGACGACATACATAGTTATATACGATAGAAATCTGAAAAAACGCAAACAAAGATTATGTTTAGTATTACAGAAATTACGTGAAATTTAAAATTAAATACAGAGAAGCGCAAGTTTTTGAGAAAGGAATTAGTTTATTTAGGACACAAATGCTCGGAAAATGGTAATCTGAAATTAACGTAACAGAAACCAGTAAGAAAGCTATATTCGGCCTGGCCGAATCTTAGATACCCTCCACCTAAAAGTTTTAAAAAAAGTGCCGTAGCTAGGATGGGGCGGGGGTGGCGGTATGGAATAAATAAATAAATAAAATAAATAAATAAATAAACCGTCCCGGGGTCCATGAGACCTTTTTATATACCAACCTGCCCACCACATAAAACAATATATCTGCAAAGTTTCATCACGATATCTTCATTGGTTTTCCTGTGATCGTGATTTCAACAGACAGACAGACAGACAGACTGACGGACATGGCTAAATCGACTCAGGAGGTCACGCTGATCAAGAATATATATACTTTTCTATACCTATCGTCTCTAGTTCTATGCGTTACACATTTCGTTACAAAGTGAATATACCCTTACCTTAAGGTGTAGGGTATAAAAATAGATGTCAACAGAGGCTTAACAGAAAACAAACGAATAATTAACGGTGACAATTACCGCGGTCCTCAACCATTAATGTTACAAACAGATAATTCAAGGGTATTGTACCAGCTATTGAAAACTGTAACAGAAACTAAATAATAATGTTAAAGTTAATTGCTTTAAATAAAAGTGCATAGTGCCACGCTTTCACTAATAATCCTTTTTGTGTGTTGATTTAGTCCGTTTTGGTTCCAAAATATTATTGTTTTGATTATAACCCTGTAATTAACGCCGAGAATTGGCCCACTTCATAAATAACCTTTATTCAGGGTTTTGATATAATGGAAAGGAAACTGAAACAGATAAAATAAATAATTCATAATCCATACATCGATTTTCTTGAGAATCAAGCAATAACATTTGAAGTCACTACTCGATTCCTTTCTAGATTCCAGAACCCATTCTTTTTCTTTTGTAGGAATGAAATCTTTCATTATTCCAATTATCATATATGGTTGCTAGCTTTTGTCCAATCTTGACTACGAATCAAATAGAAAATTACTGGTGGCATTCAATAATTGTGCAAGATTTATATTTAATATCGATCGGCGTACTCACATCTCTGGTTATGCGTCTCAAATTAGTGGTATTACGCTGAGTGGGCTCTTAAATCATCAAACCCTACTCATGTTTCACAAAATAATCTTTAGTAAAGAGCCTGGCTATCTATTTGATTATATACGACTCGCTAGGTCTTGCAGGATACTCATTGAATGAACACATCGTCTCATCATCTTAATCCTTTCTATTTCCTATCTATTCCCAATCTTCCAGCTATTGCTTCTTTTTTCCTCTTTTCTTTTACTTTTTGCTCTTTTTCTTCCCCTTTCTTTTAATCATCTATCAAGTGTAATTTTAGTGATTGTAAGTAAGATTTTGTGAGATCATATATTGAGAATTGCCCTTTCTGTTTGTACATTTAAAAAGCTTACTTGTACATTGTAAATTTGATATGAAATAAATAAATAAATAAAATAAAATAAAATAAGACTACCTTCAATTGATAATGATAACATCTATATTAAACATCCATGTTCAGCGGGATTTGAACCACGTCCTCAAGACTGTAAGGCAAACACGTTATGTTCTGCGCCACCGCGTACGTCTTTATATATTGTAAAAACCCATGTTTTGAATAAAAAATGCGTCTTATTTTTATATTTTTCCATTTGTTTCTCCATTCTTTGCAAGAAAGAAAGAAAGAGCTTATAATAGCTTCTTATTACATTCTGTGGAATCCATAGAAGAATATGAAGAATCGACATTAGCATTTTGGTAATGCATTATGGAATCAGTGACAAACTAAGCCATTCAGAAATGTTGAACAATTTTTGCTGGGTACAGTCACCAGTATAACGTATTCAATTTGTTGATATGCCGACTTAAGTAAATCTTCTGCCCAGTGACATATCATGAATTTCTGCTACCCGGGGCCGGTTAGAAATATTCCGCCCCGCCACTAGCCACTTCGGCCGACCCCGATAGCTCTGCCGCCCGGGTTATTGGCCCCCCTTACCACCCACGGTACGCCACTGCTTTTGCCTATACCAATTCTTCAACAGCACGCAATGCTCGGAACGTAGATCGTGCTAGTGCTTTTCAAAGCTTGGACATCGAACAAGAAGCAGAACAAAGCTATGAAAAGCAAAATTTCTTTCAAAAACCATAAAATGCAAAATGTAAAACGATTTCAGACGGACAGTCGGCTGCACATGGTTTGTTATTGTAAGAGAAGCAAAAGAAGACGAATCGCACCATTCTTCTCATCGCCCGTTGTACTCCACGAATGGATCGATTGTCTTTCGCACTTTATCTGGCCTACGAATGCTAGATCGATTAACTCTTCTTACGCATATTCGCTAGCATTGTTAGTGCAAAATAACAGAAGCAAAGTCGATATTGCGATCTTTTCACACTCATTAAAAAAGGTCTTCCGAACCCCCCACTCATTAGTACATCATTCAATTTTGCTTTGCTACGAGCGCAGCAGTCTTGAGTTCTCAGCCAAAGTGGTCGACTGCGATATCGACCTGTGCTTAACTCGACTCATTCAAACTAAATGTTGATAGCATCACTCGTCTCGTGAAATCTCTTTATCTATTAATACTCTTTTACGGAAGTGGATGGTTTTTATGAGGGCTGGAGGGCTTCGGTTTATGACCGTTTGAAGCTCAAATAAATGTTTTAATAAAAGTCACTTATCTCATAAACTAGGTGAACGATGTAATATGTAATATACATTTCATTTATGTAATATACATTTTTGTCCATAACATGGCGGTGAAGGAATTATACTAATTTTTGGAAAAATGTGACAAGTTGACCTTGAATCAACAATTTTTTTCTTCCAAGCGGACACATTATGGTATAAAACAAATTACAGTTATGGAAAGCTTATTCTTTTACCTTTAAAATGGTATATAATGTGTTATACTTACTATTGTATAATATTACTTTAGCTCTACTTTTCTGTAAGCAAAGAAGTGTAAACACGGAAAAAGCATTTTAAATTCAAAAATTTTTATGAAAAATCGCGTGATTTGGTGAAGGGGTTTACACAAAGAGAACAAGAGGAATTACAACCTATTTTTGCATCTGGTTTTTTATTTATAATTCTAAGAAGGGTATTCTTTCAAGAATATTCTTTTGGTTATTGATAAATATTTTGAGTCATTTATTCTTAAATAAGAATGAGGAATATTTTCATATTTCAGAAATAAGTTGCTAGAGCTAATAATAATAATAATAATAAAAATTACATAATACATTATAAAATTCTGAAAAAAACAGGAAAGTAAGAAAAAACATGAAATCAGCCGAACCGGTTTTTCCATTCAATACAATTTCTATTTCTATCGGCATGTATTTTTTTTTAAGCGGTTTCCACACACTACGATTTGTTGTACAACTTGGTGATGCTTGACGACTTGTAGATGTGTGAACGCACATACTACAAGTTGAAGGTCAAGTCGTATGACAATCAAAACTATTAGGATTTTTGACATCCAATTTTTTCTGCTTGACGTCTTGCTTGATCGTGTGAACGCAGGCAACTCGGTGCAAAGTCATTTGAAAAATGTGCTCGAAGTGTTCGGACGACATGAATACGGATTTTTGGAAGGAGTTTTTTAACCTCTACAAAGATTTCCTAGAACTATGGAAAGTGAAGAGTGATGAATACAAAAAGAAACATTTGAAAGACAAGCTTATGAATATCTTCTTATTGCGGATATTACACTATGAACATTGTTTGTTGTCGATGAACCATTTCTGCTTTCTCTCAAAATTTTGTTCAGAATTGTAATTACACATGGAGCAAACAAATATCAATATTTACAAATACAAAGCAAAGTTACGGATTTGCTTTGTGTATTTTTTTCTTATTATGAAGTGCCTTTTATCGATAAATGTCGTCGCTTCTTGAGGGACTAGCGATTTAAAAATCAGACACTAATTGTAATGATAGTGTTGATGAAGGGTGTTTATTCTACAAATTTATGTACAATACAATTTAGAATTAAAGGAAATTTTACAAGATAAAACATTTAAACACTCACCGCAGTTTTCTCTCCCTCGACTGATTTTACAAGAAGATTAATCGTCGAATTTAACTGTTGGCTTCAAGGTCAACAAGCGAACAACGAAGTTACATAGGAGAACAAAGAAATGAGTATTTTCGAAGTCAACCACCGAGCGAGAGAAACTGCGAAGAGAACTGGAACTGGCGGCTTAGTGATGACATTCGCTGTTCGTTACATCCCCGACCCCGTGAATAGCTCGCGATTCACTAACAAGATCAAGAACAGCTAATTTGGAAACTGGACGACGTACGATTCCCTTTGCAGTTTGGACGTCGACCTTCCTGACGACTCCATCAGAACCTGGGTAGAGCTTGATGACCCGTCCGTGGCACCACTGGCTCCTCGGCACATTGATGTCGCATATGAAAACGAGTTGACCTTCTGTCATAGGCTTGACACTTTGACACCATTTGGAACGTCGTATTAGCTTTGGTAGAAACTCCACGATCCACCGCTTCCAAAACCTGTCCCGAAGTTGGCGAGCAAATCGCAATCGGCACGGATGAACGTCAAGTTCTTTTACGCTCGGCGTTTGTGCCGTGTTGGCTGAGCCCAGGATGAAATGATTCGGCGTTAGCGGTTCTTCCTGGTTCGGTTCGATTGGCAGATGTGTCAATGGCCTAGAGTTGACCACGTTCTCGGCCTCAATCAGAAAACATCTTAGGGTGTGCTCCCGCGGTGCTGTTTCCTTAAGTGTATGGCGCAATACTCTTTTCACCGCCTGCACCATGCGCTCCCATACTCCTCCTTCTGCCGGCTTGGCGGGGGAGGTAAAGCACCACTCTATGCCCCTTGACGACAATTCTTCTTGCAAGCGGCCACAGTCCAGCGCATCGTTAAACTTGATTGCTTCATTGTTGGCACCAACGAAATTGGTACCATTATCCGATCGTATCCTTTTTGGAACTCCGCGACGATTAATAAAGTTGCGGATGGTAAGGATGCATGCGTCCATTGATAGGTCATGTGCGATTTCTAAGTGGACCGCGCGTATCGTCAAGCAGGTAAAGAGCGCTTCTGCACACTGCACATTTGGCAACCACGCTTCGCAGTCTTTGACGGATACGCGGAATCCAATATTTGCGCCGAATTTCGCATATCGTTGCCTCGGTGTTTTGATGCTTCGACAAATTATGATAGTGCGCTATTAGAAGTACTGTGTAACGGCTCTCGGGCGGTAAAATTATAGGACGTCTGACATCGTATGGCAACCAACTTGCAGCGTTGATACGACCAGCCCCTCGCAAGAGCCCGTGGTCATCTAGGTAGGGCGTCAAATTATGCAACAGACTGTCGCGACACACACCTGCGCCCTTTCCAATGCCCCTTATTTCAGCGGCGAAGTGCTCTCTTTGGACTAGGCGGCAAATCAACGTGATGCTCAAGTCTAGCTCTCGTGCAGTAGGCCCTGGTGGTTCACAATCAGACACGTATTGTTTGCGGCAAATGCAAATGAACCGCTGTACACACGACACGGTTCTAATAAGCCTGAGAAAGGACGAAAAACGATTAAATTCTATTAAGCAGGAACTTACTGCAATCAGGATATGACGGCGGCAAAGTTCTTCTTCGTCAGTTGTGGACGGTTGATTCGCCTTATCGACTGGCCAAACTTCCTCAGATTCTTTTAAAAAATTAGGCTCTGTAGTCAGCAGGAACCTTGAGCTAGCTCGGTATGGCGGTTGCGACGTGTTGCCTCATCGGCGACATTCTCACTGGTGGATAACCATCTCCAGTTCAAAGGCTGTGACGAATCCAGCATCGCGGCAATTCTATGTGCCACAAACGGCTTGTAGCGACGTTGTTCACTGTTTATCCACTTTATCACCGTCGTGGAATCAGTCCAGAAAACATATCGTTGGATTCGTAAACTGTGATTTTTCATTATGGTGTTCACCAGGCGGCACCCCAGAACGGCGGCTTGTAGCTCTAGGCGCGGAATGGTAATACACTTCAGCGGTGCGCATTTCGTTTTTGCACATATAAGGCTCGTACTTGTTCCGTTTTCATGATCATACCTCCAGTACGCTACAGCGGCAAAGGCCTCTTCGCTCGCGTCGACGAATGTATGGAGTTGAATGTTTTTTGGATGTCCATCGGAAAAATAAAAATGAGGAACGCTGAAGTTGACTACGTTTGGCATTTGGCTGCGCCAATGACTCCATACTATGGCAACATCTTGAGGCACGGGTTCGTCCCATGGAATTTGGCAACGCCAAACTTCACGTAGCAGTAGTTTTCCACTTACTATAAAGTGGCTCAAGAATCCCAAGGGGTCGAAAACCGACATTATTATGCTAAGTAACTCCCTTTTAGTCGGGTGTCTATCACCGGCTAAGACATCGTCTGCTATACGATGAAACTTTAGTTCGTATTTAAAACAATCTGTATGTGAATGCCAATACAATCCCAGTACCTTCTCGACAAAGACGCTACCATTTTCGCGGAATTGTAGGTCCCTCTGTTCGCCCTCAAGTGCTCGAATGACTTGCGACGAATTTGAAGTAAAGCCACGAAGATCAAACCCACCGTTTTTATGAATTTCACGCACTCTGGTCGAAATGTCAATTGCCTCTTCTGGTGTGTCGAAACTGTCGAAATAGTCGTCCACGTAGTGGTTATTCAAAATCGCCTCAATGGCGCCCTCGTGCTGGTGGTCACGATGCTGCATCGCGTTGACGGTTTTAACATAGTCTGCCGCACTAGGTGAACAGGCTTCTCCAAAGGTCATAACTGACATTTCATACACGTCTGGTGGGCGACTGTCGTCACCGCTCCGCCACAAGAATCATTGCGAAGATCTGTCAGCTGGCTGGACTTCTATTTGATGAAACATCTCCTTCTTATCGGCGCAAACCGCTACAATTCCATCCCGAAAATGATATAATATTGATGGCAACTCGCGGAGATTTTGAGGGCCTTTAAGGAGATGTAGTGTAACCAACCACTGGTTCACTTCGCCAACAGTAGAGTGCATTGAGTGAACTTGAAGCTGACACTGCACTAAAGTCACTCATTGCACTCAACACTTAAAATCGAATATCGGCCAATGAAAACAAAGCAACTCAGCGTAAGAAAGAAAACATGACACTTTCGTTTAAATTAAGTATGAGTAAGCAATATAAACATAATATTGTAATAGTTTAGAATGTAAGAAATAATGTATAAAAAGACGGCGAAAGCCAGAATAAATTAATTAATTGTAAATCCAGCACCAGAAGCAGACACTCTTTTCTTGCTTAAAGTAAGTAGGGCCTTGTGGCCATATATCATGATATAGCGGGGTTCGCTTGATAAACCAAATAATAAGTTCGGCCTTGTGGCTAAATCTTAAAAACATAGCGTGGCTCGCTTAAAGCCAAACAAAGCAAGGCCTGGTGGCCAAACTAATACAGCGTGACTCGCTAAAATAAAAGTCAACTCCGTTTTAATTGATTATCCTTTTCCTCCACATGGCGATCCTTTTTCCCCACAAGATAATGATTCAAAGATGTACCTTGTACTTCGGCTGCGGCGTCAAATACGAGTCGTAGTTTACTCGGTTTATTAGGGTTGAGTACCCCAAAATGCGGCAAAAACCAAGTTCGACGCTCCGTTGCTTTAGCTTCAGATGGCTGTAGTTTTCGTGCGTATCCCTTCGCGACATAGCTTTCGACAACAGATTTGTAGGCGGCGGCGAATCCTTCATTTTGTCTCATTTTTCTCTCTATTTGGCCTAAGCGTTTTAGTGCCATAGGGTAGCTGTTGGGCATCTCAAACTCATCTTTTTTCCAGAGAAGGCCGGTTTGAAATCTATCACCTACCCTCACTGTTGTTTTCTGAAGAATCTCCCTTGCTTTGATGTCTTCATTGCTGAGAACTGGAGGCAATGGCTTAATGCCGAAGTTTTCTGTTTTGAAATACTCGGATACTAATTCATGCAGAGAGTTATCTCCTTCGGCGTTGGTGAGTAGGCAAGCTGGCTGCTGATTAGGCGGCTTATCTCCATTTATTGGTCCAAACACAGAAGCCCAATTCTGTTTTTACGACGTACGGCCCGCCATCTTCAACGCCCAGCTGTGGTCTTGGTATGGTCTAACCCAATGAGAAGTTTCGGCTCAGCTTCCGAATATGGCCGCAACGGTATTTCGTGAAGTGCTACGCAGCTGCGCAGGTCTTGTTCTGCTAAACTTTGTGTCGGCAAGCTCAGGTTAGATATACCGTAGACGTTCTTTAGGAAGTGCTTTTTCTTCATCCCTAGGCCGCTAACATACAAGTCAACTATCTCGGATGGCTCCTGAGCAGCTCTGCCGGCGACCCATTGTATGTTGAGGCTGCGCTGTTTACCTTGGAGCCCAAGCTGCTGCATTAAAGTTTTCTCAATCATCGAGACCGACGAGCCTTCGTCAAGCAGGGCATACGTGTTGATCGTTTCGTTCGGACCATAAAGAGTGACCGGTAGCCCTCGAAATAGTAACTTCCTAATCGACGATGCACCTGAACTGCAACTCAGGACAGCTTCTTCCGTGCTGCTCGTTCTCGTAGACTGCCTTACCGGCTCTTCGTGGAGAAGGTTATGATGTCGTCTTTGGCAGCCGCCGACGCCACAAGTTCTTTTAATACGACATTCGCGTGTGGCGTGACCAGCTTGAAGGCAACTGAAACATAGGCGATGTCGCTTTGCTAAAGACCACCTCTCTGGGACTCTTAAGTCGTTAAGTCGTGCTGACTTTAGTCGTCTGGTTTCCGACTCCGAATCTACCAATCTTTCCTCCATGCGTTTCAGCTGTGCTTGCACCAGTGCAAACTGATTCTGCCTTGCTTGCAGAAAGGCGTCATTATTTGTAACAACGGGGGTGGCGACCATTTGTCCTGCCTCGACGACGCGTAAGTCGGTTAGTGCTGCGGCTATAGGTGCACCGTTCCGCTGTGCTACGGCAGCAGAAGCAGCGTTTTGTTGCGCTGCGCCGACGGATGCGACGTTCATTTGCGCTGCGGCGACAGATGCAGCGTTAGTTTGCGCTGCGGCGGCGGATGCAGCATTAGTTTGTGCTGCGGCGGCAGAGGCAGCGTTAATTTGCACTGCGGCGGCAGGAGCAGCGCCTGTTTGTGCTGCGGCAGCAGAGGCAGCGTTAATTTGCGCTGGGGCGACAGAGGCAGCGCTTGTTTGTGCTGCGGCGGCAGAGGCAGCGTTCGTGTAATTGTAATGATAGTATTGGTGAAGGGTGTTTATTCTACAAATTTATGTACAATACAATTTAGAATTAAAGGAAATTTTACAAGATAAAACATTTAAACACTCACCGCAGTTTTCTCTCTTTCGCTGGCTGACTTTTTCGAAGCGACTGATTTTACAAGAAGATTAATCGTCAAATTTAACTGTTGGCTTCAAGGTCAACAAGCGAACAACGAAGTTACAAAGGAGAACAAAGAAATGAGTATTTTCGAAGTCAACCACCGAGCGAGAGAAACTGCGAAGAGAACTGGAACTGGCGGCTTAGTGATGACATTCGCTGTTCGTTACAATAAAAGTGCAGTTATTTCAATCCTAAACGCGAGTACTATTTTGTTTCAACATACTAGAACACCGTTTTAATCGAAGTTTGTTGTCGTCGACCACAAACATTTTGTTTTGCTTCGTAAAAGTGCATCCTCTCTGGATGAACTCAACTCTGAAACCTGAGAGCGTAAGGTTGACAGGTTGTTGTCGTCGACCACAAACATTTTGTTTTGGATGGATGAACTCTCTGGATGAACTCAACTCTGAAACCTGAGAGCGTAAGGTTGACAGCTTTGTACAGAAAGCAAAAACAATTTTACAGTTATTTCGAACAATGTTCGTAGTGTAATATCCGCATATGAAATATTGAGAAATCGATAAAAATACCACTTTGAAAGTTCTAAACAAAAGTGAAAGTTTTTATAGCATTTTCTAAAGAATATGTGTTCTTTATATATATATATATACATACATATAGCACATAAATATTTGAACTTCAATGTACTATAACTCGGAGATCAAACGAGAGAGACAAAAACTGTTGTTGTGGTTGGAGTTAGCATAAGAAACAAGAACAACAGTAGTACAATTTGAGCTCTTCAGCAACTCGTATATTTTTTTGCTAAATTGACATGAAATATAACATTAACGCCAAGTACTGCAAAACTATTCATTGTTTCAGCGAATCAATTAATATCGATTGTATAGTTTATTTTAAATTATTATTGCTTAAAATACATCAATAGGAGTGGGTAAGATTGGGTTCAATTTTATTTTGTAACAATTATGTATAATTTGTAGAGAGTTTATTATTTGTATTTCCTCTAAACCTTCCGGATTTTTTTGCTTACAATCACGGTGGTAATATTTTATAATCAAAAACTATTATAAATTCTTAAGTAGGAGCTAAAGGTATGCAAACGGTAGCAAAAAGTATTAAAAAATCATGCCATAAAATCTTACATGTCACCGCGATCTACAATCCGATCTGTCGCCCGGGTAAACGCTGTTGTGGACACGGCCGATGAATAGTTCCAAAAGTGCGACACGTGTCCCCCGTGTAAACACGGCATAAGCATAACAAAGCAAATATGAGAAGGCAACAGATAAAAAAAATTTTAAGACTGTGCTTTGAGTCTGTATACATTTGTTAGTGTCTGAAGCTCGTGAGGTCAGCCAAAATTTTAGCGCTAACGTTGAGGCGAACGTGGATCGAACGTTGTTCCACTTTTTGCAATCAAACAATCAGATCGAGCGAGTCTTGCATCAAGATCCTAGTGTGACGCCCACCTTTGTGCTAAAGGTTCTAAGCGTGCGACATATGTCCTTCGTGTAAACCGCGCATAAGAATATGTTTTTAAATTAATGTTCCCAATTTTATTATATTAAAATTATTACTAAGTATCACAAATGGAATCTAAATATGTATACTCCGGCAAATTGAAGTCGGAAGATAGTAGTGATTCAAAGATCAGTAAGTTTCTTTGGAAGAGGAAAAACGATGGACCTTTTGCAAATTTCAATGTGAAATCACGAAATAATATTAATTCCTGTAAACTGTTCAAAAAATCTGATTTGCCTTACTCTGAAACGCAAACAACAGATCTTAATGGAATACCTCAAACAGCTTTACCTGTTTACAAGTGTCAGGATCGAATTGTGCAAGAGTTATGTAGATCGGAAACACTTCTGATCATGGGTGAAACAGGCACCGGAAAAACTACACAAATCCCACAATTTCTTTTAACGGCAGGATATGCAGAAAAAGGCTTGATTGGCGTATCGCAGCCACGTCGAGTAGCGGCGATTACTATAGCTAAACGTGTAGCTCAAGAGAATGGTTCACAGTTAGGGGAAATAGTTGGATATTCTGTACGTTTTGAAGATTGCACTTCTGAGTTTACGCGTATAAGATTCCTCACCGACGGTACGCTATTGCGCGAAGCTCTTTCGGATCGTTTACTAAGAAGATACTCTGTGCTAATGTTAGATGAGGCGCATGAGCGTACTATTAACAACGACATCCTTTTTTGTATAGTGAAGGAAGCTCAAAAACAACGGAACGTACAAAATATGACTCCTCTGAAACTTATCATCACCTCCGCTACCATGGATATTGACCACTTTTCCACATATTTTGGTGTGCAAGGGATGTATTTGGAAGGCAAGACTTATCCAGTTAAAGTAATGCATTCTAAAAAGTCACAAAGTGATTATTTACATGCTGCGCTTGTAACACTCTTTAATATTCATCGTTCTGCTCCTGCAAAGTAATTTTAGTTTAAAATAATATCTAAACACTACTTATATAGCTTTATTGTAGCCATGATGTTCTAGTTTTTTTAACTGGCCAAGAGGAAATCGAAAGCATGGCACAACAAGTTAGGCTGATCGCTAAGGTATATATATAATCCTATTTGTGTATAACAGCCTTATAATGTAAATAGTTTGAAAACGAAAACACAAACAAAAACGAAAACAAGCCAGACGACCTATAAACTAAGCTTTTCGGCTGGTTATATTCGTTTTCGTCCACCATTACGCAAATTTACAGACTTTCGTTGTTTGCAGACAGAAAATATTGCCATGTGTACAGTATTTCAAGCATTTTTCTAAGTAATTTTTAGAAACACAAAGATTTCGGGCAAAATTCAGTGCAAATGCGTGTAGGCAACACTATACCTAAAACAAATTAGACAAAGGCACTTGATAATAGCGTTTTCGAATGTTGTGAAATTTATGCGAAAATATTTATGTATTTCACACAATATTCACACGCAATTTCACAAAAAAACACATGCAGCCATGTTTTTACTTCAGTTTTTACACAACAAAATAAGTATTCACTTTTTAACATATAAATCACTTTAATATGAAATGATACCGATTTATTTGATATATATTTACTTTCTCATTTTAATTGTTTCCAGAACAACTCACAAATTACCGAAATTATAAAACAAATGTATAAAAATTCGACACAACTTGCAAATGCACAAACTATTTTTTACACCAGACGATAGCCTCTTTGCTTTCGCCTTGATTATCAATTTTTTTCTTGGAAATTGAGCATCCATTATGCCTCGTGTCTGCAAACTCATGTGAAAATACAAACAACAAACGTTAAATGCGCGTGGTGTATTTCATTTGTCAGCTGTTATATTCCTTCTGTCAAAAAAACGAAAAATGACGAAAAGCACAAAACAAAACTCATGAAAAGCATATGTTTCGTTTTCGGCTTGAAACTTTTTACATTATAAGGCTGTAAATCTGAGATCGGGAATTTATTAGACTCTCTGTAATATAATATGTTTAAAAATATATTATTACATTTCGTTATATTGGACATAATCTATGTTATGATCAATTTACAAGTTATCTAATTTGTATATTATTAAGGAAGCAGTCTAGTGAATCCAGCAACGCAGTCAATGATCAGCAAAGCGGTGCATTAAACTAAAATTTCGTAAGACTACTCGTAAATGTAATCTTACGGAAGACAAGGCTTAACAAATTCAACGCGGCTACGCTTTCATTGACGGTGCCACTTATGTATATTTTAGAACCTGGAAACATTTTTACTGGTCAAATAACAAAATCAGTTATCTCCTTTAAAGCAACGACGCTTACATTAGGTCAGCAATTATTCATTGGGCTCCTGCTTTAATCAACTTTTAATTATATAAATTATTAAATGTTATGGTGTACAAATTATTATAATGATTTTATTTAAACTATTTATTCTTTATAAAATTTGTGTATCACCATACTTGAAACAGAAAACATAATATTTGTCATGTATTTGAAAAGTTTTAATTCTAACCATGATATGCCAGGCGTCTGGAACGTATAATCCTTATCTGAGCTTGTTTGATTTCAATAGATTCGATTAATAGTATGTCTCCACTGCATATTTTTATCTATTTGATTAGGTATAATCAAGTCAGCAAATCGACACATCTCCACCAAGCGACAGTAGCGAGCTGTTAGTCGTTTGTTTATATTTGTATACACTTTGAAAGAAGAAGCTGTCATTCGTTTGTTGACAACGTTTCGTTGCCAAATGTTCTTCCAAATTCTCAGAGTTGCATGCGAAATATACTCGTTTATTTTGTAATCAATTCATTATAAAATATGAGGTTGATTATAAATTGTATACATAATCACGTAAATATGGTTGATTACTGACATAATCCCGATAATGGCTATAATCACGTAGTTAATATGAGTTGCATGCGAAATATACTCGTTTATTTTGTAATCAATTCATTATAAAATATGAGGTTGATTATAAATTGTATACATAATCACGTAAATATGGTTGATTACTGACATAATCCCGATAATGGCTATAACCACGTAGTTAATATGCAGTGGAGACATAGCATTACTTTAATTTGAATTCTGTCAAGCTACCAATCGAAAAGAAAACTACAATTATAACTTTTTCTGAAGCCGGCCACCTATATACAGGGTGTTTCGCATAAGGGTGTTCAAAAGACTAGGGCGTGTAGGATGGGTCGAGACAAGAAAAAAATGTTAGGGAGGGGGGTCAATTTCCCCCCGTTTAGACGGGAGGGAAAAAAAAAATAATATTAAAAAATAATGGTTAGACCTAGATAACTTTTGCTTGCTGATTTTCAAAGCGAAATATCCGCTTCTTAATATCCTTTTTAAATTAGGTTCCTATGTCAAACAGTTTTTGAGAAATTTAATGACAAAGTTAAAATTTGGAAAAAAAAATCCGAAAAAAAATTTTTGGTCGCAAAGTTTTTTAAAAATTACGGTATTAGGTGTACACGCCCTAGTCTTTTGAACACCCTTATGCGAAACACCCTGTATAATGTAAACGAAGGAAATGGCAAATTTAATCAAAAAACGTATGCATTTTTTTAATAATTTGGAAGTAATTTGTGTACCTTAATCTACTATTATTTCTTGTAGGACACCAAAACGTGGGATACAATTTTTATGAAGGTAGTTGTTACAAGTCCGTGTGCCTATCGATAATTGTTAATAAATAACAATGGTCTTTTGATATTTGTGGAGGTTGTACTACGATATCTGCATGTGTTCTAAAAGTGTGTGAAGTTAAATAAATTTAACTTGTTCGATATATTTGATGAAAACAAAAAATCGCTTGCTCTTTTTTGTAATATATGCTTCATGCTAAAATGTCTTTTTTTAAGTTATGCATATCAACATAGTGATCGTGTTTACTTAACTGAATGCACTTAACTGAATCATTTTCATCGAGCCGGATGTCAAAGTCAATGCGACATATTGGGAAATTTTGGAAGCTGCTTTAAAGCCATGGGCACGCAAACATTTGGGTCAAACACCATGAACATTCCAACAAGACACGGCACCGTCTCATAAAGCTCGTGTGAACCAAGAATGGTTAAAAAACCATGTTCTACACTTCGTCCACACAATGGCTTCCGAATTCGCCAGATGCAAATCCGATGAACCATTTTGGAGAGCAAGGTAAGTACTAAAAACTATGCCAGTATGGATGCGCTGAAGAAAGCCATTGTACGGGAATGGGCCAAAATACAACAATATCATATTCGTGCAGCATGCAACTAATTTTTTAACCGTTTGAAGTCCTTAGTCAAGGGAAAAGGTGCCCACATCGAGCTAAAATGAATGGATTCTACAATTTTGATTATTTCCAAAAATTTTTGTAATTTAAATCAATAAAAAATAATTTCACCCAAAAAAATATGGTCGTTTGAATAGGTTGAAATAAGTATTTGATTCAAAATGAAAAGAAATGTAAATATTAAAATACAAAGCTAGCTTAAATTTTTTGGAAAATGGACTGAAAATTAATGTCTCATGCGGTCCTCAATCACGCAGAAGGTAATGCACTTGCCTTTCAACCTTGAGGACGGTAGTTCGAATCCCCATGCGCATGGATGTTTAAATTGTGTTTGTTATCTTTCTCTCTCTCCTTTCCTGATCAGTCGAAGGCCATAGTTGTCAGTACTGTCTTACAAATATTTGTGTAGTAATTAATTACTGCATAAATTTGTGTAAATAAATAAAAATAAAATTGTTTTAATATTTAAAACTGCATTTAAAAATATGCATTTAATTACATAAATATTTCGATCTTTACCTTTCGAATTTTTATGTTATTTTAGACACATAATGTTGGAATTCCCAGTGTTCGTGTGTTTCCACTATATGCACAATTGCCTCAGAACAAACAGCTTGAATGCTTTTTTCCGTCTGCATCTAATTCGAGAAAAATTATTTTGTCCACAAACATCGCTGAGACATCAATCACCATTCCAGGAATCCGGTATGTAGTTGACTGTGGTTATGTTAAGCAAAGGATTTTCAATTCAGTGAGTGGTTTGGATGTACTGACGGTAGTCCGTATTTCACAAGCACAAAGCTGGCAACGATGTGGTCGTGCGGGACGAAACGCGAAGGGAATCTGCTATCGAACGTACACAAAGTCCGAAATGGAAGAATTTGAACCTATGACCAAGCCTGAAATTTTACGCAGTAATATTTCATCGACGGTAATTAAAATATCAACTGGTTGTTTACTTGATCCTTTCATAATAAGAAATACATTTATTATTTCAGATTCTTCAATTGCTTTCAATAGGCGTTGACTGTAACACATTTGATTTTCTTGATAAGCCATCTTTTGAGGTTTTTGAAAGTGGATATAAAATACTTCGGTCGCTTGGAGCAATAAATAATAAAATATATCCTGAAATATCTCCACTAGGACGAAAAATGGCACAATTTCCGTTAGAACCCAAATATAGTAAACTTATACTGACAGCACCTAGTTTTGGTTGCATGGAAGAAATGCTTAGCCTAGTAGCTGTACTTTCTTCTGATAATATATTTTTATCGATTCCGGAAAAAAGAGATCTTGCCGCTTTAGCCCATACTAAATTTGAATCGAAACATGGTGATCATCTTACTTTGCTGAACGTTTTTAGTGCTTTTGAAAAAACGGAAAAAATTAAAGTAAGACATATTTATATAATTTTTTTTATTTGTTTTATATAGTACGAACTCGGTTAACGCAACCCTCGATTTTCGCAACACTAACGTCGTAGCACGTGTTGACTCTATAAGTGCAATTTTTCAAAAAGGTTACCTCGATCAGTGCAACTTGTTCATCTGTTTTTTATTTGCATGTTCTCCTTTTGGTTGGTTACGTCTGTCGTTATTTTACAGTAATTTAGTTTTGTGTGGGTCTAGACAGAATTCTTTGTGAATATATTTACACATCCAAGTGTGTTTCCTTAGATGGGTTCCACTTTCATTAGTACCTACGCGAAATTCGTTCGGGATGGGTGATACAAGAAATATTACTAAATTATCTCTTAAAAAAAGAAGTGAAATTTTATCCGAAGTTGATAAGGGTGTTTCAGTAAAGCTACTTTGTAAAAAATATAATGTGCACAAATCAACAATAAGCCGGATAAAAACAAAGGGAAGCAGTCTTAGACAATTTGTGGCGAGAGCTGAATCTGGACACAATATTATTTTTTTCTTATTATTGTAGTTTTCTTATTAAATAAAAATGTGTTCAACAATAACGATTTCCCTTCGTTTCAAAAATGTGTTTTGTATTTCATTGTCATTTTCTATATAGAAATATAGACATTTGACTACCATTTCTTATACAAAAAAGTGTGACCCATTAAATGCAACAACCTCGGTTATTGCAACCGCCGTAATTTCTATCAGTTGCGTCAACCGAGTTTATACTGTATTTATATTCCATGCAAATAAGTCAATTTATGAAAACTGAACTATGCATACCTACATACATACATTGCGTGCCAAAAAAGCTACACTTCCAAATTTTGCAAATATTTTGATTTACAGGTAAAAAATGTTATTAAAAGTTTTGAATTTCATAAAAAATACACTTTACCTGATTATATCTTTTTCTATTGTAAATACATAATGTAGCAAAATTTGTCCATTAACACTTGAGAAAACGTGCGAAGAGCATCGGAAGTAAGTTTTAATATTATTTCAATATCGTTAAGCCAAGAGGAAAAAGGCCGTATCTTACGCTTTCACTCAGCGTTTGTTGTTTAACAAAAACCTAGGAGTTGAAGCTGATCAAGAATATGCATATATACTTTTAACTGCCACGGCTTCTTTAATGGGTTACAAATGGAAGCACAAAGTGAATATATCCTTAGTCGATTTAACCCTGTCCGTAAGGAATTAGATATTTTCATCAAATTCGGCACAAATGTACTCTGTTATCAGAAAAAATTGGTATTGGAAATTAGCGAAATCGGTCCATTGCCATCCCTATTTTTTATAGTAAATATAAATTCATCCAACCTTTGTAACGAAGTGATTTCGTGCCGGGGTGAAGATTGACGGATGCCCACAGTCCGTTTTCCGTCACAAATAATTATTTGTGTCAGGAGCCTGATAAGAATTAAAAGAGAATTTTCTAGTTCCGTATCATTACCAGTAATCTCAACCGCTTATAATTACAAGTGCAATTTTCCCTAATACAATATTGTACAATGGGTTTTCTTACATTTTAATGCTTTGCGGTCTGATCTAGGGTGTTATGTAGCTTAACGTCCTTCTGGGGAATTCACATATGCGCTTGAGAATTAAAATACCTCGTAGTGTAGTCGCAAAATTTATACTTAATACCGTAATTTTTAAAAAAAATTGCGGCCAAAAAGTTTTTTTTCGGAACTTTTTTTCCAAATTTTAACTTTGACATTAATTTTCTCAAAAACTGTTCGACATAGGAAACTAATTTAAAAAGGATATTAAGAAGCGGATATTTAGCGGATATAAATCAGCAAGCAAAAGTTATCTAGGTCAAACCATTATTTTTTAATATTTTTTTTTTCGATGTTAAGTCGAATTTTTTTTAAATGGCCCCTCCTTTTTAAACGGGGGGAAATTGACCCCCCTCCCATACGATTTTTTTCTTGTCTCGACCCAACTTACACGTCCTAGTCTTCTGTCCCCTCTTATGCGAAACACCCTGTATATTTTGTGAGTAATAATATAATTTAGGTGATAGCAATTAATATAATAATAATAATAATAATAGCAATAGATATAATAGCGGCACACCATCGGCAAATTATGTGCCTTAGAGATTATTTCACATCACTTTCCACCGACTTGGGAAGAGTTGTAATAGAGGCAGACAGCAAGAGGCAGACGCCCCTGAACCTGAGTATTAACAGCCTCACAGTACCTGACAACGTGAAAGATACCACCGAACTCAAGGGCGCATGGAAATCGAAAGCCCTGCATGAAAACCACCCACAGGATCTCGCTGAGAGTCATATTGATGCGGAGTGCTCAAATTTATGGTTAAAAAAGGGCTTGCTTTATTCTGAAACAGGAGGATTCGCTATAGCTATTCAGGACAGGGTAATACCAACAAAAAATCACCTGAAACACATTTTAAGACCAAACATCCCTGGCGATGAGTGCAGGAGGTGTGGTGCTGTGAGGAAAACTATTGAACACGTCATAGATGGTTGTACTGTCTTAATGGGATACGATTAGACAAATAGGCACAATAGCGTTGCCAAAATACTGCACCTAGACCTAGCGATGCGTTTTCAACTTATCTCGATGAAAAAGGCCTACATAAATACGAGCCTACTCCTGTATTAGAAAACTCAGCCGCTGTACTGTACTGGGATAGAACTATTATAACGGATCGGACTATATTAACAAATAGACCGGATCTAGTTCTGTTTAACAAAGAAAGTAATATCGAAATATATGACATTGCAATCCCTCTTAACCATAACATCCAAACCACCATTAGCCGTAAAATTAACAAATACACGGATCTAGCAAACGAACTTCAAAGGATGGAGCTGTTATATTGGCAACCTGTAACATTGTAAGACGGTTTAAGCAATAGTATTATATTACGCAATATTACGTAACAAAGCATCACAGCCTAATCCCATGGCATAGCCCGGGATAGGTAATTCCCAACAGTAGTTGAGAAGTATAGTAAATAGTAATAGAAAATGGTAATTATACTAGTGAGTAACATAATATTTATGTTTATATAGGGTTATCCAATAAGAGGTGTAATTTTGAATAGCCCGCTATTTCGGTAGCTGTCACTTATGAAGCTGTTATTTTTGACATTTGACAAGTAGAAACTACGAAACAACTTAATTTCAATTTTAATTTTAATTTTCAAGTTTCTCAAAAACTACAAGTCATAAATCCTTCCGGTTTGAAGCATTCTCTCTAGAATTGATTGGAGAATTTTATGATCGGAAAAATTTTTATACTTAATACCGTGATTTTTAAAAAAAATTGCGATCAAACATTTTTTTTCGGAATTTTTTTCCCAAATTTAATTTTTGTCATTAAATTTCTCAAAAACTGTTTAACATAGGAACCTAATTTAAAAAGGATATTAAGAAACGGATATTTCGCTTTGAAAATCAGCAAACAAAAGTTATCTAGGTCTAACCATTATTTTTTAATATTTTTTTTTTCGGTGTTAAGTCATCCGACTTTTATAAAATGTTCCCTCCCGCCTAAACGGGGGGAAATTGACCCCTCCTCCCATACGATTTTTTTCTTGCCTCGACCCATCCTACACGCCCTAGTCTTTTGAACACCCTTATGCGAAACACTCTGTATATATAAGGGTTAGGCGGTGAACTGTTACCTATTCAAGCAACCATCTTTTTTTTGGGTGAAATTATTTTTTATTGTTTCAAATTACAAAAATGTGTGGAAATAATAAAAATTTTAGAATCCATTCACTTTAGCTCGATATGGCCACCTTTTGCCTTGAAACGGTTAAACGGAATGGCCTTCAAACGGTTAAAAAATTAGTTGCTTGATGCACGAATATGATATTGCGGTATTTTGGCCCATTCCTGTATAATGGCTTTCTTCAGCGCATCCATACTGGCATAGTTTTTAGTACTCACCTTGTTCTTCAAAATGGCCCAGATAGAATACCCCATCGGAGATGGATCTGGCGAATTCGAAGTCATTGTGTGGACGAAATGAAGTGTGGAGCATGTTTTTTAACCCTTCTAAGTTCACAATTCAATTAGCTTGATTAAAATGATTGAACAGCGTCCATCAGCCGTCACAGCTGCCCATACCATTACTTGAGATGGAAAATTATTACGGGTTGCCATTCGCAGGCTAAAATTTTCGTTAGTGCGTTTAGTTTATTTATTATTATTTATTTTATTTAAGTAAACACGATAATTTTGAGAGTTTATGCTCTTTACTGCTCAATAGGAAAATTTTTGTCATCAGAGAACACAATGTGTGGAAATTCGCCACGTTCGTGCAAGCGTAACAACTCCTTTGCTCTTTCGCGTAACTTTTTTTGCTTTGGTGTAAGATCATGTGCGTCTTGGAACTTGTAAGGCTTTACCTTGAGCTCATTTTGGAATATGCGTCGGATGGTTCGTTGCGATATTTTCAGTTCTTTGGCTATTTGAATACCACTACGGCGTGGATTTTGTTCAAGTCGAGTCTTAACTTTCCGAACCATTTCAGGTCATGTTACTGTTTTTCGTCCACCACTATGTACCTCCGTACACCTAACGGAAATCTAAAAATCGAATAAAAATCTTCCTTTCTCATTCACACCAAGCAGTAGCTGGCTCACGAAATAAGGATAGCAAATGCAATATACCCAACAAAAAATCAATTGAAGACGTCGCTGAGACTACTGCTACCTGAAATATAAAAATATAAAGCTATCTATTTTGTTTGAAGTGCACTGTAATAGGCAGGTAGAGTTAGGGAGGGGACACGAGTTCACAGATATTTGGTCTTATTTTTGGAAAGGGTTCACTTATCTCCGTAAAAATGCCTGTTTATTTTCATATTCATATTCATATTCAACACCTATGCATTCAGTTATCTTACGCAGCAACACGCTTCGAAGTCCCAGTTTTAAAAGTGCACTTAAAAAATGTTTGCATATGAAAGCATTTTTGTAATGAAAAACTGGAAAGTTTACATGAGATTTGTGTCACATATGCTTTAAAATCTAGGGACATATATATATTCAAACTGATTTAATTTTGTACGCCTTTGAATCGGTTTTAATAATAACTGAAATGAAGTTATAGTTTTTTATTTATTTTTTGAAAAAAAATTGTATGGGAAATGGGATCATTTGGCTTCTCATTTGTGGCTTTTGGGCGTAATGAGCCATTTAGCGTCGGTGTAAACGTGGTATTACTGTTTTGGTTCAAAACGATGTGTTTAAAATTTATAAAGGATATAAATATTAAATATTATAAAGGAATGCTCATTTTCTTATTAAAAGCAAAAGTTAGAAGCTATATTTAATTTTACTTAGTTTTACCAGTGTAAGATGACATTACTTATTATTATTACATTACATTATTAGATGATATTACAAAAAAATTGTTACACCTAGATAACTTTTGCTTGCTGATTTTCAAATCTAAATATCCGCTTCTTAATATCCTTTTTAAGTTAGGTTTCTATGTCAAACTGTTTTTTTGAAAATTAGAGCCAAAGTTAAAATTTGGAAAAAAAATTCCGAAAAAAAATTTTTGGTCGCAATTTTTTACAAAAATTATGCTATTAAGTATAAATTTTCTTCAAACAATATAGTAAATGCTGTAACCAATTCTAGAGAAAATTCTTCAAACCGGAAGTTTCTATGTTTTGTAGTTTCCGAGAAAAGTGAAAATTACGAAGCATACTTTCCTTTGAAATACCAAATTCTTGGCTACTTGTGTTTTATTACTGGTGCAAATACACTACCGTCCATAAGTATTCGGACAAACAATTTTATTCCACAATTTTGAAATTTTCTACCTGTAGAGGACTCAGATTGACACAATCCTTTTAAAATATATTAGTTAAATATTACCCCTTCCTTTAACACAACACACGTATAAGAATTTTAGGTAAAAAAACGGAAATTTACCTGTTCGCCGGTGCATGTAGTAATAACGATAAATGGGTCTAATTTGGTTGACACATCATAAAACTCATAAAAAAAGAAAAATGCTTCGGTTTTTTAAGCATAAAAATGTTTACAATTTCCAGTTAAATAATTAGTGAAGTCTAATGCATTTATATTTTACATAAAAATGGCACTATAATAGCATTGGTCATATGATTTTCGGTCAATTGTTCTTAACGTCTACAATCGTGAAGTTGAGCTGAAAAAGCTAAAAAAATGGGCAGAAATAAGGAAAATTGTAAGCCAAAACGCTTTGGAATAATAACTTTACACAAGGAAGGATATACAGAGCGTGGCATTGCAGACAAGATGAAAATACCGAAGTCCACAATACATGACACCATTAAACGATTCAGAGAGTCCTCCAGTGTTACCACTCGGTCAAGAAGCGGGAGGCCCAAATTAACTTCAATACAAGTGGATCATACAATCAAAATGATAAGTAAAAGGGATCGACAGTTTACATCTCCTGACATTTGGGCAGAGTTCAACAGATCGCATTCAACCCAGGTAACAGTTACAACGACGACAAGACGACTAGCTTCCCCAAGCCTTCACGGTAGAATAGCGGTGCGAAACCCGTTGCTACGACCACAAAATAAAATCAAAAGGAAAATTTTCGTTCGAAAAGATGAATCCTAGCTGTGTGGTTGCAACAGTGAAGCATGGCGGTGGTTCTATAATGGTCTGGGGATGTTTCTGCTCCGCCGGAGTTGGAGACCTCATCCATATTGATGGAACCATGAATAAGGAGACCTACAAACAAATTTTAGAAGAGCACACCATCCCATCAGGCTTGCGGTTAATTGGACCTGGAGTCATCTTGATGCAAGCTAATGATCCCAAACTTTCTTCTAAGCTCTGCTGAGGATATCCGGAAGAAGAAGAACGCAAAGGAACATTAAGGAATATAAAATGGCCCGCCCAGCCACCTGACCTTAACCCCATAGAGCTTCTTTGGGATCACCTGGATAGGGACGTCCGAAAAACATGTCCCACATTCAAAGAAAATCTTTGGAATCTTCTGCAAGAGGCCTGGAGATCCATACCACTTCAAACAATACAGAAACTAATCGACACGATGCCAAAAATATCGTCGAAAGTAGTAAAAGTGAAAGTGCAAAAAGCGAAAGTAGTAAAATTTTTTGACGAAAATCATATTTGAAAAGAAATGTATTAGTTTTTACTATTTATTGTTAAGTTTGTTAAGTTAAGTTAATATGATTATTTAAGTAAATATATTGTTAACGAAACAAAATAAATATTATTTTAATTTCTAAAATGAAAAGAAGTGGAGATTTTCATCTGTTTTTGTGGAAAAATGGCTTGTCCGAATACTTATGGACGGTAGTGTAGATAGAAGAAGATTGCTCTTCGGAAGGAGTTTAGTTCGTAATTTTCATTTTTCTCAGAAACTACAAAACATAGATCCTTCGGGTTTTAAGCATTCTCTTTAGAATTGATTAGAGAATTTTATGGTTAGAAAAATATTTATACTTAATAAGGTATTTAAAAAAAAAAATTGCGACCAAAATTTTTTTCCAAATTTTAACTTTGGCATTAATTTTCTCAAAAACTGTTTGACATAGGAACCTAATTTAAAAAGGATATTAAGAAGCGGATATTAGGATTTAAAAATCAGCAAGCAAAAGTTATCTAGGTGTAACAATTTTTTTGTAATATTATTTTTTTCGATGCTAAGTCGGATTTTTATAAAATGGCCCCTCCCGCCTAAACGGGGGAAATTGACCCCATCCCATACGATTTTTTCCTTGTCTCGACCAATCCTACACGCCGTAGTCTTTTGAGCCCTCTTATGCGAAACACCCTGTTAAAAAATGAGGCCTGACTGACTTCCTATCAACGCACAGGCTAAACCCTTCGACCTAGAACGCTGAAATTTTGCACATAGGTTTCTTTTATGATGTATATTTTCGAAATGTTACGTCTAAGGACTTCAAAAAGGACATACACAGAACTTTTTCTTTGCACAGGCTAAACCCTTGGAAACCCTAGAACGGTGAAAACCCTTTGCACGGAGGTTTATTTTATGATGTATATAAGGGAGCAGAAAGGATTTTTCTGAAATTTTACTTCTAAGGACTTCAAAAAGGACAAAGACATAACTCTTTTGTTAGTCATCGAATGTGGATTTTCTTTTTTCACGAAAACATCCCGCGTATAAATGCCTAAAACCCATTTTCAGGATTTTTCAAAATTAATCCTCCAAGTCCAAAAAAGGACATAATTGCAAAATTCAAATAAATATTAGGACTACAACTAGAAACCCGCCGGTTTTCAATAAAAGGCGCCAGTAATAAATGCTGGTCACATGTGCCAGATTAGGAACGTCTTACAGTAAGGTTAGGCATCTGTCAACATTTCCCCGTCATTACATTTTTAAATTTGTATTGCCGTTATATGTATTTTTGTGTTAAAAAAATCTGTAGCTGAGGCACATCGAGTGATTGCAGACACTTATGAGGCCTCTATTAGTGGAAGAACGTGTCGTGAATGGTTTCAGCGCTTCAAAAGTGGTAATTTTAGCGTGAAAGACAAGGAGCATCCTGGACTAGTGAAAAGGTTTGAAGACACAGAATTGGAGGCTTTACTGGATGAAGATTCGTGCCAAACGCAACAAGAACTTGCTGATTCACTGAGAAATGCTTGGGAATGGTCCAAAAGTATGGAAATTGGGTGCCATCCGTACTAAAGCCGAGAGAAGTTGAACGACGATTCTTTATGTGCGAAAAGCTACTCCAACATCAAAAAAGGAAAGGTTTCTTACATCGTATTGTAACTGGCGACAAGAAGTGGATTCAATACGATAATCCAAAGCGAAAACCGTGGGGGCATCGTGGCCATGCATCAGTCTCGACGGCCAAGCCAAACATCCATGGCTCGAAACTATTGCTGTGTATTTGGTGGGACCAGCTCGGCGTAGTATATTATTAGCTATTGCGACCAGGTGATACGATCACAGGATCTCTTTACCGAACACAAATTACGCGTTTGAGTAGAATATTGAAGGAAAAACGCCCGCAATAGGTTGAGAGACACGACAAAGTGATTTCACAAATTGACAATGCCAGGCCTCATGTTGCACAACCAGTTAAAACATACTTGGAAACGCTGAAATGGGAAATTCTACCTCACCCGCCGTATTCTCCTGATATTGCTCCATCGGATTACCACTTATTACGATCGATGACTTGGCTGAGCTGCACTTCCGTTCTTACGAAGAGGCTAAAGATTGGGTCGATTTGTGGATCGCCTCAAAAGACGAACAATGTTTTCGACAAGGAATCCGTATGCTGCTAGAAAGATGGGAAAAAGTTGTGGCTAACGATGGACAGTTCTTTGAAGAATAAGCCTATAGTCATATTTCCGTAATAAAGTCAGAGATTTTAAAAAAAACGGCGATTTTCCATTTGTAGTCCTAATACATAAAAAACATAAATACAAATATACCAAATTAAAAATATAATGTAGTATTATAAAATAATATTTTATTTCCCGCGCAATGCCGGGTAGTTAAGCTAGTACTGTATAAAAAGGAGAAATAATTCGGCCTGGCCGAATCTTAAGTACCCCAAACTTGAAGTGGGCGGCCAGTTTCGGAACCACATCAATTTGTTGGACCATAAAGTGCTATGTACAGTTCTGTTCAAAAAGTTGGCACAATTCGGGTACAGTGGCATAATTTCGATTTTTTGTTGTTGAAACTGGATCTTTAAAATGTATTTTCTCCAAAATTCCTCTGCCGATTCTATTACTATATAACTCTATAAAAAAGTCGGCCACTCTACTTTCTTAATATTGTAATAAATATATAGGTCAATTATACATTTTACTTAAAAAGAAATTAATGAATTCAAAAAAATGTTACTGAAAATCTAAAATTTAATTTTTCTCAAAAAGTATAAGGTTTCCAATAAAATTGTGTTGACATGAAAGAAATATAATTCAAATACCTTTCCACAGATACCAATGAGTAGGTATTATCTTCTACGGTTTAGGAGATATAGGTCTGAAATTTCCAAACTTTAAAGGGTCATAACTCGGAAACCAGCCTAGCAGGGCTATTCTCGTTGTCAGCTTGACATGAAATTGTCAAGACAAGTTCTAACAGTTCTTGTCAATGCTTTTCAAATAGGTATTCTGGTTGTCAATTGACACAGTGAAAGCTTTAATGCAGTAACATGCTTAGTGTTACAGAAACCAAAATGTAATTTTTGACAAATAGAACATGTAATGTCAAAAGAAAATACAAACGGACTACGGCAGAGCAGCTGGCGCACTATGTGCAGTTCATGTCCACCATGTGTTGAATATGCTGAATATCAAAGAATATAAAATATATATTATTTATTTAAATTTTATTATTTAAATTGTTTATTTATTTATTTAAATTGTTATTTAATTTATATATTATTTGTTTAAAACCAGATCCTGAAACATCTTTCAGGCTTTATACGCAAATTTTTGTGTTTAAATTACACAGCCTTTAAACAACGTTGCGTAAAATAAAATTTTCTTTATAATTAACGTTTTCTTGTTTAAGGGATGTTTAAGGTTACGCAGCCTTTAAAATACGTTTATAAATAAGGCTGTTAATATATAAATTAAATAACAATTTAAATAAATAACAATAAATAAATTAAAAATAAGAAATAAATTTGCTGTTTCTCTTCTGTTCATTTGATGTTTTGTCCTGAAAATGTAGCTGTCAACAGCTATTTGGCTCTTGACAAAATCGTAAAGAAAAGAGCTTTTATTTTACAGCCAGACTAGCAATATTGACAACTTTTCAAAAAGCAGCTTTGTCAACTAAAAGATGACAACGAGAATAGCCCTGTAGAGCTCCACCAACTGATGTTGTTGTTGGAGTTCCAACAACAACCAACAAATCGGCGTTATGCCACTATGCCCGACTTTTCCAAAAAGTTTTTATAAATATAAATTAAAACCATGTTGAATTTTTTGGGGTAAACTAAAATTGGGCGGATCCCATATTCGGCACATTAACGGATAATGTTACCATATATGCGGAAATGTAATCGTCGTAATCGTTGACCGATTTTTCACATTTTCAATAGCCATACCGTTGCAAAACAACAAAGGATATTTCTGCAAAATTTCATTTCGATATCTTCACGGGTTTTCCTGTGATCGTGATTTCCACCGACAGACGGATGGATATGGCCAAATCGACTTAGGAGGTGACGCTGATCAAGAATATATATCTTTTCTATATCTACCAGGTCTGTAAATATGAAAACGGAATTTGCCTCTAGATGGCCCCAGCTGTCAACGTAGTTACCGTCAAACCGCGTCATTGACGCAATTTCCTTGTTGACATCTCTGACAAAGATTTTCAACTCACAACAATACAAGTTACATACAAGATTTGCTGTAACCATTTGACGAAAACTGCTGCAGAATCGCATCGAATGTTTGTCGAAGCTTACGGTGAGCAAGCTCTTGGTAAATCACAGTGCTATGAGTGGTTTAAAAATTCAAAAGTGGCGATTTTGACGTGAGAAACGAAGAACGTGGAAGACCACTGAGAATTGCAGACAGCGAACTGCTGCTAAAACCTGGTAAAACCGTTAATACTGAACGCTATCGACAACAAATGATTGATTTGAATCAAGCTTTGCGTAAAAAATGACCAGAATATCAAAAAAGACAACACAAAGTGATTTTGCTTCATGATAATGCACCATCACATACAGCAAAACTGGTCAAGGAAACGATTGAGATGTTTAGTTGGGAAATACTTTCACGTGAGGCTTATTCACCAGACTTGGCTCCGTCCGATTATTACTTATTTACATAGATAGGACACGCACTTCTGAGCAGCGCCTCACTTCTGATGAAAATGGCTCGATGACTGGGTTGCCCCAAAAGAACAACAGTTTTTTTGGCATGGCTTCCACAAATTGTCAGACACGTGGAAAAAGCCTATAGCTAGCGATGGGCAATACTTTGAATACTTCGAATTAAATATTTTTTATCATTTTCATACAATAAACGTGTATTTTCTATACAAAAATTCCAGTTTCATATTTACAGACCTGGTATCTTCTCTATTTCTAAGCGTTCCACATTTCGTGACAAAGCCTTAAGGTGTAGGGTATAATAAATACCTTCACGGGGTAATAAAAAATTCATAAATTTCATTTATATTCATCGAAATCTATGTATACCTATAAAAATGTGTATATATTAAATATAAAATAATAAAAAAGGATGTGGGGATATTTTTTCCATAAAAAAATGTGCTTCAAAAATGTGTTCAAGTAAATTAAAAACAAAATAGTTTTCATAAAAATACTTTTGAGGTTCAATTTAAGTATGAAAGATATAAATGCTCAGCTTTTGTGCTTTTGAGAAAGAGCTTTCAATTTTGTTGAGATGCGACGCACATTCTCTCTCGCCTTTTGCATGGGTACATAAATATACAGGGTGTTCGCATAAGAGGGGACAGAAGATCAGGGCGTGTAGGTTGGGTCGAGACAAGAAAAAAACCGTAAGGTAGGGGGGTCAATTACCCCTCGTTTAGACGGGAGGGGCCATTTTATAAAAATCCGACTTATCGGAAAAAAAATATTAAAAAATAATGGTTAGATCCAGATAACTTTTGCTTGCTGATTTTCAAAGCCAAATATTCGCTTCTTAATATCCTTTTTAAATTAGGTTCCTGTGTGAAATAGTTTTTGAGAAAATAAGTGTCAAAGTTAAAATTTGGAAAAAAATTCCGAAAAAAAATTTTTTGTCGCCATGTTTTTTAAAAATTACGGTATTAGGTATAAATTTTTTTCCGAACAAAAAATTCTCTAATCAATTCTAGAGAGAATGCTTTAAACCGGAAGGATCTATGTTTTGTAGTTTCCGAGAAAAGTACAAATTCCGAGAAAAGAAAAGACACTTATTTTCTCAAAAACCGTTTGACATAGGAACCTAATTTAAAAAGGATATTAAGAAGCGGATATTTGGCTTTGAAAATCAGCAAGCAAAAGTTATCTGGATCTAACCATTATTTTTTAATATTTTTTTTCCGATGTTAAGTCGGATTTTTATAAAATGGCCCCTCCCGTCTAAACGGGGGGATATTGACAACCCCCCCCCCATACGATTTTTTTCTTGTCTCGACCCAACCTACACGCCCTGATCTTCTGTCCCCTCTTATGCGAAACACCCTTCTCTTTACAGAGAGTCCTTTACAGGATAATTCTACCAGGTCCGCCATCTTAACGTTGCTACTGCAAACGGCTTAGTGCTTTGTCATCTTACTGTATCGCTCTGTTCGGCGCCTTCCGGGCATCTTTCTAAAGCATCAAGCTCTCTTTTCTTCTTTCTGAGGATCTGTTCTGCGTATCTAGCTAGAAGATTCCAGTTGTCTTCGTTACTTAGAATTTTGTCCATGATGTTGTCAGGCGAGAATTCCCTGATGCAGTGTTCGATTTTGCTACGCTCTACGAGCCATCTTCTGGGTGCTGTCGAGACTTGCCCATCCTATGGAGGTACTTGCGAAAGTATCCGTGCCCGAAGAGAAATTGGGTGAGATAGTAGTTGACCTCACCAAGGGCCTGCTCGTAAATGCTTCGACGTGTGGAATCAGCTTTGCGGTAAATCTGCCTCTAGTCTCGACATTCCATCTTGACATGCCATTCGTAGAACGTCTGCTGTCGTGAGTTCTCGTAGGTTGAGCGGTGTACTATTTGTCTGCTTTGCCTCCTACCGTTTCTTTCTCTCTCGAGCTAGGAGGTCGATGGGGATATTTAGCGCATCCGTCCAAAGCTCGCAGCCATATAGCAGTGTCAAGTTTGTGGTGGACATTAGAAGTTCCGTTTGCTCTCTGTTGAGCCGCCAATATTGGCCATCAATTTGCTAAGATGGGCTGTCGTTTGACCGACCTTCTTTGCTGCGTACTTTATCTGCTCCCTCATAACGCCTTATAACTTGCTTTAGCTTGCGTTGCGCTTCGTCTGTGGTTCGGGTGTTTATTACTGCCACGATATCATAGGTGGTATCCATCAGTGGTTTCATAGAGGAGCTCGCCTCTCCTATCCTAAGGTGTTTAATATCCTCTCTAAGGTGTTTATGATGTCTGCTCAATTAACACTGTTGAATGCGTTCCTGACGTCTAGTGTAGACAACGGAACTAGCCGCCTGGAAAAGTGGTTTCCGCTTCGCGTTGCTTCTACGCTTCTTACAACATCTTTTATGGCACCTAATGTCGATCTGCCTGGCCTAAAGCCTGTTGTCTGTCTGATAGTCCCCCAGCCTCTTCTATCGCGGAGATTCGCCTTGGCGTAATTAGTCTTTCCAGTAATTTTCCCGCCGTGTCTAGCATGCACAAGGGTCTGTATGCTTCCTTACTCTGGGGTTTCTTTCCAATTGCTGATTAGCGTCAGCTGTTGTTTTTTCCATAGTGTTGGGAAGATGCCTTCTAGTAGACAAGCATTGTACATCTTCAATAGAACCTGGGGGCGTTTGTTCGCGATGACTTTTAGCATTTCGGGAACTTGGTGCAGTCCCTCAGTTTATGTCCCGGTTCTCCAAATTCTAATGCAGGGTCCGCTTCCTGTTTTATCTGGGCCTTTGCAAGAGTATTGTTGGCGTCCAACTCCAAAGCACCTATCTTTTTATTACAGTGTATCGTCGAAATTTTGCTTTTATTCAGTCAATTTTTATGCTTCCTACTTTTAGAAGTGTTTTCGCAGTCGCGTGTGGTAGGGTTATGAATGCGCGGACCTATTCTCTGGTGTTTGGTTTTGTAATGGAGACAATAACCTGGTCACTCACCTTCGTCAGGGAAAAGCTTCCTCACCGCTTTAACCACATCGCTATCGATAGTACGCGTAGGTTTTACGCTAGTCACATCGGCGGACTCTTTGAAAGTTTCTCTCAGCTTGTCGTAAAGCTTGGGTTTAACTTGTTCGCCCTTGTCGAGCTCCATTAGCAGGGCCCCCGTTTTAGTTTTGCGAGCGCTTCATCTAATTTGCTAGGTTTTCTTTGGCCTTTGCATCTTTTTAACCTGGTTTTTGTTTGCCTTCTCTTTGGGCTCGCGTGGGTGCTTCTTGATGTTAACTGTATGCCATTTCTCGGGTTCTTTGCTGTGGTGTTTTTTCTCTATCTCTGATTCCGCTGGACTTGATGCGGCTGTCTTTGGTCTAACCGATGTTGGTGTTTCTGTGCCGCTATTTTTATTTATTTTGTTTTTACGCTATTTTTTATTACGACACCTCTTGTTAGAGTTCGTCGTATATGATTTCTTTCGGCCTTCTCCCAGGTATTTCGATACGACTGCGTTACGTCGATTAGCCCCTCGAGTTCGGAAATGCCATTTTTGACCTCCATGCTTATGTTTTTCTGTTTGGCCGTGGCAACTTTCATTTTGCGCAGGGTTTGTCGGCATCTTGTTAGGTCATCCTCTTCTTCCCGACGCATTTTATGGATGAACTCCTGATGCGGTGAAGTCCGTGACTCAGATATAGGCGTATCTAATCCATCGATCCAATCCATCTATGTTTGCCCTCGATTCTGCAATCGTGTTTACTTCTTTCGGGAGTTGCGAGGGGTTCGGGAGAACTGGAGGATTTCTCCTCTGTTTCCTCTGTTTTATATCTATGGTGTTCATGGAATACTGCGTGATTGTCGTTTGCAATGATAAGCGTGGGACTAACGAGCTCCACTTAAAAAGATGCGCTTCGGCGTTGATGAAGACACGGGTTTTTGATTGCAGTAGTTTGATGATGACGGTCTGGGGCGTGCTGTGTCACCCTCCACTTCCGCCGGTACTAGGCTTCCGACTCCTTGGGCCGTAAGTTTTGCTCCTTCTATACATTCCATATTGATGCTTCCAAGATGTGCGCCTGTTGTGTTTCGTGGCAGTGGTGACGCGATTTCCCCTTATATTCCTATGTTTTTCTTTGTTATGTTTTTCGTTTTGTTCATTCTGTTTGGTCCCTGCTTGAAGGCGCTGTATCAAGTCGTTGCACAGTCGCCCTTTAGTAGTCCTCGTGGTTATCTATGCAGGCAGGGAGGCCACGCAAGGGTTGACATTGATCCTTATGGGAGTCAGTGGTCAGGCGCTAGCCAAGAGCAGTGCTCAACTGTTCCTGTGCGACCAACTTAATGGTGACGACCTTCGAGCGCACTTCAAGACCTGTCACGGTTTTAACGGGACGGAGGTGGTTGCAGAATTAGCCTGAAAGCCATTTCCGTAAGATTTCACTCTTAGGTAACAGAATACCACAACCGTACCACAACAAGTACTAAATCGTAAGTCAACTGTGAGTATACCAATACCCTTTGACCACCATGTTATAAATTAAATTAGAATCTTTTACATATTAATAATAAAAACCTCAATTTCAATGTTAATTTGTGACATGAATAACAACAATAAATAAATAAATATATTAAAATTGAAACTTATCTTTTGTTCGCAAGTTTTTAGTCTGATTTGTAAAATAATTTTGTATAATTGCATACTTTTGGGCTGGGCTAATAATTAATTCGTCAATTTTACAATTAACGTAAATGGTGCTGCTATACTAATTTTTTGATAAACATGACTCTTATTGCATTTAATTTGTTTTGAAATTCTTATAACCAACGAATTTTTAATTCACAGCTATGGTGTCATGACAACTTTTTAAACTTGAGGAATCTAATTTATGCTCGTGAAGTAAGAAAACAACTTTTGGAAATTGCAAAGGGAATGGAACTGCAAATCAACAGCTGTGGAAATAATTTTGATTCCGTCCGAAAATGTATTTTAGCTGGATTCTTTGATAATATTGCCGAACTTCAACAAGATAGCTTTTATATGACAAATACTGGTAGACTACGGGCAAAAATCCACCCTTCAAGTGTACTTTATGACAAATATAAACCAGAATTTATTATATTTACTGATATTGTACTATCTGAGCGCATTTTCTTAAAATTAATTACCGTAATTGACTCAGAATGGATTAATGAAATACTGCCTACACATTGTTTTTTGAAAAAGAGCCCATTTCCTTTATAAAAACTATATATAAATAATATATATTAAAATAAATATATATTATAAATATGTAATGTATATATGCTATATACAAAATATAATGCCATATGACGAATTTCAGGCTTCGTAAATGCTCGCTCGCACTGCCGAGCAAGAGCAATAGAAAAAATTATTAGCGCCAGCTCTGCTCAAAAGAGCATTTGCTCACGTGTTCATGAGTGAGCCCGAGTCGGTGCTCCTAATTGGTTTGAGAGCACGAGCGAGTCGGAGTACAAAAAAATAACAGCAGTAAGTAGCTCCGATCAGCTGAGAGCTAGTCAGCAGCCTCGAGCTCTGAGTTAGTGAGCAGCTCCGAGCCGATGTGAGCTTCGGAGCCATCGTGAATGAATGAGCAGTCGATCGATTCTGTGTTAAAAAGATTGTAAGAGGTGAATGAATGTTTTTGAATGAAAATTAACCCATTTTGGCCCAACTGGTAATTTTACTTAGCACCTCTTTAATTAACCCTTTAATGTCCAGTGTAGTATACAAAATACATTAGTTTCAGAGCTTTACAAAAGATGATTAAATGAAACATTGCTAAAACTTTTAATTAGCTTAGTCTCACACACCTATTTTTTACTATTTCTATTCACCAAAGAGGCCTACAACGTACATAAGGGTTCTTTTGTAACTGAACATGTGGTTAGTTTTGTGAATGCAAAAATTTCAATAAGGTTGGTCAACTTTAGAGTTATTTGCAAATTTATTAAAAAAACTTCTAGTAACCACAATTGTCTAATTTAGTTTAAATATACACAAGTTAATAAAGTGCACCAATTGTTTGCGATATTGTTTTGTAAATACTAAGCATTTTGTCATTTGATTCTGTGTCATTTTAAAACTACAGCAGCCATCTGCGGTAAATCTTTAAACCAGTGCTGGCCAAAACTTATACAATCATATTTTGTGCCTGTGTGAAGCGTTGAGAGAGGTTGTTTTGCGGAAAAATTCTCTCTGCGAGGTACACTGGGAAGATTGTTGTTTGGGGGTTGTTAAACTTCTCATCCTGCTGACATGTCGCGGCTTGACAGACAACACCAAACCTTCATATTCACATTCACTCAAAACACATTGTACAAATTACATTAAACAGTGAAAACAATAAACAATATACAATTAACAACACATCCATCATCAAACAACCTTTTACCTCATCTCTTCAAGAAAAACACAAATGATATTTCAATGAAATTGAGTTTACTATTTCTCAATAATATCCTCAATATCAATAATACTTTCAAACCGCATAATTTAATTTTCGAAGAAAAAATAGTGATTCTCCCATTCCTTATAAAACATTTTGCTCAGTGAAATCATAAAATAGTCTGGCGCGATCTTGCTTGCTAGGAGTCTGCACTTGGAGAAAAAATTAGCACGCGTGCTTATGGCGTGAAAATTTTCAGTGGTAAATACAAATGTAGATCATTTTTTTAAAGGTAACTAAATCAAATTATCATCTTTAATCATTTAAGACCAAATGAATGTTCCTGTCAGGATAAAAAGAAATTTTTAAGTTACGACCCCGTGTAAGAAAAGACAATACTGGACACTGGCCACAGTACTCGGAAAAACAAAACCACTGCAGGTATTATAAGGATGGACAATCAACTGTTCAATGCTCAAAGTGTTGTACAACTCTATGTTTCACAAAAAAAAAAGAAATTGGAATTGAAATTTCAATTGTCTCATATAAACTAAGCAAATAAACTCGATATTTTTTAATAAAATAAGATAATTTAAATTCCAAAAATTCCATATTGATCTGCAAGATTTCTTTGTAATATACTTTGAAAAACTGAATTTATATTTACTATATATTTATACTATATATATTTATCGTCTACTATATATATTATGTATACCATTTCTGCCCGCTGTAGTATAGAAATGACACAAATGTTATCCTTTCGTTCTTTTTCAAATTTTTCGTCTAATTTGATATATTTATATCACGTTTACTAAGATTTTAATGAAAAAAAATTTTTGTGGCCACGGAATGCTGACATTAAAGGGTTAAGCGTACATCCACACTAAACCTACATATGACAAATATAATAATATTTGTATTATACGTTCTTGTAGAATGAACTATTTGTAAAAAATAATTTGAAGGAAATCTCTGTAGCTTCTCCCATTTATCAATCATTTGAGGTTACGTGTCCAAAGTCCAAAAATTATGAAATTTTCAATAATAAAAAAAAATGCAAAAAAAGAATTTTTTTTACAATATACACATATGTATGTATGTCCTTTCATCCATTATATACCAGACAATTGTTTCAATAAAATTCAATTTATTTTGAAATTTAGCATTAAACAAAAATTCCTATAATTTTGAGCCATATATCAAATATAACTAACACGTCATAACTTCAAAAATAAAAATACCATTTTTCTAAAACTTTAAAGTTATCTTAATTAGACCATTTTAAGATATGGTTTAAAGTTTCGTCAAAATCCGATCACGGATTCTTGGTGCGGGCAATAATGGGTTAATGAAAGTTTGAAAAATTTTTTATTCATTTGAATAGCAACATCAGTTTATATAAATGAGCCCCCAAAGCTCACACCGGCTCGGTGCTGCTCACTAGCTCGGAGCTCCAGCTAATCGGAGCTGCTAACTGCTGTTATTGTTTTTTGCTCCGGCTCGCTCGGGCTCTCGATTTGAAAATGAGCGGCTCGCTAGTGCTCTTAAAAAAATTATGAGCAACGCCTCGGGCTTGCTCGTGCTCTCGTAACCAAAGGCTCTTTTAAGCGAGCAGTAGCAGAAAAGAGCGCTTAAGAGCGAGCATTTACGAATCCTGAAGAATTTCGATTTTTTCGTTTCAAGAATTTGTAATTTATTTTTTTGGTTTTGGTAAAGAATAGCGTTTCTTGTTTACACAAAAACAATTTGTGTGCTCTTATGAACATTATAGTATGTTTATTTCCATTAGTGTTTTGCTAATTTGCATGTAAACAAGAAACATCGTACCACACGTGTTTAAAACGAAAATTTATTTCTTCATGTTATAACGCAATCTTCATCCTTCTTTAGAAGTATTCATAAGGTTTTTCTCCCTGCTTAGAATGTGGATTGTGTTAGTTGCATTCAGAAGGAATGTGCGCCTTTCAAAGTTATGGTGGTTGTCTTTGCTAGAAGTTGACTTCGGGTATACTATATTTTATTTTCTCCATTTATTTATTTATTTTAACTTAAAACTAAGCCATTGAGGCTTTATAGTTTACATTAGATAAGTTACTGTCCAACCACAACGCAACGACGTCGCAATCGATTGCGATGTTCCTATAGGAAAATGGAATGGAACATGTCGTTGAGCTCTCTCACGTCGTGGAAATTTTCTAATTTTCTGACAACTTCTTCCGATTTTCTCATTTTTTGAAAAACAGTATGACCTACTTTTCGATGAAATTCTTCAAATTCCCTAAAAAATGTAAATAAATTTGACAAACGAGTTGTCAAACAAGGAAATTATTTAAATTATTTTTATTTAAAACAAAATGTAAATAATTTATGACGACAGATGTCACTCATTCGAAGATTTCGAGACAGAGAAATCGTTATCGTTTGCGACGTCGCATCGTTGCGTTGTGGTTGGACAGTTAGTATTACATGAGTAGTTTACAATAAGAGTTCAATTATATTCAATTCATTAATAATTCAAAATTAATCTAACAGTTCAAAAGAAAGTTTAAGATTTTCTTCTTGGCTACATAGACTGGGTTTGTCAAGTTAATGGCATGGTAAACCGAATTAAAATCCACGCAGGCATTACTAAGCGGTTCATGTTGAAGGTATGTTGACCTGCAGAATCGTAAGTAAAGGAGTTCACATCTTCTCGAGGTGCGACAAGGAATGCTAATGTCGATATTGCTTAGCAGGTATATGGAGTCAGTGATGGCGTACATCAAATTCAAGACAAAAACAGCATTCAGCATAATCCTTCGGTCAGCTAGTGACGATAGATTTATCAGCCTAAGTCGGGACTCGTATGGTGGCAGACGTAAAGATGGATCCCAGCGAAGATTTCGTAGACAAAAAAGTAGGAACTGCTTTTGTACGGAGGTATATAAGGTGGTAGAAGAAAATGTAACATATTTTTAGGATTTTTAAATGATTGTATATTGTCTGGGATGTGTGTGTGTATTTTTTTGGAATGAGAAGTAAACGCTTCGGCAGCCTTATAGTTAGTGCGGTACTTTAACCCCTTAAACATCTAATGTCTATACCAGCGGTCGGGGAACTTTTTTAATTATTACCCCAAAATATTTTTGTGTAAGTTGATATTACCCCATGGCGAAGAGCTTTTTACTCACAAAAGTTTCATTTTTACCCCCAAAAATTTCATTTTACCCCATTTGGGGTAATTTACCCCGGTTCCCCGACCGCTGGTCTATACGGATGTTTTTCCTTTAACTACCGTTAAATATTAAATTAGGAGCCCGTAGTAGCATTTTTGGTCAATCGTGAGTATTGATGCAAAAAATAAGAAAGTAATGATGCAAAATGCAAAAAGTAAAAATGCAAAAAAAGAATTGTTTTTACAATATACACATATGTATGTATGTCCTTTCATCCATTATATACCAGACAATTGTTTCAATAAAATTCAATTTATTTTGAAATTTAGCATTAAACAAAAATTCCTATAATTTTGAGCCATATATCAAATATAACTAACACGTCATAACTTCAAAAATAAAAATACCATTTTTCTAAAACTTTAAAGTTATCTTAATTAGACCATTTTAAGATATGGTTTAAAGTTTCATCAAAATCCGATCACGGATTCTTGGTGCGGGCAATAATGGGTTAATGAAAGTTTGAAAAATTTTTTATTCATTTGAATAGCAACATCAGTTTATATAAATGAGCCCCCAAAGCTCACACCGGCTCGGTGCTGCTCACTAGCTCGGAGCTCCAGCTAATCGGAGCTGCTAACTGCTGTTATTGTTTTTTGCTCCGGCTCGCTCGGGCTCTCGATTTGAAAATGAGCGGCTCGCTAGTGCTCTTAAAAAAATTATGAGCAACGCCTCGGGCTTGCTCGTGCTCTCGTAACCAAAGGCTCTTTTAAGCGAGCAGTAGCAGAAAAGAGCGCTTAAGAGCGAGCATTTACGAATCCTGAAGAATTTCGATTTTTTCGTTTCAAGAATTTGTAATTTATTTTTTAGGTTTTGGTAAAGAATAGCGTTTCTTGTTTACACAAAAACAATTTGTGTGCTCTTATGAACATTATAGTATGTTTATTTCCATTAGTGTTTTGCTAATTTGCATGTAAACAAGAAACATCGTACCACACGTGTTTAAAACGAAAATTTATTTCTTCATGTTATAACGCAATCTTCATCCTTCTTTAGAAGTATTCATAAGGTTTTTCTCCCTGCTTAGAATGTGGATTGTGTTAGTTGCATTCAGAAGGAATGTGCGCCTTTCAAAGTTATGGTGGTTGTCTTTGCTAGAAGTTGACTTCGGGTATACTATATTTTATTTTCTCCATTTATTTATTTATTTTAACTTAAAACTAAGCCATTGAGGCTTTATAGTTTACATTAGATAAGTTACTGTCCAACCACAACGCAACGACGTCGCAATCGATTGCGATGTTCCTATAGGAAAATGGAATGGAACATGTCGTTGAGCTCTCTCACGTCGTGGAAATTTTCTAATTTTCTGACAACTTCTTCCGATTTTCTCATTTTTTTAAAAACAGTATGACCTACTTTTCGATGAAATTCTTCAAATTCCCTAAAAAATGTAAATAAATTTGACAAACGAGTTGTCAAACAAGGAAATTATTTAAATTATTTTTATTTAAAACAAAATGTAAATAATTTATGACGACAGATGTCACTCATTCGAAGATTTCGAGACAGAGAAATCGTTATCGTTTGCGACGTCGCATCGTTGCGTTGTGGTTGGACAGTTAGTATTACATGAGTAGTTTACAATAAGAGTTCAATTATATTCAATTCATTAATAATTCAAAATTAATCTAACAGTTTAAAAGAAAGTTTAAGATTTTCTTCTTGGCTACATAGACTGGGTTTGTCAAGTTAATGGCATGGTAAACCGAATTAAAATCCACGCAGGCATTACTAAGCGGTTCATGTTGAAGGTATGTTGACCTGCAGAATCGTAAGTAAAGGAGTTCACATCTTCTCGAGGTGCGACAAGGAATGCTAATGTCGATATTGCTTAGCAGGTATATGGAGTCAGTGATGGCGTACATCAAATTCATGACAAAAACAGCATTCAGCATAATCCTTCGGTCAGCTAGTGACGATAGATTTATCAGCCTAAGTCGGGACTCGTATGGTGGCAGACGTAAAGATGGATCCCAGCGAAGATTTCGTAGACAAAAAAGTAGGAACTGCTTTTGTACGGAGGTATATAAGGTGGTAGAAGAAAATGTAACATATTTTTAGGATTTTTAAATGATTGTATATTGTCTGGGATGTGTGTGTGTATTTTTTTGGAATGAGAAGTAAACGCTTCGGCAGCCTTATAGTTAGTGCGGTACTTTAACCCCTTAAACATCTAATGTCTATACCAGCGGTCGGGGAACTTTTTTAATTATTACCCCAAAATATTTTTGTGTAAGTTGATATTACCCCATGGCGAAGAGCTTTTTACTCACAAAAGTTTCATTTTTACCCCCAAAAATTTCATTTTACCCCATTTGGGGTAATTTACCCCGGTTCCCTGACCGCTGGTCTATACGGATGTTTTTCCTTTAACTACCGTTAAATATTAAATTAGGAGCCCGTAGTAGCATTTTTGGTCAATCGTGAGTATTGATGCAAAAAATAAGAAAGTAATGATGCAAAATGCAAAAAGTAAAAATGCAAAAAAAGAATTTTTTTTACAATATACACATATGTATGTATGTCCTTTCATCCATTATGTACCAGACAATTGTTTCAATAAAATTCAATTTATTTTGAAATTTAGCATTAAACAAAAATTCCTATAATTTTGAGCCATATATCAAATATAACTAACACGTCATAACTTCAAAAATAAAAATACCATTTTTCTAAAACTTTAAAGTTATCTTAATTAGACCATTTTAAGATATGGTTTAAAGTTTCATCAAAATCCGATCACGGATTCTTGGTGCGGGCAATAATGGGTTAATGAAAGTTTGAAAAATTTTTTATTCATTTGAATAGCAACATCAGTTTATATAAATGAGCCCCCAAAGCTCACACCGGCTCGGTGCTGCTCACTAGCTCGGAGCTCCAGCTAATCGGAGCTGCTAACTGCTGTTATTGTTTTTTGCTCCGGCTCGCTCGGGCTCTCGATTTGAAAATGAGCGGCTCGCTAGTGCTCTTAAAAAAATTATGAGCAACGCCTCGGGCTTGCTCGTGCTCTCGTAACCAAAGGCTCTTTTAAGCGAGCAGTAGCAGAAAAGAGCGCTTAAGAGCGAGCATTTACGAATCCTGAAGAATTTCGATTTTTTCGTTTCAAGAATTTGTAATTTATTTTTTAGGTTTTGGTAAAGAATAGCGTTTCTTGTTTACACAAAAACAATTTGTGTGCTCTTATGAACATTATAGTATGTTTATTTCCATTAGTGTTTTGCTAATTTGCATGTAAACAAGAAACATCGTACCACACGTGTTTAAAACGAAAATTTATTTCTTCATGTTATAACGCAATCTTCATCCTTCTTTAGAAGTATTCATAAGGTTTTTCTCCCTGCTTAGAATGTGGATTGTGTTAGTTGCATTCAGAAGGAATGTGCGCCTTTCAAAGTTATGGTGGTTGTCTTTGCTAGAAGTTGACTTCGGGTTTACTATATTTTATTTTCTCCATTTATTTATTTATTTTAACTTAAAACTAAGCCATTGAGGCTTTATAGTTTACATTAGATAAGTTACTGTCCAACCACAACGCAACGACGTCGCAATCGATTGCGATGTTCCTATAGGAAAATGGAATGGAACATGTCGTTGAGCTCTCTCACGTCGTGGAAATTTTCTAATTTTCTGACAACTTCTTCCGATTTTCTCATTTTTTGAAAAACAGTATGACCTACTTTTCGATGAAATTCTTCAAATTCCCTAAAAAATGTAAATAAATTTGACAAACGAGTTGTCAAACAAGGAAATTATTTAAATTATTTTTATTTAAAACAAAATGTAAATAATTTATGACGACAGATGTCACTCATTCGAAGATTTCGAGACAGAGAAATCGTTATCGTTTGCGACGTCGCATCGTTGCGTTGTGGTTGGACAGTTAGTATTACATGAGTAGTTTACAATAAGAGTTCAATTATATTCAATTCATTAATAATTCAAAATTAATCTAACAGTTCAAAAGAAAGTTTAAGATTTTCTTCTTGGCTACATAGACTGGGTTTGTCAAGTTAATGGCATGGTAAACCGAATTAAAATCCACGCAGGCATTACTAAGCGGTTCATGTTGAAGGTATGTTGACCTGCAGAATCGTAAGTAAAGGAGTTCACATCTTCTCGAGGTGCGACAAGGAATGCTAATGTCGATATTGCTTAGCAGGTATATGGAGTCAGTGATGGCGTACATCAAATTCAAGACAAAAACAGCATTCAGCATAATCCTTCGGTCAGCTAGTGACGATAGATTTATCAGCCTAAGTCGGGACTCGTATGGTGGCAGACGTAAAGATGGATCCCAGCGAAGATTTCGTAGACAAAAAAGTAGGAACTGCTTTTGTACGGAGGTATATAAGGTGGTAGAAGAAAATGTAACATATTTTTAGGATTTTTAAATGATTGTATATTGTCTGGGATGTGTGTGTGTATTTTTTTGGAATGAGAAGTAAACGCTTCGGCAGCCTTATAGTTAGTGCGGTACTTTAACCCCTTAAACATCTAATGTCTATACCAGCGGTCGGGGAACTTTTTTAATTATTACCCCAAAATATTTTTGTGTAAGTTGATATTACCCCATGGCGAAGAGCTTTTTACTCACAAAAGTTTCATTTTTACCCCCAAAAATTTCATTTTACCCCATTTGGGGTAATTTACCCCGGTTCCCCGACCGCTGGTCTATACGGATGTTTTTCCTTTAACTACCGTTAAATATTAAATTAGGAGCCCGTAGTAGCATTTTTGGTCAATCGTGAGTATTGATGCAAAAAATAAGAAAGTAATGATGCAAAATGCAAAAAGTAAAAATGCAAAAAAAGAATTTTTTTTACAATATACACATATGTATGTATGTCCTTTCATCCATTATATACCAGACAATTGTTTCAATAAAATTCAATTTATTTTGAAATTTAGCATTAAACAAAAATTCCTATAATTTTGAGCCATATATCAAATATAACTAACACGTCATAACTTCAAAAATAAAAATACCATTTTTCTAAAACTTTAAAGTTATCTTAATTAGACCATTTTAAGATATGGTTTAAAGTTTCATCAAAATCCGATCACGGATTCTTGGTGCGGGCAATAATGGGTTAATGAAAGTTTGAAAAATTTTTTATTCATTTGAATAGCAACATCAGTTTATATAAATGAGCCCCCAAAGCTCACACCGGCTCGGTGCTGCTCACTAGCTCGGAGCTCCAGCTAATCGGAGCTGCTAACTGCTGTTATTGTTTTTTGCTCCGGCTCGCTCGGGCTCTCGATTTGAAAATGAGCGGCTCGCTAGTGCTCTTAAAAAAATTATGAGCAACGCCTCGGGCTTGCTCGTGCTCTCGTAACCAAAGGCTCTTTTAAGCGAGCAGTAGCAGAAAAGAGCGCTTAAGAGCGAGCATTTACGAATCCTGAAGAATTTCGATTTTTTCGTTTCAAGAATTTGTAATTTATTTTTTAGGTTTTGGTAAAGAATAGCGTTTCTTGTTTACACAAAAACAATTTGTGTGCTCTTATGAACATTATAGTATGTTTATTTCCATTAGTGTTTTGCTAATTTGCATGTAAACAAGAAACATCGTACCACACGTGTTTAAAACGAAAATTTATTTCTTCATGTTATAACGCAATCTTCATCCTTCTTTAGAAGTATTCATAAGGTTTTTCTCCCTGCTTAGAATGTGGATTGTGTTAGTTGCATTCAGAAGGAATGTGCGCCTTTCAAAGTTATGGTGGTTGTCTTTGCTAGAAGTTGACTTCGGGTATACTATATTTTATTTTCTCCATTTATTTATTTATTTTAACTTAAAACTAAGCCATTGAGGCTTTATAGTTTACATTAGATAAGTTACTGTCCAACCACAACGCAACGACGTCGCAATCGATTGCGATGTTCCTATAGGAAAATGGAATGGAACATGTCGTTGAGTTCTCTCACGTCGTGGAAATTTTCTAATTTTCTGACAACTTCTTCCGATTTTCTCATTTTTTGAAAAACAGTATGACCTACTTTTCGATGAAATTCTTCAAATTCCCTAAAAGATGTAAATAAATTTGACAAACGAGTTGTCAAACAAGGAAATTATTTAAATTATTTTTATTTAAAACAAAATGTAAATAATTTATGACGACAGATGTCACTCATTCGAAGATTTCGAGACAGAGAAATCGTTATCGTTTGCGACGTCGCATCGTTGCGTTGTGGTTGGACAGTTAGTATTACATGAGTAGTTTACAATAAGAGTTCAATTATATTCAATTCATTAATAATTCAAAATTAATCTAACAGTTTAAAAGAAAGTTTAAGATTTTCTTCTTGGCTACATAGACTGGGTTTGTCAAGTTAATGGCATGGTAAACCGAATTAAAATCCACGCAGGCATTACTAAGCGGTTCATGTTGAAGGTATGTTGACCTGCAGAATCGTAAGTAAAGGAGTTCACATCTTCTCGAGGTGCGACAAGGAATGCTAATGTCGATATTGCTTAGCAGGTATATGGAGTCAGTGATGGCGTACATCAAATTCATGACAAAAACAGCATTCAGCATAATCCTTCGGTCAGCTAGTGACGATAGATTTATCAGCCTAAGTCGGGACTCGTATGGTGGCAGACGTAAAGATGGATCCCAGCGAAGATTTCGTAGACAAAAAAGTAGGAACTGCTTTTGTACGGAGGTATATAAGGTGGTAGAAGAAAATGTAACATATTTTTAGGATTTTTAAATGATTGTATATTGTCTGGGATGTGTGTGTGTATTTTTTTGGAATGAGAAGTAAACGCTTCGGCAGCCTTATAGTTAGTGCGGTACTTTAACCCCTTAAACATCTAATGTCTATACCAGCGGTCGGGGAACTTTTTTAATTATTACCCCAAAATATTTTTGTGTAAGTTGATATTACCCCATGGCGAAGAGCTTTTTACTCACAAAAGTTTCATTTTTACCCCCAAAAATTTCATTTTACCCCATTTGGGGTAATTTACCCCGGTTCCCCGACCGCTGGTCTATACGGATGTTTTTCCTTTAACTACCGTTAAATATTAAATTAGGAGCCCGTAGTAGCATTTTTGGTCAATCGTGAGTATTGATGCAAAAAATAAGAAAGTAATGATGCAAAATGCAAAAAGTAAAAATGCAAAAAAAGAATTTTTTTTACAATATACACATATGTATGTATGTCCTTTCATCCATTATGTACCAGACAATTGTTTCAATAAAATTCAATTTATTTTGAAATTTAGCATTAAACAAAAATTCCTATAATTTTGAGCCATATATCAAATATAACTAACACGTCATAACTTCAAAAATAAAAATACCATTTTTCTAAAACTTTAAAGTTATCTTAATTAGACCATTTTAAGATATGGTTTAAAGTTTCATCAAAATCCGATCACGGATTCTTGGTGCGGGCAATAATGGGTTAATGAAAGTTTGAAAAATTTTTTATTCATTTGAATAGCAACATCAGTTTATATAAATGAGCCCCCAAAGCTCACACCGGCTCGGTGCTGCTCACTAGCTCGGAGCTCCAGCTAATCGGAGCTGCTAACTGCTGTTATTGTTTTTTGCTCCGGCTCGCTCGGGCTCTCGATTTGAAAATGAGCGGCTCGCTAGTGCTCTTAAAAAAATTATGAGCAACGCCTCGGGCTTGCTCGTGCTCTCGTAACCAAAGGCTCTTTTAAGCGAGCAGTAGCAGAAAAGAGCGCTTAAGAGCGAGCATTTACGAATCCTGAAGAATTTCGATTTTTTCGTTTCAAGAATTTGTAATTTATTTTTTAGGTTTTGGTAAAGAATAGCGTTTCTTGTTTACACAAAAACAATTTGTGTGCTCTTATGAACATTATAGTATGTTTATTTCCATTAGTGTTTTGCTAATTTGCATGTAAACAAGAAACATCGTACCACACGTGTTTAAAACGAAAATTTATTTCTTCATGTTATAACGCAATCTTCATCCTTCTTTAGAAGTATTCATAAGGTTTTTCTCCCTGCTTAGAATGTGGATTGTGTTAGTTGCATTCAGAAGGAATGTGCGCCTTTCAAAGTTATGGTGGTTGTCTTTGCTAGAAGTTGACTTCGGGTATACTATATTTTATTTTCTCCATTTATTTATTTATTTTAACTTAAAACTAAGCCATTGAGGCTTTATAGTTTACATTAGATAAGTTACTGTCCAACCACAACGCAACGACGTCGCAATCGATTGCGATGTTCCTATAGGAAAATGGAATGGAACATGTCGTTGAGCTCTCTCACGTCGTGGAAATTTTCTAATTTTCTGACAACTTCTTCCGATTTTCTCATTTTTTGAAAAACAGTATGACCTACTTTTCGATGAAATTCTTCAAATTCCCTAAAAAATGTAAATAAATTTGACAAACGAGTTGTCAAACAAGGAAATTATTTAAATTATTTTTATTTAAAACAAAATGTAAATAATTTATGACGACAGATGTCACTCATTCGAAGATTTCGAGACAGAGAAATCGTTATCGTTTGCGACGTCGCATCGTTGCGTTGTGGTTGGACAGTTAGTATTACATGAGTAGTTTACAATAAGAGTTCAATTATATTCAATTCATTAATAATTCAAAATTAATCTAACAGTTCAAAAGAAAGTTTAAGATTTTCTTCTTGGCTACATAGACTGGGTTTGTCAAGTTAATGGCATGGTAAACCGAATTAAAATCCACGCAGGCATTACTAAGCGGTTCATGTTGAAGGTATGTTGACCTGCAGAATCGTAAGTAAAGGAGTTCACATCTTCTCGAGGTGCGACAAGGAATGCTAATGTCGATATTGCTTAGCAGGTATATGGAGTCAGTGATGGCGTACATCAAATTCAAGACAAAAACAGCATTCAGCATAATCCTTCGGTCAGCTAGTGACGATAGATTTATCAGCCTAAGTCGGGACTCGTATGGTGGCAGACGTAAAGATGGATCCCAGCGAAGATTTCGTAGACAAAAAAGTAGGAACTGCTTTTGTACGGAGGTATATAAGGTGGTAGAAGAAAATGTAACATATTTTTAGGATTTTTAAATGATTGTATATTGTCTGGGATGTGTGTGTGTATTTTTTTGGAATGAGAAGTAAACGCTTCGGCAGCCTTATAGTTAGTGCGGTACTTTAACCCCTTAAACATCTAATGTCTATACCAGCGGTCGGGGAACTTTTTTAATTATTACCCCAAAATATTTTTGTGTAAGTTGATATTACCCCATGGCGAAGAGCTTTTTACTCACAAAAGTTTCATTTTTACCCCCAAAAATTTCATTTTACCCCATTTGGGGTAATTTACCCCGGTTCCCCGACCGCTGGTCTATACGGATGTTTTTCCTTTAACTACCGTTAAATATTAAATTAGGAGCCCGTAGTAGCATTTTTGGTCAATCGTGAGTATTTACGTTAGTTTCCTTTACTAAATTACTCAGCAGATGTGAAATTACAAGATCGAGAGCACTGCTGAGAGATTATTGCTTTCATTGGTTGAAAAATCTTCTTTAAAGGAGGGATATCACGGATCATCTGCTCAGAAGCAGCATAAATAATTTAACATAAACAACACAGGACAACAAAATTTTTTTAAAAAATGTGCGCCCCTTATCCTTATGTTTTTTGAGTGTCTTCGCCACGCCGATCACGATTTTTCAAACGAAACCCTTATGGGCGACGAGTAATGACGACGACTATGACTTTTGCGCTCAAATGAAAGATAAAGATTATGTGAAAAAATAAACAAAGTTATTCTCTGAACTCGATACTAGAGCAGATGATAAAAAATCTACTGAATCAATGTGAATCCCAGGCGAAGAATTATATGAAAAATCGAGCGATTTTTTTAAAAAATTAAATTAAAGCAATAAAATTAAAATTTAGCAAGTCTTTTTATGAAACACAAAATCATGTACATACTTTTCCATTTCCATCTTTTTTTTTCAACAGGTTTTCTACATCATTGGCATATTCAATATGTTTTACAGTAACATGATTGTGAGTTTTAATATACATTATACAATATGCATATACCGATACTGATGATATACTATATACATATATGTGTACATTTTACTTCGAAAAAAATAAATGAATGGAAAAATACTAAAAATCGAATGTTTAATTTTTCTAGAAGAGTAAACATCTTTCAACAAAACGTTTTACATAAATGAAAGGCAATTGAACTACCTTTCCAATAACATTAATAATATGTAGGCATATCCACAGTTTAGGAGATATAGTTCCGAAATTTTCAAACTTCGAAGTGCTATAAATCTGAAAACGGATGAGAGCCAAAAACTGTTGTTGTTGGAGTTAGCATAAGAAACAAATTCGCAGCATTTCACCAACGCTTAGTTTGTTCCGAAATACCATTCCAACGACATTAATTACATGTGGGTATCTCGTATAGTTCAGGAGATATAGCCCGACATTTTAAGGCTTTGAAATACTATATATAACTCGGAAACCAGACAATAGCGATAAAAATTTTTACTGTTGGAGTCAGCAAAAGAAACAAGAAGAAAAGCGAATATGACTTCGTTACAATTTTTTGGGGCGTAGCTTTGTTTTGGGATTTATGGGCGTTGAAAGGTCAAAACTTGTAAGTGCGATATCTTCCAAACTATTAGGTGCACCGGTGTTGTCGCTTCTTGAGGGATTAGCGATTTAACAAGACTAACTAATTAACTAATTATTATTACTAACTATTAACTAATTGTGATTATAGTAAAGATGATAGTGTTGGTGGAGGTTTATTCTACAGGTTTAAATTATGCACAATATGATTTTGAATTAAAAGAAATGTTACAAAGATAAAATATGTACATATATGTGAACACTCACCGCAGTTCTCTATCCCTCGCTGGCTGACTATTTCAATGCGACTGATTTTACAAGAAAACGAATTGGCATAATTAGCTATTGGCTTCAAGGACAACAAGCGAACAACGGAGTTACAAAAGAGAACAAAGAAATGAGTATTTTTTAATATAGAAGTCAACCACCGAGTGAGAGAAACTTATTTATTTATTTATTTATTTATTTCGTATCAAATATAAATGTACAAGTAAGCTAATGCTTATTAAATATGTACAAACGGGATCTTACAAATTATCTAATTATAATTAATAAACTTGCAATCATTAAAAATTACCCTAGACAGATGATTAGAAGAAAGAGGAAGAAAAAGAGCAAGAATTAAGAGAAAAGTAGATAAAAAGAAAAAAAAGAGAGAGACAAAAAAGAAGAAAAAGAAAAAAAAGAGTAAGAGCTGGAAGATTGGGAATAGATAGGAAATAGAAAGGATTAAGATGCTGAAACGATGTGTTCATTCGATTCAATTTCCGCAAAGAATTTAAAACAAAGCCTCTTGAAGGAGCTGACCTCAGCCTGTCTTATGTAAGCGGGTAGGCTATTCCACAGGCGCGCCGCATAGACAAAGAAGTGTCGGGAAGTAGTTCAAAATTTACAACGAGGAATAATAACATGAGCCGTCCTGCAAGACCTAGCGAGTCGTATATAATCAAATAGATAGCCAGGCTCTTTACTAAGGATTATTTTGTGAAACATGAGTAGGGTCCGATGATTTAAGAGCCCATTCAGCGAAATACCAATAATTTGAGATGCATAACCAGAGATGTGAGTACGCCGATCGATATTAAATATGAATCTAGCACAATTATTGAATGCCACCAGTAATTTTCTATTTGATTCGTAGTCAAGATTGGAGAAAAGCTCGCAACCATATATGATAATTGGAATAATAAAAGATTTCACGAGTTTTAATTTTACGTTGACTGGGAGATACATGCTTGTAGGGGACATCCCCCTCAGCGCAGCGTAAATTCTGGAAGCGATCCAGTTGACATGGGTACTCCACGTAAAGTCACTGTTAAGAAAAACACCTAGGTTTTTTATGGAGTCCACGTACTCAATTACAACACCATTCAGTAATAAAGGCAAAGGATTAACTTTCACGCGGGATCTATTTATTAGTATTGCTTTGGATTTAAGAGGGTTGAGGTTTAGTCCGTTTAACGATGACCATTCAGTAATGGCATTCAAATCTGAATTAATTGCTTGCACCGCCCGATTAATTTGCGATTTGTGGCATAATTTATAAATTTGAAGATCGTCAGCGTAAATATGATATTCACAATGAGATATGCATTTAACGATATCATTTATGAATATGGAAAAGAGCAGCGGCCCCAAAATTGATCCTTGTGGAAAGAGGGCACTAAAACCGTTGAGGAGCATGCGTGTTTTGTCCAAACATATTGATGGCGATCCGCAAGATACGACGACATGAGATTACAGAATGTGCCATCGGCAGAAAATTGGGATTTGAGTTTGTCTACAAGAATGTTGTGATTGATGCAGTCAAACGCCTTCGAGAAATCTAAGAACACAATAAGACCAACTATCCAAACCAGCTCGGATATCTTCACACACCTTAATTAAGGCAGTTGTGCAGCTGTGCTTAGCTCTGAAACCTGATTGCTGCCTAGAGATAAATCTTTTATCATCAAGATAGAGTTTCATTTGCGAACTTATGATAGATTCAAAAGCTTTACTCAGGAAGGGGAGTATAGCGATTGGACGATATTGTACAGTGTTCCTCACCGGAGGTTTAGGAAGTGGAATAATTTTAGAAAGTTTCCATGCGGAGGGATAAAGAGAGCTCATAATGACTGTGTTGAAAATATGTGTTATGTGCTGATTAATACAAGGGAGGAGTAATTTGAGAAAATTGGGATGAATGCCGTCGTCACCTACCGCACAGGATTTAATGTTCAGGATCGCTAATCCGACATCAACTGAATCAACGCTACGCAATGTAAATCCGGTGAGCGCAGGGGATTCAAAGGGGTGAGTGATTACAGAAGGTACTATGGAGGAGACCGGTTGAACAAATTTTTTATTAAGTTTATCAAGTATTCCCAATACCGATTTGACGAATGCATCTCCAAAAAGAAGTGCTTGATTTAAGCGAGGCAAATCTACTACCGAAAAAAGACTTCTTATTTCTGCGAATAAGAAAAGTGACTCTGTTACGAGCTCGCTTAAAATCATCAAATAGCATCGAGCACTTATATCTTTTTCTATCTTGAATAGAGCACGTCACGTTTTTCCATTAATAACTTGATCTCATGCGTTAGCCAAGTGCATTTCAAGGATTTAATCCGTTTAATTTTCATAGGTATATGGCGAGCGGCCAGATAATTTAGTACATATGTAAAATATTCTATTTGCACATTACTATCATTGGTGGTATATATCGGGCTCCAATCTAGACATGCGCACTCATCAAACAGGGTGTTTAAATTAATTTGAGAGAAAACAGGAAGGCGCTCAACGCTTTCATCGGTGGGATATGATGGAGTTAAGTTAAGCGAAAGGAAAATGAGGTCATGAAACGAAAACGCAGGTACTGACAGTTGATCGTAACTTCGTACCAGGTTTGAATCAGAGACTAAGAAGATGTCTAGCAGGGATGACATATACCCAGATTTTATATGAGTAGCGATACATTGATTAACTATTTGGAGGTTAAAACCATGAACCATTTCAATAAAATGTGTATTGTTATTGTTTAAAATATTGATGTTGAGATCTCCGCATAATACAATATTTGAATGTAGTGCCAACTCCTCCAGTAAATCTCTGATTAGAGAATCACCCGTTAGCTGTGGCGCTAAATAAACGCAACCCACTAGAAATTTATCGGCTTCAAGCAAGAGTTCAATGAAAATTAACTCAAAAGGGTCACTTTGAGTAGAACGCTTTATGACACGAAAGTTAAGCTCGTTTCTTACATACATACACACTCCTCCTCCTGTCTTAATAAGTCTATCAGCACGCACTAACTTGTAGCCATTAAGCTCAAAAAGATTACTGGACATTTCGGGCTTAAACCAACTTTCGGACAGACATAAAATGTCCATCGAACAGCTGTCAAAAATATACCGAAGCTCATCAATTTTATTCTTAAGGTTCTGGGCGTTTAAATGACAGATATTTAAACCGCAATTTTGCTTACACATTAGATTAAGTAAGGTTCTGACGTTGGCAGAGGCTGGAAGAGCGCAACTCATAGTGCCTCGATACAAATGAGCTTATATAGGAAACGGAGAAATAGGATGCGGAGAAATTTTCACAAGTGGAAAATCGGTTAAGTAGGAAAGTAGGTTGAAATTTTCACAAGTGGAAAATAGGTTAAGTAGGAAAGTAGGTTGAATTAAAGAATTAAAAAGGTAAGATGAAAGAATGGTAAGAGGATAAGAGCTGCAAAGAAGCAAAAACTGAAACAGAAGAGATATAAAGTAACAATGCTAATGATATTTGTTTATTTATAAGCAATAAAAAAAAAAAAAAAAGATGTAAAGATTGAATGAAATTATGTAGAGTCTCCTTAAGCGACAGCAGGTCCATTAACGAATCTAAGCAGTGCGGCTTCATCAGTAACCTTGATTGCTTTACCATTTGGTTGAAGAGTAATCGTTATAGCACTGTTTCTAGCAAAGGCGCTATGGATTTGACCTCGACGCTTCATCCGATGAGCCAGTTGTAAAAGGGAACGATTTTTCCTTGATAAGCTTTCATTCACGTATATGAATGTGTCCGACTCGAGCCCGACTTCTCTGAGGGATAGTGGTCTGTTCATTTTTTTGCGAAATTCGAAAGCAGCTTTCAAAACAAGGTTCCTTTCGTAGCCAGATTTAAATTTAATAATTATCGGCGAGTCTATTGTTTTATTATTGTCACGTCTGCGAGACCGAAAAATTGAATTTGCGGCGGGTGGTTTACAGTTGATTGAGTCAACTAGTAAGTCGAAGAAAATACGTCATCACATTTTCATCCTCCAAGTGTGGAACACCGAATAAAATAGCGTCGGTAGATAAATGACTTTGTTCAAGGCTGTCGCAACGTGAGCCTAAAGTCGCTAACTGCTCTCGTAATTTAACTACCTCGGCACTACAATTGCTCAGATGATCAGACGTCCGCTGCTCATTATCCACTACTCGTGACTTCAAATCATTAAGAGATTCTTCCAGGTTTGAGAATTTTTTGTCTATAAGGGTTACCTGCTTGTGTAGGTCTTTACGTAGCACACATATTTCGGAACTTACACTCTTCATAATAACTTCAGTGTGCTTGGTTAGCTCTGATGACAACTCGGATAACGTGAGAGCAGTAGATTGACTCTTTAAGTTCGGGGAGCTGTTTTGTTGCTCTTTTGTATTGGGAGTGCAATTTTTTTTTTGTGTGGCAGCATTCTCAGAGAGATTAGACGCCTTTCCCGACCGCAGCTCCTTAACCATTATGCTGAATATTAAGAGTACACAAGTAACGGGAAAACCGGTTTTGTGACTTTGTTGGTGTTTTTCTCCAAAAAACTAGTATGTACTTGTCGGTAATTTTATTCGATTTATGGTTTGATGTCAATTTTTATTAAAAAATAAAATGACGCTATATTTAGCATTAAATGAAAAGCCAAAACACTGCACTTCGTCGGAATTTTAATGTGGTAAATGTCTAGCACAACGATGTTTATATTAGCCAACACTTGGTTCAAAATAATATCGCTCAGGAGAACTCACGACACGTCTACTCGCTGTGAAGCATCGAAGCGATCCTTCGAACTTGCGAATAGAACTTGAACTGGCGGCTTAGTGATGACATGCGCTGTTACATCCCCGACCCCGTGAATAGCTCGCGATTCACTAATAAGATCAAGAACAGCTAATTTGGAAACTGGACGACGTACGACTCCTTTCATAGTTTGAATGTCGGCTCCTCTGGCTACTCCGTCCGAACCTGGATACAGCTTCAGCACTCGACCACGCACCCACTGATTTCTTGGCACGTTGACGTCGCAGATAAAAACGAGTTCACCTTCTGTCATAGGCTTGACACTTTGGCACCATTTTGAAGTTAGCGTTGGCAGAAACTCCACGATCCACCACTTCCAAAACCTGTCCCGAAGTTGGCGAGCAAATCGCAATCGGCATGGATGAACGTTTAGTTCTTTCACGCTCGGCGTTTGTGCCGTGTTGGCTTAGCGCAGGATGAAATGATTTGGCATTAACGGTTCTTCCTGGTTCGGTACGATTGACAGATGTGTCAATGGCCTAGAGTTGACCACGTTCTGGGCCTCAATCAGAAAACATCGTAGGGTGTGCTCCTGCGGGTCTGTTTTCTTAAGTGTATGGCGCAATACTCTTCACCGCCTGCACCATGTGCTCCCATACTCCTCCTTCTGCCGGGTTGGCAGAGGAGGTAAAGAACCACTCTGTGCCCCTTGACGACAATTCTTCTTGCAAGCGGCCATAGTCCAGCGCATCGTTAAACTTAATTGCTTCATTGTTGGCACCGACGAAATTGGTACCATTATCCGATCGTATCCTTTTTGGAACTCCGCGACGATTAATAAAGTTGCGGATGGTGAGGATGCATGCGTCCATTGATAGGTCATGTGCGATTTCTAAGTGGACCGCGCGTATCGTCAAGCAGGTAAAGAGCGCTACCCATCTCTTTTCAACACGGCGCCCAATGGTTACTAACAGGGGCCCAAAGTAATCTAGGCCTGTGTAGGTGAATGGTCTAATGAAGGGTGTCACCCTATCCTCAGGCATCGAGCCCATAATTGGCTGAGTCGGCTTGGCTCGAAGAATTCTGCACATTGCACATTTGGCAACCACACTTCGCAGTCTTTGACGTATACGCGGAATCCAACATTTGCGCCGAATTTCACATATCGTTGCCTCGGCGTTTTGATGCTTCAACAAATTATATTAGTGCGGTATTAGAAGTACGGTGAAACGGCTCTCAGCCGGTAAAATTATAGGACGTCATCGTATGGCAACCAACTTGCAGCGTCGATACGACCAGCCCCTCGCAAGAGCCCGTGGTCATCTAGGTAGGGCGTCAAATTATGCAACAGACTGTCGCGACACACACCTGCGCCCTTTCCAATGCCCCTTATTTCAGCGGCGAAGTACTCTCCTTGTACTACGCGGCAAATCAACGTGATGCTCAAGTCTAGCTCTCGTGCAGTAGGCCCTGGTGGTTCACAATCAGACACGAATTTTTTGCGGCAAATGCAAATGAACCGTTGTACACACGACACGGTTATAATAAGCCTGAGAAAGGACGAAAAACGATTAAATTCTATTAAACAGGATCTTACTGCAATCAGGATATGATGGCGGCAAAGCTCTTCTTCGTCAGTTGTGGACGGTTGATTCGCCCTATCGACTGGCCAAACTTCCTCAGATTCTTTTAAAAATTTAGGTCCCTGGAGCCAGCGGGAACCTTGAGCTAGCTCGGTATGGCGGTTGCGACGTGTTGCCTTATCGGCGATATTCTCACTGGTGGGTAACCATCTCCAGTTCAAAGGCTGCGACGAATCCAGAATCTCAGCAATTCTATGTGCCTCAAATGGCTTGTAGCGACGTTGTTCATTGTTTATCCACTTTATCACCGTCGTGGAATCAGTCCAGAAAACATATCGTTGGATTCGTAAACTGTGATTTTTCATTATGGTGTTCATCAGGCGGCTCCCAGAACGGCGGCTTGTAGCTCTTGTAGCTAAGGCTCGTACTCGTTCCGTTTCCATGGTCATACCTCCAGTACGCAACAGCGACAAAGGCCTCTTCGCTCGCGTCGACGAATGTATGGAGTTGTATGTTTTTCGGAAGACCATCGGAAAAATAAAAACGTGGAACGCTGAAGTTGACTACGCTTGGCATTTGGCTGCGCCAATGACTCCATATTATGGCAACTACTTGAGGCACGGGTTCGTCCCATGGAATTTGGCGACGCCAAACTTCACGTAGCAGTAGTTTTCCACTTACTATAAAGTGGCTCAACAATCCCAAGGGGTCAAAAACCGACATTATTATGCTGAGTAACTCCCTTTTAGTCGGGTGTCTAAAACCGGATAAGACATCGTCTGCTATACGATGGAACTTTAGTTCGATTTAAAACAATCTGTATGTGGGTGCCAATACAGTCCCAGTACCTTCTCGCTAAAGACGCTACCATTTTCGCGGAATTGTAGGTCCCTTTGCTCGCCCTCGAGTGCTCGAATGACTTGCGACGAATTTTAAGTGAAACCACGAAGATCAAACCCACCATTTTTATTAATTTCACGCACTCTGGTCGAAATGTTAATTGCCTCTTCTGGTGTGTCGAAACTGTCGACTAGTCGTCCACGTAGTGGTTATTCAAAATCGCCTCAATGGCGCGCTCGTGCTGGTGGTCAAGATGCTGTATCGCGTTGACGGTTTTAACATAATCTGCCGCACAAGGTGAACAGGCTGCTCCAAAGGTCATAACTGACATTTCATACACCTCTGGTAGGCGACTGTCGTCACCGCCACGCCACAAGAATCGTTGCGAAGATCTGTCAGCTGGCTGGACTTCTATCTGATGGAACGTCTCCTTGATGTCGGCGCAAACCGCTACAATTCCCTCTCGAAAATGATAAAATATTGATGACAACTCTCAGAGATTTTGAGGGCCTTTAAGGAGATAATGATTCAAAGATGTACCTTGTATTTCGGCTGCGGCGTCAAATACGAGTCGTAGTTTACTCGGTTTATTAGGGTTGAGTACCCCAAAATGCGGCAAAAACCAAGTTCGACGCTCCGTTGCTTTAGCTTCAGATAGCTGTAGTAGCGAATCCTTCTTTTTGTCTCATTTTTCTCTCTATTTGACCTAAGCGGTTTAGTGCCATAGGGTAGCTGTTGGGCATCTCAAACTCTTCTTTTTTCCAGAGAAGGCCGGCTTGAAATCTATCACCTAACCTCACTGTTGTTTTCTGAAGAATCTCCCTTGCTCTGATGTCGTCATTGCTGAAAACTGGCGGCAATGGCTTAGTTGCCGAAATTTTCTGTTTTGAAATACTCGGATACGAATTCATGCAGAGAGTTATCTCCTTCGGCGTTGGTGAGTAGGCAAGCTGGCGTACGACCCAACATCTTCAACGCCCAGCTGTCTTCTTGGTATCCCTAAGTGGCAATGGTCTAACCTAATGAGAAGTTTAGGCTCAGCGTCCGAATATGGACGCAACGGTATTTCTTGAAGTGCTACGCAGCTGCGCAGGTTTCTCCTAAACTTTGTGTCGGCAAGCTCAGGTTAGATATACCGTAGACGTTCTTCAAGAAATGTTTTTTCTTCATCCTTAGGCAGCTAATATACATGTCAACTATCTCGGATGGCTCCTGAGCAGCTCTGCCAGCGACCCATTGTATGTTGAGGCTGCGCTGTTTACCTTGGAGTCCAAGTTGCTGCATTAAAGCTTTCTGAATCATCCAGACCGACGAACCTTCGTCAAGCAGGGCATACGTGTTGATCGTTTCGTTCGGACCGTAAAGAGTGACCGGTAGCACTCGAAATAGTAACATCCTAATCGATGATGCACCTGAACTGCAACTCAAGACAGCTTCTTCCGCGCTGCTCGTTCTCGTAGTCTGCCTTACCGGCTCTTCGTGGAGAAGATTATGATGTCGTCTTTGGCAGCCGCCAACGCACAGTGGACTAGAATTGCAGTTTTCGACTTAGTGGCGGTCAAAATTCTGTAACTTGATTAGATTAACATGTATCTTTACTCTAATCTAAGTACGAAATATCTAGGTATTTTTTTATATTTTTAAAAAATTTCCACACTTCAATCGCGTTCAATCAAAGTCGCGTCAAAAAAATAACCTTTTTATCTTATTTGTTTTTTCTATTATTAAGTATTATTCATGCAATATTAAAAGCTTATTGTTTCAGTATAACAATTTAAAGGTTTGGTATACTCAAATTTGACATTGCTAAAATAAGAACACCAGGTATTTTTTCATTTTTATGATCATTTAAAAACTTAAATATAGGAACATTTTTACATAAATTATTAAATACTCTAAAACACAAATACAATTTACAATAATACATACTTATTTATTTTCAAAAAAATATTTGTCTGTGGGTTTCATTAGAAGTTCTTCAGCTTCTTTGTCTAGCGGTATTGTTGTCTTAATAAATTTTTTCTCAAAGACCAAATGTAAGGATCAGAAGAAATGAAGAGCATTCTAAATAAATCCTCATTGGTACCCTGACGTGAACACTTTCTTGTGTTGTGCTCTCTATAATATCTATAGTCTTTGTACCGTTTTTCTTGTGCTTCTTCCGATAAATCTCCAATGGGTAATATATGATGGTTAATTATGCATTAAAACCTTATGAACTGTCGGTGACATAGTTCTCCAACAATGATTCATTTTCTACAATGATTCATGCAGACAGAAAACATACCTTTTATAGAACTTTGAGGCGATAAGATGATATTAAGGCTACCGGAATTTTATTTGTCCTCATACTTGAATGATGAATTCCTTGAAGTGATGATTTATTTAATAGGTAAATAATAAACCAGAAAGAGTGTTGTTGTAGTATGCTAAGGGTGGTCTTCTTCTGGTTCAGTTGTCCTCGGGACAACCAGTAAAACTCCATGTGTAGTATTTTGATTTGATCTCTATTTTATTTATATTTAACCGTTCACTTTTCGGGTTTTTCCTGCTTACAACTTTAACACGTATCTTACAACTAAAAACGCGACTCTATACGCGTGCAAACAAAACGACGACCTCGTCGTTCCGATATAATTCTAAGACTGCCGTTCGAATCTTTTTCTGGTTTCCACTCTGGCTTGGTCGACGCACCCGTCGACCGCGCCAAGGTGGGTCGGTGTTGGCGCGTGTCGCAATTTCCATTATGTCGCAATTTTATTGATTTCGCAATATCAATGTTGGCAGAATTAAATCGTTCCCAATTTAATTCTTCCGCGCTTTTGGATCTTTTTTATTATTTCCTCCAAACAAGCGTTTTATGTTCACTGCAAATAGCTATGATTTTTATGGTTTGGAAACTCGCTACCGAGCGCTAGCTTCCACGATCCATACCAATGCAAACGCTCTGGTTGCTGACTCGACTCGCCAAAGCTTGACTAAAGCTTTTGGCTACCAAGCAAAGTGGTTGCTGGTTTGGCTTTCAAAAATATAAAATAGAAAGCTTGACTGGAAATTGCGATCGTGACATACAACATCCCTCCACCCTAGGGGAAGAAAAATTTAGTATCGTATAGAACGATATTAAATTTTTCTTGTACATTTATGTTTTGTGTTGGTGGTTTATTGTTTTATCTTTATTTGAGTTTTTATTCTCAAATTATTGTTAACAGCAATTTATCTTTTTATCCTTAAGTGAGATGTTTGTTACATGTTTTCCAGACAATACGTTAGAGTTTTTAATTTTATTTACAATTTGTTACTTGAATTAATAATATTATAACGTTATACAAAAAAAACTCAATACAATAAAACAGGTTTTCGTTGACGTCGCTGTCGGTCTTGCAGTGGCTGTGAATGTACGTTTTGGCGATGGCTTCGACGTTGACGTTGATTTCCAGCTTGACGCTGCTGTTGCTGGGCATGTTGACGATGGCGTTGCTGCTACTCTTGATGTACAGCCCGTTGTATCAATATCTTCTTCTCTAGTGTTATGTAGGAATGCTGCTGCTGGGTAGCTGACGTGGTAGGTGCTATGCTTGATGATCAGATGCAGATGTTCGTTGTCAGTAGTATCGCCGTCCCGCAATTGGGATCCATTGGCTTTCCTTTCACGGTAGTTGATGGTTGAGATGTTACCAAGATCATCATTTGTAACGTCTTGCTAAACATCTTCAACATTTTTCTTGTCGACAGTGGTGATGTGTTTTGATTCGTTATCTCTTGAGGTACTGTTGTATAACGTTCTTGCGGCGTAAGTTTCAAATTGTCGTCGTGAATTTAACTGGCGAACCTCTGACTGCATTATAGGTTCGCTGCTATTTCGTCGTGATTTTGTTGCCGCATACGCGTGACGTAACTTCCGCTTAAGCGTAGATTAGAGACAAAGGCATTAATGCAAAGCTGCCGTAACTGAATATGTTGCCGTACTATGGCGTCGTGATACTGGTGATCGGCTACCTTTCTTCAGAGACTATCTTCCTATTATGTTGTTGGAATGGTTTCAAGGCTGCTGACGGTAATGTGTAAGTCAGTTTGCCAGTTCGTTGCTGCTATGAGACCTCTTCGAAGGTAACTTCGTGTTTGCTTTCTACTGTTGTTGCATTGATTGGTTTGGTTATTGCAACTATTTTATCCTTTCGTTTCAATGTTTGTTGTTGCTGCGCTGATCCGCTGTTCCAGCCACCCTTCCCCCTTCTAGTTGGCTGGGCGCTAATTGTCGCCCTTTTGTCAAAGTGCTGCTGTGGTGTGTTGTTGCACTTCTGCTGTTGTGATGGGTGTACATTGTGATTCCGGTCAGCTTCTCTGCATGCTGTCTTCTTTGTTCTATGCTTTTGTATTCAACTAACAATTTTTACCGTATTGTGTTATAATAAATTTTTTTTTTTTTTTTTTTTTGCTATTTATAATTTTATGCATTAATTTTTGTGACGTGTATTATTTTAAGTTTAATTCGAAATATTTTATCTTTATAAGTTTTATTATATAATTTCTAGTATTAATCTAACTCAATACAAATTGTAATTCTTACGTTAAACATCGAGGTTATATCATTTGTTTATTACCAATTTAACATAAGATGAATTTCGACTAAAGTTACGTTTTCTTTTTCCCTTTTTTTTTCTTTTAATTAGTTAACGTTGTTTTTTTTCGTATTGAAGGTACATATTTTATTCTAAATTACAATTTAGTTAAGTTTTAAATTATTTTTATATATGTATATGTGTACTTTATTATTTTTATTATTTCTTATTTTTATTATTTCTGGTTTGAATGTACGTATTTTAAAATATCTTTAAAATATTCTTAGTTGCACTTTAAATAGGTTCTATTTCTGTATGTTTCCCTTCTGTATGCATATAACAAGGTATGTATATAACAATGTTTCTTCTATTTACTTTCTTATGGTTTTGATTATTTTCAAGTTGTTCACCTTTGGTGTTTTTATTTTTGCTTTCCTCATTTGGCTTGTGTTACAATTTTGATTTACTGTTTTTGTTTTTTTTTTTTTTTCTTATTAATTGTTTAACTGACACTGCATTCTGCTCGTGTTCAGTTGCTCTACTTCCGCACCTGTTTTGTTGCAGTGCTTGCGTTAATCGCTCAATTCTTTCTTGGTTTGTTATTAACGCGACTCATTATTATTTTACATGGATTCTTAATCAACTACATATTATATTTTGTAAAAATTTTATTTTGTATAACTAAGAAGAATATTTAGAATTAGAAGAATATTTTATAAGAATTAAGGCAATCATTTTTTTTTTTTTTTTTTTTTTGGTCTTAGGTTTGTATAACTTTTCTTTCTATGTCTGCATCGAGGTGCACATATGCTGTTTAAATTTCTGTTATGCATAAACTACGTCTTTATGCATAGATTTCATGTGCTGTGTTTTCTAAAATAAAGGCAAATGCAATAGTTATGGCTGTGTATTTAACGGAACAGCTACTTTTCATATACCGTATATTATTAATATTAATTTCACGTAAAATTATCTTATATTTCGAGGTTTGAAACGAAACGTGGTTTTGACTTGCTTTTTATTTTTTCATTATGAAATTCGATGAATTTCATTCGTTATTCAAATGTAAGACTGAAGTTAAATTAGAATTATTAGTAGGAAAGTTAAAACTAAGACTGTTAGTTTCCTACTATCCTATACTAAATTTTATCAATCCTATTTTATATATATTTATTCTATCCTAATCCTAATAAGGTGCCTATTGTGATTAATTTAATTTTAATTTATGACTACTTAATTTAATTCCCTAACCTATTAATCTATTTTCTTAGTTTAAGTTGTTTTGATTCCTATGTAATTATCTAGTTAATATTATTTTCCTATTTAACTGCTACTATATAACTTAAGTAAGTTATTGTGGAATGGCTTTTCCTTTCCCTTAATATTTAACACTGTCGTAATTGAACTTTTTATTCCTACTACTTTATATGGCCCTATCCATATTGGAGAAAACTTATTTTTCATAGTTTGATTTTTAATTAGTACGCTATCTCCTACCTTAAATTCTACTAAATTTAGTTTGTTATCGTATTGTTTTTTAGCTACCTGTTTCGCTAAATACTGATTCTTTCTCACTATTTCGTGAGCTCTCTGTATTTGAAATTTTAATACTTTATTCGGGTCTTCGGCGTTATAGACCGGACTACACTTTCTTGTTAAGTTAGTCGGCATATCTGTATCGAATCCGAATAAAGTGCGGAAAGGCGTTTGCTTGGTCGTAATGTGGGGTGTGTGGTTGTGAACGTGCATGGCTGCAGTTAACCATTGATCCCAATTCGACCCGTCTCCTTTAGCAAAACTCCGCAAGTATTCCGCTAAAGATCTGTGGCTTCTCTCTAATGAGCCATTAACTTGCGGATGATATGGTGTTATATGTAATTTCTTAATTCCTAACATTTTACAAGTATCTGAGAACAATTTCGAAATGAAATTAGTTCCGTTATCTGTAATTAAAATCCGCGGAATTCCGCAACGCGTGATTACTTCGTCATAAAAAGCCCTGGCGACAGTACTTGCTTCCGCATCTGGGATCGCTGTACATGCCATAAATTTCGAAAAATCATCCTGAAAAGTCAGAATGTACTTATTTCCGGACACAGTTTCTGGTAGAATACCGACTACCTCCATGTAAACTTTGTCGAAAGGCCGCGTTGGTGTATCTGTTAGCACCATGGGCATTTTTGTTAATTTCAAGCTTTTGTTAGCTTGGCATTTCGGACAGTTTTTTATGAATTCCTTTACTTGCTTTTGCATTCCGGCCCATCTAAATTGTTTCCGTATTCTTAAATATGTTTTCACTGCACCCTAATGTCCTCCCAGTGGTGAATTGTGAAAGTCTTTGATTACTGTTTCTATTTGTTTCGGGTCGGATAGCAATGTCCCTGTGTTATTTGTTCCGTTTCCCGGTTCCCCATCATCTTTATCAATTTCGACGATTGGTCCTTGTTGTTGCTCTTGCTGTGCTGTTTTTGCTTTCGACCGTGTTTGTACGGCTGCTATTGGTTTGTGTTTTTCCTGAGGAATTCTACTTAGTGCGTCTGCATTTAAGTTTTTCTTTCCTGGCTTATATAGAATTTCGAAGTCGTATTCCGATAATTTATGCCTAAATCTTGCCTGTCTTGAAGTCTGTTCCTTTAAATTGGCTATTCCCTTTCATGGCTGGTGGTCAGTAAAGATTTTGAAATGTCTGCCTAGGAGATATGCTCTAAAGTTCTTTGTTGGCCAAACTATCGCTAAGAATTCCTCTTCTATTGTTGAATATCTCTTTTCAGTGTCGCTCAGCGCTCGGCTAGCGAAAGCTATTGGTCTATCTCCGCCTACTTCTCCTTGAGAAAGAACCGCGCCTAACGCTTCATTACTTGCATCCGTAGTTAAAAGAAATTCTTTTGTAAAATCGGGATATGCCAAAACTGGTGGTGACGTGACTGCTTCTTTTAGTTGTTCGAATGCTTGCAGTTTCTGTCCAGATAAATTTTGCATCCTTACGTAATAATTTATTAATCGGTAGCGCTATCATAGCTGTGTTTTCAATAAATTTCCTATAATAATTTATTAGTCCAAGTAATGCTTGTATTTCTTTTCTGTTTCTCGGTACTCCGATGTTCTTTACACATTCTACCTTGTAGGGGTCTGGTAGAGCACCATTTTCCGAGCATTTGTGTCCTAAATAAACTATTTCCTTTCTCAAAAATTTGCATTTCTCTGTATTTAGTTGTTACGTGACCCCGGTTGTTGTGTCCTCTTCGGCTACGGCTTGACTAATCGCCCCAGCTAGCTCTCTTTGCAGGGCGGAGTTGCTGACCCGTCAAGCCGTCTGCAGGGGTGTAACAATAACTCATATTTAAAGCTCATATTCTCACATTTTGTTTCTCATTTCCTCTTCACCTACCCTCTGATGGCTCACCCTGTTTAACCCTATCCCTCCATGTCCTTATTCCTTCCCGCCAATTTGAATTTGGCAACACATTTTTTTTTTTTTTTTTGTTACTTTATTACAATTTATCTATTTATTAACATTCTTATCACTATTCGTCTCGTACAAATTTCTTCTTTTTGTTGCACTATATAAGCATCGCAGAGGACACGGGAATCTTCGTAATTGGAAACCCCCCTTTTTTTTTTTGTTTTTTTTTTTACTTAACCTACTCCCTGGAGGTTCCCCAATGTCCCTAAGGAGCTCCCTACAGACTGAGAGTTTTTTTTTTGCGGTGCCTCTAATCGGCGCCGTGTTCCCTTTAAATCCCTCGATCACCCTTGTCACTGCAGATACTTGCACACTTCAAAAATTATGCTGACTCGCTTTACGCAGACAATAAGAATGCGCCCCCCTTTTTTACAAGTTTTAGCAATTAATTACTTAAAAAAATTAAATAATAAAATAATAATATTATTAATAAAATGGTATTATATAATAATAAGTGTAAAAATGATATTGTAAATGTTTTATATGTAGGTATGTGTATACGTATATGTGTCTATATGTACAAAGTATTCGCTTGGATTTTCTAAACGGATCTGGACATACTAATAAGCTGTAGTTTAGTTGTGTCTTTTTTTTTCTATGTTTTATTATAAACTCATCATTTATTATAAACTCATCCGAGGGTTAATTAAGTATTGATTGGGATTAGGTATTTAATTTCGAACATGCCCAACAATAAACAAGTTAATAGGGTATTTACCTAGGATATTCCTAGCAGCATAATTCGAACACGTATCGTTCTAATACTTTACTTTCTTTAACCCCCTTTTTTTATTAAGTTACTTATGCACATATATATATTTGTGTATGTATTTTATTGCTTATCTGATTCCGGATTTTTATTTTTTTGATATGCTCAGCTGTGTCGCGCTGGTTCCCAGACTTCAATATTTTCTTCTGGATCTCTGGAGCCCACCAATCGTCCTGGTGCGTGGTTTCTTTTGTGTCCTCTTATGGCTATATATGTCCTTAAGTATGCCCTTCTAGCACTCTGGAACACTCTTTTTAGTCTCTTTTCGCTTATAATTCAAATCTTCGTTAAGGTGTATCCCACAACGCGGCTTTACTCTAGCGCGGCTCACTGATCAATCCTCTTTCGGCCTTCCGAGAATTTTCTCTACACCTCGGTGTCTTTCCCGTGCTCCTGCTGTATCTTCTGAACTCCTTTCTTTCTGCCTGCCTACTTTAATCGCTTTGCGGAACTTTTCCCATTTATTTAATTCTGCACCAATATTCCGTTGTTGCTACCCAAGTTTTATTTCTTCCCCAAGGTTCTCGAATTTTCTGTCGAACGGACATTTTTTTTCTCTTTTTACATTGTACCCCCCCCCAACAATTTCCTAATATTAAATCAAAATTTCGGTTTCGCAACCAGGGGCTCATAATCGTACAGGTAGGAAGATTTCTTGCTCCGTTTGACCGCAATTCATTCACCCTGTTTCATTCATTAATATTTCATATTTGCAACTGGCAATGCCGCTACTATGATACCATACTAGCTTACGGCAATTTGCGTGGGGGATAGTACTCTCCAAAAAAAACGCTTGTTCACAATAGCATATTAATATATTTTGGCATATGTCATTTGCAGTATAATTTTCAACCGCAACATAGTTTTAAATTATGTTCACGTAACTTCTGTAGTACTGAGCATAACTTCTCTTCGTGTTGTTTGAGATTTCTACCATAGATAACAATGTCATCTAAATAAACAAAACAGTCTATCCCTTGTAGACCTGTTAGGATATGATTCATTATCCTTTGGAATGTCGCTGGGGCACCTGTCAGCCCAAATGGCATTCGATTGAATTCGAAATGCCCAAGTCCCGTACTAAATGCCGTTTTCTCCTTGTCCCTTTCATCGACTAAAACTTGGTGATATCCACTTGCCAAATCTAGCGTTGTAAAATATCTGCTATGGCCTAATTGCTCTAAAATTTCGTCAATGCGCGGAATCGGAAAAACTTGTTTGATCGTCGCTTCATTTAGTTTTCTGTAATCTATTACGAGTCTCCATTTTTTCTCCCCGTCCTTGCCACTTTTCTTGGGCACTAGAAGTAACGGCGAGTTCCATGGTGATGTGCTATGTGTGATTATGCCATCATCTAAAAGTTTGTTCACCTGTTTATTTATTTCCTACCTATGTATTTGAAGTAATCTGTATTGTTTTCTGTTTATGGGCGGCTGATCTGCGCCTGTTGGAATTTCGTGTTTTAATACGCTTGTAAACGAAAGTTCGTCTCCTTCTAGTAGGAAGACGTCATGAAATGATTTTACCACTTCTTCTATGGAATGCTTTTCCTCTATATTTAAATTTTCATTTAACTCAATTTCATTGAGCAATTCATTTATTCTCCTTTTGGCATCTATTCTGCCTATACTATTAATTGACGTAGTACTTTGTATTGTGTACTCGTCAGAAGTTGTAAATTTTGGCTCAAATTCGCTGCTTATCTCGTAATCATACTCTGTTGTATTTAATACCGGAGCATAAACCGTATTATTTTTCACATTTACTAATGTGTCTGCTATATAGATTCCTGGGTCTATTTCTTCTTGATGAATGACAACATTATTTAATTTTGTACATAGTTTCAAGGGTACTATCGTAATTGTTCTTGCATTTACTGGTATGTAATATTGTTTATTTTTCTCTTCTATATGCTCGATCGTTTTTATGGGTAATTCCAAAATAACCTCTTTCCTTTCATTGAAGAGTGTTAAAATCTTCTCCATTGTATTTATATTGGATTTGTTCCACAAATTATCCCTTCCTAGTATGCCGTCTGCCGGTACTCCTTGTTTAAGTGACACAACGTGTAGCGTTAAACGTAAGGACTGTACCTCCTTGTGGCATATAGTAGTCGATCCTTCTGTGGTCACAATACCTCCAAATGCTCCGCCTAAGTCTTTCCTATTGTGTATCTCTCATCGCACTTTTCTTTATCAGGCTTGTATCTGCTCCTGTATCTACCAGTAAAATGAGTTTTCCATTTATAGCCTCTACGCAAGGTAATTCGATGAACACGTCATTTAACTGGGTTTGACTGCAGTTGGATACTCCTGTTTCTGTATTTCTATTATTATTTTCTAACTTATTCATTGAGCACGGTATTTTTGGATTTAAATCTTGGGTTTTCTCTCTCAACTTAACCAAACCTATGATTTCTCTCCGTTACATTGGTTTTATTATTTTTACCGGCATTCTTCAACTTGCTATTAATTTCTCAGTCTCTTGAAGTTGGTAACGTTTCAACTATCACTTCCGATGTCGGACTTACGGTTACCACTTTATTTTTTAAAGTTGGTAACGTATCCACAACCGGTTCGGATGTATGAATTACTGCTACTCCTTCATTTGGCCTTAAGTTACTAATATTTTTGGGTTCCCAGATTATTGGCCTGTTCTGGGCCCTTGATAGTTTCCCGGACGATTACTTTGCAACGTTTCCCAATTTCTTTTTGCCTCGCAATTTTTTATCATATGACCTGGTCTATTGCACCAATGACATATCGTTTGGCTCACTCTGTTTGGCGGGTTCATAGGAGTCTGATTCCTTTGCAAACCGTTGACTGTGTTCGGATTAATGTTTATTGCCCTTGTTTGGTTCCCGTTCTGTTGAAATTGGTTTTGATTCCCATTTTGTTGGGGTTGTTTAGGTAGCCAGTTTGGTTGTGATTGATTCGGTAGCCAATTTTGCTGTGGTGGATTCCATCGCTGGTTTCCTTCAGGTTGATAATTGGGCCCTTGATATGTGTTCCTTGCCACATTCTTCTGGCTTCCTTTTTGGTCGCACCTCCAGGTTGCCTCGTGTCCATATTTTTAACACTTCTGGCAATATGGCGTGTTTTTGCGCGTTAAACAATCCTCTCTGGTATGCCCTCGCTTATTGCAAAATGAGCAGATTATTCTCTCTGTAGCTCCTTGTGGAGGATTTTGTGTCCTAGTTGGTTGCCGAACCATTCTATCTCCTGTAGCTCTGCCCTGGCTTCCCCGTTGAATCTGCTCTTGCTGGTTATGCATGGTGGCACCAAAACGCGTATTCATATTAATGTTCAAGGGGTCTGTTTGGAAAGAGCTACTGTGTATGGTGCCGAGTGCCTCTACGTCCAATTCTACCATTTGTTCAATGGTTTTCTTCGTCACATTGAGCATATATATTCTCAATGCGGCGTCCTTTAATCCTGTTTTAAATGCTTTCTCTACGACCCTTTCCAGCATACTTAATAGTGCCCTATCTCCATCTCCGTTTTAATCCGTTCGAACTATCTCTATAGCCTGTGTTCTTAGCGCGTTTAGGCGTCTTGCAAACTGTCTTATATCTTCATTAAGCACTTTGCTACAATTTTGGATACTCTTAATGACTGTATCTATGGTGATTTTAGGTAAATATGCCCTTTTTATTGTGAGGTAGAATTCCTCGAGGCTATTGAAGCGTTCTGACCTCACCAAATCATAGGCATCCCCATGCAACCTCTGCTTAATCAGTAGTCTATGTAGTCCTGACTATTGTTTGTACCTACTTCCCTTGTGGCTAATTCGAACCCTTGTATAAATTTGTAGACTTCGCCGCGTAAGTCTGGTGACTGTGTGCCCGAAAAGAGCGGTACCAGCCTATTCATAATCTTGGCTATCTCACCTATACCCATCTTATGTATGTTATCTGTCGTCTTAAGTTGTTTAAACGACCTTCCGTTGTAATCTTCCGCAATAACTGCGGACGGAGTAGCTTCCTTATGATTAAGCGTCTGATCGTTAGCTAATTCTATTTCTTGTTGTAGCCGTCTGTTTTCCTCTTTCAATTCTTGGATTCTTTTGTGCGCTTCTTCTAAAGAACTACAGTCTTCTCTAGATTTCTGTGGAAATCCCTGTTCTAGCGTTCTATTCAACGTTTCTTCAGTTATTCCCTTTTTCTCTAATAGTTCCCTTAGTTTTATGTTCTCGCCCTCTACGTTCCTTAGTATAGCCTCCTGAAATACTTTATCTACTAAGTAATTATCATACCTATTCTTCAGTGCATTAAATTCTGATTCCCATGTCTTGGAATCTTCTGTCTTATTCTGTATTATCTGGTTTAGGAATGTAAGCAATTCCTCTACTACTGCGTCTGCTCTTTCTACACTTGTAAGGTCTCCTAGCTCCCCTACTCTAGACTTTATCAACTCTAAGTTCTCTTTGTTGCCTACAGTCCCTTTTAAAATTGCCCAATATTTAGATATAAACTCCCCCAACTGGCGTTTCAGTTCTTTATGAGTCCTATCTAATTCTAAGTAACCTTGCTCCTTTAATGACTCGGCCATTAATTAAACGAACGACATATAGTTTAATGGTTTTTATTTTATTAATATGTACATATGCTTGTATCTGTAAATCTTTCCCAATGTTCCGTACTTAAATTTCTATTAAAGCGATTACTTAGCGCCACCAATTATCGTTTAATCGTTTCATTAAACGTTTAATTCTTAATATTACTCGTAGTACTTTGGAATGAGAAACCATTAAAATTCTTAGTATGAAGTTTCAACTTCCTTAACCTGTTTAGATTTCATGTTCGCCTCGTTTACCGAGCGTGCAGTAAACATTCGCTGTACATCTGTTTATTCGTCTGTACGTTAACGTCCGCTGCTGCTTTGTTTGAAGCAGAGCCAAAGCGTCAAAATTTTCGTGACTGCGCTATTCTGCTTTCTTTCAAGCAGAGACGAAGCGTCAAAATTTTCGTGACTGCACTAAGGTAATTTAAGACCTCACAGAATGGAACGAACGACCTGCCTCTATTTTTCAGCGGCCAACAAAACTGCAACGTTTGCCATCTCGGATTCGGACGATTAACGTAGTGAGCTCGCTCGACTTATTTTTTGTTAATTGCTTGCTATCCTTAATTGTTTTCATCAGCAAGCAATTATAATTGCTTGTTATTTGAAACAACAAATCTAACTTTGCTTTGATTCTCCAACCGATATGAAGTCTCTAAGCGCATTACTTTAAATGTTAACTTTTAATTTTGGTTTTTAAAATAACCAAAATAACTCCTTTTTAATGTTTTAATTTATGGTAATTCCGATTATTACCCTTTTTTGAAATTTCATCCATTTGCGAATGTATGACGTATTATTTAGTAAAAAAAATTTTGCGACTTGAACTCGAATAAAATGAATTATCAATTAATCAACTTAAAATGTGCGACTTTGAAATCAACTACATTGAATGTTAAAATTTATTCAACAGTGTATTAGAAGTCACACGTCTAAGACACACCCGTAAACGATACAACGAAACTTAAAACTTAAAACTAACCCATACGCGTTGTATTTTAGTCTGGATTGGTTTCCTGCTTTTAACCATTTGTGTTCCTCATTTGAATTTTACCACGTTAAATAGAATTTATTTAAGTTAGTAAAATCACTCTGATTTTCGCACAATTTGTTAATTACAGTACCCAATATCGTAAATTAAAAAAAAATCGCAAAAATTCGTCATTAGTTAATGTTGGCGACGTTATGTCGTTGCTGTTGATTACTGGCATTAACGAAAGATAACTAGCACATGAACCAGTACCTTTCACCAGGATGTATGCTGATTTGTTGGCATTCGGAACTTGAACCGACTGCCAACGCTGAAAATTAATGTAAAGGTTGTTAAATAAATTAACAACTTAATTAGTATTTATTCACTCTTTATTTATAAAATCTTTGGCTTGGCCGGCAGAGTATGCCATCGGCCTCAGCTAAGACTTTTTTTTATTTTTTATAGAGTTATAACGCCGGCAGATTATTGCCATTGGCTTAAGAACGATTAGTAAATTTATTATAGTGCATAAAAATCTTAGTTCAATATATTTTAACTATATTGTAATTTAAATTATTGTAATTCTATATATCCTTACTATATATATATATATATCCTTATTTCCTTATATACATCCTTAATATCCTTTTCACCTTCTCCTTCTTTTTCTAAGCTACTCTACTTATTTCACTTCTTTAATTTATGTTAAGCTACTACTTTTATTTTTAATTTATTTGTCACTGCTATATTTCACTTTTTAATTTATTCCTAAAATTATTATTTTACTTTTAAAACTATCCTCGCAACTTCATCTCTACTCATTGTTTCACTTTCTTCCAAAGTGACTGTTTTTCACTGTCACATATAACTTCCTAACTGCTTCAATTCCTTATTATATTATATTATATTTTATTTTTACTCACTCTATTCCTTATCGAGCGATCCTCGGCTCGAAAATACCGGCTGCGCCAATTTGTTGTAGTATGCTAAGGGTGGTCTTCTTCTGGTTCAGTTGTCCTCGGGACAACCAGTAAAACTCCTTGTGTAGTATTTTGATTTGATCTCTATTTTATTTATATTTAACCGTTCACTTTTCGGGTTTTTCCTGCTTACAACTTTAACACGTATCTTACAACTAAAAACGCGACTCTATACGCGTGCAAACAAAACGACGACCTCGTCGTTCCGATATAATTCTAAGACTGCCGTTCGAATCTTTTTCTGGTTTCCACTCTGGCTTGATCGACGCACCCGTCGACCGCGCCAAGGTGGGTCGGTGTTGGCGCGTGTCGCAATTTCCATTATGTCGCAATTTTATTGATTTCGCAATATCAATGTCGGCAGAATTAAATCGTTCCCAATTTAATTCTTCCGCGCTTGGTTTTGGATCTTTTTTATTATTTCCTCCAAACAAGCGTTTTATGGTCACTGCAAAGAGCTATGATTTTTATGGTTTGGAAACTCGCTACCGAGCGCTAGCTTCCACGATCCATACCAATGCAAACGCTCTGGTTGCTGACTCGACTCGCCAAAGCTTGACTAAAGCTTTTGGCTACCAAGCAAAGTGGTTGCTGGTTTGGCTTTCAAAAATATAAAGTAGAAAGCTTGACTGGAAATTGCGATCGCGACACACAACAGTGTTAACTTCGGCCTGGCCGAAGTTCCTATACCCGACACACGTTTACTTAAAAAATAGGCGTGGCAATGGTCTAATTTTTTTCCTTTTCAATCTTAAATAGCCTGTGTTGACAGCATATTCGTACCAAATTTTTTGAAAATATCTCTATTCCTTATCCTGTAATCGATTTTATTTAATTAGTGGGCGGACCACGCCTAGTTGTGGTAGTCTGTTTTAGTCAGAGACAGTGAAATTTCAACCGCAAATTCATTCTACAAGTTGAGAAATTGAGCTATAAGCATGGATCATTTTATACTCACTATAAAAAGTAGGCGTGATAATGGTCCGATTTTACCCATTTTCAATACCAATGAGTTTCTAATGATAGATGTTAAGTTCGACAACTTAATTATTCTTTCCCGCGATACGCTGCATATTTGAGCCTCATGTTTCAAATTTTTACATTTCTCAATTCGCACAATTGCTTCGTAGCTAAGATTGCTCGCAAGCAATTTGGCTGGAGTTGCGATTTTTGCTAATTCTCGCTGCTGCTTCGCGGCTCATATTGCTCACAAGCAGGATGGCGGGAATTTGCATTCTTGCTAGTTCTCGCGACTGCTTCATGGCTCATTTTGCTCGCGAACAGTTCAGCAATTATTTTGACATCTTCATTCTAACTAACACTAGTACTAACACTGCAATACTGTATATATGTAATTTATTAGTATTGTAAGTCTGTATAATGTCTACTCATAGGTATTAAAATGATATAAAACAAATTTCCATTTTTAAAATAAAGTAATAATCATTCAGCATTCGTGGTGTACACAACTTATTGCAGTAGTTCTGGTTGAAGTGCCAGGATTACACCAAAGGAGAACACATTTCTCCTTTAGATCAAAGTGGGTAAACGCATCCATTAAAATTGGCGACCGTGACAGGACACTCGTAGTCCAAATCAAAGGCATCAGTAGCATCAAGGATTCGGCGGACATCGTCGGCAGCATCAACAGCGGCGACAATTGTCAGCAGTTCATCCCTACATCAGCCACAGAGTGGGCAGTATTAGCAGCGGCGATAATTGCTAAGGACACGCATCAATTTAGCACTGCATCAGCAGGCAAAAATAGTATCATCATCATCATCTGCAACAGCAGAACAATTTTTGGACACCATATCAAACTATACAGGCTACCGCTAAAATGCAGGAGCTTACAGTTAAACAACATGACATTGGGTCATCAATTCAGAACATGCTGAGTAACATAAAAAAGGACTCGAAATCCAGGAAAACTCAGCAATACGCTGAAGAACGGTTACAACGATTTGGGGCTCTATGGAAAAAATTCTGCACGCAGCACGACGAAATCTTACAATTGCCTGATGTAGACAAGGAACATTACTATTTCCAGAAAAAGTACTTCCAGCAAAAGAACGATGCCATGCAACACTTGTCACAACACTCAACGCCATACTAGAAGAAGCTAAACGGGCAGCTAACTCAGATGAATTATCCATCTTGAACAATCAAATGTCTCTGATAAGGGCTCTAACTCGAATGATAAACGACATAGAAGCTGATGCTGCTGTTTCTCATTCATCCACATACTATGGTCTGAAGGCGCAAGTATTAGAAAGGTATCAACAGCAGTTAATTGACAACAATTCTGTTTTGATGGCATCCAAGTCAATGATAGAAAACAAAGACTACTGAGCAGAGACGTTTTACGATATGGATTTTTAGATCCAAAATACCATCATTTCTTTAAGACTGTGTCCAGCCTCGCCTAGAAAACCATGCCACACAAACCAGAACCACAACAATTTTCACCAGTCCAGTTACCAAAAATTCTTCTTTCAATTTTTTATGGAAACTATTTAAAATGGGTTTAGTTCCGTGATATGTACGTCCAATTGATTCATCAGCAGCCAATTAGTAACATACAAAAAATGTTCTACTTAATAACAAATCTAACTGGTGAGCCAAAGAGTCTGATTAAACATTTATCAGCATCTGGAGCAAACTATGACATCGCCTGGAATATCCTTATGGATCGATACAACAACAAAAAAGTGCTAGTAACAGTTTACTTAACAAATTACTTGCACAACAAAGTATCACAACTGAATCAGCAGCTGCATTAAAGTCATTTCACGATACGACAAAGGAATGTATTCTTGGATTGAAGGCTCAAGGTTTACCTACAGATGCTTGGGATGCTCTCATAGTTCACCTTTTAATCAAAAAGTTAGATCGATCAACCCATACTGCTATGGAACAATCAGAGCACTTCAAATCTCAAGAGCTACACACTCTAAAATCAGTTCTGGAGTTTTTGGAAAGCAGATTCCGTTCATTTGAGGCGTTGAGCAAACCAACATCAAGAAATGAAGCATCGAATCATCGACGCAACGTATTGACATTGACCATCCATTATTTGCATGTTCAGCATTTAAAGATAAATCGGTAAGCCAAAAATACGATTTACTCGGTGTCAACTGGAAGCAGTTCCAACCTACAGCGGATACACCTCATAACACAGTCTGAATTGATCGATTGGGTTAAAGATCTGAATCTAAACAAAGAAGAGGCAGAATCGCGACTGCAACAATTCGGATACTTAGCATCTGCTCTAAACGTTACTTACTACAGACATCGAAGCAAGTCATACGAAAAATATTTTACTGTAGATGAAGGAATATGTTATTGCCTGGATATAAAGGGACTCTTAATGAGCTCAATGAAGTTTAGGATCCACATGAATGGTGCTTATTCGTCAACGGAAGCAAATACAGCTTGAGTTGCTGGAGTTTGAGTAAATAAGTGAAGAAGCACAAATAAAAATCATTTTTATTTTAAAAAGTATTTATTTATAAGAATTAAAATTGTTTAGGCTCGAGGTCAATTTGAAAACATTACGTTTTCTGCATATAGAATATGCATATAAAACAACAAGTCTTGTTGTATTTATTTTTTTTTTTTCAAAAAAAAACAACAACAACTTTATTTGCCTCAAACTGGCTGATCGGATAGCTATTTCGAAAGTTGCCAAAGTTTCTCATCAGCGATCTTGTTTGATGTGTTTTCTTATATGCAACTGCCGCTATATGAGTCCAACGTTGGACAACATTGTTGTGAATTACAACGTTGTTAGGAAACTCAGAAGCAGACCATTGCAAACACAACTCTAGTTTTTGTCAAAATTTGTTGTTTCGTTTTTTGTTGTATATATTAGACCGGTCCTTATTTGTATGGACAAATTTATTTTCTCGAATATATGTTACGGCAAGCGCTAAAAATATTCGTTTTAGTCTCACAAAGCATAAAAAAAAATTTAACAACGATTGGATAATTTTTAGCCGTGCCCCAAGCACCTTTTTGTTTTTATTATGAGAAATAAGGCAAAAAAAAATATATTTTTTTATTTTATTTGCATTTATTTGAAAAGTAAGAATAAACTGAAATATTTTTATTAATTACATACTCATAGTAACATTAATATTATTTTAATTTAATAGTGAAGTCTTTTTAAAAGTGGGATAATTCATGTTATATTCTTTAACCACTTGAAAAAGGAATTGTTTCTCCTCTTCATTGTGGGTTAATTTATTATTATAATCTGTAATGAATTTGGCGCCTCTTTCAGCTGCATCATTTACTACAGATAAGTTTTTACAAATTTGTGATCCCTGAGCGTAGTCAAATCTTTCATTCCAATCCGACGGATCGACTTGCAAAAATTCTTTTGAAATTTCTAAGCGATCAAAGAACGCGTGTGTATTGGAATTTACAAAATCGCTTAAATCTTTTTGCGCAAATGTGTCGATATTTGTTGGATTAGTTATTATTCGCTTGCATTTTTCTGTATTTGCTTTAACATTAATTGCCTGAACCATTTTTTTTTTAATTGCAACACTTACATTAGGATCGAAGAATGAAAGACCGACTGCTTCTTCCGACAAATACCACAAATGATTGCTTATTTTATGTAGCAAAGCAAGAGCTATATCCATTTCAGGATAAGCTATAATATTTTTAATTAAATTTAGGTCTTGATTTGGTGCTTCAATTGCTTTAGTGCATCCAAACCAGGCTTTTACATAAATACGAACTATAAACAGACAGACACTACGTATACCGTTTAGCGCTTGTTTGGTCATATTGAATTCATTACGAAACAAATACATTTTAAGTGCATAAATAGATTTTGACATCCATCGAGCATGAGAAGTTGCACCAGGTATACGAAAGGTGTTAAAATTCGGCACCGTACCACCAAGAAAACTGACAACTAATTGTAATAATTCTTTGTAGTCGCGTCTGCTATGAGCTTGTTTTAAGTTATCTAGGCAGTAATTTAAAATTGTTCCACGTTCTTCAGCTGTCAATACTGTAATAATGTGTTCATCTTCTAAACAACTCTTATAATTTAATTTGTCAATATTATTCCAGTATTTGCTAAAGCGATTAAAAATGAGCACTTCTGGACCGGCTGTAGTAGCCACTCTAATTTCAAACACTTTACGGATCAACAACTCGTAAATATGGTGTCTGCAGGGAAAATATATTCAAGCAGAGCAGCAGCACCGTTTTGTGCTCCTGTATTATGAGCAGTTGTGCCGAAGCAGATAATTTCAACTCGATCAAGCATTTCATATTCTTTTATTGAATTAAACACGGCATCTGATATTTCTTTTCCACTCGAAGATTTTAACTTTGGAATGCCAAGTAGTTTATCGATACCTTGAGATGAGACTATGATTGGCAAGCGATCAACTTTTTCCCTGCCACTAATTTCTGGTAACATTGTACCATCCCAATGCAAAACAAAACTACGTGGAATCTGGAAAAAAAACTCAAGTTTCTTAATTTATACTCAAAACATAAAAAAAGAAGCATAGGGAAAAACACAAACACATTACAGTACTTACATCAAAGTTTGCTGAAATGTTTTGTGCTGTTGTTGCACGATGTTTCTGACGCATTCGACAAATTGATGAACGATTTAGTATAAGATCTTCGATATCATAGCCCAACGCGTCAGCAGTTGCACTTAGGATATGAACTGCAGCACCATCAGTGATTTTCCACTTATCCAAAGTTGAAAGCAGTCTTGGTGTAAACAAATTTGTTTTACCTCTGGATATACCTGATATACCTGGATATGCATTTCCTGCTGATGTTGATGCTACAACTTCAATATCGTTTTCGTCGTCAATGTCAATCATACCAGTTTTACAACAATAATTCTGATTTGCTTAAAAGATATAATTCTTAATTGTATACCTCTTTGAGTATGTTGTTCATATAACTCTTTTCGTTCATCTTCTTTTATTCGACGCTGGTTTTCTTGTTCTTTCTGGACTGCCTTTCGCTTTTCTTTCTGCATGACAATTCTATCCGTTCCTAGCATACAACCTGGTCTTCCTTTTTCTCGTTGCTTTTTTAAGAACTCTTTGTCTTCTTGTATTTTAATTAATTCTATCGCGTTTGCGTGTGCGATATCGAATAAATCATGTAATTTATCTTGAAATTCAGTTTCTTTCCTGTTTTGACATTCTGTTTTTCGACCATGATGCTTTGTAATATCTCTCCACTCGTTGTATAATTTTTCCAGCTTCTCAATGCAGTGTTTTTCATGGTGTGTTGGAATTCGTGCTTTTTGCCAAAACGTACTAACCTCAGCAACAACTAATTTAGAACTTTCTCTTAAATTTAAACCAACTATTCTTAAATTATAAAATAAAACTTGTAGCACTTGTTTTCTTCCTGGTAATTTAGCTCCAGTAATTTGGTGGTCAATTACGCCAATTAACATAATATCATCATCCGATCGAAATCTTTTGGTTGTCATCGCTTTGGATTTTTAATTTTAAAATTTATTTGTTCAATTTTTTAAAGGTAATCTTTTGGACAATATTCTTTTAAATTTTTTTGTTTGAACTTCACGATTTCACTAAATTCGTCGATCTCCACGTGTGAAAGTTGCAATACAAAATGATTTATTTATGCGAATTTTCGTCAGACGTACACAACAACAACACAGTACTGGGCCGCCACAAAAAAAGAGAGAGTGTGTGTCACATTTGCCAAACGCACACACACACATTTCAATAAGTACTTACCAACAGGGCTGCCAGATACATTTCAAGAAAAACCGGGGAAAAACATTTCAATGTTGGCGGGGGCACGGCTAAAAAATGTTCCAATCAAGCTAAAATTTTTTTTGTGTATTTTTAGGATCAAATAAAATGGTTTTAGCGCTTGCCGTCATTCGAATTCGAAAAAAAAGAAATAAGGACCGGTCTAGTATATATGTAGTATTTATTTATCTTTATTTCCAAAATTTTATATTTTTTGGTGAGTGACGATCAATTGCCACAATATTTGTAAATTTTTCCTAAAAGCACAAAATTTACTTTAACGCGCACCAAAAAACCATTTCTGTGCAGATTTTTTATTCAAAGAGTATTTTTGATCTAAAACTAAGCTTCAATTAAAGCAAAACAAAATCGAAGTTACTTTTAAAAAAAATACAAATTCGATATTCATGGATGCAACAGGCGGAATAGTGCGCAAAACAGAAAAAGATACGAAAAGGCTTTTTTGTATAGTATTATCATTTATGTCAAAGATATTGACAAAAATTACGCAGGTATTTTGTTTCCCGTTACAGAAGCTTTTCTATGTCGCCGGTAGAAAAAAGCTTAGTTATAGATGAAAGCTTCGTCAGCATGATTGCTTTCATAAGGGTTTTCAAGGTGAAATAAAAATGTCCTCCACAAGAAGTTATTTAGCATCGTGTTTCGAATTAGGCGAATTAGGTTGACAACAAATCAACTGTCCGCTCACGGAGTGCTACCGTTCTGAAAAATCTGCTATTCACTTAATAATTCAATAGAATATGTTCAAAATCTTTATAGACACCTTTTTTTAACAAATTACTTCGTAACTTAATGATTTGTCGATTGCCGATTGTGTCTGTTGGAGATACCAACTAACCGCAGGGAAAAAAGATAGCAAAGGTATTTTTGAAACTGTTGTGTTTAAATATTGTAAATATTTTTTATTTTAAGATGAAATAAAACCGAATCAAAGTTTTTTTTGCCATAATGGCATTTATTTATGCTTAAATTACATGTTTGCAACCATATTTACACAAAATAAAACAGAATATATAACACAAATTATTATATTATATATATTTTATATACATAGTATCCCCGTAACAAAACTGATCTTATTAGAATCCTCGTTGGAAACAACGTATACGTATTTATTTATGAGAACGGGAATCAAAGAAGGTCAATAAACCCTACTCCTAATACATTTAATGCCTTGCAGAAGAATCAGACTCCTATGAACCCACCGAACGGAGCGAACCAAACGATATGTCATTGGTGCAACAGACCAGGACACAGTAGCAAACTGTGCAGCTAAACAAAGTTGGGAAACTCTACAGAATAACCAGCAGGGAAACCGGCAAGAGCCCAGACAAGACATCTGGGAACCCAACAAGAATAGAAATTTAAGGCCAAATGAAGCAGTAACCATACGTCCGACATCGGAAGCAATTGTGGATACGTTACCAACTTCAAAAATGCTAAAACCTAAAAGAGACAAAAATATTAGGTACAATAATAAGAAAAGAAAAGTTGTAGAACAAAATGATAAAGTAAATGAAACAGTTAATAAATGAACCCATAAAGCAAGGAAATTGGAGCAGAGCTTTTAATTATCGTGTTGCTAACTACACAGTTAGCATGTACATCGATTGTAAAAACAATGTTTCTCGATTTTCAAATTTATAAAGCAAGGAGCACTAGTCTTAATATAGCAGAATATATTACAGATATAGCAGCACTTGCAAGTAAAATGAAATCAAAAATGGCAGCAAAATTTAAAATTTTCATTTCAAGTCTAAAGAAACAAAACATGAAAACAATACGTTCGTGGTTAACGTATAATTTAAATAATGTTAATAAAAATACCATAAAGGAAGTATCTAACTGAAATTCAGCCACGTTAAGTGATGTGTTCATTGAACTGCCTTTTGTAGAGGCGAGAAATGGAAAACTCTCTTTCCTCCTGTAGTAGATATTTTTCTACGTTAGACTTGGCAAGTGGGTACCACCAAGTCCTAATGGATAATGCAGACAAGGAAAAGACCGCATTTAGTTCAGCTTTAGGACATTTTGAGTTCAACCGAATGCCCTTCGGCTTGACCGGCGCCCCAGCAATGTTTCAACGTCTAATGAACCATATTCTGACAGGACTTCAGGGTATGGATTGTTTCGTTTATTTAGACGACATAGTCGTATATGCAACCAACCTGGGACAGCATGAAGAAAGGTTAACTAAGGTTTTCCAGGTCATTAGGGAAAATAACTTAAAGTTAAACATTAGCAAGTGCCAATTTATACTACGAGAAGTCGTATATTTAGGGCACAAGTGTTCAGAACATGGAGCACTTCCTAGCAAAGGAAGTGTATGGACTCTAGCAAAGTGGAGTGCGTCCAAATCATTCTAGGCCTTGTGAATTATTACAGAAAATTTATACCGGGAACAGCAAAAATAGCCCTTCCCATTAACAAATTGTTAAGAAAAGACGCAAAGTTCGTCTGGACAGAAGGCTGCCAGAGAGCGTTTGAACAGTTAAAGGAATCAATCATGTCACCACCAGTGTTGGCATATCCAGATTTCTCGAAAGAGTTTCTTTTAACTACCGACGCAAGTAATGAAGCGTTAGGCGCGGTTCTTTCTCAAGGAAACGAAGGCGAGGATAGGCCAATAGCTTTCGCTAGCCGAGCGCTGAGCAACACAGAACAAAGATATTCAATGATAGAAAAAATTTTTAGCAATAGTTTGGGCCACAAAAAACTTTAGATCATATCTCTTAGGCAGACATTTTAAAATGTTAACTGATCACCAGCCGTTAAAGGGAATATCCAATTTAAAGGATCAAACTTCAAGACATTCAGACACAAGTTGTCAGAGTATGACTTCGAAATCATATATAAGCTAGGAAGGAAAAACTTAAATGCAGACTCGTTAAGTAGAATTCCTCAGGAAACACACAAAACAATAGCAGCCGTACAAACACGGTCGAAAGCAAAAACAGCTCAGCAAGATCAACAACAAGGAACGACCGTAGAAATCGATAAAGATAATGAGGAACCGGGAAACGGAACAAATAACACAGCAACATTGCTATCCGACCCGAAACAAATAGAAACAGTGATTAAAGACTTTCATAATTCACCACTGGGAGGACATTAGGGTGCAGTGAAAACATATTTAAGAATACGGAAACAATGGCATAGAATGCAAAGACAAGTGAAAGAATTCGTCAAAAACTGTTCAAAGTGCCAAGCTAACAAAAGCTCGAAATTAACGAAAATGCCCATGGTGCTAACAGATACACCAACGAGGCCATTTGACAAAGTTTACATGGATATAGTAGGTATTCTACCAGAAACTGTGTCTGGTAATAAGTACATTTTAACGTTCCAAGATGATTTTTCAAAATTTATGGCATGTACAGCTATCCTAAACGCGGAAGCAAATACTGTTGCCAGAGCTTTTTATGACGAAGTAATCACGCGCTATGGAATTCCAAGAATTTTAGTCACCGACAATGGAACAAATTTCATTTCAAAACTATTCTCGGATACTTCTAAATTATTGGGTATTAAAAAATTACACATAACCCCATACCATCCGCAAGCTAATGGCTCATTAGAAAGAAGGCACAGACCTTTAGCAGAATACTTGCGTAGTTTTGCAAAAGAAGACGGTTCAAATTGGGATCAATGGTTAACTGCAGCGATGCTCGTTCACAACCACACACCCCACATTACGACTAAGCAAACACCTTTCCGTACTTTATTAGGATTTGATATAGAGATGCCGACTAACTTAACAAGAAAGTGTCTGGTGTGAAAGTGTGTGAAAGTCTGGTCTATAACGCCGAAGACCCGAATAAAGTTTTGAAATTCCAGATACAAAGAGCTCACGAAATAGTGAGAAAAAATCAGGAAAATTTCAGTACAATTACAAATAATAATGTTAACATATACATATGAATAAAAGTGTGAATGGAATGTTATATTTTTAACAATTTAACAATTTATTTATATAATTCAGTCACGCACACTAAGACTTAATCTTTTATAGTGCCTCTACGAAATATGACATATGTACATTTATCAATTATATTAAATTGAGTAGTACATTGAATGAAAAGTAAAAGATAGTAACACATCGAAGAAATAGTCAAGAAAGAACCAAGAATAAAGAAGGAGACCAAAAACATATTACAAATAGAAGAGAATAAGAAAAATAAGCTAAGAAGAGTATTAAGCTGAGCACTCAATAAACACCTGAGAAATGTGCAACAACAGCATGTCTGAAACGGCCACTCCGCACAATCCGTCTCAAGGACAGCGGTAATGAGTTAAAAAGTCTGATGGTGCTAATGAAGAAAAATCGACTGCTGTTGAGGTATTTGTATCTCGGAACTATGAAATTTATAGCTCTTGCAGATCGGAATTGCATAAGTTTATCATACAGGTACGGAGGGTTTTGGGTGTAAATAAGTCTGTGTAGAAACTTAATGTTCAAAATATTTAAGTATTCTGCCAATCCACAACCTGCCAATCCATACCTTTACTTACTGCAGAAATAGGGTCTGTACGACAGACTAAATAAACATAGATGACAATAAACAACACAAAAGAATGTTATGTATGGCATAACCAATTGTTTGACCAGTCTGCGTCTGGTCTCTAAAGGAGTATAGATCGCAGAGGTACGCAGGCACCTCAGTATGCCATAAATTTTACCAACTGAACTATTCACATGGTCAATACAAGTTAAATTGGAATTCAATATAAATCCAAGGTTTTTAAACTTATTTACGAAATTCAGCCTAGTGGATCCAATAAACAGAGGAGGGACTTCATCAAGTTCAGTATTCTTCCTCATAATGCGCAAAATTTTAGTCTTGGAGGGGTTGATGCCTAGTAAATTGGCAGAGGCCCAATCACTCAGTGAGGATAAGTCAGAGTTCAATCTGAAGCACAGGTCTTCAATGAGATTTAAGGACCTAGACAAGTAGATTTGGATATCGTCAGCATAAGCATGTATGGAGGCATACTCACAGGCTGAGAAGATATAATTAATAAAGATAGAAAACAATAAGGGCCCCAAAACTGACCCCTGGGGGACTCCCATATTGACCACTTTAAAAGAAGAGCATTTACTTCCGATTTTCACACACTGGACCCTACCCCCAAGATAACTTTCCAGTAACACTACTACTTAATGTCAATATCTTCATCTCAGCACATGAAGCTTCGACTGCCGCAACTCTCTCAATCACACTCCTAAGCGCAGATTTAATGTTAGTCAGTTCAGCCGATACTTCGCTAATCCTCTGCAGAACTCACCCCTCAGATGCCGTAAGAGCACTGGTCATTTGTTCAATTACAATAAAAGTAACTTACAAATTTAATTTAATTGTAATTTAGAAACAAAAGATGCACATTTGAAACCGAAATTAATGAAAAATGAAAGGGTTTAAGAAAATAAAAGAAATAATAAATTAAAAGAAAAAAAAAAGAGAGAACCTATATATAATTATATTATAATAAAATGGAAAAGGTACATAAAACCTTACATAGAAGGTTGCATATTAAAATACTTGTAGGAATTTTCATTTAAATACTTTCGAACATAATACTTTTAATTAATAGCATAACAAATAATATTCAACAAGAATAATAATTTAAAAATAATGTGATAATTAAAAATATTCAAGTGATTACATACACATTAGAAATCATGCACGTACACCCACGAGAGCAGCAGAAGAGACGCACTCCTATTTCAACACCACGCCACAACACGGCGACGAAATAGCGCCCAACCAACTCGAAGAGGGAAGGGTAGCTGTACCAAACAGCTGATCAAGTTAACAATGACATCCAGCAACAATCTGAAACCTAAAAAACAGCCTTCAAACCACTATAACAACATAACCAGATGGTGGTCCCGAGAAGAAAATTCATCAGAAGATACAACTCGTTTGTCGCTGAACAGCAAAAAAATCGTGATGGCAGCCTAGCAGCATATCCACCCACGACAGCTTTAAGCCCTGCGAGTGGATTGCATGCTGCCGCGATTACAACTCTACGTTCAGGCAAAGGTTGCCTAAGACAACACCACCAAGTAAACGAACGAAGAGCACACACAAGTTCGACAGTACAATCTACTGCGACCTATTCATCTGTAATACAGTGATAACTATTATAGCAACAATAGTTTTTTTTTTTAGTTATAACATCAGCATTAACAAAGACCAAATTACGGCCAGGGAGAAGTTTAAAGATAAAACATAAACATCACATCAGTTGAGAAAAGGGCAAGAATACCGATTCTTACCTTACTTTACAAATGAGAATTCAGGCCGGAATCGCATCTTCAACCATCAACCCCATACTACGAAAAACAACATGTGATGAACATCAATACAATTGAAATAGAAAATTAACAGCGCACAGTGGACTATCGCTTAGGAACCGCGGCCAAAAGTCCAAAAAGTCGCTCCGAGTTTTTGAAAAATTTGGTATGCAATTTTGTTTATAATAGTTCAATACCTAATGAGCCAAAATATCTCGGTCGGAAACCTTCGTGAATACTTTTGGTGGGCGATCAAATATGAACCTTTTTCCATTCTGTAAAAAGTTGTATTATTTCAGTTTTTTGCCAAAATTCAAATAACTATATCTCAAAAAGCAGTCAACATAACTCAATGAATTAAGTAGTTTCTGAAAGGCCATTTAATTATCTATAGGCAAAATATAACAACAACTTTGTGCCTTGAATCTAAGTATTTTTCGGTAATTTTTTAAAAATTTGAAAAAAACGTTAATTTTTATATATATTTTAACTTTGGGAGATTATAAGTCTCAGCGCTTATAAATGCTTATCCTGGAGTTTATTGTTTTTGAAACTATGAAGTGTTATAAACAAATGCCCCAAACATACATGACCCGCCCGGACCCACCGGAACCGTGTTATTTTCGTTTGAAAATTTTACTTACATGTTTTGTGTATACTCCTGAGTACCTGTGATTTTAGGAAGGGGTGTATTTTCGTACCTGTTTGATCGATTTTTTCGTGGAATAGGGTTTCTTTCCTTATCTTAATTATTTAATTTTATTATAGTGAAGTTTCTACACACGAAGGGATGAGGATATATTCACTATGTGCTTCCGTTTGTAATGCATTAAAGGAGGCGTGACAGATATAGGAGAACGAATAGAGATATCTTCATCAAACTTGGCAAAAATAATGTCTATCATTAGAAACTCATTGGTATTGAAAATGGGCAAAATCGGATCATTACCACGCCTACTTTTTATAGTGAATATAAATTCATCCATGCTTATAGATAAATTTATCAGCTTGCAGAACGAATTTGCGGTTGAAATTTTGTCCAGAAGTTCACTGTCTCTGACCAAAACAGACTACCACAAAAGGGCGTGGTTCACCCCCTAATTAAATAAAACTCGATAGGAGAACGAATAGAGATATTTTCAACAAATTGGCGAACGAATATTCTCTGTCATCACACGCTATTTAAGATTGAAAAGGAAAAAAATTAGACCATTGCAACGCCCAATTTTTAATTAAACGTGTGTCGTGTTTATGAATTTCGGCCAGGCCGAAGTTAACACTCTTTCTGGTTTATTATTTACCTACTAAATAAATCATCAATTCAAGGAATTCATCATTCAAGTATGAGGACGAATAAAATTCCGGTAGCCTTAATATCATCTCATCGACTCAGAGTTCTATAAAAGGTATAATATGTTATTGCATGAATAATACTTAATAATAAAAAAAAAACATATAAGATAAAAAGGTTATTTTTTTGACGCGACTGACGTGTCGAAATTGTTTAAAAATATAAAAAAAATAGATATTTCGTACTTAGATTAGCGTAAAGATACATGTTTATTCTTTCATTTGCAAAAAACCGCATTCAAATACCTTAATCTGATCAAATGTTTCAGAATTTTGACCGCCACTAAGTCGAAAACTGCAATTCTAGTCCACTTTCTAGTGCAGCTTTCCAAACACATAACCTACAACACAGCTACGACCAGGTCAGCTACCCAGCGACAGCATTCCTACAGAACACTCAAGAAGAAGATATTGAAACAACGGGGTGTACATCCACAGCAACGTCAACGTCGACACCATCGTCAACATGTACATTCGCAGCAAGGTCATGGTCGACACCAGCGTCAACGTGCTAATCAACAGCAACGTCAAGATCGACATTGACGTCAACGACAAGAATATTATTTTTATTATACACTATATACATACATATGTATATCTATATATTTATACATTAGGACACACAAAACCCCAAACATTTCCCACCTTATTCAGAGAGTCACTTGGAGTGAGTCGGACGTCGTCGTCAAAAAGTCACCTGAGTGGAAGACGTCGTATTCACAGAGTCACTTTTTGAAAGGTGACTAGCTCTTACGTCGTGCTCACCTCAATTTACGTTGCGCTCATATATGACAGTTGGTTTGTGCACTAGCTAGCATTTTTAGTGTTACAATACAAAAATTTTACTAGGGTGTTTATGTTGAAGAATAAAATTCTTAAAAATTAGATTTTTTTCGCGAAATTAGATTTATAAATGTAGTAAAAACCAGTAAGAAAGCTATATTCGGCCCGGCCGAATCTTAGATACCCTACACCTAAAAGTTTTAAAAAAAGTGCCGAAGCTAGGATGGGGCGGGGGTGGCGGTCCACTCTGGGCGGCACAATGTCGGGGGCGGCAGTTGTGGAAATCAAGTATTGACTTATTGCATTCTAGGCATTTTTGGGGCTACAAGTTATTAACCGACCCGGGGTCCATGAGACCTAGCTACGCCTCTGTATAAATAGTAGGCGTGGTCATTACCTTTTTCAAAACAGTTGTTTTATAATTGTGTTCATTTAAACTTTATTTCCGTGATAATAAACTTTTTTAATACTGCTATACTGTATATGTAGTGTAAAAGTGGGCGGACCGCACCCAGTTTTGATGTAATAATGTTTTTTTGAAAACAAGTTGTTATCTAAAGTTTTATTCAGGAAGTTTATATATTTAACAATATAAACTTTTGCCTGTGTAACCTAAAAGTGGGCGGATCACGCCCATATTTGGCTCGGATAATGCTACTCTATACCCAGGAATGAAATTTTGTTGTAATAGCTCAAAAACGAACGCTGATATCACATTTTTAATAAAAAATAGGCGTGGCCGTGGACCGATTTTGCCCATTTTCAATACCAACCTGCCCACCACATAAAACAATATATCTGCAAAGTTTCATCGCGATATCTTCATTGGTTCTCCTGTGATCGTGATTCCAACAGACAGACAGACAGACAGACAGACACACAGACGGACGGACATGGCTAAATCGGAGGTCACGCTGATCAAGAATATATATACTTTTCTATACCTATCGTCTCTAGTTCTATGCGTTACACATTTCGTTACAAAGTGAATATACCCTTACCTTAAGGTGTAGGGTATAACAAAGAATAACCTCAGGAGTTTATGAGAATTTCGTCATTTTCGTCATTTAAATTACACCAAAATATATTAACATTGGTTTTTCTGTTGAAATTTTGCAACACTGTAGAATTGTAAACAATCGCGAATTCTAAACAATTACAATGTGCAAAATTTTGAGGTATGTTTATCACAGATAATGAGATATGCCTTGAACACAATTGGACGAACAAAACACTAAACACAAAATCAACTGTCAAATTTACACAGGCTCTTATGGGATTCAAGAAAAAAATGAGTTATCTACGAACATTTGTGTTTAGATAAAGAAACGCATGTCCGTGAGATAGCTCTATTTCTATTTTGACAGCTTTTGTGCACAAGCTCTTCTTCTGCTTCTGTATATATTCAAATTGTTTACAAAAGAGAATTGACAGAAATGACAGATTTTGTTTTTTATGCGCGAGGCCCAATTGTGTGCGTGTTCTAAGCAAAAGATACAGAGACAAATGTGTTTAGTGTTTTGTGCTTCCAATTGTGTTCTAGGCAATGGGAAACTTCTAAGAAATGCAACTCTGGTTGTAAAATCGTATGTTCGTGGTTGTGTAATTGTATGCTAGTATTTGTGAAAACTCGATAATTGATGACGTTTTAGCTCAGAAACTCACCCCTTTAAGACCCAAACAAATGCATTTTTTTCCTTACAGACCCAAACAAAGTGTTCAGTTTATTAATTTATACACCACGTTTGATATTTGTCAGAACCTTTTGTTTTGAGACACCATTTGCGTATATAATCAAATCAATGAATGAGCTTATGAAAATCAGATACATATTTACAAATACGCTGCTTAACAATAACTAGCACTTAATAATAGAGAATAACTTCAATTTGCAATTTGGAATGTAGAATGGTAAAGGGTATATGTATATATGTATATGTATTACTTTTAATCGAAATTTAAAACATGTCTTTTATTATTTAATTCTCAAGTACAACAAACTAGTTTTGATTACTGTGAAAAGAATTTTCTTAAGTTCTGGAATATTAGAAAAGTAAAGCAAAGCAAATATTTTATTAAATTTATGTAAATATATAGACAAATGAAAGTTGGTGTTGGCATATCTACATATTTAATTCACCTCATTATTACATTCGGTTTTCTAGTTTGCAAACTTTAAATTTTTTTGCACACTTCTTTACTTAAGTATTGCTGCCAGTGCGCTACGATTTAACAAAAAAGTTGATTTTTTTAGTTGAAAGATACACCAGTATCACTAACCACATAACAGATAGATAGCTCAACTCGCCAAAAAAAGTGGTTCGTAAAATTTTCTGAACGCTGGCTGCCAGTCGTGTTTTTCTAACTTCGTACGTCTTCGTTTGCTCCCGACATGAACTTCGTCGAAGCTTACGCTCTCAAATTTTATTTTGGCAGTCTGTGATCATTGCTTTGAGCGGACGTAAGTATGTATGCATGCTTTCAAGGCTCCTGCGCTCGTAGCAAAGCAGAATTGAATGATCTACTAAGGCCGTGGTTATGCTATCGAGTTTTGCTTGGCAAGTAGGACTTTTTTTTGTTGTTTTGTGTGTAAACAATTCTCTCTTAATTCTCGTAAACACACAAAACAACAAAAAAAAGTCCTACTTGCCAAGCAAAACTCTATAGCATAACCACGGCCTAATTTTTTGTATTTATTTATTTTCATATATATATGCACAATAAGAGCAGGCTCTTTTAACGTACATCGAATTGTTTATGTTAACAGATTGAGATCAAATATATATTCTTAAGAATTCTTAATACATATGTTCTTAAGAATCTAGTTATTACTAAAAGAAAAAACACAAAAATAACAAGGAAGAAAAAAATTAATACTATAAAGAGTTACGGAAAGAAGAACACAGAATAGAGTAGTGGAGAGCTGAGAGGAAAGTAGAGTGAAGAGTTAGAATGAAGAAGAAAGGTGCAGTGTGGAGGTAAGCTGAGCAGCAGCAGCTAACCAGACATGTGGTACTTCAGAACAGCATCCATAAAACATGGTTGTCCCATGGAAGATAGTTTTCAACGTTTGTGGCAAGGAGTTCCACAATCTTATGGCATTCACAAAGAAGAGCCTTGGTGAGATTAATGTGCTAAACCTAGGGATTAATAGCAGGTTGTTTCTGCTCAATTGACCAAACCTCAATTTTTCATAAAGATACATTGGTTTTTTTGTAAGCAAAAGTTTATGCAGAAAGATACAATTTCTTGCGTTGAGATAACTTATTATATCACATCCGAGTATGCTTTTACGAAACTGAGATATGTGGTCATATTTACGCAACCCATACACATACCTTGTGGCACAATTAAATGCAATTTCCAATTTCAATTGCTCCACGAGTCTAATTTGCTATATACCACCTCTGAGTAGGTGATTAAGTGCAGTACTAATTAAAGAATTAGCTTACGTTTGGTCTCGACGGGTATATACTGAGCTGAGAATCTTAGGTTTCGAAGAATATAATATATTTTTCCAACTAAGCTATTAATATGATCAGTACATGTAAGGGAAGAATTAATTGTGAAGCCTAAACTAACAGCACAGCCAACGATTTTCAGACTTTTATCACCTATTACAAGGTCAGGTATGTCACCAAATATTATTCTGTATCTGGAGACTGGCAACACATATGACTTAGAGGCGTTAAGTTGAAGACCGTTGCAACTGGCCCAGTTACTAATTCTTGAGAGGTCCTCATTTAATTTGCAGGCAAGGTTTTCCATGAGATTAGTGCTACTTGATAGAAATAGCTGTACATCATCAGCATAAGCGTGGAGTGCAGAATGTTTACATACGGAGAAAATGTCATTGAGAAAGAGAGAGAATAGTAGTGGACACCACTATGTACTGACGCATAAGCCGAGAAGGCACACCCACACCTAATTCTTTGTAGGCGTCCAGTTAACTAATTGTTCATGAAACGTACAGCATTGTTACTAAAGCCAAACAAATACTTTAACTTTATACACAGAAGGGAGTGACTTACAGTGTCGAAGGCTTTGGAAAAGTCGAGTAAACATAATAAAGTCAATAAACCACCATCGTAAGCTGGTCGCATGTCATCTAATATTTTGAGAGTGGCAGTAAAGCAGCTGTGGCTACAGCGGAAACCAGACTGAGTAGATGCCAGTAGGTTATTATCTTGAACATATTTATTGATTTGTTTGGCCATGAGAGACTCTAGAACCTTTGATAAGGAGGACAGGGTCTAAAATCATTTGGCTCATTAAGTTGGTTGGTTTTTGGCAATAGGGACAACTATGGCTACCTTCCATACTGATGGAAAGGTGGAGGACGTAAAACAGTGGTTAAAAATATGAGCTAGCGGACTCACTATGAAAGAAGCAATAATTTTTAGAAATTTAATATAAATACCATCTTCACCGACAGCATTTGATTTTATCTTCATTAAGGAAGTTGCAACATCAGCTTCACTGACTGTAGCAAAATCAAATGTATTCTGCGTATAACGGTCAGAGGCAGAAATCGAGTGAGTGCTATTGTTTGGAATAATATTAGTGCTAAAGTAGTTATTAAGTTCATTAGGATCAAGCGCACAAATGCCAAACTTTTTTAGGTTTCTCCAAAGAATCTTGGAAGGTAAGGAACTTTAAAATTTTTTACTGAAGTATTTAGCTTTAGATTGCCTAGTTATCAAATTAGTCGCATTTGTAGCTCGCCTATAGTTTTCCCACCTATATGGAGTGGGGTCTTTTTTCCACATGCTGTGCAGTTTGTTCCGCTTATTAATGGCTTCCTGTGCACGAAATGAGAACCAAGGACAGGCTATGTTTCTGATAGTAACAGTTCTGACAGGCACATGCTTAAGAAAGAGATTATTTATGTTTCTCATAAGGAAGTCAAGCTTATCATTAACAGTAGGAAAAAAACAGGTTTGATTCCACGAAACGGAGGTAAGATCACACGAAAGCTCAGTATAGTTAATGGAATTAAAGTCATGATAAGTAAAAGTCTTCGAAATAACGGTACGTGATATATTGATATTTAAAGTGCAAAATATTAAGTCATGGTCAGATAAAAAATAAATTTGATTAAACAACAGCACTAAAGACTTATCACAAACAATAAAGTAGTCCAGCAAGGTAGGAGTATCTTTATCCGAGAACCGCGTTGGCTCAGTGCAGTTAACTACAGATAAACCTAGCCTTGAGACGTTGTCATACATGTACCTTGATGAGCTATCGTTACACAGCAAGTTTACATTGAAGTCACCACATAGTACAAAATAATTGAAGTTAATTGACAAATCGGAAAAAAAATAAAACAGAGTGTCAAGATTATTATATTTACTGGGGTTGTATACACATGTTATACAAATTTTTATTGTGTTGTCAGAAATGCTGATGATTAAATATTTAACATAATCTGTTCAGATTTAGCCACGTCCTGAAACACATATCTCAAAGAGTCAATTATTTTAGAGTTAAGGCTCCTGGCATTAAAATGAGTAACTTTAAGGCCAGCATATCGGTCGCACATCGCACTCACAAGGGCCTTATTGCAAATACCAGAATAGCGATCACAGAAGTCGACCATTAGCACGACCATAGGAATAACACGAAATAGGAACGCAAGTAATAAACACAAAGACCACAACAGGTGACCACCAATCCTCCAAACATATAAGTTTGGAAATATTAGTAATAGCTAAAGTAGAGACAAGGAAAACAAGACAAGGGAATAAAAAATAATTAAGAGCTAAGTAATAGAAAGGTAACTGAATATTTATAAAGTAAAGAGAGCAACTATTCAGTTCCATCATTTCTATCATCTTCTGCAACACTCGCAATAGTATTGAGCTCATCGATGTTCTTGATTATAAAGCTGTCTCCATGCAGAAGTTTTCTGACGATAACGATCCTCTCTTCGTATAGGCAGAGTGCAGCTGCTTATTACGCTTTAATTTAAGAGCTTGCTGAAAAAATTGCCTTTCACACTTGGACAGACTTTCGTTAATAAAGAAGCTGGCTGCAGAGCTCAACCCGACGTAATTTAGTGTCAGCGTAGTGGCATTGGTTCGCCTATAAATACCAGCGCATCGAAGTACTTGATCTCTTTCATAGCCGCTGGAGAATTTTAGGATAATCGGCGCTGGCGAGTTCGATCTTTGACGTTGTTTTTTGAAAAGTTATGCACGCGGAATATACTCTTGAGTGGAGGAGGCCTACAGTCCACAGTAAAGCAAATTTTATTGTACAAAGCCGTTAACTTTTCTTCACCACTCTCAGGAATTCCGTGTATCACAGCATCTGAAGCAACTTCTTTTCGTTCAAGGGCGACGATTTTGTCATTCGCTTTACTCAGGGCCTCGCAAGGGAGGCAATTTCTGCAGTTTGCGATAGGTTGCCACTTTCAACCTTCTCAATTCGATATCACAAACACTATTTCTGATTTCAGCGATGTTTTTTACCCAGTTTCTTTTTACTCCTCAATTTTACTATTGAAATCAGCACGAAGCTTCATTATTTCATCCTTGAAGCCACTAAGCAGCCTTTCCGTGTGTTTTTGAATTCGTTCATCAAACTGGTAAACGGTGAGAACATTGTTACCGCCGCCACTGTGCGCTGGAGAGCCACTGAGATTAGGTGACAACAGGTTTTCAGCGTTTGCACTCTTTTGCAGTCTAGTTGTTATTGCACTCATTATTCTATATGTAAAGCAGTAGCAGAAAAAGGCGGGAAAACCAAAGAGCGACTATTTTTGCCAAAAGTTTTAGTTTATATTAAATAATGAGTTTAATTTAATGTGTGAAGGGTTCGAAGATATTTTCTAATGTATAGCGTACTTTCTTCAATCGTATAACGTATTAAATTTGTTGATATGCCGACTAAAGTACATAGATCTGCTGTCTACACAAATTCATCAGCAGCACGCTATGCTCGCAACGGAGGTCGTGCCAGCACTTTACATAGCTTGGGCATCGAACAAGAAGCAGTTCAAAGTTACGAAAAACAAAATTTCTTCCAAAAACCATAAAATGCAAAATTGAAAGCAAAGGCAGGCGGACAAACGGCTGCACACAGTTTGTTATTGTAAGAGAAGCAAAAGAAGACGAATCGCACCGTTCTTCTCATCGCCCGCTGTACTCCATAAATGAATCGATTCTTTCTTTCACACTTTACTTGGTATACGAGTGTTGGATCGATTATCTCTTCTTACGCATATTCGCATTTGCATTTGTTAGCATTGTTAGTGCAAAATAAAAGAAACAAAGTCGATCTTCCGATCCCTTCATACTCATTAGAAAAGATCTTCGAACCCTTCACTCATTAGTAGATCATTCAATTCTGCCTTGCTACGAGCGCAGGAGCCTTGAAAGAATGCATACATTACTATGTCCGCTCAAAGCAATGATAACAGACTGCCAAAATAAAATTTGAGAGCGTAAGCTTCGACGAAGTTCATGTCGGGAGCCAACGAAGACGTACGAAGTTAGAAAAACACGACTGGGAGCCAGCGTTCAGAAAATTTTACGAACCATTTTTATGGCGATTTGAGCTATCTATCTGTTATGTGGTTAGTGCTAGTATGCTTATATATGTATACCAAACGCATTAACCATTATTGTAGTAAAGCTTTCCTTTTCATGTTATTAACAAATTTTTCATTTTGTTTAACTACACTTTTTCCTACGTCCCCTTTTACACAATTTCGTACATTCATAATATATTTTGGTAATGTAGACAGAAACGCTGCTTCGTGACGTCATTAAAATTTTCACCTCAATTAGATTTTTTCAATTCAAGCTATATAGCAAAATTGTATGTTTTGATCAGAGATAATGAGATAGGAAACTTCTAAAAAGTGCAACTCTGGGTGTCAAATCGCATGTTGGTGGTTGTGTTTTTGTATGGTAGTGTTCGTGAAAACTCGATAATTGATGACGTTTTAGTGTAGAAACTCACCAGACTCAGACCCCATTCTTGGAATTTTTTCAGAAACTCCCCAGACTCGCACCCCGGAATTTGTATCAATTTTATTTTATACACCTTAGTAGAACCCTTTGTTTTGAGATACCAACTTGGTTCAATGAATGAATGAATGGATGTCAATTATTTACAGATACGCTGTTTAACAACCACTCGAACTTACCAGCTGCAATTTCAATTTACACTATATTTTTTAGTTTCATTTACATATTTTGTTATTTCAGGAAGACAAAAGGTGAAATTATCTTCTATGTACATAAACTCTGGACAATATAATTTGTGTTTTGGCCGGCTATGAAATTACAATGCGTGAAGCAAAATATTTTGTTCAAACTTTTTAAACGAAATTTAAAACGTGCCTTTTATTATTTAACCCTCAAATACAACAATTTGGTTCGTAATCACAGAGGAAAGAATTTTCTTAAGTTCTGGAAAATTAGAAAACTGAAGTAAGTTATAGATATATGCACTTATTTTTGGTTCTTTACATTGCATCTTTGAATTGCATCGCAAATATAAAATAATTTTGTCACATATTTGATATATTCGTTTTTAAATAGTTTTTTATATATGTATATCTAGTTGTTAGCAACACACATTAACAAAACAAATCCTATGCCGAACATTCGTTTTGTTTAATTTGCACTCTGAATATCAATAGTTACCAAAAATTGATGAAAAAAAAAGTTTTAAAGAAATTACATCTAATAAACAATATCAAAAGCAAATAGGTTATTAAATTTATATAAATATATAGGCAAATGAAATTTTGTGTTGGCATATCTACATATTTAATTCACCTCATTATTACATTCGGTTTTCTGGTTTGCAAACTTTAAACTTTTTTGCTCACTTTCGTACTTAAGTATTGATGCCAGTGCCCTACGATTTAACAAAAAAGTGGCTTTTTGGTTGAAAAATACACGAGTACACTTAAATATGCCTAATTTATTAAACATTATTGTAATTTAGCTTTCCTTTTCATATTATCAAAAAATTTTTCATTTTGTTTAAGTACCCTTTTTCCAACTTACACGATTACACAATTTTGTACATTTTGGTAATGTGAACAGAAACGCTGTTTCGTGACGTCATTAAAATGTTCACCTCACTTGAATTTTTCAATTCAAGCGAACAGACAAACTATATAATTTGCTTAAATTCACTAATTCTGAATTCTTTTTTCACATATTTTTCAAGAATTCATCATTGCTGCAAGAAGGAATGCTCCGGGGACATCAAAATGCACAAATTCCCAAATTTCAATAATTTTTTATTTTTCATCTTTATTTCGTATTTGTATAATTACATGAACGTCTTCTTTTATCTTTATTTGTATATGGGTGACAGGCCTACTGGAGAACCGAACACCCAAAAAAAATTGGTAACGCACCACAGTGCATACCTCTTAGGTGGTATGGAAATGCACAGGCAGTTTCCAGATTTTTTATTTATTTATTGTTTTAGTTTGTATTATGCTTTGCGCTAGTCTCTATTTCTGTTTGTACCGATATAATAGAATTTAAGTTAACTGCTCTTGTATGTTTTACTTTCTACCATAACAATATGCGTGCTGATCAGCTGAGCACGAATATTCTGTCAGTAGCTTCTGGAAACGGTTTTAACCAGCCAAAACTAACTGTAGCAACTCTGAGCCAGTCAGCAGCGATGGAAAACTGTATGAGGCCACCAAAAAATGAGGAGCAGTATTTCGTCGAAATAATCAGCATGGCACGCACTGCTCACGAAATAGTTGCTTGCAATGAGTCCGAATATCGAAGCAAAATAAGAAGAGGATGAATAACTCATATTTCGAAACGAAAACTCCTAGTATGTAGAAATATATAGACTTACATCTCCAAAGCTTGTGGCACATAAGTTGATATCAGTATATAAGTTGAATCAAACATTGCTATTAAATCAAAACCATCCTGAATGCTCATCTCAAGATTTTTATAAAGGGGAAAATTAAAAAATTTAAAAATACTGAAGTAAATGAAGCATTGAAGCAAGAATTTTGATGAACTAAAGCTTTTAAATGAATAAATTATTGAATTTCGTTATGAAGTTAGAATTTACCTATAGATTAAAAGTTACCATATTAGGAAATAATTTAGCAAAACTAGATATATAAATACAACGTATATACATAAATATATTACAACGTCAATAATTCAATTTAAAATATTTTTAAAAAACTCATACATATACATATATAAAAAACTCAAAAGTTAAACGAGTAGGTTATAATAATGAGGATTGAAATCTTACTATCATTAGAGTCAATGTTTTTTCCATAATTTAATTGAACAGATCTTGCGCCTTCGTGCCAAGAATACTCCCTGCAGGCATTGTCCACCAGAGTGAAACTGGGGTTCATATGTTTACTACTAGCAGAGAGTTAAATGAAATCTGATCAAATTTCAGACAGTTACCCCATTTTTTTGTTGTGCATGTGGAACTATTATATTGTTATTTTCCTTTAGTAAAAACTCCAACTCCGTATGGCAAAACTTGCGAGACTTCGAGACGTTCTTCCGACAGAATGCCACAAAAGTTTCCAGTCATTGCTAAGTGGATAAGAAACATCTATTAATACAAAAATATTTTAATACTATTGAATTTGCTTCGTTTCCATTACCAGAAATTACAAAGAATTTCAGTTTACAAATTTTATGGAAAACTACACCTCACATTTGCATTGATTGTTTTCACTGATCTCTTGATTTTATTATGCAATTAATCAAACTATTGGCACACGTCGATCTTGTTTAGAAATGCAACCTTTACATTGAATTTACGTCTGCTTGTCATTGTGGCTTTAATTGTTATTTTCTTTGGCACCGTTAATATACCGCCTACCAAAACTTCAGACAAATTTACACGGTACCAATGGATTGTTTGCACTGGCCTGTTGTCACCGATAATTTGTCTTCATCCGCTTGGTCAAGAGTATTTTACACAGACCCGGACACAATCGCGGATTCTCCTCCAGTATTTTCCTCTTTTCAATAGCGACGTTGATAGCTATTGGATTGTAGATATGCTGCTTTATATCTGCTTCCATACCACGCACACACTTTTATATACGTTTTATTTTAATATGTATTCATTTAATGCGCTTATTAATTGAATTTAATTCAATAAACAAAAATTATTATCCGATTCCTCAAAAAACTTTCTGTAAATAAACGAAACGTCACTTAAAATGTCATAAAACCATGAGGTCATGAGGTGAATAACACGTACAGCATACGTGTAATAAATTTTCGTTTTATTTTGACATATTTTTTGGCGCCAAAGGAGTTTCCCATCTCATTATCTCTGATGTTTATCAAGTGCCTGTTTTTTAGTGAATGTATAATTTTCAAATCTGGATTTAGTGCTACTTTTTTTTTTTTTTTTTTTTTTTGAGGTAGGGGAGATGCTGTTACACACGTTGTGAGTGACTCTCCGTGGGCAGCGCTACTCGCTACCCAGGCATACCCCCTAAAACCCCACCTCCATTCCCACAGGCGATCCCCGGAGCCGGACCCGCGGTTGCATTACTACGGCTCCAGAGCTGTGCTACTATCGCCGCTACGAACTCGGGACGTTATCCAACATTCTTAATCCAGGCAGCCTGCATCACGCTTGCGCCGAAGTATTCCTTCTGCATATTTCGCCACCAGTTCCCAGTCGCGCTTCGATCTCAACATCACCCTGATTATGTTCTCCGAGCAGCTCATTCCGATTTCCGTCTTCAACAGCCTGCGCTCTTCCACGAAAATCTCGCATATGAGTGCTACTGGGGCCACCTCATATAGCCGCAATATCCGCATGAACTTCAGCTTCATTTTGGTGCGTGATTTGAAATCTCTTCATATCTATAATTGTAACATATGTAAGGAAGTGCACATGTGACAATTAAAATGTTAAACTAATTACCTTATCCATTCATTTAAGCTACTAACGGGAGGGCCGTTGGAGTTTAACAAGCCGCTCCCATTCCTGTTCACCCTATATTGGGTTGGAGTTAAAAACAGGGGCACCTCTAGCTAATTCTGAAATTATTCCATTCTATGTCCCGCACCAAAACTTCAATTTATAGCGATGTCGTAAATTGTACGCTATATCTTAAGAATTAATAAAATATTTAACAAAAATTGTTGTAATTATTTATTATTTGTTTAAAAACTTTATTGTTTCACCTTTTCTTTAATATCCATATTATTTATACATTTTCACAAGTCTATACTTTGTGTGTATTGTTCAAGGATGTTTCAAGGATCACAAGAAAATAACGGGAAGCAACGCTTTTTTACCAAAGCTCTATAAATCGAAAAGAAACAAAGTAGAAATTAAAAATTTGTCTTCGCGAAAATATACCCATTTTCTCCAGAAAAAAACAGTTTTTCAAAATAACATTATATAATATATATTTATTTATTTTATAATACAATAAAAATATAAATATAACATAAAAAAAATTATGAAAGATAAATATAAAAAATAAGCAATAACTTGCAAAATATTTCATTTTTAAATATAATAAAAAAAAATCATAAAAGATAAATATAATTTAAAAAGTAAGCAATAACTTACAAAATATTTAATTTTTGGCAAGAGACGACACCTAAGAGGCTGTCGTCATATTTGACAGCTCATGTCGGTGGTTGTCGTCTCTGTGTTTTTGCTCACCTCCAAACTACGTAATAAGGTGTTTACATAAAATGGTTTTTCCAGGTTTTTGGAATAATCTGTTTTAAGTCCCAAAACCACTCGTAAACTGTTTTAACTCCCGTGAAATTGTTGTTGCTATTCCAGCGCTAAACCAAATTGCGTTTGGTTTTTAGGCTCAGTTTTTAGTTTGCAAGTCTGTTTCGAAGTTCGGAATTGCAGACACACTATCTTTCTCCTTTTCTAGTGCCAATAAGTTAGAAAGAGATAAAGAGAAAGTGCCACCAAACTATTCTGCCAAATGTCAAAACAAATTTAAGCGTTTCATGTCGTAAGTAATATGTTTATTTAAATAAGTATAATATGTAATAAATGACAAAAAATTAACTATTTCAGATGCAGAAATCAACCAAGAGAACTTTGTGGTCGATGGGGTCGGAATTAATGCTACTGGACCTGTCGCAAGAAAATATTGACGGCCTGCGCGGACTCCGCAAAAATGTCCATATTTATAGGGAGATGGCGGCGGAGATAAAGGCTACTCCACCAAATATTAAAAAAAAGTTCACAGTTTTTAAGGATTTTTAGTTACTTTGTGAGTGTACGAAGACTTTATTGGAGCTAATTCAGTGACTTTGTTACGTTTTTAGTTAATAACTTTTGGATTAAATTATGAAATTGGTTTATTTTTTTTTTGTTAAATTGAAGAAAATGGCTTAATAAACAAAGCTGTATTAAAACTTTTTTTTTAAATTTGCTACACATTACCTCTTTCTATCAATAAAATTTTGACCAAGTGCTGTACGAAGATTTTAGTGGAACACTGTATATAGGAAGATAGCGGAGGATATGGTCCATTTCAACAATTTTGAATATTATTGTTATTTTATTCATTGTATTATAAATTAAAGCAATGCACAATTTTAAAAATAGCTGCGTAAATATACAAACACAAAACAACAGATATTTATTTCTTCTTTTCGGTTTAAAAGCCCGGACCGGATTATGTATGAAAACACTAGATCAGCTGATCGATTTTCGAACACCTTAACCGGATTAAATATTTTTATGGAAACAGCCTATGAAATTGCCTGTTTTGCGACGAATTCGTAGTGTCCTATCTTGTTATCTCTGGCATAAGAAGTCTATAACTCCGGAACCAATAATTAATCGATAACTGCGAGTAAATGGTCTATGGCATAAAATCTTCCTTGAAGTACAAATAAACGAATGGAATTGTTGAATGTAAAATATTTTAATAGCGGAACTTTTATAATATGACGGCAATATTTAAACATTTTAGGTAATTATGTGAAACAGATTTTGACTTTTCATATTAATTGTTTGCGCTTAGTAGATTTGTTGCAATTTGTGGTCGTTTGATGTCATCTTACTCGCCGCATTACATAGACCCCGTACTTTTGAAAGAAAAACAAATAGTTAAAAATCTGGATTTTTGCAAACTAAATTTGGTACCAACGAAAGCGGCTCTCAGTAGCGAATCGCCTTCACTGTTTTATGACGATCTGAAAAAAAAATTTCTTTGTTACTTGACTCGTAATGGTAAAAAACAAGTTGCTCGAGTCTTGTTGGAAAATTGTTTTGAACGAATTAAACGAATACAATTGGAACGATATAATCTTGATAATGAGAAAAAGTTTGATGCTATTACAGATCCAAACAAATTATTATATTATGCAATAGAAAATTGTAGGCCTCTTCTAACTTTGGCTCGTATTAAAAGAGGTGGCGTAAAGTACCAGGTTCCAATTCCTGTGTCGGAAAAAAAATCTTACTACCTTTCTATGAAGTGGTTACTAGATTCAGCCAGAGAAAAGGAAAAAAATGTTCATTTAACAGATAAGCTGGCCTGGGAAATACTGGATGCAGCATATGGTCAAGGGAGGGTCATAAAGAAAAAATTGGATCTTCATAGATATTGTGAGAGTAATAGAGCATATGCACATTATAGATGGAGTTAAGGCATATTACAGATGGAGTTAAAATGAAATAAAGAAAGAAATGCATGTATCCCTTTAAAATTTGAAGTTATTTGCCGTATATCAACCGATATTCGGTTGGCATATATACCGTTAGAAAGGTAAGAGTAAGGTACTATTTTTTTCGAAATTCTCATATCTGGGGAAAAGCGGATCAGAATTTGTAGTGTCTTTTTCCCATTGATTTTTTCCTAGGGAAAATTAACCCATTAATTTCTGTGTAAGTTATATTTTCAATTAATCTAAAGCTGCAAATAAATTTACATCCGTACAAAATGCCCAATTTTGTTGTTGTTTTACACGTTAATTACAACAACGGCAATTTCTTGCAGTTCTCTTGATTTCAGATTTATAGCCCCTTGAAATATGAAAATTTCGTGTTGGTATCTCCTTTAATATACAGGATATTTCCATGCTGCTCATATCATAGAAAAGGTATTCAAATTGGCTTTGATTTATATGAACTCGAAAAACTATTAGTTTCCGAGGAAAATGAGATTTAAAATTTTGGGACAAGTCTGGCCCAGTTGATTAATTGTTGTGTTTGTAGTTGATGCAACAATTTTTTTAAATGGCTATAATGGAAAGTGCGTGAAGTTAAATTCGTATTTGAGCAAGTTAAATTTGCATTTGAGCTATTTAAATTCGAATTTAACTTAGCAAAGACTCAAACCCAAGACATTGAAATATTTGTTTTGTATATATCACATACTTCACCACTAGATTGGTTAGGAGAAGTGGTCACTGGAAAGGAAGAACTCCGCGTGCATTCATGAAACACATGGCCACTGAAAGATACTCCATATAGGAGGAAAATATCACCACGCACGCGGAGGTCTTCCTGACCAGTGACCACTGCCAGTCCATCTACCCAGTCTGGCCATACAAAAATTTCGCATATTCAGACTCGATTTACAAAAAAACGGCTACAGGGGAGTTCCTAATTTTTTGATATTTTCCTCCTATATGGAGTATCTTCCGATGGCCATGTGTTTCATGAACGCACGCGGAGGTCTTCCTGACCAGTGACCACTGCATCTACCCAGTATGGCCATACAAAAATTTCGCATATTCAGACTCGATTCACAAAAAAACGGCTACAGGGAGTTCCTAATTTTTTGATATTTTCCTCCTATATGGAGTATCTTCCGATGGCCATGTATTTCATGAACGCACGCGGAGGTCTTCCTGACCAGTGACCACTGCATCCACCCAGTCTGGCCATACAAAAATTTCGCATATTCAGACTCGATTTACAAAAAAACGGCTACAGGGGAGTCCCTAATTCTTTGATATTTTCCTCCTATATGGAGTATCTTCCGATGGCCATGTATTTCATGAACGCACGCGGAGGTCTTCCTGACCAGTGACCACTGCCAGTCCATCTACCCAGTCTGGCCATACAAAAATTTGACATATTCAGACTCGATTTACAAAAAAACGGCTACAGAGGAGTTCCTAATTTTTTGATATTTTCCTCCTATATGGAGTATCTTCCGATGGCCATGTATTTCATGAACGCACGGGGAGGTCTTCCTGACCAGTGACCACTGCATCCACCCAGTCTGGCCATACAAAAATTTCGCATATTCAGACTCGATTTACAAAAAAACGGCTACAGGGGAGTCCCTAATTCTTTGATATTTTCCTCCTATATGGAGTATCTTCCGATGGCCATGTATTTCATGAACGCACGCGGAGGTCTTCCTGACCAGTGACTACTGCATCCACCCAGTCTGGCCATACAAAAATTTGACATATTCAGACTCGATTTACAAAAAAACGGCTACAGGGGAGTTCCTAATTTTGTGATATTTTCCTCCTATATGGAGTATCTTCCGATGGCCATGTATTTCATGAACGCACGCGGAGGTCTTCCTGATCAGTGACTACTGCATCCACCCAGTCTGGCCATACAAAAATTTCGCATATTCAGACTCGATTTACAAAAAAACGGCTACAGGGGAGTTCCTAATTTTTTGATATTTTCCTCCTATATGGAGTATCTTCCGATGGCCATGTATTTCATGAACGCACGCGGAGGTCTTCCTGACCAGTAACCACTGCATCCACCCAGTCTGGCAATACAAAAATTTCGCATATTCAGACTCGATTTACAAAAAAACGGCTACAGGGGAGTTCCTAATTTTTTGATATTTTCCTCCTATATGGAGTATCTTCCGATGGCCATGTATTTCATGAACGCACGCGGAGGTGTTCCTGACCAGTGACCACTGCATCCAGCCAGTCTGGCCATACAAAAATTTCGCATATTCAGACTCGATTTACAAAAAAACGGCTACAGGGGAGTTCCTAATTTTTTGATATTTTCCTCCTATATGGAGTATCTTCCGATGGCCATGTATTTCATGAACGCACGCGGAGGTCTTCCTGACCAGTGACCACTGCATACACCCAGTCTTGCCATACAAAAATTTCGCATATTCAGACTCGATTTACAAAGAAACGGCTACAGGGGAGTTTCTAATTTTTTGATATTTTCCTCCTATATGGAGTATCTTCCGATGGCCATGTATTTCATGAACGCACGCGTAGGTCTTCCTGACCAGTGACCACTGCATCCACCCAGTCTGGCCCTACAAAAATTTGACATATTCAGACTCGATTTACAAAAAAACGGCTACAGGGGACTTCCTAATTTGTTGATATTTTCCTCCTATATGGAGTATCTTTCAGTGGCCATGTGTTTCATGAATGCACGCGGAGTTCTTCCTTTCCAGTGACCACTTTTCCTAACCAATCTAGTGGTGAAGTATGTGAAATATACAAAACAAATATTTCAATGTGTCTTGGGTTTGAGTCTTTGCTAAGTTAAATTCGAATTTAACTAGCTCAAATGCAAATTTAACTTGCTCAAATACGAATTTAACTTCACGCACTTTATAATGGAAAGAGTAGTAGAATTAAAAGGGGGCGATTGTGAGCTTTACCACATGTTTTCTATGATTATATGCCTAGGAATATAAAAAATTCCGTTTAGGCGGCAGGGGCCATTTTATAAAAATCCGACTTAATATCGAAAAAATAATTTTTTAAAAAAATGGTTAAACCTAGATAACTTTTGCTTGCTTATTTTCAAAGCCAAATATCCGCTTCTTAATATCCTTTTTAAATTAGATTCCTATGTGAAACAGTTTTTGAGAAAATTAATGCCTAAGTTAAAATTGGGAAAAAAAATTCCGAAAAAAATTTTTGGTCGCAATTTTTTTTCAAAATTACGGTATTAACTATAAATATTTTTCCGACCATAAAATTCTCTAATCAGTTCTAGAGAGAATGCTTCAAACCGGAAGGATCTATGTTTTGTATTTGCCGAGAAAAATGTAAATTACGATCTAAACTCCTTCCCCAGAGCAGTATTTTTCATATTTTTGCACCAGTAATAAAACACAAGTACCCAAAAAATTTGTATTTTAAAAGATAAAGACGGTATCGAAGAAGGAGATGAACAACATCACTAAAAATGATTTTTTAAAGTGCTTCGAGTATTGGAAAAAAAACGTTGGCACAAGTGCAAAATAACTGAAGGGAAGGGATTTGTCCCTATTTTTTTACTTTGAAGAGAACAAAATAGATATTATAAATAAATAAATCACTTTTAAAAGAAACACAAATTGTATACTTTTTGAACAGACCTCGTAACTTTTTTGTCATGAAAAACGTAAATCAAAATTTTTTTTTAGTGTTAATTTTATTAGAAATATTACTTATTATCTATGCGCTTATCCCTTTCATCTTTTCTCTATATGGAATAGTAATTTCGGGTTCTAATTTCTGGCGCAGGCTTTGACCTTGTCGATAGTTAGCAGCTATTCTGATTATTTTCCTTAACATCTGGCGGCAATCCTTAACATCTGTCCCTCTCGTGGGAGATGTTTTCAGAGGCCAACCTAGATTACTTAAGGTGGATACCACCACTTAAGGTGGATACTACAGGTGGTATACCACCTGTATTTAAGGCTTGCAGAATACTATTGGCGTTTTCTATCTCGTCAACACCTTGCCTCTGACCGTGCCATTAGAATTGTTACCTGGAGATAACATCGGCTGTTGTTTCTCCTGAATGTCTTGCCAATGGTCATGCTGACTATAAGGGTATGCAATTGTAGACATTTGAACAACTTGTCGGCACCTATAGTTTGAAAGATGGGCAACCACATTGCAACCCGCGGTCTTTCGCTACTTTCCAATACATTTTGTCTTGGTATTAAGCCCGTTCACCACTTTATCCATATCAGACCATCCACGACAGGCAGATAGTATAAAGATTGGCAGGCGACGTGCATTTTGAACCAGTATTTAATACTGATATCTTGCTTCTCAGCATTTTAACTGTTGAAAATCTTCATAGTGCAAGTAAAGTAAAATATGGTAGCTAGACCGGATCCTTCCACACTGAAGTTAAAGACATAAGAGAATGAAATAAAACTACTTAATTTAACAAATCAAAATATATAAATTTAAAATGTATATGGTAGGTATAAACTAATAAGAGTTTGTTTAAAAGCTCGCTTATCTAATTTTTTACTGAATGCAAAATTTTGAGAAAGAAATTTTTTTGTGCTGAAAATTTATCCATCATTGTTTGAAGAGCATCTGCTATATTATTACAGATTTCTGTTTGTTTCAAGTAATTTGTTTGAATATTGCTGTCGCAATGTAAATTTGTTTGATTGAATTTAATGTTACACAGTTTGCGATAAGCCTTAGCTCTGTTTTGTTTGCGTACAATGACTTCTAGATTACACTGTTTTAACAAAGCAAATTCTTCTAACTGGATGCAAATTATGCGACTCTGTTCTACTCTTTGTTTAACGTCATCCTGAATCTTTTTTAAGATATCCATGATAAGATAATTTTCCTTAATGACTGCCATTAAATTGTGTTCCGTTAGTGTACTAATCTCGTTTTGTACTTGTTTACATTTGTTTTGAATGTCATTAGTTTTTTGTCGAATGGTTGTAGAAGAAAATTTTGGCTTTATCTCGGCACGCTGTTTGGTCGATGCTGCAATAAATATATGCTCACGATGTATAACACAATGTTCTAGGTCTCGAACAAGCTTCTCCTGTGCCCGTTTTAACTGGCTGTATCTAACTTGCATTCTGCGAATTTCCTTTTTCATATTATTGGTTTCTCCTGCAAGCGTTGTTTCTCCTTTTCGCCAGCTTATAATTTCTTCTATGAGTTTATATTTCGTTTCCCAAGACAATGCTTCTCTATGCTTATCTAACATAAGATTTTTGTGGCGTTCGATTTCACATTGCAACTGCTTAGCTTCATCTTCTAACTCTAGGATTTTAATTTCGTCATCCTGTAACGTTAGATTTTAGTCATTAGATAATAAGTACAAATACATACATAAGGGAAATAGAGTATGTATATTATTGTAAGAGGTTTGTTCAAAACATATCGCGAAACATACCGCGAACAATTCGCGGCTGCAGCGAATCGAGCAAATCTTTTTCTTTTTAGGTTGGCAGCACTGGCATTCATACCTGTGTAGAATTTCACGTCATTACGTATTTTCTTTGGTTCGTTTCGTTGTTTCTTTTTCAGTTCATTCTTCGATTTTTTATATCATCAGTCTGTTCAAAACGGTGTCCGCGAAGCGTTCTTTTTACCTTAGAGAATAGGCAGAAGTCACATGGATTCGCCGTCAGGCGAAAACGGTGGTTGTGGAACGTTATGCATCGAATTTTTCATGAAAAAGTCTCGAAGAAATTGAGTGTTTTTGGAACCAAATCGAATCGAGATTTGAATTTTCTCATGAAATTGAAATTGTTGAAATTGTTTATACTACTTAAAAACATTCCCTTTAGACAAAACCTGTTCGCAAGGGCCTTCTGCAACATTCTGCAAACAAAATTTAATGCAACTTCTTTGTTCAATAAAATCACACATTTTAAAAATCGAAAAATTCACTTTTAGTTGCTCAGAAATCAACGAAACTAACCAAAGGAAACACGTAATGACGTGAAATTCTACACAGGTATGAATGGTGTGCTGCCAACCTAAAAAGAAAAAGATTTGCTCGAATTGCTGCACCCGCGCAACTCAAATGCAAAATTCGCGATACGTTGTGAACAGACTTCGTATATCACAAATTACGTTTATACGAGTTCCTACCTTAAGTTTTTGTACAAGCTGCAGGTGTTTAACTCCGCACTCGCTTTCATCAGTTTCATGCCGTTTAATTTGCTTAAACATTTTTTCGTTCAAAATTTCTATTTTAGTTGTAAAGGTTTGGATATCCCTTTCAAGGTCATGGGATATGGCCTCTGAATTTTCCAGTTCAGTGTCGATTTTAAGAGACTTTTGTTTTATTATGGATAGTTCTGAAAAGAGACCAAAATTTCATCGGCTTGTTTCTTTTCTTAAAAAAAAAATCAAATGTACAAAATTTTAAATTAAATTAAAGAAATTAAATTTGTCCCACTGATGTCCCACCCTATACATTTGACTTAGAGAAAGAGTTCCTTTACAATTGAGTTTCCACACAATTAAGAGATTGGTCAGGTCATCCTAATGACCATAGCCAAGCCATACACACTTCTTTTCCTAAAACTGAATTACTAGATCTAGACCTGTTTTCTTTAAAAGTTATAATATTTATTATTGATAAACTTCCTTAGTTCATTCTTCTTTTCGTGAACTTGCTTTGCCGTACTCAAACGATGCTGATGGTAAAATTTAGTGGAAAAACACAGACGTTGATCTGCCGTGGATTCACTCAATTCATTTCAGTTTTATTTGATTTTGACATAAATTTACTTTGATTCATGGAGGTTATCACTGAAACACTTAAGTTCAGTGACGAGTTCAAAAATAATAGTCCGCACGTTCATGTGATTATTAATCGAATCAATTCAGCAGCTCATCTACGTGATTTTATATCTTCTTTTTCATCAGCTTCTTCGCGAACGGTAGCTTGAAATAAATAAGATCCCGTTTTGGTATTTATTATTATCGTCGTGTTTTGTTGTTAAATTCAGTCATATTTAAACAAGGTATTTATTTATTTATTCAAACTAAACCTATAGTTTTACGACTCACTAAACTAGACTAATATGAAAATGACAAGGTAGTACATAAGAATTATAACATTTTAGTTTTAGCAGTTTCAGTCTTCCACAAAACTGATTACAGGGAACATTTAGTTAAAATATATCCAAGCGCACTGCAGCGGCTCATGCCGTAAGTATGTAGATCTGCAAACACCAATATGGAGAAAATCAATTTTGCGGCTAAAGTTACGAGGGAACTGCACATAGTTCAGTAAATACACGGAGTAGATCTTGCTGCACACTAGATTCAAGATGAAAAGAGCATTAAGTAGTTTACGTCGGATCACCAACGTTGATAGATTTATGAGTTTAAAACGTTTTTCATAAAGATGTAAATCTAAAGATGAATCCCAAGATAAACCCTTTAAACAAACAATCAGCAACTGCTTCTGAACTGAATCAATATTCTCAATGTGACAGTTATAACGGGGATCCCAAACAGGGAAACATTCTAGAATCGGGCGAACCAAGCTAGTGAATAGAGATTCAGCGATATACTTGTAAATTTCTTTCGACTAACGTTTAATGAATTCCAATATGCTGTTAGCCCTGTTCACAATATTGTTTAACCTTCCGTAAACAATATTTTTTTCACATTTCCGGCAACGGAATGGGTCTGGCCAGACCTTCTTATATTCCTGAGGCAAAATTTAAAACGATGAAAAGTATTACAGATTTCATATTTATTACAAAATTATTTTTATTCATTACATAATATTAAACTTGCTTTCACTTATGCTTTATTTCATTTTAAATATTGCTGTGTTGCAAAAATATTGTGACTACAAATTTTGTACTATTTTTTCATTCTGTCACAGATGGGGAACAACCACATTACAGAAATCTTTCGGGAATAGATGTTCCATAAAATGCTTCAATAAGATTTCTTACCCAGAACTCCCGCATTTTGCGTTGATTTTTGTAATCTACCTTCAATTTGTGGGGAGCTAATGGAAATAGCTCCAACAAGGAATTAAAAAATCTGCTACGTTGGTCTCGTTGTCTCAGTATTCTGGTGTCATTTGTGTATGATGAAGTTAATTTGTAAATGATGAAGGATACCAATGCCGCCACATTCAAGATGTTGTAGGGAAAAGCAAATGGCTACCTGTTCGTTTGACGCTTACAGGTATATTCTTCAAGCACCTGGTCCATGACCTCCTTTATTCTTATTATAAAATATAATAATAAATACAGCCTGGTTTTTTAGTTTCACCAACTAATTCTTTGTTGTAAGGCACCGGCTTAACCATTAGCATAGCATTTGGCCAAAATTCATTATAATATATATAATTAAATAAGGAAATAGGAAATTAAAAATAAGGAAAATTCAAATTTGCTTGATTTGATGTATTTAGTACATGCCCTGCTTTAATTATTAATTCTTAATTATTAATTCTTTAAATATTTTTCTTATCGAAATGCTTCTGTTCTATGCCAGTCTTACCCGTAAGTTTGGCTACTATTGCGCAAAATATATTTGTGACACAAAGTAAAAGTCCTCTAAGTTTAAATAAAGAGGTTTTGTTTATTAAAGGGCAATCCCCTCCCATTTTGGGCAATATAATCCCCCGTCACTTGTATAAAATGATCACAGGAATCATCAGGCGTAATAAAAAAGTAAAAACAAACATACAATGTATGGGACACTCGGGTGTGTTGGCTGTATGTTTATATAATATTTTTTGGATGTAGACAGAAAGGTTAATAGTATTCTCTATGAAAATTGATTAAAAATTTACCGTTTAAAAATTCATTAAGTTAAAAATTATATTTTAAATAAATATACTTTAAAAAATTAAAATAAAATTAAAAATAAGTAAATTATTAACATTAATAATAATACTTAATTTTATCGCAAATATTAATATAAAGTTTCGTAACAGTTTTAAGGCTAATGCAGCCTATTTTGAAATATTTGCATTTTACTCTCTTATTTGCCAATTTTATTTCTTTTACATACTATTCGTGGATGAACCCTTCCCATCTGCGAGGAAAAAACTACAAATTAAATTAAATAATCTAATCTAAAAAATTTTTTAAGACTTGTATTAGTTATTTGGGCTCTAGGTTTTCATAATAAAGAAAAAATATATAAAATGAAAGTCAACACTTTACTTTTTATTCTCCTTCTTTATTATTTTCGTATTTTTAACAATATTTCGGACACCGCTGGTGTCCGTCTTCAGGTGTACAGATGATACTGATGTTGCGGTTGTTCTTGCTATTCCGTGAGAGTCTAACTTATTTTATATTGTTTACAGTTCCTTTTTATTTTGTGTATTTTGTGTCTATAAATTTGAGCACAGTGCTCAGTGTCCCTTTTGTAGTTCATTCGGTTTTTGGTTGGTACATTTACTATATGTAGCATTTCCATTGTGTATCGTTTTTTGTAATTCGTCTCTTGTTGTAATATTCTAGTGTCTTCTATGTTTGAAGAATGTTTTAATGTAATGCAGTGACTAACAAGTGCCGTTTTTATTATTGCTTTCGTTGGTTTTGACTTTGTAATCTGATTTATGTGTCGCTAATCTTATCCCTAGTTTCGATTTTGTTGTCCCTACATATACCGTTTCGCATTCGTGGGATCTTATTTTGTTTTCATGTTTGTATACAATTGTTGTAGTTTGTTGCTTGTTTTTAATGCGATTTGTATTTTGTCTCTGTCATAAATATTCGAGTTTATAATTTTGTTTGATATCCCCGGTATACTAGTATTTGTTATTGATTTGTAGATTTTTGGTTGACTGAGTGGTGTGTTAAGTGAGTTTGTTATTTTCAGATTTTTTGTTGCGTTATTTATTATATTTTCTATTATGCTACATGTAAAACCGTTTTTTTGTAGTGTTTTCTTTATTATGATCTTTTTTTTTCGTGGAAAAACACTTCTAGCACTGCCTTCGACATGCGAATCTGTTCACGCATCTCTGCAACAACTGCCGATTGTGTCGCATTATGTTCACGCAATAGCGACATGTGTTCCTCTCGTCTGCCGTGGCGACGCAGTGGTCGCATGACACTCTCTCTGATTTCTACGGCTGGCTTTGTGGTTCTGCTGCGCGTCTTGCACTGGCCACTTCCGAGACTTCCAAACGTGGCTGAATGTTCTCTGTTATCATGTCTTCGTTGTCAACATGCCTTGTAGAATCCATGGCTGCTTGTGGTGAAAACGGGAGTGGGGGAATGCCTGTCATTTTAGAATGTAAAGATTTAAAAAATTCTCATTGCACTTTTTTGAAAATATTTACGTGATGCTTCAATTGGGACTTCAGCAGTTACTGCTGTTTGTGGCAACCCTAAGAATCGCTCATATGGCGTACCAACTGAGCTATAGCTCATTACATCCACCGTCTCCTTTTCCATTTCGCTCAGAGGGATTTCAACAAATGGACCGCCTCCAGTCTTCATTCTTGCTGCTGTGTTCTCTGATATCTTCTTCCTTGGCCCTGCTTTCATATCAGACCAAATCTAAAAAGGCGAATAAATACAGATTTGCGAGCATAATATTGTTGAACTTATTTCACCTTTTTCCACTCTCTAGTTTGCCTAATCGGAGGGCCCAGATTATTTAGCACACGTTTGATTCTCTCCCATTCCTTGTCCATAGACAGCTTATTTTCTCCAAATGCGGGAGTTCCTGTTGCTAAAGAGGGATTCTCTCGCATTTTTTCAGCAACTACATAAATTGCTCGGCGCTTGTTAATCTGCAAGATATAATCACATACAATTTATAAGAAAAATAAATTCCACTTACCTTTTTTTTCCATTATAATTATACAAAAACCAAATATAACAAAAACAGCACACCTGCCTGCTCCGATCGCAGGCAAACGTTTGATTTTTTCTGTACGTTGGATTTGACAAAGAAACACGGCCGCGTTTCCATTCTTAAAAGATACTGAATTCCGTTTTCCAGGGCAAACATACAAACAGCATGGAAAGTGTTGTTGTAAATTGGAAGGAACGGCGATTGCCACTTCAAAATAAATAAGAACTGTGTTCAAATTTATAGACACACAATACACAAAATAAAAAGGAACTATAAACAATATAAAATAAGTTAGACTCTCACGGAATAGCAAGAGCAATCGCAACATCAGTATCAGTAATTTTGAAAATAACAAACTCACTTAACACACCACTCAGTCAACCAAAAATCTACAAATCAATAACAAATACTAGTATACCGGGGATATCAAACAAAATTATAAACTCGAATATTTATGACAGAGACAAAATACAAATCGCATTAAAAACAAGCAACAAACTACAACAATTGTATACAAATATGAAAACAAAAATAGATTCCACGAATGCGAAACGGTATATGTAGGGACAACAAAATCGAAACTAGGGATAAGATTAGCGACACATAAATTAGATTACAAAGTCAAAACCAACGAAAGCAATAATAAAACGGCACTTGTAAGTCACTGCATTACATTAAAACATTTTCCAAACATAGAAGACACTAGAATATTACAACAAGAGACGAATTACAAAAAACGATACACAATGGAAATGCTACATATAGTAAATGTACCAACCAAAAAACGAATGAACTACAAAACGGATACTGAGCACTTTGTTCAAATTTATAGACACACAATACACAAAATAAAAAGGAACTGTAAACAATATAAAATAAGTTAGACTCTCACGGAATAGCAAGAGCAATCGAAACATCAGTATCATTTGTACACCTGAAGACGGACACCAGCGGTGTCCGAAATATTGTGAAAAATACAAAAATAATAAAGAAGGAGAATTAAAAATAAAGTGTTGACTTTCATTTTATATATGTTTTCTTTGTTATAAAGTCTTAGAGCCCAAATAATTAATACAATTCATATTAAGGTCAAAAAAACAAAAGCCAAAAATTTTTTAAGACTTTGCTAAATAAAACCTTATTGAAATTTTTATACATCTTTAGTGGTTTCTTTTCCTTCACACCGTCATAAATTTTTAGTTAAATGTTTTGCCAATCCGCCAGCATTTATTATTGTTTGAATAATTGGAATCTACAAGGAAATGGATTAAATATACATATAAATATGTACATAAATTAGAAGAAAATAACAATTCGATCATGATCATATCATTTTTAGAAATATTACTTAGGTAATGGTCTTCATTTTCACTCATTTTTCGATCTATTGATTTAAGGAAGTTTTGTAATATGTACTTGTGTTTATACCCTACACGGTGTAGGCTACACCTGAAGGTTAGGATATATTCACTTTATCACGAAATGTGTAACGCATAGAAATAGAGAAGATAGATATAGAAAAGTATATATATTCTTGAACAGCGTCACCTCCTGAGTCGTTTTAGCCACATGTCCGTCCGTCTGTCTGTTGAAATCACGATCACAGAAGAACCGGTGAAGATATATTATAATGAAATTTTGCAAAAATATTCTTTCTTATGGGGAGCTGTATTGAAAATGGGCAATCACCACGTCTATTTTTTTTGGAAATGTGATATCAGCGTTCGTTTTTGAGTTATGACAACACAATTTTATTCTTGAGTATAGAGTAGCATTATCCATTAATATACCAAATGTGGGCGCGATCTGCCCATTTTTAGGTTACACAAGCTTGTATATTGGTTACACAAGGTTACACAAGCTGGTTATATTGTAAAATATATAAACTTCCTGATTAAGCATAACAACTAATTTTCCAATAAAACATAGCAGCAAAACCAGGCACGGTCCGCCCACTTTTACACTACTTCTACAGTATAGCTCATGAAAAAAATTTATTATCACGGAAATAAATTTTAAATTTGAACACAATAATAAAAGTACTAAGTTAGTTATTTTTTTTTAAAACAGGTAACGACCACGCTTACTATTTATACAGTGGCGTTGCTAGGACTCATGGAGCCCGGGATGGTTAATCAACTTGCAGCCCCAAATATTCCTAGACTTAATAAGTCAATACTTGATTTCCAAAACTGCTGTCCCCGAAATTGTGCTTCGATGCAAATGTCATTGGGAGTGACGAAATTCGATTTAAAATGTATCCAATTACTTGTATCATGTTCTTTCTATGCAGTTACACTCTTGGTTTATTTGTTTGTACCCAAGCTGACAAATCTTCCTGGGAAAATATTGATATGTTTAGTAAGTAGCTTATTTACAGCATATTTAGCGATTGCCCTCGGCCAGCTAATGCCTCATTCTAATAATGAAGTCTGTTTTGCATTCTTAAAATTTGGAAAAAAGTATGGTATTTTTGGTTGCATTTTTTTCACACTATTGGGTTTCGGAAAAGTCATGACGTACATATATTTGCGTAATTTTCAAGACAAATTTTTTATGAATACTGCATTTTTTCAAACTCAGTCCTTATAACAAAGTTGAATCAATAATGTATTGACTACTTTGATCGATAACCTCTTGTCTTTGTTTCTGGAAGTTTCATGATTCCATGCTCGTAGAAACATTGGTCTTTTCCATCCTCTTTGATGACCTCATCAGAATCGAAAGACTTACCATTCAAGTCATGTTGCAGAGAGCGAAACAAATGGTAATCTGATGGGACAAGGTCTGGTGAATAAGGAGGATGGGCCAAAACATCCCATCCAAGCTGCAGCAACTTCTGGCTAGTCACCAAACTTGACTTTGGTCTCGCATTGTCATGATGAAACATTACGCCTTTGCGATTGACGAGTTCTTGCCCTTTTTCCCATGAGAGATGCATTTAAATCAGCCCTTTGGCGACAATAGGCAATTGAATCGATGGTTTGATTTCGCGGTAGAAGCTCAAAAAACACTACACGCTTATAGTCACACCAAATTCAGAGCATTACTTTTTTTTGTGAAGATCGGCGTTTGATGTTTTTTGGGATAGCTCTTTTCCTTTGCACCACGATCGCTTACGTTGAACATTGTTGTAAACAATCCATTTTTCATCTCCGGTCATGAAGCGGTTGCAAAACAGTTCGATTTTATTGCGACTAAGATGACTACCGGCTATATTGATGCGATTGGTGAGATGACCTTCCTTAAGTTCGTGGGAAACACATACATCGACCGTTTTGACGAATCCCAGCTTCTTGACATGGTCATGGACGGTTGAATGCTGAAGGTTTAATGTCTCCGCGATGTCACAAGTGGAGGCAGAATCAGATTAATCATTTGCTTGAAATGAAGTTTAAACTGTCACCTGTCAAAATATATTACACTTGTTTCGATTGCGAATATCTTCCTAACCCAGACATACGTGTAATGTCATCTGTTGTAAAAATGCGACCCTTTTGTAGTCTCTGGGGAAATTAAAAATTACGAAGTAGACGCTAGACTTTTTCTCTCCCAAAAACTCTTCTTGGGTACTTGTACACCTTTTTGGCACACAAACATTGAAAATGTTTGATTCTTCCTTCAGAAGCGACAAAGCTTTAGATTACAATATGCTGAATCACCCAGAAGGAATGAATCATGCCCTCCTGAACATACGTGAAAGTCTAAGAAGCCGGCTATTTTGAATGGAACCTAGTTCACGGCAAAAATATCAAGCATTTTGTCTGCATCAACAACTGCTTGCAAACCAGAATAACCAGAAAGAGTGTTAACTTCGGCCTGGCCGAAGTTCATATACCCTACACACTTGTACTTAGAAATTAGGCGTGGCAATGGTCTATTTTTTTCCTTTTCAATCTCAAATAGCCTGTGATGACAGAATATTCGTGGAAAATTTTATGAAAATATCTTTATTCGTGCTCCTGTAATTGAGTTTTATTAGTGGGTGGACCACGCCCATTTGTGGTAGTCTGCTTTGTTCAGAGACAGTGGACTTCTGGACAAAATTTCAAGTGCAAAATCGTTCTATAAGGTGAGAAATTGCGCTATAAGCATGGATCAAAAGTAGGCGTGGTAATGGTACGATTTTGCCCATTTCAATACCAATGAGTTTCTAATGATAGACAATATTCGTGCCAAGTTTGATGAAGATATCTGTATTCGTTCTCTTGTAATCGTGACATCCACAGATTCGTGTCCACAGGACGGACAGGGCTAAATCGACTCAAGAGGTGATGCTGATCAAGAAAATATATACTTTTGTATTTCTGTCACGCCTCCTTTAATGCGTTACAAACGGAAGCAAAATTCCCAATTAAAATCCATCCAACAATAGAAATCATTCAGCCACTTCTAAGGAAAAACTAATAAAAGGGTTCGCAACGCAGATCGAACCGCGTTTGCTTCTTTTTGTTTGGAATTGCGGTTCCGTTTGTTTGCATATCAATCATCTGCCTTTTGTTTTTGCTTTGTTATCTACGTTTTGTTTATAGTTCTTAATATGCTGTTTCCATAAAATGGTTTTTCCAGATTTTTGGAATAAACTGTTTTAAGCCCCAAAACCACTCCTTAACTGTTGAAATTGTTGTTGCGATTCCAGCGCTAAACTCAAATGCTTTCGGTTTTTTGACTGAGTTTTTAGTTTGCAGCTTTGTTTCGAATTTCGGAATTACAGACAACCTATGTCTCACCTTTTTTAGTGCCAATAAGTTAGAAAGAGATAAACACAAATTCTCTTTATCAAACTATTCTGCCATATGTCAAAACAAATGTAACCGTTTTAAGTCGTAAGTAATATGTTTATTTAAATAAGTATAATATCTAATAAATGACAAAGATTGAACTATTTCAGATGCAGAAATCATCGAAGCGAACTTTGATCATCAAGTGATCATGACGCCGCAGACAGCGAATTGAAAAAAGGGTTGGAGTCGCAGGCCGAGATCGGCATGAAATTGTTAGATTTGGAGGAGAAGAAAGTGCAGCTCATGTCTGAAATGGTGACAGACTGCAAAAAAATGTCTATGTGCTTAATAGAATTTATTAACACACAAAAATAAAAAAAACAATAAAAACTATAACCAATAACACACCTCTCTCTGGCATGGAAGAGTACACAACAGATTGGAACAAGTATATCTTCGTCATGGCTTTACTTTTACCCAGTTGGTTAAAGTGTTGTGTCTATGTGTCAAACTATACTACTTGTTGTTTCGGAAGCAGTGTGATTAATTAACACATTAATTAACTGCTTTAATTCTCAGTATGCATACATGTGTAAAAAAGTTTCATTATTTTTATTTTTCTTTCTTATTTTGCAGTTTGTGCTAGCTTATTTATAAGCCGATCACCTGCCCTTTTTTATACCCTACACCTTAAGGTTAAGGGTATATTACTTTTACAAGAAATGTGTAATATAGAAATAAAGAAGATAGATATAGAAAAGCATGCAGGGTGTTTCGCATAAGAGGGGACAGAAGACTAGGACTTGTAGGTTGGGTCGAGACAAGAAAAAAATCGTATCGGAGGGGGGGCGGGTCAATTTCCCCCCGTTTAGACGGGAGGGGCCATTTTATAAAAATTCGACTTAACATCGAAAAAAAAAATATTAAAAAATAATGGTTTGACCTAGATAGCTTTTGCTTGCTGATTTTCAAAGCCAAATATCCGCTTCTTAATATCCTTTTTAAATTAGGTTTCTATGTCAAACAGTTTTTGAGAAAATTAATGTCAAAGTTAAAATTTGGAAAAAAAATTCCGAAAAAAATTTTCGGTCGCAATTTTTTTTTTTAATTACGTCTATGTTTTGTACTTTCCGAGAAAAGTGAAAATTACGATCTAAACTTCTTCCCCAGAGCAGTATTCTTTCATATTTTTGAAAAGTGCGTGAAGTTAAATTCGTAAATCCGACGATAACTTAGCAAAGATCTGAACCCAAAACGCGAATACGAATTCGTATTTTGTACCCATTCCATAGTAATGGCTTCAATTGTAGCGCTCTTTTGTTCAACGAAATATATATTTTGAGCAGCAAATATACATATTTCAAGGGAATAATATAAATACTTCAAAGATTACGCCTACTTTTGATTACTTCTAAGATTACGCCTAAAAACTTTTAGTGTACTCGGAAGGGTATGGTCACCATGGTCATTTGAAGTTGGCCTTACCCAGTGCAATTTTTCATGATTTTCCAGCGAAAAATTTTCTTCAACGAAAAACATAACTTGGCCAAGTGGAATATAAAGCTCGATAGCCTACTCCAAGGCCTTTCAGAATCAGTAAAAACTTTTAGTGCACTCGGAAGGGTATGGTCACCATGGTCATTTGAAGTTGGCCTTACCCAGTGCAATTTTTCATGATTTTTCAGCGAAAAATTTTCTTCAATGAAAAACATAACTTGGCCAAGTGGAATATAAGGTTCGATAGCCTCCTCCAATACCTTTCATAATCAGTAAAAACTTTTAGTGCACTCGGAAGGGTTTGGTCACCATGGTCATTTGAAGTTGGCCTTACCCAGTGCAATTTTTCATGATTTTTCAGCGAAAAATTTTCTTCAACGAAAAACATAACTTGGCCAAGTGGAATATAAGGTTCGATAGCCTACTCCAATACCTTTCATAATCAGTAAAAACTTTTAGTGCACTCGGAAGGGTTTGGTCACCATGGTTATTTGAAGTTGACCTTACCCAGTGCAATTGTGTTATCTTCATGATTTTTCAGCGAAAAATTGGCGAAGTGGAATATAAGGTTCGATAGCCTACTCCAATACCTTTCATAATCAGTAAAAACTTTTAGTGCACTCGGAAGGGTTTGGTCACCATGGTCATTTGAAGTTGGCCTTACCCAGTGCAATTTTTCATGATTTTTCAGCGAAAAATTTTCTTCAACGAAAAACATAACTTGGCCAAGTGGAATATAAGGTTCGATAGCCTACTCCAATACCTTTCATAATCAGTAAAAACTTTTAGTGCACTCGGAAGGGTTTGGTCACCATGGTTATTTGAAGTTGACCTTACCCAGTGCAATTGTGTTATCTTCATGATTTTTCAGCGAAAAATTGGCCAAGTGGAATATAAGGTTCGATAGCCTACTCCAATACCTTCATAATCAGTAACAACTTTTAGTGCACTCGGAAGGGTTTGGTCAGCATGGTCATTTGAAGTTGGCCTTACCCAGTGCAATTTTTCATGATTTTTCAGCGAAAAATTTTCTTCAACGAAAAACATAACTTGGCCAAGTGGAATAAACTGTGAATTCCAAGTGAATATAAACTTCGATAGCCTACTCCAATACCTTTCATAATCAGTAAAAACGTTTAGTGCACTCGGAAGGGTTTGGTCACCATGGTCATGGAGACAGAAAACATACCTTTTATAGAACTTTGAGTCGATGAGATGTTATTAAGGCTACCGGAATTTTAATTGTCCTCATACTTGAATGATGAATTCCCTGAACTGATGATTTATTTAGTAGGTAAATAATAAACCAGAAAGAGTGTTAACTTCGGCCTGGCCGAAATTCATAAACACGACACACGTTTAATTAAAAATTGGGCGTTGCAATGGTCTAATTTTTTTCCTTTTCAATCTTAAATAGCGTGTGATGAAAGAGAATATTCGTTCGCCAATTTGTTGAAAATATCTCTATTCGTTCTCCTGTAATCGAGTTTTATTTAATTAGTGGGCGGACCACGCCCATTTGTGGTAGTCTGTTTTGGTCAGAGACAGTGACCTTCTGGACAAAATTTCAACCGCAAATTCGTTCTACAAGTTGAGAAATTAAGCTATAAGCATGGATGAATTTATACTCACTATAAAAAGTAGGCGTGGTAATGGTCCGATTTTGCATTTTCAATACCGATGAGTTTCTAATGATAGACAATATTCGTGCCAAGTTTGATTTAGATATCTTTATTCGTTCTATTGTAATAGTGATTTTCACAGGCAGACAGACAGACGGACGGACATGGCTAATTCGACTCAGGAGGTCATGCTGATCAAGAATATATATACTTTTCTATACCTGTCACGCCTCCTTTAATGCGTTACAAACGGAAGCACAAAGTGGATATACCCTCCTAGAAATAAATCCTATTCCGTGAAAAAATCGATTAAACAGGTACGAAAATACACCCCTTCTTAAAATCACAGGTACTCAGGATCGAAAAACACACACGAAAAAGTACTCAGGAACAGTAAAAATAAATTTTCTGTTAAGAGTGTGTGGAAATGCACAAGGAAAAATTGGAAATGGAAAAATTAAAGTACTCGAATTCAGTTTTTCGCAATCTGTTTATAAACATTTTGCAATTTTGTACTAAAAAAAAACAGCTGTTTCTTTATCTATTAAAAAGGTAAATTAAACGAAGGTTAACTCACCAATATTGTCCGGTTAAACGCCAGTTAAACGCCGTTTAACTGAAAAACACAATGTGTGGTTTAAACGGAGGTTAACTGAGAAACGACGGTAACCGAGCACTGTAAAACTGGGCCTAAGTATAATGCATATAACTTAGATTTCCGGTATATAATTAATTAATATTGCGGCACACTATAATTTGTATATTACACAACCGAATAAGTTGAATAATTTGTAATGTTTATATTCCTGCAGAAACGCTCACCTGGCTTCGCTGGATTCGAAAATGTTTCATAGTTTTGAACTTGTACATTTGGAATGAATGAGTAATAATAATAATAGCAATATTTACGATCCTTTGACAGCTTCCTGCTGTAAACAAAATATTTAAATCAAACTAAAAATAATGTTTAAATGAAAATATATCGTATAGTACATTCGATGTACATACTATATACCCTTCGTCATTCTACATTTTAAATTGCAAATTGAAGTTATTACTCGATTATTAAGTGCGAGTGATTGTTAAACAGCGTATTTGTAAATATCTGACTTTCATAAGCTCTTTCATTGATTTGAGTATATAACCAAATTGGTATATCAAAACAAAAGGTTCTGACAAATGTCAAACGTAAATAATTTAAAAACACTTTGTTTGGGTCTGTAAGGAAAAAAATTTACTTGTTTGGATCTAATGGTGGTGAGTTTCTTAGCTAAAACGTCATCAATTATCGAGTTTTCACCAATACTACCATACAATTACACAACCACGAATGCACGATTTGACAACCAGAGTTGCACTTTTTAGAAGCTTCCTATATCATTATCGCTGGTAGTGAGCATGATTTATAAAACTCGTCTAACCTACACTTACCTGATATCAAGGTTGATAGAAGAGAGGGTTTAGCCAGTAAACAAAAAAAAAAAAGTGGTCTCGTTCTGCGCATGTACGTCACAAAGCATTTTTAACATCACCAGGGTCACAACGCACGCTACATATGCCAAACTTTAAAAGTGGTATGTAGAAAAGTTGAAACGGGTTAAATTTTACTCGAACGCTCCGATTTTGTTGTTGTAGCTTTCTACGGTAACTCCAACAAAAACAACAGTTCTGGTCGGTCTCGAATGTTTTCGAAGTTATATGTATATCTTTGAAGCTTGTAAATTCCGAGAGTATATTTCTTGAACTATACAAGATACTTACATGTTATGGCATTGTTGGAAAGAACTAGTCGTTCTTTGAAGAATATTTTTCAAAGTTTTGTCCTGTCCCTGCTTCTAATACAAAAAAAACCCAGAGTATTCATATACCCTACACCCGTAGTATAACTTTATAGTTGACACCATTTAACAGACCAACGTTATACGTTAAAATATTATGGCTGGTCCGATTTTCAATTTCTAATAATCTATGATGACAGCAAATATTTGTGCCAAATTTTATGACTTCATACCTCTATTCGTTGTAATGTAATCGAGTTTTATTTCATTAGTGGGTGTCGCGCATGAACGCACCCATCGCGGTTGGCTCTCTTCGATTGGCGTAATTTCGAAGTTAACTTCTTTCTCTCCTTTGTTCGCGTATGACCATGAATTATTTGAAGGTCAATTAGTTTGTTCGGTTTTATTGAAGTTTAGTCGTCAGCCAGCTAGCCAGGGGAAGAGCAAACTGCGGTGAGTGTCAGCTCAAGTATTAAGTATTTCCTTTGATTATAATTCTGTATTTCAATTTAACTTAGATTAAACGACCAATTAACCAACCAATTAAATCAAGCCATTATATTTACGAATCTTGAAATTTTTCTGATTTCAATAAAATCTACAAAGCATAAAAATTGACAGTTAATAGCAGAATCCCCTATCGGCGACATTTCTTTAATCGCAGTGCATACTTTATTGCATTGCTTGTTTCACAGTCGTGAACTTCAGCGAGTGGATAAATGATTTGGCAAATGTCATTTGTGCGGTACAGACGAGTGAACCGCGTGAGCCGAAGAAACGCGCCATATTGCATGCGGTGGAAAACCAGCTAGTTCGTACAGGTCACATATGTCGGGGTGACCACGCAGTCTTCAGATGCGAACGCCTCACCAAAGCAGCCGTTTCAGATAAATAGAATTTAGTAAAGAGCTTGAGATTATGCTTTACTTGCCTGAAACCTTGACATAATACGCGTGAATGCCGTGCTCGTACGCGATGCCTCATCGATGGCTGTCAAAGGAGGCACCATATCCTTCTTCACGAGCAACCATCCAAGAAAGATTCAGCGCCACAGACGACTGCCCACTTAACCCAGCAGACATCCACCGTCGCACAGCCAACGAACATTATCGCTCCAGATGAAGCCGTCCTCACTTGCGCAACGCGTGCCGAAATCAAACTGCTTTTTAGAATCTTGCCGGTAACACTCTATGGACCGAACCAAAACCTTGGACACTTTCGCACTATTGGACGAAGGTTCTTCCACGACGATGCTGGATGACGCCCTATTGAAAGAACTGGGCCTCCAAGGTAAGCAATCTCAGTTGAATATGCAGTGGATAGGAGGACGAGCAGCGCATGAGCTTTCTACAGTGGTGAACTTGCACATAAGTGGTATAGGCATGAAGAAAAAGCACATGCTAAAAAACGTGTTCGGAGTGTCGAACCTGAATCTGCCAGTGCAAAGTCTGACCAACAATGATATCGATGGCAGTCGTACCGAAGAATTGCCGGTGCATTTATATGAAAAGGCCGGGCCCAAAATGTTGATTGGTTTAGACCATTGTCACGTGGGTGTTCCCATAAACACCATTCGCGCAGAAAGGGTTAAGCCATTCGTAGTACAGACGAAATTGGGTTGGGTCGTGTTCGGGTCATCGTCTGGTAGAACGAACTCAAATCCAACGTGTTTGTTCGCAAGAGTACAGAGGAATTCCTTGCATGAACTAGTTTCTGATTACTTCACATTAGAAAGTTTTGGCGTCAGACCTTCGCCGCCAGTCATGAGTAAAGAGGATATCAGAGCGAGAGAGATTTTGGAAAGGACAACGAAGAAATGAAATGGCCGGTTTCAGACGGGACTTCTCTGGAAGAAGGATAATTTTGCCATGCCTGATACTTACCCTATGGCGCTGAAACGATTGACGCAGATAGAGAGAAAAATGCAACGTGACGGAGACTTTGCCGCCGTATATAAATCCGTCATCGAAATCCGTATTTGCCGAATTTCGGAGTTTACAATCCGAGCAAGCCACTTAAGCTTAGATTGGTATTTGACGCCGCCGCCGAGACACAAGGACTGTCACTAAACTCGTTCCTTCTTAAAGGTCCGCAGAATCTACGCCAGCTGCCAGCTATATTGTTTCACTTGCGCGAGGGGGCCATCGCTGTTTGTGCCGACATCAGAGAAATGTATCTCCAAGTCGTGATTCAACCGGCCGATAGGTTCTTGCAACGATTTCTGTGGCGCGGAGGTCATGATTGTGGGCCCCCGGATATTTATGAGATGTCGGTAATGACATTTGGAGCAGCCTGCTCACCATGTGCAGCTGAATATGTGAAAACGGTGAACGCTCTAGATCATCGCTGCCAGCAGAATCTGCGAGCCGTAAAAGCAATTTTAGATCACCACTACGTTGACGATTACGTCGACAGTTTCGACACCGTTGATCAGGCAATCGACATATCAAAGGAAGTTGGCGCTATTCATGCAAGCGGTGGTTTTGATTTACGAGGATTCGCTTCAAACTCGCTGCAGGTGGTAGAAGCTCTCGAAGGTGATCCGGAAGCCTTGCAGCTTAATGAAAAAGACAATCTTCATGCAGAAAAGGTTCTAGGGATGTACTGGCAGCCGCAATCAGATTGCTTCAAGTATGATCTGAAGTTTCATCGCGTAAAAACCGACGTCATTTCTGGCACTAGATGTCCAACCAAAAGACAGCTCCTCAGTGTGGTGATGTCGGTCTTTGACCCATTAGGATTTCTCAGCCACTTCATGATATGTACGAAATTATTGATGCGAGAAGTTTGGCGCCGACAAGTTCTATGGGACGAACCAGTGCCCCATGCAGTTTTCGAGTTGTGGGACCAGTGGCGTAAAAAACTACCAGACGTAATCGCCTTCACCGTTCCACGATTTTATTTCCATGAAGGTGCTTCGACAAACCTAGAACTGCATCTTTTCGTCGACGCGAGCGAAGAAGCCTTCGCTGCAGTCGCCTACTGGCGATACAAAACCAACGTGAATGTATGCACCAGTTTAATATGTGCAAAATCGAGATGTGCTCCGCTGAAGAGCATAACAATTCCGCGCCTGGAACTTCAAGCTGCCGTATTGGGTTGCCGCTTGGCGAAAACGATTTCGGAAGAACACGCCTTAAAGATCGATGAGCTTATCTTGTGAACTGACTCGACAACAGTCGTCAAATGGATTAACAGCGAACATCGCCGCTACAAACCATTCGTAGCGCACCGAATTGCCGAGATTCTAGATTCCACGCAACCGTCAAATTGGAGGTGGATTCCCACTGCCGAGAACGTCGCCGATGAAGCAACACGATCGAACAACCGCGCTCAGCTACATTCGCCTTCTCGTTGGCTCAAGGGGCCTGCGTTTTTGACGCAAGTCGAATGCATGTGGCCAGTTGCGAAGGATATCTGCCATTCGGCTGCAAGCGATGAGGAGGAGCTCCGAAGCCGATACATTTTGGTCGCAGTAAGTAGTAATTTGATTGATTTTAACCGTTTCTCGTATCTCGGCAGACTGATTCGAACAACAGCCTGGATGAAGCGATTCGTCAGTCTCTGTCGCCGGCAAAATGAGTGCACCACGTCGCATGGTCTTACGGCACAAGAGCTAGAAACGGCTGAAAAGCTCAATTGTCAGATGGTTCAACGCGATGGATTTTCCAATGAGATCGAAGCCATAAAAAATGGAAGTAACATAAAGTCGCAGCAGCCTGCTGCACAATTTAACGCCATACATCGATGACGAGGGACTCTTACGTGTCCATGGACGCATTGACGCCGCAAGTCGTACAGCGTAAGGCGTCCGATGATCTTGCCGCCTGATCACCGATTTACTGCGCTCGTAGTTTCGCATTACCATTGTTCATTCAAACACCAGAACTCGGAAGCGGTAATATGCGAAATTCGACGCAAATACTGGATACCGTGCATCCGCCGCGTTGTGCGCAAGATTCAGGCAAGCTGCCGTACCTGTAAAATTGCACGCGCTCAGCCGTTCCAACCAATTATGGGACCCTTGCCGGACGACAGGTTGACGCCGTACGTTAGACCGTTCACGTACACTGGTCTCGACTACTTTGGGCCTGTTTTAGTGACCATTGGCCGTCGCACAGAGAAGCGGTGGATAGCGCTCTTCACGTGCCTAACAATAAGAGTGATTCACCTCGAAGTAGCGCACGACTTGTCGACGAACGCGTGCATTATGGTAATTCGAAATTTCATAAATCGCCGTGGTGTCCCTACCAGGATGCGTTCCGACAATAGGCGCCAACAATGAGGCCACCAAATTTGAAGTAGTTTTCGAATGCAGGCGCCTACAAGATGAGTTGTCTTCCAAGCGAGTTTAATGGATATTCAGCTCACCAGCCAACCCTTCGGAGGAAGGAGTATGGGAAAGGATGGTCCAAGCAGTGAAGAGAGTTTTGCGCAAGACTTTAAAGGAAATAGCGCCATGTGAACATACTCTGCAGTGCTTCATTATAGAAGCGGAGAACGTCGTCAACTCGAGGGCGCTGACGCATCTTCCGGTGCACCCGGAACAAGAAGAGCCACTTACGCCTAACCACTTCCTGTTAGGTTCAGCCAGCTCAGCGCGAACGCCGAGCGTGCGAGAGGCGAATACAAATCCGCTCCACCTACGTTAGCAGTGACTCATCGGTCGCCAACTCCGAGATACGTTTTGGAAACGCTGGATATTAGAATATCTGCCAACTCTGACTCGTCGGTCCAAATGATCTCAACGAGCAAAGTCGCCTCGAGGATGGATGACCTCGTGCTCATTTGTGGTGTCAACTCGCCGAGGAGCCAGTGGATACGTGGCGAGTTTTGCAACTTTATGCTGGTTCGAATGGAGTATTCCGAAAAGCCGATGTCAAAACAACGAAAGGAGCCATGCGCCGCCCAGTATCGAAGCTCGCCGTTCTGGATATCGTTAGTGAATCCTGATCGATTCACGGGGGCGGAGGAGTCGCGCGTGAACGCACCCATCGAGGTTGGCTCTCTTCGATTGGCGTAATTTCGAAGTTAACTTCTTTCTCTCCTTTGTTCGCGTATGACCATGAATTATTTGAAGATCAATTAGTTTGTTCCGTTTTATTGAAATTTAGTCGTCAGCCAGCCAACCAGGGGAAGAGCAAACTGCGGTGAGTGTCAGCTTTAAGTATTTCCTTTGATTATAATTCTGTATTTCAATTTAACTTAGATTAAACGACCAATTAACCAAGCAATTAAATCAAGCCATTATATTTACGAATATTGAAATTATTCTGGTTTCAATAAAATCTACAAAGCATTAAAATTGACAGTTAATAGCAGAATCCCCTATCGGCGACAGTGGGCATACCACGTCTCTTTTTATACCCTACACCTTAAGGTTGAGAGTATATTCACTTTGTCACGAAATGTGTAACGCATAGAAATAGAGAAGATAGATATAGAAAAGTATACATATTCTTGATCAGCGTCACCTTTTAGTCGACTTAGCCATGTCCGTCCGTCCGTCTGTCTGTTGAAATCACGATCACAGAAGAACCGGCGAAGATATCATAATGAAATTTTGAAGAAATATTCCTTCTTATAGTGTACAGGTTGGTATTGAAAATTAACAAAATCGGTCTTTCACCGATTTTCACGCCTATTTTTTATTAGAAATGTGATATCAGCGTTCACTTTTGAGTTATGACAACGAAATTCCATTCTTGGGGAGCATTATCCGTTAATATGATAAATATGGGCGCGGTCCACCCACTTTTACACTACTTATACAGTATAGCTCATGAAAACAAATTTATTACCACGGAAATAAAGTTTAAATTTGAACACAATAATAAAACTATTAAGTTAGTTATTTTATTTTCAAAATAGGTAACGACCACGCCTAATGTTTATACAGTGGCCTAGCTAGCACTCATGGAGCCCGGGACGGTTAATCAACTTGCTGCCCCAAAAATTCCTAGAATTCAATAAGTCAATACTTGATAAGCCACTGTATAAATCTAGATTCAATTTGTATTTCACTCTATAATGTTATTGCTCTGCAATGAAAAATCTAAATAAATAATATAAATCTATATATATTAGGTGTACAAATAAGTTTTTAATATATAAAAATGAAATGCCACATGTATGTAACGCCATCACTTGAGAACTGCTGGACCGATTTGACTGATTGTTATTTTGTTGTATTTGTAATTGTCAGGACAAGGTTTGTATTAAAGAAAATTTTGAGAAAATCTATTTTATTTGTATTGTATTTTTAATTTGTATGAAACTAAAAGTTCAGTAAAAAAATATTAGAAAAAACAGTTTGCTGTCACATCAAAGTTTACAAAAATAAAAATGAAAAAAAATATATGAGATTAAAAATTGATAATAAAATATGATAATTTTTGATATGATATAGAATAATTATAGTAAATCTATCTATCTATCTTTGCATACATAGTATATTGAGAAAAGTTGATAATAATTATTATCAGTGATCAGTGCGTGATAATTTAATATTTAATTTTTTGTTTTGCGGTTTGCGCTTTAAAATGCCACCAGTTAGACGTTCGACATACGCGTAACTCAGCTCGAACAAATAACCATCGTGTGAATGAGAAAGATGAAGAACGCAGACACTGTTTGGAAGAAAATCGTGTAAGAATTTCGCAACCTGATCGATTATAACTCCGGAACAACATATTTAATTAAGTTCGACTCGCTCAGTACAACGTAACTCTCGAAATAATTTTGAACGTCGACAAAAAAACGGCCAACCGACACAACCATTAACGAACGTTTGGCGTTCAGATACCATCCAACAGTCGATTACGCCACGGATATGGCCAACTTCGGTACAATGAGCAGTGTTTGTCAATATTGCAATGCTTTGAGGTTCCAACAGGAATTACCAGGAATATGTTGTGCGAGCGGAAAGGTAAAATTACCACAGTTGACACCGCCACCAGAGCCATTGGCATCATTGCTTTCTGGCGAAGATACTCGATCGAAGCATTTCTTGGACAACATACAAAAGTATAACAGTTCCTTCCAAATGACTTCATTTGGGGCGAATATTATCAAAACACGAGGCTTTAACCCTACTTTTATGGTACATTTTTTATACCCTACACCTTAAGGTAAGGGTATATTCACTTTGTAACGAAATGTGTAACGCATAGAACTAGAGACGATAGGTATAGAAAAGTATATATATTCTTGATCAGCGTGACCTCCTGAGTCGATTTAGCCATGTCCGTCCGTCTGTCTGTCCGTCTGTTGAAATCACGATCACAGGAGAACCAATGAAGATATCGTGATGAAACTTTGCAGATATATTGTTTTATGTGGTGGGCAGGTTGGTATTGAAAATGGGCAAAATCGGTCCAAGGCCACGCCTATTTTTTATTAAAAATGTGATATCAGCGTTCGTTTTTGAGCTATTACAACAAAATTTCATTCCTGGGTATAGAGTAGCATTATCCGTGAATGTGCCAAATATGGGCGTAATCCGCCCACTTTTAGGTTACACAGGCAAAAGAGGGTTATATTGTTAAATATATAAACTTCCTGAATAAAACTTTAGATAAGAACTTGTTTTACAAAAAAACATTATTACATCAAAACTGGGTGCGGTCCGCCCACTTTTACACTACATATACAGTATAGCAGTATGAAAAAAAGTTTATTACCACGGAAATAAAGTTTAAATGAACACAATTATAAAACAACTAAGCTACTTATTTTGTTTTGAAAAAGGTAATGACCACGCCTAGTATTTATACAGAGGCGTATCTAGGTCTCATGGACCCCGGGACGGTTAATCAACTTGTAGCCCCAAAAATGCCTACAATGCAATAAGTCAATACTTGATTTCCACAACTGCCGCCCCCGACATTGTGCCGCCCAGAGTGGACCGCAACCCCAGCCCCATCCTAGCTTCGGCACTTTTTTTAAAACTTTAGGTGTAGGGTATCTAAGATTCGGCCAGGCCGAATATAGCTTTCTTACTGGTTTTCTAATGCAAATATTAAAGATTTACGAAAAAGAGCTTCAACGAAGGAAAACATCACACAAACTCACGAAATTGTGTTTGATTTTATAGATTTAAGGACAAATTCACCACCGTGCAGGAGCATTGTTGACCGCCGTGAATGCTGATCACAAATTTCTTCAAAATTATATCCTTGGAAATTCTGATGATGAAATTAATCGGCGTTGTGAGTTAAGATGGATTGTACTTAATTTAATAAAGTCATGATTATATTTGGGCGAGACGAAGTTCGTCGGATCAGCTAATAATAAATCAATAAATAAATAAGACTATTTCGTTCAATTAAATTTTTTCAAAACTTTTAGATGTAGGGCTTCTAAGATTCGGCCAGGCCGAATATAGCACTCTGAAGTTATATTTTGGTCCGAAACTCCTGAATAAAATTTCAACTTAACATTCGCTGTACAAGCTGAGATATTGAGATATAAGCATGGATGAATTTATATTCACTATAAAAAGTAGGCGTGGCAATAGCCCAATCTGTCCCATTTCCTATATATTTCTCATGATAGAGAAAATTTGGCCCAAATATGATGAAAATATTTCTATTCGTTCTGTTGTAATCGTGATTTCCATAGACGGACAGACAGACAGACAGGGCTAAATCAACGAGTTTGTATCATGAATGATCACAAAGGCGAATTTAACGTAGAGGAATTTTGATTTGGAGTTCCGACGATTAGGGACATACCGATTGGTTGGACTCGAATATCGTTTGATAATCTTCGGTGCTTATAAGGTTGTTGAATTCTGTATGACTTCGTGTGTGAATATGCGTAAGAAGAGGTAATCGATCGACCACTCGTATGCCAGATAAAGTGTGAAAGAAAGAATCGATAAATTTTTTGTGTAGAGCGGCATTGAGAAGAACGGTGCAATTCGTCTTCGTTTTGTTCTTTCATAATAACAAAACATGTACAGCCATCCGTCCACTAAGCAAACAAATTTGTTTCCAATTTTGCATTTTATGGCTTTTGAATGAAATTTTATCTTTTCGAACTTCGTTCTGCTTCATGTTCGGTGTCCAAGCTTTGTAAAGCGCTGGCACGATCTACGTTCCGAGCATAGCGTGCTGTTGAAGAATTTGTATAGGCAGAAGATATATTTTAATCGGCATATCAATTGAGTGAATACGTTATACGGGTAAGCCTAAAAAATTTATTTATGTATTTATTTATTTATGTATTTATGTGTTTTATTTTTATCAATTAACTCGAGATAGGCTGTTATGGCTTGTGGCCACAAATATTTATTAATACATACCATATAAATTATGAAATCGTTTACTCGCTAAAAGATTAAGAAATAAGAAAGACAAGGAGGATAAAAACCATTCATAATAAATTATTATTTTGTATCAAATGTTTGTGATAATACAATATGCATATATATATATAACTTCAAAATTAACTAATATGTATTTAAATTCATTTTCAATAAATCATCAAAGAAAAGAATAATAAGTGAATGAAAGTAGAATATAACTCCAAAGAAAACAATAATTATTAGAACTTGATTCTGAATTGTTATTAGAACATGTTCTGTATAAAAAGTTCAGGACTTCAACAGTCTTTGCATTTTGGCACTGCGTTTGGCTTTAATAACGTCGGATTTTCTTTTAGCCTCTTCATGTAAAAATTTTTCTTTCAGCCACCTGCTGTTTTTCCTAATTAAAACAGTGATTAGGAAATCTAAATCTAATGACTCGAACCAACCCGGGTAGCTAGTATTTCTTTGGTCAATGCATGCCGCTATTATCCTCCTTTTTATATTTATCTGATGGCAGCTTTTGTCGAATATTTTTTTAAATATTTCAAATTGTTGCAGACATATGTGGAACATATATGTCGACATACGCGTAACTCAGCTCGAACAAGTAACCATCGTGTGAATGAGAAAGATGAAGAACGCAGACACCGTTGGGGAAGGAAATCGTGTAAGAATTTCGTAAGGGCGATCGATTATGGCTCCGGAACAACGTATTCAATCAAGTTCGACTCGATCAGTACAAGCTAAAGCTCGAAATAATTTTGGACGTCGACAAAAAAGACGGCAGCCGACACAATCATTAACGAAGGTTTGGCGTTCAGGTACGATCCAAGAGTCGATTACGCAGCGGATATGGCCAACTTCGGTACAATGAGCACTGTTTGTCAATATTGCAATGCTTTGAGGTTACGACAAGAACCACCAGGAATAGGTTGTGCGAGTGGAAAGGTAAAATTACCACAATTGACACCATTGGCATCATTGCTTTCTGGCGAAGATACTCGATCGAAGCATTTCTTGGATAACATACAAAAGTATAACAGTTCTTTCCAAATGACTTAATTTGGGGCGAATATTATCATATTTACCCTACCTTGAGGTAAATTGTTTTTCTAATGCAAATATTACAGATTTACGAAAGAGCTTCAAAGAAGGAAAACATTATACAAATTCAAGAAATTGGTTTTGATTTTATAGATTCAAGTACAAATTCACCAATGTGCAGGAGCATTGTTGCCCGCCGTAAATGCTGATCACAAATTTCTTCAAATTTATTTCCTTGGAAATTCTGATGATGAAATTAATCGGCGTTGTCAGTTAAGATGCATTGTACTTAATTTAATAAAGTCATGATCGTAAATAAATTTTTCAATTCAGATATTATTATATTTGGGCGAGACGAAGTTCGTCGGGTCAGCTAGTTTTCAGTAAATGTGGTCAAAAAGTTAATTATGTTTGCCTTTGCCACTGGGTATATTTTTGATATTTTTTGGTATTTATCAACAGTTACGCAGCAGACTGGACCTTGAGCTCAGTTTTAGGAAGCGTGTGGGGCATTCTGCCTACGGTAGTATTTTTAGACCAATTTCTTGGTTCGTATGTTCTGCACTTAAGACTAATTTTCAATAAATGTGGTCAAAATAATGTAAGAGATAACCCAAGATATTATATACCATAGAAAAGGAAAAATTATATGCTTTCAAACTACGGGAAGGAAAAAACACTTTTTTAATGCAACCTCCACCATGTTTTTAGTAAAGCTAAATTATCTCCATAATTATGTGAAAATGCCAAAAAATGCTTTGAAAATCAACGAAAAGATAGATTCTAAGCAAACCTTTCAAACGATAGACAGCGATACCTGTATATCTCAAACTTTGAGAGATATCGCTTCTCTAAAATGTAAAATTTTCAACATTTAAGCGCCCACAACTCCTAAAAAAACTTCAACTTCCGCCAAGAAGCTTTGGAGGCAATTGAAAGAGATGGGCGTTGGATCCTGAAAATGTGATTTGTTTCCTAATGCTCTAAATGAGATTTTTTCTTCTAAAAATAATGTCAACAAAAGTGTCGGTTTCTTCACCGCTTCTTTCACCGTTTCCTTTATTGTTTCGTCAATTTCACTTGGTATCATATGTTTTAGTATATCTTAATTAATCTGGATTCTGAGAAGTGATTGATTTGCATTTCATGTTTTTGCTTCATCATCTGGGAAGGTGGTTGGAGGTATAATGTGTTTGAAACAATTTTTGTAGTGCCTTTTGTTATTGTTGAGAATGTCTGTATCTTTAACTGGTTCGCTTTCCATTTTTATGTTTTTATAGTTGCTTCAGTGCTTCTCATGTTAAGAATTTTTATGTGTGTTATTCCTTGTCTTGGGCGCTAAAGAGTTGCTTAAAAAATTGCCTTTCTCAATTTCCTTATTATTACTTTTTCCTGTGAAATTTAGTTTAGGGGGCTGAATGAATGATTTCTTTTCTTGGAGGTATTTTAATTTGGAATTTTGTTTTTTTTATTTATTTGCACAGTTTTAACACTTTCATTATATTACTTTTATTTTTGCGTTTGTATTTTGCATTAAAAATGTTTTGTTTTATATTTTGTATTTATATTTTGTTTCTTATTTAAATATGATTTATTCAAATATTTTTTGTACAAAAGTAAATACTATATATTATATGTATATTAATAAAATATATACATATGCTATATATGAACTTTAATGAGGTTGAACTTTAATTAAATTAAATTCCAAATTTTTGTTGTCAACTTTTCTGGTGTTTCTTAAAAATATTCACTTTAAATTACCAACCTATTATGATGTCCGGCGTAGAACGCCACTGGACAGACCGAAGTTCCTTGCTATAAGCTGGCGCTTTGTAGGGAGTATTGCCTATGTTTATGGCAAGAGAAATTGAATGAGCCGATTTGTATTTGGCTGTTAGACAGTTTCGGATTTTATTCTGAATCACTCGAATTTTTCATTCAAAATTGATCCCATTCTCTTCATAAGAGTAAGCAAAACCAGAAAGAGTGCTATATTCTGCCTGGTATAATCTTAAATACCCTACACCTTGAAGTGGGTATCACGCCCAGTTTTTAACTACAAGAAATTGTTGGACCATAAAGTCTATGTACAGTTTTGTTCAAAAAGCTTGTATAGATTTTTGCGGTAAACTATTTAGAAGTGGGCGGATGCCTATATTCGGCGCATTAACGTATAATGTTCCATTATACTAGTGTTGGGAATTATAGTTCACTACAGAGAGCGATCTTTCTAGTTCCATCAGCTGTCGTGAACTCGTTCATATAGTTCACTCGCTCATTTAGTTCAGTACTTTACGCGGTCATTTAGTTCGTTAGTTCTTATAAGAGATAACGAGATGAGAAAATCGGTTTGATATTTAATTGGCAATATCTAATACTGAATACATGATTAAATTATATATTGTTAGATTTTTAGTAACATTTTTTTCCATTCTTAATTTTTTTTATAATAAAATATATTAGGTGTACAAATAAGTTTCCTCGGTTTTTTATAAAAAGTTAGGATGTATTGTGAAGGAACAGTACATTACGTTTTATTCAAAGTATTTTCCATCATTTGCCACTAATTTTCCCCATCTGTCTGGCAACATTCGGATACCCCGTCGAAAAAACTCTTCAAATTTTGACGCTATCCACAAATCTACCCAATTTTTGGTGTCTTCATATGATGTGAAGCGCTGCTCAGACAGACCATGTGCCATCGACCGGAACAGGTGATAATCAGAAGGGGCTAAGTCTGGTGAATACGGCGGGTGGGGTAAAACTTCCCAGTTGAGTGTTTCCAAGTATGTTTTTACCGGCGCCGCAATATGTGGACGAGCATTATCGTGTAAAAGAATAATTTTGTCGTGTCTGGAGTAGTAATGGGGGTGTTTTTCCTTAAGTGCCCGACTCAATCTCATCAATTGTGTTCGGTAGAGAGCTCCAGTAATGGTTTCGCTTGGTTTGAGCAATTCATAATACACGACACCAAGCTGATCCCACTAAATACACAGCATGAGTTTTTTTCCATGAATATTCGACTTAACTGTCGATGTTGATGGTTCGCCGGGCTTAACCCATGACTTTCTCTTCTTTGGATTATCGTAGTGAATCCATTTTTCGTCACCAGTGACTATACGATGCAAAAACCTCTTTTTTTTATTCCTGGCAAGCAGCATTTCACTCATGCATAATCGGCGTTCAACGTCTCTCGGCTTTAGTTCATATGGAACCCAAGTTCCTTGTTTTTGAATCATTCCCAACGATTTTAAACGATGTGAAATTGCTTGTTGAGTCACTTGTAATGTAAGTGCAAGTTCTTTTTGCGTTTGGGACGAATCTTCCTCCAATAATACTTCTAATTCCATGTCTTCGTACACTTTCGGCCTTCCACTGCGTTCTTTGTCCTTCACGTCAAACTCACCGTTCTTAAACTTTTGAAACCATTCCTGACAACTTCTCTCACTTAAAGCAGCTTCACCATATGCTTCTAGAAGCAATCGATGCGCCTCAGCTGCAGATTTTTTCAAATTAAAGAAGTAAATCAAAAGTTCCCGCAAATGATGCTTATTGGTGAGTGTCACACTGGGCATTTATGCGCCAGACTCACACGCTCTGATTGGTTGATAGCAAAAAGTGGAACAGCTTTCGATCCACGTTCGCCTCAATGTTAGCGCTAAAATTTTGGCTGTCTCACGAGCATCAAACACTAACACATGTATACAAACTCGAAGCACGGTCAGAAAATTTTTCTTATCTGTTGCCTTCTCATTTCTGTTTTGTTATGCGTAGCGGCCACAGCAAGGGCTTCGCTTAAGAAAACATGCATGCCGGTAGAAATAAATAATGTATGGAATGGAAAAACTGGTTTCATGTTTTTCTTACTTTTTTTTAGAATTTTATTGTATTATGTAATTATTATTATTATTAGCTCTAGAAATTTATTTCTTAAATATGAAAATACATTTCTTAGAATTATAAATAAAAACAAAGATGTATAGAAAGGTTGCAATTTCTCTTGCTGTCTTTCTGTCAACCTTTAAAACATGTTTACTTAGCAACATGGAAATTCCTTTAAGAAAGGAGGCTGGCGAACAGGTAAAAAATAGTTGAAGGTCATCACAACATTACTTTACATTCGAATAATGCAAACTCATGCAGGTGGAATATACGGTAGGTTAGACAGAGGGTACGTAAAGTACAACATATCTGATGCTACTGACACGTCAAATAAATCACTGCGCACAGTGCTTTCGTTGAAATGAAAGCGCTTACAAACACATCTCAACCGCTTGCACGTACACGAGTTTGAGGACGAGTACAATTTTTGTAGTGTGACAGGGTGCAACGTAAATAGCTTTTTCTGAGGCGGCCTCAAGATGTCCAATGTGAAACCCACCATTCGGCACAAAACTTGACATTTTTGCAGGAAAAAAATTACGTGATGCTGATACGGAATCACTAGTACTTTAAGGTTATGGTGTTGCTGGATGACGAAACTTGGGATATTACGTTTTACATCTGACAATTTCTCCATAACCTTCTGGTGGAGCCATCTTTTGACAAACCGCCGAAACTTATTTGTACACCTAATATAATTAACCTACCTATATACATATTTATCACAATATTTAAAAAGTTGAGTGTCTTACCATTATAAGGAGGTGTATTCCATCGTAATCGGAGGAGGAAAATGCATTGTAAAGCTTACACTCACGTAAGTACCAGACGCTTGTTACATAAATTCTACTACTCATTACGGAAAACGAGAAATTCCGAAAAATTATTTTGAAAAATTGCGCTTGTTTTATATAAATGAAAGAAAATTCGAGTACCTTTCCAAAACCAATGACATGTTGCTATCTGCTACAGTTCATGAGATATAGGTCTGAAATTCCAAGCTTTAAAGACACATAACTCGGAAAAAAATGAGAGCTCCACTAACTGATATTGTTGTTGTGGTCCCAACAATAAACAAACAACAACGACAACAAAAATAATTAAAAAATCGAAGTTATGTCATTGTGCCTGAATTGTGCCAACATTTCAAATAAATATTTCGTTTGGAAACATCCTCTAAAATTGATCTAACGAACTGAAACATACAGAAAAACTAACGAGCAGCTGAACTGAAACGAACTAACGAACTGCTGAACTAAAAGAACGAAAGACCTACTGAACTAGAAGACCGACTGAACTAGAAGAGCGACTGAACTAGAAGAGCGACTGAACTAGAAGAGCGACTGAACTAAAAGAGCGACTGAACTAAAAGACCGAGTGAACTAAAAGAGCGACTGAACTAAAAGACCGAGTGAACTAAAAGAGCGACTGAACTAAAAGACCGAGTGAACAAAAAGAGCGATTGAACTAAAAGAACTAAGAACTGTGAACTAGATCTCATAGTTCACGCAATTGATTCGTTCAATTGAACTAGTTCGTTCACGAACTACCCAACTCTACATTATACCGGAATTTTGTTGTCAAACCAACGCTGATATCCCATTTTTAATAAAAAGTAGGCGTGGTTGTCGGCCGATTTTACCCATTTTCAATACCAGCCTGCACACCATAACAAAGAATATTTCTATCCATTACGATATCTTCACCGGTTCTCCTGTGATTGTGATTTCAACAGACAGACGGACGGACATGGCTAAATCGACTCAGGAGGTGCCGCTGATCAAGAATATATATACTTTTCTATATTTATCTACTCTATTTCTGTACGTTACACAATTCGTGACAAAGTGAATATACTCTTAATCTAATACCACGTTTACACCGACGCTAAATGGCTCATTACGCCCAAAAGCCACAAATGAGAAGCCAAATGATCCCATTTCCCATACAAATTGCCAAATCACTCATTATCGAAATCATCTCATTTTGGCGAAATGAGATCCAAACGAGTTGTAAAATAATATTTCGAATCAGCCTGTCGTAGGGAAAAATAAAATCCCAAAACAAAACAAGGGAAATAATGTCAATTAGCTGTCAAAAAACAATTGTAAAAAAATCAAGCAAACAAAAAACATAAATTTGGTCTGATCAATGTCAAACCAAATGCAAACAAGGCGGTGTAAACATTTTTCAAATGCGTGATTACAAATGCGCATTTGGGGTCGGTGTAAACATAGCATTAGGGTATAAAAAATAAAAGGGACGAACTGCACAAAAATTATTACAAAGCTATGGAAGAAAGTTATTAATTTAAACTTTAAATTTTAAAGTAATTTTTTTATTTGGAAAACAATAAAACCTAAAAATAATTACTAGTATATTGCCACTGTATAAAGCTTCAAGATTGACGGCCAAGAAGGTATTGCTGTGTGTTTGGGATTGCCAGGGAAAAAACCTCATGGGCCGAATTCCCATCTGCGAATCGTTGCTTAATCGTAACAACATCGACCCATTTCTGAAGCGGATTGGTGATGAAAAGTCAATAATTTACTATGAGCTGCTCCCCTACGGCCAAACTCTTATTTCGGACCTGTACTGTTAGCAATTGGACCGTCTGAAGAAAGAAATCTTTCAGAAGCGGCCAGATTTGGCCAACAGGAGAGAAATTGTGTTCCAACAGGACAAAACCCAGGCCACACACATCGATAGTGACTCGCCAAAAGCTAAGGGAGCTTATTTGGGAGGTCCTTATACATCCACCTTATAGTACGGACCTGAAACGAAGTGATTACCACATGTTCCTGTCTATGGCGAATGATTTTGCTGGTGAGAAGTTTGCTTCGAGGGAAGCATGTGAAAATCGACTCTCCCAGTTCTTTGCCAATAGGGACGAGGGTTTTTATGAGACAGAAATGAAATTACAGAAATAAAATGGCAACAAGTGGTCGACCAAAACGGTGCATATTTGATCTAAATCAGATCATTTTAACCAATTAATACCAATGAAGGCTTATTTGAAAGGTGACACTTCGAACGTAACTGTCAGTGTGTAAGCAACGCAATTGATGCAGTGGTTGGAAAGTTGTTTACGTTTGAAAATGGAGAAAAATAATGAAAAATTGTACTATATTTTGCAGTACGGCAAAGGGAACAACGATGCGCAGCGTTGTGAAAAAATTGCGCTGTCTACAGCGAAGGTGCTTTATCAAAATCTACTGCGCGGAAATGGTTCGCTCGCTTTCGGTCTGGTAATTTTAATGTGAAAGACGAGTCACGCTCTGGTCGTCCAATCACTAAAAGAGTTGATGCAATTCTTGAAAAAATCCAGCATATGGAGCTAGGCCTTGACCACAAAACTGTTATAAACCATTTTCAGAAGGTTGGCTACCAAAAGAAGCTCGATATATGGGTTCCACATTAGTTCAGCGAGAAAAACATGATCAACAGAATTAACATCTGCGATGCGCTGCTGAAACGCAATGAAATCGAGCGTTTTTTGAAACGTGTCATCAGGGTTCGGAAATGCTCTTTTCCGCTCCAGCTCGCTCTTTCAAGCTCGAGCAAGAGCATTTGTTTTCAGGAGCGCAAACGAGCAGGAGCGGCAAACAAAAAATTTTCAGCGCTCCTGCTCGCTCGAAAGAGCATTTGTTTATGATGACCTGTCAATTGTAAATGGCACTTCGCTGATAAAAAGTACCTTGTGTATGTGAGAGTATGTGTTATATGCGTAAAGTATACATACATATATACATACTTGTGTACATATATTGTATTATTAAGTATCTGTCTATTCGTGGAAACGGTAGCTACATCCACATGAAAAACGAAAACAATAAACAGCAATAAAACCATTACCTCTTTTTAGCGATTCTTTGAAATTTGGCAATTTGGCCCTAATTCTTCACCAGAGCTTATAAAAAAATGTTCAGAGTGTTAAAAAATAAGAAATATTTGACAAAGTTTTTTTTATTGCCTTTGACTTGTTTCAATTATAAATATTGAACAAATTATTTACTTGCCACCTACCATCAGCTCAGAAACAGCTCAGCTTCAGCGCTCCTTTGTTTGCCGCTCCTGCTCGCTCGCGCTCCTGAAAACAAATGCTCCTTCGAGCGAGCGCATGGAATTTTTTTTTGTCGCTCCTGCTCGCGAGTGCGAGCGAGCAAGAGTGAGCATTTCCGAACCCTGCGTGTTATAACCGATGTTGAGAAATTAGTCACCTATGATAATCGGAAGCCTAAAAAATCGTAGGCAAGGGATGGAGAGCGGTCACAAACTTTCGCAAAGTCAGGATTGATGCTGAAAAAGGTGATGCTGTAAATATGGTGGGACTGGAATGGAATCGTCCACCATAATACAATTTAAAAGTTTTATAGTGTTTGCTAATATCAATGGTAACTCAATAATTTTATAAACAAATAAAATTATTTCAGTGAGAATAAAATGTGAAGCATAGAGAAATGGCAATGCATAGAATGAAGTATAAGTAAGAATAGTTTATATTATACTATATTGTATAATATACTATACTATATTGTATGTATGTATTATACTATACATATTAATATTGTTCATGTATTTACTCTTTTAAAAAAATGGGATCACTTAGGATATAAAAACCCGAGTGATCCAGAATAAAATTCAGAATTGGTTTAAGACAGCCAGATGAACTTCAGGCTTTCATTTCTCTAATTCTCCGCCAGCGATACAGCAGGGCGAAGTTCCAGTAAAAGTGCCAACTTAAGTGCAGGCATTAGTCTCGTCCAGTGGCGTTCCACGCCGGACAACTCTTAGGTCGACCCCTTCACTATTGGGAAGCATATCGGCTATATCCTTTCTCTTTTTACTAACCATACACATTACAATGGATTCAAATGCAAACCCTTAAATATCTCGATACATGAAAAAATGGACTTATTGCACTGTCAAATATAACAGCTCTATATACTCTACAGCTATATATACTTTTCGATCCAGATATTGCCACTGGATACACCAAACGGACCAAGGAGGAGGTTGGAAAGTTTTGGTCTACGTTAGAAAAGAAATTAAATGTTACTGGACCACCTGTAAAATCTAAGTTTTAGTGGAAAAAGGTATAATTATATGGTAAATAAAGGTATAATGTATACATATGTATATACACATACTTACTAATTTGTATTTATTATATATCCAAAACAACAACAAATTGTCTCACCAATAACGGTAAATATGAAAAGAAAACCAAAAATATCATGTGCAAAACCTAGGCAACTTTATCTAATATTTAGTATAATAGCATTATAACATTATTTTTTATACAGCTAAACATATTCGAAGTGATAACTCAATTAGTAATGGTGCTGTTTGGGATGTTTCCCCCTTCTTCTTTTACTGCAGTCACCAAATCCTTCTTAGTTTTTAAGCGCCTAGTACCCACGCAACGTTTTAGTATTGAAAATAGGTTTCCGATCGGATTTAAATCGGTTGACTACACCGGCCAGTAAGCACCCTTACCTCTTTAGAATTACAGGAGTCCTTAACATAATTTGCGATATGTATTGGGTCGCTTTCATGTTGAAATTGCCATTTCAGTGGCATCTCCTATTCGATATGTCTGTGAAAATCGATCCACCACGCCTTCTATTCGATAGAAAGGAACAATCCCATATACAGGAAAGCTTGCCCAAATCATTGTACTTCTTCGTCCATGTTTAACTTTCCGCTTACAGTACAGTGGATTCAATCGCTGATGGTTACATAATTTCAACAAAATTATTTTAACTGCCTAAATAATAATGGCTATTATACTAAATCTATATATATAAAAATGAAAGGCCTGACTCACTTCCCATCAACGCACAGGCTAAACGGTGAAATTTTGCACATAGGTTCCTTTTATGATGTATACATCGAATAAGAAAGGATATTTCGAAATGTTACTTCTAAGGACTTCAAAAAGGATATACACGGAATTTTTTCTTTGCACAGGCTAAACCCTTGGATCTAAAGTGGTGAAATTTTGTACGGAGGTTTCTTTTATGATGTATACAAGGGAAAAGAAAGGATTTTTCGGAAATTTTACTTCTAAGGACTTCAAAAAGATCAAACACATAACTCTTTTGTTAGCCATCAAATATGGATTTTCTTTTTTCACGAAAACATCCGGCGGATAAATGCCTAAAAACTATTTTCAGAATTTTTCAAAATTCATCCACTAAAGGTCAAAAAAAGGACATCATTTGGTAAAAGTACACCCAATGACATAATAAAATAAAATGAAGCATGAATATTTTGCACAGGGGTTTCTTTTATGATGTATACAAGGGAGAAAAAAGGATTTGTTGAAATTTTACTTCTAACGACTTCAAAAAGGACAAACACATAACTCTTTTGTTAGCCATCAAATATGGATTTTTTTTCACGAAAACATCTTGCGTAGAAAAGCCTAAAAACCATTTTCAGGATTTTTCAAAATTCATCCTCTAAAGGTCCAAAAAAGGACATCATTTGTTAAAAATCCACCCAATGACGTAATAAAATAAAATGAAGCATGTTATGAATATTTTGCACAGAGGTTTCTTTTATGATGTATACAAGGGAGAAAAAAAAAACTTCTAAGGACTTCTAAAAGGACAAACACATAACTCTTTTGTTAACCATCAAATATGGATTTTTTTTCACGAAAACATCTCGCGTAGAAATGCCTAAAAACTATTTTCAGGATTTTTCAAATTCATCCTCCAAGGTCCAAAAAAGGACATAATTGTAAAATTAAAATAAATACATCAAAAACATACCAAAGTAAAAATATAATGTAGTATTATGTATGTAATGTATTATTATAAAATAATATTTTATTTCCCGCGCAATGCCGGGTAGTTAAGCTAGTATTAGATAAAGTTGTTTAGTTTTGCACATGATATTTTTGGTTATTTTTGGTTTCCTTTTCATATTTACCGTTATTGGAGAGAAAATTTGTTGTTGTTTTGGATATATAATAAATACAAATTAGAAAGTAAATAAATGTAATTTTCTTTGTTATAACTTATATGTTAATAATATTATGGAACTTTTTTCACTGTCACAGGAAATGTTGCTTATGTTATGCACAGCACTGTAGTTATTAGTTTAATTATAAGCAAAATTATACTTTAGTGTTCGTCTCTGATTTTATTTGATTGCTTATAAATTATTCATATACTCGTATAATTATATTATAATGTATTTATTATATTACTAATGTTATTATTATTTTATATAATATATTTTTACAAACAATTTATTATACAACTCACGCACAATTATATACAGGGTGTTTCGCATAAGAGGGGGAAAAAGACTAGGTCTGGTGTAGGTTGGGCCGAGACAAAAAAAAAAACGTGGGAGGTGGGACAATTTCCCCCCGTTTAGACGGGAGGGCCGTTTTATAAAAAACCGTTTTATAAAATAATGGTTATTACATTTGAAATCATTGGCTGATTTTCAAAGCGAAATATTTCTCATTTCAATCTAAAACTTTGCAGTGACATTTGACATTTCGAAGTTATGTTCGAATCAATATTTCGCTTATATGTATACTGTTGGTAATAATGATTCCGCCGGAAAACTGTTCCGTTGGAAATTCAAGAAAAGATTCTAACCAAAATCGAGTATTGTACGTAGAGCGACTAAGTCGCATTAAGGAACAGTAAAAGAATACTTTCATAAAATACGGAGGATTCAAGAAACAAGAATTTTAATCAGCAGCAGAAGACGATAAGCTCTCATTGCAGAAGACCTCCCCATCTCACCAAAATGTATGCAGGTTCGGCATTGTGGCCAGCTATTCTAATAAAGCGTGACTCGCTTAAAAGTCAAACAGCATGCCAAACTAAGTTGGCGCAACTTGGTGAAAATATGTCGAATTTTTTTATAAACAACACATCTAGACTTACACAAACTCACACGTACAATAACACACCTCTCTCTAGATGCGCACACAGAAACTAGACACAGCATTTTGGCGCAGCCGGTTTTTCGAGCCGAGGATCGCTCGAATAAGGGAACAACATTGGTAGTCGGTTAAAGTTTCGAATGCTAACAAAACAGAGAAGTCCTGGCGCAAGGAACTAGTGTAGAGGGTAGTTGTCTTTCGAAAATGCCAGTAATCAAGAACGACAACAGAAACGTCGCACAGTGGACTAGAATTGCTGTTTTCGACTTAGTGGCGGTCAAAATTCTGTAACTTTTAATTAGATTAAGGGATTTTAATACGGTTTTTTGGAAATGAAAGAAAAAACATGTATCTTTACGCTAATCTAAGTACGAAATATCTAGGAATTTTTTTATATTTTTAAAAAATTTCCACACTTTACTCGCCAGTGCGATCGCGTTCAATCAAAGTCGCGTCCAAAAAATAACCTTTTTATTTGTGTTTTTATTATTAAGTATTATTCATGCAATATTAAAAGCTTATTGTTTCAGTATAACAATTTAAAGGTTTGGTATACTCAATTTCGACGAAAAAAATATCACAATAGTTAACATTATTGTGCCATTGTGTAACTTTAGTATGAAAAAGAAATATAGTCGTATGTAAACATTTCTAAAATAAGAACGCCAGGTATTTTTTCATTTTTATGATCATTTATTTATTTAAAAAATTTAAATATAGGAAATTTTTTACATAAATTGTTACATACTCTAAAACACAAACACAAATACAATTTACAATAACACATACTTATTTATTTTCAAAAAACTATTCTTCTGTAGGTTTCATTAGAAGTTCTTCAGCTTCTTTATCTAGAGGTATTGTTGTCCTAATAAATTTTTTTCTCAAAGACGAAATGTACGGATCAGAAGAAATGAAGAGCATTCTAAATAAATCCTCATTGGTACCCTGAAGTGAATACTTTCTTGTGTTGTGCTCTCTATAGTATCTATAGTCTTTGTTCCGTTTTTCTTGTGTTTCTTCCGATAAATCTCCAATGGGTAATATATGATGGTTAATTATGTCGTCCCCATGCATTAGAACTTTATGAACTGTCGGTGACATAGTTCTCCATGGATACAACTGTCAAGTGGAGATCAGCAAGAAAAGTTAGCCATGTCCGTCTGTCTGTCTGTCTGTGGAAATCAGGATTACAATAGAACGAATAGAAATATCTTCCTCAAACTTGGAAGGAATATTGTCTATCAGTAGAAAGTCATCGGTATTGAAAATGGGCAAAATCGGACCATTACCACGCCTACTTTTTATAGTGAATATAAATTCATCTATGCTTATACCTCAATTTCCTAGCTTGTAGAACGAATTTGCGGTTGAAATATTGTCCAGAAGTCCACTGTCTCTGACCAAAACAGACTACCACAACTGGGCGTGGTCCGCCCACTAATTAAATAAAATTCAATTACAGGAGCACGAATGGAGATATTTTCATAAAATTTGGCACCAATATTCTGTCATCACAGGCTATTTGAGATTGAAAAGGAAAAAAATTAGACCATTGCAACGCCTAATTTCTAAGTACAATAGTGCAGGGTATATGAAATTCGGCCAGGCCGAAGTTAATACTCTTTCTGGTTACTAGTTTAATTTGAAAATCCAAGTAATGTTTATCTGTTTTACTGTTGCTATTTAAATGAACGGAAGTGTACAGGGTGTTTCGCATAAGAGGCGACAGAAGTCTAGAACGTGTAGGTAGGGTCGGGACAAGAAAAAATCGTATGGGAGGGGGGTCAATTTCCCCCCGTTTAGACGGGAGGGGCATTTATAGAAATCCGACTTAACATCGGAAAAAATATTATTAAAAAATAATGGTTATATCTAGGTAACTTTTGCTTGCTGATTTTCAAAGCCAAATGTTCTCAACAGTTTTTGAGAAAATTAATGCCAAAGTTAAAATTTTAATAAAAATTCCGAAAAAAAATTTGTGGTCACAATTTTTTTTAAACACCTTATTAAGTATAAATATTTTTCCGACCATAAAATTCTCTAATCAATTCTAGAGAGAATGCTTCAAAGCGGAAGGATCTATGTTTTGTAGTTTCCGAGAAAAGTCAAAATTACGAACTAAACTCCTTCCGCAGAGCAATCTTCTTCTATCTATTTGCACCAGTAATAAAACACAAGTAGCCAAAAAATTGGTATTTGAAAGTAAAGTATGCTTCGTAATTTTCACTTTTCTCGGAAACTACAAAACATAGATCCTTCCGGTTTAAAGCATTCTCTCTACAATTGATTAGAGAATTATGGTCTGAAAAATATTAATACATACTTAAGACCGTATTTAATAAAAAAAATTGCGACCAAAAATTTTTTTTCGGAATTTTTATTCCAAAGTTTAACTTTGGCATTAATTTTCTCATAAACTGTTTGCCATAGGAACCTAATTTAAAAAGGATATTAAGAAGCGGATATTTGGCTTTGAAAATCAGCAAGCAAAAGTTATATACATAGGTCTAATCATTATTTTTTTATATTAATTTTTTCCATGTTAAGTCGGATTTTTATAAAATTGGCCCCTCCTGTTTGGTCCCTCCTGTCTAAACCCAACTGGGATTTGTCTCGACCTAACCGACATGCTCTAGTCCCCTCTTATGCGAAACACCCTGTATATAGAGGAAAAGAAAAAGTAATGTACTTAATTTTTACAAACGAAAGTATGTACATATTGATTAAGAAAAATAAAATCTTATATTACAATAACATAGATATTACATACAATATTTTAAGTGGTTCAAAACAGTGGTTAAATTGGATAATTAAGCCTTAGAATAAGATGTAAAATATGTAAGAAAGAGTGATCATGCAGAGAACCTGACAGTCGTCCCGAGGTACACCCACGAGAGCAGCGCCCAACCAACTCGAAGGGGGAAGGGTAGCTGTAGCAAACAGCTGATCAGGGTAACGATAACAACCGGCAAAAAAACAGAAGACTTAAGTTGCCGAAAAAAGGCAACAGCTACAGAAAAATTAAAAGAGGTCCAACATCAGCAACACCCTGAACATGAAAAGGACTACACGATAGTTGATGACGAACTGACCTACAAGTTACCGCCAGCAGCTTTGAGACCAACCACCACAACAACATAACGGTATGGTAGTCTCTTGAAGAAAGGTAGCCAATCATCAGCAGCGACACAGCAAATTATAGTAACTCATATTGCCAGCCCGGCAGCATATCTAGTTATAGCAGTCCTGCGATTGTATTGCCGGCAGCCGTCGTTACTATTCTACATCCAAGGGAAGTTGAACACTCAAATATATGTCTTACATAGTCGCATTTCACACCATTTAAACTTCGTAAATTTAAACTTCTCCCACGACCGTTACATAGGATATTAACTAATGATTTATGTATATCATAGGTAATACCATCAGCAACTCATCCTTAGCAACCATAGATATAGCACCTTCCTCAGGCACTACCAAGTTCATAATCAGCAACAAAACTACACAACCAACTAATAAACACAAAAGACACAAGTAAAGAAATGAATTTGAAAAGAAAAATGTTGAAATTATAAGAATTAGCAGATAATGTACAGAATTTGATAGCAAGGAAAAAGAAACTACGAAATTGGCTTAATAAACAAACAAAAGGAAAAATTGAATTTCAAAAGAGATTGTACATAATAAATCCATTCAAGATTTTAATACTATTAACTTATAAGAATTAGAACTACTTATTAGAACTATTTTATTTATTTTTTATTTTTATTTTTATTTAGAAGACTTTGGTGCACACTAAGATATATTTACATCTTTTATAGTGCAAATGAGTTAGAATAATAAACAAACAGATAAACAAAAGTCAATAAATAAACATTTAATAATAATTTATAAATTATGAAATAAACTTACATTCAAAAAACAATATTAAAAATAACAAATAAACAATATGATACATATAACATTTATATAAAAAAAAATAAAAGAAGGAAAGAAAAAAATTCAAATGAATTTGAGTAAACAGAAGTGAAAGTGAAAAAATAGGAGTAAATAATGAGTTAAAGCTGAAGGAAAGAAGGATAGATTAGTGTTAAGGAAAGCTGACCTTGAAGTGTGTGACGATAGCCTGCCCAAACTTTACCACCCCAGAAATCGACTTAATATTATTAGGTAAGGAGTTCCATAGTCTGACAGCGTTGACATAAAAGAATCTGCTTGAGTTCAACAGTCTACAATCAGGTGTAATAAGCAATAAGCCCCTTTGCGACTGACCAAAGTGTAATTTTTGGTAAAGATAGGAGGGTGTCTTTGAGTGTATTAATTTATGCAAAAATAGACATGCTCTTATCTTATCTTTTGATAGCAAAAGATATCATAGCCTAATATTCCATTTCTAAATTGCCCTAAGTGGTCGGTCATAAGTTCGGATACCAAACACATACCTCGTGACGTGATTATACGCAATAGACAATTTTAAAGAGGAACGAGAATCTAACTTGCTATAAATTTCAGCAAAATATGTTATGAAAGGAAGAATCAGTTGGATAGCAAGCTTACGTCTGGTGTCAACCGGAGTGTACTTAGAAAAATATATCAATTTTCGTAGGGTGGAATAAATTTTTCGAATTACAGCGTTATTATGGTCAGTGCAAGTAAGCGAGTTATTAATACAATAGCCCAGATTCTTTGCCGTTGTTACCATATTTAGTTGTTGATTACCGATTAATACTTTCGGTATGTCCGAAAAAGTAAATTTACTGTTAAAAACAGGGAGTATTTGTGTTTTGGAAACATTGATTTTAAGGCCATTATTATCTGTCCATAGTTTAAAACTGGCTAGGTCCTCATTGAGACGATAGAGTAAGTCATCCTTTAAATGGTTCTCGCCAGATATGTACACTTGGATATCGTCCACATAACCATGCATTGAGGAATATTTACAAGCGGTTAAAATATCATTAATAAACAATGAGAATAAAAGAGGCCCCAGAACTGAACCCTGCGGAACGCCCCTACTGACTGGTCTAAAGTCTGAGTAATAATTTTTGCACATAACCCGTTGCATTCTTTCAGTCAGGTAGCTATTTAGTAAGCAGATTGCACCATGCCCAAAGCCAAACAGATGCTTCAGCTTACAACATAGTAATTCATGATTCACAATATCAAATGCTTTCGAGAAATCTATCAAACATAAGAGATTAAAGATTCCACTAACATAATATGGTCTCAGGTCTTCAAATACTTTTAATGTAGCAGTAGAACAGCTGTGTCCTTTGCCAGACTGAAGTGGACTTAAAAGACTTAAAAGACTATTCTTTTTTAAAAAGATTGACATTTGTTCAGCCATGATCGATTCTGCAATTTTAGCCAACGGTGATAGAATGCTAATAGATCTGTAATCCTCAACACCAGAAGCATTTGTCTTTTTGGCAAGTGGTAGTACTATCGCAGTTTTCCACAATGAAGGAAAAGTAGATGTTGTGAAGCAATGATTTAGTAAATGAGTGAACGTACCAACAACGTATGGAAATACTATCTTAAGAAATCTCAAGTTTACTCCGTCCACGCTTATCGAATTAGACTTCACTTTGTATAACGTTTTAATAACCTCATCCTCATACACATGTGTAAACTGAAAGGAATTAGTCAAAGAAGAAGGCGCAGCTGATATATGTTCAACAGTACTGTGAATGATATCGTCATCAACATCAACGTTAAGTCGTAGAAAGTGATCATTAAGAATGTCTGGATGAATCTCACATGGTTTTGTCTTACAAGTACCTAAGCCAAGCCGTCCCAGGTTCTTCCAGACTATCCTAGTTGGAATGGACGAATTTAGGTTTCTGGAATAATATTTCATTTTAGCTAACCTAAGTAAACGGACAGACTCATTCCTAGCGGACCTATAGCTCTCCCATCGCTCTGGGCTAGGGTTCTTTCTCCAAGTTCCACGTAACCTGTTTCGTTTACGAATAGAGTCCAAAACCTAAAAAAGTTACAAAGGTAAAAGTTACAAAAAATTAAGTCATGATCTGACACGAAGTATAATTGATCAAACAAATTCACGTGATTGATATCGGAACCATGAAATAATCCAATAATCTAGGAACATCATTAGGCGCAAATCTGGTCGGAGCACTTACATTAACAACTCGCAAGCCAAGAGAACTGACATGTTCAGTAAGTGAAACTGCATAAGAATCGTTATTCAAGAGGTTAACATTGAAGTCACCGCAGACGATAAAAAACGCGAAGTCCATTATGCTATTTGAATTATTGACAAAATACTCATCTAACAGGTTTAATCTGGATGGGTTATAAACGCAAGACTCAAAGATTTTTGTGTTGTTGTCTGAGACGCAAAGATTTACATACTTAACATTACTCGACGGCAATGACTCCCCAATGACCTTTGCGTTTAGATTTTTCTTAGTATAAATAGCTACTCCACCTCCTTTAGGACCACATCTATCGTTTCTGTAAATGTTATAATTATTCAATCCACAAACACTATCTGTAACATCACCATGAAACCAAGTTTCAGACACACAAATGATATCAACCGAGGAATCCTCAAAAGTGTATTTCATTTAGTCAAGCTTGTCAGCATTTAAACTTCTCGCATTGAAGTAAACAACGTTCAGCCCACAGTGCCTATTACACAAAATGTTAAGAAGCATCTTGCTGTCAACACCGCCTCTGCATGTATTAGCAGCTACCATAAAGCAGAAGTCGAGCTGAGCAAAATTTGAGCAGAGCACGTGTACACACACAGTCAGAAGTCAGAGAAGGTGATAGAGCGAGAAGAGGAAGAGCTAGAAATTCATATAGAGAAAGAATAATATTAGTGGTGTAAAGAATAATGAGAAAAGAATAAGAAGATATAAGAGAACTTAGAGAACAGTGGATTATAAGAGAATAAAATATACTGATTAATATAAATAATAAAAAACAATGATTCATAACCAATAAAGACTCATAAATTTCAGCTAGTGCTGGCTAGGGACTGGATACTAGAAATATCATTAACAGGAATCGGGTTGTCATCGGGCGCCAATTTAATAAATATTTTTCCACGGATAGTGAAGGCAGCATGCAGTTTGTTATTACGTTATTGTTGAAGAGCGAAACGCAGCACTTCTCTCATCGATGTAGTCAGACTTTCATGAATGTAGACCTTGCTTTCACCATGCAAACCCAACTCACTCAGAGTAAGTGCTCGATGTTTATGTCGGCAGTGTGACGAAATGCTTCGCAGGAGCTTAGAGCGATCATAGGGAGACAGTTTGCAGTTTGACTATAATTTGCCTACTATAGATATTCTCTTTGTTGTTGTTGTTTTTGTGATGGGTAATTCGAAAAATGTCTCGTACAGTAGGAGCATCATTATTATTGAGACCAACAGCATTGCATAAATTAGAGAATACCGTATTTAGGTTCTCGTTATTTTCGTATGGGATACCAGAAATAACCATATCTGAAGAAACGGCAGCGTTCTCAAGCTTCATGACTTCACTTTTAAGATTAGCAACTTCAGATTTAAGCACGGTAACGTCAGTTTCAATACTTGATATGCGAATAAACGCTCTCTTCAAATCCATTTTAATGTTAGAAACCTCTGCCAATAACTCACCAAATCTGGACATTATGCGCTCTTCAGTTCCTTTCATAGCGAGAGTAATCTGATCAATAATGCTCTCCCTTAATTCAGACAGCTTTAGATCTAAGTTACTCATGATAGATTACTCATCAGCTCGAGGTATAGAGTTTACAGGCGTAACGAGACTTGCAGCAACACTGTGAGAGCTGACAAATGAGAAGGTCGTACTTCGTGTCTCTCTTTTTGCAGAACCAGCAACATTATTACCGGCAAACTTCTTATTATGGGCAGACATTATTCACTTAATAATTTTAATTATTTTAATTATTCTTTAACAACAAGAAAAAGATGCTAAGTTAAAAAAGCACTGTTTCCACAGCAGTCCCGCAACAGTCCCAAATTACTTAAAGGAAACTGAGTTCTTCACAACAGTGAAAAGAAAAAATATATGAGCAAACAGCACCAGCCTAGCAAAAACACGTTTAGTCAGTACTCATGACAAAACTAACTATGCTAAATAAATTAACGATGTCCAATGAAGTACAAATAGATAGTATTTTAAGTGATTTAGCTAGCATTATTCTTATAATAATATACATCTAAACACCAATTTTCCTCGTCGTCTCAACTTGTTGGTGTATTGCAGCATTTTAAGAGTGTTATGTGTTAAACTTTCATGCACAAAAATTTTATTGTTGCCTTCCAATCCTACATTGGAGACAGTCAGCTGTCTTTTTAATTGTTTGCGATATTCAGCAATCGCCTTAAACATTTTATTCCGATAAACCGGTGATGTTAGTTTAACAACAATAAGGTAGTTGTTATTGTTCTTAGATACATTTTTGCTATCTCTTGTCTTAACTACAAATACATCACATACAGCAAGCATCTCAAGTTTAATAGTAGCAAAAAACTTTGCAAAACATCGAGCAACTCATCCTTAGCATCCATAGGTAGCCAGTTAATTATAAAATCAGCAGCACTAGGCTGATTATCGTATTTTTCAATATCTTTACGTGATCGTTTCGCATCTTCTTTAAAAATGCAGACTTCACTGCATATTTTTCCAACATCGGTAACTCTGGTTGATAGAGCTCCCACATCAGCGCTTATACAGTGTTCCACTAAAGTCTTCGTACAGCACGTGGTCAAAACTTTATTGATAGAAAAAGGTAATGTATAGCAAGAATTTTAAAAAAATTGTAATACAGCTTTGTTTATTAAGCCATTTCCTTAAATTTAAGAAAAAAATAAACCAATTTCATCAATTAATCCAGAAGTTATTAACTAAAATCGCAACAAAGTCACTGAATTAGCTCCAATAAAGTCTTCGTACACGCACAAACAAGGTAACTAAAAATCCTTATAAACTGTGAACGCTTTTTTTTAATATTTTGTGGGGTAGCCTATTTTTAATAATGACTTTAAGAAGGTCCGGCATCGATTCCACAACTTTCTGTACATAGCGTGGTTCGATTTTGACCCATTCCCCATGAAGAACATCTTTTAGTCGAGACTTTGAGCTAATATGATGCGTCCTGATCCTTTTCTCAAGCATTTTCCACATATACTCAATGGGGTTGAGATCAGGACTCTGTGGTGGCGTTTTGAGTATACGTGGAACATTGTACGCCAAGTACATCCTGGTGTTGTGAGCCATGTTTCTGGGATCATTATCTTGCTGAAAATAATATCCCTGAGAAACGCCCAATTTTCCAGCACTTGGCTTCAAATTTCTCTTCAATATATCGATGTATGCATGGTGGTCCATAACTCCCTCAATTATCTCCAAGTTACCAACACCACTAGTAGCCATACACCCCCATCAATCTTACAAAACAAAAACGGAAAATATTACGTTGGCGGAGTGCTGGTTTGGGGGAGTATGGCTGCTAGTGGCGTTGGTAACTTGGAGATAATTGAGGAAGTTATGGACCACAGTGCATACATCGATTTATTGAAGAGAAATTTGAAGCCAAGTGCTGGAAAATTGGGCGTTTCTCAGGGATATTATTTTCAGCAAGATAATGATCCCAAAAACATGGCTCACAACACCGGGATGTACTTGGCGTACAATGTTCCACGTATACTCAAAACACCAGCACGGAGTCCTGATCTCAACCCCATTGAGTATATGTGGAAAATGCTTGAGAAAAGGATCCGGGCGCATCATATTAGCTCAAAGTCTCGACTAAAAGATGTTCTTCAGGGGGAATGAGTCAAAATCGAACCATGCTATGTACAGAAAGTTGTGGAATCAATGCCGGACCTTCTTAAAGTCATTATTAAAAATATAGGCTACCCCAGAAAATATTAACAAAAAGCGTTCACAGTTTATAAGGATTTTTAGTTACCTTGTTTGTGCGTGTACGAAGACTTTATTGGAGCTAATTCTCAGACTTTGTTGCGATTTTAGTTAATAACTTTTGGATTAATTGATGAAATTGGTTTATTTTTTTGTTAAATTGAAGGAAATGGCTTAATAAACAAACCTGTATTACAATTTTTTTACACACATTACCTTTTTTTATCACTACAGTTTTGACCAAGTGCTGTACGAAAACTTTAGTGGAAAACTGTATATGTATTTAACATCTGTAGTAAGCAGACTAATTCGACTCATCACCTTCCCTTCAAAACGGTTTATGGCACTCGTTAACCTTTCAATAAATTGTTCTTTAACTTCTCTCAATTTCTCATCCAGATCACCAACATGCTATTGAGTAAGTGTTGAAGAACTCGGGAAGAGTACGTGGCTGAGAAGGGGTAGACGATGACTGCTTACGTTAACTACTCCTTGTGTCTAACGGCATGTTTGCTAATAGCTTCAGCAAATTTAGTTTAACAATATTAATTTATTACAATTAATAATTTACTAGAGTTACTTATTTACTGACTTTAGATTTCGGAAACACAGAGATATAATCGGGATCTATATTATTGACAACTTACATCTAAAACACGAATTTTGGTTGAGTTAAATATATAATTACACCGAGCCGAAGCTTTACGCGCGTAAGTTTATCTTCTTAGAAATTATAACTGAAATTATTTTGAGTTTAAAGTTTAATTGAATTGAAATTTGAAAATGAGTTTAATTGAATTTTTAACACTTTTTTTGACACGAAACTTTTGGGTTATTCATCCACACGAGCGAGTATGCATTTGTACTTACAAGAGTAATTCTTTCAGTTTTCTCTTAATATTATGCTTGAATATGAAAAGCAGCGTTGAGCTTCTCTAAAGATGATCCTAACAAGTCAAAATATTTGTCTATATCTTTCCATGGTAATCGATTGTTATTAAGAAAACGAAGAATTTTTTCATTTCAGATTATAATGGTGTACAAATAAGTTTCCGCGGTTTTTTATAAAAAGTTAGGAATTTATTGTGAAGGAACAGTACATTACGTTTTATTCAAAGTATTTTCCATCATTTGCCACTACTTTTCCCCATCTTTCTGGCAACATTCGGATACCCCGTCGAAAAAACTCTTCATCTTTTGACGCTATCCACAAATCTACCCAATTTTTGGTGTCTTCATATGATGTGAAGCGCTGCTCAGACAGACCATGTGCCATCGACCGGAACAGGTGATAATCAGAAGGGGCTAAGTCTGGTGAATACGGCGGGTGGGGTAAAACTTCCCAGTTGAGTGTTTCCAAGTATGTTTTTACCGGCGCCGCAACATGTGTAGTTCATATGGAACCCAAGTTCCTTGTTTTTGAATCATTCCCAACGATTTTAAACGATGTGAAATTGCTTGTGGAGTCACTTGTAATGTAAGTGCAAGTTCTTTTTGCGTTTGGGACGAATCTTCCTCCAATAATACTTCTAATTCCATGTCTTCGTACACTTTTGGCCTTCCACTGCGCTCTTTGTCCTTCACGTCAAACTCACCGTTTTTAAACTTTTGAAACCATTCCTGACAACTTCTCTCACTTAAAGCAGCTTCACCATATGCTTCTAGAAGCAATCGATGTAAATCAAAAGTTCCCGCAAATGATGCTTATTCGGCACAAAACTTGACTTTTGCAGGAAAAAAATTACGTGATGCTGATACGGAATCACTAGTACTTTAAGGTTATGGTGTTGCCGGATGATGAAACTTGGGATATTACGTTTTACATCTGACAATTTCTCCATAACCTTCTGGTGGGGCCATCTTTTGACAAACAGCGGAAACTTATTTGTACACCTAATATATAGTACATATGTATATGATCTTACGTTTCCTAGTCACTTGAAGTTCATTGAGTTGGTTGCTGCGCTTCTGTGAGAGATTGACAAAATGATTCTGAAGCATTAACCAAAATTGCTGATACTCCTGAATCTGCTGTTCAGATGCTTGTAGGACCTTTTCTAAGGATTTGATCTGCAAACACCAAAATAAGAGAGAGCTTGAATAGGGATAATTGATTCTGATTTAGTGATTAGTGATTTCTTTATTATTACTATTATTATTAACCATTTTCATGTGTTTTTTGCAACAAAAATTCCGTCGTCCTTGTCGATCTTGGAGACAAAACAGTTTCGGCTGTTTAGGTTATCTTTTTTGGGACATATTTTAAAGACTAACACAGATGAAGAGGACAAATTCTACAGACTAACACAAATGCAGAGGACCAACTAGTAATACAGGGCTAGGAACAAGTGAGGGGTAGAGTTAGAGAACAATTCAGCAGTATTAGGAACAGATTTTGACTGTGATTAGTAATCTAAACAGACTTTAAATAATCGACCTTGTGCGTCGTCGTACAAAAACACATAATCCCAAAAATTAATGACACTTATGCACTTATTGTATTTAAGAACGGCCTCAATAAAAATTTGAAACCAACAATATATACGCCACAAACAAAAACATTTAATGAAGCAATAAACCTTTGCTTTAGAAAGAGGAAACAACCAAAACTCAAGCCCAAGTATTGTACATAAACATAAACAGAAAGTACTACAGACATACAAATAATTTCGAGGAACTTCTACAAACACTAACACACGACACGAAGCACGAAAAAATTCATTCAATCGTTTTAATAATAACAACACGAACTACGGGAATACTTTTTTTTAACAACAACCGCTCAAATAACTTCAACAACTCCACACAGAACACACCCAACATGACGCCGAATAGAAACAATATCTACAGAAACAACAAAAACTGAAAAAACAACAATAGAAGCAATAATAATACATACCAACAACATCGAGACATAAAATAATAAAACTAACGATAATAAAACTAACAATAGAGTTTATTCACTAAATGCCCAGGAAAACGACCAATTAAATTCTTCTTTAGCCTTAAACACAATCAGGCACAATCAGAATAGACAGACAGACAGACAGACGGACGGACGGACATGCCTAATCGACTCAGGAGGTCACGCTGATCAAGAATATTTTCTATATACAGAACTCTTCTATACCTGTCACGCCTCCTTTAATGCGTTACAAACGGAAGCAGTAAGTGAATATACTGTCATCACTTCGTGTATAGGGCATAAAAAACGAATGAAATGTCAACAAACACAAACAACGAAGAAGAACAAGAACGCTTTTGCATCCGTCAAAATTAGAATTAGCTCGGATGCGGGATGTAAATTGCGGCAGCAAATTACGGAAGCAAAATGGAGAGCAAACTTTTTTCTCAATCTCCATAAGAGCCCGTGTAATTTTGACAGTTAAAAAATGAATCTGCATCTTGCGAAAGCCAAAAACAATTACAAAACTTTTCATGCTACAATATTTCAAACAATGCTAAAAACTTTGTTGAGTTGCATTGCAGCAATAAAAAAGTTACTTTTTTGATAGATACAGGAGCAGATGTATGTATCTTTAAAAACTAATAATTATATAGATTATAATACTTATAGGATTTAAAATACTTGTAAATTAATATGTGTACAAATTATACTACTGTTACTATACATAAAATTTAATTATTATAGAATATGAACCACTATAAAATTATAATATACTAACATCAAGAACATTGGACAACACTGAAAGATTTAATAAGCTATTAGAGACAATGAAAATAGAAACAACTGACCCCGACGCACCACGACTAACTATAATACTACAAAATTACAAGACATCAAGACATTTTTCATTTAGAAAACGAAGTAATTTCAACTAATAGCTTTTATACACAAAAAATTAACATAACTGGCAAAAGTCCGACTTACATAAAGAATTATAGACTTCCGCAGACCCAAAAAAACTAAACTAAAGAACAAGTTAACAAATTACTGAAAGATGACATAATTGAACCATCCATAAGTCCATACAACTCACCACTGTTAGTAGTACCAAAAACAGGAAACAAGGACAACAAAAAATGGAGACTAGTAGTAGATTACGGAAAACTGAATGACAAAATAGTAAACAACAAATTCGCAACGAACGTACAAACTAAAATTAAATCAAAAATAAATGTAATTTCTTAAAATCAGAAGTAATTTTTTAGGACATTTAATAACAGACAAAGGAATCAAAACAGATCCCAACAAATTTGACACAATTAAAAATGATTTCATTTCAAAAATCGCAGACGAAACCAGGTGATTTATAGCTTTCTGTAAATATTATAGACGTTTTCAGAAAAAAAAACAGTTTAAAAGAAAAATTAATGAATCCACCAATACTACAATATCCGGATTTTTCAAAAGCGTTTATTCTGACGATTGACCCTTCAAATTACGTTCTTGGCGCAGTACTATCTCAAAGTGACATTGGAACTGACTTACCCATATCTTACACAAGTAAAGATATTTAAAATTTATTGTAAATAGGTATACATAGGTGTAAAATAGGTATGGCAATAATCTGAAAGATCCGGATTCGTATTCAGAGAAACTTACCAAATTGTGAACAAATAAAAAAGAAATAAGCATAGAAAACGACGTGTTAAATGATATAGAGAATTCAAAAATAGTGATAAAGAATAATGATAATCCAGCGAAATTCATTTCGTTATCCAGGAGAAGTTAACTTTCTAAATGAATAAAATTAATATTAAAATACAATTAAATTTACAATTGTTAACAAAGAAGAATTTAAGAAAACATATAATGAGTTGCAACATAAAAATAAAAATCGCGCTTATGTCTAGATTTTAATATATGTTAGATTATATAGACTCCCAGAAAATATTAATGACGACATAATAAAGTATAAATTAATAGATGAATATCGTAATTCGTCCTTAGGAGGACACTTAGCCATTAGAAAAACAAAAACTAAATTAAAACCAGTAAGAGTCCTATATTCGGCCTGGCCGAATCTTAGATACCCTACACCTAAAAGTTTTGAAAAAATTTAATTGAACGAAATAGTTTTATTTATTTAAATTTTTAATTTATTTAGATTTTTCATTGCAGAACAATAACATTATATGTAGAGTGAAAAACAAATTGAAACTAAATTGAAATATGTGGTTAAAAGGAAAGCTACCTAATAATAACACTTAATCACAGACAGGTATAAATACAGTGGCGTAGCTAGGGTGGGGCGGGCGGGAGTTTTGGAAATCAAGTATTGTCTTATCGAATTCTAGGAATTTTTAGGGCTGCAAATTGATTAACCGTCACGGGCGCCATGAGTCCTAGTATAGTATGATTATAAATAGTAGGCGTTACCGGTTTTCAAAACAAAATAACTAGCTTACTTGTTTTTTTATTGTGTTCAAATTTAAACTTTATATCCGTGGTAATAAATTTGTTTTCATGTGCTATACTGTATAAGTAGTGTAAAAGTGGGCGGACCGCGCCCATTTTTGCTGTTATAATCTTTTATTGAAAAATAAGTTGTTATATAAAGTTTTACCCTCTTTTGCCTGAGTAACCTAATATTTGGCATATTAACGGATAATGCTACTCTATACCCAGGAATGAAATTTTGTTGTCATAACTCTAAAACGAACCCTGATATCACATTCCTAATAAAAAATAGCGTAGTCGTTGACCGATTTTGCCCATTTTCAATACCAACCTGCACATCATAAGAAGGAATATTTATGCAAATTTCATTACGATATATCGATACACCGGTTCTCCTGCGATCGTAATTTCAACAAACAAATTGACAGACAGACCGACGGACGGATATAGCTAAATCGACTCAGGAGGTGGCGCTGTTCAAGAATATATATGCTTTTCTGTATCTATCTTCTCTATTTCTATGCGCTACACATTTCGTGACAAAGTGAATATTCCCTTAACCTTAAGGTGTAGGGTATAAAAAGAGATATTATTTTTCAGTAAGATTACCAATATAGACAATTTGTAAAAAAAACAGCGTTGTTAATTAAGTTTCCGTGAGGAGTTGCCAGGATCTCCCATCGGACGCGTCCAGAGGCAAAAGAGAGGAGAAACTTACAGCGGACAGGGAGGACACTGAACGACACCCTACTGGACCCAACTGACGTGTCGATGGACTCAGACGAGACCATGATTGTCCATCCGCCAGCGACCGAGATGCTGGACCGACCTAAAAAACGGCTATGTGGCGCGGCCCGGCGCAAAGCTGCCAGGCTGAAGAAGTTGATCGCAGAAGGGGAGGCCGGCCTATCCAGGTCATCGGGAACTCCTAAACTCTCCGACGAAGGGACCGTGGTTGGGTCCGCGTTAGTGGACTCCGCCAAGAGGCTCCGTCCTCCGGAAGAGGCACTTACTGAACAGGACGCTAAAAGACGGCGACAGATAACAGTAAGCGGCACACAAGGGAAAAGCTCTGTCAGAAAGAGCAACCAACCACCTCTAAGTTGGTTCCTCTGAGATTCTCAAATCTTACATCCAAGCAGGGTTCGGAAAGCACGCACCGCGGGCAGCACACCCCGGCACATTCACAACGATTGTGTTGTCTCGTTTCACTTGCTCTGCCCTTACGGCTGCGCTTCACTTCAATTTCACAACACAATCGACGTGCCAGAGTTAGCTACAGCAACACAGCCCCGTAATTCGGAGACGAACGCTAGCACAAAACACAATTTCAATATACACCGAGCTCAGGCCCTCTCATGTGTTTCATATTTGCTTCACCGCACCGACAGAGAGAAAGCAGCGCACAAAGTAGCTCTAGAATTGTGCTACGAAAAGGGCTGAATTGTGCTTATAAAAGGGCAAAATTGTGCGTGCTAGATGTGCAGCTAGCCAACACATCCAAGGCAAAGCGTTTTTTGTGTTTTGAATGCAACATTGGGTCGATCTAAGAATTTAGAAAAGACTTTTATTTTAAAAGTCATCGATAAAAGTTTTTCTGATGACTTTTTCTGCTGAACTTTTTGAAATAATTTTTATTTTAAGAGTTATTTTATAGAAGTGTGGAGAAGCATGAATATGTGGTTAGGTTTGGAATAAGTTACTTGAGAGTGAAAATAGTTAGTTTTAAATTAGCTAATAATTAATAAGTAATATTAATTTTTTGAAATACAGAGCGCAATACATTAATTGTTTTGTAATGATGCAAAATTAGAGTCACAAAATAATGAAATATTTTCTTACAAATAAGAATAATTCATAGTTTCGAGCTGAATGGTGAAAACGGCATCAAAATCGGTACACCCGTCTAAGAGTTAAATAACTTACAATTGACATGCGACGAACTCGACTTTGATACAAATAATAGATTTTCTATCTAAATAATTACGTCTGCATTTCTGCTTTAATTCTTTATAACCGTTTAACGAAAACAATCAACAACAACACAGTCATTCACACACAAGCGGATCGATGAGTTGTTGTTGCTGTTTCAAAGCATTGTCGCCGCTGTACTGTACCTGCTGCCGATAAGGGCTACGGTCGAGGTAATGATACAAACACACTGGGATCAATGAATAACAAATCTCAGAGGCACACAGTTAGAGTATATAAATATCAGCCCACCAAATTATCTTTGATGCAAAATTTTATTATATAAGTACTAACAAAATGTTCTGAAATAAACATATGCATATATGCAAAACACGTTATGTACATTCGTAGAGAGTAGACGTGTATATTCAAGTGCTAACAATTTAAGCTCGTTTATGTCGAATTTTGAATACTAAAATTGCCTTGAGGCTAAAATTTTGTCCAAGTTATTGTCGTTTTTTTGTTCTGTTATAAATCGGTTGTTATATTGGCTTCGAATTTTAATAATTAAAGTTATATTTCCAAAATATTGAACACACGAGAAAGGGCTACTGCTTCGGCAAACAAGGTCATCGAGTACTTCGTCTGTGAGTGATGATCTTTAATCACTATTTGGTAGTGTGTGCAACACTGGTGGCGTTGACAAAAACTCATTAGCTGTGTGTGATATTTTCCGAACTCGTAAGGACAAAAACAAAGCGTCTGATGGTCCCGTTGTTGTCAAGCTCAGATCGAGTCGCGACCGGTCCAGACTCATGCGCTCTCTCTCTTCTTTTTGTAGTAAAAACCAACGGCCGCTCAGTACTGACGATTTGGGCATAGAGGGAGCTAAAAGAATACATGTGCACGAAAGTTTGGGGAAAACAAAACTGAAACTTCTTCAATATGCGCTGAAGCTGAAACGTGAAAAAAACATGTGGCAGCGTATTCCAGAGGAAATATATATGTCAAATATGACTCAAACAGCTCTCCAACTATTGTTAACGACTTAAATCATTTTTCAAATTGTTAGCTCTTAAAAACAAAAATTCTTAAAATGCTTCATTTTTACTTTAAACTGTTATACGAATATTGTAATGATTTTCACTTAATTCGTTGTTACCGTTACTCTCTTCTAATTCCCTCTCTTTCTCCCAATCTGCACCAATATTTTTTCCTCACCTACTTTTTACACTCCTCTCTTATACCTACTTTTCTCAGTTACTCTCATTTAATTACCACTCTTGTTCAATTTCATCTATTCTTTTGTGTTGTCTGCTCAGTTCCTAGCTTCACTGTCGTTGTTAGTAATTCTCTTGGATGCTTAGTGAATTGTGTTTTGTGTTCTCCTGGCTTATTGTCTGACCTCTCTTCCTATATGGTGCTTAGATGATTGTCTCCCCTACGGCTGGTAGTGTTGATTATGATAACAGATTACTCATCGATATTTTCTGTAAACAAAATAACGCGTTCAATATTGTTAACTTTAATGCTCGTAGCCTCAGCGGCCACAAATTAGATTATGTTAGGAGCCTATTCGAGTGCTCGTCTGTCGATATTATCTGTGTGACTGAAACCTGGTTCCGACCCGAATTAAAAGAATCTGTACTTAAAATAAACAACTATACACTCTTTCGCTGCGACAGATCTGGTCGACGCGGAGGTGGAGTCGCCATCTATGTTAAATCTATTTATCGTTCACAGTTAGAATTCATGTCTGGTGAGTCTGATACCGAGTATTTGTCTATTTCCGTATCCGATTCAGTCTCAAAAGTAATTGTTTCATGTGTGTACAACCCTAACAAACATACCAATTTACGTAATTTTTTTGACACTTTAGCTGACTACTCATTAAGAGTTAATCATTTAATAATATGTGGCGACAAATTGACAAATTTTATTGAACAAATTTTATTGAAATTCTATCAAGCCCCAGCGAAGGCGATTTTATAGATAAGACTTCTTTGATAACATCAGATTCCGAGACATTTGAAAAATGAAATAACTCGTCTTCATTATCATTGTAAGCTAATTCATCTATGTATATGGGGGCCATTAGTATAATTTGCCACATCATAACGTATGGCGAATTAGTGTATTGTAACTTTGATTCTGTATCGGCGAACAAATTAAGGGTCAAGATTTGTTTGTGGTCTACGACGCTTTGATCGACTTGGTGGTCGGAGACACTCTGTCATAGGTGGTGATCTCTTCGACCTTATTAATTTTCGTAACTGTGTTTTCCTGCACAGGCTAATTTATACGGGTCTACCTACCTATTTGTTTATAAAATTATGCTTCGGTAGATCCAATCGTTCACGTAATCTAATAATTCCGCAGTTCAACTACCTTAGCATGGGGAGATTATTCTTTGTCAGCACTATCAAGTTATGGAATAATTTACCAAACAGACTGAAAACTATTGTGGAAGAGAAAGCCTTTCGGCGACTTGCTTGGGAACATTTCTTCAGCCCCTAAATAAATAATCACTACATTCAAGAGCTTACTTCTTCTTCTTATTACTTCTTCTTCTTCCTTCTGTACCCTTCTCCTCTTCTCCACCTCCCTAAAATATTATTTAATTTGTTATAAGTATTAAGTTAAGTTAAGTTTTGAATTTATTTGTTATTGTTCTTTATATTTTATGTTACCTTCTGTGCTATAAAAGAATTCATTCTTAGGGCACCTCCTGTAAAAGTGTTTAAATAAATAAATAAATATGTACATACATTTGCCGAAAACCTACTATAGTGTCATTACAAAACAATTAATGTATTGTGCTCTGTATTTTAAAAAATTAATATTACTTATTAATTATTAGCTAATTTAAAACTAACTATTTTCACTCTCAAATAGCTTATTCCAAACCTAACTACAAATTCATGCTTCTCCACACTTCTTCAAAATAACTCTTAAAATAACTCTTATTTCAAAAAAGTCAGCAGAAAAAGTCATCAGTAAAACTTTTATCGATGACTTAAAATAGAAGTCTTTTCTAAATTCTTTGCTCGACCCAATGTTGCATTCAAAACGCAAAAGACGCTCATTCAATGCCTTTATCTGCGCACAATACTTTGCGTTGAATGTGTTGGCTAGCTGCACATCTAGCACGCACAATTTTGCCCTGTTCGAAGCACTTTTCGGGTCTTTTCGTAGCACAATTATTCTCTTTTTGCTAGCACAATTCGGCCCTTTTCGTAGCACAATTCTAGAGCTCTCTGTCGGTGCGGTGAAGCAAATGTGAAACACAAGAGGGGCTGAGCTCGATGTATATATCGAAACACGGGGCTGTATTGCTGTGTCTAGCTCTGGCACGGTGCTTATGTTTGTTTGTGTTCGCACAGCGCTTGTGTTCTATGCTGAGGGCATCACACTGTGCTAAGCAAAATTGTGTTTGTGTTTTTAAGAGAGCACATTTCCGAACTCTGCATCTAAGCGACAGTTTTTTGTTAATGCAATTCGTCTTTAGAACGCCCTCCCACCGTACATGCAAAAGATTAGCAACAGGTGCACATTTGAGTGTAACATACAGAATCACTTTAATTTCATTTAGCAAAGCAGTTTCCACAATCTACTCTCAACTATTGCTCCCTTCATACAAACTTTCATGCTGCTTCCCCTAATCCCGGCTATTATATTTTCACTCTATTTCTTTCTCTCATTTCCCACTCACTTAACTCAAAATATTCTTTTGTAAAGAAGTACATAATTAAATTAGGCTACCATTATTTTATAAGATTTGTAATTTTACTATGGTTAGTTGCATATGATAACAATAAATGAAATGAAATGAAATGAAAGGCCTCTCGAATCGGGCAGCGTTAGCCACCTAAGGAGGGAGGCGTGGTGGCTAAACGGGCCCGCTCGGATGGCGGAGTTCTTAGGGCCGAAACCTCGTACGCAGAGGCCGCTAAAGAAGGGAACGACAAGCTATGCTTTGTCGTCATTGATAAAAGCAAACCGGGAGGCAAAATTGGTGACGAAAACCAGGGAAAACTGGAGGAGGCTTGGAATGATGCCCTTATGGACATTATCCTAGCATCCGATGATGGCGTGCCCGTTTTCCAAATCGACTACTACTTGTTTAGAAGAGCAATATTCCTGGTACAGGTGGCTACCGATGGCTGAATAGACGGACTGCGCAGGATGGTGGGCAATCTGCCGGAGCTTTGGGATGGAGCTTTGGGATCAATTACGATTAGTCGCAAGGAAGCACATTCCGGAGCTGAAGAAATGCACCATCTTCCTACGTGGCCACGTCACAAAGCTTCCATCGGGGACGATCGTGAAACTGCTGGGGAAACAGAATTCGGGCCTGGATGTGGAGAAATGGGAAGTATTCCGCCGGGAGGAATTGTCGGAAGGCAATCTCCTCATAGTTGGAATCGACCAGGACTCCCTGAAGACACTGAGCACAACTACAGGACGGATGTTCCTGCTGTCAACCACCGTCACCATAAAGGTGGGCAATAAGCCCTCGGAAAGGCTGCTGTCTCAGCAGCCCCCGGGGATGCTGATAGACCACAGGTGGAAAGTGGGTCGACAGAAGGGACTAAGGCGGAAAACCAAGACTGTCCGGACAGATGACGTACACCGGACAGATGACGGAAAGGCACAAGAGGAAGGGTTGGACCTGGACGTAGAGGTCACCTCCTCACAGGAAGACGACCTGCTGTTGTCTGCGGTATGCTGATCACACAGATCAACTTACACTGGAGTCGAGTAGCCACGCAGGCGCTGCTCGAGAGGATGATGACAGGTAAGTGTGACGTTGTTCTAATACAGGAATCTTGGAGCATTGAAAACAAAGTTTCTGGATGGGGCAGCGTATCGTTCCAAATATTTTACAATGCAGGTTCAGGGAGACCCAGGACCTGCATAATATGTAAGAAAAACTATAACTTAATCTCTTCTGCAGGTCCCTCATCATTTGTCGAGGTTGTGGTGAGGTCTTCCCTACTGCTGGCCTCACTATACCTGCCGTACGATACCCAGGACCTGCATAATATGTAAGAAAAACTATAACTTAATCTGATTTCCTGCATTGTGCCTCTATGTGTGGTCTATCTGTTGTTAACTCTGACCTGCCAACTAGATTTGCAACTGCTTGTGAGCCTAGTCTGCTTGATGTTTGTCTTTTGTCTGATCGCGCTCTTCTCCTTCGTTATGATCAAGTGTCGTTTTTGTCTGACCATGACCTCTTATATGTCTGTCTTAACATTAACTTTAATAGAGCCCAGATAGTCAAATTCAGTTATTATGATTTTAATGCAATTAATTTTGATTTGCTGTTTACTGAATTAGCTTCCAAATGTTGGAATGACATTTGGTTCTTTGAATCTGTTGATGATAAGCTCTGTGATTTTTTATCTAAATTAATCTCTGTTTTCCATAATCATGTTCCATTGCGCTCCGTGAGAGCATTAAACAGTGGCTGCCCGTGGTTTACATCTCATGTTCTGACCGCTTTAAAGAAACGGAATAAACTGCATTCTAAATGGAAGAAAAGTAGAACCGCTGAGGCGTGGGAGGAGTTTCGCCGAGCTCGCAATGCAGCTACTTTACTATTAAGAAACGCGAAGAAGCGGTACTTCAGCTCTAAGCTTAACCATACCTTAAGCCCCAAGCAATTATGGAAAAATATTAAGAAGCTCAGAATTATTGGCAAAGTTGAAACTAGTTGTGAGCTGGATCCTGATGTTCTTAATGATTTTTTCTTAAACAGTGGCGGCTGCAATCCTGCTGACTCCTCTACGAGTGATGGCTTACCAACTGTCTCTAATCCTCTACCGTTTACTTCCTTTGCGTTTTCTACTGTTTGTGAGAATGATGTAGTTAACAACGTACTTAAAATTACTTCTAATGCGGTAGGTGCTGATGGGTTGTCCATTAGGTTCATTAAGTTAACCTTACCATTCATTATTGCTCCCTTAACGCATATTATCAATCACTGCTTAACATGCTCGTCTTTTCCCACCTTGTTGAAAGTTGCAACAATTATTCCTCTTGCGAAGACTTCATCTGCAGATAAGCCTACAGACTTTAGGCCTATCAGTATTCTGCCTGTGTTAGGTAAAATTCTTGAAAGGATTATGTATTCCCAAATGTCTGCGTATATTGATTTACATCATCTACTATCTCCTCTGCAATCCGGCTTTCGAACTGGTCACAGTTGTACGACAGCGGTATTAAAAATTACCGATGACATTAGGGCTTTTTATGACCAAGACTTCTTAACTTTACTCTGTTTTATTGACTTCTCGAAGGCGTTTGATACTGTGGATCACGATTTGCTCTGCACCAAGCTTACTACATTTTTTAACTTTAGTACTAGCGCAGTTAGATTATTGGTGAGCTATCTTGATGGCAGGATCCAGCGTGTAAAAATTGGAAACAAAATGTCTTCCCCTCAGCTAGTCACTAGAGGAGTCCCTCAGGGGTCAGTCCTGGGTCCTTTACTGTTCTCCATTTTCATTAATGATGTGTTCTCTGTGTGTGAGTATTCATCGCTACATGCTTATGCCGATGATATTCAAGTTTATTTATCGAGGCCTCTAAATCTCTTGGAGGATTTGTGCTATAGACTGAATTGTGACCTATCTTCAATCAACAGATGGGCAGCTGCCAATAATTTATGCATTAATCCTTCTAAGACGAAAGTTTAGCCTATCCTAAGAAAGTATAGCAACTTTGGTGATGTTCCGCCTTTGTTTATGGGTTCTTCGCAATTGAGTTTAGTCAGCAGGGCTAAGAATCTCGGCATTATACTCAATTCACAATTTACATGTGTTGACCATGTCAACTGCGTTGTGGGTATAATTTATGGGATACTTAGGTGCTTGCGTAGCTCTGCGTATTATACGCCATGTGAGACGCGATGCCGCCTTGTTAAGCAACTGATTATGCCACATATCAACTATTTTGCTGTAGTTTATAGTCAACTTGACTCACAGTCTCAGCATAAGCTTCTTGTGGCATTCAACGCTTGTGCTAGGTATGTATTTGCAATCCGTCGCTTCGATCATGTTTCGCTCATCAGTGAAGGTGTTTTGGGATGTGGCTTATGTACACACCTTCGCATCCTTAACATCATGTTTTTACATAAGCTAATATATACCCGCAATCCTCCATATTTATATGTAAAACTTGTTTTTTTTCGATCATCTAGAGGTTTGAATCTTATAGTCCCTAGACACACTTTCCTCAACAGTAGCAGATTCTTCTTCGTTCACACCATCAGACTTTGGAATTCACTTCCCTCGCATATTAAGATAATTTCTTCACGGGGTCGCTTCAAGCACGCTGTCGTTGCCTATCTCACTACTTCTTAACCAGAGTATAAAAATCTACTTTCTCTTTTATATCTTTCTCTTATGTTCTAATTTCCGCTGTATTTCTTATATTCTTATACTGAGTTTTCAATTTTAATTTTCATTGTTATTAAGTTTGTCACATTTGTCGTGGTTTTAATGTCCTTAGTTTATAAGTATTTATTATTATTATTTATTATTGTTATATTTGTATATTTATTATTTTTATTTATTGTTTGTTAGTTTAAGTTTATTCATTTGTTGCCTTGTAATTAAGTTTGTACGCTGAGGCACTAGAAAAGATTTCGATCTTAGTGTGCGTTAATTGTATTGAAATAAATTGAAATTGAAATTGAAAAAATTTAATCTCTTCTGCAGGTCCCTCATCAGTTGACGTGATGGTGGTGGAGAAGGTGAGGTCTTCCCTATGCTGGCCTCACTATACCTGCCGTACGATGCACCAGGACCACCGCCATCGGAGGAATTGGCTCAAACGCAATGCGTTCCAAATGTTATGATCTAACTTTTTCGAGTAGACTGCGTTTGAGTTTTGAGGAGAAACTCAAAGATAAACAAACTTTACGTAGTTTTTCAGACTTCCCCTGTTTGCAGAGCACAAAGAGTTACCATGTATGAAGCATGTTTAGCATTGTTACAAGTATTTTTTAGGAATCCCAATAAATTAGTGCTATAATTGATGTATGGCAACAAGTTGTACAACAAAAGCAAATCTGATAATTCGCACACAATGTTTACATACTGATATTGTGTTTTTTATCGTTTGCTCTTTATGTAAGGGTGAATATAGCAGCAATATTCCTCGTGCGTCTGCTAGTGCAGCGTCATAGCGTGGAAAAAATACGGGGATACTCAGAAGAGGGACAATTCGGATCTTTTACTTATGCCGGAGCTTCAGTAACTTTAATATTATTTGTTATTTATGTATGTGCATTATTTTATTTTATATAATGATCAGGTTTATGAAGAACTACGCATGAAAAAAGAAGTGTTTCTGGATCTTTTGGAGAAGGTAGCGCCATGCATTAAAAAAATTGTATGAGCCACTGTTCAGAATCACACCAAACGCGCGCATTTTGCAATCGTCTGGTTTGAGAGACTATTTTTACGAAATAGCTCATCCATCATGCCACAAATATGTATTGAAGTCTGCAAAGCATGTAAATTACCAACAAAACTACGTTTGCGTTTGGTTTCGCGTTTCGATTGATTTGAGAGGTTTAAAGATTTTCCTCTCTCAATTCTTCCAAAAATACGAAAAGCATAAAATAAAACGCGAAATAAACGCAACGCAAAAGATAAGGCTGCTAAGCTCGACAATGTAGAGGGGGCACCCCTCTTATAGAGGAACAAGAAGTCCACAAACTGGCCCAAATTCACGGAGCTAGCGGAGGACTGGCTAAGATGTAATGATAGGAATCCATTGGATACCTGTAAAGGGATCGAAAGGGAAACCTATATCATTACGAAAGGACTTGTAAGAGCCTTCGAGGCAGCCTGTCCTTTGCAGAAGACAGGCCCTCCCGGGAACAAAACGGAGACACTGTCGTAGACTTTTTAACCGGGCGAAAAGGTTAGGCACATACATATACTCCTTGGGATGACTACCATGGAGTGTTAAGACAATATAAGAATAAGCTCAGGGAGGCCAAGCTCAACTCCTGGAGGTTATTCTGCGAACAAGTTGACTCAGTAAACGAGGCAGCCAAAATCAAGAAACTTTTATCGAAAACTCACTCGCAACCTGGACTAGTGACAGGGAAGGACGGGGCTCTAGCAAGGGACGTGGAGAGTTCGATAAAAATACTAATGAGCCAGCACTTCCCCAACTGTCTGGGGGCATACACGCGACCAAACAGGAAAGGAATGCACGCGCATAGGGATGGAGTAAAGATAACCCATCACATGGTAAGGAAAGCTATAAATGGCTTCGAACCGTTCAAGGCACCAGGGCCAGACGGCATCTTCCCGGCAATGATTGAATGCTGTGAGGATGCCATGCAACACAGACTAGCCTCACTATTTACGGCAGTCATCCAATTGGGATACACGCCGAAGGTGGTCTTTATACCCAAACCAGGGAAAGAGGACTATACCTCACCCAGGGCATACGGACCAATAAGTCTGGCATTCTTCATGCTCAAGACCATGGAGCGCATTTGCGATGACATGATCAAAGATAGCATTCCAAGGGAAGCACTGACATATAAGCAACATGCTTATGTCAAAGGCAAATCAGTATGAACCGCACTGCAAGAGGTAGTGTACGGTATCGAAAAGTCATTGGAGTTTAAAGAGTGTGCTCTCGCTGCTTTTGTGGATATCGAGGGAGCCTTCAACAATGTCTCCACTGAAACCCTTATAGGATGCTTAAGCTCATTTAACGTGGACCGATTCATTTTGCGATGGATAAAACACTTATTGAGCTATAGGTACATAAGGTGTGAACAATGGGTTATAAAGGTGAAAGGGAAAGTGCTACAGGGAACCCCGCAAGGGGTCATTTTGTCACCACTGCTGTGGGTCACTGTAGTTAACAGCCTCTTGAGGACACTAACGGAGGAAGGCCTTCAAGTGGTGTGCTATGTCGACGACATACTAATCATAGCCACAGGTAGGTTCCCTCAGTATTTGTCAAGAAGAATTCAGGAGGCACTGGGCAAAGTTGTCGAATGGGCCAAGCCCAGGGCCCTAAATATTATATAAACCCTGAAAATAACGGACCTATGCCTATTCACCAGGAAAAGGAAGATACCTAATTTTGATCATCCTGTTGTGGAAGGCACAGAGTTGAGGCTTAAGGATAAGGTCAAATATCTCGGAGTAATCCTGGATAGGAAACTTAACTGGAAAGAGCACATTGAAAGCAGAGTTAACAAGGCCTATAGAGCGTGGGCTACCTGCAGAAGATGTATAGGACCCAGATGGGGACTAAAACCACATATAGTTAACTGGCTATATCTAAGCGGGATCCACCCAATACTGACTTATGCTTCAATAGTCCGGTGGTGCGCGCTAAATACCAAGTGTAACGTAAAGCCGCTGGAAAGGGTGCAGCGATCATGCTGCATCGGGATCTGCGGAGCGTTAAGCACTACTTCAACAAAGGCGATGGAGGTCATCCTCTCCATACGCCCAATAGACATACAAGTCAAGTATGAAGCTACCGTAACAGCAGCAAGACTGAGAGCACTGGGCTCCTGGTATGACAGGAACCACATTAAAGGACATCAGACCATACTTGACCATATGAATGTAAGGCCCGGCGAATGGTATTGCGACCGTATTCCGGGGATCCAGTCCAGAACGCCAGTGGAGTCCATCATAACAAAGAGATGCAATTGGAACACTGCATGGATAGGCGAAATGAGCCCTATACACGGAGGGATCGAAAATGGACGGGCGCACGGGATCGGGTTTTTACTGTATGAACAGCAACTAAAGAGCAAGCATCAGACTACATAAGCCTAACACAGTCTTTCAGGCTAAACTATGGGATTATGGAAGGTGCTAAATGGCTAAACAACAACTCCAACCCAGGCAGGAGTTGTAAAATCTTCTCAGACAGCCAGGCTGCTATCAGGACAGTATCGAATGACCAGGTGACATCAGAAGTGGTGCGTAGCTGCAAAGCAGCTATAACACTTTTGGCGCAGAGGTAGTCGATACAACTGGTATGGGTGCCTGGACTTTGGAATATTGAGGGCAATGAGAGGGCTGATGAGCTAGCGCGAAGGGGCACCTTGTTGGATGAGGTAACCCTAACGGCCAAAAGGCCTTTTCAAAGCCCTAAAAAACCATATAGCAATCTGCGCAGACAGTCTGCATTATAGGGACTGGACCGCGTCGGATGGCTCCAGGGTAACTAAAAAACTATGGGGTAATCCTAACGCGGCCAAAACTAGGAAACTTCTGTCTAGAAGTAAAAGTAAACTAAGAATAATTATAGATATTCTGACAGGACACAATGAACTCAGAGGCCACCTATGGAAATTACATAACCTGGAATCTGATTTGTGTAGGTCCTGCTTGGAATACCCAGAAACACTGGAGCACTATCTGTGTGACTGCCCCGCCTTTTGCAGGGTAAGGTTACAGACATTGGGCTCCACGCAGATAACTGCCCTTGAGGATGTCGGCCGCAAGGGCCGGAAGGCTATAAAGAGCTTCGTGGTGGGCACAGGGTTCTTTGACTAGAGTGGTGAATGGCGCCCATTCCCTACCCCTTCTTCCTCTCCTCTTTCCATTCCTTAGGAGTCGCACAATGAGCCGCAAGGCCTATGTGCATCCGCGGCCGGGTGACTCTACAGAGTCCCTCTAATTAACCTAACCTAAACTAACCTAATTAAAAGTTGACCTCTTAGTTACATTCAAGTGAAGACCATTACTTTTAAAAAGGATGCACATTTGGAACACCATCTAGCTGCCCAAATCCCTATCTTTTTCGGGGTAAAACTTTTTGGCTTTAAAATGGCATACCTGTGGTACTTAGCCCTCCAAAGCTTTTCTGGGATGGCACCACCCTAACTAACTATCTTTTCAATTCCACACGTTGCAATTATATTCTCTGGAAATTGAACCAGTGAATATGAATATGGATAAGGTTGGATAAACTTCGGTGCTTGTACCAGGACGATGCTTTAGTTGTCTATGATAGCACTTGAACCAGTATATAGAATTCGTTGTTTACTTTACTTTTCCACGCTAGCACTTGAACTAGTATGGATAATTCCTTGGTTTTCGTCACTTGAAGCGCTCCAAAGAATGAGTAGCTAAGGAATAAGCGCTCAGGCTAAGTAATAAGCTTGAATGATAATTCCGCGATTAATATTAACTTTATTCAATTTAATTCAATTATTTATTTCATTTAAAATTAGCTACACGAGCAGACTGATGCCCCTAATGATAACATAACTTATAAATAGCTTCAAGTTAATTTCAATTACCTTAAAAGAGTGATGTAGAGACAATGCAATACAATAGCAGTTAAATATAGTTTCATTTACGCATTCAAACCGAATGAAAGAAAGTAAGTTGAAACTATGAGCAATACAGTGAAAGGGAAGGACAAGAAAAGAAGACAGTAAAACCATGCAGATTGAGAAGGAGAAGAGGATATGGAGTAAGAAGGTAAAAGAAAGGGAATATACATCTTACAACTAGGTTTCACGTGATAGGTATCGTAGGAGTCTCTGTCTGAAAGTCACTGTACTGGCGATACGTTCCAATTCAAAAGGCATGGAGTTCCATAGTCGGATAGTATAGATTAGGAATTGCCGCTTTGATGTTATGAGTGTATGTCTAATAGATATTGGGCCATAGTTACGACTAGAGCATGTAAAATTTAATTACAGGTAAGACGGCTGATGGCTATAGAGGAGCTTGCGTAGGCAATCGTTCGATATCATACGATGCGATATCTTACGATTGTATTATAAGCTCTATGAGCCGTCTTTTAATGACTGTGTCACAATTCGCGCAGTTTCACAGGTGTAACTTGTTGTGTACATCATAATCACGGAGTTTTGCAAATGTATTTCCAATCACGTAAGTGACATGGTCATTCTAATACATCGAATCGTTACATATTACTTCGAGATCCTTGGTCTTTGAAACGTGTTCAATTCTAGTTTTGGGCGGACCAAGTGTACGTATGCTGAAATGAACTTGAATGATCCATCACTAAGATTGCAGCAAGTGCTGCATTATTTTCCGAGTAACAGCCGCGCGCTCAGAAAGTAGATGTTCCGGCGTCTCGTGGCCATGTTTACAGAAGCGACATTCGTCGAGAGCTCCATTTCTAGCCAGCTCATTACCTGCTATACCCCATGTCCGGAGAAACAAAACACTTTGAGTTGTTTCTGCTGCCCAGACTATGAAGTCTTCCTAGACACTCCTACGCTAGCTTTGATGTTATCTCATAGGGTGCTAGTGCCTTAATAGCTGCTTGGCTATCTGAAATTATGACAATGCTCTGGCCTCTAATTTAAGCCTTTACGCCTTAAGTTAAATTCCGCGCATATGTTTATGGCAAGGACCTCAGCTTGGAACATGCTAGGTGTATTCCTCATTGATTCTGCGTGCCATGGGCGAGGTCTCGCAAGGTCTGCCTCTAAGCCTATAGGAGTTTTAGAGGTTTCATTTCCATTTCACGACACCATTCCTGCGTAATTACGAGGCCATTCTGCAATATGTCGCAGGCTTTCCTCTAGCCATAATTACTATGTCGTCTGCATATCCGACACACTCGATGCCATTTCTTGTAAGAGTGGTGAGGAGTACATCCACCACGATGCTCCACAAGAGTGGGGAGAGGACCCCTGTGGGTTTCTACAGACCTGGTGCGGAGCATGGCTCCAATCCACCTGCAGATCACCATTTCTACATCTCTTTTCTCCAGGGCTTCTGACACAGCCCCGTGTGAGATGTTCTCAAAAGCTCCTTCAATATCGAGGAATGCACAGACTACAGTCTCTTTGTTCTCCAAGGCTTCCTGGATGATACCTGTAACCTTATACAGCGCAAAGTCGGTAGACCTTCCCTTCCTGTAGGCATGCTGACATGGCTGCTTATAAGGCAATACTGTTTCTAAATACTCTAACCAGGTGAGGCAGCATTTCCAGTGATTCCTCGGGGAAAACCGATGTATTAAAGACGTGATTCAATATATATTAAAAACCTCAGATGTAACCCATTGAGCCCAACTGATTCTGACTTCACTCGACGTATGTTATCCAGTACTTCTAATTGGTCAAGACATTGAAAATAGAATTGCTGGTCAGGAGTATTACGTTGTTCTATGAATGAGTAGCGATTGTGAGACTAGGAACCCCACCAAAGTCTCGAAATGCGAAAGAACTGGGTAGCCTGTTGGGGACGAAGTCGTACGTGAAGAACAGCATATATTTATATATCTGGTCATAGAAAAGAAGAAAATAGGACTGTATGCTGGGCTGCTCTGATTTTGCTACACCCAAAAAATTATCATTGTTTGTCTTTATTACAAAGTTTATGTGAATTTTTCCTTTATATTAAAAAATATTATTGAATTATTCAATTTACTTCATATTATAAAATATTATACCATTATATAATTTATGCTTCAATCACAATGTGCTGGAATAATCCATATATGTATATAGCGCGCAAAGAAACAAAAGTCGAAAAAAATTCATGCTTTGTGTTTCAGCGCATACATTTTTCTCAGTGATAAGTGAAAAAAATTTCCAATACACACTCAAGAGAGAACAAAACAGGTATAAGAACATATTCACATTGAATACATATAATCACAAGAAAGAAAGAGACGTCTGATTGTAAAAGTTGTGTACACCAGATACACAAGTTTTACATACCAGTTGACATATAGGGGAAATACGTAAAGCGCAGTTCTCTCAACGGGGCTCATCGTAAGAGTTAGCACATGCTGTTTTAAGAGGAACGGAAACGGAGATACCGCTACCGTTGCGCATAACGAGCATAAAGCCCTAAATCCATGATAAAAAGAAATAAGGTAAGGAACTTGGTGTTAAGTACAAAATTTGACACAATTTAAAACCTTTCGGTGAGTAGTTGTCCCTCCACCATAACCTGCAAAATCTCATCATCACGAACAGGTATCCAACCATCATTATCTTTTAATTTCACGACGACCAAACCATTCCTATGACACTGCATGGATCCGGTTACGTTGTTTCAATCGGATAGCATATTGTAGAATTAAGCGGTTGACTTCCGTCAGGCTCTCAGTTATGAAAATATTTGTGTTAGAATCCGTGCCAAAGTCAACAAGGCGTATCTGACGCTGCTTCCGCATCCGAAATCTAGCTAGAGAGTGGAACACTTCGTTTCGTACCGATGGTGTACTAAACCTAATAATTATAGGTGGATCAATTTCAGGCTTAGGAGTACGGAAAATAGACGTTACGTCAGGCTCGACACACTTTATTCTGACAATTCCCTTAGGCTTTCATTTTCAAGCGCCGGAATACTAGCAAGAATAGCAATAGCAGCAGTCGCTCGTCTCTTTTAACATCATCACAATGGTCTTTCAATTTATTCATCCCCATCTTTGTGCTCATCATTTTTGGAAATAATATTAGCAGAGCCATTACACTGATTACCACTCGCAAAGAAGACTACCAAATTCAGCAGAGAAACCAACGAGCATATACTATAAAGGGATTTCAACGCAAGCTACTCATTGAAGACAATATGAGATCGTGCACGGACTTAACCCTTCTGTCAACGGATAGGTCTGGCCAGACCTTTTCCCAGTTTGAGAGCAGGTTGTAAAAAAACTGTTAGGGGTATCCTCATGAAACTTCCTGACTTTGTCAACTAACTAATTATCTGCCTACATTTTTAAGAATCATGAAGATATATTGAAAAGAACGGCAGTTCTAACTATTTTTTCATCTTTATACCTTTCATCAACAGATAGGTCCGTCCAGACTTATTGTGTCCAAAACTTATTTTTTATTTAGGTAGCTATGATTTTAGGTTTTCCTTCACATAAGGGTAGAAAATAAAATCAGGATCGGTGCAGATGACTGAGGTCAATATAAGATAAACCGCTCATTATGCTTACTAGTAAAAAATAAAGGGATTTTGGATGGATATTTCCGATGGTAAAATATGTATAAAAAACAATGTTGTTAAAGCAAATACTGTTTTACCTGTTTTACCACAAAGGGTTACATGATAATATTGTGGACGGATATTTCCTACTATTGAATATAAAAAAGCAAAAGATGGTTCACGATGCACGAAATAAAAAAGCAAAAGATGGTTCACGATGTATATCATTCAAGTGATAATTGCATAAAAAGGGCTTTAGATTGTGAACATTTTCAAAAATAATAGAAATAAATAACCATAGCATAAAAATGTCTCAGTTAAATTGGAAGCGGTATATTTTCAAATCTGTCATTACATCTGAAATTGTTGACATTATTGTAATGCAAACAAATGTAAAAGATAGAACGGAAACGGAAAAATGCAATAAGTAACATCCAAGAAATACTCGGCAGTGGACAGCGGTTACAGATACAGAACTACTATATACATATTTTAGAGTACTGCTACCTGCCGTAAGTATGGTGGGTCTGCGACTCATCGAATGGTTATCCCAGCAAAGGAATTCTGTACACCGGAAAAGAACGAGACCAAGAACGGGAACATAATCAAGGATAAAGGCAAGAGGCAAACGCGGCGGTGGCCACTAGCCTTTTTCTACAATATGCTGGACATATCTGCACTGCCTGCATACATCATATATAATGTTTCACATCAGTCTGAATGCACACAAAAAGCGGATGCTCGCCGGATTTTTTCGACAGCTCTCGCAGAGGAGCTTGTGACTCCATATATCGAAGACCGACTGAGAAATCCGGAATAGTTGGAAAATTTCCACTAAGAAATGCACTGGCATTACAGTATCAAACAATAAAAAATCTTGCTCTATATGTAGGCCAAATGATAAAAGACAGCGTAAAACAAGATTTATTTGTCATACTTGTAATGATCCTATATGTTTACATCATAGCCAAACTTTATATAAATGCCAAAATTGTTAAATTAAACCCAAAATTATTTAATCCTTGTGCCTTTTTCTAATTCCACAACAAATTTGATGTTTTTTTTTTCTTATTTTTATGGGGGTTTTGCCTTGCAAAGCATATAAGTAAGTCTGCATATCCAAGCACTACATAAAGAAATGTACTTGAACAAAATACAGATTCTTCGTGTCGGATATGCTAATAATATTTTCTCCTTCCGTATATAAATTGTGCATAGGAGCGCTACAATCGACTCGTAAATCGCGTTCGTCTTAAATCATCCCAACGCTGTATAAAATTCAAAGCAAAAACACAGAACACAGAAGCAGACAAACCAAAAAGTGTTATTTGGTTTCATTTATAAAAATCAAGACACGAGCTTTTAGGCCAGGGGTACGAGAAGGTAGGAAACAGATTTATAAGAAAGCAACAAAAAACTACTAATCTATGTGTGTAAAACGCATGTGGTGTGAGGAGTTGTCGCGATATCAGCATTGCACTCACTCACACGTGTAGCTGAGAAACCACATGTATACAAGTGTGTGCTAGGGTATAAGAGTGTTTTTATGAACGTTTTAATTCGACGAAAGCATTGCGCAGAGTGGTCAAAAGTGATGACGATGTCTATCGTAAGTTCTTCCACTTTTTGAAGACAACCAATCAGCGCGAATGATGCACGCATCGTGATGATAGGTGCTACACAAGCCATAGGTATGTCTTCTTTGATTCAGATCATATATAGTGGGTCGAAATTATTTTCCTAGGACGCAAAGTCAACAGAATTTTGGAATTAGGTGATACAAATAATATGTTTATATTTACCTTTCTCTGAGTTGAGTTCACTTCGTGGGTCTTTGTTCCTTTTAAAATTATTTCCAATTGCCTAGATAATTTTTCTATTGCTTTCATTTTTATGTCTATTTGAGTTTCGATTGTTTTAGATTCGGAGTCAAGAAGGTCAGATTTGCTTTGAGTTCCCGACAGCTTAATCTTTAGATGGTCATTATCGTGTCGTAATTTTTGCAGCAATCCTTTAAATTTGTCCAGTTCCAATCTCGTTTCTGCTAGTAGATTCTCGGATTGGGCCAAATTTAGCTCCAAATTGCGACGTTGCTCTTGAGCATTGTTAAGCAATTTTAATCGATATTCACTTGCTTTGTCAGTAATTAGTTGCTCCTGTGCTAACTTAATAATATTTTCCTCCAATTGAAACTTCTTATTATATAGCTTATCGATTTTTAATTGGATTCTTCGTAATTCTGTCTCTATTTTATTACCTTCCTTTCTTGACTCATGTAAATCTTTTTCAGTTCGCCCCATCCAGAGAGGAAGCTCCTCCAACTTCACCTCCAGCTTAAGCAAAGTATCAGTTTCTTTTTGACCTAAATGATATAAAAATAATTTAGGCGCACGATTTATAGTTATACCATAGCCTATAAATAGTTCGCTTACATTCCCTTTTAAGATTCGCAAAATCGTTTGCTAAACGTGTTTTAAACAACTGAAGCTTTTCGTTTTTATCCAATTCTTTAGATATTTGTTTCTTCATGGCTTCGATACCTGATATACACAATTTAATTAGCTGCTTTTCCTTCCTACTCTCCGCAAATAAAAAAAATTACATTAACTTCTGGTTACTACAATACTTTTCCACAAAATTATCAAAATGTTTAATAAAAATATGATGGTGTATTTTCTAAAAAAAACAATTTTTTTTGGGTGTATTGAAAATAAATCGTATCCTTTAAAGGATACTTAACGCTAAACAGTGAATCACTGTTTGAATCTCTTTTTGAATCAGTTTCATCCCAAAGAAATAAAATAGGAGAATCTATCTTAAGTTCGGCTTTTAATCTCCAATTTCACATTGGTGTACCGCAAATGTCCTGTATTATTGGTTATACCACAGAATAAATACAGAATAATCATCTCGGTCTGCGATGCATTTTCACATTATGGTGTGGGCGGAACAGATGAGGGGAAGATTAAGCAACGAAAGCATAAAACATTTACATATGTATGTGTGCATATTAGACCGGTCCTTATTTATATGGACAAATTTATTTTCTCGAATATATGTTACGGCAAGCGCTAAAAATATTCGTTTTAGTCTCACAAAGCATAAAAAAAAATTTGACAACGATTGGATAATTTTTAGCCGTGCCCCAAGCACCTTTTTGTTTTTATTATGAGAAATAAGGCAAAAAAAAATATATTTTTTTATTTTATTTGCATTTATTTGAAAAGTAAGAATAAACTGAAATATTTTTATAAATTACATACTCATAGTAACATTAATATTATTTTAATTTAATAGTGAAGTCTTTTTAAAAGTGGGATAATTCATGTTATATTCTTTAACCATTTGAAAAAGGAATTGTTTCTCCTCTTCATTGTGGGTTAATTTATTATTATAATCTGTAATGAATTTGGCGCCTCTTTCAGCTGCATCATTTACTACAGATAAGTTTTTACAAATTTGTGATCCCTGAGCGTAGTCAAATCTTTCATTCCAATCCGACGGATCGACTTGCAAAAATTCTTTTGAAATTTCTAAGCGATCAAAGAACGCGTGTGTATTGGAATTTACAAAATCGCTTAAATCTTTTTGCGCAAATGTGTCGATATTTGTTGGATTAGTTATTATTCGCTTGCATTTTTCTGTATTTGCTTTAACATTAATTGCCTGAACCATTTTTTTTTTAATTGCAACACTTACATTAGGATCGAAGAATGAAAGACCGACTGCTTCTTCCGACAAATACCACAAATGATTGCTTATTTTTTGTAGCAAAGCAAGAGCTATATCCCTTTCAGGATAAGCTATAATATTTTTAATTAAATTTAGGTCTTGATTTGGTGCTTCAATTGCTTTAGTGCATCCAAACCAGGCTTTTACATAAATACGAACTATAAACAGACAGACACTAAGTATACCGCTTAGCTCTTGTTTGGTCATATTGAATTCATTACGAAACAAATACATTTTAAGTGCATAAATAGATTTTGACATCCATCGAGCATGAGAAGTTGCCCCAGGTATACGAAAGGTGTTAAAATTCGGCACCGTACCACCAAGAAAACTGACAACTAATTGTAATAATTCTTTGTAGTCGCGTCTGCTATGAGCTTGTTTTAAGTTATCTAGGCAGTAATTTAAAATTGTTCCACGTTCTTCAGCTGTCAATACTGTAATAATGTGTTCATCTTCTAAACAACTCTTATAATTTAATTTGTCAATATTATTCCAGTATTTGCTAAAGCGATTAAAAATTAGCACTTCTGGACCGGCTGTAGTAGCCACTCTAATTTCAAACACTTTACGGATCAACAACTCGTAAATATGGTGTCTGCAGGAAAAATATAATAAATCGCGACCTAGGTTTCCTTCAAGCAGAGCAGCAGCACCGTTTTGTGCTCCTGTATTATGAGCAGTTGTGTCGAAGCAGATAATTTCAACTCGATCAAGCATTTCATATTCTTTTATTGAATTAAACACGGCATCTGATATTTCTTTTCCACTCGAAGATTTTAACTTTGGAATGCCAAGTAGTTTATCGATACCTTGAGATGAGACTATGATTGGCAAGCGATCAACTTTTTCCCTGCCACTAATTTCTGGTAACATTGTACCATCCCAATGCAAAACAAAACTACGTGGAATCTGGAAAAAAAAACTCAAGTTTCTTAATTTATACTCAAAACATAAAAAAAGAAGCATAGGGAAAAACACAAACACATTACAGTACTTACATCAAAGTTTGCTGCAATGTTTTGTGCTGTTGTTGCACGATGTTTCTGACGCATTCGACGAATTGATGAACGATTTAGTATAAGATCTTCGATATCATAGCACACATAGTCACATTTGCCAAACGCACACACACACATTTCAATAAGTACTTACCAACAGGGCTGCCAGATACATTTCAAGAAAAACCGGGGAAAAACATTTCAATGTTGGCGGGGGCACGGCTAAAAATTGTCCAATCAAGCTCAAATTTTTTTTGTGTATTTTTAGGATCTAATAAAATGGTTTTAACGCGTATACGATTGAATTAAAAATTTGCAGTACAATGGTGAAAACCGCATCGAAATCGGTGCAGCCGTTTGAGAGTTAACAAACCGGGGAAAAACATTTCAATGTTGGCGGGGGCACGGCTAAAAATTGTCCAATCAAGCTCAAATTTTTTTTGTGTATTTTTAGGATCAAATAAAATGGTTTTAACGCGTATACGATTGAATTAAAAATTTGCAGTACAATGGTGAAAACCGCATCGAAATCGGTGCAGCCGTTTGAGAGTTAACAAACTCTAAAGTGACATGCGACTAACTAGATTTTGATACCAATAACAATTTTTCGATAAAAATTGATTGCATTAGTAGTTCTGCTTTAAATCCTTTATAACCCTATAACGTAAACAATCAACAATATCAACACAGTTATTCACACACAAGCTGAGCAATGAGTTGTTGTTTTAAAGTGTTGTCGCCGCTGTACCTGCTGCCGATAAGGGCTTCAGTCGAGATATAGTTACACACACGCAGCGTGCGCTGAGTGACGATTCAAGCAAATATTTTTTACTTCGCACCAAATCTGAGCACGCAGAATAAAAATTACATACCACCAAATTATGTATAATGCAAAATTATATTATATTATATAAAAGTCTTCAAAAGACTTTTTTCAAAGACTTTTAAATATAAAAGTCTCAAAATAACTTTTATGAAAGACTTTTAAAAATAAAAGTCATTGATAACAGTTATTCAAAAGACTTTTTTGATAAAAGTTATAAAAGTTTCAACCTCTAAACTTTTGCTAGCCTGCGTCGTGGATGACGTCAGCACGTGGTGTTGACGTTTTATTTCAAGCTTTCGATTTCTTTATTTCTTGATTTTCTTCCCTTGAGAGTTGAGTTTTGTGTATTATGTTGCATAGCTGTTTTCAGAAGAGCAAGATTTACTGGTAAATTGTAGCGCTTTGGTAAGAAATTATTAGGAAGAAAAATTAAATATTGCCGGCACTTTGTATCAACAAGTATTTAATTTTAGAAATAAAAATAATCAGAAACTTGTCACGGTCTGGCCGTAACCGAAGTACCATACGCCTTTAAGGACCATACTGTGTAAAGAATGCAGAAGTTGGCGGACCACGCCCTCTTTAGGAACAAAAACAATTTATTAGATCATAAAGTTCTATGTGCAGGTTTAATCAGAAAGTTTGTATATTTAAAAGCAAAACCAATTTAAGATCTTTTGCGTATTTGGAAGGATCACGCCCATATTTGGCATATTAACGGATACTGCTACTCAATTATTTTTGATTTGTTTGCCAAATTTCATTTCCATATCTTCACCGGTCCAGTGATCCTGTGATCGTGATTTCAACCGACAGACAGACGGACAAACATGGATAAATAGGCTGAAGAGATGACTCTGGTCACCAAGAATATACTATGTATATAGCCTTCTATATCACAAACACTATGATATATGTTGTAGTGAATACTGACCTAAATTATTTTAAAAAATCAAAAAGTGATTTTCCCATTCCTAACGTAATATTTTGCGCAGTGCATTAATATATCCAAAATGCTTGAAGTCTGACGTACTTGATATGCTCGTTGCTTGATACGAACGATCTTTACTGTAAGTTTCAAAAAGCGAGAGTTGCTGCCGTGAATAGCCGAGAGAAAATTTTCACGCGTGCATATGAATTGGCCAACGCTGGTATACTCTCTTGTCGCTACTCATGCTTATACTCTCTGTTGGCTTGGGTGCAATATTGTAACACACGAAGAAAATTTGCTTTGTACGAGATGCGTCTTCTGTATACTATTTATTCTGTGGTTATATCTAGTCGAAAATTTGGCAACTTGCTCCTTAGATCCGAAGTTTTATAAAATACTACACGACATTCAACTCAGATATAAACATTTTTTCAAAAATCATGTTGCCATTTTCATCCGGGTAGATTACAATACAACAGCTAGTTTTATTTCTTCTTGTAGCCCCCTTGTTTACTCTATTATAAACCAATTGCAATAACCAAATGCTCTTCATTAAAACCTTGGTTGCCAGCGCCATTAGAATACCTATCATTCGAAATGACGGAATAACGGACGTACGCCAAAAATCGTTAGTTCCATAAGGCTCTATTTCACTAAAAATATGTTATTTAGCCTTTCTGCTGCCATTTACTATAACGAGGATATTGTTCAATATATACATATATTGTTTTACACTAAGTATACGTATTTAACCTATTAAGTATAATGAATTTGGAGTTACTAAAATACTCGTTTAGATTAATAAAGATGTAAACCATACATATAAGGTTACTTTCGGCACTAATCGCCTACTTATTCAGCAATGTCCTTAGATTGTTTTGGATGATATTGGTACTTTGGTACTTTTTGGTCGTGCCAATCTCCCAAAGTACCCAAGTAGTTGCGCATTCCCCTCATTGTTATACTTACTTAATTGCTTCATTAACTTGGTGTATGATTTTATCCCTATGTTGGATTGCAATGATTACTTCGCTCCATACTTGTGTAAGACGTTTGTGCTCATTTTGAAGTACTTCCAAATCTGTGTTTGCATAACATATGCTCTGATTCAAAACACTGATTATTTCAAGCTGGTCTTTAAGTTCATCACCGACATTAACTAATTCACTTTCACGTTTCTTAACTTCAACGTCCAAATGGTAGAATATAATATCCGATTTTTTCTTTTCTTCGCATAGTTGTTGTTGAAGTTGATAGTCTCGACATACCATAAGCTTTGCATTATTTGCATCATCTTCCACCTCTTCAGTCCATTTTCGAATGTTGTGTTCTAGTGACTGCAAGTTGTCCAAATCATTTATAAGTTTGTTGTAATTGGCCTTATGGTACTTTGTAAAGGCAATTTTTTGTTCATATTTGTTTTTTAAATTATCAATTGTATCATCCTCATTTCGGCGTTTATTAAGATTTTCCTGAATCTCACTTGCGTATGCCTCAAGATATTCATTTTGAAGACGTATTTCCTGTTGCATTTCATATAGGTTTGCGCCATGCTCTTCACGTTGCTGCTCCTTGTACTTATTATTGTGTGTAAGTTCGACTATCTCACCATAAACCTGAGTTTTTGTTCGCACCAAGTACTCCTTTAAGGATTGTTGAAACTTACGTAATAGTGCGTGCTGTGGAGACAATAAAGCCAGGGGTGGAACTAAAGACGCTTCCGTTTTAATAAATTCACATTTATACGACGCTTCAGCAGATTTTTTGACAGTATTTCTAGGTGAATCCATATTGTGAAATGAAAAAATTGAAAATAATTACGTCAAGAATATTGATTAATTTCAACAATATTAAGTGATCGTTTTCAGCTGAAAGTTGTTTTTGTTTTTTAACACATTCACTATGTGTATCTATGGTGCTTGAGTAGAAACCAGAGATAATGAGATAGGACACTTCGAATTCGCTGTTTCAACACACATGCATTTTGCTGAAATTTCACTAAACCTATGATAAAAAAACGTGTGCGCTGTCCTCTCATGTGTACTTCGCCACACAAAATCGTGTGCATGTCCTCTCATGTGTACTTCGCCGCACGAAGTGTACTTCGCCGCACGAAGTGTACTTCGCCGCAGTATCGCATGCACGCATGCAATATTGATTTTAATGGGTGTTTTTTCGAAACGTCAAAAATATATTTAAGAAATTAAACTTTTGTTTATGCTCACATTATATACATGATATATCTACCAGTTTCTTATAATTATAATAAATCTATACTTTCAGATTTTACATAGTATTTGTTGATTTATTTCACATATTTAATTGGTATAAAGTAGGCGTTGTGCTAATTTTTGGCAGTCAATGCATAGTTGTTCGATTTTTCACAAAAAAAATTAAGATTAATAACTCCAGAATGGTCACATTTATATTTTTTCATTTGTTTTCTAATATTTGTGCAAATTAAGTATTGTTATACATCGTTAGATGCACTTGGAGGGTCAAACATACGTTGGCACCTACCATTTTAGGTTTGGGAAACTTCACCACCTTTGTTTATATATGGTGAAATTTATATTTTAAAAACCAATGGCCTTGTCTATACGCAGTATCTTTTGAAACGGTTTCACTCAGTTCGTGTGAGAGAGATGAGGAAGAAAGAGAAAAGTCTACACTCTGGTATCGAGTGTTAAGAATTTATGAAACGAAAATAGACCCTGGTTCTCAGTTTCTTTGCACGCACAGCAGTTGTCAAACGAAAGAAGAGCAACGTAGTTTGCCGAAAGCGTGTTCATATTTTCTCTCACTCTGGCCAACATTTGGATATTCAGTAAATTTCACAAACACTTTGGCATCACATATTTACGACTTTTGAAACCAAATGAGAAACCAGTGTGTGTAGCCACCGATGGTATCGATATGCCAGTAGTGAAACCGTTTCAGAAGAAACTGCGTCTAGCCAAGCTGATTTCATAACTAAATGAGTCCGTGGTGAAACATGAAACAGCTGATTTTTTCAACATACTGAAAGACAGAAAGCAAGAACAACAACATGGTAGCGCTCACGTATAGTGTACATGAATTCAACAACTCATAAAAAATAGACGTCAAACCGATTTTTTAAGCGGCGAATTCGAAGTGTCCTATCTCATTATCTCTGGTAGAAACGGAAGTTTCTTAGGAAATCAAACAATGTCCACAAGAGAACGTGTGCGTGACCTCCTGAGTCGATTTAGCTATGTCCGTCCGTCTGTCTGTCTGTCTTTCGGTCTGTGGAAATCACGATTACAAGAGAACGAATAGAGATATCTTCATCAAACTTGGTACGAATATTGCCTATCATTACAAACTCATCGGTATATGAAAATGGCAAAATCAGACCATTGCCACGCCTACTTTTTATAGTAAATATAAATTAATCCATGCTTATAGCTCAATTTCTCAGCTTGTAGAACGAATTTGCGGTTGAAATTTTGTCCAGAAGTCCACTGTCTCTGACCAAAACAGACTACTAAAAATGGGCGTGGTCCGCCTACTAATTAAATAAAACTCGATTACAGGAGAACGAATAGAGATATTTTTATCAAATTTGGCGCGAATGTTGTCTATCATCAGACTCTATCAATACTCATTCGTATTGAAAATGGGCAAAATCGGACCATTGCCACGCCTAATTTTTAAGTAAACGTGTGTAGGGTATATGAACTTCGGCCAGGCCGAAGTTAACCCTCTTTCTGGTTATTTATAGTATGTCTCCACCGCATATTTGTCTCTATTTGATTAGGTATAATCAAGTCAGCAAATCAACACATCTCCACCAAGAGACAGAAGCAAGCTGTCAGTCAGAGATAATGAGATGGGAAACTCTTTTCCCGCCAAAAAATGTGTCAAAATAAAATGAATATTTGCTACACGTATAGTGTACGTGTTATTCACCATACGACGTCATGGTTTTATGACATTTTAAATGACGTTTCGTTTATTTACAGAAAGTTTTTGAAGGAATCGGACAATCATTTTTGTTTATTGAATTAAATTCAATTAATAAGAGCATTAAATTAATACATATTAAAGTAAATCGTATATAAAAGTGTGTGCGTGGTATGGGAACAGTTTTAAGGCAGCACATCGACTTCGCTATTGAAATTCAACTAGCTACCCACGTCGCTATTGCAAAGTCGAAAATATTGGAGGAGAATCCTCGATTGTGTCCGGTTCTGTGTACCATACTATTGACCAAGGCGATATTCGTGTGAAGACCAGTTATCGGTGAAAGCAGGCCAATGCAAACAATCCATTGATCCGTGTATGGTTGCTGGAAGTTTTGGTAGGCGAAATATCAACAGTGCCAAAAAAGAAATAACTAAACCACAAGGCAAGGAGAAGTGAATTAAATGCAAAGGAAAAAGGTAAAGGTTGCATTTGTAAGGGAGCTTAATTAATTGCATAATAAAATCAAAAGATAAGTATAAACAATCTCTGCAAGCTTCAAGTGTTATTAATTTGCTATGAAGATCGGCGAGTGGCAAAAGTTTAATTCATTGTATAATAAAGTCAACAATTCAGTGTAAACAATCACTGCAAGTGTGAAGTGTTATCTTCCGTAAAACTCAGTAAATTGAAATTCTTTGTTTATAATAGCTAATTGTAATAGAAACGTGAACCAAATTCGATACTTAATGATAGTAAGATTTCAATCCTTTTTATTATAACCTTTTACTAGTTTAACTTTTGAGTTTTTTATATCTATGTATGAATTGTATGAGTTTTTTTAAAAATATTTTAAATTATTATTTTTAAATTATTTACGTTGTAATATATTTATGTATATACGTTGTATTTATATATCTAGTTTCTTAAAATGTGGTAACTTTTAATCTATAGGTAAATTCTAACTTCATCACAAAATTTAATAATTTATTAATTTAAAACTTTTAGCTTCATTTACTACAGTATTTCTGAATTTTTTATTTTCCCCTTTAGAAAAATCTTGAGATGAGCATTCAGGACGATTTTGATTTAATAGCAATGTTTGATTCATTCAACTGATATTCTGATATCAACTTATGTGCCACAAGCTTTGGAGATGTAAGTCAAGATATTTCTACATACTAGGAGTTTTCGTTTCGAAATATGAGTTATTCATCCTCTTCTTATTTTGCTTAGATATTGGGACTCATTGCAAGCAGCTATTTCGTGAGCAGTGCGTGCCGTGCTGATTATTTCGACGAAATACTGCTCCTCATTTTTTGGTGGCCTCATACAGTTTTCCATCGCTGCTGACTGGCTCACAGTTGCTGCAGTTAGTTCTGGCAAGCTTGGTGCAATGTTAAAACCGTTTCCAGAAGCTACTGACAGAATATTCGTGCGCAGCTAATCAGCACGCATATTGTTATGGTAGAAAGTAAAACATACAAGAGCAGTTAACTTAAATTCTATTATATCGGTAAAAACAGAAATAAAGACTAGCGCAAAGTTTAATACAAACTAAAACAATAAATAAATAAAAAATCTGGAAACAAGATATATACAAATAATAATATTATACAAATAAGAAATAAAGATGAAAAATAAAAAATTATTGAAATTTTTTAATTTTGCATTTTGATGTCCCAGGAACATTCTTTCTTGCAGCAATGATGAATTCTTGAAAAATATGTGAAAGAAGAAATCAAAATTAGTAAATTTAAGCAAATTGTATAGTTTGTTCGCTTGAATTGAAAAATTCAAGTGAGGTAAACATTTTAATGACGTCACGAAACAGCGTTTCTGTTCACATTACCAAAAGAAATTATAAATGTACGAAATTGTGTAAAAGTGTAAGTTGGAGAAAGAGTACTTAAACAAAATGAAAAATTTGTTGATAACATGAAAAGGAAAGCTAAATTACAATAATGTTTAATAAATTAGGCATATTTAAGTGTACTCGTCTATTTTGCAACCAAAAAAACAACTTTTTTGTTAAATCGTAGCGCACTGGCATCAATACTTAAGTACGAAAGTGAGCAAAAAAGTTTAAAGTTTGCAAACCAGAAAACCGAATGTAATACTGAGGTGAATTAAATATGTAGATATGCCAATACAAAATTTCATTTGCCTATATATTTATATAACTTTAATAACCTATTTGCTTTTAATATTGTTTATTAGATGTAATTTCTTTAAAATTTTTTTTTTTTCATCAATTTTTGGTAACTATTGAGATTGAGAGTGAAAATTAAGCAAAAGGAATGTTCGGCATAGGATTTGTTTTGTTAATGTGTGTTCCAAAGGACTTTATATACATTTATTTACTATTTAAACTATTTAACTGTTTTAACTATTTAAAAACGAATATATCAAATATGTGAGAAAATTATTTTATATTTGCAATGCAATTCTTTGTTATATAATATTAAGGAAAAAAATCCTGAAAGTAAAATACCTTTCAAAACATCTTAAACAATCGCCATCTTCTGAATTGGCCAATAACTTAGGATTGGTCAAAATTTTAAAAATTAAGCAATAGCCTTAAAATTTTAAAAAAATTTAAAACAAACTGGAATGTTAATAGCAATTCTGAAATTCTTTCAAAGAACCAACTATAACTTACTTCAGTTTTCTAATTTTCCCGAACTTAAGAAAATTCTTTCCTCTGTGAATAAGAAGTAATTCGTTGTATTTGAGAGTTAAATAATAAAAGACACGTTTTAAATGTCGATTAAATACAAAGTATATTAAAACATTTCTTTGAAAGTTTGAACAAAATATTTTGCTTCACGCATTGTAATTTCATAGCCGGCCAAAACAGAAGTTAAATTGTCCAGAGTTAATGTACATTGAAGATAATTTGACCGTTTGTCTTCCTGAAAAAACAAAATATATAAATGAAAAAGTTCATTAAGTTCGAGTGGTTGTTAAACAGCTTATCTGTAAATAATTGACATCCATTCATTCATTCATTGCACCAAGTTGGTATCTCAAAACAAAGGGTTCTACTAAGGTGTATACAATAAAATTGATACATATTCCGGGGTGCGAGTCTGGGGAGTTTCTAAAAAAATTCCAAGAATGGGGTCTGAGTCTGGTGAGTTTCTACACTAAAACGTCATCAATTATCGAGTTTTCACGAACACTACCATACAATAACACAACCACCAACATGTGATTTGACAACCAGAGTTGCACTTTTTAGAAGTTTCCTATCTCATTATCTCTGCTGTCAGTCGTTTGTTTATATTTGTATACACTTTGAAAGAAGAAGCTGTCATTAGCTGTCATTCGTTTGTTGACAACGTTTCATTTCCGCATGTTCTTCCAAATCCTCAGGGTTGCATGCGAAATATACTTGATTTTAATGTCGTTTATTTTGTAATCAATTCATTATAAAATATGAGGTTGATTATAAATTGTATACATAATCACGTAAATATGGTTGATCACTGACATAATCTCGATAATGCCTATAATCAAGTAGGTAACCTGCGGTGGAGACAGCATAAATTTTAAAACAAGAAATAAGACATCAAAGAATGCTGCATTGGCAACCACTTCTTTTAACTCCTCCGTCGCAACCAGAGACAATAAGATAGGAAACTCTTATCCCACTAAAAAATGTGTCAAAATAAAACGGAAATTTATTACACGTATAGTGTATGTGTGATTCACCATATTACGTCTGCTCTTTTGGTTTTAAATGACGTTTCGTTTATTTACAGAAAGTTTATAAACGAATCGGACAATAATTTTCGTTAATTAAATTAAATGCTATTTATAAGCTCATTAACTTAAACGAGATTCAAAAAAGCGTATATAAAATTGTGTGCATGGTATGGAACAGAGAACTGCATTAATGCACTCACTCCACCAAGCCGCTTGCTATCTTGACACAATTATTCCAATTTCCTACATTTACTTGAATTTTACAATTTATGAATTTCTGCATGATTCACAGTCATAAACTATGAATGTCTGCATGATTCACACGCATAAACTATGAAGGTCTGCATGATTCACACTCACAAACTATGAATGTCTGCATGATTCACACTCAAAAACTATGAATGTCTGCATGATTCACACTCACAAACTTTAAGTGGTAGAGCCAATTGCGCTTGAAATGAGCAAGCACTTGCGATATTCATTAAAATTCCCAAAAGGCTTACAAGCCTTTAGGGATATTTTTCAACTCATTAGGGATATTTTTTCAACTCATTCAACTCATTGGGGATATTTTTTCCACTCTGAGCTCATTTTGAATGATTTCAAGTCTTTAAGGAAATTTTACTTCTGTATGAATATATATATCTACATAGACGCGCATTCGCCAATGGCATCACACTGGCAAAACTATGTAAAATTAAATATAGTTTCTAACATTTGCTTTTAATAAGAAAATGAGGATTCCTTTATAATATTAAAACATGTCGTTTTGAAGCAAAACACTAAAATTTAAATTTTTTTTTAAAAAATAAAAAACGTATAACTTGTTTTAAGTTATTATTCAAACTGAGTCATATGAGTACAAAATTAAAGCAGTTTGAATATATGTCCCTAGATTTTAAAGCACATGTGACACAAATCTCACGTAAACATTCCAGTTTTTCATTACAAAAATGCTTTCATATGCATACATTTTTTAAGTGCACTTTGAAAACTGGGACTTCTTGCTGCGTAAGATAACTGAATGCATAGGAGTAGAATATACAGGCATTTTTTACGGAGATAAGTGAACCCTTTCCAAAAATAAGACGAAATATCTGTGAGCCCGTGTCCCCTCCCTAACTCTACCTACCTACTTCATTGCACTTCAAACCAGGGTTCGGAATGCACGCACCGCGAGAATTATCGTTTGCTCAAAATGAAACAATGTATATTCGTTTGGCTTCAAAAGTATTCTGTCTCTTTATTTCCATTTTCGATCCTTATATACTATTCTTATATTCTACCTGGGTTACAATGTGTTCATTAAAGGTGTTCAAGGTTATAGATAAAAATGTTCGGAATGCACGCACCGCGAGAATTATCGTTTGCTCAAAATGAAACAATGTATATTCGTTTGGCTTCAAAAGTATTCTGTCTCTTTATTTCCATTTTCGATCCTTATATACTATTCTTATATTCTACCTGGGTTAAAATGTGTTCAATAAAGGAGTTCAAGGTTATAGATTAAAATGAAATAGTAATTGTAATGTAATTAAAATAAAGACGCCGTCTGGTCTGGTCTGCTGATAGCCCTTTCTGCAGATATACTTCCGTGTCGTAAACTCAATGCGCCGTCTGGTCTGGTTCGCTGATAGTGATGATCCTTTAGTGGTGTCGCCGAATATAACGGGATGGGTAATTAAGGAGACAGTGGTAATTCCTCCCCCTTTAGAATGAAGCGATTGCCGTAATGAATATAAGGCTATAGCGAAGTTGGTTGCACGTTTACTTTCTTCAGATTCGTGGTTAGTTGATTCTTCAATAGGTATTATTCTATGCTAGGAAAAATTTCTGCGAAGCTCTGAAACATTCTTATTATGTGCCATATAGGGTTATTTTATTTAGGATAGAAGGTGGAAATACTATGGATATTATTTAATATTGTTGTATAAGTACTTATGTATATGAATAGTATTTGTAAGTAAAAATTTTCAAAAATAGTATTTTTTGTATATATGTATGTATATAGAATTACAACAGAAATATTTCTGAATTTTCAAAATTTCAACGCTTTTGTTTTTTTATTAATCTAAATCGTTTTTGAAACATTTTACTGTTCTTTTTCTAATTTATCTTAATCCTAAGTTTTAGATTTACACTAATAATATTAAATAAATAACTAACCATTGCCAAATGTATTTTTGTGTTTTTTTCTTAGTCTAGATTTATGAATTTTTTGGTTATTTGCTGTTAATATTGTTACTGGTCTATTTTCTTTAATTTTTTGTTTAGAAAATCTTGGAGTAATTTTATTTCTTCTACATTCTTTTCTAAAAATTATTTCATTTTCTTCCCTATCCTCGGGATCTTTTCTTTTTTCATTTAGTTTATCTATTCTCTTGTTCATTACATTAGCAATTCTTTCTTTAATTGCAGGATATAATTCTGATTGAAATTTATTAAGTTTTTCTAAATATTCATATTCGGTACTAAACTGTATAGTTTTATTAAAATCAGATGATCTTCCGTAAAATACTTCAAAAGAAGTAAGCCTAGTAGAATGAATTGAATTATTATATGTAATTATAACTTCTGATAAAATATCTTCGTGACTTAAATCTAATTTGAGTTCTTTGAATTTTAGGGAAATTATTCTCTAAATTTCTGTAAGTGTGGAGTGTAATCGTTCGACGGGTGAATTGCTTGTCCTTTGTTGGTATGATGTAAAGTGAAGTTTTATTTGGTATTGTTTGCAGAAGTCCTTAAAAATATTAGCTGTGAATTCTGAACCTAAATCACAGACAATCTGTTGTGGTATACCGTGACGGCTAATAAAATGTTTAAGACTTTTAACTATTGAGATGCTATTTCTAGTTTGTAGATTGTAAGCAGAAGCAAATTTGGAGAATTTATCTATCATTGTTAAAATACTGTGTTTATTAATGGTGTATACATCAATATGAATAATATCTAAGGGTTTATGTGGTATCTCTGTTTTCTGGAACTTTATTTTAGGAGGGTGTCGATCATATTTTAGTGTGTGACATATTTCGCAATTATTGATTGTTTGAGTAACTTTATTCTTCATATATGGAAAGTAATATTCTCATTTAAGATGTAAAAATGTCTCATCAATTCCTCTGTGATTGTTATTAATATGATAATCATTAATTATTTTATCCTGTTCATCATTTTCTTTGATGTCTTTTAAAATTTCTTTAGTTCTAATTATTTTGAATGTTTTACTACGAGCATAAACATATTTTGAATATGTTTCTTGTACCAAGCGAAATGTTTTATTATCCGTGAAAATCGCTGAAAGTTTGTTTGGAGGTAACAATTTCTTAAATATATTAAAAATGAAATCTACTGTAAAATTAGGATTCCTAATAATTCTTCTTTGCTTATTTTTAAATATATTTTCTATAGTATTAAGAGGATTCATATTTGATTTTTCTAAAATTATTTGTATATTGAATTCGTTCAATGGTTTGTCAGAAATATAAATGCCATCATTGAGGTTTTCCTCTGCAGAATGTATTGTGGTACCATTTGTGGCTAAAGCTATGGATTGTCTGTATAGTAATAGGTTGCCGGTCCAATTGATTAGAAGGTTCAACAAATTTTGGATTTATAAATGAAAATGAGGCTCCTGTATCTATTGGAAATTTAAGAGGGCGACTAAAATTTGTATTAACAGTAATATAGGGAAGAGAAAATCCGTGAGTATTTACATCTATGTAACCAGATGATGGTTCGAGGCAAATTCCGGAAAATTTGTTGTATCGTCCAAATTTGAATATTGATTTGAAATTTGCTGATTATCTGAATTGGTTTGATTAAGATTAGAGTTGTAATAGAACTTATCAAGTTGCTGCTGATATCTATAGTTATTATTATTATGCTCTCTATCTATAGTATGTAATTCTTCGGCCTTGTATCTGGGTACAAATGTTGTATGTTTTGTCTGAATACTATTATTTGATTGTCTGGGCTTAAAATTTGTATGACCTGAACTAATGTCCATTGGTTCTGGAGGTGGAAATTGAGCTGTATGATTTGGTGATGTCATTATATTTGGGTGGTTATAATTTATCTGATTTGGTACTCGGTTAAAATTGTAAGTAGTTCTGTTATTGTATGGGTTGCGTTTATTTTGATGATATTGTAAATTGTTATTATTAATGTTATTGTTATAGTTTCTAGATGTATTGTTCTGCAACTTTGGTTTACGTTTGGGGGAAAATAAGACGATTTATTATGAAATATTTTATTTGGCCTAGTGTGGTTATTTTGAAATCTAGTATTTGTTGATTTCATATAAAATATATTTTGTTCTTTTACACAAAATGAAAAATCTTCTGGGAGGGAAGTTGGTCGCATTGCTCTTATACTAGATCCCAAAGGTTTCCCAAAGGTTTCCCAAAGGCATTTAAACACATTTCTGAAAAAAGTTATCTTTTTGATTGAATGACAATTTCATTCTTTTCATTTATTAATATATTATTATTAAGTGTTGCCTGAATTTCCATTATTTCACTAAAAAATTCTTCTATTGAATTATGTCTTGGTAAATGTAAATCTTTAATGAGTGATGTTTCAGTTCTTTTGTCAGCGTAGTGTAATATTAAATTAGTTTTTATTTCGTCCCAATTTAAAGACGACATAGACATTTAAAATTTCGTTTGCTTGCCCTTCAATTTTATTTCGAATAGCTCTTAATAATATGTGTGCATAAGCAGAACCGTCTATGTGTTTCACGTACATGAGTATTTCTTCAATGTTAGAAATAAACTCATGTAGTAAACGCGGATTGCCGTCAAACCGTGGCAAGTCCTTAATTGCGTCTGGAATCCGCAAGGATTCGAAAATATTTCTGTTTGTGCTTTCTGTCATTTTTGTAAAATTATAATAATTTTTCCAAAAAACCAAATTAAATTTAACACGTAAAATAAATTACAATATTTTATAAAATATATGTATGTACTTATTTCTATTATATATTACAATATATCTTTTTGTTAAATTTTTCTATTATAAATCAAAAGGAAGGGTTTTCGGAGAAAGGCACTATAAGAATATATTTCAAAATTTCGCTTACGTTAATCCCAGCGAGAATACCTCTGAATACCAAGTGTTCCTAGATGATTATGAGTTGAAACTCAGCGGTCTGTTTGTGTTCGAATTTCGATGTCGAATTTCCCACGATGTACTTTGATTGTAGCGATGTTCCTTCGTTAGTTGCTGCACATTTTGGGGTGAAACTCGGCGATGTTGTGGGTTACAATTTGTTCAATAAAGGTGTTCAAGGTTATAGATAAAAATGAAATAGTAATTGTAATGTAATAAAAATAAAGACGCTGTCTGGTCTGGTCTGCTGATAGCCCTTTCTGCAGATATACTTCCGTGTCGTAAACTCAATGCGCCGTCTGGTCTGGTTCGCTGATAGTGATGATCCTTTAGTGGTGTCGCCGAATATAACGGGATGGGTAATTAAGGAGACAGTGGTAATTCGAGCAGCACACCCCGGCACATTCACAACGATTGTGTTGTCTCGTTTCACTTGCTCTGCCCTTACGGCTGCGCTTCACTTCAATTTCACAACACAATCGACGTGCCAGAGCTAGCTACAGCAACACAGCTCCGTGTTTCGGAGACGAAACACATTTTCATTATACACCGAGCTCACGTGTTTCACATTTGCTTCATCGCACCGACAGAGAGAAAGCTTCGAAAAGGGCAAAATTGTGCGTGCTAGATGTGCAGCTAGCCAAAACATCCAAGACAAAGTATTTTGCGCAGATAAAGACATTGAATAAGCGTAAAAAATAACACCAGTCTACAAATTAACATTTCTTTTTTGTAACGGGCTGTTTGACCACATATTCTAAAGGATTTTGGTCCGCTGATTCCAAAAATGATAAAATTAAAAAAATTAAACGAGCCGTTTTCGAGATAATCGATTTTGAAATTTTTGGCGACTTTACGTTAAGGCCCATCCACTTAAAGAGCTACTACAGCTGACATATGTAACCGATTCGATTACAACTAAGATTAAATTAAAGAGAAAGGATGCACGCATATTTTTTACAACATTACTTTGAAATCCGAAAAATAGTTTAAAAGCTTTTGCTGAAATCGTAACTTCAAAAGAGGAATTCTTTAAGAAAAAAGACAAAAAACTGCTAGATATCTGTATGTAAACATATGTTCCCGAAACTTTTTTACCCTTTTTATTTTTTATATCGATAGGTTGGACATTTGCGCGAATTTTAAGCCTAATATCAAAAATCTTCACAGAAATGGTTTCTTGGTGCACGTTAAAGTGAGTTCAGGGGACCAAAATCCTTTAGAATATGTGGTCAAACAGCCCGTTACAAAATGGCTGTCGGCCAGTGAAATTAATAGGTTAGGTTAGGTTAGGTTCAAAGGGCGTGTGGCCGCAAAGCGGCCACTTCCACCGAGGCCTTAAGGCCCATTGTGAGTGCCCTCGTTTTGGTTCTGTGGGAACCTCACTGTTCCTGACGGCTACTCAGACCGAGCCCCCTCGAGTGGGTGGGGCAATGGTCTGGTGTAGGCCGATCTGGTACTTTTGATTAGCTTTATGAGACTAGTCATCGGGCGCTCTGCCAACTCTGTCAGCCTCTCGAGGTACTCCGCCCCCACACTGCAGAGGCGGCGGTATGCGAGGGCTGGGCATTGGCAGAGCAGGTGGTGAATAGTCTCCTTCTCGTCCGCATCGTCACAACATCGACAGTGATCCACTCTGGTGCCTGGTTTCCACCTGGCCACCATAGCCCCTATGGGGCAATGCCCTGTAATCACTCCTGCTATTACTCTAAGTTGGTCTCTGGGCATTGAGAGTATCGTCTTAGAGTTCTTTTTGTTGAGCTCTGGCCATAGTGAACGGCTGATAACACAGTCTGACCTGGTCTTCCAGGTGTTGTTGGTTATGTTTTTCACTATGGTGTCGATTGAGTTCATCTGGTTAGAGATAGGTGTCTTGACAGAGGAGTCCGCCTCCTCAGCCCCCAGTGAGGAACCCGTTCTAGCCAGGAGATCTGCTCGCTCATTGCCTTCAATATCCGAGTGGCCTGGGATCCAGCAGGTCCTGACGATGTGGGTTCTCATTAGGTCTCGCAGTTTACCTCTGCATTTCAAGACAATTTCTGACTTAACCTGCGTCGAGCCTAATGCTTTTATGGCAGCCTGGCTGTCTATGAAGAAATTTATATCTGTGTCAGATACCCTTTCTTCCAGGACATAGTTTGCTGCTCGCTCAATCGCGAAAATCTCTGCCTGGAACACGCTGCACTCGTCTGGCAATCTGTATGATCGCTGTGCTTGCAACGTGTCAGAGTAGAAACCGGCTCCTGTCCCTTCACTGGTCTTTGAGCCGTCCGTGTAAATTGAAATACCCTTGAGCCGTACCTGCTCTGCAGACGACCACTCCTCCCTACTGGGAAGGAGGATCTTAGGTATTCCGTCAAAGTCGGTCCTCGGGAGAATATAGTCCGTTTCCGCGGACAGCTTCGTCCGAGTATTTGTGTTTCGTTGTTGCAGCGTGTGTAGCACATTGGCGTGTCCAAAATGAGCCTCCTTGCAGAGATTGAGACCTCGTATTCTGAGGAAGCTTTTCCCTGCTGAGCTCATAATGAAGAGGTCCAGGGGAAGGAGATGCATCATCATCTCCAGCCCAGCCTGCGGTGCGCTACTTGCAGCTCCGGTGATGCTCATGGTGGCGCATCTTTGTACTCTGTTCAGAGGTTCAAGGTTGCTTTTCCGTTGGATTGCCGTCCACCACACCAGGCACCCGTAGGTTAAGATTGGGCGGACCACCGCCGTGTACAGCCAGTGGGCAATGTACGGTGGCAGGCCCCAGCCCCCTCCGATGGCCTTCTTGCACATGTATAGGGCGTTCAAACCTTTCTTCCTTCTTTCGGCTATGTTCTTCTTCCAGGAGAGTTTACTGTCCAGAACTATGCCTAAGTATTTCACATCTCCAGACAGAGGAAGAGTTTGGCCGTTCAGGCTTGGTCTTCTGAAGTCTGGTATTTTATACTTCCTGGTGAAAAGCACAAGTTCGGTCTTTGAAGCATTGATGCTGAGTCCGTTCTTGTCCGCCCACTTTGAAGTTTTTCCAAGTGAATGCGACATTAGCTCACTAATTGTGCCGAGAAATTTCCCCGGTATCAGTATGGCTACATCGTCGGCATAGGCTGTTGCCTTGACCCCCGTACCTTGAAATTCTCTAAGCAATTCGTCTACCACTATGAGCCACAAGAGAGGGGACAGAACTCCCCCCTGAGGCGTCCCGCGTGTGACGTTTTTGCGGCAGTTGCTCGCACCCATGGCTGCATTGATAATTCTGCTGTCTAGCATGTTACCAATCCAGTCCCTAATGATGCTAGGCACTTCAAAGTACTTCATGGCGTCACTAATCGCAGTCGGGTTGACATTGTTGAATGCCCCCTCTATGTCCAGGAATGCCCCTAGGGTAAACTCTTTTACCTCGAGGGACCTCTCGATTGTACCAACCACGCAGTGCAACGCGCTCTCAACTGATTTGCCTTTTAAATAGGCGTGTTGAGACCGACACAGTCGATGAGTGATTTTGTTCCTTATGAACAGGTCCACCAGCCTCTCCAGAGTCTTTAGTAGGAATGATGAGAGGGAGATGGGTCTGAAGTCCTTAGCGGAGCTGTGGGAGGGTCTGCCTGCCTTTGGCAGGAATAACACCCTGACTTCCCTCCACTCCCTCGGGATGTAACTTTTCTTAAGGCACTCTTTGAACACGTCAATGAGCAATGGTAAGATGGTGGATAGGGATCTCTGTAGCATGGCCGGGATGATTCCGTCTGGGCCCGCAGCTTTGTAGGGCTGGAAGGATTCGACCGCCCACGAGACCCTTTCTGCATTTACCATGTCATTCACAGCTATGTGGGATCCATTTTCAGTGTCGTCGTCGACCGCCGCCGAGATTGCTGATGGCATCTCCATGGCTCTGTCGGTACAAACTGGGAAGTGCGTAGTGCACAGGAGTTCCAGAGTTTCGAGGCTGGATTGAGTCCACGAGCCGTCAAGCCGCTGGATGCTGCTCGGTACTGCCCTTTCTCGAGCTAGCACTTTGCGAAGTCTTGCGGCCTCGTTGACTGCGCATATTGACTCGCAGTATGCCCTCCAGGAGTCCCTCTTAATTGCTCTGGTTCTGTTTTTGTAGACTCTGAGTCCGGCCTTGTAAAGGGCCCAGTCCGTGTCTGTACCTCTGTTGGTTGCTCTGTTAAAGAGCGATCTCGCTGTTTTCCGCAGCGCCGATAGCTCTGAGGTCCACCAGACCGGTTTGGCTTTTTTGCGCAGTCGGCTGATAGGACATGAGGCATTGAAGGCGTTGCGGAGCCCTTCCGAGAGAAATCTGACTGAGGAATCGGTGTTCTTGTTTCCATCTCCTGGGTTGACCTTAGCCAGTGCCCTAGGGATTAGACTTGCGAACTTTTCCCAGTCAGTTTTCTTGGGGTTTCGAAAAGGTGGTTCTTTCATGGGTTTCGTAGTCTTAATGTTGAAGAGTATCCTGTAGTGGTCAGAGAAAGAGCACTCAGTGGATACTCTCCAACCCTCAATGGTAGTGTCCCTATCGTTCTTCAGGGTTAGGTCTAGTACCTCTGATCTGTCCTTGTTACGGAATGTGGGTGTGGTCCCCCTATTGCATATAACCAGGTCATATTTTAGTATGTAATCAAAGATCGACTCACCCCTTTTGTTGATATCCCGGCTTGCCCACTGGGTGTGATGACCGTTCGCGTCGCATCCCATAACCAACCTCAACTTGCTCTTGTTGGCAAGGTTTGTCAGTTCCCGGACTTGATGCGATGGGGGCTCTTGTTCTTCATATGGGAAGTATGCGGACGAGAGCAGGAACGAGTCTTGCTGGGTCTCGCACACCACCGTCGTAAGATCAGGTGAGCTGTAATGAGGGAAGAGAAAGGCGTTAATGTTTTTCCTTACCAATATACATGTTCTTACCTTCATTGTGGTGCGCGTTGTAAATAGTTGGTATCGGCCTGACGCTAGTCCTGCAACCCTTCCCCCCCTCACCCAGGGTTCTTGTACTAGGGCCACGTCGATACCCTCCTTCTCCATGACCAGGAGGAGGTCGGCCGATGCCGCCTTGCAGTGGTGCAAATTAATTTGCACCACCTTCATTAGGCTTTGGTCTACCTCCCCCTCCCCCCACCCCATCAGTCGACTCGCGGACCCTTAGGGATCCAAAGCCGAATTTGACGGAGCCTCCTTGCTTCCTTAGCAACTCTAAGGAATGACGGCTGACGGCCAGCCAGAAGTTCCTCCCACCGTTCTTCGGGACGTTGGACGAGAGGATCTCCCAGTCCTGTGCCCCTAACGAACGGTTTTGCCTGCTAATAAGGCCTAGCATGGCCGCCCCCGATTCCGGAACTGGAGGAGGGATCCATACGACCACGACTGGTCGCAGTGGTAGGGCAGAGCGTGGCAGGGTCTCAAGTTTTGCCTTTGGCCAGATTTCGCCCAGGCCTGCAACTGCGGCGGTCAAGAAGTCCAATGACTTCTTGTTGCCGCAGCTGACGACTTTCACTCCCCTCTGCCACCCCGCCCCCTCAAATTCCACCTCCTCGTCGCTCCTGTCCACCTTCATCATCTCGGCCAGCAACTTCGCCTCCACAAGCAGCCAGTTCGCCGGTTGGATCTTCCCATCTGGGTTCGACCTGTCGACGATGGCCACCTGCAACTCCTCCTCGCCCTTGAAGGTTGCTGACCTTCGAATTTTCTTGGGTTCGATTGAACCCTCCTCGGCGGACCTGTTCCGCTTGGCTGCTTTGCTCAAAGCGAGTAGCGGATGTGGTTTAGCCTTGGAGGGTTCAGCCGTTTTGGGTGCCGAGCCTTGACTGACCGCCTGTGACTTCTTTGAAGTCGAAGGTTGGTCGTCTGTGGCTCCAGCGCCTTGGCATGGCAGTTTCTGCAGCGTGGTTTGGAAATTGCTTCCTGTCCCGCCCCCTCTTCAGAGAAGGTGGCGTTGGCTCTCTCGAACCTGGCCACCTTCTTTTCGTTTGCTTTCTGCAGGTGCCGTTGACGGTCGGTCAAGGTGGATGGGTCTACCTTGGAAAGCTTGCGAAGGGATTGCTTCGCGCGCTTATATGCCCTTTTGGCTTTCTCATCCCTTGACCGGGTCTTGGCCGCCAGCTTGGTGGTGCTGCTAAGAGGACCCTCCTCCAACAGTGCAGCCTCGGCCTCTAGATCAATCATCGTGACCTGGCTGGATTGAGAGAGAGTCACTGACTCGTTCTCATCCGCCTCGTCGATGACTAGATCCACTAGCCGGGTGCTGCAGTCGTCTTCGTCGGAGACTCCTGGTGCAGCGGGGGGAGTTCGATGATTGTCACTGTTAGTGACGCCATCGAGCTCCCTCCTGTTGGTGAGGTGGGTGATGAGATAGTCATCACCGTCAGTCACCGTCCGTCCCTTCCCGTTATCGTCCTTGATGTTTTTATTGTTTGTCTTATCTATTTTGATCCCACGAGTATAGGACAAGGAAAGGTCCGCCCGCACAGAGGTCCTTGTGTGCAGGTAAGGCTGGTTAGTACCGAAGGTCGCCAGGTATTCGGTACGCTCCGTTAGCGACTGAGCTATTTTTAAAGCCTGGGTCCTCAGCCTAGTAGATCGTCGGCACGGGTCGCATGACACCTTGATCCAACCCAGAAAGAGGATAGAGTAGCGTAGAGAAAGAGTAGCGGGAGTGAGATGTAGTGAAAGTATAGTAGTATGGAAAGAGAGGTCTAGTAGGAAAGGTGGTGGGGTATACCGCCCTCCGTCGGTCGCCAGAGCCTCTTTGGTGAAAACAGGGGGTACCACGAGAAGGTGAGGATGGCAGTTGCCAGGGAGAGGCTATTTGTTACGCATACCCTGACCTTACCCCCCAAAATTAATAAGTAATATTATTTTTTTAATATACATATACAAAAAGCATATCCCGTTAGTTTTGTCCCATCCCATTTGAGATGCAAAATTAGAGTCACAAAATAATGAAATATTTTCTTACAAATACGAATAATTCATAGTTTCGAGCAGAATGGTGAAAACCGCATCAAAATCGGTACACCCGTCTAAGAGTGTGTCTTATTATATAAGTACTAACAAAATGTTCTGAAATAAACATATGCATATGTACATACATTTGCCGAAAACCTACTATAGTGTCATTACAAAACAATTAATGTATTGTGCTCTGTATTTTAAAAAACTAATATTACTTATTAATTATTAGCTAATTTAAAACTAACTATTTTCACTCTCAAGTAACTTATTCCAAACCTAACCACATATTCATGCTTCTCCACACTTCTCTAAAATAACTCTTAAAATAAAAAGCAGAAAAAGTCATCAGAAAAGTTTGTGTTTTTAAGAGAGCACATTTCCGAACTCTGAGCCAAAGACTACACGACTGGAAACTCTTTTTTCGCTTTGAATGTGTTGGTGAAATCAGGCTTGGGTGTCGTATATTACAAAAACAAAACGCATGTAATTTTGACAGTTCGGGAACGAATTTTGACAGTTCGGAAATTTATTTACTAAATATTTTGAGAGAGGAATGCAACTCTTGTTCTTCTTCATAACAATAAACCAGAAATATTGTTTTTGTTGAAGAGATGAGGTAAAAGGTTGTTTGATGGATGTGTTGTTAATTGTATATTGTTTTCACTGTTTAATGTAATTTGTACAATGTGTTTTGAGTGAATGTGAATATGAAGGTTTGGTGTTGTCTGTGGACGTCTTTCTTGCTTTACGGTCGCAGCTAGAGTGCCGAGCGAAGGACGTCGCTCCTGAGCGTCGGCCGTTCGTTCGTCCACTCACAACTCCGTAGTGAGAAGCTCGCAGTCGAGCTTTCGGGTCGCCTCTTCTAAGCCGCGACATGTCAGCAGGATGAGAGTCCGCTGACAAGCGCAGTCAGAAGAGGCGACTCGAGGCGAGCGGCGTTTGGCGTAAACATTCCGCCCGCCTTGCAGGACTGCAACACGTCCCCCACGGAGCCCCGAGCCGGAGCGAGCGATGGCGGCACGACGTGTCCACGCTGGGGGGCATCTAGTGGCGATGGAGCAGCGTATGGTGAGCCTGTCTACACCATAAACATCGGTGGACGCTGCGGCACCGGTCCCTTCGATGTGACTGCGCCAAACAATTACGGCAAACGCGCTGCCGCTCCACGACATCCCGCCGCTCGTCCACAGGCAGTCTGCGGAAGTCCTCGCAGGACCGCAGGGCGTGATGTCCTCGACAACACGGGCAACATGTTGTCACCTCTGCATAGTTCAGGCCTGGGTCCAGGGGGAGATACCGTATGTGCACATCACCCATTTGGCGACTCATGGGTGACGTTCTTTCTCGGCTGGCCGGTCGGATGTCACGCACGTCTCGCCAGCGAGGTGGAGGCGGTGGGCGAGGGGCCGCTTCCAAGTCTATGAGCCGGACATCGTAGACTGGCGAGGGAGAGCGATGTAGGTCGGCGTCGCGGCTCGGTAGCGTCTGTGGAAGCGATAGTTGTTGGGCGGAGGGAGCCACCTTTGTAGCCGAGTCACGGCTCGGCGACATTGATGGCCGTGGTTGGGGCGGAGCCATCTTCGGGATTGCGCCGTGGCTTGGATGCGTTGGCGACATTGCTGGTCGTGGAGTCGGGGATACTTCACTGAAGTACCGGAGCAGGGCCGGAAGTTGGTCCTCGTCATTCTCGTCGTCGTCGGAAAATATCGGCGACCCCGGCAATCGTTGATGTTGTGGCGATCCAGGCCGGTCGAGCGGCTCGCCCGCAGAGTAGGGCACTTCGCTCGTCAGCCAGCGGGCGACGTAAGCCTGCCGAACCTGGTCGAACGTCGGTTCGCGGGGGCTCATCGGCCGCGCAGGAGTTAGCGGTACGACCGCCGATTGGGGCACCTCGATCTCTAGGCCGCGGACGGCATAGGCCTGCCGCATCTCGTTAAGGATGAGGTCTCGGGGGCTCAAAAGGCACACTTCTTCTCGCTGCTGCTCCTCGGTCGGCTCCGAGGTTGTGTGCGAGGAGGCGTCCATCTCTAACCAGTCCTCGTCTGGAGGATTCTGCAGGATGGCTGGGAGCACGGTAGCCTCGTGGCGAGGGGGCGCAGCTGACGGTACGGCGGCGGGGGGCGCCAACACACGGCCAGCCCGGAAGCGGGAGTACTCGCGCCGGATAAGCTTCATTGGCAATCTGTGGAGAGAAGAAACATTAGTAGAAATTCGTCTTAAAGCTGGAAGGGACACTAATTTGGTGATTGGTCGGGTGACCTGACCCTTTTCGGTGCGCAAATAGGCAACCCGGATTCTCTGGTCCTTGCCTTGATAGACCCTGTTGATGCGGCCTAACCGCCAAGGAGTGGAGGGTAGATTTTCATCTCGGATGACTACCAAGTCGTGGATTCGAAGATCGGGTTGAGGAGTTTGCCACTTGGTGCGACGCTGCAGCTCTCGTAGGTACTCAGACTTCCACCGTTGGCAGAGATGTTGCGCTAGGGCTTGAACTCGTCGCCAGCGGTTGAGCACCGAAAGGGGGTTGTCAAGATTCTCCGGTTCAGCTGGGGCAAGAAGAGGGCCACCCACAAGAAAGTGACCTGGAGTTATCGCTTCCATGACGGTGGGATTCTCTGAGATCGCATGAAGGGGGCGTGAGTTAAGACACGCTTCTACTTTACTAAGAAGAGTCGAGAACTCTTCGAAAGTGAATTTCATAGCTGGAGCCACTTTTCGAAGGTGAGTTTTTAGGCTTTTAACAGAGTCCTCCCATGTGAGGAATTCCAGGAGGGATGAAGTGCCAGGAGACATTTTAGTGCGAATAGTTAACCTCGATTAAGTCACGTGTGCGTCTCAGAAATTCTTGGAATTCACTTTTCAGCTCTTTCGCTTCGTTGGCGCCGTTGTCCGAGTAGACCTTAGTTGGACAACCTCGTCGGGCGACGAACCGGGAAAACGCTGCTAAAAACGCTGCCGTCGAAAGGTCACTACTTGCCTCGAGATGAATGGCCTTCGTCGCGAAACAAACGAACACGCAAACATAGCCCTTTGTAATTAGACAGGCGCGACCAGTGTAATTTTTAATGTCGAAGGGGCCCGCAAAGTCAACACCCGTGTTGGTGAAGGGTCGGGAAAACGTGGTACGTTCTTCCGGCAGTGCAGCCATGAGTTGCGTTCTCTGCTTCTTTTGGTGTAAGATGCACGGCTTACAACGGTGAATAGTCGTTTTAATAAGATTCTTGACTCGTGGAATCCAGTATTGGGTCCGGATTAACCGGAGCATCAGTTGATGACCACCGTGCAGTGATATCTGATGGATGAAGAGCACTAATAATCTCGACAGATTACAGTTGTAAGGCAAGAGGATCGGGTGTCGCTCGTCAAATGACAAGTTAGGGCACGACGACAACCGCCCGCCAAGACGCAGTGTCTTATCCTCATGGATGAACGGATTGAGCGAAAGCAGACTACTTTTTGAAGTCAACTGTCGTTTGGTTTCGAGTGCGCCCACTCATCGAGTACTCATCACCGAAATAGGTCTTTTGACAGAGAATTGTGAGACAAGTTTTTGTGTCTTGAATCTCTGTCGTTGAGAGGCGCAAAGTGGCATGCAACGAGTTATCACGATAACGAGCGTTATGAATGAAACGGTGTACATATGAATAGACGCGCAAGGCTCTGGATAGCGGGGAAAACCTTTCGAGTGGATCTTCGTCACTATTGAGGGCGATATGAAGCGCCTTCACCGGCTTTTCTTCCAGCGCGGTAGCAAACTCGGAGGCAGTTCGCAGTTCGGGCCAACGATCTTTGTCGTGGAGGAGCCATGGCGGACCATTCCACCAAAGGGAGCTCAGAGCTAAGTCTTGTGGAGTTGAACCGCGGCTAGCTAAATCGGCAGGATTGTCTTGCGATTCAACATGAAACCACTGAGTGTGTGGTACTCTCTCAATGATTCTAGACACGCGATTTGCCACGAAGGTGGCCCAGACACAGGGAGGCTTTCGAAGCCAAGCAAGAACAATGTTTTGTTGAATGTTTTTGTTGAAGAGATGAGGTAAAAGGTTGTTTGATGGATGTGTTGTTAATTGTATATTGTTTTCACTGTTTAATGTAATTTGTACAATGTGTTTTGAGTGAATGTGAATATGAAGGTTTGGTGTTGTCTGTGGACGTCTTTCTTGCTTTACGGTCGCAGCTAGAGTGCCGAACGAAGGACGTCGCTCCTGAGCGTCGGCCGTTCGTTCGTCCACTCACGACTCCGTGGTGAGAAGCTCGCAGTCGAGCTTTCGGGTCGCCTCTTCTAAGCCGCGACATGTCAGCAGGATGAGAGTCCACTGACAAGCGCAGTCAGAAGAGGCGACTCGAGGCGAGCGGCGTTTGGCGTAAACAAATATGATTTTTCAAATACGTAAAACAGACCAAGGAGACAGTTTTAAAACCAACGCATTCTTTTAGAAATGTACATGAAACCTTTTTTAAGTCATATAGTTGCACAATATTGAATATTTGCAAGTAAAACGAACTTAAAATTCATAAAATTTGCTCATTTCACAAATTTAGTCAGCTGTTTTTAACCTACCACACGTATTTTTAGCCGAAAGAGATGCCAACGTATTCAACATGTTTTGTTGAATATTAATCAGTGATTTAGTTTAATATTTATTATACTTATTGTAATTTTAGTTCTTTTGATCTTTAATTTAAGTGAATTTTAATTTAAAGGCATGAATTGTGAATTTATTTGTTTTTATCTAATTTTAATTTAAATAAATGAATTGTAAATTTATTTTTGTTAACTCATTTTAATTTAAATAAAAGAAAAATTAAAAAACAAGTAATTTTCCATTACTTTTTAATATTTCCACACCGCAAATCATTAAAACCGCGATAACTCTTCAATGCACAGTAATTTTTTATTAATGTTTAGTTTAAAGCCAAACAAATAATAAAGTGGTGTGGTTGGTATCCCTGTCAATAATTCACCCCATCATTTGGTGACGGTGTGGTAACTAACCAAAACGGTTTACCTTTTCAGTTATCATGCTTTATAATAGCCTGTTTTAGCTTGTAACAAGTCGACAATTTCACCATAAAATTCACATACACTATAAGTGAACACGCGGACGGACATTTTTTTGAGCTCTCTCACCAAGTAAGAGGAGTTTCCAATCTTGTAGTCTTGCTCTGAGCTAAAGTGCGAGAGTAGTTTACCAACAGCAGCACAGTAAGTTGTGAATTAGATCAATAGAAGCATCAATTTGCACACCAGAGATAATGAGATAGGACACTTCGAATTCGCTGTTTCAACACACATACATTTTGCTGAAATTTCACTAAACCTATGATAAAAAAACGTGTGCGCTGTCCTCTCATGTGTACTTCGCCACACAAAATCGTGTGCTTTGTCCTCTCATGTGTACTTCGCCGTACGAAGTGTACTTCACCGCAGTATCGCATGCACGCATGCAATATTGATTTTAATGGGTGTTTTTTCGAAACGTCAAAAAAATATTTAAGAAATTAAACTTTTGTTTATGCTCACATTATATACATGATATATCTACCAGTTCCTTATAATTATAATAAATCTATACTTTCAGATTTTACATAGTATTTGTTGATTTATTTCACATATTTAATTGGTATAAAATAGGCGTTGTGCTAATTTTTGGCTGTCAATGCATAGTTGTTCGAATTTTCACAAAAAAAATTAAGATTAATAACTCCAGAATGGTCACATTTATATTTTTTCATTTGTTTTCTAATATTTGTGCAAATTAAGTATTGTTATACATCGTTAGATGCACTTGGGGGGTCAAACATCCGTTGGAACCTACCATTTTAGGTTTGGGAAACTTCACCAACTTTGTTTATATATGGTGAAATTTATATTTTAAAAACCAATGGCCTTGTCTATACGCAGTATCTTTTGAAACGGTTTCACTCAGTTCTGTGAGAGAGATGAGGAAGAAAGAGAAAAGTCTACACTCTGGTATCGAGTGTAAAGAATTTTTGAAACGAAAATAGACGCTGCTTCTCAGTTTTTCTGCACGCACACAAGTAAGCAGTTATCAAACGAATGAAGAGCAACGTAGTTTGCCAAACGCGTATTCATATTTTCTAACACTCTGGCCAACATTTGGATATTCAGTAAATTTCACACACACATTGCCATCAAGTATTTACGACTTTTGAAACCATATGAGAAACCACAGTGTGTAGCCACCGATGGTATCGAAATACCAGTAGTGAAATCATTTCAAAAGATACGACGTCTAGCTAAGCTGATTTCATAACTAAATGAGTCCGTGGTGAAACATGAAACAGCTGATTTTGTCAACATACTGTATGACAGCAAACAAGAACAACAATATGGTAGTTCTCACGTATAGTGTACATGAATTTAACAGCTCATAAAAAATAGACGTCAAACCGATTTTTGAAGCGGTGAATTCGAAGTGTCCTATCTCATTATCTCTGTTGCACACTAACAGCATCGGCAACAGCGAACAAAGATCAATAGTAGCAACGACGCACAGTGGACTAGAATTGCAGTTTTCGACTTAGCGGTCAAAATTCTGTAACTTTTAATCAGATGAAGTTATTTTAATGCGGTTTTTTGCAAATGAAAGAATAAACACGTATCTTTACGCTAATATAAGTACGAAATATCTAGGTATTTTTTTTATATTTTTAAACAATTTCTACACTTCAATCGCGTTCAATCAAAGTCGCGTCAAAGTCGCGTTATTTGTTTTTTTTATTATTAAGTATTATTCATCCGATATTAAAATCTTATTGTTTCAGTATAACAATTTAAATACTTGTTATAATCAATTTCGACAAAAAACATATCACAATACTTAAAATTTTGTACCTTTAGTATGAAAAAGAAACATAGTCGTATGTAAACATTGCTAAAATAAGAAAACCAGGTATTTTTTCATTTTTATGATCATTTATTTATTTAAAAAATATAAATATAGGAACAGTTTTACATAAATTATTACATACTCCAAAACACAAATACAATTTAAAATAATACATACATATTTATTTTCAAAAAAAAATCGTCTGTAGGTTTCATTAGAAGTTCTCCAGCTTCTCTATCTAGAGGTATTGTTGTCTTAATAAACTTTTTTCTCAAAGACGAAATGTAAGGATCAGAAGAAATGAAGAGAATTCTATATAAATCCTCATTGGTACCCTGACGTGAACACTTTCTTGTGTTGTGCTCTCTATAGTATCGTATTACGTTTTTCTTGTGCTTCTTCTGATAAATCACCAATAGGTAATATCTGATGGTTAATTATGTCCTCCCCATGCATTAAAACCTTATGAACTGTCGGTGACATAGTTCTCCATGGATACAACTGTCAAGTGGAGATCAGCAAGAAAAGAGTATAACAGATATAATGTTCATATTTTTTTTTGCTTATGACGTCCCTAAAAGTAATTGTTTTCAACAATGATTCATGGAGACAGAAAACATACCTTTTATAGAACTTTGAGTCGATGAGATGTTATTAAGGCTACCGGAATTTTATTTGTCCTCATACTTGAATGATGAATTTCCTGAACTGATGATTTATTTAATAGGTAAATAATAAACCAGAAAGAGTGTTAACTTCGGCCTGGTCGAAGTTCATATACCCGACACACGTTTACTTAAAAATTAGGCGTGGCAATAGTCTAATTTTTTTCCTTTTCAATCTTAAATAGCCTGTGATAACAGAGAATATTCGGGCCAAATTTGTTGAAAATATCTCTATTCGTTCTTCTGTAATCGAGTTTTATTTAATTAGTGGGCGGACCACGCCCATTTGTGGTAGTCTGTTTTGGTCAGAGACAGTGAACTTCTGGACAAAATTTAACCGAAAATTCGTTCTACAAGTTGAGAAATTGTGCTATAAGCATGGATGAATTTATACCCACTATAAAAAGGAGGCGTGACAATGGTCCGATTTTACCCATTTTCAATACCAATGAGTTTCTAATGATAGACATTATGTTTGCCAAGTTTGATGAAGATATTTCTATTCGTTCTCCTATACCTGTCACCGGAAGCATTAAGTGAATATACCTTCATCACTTCGTGTGTAGGGAATAGATACTTCACTATAATAAAATTAAATAATTAAGATAAGAAAATAAACCCTACTCCGTGAAAAAATCGATCAAACAGGTACGAAAATACACCCCTAAAATCACAGGTACTCAGGAATATACACAAAACAGGTAGGTAAAATTTTCAAACGAAAAAAAACGGTTCCTGCGGGTCCGCGCGGGTCATGTATGTTTGAGGCATTTGTTTATAAAACTTCATAGTTTCAAAAACAATAAACTCCAGGATAAGCATTTATAAGCGCTGAGACTTATAATCTCCCAAATTTAAAATATATATAAAAATTAACCTTTTTTTCAAAAATTACCGAAAAATACTTAGATTCAAGGCACAAAGTTGTTGTATGTTTGTATGTTTGTTGTATGTTTTTCCTATAGACAATTAAATGGCCTTTAAGAAACTACTTAATTCATTTAGTTATGTTGACTACTTTTTTAGATATAGTAATTTGCATTTTGGCAAAAAACAGAAATAATACAATTTTTTAGAGAATAGAAAAAAGGTTCACATTTGATCGCCTACCAAAAGTATTCGCGAAGGTTTCCCACCGGATGCGGTTTTTTGCAAATGAAAGAATAAACATATATCTTTACGCTAATCTAAGTACGAAATATCTAGGTATTTTTTTTATATTTTTAAAAAATTTCGACACTTCAATCGCGTTCAATCAAAGTCGCGCCAACAAAATAACCTTTTTATCTTATTTGTTTTTTCTATTATTAAGTATTATTCATGCAATATTAAAAGCTTATTGTTTCAGTATAACAAGTTAAAGGTTTGGTATACTGAAATTTGACATTGCTAAAATAAGAACACCAGGTATTTTTTCATTTTTATGATCATTTATTTATTAAAAAAATTTAAATATAGGAACATTTTTTCAACATTTATTATTTATACTCTAAAACACAAATACAATTTACAATAATACATACTTATTTATTTTCAAAAAAATATTTGTCTGTGGGTTTCATTGGAAGTTCTTCAGCTTCTTTGTCTAGAGGTATTGTTGTCTTAATAAATTTGTTCTCAAAGACGAAATGTAAGGATCAGAAGAAATGAAGAGCATTCTAAATAAATCCTCATTGGTACCCTGACGTGAACACTTTCTTGTGTTGTGCTCTCTATAATATCTATAGTCTTTGTACCGTTTTTCTTGTGCTTCTTCCGATAAATCTCCAATGGGTAATATATGATGGTTAATTATGCATTAAAACCTAATGAAATGTCGGTGACATAGTTCTCCATGGATACAACAATGATTCACTTTCTACAATGATTCATGCAGACAGAAAACATACCTTTTATAGAACTTTGAGGCGATGAGATGATATTAAGGCTACCGGAATTTTATTCGTCCTCATACTTGAATGATGAATTCCTTGAAGTGATGATTTATATATTAGATAAATAATAAACCAGAAAGAGTGAATATTCGTGCCAAATTTGTTGAAAATATCTCTATTCGTTCTCCTGTAATCGAGTTTTATTTAATTAGTGGGCGGACCACGCCCATTTGTGGTAGTCTGTTTTGGTCAGAGACAGTGAACTTCTGGACAAAATTTAACCGAAAATTCGTTCTACAAGTTGAGAAATTGTGCTATAAGCATGGATGAATTTATACCCACTATAAAAAGTAGGCGTGGTAATGTTCCGATTTTGCATTTTCAATACCGATGAGTTTCTAATGATAGACAATATTCGTGCCAAGTTTGATTTAGATATCTTTATTCGTTCTATTGTAATAGTGATTTTCACAGACAGACGGACGGACATGGCTAATTCGACTCAGGAGGTCATGCTGATCAAGAATATATATACTTTTCTATACCTGTCACGCCTCCTTTAATGCGTTACAAACGGAAGCACAAAGTGGATATACCCTCCTAGAAATAAATCCTATTCCGTGAAAAAATCGATCAAACAGGTACAAAAATACACCCCTTCCTAAAATCACAGGTACTCAGGAACGAAAAAAAATATTTAGTCAATATTTTCATTTTTACAAAGAGAACAGCTGTTCTGGTGCAAAAAAGCAAAATACGAATAAATTCAATAACAATAAAATATGACCACGATTAAGCGAAATATAACTTTTTCAATAGTAAAAATAAATTTTCTGTTAAGAGGGTGTGGAAATGCACAAGGAAAAATTGGAAATGGAAAAATTTAAGCACTCGAATTCAGTTTTTCGCAATCTGTTTATAAACATTTTACAATTTTGTACTAAAAAAAAACAGCTGTTTCTTTATCGATTAAAAAGGTAAATTAAACGGAGGTTAACTCACCAATATTGTCCGGTTAAACGCCAGTTAAACACCGTTTAACTGAAAAACACAATGTGTGGTTTAAACGGAGGTTAACTGAGAAACGACGGTAACCGAGCACTGAAAAACTGGGCCTAAGTATAATGCATATAACTTAGATTTCGGGTATGTAATTAATTAATATTGCGGCACACTATAATTTGTATATTACACAACCGAATAAGTTGAATAATTTGTAATGTTTATATTCCTGCAGAAACGCTCACCTGGCTTCGCTGGATTCGAAAATGTTTCATAGTTTTGAACTTGTACATTTGGAATGAATGAGTAATAATAATAATAGCAATATTTACGATCCTTTGACAGCTTCCTGCTGTAAACAAAATATTTAAATCAAACTAAAAATAATGTTTAAATGAAAATATATCGTATAGTACATTCGATGTACATACTATATACCCTTCGTCATTCTACATTTTAAATTGCAAATTGAAGTTATTACTCGATTATTAAGTGCGAGTGATTGTTAAGCAGCGTATTTGTAAATATCTGACTTTCATAAGCTCTTTCATTGATTTGAGTATATAACCAAATTGGTATATCAAAACAAAAGGTTCTGACTAATGTCAAACGTAAATAATTTAAAAACACTTTGTTTGGGTCTGTAAGGAAAAAAATTTACTTGTTTGGATCTAATGGTGGTGAGTTTCTTAGCTAAAACGTCATCAATTATCGAGTTTTCACCAATACTACCATACAATTACACAACCACGAATGCACGATTTGACAACCAGAGTTGCACTTTTTAGAAGCTTCCTATATCATTATCGCTGGTAGTGAGCATGATTTATAAAACTCGTCTAACCTACACTTACCTGATATCAAGGTTGATAGAAGAGAGGGTTTAGCCAGTAAACAAAAAAAAAAAAGTGGTCTCGTTCTGCGCATGTACGTCACAAAGCATTTTTAACATCACCAGGGTCACAACGCACGGTACATATGCCAAACTTTAAAAGTGGTATGTAGAAAAGTTGAAACGGGTTAAATTTTACTCAATTTTAAGCAATTTCCAAACCCACCCCCACTCTGCAGAAACTGCCATGCCAAGGCGCTGGGGCCACAGATGACCAACCTTCGACTTCAAAGAAGTCACAGGCGGTCAGTCAAGGCTCGGCACCCAAAACGGCTGAACCCTCCAAGGCTAAACCACGTCCGCTACTCGCTTTGAGTAAAGCGGCCAAGCGGAACAGGTCCACCGAGGAAGGTTCAATCGAACCCAAGAAAGTTCGAAGGTCAGCAACCTTCAAGGCCGAGGAGGAGTTGCAGGTGGCCATCGTCGACAGATCGAACCCAGACGGGAAGATCCAACCGGCGAACTGGCTGCTTGTGGAGGCGAAGTTGCTGGCCGAGATGATGAAGGTGGACAGGAGCGACGAGGAGGTGGAATTTGAGGGGGCGGGGTGGCAGAGGGGAGTTAAAGTCTTCAGCTGCGGCAACAAGAAGTCATTGGACTTCTTGACCGCCGCAGTTGCAGGCCTGGGCGAAATTTGGCCAAGGGCAAAACTGGAGACCCTGCCACGCTCTGCCCTACCACTGCGACCAGTCGTGGTCGTGTGGTTCCCTCCTCCAGTTCCGGAATCTAGGCCTTATTAGTAGGCAAAACCGTTCGTTAGGGGCACAGGACTGGGAGATCCTCTCGTCCAACGTCCCGAAGAACGGTGTGAGGAACTTCTGGCTGGCCGTCAGCCGTCATTCCTTAGAGATGCTAAGGAAGCAAGGAGGCTCCATTAAATTCGGCTTTGGATCCCTAAGGGTCCGCGAGTCGACTGATGGGGCGGCGGGAGGGGGAGGTAGAGCAAAGCATAATGAAGGTGGTGCAAATTAATTTGCACCACTGCAAGGCGGCATCGGCCGACCTCCTCCTGGTCATGGAAAAGGAAGGTATCTACGTGGCCCTAGTACAAGAACCCTGGGTGAGGGGGGGCAGGGTTGCAGGACTAGCGTCAGGCCGATACCAACTATTTGCAACGGATACCACAATGAAGGTAAGAACATGTATATTGGTAAGGAAAAACATTAACGCCTTTCTTTTCCCTCATTACAGCTCACCTGATCTTACGACGGTAGGGTGCGAGACCCAGCAAGACGGTTCGTTCCTGCTCTCGTCCGCATACTTCCCATACGAAGAACAAGAGCCCCCATCGCATCAAGTCCGGGAACTGACAAACCTTGCCAATAAGAGCAAGTTGAGGTTGGTTATGGGATGCGATGCGAGCGGTCATCACACTCAGTGGGGAAGCAGTGACATCAACAAAAGGGGTGAGTCGATCTTTGATTACATACTAAAATATGACCTTGTTATATGCAATAGGGGGACTACACCCACATTCCGTAACAAGGACAGGTCAGAGGTACTAGACCTAACCCTGAAGAACGATAGGGACACTACCATTGAGGGTTGGAGAGTATCCACTGAGTGCTCTTTCTCTGATCACTACAGGATACTCTTCAACATTAGGACTACAAAACCCATGAAAGAACCACCTTTTCGAAACCCCAAGAAAACTGACACCGAGAACACCGATTTCTTAGTCAGATTTCTCTCGGAAGGGCTCCGCAGCGCCTTCAATGCCTCATGTCCTATCAGTCGACCGCGCAAAAAAGCCAAACCGGTCTGGTGGACCTCAGAGCTATCGGCGCTGCGGAAAACAGCGAGATCGCTCTTTAACAGAGCAAACAACAGAGGTACAGACACGGACTGGGCTCTTTACAAAGCCGGACTCAGAGCCTACAAAAACAGAACCAGAGCAATTAAGAGGGACTCCTGGAGGGCATACTGCGAGTCAATATGCGCAGTCAACGAGGCCGCAAGACTTCGCAAAGTGCTAGCTCGAGAAAGGGCAGTACCGAGCAGCATCCAGCGGCTTGACGGCTCGTGGACTCAATCCAGCCTCGAAACTCTGGAACTCCTGTGCACTACGCACTTCCCAGTTTGTACCGACAGAGCCATGGAGATGCCATCAGCAATCTCGGCGGCGGTCGACGACGACACTGAAAATGGATCCCACATAGCTGTGAATGACATGGTAAATGCAGAAAGGGTCTCGTGGGCGGTCGAATCCTTCCAGCCCTACAAAGCTGCGGGCCCAGACGGAATCATCCCGGCCATGCTACAGAGATCCCTATCCACCATCTTACCATTGCTCATTGACGTGTTCAAAGAGTGCCTTAAGAAAAGTTACATCCCGAGGGAGTGGAGGGAAGTCAGGGTGTTATTCCTGCCAAAGGCAGGCAGACCCTCCCACAGCTCCGCTAAGGACTTCAGACCCATCTCCCTCTCATCATTCCTACTAAAGACTCTGGAGAGGCTGGTGGACCTGTTCATAAGGAACAAAATCACTCATCGACTGTGTCGGTCTCAACACGCCTATTTAAAAGGCAAATCAGTTGAGAGCGCGCTGCACTGCGTGGTTGGTACAATCGAGAGGTCCCTCGAGGTAAAAGAGTTTACCCTAGGGGCATTCCTGGACATAGAGGGGGCATTCAACAATGTCAACCCGACTGCGATTAGTGACGCCATGAAGTACTTTGAAGTGCCTAGCATCATTAGGGACTGGATTGGTAACATGCTAGACAGCAGAATTATCAATGCAGCCATGGGTGCGAGCAACTGCCGCAAAAACGTCACACGCGGGACGCCTCAGGGGGGAGTTCTGTCCCCTCTCTTGTGGCTCATAGTGGTAGACGAATTGCTTAGAGAATTTCAAGGTACGGGGGTCAAGGCAACAGCCTATGCCGACGATGTAGCCATACTGATACCGGGGAAATTTCTCGGCACAATTAGTGAGCTAATGTCGCATTCACTTGGAAAAACTTCAAAGTGGGCGGACAAGAACGGACTCAGCATCAATGCTTCAAAGACCGAACTTGTGGTTTTCACCAGGAAGTATAAAATACCAGACTTCAGAAGACCAAGCCTGAACGGCCAAACTCTTCCTCTGTCTGGCGATGTGAAATACCTAGGCATAGTTCTGGACAGTAAACTCTCCTGGAAGAAGAACATAGCCGAAAAAAGGAAGAAAGGTTTGAACGCCGTATACACGTGCAAGAAGGCCATCGGAGGGGGCTGGGGCCTGCCACCGTACATAGCCTACTGACTGTACACGGCGGTGTGGTGGACGGCAATCCAACGTAAAAGCAATCTTGAACCTCTGAACAAAGTACAAAGATGGGCCACCATGAGCATCACCGGAGCTGCAAGTAGCACACCGCAGGCGGGGTTGGAGATGATGATGCATCTCCTTCCCTTGGACCTCTTCATTATGAGCTCAGCAGTGAAAAGCTTCCTCAGAATACGAGGTCTCAATCTCTGCAAGAAAGCTCATTTTGGACACGCCAATGTGCTACATACGCTTCAACAACGAAACTCAAATACTCGGACGAAGCTGACCGCGGAAACGGACTATATTCTTCAGAGGACCGACTTTGACAGAATACCTAAGATCCTCCTCCCCAGCAGGGAGGAGTGGTCGTCTTCAGAGCAGGTTCAGCTCAAGGGTATTTCAATTTACACGGACGGCTCAAAGACCAGTGAAGGGACAGGAGCCGGTTTCTACTCTGACACGCTGCAAGCACAGCGATCATACAGACAGAATGAGTGCAGCGTGTTCCAGGCAGAGATTTTCGCGATCGAGCGAGCAGCAAACTATGTCCTGGAAGAAAGGGTATCTGAAACAGATATAAATTTCTTCATAGACAGCCAGGCTGCCTTAAAAGCATTAGGCTCGACGCAGTCAGAGATTGTCTTGAAATGCAGAGGTAAACTGCGGGACCTAATGAGAACCCACATCGTCAGGACCTGCTGGGTCCCAGGCCACTCGGATATCGAAGGCAATGAGCAAGCAGATCTCCTGGCTAGAACGGGTTCCTCACTGGGGGCCGAGGAGGCGGACTCTTCTGTCAAGACACCTATCTCCAACCAGATGAATTCAATTGACACCATAGTGACAAACATAACCAACAACACCTCGAAGACCAGGTCAGACTGTGTGATCAGCCGTTCACTATGGCCAGAGCTCAACCGAAAGAACTCTAAGACGATACTCTCAATGCCCAGAGACCAACTTAGAGTAATAGCAGGAGTGATCACAGGGCATTGCCCCATAGGGGCCATGGTGACCAGGTGGAAACCAGGCAGCAGAGTGGATCACTATAGATGTTGCGACGACGCGGACGAGGAGGAGACTATTCACCACCTGCTCTGCCAATGCCCAGACCTCGCATACCGCCGCCTCTGCAGTGTGGGGCGGAGTACCTCGAGAGGCTGACAGATTTGTCAGACCGCCCGGTGACTAGTCTCCTAAGCTAATCAAGAGTACCAGATCGGCCTACACCCTGTCAATGCCCTACCCACTCGAGGGGGCTCGGCCTGAGTAGCCGACCGGAACAGGGAGGTTCCCACAGAACCAAAACGAGGGCACTCACAATGGGCCTTAAGGCCTCGGTGGAAGTGGCCGCTTTGCGGCCACACGCCTTTTCAACATAACCTAACCTAAATTTTACTCGAACGATCCGATTTTGTTGTTGTAGCTTTCTACGGTAACTCCAACAAAAACAACAGTTCTGGTCGGTCTCCAATGTTTTCGGAGTTATATGTATATCTTTGAAGATTGTAAATTCCGAGAGTATATTTCTTGAACTATACAAGATACTTACATGTTATGGCATTGTTGGAAAGAACTAGTCGTTCTTTGAAGAATATTTTTTAAAGTTTTGTCCTGTCCCTGCTTCTAATACAAAAAAAAAACAGAGTATTCATATACCCTACACGCTCCGATTTTGTTGTTGTAGCTTTCTACGGTAACTCCAACAAAAACAACAGTTCTGGTCGGTCTCGAATGTTTTCGGAGTTATATGTATATCTTTGAAGCTTGTAAATTCCGAGAGTATATTTCTTGAACTATACAAGATACTTACATGTTATGGCATTGTTGGAAAGAACTAGTCGTTCTTTGAAGAATATTTTTCAAAGTTTTGTCCTGTCCCTGCTTCTAATACAAAAAAAACCCAGAGTATTCATATACCCTACACCCGTAGTATAACTTTATAGTTGACACCATTTAACAGACCAACGTTATACGTTAAAATATTATGGCTGGTCCGATTTTCAATTTCTAATAATCTATGATGACAGCAAATATTTGTGCCAAATTTTATGACTTCATACCTCTATTCGTTGTAATGTAATCGAGTTTTATTTCATTAGTGGGTGTCGCGCATGAACGCACCCATCGCGGTTGGCTCTCTTCGATTGGCGTAATTTCGAAGTTAACTTCTTTCTCTCCTTTGTTCGCGTATGACCATGAATTATTTGAAGGTCAATTAGTTTGTTCGGTTTTATTGAAGTTTAGTCGTCAGCCAGCTAGCCAGGGGAAGAGCAAACTGCGGTGAGTGTCAGCTCAAGTATTAAGTATTTCCTTTGATTATAATTCTGTATTTCAATTTAACTTAGATTAAACGACCAATTAACCAACCAATTAAATCAAGTCATTATATTTACGAATCTTGAAATTATTCTGATTTCAATAAAATCTACAAAGCATAAAAATTGACAGTTAATAGCAGAATCCCCTATCGGCGACATTTCTTTAATCGCAGTGCATACTTTATTGCATTGCTTGTTTCACAGTCGTGAACTTCAGCGAGTGGATAAATGATTTGGCAAATGTCATTTGTACGGTACAGACGAGGGAACCGCGTGAGCCGAAGAAACGCGCCATATTGCATGCGGTGGAAAACCAGCTAGTTCGTACAGGTCACATATGTCGGGGTGACCACGCAGTCTTCAGATGCGAACGCCTCACCAAAGCAGCCGTTTCAGATAAATAGAATTTAGTAAAGAGCTTGAGATTATGCTTTACTTGCCTGAAACCTTGACATAATACTCGTGAATGCCGTGCTCGTACGCGATGCCTCATCGATGGCTGTCAAAGGAGGCACCATGTCCTTCTTCACGAGCAACCATCCAAGAAAGATTCAGCGCCACAGACGACTGCTCACTTAACCCAGCAGACATCCACCGTCGCACAGCCAACGAACATTATCGCTCCAGATGAAGCCGTCCTCACTTGCGCAACGCGTGCCGAAATCAAACTGCTTTTTAGAATCTTGCCGGTAACACTCTATGGACCGAACAAAAGCTTGGACACTTTCGCACTATTGGACGAAGGTTCTTCCACGACGATGCTGGATGACGCCCTATTGAAAGAACTGGGCCTCCAAGGTAAGCAATCTCAGTTGAATATACAGTGGATAGGAGGACGAGCAGCGCATGAGCTTTCTACAGTGGTGAACTTGCACATAAGTGGTATAGGCATGAAGAAAAAGCACATGCTAAAAAACGTGTTCGGAGTTTCGAACCTGAATCTGCCAGTGCAAAGTCTGACCAACAATGATATCGATGGCAGTCGTACCGAAGAATTGCCGGTGCATTTATATGAAAAGGCCGGGCCCAAAATGTTGATTGGTTTAGACCATTGTCACGTGGGTGTTCCCATAAACACCATTTGCGCAGAAAGGGTTAAGCCATTCGTAGTACAGACGAAATTGGGTTGGGTCGTGTTCGGGTCATCGTCTGGTAGGACGAACTCAAATCCAACGTGTTTGTTCGCAAGAGTACAGAGGAATTCCTTGCATGAACTAGTTTCTGATTACTTCACATTAGAAAGTTTTGGCGTCAGACCTTCGCCGCCAGTCATGAGTAATGAGGATATCAGAGCGAGAGAGATTTTGGAAAGGACAACGAAGAAATTAAATGGCCGGTTTCAGACGGGACTTCTCTGGAAGAAGGATAATTTTGCCATGCCTGATACTTTCCCTATGGCGCTGAAACGATTGACGCAGATAGAGAGAAAAATGCAACGTGACGGAGACTTTGCCGCCGTATATAAATCCGTCATCGAAAGCTACATTGCAAAGAACTACGCGAGAAAACTTCCGCCATCAGAACTCTCAATCGAACAGCCAAGGTGTTGGTATTTGCCGAATTTCGGAGTTTACAATCCGAGCAAGCCACTTAAGCTTAGATTGGTATTTGACGCCGCCGCCGAGACACAAGGACTGTCACTAAACTCGTTCCTTCTTAAAGGTCCGCAGAATCTACGCCAGCTGCCAGCTATATTGTTTCACTTGCGCGAGGGGGCCATCGCTGTTTGTGCCGACATCAGAGAAATGTATCTCCAAGTCGTGATTCAACCGGCCGATAGGTTCTTGCAACGATTTCTGTGGCGCGGAGGTCATGATTGTGGGCCCCCGGATATTTATGAGATGTCGGTAATGACATTTGGAGCAGCCTGCTCACCATGTGCAGCTGAATATGTGAAAACGGTGAACGCTCTAGATCATCGCTGCCAGCAGAATCAGCGAGCCGTAAAAGCATCTATTTTAGATCACCACTACGTTGACGATTACGTCGACAGTTTCGACACCGTTGATCAGGCAATCGACATATCAAAGGAAGTTCGCGCTATTCATGCAAGCGGTGGTTTTGATTTACGAGGATTCGCTTCAAACTCGCTGCAGGTGGTAGAAGCTCTCGAAGGTGATCCGGAAGCCTTGCAGCTTAATGAAAAAGACAATCTTCATGCAGAAAAGGTTCTAGGGATGTACTGGCAGCCGCAATCAGATTGCTTCAAGTATGATCTGAAGTTTCATCGCGTAAAAACCGACGTCATTTCTGGCACTAGATGTCCAACCAAAAGACAGCTCCTCAGTGTGGTGATGTCGGTCTTTGACCCATTAGGATTTCTCAGCCACTTCACGATATGTACGAAATTATTGATGCGAGAAGTTTGGCGCCGCCAAGTTCTATGGGACGAACCAGTGCCCCATGCAGTTTTCGAGTTGTGGGACCAGTGGCGTAAAAAACTACCAGACGTAATCGCCTTCACCGTTCCACGATTTTATTTCCATGAAGGTGCTTCGACAAACCTAGAACTGCATCTTTTCGTCGACGCGAGCGAAGAAGCCTTCGCTGCAGTCGCCTACTGACGATACAAAACCAACGTGAATGTATGCACCAGTTTAATATGTGCAAAATCGAGATGTGCTCCGCTGAAGAGCATAACAATTCCGCGCCTGGAACTTCAAGCTGCCGTATTGGGTTGCCGCTTGGCGAAAACGATTTCGGAAGAACACGCCTTAAAGATCGATGAGCTTATCTTGTGAACTGACTCGACAACAGTCGTCAAATGGATTAACAGCGAACATCGCCGCTACAAACCATTCGTAGCGCACCGAATTGCCGAGATTCTAGATTCCACGCAACCGTCAAATTGGAGGTGGATTCCCACTGCCGAGAACGTCGCCGACGAAGCAACACGATCGAACAACCGCGCTCAGCTACATTCGCCTTCTCGTTGGCTCAAGGGGCCTGCGTTTTTGACGCAAGTCGAATGCATGTGGCCAGTTACGAAGGATACCTGCCATTCGGCTGCAAGCGATAAGGAGGAGCTCCGAAGCCGATACATTTTGGTCGCAGTAAGTAGCAATTTGATTGATTTTAACCGTTTCGCGTATCTCGGCAGACTGATTCGAACAACAGCCTGGATGAAGCGATTCGTCAGTCTCTGTCGCCGGCAAAATGAGTGCACCACGTCGCATGGTCTTACGGCACAAGAGCTAGAAACGGCTGAAAAGCTCAATTGTCAGATGGTTCAACGCGAGGAAGGAGTATGGGAAAGGATGGTCCAAGCAGTGAAGAGAGTTTTGCGCAAGACTTTAAAGGAAATAGCGCCATGTGAACATACTCTGCAGTGCTTCATTATAGAAGCGGAGAACGTCGTCAACTCGAGGCCGCTGACGCATCTTCCGGTGCACCCGGAACAAGAAGAGCCACTTACGCCTAACCACTTCCTGTTAGGTTCAGCCAACTCAGCGCGAACGCCGAGCGTGCGAGAGGCGAATACAAATCCGCTCCACCTACGTTAGCAGTGACTCATCGGCGCCAACTCCGAGATACGTTTTGGAAACGCTGGATATTAGAATATCTGCCAACTCTGACGCGTCGGTCCAAATGGTGTCAACGAGCAAAGTCGCCTCGTGGATGGATGACCTCGTGCTCATTTGTGGTGTCAACTCGCCGAGGAGCCAGTGGATACGTGGCGAGTTTTGCAACTTTATGCTGGTTCGGATGGAGTATTCCGAAAAGCCGATGTCAAAACAACGAAAGGAGTCATGCGCCGCCCAGTATCGAAGCTCGCCGTTCTGGATATCGTTAGTGAATCGTGATCGATTCACGGGGGCGGAGGTGTCGCGCGTGAACGCACCCATCGAGGTTGGCTCTCTTCGATTGGCGTAATTTCGAAGTTAACTTCTTTCTCTCCTTTGTTCGCGTATGACCATGAATTATTTGAAGATCAATTAGTTTGTTCCGTTTTATTGAAGTTTAGTCGTCAGCCAGCCAGCCAGGGGAAGAGCAAACTGCGGTGAGTGTCAGCTTTAAGTATTTCCTTTGATTATAATTCTGTATTTCAATTTAACTTAGATTAAACGACCAATTAACCAAGCAATTAAATCAAGCCATTATATTTACGAATATTGAAATTATTCTGGTTTCAATAAAATCTACAAAGCATTAAAATTGACAGTTAATAGCAGAATCCCCTATCGGCGACAGTGGGCATACCACGTCTCTTTTTATACCCTACACCTTAAGGTTGAGAGTATATTCACTTTGTCACGAAATGTGTAACGCATAGAAATAGAGAAGATAGATATAGAAAAGTATACATATTCTTGATCAGCGTCACCTTTTAGTCGACTTAGCCATGTCCGTCCGTCCGTCTGTCTGTTGAAATCACGATCACAGAAGAACCGGTGAAGATATCATAATGAAATTTTGAAGAAATATTCCTTCTTATAGTGTACAGGTTGGTATTGAAAATTAACAAAATCGGTCTTTCACCGATTTTCACGCCTATTTTTTATTAGAAATGTGATATCAGCGTTCACTTTTGAGTTATGACAACGAAATTCCATTCTTGGGGAGCATTATCCGTTAATATGATAAATATGGGCGCGGTCCGCCCACTTTTACACTACTTATACAGTATAGCTCATGAAAACAAATTTATTACCACGGAAATAAAGTTTAAATTTGAACACAATAATAAAACTATTAAGTTAGTTATTTTATTTTCAAAATAGGTAACGACCACGCCTAATGTTTATACAGTGGCGTACCTAGCACTCATGGAGCCCGGGACGGTTAATCAACTTGCTGCCCCAAAAATTCCTAGAATTCAATAAGTCAATACTTGATAAGCCACTGTATAAATCTAGATTCAATTTGTATTTCACTCTATAATGTTATTGCTCTGCAATGAAAAATCTAAATAAATAATATAAATCTATATATATTAGGTGTACAAATAAGTTTTTAATATATAAAAATGAAATGCCACATGTATGTAACGCCATCACTTGAGAACTGCTGGACCGATTTGACTGATTGTTATTTTGTTGTATTTGTAATTGTCAGGACAAGGTTTGTATTAAAGAAAATTTTGAGAAAATCTATTTTATTTGTATTGTATTTTTAATTTGTATGAAACTAAAAGTTCAGTAAAAAAATATTAGAAAAAACAGTTTGCTGTCACATCAAAGTTTACAAAAATAAAAATGAAAAAAAATATATGAGATTAAAAATTGATAATAAAATATGATCATTTTTGATATGATATAGAATAATTATAGTAAATCTATCTATCTATCTTTGCATACATAGTATATTGAGAAAAGTTGATAATAATTATTATCAGTGATCAGTGCGTGATAATTTAATATTTAATTTTTTGTTTTGCGGTTTGCGCTTTAAAATGCCACCAGTTAGACGTTCGACATACGCGTAACTCAGCTCGAACAAATAACCATCGTGTGAATGAGAAAGATGAAGAACGCAGACACTGTTTGGAAGAAAATCGTGTAAGAATTTCGCAACCTGATCGATTATAACTCCGGAACAACATATTTAATTAAGTTCGACTCGCTCAGTACAAGGTAACTCTCGAAATAATTTTGAACGTCGACAAAAAAACGGCCAACCGACACAACCATTAACGAACGTTTGGCGTTCAGATACCATCCAACAGTCGATTACGCCACGGATATGGCCAACTTCGGTACAATGAGCAGTGTTTGTCAATATTGCAATGCTTTGAGGTTCCAACAGGAATTACCAGGAATATGTTGTGCGAGCGGAAAGGTAAAATTACCACAGTTGACACCGCCACCAGAGCCATTGGCATCATTGCTTTCTGGCGAAGATACTCGATCGAAGCATTTCTTGGACAACATACAAAAGTATAACAGTTCCTTCCAAATGACTTCATTTGGGGCGAATATTATCAAAACACGAGGCTTTAACCCTACTTTTATGGTACATTTTTTATACCCTACACCTTAAGGTAAGGGTATATTCACTTTGTAACGAAATGTGTAACGCATAGAACTAGAGACGATAGGTATAGAAAAGTATATATATTCTTGATCAGCGTGACCTCCTGAGTCGATTTAGCCATGTCCGTCCGTCTGTCTGTCTGTCTGTCTGTCCGTCTGTTGAAATCACGATCACAGGAGAACCAATGAAGATATCGTGATGAAACTTTGCAGATATATTGTTTTATGTGGTGGGCAGGTTGGTATTGAAAATGGGCAAAATCGGTCCACGGCCACGCCTATTTTTTATTAAAAATGTGATATCAGCGTTCGTTTTTGAGCTATTAAAACAAAATTTCATTCCTGGGTATAGAGTAGCATTATCCCTGAATGTGCCAAATATGGGCGTGATCCGCCCACTTTTAGGTTACACAGGCAAAAGAGGGTTATATTGTTAAATATATAAACTTCCTGAATAAAACTTTAGATAAGAACTTGTTTTACAAAAAAACATTATTACATCAAAACTGGGTGCGGTCCGCCCACTTTTACACTACATATACAGTATAGCAGTATGAAAAAAAGTTTATTACCACGGAAATAAAGTTTAAATGAACACAATTATAAAACAACTAAGCTACTTATTTTGTTTTTGAAAAAGGTAATGACCACGCCTACTATTTATACAGAGGCGTATCTAGGTCTCATGGACCCCGGGACGGTTAATCAACTTGTAGCCCCAAAAATGCCTACAATGCAATAAGTCAATACTTGATTTCCACAACTGCCGCCCCCGACATTGTGCCGCCCAGAGTGGACCGCCACCCCCGCCCCATCCTAGCTTCGGCACTTTTTTTAAAACTTTTAGGTGTAGGGTATCTAAGATTCGGCCAGGCCGAATATAGCTTTCTTACTGGTTTTCTAATGCAAATATTAAAGATTTACGAAAAAGAGCTTCAACGAAGGAAAACATCACACAAACTCAAGAAATTGTGTTTGATTTTATAGATTTAAGGACAAATTCACCACCGTGCAGGAGCATTGTTGACCGCCGTGAATGCTGATCACAAATTTCTTCAAAATTATATCCTTGGAAATTCTGATGATGAAATTAATCGGCGTTGTGAGTTAAGATGGATTGTACTTAATTTAATAAAGTCATGATTATATTTGGGCGAGACGAAGTTCGTCGGATCAGCTAATAATAAATCAATAAATAAATAAGACTATTTCGTTCAATTAAATTTTTTCAAAACTTTTAGATGTAGGGCTTCTAAGATTCGGCCAGGCCGAATATAGCACTCTGAAGTTATATTTTGGTCCGAAACTCCTGAATAAAATTTCAACTTAACATTCGCTGTACAAGCTGAGATATTGAGATATAAGCATGGATGAATTTATATTCACTATAAAAAGTAGGCGTGGCAATAGCCCAATCTGTCCAATTTCCTATATATTTCTCATGATAGAGAAAATTTGGCCCAAATATGATGAAAATATTTCTATTCGTTCTGTTGTAATCGTGATTTCCATAGACGGACAGACAGACAGACAGGGCTAAATCAACGAGTTTGTATCATGAATGATCACAAAGGCGAATTTAACGTAGAGGAATTTTGATTTGGAGTTCCGACGATTAGGGACATACCGATTGGTTGGACTCGAATATCGTTTGATAATCTTCGGTGCTTATAAGGTTGTTGAATTCTGTATGACTTCGTGTGTGAATATGCGTAAGAAGAGGTAATCGATCGACCACTCGTATGCCAGATAAAGTGTGAAAGAAAGAATCGATAAATTTTTTGTGTAGAGCGGCATTGAGAAGAACGGTGCAATTCGTCTTCGTTTTGTTCTTTCATAATAACAAAACATGTACAGCCGTCCGTCCACTAAGCAAACAAATTTGTTTCCAATTTTGCATTTTATGGCTTTTGAATGAAATTTTATCTTTTCGAACTTCGTTCTGCTTCATGTTCGGTGTCCAAGCTTTGTAAAGCGCTGGCACGATCTACGTTCCGAGCATAGCGTGCTGTTGAAGAATTTGTATAGGCAGAAGATATATTTTAATCGGCATATCAATTGAGTGAAAACGTTATACGGGTAAGCCTAAAAAATTTATTTATGTATTTATTTATTTATGTATTTATGTGTCTTTATTTTTATCAATTAACTCGAGATAGGCTGTTATGGCTTGTGGCCACAAATATTTATTAATACATACCATATAAATTATGAAATCGTTTACTCGCTAAAAGATTAAGAAATAAGAAAGACAAGGAGGATAAAAACCATTCATAATAAATTATTATTTTGTATCAAATGTTTGTGATAATACAATATGCATATATATATATAACTTCAAAATTAACTAATATGTATTTAAATTCATTTTCAATAAATTATCAAAGAAAAGAATGATAAGTGAATGAAAGTAGAATATAACTCCAAAGAAAACAATAATTATTAGAACTTGATTCTGAATTGTTATTAGAACATGTTCTGTATAAAAAGTTCAGGACTTCAACAGTCTTTGCATTTTGGCACTGCGTTTGGCTTTAATAACGTCGGATTTTCTTTTAGCCTCTTCATGTAAAAATTTTTCTTTCAGCCACCTGCTGTTTTTCCTAATTAAAACAGTGATTAGGAAATCTAAATCTAATGACTCGAACCAACCCGGGTAGCTAGTATTTCTTTGGTCAATGCATGCCGCTATTATCCTCCTTTTTATATTTATCTGATGGCAGCTTTTGTCGAATATTTTTTTAAATATTTCAAATTGTTGCAGACATATGTGGAACATATATGTCGACAAATATGTCGACATACGCGTAACTCAGCTCGAACAAGTAACCATCGTGTGAATGAGAAAGATGAAGAACGCAGACACCGTTGTGGAAGGAAATCGTGTAAGAATTTCGTAAGGGCGATCGATTATGGCTCCGGAACAACGTATTCAATCAAGTTCGACTCGATCAGTACAAGCTAAAGCTCGAAATAATTTTGGACGTCGACAAAAAAGACGGCAGCCGACACAATCATTAACGAACGTTTGGCGTTCAGGTACGATCCAAGAGTCGATTACGCAGCGGATATGGCCAACTTCGGTACAATGAGCACTGTTTGTCAATATTGCAATGCTTTGAGGTTACGACAAGAACCACCAGGAATAGGTTGTGCGAGTGGAAAGGTAAAATTACCACAATTGACACCATTGGCATCATTGCTTTCTGGCGAAGATACTCGATCGAAGCATTTCTTGGATAACATACAAAAGTATAACAGTTCTTTCCAAATGACTTAATTTGGGGCGAATATTATGATATTTACCCTACCTTGAGGTAAATTGTTTTTCTAATGCAAATATTACAGATTTACGAAAGAGCTTCAAAGAAGGAAAACATCATACAAACTCAAGAAATTGGTTTTGATTTTATAGATTCAAGTACAAATTCACCAATGTGCAGGAGCATTGTTGCCCGCCGTAAATGCTGATCACAAATTTCTTCAAATTTATTTCCTTGGAAATTCTGATGATGAAATTAATCGGCGTTGTCAGTTAAGATGCATTGTACTTAATTTAATAAAGTCATGATCGTAAATAAATTTTTCAATTCAGATATTATAATATTTGGGCGAGACGAAGTTCGTCGGGTCAGCTAGTTTTCAGTAAATGTGGTCAAAAAGTTAATTATGTTTGCCTTTGTCACTGGGTATATTTTTGATATTTTTTGGTATTTATCAACGGTTACGCAGCAGACTGGACCTTGAGCTCAGTTTTAGGAAGCGTGTGGGGCATTCTGCCTACGGTAGTATTTTTAGACCAATTTCTTGGTTCGTATGTTCTGCACTTAAGACTAATTTTCAATAAATGTGGTCAAAATAATGTAAGAGATAACCCAACATATTATATACCATTGAAAAGTAAAAATTATATGCTTTCAAACTACGGGAAGGAAAAAACACTTTTTTAATGCAACCTCCACCATGTTTTTAGTGAAGCTAAATTATCTCCATAATTATGTGAAAATGCCAAACAATGCTTTGAAACAAACAAACAAATGCCAAACAAACAAACTTTGAGAGATATCGCTTCTCTAAAATGTAAAATTTTCAACATTTAAGCGCCCACAACTCCTAAAAAAACTTCAACTTCCGCCAAGAAGCTTTGGAGGCAATTGAAAGAGATGGGCGTTGGATCCTGAAAATGTGATTTGTTTCCTAATGCTCTAAATGAGATTTTTTCTTCTAAGAATAATGTCAACAAAAGTGTCGGTTTCTTCACCGCTTCTTTCACCGTTTCCTTTATTGTTTCGTCAATTTCACTTGGTATCATATGTTTTAGTATATCTTAATTAATCTGGATTCTGGGAAGTGATTGATTTGCATTTAATGTTTTTGCTTCAACATCTGGGAAGGTGGTTGGAGGTATAATGTGTTTGAAACAATTTTTGTAGTGCCTTTTGTTATTGTTGAGAATATCTGTATCTTTAACTGGTTCGCTTTCCATTTTTATGTTTTTATAGTTGCTTCAGTGCTTCTCATGTTAGGAATTTTTATGTGTGTTATTCCTTGTCTTGGGCGCTAAAGAGTTGCTTAAAAAATTGCCTTTCTCAATTTCCTTATTATTACTTTTTCCTGTGAAATTTAGTTTAGGGGGCTGAATGATTTCTTTTCTTGGAGGTATTTTAATTTGGAATTTTGTTTTTTTTATTTATTTGTACAGTTTTAACACTTTCATTTTTTTACTTTTATTTTTGCGTTTGTATTTTGCATTAAAAATGTTTTGTTTTATATTTTGTATTTATATTTTGTTTCTTATTTAAATATGATTTATTTAAATATTTTTTGTACAAAAGTAAATACTATATATTATATGTATATTAATAAAATATATACATATGCTATATATGAACTTTAATGAGGTTGAACTTTAATTAAATTAAATTCCAAATTTTTGTTGTCAACTTTTCTGGTGTTTCTTAAAAATATTCACTTTAAATTACCAACCTATTATGATGTCCGGCGTGGAACGCCACTGGACAGACCGAAGTTCCTTGCTATAAGCTGAGTATTGCCTATGGTTATGGCAAGAGAAATTTAATGAGCCGATTTGTATTTGGCTGTTAGACAGTTTCGGATTTTATTCTAAATCACTCGAATTTTTCAGTCCAAATTGATCCCATTCTCTTCATAAGAGTAAGCAAAACCATAACGAGTGCTATATTCTGCCTGGTATAATCTTAAATACCCTACACCTTGAAGTGGGTGTCACGCCCAGTTTTTAACTACAAGAAATTGTGGGACCATAAAGTCTATGTACAGTTTTGTTCAAAAAGCTTGTATAGATTTTTGCGGTAAACTATTTAGAAGTGGGCGGATGCCTATATTCGGCGCATTAACGCATAATGTTTCATTATACTAGTGTTGGGAATTATAGTTCACTACAGAGAGCGATCTTTCTAGTTCCATCAGCTGTCGTGAACTAGTTCGTTCATATAGTTCACTCGGTCATTTAGTTCAGTGGTTCGTTCGCTCATTTAGTTCAGTACTTTACGCGGTCATTTAGTTCGTTAGTTCTTATAAGAGATAACGAGATGAGAAAATCGGTTTGATATTTAATTGGCAATATCTAATACTGAATACATGATTAAATTATATATTGTTAGATTTTTAGTAACATTTTTTTCCATTCTTAATTTTTTTTTATAATAAAATATATAATTAACCTACCTATATACATATTTATCACAATATTTAGAAAGTAGAGTGTCTTACCATTATAAGGAGGTGTATTCTATCGTAATCGGAGGAGGAAAATGCATTGTAAAGCTTACACTCACGTAAGTACCAGACGCTTGTTACATAAATTCTACTACTCATTACGGAAAACGAGAAATTCCGAAAAATTATTTTGAAAAATTGCGCTTGTTTTATATAAATGAAAGAAAATTCGAGTACCTTTTCAAAACCAATGACATGTTGCTATCTGCTACAGTTCATGAGATATAGGTCTGAAATTCCAAGGTTTAAAGACACATAACTCCGAAAAAAATGAGAGCTCCACTAACTGATATTGTTGTTGTGGTCCCAACAATAAACAAACAACAACGACAACAAAAAGAACTAAAAAATCGGAGTTATGTCATTGTGCCTGAATTGTGCCAACATTTCAAATAAATATTTCGTTTGGAAACATCCTCTGAAATTGATCTAACGAACTGAAACATACAGAAAAACTAACGAGCAGCTGAACTGAAACGAACTAACGAACTGCTGAACTAAAAGAACGAAAGACCTACTGAACTAGAAGACCGACTGAACTAGAAGAGCGACTGAACTAGAAGAGCGACTGAACTAAAAGAGCGACTGAACTAAAAGACCGAGTGAACTAAAAGAGCGACTGAACTAAAAGACCGAGTGAACTAAAAGAGCGACTGAACTAAAAGACCGAGTGAACAAAAAGAGCGATTGAACTAAAAGAACTAAGAACTGTGAACTAGATCTCATAGTTCACGCAATTGATTCGTTCAATTGAACTAGTTCGTTCACGAACTACCCAACTCTAGTGGCAAGTAAATAATTTGTTCAATATTTATAATTGAAACAAGTCAAAGGCAATAAAAAAAACTTTGTCAAATATTTCTTATTTTTTAACACTCTGAACATTTTTTTATAAGCTCTGGTGAAGAATTAGGGCCAAATTGCCAAATTTCAAAGAATCGCTAAAAAGAGGTAATGGTTTTATTGCTGTTTATTGTTTTCGTTTTTCATGTGGATGTAGCTACCGTTTCCACGAATAGACAGATACTTAATAATACAATATATGTACACAAGTATATATGTATGTATACTTTACGCATATAACACATACTCTCACATACACAAGGTACTTTTTATCAGCGAAGTGCCATTTACAATTGACAGGTCATCATAAACAAATGCTCTTTCGAGCGAGCAGTAGCGCTGAAAATTTTGTTTTGCCGCTCCTGTTCGCTCGCGCTCCTGAAAACAAATGCTCTTTTCAGCGAGCAGGAGCGCTGAAAATTTTTTGTTTGCCGTTCCTGCTCGCTCGCGCTCCTGAAAACAAATGCTCTTGCTCGAGCTTGAAAGAGCGAGCTGGAGCGGAAAAGAGCATTTCCGAACCCTGATGACACGTTTCAAAAAACGCTCGATTTCATTGCGTTTCAGCAGCGCATCGCAGATGTTAATTCTGTTGATCATGTTTTTCTCGCTCAACTAATGTGGAACCCCTATATCGAGCTTCTTTTGGTAGCCAACCTTCTGTAAATGGTTTATATCAGTTTTGTGGTCAAGGCCTAGCTCCATATGCTGGATTTTTTCAAGAATTGCATCAACTCTTTTAGTGATTGGACGACCAGAGCGTGACTCATCTTTCACATTAAAATGACCAGACCGAAAGCGTGCGCACCATTTCCGCGCAGTAGATTTTGATAAAGCACCTTCGCTGTAGACAGCGCAATTTTTTCACAACGCTGCGCATCGTTATTCCCTTTGCCGTACTGCGAAATATAGTACAATTTTTCATTATTTTTCTCCATTTTCAAACGTAAATAACTTTCCAACCACTGCATCAATTGCGTTGCTTACACACTGACAGTTACGTTCGAAGTGTGACCTTTCAAATAAGCCTTCATTGGTATTGGTTAAAATGATCTGATTTAGATCAAATATGTACCGTTTTGATCGACCACTTGTTGCCATTTTATTTCTGTAATTTCATTTCTGTCTCATAAAAACCCTCGTCCCTATTGGCAAAGAACTGGGAGAGTCGATTTTCACATGCTTCCCTCGAAGCAAACTTCTCACCAGCAAAATCATTCGCCATAGACAGGAACATTTGGTAATCACTTCGTTTCAGGTCCGTACTATAAGGTGGATGTATAAGGACCTCCCAAACAAGCTCCCTTAGCTTTTGGCGAGTCACTATCGATGTGTGTGGCCTGGGTTTTGTCCTGTTGGAACACAATTTCTCTCCTGTTGGCCAAATCTGGCCGCTTCTGAAAGATTTCTTTCTTCAGACGGTCCAATTGCTAACAGTACAGGTCCGAAATAAGAGTTTGGCCGTAGGGGAGCAGCTCATAGAAAATTATTGACTTTTCATCACCAATCCGCTTCAGAAATGGGTCGATGTTGTTACGATTAAGCAACGATTAGCAGATGTGAATTCGGCCCATGAGGTTTTTTCCCTGCCAATCAAACACACAGCAAAACCTTCTTGACCGTCAATCTTGAAGCTTTATACAGTGGCAATATACTAGTAATTATTTTTAGGTTTTATTGTTTTCCAAATAAAAAAATTACTTTAAAATTTAAAGTTTAAATTAATAACTTTATCCATAGTTTTGTAATAATTTTTGTGCAGTTCGTCCCTTTTATTTTTTATACCCTAAGATTAAGAGTATATTCACTTTGTCACGAATTGTGTAACGTACAGAAATAGAGTAGATAAATATAGAAAAGTATATATATTCTTGATCAGCGGCACCTCCTGAGTCGATTTAGCCATGTCCGTCCGTCTGTCTGTTGAAATCACAATCACAGGAGAACCGGTGAAGATATCGTAATGGATAGAAATATTCTTTGTTATGGTGTGCAGGCTGGTATTGAAAATGGGTAAAATCGGCCGACAACCACGCCTACTTTTTATTAAAAATGGGATATTAGCGTTGGTTTGACAACAAAATTCCGGTATAATGTAGAGTTGGGTAGTTCGTGAACGAACTAGTTCAATTGAACGAATCAATTGCGTGAACTATGAGATCTAGTTCACAGTTCTTAGTTCTTTTAGTTCAATCGCTCTTTTTGTTCACTCGGTCTTTTAGTTCAGTCGCTCTTTTAGTTCACTCGGTCTTTTAGTTCAGTCGCTCTTTTAGTTCACTAGGTCTTTTAGTTCAGTCGCTCTTTTAGTTCAGTCGCTCTTCTAGTTCAGTCGCTCTTCTAGTTCAGTCGGTCTTCTAGTTCAGTAGGTCTTTCGTTCTTTTAGTTCAGCAGTTCGTTAGTTCGTTTCAGTTCAGCTGCTCGTTAGTTTTTCTGTATGTTTCAGTTCGTTAGATCAATTTCAGAGGATGTTTCCAAACGAAATATTTATTTGAAATGTTGGCACAATTCAGGCACAATGACATAACTTCGATTTTTTAATTATTTTTGTTGTCGTTGTTGTTTGTTTATTGTTGAGACCACAACAACAATATCAGTTAGTGGAGCTCTCATTTTTTTCCGAGTTATGTGTCTTTAAAGCTTGGAATTTCAGACCTATATCTCATGAACTGTAGCAGATAGCAACATGTCATTGGTTTTGGAAAGGTACTCGAATTTTCTTTCATTTATATAAAACAAGCGCAATTTTTCAAAACAATTTTTCGGTATTTCTCGTTTTCCGTAATGAGTAGTAGAATTTATGTAACAAGCGTCTGGTACTTACGTGAGTGTAAGCTTTACAATGCATTTTCCTCCTCCGATTACGATAGAATACACCTCCTTATAATGGTAAGACACTCTACTTTCTAAATATTGTGATAAATATGTATATAGGTAGGTTAATTATATATTTTATTATAAAAAAAATTAAGAATGGAAAAAAATGTTACTAAAAATCTAACAATATATAATTTAATCATGTATTCAGTATTAGATATTGCCAATTAAATATCAAACCGATTTTCTCATCTCGTTATCTCTTATAAGAACTAACGAACTAAATGACCGCGTAAAGTACTGAACTAAATGAGCGAACGAACCACTGAACTAAATGACCGAGTGAACTATATGAACGAACTAGTTCACGACAGCTGATGGAACTAGAAAGATCGCTCTCTGTAGTGAACTATAATTCCCAACACTACTTGCCACCTACCATCAGCTCAGAAACAGCTCAGCTTCAGCGCTCCTTTGTTTGCCGCTCCTGCTCGCTCGCGCTCCTGAGAACAAATGCTCCTTCGAGCGAGCGGGAGCGCATGGAATTTTTTTTTGTCGCTCCTGCGAGCGAGCATTTCCGAACCCTGCGTGTTATAACCGATGTTGAGAAATGAGTCACGTATGATAATCGGAAGCCTAAAAAATCGTTGGCAAGGGATGGAGAGCGGTCACAAACTTTCGCAAAGTCAGGATTGATGCTGAAAAAGGTGATGCTGTAAATATGGTGGGACTGGAATGGAATCGTCCACCATAATACAATTTAAAAGTTTTATAGTGTTTGCTAATATCAATGGTAACTCAATAATTTTATAAACAAATAAAATTATTTCAGTGAGAATAAAATGTGAAGCATAGAGAAATGGCAATGCATAGAATGAAGTATAAGTAATAATAGTTTATATTATACTATATTGTATAATATACTATACTATATTGTATGTATGTATTATACTATACATATTAATATTGTTCATGTATTTACTCTTTTAAAAAAATGGGATCACTTAGGATATAAAAACCCGAGTGATCCAGAATAAAATTCAGAATTGGTTTAAGACAGCCAGATGAACTTCAGGCTTTTATTTCTCTAATTCTCCGCCAGCGATACAGCGAAGTTCCAGTAAAAGTGCCAACTTAAATGCAGGAATTAGTCTCGTCCAGTGGCGTTCCACGCCGGACAACTGTCAGGTCGACCCCTTCACTATTGGGAAGCATATCGGCTATATCCTTCCTCTTTTTACTAACCATACACATTACAATGGATTCAAATGCAAACCCTTAAATATCTCGATACATGAAAAAATGGACTTATTGCACTGTCAAATATAACAGCTCTATATACTCTACAGCTATATATACTTTTCGATCCAGATATTGCCACTGGATACACCAAACGAACCAAGGAGGAGGTTGGAAAGTTTTGGTCTACGTTAGAAAAGAAATTAAATGTTACTGGACCACCTGTAAAATCTAAGTTTTAGTGGAAAAAGGTATAATTATATGGTAAATAAAGGTATAATATATACATATGTATATACACATACAGTATTGTGCATAACCTAAGCAACATTTCCTGTGACAGTGAAAAAATGTCCATAACATTATTAACATATAAGTTATAACAAAGAAAATTACATTTATTTACTTCCTAATATGTATTTATTATATATCCAAAACAACAACAAATTGTCTCACCAATAACGGTAAATATGAAAAGAAAACCAAAAATATCATGTGCAAAACCTAGGCAACTTTATGTAATATTTAGTATAATAGCATTATAACATTATTTTTTATACAGCTAAACATATTCGAAGTGATAACTCAATTAGTAATGGTGCTATTTGGGATGTTTTCCCCTTCTTCTTTTACTGCAGTCACCAAACCCTTCTTAGTTTTTAAGCGCCTAGTACCCACGCAACGTTTTAGTATTGAAAATAGGTTTCCGATCGGATTTAAATCGGTTGACTACACCAGTAAGCACCCTTACCTGTTTAGAATTACAGGAGTCCTTAACATAATTTGTGATATGTATTGGGTCGGTTTCATGTTGAAATTGCCATTTCAGTGGCATCTCCTATTCGATGAGCTGTGAGTTCACCCTGTTGATCATGCTCTGAAAGGCCCAACAGACATAGCCGCACACCGCATAACCCTGCGCGATGAACGTCCCATAAAGCAGCGTCACTTCAATGCTTCAATACTTCAACTTAAATCAATGATTTCTTGCATATGGGTTGTATAGAGCCATTGCGAAGTCCACATAGCGCGCCGATTGTATTAGTGAAAAAGAAAACTGGAAAATGGCGCTTGTGTGTCGACTACAGGCAACTCAACGCGCGCTCAGTTCTAGATGCATACCCGCTACCCAGGATAAACCACATATCCTGAACGACTGAGAGACGCGAAGTATGTGAGCAGTATAGATCTACGGAATGGATACTGGCAGATTCCGATGGAAGAATCCAGCAGGACTTACACAGCCTTTACTGTTCCAGGACGTGGCTTATTCCAATGGAAGGTAATGCCATTTGGCCTTCATTCAGCCCCGGCCACTTTTCAACTAGCCTTAGACATGGTAATAGGCCCAGATATGGAACCGGTGGCATACCTCGATGACATCGTTGTCACAGGGAACACGGTCGAAGCTCACATGGAAAACTTAAAGAAACTTCTCGCACGGCTAATAAAAGCAAATCTTCGCATAAATACTGAGAAATGTGAGTTCTTTAAAAAAAAAATTAAATACCTAGGCCACGAAATTAGTGAAGAAGGCATCCACACGGATCCGGATAAGGTAGCAGCGATCCGAGAACTGCAACCACCACAAGATTTTGCCAGAGTGACACACCCTCTGACACAACTCCTCAAGAAAGGGAAACAATTTAAGTGGAAGCAAAAACCACAGGAAGCATTCGAAGACCTGAATCGACGAATCACGGAAGCCCGAGTATTGGCTTGTCCTGATTTCATTCAGCAGTTTCACCTCCAAACCGACGCTTGTGATTACGGCCTGGGAGCAGACCCAAATCATAGATGGCCAAGAAAGAGTCATCGCCTACGCTAGCCGTCACCTCAATGGCGCTGAAAAGAACTACTCGACCACGGAAAAGGAGTGTTTGGCAGTGGTATGGGCGGTGAGGAAAATGCGACCATACATCGAGGGATACTTCTTCACCATCTTTACCGACAAATCTGAGTCTACAGGTTACAGCCCTGTGTTTTTGGTCCAAGGAAAAAAGCCACGTCTACCAAAGGCACTCTTTGACCAAGAGACACCGGGTACTGGACGAGCGGAAGTTTCTCTCGCAGAACATGCAGCACGGCTAAGGCAAGCTTTCCAGATGGCACGAGACAACATGCGACGGGCACCACAGATACAGGCCAAATACTACAATTTACGTCGAAGGAAATGGAAACCTCGGGTGGGTCAGCTAGTCATGCTTAAACAACATCTACTCTCCAAAGCCATAGACAAGTTCGCCGCAAAGCTGGCACCACGGTACGACGGACCCTACGAGGTCGAAAGTATCGTTTCCCCTGTAATAGTGAAGGTGCGAAAGCAGGGGGATAAACGATCCAGGACAGCACACGTGGCCGATATTAAAGAGTTCCACGCCCTAGAAAGTGGTCCAGACACGGCTCACGCCATTTCCGAAGAACTGGCCAGCGTAGAAACAGAATGCTACAGTAATAAGATCGTAGTACACCATACAACGCCTAGCTCGCAAAGTCAAAATAAAAGCAAAGAGCCACAGCACAATCATTCAAGTCAGAGCATTCGATCAGTGCGCATCATGAATTACAAAGAGAAGTTCGAAACGACAAAGCGACGATTTGAAAGCAAGTTGCTCGAGGAACAATGCAATCGACCAACGATCCGACGTCTAAGCGAGGGAGACGAGGAGGTAGTAGATCGACCGGGTGACAAATGGCCGAGGATCCGGATACAACGTTGCCAAACGCCTAACGCCACCGAGAACGCACCACCAATACCGTCGCCCAAAGAAGATGAGGACCCAGACAGACACCCACAAAACAGGGCAAGACCAGCCGATATACCGGAGGAGGACGCGGTGGGCCTAGAGGAACCGGCCATCGTAGCCGTCGATCCACCACGTCCAAAGACGAACCTGTCGAATTGGAAGAAGACAGCGGCCAAGGTCGGCCCATTATTCGCCAGGATTCCTCAGCCCGGAGGTCATATCCATTCCCGGAGGCACGGACGAGGACGAGTGGCCCGATCCTGAGGTCGAAGTCGAGAACCCAGTTCCGGTTGCACCGTTCTTCTCAATGCCACTGTACACAGAAAATTTATCGATTCTTTCTTTCACACTTTATCTGGCATACGAGTCAGAGATAATGAGATGGGAAACTCTTTTCCCGCCAAAAAATGTGTTAAAATAAAATGAATATTTGCTACACGTATTGCCTTGAACACAATTGGACGAACAAAACACTAAACACATTTGTCTCTGTATCTTTTGCTTAGAACACGCACACAATTGGGCCTCGCGCACAAAAAACAAAATCTGTCATTTCTCTCAATTCTCTTGTGCAAACAATTTGAATATATACAGAAGCAGAAGAAGAGCTTGTGCACAAAAGCTGTCAAAATAGAAATAGAGCTATCTCACGGACATGCGTTTCTTTATCTAAACACAAATGTTCGTAGATAACTCATTTTTTTCTTGAATTTCATAAGAGCCTGTGTAAATTTGACAGTTGATTTTGTGTTTAGTGTTTTGTTCGTCCAATTGTGTTCAAGGCATATAGTGTACGTGTTATTCACTATAGGACGTCATGGTTTTATGACATTTTAAATGACGTTTCGTTTATTTACAGAAAGTTTTTCGAGGAATCGGGCAATAATTTTTGTTTATTGAATTAAATTCAATTAATAAGCGCAATAAAGTAATAGATATTAAAATAAATCGTATATAAAAGTGTGTGCGTGGTATGGGATCAGTTTTAAGGCAGCACATCGACTTCGCTATTGAAATTCAACTAGCTACCGACGTCGCTATTGCAAAGTCGAAAATATTGGAGGAGAATCCTCGTTTGTGTCCGGTTCTGTGTACCATACTAATGACCAAGGTGATATTCGTGTGAAGACCAGTTATCGGTGAAAGCAGGCCAATGCAAACAATCCATTGATCCATGTATGGTTGCTGGAAGTTTTGGTAGGTGAAATATCAACAGTGTCAAAAAAGAAATAACTAAACCACAAGGCAAGGAGAAGTAAATTAAATGCAAAGGAAAAAGGTAAAGGTTGCATTTGTAAGGGAGTTTAATTAATTGCATAATAAAATCAAAAAATAAGTATAAACAATCTCTGCAAGCTTGAAGTGTTATTAATTTGTTATGAAGATCGACGAGTGGCAAAAGTTTAATTCATTGTATAATAAAGTCAACAAATCATTGTAAACAATCACTGCAAGTGTGAAGTGTTATTTTCCGTAAAACTCAGTAAATTGAAATTCTTTGTTTATAATAGCTAATTGTAATAGAAACGTGAACCAAATTCGATAGTATTAAAATATTTTTATATTAATAGTTGTTTCTTATCTACTTAGCAATGATTGGAAACTCTTGTGGCATCCTGTCGCAGGCATATATCAAGACACTGCTGAGAAAATAGAATTGGAAGAACGTATCGCAAGAATTGCAAGATGGACTGCTACAGTTCCGACCGAAGAGTTCATTTAATACGTAGTTGGAGTTTGTAATAAAGGAAAATAACAAGATAATAATGTTGTTGATTAACAATAGTTCCACATGCACAAAAAAAAAATGGGGTATTTGTCTGAAATTTGATCAGATTTCATTTAACTATGTAATTTTTTTGTTTCTGCTAGTAGTAAACATATGAGCCCCAGTTTCACTCTGGTGGACAATGCCTGCAGTGAGTATTCTTGGCACGAAGGCGCAAGATCTGTTCAATCAAATTATGGAAAAAACATTGACTCTAATGATAGTAAGATTTCAATCCTCTTTATTATAACCTACTAGTTTAACTTTTGAGTTTTTTATATATATGTACATATGTATGAGTTGTGACTTTTTTAAAAATATTTTAAATTGAATTATCGACGTTGTAATATATTTAATCGTATGTATATACGTTGTATTTATATATCTAGTTTTGCGAAATTATTTCCTAATTTGGTAACTTTTAATCTATAGGTAAATTCTAACTGCATAACGAAATTCAATAATTTATTCATTTAAAAGTTTTAGTTCATCAAAATTCTTGCTTCAATTTACTTTAGTATTTCTAAATTTTTTAATTTTCCCCTTTAGAAAAATCTTGAGATGAGCATTCAGGATGGTTTTGATTTAATAGCAATGTTTGATTCAACTGATATTCTGATATCAACTTATGTGCCACAAGCTTTGGAGATGTAAGTCAACATATTTCTACATACTAGGAGTTTTCGTTTCGAAATATGAGTTATTCATCCTCTTCTTATTTTGCTTAGATATTGGGACTCATTGCAAGCAGCTATTTCGTGAGCAGTGCGTGCCGTGCTGATTATTTCGACGAAATACTGCTCCTCATTTTTTGGTGGCCTCATACAGTTTTCCATCGCTGCTGACTGGCTCACAGTTGCTGCAGTTAGTTCTGGCTAGCTTGGTGCAATGTTAAAACCGTTTCCAGAAGCTACTGACAGAATATTCGTGCGCAGCTAATCAGCACGCATATTGTTATGGTAGAAAGTAAAACATACAAGAGCAGTTAACTTAAATTCTATTATATCGGTAAAAACAGAAATAAAGACTAGCGCAAAGTTTAATACAACTCTATACAACTAATACAACTCAAAACAATAAATAAATAAAAAATCTGGAAACAAGATATATACAAATAATAATATTATACAAATAAGAAATAAAGATGAAAAATAAAAAATTATTGAAATTTGGGAATTTTGCATTTTGATGTCCCAGGAACATTCTTTCTTGCAGCAATGATGAATTTTTGAAAAATATGTGAAAAAAGAAATCAAAATTAGTAAATTTAAGCAAATTGTATAGTTTGTCTGTTCGCTTGAATTGAAAAAATCAAGTGAGGTGAACATTTTAATGACGTCACGAAACAGCGTTTCTGTTCACATTACCAAAAGAAATTATAAATGTACGAAATTGTGTAAAAGTGTAAGTTGGAGAAAGGGTACTTAAACAAAATGAAAAATTTGTTGATAACATGAAAAGGAAAGCTAAATTACAATAATGTTTAATAAATTAGGCATATTTAAGTGTACTCGTCTATTTTGCAACCAAAAAAACAACTTTTTTTGTTAAATCGTAGCGCACTGGCATCAATACTTAAGTACGAAAGCGAGCAAAAAAGTTTAAACTTTGCAAACCAGAAAACCGAATGTAATACTGAGGTGAATTAAATATGTAGATATGCCAACACAAAATTTCATTTGCCAATATATTTATATAAATTTTATAACCTATTTGCTTTTAATATTTTTATTAGATGTAATTTCTTTAAAACTTTTTTTTTCATAAATTTTTGGTAACTATTGAGATTGAGAGTGAAAATTAAGCAAAATGAATGTTCGGCATAGGATTTGTTTTGTTAATGTGTGTTCCAAAGGACTTTATATACATTTATTTACTATTTAAACTATTTAACTATTTTAACTATTTAAAAACGAATATATCAAATATGTGAGAAAATTATTTTATATTTGCAATGCAATTCTTTGTTCCTGATCCTGAAAAGCAATCCTGAAAGTAAAATACCTTTCAAAACATCTTAAACAATCGCCATCTTCTGAATTAATCAATAAGTAAGGATTGGTCAAAATTATAAAAATTAAGCAATAGCCTTAAAATTTTAAAAAAATCAAAACTGGAATGTTAATAGCAATTCTGAAATTCTTTCAAAGAACCAACAATAAGTGTATATATATATAAATAAGTGTATATATCTATAACATACTTCAGTTTTCTAATTTTTCAGGACTTAAGAAAATTCTTTCCTCTGTGATTAAAAAATAATTCGTTGTATTTGAGAGTTAAATAATAAAAGACACGTTTTAAATGTCGATTAAATACAAAGTATATTAAAACATTTCTTCACGCATTGTAATTTCATAGCCGGCCAAAACAGAAGTTAAATTGTCCAGAGTTAATGTACATTGAAGATAATTTGACCGTTTGTCTTCCTGAAAAAACAAAATATATAAATGAAACTAAAAAATATAGTGTAAATTGAAATTGCCGTTAGCCAGGGATATGTTTGAAACAAGCGAGATTCAGCTAGCAAAGTCAGTGGTAAATCACGAAACAGTAAAGTCAAATGTAGAAGCTCACAGTTTAACGCCCGAACAACAACAAAGGTTAGAGGTAGTGAAACAGCAATTTTGTAGTTTCGAAAATCACGGTTTAGGTCGTACACATTTAGAAAAGCATACGATTAAACTGATAGATGGCGCGGAACCATTCAAGGATCGTCACTACCCAATTTCACCTGCCGTTCAAAAAATTGTTTATGACGAGGTTGATGAAATGTTGCGATTGGGAGTAATCGAGGAAAGCAATAGTCCGTGGAATAATAGGACGACGATCGTACGGAAACCGGGTAAAAACAGATTTTGTTTAGACGCACGAAAATTAAACGAGCGAACAGTCAAGGACGCTTACCCATTGCAGAATATCGATGGCATATTGAGCCGTATAGATTATACGCATTATATCAGCAGCGTTGATCTCAAGAAAGCCTTCTGGCAGATTGAGCTCGACGCTGACAGTAGGCAGTATACTGCATTTACGGTGCCAGGTCGGCCCCATTACCAATTTAAAGTGATGCCATTTGGTTTATGCAATGCGGCTCAAAGACTGTGTCGTTTAATGGATAAAATGATCCCGCAGCGCCTCAGAACAAACGTGTTTATGTATCTGGACGACCTCTTAATAATAGCTCCGGACTTCGAAACGCACTTAAAAATTTTAAGTGAAGTGGCCAAATGTCTAAAAGAAGCAAATTTGACTATAGGCCTGGAGAAATCCAACTTTTGTTTTAAAGAACTGCGGTACCTTGGTTTTATAGTAGGCGGTGGGTCGCTAAGAACGGATCCCGAAAAAGTAATAGCTATCCAGAATATTCCCATTCCTCGTTCTCCTAGAGAAGTTAGAAGATTTTTGGGTACCGCAGGGTGGTATCGCCGTTTCATTAGGGATTTTGCTGCTATCTCAGCACCGTTGAGCGATACTCTGAAAGGAAAGGGGGTGAAATTTAGTATGACTGCGGAAGCGATTAAAGCGTTTGAATGTTTAAAGAATGCTCTTACTACTGCTCCGGTTTTAAGACATGCAGATTTCAGCCGACGTTTTTTCATACAGTGTGACGCTTCTGATGTTGGAGTAGGAGCGGTACTGATCCAAAAAGAGGATGACGGACAGGAGAGACCGATAGAGATTCTTTTCGTATAAAATGAATAGTCATCAGAGAAACTACAGCGTGACAGAAAAGGAGTGTTTAGCTGCGGTGTTAGCTGTTAAAAAGTTTAGGCCATATGTGGAATTAATGGCTTTCACAATCATCACCGACCATGCGAGTCTCAAGTGGCTTATGTCCCTCAAAGATCTGTCCGGCCGATTGGCTAGATGGTCACTCCAACTGCAGGCCTTCGATTTTGACATCCAACATCGAAAAGGTTCGGAAAACGTCGTAGCTGATATGTTGTCCAGGGTGGTAGAAGAAGTAGAGCTAGAAAGAGAACAATTATTAGACATAGAAACCACTGAATTTGAATCGGAAGAATACAAACGCATGATAGATAACATAGAGCAAAATTCGGAGAAGTTACCGGATCTGAAAGTAGAAGATGGATTCATTTTTAGGAGAACTAAATTTAACAATAATGATTGCGAAAATGAATTCGCGTGGAAACTATGGGTGCCCGAAGCGCTTACTTCGACACTCATTGCGAAAGCGCATGAAGCTCCTATAGTATCGCATGGTGGGATAGCCAAAACTCTTCACCGTCTCAAATTATTATACTTTTGGCCAGGCATGGTAGGACAGGTCCGTCGATACATAAACGACTGCTCTGTGTGTAAGGAAACTAAGTCAGTAAACAAAGACTTGCGACCGCAAATAGGCCAGGAAGTAGTGACTGTTCGGCCTTTTCAAAAGATTTATATAGATTTTTTAGGAAAATACCCACGCTCAAAGGACGGTAATGCGTATATATTTATAGTGTTAGATCATTTTTCAAAATTTATATTTCTAAAAGCTATGAAACCAGCGACAGCGGCGAAAGTGGTAGAATTTCTGGTCAAGGAAGTGTTTTATAAATTTGGAGTCCCAGAAGTTTTGCATAGCGATAATGGTATCCAGTTTACCTCGAAAGAATTTCAAAAGCTTATGGAAGATTTCAAAATTAATCACATGAGAACAGCATATTACGCTCCTCAAGCGAATGCAGCCGAAAGGGTAAACCAGTCTGTATTGGCTGCCATAAGAGCGTATTTGAAAGATGACCATCGCGAATGGGATATGTATTTGCCCGAAATCGAATGTGCTCTGCGCAGTTCTGTGTTTGCAGCTACTGGGGTCACGCCATTTTTTGCACTTTTTGGGTATAACATGTTTACCAGCGGTACGGATTACAAATTGGCGAGAAAACTAAATGCGTTAGGTGATCACGAGTTACAAATATTGAGTCGGGAAGATAAATTTGCGGTATGGCGTGAACGTATAAGCACAAACCTTCACACAGCGTATGAAAGAAGCGCTAAATTTTATAACAAATTCAAACGACAGGTTAAATTTGAGCCCGGACAGGAAGTTTATAGGCGTAACTTTGTCCAAAGTAGTTTTAGTAAAGGAATAAACGCAAAATTTTGTCGGAAATTTTTAAAATGTAGAGTGGCTAAAGTGCTGGGAAACAGTATGTATTTGCTTGAAGATCTTAGCGGCAAGAGTATAGGAATTTACCATAGCAAAGATATCAAGCAATAAAAGGTCCAAATGTGCAATAAATTAACATACTATGCAATGTGGGCAAAAGTGCAATATTTTTTTTATATAAGGTCATGTGGTGAAGTGCAATATTTTTTTTTATCGATTACCTGTAATTATTGCACCAATTATTTTATCCGTATGTGCGCGTTCAGTTAACCATTTTTGTCCTATGTTTATGTGTATGTTAATTTATTGAGATTAGGTTATTATAGTGACTCTTTTACTGGTTCCGACATACAAAACTACGTGACGCAATTCCGACGTCCCGGAGATGCTATTAGAAATAAATATCAAAGATCCACAAAGTAAACATTCGTTGTAAACGCAACCAAAACTTATCTGACTCTCTGGCAACAGAATGAAAACTTCATGCAATCACTGGTGTTGACTCGGCTCCCGGCGCGTTGTCCAGATTAGAATGCCCGGCTTGCTAAGTCGGCGAAGCATGAGACGGGATACCTAGATGGTCAGGGCGTGGGCGAAATCCTACGCTGGGCGCCTCGAAAGCATAGTAATCATCAGGCACACTGCCCTATCACGAACGAAGCGTCGGCTAGGACAGAGTTTTCTTGCAGATGTTGGCTGAAAAAGAAAAAATAAAAGAATAAATTAGTTAAGAAAACACACTTACCCAATTATGCTCCGAATTCTACTCCTGTCATCGTATATAAAAATAAAACGTCAAAGGGTACTGTCTTATCGACATTAGTAGATTTTCTCGCACTGATCCCCTTATTTTCTTTCGCCACGCTCAGTGTTCTCTCCGCTCACTACAAAATACACTTTTCACCACAACTTTGCTTGCCGCCACGGCTATACCAACAACTCTTCAGCTTAGAGTATGGCGAGAATAGCAGTTCTAGTTGTGAGTTGCCAGTCCAAAAATTGAAAGACAACAACACCAACATGCATCAAACGAAAGGGGTGTGAATGAAAATGGTAACCCCAGCTAAGTGGGAAATGGCGGGAAGTGAAAGATTAGCGAGCAGCTAACGATCATGACCTCCTGGTAGAGTAGGCGAAATGAAGAAGAAGAAAATTAGGAATAATGTCCGTCCGATAGAAGGTTCGAGAACGGTTTTTTTTTAGAAAAAGAACGAAAAAAGTAATAGCCTTAGCAACAGCGGAAAATATATATATTTTTATTATAAATGGGAAAAGTTCCGCAAACAGGTGTAGAGAAATCTGGGAGTTCAGAAGCGGAAGCAGAAATGCAGGGAAGAAACAGAGGTGTCAAGGAAAATCTCGGACAGCCGAGCAGGGATTGAATAACGAGCTGTGATCAAGTATGGTTTGAAATAAAGAGATAAGTTTAAATCGATGAGTGGCAAGCAAGAAAGATTTCTAAAGTCTATATAAAATTTGAGAAAATTAACGCAGTGAACAAAATACTTAAAAAAAAAAGGAAATTAGAATTCCGTGACTTTCATCAAAGATAAGAGATTAGAGGCGACACCATATAAGCGGCATCATATCGAGGATCAAGGTTCCTGGTGAACACCGGAGACGGCAGAGACAGATTCCAGAGTCGAGAAAGCACAGAAAGTAGAAAAAAAAGGCACCGTCTACCCAACTAAAAAAAAAAACCAGATAAGCCTTATAATAAGAAAAATTCAAAAGATTATATCAATATTATATCTATGTTTTATAAATATTATATATTATTATATCAATGTTATACATATACATATTACATCAATGCATGCCCGAAAAAAAAATCCAAGGGGGCGTAAACTCAAGTGCAGCCACGAAGTAATGTGTTGAAGGTAGTTCGCATACAGTTAAATAAATAAAGAGTTAAAATTAAAGGAAAAAATAGTTAAAGAAGAAAAAAAAAGTCTAACGATCATATCAACTAAATTGCAAATGATATTGTTTGAAATTGCTAAATTGTAGGTTGCAGCGCCGCTTAGTTTAATTCATGCGTTGAATGCTTAAATTACTAAATATAGCGTACCTAAGTTCGTTACAAATAATCACCATATATAGATACTTAAACAAAAATTTAAATGTAAATGGATGAAAGTCCAGAGTGGTTACTTATGATAAAATATTATCTAACTATAAAAAGAAAGAACAAAAAGTCATCATATATCAGTTCATATATTTCTATATTTACTTATACCTTAATTACAAGTATTATTATTCGTCTGTATGTTCCAATTGTTTCTCCATGGTTGTATGTTACTTATTCAATATTTAATTACTATATTATAAGAAATAAATAGTGTTAATTTTATACTAATTTTTTTGATACATATATATATATGTATACCAGCATATTTGTGGTGTAAAGGTGTCAAGATAAAGGGTACCGCGGGGAATAGTGGGTGAATTTGTTACCAACCGTGAGGATACCACAGTTTTTAGGGAGCTCCTTAGGACTTGTTGCACCTCCAGTATATACAATCGACAGTAGCGCCTCAAAGTCAGGCTTATAGGTGGCCCTTTGTTAGAACGACATCTATAGAAAATAAAGAAAAATTTGAGTTATTGTAAAAAAGAAGAAAAATTATATTAGAAATGTGCGAATAGTATAAACTTAACTTGTTACCGTGTGTACAACGAAACACTCTGTATATAATTAATAAACTTTGTTGAATTAAAGAAATATGAATTGCTGAGTGTTCTAATGAGGTGGGGAGGAAATGGGGACATGGAAAGGGAGGGTAAACAGGATAAACCGTCAGAGCGTCGAGTGGTAAAAGGATGGAGAAATAGCGTAGCTTTTAGTTTTAAGTTATTGTTACGCCCCTACGGACGGCTTGACGGGTCAACAACTCCGCCCTGCAAATAGAGCTAGCTAGGGCGATTAGTCAAGCCGTAGCCGAAGAGTACAAGAAAGGGGTCACGTAACACCTTCTTGCTTTCGCGTCGTTTCTCGACTTTTTTCCTGGAAAATGCGAATCCATTATACCACGCGTAGCTGATAAAATCTGCAAAGCATGTGAAAATACCAAGAACAAGCGTTTCTTGCAATTAGTGAATTTCACTCGAGTTCTGTTATGCTAAGTTGTCAAACAAACGAAAAAGTACGAAAAGCACAAAACAAAACTCATGAAAAACGTAAATTTCCTTTTCGTTTTAAAACTATTTACATTATAAGGCTGAAAGAAAAATATATGGTGGACTCTCTCATAAATAATTGATACAACGAGAACAAGAGATAATGAGATAGGAAACTCTTTTTCCGCTAAAAAAGGATCAAAATAAAACGAAAAGTTATTACACCTATAGTAGAAGTGTTATCAAAAAATATTCAATTTAATACCATTTTGAGTATTGGTAGTGTTACCTCAATCCGTGTGCCTAGATTTTAGATCTCCAGCTAATACGAGGGTAGTCCCAGAAGTACCCGACCTGACGTATAGATGGCGGTTGTTGTTTGAAAAGAATGACTATGGTAGAGAGTACCAACTCAGTATTTGTTTGGCAGCCATCAATAGTGAACGCTCTCAGTGAATTTGTAAACATGGAAAAAATTGGGTGCCGCGATTACTCACAATGGAACAAATACAGCGTCGTGAGGATGTTTCAATCGAGTGTTTGGCGAAGTTTCACAGCAATAAAGCAGATTTTTCAAGAAAAAACGGCGGCACCCAATTTTTTGCATGTTTACAAATTCACTGACAGCGTTCACTATTGATGACTGCCAAACAAATACTGAGTTGGTACTCTCTACCATAGTCATTCTTTTCAAACAACAACCGCCATCACCCGTCAGGTCGGGTACTTCTGGGACTACCCTCGTACATAGTCTCGCGTGTCAATTTTAAAAAGGAGATTACTAAGATCTTCATGTATTAGCTTGGAGTAGCTATCGTCAACGTGCAAGATATTTCTGGTCGCTCGCAAACCGCACGCATTCTATTTGATTCAGGATCGCATGCCTCCTTTGTCACAGAGTCATGTGTTCAGCGCCTTCGCCTGCCAAGAAGGCCGACTTCTGTTTGTATAACAGGAATTAGATCTGCGCAGGGAGGGCAGGCAAGGGGCGAGACCTGGCTAAATCTGTCGTCGCTTTATTCGCCACAAGAGCACTTCAGAATAAATGCGCTAATTTTGTCAAATATTTCTAATGATTTACCAAAAAATCGAATCACGGCATCTTCTTGGCCACATTTAAGAAACTTGCTATTGGCTGATCCAACGCTGAAACAGCGCATCTATCGCGGGCATCAAAGGAAATGCCTTATTATGTCGCTGAGCGAAAGGATGTGCACGTTTCGGGCCTCACATGGAACACAGAGTGTGACTTTCTAACGTTTGCTGTAAATCTAAAATACTCACCGCCGATTTGGACAAATAGAAAATTCTTATCATACGCAAGCACGCTTTTCGATCCATTGGGGCTACTCGCACCGTGCACTATAACGACGAAAATATGGTTTCAACAAATTTGGAGGACAGACATCGGATGGGATGACGATGTTCCCGTCAGCATAGCAAAGTCTTGGGAATCATATCGGCAAAATATCAAGCTATTGTCAGAAATCGAAATTAATCGCTGTCTGGGGCGTGGAGTTGAAAGCTCAAGGACTGAGCTTCATGTGTTTGCTGATGCCTCTCAGCTGGCCTATGCTGCGGTTGTATATGCACGGACAATAAACAGTAATGGCAATATAACTGTCACGCTAGTCGCGTCGAAGGCTAAAGTGCCTCCGCTCAAGACGTCATCGTTGTCAAGTTTAGAGCTCTGCGCAGCCTTCTTAGCCTCTAAACTCATTGAACGAATCAAGAAGTGCTGTTCGCTTCCAATTTTCGCATGGACAGACACAGCGATTACGCTCGCGTGGTTGCAAGCTCATCCTAGGCTCATCCATCGATGGGTAACATTCGTTGCTAACCGTGTTGCCGAGGTTCAAGAAGTCTTGCCACCGCAATGCTGGAATCGTGTGCGCTCTGAACACAATCCTGGGGATTGTGCTTCAAGAGGCATCACTCCTGACGAGTTGATTCAGCACAAACTATGGTGGCACGGTCCCGCCTTTGGACTTATGTTCCAAATATTCGTCTTATACAAGGTTGAAAAGGGTTACCGCTTACGTGTTGCGTTTTGTAAACAATTTAAACGCCAGTAAGAAACAATTTGGTCTACTAAGCTGCGAAGAAATTCAGCGAGTGGAACTTGCTTTACTTAAGTATACTCAAAATTATTTCTTTTCTAATGAAATTTATTGTTGCAGAATGAAAAGGCCTTCGGAGTAGCTTGTTACTCTTACAGCCGTTTCTGGATCATTGCGCAATTCTGCGTGTTGGCGGTCGATTAAGGCACGCAAGCGTAACCACCGATATGAAGCATCCGGTTATCCTGACAAAGGCTTCACCTCTTGCAAAGTCAATATTCGCTGAGATCCACGAACATACCCTGCATGCTGGCCCTCAAATCATGAGAACCGTTCTACAACGTCGGTTTTGGGTACTGGGAGCACGTGATTTGGTCCGCAGTGTGTATCACAAGTTCGTTAGGTGTACATTATTGAACCGCAATCTTGCGCAACAAGCTATGGGCGATCTGCCGATCAATCGTGTTACTTACGTACGCAGTTTCCTATGCAGTGCTGTGGATTTTGCTGGTCAGTTTCCTTTCAAGTTCTCGCATGGAAGAGGGTGTAAATCGACAAAGGGCTATATCTGCTCATTCGTCTGCATGGCTACGGGAGCAATGCATTTGGAATTTGTTGTGGATTTGGCAACAGCCTCATTTCTAAATGGTTTCAAGAGGTTTATAAACTGACGCGGATACTGCACAACTATACATTCTAACAACGGCACAAATTTTGTGGGTGCTGAGGCGGAATTGCGAAAAATTACAGATCGCTGCTTGGCCGATGAAAAGGTACGCAATTTTTTCGCGAACTCTAATATTGAGTGGAAGTTTAATCCTCCAAATGCTCCACATATGTGAGGTCGGTATTAAACGAATAAAATATCTGGTTCACAAGAAGTTTACATTTATTATTATTTATAAATTTTATCTTAAATACTACCTCCGGGGCAGATTTCCTAATACCTTCTGTTAATAATTTAACATTAGTTTTAAATAAAATAATTGGGGGGCAGAATTTCACTCCAGCAAACGTGGAGTTTTGATGCCTCTGTAAACCGGTGGGGGCTGGAAGTTGATTAAGTGGTTGTGTTTTAGCTTGTCCATTTTTACCGGGTTCGCAAGATGGCAGCGCTTCCGGGGCCTTACTAACCTGCCTTATAGTTTGTGAACTCTGCACAATCGACAGCAGTTTGAAGCGGTTATCACCTAGTCGATCAAGTAGTTGTTGTTGTTGATGAGATTGGTGTTGAGTTTGATGTTCCAGATCAAGCGGAGAGCCATCGTTGAATCTTAACTTCTTGTAAGTCACTGAGCCTTCGCAGCTTTTTGGGGTTACGTCGACTTCCATTACGGGTTAGACGGGTGACTGTTCGTTAGTCGATGACCGCAGAAATCATGCGGCAATAAAAAAAACACGAAAGTGATTCTCCGAGAACCAGAGTCACTATATTTATAGAGGTTGTAACCGTTTTTTTTTTATATTCTAGTATTACGTTTTTTTTTTTTTTTTCTTTCCGGGGTAAAATTCCTAAGAAGCCAGTCGTTTTTGTACTCACGCGAAAAGAAGAAAGAAACAAAAACAACTAGGGAACTGCGAACACCTCGTTGCCAAGTGATACTACTTATGGAAAGAAAGAGCCAACAAACCTATTTCTTCTTCGGCTAATTGTCGATTCCCTTTTGTACGACAGATTTTTTTTTTTTTTGCTCTTACTTCTTTTTTTTGCTGTTCCGACGCGCGAGGCCGAGAGTGCAGTTTTGTCGCGTGCTGATGGCGGCTTAATTTGAGGAAAATAAGGAATGTATAGAGACTTGATTTTGGATCGTGTAAGGGGTTGGACGTACTCGCGGAAAAGAATTTTTAGAACCGTGGAAGAGACTGTACCATAAGTTTTTTTTTGTTAATAATTATCAGTGAGCATCAATTGCAGCGAGAACTTTCTATCGGTTTTCTTAAAATTAAACAAGCCGTAATTGACTTAACCAAAGTGAATTGTCAAACCAAGAAAGGTTACTGTTATATACTATAAGAAGGTGGTGTCGGTGGGAACCCGTGGTGGAAAGTGCTTAGCTGGAAAGAAAACTACCTAAAGAGGAACAAGTTACCGAAATTAGAGTTTGTTCTCCTGTGAAAGAGCTCATAAAGGGCATCAGATCAAAAGAAACGGATCCCCGTGGTTGTGTCCAGATCAAATCAGCAGCAACGTCAGCGCCCGGAGCTTGTGCGACAGCAAATGGCAGAGGCCGGAGGAGCCACCGCAACGTCATTTTTGGTGGCTAAATTGGGTAACTAGTCGTTTCTAATTTATTATTTATCGGCGACCATTAGCAACAACAAAAGAAAGGAAAAAGAAAGACTGGCAGTATAATGAAACAAATTGTCTTGATCAAAGAGAGGAAGAAAATAAAATAGCATGAAATAAGCAAACTACATAAAACGGAATGGACGGAAAACGGAAAATGTCGTAAAATCGATATCAGAATCAAAGTCAAAGAAGAATTTAAAAATAACTGGAAGAACAACAAATTATAACTACGAAGGTGGTTATAATCAAAACCTTATTATAATCCGGATAATTCCATTGAATTATTTTGTTTTTTTTTATTATAAACAACATATTTAAGTTTTATTGAATTTTCTGAAGTTACTTTTAAGCATAAGCATTTCGTATTCATGTAAATTTAGTCACTATTTCCTATCACCTTTCAAATACTTGTACCGAAACGAAGGACATTTCATGATTTTTCTAACTTAACAATTAATTAAGCATTTCTATTCGTACTGATTATAAGATGAGATTGCTCTGTACGCACTAAGAATAACATTAAACGTTGAAAAACTTCACAAGTGGTTAGACGAAGATAAAAACATATTAGAGTAATTAAACTCCACCTTTTGAATTGTTGTAATCGTCAACCAATATAAACGTTTATAAATTTTTCGATTTTATAAGCATGTAAATCGTAAAGCTTTATGACTAGAAAACCAAACCTTTCTTTCGTAACTCACAATAAAACTCAAACCTTATATAGTTAACTAAGTAAGAGTACGGCAAACTAGTTTATGTCAAAGGTTGTTCTCGAGGCAATTGAACTTTCTTGTGATGAACAGAAGAAAATTTATTTTAGATTTTAATAAAGGGTACATGAATTATATATTGTTTTCACGCGTGTAAACATGTACACGGTTGAGTAAAGGGGTTCAGTGGGTGGATTGCGTGAAAGATGAGGGGATGGTAAGTAGTGCCCTGGTTTCCTTTTCTTTCTGTCTATCTGTTTCTGTCCTTCCTTCTCTCTAGCTTTCCTTCTATTTATTTCATTCTACCTATATTTTCTGATAACGTTTCCGGAGACAAGAACCCCGTCCTAAACTGAGCAAAGCCGGAGCGGAATCGCAGTCTCCTCATCGAACTCCTTGGTCGATGAAACAGTAACGTTACAAGGTGATTCGTGGAATTAGCGAGAAAACAGATTTTCTTGGATGAGCAGCGTACGAATTCTCGGCAAAACAGCGAGAACGTGTGTTGAGAAAGAAATGGCGCTCTTAACCTCACAAAAATGATATTTTTTTTTGTTTCTTTCCTATTAAAAGGAAATCCAAGCGTTTTCGGAATGGCGATTGATCAGAGGGTTCTCGATCGATTCTCCCTGAATCGTTGATAGAGTCCACTCGAATTTGTGTAAAATCCGATAAAAGCTGATAAATTGAATCACCAAAAAGGAGTGCTGCAGTCCACAAATCTTAATTCTCAAAAAGCAATTCCAAAATGTTTCAACGAAAAGCAAGCTATTCATTCCATGCATCAGTAGAACGACCAAGCATTGCATGAAATTGAAATTAAATAAAACAGCTGTTGCATGATCCAGAAAACCATCACATATGTTTTCCTCTGCTTTTAAGGGTTGCGCAGCCTCACATGAATAGTTGAGAATCGCGTAGTACGCGTCCTCAAAACTGAAGAAATTACTTAATGTTGCATAAAATTAATTAAAAACTTTAAAGAAAATCATGTAGTATTATTTTTATAACCTTTAGTACTTTTCTGGGACTTTTCATTAGGAAAACACTAAAAAAAATAATAAAATTTTAGGTTGCAAAAATTTAAGTTGCAAATTCGTATGGGATGCAAAATAATGTAATCTAAAATAATTACAAATCTACAACAAGAAGTTTCATTCGTTGCCTTGCTTTTGCCTTGCGTTGCCGGCTTTTCTAAATGTACTCCTATTACTTTAAGTGTTTGCCCTTGCAATTTATTTATTGTCATTCCAAACATTTTTTTTGGAAATTGCAATCTTTTAAACCAAAGACTACAAGACTGGAAACTCTTTTCGCTTTGAATGTGTTGGTGAAATCAGTGGTGAAATACAAACACAAAACGCATGTAATTTTGACAGTTCGGGAACGAATTTTGACAGTCCGGGAATTTGTTTACAAAATATTTTGAGAGAGGAATGCAACTCTTGTTCTTCTTCACAGCAATAAGCCAGAAATATGATTTTTCAAATACGTAAAAAAGACCAAGGAGCCAGTTTTAAAAGCAACGCACGCTTCTAGAAATGTACATGAAACCTTTTTTAAGTCTTATAGTTGCACAATATTGAATATTTTGCAAGTAAAACGAAGTTAAAATTCATACAAATTAAATTTAGTCAGCTGTTTTTAACCTACCACGCGTATTTTTAGCCGAAAGAGATGACAACGTATTCAACATGTTTTGTTGAATATTGATCTGTGATTTAGTTTAATATTTACTGAATTGTGATTTTAGTTCTTTTTTTAATCTTTAAAATTTCTTTCTTTAATTTAAATAAATTTAATTCTAAATGCATGAATTAGAATTTGTTTATGTTTAATTAATTTTAATTTAAATAAATGAATTGTAAATTTATTTGTGTTAAAACATTTTAATTTAAATAAAAGAAAAATGAAAAATTACAAAAATAAATAAGTTTACATTACTTTTTAATATTTCCAAACAGCTTAGAAATCGTCAAAACCTCGAGAACTTATAAATGGAAAGTAGTTTATCTATTAATGTTTACTTAAAAACCAAAAAAATAATTAGTAATAAAGTTGTTTCATTGGTATCCCTGCCACTAACTCACCCCATCATTTTGTGACGGTGTGGTAACAAAGCAAAACGGTTTACCTTTTCAGATATACAGATATACAGAGATACATGCTTTGTGATAGCCTGTTTTAGCTTGTAACAAGTCGACAATTTCACCATAAAATTCACATACACTGTACAACGAGCATATATTCGTAAAGAGATTGCATGAAACATTTGTTGCCGGCAACATCGTGATTTCATGTGTGAAGATTAGGGCAGCTGTTAATTAGCAGGACTTAGCACTGTAAAGAACAAAACATCTCTGTAAAGCAGAAAACCGAAGATAAAAACGAAGTTCTTTACAGAGTACAAAACTTCTTTTGTGTTCTGCGCTGGTAGCAAAGCAAAATTGAATGCTCTACTAATGAGTGAGTGGTTCGGAAGCTTTTTTTAATGAGTATGAAGGGATCGGAAGATCGATTTTGCTTCTGTTATTTTGCACTAACAATGCTAGGGAATATGCGTAAGAAGAGATTGATCCAGCACTAGTATGCCAAGTAAAGTGTGAAAGAAAGAATCGGTCAATTTATTGAAGAGAGCGCGCGATGAGAAGCATGGTGCGATTCGTCTTCTTTTGCTTCTCTTACAATAACAAACCATGTACCGCCGTCCGTCCGTCTGAAATCGTTTAAAATTTTGCATTTTATGGTTTTTGGAAGAATTTTTGCTTTTCGTAACTTAGTTTTGCTTCTTTTTCGATGCCCAAGCTTTGTAAAGGGCTGGCACGATCTACGTTGCGAGCATAGCGTGCTGTTTAAGAATTTGTATTTGCAAAAGATGATATGTAGTCGGCATATTCAATCACTATACACGTTATACGAGTAAGGCTGAAGGGTTAATAGAAGACAAATTATGTAAATATTTATATTATATGTCTGTGGTAATACAAAGTATGAATTTAAACAACTCTACTTTAACCCATTATTACCGATTTCATTACAACAACACTTATTAAACAACATTATTTTACAATACTTATTAAGTAATATTATATAAACTACATATATATGAAGCTAGGTATTTTCCAAAAGTCTCCTTGTGGATTTCAGCTCGTCGTCTTACTGAACTTATAATATTTGTGCGAATGCGTGCAACTTTAATGAAACATTGTCCTTAGGGTCTATTAAAATTAGAGTTCAGTTTAATTAAAATAATAAATACTTTAACAAAATTATAAATTTAAGTTAAACTAAAATTAAATTGAAATAAAATGTAAATATAATATATTTTTAATTATTAGTTATTATTAGATAACATGTAAATTAAATATTATGTACTGTATATGTTGTATAATATAATTCTTATTAAAAAATGAAAATAAAGCTCAATTTAAACTTTAATAAATAAGTATAATAAGTGTTACTAATGAGATCGGGGTTAAAGTAGAGTTGTTTAAATATAATATAAATATTTACATAATTTGTCTTTTATTAACTCAGCCTTACTCGTATAACGTGTATAGTGATTGAATATGCCGACTACATATCATCTTTTGCAGATACAAATTCTTAAACAGCACGCTATGCTCGCAACGTAGATCGTGCCAGCGCTTTACAAAGCTTGGGCATCGAAAAAGAAGCAAAACTAAGTTACGAAAAGCAAAAATTCTTCCAAAAACCATAAAATGCAAAATTTTAAACGATTTCAGACGGATGAACGGCGGCACATGGTTTGTTATTGTAAGAGAAGCAAAAGAACAATTGCAATTGTTAGTGCAAAATAACAGAAGCATAATCGATCTTCCGATCCCTTCACACTCATTAAAAATATCTTCCGAACCCCTCACTCATTAGTAGATCATGCAACTTCGCTTTGCTACCAACGCAGAATACCAAAGTTTTGTACTCTGTAAAGAACTTCGGTTTTATCTTCGGTTTTCTGCTTTACAGAGCTGGTGCTTGATTACAGCGCTAAGTCCTGCTAATTAACAGCTGCCCTAATCTTCACGCATGAAATCACAAATGTTGCCGGCAAAAAATGTTTCATGCAATCTCTTTACCTATTTATACTCGTTGCACTGTATGTGAACACGCGGACGGACATTTTTTTGAGCTCTCTCAGGAAATAAGAGGAGTTTCCAGTCTTGTAGTTTTTGTGTTAAACCGAAAAGGCAAATCTGTCGGTATAATTGGGTTTCGTGGAATCAAAGCACTTTCTCCTTTTGTAAGTTTATTTTTTTGTAAATTTCCCTATATTTCTCAGTTTCCCTTCCTGAAGAGTAGTATCATTGTGAGTTAAAATGTTGAAGTTGAGTGTTTTTGCTATTAGCAGTTTACTTATTTCCTCTTTGCTTCCTATATCGTTGCGTGTTGCTAAGGGGTAATAATCTTCCAATTTCCACGTTACACTGTCGCCGTTGTTATTCACAATAGTTATATTCCGATTTCCAATTGGAAATTTCTTCATAATGTTGTTGTTGTGTTAGTGACTCCGTCTTGTTTCGGAACTAGCATAGTTATCCGACTAGCTCGCCTCATCTTTAACCCACCATGCCAGCCCAGAGTCGCATACAAAGATCCGGTTTCCGCCTTTCGGGTGGTCTAGAATTTTTCTTTTTCTCATACATACACACTTTTTTTTCATTCATAAGCATTGACACATTTATTTCGAGTATTCGAGCGTTTCCGCGTCCTCTCGCCATGTTCCCCCCCTTCCCCTTTCTCCAAAACTAAAACTCAGCACATTCTGATTAGATAAGTTAAAATTTTATTGATATTGTAGGTGCATCGTAATTCTCTATGCGAGTTCGTTCTCGCTAATATACATATATGTATGTATATGTATGTGTGTATTTATGTATGTATTTCTTATAAAAATTTTAAGTACGTAATTGACATTTGACATAGATACTACATTGATATTTATTCTTTAGATCTATTTAAAAATTAAAATTAATGCGTGATTTACAGAATTTCGATCCTCTCGGTGAGTAGTTTGGGATAGAAATCGGTTCACAGTATAACTATAATGCAAGTTTCTTAGTAAATAAATAAATTTAAAAAGTAATAATAAAATAAAAGTAAATAAATTTCTTTTCAGCCATACAACCACTGTTCACCTCACGACCGTGCTCGCCGACCGTCCTGGAAGAGCTCTTCAGAGACGGACTTTTCTTATTTTTTTGATTGTTGGGCATTAGCCACTTCCTCCCTCTTATACGGGTGTCTCTTCTCACGCTCCAATCATTTCGCTTTACCTCGAAATACATACATATATATTTGACAACCTTATTTATGTATATTATTCTTACTATTGTAATTTATATTATCATCTAATATATATACTCGCATGCTTAACAGCCTAATAATGTAAATAGTTTGAAAACGAAAGCGAAAACACAAATGAAAACGAAAACGAAATGAGCCAAACTAGTATAATAGAAGCTTTTCGTTCCTATTGCAGACTTTCGTTGTATTGCAGAGAGAAAATGTTGCCATGTGTACAATATTTGAAGCATTTTTATAAGTAATTTCTAGAAACGCAAAGATTTCGAGTAGAATTCAGCACAAAAGCATGTCGGCAACACTATACACAACACTATACACATACAAAATCGACACATACAACTCGACAACTTGCAAAACACAAACAATTTTACACTAGACGATAGCCTTCTTGCTTTCGCGTCGTTTCTCGACTTTTTTCCTGGAAATAGATCCATTATACCACACGTAGCTGATAAAATCTGCAAATCATGTAAAAATACCAAAAACAAGCATTTTTTGCGTTTAGTGGATTTTATTCGAATTTTGTTATGCTCAGTCGTCAAACAAACGAAAAATGACGAAAAGCACAAAACAAAACTCATGAAAAACATATGTTTCGTTTTCGTTTATGTCTTGAAACTATTTACATTATAAGGCTGTAAATATAACAAACACAACATAGAACATTTATATAAACGGGTTTGAAATTTCTGTTTAAAGGTAATCTTTTATAGAAACAGATTCAAAAGATTTCTTCATTACTAAACATATCGTTTTATCCCTAACTTTCTCTCGTGCAATTTATTTTGCAAGGAAGCTTCGCTAGCCGTGATAGTTTTTTTTTTGCTTTCTGTACTTAATCACCGTTTTAGTTTTGACACAATCCCAATAAGCAAATCTTTTAGCTACAATTTTTTTTCACCCTCGTTTGGGTTCGATATTCTCTTCGGCAACAGCCGTTTTATCAAACATTTATTTTCTCTTTCTCGAACCCAGAGTAATTCAGGAAACCCTTGGCTCCATTTTCAAGGAGCTCGTTTGGATGACTTTGGTCTTTGTTTAATTGGATGGACTTATCTGTGGTCTGCTATTTCTTTTGTGGTTGGTGGACTCACTGCTGATTTCCGGCTTCGCTTTCGCGTCGGTGGACTCGCTGATGGTTTCCAGCTTAGCTCTCTGTTCGATGGACGGGTTCACTTTTTTATCAAAAATTCTTTTTAATTTTTAATCTTAAATTTACTTTAATGTCGCTTCAAAGTTTAAACAAATCTCCTTTACTTTTTTATTCTTATTGAAACAAAGAAACTACTTTTTCATTCTACACGGACATTACTCGTCAGTGCGGTTTGGCTGTTCACCGATCAATCTTTTTAAAAATTCATCCTTTTTTTCTCATTGATCATCGACCAATTTCTTTAATTACTCACTGACCTTGAAGTTTTGCTTTACTTAGAACAGGGTTTTCTTGATTTCTTTTTTTCACCCTACTTTTACTAGCAACTTTTCTTCCCTCCCATATCAGAATACATATGTATATAAAAAAATTACAGCAAAGATTTTCGTTTTTACGAAATTTCGGCTTCTGGACTATTCTAATATGGCGGACTTCTCGTAAAACTATTTTCTACACTTATCTTCTTCTCTGTTTTACTCCGACCTTCAGCATTAATACTAGTGGCGCATTTCAGCTGACTGGCCTATCTGTTCTCGTTGTTTTGCCTCACTTCCATTTTACACCTGGCAATTCCTATTTTCTTTCCCCTTCAAAATTTCCTTCTAAAAGCCCAACCATGCAATGCATATGCATGTTAAGTTTTGTGAGAGAAGTCAACGAAAAGCAATTTCAGCCGAAATTGTGGTAAGGAGCGAAATTGCCTAATTTTGGTCTAGTGCGAACATAGTATAAGAAAACATATGTGATATTTTTCTGGATCATGAAACAGCTGTTTTATTTGCTTTCAATTTCATGCAATGCTTGGTCGTTCTACTGATGCATGGAATGAATAGCTTGCTTTTCGTTGACTTCTCTCACAAAACTTAACATGCATATGCATTGTATGGTTAGGCCTTAAGCCTACACCCTTGAACACAAAATACAATTCCCAATAGTCCATCGTTTGCTTTATTATTCACAATGAAGTGACAACTTCTTTGGTAGTGTTGTATGTCGCGATCGTAATTTCCATCCAAGCTTTCATTAAAATAAACATGAAAGCCAAGTCTGCAACCGCAGCCCTTTGTTTGGTAGCCAGAAGCTTTAGTCAAGTTTTGGAAAACCAAACCAACAACCATAGCGTTTAGCATTGGTATGGATCGTGGAAGCTAGCGCTCAGTAGCGAGCTTCCAAACCATAAAAATCATAGCTCTTTGCAGTGACCATAAAACGCTTGGTTGGAAGAAATAATAAAAAAGATCCAAAACCAAACGCGGAAGAATTAAATTGGGAACAATTTGCGAAATATAAAAATCGCGGAATAAGGGAAATTGCGACACGCGCCAACACCGACTCACTTTGGTTCGGTCGACGGGTGCGTCGACCAAGCCAACGTGGAAACAAGCAAAAGATTCGAACGGGAGTCTTAAAATATTATCCGAACGACGAGGTCGTCTTGAGAAACGCGTATAAAGTCGCGGTAAAATAGTGTTAAAAAAGAATGTAACGTAGTATTTAGTGAGCGATTAAGTGATGCGCACATAAAAGTTAAGTTAGTGTAAAATACGTGTAAGAATAAAAGTAGAAAACGACAAGTGAACAAATAAAGATATAATAAACAGAGAGCAATTAAAATCACTTAATCAAGGAGTTTTATTAATCGTCCCAAGGACAATTGAACCCGAGAATAGACCACCCGAATACACTACAACAAATTGGCGCAGCCTGTATTTTCGAGCCGAGGATCGCTCGATAAGGAGAAAAGTAAGTAGAATGAGATACTTAAATAATCAATAGCTAAATAGTTTAGGAAAGATAGGAAGTGAAACAATAATTTAGTAATGAATTTGACAGAGAAATTTTTGAAAAGTGAAATAATAATTTTAGGAATAAATTAAAACGTGAAATTGTAGCAGTGACAAATAAATTAAAAATAAAAGTAGTAGCTTAACATAAATTAAAGAAGTGAAATAAGGAAAGTAGCTTAGAAAAAGAAGGAAAAGGTGAAAAGGATATTAATAAAATTACAATAAGTTAAATTACAATATATTTAAAATATATTAAACTAAGATTTTTACGCACTATAATAAATTTACTAATCGTTCTTAAGCCAATGGCAATAATCTGCCGGCGTTATAACTCTATAAAATAAAAGTCTTAGCTGAGGCCGATGGCATACTCTGCCGGCCAAGCCAAAGATTTTATAAATCAAGAATGAATAAATAAACTAAGTTGTTAATTTATTTAACAACCTTTACATTAATTTTCAGCGTTGGCAGTTGGTTCAAGTTCCGATTGCCAACAAATCAGCATACATCCTGGTGAAAGGTACTGGCTCATGTGCTAGTTATCTTTCGATAATGCCAGTAATCAACAGCAACGACATAACGTTGCCAACATTAACTAATGACGAATTTTTGCGATTTTTTTTTTAAATTTTACGATATTACTTACTGTTAGTAACAAATTGTATGAAAATCAGAGTGATTTTACTAACTTAAATAAATTCTATTTAACGTGGTAAAATTCAATGATAAACGCAAATGGTTAAAAACAGGAATCCGATACAAACTATATTCAGACAAAACGCGTATAGTATACGGTTAGTTGTATAATTTCGGGTGTGTCTTAGACCTTTGTCTTCAAATTACACAGGTTAAATAAGTTTTAACAGTTAATGTATTTGATTTCAAAGTCGCACATTGTAATTTGATTAATCGATAATTAATTTTATCAGTTTGTCTGAATTCTAAGTAAAACATTTTTAAACAATACGTCACACGGTCGTAAGGGCATGACATGAGGCATGAGGTTATTTTAAAAACCATTGTTAGAAGTTAAACATTTAAAGTAATGCGCTTAGAGACTTCATATCGGTTGGAGAATCAAAGCAAAGTTAGATTCGTTGTTTCAAATAACAAGCAATTATAATTGCTTGCTGATGAAAACAATTAACGATAGCAAGCAATTAGCAAAAAATAACTCGAACGAGCTCACTAGGTTAATCGTCCGAATCCGACACACTAATGACACACTAATTGATGCTACATCACAACCTTCTTTAACTGGTAATAAAACATACGAAATTTGCTATACAGCCTTTATTTAATACAATTTATTTACACGCATGAATAGGTGTAATATTTAACAAGATATGTGTTGTCCTCTTCGAAGACAATGAAGACAAGGAGGAGCAAGAATTAGAATCTCTGGATATATAATAATATCCTGGAGAATGTCGTATATATGTGGTATATGCATATGTATGCCATAAGTTGCCGGAGGAAACTCCCCATCTAACTGAGAGACAAGGCTCGTAACAAACATTTTCTGGGGTGACTCACTTAAGTGAAGGTGGCTAATCCAAGCCATCTACAGAAATGATGGGGCACATGGCTGAGCGCCATAAGATATTTAATAAAGTGAACGGAGATTATAACCAATCTACTCACAACCAAGAACTACTCGTACATAAAAATGCACATGGACAGAGCCCAACATGTATTTTTTCAAACTCGGATGTACATGAAAATCAGAAAATTAACTAAAGAAATAGCTGAAAATATACTAAAAACAAAAAGAAAATATAATAAAACAATCACCTAATACTATGTTCGTACTAGACCAAAATTAGGCAATTTCGCAGTTTACCACAATTTCGGCTGAAATTGAGAATGAAGTCCACAATTTCGCCATACAAAAGGACGTCAAACGAAATTGAGGTGGTGAATAAATTTATCTCAATTTCAACGAAATTGGAAGCGAAATTGACTAGAAATAGGAAATCAACACTGATTTTGTAATAGAATGTGTTATAAATTGGTATTAAACTGGCAGCACTGAGTACATTTGACTAGTACAATTGTGGCATTGAAGAATTTTTCGAAAAATGAAAAGAAGCTATAAAAAGCGAAATTTCTGGGGTGAAATGGCTGTCGAATTGCTAATAGAAAACTGGTCAAACAAAATTGACCAGCTACGAGGGGCAAGGCGCAACAGCCATATTAGAATCCATATATATGTTAATTATTTGTAAAACTTGGACAATTTCCATTGTTTTCTAATGTTAACAAAACTCGCGCAGTAAACAAACGAAACGTCAAATGAAATTGGAAATGCCTAAACCGAACACTGCCAATTTTAAATGAAATTGTATCAATTTCGAGGGCAATTTCGGCCTAGTGCGAACACGTTATAATAATATTTCACAATTTTTTATTTATTAATATATTACTTCATTTCAGAGACTAATATATAACTTTGCGGCTTAAGTTTTTGTCGGTTAATTATACAGTTTACATTTTTACATATGTATATTAAAAGTTGTTGCGGGTGACTAAAATTAAAATAAAATAAATCTTAAAAAAATGATCTGTCAGAGCAAATAACCTAAGCGTTTCACTTCTGCCACCAACGTTGGTTTGACCCGACATTGCCAGATGCGAATATCCGCACATTTTCGCGTGGTGGAAAAAGTGGCGAATCGAACAAGTTCGGGTTTGACTGTGGATGATGTAGATGTAGAAAGGTTAGCGGGCACACGAACCATAGTTGGGTGGATGATAGACGAGTGCACTCACAACGACAATAAAGAAATAAGAAAATAGTCCAATTAGAAAGGCAGTTAGAAGAAATCAAAAAAATTGAGTCGAATACAATGAAGGTTACCGATCAGCGACCTCTGGCTAGTAAGGTCATTGCTAATCGAACAGTAGACTGTGGCGGGTGAAATATTTTAAAAAAGTGAAAGAGTAGATTATGTAGTGCAGAATTAAGGCTATAATTAAAAGAGCCAAAGAGAACAAAAGGCGGCTAAAGATATAGATATTGAGGAAAAGGGTAGAGAAAAGGTAAAATATTTGTTTAAAATAGTATAAAATTCGTAGAAGAAAAAAAAACATATTGTAGTTAATAAAGTAGTTATAGTTAGACTGCTGATCTTTTAAAAAAATATATAAAATCTTACAGGAAAGGGAGGAAGTAAAGGAAGAGATATATATATACTTAAGGCTTGTGGCTGTACAAGAAGTGAGAATTCGTTGGAAAAGATCGTGGCGCTGGGAACCGCGCCTCCAAGATAAGTGAAATCAAACAAACAAAAAAAAGGGGGTCAACAAGAAAATGTATTAAGCCGAAGCCACAAGCCAAATTCGTTTAAGTTAATGGTGATCATATTCTATGGTAGATCACTACAAACGAATTTCCTTCCCGCGCATAAAATCCGTTTCCTTTAAAACACAAAAAAATCACCCGATCATATACCTATATATATATAGAACTTGTACATGACACAACTCTACATAAAATAACCGTCACATTTACATACACTACACACAAAAAAAAAAAACCTGCTTATATACGAGAAACGAAAGTCGGTTAGAGCACGAAGTTTTCCCGCCAAATCGTCCGCACATATATACATAACTTTTGAACTATATACATATACACACTGGTTCCGCAAACTCCTGCCGAAAGGGAAGAAATCGGAAGTAGTACATGCGCGGCAAACAAAAGCTGGAAAGCAGCGATCACCACCTGGAATACATACATACATAGATAGAATAGGAACATTTTTTTATTAATTCAATTTCATTATATTTGTTTGTATTTTTTTTATATTTTCATATTTTATCAAGCGTTATTTGTATAGAGTATAAGTGTCGTAACATTAAGTACACATATTATCTTCCATTTGTATATGTACAGCACAGCAATTGCTAACCAACAAAGCCGGTGATCGACTTATGTAGTTGATCTTTTTTTTTGTTGTCCTTGTGGTGGTAGTGCCAAGCCAACCCGGTGAGCTCTTCGGGGAGGGTGCGCGCTAGGAACAACGCCGGATAGTAGATTCCTGTTCGCGGTCGAGTTTTGCGAATTGAGGTGCACTAACAAAAATAGAAGAAAAAAAAATTTTAGTTTCTGGAAGATTGAAAATAACATTGTGTTTTAATTAGTCTTTTTAAATTATGTATTATATTATATGTTGTTTTAAGTGAAGTATTATTGTAAGCATATGTACGCCAAAAGGCCAAATGATGTATCAGTATTAAATAAGAAATAAGATGAATAACATGCATTGAATTAATTTTTATGACGATGGAATGACGACGCGAGGGTGACGCAGGAGGGATGGTGAGGGGATATTCACCTTGAGTGTGAGCTGAATACGTATGCTTCTTTTCTCTGTTTTGTTGTAGTTTAGATTCTCATCATTTAACAGATAAATGATTTTTTTATTGTTACTTACCATGGCTGGATGCGAAGGGTTGAGAACCGTGCCCACGAAACGAAAAACATAGAGAGGGAATCTTGAGCTAGCTGCGGTGCAACGCATACGGATAGGTCGAAAAGGAGGTTTCGTAACAAAGTCTTTTAACTGCCTTTCCAACGATACCAATAACATGTAAGTATATTGTATAGGTGAAGAGATATACTACTGTAATTTCCAAATTCAAAGGGATGTACCTCCGAAAATATACGAGAACCACCAGAAGTGTTGCTTTTGTTCGAGCACCTAAAATCCCGCACAAATCCCGATGAAAAAAATGCGCTAATAGTCTCTACTTTCTTATTTAGATATATATTATATGATATATAAAAATTAATATATGGGGAAAAAATTATTAAAATTATAAAAACTACCCGAATGTGATTTTAAAAATGCGTTCGCTTCTAAAAGCATACACCGATTCCGATATATACCTGTATAAACAGTTAAGTTGCTCTACTTTCTTAGTATTGGAATAATTATGTTGGTTAATTATCTTTTGAAAAACATTAATGAATAAAAACTGAGGGGTTTTTGATTGACATATTTGAATATTTTTTGTCATAAAGGAAAGGTAATTCGATGATTTTTCCAAAAATACCATTAAAATAAATTAATGCAACCACATCACTTACTTGGTATCTGTGGTACCTAAATAAGTGCGTCGTGCGTTGCGTTTCTGTCAAAATGAAATTGGAACACGCAGTCTTATGGAAGTGGCTGAAATAAGAAACGCACTGATGGAGATCCCTTCGAATTTCCAATTTTGGCATGCGCTACGAAGTGAAGTTGGCAGATGTCAAAAAAATGTTCATGTGCGTGTGAATGTGTAAAAACTTTTAGTCAGAACATATACAGACGCAACGATGTTATTTCGGTACAGCGCAACGTCGTTTCTAAGGCGCAGTGATAAACAGAGATAATGAGATAGGAAACTTCTAAAAAGTGCAACTCTGGTTGTCAAATCACATGTTGGTGGTTGTGTTATTGTATGGTAGTGTTCGTGAAAACTCGATAATTGATGACGTTTTAGTGTAGAAACTCACCAGACTCAGACCCCATTCTTGGAATTTTTTGAGAAACTCCCCAGACTCGCACCCCGGAATATGTATCAATTTTATTGTATACACCTTAGTAGATCCCTTTGTTTTGAGATACCAACTTGGTGCAATGAATGAATGAATGGATGTCAATTATTTACAGATAAGCTGTTTAACAACCACTCGAACTTAATGAACTTTTTCATTTATATATTTTGTTTTTTCAGGAAGACAAACGGTCAAATTATCTTCAATGTACATTAACTCTGGACAATTTAACTTCTGTTTTGGCCGGCTATGAAATTACAATGCGTGAAGCAAAATATTTTGTTCAAACTTTCAAAGAAATGTTTTAATATACTTTGTATTTAATCGACGTTTAAAACGTGTCTTTTATTATTTAACTCTCAAATACAACGAATTACTTCTTATTCACAGAGGAAAGAATTTTCTTAAGTTCGGGAAAATTAGAAAACTGAAGTAAGTTATAGTTGGTTCTTTGAAAGAATTTCAGAATTGCTATTAACATTCCAGTTTGTTTTAAATTTGTTTAAAATTTTAAGGCTATTGCTTAATTTTTGTAATTTTTACCAATCCTAAGTTATTGGCCAATTCAGAAGATGGCGATTGTTTAAGATGTTTTGAAAGGTATTTTACTTTCAGGATTTTTTTCCTTAATATTATATAACAAAGAATTGCATTGCAAATATAAAATAATTTTCTCACATATTTGATATATTCGTTTTTAAATAGTTAAAATAGTTTAAATAGTAAATAAATGTATATAAAGTCCTTTGGAACACACATTAACAAAACAAATCCTATGCCGAACATTCCTTTTGCTTAATTTTCACTCTCAATCTCAATAGATACCAAAAATTTATGAAAAAAAAAATTTTAAAGAAATTACATCTAATAAACAATATTAAAAGCAAATAGGTTATTAAATTTATATAAATATATAGGCAAATGAAATTTTGTATTGGCATATCTACATATTTAATTCACCTCAGTATTACATTCGGTTTTCTGGTTTGCAAACTTTAAACTTTTTTGCTCACTTTCGTACTTAAGTATTGATGCCAGTGCGCTACGATTTAACAAAAAAGTTGTTTTTTTGGTTGCAAAATAGACGAGTACACTTAAATATGCCTAATTTATTAAACATTATTGTAATTTAGCTTTCCTTTTCATGTTATCAACAAATTTTTCATTTTGTTTAAGTACTCTTTCTCCAACTTACACTTTTACACAATTTCGTACATTTATAATTTCTTTTGGTAATGTGAACAGAAACGCTGTTTCGTGACGTCATTAAAATGTTTACCTCACTTGAATTTTTCAATTCAAGCGAACAGTCAAACTATACAATTTGCTTAAATTTACTAATTTTGATTTCTTCTTTCACATATTTTTCAAGAATTCATCATTGCTGCAAGAAAGAATGTTCCTGGGACATCAAAATGCAAAATTAAAAAATTTCAATAATTTTTTATTTTTCATCTTTATTTCTTATTTGTATAATATTATTATTTGTATATATCTTGTTTCCAGATTTTTTATTTATTTATTGTTTTAGTTTGTATTAAACTTTGCGCTAGTCTTTATTTCTGTTTTTACCGATATAATAGAATTTAAGTTAACTGCTCTTGTATGTTTTACTTTCTACCATAACAATATGCGTGCTGATTAGCTGCGCACGAATATTCTGTCAGTAGCTTCTGGAAACGGTTTTAACATTGCACCAAGCTTGCCAGAACTAACTGCAGCAACTGTGAGCCAGTCAGCAGCGATGGAAAACTGTATGAGGCCACCAAAAAATGAGGAGCAGTATTTCGTCGAAATAATCAGCACGGCACGCACTGCTCACGAAATAGCTGCTTGCAATGAGTCCCAATATCTAAGCAAAATAAGAAGAGAAAGAAATAACTCATATTTTGAAACGAAAACTCCTAGTATGTAGAAATATCTTGACTTACATCTCCAAAGCTTGTGGCACATAAGTTGATATCAGAATATCAGTTGAATGAATCAAACATTGCTATTAAATCAAAATCATCCTGAATGCTCATCTCAAGATTTTTCTAAAGGGGAAAATAAAACATTCAGAAATACTGTAGTAAATGAAGCTAAAAGTTTTAAATTAATAAATTATTGAATTTTGTGATGAAGTTAGAATTTACCTATAGATTAAAAGTTACCAAATTTTAAGAAACTAGATATATAAATACAACGTATATACATAAATATATTACAACGTAAATAATTTAAAAATAATAATTTAAAATATTTTTAAAAAAACTCATACAATTCATACATAGATATAAAAAACTCAAAAGTTAAACTAGTAAAAGGTTATAATAAAAAGGATTGAAATCTTACTATCATTAGAGTCAATGTTTTTTAGATAATGTGATTGGACAGATCTTGCGCCTTCGTGCCAAAAATACTCCCTGCAGGCATTGTCCACCAGAGTGAAACTGGGGCTCATAGGTTTACTACTAGCAGAAAGAAAAGAATTACATAGTTAAATGAAATCTGATCAAATTTCAGACAATTACCCCATTTTTTTTGTTGTGCATGTGGAACTATTGTTATTCAACAACATTATTATCTTGTTATTTTCCTTTATTAAAAACTCCAACTCCGTATTAAATGAACTCTTCGGTCGGAACTGTAGCAGTCCATCTTGCAATTCTTGCGATACGTTCTTCCAATTCTGTTTTCTCAGGAGTCTCTTGATATATGCCTGCGACAGGATGCCACAAAAGTTTCCAATCATTGCTAAGTAGATAAGAAACAACTATTAATATAAAAATATTGTAATAGTATCGAATTTGGTTCACGTTTCTATTACAATTAGCTATTATAAACAAAGAATTTCAATTTACTGAGTTTTACGGAAGATAACACTTCACACTTGCAGTGATTGTTTACACTGAATTGTTGACTTTATTACTTGTTTGTTGTTGTTATTATACATTGTTGACAATGAATTAAACTTTTGCCACTCGCCGATCTTCATAGCAAATTAATAACACTTGAAGCTTGCAGAGATTGTTTATACTTATCTTTTGATTTTATTATGCAATTAATTAAGCTCCCTTACAAATGCAACCTTTACCTTTTTCCTTTGCATTTAATTCACTTCTCCTTGCCTTGTGGTTTAGTTATTTCTTTTTTGGCACTGTTGATATTTCGCCTACCAAAACTTCCAGCAACCATACACGGATCAATGGATTATTTGCATTGGCCTGCTTTCACCGATAACTGGTCTTCACACGAATATCGCCTTGGTCAATAGTATGGTACACAGAACCGGACACAATCGAGGATTCTCCTCCAATATTTTCGACTTTGCAATAGTGACGTCGGTAGCTAGTTGAATTTCAATAGCGAAGTCGATGTGCTGCCTTAAAACTGTTCCCATACCACGCACACACTTTTATATACGATTTACTTTAATATGTATTAATTTAATGCTCTTATTAATTGAATTTAATTCAATAAACAAAAATGATTGTCCGATTCCTTCAAAAACTTTCTGTAAATAAACGAAACGTCATTTAAAATGTCATAAAACCATGACGTCGTATGGTGAATAACACGTACACTATACGTGTAGCAAATATTCATTTTATTTTGACACATTTTTTGGCGGGAAAAGAGTTTCCCATCTCATTATCTCTGGTGATAAACGCAACGCAAGACGCACTTATTTAGGTACCACAGTAAGCTGGAAGCAAAGAATATAAAATATATAGAAAGTGGATCTCATTTTTGAACTGAAAAATTTGTTCCGTGGATGTACCAGACGTCCATGTTGCGTAAACTCAGGCATAATTGAGTAATTTTTTGTGTTGCTACACATTCTCTCTACTCTCTTCGCATTTGTAACTTCGTGGTGATTTCGTGTTATTTGTAATTAACAATTTATATAAATACCACAAAAAAATAATAGGACGACAAACGTCCTTTCGCCGTCAAACTTCCAATTTTAATATACATATAGTCATGTTATGAAAAAAATAAGTTACGAATTTGAAGGCATGAAGAGTAACACCATATTTCTGAGAATATATGTTTTTTTCTCAAAAGCTACGTTTTTTCCGTTGAGGATTAATTTTTGTCATAGCTACTTACTGCAGTATTCTGCAGTTATTTTAGGAGGACTGTTCTACTTGCTTAATTATCAATAGTGTGGGAATAATTCGGAATTGGTGGGAGTGTGGTTTCTGCGTGCTAATTCTGATAATCGAATTATCGCAATTCTAAAACAAGACTCTTAATCAAGTGACTAGTATAACATTACTAGTTTCAGTGTATGTGTACTTTTCGATTAAAAATTTTTGGAGAACAAAAACATGCGGCTTTTATTCTTTTTGAATAGTAACTTGCAAGTGAAGGTATAACCAAATATACGAATGCAGACGTAACATTGAGTTTTACGCCCTTATAAACGATAAACGCTTTTTCACTTTACCACCCGTTTTGTTTTGTGCTTTTCGTAGTTTTTCGTTCTTTTGACGGACGGAGGATAAACGATGAAACGAATGAAATGCACCACGCGCTAAGAAAGTTTGTTGTTACTATTTTCACATGCTTTGCAGCTTTGCGTTTACGAAACGGGTATAATGGAAACCAAATTTCCAGAGAAAAACATGTTCAACCAGACGTAAGCAAAGGGGCTAGCGTTTAGTGGAATTGTGCGTTATAATTTGTGGGCCAGATTTTCAATCAACAATCACCGTGATTATCGGTGCTTCTGCTTTGTTATTTTCGCCTTCTCGTTTCTTAGCGATTTTCAATGAACGAGCAACTCGTTCAATAAAAACACAACAACACTTCAATTTTCAATCGTGTTTGGAGTGATAAAGAAGCGACATGAACTGTCATAGGGAACGATAGCTAAAAGGCTGTCGTTACTGCACTCGTTTCGCAAACTGGAGTGAAGTGTTGGCTAAGGTGTATAGCCTTATAATGTAAATAGTTTGAAAACGAAAACACAAATGGAAACGAAAACGAAACGAGCCATAATAGAAGCTTTTCGTTGGTATTGCAGACTTTCGTTGTGTTGCAGAGAGAAAATGTTGCCATGTGTACAATATTTGAAGCATTTTTATAAGTAATTTCTAGAAACGCAAAGATTTCGGGTAGAATTCAGTGCAAAAGTGTGTCGGCAACACTGTACACAACACTATACACATACAAATTCGACACATACAATTCGACAACTTGCAAAACACAAACAATTTTACACTAGGCGATAGCCTTCTTGCCAAGGTTTATAGAAAGAAGGTTGCGCCACGCGCAGGTCCGTTATGTTTTTTCGTTTGACAGAGACGTCAAATGACGTCAATAAGTATTTGTATTGAAATTTTGTTTCGAGGCGTCTGCACACTGGTTATAGCAATAATTTTTAATGTGAATGTTTGAAGTGAATTATTGTGTGAATTATTATTCCAATAATGAATAATGAAGTGAAGTACCGTATAAGACTACAACAACAAAAAAGTAACACAAAATCGGAGCGTTCGAGTATCATTTAACATGTTCTAACTCTTCTTCATGCCACTTTTCAAGTTTGGCATTTGTACCGTGTGTTGTGACCCTAGTGATTTTAGAAATACTTATTGACGTAGATGCGCAGAACGAGACCACTTATTTTTGTTTACTGGCGCAACCTTTTATTCTATAAACCTTGCTTCTTGGTTTCTCTTGGTTTCCTCTTTCTTCTTTTTGGTTTCTTTTTTCCTGGAAACTGCCGATCCATTATACCTAGATGATAAAATCTGCAAAGCATGTAAAAATACCAACAACAAGCATTTTTTTCGTTTAGCGGATTTTACTCGAGTTTTGTTATGCTCAATTGTCAAACAACCGAAAAATGACGAAAAGCACAAAACAAAACTCATGAAAAACATGTTTCGTTTTCGTTTACGGCTTGAAACTTTTTACATTATAAGGCTGGTAGTTTACGGGACTGGCGTAGTTCAGTCCCCTACTCTATACCTTAGCTCGCCTTCTTGTCCTGAATCTAACCATGTACAAAATTTTTGGGGCGTGACCTCAGTATAGGATTTATGGGCGTTTGAATGTAAAAAATCTAAAATTTCAAATAGCGATATCTCCTAAACTATAAGGTTTACCTGTAAAAAATTGATAGCTTTCGAAAGGTCCTAGCAAGGTCTATATTTTAAGTCATAATCCTTTTTTGATTTTAACAAGTATTTATGGAGATAATTTAGTTTTAAGAAAAAATAGTGGAGGTTGTATTAAAAAATATTTTTTTTTTCTCTTGTATGATAATTAAGGTATAAATTAAATTCAGGTTTCTTAGAGCCCATAACCTCCCCTTTTCAACGGTATATAACATGATAGGGTATCTCCCACAGTTTCGACCACTTTTAATTAAATATTTAAAATTAGTGTTCGGTGGATATCCGAACACGCATCTTGACTTGACTACAGGAAACTTTTTTACCTTAGCGCGTATTGTTCAGTATTTAATATTTAAAATTGAAAAATTTTTATGAAAAATCGCGCGATATTTCATGACTTGACTACAGGAAACTTTTGTACCTTAGCGCGTATTGTTGAGTATTTAATATTTAAAATTGCGGCGCTATGAAATCCTTCATACATACATTACCATTTACAAAGATAAACTGTTTACTACTGGGTAGTAAGGAGAGAAGAGAGGCAATTTAAGGAGAGAACTTCGGACGTTCTGTCAGAGTTCTTGCGGACAGCTGGGCGTATATATAACCCAATAATGCGAAAATCATATATAGAAGATCCAGAAGAAGAAGAAGATTACGAAATTTATGTCGAGGATTTAGAATGAAATCTCACCACTGATGATTTTTACTTTATATCGGTTTTACATTACAAATACAATAAGTAAGTATGGCATGTTATATACCATTTTAAAGGTAAAACAATGGGCTTTCACGATATATTTTTTTGGGGTACACTAATGTATCCATTTCCGAGAAAAACATCTCTGTTTCACGACCACAAATTCATAATTACATAAAAATACGTATAACTTGTAAACTATTGGGGTGTTGTGAAAACTATGTATAGCACAAATGAAGACAATAACAATACCTTTCCAATGGTACCACAGGCGGTACTGAAGGTTATCTACTTTAGGAGTTATTGACCTTTTATTAGGTCATCTTTCGTTAACTTCAAACGCCCATAAATCCAAAATGGCTGCCGAGCCCCGGAAATAAAATACACACTTCCGGTCCTAACGGTAACATCTAACGGTAAAAAAAAATGAAAAAAATCGGAGAAAGTCCCGTAAACTGCATCTGTTCCCAACAATGAATTTTGTAACTTTATTGAATACAAAACTTAATAAAATAATAAAAAATATGACAAAATTAAAATCGGTATATATTTCGGTTCAAAGCCATTGCAAATTCCACACCTAAAATCATGTTCTTTGTTTTGTTTTTATGTATTTATTTCACTAATTGACATTCACAGTTTTAAAATGTTCACGACACAATTTTTAACAGTTGTCAAAACAAAAATATTGTATATATTTATATATTTCATTATTCGTGGAATTGCCGTCGGCTTCTTAACGCTCTTCATCTTGGGCGCTACTTCATCCAGGAGTTTGGTGAAACAAGTTTTATTCATCCTAAAATTCTTAATAACTTTAAAATGCTTTTGAAAAGTTCAAATGTTTATATATGTATTTTATATTATATTTATTTATATTTATTTATTTATATTTATTTATTTATATTATTTATTTATGTATTTTATATATATTTAAATGTAGTTAAGACACAGAAGCCCAATGTGTTTTGTACGGAGATTCCAACAACAAAAGAATTTCTATCATCTCTCGTCTGGTTTGCAAGTTATACCCAGAAAACCCTATGAAAAAAATTCAAAAAACCCCTATGAAAACGAAATGGAAAAGGTAGCAAAAATTGCGTGTTTCTGGTTATAACTCGAAAACCAGACGAGAGATGATAGAAATTCTGTTGTTGTTGGAATTTCCGTACAAAACACCAACAACATTGGGCTTCTGTGTCTTAACTACATTTAAATATATATCAAATACATAAATAAATAATATAAATAAATAAATATAAATAAATAATAAATAAAGTTCTTCAGAAACCTATATCAACATTTATATTTTAACAAAGTAGAGTTAATAAGCTATTTACAGTTGTTTTTTTTATTGAAATCGGTTCACTAATTCGGGAGAAAACGAACATAAAACCAGAAAGAGTGTTAACTTCGGCCTGGCCGAAGTTCATATACCCTACACACGTTTATTTGAAAATTAGGCGTGGTAATGGTCCGATTTTGCCCATTTTCAATACCGATAAGTTTCTGATGATAGACAACATTCGTGCCAAATTTGATGAATATCTCTATTCGTTCTCCTGTAATCGAGTTTTATTTAATTAGTGGGCGGACCACGCCCATTGGTAGTCTGTTTTGGTCAGAGACAGTGGACTTCTGGACAAAATTTCAACCCCAAATACGTTCTACAAGCTGAGAAATTGAGCTATAAGCATCCATGAATTTATATTTACTATAAAAAGTAGGCGTGGCAATGGTCCGATTTTGCTCATTTTCAATACCAATAAGTTTCTGACGATAGACAACATTCGTGCCAAATTTGATGAAAATATCTCTATTCGTTCTCCTGTAGTCGAGTTTTATTTAATTAGGACCACGCCCATTTTTGGTAGTCTGTTTTGGTCAGAAGCAGTGGACTTCTGGACAAAATTTCAACCCCAAATTCGTTCTACAAGCTGAGAAATTGAGCTATAAGCATGGATGAATTTTTATTTATCATAAAAAGTAGGCGTGGCAATGGTCCGATTTTGCCCATTTTCAATACCGATGAGTTTCTAATGATAGACAATATTCTTACCAAGTTTAATGAAGATATCTCTATTCGTTCTCTTGTAATCGTGATTTCCACAGACAGACAGACAGACAGACGTACAGACAGACGGACGGACATGGCTAAATCGACTCAGGAGGTCACGCTGATCAAGAATATATATACTTTTCTATACCTGTCACGCCTCCTTTAATGCGTTACAAACGGAAGCAGTAAGTGAATATACCCTATTCACTTCGTGTGTAGGGTATAAATATGCCAAAACTACGTTTTCCTAATGATTATACTCTTTAATAAAGTAACCACTGTTTGAAATGCTAAGATACCTCAACAAGAAATGTTAAATTTTTTTTATGTTATGTTAAAATTGTTTTGTTGTTGTCTTTGTTGTTGAAATGAGCTCATTTCAACAAAAATCAATTTTTCGCCTGCGGCGCCAATTTTCAAACAAAACAATTTAACTTAACAGGTTAAATGAAACACCTGTAAATAGCTTCTTAACTCTACTTTGTTAAAATGCAAACATTGATATAGGTTTCTGAAGAACTTTATTTGGAAAAAATTAATAAATACTATAAAAAATAGTAGTAAAAATAATAAATGCGATTTGCGGGGAAACTAAAAGCTTTTCCATAAAATCTCTAAAACGATAAATTATAGATTATAAAAATTACCTTTCCAACGATGTATATATCGTTCCAATATGTGCCGGGATTATGGAGATATAGGGCATTAAAGCTTCAATCTTTGAAGGCGAATAACTCCTAAACGGGGGCGGGGTTTGTTTTAGTGGGTAGCTACAACAACAACAATAACAACAGCATCAACAAAAACAATTACACCGGACCAGGGTAGATATTGTCCGAAATAATATATGCATGCGTGCATTCACCATGTTTTTTCACTATAAAATCACTTCATATAAATATTTATCTCTTTATAACTTTAATGCGTTTATAAGCGATGCTTTGCGTTTAACTTTATCGATTTAATACATACTTTCTCATTTTGTATGCAAAATACAAATTATAACGCACAATTACACTAAACGCTAACCTCTTTGCTTGCGTCTGGTTTAACATGTTTTTCTCTGGAAATTTGGTTTCCATTATACCCGTTTCGTAAACGCAAAGTTGCAAAGCATGTGAAAATACTAACAACAAATTTTCTTAGCGCGTGGTGTATTTCATTCGTCATCGTTTATCCTCCGTCTGTCAAAAGAACGAAAAACTACGAAAAGCACAAAACAAAACGGTTTGTTGCACAGTTTTCTTGTTGCAACCTTTTATTTCGCCTTTTGTTTTTAGATTCTGTAACTCGTAAACGCTACTAATTATATTATTGAATTATTATATTTATTTAATTTTCTTGTGAACGAAGTTACAAAATTCTTTTTTAGTGTCGCTATTCTGTTGCTTAATAATAATAGTTAAAAGCACATTTTCTTACACGAGTTGAATTTTTTCCTTTTTTCTTTCCCAAAAAACCCTCCTGTCATCATCTCTCTTTGTGTTGTCTTTTTCCCCCCAGTGTTGCCTTTTTTTTACGCCGAATTTCATCAAGTCTTGCTAACACTCCCCCTGGGTATAGCCACTAGGATTAGTGGTCTTTACCACATCTGTAGCACTGACATCAAGGACAGCTAGTGTGACGGCAGGTCGTTCGTAAGTGCCATGACTGGTCAACACTGTCGCGCTTCGTACTTGTCCATCCTTAGAATTTCTTGTTGGAGTCAGAGTTGGAAGGTACTCTTCTCTTGGAGTCAGAGTTGGAAGGTACTCTTTTACCCAGCGTCTCCAGAAATGGTCGGCATATTGCTGACTCGTCATCCAGTTCTTCCTAAGTAGCCAGTGGTGATCGTTAAAGGTTGCTGTCGGTTTTATACCACTTGATGTCCCAAGCAAGAAATGGTTCGGCGTTAGAGCATCCTCATCTTCATTAGTGATAGGAACATGTGTTAGTGGGCGAGAATTGATTATGTTCTCCACCTCTATTAATGAGCTCAGCAGGAGTTCGTCGGAAGGATTCCGGACATGCTTAATATGTGATAAAGTGGTTTTTATCGACCTTACCAGTCTTTCCCAACTTCCTCCCATATGCGGAGATCCGGGCGGAATAAAAACCCACTTAGTGGCAATAGACGTGAAGGTTTCCATCAGCTTTTCTTGGTCAACTTTTTGATAAGCCTCTCTTAATTCCCGTTCTGCTCCGTGAAAGTTAGTGCTATTGTCACTATGAAGTTCTAACGGCGGTCCTCGTCGTGACATAAAATTTCGAAGTGCTAAAATGCCTTAATCAGTCGACAATAAGTGTGCAATCTCAATATGAACTGCACGCGTAGTAAGACATGTTAAGAGAACTCCCCCAACGCGTTTCGGACCTTCGCAGAATAGTCACCGTAGTAGTCGATGCCAACGAAGGAGAAAGGTCGACTGAATGAGGCCAATCTGGCTGGCGGCAACTGAGCCATCTGAGGAGGTTGTGGTCGTGCTTTCCAAATTTTGCACATTGGACAAGATCGACCAATTGAACTGTAAACAGCTCTCAGAGTAGGAACAAGAAATCGTTGTCGTATTTCATTCAGTATCGTTTCATGGTTATGGTTATAATGATATACTTATTAATTATAATCTTATACTTATAATGATAATGAAGAATTAGTAACTTAGTAATGATGTGCGTTTTTGGTAGGATAATCTGGCGCTTTAAGTCCACGCTAGCATCCGTTGAGTACTCAATTCTTCCTTGGGTTCGTATCAATTTATCTTCATCTAAATGTGGACATAGTTTATAGATTGGACTATATTTACTCACCGCTTGCTTCTTCGATAAACAGCTAATCTCATTACGAAACGCGCCTGCGTTTCTTGCGTATTCTTTACCAAGTCATTCTCGACAGGCCACTTCTCCGAACTTTGTGATAGAAAAATTGGACCGTTGAACCATCGGCTACAGGAGCTGAAATCTTCGATGTTTTTCCATTTCATGGCATCGTCAGCTACGTTTTGCTTTGATGGAACCCATCGCCAGTCTGATGTATCAGAATTATCCAGAATTTCGCTTACTCGAAAGGCAACAAACTGCTTATATTTACGATGATCTGAGCGTACCCAAGACAGAACATTTTTTGAATCGGACCAGAATACCTTTTTTGTAAATGAATTTGAATGAGATTGAACGATATGCCTGGATAGGCGGGCGCCGAGTGCCGCTGCTTGCATTTCGAGCATTGGAATTGAGAGACTTTTTAAGGGTGCCACACGTGTTTTCGCTCTTATTAACATCACCTTAGTCGTGTCACTATTTGATAATCGAATGTACGCCACGGCTGCATAGCCACCCTCACTGGCGTCAACGAAAATATGTAACTGGAACTCCGAGCCATCTTTGAAATTCGTAACACCATAGCACCTTGGTATTTGAAGAGATTCCATTTTCGGTAGTATGTTAATCCAATTTAGCCACTTACTCCTCTGTTCGTCATGAATCGTCTCATCCCAGCCTGTTCCTGACCGCCAGATTTCTTGAAGTAGCACCTTAAGATACATAAGGATATTTGCAATCAAACCCAAGTGCTTTTCGTCATTTGTGCTTTTCGTAATTTTTCGGTTGTTTGACTATTGAGCATAACAAAAATCGAGTAAAATCCGCTAAACGAAAAAAATGCTTGTTGTTGGTATTTTTACATACTATTTTTACATTCGTGCATAATGAGCGCTGCCAAGGTAAGGTGTCACTCAGATTTACTTACTTGTTTACTAAAACATATAATCTGAAAAAGGTTTGTATATTGTTGGAAAGGTCAATATATAAGCTACCTAATCCTGAAAAATTCAGCCGTGCACAGGCAAGGATGTGGCGTCAGTGGCCAATGTTACCCAGTGTACCTCCAGAAGCACTTCTCATACACATTTTGTTCAACAAAAAACATAACTTGGACAAACGTTGAATACAGTTCGAAAGGTCACTATATTAGCTACCTATTCCTCAAAAGTCTAGCCGTGCACAGACAAGGATGTGGCGTCAGTGGCCAACGTTTGGTTACCCAGTGCACCTTCTCATACACTTCGACAAACACTTTGTTCAACAAAAAACATAACTTGGACAAACGTTGTATACAGTTCGAAAGGTCACCATACCAGCTACCTATTCCTGAAAAGTCTAGTCGTGCACAGGCAAGGATGTGGCGTCAGTGGCCAAGGTTTGGTTAACCAGTGCACCTTCTCATACACTTCGACAAACACTTTGTTCAACAAAAAACATAACTTGGACAAACGTTGTATACAGTTCGAAAGGTCACCATACCAGCTACCTATTCCTGAAAAGTCTAGTCGTGCACAGGCAAGGATGTGGCGTCAGTGGCCAACGTTTGGTTACCCAGTGCACCTTCTCATACACTTCGACAAACACTTTGTTCAACAAAAAACATAACTTGGACAATCGTTGTATACAGTTCGAAAGGTCACTATATCAGCTACCTATTCCTGAAAAGTCTAGCCGTGCACAGGCAAGGATGTGGCGTCAGTGGCCAAGGTTTGGTTAACCAGTGCACCTTCTCATACACTTCGACAAACACTTTGTTCAACAAAAAACATAATTTGGACAAACGTTGTATACAGTTCGAAAGGTCACCATACCAGCTACCTATTCCTGAAAAGTCTAGTCGTGCACAGGCAAGGATGTGGCGTCAGTGGCCAACGTTTGGTTACCCAGTGCACCTTCTCATACACTTCGACAAACACTTTGTTCAACAAAAAACATAACTTGGACAAACGTTCTATATAGCACCTTCACTATATCTACCTTTATTTAATTACTTATTAATTTATTTATTTACCTTTAAACACATTATGTTTGTTGTTGAACAATGTGTTTGTCGAAGTGAATGAGAAGGTGCACTGGGTAACCAAACGTTGGCCACTGACGCCACATCCTTGCCTGTGCACGACTAGACTTTTCAGGAATAGGTAGCTGATATGGTGACCTTTCGAACTGTATACAACGTTTGTCCAAGTTTTGTTTTTTGTTGAACAAAGTGTTTGTCGAAGTGTATGAGAAGGTGCACTGGGTAACCAAACGTTCGCCACTGACGCCACATCCTTGTCTGTGCACGGCTAGACTTTTCAGGAATAGGTAGCTGATATAGTGACCTTTCGAACTGTATACAACGTTTGTCCAAGGTATGTTTTTTGTTGAACAAGGTGTTTGTCGAAGTGTATGAGAAGGTGCACTGGGTAACCAAACGTTGGCCACTGACGCCACATCCTTGCCTGTGCACGACTAGACTTTTCAGGAATAGGTAGCTGGTATGGTGACCTTTCGAACTGTATACAACGTTTGTCCAAGTTATGTTTTTTGTTGAACAAAGTGTTTGTCGAAGTGTATGAGAAGGTGCACTGGGTAACCAAACGTTGGCCACTGACGCCACATCCTTGTCTGTGCACGGCTAGACTTTTCAGCAATAGGTAGCTGATATAGTGACCTTTCGAACTGTATACAACGTTTGTCCAAGTTATGTTTTTTGTTGAACAAAATGTGTATGAGAAGTGCTTCTGGAGGTACACTGGGTAACATTGGCCACTGATACCACATCCTTGCCTGTGCACGGCTGAATTTTTCAGGATTAGGTAGCTTATATATTGACCTTTCCAACAATATACAAACCGTTTTCAGATTATATGTTTTACTAAACAAATAAGTAAATCTGAGTGACACCTTACCTTGGCAGCGCTAATTATGCACGAATTTAAATTCGTATTTTGGTTTGTGTCTTTGCTAAATTCGCGTCGGATTTACGAATTTAACTTCACGCACTTTACATTATAAGGCTGTAAATCAACTAGTTGGTCTGGTCCTTTTAGCAGAGCAGAATTAAAAGACATGCCTTTAACCTTTGCAGCGGCGTCCTATACCAATCTAACCTTTTTAGGTTTGTTGGGATTTGTTACCAGGAATACAGGCAGGTACCACGAGCGTGGAGGTCGCCTTGCAGCTTCTTGTGACGACAATTTTCGCGCGTAACCCTTTGATTTTGTCGTTGATTTTGTCTTGTAAATTTACAGCCATTTCCGGTACTTGTGTCATTCGTTTTTGTAGATTCTTAAACCGTTTGAGTGCCATTGGGAAGCTGTCTGGCAATTCAACATTGTCGTATTTCCATAAAAGGCCAGTTTCGAAGCGATCCTGTACGCGGTGGGTTAATTCCTTGAGTAAGTTTATAGCACGCTACTCTTCCGGTGCCTTTAACAGGTTCACTGAATTGGGTGGCGCGAAATTTTCGTCTTACAAAAACTGTTTTACTAACTCCTGCAAACCTATGTCTTCCTCGTCACTTTGTTGGCACTCGCACGTATGAAAATTACACCATGCTGTATTATTCCTTGGCGATAAATGTGGGCCCTTCTAAACGCCGTGAACCGTCCATCCCAATCTGGTCTTTGTTGCGACGGGCTCTCTAAAATCACCCTCTTTAGATTTCAAGGGCAAGCCCAGCTGCCAGTTGTCAACGCCAATCAATAACTGAGGTCTCTGATGGTAAGACTGTATTGGTAACCCCCGCAAATTAGCATATTCTCTCTGCAGTTTATTATAGTCGAGCTCCTGTAAGGGCAACTGAAGATTCTTGACGGTTCGGACCTTCCGAAGTTCGTATCGTTTAGTTTGCGAATAGTTGCCACTGATTTTGAGGTCCATCATTTGAGATTCATTCTCATTTCGGTGCATGCTCGCCGTCCATTTTATACGAAGAGGGGCTGGCTGACCGTTGACGTTTAAATGTCGATCCACTTCTTCATCAAGGAGCGTCAAGGATGAGCCTTCGTCTAAAAATGCACAAATATCTACTCGTGAGTTGTTGCCATAAAGGGTTACAGGTATCATTCTGAAAAGGACACGTTCAGTTTCGCCATTGTGATCGTCCTCGGCATGATGAGCTGACACACCTTCATTTTTGTTGCCATCTTTGTTAACATTGTGTAACATATGATTGTGTATGTGTGGTGGCAATTTGTATACACAGTTGTTTATGTCGCACACCGAATCAGACTTGCAACGCTCTTTGCCGTGCCTACCCAGACACCGACGGCATAAACGGTGCTCTCGCACTGCTGACCACCTTGCAGCTAAATTTAAACATTCAAACCCTTTGCATGTTAACACTGATGGACACTTTCCTTTGCATACACAACATTTACGTTCTGCTGATCTACTTTCAATGTGGCTATTTTTAACTTCTTCTGAGTGCAACTGTAAAAAACCTTTTTCTCTTACCGGTCTATTCGATTTTTCACTGTTCAATGAAATCGGCAAGCTAACATAATTGGCCGCTTCTGCTATCTGATAGAGCCACACACTGAAGTCTGAAAGAGTGCAGTTATCGACGGCAAGTACCTGTGCGTGTATGGCCCAATTCAGACGTATTGCTGGTGGCAATTTGTTTACCAACTCTTGCAATAAGGTGTTGTAGGTCAGAATCATTGCTTTGGTAATAACAACGCTTAACGTTGTTATCACCACATACCTTTCGGCCCAGTAGTTAACAATGCTTAACTTGTGGTAACACATACTTCTAGGCTGCACTTTAATTGTGAAGCTCGAAAGTACAAGTGAATCACACACCACTGTGGCACAGATAGAAGAACGAACGTGACCGCATTCCAATAAGTGGAACAGCGCGCGAATAAGTAGAACATCGCGCTCAAATCAGAAGAGCAAAATTCGCACATTGTTGTCAAGAATTATTGCTAAAAATAATTCTTGAGATAGTTGCAAAAACGACGCGGAAATGATTCTGGCCAACAACGAATCTCAGAAGAGATATAAACCCATCTTTCGAATTGTAAGAAGGCAGTTGAGATCAGATAGTAGCTAATAACTTACAGATTGAGTGTAGTAAAAATTAAGCAGTTATTGTGAACTGACGAAACTTTCAAAGGAAAGATTGTAAAGCAAAAGAGGAGGACACCCCGTGAATAATAAACGTAAGAGAAATTAACCCAGGATCTTTTTATTTCAGCACCTGTCGAAAGACGGCAGTATTGCCCGACAGGTTAAAGGACCACAAAGGCGGCACCTTGGTGCCCGTGGTAGTTAGGCGAAAGGATCCACTACGGCAGGTTGCCGGATCCCAACGGTAAGTCCACTAAGACGGCAGGTCCTTGCCCGTGGCACAATCGTCCGTGGTCCTTCGCGTCGAAGGATCAACGACAACAACCCCTAGTATTAGAAACACTGTCAGTGATCCTTTCAAGGAAGGATCTACGACATTAAGTTTGTTCTGGGGTCCTACTGGAGGAACCAGATACAACAAAGGTTGGGTTGTTTAAATGCGAGAGAAGGCCGGACGCTTCGATGGTTGCACAGAGATTCTGAACGGCTATGGCGAAGCTAATGATACTTTCCAACTTCTCATCCTTTGGTGCAGAAGTGGAATGAATCCTCTGTAAAATGGTGTGTATTATAACTTCTCGTCCATATAACATTTTCAGGGTGGATATAATACGTGGTACGCAATCTGGCTGAAGTAGCAGACTCCTAACGCTCTCTAGAGCGTTCCCTTTAAGAGCTCGTTGTAAACGCAACAAGTTTTCTTCATTCGAAAAGCCGCACAACTCAGTTGAACGCTCAAAGGTTGAGATAAAGAGAGGCCATTCATCTGGCTCTCCACCAAAACTCTGTAGATCCTTAGCTGAGGAGTGACGAGCGGCCAAATGATTTCTAGTTAGGGCCGCCGAAGACATTGCCTGCAAAGATACGCCATGCGGCTGCCGCGGTGTCTGCTGCGGTTGCAGCTGGTGCTGCGGTTGTAGCTGATGCTGCGGTTGTAGCTGATGCTGTGGTTGTAACTGGTGCTGCGGTTGCAACTGGTGCTGCGGTTGTAGCTGATGCTGCGGTTGCATTTTCTCGAAATCGCCTCTTTGCGACGTTATATTTGTGTACAGCTATTGGTTGCAGCTGATGCTGCGGTTGCATTTTCTCGAAATCGCCTCTTTGCGACGTTATATTTGTGTCCAGCTGGCGCATGCTTTCATTAACTATATCATCGCCTGGCAAGTTTACATTTGCTAGCGTATGGTTAATACTTTTTGTACTTTGTTGCGGTAGCTGGTAGCAATTAACGCCTTCTGTAGGCATTTGAACTACGTAATTCAAGCAATTTTGTGTTTTTTCTTTCGCCGAAAGCAATGAACGCACCTCACTCTGATCTGAACTTTAGTCGGCATCCTATATCAAGCTCAGAATTTGATACTTTTTGTTTATAAAGTCTTGCTCGCGTTTGGCGTTTTCGTCGGCAAGAAGTTTCTCTTCATGCAATCGCTGCAACTGCAACTGGAGCTGCTTGCTAGTCGACGCTTTTGACGATCGGGAGCACTTTGAACCAGGTGACTTTCTGGTACGCATGATGTCTGACTCTGCGAGAGGGGTGCTGCAAGTTGTTCAGCACCTTTCAATATGCACGATGCGCACTTCCATGTTTGTTTTTCAACGCTGCTGGTGACACCGGCACAGCCGTAGTGGTACCACGAACCGCAATTTGCGCCATCGCACAAAACCATATTATCTATTGAATCGGATGCAGTACAGCCCTTGCAATTATATTCCTTCTGCGCGTCTTTTGCGGCTGGCATAGTACCCGGATTTTCGGTGATATCTGGCGATCGCTGTAAGAACTGGCTCGCCTTAACCCTATTCCTGTCATGCTGTGACTTTGGATCACACTTTATGCTGAAATGGCTCTAATTTCCAAATTCCACCTATTTTGACTTGAAGAGCGTAATGTATTTTTTTATCTGTATTATTTTAATTAAAAAATCATAAAAATTCTTTTGATATTTTATTTAGTTAAATTCTCTTATTAAATAATACATAATATTGCGTAAACTGCGGAGATGTGACTTCCAATCACACCATATAAAAATGTATTTCATAAACTTTTTATGTGACGCATATATGTACATACATATAGTTTTATATATAGATATTTCGTTAAGGTCTTAAGTAAAAGCTTTGCATGTAAAAAGATTTGCATTTGCTTTATTCTTCAATGAAGATGCTATAAATTTGATAGTCAAACATACTAACGTGATTGCAATTGAGCATGCAGGTCAGTCCTGGAAGCCAACAGATGCTATAGAAACTCGTTCTTATATTGGCTTATTGTTAAAAGCAGGAAGGCAAAAACGAGGCCTAATTTTGGGATCCAATATTTGGTTGAGTACTCTTTCGTGCTTGTATGTCGAAAAACCAATTTGTTGCTTTATCGCGATATTTGCGATTTGATGACAAATCAACAAGATCCTTTCGGAGATCCGAAGACAAATTTGCACCATTTCTGGATTTGTGGAATATGGTAAAAAAAAATTTTAAGAAGTACTACATGCCTGGGAAAACCTAACAATCGACGAACAATTAGTGGCATTTAGGGGCAGAGTTTCCTTCCGGTAATACATACCATCAAAACCTGATAAGTATGGTATAAAAAAATGGTGCATTTTCGACAGTCTAACCAGTTACCCACTGCATGGAATTCTATACTTAGAAAAGGAGGTTCCTAACAGATCTTCAAATTTCCATGTCGAGAAGTCAACAGTAATCTGTTCGGTTTCCGAAAGACCATGACGTTAGTGAGTTGTGTACCACACAGAAATAAGGCCGTGGTGTTGCTTTTCACAATGCATTATGAGTTTGACATTGATAAAAATAACGACAATAAATAAATAATATTATAATTATTATAACTCAACAAGAAGGGGGATCGAATATATATTCGATCAAATGTGTCACGCCGTAAAACGAAAAACTCGAAGGTGGCCAGTTGCGCACTTCTATAAATTGATTGAAGCAAGTGGAATGGCTGCGATTAATTTGACGTTGGAATAAGTCATGCTGAATATAAAGCGAGTAAGCCTAAGGGGTCTGAAGAAAACAAACACCTCCGCTATAAAAGACGCCTTGCAAATTGCATCAATAAGTGTGGTTAGTCCAATTGCAGTACCTCCGACGCCAACTCATGTTCGTTGATGATGCATCCATTGCCCATCTCGAAAAGGACATGCTTCGAAACAATCCTGTAATACATGCGGACGAAATGTATGCCAAGAGCATTCTAGGAAAACAATTATTTGCTCCGCTTGCGGTCAGGCAACTTTAAAAAGTGTAAATAGTATTTCTATAACTAGAAATATTTTTACATTATATGATTAGTAGTCAATAAAATGTTTTGAATAATGATAAGAAAGAATAGAAATACATATAACATACCAAATGAAGAGATGTGATTTTAATATTTGATGTGACTATAAGTCACACCTTGGCAGTTTACGTCAGTGGAAGAGCTTGGCAGGAATAGGGTTAAAGCAAAGAATATGTAATAATATAGAAGACGCATGACTCAAAATTTCAAATTTTTCAAAACAGATGCGGTCGGTCGCAGGCAGCGGGTGTAGCAAAATGAGTGAAAACAGCTTCACTACTCGCGAAGTTACTCTCTTTGCCATGCTTCGGTCTTCTCAGCGCTCGTAACAAAGCAAAATTGAATGATCTCGTAATGAGTGATGGGTACGGAAGATCTTTTTAATGAGTATGAAGGGAGCGGAAGATCGACTTTGCTTCTGTTATTTTGCACTAACAATGCAAGCAAATATGCGTAAGAAGAGATAATTGATCTAGCATTCGTATGCCACACAAAGTGTGAAAGAAAGAAACGATCAAATTGTGGAGTACAGCGGGCGATGAGAAGAACGGTGCGATGCGTCTGGATTTGTTTTAAATTTTGCATTTTAAGGTTTTTGGAAGAAATTTTGCTTTTCCTAGCCTTGTTCTGCTTCTTGTTCGATGCCAAGCTTTGTAAAGCGCTGGCATGATCTACGTTGCGAGCATAGCGTGCTGTTGAAGAATTTGTATAGGCAGAAGATTTAAGAAGAAGAATACTTTAGTCGGCATATCAACACATTGAACACGTTATACGAAGGAATCGGAAGATCGACTTTGTGTTAGTTATTTTGTACTAACAACTGAAGTGCTTCTGTCTGACGTTCTATGAATTTACCTTGTTATTGTAGTGTCCAAAACCATTATTAAAATTATTTTAAAGTCTAAAATTTTTAAAATTTTTGATTTTAGTGCTATTAAGGAAGCATTGCCTATGGGCTGGCAATAAAACGAAATCAACCCTGCATTGAACTCAATGTATCGAGTTACCAATAACACATATTGGTACAATAATTGTATTATAATTTTATATATATATAATAACAATTAACAATAACCTAATTTAATAATAAACATAATTTAAAATACTAAACAGTGTATTATGTCGGCAAAATGTTCCAAAAAACAAAATTCCTTTACTTAATAACTTAACTTACTTAAGCGAAAAAAAATCTAAATCAAAAGACCGACAGACGTAATCACCTGAATTGTTATTTCAAAGGAACTAAAAAGAAGTCATATTCCCTTGTTCCCTCAACCTCTGCTTTTATCAACAATTTCATCGTTTCATTCTCGCCTCGTTTGACATACAAGAGTCAATCGCTCAACTCTTCTTACGCATAATCATTTATGAAGAAATACAAGCGAACCCGATTTGTATTTATACAAAAACAAAGCAATGGCAATGAGAAGCAAATAGCACGAAATTGCCGCGAAGTTATCAAACAACGAGAAGATAATAGAGAGAATGCGTAGCAACACAAAAAACTACTCAATGTTGCGCAACATGGACGTACGGTTACGTCCACGGAGCAAATTTTGCTGTTCAAAAATTCGTATGAGATGCGCCTTCTATATATTGTATATTCTTTGGTTAAAGGCTTCTGGAGTCTTCGACATTTTCCAGTGCACCAAACTAACTCGTAAAAAAGAATTTTGTAAAATGTTGCACAGTTTTCTTGGTGCAACCTTTTATTTCGCCTTTTGTTTTTAGATTCTGTAACTCGTATAAAATTAAACGCTACTAATTATATTATTGAATTATTATATTTATTTAATTTTCTTGTGAACGAAGTTACAAAATTGTTTTTTAGTGTCGCTATTCTGTTGCTTAATAATAATAGTTAAAAGCACACTTTCTTACACGAGTTGAATTATTTCCTTTTTTCTTTCCCAAAAAACCCGCCTGTCATCACCTTCTTTGTGTTGTCTTTTTCCCCCCAGTGTTGCCTTTTTCTACGCCGAATTTCATCAAATCTTGCTAACACGGATGTTAAACTGAAAAAGCGGTTACCGTTTATAAGGGCGTTAGTTTATAAGGCTGTTATTCTCTTCGGCTATTTTGACATATTTCGCGAAATGGTATTCCAGCTAACGGTTCTTGGGTCACAGATTTTTTCTGTAGATTTGAAAAAATGGTAACACGTAGTAACTCATAAAGTCGTGTACATATAATTTCTTAATAGGTTTATCGTTACCCAAACTACAATTTTATTTTCTTTTTTTTTCTTAACGCCCAACCAAGCAATGTATATGCATAAAACTGACAAAAAGAGCCAAATTACGAATACACAGACTCCAATTTGTGCATAACAATAATAAAATACAAGATTGCTCGGTTAAACAAACAATTGGTTTCGTTCTGCGCATGTGCGTCGTAACGTCTTTGAGAAAGCATTAGTTACAACACAATACAGTTGAAACATGTTGGATATTACACGAAAGCTGCGATGCTATAGTATTGGAACAGGTAAGGCGCTTGCCGGAGCAGATAGGGAAACGCCCATCGTGTTGTTGTTGTTGTAGCATGTGGGGCAGATCTCAACAACAATTCATCTTCTGCTCTCCCGATTTCTGAGTTATAGCTATTCAGTGTAGATATATACCGTGGGTAACTTAAATACGTTTTATTTATGTAAAGTAAGATTTTGTCGAAAAACGCATCGTTTTGGGGAAACGCGATTTTAATATTTTTAGTAATCTTTTTCTCCCATTAATAAAGTAAAATGTGTAATTAACCCACATCATTTTGTAGAGAACGAAACTAGATGTTATTAGCTTTCTATACCTAATTTTTATCGAAATTGGTGCAGCAATTTAGGAGAAATCGCAGTTTACAAAGAACCTCAATTCACGTACACCTATACCAGAGATAATGAGATAGGACACTTCGAATTCGCTGTTTCAATACATATGCATTTTGCTGAAATTTCACTAAACCTATGACAAAAAAACGTGTGCGCTGTCCTCTCATGTGTACTTCGCCAAACAAAATCGTGTGCTTTGTCCTCTCATGTGTACTTCGCCGCAGTATCGCTTGCACGCATGCAATATTGATTTTAATTGGTGTTTTTTCGAAACGTCAAAAATATATTTAAGAAATTAAAATTTTGTTTATGGTCACATTATATACATGAGATATCTACGAGTTCCTTATAATTATAATAAATGTATACTTTCAGATTACATAGTATTTGTTGATTTATTTCACATATTTAATTGGTATAAAGTAGGCGTTGTGCTAATTTTTGGCTGTCAGTGCATAGTTGTTCGAATTTTCACAAAAAAAATTAATATTAATAACTCCAGAATGGTCACATTTATATTTTTTCATTTGTTTTCTAATATTTGTGCAAATTAAGTATTGTTATACATCGTTAGATGCACTTGTGGGGTCAAACATCCGTTGGCACCTACCATTTTAGGTTTGGGAAACTTCACCACCTTTGTTTATATATGGTGAAATTTATATTTTAAAAACCAATGGCCTTGTCTATACGCAGTATCTTTTGAAACGGTTTCACTCAGTTCGTGTGAGAGAGATGAGTAAGAAAGAGAAAAGTCTACACTGGTATCGAGTGTAAAGAATTTTTGAAACGAAAATAGACCCTGGTTCTCAGTTTCTTTGCACGCACACCAGTTGTCAAACGAAAGAAAAGCAACGTAGTTTGCCGAAAGCGTGTTCATATTTTCTCTCACTCTGGCCAACATTTGGATATTTAGTAAATTTCACAAACACTTTGGCATCACATGTTTACGACTTTTGAAACCAAATGAGAAACCAGTGTGTGTAGCCACCAGTGGTATCAATATACCAGTAGTGAAACCGTTTCAAAAGATACTGCGTCTAGCCAAGCTGATTTCATAACTAAATGAGTATGTGGTGAAACATGAAACAGCTGATTTTTTCAACATACAGAAAGACAGAAAACAAGAACAAAAACATGGTAGCGCTCACGTATAGTGTACATGAATTCAACAGCTCATAAAAAATAGACGTCAAACCGATTTTTGAAGCGGCGAATTCGAAGTGTCCTATCTCATTATCTCAGACCTATACCTCACTTTGCGTCGGGGTTACGTTCCAAAAAAACACGACGCAAATTGAAAGAACGCAAAGTGAATTAAGATTTTCTATAGCAAACCATGTAAAGATCGAAGATAGGTTCCAGGGTTACGAAAATACTACTTTTTAAAAAGAAAATTGAACAAAGTAAACATTAAAAAAACAAAAATAATATAACTCTGCCAATAAATAAATTGGAAAAATATTTACCTTTTTTGTAATCAGAAACAACCCGTAAAAATTTATAGAAATTAATTATTCTCTTTTTTAAAAAGCACAAACACTAATTGCGTTGATTTTCTGTTAGAAGAGGAATCCCCGAGTTTTGATGGCATGGCGCAATTAGAAACAAAAGTGGAGCCATCTGGTAGAAAACAAGAAAAAAATTAAAGACTCGAACTCAAAACAACGCAACCTCGCAAACCTAATGACGCACAGTGAAAATTAGTACTAATTAAGCAGCGACGCAACTTCGAAAAAAACGCAAAACGAAACGACGCAAAGCGAGGTATTGGTGTACTATTATACTTTCTTCTCTGGTATATATATATATAATGTATTATTATATTAACCCACATAATTTTGCCAATAAGAAAGTACAGGGTCTTAGCTTTCGACGTATGTTCTTTTCATCGGCATCAGATGAGGATCTTAGGAGAAAACGAATTTTTAAAATCACAATCGCGTATGTATGAAAGCACTTTTTTCAGTTTTACTTTAGAAAATCGTTAGTCTAATTTTTCGCTTAAATTTCATTTACACTAGAATTATTTTATATACATATGTATGTATGGCTAACGCCGGCTACGCAGTAAAATAGTATTTTTAGGCCAATTATTTGGTGCCTCAATTTAAATAAAAATTTTGCACTGGTATGATCGCTCAAAAATATAGGGTTCTCCAATAAGAGGTGTAATTTTGAATAGCCCGCTATTTCGGTAGCTGTCACTTTTGAAGCTGTTATTTTAGACATTTGACAAGTAGAAACTACGCCATTACTAAAAATGGAACGATACACGCTGCAACAATGCATTGAAATTTCAACATATATAACACATACGTGGAATGCACTACTCACATGTGCTGCCCATTCCACCATGTGCTACGGAGTATGCTCCCTCATAGAGACAGCAATAAAATTAAGATAATAAATAGGGTTTTCCAATAAGAGGTGTAATTTTGATATTCAAAGAAAAATGCCATTTTTTGAGATAAATTATCGCATGTTTATTTCGTAATACAGAGGAAGGTATGCCGTTAATAATGAAAAACAACATCAGCCAAATGGCCACCAAACTTTTCCCGTAAAAGATCAATGGTTTCGTTGCTTGTGTGGCACGTAGCGCCATCTTGTTGAAATTTCAATGCGTTGTTGCAGCGTGTATCGTTCCATTTAGTAGTTGGCATTAGTAATGGCGTAGTTTCTACTTGTCAAATGTCAAAAATAACAGCTTCAAAAGTGACAGCTACCGAAATAGCGGGCTATTCAAAATTACACCTCTTATTGGAGCTCCCTATAGTACTTACCAAAGACTACAAGACTGGAAGCTCCTCTTATTTCGTGAGAGAGCTCAAAAAAATGTCCGTCCGCGTGTTCACATACAGTGTATGTGAATTTTATGGTGAAATTGTCGACTTGTTACAAGCTAAAACAGGCTATCACAAAGCATGATATCTGAAAAGGTAAACCGTTTTGCTTTGTTACCACACCACCACAAAATGATGGGGTGAGTTAGTGGCAGGGATACCAATGACACAACTTTATTACTAATTATTTTTTTGGTTTTTAAGTAAACATTAATAGAAAAACTACTTTCCATTTATAAGTTCTCGAGGTTTTGACGATTTCTAAGCTGTTTGGAAATAACACAAATAAATTTACAATTCATATATTTAAATTAAAATTAATTAAACATAAACAAATTCTCAATTCATGCATTTAAAATTAAATTCGTTTAAATTAAAGACCAAAAGAACTAAAATCACAATTCAGTAAATATTAAACTAAATCACAGATCAATATTCAACAAAACATGTTGAATACGTTGGCATCTCTTTCGGCTAAAAATACGCGTGGTAGGTTGAAAACAGCTGACTAAATTTGTGAAATGAGTAATTTTTATGAATTTTAACTTCGTTTTACTTGCAAAATATTCAATATTGTGCAATTATAAGACTTAAAAAAGGTTTCATGTACATTTCTAGAAGCGTGCGTTGCTTTTAAAACTGGCTCCTTGGTCTTTTTTACGTATTTGAAAGATACGATATTATTATATTATATATTACGATTTGATATTTTTTACGTATTTTTACGTATTTTTACGTATTTGAAGAACAAGAGTTGCATTCCTCTCTCAAAATATTTTGTAAACAAATTCCCGGACTGTCAAAATTTGTTCCCGAACTGTCAAAATTACATGCGTTTTGTTTTTGTAATCTACACACCCAAGCCTGATTTCACCAACACATTCAAAGCGAAAAAAGAGTTTCCAGTCTTGTAGTCTTTGGTACTTACGAGCAGAGCTTAAGAGCAACGAGTATGTATCATAAAGAGATTACAGAGGCGAATTCAACGCAGAGAACTTTTCAACATTAGCTACATCGATCAGGAACATACCGATTGGTTGGACTCGAAGAGCGTTTGATAATGTTTGATGCTTATAATGTTGTTGAATTCTTTATGATGTGATTATGTGTATGTGATTATGTGTAAGAAGAGTTAATCAATCGAGCACTCGTATGCCAGATAAAGTGTGAAAGAAAGAATCGATAAATTTTTTGTGTTCAGCGGCGTTGAGAAGAACGGTGCAATTCGTCTTCGTTTTGTTCTTTCACAATAACAAAACATGTACAGCCGTCCGTCCACCAAGCAATGTTGCTAATGTTGAAAAGTTCTCTGCGTTGAATTCGCCTTTATAATCTCTTTATGATACATATTCGTTGCTCCGAACACGAAAACTCGGTCTAGCGTACACCGAGCACACCGCTGTTGCTTAGTTTCAATATTCATAAAAGTATTGAAAAATGGAGTAAAAGCTATGAATTGTAGCAAATTTACATAGTAAAAAAGCAAGTCTGTGTTATGTGTTCATTTGCAATAATTTCTTGCTTTCAATTGCAGTGGTTGTGATTATTGGTCGTGCATATAAGATGTAAGTGATTCGCACATTATATTTTATTTTAAGTTAATTTTATTTCGCGTATTTTATTTTCAGTACTGTTTCCATATAAAATGTCTTTTTTTGGGAACCTGGCACAACAGAGGCATTCATAAATTTGCTTAAAGAAAATTAGTGCTTCTGGGACATCAAAAATCGCCAATATGTGAACCGTAATGCACGCCAAAAAAGTTTGGTGAATATAATATTGCAGTTGAATGCCATCAATTATGATATCGATATAAAAATTGTGAGAAAAAAGATTGAGATACTTAGATGGCAGTACAGGGAACAAGTACAAGCTACTGAAAGTTGTAAGAAAAGTGGAGTCCGACATAAAAGCACCAAAACTTTGGTTTATTAAATTTTTTGCACAGTCAAATTTATAGGTATGTACTAGAGAGCTGCACAAGATGTCTTGAAACGCGCATCAACCCACAACAAAAATTTCAAGCCTTGCACTGCCTGCTTATTTTGCTGTCGAATCAAGACATTGACTGCCGAAAGCGTGCTGATAACAAAACACAACAAAGGCAATACTATTTATTGCCATTCGTTGCTTTTTTGAACGAAAAGGCAATGCATAGCAATGCATGACAATTGCTATGACAATTCATAACGCATGGCAATGTAAGGAACGAATGACGCTAAACTCAAACGAAGACTCATGCACAAGAATGAGATAGGTTCATATCATTGCGCATCGTTGCCGACATCATAGCAGTATTGCTCTTTTCAATGTCTTGTTGCCTTCCTCACTATTGCCTTTTCTGCTTACAATTCAAGCTATGTTGCCTTCACAGAAAAGCAAGGCAGTCACGGCTTGTTCGGGTAGTTGCCTTGAAGTGTTCGTGTCAAATCGTTCATTTGTATACGACAGTGCACTGCAAGGCAACACTGTGGCATGGTGCCTTTAGCAATTCAAGACATCTTGTGCAGCTCTCTAGTATGTACTATTAGGTGTTAAAGTGTAAAAGTGTTTTAATTCTGTTTCAGGACACATTATTGACGGAAGCCTCCTCGGCCGGCCATGAGGACATCGAAAATACATCACCATCTGTAAGTAATGAGACACATTAACCCCCTTATTCAGAGAGTCACTTTTAGCTGTCGTCGTCGTCTAAAACAACTGTTTGTCGCCTTTTTCTATTCACAGAGACGACGAGGTGTCGTAGCTAAGCTGGTGTCGTGTCTTACGTAGTTTGAGGTGAGCAAAAACCTATTCACAGAGACGACAACCAACGACATGAGCTGTCAAATATGACGACAGCATCTTAGGTGTCGTCTCTTGCTAAAATGAAATTTTTATGAGTTTTTTATGTTATATTTATATTTTTATTGTATTATAAAATAAATAAATATTTATTATATAATGTTATTTTAAAAACTGTTTTTTTCTGGAGAAAATAGCTATATTTTCGCGAAGAAAAATTTTTCTTTTCTACTTCGTTTCTTTTCGATTTATACTTTGCTAAAACATCGTTTCTTACCGTTATTTTCTTGTGATCCTTGAAACATCCTTGAACAATACACACAAAGTATAGAATTGTGAATATGGATAAATAGTATGGATATTAAAGAAAAGGTAAAATAATAAAGTTTTTAAACAAATAATAAATAATTACAACAATTTTTGTTAAATACTTTATTAATTCTTAAGATATAGCGTACAATTTATGACATCGCTACAATTTGTGAAAAGTTGGTGCACGTAAAGTTTTGGTGCGTGACTTGTAATGGAATAATTTCAGAATTAGCTAGTGGTGCCCCTGTTTTTAGCTCCAACCGTATACAGGGTGAAAAGGAATGGGAGCGGCCTGTTACACTCCAACGGCTCTCCCGTTAGTAGCTTAAATGAATGGATAAGGTAATTAGTTTAACATTTTAATTGTCACATGTGCACTTCCTTACATATGTTACAATTATAGATATGAAGAGATTTCAAATCACGATCCAAAATGAAGCTGGGACAAGTTCATGCGGATATTGCGGCGATATGAGGTGGCCCCAGTAGATCTAAATCCAGATTTCAAAATTATACATTCACTAAAAGACAGGCACTTGATAAACATAACTTAAAATGTTGCACATTGTAATTGTTTAGAATTTGCGATTGTTTACAATTCTACAATGTTGCATATTTCCAACAGAAAAACCAATGTTAATATATTTTGGTGTAACTTAAATGACGAAAATACAACAGAAAAACAAAATAAATGTTTCTCTCATAAACTCCTAAGGTTATTCTTTATTTTTACTACATTTATAAATCTAATTTCGCGAAAAAAATCTATTTTTTAAGAATTTTATTATTTCAACATAAACACCACAGTAAAATTTTTGTATTGTAACGCTAAAAATTCCAGCTAGTACACAAACCAACTGTCATATATGAGCGCAACGTAAGAGCTAGTCACCTTTCAAAAAGTGACTCTGTGAATACGACGTCTTCCACTCGGGTGACTTTTTGACGACGACGTCCGACTCACTCCAAGTGACTCTCTGAATAAGGGGTTGTATTTATACCCGCCTGTGATTAAAGGTGATTATTAGGTAGCTTATGGAGAACTTTAGGGACGGAAAAAAATTTATACTTAATACCGTACTTACCAAAAAAATATTGGGATCAAAAATTTTTTTTCGGAATTTTTATTACAAATTTTAATTTGGCTTTCAAACTCAATAAGCGAAAGTGATCCAGATATCAGCGTTATTTTTTAATATTTTTTTTCCGATGTTAAGTCGGAATTTTAGAAAATGGCCCTCCCGCCTAAACGGGGGAAAATGCACCCCCTTCCATACGATTTTATTTTATCTCGACCCAACCTACCCGTCCTAGCTTTTGGCGCACCTTAAGCTATACACCCTGTATAACTAGAACTATGAATATGTCTGGATATATGAATAACTGGATATATGAATATACAGGGTGTTTCGCATAAGAGGGGACAGAAGATCAGGGCGTGTAGGTTGGGTCGAGACAAGAAAAAAATCGTATGGGAGGGGGGGTCAATTTCCCCCCGTTTAGACGGGAGGGGCCATTTCATAAAAATCCGACTTAACATCGGAAAAAAAATATTAAAAAATAATGGTTAGATCCAGATAACTTTTGCTTGCTGATTTTCAAAGCCAAATATCCGCTTCTTAATATCCGTTCCAAATTAGGTTCCTATGTCAAACAGTGTTTGAGAAAATAAGTGTCAAAGTTAAAATTTGGAAAAAAATTCCGAAAAAAAATTTTTGGTCGCCATTTTTTTTTAAAATTACGGTATTAAGTATAAATTTTTTTTTAAGTAAAAATTGTCTAATCAATTCTAAAGAGAATGCTTCAAACCGGAAGGATCTATGTTTTGTAATTTCCGAGAAAAGTAAAAATTAAAAAAGTAGATTTGAAGAGAATGCTTCAAACCGGAAGGATCTATGTTTTGTAGTTTCCGAGAAAAGTGAAAATTACGATCTAAACTCCTTCCCCAGAGCAGTATTTTTCATATTTTTGCACCAGTAATAAAACACAAGTAGCCAAAAAATTGGTATTTGAAAGGAAGGTATGCTTCGTAATTTTCACTTTTCTCGGAAACTACAAAACACAGATCCTTCCGGTTTGAAGCATTCTCTTTAGAATTGACTAGAGAATTTTATGGTCGGAAAAAAATTTATACTTAATACCGTAATTTTAAAAAAAAAATGGCGACCAAAAATTTTTTTCGGAATTTTTTTTCCAAATTTTAACTTTGACACTTATTTTCTCAAAAACTGTTTAACATAGGATCCTAATTTAAAGAGGATATTAAGAAGTGGATATTTGTGGATAATATTTATCTGGATCTAACCATTATTTTTTAATATTTTTTTTTCCGATGTTAAGTCGGATTTGTATAAAATGGCCCCTCCCGTCTAAACGGCGGGAAATTGACCCCCCCTCCCATACGATTTTTTTCTTGTCTCGACCCAACCTACACGCCCTGATCTTCTGTCCCCTCTTATGCGAAACACCCTGTATATGTGACAAAAACAAATAAAATAAAATAAAATCATGGGAGATCAGTTCAAAACTCAAAAATCAATTCAAAAATATATATAAATATAGATAAAATAAATGTAATATATAAATCTAAAATAAAATAAATATAAATAAGGACTGCGAGTGAAAAATTGTCACCTACAGTGACACATATTCGTATAAACGCACTCTTAATTTTCATTTTGCTACCTTCTCTCTCTTTTATCAATGCATTACTCAAAACAAATTCCAACTCATATTGTTTACTAAACTAATAGAAATTGGTGTTGAGTGCAAAAAACTATTTTCGTTGTTGTTGTTATATATAAATCATTGAAGTTTAAATATTTTACTAAAAACAAGTACATATTCGTTTAAACGCGTCAACTTAATTTTCATTACTAACATATTTATTTAACATTCAATAATTAATTGGTCCACCATTTTTATTTATGGCTTCAAAAATACGATTTGGCATCGACTTCACTAAATTTTGGAGCAACTGACGATCCAAATCTTCCCAAGCTTCCTTAATGGCCAACTTGAGCTCTAGCACAGTTTTTTACAGGTGTCCTTGGGCTTTTTGTCCATAGATTTTTCGTGACATGCACCCCCAAAGGTTCTCCACCGGATTCAAATCGGGACTGCATGCAGGCCATTTCATAAGTGGGATGTTGTGCTCTTCAAACCATTTCAATGACTCTTTAGAAACGTGAATGGCAGCGTTATCCTGCTGAAAAATGCTGTCTTCATCCATTTTATAATCCATAAATGAAATGAGAGCATCATCCAACAATTCCGTGCATATTTTTCCGTGTATATTTTATTGCACAAAGCAAATATTTGCTTTACCTCTCGAAAAACTGCCGCCCACACCATAACGCTGCCACCACCAAAGTTTCTTTTTGACATACGTACCTTTTTGTTACGCAAATCATGCCAATAACAACTGTAAGAGTCTGGGCCATCTAAGTTGAATTTCTTTTCGTCGGAAAACACAACATTGCCCCACTCAGTTGACCACTGCATGTGTTTTTGGGCGAAGTCAAGGCGCGCTTTTTTGTGATGCGGCTTCAACACAGGCTTGCTCTCCGATTTTTTCCATTTAACAATATCTGAGTTACGTAAAATGTGTGCAATGTGCCTCATTGTCACTGGAAAATCTAATTTCTCTTTTATTTGAGTTGAGTTAAAAAAATTTGTGGTGGCTTCCTTTCTAATCTGATTTATTTGGCGAATACTCAGTTTTCGATTGCCTTTCGTGGGTTTTTTTTACACCATAATTTTCATCGTTTTTTAAAAAAGAGCGCACAACTGCTTCTGATCTTCCAATTCTCCGCCCAATTTTCCGATTTGAATAACCCTCTTTATGGTACAGGTTGATTTGGACTTTTTCTGTGTCATTGAGGTATTTTCCCTTTGGCATTTTGATAAAATCTTAAAAACATATCGTTAAAAAAATAATTTTACATTTAAATTAAAGAAAACTTACCAATTGTCAATTAAATGCAAGCAAATACTTATTTCTTTAAACCACTAATATGTTTTCGACGTCCTTGTTCAGGTGCGTTTAAACGAATATGTGTTGTTTTTAGTAAAATATTTAAACTTCAATGATTTATATATAACAACAACAACGAAAATAGTTTTTTGCACTCAATACCAATTTCTATTAGTTTAGTAAACAATATGAGTTGGAATTTGTTTTGAGTAATGCATTGATAAAAGAGAGAGAAGGTAGCAAAATGAAAATTAAGAGTGCGTTTATACGAATATGTGTCACTGTACATTTTATCCAATAAATTTTTTTTAAATGCCTTAATCTGAAAAATTGTTTTGTAGTAGGCTTTGAAATGAATGTCAGAAAAGTGCTGCTTTCAAATTTTTTCGTTAAATGCATATATTCATTTAAAAATGGCAAGCGAATTGGAAGTACGAAAAACTATTGTGAAAAGTTTTCAAAACCAACCTCACTGGACATTCAAAAAAATTTCTCTTGAGTTAAAAGTAAGCCGGAAAACTGTCGAGAGTATTAAAAAAACTTTAAGGAAGATTTGGTCGTCACTCGGAAATTAGGTTGCGGCAGAAAAAAGGGCATTGATAACCAGAAGAAGAAAAACAAAATCGTCACCATTTTGCAGAAGAACCCCAACATTTCGCGAAGACAACTGGCGCAGAAGATGAGGTGTTCTGAGTTTATGTTCGCCTGAAGACGTTCAAAGTGCAAAAACTTCCAGACAGAAATGCTGTGAAGAACACCGATGCAAAACAGCGTGCCAGAAAATTAAAATAAAGTTTTTTTTGAAAAATTCGATTTCTGCAACATGGACGATGAGACGTATGTTTTAGCCGACTTTTCGCAGCTTCCAGGCCAGGAATCTTACACTGCAGACTCGCGAGGGAATGTGGACGAAAAATGTAAGTCAAAAAGGCAGTCAACATTTTCTCGTAAGTTCTTGGTTTGGCAAACAATCTGCAGTTGTGGTGAAAGAATCAAGTCGTTTGTATGCACGGGAACAATAAACATATATATTAAGGAATGCTTGGAAAAACGATTAAAGCGTTTCCTAAGACAGCATGAGGCTTCCAGTTTCTTTTGGCCTGGCCTAGCCTCTTGTCATTACAGCAAAGTATCCTAGGAGTGGTACTCAAATAATAATGTGCTTTTGGTGCTCCGAGAAGCAAATCCGTACTTACAAAAAGCAAGTGTCCAGAGGTCAGACCAATTGAAAGATACTTGGCTTTGGTCAAAAGAGAAATCAAGGCAATAAAGAAAATAGCCAAGGATGCTAAAGATTTTCGGAGCAAGTGGTGTTCAGCAGCTCGAAAAGTATTGGATAATACCATAAAATCCTTGATGGAAGGGGTGCCAGAAAAGTTAAAAAGATTTCTAAAATAAAAATAATAAAAAAAGTGTAAATATATACAAAAAAGCTTAATAAAAAAACGGTTAAAGAATGGTTTGCGTTTTTAAAATCGGACTACTAGTTCAGGAGAGTTTTTTAAATTTTGTAATGGACAATTTTTTCAAACGCAGTCCTTATAAATATAAAAATAGATACTATATGATAAATACTATATAAGTAAATACTATATGGATAAATAAATATAATGAAATTAATTAAATAATAGCAATTATAAGACACCGAATTCTATAAAAGAACTCATTTGCTGGACCTTCTAATAACGGAAAAACTGAGTTTAATATAGACGAATTGACTTAAGTTTATTAAAATACAAACTTTATACAAATTTTGAGACTGTTTTAAAGCAAAAACCAACTCCATAATGATATTCGATGACGTAGCTTGTGAGAAGCAAAACAACATTCGAGAGTACTTTTGTATGGACAGACACAAATCTAGTGATTGTTTTTTCTCATACCAAACATATAAATAAATTCGCAAGCGTTTGTGTTTAAGCCAGATGATATGAATATGAATCACATATACAATGATCTTGTTGGAAGAGATATGGCTTATGCAAAACTTTATAAATATATATATGCGGAGAATGTTAGAAAGATAAATATGGATTTTTTTTAATATTGGATTTTTGTAATAAGGAATTTGATATATACATACATTCACTAATATTATGGCTGGTTACCACTATATGAATATTAGTATGATAACTTTCAACTGAATACATTTGATATACCTGATCAAACGCTTTTCAAAAGCTGTTCAAAAGTAGTTCAAAAGCTGTTCAAAGCTGTTCAAAAGCTTTTCAAAGGTGTTCAAAAGCTGATCGAAACGTAATCAAGAGCTGATCAAAAGCTTATATGCATACCTGTTCTGAGATATGTATGTTGTTACTATCGCTAGAATGGATGGGAAAATATTAAAAGATCTAATAAAAACTAGACACAGATTTAAGAATAAACACAAAACAGAAATTTAAGAATAAACACAAAACAGAAATTTAAGAATATCAAATTAGGAAAAGCAGATTTAGATAATCAATTAGAAAAGACATTAGCCCCATCACAAAACTTCTAAAAATTCAACTCTAATACACTCAACTTCACTCTAATACAAATTATAATAAGGAAAAGCATAACAAAAATAGTAAGGTACCACTAAAAGTAAAAACAAGTACTCCAGCTAAAGCACGAAAAGTAGATTTTTCAAACGAAACTGTTATAAATAGTAATAGTAAAATCAACGATCATGACGACGACTTTTCCTCCCAAAGAGAATATGCAGAAGATACAGTGAATAAATTAACTGAAACAAAGTTATTCTCTGAACTCGATACTGCAATAAAAAAATCTATTGAATCAATGGTCTATTCCGAATTAAAACAACAGTATCAGTTGGATACCACATATGGACTATACAAAGGATCTAATGGTAAATGGCGAATCGGTAATAGCCTTTTTACATTATGCGATGATAAAATAATAATATCCGATAATAGTTCGAACATTATACCTGTATTGCTTCAATTGTTATTAGAAGCATCAAGTTATAATAAAGCAGACTATCTTACAAAATGATTTTACATAAATACTAGTGCTCACAAACATAATTTTAATAGAAATGAACAAGTAACGGAAACTAAGGGCTTTCAAATACAACAACATTATAAAGTCATTATGCAGAGATATATCGCCAGTGACTAATTCATAAAACTCGCTTTATTGTCATCACAATTATGTTATTAATTTTTCAAACTCAAATATGATATGTATTTGTGATTGTTATAGGTGGGAGATTTTCTTTGAGCAATACTCTTATGATATAGACACATACACGACTGAATCTGAACTGTGATCGATCAACCTGACTAACCGATCATCTGATCAACCGAGCCGTCATCATATTTTTCAAAAAATTTAGAGAATCCTGGCCAAAACTCTAAAAGCACATTTACATAACTGGTAGCAATGAGGTTCCGTAATGATGTCCGTTCTAGCATTCTTGGATTTCTTGAATACCACCTTCCTGCGCGGAAACAAGAGCAAGATAATTACCGAGAATTATTGGAATTAAGGACGATCTTCCTTGTCGGCATGCCAAAGATTGGGATATCGTTTCGTATACCAGGATCTGTAAGTCATGATAGGTGTATGTTCCAAGATCAATATCAATTATCTCATAGGGAGAAGAACTTTTTGAAAAGAATCTGGTGAGATTCTGGTTTCTCTCACCAGAAGCAATTAAAGCACCTTATTATGATTTTCTAATCATGCGTGAACTAATAAATTATCAGGATATTGATCCAGAAATTAGTAACGCTGCTGCGAAAAAATTGTTTAATCATTTCTGGTATTTAGTTCCCGAAACTAGCTCTAGACTTATTAGATGACAATGTTCTAACAGCGATTAAGACAAACCGCGCAAATATATTAAGACAAATGTGGCTCAAATTATTCTGGAAGCAGACAAAGGTGAAGAAGAGGAGAAAGGTAAAAATCAGCTGATAAGCAAAATGATTTTTGATCCTATAGAATGTGAGGTCGGCCCCATTTAGAGTAATTCGTGAACACCACCTCGTGAGTAGGTGGATTCGCTACTGGGACGTCTCGGTTTGCTGTCTCCTTCGACGATGCTGGATTCAGTTTTTTTTTCTGAATGAAGTTCGGATCTAGCCATGTTGCGGTATCCGCTTCGCTTATCGTTTGTCTTGAATGGGAGCGAGAAGTCGATGGTTGAGTGGTGGTCGCTGCAACAACATATTTTCCTGCTCTCTGTTGGGGGACTTCGAGGAACTACTCAGAATTATGAAAAAGATTAGTTACTTTTTAGTTTTCCTACAGTAGTGCTTTTGAATCAAATAGTGGCCGAACTAAAAAAACACAAATGAGGCGTGCACCAATAACATTGACGCTTTAAGTAATTAAAACAAACCACCAATCGTCTTCATTTAACGAATCAATGAAAATATGTGGTCGGTGACGAAATTATTTTATGCTTGAATTCTAATTTCGACAGAAATCCGAATCAAAGAGGAGCATCGCGAAACGTGAAATACGGTTTAACAAACCACATGAAATACCGAAAAAATCTCTGAGATCAAAGAACCGATCAGTACCGATGAGTCATATCTGCGAGTCGTCAAGTGCGCGTGGCAGGGTAACCATGTAACATAAAGACCGGTAGCATAGGTTAGAAGATCCTTAACCAGAAACTCTGAGAACAAACTTCGCGAAGTGAGACAACCCCCTCCCCCTGTCGCAATCTTGTTTAATAAGGCCACTAAGCATTTGAAGTCTAAAGTAAAGGAACACAAAAACGTACTACTACAATAAGCAACAAAAACATCACGCGAATCTTATTTGGAAAATTGCATAAAAAACTAAATGTATTAATGTTAAACTAAGAAACTATGGATAGAACTGTCAAACATAATATAAAACGAAACTAAAGAGTTGAAATTGAAAATATAAAACATTGAATAAGCAGAAGAATTTAAATTGAATTGCAGATGAAGTTTAAGTTAATCGAAGTTAATTGAACATTTTCTTGAGTTTTTAATCAATATTGATGAACAATTAGAATGCAAAAATAAAGTTTTTTTTATTTTGGTTACTTTCCACAATATCATTGCATCTTTTTCGTTTGTTGTTTTGTTTTTATACCCTACACACGAAGTGATGAGGGTATATTCACTTACTGCTTCCGTTTGTAACGCATTAAAGGAGGCGATTTAGCCATGTCCGTCCGTCTGTCTGTCTGTCTGTGGAAATCACGATTACAAGAGATATCTTCATCAAACTCGGCACGAATATTGTCTATCATTAGAAACTCGTCGGTATTGAAAATGGGCAAAATCGGACCATTACCACGCCTACTTTTTATAGTGAATATAAATTCATCCATGCTTATAGCTCAAATTCTCAGCTTGTAGAACGAATTTGGGGTTGAAATTTTGTCCAGAAGTCCACCAAGTAAATTAGACCATTGCCACGCCTAATTTTTAAGTAAACGTGTGTAGGGTATATGAACTTCGGCCACGCCGAAGTTAACACTCTTTCTGGTTTGGCTTTCAGTTTACTTTGTTGTATTCTCTAAGGGTGGTCTTCTTCTTTTTCAGTTGTCCTCGGGACAACCAGAAAAACTCCTTGTTGTTGTTTAGTATTCAATTTCCCTTGTATTTTATTTAGTATATCTTTTTTATTCACCAAAACACTAATTCTGTTCTTAGCACTAATTTTTAATCCTAACTCGCGACTTTATACGCGAGTAGACGAGACGACGACCTCGTCGTTCTGATATAATTTTAAGACTTGGTTTCACGTTGGCTCGGTTGACGCACCCGTCGACCGAACCAAAGTGGGTCGGTGTTGGCGCGTGTCGCAATTTCCATTATTTCGCGATTTTTGTATTTCGCAATATTAATATCGGCAGAATTAAATTGTTCCCAATTTAATTTGCTTTTGGTTCTTTTATTTTTCCAAGCCAAGCGTTTTTATGGTTTGGAAGCTTGCTACCGAACGCTAGCTTCCACGATCCATTCCAATACAAAACGCTCTGGTTGCTGACTTGACTTGCCAAAGCTTGACTAAAGCTTCTGGCTACCAAGCAAAATTCTGTGGTTGCTGGTTTGGCTTTCGAATTTATAAAATAGAAAGCTTGACTGGAAATTGCGATCGCGACATACAATATCCCTCCACCCTAGGGGAAGAAAAATTTAGTATCGTATAAAACGGTATTAAATTTTTCTTGTACATTTATGATTGGGTTTTGGTGGCTTATGTGTCTCTGTTCTTTCTATATTATGTAATAGTACTTCATGTAATGTATGTATGTAATAATATGTGTTTGGCGTTTTATATGCAAATTTATAATATACTATATAAAATAATTAACATACAATAAATATATAAAATAAAATAATATAATTAAAATGAAATAAAATTTTGTTGTTGACGTCGATGCCGATCTTGCCGTCCCATCCACTACAGTTTTTGAGAAAATAAGTGTCAATGTTAAAATTTGGAAAAAAAATTCGGAAAAATTTTTGGTCGCCATTTTTTTTAAAAATTACGGTATTAAGTATAAATTTTTTTCCGACCATAAAATTCAATTCTAATCAATTCTAAAGAGAATGCTTCAAACCGGAAGGATCTATGTTTTGTAGTTTCCGAGAAAAGTGAAAATTACGAAGCATACTTTCCTTTCAAATACCAATTTTTGGCTACTTGTGTTTTATTACTGGTGTAAAAATATGAAAAATATTGCTCTGGGGAAGGAGTTTAGAGCGTTTAAATTTGACACTTATTTTCTCAAAAACTGTTTGACATAGGAACCTAATTTCAAAAGGATATTAAGAAGCGGATATTTGGCTTTGAAAATCGGGAAGCAAAAGTTATCTAGGTCAAACCAATTTTTTTAATATTTTTTTTTTATGTTAAGTCGGATTTTTATAAAATGGCCCCTCCCGTTTAAACGGGGGAAAATTGACCCCCCTCCCATACGATTTTTTTCTTTTCTCGACCCAACCTATACGCCCTGATCTTCTGTCCCCTTTTATGCGAAACACCCTGTATAACTTAAGTAAGTTATTGTGGAATGGCTTTTCTTTTCCCTTAATATTTAAAGGTGTAGTAATTTGACTTTTAATCCCTACTACTTTATATGGCCCTATTCATATAGGAGAAAACTTATTTTTCCTGGTTTGATTTTTTATTAGTACACTATCTCCTATCTTAAATTCTACTAAATTTAGTTTGTTATCGTACTGCCTTTTAGTTACCTGTTTTGCTAAATCCTGATTCTTTCTCACTATTACATGAGCTCTTTGTATCTGAAATTTTAATACCTTGTTTGGATCTTCTGTATTATACACCGGACTACACTTTCTTTTTAAGTTAGTCATCTCTATATCGAATCCAAACAAAGTACGGAATGGTGTTTGCTTCGTCGTAATGTGGGGTGTGTGGTTGTGAACATGCATAGCAGCAGTTAACCATTGATCCCAATTCGACCCGTCTTCTTTAGCAAAACTCCGCAAATATTCCGCTAAAGGTCTGTGGCTTCTCTCTAATGAGCCATTAGCTTGCGGATGGTATGGGGTTATATGTAATTTTGTAATACCCAATAATTTACATGTGTCCGAGAACAATTTCGAAATTAAATTAGTTCCGTTATCTGTAATTAGAATTCGCGGAATTCCGTAACGCGTGATTATTTCATCATAGAAAGTCCTGGCAACAGTACTTGCTTCCGCGTCTGGGCTGTACATGCCATAAATTTTGAAAAATTATCTTGGAATGTTAAAATATATTTGTTACCGGATACGGTTTCTGGTAGAATACCTACTATAACCATGTAAACTTTGTCGAATGGCCGCATTGGTGTATCTGTTACAACCATGGGCATTTTTGTCAATCTTGAGCTTTTATTAGTTTGGCACTTCGGACAGTTTCTGATGAACTATTTTACTTGTGTTTGCATTCCTGGCCATCTAAATTGTTTCCGGATTCTTAAATACGTTTTCACTGCACCCTGATGCCCTCCCAGTGGTGAGTTGTGAAAGTCTTTGATCACTGTTTCTTTTTTTTTGTGTTCTCTAATAGAATTGTGTTTTCGCTTTGCAGGCGTCGGACTTGTACTTGTTTCATTACTCCTTTCTTTGTTCTTTTTTTCTATTTCTTTTGTTCCAGATCGGGTCGAGACTGCTGTTATTACATTCCAATTTATAGGAATTCTGCTCAACGCGTCTGCGTTTAAGTTCTTCTTTCCTGGCTTATATAGGATTTCGAAGTCGTATTCTGATAATTTATGCCTGAACCTTGCCAGTCTTGAAGTCTGGTCTTTTATGTTAGGTATTCCTTTTAAAGGTTGATGGTCTGTCACTATCTTGAATGGTCTTCCCAACAAATAAGCTCTAAAATTTTTTGTTGCCACACAATGGCTAAGAATTCCTTTTCTATAGTTGAGTAACGCTTTTCTGCGTCATTCAAGGCTCTGCTAGCGAAGGCTATCGGCCTATCTTCGCCTATTTTACCCTGAGAAAGTACCTGTGCCTAACGCTTCGTTACTTGCATCAGTAGTTAGTATGAATTCTTTTCCAAAATCCGGATATGCTAAAACCGGGGGTGTTATTATTGCCCTTTTCAATGATTCGAACGCTTTCTGGCATTCTTGTGTCCAAATAAAAGGCAGAGCTATCTTTGCTGTGCCCGGTATGAATTTTCTATAATAGTTTACTAGTCCTAAATATACTTGCATCTCCTTTTTATTTTTAGGCGGCGGAATGCTCTTAACGCATTCCACTTTGTTGGGGTCAGGGAGTGCGCCCTGATCTGTACATTTGTGTCCTAAATAGATAATCTCTCTTCTTAGGAATCTGCACTTCCTTGTATTAAGTTTTAAATTATGTTCACGTAATTTCTGTAGTACTGAACATAACCTTTCTTCGTGTTGCTTGAGATTTCTACCGTAGATAACAATGTCATCTAAATAAACAAAACAGTCTACCCCTTGTAGACCTGTTAGGATATGCCTCATTATCCTTTGAAATGTGGCTGAGGCACCTGTTAGCCCAAATGGCATCCGATTGAATTCGAAATGCCCTAGCCCTGTACTGAATGCTGTTTTCTCCTTGTCCCTGTCATCGACAAAAACTTGGTGATATCCACTTGCCAAATCTAGCGTTGTAAAATATCTGCTATGGCCTAATTGCTCTAAGATTTCGTCAATACGAGGAATGGGGAAAACTTGTTTAATTGTAGCTTCATTTAGTTTCCTGTAATCTATTACGAGTCTCCATTTTTTCTCCCCGTCCTTGCCACTTTTCTTGGGCACTAAAAGTAACGGCGAGTTCCATGGTGATGTGCTATGTGTGATTATGCCATCATCCAGGAGCTTGTTCACTTGTTTATTTATTTCCTCCCTATGTATTTGAGGTAATCTGTATTGTTTTCTGCTTATGGGCGGCTGATCTGCGTCCGTTGGAATTTCGTGTTTTAATACGCTTGTAAACGAAAGTTCGTCTCCTAATAGGAAGACGTCATGAAATGATTTTACTACTTCCTCTATGGAATCTTTTCCTCCATATTTAAATTTTTATCTAACTCAATTTCATTGAGCAATGCATTTATTGTCCTTTTGGCATCTATTCTGCCTATGCTATTTATTGACTTAGTACTTTGTACTGTGTACTCGTCGGAATTTGTGAATTTTGGTTTAAATTCGCTGTTTATCTCGTAATCATACTCTGTTGTATTTAATATGGGAGCATAAACAGTATTATGTTTCACATTTACTAATGTGTCTGCTATATAGATTCCTGGATCTATTTCTTCTTTATGAATTACAACATTCTTAAATTTCGTACGTAGTTTCAATGGTTCTATCGTAATTGTTCTTGCATTAACTGGTATGTAATATTGTTTATTTTTCTCTTCTATCTGCTCGATAGTTTTTATCGGTAATTCTAAAATAACCTCTTTTCTTTCATTGAAGAGTGTTAAAATTTTTTCCATTGTATTTATAATGGAGTTGTTCCACAAATTATCTCTTCCTAATATGCCGTCTGCCGGAACTCCTCGTTTAAGTGACACAACGTGTAGCGTTAAACGTAAGGACTGTACCTCATTATGACATATAGTAGTTGATCCTTCTGTGGTCACACAACCTCCAAATGCTCCGCTTAAGTCTTTCCTATTCGACTTGTTTATTATAGTGCTATTTTTTATCGCACACTTCTTTAACAGGCTCGTATCTGCTCCTGTATCTACCAGTAAAATGAGTTTTCCATTTATAGCCTCTTCGCAAGGTAATTCGATGAACACGTTATTTAGCTGGGTTTGATTGCAATTAGATACTTCTGTTTCTATATTTCTATTTTTATTTGCTAACTTATTCATTGAGCACGGTGTTTCTGGATTTAAATTTTGGTTTTTCTCCTTCACCTTAATTGGTATTTCTAAATCGACGGTTTCTCCAAACGTATGATTTCTCTCTGTTACGTTCTGTTTTTTATTATTATCAGTCCCTTTTAACTTGATATTAATTTTTAAGTCTATTAAAGTTGGTAACGTTTCAACAATCGCCCCCTATATCGGACTTAGGGTTAACACTTTTTTTGTTAAAGGTAACGTATCCACAATCGGTTTGGATGTATGAATTACTGCTACTCCTTTATTTGGCCTTAAGTTACTAATATTTTTGGGGTCCCAGATTATTGGCCTGTTCTGGGCCCTTGATAGTTTCCCGGACGATTACTTTGCAACGATTCCCAATTCTTTTTTGCCTCGCAATTTTTTATCATATGTCCTGGTCTATTACACCAATGACATAACGTTTGTTTCGTTCCGCTCGGTGGGTTCATAGGAGTTTGATTTTACTGCAAGCCGTTGTATGAGGAGTAGGGTTTATTGACCTTCTTTGATTCCCGTTCTGTTGAAATTGGTTTTCATTCCAATTTGGCTGGGGTTGTTTGGGTTGTGCCAGTTTCGGTGGGACTGATTTGGTAGCCAATTTTGCTGAACTTGATTCGATTGCCAATTTTGCTGGGGTGGATTCCATTCTTGACTTCCTTGAGTTCGATAATTAGGCCCTTGATATGTGGTCTTTGTCATATTTTTCTGGTCTCCCTTTTGGTCACACCTCCAGTTTGTCTCGTGTTCATATTTTTAACACTTCTGGCAATATGGAGTGTTTTTGCGAGTTAAACAATCCTCTCTGGTATGCCCTCGCTTATTGCAAAATAAGCAAATTATTCTCTCGTTTGCTCCTTGTGGAGGATTTTGTATCCTGGTTGGTTGCCGAACAATTTTTTCTCCTGCAGCTCTGCCCTGGCTTCCCTGTTGAATTTGATCTTGATGGTTATGCATGGTGGCACGAAACTGTGAATTGATGTTAATGTTCAAGGGGTCTGTTTGGAGAGAGCTACTGTGTATGGTTTCGAGTGCCGCTACGCCCAATTCTACCATTTGTTTAATGTTTTTCTTCGTCACGTTGAGCATATAAATTCTCAATGCGGCGTCCTTCAATCCTGTTTTAAATGATTTCACTACGGCCCCTTCCAGCATACTTAACAGTGTCCTATCTCCGTCTCCGTTGTAATCCGTTCGAATTATCTCTATTGCCTGTGTTCGCAGGGCGTTTAGGCGTCTTGCAAACTGTCGTATAACCTCATTAAGTAGTTGGCTACAACTTTGGATACTCATTATGACTGTATCTAAGGTGATTTTAGGTAAATACGCCCTTTTTATTGTGAGGTAGAATTCCTCGAGGCTATTGAAGCGTTCTGACCTCACCAAATCATAGGCATCCCCATGCAACCTCTACTTAATGCAGTCTATGTAGTCCTGACTGTTGTTTGTACCTACCTCCCTTGTGGCTAATTCGCACCCTTGTATGAGTTTGTACACTTCGCCGCGTAAGTCTGGTGACTGTGTTCCCGAAAAGAGCGGTACCAGCCTATTCGTAATCTTGGCTATCTCACCTATACCCATTTTATGTATGTTATTTGTCGTCTTAATTTGTTGAAATGACCTTCCGTTGTAATCTTTCGGACTAACTGCGGACGGAGTAGCTTCCTTATAATAAAGCGTCCGATCGTGGTCTAGCAATATCTCCTGACTTAAAAATCTATTCTGTTCTTTTAACTCTTGTGTGCGTCTATTTGCTTACTCTTAAGAGCTACAGTCTTCTCTTGATTTCTGTGTAAATCCCTGGTCTAAGGTTCTATTCAACGCTTCCTCGGTTATTCCTTTTTTCTTTAATAATTCCCTTAGTTTTTCGTTCTCTCGCTCTATGTTGGTAAGTAAATCTTCCTGAAACACTTTATCTATAATAGTAAGCAATGATCGTACCTATTCTTCAATGCTTTATATTCTGATTCCCATGTATTCAAATCTTCCGTCTTATTCTCTATTATCTGTTTTAGGAATTTAAGCAATTCCTCTGCTATCGTAGCTGCTTTTTCTACACTTGAAAATTCTCTTAGGTCCCCTACTGTAGACTTTATCAATTCTAAGTTTTCCTTGTTGCCTACTGTCTCTTTCAAAGTTGCCCAAGTCCTAGATATAAATTCCCAACCCCAAGCCCAACTGGCGTTTCAGTTCCTTATGTGCTATATCTAATTCTATGTAAGATTGTTGCTGCAACGACTCGGCCATTAATTAAAGACCGTCATACCATTAAATGGTTTTCACTCTCTTAATGCGTATGTCTTGTCTATCTATAAATAATATGTTTGCACATGGCAAGAATTATAAAGTATGTGCAAATTTCACTAATTTCCCACAATTCTTAAATGTCTAAAGTTTATTGGTGCATTTAAAAAATATTGTATTGGAAAACGGCTACTTAGCGCGGCCAATTACCGTTCCATCATTTTATTAAACGTTTACTTTTTCATACTACTCGTAGTACTTTAGAACGAGAAACAATTCAATTTTTGTTATCAAGCTTCAACTTCCTTAACCGGCTTAGATTTCTTGGTCGCTTCGTTTACCGAGCGTGCTGTAAACATTCGCTGTACATCTGTTCATTAGTCTGTACCCTGAAGCTCGCTGGTGCTTTGTTTCAAGCAGAGAGGAAGCGTCAAAATTTTCGTTGCGGACGATTAACCTAGTGAGCTCGTTTGAGTTATTTCTTTATTAATTGCTTGTTATTGAAACAACGAATCTAATTTTGCATTGATTCTCCAACCAATATGAAGTCTCTAAGCGCATTACTTTAAACGTTTAACTTCTAATAATGGTTTTTAAAATATGGTGGTTAAAATGAATTACTAAATGCAATTGTTACAACATCGCTAACCGTGCAATGATGCCGACTATGTAGGTTAGAGGTCAGTAAGTGTCGCCGATCGTGACCTGAAGCGACATCTGATTGGGCTGGCGAATAATATTACATCTCATACCAGCATGGTTCCTTCCGTCTTCCGGAATTCCCGCCCCTGGCCCAAACGAACGGTACAACAAACATCGAGTTCTTGTAATTTGTAACCCCTGGTACAAAAACCTTCATCAATAGATTTTCTATCAGAACCGATTTCCTCGACAAATATCCTTTAACATGGAAAGATGAAGACAGTTGTTGTGAATGACATTGCAGAGAGAGGTGTTTGTTGGAAAGTTGGTTCAGGATTACAATAATATTCCCACAAAAGATGAAATCGGGAAACAATTTGTTTTGCAGAAGGTAGTCGAAAACCTCAAAAAGTATTCACCTGTTACTAAATCATAGCTTATTAAAAAAATAAAGCTCAATATTCGATCGTTTGAATTATATTATGAACCAAGAACAGACACAGAAGTCCGATCGCTCACCTTAGAATATACAAAACAAGGAATCTTGTGCTGAGAAGCTCCCTGGTGATAGCCGAACTAGTGAACACTCCAATGTGTAGGATTCAATGTTTCCGAACGTTTGTAGATCAACCACGTTCGTCTACAAATACGCCAACAGAGAACTGAACAGAGAATATAAGAAGTTGTAGTGTATACTAGTAAATAAATATTCGTTCACTTAATAGTAGAGTACGAAAGTAGAATAGGAAAGTGTAATTTTTTGTAACGAATCATATAATTAAAATTTAATATTAACTTGAGTTTAGTTCGAATTTTTATTTAAGCTGTAGTTGTAATATTTAGGAAAGTTTATAATAAATAATAATAAAAAAATTATAAATAAACTAGCTGATCCAACAGACGTTGTTCTGTCCAAATTTCCACAAATTTTTTTGGGATGGTTTTGCGAATTTGTGGAACACTATTGGTAATATGTAAGCAAAGTATAAATTTTTAAAAAAAGTTTTTCCTCAGTAGGTGTTGTATTTCTAGCTACCCGTAGTCCAGTGTCGTTATTTAGCGTCATTATTCCTAATATTGTTCCCGGATTTTTCACAAAATGCAGTGAGACCAATGAAGATGCAAGATTTCAGATTCCTAGGCCTAATACTTTCCGAAGTACGGTAATTTTAAGCGTTGCCACGCGTATTCGTAGTGCACCTTTGTAATGTATGACCAACCATGATGTATGACTTCAGATTCCTAGGCCTTATAGTTTCCGAATTATGGTAATTTTAAACATTGCCACGCTCATTTTAAACTCTTAGAGACGGAGATTTCACCACGACCATCTGCAGACCAGTAACGACCAGGTGCAAATATTCTAATGTACATACACTATATATTGAAAATGTTGCGATATCAGAACAACAGCTATGCAGACAAGATTCAAACAAGTTTCCATTTTGGGTGTGAAAACAAAATTTAAAAAAACTACAAATATGCTTTATTTTAATTTAATCAGGCAGGTTCCACATTTCACTTTCACCAGAAATTACACGAAATCGATTTCAATTTCACATTTGGTGTCTACCTTACTTTTTTTAATTTTCAATTTTACCCCGTGTTCGAACTAATTTCGAAGTGAATCTGAGTGTTCTGGAAATCGAATTCACAAAAAAAAGTGATTTTCAATTCACTCTGTTCTTATCAAAGTGAAATGGCTTGCAGGTGAAGACGTAGTAAAAATGCTGTTAAACAAAAAAAAAAGATTTAGAAATTATTATTGCATTTAGGGGAAAACACAAAAATAAAAATCAGGACGAAATATCAATAAAATTTATGGAGGAAAATGAGGCTTTGGCGAGAGGCTTTTAAAGGCGATAAGGCGAAGATGGAAGAGTCTTGGAAGAACCTGGTTTCACCGCTGAATAGCCACGACCCACCGCATAATAATTGATCCGGTTGGAAGAAAGTAAGCAAAAAATATATGCCGAAACAATTGTTCTCATTTCGTAATTTTTGTGCGCAGGTTTGAATGGATTTCAAAGCGGCAATCAGAAAAAAGGTGACACACAATCGGAGAGAAAAGAATGCCACGGGTGGCTCAATCACACTGAAGATAAAATTGCACAGATCTGTGGCATTTATACAGTTGTTGAGGGTATTGAATCAACAATTGATTACGGAATCTCAGTCGAGGAGACTGAACTGGAGGAGAAACACCCTGATGAGATACAAAACCACAGCGGAGCCTGCTTGAGAACACCACAAACTCGTACGACAGCTTAAATGATTGCCTGCAGCAATGCATGCAGAAACAAACAGAATCAGTTGAAATCAGTTGATTCTAAATTAACCGATTTCATAGAAGATTCTTAAGAAAATTTGCAAATAAATAGCGAAGTGTGTAATTCACTCAAGAACATTTTCGATGAAAATACAAGGCACCAACTTCGAATGGAAAAACTGAGAAAAGAGAATATATCACTGAAATGGAAAAATGTAGAACCAGAGAAGCAGAAGCTAAAATGTAAACGAAATAAAATATCAGAAACTCATGTATAGAGATAAAAATATTATTTAATTTCTATTGATTTCATAATATATTAATGGCAATTTCATCCCTAATATTGCATCTTGATTTGATTTTTCATTTTCCGAAATGTCATCATTTAAAGCATGTTCCATGCGTATATATTTGACAAAGTCTTCTACTTCTGGTACTCTGTAATGTAGGCAAATATTGTGCAAAGCGCAGCATACATTGATTATTTGCACTACATTTTATGGTTTATATTGGAGCGGTCGGGCTAGACAACCAAAACGACTTTTTAGTACGCCGTTAGTTCTCTCTATAATATTGCTCGCAACTGAATGTCTCTGGTTAAATGTGTGCCGCGTTGAACCATACTCTGGAACTCTGTAGGGTGGAAGCAGATAAGGCTGGAGTGGATAACGTGCATCATCCAACAGCCATGATCCTCGCTCACCACTTTCATGCAATTGTTGAAAATATTGCCAAACTTTACTTACGCTCCAAATTAGAGCATCATATCTTGATCTTGGCCGATGAGCATCAACAGCTCGGATTATCATCTTATAACCACATATCTAGCAAAGAGCAGAAAGCATTCATTGCGAACACAATTGTGACAAATACATACTTACAATGATCGCATTGATAATATAGTATCTTTTTCTATTAAAAAACAAAGAGTGTTCCTTATGTTTCTGTTATGGCTTCAAAATTTCTATGTGCATGCCACCAACACATGCTACAACTCCAGGAATGCTATATTTTTCAAAAAAATGCATTCCAAAAATTTTGACTCCATTCGTGATCAAGCATTCGTAATTTTATCCACTCTGGACAAATTGTCTCTAAACTCTAAACTCTAAACTCTCTAAACTTCTAAACTGTTCAGTAGTTGTGCCAAAACTTTTGAAACTGCTTCGATCTAAAGCCACATCGTCGTCCTTGCCAACGGCTTTTTGGAAGCAATGTTGCTGCCAGCTGGAAGTTTGTTCGAATGCTGGAACGGTTAGACTGTACTTGTATGACTTGTGCCAACATCCGAAATGCGTTTTTATTGATACAATAATATCAGACGAACCTATGTACAAAGTGATCATAGATGAATATTATGAAATATGAATATTAAACAAGTGAATGTTCATTTCGATGAAATCCTATACTTACATATTATCTCCATATTCTTCTTTCGGTTGTTTTCTCTAATGGTCACCAACGCATACAAAGCACTCATTTTTAGTTTCAGAAAGGAAAATAATTTCCAAAAATTTTACAAAGCGACTGTCAGCTAATTCGAACTTCAATTTGAAGTGATTTACAAAGCAGTGGAAATTAGATATTGCACTCTGTTTCTGGAACACATAAAATAATTTCACTTCTTTTTCAATTTCGACTACTTTTTATTTCACTCTGTGTGGAACCTGCCTGAATATATATTTTTATTTCATGAATTTATTCATCAATTTATTATTTTTTATTATACTTTTCCTGATGCTTTAGTCACGAAAAAGTTGAATCATGCATATACTTTATCTCTGACCCTGTTTAAGGACATTTTTTTTTAATCTTCACGAACATGTCACGAACATTTTTTTTCCCTCTCCGTATTTAATAGTTGAGAGTCACAGTCCCTACATTCAAATCAGGCACTGTGATTACTACTTATCTTATCTTTACTTTAGAATTAATTATGTATAATGAATTTATTTGAATAACTTTAATCCGAATAATTTTAGAATTTTTGTTGATTTACCGTCTTCAATTTTTTTCTTAGGTAAAACATCGGCGATCAACTCTTAAACTTTTGGACAGCCAATAATAAGGTACGCCTATTTAACTGCTACTCAAGTCGAGGTAGATTTGGTAGATATGTATAATTGAAGTATCGGTAGATAGGTAGAATTGGAATTTTTATTCATTAATAGGTATTTTTAGTTTCTTAAAGTTGAAAGCCTTTAGTTATTAAGCACAATATGTCATGTGTAATATTGTATAAGTAGATAAGGGTCTCAAACACAATGCAGCTTCAGCTTTTTCTCAGGCTTTTTTGAAGTCGGAATAAAATGCAAAGCTTCAGGCATCAACAGGTGTTTTAAAAAGTTTTATGCATAGAAAAATTAAAATCTCTTAAAATAATTGACAAACTACTTATAATTTGGACACTGGTCCATATTATGGCGCTTGTTTTAATTGAAATACATTCATGTCCACGAATTTCTGTTATTAATTTTTCTTCCAAGCTCATTATTTTGCCTGTTGAAATATAATACAAATGTTTGAAGTAAAATTAATTTTTATTTGCTATCAAAATCATATGGTTTTTGTTGGAATTTTTGAAATGAAACATATTTTTATGTTAAGACGTAGACAATACTTTTGAAGAGAAATTTTTGAAGCCATGTGAAAGTCTATTTCGACGCCGCGGCTCGCCGCCTCATGCCTTTTCGATGTTCCCATAAGGTTTTGCTTGAGTTCGTTTTTGCTGCTGAAGCTGAAGCAGCGTTGTGTTTTAGCTCTAATGCCTTTTAATTTCCTTTTATATAATGGATTGTTAAATAAATAAATGACAACAAATAGCATACATACATAATAAAATATTTATGTTTGAATTGTACTTACACAATCATTGTTATTGTTGGGAACTGTATCGATACTACTTTATTACTGCAGAGTATAAAGACTTATACTCATAATATCTCGGATGTATATTTAACTTGTTTCTAAAATGGCAAAAGAAAACCAGAAGATGTTTATTTTGTCTACTTCTGTGCCCGAAATTCAAGGTTTAGGCGTTGGATCTATGGTTGAAATTTCAATACCAGAGATTTTCGAAAACCTTTAAGGAGTTATACGATGGATAGGTATTCCACCTGAATCTAAAGCTGTCATGATTGGTGTAGAACTTGAAGACGATACACTTAATAATCAATTGTCAACAACAAGTGGAACTTTTAATGGGTTTTCGTAAGTTCCGAATTAAGTTATTTTGGTAATTATTTATAGTTAGCTTCTAAAAGTTACTACTAACAAAAACAACAAACAAAATTATATCCCACAAGATTCTGGGTTTCGCAGCATACAATTTGCACTATACTAATAATTCAGTCGAATTGAATAAATATTAATGAATTGTATATACCGAATATACATATCGAGTTTCTATATTCCATTCCTTGGAAGCTACGTCGTTGTACAGTATGTGCTACGAAATCTATCCAAAATTGTTTGTTGTTGGCGCGTTGTTCAACTCGTTCGCTATCAGCGCTCTATATGTGTGACACACCCTTTCTACTCAACACCTCGCCGTTACACACTTGTGGCAGACATTATTTTGATCTATTTTAATTTTTATTTATCTGCTTTTTTTTATTATTTAAATTAATTTTAATCTACACTCCACTACAACACTACAGTGTTAATTTAAAAGCTTTACTTGTGTTTAGGGTGCTTTAAATATAATAAGATGTCATATAATAATTAAAAAATCATAGCGAACGAGTTAAGCATGAGGAAAAACTCCAAAAAACATCCTAATCAAAATTGAAATAGGTTCCGTGTCGATTTTTATACATTCTTGTATTGCAGTCTATTTAGGTGTCAAGAAGGACGTGCATTGTTCGTGCGACCAAATCAGTGCTCTAATGATAGACGATTTATTGGCTTTGATGATATTCAGAAATTTAATTCTAAAAAACAGGCAGGCAGGAAAATGTTTGGACAGGTCGAATGTCCTTCTGTTGCTGGAATTGTTCCACCCATAAGTGAGTTATTAAGTTATATTTATGTAAGAAATCGTATTGCTTGTATATCTGATTTTATGTAATGAAACAATGTACTTGACAAGAAATATTAAATTTGGCGGAGTTAGAAGAAGTATGCGGCAAATTTAAAGGCATACAAGGTCATCATAATTCATGCTACTTGGATGCAACGTTATTTTCCATGTTTGCTTTTACACATGTATTTGACTCAATCTTATTTCGTCCTTCGGAACCAAATGTAAGACCAAATATTAAGATAAAGAACGAACTTTACAAATGAGGATCGTAGAAGTACTTACTTCTGCCAAATAAAAATTAATAGTTTTGTTTTGACGATCCTCATTTACATATACTTATAATAAATCACTTTATAAGAATTGTTTAATTTTTCAAGGACATTTCAAATTATAATGAGGTTCAAAAAGTACTTCGTGAGCAAATTGTAAATCCATTAAGAAAGAATGTTTTCGTAAGGGCTGATCGTGTCATGAAACTACGCCAACTCTTGGATAAATTAAGCTCTGTTAGCGGACTCACAAGTGAAGAAAAAGATCCAGAAGAGTTTCTGAACAGCTTATTGACTCAAATATTGCGCGGAGATCCACTTTTGAAAGTATTTGTTAGATCATATAATAACGTGTTCGCACTAGGCCGAAATTGCCCTCGAAATTGATACAATTTCATATAAAATTGGCAGTGTTCGGTTTAGGCATTCCCAATTTCATTTGACGTTTCGTTTGTTTACTGCGCGAGAGTTTTGTTAACATTAGAAAACAATGGAAATTGTCCAAGTTTTACAAATAATTAACATATACATATATGGATTCCAATATGGCTGTTGTGCCTTGCCCCTCGTAGCTGGTCAATTTTGTTTGACCAGTTTTCTATTAGCAACTCGACAGCCATATCACCCCACAAATTTCGCTTTTTATAGCTTCTTTTCATTTATCGTGGCATTCAATGCCACGATTGTACTAGTCAAATGTACTCAGTGCTGCCAGTTCAATACCAATTTATAACACATTCTATTACAAAATCAGGGTTGATTTTCTATTTCTAGTCAATTTCGCTTCCAATTTCGTTGAAATTGAGATAAATTTATTCACCACCTCAATTTCGTTTGACGTCCTATTGTATGGCGAAATTGTGGACTTCATTCTCAATTTCAGCCGAAATTGTGGTAAGCAGCGAAATTGCCTAATTTTGGTCTAGTGCGAACATACATAGTATAATATAATATATGTTATATCATTCAATATAATATAATATATGTTATATAATATAAATATAATATAATATATGTTATATAATATAAATATGTAAAATAAATTTATCTGTCATGTTCTAATTTCCTCGTAGCTGAGTTCTGGTCAAGAAGCTTATTATTATCAGCTGTTCGTTGAAAAAGATGACCGCCTTTTTTTCCCTTCCGTTCAGCAATTATTTGAACAGAGTTTTCATTCTTCAGATATTAAATTAAAAGAGGTACCATCGTGTCTTATAATTCAAATGCCACGTTTCGGGAAGAATTATAAAATGTATCCTCGAATATTACCATCTCAGGTTCTGGATATTACGGATATAATAGAGAACTGTGTGTATAATTTTGTTTTTTTTAATTTTAGATTTCGATTTTTAATGCTTTTAATTTCAGCTCTTCGACAATGTTCAATATGCGGAAAGTTGGCGGAGTATGAGTGCAGTGAATGTTTTGGTATTTTACAAGGCGGCGCTGGACTTGAGAGTACAGCATTTTGCAGAATATGCCTTGAGACTGTGCATTTGCATGCGAAAAGGTTGATTGAATTCTATATTACTTTCAACATACATACATAGTTAAATATGCCAAAGGGTTCAGTATTGTATTAAGCGCGATTGATTGCTGAAGCTACGCTATTTACTTTCGAATGAGTGCTGAAGCATCTCGAACAACGTCAGCGTCAAAAAAGAATTTACTGTACAAAGCTTATGGGAGCATTTTACGTTTTGAATCTCAGCGTCATGACGCTTCGATGGGATCGATTCTATTTTCTCTCTGACGACGAGCTTGCGCTCTGGTTTTTGGAAATGGCCAGTTGCCCAGTATTCGTCGAAAATACTTCAGAAAATGTAGTGGTGCCAAAAGAAATGTAAAGAAAAAGCATATGTTTTTGATATGCAAACGAAGGAAAATCACATGGCCGAACAAAAAGTAAAAGTGAGTTTTCATTTTGGGCTGACGTTTTTGACGCTCGGAAGCTCTAACGCTGAACGCCGTTTGATGTGCTTCAGAACTGAAGTGTATCGGATTATATACGAGGGTAGTCCCAGAAATATCCGATGGTATAACCGATAAGTGGTGGTTGTTGTTTGAAATTAATATAGTCGAAAGTACCTTGCCTATAAAACTGAAGTTTGAAGACGCTACGTTGTTTAATATTTGTTTGACAGTCATCAATAGTGAATGCTGACGAATCTTCCGATGCGGCCGAATCTGGGGATGGAAGCAATTTACATTTTGTCGGAAAGGGTTACGAACAGTAAATATCGGCCTCGTAGATCAGCAGTCAATTTCGATAAAATCGAGCTCGCTGATCACGAATATGGCACGGGTTTTGCTAGATGGGCTCTGGTTTCTGAGATATTTCAGTTTAAAGTTATTAGGTGGTTCTTCATATATAATGAGAAATGCAAACTTTCATTTAGATTTCACTTCGCTGCTATTCACCGAAAAATAAAATTGAAAGAAATTTTGCATCTTATACACAAACAGTGTTTTCTTACTATCTAGTAGCTAAAGTTTAATTGGTCATAGATAATTCAATTCAAATGACATCATTTTCTGATTTGCCACCTACTGCCTTCATTAATTCCCGGCGTGTGCAATTGTGAAAGTTGTGTTCTTATTTTGAAGACTTCATCCTTGAGTTGATCTGGGGACATTAACAATGGACTCATTTCGTCGTCATGATTGTCTGTAAGAACATCAAGTAGTGGGGATTGAATTCTGCGCAGATTTGCAATGATCTATAATATATAGTTAGTTGACTGCACAGTAATTTTACTCTTAAGTATAACCACAGAATAAATAGTATACAGAAGTTGCATCTCGGCCTGCGATACCTTTTCACTTTATGGTGCGATCGGAACAACTGAGGGGAAGATCAGACAACGAGAGAGCAAACGTGAATAGAGTTAAGCAATCACGAACAAAGAGAAGCAACGAGAGAGCAAGTTACATCTGTTTTGCCAGACTGCGTCGTGAATTCACGTAGTGTTGACAAAATTTTGTTTCAAGCTTTAGATTTGTGTATTTTGGATTTCTTCCCTTGAAAGTAATATTTTATATTGCATATCTATGCGCAGCATCAACAAGAGTTACTGATTAATTGTAGTGCACTAGTAAAAAATTACTAGAGAGAAAAATTAAATATTGTCTGCACTTTGTATCAACAGCGGCGGTATTTCATTTTTAAATGAAAATTTTACTGTCATTATACACAAAATAGGGTATTTCGAAAATATCTCACAATTCCTGTTAGAGGACCCTTGTCACAAGTTACACCTTTAACTATGATGCCAAAACTGTTCAAAACTATTAAATTTCGTAAAATTATCTTTTTTAGTATATGGGCAGAAAGTACATTTTTGGAAACGAAATAATTAAATGTAAGCGCCCAGTTGGAAAATATTGATTTAATCATAAAAACACATAATTCTTTACCAATATGGTTTGTCCTTTCAACTCCAGTTTTCCCAAACCCATCCACTAAATCTAGTTTGGAATTGTATCGTAATTTCCTTCTAATCACTAATTTCATCCATGAGGACAATCATATTCTTTTCGTACTGGTTCAAATCCAAGCACTTCTTTTTTATTAACTCCTCCTTATGGTACGGCAGAAGAGCTGAGGGGAAGATCAAACACCGTCTGAAGCTACGAGAGAGCTTGTTTTGCGGAGAAAATCTCTTTCTGAGGTACACTGAAAAGATGGAAGCACGGGCGATGCATCAATAAAAAAAGAATCATAAACATTAATGGGAATGATATTGTAGTCAGTATTGATCAACAAATCAGGCATTGTGGTTCGCCTAAATTATTTTCAAAAAACAAAAAGCGATTCTCCCATTCCTTATTAAACATTTTGCCCAGTGCAAACAGCATGATACGATATACCCTGCTTGAAGTCTACGTCGACTGACTGCTCTTTATAAGAACGATCTCTAATGTCGGTGTGAGAAAACGATGAGTGCTGTCGTGTATATGTGAATAGCCGAGATAAAAATTTTGCACGATTATTTTCCGTTGGCTAGGGTCCCAATATTGGAACCTTCGAAGAAAATTTGCTTTGTACGAGATGCGTCTTCTGTATACTATTTATTCTGTGGTATAACCTATATTCTCCGTCATTGTTGTTTATTTGATTAGTTATGTCAGCTGATCTGCTATGAAAGTTTTTGAATTTTTGTTTGAAGATTTTTTGAAGCTACTTAATCTAATTTCATAAGGTTATTGTAGAGTCGATTATGCTGGTCTGATTTGTTATGATATGTGTAAGACCGTTTCCATTGTTGCGTAATTGTTGTATAGTTCGCAACATTTTATTGACATTCAGAGTTCAGTACACCGAATATTGAACTTGCTACATTACCGCTGATGTTCATGGCTCCTCGGTTATATCGTTTACTTGTTAGTCTTGTTTCTAAGTCCAACTCCTGGTAGGCATTCTAGATTTGGAGCAACAAGTCATGACAAAAGATAGGTTCTTTTAGTTTACTGCATAGTTGTTCTATTATAAGAGTTCCGTTTGCCAATGCTGTTAACTCCCATTCAAAAGGTTTTAGATCATAGTAGACAATAAGATTCCAATGTTTTCTTATGATGTGTGTGGTGCCAAAGTCTTAAAAATATAATCCAGGCTTTCCCCCGAACCATGTAAACTGTACTGGTGCACACAGAATTAGTGACAAAATGAAGTACTGCAAAAGTTACAGAAAGCGAAATATTTTACGGTTACAGATTTACGCAATGGGTTTTTCCACGTACCAATCGAGGAAAACAGCAAAAATGTACAGCATTCGTAACGAAAAGAGGTCTCTTTGAGTTCAACAGTGCACCTTTCGGGTTTTGTAATTCACCAGCCTGTTTCATTAGGTATGTAACCCATATTTTTCAAGACTTAATAAACGACAATATAATGGAACTTTACGTTGATGATATAGTAGTATTCGCCGAGACTGCGGAAGAGTGTTTGAGTAAATTAAAACTGGTGTTTCAGACAGCTGCAAAGTACGGATTAGATTTTAACTGAAAAAAATGTACATTTATGAAAACAAAAATTGAATTTCTCGGACACATCGTTGAGAATGGGACAATAACTCCAGCAAAAGCAAAGTGCAATGCGGTGCAAAAATTTCGCTGTACCCAAAAATGTTAAAGATGTGCAGTCGTTCCTAGGGCCACTGGTTATTTTAGAAAGTTTGTCGAAGGATATGCGCAAATTGTTCGTCCTCTAACAGATCTGTTAAAACAAAATATGCAGTTCAAAATGGATACCGAGCAAATCAACGCGATAGACGTTATTAAGGAAAAATTATTCAGTGAACCAGTACTCAGAATATACAGTAGAAGTGCTGAAACGGAGGTGCACACCGATGCGTCGAAACATGGTTTTGGCGCTACAATCATGCAAAAATACAATGGTCGTTTTCATCCAGTTTTTTTCTGGAGCAAAAAAGCTTCAGTACAAGAAAGCGAGCTGCATAGCTATATACTAGAGGTAAAAGCAGCATATAGGACCTTCAAAAAGTTTAGGCACTATTTGCTAGGAATATGTTTTAGATTGGTCACGGATTGTTCAGCCTTTACACAGACAGTTCAAAAAAAAGATGTACCAAGAGATGTCGCGCAATGGATTATGTACATCCAAGATTTCACCTACACAGTCGAACATAGAGCAGCGAAACGAATGAAGCACGTTGACTGTTTGAGCAGATATCCGGTTAATGTCATGATGGTTCAGTCTGAAATAACGGCAAAACTAAGTAGGGTTCAACAAAATGATGATCAAGTAAAAGCAATAATTACAGCGCTTAAAATTGGACCGTATAAAAACTACAAGATAAAAGGTGGACTTGTCTACAAAAACGTTGATGGCAATGACCTACTCTTGGTACCACGATCGATGGAAAGCGAGATTATTAGAAATGCACACGACAACGGTCATTTTTCAGTTGAAAAAACGGCTCATAATGTTAAACAAGAGTATTTCATTCCACACCTGGAGAAAAAAGTCGAGCAACGGATTCAAAATTATATCCAGTGCATTATCCATAACAGGAAGCTGGGCAATATTCATTATATTTAATTACTACCAAATTATTACCTTGAATTATATTATAATAAACCTAATGATAATAAACCTAAATATTACATTTAATTATTACACAACCATTATTTTACCTTTACATGTATTTATAATTGGTATTTAAAAATACTAACATATGCAATTTGATGTCGCTCAGACTGCTGCGACTATCTGTCAGTATTTGTCCAGCTCTGGAGAAAATTCTTTCGCATGGCACTGACGACGCCAAAGCACATAGCTTTTCTTGTGCCATAATTGATAGTGCCGGAAACTTATACTGGTTATTATTGTCTGTCAACAGAGGGGAAAATTGACTATTGCGCAATGACAAAACTCCTTCATTTGAAGGGGGAAAAGACACCGGAAATAAAAGATGACTCTGTATAAGGTGAAGCCTCTCTTTTCTTCACAACGGTAAAATAATGGGTGGCTGAGTACAAACGTAGTCGTATGAGCATTTTAGACGAGGTACGTTCCGGACGCTCGAAAACCGGTGCAACTGAGTGCCGAGCTGGATACCGCGCTTGTTGACGATCAACCATAAGCACTAACGGCCGGACATATTCTGCGAGGGTCTTAGCCTGTATCAAAAAAATCCAGCGAATTTTTCGCGGCGATTGATAACCATTGATGAAACCTGGGTTCATCACCATACGCCTAAGACCAAATAACAGCCAATGCAGTGGATTGAGGTGGTGGAATTAATTCCGAAAAAGGTCGTTCTCTCTGCAGGAAAAGTTATATCGACACTTTGATGGCCATGGCATATTGGCTAAGAAAAAATCCTGTTTCACCAGGATAACGTTCGGGTACACACGTGTATACATACCCGCAAAGTGAAATTGAACGAATTCAAGTTTGAATTGCTTCCGCACTCATCTGGCGAATGCCTGATCCAGCTCCCAGCGACTTTTTTCTGTTCACTAATTTGAAAACATTTCTCGGAGAAAAAAATATGGGAGAAACGTTGCAGGGAGACTACGTGGAGAAATAAATTTTTGCTTGCTTCGAAATATGTGTTTTTCCTAAAAACAACTTTCAATTAGTCCTAGTAGTTTGTGTTGCATACAGTCGGTGCTTAGAGTATTAATACTTGGGATGGAGGGATTTTGAAAACTTCCCTAGAGTAAAACTCCCAAACATCCTTCCGTAAAGTAAGGTCTTCCATATAGTATCAAAAAATGTCACCTGAAACCAACGGAAAAATATTGTTATGATCTTTTCAAAATGTAATCTATATACTTTAACCTATCTTCCACAGGGTGAATCACATTCCCAAAGAAATCAATATGCTGCCTGATTTTAAAGTAATGGCGGAGCACATGACAGTGCCTCGACTATATATGGAACTATTTGCAGTTGTTTGCATAGAAACATCCCACTACGTAGCATTTGTAAAAGCCGGCTCTGGGCCAGACGCACCATGGTGTTTCTTTGATTCAATGGCTGATAGAAAAGGTTATTTTTAAAAAATGTTTGTTTTTCTAATAATATTCTTATAAAGGCAATTATTTTTATAAAGGCGAGCAAGATGGGTATAATATACCGGAAATGATTTCACTACCTGATTTGCCAATGTGGCTATCGGGAGATGGGTCACGTTCCATAAATGAAATATCATCAAATGACAAACTACTTCCAGAACATGTCAAACGCTTATTCTGCGATGCGTATATGTGCATGTATCAAAGTACAGATGTGATGATGTACCGTTAATCTACCTGTTTGGCAATTATTTATACCAACATTTTTCGTGTATATTTTTCTTAATTAATTTAAATAGAATTTTATTATTATTCTAGGATTATCCGCTTTATTCAAATATTCATTCTTAAAAAAAATATTAAGGTATTAAAAATTTATATTTGGAACATTTTTCTCAACGGTTTTAAAATATTCACGTAATCGTTTCTCTGAGGATTTAAATTATTTGAATGAAGTCAAGAATGCAAGTCAATAAATGCTTACCATTATTAAAAATGTTTGCTTATTTTTATATTTTCTTAGAGCGGCAAGTTTCAAATTGCTATCCGATCTTCCGGTTGAGTTAAAGTTTTTTGTTTCAAACTCTTAATAACATCAGTGGGAGAAAAGCCCGCGAAAATATTAAGGGAAATATAATTACAATACAATTTGTAATTATAAATATGTAGAAACCACAACAACGTTTTCACACTACTTTCGAATACGAATGTCGGATATGTCGATAATATTTTCTTCTTCCGAATATAAATTGTGAATAGGAGCGCTACAATCGACCCAAATCGCTTCGACTTTGTATTATCCCAAAGCTGTATGAAGGCATGCATTCGAAGCAAGAACACAGAACAACTCATCACCAGCCAAACCAAAAAGTGTTTGGTTTAAATTTTATTTGATTCAATTTTTAAAATCAAATCATTAGCTTTTCGGTCAATGGTATGCGGCGGTAGGAAGAAGATTCATAAGGAAAGCAATAATGGTTTTTTACCTTATCGCCAGACTCATTTTTTACAGGAATTTCCAAGTTGTAAAAATGAACACGCTGAAAGGGTTGACAGAAACAGAGATTGAGAAAGACAGAAAGAGAATCGCAACCTTTTTCTGCATATTGTTTTTTATTTATAATTCTAGAAATGTAAGTTTCTTTTACTGGTATATTATCCAGATATACTATACTTTGGGTATTGATAAATATTTTGGGTTATTTTTTTTTTAATTAGAAAGGCGGACTATTTTTATATTTCGGAAATAAATTGCTAGAGCTGCAATAGTAATAATAATTAAAAAAATTACATAATACAATAAAATTCTAAGAAAGAAACAAAAAAATTACACTGAATTAGATTATTTATTTAAATCAGTTTTATATTCTATAAAAAAAAAAACAAAGTGAAATACAGCCGATCCGGCTTTTTCATTCAATACATTTTAATTTTTACCAGCATGCCTTTTTTTCCGCGAAGCCCAATATGCAAGGATACGTCTCTATATGTAAGAATACGCTTCCCGAGTGAAATGGTCGACCTATTATGATGTCCGGCGTGGAACGCCACTGGACAGACCTACGGTGACTTAGCAGTAAAGCTGGCACTCTTAGTATTAGTTTCCTTTGGTTATGGTAGGAGAAAGAGAAAAGGCCCCTTTTGGTTTGGCTGCTAAACAGTTTCTGAATTTTATTCTAGATCACTAGAGTCCCTAAGTGATCCCATTCCTTTTTGATGAATAAATATCCTAACAATACTTTTTACATATGCTTAATTTACTCTTTATTATTTCTTTTCTCGTTCTTCACATTCCGCTTTTACTCTATTTTTATTTGTTTATAATAGTTTCGAGTTATTATTGAACCATTGCAAAATAACAAGTTTGACTTAGAATTGGGCGGTTCACGAAAATAAAAATTTGATTTTGTTGTTGTAGAGTGAAAAACGCAAGCAGATTGTCGGTCACCGTGCATTGCACTTGAAGTGTAGGAATAAGCATAGTTTGTAAAGATTTAGTAAAATGTGGGTATGTGGGTACACTACAAGATAAGAAACATTTTTGGACCGTGCTTCGAGTTATGTTTTACGTGAGTTAGTGTTAGAAGCTCGTGAGGCAGCCAAAATTTTAGCGCTAACGTTGAAGCGAAAGTGGATCGAAAACTGTTTTACGTTTTGCAATCAACCAATCTGAGCGAGTCTGGCGCCAAGAGGGCTAGTGTAACACCAGCTATGTCCGGCACCATCTCATGTTATGTTCAACAAGTAGCGTGCTTTGAAATATCTTTATACATATATACAGGGTGTTTTGCATAAGGCACAAAAGACTAGAGCGTGGAGGTTAGGTCAAGACAAGAAAAACTCGTATGGGGTGGGGAGGGTCAATAGGCTCCCTCTCGCCTCTAAAAATCCGACTTAAAATCCGAAAAAATATTGAAAAACAACCTAGTTTAGAAAGCTAAATATGTGCTCTTCGACCTCCATTTTGAATTAGATTCCTTTTTCAAGTGCTCTACCCGAAAATTGGCAAAACATTGTAGATAATAATATATTTGGTTTAAACAAATTAATTTTCACATTATAAGAAAACCAGTTCATGTCGATAATATAAATAAAATGGATTTTAAAACTAAACTTTTGCGTTTAATATTATTATACCAAGGTGGACCTAATGTGATTCCAATTGTAAAAATCTAAAAATAAAATTTTTAACGGATTTTTCGAATATTCACGGCAAACAGTTAATGGCAAATTCAGAATTAAGTCAAGTTCAAATAGTCAATTAACAGATTCAGTAGTTGTAGCCCAGCTCGAAATACTCGTACTTCGAAGTACCGAACTTTAGCCAACATCTTGGAAAATTAACTGCGATAGCGTTTTGCCGGAAAATATGGACGTGCATATGCAGTAGCTCTAAATAAGCAAAGAAAAGGAAAGTTTAATGCTAAAGGTTCCATTTTGGAAATTGTGGGATATTCTCGAGTATCTAAAGAATACAGGTTGTATAATGAGACTCCACGAGAGGTTATAGAACGTCGTGATGTTTTGATTGATGAAAAATGGGAGCGTAGCAGAATCTGGAATTTAAAAATCTTGAATTGACAAAAAATCGTGAAAAAAATCTTGAAATCAAAAGTTCGAAAGTAAGTGAATCTTGAAAAACTTTTAAAAAAAATAAAATTTAATAGCAATTTCTATTCTAAATTATATACCCTACATCCAAAGGAATGAGGGTATATTCACTTTGTGTTCCGTTTGTAACACCTTAAAGGTGTTGTAACGCAGTTACCCGGTTCTTCGGATTTGTACGCGGGTTAGCTCGCCGGTCCGCCACAAAAATTTATAGATTCTGGGATTTTTCTAACAATACAACTTTATTTCTTCAATTCAAATACGTTACACTAATTATGATCAATATGCTGTGAGATTCTATTATACGATGCACCGAAGAGTCAGTCTACGCTGGATATATCTTGGAAACCTCTAGATCTGGTGGGGAAAAAGTCCAGAGACGCGTCGTGCTGTTGCCTTGGTGACTGAGTTTGTGTGGTAGTCTCGTCTGTATCAACCTTAGTATTGTCGATGTCGTCATGTCAAGCTCTACCTCGTCCGATTTCCTGTATTACTAATCGAATATATATGGTGGAGCGGTCTGGGATAACTACGCACCGACTACTATATCTGACACCCTGGGATAACCACGCAATGTCGGGATAGTCGACAATATATATTAAACAAGCGACGTTAATGCTTGTCACCGATTGCCCGATTTCCTGTATTACTAATCGAATATATATGGTCGAGCGGCCTGGGATAACCACGCACCGACTACTATATCTGACACCCTGGGATAACCACGCAATGTCAGGATAGTCGACAATATACATATATTAAACTCGCGGCGTTAATACTCTTGCCACTGATTTTCAAATAACAAAATATTTATTCTCACTAATGTCTTCTGTTTGTTTTCTTGTCTACTCCGCTGTTAGCTGTAGAGCTCGCACGTCCGATTCGTTCTGTAGTCTATCACCAAGTGGTTTTGGCTTCGATTCTGCTTCGGCAGCTAACCTCGGTTCATGCTCACCGTTCCGTTCCTCGTGTGCGTGAGCATCTCTTCGCTACCCATGTGTTTTACTCTCGTTTGTTCACTCTCATGTGTTTACTCTCGTGATTGGTTTACACACTCTCATGTGTTTTACTCTCCTTTGTTTACTCTTTTGGTATATGTTGCATGCATGTACTATACATATGTATGGAGGAATTTTCCACAAAATTCCTTCGTTACAGTGTGGTAAATCGACCTACTGAGTCGATTTAGCCACGTCTGTCCATAAGTCTGTAAAAAACACGGTTTGAGGAGAACAGAAAGGGTTATCGCGATGAAACCGGGCACTAATATTCTCTTGCATTAAGGCTGTTTGTGATTAAAAATGGGCAGAGTCCGACCAGTGTGCCAAGTTTGATGAAGATTTCTCTATTCGTTCTCTTGTAATCATGATTTCCATAGACAGACGGACAGACAGACGGACGGGCAGGGCTAAATCGTTTCAGGAGGTGATGCTGATCAAGAATATACTTTTGTATAGGTGTCACGCCTCCTTTAATGCGTTCAGTATGACATGGAGAGTTGTAAACCAGCATCAGTTCCATTGGCTCCAGGTTTTCAAATCAGTTGCGACAAAGATTGCAAAAATTGCAAAGGATATAATTATATATCAGTCACTAATCGGTTCACTATTATATTTGGCGTTAACAACAAGACCTGACCTGACTTTGAAAGCAAGTTCGAAAATCGTATTGTGGTTTCGTGTTTTGTCTTGGAAATTGCGCTGACTCTCGTGGGAGTCAAAGAAACAAGTTACAACGGCATTGAGAGCACAGAAGCTGAATATATACATACGTTAGGGATGAACCTTATTTTTCGACCATCTGATTTTTTTATGCGACCCCCTAGATCTGTTTCAGATCCAAAAAAAATAAGTTCTGCAAAAGAAGAACTCAATTGGACAACAGGAAAGGGTGTCGCAATCGGTTTGAAATTTGAAAATTTCCCTTTAATTTTACATGCAACTCAAATTTTATGTTTTAATGATAACCAGTACCCCTTCCAAAGAGCTATCCTTCTATTTCCAGTTTTATATCTGCTTCCTAGTCCCTTAGTAAAAGAAACCTCATTTTACGTCGAGAGTTCGAGGTATTCGCGATGCTGTTCGTATTATTATGGCAACAGCAGAAAGCTTATTAAATTAAGCTGAAATTAATCTCAGGGGGGATAACTGTACATTGGGATGGCGCGATGTTGCCTACTTTGGATAAGAAAACTGTGCAGCGACTTCCAGTGGTATGTTGTATGTCGCGATCGCAATTTCCACTTCCGTTTGACAAGAACTTTCAAGGCCAGTATTATTGTTTTTATAATACTACTCCGCGAGTGAGTCAAGGCCAAGTTCACATTAATGCAACCACAGCACTTTGCTTGGTAAGCCCAAAGCTTTAGTTTAATTTGCTTTAGTCAAGCTTTGGTTTAATGAACTTCGAAAGCTAAGGTAGCAACCAGAACACTTCGCATGGAATGGATTGTGGAAGCTGGCATTTAGTAGCGAGCTTCCAAACCCTAGAATCCATAGCGCGTGGCGATTGTAGTGGATTGTGGAAGCTAGCTTTCATTAGCAAACTTCCAAACCATTAAATCGCTTGGTTTGAAATAACCCACGATCAGAATCCACACGCGGAAGAATTAAATTGAGAACGATTTTCTTCCGCGTATTGATTCTGCGAATATTACAATTTTAATATTGTGAAATAATGGAAATTGCGAAACACGGCATACTGACCCACTTCAGTTCGGTCGATGTCTGTGTCGACCGAGCTAACGTGGAATCTAGAAAAGATTCCAACGGGAGTCTGAAAATTATATCCAAACGACGAGGTCGTCGTCTCGTCTCTTTAGAAACGCGTACAATAGTGATAAGCAAAGGGTGTAAAGTTGGTTAAGTGGATTCAAGGAAAAGTGTCCTTAGAAATAGTTACAGTGATAAATAGTTACGCGGAAATAAAATAATAAATTATTATATAGAGATAAAATAATATAATAAGTCTAAAAACAAAAGGTGTCAAATAAAAATATAAAACAACCTGAAGCGAGGAGTTTTTAATTGGAATCAAGAAGACACCACTACCATAAGGAGACCACCCATAAAATAGATACAACATATTGGCGCAGCCGGATTTTCGAGCCGAGGATCGCTCGAATAAAGGAAAAAGTAAGTAACAATAAAATACGGAAATTAAAAATAAGAGTAGCAGCTTAGATTACTTAAAAGAGAAGTGAAAATACGAAAGTGAAAAAATAAATAAGTGAAATACGAAAATTAAAAATAAGAATAGCAGCTTAGATTAGCTTAGGAAAAAGCAGGAAGTGAAAAGGAAAAGTTATAAGTTATAAGCTAGTTAAAATTAAAAGTTAAGAGCAAGTGATCGTATATGCGAAAAACAAGTTTAAGAGAAAAAAAAGGAAAATTGGCAAAAAGTGAAATAATAAGTTCAGGAAAAATTAAAAGAGTGAAAGTAAAAAATTTAAAAATAAAAGTAGAATCAAATAATAGGAAAAAGTGAAAAGGATAGTAATAGAATTAAAAGAATTTAATTCTATTATTATATCAAATATATTATTTTATATATATTATATAAAACATAAAATAACTTTCAGGTCCCAAAATCATCGGTTACATCAAAAGGATGCTAGCTTAATTGCACGGCAAACTTATCTGTCCAATATATATATTTCGAATATAGTATATATATAATGATATATATATTTCGAATAAACGTAATAACAATGTTGTACATGAACTAACAATTTAATTGAAATTAAAAAAGTGATTTAGCATGTTAGAAAGTCCACAAAAGTCCAATAAGTGAAAAGCAGATGTGCAGGAAACGTATAATATTTAATTCAAGGAGAATGTTTGGAATCCAAATTCAAAAATTACATATTTACAGAATTAGTTACTGTGATTAGCAAATTGGCGAAAATAAGAGTGACTTTATGAACTTAAATAAATTTTATTTAACGTGGTAAAGTTCGGATGATAAAAGCAAATTGTTAAAAACAGTTTTCGTTGTATCATTTTCGGGTATGTGTCTTAGACGTTTGACTTCAAATGACACATGTTAAATAAATTTTAACATTTAAATAATTTGATTTCAAAGTCGCACATTTCAATTATCTCATTCAAAAGTAGAACATTTTTAAAAAAAGATTAAAGTTTCATTACTAATAAAATGAAAATTCATCAAAGAAATGGAGTACATTCCACAAAGCGTGACGGACACTAAAGTGCAACCTCCGAAGTACGTCCCATCAGAGATAAAGAGGCAGGGACCAGCCAGACTAACAATCGAGGAATACCGTAAGCGGCAGCAAATTCGAAAGGAAAAGGACGCTACAGTAATACCGCAGCCAGAGGGAAGAACGGAACCGAAACAGCGGCGAGGAGGTAAACTGGTAAAGGATAAGAGGCTAGCTTATTTGAAGGCACTTGTAACAGACGAAGTACACCCAATTCCGTGGAACAGGACACACCAAGTTTGGGAGGAAATAAATAAACTAAAGCAAAGTTTCAAGGAACGCAAACTGAAAGGAGCTGAACCCAGAAAATACAACAAATTTCCAAAAAACCCTAAGAAAGAAGAACATAATTGTTCTTAAATTATATATATATCTAAAATTACAGACCATAAATTTGGGAAACAATAATTAGAATTATACAAACAAATTTAGAAGTATTACTTTGAAACAAATTTAATATGATGGAAAAAAAAAAATAAATTTGGTGTTATACTAACACAAACAAGTTTAGAAAACAAATAATTAAACTATGTTATATTGAGTTTTGGAAATAAAAAGAATTCACAAAACATATTCGTTAGTTTTATTAATTCATAGCGACCAGGCTAAGAGCAATAGCTGCAAGAATGAAACGAAATCGATTTTGCTGTAGTTGCAAAAAGAAGTAGGTCATAAACTTGAACTTGAACTTCAAGCAAGGCCAGAATTGTCAAACTACAAGCAGCAGCTGATAGCAAAAACAATACAAGAATAAAAGACAATAAACACAAAAGCACGTCAGGCACCAGGCGAGCTTAATTAAGCGACAAGCTCGGATTCCACGAAAAAAAAAAAAAAAATAAAAAATATTTTTAATAAGAGAAATAAAACAACAAGCGTACGAATGTATAGCGAATGTTGACAACGCGATTGAAAAAAAAGGGCGTCAATGAGCCGTATTAAAGCTGAGCAAGCAAAAGTTAATTGCTTCTAGAGAATCAATTAAAGTTTAATTGATTCCAAAAATATCCAAAATACATACTTAGAACAATAAATATAGGATAATTAATGGCCGAATCGCTACAAGAACAAATATATTTAGCCTTAGAAAAGAACCATAAGGATTTTAAAAGGCAAATAGAAGATTTTGCATCAAAACTTTGGAGCATCCTGAAAAGCACTGTTTCCAATAAGGAAAATTTAGAGTTAATAAAGACTAGAATACAAGCCCTAGGAGAAACATCAACTTTAGAAAAAGCAGACGCAGTCATAGAGGAATTGCTAACATTTTTTAAAAATATAATAGAAAGTAAAAACCAAAGCATAAGGGACTATTCGTCAGAATTTAACGCGTTAAAAAAGAAATACGATACTTACCTAATCGAAAAACATTTTCAAGAAAAGATAATAAAGACTCTGGAAGACGAGAACGAACACCTAAGAAAATTACTGAATGACGAAGGATTAACAGAAGAAACCTTAAATAAAACGTTAGAACTGGAATCAGCACAAAAGTCAAGAGAAGACTGTGCATCTTTAGAAAAGGCGCATTCCAGAATCCAAGAATTAAAAGAAGAAAACAGACGGCTAAAACAGGAAATAGAGATAGCGCACGACCAATCACTATACCATAAGGAACCAACCCCCGCCGCACCCAGTCCAAAGGATTATAATTCAATTTCATTCCCTACATATAAGCAACCAGCGGCAGATCACAGCAAGATGGGTATAGCGGAAATAGCCAAAATAACAAGCAGTATTGTTCCACTGTTTGCAGGAACGCAGTCACCAGATTTGAGAGGTGAAGTGTATAAGTTCATACAGGCGTGCGAGTTAGCTACAAATGAAGCAACTGAAGCAAATAAACCACTTTACATAGAATGCATCAAACAAAGATTATATGGAGACGCTTATGATCTTGTAGGCACACAACATGTCAACACTCTAGAGCAATTATACCTAGCGATAAAAAGAGTCTACCTACCAACAGCTGCATTAGACGTAACGTTGTCAGAACTCCAGAATTGCAGCCAATTTCACAATGAGGACGTCCGGCAGTTCGCAAGACGCCTCAACATGAAAAAAACACAGGCATTGCAAATAGTGAAAGACACATATAAGGGAGTAGGTGACACGCACTTGCATCCATGGTAACGACATCGACAAATAAGGCGTTTAGAACAGGGTTAACAGATGCAACGTTACGAACGCACATGTTAAATGTGACAGGGAAAAGTATTGAGGAAATGACTGAAATAGCAGTAAACACGCTGGTGGAAATACAAAGAAGTAACTCCATGGTGGTCGTGGTTGACGCGGTGTCGGTGAAGTCGATGATGGTACAGATGAGGTTGGTGGTTGAGTTGATGGTGCGGTGTGTGTGTGGTGATGAGGTGATCGTGGTGATGGTGATCGTGGTGATGATGGTTGTGATGGGGTGGTGGTTGTGGTGAATGTTCGTAACACTCTCGTCGAGGTACCACAGTCGAAACTTAAGTCACGATGTAAAAATGTAATGTTCACCGGTCAAGATCTTAACGCTGCCAGGTTCAAGCCACGAGGAATGAAAAGTAAGTTAAGTTGGGGGCGGAAGTCAGGAAAAACTCATTGACCTGTCAAGAGTTGACAGGTCGCAGTCCGGAAGGTTGGCTACGCTGACCGACGTGCAATGCATTTGCATCTACAGGGGAGTAGATGGCGCTGCTTTCTCTGGGAGGGCGAAAGACCAGCGCTGGGGTATGCAGTCGAGTCAGAATGAGTGTTTGGCGTAAACATACCGCCCGCCTTGCAGTACTGCAACTTTGCCCAGAGGAGAGCGGGATGACAAGGGGGTGCGTCGCTCGCAATCACCACGGTGGTGTTGGGGTTAAACGGGGAGACTTCTTAGGGCTCCACAGGGGGGTGGAGAGACTAGAAAGCGGGGAGAGTGAGGGCGACTAGGTAGGGGCTGCGGGAGAGCGCGCCCACCTAGACGCTGATGTTGCCTGACAGCAACCACCCAAAAATGGTGTTCTGGGCGAAGGGTTGCCCGTAGTTATATGGCAACGAGCCAGGCTGGGAAAACCGCGCGAGAATATCACATCCCAAACGGCGGCGAACGGTGTGGCGGGTGTAAAATCCGGGGTCTGTGAGCTTGTAATTTTGGTACAAGTTCTGGATCCGCGCGTCGATGGAATGTGACAGGAGTGGTTATGCGAGCAGCGATAGGGCGCATCGGAATCGGTTTGGTGCCAGCCGTGACCGTATCAGGAGATTGATGTGGGCCTTGGTGGGGTTGCTGCTCAGTGAGGTGCAGCAAGGTGTGATGGTGCTTCTGACACTTTTGGCATCGCATCAAGCTGGTGCATTGCTCCGTGCGGTGCGAAAATGCCAGACAGTTGGTGCAGAATTGCAACCGGAGCACGGTCGCACGGCGTGAGGGGGAGATTGCTCCAAGAAGGTTGCGTAGCGGCGTAGGGGGTGGCGGCCGGCGCAGTAGTGGCACGTCGTTGCATCTACCGGCGTTGGAACGATCGGAGAGACTTCTCCGCGACGGATCTGTCGTGTGGCTCGCTGCTTTCCAATGGTGTTCGTGGTGGGGCGTTGGTAAGAGGGGACGCATTCCGCCACAGGGAAAGATTTCCACGCGGGTGGCACACGGCCTGGTGTCTCGATTTGACGCCTTGGGGAAATACGTCGTGGAGGATTCTGGCTGGTTGATGGGATCGCATCCAGCCGAGCGTCCTCTTGATGGAGGTTCATGGCTGGAGTGCCAAGACGTTGGTTGGGAACTTCTTTCAAGTCCCAGAGACGTGCAGGCTGATGATCAGAAGAAACCTCATTGAAAAACGACAATTGGGTGATAGTGTTTGGAGCCGGGGGGGCCTGAGAAAGTGGGCCGGTGATGATCCATCCGAATACGGTCTCCTGGGCGATGAGAGAGCCCACGATATTCCGTCGGATACCGTCCAGCAAGATATGGGGGTAGATGTCCGCTCCAATCAAGACATCTATCTGATCGCTTTGGTAGAAGCGATCATCAGCTAGAGGTACAGTGACACATATTCGTATAAACGCACTCTTACTTTTCATTTTGCTACCTTCTCTCACTTTTATCAATGCATTACTCAAAACAAATTCTAACTCATATTGTTTACTAAACTAATAGAAATTGGTATTGAGTGCAAAAAACTATTTTCGTTGTTGTTGTTATATATATTATATTGAAGTTTAAATATTTTACTAAAAACAAGTACATATTCGTTTAAACGCACCTGAACAAGGAGGTCGAAAACATATTAGTGGTTTAAAGAAATAAGTATTTGCTTGCATTTAATTGACAATTGGTAAGTTTTCTTTAATTTAAATGTAAAATTATTTTCTTAACGATATGTTTTTAAGATTTTATCAATATGCCAAAGGGAAAATACCTCAATGACACAGAAAAAGTCCAAATCAACATGTACCATAAAGAGGGTTATTCAAATCGGGAAATTGGAAAGAGAATTGGAAGATCAGAAGCAGTTGTGCGCTCTTTCTTAAAAAACGATGAAAATTATGGTGTAAAAAAACCCATGAAAGGCAATCGAAAACTGAGTATTCGCCAAATAAATCAGATTAGGAAGGAAGCCACCACAAATTTTTTGAACTCAACTCAAATAAAAGAGAAATTAGATCTTCCAGTGACAACGAGGCACATTGCATACATTTTACGTAACTCAGATAATGTTAAATGGAAAAAACCGGAGAGCAAGCCTGTGTTGAAGCCGCATCACAAAAAAGTGCGCCTAGACTTCGTCCAAAAACACATGCAGTGGTCAACTGAGTAGGGCAATTTTGTGTTTTCCGACGAAAAGAAGTTCAACTTAGATGGCCCAGACTCTTACAGTTGTTATTGGCATGATTTGCGTAACAAAGACGTACGTATGTCAAAAAGAAACTTTGGTGGTGGCAGCGTTATGGTGTGGGCGGCATTTTCATCGAGAGGTAAAGCAAATATTTGCTTTGTGTCGCCCAAAATGAATTCAAAAATATACACGGAATTGTTGGATGATGCTCTCATTTCATTTATGGATGAAGACAGCATTTTTCAACAGGATAACGCTGCCATTCACGTTTCTCAAGAGTCATTGAAATGGTTTGAAGAGCACAACATCCCACTTATGAAATGGTCTGCATGCAGTCCCGATTTGAATCCGGTGGAGAACCTTTGGGGGTGCATGTCACGAAAAATCTATGGATAAAAAGCCCAATGACACCTGTACAAAACTGTGCTAGAGCTCAAGTTGGCCATTAAAGGAAGCTTGGGAAGATTTGGATCGTCAGTTGCTCCAAAATTTAGTGAAGTCGATGCCAAATCGTATTTTTGAAGCCATAAATAAAAATGGTGGACCAATTAATTATTGAATGTTAAATAAATATGTTCCTATTGAAAATTAACTTGATGCGTTTAAACGAATATGTACTTGTTTTTAGTAAAATATTTAAACTTCAATGATTTATATATAACAACAACAGCGAAAATAGTTTTTTGCACTCAATACCTATTTCTATTAGTTTAGTAAACAATATGAGTTGGAATTTGTTTTGAGCAATGCATTGATAAAAGAGAGAGAATGCAGCAAAATGAAAATTAAGAGTGCGTTTATACGAATATGTGTCACTGTAGGTTCGGAAGAGGATCGAACAATGTCCGGTCAAGGGAGCAGACCGGTAGGTTGCCGGATAGTTTTTGAAGCACAAGAGCCGTGGCTTCAATGCACAGTCCGGCCGATCGGGAGGAGCCGATGCTAACTTTACAAAGTTTGTTCACCACGGCTGTAACGGTTTCATTAACGTTGGCGACTTGAGCTTGAACCGTAGTCGTCGGAAGTCGCAAGCGTTGTTGTACGCGCTCTGACAGAAAGGTGGCTTTGGAGCCAGGGTCGATGAGAGCACGAGCAAGGTAGGATTCGTTACGATGACAGATGTGAACCATCGCGGTGGCGAGTAGCACTTGCTTGCTTCGGGAGGTGAAGCAAGTAAGCACATTTGAAGTTGAGGGGCTTCAGTGGACTGTATATTATGGGTAGAGGGGTTCGGTCGAGAGTGCGAAGAGGGGTTCGACGGCGAACTTTGCTGATCAGCACTTAGGCCGTAATGAGATGGGGAGTTAGGGCGCGAGGTTGTATAGGTAGAGTTCGAACGAGAGTTCGATTGGGGGGCCGAAGCTAACTCGCGATGTAATAGTGTATGATGTCGTTGATTGCACGACCTGCATGTGAACATACTTTTACAATTTTTCACTTGATGTGAATGTGCCAAACAGTTCGTACAGAATTGGATCCGTTGAACTGTCACCCAACGTGTGTCTTCATTCATAGCCAGAAAACGCGGGCATCGGGGAAGCGGGTGTCGCCGATCAGTTGAAGGCGTTTAATTTCAACTCCAGATTCCTTGTGGATTGGTGAGAGAGAAAATAACGTTCGGAGCTGAACGTTCACGAGGATAGGCTTGTTGTCGAACCGATCGGTAAGATTCCTCCATGCCTGTTCGAATCCGCTGTCGATGAGGGGGGACTTCTGCACTATTTCCTTCGCTTCACCTCGGGTCTTCTGGTTGAGGTGAAACAACTTTTCGACAGGAGACAGTCGATTGTTTCGGATATAAAGCGCGAAAAACATATCGCGAAATGTCGGCCATGATTCGTAGTCACCCTCGAATACATCAGTGTCGCACGGTGGCAAGCTGATGTTATGACCCGCAAGATTAGTCTGAATCATGGGGGAAGATTCCAACTTCGACGACGGTGAGGAACTGGGGGCAACGAGATACTGCTGTTCGCTTATTTTCGCGGAGGAACGCACGTAAACCTGGTAGCACTGCCTGTATTTGGTCTTAACTATGGTTGGATCGGCGCTTCGTGCATCTGCTTCTTCATCAGCCGTGGAGATGAGGTATTCCACGCATGAAGCATATGCTATCTTGAAGTCTGACCAGACCGCTTTGAGTTCCTCCTGATGAGTGGCCAGCGAGAAACCCGAGTGTTCGCGTTCCGGAATACGGTTATACTCGTCTTCGAATTCTTCCAAAGTGTCGGAAACACTTATGAATTGATTGAGGGGGTCCATGTTAGTACGGTGTCGAAACGAGTAATCGAGTTAAAACTCACGAGTGGGAATTCAGTCAAATTAAATTTGGAAAAAAGGATCTTAATTCGCAATTGAAAGTATACCGGGAGAATTATGTTGACTAAAAACCGAGATTCGTGTTGATTGAATACACCAGAGGAGGAATCACGCGGTAGAAAACTAAAAAAATTGCCAAATATTTTATTTGCCTCCGCTATAAATTGTTCTGGTAATGAAGTTTAAAGTTTTATTTTGTCGCACGTGTAAATTGGGTCACGGAAAACAACTGATGTTTTGGTTTCTCGTTGTTCTGTTTCGGCAGTACGTGTAGGTGGAGTGCGATCGGGGTTGAGATGGGAAGCTTCACTTGCGCTGAGAGAGCGACTTATTGTGTGTAGTCGTGACGTCACGGAACGTGTTTTGTACTGTTTTGTACTTCGAGTACAGAAAACACGTGACGTCACCGAACGTGGTTTGTGCTTGGTGTACAGAATCACACGAAAGGAAGGTGATGGGGGAAATATTCACGTTGTGTAATATCACAGAATAAATAGTATACAGAAGTCGCATCTCGGCCTTTGACGCTTTTTCGCTTTATGGTGCGATCGGAACAATTGAGGGGAGATCAAATAACGAGAGAGCAAACGTGAACAAAGAGAAGCAACGAGAGAGCAAGCATAAAACGTTTATGTGTGCGTACATCTGTTTTGCTAGACTGCGTCGTGAATTAACGTGGTGTTGACAAAATTTTGTTTCAAGCTTTTGATTTCTGTATTTTGGTTTTCTTCCCTTGAAAGTTTTATATTTTACATTGCATAGCTATGTGCAGTATTAACAGGATTTACTGGTTAATTGTAGTGCTCTAGTAAAAAATTACTAGAGAAAAATTAAATATTGCCGGCACTTTGAATCAACAGCGGCGGTATTTCATTTTGAAAGAAAATTTTACTGTCATTATACACAAAATAGGGTATTTCGAAAGTATCTCCCAATTCCTGTTAGAGGACATTTGGTTAAAAGTTACAACTTTAACTATGATGCCAAAACTGTTCAAAAATGTTAAATTTCGTAAAATGATCTTTTTTAGTATATTGGCAGAAAGTCCATTTTTGGAAACAAAATAATTAAATGTAAGCGCCCAACCGCATTTTTCTCAAACCCATCCACTAAATCTAGTTTGGAATTGTATAGCAATTCCCTTCTAATCGCCATTTCATTCATGAGCAGAATCATATGATTCTTTTCGTACTGGTTCAAATCCCAAGCATTTCTTTTTTATTAACTGCAACTTCCTACGGGCGGAAGAGCTGAGGGGAAGATCAAAAAACCTGTGAAGCTTCGAGAGAGCTTGTTTTGCGAAAGAAATCTCTTTCTGAGGTACACTGAGAAGATGGAAGCACGGGCGGCGCACCAATAAAAAAAAAGGAAAAATAACCATAAACATTAATGGGAATGATATTGTAGTTAATATTGATCAACAAATCAGACATTGTGTTTCGCCTAAATTATTTTCAAAAAACAAAAAGTGATTCTCCCATTCCTTATTAAATATTATTCACAGTGCATACATAAAAAAGCGAAGTACGATGTTGCTTGCTTGAAGTTTGTACGTCGACTGACTGCCATTTATAGGAACGATCGCTAATGTCGGTGTGAAAAAACGACGAGTGCTGTCGTGTATATGTGAATAGCCGAGAGAAAAACGATTGCACGATTACTCTCTGTTCAATAGGGTGCCAATATTGGAACCCTAGAACAAAATTTGCTTTGTATGAGATGCAACTTCTGTATACTATTTATTATGTGGTAATATTTAAACACGCACGACGCCGAACCGATCGACAATTTTTGACGAATATTACGCGAACGTAATTTGGTGTTTGATAAACGGGGGGAGGGGGGTATCACTTTTTATTCACTTTTTATAAATTATATATTATATACAGGGGGGTCGACCAATGTTTGTGTGGGGGATGTGTGCGCAACACACCGATATATAATATATAAGATAATATACGAATAAAAGTGACAGGTGGAATAAAAAGACTTACCGGTGGTCGTGGTTGACGCGGTGTCGGTGAAGTCGATGATGGTACAGATGAGGTTGGTGGTTGGGTTGATGGTGCGGTGTGTGTGTGGTGATGAGGTGACCGTGATGATGGTGATCGTGGTGATGATGGTTGTGACGGGGTGGTGGTTGTGGTGAATGTTCGTAACACTCTCGTTGAGGTAGCACAGTCGAAACTTAAGTCACGATGTAAAATGTAATGTTCACCGGTCAAGATCTTAACGCTGCCCGCTTCAAGACAAGAGGAATGACCAGTAAGTTAAGTTGGGGGCGGAAGTCAGGAAAAACTCATTGACCTGTCAAGAGTTGACAGGTCGCAGTCCGGAAGGTTGGCTGCGCTGACCGACGTGCAATGCATTTGCATCTACAGGGGAGTAGATGGCGCTGCTTTCTCTGGGAGGGCGAAAGACCAGCGCTGGGGTATGCAGTCGAGTCAGAATGAGCGTTCGGCGTAAACACTATTCAATAATTTTTTTCTGAATAAAATGTATAATTAACCTATATAATTATAAAAAACTCCATATGGGAGAAAAATATAAAAAAATTAGCGACCCCCCTGTAGCCGTTTTTTTTTAAATCGACCCTGAATATTTCAAATATTTGTATGGCCAGACTGGGTGGATGCAGTGGTCACTGGTCAGGAAGACATCTGCGTGCGTTCCTGAAACACATGGCCACTGAAAGACACTCCATATGGGAGGAAAATATAAAAAAATTAGGGACCCCCCTGTAGCCGTTTTTTTTAAATCGACTCTGAATAAGCGAAATTTTTGTATGGCCAGACTGGGTGGATGCAGTGGTCACTTGTCAGCAAGACCTCCGCGTGCGTTCATGAAACACATAGCCATCGGAAGATACTCCATATGGGAGGCAAATATTAAAAAATACCCCCTTGTAGCCGTTTTTTTGTAAATCGAGTCTGAAGATGCAGTTTTTTTGTATGGTTCGACTGGGTGGATGCAGTGGTCACTGGTCAGGAAGACCTCCGCGTGCGTTCATGAAACACATGGCCACTGAAAGATACTCCATATCGGAGGAAAATATCAAAAAATTAGGGACCCCCTGTAGCCGTTTTTTTTTTAATCGAGTCTGAATATGCAGATTTTTTGTATGGTTAGACTGGGTGGATGCAGTGGTCACTGGTCAGGAAGACCTCCGCGTGCGTTCATGAAACACATGGCCACTGAAATATACTCCATATGGGAGGAAAATATCAAAAAATTAGGGACCCTCCCTGTAGTCGTTTTTTTGTAAATCGAGTCTGAATATGCGAAATTTTTGTATGGCCAGACTGGGTGGATGCAGTCGTCACTGGTCAGGAAGACCTCCGCGTGCGTTCATGAAAGACATGGCCACTGAAATTTACTCCATATGGGAGGAAAATATAAAAAAATTGGGGACCCCCCTTTAGCCGTTTTTTATACCCTACACTTTAAGGTAAGGGTATATTCACTTTGTAACGAAATGTGTAACGCATAGAACTAGAGACGATAGGTATAGAAAAGTATATATATTCTTGATCAGCGTGACCTCCTGAGTCGATTTAGCCATGTCCGTCCGTCTGTCTGTCTGTCTGTTGAAATTACGATCACAGGAGCACCAATGAAGATATCGTGATGAAACTTTGCAGATATATTGTTTCTTGTGGTGGGCAGGTTGGTATTGAAAATGGGCAAAAACGGTCCACGACCACGCCTATTTTTTATTAAAAATGTGATATCAGCGTTCGTTTTTGAGCTATTACAACAAAATTCATTCCTGGGTATAGAGTAGCATTATCCGTGAATGTGCCAAATACGGGCGTGATCCGCCAATTTTTAGGTTACACAGGCAAAAGAGGGTTATATTGTTAAATATATAAACATCCTGTAAACAAATAAAGTTTAAATGAACACAATTATAAAACAACTAAGCTAGTTATTTTGTTTTGAAAAAGGTAATGACCACGCCTACTATTTATACAGAGGCGTAGCTAGGTCTCATGGAGCCCGGGACGGTTAATCAACTTGTAGCCCCAAAAATGCCTAGAATTCAATAAGTCAGTACTTGATTTCCACAACTGCCGCCCCCGACATTGTGCCGCCCAGAGTGGACCGCCACACCCTAGCTTCGGCACTTTTTTTAAAACTTTTAGGTGTAGGGTATCTAAGATTCGGCCAGGCCGAATATAGCTTTCTTACTGGTTTTTTAAATCGACTCTGAATATTTTTCTCTTTCGACTCTGAATATTTTTCTTCTTCGACTCTGCGAAATTTTTGTATGGCCAGACTGGGTGGATGCAGTAGTCACTGGTCAGGAAGACCTCCGCGTGCGTTCATGAAACACATGGCAATCGGAAGATACTCCATATGGGAGGAAAATATCAAAAAAATTAGCGACCCCCCTGTAGCCGTTATTTTGTAAATCGAGTCTGAAGATGCAGTTTTTTTGTATGGTTAGACTGGGTAGATGCAGTGGTCACTGGTCAGGAAGACCTCCGCGTGCGTTCATGAAACACATGGCCACTGTAAGATACTCCATATGGGAGGAAAATATCAAAAAATTAGGGACCCCCTGTAGCCCTTTTTTTGTAAATCGAGTCTGAATATGCAGATTTTTTGTATGGTTAGACTGGGTGGATGCAGTGGTCACAGGTCAGGAAGACCTCCGCGTGCGTTCATGAAACACATGGCCACTGAAAGATACTCCATATGGGAGGAAAATATCAAAAAATTAGGGACCCCCCTGCAGCCGTTTTTTTTAAATCGACTCTGAAAATGCGAAATTTTTGTATGGGCAGACTGGGTGGATGTAGTCGTCACTGGTCAGGAAGACCTCCGCGTGCGTTCATGAAAGACATGGCCACTGAAAGATACTTCATATAGGAGGAAAATATAAAAAAATTAGGCCCCCCTTTAGCCGTTTTTTTGAAATCGACTCTGAAAATACGAAATGTGTGTATGGCCAGACTGGGTGGATGCAGTGGTCACTGATCAGGAAGACCTCCGCGTGCGTGCATGAAACATATGGCTACTGAAAGATACTCCATATATGAGGAAAATATCAAAAAATTAGGGACCCCCCTGTAGCCGTTTTTTTTTTCAAATCGACTCTGAATATGCGAAATTTTTGTATGGCCAGACTGGGTGGATGCAGTCGTCACTGGTCAGGAAGACCTCCGCGTGCGTTCATGAAACCAATGGCTATCGGAAGATACTCCATATGGGAGGAAAATATCAAAAAATTAGTAACTCCTCTGTAGCCGTTTTCTTTTAAATCGACCCAATACATATCGCAAATTATGTTAAGGACTCCTGTAATTCTAAAGAGGTAAGGGTGCTTACTGGCCGGTGCAGTCAACCGATTTAAATCCGATCGGAAACCTATTTTCAATACTAAAACGTTGCGTAGGTACTAGGCGCTTAAAAACTAAGAAGGATTTGGTGACTGCAGTAAAGGAAGAAGGGGAACAGGCCAAACAGCAGCATTACAAAGCTAATTGAGTTAACACTTCGAATATGTTTAGCTGTATAAAAAATAATGGCTATTATACTAAATATTAGATAAAGTTGGTTAGGTTTTGCACATGATATTTTTGGTTTTCTTTTCATATTTACCGTTATTGAGAAAAAATTTGTTGTTGTTTTGCATATATAATAAATATAAATTAAGAAGTAAATAAATGTAATTTTCTTTGTTATAACTTATATGTTAATAATGTTGCTTTTCTTATGCCCAGTAGCTCACATCCACAAAAAAGAGGTTTGCAAAATTTTCTGAATGCTACCCCCCAGTCGTATTTTTCTAACTTCGTACTGCTTCGTTGGCTCCCGACATGAACTTCATGGTTGCTTGCATCGTTCCTTGCGTGCTTAGATTTTATTTTGACAGTTTGGTGATCATTGCTTGATTTGAGAGGACTTATGTACATATGTATGCATGCTTAATTCATGAAGTTTTTTTCATAGTACAAAACTTCGTTTGTATTTTGCAAAGTAAAATTGAATGATCTACTAATGTGAGGGGAGTGAGGGGTTCGGATGATCTTTTTTAATGAGTATGAAGGGATCGGAAGATCGACTTTGCTTCTGTTATTTTGCACTAATAATTCAAGCGAATATGCGTTAGAGGAGATAATCGATCCAGCACTCGTATGCCAGGTAAAGTGTAAAATTTCTTGTGTACAGCGGCCGTCAGGAAGAACGATGCGATTTGTCTTCTTTTGCTTCTCTTACAATAACAAACCATGTGCAGGCGTGGATATAGAACTCCAAATGCGCCTATAATATTCATCTATAATATATATAATATATATATTATAGTATTGAAATATAATATGTATATTATATATTTATTTACTATAATATTTTTTGAAAGTGGAATAATTCCATTCCCAATAATTATAATTAAAAATACTTTCTTATTACAATTATTATTGACAATTGCAACTTCACGCTGTTCGTTAGCAGATATAAAAGATACTTAAATAGTGCTAGTGTTTGCAACATTGATAACAAGATAACGGTATTATTGAGTTGATGAAATGAAATATAAATCGAAATATAAAGCTTGCACTGATGTGGTTAAGGATTGCTCAATCAGCTGATAATAATAGCATAAATATTATTAACCACAAAATTTTATAATCCGGCCATTCATTTTTTCCAAACGACAGAGATTTTGAAATTGTGGAAACAGCATTAAAGAAAAAGGATCAATTACATATGTATATACTGCTCAAGACTAAATATTATAATGCCATGAATACTAGCTAAAAAAATGGCTTAAGTTTCTATGAAATGAAAAGAGAAGATATTGTCTCGACCAAATATTTAGAAGAGGCAATTTCAAACAGGAAAAACAATACGGACAACGAAATTATACAGTGGTTAAAAATATGCTGGATGAGGTTTAAAACGGATAAACCGACCAACATTTTTACAAAACTAGTATGGAAGAAAATGCTCCATTTAATGCTCCACTTAAAAAGTGCCTGAAGTTAAATTCGTAAATCCGACGCGAATTTAGCAAAGACACAAACCAAAATACGAATTTAAATTCGTGCATATTGAGCGCTGCCGAGGTAAGGTATCACTCAGATTTACTTATTTGTTTAGTAAAACATATAATCTGAAAACGGTTTGTATATTGTTGGAAAGGTCAATATATAAGCTACCTAATCCTGAAAAATTCAGCCGTGCACAGGCAAGGATGTGGCGTCAGTGGCCAATGTTAACTAGTGTACCTCCAGAAGCACTTCTCATACACATTTTGTTCAACAAAAAACATAACTTGGACAAACGTTGTATACAGTTCGAAAGGTCACTATATCAGCTACCTATTCCTGAAAAGTCTAGCCGTGCACAGGCAAGGATGTGGCGTCAGTGGCCAACGTTTGGTTACCCAGTGCACCTTCTCATACACTTCGACAAACACTTTGTTCAACAAAAAACATAACTTGGACAATCGTTGTATACAGTTCGAAAGGTCACTATATCAGCTACCTATTCCTAAAAAGTCTACCCGTACACAGGCAAGGATGTGGCGTCAGTGGCCAACGTTTGGTTACCTAGTGCACCTTCTCATACACTTCGAAAAACACTTTGTTCAACAAAAAACATAACTTGGACAAACGTTGTATACAGTTCCAAAGGTCACTATATCAGCTACCTATTCCTAAAAAGTCTAGCCGTGCACAGGCAAGGATGTGGCGTCAGTGGCCAAGGTTTGGTTACCCAGTGCACCTTCTCATACACTTCGACAAACACTTTGTTCAACAAAAAACATAACTTGGACAAACGTTGTATACAGTTCGAAAGGTCACTATATCAGCTACCTATTCCTGAAAAGTCTAGCCGTGCACAGGCAAGGATGTGGCGTCAGTGGCCAACGTTTGGTTACCCAGTGCACCTTCTCATACACTTCGACAAACACTTTGTTCAACAAAAAACATAACTTGGACAATCGTTGTATACAGTTCGAAAGGTCACTATATCAGCTACCTATTCCTAAAAAGTCTACCCGTACACAGGCAAGGATGTGGCGTCAGTGGCCAACGTTTGGTTACCTAGTGCACCTTCTCATACACTTCGAAAAACACTTTGTTCAACAAAAAACATAACTTGGACAAACGTTGTATACAGTTCCAAAGGTCACTATATCAGCTACCTATTCCTAAAAAGTCTAGCCGTGCACAGGCAAGGATGTGGCGTCAGTGGCCAAGGTTTGGTTACCCAGTGCACCTTCTCATACACTTCGACAAACACTTTGTTCAACAAAAAACATAACTTGGACAAACGTTGTATACAGTTCGAAAGGTCACTATATCAGCTACCAGGCACATCCTTGCCTGTGAACGACTAGACTTTTCAGGTATAGGTAGCTGATATAGTGACCTTTCGAACTGTATACAACGTTTGTCCAAGTTATGTTTTTTGGTGAATAAAGTGTTTGTCGATGTGTATGAGAAGGTGCACTGGGTAACCAAACGTTGACCACTGACGCCACATCCTTGCCTGTGCACGGCTAGACTTTTCAGGAATAGGTAGCTGATATAGTGACCTTTCGAACTGTATACAACGTTCGTCCAAGTTATGTTTTTTGTTGAACAAAGTGTTTGTCGATGTGTATGAGAAGGTGCACTGGGTAACCAAACGTTGGCCACTGACGCCACATCCTTGCCTGTGCACGGCTAGACTTTTCAGGAATAGGTAGCTGATATAGTGACCTTTCGAACTGTATACAACGTTTGTCCAAGTTATGTTTTTTGTTGAACAAAGTGTTTGTCGAAGTGTATGAGAAGGTGCACTGGGTAACCAAACCTTGGCCACTGACGCCACATCCTTGCCTGTGCACGACTAGACTTTTCAGGAATAGGTAGCTGATATAGTGACCTTTCGAACTGTATACAACGTTTGTCCAAGTTATGTTTTTTGTTGAACAAAATGTGTATGAGAAGTGCTTCTGGAGGTACACTAGTTAACATTGGCCACTGACGCCACATCCTTGCCTGTGCACGGCTGAATTTTTCAGGATTAGGTAGCTCATATATTGACCTTTCCAACAATATACAAACCGTTTTCAGATTATATGTTTTACTAAACAAATAAGTAAATCTGAGTGACACCTTACCTTGCCAGCGCTCATTATGCACGAATTTAAATTCGTATTTTGGTTTGTGTCTTTGCTAAATTCGCGTCGGATTTACGAATTTAACTTCACGCACTTCCACTTAAAAACCTCAGAAAAATTACTACATATGTTGCAAGACGGAAATACAATATGATGATTTGCTGCCTTACAAACCACATATTTACCTTCTTCACTCTGCTAAAAAATATCAGCAAAGACAATATAATACAAAGATGTCTCACTCCTATACAAAACAACCGAGCAGCTAAAATTCAATTGGGATTTTCGGAAAATCCCATCTGAAGCTTTGGGAGAGTAAAATTAATATTTTGTGAGAACGAGAGATTAGGTTGTGAGAGTAAGAGCTGCAACATGCAAGGAAGTGAGCACAAAAGAGCGCGTTTGCTACAAATGAGTGTAAAGAATCAATGCAGTTGCCATCAGAAAGTAGAACATCTTATTTTAATTATAACAACAAAGGGCGGTGGCATAACAAACTTTCAGAGGCCCTATATCAGTGGAAACAAACAATAAAAAATCAAATCTTCAAATATTAAATGACATTTATTTATGATTCAGTATTTGAAGTGTTAATTTTTTTGATTGTTTGTTCTTAAAATTCGACCAAGTACAATGCTTACGGTATAATATGGTTATCAAACGATCTAAAACACTAAATCTGTGTGAATAACATTCATTATTTTCCTCAAACCGATGCGCATTTGGACTTTTTTTTTACAATGATTACATTGTTGTATTATATATTATTAATTAATTATTATTAATTACAAATTACCGATTATAATATAAATAATAAATAAATTGCCAAATTATCCAAATAAAAAACCTAAAGTAGTATCAAAAATAGTAGCCAAAGTCACAAAAAGCGGAGTAAAAATATCAATAATCACATCAGTAAAAATAAAAACACAAAAAAATCTGTTTCTAAAGCTCGGTAAAGAACGCTGTTGTTGTCTTTCATATACTTGTTGTTGTCGAGCGAGCGGTATTCTTGCACATTCGTACAAACTCTAAAAATTTATTTTACTAATTGACTTTGACAACGAGAAAACCAACTTAAAAGGTGTCTAATTGTTCTAATTGTAAAAACAATTATAATAAAGAATGATTGAAAAATTGTAAAAAATCTTTTAAATTGAATCTAGCCGAATTCAACACCAACAAGATGGCGGTAAATCAAAATGAATACATTTACATTCTATATTGGAAAACGAAAACTGGAATTTGTGAATACTCAAGCGAAGACACCTTGTGCAGTGTGACCACTGCAGTATATGGTATCACTATCATATTGTTAACATCACAGATGCATACTTGAAAACGAATTGCCTTTATATGACGAATGAAAGATGTTCATGTTTTAAAAGCCATAATATGCGTATATGTAAATATTGTAAGGAATGTGGATTAAATAATTGTACAAAAAAGCAGCAGCTGGTTACAGCAGGTCTAAAAATAACCAAGACTTCCACAATGCTTTTTAAAATTTTGCCAATAACCATATACGGTAACAAGGGTAATTTGGATGTATACTTTAAAATATCAGCTAAGGCCCTTAGCATAAGGGCAAAATAGTAGAAGGTTTCTTTTACGTGATTTACTGTTGAAAAAATAGATTTACCCATACAGACCATGTTTATTGAAGAACTTGAAAACTTGTTCACCCATCTGAAAGGTTGTAAATTAGTTCATACCGCAAACCGGTAGCAAGTATAATTATTTTTTAAGAGGATATAATAAATGAGCCTACGGCCGCCAAAACAATTATAGGCTGGACCATGTTTGGTTTTTCGGCTGAAGAACATTTTAGTTCTTATATTAAAAAATCTTAATTTCACGTATGTGAGTTTGAAGATAAGATAGCCTTACATAAACTTATGATTGAAAACATGAAAGTGAATAGTTTACATCAAGGAAATAGTGGAAGCGAAATAGCTATCAGCGCTTTCGAACTGTATACAACGTTTGTCCAAGTTATGTTTTTTGTTGAACAAAGTGTTTGTCGAAGTGTATGAGAAGGTGCACTGGGTAACCAAACCTTGGCCACTGACGCCACATCCTTGCCTGTGCACGACTAGACTTTTCAGGAATAGGTAGCTGATATAGTGACCTTTCGAACTGTATACAACGTTTGTCCAAGTTATGTTTTTTGTTGAACAAAATGTGTATGAGAAGTGCTTCTGGAGGTACACTAGTTAACATTGGCCACTGACGCCACATCCTTGCCTGTGCACGGCTGAATTTTTCAGGATTAGGTAGCTCATATATTGACCTTTCCAACAATATACAAACCGTTTTCAGATTATATGTTTTACTAAACAAATAAGTAAATCTGAGTGACACCTTACCTTGCCAGCGCTCATTATGCACGAATTTAAATTCGTATTTTGGTTTGTGTCTTTGCTAAATTCGCGTCGGATTTACGAATTTAACTTCACGCACTTCCACTTAAAAACCTCAGAAAAATTACTACATATGTTGCAAGACGGAAATACAATATGATGATTTGCTGCCTTACAAACCACATATTTACCTTCTTCACTCTGCTAAAAAATATCAGCAAAGACAATATAATACAAAGATGTCTCACTCCTATACAAAACAACCGAGCAGCTAAAATTCAATTGGGATTTTCGGAAAATCCCATCTGAAGCTTTGGGAGAGTAAAATTAATATTTTGTGAGAACGAGAGATTAGGTTGTGAGAGTAAGAGCTGCAACATGCAAGGAAGTGAGCACAAAAGAGCGCGTTTGCTACAAATGAGTGTAAAGAATCAATGCAGTTGCCATCAGAAAGTAGAACATCTTATTTTAATTATAACAACAAAGGGCGGTGGCATAACAAACTTTCAGAGGCCCTATATCAGTGGAAACAAACAATAAAAAATCAAATCTTCAAATATTAAATGACATTTATTTATGATTCAGTATTTGAAGTGTTAATTTTTTTGATTGTTTGTTCTTAAAATTCGACCAAGTACAATGCTTACGGTATAATATGGTTATCAAACGATCTAAAACACTAAATCTGTGTGAATAACATTCATTATTTTCCTCAAACCGATGCGCATTTGGACTTTTTTTTTACAATGATTACATTGTTGTATTATATATTATTAATTAATTATTATTAATTACAAATTACCGATTATAATATAAATAATAAATAAATTGCCAAATTATCCAAATAAAAAACCTAAAGTAGTATCAAAAATAGTAGCCAAAGTCACAAAAAGCGGAGTAAAAATATCAATAATCACATCAGTAAAAATAAAAACACAAAAAAATCTGTTTCTAAAGCTCGGTAAAGAACGCTGTTGTTGTCTTTCATATACTTGTTGTTGTCGAGCGAGCGGTATTCTTGCACATTCGTACAAACTCTAAAAATTTATTTTACTAATTGACTTTGACAACGAGAAAACCAACTTAAAAGGTGTCTAATTGTTCTAATTGTAAAAACAATTATAATAAAGAATGATTGAAAAATTGTAAAAAATCTTTTAAATTGAATCTAGCCGAATTCAACACCAACAAGATGGCGGTAAATCAAAATGAATACATTTACATTCTATATTGGAAAACGAAAACTGGAATTTGTGAATACTCAAGCGAAGACACCTTGTGCAGTGTGACCACTGCAGTATATGGTATCACTATCATATTGTTAACATCACAGATGCATACTTGAAAACGAATTGCCTTTATATGACGAATGAAAGATGTTCATGTTTTAAAAGCCATAATATGCGTATATGTAAATATTGTAAGGAATGTGGATTAAATAATTGTACAAAAAAGCAGCAGCTGGTTACAGCAGGTCTAAAAATAACCAAGACTTCCACAATGCTTTTTAAAATTTTGCCAATAACCATATACGGTAACAAGGGTAATTTGGATGTATACTTTAAAATATCAGCTAAGGCCCTTAGCATAAGGGCAAAATAGTAGAAGGTTTCTTTTACGTGATTTACTGTTGAAAAAATAGATTTACCCATACAGACCATGTTTATTGAAGAACTTGAAAACTTGTTCACCCATCTGAAAGGTTGTAAATTAGTTCATACCGCAAACCGGTAGCAAGTATAATTATTTTTTAAGAGGATATAATAAATGAGCCTACGGCCGCCAAAACAATTATAGGCTGGACCATGTTTGGTTTTTCGGCTGAAGAACATTTTAGTTCTTATATTAAAAAATCTTAATTTCACGTATGTGAGTTTGAAGATAAGATAGCCTTACATAAACTTATGATTGAAAACATGAAAGTGAATAGTTTACATCAAGGAAATAGTGGAAGCGAAATAGCTATCAGCGCTATAGAATTCATCACTGCCAAATTCTTCTGGCACTTAAGCAATTTAAATAAATCTATGCAAATATTGTACTTCTATGCTTCGATAAAATGTGTGGTTCGCGGCAGCTATATATAAGGGTATATTCTTAAATATATGTTTAGAGGTAGGGCCAGTGTATTGTTGCCTCTTACTAAAGTTCTTTACAATTTCAGAATCGGGGAAATTGGGATATGTGGCAATATATAGGAAATGTTTCATAGGGTAAAAATAGAAAATTTAAATCAACATTCCAATGTTTTCTTAGGCGCGATTGTCAACAGGAAATTCCTCCTATTATATATAATATTATATTATATTATATTATATTAAATCAGTTTCAGTTCAGTTTAGCGTGCTAAACCGTGCTGACGTGTCTCTCATCTGTTTTGCATAATGTGCGACTTTTGTGTAAATTGTAATTCTGTAATGGAATTCGGTTTTAATGATGACTCTGTATGCTGTTTGATTTGTGGTCGTGTTTCTCATTCAAATTGTATTAGTATGCCGACAGATACCACAAATCTATTAAAAACTAATTCCAACTTAATGTGGCGTTGTAATTACTGCGCTAACACTTCGTTTAATTTCCAAAAAAATTAACCTCTGTCGCAGCAAATTAAAGATCTCCAGAGAGAAGTTAGCAATTTTGAGCATACGCAAGCTGCCAGAAGAAAAACTAACGGAAGATCTGTGACGTCAACTTTTTCGCCTAATAAAAACAACACAACTCAGCAAGACAACACTTCTGAAGAAATTATTGTTCTTTCGACACCTACTACTCTCACTTCAAGTGGGGTTGCCGAACCAGAAAACGTCGTTATTCCCGCTTCATCTTCTGCTTGTGCTTTAGGTGTAGGTGTGGATAATGAATCAGCAGCAGTTGAAAAGAAATTGCAGAGCAGAGTAGATGACAAGATTACCGTTCGAAAGAAGAAAAACAATAATTCCAATTCTAATAAAAAAAAAAAAGTAGTCGGTCAAGCTCCCACAACAAGTGATCTACAAGTAGTGCATGAACTAAAATTCATGCACATATCAAAATTTAAAGTAAACACTGATCCTGAGACCGTACGAAATTTCGTTGCGAATCGATTGAACGTTTCTTCTGAATTAATTTCCTGCAACAGGATTGTGAAGAAGGATATCACGAAATATCGTTTCATCAAGTTCATAGTTGGCGTACCAATGCCATTATTCAAGCGAGTCTTTAACAAAGAGTTTTGGCCTTTATCGGCTAAAGTGAGCAAATTCACACATAGACCGAAAAACCCGGCTCCGAACTCATCCCCTGAACTGGGACCATCAGCCTGTCTGGATTTTCAGACTCCGCGCCTACCACATTCAGTGGATCCGTGAGTTCTTCAAATTACGATTTCTCTATTTATTACCACAACGCTGAAGGTTTGCTCACAAAAACAAACCAGCTTTATTCGGCGGTGGCCTCTCAAAACTTCGATGTTATAGCTATAGTGGATACTTGGTTGACAATCAACTTTCTCTCAACAGAATTTTTTGAATCCCAATGTGTGATCTATCGGTGCGATCGAGAGATTAATTCCGGATTATCTAGGGGCGGTGGAGTATTGATTTCTGTCGCTACTAATTTCATCAGCAAGGAAATTCTTCTTCCTAATTCTCAAACTCTCACTGAGCAAATTGCTGTCTCAGTTTCTTTCAACTCAACTAATATTTGTAAGAACGAAATTGTATTAATTTTAAGCTATTTTCCCCCAAATAGTTCACTCAGCTTATTTGAAAATCATATATTTAATATTAACCACATTATTCTAAATTCAGGTTGCAAACAGACTCCTTGTGTTTTAGGAGACTTTAATCTTGGTAATATTGCTTGGAATTATTGTCCAGATGATAAAACGCTTCTTTCATTTAACTTGATCTTTACAGTTGAGAAGCATTTTTGTGATGCAATGTACGCTCTTAATCTCTCTCAAGTTAATCATTTGTAAATGACCTAAATAGGATATTGGATCTTATATTCCTAAATAATGACCTAAATTATTATTTAACTAGGTGCTAAATTCCTCTGACTAAAGAATCTATACACCATGTGGCTATTATTGTTAAGTTTAGTTCTTACGATTTTTCATATCCAACTGAAAAACCATCGGAGATTCTTTATAATTTCAGTAAGGCGAATTACGCGTTCCTTAATTCATATTTTAACAGTATTAACTGGGTGTCTACTCTGAAATCATTGGACCTACAGAATATGTATTTTACTTTCAAAGCGATCCTGGATGAGGCCTTCGACCTATTCGTACCTAAGAGAGTTTCGAGATCGAGTACTTGTTTACCGTGGTACAACAAGCGACTTTTTCATTATAAGAATCTGAGGAATAAGTCTCACAAAGTTTTCTTAAAATCTAATCTGCAGGCGGATAAAGAAAAATTTATTCAACGAAGGAAAGAATTTGATCAAACTTTCTTTATAAAAAATATATCGCACAAATTGAAAATAATATAAAAACTAGTCCAAGAGGTTTCTGGATTTTGTATAATTCGAAACGTAAACATTCAAATTTACCTAAATCAATGGAATACCAGAACTTGTGTGCTGATAATCCTCAAGATATTTGCGCTCTATTTGCAACGTATTTCTCTTCGGTTTTCATGGAAGAAGATCCCAACATAAATTTCGATAACTTCGACCAGCTGGTCCAACATTTAGATATCGGTTTTATGGTAATATGCGAAGATGAAACCATGCAAGTTCTCTCAAAATTAGACATTAGTAAGCGTTCGATTTGCTCCCACCGGTGCTTTTGAAGAATTGTGCGCAGTCGCTTTGTACTGCGCTTACGTTAATTTAAAACAAATCTATCACTGATGTTTTGAAAATTTCTTATGTAACACCAATCCATAAGTCTGGTAAAATAAATACAGAATTATAGACCAATTGTAAAGATGTCCATTATACTGAAAATGTTAGATAGTATTAACATTATATATCTGAACAACAGCATGGTTTTTTCGCAGAAAGATCCATTAGTTCAAACATAGCTATTTTTAGAAATTTTTGCATAAATGCAATGGATAATGGCTTGCAAGTTGACGTACTGTGTGCGGATTTTGCCAAAGCCTTTGACAGAGTTAATCACTCCATTTTGTTGCATAAATGAAATGAAATTGGGTTTCATTCAACATTCCTGAAATGGATAGAGTCCTATCTATTAAGAAGAAAACTAATTGTAAGAACTGATGGGCATTTTTCGTGGGAAGGCTTACGTGGGATTTTCAAAACCTGTAATTGCCTGTTGTACGTGATGACGTAAAATTATTCATAACCGTTAAAGACCTTTGTAGTTGTACACTGTTTCAGGATGACATAAACTCGCTAATTGCTTGAAGCAGCATAAACAAATTGTGTTTGAATATTTCAAAATGCAATACGCTAACTTATACTCAAGCAATTAGCAATTCCGTATGACTACTCCTATGATGGAATAAATCTCTTTCAAAAAGTTTCCACGATCAAGGATTTAGTAGTTTTATTCGACTGTAGGCTTTCTTTCGCTTTGCATTATGATAACGTAATTTCTAAGTCCAAATCACTTCTTGGTTTCCTAAAGATAAATTCTACAGAATTTTCGGATATATTTACATTAAAAACTATTTTTGAGAGCTTGGTAGGATCTCTCCTAGAGTTTGGTTGTATCATTTGGAATCCCTCCTATGATTGTCATACTGCTAGACTGGAAAAAATACAGAAGCGTTTCACCAGATTCGCACTGAGACGATTTTACGGTCTTGGAAACATGCCAGCTTATGTTGAGCGTTGTCGCTTTTTAGGGCTACATAGCTTAGCTCAAAGAAGAAAGACCTTGGAGGTACTCTTCATAAAAGACCTCCTTATTAGCAAATTGATTGCAAAATTGATGCTCCAGAACTATAATATTAAAATGTATAGATTTGATGTCCCTATGAGAACACTTAGGGGTAGGCATCCTTTTATTACTTAATTCCACAGAACAAATCTAGGGAAAAATGAACCCATCTCAAAATGCTTGTCTGTTTGCAACGTGGTATCTAATGCCTTAGACTTCAGTTCTAAGAGATATAGATTTAAGAATGATTTGTTAAACTGTTTTAATACTCATTTATTAGTATATTAAGTTTTTAAACATTGTTTCTTGTGGTATGCAGGTTGGTATTGAAAATGGGCAAAATCGGTCCACGACCACGCCTATTTTTTATTAAAAATGTGATATCAGCGTTCGTTTTTGAGCTATTACAACAAAATTTCATTCCTGGGTATAGAGTAAGATTATCCGTTAATGTGCCGTTAATGGGCGTGATCCGCCCACTTTTAGGTTACACAGGCAAAAGAGGGTTATATTGTTAAATATATAAACTTCCTGAATAAAACTTTAGATAACAACTTGTTTTACAAAAAAACATTATTACATCAAAACTGGTTGCGGTCCGCCCACCATTACACTACATATACAGTATAGCAGTATGAAAACAAGTTTATTACCACGGAAATAAAGTTTAAATGAACACAATAATAAAACAACTAAGCTAGTTATTTTGTTTTGAAAAAGGTAATGACCACGCCTACTATTTATACAGAGGCGTAGCTGGGACTCATGGAGCCCGGGACGGTTAATCAACTTACAGCCCCAAAAATGCCTAGAATTCATTAAGTTACTACTTGATTTCCACAACTGCCGTCCCCGACATTGTGCCGCCCAGAGTGGACCGCCACACCCTAGCTTCGGCACTTGTTTTAAAACTTATAGGTGTAGGGTATTAGAAATTTGATCGGCAAATGAACACCACTACACTCTTCAGCTATAACGGCACGAATATTTTTTAGCTAAGAGATAACTACATGAAGCATACCAGCAGTTCGACCACCTGCGCTGAAATGGTTCGCTCGCTTCCGTTCTGGTAATTTTATGGTGAAAGATCAGTCACGCTCTGGTCGTTCCATCACTGGAAAAGCTGATGAAATGGCTGAATATCAAAATGAGCTAGATATATGGGTTCCTCATGACTTGAGCGAGAAAAACATGATAGACAGAATTAACATCTGCGATGCGTTGCTGAAACGCATTCAGATGAAATCGATCCTTTTTTGAAACGTGTCATAACCGGTGATGAGAAATGAGTCACGCATGATAATCGGAAGCGTCAAAAATAGTGGACAAGGGATGGAGAACGGTCACGAAAGTTCGCAAAGCAATGACTAACGCTGAAAAAGTTGATGCTGTGTGTATGGTGGGACTGGGAGGGAATCGTCCACCACGAGCTACTTCTAGTTGGTCGAACAATTGATTCTGAACTCTACTGTGAACAATTAGAGAGATGACGCCAGGCCATTGAAAGAAAACGGCCGGAATTGACTAATGGGAAGGCTGTTGTCTTTCACCATTACAACACTCGACCAAACATTTCTTTGATGACTCGTCAAAAATTGCGAGAGTTTAATTGGGAATTTTTTATGCATCCACCATATATTATCCACCTCAGACTACCACTTTTTCCAATCTCTGCAAGGCTCTCTGAATGGAATAAGCCGAATGAAACCTGTAGAAACCACTTGATTCATTTTTTTAACCAGAAACCACAGAAATTCGATGGCATTATGACTATAACCGAAAAACATTGTAGATAATAATGAATAGTATGCATAATTCGCATGTCGGCCAACGAAGCAACTTGAATTATAGGTGTTCCCCGAAAGCAATAGGGGGGGATAACAGAATTTGGTTAACAGATCTTTGTCGCTGTTAATTTGTCGAGCGATGAAGTTCTCTGCTTCCAAGAAGGTTCTGATGTGCGGAGTAAAATACTGCGTTAAAAGCTGCAAAAAATCAAAACGCCATAATCAAGGATTACGAATTTTCAAATTTCCACCATGTGATTCTATCATGGGTCAAATTTCGAGAGAAAAATGTAATATACCTTCAGAAGATTACTACAAATCGTTATATAATTGCGGGAATCATTTTGCAGATTCTGATTTGGGTAAAAAAAAGCTAAAGTCTGGAGCTACACCTGTTCTTAATTTGGTAAAATTTGATGATGATTACGACGAATTTGTAGAACCATATATGCGAAAAAAGTCGTTTAACAAATTCAGAGGTTAACGGTTGCAATAATTGTGAAAAATATGCAAAATCTGTTAGTTTTATAGGAAAAATTACTACAATATTTTAGCAAAATTTAAAAAATTAAAGAAAGATTATAAAAAGTCTGTAAATTTTAATTTGGAGAATAGAATTGATTCTCTGAAACATGTAAATAATGAGTCCAAAACCTTTTGTTAACTTCTATTAAATTCTCTGCTTAAGCAATATAGCAAAGAAGTAAAAGAATTGGCTCAAAATATTTTCTATGTGTCTCAATCGACATATTCTTTTTTAAGAAACAAATTATATTTTAATTTGCTTCATATTGCTTCCCTAAACCGGTGGGCGCCTGTGAAATTTCTTCAACCTGGCTTTAAAATTAATTCATTCAGAAATCATAAAACAAAAATGTCTAGACTTAAAGCAATGGGGAAAAAATAACATGATTTTGTTAATGGACGAAATGGCAATTCGAGGAAAGTTACGCTATAATCCTAAGCTGGATTTGGTGGATGGATTTGAAGAAAATGGTTTCGAAAGAACCTCTGAAATTGGGAAACAACTATGTGTGTTTATGCTAAAATCAATGTTTTCTAATTGGGCTTTGGTTTTGAATTATTTCGTTTCAAAAAATGGGCTTTCTGGTGGTTCATTAAAAAACATTATTTATGAGAATTTAAAAATTCTTGATATCATTGGAATCACAGTTAAGGTCTTGACCTGCGATGAAGGCTGTACAAACAGAAAGTGCTTTTCAGAATTTGGAGTTTCGCCAGAAAAACCTTTCTTTTTGCATAACGGCAACAAAAAATTTTATTTGTTTGATTTTCCACACCTTTTAAAATCACTTCGAAATGGATTACTTAAATGTGATCGTAATTCGCCGGACGGAAGAGTAAGTTTGAAAGTAATTCAGGAGTTATGGGAAATGGAATTAAGTTTGGGGACGAAAATGTGTCCTAAGCTTACTAGACAGCACATCTTTCCGAACTCATTCGAGAAAATTAAGGTAAAACTAGCTACACAAGTTTTCAGCCGAACTGTAGAAGCTGCATTAAAGACAGTTACTGACACAGTAGGATTTAAACGGAGCAATAAAGAACAGAGTTTATCCACTGTTAGTTTTTGACAAATTATTCGAATTTCAAAATTCAAATTCAAAATTGACAAAATATTCGATTGTTTAAATAATGGGTCCCTTTATTCTAAAAATCCGTATAAAAGTGCAATACAACAAAACAATCAGTCAAATGAATATATTAAATTTTCTTTGGATTATTTGAAAGATGTAAAATTTGTTGACAAAAAAAGAAAGTATACTTTGTAGATGGTATGAAACTTACCTTAAATTCGAACACGTCTCCAAAAATAAATATTGAACTCCCATCGTTGCGATATTTTATTGGCTATGTTGCTTTTAAAATGCTACCAAACATTAACTGTGGTGATTGTGAAAGAGAAGTACGAAAAGAAAATTAATTTTATCTTCCCCTAGCGAAGTTTTTATCTTTCACAAGAACTACAGTTCATTGCGGGAATTTTGTAACCTCATTGCGCCTTCTCATGGATTTTTAGAAACAAGCAAACTTCACATTCAAGTTTTTTGTAACATTTTTGAAAATAACCCACAAACTCTTGGTATAAAGGAAATAATAATATGTAGAAATGTGCAAACAAAAATACTCCCCATTGGTTTGATAAATGTTGTGAACATAAAGAACAACTACAAGACTTTATGATTTTAGTTTTGTTAAAAAAGCATTGTATTTGGGCCACTGAAAAAAAGAAAAATAATGTATCCCGAAAGCTTAGAATACTTTAAAAATAATTTTTTACTTATAATATGTTATTTTTTTCATTTTTTGAATATATGCAGATTATTCACTCAGGTGTTAGAATTTGTTAAAATTCTGTTTTAGTGAAGTGCCTAAAAAGATTTTTCAGGTGTATAAATAACATTATTATTTAAAAAAATTTCATTTTGAAGGAAATCAGTATATTCTACGAAAGAGGTATTTTCGTATGCTAAATCTTTAATGTGAAAAGCAGGGAAAAAACACATTTTTATGTGGAAACAAAGTTTCTTTAACTTTATTTATTTATTTTTTTTGTTATTTTATTTCAGCCCTTATTCATTACAAAAATTATTGTTTTGTTTAATAACGGGTTTGGCCGTTAAAACAAAATTAAAAAATTTTAAAAAAAGTTATAATTTTCTTAATAATTATGGTTTCAAGCATGAATAATCTATTTAATTTTTGGCAAGGAATGTGGTGATAACATTACAAAATGAGAATCTTTTTTTTTTGAGCGCGAATGTACATACATATGTATGTATATTCCAACACTCCTTCTCAACACTTGTTCTTTAACGGAAATGTTAATAAGCTATTGTATGTAAGTAATTATTATAAACCAAACAATTCTGTAAATTTATTGTGTTAAACTTTAGCTAAGTTTTTTGCTAAAATATCTGCAACTATATCATTTGTAGAGATATAATTTACTTCTATTTGCTGATTTTTTATAACTTCTCGGACATGGTGGAATCGGATATCAATATGTTTGCTGCGTGCATGGTATGTCGGGTTCTTTGCTAGTTGAGTGCACTTTTAATTGACATCGGAAAATCTTCTTTGTTTAATTCAATTTCTGCTAGCAATTTTCGTATATAAATAGCTTCTTTTGCGACAGTCGATAATGCCATATATTCAGCCTCTGTACTACTGAAAGCAATTGAGTTTTGTTTTTTGGATTCCCTAGAGAAAACGGCTGCTGCAAGAAAATATCCAGTATAGGATTTACGGTCCGAACTATCCCCACCCCAATCTGCATCCAAATAGCTATAAATTGGTTTACCTTGTCTTTTATAATGTAATTTGAAGTCAATAGTTTTGAATATGTACCTTAAAACATGTTTAGCTGCTGTTAAATGTTCGACGTGTGGTGTCGTGTTCCGCTGTAAAAGTTTACATACCGAGTGAAAAATATCTGGTCGAGTGACCAATGCCAAATGCATTAGAGAACCAATAAGTGACTGATATGTTGTGGAATCTACACCATGGCGATCCTTTCTCTGGCAATGTATCTGAAATCTAGGATCGAGAGGTGTAGCTACCGGTCTACAGTTTTCCATGTTTTACTGCTTCAACAAGTTTTGTATATACTGCTTCTGGCATATATTAATATACCAGTTTCTCCGTCTCTCATACCGTCAATTTGCATACCCAATATAAAGTTCAACGCTCCTTTGTCTGCAACATCAAAGTGGTTCGAAATCTGCTTTTTGATTTCTATTATATCGTCTTTATTGCTACTTGCTAGAATAATGTCATCTACATATGTATATTGCTATAAAGTTGTACTTTCCATTGTCATTTTTCTTATACAAACATTAGTATATAATGCTATGTTTACACCGACCCCAAATGTGCATTCGTAATCACGCATTTGAATACTGTTTACACCGCTTTGTTCGCATTTGGTTTGACATTGATCAGACTAAATTTATATTTTTTGTTTGCCTGATTTTTTTATAATTGTGTTTAGACAGCTGATTGACATTATTTCCACTCCATTTCCACTGTTTTGTTTTGGGATTTTATTTTTTCCCTACCACAGAGTGATTCAAAATATTATTTTGCTTCGCATTTCATTCGCATTTCTTTCAAATGCGATCAAATTTATTAAATTTGATTTGTCAAATCGTATGAAAATTTTTAAAATTTCGCTTCGCATTTGGGAAATAGAGCTCAAATGCGCATTTGGGGTCGGTGTAAACGTAGCATAAGCCTTTCTTCGGCAGAAAGTTATTATTTTTTGTTTATTTATTTCGTTAAAAAAATTGCGAAGCCTTTTGGACTTTCTCACCTTACTATTGAGAAATTACACTATTATGAAAAATTACTAATTAAATTATTAAATTTTTCATAATAAAATCTGACAAATTAATCACCACAATCTAGGAAAAGAAATATAAAATTCCTCCCAATCGGATTTATTGCAAAAAATGGTGAAGCCATTTGGATTTTTGAAATTTGCGGTTTGAAAAAATTCAGGTTTCCAAGTGATGTGGAAGTAAAAAAAAAAGTCCCGGACATATTTTGCTAACAGACCGACACAGGGATTTTATATATATAGATAAGAAAATTAAGGCGAAATTCAGGTCACAAAATTGAGCATACATTAAAAGTAAACTAAAGAAAAATGTTTCTAATCCTAAAAATTTTCGAATTTTACTAGTCCGTAGGATCACCTCCTGTGTATTCGCCCTGTATTGTATTCGCCGTGGCATGGAAAAAACCAACTTTTGATTAAAAGATGGCGAAATCTCTTTCCATATTTTTCTTATTTCCCTTTTTAAGACCGTCTTGCTCCTGGGATGGACATTGCGCAATTTTGACTTGATTTCACCCCACGGATGCTCTATAGGGCTCATGTCCGGAGACTTTGGTGGCGTTTTGAGTTGCTTTGGTGCATTATATAGCAGCCATTCTCGTACTATATACGCCGTGTGTTTGGGATCGTTGTCTTGTTGGAACCAATACACAGGCGGGAGTTGGGTTTTCGGCGCTTTGACGTAAATTACGCCGTAAAATGTCTAAATAACTTTCTTTGGTTATGATTGTGTCGATGAACTCCATCGTACTGGCTCCGCTATCTGCCATAGAATCCCATAACATTACTGAGCTCAGCCATGTTTCACAGTGGCCAATAATTTCTTGTTTTGGAGCTGAGAATTCGCTTTTCGCTAAACAATTTGCTTTCCATCTGAGCCCCAGAGGTTTATTTTAGTCTCATCTATGATCATTACGTTTTCTCAAAAGCTCAGAGGCTTGTTATTAACATGAGCTCTAGCAAACTCCAATCGTTTCTTTTTGTTTGCAGGAGATATGAATGGCTTCTTGCGTACGATACCGTCCATTGAAATTGTTTTTTTCGAAGCAAACGATGAACTGTTTCAGTGGATACAGACTTATTTATCGGTTTGGATACTTCTATTGTTAATTTAGGAACGCTAATCTTGGGATATATTTTCAGTTTCCGAACAATATTCCGTACATTGCATACATTAGCTGTGTAAACTTTAAAATGTGTTTTAGCGCCTTATTGATTAAAAGAAGTACAAACTTTTAGCGCTTTTAGGTGTTCTTTGTAAAAAAAAAATAATTTATGTTGGTTACTATTTAGTAGGACTCTCATCTGTTAATATGAATTTTAAAAAAATTTTTCCATTGCCTTATGCGGTCATTATTCACATTTTTCCTATTTGAACTAGGGTGTACGCTCAATTTTGTGAGTAACTGTATATTCCAACATAAACAATTTTTTTTTAACAATTCATAGATTATCAATATTCTATGAATTTTTCTTATGCTTTCTTTTTTTACACAGTAGTTTTGTTTTAGAAAACGAAAAAAGTGCTAGTCGACAATTTTTTAGGAGTTTGATATGCAAAACACCTTCCTACATCTTCCTTGTGTAAACACATATGTATATCTGTACAAACATACATATGTATTGTACGGGTATGTGTGTACATATTTATAGTGCAATAGAAATGCTGTAGGAAAAAAGTCGACTGAGCAACGATGATACTGAATGATGACGAAGTTGCCCTCGAGAAATGCTGATCAGCTCACAAGGTTCTGTTAGAAACACCAATCGAATGAACTTAACTAAAACAAAATCTGTTAAATGTTGGTCGTAATATTATTAACAGCGGACGTAATGTTAAGCTAACAGTGGTCGTAATATTGCGATCACGGAACAACATTTTATTTGTATGAGATGCGCATTCTGTATACTGTTTATTCTGTGGTTTTACTAAAAAAACGCCACGAACTTTCTCCTACACAAATATTTTTTCTTTATCGGTATCGTACATATACGAGAATAAAATATATATTTTCTATTTGTAGATCTTCCAAAAGAAAGCATATATTTAAAAGTGACGAGTGGCGGATATTCTACATATATTCCTCATATGGATGGGGAATACCTGTAATTTTCACAACTATTACCATTTCTCTTTCAAAATCGAATCTTTTCGACCACAAGATAAGGCCTGAATTTGGATATGGAAGATGTTGGTTTTCTTGTAGGTTTTAATATGCTTGTATATTAATAAATTGTTAAAGTATTGTTATTATTACATTTCATTTCAGATAGTACCTACACGTTAGCGAATTTTTTATTTTTTTCAGGGCCATTAGGAGTGTTATACGTCATCAATTTTGTGCTCTTTTATTTCACACTTCGTTACTGCAATAAAGTTAAAAAAGACATATATGCAATGCAAACTTCTAATGTTGAAAAATGTGCATTACGCAGACGCTTTTTCATAGATAAAGTACAGTTTGTCATGAATACCAAGCTCTTTATTGCTATGGGAATTACATGGTTATTCGAAATATTAAGCATACTACTTTATGACCACAAAAACAATGCTTTCTGGGCAATAAGCGACTCCTTCAATGTATTTCTTGGTGTTTTTGTGTTCTTCATTTTTGTTTTTAAACGCAGAGTATGGCTGGCAATTTTGGAACGTTTAAGTAAGTTGGAAATTTAAAAGTATTTAATATTATTTAACATATTTAAAGCATTCTGTAATTTAGGACACACCGAAAGTACAGCACGAAAACCTACATATAACACGCCTAGTTGGTAAAACGGTGCATTATTGTCCTAATTTAAAAGCAGAACAGTATTAATTATGTCAGTTATGTCAAATAATGACAATTCTTTTTACGTACTAAAATTTTTAATTTAACTTTTTTATCTAAACACTTTAATATATTATACAATTTAATATTGATAGTGTAATATAATTATCATTTATGTGAAAAATGAACTTTTTTGAATTCAAACACTTTTGCCTTTACAACCTTAAGAGTTTTATATCTAAAAATGTGTAATATATCCAATACCTTTCGTTTACACATTCACTACAAACATTATATCTCGGGTCGACAAATGTCCAATATTATTTTTAACTTAACTATCAGATGTATAAGGCATCGAATCAAATCTTGGGATTCATAAAGTTAAGGTAGGGTATAATTGAAGTACAATTTTTTTAAATTTATATATATTAGGTCATTAAGTATGAAATGTCCGATTTTCATAAGAGCTGAGTTTGAGAATTGATATCTCTGACACTTGACTATAGCGGTTTTTATGTTTTTTCATATAATGAAAGTGCATCATTACTCTTTCAAACCCATAGTGTAAATTGTAGTTCCTTTTTGAATCTTCTGATATACTATACTATACAGCTACTCTAGCTGTCATAAGATAATGGAATGGTAAAAAATGTGGGTAATTTTCGAATATGGGTTTCGTCGCGGAACCAATGCATCGCAGGCAGCTCGAAACATCAATGAAGTGTTTGGGGAAGGTGCAGCTAACCATCGGATCTTACGTCGTTGGTTTGATAAGTTTCGTTCTTATGATTTTAGATTGCAAATGAACCACGTGGAAGACCGGCGAGTAATTGGATAATGATAACCTGAAAACTGTAATGGAAGCAGATACGTCTCAAACTACGCGAGAACTAGCAGCAGGGTTTAACATTTCTATTCCTATAATTTTGGACCACTTAAAAAAAATTGGTAAGGTCAAAAAGCAGGATCGATGGGTCCCGTATGAGTTAAACGAGCGTCAAAAAAGAAATCGTTTCGAAGCTTGCATTTCTTTGCTGCCACAGTATAAAATCGAACTTTTTCTACACGGCATTGTAACGGTTGATGAAAAATGGATCTTATTCGACAATCGAAAAAGTTCGGCACAATGGTTGTATAAAAAAGAGGTTCTGAAATACAGTCCTAAACCAAACATTCATCAGAAAAAGCTTATGGTGTCAGGTGGTCCAGCGCCGGAATTATACATTACAGCTTTATGAGACCTAGTCAATCTATAACAGTAGATTTCTACTGCAATCAGTTGGACGTGATGATGAGAGAGCTTTCCATTAAATAGCCTAGATTGGTGAATAGAGACAGTCCAATCCTTTTATAAGATAACGCGCGTCCACATATCGCTCGAATAACACTACTGAAATTACAGAAGCTAGGCCTGCAAACTGTCTATCACCCACCGTATTCACCAGATCTTGCACCAACGGACTACTACTTATTCTAGGCATTGGACCAGTTCTTACAAGGAAAATCCGTCAGTTCTCAAGAAGCTGTGAAAGATGCTTTTTTAGTTTTCATTGCCTCGCGCAATCATTTCATTTCATACTTAATGACCTAATATTTATTTATTTGTCCGCATTTGCTAGACTTTTCTAATTGCCGTCGTCTGCTCCACACAGCTTAACAGAAATCATAGCTGTTCATTCAGGGCCAGATTTTCTATCAACGATCACCGTTATTATCGATGCTTTTGGTTTGTTATTTTTGCGTTGTCGTTACTTAACGACTTTCAATGAACGAGCAGCTCATTCAATAAAAACACAACAACACTTCCCATACTTTATACAAGTTCGCGCTCGTTAAGCGGTGTTTTCAATCGTTATTGCAACCATAAAGAAGCGATATATCATATGGAACGATGGCTGAAAGGCTGTCGTTACTGTATTCTTTTGGCAAACTAAATTGTCTCTAAACAACATTAAAATACTTGCATTTATTTATTATTTATTTTACTGAAATTTGTATATGTTAGAAAAACTAATTTTGTAACTTTATTTAACACAAAAATGAATAAATTAGGCCTGGCCGAATCTTAGATACCCTACACTTAAAGTTTTGAAAAAATTTAAATTTAATTGAACGAAATAGTTTTTTTTATTAAAATATTTCATTTATTTAGTTCTAGTTACGCCACTGTATAAATAGTAGTCGTGGTCGTTACCTCTTTCCAAAACAAAATAACTAGTTATTGTGTTCAAATTTAAACTTTATTTCCGTGGTAATAAATTGGTTTTCATGAGCTACGAGTATTCTGTATAATTAGTGTAAAAGTGGGCGGACCGGGCCCAGTTTTGCTGTTATAATGTGTTATTCGAAAATAAGTTGTTATGTAAAGTTTTATTCAGGAAGTTTATATATTTAACAATATAACCATTTAACACCCTCTTTTGCCTGTGTAACCTAAAAGTGGGCGGATCACGACCATATTTGGCATATTAGCGAATAATGCTACTCTATATCCAGGAATAAAAAGTTAAAACTGTCATAACTCATAAACGAACGCTGATATCACATTTCTAATAAAAAATAGGCGTGGTCGTGGACCGATTTTGCCCATTTTCAATACCAACCTGCACACCACAAGAAACAATATTTCTGCAAAATTCGTCCCGATATCTTCACCGGTTCTCCTGTGATCGTGATTGCAACAGGCAGACAGACAGACGGACGGACATGGATAAATCGACTCAGGAGGTCACGCTGATCAGGAATATATATACTTTTCTATACCGATCGTCTCTATTTCTAATTTCTATGCGTAACACATTTCGTGACAAAGTGAATATACCCTTAACCTTAAGGTGTAGGGTCTAAAAATATGACAAAATTAAAATCGGGATATATTTTTGTTCAAAACAATTGCAAATTCAACTCCAAAATACATGTTCTTTGTTTTGTTTTTATGTTTTTAGCATGTGGATATAACCAGGTTTTAGTCGATGATAAAGAAAAAGCAGCATTTAGTACAGGACTAGGATTTCGACTTCAATATGATAATGAATCATATCGTAACAGGTCTGTAAGACATAGACTGTTTTGTTTAGTTATATAGATGACATAGTTATATACAGTAGAAATCTGAAACAACACGAAGAAAGGGTATTTTCGGTATTGCAGAAATTACGAGAACACAATTCAAAACTAAATACAGAGAAGTGCAGAGTTTTTAGGAAAGGAAAATTTAGTAAGGACGCAAATGCACGGAAAATAGTGCCAGACCTCCACTCTATTTACCAGACCTCCACAATATAAAATGTGTAAAGAACATAGAAGTGCGGAGAAACAAAAGAAGTACAAGCATTCTTGGACTGATAAAGTATTATAGAAAAAATTTATTTTGATCGTGTGGGGAGTGAGGGAAAGCTGTAGAAGAAGTAATTACGTAAAATATAAAGATTGTATGTTCCAACTGTTACCATCAGATCATTAGTATGAAATGTCCGATTTTGAAACGAAAAAAACAATATGATTAATCAAACTATGCGCCTAAGGTATTGATGGTGTTTTGCCATTTTAACGTTCACTTTTTTAGGCCTGCAGCGAAGAAGTCTGCGGGGCGAGAGACAGTGAAATCCGAAAAGGCATCTTTCACAGCTTCTGGAGAACTGAAAGATTTTCCTTGTAAGAGCTAGTACAATGCCTGGAAGAAATGGTAGTCCGTTGGTGCAAGGTCTGGGGAATACGGTGGGTGACAGAGTTTCACAGCCTAGTTCCTGTAATTTGAGCAGCGTTATGGATTGACTAGGTTTCATAAAGCTGTAATGGATAATTCCGGCGCTGGACCACCAGACACCATAAGCTTTTTCTGATGAATGTTTGGTTTAGGACTCTATTTCAGAACCTCTTTTTTATCCAACCATTGTGCCGAACGTTTTCGATTGTCGAATAAGATCCATTTTTCATCAACCGTTACAATGCAGTGTAGAAAAACTTCGATTTTATACTGTGGCAGTAAAGAAAGGCAAGCTTCGAAACGATTTATTTTTTGGCGTTTGTTTAACTCATAAGGAACCCATTGATAAGGCTTTTTGACCTTACCAATTTGTTTTAAGTGATCCAAATTTGTTGGAATAGAAACGTTAAACCCTGCTGCTAGTTCACGCGTAGTTTGAGACGTATCTGCTTCCACTACAGTTTTCAGGTTATCATTATCCAACTTGCTCGCCGGACTTCTACGGGGCTCATGTGCAAGACTAAAATCATCAGAACGAAACTTATCAAACCCACGTAAGGTCCGATGGTTAGAGGCGCCTTCCCCAAACAATTCACTGATGTTTCGAGCTGCCTGCGATACATTGGTTCCGCGACGAAACTCATATTCGAAAATTAGCGCATTTTTTACCTTTCCATTGTCTTATGAAGGATTCTCTATATCAGAAGATCCCAAAAACGAATCAACAAGAGCTATCTTTCAAGTTCTTATAAAGTCTTCGGTTCGGACTCCGATACCGGATTAAACTTGCTGCCAAATAACATTTGGATTCATATATCTAAATTTAGAAATGATACGACTCCGGAAAATATTGCCACTCACATATCTCAAAAGCTACAAATTCATTCATCCATTTTGAAGTGCTATCGACTATCCAAAAGGGGTACTTCATTATCGGACCTAAGTCATATAAACTTTAAATTGGGTTTCCCGGAACAACTAAGAAGCCGAATTATGGATGCTTCCATATGGCCCTTTGGGGTTCTAGTTAAACAATTTTCATTCAATGTAAATGACTCAAAAAACTTAAACATTCAACGGAAGCCAGAGAGAGTATAACCTCTATATTGTATCAAAATGTTCGTGGTCTCAATTCTAAACTCAACGATCTCTTTATGAAGTCTTTTTGTTTAAATTATGACATAATTGCTTTCCCCGAAACGTGGCTTACTAAAGATGTTTTTAACCAGAAAATTTTATCCCCTAATTTCACGATTTACCGGAAAGATAGAAACCAAAATCGGTCCGGTTTAAAAAGAGGTGGTGGGGTTCTCATTGTAGTTAAATCTTTATATTTCTCAAGAATGGTAAACTTAAACGATGTCTCTGATATTGAATTATGCTGTGTCCAGATTAAGACAGGCAATTTATCATTATATATTAGTTGTTCTTACATTCCACCCAACTCTGGTGTGGACGTTTATCAAAAACATTGCGACTACGTAAGAAGAATAAGTAGCTGCTTGCTGAACACTGAACGTTTAGTAGTCGTAGGGGACTTTAATTTACCACATGTTTCTTGGACGAAGTGCCCTGAAGACCCAATTATTCTAGTACCATCTTACAATTCTCCCAATAGTAATAGTTTCTTAAACGATTTATCATCTTGTGGAATCTACCAAGTTAATTTTATTCGTAATCTAAATAATAGATTGCTGGATCTTTTGTTTATTGACGACATTGATAGCATAAACATTTCCCGTACTGCGCCACTAGTTTATCCTGAAGATAATCATCATCCCACATTACAACTTCAACTGTGTAGCCAAACTAACTCGCCCCGTTGTACGAGGGCCAATATATAAAAGAATTTCACTTTAGGAAAACAAATTATGACATTTTAAGAAGTCAATTATGTGAATTCCAATGGGATTCGATTTTAACCTTGCAGGAATCACCTTCACGCATTGAGTCTGCAGCAGTTTCATTTATCCATTCCATTAATGAATGTTTCAAAACAGCCGTACCGTTACGAAGAGTGAACTATCAGGCAGGCCCAGCTTGGTTTTCGAAAGAAATCAGGACGTTTCGGAATATGAAAACGAAATTTTATAAAAGATATATTAAGCATGGTCAACTGAATGCTTTATAAAATATATCGCTGCGAGAAATAGATACCGCAGATGCCTTCAATTATCCTATAGTAATTATTTATCAACAGTAAAATCTAATCTGAAATCAAATCCGAAGTCGTTTTGGACCTTCGTGAATTCAAAACGTAGATGCAATATGCTTCCTTTGGTTATGAAACTGGATGATACTGAATCTGATGACATTAAATCAACATGCAATCTGTTCGCAAAATATTTTAAGTCAACATATTCTGATGCGAGATATGATTCAATGACATATACTTATTTTGATCGTGTGGGGAGTGAGGGAAAGCTGTAGAAGAAGTAATTACGTAAAATATAAAGATTGTATGTTCCAACTGTTACCATCAGATCATTAGTATGAAATGTCCGATTTTGAAACGAAAAAAACAATATGATTAATCAAACTATGCGCCTAAGGTATTGATGGTGTTTTGCCATTTTAACGTTCACTTTTTTAGGCCTGCAGCGAAGAAGTCTGCGGGGCGAGAGACAGTGAAATCCGAAAAGGCATCTTTCACAGCTTCTGGAGAACTGAAAGATTTTCCTTGTAAGAGCTAGTTCAATGCCTGGAAGAAATGGTAGTCCGTTGGTGCAAGGTCTGGGGAATACGGTGGGTGACAGAGTTTCACAGCCTAGTTCCTGTAATTTGAGCAGCGTTATGAATTGACTAGGTTTCATAAAGCTGTAATGGATAATTCCGGCGCTGGACCACCAGACACCATAAGCTTTTTCTGATGAATGTTTGGTTTAGGACTCTATTTCAGAACCTCTTTTTTATCCAACCATTGTGCCGAACGTTTTCGATTGTCGAATAAGATCCATTTTTCATCAACCGTTACAATGCAGTGTAGAAAAACTTCGATTTTATACTGTGGCAGTAAAGAAAGGCAAGCTTCGAAACGATTTATTTTTTGGCGTTTGTTTAACTCATAAGGAACCCATTGATAAGGCTTTTTGACCTTACCAATTTGTTTTAAGTGATCCAAATTTGTTGGAATAGAAACGTTAAACCCTGCTGCTAGTTCACGCGTAGTTTGAGACGTATCTGCTTCCACTACAGTTTTCAGGTTATCATTATCCAACTTGCTCGCCGGACTTCTACGGGGCTCATGTGCAAGACTAAAATCATCAGAACGAAACTTATCAAACCCACGTAAGGTCCGATGGTTAGAGGCGCCTTCCCCAAACAATTCACTGATGTTTCGAGCTGCCTGCGATACATTGGTTCCGCGACGAAACTCATATTCGAAAATTAGCGCATTTTTTACCTTTCCATTGTCTTATGAAGGATTCTCTATATCAGAAGATCCCAAAAACGAATCAACAAGAGCTATCTTTCAAGTTCTTATAAAGTCTTCGGTTCGGACTCCGATACCGGATTAAACTTGCTGCCAAATAACATTTGGATTCATATATCTAAATTTAGAAATGATACGACTCCGGAAAATATTGCCACTCACATATCTCAAAAGCTACAAATTCATTCATCCATTTTGAAGTGCTATCGACTATCCAAAAGGGGTACTTCATTATCGGACCTAAGTCATATAAACTTTAAATTGGGTTTCCCGGAACAACTAAGAAGCCGAATTATGGATGCTTCCATATGGCCCTTTGGGGTTCAAGTTAAACAATTTTCATTCAATGTAAATGACTCAAAAAACTTAAACATTCAACGGAAGCCAGAGAGAGTATAACCTCTATATTGTATCAAAATGTTCGTGGTCTCAATTCTAAACTCAACGATCTCTTTATGAAGTCTTTTTGTTTAAATTATGACATAATTGCTTTCCCCGAAACGTGGCTTACTAAAGATGTTTTTAACCAGAAAATTTTATCCCCTAATTTCACGATTTACCGGAAAGATAGAAACCAAAATCGGTCCGGTTTAAAAAGAGGTGGTGGGGTTCTCATTGCAGTTAAATCTTTATATTTCTCAAGAATGGTAAACTTAAACGATGTCTCTGATATTGAATTATGCTGTGTCCAGATTAAGACAGGCAATTTATCATTATATATTAGTTGTTCTTACATTCCACCCAACTCTGGTGTGGACGTTTATCAAAAACATTGCGACTACGTAAGAAGAATAAGTAGCTGCTTGCTGAACACTGAACGTTTAGTAGTCGTAGGGGACTTTAATTTACCACATGTTTCTTGGACGAAGTGCCCTGAAGACCCAATTATTCTAGTACCATCTTACAATTCTCCCAATAGTAATAGTTTCTTAAACGATTTATCATCTTGTGGAATCTACCAAGTTAATTTTATTCGTAATCTAAATAATAGATTGCTGGATCTTTTGTTTATTGACGACATTGATAGCATAAACATTTCCCGTACTGCGCCACTAGTTTATCCTGAAGATAATCATCATCCCACATTACAACTTCAACTGTGTAGCCAAACTAACTCGCCCCGTTGTACGAGGGCCAATATATAAAAGAATTTCACTTTAGGAAAACAAATTATGACATTTTAAGAAGTCAATTATGTGAATTCCAATGGGATTCGATTTTAACCTTGCAGGAATCACCTTCACGCATTGAGTCTGCAGCAGTTTCATTTATCCATTCCATTAATGAATGTTTCAAAACAGCCGTACCGTTACGAAGAGTGAACTATCAGGCAGGCCCAGCTTGGTTTTCGAAAGAAATCAGGACGTTTCGGAATATGAAAACGAAATTTTATAAAAGATATATTAAGCATAGTCAACTGAATGCTTTATAAAATATATCGCTGCGAGAAATAGATACCGCAGATGCCTTCAATTATCCTATAGTAATTATTTATCAACAGTAAAATCTAATCTGAAATCAAATCCGAAGTCGTTTTGGACCTTCGTGAATTCAAAACGTAGATGCAATATGCTTCCTTTGGTTATGAAACTGGATGATACTGAATCTGATGACATTAAATCAACATGCAATCTGTTCGCAAAATATTTTAAGTCAACATATTCTGATGCGAGATATGATTCAATGACATATACTTATCCAGTATCAAATGGTAACATCATACATCCAATTATCGATGAGAAGATAGTTAAAAAGGAATTGATGGGTCTAAAATGTAATTACAACCCTGGGCCGGACAACATTCCAGCATGTATCTTAAAACATTGCGCTGAAGAACTGGTTTCACCAATAACGTCGATTTTTGAAAATTCTTTACGCTCTGGCTACTTTCCAGCAGTGTGGAAATCTTCGTACATTATTCCTATACACAAATCTGGAAATAAATCTAACATATCCAATTATCGTGGTATTGCAAAACTGAGTGCGCTGCCCAAATTATTCGAAAAAATTCTCATTTCTCAGATTTCGCGTGATGTTTATTCTTCCATTTCTCCTGTTCAGCATGGATTTCGTCCAGGAAAATCTACAACAACTAATCTACTTGAATTCGTATCTAAGACAATTAACAATTTTAAATTTGGCATGCAAACGGACGTCATATATACGGATTTCAGCAAAGCTTTCGACGTGGTGAACCATAACCTCCTTATTATGAAACTGAAATTATTCGGAATTCCTGCTAATTTGCTGAAATGGATTGCATTGTATCTTATTAATCGCACACAAATGGTTTTCTTGCAAAACACCAAATCGGATATAATTTATGTTAAATCAGGCGTTCCCCAAGGAAGTCATCTTGGTCCGCTACTGTTTCTAATATTTATTAATGATTTACCTTCTGTCTTAAATCACAGTGATGCTCTATTGTTTGCCGATGATCTAAAAATATTTTCATCATTTAAAATTCCGATGCACTGTTGCTTCAAGTAGATCTAAACAATTTTCATCTGGTGCAAGATAAATTGCATGAGTTTGAATATTCTTAAATGTAAACGAATGTCATTTTCACGGGCAGAACATTCAAACTATTCATATACCATTGGTAACCATAAACTTCAAATTCTAGATACCGTTGAAGACCTGGGAGTGGTCCTGGATCGGAAACTACAATTTCACAAACACATCGATCGAATAACCAGCAAAGCTTCCAGTTTACTAGGATTCTTAAAGCGCTGGGCAAAAGAATTTGATGACCCGTACATTACAAAAATTCTCTATACATCGTCCAGTACTGGAGTATGCTTCACCGGTTTGGTCCCCAAGCTATGGCTGCTATATATCTCAAATTGAAGCCGTACAAAAGCAGTTTTTACTGTTTTGCTTACGCAACCTTCATTGGGATTCCTCATTAAACTTGATACCTTACGAGTCCCGACTTATGTTGATAAACTTGCCATCGCTGATTCATCGAAGGATTATGCTTAACGTCTCGTTTATCCTGAATCTACTTTACGGTTCCACAGACAGTGTGTACCTTTTAAGTAATATTCAAATCAATATTCCACGCCTTTCATCGAGATTTTTTGAACTTCTACATCTACCTTTCTGCAGATCTTCATATCTTCAACAAGAGCCATTTCGTAAAGCCTGTGCAGATTTCAATTCAGTGTTTGCTGTTATAAACTTATCTGATTCTATGTATTTAACTAAACAAAAAATTTTAAACTTTTTGTCTGTTAACAATTCCTGCTAACATTTTATTATGTACATTATATATTATGAAATTATATTTACTAACTACAAAGCTAGAAGCTTAGTTAATGTTGCATAAATAAATAAATAAAAGGAACTACGATTTACAATATGAGTTTGAAAAAAACCGTTATAGTCAAGTGTCACAGATATCAACTCTAAAACTCAGCTCTCATGAAAATCGGACATTTCATACTTAATGACCTAATAATATATTTTTCTATTACAAAATGTATAAAATATTTCAATAGTAAGTTATCCATAATTTCTGTAATGGAAAACAATTTTATCACATAGGTACTATGCGAGCAAAAATTCGATTTATTAATATGTATTTAATATTTGCTAATTTCAAGTACATACATATGTATGTAGAGCACTAGATGGCACTATGAGAGTAGTACTACCAAGGTTACAGAATAATGAACGAGTGATTAATTCGGCAATTTCACGATGACAAAACGAGCACACAATTTCGTTGGGGAGGCGTTATAACATTCGGCGTTATGGATAAGAATAATGCAACCAAAATTTACTAACAGCTTCGAGAGTTCTAGGTCGAACAAAATACCCATTACAAACTTAAGGCAAAAATAGGTAACTGTAATGGAGACCTACTACCAAGCCCTGGCAAAGCCAATTAGTGCAGCCGATGAAAGAATTAACTCGTTTCAAAACGAGCTAAATATTACAGCGGAGCAGCAAAATGGTATTAACCAAAGACTACAAGACTGGACACTCTCGAATTCGCCGCTTCAAAAATCGGTTTGACGTCTATTTTTTATGAACTGTTGAATTCATGTACACTATACGTGAGAGCAACCATATTGTTGTTCTTGTTTTTGTCTTTCAGTATGTTGAAAAAATCAGCTGTTTCATGTTTCACCACGGATTCAGTTAGTTATGAAATCAGCTTGGCTAAGCGCATATCTTTTCAAACGGTTTCACTACTAGTATTTCCATACCATCGGTGGCTACACACTGTGGTTTCTCATTTGGTTTCAACAGTCATAAACATGTGATGACAAAGTGTGTGTGAAATTTAATGAATATCCAAATGTTGGCCAGAGTGAGAGAAAATATGAACACGCGTCGGCAAACTGCGTTGGTCTTCTTTCGTTTGACAACTGCTTTCTTATGTGCGTGCAAAGAAACGCAAGAAGAAATAGAAGCAGAGGGTATTTTCGTTTCGAAAATTCTTTACATTCGATAATAGAGTGTAGACTTTTCTCTTTCTTCCTCATCTTTCTCTCCCACGAACTGAGTGAAACCGTTTCAAAAGATACTTCGTATAGCCAAAGCCATTGGCTTTTAAAATATAAATTTCACCATATATAAACAAAGGTGGTGAAGTTTCCCAAACCTAAAATGGTAGGTGCCAACGGATGTTTGACCCCCCAAGTGCATTAACAATGTTTAACAATACTTAATTTTCAAAAATATTAGAAAACAAATAAAAAAAAGATGGCACCATTCTGGAGTTATAAATCGTAATGTTTTTTGTAAATAGGCAGACAACTATGCATTTGCAACTACTTTATACCAAAGTAAAAATGAGAAATCAACAACCAGTACGGGGTAAAATATGGAAGCATACAATAATTACCATTATACGGAACGGGAAGTTATGTTTTATATATATTTTACACTTATAAAAAGGATAATATTTTTAAATATTTGTTTTGACGTTTCCAAAATGCACCCCCGAAAAACAAATTTTTCACCTCAACGAGGCCACAAGATTTTTACGGAGAGGCCACAAGTTTTTTGCAGCGAATCAAAGTTTCTACGGCGAGGCTACAAGTTTTTTGCAGCGAATCAAACTTTTCTTTAATAGTTTTAGTGAAATTCAAGCAAAAATGCATAAGTGTGTACACAGAATTTGCGAGTGTCCAGTCTTGTAGTCTTTGGTATTAACGACTGGACAAAAAGAGAGCTAGATAACATAGAGTTAGCGTTGCGTTGGTATAAGTACAATCAGCAGTGGAGGCCTCATTGAGATACAATGACAGCCACTCTTAGAGTTAGCGATAATAGATGACCTGTATAAATGCAAATTGTACCCCGCAGTCATAAGTCACTAAACGAAGCGACAAAAACGTTGAATTTAACAGAGTATAAATTTTGTGTTATAGTGAGTTTTATATCTATACTATTTCATAAACATGTTTCTTTATATTAATTTATTATTATTTCTTTCTTTCTTTCAATTAAATCTACAAACTCCAAAAAGCCAATAACATATATTAAGAGATCAGTAGTTCAAAAACTAGTGTTGATCTCAACTTAATATTAATTAATAAAAGATTGATTAAAACAATTGAATAGAAAAATATATGACAAAAAATTAAAAAGTATGTAAAACCAAAAAGTATGAGAAATATTAAAAAGAAAAAAATGAAAAATATGACAACTAAAATGAAAAAATTGAAAATTAAAAATATGATAAATAACACAAATATGAGAAATAAACATGAGAATATGAAACACTAACTAACGAAAGAACTAAGACACAATACGCAGAAGTGTAGTAACATCATAAGGGTTGAACAACATAAGCCACAGTTTCACCTCCTTTAAGAACCGACTTACTACACGAAGACTTCTTATATCAGGTGGCAAGCAGTGAAATAACCGAGGAGCACTAGACAGATAGAATGTTAAGTAAAGTTGCAAGTTATGCGATGGCACTATTGCTAAATCAGAATTCTGACCTCTCAGTGTGTACGCTGGATTTCTTGTGTTGAAGAAGAAACCAGTGTGAACCAGATGAATAAAATATGTTTTTAGAATTTCATAAAAATAATGATACTTAAGGGGAAGAATATTGAGTTTCTTTTAAATTGGGAAGCTAATGTCAAACCGGGAATTGTTACTAAATGTTTTATTGAAAGCTTCTGAGCAAAGACTAGAAGACTGGACAACCAGTCCTCCTGGACTGGTGAGCGAGCTCAAAAAAATGTCCGTTCGCGTGTTCATGTACAGTGTATGTGAATTTTATGGTTAAATTGTTTCCTTGTTACAAGTTAAAACGGGTTATTACAAGGCAAGATAACTGTAAAGGTAAACCGTTTTGGTTTATTACCACATCTTTACAAAATGATGAGGTGAGTTGGTGTCAAGGATACCAACGACACAAGTTTATTATTTATTATTTGTTAGGTTTAAAAGTAAACATTACTAGAAAAACTATTATGCATTTATGAATTGTTGCGGTTTTGACTATTTGCGTTAGCTGTTTGGAAATATTAAAAAGTAATATAAACTTATTTTTTTTTTGTAATTTTTTATTTCTCTTTTATTTAAATTACAATGTGTTAACAAAAATAAATTTACAATTCATTTATTTAAATTAAAATAAACATAAACAAATTCACAATTCATGCATTTAAAATAAAATTCATTTAAATTAAAGACCAAAAGAACTAGAATCACAATTAAGTAAATATTAATTAATATTGATTAATATTAAACATTGATTAATATTGTTTAATATAAATATTGATTAATATTCAACAAAACACGTTGAATATGTTGGCATCTCTTTCGGCTAAAGATACGTGTGCTAGGTTAAAAACAGCTGACTAAATTAGTGAAATGAGCAATTTTTATGAAATTTAACTTCGTTTTACTTGCAAAATATTCAATAATAAAACTCCCGAGTTAAAATTCACTCACGAGTTGGCAAAATTGCATGTATTTTGTTTTTGTAATCTACTGCACCGAAGCCTGATTTCACCAACACATTCAAAGCGAGTCGAGTATAATGTGTTAATATTGTAGTTAGCAGTCCCTCCACAACAAAGTAGGCCATACTTAAGTTTAAAATGGGAAATTCCAAAGTAAATCCTTCGTAAGAGGTTAGAAAAGCAATATGTTTTTAAGAGAAATAGTTGCCTAGCTGCACATCGTAGGTATTTAGTTTATTTAGTAGGAACGTCAGTATGACCAGACCAATTCATTTTATTATATAAATGGAATCCTAAATATTTATGTATATGATTTAACGCAACCAATAATAACAAGTTGGGCAGCAGTTCATCTAGTTATTACAGGTAAAGTAATTACTAGACGAGGGACATTTATATGTCCCGAGTCAAAGGTTCATTTTTGCAAGCAGTACCATGAAATACAGCAGTCGTCAAAAACATGCGCTTTACCCTGAATACACTGAATAACATAGTCTTAGATTTCTCACTCAGAACAAGCTTGTTCATATGAAACCAGTGTCTTAGTAGTATTAAATCATTATTAAAGGTTGCAGTCAGTCTAGAGATCGAATCACTTGTATAAGTACAGGTCAGATCATCAGCAAACGCATCCGCTATATATAAATAGCTTGCCGGATAATCCCATCGACAGCCGAGAATTTATAAAAATGAGAAACAGAATTGGCACAGATCCTTGCAGAATTGTATTGCACATGATACACAGTGTCAAAAGCTTTCTTTATATCAATAAATAATGCCGCAGTAAATCGACTTTTCCTCACGAAAACCATATTGACAATTAATGAAGAAACTTTTTTTATTAAGAAAGTTGACGATTCCTGTTTTAATTGCTTTCTCAAATATTTTCGAGAACATCGGTAAGATTGACAACTTATCTCCTTATGCAAAGGAATAACCTCAGCCACCTTAAAAGTTACTTGAGAAGGTACGTGAAGTAGATGACTTTTAGCTTTTTAAGGAAGGAATGCTTCCGAAAGTACATACTTCGGTGAGAGAACTAGGCTCGAAAAAGAATACAAAACATCATTAAAATTGCAATCACAAGAAACAGCATTAGTCCCATTGGCTGTAATCAAATCAGCCCCAACAATTGAGAAAAATGTATTGTATCATTTAATCATTGTAATCATTTAAATTAAATTTTTTTTTTGTTAAGCTAGATCTACAATGATTGATTTACAAAAATCTTTATACCGGGCTAGCAACGCCATATCGCTTTTATGTATATTTTATTTTTTAGACGAATCCATTTTAAAAGGGCCGATTTCATCCAAGGCTTTAGCCTCTTATCTTTTACGCGCTGAGAATTACTAGTAGTGTGCTTAGACAGTATGTCAATAAAATTGTCATAAGCCACACTGCATTGTAAACTGTTGCTCAAGTTGGCAACAAACTGGCACAGAATACGTGCCGGATCGAGCAACAGATTTCTTCATCATGACATCATAGGAACCCAAGGCAAGTTAAACAGTGATCAGAGAAACGCAGATCAGCAGTTGAGCTACTAATTCCGATTTTATTTATTGTATTACAGCGGATGAAAGTGTGATGAATACATGATTCTGAAAAATTTGTAATCCGAGTAGAAACATTTACACAAGACTCAAGCCCATATGACATTAATAATAACAAATATTCTTTTGCAACTTAGACTTTTGTGATTGTCTAAAAACCAATGCACCCACAAAGAGTGACTGTTTGGTGCGGAATTGAAAGATATGGATGTGGACGATATGTGGTTTCAACAGGACGGTGCCACTTGCCACACAGCTAACGAAACAATGGCTCTTTTGCGCGACAAATTCAATGGCCGTGTTATCTCACGTGGTGCCGATGTCAATTGGCCGCCAAGATCATGTGATTTGACACCGTTGGACTTCTTTCTTTGGGGTTATTTGAAAGAAAAGGTGTACGTCGATAAGCCAGCAACAATCAAGAGGTAAAGGATGAGATACTTCGGCACATTAACGGCATGGAACCTCAATTATGCCTCAGCGTCATCGAAAATTTGGACCATCGGATGGAGTGTGCCGCCGAGGTCGCGGCGGCCATTTGGATGATATTTTGTTCCAGACATAATTGAATCATACCAATATTCATAATAAAAAGAAATGACAATAATTTCCTAAATAATTTGTATTTTATTCAAAGTCAACATCGGCCCCTAAAATTTAACCACCCTCTATAATATTAAAATTTTACTATTTAATTCAAAAGTAATTATTTAATTTAGTTATACATTTAACACTATGTATGCATATGTTTGTGCATACATACCTTCATTTTATATACCATATTACGAAAATAATTAAGTGCGGATAAGTGGTGGGTGAGTTTTAAAAAAATTTTGTTTTCGATAGACAGTTGATAGCGGTAATTATCGCTGAGTAGGTGTATAGATGAACTGATCAGCCAGCAAATGCTGACTTTGTCGGCGGCAAATGTGTGGCGGCATCGCATTACAATAACAACTTATTTTTCGGCATCTGCGGAAATTCATGTGTTGTTATTGTTGAGTTTGTTGATTTAGGAGTTTAAAGAAACAAGGAATATCCAATCATTTCAGGTAGTTAATTAATTATTTAAGATAATTCTAGTTAGTCGCATGTCCCTTAACAGTTAGTTAAGTCTTAAACAGCTGGACCGATTTCGATGCGGTTTTCACCATTGTACTGTAAATTTTACTGCTCGGCTTTACTTTATTATTCATATAGTCTCAATACTCTTTAAAATGCATTCTTTTTAGATGATCACAAAAATTCGCCACAGTTGTAAAGCATTAATTGCATCTTAAACTATTTTCCATTAAATATACGATATAACTTATTTTCCGATTCAACAATACAATTTCTGTTTTTAGTACACATGATTTACACCTTGTTCTACAATTATTAACAAAATTATTAAGAAAAAAAACTTTGTTGCGTATATATCGACGTTCGTCTGCAGAATGATGGGAGGACATTGAAAAAATTAAATCCTGCAATTGGCACTGTTTTGGGTAATATTTGCAATCCATAAAAAAAGAGTTGAAAACGTAAGCGCTCCAGAAGCGTGAGCACATTCTTGGGTAGTTGTAACCAAAGACTACAAGACTGGACACTCGCAAATTCTGTGTACACACTTATGCATTTTTGCTTGAATTTCACTAACACTATTAAAGAAAAGTTTGATTCGCTGCAAAAAACTTGTAGCCTCGCCGTAGAAACTTTGATTCGCTGCAAAAAACTTGTGGCCTCGCCGTAAAAATCTTGTGGCCTCGTTGAGGTGAAAAATTTGTTTTTCGGGGGTGCATTTTGGAAACGTCAAAACAAATAATTAAAAATATTATCCTTTTTATAAGTGTAAAATATATATAAAACATAACTTCCCGTTCCGTATAATGGTAATTATTGTATGCTTCCATATTTTACCCCGTACTGGTTGTTGATTTCTCATTTTTACTTTGGTATAAAGTAGTTGCAAATGCATAGTTGTCTGCCTATTGACAAAAAACATTACGATTTATAACTCCAGAATGGTGTTATTTTTTTTTTATTTGTTTTCTAATATTTTTGAAAATTAAGTATTGTTAAACATTGTTAATGCACTTGGGGGGTCAAACATCCGTTGGCACCTACCATTTTAGGTTTGGGAAACTTCACCACCTTTGTTTATATATGGTGAAATTTATATTTTAAAAGCCAATGGCTTTGGCTATACGAAGTATCTTTTGAAACGGTTTCACTCAGTTCGTGGGAGAGAAAGATGAGGAAGAAAGAGAAAAGTCTACACTCTATTATCGAATGTAAAGAATTTTTGAAACGAAAATAGCCCCTGCTTCTATTTCTTCTTGCGTTTCTTTGCACGCACATAAGAAAGCAGTTGTCAAACGAAAGAAGAGCAACGCAGTTTGCCGACGCGTGTTCATATTTTCTCTCACTCTGGCCAACATTTGGATATTCATTAAATTTCACACACACTTTGTCATCACATGTTTACGACTGTTGAAACCAAATGAGAAACCACAGTGTGTAGCCACCGATGGTATGGAAATACTAGTAGTGAAACCGTTTGAAAAGATATGCGCTTAGCCAAGCTGATTTCATAACTAACTGAATCCGTGGTGAAACATGAAACAGCTGATTTTTTCAACATACTGAAAGACAGAAACAAGAACAACAATATGGTTGCTCTCACGTATAGTGTACATGAATTCAACAGTTCATAAAAAATAGACGTCAAACCGATTTTTGAAGCGGCGAATTCGAGAGTGTCCAGTCTTGTAGTCTTTGGTTGTAACACTTCATTGTCTGCATTTTATTGCTCAATTATGCGAATATTACACTACGAACCAAAGACTACAAGACTGGAAACTCTTTTTTCGCTTTGAATGTGTTGGTGAAATCAGGCTTGGGTGTTGTAGATTACAAAAACAAAACGCATGTAATTTTGACAGTTCGGGAACGAATTTTGACAGTCCGGGAATTTGTTTACAAAATATTTTGAGAGAGGAATGCAACTCTTGTTCTTCTTCACAACAATAAGCCAGAAATATGATTTTTCAAATACGTAAAAAAGACCAAGGAGCCAGTTTTAAAAGCAACGCACGCTTCTAGAAATGTACATGAAACGTTTTTTAAGTCTTATAATTGCACAATATTGAATATTTTGCAAGTAAAACGAAGTTAAAATTCATAAAAATTACTCATTTCACAAATTTAGTCAGCTGTTTTTAACCTACCACGCGTATTTTTAGCCGAAAGAGATGCCAACGTATTCAACATGTTTTGTTGAATATTGATCTGTGATTTAGTTTAATATTTACTGAATTGTGATTTTAGTTTTTTTGGTCTTTATTTTAAACGAATTTAATTTTAAATGCATGAATTGAGAATTTTTTTATGTTTAATTAATTTGAATATGTTTCATATGTTTAAATATATGAATTGTAAATTTATTTGTGTTAACACATTTTAATTTAAATAAAAGAGAAATGAAAAATTACAAAAATAAATAAGTTTACATTACTTTTTAATATTTCCAAACAGCTTAGAAATCGTCAAAACCTCGAGAACTTATAATGGAAAGTAGTTTTTCTATTAATGTTTACTTAAAAACCAAAAAAATAATTAGTAATAAAGTTGTGTCATTGGTATCCCTGCCACTAACTCACCCCATCATTTTGTGGTGGTGTGGTAACAAAGCAAAACGGTTTACCTTTTCAGATATCATGCTTTGTGATAGCCTGTTTTAGCTTGTAACAAGTCGACAATTTCACCATAAAATTCACATACACTGTATGTGAACACGCGGACGGACATTTTTTTGAGCTCTCTCACGAAATAAGAGGAGTTTCCAGTCTTGTAGTCTTTGCTACGAACATTGTTCTAAATAACTGTAAAATTGTTTTTGCTTTCTGTACAAAGCTGTCAACCTTACGCTCTCAGGTTTCAGAGTTGAGTTCATCCAGAGAGGATGAACTTTTGTGAAGCAAAACAATATGTTTGTGGTCGACGACAACAAACTTCGATTAAAACGGTGTTCTAGTGTGTTGAAACAAAATAGTACTCGCGTTTAGGATTGAAACAACTGCACTTTTATTGATAAAAGGTACTTCATAATAAGGAAAAAATACACAAAGCAATTCCGTAACTTTGCATTGTATTTGTAAATATTGATATTTGTTTGCCCCATGTGTAATTACAATTCTGAACAAAATTTTGAGAGAGAGCAGAAATGGTTCATCGACAACAAACAATGTTCATATTGTAATATCCGCATTAGGGAAAACCCAAAAACCAGTAGCCCAACGACAAAAAATAAAAATATCCTCGGATTTCAATGTTTTCATTTTATCTGCATCGTGTTTTTACTGTGAAAACATGGCAATAAATCGTTAGGTAAAAATGCAAGCTTGACAGAACCCCATTATACGGTAAATACCTAAAAACAAAACAAAAAAAAACTAACTTCTACAAAAATAACGAAGATTCATTAAAGTAACGCCGTTAAAATTTTTAGTTACTCGTTTTTTTAACTAGTTAAACATCAACTTCGTTACTTCAACGTTAACGACCCGAAGTAACTTCGTTACATTAACGAGAACGATGAGAGTAACGATCTTACTTTCGTTGCTTAAACGATAACGATCAGAGTAACGATATTACTTTCGTTACTTTAACGTTAACGACTGCTAAGTAACTTCGTTACTTTAACGATAACGGAGACGTCTGTGAAAGTAACGAAGTTAAATTAACTTTAACGAAAAGTAACTAGTTATTACTTTTTTACTATTAGCCCAACTCTGACGCGTAGTAAGACCTAATCTATTCTCATACTTATTTCTCATTACAGCACTTTTTACATGTTAATACCACGTTTACACCGACGCTAAATGGCTCATTACGCCCAAAAGCCAGAAATGAGAAGCCAAATGATCCCATTTCCCATACAAATTGCCAAATCACTCATTATCGAAATCATCTCATTTTGGCGAAATGAGATCCAAACGAGTTATAAAATAATATTTCGAATCAGCCTGTCGTAGGGAAAAATAAAATCCCAAAACAAAACAAGGGAAATGGAGGGGAAATAATGTCAATTAGCTGTCAAAAAACAATTGTAAAAAAATCAAGCAAACAAAAAACATAAATTTGGTCTGATCAATGTCAAACGAAATGCAAACAAGGCGGTGTAAACACTTTTGAGTGATTACAAATGAGTGATTACAAATGCGCATTTGGGGTCGGTGTAAACATAGCATTAGACACAAATTTAATTCCAATAATATTTCTAACATCAGAATCACCCTGTTTATTTATTGATCAAACGAAGCAATCATGAAATATCTCCGGACCGATGCTTAACACCTTCAAAAAATATTTTTAGAGCAGCTTCAAGTCCATTTTAATTACAAAGCTGTCTTGGTTCACCGCTAATTTCAACGCATTTTTCTGTTCAACACGTAAAGTGCAATGCACGGTGACCAACATTCTGCTTGCGCTTTACACTCTACAGCAATAGAATTAAATTTCTTTTTTGTGAACCGCCCAATTCTAAGCCAAACTTATAATTGGGCAATGGTTCAATTATGACTCAATAATTATTGCAAACAATACAAAATATTTTAATTCTCCCCCAGCGACTTAGCAAGGCGTAATATAGTGCCAACTTCATTGCAGGCATTGTATCCTGTCCAGTGGCGTTCCACGCCGGACACCCGATTAGGTCGACCCGCTCCACTTGGGAAGCATATTCGTATTGAACACTTACAGAGATCCATAACGACGACCTGTACACAGAAAGCGAATGTAAGTTGGAGGGGAGCTGAATGAATGCCAAATGGATGGAATGGAAGACAAAGCGAGCTGAATGAATGCCAAACAAACCCAGGTAAAACAGGAATAAAAGATCAAGAACAAGAGAGGCGTGGGATATTGATGTAAATATTACTCAATAAATACGGACAATCAATGTATCCATATGCAACATACAAATAGAGTTCAACATGTTCCTTCGATCCTCTAGCGAAGAAAGGTCTAACAGTTTAAGTCTCGATCTATAAGATGGCATATTTTGAGGGTCCCATGGCAAACTCCGTAGACAAAAGAAAAGAAATTGCTTTTGCATCAACTCGATATCATCAATGTACAATAATGACTGGGGAGCCATATTCCAAAATAGGCCGCACCAAAGAGATAAAAAGCAGCTTCGTTTTATATGGATCGTTACATTCTTTTGACCACCGTTTTATGAAGCCTAAGTTGAGTAGGCTTTTTACTCGTCTGAGCAGGTATTTAGTTCCGTCTCCATTAAACAAGAATCTTAGGAAACCCAAGAAGTTCCAACTTCATAATAGGCCAACTTGATAAATCAAAGCATTTAAATCACATCTGTTTGCCCACCCCATGAAAAATTATTGATCGTTTAAATAGAAATTCTATTAATTTAGTAGTCGTCGATTTGCCGGATTGAGCAACAGTTTTCTTCATCATGTGCACTCAGCTTCGCAATACTACGATAATTCATTATGTTGCATTTATTTCCAGATTTGCGTAGTGAGATAACATAAGAGGAACTTTCACGCCATCGAAAAATAACCTGACCGAAGTGAGTAATCGGAAAGTATAGTTGGGCACTAATTCGTCCGCACAAAATATTTAAAATACACGACGCACAGTGTCTGGTTTTTCAACTTAGCGGCCAAAAGTAATTTTTTCAATCTCACTGATTTCAAAATGGGTTAGGTCATATGAAAGTAGAAACCTGAGAACCTAGGGAGTTAAAAAATAAAAGCTTGATTATTTCATTAGTAACTATGCAATAAAAAACAGCACTTTTTATTTTCAACTAAAATAAACACATGTTTTAAACTTTTCCCAGATATAGATATCCATATCTCTATCAATATTGCAGATATTAAGTTCCGGTTTTTTATAACACTTGATAAACCAAAGCATTTAAATCACATATGTTTGCCCACCCCATGAAAAATTATTGATCGTTTAAATAGAAATTCTATTAATTTAGTAGTCGTCGATTTGCCGGATTGAGCAACAGTTTTCTTCATCATGTGCACTCAGCTTCGCAATACTACGATAATTCATTATGTTGCATTTATTTCCAGATTTGCGTAGTGAGATAACATAAGAGGAACTTTCACGCCATCGAAAAATAACCTGACCGAAGTGAGTAATCGGAAAGTATAGTTGGGCACTAATTCGTCCGCACAAAATATTTAAAATACACGACGCACAGTGTCTGGTTTTTCAACTTAGCGGCCAAAAGTAATTTTTTCAATCTCACCGATTTCAAAATGGGTTAGGTCATATGAAAGTAGAAACCTGAGAACCTAGGGAGTTAAAAAATAAAAGCTTGATTATTTCATTAGTAACTATGCAATAAAAAACAGCACTTTTTATTTTCAACTAAAACAAACACATGTTTTAAACTTTTCCCAGATTTAGATATCCATATCTCTGTCAATATTGCAGATATTAAGTTCCGGTTTTTTTATTAAATTCTTCGATATATTCGTTGTCAAATGTTGTTACAATTGAGTAAAACTGTTGGATAGTTATTATGTAAAAAGAATTGCAGAAATGTTCCAAATTTGGTTAAATTTCGTGGTATTTTGGAGCAAGACTTTTTTGCTCCAAAAGACTCCAAAACGAATTTTACACCATTGTAAAGCTGAAAGTTTTCTCTAAAAGCCTATACCCATTATGTTTGCAACGGGGTGCCCCACCGGGCGCTAGAACCCATTATATGAGTCCAAGTCACACACTGCAAACGTTTTTAACATGTTTTCCGTTATTTTTTCTTTGTTAGTGTTATAATTTTCTTTCAAATTATATATATATTTCAAAGTATGGAAAGGCACTGAGATAGTTTGCAGTAATTAGTTTTTTTTTAATTACCAGGTAATTAGCTCTTACTCCATATGTACTGTAAATGTGAACAGATTATTGCTTTCATTGGAAGAGAATTATGTGAAAAGTCTTGGCCTTTGTAAGTGATGTGATAAAAGGTGTGATAACCGAGGAAGTTAATAAAGATAGGAGGCCAATTGATGAACTTCAGCCGCGGCTATTTGAGTATCATGGCCATATTATTCAAATAGATTTCAAAATTCTGCTCACCATGATTGATGAAAAAGTCGGACAAGCCTTGATATTCAAGTATCCTCTAGCTGTATTATATGCCATCAAACCGCGAGTAAACTAATCCAAGCACCAACAGATGCCAATTATTCTGAAGAGGCATACAAATTCGGATTGTCGCCTCTTCACACTACGATTCGTTTCATGGAACATATACTCAAATTGGGCTATGATTTATAATTCGAAGCAACAGGAACCGTTAGACATTTCTGTACTATAGTTTGGGCCCAGTATGCTGCTGTCTGATAGTTCTCTGTTTCCCAGGTTGATATACCGGTAGGGTTTCATCCAAAGGCAACACAAACTCCTCCGTTTGCTCCAAAGTTTTTAGGATTGATAAATGGCCTTTAGGATACCTTGGCTCGTTTGTCAGTCCGTTGTGATACAGACGGTGCAGGTGCCTTCTGACTATCTCAGACTATCTGTATGTGTATATGTAGTGGGACTAGACCTAGGATGACGCTTAAGCTGACCGTCGGTGTGGAACGAATGCACCCTGTCTTGCAGACGTCTACTAGCCTGTGCACTCTTTCCAACCATCGTATTGTGGACACTTCTTTTGTCTTCGTCCACCATACTGTGGCCGCATACGTCACCACATGTCTCACTATCATATGGTAAAACGTTAGTTAGAATTGATTTGGGTTTAATGCCCCGAATTTATCCCACATACCCTTCTACAAATCCACAAAGCCTTAGTAGCCTTGTTTATTATGTGATCCATATGGGGATTCCACGTTAGTCTTCTGTCAAGAACTACCCCCAAATATTACTCTTTGAGAATGGTATTGTTTCCCCGTATAAGTGCGGTTTTTTAAGACCGACTAATTTCCGTTTATTGGTAAAAGGTACAATAATGGGTTTACATAATAAGGTACTTCGGGTTTACAGAGAGTTGAACTTTGTTACACCATCTCTGTGAGTGCCATCTGAAGGACCTCCGATACAATTTCCTAGAACCTCCCGCTGACGATTACTACTATATCGTCTACATATCCTATGGCATGGATTCCCAAGGAATTCAGCGTGTTAAGAAGATCATCCACTACCATAGACCATAGAATGGGGAGAGCACTCCGCCTTGGAGACAACCCACCGTAGTTGTTGCTGATAGGGTCACTTCGTCCATGTTCGACTTTATGATCCTGCCGCGGAGCATCTTCTTTATCCATCTCACTACAGTGGGTGGTACGCCAGAGTTAATGAGAGCAGTGCCTATGGATTCAAAAGACGTATTATTGAAGGCTCCTTCAATGTCCAGGAGAGCAATCATACAGACTTCTTTGAATGACATTGCCCCTTCCATTTTCGTCATTACTCCATTTAGCACCGTCGCGGTAGACTTCCCTTTGGCATAAATTATGTTATACCACGTTTACACCGACGCTAAATGGCTCATTACGCCCAAAAGCCAGAAATGAGAAGCCAAAAGATCCCATTTCCCATACAAATTGCCAAATCACTCATTATCGAAATCATCTCATTTTGGCGAAATGAGATCCAAACGAGTTGTAAAATAATATTTCGAATCAGCCTGTCGTAGGGAAAAATAAAATCCCAAAACAAAACAAGGGAAATGGAAGGGAAATAATGTCAATTAGCTGTCAAAAAACAATTGTAAAAAAAATCAAGCAAACAAAAAACATAAATTTGGTCTAATCAATGTCAAACGAAATGCAAACAAGGCGGTGTAAATACTTTTCAAATGAGTGATTACAAATGCGCATTTGGGGTCGGTGTAAACATAGCATTAGGAGAAGTCGTTATTAGTAATTTGACTCGGTTAACGTGTCCATCGATTGGGTTAGTATGTAATATTTCTCAATTTCACTTATTTCGCAATATTAATATTTAGCAGTATTAATATGTACAGAATTAAATCGTTCCTAATTTAATTCTTTCGGAATTGGTTTCCTTTTTTTTTTTATTTTTCGAGTCAAGATATTTGGTTTGGATACTGGCTTCTTTCGAATTTAACTTAACTTCCACAATTACATATTTCCATGCAAACTCGCCAGAGCGTTGACCGAAACTTATTGCTTACCAAGCAAAGTTCTGTTGGTGCATTAATACCTTGTCCTTGATTGCCTTACTGACTATTATTATTAAAAGAATAATAACGTCGGCCTTAAAGATTTCGGTTACACGGAACTCGAAATTGCGTTTACGAGACACAACATACCTCCACCCTTAGGGAAAGAAAAAGGTATTATCTAGAAGAAAGAATAAGTTTTCCTTATTTCAATATTATCGATTGGTATTTATACTTAATGCTATTAGTTTTGTAATCATTGTTTTTTTTTTAATATACATATATAATCATCTAATACAATACAATCGATATACAATACAACCAGGGCCGTTCCTACCAGGCAGTCGTCCGATTTTATGGGGCGGACGACTGCGGTCGGAAAGCGTCGCAGTCGTCGGCACACTTCGAAGTTTAAATGACGATCAACGTTTCGGCTGCATGGAAGGATAGCGTATACAGGAAAGAAAGAGAAGTGGACAGTCGCTATCCAAAGGCCCACGCGTGGTCTCGCTTTACACGCGCTATCCTTCTCTATGTTCTCTCTTGCCATTGCCAATGCTAATGCGATTCCATTGATGCTCTAAGCCATTGTATAATAAACACAGTAGGCTTATCCCAGAGAGGCGACAAATTTAAGAACTAAAGCTGTCAAATTCAATAGTAACAAAAGTAAATAAAAAAATTCCCATCGAATGTCGTAGTTCTGTGAATGACAGCTTTTATTGGCGAATTATTAAAGAATGAAGGAAAAGAAGGAGAGCCTCTCTGGGATAAGCCTACTGTGTTTATTATACTATGATTCGGCCTCTTGTTATTCTTTCTCTATGATTAAATAAATGAAGATCGCGCGTCTGTAAAAAGACTATCGGCCGAGGCTTCGTAGGCAACGCTGTAAGAAGAACTTTGTTATAGAACGGTATGATCAAAGACAATATAATACAAAGATGTCTTACTGCTATACAAAACAACCGAGCAGCTAAAATTCAAATGGGATTTTCGGAAACTCGCATCTGAAGCTTTGGGAGAGTAAAATTAACATTTTGTGAGAGCGAGAGATCAGGTTGTGAGAGTAAGAGATGAAGTTGTGAGAGTAATGCCTTAAACACAATCAAAGACGCAAGACGCAGATTCAAGGTACGGACGCAAGAAATGGCTCGGATTTAAACCAAATAGCAGAGAAGCATTTTCGGGAAGCAGAAGTATGAAATGTCAAAAATTTCACAGTAGAGAACAATATATTCATTCTAACCAAAATTCTCGAAGTTTATTCGGAGTTTATTTATTTTAATCTGTATTAAAATATATTTAAAATACATTTAACTATATTATACAGAATAAAAATAAAAAAATCAATAGAAAAATACGCACATAATTTTACAGCAGCTGAAATAGAAACAAGAATGAAATGTAAACAAACACAAACAACGAAGAAGAACAAGAACGCTTTTGCATCCGTCAAAATTAAAATTAGCTCGAATGCGGGATGCAAAGATCGGCAGCAAAGTAGGGAAGCAAAATGGAAAGCAAACTTTTTTCTCGATCTCCATACGAGCCCGTGTAATTTTGACAGTTGAAAAATGAATCTGCGTCTTGTGTCGCTGATTGTGTTTAAGGCATAAGAGCTGCAACTTGCAAGAAAGTGAGCACAAAAGAGAGCGCGTTTGCTACAAATGAGTGTAAAGAATCAATGCAGATGCCATCAGAATACAGAACATCTTATTTTAATTATAACAACAAAGGGTGGCGGCATAACAAACTTTCAGAGGCCCTATATCGTTAGAAAATCGAATCATCAAATATTAAATGACATTTATTCATGATTCAGGGCCTGATTCAGAGAGTCACGACGACGACATTATCGGGTGACCCTCTTTGTGCTTTTCGTCGACTTTGACACTTTCTAATGTGTTTGCTTTTGTAATCGACGAAAAGCACAAAGAGGGTCACCCGATAACGTCGTCGTCGTGACCCTCTGAATCAGGCCCTCAGTATTTAAAGTTTTGATTTTTTTGATTGTTTGCTTTTAAAATTCGAACAAGAAGAATGCTTAATATTCATTACTTTCCTCAAACCAAAGCGCATTTGTACTTTCGTTTGTACAATGAATTTTTGCGTTCTTTAAAAGTATTTTGAAAGATTTTAATATGCTTTTTATATATGTACTTACAAAAAATGTTTGATGGTGCACACAAACTTCCAAAATCAGATTGCAACCGTTAATTTTTATTATGAATAAAAATTTCAGAAGCGTAATTTAATATTTCATCTGATTTAATAGAAATTGTTTTGCAGCTTTTAATGGCGATACGCCGCGCCAAATAGCCAACAAAGTACCTAATTGATGTAAGTTCTGGGATTGGGACGTTGGGGGACTCAAAACTGTCCATGTTTGTATCGAAATAGGCCTGGTCATTTCCTACAATTTGTGTAAAATCTAATACTATGTTCGCACTAGACCAAAATTAGGCAATTTCGCTGTTTACCACAATTTCGGCTGAAATTGAGAATGAAGTCCACAATTTCGCCATACAAAAGGACGTCAAACGAAATTGAGGTGGTGAATAAATTTATATCAATTTCAATGAAATTGGAAGCGAAATTGACTAGAAATAGGAAATCAACTAGAGTTGGGTAGTTCGTGAACGAACTAGTTCAATTGAACGAATCACTTGCGTGAACTATGAGATCTAGTTCACAGTTCTTAGTTCTTTTAGTTCAATCGCTCTTTTAGTTCACTCGGTCTTTTAGTTCAGTCGCTCTTTTAGTTCAGTCGGTCTTCTAGTTCAGTAGGTCTTTCGTTCTTTTAGTTCAGCAGTTCGTTAGTTCGTTTCAGTTCAGCTGCTCGTTAGTTCGTTTCAGTTCAGCTGCTCGTTAGTTTTTCTGTATGTTTCAGTTCGTTAGATCAATTTCAGAGGATGTTTCCAAATCAAATATTTATTTGAAATCTTGGCACAATTCAGGCACAATGACATAACTCCGATTTTTTAGTTCTTTTTGTTGTCGTTGTTGTTTGTTTATTGTTGGGACCACAACAACAATATCAGTTAGTGGAGCTCTCGTCTTTTTTCCGAGTTATGTGTCTTTAAAGCTTGGAATTTCAGACCTATATCTCATGAACTGTAGCAGATAGCTACATGTCATTGGTTTTGGAAAGGTACTCGAATTTTCTTTCATTTATATAAAACAAGCGCAATTTTTCAAAACAATTTTTCGGAATTTCTCGTTTTCCGTAATGAGTAGTAGAATTTATGTAACAAGCGTTTGGTACTTACGTGAGTGTAAGCTTTACAATGCATTTTCCTCTGCCGAATACGATAGAATACACCTCCTTATAATGGTAAGACACTCTACTTTCTTAATATTGTGATAAATATGTATAGATAATAGATAGGTTAATTATATATTTTATTATAAAAAAAATTAAGAATGGAAAAAAATGTTACTAAAAATCTAACAATATATAATTTAATCATGTATTCAGTATTAGATATTGCCAATTAAATATCAAACCGATTTTCTCATCTCGTTATCTCTTATAAGAACTAACGAACTAAATGACCGCGTAAAGTACTGAACTAAATGATCGAACGAACTACTGAACTAAATGAGCGAACGAACTACTGAACTAAATGAGCGAACGAACTACTGAACTAAATGAGCGAACGAACTACTGAACTAAATGACCGAGTGAACTATATGAACGAACTAGTTCACGACAGCTGATTGAACTAGAAAGATCGCTCGCTGTAGTGAACTATAATTCCCAACACTAAAATCAACCCTGATTTTGTAATAGAATGTGTTATGAATTGGTATTGAACTGGCAGCACTGAGTACATTTGACTACAATTGTGGCATTGAAGAATTTTTCGAAAAATTAAAAGAAGCTATAAAAAGCGAAATTTGTGGGGTGAAATGGCTGTCGAGTTGCTAATAGAAAACTGGTCAAACAAAATTGACCAGCTATGAGGGGCAAGGCGCAACAACCATATTTACATGGATATAGCTCAAAAATATATATGTTAATTATTTGTAAAACTTGGACAATTTCCATTGTTTTCTAATGTTAACAAAACTCTCACGCAGTAAACAAACGAAACGTCAAATGAAATTGGGAATGCCTAAACCGAACACTGCCAATTTTAAATGAAATTGTATCAATTTCGAGGGCAATTTCGGCCAAAGACTACAAGACTGGACACTCGCAAATTCTGTGTACACAATTATGCATTTTTGCTTGAATTTCACTAACACTATTAAAGAAAAGTTTGATTCGCTGCAAAAACTTGTAGGCTCGCCGTAGAAACTTTGATTCGCTGCAAAAAACTTGTGGCCTCGCCGTAAAAATCTTGTGGCCTTGTTGAGGTGAAAAATTTGTTTTTCGGGGGTGCATTTTGGAAACGTCAAAACAAATAACTAAAAATATTATGTTTTTTATATGTACAAAATATATATAAAACATAACTACCAGTTCCATATAACGATAATAAATTTATACTTCCACATTTCACACAGTATTTGTTGTTTATTTTTCATATTTATTTAGGTATAAAGTTGTCGCTGTGCTAATTTTTTTTTTGCAAATGCATAGTTGTTCGCCTATTGACAAAAAAAATTACTATTAATAACTTCAGAATGGTCGCATTTATATTTTTTCATTTGTTTTGTAATAGTTTTGTGAATTATGTATTGTTATACATCGTTGATTCTCTTGGGGGGCCAAACACCTTTGTTTATATATGGTGAAATTTATATTTTAAAAGCCAATGGCTTTGGCTATACGAAGTATCTTTTGAAACGGTTTCACTCAGTTCGTGGGAGAGAAAGATGAGGAAGAAAGAGAAAAGCTACGCTCTATTATCGAATGTAAAGAATTTTTGAAACGAAAATAGCCCCTGCTTCTATTTCTTCTTGCGTTTCTTTGCACGCACATAAGAAAGCAGTTGTCAAAACGAAACGAAAGAAGAGCAACGCAGTTTGCCGAACGCGTGTTCATATTTTCTCTCACTCTGGCCAACATTTGGCTATTCATTAAATTTCAAAGCAGAGATAATGAGATAGGACGCTTGGAATTCGCCCCTTCAAAAATCGGTTTGACGTCTATTTTTTATGAGCTGTTGAATTCATATACACTATACGTGAGAGTTACCATATTGTTGTTCTTGTTTCTGTCTTTCAGTATGTTGAAAAAATCAGCTGTTTCATGTTTCACCACGGATTCAGTTAGTTATGAAATCAGCTTGGCTAAGTGCATATCTTTTCAAACGGTTTCACTATTAGTATGTCCATACCATCGGTGGCTACACACTGTGGTTTCTCATTTGGTTTCAACAGTCGTAAACATGTGATGACAAAGTGTGTGTGAAATTTAATGAATATCCAAATGTTGACCAGAGTTAGAGAAAATATGAACACGCGTTCGGCAAACTACGTTGCTCTTCTTTCGTTTGACAACTGCTTTCTTATGTGCGTGCAAAGAAACGCAAGAAGAAATAGAAGCAGGGGCTATTTTCGTTTCAAAAATTCTTTACATTCGATAATAGAGTGTAGACTTTTCTCTTTCTTCCTCATCTTTCTCTCCCACGAACTAAGTGAAACCGTTTCAAAAGATACTTCGTATAGCCAAAGCCATTGGCTTTTAAAATATAAATTTCACCATATATAAACAAAGGTGGTGAAGTTTCCCAAACCAAAAATGGTAGGTGCCAACGGATGTTTGACCCCCCAAGTGCATGAACAATGTATAACAATACATAATTTTCAAAGATGTTAGAAACCAAATGAAAAAATATAAATGCGACCATTCTGGAGTTATTAATCGTAATTTTTTTTGTCAAAAGGTAAACAAGTATGCATTTGAAACGAAAAATTAACACAACGACAACTTTATACCAAAGTAAAAATGAGAAATAAACAACCAATACTGGGTAAAATATGGAAACATACAATAATTACCATTATACAGAACAGGAAGTTATGTTTTATATATATTTTACACATATAAAAGGGATAATATTTTTAATTATTTGTTTTGACGTTTGATAAACAAGCACCGAAAAACTGATTTTGCATGCGTTCATGCGATCAATTTATTTTCGGCGAAGTACGAATTTTTTGCAGCGAAGTACAAGTTTTTTAGAGCGAAGTACAAGTTTTTTGCACAAAATCACAATTTTTTATCGTAGTGTTAGTGAAAATGCCAATGTGTTTTGCGACGAATTCGAAGTGTCCTATCTCATTATCTCTGGCTGAAAGAACTGCTGGCTTTGAACTGCTAAGCTAACGCGTTTTTTTTTAAAAGTTGTTGGCTAAATATGAATAGTTTATATTTATGCACCCATTGCTCAAATAAAGGCGAATTATAGTCAGGAAACTGTCCTTTTGATCTACTGCAATCAGAGATAACGAGATTGGAAACTTAGAACAAAACAGCTGTTCAAAAAAACAGCCGCGTGTTGTTTCTATAAATTTTCTATGCAAACTCACCCGCCAAAAGCATAAACAAAGGTTTGTTTATGCTTTTGGCGGGTGAGTTTCGAAGACTCGACTGAAAACGGTGAGTTTCAATACAAATGTTACAAAAACAAATTTAATTGAACGGTTGCATGTCGAAAATGTAAAAATGTGCCATATAGTTGCTAGTAGAAAAGTGGTTATAATCCCCGTTTCCCGCTTTTTAAGCTGTCATTCACAAATATTTATATTAATATTGTTTTAAAACGTCGTATTACAGAACTTATGCCTGCGGATGTAAAGCAATGGACACTTTTATGCTTTTGCATATATAGTAAAATTTGATTTACTATAAGGTTTTTTAATAGAAATATTTTCGAACCTGATTTCAGAAATAAGATTTTGCGCATAACACATAAATAAATAAAAAGAGTTTGTTGTAAATATATTGTGATTTGCTTCCACTTGCGACTTGCATTCTTCCCCTTTATCTATTTCTATAAAATCATTACCCGGTGGTCTGCATGAAGTAAGGTTTTGCATGTATTACATAACATTTACTTATTTTTTATTTTAGTATTAACTAGTAGTTAATATTATTATAGTAATTAGTATTAATAAATTTAGTATGTTTTGTAGTTGTAGTTGCAAGTGCACGGGTGGTATAGGCCGATAATTTTTTAAATTATTAAATTTTTCATAATAAAATCTGATAAATTAATCAGCACAATCTATGAAAAAAAAATACAATTTCCTCCCAATCCGATTTTTTGCAAAAAAATGGCGAAGCCGTTTCGATTTTTGAACTTTTTCTCATCAACATTAGATGCCCAGAAACATCTGTGAAAAATTGCAGGTTTCTGAGATGTGGAAGTCCAAAAAAAAGTCCCGGATATATTTTGCTAATAGAAACGCACACGGATTTTATATATATAGATTATAATATTTGAACTAAATTCAAAAATATTTTAATCAAATTTCTACAATCACATAAAAATACCCACAGAAATATATTTATGCCCACATTTTTCACTTTGTCTACTTATGGTGGCAACCGCTTGCAAAAAATGTTGGTGAATAATATCGTCAAAAGATAAAGCGTCACTTGCTATCTCTTTCTGGCTGCAAAAGAAACGTAGCCAAATTCACCAGATCATAAAAAATCGATTTTTTTTTCATCTTTATCTGAAGATAAAACAGTTTCCAATCTCATTAATCTCTGACTGCAATGCAATAAGCAGCACATGGAGCAGAGATAATGAGATGGGAAACTCTTTTCCCGCCAAAAAATGTGTCAAAATAAAATGAATATTTGCTACACGTATAGTGTACGTGTTATTCAAGGTTTATAGAAAGAAGGTTGCGCCACGCGCAGGTCCGTTATTTATTTTCGTTTGACAGGGACGTCAAATGACGTCAATAAGTATTTGTATTGAAATTTTGTTTCGAGGCGCCTGCACACTGGTTATAGCAATAATTTTTAATGTGAATGTTTGAAGTGAATTATTATTCCAATAATGAATAATGAAGTGAAGTACCGTATAAAACTACAAAAACAAAAAAGCAACAACAAAATCGGAGCGTTTGAGTAACATTTAACCTGTTCTAACTTTTCTTCATGCCACTTTTCAAGTTTGGCAATTGTACCGTGTGTTTTGACCCTAGTGATTTTAGAAATACTTTGACGTAGATGCGCAGAACGAGACCACTTTTCTTTGTTTACTGGCGTAACCATTTATTCTATAAACCTTGCGTGTTATTCACCATAGGACGTCATGGTTTTATGACATTTTGAATGACGTTTCCTTTATTTACAGAAAGTTTTTGGAGGGCAATAATTTTTGTTTATTGAATTAAATTCAATTAATAAGCGCATTAAAGTAATAGATATTAAAATAAATCGTATATAAAAGTGTGTGCATGTTAATATTTTTATATTAATAGTTGTTTCTTATCTTCTTAGCAATGATTTGAAACTTTTGTAGCTTCCTATCGCAGGCATATATAAAGAGACTCCTGAGAAAGCAGAATTGGAAGAACGTATCGCAAGAATTGCAAGATGGATTGCTACAGTTCCGACCGAAGAGTTCATTTAATACAGAGTTGGAGTTTTTAATAAAGGAAAATAACAAGACAATAATGTTGTTGAATAACAATAGTTCCACATGCACAACAAAAAAAATGGGGTAATTGTCTGAAATTTGATCAGATTTCCTTTAACTATATAATTCTTTTCTTTCTGCTAGCAGTAAACCTATGACCCACAGTTTCACTCTGGTGGACAATGGCTGAAGGGAGTATTCTTGGCACGAAGGCGCAAGATCTGTTCAATCAAATTATGTAAAAAACATTGACTCTAATGAGTCAATGTAAGATTTAGTAAGTAAGATTTCAATCCTCTTTATTATAACCTTTTACTATTTTAACTTTTGAGTTTTTTATATATGTATATGTATGAGTTTTTTAAAAATATTTTAAATTATTATTTCTTAATTATTGTAATATATTTATTGTAATATTATATATTTATGTTGTTGTAATATATTTATGTATATACGTTGTATTTATATATCTAGTTTTGCTAAATTATTTCTCAATTTGGTAACTTTTAATCTATAGGTAAATTCTAACATCATCACGAAATTCAATAATTTATTAATTTAAAACTTTTAGCTTCATTTACTTCCGTATTTCTAAATTTTTTATTTTCCTCTTTAGAAAAATCTTGAGATGAGCATTCAGGATGGTTTTGATTTAATAGCAATGTTTGATTCATTCAATTGATATTCTGATATCAACTTATGTGCCACAAGCTTTGGAGATGTATGTCGAGATATTTCTACATACTAGGAGTTTTCGTTTCGAAATATTAGTTATTCATCCTTTTCTTATTTTGCTTAGATATTGGGACTCATTGCTATTTCATCAGCAGTGCGGTACAAACAGAAATAAAGACTAACGCAAAGTTTAATACAAACTAAAACAATAAATAAATAAAAAACATGGAAAGTGCTTGTGCATTTCCATACCACCTAAGAGGTATGCACTGTGGTGCGTTACCAATTTTTTTTGGGTGTTCGGTTCTCCAGTCGGCTTGTCACCCATATACAAATAAAGATAAAAGAAGACATTTATGTAATTATACAAATAGGAAATAAAGATGAAAAATAAAAAATTATTGAAATTTGGGAATTTGTGCATTTTGATGTCCCCGGAACATTCTTTCTTGCAGCAATGATGAATTCTTGAAAAATATGTGAAAAAAGAAATCAAAATTAGTAAATTTAAGTAAAATTACGAAAAATTCAAGTGAGGTCAACATTTTAATGACGTCACGGAAAAAGCGTTTCTGTTCACATTACCAAAAGAAATTATAAAGGTACGAAATTGTGTAAAAGTGTAAGTTGGAAAAAGTGTACTTAAACAAAATGAAAAATTTGTTGATAACAAGAAAAAGAAAGATTAATTACAATAATGTTTAATAAATTAGGCATATTTAAGTGTACTCGTGTATTTTTCAACCAAAAATACAACTTTTTTGTTAAATCGTTGCGCACTGTCATCAATACTTAAGTACGAAAGTGAGCAAAAAAAAGTGCAAACCAGAAAACCGAATGTAATAATGAGGTGAATTAAATATGTAGATATGCCAAAACAAAATTTCATTTGCCTATATATTTATATAAATTTAATAACCTATTTGCTTTTAATATTGTTTATTAGATGTAATTTCTTTAAAACTTTTTTTTTCATCAATTTTTGGCTTATGCAGTTTTCAAATTTTCCAGAACTTAAGACAATTCTTTCCTCTGTGATTAAAAACTAAATCGTTGCATTTGAGGGTTAAATAATATAAGGCACGTTTTAAATTTCGATTAAATACAAAGTATATTAAAATATTTCTTTGAAAGTTTGAACAACATATTTTGCTTCACGCATTGTAATTTCATAGCCGCCCAAAACAGAAGTTGAATTGTCCAGACTTAATGTACATTGAAGATCTCTGGTTCGGAAGATCTTTTTAATGAATATCAAGGGATCGGAAGATTGACTTTGTTTCTCTTATTTTGCACTAACAATTGAAGTGAATATGCGTAAGAAGAGTTAATCGATCTAACACTCGTATGCCAGGTAAAGTGGGAAAAAGGGATCGATCAATTTTTGGCGTACAGCGGGCGACGAGAAGAACGGTGCGATTCATCTTCTTTTACTTCTCTTACAATAACATATCATGTACAGCCGTCTGGCTTTGTTTTAGATTTTCTATTTTATGGTTTTTAAAAGAGATTTCGCTTTTTGTAACTTTGTTCTGCTTCTCGTTCGATGTCCAAGCTTTGTAAAACGCTGGCACAATCTACGTTCCGAGCATAGCGTGTTGTTGAAGAATTTGTATAGGCAGAAGATCTATTTTAGTGGGCATATCACTTCATTGAATACATTATGAATTAGACTAAAAAGATAATGAGCGCAAAATTATGGAAATATTTATATTATACATATGTCTGTGGTAATACAAAATATAATTTGAAGCAAATCTACTTTAGCCCATTAGCCCCGATTTTATTAGTAAACTTCTTAAACAACATCATTTTAAAACACTTATTAAGTAACATTATGTAAACTATATGTAGTATAGTTAAACATATAATATATATTTAAGATTTATTATCTTGGTTTATTATTGCTTTTAATAAACAAATAAACAAAGGGGCTTATTAGACCAACACGGATTAGCGGCAGAAGGAGAGCGATTACGAATAGACTGGTGCCGCTCTTTTCGGGAACACAGTCGCCAGACTTACAAATTTATACAAGGGACCGAATTAGCTGCAAGAGAAACTGAGCAGACAATATCCAGGATTTTATAGATTGCATTAAGTAAAGATCACATGGGGATGCTCTCGATTTAGTAAGGTCACAACGCTTTAAAAAACCGGGTAAAACCCGTAACGTTAACAGCCCCAACAGAATTGGCAGAAACTGAGGAGCGAGAACTTGAAGCCAAATTCATCAAACGGAATTCAAAGGAACCCAACGTAATGTCAGTGGTGCATTAGTGCAGGACATAATACAATCGATTGTTATGCAAAAAAGAATTGGGAAAAGCCCCAAGGCAATCAAAGCAGGAAGCAAATCCAAAGCATCCTAGGAACAGAGTCCCAGAACAGGCCAATAATCTGGGAACCCAAACACATTACTAATTTAAGGCCAACACAAGTAGTAACCGTTAAACCGACATCGTATGCGATTGTAGAACTTCAAGCAAGATAGAAAGTAATAATAATGAGAAATATACCAATATTAATGAAACTACCATAACAGAGAGAAATCATACGTTTAAAATAGTGTTGGCCAAGCCATAGGCACTAGAGAGCTGCACAAGATGTCTTGAAACGCACATCAAGCCACAACAAAAATTTCAAGCATTGCACTGATTGCTTATTTTGCTTTCGAATCAAGACATTGACTGCCGAAAGCGTGCTGATAACAAGGCACAACAAAGGCAATAGTATTCATTACCCTTCGTTGCTTTTTTTAACGAAAAAGCAATGCATGACAATTGCTATGACAATATATAACGCATGGCACTGTAAGGCAACGAATCGCGCTAAACTCAAACAAAGACTCATGCAAAAGAATGAGATAGGTTAATATCATTGCAGTATTGCTGCTCATAGCAGTATTGCTGCTTTCAATGTCTTGTTGCCTTCCTCAAGGCACTATTGCCTTTTCTGCTTACACATCAAGCTATATTGCCTTCACAGAAAAGCAAAGGAACACAATGTCTTGTTCGAAGCAGGTAGACGGCAAGGCAGTCACGGCTTGTTCGGGTAGTTGCCTTGAAGTGTTCGTGTCAAATTGTTCATGTGTGCACGACAGTGCACTGCAAGGAAATACTGTGGCATGTTGCCTTTAGCAATTCAAGACATCTTGTGAAGCTCTCTAATAGGCACGCGTGCTAATTGCTTCTCTTGGCTATTCACATGTACACGACAAAAGCCGTCGGGTTTTCACACCGACACTAGCGATCGTTCGTATCAGGTGAGTCAGTCGACGTCAGAGATAATGAGATGGGAAACTCTTTTCCCGCCAAAAAATGTGTCAAAATAAAATGAATATTTACTACACGTACAGTGTACGTGTTATTCACCATATGACGTCATGGTTTTAAGACATTTTAAATGACGTTTCGTTTATTTACAGAAAGTTTTTGAAGGAATCGGACACTCATTTTTGTTTATTGAATAAATTCAATTATTAAGCGCATTAAATTAATAGATATTAAAATAAATCGTATATAAATGTGTGTGCGTGGTATGGAAGCAGATCTAAGGCAGCATATCTACAATCGAATAGCTATCAAAGTCGCTATTGAAAAGAGGAAAGTACTGAACGGGAATCTGTGATTGTGTCCGGGTCTGTGTAAAATACTCTTGACCAAGCTGATAAAGACAAAACATCGGTGACAGTAGGCCAGTGCATTGGTACCGTGTGAAGTTGCTGGAAGTTTTGGTAGGCGAAATATCAACAGTGCCAAAAAAAGAACAACTAAAGCCACAATGACAAGCAGAAGTGAATTCAATGCAAAGGTTACATTTCTAAACAAGAACGACATGTGCCAAGAGTTTAATTAATTACGTCGCTACGATTCCGAAAGAAGAGTTCATTTAATACGGAGTTGGAGTTTTTATTAAAGGAAAATAACAATATAATAGTTCCACATGCATGACTGAAAAATGGGTAATTGTCTGAAATTTGATCAGATTCCATTTAACTACATATGTATGTCGTTTCCCTCTCTAATAGTAACCTAAGCAGTACGTTCTGATGGACAATTCTTGCAGGGAGTATTTATTTGTGACTAAATTCTTCATGGTCCGTGACACGCAGCTGCAAGATCTATTCAATCAATACTGGAAAAACATTGACGCAAATGATGGTAAATGGAATGGAAATGGATTTCAATCCCATTTAGTGTAACAATTTACTAGTTATACTTATATGATTTTTTTATATATGTATATGTGTTGTATTTACGTATCTAGTTTTGCTAAATCATTTACCAATTTGGTAATTGGCTTTATCTTTAGGTGAATTTTAACTTGATTACGAAACTCATTAATTTGTTAACTCATTTTAGTTAATCAAAATCTTTATATTGTTTTAAGTTTTGAAATATATATATTTCTGATTTGCATTACCTACCAAATTGAGTCATGTCCGTTCGTCTGTAGTATTCACGTTTCGACCAGGCTGAAGATAGTAATATCTCTGGTTTAAAATTTCCTTTATTTTAGTAAATTAAATTTAGAATTTTTTCCTCTTTAGAAAACTCTTGAGATGCGCATTCAGGATGGTATTGAGCAATGTTTCTGTACATTTAACTGATATTCCAATATCAACTTATGTGCCACAAGCGTTGTGTACCAGCTTTGGATATATAAGTCAAGATATTTCAAGATTCGAGTTTTCGTTTCGAAATACGAGTTATTCATCATCTCCTTATTTTGCTTCTAGATTACACGTCGATATGCAGAAGACTTGGTTTTGGGTGTTCTTATGGATTATACGCGCGAAAACTCTAAGGAGGCCGAAGCATTTCATGAGCATTGTTAGCATTTTTGTACTGGAAAAAGAACAGTTAGTTTAGCTACATAACCAAAAGCCTGGCAGTCAAGCTTTGATCTCCAGCTTTTCATATATGTATGTAGTTAAGGTAGAAATTAAAAAATACAAGGAACTAATCTAATACTAACTATACTAACTAAGGAACTATTAAAGAAACTAACTACGGAAAATAAACAACAATTCTGGACGCTGCCTTTGCATTTCCACACCACCTAAGAGGTATGCACTGTTGGGTGTTCGGTGCCCCAGTCACCCATATATGTACATATAAAGATAAAATAAGATATTCATGTAATTATACAAATAAGAAATAATTATGCAAAATAAAAAATTATTGAAATACAAATCAAAGAATTTTTAAAATTAAAAAATAAAGCCTTCACCAATTATACAATACAATGCATAAATGTTAAACACAAGGAATTTGTGAAAATGAGAAAATTTTTATAAAATTGTATTTCGCTTGAATTGAAAAATTCAGTTGAGGTGAAAAATTTTAATGACGTCACGAAACAGCGTTTCTGTTCACATTACCAAAATAAATTATAAAAGTACAAAGTTGTGTAAAAGGGGAAGTAGGAAAAATTGTACTTAAATAAAATGAAAAATTTGTTAATAACATGAAAGGGAAAGTTTAATTATAATAATGGTTAATAAATTACGCATACATGAGCGTACTAGTGTATCTTTCAACTAAAAAAAACAACGTCTTGGTTAAATCGTAGCACACTAGCAGCAGTACTTAAGTACCAAAGTGAGCAAAAAACTTTGAAGTTTGCAAACCAGAAAACCGAATGTAATAATGAAGTGAATTAAGTATGTAGATATGCCAACACCTTTATATTTCATTTGCCTTTATATTTGCATAAATTTAACAACCTATTTGCTTTTAATATTGTGTTTTTTAGGTTATATATATCAAAATTTTTTTGACAAGCATTTTTGGTAACCATTATTATTATTTAATGAGATTGAAAGTGCAAATTAAGTAAAACAAATATGTTTAAAAATGAGTAAAACAAAACAATATACAATATGGGTATAACTTATTTCAATTTTCTAATATTACAGAACTTAAGAAAATTCTTTTCTCAGTAATCAAAACTAATTTGTTGTACTTGAGAGTTAAATAATAAAAGACATTTTTTAAATTTCGATTAAAAGTAAAGTATATTAAAACGTTTCTTTAAAAGTTGAACAAAATATTTGGCTTTTCGTACTTAATTTAATAGCCTATCAAAACAAGCGTCAAATTGTTCAAAGTTAATGTATATTTACGATCCTTTGACGGCTTTTATTTCTGCAGTAAACAAAATATGTATTTAAATGAAACTGAAAAATTATATTTAAATAAAAATATATCGTATAGTTCATTCAATGTACATATACCATTCTACATTTCAAATTGAAGTTATCACTCGATTATAAAGTACGAGTGATTGTTAAGTAGCGTATTTGTAAATATCTAACTTTCATAAGCTGAATCATTGATTTGAGTATATAAGTAAATTGGTATCTCAAAACAAAGGGTCTGACAAATGTCAAACGTAAGAAAAAAAACTTATTTTTTTGGGTCTAATGATGGTGATTTTCTAAGCAAAAACGTCATCAATTATCGTGTTTTCACAAATACTACCACACAATTACACAACCACGAACACACGATTTGACAACCACAGTTGCATTTTTTAGAAGTTTCCTATCTCATTATCTCTGGTCGACGTGCAGACTTCAAGCAAGCAAGATCGCGCCAGACTATTTTATTTTATATTTACGCGCATCTAAATTTTTTGTAAAGAAAAGGACTGGAAAAGGACGTGTAATTTAGTTATGATAAGGATAAGGAAACACATTTTATTGGTGCGTTAAAAGGAAACGCTCTTATAAACAAATCAAATAAAAATAATTTACGCGGATCGTTTTGAGGTTGTGTGACCACAAAAGGAGCATACAATACATAATGAGGTACAGCTCTTACGTTTAATGCTATACGTTGTATCACTTAAACATGGGGATGGCATACCGTTACTTACCAGCAGATGGCATACTAGGCAGTGAAAGTAGTACAAATCAATTATAAACACATTAAAGAAAACCTTAATTCTTCAATGAAAACAAAGAGTTCATAATAAAACTACCATTAAAACTATCGAAAAGATGTAAGTGGAAAATACAAAAATAATATAATAATTGACGCAAGAACAATTAAAACAATACAATTCAACCTTCAAACATAAGTTGAAGGTAAACAGGAAATAGTTCCAGGAATCTATATAGGAGAAACATTAGTTAAGGTAAGGTATAAATAATTTATGCTCCAATAATTAATAATGCCGAACGAGCTTACACGATAAACCGGTTGTTTAAACCAATATTCACAAATTTTGACGAGTGAACAATACACAATACTGAGCCAATTTGTAGAATAGACGAAATAAATGCCAAAAGAAGAGGAAATAAGTTATTTAATTATATAGAGATAGGCAAAGATTGGAATATAGAAGAAAAGAATTCAATAGAAGGAAAAAAAGGTCATTTCTCGACGTCTTCCTATTAGAAGGAGACGATCTTTCATATACAAGTGTACAAAAACACGAAATTCGAACTGGCGCGCCAATAAATAGACCCCAATAAGAGTGCTATATTCGGCCTGGCCGAGTCTTATATACCCTACACCTAAAAGTTTTGAAAAAATATTTTATTATTAATTAATTATTAAAATTTATTTATTTAAATTTTTAATTTATTTAGATTTCTCATTGCAGAACAGTAACATTATTGAGTGAAATACAAACTGAAACTAGAGGAAATATGTGGTTATAAGGAAAGCTACCTTATAATCACGTTTAATCACAGACGGGTATAAATACAGTGGCGTAGCTAGGTGGGTGGGTGTGGCAGTCCGCCTGGGGCGGCACAATTTTGGGGGCGACAGTTTTCGAAATCAAGTATTAACTTATTGAATTCTAGGAATTTTTGGGGCTGCAAGTTAATACACCGTGGCGGGCTCCATGAGTCCTAGCTACGTCACTGTATAAATAGTAGGCTTGTTCGTTACCTGTTTTCAAAACGAAATAACTAGGTTAGTTGTTTTATAATTGTGTTCAAATTTAAACGATATTTTCGTGGTAATAAATTTGTTTTCATGAGCTGTATAAGTAGTTTAAAAGTGGTCGGGCCGCACCCAGTTTTGGTGTTATAATGTTTTATTGGTGGGCGGCCCCACGAACAAATCACGCCCATATTTGCCATTATAACGGATAATGCTACTCTATACCAAAGACTACAAGACTGGAAAATCTTTTTTCGCTTTGAATATGTTGGTGAAATCAGCCTTGGGTGTCGTAGATTACAAAAACAAAACGCATGTAATTTTGACAGTTCGGGAACGAATTTTGACAGTCCGGGAATTTGTTTACAAAATATTTTGAGAGAGGAATGCAACTCTTGTTCTTCTTCACAGCAATAACGGATAATGCTACTCTATACCAAAGACTACAAGATTGGAAACTCCTTTTCGCTTTGAATGTGTTGGTGAAATCAGACTTGGGTGTCGTAGATTACAAAAACAAAACGCATGTAATTTTGACAGTTCGGGAACGAATTTTGACAGTCCGGGAATTTGTTTACAAAATATTTTGAGAGAGGAATGCAACTCTTGTTCTTCTTCACAGCAATAGCCAGAAGTATGATTTTTCAAATACGTAAAAAATACCAATGAGCCAGTTTTGAAAGCAACGCACGCTCCTAGAAATGTAAATGAAACCTTTTTTAAGTCTTATAGTTGCACAATATTGAATATTTTGCAAGTAAAACGAAGTTAAAATTCATAAAAATTACTCAATCCACAAATTTAGTCAGCTGTTTTTAACCTACCACGCGTATTTTTAGCCGAAAGAGATGCCAACGTATTTAAAATGATTTGTTGAATATTGATCTGTGATTTAGTTTAATATTTACTGAATTGTGATTTTAGTTCTTTTGGTCTTTAATTTAAACGAATTTAATATTAAATGCATGAATTGAGAATTTGTTTATGTTTAATTAATTCTAATTCAAATAAATGAATTGTAAATTTATTTGTGTTAACACATATTAATTTAAATAAAAGAGAAATGAAAAATTACAAAAATAAATAAGTTTACATTACTTTTTAATATTTCCAAACAGCTTAGAAATCGTCAAAACCTCGAGAACTTATAAATGGAAAGTAGATTTTCTATTAAAAACCAAAAAAATAATTAGTAATAAAGTTGTGTCATTGGTATCCCTGCCAATAACTCACCCCATCATATTGTGGCGGTGTGATAACAAAGCAAAACGGTTTACCTTTTCAGATATCATGCTTTGTGATAGCCTGTTTTAGCTTGTAACGAGTCTACAATTTCACCATAAAATTCATATACACTGTATGTGAACACGCGGACGGACATTTTTTTGAGCTCTCTCACGAAATAAGAGGATGAAATTTAAAGAGGATAAAGAGGATGAAATAATTGAGAATGAAATTTTGTTGTCATAACTCAAAAACGAACGAGGTGTAAGCATACTTAGGACTAATAATAATACTTGTACTGCCACTGTATTTTGCTAAATAAATAATAAATTATTATAGAAAATTCATACCGTGCACAGCAAAGATAGTCCTTCCCATTAACAAAGTACTACGTAAAGACCAGCAACATGCAACTCATTTTGTAACCGTTTAAAGGCCATAGACAAGGCAAAAGGTGAGCACATCAAGCTAAAGTGAATGGATTCTAAAATATTTATTATTTTCACACATTTTGGTAATTTGAATCAACAAAAAATAATATCAATTTGAATAATTAATGAATAATATAATGAAATAACACAATTTGAAAGCAGTGAAGTAAATAGTTTATTAAGATCACAAACGCTCGGAACAGGATGATTTATCCGATTCTTAAATGAGTGCAGAAAAACAGAAAATACGAAGATAGCACTACCAATTAACAAACAGTTACGCAAATACGCTAAGTTTATCTGGACAAAAGACTGCCAGAAGCCATTTGAATTATTAAAAAGGGCAGTAATATCACCAGCAGTGTTGGGATAACCAAAATTTTCAAAGGCATTTCTTTTGACTATTAGCCGATTAAGTATGAAATGTCCGATTTTGAAACGAAAGTTTAGTTTTTTTATCTCCAATAAGAAACAATAAGATTAATCAAAATATGCACCTATGCTATCGATGGTGTTTTGCCATTTTAACGGTAACTTTATAATGCCGAAGAAGTCTGCGGGGCGAGAGGTAGTTAAATCCGAAAAGTCATCTTTTATAGCTTCTTGAGAACTGAAGGATTTTCCTGGCAAGAACTGGTCGAATGCCTGGAATAAATGGTAGTCCGTTAGTGCAAGGTCTGGTGATTACGGTGGGTGACAGAGAGTTTCCAAGCCTAGCTTTTGTAATTTAAGTAGCGCTGTTTGAGTGACATGTGGCATCTACTGTAATATGTTGAAGTCCTGCCTTCAAAAATTATGCTGGATAATATTCTATTTTATTATAGATTCATAGGCTTGGCCAGCAGAGTATGCCATGGGCCTCAGCTTAGAATGCTATTTGTATAGTTGATAAAGCCGGCAGATTATCTGCCAGGGCTTGAGAAAATTAGAAGACTGCCGGTTTTAGGCTCTGATAATATTTTGTCTTTATTTTAGAAATTCTTGCCCTTTTATAGCCGATTTTGATGGGCGGACTTAAAACTAATATAAACATATTTCTTAAAATTACTTCGTTATTGGTCAGCAGATTCTGCTGATCCAATCAATAATATATTGTTTATAAATTATTGTGAATAATTGTTGTCTGCACTATTTCTGTCGCAGTCTCGTCAGAAGACGTCGGCAGCGAAAAGAAGTCGTCAACGCACACGCAGCAGAACTTAGCACGGTCAACGCTCCAACAGGAAACGCTAGCGTTGCAGTTTTTATGCGCTGCGTGTACCCTATCGTTGGTCGATTTGACTGTCGCTTAGGAAGCAGTCATGGTGACTTGTATGGTACACTACACCCTCGCCCTTTCAAGAAAAATATATATTTTGAAGAAATATATATTTTTAATAGAATTTTTTCAATAAATTGTTGTGGAATTCTTTTCTCATGCCGTAACCCTTTACTGTCGAATTTACGCCATTTTTACATATTATAGTGTAAGGGCCGTGATATGGTTTTTGATGCTTTTTTCTATTTATATTTCTTACTAGTACTCTTTCACCTATCTTAAAATTAGAATTATTACAATTGTTTTGATTATTTACACGTATTTCTTTAGATGTTAAATTAGCTTTCGCATTTCTTAAGTATAAACTTAGTCTAGCTTTTAATTCGTTAGCATAATTATCTTGGTTATAAGAAATTGTATTATTATTTATTGCATCATCAGGCATTGATGGTAATTTTCCAAAAATTAATTGATATGGTGAATACTTTGTATGAATGTGTGGTGTGGTATTGTACGCAAATACATAGTATGGTACCCATTTGTCCCAGTCATCGTCTTTTGCAAATGCTACTAAGTATTCGTTCAGTGCCCTATGGTTTCGTTCTATTGAACCTAAGGTCTCGTGCTGATATGGTGTAGAAAAAATTTGTCGAATTTTTAGTAGTTCGTATTTCTTTTAGTAGTGTGTTAGTTCCTTTATTCATTTTATTCAGTTCCTTTATCTGATTTTAATGTTTTAAAATTTCCATACTTGAGAATGAATTGTTCTACTAATGTTTTTGCAACTGTAGTTGCGTCTTTAGATTCTATTGGATGTGCTACTACAAATTTTGTCAATTCACATTGAATTGTTAAAATATATCTAAAATTATTTGAAATTCTTAGAGGACCTACAGTGTCTATAGATATTATTTCAAAACTATTATTAGGTGTATCAATATGTACCATTTTTTTCTTTTATATGTATGGTTTGCTTATTAATTTTACATTTTTCACATTTCGATATAAATTGTTTAATCATTTTGCTCATATTTTTCCAAATGTACCTTTGTTTTAATTTTATTATTGTTTTCCTAATTCCTAAGTGTCCTCCTATAGGTGAATTATGGTATTCATCTATTAATTTGCATTTTATTATATCGTGATCAATTTTTTCTGGGGGTTTATATATTAAAATCTTCAAATACGCGCGATTTTTATTTTTATGTTGCAACACATTATATAACTTCTTAAATTCTTTTTTGTTAACAATTGTAAATATTTCATCTTTTTCACTCAATGCTAGCTCTTTAATATTCATTTTATTCATGTATAAAGATAACTTCTCCAGAGTCGAAACGAATTTCGTTGGATTAACATTATTCTTTACGTTTACATGTACATTTACGATATCGTTTTCTGTAAATAATTCTTTTCTGTTTTTGCACAAACTGGTAGGTTTCTCTGAATGCGAATCTGGATTCGTCAAATTATCACCATACCTATTTACTATAAATTTGAACTTTTTTACGTTCTTTATATCTGATAATGATGTACAGTCCCATGTGCAGAGTTGATCAGGCTCTAATTGGTTTGTTATAACATCAGTCATTCATCATTTTTCTTATTCTTCATACCCCTTGTGACGATTAATGTTCTTTTTATATTTTTATCATTTTCTTTAGGAATCATTGCTTTTAACATTTCAGAATTTATTTGAATTCTTGATAGTGCATCTGCATTAGTATTAATTTTTACTTGTTTATACTTAATTTCAAATTCATAGTCGGAAAGGTCTAATCTTATTCTGGTCATTTTGGAAGATGGATTCTTATGCGTAAATAGTGATACTAAAGGTCAGTTACTACAATAAATTTGTTACCATAAAGATATGGCCTAAAAAAATTTATTCCCCAATGAATTGCTAATAATTCTTTCTCCAAAACCGATTTGTTTAAGTCATGTTTGTCCAGTGCTTTACTTGCGTAAGATATGGGTAAGTCAGTCCCAATATCACCTTACGATAATACTGCGCCAAGAGCGTAGTTTGACGCGTCAGTTGTTAGAATAAACGGGTTTGAAAAATCGGGATATTGCAATATCGGTGGGTTCATTAATTTTTCTTTTAAGATGTCGAAAGCGTTCTGGTGTTCTTCTATCCATGTGAATTTGTTATTTTTCTTTAATAGTGAATTTAAACATTTAGCAATTTCTGAAAAATTTTTTATGAATCTTCTGTAATAATTACAGAAAGCTACGAATCGTCTGGTTTCGTCGGCGTTTTTCGGAATTGGATAATTTTTTATTGTGTCAAATTTGTCTGGGTCTGTTTTGATTCCTTTGTCTGTTATTAAATGTCCTAAAAAAGTTACGTCTGTTTTCAAGAAATTACATTTATTTGCATTTAATTTTAAGTTGTACGTTCGTAGTCGGTCAAAAACTTTCACTAAATTTTCATTGTGGTGTTTTAAACTACAACCAAAGATAATGATGTCGTCTACGTAAAGGAATGCTTCACTGTCCAGTCCACTGAGTGCTATTGTCAACATTCTTTGAAAGCTGTTTGTGGATATCTTTAATTCAAATGGTAGTCTTTTAAATTGGTAGTGTCCATTTTCTGTAGAAAAAGCTGATAATGGTCTTGAATTTTTGTCTAAAGGTATTTGGTGGAAAGAGCTAGTCATGTCAAGTGTCGAAAAGTATTTTGCTCTTCCTAATTTGTCAAGTATGTCTTATAGTCTTGTTAAGGGGAATTTATCGTTTACTATTTTGTCATTGAGTTTACGGTAATCTACTACTAGTCTCCATTTTTTGTTGTCCTTGTTTCCTTTTTTTGGTACTACTAACAGTGGTGAATTGTATGGACTTGTGGATGGTTCAATTATGTCCTCGTTTAATAATTTTCTGACTTGTTGTTTAATTTCGCCTTTTTGTGTCTGCGGAAGTCTATAGTTCTTTATGTAAGTCGGACTTTTGTCGTTTAGGTTAATTTTTTGTGTGTAAAAGTTATTAAGTTAGTTAAGGTTTCGTAATCTATTTTACAAAAATGTTTTCTTAATAAATCTCTCCCGATAATTCCATCTGTTAATATAGGAAAATTTTCATCTACTACTAAGAATTTATGATTAATATTTTCATTATCTAATTTTATATTTAAATTTAATAATCCTAATGGTTCTATAACTTCATTGGTTATACCTTTTAATTTACAAGTATCATAAGTTCTATAAGTATTATACTTTACATCATTATTAGTTTTAATTAAAGATACATCTGATCCAGTATCTATCAAAAATGTAAGTTTTTATACCCTACACCTTAAGGTAAGGGTATATTCACTTTGTAACGAAATGTGTAACGCATAGAACTAGAGACGATAGGTATAGAAAAGTATATATATTCTTGATCATCGTGACCTCCTGAGTCGATTTAGCCATGTCCGTCCGTCTGTCTGTCTGTCTGTTGAAATCACGATCACAGGAGAACCAATGAAGATATCGTGATGAAACTTTGCAGATATATTGTTTTATGTGGTGGGCAGGTTGGTATTGAAAATGGGCAAAATCGGTCCACGGCCACGTCTATTTTTTATTAAAAATGTGATATCAGCGTTCGTTTTTGAGCTATTACAACAAAATTTCATTCCTGGGTATAGAGTAGCATTATCCGTGAATGTGTGATCCGCCCACTTTTAGGTTACACAGGCAAAAGAGGGTTATATTGTTAAATATATAAACTTCCTGAATAAAACTTTAGATAACAACTTGTTTCACAAAAAAACATTATTACATCAAAACTGGGTGCGGTTCGCCCCCTTTTACACTACATATACAGTATAGCAGTATGAAAAAAAGTTTATTACCACGGAAATAAAGTTTAAATGAACACAATTATAAAACAACTAAGCTAGTTATTTTGTTTTGAAAAAGGTAATGGCCACGCCTACTATTTATACAGAGGCGTAGCTAGGTCTCATGGAGCCCGGGACGGTTAATCAACTTGTAGCCCCAAAAATGCCTAGAATGCAATAAGTCAATACTTGATTTCCACAACTGCCGCCCAGAGTGGACCGCCACCCCGCCCCATTCTAGCTTCGGCACTTTTTTTAAAACTTTTAGGTGTAGGGTATCTAATATTCGGCCAGGCTGAATATAGCTTTCTTACTGGTTTATTGTTGTCATGCAATTCAACAAAGTTTGTAGCATTCTTGGAAATATTATAAAATTTTGTTATTGTTTTTGGCTTTCCGGAGGGGGAATTTAATTGCCCTTCGAGCCTAGCTCGTTTTCCTGAGCATTGACTGTGTAAACTCTATTGTTAGTGTTATTTCGGTATTGCTGTTGTTGATATGTAGTATTATTGTTTCTGTTGTTATTGTTGTTACTGTATCTGGTATTTGTGTTCTGTGTATGATTGTTGTTGGAGTTATTTGAGCGGTTGTTGTTGTTAAAAGAAGTGTTTCGATAATTTGTGTTGTTATTATTGAAATTATTGAATGAATTTTGTCGTGTGTTATTGTTGTTGTAAAAATTGGTCGAATTTCTTTTTGTGCCATTAGGTCTGTAGTAATTTCTATTTTTATTTATGTACGTTATTTGGGCACCTGAGCTTTGGTTTATTTCGATTTCTAAAGCGAGGTTTATTGCCTCATTAAATGTTTTTGTTTGTGCCGCAAATATTGTTGATTTCAAATTTTCATTGAGACCGTTTTTAAACGTGAGCGCATAAGTGTCATTTATTTTTGTGATCACTTCTTTCTGTGCACTACTGGCGTTTTCTCCTAGGTCGGTAATTTGAAGTCTGTTTAGGTCGCTAATTACTGTTAAAATCTGCCCTTTGTACTGTTGCACTGTTTTATTGTTCTGTCGTATACCACTCAGAGTGGTATGTATTTGCGAGACTGTAGTATTGTTCTTATATCTGGTTCTTAGTGTTGTTTCTAGTTCTTTGCAAGTAGTTGGTATTGTAATACCACATATAGCCGTTCGTACATTTGACGCTAGTTTTACATAATATACAAATCCTATTAATTTAGGTCTTTCACTTGTTTCTAAGGAATTATAAATCAACTCTGTGATTTTTAAAAATGATTCAAGTTCTTTAAATGAACCTGTAAAATTTGGAATGGCTTTTAATGCCGTATCAATATTGAAAGTACTCATTTTTACTTTGTTTTCTAACAAAAAATCGTGAATTGATTGAACTATGGTTTTGAATTGTATTATACTCTCTTTGAGTTTCTCATGATTTTCTTCAGTTTCTAAGATTTCATAACACTTTGTTTTTAATTGTTCAAATTCTTATTTCTTTGTATTAAAGTGTTCGATCGACTTTAATCTATTGGGGTTCTTTTTTAAATTTGTAAGAAATTTTTATGCATTATTGAGTAATTCTTCCATTTATTGAGACTTATGTTTTATTCTTTTGTTTTAATACGAAAAATTGTGGTTAATTATACAACATTATTTCTGTTTATATGTCTAAGTACATAGTTTTTATAATGTTTATTAATTTTAAATGCTACGAATATTACTATAGCTAAAATTACTATTATCAGGAAGAAAATTATTACAATGCTGTCCTGAGTATACATGTTATTCATTGTATATGTATTTGTCTGCTCATTGTAGACTGGTTTCGTTTGTACTACTCCCATCTTTTAGCTTGTTTTTTTTTTTATTTTTTTTATTTAACGTAACGTAAGAGGCTTTAAAACTAAGCAATATTCATACCGATAATTTAATTGCTTTGGGTATTTCAATTGTAGGTAGTACTATTTAATTTTAATTATTTCATATTAATTTTAAATCATAATCTTTAAAGAAATTGTTTTACAATTAACATTCAGTGTTTGAATCATAGTATATTACTTCCTTGTTCTCTCTGCTTCTCGGGTCTCTATCTGCGACAGCTCCTGATATAGTCTTGGCATTACTTCCCAGGTCGGTGGTTTGTCTTGTAGTTCAGCGATTAGCTCCTTCAGCTGTGCCTTCCGTTTTCGGTCCTTGACCAGTCTCCCTCCTCGTTTCTTCTTTGTTATGAAATTTAATTTTGGTATTGTTGTCCGCCCGGACTCCGTCTGGATTCTTGGGAAGTATTGTTTTGTCGGCTGACGTCGTCTATACTCCTCTATACTTAGACGCACCGGTTGGCAGTGCTTTAGTGACGACGGTGTGTAGGTTGGTGCTTCGAAGTTCTCTCCCTCGGGAACGTATTCCATTACTGAGTACAGGAATTCTTGATGGTTTTTTTTTTTGCAGGATCAAATATGCAGGATCGTAGTTTCACAGGGTCGTATTAAGCAGGATCGAAGTTCGCAGGATCGTGGTATGCAGGATCGCCATGTAATATGTTGAAGGACCTCTGGTCCTGCCTTCAAAAATTATGCTGGATAATATTCTATTTTATTATAGATTCATAGGCTTGGCCAGCAGAGTATGCCATGGGCCTCAGCTTAGAATGCTATTTGTATAGTTGATAAAGCCGGCAGATTATCTGCCAGGGCTTGAGAAAATTAGAAGACTGCCGGTTTTAGGCTCTGATAATATTTTGTCTTTATTTTAGAAATTCTTGCCCTTTTATAGCCGATTTTGATGGGCGGACTTAAAACTAATATAAACATATTTCTTAAAATTACTTCGTTATTGGTCAGCAGATTCTGCTGATCCAATCAATAATATATTGTTTATAAATTATTGTGAATAATTGTTGTCTGCACTATTTCTGTCGCAGTCTCGTCAGAAGACGTCGGCAGCGAAAAGAAGTCGTCAACGCACACGCAGCAGAACTTAGCACGGTCAACGCTCCAACAGGAAACGCTAGCGTTGCAGTTTTTATGCGCTGCGTGTACCCTATCGTTGGTCGATTTGACTGTCGCTTAGGAAGCAGTCATGGTGACTTGTATGGTACACTACACCCTCGCCCTTTCAAGAAAAATATATATTTTGAAGAAATATATATTTTTAATAGAATTTTTTCAATAAATTGTTGTGGAATTCTTTTCTCATGCCGTAACCCTTTACTGTCGAATTTACGCCATTTTTACATATTATAGTGTAAGGGCCGTGATATGGTTTTTGATGCTTTTTTCTATTTATATTTCTTACTAGTACTCTTTCACCTATCTTAAAATTAGAATTATTACAATTGTTTTGATTATTTACACGTATTTCTTTAGATGTTAAATTAGCTTTCGCATTTCTTAAGTATAAACTTAGTCTAGCTTTTAATTCGTTAGCATAATTATCTTGGTTATAAGAAATTGTATTATTATTTATTGCATCATCAGGCATTGATGGTAATTTTCCAAAAATTAATTGATATGGTGAATACTTTGTATGAATGTGTGGTGTGGTATTGTACGCAAATACATAGTATGGTACCCATTTGTCCCAGTCATCGTCTTTTGCAAATGCTACTAAGTATTCGTTCAGTGCCCTATGGTTTCGTTCTATTGAACCTAAGGTCTCGTGCTGATATGGTGTAGAAAAAATTTGTCGAATTTTTAGTAGTTCGTATTTCTTTTAGTAGTGTGTTAGTTCCTTTATTCATTTTATTCAGTTCCTTTATCTGATTTTAATGTTTTAAAATTTCCATACTTGAGAATGAATTGTTCTACTAATGTTTTTGCAACTGTAGTTGCGTCTTTAGATTCTATTGGATGTGCTACTACAAATTTTGTCAATTCACATTGAATTGTTAAAATATATCTAAAATTATTTGAAATTCTTAGAGGACCTACAGTGTCTATAGATATTATTTCAAAACTATTATTAGGTGTATCAATATGTACCATTTTTTTCTTTTATATGTATGGTTTGCTTATTAATTTTACATTTTTCACATTTCGATATAAATTGTTTAATCATTTTGCTCATATTTTTCCAAATGTACCTTTGTTTTAATTTTATTATTGTTTTCCTAATTCCTAAGTGTCCTCCTATAGGTGAATTATGGTATTCATCTATTAATTTGTATTTTATTATATCGTGATCAATTTTTTCTGGGGGTTTATATATTAAAATCTTCAAATACGCGCGATTTTTATTTTTATGTTGCAACACATTATATAACTTCTTAAATTCTTTTTTGTTAACAATTGTAAATATTTCATCTTTTTCACTCAATGCTAGCTCTTTAATATTCATTTTATTCATGTATAAAGATAACTTCTCCAGAGTCGAAACGAATTTCGTTGGATTAACATTATTCTTTACGTTTACATGTACATTTACGATATCGTTTTCTGTAAATAATTCTTTTCTGTTTTTGCACAAACTGGTAGGTTTCTCTGAATGCGAATCTGGATTCGTCAAATTATCACCATACCTATTTACTATAAATTTGAACTTTTTTACGTTCTTTATATCTGATAATGATGTACAGTCCCATGTGCAGAGTTGATCAGGCTCTAATTGGTTTGTTATAACATCAGTCATTCATCATTTTTCTTATTCTTCATACCCCTTGTGACGATTAATGTTCTTTTTATATTTTTATCATTTTCTTTAGGAATCATTGCTTTTAACATTTCAGAATTTATTTGAATTCTTGATAGTGCATCTGCATTAGTATTAATTTTTACTTGTTTATACTTAATTTCAAATTCATAGTCGGAAAGGTCTAATCTTATTCTGGTCATTTTGGAAGATGGATTCTTATGCGTAAATAGTGATACTAAAGGTCAGTTACTACAATAAATTTGTTACCATAAAGATATGGCCTAAAAAAATTTATTCCCCAATGAATTGCTAATAATTCTTTCTCCAAAACCGATTTGTTTAAGTCATGTTTGTCCAGTGCTTTACTTGCGTAAGATATGGGTAAGTCAGTCCCAATATCACCTTACGATAATACTGCGCCAAGAGCGTAGTTTGACGCGTCAGTTGTTAGAATAAACGGGTTTGAAAAATCGGGATATTGCAATATCGGTGGGTTCATTAATTTTTCTTTTAAGATGTCGAAAGCGTTCTGGTGTTCTTCTATCCATGTGAATTTGTTATTTTTCTTTAATAGTGAATTTAAACATTTAGCAATTTCTGAAAAATTTTTTATGAATCTTCTGTAATAATTACAGAAAGCTACGAATCGTCTGGTTTCGTCGGCGTTTTTCGGAATTGGATAATTTTTTATTGTGTCAAATTTGTCTGGGTCTGTTTTGATTCCTTTGTCTGTTATTAAATGTCCTAAAAAAGTTACGTCTGTTTTCAAGAAATTACATTTATTTGCATTTAATTTTAAGTTGTACGTTCGTAGTCGGTCAAAAACTTTCACTAAATTTTCATTGTGGTGTTTTAAACTACAACCAAAGATAATGATGTCGTCTACGTAAAGGAATGCTTCACTGTCCAGTCCACTGAGTGCTATTGTCAACATTCTTTGAAAGCTGTTTGTGGATATCTTTAATTCAAATGGTAGTCTTTTAAATTGGTAGTGTCCATTTTCTGTAGAAAAAGCTGATAATGGTCTTGAATTTTTGTCTAAAGGTATTTGGTGGAAAGAGCTAGTCATGTCAAGTGTCGAAAAGTATTTTGCTCTTCCTAATTTGTCAAGTATGTCTTATAGTCTTGTTAAGGGGAATTTATCGTTTACTATTTTGTCATTGAGTTTACGGTAATCTACTACTAGTCTCCATTTTTTGTTGTCCTTGTTTCCTTTTTTTGGTACTACTAACAGTGGTGAATTGTATGGACTTGTGGATGGTTCAATTATGTCCTCGTTTAATAATTTTCTGACTTGTTGTTTAATTTCGCCTTTTTGTGTCTGCGGAAGTCTATAGTTCTTTATGTAAGTCGGACTTTTGTCGTTTAGGTTAATTTTTTGTGTGTAAAAGTTATTAAGTTAGTTAAGGTTTCGTAATCTATTTTACAAAAATGTTTTCTTAATAAATCTCTCCCGATAATTCCATCTGTTAATATAGGAAAATTTTCATCTACTACTAAGAATTTATGATTAATATTTTCATTATCTAATTTTATATTTAAATTTAATAATCCTAATGGTTCTATAACTTCATTGGTTATACCTTTTAATTTACAAGTATCATAAGTTCTATAAGTATTATACTTTACATCATTATTAGTTTTAATTAAAGATACATCTGATCCAGTATCTATCAAAAATGTAAGTTTTTATACCCTACACCTTAAGGTAAGGGTATATTCACTTTGTAACGAAATGTGTAACGCATAGAACTAGAGACGATAGGTATAGAAAAGTATATATATTCTTGATCATCGTGACCTCCTGAGTCGATTTAGCCATGTCCGTCCGTCTGTCTGTCTGTCTGTTGAAATCACGATCACAGGAGAACCAATGAAGATATCGTGATGAAACTTTGCAGATATATTGTTTTATGTGGTGGGCAGGTTGGTATTGAAAATGGGCAAAATCGGTCCACGGCCACGTCTATTTTTTATTAAAAATGTGATATCAGCGTTCGTTTTTGAGCTATTACAACAAAATTTCATTCCTGGGTATAGAGTAGCATTATCCGTGAATGTGTGATCCGCCCACTTTTAGGTTACACAGGCAAAAGAGGGTTATATTGTTAAATATATAAACTTCCTGAATAAAACTTTAGATAACAACTTGTTTCACAAAAAAACATTATTACATCAAAACTGGGTGCGGTTCGCCCCCTTTTACACTACATATACAGTATAGCAGTATGAAAAAAAGTTTATTACCACGGAAATAAAGTTTAAATGAACACAATTATAAAACAACTAAGCTAGTTATTTTGTTTTGAAAAAGGTAATGGCCACGCCTACTATTTATACAGAGGCGTAGCTAGGTCTCATGGAGCCCGGGACGGTTAATCAACTTGTAGCCCCAAAAATGCCTAGAATGCAATAAGTCAATACTTGATTTCCACAACTGCCGCCCAGAGTGGACCGCCACCCCGCCCCATTCTAGCTTCGGCACTTTTTTTAAAACTTTTAGGTGTAGGGTATCTAATATTCGGCCAGGCTGAATATAGCTTTCTTACTGGTTTATTGTTGTCATGCAATTCAACAAAGTTTGTAGCATTCTTGGAAATATTATAAAATTTTGTTATTGTTTTTGGCTTTCCGGAGGGGGAATTTAATTGCCCTTCGAGCCTAGCTCGTTTTCCTGAGCATTGACTGTGTAAACTCTATTGTTAGTGTTATTTCGGTATTGCTGTTGTTGATATGTAGTATTATTGTTTCTGTTGTTATTGTTGTTACTGTATCTGGTATTTGTGTTCTGTGTATGATTGTTGTTGGAGTTATTTGAGCGGTTGTTGTTGTTAAAAGAAGTGTTTCGATAATTTGTGTTGTTATTATTGAAATTATTGAATGAATTTTGTCGTGTGTTATTGTTGTTGTAAAAATTGGTCGAATTTCTTTTTGTGCCATTAGGTCTGTAGTAATTTCTATTTTTATTTATGTACGTTATTTGGGCACCTGAGCTTTGGTTTATTTCGATTTCTAAAGCGAGGTTTATTGCCTCATTAAATGTTTTTGTTTGTGCCGCAAATATTGTTGATTTCAAATTTTCATTGAGACCGTTTTTAAACGTGAGCGCATAAGTGTCATTTATTTTTGTGATCACTTCTTTCTGTGCACTACTGGCGTTTTCTCCTAGGTCGGTAATTTGAAGTCTGTTTAGGTCGCTAATTACTGTTAAAATCTGCCCTTTGTACTGTTGCACTGTTTTATTGTTCTGTCGTATACCACTCAGAGTGGTATGTATTTGCGAGACTGTAGTATTGTTCTTATATCTGGTTCTTAGTGTTGTTTCTAGTTCTTTGCAAGTAGTTGGTATTGTAATACCACATATAGCCGTTCGTACATTTGACGCTAGTTTTACATAATATACAAATCCTATTAATTTAGGTCTTTCACTTGTTTCTAAGGAATTATAAATCAACTCTGTGATTTTTAAAAATGATTCAAGTTCTTTAAATGAACCTGTAAAATTTGGAATGGCTTTTAATGCCGTATCAATATTGAAAGTACTCATTTTTACTTTGTTTTCTAACAAAAAATCGTGAATTGATTGAACTATGGTTTTGAATTGTATTATACTCTCTTTGAGTTTCTCATGATTTTCTTCAGTTTCTAAGATTTCATAACACTTTGTTTTTAATTGTTCAAATTCTTATTTCTTTGTATTAAAGTGTTCGATCGACTTTAATCTATTGGGGTTCTTTTTTAAATTTGTAAGAAATTTTTATGCATTATTGAGTAATTCTTCCATTTATTGAGACTTATGTTTTATTCTTTTGTTTTAATACGAAAAATTGTGGTTAATTATACAACATTATTTCTGTTTATATGTCTAAGTACATAGTTTTTATAATGTTTATTAATTTTAAATGCTACGAATATTACTATAGCTAAAATTACTATTATCAGGAAGAAAATTATTACAATGCTGTCCTGAGTATACATGTTATTCATTGTATATGTATTTGTCTGCTCATTGTAGACTGGTTTCGTTTGTACTACTCCCATCTTTTAGCTTGTTTTTTTTTTTATTTTTTTTATTTAACGTAACGTAAGAGGCTTTAAAACTAAGCAATATTCATACCGATAATTTAATTGCTTTGGGTATTTCAATTGTAGGTAGTACTATTTAATTTTAATTATTTCATATTAATTTTAAATCATAATCTTTAAAGAAATTGTTTTACAATTAACATTCAGTGTTTGAATCATAGTATATTACTTCCTTGTTCTCTCTGCTTCTCGGGTCTCTATCTGCGACAGCTCCTGATATAGTCTTGGCATTACTTCCCAGGTCGGTGGTTTGTCTTGTAGTTCAGCGATTAGCTCCTTCAGCTGTGCCTTCCGTTTTCGGTCCTTGACCAGTCTCCCTCCTCGTTTCTTCTTTGTTATGAAATTTAATTTTGGTATTGTTGTCCGCCCGGACTCCGTCTGGATTCTTGGGAAGTATTGTTTTGTCGGCTGACGTCGTCTATACTCCTCTATACTTAGACGCACCGGTTGGCAGTGCTTTAGTGACGACGGTGTGTAGGTTGGTGCTTCGAAGTTCTCTCCCTCGGGAACGTATTCCATTACTGAGTACAGGAATTCTTGATGGTTTTTTTTTTGCAGGATCAAATATGCAGGATCGTAGTTTCACAGGGTCGTATTAAGCAGGATCGAAGTTCGCAGGATCGTGGTATGCAGGATCGCCATGTAATATGTTGAAGGACCTCTGGTCCTGCCTTCAAAAATTATGCTGGATAATATTCTATTTTATTATAGATTCATAGGCTTGGCCGGCAGAGTTTGCCATGGGCCTCAGCTTAGAATGCTATTTGTATAGTTGATAAAGCCGGCAGATTATCTGCCAGGGCTTGAGAAAATTAGAAGACTGCCGGTTTTAGGCTCTGATAATATTCTGTCTTTATTTTAGAAATTCTTGCCCTTTTATAGCCGATTTTGATGGGCGGACTTAAAACTAATATAAACATATTTCTAAAATTACTTCGTTATTGGTCAGCAGATTCTGCTGATCCAATCAATAATATATTGTTTATAAATTATTGTGAATAATTGTTGTCTGCACTATTTCTGTCGCAGTCTCGTCAGAAGACGTCGGCAGCGAAAAGAAGTCGTCAACGCACACGCAGCAGAACTTAGCACGGTCAACGCTCCAACAGGAAACGCTAGCGTTGCAGTTTTTATGCACTGCGTGTACCCCATCGTTGGTCGATTTGACTGTCGCTTAGGAAGCAGTCATGGTGACTTGTTTGGTACACTACACTACGCCCAACTGATTGCAGTAGAAATCTTCTGTTATGGATTGACTAGGTCTCATAAAGCTGTAATGGATAATTCTGGCGGATAATTCATAATTCTGATGAATGTTTGGTTTAGGGCTCTATTTTGGAACCACTTTTTTATCCAACCATTGTGCCGAACATTTTCGATGGTTGAATAGGATCCATTTTCATCAACCGTTACGGTGTGGAAAAGGTTCGATTTTATACCGTGACAGTAAAGAAAACTTCGAAACGATTTCTTTTTTGACGCCCGTTTAACTCATACGGAACTCATCGATCCAGCTTTTTGACCTTACCAATTTTTTTAAGTGGTCCAAAATTATAGGAATAGAAATGTTAAACCCTGCTGCTAGTTCACGCGTAGTTTGAGACGTATCTGCTTCTACTACAGCTTTCAGGTTATCATTATCCAACTTACTCGCCGGTCTTCCACGTGGTTCATTTGCAAGGCTAAAATCAGCAGAATGAAACTTATCAAAGCAACGACGTAAGGTACGATGATTAGCTGCATCATCCCCAAACACTTTATTGATGTTTTGAGCTTCCTGTGATGCATTGGTTCCGCGACGAAACTCATATTCGAAAATTATCCGCATTTTTTACCTTTCCATTGTCTTATGAAAGCTACTCTATATCAAAAGTTTCAAAAAGGAACTACGAATTGCACTGAGTTTGAAAGAGTAATGATGCACGTTCATGATAAGAAAAACATAAAAACCGTTATAGTCAAGTGGCAGAGATATCAACTCTCAAACTCAGCTCTTATGAAAATCGTACATTTCATACTTAATGTAATTAATAGAATATCTCAAACTCAGCTCTTATGAAAATCGTACATTTCATACTTAATATAATTAATAGAATATCTCAGGAGGCACAAAAGCAATATGCGCCGTACAAGCACGGACGAAAACAAAAGCAGTGGAAGAAGATTCAGATGAAAACCTACCTACGACAAGAATGTGGTAAATCAAACAAAAGAACGAGAGGGAAGTACGTGGAGAGAGGGAGAAACAGTGATGAAAGACTTTCACGATTTACCACTGGGAGGGTATCCGGGTGGAGTCATAACATATTTAAGAACTCGGATGTTTAAGAACCGAAGACAAGTAAACTAAATCGTGAGAAACTGCCATAAGTATCAGGTGAACAAAAACAGTAGGCTAAGGAAAATTGGTATTGATCGACGCAACTTTCGACAAGGTCTATATGGATATAGTCGGTATTTTACCAGTGACGGCATCAAACAACAAGCACATCCTAACTTTTTAGGATGACTTCTCCAAGTTTATGGCTTACGTAGCCATATCAGATGCGGAAGCTAGCACTGTAGCTAAAGCGTTCTTTGACGAAATTATAACTTGTCAACTTTTTTTCGGAATTTTTATTCCAAATTTTAACTTTGGCATTAATTTTCTCAAAAACTGTTTGAACCATATTTGGAACCAAATTTAAAAAGGATATGAAGAAGCGCAAATTTGGCTTTGAAAATCTGTTAGCAAAAGTTATCTAAGTTATCTATATTATTTAATATTTTTTTTCCGATGTTAAGTTGCGTTTTTAGAAATGCTTATTATAACAATAATAGATAATAGTTAATAGTGTCGCATTTGCATAAAATTATGCACACTATTTACACACCAAAATAGTTGCGGAAACCTTCATCGGTTCTGTAAAAAAATGTCCATGCAAAATTTGACATTTCAATTACGCGACTATTTTATTTTTACTGATGGGTTAGCTGTTGGTGAGCTCAGTGCATTTTTCTTGTGATTATTGATATGTGTTTTTATTCCGCTTTTTGTGACTTAATTGATTTTGACTTTGGCTACTATTTTTGATACTGATTTTGGTTTTTTATTTGGATAACTTGGCACTTTATTTATTATTTATATTATAATCGATAATTTGATTCAAACTTAAGAACATTTTTATTCATATTTCTCCCCGTTTAAAAAAATAATTCTAAAATAATAATTCAAAAATTTTTCCCCCGTGGAAAAATAGTTCGCAAATGCTCCATGTCAGAGATAATGAGATAAGAAACTTCTAAAAAGTGCAACTCTGATTGTCAAATTGTATGTTGGTGGTTTTGTTTTTTTGTATGGTAGTGTTTGTGAAAACTCGATAATTGATGACGTTTTAGTGCAGAAACTCACCAGACTCGCGCCCCATTCTCGGAATTTTTAGAGAAACTCCCCAGACTCGCACCCCGGAATATGTACCAATTTTATTTTATACACCTTTGTCAACATCCTTTGTTTTGAGATACCAACTTGGTGCAATGAATGAATGAATGAATGCCAATTATTTACAGATACGCTGTTTAACAACCACTCGAACTTACTAACTGCAATTTCAATTCATGCTATACTTTTTAGTTTCAGTTAGATATTTTGTTATCTCAGGAAGACAAACCGTCATATTATAACACATTTAAATTCTGTATATGCAATGAATTTCAGAATAACATTCCAGTTTGTTTTAAATTTTTTTTTCAATTAATTTTTTAATTTTGACCAATTCTAAATTCGTTTTAGTTAGTTTTTTATATATATAGTTTTCAGGAACAAACATTAACAAAACAAATCCTATGCCGAACAGCCTCCTACTTAATTTGCACCCTCAATTGCAATAGTTACCAAAAATTAATAAAAAAAACCCTTACTATATTATCTAATAAACACAATATTAAAAGCAAATAGGTTATTAAATTTATATAAATATATAGGCAAATGAAATGTGGTGTTGGCATATCTACATATTTAATTCACCTCATTATTACGTTAGGTTTTCCAGTTTGCAAACTGGACTCGCACTTTTATGTTCATTTTAGTTCTTAAGTAGTACTACCAGTGCGCTACGATGTAACTTAAAATATGTTTTTTCTGGATGAAAAAATACGGGTACTCTTAAATATGCCTAATTTATTAACCATTATTGTAATTAATCTTGTGAATATATTTATTACATTATATGCGTGATGTAAATACATACACCACCCATATTTTTCCGGCTTCAGCGTTTTTCACTTGCAATGGGATTTGAACTCACAACCTGACTGGCAAGATCGTATAGCTATTTCGGAACATGCCAACGTTCCTCATCAGCGATCCTTTCGTTGGTGTTTATTTTTGTACAACATTCTCTATATAAGCTTCGTTGTTTTGCAATTAATAACTTAATACGAATTACAAACTAGAAGAGACTTATGCCTTAAACACAATCAAAGACGCAAGACGCAAGATTCAAGGCAGCGAAGCAAGAAATGCCTCGGATTTAAACCAAATCATTTTCGGGAAGCAGAAGTATGAAATGTCAAATATTTGACTGTAGAGAACAATAGATTCATTCTAACCAAAATTCTCGAAGTTTATTCGAAGTTTTTTTATTTTTATGTATATTAGAATATATTTAAAATACATTGAAATAATATATTATACAGAATAATAATAAAAAAAGCAACAGAAAAACACTCAGATAATTTTCAGCAACTGAAATAGAAAAAACAATGAAATGTAAACAAACACAAACAAATAAGAAGAACAAGAACGCTTTTGCATCCGTCAAAATTAGAATTAGCTCGAATGCGAGATGCGTAATTTCGCAGCTAAGTAGGGAAGCAAAATGGAAAGCAAACTTTTTTCTCGATCTCCATAAGAGCCCGTGTAATTTTGACAGTTAAAAATGAATCTTGCGTCTTGCGTCTTTGATTGTGTTTAAGGCATTAGAAGCACATAATTGTACACACAACAAGTTGTTTTTGTCACATCCATTGCATTTTGTGTTTTACATGCTCTCTCTATGCAGGCCGGTTTCGGAATCAAGCATGAGATAGGAGCATTTGGATAAGATCTACCCTGGTCCGGTGTGATTGTTTTTTTTTTGTTGTTGTTGTTGTAGGTACCCACTAAAACAAACCCCGCCCCTCGCCCCGCCCCCGTTTAGGAGTTATGAGCCTTCAAAATTTGATGCTTTTATGTCCTATATCTCCATTATCCCGGCACATATAGGAACGATATATACATCGTTGGAAAGGTAATTTTAATATCTTTAATTTATCGTTTTAGAGATTTTATGGAAAAACTTTTAGTTTCCCCGCAAATCGCATTTATTATTTTTACTGCTATGTTTTTTAGTATTTATTAATTTTTCTCAAATAAAGTTCTTCAGAAACCTGTATAACCGTTTGCATTTTAACAAAGTAGAGTTAAGAAGCTATTTACAGGTGTTTTTTTTATTGAAATCGGTTCACTATTTCGGTAAATAATGTTCTTTTTCAAAAAAGCGACATTAGAAAACATGTAAAGTTAAATTGTTTTCGTGCGAAAATGGGCGCCGCAGGCGAAAAATTTTGTTGAACAACAAAATTTAACAGTTCTTGTTGAGGTATCTTAGCATTTGACAGAGTGGTTATTTTAATAAAGAGTATAATCATTAGAAAAACGTAGTTTTGGAAAATTTTTATGTTCGTTTTCTCCCGAATTAGTGAACCGATTTCAATAAAAAAACCACCAGTAAATAGCTTCTTGACTCTACTTTGTTAAAATGCAAACATTTATACAGGTTTCTGAAGAACTTTATTTGGGAAAAATTAATAAATACTATAAAAAATAGTAGTAAAAATAATAAATGCGATTTGCGGAGAAACTAAATGTTTTTCCATAAAATCTCTAAAACGATAAATTAAAGATATTAAAATTACCTTTCCAACGATGTATATATCGTTCCTATATGTGCCGGGATTATGGAGATATAGGACATAAAAGCTTCAAATTTTGAAGGCTCATAACTCCTAAACGGTGGCGGGGCGAGGGGCGGGGTTTGTTTTCGTGGGTAGCTACTACAACAACAATAACAGCAGCAATAACAAAAATAAAAACAATCACACCGGACTTGCCTTGAATGTAGCCTAATTACTTAATTTGCACGTTTCCACGTAATTAATTTGCACGTAATTAATCTTTCTTTTGCTTGTTATCAACAAATTTTTCATTTTGTTTAAGTACACTTTTTCCTACGTCCCTTTTTACACAATGTCGTACGTTTATAATTTCTTTTGGTAATGTGAACAGAAACGTTGTTTCGTGACGTCATTAAAATTTTCACCTTAGTGCCATGTTACATTGCAATTTTTTGATTGTTTCAGTTTGTTCTTTGTTTTTGTTTTCTGTACAAAACTGTCAACGCCAAGTTCATCCGTGAGAGAAAGAGAGCCGATGAACTACGGAACCCGCAATCAAAAAATTTGCCGTCGACACCTCCAAATTTGAATCAAAACGTTGTTCTTGTGTGGCGTAATAAAAAAGTAAGCACATTTTGGAGTAAAAAAGATCCACTTTTACCAGAAAAAGTAATTTTGGCTGAAAATAATTGCGCAAAGCAACTCTTTATTTTTGCGGAGCATATCGTGATCCGAGCGGAAACGCCAATCGAGTTGTTGGCGTTGTTGTTGTTGTAGAATGTGGAGCAGGCCCCAACAACATCAATTTTATCTCGAGCTGCCCCCTGGTTTCGGAGTTATAGAGCTTTGAAATTTCAATTTATTTGCCTAATATCTCCTTAACTATAGAAGATATCCAGTATAGATATATATCGTTAAAAAGGTAACTTAAATACCTTTCATTTATGTAAAGTAAGATATTGCCGAAAAACGCATATTTTTAGAGAAAACGCGATTTTAATATTTTTATTACTCTTTTCCCCCCATTAACTAAGTAAAATATGTAATTAACTGATATCATTTTGCGGAGAACAGGAAACTATATGGTATTAGCTTTCTATAGCTGTTTTTTATTGTAATCGGTGAAAAAAAAAAATACAGATTCTTCGTGTCGGATATGCTGATAATGTTTTCTGCTTCCATATATAAATTGTGCAAAGGAGCGCTACAATCGACTCGTAAATCGCGTTCGTCTTAAATCATACCAACGCTGTATAAAATTCAAATCAAAAACACAGAACACAGCAGCAGACAAACCAAAAAGTGTTATTTGGTTTCATTTATAAAAATCAAGACACGAGCTTTTAGGCCAGGGGTACGCGAAGTTAGGAAACAGATTCATAAGGAAGGCAACAAAAACCTACAAATCTATGTGTGCAAAACGCATGTGGTGTGAGGGAGTAGTCGCGATATCAGCATTGCACTCACTCACACGTGTGGCTGAGAAACCAAAGGCTTTCCTGCCGTTTGTTTTCATTCCTTTGTCTGGTTCACAGCAGCGGCCGCAGCCAGCGTCGATTTTCTCTGTCGACCCAAGTCCCGGCACGATATCATGTTGTTTTCAACGAGTAGCCTGCGTTGAAATCTCTTTATAATATATACTCGTTGAAACTTATAAGTGCTAAGTGCTAAGTACGACTAATCAGGCCTTAAGTGCTAAGTACTGCCTTAAACACAATCAAAGACGCAAGATTCATTTTTAACTGTCAAAATTACACGGGCTCTTATGGAGATCGAGAAAAAAGTTTGCTTTCCATTTTGCTTCCCTGCTTAGCTGCGAAATTACGCATTTCGCATTCGAGCTAATTCTAATTTTGACGGATGCAAAAGCGTTCTTGTTCTTCTTATTTGTTTGTGTTTGTTTACATTTCATTGTTTTTTCTATTTCAGTTGCTGTAAAATTATCTGAGTGTTTTTCTGTTGCTTTTTTTATTGTTATTCTGTATAATATATTATTTCAATGTATTTTAAATATATTTTAATATACATAAAAATAAAAAAACTTCGAATAAACTTCGAGAATTTTGGTTAGAATGAATCTATTGTTCTCTACAGTCAAATATTTGACATTTCATACTTCTGCTTCCCGAAAATGATTTGGTTTAAATCCGAGCCATTTCTTGCTTCGCTGCCTTGAATCTTGGGTCTTTGATTGTGTTTAAGGCATACGAGTAATCAGTAGAGTTGGGTAGTTCGTGAACGAACTAGTTCAATTGAACTTGCGTGAATTATGAGATCTAGTTCACAGTTCTTAGTTCTTTTAGTTCAATCGCTCTTTTAGTTCACTCCGTCTTTTAGTTAAATCGCTCTTTTAATTCACTCGGTCTTTTAGTTCAATCGCTCTTTTAGTTCACTCGGTCTTTTAGTTCAATCTTTAAGTTCACTCGGTCTTTTAGTTCAGTCGCTCTTTTAGTTCAGTCGGTCTTCTAATTCAGTAGTTCTTTCGTTCTTTTAGTTCAGCAGTTCGTTAGTTCGTTTCAGTTCAGCTGCTCGTTAGTTTTTCTGTATGTTTCAGTTCGTTAGATCAATTTCAGAGGATGTTTCCAAATCAAATATTTATTTGAAATCTTAGCACAATTGACATAACAACAGCATGACAACATAATGACATAACAACATAATGACAGCACATAATTAGCAACAATGACATAACTCCGATTTTTTAGTTCTTCTTGTTGTCGTTGTTGTTTGTTTATTGTTGGGACCACAGCAACAATATCAGTTAGTGGAGCTCTCGTCTTTTTTCCGAGTTATGTGTCTTTAAAGTTTGGAATTTCAGACCTAAATCTCATGAACTGTAGCAGATAGCTACATGTCATTGGTTTTGGAAAGGTACTCGAATTTTCTTTCATTTATATAAGACAAGCGCAATTTTTCAAAACAATTTTTCGTAATTTCTCGTTTTCCGTAATGAGTAGTAAAATTTATGTAACAAGCGTTTGGTGCTTACGTGAGTCTAAGCTTTACAATGCATTTTCCTCCGCCGATTACGATAGAATACACCTCCTTGTAATGGTAAGACACTCTACTTTCTTAATATTATGATAAATATGTATATAGGTAGGTTAATTATATATTTTATTATAAAAAAAAATTAAGAATGGAAAAAAATGTTACTAAAAATCTAACAATATATAATTTAACCAAGTATTCAGTATTAGATATTGCCAATTAAATATCAAACCGATTTTCTCATCTCGTTATCTCTTATAAGAACTAAAGAACTAAATGACCTCGTAAAGAACTGAACTAAATAAGCGAACGAACTACTGAACTAAATGACCGAGTGAACTATATGAACGAACTAGTTCACGACAGCTGATTGAACTAGAAAGATCGCTCCCTGTAGTGAACTATAATTCCCAACACTACTAATCAGGCCTTTATTCACCACAGGATGTCATGGTTTTATGACATTTTGAATGACCTTTCGTTTATTTACAGAAAGTTTTTGGAGGAATCGGGCAATAATTTTTCTTTATTGAATTAAATTCGATTAATAAGCGCATTAAAGTAATAGATATTAAAATAAATCGTATATAAAAGTGTGTGCGTGGTATGGGAACAGTTTTAAGGCAGCACATCGACTTCGCTATTGAAATTCAACTAGCAACCGATGTCGCTATGGCAAAGTCGAAAATATTGGAGGAGAATCCTCGATTGTGTCCGGTTCTGTGTACCATACTATTGACCAAGGTGATATTCGTGTGAAGACCAGTTATCGGTGAAAGCAGGCCAATACAAACAATCCATTGATCCGTGTATAGTTGCTGGATGTTTTGGTAGGCGAAATATCAACAGTGCCAAAAAATAAATAACGAAAATCACAAAACAAGGAGAAGTAAATTGAATGCAAAGGTTGCATTTGTAAGGGAGTTTAATTAATTGCATAATAAAATCAACAGATAAGTATAAACAATCTCTGCAAGCTTGAAGTGTTATTAATTTGTTATGAAGATCGGCGAATGGCAAAAGTTTAATTCATTGTATAATAAAGTCAACAAATCAGTGTAAACAATCACTGCAAGTGTGAAGTGAATTCCATAAGTTGAAATTATTTGTTTATAATAGATATTTTAGTGGAAACGTAAAGCAAATTCATTAGTATTAAAATGTTTTTAATATAATAGTTGTTTCATATCCTCTTAGCAATGACTTGAAACAAAGACAATATAATACATATGTCTCACTCGGTACGTTGAAAAATATCAAAAAAATTTTGTTCTGATCTGATAGCTTTTGAGAAAGAGCTTTCAATTTTGTTGAGATGCGATGCACATTCTCTCTCGCCTTTTGCATGGGTACATAAATATATAATTCGCGCTCGGAACACAGTGAACACAAGCGGTGAGAGAAGCGAATGTTTGTTTTTGTAAAATAAATTTTTAGAGTTTGTAGGAATGTGCAAGAATACCGCCCGCCCGACAACAACAAGTATATGAATGACGACAACAGCGTTCTTTACCGAACCAGAAACAGATTTTTTTGTGTTTTTTTTTTACTGATGTTTTAGCTGTTAATATTTTTAGCCCGCTTTTTGTAACATGATTGATTTTGGCTTTGGCTACTATTTTTGATACTGGTTGTTTAGTTGTAAGACGGTAGTTGCAGGTTTCTCCGTAAATTTATTGTAATGTTTGTGCGTGTTTTTACAAAGTTTGCGATTTGAAATGTTAAATGTGATTTTGTGATTGTATGCAAGTAGATGTGAATTTAATGTTAGAATTCGCTTCGTTTGCTGTGTCGCGGTTCACTGATGGCAGCCAAGTGAAGACGAACATATCCGATCGCCAAGGCTGGAGCCAAGGAGCTAGCTTGCCTCTCCTGAGAGGCCGAAGTCTGGCCGTGAGAGAGCACGGCTTCGGCAGATCAGGAGAGGCAGCCTGACGAGCGGTGTGTTTGGCGTAAACATCCCGACCGCCTTGCAGGACTGCAAAGCTACCTGACCCTCAGCCTGGGGTGGATCAGGCGACTAGCCGGGAAGCGTCGAGTGGTGGGCGTCGCTACAGGTGCAGCTACGTGTGCTGGTGCAGCGTTGGGTGGTGTGGGAGCCCGCCAGGCAGTTTATGCGGCGTCCTGCCACGATTCGGGGAAAGCTCGCCGTTCGTGCCTTCAAATGCCTTGCAGGTCGCGGTTGTGGACTCCGAACTGGGCCGGCGATCGCCGGTGGAGACGATCGTCCAGGAGCCTCCTCTGGACGAGGCTCTGGTGAGCTCGGTTGAGCAGCACCGTCTTCTTCTGCCGTGTAAGAGACACTCAGATGGAGCACGTCGTCCTCGTGCGGCTGCTGCTCGTAATGCGGCATCTCGGTGGAGGAATGCGGATTTGGGGGCGCCGATGGTACGGCGGCTGGCGGAGCCAGCATGCGGCCTTGTCGATAACGGGCGCCTTGGCGGCGGGTGCGTTTCATCTCAGATCTGTGGAGAAAAAAGACATTAATAACCACTCGAGCCATGCATGATAAGGATACTAATTTGGAAATTGAACGCGTGAGTTGGCCGTTAGCCGTTCGGACATCGGCCACGCGGACTCGTGCGTCCTGACCCTTATACACCTTGATGATGCGGCCCAGCCGCCAGGACGTGGAAGGAAGGTTGTCTTCACGGACGACGACCAGGTCGTTGGGCTGTAGATTGAGTTGCGGAGTCTTCCACTTGGTGCGACGCGCAAGCTCGTGCAAATATTCCGTTTTCCACCGATGACAGAAATGTTGGGCAAGGGCCTGGACACGTCTCCATCGGTTAAGAATGGAGAGCGGATTGTCGAGGGTTTCAGGCTCGGCCGGAGCGAGCAGAGGGTCGCCTACTAGGAAGTGGCCAGGAGTTATTGCCTCCATTATGTTGGGATCCTCAGATTGAGGATGAAGCGGGCGAGAATTGAGGCATGCTTCAATTTTGCTCAAGAGAGTTGAGAACTCTTCGAATGTAAACTTGGACGTTGGGGCGACTTTGCGCAGATGCGTTTTCAGGCTTTTAACACCGGCCTCCCACAGTCCTTCCATATGAGGAGCACCGGGGGGGATGAAGTGCCATTCAACATTCTGGTGCGAATGATGGGTCTCGATGAGATCGCGGGTTCGAACAAGGAATTGCTTAAATTCTTGCTTTTGATGCGCCGACGAAGTTTGTGCCGTTATCGGAATACACCTTTGCGGGGCAGCCTCGGCGCGCTGCAAAACGTGAGAAGGCCGCAAGGAAAGCGGCCGTAGTCAGATCACTGACAGCCTCTAAATGAATTGCTTTGGTCGCAAAACAGACAAAGATACACGTGTAGCCTTTCGTGATTAAACACGCACGGCCGGTGTAATTCCTTATGTCGAAAGGGCCCGCAAAGTCGACACCGGTGTTAGCAAAGGGGCGGGAGAAAGTTGTTCGTTCCTCTGGCAATGCCGCCATAATCTGCGTTCTTTGCTGCTTCCGATGCAAGATGCACGGCTTACAGTGGTGGATCGTCGTCTTGATGAGATTTTTTACCCGCGGAATCCAGTGTTGGGTCCTGAGCAATCGGAGCATCAGCTGGTTACCACCGTGAAGCGAGATCTGATGAATAAAAAGAACAAGTAGCCGAGACAACTGACAGTCGTACGGCAAAATTATTGGGTGTCGTTCGTCAAACGGCAGATTCGGGCATGAAGACAGCCGCCCGCCAAGGCGCATCGTTTTGTCTTCATGGATGAAGGGATTGAGTGCGAGTAAACGACTTTTCGAGCTCACTGGTTGCTTGCTTTCGAGCGCGTAATATTCGTCGGGAAAATGTGTCTTTTGACAGATGATTGTGAGACGGCGTTTGGTGTCTCGAATCTCTGTCGCTGAGAGGCGCAAAGTAGCATATAGAGGGTTCCGATTACGGCGCGTGTTATCTAGGAACCGCTGTACATATGAGTAGACGCGTAGGGCTCTCGGGAGAGAGGAAAACCTGTCCAGTGGGTCTTCGTCTGGTCGGAAGTAAATATGAAGAGCCTTTACAGGCTTTTCTTCAAGTGCGGTAGCAAACTCCGCAGCTGTTCGTAGTTCGGGCCAACGATCCTTGTCGTGGAGGAGCCAAGGTGGACCATTCCACCAAAGGGTGTTCTCAGCTAATTCTTGGGGCGTGGCACCGCGGCTAGCTAAATCTGCTGGATTGTCGTGCGAGTCCACGTGAAACCATTGAGTGTGTGGTGCTCTTTCAATGATTTTGGCAACGCGGTTCGCCACGAAAGTGGCCCAGACGCAAGGAGGCTTCTTAAGCCACGCAAGTACAATCGTGGAGTCTGTCCAACAGAAGACGTTCTCGGGACGATAGTGCAGATTGGGTACGAGAGCGTCGAGCATGTCTGCGACGAGTGTAGCTCCGCAGAGTTCGAGTCGAGGCAGCGATATCGTTTTAATGGGCGCTACTCTTGTTTTAGAGTACAGTAGCGATACATGAACGGTGTCGCCGATTTGAACACGGGCGTAGATGACTCCGGCGTACGCTTTTTCGGAAGCGTCCGAAAAGGCGTGAAGATCCACTGTGCAGTCGGGGGTGAATCGAATCCACCTGGGAATTCGAATTGTGGCGATCTGGTGGTAATTTCGTACGTATCGCTATGAAGGGGGCACAATTCACGCCAAATGTTACCGTTTGTAACTCATAGTCCCTAACTTGGGAGCTATTCGAATCTCGGAATAGAATTCGTTGGTAGCGGGTATGTTTCGGGTCGACGAGGATCTGACGGTACATTTTCTGAATGTCACCGCTAAAAACATACCGAAAAAAGCGCCATCTTAGCATTAAAAATGTTAAGTCGGCTTGTAAAACAGGGCCTGCGTGTAACACATCGTATAGACTGAGCCCACTTGTGGTGGGGCAGGATGCATTGAACACGACTCTGACCTTGGTAGACCTGCTATCCGGTTTTATAACCGCATGATGTGGCAAATAATAGTGCTCAGCATCGGGTTGTGGGGGCACTACGGCCGTCATATGACCTAACTCAAGATATTCTTGAACTACATCGTCATATTGCCTTTTGAGGTCATGATTCTTGACTAACCTTGCTTCTGAGCGAAGGTATTGTTGGTGAGCGATGTGCCGTGAATATCCTAGCGAGTGTCGGCTTACGGCTTCGCTTTTGAATGGCAACGTAACGATGTAGCGGCCGTCAGGGCTCCTACGAGTTGTTTTTACGAAATTCTCTTCGCAAAACTTTTCGGAGGGGGATAAGTGACGAGTTTTGGGAAGTTCCTCCACCACCCAAAAAAGTTCGAACTGTTGTTCGATGGTGACTTCATTGAAGAAGGCCACCCTTATGTTGGGGCTACCATATTGTAGCAGGGGGACTGGTCCGGTGATTATCCAGCCGAACACAGTCTGTTGTGCTAGAAGTGAACCTAACACAATGCGGCGAATACCGTCAAGTATGATCGCCGGGAAGAGATCGGCTCCAATGAGAACGTCAACTTGCTGACTTTTGACAAAGTTGACGTCTGCGAGCTCGATGTTACTGGGGAGGCTGCGCAGCAGCGCACTATCGAACGAGTGGGCGGGCAGTCTGCCTGTGATTTGCGACAGCACTAGCGATGTGGCATGGATTTGAAACGAGGGGTCGCGTGGCGACTTAGCATAAACTCACAAGATTTCGAAACCTTTGCGGAAATAGTTTCGTTGAGGCCAGAAACCGTTGCTTTCACTGGCCGCATGGGGATTTTGAGCATCTTCTGAACGTGGTCAGAGATGAAGGATACTTCGGATCCTGGATCAATGAGGGCACGCGCGGCATAGCAAGTACCGGCGTGGAATATGGTGACCGTAGCGGTTCCTAACAGAACTGGCTTCGGTGCGGCAGCGAAACAAACTTGATGGTTATCGGGTTGATTTCGATCAGTGGACTGTATTTGTTGTAGACTGATTTGGGCGGCGTTAGCCGACGTGGAGGGCCCAGTAAAGGGGGGTGCTCGCGCGTTAAGTGGGTTGATAAGGGGCTGATTGAGTTGCAATGCAGCGTTTCTACTTGGCTTAGTGGACGGACGCGACGCTGAATTCGTTAAGGGTCGGTTCTGCGCTTGATCGCGATGCAGTAACGTATGGTGTCGCGCCTGACATGTCGCACAATTGTATTTGCTGGGGCATCGTTGTATCTGATGCACTTGCGCGAGACAATTCAGACAAAGACGCCACTTTTTCACTACCTCTAGACGTTTACCGGAATTCATTTCCAAAAACTGCGGACAGACTCGAATTGTGTGTTGCTCTGAGCACAACTGACATACGGTCGATGCCACATTCAATTGGTATGTGTTGACGCGTTTTGTCGAAGGGGCCACCTGTGGACCGGGTGACGCCTGCGATTCTTGACGATTCTTGCCTGCGGGTGCGCCTTTGATATCGTGGACCGATTCCAGCGTTTCAAACCGATGTGTCAAGAATGCGTCGAGATCGGACCACTTTGGAATTTCACGTTTATTCGGTATGGATTGTTCCCAAAGCGCCAGGGTGGCTTCCGGAAGACGAGTAGAGCACAGAAATACTGTAATCGCGTCCCAGTGTGACGTGTCGACGCCTTGGAGAGCCAACGCGGCGAGAATATTGTTGATTTCCCGCTGTAGATTTTTGATTTCGTGACCGGTTTCCTTCGTAATCGTCGCGAGACCAAAGAGATTTTTAAGGAGCGTGTTAACGAGAACGCGTTTATTTTCATAGCGTTCAGATAAATTTCGCCACGCTTGCTCGAATCCTTCATTCGTCAAAGGAGATTTCTGTACGATTTCCTTGGCTTCTCCTTTGGTTTTTTGGTTCAAGTGGAAAAGTTTTTCCACTGGGGCAATACGCGTATTCTCAATATACAGGGCGGTGAACATGTCGCGAAAGGAGGGCCATGACAAATAGTCGCCTTTGAAAACGTCGGTATCGCATGGAGGCAAGCTGATGTTGAACCGAGTGGGCGGCAGCTCTGCCGTATCCGTAGAGCGCCGCGGCGCGGTGGTCTTTATCATCGAGATAACTTGAATTTTGATCAGACCAACGCATCGCTTGTAGTTGTCGTACGCTTTGAACTACTTTTCCTTAACGCTTTTTATATGTGGTGCCATCGTCACATCCTTCAGCATTTGTTCGAGAAGGCCGCTATACGCGGACTTGATTAGGGACCACTGCGAGTTGAGCTCCGTAATGTCCAACTCCAGGGTATCCAACGTTTGCGAATCCGTTGAACTGCTCAGAATGTGCATGCCGAATTCCACTAAATCGTCCGCGAGACGTAGAAAAGAGACAACACTCTCCATTGTATGTGCGTTAAGGTTACTACTAATTTAACAAGGGAATATGCGATATGGAATCGATTTTCGTCGGTGCAAAAGAATACAAGGGCTAAAGTAGCTTAGCTAGATGGGCTAATACAGAAATAAAACACCAAAATATATTTATTCCTAACAAAAAATTTTATCATAGTTTTATATTTTTCGTCCACTGTGCAAGAATTGTTGATTCTCTTGGCACGTTAAACGACGACGCTATATCGATGGGCGCGCTGAACAGTGTTTTTGCTGAACGTTGACGTTGATAGTACAAGTACGAATTTTATGCGAAAAAACGCGCCGCTTGTAGCGTATCACGCGGAGAGAGCGATCAATATTAGAACGAATGAACGTGTTGCTTGCTTGGCTGCAAGCGGAGAGCATGGCTATGTGAGCGCACGTACCAAACCAACACGCAAAAGGTGGTGTTTTTTGGTTTTTAAGTGAACCGCGCAGAAGAGCGTAAGCTGTGAGCGTGTCTGTGGAGAGCACGAAAACCAAACCAGCCAGCAAAAGGTGGTGGTTTTTTGGTTTTTAAGTGAGGAGCGTGAGCTTAAAGAAAGCGTGAGCGAGCTGCAATTATGTATTCGGTGAAGAATAAACAATTGCAACACGCGCCGGTCAATAGAAATATATAACCGGGTTCAAGGGCACTTACTCTGTATATAAGTGAACAAAATCTAACTTTTAGCGCACCGTTACACCGAAGTTAATTCTCCCGTTAACTTCACGTGTACACGGGAGTATATATGTATATATAGATCTATACGTACTGCGTATATACAGCTTAATCACGAATATTTAAGTTTTCAAATTTATTAAATATTAAATATTTCAAATTTATATTAAACTTTACAATTTACTTGAAGTTGAACAACTTACCTTTTTCTTTAAAAAGGGCGACGATGTCGTGGAGTTGACGCTGGAGCCTGATCCGGCTCGTACTGGACCAAATGTTTAGTTGTAAGACGGCAGTTGCAGGTTTCTCCGTAAATTTATTGTAATGTTTGTGCGTGTTTTTACAAAGTTTGCGATTTGAAATGTTAAATGTGATTTTGTGATTGTATGCAAGTAGATGTGAATTTAATGTTAGAATTCGCTTCGTTTGCTGTGTCGCGGTTCACTGATGACAGCCAAGTGAAGACGAACATATCCGATCGCCAAGGCTGGAGCCAAGGAGCTCGCAGTCAAGCTTTTAGCTTGCCTCTCCTGAGTGGCCGAAGTCTGGCCGTGAGAGAGCACGGCTTCGGCAGATCAGGAGAGGCAGCCTGACGAGCGGTGTGTTTGGCGTAAACACTGGTTTTGGTTTTTTATTTGGATAGTTTGGCAATTTATTTATTATTTATATTACAATCGGTAATTTGTTATTAATAATAATTAATTAATAATATATAATACAACAATGTATTCATTGTACAAACCAAAGTCCAAATGCGCATTGGTTTGAGAAAAATAATGAATGTTATTTTCACAGATTTAGTGTTTTAAATCGTTTGATAACCATATTACACCGTAAGCATCGTTCTTGGTCATATTTTAAAAACAAACGATCCAAAAAATCCAAACTCCAAATAGAGAATCATAAATAAATGTCATTTTATATTTGAAGATTTGATTTTTTATTGTTTGTCCCTACTGATATAGGGCCTCTGAAAGTTTGTTATGCCACCCCTCTTTGTTGTTATAATTAAAATAAGATGTTCTACATTCTGATGGCAACTGCATTGATTCTTTACACTCATTTGTACCAAACGCGTTCTCTTTTGTGCTCACTTTCAAGTTTCAGCTCTTACTCTCACAACTTGATCTATTACTCTCACAACCTGATCTCTCGCTCTCACAATATGTTAATTTTACTCTCCCAAAGCTTCAGATGCGATTTACCGAAAATCCCAATTGAATTTTAGCTGCTCGGTTGTTTTGTATAGGAGTGAGACATCTTTGTATTATATTGTCTTTGCTTGAAACTTTTGTGGCATCTTGTCTAAGGCATATACCACGAGACTCCGAAAACGGTATTGAAAGAACGTCTTGAATGAATTGCAAGATGGATTGCTACAGTCGAACGAAGAGTTCATCTAATAGAAAAGTACGGAAAAGTACTACATGTACTACTAATGTATTAAGTAATGTAAAAGTAAAGTAATGTAAAAGTACTACATGTATGTATTATATATGTATGAGTTGTTTATGAGTTTTTTAAAAAATATTTTAAATGGAATTATTATTTACCTTATATTTATGTATACACGTTGTATTTATGTATCTAGTTTTGTTAAATTATTTCCCAATTTTGTAATTTTTTTAGCTTAAGTGAATTCTAACTTTATCACAAAATTTATTAATTCATTAATTTAATTTAAAGGTTGTGTCAGTTTTTCATCCAACTGGAAAAAGTCACTGGAGGAACTGAATCGAGAAGCACTACTTTCATTTCTACCACTAATGGTTGCTACTCTAGCCAGCTTGGTGCAATATTATAATCGTTTCCACAAGCTACTGACTCAGAATATATGTACGTGCAGTTATTAAGTTATATTCTAATATATCTCGGCAAACAAAAGTTGCGCGGAGAAAGACGAGAATTTGTATTGAGTATTTGACTTCCACTAAAGACAACATCAAGGATTTGTTCCTGTCCATAGCACGACAAATGCTGCGGTAAAAGTTAGGAATGCATTTAAATTTTAATTATTACAATTACAATTTATTATATTACAATTAATCTTAAGCATAAAAAAAATAAATGTAAATGTTGTAATTGAAATGCAATTGTGGCGAATGTTGTGTGTGTTTAATATTTGTATGTGGTTTTTTTTGTAATATAAGATAAGTTTGGAGTTATGGCTACAAACTTAAATCCTTTGAGCTTCATTCATTAACATATTTTTCTGAAATAGAGATAAAAACATCAAAACAATAAAAAAATTTTGCTATATAGCTTGAATTAAAAAACCTATTATAGTTACTGTCCAACCACAACGCAACAATGCGACGTCGCAAACGATAATCTCTCTCTCTCAAAATCTTCGAATGAGTGACATCTGTCGTGATAAATTATTTCTATTTTGTTTTGAATACAAATAATTTGAATAATTTCCTTGTTTGACAATTCGTTTGTCAAATTTATTTACATTTTTTAGGGAATTTGAAGAATTTCATCGAAAAGTAGGGCAGTTTTTCAAAAAATGAGAAAATCGGAAGAAGTTGTCAGAAAATTAGAACATTTTACGACGACGTGAGAGAGCTCAACGACGTGTTCCATTCCATTTTTCTATAGGAACATCGCAATCGATTGCGACGTCGTTGCGTTGTGGTTGGACAGTTAAGGTGAAAATTTTAATGACGTCACGAAACAGCGTTTCTGTTCACATTACCAAAAGAAATTATAAATGTACGACATTGTGTAAAAGGGGACGTAGGAAAAAGTGAACTTAAACAAAATGAAAAATTTGTTGATAACAAGGAAAAGAAAGATTAATTATGTACAAATTAATTACGTGGAAACGTGCAAATTAAGTAATTAATTTGCATTGAGTTCAATACAATCAAACAATACACAAAAGAGAGCGTGGCGCGCTCATACACAAAAAATGCTCCTATCTCATGCTTGATTCCGAAACCGGCCTGCATAGAGAGAGCATGTAAAACACAAAATGCAATGGATTTGACAAAAATAACTTGTGGTGTGTACAATTATTTGCTTCTAAGTCTCTTCTAGTTTGTAATTCGTATTAAGTTATTAATTGCAAAACAACGAAGCTTATATAGCGAATGTTGTACAAAAATAAACACCAACGAAAGGATCGCTACGATACTACTTAAGAACTAAAATGAACATAAAAGTGCGAGTCCAGTTTGCAAACTGGAAAACCTAACGTAATAATGAGGTGAATTAAATATGTAGATATGCCAACACCACATTTCATTTGCCTATATATTTATATAAATTTAATAACCTATTTGCTTTTAATATTGTGTTTATTAGATAATATAGTAAGGGTTTTTTTTATTAATTTTTGGTAACTATTGCGATTGAGGGTGCAAATTAAGTAGGAGGCTGTTCGGCATAGGATTTGTTTTGTTAATGTGTGTTCCTGAAAACTATATATATAAAAAACTAACTAATACCACGTTTACACCGACGCTAAATGGCTCATTACGACCAAAAGCCAGAAATGAGAAGCCAAATGATCCCATTTCCCATACAAATTGCCAAATCACTCATTATCGAAATCATCTCATTTTGGCGAAATGAGATCGAAACGAGTTGTAAAATAATATTTCGAATCAGCCTGTCGTAGGGAAAAATAAAATCCCAAAACAAAACAAGGGAAATGGAAGGGAAATAATGTCAATTAGCTGTCAAAAAACAATTGTAAAAAAAATCAAGCAAACAAAAAACATAAATTTGGTCTGATCAATGTCAAACGAAATGCAAACAAGGCGGTGTAAACACTTTTCAAATGAGTGATTACAAATGCGCATTTGGTGTCGGTGTAAACATAGCATAAAACGAATTTAGGATTGGTCAAAATTAAAAAATTAATTGAAAAAAAAATTTAAAACAAACTGGAATGTTATTCTGAAATTCATTGCATATACAGAATTTAAATTTGTTATAATATGACGGTTTGTCTTCCTGAGATAATATGTAACGCTCGGCCCAACGGGTCACCATTTCGGGTTCCACGTTGGTTCTTAATCGAACAAAAAGGCCAAGTTGATCCACTGTTCAGGGTTAGCTTGACTTGGTCAGACCTTGCTCAGGGAAAATGGGGAGGGGAGGGGGGTTTGAAAAGCCATGAACAATGTATAACGTCTGCGTTACGAGAACAAAAACATTAAATTGAGTCAAGACTAGAAAAGAAAATATATACAAACATGATAGGAATAGAGTAGGGACCAAACATCAAAAGTCCCGAGGGCGATCGGACGAACGTTCTGAATTATGTCGTGCTGCGAGGAGTTTGGTGGAGCGGAGCGAAGATGAAGGTTGCCCCGCCTACCCGTGCCCGCCCAACCATGCTGGCTATCGAAGTCTTGGAGTCAAGGAGTTGCCAGCCCATACTGACGCCGCTTCGGTTTCTGGGTCGGCAACTTTATGACTGGGTCGGTAAATTCATAGTTAATATTAAGTAAAGTTTCGATTTTATTTGAACAATTATAAAAACAATATATTTGAGTATGCACAGAATTTAAAGAATTGTATTCTCATCTAGTTCGGCAGTTATCAATCGCATTATTTTTCTTGAGCTCCAGTTAAACAATTATAAAAACATTGTACTTACTTATAGTAGTAAGATAAAAAAAAAAACCATAATCTAGTTCGACAGTTATCAACAGCAACATTTTTCTTAGACTTTAGTTAAATAATTATACAAAAAAAATTGTATTTGAATATAAACAGAATTTGAAGAATAATAATATAAACTAGTTCGGCAGTTATCAACTGTATTAGTTGCTTATGAACAGAGTTCGGAAATGTGCGCTCTTAAAAACACAAACACAATTTTGCTTAGCACCGTGTGATGCCCTCATCATAGAACACAAGCGCTGTGCGAACACAAACAAAAAAAAACACAGTGCCAGAGCTAGCTACAGCAACACAGCTCCGTGTTTCGGAGACAAACGCTAGCACAAAACACACTTTCATTATACACCGAGCTCAGCCCCTCTCATGTGTTTCACATTTGCTTCACCGCACCGACAGAGAGAATGCAGCGCACAAATCAGCTCTAGCATTGTGTTACGAAAAGAGCAGAATTGTGCTAGCGAAAAGAGAAGAATTGTGCTACGAAAAGAGCCGAATTGTGCGAGCTAGATGTGCAGAATTGTGCGTGCTAGATGTGCAGCTAGCCAAACCATCCAAGGCAAAGTATTGTGCGCAGATAAAGGCATTGAATGAGCGTTTTTTGTGTTTTGAATGCAATATTGGGTCGAGCTAAGAATTTAGAAAAGTATTTTATATCCTTCCTTTATTTAATTTTTATAGTATGACTCAATTAGTTATTTTATAGTATGTAAGGCTTCGGCAAATTGAATGAAATAACATTATTATTTGAAATAACCATGCAGATGCGATAATTATTTCAAATCATTTTTGAAATAACCAATTTAAAATTTGTTTTTAAATAATTCAAATGAAATGAAAATACATTTGTGTATGGGGTGCTAATTGTTTTCACTGGCTGGGGAAGAACGATTGTTATGAAATTTTCTCGAATTATGTTTTTCATGAAATACACATGCTTTAATTAATGCCAATTAAATGGTGAAAACGTGTGGCATAGATTGCCAGATGATTCTTGTACAGCTGATTCGGACTATGGTATAGTAAGGATACTTTGCATTTATTGCTCACCCAGCAAATGATGGCTGAGTGTTATCAATGTATCTGTCGTACCCTTTGTCGGCGGTAGGTAGGTACATTGCAGTACAAAAACAACAACCGATTCTTTGGTATTTGTGTAAATACCTGTGTTGTTATTGTTACGTTTGTACGTATTAAGGCATATAAAGGAATTTAAAAAAGGAAGAAACATGCAATCTATTAATGTACAAAAGTATGAAGGAATTAAGAATCTAATTAGTCGCATGTCACTTTCGACTTAGTTAACTCTTAAACGACTGCACCGATTTCGATGCGGTTTTCACCGTTGTGTTGGAAATTCCAATGCGGTGCTACATCACATAAACATTAATCATAATTCATAATTTCCTTAAAATATAAAAAAGATTTATGTTAATAATCTGTAAATGTAGTGTAAATGAAATGTGACTTAACTGTAAATGTAAACAGAAAAACCCAACATATTTTTTATTCAAATATCTTCATTTATGCATGCGATGAGATGAGATATAACCATTCTTTACCTGTTGTAAGCACTGCAATAGATTTCTTGGAACATTTTTTCATTTGTTTTTTATGAGTACGGTTCGAACTGTGTCACATATTCTTGGAAAACTAATCATTGGTTGTAATTACCGGGGCTTAACCCTTTACTCATACAAAAGTGGAGAGAACATTTTATTGCAGGTCAATAAAAAACAAAAGGAACATTACGAGACAAGTAGCGGCATAAAAGTATAACAAAGTGCGACGTCGGTAACGCATGTCCTCAGATCTCAAGTTGTTTATTCTTGTAATGGAACGGTGATTTTTTTATGACATATTTGAACAAAAAATCTGTGAGCAAATTCAAAACAGGAAGGAAAGGAATCAGGAATGTCCATAATTAGGTGAAAAAAATATGCAGGCACATGTTACTTTTCATAGAATCTTTCACTGCTGTTTCAAAAGTATAGAGATGTAACTCTAAAAATTCGCCAATATTCTTCTATAAAGTGTAGGGACATTTCACTTTAGCATTCAATTCATTTCAAATTGTCTCGTGTGAAAGAGTAATAATGGAAAAATTTTCGTCTTACGATAGTGATACAAACAAATCGACGTGTTTAAGATGCAATAAAAAATTGAATGGAAAAAATTTTTTTACCATAAAAAGGCATTATAAAAGTGTGCATGAACTACAAATTAAAAAGGACAATATTTGCCCTAATGCAAAAGTGATACCGTTAAACACAACATTAACAAAGGATGAATTCGTAAGGTGCTGTGTGGAAATAGCTGCAATTAAAAACTCAACGTTCAGAATCTTTAACGACAACGAGTACTTCAAAAAAATTTTAGCGTCTTTTGAAGAACGTTTTGATATTAAAATAAACTCCAAAAATTTGGTGGACAATATTAAAAAATTCAGCATAGCAGTTAAGGACGCATTAAAAATGGAACTGGAAAATAAAATGATTTGCTTAAAGGTGGACATTGCTACCAGATTACACCGAAGCGTTCTGGGTATTAATGTACAATACATTAAAAATGGAAAAATTCACATTAATACATTAGGTAATTGTATCTGCATGGTTATTTCAAATAATAATGTTATTTCATTCAATTTGCGGAAGCCTTACATACTATAAAATACATAACTAATTGAGTCATACTATAAAAATTAAATAAAGGAAGGATATAAAATACTTTTCTAAATTCTTAGCACGACCCAATATTGCATTCAAAACACAAATAACGCTCATTCAATGCCTTTATCTGCGCACAATACTTTGCCTTGGATGTGTTGGCTAGCTGCACATCTAGCACGCACAATTCTGCACATCTAACACGCACAATTCTGCACATCTAGCTCGCACAATTCAGCTCTTTTCGTAGCACAATTCTTCTCTTTTCGCTAGTACAATTCTGCTCTTTTCGTAACACAATGCTAGAGCTGATTTGTGCGCTGCATTCTCTCTGTCGGATTATTTGATTATGGATTATATTTAATACTGAGAAGAATAAAAGCATTGTATTCTTATCTTAAATTTTTGTTTGAAATTCTTGTTTAATATCCGCACGTACTTAAAATAGATTTTATCAATACGTTATGACATTAACCACATAACAGATAGATAGCTCAAATCGCCAAAAAAGTGGTTCGTAAAATTTTCTGAACTGTTGTATTTTTTCGGGGTGTCTTCTTCTTTTTGGTTCCGTCGTCCTCTGGACAACGAGTGAAACGCCCTGGTTAAGTTTATTGATTTTTATTTGGAACTTTCCTGTTTTAACACTAGACACTAATTTTAGTATCCACACTGATACTTGTTATTATTAAATAGCTTTAACACTTATTATATTTTAACTAAAACTAAAACTAACTCGCGACTTTATACGCGACGATAAACGACTTCTTCGTTTCGATTTTTACACAAGACTCTTTTTAGTACTACTATCTTACAAGCTAAATCGCGACTTGATGCGCGATTCTGAAGAACGACTTCTTCGGTTGAATTTAACTACAAGACTCTCGTTGGAATCTTTTCTAGATTCCACGTTAGCTCGGTCGACACAGACGTCGACCGAACTGAAGTGGGTCGGTATGTCGAGTTTCGCAATCTCCATTATTTCGCAATATTAAAATTGTTAAATTCGCAGAATCAATACGCGGAAGAAAATCGTTCTCAATTTAATTCTTGCGCGTGTGGGTTCTGATCGTTGGTTTTTCAAACCAAGCGATTTTATGGTTTGGAAGCTTGCTACTGAAAGCTAGCTTCCACAATCCATTTTATGCGAAGTGTTCTGGTTGTTACCTTAGCTTTCGAAGTTAATTAAACCGAAGCTTGACTAAACCAAATTAAACTAAAGCTTCGGGCTTACCAAGCAAAGTGCTGTGGTTGCATTAATGCGAACTTGGCCTTGACTCACTCGCGGAGTAGTATTATAAAAACAATAATACTGGCCTTGATAGTTCTTGTCAAACGGAAGTGGAAATTGCGATCGCGACATACAACATCCCTCCACCCTGGGGGAAGAAAAATTTAGTATCGTGCAAAACGATATTAAATTTTTCTTGTACATCTATTGTATGTTGAATTGGGGGTGGTCGTGTGTTTTTGGTTGATTTTGCTTATTGTCTACTTATGTATGTTAGTGTATTTCATTTCGTGAAGATCTTATGTGCTACGTCAATATTCAATAGTTATTAGTTATAATTACAACAACTTCAATACACTTAATAATTAACAAAATTGTAATGAAAACTGATTACAATAATACTACAATAATATGGCCGGTAGCTGCCTTTCTTCGGTGTCATCTGTGTGTAGGTGGTTGATGATTTGGTGTGGATATTGATCTTGAAGTTGATGTACCTGTTGTTGTTGATGATGGGTTTGATGTAGATGTTGCTTTTGATGTTGATGTACACCCTGAAGCTGATGTACGCGTTGCTGATGCTTCCGATGTGGCCGTTGATGTACACACCGCTGTATTAACGTCTTCTTCTGGATTTCTTGTGGGGAATGCTGCTGCTGGGTATTGGTTGCTGTGTTGTAGGGACTATACGTGGAACGGTCGTTGTTAATTTTCGACCTTAATTCCCGTTGTTCTGCTGATAATATTCTGTTGTTCGTTGGTGATAGTTTCGGTTGTCCCACAATTGGGATCAATTGTTGTTTGCTTGAGCTCTAGTGGATGGTGAGATGTTGCCGGAATCATCGTTCTGACGTCTTGCTTCGTCATCTTCAACATCTTCTCTCGTAGATAGTGGTGGTGCGTTTTAAATCGCTGCCGCTTGAGGTAATGTTGTGTAACGTGCTACCCCGTAAGTTCAAAAATGTCACCGTAAATTCAACTGGCGAACCTCTGACTGCATTAGTGGTTCGCTGCTATTTCGTCGTGATTTTGTTGCCGCATACGCGTGACGTAACTTCCGCTTAAGCGTAGATTAGTGGCAAAGGCATTAATGCAAAGCTGATACTGGTGATCGGCTACCTTTCTTCAGAGACTATCTGCGTATTACGTTGTTGGAATGGTTTCAAGGCTGCTGACGGTAATGTGTCATTCAGTTAGCCAGTTCGTTACTGCTATGAGAACTCTTCGAAGGTAACTTCGTGTTTGCTTTCTACTGTTGTTGCATTGTTTTGTTTGATTGTTGCAACTGTCCCATCTTTTCGTTGCGATGTTTGTTGTTGCTGCGCTGATCAGCTGTTCCAGCTACCCTTCCCCCTTCTATTTGGCTGGGCGCTAAGTTTTCGCCCTGTTGTCAAAGTGCTGCTGTGTGTTGTTGCACTTTTGCTGTTGTGATGGGTGTACATCGGCACTCAGGTCAGCTTCTCTGCATGCTGGATTCTTCTTGTATATTGTACATTACATTAAATTTTTACATATTGTTGATGTTTATTTCTGTTTTTACAATATATTTATTTATATTTCGTTGCATATAACGTGTTTCTTATAAATTTAGAATGTGTTGAATTTTAATTAAAATTTAATTAATGTATGTTAACAACGTTATTTTTCATGCAATTATTATATTTTTGTTCTTACAATATTTTTATGGTATGTATAATTTGGTTTTTGATTAGGAATTGACATTATTATTGTGTAGTTATTCTATACAATTGTAGTTTCCATTGTGTTTATTTGAATTAACTTTTAAAAATTTCATCTCTATCCTAATTCGATATAAAATTTCGTTACATAATTCCTAATATTTACGCAATCAGTTGAATAATTGTAATTCATATAGTATTTCTTTCGAATATTCCAGATGAATATTATTTCTTATGCTATTACATATAAAGTCCAAGACCAAGTTTGACTTCAAAATTCCTACAAGTATATTACAATACTTGTAATGTAATGTTTTATGTACATTTCTTATTCTATTTTTATAAAAATTCTATTTTAAAATTTTTTTTTTCTATTTTAATTTGTTAATGTTGTTTTTTTTTTTTTTCTATTGAAGGTTCATATTTTATTCTAAATTACAATTTAGTTAAGTTTTAAATTATTTCTATATATGTATATGTGTACTTTTGTAAATGTACTTTAATTATTGTATATATGTATGCGTATAACAATGTTTACATTATGTCTTTGTTTTACTATTATTTTTATTATTAGTTTCTTAATTCTTTCGCCTATTTTGAAGTTGTTCACCTTTGGTGTTTTTGTTCTCTTCATTTGGCTTGTGTTAAAATTTTGGTTTACAGTTTTAGTTGTTGGTTTTTTCATTAATTGTTTTTAACTGACACTGCGTTCTGCTCGTGTTCAGTTGCGCTACTTTTGCATCTGCTTTGTTGCAGTGCTTTGGTTAATCGCTCAATTAAATTGTACGACCGTATACATTTTGTACATTTTGTACGACCGTATATGTACATTTTATATTTTTTTAAAAATTTTATTTTGTATAATTAGAAGAATATTTTATAAGAATTAAGGCAATAATATTTTTGGTCTTAGGTTTATATAACTTTTCTTCTATGTCTGCATCGAGGTGCAGATATGGTGTTTAAATTTCTGCTATGCATAAACAACGTCTTTATGCATAGATTTCATGTGCATTTATTTCTAAAATAATTGCAAATGCAATAGTTATGACTGTGTATTCAACGGAACAGCTACTTTTCATATACCGTATATTATCTATGAATTATTTTCTAGCACCATTGCGGGTGTACTTATTCCGTCTAGGGTGTATGTCACGCGTGTGACCTAAATCTTCCTATATTTCATTACGCATGCAATTATTAATATTGTAATTGCAACGTAATATAATTTAATTTTAATTTTAGTGCAAGCTACGCTGATTTTTTTTTTTCTTTTTTTTTTTTCATACGAAAGTTCCCTGTTCGTTTTCTGTTGTACTCTCGCTTATAAAAACGCTCGGTACTATCTTACTTGTATTCAGTAAAGTTTTAGTGGTCAAATTAAACTCGTAATTTCCGAAATAACACCATGCCTCGCTATCCGACTCATCAATATCTATTTGTCGTCAACTTGTTCATTGACGACGTTTTGGACACCATCCAGGCCGAAAATTGGGACCTGGAACCCCTGGCTCCCATCCTGGAGGAACTCCGCCGTTTATCGGACTCATCGTTGGAGTGGTTGTACTTCGTTGTCGGCGCCCTGAGGACTCTACACCGTATTTGGCCAGAGCTGCCCCCGCTATATCCTAGCCTACGGGAGCTCCTGGAAACCCAACTTCCGTAAAAATTTTGTATTAATTACCAATATGATGTATTAATTAATTAATGGTATTAATAAAGAAAACAAAAAAAATAAATAAAATACTACAAAAAATGACATACTAAAAATATAATTTTGTCCTTATTTATTGTTGGAGTCCTTCTCTTATAGGTGAATTGAAATAATAAAAAAAAACATGTTGTCGAAATTGTCGAAGTGTGTCAATGGCGCATCGTGCTAATCTGTGCGCTATGTTGCCGGCTCCTCTTTGCGTTCTTGTGTACGTGGTTCGAATACAGATCCAAAACAAGAACGAAAAATTTTCTGTGGGACAATTTTCTTCTCAACATAATATGTAACTAATTAATAGTTGTTTTAAAAAAAAAAAAAAAAAAAAAAAAAAAAAAAAAAAAAAAATCATGTCATTTGGAATATATTTTTATTTTTTCATTATTTCTAATATACATAAGTTTGCGCTAGTTTAAGAATAATTTCGCTACAATATTTTTTAATTTAAATTGAGACTGAAAATAATCATTTTCGCTAATACGGGTTTTGCAGGTGTTATTATATCATCACAAGTGTTATTATGTCTGTAATATATCCTACTATATTAAGACCAATGCTTCCTGCTTCGTCTCTAATAACCTTTGCTAATCTTACTGAGATTACGTTGTTTTCCCAATCGATGTACAAGCTAACTTGTAATTAGCAAGATGATTAGTAAACTCCGTTTCCATTTCTGTTCTCATTTTTGATTTATTGGTTAGTTCATTAAATTCTCCCGTGACTTTATGTTGTGGTTTGTCTTACATTATTCTCGTAATCAGTCTTTGTAGCTTTATTAGTCTTGCGCCTTCAGATGTGTACCTTGAAGGTTTGACCTGCGATCGGTTGCTCGTAAATGCCACACTGTTCGTTGTTCTCCGCTGTCCGCATGGGGGTTGGGGGGTTCGGTGGTTTTGGTGGACTAGGTGGTGGTCTGTCGAGTTGTTGCATTGGAAACGATATTGATGTTATTGGCGTCGCCAATCTTCGATGGGATGTACTGTAGTTGTTCTTCCCGTGGCTCATCCTGCTCCTATACCTCATTAGTACTACTGCTATACCTATTATAGCCAGGAGTGTCCCCGTCCCGATGATACCCGTAGTTTCCATTACTGTCTGCTTGTTACTTAAGTGATTGATATTGCGTTCCTGCGTTATTTCCCTCTTCAACTCTTCCATCATTTTGCCCCCTGCTGATATTACGTCGTTTACCTCTATATTTTCTGTTAATCTTATTGAACGCAGTTTGTATTCCGATAGATCTGATCTAATCGTGTTCGACCAGTTGGCCCGGAGCGCGTTAATCAGTATTGTGTGGTTTTGGGTTTTGTGCACGCTGTCTATCGTTGACTTGGCATTGTCCTCGTAGTTTAAAATTATATCAATCCCCTGGACTTCACACTTTTCCTTTATCTCGATACGACCGAATCCGGATACCGCGACCGCGGTGGTGCTATTTCTACATTTAATATTGAATGTTTGCCTTCTTCGGAGACTGTACAGCCAAGCGTTTGGGGCGTTTAATTTGGCTATGAATCCTTCGCTTGCTGGTATGGCCAGTTGCTTGCAGACTTTTTTATTCAAGTTGTTATGATGTAGTAACGTTATCTCACATACGTCGCTGTTCCCTGTTAGAGATTTTCCTCGCGTCTGGCATACTCTCACTAGTTCTTGGTCGATTTTCTTCTCCGTGTTCTGTATGGAGTGGCATTCCTTGAGATTACTCTCCGATATTCCAATAAATTTCCACTGTGTTTTTGACTCAGCTAAATAATCGTAGGTCACCTGTGTTGTTATATCCCATTTGTCATCTAGAAAAATAGGAATCGGGTACGCCTTCAGTACGTTGAATCGCTCGTCCTCGGGTAACGGAATTTTTACGGCTACTATGAGGCCTTGTGCGCCCTTAAATGCTCTGACCGTCGCTATTTGGTGGATGTCGAGATTATCCTCCAGTATCCACACCGCTTTGTTCGTCAAGTCCAAGGTCTTTGCTGCCTCTCTCAGTTTCTCGTCGCTTATTACAGCTGGATGCAGCTTCCCGCTGTAGAGATCGTCTATAATTGCCATTTCCATGAGCTGTTGCCCCTGTATCTCAATGAGGCTCGCTTCTACCGCTGTCTGCACTTGCACCATTCTCAGTCCCAACTCAATGTTTCCCAGCTCCTTTCTTGCCATGTCGTTAACCTTGTTTTGTTCCTCCACGGTGGTGTTCAGTTCCCCTCGGAGTGCGTTAATTCTCTCAACTGCCTCTGTTATGGGTTTTGCCAGTGCTTTGTAACTCGCTTCCATCACCGTCACCTGTTTTTCCATTAGATTGTAGTGGGTGTGTTGCGATACGTCTAGCTCGTGCAGTTGTTGATAAACCTGGTTTGCATCTTTTTGGTCCACTACCCCAAACGCCCAGTTTAGTGCTTCCCCTACGAAATTCAGCGCTCGTTTGGTTCTTTTCCTATTAATCGCGGTGTTTATAATTCTCTCGTTTTCTTTTAGTCTTGCCAGCACTATTTTCATCGTACCATCTACGGCTCCGCATATATTTTTGAAGTTGGCAAGCAATAGATCCTTATTTATTTTATTGCATGTTACCTTGAGTTCTGCTGCATGCTCTTCCAACTGGTCCACCAATGACGCGTAGTCAAATGGTTCGAAACGAGTGAATAGTGTCCAGTCGCTGTTATAAAATAGTGCCTCTCCTAGGGATTCGAAGAATATTGGTGTTGGAGGTATATCCTCAAAGACTACCGGTGCTGCAGTGACCCAGTTCACGATTAGCAATATTATGATTCCTTTCATGTTTGTTTGCTCCTTGTGCGAAATTTTCGAGGTATTTATTCTGTTTTGGGGGAAAAATATTCATTAGTTTACGATTCATTGTGTCCTATCCGTCCTATCTTATTCATAGTTTATCCCCATCATATCTATTTAATTGTTTCTATTTAATTGTCTAGTTAATCCTACCTTCCTATTTAATTTTTATTATATAACTTAAGTAAATTATTATGGAAAGGTTTTTCCTTTCCCTTTATTCTTAAAACTGTCGTAATTGGAGTTTTAATCTTCGCTACCTCATATGGCCCTATCCATATTGGAGAAAACTTATTTTTTCTAGTTTGATTCTTAATTAATACACTATCTCCTACCTTAAATTCTACTAAATGTAGTTTGTTATCGTACTGCCTCTTAGCTACCTCTTTTGCTAAATCCTGGTTCTTTCTCACGATTTCGTGAGCCCTTTGTATTTGGAATTTTAGAACTTTATTTGAATCTTCGGCATTATATACCGGACTACACTTTCGTTTTAAGTTAGTCGGCATTTCTGTATCGAATCCAAATAAAGTACGGAATGGCGTTTGCTTCGTCGTAATGTGGGGTGTGTGGTTATGAACATGCATAGCTGCAGTTAACCATTGATCCCAATTCGACCCGTCCTCTTTTGCAAAACTACGCAAATATTCTGCTAAAGGTCTGTGGCTTCTCTCTAGTGAGCCATTGGCTTGTGGATGGTATGGCGTTATATGCAATTTTTTAATGCCTAACAATTTGCATGTGTCCGAGAACAATTTCGAAATGAAATTAGTTCCGTTATCGGTAATTAGAATTCTCGGAATTCCGTAACGCGTGATTACTTCATCATAGAAAGCCCTTGCAACAGTACTTGCCTCCGCATCTGGGATGGCTGTACATGCCATAAATTTCGAAAAATCATCTTGAAACGTTAAGATGTACTTATTGCCAGACACAGTTTCTGGTAGAATACCTACTATGTCCATGTAAACTTTGTCGAATGGCCGCATTGGTGTATCTGTTAGAACCATGGGCATTTTTGTCAGTTTCGAACTTTTGTTCACTTGGCACTTTGGACAGTTTCTGATGAAATCTTTTATTTGTTTTTGCATTCCTGGCCATCTGAATTGTTTCCGGATTCTTAAATACGTTTTCACCGCACCCTGATGTCCTCCCAGTGGTGAATTGTGAAAATCTTTAACCACTGTTTCTATTTGTTTCGGGTCGGACAGCAATGTTGGTGCGTTATTTGTTCCGTTTCCCGGTTCCTCATCATCCCTGTCGACTTCAACGGGTGTTCCTTGTTGTTGGCCTTTGTTTGCTGTTTTTGTCTTCGACCGTGTTTGTACGGCTCCTATTGTTTTTCGATTTTCCTGAGGAATTCTGCTCAGTGCGTCTGCATTTAAGTTTTTCTTTCCTGGCTTATATAGAATTTCGAAATCGTATTCTGATAATTTATGCCTAAACCTTGCCAGTCTTGAAGTCTGGTCTTTTATGTTAGCTATTCCTTTTAACGGTTGATGGTCTGTAACTATCTTGAATGGTCTTCCTAACAGATACGCTCTAAAATTTTTTGTTGCCCACACAATGGCTAAGAACTCCTTTTCTATAGTCGAGTAACGCTTTTCTGCGTCATTCAAGGCTCTGCTAGCAAAGGCTATCGGCCTATCTTCGCCTATTTTGCCCTGAGAAAGTACTGCGCCTAACGCTTCGTTACTTGCATCAGTAGTTAATATGAATTCTTTTTCAAAATCCGGATATGCCAAAACCGGTGGTGTAATTATTGCCCTTTTCAGTGATTCAAACGCTTTCTGGCATTCTTGTGTCCAAACGAACTTAGCGTCTTTACGTAGTAGTTTGTTAATAGGCAGTGCTATCTTTGCTGTATCAGGTATGAATTTTCTATAATAATTCACTAGTCCTAAGTATGCCTGCACTTCCTTTTTGTTTTTAGGCGGTGGAATGCTCTTAACGCATTCCACTTTGCTGGGGTCAGGGAGTGCGCCAAGATCTGTACATTTGTGTCCTAAATAAATAATCTCTCTTCTTAGGAATCTGCACTTCCCTGTATTAAGTTTTAAATTATGTTCACGTAATTTCTGTAGTACTGAACATAACCTTTCTTCGTGTTGTTTGAGATTTCTACCGTAGATAACAATGTCATCTAAATAAACAAAAAACAATAAACAAAACAGTCTAGCCCTTGTAGACCTGTTAGGATATGGTTCATTATCCTTTGGAATGTTGCTGGGGCACCTGTTAGCCCAAATGGCATTCGATTGAATTCGAAATGCCCAAGTCCCGTACTAAATGCTGTTTTCTCCTTATCCCTGTCATCGACTAAAACTTGGTGATATCCACTTGCCAAATCTAGCGTTGTAAAATATCTGCTATGGCCTAATTGCTCTAAAATTTCGTCGATGCGCGGAATTGGAAAAACTTGCTTGATTGTAGCTTCATTTAATTTCCTGTAATCTATTACAAGTCTCCATTTTTTCTCGCCGTCCTTGCCACTTTTCTTGGGCACTAAAAGCAACGGTGAGTTCCACGGTGATGTGCTATGTGTGATTATGCCATCATCTAAAAGTTTGTTCACTTGTTTATTTATTTCCTCCCTGTGTATTTGAGGTAATCTATATTGTTTTCTATTTATTGGCGGTTGATCTGCGCCTGTTGGAATTTCGTGTTTTAATACACTCGTAAACGAAAGTTCGTCTCCTTCTAATAAGAAGACATCATGAAAAGATTTTACTATTTCCTCTATTGAATTCTTTTCTTCCATATTTAAATTTACATCTAACTCCATTTCATTGAGCAATTTATTTATTCTTCTTTTGGCATCTACTTTGCCTATGCTATTAACTAACTCAGTACTTTGTATGGTGTACTCGTCGAAGTTTATGAATTTTGGTTTAAATTCGCTATCTATTTCGTAATCATACTCTGTTGTATTTAATATTGGAGCATAAATTGTATTATCTTTCACATTTACTAATGTGTCTGCTATATAGATTCCTGGATCTATTTCTTCTTTATGTATTACAACATTATTAAATTTTGTACGAAGTTTTAATGGTACTATCGTAATTGTTCTTGCATCAACTGGTATGTAATGTTGTCTGCTTTTCTCTTCTATCTGTTCGATAGTTTTTATTGGTAATTCTAAAATAACCTCTTTTCTTTCATTAAAGAGTGTTAAAATCTTTTCTATTGTATTTATATTGGATTTGTTCCACAAATTATCCCTTCCTAATATGCCGTCTGCCGGTACTCCTTGTTTAAGTGACACAACGTGTAGCGTTAAACGTAAGGACTGTACCTCCTTGTGGCATATAGTAGTTGATCCTTCTGTAGTCACACAACCTCCAAATGCTCCGCTTAAGTCTTTCCTATTCGACTTGTCTATTATTGTGCTATCTTTTATCGCACACCTCTTTATCAGGCTTGTATCTGCCCCTGTATCCACCAGTAAAATGAGTTTTCCATTTATAGCCTCCTCGCAAGGTAATTCGATGAACACATCATTTAGCTGGGTTTGAGTGCAGTTAGATACCCCTGTTTCTATATTTTTATTTTTAATTGCTAACTTATTCATTGAGCACGGTATCCGTATATTTAAATTTTGGTTTCTATCTTTCAACTTTATTGGCATCTCTAAATCAACTGTTTCTCCAAACGTATGATTTCTCTCTGTTACGTTATTTTTCTTATTATTATCAGTCTCTTTTAACTCGATATTAATTTTAAAGTCTCTTGAAAGTGGTAACGTTTCAACAATCGCTTCCGATGTCGGACTTACGGTTACCACTTTATTTCTTAAAGTTGGTAACGTATCCACAATCGGTTTGGATGTATGAATTACTGTTACTCCTTCCTTTGGCCTTAAGTTCCTAATATTCTTGGGTTCCCAGATTATTGGCCTGTTCTGGGCCCTTGATAGTTTCCCGGACGATTACTTTGCAACAATTCCCAATTCCTTTTTGCATCGCAATTCTTTATCATGTGTCCTGGTCTATTACACCAATGACATAGCGTTTGGTTTGCTCTGTTTGGCTGATTCCTCTGTAACCCGTTATGTGTATTCGGGTTGGGGTTTACTGACCCCTTCTGATTCCCCGTCTGCTGGAAATTGTTTTGAGGCCAATTCTGCTGTGGTCGGTTTGTCTGCCAGTTTTGTTGGACTTGGTTTGACTGACAATTCTGCTGGGGTGGATTCCATTGCTGAACTCCTTGAGTTCGATAATTGGGCCCTTGATATGTGTTTCTTGACACATTTTTCTGGCTTCCCTTTTGGTCACACCTCCAGTTTGCCTCGTGTCCGTATTTTAAACACTTTTGGCAATACGGACAGTTCTTGCGAGTTAAACAATCATCTCTGGTATGACCTCGCTTGTTACAAAATGAGCATATTATTCTATCTGCCGCTCCTTGTGGAGTATTTTGTATCCTGTTTGGTTGCCTAACGTTTTTTCCCCCTGAAGCTCTGCCCTGACTTCCATGTTGTATTTGTTCTTGTTGCGTAATCGGCATGGTGGCAAGAAGTGATGAATTCATGTTTACGTTTAAGGGGTCTGCGTGGAAGATGCTACTGCTTTGTATGGTTTCGAGTGCATCTATGGCTAATTCTACCATTTCTTCCATGTTTTTCTCCGTCACATTGAGCATATAAATTCTCAATGCGGCGTTCTTAAGCCCTGATTTAAAGGATTTCTCGACGGACCCTTCCACCATACTCAAAATTGCCATATCTCCTTTTCCGTCGTATTTCGTTCGAATTAACTCTACTGCCTGTGTTCGTAGGGTGTTCAGGCGTCTTGCAAACTGTCTTATATCCTCGTTAAGTAACTGGTTACAGCTTTGGATCGCTGTTAACACTGAGTCTAAGGAGACCGTTGGTAAATATGCCCTTTTTATGGTGAGGTAGAATTCCTCGAGTGTATTGAATCGCTGTGACCTAACTAAATCATATGCATCCCCATGTAGTCTTTGCTTAATGCAGTCTATGTAGTCCTGGATGTTGTCTTTACCCACCTCTCTTGCGGCTAATTCGCACCCGTGTATGAATTTATACACTTCGCCGCGTAAGTCTGGCGAGTGTGTTCCAGAAAAGAGTGGTACCAGCCTATTTGTATTTTTAGCTATCTCTCCAATACCCATTCTGGTTTGATCTTTTGTTGTCTTAATTTGTGCTAGAGACCTTGCGTTGCCGTCCTTCGGACTAACTGCAGGCGGATTTGGTTCCTTATGAAAGAGTGACTGATTGTGATCTAACGACATTTCCTGACTTAGAAGTCTATTCTGCTCCTTTAGTTCTTGTATTCGTCTATTTGCCTCTTCTAAAGAACTACAGTCTTCCCTTGATTTCTGTGCAAATCCCTGTTCTAATGTTCTGTTTAACGTTTCTTCGGTTAGTCCCTTGTTATTCAGTAATTTTCTTAATTTTTCGTTCTCGGCTCTATGTTGGTAAGTAAATCTTCCTGAAACACTTTATCAACTAAATAATTATCGTACCTATTCTTTAGTGCGTTAAATTCTGATTCCCAAGCTTTTGAATCTTCTGTCTTATTATCTATTATCTGGTTTAGGAATATAAGCAACTCCTCTACTATCGCGTCTGCTCTTTCTACACTTGTAAGGTCTCCTAACTCCCCTACTTTAGACTTTATCAATTCTAAGTTTTCTTTGTTGCCTACCGTCCCTTTTAAAATTGCCCAATATTTACCTATAAACTCCCCCAACTGGCGTTTTAGATCCTTATGGGTTCTCTCTAATTCTATATACGCTTGCTCCTGCAACGACTCGGCCATTAATTAAACGAACGACATATAGTTTAATAGGGTTTTATATGACGTTAAATTTATTTTAAAGTGTTGGGTTAAAAATGTTCTAAAACGACTACTTAGCGATGCTACCTAACGTTTCATCGTTTAATTTTTTATACTAGTCATAGTACTTTCGATTGATAGATAATTAAATATTCAACTTCCTTAACCGGCTTAAAATTCTTGCTCGCTTCGTTTACCGAGCGTGCAGTAAACATTCGCTGTACATCTGTTCATTTGTCTGTACGCTGACGTCCGCTGCTGCTTTGTTTCAAGCAGAAATGAAGCGTCAAAATTTTCGTGACTGCGCTGTTCTGCTTTGTTTCAAGCAGCGCCGAAGCGTCAAAATTTTTGTGACTTCGCTGAGGTAATTTAAGACCTCACAGAAAGGAACGAACGCTCTGCCTCTATTTCTTCGCGGCCAACAAAACTGCAACGTTTGCAATCTCGGATTCGGACGATTAACCTAGTGAACTCGTTTGAGTTATTTATTCGTTAATTGCTTGCTACCTCTGATTTTTTATCAGCACGCACTTGTAATTGCGTGTCATTTAAACAACCAATCTAATTTTGCTTTGATTCTCTTTGGTTAATTTAAATTTAACCAATATGGAGTCTCTAAGCGCATTACTTTAAACGTTTAACTTCCAATAATGGGTTTTTAAAGTCACCCAAAAAATTTGAAATCATATACAAATTTGAGGACAAAAGTCTAAGACACACCCGAAAAATGTGCGGCTCTGAAATCAAGTTAATCGTTAAAATTTGTTTAACGTGTTTAATTTGAACTCAAACGCCTAAGACACACTCGAAATTACACAACTTTACCGTATACTTTACGCGTTTTGTTTAAGTATTGGATTGGGTTCCTGTTTTTTAACAATTTGCGTTTATTACTTGAATTTTGCCACGTTAAATAAATTTTTAAATTTATTTAAGTTAGTAAAATCAATCTGATTTTCGCACAATCTGTTAATTACAGTACCCAATATTGTAAATTTAAAAAAAAACGAAAATTCATTAATCCTTAATGTTGGCAACGTTACGTCCTTGCTTTTTTAGTTGAAATTGACTGTTTGTTTAGCGAGTCACGCTGAATTAGTTTGGCCACCAGGCCTTGCTTTGTTTGACTTTTACGCGAGCCACGCTATGCTTAACAGTTGGCCACAAGGCCGTACTTGCTCCTATAGGAAAAGCACTGTAATTTATATTTACGTTGTGTATTTTAAAAGAACAGCTAGATTTTCGCTTCCCTATTTTTTCCTATAATTTATTAATTCACTTATTTTTAAAATTTCTCCGCCAAATTCATCACTATTTATTGTTTAATTTTCCTATTAGAATAACTTCCCGAGTGAAATGGGTCGACCTCAGCAAAGATTTTGTCCAGCTAATGCTATTGGACAGATAAGTTTGCCGTGCAATTAAGCTGGCATCCTTTTGATGAAACCGATGACTAGGGACCTGAAAGTTATTTTATGTTTTATATAATATCTATAAAATAATATATTTAATATAGTAATACAATTAAATTCTTTTAATTCTACTACTATTCTTTTCCACTTTTTTAATTTTTCATGAAATTACTATTTCGCCTTTTTACAAATTTCCCTTTTTCCCTTGTTTTTCACATATACTATACCGTGCTCTTAACTTTTAATTTTAACTGACTTTTAACTTATAACTTCCTAACTGCAGTATTTCAATTAACTGCTACAAAGCTGTTATTTCACTTTTTTAAAAATTTTCTGCCAACTTCTTAGCTAACTTATCCTTTCACTTTTCACTTTAATCTTATCCCTAGCTACTAATCTTATTATTAATTTTCGTATTTCATTGTTACTCACTTTTTCCTCAATCGAGCGATCCTCGGCTCGAAAAATCCGGCTGCGCCAATATGTTGTATTTTTTCGGGGTGTCTTCTTCTTTTTGGTTCCGTCGTCCTCTGGACAACGAGTGAAACGCCATGGTTAAGTTTATTGATTTTTATTTGGAACTTTCCTGTTTTAACACTAGACACTAATTTTAGTATCCACACTGATACTTGTTATTATTAAATAGCTTTAACACTTATTATATTTTAACTAAAACTAAAACTAACTCGCGACTTTATACGCGACGATAAACGACTTCTTCGTTTCGATTTTTACACAAGACTCTTTTTAGTACTACTATCTTACAAGCTAAATCGCGACTTGATGCGCGATTCTGAAGAACGACTTCTTCGGTTGAATTTAACTACAAGACTCTCGTTGGAATCTTTTCTAGATTCCACGTTAGCTCGGTCGACACAGACGTCGACCGAACTGAAGTGGGTCGGTATGTCGAGTTTCGCAATCTCCATTATTTCGCAATATTAAAATTGTTAAATTCGCAGAATCAATACGCGGAAGAAAATCGTTCTCAATTTAATTCTTGCGCGTGTGGGTTCTGATCGTTGGTTTTTCAAACCAAGCGATTTTATGGTTTGGAAGCTTGCTACTGAAAGCTAGCTTCCACAATCCATTTTATGCGAAGTGTTCTGGTTGTTACCTTAGCTTTCGAAGTTAATTAAACCGAAGCTTGACTAAACCAAATTAAACTAAAGCTTCGGGCTTACCAAGCAAAGTGCTGTGGTTGCATTAATGCGAACTTGGCCTTGACTCACTCGCGGAGTAGTATTATAAAAACAATAATACTGGCCTTGATAGTTCTTGTCAAACGGAAGTGGAAATTGCGATCGCGACATACAACAGAACGTTTCCCAGTCGTGTTTTTCTAACTTCATACGGCTTCGTTGGCAAAGACTACAAGACTGGAAATTCCTCTTATTTCGTGATAGAGCTCAAAAAAATGTCCGTCCGCGTGCTCAAATACAGTGTATGTGAATTTTATGGTGAAATTGTCGACTTGTTACAAGCTAAAACAGGCTATCACAAAGCATGATATCTGAAAAGGTAAACCGTTTTGCTTTGTTACCACACCACCACAAAATGATGTGGTGAGTTAGTAGCAGGGATACCAATGACACAACTGTATTACTAATTATTTTTTTGGTTTTTAAGTAAACATTAATAGAAAAACTACTTTCCATTTATAAGTTCTCGAGCTTGTTTATATAGAGGTTCTCCGAATTATATAGAGGTTATAGAGTATCTCTGTTCCTTCGAGGTTTTGACGATTTCTAAGCTGTTTGGAAATATTAAAAAGTAATGTAAACTTATTTATTTTTGTAATTCTTCATTTCTTTTATTTAAATTAAAATGTGTTAACACAAATAAATTTACAATTCATTTATTTAAATTAAAATTAATTAAACATAAACAAATTCTCAATTCATGCATTTAAAATTAAATTCGTTTAAATTAAAGACCAAAAGAACTAAAGTCACAATACAGTAAATATTAAACTAAATCAAAGAGAAATATTCAACAAAACATGTTGAATACGTTGGCATCTCTTTCGGCTAAAAATACGCGTGGTAGGTTAAAAACAGCTGACTAAATTTGTGAAATGAGCAATTTTTACGAATTTTAACTTCGTTGCTACTTGCAAAATATTCAATATTGTGCAACTATAAGACTTAAAAAAGGTTTCATGTACATTTCTAGGAGCGTGCGTTGCTTTCAAAACTGGCTCCTTGGTATTTTTTACGTATTTGGAAAATCATATTTCTGGCTTCTTGCTGTGAAGAAGAAAAAGAGTTGCATTCCTCTCTCAAAATATTTTGTAAACAAATTCCCGGACTGTCAAAATTCGTTCCCGAACTGTCAAAATTACATGCGTTTTGTTTTTGTAATCTACGACACCCAAGTCTGATTTCACCAACACATTCAAAGCGAAAAAAGAGTTTCCAGTCTTGTAGTCTGTGTTCGTTGGCTCCCGACATGAACTTCGTCGATGCTTACGCTCTGAGATTTTATTTTGGCAGGCTGCGATCATTGCTCGATTTGAGCGGACGTGTATGCATGCTTTCATTCAGATCGACTTTTTTTCTTTTATTTTACACTAACAATGCAAGCGAATATGCCACATAAAGTGTGAAAGAGAGAATCGATCAATTAGTGGGGTATAGCGGGCGATGAGAAGAACGGTGCGTTCCGTCTTCTTTTGCTTCTCTTACAATAACAAACTCTGTGCAGCCGTCCGTCCATCTGCGTTTGTTTTCAATTTTGCATTTTAAGGTTTTTGAAAGAAATGGTTTTTGAAATTGCTTTTCGTAGCTTTGTTCTGCTTCTTGTTCGACGCCCAATTTGTAAAGCGCTGGCACGATCTACGTTCCGAGCATAGCGTGCTGTTGAAGAATTTGTATAGGCACTAGATCTGCTTAGTCGGCATATCAATTCATTGAACACGTTATACAAGTAACACTAAAAAGTTATTCGAAGACAAATTATGGAAATATTTATAATATATGTCTGTGGTGTTGTAATACAAAGATGAATTTAAAACAAATCTGTTTTAGCCCATTAGCCCCTATTTCTAGTATAATTTTCTCTTGCAAATGCGGCTCATGGCACCTTTTTTCAAACCGAGCTTTAAAAATGCTACGAAAAGCAAGATTTCTTTCAAATCCTTAAAATGCAAAATTGAAAACAAACGCAGATGGACGGACGGCTGCACATGGTATGTTATTGTAAGAGAAGCAAAAGAAGACGGAACGCACCGTTCTTCTCATCGCCCGCTATACACCACTAATTGATCGATTCTCTCTTTCACACTTTATGTGGCATATTCGCTTGCATTGTTAGTGTAAAATAAAAGAAACAAAGTCGATCTGAATGAAAGAATGCATACACGTCCGCTCAAATCGAGCAATGATCACAGCCTGCCAAAATAAAATCTCAGAGCGTAAGCATCGACGAAGTTCATGTCGGGAGCCAACGAAGCCGTACGAAGTTAGAAAAACACGACTGGGAGCCAGCGTTCAGAAAATTTTACGAACCACTTTTTTGGCGATTTGAGCTATATATCTGTTATGTGGTTAGTGGTTATGATCACCTGTAATGAATTGGTTTTTCGTCTCACATTTTATTCAGTTTATTTCAGTTTATTTCCGGTAATGATAACTATATAATTTATTTGTATTATAAGTTTACAGATTTAGGGAAAAATTGCAATAAATATTTTCAATACGCATAAAGAAAGATGTCTTGTTTTAGTTTGTGTTTCATTCCTGTGATTATATTTCTTATGCTTTTATTATATTATCATCATAATTGCTATTGAGATTATTAGTATTGTTATTATTAGGTATTGTGGTAACGATAATTATAACTACATAGAACTTTTTTATCATATTAATCTTTATCATTATTTTAATAATTATTGTTACTAATATGATTGTTTATATTATAGTATTATTATTTTCCTTTTCAAGCGAAATAATACAAGAACCTTTTACATTTCTCTATTTTTCTCATTTCAGTTCAACATCTCTTTATGTATGAAAACTGTGACTAAACTTAGATAAGGTTAAATACGATTTTCAAACAAATTTTAACTGCTTTGAATGAATAGATTTGATTTTTTTATTATAATTAATTTATTTGTGGTTTTTACCAGGGTTCGGAATATATCCCTCAAACGAACAACTTTTTATATCCCTCACAAAAAAACGATCTCAAAAGATGAAAATCTGTTTTGACTGTTGTATTTTGTTCTTGGGTGGTCTTCTTTCTGGTTCAGTTGAAATAAAAACTCCTTGCGTTAGGATTTTTACTATATCTTCTTTTATTATTTTCCACTCACTTTCCGTGCTAACGCTAACTTTAATTTTAACACTTATTTTAAACTAACTTAACTTTTATTTACAGGCTTAATCGCGACTTGATACGCGATTTTAAGAATAGACGACCGCGTCGTTCTGATAATATTTTTAGACTCTCGTTGGAATTTGTTTCTTGTTTCCACTTTGGCTTGGTCGACGTACCCGTCGACCGAACCAAAGTGGGTCGCTGTTGGCGCGTGTCGCAATTTCCATTATTTCGCAATATAAAAATTGTAATATTCGCAGAATCAATACGCGGAAGAAAATCGTTCTCAATTTAATTCTTCCGCGTTTGGATTCTGATCGTTGGTTATTTCAAACCAAGCGATTTAATGGTTTGGAAGCTTGCTAATGAAAGCTAGCTTCCACAATCCACTACAATCACCACGCGCTATGGATTCTAGGGTTTGGAAGCTCGCTACTAAATGCCAGCTTCCACAATTCCATGCGAAGTGTTCTGGTTGCTACCTTAGCTTTCGAAGATCATTAAACCAAAGCTTGACTAAAACAAATGAAACAAAAGCTTCGGGCTTACCAAGCAAAGTGCTGTGGTTGCATTAATGTGAACTTGGCCTTGACTCACTCGCGGAGTATTATTATAAAAACAATAATACTGGCCTTGAAAGTTCCTATTTCCCGGAACTGGAAATTGCGATCGCGACATACAACATCCCTCCACCCTGGGGGAAGAAAAATTTACTAACGTGCAAAACGATATTAAATTTTTCTTGTACATCTATTGTTCGTTGAATTGGGGGTGGTCGTGTGTTTAGGTTGATTTTGCTTATTGTCTACTTATGTATGTTAGTGTATTTCATTTCATGAAGATCTTATGTGCTACGTCAATATTCATTAGTTATTAGTAATAATTACAACAACTTCAATACACTTAATTATTAACCAAAATTGTAATAAAAACTGATCACAATAATAATACAATAATATGACCGGTAGCTGTCTTTCTTCGGTGTCATCTGTGTGTAGGTGGGTGATGATTTGGTGTGGATATTGATGTTCTTGTTGTTGTTGATGATGATTACGATGTTGATGTACACCTTGAAGCTGATGTACACGTTGCTGTTGCTTTCGATGTTGCCGTTGATGTACACCTCGTTGTCTCGATGTCTTCTTCTCGATGTGTTGTGGGAATGTTGCTGCGGGGTAGCTGACGTGGTAGGTGCTAGGCTTGATGATCAGATGCAGATGTTCGTTGCCGGTAGTATCGTTGTCCCGCAGTTGGGATCAATTGGTTTTCACTGCACGGTAGTTGATGGTTGAGATGTTACCAAGATCATCATTTGTAACATCTTGCTAAACATCTTCAACATTTTTCTTGTCGATAGAGGTGATGTTTTTTAAATCGCTGTCGCTTGAGGTAATGCTGTAGAGTGTGACTTGTGCCAGGGGAGAATGCATCGCCGTAAATTTAACTGGCGAGCCTGTGACTGGCCGTATTAGTAGTTGTCGACTAGCTGCTTCATTGCCGCGACGCTACGCTAAGTTTCGCTTGAGGTTGATCTGTTAGGTTGTCAGGCTGTCATCATGATTCGCTGTTGCGCAGCCACTATGTTGTAAGTAGCTGCTGCAGATGGTTTACGTCTCTATTTTGTTTCGAGTCTCATTGCAGTGGTTTTGGTCTCCACTCGATCTCAAGGTACTGTGTATCCGTCACCCTTATCATTCGGTAATTTTCAGGTTCAAATTGCTGCTGTTAGACCTATTGATAGTATCTCCGTGTTTTGTGGTCGAATGCTGCTGCATTGCTGTATTGAATTGCTTGCTTGTCGCAACAATTCCATCTTTGGTTGTGGTCGCTACGCTGATCCAGCTACCCTTCCCCCTTCGAGTTGGCTGGGCGGTATTTGTCGCCCTATAGTCGTGTGTTGTTTGCGTCTTCTGCTGCTCTATTGGATGTACATCGGCCTCTCTCTACATGCTGTCTTCTTCTTATATTTTTACATTGTATTCTATTGCATATTCATTCAACTTTAACATATTTCAATTCTTTATTTCTATTTTTACCATAGATATATGTATTTTTGGTTGAATATAATTTGTTTATTACAACTTTGAAATAAATTGAATTTCAATTAACATTTAATTAATTTATTTTAATAACGTTATTTTTCATGCCACTACAATATTTATGTAATTTCTTTCTTATTTTAATGTACGATTTTATTCTTCTTTTTAATCAATACCTAATTATGTTATTTTGTGAAAGTTAAGTGCAATTCTTTTTACTTTTCCTTAATAACTATATATTCTTTCCTAATTTGCTTAATCTTCTTAATTTCATATCTTATTCTGAATTACAAGTAAGTTAAGTTTTAAATTATTTTTATATGTGTATATGTGTACATTTGTAAATGTACTTTAACTATTGTCTATATATTTATGTGTATAACAACGGTTACATTATGTCTTTTGTTTTACTGTTATTTTTATTATTAGTTTCGTATTAAACTTTTTTTTTCCTATGCCTAAGAAGGACATAAAGTGTTGATGTAACATGCGTAAAAAAAACAAATATTTTTCCTCTCTTATTTATTTGATATATATTTTTTTTCTCTTTGTCTTGCTTATTTTGAAGTTGTTCAACTTTGGGTTCTTTTTTTTTTCTCTTTCTTTTTTGGCTTGTGTTAAAATTCTTCATTTACTGTGCTTGTTGTTTTTTTTTTCATTAAATGTTTTTACTGAAACTGCATTCTGCTCGTGTTCAGTTGCTCTACTTTTGCACCTGTTTGTTGCAGTGCTTGCGTTAATCGCTCAATTACATGGAATCTTAATTAACTACATTTTGTACGACCGTATATGTACATTTTATATTTTTTTTAGAAATTTTATTTTGTATAATTAGATAAGGCAATAATTAACTATATTTATTTAATATTTTATAAGAATATTTTATAAGAATTAGAGCAATATTTTTTTTTTTCTTTGTCTTTTGCCTAAACAAGGCCATGGTGTTTAAATTTCTGTTATGCATAAACAACATCTTTATGCATAGATTTCATGTGCATTTATTTCAAAAATAATTGCAAATGCAATAGATATTGCTGTGTATTTAACGGAACAGCTAGTTTACATGTACCGTATATTATCAATTAAAATGAATACAAACTAACAAGTTCAACCCAAAATTAAAAAAAATTACTCAAATTTTCTTATGAGTTTTCTTTTCTTATATTTTCACGCTTAAATAAACAAGTTGTTGCTTATTGAAACGCTATTCCGATTTCTTTTTTATTTCTTTGTTGAATTTTTCATTATGAAATTTGATGGTTGTTAAAATTATTATTAATAAACTTAAAAATGTTAATTTCATACTATCCTATAATACATTCTATCAATCCTATTCTATACTAATTTTTTGTATCCTACTCCTAATAAGGTGACTATTCTGATTAACTTAATGTTCTCCTAACTCTATTTTAGTATTTTAAGTTATTCTGATGGGTTCCTATGTACTTGTCTAATTAATCCTATACTCCTATTTAATTGCTATTATATAACTTAAGTAAGTTATTGTGGAATGGCTTTTCTCTTCCCTTAATATTTAAAACTGTAGTAATTGGACTTTTAATCTTTACTACTTTATATGGCCCTATCCATATTGGAGAAAACTTATTTTTCCTAGTCTGGTTCTTAATTAATACATTATCTCCTACTTTAAATTCTACTGAATTTAACTTATTATCATAATGATTTTTGGCTACTTGTTTAGCCATTTCCTGGTTTTTCCTCACTATTTCGTGAGCTCTTTGAACTTGGAATTTCAAAACTTTATTCGGATCTTCGGCGTTATATACCGGACTACACTTCCTTTTTAAGTTAGTCGGCATCTCCGTATCGAAACCGAATAAAGTGCGAAACGGTGTTTGCTTAGTCGTAATGTGGGGTGTGTGGTTGTGAACATGCATAGCAGCAGTTAACCATTGATCCCAATTCGACCCATCTTCCTTAGCAAAACTACGCAAATATTCCGCTAACGGTCTGTGGCTTCTCTCTAATGAGCCATTAGCTTGCGGATGATATGGTGTTATATGTAATTTCTTAATTCCTAATAATTTACAAGTATCTGAGAACAATTTCGAAATGAAATTAGTTCCGTTGTCCGTAATTAGAATTCTTGGAATTCCGTAACGCGTAATTACTTCGTCATAAAAGGCTCTGGCGACAGTACTTGCTTCCGCGTCTGGGATAGCTGTACATGCCATAAATTTTGAAAAGTCATCTTGAAACGTTAAGATGTAATTATTTCCAGGCACAGTTTCTGGTAGAATACCTACTATGTCCATATAAACTTTGTCAAACGGCCGCATTGGTGTATCCGTTAACACCATGGGCATTTTTGTTAACTTCGAACTTTTGTTCGCTTGGCACTTTGGACAGTTTTTGACATAATCTTTGATTTGTCTTTGCATCCCTGGCCACCTATATTGTTGCCTGATTCGCAGGTAAGTTTTCACTGCTCCCTGGTGACCCCCTAATGGTGTATTATGAAAATCTTTGATGACAGTCTCTATTTGTCTTGCATTTTCTAATAAAATGGTGTTTTCGTTCTGTGTTATTCCTGGAGTGTCAGGTTCTACAGGCGTCGGAATTGTTCTTGAATTTTCGCTATTTCCTTGGTTCTTCGTTTCTATTTCTTTGGTTCTAGAGCGGGTCTGGACTGCTGTTACTACATTACGATTTTGTGGAATTCTACTCAACGCGTCTGCGTTCAAATTTTTCTTGCCTGGCTTATATATGATTTCGAAATCATACTCTGACAACTTGTGTCTGAATCTTGCCAGTCTAGAAGTTTGATCCTTTAAATTGGCTATTCCCTTTAATGGCTGGTGATCAGTAAAAATTTTAAAAGGTCTGCCTAAGAGATATGCTCTGAAATTTTTTGTCGCCCATACTATTGCTAAGAATTCCTTTTCTATCGTTGAATATCTCTGCTCTGTGTCGCTTAGCGCTCGGCTAGCGAAAGCTATTGGTCTATCTTCGCCTACTTCTCCTTGAGAAAGAACCGCGCCTAACGCTTCATTACTTGCGTCTGTAGTTAAAAGAAATTCTTTTGTGAAATCTGTATATGCCAAAACTGGTGGTGACATGACTGCTTCTTTTAGCTTTTCGAATGCTTGCTGGCAGTTTTCTGTCCAGATAAATCTTGCGTCCTTACGTAATAATTTGTTAATCGGTAGTGCTATTTTTGCGGTTCCCGGTATAAATTTTCTGTAATAATTAACAAGGCCTAGGAAGGCTTGTACTTCCTTTCTATTTTTAGGAGGCGGAATGTTCTTAACGCACTCCACCTTGCTAGGGTCTGGAAGTGCTCCATGTTCTGAACACTTGTACCCTAAATATACGACTTCTCGTCGTAGAAATTGGCATTTGCTAATGTTTAACTTTAAGTTATTTTCCCTAATGACCTCAAAAACTTTAGTTAACCTTTCCTCATGCTGTCCCAGGTTTGTTGCATATACGACTATGTCGTCTAAGTACACAAAACAATCCATACCCTGAAGTCCTGTCAGAATATGATTCATAAGACGTTGAAACGTCGCTGGGGCGCCGGTTAAACCGAAAGGCATTCGGTTGAACTCAAAATGTCCTAACGCTGAACTAAATGCGGTCTTTTCTTTGTCTGCATTATCCATTAGGACTTGGTGGTACCCACTTGCCAAGTCTAACGTCGAGAAATATCTACTACTCCCTAACTGGTCCAAAATCTCATCTATCCTGGGAAGTGGAAAGACTTGTTTAATTGTCACCTCGTTAACTTTCCTATAATCTATTACTAAGCGCCATTTCTTTTCTCCATCTTTTCCACTCTTCTTTGGAACTAGAAGTAGTGGGGAGTTCCATGGAGATACGCTTGGAGATATTAAATCCTCCTCTAGTAATTTGTGAATTTGCTTATTCATTTCCTCCCTATGTGTCTGAGGAATTCTGTATTGTTTTTGATTAATTGGTGGCTGATCCACCTTTATTGGAATTTTATGTGTTAGTACCGGGGTGTATGTCAATGGGTCACCCTCTAAAAGAAAAATATCATGGTATTTCGCACATAGTTTCGTTATGGATTCTCTTCCCTCTCTGTTTAAGGAAGGATCCAAGTCTAAATCGTTCATTAAAACATTCATCCGTTGCGCCATGTCTGCATTACTTATACTATTGATGGTAGTCCATTGATTGTCCGAAACCTCACTTAGCTTATATTTGTGGAAATCACTAAATCTCGGTACAAAGTTGTCACTAAGAATGAAATCTTTTACCGTTGAATTTAGGATTGGTACTTTGACCTTTTTATTTTCCACATTTGCTAGAGTTTCTCCCAGGTACACTTCTGGTGCAATCTCTTGTTTATGAACTACCACAGTCATAACTTTAGTTTTAATTCTTAACGGCGTTATTCTAACCGTTCTTGCTTCAATGGTTATACTATTTTTGATACTTTGATCTTCTGTATTTTTGATGCCTAGTAGTGGCAATTTAATTATAAATTCTTTATTGTTATTAAATAAGGTTAAGTTTTTACTGAGCGTGTTTATAATGGATCTGTTCCACATGTTGTCTCTACCCAGTATGCCGTCCGCCGGTACCCCTTGTTTAAGTGACACAACGTGTAGCGTTAACCGTAAGGGCTGTACCTCATCATGGCATATGCTGGTGGACCCTATTGTGGTTATACAGCCTCCAAATGCTCCACTTAATTCCCTTTTAACCTTTCTATTTATAATGGCGTCTTCCTTTAATACACATTCTTTTACTAGGCTTGTATCCGCTCCTGTATCCACCAGTAAAATGAGTTTTCCATTTCTCGCCTCTACACAAGGCAGTTCAATGAACACATCACTTAACGTGGTTGAATCCCAATTGGATACTTCTTTTATAGTATTTTTATAGTTATTATTAAAATTATTCGTTAACCACGAACGTATTGCTTTCTTGTCCTGTAATTGTGACATAAAAATTTTAAATTTTGCTAATACTTTTAGTTTTATTTTATTTGCAAGTGCCTTTATATCTGTAATATATTCTGATATATTAAGACTATCGCTCCTTGCTTTATAACGTTGAAAATTGAGACACATTGTTTTTACAATCGAGGTACATGCTAACTGTATAATTAGCAAGGTGATTATTAAAAATCCTGCTCCCATTTCTATTATTTTCTTTGCTTTATTTGTTATTTTACTGACTGCTTCATTTAAAGCATTTACTTTATCATTCTGTTTGATAATTTTTATTTTATTATTAAAATTGTACCCCATATTTTTAGCTTTATTAGCTCCTAATATATCTGAAGTCTGTAAAGTATCCACGATCTCTTCCGATGTTGGACGTACGGTTACTACTTCCTTTGGCCTTAAATTTCTATTATGGTTGGGGTCCCAGATTATTGGCCTTGTCTGGGCCCTTGCCGGTTTCCCTGCTGATTATTCTGCAGAGTCTCCCAACTTTTTTTTGCTGTACAGTTCGCTACTATATGTCCTGGTCTATTGCACCAATGACATATCGTTTGGCTCACTCTGTTTGGCGGGTTCATAGGAGTCTGATTCCTTTGCAAACCGTTAAGTGTATTAGGATTGGGGTTTATTGACCTTCCTTGATTCCCGTGCTGTTGAAATTGGCACCATTGGTTTTGATTCCAATTTTGTTGGGTTTGGTTTGGCTGCCAGTTTTGTTTTACATGGCTTGGTTGCCAGTTCTGTTGTATTTGGTTTGATTGTCTATTTGGCTGGATTGGATTCCCTTGCTGCCTTCCTTGATTTTGAAAATTAGTCCCTTGATATGTGTTCCTTGCCACATTATTCTGGCCTCCTTTTTGGTCACACCTCCAGTTTGGCTCGTGTCCATATTTTGAACACTTGTGGCAATATGGTGTGTTCTTCCGAGTTAGGCAATCATCTCTAGTATGTCCTCGCTTGTTGCAAAAAGAGCATATTACTCTCTCGGTCGCTCCTTGTGGAGGGTTTTGTGTCCTGGTTGGTTGCCGAACAAATTGTTCTCCTGTAGCTCTGCCCTGGCTTCCCTGTTGAGTTTGCTCTTGCTGGTTGTTCATTGAGGCACGAAAAGGTGAATTCATGTTAATGTTTAAATGGTCTGTCTGGAGGGAGCTACTGTGTATGGTTTCGAGTGCCTTCACGGCCAATTCTACCATTTGTTCAATGGTTTTATTCGTCACATTGAGCATATAAATTCTCAATGCGGCGTCCCTTATTCCTGTTTTAAATGATTTTTCTCCGACCCCTTCCAGCATACTTAATAGTGCCCTATCTCCATCTCCGTTGTAATCCGTTCGAATTATCTCTATGGCCTGTGTTCTTAGCGCGTTTAGGCGTCTTGCAAACTGTCTTATATCTTCATTAAGCAATTTGGCTACAATTTTGGATACTCTGTATGACTGTATCTAAGGTGATTTTAGGTAAATACGCCCTTTTTATTGTGAGGTAGAATTCCTCCAGGCTATTGAAGCGTTCTGACCTCACCAAATCATAAGCATCCCCATGCAACCTCTGCTTAATGCAGTCTATGTAGTCCTGACTATTGTTTGTACCTACTTCCCTTGTGGCTAACTCGCACCCTTGTATAAATTTGTAGACTTCGCCGCGTAAGTCTGGTGACTGTGTGCCCGAAAAGAGCGGTACCAGCCTATTCGTAATCTTGGCTATCTCACCTATACCCATTTTGTGTATGTTATTTGTCGTCTTAATCTGTTGAAATGACCTTCGGTTGTAATATCCCGCAATAACTGCGGACGGAGTAGCTTCCTTATGATAAAGCGTCTGATCGTTAGCTAATTCTATTTCTTGCTGTAGCCGTCTGTTTTCCTCTTTCAATTCTTGGATTCTTTTGCAGAACTGCAGTCTTCTCTAGATTTCTGTGAAAATCCCTGTTCTAACGTTCTATTCAACGTTTCCTCAGTTATTCCCTTTTTCTCTAATAGTTCCCTTAGTTTTATGTTCTCGCCCTCTACGTTCCTTAGTATATCCTCCTGAAATACTTTATCTACTAAGTAATTATCATACCTATTCTTCAGTGCATTAAATTCTGATTCCCATGTCTTGGAATCTTCTGTCTTATTCTGTATTATCTGGTTTAGGAATGTAGGCAATTCCTCTACTACTGCGTCTACTCTTTCTACACTTGTAAGGTCTCCTAGCTCCCCTACTCTAGACTTTATCAACTCTAAGTTCTCTTTGTTGCCTACAGTCCCTTTTAAAATTGCCCAATATTTAGATATAAACTCCCCCAACTGGCGTTTCAGTTCTTTATGAGTCCTATCTAATTCTAAGTAAGCTTGCTCCTGTAATGACTCGGCCATTAATTAAACGAACGACATATAGTTTAATGGGGTTTTATTTTTCCCAATGTTTACAATTTACCTATGTAAGAGTATACATAAATTTTTCCTAATGATATAAATTTAAATTTATTTTAAACTGTTTGGTGAAAAATGTTGTAAAACGATTACTTAGCGCCGCTACTTAACGTTCCATCGTTTTATTACACGTTTAATTTTGTATACAAGTCGTAGTACTTTTTAATGCGAGACAATTAAAATTTTCATATGAAGATTTAATTTCTTTAAACGGCTTAGCCTTCCTGCTCGCTTCGTTTATCGAGCGTGCAGTAAACATTCGCTGTACATTTGTTTATTAGTCTGTACGCTGACGTCCGCTGCTGATTTGTTTCAAGCAGAGCCAAAGCGTCAAAATTTTCGTGACTGCGCTATTCTGCTTTCTTTCAAGCAGAGACGAAGCGTCAAAATTTTCGCGACTTCGCTGAGGTAATTTAAGACCTCACAGAATGGAACGAACGACCTGTCTCTATTTTTCAGCGGCCAACAAAACTGCAAAGTTTGCGATTTCGAATTCGTACGATTAACCTAGTGAGCCCGTTCGAGTTATTTTTTTTTGTTAATTGCTTGGCATCCTTAATTGTTTTCATCAGCAAGCAATTATAATTGCTTTTTATTTGAAACAACGAATCTAACTTTGCTTTGATTCTCCAACCGATATGAAGTCTCTAACCGCAATATTTTAAATGTTTAACTTTTAATTTTGGTTTTTTAAAATAACCAAAATAACTCCTTTTTAATGTTTTAATTTATGGTAATTCCGATTATTACCCTTTTTTAAATTTCATCCATTTGTAAATGTATGACGTATTATTTAAATAAAGAAAAATTGTGCGACTTGAACTCGAATAAAATGATAAAATGAACTATCAATTAATCAACTCAAAATGTGCGACTTTGAAATCAATTTACTTAAATGTTAAAATTTATTTAACATGTGTATTTTGAAGTCAAATGTCTAAGACACATACCCGAAAATGATACAACGAAAACTGTTTTTAACAATTTGCTTTTATCATCTGAAATTTACCACGTTAAGTCACTCTGATTTTCGCCAATTTGCTAATCACAGTAACTAATTCTTTTACTTCTTGATAGTCTTAATTTTCCTTTTCTTAAAAAAAAAGTCCTATTTTCTCTAATACTTTATCCTATAATTATAAAAATATAAGAATGACTTCCCGAGTGAAATGGGTCGACCTCAGCAAAGATTTTGTCCAGCTAATGCTATTGGACAGATAAGTTTGCTGTGCAATTAAGCTAGCATCCTTTTGATGTAACCGATGATTTTGGGACCTGAAAGTTATTTTATGATTTATATAATATATTTTAATATATTAAAAGAATTAAATTCTTATCCTTTAACTAGGAATAATTCTATCCTTTCCACTTTTTCTTTTTCAATTTTTCTTTTGTTTGGCCACTTCATGCCAAATTCACCAAATTATTTTTCACTTTTTGCGTTTTATTTGTTAACGAAATTATCGTTTCACTTTTTATCAGTTTTCCTTTCTAAACTTTCTTTTAAAACTTGATTTGCTTTTAACTTTAACTTTAATTAACTTTTAATTTATAACTTTCCTTTTTACCTATAATTTGCTAACGGCTACAAATTTGTTATTTTACTGTTTTAATTTTCCAAACTGCTATTCTTATTTGTACTTTCCGTATTTTATTTCTACTCACTTTTTCACTTCGAGCGATCCTCGGCTCGAAAATCCGGCTGCGCCAATTTGTTGTATTTTGTTCTTGGGTGGTCTTCTTTCTGGTTCAGTTGAAATAAAAACTCCTTGCATTAGGATTTTTACTATATCTTCTTTTATTATTTTCCACTCACTTTCCGTGCTAACGCTAACTTTAATTTTAACACTTATTTTAAACTAACTTAACTTTTATTTACAGGCTTAATCGCGACTTGATACGCGATTTTAAGAATAGACGACCGCGTCGTTCTGATAATATTTTTAGACTCTCGTTGGAATTTGTTTCTTGTTTTCTTTTTGGCTTGGTCGACGTACCCGTCGACCGAACCAAAGTGGGTCGCTGTTGGCGCGTGTCGCAATTTCCATTATTTCGCAATATAAAAATTGTAATATTCGCAGAATCAATACGCGGAAGAAAATCGTTCTCAATTTAATTCTTCCGCGTGTGGATTCTGATCGTTGGTTATTTCAAACCAAGCGATTTAATGGTTTGGAAGCTTGCTAATGAAAGCTAGCTTCCACAATCCACTACAATCACCACGCGCTATGGATTCTAGGGTTTGGAAGCTCGCTACTAAATGCCAGCTTCCACAATCCATTCCATGCGAAGTGTTCTGGTTGCTACCTTAGCTTTCGAAGTTCATTAAACCAAAGCTTGACTAAAACAAATGAAACTAAAGCTTCGGGCTTACCAAGCAAAGTGCTGTGGTTGCATTAATGTGAACTTGGCCTTGACTCACTCGCGGAGTATTATTATAAAAACAATAATACTGGCCTTGAAAGTTGTTGCATGTGGGGTGAAGCCTGGAACAAAAGGAATATGAATTAATAGAAATATCAAAATTACTTACCACAATTATAATAGAAAAGGCGAAATCTGAATGTTGATGATGTGCAAGTTACAACCTATCATCGTGAATACCACCGTGCATTGGCCGCTGGATCCGCTAGCGTAGTAATAAACGTCAAAAGCTAAATAAATCTAAAAGAGTTGCCAGGTAGAGTTTCCCATTCATAACTTTCACCACATAAGGCGAAAAGAAGGAAATGTACAGAATAGTGAAAAGGCGGGAAATTGTAAAGGCAACCGACTTCCAAACCATGATCGCCTGGTAGGATGAAGGCGATAATGTATTAGAGTATGGGGTAAAAAGAGCTGGTAGACGAAGAAAACGGGTCAGATAGAGGTCCAACCTCCGGAGGTCAAACAAAGGTCAGTCAGACTTAGGGTCAGTTCGGGGAAGGAAAGAAAGCGTGTAAGATTTTGGCGCCGGAACTGAAATAAATAGTTACCGGTTTTAAAATCAAGGTCAAACCGAACATAGTGGGTGGCACTAAACAGCTTAGAAGAAAATAAATTTCAGTTGTCTAGTGGTTTTTGAAGTAATCTGTCGTGCCGCGCTGAAGATAGATCTGGTCATTGCACAAATATCGTTTGCACATTTGAAACAAATTTTAAAAAAAGAAATAAGATTTTAAAGGTAAAAGTTTAAAGAAACACAAAAACAAAAAAAAAAAAAAACGCCCACCAGGAGCATCGAAGATTTTTTGAGTTATCACCAAATCGGCGAAAAGGGAAATTAAAGGGGCCGGTCTAAATACTCCACAGGCGGCACGACGATAAATTTATATAACCGAAACCGACACAAATTCGAATTTACGCTAAGATCAAGAACTGTAGGAAAGAAAGTAGAAAGCCGATTTGCCCGCGGCTGCAGAACATAATAAGGTCGCCGAATTCCAAAGAATTTCGCCGGGAGCATAAGGCACTATATGAGAATCAAAAACCCAAAAGTCATCGAAAACATCACCGCTATAACTCCGTAACTGAGTTCAAATCATGTATTTTAAAGGAGTTATATCCCGTCATTTCAATCATTGAAGTGATCAGTAATTAATATAAAAAATTAAAATTATTAATTAAGATCATAATTATTAAGATTATAATTATTGAAATTAAGATTTGTAGACACATTAATTTATTTTTGTAGGAATTTAATTTTAGTTTAATTTATTCCGTATATTTGTATAATTTGTCATAATATAATAAGTTTGTTGTACGTGCCAAGGGTCTGGTTTAAAGCGGTCGGAAATAAAACAGAAAAGACCGTGCATAGAAAACGTTCAAATATAACCAAATATCCGAAAGAGCTCTGTTAGGTATTTGTTAGTGTCGTGAGATCCGTAAATTAGAAAGGTTTTGAGTTTAAAGACCGTTGGTATTGTAAATTGAATGTTCGTTTTAAATATCAGTTGAATATAAACAAATATAATTATTCAATATGGAAACCTGAAATTTGAATTTGAGGGTTTGGGAAGAAGGAGGGGATGGTGGTGAGGAAAGCAGAGCATGGGTAAGATGAAGTAGGAGGATTAAGATTTTTTTTTATTGTTACCTCATCGCCCGGCCGAACGGGTCAAGGAACACGCCCGAAACGAGAATGAGCTAGTCGGAGAATTTCGGCTCGAGGACGGAACAGCAGAGGTGAAGGTAACAATAATGGCGCCCAATCGAAAAGCTGCTTCGCGGTTTTTTTTTTGGCAGAGTTTCCCAAGAATGATGGCTTGCACAGGCGAATAAAAGCCAAGTCCAATTGCACATGCAAAGGAAACGTTGCTGACAAACAACCGCGAGCAGAAGCCATAATACAAACGTGGTAGTAACGTCGCTGTTCTTCCTTCGCGGTGTTTCCCGATCCTGATGACTTGGAGTAAGCGCGAGTTGTGTTAGATCCAATAGCACAGATAAGGGAGATGTCGCGAATGAACAACCGCAGACAACCCAAAATAGTAGTGTAGTTTGCTCCTCCGCAAGGTTTCTCAACATTGGTAGCTCAGAATGGCAATGCAAGACAAATCTGAATCGTACCAGAAGAAGGAAACATTGCGGACGAACAAACGCAACAAGAACTAAAAAAAAATATGTTTTTTTTAATGCAATAGATGATTGTTTATTGATGCTGTTTCGCAGTAAATGTTCGAACTGATGACCTAGATGGATATGATAAATCAAATCTAGAAGCATCAGATTGCGAAAAATTTCAGGGTGTCCCAGAAAGGTGAATTAAACATTGACTGGTTGCACCGCGTAAACAGAAAACATCACAAACAAACAAGAGCAAAACCTGCAACTAAAAGAAATTGATTAGACCAAATATTTAGAAACTGAAGTGTGAAGATTACCCATGGAAGCTAGAAACTCCAAAGATTTTTCGTGTAACAACCATCCTCCGCTTGCCAAACCCCAAACGTTATAAAAAATTACCTAAAAAGGAAACACAAATAGAAATACGTAGCTTTACAAAGTCTATGAGTGATGAGAATTTATGTTAATCGTTTTTCTTGTTAACAGATAAACACAAAATATAAATATAAACACAAAATAGCGTTCAAATTGCCAAGGCTGCATTACATATTTATATTTTTTTGGTTATTATTTATATATAAGTATTTTTTTTTGTATTACTGTAGTATTTAAGTATTAATAATTTTTTTTATATAATAGATAGATTTATTTTAATTATACACTTCGTATTTATATTTCGTTTTACAATTTGCATTTACCAATTCATATTATAAATTGTTTTTATCATCTTCTATATTAATTTATCTTGCAATTTACATTTACATTTCATTTATTTCTTCACACATACGAACATTTTTTAAAAAAATTTTTTTGCTGGAGCGCGGTGATCATTACATTAGCAACAAACTTATAGGCTTGTCACACGTCCAGATACGATCACATTGAAAGCTCCATAATTGTCGGTAGTTAACTAATTAGGCTGTAACAACTTAGAAAGAGCCACTTGTGAGGCGGTGGTAGATTTGGTAACAGCTAGAATAGCCAAAAGTTTTAATGCAACGCACACCCATTTCCCAGAAAAGGCAAGTGAATAGGAACAGTAGTTTTGACTTAAACCGCTCATCGCCACAAATAAGTAGCGTAAAACCAGATACACCCAACAATACAGAAAAAATGGCAAATGAAACACCAACTGATGGCGCTACCGGGTCAGATCTACCGTTTTATCGCGATTTGTCAAACACGTTAATAGTGACAGAGAATAGACAAAACGAACCGACTAACAGTTGGAATAGCCAAAGATGAACAGAGCGGGGCGTAGAATCGCATAGGGAAATGCAAGGGGCGGTGCCAAAAAGAAGTAATAAAACCGTAACAATAGCTGATCCGGCCACTGGCCAGGTAACAGGTGAGAATTCTCCAGATGAGTCTGTAGCCAGCATGGTCAATTCAGCATGCGGCAATTTGAGAATGGCTATAGACGAATCGATAGAGAGAAGGATAGCTGAAGGCATTCGTGAGGGTGTGAACGCATTAAAAGTTGAAATCCAACAAATGTGGCGACAGAATCAGGGCGACATCCTGCCAGAAGGACAAAGTGCGTGGCAAAGAGGTTTCAGCAATCAACAAACCGGGTGGACAGCTGATCATCCAGAGAACTACTCCAATCCGATGAGGAAACTGTCTCTGAATGGTAATACAAACCCGAATCATTCGCAAAATGCTTTCTACGCTGGCTCCCACAATCAAAATACTTATAATAGAGGGAATCGTTTTCAAGCGAAACCTCAGCAACCTTCCGCGCAAACCAATACATATCGACCACCGATGAGATCTGATTTCCCAAATCATCGCGATCAAAATAACTACATGCGTGACTGTCCTCCTATTAGAATCGACAAGTGGGGGATAAGCTTTGATGGTAACCCGAAGCATACGACGGTCGACGATTTTATTTATCAGATAGAATATATGCAAGCAGAATACAACTGCCCATGGCCATTGATTTTAAGGGACTTCCATTTGATGTTGACAGGCGAGTGTCGCGAGTGGTATTGGCTATACAAACGAACAAATGAGGTTCCAAGTTGGATGACGTTGAAAGTGGCCTTACAGCGGCAATACCGATCAAACAGAACGGAACACGAAAAGATGAGAGAATTGATGGAGCGGAAACAACAACCCAATGAATCCATAGATGCCTTCTTTCATGCCATCTGGAAATTAAAATCCCAACTAAGCATTCAATTACCGGAAAAGGAGATAATAAAAATAATAAAAGCAAACCTAAAAGAAAATATAAGATGCCATGTCTACCAAATGACAATATTTTCCGTCGAAGAACTGCGGGCAGAATGTCACGACGTAGAGAAAGTTTTTATGAAGCGTGACTATCATCACTACCAAGGTAATCGGTTCCAGAAGCAAGTAAGCGAAATGGTTATGCCCGAAGTCAGCGAAGGTGCATATTATAACCACGAAGTAGAGGAATTTGCTCTGCCTCAGCTGAAAGATGATCCACGCAAACAGCAAGAACAACATGAACCTCGAGTGTGCTGGAATTGCCGCGCACAAGGTCACTTCTTTAAAGAATGTGAGTCAATGGACAGAAAAATATTCTGTTACAAATGCGGCTTACCGAACGTCATTACCCCAAAATGTAGCAACTGTTCGTCGGGAAACCAGAGAAGGCACCTGGTAAAAGCGGGACAACCACGGTTCCAGCCGAATCCCGCGAAATAGTAGATGGAAGGAAATCACCAACAGAAGTAGAAGTAGAGGGTAGAGCTGAAAAATTGGAAGAATATATTAGAAAGAATTAGAAGTAGCAATAACAAAATTAATGAGAATAGATATAAGCCAATTGAAGAAAGAATAGAAAATTATTATAAAGTACGAAATAGAATTTTTGGAGAGAATAATATGTCACGTAAAGTGAAGAAAGCTCGCGAAAGATATGCAGCCAGAAAGGTAGTTAGGAAAGCAGTTATCGATTCCATTCAAGCCAATGTCGAAAAAGACCCAAGAGCATTTGCAGAAGTGAGGCTAAAAGATAAGGTAATGAAGGGCCTATTAGACACAGGAGCGTCGGTAAGCGTATTAGGGAAAGGATGCCGAGAACTCGTGCAAGAACTAGGATTAGAAATTAAACCCTTTTGGTCGTTGGTTAGGACCGCATCCGGACAACCGTTTAGTGTGTTAGGTAAAGTGGAAATGTCAGTAGGATATAAAAATCTAGAAAAGGATATGACGTTCTATTTGTGTCCGTATTTAGAGCAGAATGTGTACTTGGGCATAGATTTCTGGAGAATATTCAAGTTAGCCGAAGAGGTAGTAGGATCGATAAATGAAGTCGAAAGTGGTGTCACAATTGAAAAGCAACGAGATGCAACCGCGCATGAATTAAATGAAGAACAACAACAACAATTAGAATCTGTGTTGAAACAGTTTCTCACATTCGAACAGCATGGTTTAGGTAGAACGAAACTAGAAAAACATAGCATCGAATTGAAAGACGGAGTGGAACCAGTGAAGGAAAGATACTTTCCGATATCACCAGCCGTGCAAGAAATCGTATATGCGGAAATTGATAAAATGTTAGAGTTAGATGTAATCGAGGTTAGTCAAAGTCCGTGGAACAATAGGTTCACTGTAGTCCGAAAGCCGGGAAAGAATCGGTTCTGTTTAGACGCTAGAAAATTAAACGAAGTGACAGTAAAAGATGCGTACCCGTTACAAAATATGGATAGCATTCTCAGTCGCATAGATTACACACACTACATTAGTAGTGTGGATCTGAAGTCGGCTTTCTGGCAAATAGAGCTAGACGAAAGTTCGAAAGCATGTACGGCGTTCACAGTGCCCGGAAGACCATTGTACCAATTTAAAGTCATGCCCTTTGGCCTGTGTAATGCCGCACAAAGATTGTGTAGATTAATGGACAAATTGATTCCTACGCACTTGAAAACAAATGTCTTCGTTTATCTAGACGATTTACTGATTATAGCTCCAGATTTCGAAACTCATCTCCAAATTCTTGAGGAAGTTGCCAGGTGTCTAAAAGAGGCGAAGTTAACGATAGGTTTAAGTAAGTCAAAGTTCTGTTATAAAGAAGTAAAATACCTTGGGTTCATAGTAGGTGGAGGTATGCTGAAAACAGATCCGGAGAAAGTATCCGCGATCCAACAAATACCTGTTCCTCGGTCGATGAGAGACGTACGAAGTGTCCTCGGAACAGCTGGTTGGTATCGTAGATTCATTAATAACTTTGCGTCGATAGCAGCTCCCCTAAGTGATACCTTGAAGAAAAGCAATAAATTTAAAATGACACCTGAAGCAATAACTTCCTTTAACCAACTAAAACGAGCACTGGTAACAGCCCCCGTTTTGCGTCACCCAGACTTCAGTAAACGATTTTATATACAGTGCGACGCGTCTGATATAGGTATAGGAGCGGTTTTATTTCAAGTGGATGATCAAAAGAATGAATATCCTGTGGCGTTTTTTTCGCAAAAACTAAATAAATGACAGAAAAATTACAGCGTTACCGAAAAGGAATGTTTGGCCGCAGTACTCGCAATAAAAAGATTCCGGCCGTATGTCGAACTCATGGCATTCACAGTAGTGACAGATCATGCAAGTTTGAAGTGGTTAATGTCATTAAAAGATCTCACCGGTAGGTTGGCGCGATGGTCATTACAGCTCCAAGCCTTCGATTTTAAAATAGAGCATAGAAAAGGGTCCGAAAACATTGTTGCAGATACACTGTCCAGGTCGGTAGCGCAAATACAACTTAGCTCTGAACCACTATTTGATTTTGAAACAACAGAGTTCGAGTCACCTGAATATTTAGAAATGATCGAACATATAAAACAGAATCAAGAAAAGTTACCAGACATACAAGTGCAAGACGGCTTAATATTCAAACGATCATTATTTGATCGTGGACATGACAAGACAGAAGAACTTAGTTGGAAATTGTGGGTACCAGAACCACTGACGACGACGCTGATAGAAAAGGCCCACATACCACAAACATCCAGTCATGGAGGGGTAGCGAAAACGCTATTTAGGTTGCGTCAGTTCTATTTTTGGCCCAAAATGACAACTCAAGTAAGAGATTACGTAAACAACTGTCGTACGTGCAAAGAATCAAAATCAACAAATAAACAATTAATGCCTGGTATTGGGGCTGAAGTTGTGACAGAGAGACCTTTCCAAAAAATTTATATAGACTTTCTGGGGAAATATCCTAGGTCCAAGAAGGGAAACGCATATATTTTTGTTGTTTTAGATCATTTCTCAAAGTTCACGATGCTCAAAGCGATGCAAGAAGCAAATTCTGCGAAAGCAGTAGAGTTTTTGATACAAGAAGTGTTTTACAAATTTGGCGTACCGGAAGTGATACACTCCGACAATGGCAAACAATTCACATCGAAAACTTTCAATAACATGGTTGAGAATTTTAAAATTACACACTTGAAAACCGCATTCTACGCACCACAATCGAACGCGTCAGAGCGGGTAAATCAATCCTTACTAACAGCTATTAGAGCATATCTGCAGGAAGATCACCGAAATTGGGATCTATATTTACCAGAGATCGAATGCGCGCTACGATCTTCGGTGCATACAGCGACCGGTATGACACCATTTTTTACACTTTTTGGCCACAATATGTTCTTGAGCGGTGCTGACTATAAACTTGCACGCAAATTAAAGTCCTTAGAGGGTCAAGAGATCGATATCCTAAATAGACAGGACCATTTGGCTCTGTTACGCAAGAAAGTCAAAGAGAATCTGCACACAGCATACGTTAAAAGCGCCAGGGTGTATAATAAGCGCAAAAGACACATAAAGTTCATACCAGGTCAGGAGGTGTATAGGAGAAATTTCATCCTCAGTGATTTCAAGCGTAATATTAATGCAAAATTTTGTAAAAGGTGGTTGAAATGCCGCGTAATTAAAGCAATAGTAAACAACATGTACGAATTAGAAACGCTGACTGGAAGACTGAGAGGAAATTTTCATGCTAAGGACATAAAGCAATAATTTACCAGCAATATACAGTGCAATAGTAACATTTAAGACTTACGTGCAATATTCTTGCAAAACAGCAACACCCAAGTGCAACATTGTACCATCCCTGTTGTGCCTTATATTATTCAGTGTTATGTTCATTGTACTGTATGTTCTGGGTGTTAGCTTTAGATAGCCATAGTGCCGGTGTCCGTTCTAATTGCTTTGAGTTGAAACTATGATTGTACCGTACACTCTGATTATGCAACAGTGTCAATCAGTACCTGAAAATAAACAACTTAACAAAGTAAAACAGGTATAACCAAACAAAAAGCTTCCCGTGAATGGCAAGAAACTAGTAGGGAATTTGCCCGGCTAGCTGGTACGGTAGAATCTCAGGGTGTGGGTGGATGCCTACGCTGGGCACCTGCAGAAATCTGTCCATACCAAATCCAAACCACGTGCACACTGCCTTTGTCCTCTGAAGCCAAAGTCTCACGTCCAAACGCAGAGTTTTGTTGCATGTGGGGTGAAGCCTGGAACAAAAGGAATATGAATTAATAGAAATATCAAAATTACTTACCACAATTATAATAGAAAAGGCGAAATCTGAATGTTGATGATGTGCAAGTTACAACCTATCATCGTGAATACCACCGTGCATTGGCCGCTGGATCCGCTAGCGTAGTAATAAACGTCAAAAGCTAAATAAATCTAAAAGAGTTGCCAGGTAGAGTTTCCCATTCATAACTTTCACCACATAAGGCGAAAAGAAGGAAATGTACAGAATAGTGAAAAGGCGAGAAATTGTAAAGGCAACCGACTTCCAAACCATGATCGCCTGGTAGGATGAAGGCGATAATGTATTAGAGTATGGGGTAAAAAGAGCTGGTAGACGAAGAAAACGGGTCAGATAGAGGTCCAACCTCCGGAGGTCAAACAAAGGTCAGTCAGACTTAGGGTCAGTTCGGGGAAGGAAAGAAAGCGTGTAAGATTTTGGCGCCGGAACTGAAATAAATAGTTACCGGTTTTAAAATCAAGGTCAAACCGAACATAGTGGGTGGCACTAAACAGCTTAGAAGAAAATAAAATTCAGTTGTCTAGTGGTTTTTGAAGTAATCTGTCGTGCCGCGCTGAAGATAGATCTGGTCATTGCACAAATATCGTTTGCACATTTGAAACAAATTTTAAAAAAAGAAATAAGATTTTAAAGGTAAAAGTTTAAAGAAACACAAAAACAAAAAAAAAAAAAAAAAACGCCCACCAGGAGCATCGAAGATTTTTTGAGTTATCACCAAATCGGCGAAAAGGGAAATTAAAGGGGCCGGTCTAAATACTCCACAGGCGGCACGACGATAAATTTATATAACCGAAACCGACACAAATTCGAATTTACGCTAAGATCAAGAACTGTAGGAAAGAAAGTAGAAAGCCGATTTGCCCGCGGCTGCAGAACATAATAAGGTCGCCGAATTCCAAAGAATTTCGCCGGGAGCATAAGGCACTATATGAGAATCAAAAACCCAAAAGTCATCGAAAACATCACCGCTATAACTCCGTAACTGAGTTCAAATCATGTATTTTAAAGGAGTTATATCCCGTCATTTCAATCATTGAAGTGATCAGTAATTAATATAAAAAATTAAAATTATTAATTAAGATCATAATTATTAAGATTATAATTATTGAAATTAAGATTTGTAGACACATTAATTTATTTTTGTAGGAATTTAATTTTAGTTTAATTTATTCCGTATATTTGTATAATTTGTCATAATATAATAAGTTTGTTGTACGTGCCAAGGGTCTGGTTTAAAGCGGTCGGAAATAAAACAGAAAAGAGCGTGCATAGAAAACGTTCAAATATAACCAAATATCCGAAAGAGCTCTGTTAGGTATTTGTTAGTGTCGTGAGATCCGTAAATTAGAAAGGTTTTGAGTTTAAAGACCGTTGGTATTGTAAATTGAATGTTCGTTTTAAATATCAGTTGAATATAAACAAATATAATTATTCAATATGGAAACCTGAAATTTGAATTTGAGGGTTTGGGAAGAAGGAGGGGATGGTGGTGAGGAAAGCAGAGCATGGGTAAGATGAAGTAGGAGGATTAAGATTTTTTTTTATTGTTACCTCATCGCCCGGCCGAACGGGTCAAGGAACACGCCCGAAACGAGAATGAGCTAGTCGGAGAATTTCGGCTCGAGGACGGAACAGCAGAGGTGAAGGTAACAAAGTTCCTATTTCCCGGAACTGGAAATTGCGATCGCGACATACAACATGACTCATGAGCGATTTTTATTTTTTCATCTTAGTTCAAAAAAATACATATCGCTCACGTTCAAAATAATTTCGATCTTCCAACAAAACTATCACTTGGGATGAAAAAAATTCTTATCTTCAAGTATTTCGATCCCTCAAGTTCAAAACATTACGTTTGTTGACGAATAGCGATCGTAGAAGATGAGAAAACTTCGGGTTTCGTGCCAAAACGATCTTCGGTGATGAAAAAAACGCTGAAGAATCGATCTTTGAAGATGAAAATAATTTCGACGCAGGGATCGAAAAAAGCAGCGCAGCAGAGTTGAACAGCATGGGTTTTGTTGGTGTTTGGATGGTTGTGTTTCGTATGAATATGTTTTTGTTGGATTTGGTATACAATGAATTGAAATTACTTTTGCAAGGTGTGGAGTGTGAGAGAAAGTTGTACTTAAGTAAATACGTAAAATATTAATGTGTAAAAATATTAATAAGTTAATTGGTTTTTTTTAATTAGTAATTCTAATATGTTTTATACATATTCCTATTACAAATTTTTATTATGAATTATGTATGTATTAAGTAATGTATTAGAAAAACATTAATTGGGAGTATTTGCTCTCAGATTGAAAGCACAGATTGTGCCATGTTAAATTCGTCAATTTTATTAACCGGCGGACATTTAAAACATGAATTCTTCTTCACTTCTTCCTTAATAAAATTTGTTACCTGTTGGCCTCTAATAATCAATCCTTTTTCATCCCAAAAGTAATTAGTTTCAAGGCCGATATACAAATTCGCCTTCCATTCATACAGGTACATATGTATGTATTCAAATGCCTACCTGCAAAATTTATTGCATATATTCGAAAGGGTTGAGGAGTAAATTTTTGCACTTGCTTTACGTTTTTTATGCAGGACATGGTCCAAAAAAATGTAAAGATATTCATATGTATATTGGGATAGATTGAGAGAAAGCTAATATTCTTTGAGAAAATTTTCCTCACACACCACACCATGCAAAATTAATTTTTAATCATCATGTACCAAATCCAACAAAAACATATTCATACGAAACACAAACAAAACTTCATTTTCAAGCAATTGTCTCTGCCGCGAAGCGAACCATCCAAACACCAACAAAACCCATGCTGTTCAACTCTGCTGCGCTGCTTTTTTCGATCCTGCTTCGAAATTATTTTCATCTTCAAAGATCGATTCTTTGCCTGCGCAGCGTTTTTTTCATCACCGAAGATCGTTTTGGTACGAAAGCCGAAGTTTTCTCATCTTCTGCGATCGCTATTCGTCAACAAACGAAATGTTTTGAACTTGAGGGATCGAAATACTTGAAGATAAGATGTTTTTTCATCCCAAGTGATAGTTTTGTTGGAAGATCGAAATTATTTTGAACGTGAGCGATATGTATTTTTTTGAACAAAGATGAAAAAAGATATTTATCAGTGAAGATGGAAATATTGTTATCTTCAGTGAGGGATATAAATTGAGCGATATAAAAAAGAAACGTTTTCCGAACCCTGGTTTTTACCCTGAAATTAGATTAGTTTCCTTTAAAGTAAACTATACTAATTAAGTAATGTAATAAGTACGTAATTTGTTTCCAAGTTCAATCAAAGTAAATTCATCGAAAATGTTTGCTTTTCTCACTCTATTGGTCTCTATCTCGTTCTTTTTAATGAAGATATCATTTCGTCATTTAATATGACTGTATTTTCGGTAGAATTTTTGATTACACAATTAAATTTTATTAAAGTGGTTTTTATTAAAGGAAATTAGCACCAACATAATAACGTAATTATTGATGAATAAGTTATAATAGAATGTATGTAAATGTATCATATTGTATCGTGTACCATATTGTTTTTAAATATTACTTATATTTTAAATATTACTTAGTTATTAATATTGATATACACTCAATTCGTAATCAATAAACATTTAATATTGGAGGGTTTTAATGGATACTTTTTGTAGTTTCTCATAAATGATTCTTTGTTTTTTTTAATTTTTCTTTTCTTAATTCTTTTGCTGCCTTATTTTCAATATGCAATTAAAAGTTCCAATTGCAAGTTATTAACGATCTCTAATTTTAAAGACCTTTTTTCCAGTATCTTTACTGACTGCTCACAATTTCCAAATAAAATAAATCATAATCGCGTTCTCTGTGTTCTTGCTGACTGTGATTCTGTGTAATAAAACAATAACTGTCCCAAACCAAGGAAGGAAAACAATAATTCATATGTATGTTCTGTGTTCTCTACGGGTTCGCTGTACGATGTGTCATGTAGATCGGAAATACGAGAACCATAAAGTGTCAGATTCGTCAACATCCGCTGAGCTGAACGGTGCCAGTTTTCAACATAAGGGTAATCACACGGGGAGACCGACAATGAAGTAGCAATCAACGTGAAAGGAAAAAAAACCCCAGATTCTTTACAATTGCCGCCCAAAGACTACAAGACTGGAAACTCCTCTTATTTCGTGATAGAGCTCAAAAAAATGTCCGTCCGCGTGTTCACATACAGTGTATGTGAATTTTATGGTGAAATTGTCGACTTGTTACAAGCTAAAACAGGCTATCACAAAGCATGATATCTGAAAAGGTAAACCGTTTTCTTTGTTACCACACCACCACAAAATGATGGGGTGAGTTAGTAGCAGGGATACCAATGACACAACTTTATTACTAATTATTTTTTGGTTTTAAAGTAAACATTAATAGAAAAACTACTTTCCATTTATAAGTCCTCGAGGTTTTGACGATTTCTAAACTGTGTGGAAATATTAAAAAGTAATGTAAACTTGTTTATTTTTGTAATTTTTCATTTCTCTTTTATTTAAATTAATATGTGTTAACACAAATAAATTTACAATTCATTTATTTAAATTATAATTAATTAAACATAAACGAATTCTCAATTCATGCATTTAAAATTAAATTCATTTAAATTAAAGACCAAAAGAACTAAAATCGCAATTTAGTAAATATTAAACTAAATCACAGATCAATATTCAACAAAACATGTTGAATACGTTGGCATCTCTTTCGGCTAAAAATACGCGTGGTAGGTTAAAAACAGCTGACTAAATTTGTGAAATGAGTAATTTATATGAATTTTAACTTCGTTTTACTTACAAAATATTCAATATTGTGCAACTGTAAGACTGAACTGTACTGGTTTCATGTACATTTCTAGAAGCGTGCGTTGCTTTTCAAACTGGCTCCTTGGTCTTTTTTACGTATTTGGAAAATCATATTTCTGGCTTCTTGCTGTGAAGAAGAAAAAGAGTTGCATTCCTCTCTCAAAATATTTTGTAAACAAATTCCCGGACTGTCAAAATTCGTTCCCGAACTGTCAAAATTACTTGCGTTTTGTTTTTGTAATCTACAACACCCAAGCCTGATTTCACCAACACATTCAAAGCGAAAAAAGAGTTTCCAGTCTTGTAGTCTTTGCTAACGCCGTGCTGATCGTTATAGAAGCACCTAGTGGCCGTTTTAACAACCGTTTTAACAAGCTCCCGTTCACAATTTGATATGAAACTTTCACAATGTTTGGTTTTTTCTTGTTTTAAACAATTTCTGTATGTGGGATTCTATGTTTATTTTCTTGATAATATTTTGTTAATTGTTAGCGACGCTTTTTTTTTTTTTTTTTTTTTTTTTTGATGACCACGATGATATTACGAAGCCAATTATCTTTTCAAAATTCACTCTTCACCGCTATTATAAGAACCACCCGAGATTTGTTAAAGTACCTGTGCTCGCGTCAAGAATCAAAAACCAACAGAAGAACAATTCTTCTCGTCGCCGACCTACATCAACTGCAGCGAACATAACACGCGGTCTCGTTATTATCGCCGTCTCTCTCACTACGAATGCTAAGCGAAGCGGGTCCCGTAATATGGCATGATACAGCCTACATTTGCACACGACACTAAGTTGCTCTCGCGTCGAGTTCGAAAGTTAGTTAACTCGAGGTGGTGGTGTTCACCAAGTCGCCGGTTTGGGAGAAACCGACCTCACAAACAAAATATCTAACTGAAACTAAAAAGTATAGAATAAATTGAAATTGCAGTTAGTAAGTTCGAGTGGTTGTTAAACAGCGTATCTGTAAATAATTGGCATTCATTTATTCATTCATTGCACCAAGTTGGTATCTCAAATCAAAGGATGTTGACAAAGGTGTATAACATAAAATTGGTACATATTCCGGGGTGCGAGTCTGGGGAGTTTCTCAAAAAATTCCGAGAATGGGGCGCGAGTCTGGTGAGCTTCTGAACTAAAACGTCATCAATTATCGAGTTTTCACAAACACTACCATACAAAAACACAACCACCAACATACGATTTGACAATCAGAGTTGCACTTTTTAGAAGTTTCCATCTCATTATTTCTGATCTCAATGATCGAACCTCCGAGCCTCGATCACGGCGGAAAAGTGAAGAATTCTCTCAGAAATTTTCAAACAGCGACAAATACATTGAACTCGTATTCAATGTTCACCTTGTAATATAACTCTTATGCCTTGAACACAAATGGACGAACAAAACACTAAACACAAAACAACGGTTAAATTTACACAGGCTCTTATGGGATTCAAGAAAAAAATTAGTTATCTACGAACATTTGTGTTTTGATAAAGAAACGCATGTCCGTGAGATAGCTCTATTTCTATTTTGACAGCTTTTGTGCACAAGCTCTTCTTCTGCTTCTGTATATATTCAAATTGTTTACACAAGAGAATTGACAGATTTTGTTTTTTGTGCGTGAGGCCCAATTGTGTGCGTGTTCTAAGCAAAAGATACAAAGACAAATGTGTTTAGTGTTTTGTGCTTCCAATTGTGTTCTAGGCATTACTGTGGTACCTAAATAACTGCGTCCTGTGTTGCGTGGCTGTCAAAAGGAAATTGGAGCACGCAGTCTTTTGGAAATGGCTGAAATAGGCAACGCACTGACGGAGAGTACTACGAATTTCCAATTTTGGTATGCGCTACGAAGATATGCGTTGGCGGCAGATGTTAAAAAATGTTCATGTGCGTGTGAATGTTTAAAAACTTTTTGTCAGAACATATGTTGACGCAACGCTGGTATTTTGGTTTAGCGCAGCATCGTTTTTAAGACGCAGTTATCAACGCAACGCAAGACGCACTAATTTAGGTACCACAGTTATGCTATGTTTACACCGACCCCAAATGCGCATTTGTAATCACTCATTTAAAAAGTGTTTACACCGCCTTGTTTGCATTTCGTTTGACATTGATCAGACCAAATTTATGTTTTTTGTTTGCTTGATTTTTTTTACAATTGTTTTTTGACAGCTAATTGACATTATTTCCCTTGTTTTGTTTTGGGATTTTATTTTTCCCTACGACAGGCTGATTCGAAATATTATTTTACAACTCGTTTGGATCTCATTTCGGCAAAATGAGATGATTTCGATAATGCCAATTCTTGCTTGCCAATTTCTGCAGACCGGGAAATGCTTCTGTTTCTCTGGTATATGGCAAATACAGACACATATAGAGCAGTAGGCAATCTTTTCGGTGTGTCAAAAACTTGCGCATGGAGCATTGTAAGTAAAGTCTGCGGATTTTTAATATCAATTGGACACACCTATGTGAAATGGAGTCCTGACCTGGAGAGTGTACAGCACGAATTTGAAATGAAAGCTGGTATACCAGGTATCATTGGGGCTATCGACTGCTCGGATATTTGTATAAAACCACCGAACACAAATAAGGAAGATTACTATAATAGAAAGAAATTCTATTCCATTAAAATGCAGGCAGTTGTAGATGCCAGCACTCGTTTTTCGGATATTTACATTGGTGAACCTGGCTCACTCCATGACAGCAGAGTACTACGAAGATCACCACTATTTCGCAAACTACACGACGACATCAATTTTTTGGAAAATAGGTATGATTGTGCTCTATTAATTAATGATATTAAAAACAATTTTTTTCCTTTAGTACGTATTTTATAATAGGGGATTCTGCATATCCCTGTTTAGATTGGCTGGTCCCGCCGTATAAGGACAATGGAGGCTTGACTCAGCAGGAAAAAAATTTCAATTACTTGCACTCCAAAACACGGATTGTGGTGGAGCACTCCTTTGGTTTAATGAAGTCACGATTCAGGCGAATAAAGTTTTTTACCGAGCACCACAATGTTGGCTTAGTTGTAAATCTGACAACCGCTGCATGCATTCTTCACAATATCTGTATAGATAATTCAGACAACCTCAGCCTTGAAAACATTGAACCAAATGAAAATTTTGATCCAAATTATGAATTGCAGTCAGAACACCGCCGCATCTCTAACAGGCGACAAGAACTTCTCAATGAATTAATTAACAGAAATATAATATGATTTTTTTAATTTATTTACATATATGTATAATATATATGTATATTATATATATTAATTTATTTACATATATCTACATATTTATTCTTGACGTTCAATAAATTGTGCGATCAAAGCCATTTTCTCGTTATGCCGATGCTGCTTATTGTTTTCTTTCTCGGCGGCTAAATTTAGCTTCTTTTCGAAGTATTTTTTTTTTGTTTCCAATTTTCCCTCTAAGTATTTTTCATAACACAACCTTTTTGGGTTTTTTGACGCATTGTCTTTTTCATCTCCTTCGTTGAAGCGTTTTCCTTTCTTGGATGTCGAAGGTGCGCAAGACAGTGGCTGGACTGGAGATCCCGACAGTGCAAGGCAATGGGTATTCGATATTATTGGCCTATTGCCAAATAGCTCGTCAAGCTGCTCACCAAAAGGAATATGCGCGCAACCAGCGCCGGTCTTCGAGGCGCTGTCCTTCGCCTGTTTATATGCTCTTGTCAGCGTCTTCATTTTCGCTGTCAGCATATCAACAGTTGTCGTTTCTGTCTACAAACGTATAACGAAAACAATAACCCAACGAAAACAATAAAGTTATGAGAAACTACCAAAATAGAACGGCTGAGCAGGTCCTCAAGCACATTTGCCATGGCAAACTTCTTCTTCCGCGGATGCTCGAACTCATCTTTACGTTGGGAATAGGCGTCCAGGAATGTGATGGTCTCGTTGTGAGTCCATTTACGTCGACTAGTTATGGTATTAACTATTAGACATATTTAATTTTAATCGTATTTAATAGCTTACCTGAGCACACTTTTGTTCGTGTTGTTATCTGCCATTTCTTGTTTGGTTTATTGTAACTACAGCTGTTCGATCCATAACTTGACAGCAATTTCTTTTACTTGCAATCGGAAATCTTTTACTTGCACACATGGTTGCATGGGAAATTTCAGGGAAATTTCGGGGAAGTTTTTGAGCGCTATTGGAGTATTTTTTTTGAGTTGTTCCCGATAGCTACACTAGCTTTCTATCGAGGACTAATCGCAGTTGTTGTTTTGTGTATAAACAAGCTGTGCTGCCCCTGATGGCTTATGAATAAAACACGGCTATTTCTGGCTTTTGGGCGTAATGAGCCATTTAGCGTCGGTGTAAACGTGGTATTATGCTGTAAACACAACACAATTTCGCACACGACTGCGGCCGGAACGAACTGTCAAAATAACATAGGGTCTTATGGGAAACCAAAAAAAAAATAGATGACTGCTCTGCAGTCGTCAACGACTGCGAAAATTCTATAAATTTTTACAGAAATTTCGCAATCGTTAGCGAATTTTGACAGTTCGTTTGATTTAGCATTGTTTACACCTCAGTGGCACAGTTAACAACTTAGTGAACTTTTCTTGCGTGAGTCTTTACCTGTAATGTTTTGTTAATATTTATTAATTGTACTAATAGTATTGTATAATTATAATATATAAATATAATATATTTATTAGAATATATTGCACATAATTTAATTTGGTTCGATTGAAATATGGATGACCAGTTAATCGAGGAGGTATACCACTTTTGTCATAAAACAAATTAGCATCCCGATTTTGTGGGCCTAAGCTAAAACTTGAACATTACATCCTTGCGTCAAATACCTAAAATTTTTAAACAGTTGAATCTTTTGTGGGAGTTTAAAACATAAACTTGCTTACAAAATAGTAAGAGACAATCGTATTTCCGACATAATTGCTTTTCTTTTTGAATATCGTTGCAGCCTATTGTGCAGAAATTGTGTTGTGTTTACCGCATTAGTGTTTTAAATTATTTCCACCACGGAGACGCTTGGATACTTTCGCATATCACGTTGCGTTACGTCTCGACTAAACGTTGCTGGATTGATTTAGCTGTGTGGTTTTCCACATCTCTAACCATAACATTACACATTTTTAACACTACCAGATTATAATTTTTAAAGTGACTATTGATGAGCTCTACAACAAAATTTATATAAGGTATAAAATTTATTTAATTTTTTTGTGATATGGGAACGAATCTCCTTTATCTTTATTCAATGTATGCCGTGATGGAACAAATCTACTTTATCCCAAGAGCCCAAATTTTTTTTGTTCCATGTACTTAAAATTTCGTGAAAATACGAGAGGAAAAAAACTTTCTTCCGTTAGTTTTAAGGGGGTCTGAAGTTGGGATACCTTCAGCAAAACATTCTTATATCCTGGCGAGACACATCATATATCCTGATAACTCACCTAATCAACCGCTCTGTGAATGGGTTAAGCGGTTTGTTTGGTTTTTAAGCTAAAAGTTAATAGAAAAATTACTTTGCATTTAATGTAAATCAACAATAACAACACAGGCATTTACACACAAGTAGTGATTCTTCTCGCTGAACAATGAGTTGTTACTAATTACCACAATAACCAGCTCGGTGTGAAGACCTCTATTATACTCTGGCTCTGTGGTTTTTTAAACAGCTTTTAAATATTTTATACATTTATATTATTATTATTTACTGGTTTTTAGGAGTACATACAGTCTTGGATTCAATTTTTGGAGTTTTAACTGAACTTGCTGGTCTATATACATACATGCGAGTAGATACATATGTACATTGGAATGCTCCTTGTTAACACTGAATACTAAAAATGATATATAGACTGAGTTTTTGCTTGGATGCCTCTAAGTACATTGTTCGGCTTACAAAGAAAGGAAAAATTTCAAGTACTTCAGCAAATAAAACACCGAAATTAATTATATTCATTGCGATATTTCTGAATTTATTAAAATGGAGCTTTCAGGTAAGAATCTTTTAATGGAATTTTGTGTAATTTCATTTATATGTATTATTTGAATTGTGTTATAGTCTGTTCACGTAAAGCGGGTTGGTTTAGGTTTTCGGTTTGGAGCCAAACCGAATCACAAACCCAGGTTTGTTTCATTGAAATGGTTGCGAATTAATCATAAATCTGTTTTGATTTCTGGGTTTATGAGTCCACATCCTGTAACGAAGTTAACCGGTCCTCTGGATTTGTACGGGGGTTAGCTCGGCGGCTAGCCGGCCGAAATTTCTACATTCTGAGATTTTTCTAACAATAAAACTTTATTTACAGATATTAAACGTGTTACACTTGTTATTATTCATATGCTGTGAGATCTTATGATAAGATACGCCGATGAGCGAAGAGTCAGACTATGCCGAATATTTTTATTTTATTTATTTTCATTTCCTGATGCAACCTTGTAGGATGCAATCTTATAATTATAGTATAGGACTGAAAATTGAATTTTAAATTTGTATAATTTATTAAAGAAATAAGGGATGAAGGATGTAAACAGTTGAGTCAGTAATAGTTTCTGGGAAATGAGTAAAGTAGTTTAGTTTTGTCAAGCAAAACAGTAAAAATAAAACTGTTTATTACCGCAATAGCTTGTGCGTATTTAACTTTTAATTGCACATAGACTTCACATACGAAGCATTATATATTTTTAGCGTTTTGAATACAATGTCCTAAATAATTGCTTCCTCAATAGCTTTCGTTTTCGTGGTTTCCTTTTATTAAGGATACTATCTTATTCTTTAATCTACGCCTTTTATGCAGAGCCTGAAAATAACTTATTCCAATGAAATCCCTCATAATAGTTAGACTTTTTACTTTTATTTTGACAATAAAAGTTAAAAGTTTTTCTCATAACTTTTATTTTGAAAATAAAAGTTAGAAGTTTAACTCTTATTTTAAAAGTCATCAATAAAAGTTTTTCTGGTGACTTTTTTGAAATAAGAGTTATTTTAAGAGTTATTTTGAAGCAGTGTGGAGAAGCATCAATCTGTGGTTGGTTTGGAATAAGTTGGTTTGTTTTGTTTCTTGGAATGCAATGCCTCTACCTGACGCCAATAAATCGTACAATAGATGCACTCATAGGCGAAAAAACTATCATCCCATTTGAGATGCAGAATTAGAGCCACAAAATAATAAAATATTATCTTACAAATACGAATAATTCATAGTTTCGAGCAGAATGGTGAAAACCGTATCAAAATCGATACACCCGTCTAAGAGTTAACTAACTTTCAATTGACATGTGACTAATTCGACTTTGATACAAATAATAGATTTTCTATCTAAATACAGTACAACTTCGAAGTCAGGACATGCGATAGTCCGGTCACTCCAATAATTCGGACGCCTCTATGTTTCGGACAATTTAAAATTTTTACCTCTACAATCCGGACAATTTTTTTATGCAAGAATAAGTGTTAAAATTCGGGCGTTTCCCGTCTTTTACTCGCATGTTTTGTTATTCATACTTTGATTTACATTTTGCACTGTCATTGCTTCAGTTTCAGTTCATTCGCAAGCGTGTTGCGTGTTGTTCATCTTTCCGATGAAGAAATAATCGAAAGAAATGAATCCGTCAGTGCTGCTTACGGACTATGAAGACGACTTTGTAGTAATGGATGCAAAAACAAAGATCTCTAATGCTGCTGCAAAGAAATCATTTTCAGTTTGCGTTCAGTGGGCTGAGGAGAATAATTTAGATATGCAGGATATTCTATTAAAGAGACTAGAGCAAAAAGCACAAGTCAACTATCTCAACAAAGTTAGTCAGCACAAAATAACTTCATTTTTTAATAAATCATAGTATGTATGTACATGTACATATGTATTTAATTCACTTAGATTACATATTTTAATAATTTAATATAATAAATAATAAAATATAATTTATTGTTTTTTAATAAATCATATGTACACACAATTTAATTCACTTAGATTACATATTTCAATCTTTTCACCTCTATAGTCCGGAAAACTCGTTAATCCGACCGGCCCTAAAACTATATGTGTCCGGATTGTCGAAGTTGTACTGTAATTGCGTCTGCATTTATGCTTTAATTCTTTATAACTGTTTAACGAAAACAATCAACAATAACAACACAGTCATTCACAAACAAGCGGATCGATGAGTTGTTGTTGCTGTTTCAAAGCATTGTCGCCGCTGTATTCTACCTGCTGCCGATAAGGGCTACGGTCGGGGTAATGCTAGATACACACACACTGCGATCAAGGAATAAACAACAAATCTCAGCGGCACACAGTTAGAGTATATATACAGGGTGCTTCGCATAAGAGGGGACAGAAGACTAGGACGTGTAGGTTGGGTCGAGACAAGAAAAAATAGTATGGGAGGGGGGATCCATTTCCCCCCGTTCAGACGGTAGGGGCCATTTTATAAAAATTCGACTTAACATCGAAAAAAAAAATATGAAATATGGTTTAATCTAGATAACTTTTGCTTGCTGATTTTCAAAGCCAAATGTCCGCTTCTTAATATTCTTTTCAAATTACGTTCCTATGTCAACCCGTTTTTGAGAAAATTAATGTCAAAATTAAAATTTAGAAAAAAATTCCGAAAAAAATTGTTACAAAAAAAAATATTAAAAAGTAATGGTTTGATCTAGATAACTTTTGCTTGCTGATTTTCAAAGCCAAATATACGCTTCTTAATATCCTTTTTAAATTAGGTTCCTTAGTTTAACCAGTTTTGAGAAAATTAATATCAAAGTTAAAATTTAGAAAAAAATTTTTGGTTGCAATTTTTTTTTTAAAATGACGGTATAAAAATTTTTCCGACCATAAAATTCTCTAATCAATTCTAGAGGGAATGCTTCAAACCGCAAGGATCTATGTTTTGTAGTTTCCGAGAAAAGTGAAAATTACGATCTAAACTCCTTCCCCAGAGCTTCTTTCATATTTTTGCACCAGTAATAAAACACAAATAGCCAAAAATTGGTATTTGAAAGGAAAGTATACTTCGTAATTTTTACTTTTCTCAGGAACTACAAAACATAGATCCTTGCGGTTTGAAGCATTCCCTCTAGAAGCAAGCAAAAGTTATCTAGATCAAACCGTTATTTTTTAGTATTTTTTTTTCGATGTTACGTCGAATTTTTATAAAATAGCCCCTCCCGTCTAAACGAGGAGAATCTGACCCCCCCCCCCCGAACGATTTTTTTCTTGTCTCGACCCAACCTACACGTCCTAGTCTTCTATCCCCTCTTATGCGAAACACCCTGTATATATCTTTGATGCAAAATTTTATTATATATAGCAAGTACTAACAAAATGTTCTGAAATAAACATATGCATGTGTACATACATTTGCCGAAAACCTACTATAGTGTCATTACAAAACAATTAATGTATTGTGCTCTGTATTTTAAAAACATAATATTACTTATTAATTATTAGCTAATCTAAAACTAACTATTTTCACTCTCAAGTAGCTTATTCCAAACCTAACCACAGATTCATGCTTCTCCACACTTCTTCAAAATAACTCTTAAAATAACCCTTATTTCAAAGAAGTCAGCAGAAAAACTCATCAGAAAAACTTTTATCGATGACTTTTAAAATAAAAGTCATACCCATAACTTTTAAAGACTTTTAAAAATAAAAGTCATTGAAAAAACTTTTTCGAAAAATAAAAGTCTTCAATAAGAGTTATGGGTATGACTTTTATATTTAAAAGTCATTGATAAGAGTTATCCACATGACTTTTTTGATAAAAGTCATAAAAGTTTCAAGGTCCTCTTTTATGTGTTTAGGAACGTCTACGTCGTATAACATTTATGTACAACAGTTTCCAGTTATAGAATACATTGGTGTTTCTGCTCTTATCCTGACTTATGTTAATATAAATATATTATACATATCGGAAGTAACCGTACTAATATTTTTGGTCGTTCCCACACGCTCTTTAAATGAAATCTCAGAAGTCACTTGCTACGGGCAGATGACCGGGTCGGCAACCGCACCTTCAAGACTATCATCAAATTCTTGCAGTCCACAGATCCATGTAAAATTTACTTTTTAAAGTCTAAGACTATAAATATTTGTATAAACGGAAATTGAACTGACAAAATTTCTATTAATTTAAAGAATTTATTTAGAATTTATTAGAATCATTATTAGAATCATTATCAATTTGGTCGAATTGGAGTCGGATAGGGAATTAACGTAATAATGGGTATTGAGGTTGCCTGGACGCAAAGGCGTCCTGGCGTCGTTGGTTATTTTTTTATTTCTGGTCCTTGTCTTTGTGGTCCTTCGACTGAGTGACAAAGCAACCCATCCTACTACATGTCCGTCTGAACCAATGTTTCGGCTTGACTCGATTAATTGTGTGCTTGAGTTGCAAGGTTATTCGAAGTTTCGCAGTGCCAGCAAGGCTATCTGGGGATTCGCAATGCGTGTGAGGCTAGTGTAAACTAGGTTTGGTCCCCGTCCATTTTTTAGACCAATAGTTCGTTCGAGTGGCAAGGCTATCCAAGGATTTGCAGTTCCAGCAAGGCCGTCCGGAGATTCGCAATGGTTTTTATTCCAGAGGACATTTAGATATCGCGTGTAAACTAGGTTTGATTCGATAAATTTTTCGACCATGTGGCGACCAGGCTACACCTACCTTGTCTCTGTGGCCCTTCGACTGAGTGACAAAGCAACCCGTCCTACTACCTGTCCGTCTGAACAAATGTTGTTTCGGCTTGACTCGATTAATTGTGTGCTTGAGTTGCAAGGCTATACGAAGATTCGCAGTGCCAGCAAGGCTACCCGGAGTTTCGCAATGCTTTTTACTCCAAAGGACAATTAGATTTCGCGTGTAGAATCAATTTTTAGATCTCACGAAGTCTGTGTACATATTCACGTCAAAATTGTGACCGAACATTTTTTTTCGGAATTTTTTTTTCAAATTTTCGCTTTCACATTAATTTTCTCAAAAACTGTTTGACATAGGAACCTAATTTAAAAAGGATATTAAGAAGCGGATATTTGGTTTTGAAATTTGGCAAAAGTTATCTAGGCCAAACCATTATTTTTTAACATTTTTTTTTCGATGTTAAGTCGAATTTTTTTAAAATGGCCTCTCCCGTCTAAACGGGGGGAAATTGACCCCTCCTCTCATATGATTTTTTTCTTGTCTCGACCCAACCTACACGTCCTAGTCTTCTGTCCCCTCTTATGCGAAACACCCTGTATAAGAGTGGACAAAAGTTAATAAAACAAGCAATCACTTTACCATATTAGAAGAATTTCTGGAATTTTTAAATATAACATGGAACATTTTGCGCACCCGTAAAATGTAGCAATGCACCCGAGTCAGCCCAAAGTAAGGATTTTATAGAATTGAGCACAAACGGGAGAAGAGCATTCGGAGCCAACAAACGCATATGCTACAATTGTCTGAGAGTTGCACTTGTTTAAAGAAATTGTCACTAAAAAAAAATCCATGTATCTGTGGAAGGTGACATCATGGTTTACCCCACGAAGAAGGCGATAGAACATTGAATACACTGCAGACAGACACAAATGTGATTGTAAATTTGAATGCCTTGCTGAAAATGAGTCAGCCAGTCTTTTGCCAGTGTTGTGCACACCAGCCCTAAAATACTTCGCCTACCTGTATCGAGTTGGAGCCGGTTAGACTCCTTTAACAACTAAGAGTCATGTCTTTATACCCTACACCTTAAGGTAAGGGTATATTCACTTTGTCACGAAATGTGTAACGCATAGAAATAGAGACGATATATATAGAAAAGTATTCTTGATCAGCATCACCTCCTGAGTCGCTTTAGCAATGTCCGTCCGTTTGTCTGTCTTTCGAAATCACGATCACAGGTGCTGACCCCAACAACAATTTCAAAAATGGGTGAGGACTTCCGATTCCGGTCTTATAGCCGTTTGAAATTCTAAAATAGCAGATATCGGGTTGATATGGGTTCCGTTCTAAAGGTAGTTAGAGTATCCCCCAACAACGGTAGTTAGACCCCAACTACAAAGGTAGTTAGACGCCAACAACAATTTCAAAAAGGGGTGAGGACTTCCGGTTCCGGTCTTATAGCCGTTTGAAATGCTAAACTATAGCAGATATCGGGTTGATATGGGTTCCGTTCTAAAGGTTGTTGCGGCGCGATCCGGTGAGGTCCAATTTTGTCGATGTGCCTGTGGCGGCATAGGCGTTGCCCGGCATGTAGGTTCGTTGGCTCCCTCCCCGTGCTAACGTAATGTGTTTGGTTAACTTACTATAGACTGGCGTAGTGGCAGTGGACGCGTTAGTGCTCGCTTGGGTTATCCCTCGGTGAACGAATCGCCGAGAGTGGCCCCTGCCATCCTTGGGCACCCTTCCCCCCCAAGAGAGATGAGAAAAAATTATTTAAGTTTATAATGTACAGCGGAATGTCTTAAGTTAATCTAGGCTACAATATACAAAATTTGATATAATTATACGACGAAATGCACGCAATCGTCTGGTTGAACAGCGATGTGGGCAGACTCGATGATCGCTTAATTCCCGGCTTGGATGTTTTTTCTGGTCTTTGGATTTTTCAGTACTTGGCTCAACCTCCCACGAGGACCGCTGCCGGAAGAAGGACGATCCCATCCCCACCACCAAGCCAGCTTAATTTGACAGTTCATTTTGACGGCTCGTGATTATTTTTGCTGTCACTCGTGGTTGGCCATACTGGCCATTAGATGGCGGTAGTTGTGGGCTTGCCACCTGTCCGTAACAAGGTAGTTAGAGTATCTACAGTTTATGTATTATGATATTTTACTGAAAACTTTATAGTTTTCGAGAAAAACGGCTCTGATATCCAAGTAGTGTAAAACTAGGCCAAGCATAATTTTATTAAAGACTTTATTGCTTTAACACACAACCATAACGATAACGACAATTCGACTCAGCTGTCAAAATATATGGGCTCTTTTGGAACACGAGAAAACAAAATCTAATTTTCTTTCAGTCTATATATTTTTAAACGACATGAATGCTGTTCTTCTTCTTCTACTTATTTTGTTGTTTTGTATAGGAATTTTACAGATATGTCAGCTTGTCGTTAGTCGTTATGGTTGTGTGTTATCGTCAGTGTGTGGTCTAAGAAATGTAAAAATAAATGCCACACATTTATGTGATAAACAAAAAGAAAAAGGATAATAATTTTTAACTGGTGTGGTTTTTCACTTTTCTACTACTTCTTTTTAAAATGGTCGTCGTTTATTGTTGCAATGTAGCCTTTTTTCTCCGTCACGCCGACTTCGTTGCCAGTGTTGCTAACAAATATTTTATCGAAAATAATGTACATTTGAAGAAAAATGAAATTAAAAATTTTTAGTGTTATTTTTTCCATTCATTAATTTTTTTCTAAGTAACTTGTGGAATAGTTAACCTACATAATTATCTCAAAAATAAGAAAATAGATTCCCTTAGTTTTCTAGACGTATTATTTCACCAGAATCGGTACAGGATTTTAGGAAAAAACGCATTTTAAAGCTCACAATCACGTAAGTAAAATAGTATTTTTTTACGTTGTCCATATCATTGTTGTGTATAACAGTTATCTAAATTTATGATTAAATTCTGTAATTACTTACCAGTAATTACAATGGTAAGTTAAGTAAGTTGTTCAACTGTGAAAAAAGATGGGGAATTAACTGAAGAAATTTTACATTAATTGCAAAATCTGAAACTCCTTCCAATAAAAAAAAAAAATTCAATTTTGGGTCTGTATGTTGGTCTGAGAATTTACGCCGCCATTATTTAAAATAGCAGAGTAGTATAATTGAAAAAGAGTGGTAGAATTCAAAACGTGTTTATATACTTAGGTGATTATTATATGGTGTTTCCATAAAATGGTTTTTCCAGGTTTTTTGGAATAAACTGTTTTAAGCCCCAAAATCACATGTAAACTGTTTTAACTCCGTTGAAATTGTTATTGCGATTCCAGCGCTAAACTCAAATGCTTTCGGTTTTTTGACTGAGTTTTTAGTTTGCAGCTCTGTTTCGAATTTCGGAATTACAGACAACCTATCTTTCTCCTTTTCTAGTGCCAATAAGTTAGAAAGAGAAAGTGCCACCAAACTATTCTGCCAAATGTCAAAACAAATGTAACCGTTTTATGTCGTAAGTAATATGTTTATTTAAATAAGTATAATATCTAACAAATGACAAAAATTGAACTATTTCAGATGCAGAAATCATCAAAGCGAACTTTGTGGTCGATGGGGGCGGAAAATATGTTGCTGGCAGGAAAACATCGACGGCCTGCGTGGACTCCGCAAAAATGTCCACATATATAGGGAGATGGCGGCGGATATGGCCCAACACGGGTATATGGTTGCTGCGGAGGAGGTCGATATGACAAATTGACATGAAATTGTTAGAGTTAGAGGAGAAAAAGGTCGAGATTATGGCACAAATGATGGCAGATTGTAAAAATATGATTTTATCAAGTCTCAAAAATAAAAACAATAATGAAAATAAACCATGCTTTTTCTTATTACAGATCATATTATTATCATTCCAGACGTGAGTGGCAAATTATTTAGGTATAGTGGGAAAAGTACTTTCCACACCTCTATTGTAAAATCCAGGAAAATTTTGCAAACTGTCCATTTTGCTACGCCGCACAGTGTCCGGTTTTTCAACTTAATTAGGGTTTTTTTAATTACCAGGTAATAAGCTCTTACTGCATATGTACTGTGAATGTGAACAGATTATTGCTTTCATTGGAAGAAAATTATGTGAAAAGTCTTGGCCTTTGTAAGTGATGTGATAAAAGTGTGATAACCGAGGAAGTTAATAAAGTTAGGAGGCAAAATGATGAACTTCAGCCGCGGATATTTGAGTATCATGGCCATATTATTCAAATAGATTTCAAACTTCTGCTCACCATGATTGATGGAAAAGTCGGACAAGCCTTGATACTCAGGTATCCTCTAGCTGTATTATATGCCATCAAACCGCGAGTAAACTAAGCCAAGCACCAACAGATGCCAATTATTCTGAAGAGGCATACAAATTCGGATTGTCGCCTCTTCACACTACAATTCGTTTCATGGAACATTTACTCAAATTGGGCTATGATTTATAATTCGAAGCAACAGGAACCGTTAGACAAAATGCAGTGAATAAGGAAAAACGTAAGCTGAAAAAAGCCAAATACAGGAACAATATCGGGAAATAGGGCTAATAATTGACCAGCCAGAACAAGGAGAGGGAAATACGAATGATGGAAACACCGTTAGAAGATTTTTCTCAGATCCTGAGACGGCAGCTTTTATTACCGGAGTCGACGTTGAATTAATTAAGCGATTCAAAATAATAATAAAAGGTTTAGCATGCACAGGCTGATTGATGCCAAAAAATTTACAACGAAAAATATCCCTGGAGGAATATGCCATCAATCATTCATAAAATTCTTTATCATGGCGAGCAAATTATTGAAAATAGTGTACTTCAACTTGATCTTTCTAAAGAAGCACAAGAAAAAAGAAACAAGGATTACAGATTCTTTCGTGAACACAACACAAGGAAAATTTCAAAATATTGTACCAATGAGGATCTGCTTGCAGTTTTGCTGTGCACATCGAATCCATATATTTCAAATATCTGTCAAAAATGGAAATCTAGCTCAATCGAGTTAGATAGTTGATGCACAAAATTTACTACTAGATGAGCGGAATTCTATCAATGAATGTTTTGAAAAAATTGTATAATTTGCTTTATTTCTTTATGTATTACCTTATTTTTATTGATGTATTTTATTAATATGTTCGTTATTGATAATAAAAATTCATTAAATCATTAAATTTAATCATTTAATAAAATAAAAATAAAACATTAAATAAAAAGAAACATATTATTTTTATAATCTCTTTTTTGAGGCTTTTAAGAAAATTTTAGTAGGTACCCTGATTGAAACTCTCATATCTCTGGTTTTCAATAATCGATTTTTATGATTCTAGTCTCACACCAAAGATTAAGATAAATTGGAAGAATCCAACAAAAAGAACCGGATTAAAATATTCCAAGAGAGTCAAAAGATATGGATTTTTGAACGCTAAGTTGAAAAAACCACCCACTGTGCGCCGAAAGTACTTCCAATAGTTTGATATTCCGCTGATGAGCCGAGAGTATAGAGTGCTATAGCAATACACTTCTCCAGCAATATCTATGTATATAGATATTGTTATTTTATTCATTGTGTTATACATTAAAGCGATGCACAATTTGAAAAATAGCTGCATAAATTTACAAACACAAAACAACAGCTGTTTATTTCTTCTTTTCGGTTTGCCCGGAACGGATTAACGGATTATTATTACACCTTAACCGGATTAAATATTTTTATGGAAACAGGCTATTAGCTTTAAAACTCGTTTTCTCCTAAAATCCTGTACAGATCCTGGTGAAAAAATACGTCTAGAAGACTAAGGGAGTCTATTTTCTTATTTTTGAGATAATTATGTAGGTCAATTTTACATTTTATATAAATAAAAAATATTGTGAATACCTTTCCAACGATATACATAACATAAAGGTATCTCGTATAGTTACAGACCTAAATTAAATTAAAATTTTTAACAACATCTACAGCAAAAACAACAACAAAACTGAACGAATCTCAATTTAAGGCAAAATCTATAAATAGATGGAATGTGTCTATATTGTATGAACTCCAAGACTTACTTAAAACTTTTAAATCCAAGGAAAATTTCTCCGTTAGAATATTATTTTTAACAGTAGTTGTGATCTATTTATATTTCAAATAGATAAAATATATACCAAAGTGTGATAAAATGTTCTAATTCTAGCACAAAATTGTATTGTATTACGAGTATATAAAGTTAGACAACTTCTGTATTACTTTTCCAACGAAATATTTAAAAAATTTAATATTGTTTCGGTGTAAACCGTTAACTTAATAGGAAAATTAGTCTTCTGTCCTCTCTTATGCGAAACACCTTGTATATTCCTGATCAGCATCACCTCTTGAGTCGATTTAGCTATGTCCATCCGTCTGTCTGTCGGTGTGTTTGTTGAAATCACGATCGCAGGAGAACCGGTAAAGATATAAATGAAATTTCGAAATAATTTTTCTTATGGTGTGCAGGTTGGTATTGAAAATGGGCAAAATCGGTCAACGACTACGCCTAGTTTTTTATTAGAAATGTGGTATCACCGTTCGTTTTAGAGTTATGACAACAAAATTTCATTCCTGGGTAGCATTATCCGTTAATATGCCAAATATTAGGTTACACAGTCAAAAGAGGGTCTTAAATGTTTATAATGTTAAATATATAAACATCCTGAATAAAACTTCACATAAAAAATTATTTTACATTATAACAGCAAAACTGGGTGCGCTCCGTCCATTTTTGCACTACTTATACAGAATAGCTCATAAAAACAAATTTATTACAACGGAAATAATGTTTAACAGCCTTACCATGTATTTTTAAACGCAAGCGCAAACTCAAACGCGACTCAAACGCAATGCGTTCCAAATGGTATGATCTAACTTTTTCGAGTAGACTACGTTTGAGTTTTGAGGAGAAACACAAAGATAAACAAACTTTACGTAGACTTGCAGACCCTGCTTGCAGAGCACAAAGAGTTACTATGTATAAAGCATTTTTAGCATTTTTACAAGTATTTTTTAGGAATCCCATTGAATTAGTGCTATAATTGATATATGTCAAAAAGTTGTACAACAAAAGCAAATCTGATAATTCGCCCACAATGTTTACATACTGATATTGTGTTTATTGTCGTTTGCTCTTTATGTGAGAGTCAATATAGCAACAATATTCCTCGTGCGACTACTAGCGCAGCGTCATAGCGTGGAACAAATTACGGAGATACTCAGATGAGGACAATTCGGATCTTTTACATATGCCGGAGCTTCAGTAACTCTAATATTATTTGTTACTTATGTATGTGCATAATTTTATTTTATATAATGAAAAGGTTTATGACGAACTACGCATTAAAAAATAAGTTTTTCTGGATCTTTTGGAAATGGTAGCGCCGTGCATAAAAAAAATTGTTGGAGTCACTGTTCAGAATCACACCAAACGCGAACATTTTGCAATCGTCGGGTTTGAGAGACTATTTCCACGAAATAGCTCGTCCATCAAGCCACAAATACGTAGTGAAGTCTGCAAAGCATGTAAATTACCAACAAAATTGCGATTGCGTTTGGTTTCGCGTTTCGATTGCGTTTGAGAGGTTTACGGATTTTCCTCTCTCAATTCTTCGAAAAATATGAAAAGCACAAAGCAAAACGCGAAACGCAAACACAATGATAAAACCGAATATAGCAATCTTACTGGTTATACCCTACACACGAAGTGAATAGGGTATATTCACTTACTGCTTCCGTTTGTAACGCATTAAAGGAGGCGTGACAGGTATAGAAAAGTATATATTCTTGATCAGCGTGACCTCCGGAGTCGATTAGCCATGATCGTCTGTATGTCTGTTGGTCTGTGGAAATCACGATTACAAGAGAACGAATACAGATATCTTCATCAAACTTGGCACGAATATTGTCTATCATTAGAAACTCATCGGTATTGAAAATGGACAAAATCGGACCACCTACTACTTTTTATGAATATAAATTCATGTGAATATAAATTCATCCATGCTCATATCTCAATTTCTCAGCTTGTAGAACGAATTTGCGGTTGAAATTTTGTGCAGAAGTTCACTGTCTCTGACCTAAACAGACTACCACAAATGGGCGTGGTCCGCCCACTAATTATATAAAATTCGATTACAGGAGAACGAATAGAGATATATTCATCAAATTTGGCACGAATATTCTCTGTCATCACATGCTATTTGAGATTGAAAAGGAAAACAATTAGACCATTGCCACGCCTAATTTCTAAGTACAAGTGTGTAAGGTATATAAACTTCGGCCTGGCCGAACACTCTTTCTGGTTTTAAGTTCATCTAAAACGAGTTTCTGCTTGCTCCGTTTTTCGTGGTTTAACTTGTCGTTTCGTACAATTCCTGAACTTCCAAAATCCATGTCGTTGCTTATTTTCAATAAGTGTTAAATAAATTTTCTCCTTGCATGAAACGGCAAGAGTCCAAATTCAGATGGTTCAATTTCTCCGAGGGATAATGTTTGCTCTGCCAATTTTCTTGATTATTACACAGCTTGATGACGGTTTTGTGTCTGTCAATGCATGACCAACTTTGCCATCGATCATTGTGAGCAGGAGTTCATAAGGTACTTAAATAGTATGCTGTCCAATCTCAAAATGTATTGGCTGAAAAGTTTCGATCCTCAGTAATGAGTTCCTTTTTTTCCTTCTTGAATTCAAATCGAATAGGTCTGCAGAAATTTGTAGAACTTGGAGTAAGGTTCACCCAGACATTATTTAGTTTTGCCGAACTAGTCGATGGTTCCGTTTCTCCAATGGTTTGCTTAGTCGCAAAGGTACGATTGATGACATAAAGAACTCTGAATCAGGAATTTTCATCTAGGGTTTGTTTCCTTTGACCTTTTCTGGCTTGAGGAACCGTCAAAACCCCATTTGCAGTAAAGAGTTTATAGTGGTTTGAATTTCGGCTCATTAATTTTAGTATCCTCTCAGTTGTATGATCCAAAAGGCTTTGACGTTGGACTATGCTGATGTTGATCTTATTGTCACAGGTTCGTGATAACACTCTTTCTTAACCATTAGAACAAGCAAGCAAAGTAGTTGACCTGCAGTAGAAGCTATACGTATCAGTAGCTGTAAACTACGCAAGGCGATTTGACGTACAGCATTAAGAGCTGTTCATCAGTCTGAGACAACAACAAAGAGCTCGACAGGCAAGGAATAAACTTTGAACCTCAACGAGTTAACTAGAACACATGAAACGGAGGCTTCACCTAAATCAGCAGAGAGCGATGAGTTCAGTTGCTGTAGAGCGATCAACGTCGACCAATAACCAATTGCTTAGTTGAAAGCATTGCGGGTCTTCGAGCAGCCTTGCATGCACTGCGAGTCCCCGGACTGCCCTGCCAACCAATAATTGCTCGAGTATATTGCAGAATATATTGATTTTCGTTTTCGCCAGTTAGACTTACCCTGAGTAAAAGTACTGTGGATCACCGAACAGCTTTGTGGGTTTTCGAACAGCGTTGACACTTAGTTGTACGAAGACTGGACTGCGACTACTAGACGTCAACGTTCACTTTGCGCTACGCTAGAATCAGTGTTTCATAAGACCTCTCCAGCTACTAAACAAATAAGATAAATACAAACATCAACATTGTAGCCAACTTCCTGGATTTGTACGCTACGAAATGTCATTCTCCTGGAGTACGTAAGAGAGTTCGGATTGGAAGACGAAAGATAGGTGGAAGAACTGCGGAGGCAGTTCACATAATTTGTAAATGAATTTGTATTATCTTTAGAGGCAACAGCACGCCTTATTGAGATGGAAGAAATACACAAGCAGCGCGTATCGCCGACGACGGGTACGACTCCTGGAAGGTTAGAAGTTCCAACGCAACTACTAGGAATCCCGAATAATAACCAATCGCATAACTACTAGTTCACCGCCAGAGGCGCGTGGTTTTTACCTTGGAACCATATAAACGACGTGTCAGCGAATCCAGCAGTAAATGCGCAGTTCTTGACAGCATAAAGAAATGCGACATACGCAAAGATAGGCAGTATACTATGACGGAACTAAACATTTGTAGAAAGGGTAGAAGAGCTTTGAGAAGTATACGGAGTAAACATATACCTACTCCCAAAGGCCATGCCGAAACTTCTGCAGCATCAAGGCCTGCAATTGTTACGAAATAATATTAAAATGGTTATTAAATAATATAAATATTATTATATTATATTTTTGTTTAAATTGTGTTTGTTTTCCGACCGGGTAGGTATATGACGTATTTTGGAACGATTTTCCGTCATCCCGTGTCAAATTTGGTTTGGAGACAAAACGGTTTCGGCATTGTGCCATCTTCAGTGTCTTTTTTCGTTCTGTCGTTCGTTCTGTAAATATGTAAATATTATTATATATTCGTCAGCGGAAACATAGACCCAGTGAGAAATTCAAGGATTATGTATCACTGTAGAATCTGATGCGCCACATGAGCATGAGCGAAACACAACGAATCGAGAGGATATAACGCAGCACTCATAACGGGCTGCAACGTTACGTCAAGCGGCAAGAGTTCGAATAGCTGAGAGAACTGATTACCTTGGCTGGCGAGTAGGAAAACCTGCAGTTGGATGCCAGCCCAAAACAACCGCCGCCACACTCCCAAAAACCAATAGAGAGTCACCGACAAGTACGTGACAAGAAAGACACACTCAGCTTGTCGGCGTTGCTGACAAGGTGGTCATTTCGCTCGTGACTGTCGTAACGAGACGTTGATATTTTGTTATGGACACAAAGGAATAAGCCCAAAGGAGTGTTGCCGAAGAAAGCCGCAAAACGAGCATAGCCATCATCGAGTTGGAGGAGACGCATCGACGACGACAAACCCTCGAAGCCATTAGAAGACCTGCGTACGGAGGGCAGAAAAAAAATTAACTCCTCGACGCCACTTTAGACACGGGTGCAACGCGGAGGTCCATCAGCAGCTACTGTGCACACAAACTAAAAGTTGCACACAGGATATACAAGTTTGAAACACGGATGTGTGTGGCGAACGGCGAAGTGCAAAAATTCACAGAGGCACTGAGAACACGTTTATTATTCAGCACAAGGAGGTGGATCCTGTTCTGTGGATCCTGCCAAAGGTGGTTGATGACCTAATCCTAAGATTCGAGTTCTTTGCTCGCATCGGTACAGAGATAAATTGCGTTGATCGAGTTGTCCATATACACGAAACCGACAGCGAAACAAGGCAAATATAGTCTGCAAACGCGCAACCCGGAAACAAACGTAACACGAGCGTATCGGTGCATTCCTGTCAAACGAGTTATCTCACTTATGCGGATGGATTGAAGATATTTCTTAAAATTAAAACTGCATCTGATAGTTTAAAACTCCAATCTAATATAAAAATCGTCTGCCATTTAATATCTCGAAGTGCTTTCATATTACTTACTCAAAATCATTGAATCCAATATTAACTGGATTCTATTTAGGTAGCATACCATTAATGAAAGTGTCTGAAGTCCTGGACCTAGGAGTTTTGTTTGACTGCAAGTTCACATTCATCCAATACCTTTCCTGTATAATCCCTAAAGCATACTTCCGCTTTTCCCTAAAGCATACTCGTATATTTTTGAACTGAAAAGCTTATGTCATTGAATTAAGTAATGATAAATAAATAAATAAAAGGATTCTAGGATCTGAAGGGCATAACTGATATAGCCGGACACCGCACAATAAATACTTAGGGTACGAAATCAGCGAAGGACACCCACGCGGTTCCGGATAAAGTGGCAGCTATCCGAGAACTACAACCACCACAAAACGTTCGAGAATTGTGAAGAGTCTTCGGAATCGCTTCATACCCGCTGACCCTACCCCTCAAGAAATGGAAACTCTAAGTGGAAGCAAGAATAACAGACGCATTCGAGGAATTAAAGAGACGACTCACAGAGGCCCAGTATTGACTTGTCCTGATTTTAGTCAGCGATCTCACCTTTAAGCTGGCGCTTGTGATTACGGCCAAGAAGGAGTTTTGACCCAAATCGTAGATGGTCGACTACCGAGAATGAGTGGTGTACGCGGTATGGAAATTGCGGCCATACATCGAGGGATATCCTCGAATCTAACGGCTAATTCTGTCATCTACTTAAGGCTGGTTTCCAGATTCTATCTATTTTCTGTCACAGGGTGGAAGTGGATAGCGCATGAATTTTACCCAGAACTTCGACCAATTGCTTTACGTAAATCAAGGACGTTATGATCATATCAGTTTTTTATAGTCCCTGTTCGGGCGCAACTTGAATCGACTCCAGTATTCCGATCTATAGCTGAGATGTTACTCAGGGTTGTCCAGCTCTTTCCAAGAAATTAATTTTATTTTGACAGGAATTGCAGTGGACTAGATAAGTGAAACTCAGGAAGTACATATGTATATGAAATATATAGGAATATTCCTATACATTTTGAACAAAATACAAATATATTTTAAGAATTAAGTTAATAAACGTATTAATTGAAGACCAGTAACTAATGTCTAAATTAAGAAATCACTGAATACAAATAGTCTAAAGAAAACAAAAAAAAAAAGTTATATGTACATATAAAAACAAGAACACAAAACAAAATGTATTATATAAAATTACATATGTATTAATATTCAAATGGATGAATTAGAAAATATAACGCAAATAGTACAAAAATGTATATCAAATACTAAGAAAATAAGTAAGCCTCATAAACCAGAAACCAATAATTATGAATGGGACATTTGGCTACATATTACATGTTTGTATACAAAACGACTCCACACATAACTACAATTACTCGCCGCATGAGCTGATTTTTGGGAAACTACCTCAATTACTGACTGACCAACTAACAACATTGACGACTAGGTTAATGAACTGAAGATCAGATTACGAACTTCACTTGAGATAGCAAAATACAAATTGAAAATGAAGCGAAAAGGAAATGCAAAACAATTAAATAATTAGTCAAAACAACTTGATTTGCAAACAGGAGGTTTAGTTTTATTAGAAGTAGAAAATAGAAAAATGACAATAGTTAAGAAAAAGGAATAAGTAGAATTATAGAAAGAAAGGAGGTCATATATCTATATATATAAAAATGAAATGGCCATGTATGGCCATCACTTGAGAACGGCTGGACCGATTTGACCGATTGTTATTTTGTTGTGTTCGTAATTGCCAGGACAAGGTTTGTATGAAAGAAAATTTTGGGAAACTCGAATTTGTATGAAACTAAAACTTCAGTAAAAAAATAAAAATATTAGAAAAAAACAGTTTACATCAGTTGTTTGCTGTCACATCAAAGTTTACAAAAATAAAAATGAAAATGAAAAGAATATATGAGATTAAAAAGTGAAAATAAAATATGACAATTTTTTATATGATATACAATAGACCGGTCCTTATTTATATGGACAAATTTATTTTCTCGAATATATGTTACGGCAAGCGCTAAAAATATTCGTTTTAGTCTCACAAAGCATAAAAAAAAATTTGACAACGATTGGATAATTTTTAGCCGTGCCCCAAGCACCTTTTTGTCTTTATTATGAGAAATAAGGCAAAAAAAAAAATATTTTTTTATTTTATTTGCATTTATTTGAAAAGTAAGAATAAACTGAAATATTTTTATTAATTACATACTCATAGTAACATTAATATTATTTTAATTTAATAGTGAAGTCTTTTTAAAAGTGGGATAATTCATGTTATATTCTTTAACCACTTGAAAAAGGAATTGTTTCTCCTCTTCATTGTGGGTTAATTTATTATTATAATCTGTAATGAATTTGGCGCCTCTTTCAGCTGCATCATTTACTATAGATAAGTTTTTACAAATTTGTGATCCCTGAGCGTAGTCAAATCTTTCATTCCAATCCGACGGATCGACTTGCAAAAATTCTTTTGAAATTTCTAAGCGATCAAAGAACGCGTGTGTATTGGAATTTACAAAATCGCTTAAATCTTTTTGCGCAAATGTGTCGATATTTGTTGGATTAGTTATTATTCGCTTGCATTTTTCTGTATTTGCTTTAACATTAATTGCCTGAACCATTTTTTTTTTAATTGCAACACTTACATTAGGATCGAAGAATGAAAGACCGACTGCTTCTTCCGACAAATACCACAAATGATTGCTTATTTTTTGTAGCAAAGCAAGAGCTATATCCCTTTCAGGATAAGCTATAATATTTTTAATTAAATTTAGGTCTTGATTTGGTGCTTCAATTGCTTTAGTGCATCCAAACCAGGCTTTTACATAAATACGAACTATAAACAGACAGACACTACGTATACCATTTAGCTCTTGTTTGGTCATATTGAATTCATTACGAAACAAATACATTTTAAGTGCATAAATAGATTTTGACATCCATCGAGCATGAGAAGTTGCACCCGGTATACGAAAGGTGTTAAAATTCGGCACCGTACCACCAAGAAAACTGACAACTAATTGTAATAATTCTTTGTAGTCGCGTCTGCTATGAGCTTGTTTTAAGTTATCTAGGCAGTAATTTAAAATTGTTCCACGTTCTTCAGCTGTCAATACTGTAATAATGTGTTCATCTTCTAAACAACTCTTATAATTTAATTTGTCAATATTATTCCAGTATTTGCTAAAGCGATTAAAAATTAGCACTTCTGGACCGGCTGTAGTAGCCACTCTAATTTCAAACACTTTACGGATCAACAACTCGTAAATATGGTGTCTGCAGGGAAAATATAATAAATCGCGACCTAGTTTTCCTTCAAGCAGAGCAGCAGCACCGTTTTGTGCTCCTGTATTATGAGCAGTTGTGTCGAAGCAGATAATTTCAACTCGATCAAGCATTTCATATTCTTTTATTGAATTAAACACGGCATCTGATATTTCTTTTCCACTCGCAGATTTTAACTTTGGAATGCCAAGTAGTTTATCGATACCTTGAGATGAGACTATGATTGGCAAGCGATCAACTTTTTCCCTGCCACTAATTTCTGGTAACATTGTACCATCCCAATGCAAAACAAAACTACGTGGAATCTGGAAAAAAAAACTCAAGTTTCTTAATTTATACTCAAAACATAAAAAAAGAAGCATAGGGAAAAACACAAACACATTACAGTACTTACATCAAAGTTTGCTGCAATGTTTTGTGCTGTTGTTGCACGATGTTTCTGACGCATTCGACGAATTGATGAACGATTTAGTATAAGATCTTCGATATCATAGCACACATAGTCACATTTGCCAAACGCACACACACACATTTCAATAAGTACTTACCAACAGGGCTGCCAGATACATTTCAAGAAAAACCGGGGAAAAACATTTCAATGTTGGCGGGGGCACGGCTAAAAATTGTCCAATCAAGCTCAAATTTTTTTTGTGTATTTTTAGGATCAAATAAAATGGTTTTAGCGCTTGCCGTCATTCGAATTCGAAAAAAAAGAAATAAGGACCGGTCTAATATACAATAATGATAGTAATCTATCTTTCTAGCATACATAGGGCCAGTTTTTCAGTGCCCGTTTATCGTCGTTTCTCACTTAACTTCCGTTTAAAAGACATTGTGTTTTTCAGTGCTCGTTTAAACGGAGGTTAACCGGCCAACATTGGTGAGTTAACCTCCAGTTAAACTCCGGTTAATTTATCTTTTTAATAGATAAAGAAACAGCTGATTCTTCGAGTACAGACATTTACCTGTGTTCTAAACTATGCTAAAAATTTTGTTTCTTTGCACCAAAACAGCTGTTCCCTTTGTAAAAATGAAAATATTGACAGGTGCTGCCAAAATAGGTTGAAACATCAACTTATAGTAAGGAGTATACGCTAAATACTCGTTGCATTTAGATAAATTCGCTATGAAATATAGATAAGATACGTTTAACATAGAAAAGTTAAACTTGCACTGAAAAACCCAAATCTCAGTTAACTTTTGTTTGACGTTTAACTAAACGTCGTTTAAACGCCGTTTAAACGAGCACTGAAAAACTGGCCCATAGTATATTGAAAAAAGTTGATAATAATTATTATCAGTGATCAGTGCGTGATAATTTTGTGTTTTTGTTTACTGTGGTCATATAATTTCGTGATAATTTAATATTTTGGTTTGCGGTTTGCGCTTTAAAATGCCACCAGTTAGACGGTCGACATACGCGTAACTCAGCTCGAACAAGTAAGCATTGTGCGAATTAGAAGGATGAAGAATGCAGACACTGTTTGGAAGAAAATCGTGTAAGAATTTCTCAAGGGCGATCGATTATTACTCCAGAACAACGTATTTAATTAAGTTTGACTCGATCAGTACAAGCTAACGTTCGAAATAATTTTGAACGTCGACAAAAAAGACGGCCAACCGACACAATCATTAACGAACATTTGGCGTTCAGGTACGATCCAACAGTCGATTACGCAGCGGGAATGGCACACTTCGGTACAATGAGCACTGTTTGTCAATATTGCAATGCTTTGAGGTTGCGACAAGAACCACCAGGAATATGTTGTTCGAGCAGAAAGGTAAAATTACCACAATTGACACCGCCACCAGAGCCATTGGCATCACTGCTTTCTGGCGAAGATACTCGATCGAAGCATTTCTTGAAAAACCAAAGTATGTTTTTCCAAATGATTTCCAAATGACTTCATTTGGGGCGAATATTATCAAAACACGAGGCTTTTTTAACTTTTAAGGTAAATTCTTTTTTGAATGCAAGATTTACGAAAGAGCTTCAACGAAGGAAAACATCACACAAACTCAAGAAATTGTGTTTGATTATATAGATTCAAGGACAAATTCACCATCGCACAGGAGCATTGTTGCCCGCCGTGAATGCTGATCACAAATTTATTTCCTTGGAAATTCTGATGATGAAATCAATCGGCGGTGTGAGTTAAGATGCATTGTATTTAATTTAATAAAGTCATGATCGTATTAAAGTTTTTCAATTCAGCCATACAATGTAAATAACTATAATTAAAGACAATTATAACTTTTCATAATACAATAATTTTAAGGATATTGAGTAAGAACTTATAAAATTTAGCAATTTAAAATAAACTATTCTAGAACTACATTATATTCTTCCAATGAAATTTTTTCTCTTAAGGGTTAAGGTGTAGTGTACCCACATTCCCGTACTCCGCTCCTGAATAATTGAAACAAATAAATTCCGTAACACTTGAAAAATTTTGCTTATGCATGTATTTTTGATGCAATGTACTCAAAGTACTTACCCTAAAAAAATGGGGTCAGCCACAACACTAGTACAATGGCTAGCCATTAAATGGACGGCAGTAGCCACGCTTTGTCTTTGTTAGCTAACGCTTTGTGGCTATTTACATATATGGCTAACCATTTGTGGCTTAACCTTTTCTGTAAAAGAAATAGCTACCCATTATTATACCCTACACACGAAGTGAATAGTCTGTCTGTCTGTCTGTCTGTCTGTGTAAATCACGAATACAAGAGAACGAATAGAGATATCTTCATCAAACTTGGTACGAATATTGTCTATCATTAGAAACTCATCGGTATTGGGCAAAATCGGACCATTGCCACGCCTAATTTTTATAGTAAATATTAATTCATCCATGCTTATAGCTCAATTTCTCAGCTTGTAGAACGAATTTGGGGTTGAAATTTTGTCCAGAAGTCCACTGTCTCTGACTAAAACAGACTACCAGAAATGGGCGTGCTCCGCCCGCTAATTAAATAAAACTCGATTCCAGGAGAAGGAATAGATTTATTTTCATCAAATTTGGCACGAAGGTTGTCTATTATCAGAAACTTATCGGTATTGAAAATGGGCAAAATCGGACCATTGCCACGCCTACTTTTTATAGTAAATATAAATTCATCCATGCTTATAGCTCAATTTCTCAGCTTGTAGAACGGATTTGGGGTTGAAATTTTGTCCTGAAGTCCACTGCCTCTGACCAAAGCAGACTACCACAAATGGGCGTGGTCCGCCCACTAATTAAATAAAACTCGATTACAGGAGAACGAATATAGATATTTTCATCAAATTGGCACGAATGTTGTCTATCATCAGAAACTTATTGGTATTGAAAATGGGCAAAATCGGACCATTACCACGCCTAATTTTCAAATAAACGTGTGTAGGGTATATGAACTTCGGCCAGGCCGAAGAATAAAGAACTCCATACGAGGCAAACAAAGACAAAGCGTATATTTTACTGAGTGGACTTTCGAATGGTAAAATACAACAAAATTCAATTCGATTCAAATTTAAATTAGATTAAATTGAATTAAAATTAAATTGACAAAATTTAAATGAATTAAATAAATAATTTTAACGGCAAAATATTAACAAACATCAGCTATAAACATTTGCGTATGGGCGTAGAAAAGAAATGTATTTAATTATATTTTCAAATATATTCGATTTCCTTTTACAAAGTTATCGTGAAACAATAAACCGTGAGGTGTAGCACGTTGACGTCGAGTCAGTTGTGTGCAATTTCAATGCTTTCAAGTTTTATATTGGTCGTTTGACCAACGCGTTGATATTAGCTTTACACCGCTAATAAATTAAAAATAAATCCTGCTTTGATTACCTGCGTCAAATTAGTTACAAAATATTCTGACGCACTTAAGCTTCGATTTGTTAATTTCATACTTGGCGTTCCTGATTGTTTTTGCAATAAAGCGTTTGATGTGAACTTCTGGCCAATTTCCGTCAAGCTTCGTAACTTTGTCTTTAAACCGACAACTTGTGAAGCTACGACTACACCAACACCTGCAAATTTTCAGTCACCTGCAGAGACACCGGAGACCTTGTAACACTTCTTTCTCCAGTTGATAGCATTACAAGGACTGAAAGCACTTACCTCTTGTATTACCACAACGTCGGCGGTCTTCGTTCTAAAACAAACCAATTTTATCAAGGTTCTGCATTGCATGAATACGATATTATATCCTTAGTTGAAACATGGCTAACGTCCTACTTGTTATCGAGTGAGTTATTCGATCTCTACGTAGTTTATCGTAAATTGCTGTGTCATCGAATTTTGCTAGCAGAGAAATTCAACTTCCATGCAATACTAACAAAATTGAGGAAATTGTGTTGCAATCTCACTAAGCACCACAATTCATAATGATTTTACCGAAATAATTATAATTTCAAGCTTCATACCACCTGTTAGTAATTTAAATTTATATAACGACCATATTCTTAACATTAACTACATTATAAACATTCCAAACATTACATATAAACATGAATTCCAACTAAACACCTTGTATTTTGAGCGATTTCAATATTGGTAGCGTTGAGTGGAATATGTGCCCCATCGCCAAAACTTTGATTCCACTAAATGTTCAAACCACCATTGAATCCTCAATCTGCGATTCAATGTATTCCTTAAGCCTTTTCCAAGTCAACAGAATAAATAATGATATAAATAGGATTCTAGGCCTAATTTATATAAGAAACGACTTAAAATTCAAGCTATCTAAATGCAATGTGCCTCTCACTAATGAGTCTGTTCACCACAAGGCGCTACTATTAGAAATTTCTCTCTATGTTTTCGGTAAACAGCAGCCTTCAGGACATGTTCGTTCATACAACTTTTTCAAAGTAAAGTACAATGCTCTAAATGCTTATTTCGACTCGGTTGATTGGAGTCCCTTAGCGAAATTATTAAACGTTAGCAACAAGTACTCTGCCTTTAAGGAGATCATACATAAAGCCATTGATTTATTCGTTCCCCTAAAAGAAAAAACAGGAGGTTTTAAGCTTCCATGGTATAACCGCAGACTGGTCAACCTGAAGAATCTCCGGAATAAAACCCAGAAGCAGTTTACAAAACCTGGTGAATTTGAATTCATGTCTTATTTTTCTTTATAAGAGATAGATACCATTGAATCAGGCATAAAAAAAAAAAGTCATTTTGGCTATTTTTTAATAAAAAGAGAAAACATTGTGGCTTATCTAAACATATCGAGTTTAATACTCGAATAGCTCATAATACATCAGAAATCAGTGAATTGTTCGCTGACTTTTTTGGGTCGTTGTACAAAAATCCAGTAACTCAGACTGGATCTTTCTCTAATATGCCAGTTCTAACTGATATAAATCTTAAAAATCTTTCTTAAGATAAAATCAATTAGTAAATGCCTGCAACTTCAAGAGGATATTAACTCTCTTATGAATTGGTATAAATCCAACGTATCTTTAAACTTTTCTAAATGTAAAATTCTTATTTTTTCTAGTAAAAAACGTCCAATTGAATTTATTCATACTAGCGATAGTGGCAAAAGTTTCCTTAAAGTTAGTGAGGTTAAGGACCTTGGCATCTTTTTTGACTCCAAGCTTAAGTTCGACATCCATTATAACTCGCAATTAGGCTTTGTAAAAAGAAATATCAAGGACTTTAAAGATTCTTTCACTTCTAGGACGGTATATTTAAGCCTCGTTAGACCCTACCTAGAATACGCCAGCATCGTCTAGGATCCGTTATACGAGAACTCAGTCAACCATGTCGAGAAAGTTCCAGAAGCGCTTTTCGAGATTTGCCCTATGGCGCCTATATACATGGGGAAAACATGCCTCCATATCCCATCTGTTGTCGCTTACTTGGAATCTTAAGTTTGGCACATAGACGTCTTTTATCTAATATTCTATTTGTATATATATAATATATATATGATATATCAATTATATATAGCTAGAAGCTATTATTAAGTGAAGCAACAAAGTAATTTAATGTAAATAATAAAAACAAAACTCTTCATCAACCGTTAATTTAATTGCTCAGTTTCAGCATAGCAAACTCAGCAGTTTTGCTGAAAAAAATAAATAATTCATTTTATTATAATATTTTTTTTTTAAATTTAAATTTTTCATTTTAATTAAAACAATTAAATTTAAGATTTTAGTTACGTAAAATTAGGTGATAAAAATCACAGTACACAGCAGCGCAAAATACTTCAAGTTTTTTAGTTAAAGTATGCAAAAATAATTAATAAAACATTAACATATAAAAAACTATAAACAACTGAAAAGCCAGTTAGGAGAATTTATAGCGAAAATTCGGGCAATTTTGAGACAGTAGGACAGTAGGCACCAAAGAAAACTTAGACTTGATAAAGTCTAGACTAGCAGGTTACCAATTTTTCTGATAGCTGGGTTAATGGCAATAACTCTGGCAATACTGGTACAGCAATACCACTGAACGCTTATTGGAAAGGTGACACGACCATAACTGTCAGTGTATAAACAACGAAATTGATGCAGTGGTTGGAAAGTTATTTACGTTTGAAAATGTAGAAAAATAATGAAAAATTGTGCTAAATTTTGCAGTATTATTACGACAAAAAGAAAAACACCACGCAGGGCTTGTGAAAAAACTTGTGCTGTCTACGGTTAAGGTGCTTTATCAAAATCTGTTGCGCGGAAATGGTTCGCTCGCTTTCCTTCAGGTAATTTTAATTTGAAAGATGAGTCACGCATGGTCGTCCAATCAGTAGAAAAGCTGATGAAATTCTTGAAATAGTATGGGGAGATAATCCTATCAGCAGTGTCGATACTAGTATGGAGATAGCCATTGACCACAGAACTCATTAAACTATCTACACAAGGCTGGCTACCAAAAGAAGCTCGATATATGGGTTCCTCATGAGTTGAGTCAGAAAAACATGATAGACAGAATTAACATCTATGATGCGCTACTAAAACGCAATGAAATCGAGTCTTTTTTAAATGTGTCATAACCGGTGATGAAAAATGGGTCACGTATGACAATCGGGAGCGTAAAAAATCGTGGACAAACGAATTGTGGAAATTAATTTAAAGATTAAGGAATAAACTAAAGACGGATACGTATGGATGACAATGTTGTTTCTTTAAAATATCATAGAAGATTTTGTTTTTCATAAAAACATTGAATGTATATTGACCAGGTAGGTTTGCGTTGATATAAATATAGACGGTGTTCATGGCAAAGCATTCACAAACTTTTTAGACATCTTGAAAGGTATATATGTCGACAAGTTTTTAATTGTATTAAATATCGAAATATTTCAATTATTGGATAACTATAACACTTATAATTTTTTTCGATTTCAGCTGTAATATCGGAAACAAATCCGAATGTAAATTAAGCTATTCCTGAAAAGGAGATACTTCTAGGCGGTTGCAGTAAAGGTGTCCTAAAGAAAAATTACCGCCACATTTTATATATGTAATTCATTTTATAATGCATAGAAAATAAAATACTATAGGCATATGCTGTAAATAAGAGTAGTGTTCTTAATAATCATAATTATAATTTTGTATGTCCAGTTGAAAGCAAACCAGAAAGAGTGTTAACTTCGGCCTGGCCGAAGTTCATATACCCTACACACGTTTATTTGAAAATTAGGCGTGGTAATGGTCCGATTTTGCCAATTTTCAATACCAATAAGTTTCTGATGATAGACAACATTCGTGCCAAATTTGATGAAAATATCTATATTCGTTCTCCTGTAATCGAGTTTTATTTAATTAGTGGGCGGACCACGCCCATTTGTGGTAGTCTGCTTTGGTCAGAGGCAGTGGACTTCAGGACAAAATTTCAACCCCAAATCCGTTCTACAAGCTGAGAAATTGAGCTATAAGCATGGATGAATTTATATTTACTATAAAAAGTAGGCGTGGCAATGGTCCGATTTTGCCCATTTTCAATACCGATAAGTTTCTGATAATAGACAACCTTCGTGCCAAATTTGATGAAAATAAATCTATTCCTTCTCCTGGAATCGAGTTTTATTTAATTAGCGGGCGGAGCACGCCCATTTCTGGTAGTCTGTTTTAGTCAGAGACAGTGGACTTCTGGACAAAATTTCAACCCCAAATTCGTTCTACAAGCTGAGAAATTGAGCTATAAGCATTGATGAATTAATATTTACTATAAAAATTAGGCGTGGCAATGGTCCGATTTTGCCCAATACCGATGAGTTTCTAATGATAGACAATATTCGTACCAAGTTTGATGAAGATATCTCTATTCGTTCTCTTGTATTCGTGATTTACACAGACAGACAGACAGACAGACAGACTATTCACTTCGTGTGTAGGGTATAATAATGGGTAGCTATTTCTTTTACAGAAAAGGTTAAGCCACAAATGGTTAGCCATATATGTAAATAGCCACAAAGCGTTAGCTAACAAAGACAAAGCGTGGCTACTGCCGTCCATTTAATGGCTAGCCATTGTACTAGTGTTGTGGCTGACCCCATTTTTTTAGGGTAAGTACTTTGAGTACATTGCATCAAAAATACATGCATAAGCAAAATTTTTCAAGTGTTACGGAATTTATTTGTTTCAATTATTCAGGAGCGGAGTACGGGAATGTGGGTACACTACACCTTAACCCTTAAGAGAAAAAATTTCATTGGAAGAATATAATGTAGTTCTAGAATAGTTTATTTTAAATTGCTAAATTTTATAAGTTCTTACTCAATATCCTTAAAATTATTGTATTATGAAAAGTTATAATTGTCTTTAATTATAGTTATTTACATTGTATGGCTGAATTGAAAAACTTTAATACGATCATGACTTTATTAAATTAAATACAATGCATCTTAACTCACACCGCCGATTGATTTCATCATCAGAATTTCCAAGGAAATAAATTTGTGATCAGCATTCACGGCGGGCAACAATGCTCCTGTGCGATGGTGAATTTGTCCTTGAATCTATATAATCAAACACAATTTCTTGAGTTTGTGTGATGTTTTCCTTCGTTGAAGCTCTTTCGTAAATCTTGCATTCAAAAAAGAATTTACCTTAAAAGTTAAAAAAGCCTCGTGTTTTGATAATATTCGCCCCAAATGAAGTCATTTGGAAATCATTTGGAAAAACATACTTTGGTTTTTCAAGAAATGCTTCGATCGAGTATCTTCGCCAGAAAGCAGTGATGCCAATGGCTCTGGTGGCGGTGTCAATTGTGGTAATTTTACCTTTCTGCTCGAACAACATATTCCTGGTGGTTCTTGTCGCAACCTCAAAGCATTGCAATATTGACAAACAGTGCTCATTGTACCGAAGTGTGCCATTCCCGCTGCGTAATCGACTGTTGGATCGTACCTGAACGCCAAATGTTCGTTAATGATTGTGTCGGTTGGCCGTCTTTTTTGTCGACGTTCAAAATTATTTCGAACGTTAGCTTGTACTGATCGAGTCAAACTTAATTAAATACGTTGTTCTGGAGTAATAATCGATCGCCCTTGAGAAATTCTTACACGATTTTCTTCCAAACAGTGTCTGCATTCTTCATCCTTCTAATTCGCACAATGCTTACTTGTTCGAGCTGAGTTACGCGTATGTCGACCGTCTAACTGGTGGCATTTTAAAGCGCAAACCGCAAACCAAAATATTAAATTATCACGAAATTATATGACCACAGTAAACAAAAACACAAAATTATCACGCACTGATCACTGATAATAATTATTATCAACTTTTTTCAATATACTATGGGCCAGTTTTTCAGTGCTCGTTTAAACGGCGTTTAAACGACGTTTAGTTAAACGTCAAACAAAAGTTAACTGAGATTTGGGTTTTTCAGTGCAAGTTTAACTTTTCTATGTTAAACGTATCTTATCTATATTTCATAGCGAATTTATCTAAATGCAACGAGTATTTAGCGTATACTCCTTACTATAAGTTGATGTTTCAACCTATTTTGGCAGCACCTGTCAATATTTTCATTTTTACAAAGGGAACAGCTGTTTTGGTGCAAAGAAACAAAATTTTTAGCATAGTTTAGAACACAGGTAAATGTCTGTACTCGAAGAATCAGCTGTTTCTTTATCTATTAAAAAGATAAATTAACCGGAGTTTAACTGGAGGTTAACTCACCAATGTTGGCCGGTTAACCTCCGTTTAAACGAGCACTGAAAAACACAATGTCTTTTAAACGGAAGTTAAGTGAGAAACGACGATAAACGGGCACTGAAAAACTGGCCCTATGTATGCTAGAAAGATAGATTACTATCATTATTGTATATTAGACCGGTCCTTATTTCTTTTTTTTCGAATTCGAATGACGGCAAGCGCTAAAACCATTTTATTTGATCCTAAAAATACACAAAAAAAATTTGAGCTTGATTGGACAATTTTTAGCCGTGCCCCCGCCAACATTGAAATGTTTTTCCCCGGTTTTTCTTGAAATGTATCTGGCAGCCCTGTTGGTAAGTACTTATTGAAATGTGTGTGTGTGCGTTTGGCAAATGTGACTATGTGTGCTATGATATCGAAGATCTTATACTAAATCGTTCATCAATTCGTCGAATGCGTCAGAAACATCGTGCAACAACAGCACAAAACATTGCAGCAAACTTTGATGTAAGTACTGTAATGTGTTTGTGTTTTTCCCTATGCTTCTTTTTTTATGTTTTGAGTATAAATTAAGAAACTTGAGTTTTTTTTTCCAGATTCCACGTAGTTTTGTTTTGCATTGGGATGGTACAATGTTACCAGAAATTAGTGGCAGGGAAAAAGTTGATCGCTTGCCAATCATAGTCTCATCTCAAGGTATCGATAAACTACTTGGCATTCCAAAGTTAAAATCTGCGAGTGGAAAAGAAATATCAGATGCCGTGTTTAATTCAATAAAAGAATATGAAATGCTTGATCGAGTTGAAATTATCTGCTTCGACACAACTGCTCATAATACAGGAGCACAAAACGGTGCTGCTGCTCTGCTTGAAGGAAAACTAGGTCGCGATTTATTATATTTTCCCTGCAGACACCATATTTACGAGTTGTTGATCCGTAAAGTGTTTGAAATTAGAGTGGCTACTACAGCCGGTCCAGAAGTGCTAATTTTTAATCGCTTTAGCAAATACTGGAATAATATTGACAAATTAAATTATAAGAGTTGTTTAGAAGATGAACACATTATTACAGTATTGACAGCTGAAGAACGTGGAACAATTTTAAATTACTGCCTAGATAACTTAAAACAAGCTCATAGCAGACGCGACTACAAAGAATTATTACAATTAGTTGTCAGTTTTCTTGGTGGTACGGTGCCGAATTTTAACACCTTTCGTATACCGGGTGCAACTTCTCATGCTCGATGGATGTCAAAATCTATTTATGCACTTAAAATGTATTTGTTTCGTAATGAATTCAATATGACCAAACAAGAGCTAAACGGTATACGTAGTGTCTGTCTGTTTATAGTTCGTATTTATGTAAAAGCCTGGTTTGGATGCACTAAAGCAATTGAAGCACCAAATCAAGACCTAAATTTAATTAAAAATATTATAGCTTATCCTGAAAGGGATATAGCTCTTGCTTTGCTACAAAAAATAAGCAATCATTTGTGGTATTTGTCGGAAGAAGCAGTCGGTCTTTCATTCTTCGATCCTAATGTAAGTGTTGCAATTAAAAAAAAAATGGTTCAGGCAATTAATGTTAAAGCAAATACAGAAAAATGCAAGCGAATAATAACTAATCCAACAAATATCGACACATTTGCGCAAAAAGATTTAAGCGATTTTGTAAATTCCAATACACACGCGTTCTTTGATCGCTTAGAAATTTCAAAAGAATTTTTGCAAGTCGATCCGTCGGATTGGAATGAAAGATTTGACTACGCTCAGGGATCACAAATTTGTAAAAACTTATCTATAGTAAATGATGCAGCTGAAAGAGGCGCCAAATTCATTACAGATTATAATAATAAATTAACCCACAATGAAGAGGAGAAACAATTCCTTTTTCAAGTGGTTAAAGAATATAACATGAATTATCCCACTTTTAAAAAGACTTCACTATTAAATTAAAATAATATTAATGTTACTATGAGTATGTAATTAATAAAAATATTTCAGTTTATTCTTACTTTTCAAATAAATGCAAATAAAATAAAAAAATATTTTTTTTTTTGCCTTATTTCTCATAATAAAGACAAAAAGGTGCTTGGGGCACGGCTAAAAATTATCCAATCGTTGTCAAATTTTTTTTTATGCTTTGTGAGACTAAAACGAATATTTTTAGCGCTTGCCGTAACATATATTCGAGAAAATAAATTTGTCCATATAAATAAGGACCGGTCTATTGTATATCATATAAAAAATTGTCATATTTTATTTTCACTTTTTAATCTCATATATTCTTTTCATTTTCATTTTTATTTTTGTAAACTTTGATGTGACAGCAAACAACTGATGTAAACTGTTTTTTTCTAATATTTTTATTTTTTTACTGAAGTTTTAGTTTCATACAAATTCGAGTTTCCCAAAATTTTCTTTCATACAAACCTTGTCCTGGCAATTACGAACACAACAAAATAACAATCGGTCAAATCGGTCCAGCCGTTCTCAAGTGATGGCCATACATGGCCATTTCATTTTTATATATATAGATATATGACCTCCTTTCTTTCTATAATTCTACTTATTCCTTTTTCTTAACTATTGTCATTTTTCTATTTTCTACTTCTAATAAAACTAAACCTCCTGTTTGCAAATCAAGTTGTTTTGACTAATTATTTAATTGTTTTGCATTTCCTTTTCGCTTCATTTTCAATTTGTATTTTGCTATCTCAAGTGAAGTTCGTAATCTGATCTTCAGTTCATTAACCTAGTCGTCAATGTTGTTAGTTGGTCAGTCAGTAATTGAGGTAGTTTCCCAAAAATCAGCTCATGCGGCGAGTAATTGTAGTTATGTGTGGAGTCGTTTTGTATACAAACATGTAATATGTAGCCAAATGTCCCATTCATAATTATTGGTTTCTGGTTTATGAGGCTTACTTATTTTCTTAGTATTTGATATACATTTTTGTACTATTTGCGTTATATTTTCTAATTCATCCATTTGAATATTAATACATATGTAATTTTATATAATACATTTTGTTTTGTGTTCTTGTTTTTATATGTACATATAACTTTTTTTTTTTTGTTTTCTTTAGACTATTTGTATTCAGTGATTTCTTAATTTAGACATTAGTTACTGGTCTTCAATTAATACGTTTATTAACTTAATTCTTAAAATATATTTGTATTTTGTTCAAAATGTATAGGAATATTCCTATATATTTCATATACATATGTACTTCCTGAGTTTCACTTATCTAGTCCACTGCAATTCCTGTCAAAATAAAATTAATTTCTTGGAAAGAGCTGGACAACCCTGAGTAACATCTCAGCTATAGATCGGAATACTGGAGTCGATTCAAGTTGCGCCCGAACAGGGACTATAAAAAACTGATATGATCATAACGTCCTTGATTTACGTAAAGCAATTGGTCGAAGTTCTGGGTAAAATTCATGCGCTATCCACTTCCACCCTGTGACAGAAAATAGATAGAATCTGGAAACCAGCCTTAAGTAGATGACAGAATTAGCCGTTAGATTCGAGGATATCCCTCGATGTATGGCCGCAATTTCCATACCGCGTACACCACTCATTCTCGGTAGTCGACCATCTACGATTTGGGTCAAAACTCCTTCTTGGCCGTAATCACAAGCGCCAGCTTAAAGGTGAGATCGCTGACTAAAATCAGGACAAGTCAATACTGGGCCTCTGTGAGTCGTCTCTTTAATTCCTCGAATGCGTCTGTTATTCTTGCTTCCACTTAGAGTTTCCATTTCTTGAGGGGTAGGGTCAGCGGGTATGAAGCGATTCCGAAGACTCTTCACAATTCTCGAACGTTTTGTGGTGGTTGTAGTTCTCGGATAGCTGCCACTTTATCCGGAACCGCGTGGGTGTCCTTCGCTGATTTCGTACCCTAAGTATTTATTGTGCGGTGTCCGGCTATATCAGTTATGCCCTTCAGATCCTAGAATCCTTTTATTTATTTATTTATCATTACTTAATTCAATGACATAAGCTTTTCAGTTCAAAAATATACGAGTATGCTTTAGGGAAAAGCGGAAGTATGCTTTAGGGATTATACAGGAAAGGTATTGGATGAATGTGAACTTGCAGTCAAACAAAACTCCTAGGTCCAGGACTTCAGACACTTTCATTAATGGTATGCTACCTAAATAGAATCCAGTTAATATTGGATTCAATGATTTTGAGTAAGTAATATGAAAGCACTTCGAGATATTAAATGGCAGACGATTTTTATATTAGATTGGAGTTTTAAACTATCAGATGCAGTTTTAATTTTAAGAAATATCTTCAATCCATCCGCATAAGTGAGATAACTCGTTTGACAGGAATGCACCGATACGCTCGTGTTACGTTTGTTTCCGGGTTGCGCGTTTGCAGACTATATTTGCCTTGTTTCGCTGTCGGTTTCGTGTATATGGACAACTCGATCAACGCAATTTATCTCTGTACCGATGCGAGCAAAGAACTCGAATCTTAGGATTAGGTCATCAACCACCTTTGGCAGGATCCACAGAACAGGATCCACCTCCTTGTGCTGAATAATAAACGTGTTCTCAGTGCCTCTGTGAATTTTTGCACTTCGCCGTTCGCCACACACATCCGTGTTTCAAACTTGTATATCCTGTGTGCAACTTTTAGTTTGTGTGCACAGTAGCTGCTGATGGACCTCCGCGTTGCACCCGTGTCTAAAGTGGCGTCGAGGAGTTAATTTTTTTTCTGCCCTCCGTACGCAGGTCTTCTAATGGCTTCGAGGGTTTGTCGTCGTCGATGCGTCTCCTCCAACTCGATGATGGCTATGCTCGTTTTGCGGCTTTCTTCGGCAACACTCCTTTGGGCTTATTCCTTTGTGTCCATAACAAAATATCAACGTCTCGTTACGACAGTCACGAGCGAAATGACCACCTTGTCAGCAACGCCGACAAGCTGAGTGTGTCTTTCTTGTCACGTACTTGTCGGTGACTCTCTATTGGTTTTTGGGAGTGTGGCGGCGGTTGTTTTGGGCTGGCATCCAACTGCAGGTTTTCCTACTCGCCAGCCAAGGTAATCAGTTCTCTCAGCTATTCGAACTCTTGCCGCTTGACGTAACGTTGCAGCCCGTTATGAGTGCTGCGTTATATCCTCTCGATTCGTTGTGTTTCGCTCATGCTCATGTGGCGCATCAGATTCTACAGTGATACATAATCCTTGAATTTCTCACTGGGTCTATGTTTCCGCTGACGAATATATAATAATATTTACATATTTACAGAACGAACGACAGAACGAAAAAAGACACTGAAGATGGCACAATGCCGAAACCGTTTTGTCTCCAAACCAAATTTGACACGGGATGACGGAAAATCGTTCCAAAATACATCATATACCTACCCGGTCGGAAAACAAACACAATTTAAACAAAAATATAATATAATAATATTTATATTATTTAATAACCATTTTAATATTATTTCGTAACAATTGCAGGCCTTGATGCTGCAGAAGTTTCGGCATGGCCTTTGGGAGTAGGTATATGTTTACTCCGTATACTTCTCAAAGCTCTTCTACCCTTTCTACAAATGTTTAGTTCCGTCATAGTATACTGCCTATCTTTGCGTATGTCGCATTTCTTTATGCTGTCAAGAACTGCGCATTTACTGCTGGATTCGCTGACACGTCGTTTATATGGTTCCAAGGTAAAAACCACGCGCCTCTGGCGGTGAACTAGTAGTTATGCGATTGGTTATTATTCGGGATTCCTAGTAGTTGCGTTGGAACTTCTAACCTTCCAGGAGTCGTACCCGTCGTCGGCGATACGCGCTGCTTGTGCATTTCTTCCATCTCAATAAGGCGTGCTGTTGCCTCTAAAGATAATACAAATTCATTTACAAATTATGTGAACTGCCTCCGCAGTTCTTCCACCTATCTTTCGTCTTCCAATCCGAACTCTCTTACGTACTCCAGGAGAATGACATTTCGTAGCGTACAAATCCAGGAAGTTGGCTACAATGTTGATGTTTGTATTTATCTTATTTGTTTAGTAGCTGGAGAGGTCTTATGAAACACTGATTCTAGCGTAGCGCAAAGTGAACGTTGACGTCTAGTAGTCGCAGTCCAGTCTTCGTACAACTAAGTGTCAACGCTGTTCGAAAACCCACAAAGCTGTTCGGTGATCCACAGTACTTTTACTCAGGGTAAGTCTAACTGGCGAAAACGAAAATCAATATATTCTGCAATATACTCGAGCAATTATTGGTTGGCAGGGCAGTCCGGGGACTCGCAGTGCATGCAAGGCTGCTCGAAGACCCGCAATGCTTTCAACTAAGCAATTGGTTATTGGTCGACGTTGATCGCTCTACAGCAACTGAACTCATCGCTCTCTGCTGATTTAGGTGAAGCCTCCGTTTCATGTGTTCTAGTTAACTCGTTGAGGTTCAAAGTTTATTCCTTGCCTGTCGAGCTCTTTGTTGTTGTCTCAGACTGATGAACAGCTCTTAATGCTGTACGTCAAATCGCCTTGCGTAGTTTACAGCTACTGATACGTATAGCTTCTACTGCAGGTCAACTACTTTGCTTGCTTGTTCTAATGGTTAAGAAAGAGTGTTATCACGAACCTGTGACAATAAGATCAACATCAGCATAGTCCAACGTCAAAGCCTTTTGGATCATACAACTGAGAGGATACTAAAATTAATGAGCCGAAATTCAAACCACTATAAACTCTTTACTGCAAATGGGGTTTTGACGGTTCCTCAAGCCAGAAAAGGTCAAAGGAAACAAACCCTAGATGAAAATTCCTGATTCAGAGTTCTTTATGTCATCAATCGTACCTTTGCGACTAAGCAAACCATTGGAGAAACGGAACCATCGACTAGTTCGGCAAAACTAAATAATGTCTGGGTGAACCTTACTCCAAGTTCTACAAATTTCTGCAGACCTATTCGATTTGAATTCAAGAAGGAAAAAAAGGAACTCATTACTGAGGATCGAAACTTTTCAGCCAATACATTTTGAGATTGGACAGCATACTATTTAAGTACCTTATGAACTCCTGCTCACAATGATCGATGGCAAAGTTGGTCATGCATTGACAGACACAAAACCGTCATCAAGCTGTGTAATAATCAAGAAAATTGGCAGAGCAAACATTATCCCTCGGAGAAATTGAACCATCTGAATTTGGACTCTTGCCGTTTCATGCAAGGAGAAAATTTATTTAACACTTATTGAAAATAAGCAACGACATGGATTTTGGAAGTTCAGGAATTGTACGAAACGACAAGTTAAACCACGAAAAACGGAGCATCAAGCAGAAACTCGTTTTAGATGAACTTAAAACCAGAAAGAGTGTTCGGCCAGGCCGAAGTTTATATACCTTACACACTTGTACTTAGAAATTAGGCGTGGCAATGGTCTAATTGTTTTCCTTTTCAATCTCAAATAGCATGTGATGACAGAGAATATTCGTGCCAAATTTGATGAATATATCTCTATTCGTTCTCCTGTAATCGAATTTTATATAATTAGTGGGCGGACCACGCCCATTTGTGGTAGTCTGTTTAGGTCAGAGACAGTGAACTTCTGCACAAAATTTCAACCGCAAATTCGTTCTACAAGCTGAGAAATTGAGATATGAGCATGGATGAATTTATATTCACATGAATTTATATTCATAAAAAGTAGTAGGTGGTCCGATTTTGTCCATTTTCAATACCGATGAGTTTCTAATGATAGACAATATTCGTGCCAAGTTTGATGAAGATATCTGTATTCGTTCTCTTGTAATCGTGATTTCCACAGACCAACAGACATACAGACGATCATGGCTAATCGACTCCGGAGGTCACGCTGATCAAGAATATATACTTTTCTATACCTGTCACGCCTCCTTTAATGCGTTACAAACGGAAGCAGTAAGTGAATATACCCTATTCACTTCGTGTGTAGGGTATAACCAGTAAGATTGCTATATTCGGTTTTATCATTGTGTTTGCGTTTCGCGATTTGCTTTGTGCTTTTCATATTTTTCGAAGAATTGAGAGAGGAAAATCCGTAAACCTCTCAAACGCAATCGAAACGCGAAACCAAACGCAATCGCAATTTTGTTGGTAATTTACATGCTTTGCAGACTTCACTACGTATTTGTGGCTTGATGGACGAGCTATTTCGTGGAAATAGTCTCTCAAACCCGACGATTGCAAAATGTTCGCGTTTGGTGTGATTCTGAACAGTGACTCCAACAATTTTTTTTATGCACGGCGCTACCATTTCCAAAAGATCCAGAAAAACTTATTTTTTAATGCGTAGTTCGTCATAAACCTTTTCATTATATAAAATAAAATTATGCACATACATAAGTAACAAATAATATTAGAGTTACTGAAGCTCCGGCATATGTAAAAGATCCGAATTGTCCTCATCTGAGTATCTCCGTAATTTGTTCCACGCTATGACGCTGCGCTAGTAGTCGCACGAGGAATATTGTTGCTATATTGACTCTCACATAAAGAGCAAACGACAATAAACACAATATCAGTATGTAAACATTGTGGGCGAATTATCAGATTTGCTTTTGTTGTACAACTTTTTGACATATATCAATTATAGCACTAATTCAATGGGATTCCTAAAAAATACTTGTAAAAATGCTAAAAATGCTTTATACATAGTAACTCTTTGTGCTCTGCAAGCAGGGTCTGCAAGTCTACGTAAAGTTTGTTTATCTTTGTGTTTCTCCTCAAAACTCAAACGTAGTCTACTCGAAAAAGTTAGATCATACCATTTGGAACGCATTGCGTTTGAGTCGCGTTTGAGTTTGCGCTTGCGTTTAAAAATACATGGTAAGGCTGTTAAACATTATTTCCGTTGTAATAAATTTGTTTTTATGAGCTATTCTGTATAAGTAGTGCAAAAATGGACGGAGCGCACCCAGTTTTGCTGTTATAATGTAAAATAATTTTTTATGTGAAGTTTTATTCAGGATGTTTATATATTTAACATTATAAACATTTAAGACCCTCTTTTGACTGTGTAACCTAATATTTGGCATATTAACGGATAATGCTACCCAGGAATGAAATTTTGTTGTCATAACTCTAAAACGAACGGTGATACCACATTTCTAATAAAAAACTAGGCGTAGTCGTTGACCGATTTTGCCCATTTTCAATACCAACCTGCACACCATAAGAAAAATTATTTCGAAATTTCATTTATATCTTTACCGGTTCTCCTGCGATCGTGATTTCAACAAACACACCGACAGACAGACGGATGGACATAGCTAAATCGACTCAAGAGGTGATGCTGATCAGGAATATACAAGGTGTTTCGCATAAGAGAGGACAGAAGACTAATTTTCCTATTAAGTTAACGGTTTACACCGAAACAATATTAAATTTTTTAAATATTTCGTTGGAAAAGTAATACAGAAGTTGTCTAACTTTATATACTCGTAATACAATACAATTTTGTGCTAGAATTAGAACATTTTATCACACTTTGGTATATATTTTATCTATTTGAAATATAAATAGATCACAACTACTGTTAAAAATAATATTCTAACGGAGAAATTTTCCTTGGATTTAAAAGTTTTAAGTAAGTCTTGGAGTTCATACAATATAGACACATTCCATCTATTTATAGATTTTGCCTTAAATTGAGATTCGTTCAGTTTTGTTGTAAACATTTCCCGAATTTTCGCTATAAATTCTCCTAACTGGCTTTTCAGTTGTTTATAGTTTTTTATATGTTAATGTTTTATTAATTATTTTTGCATACTTTAACTAAAAAACTTGAAGTATTTTGCGCTGCTGTGTACTGTGATTTTTATCACCTAATTTTACGTAACTAAAATCTTAAATTTAATTGTTTTAATTAAAATGAAAAATTTAAATTTAAAAAAAAAATATTATAATAAAATGAATTATTTATTTTTTTCAGCAAAACTGCTGAGTTTGCTATGCTGAAACTGAGCAATTAAATTAACGGTTGATGAAGAGTTTTGTTTTTATTATTTACATTAAATTACTTTGTTGCTTCACTTAATAATAGCTTCTAGCTATATATAATTGATATATCATATATATATTATATATATACAAATAGAATATTAGATAAAAGACGTCTATGTGCCAAACTTAAGATTCCAAGTAAGCGACAACAGATGGGATATGGAGGCATGTTTTCCCCATGTATATAGGCGCCATAGGGCAAATCTCGAAAAGCGCTTCTGGAACTTTCTCGACATGGTTGACTGAGTTCTCGTATAACGGATCCTAGACGATGCTGGCGTATTCTAGGTAGGGTCTAACGAGGCTTAAATATACCGTCCTAGAAGTGAAAGAATCTTTAAAGTCCTTGATATTTCTTTTTACAAAGCCTAATTGCGAGTTATAATGGATGTCGAACTTAAGCTTGGAGTCAAAAAAGATGCCAAGGTCCTTAACCTCACTAACTTTAAGGAAACTTTTGCCACTATCGCTAGTATGAATAAATTCAATTGGACGTTTTTTACTAGAAAAAATAAGAATTTTACATTTAGAAAAGTTTAAAGATACGTTGGATTTATACCAATTCATAAGAGAGTTAATATCCTCTTGAAGTTGCAGGCATTTACTAATTGATTTTATCTTAAGAAAGATTTTTAAGATTTATATCAGTTAGAACTGGCATATTAGAGAAAGATCCAGTCTGAGTTACTGGATTTTTGTACAACGACCCAAAAAAGTCAGCGAACAATTCACTGATTTCTGATGTATTATGAGCTATTCGAGTATTAAACTCGATATGTTTAGATAAGCCACAATATTTTCTCTTTTTATTAAAAAATAGCCAAAATGACTTTTTTTTTTTTATGCCTGATTCAATGGTATCTATCTCTTATAAAGAAAAATAAGACATGAATTCAAATTCACCAGGTTTTGTAAACTGCTTCTGGGTTTTATTCCGGAGATTCTTCAGGTTGACCAGTCTGCGGTTATACCATGGAAGCTTAAAACCTCCTGTTTTTTCTTTTAGGGGAACGAATAAATCAATGGCTTTATGTATGATCTCCTTAAAGGCAGAGTACTTGTTGCTAACGTTTAATAATTTCGCTAAGGGACTCCAATCAACCGAGTCGAAATAAGCATTTAGAGCATTGTACTTTACTTTGAAAAAGTTGTATGAACGAACATGTCCTGAAGGCTGCTGTTTACCGAAAACATAGAGAGAAATTTCTAATAGTAGCGCCTTGTGGTGAACAGACTCATTAGTGAGAGGCACATTGCATTTAGATAGCTTGAATTTTAAGTCGTTTCTTATATAAATTAGGCCTAGAATCCTATTTATATCATTATTTATTCTGTTGACTTGGAAAAGGCTTAAGGAATACATTGAATCGCAGATTGAGGATTCAATGGTGGTTTGAACATTTAGTGGAATCAAAGTTTTGGCGATGGGGCACATATTCCACTCAACGCTACCAATATTGAAATCGCTCAAAATACAAGGTGTTTAGTTGGAATTCATGTTTATATGTAATGTTTGGAATGTTTATAATGTAGTTAATGTTAAGAATATGGTCGTTATATAAATTTAAATTACTAACAGGTGGTATGAAGCTTGAAATTATAATTATTTCGGTAAAATCATTATGAATTGTGGTGCTTAGTGAGATTGCAACACAATTTCCTCAATTTTGTTAGTATTGCATGGAAGTTGAATTTCTCTGCTAGCAAAATTCGATGACACAGCAATTTACGATAAACTACGTAGAGATCGAATAACTCACTCGATAACAAGTAGGACGTTAGCCATGTTTTCAACTAAGGATATAATATCGTATTCATGCAATGCAGAACCTTGATAAAATTGGTTTGTTTTAGAACGAAGACCGCCGACGTTGTGGTAATACAAGAGGTAAGTGCTTTCAGTCCTTGTAATGCTATCAACTGGAGAAAGAAGTGTTACAAGGTCTCCGGTGTCTCTGCAGGTGACTGAAAATTTGCAGGTGTTGGTGTAGTCGTAGCTTCACAAGTTGTCGGTTTAAAGACAAAGTTACGAAGCTTGACGGAAATTGGCCAGAAGTTCACATCAAACGCTTTATTGCAAAAACAATCAGGAACGCCAAGTATGAAATTAACAAATCGAAGCTTAAGTGCGTCAGAATATTTTGTAACTAATTTGACGCAGGTAATCAAAGCAGGATTTATTTTTAATTTATTAGCGGTGTAAAGCTAATATCAACGCGTTGGTCAAACGACCAATATAAAACTTGAAGGCATTGAAATTGCACACAACTGACTCGACGTCAACGTGCTACACCTCACGGTTTATTGTTTCACGATAACTTTGTAAAAGGAAATCGAATATATTTGAAAATATAATTAAATACATTTCTTTTCTACGCCCATACGCAAATGTTTATAGCTGATGTTTGTTAATATTTTGCCGTTAAAATTATTTATTTAATTCATTTAAATTTTGTCAATTTAATTTTAATTCAATTTAATCTAATTTAAATTTGAATCGAATTGAATTTTGTTGTATTTTACCATTCGAAAGTCCACTCAGTAAAATATACGCTTTGTCTTTGTTTGCCTCGTATGGAGTTCTTTATTCTTTGAAATAAAGTCTTCGACTGCTCCAGTCTAAGTATAATTTACGACTTCCACTTAGGGCGTTTTCTTATTTCCACTTGGCTCGGTTGACGTTCCCGTCGACAGAACGAAAGTTGTCAGTACGTCGTATTTCGCAATTTTCATTATTACGCAATATTTGTATTTACGATATTAGCAATATTAATATCAACAGAATTAAATCGTTCCTAATTTAATTCTTTCGCGTTTGCTTTCCTATTTTTTATATTTCCAAGCCAAGCTTTTTTATGGTTTGGGAGTTAACTACTGGAACTTAGCTTCCACAATCATTTCGGCTTTCGGGGTAAGTTTAGCCAGATCTTGACTGAAGCATACAGCGTACCAACCAAAGTGCTTTGGTTGCATTAATGTTATAAACTTGTCCTTGACTCACTAATAGATTACTATTATTAAAATAATAATAATACTGGCCTTGAGAGTTCATGTTACCCGGAACTGGAAATTGCGATTACGACATACAACATCCCTCCACCCTCGGGAAAGAAAAGTTTAGTATCGTATAAAACGATATTAAATTTTTCTTGTACATTTATGTTTGTGTATTGTGGGTGTCTTCTGTTTATTAAGGTTTTGCTTATTGTGTACTTATTTTTTTTTTTTTAGAATATCTTATGTATTATGTAAATAATATAATTTAGGTGATAATAGTTAGTATAATGTATTATATGTAGTAATAAGTTATGTATTTCATATATACAGGGTGTTTCGCATAAGGGTGTTCAAAAGACTAGGGCGTGTACGATGGGTCGAGACAAGAAAAGAATCGTTTGGGAGGGGGGGTCAATTTCCCCCCGTTTAGGCGGGAAGGGACATTTTATAAAAATCCGACTTAACACCAAAAAAAATAACTTTAAATAAAATTAGATCCAGATAACTTTTGCTTGCTGATTTTCAAAGCCAAATATCCGCTTCTTAATATCCTTTTTAAATTAGGTTCCTATGTCAAACAGTTGTTGAGAAAATAAGTGTCAAAGTTAATATTTGGAAAAAAAATTCCGAAAAAAAATTTTTGGTCGCCATTTTCTTTTTAAGCTACGGTATTAAGTATAAAATTTTTTCCGACCATAAATTCTTCAATCAATTCTAAAGAGAGTGCTTCAAACCGGAAGGATCTATGTTTTGTAGTTTCCGAGAAAAGTGGAAATTTTTTATAAAATCGGAGTTTTATAAAATGTCCCTTCCCGCCTAAACGGGGTGAAATTGACCCCCCCTCCCATACGATTTTTTTCTTGTCTCGACCCATCCTACACGCCCTAGTCTTTTGAACACCCTTATGCGAAACACCCTGTATATATATGATTTAAATACATATTTATCATATATACTTTTAAAAAAATACGTATTCAAATATTTTCATAGGATTGTGTATGGTATGGAGTTTGCAATACAGATTCGTTTGGACATAACCAGTATTGTTCTTATAATGGATCAGCAAAAACAATAAATCGAGAAGGAATTGAACTACTGAAGGAAAGATGCAACCATCTTATTGAAAATGAAAAGCAGACTCTTTGCTGTAACAAAGAACAGGTTCCTGTTTTATTTAACTTTATTTACAAATGTAATTCTTAAATACCGTCATTACTTTCAGATACAAATTTTGAATACAAATATAAAATTGGCTGCAAATTTTCTTGATCGTTGTCCATCATGCATGGCAAATTTAGTTCGTCATATGTGCGATTTTACTTGTTCCTCTAACCAAGCTGAATTTCTTAAAGTTGTGTCAACAAATATATCAAAAGAGGGTAAATTGGTTGCCACGTTTTATTTATTCTTAAAATTACTTTTCTTTAATTAAAGGTAATTTATATGTGGATTCGGTGGATGTACACATTACGGCTCAATATACAAATAACACATTCAAATCATGTTCTCAGGTAAGTTGCATATTTTTATGCTTATGCTTTTATGCTTAGTGGTTGCAATTAACACGTAATTACTATACTTTGTTAATTATATTAAATGTTCTGTTATCGTGCACAGTAAGATTTTTCATGCAAGTCTTACTAAACGTGAAATAAATATATCAAATTAGAAAAAACATTTGAAAAAAGACGAAAGGATAACATTTGGTGGAGTGTCATTTCTATACTACAGCGGGCATAAATGGTATATGGAACTAAATTATCTGATTTTATCTATATATATAAAATCCCTGTGTCTGTCTGTTAGCAAAATATGTCCGGGATTTTTTTTTTACTTCTACATCACTTAGAAACCTGAATTTTTTCACAGATGTTCCAAAATTCCAAACGGCTTCGCCATTTTTTTGCAATAATAACTTCCTGGCGAAGAAAGGCTTATATACTAGTTAAAAAACATCGAGTTTATTTGCTTAGTTACATATGATACATAGAGTTGTACGACACTTTGAGCATTGAACAGCTGATTGTCCATTCTTGCAATACCTGCAGCGATTTTGTTTTTTCGAGTGCTGTGGCCAGTGGCCAGTATTGTCTTTTCTTACAATAAGGACAGGGTCGTAATTTCAAAATTTCTTTTTAGCCTGAGAGGAAGATTCATTTGATGGTCTTCCTCTTTTCTTCTGAAATACTTTTTCACAAAACATCAATACGCCTATTTTATAATTCCTCGTAGTTACGTTTTTGATACGAATTGGGAACACGGGATTACAGAATCCCTCGTAATACGAAATTCGGGATTTTTGGCATCACTGTATTCGTCGTAATCGAAAATCGGAAGTTATTTATACAAAATTTCTACGAATGCTGCAGTTTATCGTAACAATACGAAAAATATTTTTGTGGATTAAAAAAAAAGGCAAAATGTAAGTTTTATGGGGAATTAAATAATCGTTTAATTATAAATGCCCGTATAATGTCTTCTTGTGTTCGGTTAGGTCTAAAATTACAACAAATCGCAAACAATACAAAGGTTAGTGAGCCTATTATCCCAAAGAAGTGACATAGCTCAAGGGTTTCCAAAGACGCAGAAGGAAGACGGTCAGAAGTTTTGTGAAGATCTAGGGGAGCAATTAAATAGCTTGGGGCCACCTATTAAGGACCCAACAAGTTGGAAGAAAGCGTAGTTAGACTACAAATGCTATATAAAAAGAAAACTCTCCCAAAACAAGTCCGAAATGACTGTGACTGGCGGTGGGAGGAATAAACTTCACTCATTCAATGATTTGAAAGAAGCGGTAATAAAACTTACAGGATTGGAAACCCGCACCTCGGTCTTAGACGGAACACGAAGATTCGGTGTGGCACAATCAGAAACCATAGACGCTGTTGATACTCTTGAAAGATTAGCTAAATCGCCAGTGATTCAAGACATCGAAAATTTGGACGAGTCAATGCGGTCTGAGCCAGAAAATGTAGCAATTAACCGGCGTCCTTTACATTCGAGTGTAACAGCGAATTTGCTGAAGAAGCAAATAGATTATCAAAGGAGCGACTTCTACGAGCAGCTCTTGACTCTTACATGCGAAACGAGGACACCCTTCCTTGAAATCTTGTGCAAGCGTTCTGGTGGAAACCTTGAGGTTTTGGTATATGTTCCTCATCATAACGCGCCCTGCACGTTCAGTTAACTCAGTTTTACTGCCGCCTCCATACTTCAGTTCTAGTTTTCCCTCGTGTTCTTCACAATATAAAATATTATATATTGTCTTTCGTGTTACAGATAGCATTTTGGATAATTCTGGTACACTTTTACCCATTTGTACATTGCAATAAACCAACTTCACTTCAAAACATAACCTTTTGTCTGGCATTTGAAGAAAACGTTATGTTAAAAGAAAGAACCACCACAAAACACGATTTTTCAAATTTTTGTATTCGCAAAGCAACAATGAATAAGTAATTAACATACCAACAGAAAAAAAATTCAAATCAATGCCTAAATAATGGTAAAAGCAGCACATATTAAATCAACAAAATAGTTGTGAAAAGAGTTTCTTGGCAGTTAAAAAACTGAGTAATCCTGATTTTTGTTGCATATTTCGTAGATTGTGCATTAAATTTGGCTTTTTTATACCCTACACACGAAGTGATGAGGGTATATTCACTTACTGCTTCCGTTTGTAACGCATTAAAGGAGGCATGACAGGTATAGAAAAGTATATATATTCTTGATAAGCGTGACCTCCTTAGTCGATTTAGCCATGTCCGTCCGTCTGTCTGTGGAAATCACGATTACAAGAGAACGAATAGAGATATTTTCATCAAATTTGGCATGAATATTGTCTATCATCCGAAACTCATTGGTATTGATGATAAATGGACAAAATCGCACCATTACCACGTCTACTTTTTATAGTGAATATAAATTCATTCATGCTTATAGATCAATTTCTCAGCTTGTGGAATGAATTTGCGTTTGAAATTTTGTCCAGAAGTACACTGTCTCTGACCAAAAAAAGAGTACCACATATGGGTGTGGTTCGCCCACTCATTAAATGAAATTCGATTACAGGAGAAAGAATAGAGATATTTTCATCAAATTTGGCACGAATATTCTCTGTCATCACAAGCTATTTGAGATTGAAAAGGAACAAAATTGGACCATTTCCACGCGTAATTTCTAAGTACAAGTGTGTAGGGTATATGAACTTCGGCCAGGCCGAAGTTAATACTCTTTCTGGTTTTCATTAAACTGTTGTAAGTACTGCAACTTAGGGTAATTGATAAGCGAAAATTCTATAATATAAAGAACCAAAAAGTAGTATTATTTTGCTAAACAAATTGAAAAATGGAATTTATTTTGAATGTGCAAAGTCATTCTTGACAGAGTGTCTTTCCTGATGGCAGTGCGGAAGTCAGATCCATGACGACGCCTCTACTAAATCCAAATCCAAAACCTTTGCAAGTATCTGCACCAGCATATATTGCGAAATCCCGTATTATCCCAGATACCTGCAAGCGTAAATCTTTATCTGCCTTTAAACGGTATTACTTGCTCGTCAACAAAATTAAATTCTTCCGAAGGAAGAGATTTTAAATTGTTGCGTAGATGATCTAGCAACGGTCTAATTTTGTACAGTTTATCAAAATTTGGGTCAGTCCTTCTTAGCAACTGCGTTATCTCCAATGTGTAAATACTTCTTTATCTGGTCGAAGTGGCGTCTTGTCATTGCTTTTGCGACAGGACCATGGTGTCCCTCTTCACCCAATACATTCGATATTGAGGCATACGGACGACAGCCATATATAGCAAAATACCGAAATATAATTAAATTTCATTGGAAGTTGCCTTGAGATCAAACCCATCTGTTTGCAAAGCATATTTGTTTGATTCTATGCTTATCAAACACATCATATCCTTCTTTATCAAATCATATAAATAATCGAGGGCAGATTTTGCAGTACTCAAAGAATGTATTTGGTCATTCCATTCGCAACTTGGAACTTCAAAATCAGATTTTCTCCACTTCAAGTTTTTATACCCTACACCTTAAGGTAAGGGTATATTCACTTTGTAACGAAATGTGTAACGCATAGAAATAGAGACGATAGGTATAGAAAATTAGGTGTACAAATAAGTTTCCGCGGTTTTTTATAAAAAGTTAGGAATTTATTGTGAAGGAACAGTACATTACGTTTTATTCAAAGTATTTTCCATCATTTGCCACTACTTTTCCCCATCTTTCTGGCAACATTCGGATACCCCGTCGAAAAAACTCTTCACCTTTTGACGCTATCCACAAATCTACCCAATTTTTGGTGTCTTCATATCATGTGAAGCGCTGCTCAGACAGACCATGTGCCATCGACCGGAACAGGTGATAATCAGAAGGGGCTAAGTCTGGTGAATACGGCGTGTGGGGTAAAACTTCCCAGTTGAGTGTTCAAAGTATGGTTTTACCGGCGCCGCAAAATGTGGACGAGCATTATCGTGTAAAAGAATAATTTTGTCGTGTCTGGAGTAGTAATGGGCGCGTTTTTCCTTAAGTGCCCGACTCAATCTCATCAATTGTGTTCGGTAGAGAGCTCCAGTAATGGTTTCGCTTGGTTTGAGCAATTCATAATACACCTCGTACACTTTCGGACTTCCACTGCGTTCTTTGTCCTTCACGTCAAACTCACCGTTCTTAAACTTTTGAAACCATTCCTGACAACTTCTCTCACTTAAAGCAGCTTCACCATATGCTTCTAGAAGCAATGGATCGCCTCAGCTACAGATTTTTTTAAATTAAAGAAGTAAATCAAAAGTTCCCGTAAATGATGCTTATTCGGCACAAAACTTGACATTTTTGCAGGAAAAAAATTACGTGATGCTGATACGGAATCACTAGTACTTTAAGGTTATGGTGTTGCCGGATGACGTATATTATCAAAAATCTCGTTTGCAAATGAATTTTTTTAGTGTAATTTAATTTTATATTAGAATTGGGATATTACGTTTTACATCTGACAATTTCTCCATAACCTTCTGGTGGTGCCATCTTTTGACAAACCGCGGAAACTTATTTGTACACCTGATATTCTTGATCAGCGTGACCTCCTGAGTCGATTTAGCCATGTCCGTCCGTCTGTCTGACCACGCCTACTATTTATACAGAGGCGTAGCTAGGTCTCATGGAGCCCGGGACGGTTAATCAACTTGTAGCCCCAAAAATGCCTAGAACTCTATAAGTCCCTACTTGATTTCCACAACTGCCGCCCCCGACATTGTGCCGCGCAGAGTGGACCGCCACCCCCACCCCACCCTAGCTTCGGCATTTTTTTCAAAACTTTTAGGTGTAGGGTATCTAAGATTCGGCCAAGCCGAATATAGCTTTCTTACTGGTTTTTTCGGTCTTTTGAAAGACTTCTCCCTCTGCCTGAGCCTCCGTGTCTTCAGTAGTTACCTCGATATTTTCGTCCTCGGAAAATCTTTATTGCTCAATGTAATCATCTTCATCATTATCTGCAAGCTGGAGAAATATTTTCCCACCATTCTCAAAAATAGAACTTACTAAATTTTCCACATAATTTACCTCTTGTTTTCGTCCTCGTTTTCATTTTCCGAAAAATCCCAATTTGTGATAATGTCCTCGATCTCTTTATCTGGTAGTCCTTTCGATTTTTGTTTGAACATTGAGCAAATTTTTTTAATTTAAATGAATTAGTTAGTTTTTAAAACATTATGTACATTTGTATTTACCACCGAAAATTTTCACTTGTTTATCGTTTAAAGCTTACCGCAGATGGCTGCTGTGGTTTTAAAATGACACAGAATCAAATCACAAAATGCTTACCATTTACAAAACAATATCGCAAACACTTTGTGCACTTTATTAACTTGGGTATATTTAAACTGAATTACGCAATTGTGGTCACTAGAAATTTTTTTAATAAATTGCAAATAACTCCAAAGTTGACCAACCAAAGTTGACCAAAGTTGACATTTTTGCATTCACAAACCTAACCACATGTTCAGTCACAAAAGAACCGTTTTGTTCGTTGTATACCTCTTGGTGAATAGAAATAGTAAAAAATAGATTTGTGAGACTAAGCTAATAAAAAATTTTAGCAATGTTTCATTTAATTATCTGTTGTAAAACTCTGAAACTAATGTATTTTGTATACTATACCGGACATTAAAGGGTTAAGGTTAAGGGTATATTCACTTTGTCACGAAATGTGTAACGCATAGAAATAGAGACGATAGGTTAGACAAGTATATATATTCTTGATCAGCGTCACCTACTGAGTCGATTTAGCCATATCCGTCCGTCTGTCTGTCTGTCTCTTGAAATCACTATCACAGTACAACCGGTGAAGATATCGTTATGAAATTTTGCAGAAATATTGTTTCTTGTGGTGTGCAGGTTGCTATTGGCAAAATCGGTCAACGACCACGCATATTTTTTATTAGAAATGTGATATCAGCGTTCGTTTATGAGTTGACATTGACAGTGACATTGACATTGAGTATTGACATGACATCATTCCTGGGTATAGAGTAGCATTATCCGTTAATATTCCAAATATGGGCGTGTATCGCCCACTACACAGGCAAAAGTGGGTCTTAAATGTTTACAATGTTAAATATATAAACTTCCTGAATAAAACTTCACATAACAACTTATTTTATAATAAAACCCATTTGAATGGGATCGTTCGCAAGATTTCGGACGAAGTGTTTTTGTTTTTTGTTCAGTTAGTTATGCAGGTAATGAAATTCACCAAATTGAATTCTTTTCGGGAAAACCTCACGAACCCAAATCTTCCTTTTGAAAAATTTTCGTTTTAGATAAGAATTTTCCAATAAAAAAAAACGTCATCAACCGTGTCCATTGCATATGTTGTTTTTGCATTACTCAGACTTTCACGCATAAGTTCTGATAGAGTGTGCGGACTCTAAATTAGACTTCGGACGAATCGTTTTCGTCAGAATTCGCACGAAAGAAAAACGCATGCAGTGTGCGAGCAGCCTAATAAGAATTTTTCAAAACGTTTCGGTGTAGGGTATCTAGGATTCGGCCAGGCCGAATGTAGCACTCTTATTGCATTTTGGTTTTAATCTCTGTTCTGTGTGTCTGTGAAAGTCACGATTACAAGAGACTGGACATACTTTTTCTGTCAGAATAAAGTGTCCGGGATTGAATATGGGGAAAATTGGACCAGTGCCACGACTACTTTTTATATCGAATATGAATTTAACCCTGCTTATAGCTCAATTTCTCAGCCTTTAGAATACATTTGAAACTGAACTTTTAGTACCGAGTCGGCCGTCTCTGACAAAAACGTCTCTGCTTGTCTGGTAACAAAAACCACGGGTTCAAACATGGGTTTGCTTACGTAAATCTAGACGGCCGGTCTTATCAACACACCATGATGACAGCAAGGCAGCCGGTCTTATCAACACAATGTGAAAGCTAAAAGAGCGCGTCGTTCTTTAATAATGGATCTGCACCTATTATTAGTTAGGATAACTAGGATTAGGATTTAGGATTTATTTTCTTAAATGATTTATACAATTTATAACTTATAATTTATATTGGGTCTTTGAAAAAGTTCGTGGCGTTTTTTAGAAAAATTCAACTGGTTTTCCTATAGTTTGAAAATTAATTATTAACTACAATGTTTCTTGTTTCATTGTTTAACTACAATGGTAGAGCCATGATGCCATCGGTGAAGAACTTTTGTTGTTTCTGGTTGAAAGACTGAATCAAGTGGTTTTCACAGGCTTCTTTTGACTGCAGCTTAATTCTATTCTGAGAGTTCTGCAGAGATCGGAACAAGTGGTAGTGAGAGGGTCTGAAGGTCTATGTCTGGACTGTTTGGTGGATGTATCAAAGAAGTGTGTGGTCGTGCGTTGTCATGGAACATGAGAGGGTCTGAAGGTCTATGTCTGGACTGTTTGGTGGATGTATCAAAGAAGTGTGTGGTCGTGCGTTGTCATGGAACATCTTTTCTTTTAGTCAATTCCGACCGTTTTCTTTCAATTGCCTCGTAATCTTTCTAGTGGAATCTAACCAACTAATCTAACCAACTGGAAGTAGGTCATTGTGGACAATTCCCTTTCAGTGCCACTATACTTACAGCGTTACCTTTTTAGCGTCAATCCTGACTTTGCAAACGTTTGTGACCGCTCTCCATCCCTTGTCCACGATTTTTGACGCTTCCGATTACCGTTAACTTGTCTTTCAACTAGAATGTAGTATTGAGCAATAAATTCAAATTAGTTTGGTATCAACTTCTGTTTGATTTATATGGAGTAGGGTGACAAAGAAAAACACATCGCAGTAAGTTCCGTATACAAGTGTGAAAATAGCGCTGGTGAAATTCTCAAATTGCTAAAAATCTTGATATATCCATCAATCGTGTCTTGGACTCATCCCAAGTGGATGACAGAGCCAAAAGTGGGCGTTCGCGTATTACTCGTACTAGTGAGGCAATAAAAGTTGTGCGCGAACGAATTCTCCAAAATCCCTTGAGGGAGCAAAACATCATGGCTATGGAGCTGAATATTTCTACCAGATCCATGTCAAAACTTATCCGGAATGAACTCTACATGAAAGCTGTCCGCAGCTCCAAGTGCCATCTATTAAAAATATAAAATCCTATATATATAAAAAATATAAAAATATATCCTTAAAATATAAAAATATATCCTTAAAATATAAAATCCTATAGAAAAGAAAGAATGGAGTAATTAAAAGAAGAAAACATTTACATAAGGCTCTAAGTAGGAAGGAAGACTAGACCAAAAGGTGTGGTTTTTCTACGCAGGCTTTTGAAGGAGTAAAAGCTCGAAGGAAAATACCGTAGCGCTGGGAACCGCGCCACCAAGATAAGTTGAAAATCACGTATAGAAAAGGAATTATACTGTCAAAGCCACAAGCAATTGATTTGACTTGATTAAACTTGTGATCACGTTTTTTTTTGTGGAGGTAGCAAACGCTTTTACGTACATTGGCGTCCCCGCTTGAACCAGGTAAATAGGATAGTGTGGGACTCCCGTACTTGTGGACTACCCAGAACGAGTAGGTCCATTTTCGCCCCACGTCCCTGGACATTGCAGGCTGCCGAGCGAGTCGAACTCCCGCTTCATGACCAGGTCCCGTGTCAACGCAAGTGCTTTCTTACACCATGAATCCTAACGTCGAACGTCATCGTTATGACCATACACGCTGACCCTTCTGCCTGTCGGCGCCGGACAATGGTTCACTATGTGATCAGAGACATAAGCCAAGTAAGACTATCTCTTCTGTATTCGAGTAGTCATCTGGCATCCTCGCGAAGCGGTTTATTGATAATCAGTTTCGCCTGACGACAAGTGGTGAGCTCCCTCTACCTACATACATGTTCGGAGTACGACCACTCATCGATTAAGGCCCTGACCTTCCCATCAGTAAGAAAGAATCTCGGTTCGGGCCCGCAAAAATTGTCAGCAGGCCCCTCCTTAGCAGAAGAGTCCGCTTTCTCATTCTGTTCTGTGCACTTTGACCCAATAGCGTGTTACCTTATTACACTCACCAGGGAACAGAGTCCTTTTCGCTCACTATTGTCCGAACAACTTACAATCCAAACTGTCATAACCTTTGATCCCAAAATTATGGCTGCTTCACGATCATCAAAGAAACACATGCATACAGAACTTGAAGTAGGGTCTCAAAATTGTTCTTATCTCTTTTGCTTTAATTTCTGTTTTACTATGCACAGCAGCCGCAGCTAGGGTTTCGCGGAAGCGAACATCCTCTCAGGTAGTAACAAAACATGTATTAAAAAGCCGTCGGCGTTAGACAATGTTTGTTTGTCTAATTATTTACATTTTAGCATTTAATGTTATATTCAAACCAATTGTAATAAATAAAGTAATTCGGGTTTTAATTTTTTGTGTTTTTTAGAAATTTTTAACCTACCTGTACTCCTATTTAAGAAAAAAACTGACCCAAAATATTTACCAATACTAACGAAATTTCTTGGAAAATATGGAAGAAAGGATGAAACCTTTTTTAAAATTATAAATAAAAAACAAAATACAAAAAGCTGTCGCCTCTTGCTGATGCCTTTTGCTCTCTATCTATTTTTTACATATCCTAACCCTTTCGCTCGTGGTTCATTTTTACAACTTGGAAATTTCTGTAAAAAACGAGGCTGGCGAACATGTAAAAAACAGTTGAAGGAGTTGAGTTGAAGTGAAGCTACAGGAAATAGTAGAACAATACAGGAATACTACAAGCTACAGGAATAGTAGTAGGAACAAGTAGAATCCAATATACGGTAGACAGATAGTACGTAAACGAAAACTGCTACTGACACGTCAATCAATCACCCCGCACAGTTCTTTCGTTAAAATGAAAACACACTTACAAATACACGCTCAACCCCTTGCACGTACACGAATTTGAGTCATGCATAATATTTTGTCGTGTAGCAGTGAGCAACTTTAAAGTTTTATTTGAGACACGCACAATGATGCTACGTGTATCATAGGGGATTAGTATCGCAAGCTATAATCACATTCACCTCCCTTTCCACACAGTATCATATGAGTCATATGGTAGGTAGGCAGATGCGGTCAGAAAGGCGCCATTTCCGCTTCCAATCCTCACGACCGTTAGGTCCTGAGAAGTTAGATGAATCATGAGTATCGCTCTGACACCCCGACTCACCAATATACAGGTCCGTTTCCTTCCATCGCCTAGCGGCAAAAAGAAACTAGTCCCTTTACAAGATAGGCCCTTAATACTACCACTAAGTATTCAGGTATCTTGCACCAAGGATATGGTGCAACCCAAAATGTTTGTCAGGCCCACCTACCGCTCCGATGTTACATTCCCGAAGGAGTGCGGCACCGTCCCCGCAGACTCTCCTCCACCATCCAGAGAGTCCAGCTCCTTCAGCAGGGAGGTCTTGAAGGTTGCCAGATGGCCTTCCTCTAATGGCCGCCAGGTGCGAGAGGTCCGTTATGCCGACAAGGAGACCTTTGTCACTATATACATATATACATAGATATAGAAATATTGTATATACCGATACCGCAAACTAATACCAAAAACGGTGGGGAGAAATCGAAGTCAAAAGTATTCCATTCCCGCAATAGTGCAACAAATGAAAAGCTGGAACTCAGCGATCATCGCTTGAATTATATACGGAGAAACTGGAAATTATTCAATTAATTTTATTTTTTTAAAATTTTTTTGTATTTTTCATATTTTTTTTAATGTTGAATGTTATTTGTATATAGTGTGAAAATTTCGTGAAATAAGTATATATATGTAGGTATATTATATTTACACCTAGCTTCCTGTTCATGTATAGCACAACAATTGGTAACCGACAAAGCCCGTAGGTTGGTAGTGGGTTCACGTTTCCGGTTGTGTCTCGCGTAATTGTAATTGATTTGCGTCAGCTATCAATAGGAGAAAGGAAAGAAATTAATTTCTGGAAGACTAGAAATAAATAGAAATATGTTTTCATTTTAAGTGAAGTATTTTGCTTAATAATTCAATTTCGGTTGCGTCAACAATATTCCAGACGGTAGACCGCGTTCGAACAGGAAAGCTGCGATCAAAAAATAAAAACGTCTAAAATGTATTGGGATTACAGTTGTCATCCGTTCGCTTCCGTTTCCGTGCGTTTTTGAATTTTTGTCCCCTACATTCGAAGGTGGAAGGGCTTTTTAAGTTTCTCTTTCCTTTTGTAACTCTCTGAAGTATGCGTGGCAGGTATATATAAGTATATAAGTTAACACACTAGATCACACCACCACATCCTATGTCACACAAATGTGTAGAGAAAAAGCTTGAGACGCATTTATAAACGGACTCAATGGTGATCTGCCGAGACTACTAGCAGTTAGGGAACCAAAAGACCTCCCCCACGCACTTCACTTGTGCGAGATTCTCGAAAACCAAATCATCTTTTCTCCTCACAATAGAACAAATAGGCACCTGCCTCCAATTCCTTCAAAACCAAACGTATAGAGGAACACATCCTTAAACATACGCCCTCATTATAACTATCAACATGCATATAACCCACAGCCAACTCCATCACCACAGCTACCACCAAGAAATACATTCCACTCTCAGCAAAGAACATCATTCGTTCCACCCGACTGGAATACGCAACCTCTTGAAACCTACCCTCAATTTGCTCAACCAGTATGGCAGACACGACCTCTCCAACCACACCATCAGTTTCAAAATAATCTTACACCATCTCGCCCATTTGCTCCCAAGCCATTACCGAAACCAGAACCCATGGACGTTGACAGATTCCTACATTCCAGGATGATTAATTACATGAACTGGCCAGATCTTAACAAACCGGTAGAAAAAAGTCCGTCAAACTTTTCTCACCACATACCTTATAAATCGCAAAAGAACTTTCACATTAGTACCGAAACAGGACAACAGCTAGACAATTATCAGGAATAGATACCAACCATGGATGAATACCAGACCATAACTACGAACAGTTACCCCAGACATATGAACAAGCTTCAGAAGATTTTACAGACATACATTTTTCAGAATGACTTGCTCTTCTTTACCGTACATAGAGTGCAAGACGAAGAACGGAAATATTCTTAAAATTAAATACAACCACACCTCGTTTCAAAAACACTTCCTAACGAACAACCTTCATTCAACAACCGGCATTCTCGAGAATGACAGTCTTAAGGACCTGTCTGCCATAATAAATATCCATGACAACACGCTTACTGTTGGCAACAATACAAAATTTAAAACTAAACAGAAGATTTTGGAAGACGTTAACAAAATCGACATTAGGACTGAACACATGACTCAGACACAAAACCGAGATATAAACCAACTTACACGGAGATATCCTCAGTTATTTTCAGAGCCAAATGAACAGCTCACATACACCATTACTGTAGTTGGAAAAATTAGGACATCCTACGAAACCGCGGTATATATAAAATATTATCCATATCCTTTAGCAATGAGAGAATTCGTAACCCATGACATTGAAATCCTACTTAAAAACGGAATCATTAAATCATCCCGATCAGCATCCAACTCACCGATTTATGTAATGCCTTAGAAACTACATAGACGCCTCCGGACACAAAAAATATAGACTTGTAATCGATTATCGAAAACTGAATGACAATAGCAGATAAATACCCAATACCAGAAGTAAACGAAATAATCTCTCATCTGAAATCTCGATTTGAAAAATGGATTCCACCAGATTCCTTTGAAGGAATCCGACATGGAAAAAACAGCTTTTTTAGTTAACAATGAGAAGTACGAGTTCACAAGACTCCCATTTGGCACCAAAAACGAACCAGCCATTTTTCAGCGAGCCCTTGACGACATACTAAGGGATCATATAGGAAAAATCTGCTGCGTTTACATAGACGACATAATAGTGCTCGGTAAGGATGAACATAGCCATCTAGCGAGCTTCCAAGCATTTTTCCAACACTCGAAAGTGCTCAAATGAAAGTACAGCTGGATAAATGTGAATTTTTCAAATACGAAGTCGAGTTTTTAGGTTTTATAATATCACGGACAGTTATAAAAACAAACCCCTTCAAAGTCGAAGCCATTCAGGAATTTCCTCGTCCTAGGACGTTAAAAGATTTAAGATGATTTCTCGAACTATCAGAGTATTACCGACGTTTTATCCGCGACTATGCCAAATTAGCTAAACCTTTGACCTTACTCCTAAGAGCAGAAGACGGACGAGTTTAAAAAAATGTAAATTAATTACATTAGTCGACAAAGTCTGAGACGCTTTTAATTGCATTAAAAATTCACTCATATCAAAAGAAGTCATACTAGCATACCCAGATTTTAACAAGGACTTCCACCTTACTACAGACGCATCGAATTATGCTTTAGGTATCAAGATCCTTAACAAAGACAAGAAAATTACGCCGCAAATGAAAAGGAGATGCTGGCAATAGTTTGGTGACCGAATACACTATGAAATTATCTGTACGGCCGAAGTAATAGTTTTTACCGCTCATCACCTTTACATTGAGCAATAAAAACCATAACGGAAAAATGAAAAGATGGAAATGCATATTGGAAGAATACAATTACGAACTGAAATTTAAACCAGAAAAAACGAACGTGGTTGCAGACGCCCTGTCTAGACCACCTAAATCAGAAATAAATACCCTTACATAAACCTACAACAGTGACGAAAGCTGTGGACACAGACTTATACCAGCTACAGAAGCCCCAATTAACGCATTCAGGAACCAAATATTTTTACCAATTGGAAACGAAAACAATTACAAATTTGAGCTTCCTTTCCCTACTTATCATAGACATACCATAACCAGACAAGACTCGACACTGAACATAGTTGAAATTTTTAAACAACATTTAGACCCAGCTCTTATTAATGGGTTAAACACGACTGAAAACATCAATGGTCGAATTCAGGAAATGTATCCAATATACATACTTTGAGAATGTGAAAATTCGATTAACACAGGCATTCGTAAAAGATATACAAAACGAATCCGAACAAGAGGATATAATATTGAAGGAACACCAACGAGCCCATAGAAACAGTAGTGAAGACAAATCACAAATTTTAAAAAATTATTAATTTCCTAGCATTATCTCAAAAATAAATAAAAAATTCAAACAGTATTCCACTTGCCTTCAGCAAAAGTATGATAGACATCCAAAGCCATAAATCCAAGTCTCCCCTATCCCTCAAAATCCCGGAGAAATTCATAAAACGTAGGCAACAAAATATAGATTTACTGAAAAGAAAATAAGAACAGGATCTTCAATATCATAACAAGAATAGGAAAAAAGCAAAAGATTCTTCTATAGGAGACGAAATATTCGTAAAAGTAAACAAACGATTAGGTACGAAACTATCACCAAGGTATAAAAAAGAAATAATAGCAGAAAATAACAGGACTATTGTCATAATATTGTCAATCAGGTCAAATAGTTCACAAGAGTAATATCAGAAACTAACCCTACCATTTTAGGACAATCGGGCGGTATGTACCGCAGAAACGCAAATCCTGGAATACACAAACACACAACTGATAACCTTGCAAGACGGAACAGCAAAAATTCAGGAAGGAACTTTCACAATCATCCACATAATAGAGACGACACAATATTATAGACTGACAGAAGAACTCGAAAAGACAATTGCACAAAACATTTCACACACTCATCCACATCCTTTATTCATTCATCCATATCGTTTCCTCGTCCACGAAATAACCCAAACCCGCACACTCCTCTCAAAACTAACTCCTAAACCAAGAAAGAAACGTTCACTGGACTTCATCGGAACTGCATGTAAATGGATTGCTGGTAGCCCAGACCACCATGACTTGGAAATAATCAATCAAAATAAAAATAAATTTGGTAGAAAATAACGATAGGCAGAAAATATTAATAATAAAAAATTTCTAAACAGAATTAATAAAATGAACAAAATGAAATAATGAAATATTAAAAAACTTTAAGGATAATGAAAATGTAATATGAGAAATAAGCCTTAAACTAAAATATAAATTACAATTAATTAAGGAAGAACTTGTAAACATCGAATATGCCTTACACTGGGCAAAATCAAATATTGTGAATTTGTTTATATTATCCAATCTAGAAATAAATACTATCGAAAACATTATTAACAAGGAAGAAATCCCATATATTAATGTTGAGGAAGAATTAGAATTCACTGATATAACAATAGCCGCAAATGGTACGTCTATTATTATATATTTTAAGTCTACCTACTACAAAGAAAGAAATTTGTGAAAAAGTAATACTTAAAAAAGAGATAATAAAATAGATTTTAAAGAAATACTAAAATGTAAAAACACTTATTATGGTTTAAAAAACATATGCAAAGAACATAAAAAGTAACAATTTGTAATGATAATATCGTAGAAATTAGTAATAATAGTTGTATAAGCAATCTTATGAATAGCAAACATCCAAACGACACTCGATTAAACGCCGACCACATCAACACAATAGAAGAGATACAACCTGGAATCATGTACTTGAATGACTACAATGGATCGATCGCAATAGACGACTATACACTAGAACTGAGCGGATCATTTATAATTAGACACAACAACTCTACCATCAGGATACAAAACAAGACATTCTACATACACGAAATGAGCAACTTACAACTCCGACTCGACTCCAGTTAAAATCTTCTTCTTTCCACTTTGGCTTGGTTGACGCACCCGTCGACAGAACCAAAGTGGATCAGTATGACATATTTCGCAATATTTATATTTGCGATATTAGAAATATTAGTATCGGCAGAATTAAATCCTTCCCAATTTAATTCTTCCGCATTTGCTTTACTTGTTTTTTATATTTTCGAGCCAAGTTTATTTGCGTTATAGGAAAGTGCTACTGGAATTTAATTTAGCATCCACAATTATTTCCATGCAAAGTGTTATGGTTGCTTGGCTTTCAAGTTTACTTTCAGTTTTTGACTGAAGCTTATGGCAAAGTGCTATACTTGCATTAATGGCTTGAACTTGGCTTTGACTCACTCATTGAATATTATTATATTAAAATAATAATAATAGCCTTGGTTCTCACGCTTCAAATTACCCGGAAATTTAACTTGCGATTTCGTAATACAACAGATGTGTTGATATTAGACTCTAAAATTAATTAATTATAAATATAAAATCTATATATATAAAATCCCTGTGTCGTGTGCCTGTCTGTTAGCAAAATATGTCCGGCACTTTTTTGTGGACTTTCACATCACTTAGAAACCTAAAATTTTTCACACATGTTCCTGGGCGCAAATTTCAAAAATCCAAACGGCTTTGCCATTTTTTTGTAAAAACTCCGATTGGGAGGAAATTTGTATTTTTTTCCTAGATTGTGCTGATTAATTTGTCAGATTTTATTATGAAAACTTTAATAATTTAAAAATGTATTATAATAATTTAAAAATTTAATAATTTGAAAATTTAATAATATAAAAATTTAATAATTTTTCATAGTAGATTAATTTCATTGAATTTGTTTTGTTTGTGACTACTTTTTGTGGTGTTGTGTTTAGTTGTTTAGAAAATGAACATTAGAAATTCAGTTAATGTTTCTGTGTCTCAGTTAAAATCCCGGAGCAATTCACTTTCCAAAAACAGAATAGTTGGGTAGTGAGAAAAAGTAGCAGTGAGAGGTTCATAGGACTAATCTACATAGTGAGTGTATCGGAAGGTGAGCGATATCATCTAAGACTAGTTCTATTACATTTGCCAAGAGCAATCAGTTTTGAGAACCTGTGCAAGGGGTCGCATTCAAAACATTCAATGAGGCCCTAAAGCCCTCAGAGAAGTGTTTGCTTTAATCTGTGTTTTTGGGTGCCCACTTGAGCTGCAGAAATTGTGGAACAAGTTTCTTAAGCACTTTACAGAAGACCTACCTGAAAGAGAACCGGATCATTGTAGAACACGCGCAGATTCTGAAGTTCTAGTCCAAGAAATTCTTATTTTACATAGTAAAAATTGTACAGACTTCGGTCTTAAAACTCCACCTCAAGACTTTCCTCATGATGCCGGAGCAGCACTTCACATAATGAAAGAAAGAGGAACAGGTCAAGATATAGTCGAAAGCTTAATCGATAAACAGAGTGCTTTTAATAGAGTTAGATGCAATATACACATCTAGCAGATCATCAAAATGCTTCTTCTTGGATGGACCTGGGGGAAGTGAAAAAACCTACCTATATAAAACCCTCTTGAACGTGGTGCGAGGAAAGGGCGATATAGCGTTACCTGTGGCCTCCACGGGAATTGCGGCCAACTTTTTAAAAGAAGGTCGCACATACCATTCATAATTCAAACTGCCAGTACCGCTGGTGGAGACGACGGTTATCACAAAAAATGTTGTTTTTAAGGAAATATTCTCCCTCTTGAACGTGGTGCGAGGAAAGGGCGATATAGCGTTACCTGTGGCCTCCACGGGAATTGCGGCCAACTTTTTAAAAGAAGGTCGCACATACCATTCATAATTCAAATTGCCAGTACCGCTGGTGGAGACGACGGTTATCACAAAAAATGTTGTTTTTAAGGAAATATTCTCAAACAATATTTGAAGGAAATACATACAATCGATATTAATTGCGATTAATTTTTTACTTTTGATGCTCCAAAATAAATAAACCAAAAAAGTGTAAGGTGAGAATTTTTTTTGCGAAATAAATAAAAAATAATAACTTCCTGGCGAAGACAGACTTATATACTAGTACAAGTTATAATAATATACATACAGAAAATTTGGAAAATTGATTGACTTGATTTCTTGATTTAGGTAACGATTTATCCTTTTAAGGTTCGAGGATGATGATATGATCGAGGATATGAGGCTCTGATATTGACGCCCGCTCGGCAAGCTCAACGTCAAGATCGAGAATCAAGGATCAAGGATACACGGTTTCGTTGTCGCTGCGTCGCTAAGCAGCTCAACGTCAAGATTCGGAATCGTGAATGCATGTTTTGGCTATTGACGCCCGCTAGGTAAGCTCAACGTCACGGCCAAAGATCAAAGATACGAGGTTCCGGCACTGACGCCCGCTCGGCCAGCTCAACGTCAGAATCAAAATCAAGGATCAAGGATACACGGCTTCGCTATTGGCGCTCGCTAGGTGCGCGCAATGACCAGATCACAGATCAAGAATACAAGGCTCCGATATTGACGCCCGCTCGTTGAGCTCAGCGTCAAGATCAAGAATCAAGGATCAATGATACAAGGCTCTACTAGTGGATACGAGGCTCCGATATTGACGTCCGCTCGGCAAGCTCAACGTCAAAATCAAGAATCAAGGATCAAATTATTTATAATTATAAAGTGTGCTTCGTTTGATGGCTTCCAGAAAAGTGAATTTGCACTGCTCGGTGACTCCTTTTATATCCCAGGGGTAGCGGTACTTGGCTACCCTTTTGTTGTTTTCAGGGTCAGTGCTCCCTTTGCGTGGCCTTGAATTAATCCGCTTGTCTCATTTGTTGTAGTAGCGGTTCCAGTTTTTTCCAAGTGTACGTTGTTGTTTTGTTTGCCGAACTTGTGTTTGTTGTTGCTTGTTGTTTGTCGAAGACTTTGATCGCTGATCATCTAGGGGTTCCAGGCTCTCAGTACTTGTCGCTGCACTTTTTTTTTGTATAATTGTCGTTGCCGAATTTCTATGTGCTTTGAATGTTGTTCTACTAATTCCCTTAGTGTATTTGTTGTAAATTTATTCTCGGCTGTGGTGTTGTTGTTGTTCGTATTCTGCTAATCCCCTTAGTGTAGTTGTTGTCAGGGTTTCATGCACTCGTTGTTGTTGTTCTAAACGAGTTTATTATTATATATATGTTCAATGTACAACTTGCCTGTGGTGTAATTTTCTATGTGTATTCTATTTTGATGTTCGTCGTTTTCTGTGTTCCCGCTTTCGTGCATGGTTTTGTTGTTGAAACAGTGGCTATGTACTTTTGCTCGTGTACTTGGAATTCCGGTTTTTTTTCGGCTATTGTTATTTTTCTTTGATCTTGCGGCTATGTAATTTTATTTTTGTTATTAGTTTTGCTTCACTCCCAGTTATTTAAGCGTGATGTTCAAAGTTGCTTCTTTTGTTTGGAGTTCGATGTTGTTTGATGTTCGACGTTTGCGGTTGGAGGTTGCTTCGTTTGTTTGATGTTCGACGTTTGCGGTTCGAGGTTGCTTCGTTTGTTTTGGTGTTCGACGTTGTTTCGTTGGTTTTGGTGTTCGACGTTGTTTCGTTTGTTTTGAAGTTCGCAAATTACTTTGCAGAGTTTGCAAATTGGTTGCAGAATTAATTCCAACTCAAGTTGGGACCGCGCAACTCGAGGTTACTGCGTCCCTTAAAAGCGGTTTTCAAGGGAGCAGCTCAGGTGGGGTGTAGGCCAGGTTCTACACCCGTGGTTGTAATGAAAATTACATTTTCATTACAGTTTGTAGTATACACACAACCTGGGCTTCTGTTAGAAGCGGTACCGCTGAAATTTCTCCGCTTTGCTTTTTAGCAACCGCTTCTTTCAGTTCGTCCGTAGATCTTGGCGACTGTGTATAATTTTTTGTGGTGTTGTAAACACAATGTCTGCCGGCTGGCTTTGGTAAACAAAAAGGTTGATGATATCTATAAAGTCAGTAGCTTCCGAGCCATCGACGAGATAGGACTGTATGCTGCGCTTCTCTGATTTTGCTACACCCAAAAACACCTTTGTCTTTAAGACAAAGTTTATGTGAATTTTCCCTTAATATTAAAAAATATTATTGAATTATTCAATTTACTTCATACTATAAAATATTATAACATTATCTACTTTATATATGCTTCAATCACAATATGCTGGAATAATCCAAATATGTAGCGTGCAAACAAACAAAAGTCGAAAAAAATTCATAATTTGTGTTTCAGCGCATATATTTTTCTGAGTGTATTTTCCAATACACACTCAAGAGAGAACAAAACAGGTATAAGAATATATTCACATTGAATACATATAATCACAAGAAAGAAAGAGACGTCTAATTGTAAAATTTGTGTACACCAGATACACAACTTTTGCATACCAGTTGACATGTAGGGGAAATACGTAAAGCGTAGTTCTCTCAACGGGGCTCATCGTTAGAGTTAGCACATGCTGTTTTAAGAGGAACGGAAACGGAGGTACCGCTACCGTTGCGCTGATCTAGCATAAGGCCCTAAAAAGCATGCTAAGCTTTGTTCTTCCTTATTTATTATTAAACAAAATAAGAATAAAAATTAGGTCAATTTGCATGAAAGACACAACCACAGCTTCATTCCTAGCATAGAGGAATTAGCAAAAAGACTCGAAAAGTTGCTACACTAGACTAATCTTCCCAAAAATGCAAAAAACCGCCCTAGAAAATACCCCCCAAAACCATACTTCCAGAAAAGACACAAACCGAAATGTACACTCACTCCCAAAAGTTTGAGAGAACCACCCTAAAAAAGCGACCACTAAAACCATACTTTCAGCAAAGACACAGACTCTCAAAAATTTCAAAAAACCACCCTTAGACAACACCTCTATGGCCCCATTCTAGCAAAGACACAAATAAACATGTACACTACAAATGTACAGCCACTCTCAAAACTTTGAATCCTCTATGTCTTGTAGTGTCTGCAATGCAATAGACGACTATACACTAGAACTGAGCGGATCATTTATAATTAGACACAACAACTCTACCATCAGGATACAAAACAAGACATTCTACATACACGAAATGAGCAACTTACAACTCCGACTCGACTCCAGTTAAAATCTTCTTCTTTCCACTTTGGCTTGGTTGACGCACCCGTCGACAGAACCAAAGTGGATCAGTATGACATATTTCGCAATATTTATATTTGCGATATTAGAAATATTAGTATCGGCAGAATTAAATCCTTCCCAATTTAATTCTTCCGCATTTGCTTTACTTGTTTTTTATATTTTCGAGCCAAGTTTATTTGCGTTATAGGAAAGTGCTACTGGAATTTAATTTAGCATCCACAATTATTTCCATGCAAAGTGTTATGGTTGCTTGGCTTTCAAGTTTACTTTCAGTTTTTGACTGAAGCTTATGGCAAAGTGCTATACTTGCATTAATGGCTTGAACTTGGCTTTGACTCACTCATTGAATATTATTATATTAAAATAATAATAATAGCCTTGGTTCTCACGCTTCAAATTACCCGGAAATTTAACTTGCGATTTCGTAATACAACAGATGTGTTGATATTAGACTCTAAAATTAATTAATTATAAATATAAAATCTATATATATAAAATCCCTGTGTCGTGTGCCTGTCTGTTAGCAAAATATGTCCGGCACTTTTTTGTGGACTTTCACATCACTTAGAAACCTAAAATTTTTCACACATGTTCCTGGGCGCAAATTTCAAAAATCCAAACGGCTTTGCCATTTTTTTGTAAAAACTCCGATTGGGAGGAAATTTGTATTTTTTTCCTAGATTGTGCTGATTAATTTGTCAGATTTTATTATGAAAACTTTAATAATTTAAAAATGTATTATAATAATTTAAAAATTTAATAATTTGAAAATTTAATAATATAAAAATTTAATAATTTTTCATAGTAGATTAATTTCATTGAATTTGTTTTGTTTGTGACTACTTTTTGTGGTGTTGTGTTTAGTTGTTTAGAAAATGAACATTAGAAATTCAGTTAATGTTTCTGTGTCTCAGTTAAAATCCCGGAGCAATTCACTTTCCAAAAACAGAATAGTTGGGTAGTGAGAAAAAGTAGCAGTGAGAGGTTCATAGGACTAATCTACATAGTGAGTGTATCGGAAGGTGAGCGATATCATCTAAGACTAGTTCTATTACATTTGCCAAGAGCAATCAGTTTTGAGAACCTGTGCAAGGGGTCGCATTCAAAACATTCAATGAGGCCCTAAAGCCCTCAGAGAAGTGTTTGCTTTAATCTGTGTTTTTGGGTGCCCACTTGAGCTGCAGAAATTGTGGAACAAGTTTCTTAAGCACTTTACAGAAGACCTACCTGAAAGAGAACCGGATCATTGTAGAACACGCGCAGATTCTGAAGTTCTAGTCCAAGAAATTCTTATTTTACATAGTAAAAATTGTACAGACTTCGGTCTTAAAACTCCACCTCAAGACTTTCCTCATGATGCCGGAGCAGCACTTCACATAATGAAAGAAAGAGGAACAGGTCAAGATATAGTCGAAAGCTTAATCGATAAACAGAGTGCTTTTAATAGAGTTAGATGCAATATACACATCTAGCAGATCATCAAAATGCTTCTTCTTGGATGGACCTGGGGGAAGTGAAAAAACCTACCTATATAAAACCCTCTTGAACGTGGTGCGAGGAAAGGGCGATATAGCGTTACCTGTGGCCTCCACGGGAATTGCGGCCAACTTTTTAAAAGAAGGTCGCACATACCATTCATAATTCAAACTGCCAGTACCGCTGGTGGAGACGACGGTTATCACAAAAAATGTTGTTTTTAAGGAAATATTCTCCCTCTTGAACGTGGTGCGAGGAAAGGGCGATATAGCGTTACCTGTGGCCTCCACGGGAATTGCGGCCAACTTTTTAAAAGAAGGTCGCACATACCATTCATAATTCAAATTGCCAGTACCGCTGGTGGAGACGACGGTTATCACAAAAAATGTTGTTTTTAAGGAAATATTCTCAAACAATATTTGAAGGAAATACATACAATCGATATTAATTGCGATTAATTTTTTACTTTTGATGCTCCAAAATAAATAAACCAAAAAAGTGTAAGGTGAGAATTTTTTTTGCGAAATAAATAAAAAATAATAACTTCCTGGCGAAGACAGACTTATATACTAGTACAAGTTATAATAATATACATACAGAAAATTTGGAAAATTGATTGACTTGATTTCTTGATTTAGGTAACGATTTATCCTTTTAAGGTTCGAGGATGATGATATGATCGAGGATATGAGGCTCTGATATTGACGCCCGCTCGGCAAGCTCAACGTCAAGATCGAGAATCAAGGATCAAGGATACACGGTTTCGTTGTCGCTGCGTCGCTAAGCAGCTCAACGTCAAGATTCGGAATCGTGAATGCATGTTTTGGCTATTGACGCCCGCTAGGTAAGCTCAACGTCACGGCCAAAGATCAAAGATACGAGGTTCCGGCACTGACGCCCGCTCGGCCAGCTCAACGTCAGAATCAAAATCAAGGATCAAGGATACACGGCTTCGCTATTGGCGCTCGCTAGGTGCGCGCAATGACCAGATCACAGATCAAGAATACAAGGCTCCGATATTGACGCCCGCTCGTTGAGCTCAGCGTCAAGATCAAGAATCAAGGATCAATGATACAAGGCTCTACTAGTGGATACGAGGCTCCGATATTGACGTCCGCTCGGCAAGCTCAACGTCAAAATCAAGAATCAAGGATCAAATTATTTATAATTATAAAGTGTGCTTCGTTTGATGGCTTCCAGAAAAGTGAATTTGCACTGCTCGGTGACTCCTTTTATATCCCAGGGGTAGCGGTACTTGGCTACCCTTTTGTTGTTTTCAGGGTCAGTGCTCCCTTTGCGTGGCCTTGAATTAATCCGCTTGTCTCATTTGTTGTAGTAGCGGTTCCAGTTTTTTCCAAGTGTACGTTGTTGTTTTGTTTGCCGAACTTGTGTTTGTTGTTGCTTGTTGTTTGTCGAAGACTTTGATCGCTGATCATCTAGGGGTTCCAGGCTCTCAGTACTTGTCGCTGCACTTTTTTTTTGTATAATTGTCGTTGCCGAATTTCTATGTGCTTTGAATGTTGTTCTACTAATTCCCTTAGTGTATTTGTTGTAAATTTATTCTCGGCTGTGGTGTTGTTGTTGTTCGTATTCTGCTAATCCCCTTAGTGTAGTTGTTGTCAGGGTTTCATGCACTCGTTGTTGTTGTTCTAAACGAGTTTATTATTATATATATGTTCAATGTACAACTTGCCTGTGGTGTAATTTTCTATGTGTATTCTATTTTGATGTTCGTCGTTTTCTGTGTTCCCGCTTTCGTGCATGGTTTTGTTGTTGAAACAGTGGCTATGTACTTTTGCTCGTGTACTTGGAATTCCGGTTTTTTTTCGGCTATTGTTATTTTTCTTTGATCTTGCGGCTATGTAATTTTATTTTTGTTATTAGTTTTGCTTCACTCCCAGTTATTTAAGCGTGATGTTCAAAGTTGCTTCTTTTGTTTGGAGTTCGATGTTGTTTGATGTTCGACGTTTGCGGTTGGAGGTTGCTTCGTTTGTTTGATGTTCGACGTTTGCGGTTCGAGGTTGCTTCGTTTGTTTTGGTGTTCGACGTTGTTTCGTTGGTTTTGGTGTTCGACGTTGTTTCGTTTGTTTTGAAGTTCGCAAATTACTTTGCAGAGTTTGCAAATTGGTTGCAGAATTAATTCCAACTCAAGTTGGGACCGCGCAACTCGAGGTTACTGCGTCCCTTAAAAGCGGTTTTCAAGGGAGCAGCTCAGGTGGGGTGTAGGCCAGGTTCTACACCCGTGGTTGTAATGAAAATTACATTTTCATTACAGTTTGTAGTATACACACAACCTGGGCTTCTGTTAGAAGCGGTACCGCTGAAATTTCTCCGCTTTGCTTTTTAGCAACCGCTTCTTTCAGTTCGTCCGTAGATCTTGGCGACTGTGTATAATTTTTTGTGGTGTTGTAAACACAATGTCTGCCGGCTGGCTTTGGTAAACAAAAAGGTTGATGATATCTATAAAGTCAGTAGCTTCCGAGCCATCGACGAGATAGGACTGTATGCTGCGCTTCTCTGATTTTGCTACACCCAAAAACACCTTTGTCTTTAAGACAAAGTTTATGTGAATTTTCCCTTAATATTAAAAAATATTATTGAATTATTCAATTTACTTCATACTATAAAATATTATAACATTATCTACTTTATATATGCTTCAATCACAATATGCTGGAATAATCCAAATATGTAGCGTGCAAACAAACAAAAGTCGAAAAAAATTCATAATTTGTGTTTCAGCGCATATATTTTTCTGAGTGTATTTTCCAATACACACTCAAGAGAGAACAAAACAGGTATAAGAATATATTCACATTGAATACATATAATCACAAGAAAGAAAGAGACGTCTAATTGTAAAATTTGTGTACACCAGATACACAACTTTTGCATACCAGTTGACATGTAGGGGAAATACGTAAAGCGTAGTTCTCTCAACGGGGCTCATCGTTAGAGTTAGCACATGCTGTTTTAAGAGGAACGGAAACGGAGGTACCGCTACCGTTGCGCTGATCTAGCATAAGGCCCTAAAAAGCATGCTAAGCTTTGTTCTTCCTTATTTATTATTAAACAAAATAAGAATAAAAATTAGGTCAATTTGCATGAAAGACACAACCACAGCTTCATTCCTAGCATAGAGGAATTAGCAAAAAGACTCGAAAAGTTGCTACACTAGACTAATCTTCCCAAAAATGCAAAAAACCGCCCTAGAAAATACCCCCCAAAACCATACTTCCAGAAAAGACACAAACCGAAATGTACACTCACTCCCAAAAGTTTGAGAGAACCACCCTAAAAAAGCGACCACTAAAACCATACTTTCAGCAAAGACACAGACTCTCAAAAATTTCAAAAAACCACCCTTAGACAACACCTCTATGGCCCCATTCTAGCAAAGACACAAATAAACATGTACACTACAAATGTACAGCCACTCTCAAAACTTTGAATCCTCTATGTCTTGTAGTGTCTGCCCGGTCAGCACCTAAAAATAATAGACGGATTTTAGTTTATGTTGTAGTGTAGATCTGACTTACCTCAGTGTTATATGTTGTACTATTCCTAAAATAAATATGTATATGTTATTTGTGTGAAATTGTGTATGATTAAGTTATCCATGCAATCTTACCTGCGTATTTTTAAGTTGCATTGTTTTCACTTCACAGCTGTCACGCAAGTTCTCCTAGTGTTGAATGTTCATGTAAGAGAAACTTGTGTGTAAACGACCCGAATGGTGTGTAGTGAATGAGTGGGGAAGGTGGAAATAGAAAAGGAGAAGAAAAGAGAAAAAGAGGAGAGTGAGATTCTGAAAGGTAGGAATAGAAAAGGTTGATCGAGTAGAGGAGATTGGATTTTTGGCAGTCAAGGTGAAAAGGAAAGTTAGTCAGAAGTTACAAGCGCGGAAAGTTAATACAAAAAAAAAGTAGATAGACATTAATAGACATTATAAAAAAAAGTTTGTGAAAAATGAAACAATAAAAGAGCACTTCAGAATGCTTAAAAATATTTGGAAAAGGAACATACAAAAATTTTGAACAAACAGATCTATAATATGTAGTTTTAGTGCTAATAAAAAAAAAACTCAGTAAAAATATATAATGTTTCTAAAAGTACAAAAAGTATAATAGTGTTGGAAAAAAAAGCTAATGAAAAAAACTAAGTAAAACTATATACGATTTCTAAAAGTATATAATAATAATTCCCGCCAAGTGAAAACCTGTTTGTAAAAGTATATAATGTATATATAATAACTATTCCCGCCGTCTTGTGAAATAGTGAAAACTATTGCTGAAAGTATATAAGGGTTATATATGAGCCGTTTATTTTGAAAGTGGCATAAGTCACTTTTTAAAAAAAATCGAGTTAATGGCAACACTAAATACAATTGAACGGTATCTTTTAATTTTTAAAAAATTTGCAATCAACAAGTTGAGAACTATTGAGATTTGTTCGAGAGAAGTTTTGGTAATTAACGGTATAACAAACATGTTTATTTTGAAAGTAAAGTCGCTGTACTCAAGAAATTAATTACGGGGCTTAGTGTGAAAGAAATAGAAACATGTGATAAGTGTGTGTGAAGTATTGTTTTGAATTATTTTCAGTATTTTTAAAAAAGTTGTGATCATTAGACTTATTTTTATAAGTGCGAAAGAATAGTGCAGTTTTGTAAATTATATTATAGTGACATCTAATATAATACACATATTTAGCATTATTATGTCACAAATAAAGATGGATCCGTTTTACGCTGGATCTCGTCCTGTTTCTTCAGCAAAAAAAAAAAGACATGATCAACTTAATTATATACCCCCAATATACTAAAGTTATTTTAAAAATTTGAAACAAAACACGATTTCCGAGGACTTAATCACTTCTATTATTGATGAAAATTAAATTCATTTGATTTATTTTCATATAAAGTACTTATAGTTACACATGTTTTAAAATGAACTAATTATTTTTGTATTTTATGAATATTAAAATAAAAAATACTTAAATCCAACCTGTATATTAAATATGTTGATGGTATGTATTATTATTATTACTGTATGTATATGTAATTTATTAAACAATTTTAGTAAATTACTGCCCTTTCAAAACATCACTTCAGTAAAATACGTCGGACAAAATTAATATAAGTAAGTAATTTTTCTAAACTATTTATTTTGAAAGTGGCTTAAGTCACTTTACCATAATGAAAAGTGGTGATTTTTTAATGTTTATACGAAATTATTTATACTGAGTAAAATACCAGTATTATGAGTTAACAAATACAAGAAAATCTTCTCAAAAGTTAGCATCCATATTTTTAAACGTGTTAAAACGCAAACCCTTAAATATCTCGACTTAAAAACAAAGTGACTTATGCCACTTTCTAAATAAACGGCTCATATTAACAATTCCCGCCAAGTGAAAAAAAAAATTGTTCTAAAGTAGTTTACACAGAAAACCTTTAAAGGTGAAACGAAAGCAGAAAAAAAACAAGAACTGAAAACAACACAAAGAATAAATCATACATACATATGTATATTTAGTGAGCGGTTAATAACGAACGATACTCGAAGCACAGGGGCGGTGTACGCATTAGCACATCAGGAGTTGATGCACTTAAGTTATTAATTAAGTATTTGATTACACTGGCCGACAGCCATTTTGTAACGGGCTGTTTGACCACATATTCTAAAGGATTTTGGTCCGCTGATTCCAAAAATGATAAAGTAAAAACAATGAAACGAGCCGTTTTCGAGATAATCGTTTTTGGCGACTTTACGTTAAGGCCCATCCACTTAAAGAGCTACTCCAGCTGACATATGTAACCGAATCGATTACAACCAAGATTAAATTAAAGAGGAAGGATGCACGCATATTTTTTGCCAGCATTACTTTGAAATCCGAAAAATAGTTTAAAAGCTTTTGCGGAAATCGTAACTTCAAAAGAGGAATTTTTTAAGAAAAAAGACAAAAAACTGCTAGATATCTGTATGTTAAAATATGTTCCCGAAATATGTTTTTTACCCTTTTTATTTTTTATATCGATAGTTTGGACATTTGCGCGAATTTTAAGCCTAATATCAAAAAAATCTGCACAGAAATGGTTTCTTGGTGCGCGTTAAAGTGAGTTTAGTGCTTTTCACAAATATCTTGGCAATTCATCGTTATTCACGAAAGTGTGAGTTTGTACTTGATACAGTGTGCGTTTGTTTGTGAACAATGTTTTTGGACTTTCCGCGATTGTCATTTCCTAGAAACCCATTAAAATCGGCTATACTTGGAACCTATTCCCGATGTATGTACTTCATCCTTTTACAGCTATTAGTTCAGATGCAGGTACTTCCACCGTACGTTTTTTTACTTTTTCGCAGCTTTTTCTTTTTTGCATCAGCCGCAGTTTTACATTGAAGTCGTGTTATGTTTTTCAAAATTATATTTTTTAACCAAAATGCCGAATTTCTTATGCAATCAATATCCACGTTTTGCTATGTATATAAACCGGAAAATAAGCAAAATAAAATTACAGATATTTTAAAAATGGCATACTTATACTATTTCAGATTTCCTGTAAAGAACCAAGATAATGTTTGTGTGCCGCATGTATTTTGTAGTTCTTGCAAAACAAACCTTCTCAATTGCTTGCTAGAGGTAAAAGGCATCTTACATTTGGAAAGCCAATTTTGTGGAGGGAGCCTATAAATCACGAAACTGATGTCTATATTTGTTTAACTAAATGTAATAGGATTGCTAGGACTAAAAATGTTTGCATAAGCTATGCTAATGTTGCAACAGTAACGAAGCCAATAGCACATGCTGCATCTCTTCCAGTTCCTATGTCGCAGTTCAGCAAGAAAAAGCGGAAGTTCTTCATACGCTTTAAATACTTCTACGGTATCAACTGAAAGCAGTTGAAAAACACAACACGACTCTTCAAAGTAAAACTTCGGCTGATGTAAAAAAGAAAAAATAAAAAAAAACGTAACGTGGAAGTACCTGCATCTGAACTAATAGTGGTAAAAGGATGAAGTACATGTATCGGGAATAGGATCCAGGTAAAGCCGATTTTAATAGGTTTCTAGGAAATGATAATCGCGGAAAGTCCAAAAACATTGTTCACAAACAAAGGCACACTGTATCAAGTACAAACTTACACTGTTTCGTGAATAACGATCAATTGCCAAGATATTTGTGAAAAGCACTAAACTCACTTTAACGCGCACCAAGAAACCATTTCTGTGCAGATTTTTTTGAAATTAGGCTTAAAAATTGCGAAACTGTCCAACCTATCGATATAAAAAATAAAAAGGTTAAAAAAGTTTCGCGAACATATTTTTACATACAGATATATATGATAGATATGATAGACAGATATACACATTTTATAGCAGTTTTTTGTCTTTTCTTAAAAAATTCTTCTTTTGAAGTTACGATTTCAGCAAAAGCTTTTAAACTATCTTTCGGATTTCAAAGTAATGTTAGCAAAAAATATGCGTGCATCCTTCCTCTTTAATTTAATTTTAGGTGTAATCGAATCGGTTACATATGTCAGCTGTAGTAGCTCTTTAAGTAGATGGGCCTTAACGTAAAGTCGCCAAAAATATCAAAAACGATTATCTCGAAAACGGTTCTTTTAATTTTTATACCCTACACCTTAAGGTAAGGGTATATTCACTTTGTAACGAAATGTGTAACGCATAGAACTAGAGACGATAGGTATAGAAAAGTATATATATTCTTGATCAGCGTGACCTCCTGAGTCGATTTAGCCATGTCCGTCCGTCTGTCTGTCTGTCTGTCTATTGAAATCACGATCACAGGAGAACCAATGAAGATATCGTGATGAAACTTTGCAGATATATTGTTTTATGTGGTGGGCAGGTTGGTATTGAAAATGGGCAAAATCGGTCCACGGCCACGCCTATTTTTTATTAAAAATGTGATATCAGCGTTCGTTTTTGAGCTATTACAACAAAATTTCATTCCTGGGTATAGAGTAGCATTATCCGTGAATGTGCCAAATATCCGCCCACTTTTAGATTACACAGGCAAAAGAGGGTTATATTGTTAAATATATAAACTTCCTGCATAAAACTTAAGATAACAACTTGTTTCACAAAAAAACATTATTACATCAAAACTGGGTGCGGTCCGCCCACTTTTACACTACATATACAGTATAGCAGTATGAAAAAAAGTTTATTACCACGGAAATAAAGTTTAAATGAACACAATTATAAAAACAACTAAGCTAGTTATTTTTTTTTTAAAAAGGTAATGACCACGCCTACTATTTATACAGAGGCGTCGCTAGGTCTCATGGAGCCCGGAACGGTTAATCAACTTGTAGCCCCAAAAATGCCTAGAATGCAATAAGTCAATACTTGATTTCCACAACTGCCGCCCCCGACATTGTGCCGCCCAGAGTGGACCGCCACCCCCGCCCCATCCTAGCTTCGGCACTTTTTTTAAAACTTTTAGGTGTAGGGTATCTAAGATTCGGCCAGGCCGAATATAGCTTTCTTAGTGGTTTTATTGTATCATTTTTGGAATCTGTGGACCAAAATCCTTTAGAATATGCTGTCAAACAGCCCGTTACAAAAAAAAAAGTTGATTTGTAGGCTAGTGTTATTATATATGTAATTATAAAGAACTATATTGATAAACAAGAAAAAAGCATTTAGTTAGAGAAAAGAATTTAATTAAGAAATTGAAGTTGAATTTAAAAGTAAAAGTGGAGGATATTAGATTAAAACTACGTGGAAGTAAAAATTAAAGATATTGAATACAATTATTGAGAAAACGAAACTACGTCTACGGTGACGTAGGATGGACATAGTATGGGTGAATGGTGATTCCGGTGAGGTCAAGTAAGCATGGAGGTGTGAAAACCATATGTGAATACAGGATAATATATTTATAATATATTTTACAATTATACGGAAGATTGTAATTAGCCATAAGGATACAAAAATTGAAATTGAGGGTAAGAAAATAAAGCAATGCATTGAACACTAAATTTTACTTACTTGGGTCTTAACAAAAAAAAATGGATCGCTAAAACCGAACATTTAGGCTGGTGTGCTGGTGAGTCTAAGGGGTGGCACCGGCACTGGTAGGCGTGGCAGACAGATAGACGTAACGGACGTAATGAAGTAGACGGACGGACTAACGGAGACTTGGACGGACATCAGAAAATGGAACCGCAAGACGCTGAGAGCCAAACGCGGTTCATGGCTGTAACGCGGCTGAGTTACAGAGGGGGTGGGCGGCGCACGACGTACGGTGACATAGGATGGACATAGTGTATGGGTGATTGGTGATTCCGGTGAGGTCAAGTAAGCATGAAGGTGTGAATCGGGAAGGATGAATGTGGGTGAGTTTGGCGAGTGGGAAGAGCGATTATTATGGTTAGGTGCAAGTGTGCGGGAAAGGGCATGAGTGAACAGACCCACTAGAAATTACATGGTGTATGAGGAAGTGACCTTGTGTAAGCGTCCCTTCAAATTTCTCTTATTTTTTTTCTTCGCTTTCTTTACAATTAAAATTAATAATGGCATGATTTTGTTTTTCTGTGTGGGCCAGGGAGGCAAGAAACCACCCCATATTGCCGGCGAGTTTAGCCGCATGCCACCGTGCCACCGCCACCCCAACCTAAGTTCACAACAGTCTATCACACAGCACCAAATGGTACCCAAGCGGACAAATTGGGTCAGAAAATTGGGTTTGTTGATCTTCGCGAGTGCTTGCAGATGTGTGTATGTGCAGCTAACGGCATCGTGTTACCGTTCTTAAAGTTAATCAACTTGATTAACTAAGGTTAGGTTAGTTAAATTTAATGAATTTAAGGAATTGGCGATGTCAATCTTCCTCTGGATGTATGTACATTTGTATGTATAAGTTTTAGCTTTAATAATTTTTTTTACTCGTTTCTATCATGGCACAATAAAAATCTTATGGAATTAGACAATTTTTATTTTGATCTGACTAAGCATCACTATAAGCTTTTTTTTCAATGAGGGGAAAGCATCAAAAGCCTGAGTGCGAGACTTTAATCCGCTCAAAAACCTCCCCCAGGTCTGTCGGTCTCCCCGGAACTACCGTGAAATATTCCGTCGAGAGGCAGTGGGAGCAAAAGTTCAAAGTCTATGTCATAGTGTCAGTCATTGTGTCGTATTACGTATAAAGCATCCTTACAACAATAATTATACTCATCTTTTCGTCATCTAGCGGTGGATCGCCTTTCTCTGACTGCTGCTATCAGCCTCTCATGTATACGTGCAGTTAGTACACACACAGCACTGCACATAGCATCTGATGATATCATTGCTTGTACCATGTTAGCAGGAGTCAACTGGTTTCAATCGGCGTTAACTGCCTCTCTTTCTGCAGTAAATCTTGGCCACCAGAACAATACATGATTGGAATCTTCCGCTTCATCGGGGCATGATGGGCAAAATGGAGAGCTATCGTGCCCGAAGCGAAACAAATAGCTCCGGAGCACGCCGTGGCCACTCAAAAACTGGGTTATATTTAAACACACTTCTCCGAACAGTCCACTTTTCTACGTCGGGGATAAGGGAGTAAGTCCACCTTCCCTTGCTTTATTCGTTCCAGTGGCTCTGCCACTTTTGCATGGAAATTGCTCGCGTAGTGTTTTCGGTGATAGTACTACCGTTTTTTTTTGAAGTGTATCGACGATAAGATTCATCGGCTTGTATATCAGCTGGTATCATTCCTGCCAGTACATATGCGGCTTCTTCGGATAAAGTTCTATAGGCACTGATGACTTGAAGGGCACTAAGCCGGTGAACTCTTTTGTAGTGTTTCTTTGTCGATTTTGTTTTTAATGAATCTGCCCAGATAGGCGCTGCATACATCATTACTGACGACACGACGTTTGCTAGCAGTTTTCGCTTGCTGATTTTAGGCCCATCAACATTAACCCATTAGTGTCCATAGCTAAACTACAATAGATGCAAGTTTTAATTCTTTATTTTCATATTAGTAGGAAACAAAATAATGTGAAAAAACTTAGAAATATTCATAATTTATAAAAACACAACTTTTAAAGGGGTGTACTCAAGCGGGTACAGTGGACACATTAGGAATGATATACACAGAAGCAAGCTTTTTCGATGCAAAGAGTTTGCTCGCACTTTGTGCAGCGCCATTTAATCCTAACGTGACAAACGACGCATCTAAGGGGATTGGATATCCTTTCTGTGTTGTGTCCATTATTGAACCGACTATAGCCCTCTACAGAGGAGGATGGGTTGCTTCCCTTAGAGCGTGTTCTTATACTATAAGTAGGCAATTTCGGGCAAGATTTCGGCGAAAATCCAACTGATCGATGTTTAATCAATTAGCTAATACATGTAAGCGCCAAGAGTTCGATACAGCCAAATCCACTAGGTAAGTGAATATCACCCACCACCATTTCTTACCTTTCATAGCTACGCAGTATAGGCTGATTGATTGGTCCATAGCATCTACGCCGCCCATATGTTATAAAATAGAAAAGGATGTGGAGCACTAACATCGATTTTCTGCTTCAGTTCTGATGACCACCTTTCCTAACGGTTCCAGGTTGTCGAAGTTGGTACAAAATGTACAAACGCTGTTGTCTTTCCCACGTACAAAAAAGATTTCGTTATTAGAATCCAATCTATAGTCCCAGGATCCTCGGGTTTGTTTTTTCATTTCTTTGATCGTCGTTAAGGGACATTTCTTAGTAGGGTTTTCCCTTATTGTCTCTATAGCTTTAACACCTTGGCTTTTGAAATCAATCAGCAAATTGTAGTTTGTAAAAAAATTGTCAAAGTAAACACTACTCTCATTAGGTATTAGCGATACTTTTTCAATTAATAATTTTACTACTCTTGAGCCTAAAGGTTCAGTTGGTTTTTCAGTGGCTTTTCCGCAATATAAATCCATTGAGTAGCAATAACCATCTGGTTATCGCCCAATTTCGGTAACCAAAGCGAACCGGATTACCCATTATAAACTGTTTGGTTGAATGGTGGCCAAAATACCTTATCATTGACTCATCTATAGAACCCACCCCACTGGAAGGATTTTTTAGATAAAATATCACACAAGGTTCTCACTTTGAACATCTTTTCTTTTGAATGCTAGGCTAACGAGTTGTCAGCAAGTGCAATTTTTTTTTTTATCCGCAAATCTGTTCTTTGACATAGCAGCAGCAACAACTGGTGTTCTTAAATTCGAAATTCTTTCATAATTCATTGCTGTTGCCAACCGAAATATCCAAATTCTTCGAAAAATTGCAACAGTTTTCGTCTTTATGCTGATTCCATGCATAGCGCATTATTTGCACACATGTGCCCATTGTACCTGTTCGGGTACATCAGCATATATCTTTATATATCGTGCTCTATTTTCAATAAGTTAATGAAATATATGCATGATCTGATTAAGGAGATTGTATTGAATAAATATAATAAGAAAATAGCAATCATATATGCAAATTATTAAAAATATTCGCGACCAAATTCCAATGCTTCCTCAAAAAAAAAATCAACAAAAGTAAACACAATTTAGTATATCTATATAGCTAAATAATCAAAAACTCGAACTTTTTTTTAAATGGGTTATATATCTAAAGATAGTAACAACAAACGGAATTCGAATTTATTGTGTCCTTTGTGTGTCCCTGGGCGGGCGTTAATGGGTTAAGGAGCATTCTTGCTAATGCCGCATATAAGCCTGCTGCTTTTTTGCTCACGTATTCTGCGTGCTCTTTAAAGCTTAAGCGGTCATCGATAATCACGCCCAAGTATTTTATGGCGGGTTGCGACTGTATCAACGGTGCCTACTCGAACCTGTGCGGTTTCGCTCTTCTTGCGGCTGCTGATCAGTACAGGTTCAGTTTTGTGTTCCGCCAGTGTCATTCCCACGGAAGTCAGCCATTGTTGAATACTGAAAATTGTATTGTTTGCGACCTCCTGAAGAGAAGAAATGTGTTTCGATACCACTACTACCGCTATGTCATCCGCGAATCCAATAATGGGTACGCCATCAGGGACGGGCAGCCTTAGTACTCTATCGTACACAAAGTTCCAGAGGAGGGGGCACTCTTGCATAACGTTGATAAAGCTGCTAGTGTGGCTTAATAGAGCAGTTTTAAGCGCGATTTTCGGTATCGCATCTGGACCGGGCGCTGTTGTTGAAGCGATTCGCGCCGCGGCTACGAGGATTTCATCGCATGTTATACGAGCTTCATGATAGCTTCTCGGCGAAAAGTTGAGTCTTACATTATGGCTGCTGTGGAAAAAGAGTAGATACAATACTAGCCAGCAGCCGTGGACATATTTCCTGAGCGCACTTACCTAGTCTAGTTTTTGCCATAACTAGTGTGTAGGCTCCGCCCCACGGGTTCGCATTCGCCTTCTTACATAATTTTTTGAAATGATTGGCTTTGGAACGTCGAATCAGGTCACGCAGCTTCTTTCTTGCTTTAGAGAATTCTCTTTGCAGAAGGACCCTTTCTGCTTCTTGGCTAAAGCGCTGGTAGGTATGATTCCACCAGTGAACAGGTGGCCGCTGATTTGCTGTCGCTCTTCTAGGCATTGCAGCATTGCACGCCTTAACTAACTGCAATCTATGTTGCGATGCCAGTTCTTCGGCTTCACCAAGTGGTTCGTCTGCATCAGCGAACACAAGCTTAAATACCTCTCCATCAAACAGTTTGTGTTTCCAGCCGTTCATCGGATATCGCGATATGCTTTCTCTGCGCTGTCTTTGACGCTCGATTTCGAGTACAATAGCTTGATGATCGCTAAAAGTGAAATCATCGCTCACCCGCCATTTCTAATTTTCTATAAGGCTGTTGCTCACGAAAGTTATGTCAGTCACCGACTCCCTGCCATTTCTCCGAAAAGTACTGACTGATCCAGTGTTGGCGAGCGAAATGTCGAGCGAGGAAAAGGATTCTAGCAGCAGTTTTCCTCTCACGTTGGTGTACTTGCTAACCCAGTCGGTTGCAGGTCTGATTCGCAGTGGTTGAGGTTTATTTGTATGATTTTCATTTATTTGGATGTTCCATAGCCTTCCTGTATGCATGGCATCTTGTACTGTTCAACATATGATTAGTAGTTTCTCCTCCATTTTTAACGCATATAAGGCATTTGACTTCATTGCTGCAATCTTTTGCAAAATGGCCCCCTACTCCGCATTTCCGGCTGAGTTTAGAGCGGTCTCCATACCATGCACTGTAACATTGTTAATATGCTTTAAAATACATAACGCCACCTCTTAAGACTCTCGAAACTATAGATTCATACGTATATCTTGATATCATTATTGTGCAAATTATTCAGCGATTTAAGCAAATCTTTTGGTTTTAAGTTAGTTTTTAGTAAAGTTATTTTTCTTTTAATTTTCTTTTAAAGTTATTCAATATTCACATACCGACATAAAAGATGGCGCAGCCTGTACTATTATAATATACTATTATATACTGTACTATTATATATATAATCTATAGTTGAATTTTTATTTCATTTGAAATTTTTATTTTTTTGAATGCTCAAGGTATCAGTGCCATCTACTGGACAACTGGCTTTAGATCTAATGTGCGGTACTCATATGGCGTCAAGATGCAGTGCAACTAAGTGGTTTGAATATATGGGTGATGCTAATAATGTGTATGTTCCATTTCAAATAACATATATACAGCATGAAAACAACTCGGTTTTAGTAGATGGATATAGTCCTCTCGATCCAAAAACTATTGCTTGTAGCAGTCCGTTAAATGTAATAACTCTGTTTCCAATATTTTATTTGATTTATTTGATAGCTTTCTTCAATATTTAGAAAATTACACCTGCATGCTCCTGTACAGATTGCGAAGATTCCTGTCCAAAGCCGTTACCTGTACCACCAGTTTCAGTTACTATTATGATTGGTGACTTAGATGCATATACTGTTATTATGATTGCTGTGTTTTTCGTGGGAACGTTGCTCTTCTTAATAGGCGTGTGTTTAATTTCATCAAAAAAAAGTGAACGTGAGTATTATATCAGCATATATATATGTACATTTGATATGTACATATATGTACATCTTTCTCCTATAAGATGGACGAGTACGAAGGTGAAAAGAAAAACTGACGTATGAATAATAATACAACGTACATGTAATTAAAAATAAACTAATTAATTAACAATTACAAGATTTTAATAGTATATAGTGTCTGTATTTCGTTGTAAATGCTAAGCCATACCCTGTAGTCCAAAGCTTCGGGGATGACATTGTCGTCGATGATGTCTTGCAATTCCTATTTTTCGTCAGCAATTTTCCATTGACGACATGTTTAGGGACATGTCTTGCAAACTGGTCGCATGAAGACAGATACAAGACAATGTCTTGCAGGTTGTCCTGCAAACGTTTATGTCCCGAATTCTACGCCTAGTGACCGGAATGAACATTAATAAGTTCGTACGAATTCGTATACAATATAATAAACAAGACAACATTGATAACATTGTCGTCGAAGAAGAAAAACGACATTTGTATGAAAATGTCGTCGATGATCGCCATAGACTTGTCTTGCATACGTCCTCAATGACGTGCCTATGTCGTGCGCGATGCGTCGAGGATGGCTTGGAGACAAGGACTACTGGGTAGTTTATGTGATCTCATAGTTAGGTGTAAAATATATAAATTACTAGCTGACCCGGAAAAAGTTAGGCTGCCATATAAATTATTTTCAGTGAATATTTTATCTGAAATAATTAATTAATTTTATATGAAATATACCAAATTTTTTTATTTACTGATGGTACACCGATAATGTATTTGTTCAACCAACCTACCACAATCATAAAACACGTAATAGATTTCATATAAATTCAAATAAATCGTACAAAAATGTTCACGTCAAAATGACGCAAAACTTCTGTAAATGACTTGAAAGTTCTATAAGGCGCATAATACATTGCAAACAGTTGTTCGATCAAACAGTCACATTGTTCTTGTTTTCTGTACAAAGCTGTTAACTCTCAGTTCATCCATGAGAGAATGAAAACGGATGAACTGTTGGCATAGCAAATACTCTGCTGGCGATGAGTGCAAAGTACAAACAGAACAGAGTTGTTGGTGTAATAAAAAAGTATGCATGTATTGCAGTGAATAAGCTGCACTTATATCTACTAATGAGTGAGGGGTTCGGATGATCTTTTTTAATGAGTATGAAGGGATCGGAAGATCGACTTTGCTTCTGTTATTTTGCACTAATGATTCAAGCGAATATGCGTTAGAAGAGATAAGTGAAAGAGAAAGTGTAAAATTTGTTGTGTACAGCAGGCGTCGGGAAGAACAATGCGATTTGTCTTCTTTTGCTTCTCTTACAATAACAAACCATGTGCAGCCGTGGATTTAGAAATCCAAATGCGCCTATAATATTCATCTATAATATATATAATATATATATTATAGTATTGAAATATAATATATTATATATTTATTTACTATAATATTTTTTGAAAGTGGAATAATTCCATTCCTAATAATTATAATTAAAAATACTTTCTTATTACAATTATTATTGATAATTGCAACTTCACGCTGTTCGTTAGCAGATATAAAAGATACTTAAATAGTGATAGTGTTTGCAACATTGATAACAAGATAACAGTATTATTGTGTTGATGAAATGAAGAAATATAAATCGAAATATAAAGCTTGCACTGATGTGGTTAAGGATTGGTCAATCAGCCGATAATAGCATAAATATTATTAACCACAAAATTTTATAATCCGGCCATTCAGTTTTTCCAAACGACAGAGATTTTGAAATTGTGGAAACAGCATTAAAGAAAAAGGATCAATTACATATATACTGATCAAGACTAAATATTATAATGCCATGAATACTAGCGAAAAAAATGGCTTAAGTTTCTATGAAATGAAAAGAGAAGATATTGTCTCGACCAAATATTTAGAAGAGGCAATATCAAACAGGAAAAACAATATGGACAACGGGATAACCGATAAAAAGGGATAAACCGACCAAAACCGACCGCTGTTGTATACGATACATATAAACAAAATGCGTGACAAAATGGACGCAATATCAAATATTTCATTATAACCGATAGTGGTTATAACCGGTTGCTGAAAGCCTGAATTTATAAAGGAGCTGGGCCGGGATCTTGAAATGTTGACGCAATAAACGATTCGTTGCTTTAAGCGGTTTCGTACTAATCGGTTTTCACTGTATGTATCGTAACGCTCGGCCCAACGGGTCACCATTTCGGGTTCCACGTTGGTTCTTAATCGAACAAAAAAAAAAACCAAGTTGATCCACTGTTCAGGGTTAGCTTGACTCGGCCAGACCGTGCTCAGGAAAAATGGGGGGGGGGGGGTTTTGAAAAGCCGTGAACAGTGTATAACGCCTGCGTTACGAGAACAAAAACATTAAATTGAGTCAAGACTAGAAAAGAAAATATATACCATGATAGGAAACCATGATAGGAAACCATGATAGGAATAGAGTAAGGACCAAACATCAAGAGTCCCGAGGGCGATCGGACGATCTTTCTGAATCATGTGGTGCTGCGAGGAGTTTGGGGGGGGCGGAGCGAAGATGAAGGTTGCCCCGCCTACCCGTGCCCACCCAACCTTGCTGGCAGTCGAAGTCTGTTGAGTTACCAGCCCATACTGACGCCGCTTCGGAGACCGGGTCGGCGACGCTTACCTACCTATGGAGGTGTTTAAACCATCTTCAATAACATCGGTGAAGTCAGAGTTAATATTAAGTAAAGTTTCGATTTTATTTGAACAATTATAAAAACAATATATTTGAGTATGCAGAGAATTTAAAGAATTGTATTCTCATCTAGTTCGGCAGTTATCAACCGCATTATTTTTCTTGAACTCCAGTTAAACAATTATATAAACATTGTATTTACTTATAGTAGTAAGATAAAAAAAAATAGTACCATAATCTAGTTCGGCAGTTATCGAGAGCAACATTTTTCTTAGACTTCAGTTAAATAACTATACAAAAAAATTGTATTTGAATATACTAATTATACAAAAATAACATTGTATTTGAATATAAGAAGTATTTGAAGAATAATAATATAAACTAGTTCGGCAGTTATCAACTGTATTAATTGATTATGGATTATATTTAATGCTGAGAAGAATAAAAGAATTGTATTCTTATCTTAAATTTTTGTTTGAAATTCTTGTTTAATATCCGCACGTACTTAAAATAGATTTTATCAATACATTATGTTCACATTTAATGAATTGGTTTTTCGTCTTACATTTTATTCAGTTTATTTCAGATTCCGGTAATGATAACTATATAATTTTTTTGAATTATAAATTTACAGATTTAGGGAAAAATTGCAATAAATATTTTCAATAAGCGTAAAGAAAGATGTCTTGTTTTAGTGTGTGTTTCATTCGTGTGATTATATTTCTTATGCTTTTATTATATTATCATCATAATTGCTATTGATATTATTAGTATTGTTAGTATTAGGTATTGTGGTAACGATAATTATAACTACATATAACTTTTTATCATTGTAATCTTTATCATTATTTTAATAATTATTGTTACTAATGTTTGTTTATATTATGGTATTATTATTTTCCTTTTCAAACGAACTAATACAAGAACCTTTTACATTTCTCTATTTTTCTCTATTAAAAGAATTTTTTCTCATTTCATTTCAACATCGGTTTATGTACATCTGTATGAAAACTGTGACTAAACTTAGATAAGGTTAAATATGATTTTCAAACATATTTTAACTGCTTTGTATGAATAGATTGGATTTTTTTTTATTATAATTAATTTATTGGTGGGTTTTCCCCTCAAATTAGATTCAATTAGTTTTCTTTAGAGTAAACTATCCTAATTAATTAATGTAATAAGTACGTAATTTGTTTCCGGGTTCAATCAAAGTAAATTTATCCAAAATGTTTGGCTTTTCTCACACTATTGGTCTCTAACTCGTTCTTTTTACTGAAGATATCATTTCGTCATTTAATTTTACATATTGTTTTTAAATATTACTGAATATTTTTCTTTTAAATATCAATTTTAAACAGCATATTAATTTATTTTTAGAATACTTCAGTTTTTCCATCTTTTTTTGTATTTTTATGTTTTTGAACTATTGTATTGTATGTATTTTTGCAATAATGTTATTTTTGGTCTATAGTGGTTTTGCGTTATTTAGTTTAAGAAAATACATCCGATATACACTCAATTCGTAATCACTAACCATTTAATATTGGAGGGTTTTAGTGGATACTTTTTTGTAGTTTCTCATAAATGGTTTTTTATTTCTTTAATTTTTCTTTTCTTATTTCTTTTGCTGGCATATTTTCAATATGCAATTAAAAGTTCCAATTGCAAGTTATTAACGATCTCTAATTTTAAAGACCTTTTTCCAGTATCTTTACTGGCTGCTCACAATTTCCAAATAAAATAAATCATACTCGCGTTCTCCGTATTCTTGCTGACTGTGATTCTGTGTAATAAAACAATAACTGTCACAAACCAAGGAAGGAAAACAATAATTCACATGTATGTTGTGTTCTCTACGGGTTTGCAGTACGATGTGTCATGTAGATCGGAAATACGAGAACCATAAAGTGTCAGATTCTGCAACATCCGCTGAGCTGAACGGTGCCAGTTTTCAACATAACAGTAATCACACGGGGAGACCGACAATGAAGTAGTAATCAACGTGAAAGGAAAAAAAACCCAGATTCTTTACAATTGCCGCTAACGCCGTGCTGATCGTTATAGGAGCACCTAGTGGCCGTGTCCACGTAACAAGTGTTGCCGAAACCATTTTAACAAGCTCCCGCTCACAATTTGATATGAAATTTTCACAATGTTTGGTTTTTTCTTGTTTTAAACAATTTCTGTATATGGGGGGGGGGGTCTATGTTTATTTTCTTGATAACATTTTGTTAATTGTTAGCGACGTTTGATGACCACGATGATATTACGAAACCAATTGTCTTTTCAAAATTCACTCTTCACCGCCATTACAAGAACCACCCGAGTTTTGTTAACGTGCCTGTGCTCGCGTCAAGAATCAAAAAACAACAGAAGAACGATTCTTCTCGTCGCCGACTTACATCGTTGGGTGTCACATTGGGCATCTATGCGCCAGACTCACACGCTCTGATTGGTTGATAGCAAAAAGTGGAACAGCTTTCGATCCACGTTCGCCTCAATGTTAGCGCTAAAATTTTGGCTGTCTCACGGGCATCAAACACTAACACATGTATACAAACTCGAAGCACGGTCAGAAAATTTTTCTTATCTGTTGCCTTCTCATTTCTGTTTTGTTATGCGAACCAGCCACAACAAGGGCTTTGCTTAAGAAAACATGCATGCCGGTAAAAAGAAAAATGTATGTAATGGAAAAACCGAATGATTGTGTGTTTTTTCTTACTGTACTGTTTTTTTTTAGAATTTTATTGTATTATGTAATTTTTATTATTACTATTAGCTCTAGCAACTTTTTTCTTAAATCTGAAAATATTACCCATTCTTATTTTAAAAAAATTACTCAAAATATTTATCAATATCCAAAAGAATATTTTGGAAAGAAAGGATACATTGGATTCGTATCCTTTCGAATACAAGGCTGATTCTGAGTTCGTATAGTATTTTGCTGGATGTGCGATGTGGAATTTCACATGCGCCGGGGTAACAGGCAAGATGGCTGACCTAATTGGTGTTGATGGTTGGTCCTGTCCACAGTGCCGATCAAAGGAAGTTGATATTATAATTTTACTACGCCAAGTACGGTCGAACTTTCGAGATATTGCTAAAGATTTCTCTGCGATTCTTTTACTTTTACCTTTTACTTCGAATCACAATAATTTGCATATATACTACATTGCTTGCTAGGCATTGTTGTTTAAACCGGTTTTGTCTATCTCTTTTAATTAGACAATTTTGGTGAGAAGTGGGAGTACATTGAAAGAGCGCGGCAGCCTACGTTTTCGGTTTTTGTTTCGTCCGCGATTATCTATATATATTATATATATTTACTTACATATAAACTCATAGGCTTGCAGCTGAATCAAGTTTCAAGTTCTACTTAAATGAATTACTGGGTGTTTCGTGAAATATTTTGCTAAAATTCTGTTTATTAACTAATGGCCTGTCACTCGAAAACCTGTAAAGTTCGGGCTGATTCTGAGTTCGTATAGTATTTTGCTGGATGTGCGATGTGGAATTTCACATGCGCCGGGGTAACAGGCAAGATGGCTGACCTAATTGGTGTTGATGGTTGGTCCTGTCCACAGTGCCGATCAAAGGAAGTTGATATTATAATTTTACTACGCCAAGTACGGTCGAACTTTCGAGATATTGCTAAAGGTTTCTCTGCGATTCAGTCGAATCTCGATAAATATGAGCAGCTTTTTAATAATTTTAGGTTAGTTGATGAAAATTCGTCCATTTGGATACGTACTCGTTCTCATGCGCTTCAATCAAATTCTTGTGCGTGCTCGGTCGATAAACATATCCCTGATACTGCTGATAAACTTCCTACTCGCTTTCTATAGGTTTGCCAGATCCACCTCAGCTGCAAAAACAAAGGATAAAAGTCCTGCATTACCTGCGGTCCATAACATGACTGCTGAAGAACTGCATACTATTGAACAAACTACAAAAACTATTATGGCTTCTGGCACTACAACTTCTAATTTAACACCTAATGTGGTTGTTGAACCGAATAAGAATAAAAATATAGGAACTAAACCGAAGCTAACCAATACATCTATTGCTCCTGTTCAGGCCGTTCATGTTGGAAGGAAACTGACGGTAGTTCAACCTTGTAAAACTTTATTTATTTCTCGTTTTGCACCGGATACGAGTGTTGATGACATTCGTGATCATATATATTCACAGTTATGTATGCAGGATACGAGTATTACTATTACTAAATTCAAATTTAGATCTCAAAGATCTTACTCCTCCTTCAACTTACGCTTACCTTTACATCTCATGAGTCGTGCTGCAGACCCATCCTTCTGGCCAGCGAACGCTATTGTGCATGAATGTGAGTTTAATCGCAGGAATATGCGCGTAAACATAAGTGCCAGCCAGGCGGTAATGCTGCAAAAAGCTAAATATAAAACATCTAAATATTGCTGCAACTATCTTATATCAGAATGTAAGAGGCCTCAACTCAAAATTAAGAGATGTTGTACTAAAGAGTACTGAGTGTTCAAAATCATTGCTCTCACAGAAACATGGCTTAAACAAGATGTATTAAACTTAGAGGTATTATCAAATGCTTATCGTAGAGACCGTATTGTCTGTTTATTGACCGTAGATCTCTTTATCGTAGAGACCGTAATTTATATCTCACAACTATTACCAGAGGTGGAGGCGTTTTGATTGCTGTTAAGTCTACTTATTTTTCTCGAGATGAACGTCTTAGATGGGACGACGAAATTGAATTTTGCTGTGTTCACGCCAAGATCGGTTGCTTAAGTATCTTTATCACTTGTTCCTATATCCCACCTAATTCCTCCTTTGATGTATACCGTAAACATGTGAACTGTATAAGTAAAGTGGCTGATAACCTAGGACCCACAGACCACCTCATTGTTCTTGGTGATTTCAACATGCCATGTTACTTGGGAAAAATGTGAGGACTCATCAGTTCTCTTGCCGTCATCTAATCTGGAAAACTATATTTGGAAAACTATATTCTGGAAAACTATATCGAGGACTCAGCCTTTAGTATTTCCTGAAGATATTCTTCACCCGACATTAGAATGAAAAATACTACAGCACACTGATCTGTCTCCTAGATATAAAGACGCAGTCCTACCAAGAGGAGAATATCGCAGAGCAAACTTTCAGGCTATGAGAACTTATTTTCAATGCATCAACTGGAATTTTATGCTTGGACTAGCCTAATTAAACTAGTAGAACTAAAACTCTACATATGAAACTTTGGATGCTGCTGTATGTTCGTTTAATAATACTCTCCAAAGCGGCTTTAAATCTTTAGTGCCGCTTAGTTCAGGATGCTCTATGGGACCTACTTGGTTTACTCCCGCCGTGCGTGAACTAAGACGCTTGAAATCATAGCATTACAAATCACATTGTTTGGACAGTCGTCGTCAAAGTAGAACACCGTCCTTGTATACATATTGCTAATGGTAAGTTGCTTCCGAGGCAATATCTAGTTTTCCGCTCCTAGGGTCGCGATCAAATATTGGTGGTCAAGTGATTCTTCCCCGATATTTCGATCAATTAGTTTCTTCTGTCGAGACACTTGGACAAGCGCAGGTAGAATAGACAGACTTCCAAGTACGTACAGACTGACCCACACACTGAACATTCCCCGAACGCCACATCAAATGTGAATGTGTGAGTGGATCTAGTGATCCCCAAGCTACTGTCGAAATATTTCTATACGCGAAGCAAGAATAAAATAGTTGAGTCAAACAAGAAACTAGAGGGTCTTATTTTAAAAATTTTCTGCAACGAACCCTGGATTGACTGAGAGTATCCCAGCCTGTTAGAGAACAAGAGAAAGTTCGTTACGATTAAATTAAATTTGCGTTCTGACCCAAAGTCATTTTGGAATTTTGTAAACACGAAAAGAAAAGTCTCTATGTACCCTCCAGTCATGAAGCTGGATCAATGCGAATCAGGCGATCTCGGAACTATTTGCAATATGTTTGCGGATTTCTTCAAATCTGCTTATTTATCAAAGAGCTGTAGTTCAATGAACTACCCATTCACTATTTCTTCGGGTTTTATAAGTCAACCTATAATTAACTTACAGATAGTACGAGATGCTTTGGAAGGTATAAAATGCAGCTATAATTCGGGACCTGAGGGATTACCAGCATGTGTTCTTAAAGCCTGTTCAAAGGAACTAGCTGCACCTATTACGGCATTGTTTGATTACTCCTTACGCTCTGGCTATTTTCCAAGGGCTTGGAAAACTGTATTTATTATTCCGCTGCACAAAACAGGAAACATACGCAATATACGAAATTATCGTGGAATTGCTAAAATTAGTGCGTTACCTAAACTGTTTGAGAAGATAATAATTGACCAAATCTCGAGAAGTATACATGCTTTAATATCTCCTACGCAACATGGTTTTTGCAAGGGAAAATCAACTGCAACCAACTTACTTGAATTCGTATCGAAAATCATTAATAACTTTAAATTCTGTCTTCAAACAGATGTTATCTACACAGACTTTAGTAATGCGTTTGATGTAGTAAATCACAATCTCCTTCTTTTAAAGTTAAAGTTATATGGTTTTCCTAAGACTCAGCAATCGCACACAAATGGTGGTGTTTAACAATACCATCTCGATCGAGTTTCCAGTTCCTTCTGGTGTTCCTCAAGGGAGCCGCTTGGGACCGATGCTATTTCTGCTTTTCATTAATGACCTTCTATCAGTAATTAAAAATGCTGATGTATTAATGTTTGCTGATGATGTGAAACTTTTCATATCATATAAAAATGTAGCAGGTGCTAGTCTCCTACAAACGGATCTTGATTCCTTAATTACATGGTGTAATACTAACTGTATGGACCTTAATCTAACGAAGTACAAAGAAATGCCTTTTTCACGTTGCCAACGGCCATGTTTCTTCAATTACACTATTGACGGATCTTAGTTGAATTCAGTTAAAACTATCGACGATCTAGGAGTAGTTCTGGATAGGAAACTAAGATTTCATAATCATATTAACCGCATATCCAGCAGATATGCGTTGTTATCGTCGAAGAATGTTAAATGCGATTTTTATCCTGAACATACTACACGGAGTCCACGACTCTCTACATTCATCTTAATGTACCTAGCCGTACGTTGAGGAGATACGAACCTCTTCATCTAAGCTTGAGTAGATCTTCCTATCTTCAGCATGAACCTCTTCGGAAAGGAATCTTAATGATCCTATATATACATATGTATATTCTTTATTTTCATATGTAAGCGAACTATAAAGCAATTATGCTTAGTTTAAGTCTTAAATAAATAAATAAATAAATAAAATAAAATAGCATATTTGTTGGTGGAGGAGTGGAGATTCATTGGATTCAGTTCAGCCACTTCCCCAGAATAATTATTATGAATCCTAAATTACAAGGGCAAACACTCAAAGTAGTAGGTGTACGTGCTTTTCATATGGGCAACTCTACGTAGCATGCACACGTGTGTCGAATCCATAAAATCTATATGTCTTCGCAAAAGATAGGAAGACCCACAACATTGTTTATAAAACTGTGATAAGTTAAGATCTTGTAGTAAATAAAAAAAGGGTAATTGTGAATATATGCATTACATTATATACGTGATGTATATACATACACCATCCATATTCTTCCGGCTCAGCGTTTCATTCATCGTATAGCTACATCGGAACATGCCAACGTTCCTCATCAGCGATCTCTGTCGGTGTCTTTTTATGTAGAACATTCGCTATATAATCTTGTTTGCAAATAACTCAATACGAATTACAAACTGTTGAAGAGACTTTGTTGCTTTTTGTGTTTTACATGCTCTCTCTATGCAAGCCGGTTTCGGAATCAAGCATGATATAGGAGTATTTTTTGTGGATGAGCTCGCCACGCTCTTTTTGTGTATTGTTATTGTATTATATTTATTGCAAATCAGTTATTTTAATTTGTATATTTCTAAACGCTGAAAAATGTAAATATACAGTGGTCACACAATTTATTTGTACACCCTAAGCACTGTATTTACTTTGCGTCAAACTTTTAGAGGTCCGTCTGGTCCGAAAACATTGAATTTTGATTCATCATGAAGATGACATTCTCCCAATTTGACAACTTCTAATCTCTTCTTTTTGTGATTATTAGATATATATGTATGGCTTACGGCGTTCGATAACCAGCATTATGTGGGCAATTACGAATTGTTTGTGTGCTTATTTTTTTTTTTAAAGACTAGCCTATCTTGACATAGTATCGTGGCGGTTATTTTCGGTTTTTGCACAACGGAAGCTATTATTTTACGCTCCTCACGCGGAGTTAATACTTTTGGCCTTGTTCGGCTCTTGTTGGTGATTTGCTGCCAATCGACAGAAAATGCTTAGAAAAACCAATGGTACTTCGTTTTCAACAAAATTAGACAAAACTCAGATGTCGATTACCGTTATATTTACAGCAACAGGAACATAAGAAGAGAGTGTATGAATAATTTTTTTGCAATATTTTACCATCTCTGTTTGTTTTTCATGGAACTCTTCTGTGTGAGCAGACAACGGTTGTTTTTTGTGGCAGATCATAAAGAAAACAACATTCTTACCTTGATCCAAGAGAAATAATGGACTAATTGCAAATACTTAAAGTAAAAAACTTCATATTTTGTATGCAATGCGATGTACGAATAAATTGTGTGACAACTGTATGTTTTATATTACATGCGTGAAGTATATACACGGTCAAGAAGGATACCGGAAGAAACGCTAAGTAAAATAGCAAGCCAGAACTCTACACAAAAAACACAGGAAAGAGTGTCTTTCATTAGAAAGAGCAAATAAAAGAATACCGGAGTTAAAGGAACAAAATATACTTTTGTACCAAGAACATGCGCTATTCCACCAACATAAGCTGTTTCATAAGGCTACACCTTCCGCAGTCAGTCCGAGAGTGGACGTTTCAACTTAATTTTAGCAAATAAAGACAACAGACCCCAGACACAAAATGGTAATAGGAGAGATAGCGAAAATTACGAATAGACTGGTGCCCATCTTCTCAGGAACACAATCGCCTGACTTACGGGGCGAAGTATACAAATGTATACAAGGGTGTGGATTAGAGGTGAGCGATTCCGTGATTTTTCCGGAGCAGCTCCGACCTGTGACTGTGACAGTACTGTCACAGGTATAAAAACCCGTGACGCGTGACAAGGCAGCTATACATTCTCAAGTGCGTGAAGTTAAATTCGTAAATCCGACGCGAATTTAGCAAAGACACAAACCAAAATACGAATTTAAATTCGTGCATAATGAGCGCTGCCAAGGTAAGGTGTCACTCAGATTTACTTATTTGTTTAGTAAAACATATAATCTGAAAACGGTTTGTATATTGTTGGAAAGGTCAATATATAATCTACCTAATCCTGAAAAATTCAGCCGTGCACAGGCAAGGATGTGGCGTCAGTGGCCAATGTTACCCAGTGTACCTCCAGAAGCACTTCTCATACACATTTTGCTCAACAAAAAACATAACGTGGACAAACGTTGTATACAGTTCGAAAGGTCACTATATCAGCTACCTATTCCTGGAAAGTTTAGTCGTGCACAGGCAAGGATGTGGCGTCAGTGGCCAACGTTTGCTTACCCAGTGCACCTTCTCATACACTTCGACAAACACTTTGTTCAACAAAAAACATAACTTGGACAAACGTTGTATACAGTTCGAAAGGTCACTATATCAGCTACCTATTCCTAAAAAGTCTAGCCGTGCACAGGCAAGGATGTGGCGTCAGTGGCCAACGTTTGGTTACCCAGTGCACCTTCTCATACACTTCGACAAACACTTTGTTCAACAAAAAACATAACTTGGACAATCGTTGTATACAGTTCGAAAGGTCACTATATCAGCTACCTATTCCTGAAAAGTCTAGCCGTGCACAGGCAAGGATGTGGCGTCAGTGGCCAACGTTTGGTTACCCAGTGCACCTTCTCATACACTTCGACAACCACTTTGTTCAACAAAAAACATAACTTGGACAATCGTTGTATACAGTTCGAAAGGTCACTATATCAGCTACCTATTCCTGAAAAGTCTAGCCGTGCACAGGCAAGGATGTGGCGTCAGTGGCCAACGTTTGGTTACCCAGTGCACCTTCTCATACACTTCGACAACCACTTTGTTCAACAAAAAACATAACTTGGGCAATCGTTGTATACAGTTCGAAAGGTCACTATATCAGCTACCTATTCCTGAAAAGTATAGTCGCGCACAGGCAAGGATGTGGCGTCAGTGGCCAACGTTTGGTTACCCAGTGCACCTTCTCATAAACTTCGACAAACACTTTGTTCAACAAAAAACATAACTTGGACAATCGTTGTATACAGTTCGAAAGGTCACTATATCAGCTACCTATTCCTGAAAAGTTTAGCCGTGCACAGGCAAGGATGTGGCGTCAGTGGCCAAGGTTTGGTTACCCAGTGCACCTTCTCATACACTTCGTTCAACAAAAAACATAACTTGGACAAACGTTGTATACAGTTCGAAAGGTCACTATATCAGCTACCTATTCCTGAAAAGTTTAGCCGTGCACAGGCAAGGATGTGGCGTCAGTGGCCAACGTTTGGTTACCCAATGCACCTTCTCATACACTTCGACAAACACTTTGTTCAATAAAAAACATAACTTGGACAATCGTTGTATACAGTTCGAAAGGTCACTATATCAGCTACCTATACCTGAAAAGTCTAGTCGTGCACAGGCAAGGATGTGGCGTCAGTGGCCAACGTTTAGTTACCCAATGCACCTTCTCATACACTTCGACAAACACTTTGTTCAATAAAAAACATAACTTGGACAATCGTTGTATACAGTTCGAAAGGTCACTATATCAGCTACCTATACCTGAAAAGTCTAGTCTAGATATTTACACATAGAAATTTTCCTTAATGTCTTTAGTAGTATCCAAAATATCATACAAACATCGGAAAATATCGAGTAAAGCAGGTAATTCCACAAAATCCAAACAGAAAATCCCTGATTGCGACAAATTGCACAAAAACGGCATCACTGCTTCTAGTTGGGACAATAACTCCTTGTAACAATAACGAAACGCTAGAGCAGCAAACTGTGACTCGTGATTTCATTTCAACGAATTCGCAAGCCGTGAAATACCTGTGACGGCCTGTCACAGGTTCGGAGCGTTTCAATACCAACTGTGACTCGTGGTTGTATTTCAATGAAATCACAGTTCGTTAAATATCGTTCCGCTGTACCTGTGACAGCGAGTCACAGGTTCGGAGCGTTTTCATTCGCAACTGTGACTCGTGATTTTGTGCACCTGTGACAAAATCACAGGTCGTGAAATATTGCTCAGCTATAGTGTGGATTAGCCGCAAGAGATGTTAGCACAGGCAATACTCAGGACTATATAGATTACATTAAGCAAAGCTTACATGCTTTCAATTTGGTAAGGTCAAAAAGGTTCAATAAGCTAGATGAATTCTACCTCACGATTAAAAGAGCATATTTGCCTGCGGTCTAGTTAGACTCAGTAATAATAGGTATACAAAGTTGTAGCCAATTATTGAACGAAGATATTCGGCAGATTCTAGACGCTTAAACGAGCTGCGAATAATTAATAAGAGGTAATTCAAGCTGTCTATATATAGACGGAGATAGTGCGATGGTGGAAGCGGTAGAAAAATCATTCAAAACAGAGTTAAAGAACGCGGCATTGCTATATATATATGCTCAACGTTACGGAGAAAAACATAGCACATTGTAAATAAAAATACGCGGGATTTGGTTTAGTAGCAACAAGAAAGTATCAGCTGTCAAATCTTAAAAGAAAAAAAAGTATGATTGACAGAAGAGTAACATAACGCTATCTATTCTGAAAACCGAAATTTCTTCCTTGCCAACACAAGGTGTGTTTCAATTCAGAACCGCAGCAGGAAATACAAAATTGAATTAAATCATTGACAAATATTCATGGCCCTTCGATCCGGATCAAGAGCATCAACGTCGGCTGTGTCCAGCGGAGCACCCGGACACAAAAACAACAAGAAGGAAAGACATCAGTACGTTGTACAGATTAGCGTGCAGCAACAGCAAAAGACATCAAACAGACTAGCGTGCAACGTGCAAAGCATACATAACCTAAAAATTAAGCAGCTAGTAGTCAATTTATGGCAGTAGGCAAATATTATTAGTGTGGACGTATCAAACAGACTAGCGTGCAACGTGCAAAGCATACATAACCTAAAAATTAAGCAGCTAGTAGTCAATTTATGGCAGTAGGCAAATATTATTAGTGTGGACGTACAGTACGACATCTGTTGGCTTTAATAAGCAAAGTCATAAAGATAAGTTAAAATTAATAAAGTAGCATTAGTATAATCTATATTTAATCTATATCCATTGATCTAAGATATTCTTACAGAATTAAAATATTATTGGTAATTAATTAGTTATTGGTTATATCAATAGCATGACATAGGGTGTATTATAGGGTATTATGAATAATAGAAATTAAATTTGATTAAGAATAAAATGGACCAATTAAAAAGAAAGAGCCAATCGCATGAAGGTTTGATCACGCGTTTGCAAAATTTTGTAAATAATAACAATGCATGGGTGGAAGACTATAGGGATATGAATCTATTCAGGATGAAATCGACGCAAAATCAGAAAAAAAGGAAGAAGAAGAATTATATCGCAGTGAGTTGGAGAATTTATATTATTCACTTAAGGCGGTGTATTTGGTACGGTCACGTGAGGATGACACTGATCGAATAGTGATTGATGTAGGTTCGTCGAACAATAATTTATCAACTGTCATACATACTCTGGTAGAACATCAAACAGCAATGAGCAAACTCAAACAAGAAATGCAAGCTTTGGAACAAATTCGCCTAATTCCCATCGGCTCGAGTAATCAATATCAACAGCAAGAAGTTCGGTTACCTCAAATCCAACTGCCAGAATTTGACGTAACATATACAAATTAAATAAGATTTAGAGACCTCTTTGACACTAATTCATACACGACAAATATTTGCAATCAAAACTAAAAGGAGACGCTCTCTCCTTAATTAAACATTTAAAGCCTTCAAACGTTAATTACTCAATAGCTTGGAAGATCTTGAAAAACAAATACGAAAATTCAGAACAAGTAAAAAAGGCATATTTTTAATTAATTTTTGAGCAACCACTTATGAAATTACCCACTGTTGCAGAGGTCAAGCGTATTTATAATAGCAGCAACGAGGTTATCAATGCTCTGAAGGCATTAAATGAGCCAGTTGAGCAATGGGATTCATACTTCTCTTTCATGTTGAGAAAAAATTGGACAGTGAAACTCTGGTACAGAGAAAAAAAATACAAAGAACAGTATACATTTAAATCATTGTTGGATTTCCTCGAAAGGCGCGTAAACCTACAAAGACGTTTAATGAACAGGGTTTCACAGGACGAAACCGAAATTCACAAGCATATGCGTCGGCCATACAGTCATGTCCAATTTGCACAGATAATCATTTCTTGTACAATTGCAACGAATTTAAAAGACTTGACGTTGACGGTCTGTACAAAGTTTTACGCAACAACACCATATGCTTTAATTGCCTGCAAACTGATCATCGAGCACCAGACTGTACAAGATCCACCTGCAAACATTGCAACAAAAGGCATAAAACCTTGTTACACAAGAGGCAAAGTGAAACTAGAATGATGAAGCAGCCGAGCCAACAACCTCAAGACAGCCACTCTACGGCAATTTGCTTCAACTCAACTCATCAATACAAACTTTCAGTTGTATTACTTCCGACTGCAGTAATAATGATTGCTGACTCGCATAATGTTTGGCAACCATGTAGAGCCTTATTGGATTCTGGTGCACAAGCTACATTGATAACAGAAGCCTGTGTTCAACGTCTACGTTTAAAAAGACACCATGATAAAATTTTAATGCATGGTGTTGGAGTCCAAACTACACAAAAGGCAAGATACTGCTAAAAATGACATCGCATTCACAAAATAAATATTTATCAACAGAAGCGTACTGTCTACCAAGGCTTACACAAAATTTACCTGGACAAGAGATTCGTAGCAATAAATTAAATTTTTTTGGAAATTTGAAACTGGCAGATACCCATTTTGATAAATCAGGCCGTATTTATATAATAATGGATGCAGATATTTTTACCGATATATTAGTACGAGAGAAAATAGTTCATCCCACTGGGACCTGAACAGCACTTAATACAATTTTTTGGATGGGTGATAAATGGCAACGTAGGTGGTGATAAAACTAACTGTGTGACTGCTGCGCATATGTGCGTAGATCTCAGCAAAATGGATTAGAGACGCGCTTTTGTCAAAACGCTTATTTGCACGATCAATATTAAAGGTTTATCGAGGTTTATACATTGAGCTGGGTCATATGGAGCTGGCAAAGGAGTCTCCGGGAAAAAGAACATTTTTTATGCTTCGTCAGGCTATCATTAAGCCAACTAGTAGCACAACTAAGTTGCGTGTAGTTTTTGACAGTTCGTGCAAAACAACCAGCGGAGTTTCTCTTAACGGTCAGCTACTTCTATGACCTAAATTGCAAAACGATATTTTTACATTGCTTCTACGATTTCGAAAATACCAGATTGGTATGTGCAGCGACATCAAAAAAATGAGTCGCCAGATACTTATTCACCCCGACGATCGGTCGTTTCAGAGTAGTGTTTCGATTTTATGGCATTTACTCAAACCGTGGGAGAAGCGATTACAATAATGAATGAAATATGTTTCATACTTTCACAAGCATCGAATTCGCTGCAATTCATGGATACCATTAAGACTGAAGACAGAGAAGCGTCTGCAAATACAACTATCGACCTTTTTGTGGGATACAACAAAAGTTTTAATTTTAACTGAAATTTCAAAAATCTTTGATCCTATCGGTTGGTTGGCTTCTGTGGCTCATTTAAAATCTTTTTGCAAAAATTATGGTTAAGCCGAATCGAATGGGATCAGCAGGTGCCTGACACTCTTGCAAATCAATGGCTTAAGTTGCATACGAGTATCAACAATATAACAAATCTGCAAACTAATGCTGAGGCTCATAAACAAGGTTCAATCCGCTCTAGCATTAGAGAACGCCTTACTTTTTGTATGGTCAGACTCTACAATCGTATTAGCATGGTCAGATCATCCTCGCCGATGGAAAACATTCATCGCGTTCAGAACTTCATACATTATAGGAATTATTCCAGCATATCTTTGGCGTCATATTCAATCTCAGAAAAATCCAGCCGACCTCGCCACTAGAGGTGTTCATCCTAGTGAGATCCTGAATGATCTATTATGGTGGCATGGACCAGAAACAATTTTAAAGAAACAATGTCGTCAATTCCACCGTTGGCTCCTATTGGCGAGGAGGTAGGCACGGAAGAAAGAAAGGAGTTCTTAACTCACACAACTGTTCTTCCGCAAAAAGAATTTATTCAACGTTATTCGAATTATAATAAACTCGTTAGGCTTACAGCAATGTTGCTAAAATTCAAAGGCAATTTGTTTGGCAAAAAAATTGCTTATAAAAAATCGTACAGCATGCTTAAATACAAATGAATTGCAAATAGCTCACAACATACTGATAAAATTGGCACAAATGACATCATACCCTCGAGAAATTGAAGTATTATCATCGAAAAACCAAATACCAAACTCACATAAGCTAGCAGATTTACTACCATTCATGGATCCAGACGGCATCATACGAGTTGGGGGGAGAATTGAAAATTCTCTTGTTAGTTACAACCAGAAGCATCCAATTATCCTCAACAAATATCATCACTTAACGCAACTCATCGTTTATGACTATCATCAACGCTATTGGATCATCAACGCATGCAGGATCTCGACAGCTACAATATCTTATCGGACTGAAATACTGGATACCAGGTGTAAGCCATTAAACGATGTGTATATGAGTGCACTAAGTGCATGCGATTTCGTCACAAGTCATACGAACAACAAATGGGGAATTTATCACATTGCAGACTTCAACCAGCAGCGGCCTTTTCGAGTGTTGGAATAGACTTCTAGACCAATACAAGTCAAATCGTGGAAGGGACGAGGTCCGAAATTATATAAATGCTGGATTTCCTTATTTGTGTGCTTGGTTACCAAGGCCATCCATATGGATCTTGTTACCGAACTATCATCAGTAGCCTTTGTAGTAAAGCTTTGTAGATTTATAGCTATAAGAGGCAAGCCAGCAAACATCTAAAGTGACAACGCAACCAATTTTGTTGGTTGTAACCAATACTTGCGCGAATTGTATCAGCTATTAAATAAACAGTAAACACAAGATACAATTAATATCGAGTTAGCAACACAAGAAATTAAATTGCACTTTACACCACCATCTGGACCACACTTCGGTGGCATTTGGGAGGCCGGTGTCAAATCCACCTAATTTCATTTACGCAGAGTATTGGCCGCAACATCAGTGACATATCAAGAACTATATACAACACTATGCCAAATTGAAGGTTGTTTAAAATCACGTCCATTATGCCTACGATTTGAAGCAGACACTAATCCACTCACGCCTGCATATTACCTAATCATGAGACCGATGATGGCTTTATTATGCTTTGTAATTTTCACGTAGTTGACATCTTTGCTGTTTTTATACCCTACACACGAAGTGAATAGGGTATATTCACTTACTGCTTGCGTTTGTAACGAATTAAAGGAGGAGTGACAGGTATAGAAAAGTATATATATTCTTGATCAGCGTGACCTCCTGAGTCGATTTAGCCATGTCCGTCCGTCTGTCTGTCTGTCTGTGGAAATCATGATTACAGGAGAGCGAATAGAGATATCTTCCTCAAACTTGGCACGAATATTGTCTATCATTAGAAACTCATCGGTGTTGAAAATGAGCAAAATCGGACCGTTTCCACGCCTACTTTTTATAGTAAATATAAATTAATCCATGCTTATAGCTCAATTTCTCAGCTTGTAGAACGAATTTGCGGTTGAAATTTTGTCCATAAGTCTCGGATCAAACTGATTTGAACTGTCTCGGATCAAAACAGATCACAAAAAATGGGCGTCTTCCGCCCACTAATTAAATAAAACTCTATTACAGGAGAACTAATAGAGATATTTTCATCAAATTTGGCACGAATACTCTCTTTCATCAATGGCTATTTGAGATTGAAAACTTTCCGAATCACTACAATTTATTTCGTAATCACTCGGCCAATCAGATAAGTCATTGTCTTTTCATTGGCAATTCTTTGAAAAATTCTTCGCTATAACGATCTGCTATGGTTGTAATTTTTACAGAACTAAATCACTTTTTTTTATAATGAATAATTAATAAAGCTTTTGCAATATTCTATATTGCCCCCGGGTTCACAAAGTGAAATTGCTAATACAAGTGCAATCACGAGTTAATTCGGCTGTTTTGTTTAACCTTTATCTGTTTTTCATAATATCTGTTACTACTTGCATCAAATATTGTCAAAGTACCCAAACTTGATGGTCCCTAATCGTAACAGAAATCATCAGTTAATATTTAAATGGGCAAATGTAATCCTTGTAAATGTAATGTGAAATATGTTTTCTTACAGATGATAATCCCAACATATATGATTCTCAAAATAATGGCATTGACAATAATGAAGAGTTATCTGGATATTTTGAAGAACTAGGCTCCAAAACAGAAAAGTATCTCGAATCATTCTTTACTTCCTGGGGAAAGTATTTTGCATCAAGGCCATGGTTCACTTTGACTGGAGGAACTTGCATTGTTGTGTTGCTTGGATGTGGCATATTTTTTTTACAGATTACGACAGATCCAGTTAAATTATGGGCATCACCGCAATCCAAATCGCGAATGGAGCGGGAATATTTTGACTCTACATTCCAACCCTTCTATCGAGTCGAACAAGTAAGAAAATCTTTTTAATAAAAGGATTCTCTGATTAAAATAATTTTAAATGTACTTTTTAGGTAATTATTAAAGCAGTTAATTTACCTGAAATAATACACAATACTTCTAATGGGCCAATTATATTTGGACCCGTATTTGATAAACAATTTTTAACTGATATCTATAATTTGCAAGAAGAAATCAAAAATATTGGTGTCGAAAGCGGGAATATGTTGAAAGATATATGCTTTGCTCCCTTGCTCTCAGCTCAAAGTCAAAGCCAAAGCTCCAAATGCGTAGTGCAATCAGTTTGGGGATACTTCGAAGATAATTTGGAACGGCTGGAAAATACTGACGAAGACAGCGGTTTTAATGTATGTATGAATTGTAATACTCGAACACCTTAACTCTGTGGTAACACATCATAACCAACTTAATTTTCAAGTACTTATGTATATTTTTCAAGGTTATAAGAAGTCCTTAAAGTATTTCTAAAGAATAATTGTATAATAAATGTGAAGTTTAATATCAAGATCTAGAAAGATCAGGGTCTAGAATTTTTTTGTTTTCACTATGAAACACATACTACATTTTATTGGTTTTTTTACCTCCTAAATTTCGATAGTTTATTCTCGATATAAATCGAATCGATAAAATTCGATAGTTGAAATTCTATTTCCGTTCAGGCCGAAGTTAACACTCTTACATGTTTCAACATTGTTATATATTTAATGCTGAATTCCACAAGTTTCACAAATGGTGTGTTTCATTTCGGCGGTTTATTTTTAGTGGTTGTTTGTTGTTTACTACGATTAACTTTTTTATTTGCTTTAGGCACATATGTAGTTGTCTTAGAACCAAAAAGAAATGTTGTACGGTGAATAGCTCGCATTATAATAATAATAATAGTAATAATAATAATAATAGCATTGTGTCGTGTGCGCACAAATAACAACACGACAAAAGATTTGTGAGGTTGATATGAAGCATTGTGTTGTATGCACAAATTAACACAGCCGTAAAACACATTACAAACCGTCATACTTATTACTTGTAGAAAAAAAATATAAAAAAACAAATATATGTACATATAATATAAAATAGTAAATAATATAAATAATTTCCAAAAACATCTCTTAGGTAGGTAGGTAGGTAGGAGGTGGCGCCCAACAACGAACTCGATGTCGGGCAACAATTAAGGCTCAGGAGCCTCGTTTTGAAACCACCTAGAAAGACGTGAGGCCTGAAAAGGAAAGGGGGTAGTAGATGTCCGCTAAAATGGAAGTATTGTTTGTTTTAAACCCAGCCCGTCAAGTTGAGGAACCTGAGCAGTTGCCTGGGATGGAATTTTGCGACTTCCTTCAGTCCATTGAAGGCGATCTTGCCCCAAGTCGTAAATCTGGCCCGCATGAGTGCCGGGCATTCGTATAGCAGGTGGGAAACCGTCTCTTTCTGGGAGGTGTCTCCACAGCTGCGGCAGGAAGTGTTATAGGGCAGGCCCTGACGTTCTGCGTGCTCGCCGATCGTCCAGTGTCCGGTGATCACCCCGACGAGCCTGGCTATGTCCGTTCGGCTCCTGCTGATTAGCCATTTCGTCTTGGCCTTGTCATAAGTAGGCCAGGACGTCCTGGAAGTGCGGCATGATGGAAGATCTCTCCATCTGACGTTGGCTTTATCGCAGAAAACGCGGTATAATTCTCCTTTTAGAGTGTTGAGTGGTTTGTTCATGGGGATTGCGTTGTCTGGTGACATGGCGGCTCCTCGCCTGGCGAGATCATCCGCCCTCTCGTTACCGTGGATGCCTCTGTGTCCTGGGACTCAGAGCAGCTTCACCTCCGCGTGACGGCAGAGGTTATTGAGGTCCGTGCGGCACTCTTGTACCACCTTGGAAAACGTGGGTGAGGCCAGCAGGGAGAGAATAGCTGCCTGGCTGCCGATGGCTATACTCAGCCTCCCGCCCGTGGTTCAGTCTTCTGCCAGTCTCTTACAGGCCTCCCTTATGCCTGATATATCTGCTTGGAATACACTGGCATAGTCTGGGAGTTTCAGGGATATTTCCATAGTTGGTCTTTGCGAGTAGACGCCTGCTCCTACTCCGACATCCATTTTGGATCCATCGGTGTATACGATGGCGTCACAGTCTTCGGTAAGGAGTTCCGCCCGCCTTTTCGATGCGGATCTAGAAGGAATTTCGGCCTCGAAGCGCCTTTCGAAGTCGGTAGTTTTCACAAGGTAGTCAGTGCTACCGTTTTCCGGCGAGCTGAGAGTCAGGTCTAGACCACTCCCGTGACCATAATGTCCGGGACTCCAGTTGCCCGATTCTCTTAGTCGCAGGGCAGCGATGGTTGATGCGAGTTTTATATATAAGTCTATAGGAAGTCTATAGTTCAGGATTGCATTTAGGGCTTCTGTTGGACAAGTTCTCAGAGCTCCTGTGACCCCCACGCACGCCGTGCGCTGTACCCTCCCCAGACGTATAGAGTGAGACTTCTTGCTTGAAGCCGTCCACCAGACCAGCGCTCCATATGCCAGGATTGGCCTGATGATAGCAGTGTACAACCATAGTGTAAGTTTGGGCTTCAGTCCCCATTTCTTTCCGAAAGTTCTGCAGCAGGAGTAATAGGCAATATTCGCCTTCTTGATCCTCTGTTCTATGTTTTCGCTCCAATTCAGTTTGGAGTCGAGAATTATGCCTAAATATTTCGCTTGTCTCGAAAGTTGAAGCTCCCGTCCGTGGAGCTTCGGTGGCTTAAATGGCTGCGGTTTATACTTGTTTGTGAATAACACTAGCTCTGTTTTGGAAGGATTCACTCCTAGCCCTCTCGGAGTGGCCTATGCAACAATTGTGCGGAGGGCTCTTTCCGTCACGGAGCTTATCGTTGATGTGCAGAAGCCGGAGACCAGTATGACAAGGTCATCGGCGTAGGCAACGGCTTTGATTCCCGCTGTTTCCAGCTGTTCTAGCAGCTGGTTCATCACCAGAATCCATAGCAGCGGCGAGATAACCCCCCCTTGGGGCGTTCCTCTGCTAACATACCTGACGATACTACTGTCCAGTGTGGCTTGGATTTCTCTCGTGCGCAGCATTACAAGAATCCAACTTATTAGAATGTTTTCGGCTCCTAGATCTATAAGTACTTCCTGGATGGCAGAGGATTTCACGTTGTTGAAGGCGCCTTCTATGTCTAGGAAGGTTCCCAACGTGTATTGTTTGTAGTAGAGTGAGCGCTCTATACAGGTCACCACCTTGTGTAAGGCAGAGTCCGTAGATCTTCCCTTCATGTACGCATGCTGGGAAAGGTATAGCTTATTGCATAGTTTTGTCCTCAGGTTATCGTCCAGAATACGTTCCAGTGTTTTCAGTAGGAAGGAAGTAAGGGAAATCGGCCTGAAGTCCTTTGCTGACTCGTGTCCGCGTTTTCCCACTTTTGGTATAAAAACAACCTTAACCTTCCTCCACGTATCTGGCCACGTATCTCTACGTATATGGCCCAGTTCTACACTGGATCTGAAGAGCCTGGTTAAGTAGGGGATTACTAAGACCTCCGTTTTTTGCAGCATCACGGGCCAGATGTCGTCTGGCCCAGGGGACTTGAACGGGTCAGCCGAATGTACAGCCCATTTTACCCTGTCCGCCGAGATGATGTCCTCTATCATCCTAGTGTCGGGTTGGCTGATAGTGCTGGGTGTATCAGTAGCATCAGTTGTGCTGATGGCATGCTCAGAGCAGCCTGGAAAGTGAGTCCTGGTGAGTACTTCCAGGGATTCCAGTGCGGAAGTGGTCCACGACCCGTCCTCCCTTCTCATCACAGAAGGGCAGGAATGGTCCTTGGACAATATCTTATTGAGTCTTGCAGACTCCTTTGTACTTTCAATGTTGCCACAGTAGGTTTGCCAGGCCGCGGATTTAGCCTTCCTGAGGGCTTTTTTGTACATTCTCCGACAGTCCTGGTAGGGTTCCCAGTAGTTGTGTTTATAGCAGATGTTGAAGAGAGCTCTGGTCATTTTTCTCAGGACCTTTAGCTCTTCTGTCCACCAAGGAGGGAAGGATTTCTTGCCGTGGCTCAAGGGGCACGAACGGTGCAGCGCTACCTCCATGGCACCTTCGAACTCCGAGGCGAGTTTATTCAGGAGCTCAGCTGACTCAGCGTTCGCTAGGGAGATGCTTGCTAATCTAGACTCAAGGACTCTTGAGAATTTTGCCCAGTCTGTTTTCCTAACATTCCTGTGGGGCTGGTGTGTAGGGGGGTTAAAGTCAACGTTGAAGAGTATCCAGCAGTGATCAGAAAATGATACACCCTCCAGTTCGTGACCTCGCAGGATGGGTTTCTGCTAGAGAGGGTTACATCGATAACCTCCTCCCACCCCGGGAAATTTGTAGAGCTCGGAAAGGTGAAAGTCGGCCTATTGCCTCTGTTGCATATCTCGAGGTTGTTACACATAATAAAATCAAAAAGTGACTCACCGCTCTTATTTGTGTTGCTACTTCCCCAGATGTGATGCCTGGCGTTTGTGTCGCAGCCCAGCAGTATTTTCCAGCCGCGCCTTGCCGCTGTAGAACTCAAGGTTGACACCTCAGTCGGTGGGGCGCTGTAATCGTAAGCTGAGGAGATAATAAGTGGATGATTAGTTTTGTTCTCAAGAGCGACAACGGTCAGATCATTGGAACAAAGTATAATAATAATAAGAATGCATGTACGGAGCTTACCTGGATGTTTATGGTAGAACAGAGTGAAGTCTTGGTCCCGAAGTCCAACTACCTCGGATCCTCGCACCCATGGCTCTTGAATGATGCCCACATCGATGTGCTCCTCCCTTAGGAGAACTAGCAGGTTAGTTGTAGCACATCTCGAGTGCTGCAGGTTAATCTGCACGATCCTCAGCATCACGAGGAAGGGTCGTCCATGATACGCAGCTCCTCTAGCTGCTTTCCGACCTCTTCTGGCTCAGCCAGATCGCCTTCGGGGTCGGTGGAGCGGAAGATTTTTACTTTGGCATGTCTGATGCCAAACTTCATCCTTGAGCCGGCTTGCTCAAGGGCGGGTATGCTTTCCTCCGTGATTAGGAGGAGGAGTGACTGGCTGTTTTTGTGTGGATCCTCCACCTTTATTACAGCCCAGTCGTCCATCGGGATGGTGGGTTCTGAATGGCCAGACACTTCAGAAGCTTCTGTGCGTCTAGCTTCATCACAGGTGCGAGCCCGGGGCCTCCGTGGGATTTCCCTGGCTGGGATAAGCTTGAGCTTCAAGCCGTCCTATTGGTTGCTTACCTCAGCAACCATTTTACCAAGGAGGTCTTTGGAGAACCCATTCTCGCACTCGATCACCCTGTAACCCCGTATGGTCCTGCTGGAATCTAACGTGGGAGCCTCCTTACCCTCTAGCACCCATTCCATTACCATCTCGGAGAGCTTCGACTCGATGCTCGCCCAGTGGTCACAGACGGGTGCCGGCTTGTTGGTGAGCTCATCAACAAGCGCAAGGCGAAGGTGCTCCCTCGCCGCGTCCACGAAAGTCTTGCTAGAAGTATTACTGCAGGATGGACCTGGGTCAGCTGGCTGGTTGCTAGCCTTAGCAACCCTGTTGTTTTTCGTCGGCTGTCCCGGCAGTACGTCATTTGTTGACCGTACCCGCTTGGTCGTCTTCACCCTCTCAGTTTTGTCCTCTAGGTTCGTGAGGCTTACCAGCCTCCTCGTTCTTAGCGATCTTGCCAAGTATGAAGAGGGCCTTTTGGTATCCTTGCTTCGCGAGCGTGCCAGAGGACTTTGCTTTTTTCTGAGTGCCACTATGGCTGGCGGCACTCGGAATGGTTTGTATGGCAGCATTGGACTCAGTGCTTTGTCTGGCACTAACCACTGTTGCCGGAGGGGCAGTTGACTCCTGGCTGGAGGCGAGCAGTTCGTCTTCACTGCACCTCACCACAGAGCCACTGTCCCCGTCTCCCACTGTCTTCGTATTGTTTTTGTTTGTAAGTTTCTTGTTCATTTCTGTTCCCACGAGTAAGGTCGGAAGGGGTGGACCATCCCGGCAGAGCCGCCTTACCGGGACTAGGCACTGAGTACTACCGACCTTGCCTGGGCATCGGTAGGTATGAGATAACATCTCATACTTGTATTAAAAAATTATTAAGTTATTACTAGTTATGCAATAAGACCCTCTGGCTAAAACAAAAAAGTTGAAACATTTTCTGTTTTCTTTAATTATAACTTATGTGAGCCCTTGATTTCTATAGTAGGTGCTCGAATTTTTGATCCCTATTCTAATGCATGCTCTGCACCTTCTAACAAAAGATTCCTTCAATCTCTTAAGCCGCTTCCTGAAATCGACGAAGCAATTATTGAATTGTGGTAAAAGGTTTTTTATAAACCTCTTCTTTAATGCAGCAGCAATAAAAAATCAGGTGAGGATTTTCCAAATGCCAACTATGAAGGTTGTGTAAGTTTAAAAACCCGTCTCTTTTGATTGTGGATTCGTCAGTCCATAATATCCTATCAAAAAACTCAGAATCTTAAATTTTTCTTAACATTTGGCGACAAAAATCTTCTTTTGCAGCAAAGTCCCTTGACTGTAGAGTTTGCACACGGGTCACGTGATATGGGTGAAATCTATGCCGTTTCAAAATATTATATTCTGTCGACTTTCCAATGCCTATTTGCTATTTCTAGAGCAGAATTTGCTATTTCTAGAGTAGATATTGAAATTATATAATTCACTATAATATACTCGACGCCAAGATTATATAGTTTACTCCTATATACTCCCAAATGCGGCTGAATTTGCATAACCGCCGCACTCGCCATAAATAAAAAGCATGTTAGCATATTCCTGAGCTGATTACTGTATTCGAGGCACACTAGTAGTGTAAGCAATACCAAACAAATTGATTAACTAAAACAGCGCCAAACACTCCAAACGGAAATCCATAAGCATATTAAATACAATGCAAGGGGAAGGATTGTGGATAATTCTTATTTTTTATGTGCACTTGGGCCACTTTCAAAATCGAGGGCTCACATAAGAAACAATTAAGAAAAAACAAAAAAACTTTTTTGTTTCAGCCAGAGCTGGGCTTATTGTTATTGTTGCATAACTAGCAATAAATTTATAATTTTTTATAGAAAAAAATATAAAAAAATAAATATATAAAAAAAATAAAAAATATAAAATAGAAATATTACTACTGTATGCAGTTTCCAAAATGGGTATAACATCTCATAATTGTGATAAAAAAACTTTTCAAATTGTTCGCCACTTAGATTGCCATACATTTTTCCGCCCCAGTAGACCTATCCATTTAGAAAACGGAAAAACAAACTTTTGTTTTTAAAAGTTTTTGGAAAAAAAAACAGAAAGAGCTAGTCATAAATTGGGAATGGGAAGAATATTTTAAATTCAAGAATATTTTAAAAAGAAAATCCGCTGCTAATTCCGAAATTTATGGTTGTAGTGCCCATTAATGTTATCATGGACAGTGTTCGAGATTATTTAATGGGACATCCCCTACTTATCTTTATCATGTCGAAGTTGGTACAAGTGAGCTGGAGAGGTCCTTCTCCGGTGTATTGTGTTTTGCCCTTGTCTTTTGTTACTTGGTTTATATCGGTCTTTTTGCACGAGACGTGTATCAGAACGTACCATTGTAAAGATAGTTTAATAAATTAATTATACAATCAACGAAACTGGGTTTAAAATTAAAATTAGAAACATTTTGGCATCCCTTGGGGGGATATTCTCCAGCACAATTCCGTGCGAAACTTGCTGTCGCAGATTGCGGGAAAATTATCCGATGTAATTCCGTGCGAACATTGCTGTCACAGATTACGGATCTACTCCGACATAACTTTCGAGATAATCGCGGATCTATTCTGGCGTATAACGTTCAAGAAACTAACTCCAGGATCTATTCCGATAAATGAGCGTCCTGGTGAAAGTCCTGCAGATTTGATCTTCTGATTGAGGTTAGAGTCGTAATGGAATGTAATAGTTTAAAGGCAACCGGAGACAACTCTGTCTTTTTACAAACAAGTGTAAGATTGACAAGTACTCTGTAAAATCAAAATGGAGAAAAAAATTAAAGCACCAACGCATAGTGAGGCACTCATCTTAAAATTTGCGACAAACACGCGAGGAACTGCAAAAACCAAACAAACAAAGGGTTATTTGGAGTAAATACGTTGCTCTTCATGAAGAGCTGGATCGAGATCCCGACTCCAATTTGCACAATGCCAGGAAGAACCGTAATGGCATACGATGTAGTGGAAAGTTTCTATGGGGAAATTTTAGGTGAGTTAGAAGACTTAAGAGCTGCATTAATGACTCCTCTTGCAGAAAAGTCAATTGCTCATAGTTTCAATACGTCATCTGAACCAAGAACAGCGGTGCACGGGTAGATGCGTTACGTCGTCACTGCGGGCATTAGAGCAGATTAATCGTCCAGTAGCTCATTGGGATGATTGACTGTGTACACTGTTCTGCACAGACTCGATACCGCTACCATAAGAGCCTTCCATATCGGCTAGTACTACACTTCCCACCTTTGAGAATACTAAACTTTTGGCAAGTTCAACAACGGAGCCATTCCATGTGACACCTTGAAAGCAAGGTATAAAAGAATATCATACCACCATCGATTCGTGTCCTTGCTGTTCTAACAACCATTATATTTTATTTTGTACTGGTTTCCGAAACCAAACAGTACAGCAAAAGCGAAACACAGCAGTGAAGGCTAACCTTTGTTTAAATTGTCTGCGACCAGGACATAAACTCAAAGAGTGTCCATCCACTCGACGGTGCCAGAAATGCAAAGCACCTCATCATAATGTTTTACATGATTATTTCTGCATTATTGCACAAAAAACCCATTTGGGTTGGGTTATCATGGGTGGTCGGCTCACGTGCGATTGATTTCAAGATAAAGACATCAAGTGTAGTGGACGTTTTAGGTCCAGATCGAGCTGGATCAGGTACTTCGAAGGTTTTGGGAGTTAGAAAAGGTTAGCGTGAACCATAAGCTCACTCAGGAGGAACAATCCTGTATCGAGTTTATCGATACAACGACTACATGCACTGACAATGGTCGGTACGTGGTTAGACTGCCAGTCAATTCGGAATCGAGCCTTGTGCAACTGTCATTAACACGATATGCTGCAATAGCATCACTAAGGCACTTAGAACGTTCCTTAAATCACAACACCATGTTGCACAACTTATACCATACGTTCATGTCAGACTATCAGACACTTGGACACATGGAAATCAGTCGCAATCACAATCAACTGCGTATCAATTATTTGCCTCATCATAGTGTGTGGAAGGATTCAAGTGGCACTACTAAATTGATATTAATGTTTAATGCATGGAAACGCAGTGAGTATGGTATTTCGCTAAATGATTGTTTATGGCCAGGTCCAAAGTTACAACATGACTTTCCTGCCATTATATTGAACTGCGAGTTACCGCATGAACATAAATCGAAAGCTTTAGGCGTCGTATGGAAGACCACTGCAGATAGTTTCGGCTATGAGCTAAATGTGGGCGTTTCTGACCAGACTTTCACAAAGCGTCAGTTGCTGTCTAGCGTCGCAAAACTTCTCGACCCACTGGGGTTTCTAGCTCCAGTAATAAAAGAAAAATTACTGTTTCAACAACTGTGGTTTCTCGTCGTAGAACCTTCCATACTTCCTATTAGAATTCAAGAACCATAGATCAGTTTTCGAACTAATTTAAACGAGATTGAAGTTCCATTCCAACATTGAAGTTCCGCGTTGGATCCATACGACAAACAACAATATTGAAGATGCATTAACACACGCTTACGCAGCCGTGGTGTACCTGAAATCTGTGTCAGCTTCGAAATTCAACATAACCTTGCTCGCCGTAAAAACAATTATAGCACCCATCAAAAAGGTGACCATACCACGACTAGAGCTAAGCAGCTAATACAGCAACTAAAATACAGCAAATCCGTAAACTTCTCTCAGTTAACACGTTTCTATTCCCATTGGATGGATTCAGCCAAACCCTGGCCAGTTAAAGTATTTCGTCGCAAATCGAACAACGCAAATACTTACGATGATATCTGGTAATCAGTGGAGGTTCACACGTACGATCGACAATCTTGCCAATTGTGCCTCGAGAGGTATATCATCTAAACAGCTTCTTGACAATCCATTATGGTGGTCGGCCCCCAACTGGCTACAACGCGCAGAATGCGAATGCCCCACACTTCATCCAAGTAGTCAATTGAATTTACCGGAAATGAAAAGGATCCAAGTTTCAACTTCTCAGCTTGAATCAGCCTCATCGATTATCTCCAAGTTCTCTGTAACCAACCTCAACCTCTCTCCAACCTCAATAAATTGTTGTCTGTCACAGCGTGGTGCCAAAGATTCATCTCTATCAAGTGTAAACAGTATCACGCTACTGCTCCCTATTGTGTTTGGACAGCGGTATGCTGTGCTGCCAGGAATTCAAACAACTTAAGGCCCAGCAACCCATTTTCAGAAGAAGCAAACTAGTTAGATTGTGTCCCATGATCGATGCTGAGGGTATAATGCGTGTTGGTGGGCGGCAGTGAATGCCCGGTGTCCTATGATACTTCCTAAGAACAATATTTTTCCAGGACAGCTCACTTCGGTGCTGTATACTCAGCCGATGGTACACCGCGCAACAGGTGGAAGCTGCTGTCGCAGATGTATCATGATTTTTGGTGCAGGTGGTCGAATAATTACAAGGGCTTATTGCGAGACCCAAATGGCGGCAACAACAGCGTAACGAGTCCCTCCAAATCAATGGGTCGAATAGAGGACATTTACGCCCGTTCCGATAGCCCGTTCCGGGGGTAGTCAGAGTCGCCACTTTAAAACGAAATCTACTATACTGAGACGTCCAGTTAGCAAACTATCGACTATATAATTATGACCTCGATAAGTGTAGAATTTTTCGACGAGAAAAGAAAACGCCTCAAGTATTCGTGTTATTTTTTGAGATTTTTTCTAATTTTAAATCGTGTTTTTAGGAAATTCCCTAAACGAACGGAAATTGATCCACCCCCTCCCCCTCTTATACTAATTCTTTCTCTCCACAACTCAAGCTACACGTCCTATCCATTTTGTAATTTTATGCGTAACACCCTGTATACTGAATGCAGTGCCGGAATCTTCGCATAATTTATCAAGAGAGGAATCGTATCAAAAAAATTTTCAGGCCTTGTCGAATAAATGTATTACAGTATTCGATTCGAAACTAAGCGAAAAGTTTTTGAAACGTAAAAGGTCTTCTGTAAACGACGAAATTGTCTTTTGACAATAATATAATTTTGAAATACATATAATAAAATTGAAGACAGTAGGAAATAACACACCACACTAAATGCTGAAATTGTTTGTGCCGAACTTTCGAAGGGGTGATGAGAAAAGGCAGGCAATAAATATTTTTTATCCACCTGTTGCGGAGTGCTAGTAACCCTACAAAACAAACAAACAAGTAGAGCTGAGCGATACAGTGATTTTTGTGAAACAATTCTAATCAGTGACAGTGACACCTCTGTCACAGATACAAAAACCTGTGACTCGTGACAGCCTTTCTTAGATAAGAACACTTAACCCAAGTATGTTCACACTAGTGCTGAAAATTAGTATTTTCGCATATTTTTAAAATAAAAAAATATTGCTGTCCACATTGCAAGACTTCATTTTCGTTGACAGCTGAGTCTGTTATATTAAAAGACAACCTCGTTTTATATTAAATGCAAAATTTTTATACCCTACACCTTAAGGTAAGGGTATATTCACTTTGTAACGAAATGTGTAACGCATAGAAATAGAGACGATAGGTATAGAAAAGTATATATATTCTTGATCAGCGTGACCTCCTGAGTCGATTTAGCCATGTCCGTCCGTCTGTCTGTCTGTTGAAATCACGATCACAGGAGAACCGGTGAAGATATCGTGATGAAATTTTGCATAAACATTGTTTCTTACGGTGAGCAGGTTGGTATTGATGGGCAAAATCGCTCTACGACCACGCCTATTTTTTATTAAAAATGTGATATCAGCGTTCGTTTTTGAGCTATTACAACAAAATTTCATTCCTGGGTATAGAGTAGCATTATCCGTGAATGTGCCAAATGGGCGTGATCCGCCCACTTTTAGGTTACACAGGCAAAAGAGGGTTATATTGTTAAATATATAAACTTCCTGAATAAAACTTTAGATAACAACTTGTTTTTCAAAAAAACATTATTACATCAAAACTGGGTGCGGTCCGCCCACTTTTACACTACATATACAGTATAGCAGTATGAAAACAAGTTTATTACCACGGAAATAAAGTTTAAATGAACACAATTATAAAACAACTAAGCTAGTTATTTTGTTTTGAAAAAGGTAATGACCACGCCTACTATTTATACAGAGGCGTAGCTAGGACTCATAGAACCCGGGACGGTTAGTCAACTTGCAGCCCCAAAAATTCCTAGAATTCAATAAGTCACTACTTGATTTCCACAACTGCCGCCTAGAGTGGCCCGCCACACGCTAGCTTAGGCACTTTTTTCAAAACTTTTAGGTGTAGGGTATCTAAGATTCGGCCAGGCCGAATATAACTTTCTTACTGGTTTTACAGCAATATTATATTATATTATTATACAAGGTGCTTCGCATAAGAGGGGACAGAAGAATAGCCCGTGTTGGTTGGGTCGAGACAAGAAAGAAATCGTTTGGGAGGGGGTGTAAATTTCCACCCGTTTAGACGGGGGGGCCATTTTATAAAAATCCGACTTAACATCGGAAAAAAAATATTAAAAAATAACGGTTAGATATAAATAACTTTTGCATGCTGATTTTCAAAGCCAAATATCCGCTTCTTAATATCCTTTTTAAATTAGGTTCCTATGTAAAACAGTTTTTGAGAAAATTAATGTCAAAGATAAAATTTATATTTGTATAAAATTTCCGAAAAAAAATTTTCGTTCGCAATTTTTTTTTTAAATTACGGTATTAAGTATAGTTTTTTTTTCCGACCATAAAATTCTCTAATCAATTCTAGAGAGAATGCTTCAAACCGGAAGGATCTATGTTTTGTAGTTTCCGAGAAAAGTGAAAATTACGAAGTATACTTTCTTTGTTTGAATTGTGTTTGTTTTCCGATCGGGTAGGTATATGATGTATTTTGGAACGATTTTCCGTCATCCCATGTCAAATTTTGTTTGGAGACAAACCGTTTTCGGCTGTTGTTGTTTTGGCGTAGTGTTGTTCTTAGGGTGTTTGTGATCTGTGCTGAAAGGTCCTTGTCTTTTGTTTTGTCCAGTAAGGTCTCATGCATTGTGTTTACTGTTTCTGTCACGGGTATTGATGGATACAGGTCCTTGACGTCCAATGATACCAATTTAGATTCCTTTGTGAGTTCTATTGCATTCAGTTTCTCGATTAGTTCTGTAGTGTTTTTTACTGTGTGTTCGTTGGATAAATTCAATGTGTTTTTTATTATTGTTTTCAAGTGCTTTTAAAGTTTTTTCAATAACATACTAGAAAACATGGAAATATATAAACAAAAAATTACCTGGTAGTTAATTACCTGGTAGTGATAACATTTTAATACCACCATTTCCACCAAAAATTAATTTTATTATTTTTTTATTATTTAAGCATATTATTATTTATTAAGAATCACAAGTGAAAAAACTTATGCTAAGCGTATCTTAGACTTATACAAAATAGTTAATCTAATAAGTTTGTACTTCAGTTACAAAATAAAGGTTTTAAAATAACATAATAAGGCACAGCTTTGTTTTGTTTTATACTTTTTTTGTGCTTATGTCTGTTGTGTGCCTTCTCAATGATTTTTTTCATTTCACTTTCGAAATTAACTCGGCCGCACGAACAGAAGACATCTATCCTTAAAAGAAGTGATACAGTTAAACAAAGATAAGATCTCAGTTATTATATAATTACCATATAAAATATCATTAAAAACGCCGCTAGAAATATGTTTTCTAAGAATAAGGGGAAAAAATGTTATTAGTTTTCTTTAATGAAAAAAAAATAAATACCACAGCTGCAGAAAATTTCTCGCACAAGAGCCGCTCTTCCACATCATGGAACGCATCCATGGTTCTCAATGGGAACATAGTTTTGAACTTCATCTGCAGCGCGTCCGTCGATTCACCGGTCATTCGGGCAACAGAGGACGATACGTTTTTCAATAAAAGCTTGCACTCATACAATGTTTTGTGTTGCGCGAAGCACTCATGCTTTTCTGGTGTCTGCCAAATAGAATAGGAAGTTCGTTACAAATTTCTGTATTAAGCTATAAATTGATTTAATTTACCTGTTTTTCGAAAACGTCGAGTCGTTCTAATACGGTGGTCATTGTGGCTTCAATGCTTTTTAGTATATCACCGTCCTCTGTGGAATAATAAAATGCATAATATAAAGTGATTTTTTTTCCTTACTACTTTCAATACTTTTTATCAATTCCATCAAATCTCCGAGATCCGGTTGGGTGGCTGGGATGACATCATCGAATTTCCGTTTTCGAATGTTTGCGGGGGAGGAATTGTTATTGATCTGAAATAAAAAAATCGTTAAAAGTTATTGGCAGCATAATTAAAATGTATGTGTTTGTTAGAATTTAGAAAGAAATTGGAAATTTGTTAGAAGTTAGAAATTTAAGTCATATTAGAATGGTTAAAAAATTCGTGAAGAAGGTGATGTAGGATAGGCATCAGAATGAATGTACTACCTGTTGGAATACAAAAGTATTTGTACCAAATATCTTCTTTTGGAACAAAGATTTTCGAATTCTCTATACTGCTTGCCAATAAAATCCCTAAACTACGACCCGAACTAAGAGGTTCTTCAAAATAATTCGCAGTCTCCTTAAACCTGTATGCAACAAAAACCTGCTCTTCTCCTATGAAGCACAATCCCGTTACTTTAATTGCTCCATGCGTTAGACTGTAGCAATAAGCATAATTTTCCTTCTTTGGATTAAAGTTAAACGATTCTATTTTAGTGGGGCGTACTTCAACTAAACATTGCCTTTCATTTAATGTCAAAAATACTTGCTGCAAAATCTGGTTTGGCTTGCGCACCTGCTTTTTCAGAAACAGCATATCATTTTCAAATTTATACGCTGAAAAATTCTCTAACGAGCCAAACTGCTGAACACAACTGTGCAAATGGAGTAAGCCATGAACATTGAAGCTTATTAAGTGGTCTCCATATATTTCGCCGAACAATGTAACGAACTCTTGCAACATTTTTTGGGCTATGACATTGTAAGTCAGACATGTTTTGTCACAAGACAATAGTCTGATACTACTGTGCAATAGAAGGAAATGGTAGTAAAGATCATCGTTAACACAATCTTTTAAAATATATATTCCAGAATACAATAAAAATTGCCTCGGTTTCTCGTCGTAGAACCTTCCATACTTCCTATTAGAATTCAAGAACCATAGATCAGTTTTCGAACTAATTTGAACGAGATTGAAGTTCCATTCCAACATTGAAGTTCCGCGTTGGATCCATACGACAAACAACAATATTGAAGATGCATTAACACACGCTTACGCAGCCGTGGTGTACCTGAAATCTGTGTCAGCTTCGAAATTCAACATAACCTTGCTCGCCGTAAAAACAATTATAGCACCCATCAAAAAGGTGACCATACCACGACTAGAGCTAAGCAGCTAATACAGCAACTAAAATACAGCAAATCCGTAAACTTCTCTCAGTTAACACGTTTCTATTCCCATTGGATGGATTCAGCCAAACCCTGGCCAGTTAAAGTATTTCGTCGCAAATCGAACAACGCAAATACTTACGATGATATCTGGTAATCAGTGGAGGTTCACACGTACGATCGACAATCTTGCCAATTGTGCCTCGAGAGGTATATCATCTAAACAGCTTCTTGACAATCCATTATGGTGGTCGGCCCCCAACTGGCTACAACGCGCAGAATGCGAATGCCCCACACTTCATCCAAGTAGTCAATTGAATTTACCGGAAATGAAAAGGATCCAAGTTTCAACTTCTCAGCTTGAATCAGCCTCATCGATTATCTCCAAGTTCTCTGTAACCAACCTCAACCTCTCTCCAACCTCAATAAATTGTTGTCTGTCACAGCGTGGTGCCAAAGATTCATCTCTATCAAGTGTAAACAGTATCACGCTACTGCTCCCTATTGTGTTTGGACAGCGGTATGCTGTGCTGCCAGGAATTCAAACAACTTAAGGCCCAGCAACCCATTTTCAGAAGAAGCAAACTAGTTAGATTGTGTCCCATGATCGATGCTGAGGGTATAATGCGTGTTGGTGGGCGGCTCAAACACTCAACCTTATCAGTGAATGCCCGGTGTCCTATGATACTTCCTAAGAACAATATTTTTCCAGGACAGCTCACTTCGGTGCTGTATACTCAGCCGATGGTACACCGCGCAACAGGTGGAAGCTGCTGTCGCAGATGTATCATGATTTTTGGTGCAGGTGGTCGAATAATTACAAGGGCTTATTGCGAGACCCAAATGGCGGCAACAACAGCGTAACGAGTCCCTCCAAATCAATGGGTCGAATAGAGGACATCTACGCCCGTTCCGATAGCCCGTTCCGGGGGTAGTCAGAGTCGCCACTTTAAAACGAAATCTACTATACTGAAACGTCCAGTTAGCAAACTATCGACTATATAATTATGACCTCGATAAGTGTAGAATTTTTCGACGAGAAAAGAAAACGCCTCAAGTATTCGTGTTATTTTTTGAGATTTTTTCTAATTTTAAATCGTGTTTTTAGGAAATTCCCTAAACGAACGGAAATTGATCCACCCCCTCCCCCTCTTATACTAATTCTTTCTCTCCACAACTCAAGCTACACGTCCTATCCATTTTGTAATTTTATGCGTAACACCCTGTATACTGAATGCAGTGCCGGAATCTTCGCATAATTTATCAAGAGAGGAATCGTATCAAAAAAATTTTCAGGCCTTGTCGAATAAATGTATTACAGTATTCGATTCGAAACTAAGCGAAAAGTTTTTGAAACGTAAAAGGTCTTCTGTAAACGACGAAATTGTCTTTTGACAATAATATAATTTTGAAATACATATAATAAAATTGAAGACAGTAGGAAATAACACACCACACTAAATGCTGAAATTGTTTGTGCCGAACTTTCGAAGGGGTGATGAGAAAAGGCAGGCAATAAATATTTTTTATCCACCTGTTGCGGAGTGCTAGTAACCCTACAAAACAAACAAACAAGTAGAGCTGAGCGATACAGTGATTTTTGTGAAACAATTCTAATCAGTGACAGTGACACCTCTGTCACAGATACAAAAACCTGTGACTCGTGACAGCCTTTCTTAGATAAGAACACTTAACCCAAGTATGTTCACACTAGTGCTGAAAATTAGTATTTTCGCATATTTTTAAAATAAAAAAATATTGCTGTCCACATTGCAAGACTTCATTTTCGTTGACAGCTGAGTCTGTTATATTAAAAGACAACCTCGTTTTATATTAAATGCAAAATTTTTATACCCTACACCTTAAGGTAAGGGTATATTCACTTTGTAACGAAATGTGTAACGCATAGAAATAGAGACGATAGGTATAGAAAAGTATATATATTCTTGATCAGCGTGACCTCCTGAGTCGATTTAGCCATGTCCGTCCGTCTGTCTGTCTGTTGAAATCACGATCACAGGAGAACCGGTGAAGATATCGTGATGAAATTTTGCATAAACATTGTTTCTTACGGTGAGCAGGTTGGTATTGAAAATGGGCAAAATCGCTCTACGACCACGCCTATTTTTTATTAAAAATGTGATATCAGCGTTCGTTTTTGAGCTATTACAACAAAATTTCATTCCTGGGTATAGAGTAGCATTATCCGTGAATGTGCCAAATGGGCGTGATCCGCCCACTTTTAGGTTACACAGGCAAAAGAGGGTTATATTGTTAAATATATAAACTTCCTGAATAAAACTTTAGATAACAACTTGTTTTTCAAAAAAACATTATTACATCAAAACTGGGTGCGGTCCGCCCACTTTTACACTACATATACAGTATAGCAGTATGAAAACAAGTTTATTACCACGGAAATAAAGTTTAAATGAACACAATTATAAAACAACTAAGCTAGTTATTTTGTTTTGAAAAAGGTAATGACCACGCCTACTATTTATACAGAGGCGTAGCTAGGACTCATAGAACCCGGGACGGTTAGTCAACTTGCAGCCCCAAAAATTCCTAGAATTCAATAAGTCACTACTTGATTTCCACAACTGCCGCCTAGAGTGGCCCGCCACACGCTAGCTTAGGCACTTTTTTCAAAACTTTTAGGTGTAGGGTATCTAAGATTCGGCCAGGCCGAATATAACTTTCTTACTGGTTTTACAACAATATTATATTATATTATTATACAAGGTGCTTCGCATAAGAGGGGACAGAAGAACAGCCCGTGTAGGTTGGGTCGAGACAAGAAAGAAATCGTTTGGGAGGGGGTGTAAATTTCCACCCGTTTAGACGGGGGGGCCATTTTATAAAAATCCGACTTAACATCGGAAAAAAAATATTAAAAAATAACGGTTAGATATAAATAACTTTTGCATGCTGATTTTCAAAGCCAAATATCCGCTTCTTAATATCCTTTTTAAATTAGGTTCCTATGTAAAACAGTTTTTGAGAAAATTAATGTCAAAGATAAAATTTATATTTGTATAAAATTTCCGAAAAAAAATTTTCGTTCGCAATTTTTTTTTTAAATTACGGTATTAAGTATAGTTTTTTTTCCGACCATAAAATTCTCTAATCAATTCTAGAGAGAATGCTTCAAACCGGAAGGATCTATGTTTTGTAGTTTCCGAGAAAAGTGAAAATTACGAAGTATACTTTCTTTGTTTGAATTGTGTTTGTTTTCCGATCGGGTAGGTATATGATGTATTTTGGAACGATTTTCCGTCATCCCATGTCAAATTTTGTTTGGAGACAAACCGTTTTCGGCTGTTGTTGTTTTGGCGTAGTGTTGTTCTTAGGGTGTTTGTGCTGAAAGGTCCTTGTCTTTTGTTTTGTCCAGTAAGGTCTCATGCATTGTGTTTACTGTTTCTGTCACGGGTATTGATGGATACAGGTCCTTGACGTCCAATGATACCAATTTGGATTCCTTTGTGAGTTCTATTGCATTCAGTTTCTCGATTAGTTCTGTAGTGTTTTTTACTGTGTGTTCGTTGGATAAATTCAATGTGTTTTTTATTATTGTTTTCAAGTGCTTTTAAAGTTTTTTCAATAACATACTAGAAAACATGGAAATATATAAACAAAAAATTACCTGGTAGTTAATTACCTGGTAGTGATAACATTTTAATACCACCATTTCCACCAAAAATTAATTTTATTATTTTTTTATTATTTAAGCATATTATTATTTATTAAGAATCACAAGTGAAAAAACTTATGCTAAGCGTATCTTAGACTTATACAAAATAGTTAATCTAATAAGTTTGTACTTCAGTTACAAAATAAAGGTTTTAAAATAACATAATAAGGCACAGCTTTGTTTTGTTTTATACTTTTTTTGTGCTTATGTCTGTTGTGTGCCTTCTCAATGATTTTTTTCATTTCACTTTCGAAATTAACTCGGCCGCACGAACAGAAGACATCTATCCTTAAAAGAAGTGATACAGTTAAACAAAGATAAGATCTCAGTTATTATATAATTACCATATAAAATATCATTAAAAACGCCGCTAGAAATATGTTTTCTAAGAATAAGGGGAAAAAATGTTATTAGTTTTCTTTAATGAAAAAAAAATAAATACCACAGCTGCAGAAAATTTCTCGCACAAGAGCCGCTCTTCCACATCATGGAACGCATCCATGGTTCTCAATGGGAACATAGTTTTGAACTTCATCTGCAGCGCGTCCGTCGATTCACCGGTCATTCGGGCAACAGAGGACGATACGTTTTTCAATAAAAGCTTGCACTCATACAATGTTTTGTGTTGCGCGAAGCACTCATGCTTTTCTGGTGTCTGCCAAATAGAATAGGAAGTTCGTTACAAATTTCTGTATTAAGCTATAAATTGATTTAATTTACCTGTTTTTCGAAAACGTCGAGTCGTTCTAATACGGTGGTCATTGTGGCTTCAATGCTTTTTAGTATATCACCGTCCTCTGTGGAATAATAAAATGCATAATATAAAGTGATTTTTTTTCCTTACTACTTTCAATACTTTTTATCAATTCCATCAAATCTCCGAGATCCGGTTGGGTGGCTGGGATGACATCATCGAATTTCCGTTTTCGAATGTTTGCGGGGGAGGAATTGTTATTGATCTGAAATAAAAAAATCGTTAAAAGTTATTGGCAGCATAATTAAAATGTATGTGTTTGTTAGAATTTAGAAAGAAATTGGAAATTTGTTAGAAGTTAGAAATTTAAGTCATATTAGAATGGTTAAAAAATTCGTGAAGAAGGTGATGTAGGATAGGCATCAGAATGAATGTACTACCTGTTGGAATACAAAAGTATTTGTACCAAATATCTTCTTTTGGAACAAAGATTTTCGAATTCTCTATACTGCTTGCCAATAAAATCCCTAAACTACGACCCGAACTAAGAGGTTCTTCAAAATAATTCGCAGTCTCCTTAAACCTGTATGCAACAAAAACCTGCTCTTCTCCTATGAAGCACAATCCCGTTACTTTAATTGCTCCATGCGTTAGACTGTAGCAATAAGCATAATTTTCCTTCTTTGGATTAAAGTTAAACGATTCTATTTTAGTGGGGCGTACTTCAACTAAACATTGCCTTTCATTTAATGTCAAAAATACTTGCTGCAAAATCTGGTTTGGCTTGCGCACCTGCTTTTTCAGAAACAGCATATCATTTTCAAATTTATACGCTGAAAAATTCTCTAACGAGCCAAACTGCTGAACACAACTGTGCAAATGGAGTAAGCCATGAACATTGAAGCTTATTAAGTGGTCTCCATATATTTCGCCGAACAATGTAACGAACTCTTGCAACATTTTTTGGGCTATGACATTGTAAGTCAGACATGTTTTGTCACAAGACAATAGTCTGATACTACTGTGCAATAGAAGGAAATGGTAGTAAAGATCATCGTTAACACAATCTTTTAAAATATATATTCCAGAATACAATAAAAATTGCCTAAACTCAGTGGCTTTCCATAACTTAAGATTGTCTAAATCTCGACACACTCTTCCGAACTCGGAAGGAACACATTTTAACAAAGACACAAATTTCGAATTCATTTTGGAAACATCTCCTGCTTTAATCAATAACTGAAGTAACTTTTTAGCTACACCTAAATCAACAAGATGCATAGGATCTAAAGGAAACTGAGAAACCATCGAAAAGTCATACTGTTACAAAATATTTTGCTCAACCCTAAAGCTGGGATTATGATAGAGTTCATCCACTCTAATTTTTAAAGAAATATCTGTCCTGAGAGAGCCAGAATCTTTGGAGAAAGCTGTTCTTCCCAATAAATGCTTCCCTAACTGATCACATTTCGGACAACTATTCTTCCCATTGTGGCCCTGAACACTGGTGATAAAAGCCCTAGCAGGAGCGTCGCAAAGGAATAGCCTAACACTAAACTTTTTTACATAGTCTTTTAGACCCAGTTTCAAACCGTTGTCGCGGAGATAAGAAACTTCTTTACAAAACTTGGTCATAAAACTGCTTACAGAGCATGGCTTATTAATGACTGAAAAACAAGCAATAGTGAAGGGCCTCTCCTTAGGGTAACAAACAATTGAGCCAAGTATTGGCCATAATATCTTGTGTTGTATCTAGTATCCTCCAGTAGGATACCAGAACAAACGTAATGTCGTAGATCCTCCCTCGAGAAGGATCACTGACAATGATAGGGGTTGTTGTCGTATATCCTTCGACACGAAGGATCACGGACGGTTTTGCCACGGGCAAGGATCTGCCGACTTTGTGGTCTTACCATTGGGATCCGGCAACCTGCCGTAGTGGATCCCCTCGCCTAGTTACCACGGGCACCAAGGTGCCGCCTTTGTGGTCCTTTAACCTGTCGGGCAATACTGCCGTCTTTCGACAGGTGCTGAAAGTAAAGACTTGGGTTAATTTTCCTTACGTTTATTTATTTGTTATTTGGGGGATGTCCTTCCTCGACTTCTGGTTGTATTTGTTTAACTGCTCACAATTACTGCCACTTGATCTGTTCTCTTTAACGGCTTAATTACAACTTCCCTCTTTCAATCCGAAAGATGGGTTTATATCTCTTCTGAGATTCGTTGTTGGCCAGAATCATTTCCGCGTCGGTTTTGCAACTATCTCAAGAATTATTTTTAGCAATAATTCTTGACAACAATGTGCGAAATTTGCTCTTCTGATTTGAGCGCGATGTTCTACTTATTCGCGCGCTGTTCCACTTATTGGAATGCGGACACGTTCGTTCTTCTATTTGGGCCACAGTGGTGTGTGATTCACTTGTACTTTCGAGCTTCACAATTAAAGTGCAGCCTAGAAGTATGTGTTACCACAAGTTAAGCATTGTTAACTACTGGGCCGAAAGGTAAGTGGTGATAACAACGTTAAGCGTTGTTATTACCAGAGCAATGATTCTGACCTACAACATCCCTCCACCCTCGGGGAAGAAAAATTTAGTATCGTAAAACGATATTAAATTTTTCTTGTACATTTATATTTTGTTGAATTATGGGTGGCGTATGCTTATTATGGCTTTACTTAGTGTATACTTATGTGAATAATGATTAATTATTAGTAATAGTTACAATAATTATAATACAACTATTTATAACAATAATTACAATAAAACCAATTAAAATACAAATGGTAACTGCACTTCTTCGGTGTCGTCTGTGGGAGGTTGAGAATGATTTTGATGTTGATCTTGACGTTGACGTTCTTGTTGTTGATGATGGTTTGGCTGTTAATGTACACCCCGTTGTGTCGATGTCCTCTTCTCGATGTGTTGTGGGAATGTTGCTGCGGGGTAGCTGACGTGGTAGGTGCTATGCTTGATGATCAGATGCAGCTGTTCGTTGTCGACAGTATCGTTGTCCCGCAATTGAGATCAATTGTTTTTGCTTTACGGTAGTTGATGGTTGAGATGTTACCAAGGTCATCATCTCCAACATTTTCTTGTCGATAGTGCGATGATGCGTTTTAAATCGTTATCTCTTGAGTTAAGGTTGTAGCGAGTGATGTGTTCCACGGAGTAATGTACCATAATTTTAACTGGGGAACTATGAAGGACTGGCGTAGATTTAACTGTGTAGTTGTTTACTAGCTGCTTCATCGCCCCGACGTTGTGATGCTGTCCCTTACGCTAAATGTAACTTTCGCTTGAAGTTAAGCTGCTAGGCTGCCATCATGACTCACGATGATTTCGCTGTTGCCCAGCCACTGGTAATGTAAATGGGTTAGCTCTCTAGTTTGTTGCGTGTCTCATTGCGGTGGTTTTGGTCTCCACGGGGCCTCACGGTACTGTGTATTTGTCACCACTATCACTTGATAATTTTGAGGTTCGACTGTTGTTCAAAATTTGTCGAATCTATTTGATGGTAGTTTGGTGTTTTTGTCGAATGTTGTTGCATTGATACGTTTGATTGTTGCAACTATTCCATCTTTTCGTAGCGATGTTTGTTTTCGCTACTCTGCTCAGCTGTTCCAGCTACCCTTCCCCCTTCGAGTTGGCTGGGCGCTTATCGTCGCCCTGTTGTCAACATGTTGTGGTGTGTCGTTTCACTTTTGCTGTTGTGATGGGTGTACATCGGCATTCAGGTCAGCTTCCCTGCATGCTGGATTCTGCTTTTAAACGTTATTACAATTACTACCAATTTTGTCTCTATATTCTCTTTTTTTTTTTTTTTTTTTTTTTTTTTCTTACCATATCTTTTTATTTAATTTGTTAGCAATTAAGAAGTATTGAATCATTTTTTGCGACGTATGTTATTTTAATTTTAATTAGCAATATTTTATCTTGATAAAATTCTATTACATCATTTCTAATATTTATTTAATTCAATACAAGTTTTAATAGATATCGATGTTATTCTATTCGAATATACTTTGTTAGGTTATTAAATCTTAATATTATCTGCGAAACGTATAAAAAAATATGTTGTACAAGTTTAATATATGTTTACTACAATCCCGTTTACTTTAATTTGTATGTAGGTAATATTTTTACTTATACATTTCTCTTCCTAATTTTATTATAATTATAATCTTTGTTACTTCTAACTCTCTTATTTCTTTTCTTTTCTTACGCCCTTTTTTTTCCCCATTAATTAACTGTACATATTTGTTTCTAAATTAAGTTTAAAATATTCTTACTTGTACTGTAAGTATTTTCTATTTTTTCATATATTTTCATATGTTTACATATGTATTCATATGACAATTTTTCTCTTACTTCTTAATGATTATATATTCTTTCCTATTTCTTTTAATTTTCTTAATTTCTTATTGTATGTACATATTATATTTAAGTTTAAATTATTTTTATATGTGTATATGTGTACATTTGAAAATGTACTTTAACTATTGTCTATATATTTATGTGTATAACAACGGTTACATTATGTCTTTGTTTTACTACTATTTTTATCATTAGTTTCTTAGTTCTTTCGCTTATTTTGAAGTTGTTCACCTTTGGTGTTTTTGTTTTCTTCATTTGTTGTGTTTTTGGCTTTTGTTAAGCTTTTGATTTACTGTTTTTGTGGGTTTTTTTTTTTTTTTTTTTTTTTTTCATTAATTGTTTAGCTGACACTGCATTCTGCTCGTGTTCAGTTGCTCTAGTTTTACACCTGCTCTGTTGCGGTGCTTGCGTTAATCGCTTAGTTCTTGCATATGTTTTGTTTGCTACGTTTTTTTTTTTTTTTTTTTTTTGATTGTCTGCTTTATTGGTCAGTTTACATATCTTATGGCTTAGTGACCTACTGTATATGTGCGTATGCTTGTTTGTGCTAATCTAGTGTATTTGTATGGTATGCATGAACTAAATTTTCAGGCATAATTTTGCGTGTGCAATTATTAATATTGTAATTGCAAACGCAATGTAATTCATTCGCGTTTCGGAATGGGTTTCCGGGTTCGGTTCTTGTTTACTCGTGCTTATAAATACGCTCGGTGCTATAGTGGTACCATTCAGTAACTTTTACATTTAAAGTCGTTAAAGTCAGTTTGTTAGGATGCCGCGCTACCCCATCCCACAGTACCTGTTTCCGGTCGGACTGTACGTCAAGGAGCTGGTGGACTTTATCAGAACTGATGCATGGGATCTTGAGCCCGTCATCCCCTTGCTGGGCCAATTGGAGGAAGTCTTTGGGGCTAATCCCACGGAGGAGTGGCTCCTGTTTCTCGTTGGAACCTTCCAGATGTTGCGCCGAGCCTGGCCGGAGCTGCCCGTACTATACCCTTGCTTAAGGGAGTTGCTGTGCTAGACTTGATGTTTAATAATTTTAATAAATAAATAAATCGCAAAAATAAATACACACAAAAAAAAATTTCCAATTTTATTTCGACCTCCCCTTTTTTTTTTTTTTTGGGTGCGCAACAAGTGTTACTGGTTGATATGTGTTATAGTTTTCTAGCAAAATCTTCTGCGTAACCTTCTTCTGGTTTTGCCTTTTCTGCCCAGTTATAAGGATTATTTTTAATCACTTTATATGGTTATTACTAACTACTTTAAATTATAATTAATATGATTATTATACCCTTACTTTCGTATTCCAGTGGTATTAACCTACCACATACTCTTTATTTTGTGCATGTCGACACCATTGTAATGGTGCCTCGATACTCCTGTCCCGTCGTCTTTATATCACGAGATTAAATTTATTAATTTAGCATTATTTATTTATTGATTATGTTACAACTGAATTTTAACATTTTAACATTCATTTATTATATGTGTGCTCTGATGGTATGGTCTTCGATTGGTTGCTCGTAAATGCCCACATGTTGGTTGTCTTGTGCTTTTTGGTTTGGTGGTTTTGGAGGGTCAAACGGTGGTATGCCTATTTGCTGCATTGGCAATGATATTGAAGGAAATGGCAGCGATATTGCTGGTTTGGGTGGAGTCAATCTTTGGTGCGACCGGTAGTTGTTCCCCGCGTTCTTTCTCCTTCTTCTATAAATCATTAGTAATATTCCTATTCCTATTAATAACAAGAGTGTTCCTGTTCCTATGACGCCTGTGGTTTCCAATACCGTCTGTTTGCTACTCAAGTTGTTCCTGCGTAATTTCCCTTTTTAACTCGTCGATCATTTTTCCTCCCGCTGCTATTGTCGCTTTGACTTCCAAGGTATCCGTTAGACTGACCGGTTTGAGCCTGTATTCGGAGATATCTGTTTTGATGGTTTCTGACCAGATGCCCCGGAGAGCGTTGATCAGTATTGTGTGGTTCTGGGTCTTGTGTATCCCGCCTATTGTAGATTTTGCGTTGTCTTCGTAATTTAGAACTATGTCCATCCCATGAACTTCGCAACTCTCTTTTATTTCCATACGACCAAATCCTGAGACCGTTACTGCGGTAGTGCCATTTTTACATTTAATATCCAATTGTTGTTCTCTTCGGAGGCTGTACAGCCATGCGTTTGGTGCGTTCAATTTTACTATTAGCCCTTCACTCGCTGGTATGGCTACTTGCTTGCAGACCTCTTTGTTCAGGTTGTTATGATGTAATAGCGTTATCTCACAAACGTCGCTGTTCCCTGTTAGAGATTTTCCTTGTGTCTTGCATACTCTCACTAGGTCTTGGTCGATTTTCTTTTGTGTGTTCTGTATCGGGTGGCATTCCTTGAGAATACTCTCCGATATTCCCATAAATTTCCACTGTGTTTTTGATTCAGCCAAGTAATCGTAGGTCACCTGTGTTGTTATATCCCATTTGTCATTTAGAAAAATGGGAATCGGGTATGCCTTCAGTACGTTGAATCGCTCGTCTTCGGGTAACGGGATTTTTACGGCTACTATGAGGCCCTGTGCGCCTCGAAACGCTTTAACCGTGGCTAGCTGGTGGATGTCGAGATTGTCTTCTAGTATCCATACTGCCTTGGTTGTCAAGTCTAGAGATGCCGCTGCCTCTTTTAGTTGTTCGTCGCTTAAAACAGCTGGATGCAACTTCCCGCTGTAGAGGTCGTCTATTATTGCCAATTCTATAAGCTGTTGCCCCTGTATCTCGATGAGGCTCGCCTCTACGGCTGATTGCACCTGCACCATTCTCAATCCCAACTCGATGTTTCCCAGCTCCTTTTGTGCCATGTCGTTAACCCTATTTTGTTGTTCCACAGTGCTATTTAGTTCTTGTTGTAGTGCATTTATCCGCTCGACTGCAGCTGTTATCGGTTTAGCCAGTGATTTGTAGCTCGCTTCCATTATAGTTACTTGCTTCTCCATTAGATTGTAGTGGGCGTGTTGCTCTGCGTCCAGCTCTTGTAATTGTTGATAAACCTTGTTCGCGTCTTTCTGGTCCATTACGCCAAATGCCCAGTTTAATGCCTCTCCTACGAAATCCAGTGCCCGTTTGGTTCTTTTCCTATAAATCGCGGCGTTTATCATTCGCTCGTTTTTCTTCAACCTTGTCAGCACTGTTTTCATTGTACCATCTACGGCTTCGCATATGTTTTTGAAGTTAGCCAGTAGTAGGTCCTTATTTATTCTATTGCATGTTCCTTTGAGTTCCGCTGCGTGCTCTTCTAAGTGGTCCACCAATGACGCGTAGTCAAATGGTTCGAAACGTGTAAATAGTGTCCAGTCGCTGTTATAAAATAACGCCTCTCCTAGCGATTCGAAGAATATTGGGGTTGGTGGTATATCCTCAAAGACTACCGGTGCTGCGGTGACCCATTTTACGATTAGCAATATCATGAGTCCTTTCATTTTTGTTTGTTCCTTGGGTGGAATTGCGAGGTATTTATTCTATTTCGGGGAAAAATCTCCATTAGTTTGCTATTCATTGTGTCCTTACTTGTTCTATCTTATTCCTATTTCATCCCAATAATATCTCTTTAGTGTATCCTATTATCTATTGAATTGATAAGGTGTTTATTGTAAATAATTTTACTCCTAATCCTATATTTTTACTTACTATTATATAATTTAAGTAAATTATTGTGTAATGGTTTTTCCCTCCCCTTAATATTTAAAACAGTAGTAATTGGGCTTTTAATCTTTACTACTTTATATGGCCCTATCCATATTGGAGAAAACTTATTTTTCCTAGTTTGATTCTTAATTAATACATTATCTCCTACCTTAAATTCTACTAAATTTAATTTATTATCGTATTGCCTTTTCGCTATCGCTTTTGCTAAATCCTGATTCTTTCTCACGATTTCGTGAGCTCTTTGTATTTGAAATTTCAATACTTTATTTGGATCTTCGGCATTATATACCGGACTACACTTTCGTTTTAAGTTAGTCGGCATTTCTGTATCGAATCCAAATAAAGTACGGAATGGCGTTTGCTTCGTCGTAATGTGGGGTGTGTGGTTATGAACATTCATAGCTGCAGTTAACCACTGATCCCAATTCGACCCGTCTTCTTTAGCAAAACTACGTAAATATTCCGCTAATGGTCTGTGGCTTCTCTCTAATGAGCCATTAGCTTGCGGATGGTATGGTGTTATGTGTAATTTTTTTATGACTAATAATTTGCATGTATCTGAGAACAATTTCGAAATGAAATTAGTTCCGTTGTCTGTAATTAGAATTCTAGGAATTCCGTAACGCGTAATTACTTCGTCATAAAACGCTCTGGCAACAGTACTTGCTTCCGCGTCTGGGATAGCTGTACATGCCATAAATTTCGAGAAGTCATCTTGAAACGTTAAAATATATTTGTTACCCGACACAGTTTCAGGTAGAACACCTACTATGTCCATATAAACTTTGTCAAATGTCAGCACCATGGGCATTTTTGTCAATTTTGAGCTTTTGTTAGCTTGGCACTTAGGACAGTTTTTTACATAATCCTCGATTTGTTTTTGCATTCCTGGCCATCTATATTGTTGCCTAATTCTTAAATAAGTTTTCACTGCACCCTGGTGTCCTCCCAGTGGTGAATTGTGAAAGTCCCTTATAACTGTCTCTATTTGTTTTGGGTCTTCTAATGGAATTGTGTTTTCATTTTGTGTTATGCCCGGCGTGTCAGGTTCTACAGGCGTCTGGCTTGTGCTTGTTTTATCACTACTCCCTTGGGTCTTCCTTTCTTTTGTTTTAGAGCGGGTCTGGACCGCTGTTACTGTATTCCGATTTTGAGGAATTCTGCTCAACGCGTCTGCGTTTAAGTTCTTCTTTCCTGGCTTATATAGGATTTCGAAGTCGTATTCTGATAATTTATGCCTGAACCTCGCCAGTCTTGAAGTTTGATCTTTTAAGTTTGCTATTCCCTTTAATGGCTGATGGTCAGTAAAAATTTTAAAATGTCTGCCCAAGAGATATGCTCTGAAGTTTTTTGTTGCCCACACAATGGCTAAGAACTCTTTTTCTATAGTTGAGTAACGTTTTTCGGCGTCATTCAAGGCTCTGCTAGCGAAAGCTATTGGCTTATCTTCGCCTATTTTACCCTGAGAAAGTACTGCGCCTAACGCTTCGTTACTTGCATCAGTCGTTAGTATGAATTCTTTTTCGAAATCCGGATATGCCAAAACAGGTGGTGTTATTATTGCCTTCTTCAATGCTTCGAACGCTGTCTGGCATTCTTGCGTCCAATTGAACTTAGCGTCTTTCCTTAGTAGTTTATTAATAGGAAGAGCTATCTTTGCTGTACCTGGAATGAATTTTCTGTAATAGTTTACTAGTCCTAAATATGCGCTCTCTTCGTCGCCCTGTTGTTAACATGTTGTGGTGTTTGGTTGCACTTTTGCTTTTGTGATGGGTGTACATCGGCATTCAGGTCAGCTTCTTTGCGTGCTGTCTTCTTTATTATCTCCATTAAGTTATTGTCAATTTTTCCTATTTTAGTTTTCTCTTACAATATGTTTACTTTTATTTATAATTTGATTCCAATTACAAAAAAATTGAAATCCTATTCGTATAACTTTAATTTAGAAATATTAATTAATTAGAAATATTTTATTATATCTTGATAAAATTCTATTACATCCTTTCTAATATTTATTTAATTCAATACAAGTTTTAATAGATATCGATGTTATTCTATTCGAATATACTTTGTTAGGTTATTAAATCTTAATGTTATCTTCGAAACTTATAAAAAAAAAATATGTTGTACAAGTTTAATATATGTTTACTACAATCCCGTTTACTTTAATTTGTATGTAGGTCATATTTTTACTTATACATTTCTCTTCCTAATTTTATTATAATTATAATCTTTGTTACTTCTAACTCTCTTATTTCTTTTCTTTTCTTACGCCCTTTTTTTCCCATTAATTAACTGTACATATTTGTTTCTAAATTAAGTTTAAAATATTCTTACTTGTACTGTAAGTATTTTCTATTTTTTCATATATTTTCATATGTTTACATATATATGTTTATATATTCATATGACAATTTTTCTCTTACTTCTTAATGATTATATATTCTTTCCTATTTCTTTTAATTTTCTTAATTTCTTATTGTATGTACATATTATATTTAAGTTTAAATTATTTTTATATGTGTATATGTGTACATTTGAAAATGTACTTTAACTATTGTCTATATATTTATGTGTATAACAACGGTTACATTATGTCTTTGTTTTACTACTATTTTTATCATTAGTTTCTTAATTCTTTCGCTTATTTTGAAGTTGTTCACCTTTGGTGTTTTTGTTTTCTTCATTTGTTGTGTTTTTGGCTTTTGTTAAACTTTTGATTTACTGTTTTTGTGGGTTTTTTTTTCCATTAATTGTTTAGCTGACACTGCATTCTGCTCGTGTTCAGTTGCTCTAGTTTTACACCTGCTTTGTTGCAGTGCTTGCGTTAATCGCTTATTTTGCATTTAGTTAATTTAATTTACTTATTTACTGTATATATATTTTGTTTCTTATTATATTAATTTTCATTACTTTTGATAAGTGTAATGTCTTCTATTGCATGTCTCTTATCTTGTCTCTAAATTTCATGATCTTATGTACCTCTCTTATTGTCTAACGATATAGGTGCGTATATGTATATAGTGTAGGTGTGTATGTAATATGCATGAACTACTTCTTCAGGCATATGTTTACATGTGCATTTATTAATATAATAATTGCAAATGCAAATTGGCTGTGTTCTTAAAACGGAACAGCTACTTTACATAAACCGTTTACTATTAATCAAAATTAATACAAACTAAAAAGTTCAATTAAAAAAAATTATTCAAATATTAACGAGTTTACTTTATCAAGAGTTTTCTTTTCTTATATTTTTACGCTTAAATAAACAAGTTGTTGCTTATTTAAACGCTATTCTAATTTTCTTTTTATTTTCTTGTTGAATTTTTCTTAATTTCCTGTCCTAAATAAAAATTTTAAATTTCGCTAATACTTGTGATTTTATTCTACTCCTAATAAAGTGCCTATTATGGTTAACTTAATTTTCTCCTACATCTATTTCCTTATTTTAAGTGATTCTAATATATTCCTACCTAATTGTCTAGTTAATCCTATTTCATTCTTAATTGCTATTATATAACTTGAGTAAGTTATTGTGAAAAGGTTTTTCCCTTCCCTTAATATTTAAAACTGTAGTAATTGGACTTTTAATTCCTACTACTTTATATGGCCCTATCCATATGGGAGAAAACTTATTTTTCCTAGTTTGATTCTTAATTAATACATTATCTCCTACCTTAAATTCTACTAAATTTAATTTATTATCGTACTGCCTTTTAGCTATCTCTTTTGCTAAATCCTGATTCTTTCTCACGATTTCGTGAGCCCTTTGTATTTGGAATTTTAGAACTTTATTTGGATCTTCGGCATTATATACCGGACTACACTTTCGTTTTAAGTTAGTCGGCATTTCTGTATCGAATCCAAATAAAGTACGGAATGGCGTTTGCTTCGTCGTAATGTGGGGTGTGTGGTTATGAACATGCATAGCTGCAGTTAACCACTGATCCCAATTCGACCCGTCTTCTTTAGCAAAACTACGTAAATATTCCGCTAATGGTCTGTGGCTTCTCTCTAATGAGCCATTAGCTTGCGGATGGTATGGTGTTATGTGTAATTTTTTTATGCCTAATAATTTGCATGTATCTGAGAACAATTTCGAAATGAAATTAGTTCCGTTGTCTGTAATTAGAATTCTAGGAATTCCGTAACGTGTAATTACTTCGTCATAAAATGCTCTGGCAACAGTACTTGCTTCCGCGTCTGGGATAGCTGTACATGCCAGAAATTTCGAGAAGTCATCTTGAAACGTTAAAATATATTTGTTACCCGACACAGTTTCAGGTAGAATACCTAATATGTCCATGTAAACTTTGTCAAATGGCCTCATTGGTGTATCTGTCAGCACCATGGGCATTTTTGTCAATTTTGAGCTTTTGTTAGCTTGGCACTTAGGACAGTTTTTTACATAATCCTTGATTTGTTTTTGCATTCCTGGCCATCTATATTGTTGCCTAATTCTTAAATAAGTTTTCACTGCACCCTGGTGTCCTCCCAGTGGTGAATTGTGAAAGTCCCTTATAACTGTCTCTATTTGTTTTGGGTCTTCTAATGGAATTGTGTTTTCATTTTGTGTTATGCCCGGCGTGTCAGGTTCTACAGGCGTCTGGCTTGTGCTTGTTTTATCACTACTCCCTTGGGTCTTCCTTTCTTTTGTTTTAGAGCGGGTCTGGACCGCTGTTACTGTATTCCGATTTTGAGGAATTCTGCTCAACGCGTCTGCGTTTAAGTTCTTCTTTCCTGGCTTATATAGGATTTCGAAGTCGTATTCTGATAATTTATGCCTGAACCTCGCCAGTCTTGAAGTTTGATCTTTTAAGTTTGCTATTCCCTTTAATGGCTGATGGTCAGTAAAAATTTTAAAATGTCTGCCCAAGAGATATGCTCTGAAGTTTTTTGTTGCCCACACAATGGCTAAGAACTCTTTTTCTATAGTTGAGTAACGTTTTTCGGCGTCATTCAAGGCTCTGCTAGCGAAAGCTATTGGCTTATCTTCGCCTATTTTACCCTGAGAAAGTACTGCGCCTACTTGCATCAGTCGTTAGTATGAATTCTTTTTCGAAATCTGGATATGCCAAAACAGGTGGTGTTATTATTGCCTTCTTCAATGCTTCGAACGCTGTCTGGCATTCTTGCGTCCAATTGAACCTAGCGTCTTTCCTTAGTAGTTTATTAATAGGAAGAGCTATGTTTGCTGTACCTGGAATGAATTTTCTGTAATAGTTTACTAGTCCTAAATATGCCTGTACTTCCTTCCTATTTTTAGGCGGCGGAATGCTCTTAACGCATTCCACTTTGCTGGGGTCAGGGAGTGCGCCCTGATCTGTGCATTTATGTCCTAAATAAACAATTTCTCTTCTTAGAAATCTGCATTTTCCTGTATTAAGTTTCAGATTATGTTCACGTAATTTTTGTAATACTGAACATAACCTTTGTTCATGTTGTTTTAAATTCCTACCGTAGATAACTATGTCATCTAAATAAACAAAACAGTCTATTCCTTGTAGACCTGTTAGGATATGATTCATTATCCTCTGAAATGTTGCTGGGGCACCTGTTAGCCCAAATGGCATTCGATTGAATTCGAAGTGCCCTAATCCCGTACTAAATGCGGTTTTTTCCTTGTCCCTGTCATCGACTAAAACTTGGTGATATCCGCTTGCCAAATCTAGCGTTGTAAAATATCTGCTATGGCCTAATTGCTCTAAAATTTCATCAATACTAGGAATGGGAAAAACTTGTTTAATCGTGGCTTCATTCAGTTTTCTGTAATCTATCACTAGTCTCCATTTTTTCTCCCCGTCCTTGCCACTTTTCTTGGGTACTAAAAGTAACGGTGAGTTCCATGGTGAAGTGCTATGTGTAATTATGCCGTCATCTAGGAGTTTATTCACTTGTTTATTTATTTCCTCCCTATGTATTTGAGGTAATCTATATTGTTTTCTATTTATTGGCGGTTGATCTGCGCCTGTTGGAATTTCGTGTTTCAATACGTTTGTGAATGAAAGTTCGTCTCCTTCTAATAGGAAAATGTCATGAAAAGATTTTGCTATTCCTTCTATTGAATTCTTTTCTTCCATATTCAAATCTTTATCTAACTCAATTTCATTGAGCAATTTATTTATTCTTCCTTTGGCGTTTATTTTTCCTATGCTATTTATTGCCTTTACAGTACTTTGTATTTTGTAATCGTCAAAATTTGTGAATTTTGGTTGAAATTCGCTATTTATTTCATAATCATACTCCGTCGTATTTAATATTGGAGCATAAACTGTGTTATCTTTCACCTTTACTAGTGTGTCCGCTATATAGATCCCTGGATCTATTTCTTCCTTATGAATTACCACATTCGTAAATTTTGTACGAAGTTTTAATGGTACTATCGTAATTGTTCTTGCATCAACTGGTATGTAGTGTTGTTTGCTTTCCTCTTCTATCTGCTCGATAGTTTTTATCGGTAATTCCAAAATAATCTCTTTTCTTTCATTGAAGAGTGTTAAAATCTTTTCCATTGTGTTTATAATGGAGTTGTTCCACAAATTATCTCTTCCTAATATGCCGTCTGCTGGTACTCCTTGTTTAAGTGACACGTAGCGTTAAACTTAAGGACTGTACCTCATTATGACATATTGTTGTTGATCCTTCTGTAGTCACACAACCTCCAAATGCTCCGCTCAAGTCTTTCCTATTCGACTTGTCTATTATTGTGTTATCTTTTATTGCACATTTCTTTATCAGGCTTGTATCTGCTCCTGTATCTACCAGTAAAATGAGTTTTCCATTTACCGCCTCTGCGCAAGGTAATTCGATGAACACGTCATGTAGCTGGGTTTGATTGCAGTTAGATACCCCTGTTTCTATACTTCTAATATCTTGCAACTTCTTCACTGAGCTAGTTACGTTTTGGTTTAAATTTAGTTTTTTCTCGTTCAATTTACTTGGCATCTCTAAATCAACTGTTTCTCCAAACGTATGATTTTTCTCTGTGACGTTATTTTTCTTATTCTTATCAGTCCCTTTTAACTTGATATTAATTTTTAAGTCTCTTGAAAGTGGTAACGTTTCAACAATCGCTTCCGATGTCGGACTTACGGTTACCACTTTATTTCTTAAAGTTGGTAACGTATCCACAATCGGTTCGGATGTATGAATTACTGTTACTCCTCCATTTGGCCTTAATTTACTAATATTTTTGGGTCCCCAGATTATTGGCCTATTCTGGGCCCTTGGCAGTTTCCCGGACTATTACTTTGTAACGATTCCCAATTCCTTTTTGCCTCGCAATTTTTTATCATATGTTCGGCTGATTCCTCTGCAATCCGTTAACTGTAGTTCGGTTAGGGTTCATTGCCCGTTTTTGGTTCCCGTTCTGCTGGAATGGGTTTTGAGGCCAATTCTGCTGTGGTCGGTTTGTCTGCCAGTTTTGTTGGGCTTGGTTTGATTGCCAATTCTCCTGAGGTCGGTTCCATTGCTGATTTCCTTGATTTTGGTTGTTAGTCCTCTGATTTTTATTGCTGAACTCACTTCTGTTGTTGCCCTTATTGTCACATCTCCAACTTGTCTCGTGTCCATATTTTAAACACTTCTGACAATATGGCGTGTTCTTGCGAGTCAAACAATCGTCTCTGGTATGACCTCGCTTATTACAAAATGAGCAAATTACTCTACCGCTCCTTGTGTAGTATTTTGTACCGAAGTGGGTTGCCTGGCAATTTTTCCTCCTGAAGCTATGCCCTGACTTCCCTGTTGAATTTGCTCTTGTTGTTTATACGGCATGGTGGCAGGACGCGGTGCATTCATATTAATGTTTAAGGGGTCTGTGTGGAGGAGACTACTGTTTTCTATGGTTTCGAGTGCCTCTATGGCTAATTCTACCATTTGTTCGAGGTTTTTCTTCGTAACATTGAGCATATAAATTCTCAATGCAGCGTTCTTTAATCCTGTTTTAAAGGATTTCTCTACGGCTCCTTCCACCATACTCAAAAGTGCCATATCACCGTTTCCCTTATATTTCATTCGCACTAACTCTACTGCCTGTGTTCGTAGGGTGGTTAGGCGTCTTGCAAACTGTCGTATATCTTCGTTAAGTAACTGGTTACAACTTTGAATACCTATTATCACTGAGTCTAAGGATACCGTTGGTAAATATGCATTTTTTATTTTGAGGTAGAACTCCTCGAGGGTATTGAAGCGTTGCGACCTCACTAGATCATAGGCATCCCCATGTAACCTCTGCTTAATGCAGTCTATGTAGTCCTGAATGTTGTCCGTACCCACATCTCTTGCGGCTAATTCGCACCCGTGTATGAATTTATAAACTTCGCCGCGTAAGTCTGGCGAATGTGTTCCAGAAAATAGAGGTACCAGCCTATTTGTAATTTTTGCTATCTCTCCTATCCCCATTTTGGTTTGTTCTTTTGTTGTTTTAATTTGTTGTAATGACCTTGCTTTGCCGTCCCTCGGACTAACTGCGGACTGAGCTGGTTCCTTATGAAAAAGTGTCTGATTGTGATCTAGCGACATTTCCTGACTTAGAAGTCTATTCTGCTCCTTTAGCTCTTGTATTCGTTTATTTGCCTCTTCTAAAGAACTACTCTTCTCTTGATTTCTGAGCAAATCCCTGTTCTAGCGTTTTATTTAATGTTTCCTCTGTTAAACCCTTCTTCTCTAATAATTTCCTTAGTTGTTCGTTCTCGTCTTCTAAGGTTTTTAATATGTTTTCCTGGAATTGTCTTTCCTTTACATAAGTATCGAACTTATTTTTTAACGCGTTGAATTCTGATAAACAGTCCCTTAAATTTTTATTTTTGTTTTCTACTATATTTTTTAAAAACACTAGCAATTCCTCTATTAGTGCGTCTGCTTTTTCTACAGTTGATATTTCACCTAGTGCGTCTATTTTAGTTTTTATCAATTCTAAATATTCTTTATTGGAAACGGTATTTTTTAAAATGTTCCAAACTTTTGTCACTAGTTCTCCTACCTGTCTCTTCAAGTCCCTATGTTCTTTTTCTAATGCTAAATGTGCTTGTTCTTCAAAAGATTCGGCCATTAATTATCCTATACTTATTTTTCCAAGTATTTATTTTGGATATTTTTGGAATCAATTAAAACTTTAATTGATTCTCTTCAAGCAATTAACTTTTGCTTATTCAGCTTTAATACGGCTCATTGACACCCTTCTTGGCTGAACACGTTGTAAACATTCGTACATTCGTATGCATATATGTATATATTATTTTTATCATATTCTCTTTTTTTTTTTTGTAATTCGAGCTCGTGGTTCAATTCTGCTCGCCCGGTGCCCGACGTACTTTTTGTTTTTGTTGCTTCGTTAGCGTTTTTGCTACCAGCTGTCGCTCGATAGCAATTTTGTCGCTTCTGACCTTGCTTGAAGTTCAAGCTCAAGTTTGCGACCTACTTCTTGTTGCAATGAGTTTCTTGCAATTAAGCATAATTTATTTTATTTATTGTTTTGCAGTTAATGCTGCCCGCCTGGTAATTATTTATTAATGTGTTATTAAAAAATACTAACGGATTTGTTTGTTGTATTCATTTATTTCTTCTTTTACAATACTTAAGTCTAAACATAATTCCGAATTTGTTTAGTAAATGGTGTGTCAAATTTACTTGACTTGCCCGAAAATTTTTTTTTTTTTTTGTTTAACAACTATAACTTATTCATACTTGAATTGGCAATAAATTTTTAAAATTCTTCAATTTAAATTCTAATTGTAATCAATTAAACAAAAGTATTCTATTTAGACAAGTTCCAACATTTAAATTACTACCTTTAATTGTATTTGTATTATTTTATAATATTTTAAAACATGTATATTATATCAAAAGAATTTCAGTTAGTGTTGTTTGCTGTTTTTCCCACGTTGTTTCTTGTCGTTTGTTTTGTAAATTTGGCGTATCTGCCTCAGGAATTCATTTTTTTCCTCCTTGGTTGTGGCTATTGTTGCTAGCCGGTGCAGGTTGGCGACTTCTCTCCGTTGTTTTACTTTTCTTCCGCCGCGACTCTTTGGTGGGTGTGGGTTAACAGTCGTTTCTTTCTTTGCCTCCTCACGTGTTGACTTCTGCCTCTTCCAGTATTCTTCTATAATTATTGGTCTCGGCCCCGCTTGTTTGTCCTTAAGTGCTTCCTCGAGGGATAATACACGTTCCGATGACATCGATATTGATTCTTGATATTTTACTCGTTTATTCTATTTTTAAAAAAGAATTTTTATTCATTTTGAATTTATTTTATACTTCACTTCAAATTAAAAGAAAAAGCGATCCTTGGATCGTAAAACCGAAAAAACGTTGTATGTTGTTCTATACTTTTCTTTATGGTTTAAAAATACTATTATTCATTTTACTTCACTTGGTTTAAAGGAGCGATCCTCAGATCGTAAAACCGGCTGCGCCAAAATGTTGTATCTAGTATCCTCCAGTAGGATACCAGAACAAACGTAATGTCGTAGATCCTCCCTCGAGAAGGATCACTGACAATGATAGGGGTTGTTGTCGTATATCCTTCGACACGAAGGATCACGGACGGTTTTGCCACGGGCAAGGATCTGCCGACTTTGTGGTCTTACCATTGGGATCCTGCAACCTGCCGTAGTGGATCCCCTCGCCTAGTTACCACGGGCACCAAGGTGCCGCCTTTGTGGTCCTTTAACCTGTCGGGCAATACTGCCGTCTTTCGACAGGTGCTGAAAATAAAGACTTGGGTTAATTTTCCTTACGTTTATTTATTTGTTATTTGGGGGATGTCCTTCCTCGACTTCTGGTTGTATTTGTTTAACTGCTCACAATTACTGCCACTTGATCTGTTCTCTTTAACGGCTTAATTACAACTTCCCTCTTTCAATCCGAAAGATGGGTTTATATCTCTTCTGAGATTCGTTGTTGGCCAGAATCATTTCCGCGTCGGTTTTGCAACTATCTCAAGAATTATTTTTAGCAATAATTCTTGACAACAATGTGCGAAATTTGCTCTTCTGATTTGAGCGCGATGTTCTACTTATTCGCGCGCTGTTCCACTTATTGGAATGCGGACACGTTCGTTCTTCTATCTGGGCCACAGTGGTGTGTGATTCACTTGTACTTTCGAGCTTCACAATTAAAGTGCAGCCTAGAAGTATGTGTTACCACAAGTTAAGCATTGTTAACTACTGGGCCGAAAGGTATGTGGTGATAACAACGTTAAGCGTTGTTATTACCAGAGCAATGATTCTGAACTACAACACTTGTTCGAAGTTTTGAACACTTTCAGTCCATCAACTCCTACATCAATCTGTACTTCACTATCACACTCAAGGAAATCAAAAGACTATGATAAAAAATAATTCTGTATTCCAAGATACAGAAATTGTGAATTGTTATTGTATTGAATTCGTTGCAAATCAATTAATTAATTTGCACATTTCCAAACGCTGTGAAATGTGAATATATTTATTACATTATATGCGTGATGTAAATACATACACCACCCATATTTTTCCGGCTTAGCATTTTTCACTTGCAATGGGATTTGAGCTCGCAACCTGACTGGCAAGATCGTATAGCTATTTCGGAACATGCCAACGTTCCTCATCAGCGATCCTTTTGTCGGTGTTTATTTTTGTACAACATTCGCTATATAAGCTTCGTTGTTTTGCAATTAATAACTTAATACGAATTACAAACTAGAAGAGACTTAGAAGCAAATAATTGTACACACCACAAGTTGTTCTTGTCAAATCCATTGCATTTTGTGTTTTACATGCTCTCTCTATGCAGGCCGGTTTCGGAATCAAGCATGAGATAGGAGCAAAAAGAGCGTGGCGCGCTCATACACAAAAAATGCTCCTATCTCATGCTTGATTCTGAAACCGGGCTGCATAGAGAGAGAGCATGTAAAACACAGAATGCAATGGATTTGACAAAAACCGAAATAGCTATACGATCTTGCCAGTCAGGTTGCGAGTTCACATCCCATTGCAAGTGAAAAACGCTGAGCCGGAAAAATATGGGTGGTGTATGTATTTACATCACGCATATAATGTAATAAATATATTCATACAGAAATTCTGAGTTTGGGATTGACTCAATTTGGACAGATTTTCTGTCCGCGTTTAGTAAAGATTTGGCTGACAAAGGCAAGTCCTGCATACCTGCACGTGTTAAACTTTGAAGCAAATCTACAATGGCATTATGGGCAATATTATTCCTAAGAGCCCATGACTTTAATTCACTACGAATATCAGTTTTTCCTTCGAGGTTGCCTACGCTATCACTATCGCTATTTCTATCACTATCACACAAGCTATGACTATGCAAATCAAGATCGGAAGTTGGCCCAAATTCAGAATTTGAAGATTCCTATTCCTGGGAAATAAACTGAAAGGATTCACTTTTATCAATTACATCACTTTCTTCACTTTTTGTTACACAAGCAAATGTCTCATTTGTTTATATTTTTCAAAACTTCGCTGAATGTTCCTTTTTTCGGAGGATAAATGATTAAGAAATGTTTTTCTTTTCATTTTTATGTTATTTTTAAATAAACAACTGAATTTAAATAAATAAACAAATGTATTTATATTTCACTTTTAGTAATATTTTTGGACAACCACCGACTTCCAATCTCGAGCTTTTTTAGTTTTGTGACGTTTATTTTTGCAATATCACGATGGAAGAACAAGACGGATATATACAATGGACAAGGTACTCTCGACACTCTTTCGCACTTAGAAGACCTTATGAGAGCGGGTTAAAAATCTAATGAGAGCGTGTTAGTGACAGAGGAAAATACTGTGCTTGTGTGTGCGACTCGGGTAGTCTGGTTGTGCTGGGAATAAACGTTTTTACTTTTCTTATCGTGACTGATGAATGCTGTTTTCCTGATTCCTTAATTTCATGTGAACCAATAAAATTTCCTCCCTGTTGGGCGAGGGCCTCACGTTGGGAAACACTGCTCTACGTGCGCTATCCGTAACATGAAACGACTTATGATCGTTACAAGCTTAACCGTTTCAAAAGATACTGCGTATAGCCAAGGCCTATTATAAGCATGATGCCGCCTATAGTCTCTAACAATTCTATCAGTCTAATAATTTTTATAAGAAAGATATCAGAATATACGATTCGGAAAATTATTTATTTTAGTTGATGAAGAAAGTAGATCAAGGTCATTGGATGCCTTAGTTAAAAAAGTAGAACCAGTTCATTTCGGATCTAGGTCAGGTTAGAGGACGTGTGGCCGCAAAGCGGCCACTTCCACCTAGCCTTATAGGCCTATTGTGAGTGCCCTCTACAGTGATCCACTCTGGCGCCCGACTTCCACCTGGTCACCATAGCCCCTATAGGTCAGTGCTCTGTGATCACTTCCACTATCACTCTAAGTTTGTCTCATTGAGTTGGGCATTGAAAGTATCGTTTTAGAATTCCTTCGGTTGAGCTCTGGCCATAGTGAACGGGTGATAACGCAATCTGGTCTGGTCTTTCAGTTGTGGTTGGTTATTTTGGTCACTATTGTATCTATTGAATTCTTCTGGTTAGGTATAGGTGTCTTGACAGAGAAATTCGCCTGCTCGGCTCCCAGTGAGGAACCCGTTCTAGCCAGGAGGTCTGCTCGCGTATTGCCTTCGATATTCAAATGGCCCGGTACCCTGATCAGGTCCCGACGATATGAGTCCTCATTAGCTCACGCAGTTTGCCTCTGCATTTCAGGGCAATCGCTGATTTTACCTGCGTCGAGCCCAATGCTTTTATTGCAGCTTGGCTGTCTACGAAGAAATTTATATCTGTTCCAGATAACCTTTCTTCTAAGACGTAGTTTGCTGCCCGCTCGATTGTGAAGATCTCTGCCTGGAACACGCTTCACTCGTCTGGCAATCTGTACGATCGGTACGCTTGCAGCGTATTGGAGTAGAATCCGGCACCTATCCCTTCGCAGGTCTTTGAGCCGTCCGTGTAAATTGAAATAGCTTTGAGTTGTATTTGCTCAACAGACGACCAATCCGCCCTGCTGGGAAGAAGGATCCTAGGTATTTCCTCAAAGTCTATTTCCACTATGTCAAGGAACCCTCAATTGTGCCAACCACACAATGCAGTGCGCTCTCAACTGACTTACGCTTTAGATAGGCGTGTTGAGACTGGCACAGCCGGTGCATGATCCTGTTCCGTATAAACAGGTCCACCAGCCTCTCCAAAGTCTTCAGTAAGAATGATTAGAGTGAGATGGGCCTAAAGTCCTTAGCGGAGTTATGGGAGGGTCTGCCTGCCTTTGACGGAATAGAACTCTGACATCCCTCCACTCCATTGGGATGTACCTCCTCATTAGGCACTCTTTGAATATGTCAATAGGTGAATATGGCATAGGTAAAATGGTGGGTAGGGATCTCTGTAACATGGCCGGAATGATTTCATCTAGACTCGCAGCTTTGTAGGGCTGGAAGGAGTCGACTGCCCACGAGACACTTTCTGCATTCACTATGTCGCTCACTATTCCGTGGGCCCCGTTATCAGTGTCGTTGTCGACCGCTATCAGGATTGCTGATGGCACATCCGTAGCGCAGTCGGGCCTTTATAAGGCCCATGGAATCCACACGACCACCACTGGCCGTAGTGGGAAAGCAGAGTGTGGCAGAATCTAATATGGCCTTTGGCCAGATTTCACCTAGGCCTGCGATTGCCGCTGTCAAGAAGTCCAGAGACTTCTTGTTGCCGCAACTGAAGACCTTAATCCCTCTGCCACCCCGCCCACTCGAAGACCACTTCCTCGTCGCTCCTTTCCCCCATCATCAACTCGGCCTGCGGCTTCGCCTCCACAAACAGTCAGTTCGCTGGTAGAATCTTACCGCCACCTTCTTTTCGTTGTCTCTCTTCAGGTGCCTTTGACGGTCGGTTCTACCGGTCGGATGGGTCTACCTTGGACAGCTTGCGAAGGGATTGCTTCGGACTTTCTCCTCCCTTTTTCTCCACCGAATTTTGGCCGCCTGCTTGGTGGTGTTGCAAAGAGGAGCCTCCTCCAACAGTGCAGGCTCTGCCTCCAGATCGATCATCGTGACTTGGCTGGATTGAGAGAGAGTCACTGACTCGTCGATGACCAGTTCCACTAGCCAGGTGCTACAATCGTCTTCCTCGAAGACTCCTGAGGCAGCAGGGGGAGTTCGATGCTTGTCACTGTTGGTGACGCCATCTTGTTCCCTATGGTTGGTGAAGTGGGTGATGGGGTAGTCATCACCATCGATCACCGTCCGTCCCTTCCCGTTTTCGTCGTTGTAGTTGTTTTTTTTTTGTTGTTGGTAGCTATTTTGGTCCCACGATACACTGACCGCTTTTTGGAAAGGTGACACTTCGAACGTAACTTTGAGTGGGTAAACAACGAAATTGATGCTGTGGTTGGAAAGTTGTTAGCGTGTGAAAATGGAGAAAAATAATTGCGCTGTATTTTGCAATATTATTACGACAAAGGTAGAAACGCTGCGCAGGTTTGTGAAAAAATTTGTGCTGTATACGGTGAAGGTGCTTTATCAAAATCTGCTGGGTGGAAATGGTTCACTCGCTGTCGTTCTGGTAATTTTAATGTGAAATATGAGTCACGCAATCACTGGAAAACCTGATGAAATTATTGAAAAAGTCACGCAAGATAAGCATATCAGCAGTGCCGATATTGATAGGGTTAGGCATTGACCACAAAACTGTTTTAAGCCATCTACACAAAGCTGGCTACCAAAAGAAGCTCGAAATATGTGTTCCTCATGAGTCTGGTATGCGCTGCTGAAACACAATGAAATACCGCCTTTTTTGGAACGTGTGACGTGTGATAACCGGTGATGAGAAATAGGTCACGTATGATAATTTGAAGTGTAAAAAATCATGGGCTAGAGATGGAGAGCGGTTTACGCTGAAAAAGATGATGCTGTGTGTATGGTGGGATTGAAAGGGAATCGTCCACCATGAGCTATTTCCAGTTGGTCGAGCAATTGAATTCAATTCAAGCACTGCGGTTGTCAGTAATTTAAGCTAAGTGGTCGACACGGTTGAATATCATCGGTCACCGGTCTTTTGCTGACAGTGCTCATATATTATTTATTTATTTATTTATTATATACTTGAGAAATGAATTTCTAAAGTATAGTGTAACGAAGCTCCGGTTTGTCCGGTTTATAGCCAGGGTATGGTCTCAGTCGTTGTCCGAGATCCTGTTACAGAATTTAAAAGAAATTTCAGTAACACTCTTGATTTCAAATACAAGCTTTATTTTCTCTCTTAAATTATGGGCACAATGGTGTAGATGCGAATCGATACGCTAGTGAGACTGAATGGTCGATTCGCCGCTTTAATTAGTGCTGGTGGGGATAGTTGTTGTGACGCTGGAGATTGGCGTTGCTGCAGAGGCAGGCTAAACTGATGCTCCTGTGGCCCTGTCGACTCCCTAAGTCGATCGTTCAAAGTTCATAATCGCGGTATGTCTGGTCCAGGTGGCACCTCTACGGCAGACGATCGTTTAGATTGCGCCCACTGGGTAAGTGTGTCTAGGATGTCCCTGGCGCGGTGGTACGATCGTTTAGATTACGTAGCCACAACGCAAAGCTTCCTCGACAACCCCGAAGACCACGTACTTGTTGCGTCGCTGGTCCAGATGGAACTTCTACAGCAGGCGATCGTTTAGATTGCGCCCACTGGGTAAGGGTGTATAGGATGTCCCTGGCGCGGTGGTACGATCGTTTAGATTACGTAGCCACAACGCAAAGCTTCCTCGACAACCCCGAAGACCACGTACTTGTTGCGTCGCTGGTCCAGATGGAACTTCTACAGCAGGCGATCGTTTAGATTGTGCCCACTAGGTAAGGGTGTCTAGGATGTCCCTGGCACGGTGGTACGATCGTTTAGATTACGTAGCCACAACGCAAAGCTTCCTCGACAACCCCGAAGACCACGTACTTGTTGCGTCGCTGGTCCAGATGGAACTTCTACAGCAGGCGATCGTTTAGATTGCGCCCACTGGGTAAGGGTGTCTAGGATGTCCCTGGCGCGGTGGTACGATCGTTTAGATTACGTAGCCACAACGCAGAGCTTCCTCGACAACCCCGAAGACCACGTACTTGTTGCGTCGCTGGTCCAGATGGAACTTCTACAGCAGGCGATCGTTTAGATTGCGCCCACTGAGTAAGGGTGTCTAGGATGTCCCTGGCGCGGTGGTACGATCGTTTAGATTACGTAGCCACAACGCAAAGCTTCCTCGACAACCCCGAAGACCACGTACTTGTTATGTAATCTGTCACCGTCACTAAGCTCTACTTACTCAGGTATATATCGCGTGTCCTGCCTCGTGGATTGACCCTTGATCAGTAAGCCTGCGATGCGTTTGCCTCTGTTGACTTCAACTCCTGCACGTGTTGTCTCGTTGCTGGTTCCTCGTTGACTGCTTGTTTGGTGCAAACTGCTTGCTTCGTACAATGTACGTGTTGTCTCGTTGCTGGTCCCCCGTTGACTGCTTGTTTGATGCTCACTGCTTGCTAAGTACAACGTACGTGTTGTCTTGTTGCTGGCTCCTCGTTTACTGCCTCTTCGATGCTCGCTGTTGTTCCCTTGTTGATCAGAACTTCTGTACGTGTTGTCTGGCTGCTGGTTCTTCGCTGACTGCCTCTTCGATGATCGCTGCTTGCTGATTACCTCGTGTGTTTTGCGTGCTCTCTCTCTCTAACACATCATGCGCTGACGGCGGTGATTTCTTTAACTACTAGCGTAACTACTACTACAGGGTAGTTCCGAGTTGACTAATTTCTAAACTAATTTCTATTTCCAACTTTATAACTTAAATTCTATTAGAGTTTCTTAATTTCAAGTTAAACAATATATTTAAACCCGCTTCATGGTTTATACTTATAATGGAGAAATACAAATATATATATATATATGATAAAAAAAAATATGTTGTGGAATTTAAATTCTTGTCAAGCATTTAGATCCTCACACCCCCTCTCTACTTCGGGGTGGTGAAGCGCACGCTGACTCTTCCTCTTCTGGAAATGCGGATGGTCACTGGTTGACCTTCGATGCGACGTCGGGCATTCAACTGTTGGCCCGGGCGATGTCTCTCCTGGCAGCGTTGGATCTCCTCGGCTAGAGCTGGCGACCACGGGTCAGTGGGGGTGTGTGTGTCTTCGGTTCCCCTGGTTCGTGTGGGGGACTCGGGGTGCTCAGGACTACTAGGTCGTTGATCGAATTCGTCAAATAGGGTCTCATCTAGCGTTAAGACGTCTTCCATTTCCTCCAAACTTTGGAGGATTAGATCGTTGATGGCGTCTCGTTCCTCTGGAAGATGGTAGTCGGACTTGAGGATGGCGTTGTTACCTTCGATGCTGGTCGGTGCGAATGAAATTAGTGCTCCTTGCGCCGTAATTAGTGAGGAAGGTGATGCAGTGAGTGTTGACTCGGGATACTCTGGTGCAGCGATAATCGGTACAGCGTTGATCGGTATGTCTGGCGCAACGTAGGTTGGCTCGTCATACCATGGTGCAGCGATACTTGGTACCGCGTTGAGCGGTATGTCTGGCGCAACGGAGGTTGGCTCGTCATACCATGGCGCAGCGGGCTCGTCGGTTGCCTCTGGCGCGGCTGGTGTGACGTTGGGCGGCACGTCGGGCGTAATCCCTGTTGGCTCATTGTACCACGGTGCAGCAGTAGGCTGTGTGGTTGGTATGGCGTTCAGCGGTGCATTGGGCGTGACATGTGTCGGTTCGCAATACCACTGCGCAGCAATGGACGGTGCGTCTGGCGTGATGTCGAGCGGTACATTGGGCGTGACGTATGTTGGTTCGTCATACCATTGCGCAGCAATGTACGGCGCGGCGGGTACGGTGTTGAGCGTTGCATCGGGCGTGACGCGTATTAGCTCATCGTACCCCGGTACCGTAACAGGCTGCGTGGCTGACATGGCGTTGGGTAGTTCAGTGGTCCTTGTACTGGGTCTCCAGGTGATTGGGCGTGGTAAATTCCTCGGCCAGGTAGGGGCGCCATCCCATACGTCGGTGTCCCGACGGGTTTCGATTACCCGGAAGTGGTAAATTGTTTTGATGCACCCCTGCTCGCGTACCTTCTCTCTTTCTACCTCGGTGGTATACCAAACTTCCTGGGCTGACCAGTCCTGGTCGTCGTCCTCCAAGTCGCTCGCATTTTGTGGTTCCGCACGTTCTTCGTCCTGGGTAGTTACTTCGCTGTCCTCATCAGCATACCGGTACTCGGGTGGCGTTGGTGTATCCCTGTCTTCAGGTCTGTACTCCATTGGTTCATCATTGTCGTAGAGCCTGTACACCGGCGGTGGAGGTGCATCACTATCGTGTAGCTGGTCCATGGGCTCCTCCTCCACTTCGGAGTCGGTGTCCATGGGTCCGAACGTACCTTCCATGGATGGCTCTGGTTGCATTACTCCAACAAAAATCACGTCGTCGTCTGATCACGGGTCGTTAACCATCTGTCGGCGGGTATCCTCACTACTCAGGCACTCACTTGTTGGTCCTCTTCGTTCCTCCCCTACCAGTTCTCCTTTTTCCTCCTCTACCGTGACTCCTCTATCCCATCCGGCGTAGTCTTATTCTTTCGTTTCTGCCTCCGGGGTTTACTACTTCTGCTTGCCACTCCTCTCCGAGGTGGCATGTCCGTGGGCGTCCCCCTTGTAGGCACTCCAATCGTACCCTAAAGTCTGCGCAACTTTTCTCAAACCTGGCTTCGTCTTCCATCATGTGCACTGTTCGAAGGTTCGCGATCGACTGATTTGATGACTCGCCACTGTTGCGTATCTGACTTCGACGACGAGTGTGCTGGTTGTTAGCTGGCTTTTGACTGTTAGGAGTGTCTCTTGGCTGTGGCGTAGGTTGCTCTTCGGAATGATCTCTGCGATGGAATTCTTTTAACGTGCAAATGTGAGCGTTCTTAGTATTCCCACCGTCCAGTTTGTGTACTTGAACGATGACGGGGGATATGAATTTTTCTACCCTATAGGGACCGTCATAACGCGGTGCGAGTTTTGCCGCGAATCCTTCTATCGCCTTAGAAAGGTGATGCTGCTTTACCATGACGAGTTGGCCTATCTGTGGCTTCCATGGCCCGCGACGCAGGTTGTAGTATTTTGCCTGGACTTGCGTGGCTTGTTGCATATTTGCTCTGGCGAACTCCAAGGCGTTCTTGAGCCGCTCCACGTGTTCGCTTACGGAAAAGTGTCTTCTGCCAGTCCCGGTTGTGTCCTTGTCGTAGACAGCATCAGGCAGGCGCGGTTCTCGTCCCTGTATGAGGTAGGCTGGGCTATACCCAGTTGACTCTGACGTGCTCATATAAGGCTAGGGTCAGTTCTGGCAGGAGTTCGTCCCAGGTGTTTTGCTTCTCCCCAACATACTGGGCAATCATAGTTTTAATGGTCCGGTTGGTTCTTTCGGTGGGGTTTTCCTGTGGAGTGTATGGGGACGTGCGTTGATGCCTAACCCCCAAGGCTCTTACGAAGGTTTCAAATGCCTTGCTCGTGAATTGGACGCCGTTATTGGAGATGAATACTTTGGGCGTCCCAAAACGGGCAAGAATCCGTTCACGAAAAGCTTTTATCAGGATGGCGCTGGTAGCTTGTCGACAAGGGATAATCTCGATCCACCTTGTAAACTTGTCAGTGAAGACGAGCAGCATATTATTGCCGTGTTTCGATCGCGGAAGTGGACCCACGAAATCGGCGCACACCACGGCCCATGGCTCCTCTGCCATTGTTGAAAACATTTCGCCCGCCGGTCGTTGCTGTGACGCTTTGAATTGTTGGCAGCTTTGACAAGTGCGTACGTACCGACTCGCTTGTCTGAACATACCGGGCCAGTAATATCTCTTGGCCAGCCGATTGATGGTTTTACGAACTCCGAGGTGGCCAGCACAAGGCTCATCATGATTCTCCTTTAAGACCTGTTACCGCAAGTGAATGGGTACGCACAGCTTCCACGGTGTGGCATCGTCCTCCTCCAATGTTCGCGGGATGTGTCGGTAGAGCTTACCGCCTTCAATTATGTAATCCGGGTATCTTCCGGCGTCGTTGGTAACCTCCTGGAATCGTTCCTCATACCATGATCCTACTTCGGGTGTTTCTGTTCTGACACTGAGGAGGGTTTCCACGGGTTGTCGGGACAGGGCATCTGCGACCACATTTTGCTTACCTCGCCTGTATTGAATATCATATGTGAGTTGCTGTAACTCGAGCGCACATCTCGCTATTCGTCCTGAGGGACTCTCAATCGAGTTAAGCCACTTCAACGATAGATGGTCGGTGATAATCGTGAATGTATACCCTTCTAGGTAAGGCCGCATCTTTCGTACTGCCCAAACGATGGCTAAGCACTCCTTTTCGGTGGGCGAGTAATTCTTTTCGGCACCGTTCAGATGTCTGCTGGCATACGCGATTACTCTTTCCTCCCCCTCGATGGTTTGGGTTAGTACCGCTCCGAGACCATAATCGCATGCGTCCAATCACGCGGTCGAGCGCTCTCTGGAACGTTGCGGGGGCAGAGTGGAGGCCAAACGGCATAACCTTCCATTGGTATAATCCCCGTCCGGGGACTGTGAATGCCGTGAACTCCTTACTGCGTTCCTCCATCGGAATCTGCCAGTACCCATTTTTGAGGTCGATACTACTAATGTACTGGGCTTTTCTGAGGCGTTCCAGGATGTGGTTCATTCTCGGTAACGGGTAGGCGTCTGGCACTGACCTGGCGTTTAGTTGACGGTAGTCTACGCATAAGCGCCATTTTCCTGTCTTCTTTTTTACGAGGACTATTGGTGCGCTGTATGGACTCTGCGATGGCTCGATGCATCCACGCTTAAGTAAGTCTTCAATCTCCTGGTCAATAACTTGCTGCATCGCCGGGTTTCGCGGAAAGTAGCGTTGCTTGATGGGACGATCGTCCCTCATCACTATTCGGTGCGCAGCCAAATTCGTTGTTCCTTCAATGCTTTCGCATTTACTTATCGTAAGAATTCTCACGTAAGAATTCTTGTATCTTTCATCTGATAGTGGGATCTCTCTCGTGGTTTTGCATATGATCTTGTCCTCTACGACGGTGGCTCTTCCTTCGCTCAGAGTCACACAGAGGCCGCCACATTGTATCACCGTTCCGATACTGGTGAGGAAATCGAGACCGAGAATGACGTCGTCGACAACTTCTGGTATGACAAAGAAAGTAGTCATTCGACTTTGATTTCCCAACGTCGTCGAGATTTTAAGCGTTTCGTGAATCTCTTGTTGCACCCCGTTTGCCATGGATACCTGCCATCTTTCCCTTGTTACACTACCCTCGTCACGGAGTTTTTCGGCAACGGGTTTACTGACAAAACACCGAGTCGCACCAGTGTCGAGGGTCGCTTCCACCAGATATGCTCCTAAGGCTACTGTAGCGATGATGCGACGTCCCTCTACCCGTAAATGATCTATTGTGGTCGAGCTTCCTGTACGTTATGCTGGCCGTTCCCTCGACTGGATGGCCAGCGATTGGCATTTCCCTGATTCCGTCTGCAGCATTCTACAGTGCGTATATTTCTGCGGCCACATTCCCAGCAGAAGACCAACCGAGTGCCTCTGCAACCGTTAGCGGCGTGTCCTTGTTGGCCGCAGTTTCTGCAGGCTGAGCGTGCGTTTTCCACCACCTCAACTCCTACTACCTGTCGATGTATCTCGTTCGTACGCCGTCGTGGTTGCTCGTGTCTTGGCGTTGGTGTAGGTGGGGTTGGGTTATGTGGTTCCACACTTGCCTGGAGATTTTCGAAGTCGCCTTCGAGACTCGTCAGTTCACTCCACGTGGCGAAGTCGCGTCGTTTGACATACAGCTGCATTTCGTTTCGACTATTCCTGTAAATCCTGTCTAGCCGCTCTCGTTCGGTCAACTTTGTGTGACGCATCAAGTTCTGCATCGTCAGCACATACTCCTTGAATCTCTCATTCGGCCGCTGGGTTCTCTGTCTTATGTCGTCATGGAGTCGTTCGAAGTATCTTGGTGGTAGGAAGAATTCCAGGAAATCGTTCTTGAAACTGCGCCACGATAGCCACTTCTGGTTATTGTTCCTGAACCACTGAAGGGCTTGCGATGTAAAGAGTTGTGGCATTGTTCTTGGGAGGTGATCCGGGTTAATGTTATAGAGCTCCGAGAGCTCTTCTACCCGTTCGATAAATGGCAGGGCGTCATCCCGGCCGTCATAGGATACTGTCCATTTTCTAATCCTGTCGATAATCCCGGTGTTCGACGAGTGTGTCAGGTACTGATCTTCGTCGCGGCGATCTCTGATGGTATCTGTGACTTTGTCTGTGTGGCGTGCTGTTTTGGTTGAATGTGGTATGCCTGGAAGCCCATACTCTCCATAGGGAGGTATCGTGAGCGTTAGCTCCTTGAATGGTGGTTTCGAGACTTCTGCAGCTGTTGGTGGAAGATGCTGTAATGTAGCCGATCCTGGTGAAAGGCTACGGCGGTGCTGGGCCTCCAGCTCGTTGAGGCGTTGGTTGAGGCGTTGAAGGCGGCAAGGTTCTTGCGTAGTTCCTCCACTGTTCCACGGTTCTGACCATTTCGGTGGATTCGGTCCTCTAGTGTATCTTTCGTGCCACTTAGTGTATTTGTTTTCAAGAGGGTCCCTTTTCGGGCGCCACTGTAACGAAGCTCAGGTTTCTCCGGTTTATAGCCAGGGTATGGTCTCAGTCGTTGTCCGAGATCCTGTTACAGAATTTAAAAGAAATTTCAGTAACCCTCTTGATTTCAAATACAAGCTTTATTTTCTCTCTTAAATTATAGGCACAATGGTGTAGATGCGAATCGATACGCTAATGAGACTGAATGGTCGATTCGCCGCTTTAATTGGTGCTGGTGGCGCTGGTTGTTGTTGTGACGCTGGAGATTGGCGTTGCTGCAGAGGCAGGCTAAACTGATGCTCCTGTGGCCCTGTCGACTCCCTTAGTCGATCGTTCAAAGTTCGTAATCGCGGTATGTCTGGTCCAGGTGGCACCTCTACGGCAGACGATCGTTTAGATTGCGCCCACTGGGTAAGGGTGTCTGGATGTCCCTGATTACGTAGCCACAACGCAAAGCTTCCTCGACAACCCCGAAGACCACGTACTTGTTGCGTCGCTGGTCCAGATGGAACTTCTACAGCAGGCGATCGTTTAGATTGCGCCCACTGGGTAAGGGTGTCTAGGATGTCCCTGGCGCGGTGGTACGATCGTTTAGATTACGTAGCCACAACGCAAAGCTTCCTCGACAACCCCGAAGACCACGTACTTGTTGCGTCGCTGGTCCAGATGGAACTTCTACAGCAGGCGATCGTTTAGATTGCGCCCACTGGGTAAGGTTGTCTAGGATGTCCCTGGCGCGGTGGTTCGATCGTTTAGATTACGTAGCCACAACGCAAAGCTTCCTCGACAACCCCGAAGACCACGTACTTGTTGCGTCGCTGGTCGAGATGGAACTTCTACAGCAGGCGATCGTTTAGATTGCGCCCACTGGGTAAGGGTGTCTAGGATGTCCCTGGCGCGGTGGTACGATCGTTTAGATTACGTAGCCACAACGCAAAGCTTCCTCGACAACCCCGAAGACCACGTACTTGTTATGTAATCTGTCACCGTCACTAAGCCCTAGCTCTACTTACTCAGGTATATATCGCGTGTCCTGCCTCGTGGATTGACCCTTGATCAGTAAGCCTGCGATGCGTTTGCCTCTGTTGACTTCAACTCCTGCACGTGTTGTCTTGTTGCTGGCTCCTCGTTTACTGCCTCTTCGATGCTCGCTGTTGTTCCCTTGTTGATCAGAACTTCTGTACGTGTTGTCTGGCTGCTGGTTCTTCGCTGACTGCCTCTTCGATGATCGCTGCTTGCTGATTACCTCGTGTGTTTTGCGTGCTCTCTCTCTCTCTAACACATCATGCGCTGACGGCGGTGATTTCTTTAACTACTAGCGTAACTACTACTACAGGGTAGTTCCGAGTTGCTTAATTTCTAAACTAATTTCTATTTCCAACTTTATAACTTAAATTCTATTAGAGTTTCTTAACTTCAAGTTAAACAATATATTTAAACCTGCTTCATGGTTTATACTTATAATGGAGAAATACAAATATATATATATATATGATAAAAAAAAAAAATGTTGTGGAATTTAAATTCTTGTCAAGCATTTAGATCCTCACAATAGGTGGTGCAGGGTGCAGGACCATATAGCACCGGCTTTGCAAATTGTCATTAGAAGGCAAGATGATTAAATTTCATTTGTTAAGTTGTGTTTTCTGATTGCTCCATAAATGATTTTGATATTTTCCTTTAGACTACAGTCGAAGATCTCTGATAGAGGTTGATAACTTTTTGATAATGGACATTCTTTGAGAGTATGTTTTATGGAAAGTGTTGCGCAAATTCACATGGATTTGCGCAATCAAAAGAATTTGATTTAATCCAGTCCAGCACGAAAGCAGCATCTTGTATAGCTGAAAAACAGGTGCTTATTAACGAGCCCGAGCATGGCGTTTCAGCGCCTAAAGGTAGATTTAAAGCTTCTTTTGCAGCAGTATCAGCTAACTCGTTACCATATATTCCAGTATGTCCTGGAATCCAGACTAGTTTTACCGCCTCTGTTCTAACATTAAAAAATACATATTTATGCTCATTTCCTTTGTTGGAGAGAGCCTTAAGTACACTAAGGCTGTCTGAACAGATTAACGTTTTCTTTCTTTCTACAGCTGCGAACTTTAATGCAAAGTGTAATGCAGCGAGCTCAGCATGAAAAATACCAGAGTTCATCGGTAGGAGTCTTTGACATAGAGTTTTGAATGTTGTGTTAGCGGTTTGTTTTATGACTGCATAGGATGTGACACCATCTCTCATGTATCCATCGGTGTAGTGATTTGAGGGCCAAAATTAGAAAATGCTTAGAAATATCTTTTTGTAATTTCAGGATTAGTCTTGTATTTTGAATATTGAGATAAATCAGTATCAATATCTATGTTATCAGAAAGATCTGCTCTAGTATTAGGGATTGGTCTATCTGGTATTGGAAGATTATAATTAAGTAGAAGATTTATAGAATTCTTGATACCACATGATCTGGTGCTGGATTTTTTCCCTTCTCCCAAAGCAACCCAAAATATATTGTGCAGGCTTGCAGCTGAGGATGTCAATGATTTCGAAGCGAGTTTAATAGATCTCTTTTCAAGAAGCCAATCAGCTTGGCTAGACGCAGTATCATTTGATACGGTATCACTCAGTTCATCGGAGAGAGAGATGAGGAAGAAAGGGGAAAGTCTACACTCAAGTATCAAGTGTAGAGAATTTTTGATACCAAAATAGACCCCGCTTCTCTCGGTATCATTTACGTACACAAGTAAGCAGTTTTCAACACCAAGCAAAGTGTCGGCCATACTGAATTCGGACGGTTGCAAATTCTCCTTTTTGGAGAAATTTCGTTTATTTGTCCCATTTGCCTTAGTTTAATATCCAGTCACGAAAAGTTCAAAAACAATTAAAAACCAGAAAATGTGTTAACTTCGGCCTGGCCGAAGTTCATATACCCTACACACTTGTACTTAGAAATTAGGCGTGGCAATGGTTTAATTTTTTTCCTTTTCAATCTTAAATAGCATGTGATGAGACACAATATTCGTGCCAAATTTGATGAAAATATCACTATTCGTTCTCCTGTAATCGAATTTTATATAATTAGTGGGCGGACCACGCCCATTTATGGTAGTCTGTTTTGGTCAGACACAGTGGACTTCTGGACAAAATTTCAACCGCAAATTCGTTCTACAAGCTGAGAAATTGAGCTATAAGCATGGATGAATTTATATTCACTATAAAAAGTAGGCGTGGTAATGGTCCGATTTTGCCCATTTTCAATACCGATGAGTTTCTAATGATAGACAATATTCGTGCCAAGTTTGAGGATCTCTATTCGTTCTCTTGTAATCGTGATTTCCACAGACAGGCAGATAGACGGACATGGCTAAATCGACTCAGGAGGTCACGCTGATCAAGAATATATATACTTTTCTATACCTGTCACGCCTCCTTTAATGCGTTACAAACGGAAGCAGTAAGTGAATATACCCTATTCACTTCGTGTGTAGGGTATAAAAAGGGGAAAAGATTAGGCGCCTCTCGAAGTAATCAATGTTGTTGTTGTTTCTGGCGTACATTACAATTAGAAAAACATTAATTAATGGAAAAAAGTACTAAAAATCTGAAATTTTATTTTTCATATCATAGTGGTATCACGTACAGTTTAACAGATATAGGCCTGGAATTTTGAAACATTAAAGGGCTATAATTCCGGAACTAGACGAGAGCAATACAAATTATTGTTGTTAGGGTCAGCGCCAGAAATAACACCAACACTGGTTAGGTCGAGAAGCGTCTGATTTAAACCGAAAATGCAAACATTTTAAGTAAAAAAAATGGACATATTTAAATAAAATATTTAATATTAAATATTTCATCCATCCTTAGGCCTCGTGCAGACAGAAAGCGGAGCTGAGCTGAGCTGATCAGCGGTGATACAAACAAACATATTGCACGTAATAGATACGCGCACACTGATAAGCGGAGCGGAGCTTATCAGCGCTTAGCTGAGCTGAGCTGATTTGTTCTTGCACTTTTGTTTGTTTAGATTAGCGCTGATAAGCTGCTGAAAATGAAAACAATAATCAATTTTCGTATTCTTGGTTGGTTGGTGCGTTATTCTTGGGATAATAACGGAAATAAGCTCACCTCAGCTCCGCTTTCTGTCTGCGTACTGCTAAAAATGTCAAGTAGCTGATGGCAGCCGATAAGCTCAACTCAGTTCAGCTCAGCTCAGATCCGCTTTCTGTCTGCACGAGGCCTTAAATAACACCTATAATCGTATGTGCCGGGCCCTAGAGTTCTTAACAAGTCTTGAGTGTTTCTACGAACACTGCGATTCTTCCTCCACTTCTTTACCCAACACGATCGATTCCTTTGCTAATTTTCATCGGTTGCAGCAGCTGTTGCCATTGCCGCAACACAAGCCAATTGTGATTCCTCCATTATTAATATTTTTAAATAAATTAACTCTTTTAACAAAATTTCACAACACAACTGTTCCACGATTTTCACTGAACAAGAAAACCAAAGTGAAGCAGGTAATTACCGTTGAATTAAAATTTAAAAATGGGATTTTTAGAAATCCTATTTTTTCTTTACGCAATAATCATATTATAGGGTTCTCCAATAAGAGGTGTAATTTTGAATAGCCCGCTATTTCGGTAGCTGTCACTTTTGAAGCTGTTATTTTTGACATTTGACAAGTAGAAACTACGCCATTACTAAAAATAGAACGATACACGCTGCAACAACGCATTGAAATTTCAACATATATAACACATACGTGGAATGCACTACACACATGTGCTGCCCATTCCACCATGTGCTACGTAGTATGCTGCCTCATAGAGGCAACAATAAAATTAAGATAATAAATAGGGTTTTCCAATAAGAGGTGTAATTTTGATATTCAAAGAAAAATGCCAGTTTTTGAGATAAATTATCGCATGTTTATTTCGTAATAAAGAAGAAGGTATGCCGTTAATAATGAAAAACAACATCAGCCAAATGGCCACCAAACTTTTCCCGTAAAACATCAATGGTTTCGTTGCTTGTGTGGCACGTAGCCCCGTCTTGTTGAAATTTCAATGCGTTGTTGCAGCGTGTATCGTTCCATTTAGTAGTTGGCCTTAGTAATGGCGTAGTTTCTACTTGTCAAATGTCAAAAATAACAGCTTCCAAAGTGAAAGCTCTGAAAAAGCCGGCTATTCAAAATTACACCTCTTATTGGAGAACCCTATATAATATAAATATGGCAACTACGGCCAACATTTTGATATTCAGTAAATTTTACACACACATTGGCATAACATGTTTACGGCTTTTGAAACTAAACGCGAAACCACAGTCATCGCTAGCCATCGCTGGTATCATCATACCACTAGTGATACCGTATCAAATACATCGCTGGTATCATCATACCAGTAGTGATACCGTATCAAATGATACTGCGTCTAGCCAAGCTGAATAAGTATATATTCCGATCACAAAATTCTCTGAACAATTCTAAGAAAAATACTTAAAACGTGAAACATCTATGTATGTTGTGTAGTTTCTGAGAAAATTGATAATTACCACGTATACTTTTTCCTTAGAACTCTTCGAAACTTTTTTTTAACAACATAGAATTAAACCAATTAAACCATACAATAAAACCATTCTGATGCAACCTCATTCCTTCATTTTTGTAAGAATTTTTAAAGATTTTTTAATCCCATTGGAAATTTTTTCAAGGAAAAAACATCAGTTTAAATCTTTTCATAAAGTGCTCATGTTAAAATATAGATTGAAAAACGTTTTACGTTTGTGATTGTTGATTTTTACAAATAGATGCATTACTAATGTGATCTGTGCACGCAATTTTGCTGAAATTATACTAAATATTTGAGTACTTATTTAAATTTTTAGTGTGCGGACAAAACAAACAGCGCTGTTTTTTCCTGAAGATGCTGGCTCGCCATTGCTGGAAGACACAATTCTGGTACGTTTACTTTTGGACAATTTGCATGGATCGTGTACAGAGAGTTGACCATTTTTGACAACATTATTAGATGCATCTCCATATGCTAGTCTTCGTCTGCGTAGAATTTGTGGGTTTACTTCAAATTGTGGGTCAAATTGACTTTCCAACTCCACCAGATAAAGCCTTCGTCTAAACGTTATATTACGATTCCATTGAGAATTCATTTCAGTCCATATAACAATTCAATTGTGTGCTGGAACATTCCTCACAATGGAAAATCAAGCAACGGCCAACTTGTAGATTGACGCCTACATGTATAATTGGCAACTAACTGGTATAGTGTAGCAACTCCAGCTTCGTTTTATTATTTCTGGTTTTTCCTTCTTCTCATCATCTACAGCATCACAATGGTGAAGAGGACTCAATGAAAATACGAATCCATATTTTTTCGAAGCATATGAAACAATACTTTTATAATTTTTGATTAAGAAATTAGAATGAACCAGTAAGAGTGCTACATTCGGCCTGGCCGAATCTTAGATACCCTACACCTAAATGTTTTGAAAAATTATGTATAATTAAATTATGTTTAATTATAAATTATTATTAATTATATTAAATAATTATTAATCATTGCAGAACAGTAGCATTATAGAGTGAAATACCAACTGAAACTAGAGGAATGTGTGGTTATAAGGAAAGCTACCTTATAATCACATTTAATCACAGAGGCGTAAATTAATTTTGAGAAATTCTCAAAATAGATTCATCGATCTGGATTCAGATCCTGGTCCCATATTTCATCCCAACAAGATGAAGAAAAAGAACTTTCGAGCAGAAAATTTCATTCCTTTACCAGAAAACAACGACAGTTACAATGCCTCCTGCGTATATTAACCTGGGATGGGTAAGAGTTCGCGTGGACGAATTCATTCCTAACCCAATGAGATGCGTGAATTGTCAGAGTTTAGGTCACACAAAAAATAGGTGTCGCAATATAGAACAATGTAAGGAATGTACACTTCCATCACCTCACAGTCCACCATGTTTAAGGAAATATTCTGTCAATTGCGAGAGCAATGATCACACATCGTATGACAGCTGCTGCCCTAGTTTTTTAAAACATAAATCGGTGAACAAAATTAAAATAAAAAAGATACTCCGCTCGAGAAGCTTGGAAAATTTATAATAACAACCCGAATCTGCACCAACTACATCCACCTACACAGTACAAGAAAGAGGTCACCATGGCCGAAATACTTAAAAGCAAAATTCAATCAGATATCAATCAAAATCCAATCAATAAACAATTACAAATACATTCTAACCGGTCTATAATTGAAACAATATCGCATGATAAAGAAACGGAATTTACCTTTCCTTCTAACCGCATAATAAATAAACCATCTAACACAACCTCAAATGTAATTAACTCATTTACATCGAAAAAAACAAATGAATGTAACAGCCAGCTTAACACCCAAATCAACAGCATCTATATCAACAGAAACAGCATCAACATCAATAGAAACAGCATCAACATCCAACAAAATATTACAAGCAAGCACTGATATGGAAATATCGCCTCAATCATCATCACAGATAACAAATAATACACATCTTACATCAATTTCACAACTATATGAAAAATATCCAGAAATAAACATTATAGCTTCCCCCAACATAATCAGAAACTCTAAATTTGGGCAAAATATTAACAACAAAGCAGAACCTCATAAAGATCACTAAACTGCTAACCACTCGCATATTCTATTAACTAATTGTTTGTGTGGGGGATGTGTGCACAGGTAAGTGCAACACACCGATATATAATATATAAGATAATATACGAATAAAGGTGACAGGTGGAATAAAAAGACTTACCGGTGGTCGTGGTTGACGCGGTGTCGGTGAAGTCGATGATGGTACAGATGAGGTTGGTGGTTGAGTTGATGGTGCGGTGTGTGTGTGGTGATGAGGTGACCGTGATGATGGTGATCGTGGTGATGATGGTTGTGACGGGGTGGTGGTTGTGGTGAATGTTCGTAACACTCTCGTCGAGGTAGCACAGTCGAAACTTAAGTCACGATGTAAAAATGTAATTTTCACCGGTCAAGATCTTAACGCTGCCAGGTTCAAGCCACGAGGAATGAAAAGTAAGTTAAGTTGGGGGCGGAAGTCAGGAAAAACTCATTGACCTGTCAAGAGTTGACCTTGCAGTACTGCAACTTTGTTCAGTGGAGAGCGGGATGACAAGGGGGTGCGTTGCTCGCAATCACCACGGTGGTGTTGGGGTTAAACGGCGAGACTTCTTAGGGCTCCACAGGGGGGGTGGAGAGACTAGAAAGCGGGGAGAGTGAGGGCGACTAGGTAGGGGCTGCGGGAGAGCGCGCCCACCTAGACGCTGATGTTGCCTGACACCGTGCGGTGCGAAAATGCCAGACAGTTGGTGCAGAATTGCAACCGGATCAAGGTCGCACGGCGTGAGGGGGGAGATTGCTCCAAGAAAGTTGCGCAGCGGCGTAGGGGGTGGCGGCCGGCGCAGTAGTGGCACGTCGTTGCATCTACCGGCGTTGGAACGATCGGAGAGACTTCTCCGCGACGGATCTGACGTGTGGCTCGCTGCTTTCCAATGGTGTTCGTGGTGGGGCGTTGGTAAGAGGGGACGCATTCCGCCAGAGGGAAAGATTTCCAAGCGGGTGCCACACGGCCTGGTGTCTCGATTTGACGCCTTGGGGAAATACGTCGTGGAGGATTCTGGCTGGTTGATGGGATCGCATCCAGCCGAGCGTCCTCTTGATGGAGGTTCATGGCTGGAGTGCCAAGACGTTGGTTGGGAACTTCTTTCAAGTCCCAGAGACGTGCAGGCTGATGATCAGGAGAAACCTCATTGAAAAACGACAATTGGGTGGTAGTGTTTGGAGCCGGGGGGGCCTGAGAAATTGGGCCGGTGATGATCCATCCGAATACGGTCTCCTGGGCGATGAGAGAGCCCACGATATTCCGTCGGATACCGTCCAGCAAGATATGGGGGTAGATGTCCGCTCCAATCAAGACATCTATCTGATCACTTTGGTAGAAGCGATCATCAGCTAGTGGTAGGTTCGGAAGAGGATCGAACAGTGTCCGGTCAAGGGAGCAGACCGGTAGGTTGCCGGATAGTTTTTGAAGCACAAGAGCCGTGGCTTCAATGCACAGTCCGGGCGATCGGGGGGAGCCGATGCTAACATTACAAAATTTGTTCACCAAGGCTGTAACGGTTTCATTAACGTTGGCGACTTGAGCTTGAACCGTAGTCGTCGGAAGTCGCAAGCGTTGTTGTACGCGCTCTGACAGAAAGGTGGCTTCGGAGCCAGGGTCGATGAGAGCACGAGCAAGGTAGGATTCGTTACGATGACAGATGTGAACCATCGCGGTAGCGAGTAGCACTTGCTTGCTTCGGGAGGTGAAGCAAGTAAGCACATTTGAAGTTGAGGGGGCTTCAGTGGACTGTATAGTAGGGGTAGAGGGGGTCGCTCGAGAGTGCGAAGGGGGGTTCGACGGCGAACTTTGCTGATCAGCACTTAGGCCGTAATGAGATGGGGAGTTAGGGCGCGAGGTTGTATGGGTAGAGTTCGAACGAGAGTTCGATTGGGGGGCCGAAGCTAACTCGCGATGTAATAGTGTATGATGTCGTTGATTGCACGACCTGCATGTGAACATACTTTTACAATTTTTCACTTGATGTGAACGTGCCAAACAGTTCGTACAGAATTGAATCCGTTGAACTGTCACCCAACGTGTGTCTTCATTCATAGCCAGAAAACGCGGGCATCGGGGAAGCGGGTGTCGCTGATCAGTTGAAGGCGTTTGATTTCAACTCCAGATTCCTTGTGGATTGGTGAGAGAGAAAATAACGTTCGGAGCTGAACGTTCACGAGGATACGCTTGTTGTCGAACCGATCGGTAAGATTCCTCCATGCCTGTTCGAATCCGCTGTCGATGAGGGGGGACTTCTGCACTATTTCCTTCGCTTCACCTCGGGTCTTCTGGTTGAGGTGAAACAACTTTTCGACAGGAGACAGTCGATTGTTTCGGATATAAAGCGCGAAAAACATATCGCGAAATGTCGGCCATGATTCGTAGTCACCCTCGAATACATCAGTGTCGCACGGTGGCAAGGTGATGTTATGACCCGCAAGATTAGTCTGAATCATGGGGGAAGATTCCAACTTCGACGACGGTGAGGAACTGGGGCAACGAGATACTGCTGTTCGCTTATTTTCGCGGAGGAACGCACGTAAACCTGGTAGCACTGCCTGTATTTGGTCTTAACTATGGTTAGATCGGCGCTTCGTGCATCTGCTTCTTCATCAGCCGTGGAGATGAGGTATTCCACGCATGAAGCAATTGAAAGTATACCGGGAGAATTATGTTGACTAAAAACCGAGATTCGTGTTGATTGAATACACCAGAGGAGGATTCACGCGGTAGAAAACTAAAAAAATTGCCAAATATTTTATTTGCCTCCGCTATAAATTGATCTGGTAATGAAGTTTAAAGTGTTATTTTGTCGCACGCGTAAATTGGGCCTCGGAAAACAACTCTGATGTTTTGGTTTCTCGTTGTTCTTTTTCAGCACTAACGGACGGAGGAGTTTGATCGGGGTTGAGAGGGGAAGCTTCACTTGCGCTGAGAGAGCGACTTATTGTGTGTAGTCGTGACGTCACGGAACGTGTTTTGTACTTCGAGTACAGAAAACACGTGACGTCACTGAACGTGGTTTGTGCTTGGCGTACAGAAACACACGAAAGGAAGGAGATGGGGGAAATATTCACGTTGTGTAATATTTAAACACGCACGACGCCGAACCGATCGACAATTTTTGACGAATATTACGCGAACGTAATTTGTGTTTGATAAACGGTGGGGAGGGGGGTATCACTTTTTATTCACTTTTTATAAATTATATATTATATACAGGGGGATCGAGTGGTCGGAAGGGAATCCGGGTCGATTGGACCAAATGTTTGTGTGGGGAATGTGTGCGCAGGTAAGCGCAACACACCGATATATAATATATAAGATAATATACGAATAAAAGTGACAGGTTGTTGAAACTTTTTTTTGTTACAAATTGTTTGTAACTAATTGCTAATTAGTTTCAATTGGGAACGCACCGTTCAAGTAGTAATTTCATGACTTACCGAACGTCTTTTTTGTCTTTGTAGCAACTCTCATTTTTTTATCTCTATTCTTTTGTAATTTTTCTCACATAGTCAGTTCTTTATAAAATAAAGAGTTCTTTTTACATTAAAAGTTAACAGGTTATGGGCCCAGACAACGACAAGATGGACAGAGAATTAATCATTGAAAAATTTGTGGATTCGTCACAATGGACGATGTGGAGGTTTCAGGTGCGGGTCAACCTGATTGCTGCTAAATTGTTCGGCTACGTGGAGGGCAAGGTAACTAAAACAAAAAAAAACTCCAGATTGGAATAAAAACGACGCAAAGGCGCAGCGTATAATTGTTAATTCGTGCGGAGGTAAGGTTTTAGTTCACTTATGTAATTGCTCCACGTCGCAGGAAATGTGGAATAAACTCCACGTGGTATATGAGAAAACTCATATGGCGGCAAAGCATTTATTACTAGAACAGTTTTTTGCATACAAGATGGATACCGTCAAAGATATAGCTACGCACATATCTTTATTAGAAGGTTTAGCAGCAAACCTGAAGATTGCGGGTGTTCTCATAGATGAAAACATGCTGATGACGAAAATTCTTATGACTCTGCCTCCAGCATTAATTACTTCTCTACAGCCTGGGACTCTGTTTCAGCAGATCAGCGCACATTGCAGAATTTGACAAATAGGTTAATGATTGAGGAATCTCGGTTAGGACTTCAAAAAGTGAATCTGAATGAGATTGGAACCAGTGAGGCGCTGCTGACGAAGAGCACGGAGAAAGTACAAAAGAATCAGAGCAAAGGTAAGCGCATTTTAAATGGAAAATGTTTTAAATGTGGAGCTACCGGGCACTGGAAACGGGATTGTAAAGCCAATATTCAAAAGATTAAAAAACTGACGCTTGGTATCTTGATTCAGGGGCGACCAGTCATATGTGTAAACGACGGGACTGGTTTACAGAATTTACAAGCTTGGAAAGGCCAGTTGATGTTGTTCTCGGTGATGGCAAGGTAATGCAAGCTCATGGTCGTGGCGATATTCAGATTCTATCCTATACGGGAACAAATTGGATTAAAAAGATTTTAAGAAATGTTTTATATTCACCACAGTTGTATGTAAACCTTTTTTCATCAACAAAAGCTTTAGATAATGGCCATAAAAGTTGTTCAGATAAAAATTCATTTAAATTGCTTGATGGTGAAAACGTAGTTGCAGTGGGAGCACGGCAAGGAGGTATGTTTCAGATGCTTTTTAAAATAATTGAACCCAAGTCTGAAAATGTGACTGCTAATATTGCAATCAGATATGACACTTTGCAAACATGGCATGAGCGATTAGGCCATCAAAATGTTATTCATGTAAGAAAATTTTTGAATAGAAATGGAATAGTCTTCGTAAATAACAACTTTGACTGTGATGAGTTCTCACATTTTCGTTTTGTTTACTTCTTAAAGGAAAAGGCAGAAGTTTTTAATAAACTAAAGTTCGTCATAAAATTTATTGAAAAGCATGTGGGTCATCGAATAAAAGCACTTCAGACAGACAACGGAACGGAATTTGTGAACTCAGATGTGAATACGATGCTGAAAGAAAACGGAATCCAACACAAACTTTCAATAGCCTACACTCCTGAACAAAATGGCTGCATAGAACGTGAAAACCGCACAATAATGGAATCAGCTAGGTCAATGATACATGCAAAGAATCTTGACTTTCGATTGTGGGCAGAGGCGGTGCAAACAGCTGTGTTTATATTAAATCGCACAGGAACAAGCACTCTGGTGGACAAAACGCCTTACGAACTCTGGTATGGTAAGGCTGCACATTTTGACTATTTTAAAACGTTTGGTTCTGAGGTTTATGTACATATACCAAAACAAAAACGTCGAAAGCTTGATGCAAAATCAAAAACATATATTTTTGTTGGTTATGATGAAGATAAGGGCTTCCGGGTAATGGAAAGTCCAGGCTCTATAACAATAGCAAGAGATGTTAAATTTTTAAGCGAACCAGTAGTGACTACGATTACTGATGATGAAAAACAAACTGCTGATGATATATGCTCAGATGATCAAGACAATTGTCAAGATACATCAGACGATCAAGACACTTCTGAAATTGCATCAAATGATCAAGATACTTGTCAAGTTGTCCCACAGAGAAATGAAAAGAAAACACAAAAGGTTTTTCCGAAAGGTATTGATAAAAATAATATCATGAGTTCTAGATTAAGAAATCGAGAAAATAATGTTATGGCAACCGCTTTCTTTATGGCCACTGAAGAACCGAAAACATATGAAGAAGCAATTGAGTCAGTGGACAAAGAAAAATGGGAAGAGGCGATGCGTGATGAATACGATTCACTTCTTAAAAATAAAACATGGGTTTTAGTAGACAAACCAAAACATCAAAAGGTAATCGACAACAAATGGGTTTATAAAATTAAACAAATCGATTCAGGCGAACGATATAAGGCGAGACTTGTTGTTCGAGGATTCACGCAAGAATATGGTGTCGATTTTCTGGAAACCTTTAGTCCAGTAGTACGTTTTACTTCTTTAAGGGCGATATTAGCCATAGCAGCTGCACTCAAAATGGAAATTATACAGTTTGATGTTAAGACAGCATTCCTAAATGGAGATCTAAAAGAAGTTATTTATATGAAGCAACCTAAAGGTTTTGATGATAACAGTGAGCGGGTTTGTAGGCTTCAGAGAAGCCTTTATGGCCTTAAACAAGCATCCAGATGCTGGAACGAAAAGTTCAAATCATTCATTATTCGTTACGGTTTCAAAGTCAGTCTGTCTGATCCCTGTGTATTTATAAGCCATGAAAGAGCTGGAACAGTAATTCTTGCAATCTATGTCGATGATGGAATAATTGTTGGTAACAATAACTTATGTACAGATGCAGTAATCAAGCATCTTCAGGAGCATTTTGAAATAAGAGTTATGAAAGTCGGTTGCTTTTTGGGATTGCAAATACTGAGAAATGAGGATGGTTCAATTTTTATTCATCAAACGAATTATGCAGAAAAATTGTTGAAGAGGTATCAAGCAGAACATTGCAACCAGTCTAGCATTCCCAGTGATCCAAATCAAATATTGAACAATTTTCAAGATTCTCAAGACAGCAAATATCCATACAGACAATTAGCAGGAAGTCTAAGGTATTTGGCGATCTCTACAAGACCGGATATTTCCTATGCTCTTGGAAATGTTTGTCGATATTTTGAAAAACCAAAAGTGCCGCATGAGAATGCACTCAAAAGGATATTAAAATATATTAAAGGTACAATTAGCATTGGTATTTTGTATAAAAGCGAAGTGTGGATACAGCGACGCGGATTATGCTGGAGACACTGATACCAGAAAATCAACATCCGGATATGCATTTTTATATAACGACAGTATAGTTAGTTGGTGCAGCAGCAGACAAAAATGCATTTCCCTTTCTACAACAGAGGCAGAATACGTTGCAGCTTCAGATGCAATAAAGGAGTTGGGTTGGTTAAAGCGTTTTTTTAACGAGTTACAGCCTAAGGATAGATTCAGCAAAGCAAAATTTTTAATGGATAATCAAAGCGCGATCCGGTTAATAAAAAATCCCGAATTTCACAAACGAACCAAACACATTGATGTACGATATCACTATATTCGTAATCAGTATGAAAACGGAGAGTTCGACTTGGAATATGTATCAACAAGCAACATGATAGCAGATATTTTTACCAAGGCATTACCAACAGAACGATTTAAATTGTTAAGATTGTTAATGGGAATTACTGCTATATCGAATGGAATATAATATTAGTTAGATGTAATTTGAAATGAAATTTTTGTAACAAAAAGTGGAAGTGTTGAAACTTTTTTTTGTTACAAATTGTTTGTAACTAATTGCTAATTAGTTTGAATTGGGAACGCACCATTCAAGTAGTAATTACATGACTTACCGAACGTCTTTTTTGTCTTTGTAGCAACTCTCATTTTTTGATCTCTATTCTTTTGTAATTTTTCTCACATAGCCAGTTCTTTATAAAATAAAGAGTTCTTTTTACATTAAAAGTTAACACAGGTGGAATAAAAAGACGTACCGGTGGTCGTGGTTGACGCGGTGTCGATGAAGTCGTTGATGGTACAGATGAGGTTGGCGGTTGGGTTGATGGTGCGGTGTGTGTGTGGTGATGGTGATCGTGGTGATGATGGTTGTGACGGGGTGGTGGTTGTGGTGAATGTTCGTAACACTCTCGTCGAGGTAGCACAGTCGAAACTTAAGTCACGATGTAAAAATGTAATGTTCACCGGTCAAGATCTTAACGCTGCCAGGTTCAAGCCACGAGGAATGAAAAGTAAGTTAAGTTGGTGGCAGAAGTCAGGAAAAACTCATTGACCTGTCAAGAGTTGACAGGTCGCAGTCCGGAAGGTTGGCTGCGCTGACCGACATGCAATGCATTTGTATCTACAGGGGAGTAGATGGCGCTGCTTTCTTTGGGAGGGCGAAAGACCAACGCTGGGGTATGCAGTCGAGTCAGAATGAGTGTTTGGCGTAAACACTAATTTAAATATTAACTTATGGACCTATGTCTAAACATAAACATATTACAATAGAATATGCAGGGTTTCATTAACATGAGCACTTATGAAAAGTATTAAACTGATGTTTTTTCGTTGAAAAAATTTCCAATCGGATTAAAAACTCTTTAAAAATTCTTACAAAAATGAATCAATGAGGTTGCATCAAAATGGTTTTATCTAATTGTATGTTGTAAAAAAAATGCCGAAGAGTTCTAAGGAAAAATTATACGTGGTAATTATCAATTTTCTCAGAAACTACACAACATACTCGTACATAGATCTTTCACGTTTTAAGTATTTTTATACCCTACACACGAAGTGAGAGGGTATATTCACTTACTGCTTCCGTTTGTAACGCATTAAAGGAGGCGTGACAGGTATAGGGAAGTATATATATTCTTGATTATGCTCGATCTGCGCAACGATAGCGGTACCTCCATTTCCGTTCCTCTTAAAACAGCATGTGCTAACTCTTACGATGAGCCCCGTTGAGAGAACTGCGCCTTACGCATTTCCCCTATATGTCAATTGGTATGTAAAACTTGTGTATCTGGTGTACACAAATGTTACAATCAGACGTCTCTTTCTTTCTTGTGATTATATGTATTCAATGTGAATGTGTTCTTATACCTGTTTTGTTCTCTCTTGAGTGTGTATTGGAAATTTTTTTAAATTATCACTGATAAAAATATATGCGCTGAAACACAAAGCATGAATTTTTTTCGACTTTTGTTTGTTTGCACGCTATATACATTTATGGATTATTCCAGCACATTGTGATTGAAGCATAAAGTAGATAATGGTATAATATTTTATAATATGAAGTAAATTGAATAATTCAATAATATTTTTTTAATATAAAGGGAAAATTCACATAAACTTTGTAATAAAGACAAACAATGATAATTTTTTGGGTGTAGCAAAATCAGAGCAGCGCAGCATACAGTCCTATCTCGTCGATGGCTCGGAAGCTACTGAATTTATATTATTGTATATTTCTATTCTATTATTTTTGGATATCATCAACCTTTTTGGTTACCAAAGCCAGCCGGCAGGCATTGTGTTTAGAACACCACCAAAAATAACACAGTCGCCACGATCTACGGACGAACGGAAAGAAGCGGTTGCTATAAAGCAAGTTTCTACTTGTCAAATGTCAAAAATAACAGCTTCAAAAGTGACAGCTACCAAAATAGCGGGCTATTCAAAATTACACCTCTTATTGGAGAACCCTATATTATGATTATTGCGTAAAGAAAAAATAGGATTTCTAAAAATCCCATTTTTAAATTTTAATTCAACGGTAATTACCTGCTTCACTTTGGTTTTCTTGTTCAGTGAAAATCGTTGAACAGTTGTGTTGTGAAATTTTGTTAAAAGAGTTAATTTATTTAAAAATATTAATAATGGAGGAATCACAATTGGCTTGTGTTGCGGCAATGGCAACAGCTGCTGCAACCGATGAAAATTAGCAAAGGAATCGATCGTGTTGGGTAAAGAAGTGGAGGAAGAATCGCAGTGTTCGTAGAAACACTCGAGAGTTGTTAAGAACTCTAGGGCCCGGCACATACGATTATAGCTGTTATTTAAGGCCTCGTGCAGACAGAAAGCGGATCTGAGCTGAGCTGAACTGAGTTGAGCTTATCGGCGGCCATCAGCTACTTGACATTTTTAGCAGTACGCAGACAGAAAGCGGAGCTGAGGTGAGCTTATTTCCGTTATTATCCCAAGAATAACGCACCACCCAACCAAGAATACGAAAATTGATTATTGTTTTCATTTTCAGCAGCTTATCAGCGCTGATCTAAACAAACAAAAGTGCAAGAACAAATCAGCTCAGCTCAGCTAAGCGCTGATAAGCTCCGCTGATAAGCTCTTACTGCTTCCGTTTGTAACGCATTAAAGGAGGCGTGACAGGTATAGAAAAGTATATATATTCTTGATCAGCGTGACCTCCTGAGTCGATTTAGCCATGTCCGTCTATCTGTCTGTCTGTGGAAATCACGATTACAAGAGAACGAATAGAGATATCTTCCTCAAACTTGGCACGAATATTGTCTATCATTAGAAACTCATCGGTATTGAAAATGGGCAAAATCGGACCATTACCACGCCTACTTTTTATAGTGAATATAAATTCATCCATGCTTATAGCTCAATTTATCAGCTTGTAGAACGTATTTCCGGTTGAAATTTTGTCCAGAAGTCCACTGTGTCTGACCAAAACAGACTACCATAAATGGGCGTGGTCCGCCCACTAATTATATAAAATTCGATTACAGGAGAACGAATAGTGATATTTTCATCAAATTTGGCACGAATATTGTGTCTCATCACATGCTATTTAAGATTGAAAAGGAAAAAAATTAGACAATCGCCACGCCTAATTTCTAAGTACAAGTGTGTAGGGTATATGAACTTCGGCCAGGCCGAAGTTAACACATTTTCTGGTTTTTAATTGTTTTTGAACTTTTCGTGACTGGATATTAAACTAAGGCAAATGGGACAAATAAACGAAATTTCTCCAAAAAGGAGAATTTGCAACCGTTCGAATTCAGTATGGCCGACACTTTGCTTGGTGTTGAAAACTGCTTACTTGTGTACGTAAATGATACCGAGAGAAGCGGGGTCTATTTTGATATCACAAATTCTCTACACTTAATACCAGAGTGTAGAATTTTCCCTTTCTTCCTCATCTCTCTCTCTCCAACGAACTGAGTGAAACCGTATCAAATGATACTGCGTCTAGCCAAGCTGATTATTTAATAAAAAAAGTTCGACTAAATATGTTTTATTGGACCGTTATTTAACCGTTTATTTTTAATATTATTTTCCGGTGTTAAGTCAAGTTTTTAGAAAATGGCCCACTAATCAACTCAAAGGGTCGCTGAATTTATAAATTCAATTCAAGATGGCCCTTGGGAAAATATTGGAAGACCACAAAGGTGAGGATGGTAAAACGCGAGTAGTTACGCTAATGCTTCAGAATGGCACTATCAAACGCCCAATACATACAATTTTTATGATTCTATGGAAAATGAGAAATTAAAGATTAATTCTACAAAGTCCTCACCAGCGAATGTCGTAGGTAAGCTGGAGCCACATCTACGAAATTTTGGTTGGTCTACTATTGCTAATGCTAATGGAAAAAGTAAAAGCGGCACCACAGAAAGTATATGGGACCATCAGAGCAACGGTTTCTGCGATTGAAAGCCAAACAGTATTTTGATAATGTCGGGAATGTATTTTGATAATATTGGGAAATTAAACATTGTTAAAACTAAGTGGAATTTTATTATATACTACGAATTGAATCCATATTTTGATGAAGTTAAGGGAATTCAAACATTCCTAAGAGTGCAACTCTCTTAGCACCTGTCACCAACGGCATGAGTCAAATAAGACGACATCTAATTTGCTTTCGTCTTATTTTACAACTCTTGCCGTTGGTTGTTGTCTAAGATACGACTTCGTCTCTGTGAATAGAAAAATACGACGACAAAAGTTAAAAGTGGCTCTCTGAATAAGGCCTTATTTATACGAAAATTCTTATATGTTTTACATTCTTCGGATTGATTTGCTTTATATTGTTTGTTGCTAACATTTTCCGAGAACTTTATTTACATATCTATAATTTGGTTTTCTTATTTCATTAACCTTGGACACCTTTAATTTAACTTTAATACCCTACACCCTTAGGATACATTTATAGTTGACTTCTAATAATTTAACGGATCAGCGTTATCCGGTAGATATGCGTGATCTCGCACATATCTGTGGCCACAAACCAAAACCAAAAATGTGTTCTTACCACTATTCAGCTGAATTTAATCTAATTTCAATATTTTTTTTTATGTTTTAGCAATTTTATTATAGAATTTGTTCTATAAAAACCATATAGCCTTTGAATTGTTGAATTTACAGAAACCTAATTAGAGCTTAACTTAAAATATGTTTTAGAAGATTTCAACATTAACCTGTCTTTTACCGATACAAGAATCCATGCCCCGATGTAGAAAATTTTTACAGAGTAGGGTATTGGACAACAAATTAGAAGTTCTGCATATTCAGGAAAATTTTAAAAAAATATTTGTAGTGTGTATAGAGTGTTGCTTTAAAGCAACGTTGGTAAGTAGATAGTACTGATTTTATTAAAAATTGCAAGTTTTCAGTTTTAAGCGAATTGAAATATTATAATTGGTGTTTGTACAATAATTAAAAATCGAAAAAATATAGAGAGCATTATAAATATCGTTTTAACATTCTATTGAATTAAAAATTACACAATTATTTTTTTTGAATTGTGATAGAGAGCAAAGAAATCCTTTGGGTGAAGAGTGACTGTGCATTTAGAATATTGGAAAGGACAAGTTTTGTGGCAGTGCTTACATCGCAGTTTCATTTTATTTCGAATTTTTGGTACGTTATGTATTTTATCTATTAGACTTCCTGTGAGGCCGTCATCCGACCGTAGCCCAGAGTCCAGATATTCCGTTTGTAGTAAATCTCTTGTTAGTGCAGAGCAAAAAATCTGTTGGGACATAGGTTGTATATTTTCCAATTTTGCCACAAGCGTATGTAGCTTCCACGCGTTTACAACTGTGCTGCCTATACAATTAACCCACAACGGCCACCACCATTTCTTGCCGCGTAGCATCACACCACACATTCGATTGTTGCGAATGGTACCAGTTGCAAAAAATCCTCCTTCATTCAGCAAACACATTAAATAATAAGAAGTAAAAAAATTGTCAAAAAATACGCAATGTAGATCAGGACACTCCACGCAATCCAAAAGACTCAATACTGTTTGGGCACTCAGACCAATTTGCTTGTTATGTTGGCTGCTGGCTCCTACATAGGGAATTACTTCAAATAAATACCCTTCTCATGAGGTCAAACACCAATTCTTAAATTAAAAACGTACGGTTTATTGCGGATAAACATTTTGGCAGAGTGACAGCCGAAACATGGAACCATTTGCTCGTCGATTGATAAATTGTCAGCAAATACTCCGAACTGCATATACTTCTGGTTTAGCATATCAAACAGAGGTCGCAATTTCGACAAATTATCATTTAAGTCAAGTTTTGTATTATCATTAAAGTGCAGGTACTTTTTCATATTCAACCACTGTACAACCAAAATCTGGCTGAAGCAACACCTAAAGGTACAACCAAAAATTTGAGGCAAGCTATGATATCTGATAACGATGCACACACAACTCAAAAAAGCGTGTTTTGTCGCGTCTGTTTTTATAACTACAGAATAACGGTAAACCTTGTCGCCTTCTCTACTCATATTTGAAAATATTTACAACTGCCAAAATAACTAAAGTTCTAGTTATTGACCAATGTTGCTTTAAAGCAACAGCTTTCTTTATGCAATAAAAAAGCTGATAAACACCTGAAAAACATAATACTTATAGTAATTTTTGTATAATTTCAAACATATTTTAAGATTTAACATCAATAATATGGACACCTATTTTAATTATATTTAGAAAAAATAGTTTTAAAAAGGGCTAAAAAGGATGTAACTGGTTAACTCATTGCTAAACCAAGTAAAACCGTAAAATTTTTTAAAAAATTGATGCAGTTTTATAGTAAACAAACAAATGTATCAAAAAGCGCTAATACTTTACTTTTTAAAAAAACGGAACAGTGAATTCAAGGATTTTTTTAAAGTTAGTGTTTCTTTAAAGAAACGGCGATAAAAGATAGGTTAATTTCCTAATTTTATATGGAATGGCTTTCCAGTTTTAAATTTTCGGTATGGAATGACACCCTAAGTCAAGGTAATCAATTTTTTTTTCCTAATCTTAAATTTCTCAATTATATCAAAACTCGATTTTAGTAACATTTACAATAAAGAATACATCTTAGCTATCAAGTAACTTCATTATCAAGTATCATTTTTATACCCTACACCTTAAGGTAAGAGTATATTCACTTTGTAACGAAATGTGTAACGCATAGAACTAGAGACGATAGGTATAGAAAAGTATATATATTCTTGATCAGCGTGACCTCCTGAATCGATTTAGCCATGTCCGTCCGTCTGTCTGTCTGTCTGTTGAAATCACGATCACAGGAGAACCAATGAAGATATCGTGATGAAACTTTGTTTTATGTGGTGGGCAGGTTGGTATTGAAAACTGGCAAAATCAGTCCACGGCCACGCCTATTTTTTATTAAAAATGTGATATCAGCGTTCGTTTTTGAGCTATTACAACAAAATTTCATTCCTGGGTATAGAGTAGCATTATCCGTGAATGTGCCAAATATGGGCGTGATCCGCCCACTTTTAGGTTACACAGGCAAGAGAGGGTTATATTGTTAAATATATAAACTTCCTGAATAAAACTTTAGATAACAACTTGTTTTACAAAAAAAACATTACATCAAAACTGGGTGCGGTCCGCCCACTTTTACACTACATATACAGTATAGCAGTATGAAAAAAAGTTTATTACCACGGAAATAAAGTTTAAATGAACACAATTATAAAACAACTAAGCTAGTTATTTTGTTTTGAAAAAGGTAATGACCACGCCTACTATTTATACAGAGGCGTCTATCTAGGTCTCATGGACCATATCCATCTAGGTCTCATGGACCCTTGGACGGTTAATCAACTTGTAGGCCCAAAAATGCCTAGAATGCAATAAGTCAATACTTGATTTCCACAACTGCCGCCCCCGACATTGTGCCGCCCAGAGTGGACCGCCACCCCCGCCCCAACCTAGGTTCGGCACTTTTTTTAAAACTTTTAGGTGTAGGGTGTCTAAGATTCGGCCAGGCCGAATATAGCTTTCTTACTGGTTGTACTACATTTCGTTTTTTGGAAATAAATACCTAACTTAACCTAAGCTGTCCTAATTTATAAATTCGCGTAAGAAAAGAACCTAAGTGATACTTTTGTTCATTACATTTAAGTAAAAATATTAATTGTAATTGTTCTTACGTCAATAAAAAAGTGTAAAATGCGGTAAAGTCTGCAAAAAAAGAAATCAAATAAATAAAAATAGTTATTGATTTGTAGAAATTAAATTAAGATCTAAATACTCGTAGTTATGAAAAGTAAGAGAAACGACTGAGGCTGTGATAGCTTGTGGCGACAGATATGTAGTTTTAAGTTAACATACTCCTTGATAGTTTAATGTAAACTAATCTAATGAAGTTTTTCGTTTGTGTTGGTTACGATGTTTTCGTCGAAAGTTAATATTTAAATAACCTGTTTTTAATTACTTCAAAAAATATTTATTTTTTCAGATAACTTACTTAGATGATCTGTATCAATGTATCCGAAATCCTTACTTATGTCTGGCACCATATGGAGGTCCAGTCGATCCAGCAATTGCTTTTGGTGGATTTTTGCAACCACAGGAGCAACTTTCTGGTGAAACAAAATTCGAGCGGGCTAACGCTTTGATATTAACTTTCCTTGTTAATAACTATCATGACAAAGATAAGTTAGTACATGCCTTAGAATGGGAAAAGCAATATGTAAAGTTTATGTTGAACTACACGCAGTATAAGTCGAGCAAATACATGGATATTGCTTTCACATCAGAGAGATCGATAGAGGATGAACTTAACCGTGAATCTCAATCTGATGTTTTAACTATTTTGGTGTCATATATCATAATGTTTGTCTACATTGCGATTTCCTTGGGCAATGTTCAAAAAGTAAATCGTGCACTCATTGATAGCAAAATTACGTTGGGAGTTGGAGGTGTAATTATAGTGTTGGCATCTGTAGTGTCTTCGGTTGGTGTGTTTGGTTTTATTGGTGTACCAGCTACGTTAATAATCGTTGAAGTTATTCCGTTTCTTGTATTGGCTGTGGGCGTTGATAATATTTTTATTTTGGTGCAAACATATCAACGAGATTGTCGTCGATCTAATGAAACACATGAGGAACACATTGGACGAATTCTTGGTCGCGTTGGTCCGTCTATTTTACTTACATCAATAAGTGAAAGTTGTTGTTTTTTCTTGGGAGGACTATCTGATATGCCCGCAGTAAGGGCTTTTGCACTATACGCTGGAATGGCGTTGCTCTTTGATTTTGCTTTTCAGATAACATGCTTTGTAAGCCTTCTCTCCCTGGATACTAAAAGACAAGCCGAAAATCGTTTGGATGTATGTTGTTTTCTGAAAGGGAAGATAACCGATGATGGACTCGTAACTGAGGGAGTACTTTACAAATTCTTTAAGAGTGTATATGTACCATTTCTGATGAGAAGAAACGTACGTGTTATTATAATGATTGTGTTTTTTGGTTGGCTTTGTTCTAGCATTTCGCTTGCTCCACATTTAAATATCGGCCTTGACCAGGAACTTTCAATGCCACAAGATAGTTTTGTTCTGCATTATTTTAAATCACTGAATAAATACTTAAGTATTGGTCCTCCTGTATACTTTGTACTTAAGTCAGGTTTAAATTTCTCAAAAACATTGGACCAAAATCTTGTATGTGGTGGTAAATTTTGTAATGATGACAGTTTAATTACACAAATTTACTTAGCCAGTCGTCGACCAAACCAAACGTACATTGCAAAATCTGCATCTAGTTGGATTGATGATTACTTTGACTGGAGTCAAGCAAAAAGTTGTTGCAGACATAAAAGTGGATCTGGGGAGTTCTGTCCCCATCAAGGTAAGTTAAAAAGTGTTACTCACCTTGATATATTTTAATACGCTTTTCCTACAGATATATCGTGTGAATTTTGTGATATTAAAAAGAATTCTTTGCAACGACCATTAAGTGATGAATTTCAAGAATACATTCCATTTTTCCTTCTGGATAATCCAGATGATATTTGTGCAAAGGCAGGTCACGCAGCATATGGTAACGCTGTAACATTTCACACCAATGATAGCAGCAATCACTCTACGGTACAAGCTTCCTACTTCATGTCATATCATTCAATTCTTAAAACATCAGCCGATTACTACGAAGCTTTGCGTTCATCAAGAAAAATATCTGCTAACATAACACACATGATACAAGGTCGACTTCTGTCACAAGGAGTTGCTTACAAGGATGTGATTAAAATAGAAGTATTCCCGTATTCTGTTTTTTATGTTTATTATGAGCAGTATCTTACAATGTGGCCTGACACACTTCAAAGCATGGGAATATCTGTATTGACCATATTTATTGTGACATTTCTTTTAATGGGCTTTGACATTCACTCATCAATAATAGTTGTTATTACAATTACGATGGTTGTCATTAATCTCGGCGGTATAATGTATTACTGGAACATTTCTCTGAATGCAGTATCATTAGTAAACCTAGTAATGGCTGTTGGTATATCAGTCGAATTTTGTTCACACTTGGTGCATAGCTTTTCAGTATCGATTGAAAACACCCGAGAGAAGCGTGCAGCAGACTGCCTCTGCAAAATGGGCAGTTCAGTATTCTCTGGAATAACATTAACCAAATTCGGTGGTATTCTGGTGCTAGCATTTGCAAAAAGTAAAATTTTCCAAGTCTTTTACTTCAGAATGTATTTGGGAATTGTTCTGATTGGTGCTGCTCACGGACTTATATTCCTACCTGTACTTCTAAGTTTTATTGGTAAGTGTTATTATATTAAATTATTGAAAATTATGTCATACTTTTATAATTGTTACTTGCTGCTCAGGCGTGTACAAATAACAGAAATTCTACACATTGAAACATCGCGATTTCCTCAGGTCGTTTTAATGACCTTGGTCCTTGTCGCGATTTCAAAATTTGGATTCGCAAAACTTATCCATAGCCGTGGTGACTCAGGGCTGTCCAGGTTCCCCTCAAGAAAATTTATATTCAAAGGGCGACTGTTATTAATATTGCGACCAGTATTAAGCCGCTTTCGTTTCTGTAGTATTCAATTGTTTTGGTGTTTCTTACAGAACCAAGTAAGCTGTTCGGCAATTTTCGACGGCAACCTCATCATTTGGTATCGTCATTGCTCAGTCGACTTTTTTCCTGCAGCATTGTTATTGTACTATAAATATGTACATACATATGTATATGTATACACGTAGACTAAATATGCTTGTACAGATATACATATGTGTTTACACAATGACGGTGTTTCGCCGGCATATCAAAATGCTAAAAATTTGTCGACTAGCACTTTTTTCGTTTTTTAAAACAAAACTACTGTTCAAATTTCATGTTTGTAGCTTTAGCGGACAACGATGAATCAGTGAAGACAAAGAATTATATGTGCACATGTGGATATATGGACATATTGTATATATTTATGGCAAATATGATATGAAAAATTTGCATAACGTATATTTAAGAAGAAAATAACATATGTATAAGTATAAAAGTACTATTGTTGAAGTATTCAGGATACGTTATTATGCTTTTTTCAATGGCCCAAGAACAATACTTTCTTAACAATACAAAATCATAATCTATGTAGTATTTGTTCTTTATGTTCACATTTATCAAACCAATGGGGAGTATTTTTTTGCACTTTTCTATTATTATTTTCTTTATACCGAGTTTGTGTGTTATTTTCAAAAATGTTATTATAAAAAATTTTATTTGTTAAGTTTTCTTGTTTCTATACATGAGAAGGCGTAATGAGGCTACAAAAATCCTGTAAGGAACTGTAGTTCTTGTGTAAGATAAAAAGTTCACTTGGAGCAGGTAAAACTTCATTTTCTTTTCGTACTTTTCGTTGTCGTTCAAAATACATTTCTTGAAAGAAATATAATCGTATTTGTCAATATTTTGGCTGATGTTGCTTTTTTCGTCGTCAACATTTTTGTTTAGGTTGCCTTCATTGGTATGTGTTCCTCAGGAAAAGAAACAATATTTTTTTTTTATTTATTTATTTATTCGCCCTACCGATAAGTTCATCTTAGAGTTTAATATAGAAATCTGAAGCATAATTTGTTCTGGGAATTGTAGACTCTAAAAACCTATAATTCTTCAGAGATGTTTGACGTTCTTGTAAAACAAATTTCTATGCAATTTGACTTACAACTGACTTACCAGATAAAATATGGAAAACAAACAAAAGAGAGTGGGCTGACCTTCTGTTTTTCAACGATTGCTAACCAAGAAGCTTACGTCGAGCATCGTAAGGCGGTAAGCCATCGGGCCAATACATCGTATTAAGTGCATATCTTGTTATGTTTCTTTGAACTGTTTCAATGCGATTTAAGTGTTTGATATAAAAAAAAGTATTTTTTACCAACGTGCCTTGCTTGACAATGGCTCTGTAGCTTTTAATATCACAACGATCCCCAGATTTGAAGAATTGACACAGCAATTGTGTTAACACAAAGTTTGAAAAACATTGGAGGAAAACCGCCACACTCAAATTTAAAACTCGACTTTAGGTCTGAAATAGCAGAAACTACATCATCTGAAGAAATAACGGGGGTATCAAAACAAATTATTGAGTTAATGCTGGACGAAGTTTCGTAGCTTTCATATACTGAAAGCCACCTGGGCATCACAATTTCGGGGGCGGCATTTTTGGAAATCAAGTACAATGCTAGCGAATATGCGTAAGAAGAGTTAATTGATCCAACACTCGTATGCCAGCTAAAGCGTGAAAGAAAGAATCGAATAATTTATAGTGTACAGCGGGCGATGAAAAGAACGGTGCGATTCGTTTTCTTTTGGTTCTCTTAGAATATGCCGCCGTCCGTTCGTCTGCATTTCTTTTAAATTTTGCTTTTTATCCAGCATCCTTTTTTAGATGAATTTCCATGCTGTAAAAATGAACATGTTGAAAGGGTTGATAGAGGAATTGCAACCTTTTTCTGCGTGTCGTTTTTAATTTGTAATTCTAAGAAATGTATCCTTTTTCTTCTTATCCTTTCTTCTTATCCTTTCTTTCCAGTATCTTTTAGGAATTGATAAATATTTTGAGTAATTTTTCTTAAATAAGAATGCTAACTTAACTAAATTGGCGTTAAGATGCATAGTGTGACACCCTTCAATGCAAATTGTCAAATTTTACATGACAGAATGTAAACAAACACACCGAAGAAGAACAAGAAGAATGATTTTATTGCTGTCAAAATTAGAATTAGCCCGGAGACAAGATACAAATTGGAATGCAAACCCGAGCAACAAACTGGAAAGCAAACTTTTTTCTCAATCTCCATAAGAGCTAATGTAAATTTGACAATTGAAAATGTATCTTGAATCCTGTTGCTCTGATAATACTATAAAGTGAAGTATAGTTATATACTTCATTTGGGTTGTAATAAGAGTTTAAAACCGACCAATGAAGGGCACCTCATGTATTTTTACGAAATTACCTTAAGAAAAATCAATCTGATCACAAGAATCGATTATTATTATTATATGATATGATTTAATATAAGTTCTTATATTAAGAGGTAAAAAATGATTTTCATCGAATGCGCCCTAAATATTATCTAGATTAAAGTCGCCTAAAGCCAATTTAGACTAAATATATATGATGTAAATACTTCTAACGAGATTTTTAAACAAAGAAAAGTCTAAAGAACTAGCGAGAAGGAAATAAGCTTTACGGATAACAGCCTTGGAATAGGTTATATGAAAAAGCTTGGCAACATTAAGATGCAAATGATAAAGGAAACTCCATTCATGAATCCTATTTATATTTGCTTGCAGATTTCAAATATTGGATGAACTATTAATTTTCAGAAAACTCGTCAAGTCGTCCGCATAAAGAAGGAATTTGGCACGCAAAAAGCATATACACTTGCTTGATCATTAATGAACAATAAAAAGAAGAGGCCCTAAGACACTTCCTTGCGGAACCCCAGAGGATGCAACAAAAAAACTGAAATTGACATAATTAATGGAAACAAATCAGTATCTACTAGAACAAATTAAGTGAATCTACATTATAGACTAGCTTAACCTAGCTTATAGACACTTAACCCTTAGGCACATGAATGTGCGTAACCTTCTACCTGTTACACTTTCAAATTTCGGAAAGAAAATCATGTACTATCCTAACAATCCCTGTCATGTCCGTGATTGTGCCTAACAACTGACGGAGACATGTAAATATACCTGCGGTGGACTAGCTTAGCTAGCTAGCATCAAAATCCCTAATAATTACTACCTAGCTGTGAATAACATATGGTAAATAAAGTAAAAGTGATACCAAGAGCATCACAGAGTAAGGGAAACAAAACCAAAAAAAAGCGCAAGAAAAACATACAAAACAAAACAGCAAAACAAAAACGAGAAACATTAAACAAAAAAGCAACAAAAACTAGAGAACAAACTGAAATGAAAGCTTCCAGAGAGGAAACTAACATAACGGTCAGAAAATAGGCCTTTTTGCCCAACTACTCTACAGGCAACACCCAGAAACGATTTTCGTCCCTCGCCTGATAGGGACTCAGTGGGTTTCAGCGCATATATACATATCTAGTATGCGTACATCCACCCATATATGCACAGAAAATTTTGCCAAAAATGGCTAACATAGATTTAAAAACTTGCTATGTACAGAATACACAATTTATGCATACACAATACATACAACACGCATGTGTGGAATGCGTAGCACAATGTGCGACACATCTCACCATGCGTTGCAAAAAAAAAAATAAAAAATAACATTTGAAAATTCTAAAATTAGAAATATATAAATTATACAGTGATATATGTACATTAGGGTGGACCTTATTTTTCGACCATAACATTTTTACCACGCCGCCCTCTAAACTTGTGCTATTTCATGAAAAAGTAATTTGTAAAAAATTTCAGATCGGTTTGACATCGGGAAGACGTGGAATATCGACCACAAAGTTTTGAAATAGAAATAATTGCGTTTCTGTATTTATTTTATATCACAAAATAATAATGGTTACATCAAGATAACTTTTCCTTGCTGATTTTCAAAGCCAAATGTCCGCTTCTTAACATCCTTTTTAAATTAGGTTCCTACGTCAAACAGTTTTTGAGAAAATTAATTCCAAAGTTAAAATTTGGAATAAAAATTCCGAAAAAATTTTTGGTTTGATGTAGGAACATAATTTAAAAAGGATATTAAGAGGCCGATATTTGGCTCTCAAACCCAATAAGCGAAATTGATCCAGATATCGTTTCGGTTCGGTATCGTATCGGTTTTTAGCCGAGTTTTTAGAAAATGGCCCCTCCCGTCTAAACGGGGGGAAATGCACCCCCCCTCCCATACGATTTTTTTCTTGTCTTGACCCAACCTACATGCCCTAGCCTTTTGTCTCCTCTTATGCGAAACATCCTGTATAAATAAAGAAAAAAGGAAACTCACAATAAGATGCATAAAATTTAATATCTATAATTTAAAAAATGCAGGTATTAGTGAATTATTATGTTGAAAAACCTATACTGTATCACTAATATTATGCATATTCTTGAATATGAAGAACATTTAACCATTATTAAAAATGTTTGCTTCATTCCTTTTCGTTGATACAAATTTCGCATTTTTTGCACGTCTTTCTGTTATCCGATCAACTTCATATTTTACAGAAATTATTTCTGGACCCAAAGGAACAATTTTAGGGGGCGGCGTAAAAGAATGCTGCAAAAAATTTTCGCCCAGTACAGCTAAGGTCCACCCTAATGTACATACATGAAGTAAACTAAAAATCAACAAATTAAAATAAAAAAACCAGTAAGAAAGCTATAGAATCTTAGACACCCTATACCTAAAAGTTTTGAATAAAGTGGGGAAGTTAGGGAAGGGCGGGGGTGTAATCCTAACGTACATACATGAAGTAAAATAAAAATCAACAAATTAAAATAAAAAAACCAGTAAGAAAGCTATATTCGGCCTGGCCGAATCTTAGACACCCTATACCGAAAAGTTTTGAAAAAAGTGGTGAAGCTAGGGTAGGGCGGGGGTGGCGGTCCACTCTGGGCGGCACAATGTCGGGGGCGACAGTTGGAAATCAAGTATTGATTTATTGAATTCTAGGAATTTTTGGGGCTGCAAGTTGATTAACCGTCCCGGGCTCCATGAGACCTAGCTACGCCTCTGTATAAATAGTAGGCGTGGTCATTACCTTTTTCAAAACAAAATAACTAGCGTAGTTGTTTTATTATTGTGTTAAAATTTATACTTTATTTACGTGGTAATAAATTTGTTTTCATACTGCTATACCGTATAAATAGTGTAAAAGTGGGCGAACCGCACCCATTTTTGATGTAATAATGTTTTTTTGGAAAATAAGTTGTTATCTAAAGTTTTATTCAGGAAGTTTATATATTTAACAATATAACCATCTTTTGCCTGTGTAACCTAAAAGTGGGCGGATTACGCCCATATTTGGCATATTAACGGATAATGCTACTCTATACTCAGGAATGAAATTTTGTCACGAACGCTGATATCACATTTTTAATAAAAAATAGGCGTGGTCGTGGACCGATTTTGCCCATTTTCAATACCAACCTGCACATCACAAGAAACAATATATCTGCATTAAATTAAATAAATTAAATAAACTAAATAAATTTCATTAGGATATCTTTACCGGTTCTCCTGTGATCGTGATTTCAACAGACAGACGGACGGACATGGCTAAATTGACTCAGGAGGTCACGCTGATTAAGAATATATATACTTTTCTATACCTATCGTCTCTATTTCTATGCGTTACACATTTCGTGACAAAGTGAATATACCCTCAACCTTAAGGTGTAGGGTATAATAAGAAAATCATCCTTCGAGAGATAGCGACCTCACGCGACGAGAGTTAAACACATACTAACTCATATATGCATGGGTGATGCAGTTTTTAATACAGGGGTGGGTCGATGTCAAAACCGAAAAATGGCAAGTCAGAGGGAATTTACCGTAATTATTGGGATGGGGAGAGGTAAGGGGGACAAGGAAGGCAAAAAGTCTAATGAAAAAATGGAAGATAATAAAAAGGTAATTTTATTTAAATATATAGATAAGAAAATAATAAGTAAAAATAATTAAAAATTGAAGAAATTCCGAAATTAAAAAAAGGAGAAATATTCAATTTATTATTAAATTAATTAAAATTAAAAAATAAAAAAAATGCTATATTACAAAATTTTAAATTTTAAATTTAAAAATTAAATTCAATTTCAAAATTTAAACTAAAATTTTAATGGTTGAAAAGCCAACAATTAAAATTGAAAAAATTAAATTTAAAAATTAAGTCCAAAAAATAAAAATCAAATAAAAAATTAAATTTAAAAGACAAGGATTAAAAATTGAAATTAAAAACAGATATTTTGAACTTAAGTCTAAATTTACAATTTTTCTTATATATACACCATTGCAGGACTCTTCTATACGGTAGTCCTACGCTAAATAATCTAAATGCTAATAGATGACGTTAGGAACCCGGCCATCCACCAAAACACAAAAATTACACGATTTTTGCTGCGTTTTTGTTAAAAGGGACAGCATATCGTTGTATATCACTTGTTCTTATATCCCACCGAATTCTAGTAGGGATATTTATGACAAGCATTTGAGCTATGTCATGTATAAATAAGCTCTGCAATAAGGTCCTACAAACGGACCGCCTCATAGTTATCGGTGACTTTAATTTGCCTCATGTGATTTGGAAAAAGAGTGTGGACGACCCCGTGGTTCATTTACCTTCATCTGAAGGCCAAATTGATGCTAGTTTTTTGAACGGTTTATTGTCACATGGTCTACTCCAAGTTAAACATATACATACATAATATAAATAATCGCTGTTGAGACCAAATTTGGTGTATGACAAAAACAGTTTTGAGATATCTACCAATCTGCTCCTCTTGTCACACTGGAAGATAGTCACGATCCCAATCAGACTTACACAACACTTGCATAAAACATTCCAAGGCAGTAAAGGTGAATTTATAAGACAATTTTGCATTAGGAAAACTAATTGCAACTTTTAGCGATGGCATTCGAAATCTTGATTGGAAATCTATTTTATGTTTAGCCTCGAATCTGGATCTAGCATTGAGCACCTAGAATTCCTTACTTTCTGAGTCTTTCAATTCCTCAGTGCCTTAGCTATACGCTTCGGAAAGTTCATCCCCTACGTGGTTTACGAAAGATTTACGTTCATTAAGGAATTTAAAAACTAAATATCACAAACTGTATTGTAGAAATTCTATCACTGTAAATTTTCTGAACTACACTTCTACAAGATATACATAGATATCAACGTCTATGTTAACAGTCTTATAACAACTACTTAACTAGAGTTAAGTCATATCTGCGATCCAACTCTAAACTCTTCTGGAATTTTGTTAATGCTAAAAGAAAATGCGATGTTCCCGTCCTTTATGAAATTTGAAGAATTTGAGTCGGATGACACTTCAACTGTTTGCAATCTTTTCGCGGAATGCTTTAAATCTACTTATTCGAGCTCAGCATATACTTCAGCGGAATACCAGTACGATGGTTCTACGGGTTCGATTGCGCTACCATTAATAAATGAACAGATTGTCCTGAAACCTCTTAAGGACATCAAATGCTCTTATATACCTGGTTCAGATAATATTCCGTCATGTATATTTAAATTTTGTGCTTTGGATTTAGTAGTATCAATCATATTGCTTTTTGACTATTCGCTGCGCTCAGGATATTTTCGTGCTGCATGGAAGGCATCTTATATACTCCCTCTTCATAAAACGGGAAATAGGTGCGGCATAAATAACTATCGTGGTATTGCCAAGTTGAGTTTCACTGCCTAAACTTTTTGAGCAGATAATTTAACACCAAACTTCGAGTCTTGTTTACGTATCTATTTCACCGATACATCACGGATTCTGCAGTGGAAGATCAATTACAACTAATTTATTGGACTTTGTATCCAAAACTATTAACTACATTAATGTTTGAAGATGACGTAAAACTTTTCCTATCTTTTACAAATGAAAGTGATGCCCAGCTCTTACAAGTAGGGTCCTTAACGACTTGGTATAGAGTTAATTGCCTAAATCTAACAGTGAATAAGTGTAAACAAGCGTCATTTGCTCGTTCTGGTTCAATCTCCTTTGATTATTCCATTAATAGCTGTAAATTGGATGCAGGGTCAACTGTAGAAGATCTTGGGGTTCTTCTTGATCGGAAATTTCGCTTCCATGCTCATATAAACCGCATATCCAGCAGAGTCAGTAGTATATAAGGTTTCATAAAACGTTGGGCTAAAGAATTCAAAGATCCATATATGACCAAGATTTTGGTCATATCGTTCATGGTCATATCACAATCGTTCGATTCTGGAGTATGCCTAACCGTTGTGGAGTCCCAACTATACTTGCTATATTTCTTTAATTGAGTCGGTGCAAAAGACATTCTTACTCTTTTGTCTTCGTAATCTTCGCTGGGATCAGTCAATAAGATTTCCTTCTTAGTCCGACTCAAACTAATAAACTTACCCACCCTATCAAATGGGAGGAAAATGCTAAAAGCTATGTTTTTTCTCAACCTACTGTATGGTGTCACGGATTGTGAATCACTTTTGAACATCATCCAAATTAACATTTCTCGCCGGATATCAAATCAAAATTTAACTTCTTTCTTAAAAAAGAATATGTCTATTGAGACACGTAGAAAATATTTTGAGTCAATTCTTTTACTTCTTTGCTATATTGCTTACACCGAGAATTTAATAGAAGTTTGTAAAAGGTTTTGAATTCATTGCTTACATATTTCAAAGATCAATTCTATTATCTAAACTAAAATTTTCCAATTTTTATACTCCTTTTTTAATTTTCTAAATTTTGCTTGAATATAGTAGTAATTTTTTCTGTACAAACCAACAGATTTTGTATATTTTCCGCAGTTACTGCAACCGCTAAACTCTGAATTTGTTAAACTACTTTTTTGCATAGAACGGTGGTTCTACAAATTCGTAATCATCATCAAATTCTTCAAATTAACAACAGGAATTTCTCCATACTTTGATGGCGTTTTTTGTAGCTTTTCACGCGTTTTACTCGGCTGTTCAGAACCTTCTTGGAAATAACACTCGCAGGGTCCATTTTTTAAAGTGCTAACGAAAAATATATGTATATACATATAATATATATATGTATAAACAAATTGAAAAATGGAATTTATTTTCAATGTGAAAACTGATTCTTGACAAACTGTACATATACATACATATACATATACAGGGTGTTTCGCATAAGAGGGGACAGAAGATCAGGGCGTGTACGTTGGGTCGAGACAAGAAACAAATCTTATGGGTGGGGGGGGGGGTCAATTTCCCCACCTTTAGACGGGAGGGGCCATTTTATAAAAATCCGACTTAACATCGGAAAAGAAATATTAAAAAATAATGGTTAGTTGCAGATAACTTTTGCTTGCTGATTTTCAAAGCCAAATATCCGCTTCTTAATATCCTTTTTAAATTAGGTTCCTATGTCAAACAGTTTTTGAGAAAATAAGTGTCAAAGTGTTAAAATTTGGAAAAAAAATTCCGAAAAAAAATTTTTGGGCCCCATTTTTTTAAAAAATTACGGTATTAAGTATAAATTTTTTTCCAACCCAAAAATTCTCTAATCAATTCTAGAGAAAATGCTTCAAACCGGAAGGATCTATGTTTTGTAGTTTCCGAGAGCAGTATTTTTCATATTTTTGCACCAGTAATAAAACACAAGTAGCCAAAAAATTGGTATTTGAAAGGAAAGTATGCTTCGTAATTTTCACTTTTCTCGATATAAATATAAAGTACGATATAAATATATATGCACTTTAAGACAGAAAAGGGAGATTAAGTGGAGATTAACAAAATACTTTCTCACATTTTCCCTTCTACGTACAAACTGTGCACTTGTGTTGCTGTTCCACTCTGACTTGGTACTGGAACGTCCCCTCGACAAGGGCGAACTTTTATCGTTGGGTTTTGGGTCTTCTTTCCATCAGGTTATCCATAAACTCAACTCAACTTCCATAAACTATGGAAATTCTTGTGCTGCGCCGCGGAATGCGTTACTTATATGTAATGGGAACCTTATAGTCTGCCCGCCCATCGAAGCAAGAGTGTGGATGGTGGCCGCCATACGCCTCTGAGCACCCGGCCTTTCCTCCTGGATGAACCAATGTTGTCGTGGAAGAGGCCTCGTTAGACCGGTCTCTAAAGTAGAATTCCACAAACAGCAGCATATAAATCCCACAATCGTAGGCGTTGATTTGTTGTGGCATATCTGAGATCTTACATGCCTTATTTGTTGAGTCGATTATGACTGGACTGGCGGCGAATTGGTGCAGCCGACGATATTTACTTGATAAGAAACGAATGTTAAGGAATTTAGTACTAGGATGATTGATCCACCTTGACCCATGGCACTCTTCCTAGTCCGACCACTAGTAAAACGTACCAATGGAGACTTTCCTTTACTGGTATGACCAAGTAATCCTGGGTTAACCCATCCAGGAGCCTGGTTCAACTTAGAACCCTCCGTTGGTCGTACGCATTGCTGAATACAGTTACAGATACTCATTTATGTGTTTTTATGGGAGGTGTTAGGAACCTCATCCGGTCCAGCGATTTTTTTAGTAACTATTCTTTAACCTGCCACTAGGATTTTAGTTTCGGAGATTCTGGCCTCCTCCTTACAATAATTTAACAAGAGCCGTTCGATTCTTTCTTTATGCTGCGGGAATATGGACGACATTATACTCTGCAGTAGGTTTGGACATTTTTCTTTTACTGCTTGCTTTACTTTAAACATCACTATTTTGTATGCGACTACTGCCTGTAATTACGTGCATGATACGTAAAATTTTCGATCACTGCATCGAATTGTGGTTTGGAAAGTCTAGGTAGGTACAGCGTAGCAGTTGAAGACGTCTGTCTATCACTGCGTATACTTAACCTGGCTCAGGACTGCTTGCAAGTTTCTGCAAAGGGTAACGCCCACATGACCGTATTGCTGCTGTTTTTGTGGGGACTGCAGTCCATGAATTAGTGTCAGATATTTTGTATGGTGCTGAGATTAGGGCAGGGCCATGGCTGCGTGTAATTCGTGCACCATCTGATCAAAAAGTTTCCGCGCTGCTTCAACGTGATTTAAATTAATTTGCACAATTTTTATTTTGAAGTGCTGATATGTGCTTTCTTTCACCTACTCAGCGACAATTACCATCTATCAACCAACTATCGATGACAAAATTTTTTTAAAACTCACCCACCACTTATCCGCACTTAATTATTTTCGTAATATAGTATATAAAATGAAGTTATGTATGCACAAACATATGCATACATAGTCTTAAATGTATAACTAAATTAAATAATTACTTTTGAATTAAATAGTAAAATTTTAATATTATAAATGGTGGTTAAATTTTAAGGGCCGATGTTGACTTTGAATAAAACACAAATTATTTAGGAAATTATTGTCATTTCTTTTTATTATGAATGTTGGTATGATTCAATTATGTCTGGAATTGACATCGGCACCACGTGAGATAACACGGCCATTGAATTTGTCGCGCAAAAGAGCCATTGTTTCGTTTTAGCAGCGCATCGCAGATCTTAATTCTGTCTATCATGTTTTTGCTCAACTCATGAGGAACCCATATATCGCGCTTCTTTTGGTAGCCAGGCTTGTGTAGATTGGTTTGAAACACTTTTGTGGTCCATGCCTAGCTCCATACCAATATCGACACTGTTGATAATAAGTACTTATCTTGCTAGACTTTTTCAAGAATTTCATCAGCTTTTCCAGTGATTGGACAACTATAGTGTGAATAACATTTCATATTAAAATTACCAGAATGAAAGCGATCGAACCTATTCCGCGCCGCATATTCTGTTGAAGCACCTTTACCGTAGACAGTACGAATTTTTTCACAAGCATGCGCAGCGTTTTTCCCTTTGTCGTAATAATACTACAAAATATAGCGCAATTTTTCTCCATTTTCAAATGTAAACAACTTTCCAACCACTACACTAATTTTGTTGTTTACACACTGACAGTTACGAAGTTTCACCTTTCCAATAAGCGTTCAGTGGTATCGCTGTGATCATTGACCCCAGGTATCGGAAAAACGCAATGAAGTTTTTCCCATACCCAATACTTTTCCATTTACAATAGCATCTGGAAGATCTTGCCTTTGAGGAACACCTGAAGGCGCAGCGAACTCTTTAGATAGTCTGTTATTGAGACACCATTTAGATGCGATTGCTGAGATTCGACTGGGTCCAACGAAAAAGAGATCCGGAAAATGCAAATAATTTTAGTTTTAAAATAAGAAGCTTGTGATTTACTATATCAAATGCTTTACTGAAGTCTATTGTTATGGTCTGTATCCTTCGTCTAGAAGGATAACACATCAAACGTTATTTCCTAGATCCTTCGAGCAGAAGGATCTTGGACAATATTATGTTGTAGATTCCTCAACAAGAAAGGTCACGGACAGTGGTGGAAGAAAACGGTTTTTGTTGTTCGACACGAAGGACCACGGTTATTACCAGAGCAATATTTCTGACGTACAACATCCCCCCCATCCTTCGTGTAAGAAAAAATTATTATCTAGAAGATAACTTGTAGCATAACCTACAACTGCTGATGTTATTGCTTCACTTGTAGTTGCAGCGCATTTTTACTTTTGTCCAGCAACTTGATTGCTGTTACTTGCTACTTTACTTTTGTCCAGCGACTTGATTGCTCTAACTGTTTGTTGTTTTTGTAACGGGCTCTGCATCAAGGATGAGTAGGCGATGAATAGATTGTTCGGGCGAACCTGTGATTGCATTAGTGTTTCCACTACATCAGTCACTGCGAATTCGTTATGCTGTCTCATACGCGATAACGCGTGGCGGCCTTCGCTGTAATGTAGATTAGTAACAAAGGCAGCTGGCAATTCACTCGCAGGACTAACTGCAGGTATGCCGTAAGTGGATATGCAGCTATGCTCTCATGTATCATGATTAACTAAAATTGTCTGTTGTTGCTGGTAATGATTGTCTACTACTTTACTACTACTACTGTTGTTGTGGTGTTTTCAAAGGGTACATCGGGATGACTGTCCGGTTCTCTTCATGCTGGGTTCTTCTCATATTTTTTATATTTTATTTAAAATATATTTGTTGCCGAAGACAGTTTCTGGCAAAATACCTTAAATAATAATAATAATATTGTAATACCATGGAAAGATAATCCAGCGGAAACAAGTCAAATCAAATCAAATTAAGTAATATTAATGTAATAATTTTAATTTAATTGTTCACTGTAGTTGTTGTAATATTAATGTAATAATTTCAGTTTGATTGTATTGCTTTTGTATTAAATTTATTTTTACTGGTTCACTGTAGATCCCTCTCTCTTGTTTTTATACCCTACACACGAAGTGAATAGGATATATTCACTTACTGCTTCCGTTTGTAACGCATTGAAGGAGGCGTGACAGGTATAGAAAAGTATATACAGGGTGTTTCGCATAAGGGTGTTCAAAAGACTAGGGCGTATAGGATGGGTCGAGACAAGAAAAAAATCGTATGGGAGGGGGGGGGTCAATTTCCCACCGTTTAGGCGGGAGGGAACATTTTATAAAAATCCGACTTAACACCGAAAAAAATAATATTAAAGAATAATGGTTAGACCTAGATAACTTTTGCTTGCTGATTTTCAAAGCGAAATATCCGCTTCTTAATATCCTTTTTAAATTAGGTTCCTATGTCAAGCAGTTTTTGAGAAATTTAATGACAAAGTTAAAATTTGGAAAAATAAATTTTTGGTCGCAATTTTTTTTTTAAATTACGGTATTAAGTATAAATTTTTTTCCGACCATAAAATTCTCTAATCAATTCTAGCGAGAATGCTTTAAACCGGAAGGATTTATGACTTGTAGTTTTTGAGAAAATTGAATGTTTCCAAGTATACTTTTTTCCCCAGAAAAGCCTTGGTACCTGATTGGCACCGTCTTTTTGTACCTAATTAGTATTAGTGCACCTGAGTGCAAAGTACCACTGGGTTAACCCTATTTTTGCAGGTTTTTTAAAACATGCAATTAGGTAAAACTGATGCAACCTTGCCTTTTCTAAGAATTTTTAAACCGTTTTTTACCGTTTAAGTGCCTACCTCATAAGGTCAGGTAGGGCGCGATAACGTCATTGACTGTTTAAAAAACGTATAAATTTCAAGGAAGTTATATTCAAATGTCATTCTCAATTTGACAACAAATTTTCACAACCTGCATTACTGGAGTAACGTCAATCCGCACCTAAAAAAACAAACGAAATATCAGCATCGCTTCAGCTGCAATGTTTGGCTGGGTATTGTTGGGAGAACCATGATTGGACCACGGTTTCTGAATGCCGTAATGAATGGAGAGACCTACTTAGAGTTTATTACAAATCTCTTGCCGGATTTGTTGGACCAAGTGCCATTGGCTATAAGGAACACCTTTGTCTACCAGCAGGATGGAGCTCCAGCGCATTACAGCAGGACAGTGAGAAGCTGGCTCAATCAACATTTCAGCAACCGTTGGATCGGGAGAAGAGGTCCCACGGAATGGCCGCCTAGATCGCCGGACCTAACTCCATTAGATTTTTATGCGTGGGGATTCATGAAGGATTATGTATACAGAGTTGAAATAACATCTGTAGAACAACTTAAGCAACGCATTGAAGAAGCCAGCATGAAATTACAAGAAAATTTGCAAAACATTGATTTATGTACAGCTATACGAAGACGATATAACTTATGTGTTTTGCAAAATGGTGATCATATTGAGAACTTTTTATAATAGCAATAATTTAACATAAATAAATAAAAACAGTTAAACACAATATTTTAACACGTTGTTTATTCATTAAAATAAAAACGCAAGCAGGTGCAAAAAAGTCGAAAAAGGGTTTTCTGGGGAAAAAAGTATACTTGGAAATATTAAATTTTCTCAAAAACTACAAGTCATAAAACCTTCCGGTTTAAAGCATTCTCGCTAGAATTGATTAGAGAATTTATGGTCGGAAAAAAATTTATACTTAATACCGTAATTTAAAAAAAAAATTGCGACCAAAAATTTTTTTTCGGATTTTTTTTTCCAAATTTGAACTTTGTCATTAAATTTCTCAAAAACTGCTTGACATAGGAACCTAATTTAAAAAGGATATTAAGAAGCGGATATTTCGCTTTGGGTCGAGACAAGAAAAAAATCGTGCGGGAGGGGGAGGTCCATTTCCCCCCGTTTAGACGGGAGGGGCCATTTTATAAAAATCCGACTTAACATCGAAAAAAATAATATTAAAAAATAATGGATAGACCTATCTAACTTTTGCTTCAAAGCCAAATATCGGCTTCTTAATATCCTTTTTAATATCCTCCCGAAATTGACCTCCCCCTCCCATACGATTTTTTTCTTGTCTCGACCCAACCTACACGTCCTAGTCTTCTGTCCCGTCTTATGCGGAACACCCTGTATATTGCCGCTATACATATTTATACAGGGTGTTTTGCATAAGAGGGGACAGAAGACTAGGACGTGTAGGTTGGGTCGAGACAAGAATAAAATCGTATGGAAGGGTGGTCAATTTCCCCCCGTTTAGACGGGAGGGGCCAATTTTTTTGGCCCCGCAATTTTTTTTAAAAATTACGGTATTAAATATAGTTTTTTTTCCGACCTTAAAATTTTCTATTAAATTCTAGAGAGAATGCTTCAAACCGGAGGGATCTATGTTTTGTAGTTTCCGAGAAAAGTGAAAATTAGCAAGCAAGTGGTCATCTATATCCCTGAAACTGCTGAATTGGAAGGCCGGAGCGCGACCCGGTACTGGGGGTCCGCTGACGCAAAAATAAACGCATGCCTCGAACTTGAGGGTACCCACTGTCCCGTCTTTTTAATAACTGTTGAATCACTCACTAAGAAGAAGTCAATTAAAGAGAAAGAATCATGTTGAACGCTAAAATGGATTGGTTGACTGAAGTCTGCTAAGATGCGCAGATTGAAAAACTGTGCGAGTTTAACCACATTGTATTTAGTATTTTGATTTAGCAGACTGAGATTAAAATCCCCCATAATCAAATGGTCTCGTACCTAGATGTGACTTCTGATCATCAATGCTATGGTGTTGTTCGGACCTCGCGACTACCTTAATTGTCTTAAACACAATCAGGGACGCAAGGCGCAGATTCAAGGTAGCGATGCAAGAAATGGCTCGGATTTAAACCAAGTCATTTTCGGGAAGCAGAAGTATCAAATGTCAAATATTTGACTGTAGAGAACAATAGATTCATTCTAACCAAAATTCTCGAAGTTTATTCGAAGTTTTTTTATTTTTATGTATATTAAAATTATTTAAAATACATTTAAATAATATATTATATGGAATAATAATAAAAAAAGCAACAGAAAAACACTCAGATAATTTTATAGCAACTGAAATAGAAAAAAGAATGAAATGTAAACAAACACATACAAATAAGAAGAACAAGAACGCTTTTGCATCCGTCAAAATTAGAATTAGCTCGAATGCGAGATGCGTAATTTCGCAGCTAAGTAGGGAAGCAAAATGGAAAGCAAACTTTTTTCTCGATCTCCATAAGAGCCCGTGTAATTTTGACAGTTAAAAACTGAATCTGCGCCTTTTGTCCCTGATTGTGTTTAAGCCAAATCTGTTTAATCGTCGCAACATACATCGCAACACTACACAACACTGCTTCCCGTACGATAATTTCTGACTAATTTGTACCCTGAAATCATTCCAAGTTCATCAGCCATCTCAGGCCAGGTTTCCGACTCCCCAACAACAGGCAATAACCGCCCGACCAGAATGCTCTTCACGTCATCCAACTTGTCAGTTCGCGAATGCGCATAAAGACTCTGCGCATTGAAATGCCCAAAGCACAGCCAGCTTCCACAGCCTTGCAAAGCCGTACTTAGTACTGAGTTGCCACCGACCGCCTGTTCTTCCGCCCTAAAAGACAAGATCAAGTAGTCGAACGGGTCGAACTGCGCAGCGATGCCGCGGTTTCGTCACACAGACTAAACTCAAACTGGGAAATGCACAATAAGAAAATGAATAATTATTCCTATAAAATAAAATTAATTCAGTTATATCAAGATTTAAACAATAGTTGAACTCTAATTTCATCACATTAATCATATAAAATAAAATTAATTCAGTTAAACAAAGATTTAAACCCTATTTGAACTCTAATTTGATCATATTAATCATAAGGGATTTATAATACTCCCTGTTGAGTTTCTCAAGATTGATAATTCCTACAAGCACATGAACTTGTAGGAATTGGCAGAGATAACTAGGTTTGGAACAAGCACTTAAACTTGTCCCAAATTGTTGTATTGTTTGACTCCTTGAACGTCGTTTGTTTTTGGGTTAAAAGGTCACTTCAAGAACTTAAACTTGAAGGGACAATCTTCCGATGGAGAATTCACTTGAGCACTGGAAATTGTGTTTCAAAGTTATCAGATCACGCTACAGAGAGTGTAGTTCATGATCCTCAGACTGATATTTCTTCTGGTACTGGATGGGTATTGTGTCCGTTATTTCTTCTGGGGGAGAATTGAGGTGAATGACGTTGAGTGGAGATTCATAGGAGACGTGCTTCTCTGTTTTCAACTGGTGATAACCTTGGATGGTTAAATACGGCAATCTGATTGTGCAGCCTGATTGTGTCAGGATACCCACATGCTTCAGGGTGATATAGGTATGGTTTCCCTTGCAGACTGCGTTCAACACGACTTCTTGAGATAGGACAAATATGCATCGATTCGGATCATGCAGCTGTATCCAAAGTGGTCCGGGACCAGCATCGTGGACACCACATGACGAGGGTGATCTTGTCTTGGGTGGAGAACACTTATTTTGCACTCACCGAGAGGTGAAGCTTTCTGGGAGACTGGACGAAGCTGATGACAAAGATAACTGTGGTGGTCGTACTTGATGCAAGTTTGTTGCTCCGACTCTGTGATTGGAACGTATTGATCCCAATGTAGGTTGATGACTAGAAAGTCAAATGCTGCTGTTATCATGGTGAAGGTGTCGTTTGACTGCCACGGAATTGGGGTTAGTTTGATCATTTCAAAAGTTTTTGTGGCGATTAATGGTAGAATTATCTTAAAGATGAAGTATTTTTCGGTGATTCTTCCCTCTATTGTCATGAGCGTGTAAAGTTTTAGTAAGTCGTTGAGTGGCACTGGCAGCCTTAGTGTTGTGGGGAGATTGATTTTGATTTTTATGACTTCTATTTTTAACTGCTCTGGAGAAATGATCAATGGATTAATAACTCCGTGATGGGTGTCTGTAAGAATATAGATTAGAGTATCTTGAATGGGTCTGACATTCATCAATGCTAAATTAGCTTGTGGCTTCCATTTGTGTTAACGCAGGTTTGTGGGAATTTATTGTTTATTGAGAGAGTTCACAGTACAATAAGAATTTAATTCTTTTACAGCACTAAGTATAAAAATATTTAGCATTAAGTACAAAGTATAAATTATAAAACGAGCTTAAAGCTAGAAGAGTAAGGAGAAAAAGTATCAGAGAAGTTAGAAGATACAAAATGTTTTAGAATTTAAATAGTAGAGAAATGAGAAATAACAGTTCTTATGAAGATCTCCCGGCTAGTCACATCTTTAATACATCATGACAGCGAGTTCCATAATCTAACAGCATTGACGAAAAAAAGATTTGATGTACGCAAGGAGCCAGATCAAGGTACAATTAAAATACGACTACGTTGCGATTGTGCGAATTGTAATTTTGTGAATAAATATCGAGGAGTTTTAGTCAGGATTAACTTATGAAGGAAAATGCAGTTGCGAGCATTTAGATAATTAATAAGATCACAACCTAGCAAGGACCTCCTAAAACTAGATATATATTAGGTGTACAAATAAGTTTCCTCGGTTTTTTATAAAAAGTTAGGAATTTATTGTGAAGGAACAGTACATTACGTTTTATTCAAAGTATTTTCCATCATTTGCCACTACTTTTCCCCATCTTTCTGGCAACATTCGGATACCCCGTCGAAAAAACTCTTCATCTTTTGACGCTATCCACAAATCTACCCAATTTTTGGTGTCTTCATATGATGTGAAGCGCTGCTCAGACAAACCATGTGCCATCGACCGGAACAGGTAATAATCAGAAGGGGCTACGTCTGGTGAATACGGCGGGTGGGGTAAAACTTCCCAGTTGAGTGTTTCCAAGTATGTTTTTACCGGCGCCGCAACATGTGGACGAGCATTATCGTGTAAAAGAATAATTTTGTCGTGTCTGGAGTAGTAATGGGCGCGTTTTTCCTTAAGTGCCCGACTCAATCGCATCAATTGTGTTCGGTAGAGAGCTCCAGTAATGGTTTCGCTTGGTTTGAGCAATTCATAATACACGACACCAAGCTGATCCCACCCAATTCACAGCATGAGTTTCGAGCCATGAATTACCACTTTTGAAGCGCTGAAACCATTCACGACACGTTCTTCCACTAATAGAGGCCTCACCATAAGTGTCTGCAATCACTCGATGCCTCAGCTGCAGATTTTTTCAAATTAAAGAAGTAAATCAAAAGTTCCCGCAAATGATGCTTATTCGGCACAAAACTTGACATTTTTGCGGGAAAAAAATTACGTGATGCTGATACGGAATCACTAGTACTTTAAGGTTATGGTGTTGCCGGGTGACGAAACTTGGGATATTACGTTTTACATCTGACTATTTCTACATAACCTTCTGGTGGGGGAATCTTTTGACAAACCGCGGAAACTTATTTGTACACCTAATAGTATGGTCAAATTTACTCAAGCCATATACATATCGAGTAGTATAGTTATAAGCTAGTAGTAGTTTTAATTGGGAAGAAGAGTCCAGTCTACTGTGCACCACATCCGCATATGGTATTATAGGCAATACAAGCTGCAAAACCAACATGCGTCTCACACTGACTGGTGTGCAATAAGCCGATACTCTAAGGTTGCGTAAAATGTAATAAATTTTCCTAACTATCATGTTGATATGATCTGCACATGTTTCCAAGATTCTTAATGTTGGTAACAACTTTTAACTAACTATTGCCTATAAGGACCTGCGGGAGATTGAGGTTTGTGGTTTTAATTTTAGTAATTGGTAAAATATAAGATTTGGCAGCATTCAGTTGAAGTCTATTAGCAATAGCCCCCTGGTAAATGTTACTCAAATACTCATTCATTGCACCACACAGTTGCAAGACATGGTCCTTGTGGCTGGACATATATACTTGGATGTCATCAGCATACACATGTAGTGATACATGTTTGCATACACTAAATATATCATTTAGGAAAATTGAGAACAGTGGGGGACCAAGGATGGATGTTAGCTGAGAAAACCTACCGCAAGCCTTAACTCTCTGATACCTGTTGGATAAGTAGGACATCACAATCCTTTGAGCATTATCACTAAAACCAAAGAATCACTCTAACTTTGAGCACAATAACACGTGGTTTACCTTATCAAATGCTTTGGAAGAATCAAGTCGCCGAGTAAGGATATTGCTCCCGAATCATAGGCAGTCGTCAAGAATCTTAAGAATAGCAGTAGTGCAACTGTGGCCTGAGCGAAAACCCGGTTGAAAAGGCGAAAGAAGATTGTTATATGCAGTTGTCCCCACAAAATCACACAGAAAAAGGTTGTGTAATGAAATATCAACTATTTGAGTGTTAAGAATTAAATACAATTTTTGCTCGAGTAAATAAAATGTTTGAATTCAAAGTGGTAACGACCGCGATGCAATCATGGTCTTGACAGAATCTTCTTTATTAGTCAAATAAGATAAACTGGGTAACGCACACCATCAATTAAAAAGAAAAAAATCTCATCTGCGCCATCTATAGTTCCATAGCGAAGTAAAGTTTTTACATCATCGCCATCTATTTATCATATAATGAGAAGAGCAATTCGATTAGAATCCCTAATCCTAGTCGAGAGTACGATTAGGAAATTTGTATGGAAACTGGTATAATCCAAAGATTAAATCCGAATATTTGAATAAACATTAACTTTTCATATACTTTAGATAAAGCCGACATGATGCTAACTGGTCTATATTCATTGATTTCAGATGGTCTATTTATTTTTGGAATTGGTTGAAAAATAGAGATTTTCCACAAATCGGGGAATGATGAGGAAGTAAAACAGAAATTTATTATGTGTGTCAATGTTTTTATTATGAGTGGCAAAATAAGTTTTATGAATCTTATAGAATACCATCTTCACCAATTGAATTGGATTTAACATTCATGACACATTTGCAAACATTCTATTCACTAACAGTCATAAAATGAAAAGATTGTGGCATGCAGGCAGATGGAAACCTAAGATAGCAGAGACTAACAGGCGAATTATCAAGTGATTGAGCATAATAGTTATTAAGAGTATCAGGATCAAACTTACAGTCTACCTCATACTTAGATCTTACTCCTAACTTCTTAATATTATTCCAGAGATCTTTAGTAGGTAAGTCTGGGTTTACATTGCTTCTCTCTCCGATAAATAGCTGCACCTCTTAAAATAGAATTTCTATCTTGCCGGCAACCGAATTTCATTATTATAGGTGCAGAATCAGACTTATTACTTAATGCCACCATATTAGGACGAAAATTACTTTTAATTACAGGAGGCTTACATCCAATTGGTTAAACATCCAAACATAATTGGTTAAAAATATTGGAGAGATTTTCACCCTCTCGCCTAGGAACACGTCGTAATACTGCAGCGGAACAAATTTGACCATTTTCAAGAGTAGACAATCTACTTTCCATCTATTCCAAGTATTCAGAATTGAGAGAAAGAGCATTAGTCCTATCATTTACAGCATTATTTAAAGAAATACACTGCTCTTTCAGTTCCTTGTGTTCGCATTCCATTAAAACCACTTTTGATTTACACTCGGCAGTTTCTTTCTCCACTGAGCGGTAGTTCTCAATTGTATTTAAAAACATACTACTGAAGCTATCCAGTTTTTCTCCCTATTCTTTCGTAACAGTTTCCATTTGTGTTTGTCATTCACCTCTGAGAGTAGACAATTCACTTCTTATGTTGTCCATTAAAAGAGAGCAATGTTTCGTGAGACGTTCTTCAATACCTTGAACGGAAATAATGCTTAGGCCACCACCGTTAGGCGAAACTGAGTGCTTTGGCGTGGTGAGTCCAGCTTTAATATCAGATTTCGACCGTGTGCTCATTTTATTAATTTTTAAAAAACAGCAATTAAAAAAATGTATGCGGAAATAAATATCCAACACCGAATAAACTTTTAATAGTGTTTTTAGAGCACAACCAATCAATTAAACCACACAAAGCAAAACGGATCAGAAAACATGTACGAATTCGACCAGATCACAACGACTTGATAAACAGTTCAAAAACACGTCTATCCTCTACACAATCTAATCACTTAAATTTTATTTCTGATCTGATTATATCTGATGATTTGTGATCTCAACTTCTTTTCAATATGTATGCATATAAAGTATATGATTAAATTCCAATCGCTGGTAATGAGTCCTGTAGACCAGAGATTTTCATAGTAGATACTGGGAGGTGTTTCAATGGGTTGAATATTTATCGATGAAGCATATGTAACTGGTAAAAGGAGACATAGCAAAAGGGTAAGTATGGTGGATCTCTTAGTGCGTTTGGCCTCTTTTGTGGTGGTAGAAGCGTCGTTATCACTTCTGCCGTGTTGACTTGATGACTGTGTCTTTCGTTTAGATGTGCAAGGTGTGTTATCGCGAGGAGTAGGTAGGTCTTCTGTTTTGGTGGTGCTTGGTGCTGACGCATTATCGTCGATTGGTAATGGAGCCAGCCGATGAATTGCTCTTTTTATGATACCATTTTTTGTTTTTATATCTAAAAAATAAATGCTGCTACGCGAACAGCATTATCAGGACCCGTGTATACCTTGACGACTCTTCCAAGTGGCCATGTAAGAGGTGGTATCCCGTCTTCCTTGATGATAACCATGGTTCCAGGTGTGACGTTTCGACACCATTCTTTCCATTTGTTTCTCGATTGCAATTCAGTCAACTACTCCGTCGACCATCGACGCCAAAATTAATGTTTCAGATGTGACACTAACTTCCATCTTGTCAGAAGAGATGACTTTGTGGCATCTGTTTTTGCGATCAGCGCTTCACCGATGAGAAAATGTTCTGGTGTTAGACAACTCAGATCATTTGGATCGTCTAAAACTGGGGTCAGTGGTCTCGAGTTCAGGATGACTTCAATTTCTATCATAAGAGTCTCTAATTCTTGGTAGTTTAATGCAGCCTTGCCTGAGCTTCTCATGAATAAATGTGTGGCATTCTTGAGTTCGGCTTCCCACAGCCCTCCGAAGTGCGGCGCCCTTGGAGGAATAAAATGAAATTGTACTCCCTTGTTGCTGCAAGCACTCGTTATCTGCGATTGTCCTTTGTAGAGTAAATGCTATCATGCAGCTCATCTAGTTTGTTTCTTGCTCCAAAAAAATTGATCGCATTGTCACAGTATAGATTGCTGCAGTGACCTTTGTGCCCTATAAACCGCTATAAACATCCCAAAAATGTCTCGGTTGTCAGGACACTTGCCAGTTCCAGATGGACCGCCTTGGTGATGAAGCAGCAAAATAGGGCCACGTACGCCTTTTGTGGCCTTTTCCAACGGAGCTTAAAGTGGATCCAGAACGGTCCTGCGAAGTCCACTCCTGAATTTATAAAAGGTCGTGCTGAAAGAGTTCTTGAAGCTGAAAGACCTCCCATCACTTGCTCGTAGAGTTGAGGTCTTGCTCGTGTACACAGAGCTACACCACTGACCTTGCCATTGTTTTTGCTTTGATTGGCCAAAATCGTTGACGTAGTTGAGCCACAAGTGTCTGTGCGCCGCAATGAAGATGCTTTTCGTAGAACCATTTCATTAGAAGTTTGGTCAACGGATCGTTGCAGGGAAGAATTATTGGGTGCTTTGCATCGTACGGAATGGCTGAAGAATCCAGACTGCCTACCACGCGAAGAAGACCTTCATCATCTAAGAATGGATTGACGCTGGAAAGTTGATTATTTCTACTGATTTAATTTCTTCATTGAAGTCCGAACGTTGCATGATGCGGATAATCGTTGACAGCGCTTTTCTTACCTCTTGAGGTGTAGGAATAATGTTGCTTGTTCAGATTTTGGAATTTTAGCATGTCTGAGAAAGCGCAGAACGTATGATACGATGTGTAACAAGACTGGAAATGAACTCTTGTGGTTGATCTTGTAAGGAATTTCGTCGTCAACCTCGGATGTTGCATGTAGAGCTACGACTTTTAGCTTTCTTTCCTGGTCTGTATCCTGGATTGTTGTCATACTGTGCTCTGGCAACCATGTGGATGTTTTTTTATGTAAGAAGATCGGTCCAAAAAACCACAAGGTGCATGTTTCAAACTGTTGTGTTAACATTCCTCGTGAGATCAAATAAGCAGAGTTGTCTTCTGATTTAACATGACGCCATTGTTCAGACAGGATTAATCGTTGTATTGTAGCGACTCTGTTCGCTACGAAAGTGTGAAATGATGACGATGCAGCATTGATCCAGGACAAAACAATTTCGGAGTCCGTCCACAGAAAAACCGGTACACGTTCTGTACTTAAATCGGTTTCTATCGGATGTACCAATTGTGCAGATAAGACGGCTGCGCATAGCTCCAGCCTTGGCGAGGTTTGTTGTTTCATGGGTGCCACTCGAGACTTGGAGCAGAGCAGCCGTACCACAATCACTCCATCTGCATTAATGAATCTCACATAGACTGTTTTTTTTGACGCGTCAGCGAAACCGTGAAGTTGAACAGACGGTCTTGGATTATTTGGGAACACATGTCGATTGAGTTTTGTGTTGTTGAGGTCCTGCAGGATATCCCTATACGATATCCACTTCCACTTAATGCGTAAAGCTGAGGAAGCTTGTCGTCCCTGGCAACCTTAATATGGCATAGCTCTTGGATAAATATTTTCGCAATCACCACAATGGAAGACAGAAACCCCAATGGATCAACTATTCTGGCAACATCTGATGACGTCGGGGTCACCTAATGTTGAGTTTATCATGATTGATAATTCCTACAAGCACATGAACTCGTAGAAATTTGCAGAGATAACTAGGTTTGGAACAAGCACTTGGACTTGTCCCAAATTGTTGTGTTGTTTGACTCCTTGAACGTCCTTTGTTTTTCGGTTAAAAGGTCACTTCAAGGACTTAAACTTGAAGGGACAATCTTCCGCCGGAGGATTCACTTGAGCGCTGGAAGGAAAAAGAATAACACCTTCTGTTTTCACTGTTGCTGAGGAACAATACCTTTTTATTGATTGACTAGATTATTTTATACAGGTTAAGAAGAAGATAAAAGTTAATAATAGAAATTCCGTTGGTGTGTCAGTTCTGCTGGCAGACGCTCCCACGATGACACCGGAGTTCTAGCTGCCGATAATGCTGACCGCTGTGGCTGCGTTATTGCCGTGGCTGCGTTATCGCCGTGGCTGCGTTATCGCCGTGGCTGCGTCTCAGCTGCGTTGCCTGACTTCTCACGGCGGTATCTGAGCTCTGCAGCGGTTACGGCGCTGTTATCGCTGACTGCGTCTCAGCTGCGATATCGCCGTGACTGCGTCTCAGCTGCGCTGCCTGACTTCTCACGGTGATATGTGAGTTCTGCTCGGATAGGCAGCGAAGGCGCGGCGTCTGCAGCAGTTTGACGCTCAGGAATGTCGGAACCATATAGAAAAAAAAATTAAGTTTAGAAGTTGAAACGATGTTCTTGAACACTCCCAAAAAAGAAAAACATAAATAGGTAGAAAAGAAAAAGCGTTGAGCCTGACATTATACTAACTAGCAGGACATAACTACGTTAAAAATTGAGCTAATAGCTAGCAAGCGAAGCGTGAACACAACTAGTTAATTTCAGCTTGTACCAATTGTAAACTCAATTCAATGCTTCAAAAATTCCTTTGATAATGCTCATGTCACATAATAATACTTCATAAATACTTCAATAATTAAGGATAAAAAGGCGCGAAAAAGGAAGAGTATAACTTAACTAACGTAAGTCCAACTCCAGCACAGGAGTCTAGTCCTACTGTAGCATGGCGTTCAACTCCTCGATGCTGTTTACCATTCACATCGCCGTTTCTTAGTACCAATACACACCCACGTTTAATATAAGCCTTGGCCAGCCGCGCTTCTCCTTAACTCCTAACTCCTTAGAATGATGCAGCAGCGGAAGTGTGAATAACATGATGTTCTCATTAATGTACGAGGGCGGTCCCATGAGTACTTAGCGTCACCACCCGATGGTCGCCACGATCGCAAGAGAAATTTACTACCGTGTAGTACGTTGTTGTAGAAAGCTACTGTCAAAATTTCAACGTGTGGAAGCGGGTGTGTCCCCGTATTTTAGAAAGTATTTTGGCTTTCGACTCCACCAGATGCAAATCCGATGGACTATGCCAGTATGGATACGCTAAAGAAAGCCATTGTACGGGAATGGGCCAAAAAACCGCGAGATCATATTCGTGCAGCATGCAACTCATTTGCAATCATCAGACAAAAGGTGGCCACATCGAGCTAAAGTGAATGGATTCTAATAAAAAAATATGGTCGTCTGAATAGGTAACAGTTCAATCGCCTAACCCAGTACTTGTCACTCGCCAGTGTTGCCAATTCTTTTTAAAACTATTTGTTAAGTTTGAGTTTATTTAAGTTTTTACTTAACTAAATTAACTATTAAATTAACTAACTTAGTTAATTTGGCATAAATGCAGAATAGCTGCAAAGCTCAGATTTTGTTCATCTTTTTTTTACCGTTAGATGGGGCCATCAGGAACGGAAGTGGCTGATTTTTATCGGGGGCTGGTCAGCCATCTTGGATTTAAGACCGTTCGAAGGACAAATAAATGGTTTAATAAAAGTCACTTATCTCATAAACTAAGAGTAATGGAACTAACGAAGTACTGTTGGAAAGGTATTTTTAATACCTTTCATTTATGTAATACACATTTTTCTCCATAACATGGCTGTGAAGGAGTTATATTGATTTTTAGAAAAATGTGACAAGTTGACCTTGAAACAACAATTTATTTCTTCCAAACGGACACATTAAGGTATAAAACAAATTACAGTTATGGAAAGCTTGTTATTTTACTTTTAAAATGGTATATAATATGTTATACTTACTATTGTATTGCATTACTTTAGCTTTAGCACAAAAAGTGCTTTAGCACTTTTCTGTAAGCACAAAAAGAATTTAAACCCAAAATTTTGTTGCTGATATTTCTCGTTTGCATACGAAGACGATCTGTTTGATTCAGTGAGAAGGGGAGGTGTTGTTGCTATTTATAGACAAGCAGTCAATTTGAATTTTGTATTATACTAAGCACATTTCTGTAAGCACAAAAAGAATTTAAACCCAAAATTTTGTTGCTGAGATTTCTCGTTTGCATACGAAGACGATCTGTTTGATTCAGTGAGAAGGGGAGGTGTTGTTGCTATTTATAGACAAGCAGTCAATTTGAATTTTGTATTATACTAAAAAATTTTGTAATAAAATATAATTAATTATTGGTCGAAAGTTCGACCACGGCTGACACTAGTATTCAATTGAACGCCAATATAAATATTAGGCGTTCAATTGAAATATTTGTTGTTTTGAGAATAAGCGAAATCTACCACTTATTATAATAAGATTATCTCCAGTATATACAGGGTGTTTCGCATAAGAGGGACGAAAGACTAGGGCATGTACATAATATTTAATATTGTTTTTTTCTGATATTAAGTCGGATTTTTATAAAATGGCCCCTGCCGTCTAAACGGTGGGAAATTGACCCCCCATACGATTTTTTTCTTGTCTCGACCCGCCCTAGACTTTTGTCTCCTCTTATGCCAAACAACCTGTATACAGATATAGACTAACATGCAGGAGATCGGTTTAAGCTCTAAAATTAAGTATGTATAATAAAGATAATTAAAAGATCATGAATTTTAACAAATATGTATCGTACCTTAAAACTTTAGCATGGTATTCATAGGATATTACACCTTTCATTTTACTAAATTTCTAGGTGCACCAATGAATAAAACTAAACTGGAAAACGTTCGTCGTCAGGCATATAAAATTCAAGAAACATCTCTATCATCTGAAAGATTTTAAAATTGTTATTTACAGTACGATTATTTCCATGTATGTATTTCCTGCTATTATCAGTTATTGTTAAGTGGCCTTTTAAAATTTTTTGTTGTCCATCAAAAACTATTAAAAAATATAAAAAACAAAACATCATATTAAATTTGTCTATATATTTCTTATTTTCATTAGATGACTACGACATAAATGGGTTATGCTGAAATACTGATGCTGATGGTCCCACCATTTCATTCATAGCTTGAAATATGGTTTTTCATATAATTTTGTTCTATTATTATTTATATTCATTATTATATTCATATTATATTTCATATATGTGCAATTTAGACCGATTTAAAAAAAAGGAAAGTAATTTAATCGAGTTTTGGCACACACTTGTGTGCCTTGCGATATATTTATTTAAAAAAATAACAATAACAATAAATAATACAAAAAATTTGGTCACTATACATTTTCATCTATATAACCGCCTTTTGACTTAATAACTGCATTACATAATCTCGCCAATTTTACCAATGTTTCAGGCCTGATCTCGTCCCAAGATTGAAATAATTCTTCCAGAAGTCTTTCTTAATCGTAGGACTTAGAGCTTTAGCCTTTCTGTCCAGCTCGTCTCACAAAAGCTCGATGGGAGATAAATCCGGTGATTGGTGGCCACACTATGCGTTTCAAGATATTCTTGCCTTCCAGATATTGTAAAAATGATCTGCACAAACGTGAAGAGTGCTTCGGATCATTATCTTCTTGAAAAGGGAATCCTTCACCTATAATTCTAATTCCTGAAGTCACAGGATCTTTGCAGGCCGAAGATGCTTTGTGTGTCTTCGCCCATTCTAATCGCTTTTTCTTATTTGCAGACCGAAGTAAAGGCTTCCTTGCTGATATTATTCCTGACAAACCAGCTTCCTTTAGACGTCTTTTTACTGTGGAAACAGATATTGAATTTGGGCGGTTGCAGTTTACCTGGTTGGTGATATCTGGGGGCGTTAGACGTCTGTTCGGTTTGCTCTGGAATACAACGAACTTATCATCTCCTGCAGTCGTCTTTCTCTTTCTGCCGGGACGATTTCTGTTGGTCACTGCCGATCTCTTCCTTTTTTTAAGAATGGCCCAAGCAGAACTCTTCGATATCTTTAAACGGGCAGCAATCTGCTCGTGGGAATATCCTTCTTCGCGGAGAGTAAAAACCGCAGAACGTGTCTCATTTGATAATTCTTGTCGTTTTGGCATACTTGTGCTGCTTTTTTGACTTTTCAAGACGATATGCAAATTACAATTAATGTCCGAGAGAATTCAGTCCTGGTATATAAAGGAATTGAGTACGGATTCAGGTAACTATAAAATTTAGTTCGCAACGCCCAACAGATAAAAAACAAGACCATAAAAACCATTTGCATATCACCAACATTGACAGGTAGTCATTAAAATATTGTGGATGAAATGAATTTTGAAAGTCGAATTCGGAATATATGCACCTGTGCCACAACAAAAAAAAGGTTAGGGTTTTTAGGTTTTTCCCAAAAAACCACAGAGACGTCATAAAATCATAAAATCGAATTTTATTTCCAATGAATTCTACTGATTCCGAAAAATTTTGAATTTTAATGTCGTTCGAATACTTATGATCGGTACTGTATATATATTTATTCTATATTAATTATTATATATCCTTATACATATATTATTTATTCTTATTCTATCTTATTGCCATCTCACTATTATAATATATTACATCATATATATAATAGAAATAAGATCTATTTTGTTTAATAGTATATGAATAACACTAAAGTATATATTGCTTTTGTATATTTACCGTTGCAAGATAACTACAATAATGTTGTAGTTAAAATAAAATTATAGTGTTAATAAGGGCAAATGAGATAGAATAAGATAGATCTATGTTAGTTGAGGTGAGGAATACGAGCTAGAACAAGAAACGGTAAAAGCTTCGGTATAAAAGGTATAAAAGGACCGGCACAAAACAAAAGATATCAGTCGTTTGTGATATGTGCCGTCTCTAATATTATTACCCACTGCGTGTTTTGCCGGTCCTGCCGATAAGATGTTAATGAGAATCACTCATACCACCACCACTCATGACCCCACGCTCTGTTTTTGTGGTCTAAAAGATCGCTCATGCTGTGTCTTAAGATTGCGCAAAACATATGCATTATCTCGAATTAGGGTGTTATTCCAAACCTGAAATTTAATATTGAAATGAATAATAAAATGTTAGGAAGTGAATGTTGAAGTATTCTAAACCATACTTGAAGTTAAGCTGTTAATTTCCAAGTCTGTTTCTGTAAATGTAACTTACTCTATGTGGTTTTTAGATAATAACTTCTACTTTCAATTTTCAAATATATTTGGCGAAGTAAATAACTGTTTCGAAAAATAATGAGCGTCTTATTTTACCGAGCATATCGTTCACTTCACCACTGCTACAATACTACGGTTAAATAAATAGCGGTATAAGCGAAACAATAAACTTTTTTGTCTCCACTTATAACTGTAGATGGAACTTTATTTAAAACCACTATTTAAATTCTCGAAACGGAAGCAAGCTTAATAGCCACGCTATAAAAACAATATAAAATAGTGAATAGTTGTAATAATTTAATGCAAGAATTTGTGAATTTCAATATTTTTTGTTCTATAATTAACATATTAAAAAGGGAAAAGAGAAAAAAATAAGTTTTACAATTTATTAATTACAGTATTTGCTTGATCTGTGAATTGTTGTTGGTGACACCATGTCTTTCACTCGCTCCTGAGAAGCGACAAAGTAGTTTTGGATAGTAAAGTATCTCCGTGACGTTGGTGTGGAGGTAGAGCGAAACTGTTTTTTAAATTAGTGCCTGTCGAAAACGGCTAGAGCCATTCTGCAGTTAGCAATGTGGCTAAAACGACAAAAAAGCTTTCAGCAGCATTTTCTAGGAGTGGTCGAATTTTTGTGAGAACTCTGACTGATAATCAGTTTATGGAAATATCCAATATAGATGACTTGTACACCTATAGCCACTATTGCCGTGGCAGGGACCATACTCATAATTAAAACTGCTTATTAATATTATGTAAAATCAAAAATCGGGTTTAAACTTAGAGCATTTTAATGCTCGGAGTCTTAATCATCATAAATTGCACTATGTAAATTATATATTTAATGATTCATCTGAGGATGTTATTTTTGTGCCAGAGACTTGGTGTTGTGGTGAACTTATGGATGACACTATTAAAGTTGGCAACTTCAAAGTGCTTAGGGTTGGGTAAAGTGGTGGGGGTTGCTATTTATTGCAGGAAGTACCTGAATGTCGAATTTTTAAATGTTTTTATTGCTGATATGTCCACAAGTCCATTTTTGTCATGCGTTTATAGTGCCAACAGACACCATCAACAACTTGACCCTTTTATATTTGCTTCATATGGAAATGTAAATTGCCTTTGATTACATGGCAATTTGTGGTGATTTCAATATAAATCTGTTATCTGATGATCAAATTAAGATGAACTTCTGTGATAATATTGATTCCCTGGAAATTAATGATGCCACGCCACCTACAGTGGCTTAAAGCTTATTTCGTGTGATCATTTTTTAAGAATAAATTCTTGAATATTATTTACATCTTTTATTTCTTTCAAAAAATTTAAATACACATTAAAAACTACGTTCTTCTTTATTATAAACACGCTAGAAAAAATTCATAATATGCCGTTAGTAAAACAATATTCAAAACAAAAGTAAAATGTAACGAAAACCGAACTCCCAGCTTATTTCGTGTGTATATTTCGTTTGCCCCTTTTGGCGCTAAAATGTTCGTTGAATGCATGTTTTACCGTTATTCATGCTAAATGCTGGTTGATTGTTGCAAATCAGTTACCAAATCAGAGTATTATCACCATGGGTCGTCGTATTTCTATGGAAAAGCGTGAATTAATTATTAAGCTATTTCAAGATGGAAAATCCCAGAAAAATATTGCTGAAAATCTGAATTTAAGTGCCTCCACGGTTCAATATATCATACAACGCTTTGTTCGTGAAAATAGAGTAGCCAACAAAACTCGAGAAGCTCCAAAAAAAATTTTTACAGAAGCCGACGAAAGGTACATATTGAGAAAAATTAAACAGAATCCCTCCTTAAGCGCTCCTGCTTTGGCCAAAGATGTAGGAACGATACTCAAAAAGACGTGCAATCCCGAAACTATACGGAGGATTCTTCGACTTGCTGATTTTCATGGAAGAACAGCCGAGAACAAGCTATTCATTAGTCCTCAAAACAAAAAGCGTAGATTAGAGTTCGCCAAAGATCACGTTGGAGCAAATTTAATCTTTTTGGTTCTGATGGGAAGTCGTACGTGTGGCGAAAACCAAATTCAGAGTTGGAACCTAAAAATTTACGACCCACAGTAAAACACGGTGGAGGACATGTTATGGTTTGGGGATGCATGTCATTAACTGGAGTAGGAAACTTGGTCTTTATTGAAGAAACAATGAATAAATTCAAGTATTTAGAATTACTGAAAAACAATTTACTACAAAGTGCCGAAAAACTGGGTATTAGAGAACGATTTAGATTTTACCAGGACAATGATCCTAAGCATAAATCCGAACTTGTGCAGACTTGGTTAATATGGAATTGTCCTCAAGTCATTCAGACACCAGCTCAATCACCAGATATCAATGTTATTGAGAATTTATGGAGTATTCTTGATCGAAACTTAAGAAAACGACAAATAAGTAATCAGCAAGAGTTAAAAATAGCCCTTCAAGAAGAATGGCAGAAGATAAGTTCCTCTTAACACAAAAAAGTTAGTAGACTCCATGCAATCAAGATTAAAAGCAGTTATTAAGCAAAAGGGCTGTCCAACGAAATATTAATAAGTTTCTATTATATAAATACCATTAAAAAATTATGATATTTTAAGTTAATTGAAACACACGAAATATGCTGTGAGCTCACTTTAAGTTAAATTTTTTGATTACAATGAATATTTTTTACGAGTGTCTTATTTTATTTTCCTTTTTTTGTACTTACAATGAAAATTAACGTATTTTTAAAAGTGCATTTACAGTTTTTGAAAAAAATAAAAGATGTAAAAAATATTAAAGGATTTATTCTTGAAAAATGATCACACGAAATAAGCTGTGAGCCACTGTAGATTCTCAAATAATGCTTGTAGACTTGTACCTTCAAGACTATTTTATAGTTTCTGACTTAACTAAAGTCCTCCTATTTGACCAACTATACTTCCTTTCAGTTCATGATCTTATTTTCTGCACCTTGGATCTTACTTTCTCAAACATAAATACTCCTAGTTTTCATTCTTTCAGCGACTACAATGCTATTGACTTTCTTTTGTTATATTCAGAAATTACGGCTTATTCATTTGATGACTACATGTATCAGTTTGAAGACTGATAAATACTGTAGATGATAAAATAAATTCTCTTAACTTAAATATCTCTTTAACATGTACGTCCCTCTAAAAACTGTGTAAGAGTGTAAGTGCAAATAGACCTTAGACTAATCCTGTTGTCCTTGATGCTAATAAAATTAAAAACCTGTTGTATGCTAAGTGGTGTAGCAGCCCTACATCTGTAAACTGGAAGAACTTTAACAGGGCTCGAAATAAAGCTGTTCAAGTATGCAGGTCATCTAAAGCACATTCGTTTTCCTCAAAGCTTAAAACTTCTCTTCTTATGAAAACTTTGTGGGCCAATTTACGAAAACTTGTAGTTCGCAGTAAATGTGACATGTAATGCCGTTTAGACCCTGAAGAATTAAGTTCTTTGGTATTACTCTAACACCATACCTCAATTTATGCGTTGTGTGATGAGCGTACTTTTTGATTTCTTCCGGTCACTGAGCTTGATGTTGGTAATAGTGTCAAAGATATCACATCTAATGCCGCTGGGGAAGATGGTCTGTTTATTAGATTTATAAAAATTTTATTGCCGCATAATAACGCCATTGACCATTATTATAAACTATTGCTTCCTTTCTTCAAGATTTCCCAGTCTGTGGAAAACTGCTATTCTGATACCTGTACCTAAGAAGTCCAATCCCGTAGTGGCTAGTGACTTTAGGCCTACAAGCATTTTATCGCCGTTAAGCAAAGTCTGTGAGAGTATTTGTCTCCACTCCAATCTGGATTTCCTTCTGGACATAGCTGTACTACTGCAGTGGTCAAAGTATTAGATGATATTAGACCTTGTTACGATAATGGCCTTTTGGCCTTGATATGTTTGCTAGATTTGTCTAAGATATTTGATAGAGTAGTCCATGAATGTCATTACTCAAAACGACGTTTACTCAAGACGTTTTGAAAAATTATCTGACTGGCAGATTACAACGGGTAAAGGTGTGTAATAGGTTGTCCGACTATAAGGTTCTAAGGACTGGGGTACCTCAGTGATCTATCGACAAGAAACTAATTTCAGTTTTTTAATATGAAATAAAACGAATTTTTTTATATACAAAATTGACTTTAATCGATCAAATATTTTCCTTTCTGTTCGATGACCATTTGCCATCTTTCTGGTAACTCATAGAATTTCTGATTTTTACCAGCAAAAAACTCCATCAACTTCGATTTGAGGTCATCATTATTACCGTCATTATTACCGTGGTTTTTAAAATTTAAGAAATTTTAGAAACTTCGAAATAGATAGTCTGAGGGTGTTAGGTCGGGGCTAAATCGAGGATGTTACCTAACTTCCCAAACAAGCTCCAATAATTTTGTTCGAGTGGCTAAAGAGTGCGAGGCCTAGCGTTATCGTGATGTAACACGATTCCTTTGGGATTTGCCAATTCTGGCCTTCTTCCCTTCTGGCCTTCTTTTTTGATTACTTCCGCCAATTTCCTCAGTTGTTGACAGTAAACATCTGAGAAGATCGTTTGGTTGCATGGCAGTAGCTCAAAATACACATCACCTTTGTGATCCCACCAAATTGACAGCATGACCTTCTTTTATTCAGCTTTTGGTATGATTTGTGGCTTGGACCATCACCGTTTTCGATCAACGTTGTTGATCACGCTGTTGTATATCAACGTTCTTGATATAAAAAGGGTCGATTGCATTACGTTTGAAATGCATATCACAAACATTGATTCGTTGCGTTAAATGCATTTCTTTCAATTCACGTGGAACCCAGATATCCAACTTCTTCACGAGACATCTTATATGATCGATCGTTGTGTGCGATACATTTAACATTTTTGCTATCTCTCGCACCGTAATATGGCGATTCGATTCAATTATGGCTTTAATTTTTTCATCATCAGCTTCAGAAGGTCGAACGGAACGTTGATCATCTTTGAGTGAAAAATCTCCAGATCGAAATTTTTTAAACCAATTCTGGCATGTGCGGTTTGTTAAGCAATCAGTACCAAAAACTTCACATATCTCTCTGTGAGCGTCAGCCGCTTTCTTGCCTTTACGAAAATAAAAAAGTAAAATCTCTCGAAAATGTTGATTTTTTCACTCCATATTCAATCGATTTTCAGTTGTAAATAAAAATTTACAGAAGAGTAACAAAACGAACATAACGATATCTATTGAGAAAACCGAATTAACTTTCTTACCAACCCAATATTTAAATGATATTTTTGGGGTCTGTAAAAATTCTACAATGCATGGATATGCGGACGATATTCGAATATATGTACATACATATCTGGAGGCATGATTGAATCCGAAGTACTGTTCGCTAATTTAAATGAAGATTTAGCGGCCATCAACCATTGGGCAGTTTTAAATGGGCTCCAAATCGGTTGTTTATAAAAACAGGTCTCTGCCTGCACTTTCCAGAACTTCATTGGATGGCATTGACCTGAAAGTAGTGACAAAACTTATGAATTTGGGTTTTTGTATAAACTCTTCCCTCTCATGCACTGATCACATAAATACTGTAGTTAGGAAAAAATACAGTTTATTACGTAATCTGATGAAAATTGCAAGTGTAACTCCCCCTAGAGTTCGTCGTCTGATTGCATTACAACTCTTCATAAATCCTGCTCCATAAAAGGCTAGACGGTTCCAGAGCCGGGAAAGTGACGGCGATGGTTTTGGTTGGATAATCGCTGGGAAAATTCCATTTTACCGAAAAGAAACCCGTGTCCATGTTAGGCTGAAGACTCTCCAAAGTTTACTCTTTATTCTTTAATAATTCTTAATAAAATCTTTTCAATCCTTGAGATTACGCTGTTAAAGCTTTGCCAAAATTATTATCGCTCTGGCTTACTTCTGTCGATTGTAATTTTCTGTGCTAATCTGTGGTGATTAGCATCTCAAATAATCGTGTTTTATTTGGTTTTACGATTTTACCCAATTTTTAAGAAACGTTGCTTTTATCTTTTCTGACATTTAATCAGTGCATACATAAATAAAGTGTATTTACAGTGCTTCTCAAGCTGACTGTCAAACTTTCTAACTCTTTAAAAATTCTCTGATATTGTTTTGTTATAATTAATAAAACTTCTTCTAAAAATACAGGTACGATACCGAAAGTATCGAAATCATCTCTAGCCGTACTGCCTGCGCCGGTTACTGTAATGAAACTGGTGGTCGTGCACCTGAAAAAAATGATCCTCATATCGCGCTTTTCTCCAGATACGACGATAGACGACATTTGTCATCATATTTCCTCAAGTTACGCTCCCAGAGAACTTATTCGTCCTTTAATATAAAGCTACCGATCATTACATCAATCGTATCAGTGACTCCATTTTTGGGCCAGATATGGCCATTGTTCACGAATTTGTGAATGAACACTGTCAATTCGGTAAATGCTACTATTCGTGGTGATATTCCAAAACTAAATATGTACTTATTCCTTTGATATTGTTTATCAAAATGCCAGAGGAATTACTACTAAGATCACAAACCTTTTAAAGTTTTTGAACCGTTTTGTGTTCACTAAAACTTGGCTCAGACCCGATATATAGATTTAATTCTAAAATCTTTTCAAATAACTACACACTTTATAGAAAAGATCGAGATCAATTACTTACTAATTTAACCAGATCCAGATGTCCTAATTCCCGTAAACTTAAACTATTTCTCAAGAGAATATTTGATTATGCTCATGAATTAGAATTTTGCTGTGTTTATGTCAAACTAGCGAACTTAGGCTTTTATATACCATGCTCTTATATTTCACCGAATTCCGGTGATGACATTTAAAACATTTACGCTAGCTGTATAAGCCAAGTATCTCATAAAATGTTGCAAACGGACCGATTAATTGTCCTTGATGACTTTAATATGCCTCACGTTAATTGGAAAAGATGGGTTGATGACCCGGTAGTGCTTCTTCCTTCATCGAATGGATATCACTATATCAATTACAATTACAATTACAATTATTACAATTTTTAAACAACATATTGTGAAAGCAAAAATTTGTAAAAAAACACATTGTTTTAATTCTTGTTGATGACAAAGATATGTGCATCATCCTACCTTGCGTATTAAATGCATAGTGGGAGCTTATAAAAAGAAATACTGTTTTAAAAAAAACCAATTATGTTATTCTGAAGAACGTTGTCAAAGCTCTCGATTGGAGAACCATTCTGTCGTTGAATTATGGTCTTCTCCATCATGCCTTCATTTGGAATTGGATTCCTTAATTGCGTCCTTGCTACATGCCTTTAAGTCCTCGGTTCCAATGATCAGAATTGCACTAAATTGGCGCCCCACTTTAGTAAGTATCTATGTACATTAGGGTGGACCTTAGCTGTACTGGGCGAAAATTTTTTGCAGCATTCTTTTACGCCGCCCCCTAAAATTGTTCCATTGGGTCCAGAAATATCTTCTGTAAAATATGAAGTTGATCGTATAACAGAAAGACGTGGCACATTCATATGAAACTTGCAAAAAATGCGAAATTTGTATCAACGAAAAGGAATGAAGCAAACATTTTTAATAATGGTTAAATGTTCTTCATATTCAAGAATATGCATAATATTAGTGATACAGTATAGTTTTTTCAGCATAATAATTAACTAATATCTGCATTTTTTAAATTATAGATATTAAATTTTACGCATCTTATTGAGAGTGCTATTTTTTTTTAGTTATACAGGATGTTTCGCATAAGAGGAGACAAAAGGCTAGGGCGTGCAGGTTAGGTCGAGACAAGATAAAAATCGTATGGGAGGGGGGTGCATTTTCCCCCGTTTAGGCGGGAGGGCCATTTTCTAAAAACCCCACTAAAAACCGGAAAAAAATATATTAAAATATAACGGCGATATCTGGATAACTTTCGCTTATTGGGTTTGAAAGCCAAATATCGGCCCCATATATTACCAAGATGCTATTCAATCGTATTTGAATTATAAAATATATTCTACATTTACAAATATTTACGATAACTCGCGTAAAACTAATCTCCAGAAAAAGCAACGTACACATAATCCATGGATATCAAATGAGATAATAGAGAGTTGTAAATTACGCGACAAGCTATATAAAAGATGGTACGCTAAACCCAAAGATATGAGTAGAGAACTGGAATATAAAAAGTTTCGAAATGTTGTAAATAAGAGAATTACGAACGCCAAAAACAATTACTACAAAAACAAACTCTATGAGCATAGACATAACACACAAAAGACCTGGGAAACCATTAATGAGATACTTGGGAAAAAAACACAAAATATAGACGGAACAATAAACAAAAATTTTAAAAATCAAAATGATAATGCGCTACCTAATGTTTTCGCGGAAAGTTTTGAAAAAGACGTACAAAAATAGTGCACGATTGTGACCTAAAAACTCTGCGAATGAATAACAGCTCAAACCCAAAATCAATATTCATAAGTGAAGCGACCGAACAGGAAGTGTATTACATCATAAAAACTTTAAATCCGAAAAAGGGTGCAGGATGCGATGAAATACGGCCAAAAGATTTAAGAAATAATGCACATGTGATCACCCCGGTTATAACTAAGTTAATAAATTTAAGCTTAGAAAAGGTGAAATACCAAGATTGTTGAAGCAATCGATAGTTAGGCATTGTTTTAATTCTTGTTGATGACAAAGATATGTGTGAGATATCTCGCTCTGATCCTTATACATTACCGGAGGATAAGCATCATCCTACCTTGCGTATTAAATGCATAGTGGGAGCTTATAAAAAGAAATACTGTTTTAAAAAAAACCAATTATGTTATTCTGAAGAACGTTGTCAAAGCTCTCGATTGGAGAACCATTCTGTCGTTGAATTATGGTCTTCTCCATCATGCCTTCATTTGGAATTGGATTCCTTAATTGCGTCCTTGCTACATGCCTTTAAGTCCTCGGTTCCAATGATCAGAATTGCACTAAATTGGCGCCCCACTTTAGTAAGTATCTATGTACATTAGGGTGGACCTTAGCTGTACTGGGCGAAAATTTTTTGCAGCATTCTTTTAAGCCGCTCCCTAAAATTGTTCCATTGGGTCCAGAAATATCTTCTGTAAAATATGAAGTTGATCGTATAACAGAAAGACGTGGCACATTCATATGAAACTTGCAAAAAATGCGAAATTTGTATCAACGAAAAGGAATGAAGCAAACATTTTTAATAATGGTTAAATGTTCTTCATATTCAAGAATATGCATAATATTAGTGATACAGTATAGTTTTTTCAGCATAATAATTAACTAATATCTGCATTTTTTAAATTATAGATATTAAATTTTACGCATCTTATTGAGAGTGCTATTTTTTTTTAGTTATACAGGATGTTTCGCATAAGAGGAGACAAAAGGCTAGGGCGTGCAGGTTAGGTCGAGACAAGATAAAAATCGTATGGGAGGGGGGTGCATTTTCCCCCGTTTAGGCGGGAGGGCCATTTTCTAAAAACCCCACTAAAAACCGGAAAAAAATATATTAAAATATAACGGCGATATCTGGATCACTTTCGCTTATTGGGTTTGAAAGCCAAATATCGGCCCCATATATTACCAGGATGCTATTCAATCGTATTTGAATTATAAAATATATTCTACATTTACAAATATTTACGATAACTCGCGTAAAACTAATCTCCAGAAAAAGCAACGTACACATAATCCATGGATATCAAATGAGATAATAGAGAGTTGTAAATTACGCGACAAGCTATATAAAAGATGGTACGCTAAACCCAAAGATCTGAGTAGAGAACTGGAATATAAAAAGTTTCGAAATGTTGTAAATAAGAGAATTACGAACGCCAAAAACAATTACTACAAAAACAAACTCTATGAGCATAGACATAACACACAAAAGACCTGGGAAACCATTAATGAGATACTTGGGAAAAAAACACAAAATATAGACGGAACAATAAACAAAAATTTTAAAAATCAAAATGATAATGCGCTACCTAATGTTTTCGCGGAAAGTTTTGAAAAAGACGTACAAAAAATAGTGCACGATTGTGACCTAAAAACTCTGCGAATGAATAACAGCTCAAACCCAAAATCAATATTCATAAGTGAAGCGACCGAACAGGAAGTGTATTACATCATAAAAACTTTAAATCCGAAAAAGGGTGCAGGATGCGATAAAATACGGCCAAAAGATTTAAGAAATAATGCACATGTGATCACCCCGGTTATAACTAAGTTAATAAATTTAAGCTTAGAAAAAGGTCAAATACCAAGATTGTTGAAGCAATCGATAGTTAGGCATTGTTTTAATTCTTGTTGATGACAAAGATATGTGTGAGATATCTCGCTCTGATCCTTATACATTACCGGAGGATAAGCATCATCCTACCTTGCGTATTAAATGCATAGTGGGAGCTTATAAAAAGAAATACTGTTTTAAAAAAAACCAATTATGTTATTCTGAAGAACGTTGTCAAAGCTCTCGATTGGAGAACCATTCTGTCGTTGAATTATGGTCTTCTCCATCATGCCTTCATTTGGAATTGGATTCCTTAATTGCGTCCTTGCTACATGCCTTTAAGTCCTCGGTTCCAATGATCAGAATTGCACTAAATTGGCGCCCCACTTTAGTAAGTATCTATGTACATTAGGGTGGACCTTAGCTGTACTGGGCGAAAATTTTTTGCAGCATTCTTTTACGCCGCCCCCTAAAATTGTTCCATTGGGTCCAGAAATATCTTCTGTAAAATATGAAGTTGATCGTATAACAGAAAGACGTGGCACATTCATATGAAACTTGCAAAAAATGCGAAATTTGTATCAACGAAAAGGAATGAAGCAAACATTTTTAATAATGGTTAAATGTTCTTCATATTCAAGAATATGCATAATATTAGTGATACAGTATAGTTTTTTCAGCATAATAATTAACTAATATCTGCATTTTTTAAATTATAGATATTAAATTTTACGCATCTTATTGAGAGTGCTATTTTTTTTTAGTTATACAGGATGTTTCGCATAAGAGGAGACAAAAGGCTAGGGCGTGCAGGTTAGGTCGAGACAAGATAAAAATCGTATGGGAGGGGGGTGCATTTTCCCCCGTTTAGGCGGGAGGGCCATTTTCTAAAAACCCCACTAAAAACCGGAAAAAAATATATTAAAATATAACGGCGATATCTGGATCACTTTCGCTTATTGGGTTTGAAAGCCAAATATCGGCCCCATATATTACCAAGATGCTATTCAATCGTATTTGAATTATAAAATATATTCTACATTTACAAATATTTACGATAACTCGCGTAAAACTAATCTCCAGAAAAAGCAACGTACACATAATCCATGGATATCAAATGAGATAATAGAGAGTTGTAAATTACGCGACAAGCTATATAAAAGATGGTACGCTAAACCCAAAGATCTGAGTAGAGAACTGGAATATAAAAAGTTTCGAAATGTTGTAAATAAGAGAATTACGAACGCCAAAAACAATTACTACAAAAACAAACTCTATGAGCATAGACATAACACACAAAAGACCTGGGAAACCATTAATGAGATACTTGGGAAAAAAACACAAAATATAGACGGAACAATAAACAAAAATTTTAAAAATCAAAATGATAATGCGCTACCTAATGTTTTCGCGGAAAGTTTTGAAAAAGACGTACAAAAAATAGTGCACGAGAGTTTTTAAACTCTGCGAATGAATAACAGCTCAAACCCAAAATCAATATTCATAAGTGAAGCGACCGAACAGGAAGTGTATTACATCATAAAAACTTTAAATCCGAAAAAGGACATGTGATCACCCCGGTTATAACTAAGTTAATAAATTTAAGCTTAGAAAAAGGTGAAATACCAAGATTGTTGAAGCAATCGATAGTTAGGCCCATTTATAAAAACGGCGAAAAAGGTAAATGCGAGAATTACCGACCAATTTCTATCTTGCCAGTTATAGAAAAAATTCTTGAAGAAATCGTGGCACGTAGATTGAGAAGCTTTATAGAGAAGAATAAAATTATTCATCCTTCTCAGTTTGGTTTTCAACGCGGGAAAAATATAAATAAACTTTTAGGACATTTCTCGAGCAAGTTGAACGAAAGTTTAAGTAAAGGCTACCATAGTTTAGCATTATTTATAGATTTCAGGAAGGCATTCGATACGCTAAAACATGAAAAGATAATCTGTACACTAGAACGAGCGGGAATTAGAGGCGAATGTCTAAAATGGTTTGAAAACTACTTAAATTTGAGAACCTTTCGTGTAAAAATAAGCAGCGAAAAAAGCAAAGAAATCAATGTTACACATGGTGTGCCTCAGGGCTCTAAATTGGGCCCTATATTATATATCATCTATGCAAATGACATTTTTAAAGCGCTTAAAAACACAACTGCTTATGCATACGCTGATGATACAGCAATTGTAGTGTCAAATCGGTCATTACAAGTAGCTGTTGAAAGTCTGCAAACTGATTTCGATGCAATAACAAGATGGTCGCACGACAACGGCTTAGCTCTGAATGCAGATAAAACCAAAGTTATGCATATAAAACCAACGCACTTTCTGTATGCTGATGTGAGTATAAAATACCACGACCTACACTGCCTTCATAGAAATACCAACAATGAAAATGCAGCAATGGACGATAAATGTAAAACTATAATTGAACTGGTTAGCTCGTATAAATATCTAGGAATAGTAGTAGATCATAATCTCACTTGGCGACAGCAAATTGAATGCATTTAAAACAAGCTCAGGAAGGTGGCATTTTACATATACCAGCTGAGCAACTTCTGCAACTACAAAGTTCTAAGACAAGCATATTATGCATTATGCGAATCTTGCATACGTCACGGAATAACAGCATGGGGCTCATCAGTGCACTGCAGAAACTTACAAAGGAGCCAAAATAGCATACTCAACATACTGGCAAAAACTAAAACAAAAAGACGTGAAGAGTTTAGCTCCGAAACGGTTTCAAAATATTTGGAAGTGCTAAATGTTAAGAACATATATAAATATAGTATAATAATTGAGTTCTACGACGACAAGAATTTTAGAAACGTTATTGACCATACGTATGCAACAAGAAGAAAAGTGGAACAAAGGTACAAAACAAATCAATACTACAACAACTACGGGAAAAGCACATTAAACGTAATGGTGCCGACTTTACTAAATGACCTCCCAATCGAACTCACCAATTTAAATGTGGCCAAGCGAAAAAAACTAATAAAAAGTTATCTTCTAACTAAGGACAGTTAATCCTCTATAGTATAGCTTATATAGTATACTAATATAGTATACTATATTATATAGTATACTAGGATAGTATACTATATTATATAGTATACATGATAAATATCTTTTTTCTCATGCTTTTGCTTAAAATTTTTTCCTATTATTGTTTGTAATTTTTCTCTATTATTGTTTGGAATGAATCTTTTTAATGAATTTTTTCTAATCTGTCTTACTATAGTAACTTATTTATACTTATGTTAAAATTATTTATGTGAAACTTTATCTCAAAACTTATAATCATAGTTATTTATAATCAACTATTGGCGATGAAATTGTTAAATTAAATTGATGCAATTATTATTTTTTCTGCAGAAAAGCCTTCGGGCTTTACGGAATATTACATGTAATTGTCTAAAATAATATCGGCAAGAAATAAATAAATAATAATAATAAAATAATATAGATAATTGTTCAATTTAAAATTTAATTCTTTTAAATTTTCTTCTCTAATCTTTAATTATAATGAAAATTCATTAATTTAATGATAAATATTCATTTTCGTTGTATTAATTTTTATTTTAAATTACAAAAATTATAAAATGGTGAATTTTTTTTTTAATAAAAAAACTTCAATTCAAATTATGTAAACAAATTTTTAAAAAAATAATTATTTAAATAAAAAACATTTTTATATAAAACGTTTTTTAATGAACCAAAAAGTTTAAAATAATTTTTCTAGCTCCATACAGATTCACAGAAAAAATATTTTCAAAATATTAAAAGAACTGTGACATCTTGCATATTTCAATCAGTTATAAAATATCTTGCACAGTTTACTAAAAAATAAAAAATAATTATTTAAATAAAAAACATTTTTATATAAAAGGTTTTTTAATGAACCAAAACGTCTAAAATAATTTTTCTAGAACCATACAGATTCGCAACTCCATAAAGATGTTAAGATTTAAAACGAAGAACGTGGGGCGAATTATAATGATAGGTACTAATTCTATAAGCGCCCCACGTTTTTCTTTTTAAATCTTAACATCCTTATGGAGTTGCGAATCTGTGTGGTGCTAGAAAAATTATGTGTGCTTTTTTTTCTTATTCTTATTTGATGTTTTGTATTTAAATAATTATTTTTTATTTTTTAGTAACCTGTGCAAGATATTTTATAACTGATTGAAATATGCAAGATGTCACAGTTATTTTAATATTTTGAAAATATTTTTTTGTTGTCCTGTCACATTGTTGTCAATGAGACAGTGTGTAGACAAACCTTTATTATGATATATACTCGTTGTTCAGTTGGCAGTTGCAAAGAGTGTATATGTACTCGTTGAGTTGAAACGAAAATCAATCTTCTGTCAAAAAATATATTTATTTTTGTAAACAAATTTCAAAATGGGCAAATTTCTCGCCTTAAAATGGGCGGTGGCGGGTAAATATGTTTTAGGGATGCATTGTCATCCAATTCTGAACTATGGTCAAAGTTTTAAAAGCCTAGATCATCGGGAAATGGGTGAAAAATGGATTCTAAAATTTGCTAGTTCAGAAAGCGACCTAATAACGTTTTAATAAACAAAAATGTTCCATATTCAAAAGTGAGTTAAAGTGATTTTAATTGAGTTCCATATATGAATTAATTGAATAAATTTAAGTTTAATTCATTTACCTATCTACATTCATGTTATAAAGTAATTTAGTTTAAAATAACTATTTTACTTAAAGTAATCAATGAAAATTGATTAATTATAACAATTGATTTTATTTTTTAAGTTTTTAGTAAATAATTTCAAGAATTAATTAAAGTTAACAAATAATTTTAATTGTAATTGAATTTCAAGAATATTTCAAAACTCGTATCAAGTATAGAAAATGTTAAACATTTTTTGTTTTTACTGAAATCTTTTAAATTTCAGCTTTTTGTGAATTTAATTCTTATTAATAACCTGATTTGAGAACCTGCACTGCGTTCATTTTAAGATATGCAGTTCTTTCCATATCCCCTACTACCAATCTCCCCTCCCCCTTAAAACACTCCCAATCCATCCCCACACATTCTTTAAAATAATAGAATAGAAAAGCTTGTGAACGATAGATTCGCGAGCAGAGTGAAAAACGATTGACCTCGTATTTGGAGCGCTTCGTGGAGAGACGCGGAATTTTTCCACGCTCATTGAGCAGAGCATCCTTGGTGAGGAGCAGATTCTTTGGTAACAAGAGCCGCTCTAGCGACTGAGCCGATGAGATGGACGCGATTTGTTGAACAGCGATCAACCAGTTTGGATCGTTGACGAAGGAAGACGGAGTGGATGGGGGCGTGGTTGGGGGGTGGATAATACATTGATGTGGATGTGGGTTTCAGGTTGGGATTTCAGAAGGCGTAATTTTAAAATCATCGACGGGTTTTGTTGTAGATTTGATTGACTGCAGATTTATATTTTGTATTTATATTTATATTTTTGTTATTGTTAATTTTGTTGTTGGTGTTGGTATTGTTGTTGTTACTCCTTTGGTTGTTGTTGTTAGTATTGGTGCTAATTTAGTGACGATTGCTGATACAGCTTTCATTAAAGTTGTTGTTGTTCTTAGTGATTTATTCAAATTGTTTCCTATTTTAGTTAATTTCGTCTTTGTTGTCGCTTTTGTTGTAGCTTTCTTCCATCCTCGTTGTGAACGTGCACCACACTCAGCAATTACAGCCTGTATATCCAGATCATAATCATCATCATTGTTGTACTTATTGTGGTCATCGTCATCATCATCCCACATAATCGTCGTTTTCTTCATCATCAAAGAATCTTATTTTCAAATCTTGTGGGTCGCGTTGCTGTGCGTCTTGGGTGGCCATAAAAACTTCGTCCTTGATATCTGTTTTGTTGCCATTGCGCGTATCCTTGACTAGATCCTTCGTTGCCGTGACTTGTTCCCGCGTTATGATCCAAATCTTCCATTCCCATATCTTCATCATCCAGTGTTAAGTCCTCGACATTCTCGTCGTTGCCCTATTCATCATATTCGCTCTTCGGCTCGATCACCAGCTCAGCAGAAGTCACACTACTGCCGGCGGCGGAGACGTCTTTGTCCAGCATGGATTTTTGTTGGTTGTGGTTTTGCTTCTCAGTCTTGAGTTCTACGCCAGCAGCGAGTTGTTGTTGCTGTTCGTCGATGTTAACCAGCAGCGAACAAGAAGCAATTGGAGCCACACAAACACGGTCAAAACAAAAACAGCAAGTAAAATAAACATCACCGTGGTAAACACAACCAAGACATAACCGTGGTAAACGACAAAGATGATGAGGATCCGCCAAACGGAACAAATACCACAACAACATTTCTATCTAACCCGAAAGAAATAGAAACTATTATTAAAGACCTTAACACTTCACCACTTGTAGGAAATCTTAGGGTGCTGACATACTGACTTACACATTATCGTCAGCAGCTTTGAAACCACCAGAACGACAGGCCTATACATGAACCATTTAGAAGCGTTTGCGCAGATTTTAACATTGTATACCCAGTTATTAAACTGACCGATCGCGTTTAGGTAGTTAAAAATAAAATCCTCTTTCTTAAACTAATATTGTTATATTATTCGTATGCGACAGCATAATCAAGGCGCGGTGACGAATCACTGAGTAGGCGAACTATAATGAAATCACAGTTACGGCCGTACAATCTAATGCGGCGTATTCATTTGATATACAGAGCAAGTTACAACAACGACAGTTACCGAAATCTAATGGTTGAAGCAAAATTGCAGTATTATCTCAAGTCGCGGCGATATAAAAACGAGCCGCAACTACTAATGAAGTAAAAACACTAGCGGTTCGCTTGTTTTACAAATGACGATTCTGGCTTAAATCTTATCTTCAACCTTCTTGCTGGACTACAGATCAAGCAAACATCAAGCCAGTTACACAGCAACAGCATTCCTATACACAAATCGAGAATAAGACATCGGCATAACGAGATGTAAAGAAGAAAGCAAACGCGCAAAAGTTAAATTGGGAACGATTTAATTCTGCCGATATAAATATTGCTAATATGAATATTACGACATAATGGAAATTGCGAAGAACGTCATATTGATCCGCTTTGGTTAAAGAAGTACCATATGGGTATATGGCATCTCTGTTTCTGTAATCTTTGTATTTCTGAACAAGAAGCCACATCTGCCTAGCTGCATGGATGATTTTGATTGGAATCGCCGATAAAAATTTCACCAATGACAATAGCAACAACAAGAAGAAAATCAGAATTATATGTATGTGTGTGACAGACACCGGGTCAAGTCAGCTGCGGTCGTGCACACGCAAGCGCAAGGCCGACCAAATGTTGTCTAGTGGCGCCCATACAATGATGCCATCACCTTTGAAGAACGGGCACTAAAAGTATTTGGGGGTGCTGCGATCGATGGCCCATCGGAGGTCCTGGTTCTCGGTTTCAAGGAAATTTTTTCCATTACAAACATTTTACTGTACAATATATTAATTGTTATTAATTTTTTAAGCATTCAGCCGTCCCCGACTGAGAACACACCGTCACCGGATATGGGCACTCCGTTATCTGACAAAACAAAGCCGAAACACCCGCTCAGCTACCCAGGTCCATCCACCGATGGGAAGACAGGGTAGAAACCATGGCCATACTAGCAAAGGCTGTTAGTAACAATGAAAAAAGTAGTAGAGTGAGTACAAATGTTGAAAAAAAATAATTCAAACTATAATATAACAGAAGAACACTTGAAAATTATTCCTTTATTATTCAGTCTCTATAGGGAATAAACGTATCTGTTGCGTTCGGAACGGTGTAAGTAGCCAACTTCCATCAGCTTGGGGAAAATTAACTTGGCAACCTTTCACTTTTATTATAAAATGTGATAATCCTTTAACGCAGCGCGACACCGGTATTTGGCTCATTTGGTTCAATGAAATTATTCCCAACGCATTTTTTATACGAACCGGTCAAAAAATGTAATGCGGTTAGGAAACGGAACGTAAAAGGTAAGGACGTGTTCCGAGTAGCATATGGCTTCATCTCTCTCATTAAAAAGTGCACAGATATTTACATAATCTGAAATTTTCGAACGAATTCCGTTTCATTGGAGCTGAACGGATCACTGCAATAACGAAAGCCTTTAAATCGTTCCGATTTACAGTCACATTTACATTAGAGAGCTGCGCAAGATGTCTTGAATTGCTAAAAGCAACATGCCACAGTATTGCCTTGCAGTGCACTGTCGTGCACAAATGAACGATTTGACACGAACACTTCAAGGCAACTACCCGACCAAGCCGTGACTGCCTTGCCGTCTACCTGCTTCGAACAAGACATTGTGTTGCTTTGCTTTTCTGTGAAGGCAATATAGCTTGAAGTGTAAGCAGAAAAGGCAATAGTGCCTTGAGGAAGGCAACAAGACATTGCAAATAGCAATACTGCTATGATGTCAATGCGCAACGATGCGCAATGATATGAACCTATCTCATTCTTGTGCATGAGTCTTCGTTTGAGTTTAGCACGATTCGTTGCCTTACATTGTGGCGACAATTTTCGAAAGTCGAAAATTACCGCACAACAATACTGCTTCACAAGATCGCCTAGGAAGCAACCTTGATTGTGAGGAAAACTCACAAACAGAACAACGGGAACATGTTTGCGAGCTAAGCGCAACACAAACAGAACACAAGCAGAACAACGGTAATATGTTTACGATCTCAGCGCAACACAGCCAGGGCAGCGAAGATCAACGGGAACATGTTTGCGAACTAAGCGCAACACAAACAGAACAACGGGAACATGTTTGTGCAACACAAACAGAAAGCAAGCAGAACAACGGGAACATATCTGCGAGCTAAACGCAACACAAACAGAACAACGGGAAGATGTTTACGAGCTGAGAGCAACACAAGCAGAACAACGGGAACATGCTTGCGAACTAAGTGCAACACTTGCAAGAAACATAGCAGCGACGAACAACGGGAACCTGTTTACGAACAAACTTGGAAACCAAGAACAAGCAACTTAGAACATATAAATACACAAGCCACAGTACAGAAGAGATCAGTCGATCAGTCAGCGAGCAGTCGAGTTAGAGTGCACATCGCATACACGCAGTAGTCAAGTGAGACAAGTTGATCAGTCAGCGAGCAGTCGAGTTAGAGTGCACATCGCATCCGAGCAGCAGTCAAGTTAGATCAGTCAGTCGGCACGCGTATCAAGGCGAACACACAGATCAGTCACCGATCAGTCAAGTTCTAGTGAACATCGCGTACACGCAGTAGTCAAGTGAGACAAGTCGATCAGTCAGCGAGCAGTCGAGTTAGAGTGCACATCGCATCCGAGCTGCAGTCAAGTTAGATCAGTCAGTCGGCACGCGTATCAAGGCGAACACACAGATCAGTCACCGAGCAGTCAAGTTCTAGTGAACATCGCATACACGCAGTAGTCAAGTGAGATCAGTCAGCGGGCAGTCGAGTTAGAATGCACATCGCATATGCGCAGCAGTCAAGTTAGAAAATATAGTAGAAATAAGTGTGAACAAAGTTGAATAAAGAAATAAATAATCAAACTAAAAATACAACCGAATCAGAGTCTTGTAATTTGAACCCTGGAGGCCGCTGAGATTATCCCGGCCGAAAGTTCGTTAAAAGTGGCGCCCGAGCAGGTACTTTGATTACACAAAAGACAAGAAAGGAACGCAGAGAAAACAAACCAACGACAAAATGGTAGAAATTGGATGGGTATACAAACTCACCAAGGAAGAGCTGAGGAGCCTCCTGGTGACATATGGACTCGACACAGAAGGCTCATGGGAAGACCAACGAAAACGGTTCTGCGACTGGATCAGCGACGAGTTCCACGAGTCTGACGTAGACGACCAATTGAAGGCATTCGAGCTGAAGTATGGCAGGGGAAGTACACCGACACAGCAACCGAGAGTGAAAACTCCGGAACCAAGACCAGGCCAACAAGAAGCAACGACGAGCAGACTAAAGTCAATCGACACGAACACGCTCTTCGTGCCATCTGACCACACCGCAGCGCCCAAACCTCGGATCCTGTCTCAACCCTATTCCATGGTCATCGACATCGTCCGGAAATGGTCTGAGAGATACGAGGGAGACAAGGATCCTCTGCTTTTTTTTACGGAGAGGATCGAAGAGTTGGCAGATACATTCGGCCTCGACCTGGACTTACTACCGAGAACCATGCCAGAGATGCTGAAAGGAAAAGCGTTGTTATGGTATAGTAACAATAACGCAAAGTGGCAGCGATGGGAAGTGTTTAAAAAAGATTTCCATAATTTCTTCCTACCGCCTCGCTACTTGGAAAGCCTGGAAGACAAAATCCGAAGCTCATGTCAGATGGAACCAGAAATGTTCAAGGACTATGTGATCCGTCTACAAAACCTCATGCGATACGCCAACTACGACGAAACACAAGCTAAAGCGGATCTACCGGAACGCGAGGACCGAATTTCAGTTCTACATCAAACGGATGGACTTCCACACGCTGCAGGAGCTGATGACCTTAGCCGAAGAGTGTCTAGCCGCCGGAGGACCAGACCTTAGAGCCAACGCCCCGGTTAGCCAGCAGCAACGAAATACACGACAGGTAGTTGGGCCGGAGCAACGAATCGATCCAAGGACCGCGTGTCGCAATTGCGGGAAAGATAGACACAGAGCGCAGGTATGTCGCAACCGTCAGGTTCTCTTCTGCTGGGAGTGCGGGCGAAGAGGATTCCGAACAATCGAGTGCTGCCGAACACAACAGGGAAACGCATCGGGACTCCACCCACAGCGAGTAGGGGTAGAATTCCCAAGGAGGAACACTCGCGAGCAGTAAATGCCAGTCTTCGGGTCGACAAGGGACGCATCTTCGTCAGGGTGTCCCTCAATGGAGAAGAAGTCGACGCAACCATTGACACTGGCGCGACGAGAAGTTTTATATCCCAGAACATAGTCAACAAAACAACGAGGATAAGTAATACCACACCACGAAAGACCACGGTGACACTAGCCGATGGGTCCCACAAAACCAGCCTAGGCGAAGTCACAATAAGCATAGGTATAGGAGGCAAGAGCTACATGATACCGAGTCTCATCCTAACAGAAGTTGTCGACGACGTCATATTGGGCATGGATTTGCTCCGCACAGTTAGGCACACAAACGATACAACTAAACCCCAGGGAGGACACGCATCACCAGACAATAGGCAACACGATCAACGAGGCCCAAGAAATCACAATAGAAGACGCAAAGAGAATTCTACAGGAGGAACTGCATAAGTTTGGTGATATCCAAGGGATGAGCAGCATAACCGAGCACAAAATGATCATGCGCGACGATCAACCGATTAAACAGCGATACTTCCCGCGGAACCCGGCGATGCAAACAGTCATAAACAAGGAAATAGATGCATTACTAGAAAACAGGTGTATTGAACCATCCCACAGTCCATATAGTGCGCCGATATTACTAGTCCGCAAGAAAACAGGCAAATGGCGACTATGCATTGATTACCGACAATTAAACACGAAGTCTGTCCCGGACGCCTGCCCAATACCACGCATACACCACATACTAGATCGACTACGAGATGCTCGTTACATAAGTAGCCTCGATTTAAAGAACGGATATTGGCAGATTCCAATGGCAGAGAGTAGCAAACAATACACAGCTTTCACGGTTCCGGGAAGAGGGCTATTCCAATTGCGCGTGATGCCGTTCGGCCTTCATTCAGCACCAGCAACATTCCAACGAGCACTAGACCAAGTGATCGGACCAGACATGGAACCACACGCATTCGCTTACTCTGATGACATAATCGTCACGGGAGCGTCACTAGAAGAACACTTGAGAAACTTGAAAGAAGTATTCCGACGATTACGACAAGTGAATCTCAAATTAAACGTCGAAAAGTGCGAATTCTTCAAGCGAGAAGTAAAGTATCTCGGACACGGCATCAGCGAACAGGGAATTCAACCGATCCTGACAAAATCACAGCAATCCAAGAATTGCAGCCACCAACCAACAAGGAACTTAGGCGATGCCTAGGCATAGCCTCGTGGTACCGACGATTCGTACCAAACTTCGCCGACATTGTACAACCCTTGACAACACTACTCCGCAAAGGCAAACACTGGATGTGGGACGAGGCACAAAACGAAGCATTCAAAGAACTCAAGGCAAAGCTGACCTCTGCACCAGTACTGGCCTGCCAGACTTCAATCAAAGGTTCACCCTCCAGACCGACGCCAGCGACTACGGATTTGGAGCAGTACTCACGCAAGACACTGAGGGTCAAGAAAGGGTAATTGCATATGCCATCCGACGGCTCAACAAGGCCGAAAACAATTATTCATCAACAGAGAAGGAATGCCTAGCTATCGTGTGGGCCATCAGGAAGATGCGTCCGTACCTAGAGGGATACCGGTTCACAGTTATCACCGATCACTTATCGTGGAAGTGGCTCAATTCCATAGAGAGTCCGTCAGGGCGTATAGCGAGATGGGCCCTAGAGCTCCAACAATACATGTTCGACGTACAATACCGGAAAGGAAAACTCAATGTGATCGCCGATGCGTTATCAAGGCAACTACAAGAACCACCACCAGAAAATGCAGAAAAGATCACTACTATAGTGCCCACCACGACGGTAAATGCCTGCCCGTGGCTTGAGAAGAGGATAAAGGAAGTCAGAGAGAATCCCCAGAAATATGCCGACTATGCAATGCAGAACGAGCAGCTGTACCGACACATCTCCCGTCAGCTGGACGACGAAGACACCACACCGTGGAAACTATGTGTGCCAACCAATCTACGAGAACGAATCCTTCAAGAGAACCACGATAGCCCATGTGCCGCGCACGGGGGTATTCGTAAAACCATGATCAGGATGGCCAACAAGTATTACTGGCCAGGGATGTTTCGCGATATAAAACTATACGTGCGAAATTGTAACTCATGTCAGAGGTATAAACCAAGTCAACAGAAGCCAGCAGGATACATGTTATCGCACATAGCCATGGGAAACGGTATGTACCGACTTCATAGGCCCGCTGCCACGTTCAAAATATGGAAATTGCATGCTACTAGTATTCTTTGACAAGTTTTCTAAATGGACCTAGATGATTCCGCTTCGGAAAGCATCAACCGAACACTTAAAAAGAACCTTCCGCGAACGGATTTTAGCACAATTCGGAACACCCAAGATCGTCATAACAGACAACGGCAGCCAATTCGCGAGCATAGGATTCCAGAAGTTTCTCCGAGAGATGGGTATCAAACAACAGTTTACCGCACCATACACCTCACAAGAGAACCCGACAGAACGGGTCAACCGAACCGTGAAGACGATGATAGCACAACTCGCCGACAATCATCATAGAAATTGGGACGAAATGCTGCCCGAAATAACGTTGGCAATAAACAACAGCGTTTCAGAAACGACTGGCTATAGCCCAGCCTTTGTGATTCAGGGACGGGAATTACGACTTCCGAAGTCATTATTCGATGAAGTAACCCCCGGTACCGGTCAAACACAACACACGCTGGAAGAAAAATTGACGAAGTTGAACGACGTACACGCAATTGTGGGACAAAACATGCAACGAGCAGCGCAGGACCAAGCACGTCACTACAACTTACGTCGCCGTCCATGGAGCCCTAAGCTGGGACAACAAGTGCTGGTAAAACAACATCACCTATCGAAGGCAGATGGACCATACCGCGTAACCAAATTTGTGTCACCGGTAATCGTGAACCTAAGAAGGGAAGGCGAGACGCACACACGCCGAGCTCACGTCAGCGAACTCAAGGAGTTCCATCACGACGCAGAGTAAAGCGGTAGAAGTTCGGTACGAATCTCGAAATATTTCTAGTAAAACCTAAAATCATGACCAGCGACCCTTGCAAAGACTCATGGGAAAAAAACAGAACCCAACCCAAAGTAAGCCGAGTCAAGACGAACAAATAAAACACAAATACACAACACTACACCAAACAAACAGAAATTTAACCAAAATGCCGATGTGAACCCGAACATGCCAGACAACAAATCTGGGAAAAGGCCCATTGGTTATGGGAAAATTTGAAGAAAAGGGAGGAAACCTAACATAGAGTACAACACTGGCGATGGAAAACAAAATTGGACCGAGATTTAGAAGACAAACAAAACAACAATCACACGTAACAAAATTGGACCGAGAGTTAGAAGACAAAACCCAACAACAAACACACGCAACAAATTGGAGCGAAATTTAGGAGACAACCATACAACAACAAACACACGCAACAAAATTGGAGCGAAATTTATAAGGCAACAATACAACAACAAACACACGCAACAAAATTGGAGCAAGATTTAGAAGACAAAACACAACAACAAACACACAACAAAACTGGAGCGAAATTTAGAGGACGACAATAAAACAACAAACACACAACAAAATTGGAGCGAGATTTAGAGGACAACAATAAAGAAACAAATACACAACAAAACTGGAGCGAGATTTAGAAGGCAAAACACACACAACAAAATTGGACCGAGATTTAGAAGACAAACACAACAACAAACACACGCAACAAAAGTGGACCGAGAGTTAGAAGACAAAACCCAACAACAAACACACGCTACAAAACAGGAGCGCGACCTAGAAGACAACGATAAAACAAACACACGCAGAACAAGACCGGTATGCAGAAACTAGGATGGACCGGTAAAAAGGAGCGAGTTTTAGAACAATGCAAGGAGGCCAATTGTCGAAGCCAAATATACAACAACAAACACCCACACCTGACCGAAACTTAGAAGACAATCCAACAACAAACACACGCAAACAAAACAGAGATGCAGAAACCAAGGTGCACCGGTAAAAGGAAGCGGGTTTTAGAAACCAACCCTACAAACAAATACAAACCTCAAGGAAACTCAAGGAAAAAAAAAGCAAAGAAATGATAGACGACAGCTAGATCACAAGAACACGCGCAACAAGTAAACCATTCGTAGTCAGACTTTCAAAGTGATCACACGAAAATCCAGCGAACGATGTCTTACCCAACAATAATCATAATTGATTCCGATGACGACACTAGCGATTCACCCGGACACGAGAACCCATACAACTATCAGGAACAGACGAACGGAGGTAATCTCTATTACCCACAAGATAACGACACACGCTACGAACCGGACAACGATATGGACATCGAGACGGATGACGAAATATACACCGCAACTGATGAGGACATGCGCGAGGAACAGAACAACGAAGTGGAACACGAGCTACCAAGGGACAGGCGGGAGTTAATCACAATGGAGGATAAGATCCGGCTCTCTGATCGGATACTGACAGTGACCCAACATGTGTTTGCACGTACACAGTACATACACGAAGACGAGGGTGAGACGGAAGAAGAACGGTTGGCCGGATATCTAGAGATCCTCACAACCAGAGAACAGTAAATCCACATGGAGCGACGACTGCACGACCAACATCAGGAACTGATACAACAAATACAGGAGAAGAAACAACAACAACATCGACAACAAAAAGACCAAGACCACGAAATGGAACGGTTTCACGCCGAGCTGGAAAAGGAGATGAAGAAAACCAGACAACAGGAGCAGGAAATACAAGATCGACAATTAGAAATGGAGAAGACGGCGAGGGAAACAGAGAGGACGGGCAAAGAACTACAACGACTCAGCGGCGAAATACAACAACGCCAGCAAGGATACCAACGATAACCGGAGAAATTAAACGAGCTACAGATCGAAAATGGACGCAGGGCCCTGATCATGCACAGATAGAGGAGTGGGAAGAACGAGCAAACCAACAAGAGGATAAGGCGGAACGAGGACAAAGGAAACTGTCAGACATGTTCCAGAGGACAAAACGTTACACGGACGAGATGAGGGAGATACACGCACGGAAACACGCTCCAACACAGAGAGACACGCAAGAGAGGGGACAGAGAGCACCCCCACAACAACTTGCACCAACGGCGAACAGGAGCGCCGATGAAGTCGCCTGGGAGGTTCTCCAAAGGCACAAACGCCGAACCGCCAAAGGGTGGACCGCAGCACCGACCAGCGGCCGACGAGAATTCGGATCCGCCAGAATGGGAAGGTGGAAGTAAATAAAACGCAGACTAAGGAGACGAATGACAGGATGAGGTACTAGGAGGAAAAAGGGGGGAAAAGAAGAAACACCTAAAGGGAAAGAAAACACACAGCTTCTGGCCACGCCACCCGAAGCAAGAAGGGAGTGTGACGGCAATTTTCGAAAGTCGAAAATTACCGCACAACAATACTGCTTTGCAAGATCGCCAAGGAAGCAACTTGATTCTGGGGAAAACTCACAAACAGAACAACGGGAACATGTTTGTGAGCTAAACGCAACACAAACAGAACAACGGGAACATGTTTGCGAGCTAAGCGCAACACAAACAGAACACAAGCAGAACAACGGTAAAGTGTTTACGATCTCAGCACAACACAGCCAGGGCAGCGAAGATCAACGGGAACATGTTTGCGAACTAAGCGCAACACTAACAGAACAACGGGAACATGTTTGCGCAACACAAACAGAAAACAAGCAGAACAACGGGAATATGTTTGCGAGCTAAACGCAACACAAGCAGAACAACGGGATGCGACCTAAGTGCAACACTTGCAAGAAACATAGCAGCGACGAACAACGGGAACCTGTTTACGAACAAACTTGGAAATCAAGAACAAGCAACTCAGAACATATAAATACACAAGCCACAGTACAGAAGAGATCAGTTGATCAGTCAGCGAGCAGTCTAGTTAGAGTTCACATCGCATCCGAGCAGCAGTCAAGTTAGATCAGTCAGTCGGCACGCGTATCAAGGCGAACACACAGATCAGTCACCGAGCAGTCAAGTTCTAGTGAACATCGCATACACGCAGAAGTCAAGTGAGATCAGGCGATCAGTCAGCGAGAAGTCGCGTTAGAGTGCACGTCGCATCCGAGCAGCAATCAAGTTAGATCAGTCAGTCGGCACGCGTATCAAGGCGAACACACAGATCAGTCACCGAGCAGTCAAGTTCTAGTGAACATCGCATACACGGAGTAGTCAAGTGAGATCGGTCGATCAGTCAGCGGGCAGTCGAGTTAGAGTGCACATCGCATACGCGCAGCAGTCAAGTTAGAAAATATAGAATAAATAAGTGTGAACAAAGTTGATTGAAGAAATAAATAATCGAAATAAAAATACAGCCGAATCCGAGTCTTTATTTGAACCCTGGAGGCCGCTGAGATTATCCCGGCCGAAAGTTCGTTACAACATTGCCATGCGTTATCTATTGTCATAGCAATTGTCATGCATTGCCTTTTCGTTCAAAAAAGCAAGGAATGGCAATGAATACTATTGCCTTTGTTGTGCCTTGTTATCAGCACGCTTTCGGCAGGCAATGTCTTGATTCGAAAGCAAAATAAGCAAGCAGTGCAAGGCTTGAAATTTATGTTGTGGCTTGATGTGCGTCTCAAGACATCTTGTGCAGGTCTCTAATTTACATTGAGCAAACCAAGTAGAATAACTGATTATACCAATTTATTATATACTATTTTTTATGTATAATTAGTATTTACTATTGGAGGGTTGAAGATAAGCTCATATCTTGTATTTCGTTAAGGAACAAACTTAAAGGTTTTCTTAAGGATCGTTGTGTAAAAAATAGCAACATATAGTAACAGAACAATAGTAACAGAACGAATTGAACTGGAATTGGTCGCGTTCGCAATACGAACGACCAAGACCAAGAATAAGGCCAAGGTCAAGTTTAGTTCAATAATGCAACCACTGTACTTTGCTTGGTTGACAATAAAAGACAGTGGAGCAAACCACATACTTTTGGGCTCCGCGTATAAGAGCTTAACGTAGATTCAATATAAATAGTGGGCATAGTTTCAGGCCGACGAAATTATCGTCTAATGATAATTGACCCAAGTAACTAAAATCGCCAATTGTGCAGATAAGACTGTACCAATAAAATACAGGTTAAGAAAGTGAGTAAAGGTTTAGTAAGTGCACAAATAAAATGCATTGAAACGTAGAATATTTAAATTGAGAATTAGTAAAGTACGTTGAAAAATATCTTAATTTTCTCTTGGTTTAAAAATCCTATTATATTAGTTTAATATTGGAACAAAACTATGTATATACAGTTGCGGACATAAAAATCCGGACAGGTAGTGGGGATGCATTCAAAGGGTTGTAGTGCTCCTCAGGTACAAATGTCTGTAGGTGTATTTTGTATAAATACATGCATTATGTGCATTTTTTTTGTTGTTACTGGCATGACAAGTGCCATACAAATTTTTTAAAAAAGCGAAAAAATGCCAAATTTAAAAAAAATTAGTTGCGCCGATAAAGCTCAGATTTTGGCATTGCGCGCGGCATAGCTGAGTCTCCGGGACATTAGTGAAAGAATTGGATTCAGTAAATCGTCCATCAGCGTTTTTTTAATAAAGCATAATGAAACTGGATCTTTGCAGCGGAAACCAGGGTCAGGACGGATCCGAAACACCAATGCGGCAGAGGATCGCGTTTTAAAAAGCTTGCAAAACCGCTTCAAAAAGGGCTGATGATATTAGAAAAGAGTTTGAAGAAGACAGTGGAACCCAAATCAGCACAAGAACTGTTCGTAGAAGACTCACAGAAGCCGGCTTATTCGCGCGCATTCCTGCCAAGAATCCTCTCTTGACAGCAAAAATGCGTCAAAAGCGTCTAAATTGGGCCAAAGAACACCAGAATTGGACTGTGGTGAATTGGAGAGAAGTGATCTTTTCAGACGAATGCAAGTTTAACTTGTTTGGATCCGATGGAATTTCGTACGTGAGGCGAAGAAAAGGCGAGCGTTACAGTACGAATGCATTAAAAGTATCGTCAGGCACGGTGTTAGGCGAATGGTATGGGGTTTCCTACCATGGTGTTGGACAGCTGGTTCTTCTAGACCAAACAGTGAATGCTGTTATGTACCAGCGCATATTGGAAGAAAATTTAGTCCCCTCAGTGGAGCAACACTTTTCGCTACTAGACAACGTCATATTCCAGGATGATTCTGCGCCTTGTCACCGTGCAAAATTGGTAAGAAATAATATTTTATGGATGATTGTAGAATTGACTAATAATTACAAAAATTTTAATTTGTCAAATCGGTTTATTTTTGTGTAGGTAAAGGATTACTTATCAAAAGTCGGAATTTCGGCAATGCAGTGGCCTGGAAATAGCCCTGATCTCAACCCAATCGAGAACCTCTGGCACATTATGAAGGTAGAAGTTACAAAGAGGAAGCCCAGGACTTTACCTAAATTAGACCGCATAATCGAGGAAGTCTGGTATTAGGGTATAACAGCACAGACACTACACAATTGGATTGACTCAATGCCTGATCGGATTAATATGGTCATAAAAATCAAAGCAGGTTCCACGAAGTATTAAAGTAAAGTTTTTTAGAATCTTTAAGGTTATAATTGTTTTCGGGTGTAATTTTGTATTTTTATTGAATGTAATCAAAAAGTTATGAAAATTCTTGTTAAATGTTGAAAAAAAACCAAAAATCCATTATAAACATTCTACCATTTTAAACAACAAACAGGCTTTTTATATAATATTATAACATTGCTCATTATATATTTCAGGTAGTCCAAGGACATACATATTCATGGGTAAAAGGTTTTCTAATAAAATATTCACAGGTAAAAAAATAAATGGGAAATATAATAATTTTTTAGGTTTATTTGACGTTTAACTAAACGTCGTTTAAACGAGCACTGAAAAACTGGCCCTTAGGCGTTTGATTCCAATTTAAACATGTTAAATAAATCTTGACATTTAATTTGATTTCAAACTCGCACACTTTTTCTAAATAATACATAATACAGTCGTAAATCTATAAAATTACACAGCGGTCCTCGATGGCGTGAAAGGTAACGCACTTGCCTTTCAACCTTGAGGACGGTGGTTCGAATCCCCATGCGCATGGATGTTTAAATTGTGTTTGTTATCCTTCTCTCTCTCTACCTATCTATCCCCTCTATCCCCTTATCAGTCGATGGCCTTAGTTGTCAGTACTGTCCTATTTGTGTAGTAATTAATTACTGCATAAAAGTAATAATAAATAAATAAATAAATAATATAAAATTACACAAACAAATAATAGTTTGTGTTGGAGTTTACTATTACAATAAAATATTTAATAAAAATCAAAATAATAAACTAATAAACTTTTGGTTAATTCAAAAACCAAAATTAAATATTAACAGCCTTATTTATTAGATTTCGTTAAACAGTCGTTAAACAATTGTTTAATTACACACTGCGTAAGGAGTTACACAACGTTGCTTAAGTTTTTATTTATAATTGAATTTTATATGTGTGTCAAATAAACAAGGTATATGGATAAAAAGGTTCATAAATCCACTAAAACTATAACAAAAACGCGTTTTCTATTACTTTTTTGATATATAAGGAAAAAATTTGACGTTTTTGATTTTCATTTGAAAAGATATAACGCGATTTGAAGTTTTTTTTTTGAAAAATTTTATTTGAACACAAAAATTATTTGAATTTTGATATGCCACCTTACGCAGGCTTTAAACGCAAATTTTTTGTGTTTAAATTACACAGCAACAACGTTGCGTAAAATAAAAATTTGTTTATAAATAACGTTTTCTTGTTTAAGAGGTGTTTAAGGTTACGCAGCCTTTAAAATACGTTTATAAATAAGCCTGTTAAACTTTAAAGTCAAGTGCTTAGAAACTTTATATCGTTTGGAGAATCAAAGCCACATTAGTGTAGTTTTTTTTGGAAGTTTCTCCTTTCTAGTACACGCTCATTGCCGAGGAATATTGATGACAAAATGATAATTTTGGAATTTATGAAAAATAAAGGATGTTTATTTAAGCAATTAAATAAATAAAAATACAGCAGACATCATATATCGGAATAAGGGCAACTAAATCATGAAACCAGAGAAGAAACAAACAGGGGATTGGTCGATATGCAAATAAGAATACATGGATAAAGTAGCCAACAGAAAATGAGCACTTGCGTGAATACTTAAATAGCTTTTAAGTATTGCCCGAAATCAGAATTATACTGAATTAAATGGTAATATGAATAACAATTATTGTACCGTCAAAAATAAACAATACAATAAAATACGCAAAAATATATAATACCAATTAGAGAATTGAATTGAAATATATGATACCAATTGTTTTAATTAGAGAAGTAAATAGGGTAATTTAAGTAACTAGGAACAACATTTACAGCTCGGATAGAATAGCTACAGACTATAAAAAGAATCCATTAAGTGGATTAATAAAAAATTAAAAAATATAACTCTTTATCAACTGTTTAGTTAATTGCTCGACTTCAACAAAGCAAACTCAGCAGTTTTCTGGAAAATGAATAATTAATTTCATTATTTCTTCTTGTTTTGGTGCTTCATTACCTCAACGCCAACGTAAGCAACGTTAGATACGTCACAAACCATGGAATATGCAGTATCTATGGAATTTTTTTGTGTGTGTACACATTAAATCAAATAAATTCAATTTGCCAACTTCAAATATGATAAATATACATTTAACAACATTGTTATTGTTGTTATCTGTTATTGTTATGAATAACAAAATACAATAAAATTGTGTGAATTATAAAATTTATGAATTATGATTAACCAGTAGAAAATGACATAAAACACAAATCTTATAGAATCATAAAAACACAAAAACCGATTATTTAAATCGTAATTTGTAAGTTCGTAATTTAATGCAGATTCTTTGGAAGAATAAGCAGAAGCCTTCAAAGAACCCACAAAGACCTGAAAAAACAGTTAGGCGAGTTCGTAGCAAAAGTTTGCATAATTTTAAAAGACACCGTAGCACATATGGAAAATTTATAGTTAGTAAAGTCTAGGATAAGAGAACTAGGAGAAATAACAAGCGTAGAAAGAGCAGACGCGATACTAGAAGAATTGGTGCTATTTTCAAACCAGAGAATAAAGATTAAAAATTAATATTTAGATAACTGGCAGTCAGAATTTACAGCATTAAAAAATAGGTACGACAGTTATTTAGTAGATAAAAAGTTCCAAGAAGGATTGATAAAGACGGTAGAGAAAAACTAGGAACTAAGGTTTATTATCTCGAGAAGTATTAGCGAAAGAAACGCTAAACGCTAAAGATAGCAAGCCAGAACTCTTTATTCTTCTTATTATAATAAGAATATTATTATAATATATATTATAATTATATAGCACGAACAGACGCTGTATCATAAGGAAGCTATTCCTTCCGCAATCAGTGCGACTCAACTTCATTCCCGCAAATAAAGGCAATAGACCACAGACACAAAACGGGTATAGGAGAGATTGCGAATAGACTGGTGCCGCTCTTCTCAGGAACACAATCGCCACACTTACGGGGAGGAGTATACAAATTCATTCAAGGGTGCGAATTAGCCGTAAGAGAAGTGAGTACAGGCAACTACATAGACTGCATTAAACAAAGGTTACATGGAGATCTGGTAAGGCGTTTAATAGCCTAGATGAATTCTACCTCACTATGCGTCCTTAGACGCCTAACGCACCGCGAATACAGGCAATATAAGTAACTGGAGCTGTCTATAATGGAAGCTGAGATAGTGCGCTATTGAATATGGTGGAAGCGGCCGCAGAGAAATCATTCAAAATAAGCTTCACAAATGGTCTAAACCATACAAAGTGATTCGTCAACCAACAAATACATCGACAATTAATATGAATTCGTTCAAACCCTACACAATGCCTCTTGCATATAATTAATCGCAATAATATTTAAAAGACTATGAGAAAGCCATAACGTTTCGAGAGCACCAGAGGAGAAAATAGTTTTTTCCTTTTGCAATAAATGTGGGTATACGAGAGAAAAGTGTTTAACCCATTCGCCAAGCCTAAATTATATGAAGTTATTCCTATTGCCATTTATATTTTGTGTGTTATTGTTTACCAAAGCTCTGTTATTTCTTGGTAAGAGCACATAAATATATTATCATACATAATCATTTACAAGCATAAAACCAAAGACGAGTATACTCGTCGTTGACAATGGGAAGACAACAGGACTCAACATCCTTTTTCGTATTTGCGTACGTTTTAGTAGAAAAACGTGATTAGAAATCACGCAGATGGATAAAATAATGAAAATGCAATAAAACGAGACTGTTTCTGTGTTCTGTTTAACAAATTTCTTTTTGTTTCTGATTAAAAAATTATTAGTTGGTAATAAAAATTTTAACAAATTTTGCTCAGTGATGTCACACATTGTTGTACATATTAGATATATTAGGTGTACAAATAAGTTTCCGCGGTTTGTCAAAAGATGGCCCCACCAGAAGGTTATGGAGAAATTGTCAGATGTAAAACGTAATATCCCAAGTTTCGTCATCCGGCAACACCATAACCTTAAAGTACTAGTGATTCCGTATCAGCATCACGTAATTTTTTTCCTGCAAAAATGTCAAGTTTTGTGCCGAATAAGCATCATTTGCGGGAACTTTTGATTTACTTCTTTAATTTGAAATATCTGCAGCTGAGGCGCATCGATTGCTTCTAGAAGCATATGGTGAAGCTGCTTTAATTGGGTAGATTTGTGGATAGCGTCAAAAGATGAAGAGTTTTTTCGACGGGGTATCCGAATGTTGCCAGAAAGATGGGGAAAAGTAGTGGCAAATGATGGAAAATACTTTGAATAAAACGTAATGTTGTGAGGGCGACTAATCAGAAATTACTGATGTAATTTTTTTTGGTATTCGAGATCACCCGGTGGTTCCGAGTCATCGGACCTGCTGTAGAATTGACGTCGATCTCTGCAACCGTGGCGAAGCTGTGGGTAGGAGAGATTCTGTATTTCGCGTGATCGAAAGCCCTAGAATGTTTTTTTATGTATGTAGTTTGTGCTTCGCGTGTTTCGGGTTCCCTTTTGGCTGGATGGTCGTCATGGGTTCGAGAGAGACGGCAACAGGTCCGGTGACTCGAAACGAAAGAACGTGAATTCGGACTGGCGTGGAGGTAGAAAAAAAGAACAGTCGGTTTTGGTTATTCTGTTGCTCTTGCTGGACAAAATTACTTGAATAAGTTAATAATTCAGTTTCTGTGATTAATATTTGTTGTTTTCTTGGACGATATATATATATATATATAAAATCTTTTAATATGAAACTAGAATAAAAGCTAATAGAATCCGATCAAAATTGATACAAACAAATTTGAATAAGTTAATAATTCAGTTTCTGTGATTAATATTTGTTGTTTTCTTGGACGAAATATTATTAATATGAAACTAGAATAAAAGCTAATAGACTCCGATCAAAATTGATACAAACAAATTGATACAAAATAACTAACTAGCAGCAAAACCAGCGGCAAATCAGCATCAACAGCAGCGAAAACTGCAGCTGCAACGGCAGTAGATTCACACCACCGAAGAATCTCTTCACAATTTTGGAAACACAGCAAGCTGTGTTTCTCTTGGTCAGTTAACAAAAGGATAACTAAACGGAAATTTCAACAAATCGCCTTGTGGAAAATATATTTTCAAAAGAAATACATTAACTACAAAATCACACTTTTCTACTACGAGTACAAATTTTCGACCTTAGCCGCCTTGGATAACATCTATAACCTATTGAAGGGTAAGGATTCGCGTTGGCTCCAACTAGAAGAGTGCCGTGAATGCCAAAGGTATAATAGTACCCGCAAGGATAACGAGTGTAAGGTTGCCCACTAGCCAGCAGTTTATTATTACTATTGTTTGTGTTTTCTAATGGTTGCTAGTTATTAAAAGTGAAACATTAGTATATCAGTTTCAACTATTGTATACATTAACTTTTGCAATGACTTTGAATTAACTTAGGGAATGATAATATATAAATAACTAGACTAAGCGAATATGTAACTGAGCCACCATTATTATCAATTATATGTCTTTTGGAGAACTTTCGTTTCAGCGTAAGGAGCTCCCTGATGGCGCCACTCATGGGGATCCGGCTGAAGAAACGGATATTTTCTTGGTAAGCAATTACATTTAATTTTTTTAGCAAAAGATATTTAAAAGGGATAAGATATTATATAAAAAGAAAAATGAATTTTAATACCTAAATCACCTAATAAACTATACGGTTAATGAGATATTGAGTCAAATTAATTTTAATGTTTTATCGAATAATCTCATGATATAGTGCATTTTACAACTGATTACTTCCTTGATTTAATATATGTTTAACTTTACACTTACCTACAATCTATAATGTGTAGGCAATCGCCTTAAGGTATAAAAGGGTTTAAACGGTTCCAACCCGGCATAGGTGAGCAAGTATAGGGCTGGTGTGACCAAGATCACAACACCAGCATGGTAGGGAGGGTTCAGAAACGGGGAGGAAAATAACGCCCACTCCTCCCCCTTCACCCTCATCGTCGTCTCCTGCGGTAGCAACCCATCCCAGTTCGTCCGAAAGTATTGCGTTTATTTATCTAGGGTTTCCTTGGGTTTTATTTTTTTCTGTAAGTCTCGGTAGTTTTTTTTTTGTTTCTTTTTGTAACTGGGTGACCGTGATGCGGCTTGGGTTTATGGACCCCCCCCAAATTTCCCTGAGCACAACCGGACCGAGCATCCCCTACAGCATCAACTTCCCTCGTGGTGGCATTAGGCCTCCACAATTTTCACCTGTTCGTTACAAAAATGGCGCCCAACGTGGGGCCCGACTCCTTGTAGACTTGCAGGACCGGAATTTAGATCTCGGTCTGTGACTCGGTGATGAGTTCGGATTCCCAATAAAAATTCTTTTCTTTCGTCCTTCCGTTTTGTTTGTCTATCTCAGAAACTTCTGAATGCACAGGTTGATCATTGCAATTAGAATATTTTTTGGTTATCTAATAACTGATTTTCTTTGGTCTCTCATAAGTCATCGCTGGATTGTCGTTGGCTGAATATTTTCGGCACGAACCGCTTGACATATTTCTTGCGATTGTAGGCCAATTTAGCCTACCGCAAAAAAATGACAGATCCAAAGTTGTTAAATTATTTTTTTGTTTATGTTGTTTGAATTCAATGAAATGTCATACAAGTCATCGCTGGATTGTCGTTGGCTGAATATTTTCGGCACGAACCGCTTGATAAACTTCTTGTGATTGTATTAGCAGTTAGCTATACCGCAGAAGATGAAAGTATTTGAATTCTTATTAGGAAAATTTTTTTTGAACCAAAGCGCTGGTTCATATACAGTCATATACAGTCCGTGGAGATGTTGAACAGTGAATTTAATTCACTCGCAGTTGCTGACGCTTTGATCAAGATCAATTTGTTTTATTTTGCTTTTGGTTGTCCATGTTTTCCGCACTTTTCTCTGTTTACACCTTTAGTGGGATGGTTGGTGGCCCCGTTGGCGTTGGGGGTGAATAGATGCTGCTGCCGGTACCGGGTTGGAACTGGAACACCTAAATATTACACTTGTCGTTTTTTTTGTGTGATTTTCTATTTAAATTCTTTAACTTACTATATTATATACTAACAATATTGCTGTTTATGCTGATTATTGATTATTATGTTGATTATATATTATACATCAGTTTCTATTCCAGAGTGATGGTTATTTTGGTTTATTGCCTGTAAATCGTACATTAGGGCAAGATTTAGTTTAGACGATTAGTACTAGGTACTATTGACTTGATTTAATTTTTTTTTTTAAATCTTTATCTTGACGTAGCGTTTCGTGAATAGCCCAGAGAGATTGCTTTTGGTTTAGTGTTGACAATATAGTGCACATTTTGTTTTTTTTTTGCTAGAGATCTTGTCCATGAATATGGCGGTCCGACGTAGTCCCCACGGATCCAAGAATCCGGCTCAGCGGACAGACGAAGAAATTAGTTGTGTGATCTGTGGCGAACTTTTACAACGGGGTTGCGAATTGGGCGAGACGACTTGTGGACATGTTTTCCATCGTCCTTGTCTGCAACGCTGGTTAGTCGAAAATCAAGTGTGCCCGGTTTGCAGAACTACCTGCACCCCTACTCGTTATGTGACGCCACCGCAAGGAAATTCCCGGCCCCGGAACAAACCGGTCCCGGAACGGGCATCTAGACCGCTTACCCGAACACAGGCCCGAAATACTCGCGCGTTAAGACCTGGTGGAGATATATCCCCAACCAATTCTCCTACTGAACGGCGCACACCACCGACAGGTAACGGCGCGATTCCTAGATTGTACGAATCTAGGTCGCAGTGTATTTCGGACCCCCTCGCAACGACCCCTGCTGACCTTCAGCAGATGTTGTCGCAGGCCATGCGCGAAATGCGCGAAGAAATCACAACCAGGGTGTCCGGGGAGTGTGAGGCAATGTTGGGAAGACTAACCTTATCTGGTGCTAGACCCTCCCTTAACTCTCCGCGACCAAGGCTATTACAAGCCGAGCAACCATTGGATTTTGAATCTAGACTTCCTCCTCACCGAATTGATGTTGACGTTCCCCGACAATCCCCTGGTTTTGGTTCAGCTGAACGAACGTTGACCATAGGCACAACTGCAAGCAAGATTTCTTCCCTGATTGGCGGCTGGCATTTGCAATTTTCTGGTGACGATAATTCAATGGGTGTTGATGAATTTATTTATCGGGTGAATACTTTGACTGATCAATGCTTGGGCGGTAATCGGAATATTTTATGTCAGCATGCCCATCTGTTATTTCGCGGCAAAGCCGAAACGTGGTTCTGGCGATATCATCGCCAGACTGATCAATTAATCTGGTCAGCCCTCTGTCAGGAGTTGCAAATGAAATTCCGAGACCATTTGACTGATTACGACATTAAAGAAAATATTCGACGACGCAAGCAACGAGCTGCCGAACGTTTTGATGAATTCTTGGATGCCGTGTTGGCACTGAGTGATAAACTCCATAGTCCACTTGCTGACGAGGAACTCGTTGAATTGTTGCTTCATAATCTTAAACCTGAATTACGTCTCGAACTGTTGCACGTACCGATTAGAACCTTGCCAGAGCTCAGACGCGAGTGCCATAGGCATGAAAATTTCTTTTTGTCTCAGAATTACCCTACTTACTCACGCGCTGGAGTTGGGCGGCGGCAGGTGGCCATGCTCGAACAGCCATCTCTCCCGAATGAGCCTGATGCAGCAGCGCCGGAACCGGAGATGTGTGCGCTGGAGGGCGAAGCATCAGCCGTTCGTTGCTGGAATTGCTCTGAGGAGGGCCACAGGTACCAGAACTGTTTATCGAGTACTCGGCGAATTTTTTGCTACGGTTGTGGAGCACCGAATGTGTACAGGCCCACGTGTCATAACTGTAGTTCAAATTCGGGAAACGCCAGAGCGGGGCCTCGGCCGGCGACGAACGAAGGCCCGCAACGGCAGGATCCTCGTCGTCAGCGTCACTAACCTTGGCAGAACCCATTTGTCGACTTGTTTGTCCGGAGTTGAAGACGTCTCAAGTAGAAGCACCAACACTACATGAAATAATACCTTACCATATTCGTTTAGATAGATATAATCGACGGAGAGCAGAAATTTTCGGTGTTAATTCTCTACACTGTCGAAAAAGGAAAACTACACGATTGCATAATTTTTGGAAGTCGGTTAAACGATTGAAAGTATCTGTTTTATCCTCTTTGTTAGTGAGGGAAGATGATTCTCGACCTTATATTGAAATTTCACTGAATGACATAACCTGTTGTGCATTGCTGGACAGCGGAGCTAACGTTAGCGTGATTGGTGGCCAGGCCGCATTGAACGTATTAAACTCTGGACTGACCCTTGAGAGATTTAGAGGTAATGTTAGGACGGCTGATGGTCAAGCTCAGCAAATTTCAGGATTTTTTGTTGCTCAAGTTAAATTCAACAACCTTGATAAAATGTTCCGGTTTTTAGTCATACCCAGTATTACGCAAGATGTCATTTGCGGCATGGATTTCTGGAAAGCCTTCGATATTCGAATCGATAATGTAGAGATCGCTTCCGTTGCTTCCGTAAGGAACCCGGATGAACACTTTATTTCCTTGACAGAGTCCCAGTCGGTTCGACTCAATGACGTCATCCAGTCATTCCCTTCGTCGAAAAAACTGGGTTTAGGTAAAACAACCTTTATTGAGCACTATATAGATACTGGTCAAGCTCGCCCAATCAAGCAAAAATATTATCCCATCTCTCCTGCAAAGGAAAGGTTGCTTTGTGACGAAATTGATAGGATGCTATCCTTAGGCGTCATTGAGGAAGCGAATTGTACGGCTTGGGCGTCGCCAGGTGTTCTGATTGTTAAACATGGGAAGGTGCGGTTCTGTTTGGACTCACGAAAGTTAAATGAGGTGACAGCGAAGGATGCGTACCCGCTACCAAACATTGATGGGATCTTAAGTCGTTTACCCTCGGTTAAATTTATATCCAAGGTGGATCTCAAGGGTGCCTTTTGGCAGATTTGTCTGCACAACTCTTCAAAAGAAAAAACAGCTTTTACGGTACCAAATCGACCTCTGTACCAGTTCGCTAGAATGCCTTTCGGGCTGTGTAACGCGCCTCAAGCCATGTGCCGACTTATGGATATGGTGATTCCTTATTACCTTAAGTCGAGAGTTTTTGTCTATTTAGATGATCTGCTCATTTTATCGAGCACTTTTGACCAACATCTAAATCATCTGGGCGAGGTAGCTTCCTGTTTGCATAAAGCTGGATTGACGATCAACGTGGCAAAAAGTAAATTTGGACTCGCGGAAGTTAACTATCTGGGTTATGTCGTTGGGAACGGAGTTCTGAAAATGGACCCGGAGAAGATTTCAGCCATTACCGATTATCCGCAGCCTAAAACTACCAAACAGTTGCGCCGTTTCTTAGGAATGGTGGGGTGGTACAGGAAGTTTATCCCCGAATTTTCGTCAGTCACTTTCCACCTAACAGAGTTGTTGAAGGGGAATAAGGGTGTTGTTTGGAATCCCTTGGCTCAGCAGTCGTTTGAGGAAATTAAGCTTAAAATGACTACCGCCCCGTTTCTGATACACCCAGACTATACTAAGCCATTTTTGGTCCAGTGTGACGCTAGCCAATTGGGCATTGGAGCCGTGCTGGCCCAAGTTGACGAGACTGGTCAGGAGAGGCCAATTGCATATATGTCTCAAAAACTTAACAAAGCCCAACGCAACTACACAGTCTCCGAGCTGGAATGCCTGGCAGTAGTAATGGCGATAAAGAAGTTCAGAATGTTCATTGAGGGTCATGAATTTAAGGTGATCACCGACCATATGAGTTTGAAATGGCTGATGAGCCAGAAGGATCTTTCAGGACGATTGGCGCGCTGGGCTCTCAAGCTGCAGGGGTTTGACTTCTCGGTAGAACACCGGAAGGGTACTTCTAATATCGTGCCGGACGCTCTGTCAAGGGCAATGGAAGATGTGCCTATGAATGAAGTGACCGCTGTTGAGCTCGATCATGAACCAGCCGTCGACCTTAACTCTCCCGCATTTGCCTCCGAAGAGTACAATACCCTGAAAGAAAGGTACGCTAGTGATCAATTCCCTGATTTCAAAATCATCGACAAATTCCTGTACTTTCGGAATGATTTCGCGACGGGGAATGAAAATGCGGATGATCTCACCTGGAAACTCGTCATTCCACCCGAGTTGCAATCCACCGTTATTAAGTCTGCACATGATTCTAGTACGTCAGCTCATTTTGGAATTGCAAAAACCTTGGAAAAACTGCGCAGATATTTTTATTGGCCCGGCATGCGAAGTCAAGTATGTCAGTATATTGGGTCCTGTGATTTGTGCCAAACGTCCAAGATTCCTACGCAGATTTTGCGTCCACCAATGGGTCAATACTGTCCTTCTGATCGACCTTTTCAAAAACTTTACTTGGATTTGATAGGTCCTTTTCCGCGATCTCGCAAGGGAAATATAGGCATTCTAATAATCATGGACCACTTCTCGAAGTTCACCTTCCTAAAACCTTTGAAGAGGTTGACTGCCCCATTGATTATTGATTACCTGAGGGATAACGTTTTTTACTGTTTTGGTGTACCCGAAACTGTGGTGTCCGATAATGGTAGTCAGTTCAAAAGCCGGGAGTTTGAAAGATGTTTAAAGGACTTTGGCATCACTCACACGTGTACTGCGGCATACTCCCCTCAGTCCAACGCTGTCGAACGGGTGAACCGTTCTATTAATGAGGCCCTTCGGTCGTATGTTCGTACGGATCAAAGGATTTGGGATGAGTATCTCAGCAGTATAAATTGTGCACTAAGAAATTCTTTACATCAATCTCTTGGTTACGCTCCTTATTTTGTAGTCTTTGGGCAACACATGGTTACCAACGGAAGGGATTACGATCTCTTGACGAAGTTGGGGCAGATTAAGGAAGGCGAAGTGAGAATAAACCGACAGGACCAGTTATTGGCTCATCATGAGTTGGTAAGAGGGCGATTAAAGCAAGCGTATGATAGAAACGCCAAGACTTATAACCTCAGGTCGAGGGTTCGAAGTTTTGAAGTAGGCCAGACCGTAATCAAGCGAAATTTTCTGTTGAGCAACCAAGCGGCGCACTTTAGTGCAAAATTAGCTCCGGTTGGCGTGAAGGTAAAAGTGGTAGAAAAGCTTGGTAATCCTTATTATCGATTGGAATCAGAGCAGGGTCGCCCTTTGGGGATATTCCATGCCAAGGACCTTTGGTAATTCGAACAGTAGTGGGATTTGGGGTTATGTTGATTGGTAATTCTGGTGTTCCTCAATAAGGTCTTAGGGTCGCGTAGCCCTTTTTCAGCAGCGGTATTCGTTAGGCCACTTAGCTCGCACCTGTTTTGTGAGGGCGACTAATCAGAAATTACTGATGTAATTTTTTTTGGTATTCGAGATCACCCGGTGGTTCCGAGTCATCGGACCTGCTGTAGAATTGACGTCGATCTCTGTAACCGTGGCGAAGCTGTGGGTAGGAGAGATTCTGTATTTCGCGTGATCGAAAGCCCTAGAATGTTTTTTTATGTATGTAGTTTGTGCTTCGCGTGTTTCGGGTTCCCTTTTGGCTGGATGGTCGTCATGGGTTCGAGAGAGACGGCAACAGGTCCGGTGACTCGAAACGAAAGAACGTGAATTCGGACTGGCGTGGAGGTAGAAAAAAAGAACAGTCGGTTTTGGTTATTCTGTTGCTCTTGCTGGACAAAATTACTTGAATAAGTTAATAATTCAGTTTCTGTGATTAATATTTGTTGTTTTCTTGGACGATATATAATAAAATCTTTTAATATGAAACTAGAATAAAAGCTAATAGAATCCGATCAAAATTGATACAAACAAATTTGAATAAGTTAATAATTCAGTTTCTGTGATTAATATTTGTTCTTTTCTTGGACGAAATATTATTAATATGAAACTAGAATAAAAGCTAATAGACTCCGATCAAAATTGATACAAACAAATTGATACAAAATAACTAACTAGCAGCAAAACCAGCGGCAAATCAGCATCAACAGCAGCGAAAACTGCAGCTGCAACGGCAGTAGATTCACACCACCGAAGAATCTCTTCACAATTTTGGAAACACAGCAAGCTGTGTTTCTCTTGGTCAGTTAACAAAAGGATAACTAAACGGAAATTTCAACAAATCGCCTTGTGGAAAATATATTTTCAAAAGAAATACATTAACTACAAAATCACACTTTTCTACTACGAGTACAAATTTTCGACCTTAGCCGCCTTGGATAACATCTATAACCTATTGAAGGGTAAGGATTCGCGTTGGCTCCAACTAGAAGAGTGCCGTGAATGCCAAAGGTATAATAGTACCCGCAAGGATAACGAGTGTAAGGTTGCCCACTAGCCAGCAGTTTATTATTACTATTGTTTGTGTTTTCTAATGGTTGCTAGTTATTAAAAGTGAAACATTAGTATATCAGTTTCAACTATTGTATACATTAACTTTTGCAATGACTTTGAATTAACTTAGGGAATGATAATATATAAATAACTAGACTAAGCGAATATGTAACTGAGCCACCATTATTATCAATTATATGTCTTTTGGAGAACTTTCGTTTCAGCGTAAGGAGCTCCCTGATGGCGCCACTCATGGGGATCCGGCTGAAGAAACGGATATTTTCTTGGTAAGCAATTACATTTAATTTTTTTAGCAAAAGATATTTAAAAGGGATAAGATATTATATAAAAAGAAAAATGAATTTTAATACCTAAATCACCTAATAAACTATACGGTTAATGAGATATTGAGTCAAATTAATTTTAATGTTTTATCGAATAATCTCATGAGATAGTGCATTTTACAACTGATTACTTTCTAATAATGGATAATTGATTGCATCCGTGAATTATTGTTTTGGTTAACTGAATAATTACTTAAAATAGTATTAATGTATAGTGATTAAGTACGGATATTGCTTTTGATGTACAATGTAAATATTTGTGAAATAAAATGAATTTTAATACCTAAATCACCTAATAAACTATACGGTTAATGAGATATTGAATCAAATTAATTTTAATGTTTTATCGAATAATCTCATGAGATAGTGCATTTTACAACTGATTACTTTCTAATAATGGATAATTGATTGCATCCGTGAATTATTGTTTTGGTTAACTGAATAATTACTTAAAATAGTATTAATGTATAGTGATTAAGTACGGATATTGCTTTTGATGTACAATGTAAATATTCGTGAAATAAACTGAATTTTAATACCTAAATCACCTAATAAACTATACGGTTAATGAGATATTGAGTCAAATTAATTTTAATGTTTTATCGAATAATCTCATGATATAGTGCATTTTACAACTGATTACTTCCTTGATTTAATATATGTTTAACTTTACACTTACCTACAATCTATAATGTGTAGGCAATCGCCTTAAGGTATAAAAGGGTTTAAACGGTTCCAACCCGGCATAGGTGAGCAAGTATAGGGCTGGTGTGACCAAGATCACAACACCAGCATGGTAGGGAGGGTTTAGAAACGGGGAGGAAAATAACGCCCACTCCTCCCCCTTCACCCTCATCGTCGTCTCCTGCGGTAGCAACCCATCCCAGTTCGTCCGAAAGTATTGCGTTTATTTATCTAGGGTTTCCTTGGGTTTTATTTTTTTCTGTAAGTGTCGGTAGTTTTTTTTTTGTTTCTTTTTGTAACTGGGTGACCCTGATGCGGTTTGGGTTTATGGACCCCCCCCAAATTTCCTTGAGCACAGCCGGACCGAGCATCCCCTACAGCATCAACTTCCCTCGTGGTGGCATTAGGCCTCCACAATTTTCACCTGTTCGTTACAATGTACTGTTCCTTCACAATAAATTCCTAACTTTTTATAAAAAACCGAGGAAACTTATTTGTACACCTAATAATTTGAAAAATTTATTTGTAGTATTTTTTAAGTTTTTTACATTTCTATATTTATGTTTGTGGCCACAAAAAATTTGCTAATTCGAGTATACTCGTCCTTGGCCGCGAATGGATTAATTATGGAAAACACACCGTATAGCCAAAAGTATACAGTATGGACATGACACTAATTGGAAACAACACCAAGTAATTCAGATTACAATTATGGTCAGGGGAAAAATTAGCCTAAAATACAGCAGGGGAACCAACAATACCAACGGAACTGGCAGCACAATGGACCACCCTGCAAATACGAATGGACCACAAATACGAACAACTGAAAACGAATACACCGAATAGGACGGAAAGAAACCAAATGAATTGTCACTGGTGTAATAGACCAGGACATATGGTAAAAAATTGCGAGGCAAAGCAATTTTGGGAAACGTTCCAAGCAATCGTCAGGGAAACTGTCAAGGGCCCAGAACATGCGAATCCGAAATGATTAGTAACCTTAGGCCAAATGAAGGAGTAACCGTAATTCAAACTTCCGAAACGATTGTGGATACGTTACCGACTTTAATAAATGAAGTGGTAACCGTTAGTTCGTAACCGGTTACCTGGCGCCCACCGGACATCTAAAGTGATAACGAGACGGATCCCAAGGTGTTTTCCAAGGGTTCCCGCGAAAGACCGCCGCTTGGTTCTAGGCGCGTTGCTGGGTATCGACAGACCTTGACCAGCTGGGGCGGGTCGCTTCCAAGGAACCGCAGTTCGCCCTTATTGCTGGTCGCAGCACTTCCACCCTGCAGCACTAATGCAGCTTCCCCGGCACCGTGAGAGGTGCGAATCTCTTACGGCATCCCGCAGAGGTGAAATTATTCTCGAATTTGTTGAGTAAATTTAACCTGCAAATCGTAAACAGGTGGTTTGAAACGACTTTTGTAAACGCAATGAGAAGTGATGTTATTGACCTAACCCTGTCAACCCTGTTTTATGTGCCCCCCTTTTGTTCTTCCGTTAATCCTTCTTTATTTAACAACCCTCTTAATTTGTCGTTTTCTTCTAAGTTGATAAAGAATTCTTCTTGAAAGTGTTTTTGTATTAAATAATTATCGTACCTGTTTTTCAACAGGTGGTATTTTTGATTTTATTTTCTACTAGCTGGTTACCCGCGACTTCGTGCGCGGTAGTGTAGTGGGCGATGGCATAGTGGGAATATTTTTTCAATCTATGTATGTATTAATATCGAGCCGTAGTTTATTAATATGCAATTATTAAAAAGTTAAGCTATTATCTTTTCTTTATTTATTGCATGATCTTAACTTAATACAGTTTTATAAACAATGTGAGGATCTAAATTCTTTACAGGAATTTAAATTCCACAACGTATATTTTTTTTTAGCATATACATATCTAAAACCTTCTTCTTTATACATACATATAGCATATACATATTTTTGGTATTTCTTCTTTATAAGTATTAACCATGAAGCGGGTTTAAATATATTGTTTAACTTGAAATTGAGTAACTCTAATAGAATTTAAGTTATAAAGTTGGAAATAGAAATTAGTTTAGAAATTAAGCAACTCGGAACTACCCTGTAGTAGTAGTTACGCTAGTAGTTAAAGAAACCACCGCCGTCAAAACCACCGAGAGCAGGCAAAACACACGAAGTCAACAGTGAAGCAGCAAGCATCAAAGAGTTAGTCAGCAAAGAACCAGCAGCCAGGCAACACGTACGGAAGTTGTGATCAACAAGGGAACAACAGCGAGCATCGAAGAGGCAGTCAACGAGGAGCCAGCAATGAGACAACATGTACGTTGTACTTAGCAAGCAGTAAGCATCAAACAAGCAGTCAACGAGGGAGCAGCAACGAGACAACACTTACGTTGCACTTAGCAAGCAGTGAGCATCAAACAAGCAGTCAACGAGGAACCAGCAACGAGGCAACACGTGTAGGAGTTGAAGTCAACAGAGGCAAACGCAGCGCAGGCTTACTGATCAAGGGTCAATCCACTAGGCAGGACACGCGATATATACCTGAGTAAGTAGAGCTAGGGCTTAGTGACGGTGACAGATTACATAACAAGTACGTGGTCTTCGAGATTGTCGAGGAAGCTTTGCGTTTTGGCTACGTAATCTAAACGATAGTTCCACCGCGCTAGGGACATCCTAGACACCCTTACCCAGTAGGCGCAATCTAAACGATCGCCTGCTGCAGAAGTTCCATCTGGACCAACGATGCAACAAGTACGTGGTCTTCGAGGTTGTCGAGGAAGCTTTGCGTTGTGGCTACGTAATCTAAACGATCGTTCCACCGCGCTAGGGACATCCTAGACACCCTTACCCAGTAGGCGCAATCTAAACGATCGCCTGCTGCAGAAGTTCCATCTGGACCAACGACGCAACAAGTACGTGGTCTTCGGGGTTGTCGAGGAAGCTTTGCGTTATGGCTACGTAATCTAAACGATCGTTCCACCGCGCTAGGGACACCCTAGACACTCTTACCTAGTACGCGCAATCTAAACGATCGCCTGCTGCAGAAGTTCCATCTGGACCAACGATGCAACAAGTACGTGGTCTTCGAGGTTGTCGAGGAAGCTTTGCGTTGTGGCTACGTAATCTAAACGATCGTTCCACCGCGCTAGGGACACCCTAGACACTCTTACCTAGTACGCGCAATCTAAACGATCGCCTGCTGCAGAAGTTCCATCTGGACCAACGACGCAACAAGTACGTGGTCTTCGGGGTTGTCGAGGAAGCTTTGCGTTATGGCTACGTAATCTAAACGATCGTTTCACCGCGCCAGGGACATCCTAGACACCCTTACCCAGTGGGCGCAATCTAAACGATCGCCTGCCGTAGAGGTGCCACCTGGACCAGACGTACCGCGATTACGAACTTTGAACGATCGACTTAGGGAGTCGACAGGGCCACAGGAGCATCAGTTTAGCCTGCCTCTGCAGCAACGCCAATCTCCAGCGTCTCACTAGCGTATTGATTCACATCTACACCATTGTGCCTATAATTTAAGATAGAAAATAAAGCTTGTATTTGAAATCTGAAATTTCTTTTAAATTCTGTAACAGGATCTCGGACAACGACTGAGACCATACCCTGGCTATAAACCGGACAAATCGGAGCTTCGTTCCAACATTGATTTAGGTCTTCCCATCTTTTACGAAGACATATAGATTTCGAGGATTGTAGAGTTGCCCATGTGAAAAACACGGCTTTTCTAAATGTACTCCTAATACTTTAAATGTTAGCCCTTGCGATTTATTTATTGTCATGCCAAAAGCAATTTTGATTGGAAATTGTAATCTTTTAAACTGAAAAGGCAAATCTGTCGGTATAATTGGGATTCGTGGAATCAAAACACTTTCTCCTTTAGCTGTATCACTAATTATAATAGCCTTAACAATATTTCGCCCGTACCGGAACACCAACCTTTAACCTTAGCTTCTGAGAAGGAACACCTGACAACTCCAAAGAATTAAGAAACTCTACAGGATAAGATGTTACGTGTTCTGCATCCATAACATTATCCAGAGACAGATATTCTGCAATGTTCCCTTCTATTTGTGATATTATTTTCACATTTATTTGTTCCACAATTTCATTTGTCGTCGCCATTCTTTATTTCTCATATTAGCTTGCAGTTCAGGATAAACGTTGCTCACTAATTCCTCTGTACTGAGAACAATATTACAGAACTCACGATTTTATGTAATGATACCGTCATCATCTGTAGCAAATATGACCTTCGCCAATTTTAAGAAGAGCATCCACATATTGCCCTGTTTCTGTGTCGTTGTGGAGATGTACGCGCATATTTATTTTTAGGCTAAATTTTGTAATATGTTGCCATAGATTTGATGCTTTTAAACATGCATTTATTTCGTCTGCTGGTGTGCCTTTGGTTATTACCGGCGGAATCTGTCTAAAATCGGCAGCCAGTAATACGACCATCCCTCCTACGATACTTTATATCCTTATAAAATAGGTAGCCTGTGTCCATCCCCATGGCTCAAAGTATCTTCATGTAAAATTTCGTCAAAATCGGTGCAGTGGTTGACCTGTGAAACCTTTATAGTTTCCTCATTACGGCGACTGAAATCATTGCTACGCCCATTTCAACCATTTGGAGATCCACTTTTTATAAAATAGTTAGCCTATATCCTTCCCCATGGCTCAAGGTGTCTCCATGTAAAATTTCGTTAAAATCGGTGCAGTGGTTTAGCCGTGAAAAGGTAACATACAGACAGACTTTCGCATTTATATATTAGTATAGATTATACGATTTAAAAACACGAGCACGTTTTATAATAATGCGTGTGTTTTTTCTACACTTACGACTTCTCCTACTCTAGTTTTATTAACTCTAAATTAATATTTGCTAGCAATTTGTCGTTTCCATGAAGTTTAAGGTTCTGACCTACTATTCGGTTATTTAACAGTAAAATATTTACAAGTTTTACTGACCAATTTGATTTATTTAACAATGCTGTTGTCATCAACTAGCTATTCACTAGTAAAGTAATGTTTAGGTAAACAACTAATATTGTTCGAATAATATGTATATAATATTGAAATTTTCGAAAACTATTCATCGACTCTATAAGCTTTGTAAATGGATAAGGCAAAAATGTTTGTACAACTCTTATTTTGCAGTTATGTAAAAAACCTAATAGTATAAAATGTGTTTCCTAAAGTTGGTTGTGTCAAAACAATCCCAAAAAAAGAATGTGTAAAGTGTTTATTAAAATTACAATTTAAACTACATATGTGTATTTAATGAGATATAGCATATTCTTTATAAACATTTATTTTTTTATGTTGGAAGGCCAGGAAGGGCTTTCATCCCCGGTTAGTCAGTGTTGGTTGGTGATTTCTCTTGTTCTGTTGTCTTATCATCCTGCCGCCGCGTCTGTTAAGCGGTGATTGTGAGGACATTAATGTGGTTGGTTGCTGTGATCTCCTATGATCCGGGCTTCAGGCTTCGAATATTTTTATATTATATATTTATATTTTATTTTATTTTATATTTTTATTTTTTATTTTTTTTAACATTATCACAAAACAAAGGACCAATCCTTGGATAGCAGAAACCGGCTGCGCCAAATGTTATGTCCTAGATCCTATGACCAGAAGGACCATGGACAATATTATGTCACAGATCCTTCTACAAGAAGGACACGAACAATAGAAAGCGGGAGAAAAGGATTTTTGCTGTTGATCCTCCGACGTGAAGGACCACGGACAATGGTGTCACAGGCAAGGTGGTGTCGAAATTGTGACTTTTATAGAGATCCGGCGGGTGTGCTGCAGTTGGAGCTCTTTATACTAATTCTCTGTGAACTTGTTTTTCACTGTTTCTTAGCGGATTGTTAATCAAGTAACTTCTTCAATCCAAAATACATATATTTATAAACCATATTTTTCATTCAAGGAGTTAGTTAATGGTAAAGGAATTACTTCATTATCAGTGACAACTTTGAACCGAGATTTAGTGATTTCTAGAAATACAAGCTAAGTGAGGTTTCGTACAAGCCAAGGACTACAATCAACAGTATAAGTAATGCGGGCATTACGCAACTAATAAATACTTTAATGAAAGATTTAGATTTGGATCTTTCCCCAAACCGGGAGGAAAGAGAATCCACAACAAAACTATGTCTAAAATATAACGATATTTTACTTTTAGAGGGTGTCCTATTGACTTACACCCCATTCTTAACACATTAAATTCCAATAAGGGTAAATCAACCAGCAATTAACCGAAAACAGTACCGAATTTAACAGATACATACAGAAGTGAATAGCCAAATTCATAAACTGCTAGAGGCGGATTTAATATTTCCAAGTGTATCTTCATCGAACTCTCCATTACTTTTACTGCCAAAGAAGAGTGGAAAAGAAATTTCGATTAGTAATAAATTATAGAAAAGTAAATGAATCCACAATTAAACAAGTTTTTCCATTGCCTAGGATAGATGACATATTGGATCATTGAGCAGTAGTAGATATTTTCCGACTTTAGACTTTGCCAGTGGGTACCACCAAGTCCTAATGGATAAGACGGACAAGGAAAATACCTTGAAGTTCAACTTCAGAACATTTTCAGTTTAACCGGATGACTTTAGGACTATCAGGCGCTCCTGCGACGTTTCAACGTCTTATGAATCTTATTCTGACAGAACTTCAGGAAATGGATTGTTTCGTTTACCTAGACGACATAGTCGCAACAAACAAATATATGCAAACAAACTGGGGCAACATGAAGAATGGTTAGTCAAAGTTTTCGAGGTCATAAGGGAAAATAATTTAAAATTAAACGTTAGCATGTGTCAATTTCTACGACGAGAGTTCGTATATTTAGGATACAAGTGTTCAAGAACAGCTAGCTCATCCAGATCCTAGCAAAGTGGAGTGCGTCAAGAACATTCCATCTCCTGAAAATAAAAAAGAGGTACAAGCCTTTCTAGGTTTTGAAGATAAATTATTATAGAAAATTCATACCAAGAACAAAAATAGCTCTCCTAATTAACAAACTGTTACATAAAGGCGCTAGTTTGTCTATACAGAAGACTGCCAGAGATCGTTTGAACTGCTAAAAGAATGAGTCATGTCACCACCAGTGTTCGCATACCCAGAATTCTCAAAGGAATTTAGTCTAACTACTTATGCAAGTATTGAAGCATTAGGTGCAGTACTTTCCCAAGGGAAAATAGCCGAAGATAGTCCAATAGCTTTCGCCAGTAGAGCACTTATTGATAAAAAAAGTATTCTATAATAGAAGAGGAATTCTTAGCAATTGTTTGGGCAACAAAAAATGTTAGAGCATACCTCTTAGTCAGACATTTTAATATTTTAACTGACCACCAGCCTTTAAAGGGAATGGCGAATTTAAATGATCAGATTTCATGACTGGCAAGATTTAAACACAAATTGCAGGAATACGATTTCGAAATTATATATTGTATAAGCCAGAGAAGAAAAATTAAAATGCAGACGCATTGAGTAGAATACCTCAGCATAACAAAAAGCAGTCGCAACACGCTCCAAGACAAAAGAATTAAAACTAATAAGTAAAGAAAATAAGAAAGCGAAAGAAATTTAGACAATAATGAAATAGAGACAATAATGAAAAATTTCCATAACACACCATTATGACCAGGAGGTCATCAAGGAGCAGTTAAAACAAAGTTAGATATTAGACAAGAGTATAAATGGCCAGACATGCAAAAACAGATAAAGGAATATGTAAAAAACTGTCCCAAATAGCAAGCAAACTAAAGCTCAAAATTGACAAAATTGCCAATGGTATTAACGGATACACCAATGAGACCCTTCGATAAGGATTATATGGACATTGTAGGCATTTTCCCAGCGACATTCGACATTTTAACGTTCTATTCGAATTCAACATAGAGATGCCAACCAATTTAAAAAGGGGATGTAGTCTGGTATGTAACGCCGATGATCCGAAGAAAATATTAAAATTTCATATTTAGAGAGCTCATGAGATAGTGAGAAAGAACCAAAACATAGCTAAGAAATAGCTAAAACAGTTGATAGTAGATTAAAATTAGTACAATTTAAGGTAGAAGAGAGTGTTTTACTTAAAAATCAAACTAGGAAAAATAAGTAGGGATTAAATGTCCAATTACGACAGTTTTAAATATGAAGGGAAAGGAGAAACGTACCATAATTGTTTATGGGTGCGTTTACCTAATGTGAGCCAAAGGGGAAATGTGTTCTCCTTTGGTGTAATTCTGGCACTTGAACCAGAACTACTGCAGTAAGTTGTGCCTTTGGAACTTTAACCAAAAATACAGTTATGAATAAATTATTTAACACTTCGAATGCTGAGTGATTTCAAGTTTATTTTGAATATGGAAATTTCTTTTACAACATTTTAATACCTATCAATACATTATACAGACTTACAATACTAATACTATGAATAAATTACATATATACAGAATTGCATTGTTAGTGCTGCTGTGAGAATGAAAATTGCCAAAATATTCACTGACCTGTTCGCGAGCAATATGAGAGAATTAGCAATAATCGAAATTCCCGCTGACCTGCTTGCGAACAATATGAGCCGCGAAGAAATCGTGAGAATTGGCGAACTTAACAATAATAATCTACTTCAGTTATAAAGGAAAGAAGGATAAATAAGCAAAAATAGGACTAATCAGAAAATGAAGTTAAATTCAGGTAATTACAATACGCACATTAACAGGGCTATTCTCGTTGTCAGCTTGACATGAAATTGTCAAGACAAGTTGTCACAGTTCTTGTCAATGCTCTTCAAATTGGTATTCTGGTTGTCAATTGACACAGTGAAAGCTTTAATGCAGTAACATGCTGACAACAAGCTTAGTGTTACAGAAACCAAAATGTAATTTTTGACAAATAGAACATGAAATGTCAAAAGAAAATACGAACGGTCTACGGCAGATCAGCTGGCGCATTATATGCAGTTCATGTCCACCATGTGTGAATATCAAAGAATATACAATATATATTATTCTTTGATTATTATTTAAATTTTATTATAATATTTAAATTGTTTATTTATTTATTTAAATTATTATTTAATTTATATATTATTTGTTTAAAACCAGCTCCTGAAACATCTTCATTGAAAGATTGTTTGCAACAAATACATTTGCTGTTTCTTTTCTGTTCATTTGCTGTTTTGTTCTGAAAATGTAGTGTTCAACAGCTATTTGGCCCTTGACAAAATTGTAAAGAAAAGAGCTTTTATTTTACAGCCAGAATAGCCTTATTGACAACTTGTCAAAAAACAGCTTTGTCAACTAAAATATGACAACGAGAATAGCCCTGTAAGGGTCAGGATAGAATAAATAGTAATATATTAGGATGGAATAAAATAGATCCATAAAATAACTAACTTCAATTATAAAACTACAAATTTATCTCATTTATATATTTTTTTTCTTCCCCTCTTAATTTAATTTTAGAAATTTGGTTTGCAATAATACATAACAATTTTAGGAAAACTCAGTTGAGTGTTGGTAGTGACAATGCAAATTCGCGACTGCATATCTCTAAGGAAGCTTGCAAGTTTGCATTTAATTAGTAAGCAAAATATCAAAAATGCTCCGCAGTGTACTTTGGTTCATTGCGATAACAAACGAAATAACACCAATTGCAACATTAACATTTTAATTTCTTTGTCGACATAGGAACATGGGGGGGGGGGGGGGGGGGTAATCGACCGTTACGTAAAAGACAGGTAAAAGTAGCACTAGCAATATTTGTATAACCAATGTAAATAACCAATGTAAATACAACAGACTCATCGAGTTCAATTCCATGTCGTTATCACGAATTGAGCATTTCATATGGCTGTTTGTGGCGAATTTGTGTACAAGCGCCACATTTGGAACATTTGGGTAACAGTCAGCTTATGCCAAAAATTCATGTGCTTCGTGGAATCTCTATCTTAATGTATATTTGTTGGGAAAAATTTTATATACCCCATTATAAACGCATATACCCATAAACGCATTTTTTATTATTCAATCGCGTTGCTTTGTGCCTTTCGTCGCTTTTGATATATTTGACGATATATACAAACAAAATAAGAAGAGCATAAAACAAAACCCGTAAAAAACGATGCGTTCATTCATTATGATGCTGATAATTCTCTTCGTAACATGCAAATGAGATAGACGTGTGGTTTGTTCACTGGCAATAATTCAATCTGATTAATTGTTAAGTCCGACTTATAACTTGTGCAATTTTCGCAACAGTGATAACAGTGTGCTATAGTTAAACTGCAGTTGTTATTTGTATATGGTATGTATATACATTAATTTTTAAACAAACTAAATAATAATAACCTATTAGTGACTTCCACCTATAATCTATTAATACAATAAAGCTACATAAACTATACACATAATAACAGTTAACATGCAGTCTTCACTTGATAAAGTAAGCGACAACGTAGGTAGGAGTGTAACTCGCACTAACGCCCTTTTAGTTACCGGGCGCTCTGGCTCTCCGTCTCCCTCTGTACATAAAGATGACTCTTTCATGAAGGCTCTCGATGCTAAGCTTGATAGAATTCGCGAAAGCATTATAGATGAAGTTAACTCAGCAGTTCGACAATCGGAGGAGCGCATCATGAATAAAGTTGGAGAGCTGACGGCAACGATCACTAATATGAAAACTGAAATGAGAGCTATATTCAATCGCTTAAAAGTGGTGGAGGCTGCTGCTAATAGTATTGCTGCTCTGATAGAACAGGTGAAAAGTTTGACTAAGAGTATTTCTAAGCTTGAGGATGATGCAGCTGGTACTGACGTTGCTTCTAGCATTCTCTCTCAATGAGAAAGACAAAAACCAAAATTAAAATTTAAAAATTTAAGGTAATGCGCTTAGAGACTTTATATTGGTTGAAGAATCAAAGAAAAATTAGAATCATTGTTTCACTAACAAGCAATTAAAATTGCTTGCTGATAAAAACAATCAAAGATAGAAAGCACTTAAGTGAGAAAGAACTCAAACGAGCTCACTAGGTTAATCGTCCGAATTCGAAATTACAACCGTTACAGTTTTGTTGGCCGCTGAAAAATAGAGGCAGGTTGTTCGTTCCTTTTTGTGAGGTCTTAAATTACCTCAGCGAAGGCAACGAAAATTTTGACGCTTTGGCTCTGCTTGAAACAAAGCAGCAGCGGATGTCAGCGTACAGACTAATGAACAGATGTACAGCGAATGTTTACAGCACGCTCGGTAAACGAAGCCACCAAGAAATCTAACCCGGTTAAGGAAGTTGAATCTTCATAATAAAAATTTTAATTGTTTCTCATTCTAAAGTACTACGACTAGTATAAAAAATTAAACGTTTAATAAAACGATGGAACGTTAAGTAGCGGCGCTTAGTAGTCTTTTTACAACATTTTTAATCCAACACTTTAAAATAAATTTAACTTCACACCATTAGGAAAAATTTATGTATACATAGGTTAATTGTAAACATTAGGAAAAATAAAACCTGATTAAACTGTATGTCGTTCGTTTAATTAATGGCCGAGTCGTTGCAGGAGCAATCTTACTTAGAATTAGATAGAGCACATAAAGAACTGAAACGCCAGTTGGGGGAATTTATCTCTAGGACTTGAACAATTTTGAAAGAGACAGTAGGCAATAAGGAAAACGTAGAATTGATAAAGTCTAGAGTAGGGGACCTCAAAGAATTTTCAAGTGTAGAAAAAGCGGACGCGATAGTAGAAGAGTTGCTTAAATTCCTGAAACAGATAATAGAGAATAAGACGGAAGATTTGAGTACATGGGAATTAGAATTTAACGCATTGAAGAATAGGTACGATCATTGCTTACTAGATAAAGTGTTTCAGGAAGATCTACTTACCAACATAGAGCGAGAGAACGAAAAACTAAGGGAATTATTAAAGAAAAAGGGGATAACCGAGGAAACGTTGAATAGAACCTTAGACCAGGAAAGGAAAGAGGTTATTTTAGAATTACCGATAAAAACTATCTAGCAGATAGAAGAGGAAAATAAGCAACATTATATACCAGTTAATGCAAGAACAATTACGATAGTGCCATTGAAACTTCGCGCAGAATTTAAGAATGTTGTAATACATAAAGAACAAATAGACCTAGGAATCTATATAGCGGACACATTAGTAAATGTGAAAAATAATACGGTTTATGTTCCGATATTAAATACAACAGAATATGATTACGAGATAAACAGCGAATTTAAACCAAAATTCACAAATTCCTACGAGTACACAATACAAAGTACTACGTCAATTAATGGTATAGGCAGAATAGATGCCAAAAGGAGAATAAATGAATTGCTCAATGAAATTGAGTTAGATAAAAATTTAAATATGGAGGAAAAGAATTCCATAGAGGAAGTAGTAAAATCATTTCATGACGTCTTCCTATTAGACGGAGACGAACTTTCGTTTACAAGTGTATTGAAACACGAAATTCCCACAGGCGCAGATCAGCCACCAATAAATAGAAAACAGTAAAGATTACCGCAAATACATAGAGAAGAAATAAATAAACAAGTGAACAAACTCCTAGATGATGGCGTAATCACACATAGCACATCACCATGGAACTCGCCGTTACTTTTAGTGCCCAAGAAAAGTGGCAAGGACGGGGAGAAAAAATGGAGACTTGTAATAGATTACAGGAAGCTCAATGAAGCAACGATTAAACAAGTTTTCCTCATTCCTCGTATTGACGAAATTTTGCAGCAATTAGGCCATAGCAGATATTTTACAACGCTAGATTTGGCAAGTGGATATCACCAAGTGTTAGTCGATGACAGGGACAAGGAGAAGACAACATTCAGTACAGGACTAGGGCATTTCGAATTCAATCGAATGCCATTTTGGCTAACAGGTCAACATTTCAAAGGATAATGAACCATATCCTAACAGGTCTACAAGGGATAGACTATTTTGTTTATTTAGATGACATTGTTATCTACGGTAGAAATCTCAAACAACATGAAGAAAGGTTATGTTCAGTACTACAGAAATTACGTGAACATAATTTAAAACTTAATACAGGGAAGTGCAGATTCCTAAGAAGAGAGATTATTTATTTATGACACAAATGTACAGATCAGGGCGCACTCCCTGACCCCAGCAAAGTGGAATGCGTTAAGAGCATTCCACCGCCTAAGAATAAAAAAGAGGTGCAAGCATACTTGGGACTAGTGAATTATTATAGAAAATTCATACCTGGCACAGCAAAGATAACTCTGCCCAAGAATGCCAGAAAGCGTTCGTTGCATCATTGCAAAGGGCAATAATAACACCCCCGGTTTTAGCATATCCGGATTTTGAAAAAGAATTCATACTAACCACTGATGCAAGTAACGAAGCGTTAGGTGCAGTACTTTCTCAGGGTAAAATAGGCGAAGATAGGCCAATAGCCTTCGCTAGCAGAGCCTTGAATGACGCAGATAAGCGTTACTCAACTATTGAAAAGGAATTCTTAGCCATTGTGTGGGCGACAAAAAATTTTAGAGCTTATTTGTTGGGAAGACCATTCAAGATAGTGACAGACCATCAACCTTTAAAAGGAATAGCTAACATTAAAGACCAGACTTCAAGACTGGCAAGGTTTAGGCATAAATTATCAGAATGCTCCTACGTCACCAGGGAGCAGTAAAGACTTACCTAAGAATCAGACAACAATATAGGTGGCCAGGGATGCAAAGACAAATCAAAGATTATGTCAAACACTGTCCAAAGTGCCAAGCGAACAAAAGTTCGAAGTTAACAAAAATGCCCATGGTGTTAACGGATACACCAATGCGGCCATTTGACAAAGTTTACATGGACATAGTAGGTATTCTACCAGAAACTGTGTCTGGTAATAAGTACATTCTGACTTTTCAGGATGATTTTTCAAAATTTATGGCATGTACAGCTATCCCAGACGCGGAAGCAAGTACTGTTGCCAGGGCTTTCCACGATGAAGTAATCACGCGTTACGGAATTCCGAGAATTCTAATTACAGATAACGGAACTAATTTTATTTCGAAATTGTTCTCGGATACTTGTAAACTGTTAGGTATTAAGAAAGTACACATAACCCCATAACATCCGCAAGCTAATGGCTCTTTACAGAGAAGCCACAGACCTTTAGCGGAATATTTGCGGAGTTTCGCAATAAAATATCAGATACAAAGAGCTAACGAAATAGTGAGAAAGAATCAGGATTTAGCGAAACAGGTAGCTAAAAAGCAGTACGATAACAAACTAAATTTATTATAATATAAGATAGGAGATAGTGTACTAATTAAAAATCAAACTAGGAAAAATAAGTTTTCTCCCATATGGATAGGGCCATATAAAGTACTAGGAATTAAAAGTCTAATTACTACAGTTTGAAATATTAAGGGAAGGGAGAAACCTTTCCACACTAACTTACTTAAGTTAAATAATAGCAACTAAATAGGAAAATAGGACTAACTAGATAATTACATAGGAACCCAGAATCACTTAAACTAATAAAATAGAGTTAGGAGAACATTAAGTTAATCAGAATAGTCACCTTATTAGGAGTAGGATACAATAAATTAATATAGAATAGGATTGATATATTATAGGATAGTATGAAATTAACGTTTTTAAGTTTATTACTAATAATTTTAATTTAACGTCTTACGGTTGAATAACGAATGAAATTCATCAAATTTCATAATGAAAAATTCAACAAAGAAATAAAAAAGAACTCAGAATAGCGTTTCAATAAGCAAGAACTTGTTTATTTAAGCGTGAAAATATAAGAAAAGAAAACTCATAAGAAAATTTGAGTAAATTTTTTTTTAATTTTGGATTGAACTTTTTAGTTTGTATTTATTTTAATTGATAATATACGGTATATGAAAAGTAGCTGTTCCGTTAAATACACAGCCAATATAACCTTGCATTCGCAATTATTATATTTATAAATGCACATGTAAAATATGCCTGAAGACTAAGTTCATGCATATTACATACAAATTCGCACCCATGCATATATGTAGACATAAACTAGTATTAGTAGTATAAATACTAATTGAAAAAAAAAATGAGAAAACGCATAAAAAATATTTTGGGTTCATACTTTCTGTTCTATTACTAAGTAGGTACACTAGTGTAGCGCATAGACAGACATATGTCCGAATAATTGTAATCAAAGAAATTTAGCGATTAACGCAAGCACTGCAATAATGCAAAAAGAAAGTTGAACAACCAAACACAAGCAGAATGCAGTGTCAGGTTTATAACAACTAATAAAAACGAAAGACACCAAAGGTGATTAACTTTAAAATAACCAAAATAAAAGGAAAAATAAAATACATAAATAATAAAACATTGTTATAAACATAAATACATACAATATTTACACATATATAAAAGTAATTCAAAAGGTAATTAAAATGTAATTTAGAACAAAATATTTACCAAATTACCAGAATAAGAAAATTAAAGACGAAAAAAAAAAATTTAAATTAAATTTTTATAAAAATAGAAAAAGAAATGTATATAAAATCTCACATAAAATGTTACATATTACAATACTTGTAGGAATTTTGACTTTGGAAGATAATATTTATATGTAATAGCATAAGAAATATTCTAAAGAAATATTATATGAATTACAATTATTCAACTGGGTACATATATATTAGGAATTGTGTAATGAAATTTTATATCGAATTAGGATAGAGATAAACATCCTTATTTATTAGATTTCGTTAAACAGTCGTTAAACAATTGTTTAATTACACACTGCGTAAGGAGTTACACAACGTTGCTTAAGTTTTTATTTATAATTGAATTTTATGTGTGTGTCAAATAAACAAGGTTTGTGGATAAAAAGGTTCAGAAATCCACTAAAACTATAACAAAAAGGCGTTTTCTATTACTTTTTTTGATATGTAAGTAAAAAATTTGACGTTTTTGAATTTCATTTGAAAAGATATAACGCGATTTGAAGTTTTTTTTTGAAAAATTTTATTTGAACTCAAAAATTATTTGAATTTTGATATGCCACTTTACGCAGGCTTTAAACGCAAATTTTTGTGTTTAAATTACACAGCCTTTAAACAACGTTGCGTAAAATAAAAATTTGTTTATAAATAACGTTTTCTTGTTTAAGAGGTGCTTAAGGTTTCGCAGCCTTTAAAATACGTTTATAAATAAGTCTGAAAATGTTTAAAATTGAATTAAAATAAACGCAATGCAAACTACAATTGCATAGAATAACTACACAATAATAATGTCAACTCTTAATCACAAACAAATTATACATACCATAAAAATATTGTAAGAACAAAAAATATAAAAATTGATAGTAATAACGTATATTAAAGAAGAATCCAGCATGCAGAGAAGCTGACCTGAATGCCGATGTACGCCCACGAGAGAAGCAAAAGACACTCATATTCGAGCAACGCACGACAACAGGGGACGAATAGCGCCCAGCCAAATCGAAGGGGGAAGGGTAACTGGGACAGTTGGTCAACTAGCGATTGCATCCATCACAGACGAAGATAAAAAAAAATGTAACCGAAAAAAAGAAAAAAAATATGCAACAGCCATAGAAAAGGAAACACGAAGTTACCATCAACCTGGCAGCAAATATCTGAAACTGGCAAACTGACTGACACATTACCGTCAGCATCATGAAATGATAATAGCGGACGAGCAGCATATCAACCCATGACAGCTCTACTATAAGTCCTGCGAATGGATAGCATGCTGCCGCGATTACGAATCTACGTTCGGGCAAAGTTTCGCCTAGGACGACGTAAGTTATTGCATCATCAAGAAGCAGTCAACGGTTCGCCAGTTCAATTTACTGCGGCCTACTCTTGCCTAAGACAGAGCCCCTCACAACAACAACAGTCTCAAAATACTCTGCTCTCTGTCCACTGCTCTGACCAAAACAGACTACCATAAAAGGGCGTGGTCCGCCCACCAATTAACCGTAGACGCACGTTGGGGTCGTTTTCGACCAAAATTCGATTTGAAAGTATTATAACTATTTTATATTAGTATTAGTATTTATTATAACTAATAGATTAACGGGAATAACCAACTGAGACCTTTTGACTTTTAATTTTTTTGGACTTTAAGTATAAATTTAGTAGTTTTGATTTTTAAGCTTTTTAAAAAAAAAATAAATCGACAATTACATATTAAGTACGCTAAGGGTCGTTTTCGACCGCCGTACAATTATGTTGATTTTATTTAAATTAATTTAATTAATTTCAATTAATAAGTAAAATCTTACAGCCTTATTTATAAATGTATTTTAAAGGCTGCGTAACCTTAAACACCTCTTAAACAAGAAAACGTTATTTATAAACAAATTTTTATTTTACGCAACGTTGTTTAAAGGCTGTGTAATTTAAACACAAAAATTTGCGTTTAAAGCCTGCGTAAAGCGGCATATCAAAATTCAAATAATTTTTGTGCTCAAATAAAAATTTTCAAAAAAAAACTTCAAATCGCGTTATATATTTCGAATGGAATTTGAAAAACGTCAAATATTTTATGTTGTAGGTCAGAATCATTGCTTTGGTAATAACAACGCTTAACGTTGTTATCACCACATACCTTTCGGCCCAGTAGTTAACAATGCGTAACTTGTGGTAACACATACTTCTAGGCTGCACTTTAATTGTGAAGCTCGAAAGTACAAGTGAATCACACACCACTGTGGCCCAGATAAAAGAACGAACGTGACCGCATTCCAATAAGTGGAACAGCGCGCGAATAAGTAGAACATCGCGCTCAAATCAGAAGAGCAAAATTCGCACATTGTTGTCAAGAATTATTGCTAAAAATAATTCTTGAGATAATTGCAAAAACGACGCGGAAATGATTCTGGCCAACAACGAATCTCAGAAGAGATATAAACCCGTCTTTCAGATTGGAAGAGGGCAGTTGTTGTGAAGTGTCGGATCTAAGCAGTTAGCAAGGCACAGATTAAGTCAAGTAAATTATTGTCAAGTAAGAGAGGAGTCGAGCAAAAGAGGAGGACGCCCCCCCGTAAATAATAAACGTAAGAAAAATTAACCCAGGATCTTTTTATTTCAGCACCTGTCGAAAGACGGCAGTATTGCCCGACAGGTTAAAGGACCACAAAGGCGGCACCCTGGTGCCCGTGGTAATTAGGCGAAGGGATCCACTACGGCAGGTTGCCGAATCCCAACGGTTAGTCCACTAAGACGGCAAAACCTTGCCGGTGGCACAATTGTCCGTGGTCCTTCGCGTCGAAGGATCAACGACAACAACCCCTATTATTAGAAGCACTGTCAGTGATCCTTTCAAGGAAGGATCTACGACATTAAGTTTATTCTGGTATCCTATTGGAGGATACTAGATACAACATTTTGGCGCAGCCGGTTTCACGATCCAAAGATCGTTCCTTTATTGTTGAAGTGAAGTTTAAAATAAATTAAAAATAAATAACAATATTTTTTAAAATAGCATAAACACAAAAAATCACCAACCAATATAGATGTCATCGAAATCAGTATTACCCCTCGAAGAAGCCCTTAAGGATAAGCAAGCGGGACCTAGACCGATAACAATAGAAGAGTATTGGAAGAGGCAGAAGTCGACACGTGAGGAGCCAAAGAAGGTAATAAAGGTTAACCCACACCCAACAAAGAGTCGCGGCGGAAGAAAAGTAAAGCAACGAAGGGAAGTCGCCAACCTGCACCGGCTAGCAACGATAGCCACAACCAAAGAGGAAAAGAATGAATTCCTGAGGCAGATCCGCCAAATTTACAAAACCAACGAAATTATACAAATAAAATTAAAGGTAGTACTTTAAATGTTGGAACTTGTCTAAATAGAATACTTTTGTTAAATTCATTATAATTGGACTTTAAATTGAAGAATTCATTGGCTATTCATGTATAAATGAGGTAATTTTTGTTAAAGAGAAAAAATTTTCAGGCAAGTCAAGAATAAATTTGAGATAGTTAGACACAACCACAGTTACGAGGCAAATTTAAAATTATGTTTATACATAAGGATTGTAAAAGAACAAATAAATGAATACAACACACAAATCCCTTAGTATTTTTTAACACAGTAATTAATAACAACCAGGCTAACAGCGATAACTGCAAGCCAATAAATAAAATAGATTCTGCATAATTGCAAGAAATTCATTGCAACAAGAAGTGGGTCACGAACTTGAGCTTGAACTTCAAGCAAGGCCAGAAGCGACAAAATTACTAGCGAGCGGCAGCTGGTAGCAAAAACGCTAACAGAGCAGAAACGCAAATACAAGCGATAAAAACAAAAAGTACGTCAGGCACCAGGCGAGCACAATTGAGCCACAAGCTCGGATTACAAAAAAAAAATATATATGATAATAATATATATACGAGTATAAGCGTACCAATGTTTACAACTTGTTCAGCCAAAAGGGTGTCAATGAGTCGTACTAAAGGTGAATAATCAAAAGTTAATTGCTTGAAGAAAAGCAATTAAAATCTTAATTGATTATAAAATATACTAAATAAATACTTAGAACGATGAGTATAAGGTAATTAATGGCCGAATCGCTGCAGGAACAAGCTTACATAGAATTAGATAGAGCACATAAAGAACTGGAACGCCAGTTGGGTGAATTTATATCTAGGACTTGGGCAACTTTGAAAGAGACAGTAGGCAACAAGGAAAACTTAGAATTGATAAAGTCTAGAGTAGGGGACCTAAGAAAATTGTCAAGTGTAGAAACAGCAGACGCGATAGTAGAGGAATTGCTTAAATTCCTAAAACAGAGAATAGAGAATAAGACCGAAGACGTGAATAAATGGGAATCAGAATTTAACGCATTGAAGAATAAGTACGATCAATGCTTACTAGATAAAGTGTTTCAGGAAGATTTACTTACCAACATAGAGCGAGAGAACGAAAAATTAAGAAAATTACTGAATAACAAGGGACTAACCGAAGAAACGTTAAACAGAACATTAGAAAAAGGATTTGCACAGAAATCAAGAGAAGACTGTAGTTCTTTAGAAGAGGCAAATAAACGAATACAAGAGCTAAAGGAGCAGAATAGACTTCTAAGTCAGGAAATGTCGCTAGATCACAATCAGACACTTTTTCATAAGGAACCAGCTCAGTCCGCAGTTAGTCCGAGGGACGGCAACGCAAGGCCATTACAACAAATTAAAACAACAAAAGAACAAACCAAAATGGGGATAGGAGAGATAGCAAAAATTACAAATAGGCTGGTACCTCTATTTTCTGGAACACATTCGCCAGACTTACGCGGCGAAGTTTATAAATTCATACACGGGTGCGAATTAGCCGCAAGAGATGTAGGTAAAGACAACATCCAGGACTACATAGACTGCATTAAGCAGAGATTACATGGGGATGCATATGATTTAGTGAGGTCACAACGCTTCAATAGCCTCGAGGAATTCTACCTCACGATAAAAAGAGCATATTTACCAACGGTATCCTTAGACTCAGTGATAATAGGTATCCAAAGTTGTAGCCAGCTACTTAACGAGGATATACGACAGTTTGCAAGACGCCTAACCACTCTACGAACACAGGCACAAGAGATAGTTCGAACGAAATATAATGGAAACGGAGATATGGCACTTTTGAGTATGGTGGAAGGAGCCGTAGAGAAATCCTTTAAAACAGGGTTAAAGAACGCCACATTGAGAATTTATATGCTCAATGTTACAAAAAAAAGCATAGAACAAATGGTAGAACTAGCAATCGATGCACTCGAAAGCATACAAAACAGTAGCCTCCTCCACTCAGACCCCTTAAACATTAATATGAATTCACCACGCCTCGCCACCATGCAGTATACCCAACAAGAACAAATTCAACATGAAAGTCATGGCAGAGCTTCAGGAGGAAAAATTGCCAGGCAACCAACTTTGATACAGAACACTAGACAAGGAGCGGCGAATAGAATAATTTGCTCATTTTGTAACAAGCGAGGTCATACCAGAGACGATTGTTTGACTCGCAAGAACACGCCATATTGTCAGAAGTGTTCAAAATATGGACACGAGACAAACTGGAGGTGTGACAACAAGGACAACAACAGATTTGGGTCGAACAACAAAAATCAAAGGCCTACCAACCAAAGTATAGGAAATCAGCAATGGAACCGACCCCAACAGAGTTGGCAATCTAACCAAGTCCAGCAGAATTGGTGTCAAAACCAATTCCAGCAGAACGGGAACCAAAAACGAGCGATAAACCCCAACCCAACTACACCCAACGGATTGCAGAGGAATCAGCCGAATAGGGCAAATCAAACGTTATGTCATTGGTGTAATAGACCAGGTCATATGATAAAAAATTGCGAGGCAAAAAGGAATTGGGAATCGTTGCAAAATAATAGTCCGGGAAACTACCAAGGGCCCAGAACAGGCCAATAATCTGGGAATATTAGGAACTTAAGGCCAAACGAAGGAGTAACAGTAATTCATACATCCGAACCGATTGTGGATACGTTGCCAGCTTTAACAAACAAAGTGGTAACCGTAAGTCCTACATCGGAAGCGATTGTTGAAACGTTACCAACTTCAAGCGACTTAAACATTAATATCAAGTTGAAAGGGACTGATAAGAATAAGAGAAACAACGTAACAGAGAGTAATCATACGTTTGGAGAAACTGTTGATTGGTTGAATTACCTTGCGCAGAGGCTAATAATGGAAAACTCATTTTACTGGTAGATACAGGAGCAGATACAAGCCTGATAAAGAATAGTGCGATAAAAGATAGCACAATAATAGACAAGTCGAATAGGAAAGACTTAAGTGGAGCATTTGGAGGTTGTGTGACAACAGAAGGATCAAGGATGTATATGCCACAAGGAGGTACAGTCCTTACGTTTAACGCTACACGTTGTGTCACTTAAACAAGGAGTACCAGCAGACGGCATATTAGGAAGAGATAACTTGTGGAACAACTCCATTATAAACACAATAGAAAAGATTTTAACACTCTTCAATGAAAGAAAAGAGGTTATTTTAGAATTACCAATAAAAACTATTCAGCAGATAGAAGAGGAAAGCAAACAACACTACATACCACTTGATGCAAGAACAATTACGATAGTACCATTAAAACTTTGTACAAAATTTAAGAATGTTGTAATTCATAAAGAAGAAATAGATCCAGGAATCTACATAGGAGACACATTAGTAAATGTAAAAGATAACACAGTTTATGCTCCCATATTAAATACGACAGAATATGATTACGAAATAAATAGCGAATTTAAACCAAAATTCACAAATCTAGACGAGTACACAATACAAAGTACTAAGTCAATTAATAGTATAGGCAGAATAGATGCCAAAACGAGAATAAATGAATTGCTCAATGAAATTGAGTTAGATAAAAATTTAAATATAGAAGAAAAGAATTCAATAGAAGAAATAGTAAAATCTTTTCATGACGTCTTCCTGTTAGAAGGAGACGAACTTTCGTTTACAAGCGTATTAAAACACGAAATTCCAACAGGCGCAGATCAGCCGCCAATAAATAGAAAACAGTATAGGTTACCACAGATACATAGGGAAGAAATAAACAAACAAGTAAACAAACTCCTAGATGACGGCATAATTACACATAGCACTTCACCATGGAACTCACCGTTACTTTTAGTGTCCAAGAAAAGTGGCAAGGACGGGGAGAAAAAATGGAGACTTGTAATAGATTACAGGAAGCTCAATGAAGCAACGATTAAACAAGTTTTCCTCATTCCTCGTATTGACGAAATTTTGCAGCAATTAGGCCATAGCAGATATTTTACAACGCTAGATTTGGCAAGTGGATATCACCAAGTGTTAGTCGATAACAGGGACAAGGAGAAGACAACATTCAGTACAGGACTAGGGCATTTCGAATTCAATCGAATGCCATTTTGGCTAACAGGTCAACATTTCAAAGGATAATGAACCATATCCTAACAGGTCTACAAGGGATAGACTATTTTGTTTATTTAGATGACATTGTTATCTACGGTAGAAATCTCAAACAACACGAAGAAAGGTTATGTTCAGTACTACAGAAATTACGTGAACATAATTAAAACTTAATACAGGGAAGTGCAGATTCCTAAGAAGAGAGATTATTTATTTAGGACACAAATGTGCAGAACAGGGCGCACTCCCTGACCCCAGCAAAGTGGAGTGCGTTAAGAGCACTCCACCGCCTAAGAATAAAAAGGAGGTGCAGGCATACTTGGGACTAGTATACTATTATAGAAAATTCATTCCGAGTACAGCAAAGATAGCTCGTCCTATTAATAAACTACTAAGGAAAGACGCTAAGTTCAATTGGACGCAAGAATGCCAGACAGCGTTCGAAGCATTGAAGAAGGCAATAATAACACCACCGGTTTTGGCATATCCGGATTTCGAAAAAGAATTTATACTAACGACTGATGCAAGTAACGAAGCGTTAGGCGCTGTACTTTCTCAGGGTAAAATAGGCAAAGATAGGCCAATAGCTTTCGCTAGCAGAGCCTTGAATGACGCCGAAAAGCGGTACTAGACTATAGAAAAGGAGTTCTTAGCCATTGTCTGGGCAACAAAAAATTTTAGAGCGTATCTGTTAGGAAGACCATTCAAAATAGTGACAGACCATCAACCGTTAAAAGGAATAGCAAACATAAAGGACCAGACGTCAAGACTGGCAAGGTTCAGGCATAAATTATCAGAATACGACATCGAAATCCTATATAAGCCAGGAAAGAAGAACTTAAACGCAGACGCGTTGAGCAGAATTCCTCAAAATCGGAATGTAGTAACAGCAGTCCAAACCCGATCTGGAACAAAAGAAATGGAAATAAAGAACAAAGAAAGTAATAATAAAACAAGCACAAGTCAGACGTCTGTAGAACCTGACACTACTGGCAAAACACAAAATGATAACACAATTCCATTAGAAAACCCAAACCAAATAGAGAAAGTTATAAAGGACTTTCACAACACACCATTAGGAGGTCACCAGGGAGCAGTGAAAAGTTACCTAAGAATCAGGCAACAATACAGGTGGCCAGGGATGCAAAGACAAATAAAAGATTATGTCAAAAACTGTCCACAATGTCAAGCGAACAAAAGTTCAAAATTGACGAAAATGCCCATGGTGCTAACAGATACACCAATGCGGCCATTCGACACAGTTTACATGGATATAGTAGGTATTCTACCAGAAACCGTATCCGGTAACAAATATATTTTAACGTTTCAAGACGATTTTTCTAAATTTATGGCATGTACAGCTATCCCAGACGCGGAAGCAAGTACTGTTGCCAGGGCTTTCTACGATGAAGTAATCACGCGTTACGGAATTCCTCGAATTCTAATTACTGATAACGGAACTAATTTCATTTCGAAATTGTTCTCAGACACATGTAAACATGCGAATGGCTCATTAGAAAGAAGCCACAGACCTTTAGCGGAATATTTGCGTAGTTTTGCTAAAGAAGACGGGTCGAATTGGGATCAATGGTTAACTGCAGCTATGCATGTGCATAACCACACACCCCACATTACGACGAAGCAAACACCGTTCCGCACTCTATTTGGATTTGATACAGAGATGCCGACTAACTTAAAGAGAAAGTGTAGTCCGGTATATAATGCCGAAGATCCGAATAAAGTTTTGAAATTCCAAATACAGAGGGCTCACGAAATCGTGAGAAAGAATCAGGATTTAGCTAAAGAAGTAGCTAAAAGGCAGTACGATAACAAATTAAATTTAGTAGAATTTAAGGTAGGAGATAGTGTATTAATTAAGAATCAAACTAGGAAAAATAAGTTTTCTCCCATATGGATAGGGCCATATAAAGTAGTAGGAATTAAAAGTCCAATTACTACAGTTTTAAATATTAAGGGAAGGGAAAAGCCATTCCACAGTAACTTACTCAAGTTATATAATAGCAATTAACAGGAAAATAGGATTAACTAGACAATTACATAGGAATCCGTCAGAATCACTTAACTAAGGAAATAGGGTTAGGAGAACATTAAGTTAATCAGAATAGTCACCTTATTAGGATTAGGATATAATAAATTAATATAGAATAGGGTTGATAGCATTGATTATTATAGGATATATTATAGGATAGTAGGAAAATAAAATTTTTAAGTTTATTACTAAGAATTTTAAATTTTAAAGACGTTAAATTTAACGTCTTACGTTTGAATAACGAATGAAATTCATCAAATTTCATAATGAAAAATTCAACAAAGAAATAAAAAGAAGATCAGAATAGCGTTTCAATAAGCAAAACCTTGTTTATTTAAGCGTAAAAATATAAGAAAAGAAAACTCATAATAAAGTAAATTCATAGTTAATATTTGAGTCATTTTTTTTTAATTTTTGAAGTGAAATGTTTACGTTGTATTAATTTTAATTGGTAATATACGGTATATAAAAAGTAGCTGTGTCGTTTTAAAAACACAGCCAATATAATTTTGCATTTGCAATTATTATATTAATAAATGCACATGTAAACATATGCCTGAAGAAGTAGTTCATGCATATTACATACACACCTACACTATATACATATACGCACCTATATCGTTGGACATTAAGAGATGTACATAAGATCATGAAATTTAGAGACAAGATAAGAGACATGCAATAGAAGACATTACACATTACAAAATTAATATAATGGGAAACATAATATATATACTGTAAATAAGTCAATTAAATTAACTAAATGCAAAATGAGTGATTAAGGTAAGCAATGCAACAAAGCAGGTGTAGAAGTAGAACAACACAACGCGAGCACAATGCAGCGTCAGTTACAACAACAAAAAACCATAAGGAATAACTTCGAAATATCCGAAACAAAAATATATTAAAGAAATAAGAGAGGGAAAAAAATATTTTTTTTTAAACACAGGTTACATGTTAAAACACGTGTTACTACACTACATGTCATTCTTATGCATAGAACTAAGAAACTAGTAATAAAAACTAAGAATAAAACTAGTAATGAAACGAAATAAGAAAATTAAAAGGAAAGAAAGAATATAATTATAATAAAGTTAGGAAAAAAAAATAGATATAAGATCGTACATAGTAAAGTAAAAGGAAAAATATCTAAATACTTGTACGAACATTTTAAATAATTTCAAACTTAACATTTATAATGAATAACCTAACGAATTATAGCCAACTAAAATAACGTCGATATTTGCAGTAAGAATTAAAATTTGTATTGAATTGAATATATTACTAGAAATTATGTAGTAAAATTTGATAAAGATAAAATATTTGTAATTAAAATTAAAATAATATACGTCTCAAAAAATGATTTAAATCTTACTAATTGTAGACAAATTGTAAATAGCATAAAACTAGATTGGAAAAAGAAATATATGTATATAAAATTAAATAGTTAAACATAATAACGTATATACAAGAAGAATCCAGCATGCAGAGAATCTGTCCGGAGTGCCGATGTACACCCATCACGACAGCAAAAGCACAACAACACAACACTTGACACCAGGGCGACGAATAGCACCCAGCCAACTCGAAGGGGGAAGGGTAGCAGCACATTATATACATATATTAGCTGCAACAGCTGATCATCTTAGCGATAGCAACCAAAACGGCAACCATCACAAACAAAAATAGGATGGAAAGCATCAAAGGGGGCTAACAGCATCAATAGTTGAAACGGAAAACTACTGCTTGATAGTAGGTGGTATATATAAAGTACCGCGAAGAAAGTTAGCAATTCATCGATGAATACAACTCAGTTGTCGCTCAGCAGTGAAATCATAGTCAATCATGATTGCTTGAAGCCAGCAATTTAAGACGACATCAGTGGATGCATCGTAGAGTGGCGGCGACGGTGACGAACGTAAAGCAGTCACAGGTCTACCAGCCCAATCTACTACGGCCCATTCATCTTACAAAAGCAGCAGCCACAGAAGTATGAAGTGGGAAATACATAAATTAGCAGCGATATAAGAAATGCGACGCAACTACAAGTGAAGCAGGAATACCAGCGCTTGCGTACTCTGCAAGCAAAAATTCGAGCGAGAATCGCACCTTCAACCACATTCTACGAACAACAACATGCGATGAACAATTGACACAAGAAACTAACAGCGACTGTTTCAACCGCAGCAACTATAACACGGAAATCACTAAGCCAGCTACCCAGCAGCAGCATTCCCACAACAAATCGAGAAAGAAGACTTTAATACAGCGGGGTGTACGTCAACGGCAATATCAACGGTAACGTCAACGGCAATATCAACGGTAACGTCAACGGCAACATCAACAGTAACGTCAACGGCAACATCAAGAGTAAAATCAACAGTAACATCGACCGCTATATCAACTTCAAGATCAACACCAACATCAAATCATCATCAGCCTACACACAGACGACGCCGAAGAAGTTCAGCTACCATTTGTATTATTATATTATTATTGTAATTGTTTTTATTGTAATTATTGTTATAAGTAGTTGTATTATAATTATTGTAATTATTACTAATAATTAATCATTATTGACATGTCACATAAGATATTCACAAAGAAAGAAAATCACAAACATACATAAGTATGCACTATGTAAAGCCATAATAAGCACACGCCCACCCACAATGCAACAAAATATAAATGTACATGAAAAATTTAATATCGTTTTACGATACTAAATTTTTCTTCCCCGAGGGTGGAGGGATGTTGTAGGTCAGAATCATTGCTTTGGTAATAACAACGCTTAACGTTGTTATCACCACATACCTTTCGGCCCAGTAGTTAACAATGCGTAACTTGTGGTAACACATACTTCTAGGCTGCACTTTAATTGTGAAGCTCGAAAGTACAAGTGAATCACACACCACTGTGGCCCAGATAAAAGAACGAACGTGACCGCATTCCAATAAGTGGAACAGCGCGCGAATAAGTAGAACATCGCGCTCAAATCAGAAGAGCAAAATTCGCACATTGTTGTCAAGAATTATTGCTAAAAATAATTCTTGAGATAATTGCAAAAACGACGCGGAAATGATTCTGGCCAACAACGAATCAGAAGAGATATAAACCCGTCTTTCAGATTGGAGGAGGGCAGTTGTTGTGAAGTGTCGGATCTAAGCAGTTAGCAAGGCACAGATTAAGTCAAGTAAATTATTGTCAAGTAAGAGAGGAGTCGAGCAAAAGAGGAGGACGCCCCCCCCGTAAATAATAAATGTAAGAAAAATTAACGCAGGACCTTTTTATTTCAGCACCTGTCGAAAGACGGCAGTATTGCCCGACAGGTTAAAGGACCACAAAGGCGGCACCTTGGTGCCCGTGGTAAATAAGCGAGGGGATCCACTACGGCAGGTTGCCGGATCCCAATGGTAAGACCACAAAGTCGGCAAATCCTTGCCCGTGGCACAAGCGTCCGTGATCCTTCGCGTCGAAGGATATACGACAACAACCCTTATTATTAGAAGCACTGTCAGTGATCCTTCTCAAGGAAGGATCTACGACATTAAATTTGTTCTAGTATCCTACTGGAGGAACTAGATACAACATTTACTTACATATAAAAAAAAATAATAGAGAACGCCTTTTTGTAATAGTTTTAGTGGATTTATGAACCTTTTTATCCACAAACCTTGTTTATTTGACACACACATAAAATTCAATTATGAATAAAAACTTAAGCAACGTTGTGTAACTCCTTAGGCAGTGTGTAATTAAACAATTATTTAACAACTGTTTAACGAAATCTAATAAATAAGGCTGTTAGAGTTTAATTTGAAATCCAAACTATTTCTGGTCTGCCAGTACACATAGGCGTTAAAATTTAAAAAACTGTGTTAATTTCAGCTTACGTCAAAATTATTACCGTTATTGGTTATGCGTACATCAAGTCGTAGTGTTTAGTTATTGTGTGAGACAATTATTTCGCGTCTAATAGAAGAAGAAATTGCAAAATGTTTGCAGAGGAAAGCGACAGCGATAAATTTAATGGGAGTGAAGAAGAATATGAGCCAAGCCAAGAGCAATTAAAAGAATACGAGGAAAGTGAAAGAAATTCTTCAGATGAAGGGAACGTGGATCTCCTGCAGTGGATCACAAAATTTTTACATCAAAATCCTCTTCAGTCAATATCACTTGGAAGATTTAAGTCTTACTGTATATTTTTCACAAAATCAGGTCGTGCACAGAGCAGTAACGTTGTAAATTTACAACCTGGGGTAATGCATTACTCAGCTTCACGTGTCAAAAACATCAAAGGTTGTTTTCTGCTATTTTTGAGGCTTCAATTGAAAATATTGTGTTATTAATGAAATAATAATATTATTAACAAACAACTAATGAATAATGCAAATCAATAAATACGGAGAAAAGCACAGACCAATAGATCGAAATTTACTACATGCATATTTTGGCGTTCTGCTTCTGGTCGGCGTATATAGGTAATTCATTGATGCAAATAAATTTATACTTCAAAGTATTCAAATTCAATTTCGTTGGGCAAAAACATCGTGAATTTGTTTGATGCACACTACGGACGTCCAATTTTTATACAAATATTATGTCGAAAGAAACCTTCTTTGAAGTTACGTCTATTTTACGCTTCGACAACCCATTCACCCGGTGGCAAAATATGTCTCTAAACGACAAGTTTGGTCCGATACGCACACTATGGCAGAGATAAGTCAAACTTCTACCAATGTTCTATAATCCATGCGAATATGTAAAAGTGGATGAGAAATTGGGTTTCAACGGACGATGCAAGCCCGAAAGCTATGGCATTAAGTTTTGGGTGCTGATTTGCTCAAAAACATATTATGTATGGAACGTACAACTCTATTTAGGCAACCAACCAAGAGCAAAGCCAGAGCACTATCTAAGCCAAAGAGTTGTCCTGGATTTGGTTGAAGGCCTAAAATGCCATAACATTACTATGAACCATAACAGGAATCTTTGTCTGGCCTGTCTTGCAAAAAATAAATAAATATTTTTACTCCTTTTCTCTGTTTTCCCTAAAAGATTTATTAATTTGGAGAGAAATTATATGAGGGGTCGAAATCGACCCAAACGTGTGATTCTTAAGTTTTTTCCGGCGTGCTTTTACGGTTAAATAAAACTCGATTACAGGAGAACGAATAGAGACATTTTCATCAAATTTGGCACGAATATTCTCTGTCTTCACAGGCTATTTGAGATTGAAAAAAAAAAAATTCGACCATTGCCACGAGTAATTTCTAAGTACAAGTGTGTAGGGTATATGAACTTCGGCCAGGCCGAAATTAATACTCTTTCTGGTTTGCTTTAAATTTGTATTAGTTTTACTTATTTTTTTGTTTTGTCATTTCTCTATTTTCTTTTTGCTTCTACTGAGCACATTCTTCTTTTCTGCTATTTGCCTCACACTTCTCTCACTGCCAGCAATGTATTTATTTTTTATACTTAAAATGCTTCATTTTTACTTTAAACTGTTATACGAATATTGTACTGATTTTATTGTATATATTCTACTGATTTTCACTTAACTCGTTGTTACCTTTACTCTCTTCTAATTCCCTCTCTTTCTCCCAATCTGCTCCAATTTTTTTTCCTCACCTACTTTTTACACTCTTTTTTTACACTTACTTTTTTCAGTTACTATCATTTAATTACCACTCTTGTTCATTTTCATCTATTCTTTTCATCTATACTTCCTAGCTTCACTGTCGTTGTTAGTAATTCTCTTGAATGCTTAGTAAATTGTGTTTTGTGTTCTCCTGACTTATTGTCTGACCTCTCTTCCTATATGGTTCTCAGATGATTGTCTCCCCTACGGCTGCTAGTGTTGATTATGATAACAGATTACTGATCGATAATTTGTGTAAACAAAATAACGCGTTCAATATTGTTAACGTTAATGCTCGTAGCCTCAGCGTCTACAAATTAGATTATGTTAGGAGCCTTTTAGTGTGTTAGGAGTGTTCGTCCATCGATATTATCTGTGTGACTGAAACCTGGTTCCGACCCGAATTAAAAGAATCTGTTCTTAAAATAAACAACTATACACTCTTTCGCTGCGACAGACCTGGGCGACGCGGAGGTGGAGTCGCCATCTATGTTAAATCTATTTATCGTTCACGGTTATAATTCATATCTGGTGAGTCTGATACCGAGTATTTGTCTATTTCTGTGTCCGATTCAGTCTCAAAAGTACTTGTTTCATGTGTGTACAACCCTAACAAACATACCAATTTACGTAATTTTTTTGACACGCTAGCTGACTACTCACTAAGAGTTAATCATTTAATAATCTGTGGCGATTTTAATATCAATCTTTTACATACTGGCTGTTATTCTTCATCTATTCGGGAATTGTTCTCTATAGCAGGTCTCTCTGTCGTGAACGAATCACTTCCTACCCGATTTGGTAATAACGTCCAACCTAGCCGACTTGACTATTTTTTTTTTCGGTCTCTGAGCCCGCTTTAGCTTTACTATGTACCCAGATTTCTTTCATCTCTGACCATGACTTACTTTTCTGCTCTTTTGACATTAGCTTCGGCAATAATTCCCTACGCACTTCGTTTTCTTTCTTTGACTACAAATCTATCAATACTGACGAACTATTTCGGACAAGTGCGCTTATTGACTGGGCGCAACCCCTTTGGGCTGCCCTCCTGGTTAATGATAAGATCACGTTCTTTGTCAATGTGGTTCAATCTCTTTTTGACTATTTTGTGCCTGTTCGTACAATAAATGTTACAATAAATTAGCCACGGTTATCTCAGTACCGAAAAAATCTGTTGCTACTCTACTGTCTGATTTTCGACCCATAAGTATCTTACCTGCTCTTTCCAAGGTTTGTGAATCATTAATAGTGTCGCAAATAAATTGTTACATTTCTAACAAAAACTTACTTAACCCTTTTCAGTCCGGCTTTCGCTCAAAGCACAGTTGCTCCACAGCTATGCTCAAAATCACCGATGACATAAGAGAAGAATTTGATCGGCAGAATGTGACTCTTCTTTGTGTGCTCGATTTCTCTAAAGCATTTGACAGTGTTGATCATACGCTCTTATGCCATAAGTTGAGGAAGTACTTTCTATTTTCCCCTAATGCGACTGAGCTTATACGCAGCTTCTTATGTGAACGATTTCAAAGAGTTCAAGTTAATATGGCTTACTCAGAATTCAAGCCAGTTGAGGCTGGGGTTCCTCAGGGCTCCGTCTTGGGACCTCTTTTATTTCAATGTTTTTGAATGACATATTCACTACTGTTCAGTATGTGACTATTCATGCCTATGCGGACGATGTGCAGCTATACCTGCCTAATAGTGTTCAACTCATTGCCAACCTGTGCTCAAAAATCAACAGCGATCTCAGGAATATTTATCGCTGGTGTAGTGAAAACTGTCTTCAACTCAATGTTTCCAAGTCATTTGTCTTACCCGTTTTTCGTAATGCTGCTAATTTTACCAATATTTCACCATTATATATAGAAAATAAGACGCTCACGACTGTATCTAAAATTACAAATCTGGGTTTTTGTATTAACTCAACTTTAACTTGTACTGATCATGTCAATGTGGTTGTGAGTAAAGTGTACATAATTTTCGTTATGCGGCTAATTGTCTCCCTGTAGAAACTAGAAGAAGGATTGTGCGGCAGCTCATTCTGTCCATCATAACGTATAGCGAATTAGTGTATTGTAACTTTGATTCTGTATCGACGAACAAATTAAGGATCTTATTTATTAACTTGACAAGATTTGTTTGTGGTTTACGACGCTTTAATCGGCTCGGTGGTCGGAGACACTCTGTCATAGGTGGTGATCGCTTCGACCTTATTAATTTTCGTAACTGTGTTTTCCTACACTGGCTAATATACGGGGCTACCTACCTATTTGTTTATAAAATTATGCTTCGGTAGCTTCAATCGTTCACGTAATCTAATAATTCCGCAATTCAACTACCTCAACACGGGGAGATTATTCTTTGTCAGCACTTCTCCTCTTCTCCACCCTCTAAAATATCTTAATTAGTTAGTTTGTTATAAGTATTAAGTTAAGATAAGTTTTGAATTTATTTGTTAATGTTCTTTATATTTTATGTTACTTTTCTGTGCTACAAAAGAATTCATTCTTAGGGCACCTCCTGTAAAAGTGTTTAAATAAATAAATAAATAAATAAAAAAGGTATTCCGTTTTGTAACGAAGAAAATCTGCAAGAAGTATTTGCAATTTGTACTGCTGTTGGTTTCAGTTCTTGTAATTCTACACTGCGCGACGCTTTTCGTGTAAAAACAAGTGCAGAAGGAAAGATCGAAATTATTATTTTAAAATTTGTTTCGGCATATCATCGAAAAGGATTCCTGTGCTCGGTTGCCACCTTTTGCCGTCAGAATCGTCGTGCCATTAATTTGGGAGATTTGGGACTTAATGGTGATGGGAAAGTTCACGTACACGAAAGTTTGTCCAAATGAAAGCGAGAACTCCTGCAGCATGCTATAAAACTTAAACGTGAACATAAACTTCATGCCGCTTTCTCCTACAATGGAAAAATTTTTGTCAAAACTCAAGCCGATAGCAACCCTGTTCTGATAGTGGATTTCTCTAGCTTGAACTCTCTGTTCTCAAATGATAGCTGATCTAAGTATATGCCAGTGGACCTTATTTAAGTTATGATCTACACACTCTTAACTGTTTATATGCTCATACTTATCGTCTCTTGCCTTTTTTCTTCTACCTTACTCTTCTCTACACTTTCTTACATGTCTCTCCCTCTCTTTTAATTTTATGTTATGGGCACGTGAGGAGGTTTCGCAAGGTATAATTTACTTTAGACCGCCTTAATGTCTGATTACAGAAGTGACAGTGTTGATACTAAAACTCTCTTGAAAATTTTATGTGGGACGCGGGATGGGCTCAGGGTGTTGCATTTTAATGCTAGAAGTTTGAATGCACATAAATTTGATTACTTTAAGTATGTTTTCGAAGATTCCACGATGGATGTCATCTGTATATCTGAAACATGGTTCTGTAGTGATCTTGATGATACTCATTTTAGTATAAATAATTAAAATATCTTCCGGAATCACAGGTCTCAGAGGAGGGGTGGTGGATTCGCGATTTATGTTCGTAGTAGTCTTAAAGCTAAAATTATTAATAAATCATGTAGTCGGTGTGTTGAGTATATTAATTTATGTATTCATGACAATCGTGTTAAGGTTTTTGTTTCATGTGTATATAATCCCTCCAAGCATAATAATATTAATTCCTTTTTCCAGGATTTAACAGCTATACTACTGAACTATAACTATTTTATTGTTGTGGGTGATTTCAATATTAATCTTTTAGTTAACGATTCCGTGTCAGAGTCAATTTTTGAAAGCGTATCTTCTATTGGATTCTCTGTTGTAAATGATAAAATGCCAACTCGTTTCTCCGGTAGCGATTGTCCTAGTTTGCTAGATTATTTTATAGTGTCTGACTTGTCTCTTGTAGAGATGTTTGATCAAATTTATTTTCTATCAGATCATGATCTTATTTTGTGTACATTAGATATCAATATAATTCGTACAAGTTGTGCTAATTTCTTTCAGTATTTTGATTATAAGTCGCTTGACTACTTTACTACTACTACTACTACCAGCGGTTTTTTAATGAACTTAATGTTATTCCTTGGAACGAAATCTGGTCTTGTCCTTCTGTTGATGAAAAGTTGTCCATATTCACTCGTAATATAAATAACTTGTTTTTCAAGTTTGTTCCACTTAAGATGGTTCAGATAAATAGTAATTCTTGTCCGTGGTTTACTACTTATTTTCATGAGGCTATTCGCGAACGCAATCGGCAACGTAGTATATGGAGGAAGAATCCTTTTCCTGAGACGTGGGAGAGGTTTAGAACCGCCAGAAATCTATCTGTGCAATGCATCAGAAATGCTAAATTGCGGTACTTTTCCTCCAAACTTAAAATGTCTCTGCTATCTAAAGTCCTATGGAACAACCTGAAAAAAATTGGTGTTAATTCTAGACCCTATATTTCCCCTGTGATTGATCCGGACACACTGAATAATCATTTTCTTTCCTGTCATTCTAATGTGATAAGTGCTCTGTATAAACTTAGATCTAATTCTGTTAGCTCTAATGAGGTTCACCTTAGATTTGTCAAAATTATTCTTCCGTATATAATAAGTCCCCTTACTCACATAATTAATCACAGTCTTACAACATCTACATTTCCTTGCCTTTGGAAGAGTGCAATTGTTACACCTATACCCAAAAAATCTAACCATTGCTCCCCTGGTAACTATAGACCAACTAGCACTTTATCACCTTTGTCCAAAGCTTTTGAATCTATTCTTGCAAAACAAATATCATCATATAAAACTGAAAATAGCCTACTACATCCTTTCAGGTCAGGCTTTCGAGCTGGGCACAGTTGTTCTACAGCTGTGCTCAAAGTCCTGGATGATGTTCGTCCTCATTATGATGATGGTATGCTCACGCTTCTGTGTGAGCGATTATGCTCAATATTATTTATGGGGGGTAGCGCACTGCAACTATTGTGCCACCTTCATAGGTCCTGTGTATCACAGGGTTTTTTCCAACCCTAGGCTTCTGAGCAAGCTCAATATGCCAAGAGGGTTCAGGTCATTCAGTTCCTGCTTCCTAAGCCAATGGGAGCCCAAGTGCTCCATCCTTCTCCGAGTAACAGCATTCCGAGAGCAGGTACTCTGGCGTTTCACGGCCGTTTTGACAGAAGCGGCAGTCGTCTGCTGTTTCAATGCCTAATACTGCACAATAAAGGAGTGGAGACGAAATCTTATCTGCATTAAAAAATATCAACTATTACGTCGCAGAAATAAACATTGTTTATAAACATATTTTGCTAAGTTCAAAAAAAAGCTAATCGAAAAATTTCGTTGCTGAGATTTTTCGTGTGCATACGAAGTCGATCTGGTTGACTGAGTGAGAAGAGGAGGTGTTGAGGTGATGCTGAGTACAACAAAAAACAACTTAATTTGATCTCAAATAATTAGCGAGTTACAGCCCACTTAAAATTGAAAGTCTGCCATATCTCCTAATTTATTAAAGGTATCCGAATAGGATGGGTACAATTTTTTACAACTCTTTTACTTTTTTCTTCCATTTATTAATTTTTTCCCAAGAAGGATGTATAATTAGCCGATATAATTTCCTCAATTTTAAACCTTTTAAACTTTTACTTCGGATTATATTATATAAACATTGTTTATCAACAAAAAAGTATCTAATCGAAAATGTTGTTGCTGAGATTTTTTGTCTGCATACGAAGACGATCTGGTTGATTGAGTGCAAGGAGGAGAATTTTTTGATATCATTGATGTGCACTCAATTTTAATTTTATATTGTTTCATATTAAAAAAATTAATAATAGAAAAGGAGTTGACTGTTGATAATCAGTTTACTTTTGTTGGGACCTAAATTTTATAGTTACCTGAATCATCAAGGAAGCCTTTATTTCGGCCTGCAAATAAGAAAAAGCGATTGAAATGGGCGAAGACACAAACAAGATTGGACGTTGGAGCAATGGAAAAATGTGCTTTGGACTGATGAGTCCAAATTTGAAATATTCGGGTCCAACAGGCGTGTGTTTGTTCGTCGACGTATCGGAGAGCGGATGTCGGATGGCTGTATCGTGCCTACAGTTAAACATGGAGGAGGAATGTTGCAGATGATGGCTGAAAAAAAAAATAAAAGAATAAATTAGTCAAGAAAACACACTTACCCAATTATGCTCCGAATTCAACTCCTGTCATCGTATATAAAAATAAAACGTCAAAGTGTACTGCCATATCGACACTAGTAGATTTTCTCTCTCTGATCTCCTTATTTTCTTTCGCCACGCTCAGTGTTCTCTCCGTTTACTACAAAATACACTTTTCACCACAACTTTGCTTGCCGCCACGGCTATACCAACAACTCTTTAGCTTAGAGAGTGGCGAGAATAGCAGTTCTAGTTGTGAATTGCCAGTCCAAAAATTGAAAGATAACAACACCAACATGCATCAAACGAAAGGGGTTGTGAATGAAAATGGTAAACCAAGCGAAGTGGAAAATGGCGGGAAGTGAAAGATTAGCAAGCAACTAACGATAATGACCTCCTGGTAGGGTAGGCGAAATGGAGAAGAAGAAAATTAGGAATAATGTCCGTCCGATAGAAAGATCGAGAATATTTTTTTTTAGAAAAAGAACGAAAAAAAATAGCCTTAGCAACAGCGGAAAATACATATATTTTTATTATAAATGGGAAAAGTTCCGCAAACAAGTGTAGAGAAAGTTGGGAGTTCAGAAGCGGAAGCAGAAATGCTGGGAAGAAACAGAGGTGTCAAGGAAAATCTCGGACAACCGAGCAAGAGATTGAAGAACGAGCTGTGATAGAGGAAGGTTATAAAGTAATGAAAGGTTTTTAATTCACTTGAAATTTGAAATTTGAAAGAAAAAAAAGGTAGTGAACAAATAAAGGTGTACAAATTTAGAAAGCTTTGATCGTTATCAAAGGAGAAACATAGAGGCGACGATATAAGCAAGATCATACCATGGAACAACGTTGATGGTGAATATCGACAACATCAAAGAAGGATTCCAGGGCAGTGAAACCACCGAAAGATAATCATCGTCCACCCAACTGGAAAAAAGAGAAAACAACTAGATAAGCCTTATGTTAAGAAAATCATAAAAAAAGAAGAAAAATTATATCAATATTTAATTTGTTATATTATTGTTATACATATAAATACATATATATTACATCAATACATGCCAAGGGAAAAAAAAAATCTAAGTGGCATAAACTCAAGCGCAGCCACGAAATAATGTGATGAAGTTAGTTCACGTTCATCGAAATATACATTGAAATACATAAAAATATATACATAACTTCAAGAAAACCAGCAACAAGAAAGCAAAAAGTCTAAAAGTCGTATAAACTAAATTTCAAATGAAAGTGTTTGAAATTGCTGATTTATGTGTTGCAGCGCCGCTTAGTTTATTTCATGCATTAAATACTCAAAATACTAAATATAGCGTACCTAAGTTTATTGAAAATAATCTCAATATATATATACGGAAGCTAAAATAATAAATGTAAATGGAAGACGGTCCAGAGCAGATGCTTATAATAAAATATTACCTAACTACCAAAAGAAAGATAAAGAATTCATTATATTCCACTTCATATAGGTATATATTTACTTGTACCTTATTTATACGTATTACTATTTTTCTATATGTTTCAATTGTTTCTCTCTGCTTGCATGTTACATATTCAATATTTCGTTATTATATTATAAGAAAGAAAAGAAATAGTGTTAACTGTATACGAACTTTTTTTTTGGCTAAATATATGTATATATACATAAACATTTGTGGTGTGTAAAGGTGTCGGGATAAAGGGTACCGCGGGGAATAGTGGGTCAAATGGTTACCAACCGTGAGGGTACCATAGTTTGTAGGGAGCTCCTTAGGACTAGTTGCACCTCCAGAATATCCAATCGACAGTAGCGCCTCAAAGTTAGGCTTATAGGTGACCCTTTATTGAACGACAACTAAAGAAAAAAAAAGAAATTTAAGTTTTTGTAAAACGAAGTAAAATTATATATATTCGAACAGTATAAACTTATCTAGTTGCCACCGTATGTGAAAGGAAAACACCCTGTATATAGATTATAAGTTTTGTAAAATTAAAGAAATTTTTAAAAATATGAATTGCTGAGTGTTCTAAAGAGGTGGGGAGGAAATGGGGCCATGAAAGAGAGGGTAAATGGGATGAACCGTCAGAGGGTGAGTGGTAAAAGGATGGAGAAATAGCGTAGGTTTTAGTTTTAAGTTATTGTTACACCCCTGCGGACGGCTTGACGGGTCCACAACTCCGCCCTGCAAATAGAGCTAGCTGGGGCGATCAATCAAGCCGTATCCGAAGAGTATACCACAAGGGGTCACATAACAATATGGCGCCCAATCAAAAGTGAGGCTACGCGGTTTCTTCTCAGCAGAGTCTCCAAACCATGACGGCTTGAGCTGGCAATGCAGCCAAGCTCAATTGCGCGTGCAAAGGAGGCGCTGCTGACAACCAACCGCAGGCCGAAGTTAGTTTAGTAATAGTTTTTGTTGATTTAGAACGGCGCCATAACAATATGGCGCCCAATCGAAAGCGGGCATCGCGGTTTCTTCTCCGTAGTGCTTCCCGAACCTGTTGGCTTGGAGTGGCAGTCAAGCAAACTCCAATTGAACATAAGAAGGAAATACTGCGGATGAGCAACCGCGGGCAGTAGAAGAAATTTGTTTTTTGTGTTATTTGAGTTACAATGGCACTGTAACAAAATGGAGGCCATTTTAAAGCAGCTTTGCGGTTTTTTTTTCTTCGCAGATTTTCCCAACAACGATGACTTGCGCTAGCTAATAATAAGGCAAACCCAATTGCATCGGTTAAAGGAAGCACTGCGGTCGAACAACCGCAAGCCAAAAGAAGGAAAATGAAACGGTTTTTCCTCGGCAGAGATTCCAAATACTGGTGGCTTGGAGGGTCTATATAGCCAAGTCCAAATGCACAAAGAGAGGAATCACGGTTCATCGCGTTCATTTTTGCAACTGGGCAGCTTTTACAAAATGATTGGTGACTTGCATGAAGCCACAATAGCTGTAGATGCAATTGCACCAATTAAATGTAAAAATAAGCAACACACACCAGGTCAGATTGCATGAATGACTGAATAACATATTAACGTAATTTTGGTTTTCGGCAAAACGCTAAAAAGTTAAAATATGTAGATACTTTGTTTGAAACTGATGACTTGGATGGCTCAAAGAGGCAAATCCAATAGCGCAGCTTTTGTGAGCAAAGTAGACATAACAATTTGTAACTTAGTTGCGGACTCTGACGATGTATCTAGAAAAATGGCAATATTATGTCTGAAATATTTATAGAAATATCAAGTAAACCCGAAATCCATGTTCCGCAGATCCTCCTCGCTGCACACCTGAAAGAATAAAGTTATTAATAAATCTTATATATATATATAAATATTCAACGTATTACCTTATTAAATTTACATAATTAAAATTACACTTACTCTATACGCACTGATACAATCATTGGCAGTAATCATCATCTAAACGGGATAATAATTTGTTTGTTTAGGTTGTGGTAAATATTTTGCAGTTTGCATTTATGTAATTATTTTCTTAGTATTTATTTATTTTATTATTTATATAATATTTATTTAATTGGTTTATGATCATACGCGTTTAAGCGAATATCGGGTATTCAGTATTTATCGTTTAATTCGTTATCTAGTATTTATTTAGTCCATTATTTATATATTCCCTTAATTAGTTTATAAGCATCCGTGTTTAAGCAATTATCGGTCATCTATTATATTGTTTATCGTTATTATATGTTAATTTTTTATATTTTTTGTGTGTGATAAATTATTACCGCTTTACTGCGTGCTTCAGGGCGAGAATAGGGGTATGTCTGACCGAGACCTCCGCAAGGCAATACACAAACGACGGCACGCACAATTCGATCAAAACCGCTCATCGCCTGGAGAAAAATTATTAAGATTTAATACTCCATTAAGATTTTTGAATACATTTTATACCGACATGCAACAACCACCACCCACAGGTATGCAGGAAGTGTCGTTTAGGGATTTGTCTGAAACAATTATGACAAGGCCGGCTTCAGCTCGACGAGAGCCGACTCAACACCAGGGAGCAGTCCCCAAAATGCCAAATGCACCCGCAGCTGCTGCGGGGGTAGGTCCGAATAATCCTCAAGGTTCGAACGTCGCGCAAGCGTGTGAGGACCCTGACACAGAGGCGCGAACTGTGGAAGACGCATGCCAGGAATTCGAACAAAATTAGACGAGTCGATAAGTAGGCAAATCCAAGAAGGTTTGTTGACAGTGTTAGCTCAGATCAGGAAGGAAGTCACGAGTTTATTTCGAGAAAATAGGGCGACAAATAATTTCAATACACATCGTACCAGATCAGCTACAAATAAAGAAACAAGCAATAACTTTAGTAATAGAGGTAAAGGAAATAACGCTGTGTTTCCACAAACAGGATGGTCCATGCCAGCGCCCATTGTGCCGCAAGGAAACTATCCAGGTGAAAACAGATCAACTAGATGGGGGAATAATAACCAAATGTACTCGTATAATCACCAAAACCAGAATTGGCAATATCGCTTACCCGATAACAATGTGAATGCAAGGGAATTCCAGCATTTTCAAAAGAGATCGGAATCGCAATTTCCGATCCTCCGGACCTCCGCCAAGGAGGTGCATTACTATCAAGCCAAAGCAACGGTAGGGAAAGCCTAAATAGTCCTCAGGGTTATCCGCCAACTTCAGTGAAACTCGATAGATGGGGAGTAATTTTTGACGGCAACCAAGAAAAATTGTCAGTTGAAGATTTTATCTTTAGGGTAGAATACGTACAATCCCAATATAGATGTTGTTGGTCGGATATCATTCGTGATTTCCAAATGCTTTTGGCAGGCGATGCTAGAGAATGGTACGTACGTCCAGACGAACTGCAGTACGGACTGGGGTACTTTGCGTTACGCGCTGTTGTGTCAATATAAAACCAGTAGGTCCGAACATGACGTAATGCAAGACCTGTTTGAGCGCAAGCAGAGGCTAAACGAGCCGATCGACGCATTTTTCCATGCTGTTCCAGAGTGTTCAGCCCGCTACGTGAATATGAGTTAATAAAAATTATTAAGCGTAACCTTCGGGAAAATCTAATGCGAGTAGCCTATCCCATACCGGTATACTCAGTAGAGCAACTTCGGGAAGAGTGCCACGATGCAGAACGGTGGGTTTTGTGTCGGGACACCCGCGCCTTTCAACAACCACATTTCACGCGCAGAGTAAGCGAATAAAATCGACGCAGGTGCCATCGATTTTAGTTGCGAGCGATAGTGAGCACTGGGTAGTGAAAGAAATCGAATCCCGAGTTCCCGAAAAGGCATCGGAAGAAACAGAGCAATCGGTTGTAGATCGACCGACGTGTTGGAATTGTCGTCGGAAAGGCCATGTCTTCATGGAATGTCTTTCACAGCAAAGAAACATTTTCTGCTACAAATGTGGCTTGGCAGACGTAATTACACCGAGATGTCCAAAATGTAGTACGGGAAATGTAAAGAGGATCATGGCAGATGCGGGAAAATCATGCTCCAGTCAGCAGCCCGCAATAAAGAAGTAAATAATTCCGGAGTGTTAGATGACCCAATTCAATCCGAGCGAGTATCTAAAAAAATTAATAAAATTAGTATTTTAAAACGAATAGAAATTGTAATAAAAAAATTAAATATGTAAATCCTGTAAGACCAATGCAAGAGAAGATTCACGAGTATTACGAAACAAGAAAACGAATTTTTGGTTACGATTGTGCAAACAATCCTTTTTCAAATAAAGTTAAGAAACCTAGAGAAAGGTATTTAAAACGCGGTAGAAACCATAGATAAAGAAGATCCTAGACCGTATGCTGAAGTGAAGTTTAAAGACAAGTTATTAAGAGGTCTGTTGGACTCTGGTGCTTCGGTTAGCGTGTTAGGAAAAGGATCTAGGGAATTAGTAGAAGAATGCGGTTTCTCATTAAAGCCATATTTTCAGCTATAAGAACCGCTGCTGGACGCAAACACCTGGTGATTGGAAGTGTGAACATCGAAGTTCAGTACAAGGGACAAATAAACAGAATTTTATTTTATGTATGTCCATATTTAGAGCAACAGCTGTATCTCGGAGTAGATTTCTTAAAAGCTTTCGGTTTAGCAAGGGATATGTTTGAAACAAACGAGATTGAGTTAGCAAATTCAGTGGTAAATCACGAAACAGCAAAGTCAAATGTAGAAGCTCACAGTTTAACGACCGAACAGCAACAAAGGTTAGAGGCATACGTGATTATACGATATGTACTTGTTAACGCAGACACCTTGGACCAACCCCTTATTCTGCGGCATGTTTACATGCTTCGAACAACTATTGTTGAACTAAAGAGTGTTAACTTTTCTAGGCTAACACTGTCCGGCAAAAGCACAAACCAGACTATGTGTATCTTCCTTGGAAGATTACACATAATTTCGATATTAGTATTACCTAATATCTTACTTTACATCCCTATCTAGCGAGCCACAGCCCCTACGAATCCAACACCAACTTCCTGATAAGATTAAAAAATCTTAGGGCCGTTCAGGAACCTAGATGACCCCTTAATAATAGCTCCGGACTTCGAAACGCACTTAAAAAATCTAAGTGAAGTAGCTAATTGCCTAAAAGAGGCAAATTTGACAATAGGCCTGGAGAAATCCAACTTTTGTTTTAAAGAACTGCGGTACCTTGGTTTTATAGTAGGCGGTGGGTCTAAGAACGGATCCAAAGAAGGTGATAGCCATTCAGAATATTTCCATTCCTCGCTCTCCTAGAGAAGTTAGAAGATTTTTGGGTACTGCAGGGTGGTACCGCCGTTTCATTAGGGATTTTGAACCGATTCAGACGCTTCAGATGTTGGAGTAGAAGCGGTACTGTTCCAAAAAGAGGATGACGGACAGGAGAGACCAATAGCATTCTTTTCGTATAAAAGGAATAGTCACCAGAGCAATTACAGCGTGACAGAAAAGGAGCGTTTAGCTGCGGTGTTAGCTGTTAGAAAGTTTAGGCCATATGTAGAATTGATGGCTTTCACAATCATTACCGACTATGCTAGTGTCAAGTGGCTTATGTCACTGAAAGATCTGTCAGGCCGATTGGCTAGATGGTCACTCCAACTGCAGGCGTTCGATTTTGATATCCAACATCGAAAAGGCACGGAAAACGTCGTAGCTGATATGTTGTCCAGGGCGGTAGAGGAAGTAGAGCTAGAAAGAGAAGAGTTATTAGACATAGAAACCACTGAATTTGAATCGGAAGAATACAAACGCATGTTAGATAACATAGAGCAAAATTCAGAGAAGCTACCGGATCTGAAAGTAGAAGACGGATACATTTTTAGGAGAACTAAATTTAACAATAATGATTGTGAAAATGAATTCGCATGGAAACTATGGGTGCCCGAAGCGCTTACTTCGACACTCATTGCGAAAGCGCATGAAGCTCCTACAGTATCACACAGTGGAGTAGCCAAAAATCTTCACCGTCTCAAATTGTTTTACTTTTGGCCAGGCATGGTGGGACAAGTTCGTCGATATATAAACGATTGCTCTGTTTGTAAGGAAACCAAGTCCGTCAAAAAAAGATTTGCGACCGCAAATAGGCCAGGAAGTGACTGTTCGGCCTTTTCAAAAGATCTATTTCGATTTTTTAGGAAAATACCCACGCTCAAAGAATGGTAATTGCGTATATCCTCATAGTGTTAGATCATTTTTCAAAATTTGTATTTCTAAAAGCTATGAAAGCAGCTACAGCGACGAAAGTGGTAGAATTTCTGGTCAAGGAAGTGTTTTATAAATTTGGAGTCCCAGAAGTTTTGCATAGCGATAATGGTATTCAGTTTACCTCGAAAGAATTTCAAAAGCTTGTGGGAGATTTTAAAATTAATCACATGAGAACAGCATATTACGCTCCTCAAGCGAATGCAGCCGAAAGGGTAAACCAGTCTGTATTGGCTGCCATAAGAGCTTATTTGAAAGATGACCATCGCGAATGGGATATGTATCTGCCAGAAATCGAATGTGCTCTGCGCAGTTCTGTGCATGCAGCTACTGGGGTCACCCCATTTTTTGCACTTTTTGGGTATAACATGTTTACAAGCGGTACGGATTACAAATTGGCGAGAAATATTAGTAATTAGGAAGGCAAAGCAGGCTTTTTTCTCAAACAAACTTGATCTTACAGGCTCCTCTAAAAAACTGTGGAAATGCCTAAAAAGAATTGGTATTGGATCTAGGAATTCTATGTCCTGTGATTTATGTCCCGAGGAGTTAAGTGCCCATTTTCTTGGTCAGTCTGGCTCTGCAGATGAATATGTGGACCATGAGTGGAGACCTAGGTGCAACTCTCGAGATGCTGAGCTGTTTGCGTTCAGCAATGTTTCTAGCATTGACATTGCTCGTCGGATTAAGTTGATCAAGTCCAATTCAGTAGGGGTAGATAATATACCGATAAATTTCGTTAAACTGATTTTGCCTTACATTATATCACCTTTGACTGACATAATTAATCATATATTTACTACGTCTTCTTTTCCTAGTTTATGGAAATTGTCAACTGTTATTCCTATTGCCAAGAAGTCATCTCCTAAAATTGCAGCAGATTATCGCCCAATTAGCATTCTTCCCGTGCTCTCTAAAGTCTGCGAGGCTCTCATGGCTGAACAAATTCATAAACATCTAGAAAGACATAAACTTCTGAACCCCCTGCAATCTGGCTTTCGTATTAATCATAGCTGCTCGACTGCTATGCTGAAGGTCACGGATGACATACGAATATCGTATGACAAAAATCAAATGACATTACTGTGTCTCCTAGACTATTCTAAGGCATTTGATACTGTTAACCATGGGCTCCTATGTCAGAAATTAAGCTCTTTGTTTTTATTTTCCAGTAGTGCAGTGAGATTAATTAAGTCCTATCTTTCCGATCGATATCAAAGGGTTAAGGTAAATGATTCCTACTCTGAATATGCCCCTAATCGGCTAGGAGTTCCGCAGGGTTCTGTGCTTGGGCCGTTATTATTTACTTTACTAATTAACGATATATTTGATGTTGTCCGATACATGTCCATTCATGCATACGCGGATGACTTGCAGCTTTATGCGTCAAGTTGTATTGCGCTGCGTGAAGACTTGTGCAACAGAGTCAATGCCGACCTTTGCAAAATTGCTGCTTGGTCAAAAAATAATTTTCTCACACTAAATCCATCTAAATCAGTTGTTCTGCCTATCTGCAAAAGGAATATTGATTTCCACTGTTTATCGCCTATTTTTCTTAATGATTCCCAGCTCAAATTTGTTTCTAAAGCCAATAGTCTCGGCTTCTGCATTAATTCTACATTAACATGCGGTGATCATGTAAGTATGACTGTGAGTAAATCGTACTCTGTGCTGTGCAATCTACGTTACTCTGCCACATTCATTCCATGTGGTATACGCAAGAAACTTATACTTCAGCTCGTAATGCCATTATTGTCATACTCCGAAGTTGTGTACTGTAATTATGACTCCTCATCGTCGCATAAAATCCATGTATTAATAAATAATTTGACTCGTTATATATTCGGTTTGAGACGGTATGACCATGTGTCGGAGTATAGATTTTCGCTCCTTGGCTGTAGTTTTATTGACTACATCAACTTCCGTAATTGTTTATTTCTACATAGGCTTATACATACTCGTCAACCAAGTTACTTATTTGAAAAGCTTCAGTTTTGTCAGTCTAGTCGATTGCTTAATCTTGTCATTCCTCAATATAAGTACTTAAACTCTGGACGATTTTTCTTTGTCAACACAGTCCGACTGTGGAATAGTCTGCCCATTAACGTGAAGGGTATGCGTGATAGAGCACCATTCAGGAAGCTTTTAAGGGAGCACTTTTCCAATTAATGATTATATTATGGTGGAGACGTGGATGCTGTAGCTGTATGTATGTTCTATTCTATTCTATTCTATTCTCACCTACATATACTATTCTACTCTGTTCTATCATTTATTTTCATCTTTTCTTCCTTTAGTCTTAGATAGCATATATATAATATATAAGTCCTAGGACAATTTAATTTTATTAATAATATCTTTATATTGTATAGCGCAGTACTATATAAGAGCCTGCTCTTCTTGTACATAAAATTACCAAATAAAATAAATCGAAATTAAAATTGAAATTGAAAAAAAACCAAATGCGTTAGATGATCACGAGTTACAAATATTGAGTCGGGAAGATAGATTTGCGGTATGGCGGGAGCGTATAAGCACGAATCTTCACGCAGCGTATGAAAGAAGTGCCAAAGCTTATAACAAGCATAAACGACAAGTTCAATTTGAGCCCGGTCAGGAAGTTTATAGGCATAACATTGTTCAAAGTAGTTTTAGTAAAGGAATAAACGCAAAATTTTGTCGGAAGTTTTTAAAATGTCGAGTGGCTAAAGTGCTGGGAAACAGCATGTACTTGCTTGAAGATCTTAGCGGCAAGAATACAGGAATTTACCATAGCAAAGATATCAAGCAATAAAAGGTACCAAGCAACATGTAGTACGCGAGTCGATCGCGAAATATGCGCAGTAAATTGACATGCAATGCAATGTGGGCAAAAGTGCAATAGTTTTTTGTACATTAGCTATGGTGTGAAGTGCAATATTTTTTTATCGAGTACCGATGCACGTGAGTGACGGTGCACGTTCAGTTAACCATTTTTGTCCTATGTTTATGTGTATGTTAATTTATTGAGATTAGGTTGTTATTATGTTGATTGTTTTGAAAGAAAATGAAAGACACACAAAGTAAGCATTCGTTGTAAATGCAACCAAAACTTATCTGACTCTCTGGCAACAGAATGAAAACTTCCTGCAATCACTGGTGTGGACCCGGCATCCGGCGCGCTGTTCAGATCAGAATGCCCGGCTTGCTAAGTCGGCGAAGCATGAGACTAGATACCTAGATGGCCAGGGCGTGGGCGTAATCCTACGCTGGGCGCCTCGAAAGCATAGTAATCATCAGGCACACTACCCTATCACGAACGAAGCGTCGGCTAGGACATAGTTTTGTTGCAGATGATGGCTGAAAAAGAAAAAAATAAAAGAATAAATTAGTCAAGAAAACACACTTACCCAATTATGCTCCGAATTCAACTCCTGTCATCGTATATAAAAATAAAACGTCAAAGTGTACTGCCATATCGACACTAGTAGATTTTCTCTCTCTGGTCTCCTTATTTTCTTTCGCCACGCTCAGTGTTCTCTCCGTTTACTACAAAATACACTTTTCACCACAACTTTGCTTGCCGCCACGGCTATACCAACAACTCTTTAGCTTAGAGAGTGGCGAGAATAGCAGTTCTAGTTGTGAATTGCCAGTCCAAAAATTGAAAGACAACACACCAACATGCATCAAACGAAAGGGGTTGTGAATGAAAATGGTAAACCAAGCGAAGTGGGAAATGGCGGGAAGTGAAAGATTAGCGAGCAACTAACGATCATGACCTCCTGGTAGGGTAGGCGAAATGGAGAAGAAGAAAATTAGGAATAATGTCCGTCCGATAGAAAGATCGAGAATATTTTTTTTTAGAAAAAGAACGAAAAAAAATAGCCTTAGCAACAGCGGAAAATACATATATTTTTATTATAAATGGGAAAAGTTCCGCAAACAGGTGTAGAGAAAGTTGGGAGTTCAGAAGCGGAAGCAGAAATGCTGGGAAGAAACAGAGGTGTCAAGGAAAATCTCGGACAACCGAGCAAGAGATTGAAGAACGAGCTGTGATAGAGGAAGGTTATAAAGTAATGAAAGGTTTTTAGTTCACTTGAAATTTGAAATTTGAAAGAAAAAAAAAGGTAGTGAACAAATAAAGGTGTACAAATTTAGAAAGCTTTGATCGTTATCAAAGGAGAAACATAGAGGCGACGATATAAGCAAGATCATACCATGGAACAACGTTGATGGTGAATATCGACAACATCAAAGAAGGATTCCAGGGCAGTGAAACCACCGAAAGACAATCATCGTCTACTCAACTGGAAAAAAGAGAAAAAAACCAGATAAGCCTTATGTTAAGAAAATCATAAAAAAAGAAGAAAAATTATATCAATATTTAATTTGTTATATTATTGTTATACATATAAATACATATATATTACATCAATACATGCCAAGGGAAAAAAAAAATCTAAGTGGCATAAACTCAAGCGCAGCCACGAAATAATGTGATGAAGTTAGTTCACGTTCATCGAAATATACATTGAAATACATAAAAATATATACATAACTTCAAGAAAACCAGCAACAAGAAAGCAAAAAGTCTAAAAGTCGTATAAACTAAATTTCAAATGAAAGTGTTTGAAATTGCTGATTTATGTGTTGCAGCGCCGCTTAGTTTATTTCATGCATTAAATACTCAAAATACTAAATATAGCGTACCTAAGTTTATTGAAAATAATCCCAATATATATATACGGAAGCTAAAATAATAAATGTAAATGGAAGACGGTCCAGAGCAGATGCTTATAATAAAATATTACCTAACTACCAAAAGAAAGATAAAGAATTCATTATATTCCACTTCATATAGGTATATATTTACTTGTACCTTATTTATACGTATTACTATTTTTCTATATGTTTCAATTGTTTCTCTCTGCTTGCATGTTACATATTCAATATTTCGTTATTATATTATAAGAAAGAAAAGAAATAGTGTTAACTTTATACGAACTTTTTTTTTGGCTAAATATATATATATATACATAAACATTTGTGGTGTGTAAAGGTGTCGGGATAAAGGGTACCGCGGGGAATAGTGGGTGAAATGGTTACCAACCGTGAGGGTACCATAGTTTGTAGGGAGCTCCTTAGGACTAGTTGCACCTCCAGAATATCCAATCGACAGTAGCGCCTCAAAGTTAGGCTTATAGGTGACCCTTTATTGAACGACAACTAAAGAAAAAAAAAGAAATTTAAGTTTTTGTAAAACGAAGTAAAATTATATATATTCGAACAGTATAAACTTATCTAGTTGCCACCGTATGTGAAAGGAAAACACCCTGTATATAGATTATAAGTTTTGTAAAATTAAAGAAATTTTTAAAAATATGAATTGCTGAGTGTTCTAAAGAGGTGGGGAGGAAATGGGGGCATGGGAGAGAGGGTAAATGGGATGAACCGTCAGAGGGTGAGTGGTAAAAGGATGGAGAAATAGCGTAGGTTTTAGTTTTAAGTTATTGTTACACCCCTGCGGACGGCTTGACGGGTCAACAACTCCGCCCTGCAAATAGAGCTAGCTGGGGCGATCAATCAAGCCGTATCCGAAGAGTACACCACAAGGGGTCACATAACAGGAAACACGATGGTTTGGGGATGTTTCGGTGCAGGATCCACCGGCGACCTTGTTAGAATCACCGAAAAACTAAACAAGGAATGATACAAGGAGATACTAGAAGAACATACTGTTCTTTCAGGAATTAGAATTTTAGGTGAAGGATTCACTTTTCAAGAAGATAATGATCCGAAGCACTCTTCACGTTCGTGCATAATTTTTACAAGATCTGGAAGGCAAGAATATCTTGAAACGCTTTTTTTTTAAATCGATCTAAATTGCACAAATATGAATCGTTCTAATACTTATTAGGGGTACTGTATATAGCTTATATATAATTGCTAAGTTATAAATATATTGTGAAATAAAATTTTGTCAAAAAAGTATTACTTTTACTTTTTTTTTATTAGAAAAATTCCTTTTTCAATTTTAGTAGTTTTTCCCATTTATAAATGGGTAATTAATTCAAAATAGCGTAAATTATGTAATTTAGCCGTACTAACATTTTCAAAACAATTTATGTAATTTAATGTCCAAAGATTATAATGAGATGTCCAAAAGCATTCTCTATGACCCTTCTGGCTTTAAGCAATTTGGACTTAAATATATTTTATTCTTCTCGAGAGAAAAAGGGTAATGCTTTAAACACATAGAATGTAACTCAGCTGCATCGGTCTCAGCAAATTGTCAAAAATCTGCGCTGCTGAGATGCCGCAGAGAACAACTGGTTTAATTTTAACAAAATCAAATCCGCAAAATACAATCTGAAAATAAAAACTATTAGATAAATAAAGCTTAATTTAATATAATTAACATATAAAAACTCACACAGTACGATTTTGCCTCAAAATATTAACTCAAATGTCAAATACCATGTAAACAATCATAAAGAGAAGGAGAACAAAATGGGAAAATTTTCCAAAATTGTCGCCGTCATTGGCAGAGGCAACGGCTACCTTTTATTTTTTTCTCGTTTTCCATAGGAGCATGTGTAATTTTGATAAGATGCAGCTACAATGTCGCTGAGCTACATTCTATGTGTTTACAGCATAAGGCTTCATCAAATTAGGTGAGAAACGAAAAGCCAAATCGCTAATGATATACACTGACACTGGAAATCTGCCTGCTCATTTCTTCCATGAGAGGAGAGCGTGTGAAATGCTGCTTTAGTGCTGCTACAACGGCCAGGGCTACTAACATTTATATAAATAAATCTATATCTGAAAACATTTAATTAAAATTTATTTTCATTTTGGCATAACGCATCTGGCCATATACCTGTAGTTCACCAATGACAAAAGAACAGTAGAGTACCAGCCCTTGTAATGCCTGACGGAGGTTGCATTTCGATATGACAGCCATCTGCAAATTCTATACAGATTAACAATTCTTTGGAGAAAAAAAGAGGATGTACCTAAAGCAGTTGTGGAAGACCTAAAGTTTCGAACCCATTTACTTATTCACATGGGGGGTAAGGCGAGGGGAAGCGATAACATAGCCTCTCCCCTTGCAAGTGTCACCCTCACCTTCCCGTGGTTCCCCCTGTTCCTACAGACGAGGCTCTGGCGACCGACTAGGGAGCGGTATATCTCCCTTACCTTCCGCCTCCGACTCTTCTATTTTCCGCCTTTCCTCTGTCTACTCTCAACTTTCTCCTATCCTCTTTCTGGGTTGGATCAAGGTGTCACGCGACCCGTGCCGACGATTTACTAGGCTGAGGACCCAGGCTTTAAAAATAGCTCAGTCACAAACGGAGCGTATCGGATACCTGGCGACCTCCGATACTATCTAGCCTTACCTGTGCACACGGACCTCTGTGCAGGCGGACCCTCCCCTTGTCCGACACTCGTGGGAACAAAATTGACAACCTAATACATAAAAACAAAAACGATGAAAGAGAGACGGAACGGACGGCTACGGACGGTGACGGCTCTACCGTCACAACCCACACCGACCATAGTGAGCGAGATGGCGTCACATCCAGTGACAAGCATCGAGCTCCCCCTGCTGCAACTGGAACATCCGATGAAGACGACTGCAGCATTCGGCTCGTGGATCTAGTCCTGAGCGAGGCCGACGAGAGTGAGTCCCTGACTCTCTCACAGGGCAGCCAAGCTACGATGATCGATCTTGAAGCCGAGGCTGCTCTGTTAGAGGATGCCCCCCTTAGCAGCACGCGACAGACTGGAGCCCGGTCCAAGGAGGAAAAAGCCAGAAGGGCCTAGAAGCGGGCGAAGAGCTTTCTTCGTAAGCTGGCCGGAATGGACCCCTCCACGTTGACCGAGAGGCAGCGCCACATGAAGAAGGGCAGCGAGAAGAAGGTGGCAAAGTTCGAAAGAACTGCTGCCGCCTCAGCCGACAAAGAGGAGGGGGGGTTAGCACTTTCCAAGCCCCTCTCGAAGGCAATCGCTGAGCCAAATCTGGGCGCTACAAGGGCCCTGGACGAGAAGCCATCGACCTCTCGAAGATCACAGGTGACTCGCCAGGACCAGGCCAAGAGAAGAGCCGCGGCTCCCAAAACCGGACCAAATCCAACTCTCCCGGCCAGCAGGGCGGAGAAAAGGAACAGGTCGGCGGAGGAGAGCCCGAAGAGTGAGCCCAAAAAGGTGAAGAGATCGGCCAGCTTCAGGGCTGATGCAAGCCTACAAATAGCCATAGTCGACAGGTCCGACCCAGATGGGAAGATTGTACCGACGAACTGGCTACGCGTGGAGGCTAAGCTGCTGGCCGAAATGTCGAAATCCGAGCGGAAGGAGGAGGAGGTAGACTTTGAGGGGGCTGGATGGCAAAGAGGAGTCAAGGTCATCAGTTGCGGCAACAAGAAGGCTCTGGACTTCTTGTCGTCAGCGATTCTTAACCTTGGCGAACCTTGGCCGAAGGCTAAGCTCGAGATCCTACCGCGCTCCTCTCTTCCCTTACGGCCAGCGGTTGTGGTATGGATCCCGCCCCCGGTCCCGGAATCGGGAGCCACCGTGCTTGGCTTGATTGGGAAGCAGAATCCATCCTTAGGGGCGCAGGACTGGGAGATTCTCTCGACCAATGTCCCTAAGAATGGTGGAAGGAACTACTGGTTCGCGGTTAACCAGCAATCGCTGGAGGCCATTAGGAGGCTGAAGGGAACCATCCGCTTCGGCTTTGGATCTGTCAAGGTCCGCGTGCCGAGCGATGGAGACGGCGGAGGGGGAGGAAGACTACAGTCAAATGAAGGTGGTGCAGGTAAACCTCCACCACTGTAAGGCGGCATCGGTCGACCTCCTCCTCACACTGACGAAGGACGACATCGACGTGGCTTTGGTCCAAGAACCCTGGTTGAGTGGAGGGAGGGTTGCAGGACTGAAATCATGCCTATACAAGACCTTCGAACCTGCGGCATCATCAAAGGTAAGGACCTGTGTATTGGTTAAGAACAACATTAATGCTTTTCTTCTTCCCTCCCACAGCTCCCCCGATCTAACCACGATTGTGTGTGAACTGAGTCAGGAACGTTCACTCCTACTCGCGTCGGCGTACTTCCCCTATGAGGCAGAGGACCCACCGCCGCACCAAGTCCGCGCACTAGCAGAATTTGCCCACCAGAGCAAATCTAGGCTTGTGATGGGATGCGATGCCAACGGGCACCACCCGCAATGGGGAAGCAGTGGCATCAACAAGAGGGGTGAGTCGATTTTTGATTTTATCCTTGATTACAACCTAGTCATTTGCAATAGGGGAAATACTCCCACGTTTAGCATTAGAATGTTTAGCATGTCCTCAGTAGTGCTGGGGACATAAAAATTGTAGATTGGAGAGTATCCGCTGAGTATTCCTTCTCGGACCACTCCAGGATTCTCTTCGATATTAGAGTGTCACTACCAACGGTGACACCATTCAGAAACCCAAAGAAAACGGACTGGGAGAGGATCTCTCAACTAGCCGCGGCCAAACTGTCTGTTCATAAGGCGAGGCTCATGGGGGAGAACACCGAAAACCAGGTTCGCTTCCTGTCTGGGGCCTTCCGCAGTGCTTTCACCAGCCCCTGTCCTATAAGCCGTCCACGCAAGAGTAGCAAGCCAGGATGGTGGACCCCGGAGCTGGCGGCGCTAAGGAGAGCTACCAGAGCGCTCTTCAATAGGGCCAAAAGCTCAGGTAACGATACGGACTGGGTTCTGTACAAGACGGGGCTCAGGCTTTACAAGAGTAGGATAAGAATAGTTAAGAGGGACTCGTGAAGGAAATTTTGTGGCTCTGTTTGCGAGGTAAACGAGGCAGCAAGACTACGAAGGGTACTCGCCCGTGAGAAGGCGACACCGGGCCTTATCCTAAGGTCTGATGGCTCGTGGATGCAAAGTAGCCGGGAGACTCTGGAGGTGCTTTGTGACAAGCACTTTTCAGGATGCACTGATCACGAGTTGGAAGCGGATGCGCTTTGTGGCGCTCCTAGTTCCATCTGTGAGTCAGCAGCGAGCCCATCGCGAGGTGCAGTTGGCGACATTGTGGATGAGGACAAGGTTAAATGGGCGATAGGCTCGTTCAGCCCCTTCAAGTCGGCGGGGCAAGACGGTATCAGACCGGCCATGCTGCAAAAGTCCCTCACCTCAATCCTACCGCTGCTCATCGAAATTTTCAAAGGATGCCTTAGGAATAAATATGTCCCCAAGGAATCGAGGGAGGTAAGGGTCGTCTTCATACCGAAGGCAGGCAGACCATCCCACTTCTCCGCTAAGGACTACAGACCCATCTCTCTTACGTCATTCTTGCTGAAGACGCTCGAGAGGCTGGTGGATCTGTACATAAGGAACAGGATAACCCACAGGCTGTGCCAGTCCCAACACGCCTACATGAAAGGCAAATCGGTTGAGAGCGCACTCCATAGGGTGGTGTCCACGATAGAGAAATCTCTTGGAAATAGAGAATACACTCTGGGCGCCTTCCTGGACATCGAAGGGGCATTTAACAATGTCAAACCGGAGGCCATTACCGAAGCCCTGACGCAATTTGACATTCCAGGGGCCATAGTGGATTGGATAAATGAGATGCTGAAAGGCAGGATCATAAGTCCATCCTTGGGGACGACCAAGTTGCGTAAGAACGTCACACACGGGACTCCCCAGGGAGGGGTCCTCTCCCCCCTCCTGTGGCTCTGGTGGTTGACGGAATTCTGAGAGTTCCATGGCTCGGGCGTTAGGGCAATAGTGTACGCTGATGACACAGCGAGCTAATGTCCCGCGCACTAAAGCAAATTTCGAGTTGGGCAGACAGGAATGGTCTCGGCACGAATGCAGCAAAGACCGAACTTGTCCTCTTCACTAAGAAATACAAGATCCCGGACTTTAGGAGGCCCCGCCTAAATGGCCAATGCCTACCTCTGTCTGGTCATGTGAAGTATCTCGGCCTTATCCTGGATAGTAAACTATCCTGGAAGCTCAACGTAGCTGAGAGACGAAAAAAGGACTAAACGCCTTCTACGCCTGCAAAAAGGCCATCGAAGGGAGATGGGGCCTATCACCGTACATCGTCCACTGGATGTACACAGCAATTGTACGCCCGATTCTCTCCAACGGGGGCTTGGTATGGTGGGAGGCGTTGCAGCGGGACAGCAACCTCAAAACCCTAACAGGGGTACAAAGATGTGCTGCCAGAGCGATTACTGGAGCAGTGAGAAGTACGCCGCAGGCTGGACTGAACACTCTGCTGCATCTGCTGCCTCTCGACCTATTCGTGCTAGGCACTGCTGGCAAAAGCCTGCTTAGGCTCAGAGAGCTCAACCTCGGTAACGAGGCCCAGCTTGGACACGCCAGCGTGCTTCACAGGCTTAGGCTGCTAAACTCCGGCCATGGGTTAAACCTGTCTGCTCCAACAGACTACATTCTCCCGAGAATCGAGTTTGAGGGCAGACCCTCTGTGCTCCTGCCCAGCAGGGAGGACTGGTCGTCAGGGGAACTAATCCCCCAAAGAGACATCGTTATCTTCACGGACGGATCTAAGACCGAGGAAGGTACGGGAGCTGGCTTTTACTCCAGCAGGCTGCAAATCGAGCGGTATTTCAGACTGCCGGACTACTGCAGCGTGCTCCAAGCGGAGGTGTACGCGATCGAACGGGCGGCTGAGTTTGTCCTGGAGGAACGGATATCGAACACAGATATACACTTCTTTGTGGACAGTCAGGCCGCCCTTCTTGCGCTGAACTCCGTGGTGGTAAAATCCAGGGTTGTATCGAACTGCAGAGGGAAGCTCAGGGAACTCGAGGCATCGCACAATGTCAGACTCTGTTGGGTCCCAGGTCACTCTAATATAGAGGGCAACGAACAGGCAGATCGTCTGGCAAGGGTGGGCTCATCAACCAGTTCCACAGAAGCTGATACCTGCGTTGGTATACCGATTTCGTCCCAGGCTAAAGAAATTGAAATCCTGGCAACGCCTGCAGCCAATCTCAACTGGGAAAACCGGGCAGATTGCGCTATGGCCTGGTCTCTATGGCCAAATATTAACCCGAGAAACTCTAGAGCACTCCTCTCCTTACCGAGGGAGCAGCTGAGAGTAGCAGTTGGAGTGATCACAGGGCACTGCCCAATAGGCCAAATGGTCTCCAGATGGAGGCCTGGGGCTACAGTTGATCACTGCAGGTGCTGTAACGACATAGACGAGGAGGAGACTATAAGCCACTTGCTCTGCCAGTGTCCCGCCCTATCACGAAATGGGCCGGACAGGCCTAAGTGTTGGTAATTCCCCCCGGGGGATTACAAGCCCTCCTACCTACCTACCTACCTACTTATTCACATAACTTATTTCTTGTAAGCGCGAAATTTGGAAATATAGAAGTCCCAGTACGATCCATATTAGCTGGAAAAAAATTATTAATATTTCGCAAACTGTCGATTTGCCAACCCCGAAAATGTGGCTTATCGTCCGGTATTCTGACGAGGATCCCAGCGCAAACAATAAAATTGCTATGCGTTTTTCTAAAGAAATGGATTTGGGTAGTCTATTTTCTTTTTCCAGACGTTTTGGTAAACTGCACAGATACTGGAAGCTGCATCTATCTACTCGAAAATTTTCCTTAAGCCATTCATCGTTGCATATTTGGGCATCTATGAATCTCCCAAAAACATTTTGTCCATAAGGGACTAGTAGAAAGACACAAAGAATTCAATAGCCATCGCAATTGCTGCTTCCTCCGATTGTCGATTAGTCTTTATAGTACTACTAACCTTTTCAACAAAATTTTTCATTTTTTATACAAAAATCTTATTTTAACACTACAGAACTCCTCGATTATTGAAATAAAGCAATATTACCAGTAATATACCAGTATCTTCATTTAAGGTAAAAATAATTGCGAAATTTCATTTTTTAAATCCATTTTATTTTTAATATTAAGAACAAATCATAACACAGAATTGTTAAAATAAATTAGGCTGAGCCATTCCTTAGTAATTTATATCTAAATAACGTAATTATAAATTGCGTAATAAGTTATTCCGAACATGCTATAAAATGTATAATTAGCACATATAATGTTTTTATAATTTTAAAAGAGTAGAGAATAGTAGCTTTCTAAACGTATTTGCTTCATTAAGATCGGATCAGGAAACGTAAGAATTGTCGTATTTTTCCTAAAAATTAAAAATTTGTATAAAAAATCGCTCGGTTTTTCGTCTAAGGCGTTAAGTTTTCTAAATTGAAAAAAATATGTGAAAATAGCTGAAAAGGGAAAAGAAAATTTGTGTCAAAATGACCGAAGGTTCGTTTTCGATGACCTTTTTCAATAAGATCGAATTCTAAACCGTAGGAGTTGGATAGGTGAAAAAAATAACAACTTGGACAAACTAACAGAAAGCGAAAAAAGGTAACGTCTTGTTAATTTTCGCATAACGTAATAGAGATTAGCTAGCGTAATAGACGTGTACATACATATAAAGAAAGTAAAGAAAGTTTATAGCGCAATTTTATTTAAATTAGGGTAAAAATTTTACTGAGACGGAAAAGAGGAAGACACGTTAAGGGCGTAGTGAGTAGAAACAAAGATTAAATCCAGCCAGGATCGGTGTACATCACAGATTTTTTTTTTACGTAGTGTGGCTGAAAAGCAGAAGTACGTCAGATCATCTGGAAAAGTATAGCGCAAGAAACCGCGCTACCAAGATAAATCAAAGCCACAAGTCAAAATTTAAAATTGTTTATATATTATATTGTATAAATTTGTTTAGGCTATATTATGTATATTATATATACAGAGTGTAACGCATAAGGTACGCCAAAAAGGTAGGACGGGTAGTTTGGGTCGAGACAAGAAAAAAATCGTGTGGGCGGGGGGGGGGTGCATTTTCCACCGTTTAGGCGGGAGGGGCCGGAGGGGCTAATATAATTGCGACGAAAAATTTTTTTCGGAATTTTTATTCCAAATTTTAAGTTTGGCATTAATTTTCTCAAAAACTGTTCGACGTAGGAACCTAATTTAAAAAGGATATTAAGAAGCGGACATTTGGCTTTGAAAATCAGCAAGCAAAAGTTATCTAGATCTAACGATTATTTTTTAATAATATTTTTTCTGATGTTAAGTCGGGTTTTTAGAAAATGGCCAGTTCCATAGAATGTTATTGTGTCCTGTAACCCAGCACAGTTTTATGGAATACTGCTCTGCCATCTCATTTGGAGATTGTTGGCAACTTTTTACCACCATGGAAGTGGTGAAGGTTGCATCCTGGACTTTTATCACTGCTTAGCTGCCTACAAATAAAGATATCCCTATTGTATGTCTGATTGTCCTTCAGCCAGGACAGCACCTTTGGGATTGACAGCACTTCCGCGTGGAAGACGCTGAAAACCCCCCAACAAACCTTGCCATGCATTTTCGATCCCTCGGTATACCCTCGCTGCCTGGCAGTGTCCCATTCCTCTCTGGCCGAGAGGACCCAAATTTTTTTGATGGAAGAAGAACTGGGATGGTGTAGTAAGGGCTTTCAAAAGAGTATGGTAAACCTTCCATAATTCTCTGGTGCCCAACCTTTCTGTTGTTCCATTTCTTTACGTCGTTCAGGCTTACAGCCGTACACCTAGCTATTTGCCTTCTCATGATGTCTACTGGGGGAAGATGCAATAATACTTCCAGAGCCGCGGTCGGTGTTGACTTCAGAGTTCCTTCGATATACAAACATGCCAACCTTTGGACTTTCTCCAGCAGCTTTCAGTGTTTTGTCTTCTTGAGGGCCGGCCACCAGATGACCACCCCATACAGCAGTATGGGCCTGACTATGGCCAGGAATAACCAGTGCGTTATTGTTGAATTGAGGCCACACTTATTTCAAGTGACCTTTCTACAAGTGTAGAGAAAGTGTGCCTTTGTTCACCCTCTCAGTGATATTTGTTTTCCAGCTAAGTTTCCTGTCCAGGATCAGACCGGCAAACTTGCCTTGTCTTTAAGGCTGAGTCTGACGCCACCCATCTTTATCTGATAACATGTGGGTGTTTACCTGAAGCCACGATAGCAAAATCATCAGCATATGCAGAAAACTTTAGGGCAACTCTTTCTAGGATCTTTAGTAGCCCATCGACCACTATATTCCACAGTATGGGAGAGATATGGGATCCCCACCTTGAATAGTACCCTTCCAAATCATTCTTTCAACCCGTGCATCCCCAAGTCTCGCCTAAATTATCCTTCCTGATAAAGGATACCAGGCGTTCTTCAACATTTAAGATTCTTAGGGCATCTAGAACTGCGTTTGCGTGCACGTTGTTGAAGGCACCTTCAATGTCCACAAAAGCCACGAGGGAGAATTCCTTCCAGGCTAGAAATTTTGCGATAGCACCCACCAGGGAGCCTAGTGCCGTCTCCAAATCTTAAGATAAGCGAGTTGAGCAGAGGATATATCACTAGGTATTTTCCTCTAATGTGCAGTTCAAGAATCCTCTCCAAAACCTTCAGCAGAAAGGATGATAATGTGATGGGTCGAAGGTCCTTTGCGATTTCATGAGAGCGTTTGCCCGCCTTTGGTATAAACACCACTGCACTACCTCTCCATCTCAGAGGAATGCACCCTGTTAGTAGGCATCCCTTGTAGATCACCGCCAACCAGGCTACAACTATGTCCTGGGCATGCTGCAGCTCAGTCGGGGATATCTCGTCTAGTCCCGGAGATTTGAAAGGCCTGAAGCTGCTTTTAGCATAGGCTATTATGCTATCTGTTATCCGATATTTCAGGTCCCGTAGGGAAGAGCAAGGAATATCAAAGTTAAAACCAATTATGTGACTATTTCTCGGAAAGTATGTGTCAACCAGAATCTCTAGAGATTCCATTCCTGACATAGTTCAGGAGCCATCCTCCTGCCTTCGACCCCTCAGTCCGCCTTCTCAACCTCCTCCTTGACTCCTTGTTTAGGAGCATCATTGTTGATCTGTAGTTCCTCTTTGGTTCCTCTAGTTTAGAAACTTTCCAGTTTCCAATGCGCAGGTCTGGATTGCTGTACTTGAACATTTCCAGTACAATGGCAGGGTCGGCTGGATCTACTGGGATCCACGCTAGCTTTAGTTCTAGGCCGGGATGGAATTTCTTCTCGGGGGATGGCTTCAAGTTGCGCACCCGGCCATAACTTCCCTAATCTGGTGATCGCCAGCTTGTACAGGTCGTACGACCTCTGATCTCAGAAGATCAGTTTGACACACCCTTGATACCGCCAAGCATCTCTAGCTATAGGTATAGGGCCTGGAAACTCCTTCATCATTGGAAGAAAGTTTACATCCAAGTTGACTTCAACTTTTCTCCAATGATCGACCGATATAGCACAGTCGGGGTCGCATTTGTCAACCACCGCCAGTAACAACCGGTCCTTCAGGATTTCGCTATACGCCACCTTCCTGTCGGTGTTAAGACTTTAGCCCTTTTCCCGGTCGGCAGAATTAACTCGTCAGCCGACCTTTGCCTTTTCGACAATTTGCCCACGAAAGATACTTTTTGTCCTTATCCGTCAGTTCCTGTTCAGGAATCTTCTGTATCTTGTCTTTAAGTCTGAAAGCATTCCGTCGGGTGCGGGAGTTTGCCTTCCAGCCCTGTCCGCCAGCCTGCCTCTTTCTCAAGGAACCGGAGTAGGTGGGTTGGTCGTCAGTTTTGGTCTCAGACGATACCTGGATCCGCTCTGACTCGATTTGCTGATGTTAGCTTTTGCCGCCACTGTCAACGCCGGAGATTTTCCCTCCCCGCGTGCATTGCCTTGGCTAGTTACTCCAGTGGTTACAGCTGCAGCAGGGTTGATTTTAGCCTGATTTTTAAGAGTTTTGCCCTCTCGTTTTGTTATTAGTTTTTTTGTTTAATTTATGTTATTCCCACAAATTGCGGAGCAAGGGTTGTCCTTGTAGGTTGTAGGGTTGCCTGTGTAGAGATCCGCAGTGCACAGGTAAGGCTATATAATCCAAAGGGTGCTAGGTATCCGGATACTCCATTCAAGGCTGGGTTATTTTTGAATTGGGCCCCCAGCCTGGCTGATCAACGGCACGAGTCGTATGCCACCTTGATCCAGCCTAGTTGGTGGTTGTTGGTTCATCTCGAACCTTGTGACCTTTCCCACAGTATAGTCAGCGCTCGGCATAAACCCAGTGCCCACACATACATGCATACATTTGCTGTATACATGCATGTATGTGTCCAAGCCGTATACAGCTCACTATACACCGGCTTGTCAGTCCAGCCAACAAGGCAGGAGACTTAAGTCTCCCGAACGTACAAGTATATAGGGAAACTTTCCCGCGCTGTACCTATACCTAGAAACCCAAGTAGGTGTGCATGTACATACATTTGTGGATGATCAAGTTCGATGAAATTTAAGTACAAAGAAAGAATAACTACTTAATCACCAAAGCGAAGAAAACAGTAAGTTCGTGTAAAATTTAAAATCAACGCAGCTAAAAGATCTTATTAGTATTGCATAGTATAACTATTATGTTTAATTTTAAGATTTAATACGTATAATTACTATGTTTAATTTTAAGATTCAATACGTATAATTATTATATTAATTTTAAGTTGGAGTTGGAGTTAAGCTATTATAGCGAAAACAACAAAGGAAATGTGATATTCGTGTGGCGACGCATGACACAATTATCGCACTTAAATTCATTTTACTTAGCTGATCGTGTAGCGTTGCCCGGTGAGCTCCTCAGTGGTATCGCGCGAAGAAAATAACACCGCCATATCTCCCAAATCCCTTTTCCGGGTACGTCATGCTAAGTAAATTGTGTTTTGCCTGTTAAATAAAAAAAAGATATTTTAGAAATTGAGAATAAACATTTTGGTTAGCATTGATAAACAGATCAAGTATTGAAATAAGCATATAATACGGTATTTAGATTAAGAATATACCCAAACTTATAGATATGAAATAAAAAAAAATATCAAGAACAAAACAGTATGAAACCTATTGAGCAGTAGAAGATAACAGACGGTGGGATGGTGTAACCACGGGGAGTCAGAGAAACAAAAGCGGTTGGGGTTAAGGGATAGTCGCCCGTGTGAGGGTCGAGTTTTTTTTTCTGTTCTAGGTTTTTTATTTGAATTCTCTTTGGCAATAACCAGAGAGTTACTACCCTCAGTCGCACGTAATCGGTTGAGAACCACGCCCACAGACCCAGAGATGAGCTAGCCACGGCGAGACAAAGAGAACGGTGGCATAACCCCTTCCCCGGAGGTTCTTATCAATTCTCAAGGAATATCACTGGAATGTTCAAAATTTTATTGTTTTACTTACATTGTTAACTTGCCGGTTTGTTCTTTTACCTGATCTGACTTCCCCTTGCTAGCTCCGGTCAGGGCGTTGTTCTCAACCCTGTCAGATCAGGTCTCGGCAGTCACAATAACTTCCGTTCCCGAAAGCTGTCTTTCTCTCTCTCTTCCCCGCTCTACATCGCATCAAATTTCTCCTTTATTTGCCCACCAAACCCCTCAAATACACTTTAGCACGTCATTTCAAATTTTATTTCTTTTTCTCTCTATATTTCAAAAATTCCACGAACAAAATGTATTTTCTTACGGCTACGTATGCTGTAATTGCATTCACATTTTGTAAACGTATATTTCTTAAGTTAAAATCAAATTTCTCTTCTTCTTCCTTTAAACTACTAAGCGTCGCAGAGTCGAAGGTCCTGAATATTTTTTTTTTTATGAACAACCTGACCTATCCAACCTTCTCTCCACAGGTTCCCCACTATCCCTAAGGAGCTCCCTAAAGGACTGAGAGATTGTATGGTCTCTATGGCCCCACCCCCCCTTTTTTTTTTTTCCTTATACTGCTGCGCTTTTACACACACCAAACAGACTACTTAATAGTGTTACAATATTAATGTATATGGAAACGAAATAATAAATGACAACTGGAAACAAACTAAATTAAATTAAAATGAAGTAATTGAATTAAATTAAATAATCCTAATTACACAAGTGAATAAATCTAAAATAATTTTCATAAAAATTAAAATAAATAAATAAGTTTTAAAGAAAAATAACAGTAATGCATGACTTTATATAGTGGCAGAAGAAAAATTATATAGGTATGTATGTAAAAATTGATGTTTATTTTTTTTTTCTTTTGTTGTTCGTCTGCCGACGCTAATGTATGTATATAATATATGTAAATTTTTTCGTATATATAATTTCTTTTCCTTTTTCCTTTGTTTTTTCTCTTTTTTTTGTATTAGACTAGAATTAGAATTTTGAGTATGACCCAAAAATAGTTTTTAATTTAATGTACTTTACTTCTTATTGAGTACGTTAATGCAGTGACGACATACTAATAAACTCCTATTAATATTAAGAGCAAAATTTTTTTAAACGCATTTCATGTGCGTATTTCTGTCTAGATATATATATACACATATATGTGTGGGTATACTAATCTGTTGCTCCCGGATATTCTTCAGTTTCCACTCCTGGACGTTGTTAGCTGCGACTTTTCGTAAGGTTTGAACTTCTGTCGGCTGATTTCTGCCCTTCGCACTTAGTTTTCGGAGCGATCTTGGTTCCGGCGCCGGTTCACTTAGGTCGCCTGGTTGACCCTTTGGAGTTTTTCGTTGCACAGTCGAAACTCAATTCTATGCCTTGAATTTTTTCTTTATTTGGTATCCTTAATTTTAATGGCTTTTACTTTTTGATGATGATTTAAAAAAAAAAACAACTTAAATTTTTGCATAAACTTTTTTGTTTCGGACCGCACGATCTTTTTGGTTTCACGGTCTACTAGCTAATCCCTCATCCAGACTTTCGTCTTTTCCGCGTAACCTCTGTACCTTTCCATTTGTTCCTAACCTGACCTCCCAGCAAAATCGTATACCTCCTAAACTGTCTATTGCCTTTGCGGAACTTTTCCCTGTATATATATATACATATACATATATACCAAATATCAGGAAAAATTCTTCCTACCTATCTACCGTTGTTGCTAAGCGAATATACATGCAATTTAAATTCTATTACAAAAAATTTCCGGTTGAGACAGACATTTTCTCAAACATATAGTTTTATCCCGCCACCCTACCAGGAGATCATGTTTCGCAGTTGCTCGTTGTCTTTGCTTTTCATTTTCCCGTTTCTCTTATTCCTCACTATAAAGTTTCCGCCTCATTCATAAATAAATCCTTATATTTGTTGTTCTGATACTTGCGATTGGTAATTCCCTTACAACGGAAACTGCTATCCTCTCTCACAATAGGAATGAGCGTTGAATGAAGGTTGCCGATTCAACTGACAGCTGTTACAGAGTATGGTAAGTATTTCGTGGTTTGCAAACAGAAACTAAAGATGGCAATTTTATTTATATGTTTCGGTTTCAACTACTTACAATAAGGTAATATCAATTTTTCTTTTAGGGAATAAGCTAAGCTAAGCTAGACGCAACAACATAGAAGCACTGCAATATTCAAGAAAGGTTTAGAAGGTCCTGATGACAAAAATATACATATTTGAAAGCTAATTATGTAAATATTCTTTATAAATAAATATTTATAATATATATTCAAATATATAATACTTTAAAACCCCTATACTCCTATTGAGGTCATAGTGATGTGGGTTAATTATTCATTTTACTTAGAGAAAAGTTAATTAACGGAAAAATGTAAAACAACTCATTATTTCCCTTTTTCTCAAAAAGCATACAATTACAATACAAAGCATACAATACAAATAAAGATAATTAAAAAGCTTATGTAACGGTACACATAACACATGAATAATTTTTATAGTAAAGGAGATCATACCTTTAAATTGGTTTTAGGTCTTAAAATGGTTGGGCTTTAATGGTTTTAGGTCTTAGAGTGGGTGTTGTTTTGTGGGGCATATATGTACGTCAGGCATGTGGCTCTAATTATGTTGTTGTTATGTATATTGGTGTAGTTTTTGACGGTGATACCAACAACAACAAAAGTTGTTGCAGGATTCAATCGCGGTCAGAGTTTTAGCATCTTAAACTTTGAAATTTAACCGCCGATATCTCTTAAACTATAACAGATATGTTATCCGAAATTCCGGCATCGATCCTGGTGAAATGAATTTCTATACAAAGCCATGGAGCTCTACTATCTTTATATTGGAATACATAATTATGTAGCTTAGGCCCATATTACATTGCAAACAGTTGTTCGATCAAACAGTCCAAAGCAATGAACTATTTTACTCTCCCGTCAAATCTGTTTGCTTACTATGTTACATTGCAAACACAAACAGTCAAACACTTTCCGTAGTATATATACATAATTAGAGTTGCTTTGTGCAATTATTTTCACGCAATCGTCCTTTTTCCAGCATAAGTGCAGCTTTTTCACTCCAAAACATGCATACTTTTTTATTACACCACACAACAACTCTGTTCTGTTTGTAGTTTGCACGCATCGGTGGGTGTCACATTGGACATCTTGAGGCCGCCTCAGAAAAAGCTGTTTACGTTGCACCCTGTCACACTACAAAAAATTGTGCGCATCCTCAAACTCGTGTACGTGCAAGCGGTTGAAATGTGTTTGTAAGCGCTTTCATTTCAACTAAAGCACGGTACGGAATGATTGAATTGACGTGTCAGTAGCATAAGATATGTTGTACTTTACGTACCCTCTGTCTAATCTACCGTATATTCTACCTGCATGAGTTCGCTTTATTCGAATGTAATGTAATGCAATGTTGTGATGACCTTCAACAATTTTTTACCTGTTCGCCAGCCTAGAAAAAGTTCGCCAGTTGTAAAAATAAACATGTTGTAAAGGTTGATAGAAAGACAGCAAGAGAAATTGCAACCTTTTTATACATCTTGGTTTATATTTATAATTCTAAGAAATGTATCCTTTCTCTCCAGAATATTCTTTTGGGTCAATTGATCAATATAATAATTTGTTTTAAATAAGAATACGGAATATTTTCATATTTAAAAAATAAGTTTCTAGAGCTTAGTTAAGTTTTGTAAGCTTTGTTTAAGTTTCTAGAATTATTCTAATAATAATTATAATAATAATAATAATTACATAATACAATAAAATTCTAAAAAGAAAACAGTAAAGTAAGAAAAAACATGAAATCATTTTTTCCATTCCATACATTATTTATTTCTACCGGCATGTATGTTTTCTTAAGCGAAGCCCTTGCTGTGGCTGCTACGCATAACAAAACAGAAATGAGAAGGCAACAGATAAGAAAAATTTTCTGACCGTGCTTCGAGTTTGTATACATGTGTTAGTGTTTGACGCTCGTGAGGCGGCCAAAATTTTAGCGCTAACATTGAGGCGAACTGGATCGAAAGCTGTTCCACTTTTTGCAATCAACCAATCAGAGCGTGTGAGTCTGGCGCATAGATGCCCAATGTGACACCCACCATCGCCTGCTAACAGAGTATTTGCTGTGCCAACAGTTCATCCGTTTTCATTCTCTCACGGATGAACTGAGAGTTGACAGCTTTATACAGAAAACAATAACAATGTGACTGTTTGATCGAACAACTGTTTGCAATGTAATATGGGCCTGAAGTATGCATTTTACTTAAAAAAAATTAATGAATAGAAAAAATATTACTAAAAATTGGAAATTGTATTTGTCTTCGAAAATAAACGATTCTCGATAAAATTGTATTTAACATAAATGAAAGAGAAATGACATATTAATGCCTTTATAACGGTACTAGTAGCATACACGTATCTGCTATAGTTTAATAGATATCGGCGGTTAAATTTCTAATTTTAAGAAGTTATAACTCTGACACCAATTAAATCACGGATTAACTTTTGCTGTTGTTGGGGTCAGCGACAGAAACTACACCAGCACCAACAACAACAACAACATTGGAGCCACATGCCTGTCGTAAATATGTTCCTTTTGTTGTAATAATCGCCAGAAATAGCAGAATGTTATATCTATAGATAGAAGATAATTTGAATATTCTTCCAACATTAAAAATCTGTCGGTATCTGTTATAGTGTAAGATCTATGGGATAGTAATTTTAAAAGTTTGAAGATCTATAACTCCGAAAACAGAGCAGAGCGAACTAAAACTATACCTATAAGATTCCCCTAAGAATCAACAACAACAACAAAATCGGATTGTTTGGTAACTGTGTATATTCCTCTAAATCTTGTGTAAACTGCATCAAATGCTAATTTGAAAACGATGTACACGAAGTCCTATACTAAATGAGATTTTCGTTATTAGTTTTTAATTTCGAGATATCCTGTCTTCGCCGAAATTTGTAATGCCTTAAATGAAGGATTTTTGTTTCTTAAACTTAGTGCCTGCATGGATAGCACATATAGTAACGAAACTGTTAATCGAGTTAATAAGTTTTTTAATTAAGTAAATGTCGATGTGATAAATGTGCTTTAGTTACTACATAGTATAGTGGTTCTAATTAACTAGTTATTCCACTATTCGTTGATTTAGAAATAAGTATAGATAACTAAGAAAACAATCAGTAAAATATAGTGCAGTATAGCACAAATAACAAAATTGAGTTTGGATAAGGGAAAAGTGACACTTCATATTTTATTGTGTACATATACAAGATTAATTTGTCTAGATGTTATATTTAATGGTCTCGTTAAAGATAGAGATTTAGGGCCTCATTTCGTGATCGCGAACGAAACGCTTATTCTGTGTTATGCTTTGTTTTTCTCACTACTTGTTACTTTCTACATTAGGAAAGCAAATACACAAAGCATAAAGTACGGTGTTTCGTCTGGGAACAGATATACGACTTCCCAGAGGCGTCAATCGCGTCGTGATTGCTTGCAATGGAGACCTCAACAATAACAAAAACAGCTCCCCTGGTCTCTGAGTTACAGCCTTTTTAAATTTGTGACCCTATATCTACTAAACTGTAGAATATATCCGGTATAGATATATATCGTTAGAAAGGCAAGTTCAATACTTTTCATTTATGTAAAGTAAGATTTGTCCGAAAAATGCATATTTTTGCAGAAAACGTGATTTTAATATTTATAGTAGCACTCTCCGCCCCATTAATAAAGTAAAACATGTAATTAACCCAAAAAGTAAAACATGTAATTAACCCACATAATTTGGTGGAAAATAACAAATTAGAGGTTAATTAGCTTTCCACAGCCATTTCGACATAATCGGTGTAGAATTTTAGGAGAAAATCGCGCGGTTTTTCATAACAATTTTTAATTTTGTTAGTTTATCGCCGCGGACGAAAAAGTGTTATGAAAAATTTGTTTAATTTTCTTAGTTTTAGTTTAGTTTAATTTTCTTGGTTTTCTCCTAAAATTCTGCACTGATTATGGCGAAAAAAACAGCTGTGGAAAGCTAATGACTTCTAGTTTGTAATTTCCCACAAAATTATGTGGGTTAATTATGTACATTGTTTTACTTTATTAATGGGGCGGAAATAGTACAAGTACTACAAATATTAAAATCTCGTTTTCTCCGAAAATATGCATTTTTCGGTAATATTTTACTTTAGATAAACGACAAGTATTTAACTTACCTTTCTAACGGTATACAGGGTGTAACGCATAAGGTACGCCAAAAAGCTGGGACAGGTAGGTTGGGTCGAGACAAGAAAAAAATCGTATGGGAGGGTGGTGCATTTTCCCCCGTATGGGCGGGAGGGGCCATCTAAAAACCCGACGTAATATCGGAAAAAAAATATTAAAATATAATGGTTAGATCCAGATAACTTTTGCTTGCTGATTTTCAAAGCCAAATATCCGCTTCTTAATATCGTTTTTAAATTAGGTTCCTATGTCAAACAGTTTTTGAGAAAATTAGTGTCAAAGTTAAAATTTTGAAAAAAAATTCCAAAAAAAAATTTGTTGTCGCCATTTTTTTTAAAAATTACGCTATTAAATATAAAATAGCTATCTAATCAATTCCAGAGCAAATGCTTCAAACCGGAAGGATCTATGTTTTGTAGTTTCCGAGAAAAGTGAAAATTACGAAGCATACTTTCCTTGCAAATACCAATTTTTTGGCTACTTGTGTTTTATTACTGGTGCAAAAATATGAAAAATACTGCTCTGGGGAAGGAGTTTGGATGTGATGGAGACCCCAACAGCAACAAAACGATTGGCGATTCCGAAAAGTCGTATATTTAAGACTTCGTCTTAAGAAATGAGACTCTTATGCTATGTTTACACCGACCCCAAATGCGCATTTGTAATCACGCATTTGAAAAGTGTTTACACCGCCTTGTTTGCATTTGGTTTGACATTGATCAGACCAAATTTATATTTTTTGTTTGCCTCATTTTTTTACAATTGTGTTTTGACAGCTGATTGACATTATTTCCCTTCCATTTCCACTGTTTTATTTTGGGATTTTATTTTTTCCCTACCACATACTGATTCAAAATATTATTTTTCTTCGCATTTCTTTCAAATGCGATCAAATTTATTAAATTTGATTTGTCAAATCGTATGAAAATTTTTAAAATCTCGCTTTGCATTTGGGAAATAGAGCTCAAATGCGCATTTGGGAAATAGAGCTCAAATGCGCATTTGGGAAATAGAGCTCAAATGCGCATTTGGGGTCGGTGTAAACGTAGCATTAATTCGGTTGACTCTAGTTTGATTTAAAACGTCCCAGACGAGTCGTTGAAAAGAGGACACGTTCAGTAAAAATATTCTAGTTGCGGAAATCCAATAAATTGTTGAAAGGAATTTCTTTTGAACATCTGTAGTTCTGATGTAAATAATTTAGGGTCTTTTTCCGGTTAAGTGCTAATCTACGCTTAAACCGACGGATAGAAAAAATTCTTTTTCACAATGTTAGTTAATCTATCATGTACAGCACCGATTAATTCAACTAGGGGACGAGGTAGCCATTAACTTTGAAAAATCATGATTAACACAAAAAAGTTGTATTTGTCAGCTGTAATTGACTTTTTATTGTTTTCACTTTTGTTTTATAAAAATAATATGTTTATGGCTTAGCGAAACATTGAATTGGCAGAACGAAATCCTTGTTACGGGAGCAGAAAGGAAGAGCTTGGGATGGGAAGAAAGGAAAACCAAGCCAGTAATACCTTTTATTTATCAAATCTTCCAAATTATCAAAATCATTTCACTTTGAAAATATTTGTATAATTTAGTAATAGTAATAGAACAAAGCCATCTAGTTTAGCCAATTAGCCCAGGTTTTTTCTTTTTTTCCCCAGATATGGAGAATCGCGAAAAATCCAAATGGTGATAATACAAAGTTGCTGGTGATGGTTCTGGCCGTGAGGGGGTGTTGAAATCTAAAATCGGTATATGTACATACCAAACTACTGCGTGTACCCCAGCGTTATGAGTATCAAAAGAAAGGTAATTGCTTTTAAACTGTACAAATACTTTTTGGTCCCTATTAATAACTAATTTAGGGCCTGATTCAGAGAGTCACGACGACGACGTTATCGGGTGAACCTCTTTGTGCTTTTCGTCGACTTTGACACTTTCTAATGTGTTGGTTTTTGTAATCGACGAAAAGCACAAAGAGGGTCACCCGATAACATCGTCGTCGTGACTCTCTGAATCAGGCCCTTAGATTATGTAAAAAATACCTTTAATTTGATATACCTCACTTTAATATACCATAAATTTTTGTATACGTATAACGATTTTAGATTTCAATATCCATCGCGAACAACTTTAAGCATTCGGATTTTCTCGCGTTTCTAGATATCTGGGAAAAATAAAACGGGGCTAATAGGCTAAAGTAGATGCGTTCCGAACAAATGTCAAATCCCTTACAACTTGGCCTTAACCACAAGTTAGTTAATCGGATGTTGGAGAAAACCAAAGCCTCAACCAAAATAAACGATTGCAGACGTAACGATTTTAAGGCAAACGCGCCAATACAGCCAAATAGCCGTCTGTCCAGTTAGAATGAATTTTCGACTTGCGAAACTACGAATATAAAAGAAAACAATTATTAGGTGTACAAATAAGTTTCCTCGGTTTTTTATAAAAAGTTAGGAATTTATTGTGAAGGAACAGTACATTACGTTTTATCCAAAGTATTTTCCATCATTTGCCACTACTTTTCCCCATCTTTCTGGCAACATTCGGATACCCCGTCGAAAAAACTCTTCATCTTTTGACGCTATCCACAAATCTACCCAATTTTTGGTGTCTTCATATGATGTGAAGCGCTGCTCAGACAGACCATGTGCCATCGACCGGAACAGGTGATAATCAGAAGGGGCTAAGTCTGGTGAATACGGCGGGTGGGATAAAACTTCCCAGTTGAGTGTTTCCAAGTATGTTTTTATCGGCGCCGCAACATGTGGACGAGCATTATCGTGTAAAAGAATAATTTTGTCGTGTCTGGAGTAGTAATGGGCGCGTTTTTCCTTAAGTGCCCGACTCAATCTCATCAATTGTGTTCGGTAGAGAGCTCCAGTAATGGTTTCGCTTGGTTTGAGCAATTCATAATACACGACACCAAGCTGATCCCACCAAATACACAGCATGAGTTTCGAGCCATGGATTACCACTTTTGAAGCGCTGAAACCATTTACGACCCGTTCTTCCACTAATAGAGGCCTCACCATAAGTGTCTGCAATCACTCGATGCGCCTCAGCTGCAGATTTTTTCAACTTAAAGAAGTAAATCAAAAGTTCCCGCAAATGATGCTTATTCGGCACAAAACTTGACATTTTTGCAGGAAAAAAATTACGTGATGCTGATACGGAATCACTAGTACTTTAAGGTTATGGTGTTGCCGGATGACGAAACTTGGGATATTACGTTTTACATCTGACAATTTCTCCATAACCTTCTGGTGGGGCCATCTTTTGAAAAACCGCGGAATTTTTTCGGCTTTGCGTTTTATTTTATCCTCCTTTCTGATGACTATTGACTTTTGCGTATGTTAAACTCGTGGACCCATGTCTTGTCACTAGTTATAATGAGTTCCATGTATTGGGAAGAAGAATTAGTGCGATCCAATTTTTATAGAAAAGTCGTGAAACATTACTTAAGTGAACTAATAAAACCAGCTGTAAGCAAACTAGTTAAATGATGTCTAATGTTTGGTACATTAATTAATTATAATGCTAACAAATTCTTATTCTTAGTGCCACGATTCTTAAATAATATTAGAGCGGGCCTACACCCGAAGGCAAAACGGCATATTATGATTGTCCTTTCATTTGTAATGCACTGAAGAAGGGGTGTCAAGTATAGAGAGCATATACAGGGTGCCCCGTAAATAATAGCACACAATAAATAGTATACACAAGACGCATTTCGTACAAAGCCAATTTTCTTCGTTGGTTCCAATATTGGGACCCTAGCCAACAGAGAGTAATCGTGCAAAATTTTTCTCTCTGCTATTCACATATACACGACAGCACTCGTCGTTTTTCCACACCCACGTTCCTACCGCCATTCTCATTGTTTATGGTTCTTTTACGTTTTTTATACCCTACACCTTAAGGTAAGGGTATATTCATTTTGTAACGAAATGTGTAACGCATAGAACTAGAGACGATAGGTATACAAAAGTATATATATTCTTGATCATCGTGACCTCCTGAGTCGATTTAGCCATGTCCGTCCGCCTGTCTGTCTGTCTGTCTGTTGAAAGCACGATCACAGGAGAACCAATGAAGATATCGTGATGAAACTTTGCAGATATATTGTTTTATGTGGTGGGCAGGTTGGTATTGAAAATGGGCAAAATCGGTCCACGGCCACGCCTATTTTTTATTAAAAATGTGATATCAGCGTTCGTTTTTGAGCTATTACAACAAAATTCATTCCTGGGTATAGAGTAGCATTATCCGTGAATGTGCCAAATATTGGCGTGATCCGCCCACTTTTAGGTTACACAGGCAAAAGAGGGTTATATTGTTAAATATATAAACTTCCTGAATAAAACTTTAGATAACAACTTGTTTTACAAAAAAACATTATTACATCAAAACTGGGTGCGGTCCGCCCACTTTTACACTACATATACAGTATAGCAGTATGAAAAAAAGTTTATTACCACGGAAATAAAGTTTAAATGAACACAATTATAAAACAACTAAGCTAGTTATTTTGTTTTGAAAAAGGTAATGACCACGCCTACTATTTATACAGAGGCGTAGCTAGGTCTCATGGACCCCGGGACGGTTAATCAACTTGTAGCCCCAAAAATGCCTAGAATGCAATAAGTCAATACTTGATTTCCACAACTGCCGCCCCCGACATTGTGCCGCCCAGAGTGGACCGCCACCCCCGCCCCATCCTAGCTTCGGCACTTTTTTTAAAACTTTTAGGTGTAGGGTATCTAAGATTCGGCCAGGCCGAATATAGCTTTCTTACTGGTTTATTGGTGCGCTCGTGCTTCCATCCTTGGCAATGCAAGCTCTCTCGAAGCTTCACACGTTGTTTTATCTTCCCCTTAGCTGTTCCGCCCGTATCATAAGTGTTAATAAAAAAAAAGTGCTTGGATTTGAATCAGTACGAAAATAATAATAATATGATCTGCTCATGGATAAAATGGCGATTAGAAGGGAATTGCGATACAATTCCAAACTATATTTAGTGGATGGTTTTGAGGAAAATGGGGTTGAAAGGACAAACCATATTGGTAAACAACTATGTGTTTTTATGATTAAATCATTGTTTTTCAACTGGTCGCTTACATTTAATTATTTTGTTTTCAAAAATGGACTTTCTGCCGATATACTAAAAAAGATAGTATATCGCGCGATAGTATATCACCGCGTACTGATAGCGGTAGCCGTCCTGCAAAATCCTTTATAAAAAAAGAATCCGTTATTTTCTGATCGTAGTAAGAAAAAAACGTATTTCCTCGTGAGCGTGCGTAAGCATCTCGTTTTGAAGCCGTTTTCTTGTGTTCGCATCCGAAAGGACCAAAAATTTCATACGGAGCGGCGGCTAAATACATGAAAAAGTCGGACACATTTGTGAGCAAGTGGGTGAAACGTTATTCCGACGTAAAAAATGTCAATGACATCCCAGATCGCGGCTCTGTGGTAAAAACAACGAAAAGGGAGGACAAAGTGATGTTACAGGCCTTTGAGAAGAATCCTCGCCTATCACTGCGTGGTAGACAGGCCCTTTTGCGTAAAAAAGGTATTAATGTGTCCTGTGACTTCATAAGAAGGCGTTTAATGACGCAAGGAGTAAAATATCGAAGCACTGTGAAGAAACCGCTACTGTCCGCTACTGTCGCAAAAACACGTTGAGAAAAGAATCGCTTGAGCAAAGGAAAATTTGGACCGCGATTGGGACAACGTGATTTTTACAGATGAGTCTTCCTTTTGGGCACATTCTCCCATAAGGCATAGCTGATCTTCTCGCATGAGTAGACTGGTTCAGCGGATGTTTCACAGTCTACTCTTTATAGCATGTAGTATTTGTGGGTCTTTTTTTAATAGCTTCCCATAAATATTTTTCGCCGTACACGCTCTTGACAAACAAACTGTAACTTGTGACCAAGGGTCCTCTAATAGGAAGTGTTTCTTAGAATTGGACTTAGATAATGACAGTTAAATTTTCTTTCAAAATTAAATACCGCCGTTGTTGATAAAAAGTGCAGACAATTTATTTATTTATTTATTTATTTCATATCAAATTTTACAATGTACAAGTAAGCTATTGCTTTTTAAATATGTACAAACAATTATTTGTACAATATTTAATTTTTCTCCTAGTAATTTTTTACTAGTGCACTATAATTAACCAGTAAGCCCTGTTGATGCTGCGCATAGCTATGCAATATTAAATATTACTTTCAAGGGAAGAAAACCAAAATACAGAAATCTAAAGCTTGAAACAAAATTTTGTCAACACTACGTGAATTCACGACACAGTCTAGCAAAACAGATGTACGCACACATAAGCGTTTTATGCTTGCTCTCTCGTTGCTTCTCTTTGTTCGTGATTGCTTCTCTCTGTTCACGTTTTCTCTCTCGTTGGTTGATCTTCCCTTAAAGTAAAAAGGCATCGTAGGCGTAGATACGTCTTCTGTATACTATTTTTTCTGTGGTATTGCTTACACTACTTGTATGACTCGAATGTGTATGTATGTATGTACTTAGCTCCGGAATATGTTAATATGCATTTTAGATATGGGGAGTGTGGCGGTAATGCCTCTACAGCCAAGGGCCTGCTGCAAGAGGAACTTTTTGTCGCCAAATATTAAGAAAAATTGAGGAAATTGAGGATTCGGAGTTTTTTGATACGATATTATGGAATGACGAATCCATGGTCAAAAGAGATGGGTTTTTAAACTTGCACAACATTCATAGTTGGCATTTGGAAAATCCTCACCTGATTTATGAGGACAGTTCCCAATACCAATTTAAATTAAATTATTGGACCGGGATATTAGATAGCAAAATTATAGATCTATTCGAACAGCCAGAAAACCAGTGTCATTCCGATGTCAATTTTTTACTTCCAATTCTTTTCCGGCACCACTCAACCATTCCATTTCCATTCAACTTTTTTCTAATAATTTTTAATTATACTTTTAAATATCATTATGAAAAAATTTGCAGGTAGTAAATAATACAAAGGACTTACTATTTAACAAGATTAACTGCCAAGGCAAGAGATTGGCAGTTAAAAAAAATTGTGGAATGCATATATGTATAACAGAATGCATTTAATGCATCCCTCTACCTGGGGCCGATAAAAGGGTACGGTGAAGACATTGATAACAGATAGTCAGGGTGAACAATTCAAGGCCACAAACTTAATTAAATTATTAGATTATTATTAAATAAAATAAATTGTAATAAATAAAACAAACACCAATAACATTATTTTTCTTGTTTCATTATTAAAATTTTATTTAATGCATTGTGTTAATAATCATCGTTTTTTACAAGTAACAAGAACGCGCACGCGGCCGTGTTCGCTAAAAAATGTTCTAGCGCATGCGTCCGCGCACATGAGCCGACCGAGTGCGGTCGTGAGTGCGCTTACATACCCTGCTTTTTATACATTTACTTTTGTATACATTAATATTTGAATTAAAAATAATCACACATTTTTGAATATGTATATATATAATTTTTTTTATAATTTTATAAAGTTTTTATAATTTTTTTAGAAGGAAACTCCCAGATATTAAAAATCTATTTGTAATCACCATTTACAAAGTTTAGTTAGAAATGGCAAATACTCTGTCCGTAATGACAAACGTGTTAAGAAATGTTGTCAGCAAACAACGTATTCGATATAAAGAAAAGGGATTTAATTTAGATTTGGCATGTAAGTAATTTAATTACAATATCGTATTTTTAATGAAGTTACATTTTTACAGATATTTGCGAAAACATAATTGCAATGGGCTATCCAGCTGATAACATCGAAAGCTTTTATAGAAATCGATTGGAAGATGTATATAAATTTCTAGAAGAAAATCATCGTGAGCATTATAAGATTTATAATTTATGCTTAGAGCGTAGCTATGATATTAATAAATTTCACGGAGTAAGTTTTGTGTAATTACATAATGTTATTTTAAAAAGAAATTGAAGAGACATTGTTCGAATTGTACATATGTTTAAGGGTAGTGAGGGTAATTGCATACACGAAACTACTAACTATGTACATGTGTCCAATTGTTAACTACATTAACAAATTGGGATCAAAACACATTTTTTAAGGATTATCTTTCTAGTTTTTGTAAAAGCAATACGGGGTCTTTTATTTTGTAGAACTTCACATACTTTTATATTACAGGGTTAGGCGATTGAACTGACCTATTTAAACGACCATATTTTTATACCCTACACCTTAAGGTAAGGGTATATTCACTTTGTCACGAAATGTGTAACGCATAGAAATAGAGACGATGGGTATAGAAAAGTATATACAGGGTATTTCGCATAAGAGGTTGGGTCGAGACAAGAAAAAAATCGTATGGGTGGGGGGTCAATTTCATCCCGTTTAGACGGGAGGGGCCATTTTATAAAAATCCGATTTAACATCGAAAAAAATGATATTGAAAAAAATGGTTAAACCTAGATAACTTTTGCTGATTGCTGTTTGAAGCATTCTCTCTAGAATTGATTAGAAAATTTTATGGTCGGAAAAAAATTTATACTTAATTCTTTTTCGGAATTTTTTTTCCAAATTTTAACTTTGACATTAATTTTCTCAAAAACTGTTTTTTTTTTAAAAGTATATTAAGAAGCGGGTATTTGGCTTTGAAAATCAGCAAGCAAAAGTTATCTAGGTTTAACCATTTTTTTTTAATATAATTTTTTCGTTGTTAAGTCGGATTTTTATAAAATGGCCCCTCCCGTCTAAATGGCGAGAGATTGACCCCCCTCCCATATGATTTTTTCCTTGTCTCGATCCAACCTACACGCCCTGATCTTCTGTCCCGTCTTATGAGAAACACCATGTATATTCTTGATCAGCGTGACCTGAGTCGATTTAGCCATGTCCGTCCGTCTGTCTATTGAAATCACGATCACAGGAGAACCGGTAAAGATATCGTGATGAAATTGCATAAACATTGTTTCTTGTGGTGTGCAGGTTGGTATTGAAAATGGGCAAAATCGGTCCACGACCACGCCTATTTTTTATTAAAAATGTGATAGCGTTCTTTTTTGAGCTATTACAACAATTTCATTTCTGGGTATAAAGTAGCATTATCCGTTCATATGCCAAATATGGGCGTGATCTGCCCACTTTTAGGTTACACAGGCAAAAGAGGGTTATATTGTTAAATATATAAACTTCCTGAATAAAACTTTAGATAACAACTTGTTTTACAAAAAACAAACGAGTCCGCCCACTCTTACACTACATATGTATGCACTACATATGTATATGCACTACATATGTATAGCAGTATGAAAACAAGTTTATTACCACGGAAATAACGTTTAAATGAACACAATTATAAAACAACTAAGCTAGTTATTTTGTTTTAAAAAAGGTAATGATCACGCCTACTATTTATACAGAGGCGTAGCTAGGTGTCATGGATCCCGGGACGGTTAATCAACTTGAGGCCCCAAAAATGCCTAGAAATGCCTAGAGAAGTCACTACTTGATTTCCCCAACTGCCGCCCCCGATATTGTGCCGCCCAGAGTGGACCGCCACGCCCACCACACCCTAGCTTCGCCACTTTTTTCAAATTTTTAGGTGTAGAGTATCTAAGATTCGGCCAGGCCGAATATAGCGCTCTTACTGGGTTTTGGGTGAAATTATTTTTTATTGATTCAAATTACAAAAATTAGTGAAAATAATAAAAATTTTAGAGTCCATTCACTTTAGCTCGATGGTGGCCACCTTTTGTCTTGACTATGGCCTTCAACCGCTTAAAAAACGAATGCTGCACGAATATGATCTTGCGGTATTTTGGCCCATTCCCGTGTAATGGTTTTCTTCGGCGCATCCACACTGGCATAGTTTTTAGTCCCGACCTTGCTCTGCAAAATGGCACAGATGGAATAGTCCATCGGATTTGCATCTGGCGAATTCGAAAGCCATTGAAATGAAGTGTGGAACATGGTTTTTTAACCATTCTTGGTTCACACGAGCTTTGTGAGACAGTACCGAGTCTCGTTGGAATCTCCATGGTGTACGACCGAAACTTTTGCGTGTCCACGGCTTTAAAGCAGCTTCCAAAACATTTCCCCGATAATAATAAGTTGCATTGACTTTGACACCAGGCTCAATGAAAACGATTGGACAGCGTTCATCGGCGCACAGTGGCCGGTTTTTCAACTTAGCGGTCAAAAATCCATATCTTTTGCCTCTCTTGGAATTTTTTATTCCGGTTTTTTTTGTTGGATTCTTCTAATCTTAATCTTTAATGTGAGACTAAAATCATAAAAATCGATTGTTGAAAACCAGAGATATGAGAGTTTCAATCAGGGTACCTATTAAAATTTTCTTAAAAGCCTAAAAAAGAGATTATAAAAATAATACGGTTATTTTTATTTAATGATTAAAGACTTTTTATTATCAATAACGAGCATACTAATAAAATAGATTAATAAAAATAAGGTAATAAGTAAGGAACTAATGCAAATTAAACAATTTTTTCAAAACATTCATTGATAGAATTCCGCTCATCTAGTAGTACATTTTTGGCTGTATTTGGCTTTTTTTCAGCTTCCGTTTCTCCATATTCACTGCATTTTGTCTAACCGTTCCTGTTGCTCCGAATTCTAAATCATAGCCCAATTTGAGTATATGTTCCATGAAACGAATTCTAGTGTGAAGAGGCGACAATCCGAATTCGTATGCCTCTTCAGAATAATTGGCATCTGCTGGTGCTTGACTTAGTGTACTCGCGGTTTGATGGCATATAATACAGCTAGAAGATGCCTTAGTATCAGTTAAGGCTTGTCCGACTTTTCCATCAATCATGGTCAGCAGAAGTTTGAAATCTATTTCAATAATATGGCCATGATACTCAAATAGCAGCGGCTGAAGTTCATCAATTTGCCTCCTAATTTTATTAACTTCTTCGGTTATCACATCTTTAGTCTCCTTTTTGAATGCAAATTTAATTGGTCTACAATATTTTGTCGATGAAGGTGTCCCATTCTTCCATATATCAATCGGTACATATTTTTCGATTGACGGTTCAGCCTCAGTGCTATTCCTCCTTAATCGCAAAGGAACGAATGATATCATGAACAAATTGGTGTCTGCTGAATTATCTGCATTAAATTGTTTATACTGCTTCTGGCCAGATGATCCGTCACATCCCCACTTACAAAGGAGGGTAAGGTTGCAATCAGCAAGACTTTTCACATAAGTCTCTTCCAATGAAAGCAATAATCTGTTCGCAGTGTGTTCTAGAAGATCTTGTAATTTCACCTCTGCTGAACTTGCAGTAATTTCAATTGCTTTTTTTGAGGGTAGACACTCCGTTTTAATTGAAATTATCTCGTCATAACTTGGAAACACGTTGCATTTCTTTGCATTAGTTCGTTTGCGTAATTCTTTGTATTGGTTTTTTGTTAATTTCAAATCCAAAAATAGTGCAAATGCTTCCTCAGGAGTAAACTTCTTTCCATCAGTCGGAGTTGGAACACTGCTCAGTACCCTTTTGACGCGTCTGGGGCTCGCTTTCATCATTTTCTCAATTACTTCTATCTTGTCCTTTTTATTTCTTGATGGACCTACTTGATAAAGGAATGCATTTTGTATATTCTCATGAGATATTTCGTCATTGATGTCGCCAAGTTTACGCCTTCTAGATCGTTCACTGCATTCGTCCATCGATTTCCTTGGTCGACCCTTTCCTTCGCTGCCATTATCAGTCATGGTTTCTTTTTTCAAAAACGAGCTCAGTTTTCATCCATTCTGTGTTGCTATGGTACAGTTTTTCCTTATTTCGATTCACATCTGTGTAACGTTTTTTTAAATGCGATAAAAAGTTACATATTTTCTTTTTATATGTCTCTTCTTGATCGCATGAGTCAAAAAAAGGATCACTTAGAATATGCGAAGTAACATCTTTGTCGTCTTTTCGTAAGAAGTAAATATCTGCCAAATTTTTATATGGAAACTGTATGAACGCAACTCTTTAAATACTCTTTCCGTCACGGATTTTTTACCTATGCACATGTAATACTTACCTGATACCCATTTATGAGAAATTTTTATGTGCCTAAATTTTCCATTTTACAGGTAAAATATATTAGGACAGGTACATTTACAGTACATATGTAATAAGAGCTAATTACCTGATAATTAGAAAAACCTAATTAGTGCAAATATGAGTGTGCAGTGTGTAACTTTGACTCATATAATGGGCTCTAGCGCCCGGTGGGGCAAACCGATGCAAAAAAAATTGGTATGGGCTTTTAGAGGAAACTTTCAGCTTTACAATGGTGTAAAATTTGTTTTGGAGCACTTTGGAGCGCAAAAGTCCTGCTCCAAAATACGACGAAATTTAACCAACATTGGAGCATTTCTGGAATTCTTGTTACGTAATAACTATACCACAGTTTTACTCAATTGTAACAACATTTGACAATGAATATATCCAAGAATTTAATAAAAAAAACCGGAACTTAATATCTGAAATATTGACAGAGATATTGATATCTAAATCTGTGAAAAGTTGAAAAAATGTATTTATTTTAGTTGAAAATAAAAAGTGCTGTTTTTTATTGCATAGTTACTAATGAAATAATCAAGATAAAGCTGTAATTTTTTGGCTCCCTAGGTTCTCAGGTTTCTACTTTCATATGACCTAACCCATTTTGAAATCGGTGACATTGAAAAAAGTGACTTTTGGCCGCTAAGTTGAAAAACCGGCCACTGTGCGGCGGTCACAGCTGCCTATACAATTGAGATGGAAAATTACTTCGGATTGCCTTTCGTAGGCTCAAATTTTCGTAATTGCGTTCAGTTAAGTAAACACGATAATTTTGAGAGTTTTTCCCTCAGAGAACACAGTGTTTGTAAATTCACCACGTTCGTGCAAGCGTAACAACACCTTTGCTCTTTCGAGCCTAACTTTTTTTTGCTTTGGTGTAAGATCATGTAAGGCTTTACCTTGAGCTCATTTTGGAATATGCGTCACATGCTTCGCTGGGATATTTTCATTCCTTTGACCAGTTGATTACCACTACGGCGTGGTAATTATATAACAATTCCGTGTATATTTTTCAATTTATTTTGGGCGGCACAAAGCAAATATTTGCATTACCTCTCGAAAAAATGCCGCCCACACCATAACGCTGCCACCACCAAAGTTTCTTTTTGACATACGTACGTCTTTGTTACGCAAATCATGCCAATAACAACTGTAAGAGTCTGGGACATCTAAGTTGAATTTCTTTTCGTCGGAAAACACAACATTGCCCCACTCAGTTGACCACTGCATGTGTTTTTGGGCGAAGTCTAGGCGCGCTTTTTTGTGATGCGGCTTCAACACAGGCTTGCTGTCCGGTTTTTTCCATTTAACAATATCTGAGTTACGTAAAATGTGTGTAATGTGCCTCGTTGTCACAGGAAGATCTAATTTCTCTTTTATTTGAGTTGAATTCAAAAAATTTGTTGTGGCTTCCTTTCTAATCTGATTTATTTGGCGAATACTCAGTTTTCGATTGCCTCCCGTGGGTTTTTTTACATCATAATTTTCATCGTTTTTTAAAAAAGAGCGCACAACTGCTTCTGATCTTCCAATTCTCCGCCCAATTTCCCGATTTGAATAACACTCTTTATGGTACAGGTTTATTTGGACTTTTTCTGTGTCATTGAGGTATTTTCCCTTTGGCATTTTGATAAAATCTTAAAACATATCGAACTTCCCTATACTGAATCTCCACGGGGACAGACAATTATTTCACTATATAGAAACTTCATTATACAGAAATATTTTTTTTTGTTTTTTATTTATTTAAAATAATCAGGTATTTTTGTTTGAACTACATTTTTCCATTTTTCTTTATGAATAAAAGCTTCAATTACATTAAGACATTTAAATACATTTGTCGGAATGTTGCTCTCCATCTCCAAAAAAGTTCGTAGTACATCAAGTGAAGAGGAAACGTGTTCTAATGTAGGTGACGTTTTATCAATATATGCCATTACTTCACCGCCCAGTTCCTCTTCATCGTCATCTGATATAATCTGCTGTAATCCACGACTTTCTAAAACACTGCTTAGTATATCTTCATCGGACTCGGTCGGTTTCTTTATAAATAGTGTTGCCAAGTGTAAAATAAAGCTGCTAAAAATAGTTCACTATATGGAGACAAAAACACACGTAAAATGTATTTTTGTTTCCAAAATTTTGTTCATTGTAAAGAAAAATTCACTGTATGGAAATTCATTATACGGAGATCAAAATACATTGAAAGTGGAACGAAAAAGCTGTGTTCTTGATTTTAGTTCATAATAACTTGCATAGACCACATAAGCTTAATTATTAAAAAAAATCTATATGAAACTGAGGAATCTAAGGAGATCTGCTTATTTCATCCCAATGACTACTAGGAAATTACTGGCTGTACAAATGATAATTCCTTTAATAACATACTCCGAAAATGTATACTGCAAACTTGATTACTCATCTAAACATAGGCTGCAAGAAGCATTCAATAATGTTACCCGTTATATCTTTGGACTACGCAGATTAGAGAGTGTTTCTTGATCCGATCTTCTTCACGATTAAGATTGAAATTTCTTAAAATGACACAATTGTGCGGAAAAATAAAATAAAAGCGAAAGTCCTGAATAGCACAATTGTGATAATTGTTATTCAAATTTGCTAAAATCACTTATTTAAATTCAACATCCCTCACAAAATAATACAAATGAGTTTATTTAATATTTCTAATAAACTCCTGAGAAAACCTTCCCAAAACACGATAAATACAATATACAGGGTCCGCCAAATTTTCTCAAATTTTTTTTTTTATTTGAAAGTACAATCCTTCCGGTTAATAATGAAAAATAACTTCATTCAAATGGCTGCCTCGGCTGGCCATGCAGTAGCCTACACGATCGGTCCAATTTTTAAGCACATTATCGATTGTGTGCAGCTGTATTTCACCAATGGCTTCACGAATATTGTTCTTTAAAGCGTCAATTGTCTCTGGCTTGTCAGCGTAACACTTATCTTTGACGTCACCCCACAAATAATAGTCCAACGGTTCAAATCGCAGCTACGCGGTGGCCAAACGACATCAGCTCTTCGGCTGATAATGCGATCTTCAAAAACAGGGCGCAAAACATCGAGTGTAGCTTCGGCTGTGTGGCACGTAGCGCCGTCCTGTTGAAACCAAATGCTGCCAATATCCTCCTCTTCAATTTTTGTGAACAAAAATTCGTTCAACATGGCCCGCTAACGATCGCCATTGACTGTAACGGCCACTCCTTGATCATTTTCGAAGAAAAATGGCCCAATTATGCCTCTGGACCAAAATCCGCACCAAACAGTGACTCGTTTTGGGTGCACCGGCTTTTCAATGTATGCGTGCGGGTTTTCTGTGCCCCAAATGCGACAATTTTGCTTGTTTATATACCCGCCAAGATCACGGCTGACGGTGCTTCTCTTCTTCCAAAATCCGTACGCAATTTTCGCACACATTCTGCAACATTACCATGATTTTCAAAGTAATGTCGCAATAATTCCCAGCGTTGTTCAAGCGTATACACAACCATATTCGTTCAGCGGAAGAATAAAACTAATTATCTGTCAAACCAGACATGAGCTAAGTGTTACCATTCACGAAATGAGTTGAAAAAAAACGTTAGATGGCGGACCGTTTATTTTGCTCAACTTACCTTTTTTCATTCTTATAACACAACTGAACACTTTACAAATGAGCACAAAATGACGAAATTGCACCGAAAAGCGAAACAGTATTTCGCAATAAATGTTAGAAATTCCCTACACAATCATTGCTTTCAGCTCTTAACACGCTTGGATATGAAATGTGATTGTAAGAATTTTTTTAGTCTAACCCGCACAATTGTGTACGACAGGTCTGAAAGGGATAAATATTAAATTTTACGCATCGCATTGAGAGTGCTATTTTTTTTACGTATACAGGATGTTTCGCATAACAGGGGACAAAAGACTAGGGTGTGTAGGTTGGGTCGAGACAAGAAAAAAATCGTATGGGAGTTTCTAAAAACCCGATTTATCATCGGAAAAAAAAAATATATTAAAAAATAACGGCGATATCTGGATCGCTTTCGCTTATTGAGTTTGAAAGCCAAATATCGGCCTCTTAACATCCTTTTTAAATTAGGTTCCTACGTCAAACAGTTTTTGAGAAAATTAATGCCAAAGTTAAAATTTAGAATAAAAAATCCAAAAAAAAAATTGTTGGTCGCATTATTATTTAAAATACGGTATTAAGTATAAATATTTTTCCGACCATAAAATTTTCTAAATTTTGTAGCTTCGAAGAAAAGTGAAAGTTACGAACTAAACTCCTTGCGCAGAGCGATTTTCTCACATATTTTTGCATCAGTAATAAAACACAAGTTTATTTATTTTTATACCCTACACCTTAAGGTAAGGGTATATTCACTTTGTAACGAAATGTGTAACGCATAGAACTAGAGACGATAGGTATAGAAAAGTATATATATTCTTGATCAGCGTGACCTCCTGAGTCGATTTAGCCATGTCCGTCCGTCTGTCTGTCTGTCTGTCTGTTGAAATCACGATCACAGGAGAACCAATGAAGATATCGTGATGAAACTTTGCAGATATATTGTTTTATGTGGTGGGCAGGTTGGTATTGAAAATGGGCAAAATCGGTCCACGGCCACGCCTATTTTTTATTAAAAATGTGATATCAGCGTTCGTTTTTGAGCTATTACAACAAAATTTCATTCCTGGGTATAGAGTAGCATTATCCGTGAATGTGCCAAATATGGGCGCCCACTTTTAGGTTACACAGGCAAAAGAGGGTTATATTGTTAAATATATAAACTTCTTGAATAAAACTTTAGATAACAACTTGTTTTACAAAAAAACATTATTACATCAAAACTGGGTGCGGTCCGCCCACTTTTACACTACATATACAGTATAGCAGTATGAAAAAAAGTTTATTACCACGGAAATAAAGTTTAAATGAACACAATTATAAAGACAACTAAGCTAGTTATTTCGTTTTGAAAAAGGTAATGACCACGCCTACTATTTATACAGAGGCGTAGCTAGGTCTCATGGAGCCCGGGACGGTTAATCAACTTGTAGCCCCAAAAATGCCTAGAATGCAATAAGTCAATACTTGATGTCCACAACTGCCGCCCACGACATTGTGCCGCCCAGAGTGGACCGCCACCCCCGCCCCATCCTAGCTTCGGCACTTTTTTTAACACTTTTAGGTGTAGGGTATCTAAGATTCGGCCAGGCCGAATATAGCTTTCTTACTGGTTTTTTTTCTATTTCAAACAACATAACAAACTTTGTGTTCGATGTGCCACGTCTTTCCGACGTCAAATCGATCAGAAATTTTGTACAAATTACTTTTTCATGAAATAGTAGAAGTTTAGAGAAAAATTAGGTCCACCCTAATGTACAGTGATTCTTACAAATATATTTATAACAGTTCATACATATTACATATATTATCATATGTTTTGTTATCATTTGTTGATGGCAAAATTTACAACGGATTCGTTTAATTGGTGGTTTCACAAGTGTTTTTGTATATGGCATTGTAGAAAATGCGGCTTCAGTTTCATAGCAGTTTTATAAAATTATTTGCATTTCACTGCGCACTTTATTGATGATCTTGCTAGTTTAATGTTTAATTGTGGTCGCACTTCGCATCGGCTTTTGTGTCACAAAACATGGATGCTGTCGTGAACTGATACTGCAAGATCGTCATGTTACATACCGTTAGATTGAGGCATACTTGGGCATTAGTTCCACTCGAACATATTCAATATTACAGGAACATTTGGCCGTAAGAAATATTTGTTCGCGTTAGATACCGCATAATTTGACAATCGCTCAAAAAGAAGCACGTGTCGATTGGTACAAAGAAAAGTTGAAAAAATTCAATCGTGGTGTTTCAAAACACGTTTATAAGATCGTGACGGGCGACGAATCTATCTATGCATATGAACCCTATAATAACCAACAATCGACTGTGTATGTTTTTCAAGACGTTCCAAATTGTTGAAATTGTGAACGAGATCAAATTAAGAAAAAGCAGTTTTACATCAGTATCTAACTATAAGCAATGAATTATTAAAGTACTAAGTTAACCTCTTTTGTTGCAGCGCATAAGACGTGTTTTTTATTTCTCCTTTTTCCACTTCTGTAACACATCCTAAAACATCAGGTTATGGGCAAACGTTTTTGAGACATAAAAGCAAATCTAAATAAATTTTTGTATAGTACAAGAGTATTAGCTGTTTCTTTTGCATTTTAAACCCTTAATCAAACGTGTGAAATTATCGTTTACGGGTTGAATTTTTTGTTCTAAGAAAAATGGCGCATTCAATTTCTATCGAGAAACTACGTGGCCGAGAAAACTATAATGCGTGGAAAAGAAATGTGAAATCATACCTCGTAATCAAAGACTTATGGTCATGTACGCAGCAGGAATTGACAGCGACGTCATCAGCGACACAGAAAAGTCAAGACCTGAAGTGTCTGTCTGAGATAATCTTGAAAGATGCTGAATTGATAAAGAAAGTCTAAGAAAGTGAAACCGGTCTTAGTCGTAGAGTTGCATTGTTAAAACAATTAACTCACACCGTACTTTCTGACTTTAGCAGCGTGGAGCAGTACGTCACTGAAATGATGTCCTTATCTTCACGGGTAAAAAGTGCTGGTCTGCCACTGAATGATGAAGTGGTAGCATCAATCATGCTTGCTGGTCTACCAATTGAATTTGATACCTTTGTTATGACCATCGAAAATACTCAGAAAACTTTAACAATTGAATATGTTAAAACTACGTTGCTACAAGAATCAAGGTTAGATCCGAAGAGCAGTACATCGAGTGATAACGTTATGTTCGCAAAAAATAAGAAGTTCTCATGTCATATTTGCAAGCAAATTGGGCATTTTGCCAAAAACTGTCCTAAAAAAAAAAAGAAAAGAAGCAATTCATCAACAAAACAAGTAGAGATAACGTATTGTTTGCTTCGTTGTTTGCATGTAACGAGAATGTGACAGATTGGTACATTGACAGTGGTTCTACGTCACACAAGTCCATGAACAAATCGTTTCTGTCAAATAAACGCTCAATTGAAGAGAAAAAAGTTATTGTTGCGAATAATACAAGTCTGAAAGCGGAATGTACAGGTGACTTACAAGTCTTTCTCAATAATGACAAAAAGGAACGTCAAACGAAAGCAACAATTACAAATGTAACATACGTTCCTCAGTTGTGTGCGAACCTTTTATCAGTAAGTCAAATGGCAAGCAATGGGAACAAAATCGTCTTTGAAAACTCGTGCTGTAAAATTTACAATGCAGATTCCGATCTGATCGGTACAGCGTCGCTTGTGAATGGATTATATCGACTTAATTGTACTCCTGTGGACAAAGTTAATCAAAGACACAAAGCGATGATTGTTAGTGATAGCCATGACTTATGGCATCGTCGCCTTGGCCATATTTGCAATAGTAATCTGCTTAATGTACAGAAAACTTCACAAGGTATGAAACTATCGTCGAAAAAGAATGAACAATGCATAGTATGTATGAAAGGTAAACAATGTAGGATTCCGTTTAAAGAGACAGGAAAACGAGCAAAACAACGACTTAATACACTCAGATGTTTGTGGCCCTTTCGAAGAAAAGTCACTCAGTTGCACGTTTCTTCGTTACATTTGTCAATGATTTTAGTCGCAAAGTAACTGTAGTACCAATAGCTGAAAAATCAGCTGTTTTCCATGAATTTAAAAAATTTAAAGCTCTCATGGAGAATCAATGTTCAAAAAAAATAAAAATATTACGAACTGATAACGGCACTGAATATTCGAGCAGCGAATTTAAGAATTTTCTACCAGATCATGGTATAAAACACGAAAAAACTGCACCGTATACACAAGAACAATGTGGAGTCGCCGAAAGAATTAATCGAACTATTGTTGAACGTATACGATGCATGTTAGTGGATGCTGGTTTGAATAAGAAATTTTGGGCTGAAGCTTCTGTAACAGCAGCCTATTTAATAAACAGAATTCCATGCAGAGGCATTCAAAAAACTCCTGAAGAAATGTGGACAAGTGTGAAATCAGATTTGTCTCACTTAAAAGTGTTTGGTTGTTTGGCAATGGTCCACATACCAAAACAAAAGCGACGCAAATTAGATGAAAAATCGATTGAATGTGTGTTGATGGGCTATATCAGTGAATCAAAAGCCTATCGACTATACGACAAAAAGAAGCAAAAGATCGTAATCAGTCGGGATGTTGTGTTCTTTGAAGACAGGAATCTTGAGGTAAATGATCCAAATACTACTGAAATTAATCATCTCTTGCCATCAACAGTATCACCATCCAACGATGAAGTCAATATGAATGTCAATTCCAGAGCGGAAGTTGTAGGCGAAATTGCCAATCAGTCTACAAATAAAAGTGGATTCGCTGAGGATCCATCTTTCGTACAGTCATCTGAAGTTCCAAATGCAATGCAATCCTTTGAAAATCTGAATGCAAATCAGCCTGATCTGCATGACGTAAGTTCCTTGGATAGCTCCGAGGTGTATGATGATGCCTTGCATGATTCCTGCTACATTCCTGATGAAAATACCTCTATTTTGGAACGTGTTCGATCCTCAATTCGGCAAGAAGGCAAAGAAAAACCGAACTATTTGCCACCAAAGTATAACTTCATGACAGCTGAGGAGCAGAATTCTGCCCCATTGTCTTTTAAAGAGGCTATAGGTAGTGCTGAAGCCATGCACTGGAAAAAGGCAATGAAAGCAGAGCTTGATGCATTAAAGGCCTGTGAAAGGCCATGGGAGTTAGTCGAACTTCCAGACGGTAAAAAGACCATTGGATCAAAATGGGTCTTTAAGGTGAAGTGTGATGCAGACGGAAACGTGAGTAAATACAAGGCTCGAGTGGTGGCAAAGGGGTACACGTAGGTTGAGGGTATCGACTACAAGGAAACCTTCGCGCCCGTTGTGCGATACACTTCAATTCGTTTACTTATTGCCATAGCTGCAAAACTCAATTTACGAATTTGACAAATGGACGCAGTTACTGCATTCCTCAATGGTAAGCTGGAAGAAGACATGAATATGAAGCAAACAGAGGGGTGTGATGATGGAACGAAACGCGTTTGCAAGTTAAAAAGGTCGCTATATGGACTGAAGCAATCCAGTAGAGTATGGAACGAACGTTTGAATGAATCATTACTGAGTTTTGGATTAGTTCAGCGAAATCGATCAGTGCGTGTATTTTTACTCAAATGAATCAAAAATTTTAATTGTAGCTGTTTATGTTGACGACGTGCTCATTCTAAGCAACGACAGCGAGATTGGACAAAAGCTCAAAATTAATTTGTTTCAAATTTTTCAAATGAAAGACCTGGGTGACGCCAGTTCAGTATTGGGAATTAGAATAACACGCGAAGAAGATCTTGGAACTATTGCAATTGACCAAAAGCATTACTTACTTGATGTGTTGAAACGTTTTAACATGTTGGACTGCAACCCAGTTTCGATACCACTCGATCCGAACCAAAAATTTACGAAAAGTCAATGTCCAACGGAACCAGCTGATATTGAAGAAATGACAAAGAAACCATATGCAAGCAATTGGGAGCTTGCTATTTGCTGCACAATTGACAAGGCCTGATATAGCCTATGCTGTTAACATGTTGAGTCGCTTTGACACTAACCCTGGAAAAGCGCATTGGGCAGCAGTGAAGCGTGTGCTAAGGTATATCAAAGGGACTCTTGAGATGAAACTGATTTACCAAAGGAAACCCTCAGATATCGTGGGCTATTGCGATGCTGATCACGCCGGTAATTCAGATACAGCACAAACAACAACGGGGTATGTTTTTTTATTTCAGGGTGGTGCAGTATCATGGGCTTCGAAGCAGAAGCGTATCACTTTGTCAACCACTGAATCAGAATTTGTGGCGATGGTTGCAGCCTCCAAGGAAGCCACCTGGTTAAAGGCACTACAACGTGAGATTTTTCCATCAGATCCGCAATTAACTATCCTGTACTGCGATAATAAAGGAGCTGAAGACAAGGCTAACAATAATTCTTACTCGGATGCTACAAAACATGTACTTATTAAATTGAAGTATTTGCACCAAAGAATTAGGAACAATGAGTTGAAATTAGTTCACGTGTCTTCAAGCGAAATGATCGCGGATGCCATGACAAAGGGTCTACCTAAAGTTAAATTAAGTTACTTTGCAAAGAAATTTGGCTTGCATTTAAATAACTAATTATTATAACTATATTTTGTATATTACTCGTATCTATTATATGAATAGTAAATATCTCGTTCAGAGGGGAAATGTGAAATGTTGAAATTGTGAACGAGATCAAATTAAGAAAAAAGAAAAGGCAGAAAAAGAAAAAGCAGTTAAGAAGAAGAAAAAGCAGTTTTACATCAGTATCTAACTATAAGCAATGAATTATTAAAGTACTAAGTTAACCTTTTGTAGCAGCGCATAAGACGTGTTTTTTATTTCTCCTTTTTCCACTTCTGTAAAACATCCTAAAACATCACAAATCCAACAAAAGTTGTTCGCGCACGAAGCAGTTCCAAGCAAATGGTCGCCTGTTTTTTCAGAATAACTGAACATGTCGAATACCCTTCCATTAGAGCAACGTAGAATGGTCAATTCTAAATTGTACACCAAGATTTATTTGTCAGAAGTGTTCGAAAAACTCAGGGAAATCAATCGCAGAAGACGAGTCATTCTCCACTACGACAATGCAAGCTCTCACACATCAGTTCAAACAAAACCGTTTTTGAGCATTCAGAAGATCGAATTGATGGCTCATCTGTACAGTCCTTATTTGGCACCCAATGACTTCTTCGTATTCCCGCAGATAAAAATAAATTGCGAATTCAACGTTTTTCGACGCCTGAAGCTGTTTATTAAAGTCTCAAGTTTTGAAGGTACTTCAATCGGTTTGGCAAAAGTGCCTCTAAAAGAGTCCTCTCTCCACGATTTGACGTGTTTCACTTGTGCTCTGAATTCTTCAATAATTCATAGGGCCTTATCCTCGATCTGCGCAGCGGAAACGGTGCCTACGTTTGCGATGCTCTGAAAACAGCATTTTCTAACTCTTAGGATAAGCCCCGTTAAGCGAACTGCATTTTACTTATTTCCCCTACTAGTTGTATCTGGTGTACACAAAGTTGACATTCAGACGCCTCTTTCTTTCGTATGATTGTATGTATTCAATGAATTTGTTATTATACCTGTTTTGTTCTTGCCGTTGTGTTGGTCATCAACCCTTTGTTTACTAAAGCCAGCCGACAGGCTCTCCAAGATCTATGCACGAACTATACGTCTTCTCAACGGCACACGGCTTCTGTTCCAAAATACGCTTTTGTAACGTACATACATAAGAAGAGTGCAAACTGTTGTTGTAAAGAAGAGAAATTCCTCGGTACCGCTTCTGACAGAATCGCAAGCTGTGTGTATACTAAACAACCATTTCAAACAGCGATTTTACGAATATATTATAACAAAGAGTAACGTTGAGAAGCGGTACCGTTCGCAAATCGAGCATAAGGCCCTCAATAAAATCTTTACAATACGTGTTTTTTCGAAGTTAGAGCTTGGTCATAAAACATTTTCGTTTTATAGCCAGTTTCCATAAAAATATAAATCTGGATTTGTGCTTTCGATAATCGGATTACTAGTCGAGCGTTTACATAAAAGTTTCAAATTTATTTTGGCAATCGCAACAGCTGTTTTCCCAACAGCTGTTCTCTCAAGTTTCTCCAATCGGGAATATTTTTAACATCGGAATCATAATGCAAAAATTAAAATTTATTTTTAATTGCGTGCAATTATACCTAGCTATAATAGATAAATCTATGGCATTACAAAAAAGGAAATGCAAAAATTAATACAGTACACTCGGGAAAACGTCAACACTAGTTTACGTCAACATCCCAAAACGTCAACCCTTAATTTTTTACATTGTCTACTCTAAAACGTCAGCCAAACCACAATGCTCGAAAACGTCAACTTTATATAAACCAAAATTTTGAATTTAGCAACAGTTAAAATACACAGTTTTGATCACACACACATTTATTTTATGTAATTAGTTCAGAAATTTGAGTATTCCTCTTATAAGTACGTAGAATAGAAAAAAAATTGCATCTCTATGTGTTGTCTTTTTTATGTTCAGTTGCTTTTTTGTTCTCGTAATTATCACATTGCCAAAATGTGCTCAAAACAACCGAAAGTGCTTAACTTACAAGGAAAGGCAAATATTTTGGATTTATTAGAAAAGGGTGGAAGTTCGGTAGCTTTAGCAAAACAATATGGTATCTCAAAATCAACAGTTTGTTGAGCCTAGTTTTACTTAGGCTGAAAGCCTTTTTTGTTCCTTTTTTGTATTTGTTTATGTTTCGTTTTAGTTTATAGTCAATAAAAACGTATAAAAACTATAAATATGTTTTTTATTAAAAGCTTCTACATTCATAAACGTCAACAACTTGTTAAACGTAAACCATCGCGGTTATAATTAGTTGACGTTTTCCCGAGCGCACTGTACTTACTTTGTTTGTTTTGTTTCAAAAACTTCAATCAACTTGACAGCTTACACTGGCCGACAGCCATTTTGTAACGGGCTGTTTGACCACATATTCTAAAGGATTTTGGTCCGCTGATTCAAAAATGATAAAATAAAAAAAATTAAACGAGCCGTTTTCGAGATAATCGTGTTTGAAATTTTTGGCAACTTTACATTAAGGCCCATCCACTTAAAGACCTACTAGAGCTGACATATGTAACCGATTCGATTACAACTAAGATTAAATTAAAGAGGAAGGATGCACGCATATTTTTTGCTAACATTACTTTGAAATCCGAAAAATATTAGGTGTACAAATAAGTTTCCGCGGTTTGTCAAAAGATGGCCCCACCAGAAGGTTATGGAGAAATTGTCAGATGTAAAACGTAATATCCCAAGTTTCGTCATCCGGCAACACCATAACCTTAAAGTACTAGTGATTCCGTATCAGCATCACGTAATTTTTTTCCTGCAAAAATGTCAAGTTTTGTGCCGAATAAGCATCATTTGCAGGAACTTTTGATTTACTTCTTTAATTTGAAAAAATCTGCAGCTGAGGCGCAGCGAGTGATTGCAGACACTTATGGTAAGGCCTCTATTAGTGGAAGAACGTGTCGTGAATGTTTTCAGCGCTTCAAAAGTTATACGACAAAATTATTCTTTTACACGATAATGCTCGTCCACATGTTGCGGCGCCGGTAAAAACATTCTTGGAAACACTCAACTGGGAAGTTTTACCCCACCCGCCGTATTCACCAGACATAGCCCCTTCTGATTATCACCTGTTCCGGTCGATGGAACATGGTCTGTCTGAGCAGCGCTTCACATCATATGAAGACACCAAAAATTGGGTAGATTGGTGGATAGCGTCAAAAGATGAAGAGTTTTTTCGACGGGGTATCCGAATGTTGCCAGAAAGATGGGGAAAAGTAGTGGCAAATGATGGAAAATACTTTGAATAAAACGTAATGTACTGTTCCTTCACAATAAATTCCTAACTTTTTATAAAAAACCGAGGAAACTTATTTGTACACCTAATAGTTTAAAAGCTTTTGTTGAAATCGTAACTTCAAAAGAGAAATTTTTCAAGAAAAAAGACAAAAAACTGCTAGATATCTGTATGTAAAAATATGTTCCCGAAACCTTTTTACCTTTATACCTTTCAGCAATAAAAGGGAAATAAAAAGGGAAAAAAGTTTCGGGAACATATTTTTCCATACAGATATCTACCAGTTTTTTGTCTTTTAACTTAAAAAAATTCCTCTTTTGAAGTTACGATTTCAGCAAAAGCTTTTAAACTATTTTTCGGACTTCAAAGTAATGTTAGCAAAAAATATGCGTGCATCCTTCCTCTTTAATTTAATCTTAGTTGTAATCGAATCGGTTACATACAGTCCCGCACAAAACTATTGGCACAGCAAGCTTACTCAGCTTTATCATTATTTTAATGCCATTTAAAAATAATATTATTAGAAAAAAGCTGTATTCTTAATACGCTCTGAAGTGTTCGAACTAATAGCAATGTTTTTTTTCTTGTTATATAGGGCAAACAAATTTTTTATAACTTTTTTAGAAAAAAAGGAATAATTTTGCCGAACAAAAGTTTTGGCACACACAGGCAACATTGTGATTTATGGTTTAATTATGGGCAACCTTTTGGAAAGCAAATATTTTTTTATATGTATGTATACCATAAACCTTAATTTTACCGTTATATTTTTTACACTGACGTTTTGCTTAAAAAAATTCAAAAAAGTAATTTGTGAATACTAAAATTAGTTCAAAACAAAAAGAAACCACAGAATCTCAGCGAAAAATAATACTACATCTTCATAATCAAGGCAAGTCATACGCTGAAATAGGTGAAATATTGGAACGAAGTCGTTTTACAATTCGCAGTGTTATAAATCGTTTTAAAGGAGAGACAAGCTACAATAGTGCTAATCGAACAGGCCGTCCTAGAGCTTTAACTGATCGTGAGAGCAAGGCAATAGTGCGAAAAATAAAGCAAAACCCCAAAAAAACATCGCCCGAACTTGCCGCTGAAGTTCAAGAGGAATTTGGCAAGAATATTCATCCCATGACTGTTCGCAGAGTCCTACACGAGGCTAATTATACTTCAAGAGTTGCAAGACGTAAACCGCTTGTTTCTTTAATTAATCAAAAGAAGCGATTAGACTATGCGAAAGAATTTAAAAGCAAACCTATTAGTTTTTGGGATGAAGTACGATGGCCGGATTAAAGTTTGGAGAAAGTCCAATACAGCATACGAAAAACAAAATCTTGCTCCTAGAGTTAAATACGGTGGAGGTGGTGTAATGGTGTGGGGCTGTATGTCGTCTGAAGGTGTCGGTGAGTTGGTTTTTATAGAAGGTATTATGGACAAATTCGTTTATTTAAATTTACTCAAAGAAAATGTAAAAAAAAGTGCCGAAAAGTTAAATTTGTCAACATCATTTACATTCCAACATGACAATGACCCCAAACATTCAGCTCATGTCGTGCGTATGTGGTTAGCATTCAATGTTGCACATGTTCTACCGCATCCTCCACAGTCTCCAGATCTCAATCCAATTGAGCATTTGTGGGAGGAGCTTGACAGAAGAGTCAAAAAGCGGTCAGTTTCAAATAAAGTTCAATTGCAGCAAGCGTTAAGGGAAGAGTGGCTGAAAATTGGGAAAGAAACCACAAAAAAGTTAGTGCATTCTATGCCAAGGCGTCTAAACGAGGTTATAAAGCAAAAAGGCTTGCCCACTAAGTATTAAGACTGGTAAAATTTATAAAAATGTTAACTTATTAAGTATAAATGTGTTAATTAAAAATGTGCTACAAATGATGTGCCAATACTTTTGTGCGATAGAATCGTAATGTTTTTATGTTAAAGCCGTTATAAATGAATTAATAAAAAAAATATTGATTTACAACACCTTAAATGAGTTTCTTTACTAGATAACTTAACTGAAAAGACATTTATTTTTTTCTTAAAAACTTTTAAAACGCTATAAACCAGGTAAAAATTAAGAAATGTTTGCTGTGCCAATAATTTTGTGCGGGACTGTATGTCAGCTGTAGTACCTCTTTAAGTGGATGGGCCTTAACGTAAAGTCGCCAAAAATTTCAAAACGATTATCTCGAAAACGGCTCGTTTTATTTTTTTATTTTATCATTTTTGGAATCAGCGGACCAAAATCCTTTAGAATATGTGGTCAAACAGCCCGTTACAAAAAAAAAATGTTAATTTGTAGGCTAGTGTTTATATTACTATGCTATATATATATATATATATATATATATATTACTATGCTATATTTATCTCACTCTACTTCATTAGTTGTAGAAAGAGACAAGGCTAGTAGTCGGTAGTTTCGAACTTCGAACCAGAGATGAATACTCTGAAATCCACTTTGATTCTTGGATTTTAGCTAAAATCTTCAGCAACAATTTCAATGGTGCTAAGGCCGATTAGAGGGTGGATTTCGCCGATTAAAGCGGATAAGGCCGAAATCCAACTAAATCCACTTTATGGAAACAGGCTATTAGCTTACTTCGATCAGTTGTAATTTCTGCGACAAATCCACACAATATCTTGTTTTATTTGTTTATATTGAAACAAAATGTCATATAAAGTCATAAAAGTTTAATACATAAAAAGATTGTGATTGCAGTGCTTCTCAAGTTGACTGTCAGACTTTCTAAAACTTTAAAAATTCTACGATATTTTTTATAATTAAAAATTTGAGTTTCTGCTCAGATTTTATATATGGCCGTTTACACAATCCTTCAATTTCTTTTAAACTAACCTTTAGAAGCGTAACTTGAGATATGGCTCTAATTTGTAATTCTAAAAACTGCAAAATTAGTAGTGATAATATATCTGAGCTTGGTACATGTTGTCGGTTATGTGAGTTGTTTTTTCACATAAAGTGTGTCGGATTGCCAGCGCGTGTTTATGATGCCCTGGATGCAAATAAAGGACTGCGCTTTTATTGTGAGACTTGTAGGTCGAAGGATTTTGACCTAAATTGCTTTCTAAGGAGTGTTCCTGGCGTCAGCCTAAACGAAATTTGATACTTATAAAAAACAATTTGAATCGTTAAAATGTTTAAATGTTACCGACGATGCACTATCAACGAAATCGGTAGTTCCTTCGACAAAACCAAACCAAAAACGGAAGGAAAATTCCGCTAAACCTCAAATTGAAAAACCTTTAATTGAAAGAGATCCTGAGGTAATAAATCTTCTCATTCCAAATCCGGTTGCTCTAACTGATCGAAATACAGTGGATTTACCGATTTGAGATTGGAATCCAATGTAATTGCGACTCCAGCTTTTTTTTGGCAAAGCGGCCACTTCCACCTAGGCCTAATAGGCCCATTGTAAGTGCTCTCATGAAGTTCTGTGAGAACCTCGCTGTTCCGGTCAGCTACTCAGACCTAGCCTCACCGAGTAGGTGGGGTAGTGGTCGGGTGTAAGCCGAACTGGTGCTTTTAATTAGCTTTATGAGGCTAGTCACCGGACGCTCTGCCAACTCTGTCAGCCTCTCGATGTATTCCGCCCCCATACTGCAGAGGCGACGGTATGCAAGGGCTGGGCATTGGCAGAGCAGGTGGTGGATAGTCTCCTCCTCATCCACTTCGTCGCAGCATCTATAGTGATTCACTCTAGTGCCCGGCTTCCACCTGGTCACCATGGCCCCTATGGGGCAATGCCCTGTGATCATTCCTACTATCACTCTAAGTTGGTCTCTGGGCATTGTGAGTATCGTCTTAGAGTTTCTTCGATTGAGCTCTGGCTATAGTGAGCGAGTGATAACGCAGTCCGGCATGGTTTTCCAGGAGTATTTGGTTATGTTTTTCACTATGGTATCTATTGAATTCTTCTGATTAGAGATAGGTGTCTTGACAGAGGAGTCTGCTTCTTCGGCCCCCATTGAGGAACCCGTTTTAGACAGGAGGTCTGCTCGCTCATTGCCTTCGATGTTCGAGTGGCCTGGGACCCAGCAGGTCCTGACGATGTGGGTCCTCATTAGGTCCCTCAGTTTGCCGCTGCATTTCAAGACAATCTCTGATTTTACCTCCGTCGAGCCTAAGGCTTTTGTGGCGGCTTGACTGTCTACGAAGAAATTTATATCTGTGCCAGATATCCTTTCCTCCAGGACATAGTTAGCCGCACGCTTGATCGCGAAGATAATTAAATAAGTATGTATACATTAAATTTTCTACTGAAAACATGAGGCAAAAAAAGGACATTAGGCAAAAAAAGAATACAATTTCTTAAAAAAAGTCGTGTAATGTTGTTTGTCTAATATTTTTCAACTTATAATTTTCTTTTATAGGTTTTTCTTGGATGCGATAAACTTGAATTTTATCCTGCTCTGTAATTCCGGAACAACCAGGGCTATCCACGAAATTCAGCAATGTGCTAGATGCCTCTATCGCTTCTTTTAAAGTGGTTTCTGAAACAATTACATCGTCTTCGTCAGTGTCTTCCAATCCATTGTCTCGCTCAGGTTCATATGAGTTACTGTTTGCCATGCTTATAATTTCTTCATCTGACAAAACAGCAAATTGGGAGGCATTTTCATCACATTTGAGCCATGTGTCTATACCCTCTATGGTAAAGTCATCCGTATTATTGATTATTTGTGCAACATTCTCGAGCGTATTCGATATTTCCATATCTATAACAAAAATCAATGAATTTTTGCATTGAATGCAAGAATATTAAATTTTTTCTTAAAATCTTCTCTATTATTTGACGAGACTAGTTTTTGTACTATAGTTTTACGATAATGGCATTTAAAACTCCATATTACACCCTGATCCATCGGTTGAATCAAGGACGTACAATTCGGTGGAAAATATTTCACAATAACGTTTTTAGCCTTAAAATCGTGAACGTCTGGATGTGCCGGGCAGTTGTCCAATAACAGCAGGATTTTGCTATCATCTGTAAGACCAATATTCTTAAAATGCTCTCTTACCTCTGGCACAAAGTTTTTGTTAAACCATTTGTTTACGCCAAAGCAAACCGCTCGCCAGGGTGCCTCTCCTGATCGTCCGAAGCCGTGTCCTCTCAGAGCGCGGACTTCGGACGCTCAGGAGAGGCAAGCTTAAAGCTTGACTCTTCGGCTCCAGGCTTGGTGGTCGGAGTCGAACCGACACTGCCCTTTTAACCGTGAACCACGCAGAGCGCAGCCAATTCTCTTCAGTGTCAAAACCAGCTAAGCTTTGAAGAACTCCATCATCAAATAGTTTTTTTGAAACATCCAAGAATATCAAACACTTATTTAAGTTTAAAATCAAATAAAGATCGACTTGTGGGTCAACACCATTCTAAAAATGGTTGCGTTACCCAAGCTTTTGAATTGGCCTTATAAATTACGGGAAGCTCGCTTTTTTAGAGCTCTTGGACGAGCACTTTTACCAATAACTAAAGCTTTGCACTTGTGTGTACCAGCAGCATTAGCGCAAACTAAAGTGGTTAGTCTTTCCTTTGACACCTTATGTCCATCTATGAATCTTTCATTATGACAAACCAAACTGCTCGCGGGCAAACACTTCCAAAATGGCCTGTCTCATCCCCAAAAAAAGTTGCTCACCTTTTACAAATTATTCACACTCAGAATGAATTTTTAGTTTTGTGTGGTATATTTCAGCCTTTTGTCGTATCATTAGTCCTGTAATTGGAGTACCTTTAAAACGCTCTTGTCTGAACCATTCGTAAATCTACTATTGGCTCTTCGGCTGTCTTTAAAGTTTTTCGGTTACAAAATCCAACTACCGAATCACTCTCTGCACAAAACTTTAAAAACTTGTCTTTGTTTTTTATAATGTCATAAATGGTCTGTATCCCAACTTCGTATTTTTGAGCTAGCATTTTAACACTCACATTATTTTTTGAATGCTTGTTAATTATTTTAACTTTATCTTCAATATTTAAAACGTTTCTTTGTCTCTTTACCACTGGTAACGATGCCATACTAAATATATTTAAATCTAACCACTCGCACTTCTCCAATTTCAAAATTAAACTAATCACTTGCTTCTGGCTCATCGTATGCAAACAAGGGAATTCCCCGTTTTCATGTTGTATGTATGTATATGTATGTCATATGTATGTATGAATTTGAAGTTAATAAAAAAAAATTCTGCCATCACGGATAATAGAGGTAATCACGGTTAATCGAAGCAAACAATTTCAAAACATTGCAAACAAAAAACAATAGACTGGTCATCACGGTTAATCGGGGTTACGGGTTAACCGGATCACGGATAATCGAGGCCCGACTGTATCTAGATTTATAACATGAATTTATCGTGGACGAGCGTTCATCCCCTCAGGACGGAAAAAAATTCCAATTTGGCATTTTAAAATATCCTCAGCGCATTTGAGGACAAAATTCCACTAAAATCAATACAGTGTACGAACAAATGTACATATTTGATATAATTTTATTTTTATCGAGTTTTAAGAAATTCTACTTAGAGTGTGGATCGATGGAGAAACGCGTCTGTTGTACAAATACTCCACTTACTTGCCCAAAAATTGGTACTATGAAGCTGTTCAGAAGCAAAAAAGAAATGTGGTTAAAAATTGGAGAAGACGTTGGGAAAACTGAGAGCAAGCAGAGCAACGTTACGAAGCTGTCCTGAGGCGGAAAAAGAACCAGGTTGATAACAACAGAACGAGGGCGCAGTGAGATATGCAGTGGATTTTTAAAATGGAATGGGAAAAATTAGTCAACTCGACGATTCCATAGCGCCTGCATTCTATATAGGCAGCCAAAATGTCCTAAGTAAGGTAAATACGAAGTTACTCACTAAAGCCAAAAAAAAAAACGCAGGCCGAATGCATGCTGGACTTCTTAAAGAGGAAGGAAGAAGCAAAAGAAAGGTGACATAAAGAAAAAAATGGGGAAAGCAGATAAATTCCAAAATTTGCTGCTCCAACTGATTCAAACTAAAAAGTAAAGAAACCAAGAGTTTTAATACGTTTTGTAATTTTTTATTCTGAATAAAAATATTGACTTCATAAGTTGACACAAATTTTGTTCTTGATTTCATTTCTTTTAATTTCACCTAATTGTGTTTGTAAGTGCTCTTTCCTTTCTGCGTGAAAATCAGCATAGTTTGAAGGATTTTTTTGAGATTTCCTCTGTGTTCCACGCCTCATTTCTCTGGAGGCAAACATTGTGCAATGCACAACAGCTCAAAACAAACTTTGCCATGGTTTCAACGTCATGAAAATCTAATCTCATCAAATGCCGGAATCGACTTTTCAGCATTCAAAACGCATTTTGGATTTTCACACGAGTTTGGCAGAATTTCAAGTTAAACTGTCTTTCAGATTCCTTCAGACTTCCGTAGTCGCAATATAGTGTCAAAAGGTATTCACGGACCACTGTCCATGGTTCTTCTGGGATTTTTGTTAGCATCTCTCTGACTGGGTGTGATGACGCATTTCGGCAATGCGAAAAACGACCACAAATTTAAGTCGCCAAAATTTTCAATAATGATATTATAAGCTAATATAATGTATATAACACTTTTAATTTAACATTGAATTACAAGATCATATTAACTATAAAGATTTAAGTTTTAAGATATGTTAGATTCCTACATAATTGTCAGTAGTAAAACTTGTATTAATATATACATTGCAGTCACTGTTAAACATATGTGGAAGTAAAGAGTTAATAAGGGCCAATGAGTTAGAGTAAGACGGAACTATGTACGTGGTGGCGAAGAAAATAAGTAACACTACGGAAAGGCAAAGGCTTTGGAAAATATAAAAGAAGGATACGAAACACGAAACGCCAGTTGTTAGTGGACCGTGACACGAGTAGGCTCTGGTTATAAGAGGTGGCTTCTTTGCTTCTAGCCGCTGCATGTGTGGTCCAGTGGATCGCCCATGCCGTTGTTGGTGCCGGGGAAGCTACCCGGTGTCTCTCTGCTGCTCTCGTTGCTGAGGTTCCATCATTACAGTCCAGTGGAAAATGCTGGTCCAGTGAATCGCCATTTTGTTCTCACGGGAGCTCGGTTGTACCCTCTCTGCAGCCGCTCTCGTTGCTGAAGTCCCAACATGGTGGTCCAGTGGATCGTTTTTGAATAGAGCCAATGCGACGAACCTGAGAGTTTAAAATGCTGGTCCAGCAGACTGCCATTTTGTTATATCGGTGGTTGGTTGTACCCTCTCTACATTTCGTCGCTGTCATTTTACCGTTAAGAAACCACCCACCAAATCACCGAGAAATTCCTGTTCGCGGCCACGATGCAAAAGTAATTAAGATTGTATTTTTCTCGCGCAGAATCAACCAAGTAACTAGTACGATTAATTCAAGCTTCGAGAAGAACGTAAGAATAAACACGAACCTGTTAAATACACAGAACAACACACACGAACGTTAGCCCTGACGAATTAGTAGCCACAATCTCTGCCTAGATACCAGAACACTCGTTCTATACACGAGTTTTCATCGCCACAACAACGCCAGTTTTTTTTTCCACTAGAGTTTTTACCAGAGCTTTTTTTGATACATCAGTGTCTACTAGACCGGTCCTTATTTATATGGACAAATTTATTTTCTCGAATATATGTTACGGCAAGCGCTAAAAATATTCGTTTTAGTCTCACAAAGCATAAAAAAAAATTTGACAACGATTGGATAATTTTTAGCCGTGCCCCAAGCACCTTTTTGTTTTTATTATGAGAAATAAGGCAAAAAAAAATATATTTTTTTATTTTATTTGCATTTATTTGAAAAGTAAGAATAAACTGAAATATTTTTATTAATTACATACTCATAGTAACATTAATATTATTTTAATTTAATAGTGAAGTCTTTTTAAAAGTGGGATAATTCATGTTATATTCTTTAACCACTTGAAAAAGGAATTGTTTCTCCTCTTCATTGTGGGTTAATTTGATATTATAATCTGTAATGAATTTGGCGCCTCTTTCAGCTGCATCATTTACTACAGATAAGTTTTTACAAATTTGTGATCCCTGAGCGTAGTCAAATCTTTCATTCCAATCCGACGGATCGACTTGCAAAAATTCTTTTGAAATTTCTAAGCGATCAAAGAACGCGTGTGTATTGGAATTTACAAAATCGCTTAAATCTTTTTGCGCAAATGTGTCGATATTTGTTGGATTAGTTATTATTCGCTTGCATTTTTCTGTATTTGCTTTAACATTAATTGCCTGAACCATTTTTTTTTTAATTGCAACACTTACATTAGGATCGAAGAATGAAAGACCGACTGCTTCTTCCGACAAATACCACAAATGGTTGCTTATTTTTTGTAGCAAAGCAAGAGCTATATCCCTTTCAGGATAAGCTATAATATTTTTAATTAAATTTAGGTCTTGATTTGGTGCTTCAATTGCTTTAGTGCATCCAAACCAGGCTTTTACATAAATACGAACTATAAACAGACAGACACTACGTATACCGTTTAGCTCTTGTTTGGTCATATTGAATTCATTACGAAACAAATACATTTTAAGTGCATAAATAGATTTTGACATCCATCGAGCATGAGAAGTTGCACCAGGTATACGAAAGGTGTTAAAATTCGGCACCGTACCACCAAGAAAACTGACAACTAATTGTAATAATTCTTTGTAGTCGCGTCTGCTATGAGCTTGTTTTAAGTTATCTAGGCAGTAATTTAAAATTGTTCCACGTTCTTCAGCTGTCAATACTGTAATAATGTGTTCATCTTCTAAACAACTCTTATAATTTAATTTGTCAATATTATTCCAGTATTTGCTAAAGCGATTAAAAATTAGCACTTCTGGACCGGCTGTAGTAGCCACTCTAATTTCAAACACTTTACGGATCAACAACTCGTAAATATGGTGTCTGCAGGGAAAATATAATAAATCGCGACCTAGTTTTCCTTCAAGCAGAGCAGCAGCACCGTTTTGTGCTCCTGTATTATGAGCAGTTGTGTCGAAGCAGATAATTTCAACTCGATCAAGCATTTCATATTCTTTTATTGAATTAAACACGGCATCTGATATTTCTTTTCCACTCGAAGATTTTAACTTTGGAATGCCAAGTAGTTTATCGATACCTTGAGATGAGACTATGATTGGCAAGCGATCAACTTTTTCCCTGCCACTAATTTCTGGTAACATTGTACCATCCCAATGCAAAACAAAACTACGTGGAATCTGGAAAAAAAAACTCAAGTTTCTTAATTTATACTCAAAACATAAAAAAAGAAGCATAGGGAAAAACACAAACACATTACAGTACTTACATCAAAGTTTGCATTTCAATAAGTACTTACCAACAGGGCTGCCAGATGCATTTCAAGAAAAACCGGGGAAAAATATTTCAATGTTGGCGGGGGCACGGCTAAAAATTGTCCAATCAAGCTCAAATTTTTTTTGTGTATTTTTAGGATCAAATAAAATGGTTTTAGCGCTTGCCGTCATACGAATTTGAAAAAAAAGAAATAAGGACCGGTCTAGTGTCTACACAACAGAGTTTTGTTGACAATAAATTTTTTTCCAGAGTCACAGAGATACACAGATCTGCTTGTAACAAGTACCATAATTTAAAGCAACTTGTTAGACTTAATCTGATTAGATAATAAGAATTGGATTAAAGAAATAAAAGTGTCAAACAACAACAAACACAGGTCCCGTCTTTTAAATAAATTTCTTGAATATTCGATCCTGGACAAGGTCCACGGACCTCATAAAGAAACACGGCCTCTAGAGGACCGAAACGAAAAAGTTCGTTTCATGGTGCCTGTTGGTTTGCTTTATAGCGTTGGCATGAATTGCATTTTCGGACGCAGCTGCTGATATCTCGAAACATTCCTGGCCAGTAGTAACTGTTGGCCATTCGGTTGATCGTTTTCCTGATGCCCAGATGGACGGCACTGGGACTGTCGTCTTTCGCTTTCAAGACTCTGTTACGCTAGGGTGTGGCCCCGCATAGTTTCTATGTTGCACAATCTTCGTCGTTTCAGCTCCGTGGGAGATGTCGGTAAAGTCGATCATCAATTAGTTGGAAATCTGAAAATTTGCCGGAGTTTTGTTTAACGTCTCTTTCTGGGAGAGTTGCTTCTTCAGTTGTTAGGCGCTGCTGTTGGTCTTGTGGCTTGGTAGTGCGTCTCCTACTACGATATGTTTGGCTTTCCTGTACTGTACTGTAAATTGGTATTGCTGTAATTCGATCATAAGTGTTGCGTAATAACGATGAACTGATACGCCTCGAGGTAAGGGCGCATTTTTCTGATTCGCTTGTAAGTCCCCGCTCATCGGCTCACTTTTCCTTTCTTCAGTAATAATGTTAAAGGTTGCATGATTTTGCCGAATTCTGGTACAAAACGCATGTACCATGACGCGACACACAGGAACCGATGTACATACCTTGCGTACATTGCTGTGGTGGTTGCATTTCTTTACTATGGTCTGTCCAGTCTTGCTTCTGGGTCTGTGTGAATGCCTTCCCCACTGACGACAAGTCCCAGATATTTGATCGTCGTCCGGGAAAATTCGCATATTTCGGGATTGATGCGTAGATTAGTGGCTCGTAACAGACGGAATACTTTTGACAAATTGTTCATGTACTCCTGTATCCTGTCCTCTCCGGTGACAACTACATATGTATATGGTCCAAATATGCGAGGGCAAACAGTTCCAATTCCGGTCCAATCACCTTACCTTATCAAATGCGCGCTGGAAAGTAGCTGGGGTAGAGTGTAGACCGAACGGTATTGCCCGCCATTGAAACAGCGCCCGTCCTGGCACTGTACGACGACCGGAGGTGCGGAATCTTCATAGATTGCAGTGGACGGGCTCTCTGGCATTAACGATTCACCATCCTTGGTGCCTACGTACTAAACCACACCCCCCGTACACCTCTAGCACTCTCCCCCACGGCACTGCCGTTAAGTATTACTTCGTAGAGGCTGGTTAGCAATCATGCTATCTTCGTGTATTTAACTCAGTGCATATTTGCTGCTCTGCTGCCTTCCATATTTCGGATCCGCTCGGTTCTGCGTAGCTCTACTCACACATTGGTTACATATGTGTCTACATTACTCCAGTTCTACATCATCATATGGTCATGGTCATACATTATATTCCACAGGAGAGAGCCGTGCACCGATCCTTGTGGGACCCCTGCTGATATGTAATAGGATTACGCTCCATTTTCAGTCTGAAATACCAGTTTTCTGTTGGATAGATAATTTGTTATTATATCTAGTAGATATTTTGGATCCTGTATTCTTCTAAGTGCGTCCCTTATGTTTAAGCAACTGCCTTTTTATCTATAAGTGATTGTATGCGGTTACTTATAATTCGTTCCAAAACTTTACCGATTGTGTCCAGTACACATATTGGTTGGTATGATGTCGGTTCTTCTAGGGTTTTTTCCCTTTTGGAATCAGCAATAGTCGTTGAACTTTTCAAGGATCCGGAAAAACGCCTTTGCCAATACACTTCTGGATCGTTTGTGCAAATATTTCAGGTCTTCTGAGGATCGCAGCTTTAAGTGCAATATTTGGGACCCCATCCGGTTCAGGCACTGTGCCATCACCGAACTTTTTGTATGCCTCCTCTCCGTTCGTGCCAACAGCACAACCAAACAGGCTCTACTGTCGTCGTCTGTTCGTTCGTGTCAACAGCACAACCGAGTAGACTACTATCGTCGTCTGTCGTAGAGTTCAAAGTCGGCTCACCCGTTGTCTTAAATCCCTAAGCTACTACCACTAGTGATGACTTACCTAGTTGCTGGTCGCCACGGAAGTGATTCGTTGGCCTTTCATGCCTCGAATATAAATAATGTATAATTCATTTACAAGAGTATAAACATTTAAGTACAGAAAAAAATAAATATATATATTTAAGTGAAAGTAAAAAAAAAATAAGTATAAATATTTAATAAAAAGTAAAAACGAAAGAAAGAAGTGAAATACCAAATTTATGTGGGCGGCAAACAAGTTGGCGACTTGCCTCTTCACAATGAAAATAAGGTACGGGTAAAGGTTGCTTGGAACTTGACAAATTTTATGGCGCACCATGCTGCCATGTTTTCAATGTTCCTCTGAAAGAGATTTCCTTCGCTAAAGAAGCTCTCTCAGAGCTTCACACGTCGATCTTCCCCTCAGCTGTTTCGCACACACCCTAATGTGAAAAAGCCCCATATGCCCTGTTAAAGTCTCAGTATTCAAACAAATCGTTATTGTGGCTTGTAGTCCATTCAGCAAAAGAAGGAATGTTTGAATATACTGGGGATCAAAAATTGATCATATGTCCCGATATCCCACTACGAAACAGTCTAATAGGAATTGCGACCCCCTTACGAAGTAAAAATTCATGGGGAGTTGGCACTGAAATCGCCCATGTGGATTATGTTGCTATATGCCTCGGTTAGTTCCACTCTGGATGATAACGCCTAAGAGACGGGTTAAGACTCTGAGGTATATTCTAAAAGACAGATACTCAATATCGGAGGCAGCGGGTGACTATTCACCGACAGACCTCCTCAGATTGTCAGACCACGCCAAGGAAGTAGCCTTGTAGCGTTAATCAAATTTTTCAGTTCTATATTTAAACATTTCCTTCTTTCACATAACGCCTCAGGACACCATCACTCGAAACAAAGCATAGTATAAATTTGAACTAGTTTATGAGATTTGCTGGTGACGGCGTGAGGCACAATCAAAGTTAAGAAACCTACAGTTGAAATTGATTAATTACACAGTGCAACAGTAAGGTTGAGGTTACTGATTACGAAACTGGTACTAGTTTTGCAAGATTGGCTCTGGTTTCTGAGATATTTCAGTTTACCTTTAGGTATTCTTTAGGTACCTTTCGCTAAATGCTTATTTTCATTTATAAATGGCAAGCGAATTGGAAATACGAAAAACTATTGTGAAAGGTTTTAAAAACCAACCACATTGGACATTCCAAAAAATTCCCCGGTAGCTAAAAGTAAGCCGGAAAACTGTGTCGAGAGTATTGAAAAAATTTAAGGAGGACTTGGTCTGCCCGTCACTCGGGCTGACTGGCTGAGAAGGTGGAGTGTTTCGAGTTTTTTGTTCGCAAAGCCAAAAAGGAAGCTGGTCTGAAGACATTCAAAGTGCAAAAAGCTTCAAATACGGAGGCAAAACAAATCCGCCAAATTGTCTAGAGCTCAGGCCAATTGAAAGATACTGGGCTTTGTTCAAAAGAGACATTAAGGCAACAAAGAAAAGGCTAAGGATACTAAAGATTTTCGGGGAAAGAATGGGGTTAAAGGGTTAAAGAATGGGTTTTGTTTTTAAAATCGGAATATTAGTTCGCTCACGCTCTTGGTCGCTCACGCTCTTGATCGATCCCGCTCTTGGTCGGTCGCGCTCTTGCGCTGAAGCTAAGCTGTTTCTGAGCTGATGGTAGGTAGCAAGTAAATAATTTGGTCAATATTTGAATCAAATCAAAGGCCATAAAAAAAACTTTGTCAAATATTTCTTCTTTTTTAACACTCTGAACATGTTTTTATAAGCTCTGGTGAAGAATTAGGGCTAAATTGCCAAATTTCAAAGAATCGCTAAAAAGGGGTAATGGTTTTATTGCTGTTTATTATCTTAGTTTTTCATGTGGCAACTTCAGATATGTAGCTACCGTTTCCACGAATAGGCAGGTACTTAATAATACAACATATGTACATAAGTATATATGTACGTATACTTTACGTATATAACACATACTCTTCATAGACAAGGCATTTTTATCAGCTTGGCTCACAAGATTAAATATGGGCACTCATGCAGTTCTCTAGTCCGTGGATCTTATCTATAGCCAGGGTAGGCTCAGGATGATCCAGGGTCGAATATTAAAAACATTTATTTAAAAAGACGGGACCTCTACTTGTTGTTGTTTAAAACATTTGTTTCTTTAATCCAATTCAAAATGGCGACCCACTGGATAAGCATTTTGAACTTTCAGGTTCGCCGCTTCAGCTCCATTAAAAAACGAATCAACTAAAATAACGTCATTTCATACAAACGTTATAGTAGTTTGAGTACTTAATAGCTAAAGTGAATAATACATTATTTGTACTTAGCTTAACCCTAGAATGCAAAAGCAAAATTTCCAACAAGAATGCATAACGTGAGTCTCTGAGACTATTTTTCTTCGGTATATCTGTGGAAATTACGATTACAGAAGAACGAATATAGGAATATTGTCATGGAATTCGAAAAAAGAATTGGTGCGAATATTATCCTCTTGATATCGAAAATGAAGGCAATGGTATGAACAAATTTATTTTTCCTGTTATATGTTTAGAGATATGTTTAAAAAATATTTAAAACACAATGAATTAATTAATTCGTTCATTTTTAGATACTACAACATTGTGTTCCTTGCATGTTGTTTTATTACATGTAAAACAAGCCAAGGTGCTTATTCTCCCTATTTGGCTAGGACCAAACCGCCACACACCGTTCTCCACACCGTTTCCTTTTTTTATACTTGAAGGTGTCTGGGGATTTTGTCGTTCAGAGGGCGTAATTAACATATTTTATACTATCTTTTATAGTAGTCCGCAGGTTTGGTATAGTAGTCCCCAGGTTTCTTCTTCTCATAAAAGGTAAAACTTCATTAGTTCGGTTACTAAATCTTTGGGGATACATGTAAGATTACCTACTATGATTGCTTTATTGTAAGATATTAATTTAAGTTAGTGGGGTTCAGTAAGTATGTAATTCAAGTATATATTATTCATAATTTAAGTATAATTGAACTGATTACAGCTGATCCACTGGACGTATTAAGAATGACTGACTATGACATCTGATCAAGTAAATGTATTGGGAACGACTGACGATGACAACTGATCAACTGAAGGTATTGAGAGCGACTGAGGATGACAACTGATCAACTGAAGGTATTTTTACGCCAAACATTAGCTCGAAAGGTGTAAATCCAGTTGTTCTGTTTTGAATGTTATTTATTACTCGTTGAACTCTGTCGACGTGTTTAAACCACATTGCCGGCTTTTCTAAAGATAATTTTCCGATGATGTTAATTATCGATCTGTTTATCCTTTCTTACTGTCCGTTGTCACGTGCAACACCTGTGGTGATTAGTAGGTGTAATGTTGAGTTTTCTTCGCAATCGGTGACTTTTCTCACGACCTCTTCTGCTATGTTGTTGGGTGTATCCAAACAAATTTAGCGAATCCATCGACGACCGTAAATATACAGGGTGTTTCGCATAAGAGGGGACCGAAGATCAGGGCGTGTAGGTTGGATCGAGAAACGGAAAAAATCGTATGGGATGGGGGGTCAATTTCCCCCCCTTTAGACGGGAGAGGCCATTTTATAAAAATTCGACTTAACATCGAAAAAAATAATATTAAAAATAATGGTTAGACCTAGATAACTTTTGCTTGCTGATTTTCAAAGCTAAATATCCGCTTCTTAATATCCTTTTTAAATTAGGATCCTATGTAAAACAGTTTTTGAGAAATTTAATGTCAAAGTTAAAATTTGGAAAAAAAATTCCGAAAAAAAGTTTTTGATCGCCATTTTTTTAAAAAATTATGGTATTAAGTATAAAAATTTTTGCGACCAAAAAATTCTCTAATCAATTCTAGAGAGAATGCTTCAAACCGGAAGGATCTATGTTTTGTAGTTTCCGAGGAAAATGGAAATTACGAAGCCTACTTTCCTTTCAAAAACCAATTTTTGGCTACTTGTGTTTTATTACTGGTGCAAAAATATGAAAGAAGACTGCTCTGGGGAAGGAGTTTAGATCGTAATTTTCACTTTTCTCGGAATCTACAAAACATAGAACCTTCCGGTTTGAAGCATTCTCTCTAGAATTGATTAGAGAATTTTATGGTCTGAGAAATTTTAATCCTTAATACCGTAATTGAAAAAAAAAATGGCGATCAAAAACGTTTTTCCGAATTTTTATTCCAAATTTTAAGTTTGGCATTCATTTTCTCAAAAAGTATTTTAAATAGGAACCTAATTTAAAAGGGATATTAAGAAACGGATATTTGGCTTTGAAAATCAGCAAGCAAAAGTTATCTAGGTTTAACCATTATTTTTTTCAATGTTAAGTCGGATTTTTATAAAATGGCCTCTCCCGTCTAAACGGGGGGAAATTGACCACCCTCCCATACGATTTTTTTCTTGACTCGACCCAACCTAGACATCCTAGTCGTCTGTTTCCTCTTATGCGAAGCTCCCTGTATAATATATACAATATATAAATTGTTCTCAATGTTGTAAAATTCAATGTATTTTAAAATGTTGTAAAACGACTACTTAGCGCCTCCAAATTATCGTTCCATTGTTTTATTAAACGTTTAATTTTTTATACTTGTCAGAATTTTTGTGGCTCGGTAGCAATTTTGCCGGTTTCAAGTTCAAGTTTCTGACCTTTTGTTTTTGTTATTTAATATAATAAATATTTTGCAATTAAGGAAAATTTTACTTAATTATATCTTGCAGCATTATTACTTCTGTTAATAGCTTTTAGCTATTATTTAAAGGTGTCTTTTTGCTATTTAAAGTTATTTCTTAACTGTTGGGATTTTGTCTGCATGTCTTCTTATTTCGCTATGTTATGCTGTATTTTTATTTCTTTAATTGTTTAAATAAACATCTTTTATTTTTCAAAATTATCATTTTGTCCTCAACTTTCCTCGACAATGAGCGTGTACTAGAAAGGAGAAATCCCCAAAAATGACACTTATGGCTTTGATTCTCCAAACGATAAGAAGTCTCTAAGCACTCCACCTTCCGTCAACAGATAGGTCTGGCCAGACCTACAATATGCTTTGCATGCTAAGCAAAGCAATATCTCCATAAAAGTAAGAAAAAACATCATATTTGTCTTTAAATTAGATAAAGGTATTGTTTTAACAATTTTGGCATTTATATAAAACTTGGCTGTGTTGTAAACACACAGGATCATTACAAATATGGAAACTAAATCTTGTTTTACGCTGTCTTTTATCGTTCGCCCTACATATAGAGCAAGATTTTTTATTGTTCAATGATGTAATGCCAGTGCTTGTTGTTGGTTGTACAATTTTTTCGCTGAGAGGTATTCCGAAAAATGACTGGTGCATTTTTAACTGGAAAATTTCGAACTATATGCCGATTTCTCAGTATATGTACTTCTTCAATATATAGTAAGCTCCTCTCCGAGAGCTTTCAAAAAATCCGTCGAGCATTCGTTTTTCGTGTGCATTCAGACTGATGTAAAATATTATATATGATGCATGCAGTCAGTGCAGATATGTCCAGCATATTGTAGAAAAGGGCTAGTAGCCACCGTCGCGTTTGCCTTTCTCCTTGATTATGTTTCCGTTCTTGGTCGCGTTCTGTACAGAACTGTTTTGCACAGATAACCATTCGATGAGTCGCAGGCAGCTAGCAGTACTCCAAAATATTCATACAGTTCCTTCTTTGTAACCTCTGTCCACTGCCGAGTAAGTCTTGGATGTTCCTTATTGTATTTTTCCGTTTCCGTTCTAGCTTTAGCATTTGTTTGCCTTACAATGATGTCGACAATTTCAGGCGTACTAAAAGATTTGAAAATATATCCTGGACTCATGCCTCTCATATTACGTGTTGCACTTCCTCCAGTATCACGAATAATATTATGGGCTCGAAATCGTCCAGCCGGTGGTGGTGTTGTTCGCCATTTAGTTCCATCCCGTGCAGTATAAAATTGTCTATCAGCTTCCCTTGCAGGTTGGACTTCAACAGGCTCTTCATACTCACTCTCTTCAACTTCATTGGCGGCACCCAAAGCTATCTCCAGTTCTTCATCAGAAGCATGATCGGCAGTAACATTATCTTCATCAATACTGTTATTTTCTTCATCTTCAAACACCTGTGATACGAGGTATTGAATGCGTTGTTCCCGTTGCTCTTCAGAAATACTAAAATATAAAAAACATATAGAATAAAAAACACACAATGTGTTAAAGTTTTTTTGTTCTTACCGCTTCCAATTGAACTGAGACAATTTTATGCTATTCTTATGTATTTATCTCTATTATTTTTGAAAATGTTCACAATCTAAAGACTTTTTTATGCAATTATCAATTGTTGAATAATATAAATCGTAAACCATCTTTTGCTTTTATATTTTCAATATAAGCTCATGCATTTGCAAAATGATGTTAGATGTCATAATCCTTTCGAACAGGTCACAGACATACAGAATTCTGCAGTGTCCTTATGCAATACTAGGAAATATTCGCGCACAACATTATCACGTAACCCTTTTTCGGTAAAACAGGTGAAAAAGTATTTCTTTTAACAATGTTGTTTTTTATACATTTTTTATTATCGGAAATATCTATCCGAATTCCCTTCATTTTTTACCAGGAAGCCTGATGAGGGGTATTTCTTATATTGACCTCAGCCATCTTCACCGATCCTGATATTATTTTTCACCTTTATGTGAAGGAAAAACCTAAATTCATGCCCACCTAAATAAAAAACAAGTTTTATTGCCATATTTCGCCTGAAGTAATATGTAGGTCTGGCCAGACCTATCTGTTGACGAAAGGTATAAAGTTGAAAAAAAATCTAGAACTCCCGTTCCATTCAATATATTTTCATGATTCTTGAAAATTTAGGCAAATAATTAGTTATTTGACAAAGTCAAGAAGTTTCATAAGGATACCTCTAACCGATTTTTTACAACTGGCTCTCAAAGTTGGAAAAGGTCTGGCCAGACCTATCCGTTGACAGAGGGGTTAAAGATTAAATTTTTAATTTTGGTATTTAATAACCCAAAATTTATCATATTGTTGTTTTACTTTTTATTAATTACACTAGCCTACAAATTAACCTTTTTTCTTTGTAAGGGGCTGTTTGACCACATATTCTAAAGGGTTTTGGACCGCTGATTCCAAAGATGATAAAATTAAAAAAATGAAACGAGCCGTTTTCGAGATAATCGTTTTTGAAATTTTTGGCGACTTTACGTTAAGGCCCATCCGCTTAAAGAGCTACTACAGCTGACATATGTAACCGATTCGATTACAACTAAGATTAAATTAAAGAGGAAGGATGCACGCATATTTTTTGCTAACATTACTTTGAAATTTGAAAAATAGTTTAAAAGCTTTTGCTGAAATCGTAACTTCAAAAGAGGAATTTTTTAAGAAAAAAGACAAAAAACTGCTAGATATCTGTATGTAAAAATATGTTCCCGTCAGTTGTAGTAGCTCTTTAAGTGGATGGGTCTTAACGTAAAGTCGCCAAAAATTTCAAAAACGATTATCTCGAAAACGGCTCGTTTAATTTTTTTCATTTTATCATTTTTGGAATCAGCGGACCAAAATCCTTTAGAATATGTGGTCAAACAGCCCGTTACAAATGTTAATTTGTAGGCTAGTGTAATTAATAAAAAGTAAAACAATAATATGATAAATTTTGGGTTATTAAATACCATTAGGCTTTTTGTCCCTGGCTAAAACTAACCGTTAAGATTGAAAAATTAAAAATTTTTTATTAATTAGTTTTAAATACGAAAATCTAAATAATCATTAAATATTTTAATCAATTTTCTTTTAAAATGAATAAATGTTAATTAAAAATTTAATTGTACTCCCGTTTTTTATGTTTTAAACCCTACACGTGTTGACTGGGGCAACTCCTAGGTGAAGAACCAAGCAACCATTGGTTCCTAACCCTGGTTTATTTCATCCACAGTCATCACTTTTTTCCCTACGTAAAATCTACATACTCTAGAAAACTACTGAGATGGCTGTTTCGTACGTCATTTGTCTCGGTTCGAAAAAAGAAAAAATTGTATACTTAATAGCCTGCCTAACCTACGCAATCATATTATATTATTATAAAGATAAATAATAATAAAAATAGACAAATGAACACTAAGAAAACACAAAAATGAAAAACCAAAAAACAAAATAAAATTAAAAACATTATCACAAAAAGCACAAAACAAACAAAAACCGAAAAAGCAAGCAAAAAATTGTTATAGAGATGTCAATAAAAAGACACTCCCATAACAATTATAAATAGGCCTTTTTGCCTATAAAACTACTTTACAGGCAACGCCCAGAAACGTTTTTCGTCCCTGGCCTGAAGGGGACTCATCAGTGGGCTTTTTATATATTATATATAAGTGCTTACACACACAACCAGTATGTGTGTAATCACCTATGTATATATTCACAAAATTTTTGCCACGAATGGCTAAAAGAAGGAATTAATTATTTTAAATTGCCTCAAGAGGCAACAAACATTAATAAATAATATACTAAATAACAACTATCAATCAATAAATCAATTAACAATTGTTAGATAATAATATTATAATAATATAATATACTATGTATGGGGGAAAAATAAAAACACTTACCATTCCTCAGGAAGACAGCGACCACACGCGACGAGAGTTGAACACATACTGATGTGTTCACCTCAATTGCTACTCCAAATAACAAGAGTGATGCAATTTTCGAATGGGATGGGTCGATGTCAACCCACAAATGGCAAGTCTGTGGGAGGGAGTGAGCAATTAATGGGATAGGGGTGGGATGAAGGAAAGAGGAGGGAGCCTGTTACAAAATGGCTGTCGGCCAGTGTTACTAGCCGACCCGGCACAAGTTACGCTGCCATATAAATTATTTTTAGTGAATATTTTGGTTGTTAAATAAAAAAAATGAAAAGTGCAAATATTTTCGTTCGCCGACTATAAAAAAGCGACTCGAAAAATAAAAAATTTTTGTCGGCTATATTGCTTTCTTATAGCTTTGTTATCGGTCCTTGTATGTAGCTGTTCCCTTGGCTTCAAGTCAAGTAGCCAAACAATTTGCGTATTATTACATTGTTCACTGTAACACGGATAAATATACCAAATTGTTTTATTTACTGATGGTACACCGATATTGTATTTCTTCAACAATCATAAAACACGTAATAGATTTCAAATAAATTCAAATAAATCATACAAAATTTTTTACGTCAAAATGACGAAAAGCTCCTCGTAATTGATTTGAATGTTCTATAAGGCACGCGTAGCGCAGCTGTCAGCAACATAATTAAATTCGTTTTAGTAGAAATACGAATTTTAAACTAAAATCGCGATTAACTAATTGCTTAAAACAATTTTTCAACAATGACACAATTAATATTTAATCACTACACTTAACCATTAACCGCGAAACAGTAAATTTTTATTTACGATTTCTTCAAATTTAATTTAAACCACGGAAAACTTAAAATTTCACAAAACTGAATCGAATTCTACGTCTGACACTTCTCTATCAAAAAAATTTGTAGAAACAAATTGGAATACTATATGTTTCAAACAATACTCCAATATATTTCCTTTCCGCACTCGTACGCAAAAAGTTATAAATGCCGTTTCCATTAATGTTCGTAAAAATTCACTTGCTTTAAAATTTTCAACGAACTTTTGTTTTACGAACTCAATAAATTTCATCAACTTAATTTATCTTAATTTGGATTTCTATTTACGTTAGTTAAATTTACTTTCCATTTTAATTTGCGCTCCTTATTACTTTTAATATCCTTTAATTATACCCCGCACACGAAGTGAGAGGGAATATTCACTTACTGCTCCCGTTTTCCGTTTTAACTGGCATTAAAGGAGGCGTGACAGGTATAGAAAAGTATATATATTATTGATCAACGTGACCTCCTGAGTCGATTTAAACATGTTCGTCCGTCCGTCTGTCTGTCTGTGGAAATCACGATTACAACAGAACGAATAGAGATATCTTCATCAAACTTGACATGAATATTGTCTATCATTAGAAACTCATCGGTATTGAATGGGCAAAATCGGACCATTACCACTCCTACTTTTTATAGTGAATATAAATTCATCCATGCTTATAGCTCAATTTCTCAGCTTGTAGAACGAATTTGCGGTTGAAATTCTGTTCTCGATTACTGGAGCACGGATAGAGATATCTTAACAGCTAACACTGTTTCTGGTTTTTCCCTTTTTTTAGTCAAGGGTGCCTTGCTTTACGCTGGCATAAACATAATATTTATATTTACCTAATCTAGCGATCATTGGCTCAAAAATCCTACCGACTGCGCCAAATGTTATATTTTACCTTTCGCCATTCCTAACCTCCTCAATGTAAAATATCCGTTTGTCCTTTCTTCACCTCGTAGGGTGATGATTTTTATTCCTTGAAAATCTTTGACTGCTATACCGAGTATAATTTACTAAATAGTTCCAATTTAATTCTTCCGCATTAACTTTCTTTCTTTATTTGTTATATTGTCGATGCAAGCTTTAATTTGGATTTGGGAACGTGCTGGTGAAACTTAGCTCCCACAATTATTCTCAACCAAAGTGCTATGGGTGCTAGCTTGACTTTTTACTTAGCTTTTGAACGATGCTTCTAGCTTACCAAGCAAAGTGCTGTGGTTGCATTAATGGATGAACTTTAATTGCATTAATACGAATTTGACTCACTCACTGAGTATTATTACTGAAGTGATAATAAGGCCTTGGGTTATACACATTCAAGTTATCCGGAACTGTATCTTGCGATTACGACATACAACATAGTGAAGAATAAAGAGTTCTTTGCTTAGAAACTACAAATCATTACGAATTTCTCTTTTATTTTTAAGCCGAGTTCCTACACAGGTTATTCGCCTACGTAGCAAATTTTGTGCTATGGAAATAGAGTAAGACCCCGCTTAACGCGAAGTATAAGTTCCATGAAAGTAGAGCGTAATGTAAAACAGTGCTAAACGAGGCTATCTTAACATGTAAATACATAATGGGGTTAGGGAAAGATGGATAGAAAATTGGTTAGGTATTAAATTTAATACTTATGTTTTTTTAATAAAAATAAAACCAAAAATTTATTTCTTACAAAAATAAAAATAATATAAACTAATATACATATATATATATATATATATATATATAATAAAATTCTAAGTCAGTCAGATCAGCGCTAAACCGAAATAGCGCTAAACGAAACAGCGCTAAGCGGTTCTTTGAGGGCATTTACTGGCGAAATGCGCAACGAACTCTAAATGCAACAGTTGTTCATCTAAGTATAGTAGCGTTATCCTAGATATCATTATTGTAGTACAATACACACTGAACTACAAATAATTCCCAAATACATACATATAACGAATGTAGGCGAAATTATTAACTTGAAGCCTAAGCAAGGGAGTGTTTTTGTTAGCAAATCTAAGATATTTTCTTATATTTTCAAATCGATTCAAAGCATTGTGGCTTTGTATAAATGATTTGACATTTTGTCAAGGAATAATTCCCACAATGGCGTATTGCGACTTTTTTCAATACCAGCGAACAAAATCAAGCCCAAAAAGGCATACATTTCATCCCTTTTGATTGTCGTTTTGCTTCTGGATTAGTATTTACTAAGCATAATTTCATCAATCATTTCCGGCATGATAAATTTTTACCATGCATCTTTTACACACCAAAGTGGATTCCTTAGTTTAGGCCTCGGTATAAATCGCTTCTGGAAGAGGAGTAGAACACTACACAAAATTATTTCGACCAATAAATGAACCTTTTGAGATATCCGAAATTGGATCCTTACCCTCTCATATTCTATTTCACCATCTGAAGAGCTTTCTAGAATGTCACTGCATTTCGCAAGTAGTTCTTCAACGTCTGAAATGTCACTGCATACCGTCAGTGGTTCTTCTCAACGTCTGATATATCACTTTCACTGCTGGGGCAATTATTGTCGCCTTCTTCATACCATGCTAACACTCTTTCCTTAAAATCAGGGTCACCGAATTTTACCGATCGCTTTCGACATTTACTTTTAGAAGCAATATTTACAACTAAAAATAATAAGCCGAAATGTTGCCGAATAATTACCGAAATGATACGACAAATTTTTGCATGTGGAAATAATATTACCAATGCAAACTACGATAAATAAACAATATAGTAAACTTTTTGCTCTCATGATTACTACACAATTTATTATTGAAATATCTTCAGAGCATAACCACGCTTCACTAAAAAATTGTCTATAAATAGCTAACTGCAATAAAACGTCGTGGAAAGTAACGGGAGCCTGCGAGACTCACGATATACATTAAACGGTTGCCGATTGAAAATGTTCGTTATTTTGAAAATTTCTTTCATTATATCATAGACTCAACTATACTGATTTACTCTAAAATGTAGTAGAGGATTTCTCAAAATATAAACGTTATAGTCGAATAATAATATAATGTTGTTAGTCAAATATTTTACATTTTATAGCAAGATGAACATGTTAAATGTTAAATAAAAATGTTTTCAATTTGTGAGCGTACTTTGTAGCGCCGAAATGCGTCATCACTGTCCCTACCTACTCCCGGAGGAAATGGCCAACATCGGACCATTACCACACCTACTTTTTATAGTAAATATAAATGAATCCATGCTTATAGCTCAATTTATCAGCTTGTAGAATGAATTTGAGGTTGAAATTTTATTCTAATTAAATAAAACTCGTTTACAGGCGATCGAATAGAGATATTTTCATCAAATTTGGCACGAATATTCTCTGTCATCACAGGATATTTTAGATTGAAAAGGCAAAAATTAGACCATTGCCACGCCTAATTTTTAAGTAAACGTGTGTAGGATATATGAACTTCGGCCATGGATTGCAATGAATTCTTTCACTGCAACATTTTGCCAGCTAACATTGGGTTTATGGAGTTGTCGAAAAATTATTTTCGTTGTTCAAAATGTGCGGCTAGACGTGGCTCCCTCCGTTCTAATACCGTTACGCGTGAAACGGAGGCTTCTCCCGCAGAGCGTAACCCTGATCAGAAACAGAAGCAGGATCAACAACAATCTCTGCATTTATCTAAAGGTAGAATTACATCAAAGGCAGTGCGGCCACTTGGAAAAGACTCACAAAAAGCTGGCGCTGTTGCAATAACACATCTTCAATTTGTGCATTGATGCTTCATTCAACCTTGAAGGTCAAGGGTGTACAATGCAGCTCTCAGCCTGCCTGAGGCTGTATGAATTTAATAAGCTAAAGGGTTTTCCAAAGAAAGAATGGAGCCTAGTTAACGACTTGCTGGGTAAAACCAAAAATCACATCATCATCTCTAAAATAGACACTAAACATAGTTCTATCTCCCCTCCAAAGGCAATAGCTGATGAGTTCAATACATTATTCTCAAATGTTGCGACTGATGTGATTACAGCAAAAAAAAAAATATAAAATTCTAAAAACATATTTTATTCATCTGGTTCACATTGGTTTCTTCTTCGGCACAAGAAATCCAGCGTATACACTGAGAGGTCAGAATTCTGATTTAGTAATAGCTATATCGCATAACTTGCAACTTTACTTTAGATTCTATCTGTCTAGTGCTCCTCGGCTATTTAATTGCTTCGCACCTAATATAAGGAGTCTTTGTGTGTAAGACGGTTGTTAAAGGAGGTGAAATTGTGGCTTATGTTGTTCAATCCTTATGATGTTACTACACTTGTGCGTATTGTGTCTTAGTTCTTTCGTTAGCTAGTGTTCCATATTCTCATGTTAATTTCTCATTTTTGTTTTATTTATTATATTTTTAATTTTGAATTTTTTTAATTTTATTTTTCATATTTTTAATTTTTTCTTTTTCTATATTTCTTATACTTTTTGGGTTTTCATACTTTTTAATTATTTTTATACATTTTCTATTCAATTGTTTTAATCAATCAGCTGCTGCTGGCTTGTACGGGCACGCTGCGAGCTCCGCGGGCGCATGACAAAATGGCGTTCACACAAGAGAACAAATTTGCAGGACAGAGTGACCAGGTTTAAAGTTAAATTCTTAAGATCTTCGCTTGTTAATACAAAATTTGTTTAATTTTGTGCAAACATTTTTTATTTTTTACTGCAGAAAAATATAAATTGTATCAAGATAATGGGGTATTAATATTGAAGCGTTTTCAAAATTACATTAAAAAATATTTGCACACCTTGCAATAGAAATTTACAACTTTTTGGAAAAGTGCATATGGTTACTCTAATTGCAAGCTGATCGAAAAATTACACACAAACACATGAATGTTCTAGATTTTGGTGATAAGAATATGCACTGAGAGAATAAAAAAAGCACTTCAATTATTTCTTGACAAATGTTTGAAACTTAAAAAAAATAATGCCAAAAATCTGTGCAACTTTCATTTATACCTTTTACAAAACAAAAAACGTATATGCGCTATCATTCACGAAAATCCGTCATTTTTTGGAAATAATTATTGGCAAACTGAAAGTAAATGTACTGTTTCAGCATATATAATTTCTCTCAGTGAATCTCTGCATCTCATTGGCTGTTGGTTACATATAAGCAAAAATATATTTATCAGTACCCAGCCGGAATTGTCACATTTACAAAAATTAAAAACAAATGACCTTTGTAATGACAAATAATGCCCAGCTACCTAAGCGTCCTTCTTTTTTATTGCTGTTGTTAGTGTGACGTGTGGCCAACAACACATTTTTTAAATTTAAATTAAAATTGTTTTTTAAATTACATTGGCTCATTATTGAAAGTGTTTTTGAAGTGAATAGAACTGATTTGTATTGTATTTTGGATAATTAATATTAAAAATAAATTTTAAAAAAATTAAACATTAAAATTAAATATTAATTGAAATATACTGCCATTTCTTGTTGGGTGTTCATGTTATAAGCTTGCTGAATTTCATAAATACAGTGGGATACTTTAAAATGAGTACTGCTAAAAATGTGTAAACAATTATTTGGTGATGTTAGTCCACTGTGCAGTCTGAAATTTTCGATAATTGACAGCCTGTGATTGGCTGGGTTTGTATCTGATAGAAAAGTTGTGTGCATAACTATTGTAGCATTTGTCCAAGGGCGTAGATATTAATTCCCTGGTGTAGTACATTGTTGTAGACACTACTGTCGATTCCAGCCGAATCGGACTCGTAGTTTTGTTTTGACCGCGTGTGGAAGCGGGTGTGTCCGCGTATTTTAGAAAAATGGAAAAAGAGCAATATCGGTCGGTGATTCGATTCTTGTGTTTGGAAGGGAAGGTCACCGCATCCAAGCGGTCTTTTATTTCGCAGCGCGATTTCCCTTCCAAAAACAAAAATTGAATCACCGAACGATATTGCTCCTTTTCCATTTTTCTAAAATATAATATTGTACTATATGTCTACAACATTTTACTACACGGTAGTCAATTTCTCTTCCGATCGTGGCGACCATCGGGTGGTAAGTTTCATATGAATGTGCCACGTCTTACTCTTATCCGATGAACTTTATATTTTACAGAAATTATTTCTTTATTCAATGGAACAATTTTAGGGGGCGGCGTAAAAAAATGCTGCAAAAAATGTTCGCCAAGTATAGCTAAGGTCCGCCCAAATGTACGTACACCCATGGCAAAAAAACCGCACTAGTAGAATTTCATTACTCATGCAAAATTGAATAAAAAAAGGAAAGCTACCTGCAAGATTTAATTTTTTTTATTTGATTCCTATTGATTTTTATATTATTTCATCCCTATAGCCTCTACCTGAAAAAATCTTTAAAAAAAAAAAGGGTTGGCCGGAAGCTCGATTTCCGCTCAAAAGGTGGAAAAACCCAGATCTATTTTTTTACCTTTGTTAAGAAAAAGGTAATAAAATAAAGAAGGTTATTTTTTTTTTATTTCTATTATTTTCATTATGTTCAAATATTCTTAGAATTCAAAAATTTTCTGTATACTCTTTTTTTCTTTAAATTTTTTTCAGTATGTCATTGGTCCTCCTTTGGCCTTCACACGGAATGGATTTCGGACACATTTCTTGAATTTTTCGCTGCATAATTACCCACAAATTTTCAATGATATTAAAGTCTGGGCTATTTCCTGGCCAGGACACCGATAATATCCCCAGATTTTCTCTTAATTGTATTATCTATGAATACACAATGACCGTTAGAATGCATTTTTAGGTAAAACCTAAAGGTTTACTTTACAGTGCGAGCTCGGTGGGAAGGTGCACTAGCGTGTTGAAAAAATGTGTTTTCAGCATGGCAGCTCAGCTCCTTGATTGTTGATAACATTTTTATACTTTTCTTCATTCACGGAACCTCCAGCAATAAAATTTGTCCAACTCCATAATATGTTATGCATCCCCATACCAAAACATAAGGTGAATGCTCGACTGTTCGAAGAATGCACTCATCGGAGTATCGTTCCTTCGATCTCATTCGAACTGTGGCTTTTCCATCGGGCCCAATCAAATTTAACTCCGATTTATCAGGAAATATGACATTTCTCCAATCAGAAGCTATCCATTTTTTATGCTCCTTGGCCCATTCTAACCGTTGTTTTTTCATAGCCGCTGTTAAAATCGGCTTTTTGGCTGGTCGGCGAGCTGGAAGACCCATATTCGTTAGGTGTCTGGAGACAGTTCTTCTGCTGATTTGCACTCACAGATTTTCCTGAAGGTCTCTCCTTAGTTCCTTAGCAGTCTGCAACCGATTTCGAAGGCACATACGTTCCAAACGATTCCGCGGTGTAGTGATTCTTGGTCTCCCACTTCCGGTTTTCCTCTGTATCCTTCCGGTTACTTGAATTTTTTTTAAAAAAAGGCGCAGTGTGCTTTCGTTGCACCTAATTATTTCAGAAATTTTTTTACATAACAAATGGAAAAAATTGCTATAACGCAATCTATACGGCAACATTTTTGCCATCTATAACTTAAGTTTTAAAGCTAGCGGTAATTAAAAAATAGTTGGATTGAAATTTTAGTTTTGGTTTTGCATGTACAAATTTTAAATCCGGTTGAGATTCAGCAGAACGCAGCTATTAATAGCAGACCTTGAAACTTTTATGACTTTTAAATATAAAAGTCATACCCATAACTCTTATCGATGACTTTTAAATATAAAAGTCATACCCATAACTCTTATTGAAGACTTTTATTTTTAAAAGTCATTGAAAAAACTTTTTCGATGACTTTTATTTATAAAAGTCTGCAATAAGAGTTATGGGTATGACTTTTATTTTAAAAGTCATCGATAAAAGTTTTTCTGGTGACTTTTTCTGGTGACTTTTTTGAAATAAGAGTTATTTTAAGAGTTATTTTGAAGACTTGTGGAGAAGCATGAATATGTGGTTAGGTTTGGAATAAGCTACTTGAGAGTGAAAATAGTTAGTTTTAGATTAGCGAATAATTAATAAGCAATATTAAGTTTTTAAAATACAGAGCACAATACGTTAATTGCTTTGTAATGACACTATAGTAGGTTTTCGGCAAATGTATGTACATATGCATATGTTTATTTCAGAACATTTTGTTAGTATGTACTTATGTATATAATAAAAGTTTGCATCAAAGATAATTTGGTGGGCTAATATTTATATACTCTAACTGTGTGCCGCTGAGATTTGTTGTTTATTCCTTGATCGCAGTGTGTGTGTATCTAGCATTACCGCGACCGTAGCCCTTATCGGCAGCAGGTACAGTACAGCGGCGACATGCTTTGAAACAACAACAACAACTCATCGATCCCCTGTGAATCACTGTGTTGTTATTGTTGATTGTTTTCGTTAAACGGTTATAAAGAATTAAAGCAGAAGTACAGACCCAATTATTTAGATAGAAAATCTATTATTTGTATCAAAGTCGAGTTAGTCGCATGTCAATTGAAAGTTAGCTAACTCTTAAACGGATGTACCGATTTTGATGCGGTTTTCACCATTCTGCTCGAAATTATGAATTATTCGTATTTTGCATCGTAATTCTGCATCTCAAATGGGATGATATATTTGTTAGACTTTTGGGCCCCTATTTCGTGCAAAGACAAATGAGTCTGAGGTGAGAAATTTTCTTTATTAGCATCCAGCAATTTCCGAAATAATAAATTAGTCACATAATTGCCACTTATCACTTGTGAGCATTTTTTACAAATGTTTTTTTCACTTTTTTGAACAAATAACGCGCGAATAAATTCTTTGCACTATCGACACATTGCGTTTGAAGAATGAACAAGAATTGAAGAAAAGGTTTTCAAAATTATCATAAAACTTGAATGACATCACGAAAGTGCATCAGTCAATCGATTCTCGGAACTGGACAGGACAAATTTGAATGTTTTTTATTGTCCTGCAACGTTCTCTGTATTTTTAATGCTTAAAGGGTTACGGCAAATGGAAATTCCCGCCATTAATTGAATTTTTTTTACAATACAAATAATTAAATGTTTTCTTACAAATACGAATAATTCATAATTTCGAGCAGAATGGTGAAAACCGCATCAAAATCGGTACATCCGTTTAAGAGTTAGCTAACTTTCAATTGACATGCGACTAACTCGACTTTGATACAAATAATAGATTTTCTATCTAAATAATTGGGTCTGTACTTCTGCTTTAATTCTTTATAACCGTTTAACGAAAACAATCAACAATAACAACACAGTGATTCACAGGGGATCGATGAGTTGTTGTTGTTTCAAAGCACGTCGCCGCTGTACTGTACCTGCTGCCGATAAGGGCTACGGTCGCGGTAATGCTAGATACACACACACTGCGATCAAGGAATAAACAACAAATCTCAGCGGCACACAGTTAGAGTATATAAATATTAGCCCACCAAATTATCTTTGATGCAAACTTTTATTATATACATAAGTACATACTAACAAAATGTTCTGAAATAAACGTATGCATATGTACATACATTTGCCGAGAACCTACTATAGTGTCATTACAAAGCAATTAACGTATTGTGCTCTGTATTTTAAAAACTTAATATTGCTTATTAATTATTCTCTAATCTAAAACTATTTTCAAAATAAAAGTTAAAAGTCTAACTTTTATGAGGAATTTCATGGGAATAAGAGTTATTTTCAGGCTCTGATTAATAGCAATTAATTCTGCATGACTAGAATTTGTGCTGTCCGGCAAGATTTCAACATTTTTGTTTCCAAATTTTGTTCAAATCTAAATGAAACTTTAGTGGGAAAACTTTTTGTGTTTGAAATGTATAAGAATGTTACGAAACCCTTTCAACAGTTTTTGTTAAACAAAGTTCAGAAACTGCGGAATCATTTTCCCATATATAATTTAGTTCGATAATCTTTGTTTACTAAGGTGTGTACATCCCTCGGTTAGGCGGAATCGGAATATTGTAAAATAGGAAAAAGAAGTCTACGGAATGGCCGTCAAAATCATCAGATCTAACTCCAAGGGATTTTCATGCGTTATGTGCACAATGTTATAACAACGTCAGGAAAGCAATTAAAGCAATAAATTGAAGAAGAACGAACAGTATAAAATTATAGCAAAACTTGCAATCCGTTGATAGTGCGCTATACGAGGACGCGATATAAATTATGTACATAGTTTACAAACTAGCGATTATATTGAATATTTTTTCTAATGCCAATAATTTAAAAAAAAAAGCTAATATAAATTTTAATTCATTATTTATTCAATCAAATAAAACTGCAATTAGGTACATATTCCAAAGAGGAGTTTTTTGGGGAGTATATGTTCTAATTTTCCATTTATCATTCTCAGAAACTACAAAACAGATCCTTTCTGTTTGAAGCTTTTTCTCTACAATTAATAAGATAATTTCGTGATCGGAAAGAAATTTATAGACTTAAATGTACCAAATTTTCCTCCAAAAGTATACGATTTTTGGAAAAATGTTTGTTCACATGAATGAAAGATATTTAAAAAAACTGTTTAATGTTAATCAGCTTGGCTAGACGTAGTTTCATTTGATGCGGTATCACTCAGTTCGTCGGAGAGAGAAATGGGGAAGAAAGGGAAAAGTCTACACTCTGGTATCAGTTGTAGAGAATTTGTGATACCAACATAGACCCTGCTTCTCTGGGTATCACTTACGCACACAAGTAAGGAGCTGTCAATGTGTCGGCCATAATGAATTCGAACGGTTGCAAACGAAATTGAAAAAAATCTCTTTATCGGAGAAATTTCTTTTATTTGTCCCATTTGCCTTATTTTAATATCAAGTCACGAAAAGTTCAAAAACAATTAAAAAAAAGGGGGAAAAAGATTAGGCGCTTCTCTAATGCTACGTTTACACCGACCCCTAATGAGCACTTCAGCTCTATTTCCCGAATGCGAAGCGAAATTTTAAAAATTTTAATACGATTTGACAAATCAAATTTAATAATGCCTTGAACACAATTGGAAGCACTAAACACTAAACACATTTGTCTCTGTATCTTTTGCTTAAAACACGCACACAATTGGGTCTCGCGGACAAGAAACAAAAGCTGTCATTTCTCACATTTGACATTTCTGCCAATTGTTTACAAATAAAAAGTTCACTTGAGTTCCTGAAGAATTGAAAAATAAACAATTAATTATAAAAGAAAACTGTTCAACAATTCGTTCATTAAGTATAAAATGGATGCAATACAGTGCATTATGAAGATAACATCGATCGTGTGCATAGTGCTTGATGTAATCAATCATTTTAAAAAAAAAGGTGGAAGAAGATGGTGGGTTCGCCCAGTGAACATCCCACGAGATCGGCTTGGGTTCTTCGAAACTTGTACAAGGCAACTGCAAGCCAGGGACGAGGAGCATTTTTTTAAAGCGACACGAATGGACGTCGCAAATTTTAATGCGTTGTTGGAGTTGCTGAGAAATAGGCTGCAGCGTTTCTCAAAAAGAAGGCCCATAGCACCAGAAATTCGCTTATCCCTTACACTTTTGTGAGTCTGAATTGTGATGATTATTGTGTACTTATTTTTGGTTTCATGTATATCTTCATCAACTAAAATTTCAGATTCCTAGCACAAGGTTGCAACGTTCAGGTGTTGGCTTGGTGCCACAAGATAGGAATCTCCACAACACGCAAAATTATATACGAGACCTGCGACGCGATTTGGGATGAGCTGAAAGAAATTTATATGGCAGCCCCCAGTGTAGCAGACTTTCAGACGAATGCGAATATGTTCTACGCAAAAACAGGAATGCCGAACTGCTTAGGAGCAATCGACGGCAAGCATGTTCGTCTTGTTTGCCCGAAGAAAAGTGGTTCATTACACTATAATTACAAAAAGTATTTCAGCATCGTGCTTTTAGGTGCTTGTGATCCCAACTACACATTTATGTATGTAGATGTGGGCGCATTGGGCAGCCAAAGCGATGGAGGAATTTTCGTCCGGAGTAACTTTGGGAGGAAAATTTTAAATGGAACTTTGGAAGTTCCGCCTGATAGTTCCCTGCCAGATGGGACAATTTTACCACACTACTTCGTTGCCGATAATGCCTTCCCTTTGAAAACAAATTTGATGAGACCGTATCCGGGACGAAATCTATCGCAAGATAAACAAACCTTCAATAAAAACTTATCAAAAGCTCGTGTGTATATAGAAAATGCTTTTGGTATTTTGGCAAGCCGATGGAGAGTTCTCCACACAACTATAAACGCCGAGCCCGAAAACGCGGATAAAATTGTGTTAGCAACTGTTCTTCTACACAATTTTTTAATGCTAAAGAGGGACAGTCATTACTTTCGTCCGGAGTTGGTTGATAGAACCGAAGGTGATGCAGACATAGAAGGAGATTGGAGAAGAGATGCGCCTGCGTTGAGTTCCGTTCGTCAGACAACGGCAAATCGCTCAGTAGGTGCTGCTTTTCGGTTAAGAGATATACTGAAAGACTTCATAAGTTCATTTTAATATTTCTTAACATTGTTTATTCAATTATTATTATAAAGAATTCATTTTTTATATTTAAATTATGATTTATTAAATTAAATTATTATTTATTTCAAATTAAATACTTATTTTTAAAAGAACGGAAAAATAAAGCTCAAATATTAAATTAATCAATCACAATTCATTACTATTATATTATTAAAAAAAGATTAGAATAATAAAGGCAATTCTGTGTGCGGTGAAAACGAATTACTAGTAACCACGGCTTAATTCGTCATAAACGAAGTCGCTCACTCTGCGATGAAAACTTTGTAGGGAAACGGCGTCCAAATTAGCGTCTTCAACTACGCCTGCAAGACTCGCAAAAACTTTTTCAGTCGTTGTTTGACTTGACCGACTCAAAAACGAATCGGACACACCTCGTATTGAGTCAGCGGCATTTTGGAGGAACTTTTCTAAGTGCGTATCGATTTTGTTCTGAAATTAATAGTCTATACTAATTAGCAATGCAATTAAAACAGTAACTTACTTTCTTCCCACGAATTGCACTTGAATTACTTGGAGACGGAGTTGAAAGTTGAGGTGTCTCGCACTCAACTTCGACAGGCGAGTTAACTGGGTCTTCCATCTCTCCAACATATCCAATTGTTCTAAAAGAAAGTGTATGTTAAGATTAGGTTTTAGATTTTCTAAAACGAATTGTTTATCATAACCTACCTTCTGCAGCACTGCACTTCGTCGAGGAAGCTAATTGCTTCAGAATACCGCCACTTCCTTTTTAGTGTTGCACCACTTCCCGACGCAACTTGCTCCGTCCGCTTGGCTCTACGATAACACGACCGCAGCCCCATCCACCGTTTTTGGCACGCTTCTCCTATGGTATTATTTTGTTAAGATTTTAAATTTATTAATATCATGTACTAACCGTCTAAACCAACTTTCAATCCTATTTCCGTCCACAATCTTGATTTGTGAGCTATATTCTTGTATAGCTCCGATTGCAAATCATATAGAGCGGGATGCGATCGGACCATTTCAATAATTTTCTCCTCAAGATCCATCCTAAAAGAGTCACCTTAATTATTGCGAAATAATATAATTACTTTCTTATACTTACTTTCCACAAGTACTTTTAATTTGTATTTATAAAATTGTATTCAATATGAATTTATGAAATTGAATTTGATATTTGATTTATAAAAATTTGAAAGATGATTTGAATGTATACAGAAGCAGAAGAAGAGCTTGTGCACAAAAGCTGTCAAAATAGAAATAGAGCTATCTCACGGACATGCGTTTCTTTATCTAAAGACAACTGTTCGTAGCTAACTCATTTTTTTCTTGAATTCCATAAGAGCCTGTGTAAATTTGACAGTTGATTTTGTGTTTAGTGTTTAGTGCTTCCAATTTTGTTCAAGGCATAAATTTGATCGCATTTGAAAGAAATGCGAATGAAATGCAAAGCAAAATAATATTTTGAAACAGCCTGTGGTAGGGAAAAAATAAAATCCTAAAACAAAACAGTGGAAATGGAAGGGAAATAATGTCAATCAGCTGTCAAAACACAATTGTAAAAAAAATCAGGCAAACAAAAAACATAAATTTGGTCTGATGGTCTGTCAAACCAAATGCAAACAAAGCGGTGTAAACACTTTTCAAATGCGTGATTACAAATGCGCATTTGGGGTCGGTGTAAACATAGCATAAGTAACCAATGTTGTTGTTGTTTCTGGCGTACATTACAATTAGGAAAACATTAATTAATGGAAAAAAAATACTAAAAACGTAAAATTTTATTTTTCATATCATAGTGGTATCTCGTAAAGTTTAACAGATATAGGCCTGTAATCTAGAAACATTAAAAGGCTATAATTCCGGAACTACATGAGAGCAATACAAATTATTGTTGTTAGGGTCAGCGGCAGCAACAACAACAACATTGGTTAGGACGAGAAGCGCCTAATTATTATTAATATTTTTAAATAAATTAACTATTTTAATAAAATTTCACAACACAACGATTTCCACTGAACAAGAAAACCAAAGTGAAGCAGGTAATTACCACTCAGCTAAAATTTAAATATGGGATTTTTAAAAATCCTATTTTTCCTTTACGCATTAATCATAATATAAAAAATATGGCAACTACGGCCAACATTTTGATATTCAGTAAATTTCACACATACATTGACATAACATGTTTATGGCTTGTGAAACTAAATGTGATACCACAGTGTTTAGCCATCGCTCGTATTATCATACCAGTAGTGATACCGTATCAAATGACACTGCATCTAGCCAAGCTGAATGAGATCCAGAAGTTTAAATTTCGAGGGGGTCTGACTCATAACAGAGGCGTGGGCAATAACAAATTTTGTTGTAATCAGAAACAAAAACTTCAACAACAAAATTTGGAAGTTTGTCATGACTGTAATCTGTTCCAATTTGTACATATTAACACTAGAACGGCCAGCATTCTGACATACCTACAACGGCCGATGCCGTCAATTTGACGGAAACTTTTTCTACTAGTGACAATTGAAATATATTGAAGCAGAAAAGCAAAACTGACTCAAAAAAATGACTTATTAAAAAGTAATAGAAAAGTTCATTTCTATTATAATTATCTGTGCAATTTATATAAATAGACTTTACACATATTACTTTAGTACACTTGCCGCAAACAGCTCTTCCACATTTGAAACAGATTTCAAAAGTACTTCTCTATCCCAAATTTCGTATCATTATAAGATCTTATTGTTTCCGGAATCTTTTTATTGTCGTTGCCAATATCAACAATAGAATGCATAGTACTTAGTATCATTACACTTTTGGTTGGTTTTCCTTGGTAGGTCAGTGTGGTATCATCATTGGCTTGGGGAACAAAGGAATCATATCTCGGTAATTTAATGTCTTTACAAAGGGCTGATATTTTTCGTCGAGCTTTTCGAATTGTTCCAATATTAGTAGTTTTACCAGCTTTTAATTTATTCGCTAATTTCAATGACGTGAAAAAATTATCGGTTGTTATATTCCGTCCTTTATTCAGGTAAGATTTCAAAAGTCTCATTATAACAATTTCTAGTAACAACTGCGTATTCCCCTGATCGTCTTTTCTCAAGTAAGGAAAACCAGAGCATAGATATTTCGTGTCGACATCTACCAGCAGCCAGAATTTTATACCAAACTTATCTGGCTTATTGGCAATGTATTGAAGAAATGGACATCGAACTTTGGTAGGATATAACTCATATCTGCTCATCACCAGTCAAATATGCACCAGAAACGTAAAAAATTTCACATTTGTTTATAAATCTATTCCAAATTTCAGAGGCTAGAGCAATTTTATCTGTATGCAGTCGTGCAGACCTTAACGATCTCAAATCAAACCGAATAAATCTTTTCATTTCCTTAAATCTACTTCTATTCATTGTTTCTTTGAATACATTTGGTCCCCAAACTTTCGACCACAGCAAATCTAAATAAATAGAACACCTGTGTTTGTTTGTCTTGAAGTCAACGTGGTTGATACTTCATCCAATTCTTCTTCATCCGAAGACGAAGTGAAATTTTCCCCTGGCATGAACTTTGGATCGTCACTAAGGCTGTCAGTTTCCCCAATATCATCATCGCTTTCTTCACCCGATAACTGTTCAGATAAATGGCAAATTGCAGCTAATTCTTCAGCTATTTCCAAATCGGTTAACTTTTTCGACCACTCATATCAGAGATTTACACTCCCTAAACTTATCAACAAAAAATGCTCACGCCATAAACAACTTGAAAAATATTCCGTTATTTTCTATTTTTCTATGCAGAAATTTATTAAAATGTCGGCAATAGTTGCTCTGCTGCAAGGAAGTAATACCGTCAAATTGACGGTTATGGCCGTTTACGGTATAACGTAAAATATCTTGAGTCCGGATAAGAGAAAAACAATAATTTTAAAGAAATAGGTGGACTACTAAACGTTAGGGAAAGTAGCGAAAGAACAATTTCTTAACATTAATGTGAAGGAAAATATTTACATTTTACTTCACTTTGGCGTCAATTTGACGTCTTTGGCCGTTCTAGTGTTAAAATATTCATAAATATTTTTTCCGAAATCCTTTCCAAAATTTTAATCTTGGCATTCAATTTCTTAAAACTTCAACTTAAATTTTCTTAAAAACTCTTTGACAATTTAAAATGTTAGTTACGGATCGGATATTAAGCTTTCAAAAACAGTAAGCAGAAATTATATATGTATTGTCGTTATTTTTGAGAATTTTTCCAATTTGAAGCTGTTGATTGGTAAAGTTTTTAAATAAGCAATGCTATGTTAATCCCATATGTTATTCTACCAAAATCGCTTTATAGTATGATGCACTTATCAGCTCACACGGAACTGGAGATCTACGTATCGAAGTTTTTCCAATTTACCCTTAGGCGTACATTTTGCGTCTCTTCAAATGTATCTAAAATATATGTATTTTTTAAGAGTCCTATATATATTAAAAAAAATTAATAAGACATGTCCATATAGAGAGTTGCAGTTTACCCATTTGAAGATCATAACCCACCTACAATAGAATTAATACAGAAGTTCTGTTACGACGTTGATTGTTGGCTTAAATCAAATTCTTTGAATGTTGCAGCAATTCATTGCAAAGCTGGGAAGGGACGGACAGGTAATTGAGAAATCATTACTAATATTATGATTTTAATTACTTCTAGTTATAGAATGATATAGCATGTATCTACCAACTATGTAAATTATGTATTGGATATAAGGTTGTTTATTAGTAAAAACCACTTTAAGTTGGTTTTTATTTATTTATTCTTTTGTGGATTTCCACTAAGATGGGAAGTCCTTGTTAAATGTTATTAACACACTGAATACTATTACAATATTAACCCTATTCTTCAATATCTTTCCTTTATACAGGGGGTTTCGCATAAGAGGGGACAAAAGACTAGGGCATGTAGGTTGGGTCGTGACAAGAAAAAAATCGTATGGGTGGAGGGGGGTAAATTTCCCCCCGTTTAGACGGTAGGGGCTATTTTATACAAATCCGACGGAAAAAATAATATTAAAAAATAATGGTTAGATCTAGATATTTTTTGTTCACTGATTTCTTAAAACTTGACGTAGGAAACTAATATAAGAAGGATATTAAGAAGCGAATATTTGGGTTTGAAAATCAGCAAGCAAAAGTTATCTAGGTTTAACAATTTTATTTCAATATTAATTTTTTCGATGTTAAGTCGGATTTTTATAAAATGGCCCCTCCCGTCTAAACGGGGGGAAATTGACCCCCCCCATACGATTTTTTTCTTGTTATACCCTACACCTTAAGGTAAGGGTAAGAAATAGAGACGATAGGTATAGAAAAGTATATATATTCTTGATCAGCGTGAGCTCCTGAGTCGATTTAGCCATGTCCGTCCGTCTGTCTGTCTGTCTTTTGAAATCACGATCACAGGAGAATCGGTAAAGATATCGCAATGAAATTTTGCTGATATATTGTTTCTTGTGGTGTGCAGGTTGGTATTGAAAATGGGCCACGACCACGCCTATTTTTTATTAAAAATGTGATATCAGCGTTAGTTTTTGAGTTATGACAAAATTTCATTCCTGAGTATAGAGTAGCATTATCCGTTAATATGCCAGATATGGGCGTTATCCGCCCACTTTTAGGTTACACAGGTTGTTTGTGTTGAACGGCTGATGAATGGCTGTGTTGTTGATTGTATGTTGTTTATTAAGTTCACTGTTTAATGTAAAGTGTTTTTAACTGATGTGAATATGAATGTTGGTTTGATGTCTCGGCGGTGGACGTCTTTTGTGTGCGCTGGTTGCTGCCAAAGTGAAAAGCGAAGGGCGTCGCTGGCGAGCGTCGGCCAAAACACAAACAATTTTACATTAAACGATAACTTTTTTGCTTTCGTGTCGTTTATCAACTTCTTTCCTGGAAACTACTGATCTATTATACAACGCCTAGCCGATAAAATCTGCAAAGCATGTGAAAATACCAACATCAAACGTTTTTTGTGTTTTGTGTATTTCACTCGATCTCTGTTATGCTCCGTTGTCAAACAAATGAAAAATTTCGAAAAGCACAAAACAAAACTCGTGAAAAACGTAAATTGCGTTTTCGTTAAGGCTATAAGTATCGATTATAAAGATCGTAGTTAAAGTTAATTGCTGGAATGGGTAATATGGTAATTGCTATGTATAGAATGTCATTTGCTTAGATTTCTGATGGTTAAGATTCAAGTAATTAACTTCGCACCATCTATTGAAGTTGTCCAAGTCAAATGTTGTCCTGACTCGTGTCAGCAGCATTTTTATAAGCAAGGAATAACTATTCCTATTATATTAACATCATCAGGATACATCAATATATTTGCATATCGTACGATTGTCAAAACAGCATTTATAAAAATTAGGAATAGTATTGGAACGAGATGACTTACTTGAAGACGCCGAAACAGACAACAAATTTGCATGATTTTGCGTTCTGAAGTATATAAGCTCGGTACGGTTTTCAAGATAAGAGGAAAACCATTTCACTAGCAGAGGTGGAAATTCAGATGGCGGAAGCTTATGGATAAGGAGACTATGGTTAACTTTGTCAAGTGCTTTACTGAATTCTGAATAGATAATATCGGCTTGCATTCCAAAACCAAAGTTTTTAATTGCTTCAGACGTAAATTCCAAGAGATTAATAACCGTAGATCGTCCAGCATCCTTTCAGCTTGATAGTTCATCGGTTATAATTCTTTCTTTGGCTTTGTAACGCACTAATTTTGGCTATAGCTTTGCAGTTGATTATAGATGAATACCAGATATGAACAACGGGATGATATATGATTTCCTGCATTGAAATTTCCTGTGGGAAATTTACGGACGCCGTAAAGAATAGTTGAAGATTAAAGTTAGATGGTGCTCAAGCTCATGGGTACAGTATTTAAGTATGCAAGAAAGAATATTAACATAAAATCATATTATCATTACCACTATTATATAAGCATTTTACAGCCTTCAAGCTCGTAGGAATTAATAATGTACTATCAGTGAAATCGACACTAGAAGATGATTACATAGACTTAAAGTAGTCTGCAAAAGGATTGCAAGGATAATTATCACATTATCAGTCCTAATATCTTAAAGTCTCATGAAGGCAGGGTATAAACCGCATTTACTTTTGTAGGTAAAGAAGTTAAAAAAAATAATTTGCATTTGATTTTAATCCAGGTTTCACTTTGTGTATTATAATCCTTGTATGACACCTTACATAGTTCTTAGTAGTAGTTCTCTTCTCTTTCGAAAAGCTTGGATAAAACCCCGTCGTCCATACTCCCGGTTCGCAGATTTGGTCTACACATGCCTAGTGTACACCAGGGAGAGTACTAGGAGAATGGATCACCGCTAAACAGGTATGGTATACACGTGTATGCTGATTGTTAGAAGCTAAAAGACGGTGTAGGTGGTGTGGTTTTCCCTGAGATCGGTGGTATCGCAGAAAAATTTCGTTTAACTAACTAGTGTTTTTCATGCGGAGGTAATGGCCATCCGGGAGGCACTGTAATGGCTAAAGGAAAATATGATATCTGGCACTGATATCTGTATCTTTACTGACAGCCATCTGAGTTGACTGAATTGAGTGCTGAGATGTGCATTCTGTTAAATGTGCATTGATTTAACACAAAACTTGATAAGTATGATGATATGATGAATTGAAAAATGATGCAAATAAACTTACGGTTAGTTGTTTGGAACGCAAATAGTTTTAACAACCATATTGAACAAGTCAAAACAGATGTTTACTTAAAACTATATCGATGTAATGTTAGTAGCAGACACCCATTTACTAGTAAAAACTTACTTTACAATAAATGGCTATGATATAATTTGTGTAATATTTAAGTCTTATTTCAAATGTCAACATCTAGAAAAAGTGACTGAAAAGTCACTTGAAAGTTGCACAAGCTGTGCAAATTACTTGCGAAGCAATTGCTTTACGAGCTCAGTTTACTTTCCTCCTCCGGTTCACTTAAAATTAAATTAATATAAACATTTCTTTAGAAGATTTGGGACGGGATTTATTTGTGGAGGCGTCTTTAACCGTAAGCATTCTTGATGGGCTCTAGGCTTAGCAATATAAAAGGGATGAATCACGGAAAGCAACTATTCGGAAGCCAACGTATTGGCCAAATGATGGTTGTAAAATTCCTGATCTTCTCGATCTTGTTATATACATAAACGGGTGTGTCTAATTATATACAGTAAGACTTCGCTTAACGTGGGGGATACGTTCGATCAAAGTAGAGCGTAATGCAAAACAGCGCTAAACGAGGCTATCTTAATATGCAAATACATAATGGGGTTAGGGGAACATTTATAGAAAAATGGTTAGGTGTTAAATGTAATAATTATGTTTTTTTAATAAAAATAAAACCAAACATTTATTTCTTACAAAAATAAAAACAATATAAACGAATATACTTATGAAAACAAATAAAATACTAAGGGCCAGTTTTTCAGGGCTCGGTTATCGTCGTTTCTCAGTTAACCTTCGTTTAAACGACACATTGTGTTTTTCAGTGCTCGTTTAAACGGAGGTTAACCGGCCAATATTGCTTAGTTAAACTCAGGTTAAACTCCGGTAAATTTATCTTTTTAATAGATAAAGAAACAGCTGTTTCTTTGACGTACAGAATTGTAAATTGTTTATAAACAGATTACGAAAAAGTGAATTCGTGTGCTTTAATTTTTCCATTTCCATACATTTCTGTTACACAAAAAATGAGTTCCATATCCAGTGATGAAAGTGATGCTGAAATTTACGACATAATTGCTACTATCTCCATTTCAAGACGACTCAGAACCTTCAGAAGTCGACCAAACCATTTTGACATGTTTGGTGATAGGGACTTCTACGAAAGGTTTCGACTAACGAAGACAACAGCTCGGAACGTCTTGGACATGATTGCGCCATACATTAAAAATAGAACTAGTTGGTGAGTTGATAATTTTCTATAATTAGTACGACTGCGACAACCCATTCATTGCAGGAACCATGCATTAACAGAGGAGCAGATGTTTTTGATAACGTTGCGAGTTTATGCAACCGGTGGTATGCTTCGCACAGTTGGGGATGTATATGGAGTCTCGATTTCAAGCATGTCGAAATATATGCACATTGTTTCGCATTACATAGCAATGTTGAGACCTCGCTTCATAAACTTTTCATCCAGTTTTGGTGAAAAACGTGAAACAAAGCGGGATTTTTACAACATCGCTAAGTTTCCCAATGTAATCAATAAAATTGCACGCAAGTGAAAATCATTTCTCCAGGTAACGCGAATATACAAAGCCAAATTTCGGCAAACCCTTCTTAACAAATTTATATATTATTTATAAATAGGTGGGAACAACGCTGAGCTGTACAGAAACAGGAAAGGTTTCTTTTCCATAAATGTACAGACTATGTGTGATGCAAATTTGAGGATCACAAACATTGTAGCTCGATTGCCAGGATCGGCGCATGACTCAAATATTTTTAGGAACTCTCAAATACACGCCCGGCTTGAAAGTGGAGAATTTAATGACTGCTTCATCTTCGCCGATAAGGGTTATCCAAACAAGAAATATTTAATGCCTCCATTGCGAGAGGTAAATACTCCGGAAGAAAATCTGTACAATGAGTCCCAAATACGAACGCGATGCTACGTCGAGAGAAGCTACGGAGTGTGGAAAAGGCGTTTTCCGATTCTATCATTGGGAATCCGTTTGAAATTCGAAAAAGTCCAAGCAATCATTGTAGCAACAGCAGTTCTACATAATATTTGCTGTATGAATAATGAAGAAGTGCAGGCTGTGGATTCTGTTTTGGCGGTGCCTCCAAATAGAAACCGAGAAATTGGGAGCGCGAATAATTCCCAGCGACGCGTGCTTATTAACTCGTATTTTAAAAATTTGCTACGAAGTTAGATGTTTAAATAAAAATTTTTATTATACCAAAAATTTCTTATATTCTATATTATTTATTATAAAATCATTTTTTCAACAATACAATCAATTTTTTAACAACAGAAATATACTTTTTGTTAGTGTGTGTGGAAATACACAAGAAAAAGTTGGAGTGCAAACGCACGGACAGGGCGAGCATTGAAGAAAAAGAAGCCACTTGGAAAACAGTGGAAAAGGAATTCAATGCAAATTCTACAGGTATTTAAATATAAACTGAATATATATGAAAATACCTTCCACAACATTGTCATCGTCGTATGTTGATGGCAAGCCGAGGAATTCCTCCGTTTGTCCGATTCCTATAACCACGGAATCGACCTCTGTCACAGCCGAAGTTGACGCTTTGCCATCACCAGTGGCAAACATATTTTGCCTGTCGGTGGCCAAGTTCTTTTTTGCAATTTTTTTACGTTGTCGTATTTCGTCCTCAGCGATTTCATACACCTGTAGGGTCCTACAAACTAAGTTAATTTTAAATATTTCATTTTATGTTTATATTTAAATACCTGTAGAATTTGCATTGAATTCCTTTTCCACTATTTTCCAAGTGGCTTCTTTTTCTTCAATGCTCGCCCTGTCCGTGCGTTTGCACTGCAACTTTTCCTTGTGTATTTCCACATACTCTAACAGAAAGTTTATTTCTGCTGATGACAAATTTATATTTCGCTTAATCGTGGTCATATTTTATTGTTTATTGAATTTTTATTCTTATTTTGCTTATTTGCACCAGAACAGCTGTTCTCTTTGTAAAAATTAAAATATTGACAAGTGCTGCCAAAAAAGGTTTAGGTATACGCTAAATATTCATTGAATTTAGATAAATTCTGTATGAAATATAGATAAGATACGTTTAACATAGATAAGTTAAACTCGCACTGTAAAACTCAAATCTCAGTTAACTTTTGTTTGGCGTTTAACTAATCTCCGTTTAAGCACGAGCACTGAAAAACTGGGCCTAAGTCAGTCAAATCAGCGCTAAACCGAAACAGCGCTAAACGAAACAGCGTTAAACGAAACAGCGTTAAACGAAACAGCGTTAAGCGGGGTCTTACTATACTAAGAATTGAGAATGTTTATGCCCTAAACTGGCATCATTCACCTATCTTAATATATTTACTTCTAACGTAATAATAGTAAGTGCGTGAAGTTAAATTCGTAAATCCGACGATAACTTAGCAAAGATCTGAACCCAAAACGCGAATACTAATTCGTATTTTGTACCCATTCCAAAGTAATGGCTTCAATTGTAGCGCTCTTTTGTTCAACGAAATATATATTTTGAGCAACAAATATACATATTTCAAGGGAATAATATACATATATACTTCAAAGATTACGTCGACTTTTGAAAAAATTTTAAAATTTGTGGAAGTGAGGTGTCTTCGACGGTGACATCGAATCGATATCCGATATCGAACCTTATATTCCACTTGGCCAAGTTATGTTTTTCGTTGAAAATTTTTCGCTGAAAAATCATCAGACTAGGGCGTGTAGGATGGGTCGAGACAAGAAAAAAATCGTATGGGAGGGGGGGTCAATTTCCCCCCGTTTAGGCGGGAGGGGACATTTTATAAAAATCCGACTTAACACCAAAAAAAAAAATAATATTAAAAAATAATGGTTAGACCTAGATAACTTTTGCTTGCTGATTTTCAAAGCGAAATATCCGCTTCTTAATATCCTTTTTAAATTAGGTTCCTATGTCAAACAGTTTTTGAGAAATTTAATGACAAAGTTAAAATTTGGAAAAGAAATTCCGAAAAAAATTTTTGGTCGCAATTTTTTTTTTAAATCACGGTATTAAGTATAAAAATTTCCGACCATAAAATTCCAATCAATTCTAGAGAGAATGCTTCAAACCGGAAGGATTTATGACTTGTAGTTTTTGAGAAAATTGAAAATTACGAAGCATACTTTCCTTTCAAATACCAATTTTTGGCTACTTGTGTTTTATTACTGGTGCAAAAATATGGAAAAGGAAGGAGTTTAGTTCGTAATTTCCACTTTTCTCGAAAACCACAAAACATAGATCCTTCCGGTTTGAAGCATTCTGTCTAGAATTGATTAGAGAATTTTATGGTCGGAAAACTTTTTAGTATATATAAGTATATAATATAAGTATATTATATACTTATTGCCTTGAAATATGTATATTTGTTGCTCAAAATATACAGGGTGTTTCGCATAAGGGTGTTCAAAAGACTAGGGCGTGTAGTATGGGTCGAGTATAAGAAAAAAGTAGTATAAGAAAAAAGTCGTGTGGGAGGGGGGGTCAATTTCCCCCCGTTTAGGCGGGAGGGGACATTTTATAAAAATCCGACTTAACACCGAAAAAAATAATATTAAAAAATAATGGTTAGACCTAGATAACTTTTGCTTGCTGATGTTCAAAGCGAAATATCTATATATACCGCTTCTTAATATCCTTTTTAAATTAGGTTCCTATGTCAAACAGTTTTTGAGAAATTTAATGACAAAGTTAAGATTTGGAAAAAAAATTCCGAAAAAAATTTTTGGTCGCAATTTTTTTTAAAAATCACGGTATTAAGTATAAAAATTTTTCCGACCATGATGATACTGATGATACTGCAAAATTTTGCTGAATTTTGCTTTTGATGATACTGCGTCAGTGAGTCTCCTATATTCAAAAATTTAAATATAGGAGATTCAAAGAATTTAGAACATAACATCTACAAAGCCAGCTTAATATGTTCTTATGAAAACTAAAGTTCATTTGGATAAATCACTTCATGCTACGTTTTCATTGAGACGTGCATATTGTCCTGTGGTCTCATTAAACAATACCGAAATGCCACAGAGTGATCATGTTTAATACTTAGATATTCACCTTGACCATCGTCTTACTTGGGAAAATCATATCAAGTCTTGTAATCACTTCTACATACAAAAACGAAACGTATGTGTTGGTTACTTGGAAGCATATCTTAACTAAGCTTAGAAAATAAAGTAAGACTAGTGTAGTCTGGGCCCCCGCTACCATTAACAGCCAATTTTGTCTAATTGGTACTCTATAGTGTGAACAACTTGAGCTTCAGTGGCGTGAACTAAAATTTGTTGATTCATACTTTCAAAATACGACGTAAATACGTAGTATCTATAAGATAACTGTAAAATAATAATGGTAACCGCATGCTGTCGTCTCGTATTTAGGTCGTAAGTCTGCATTTTTTGTGGCAACAGTGTTTGAGAAACTGCGAATTTATTCCGAGTTTTTAGTTATTATTTAAAGAAATGTCCTTAAGAAAACCAAAATTATTATATCTAAATGAAAAAGGTGAAATAATTAAAAAAATTGCCGAAGGAGAAAGCACATCCAGTTTAGCTAGGCAGTATGGCGTAGCTAAATCAACAATTTCGGGAATAAAAAAAGGATATCATCTTTAATGTTATTTCGAACCGCCAAATAAGCTCTAAGAACAGAAGAACTTTAAAAACGGCGAGAATTCTCATATGGAACGCGCATTGTACAACTGGTTCTTAAAACAACGTGATAAAGGTTTACCTGTTAGTGGTCATATGCTGAAGGAGAAAGCAAAGCAACTTTTTGGGCGGAAACAATTACTACAACAGATTATTCCGGAATAATAATCTTTAAACGCTTCCTCGACTAGGCTGTACAGAAATCTGTAAGAAATATAAAAAACCAAACTAGTATTAAGGATTTTTTCTGTAAAACGTTTTCTTTTTAAGTTTATGAATAAACAACTGAGCATTTTACAATGAAACAATTATGAGCATGCTGAAATTATTCATTAAAAATTATTCGTTAACGTGAACAACTTGGATCGCGTGTACCACGTTTGCAATAATTAGTTCACCCCACCCAGACTACACTGTAAATGTTTATTAAAATCTATCTGGACTTAGAGAATTCAGTTCTGGGGTACTACCAGTAATTTCAACATAGAGATACTACAGCGTTACCAATCAAAGACATTAAAAATGATTCTTAAAGCTCCGTGATTTGTTACGAATGAGATATACAACTACATTTTATTATAGATAAAATAGTAATCTACATTGAAAGATACCTTCGCAGTAACCACCCTAACGTCGCAGTAAGCACCCTAACATTTAGGCAATTTCTTTACTAGATTACACTTTTGAAACCAAAAGGGCATAAATCTAGTCCATTAGTCCCGATCTTGGTTAATTTTTAATCAGATATATAGAATTGCGAGAATATCCGAATGGTGAAAAAAAAACTCTGCTTGCCATTAATGTGGGCGTGAGGAAGTGTCGAAATTTAAAATCGTGATACGTATACAGGGTGTTTCGCATAAGAGGCGACAAAAGAATAGAACGTGTAGGTTGGGTCAACAAAAGAAAAAAATCGTATGGGAGGGGGGTCAATTTCCCCCTTTTAGACGGAAGGAGCCATTTTATAAAAATCCGACTTCACGCCGAAAAAAACAATATTAAAAGATAATGGTTAGACCTAGATAACTTTTGCTTGCTGATTTTCGAAGTCAAATGAGGTTCCTATGTAAATAAAAATTCGGAAAAAAGTTTTTGATCGCCATTTTTTTAAAAAATTACGGTATTAAGTATAAAAATTTTTTGCATACTTTCCTTTCAAAATCACAATGGATCCTAGTGGTCTAAGTGTGTCCTTAGGGACAGCTAAACCTACCTTCCTTTCAAAACCAATTTTTTGGCTACTTGTGTTTTATTACTGGTGCAAAAATATGAAAGAAGACTGCTCTGGAGAAGGTGGTCGTAATTTTCACTTTTCTCGGAAACTACAAAGCATAGATCCTTAGGGTTTGAACCCGTTCTCTCTAGAATTGATTAGAGAAATTTAGGTCGCAAAAATTTTTATACTTAATACCGTAACTTTTACGGCTTTGAAAATCAGCAAGCAAAACTTATCTAGGTCTAACCATTATTTTTTAATATTATTTTTTTCGATGTTAACTCGGATTTTTATAAAATGTCCCCTCCCGCCTAAACGGGGGGAAATTGACCCCCCTCCCAAACGATTATTTCTTGTCTCGACCAAACCTATACCTTTTAGTCATTTGTCCCCTCTTATGCGAAACACCCTGTATATTCCAAACTACTGCGTGCACCCTAGCGTAATGGATATCAAAAGAAAGGTAATGTCATTTGCTTTTAAACTTGTTTTGTATATAAATATTTTTAATAATTGGTCCCTATAAGTAACGAATGCAGATTATGTAAAAAAGGTAGTCACCAAAAACGATGTTTTTTAAAAAATACTTGAATAAATATATACCTTTGAAATAAAATTGCCATTCTTTTGATACCTATAACGCTAGTATACACGCAGAAGTCTTGCATACATATATACGTATCACGATTTTAGATTTCAACACGCACTCATGACCACATTAATCGCGAGCAGAGTTGTTTTTTTCACCATTCGGTTTTTCTCAGAACTCCGAATTCCTGGAAGAAAACGGGGAAAAAATCGGAGCTAAAGTAGATTTTTTCCATGTACAGTAGACGCTTACAAATTAGAGCTGTCAGTAATTCGAACGTCCAGAAATTAGAATCAGCGTTTGCAATACATTAAACGCTCTGAAATTCGAATTTAAAATTCTAATTTCTGAGCGTTTTTTTTTATATTCATATTTTTAATTTAAAAAAATACATTTAATGTATTGGACTGAATTGTTACGTTTTGTTTTCTTGTTTTTATCAAATAAAATTGAATTAAAAAAAATTTAAAAGTGTTTTATTTTACTTTTTGGAAGTAAACGTTTGGAAGAAAAAACGTCCAGAAATTAGAACAATTCAGAAATTAGAATTGCCTCAAAAACAAAGCGGTTCTAATTTGCGAGCGTCTACTGTACATATACATATGTAGTATAATATTTATAGTGTACGAGTCTGTAAAAACGATCGCGAAAAGTTCGGCCAAAAATTCGCGCACAAGCAACGATGTGTGAGCAGGGGCGTTATTATGGTGCAAAAGCCAATTTTTGTTCTTCCACGGATGTAAATCCGGGCGTTTCTGCCGGATCGCTTCGCACAAAATGCGCATAACTTGCAGGTAATATTCCCTATTGACCGTTCTACCCTGTGGCAAGAACTCACAATGCACCGATCCCCTCCAATCGAAGAAAACTGTAAGCAAAACCTTCACATTCGACCGAACTTGGCACAAGGGGAAGCAGCAAATTTGGGTCGTCGCGGACAGAGTTCAGTAGCTCCTTAGCAATGTTAATGTTTTTTTTTTGACGTACACAATTTTCACTTTTCTCGGAAACTACAAAACATATATCCTTCCGGTTTGAAGCATTCTCTCTAGAATTGATTAGAGAACTTTAAGGTCGAAAAAAAACTATATTTAATACCGTAATTTTAAAAAAAAATTGCCACCGAAAATTTTTTTTCGAAATTTTGATATTAATTTTCTCAAAAACTGTTTGACAATGGAACCTAATTTAAAAAGGATATTAAGAAGATATTTGGCTTTAAAAATCAGTAAGCAAAAGATATATGGGTCAAACCATTATTTTTTAATATTTTTTTTTCGATGTTAAGTCGAAAAAAAACCCTCCCTCCCGTCTAACGGGTCTAAACGGAACGTCTAAACGGAGGAAAATTGACCCCCTCCCATACGATTTTTTTCTTGTCTCGACCCAACCTACACGTCCTAGTCTTCTGTCCCCTCTTATGCGAAACACCCTGTATATGTATGTATGTATGTAAATGTATGTGATCAGATTTGCTTATTGTCTTATGACACGAAAGCTTGCAAATAATAGTAAATAAGAAAAAAAATATGTTAAAACAAGCTATGTATGTAATGAAGGAAATTATTATTTATTCTTATCACGATAAACGGTAACGGTAAAAATATATTATACTTGCATTTAGAAATTAGTACATACTATAAAAATGACAAAATGGAGATTGTACAATATTTTCTTATTTATTATGTGTTTCTTATCGTTCAATACAGAATAAACATATTAATTTGAATGGTAAACAAATGTTTTTAGGAACAATGATTTGCTGTTATTTATTATATAGTGGCCTCCATATAAGTGCGGAAGATGCTTTGGCTTGTTACGACGAAAAACGCACGAAAGATCGAAAGGGTGTAACTATACCGTCACAGAGGAGATATGTTCAGTATTTCGCGAAACTAATACAGTCCGGCTTACAGTATGAAAAGAAAACATTGCAGGTATTGTATTTTATTAAGGAATTGTTTACCGAACCTTTTGCTTACCTTTATCTTTTGTTGTTTTCAGTTTTGTGAAATTCGCTTTGCAGATGGTGATATACTTCATAGTCATGGAATGGTTAATTGCTCCATATCTGTACTGCAAGATACTTCCTACGCCAAAATCCAGGTTATACCTATTCCTTAATATATTTAATATTGAACTATTCATATTCTTAATTTCTTACAGACTTTGCAAACATTTACTATAGACTTTCGAAAGAATTTGATTTTAGAAATAAATAATCCCTGTCTATCTGTTACTGGTGATATTAAAGTAGAACTAACGCACAAAACCTCACGAAAGAAATTTTTTCATTTTTGGTTTAATACGTATTTTGTTTGTGATACCGCTGGTAAGTATTTGTTATTTTTTATAAATTTAATTAATTTTAAATAATCAAATCAAATTCTTATAATAAAATAAATTAATTCAATTAATTTTTTTGTTCGTTAAAATTGGAATTCAAGTTAAAGTTTATACATGAATATACTATTACACTTTGCAGATATTGAGGAAGATGGAAATTATCAAAAATTGGTTTACACTCTTTACAAAAATGAAATTGATGCGGTACATAAAGACAAAGATCACAAAAGTTTTTCGGAAGATTTTAAGGTGAATTAATCAATTTCTAATTTCCATAGAAAGTTTTTATAAAAATTAAGAAAAAAATGATAACAAATTGTATCTTATCTTTTTTATCTTATTATACGAGCAAGCCATTCTAGGTGGCAAAGCAATCACCCGATTTCATAAGGCTTCGAATTTTTGTAAAAAACGGGTGTGCTTATTTCAACCTTTAAATTATTTCAGGCATTGATTTTTAAATCATTTAAGGGGGAGGACTTTCAATGGCCCAGAAGCGTTGATTTTGCTTATTAACGTAACCGCATAGGTAGAAATGTGCTTCATGGTTCATGGTGATTTTCGATAAAAAGTCTTCTTTTTCGCTGTTTATGTTGAATATGGCAGTACTTTACTCGCGATGACGATCTGAAGGCAACAGGATTTTTCTGAAATCCACGTGCTAGGTTTGCCAATAAATAACAACATTAGAAAAAAGCACCGGCAATTGCTTCGGCTCCCAATTACATATTATAATATTAAGAGAACGTAGTCAAGCTTGCCTTGCTGTATGCTGTTCGTATCGTGGAAAAGCTCTTGATTAAATAAGAAACTAGTTGGAATCTGCTGAGTTATACTAATATAAACTTTACTAAAAAAAGATTAAAAATATAGAAAACCGAGAAATTTGGCTACAGTGGATATAAGACGTGCAAAATTAATCTTTTACAGATCCAATTCTGCTCTCTCGCAAAATCCTCTCTGGATGAACTAAATTCGGAAAGCTCAGAACTTAAGGTTGACAACTTTGTAAAGAAAACAATAACGATTTGGCAGTTCGGCCAATCAAATGTTCGTAATGTAATATCGGCCTAACATAACAAATCCAAGCATTCCGGGTGATTAGTATCCTTTCTGGTAAAAATTATAGAAATGCTAATGGTGGAGCAATTGTCTAACTCTATGAGTGATAGAAATATGCTATCACCCTTTCAGTTGGGTTTAAGACTCGTCTGTGCATGGATTTTTCCAAAGTAAATAAATACACTCATAGATTGAGTGTACATTAGAATTTTTCAACATCTGCAGTACAAATGGTCCACATTTACCACACTGATAGATCTCAAAGTGTTCAAGTCGGCAGTTGTTTTTCAAGTTTTAAGGAGATAGGGAGTGGAGCTCCCGAAGGTTCTCTTCTGAGTACAGTTCTATTCTCCCTATTCATTAATGATATTGGGTCTGGGAAAAAGTTCGTTCAATTGCAAATAACTCTGGCAACACTGACCTCAGCAATACTACTGAACGCTTATTGGAAAGATGACACTTCTATCGTAACTGTCAGTGTTTAAACAATGAATTGGTGCAGTGACTGGAAAGTTGCTCACGTTTGGAAATATTGTGAACAGAGATTACGCCACGCAATTGAAAAAAGGCCAGAATTGTCTAATAGGAAGGGTGTTGTCTTCCATCATTACAACGCTCGACCACACATTTCTTTGATGGCACGCCAAAAATTGCGAGAGCTGAAAGTTTTGATGCATCCACCATATAGGCCAGACATAGCATGCTCAGACTACCACTTGTTCCGATCTCTGCAAAGATCTCTGAATAGAATTGAGCTTCTTTCAAAAGAAGCCTGTGAAAACCATTTGATTCAGTTTTTCAACCAGAAACAACAGAAATTCAAGTGGTTTCAAAAGATCCCTGTGAAAACCATATAATTCAGTTCTCCAACCAGAAACCACAGAAGTTCTTCACCGATGTTATCATGGCTCTACATGAAAAATAGCGAAACGGTTACATAATAATGGAGAATCTTTGGTTTCAATAAATTAATTATCAGACTATAAGAAAACCAGTTAAATTTTACTTAAAAACGCCACGAACTTCTTGCCAGACCCAATATTTCAACTGCAACTGTACAGTATTTTAAGATTTCAAAATTCATGGAAAATAATTGCTCTTTAATGTGTTTCATATTTGCTAATATAACTAATATAATAAAATTCTTTAAAATATCGTTTTCCTTACTTTATAGGTGCAGGTGGTTTTCCAGCTTCTAAATTCTATTGAAACAAATACTAGCATAACTAGCATAAATGCAATAAAACCAAAGGATAAAAAAATGCACCATAATTTATCACAGCCCTCCAATGAAAACAAATTTAAAGCATTGATGCCTCAAGTTAGCAGCAGTGCTGATGTAAATAATATTTGTGATCATAAGTCTTCTTCATCTACATCTGCCAGTTGTCTAAACAAAAATATGGTACAATTTGTTGTAAATGAACTTGCAACGGAAAGTTCAGTTGACGGGTTCAAAAGCTCCTACGCAGTTAATAACATTATCATACACAACTGTTTATCAGCAAACATAAAAACAAATATAATTTGTTCTTCCCCCCATTACAATAAACTAGATCAATCGTTACCTCCATCCATATTAGCTTCATCACCTGTTGAGAATACTCAGTTGCTATACAAACATAATCAATTAAATTCTGGTCAAACGATTTTGAATGAGCGAGGAAGTATAAAAAAATATCCACGGCCAAATTATTTACAGTATCGAAGCAGAACCCAACGTACGAAAGATAGCTTAACTAGACACACAAGTAACGCCTCCAACAAGAGTCATCATTTATTTTCGGCATCCAGAGATGATAAAGACAAATATTGGGAATTCGGTGAGTTTTCCCAAAAACCACATACCGCATTAAATTTGCCTTATAATTTTAATATAAACACAAATTTTAGTTTAGATTTAAGCGAAACTCCTAGACGTTTTGAAAATAAAGTTTGTGGTAATAAGAACAGAACCGATCATATATATTCGATGTCAATCTTTAAAAAGCCTAGTAGCTCAAACATCGATACCATACAGTGTATGCTATTAACTGATCTGGAGGATGACCAGAGGGTTGAAACTATTTTAGTATCGGAACAACATATTTTCCAAAAGCAATTGTCAAATATTCTTCCTATTGAAATCAATGGAAATCATTTTTCTAGAATAAATTTTTTTGGTGGTTGTAAAGAATCGTTGTTTCCTTTCAACCTTAAAATTTGCAATATTGGTAGTAGTGCTTTGGTCACACCTTCAAAGCAAATATTAGCATATAATATTTATATGAACAATATAAAGCTCTGGCAAAAATTTGAACGTTTTAATAAGTACGCACGAATCGATGCAGCTAATTCCTGCAATTATTTCATGTTGAAGAGAACAGCCACGGAATGGAATATTAGATATTGGAATGGAAGTTTAGATATTGACAATAAAAAATTATCCGTTTCGATATTTCCCTCATTTATGTATTTTCCTGAGTTCTGTTATTCACCACCTTTACAGGTTGCTCGGCAGTTGAAGTCATCAAGTTTTAGATATATAGGAAATTGTAATGGGTCACACAAAGATAAAGAGTCTAATGAAGTTAAAAAATACACTTGAATTCACAACACAATTCTACATCTGGCATTTCAAATGTCGATAGTTGTGGTTTCCATTTTTATATGTACATATATTTAGTAAGCAATTGTGTTTAAGTAATTTGCCTTGTAAGAATTTTTCATGGACTTCAAAAACTTCATTAAACTCAAGGCTTCGGAATTTAGAGATGCAGGTCAAATCACTGGTTTAAATGTTGGTGTATCAGTTTCTGATGATTTTACGGAGGTTGACAGAAGGCAAGATAGGCTTTACTAATTATTCACTACTTTAGTAGCTTTTAAAGTTATTTGTCCCCTAGGCTTCTGTATAAATATTCTACAGAAAAAAATCAACAAGCATTTGTGTTAATTCAGTTTTAGAAGCTGCAAATAAACACGAAATTACATTTCCTTTTCTGTTTTATAAAATGGAAAATTTATTAAATCATTTGCAATCTATGAGAAGTTCATATAAGCGATCGGAAAGAAATGCAGATTAAAAATCTAAGAATATATTCTTATATTCGCTCATTACTTCAGCAATTGATTTTGGCAACTAGTTGAAATTTGTAGACGAGAATTCCGAAATATACTCTGAGAATAGACATCACCAATGGTGAAGTGCAGGAAATTGTGCCTGCGAAAAGTAGTTTCGAGAAACCTTCACTTCTAAAAATTATTAGTTATCCGTTCAAATTTCGAAAAATAACTTTCGAAAAAAAGCATAGGAATAGGAAATCATAGGAATAGTAAATTAGTTTATATATTATATAAACAGGGCAAGTGTAGATTGACTTATATTAGATTTGTTACTTTTTAAAACAATATATTAGCACAGAATAAATAGTATACAGAAGTCGCATCTCGGCCTTTGATGCTTTTTCGCTTTATGGTGCGGTCGGAACAATTGAGGGGAGATCAAATAACGAGAGAGCAAACGTGTACAAAGAGAAGCAACGAGAGAGCAAGCATAAAACGTTTATGTGTGCGTACATCTGTTTTGCTAGACTGCGTCGTGAATTAACGTGGTGTTGACAAAATTTTGTTTCAAGCTTTTGATTTCTGTATTTTGGTTTTCTTCCCTTGAAAGTTTTATATTTTACATTGCATAGCTATGTACAGTATTAACAGGAGTTACTGGTTAATTGTAGTGCTCTAGTAAAAAATTACTAGAGAAAAATTAAATATTGCCGGCACTTTGAATCAAAAGCGGCAGTATTTCATTTTGAAAGAAAGAAAATTTCATTTTTACTGTCATTATACACAAAATAGGGTATTTCGAAAGTATCTCCCAATTCCTGTTAGAGGACATTTGGTACAAGTTACAAGTTACAACTTTAACTATGATGCCAAAACTGTTCAAAAATGTTAAATTTCGTAAAATTATCTTTTTTAGTATATTGGCAGAAAGTCCATTTTTGGAAACAAAATAATTAAATGTAAGCGCCCAGTTGGAAAACATTGATTGGTTTGTCCCTTCAACCGCATTTTTCTCAAACCCATCCACTAAATCTAGTTTGGAATTGTATCGCAATTCCCTTCTAATCGCCATTTCATCCATGAGCAGAATCATATGATTCTTTTCGTACTGGTTCAAATCCCAAGCACTTCTTTTTTATTAACTCCAACTTCCTACGGGCGGAAGAGCTGAGGGGAAGATCAAAAAACATGTGAAGCTTCGAGAGAGCTTGTTTTGCGAAAGAAATCTCTTTCTGAGGTACAGTGAGAAGATGGAAGCACGGGCGGCGCACCAATAAAAAAAAGGAAAAATAACCATAAACATTAATGGGAATGATATTGTAGTTAATATTGATCAACAAATCAGACATTTTGTTTCGCCTAAATTATTTTCAAAAAACAAAAAGTGATTCTCCCATTCCTTATTAAATATTTTTCACAGTGCATACATAAAAAAGCGAAGTACAATGTTGCTTGCTTGAAATTTGTACATCGACTGACTGCTCTTTATAGGAACGATCGCTAATGCCGGTGTGAAAAAACGACGAGTGCTGTCGTGTATATGTGAATAGCCGAGAGAAAAACGATTGCACGATTACTCTCTGTTCAATAAGGTGCCAATATTGGAACCCTAGAACAAAATTTGCTTTGTATGAGATGCAACTTCTGTATACTATTTATTCTGTGATATTAGTCAAATGCATCATTTGCCCGATATTGATTGAATTTTGTTATTATTATGGAATATTTTTCCACATGCCATTTTTAATTATTTATCTTTTTGGTTTCAGATAAATATTAAAATTCTACTATGTATTTATATACTTTTACGTGTATACTTTTAATTTAACTTAGACTATGTAAAGATCTTAGTTTTTGTATTGTCAAACCTTATTTAATAATATAATATTTAACAAAAAATAGTTTGTAATGTACATATAGCGGCAATTTTCTCTACGTTGTAAATACTGTGTGGTCGGAAATGCGCCCTGTCTAAAACGTTTTACCGAAAAATTAATGTTAGGCTTACAAATAAATTTACATTGCAAACTTTTGATTAATAATTGACAATGAATAAGTAATGAAATAATTCCAAATGGTTTTAGGACTAACATTTGATAAATGTGTAGTAAGAGTTCAACTTTAACGTTATAAAATATATCGCGCATACACAAGATCACAATTCGTATATCTCACATCGAAAATTTAATACTAATATTTAATGTTCTGATTATTTTTCAGTACTTTTTTAAAGTAAAGTTTATATAACTTAAAAAATTACAACTAATTTTTACTGGATTCTTTTATTAACCGAATGTATTTATATCATTTCGATTTAATTATTAAGGTTTCTATACTTATGAAAGTTATATTAATTGAACTTAACTACCAACCAATCAAATACAGATAACAGGAGTTTATTTGAACTTTATATCGCATTATATACATGAGCATCACTCCTAAGTTTTATATTGTATGCTTCTATTTTGTGTGATACAAGGATAAGTTTGGAAATGCAATAATAATAATAAGAGATTAAATAAGTTATTCTTGCATAAAAGTAGTTGTTGTATATCTTTATTTTTAAAAGATATAACAATTATATTCCTTTTATAAAACTTTTAATGAAATAAAGAAATAAAATATAACCAAGTATGTTGTATACAGATAGAAATCTGATAACCTAAAAACTTCGTAATAAAATTTGTACAGTCTAAATAAAATAATGTTTTTTTATACTTTCAATATGCCAATTTTAAGATTAAGATATATATAAATCGTATGAGAACTATAGTTTCATTAAAAACATATTTAATGAAAGTAGTATTTTATGGCCTACAAGCGATGGCGAAATTTATTCTTTCATTTGTAACGCGCAGAAGATGGCAGCTCTAACCGTGGAAATCCCTATTGAGAGCAAACGACGTTGCTACAAGGTTTCAATTTAGAGCTGCGAACTAAATATCCAGTTCATTAAAATAACTACGAGGGAAAGTTCGGTAAAATTGAAATCTGGTCTAACTTCATTACATAATCTTTCATACATAGATTAATATTAATCGCGTTTTTTAGTGAACTGTACAGGCCTCCATACGAAATTGTCTTTCAATTTCATTTTGTGACGTTTTTCGAAATCCGTGAAGTTGGCTATATTCAAAAAAGGAAATTTAAAATTTCCCCTTAACCAAGATAGAGACCTGGGTAAGTATCAGTTGTATGCCGCAGATCTATACAGTTCATTAAAAAACGCAGCTTATGTATCCGGAACTGGCAACACTAAAAATTACAGCAGACATCTCGTAAAATGCGAGAATTTAAACGCTATTTTTGCTGGTTACAGTGACTTAAAGGTTTCATCTGAAAATAAAATTTGGAATTTAGAAATGAAGAAAACCGGTTGAAAGAAGTAAGAAATGAAATCGGTTGTGCCAAAAAAACGTCGATGCTGTGTGCGAACTTTTGCAAGATCGAGTTTGACGAATCTCTAGACAATTATCTTAATATTACAAATATCTTGCATAATTTGACAATCGCTCAAAAAAGGCTCGTGTAAGTTGATGCAAACAAGAGCTAAAAAATACAATCGATGATTTTCGACTCCAGATTGGTATGTTAAGAAAGCATGTTTCGAGACACCTCAATCGTAGTGATCAGAAAATTGGTTAAAATGTATTCAAAAGTGTAACGATCATCACGGCGAATATTTTATAAAATCAATGAAATCATATACATACCATAATAAATATTTGCTTGTTCCGTAAATACCCATCCTAATTTTACACTTAAACTGAGCGTACCTATTTAGTCATGGCAGGAAGCTATGACGAACAAATGCAAATTCTAAATAAATAAATATTAAATATTCCACAAAAATATTTCCTATTTCACCACAAATGGATGTGATCCGAACACATTTATATTATTTTATTAGGCTATTAAGGGTTAAATGTGCAAAAAGACCTAAACTGATAGAAATCTCATGGGTTAATTTAACTAAAATAAGCAGTTAAATTACTGCTAGTACAAATATTATTGGTACCTAACTGTTGTAATAGTTAAATTTACCATGGGAAAATTATTAAGCGCAATTTTACAAAAAGTAACCTGAAAAAAAATACTAAAATAATCCAAAAAATAGTTCAAAACTAATTTTGAAGTATTTTTTTCTTTAGAAAACGTTTCTTAGAAAACGGCATCCGACAACCACAATGAACTGTAAATTTAACCCATCAACATTACAATTTCAGCTGATAAAATCTGGTAAAAACCGATTTACTTGTGAGTACATATTGGCAGGTATAAATCAGACTAGACAGGTATAAATCAGAGTGCTGCCAACCTAAAAACAAAAAGATTTGCTCGAATCGCTGCAGCCGCGCAATTGAAATTCAAAATTCGAGATACGTTTTGAGCAGAACTTGTATGTATACAGGGTGTTTCGCATAAGAGGGGACAGAAGATCAGGGCGTGTAGGTTGGGTCCAGACAAGAAAAAAATCGTACGGTAGGGGGGTCAATTTCCCCCCGTTTAGACGGGAGGGGCCATTTTATAAAAAACCCGACTTAACATCGGAAAAAAAAATATTAAAAAATAATGGTTTATCCGCTTCCAAATATCCGCTTCTAAATATCCTTTTTAAATTAGGCTCCTATGTCAAACAGTTTTTGAGAAAATAAGTGTCAAAGCTAAAATTTGGAAAAAAAATTCCAGAAAAAAAATTTTTGGTCGCCATTTTTTTTAAAAATTACGGTATTAAGTATAAATTTTTTTCCGATCATAAAATTCTCTAATCAATTCTAGACAGAATGCTTCAAACCGGAAGGATCTTTAAGGAAAATTCAAACAATTTTAAATTAAGTTTAAATTAACTTGAATTGGATTCCATTAAAAGATTTGTTGTGATGTATGCGAATCGTTAAGAAAAAAACCATTTTAATATTTCTTGCTTAATTTATTCATCGTTTCTGACACAAGATGGTGGACTGTCATTTTTATTTTAAGGGTTGTTATAATTGAGTAAAAATGTATTTAAGATAGAAAGTAGTAATAACAAAAAAAGGTAATTAAGCTCCAAACATCTCGCCCACCTTGAAAGCACTGCTTTCAAATATCTAAAAAAAGTGGACAAAGTTTCGCGGTCGTTTAAAGGTTCCCGTGGACGTTATCAAGGTTGCTACTCTAACTAGTCCATCTGCACCAGGATGTAACTTGATAATTTTGCCAATGAGTCAATATGATGGAGATAGATTGTCTTCTTTTACAAGCACAATGTCATTGATACTAATATTCTGCAACTTATGTTTCCATTTAGGTCGTTGTTGCAATTGAACTAAATATTCAACGGACCATTTTCTCCAAAATTGTCGTACCAACCGTTGCAGGTATTGCCAGCGAGTTAAGTAGTTCTCCTTAAGATGACCGACATCTTCATCTAGAACCGATGTCATAGGATGCATTATGAGAAAATGTGCTGGAGTTAAGGGATCTGTATCGCCTTCAAATTTAGTGCAAATAGGTCTTGAATTTAGGCAGCCTTCAATGCGACATAGCACTGTTAGCAGTTCTTCGTACGTCGTTGATGTATTAGTAAGAACGCGTCTGAGATGGTATTTGATTGATTTAATGCCAGCCTCGCAAATGCCGCCAAAATGAGGCCCTGCTGGAGGTGAGAAATGCCATTGGATTTGTTGATCTGTCAACTCTCTCAAGATCGTTTCTTGGGTTGATTGTGACTGTAGAAAGGTGTATAAATCATGGAGATATTGGTTGGCGCCAACAAAATTAGTTCCGTTGTCGGAATATATGTGGGCTGGTCTTCCCCGACGGGCGACAAAAAGACGCAATGATGCAATAAATGCTGCGGTTGTCAGCTCTGTTACCAGTTCAATGTGAATAGCGTTGGTGACCATGCATATAAATAGTGCAATCCAGCATTTATACTTTTTCGAACCTCTGCCCTTCCAGGAACGTACTTGTATTGGCCCGCCAAAATCAGTTGCAGTGTTGAGGAATGCTGAACCGGGTTCCAAACAATGTTTCGGCAGGTTGCCCATTTGCTGTTCGTATGGTTTTCCTCTGTGTCGCATGCAGCGTATGCACTTATAGATGCATTGCTTGATTATAAGTGGTGCAGATATCTCAGACTCAACGTGTACTGTAATAATCGTTTTCCAGCATGTAAATGTTTAAGGTGATTATATTGAACAATGAGCTTTGTCAGCTGATGTTGCTTTTTGAGTAGCATGGGATGTTGCTGATCATATGGGACCGTTGCATTCATTAATCTACCACCTGCCCTAATCAACCCCTTTGTCATCTATAAATAAAGCAAGTGGCGTCAGTTTATGGTTTAGTGAAAGTTGCTTACCAGCTAATAAAACGTTGATCTCTTCTTTATACGTTTCTTGTTGTGCCTTTCGTATTAAGGTGTCATGTGCATTTCGTAATTTAGCTGTAGTCAAGCATCCGGTGGTGCTGCATGTGTTACTCTTACAATTGCTTTTAAAACGCAAAATCAAAGCGGTCACTCTGAGCAATTTTGTTAGATCAGAATATAGGTTGACTATGTCGCAGTCAACTGTTGATGAGTACCTCCTTTCGCTCCTCCATGTCGATGTCATCGGGAACTTGTGGGCAGGTCTCAACGTTCACCGTTGCTTGTTGTAACGCTGTCGGACCGTGCCAAAACAGATCGTTGTTAATCAAATTGGCAGGCCACATACCCCTAGTAGCCAGATCTGCAGGATTATTCTGCGATGAAACATGTCGCCATTGTTGTCCTGGAATTTCGCTGATTATTTGAGAAGTTCGATTTGCGATGAATGACTTCCATCTGCGTGGATGATCTGATATCCATGCAAGTACCACAGTGGAATCAGTCCATCTAAAAGATTTGGCCTTTTGGATACATAATGCCCTTCTAACCTTGGCCACCAGTTTAACCATCAGGTGAGCTGCGCACAGCTCAAGTCGTGGCAGAGTTGTTTGTTTAACTGGTGAGACTCGCGTTTTTGCTGCAATTAAGTTTGTTTGAACTTCTCCATTTTCACGTCGTACGCGCAAGTAGATTGTTGTTGAGTATACTAACTCCAATGCATCAGAGAACCCGTGCAATTCAGCAGTGTTCTCATCAGCGTATTGTAGCCAGCTCGGAATTTTTAGCCTTGAAATATCTCTGACATTTCCTCGGTATTTACTCCATTGCTCGTATAGTTTTGGTGGGAGCGACTCATCCCAACTGATGCCTTTTAGCCACAGTTTCTGCATGAAGATTTTCATGTGCACCACTACTGGTGCAATCCACCCCATCGGATCGTAAACCCTGGCAATGTCCGATAGTACTTCTCGTTTCGTGATCTGACTCTGGTGGCTATTGGTGGTAATGAAACACTGTATTTGAATTCATCGCTGTCTGTGTCCCAAAGCAAACCTAAAGTGTTCACTGTCGCTGACTGGTTGATAATTGTATCTGCTGATGTGTGTTGTATGTCACGATCGCAATTTCCAGTCAAGCTTTCTATTTTATATGTTTGAAAGCCAAACCAGCCACCACCGCACTTTGCTTGGTAGCCAAAAGCTTTAGTCAAGCTTTGGCGAGTCGAGTCAGCAACCAGAGCGTTTGCATTGGTATGGATCGTGGAAGCTAGCGCTCGGTAGCGAGTTTCCAAACCATAAAAATCATAGCTCTTTGCTGTGACCATAAAACGCTTGGTTTAAAGAAATAATAAAAATAATCCAAAACCAAACGCGGAAGAATTAAATTGGGAACGATTTAATTCTGCCGATATTGATATTTCGCAATACAAAAAATTGCGAAAGAATGGAAATTGCGACACGCGCCAACACCGACCCACTTTGGTGCGGTCGACGGGTGCGTTAGTGTTTTGGTGAATAAAAGAGAATATACTAAATAAAATACAAGGGAAATTGAATACTAAACAACAACAAGGAGTTTTATTAATTGTCCAGAGGACAATTGAAAGACCAGATTAAAAGCCCACCCGAAGACACTACAACAATTGGCGCAGCCGGATTTTCGAGCCGAGGATCGCTCGATAAGAGAAAAAGTGAGTAGAATAAAGTACGAAAGTGAATAAGCTTAGCTTATTAAAAAGCAAACAAGAAAAAGGAAGCAATTAAATAATAGGAATAATAGAAAAAGTGAAATAATAATTTTAGGAATACAATGAAATAGAATATAATAGAAGAGAAAAATTGAAATTCAATTTTTTTTAATTAAAATTAAATTTTTATGAATGTGAAGAAAAAACGAATAGGTGAACAAAACACAATGTAACCTTTAGTGCTAAGACTGTGGAATTAATAAAAATAAAATACGAGATTTAAAAATAAAAGTAGTAGCTTAACATAAATCAAAGAAGTGAAAATGTTATTAAGAAAATTACAATAATTTAAACTGCAATATATTAAAATATATTAACCTAAGATTTTATATGTACTATAATCAATTTCCTAATCGTTCTTAAGCCACTGGCAATAATCTGCCGGCATATAACTCAATGAAATAAAAGTCTTAGCTGAGGCCGATGGCATACTCTGCCGGCCAAGCCAAAGATTTTATAAATCAACAAAAATAAATAAACTAATTAAGTTGTTAATTTATTTAACCTTTACATTAATTTTCAGCGTTGGCAGTCGGTTCAAGTTCCGAATGCCAACAAATCAGCATACATCCTGGTGAAAGGTACTGGTTCATGTGCTAGTTATCTTTCGTTAATGCCAGTAATCAACAGCAACGACATAACGTCGCCAACATTAATTAATTACGAATCTTTGTGTTTTTTTTTTAATCTTTACAATATTGGGTACTGTAATTAACGAGTTGTGCGAAAATCAGAGTGATTTTACTAACTTAAATAAATTCTGTTTACCGTGGTAAAATTCAATGATAGACGCAAATGGTTAAAAGCAGGAAACCAATCCAGAAGAAAATACAACGCTTACAGAAGACGGGTTAGTTTGAAGTTTTCTTGGTATCATTTTTCGGGTGTGTCTTAGACGTTTGTTTTCAAAATACACTGTTGAATGAATTGTAACATTCAATGTAGTTGATTTCAAAGTCGCACATTTTTTTTGTAACTAATACGTCATACGTTCGCAAACGTATGAGATTTCAAAAAAAAAGGGTAATAATCGGGATGACAATAAATTAAAACATTAAATAGATTTTTTTTTTGTTTTGGTTATTTTTAAAACAAAAACCAAAATTAGAAGTTAAACATTTAAGTTAATGCGCTTGGAGACTTCATATTGGTTGAAGAATCAAAGAAAAATTAGAATCATTGTTTCACTAACAAGCAATTAAAATTGCTTGCTGATAAAAACAATCAAAGATAGAAAGCACTTAACTGGGAAAGAACTCAAACGAGCTCACTAGGTTAATCGTCCGAATTCGAAATTGCAAACGAGGCAGTTTCGTTGGCCGCTGAAAAATAGAGGCAGGTCGTTCGTCCCATTCTGTGAGGTCTTAAATTACCTTAGCGCAGTCACGAAAATTTTGACGCTTCGTCTCTGCTTGAAAGAAAGCAGAATAGCGCAGTCACGAAAATTTTGACGTTTCGTCTCTGCTTGAAAGAAAGCAGAATAGCGCACTCACGAAAATTTTGACGCTTTGGCTCTGCTTCAAACAAACAAATGGTAGAATTGGCCGTAAAGGCACTCGAAACCATACACAGTAGCTCCCTCCAAACAGACCATTTAAACATTAACATGAATTCACCTTTTCGTGCCTCAATGAACAACCAGCAAGAGCAAACTCAACAGGGAAGCCAGGGCAGAGCTACAGGAGAACGCATTGTTCGGCAACCACCCAGGACACAAAACCCTCCACAAGGAGCGACCGAGAGAATAATATGCTCTTTTTGCAACAAGCGAGGACATACTAGAGATGATTGGGGGGCCAGAAAATGATGACAAGGAGCATATACCAAGGGAATAATTATCGAAATCAAGGAATTCAGCAATGGAATTCAACACAGCCAAATGGACAATCAAACGAAATGCAACAGAACTGGCAATCAAACCAGGTTCAGCAAAACTGCCTACCAAATCAAGCCCAACAAAATTGGCAACCTAAACAACCCCAGCAAAATTGGAATCAAAACCAATTTCAAGAGAACGGGAACCAAAGAAGGGCAATAAACATTAATCCGAATACAGCTTGCAAAGGAATCAGACTCCTATGAACCCGCCAAACAGAGTGAGCCAAACGATATGTCATTGGTGCAATAGACCAGGACATATGATAAAAAATTGCGACGCAAAAAGAAATTGGGAAACGTTGCAAAGTAATCGTCCGGGAAACTATCAAGGGCCCAGAACAGGCCAATAATCTGGGAACCCAAAAATATTAGTAACTTAAGGCCAAATGAAGGAGTAGCAGTAATTCATACATCCGAACCGGTTATGGATACGTTACCAAGTTTAAAAAATAAAGTGGTAACTGTAAGTCTGACATCGGGAGTGATAGTTGAAACGTTACCAACTTCAAAAGACTTAAAAATTAATATCAAGTTGAAGAAGACTGATAATAATAAAAGCAATGTCACAGAGAGAAATCATACAATTGTAGAAACAGTTGATTCGGAAAATTGAAAATTTAAATCCCAAAATACCTTGCTCAATGAATAAGTTAGCAAGTAGCAATAAAAATAGAAATGTAGAAACAGGGGTATCTAACTGCACACAAACTCAGCTAAATGACGTGTTCATCGAAATACCCTGCGTAGAGGCCATAAATGGAAAACTTATTTTACTGGTAGATACAGGAGCAGATACAAGCCTGATAAAGAAAAGTGCAATAAGGGATAGCATAATAATAAACAAGTCAACAAGGAAAGACTTGAGCGGAGCATTTGGAGGTTGTGTAACCACAGAAGGATCATTTACTATATGTCATAATGAGGTACAGTCCTTACGTTTAACGCTACACGTTGTGTCACTTAAACAAGGAGTACCGGCAGACGGCATAGTAGGAAGAGATAATTTGTGGAACAACTCCATTATAAATACGATGGAAAAGATTTTAACGCTCTTCAATGAGAAGAAAGAGCTTATTTTGGAATTACCAATAAAAACTATCGAACAGATAGGAAAGGAAAATAAAGAATACTACATCCCAGTTAATGCAAGAACGATTACGATAGTACCATTAAAACTTCGTACAAAATTTACGAATGTGGTAATTTATAAAGAAGAAATAGATCCAGGAATCTATATAGCGGACACACTAGTAAAGGTGAAAGATAACACAGTTTATGCTCCAATATTAAATACGACGGAGTATGATTATGAAATAAATAGCGAATTTAAAGCAAAATTCACAAATTTTGACGAGTACGAAATACAAAGTACTGTAAAGTCGATAAATAGCATAGGCAAAATTGATGCCAAAGGAAGAATAAATAAATTGCTCAATGAAATTGAGTTAGATAAAGATTTGAATATGGAAGAAAAGAATTCAATAGAAGGAATAGTAAAATCTTTTCATGATATCTTCTTATTAGAAGGAGACGAACTTTCTTTTACAAGCGTATTAAAACACGAAATTCCAACAGGCGCAGATCAGCCGCCCATAAACAGAAAACAATACAGATTACCTCAAATACATAGGGAGGAAATAAATAAGCAAGTAAACAAACTTTTAGATGATGGCATAATCACGCATAGCACATCACCATGGAACTCGCCGTTACTTTTAGTGCCCAAGAAGAGTGGCAAGGACGGGGAGAAGAAATGGAGGCTTGTAATCTATTACAGGAAGCTCAATGAAGCAACGATTAAACAAGTTTTTCCCATTCCGCGGATTGACGAAATCTTAGAGCAATTAGGCCACAGCAGATATTTTACAACGCTAGATTTGGCAAGTGGATATCACCAAGTTTTAATCGATGACAGGGACAAAGAGAAGACAGCATTCAGTACAGGACTAGGACATTTCGAATTCAATCGGATGCCATTTGGGCTAACAGGTGCCCCAGCCACATTCCAAAGGATAATGAATCATATCCTAACAGGTCTACAAGGGATAGACTGTTTTGTTTATTTAGATGACATTGTTATCTATGGTAGGAATCTCGAACAACACGAAGAGAGGTTATGTTCAGTACTACAGAAGTTACGTGAACATAATTTAAAACTAAATACAGAGAAATGCAAATTTTTGAGAAAGGAAATAATTTATTTAGGACACAAATGCTCGGAAAATGGTACTTTACCAGACCCCTACAAGGTAGAATGTGTAAAGAACATCGGAGTACCGAGAAACAGAAAAGAAGTACAAGCATTTCTTGGACTAATAAATTATTATAGGAAATTTATTGAAAACACAGCTAAGATAGCGCTACCGATTAACAAACTATTACGTAAGGACGCAAGATTTATCTGGACAGAAAACTGCCAGCAAGCATTCGAAAAGCTAAAAGAAGCAGTCATGTCACCACCAGTTTTGGCATATCCAGATTTCACAAAAGAATTTCTTTTAACTGCGGACGCAAGTAATGAAGCGTTAGGCGCGGTTCTTTCTCAAGGACAAGTAGGCGAAGATAGACCAATAGCTTTCGCTAGCCGAGCGCTAAGCGACACAGAAAAGAGATATTCAACAATAGAAAAGGAATTCTTAGCGATAGTTTGGGCAACAAAGAATTTTAGGGCATATCTCCTAGGCAGACATTTCAGAATCTTTACTGACCACCAGCCACTAAAGGGAATAGCCAATTTAAAGGACCAGACTTTAAGACTGGCAAGATTTCGGCATAAATTATCGGAATACGACTTCGAAATTCTATATAAGCCAGGAAAGAAAAACTTAAATGCAAACGCACTAAGTAGAATTCCACAGAAAAACACAAAAAAATAGCAGCCGTACAAACACGGTCAAAAGCAAAAACAGCTAACCAAGATCAAAATCAAGGAGCAGCCGTTGAAATCGATAAAGATGAGGAGGAACCGGGAAACGGAACAAATAACACAGCAGCATTGCTATCCGACCCGAAACAAATAGAAACAGTAATCAAAGACTTTCACAATTCACCACTGGGAGGACATCAGGGTGCAGTGAAAACATATTTAAGAATACGGAAACAATTTAGATGGCCAGGAATGCAAAAGCAAGTGAAGGAATTCATAAAAAACTGTCCGAAATGCCAAGCTAACAAAAGCTCGAAATTAACGAAAATGCCCATGGTGCTAACAGATACACCAACGCGGCCTTTCGACAAAGTTTATATGGACATAGTAGGTATTCTACCAGAAACTGGGTCTGGTAATAAGTACATTTTAACGTTTCAGGATGATTTCTCGAAATTTATGGCATGTACAGCGATCCCAGATGCGGAAGCAAGTACTGTCGCCAGGGCTTTTTATGACGAAGTAATCACGCGTTACGGAATTCCGCGGATTTTAATTACAGATAACGGAACTAATTTCATTTCGAAATTGTTCTAAGACACATTTATTAGGTATCAAAAGATTACACATAACGGCTTATCATCCACAAGCGAATGGCTCATTAGAAAGAAGCCACCGACCTTTAGCGGAATATTTACGTAGTTTTGCTAAAGAAGACGGGTCGAATTGGGATCAGTGGTTAACTGCAGCTATGCACGTTCACAACCACACACCCCACAATCGAGGCGCGTATCTTCGGGGCACACATATGAAGAGCAGAAAACGGACCAGCATCATAAGAAGTTAAACACCCAACAACCAATGACAAGTATTACAACACAATACGAAAAACAAAAAAAAAAGGGGGGGGGGGGGGGGAGGAATTAACAGTAAAAATTTCTTTGCTTAAATAAATAAATAGCTTGTAGTATGAATTAAAATTTTTTTTTTCTTTTTTGGTGAATTTATTGTGGAAACGTAGGAACATAATGAAGGAAAATTATAATAGGTTAAATTCAAGTAATAAACATTCAAGTCAAGTCATTCAAACATTCAAGGTTGTAATTCGAAACCAGGAAGAAAACCACTGCCCTGTGTCATATAAAGTAGCATACACAAATACAATGATAACGATGTTTTTTTTTTCACAGCCGGATACCAACAAATACAACAGACGAAGAAGAAAAAAAAAAAAGAAAAACAATATTGATAAAACCATAACATAAATACAAACAAAAGAACGAACGTTTCAACTACTATACCATCTCCAAGTAGGGCCTACCGGAAGTAGTTTAAGTAAACATAAGTACATTTCACATAGAAGTCAACGGCCGATCGCCCAGCATTGTTTCATCCAAACCAACAACCAAGAAATAAACACTTGTTGCGGGACAATTTTCTTTTATTAATCAAATTAATTTTTTTTTCTTTACAATAAACACAAAAAATTTTTTATTAACAACAAGAACGCCCACCATCCTCCTAAAACAGCTTATGGAGACACGGCAACAAAGCCGGGATCTCGGGGTCAGCCCTACGCAGAGCACGAAAGATGTCAATCAGCAACTGCAACCCCCTACGGGTAGGGTGCTCCTCAAATTCTTGTTGTAGTTTGACCACATATCCGACCAGAAGCTCCAAGTCCCAACGCCTGGCAGCAACGTCCTCGAGCCAGGCAGTAATGTAGAATCCCAAGGGAAATTTGTAGTGACAGATAGGATACATTTCGACGTCTTTAAAGAACGAATTGATTAAAGTAAAATAAACAGAACTCGCGGAACGTTGCACGGACATTGAATGAATAATTAGAATCAAAGAGAACTTCACGAATTTATACAACATTCTTACTAATAAAAAAAAAAAAAAAAACGCAATATTCGCCAAAACATCCGCAGGAACTGCAACACGAAACGGATCAGCGGATATTAGCGAAATATACCCTACATTAAATAAGTATACGCACATACGCAGTAAGGTCGTTAGGACTATTTTAAATCATTCTATAGATTATGTTTAGAATTCTCATTAAATCATTCCGTCTTAAATCGATACACGGTCCTTGTTTTTTAACTGTTACGTTTAAAAGACAGTTTATTACAATTACATTTGCAATCATTAACATGAATGCACATGTAAACACTATGCCTGAAGATTTAGCTCACGCATGGAACATACACGCACATATATATACAAATTCGCACCCATGACTATATGTAGGCATAAAAAAAAAAAAATTTAGTACTATGAATACTAATAATAATCAAAGTTATTTCATTTTTATTATACATACTAAATGTAGGGCATAGACAAACATATGTCAAAATAAGAATATTAATTAACGCAAGCAATGCAATACTGCAGAGGAAAAAAAAAGTTGAACAACTGAACACGAGCAAAATGCAGTGTCAGTTTTAAAATGGGTAAGGAAAAAAAAAAGGAGAGTAAGAAAAAAAATAAAACACCAAAGGTGAATAACTTTAAAATAACCAAGAGAAAAGGAAAAATAAAATACACAAACAATAAAAACATTGTTATAAATATACATACATGTATACAAAATTTGGAGCAAAATAAAACTAATATTAATAATGAAATAAAGGCTTAAGACAACCAAAAAAAAAAAAAAAAAAAAAAAAAAAAATGGAATGGAATTTTTTTTTTATATACTTTAAAAGAGAAAAATACGTAATAATAAGCACAATATCAAAATATATATATATATAATATCTTAAGTAAAATACTGGTACACATTTTTATTGAGATAAAATCGAATATAATATTTATAGAAAAAAAACGTAACAAACTCTATTCAACTAGAATAACATAAACATTTATATTGCAGTAGAATAAAGATAAAATATTCCGAATTAAACTTAAAATAATACACGTCACAAAAATCATTGCATGAAAATATAAATAGCAAAATTACTATTGTTAGTTATAAAATTGTTAGTTAAATACAAAAGCATAGAACAAAGAAGCATGCAGAGAAGCTGACCGGAATCATAATGTACACCCATCACAAAAGCAGAAGTGCAACAACACACCACAACAGTAATGAACACTTACAACAGGCCGACGAAAAGAGCCCAGCCAACTCGAAGGGGGAAGGGTAGCTGTAACAAACAGTTGATCAGCGTAGCGACAACCATCGCGAACAAAGATAGAATTGTTGCAACAAACAAGCAAATCGTTGCAACAGCATTCAACAACAGAACACGAAGTTACCTTCAAAGAGGTCCTACAGCAGCAACCACGAAAAGATAACTAGATAGTAGTCTCGAGAAGAAAGTTCATCAGCAGATACAAATCACTTGTCGCTGAATAGCGAAATCATCGTGAATGATGAACTCATGATAGCAGCCTAGCTGCATATCCACCCATGACAGCTCTACTTTGAGTCCTGCGAGTGAATCGCGTGCTGCCACGTCGAAGAAGAATCTACGGTAGGCAAAGTTTCGCCTAAGACAACTTAAGTTATCGCATCATCGATTGGCGGCGACGGTGATAAACCACGAAGTAAACAAACGAGAATCAGCAAAGGGTTCGCCAGTTCAACCTACTGCGGCCTACCCTTACCTAATACAGAGCCCCTTACAACAGAAGTCAAAATAAAATAAAAACAACCAAAATAGTCAGAACGAGAGCATAAGCAGTCAGCATATGTACAAATGCTGATTTTGCAAAATCTGAACCATCAAAAGCTCAAGCAAACAACAATTGATCCACAATTGGGATCAGCCGATTCTACCAACATCAAAAACCATCGACAAGGACATCGATTCTACCAACAACACTACTACAACAACTACAACTAAGTCAGTTACCCAGCAGCAGCATTCCTACAAACACTAGAGAAGAAGGTATTGTTACAACGGGGTGTACATCCACAGCAACGTCAACGCCGACACCAGCGTCAATATGGTCAACACAACAACGGCAAGATGAACATCGACGTCAACAACAAAATGTTATTTTATATTATTATTTTATTTTATTTTATACATTTATATAATACATTATAAATCTGCATAAACACCAAACACATATTAGTACATACATGCATTACAATAAGTATGATTTCATAATTCAGAAAGAACAATAAACCCATAACACACATAAGCCACCAAAACAATCATAAATGTACAAGAAAAATTTAATATCGCCTTATACGATACTAAATTTTTCTTCCCCTAGGGTGGAGGGATGTTGTATGTCACGATCGCAATTTCCAGTCAAGCTTTCTATTTTATATGTTTGAAAGCCAAACCAGCAACCACCGCACTTTGCTTGGTAGCCAAAAGCTTTAGTCAAGCTTTGGCGAGTCGAGTCAGCAACCAGAGCGTTTGCATTTGTATGGATCGTGGAAGCTAGCGCTCGGTAGCGAGTTTCCAAACCATAAAAATCATAGCTCTTTGCTGTGACCATAAAACGCTTGGTTTAAAGAAATAATAAAAATAATCCAAAACCAAACGCGGAAGAATTAAATTGGGAACGATTTAATTCTGCCGATATTGATATTTCGCAATACAAAAAATTGCGAAAGAATGGAAATTGCGACACGCGCCAACACCGACCCACTTTGGTGCGGTCGACGGGTGCGTCGACCAAGCCAACGTGGAAACAAGCAAAAGATTTCAACGAGAGTCTGAAAATTATATCCAAGCGACGAGGTCGTCTCCTGTCTACTCGCGTATAAAGCCGCGAGTTAGGATTAAAAATTAGTTAAAGTGTAAATTAGTTAAAATAAAAATTTAAGAATAGAATTAGTGTTTTGGTGAATAAAAGAGAATATACTAAATAAAATACAAGGGAAATTGAATACTAAACAACAAGGAGTTTTATTAATTGTCCAGAGGACAATTGAAAGACCAGATTAAAAGCCCACCCGAAGACAGCACAACATGTGGCTCTGTCTTCTGGTTTCCCAGTATTCAACAAATTTGATGAGTTTGAAGAGCATTTGCGTAAATGAAGTCCTGAATATGCCAAAATTTTACACAACTCCTCTTTCAGTTGTGTGGCTTGTTGTAAATCTGATGCGCAACACATGAAATCATCCACGTAGAAGTTTTCCTTAATGGCATCGGCCGCCAAAGGATGTGCTTGGATGTTGTCAATGGCAATCTGTTGCAAAGTTCGTGTCAAAATGATGCTGCTGACGTCTCGTATGTCACAGTTTCGAGGTCATATTCCTTGACTGGTTCTGAGCTGGAAGTCCTCCATAAGATTCTCTGCAACTCTGTTGTTGATCCTTACCCATCGCTTGTGATGCTAATGTAGCTGGATGGAGCAAAGTATTGTGCCTTTTGCCACATTTTCTACAAGATGATTTCTTGCACTGTCTTGCCAAGTGATTTCCTTGCAAACAATTGAAGCAAATGCTGTGTTGTTCAACGATGCTGTGTCGCATTTCAACGTTCATTTGTTTAAACTTGTCGCATTGATAAATGTAATGATCTTTAGCACAAACTGGACATGTTTGAACTGTTGCTGCATACGTACTCAATTGACTGCGTTGATGTCCTCTGTTTCGAGTACTTACATTTGGTGTACTTTTGTGAGTATTGTCAAGCTCATAGACTCGTCGTTCTAAGAACTACAGGAACTGCTGAAATGTTGTTGACTCATTTGATTTCTTCTCTCTAAACCACAAAGAAGCTGAGTTGTCATCAAGCTTTTTGTCTAAATTAAACAGCAATATGGCGTCCCATAGGATAACTGCTTCATCTATAACTTTCAGCGCATTGTAGCTTTCGTTGATGTTGTTGTAGAACCGTCTAACGTCTGCACCTGTGTCAGATTTAATGGGAGGTTGCTCAAGCAAAAGCTCCAAATAAGAATTTTTAATTTTGTCGGAGTTGGCGTACTTTCTTTTGAGCATTTGCCCAGCCGTGACGTAATTGGCGTTAGTCGGCTTCAAATGCTTTATCAACGACAAGGGTTTTGAGTTTTGTCTGCAAGTATTCAATCTTTTCGACGTTTGATATGTTTGCCCTCGAATCAACCATTGCTTCAAATAGATCTCTAAAACGTAACCATTCCAGACAATTCCCATCAAAACCCGGAATTTGAATCCTAGGAAGCCGCAGTTCATGCTCTTGATGCTGAGATCGCTGCATCGGTTGCTGTGCCTGGACATGATGTTGTTGCTGTTGTGATGATGATGTTGACATGTACCCAATACCGCTGTTGGCAAACCTCTCGATCAGATCACTCATAGTGCTCTGGTGCTCCAGTAGCGTCTGCATTGCTGTTGTAATGTCGCTTGTATTTTCTGTATCAATAACCGTTTGTTCACTTGCCCTCTCTTCATTTAGACGATTAAATATAGTTTTGATAGCAAAATATTTGTTTTCTACTTCAGCACGATACTTATCTTCCTCTCCTAATTGCTCCTCTGCTGTCAATAGGTCGATTTCATCTTGTAATTGTTCATAATTCTTGAACACCTCTTCTACCTTTGCAGCTCGGACTCGCACTTCTTCGAATTGAGCATGTGGATCGTTTCAAAAGGTGAATATTCGTGTTACGGCCGCTTTTGTTATCTGCCAACTGCGCTTCAGTGCCTCCAATTGAGCCATTTGCTTATCTTTCTTAAATCCGCCTCGAAGGGACCAAAAATGTTGTGATGTATGCGAATCGTTAAGAAAAAAACCCTTTTAATATTTCTTGCTTAATTTATTCTTTAATTCAGCGTTTCTGACACAAGATGGTGGACTGTCATTTTTATTTTCAGGGATGTTATAATTGAGTAAAAATGTATTTAAGATAGAAAAGTAGTAATAACAAAAAAAAAGGTAATTAAGCTCCAAACAAGATTTAAAATGGAAATTATGTTTAAACTAACTGAAATCGAAATTCAATTTAAATTTAAATTAAATTGAATTCGTCGAAAATTTTAGTAAAATAAAAAAAAAAATTTTATGAAGAAATGTTAACAAACGGCTGTTGTAAGCATTTACCTTCGTGTGTAGAAAAGAAATATATTGGGTCTAAACAAAGGTTTGTGGAGTTTTTCCGATAGGCAGTAACACGGAAAGGTGACACTTCGGCCATAACTGTCCGTTTATAAACAACAAAATTAGTGCAGTGGTTGGAAAGTTGTTTACGTTTAAAAAAGGGAGAAAAATTAAAAATTGCGATATATTTTGCAGTATTATTACTACAAAGGGAAAGCGCTGCGCAGGCTTGCGAAAACATTTACGCTGTCTACGGTGAAGGTGCTTTATGAAAATCTGCTACGCGGAAATGGTTCGCTCGCTTTCGTTCTGGTAATTTTAATGTGAAAGATGAGTACCACTCTGGTTGCCCAATCACTGGAAAGGCTAATGAAATACATTGAAAAAGTCTAGCAAGATAAGCACTTCGCTTTACACTGCTTTTTCTAACACTCTTTTATAATTATTATGTTTCTTTAACGCGTTGGCTTGCGTTTATTTAATTTCACTTATATCTATTTTATGTATAATTACTTTCGTATTATATTTTTAGGGACACTATTACATCTTTTCACTACTTTTAAGTTATACTAGCATGTTATACTTCCATGATTTCGCAATATCAAATTTGTGATATTGGCAATATCGACACGCGGAAGAAAATCGTTCTCATATTAATTCTTCCGCGTGTGGATTCTGATCGTGTGTTCTTCCAAGCCAAGCGTTTGTATGGTTTGGAAGCTTGCTACCGAAAGCTAGCTTCCACAATCAATTCAAATGCAAAACGCTACGGTTTTTATGGTTTGGAAGCTCGCTACTAAATGCTAGCTTCCACAATTCATTCAAAAGTGCTCTGGTTGTTGATTTGGCTTTGGAAGTTAATTAAACCAAAGCTTGACTAAACTAAAGCTTTGGCTGACCAAGCAAAGTGCTGAGGTTGCATTAACAATATGAACTTGGCCTTGACTCACTCGCGGAGTAGTATTATGGAATAATACTAATATTATGGAATAACTGGCCTTGAATGTTCATTTTACCCGGAACTAGAAATTGCGATAAATACCTTCGCTTATAAATACCTTCAGTAGTATTGTAGAGGTCGACGTTATCCGTTCAATGATTTCTAAAAAGGACTTCCCAAAAACAGGGGGTCGACCTAAACTAACTGTCTGGCGTAATACGCCGCTAGACCAGATTACAAAGCCTGCAACTAAGTTGGCTTTGTACTTCGCCTTACAACTAAGTTGGCGGGGAATTGAAAATAAAAGCCTGGAGTTATCTTGGCTGTCTATCGACAATTCTTGCTTTATTCGGGATCGCTTGGGTTTTTATACCCTAAGAGATCCCATTCTTTTCATTAGAGTGAACATATCAATATAATAATTTGTATATACTTAATCTACTCTTACATTCTATTAGCCTAATTATGTCGCCTTTCTCGATCTTCTCACTTTGGAAATCACTCAATACTTTACATTGTTTACAATATAAAGTTATTACTTTTGAGTCACTTATTGAACCATTGCCCAATTATAGATTCGGCTTAGAATTGGGCGGTTCATTCAAAAAGAAATTTGAAACTATTGCAGTGGAGCGAAAAGTGCAAGCAGAAAGTCGGTCACCATGCATTGCACTTTAGCGCGTTGGAAATAAGCACAGTTTCTCAAGTATGTGCTAGATCTAGGAAAGTGTATGAAATACTCAGGAGCGGAGTTCGGGTATGTCGGTACACTACACCCTCGCCCTTAAGAGAAAAATTATATTGGAAGAATATAATTTTTATCAGTGGATGCCAATGTGAAGATCGAGATTTCTTTAAAATTATATGTTGGAATCTTTTACAAATTAATTTGCTATTTTAACATTTGATCTTATATCTAGAGTGAGTGATTAAAGCTAACAAGTTCTTATAATAATTTTTATAATAGCTAGTTTATATGGCTTAGAATTTAATGGATTAAGTTTATTATAAAATTGTCTTATAAGTATATTTTGCAGAGTAACATATAATGAAGATAAAGTATAATAATATATAATGGGAAATATGTGTATTTGTTTATTCTTAAAATTATTTTCTTTTTAATTGTTACACATTGTTTGCAATATAAGGTTTTAATAAGTTGTTGTGTAATTCTTTGTACGAGCCATTTATATCTATGACTGAATTTACACCTTTTCGTTCAATAATTTTGTATGGACCTTTGTATGGACTATTGTATTTTTTTCTGTTTTCTACTTTTATTAAGACCAAGTCTCCTTTTTGCAAGTCAAGTGGTTTTGCATAATTATTTAATTGTTTTTTATTCCTTTTTTTCTTTTCATTCTCAATTTGCTTTTTTGCTATCTCAAGTGAAGTTCGTAATCTGATCTTCAGTTCGTTAACATAGTCGTCAATATTTGTAGTGTTTGTTGTGTTTATAAATGAGTCAGTCGGTAATTGGGCAAGTTTTCCAAAAATGAGTTCATGTGGTGAGTAATTTGTAGTTATGTGTGGAGTTGTGTTGTATGCAAACATGTAGTACGGTAACCAAATGTCCCATTCATAATTATTCGCGAAATTTAATAGAAATTCATTTAACACTCTATGATTTCGTTCAACTGAACCTAATGTTTGATGATGGTACGGAGTTGAAAATATTTGTTTTATTTTAAGCAAATCACATATGTTTTTTAGTAGTTCATTTGTGAATTCTGTACCTTTATCTGATTTTAAGATTTTGAAATGTCCGAATTTTAAAATTAATTCTTCTACTATTGTTTTGGCTACGGTGAGAGCGTCTTTCGTCTGTATTGGATGTGCTATAATATATTTTGTTAAGTCACATTGCATTGTTAAAATGTATCTGTAACCGTTTGATACTTTAAGAGGTCCTACTGTGTCTATGGATATTGTTTCAAAGCTTGTGCTTGGTGTGTCTGTAATCGTCTGTTTTTCTAAAGTATGTTTCGTTATTTTGTTTCTTGCGCATAAGTCACAATTTGTTATAAATTTCTTTACCATTTTACTCATATTTTTCCATATATATCTTTGTTTAAGTTTTATTATTGTCTTGGAGCGGCATAAATTAGTATTTTCAATTGGGGAACTTTATTATTTATCTTCATTTTTGCGTACGTCTTTTTAAATTCTTCTTTTTCATATACTTTAAATATTTCATCATTATTTTCTAGCGCTAAGTATTCTATATTTTCTTTTTTCATCCTTGATGCTAGCTTCTGCAGTATCGAATCTAGTTTCGCTGCGTTATCGCTACATCCTACGTGCACGTTATAATTTTCAATAGTAATTTTACAATTTTTCATGTTTTTGTCGACATTAAATTTCAATTTTCTCATATTTTTGACGTCAGTTACTGATGTACAATCCCATATTCGAAGTTGATCATGCTCCTGGTGAGATTTACATTGCCCCTTGGTATTTTCTTGTTTGCTCATGCCCCTTGTAATAATTAGTGTTTTTTTTACTGTTTCATCGATTTCACTAGGTATCATTTCTTTTAATATATCTGAGTTAATCTGTATTCTTGACAGTGCGTCTGCATTAGTATTTAATTTTCATTTTTTATAAATAATTTCAAAATCATAATCGCATAAATCTAGTCTTATCCTTGTCATTTTTGATGATGGATTTTTGTGTGTGAAAAGCGATATTAAAGGTCGATGGTCTGTGATGACTGTAAATTTTCGTCCGAATAAATAAGGTCTGAAAAAGTTTATACTCCAATGGATTGCTAAGAGTTCTTTTTCGATTACCGGTTTGTTTAAGTCATGTTTTTGTAAGGCTTTGCTGGCGTACGAAATAGGTAAATCGTTGCCTATTTCGCCTTGTGATAAAACTGCGCCTAGTGCGTAGTTTGAAGCGTCCGTTGTTAAAATGAAGGGTTTTTCGAAATCTGGATATTGTAAAACGGGTGGTGTCATTAGTTTTGTTTTTAATTGTTCAAATGCATGTTGACATTGTTCATTCCAATCGAATTTATTGTTCTTTTTCAGAAGTCTGTTTAAATCTTTAGCTATGTCTGTGAAGTTGGGTATAAATCTTCTGTAATAGTTGCAAAATGCTATAAATCTTCTAACATCATCTGAGTTTTTGGGAATAGGATAGTCTTTAATTGTTTGGAATTTTGCTGGATCTGTTTTTACACCATCTCTTGTTATTAGATGACCTAGGTATACTACTTCTGGTCGTAAAAAACAACATTTCTCTGCATTTAATTTTAAATTGTATTTATCTAGTCTATCTAATACACGAATTAGATTTTCATTATGGTGGGTAAGACTACATCCGAAAACAATTATATCATCTACGTATAGAAATGCTTCGGTTTCTAGACCTGAGAGTGCTATGGTAAGCATTCTTTGAAAACTGTTTGAAGAAATTTTTAATCCAAAAGGTAGTCTTTTGAATTGAAAATGACCGTTTGTTGTAGAAAATGCAGTTGGGGGTCGTGAATTTTTTTCTAAATTTATCTGATGAAAAGAACTAGTCATATCGAGAGTTGAAAACCATTTTGCTCTTCCTAGTTTATCGAGAATGTCTTCTAGTCGTGTTAGTGCGAATTTATCGTTGACTATTTTATCGTTTAATTTACGAAAATCTACAACTACTCTCCATTTCTTTTTGTCATATGTATTTTTCTTTGGAACTAGCAACAGTGGAGCATTATACGGACTTGTTGATGGTTCTATTATATCGTCTTGTAGCATTTTATTTACTTGGTCATTTATTACGTCTGTGTGTGTGTGTGGTAGTCTATAGTTTTTTATGTAGATTGGTGTTTTGTCTGAAAGTGAAATTTCTTGTGTATAAAAATTGTTTACTGTTAATGGATCGTTTTCTAAGTGGAAAATATTTTGGTATCTTTGTAAAATATGTATTAGTTCTTGTTTCGCTTTATCGTCTGGGCAGTCTATTTGTAGTGATTTGAGGACTTGTTTGAAACGGTTTTCGTCAAGTGCTTTGTTGTTGTACAGAATATCATAATTTTTAAGTGGTTCTGTTTCTATGTTTAAGTTTTGTATGGTTGCTTCGTTGTTGTTGGTATTTAGGATTTTTATATGTGTTATGCCCGTTTTGGGTGCTAAAGAGTTGCTTAAGAAAATTCCTGGTTCAATCTCTTTGTTTAATATGAGTTTTTCTTCTGTGAAATTTAATTTAAGTGGTAGAATCATTTCTGTTCTTGGTGGTATTCTAATTGTAAATATTTTTGTTTGCATTGGTAGAGTTATTGTAGTTTCGTTTATGTACACTGAAAGTGTGAATGTTTCGTAGTCAATTTTACATAGGAATTTTTGTAAGAAATCTCTACCCAATATTCCGTCCGTTTCTATAGGGAAATCTTTAGCTACTAAATGGAAATTATGATTTAGACTTTCTTCTCCCGATTTGAGTTTTAGGTTTATTGTTCCTAGTGAGTAAATCTTTTCTATTGTGATGCCAGTTAGTGCACATTTTTCGTCAGTGTAGTATTCTTCATGATTTAACTTTGTGCTGATTTTGCATAATGATATGTCAGCGCCTGTGTCGACTAAAAATGTTAAGTTGTTATTTTTGAACTTAAGTGTTATGAAGTTCGTATTGTTATCCGAAATTTTGTAAATCTTTAATTCTGGCTGTCTGGAACGTTCATGTGTTCCGAGCCCATGTCGTTTCCCGATTCAGTTACAATGTGTATATTTCTATTAATTTGATTTCTATTATTGTTTCTGTTTTGATAAGTGGAATTTCTGTTGGAATTGTTATTGGTGTTCCGATTAAAATTGTTATTGTTGTTGTTGTTATATCGTGCTACATTAGGTTGGTAATTTGTCTGATTCCGATTGTTTTGATAGTTGTTATTGTTATACCTTTGATTGTTGTTGTATCTTTGATTGTTATTGTTGTTGTATCTTTGATTGTTGTTGTTGTTGTATCTTTGATTGTTGTTATTGTTATTAAAATTTCTTTGATTGAATGACTGTTGTCTGTAGTTTGAGTTTCTGTTACGTACGTGGTTTATTTGAAATTGAGTCTGATTATTTGTTTGTTCTAGTTCTAGTGCTAGGTTTATTGCGTTTGAAAATGTTTTTGGTTGTGAAACAAATATTGTTTGTAGTTTTCGTTGATGCCGTTCTTAAAAATTGTCAGTGCGTAAGTGTCGTTTATTTTTGTTATCGTGGTTTTTTGTAATGCAGTGACGTTTGTACCTAGTTCTTTTATTTGTAAATTATTTAGTTCCGCTATTGTTTTTAATATTTTATCTTTATAGTTAGTTATATTGCCTCTCTGTACCATATTTGATAATCCTGTATGCAATTTTGGTATTGTTTTGTTTATTTTGTATCGTTCTTGTAATGTTGATTTTAATTCGTTTAATGTTGTGGGAATTTCTACTGAATTTAGTGCTGTTTTGACGTGTTGGTTTAGTTTTATGTGATAAACGAATTCTACTAGATCTTGCTTGCCAGTGGTTGACAAGGTTTTTTCTTTTATTTCCACAATTTTTAAGAATGAGTCTAATTCGTTATAATTCCCATTGAAAATTGGGATGGTTTTCATCGCCGTTTCTATATTGAAGTTAGACATGTTGCTTACTTGTGTTTGTGTGGGTTCTTGTGTTTGAGGTTGTGATTCTGTGTCTTCTGTTGGTTTTGATTCTGTTTCTATGTCTTCTGTTGGTTTTGTTTCTGTTTCTATGTCTTCTGTTGGTTTTGTTTCTGTTTCTATGTCTTCTGTTGGTTTTGTTTCTGTTTCTTCTATTTGTTTTGTTAATAAACTTTTTGCTGTCTGGTAATATTTGTAGAATTTGTCCAGTTTTTCATTTGTACTGTCGTTTAGTAATGCTATAGTTCCTATTAAACATTTTACTTCCAATTTCCAATCTTGTATTTCTTTTAACTTAATTTTTGTTGTTTCTACTGTATAAGGTCTATTACTTGCCTTTTTTATATTTTTAATTACTTTTTCTAAATTAATTATTATTTCTTCTATCCTTTCCATACGTACAATTGTTTGTTTTTGTTTTTGTATTTTGTTTTTATTTGAGAGTTATAAGTATCTATTTTTGATTTAATATCTTCTTCATTGTTTCATTAGCTGCTATTAATATTTTCCTATGTGCAATGTGTATATGCTTTTCTATCTTATTGGCTCTTATTTTTTCCTCGCATATAAAACAATATTTATACATTTTGTATTTGTTTATTTATTTATTGTATTTTTTTTTTTTTTTTTTTATTTTTTTTTTTTTATTTAGACATCTTCAGGTCTTCTTAAATTTATTCTTTTGTTTATATAATTCTTAAAATAATTGTGCAATTTATGTACTATTAATAAAATTATGAATAATGATGATATGGTAATTAATATGACCTCTAGTATGTTGAACGTTGCGTTGCTGTTGCTGTTGTTGATGTTGATTACCTCGTCCTTTGATTGGGTTTTTCCCATGTTTAATGTTGTTTTTCTGTTGTTTTCTGCTCTTTATTCTCTGCTCGATTTCGTCTATTTGTTGCCAAATTCGGCACGCTACGTCCCAGGCTTGTGTGTTGTTGTTGTCCGATACCACGTTTTTCAGGTGTCTCAGCAGTCTTCTATCCTTTACTAATTGTCCTCCTCGTTGTTTCTTTTTTTGGGTTGTATCCTTCGGGATGCGAGTGAGTTCTGCCTCTTTTTCCTTTTGTTGTCTTCTCTGGTATTCCGCTATCGTTAGCTTTTTGGGGCCTTGTTCCGCGATAATTGTGGGTACGTATTTCGGTGCTGGTACGGCACTTGCGGTGATACTTTCCGGGATGTATTCCATCTAATAGTGTTGTTGCAGGATTTATTTATTTCTACTGTGGATCACTGTGTTTTTCGGGAACGTGGCAGGATCTTGTTGTTCTAAGTCTGGCAGGATCTTGTTGTTTTGAGTCTGGCAGGATCGTGTTATTTTCAGTCTGGCAGGATCGCCATGTAGAGGTCGACGTTATCCGTTCAATGATTTCTAAAAAGGACTTCCCAAAAACAGGGGGTCGACCTAAACTAACTGTCTGGCATAATACGCCGCTAGACCAGATTACAAAGCCTGCAACTAAGTTGGCTTTGTACTTCGCCTTACAACTAAGTTGGCGGGGAATTGAAAATAAAAGCCTGGAGTTATCTTGGCTGTCTATCGACAATTCTTGCTTTATTCGGGATCGCTTGGGTTTTTATACCCTAAGAGATCCCATTCTTTTCATTAGAGTGAACATATCAATATAATAATTTGTATATACTTAATCTACTCTTACATTCTATTAGCCTAATTATGTCGCCTTTCTCGATCTTCTCACTTTGGAAATCACTCAATACTTTACATTGTTTACAATATAAAGTTATTACTTTTGAGTCACTTATTGAACCATTGCCCAATTATAGATTCGGCTTAGAATTGGGCGGTTCATTCAAAAAGAAATTTGAAACTATTGCAGTGGAGCGAAAAGTGCAAGCAGAAAGTCGATCACCATGCATTGCACTTTAGCGCGTTGGAAATAAGCACAGTTTCTCAAGTATGTGCTAGATCTAGGAAAGTGTATAAAATACTCAGGAGCGGAGTTCGGGTATGTCGGTACACTACAGTATTGTAATTTTTATCAGTTAATTTTTATCAGTTTATCAGTGAAGTCTTTTGTAAAAAGTGTCGAAAAATGTTGCGTTATACTGCCGTGGAATACCGTTTCCCCCTCGGGCTCTATATACGCGATCTGGTTGATGTCATACGCACGGACTTCTGGGATTTGGAGCCGATTATACCGTGTTTGGAGGAGCTCCAACGGATCTTTTGCCCAGACCCAACCCCGGACTTGCTGCAATTCCTTGCCGGATTCCTTGGAGTTTTCCCTGCGGTTTAGCCCGGCATGCCAGCTTTATATCCCTGCCCGCAAGGCAGGAGTTGTCCTAATTGTGGACCTTCATAATTATTTTATTTGACTAATTGTAAAATTATATTTTGTTGTATACCTGTGCTATTTTTGAGGAAAATTTGATGAAAACAGACATTATATTTAATTGGATATTAAAACGCAATACAAAATAATGAATAGTGTTTATCATGGAGAATACTTTATTTAAATTAAGTCAGTTATTAGCCTAATATCCAAAAAAAAATTCGTTTTAGTTCTTTTATACGCTATAATATTGCTGCTTATAATTATCTATTTCTCTATTGATGTTTGTGTTACAAAATAAATTCTATAATTCATGTATTGGTTCGTTCGGTTGATTGGCGTAGCTCCGGTTGTAGACAAGGTTGTCACCTATAGTCGGAATTCTTTGTATAGGGATTCTGTTTCAAGTTGAGTGCCATCTATGGTTAATTCTGCGTATGTTGTGGTACATTATTAGTAATAAAACTAGTAAAAGATTTCTAATTCATACTATCTTATAATAATTTCTATCAAGCTTATTCTTTTTAATTATTTAATAAAAAAAAATTGACTAATTTTTATTATTTATTACCCCTTTTTTTCTCTGTTTGTATCGTTTAGTATTATTCATTTTAAACTGTGATTGGTTGCTGGGTTTTTAACTCCTTACTCTGCTTGTACGTCTTTCACTTTTCATATGATCGCCTCGATCGGTTTCTCGTAAATGTCCGCATGCTTTATGTCTTTTGCCATCTTCTTTGGTGGTTTTGGCAGACTAAACTGCGGTATGCTCAGTTGTTGCATTGGCAAGGATATTGACGTTATTGGCCTTGCCAGTCTTCGATTGGCTGTACTGTGGCTGTTTTCTACGTGGTTCTTCCTGCTTCTATACCACCTTAGTATTATTGCTATACCTATTAAAGCCAGAAATGTTCCCGTACCGATGACCCCTGTAGTTTCTAACACGGTCTGTTTGTTGCTTAGGTGGTTGATATTATGTTCCTGCGTGATTTCCCTCTTCAACTCTTCGATCATTTTGCCCCCTGCTGATATTACGTCTTTTACCACTGTATTCTCTGTTAATCTGATTGGATGTAGTTTGTATTCCGGTAGATCTGTTTTAATCGTGTTCGACCAGTTGTCCCGGAGCGCGTTGATCAGTATCGTTGGGTTTTGTGCACGCTGCCTATCGTTGACTTGGCATTGTCCTCGTAATTTAAAATTATATCACTCCCTTGGACTTCACACTTTTCCTTGATTTCAATACGGCCGAAACCTGATACCGCGACTGCGGTGGTGCTATTTCTACATTTACTATCTAAAGTTTGCTTCCTTCGGAGACTGTACAGCCACGCATTTGGGGCGTTCAATTTGGCTATGAATCCTTCACTCGCTGGTATGGCCAGTTGCTTGCAGACCTCCTTGTTCAAGTTATTATGATGCAGTAACGATATCTCACATACGTCGCTGTTCCCTGTTAGAGACTTTCTTTGCGTCTTGCATACTCTCACTAGTTCTTGGTCGCTTTTTTTTTCCGTGTTCTGTATGGAGTGGCATTCCTTGAGATTACTCTCCGACATTCCAATAAATTTCCACTGCGTTTTTGACTCCGCTAAGTAATCATAGGTCACCTGTGTCGTTATATCCCATTTATCATTTAGAAAAATGGAAAAATCGGGTACGCCTTCGGTTAACCCTATTTTGTTGTTCCCCGGTGCTGTTTAATTCTTCTTGTAGTGCATTTATCCGCTCGACTGCAGCTTTTATTGGTTTGGCTAGTGACTTGTAGCTCGCTTCCATTACAGTCACCTGTTTTTCCATTAGGTTGTAGTGGGTGTGTTGCTCTACGTCCAGCTCTTGCAATTGTTGATAAATCTGGTTCGCATCTTTCTGCTCCATTACGCCAAACGCCCAGTTTAATGCCTCCCCTACGAAACTCCCATTCAGAAATTCACCCTTAATTTTTCTCTCTCTTTCCCCCCCCCCTCCCCCTCCCCCGTTAGACGATATTACGAGGAATTTGTACTATTTTCGGGAAAGGGATCTATTAGCTGTTATGCATTTGGTTTTTTTTTATTTTATTTTTTATTGTTTTATTTTATTTCTATCTTATCTATAACTTATAACTCGTTTACCTCCGTAAGACTAGAGTTAAATTAAGATTACTAGTAGTGAAATTAAAATTTAAAAAAATGTTAGTTTCCTATTATCCTATAATAAGTTCTGTCAATTCTATTTTATATATACATATTTATTGTATCCTACCCCTAATAATGTGCCTATTATTGTTAAACTAACTTAATTTTTCCCCCAAACCTATTTTCTTATTTTAAGTGATTCTAATGGATTCCTACGTTCTTGTCTAGTTAATCCTAATTTCTACTTAATCGCTATTATATAACTTAAGTAAATTATTGTGGAATGGTTTTTCCTCTCCCTTAATATTTACCACTGTCGTAATTGGACTTTTAATTGCTACTATTTTATATGGCCCTATCCATATGGGAGAAAACTTATTTTTCCTCGTTTGGTTCTTAATTAATGCACTATCTCCTACCTTAAATTCTACTAAATTTAGTTTGTTATCGTACTGCCTTTTAGCTACCTCTTTTGCTAAATCCTGATTCTTTTTATTTAGAACTTTAGACATTTTAGAACTTTATTTGGATCTGCGGCATTATATACCGGACTACACTTTCTTTTTATACCCTACATACGAAGTGAATAGGGTATATTCACTTACTGCTTCCGTTTGTAACGCATTAAAGGAGCCGTGACAGGTATAGAAAAGTATATATATTCTTGATCAGCGTGACCTCCTGAGTCGATTTAGCCATGTCCGTCCGTCTGTCTGTACGTCTGTCTGTCTGTCTGTGGAAATCACGATTACAAGGGAACGAATAGAGATATCTTCATCAAACTTGGCACGAATATTGTCTATCATTAGAAACTCATCGCTATTGAAAATGGGCAAAATCGGACCATTGCCACGCCTACTTTTTATAGTGAATATAAATTCATCCATGCTTATAGCTCAATTTCTTAGCTTGTAGCACGAATTTGGGGTTGAAATTTTGTCCAGAAGTCCACTGTCTCTTACCAAAACAGACTACCAAAAATGGGCGTGGTCCGCCCACTAATTAAATAAAACCTGATTACAGGAGAACGAATAGAGATATTTTCATCAAATTTGGCACGAATGTTGTCTATCATCAGAAACTTATCGGTATTGAAAATGGGCAAAATCGGACCATTACCACGCCTAATTTTCAAAGAAACGTGTGTAGGGTATAGGAACTTCGACCAGGCCGAAGTTAACACTCTTTCTGGTTATTAAGTTAGTCGGCATTTCTGTGTCGAATCCAAATAGAGTGCGGAACGGTGTTTGCTTGGTCGTAGTGTGGGGTGTGCGGTTATGAACATGCATAGCTGCAGTTAACCATTGATCCCAATTCGACCCGTCTTCTTTAGCAAAACTACGTAAATATTCCGCTAAAGTCCTGTGGCTTCTCTCCTATGAGCCATTAGCATGCCGATGGTAAGGCGTTATATGCAATTTTTTAATGCCTAACAATTTGCATGTGTCTGAGAACAATTTCGAACTTAAATTAGTTCCGTTATCAGTAATTAAAAATTTTCGGAATTCCGTAACGCGTGATTATTTCATCGTAGAACGCCCTGGCAACAGTACTTGCTTCCGCGTCTGGGATAGCTGTACATGCCATAAACTTTGAAAAATCGTCTGGGAACGTTAAAATATATTTGTTTCCCGTCACAGTTTCTGGTAGAATACCTACTATGTCCATGAAAACTTTGTCAAATGGCCGCATTGGTATATCTGTTAGCACCATGGGCATTTTTGTTAACTTCGAACTTTTGTTCGCTTGGCACTTTGGACAGTGTTTGACATAATCTTTGATTTGTCTTTGCATCCCTGGCCACCTATATTGTTGTCTGATTCTTAGGTAAGTCTTTACTGCTCCCTGGTGACCCCCTAATGGGGGGTTGTGGAAATCTTTTATAACGGTGTCTATGTCTTTCGGGTCGGATAGCAATGTCGCTGTGTTATTTATTCCGCTTCCCGATTCCGTATCATCTTTATCGAATTCAACTGTTGTTCCTTGATTTTGATCATGGTTAGCTGTTTTTGCTTTTTACCGTGTTTGTACGGCTGCTATTGTTTTATGCTTTTCCTGTGGGATTCTACTTAGCGCATCTGCATTTAAGTTTTTCTTTCCTGGCTTATATAGAATTTCGAAGTCGTATTCTGATCATTTATGACTGAACCTTGCCAGTCTTGAAGTCTGGTCTTTAATGTTAGCTATTCCTTTTAAAGGTTGATGGTCTGTCACTATCTTGAATGGTCTTCCCAACAAATAAGCTCTAAAATTTTTTGTCGCCCACACAATGGCTAAGAATTCCTTTTCTATCGCTGAGTAACGCTTTTCTGCGCCATTCAAGGCTCTGCTAACGAAGGCTATAAGCCTATCTTCGCCTATTTTACCCTGAGAAAGTACTGCGCCTAACGCTTCGTTACTTGCATCAGTGGTTAGTATGAATTCTTTTTCAAAATCCGGATATGCCAAAACCGGTGGTGTTATTATTGCCTCCTTCAATGATTCGAACGCTTTCTAGCATTCTTGTGTCCAATTGAACTTCGCGTCTTTACGTAGTAATTTGTTAATAGGAAGAGCTATCTTTGCTGTGTTAGGTATGAATTTTCTATAATAATTCACTAGTCCCAAGTATGCCTGCACCTCCTTTTTATTCTTAGGCGGTGGAGTGCTCTTAACGCACTCCACTTTGCTGGGGTCAGGGAGTGCGCCCTGATCTGCACATTTGTGTCCTAAATAAATAATCTCTCTTCTTAGGAATCTGCACTTCCCTGTATTAAGTTTTAATTATGTTCACGTAATTTCTGTAGTACTGAACATAACCTTTCTTCGTGTTGTTTGAGATTTCTACCGTAGATAACAATGTCATCTACATAAACAAAATAGTCTATCCCTTGTAGACCTGTTAGGATATGGTTCATTATTCTTTGAAATGTTGACCTGTTAGCCCAAATGGCATTCGATTGAATTCGAAATGCCCTAGTCCTGTACTGAATGTTGTCTTCTCCTTGTCCCTGTCATCGACTAACACTTGGTGATATCCACTTGCCAAATCTAGCGTTGTAAAATATCTGCTATGGCCTAATTGCTGCAAAATTTCGTCAATACGAGGAATGAGGAAAACTTGTTTAATCGTTGCTTCATTGAGCTTCCTGTAATCTATTACAAGTCTCCATTTTTTCTCGACCTTGCCACTTTTCTTGGGCACTAAAAGTAATGGCGAGTTTCATGGTGTTGTGCTATGTGTGATTACGCCATCATCTAGGAGTTTGTTCACTTGTTTGTTTATTTCTTCTCTATGTATTTGCGGTAACCTGTACTGTTTTCTGGTTTTTGCCGGTTGATCTGCGCCTATTGGAATTTCGTGTTTTAATACATTTGTAAATGAAAGTTCGTCTCCGTCTAATAGAAAGACGTCATGAAAAGATTTTACTATTTCTTTTATTGAATTCTTTTCTTCCATATTTAAATTTTCATCTGACTCAATTTCATTGAGCAATTCATTTATTCTTCTTTCGGTACTTTGTATTGTGTCCTCGTCGAAATTTGTGAATTTTGGTGTAAATTCGCTGTCTATTTCGTAATCACACTCTGTTGTGTTCAACATCGGAGCATAAATCGTATTATTTTCCTATTTACTAATGTGCCTGCCATATAGATTCCTAAATCTATTTCTTCTTTATGAATTACAATATTCTTAAATTTTGTACGAAGTTTTAATGGTACTATCGTAATTGTTCTTTCATCAACTGGTATGTAGTGACGTTTACTTTCCTCTTCTATCTGCTCGACAGTCGGAAATTATCGGAAATTCCACAATAACCTCTTTCTTCTCATTGAAGAGCGTTAAAATCTTTTCCATCGTATTTATAATGGAGTTGTTCCACAAATTATCTCTTCCTAAGATGCCGTCTGCCGGTACTCCTTGTTTAAGTGACACAACATGTAGCGTTAAACGTAAGGACTGTAGTCGATCCATCTGTAGTCACACAACCTCCAAGTGCTCCGCTTAAGTCTTTTTTATTTGACTTGTTTATTATTGTGCCATCTTTCATTGCACACTTCTTTATCAGGCTTGTATCCGCTCCTGTATCTACCAGTGAAATGAGTTTTTCATTTACGCCTCTGGGCAAGGTAATTCGATGAACACGTCATGTATCTGGGTTTGACTGCAGTTGGATACTCCTGTTTCTGTATTTCTATTATTATTTTCTAAATTATTCATTGAGCAAGGTAATTCCTTTTTCTCTCTAACTTTGACTGGCATTTCCGCATCAACTGTTTCTACAATTGTATGATTTCTCTCTGTGACGTTGCTTTTATTATTATCAGTCTTCTTCAACTTGATATTAATTTTTAAGTCTCTTGAAGTTGGTAACGTTTCAACAATCGCTTTCGATGTCGGACTTACGGTTATAACTTTATTTGTTAAAGTTGGTAACGTATCCACAATCGGTTTGGATGTATGAATTACTGATATTCCTTCATTTGGCCTTAAGTTACTAATATTTTTGGGTTCCCAGATTATTGGACTGTTCTGGGTCCTTGATAGTTTCCCGGACGATTACTTTGCAACAATTCAAAATTCCTTTTTGCCTCGCAATTTTTTATCATATGTCCTGGTCTATTACACCAATGACATATCGTTTGGCTCGCTCTGGTTGGTGGGTTTATAGGAGTCTGATTCCTCTGCAAGCCGTTAAGTGTATTAGGATTATTGTTTATTGCCCGTTTTGGATTCCCATTCTGCTGCAATTGATTTTGCTTCCAATTTTGTTGGGGTTGGTTTATTTCCAATTGTGTTGGGGTTGGTTTGGCTGCCAGCTTTGTTGTACCTGGTTTGATTGCCAGTTCTGTTGTATTTGGTTTGATTGTCCATTTGGCTGGGTTGGATTCCATTGCTGAATTCCTTGATTTCGATAATTAGTCCCTTGATATGTATTCCTTGCCACATTTTTCTGGCCTCCCTTTTGGTCACATCTCCAGTTTGTCTCGTGTCCGTATTTTGAACACTTCTGTCAATATGGCGTATTTTTGCGAGTTAAACAGTCATCTCTGGTATGCCCTCGCTTATTGCAAATTATCCTCTCGGTCGCTCCTTGTGGCGGATTTTGTATCCTGGTTGGTTGCCGAACAATTTTTTCTCCTGCAGCTCTGCCCTGGCTTCCCTGTTGAGTTTGCTCTTGCTGGTTATGCATGGAGGCACGAAACGGTGAATTCAAGTTAATGTTTAAGTGGTCTGTTTGGAGAAAACTACTGTGTATGGTTTCGAGTGCCTTTACGGCCAATTCTACCATTTCTCCAATGTTTTTCTTTGTCACATTGAGCATATAAATTCTCAATGCGGCGTCCTTTAATCCTGTTTGAATGCTTTCTCTACGACCCCTTTCAGCATACTTAGTAGTGCCCTATCTCCATCTCCGTTGTAATCCGTTCTAATTATCTCTATTGCCTGTGTTCGAAGGGCGTTTAGGCGTCTCGCAAACAAAACATTTAATAACAGGCTACAATTTTGGATACCTTTTATCACTGAGTCTAAGGTTACCTTAGGCAAATATGCCCTTTTTATTGTGAGGTAGAATTTCTCGAGACTAGTGAATCGTTGTGACCTCACCAAATCATACGCATCCCCATGTAATCGCTGCTGAATGCAGTCTATGTAGTCCTGACTGTTGTCTGCACCTACATCTCTTGCAGCTAATTCGCACCCTTGTATGAATTTATACACTTCGACGCGTAAGTCTGGCGACTGTGTTCTCGAAAAGAGCGGTACCAGCCTATTCGTAATTTTGGCTATCTCACCTATACCCATTTTATGTATGTTATCTGTCGTCTTAATATGTTTAAATGACCTTCCGTTGTAATCTTTCGGACTAACTGCGGACGGAGTAGCTTCCTTATGATAAAGCGTCCCATCGTGGTCTAGCGATACCTCCTGACTTAAAAGTCTATTCTGCTCTTTTAACTCTTTTATGCGTCTATTTGCTTCCTCTAAAGAGCTACAGTCTTCTCTTGACTTCTGTGTAAATCCCTGGTCTAAGGTTCTATGCAACGTTTCCTCGGTTATCCCCTTTTTCTTTAATATTTCTCTTAGTTTTATGTTCTCGCCTTCTACGTTCCTTAGTATATCCTCCTGAAATACTTTATCTACTAAATAATTATCGTACCTATTCTTCAGTGCGTTAAATTCTGATTCCCATGTATTGGAATCTATTGTCTTATTCTCTATTATCTGGTTTAGGAATGTAAGCAATTCCTCTACTACTGCGTCTGCTCTTTCTACACTTGTAAGGTCTCCTAGCTCCCCTACTCTAGACTTTATCAATTCTCTTCAAGTTCTCTTTGTTGCCGACCGTCCCTTTTAAAATTGCCCAATATTTAGATATAAACTCCCCCAACTGGCGTTTCAGTTCTTTATGTGCTCTACCTAATTCTATGTAAGATTGTTCCTTGGCCATTAATTAAACGAACGACATATAGTTTAATGGGGTTTTATTTTTCCCAATGTTTACGATTTACCCATGTAAGAGTATAGATAAATTTTTCCTAATGTTTTCAATTTAAATTTATTTTAAAGTGTTTGGTGAAAAATGTTGTAAAACGATTACTTAGCGCCGCTACTTAACGTTCCATCGTTTTATTACACGTTTAATTTTTTATACTAGTCGTAGTACTTTTGAATGAGAGATAATTAAAATTTTCATATGAAGATTCAACTTCTTTAAACGGCTTAGTTATCTTGCTCGCTTCGTTTACCGAGCGTGCAGTAAATATTCGCTGTACATCTGTTTATTAGTCTGTACGCTGAAGTCCGCTGCTGCTTTGTTTCTAGCAGAGCCAAAGCGTCAACATTTTCGTGACTGCGCTATTCTGCTTTCTTTCAAGCAGAGACGAAGCGTCAAAATTTTCGTGACTGCGCTACCAATATCCTGTTTAGGTGTTGTATTTTGTATTATCAATAATATTGTATAAAATGTTGTATTATAAAAGAACTGCTAGATTTTTACTTTTCGATTTATTCCTAAAATTATTATATCACTTATTTTCCAAAATTTCCTTGCCAAATTCATTACTAAATCATTGTTTCACTTTTCACTATATTTATTTTTTCTTGATGAGAAAAGAAATTTAATTTGTTGTGTTTAGTTAAATTATTCTAATTCTATTAATAGAATCCTTTTCATTTGTATCTCCTATTATTTAATTCTAATTTTTCATTTCTTTGTTCACTTTTACTATTTCACCTTTTAATATTTCCTAAAGTACTATTCTACGTTATTTCACTTCTTTTTTATTATTTTAGGTTAATTTTATTTTTCACTTCTTTGCTAGCTTTCCTTTTTTCTTTTAAAAACTTGTTACTTGCTTTTATGTTTATGTATGTCCTAATCTTATTAATAATTTTCGTAGTTTGTTTTTACTTACTTTTTCCCTTCGGTGATTTTTTACTTTCGGGGTGTCTTCTAATCTCTTCTTTAATCTTCAATACAACTACAATTGTTTTCTATTGTAAGGTTTATTTTCTATCTTTCCTTTATAATTTTACACTTCGCTTTACACTGCTTTTTCTAACACTCTTTTATAATTATTATGTTTCCTTAACGCGTTGGCTTGCGTTTATTTAATTTCACTTATATTTATTTTATGTATAATTACTTTCGTATTATATTCTTAGGGACACTATTACATCCTTTCGCTACTTTTAAGTTATACTAAGTTAGAGTACGATTTCCTTAATCGCGACTTAACACTACTTTACACTATTAACGCAACTTTATACGCGACTGTCGTACTCTAAGATTTTTTCAAGACTCCCGTTGGAATCTTTTCTTGTCTCCACGTTAGCTCGGTCGACACAGACGTCAGTATGCCGTGTTTCGCAATTTCCATGATTTCGCAATATCAAATTTGTGATATTGGCAATATCGACACGCGGAAGAAAATCGTTCTCGTGTCGTGTGTTCTTCCAAGCCAAGCGTTGGTATGGTTTGGAAGCTTCCTACCGAAAGCTAGCTTCCACAATACATTCAAATGCAAAACGCTACGGTTTTTATGGTTTGGAAGCTCGCTACTAAATGTTAGCTTCCACAATCCATTAAAATGTAAGTGCTCTAGTTGTTGACTTGGCTTTGGAAGTTAATTAAACCATTGACTAAACCAAATTAAACTAAAGCTTTGGCTGACCAAACATTATGCTGCTGTGGTTGCATTAACAATATGAACTTGGCCTTGACTCACTCGCGGAGTAGTATTATGGAATAATAATACTGGCCTTGAATGTTCATTTCACCCGGAACTAGGAATTGCGATCGCGACATACAACAAGAGCATTGATCACAATACAGTTTTAAACCATCATATTAAAAGGCTGGCTGCTGTGTGTATGGTGGGGAAGGGATCGTTCACCATGGGCTACTACCAGTTGGTCAAACAATTGATTCTCAACTGTATTGTGAACAACTAAACACACGTAAACAAAAGATTATGCCAGGCAATTGAAAGAAAACGGCCAGAATTGACTAATAAGAAAGGTGTTGTCCTCCACCATGACAACGCTCGACCACACACTTCTTTGATGACCCGGCAAAATTGCGAGATTGAAATTGGGAAGTTTTGATGCATCCACAATACAGTCCAGACAGCATGCTCAGACTACCACTTGTTCCAATCTCTGCAGAACTCTCTGAATAGAATTAAGCTGCTTTCAAAAGAAGCCCGTAAAAACCACTTGATTCAATTTTTCAACCCGAAACCACAGAAGTTCTTTACCGATGGCATCTTGGCTCTACCCGAAAAATGGCGAATTATTGTAGATAATAATGTAGCATATTTGGTTTACATAAATTAATATTCACACTATAAGAAAAGCAGTTGAATTTTACTAAAAACGCCACGAATTTTTCCTAGACCCAGAATTATTTAATTATAATTTGAAATATACGTGACCGACAAAAGGCTACGTACGACCCCCAATTTCGCTATCCAATGAACACCTAAAGATTTTTTTAAAAAATAATTATGCAGTATTCTTTTGAATGTACTTTTATTCACATTTTTTCAAAGAACAAAATAATTCGACATAAACTAAAAAAATTATTGACAAAAAACGAAAAAAAAGTTACAAAAGTCTACGTACGATTCGAAGTATAAATATTATAAATATATAAATATAAATATTATTAAAATACTTAAATATAAATATTATTAAAATACTTAAAATTAGTAATAATCTTAAAATTAATATTTGGTTGGTTCGCCACGAGCGTCTATAACTGCCTGTAAGGTTCTGGGTATTGAATCAACTAAATTTGCGAGTTCTATAGAAGTTATATTTTCCCATTCTTCTGTTAGCTTCTCCTTCAACATTAAAGCACTTGTAATTAGATATTTTCTAATTTTTCTTTCTAAAAGCCCCCAAACGTGTTATATAATGTGCAAGTCAGGACTGGCGGTGAATATAATTGCCGTGGGGCGTAATAGAGCATCCACTCTTTGACAACATGAGCAGTGTGCTTTGGATCGTTGATTTAAAATATTTAAAACATCAACACATCTTTTTAAATTTTGTTCCAAAATCTGTTTTGTATTGATAACGATTCATGTTGCAATTAATAAAAGCTAATCTCCCCACTCCTGTTGCAGCAACGGCACCCCAAACCATCACGCTGCCACCACCATGCTTGACCGTGGAAACCAAATTTTTTTTGTTATGAGTGGTTTTCTGCGTGGATTTCTGCTGTGGAAACCATTATTATTCAAAGTTCTTTGTCTGTTCGTGGATTCACATTTATTTTGGAACGATTTGCTATCTCTTCGGCTAAGTTTGTAGCAGTTACTTTTATGTTTTTGTTTACTTCTTTCAAAACAAAGCTGACATTCTTAGATTTAGTTTTTTGGTCGGTCACTTGTTGTCGTGAACAAACTCAAAAGTAAGCTAACGGTACTTTACCGATGCTTTTTTTTTTGTCACTGCTTTTTTTGGTTTTTTGTCAATAATATATGGAATAATATAATATAATATAATATAGTTTATATGGAATTCTTTTGTTCTTTGAAAAAATATGAATAAAAATATATTTAAAAGAATACTGCATCATTATTTGTTTAAAAAATCGTTTGGGTTTCGTTGGATAGCGAAATTGGGGGTCGTACGTAGACTTTTGTCGGTCACTGTATTTGATTTCCATCTACGAAGTGAGTGATTGCCGAAATCGACTATCGAAAAAGTCGTGAAGTATAAGATGATGACGTCGAGGCAGTTATGTATATGCAATTTCAATTTTGTCCAAATTTCATGTTGCTATGACGAAAGCGTAGGTATATAGTATGTGTATCTAAACACCCAGAAAAGGCAAACTAAAAGAAATCGAGAACATTTTGATGTTTTATTTTGAAACATGGTTATTGGTTATATGAAGTATGGTTGAATAAAATTTTATCTTGGTTGACATATATTAAAATAGTATATAATACATAGTATAACTAACACATGTTGTTTTTAAATTTTTATTACGATATGGAGATAACTAAAGTAAACGGAAAGGTTAGACCGGACAAGGAACCAACATGGGATTAGTGGACATGCATATAAACCACAACAATTGGCAAACCTCACAACAGTTCAACAAATCAAACGGCCAGCGAATGACCGCAGTAGATGAACACCTGTAAGGCACATGGATAAAGTATTAAATAAAGTACGGGCGGAAATTAGACATTCATACCGATTTTTACTGTGAAAAAAAAAATAAAAATATACATAATAAAAATTGTTTTTAAAGCGTTGTTTTGATTAGAAACGAAAAATAACCCAGAGCTAAGAAGACAAGTTAAGTAAATTCTCAAAGAAAAGAAGAACTATCTAAAACGATAACAGTTAAGAGCCATTAAGAGGGGCTATTAGTAGATTAAGGGGAATAATAAAAAGAGCAATGCTCATTAACTCGTTAGTTTAATTACAAACTCAGCAGTTTTGGTGAAAACACAAATAACTGTTTTATTATTAGGACTACAAATAGAAACCCGCCGGTTTTCAATAAAAGACAATGCAGACACTTATGGTGAGGCCTCTATTCGTGGAAGAACGTGTCGTGAATGTTTTCAGCGCTTCAAAAGCGCTCCATGGCTCGAAACTCATGCTGTGTATTTGGTGGGACCAGGGTCCTATTGCACCAACAACTTTTCACTTATCACTTTACATATGCTCGAAAAGCACTTTTCATGAAAAGGAAAAGTGAAATGCATTGCACCAAAAACTTCCCAAATAAACTTGTCAAATTTGCAAGAGAGAGAGAGTGTGAGAAGATTTTTGAAAAGTTGATAAGAGAAGCATTGCACCAAACTATGACTTTGCTTTGCTAATTGAGAACTTTACAAACGATATGCAAAGCAAAATTGACAAGCGTTTCTCCGTTATTTTAACGTACTTTGCAAAACAGCGTGTTATGCAAAGTGATTTCTCCCATTGATTTCGTTACATATCAATAAATTTTTTGCATTAACACTAGATTGCCTAAGCAAGTCATTTTGAATGCTTTTCAATTTCAATTAAAAAAATAATTATTTAAATAATGACGCAGCTTCTTATAATTTTGTGACTTTTTCTACAACATACAAATGGGTTAATTAATCATTGTTGTTGCTCCCCCCTCCTTCACTTCCGGTATATATATGTGTGTTATACCTATATTGCCGAAAAGCAGTCATTTTGACTGCTTGGAAAAAACCAGTTCGGCTCTGGATTGGAATAACATGATAACATACAAGTTCATGATAAATTGTCGATTTCGACATATACTTCATAAGTTGCAGTTGTTCAATAACTAAAGTTATTGATATTGTTATTCTTACTTGTTATTCGAATCTTTATGCCAGGCCTGGCCACGCGCTTTGCTCCCTTTGAACGCGCTGTAACGTATTTCAGATGGGAAGGAGGATCACTGAGTGTATGATCTCATACTGTAATCGATACGGCTGCGCACGTGTTGACTTTGGTCAGGCCTGCTTTACGCACTGCCAGTCATCCTCTCAGGTGACCGAAACAGCTGCAGATGGTACTGTGTGGTCGAAATTTGACGAAGACGGTATTTCCGGAAAGCTACCATCTACGTGTATTTTCAAGGGTGTGACAGGGTCAACAGGCTACGCAAGAAGAAACGTTATGGCAAATAATCTTGTCAGTGCATTCTCGTTGATAATAAATGATTATATTATCAAACATATAAAAAAGTGCACAGAAGAAGATGGCCCCTCCAAATATTTGTTAACATTTTAGATTTGGCTGCAATAAATGCTTGGATCCTTTATAAAGAAGTGACCGGAATACAAAAAGAACGAAAACAGTTCCTATTTCAATTAGCAGAACAGCTTTCCGCCGATTACACAACTGAAAGAGAGAAACAATCATCACAGCAGGATGACCCACAAGTATCAACTGCAACATCTTCAAATACAACAGATTCTACCAAACTAAAAATTTGTCAAAAACGACTTTGCCACAATAACAAAACAAATAATATTTGTCAAAAATGTAAAAAGTATGTTTGCGGAAGATGTACATCCAAAAAGATTTGCACTTTCATTTGCTTAAAATGTCCAGATAATGTATAAATTATTTTTATTTCGAACTGAAATACATTTTTTTATTGTTAATACTTATTAATAACTTGTTATATGACTGTAAATGATATAAAATATATTAAAAATGACTGTTAAACAAATTTCTTTGCGCATTAGTTATTTTTTCACAATGCAATCATTTTGACTGCTTTCAGGCAATATAGGTATATACTAAGCCCCCGTCTTTCTAGTGTTAAAGGATGTATTATTTGGATCATTCCAAAATAACTCTACTTCGAAAGTAGAGAAAGAATCAGCTTGGAAAGAAGTTCTAGAAAAAGCAAAATCCTTGGGATTAGCCGGAGCTAATCGCCAATGGACTTTTGCAAGGGATAATCTATTTGGCCTTTGGAAAAGTAGAACCTTGCTACGTTAGACTAATTATTTTTTTAAAAGAAATAATTGAAAAGTGAATTCATATATTTTAATTAGCATTGAATGTATTTACAACTAACTGTATATTGTTTCAATAGTTGTAGGAGGCAGTGTTCGAAAACAAACGAAATGGTACGTTTCTTATAGTTTCGCTCGGTTCATTGATGAGAACTAAATGCAAACATAACCAAAAAGAATAATCAAAACAAAATAGTAGAAGCAAGCGAAAGAGAACGTTAAAAAGTAAACGTATCGCTTGTTGTCGAACACTGACAAGAGTCAGGGTAAAACCGGTTTTTTGTATTGTTTGTTAGTTCTCTTTTATGATGGCTTTGATACTTATGTACTATTTTTACTGTAATAAAAATTGTTTATCTGTTTAGCTTTTATTAAATTGCATTCATTTAAATGGTATGATTTACATGAATGTCTAAATTCATAACCCATTAACAATAAGAGTAATATTTTATGTATGTATGTAAACTTGTTTGTATATTTGTTTTACGTTCTGTTTCTTTTTACATTATACATATGTATGTATATTATAAAGTGAAATGTTGTAGTGAAAAAATGTCATTGTTTTTGGAATAAATATTAAAAAAATGCAAAAAATAGAAATACTTATAAAAATAATATTTATGAATTAAGGTTAAGAGAGACAAGAGCAAAAAAACCGGAACTGGAGGTGGTAAGGAAGCCACTTTGGATGAGGTAGATAATCTTATTTTGGACATTCTTGGGAACGATTCAGTTGTGGTGGAAGGACTAAATCAGCCAGAAAGCAATGGAGCTGCTTCCACTGCTGATGTTCCTACAACCTCAAAAACGTTACAACCGAGGAGGAGGAAACTAGTCAGCGACAATAATAAATTAGAAGATTTAAAAATAAAAGTATTGGAAAGTGAACTTCATAAAAATAAAGTAAAAACAAGAGTATTGGAAAGTGAACTTTATAAAAATAAAGTTAAAATATTAAAATATGAAAGAGATCTTAACTTAAAAAAATCTGAATTTACAGTAGATTTACCAGAAAACATAATAAGCAATAATCAAAATTTAACAGAGTGCGCTTCACCAACAAAACAATTTTTAGAATTTTCGCAATTTTAAGTTATTTGATTTTTTTAGTTTTAAGTTTTTTAGTTTTTGATGTTAAATAAAATAATTTTTCGGAATAAATGTAAAAATTAATTTTGAAAAAAATTAAGCAACCTTGAAAGTACTGCTGAATCTGTAGGAAAATCATCTATATTGGCAGAGATTTCGAAATCAATAGAATCTGAAGATTCCTCGAAGTCATCAGAAAGAAATTCATCATTTTCGCGACTAATATTATGGAAAACGCAACACATTATTGTTATCCTTGCTGCTTTTGTGGGTTCCAAACGCAAATAATTTAAACAAGGAAATTTTTCTTTAAGTATACCTATAATGAAATACGTTTTCATATTATAATTAATTTTGAATTGGAAGATATGTATAAAGTTTACCAAAACAATTTTCAACTATTCTTCTCGTTTTTTTATGCGCAATATTGAATCGTTGTTCAGCAAGAGATTGAGGGCTATTACGCAGGGGTGGAATTAGCCAATTCAATTGTGGATATGCACTGTCTCCCAAGATTATGGCACCTTGAAATGGGCGGAAGCCATCTTCGAAATTCTGGTAGAGCCTTGAATTACGCAATACTCTTGCATCGTGTGAACTTCCCGGCCAGTTGCAACATAAAGCGTAAATTTTACAATGCGGTCCACATACGATCATAGCATTGATTGCATGGTCACCGTGTCTATTTACAAATTGCTCTTCATTTACTACAGGCGCATCAATCTTAATCATTGTGCCATCAATGCATCCAGCAACTCGTGGAAAACCTCCAAGTTCAAAAAATTTCGCTGAAATGTATTGAGAATCGGCAGGCCAACGTATGGTTTCATCCATCATGGTGCTTATAACTGCATCAGCTACTCGATGGATGACTCTGCACACAGTAGACTTGTGAACGCCGTGCATTTTCGCAACACCATGGTATTGGCTCCCATTACCTAGCCAGTGTAAAGTTGTTAACAATTGGTGTAACGGTGTCAAACAATTATTACGCAAGTTTTCGTACTCCAACTGCGCTCCAATTTTAGACAACATAAATTCAATTTCGCTTCTATTTAATCTAAAATTTTCAACTACATTGCAGTCTAAACTGAAATTTATTCTTTCATAATTTCTCCGAATGCTTCGATCATCATTATCTTCCACTAGTTCCAAGATTTCCAAACGAAACATATCAATTAAAAAATAAACAACTCTGATATTCATCAACTTCATTCTAAATTCAGCTTATCATACAAATGATATGTGAATTTTTACTTTGCACAATAGTTGAAAAACTTTTCATATAAGCAATAGCAAAATGCAAAGGAAAAGTGCTTGGTGCGATGAAATGAGAGAATATTTTGATAATTTGCAAAATTTCCTACTTTTCAGCTAAGTACTTTTCGCTTTGCATTTCATGCAATGGTGCAACGCTTTGCTAACAAATTTAGGGAAATTTCTCTGTTCACATTTACTTTTCCTTTGCATATTGGTGCAATGCTTTTCTTGTCAAATTTTTGATAATTTGCTAATTCGCAAATGAAAAGTTGTTGGTGCAATAGGGTCCAGCTCCACCAAAGTATATTATGAGCTATTGCGAAAAGATGATACCATCACAGGATCTCTTTACCGAACACAAATTATGCGTTTGAGTAGAGCATTAAAGGAAAAACGGCCGCAATATGTTGAGAGACACGACAAAGTCATTTTACAAATTGAAAATCATTTTCCAACCAGTTAAAACATACTTGGAAACGCTGAAATGGGAAATCCTACCTCACCCGCCGTATTCTCCAGATATTGCTCCATCGGATTACCACTTATTCCGATCGATGACGCATGGCTTGGCTGAGCAGCACTTCCGTTCTTACGAAGAGGCTAAAAATTGGGTAGATTTGTGGATTGCCTCAAAAGACGAGCAAATTTTTCGACGAGGAAACCGTATGCTGTCAGAAAGATGGGAAAAAGTTGGGGCTAACGATGGACAGTTCTTTGAAAAATAAGCCTATAGTCATATTTCCGCAATAAACTCAGTTTTTGAGAAAAAAACGTCGATTTTCCATTTGTAGTCCCAATATATTTTAAACTGTTTTGGTATTTAATTACCTCAAGTCAAACGTAGGCGACAAGCAAATGGTCAGGCACCAGGAACTTCATACTTCTTCGGTTGAAACAATTAAGTTTCGAGCTCATATAACACGAAAAAACAAAATAACAAGCGTATGTACTTAGAAAACCAGTGTCCCTCGAAGGTTTAGAACGGGTTCGGTAAACAAAGTGCTCAGTGAACCTGAGCTGTATTAAATAAATAAACGCTAAATAAGCAAAAGTTAATTGCTTGCGTAGACTGCGTTAAAGCAATTAATTATACAATTAGAAGAGGACACGCAATATTCAAGGAATTGCTGATATGCCTAAATCAGTTGATAAATAATAAAAAATTTAATCTGCTGCCTTGAAGAATAGATACGATAGTTACCTGGCAGATAAAGTATTCTAGGAAAATATAATAAAGAACATAGAGAACGAGAATGAAAAACTAAGGAAATTATTGATGGCAAAGGGATTAATCGAGGAAGCAAAACAAAACATTAGAACAGGATTTTGCACAAAAATCGAAGGAAGAAAAATTCCGTAGGTAAAGCAAAGAAAAGAATAAAGGAATTAAAAAAACAATGTACTTTTAACCTAAGAAATAGATTTAGCTCATTAGCAGACGATCTTTCATAAAGGAGCGACTCCTTCAGTCGGACAGATTACAATTCACTTTCATTTGCTAAATTTAAACAATCAGAGATAGATCAATAAAAAGAAGTACCGAAGACAGCAGGTTATTAGTAGTAGTTGATATCTCTGAGACTTGACTATAACAGTTTTTATGTTTTTTCTTATCATGAAAGTGCATCATTACTCCTTCAAACTCATAGTGCAAATCGTATTTCCTTTTTCAATCTTCTGATATAGAGTAGCTTTCATAAGACAATGAAAGGGTAAAAAATGCGGATAATTTTCGAATATGAGTTTCGTCGCGGAATCAATGCATCACAGGAAGCTCGAAACATCAATAAAGTGTTTGGGGAAGGTGCAGCTAATCATCGGACCTAACGTTGTTTGTTTGATAAGTTTCGTTCTTGTGATTTTAGCCTTGCAAACGAACCACGTGGAAGACCGGCAGGTAAGTTGGATAATGATAACCTGAAAGCTGTAGTGGGAGCAGATATGTCTCAAACTACGCATGAACAGGGTTTAACTTTTCTTTTTCCAATAATTTTGGGTCACTTAAAAGAAATTGGTAAGGTCAAAAAGCTGGATCGATGGGTTTCGTATGAGTTAAACGAGCGTCTAAAAAATCGTTTCGAAGCTTGACTTTCTTTACTGTCAAGGTATAAAATCGAACCTTTTGTACACAGCATTGTAAGGGTTGATGAAAAATGGACAGCATTACATTACAGCTTTATGAGACCTGGTCAATCCATAACAGCAGATGTCTACTGCAATCAGTTGGACGTGATTATAAGAAAGCTTTCCATTAAACAGACTAGATTGGTCAATAGAGACCGTCCAGTTCCGCCAAGAAAAATCCTTCAGTTCTCAAGCTATGAAAGAGGCCTTTTTGAATTTCACTGCCTCTCGCCCCGCAGACTTCTTCGCTGCATGCATAAAAAAGTTAATCTTAAAATGACAAAACACCATCGATAGCTTAGGGGGATATTTTGATTAACCATATTTTTTCTTATTGGAGATCAAATAAACTGAACTTCCGTTTGAAAATCGGACATTTCATACTTAATGACCTAATAGGAGACACATTGGTAAATGTAAAAGATTTGAAAAGGTTTAAGTTCCGATATTAAATACAATAGAATATGGTTACGAGATAAACAACGAGTTTGAAACAAAATTCACAAATTTCTACGAGTACACAATCAAAGTACTAAATCAATTAATAGCATAGGCAAAATATGTGCCAAAAAAAGAATAAATAAATTGTCCGATGAAATTGAATTTGAAATTGATTTAAATATGGAAAAAGGAAAAAAAAAGTAGTAAGATCATTTAACGAAAACTTCCAATTAGACGGAGACGAACTTTCATTTACAAGTGTATTGAAACACGAAATTACAATAGGCGGAGATCAACGGCCAATAAATATAAAACAGTATAGACTACCACAAATGCATAGGGAAGAAAAAAATAGACAAGTAAACAAACTTTTAGCATGATGGCATAATTACACATAGCAAATCACCATGGAACTCACCGTTTTACTGTTTTCTTTATTTAGATGACATCTACGTCAGAAATCTGAAATAGCACGATGAAAGGTTATGTGCAGTATTGCAGAAATTACGGGAATTAAAAAAGAAATTAATTTAGAATTTAATTAAAACTAGATAGAATGTGTAAAGAACACAGAAGTGCAGAAAAACAGGAAGGAAGTATAAGCATTTCTTGGACTTATAAATTATTAAAGAAAATTCATAGAATGCACAGCTCAGATATCACTACCAAGTAACAAATGATTACGTAAAGACGCTAAATTATCTGAACAGCAGACCGCCAGAAAGCATTTGAATGGTTAAAAGAAGCAGTCATGTCACCACCAATGTTGGCGTACCCAGATTTCTCAGAAAAATTTCTTTTAACTACAGACGCAAGTAATGACGCATTAGGCGCGGGTCTTTTTCAAGGAAGCGTAGACGAGGATAGATCAACAGCTTTCGCTAGCCGAGCGCTGAGTGACACAGAAAAAAGATATTCAGCCATAGAAAAGAAATTCTTAGCAATAGTTTGCTCCACAAAAAATTTCAGGGTAGACATTTTAAAATTTTTACAGACCATCAGCCATTAAAGGGAATAGCCAATTTAAAAGACTAGACTTCAAGACTGGCATGGTTTAGGCATAAATTATCAGAATACGACTTCGAAATTCTATATAAGCTAGGAAAGAAAAACTTAAATGCAGACGCACTAAGTAGAAGTTTTTCCTCAGGAAAAACAAAAAACAATAGCAGCCGTACAAACACGGTAAAAAACAAATGCAGCGAACCAAAGTGAACATAAAAGCACAACCTTGGAAAACGACAAAGATGAGGAGGAACTGGCAAACGGAAGAAATAACAGCAACATTGCTATCCGACCCGAAAGAAAAAGAAACTATTATTAAAGACCCTTATAATTGTCCACTCGGAGTACATCAGGGTGCAGTGAAAATATACTTAGGAATTCGGAAGCAATTTGGATGGACAGGAATGCAAAAGTAAGTGAAGGAATTCGTCAAAAACTATCCGAAGTGTAAGCTAATAAAAGCTCAAAACTCACAAAAATACCCATGGTTCTACCAGATACACCAATGCGGCCATTTGAAAAAGTATACATCGACATAGTAGGTATACTGCCAGAAACCTTAATCTATAGAGTGGGCCATCGGCTGGTTTCTGTTTGAATTATTTAATTAAATCCAAATTAATGTTAAATTCCAAAAGAAACCAGCCGATGGCCTAGCTTATATTATTGCATTAATTTGTTTTAATTTTCATTCATTTTTTTTATTTTCCACTTTGCGTTGCTGTTGTTTTGTCTTGCTTTCTGTTTTTGCTTTTTTTCTTTTAATTTGACTAAATTTTAATGTACCAATGATTATGTTGTTGTTCTTCGGTTTTTATTTCCTTCAGTTTCAAATATTAGCCATCACTATTGCATCTGCATCTATTAATGTAATAAATTATAATGTAATAATATGCCTGAAGATATAGTTCATGCATATAGCATACACATCATACCCACACACATACACTATGTGTATAAACCTTAAACCAATAATATAAGAAAATATGATTTTTAAAATAAATTTTAAAAATAAAAATAATTTAAAAAATTTTTTTTAAATAAATAGTTTATAGAGTGTAATTAAATGTAAATCATTCAAATTGAATGAAACAGATAATTCATATGTATTGTTAGTTATAATACAATAATATGTAAAAATGCTCGACATAGGTTATAGCGCTAACGCAATCACTGCAACAATAGTAACACATGTAGAACAAACAGGTAATTTTTTATATTTAATTAGAATAAGAACTCAAACTTTCAAGTTAAATATGTAAGGAAATATAAAATTTCCTTATAACAACGGGCGTAGAAACCGGACTACACCTCATTTGAGCTGATCCCATGAAAATCGATTTCAATGGATGCAGTAACGTCGAGTTGTGTGGTCCCAACAAAACATCGAACATCAAACAAACAAAACAACATCGAACATTAAACCTTGAAGATCAAGTACTACGATCAAAAGCTTCATTTTTGAAAACACCAAACTTTCACCACATTGAACAAAAACATACATATTTTTGCATACATATGTACATGCCAATAATATAGGGTTCTCTAATAAGAGGTGTAATTTTGAATAGCTCGCTATTTCGGTAGCTGTCACTTTTGAAGCTGTTATTTTTGACCTTTGACAAGTAGAAACTACGCCATTACTAATGCCAACTACTAAATGGAACGATACACGCTGCAACAACGCATTGAAATTTCAACAAGATGGCGCTACGTGCCACACAAGCAACGAAACCATTGATATTTTACGGGAAAAGTTTGGTGGCCATTTGGCTGATGTTGTTTTTTATTATTAACGGCATACCTTCCTCTTTATTACGAAATAAACATGCGATAATTTATCTCAAAAAATGGCATTTTTCTTCGAATATCAAAATTACACCTCTTATTGGAAAACCCTATGAGGCAGCATACTACGTAGCACATGGTGGAATGGGCAGCACATGTGTGTAGTGCATTCCACGTATGTGTTATATATGTTGAAATTTCAATGCGTTGTTGCAGCGTGTATCGTTCCATTTTTAGTAATAGCATAGTTTCTACTTGTGAAATGTCAAAAATAACAGCTTCAAAAGTGACAGCTACCGAAATAGCGGGCTATTCAAAATTACACCTCTTATTGGAGAACCCTATACATGTCAACGAATCCCTAGTCAGGCCACTTAACAACGTCAACGAACTCCAAACTAAACCACAGTGAAAAGTGCAGAATTGCACGAGCAACTTAACAACAACAACAATAGCTCCCAACATAATTAATAACTTTCCTTTTTAATAATAAGACAAATTGTAATTACTCCTTAAGTTGCAGTCAAATGAAGAACACCGGATACGGTACAAAATAATATATTTTTTAAAATAAAATAATCAATACTTTATTAACTTGCATAAGCTGGGAGTTAAGAATAGTAAATGTAAAATCAAATGTACACCGACGAACAACAAACAACAAATAAGCCAAATAAAACCTGAAATAAAACACAAAAACAAATATACATACAGAGCCGCAATCTCAACTCCAACAACACACACGGAATCGAGAGTGTAGAAGATGACAACAATTAAAATCTAATGCAGATAGTTAAATTACAACAATAAACACATGCAAGTTATACATTACAGAATAAATGAGCTGTTATTTTTGAAAGTGGAATAAGTCCATGTTTTCAAAAAAAATGAGTTAAGGGTAATTTTAGTAAGATATAGACACATTCTATCCATATTTATAATCATATATTCAATTGATTATTTTTGAATGTGGTACAAGTCCATTCGGAGATAAAAATATCGTTTATTTATTAGATAATTTTAATTATTATTACATCATAACAAAATTAAAAAGTGTTAAAGAAATCATTCAAATTGATTAGCTTTTGACAATATTTTTAAATTTATTCAAATGAAAACCCTTAAATATTCTAATACATGAAAAAATGGACTTATTCCACTTTCAAATATAACAACACAAATCTTATCGCAAAAAAGTTATTTTTGAAAGTGGTATAAGTCCATTTGGAGCTTAAAAAATCCCCTATTTTTTGAAATATTTTCAATAATTATTATTTCATAATGAAATTTAATAGGTGTGTAGTGTTAAAAACATCACTCGGATTGATTAACTGTTGCCAATATTTTTAAATTGATTCAAACGCAAACCTTTAAATATCTCGATACATGAAAAAATGGACTTATTCCACTTTCAAAAAGAACAGCTCAAATAAGAAAACATGTTATAGTAAAAAACGAAGACAAGTACAAAGGTACATTCGTAATTGTACAAGCAAACAATTACAATTAGAAAAGGGCAGCGACAATTGCTGGGAGCCGCGAAGACAACGAATACGACAAGAGGATTAGAGACCGAGCATTTGCAATAAACAACAACAAACACAGGTAAATTTTTTTTTGGCAACCACAACAATAAATACACTGGAAGAAAACTGAAGCCGCGAAGACAACAAGTACAACAAACGGATTAATTAAAGCCTTGAATTGAATTTCGAGGCCACCACAGGGTAAAGAACAACAACAAAAATAGCCAAGTAGCAGATCGGTACTAATCACTCAAGTCAGTTCTCAATAATCAATTCTGGAGAACAACGATTCAAATACAAACAACTTTTCAACCACTGCACCAATTTCGTTCTTTACACTGACAGTTTATTTATTTCAAGCTTAAACTAAGTCGTTGAGGCTTTATAGTTTATATTAGATAAGTAAATAAAGAGTTCAATTATATTCAATTCAAAATTAAGCTAACAATTCAAAAGTATGTAGATTTTCTTTTTAGCTAAATACGCGAACGCATCACCGAATTGATTACATGCGAGTTCGAACGAAGAACTTCAGGTAGAAGAACCATTTTTTTTATTGTTGGTTCTTCTCGTGTTGAAGAAGCAAATAAAATCAAGAAATTGCAGTCCGCAAATATTAAATCGTGTATTATTCATGATCAATTGGCCCTTCAGAGCCGGATATATAACGAATTACATGCGAATCACTGTGGATTACATGCAATAATCATGGATTACGAGACATTGGCAAAAGTACGAGGCAGAGCAAAGGTTCCCTCACACTTGCGGCTAACTTAGCGCAAGACGATCAGATGGAACTCACAGGGGAGCAGGCGCTCACAAGAAGAGAGCGCCTAGAGAAAGTTTGGCAAGAATACTGCAATTTTACAAATCAGGCTTCCTCTGCCGACGACTTACCAAAGGAGGTCGATCTCGACGTAGAATTCCAAGAGTACGAAGAAAAGTATATCATGGCGCGTAGCTTCTTCGTTGCTCATGAGCAACGCTGGGCACAATTGGACATCCCGACAGTAGCTCCGTCGACTCAACTACAGCATAACGACTATGATTTGCCGAAAATAAATATTCCTCCATTTTCAGTTAAATATATGCAGTGGTCATCTTTAAAGATTTGTTCTCCAGTGCAGTTGATTCCAAGGCGGCAGTGAAGGCGTCAATGAGGCTGCAAACTTGGTGAGACATATTCCAATCACGGACTCAGCGTACCAAACAGCATGAGATCGGTTGAATGAACGATATAACACTGGCCGACAGCCATTTTGTAACGGACTGTTTGACAGCATATTCTAAAGGATTTTGGTCCGCTGATTCCAAAAATGATAAAATAAAAAAAATGAAACGAGCCGTTTTCGAGATAATCGGTTTTTAAATTTTTGGCCACTTTACGTCCATCCACTTGAAGAGCCACTACAACTGACATATCTAACCGATTCGATTAGAATTAAGATTAAATTAAAGAGGAAGGATGCACGTATATTTTTTGCTAACATTGTTTTAAAATCCGAAAGATAGTTTAAAAGCTTTCGCTGAAATCGTAACTTCAAAAGAGGAATTTTTTAAGAAAAAAGGCAAAAAACTGCTATATATCTGTATGTAAAAATATGTTCCCGAAACTTTTTTACCCTTTTTATTACCCCTTTTATATCGATAGATTGGACACTTGCGCGAATTTTAAGCCTAATATCAAAAAAATCTGCACAGAAATGGTTTCTTGGTGCGCGTTTAAGTAAATTCAGTGCTTTTCGCAAAAAATACTAAATTATCCGTCGCATAAATTATAAATCGCAAAAACTGCTATTAGTTCAGATGCAGGTACTTCCACCTTACGTTTTTTTACTTTTTCGCAGTTTTTTCTTTTTTGCATCAGTCGAAGTTTTACTTTGAAGAGTCGTGTTGTGTTTTTCAAACTTATATTTTCTAAGCAAAATGCCGAATTTCTTATGCAATCAAGATCCGAACAAGTTTTGCTATGTTTGCGACGTATATAAACCGGAAAATAGGCAAAATAAAATTACAGATGTTTTAAAAATGGCATATTTATACTATTTTGGATTTCCTGTAAAGAACCAAGATAAAGTTTGGGTGCCTCATGTATTTTGTAGTTCTTGCAAAACAAACCTTCACAATTGGCTTGCTGGAGGCAAAAGACATCTTACATTTGGAAAGCCAATGGTGTGGAGGGAGCCCATAAATCACAAAACTGATTGCTATATTTGTTTAACTAAATGTAATAGGATTGCTAGAACTAAAAATGTTCGCATAAGCTATGCTGATGTTGCAACAGTAACGAAGCCAATAGCACATTCAGCATCTCTACCAGTTCCTATATGTCCCAGTTCAGCGACCCAAGGCGAAAGTTCTTCAGAAGCTTTAAATACTTCTACGGTGTCAATTGAAAGCAGTTCCAACCCACAGCGAATACACCTCTTTGAAGATACACTTCTTGAACTCTCATCTAGACTTCTTCCCGGAAAATTTGGGTGCTGTAAGCGACGAGCATGGGGAAAGATTCCACCAGCAAATGATGGCAATTGAAAAGCTATGAAGGATCCTGGGGTGCAACTATGATGGCGTACTATTGCTGGAGTTTGACTAGGGAAACACCAACCCACTTATATAAGCGAAGAAGCACAAATAAAAATCATTTTTAATTTAAAATGTATTTATTTATCTTTTTTTTCAAAATTTAGTATTTTTTGCGAAAAGCACTGAATTTACTTAAACGCGCACCAAGAAACCATTTCTGTGCAGATTTGTTTGATATTAGGCTTATTCGCGCAAATGTCCAATCTATCGATATAAAAAATAAAAAGGGTAAAAAAGTTTCGGGAACATATTTTTACATACAGATATATAGCAGTTTTTTGCCTTTTTTCTTAAAAAATTCCTCTTTTGAAGTTACGATTTCAGCGAAAGCTTTTAAACTATCTTTCGGATTTTAAAACAATGTTAGCAAAAAATATGCGTGCATCCTTCCTCTTTAATTTAATCTTAATTGTAATCGAATCGGTTACATATGTCAGTTGTAGTGGCTCTTCAAGTGGATGGACCTTAACGTAAAGTGGCCAAAAATTTAAAAACCGATTATCTCGAAAACGGCTCGTTTCATTTTTTATTTCATTTTATCGTTTCATTTTATTTTATCATTTTTGGAATCAGCGGACCAAAATCCTTTAGAATATGTTGTCAAACAGCCCGTTACAAAAAAAAGTGTTAATTTGTAGGCTAGTGTAATCGCCCAAGACAAATCGTAAGTGAATTTATTGGATCTTTTTTATCACTTCCGAAAAGAGGTGAAAATAGTAATGATTTGAGGAGAATATCAGACGGGGCTAATGACATAGTTAGAGGGTTGCAGGCGATTGGGCAAAGTGATCATGACTGTTGGTTAATTCATTTATTGTTGGCAAAGGTGGACCAACAGTCTCGACGGAAATGGATAGAATATAGTAGAGATGATGCAGCGGCCCTTCTCGATACTTTTTCCGATTTCTTGGAGGATCGCTGCGAGGAACTGGAACTGATAAGTGGGCCCTCAGCTCCAAAAATACAACCAATGGATAGAGTTCAAACACAATCTTCGCACTTACTGCTCGCAAATACAAAGGCAGACGCCAACGAGCACTCGCTTTCAAAATGCGCTTTATTCTTGGGACTTTCGGTAGCCGAGTGTCGAGTTGTTATACAGAGGAAAGGGTTATGTTTTAATTGCTTGAAAGCGGGTCACAATTCTGCGGCTAACCCTTCTACATTACCTAGCACATCCTGGTCCACTGTTGCAAACGTTTCATACCCAGTCCCAACAAGAGATGCTTTTTCCAGCCAGGGAACCATTGAACAGAACAGTAGCCTAGCTATCTTACCTACAGCTCTTGTCAGAGTACAAAATTCTCGTGATCAACATGTTAATTGCCGTGCGTTTCTTGATAGTGCTTCCGAACTTTCATATATTTCAGAGCAATGTGCAAAGACTATAGTCGTGTCAAGAACGTCTTCTCATTTTGTTGTGTCTGGAATATCAGCGATAAAGGCAGAAACTACCAAGGGCAAGTATAATCTACACGGCCAGTCCAGGTTCGCAGATAATTCGATCCTTATCTGCACTCATATACTTAATAGAATAACTTCATCGCTTCCAGCGTCTACAGTAAACTTCTCAGAGTTTCAACAGCTACAGGGCATTACACTAGCTGATCCGTCATTCCATGTGTCTTCTCCCATGGTAGGTAGGTAGGTAGGTAGATTGTCCCGAAGGACACACTTAGACCAGTTTTGGTCTCTTGTGATACCCTATGGATCTGTATACACCCCTATTCGAACCACAAGGAGCTATTAATATATCGGCTTATGTCCTTTATATTAAGGGATGCTATCTCACAGAGATTGTCAATGAAGTACGATCCCATGTGAGTGTTACGTCTACGAGCCAGCGCAGGACAGCTGCACATCAGGTGCAGAACGGTCTCCTCCTCCTCCTCATCCATGCAGCTTCTACAAAAGTCGTTCGAGAATATTCCAAGTCGCCTTGCATGCGTGCCAATGCAAGGACAGTGTCCGGTGACGACCCCTATCACACGACGAGTATTTTCCCTGCCTAGTGAAAGAAGAGTCTTCGTGTTCTTTAGATGAAAGAGTGGCCAAGTTTGCCTTGCAATACTGCAGTTCGATCTCCCTTCCCATCTCTTGTTGGCTTGCTTGAGAGTTGTTTCCATAAGCCATCGTTGGCAGGTAGCCATTGGCATACCCACGCTAGCTCTGTCAGGTGTAATGATCAACGTAGTGCCCTGGCGGGCGAGATCATCCACATAGCAGTTTCCTGGAATATCTCTGTGTCCTGGTACCCAGTACAGGCTTATTGAAAGCTGCTCTGCCATCTCGTTTAGAGATTGGTGGCAACCTTTTATCACCTTGGACTTGGTGTATGTGGATTCCAGGGATTTAATAGCCGCTTGGCTGTCCGTGAAAATACAGATATCGGTTGCCGATATCCTCCTTTCTTTTAGCCACGACAGTGCTTCGCGGATAGCGATTACCTCCGCATGAAACACGCTGCAGTAGTCCGGAAGACGAAATTTTTCTTCAACCCCGCAGCTTTCCGAGATAATCCCACCTCCCACCCTGCCGTTTAGCTTTGAACCATCGGTATAAAACTGTATAGCCCTTTTAAACGGCTGTGATCCATTCTCCCAATCGCCTCTGCTTGGTACCAGCGTGTTGAATTTGCGAGTTGGGAGTATGAACGGCGTGATGTAGTCTAGATTTCCGAAAGAGGAGGGCAAGCCCTCTAATATTCTCTGGTGGCCAACGGATCTGTGGGTCTATTTTGTTAGAGCATTCAGCCTTGCAGCTGAGGTCTTGGTCAGGAATCTTCCCATGATGTCCAGTGGGGCAGATGTAGTATCGTCTCAAGTGCCGCAGTGGGCGTGGACCTGAGAGCCCCCGCAATGCAAAGCCAGGCAGACCTTTGAACTTTTTCCAGTAGCCTGCAATTTGATACCTTTTCCAAGGATGGCCACCATATGGCTACCCCGTAGAGCAGTATGGGCCTAACCACTGCTACGTACAGCCAATGCGTGATCCATGGGGAGAGCCCCACTTCCTACCGATGGCTTTTCTACAGGAGTAGACTGCAACCAGGGCTTTCTTTATCCTTTTTAGAATGTTTAGTTTCCAGCTCAGTTTCCTATCTAGGAGCACACCAAGAAATTTAGCTTTCTCCTGAAAGTTGAGCGTCACTTCCCCCATGCTCGGAGGTTCTATGTGAGGAATTCTATGTGTCCTGGTGAAAAGGACAAGTTCTGTCTTGTTGGGATTAACCCCTAGACCTCTGGGGTTGGCCCATCGTACGGTAGTGTTCAGAGCACTTTGTATCAAGTCTCTGATTGCACCGATTGCCACTATGGCGAGATCATCTGCATAGGCAACAACTCTCATTCCCCTTCCCTCTAGAGCTTTCAGCAGCCCATCGACCACTGCATTCCACAGAAGGGGGGAGAGGACACCCCCTGGGGAGTCCCTCTCCAGATCGATCTCCTAACTTTAGCATCGCCGAGATGTGCCTCGATGGTCCTACCTTTGAGCATTTGCCCAATGAAGGACACCAACACCTCTTCGACTTGTAGATTTCTCAGAGCATTCAGGATAGCATCACCTTCCACATTATTGAAGGCTCCTTCAACATCGATTAAGGCCACAAGGGAGAATTCCCTCCAGGCCAGCGAATTCTCGACGATGCTTACCAGAGAGTATAACGCAGTTTCTACGGACTTTCCCTTCCGATAGGTATGTTTAGCGGGGGATAGATTACTCAGATATTTCCCCCTAATAGTAGAAATGATGATAGTGTAATGGGTCGTAGATCTTTGGCGGTGTCATGTGCAATTTTACCAGCCTTTAGTATAAATACCACTTTGCTACTCTTCCATCTCCACGGAATGTACCCTACTCGTAAGCAGCCCTTATACATGGCTGCCAACCAAGGTAAGACTACCTCTAAGGTGCGTTGCAACTCCACCGGCATTATGCCGTCCATATCCGAGGACTTAAAAGGCTTGAAGCTGCCCACAGCCCATCTTACTGTGCTGTATTAAACCAGATGTTCCAGATGATGCAAGGAATGGTTACAGTTGCCGGCGTCGATTTCGCCAACATCACTGTTTCCCGGAAAATGGGTGTTCACTAGAATTTCCAGTGATTCTGCCCTCGATGATTCCAGGATCCGTCCTCCCTCCTTATTGCACCAGTGTCAATAGGATTGGATGACAGTACCCTTCTCAGTCTGCAGGCCTCCGATGCTCATGATGCTTCCACAGAAGACTTTCTACCAGGTTCTCTTCGCCTTACGAATTTCCTTCTTGTAGCTGCTCAACGCAGCCTTGTACTCGTCCCAGAGCTGAGAGCTATTTGCTCCCTTTGCTCGATTAAAAAGTCCCCTTGCCCTCTTATGTAGGTCTGTTAGGCCAGGACTCCACCATGGCGGTTTCCTCTTACCCGTAGGCCTTCTAAGAGGACATGCTTTAACAAAGGCCCTATTTAACGTAGTAGAGAAGAACTCGACCATTCTGTCAAGTTCCTCGTCATTTGTAGCGGCCCCCGGGCTGGCGGCCAAGCTAGCCTCAAATTCGGCCTTGTACCTAGACCAGTCTACTCTCCTGACGTTCCTAACAACCTGAGTTGTCTCAGCGGGGAACCCTCCAAGATTGAAGACGATGTATCGGTGATCAGAAAAGGAATGCTCTTCCGAGACCCTCCAATTGCATATACATACGTGAACTCAAGTCCTGAGATGCAATTGTAAGGTCGAGAACTTCCTTTCTATTCCTAGTAATAAAGGTTGGACTGCCCCCCGAATTACATATATACAGGTTTTCACTTAAAATAAAATCAAACAGCGACTCACCTCTTGTATTTGTATCAGAGCTGCCCCAGATGACATGGTGTGGATTTGCATCGCATGTAATTACCAGGCCCGCCTTGCAGTGCTGTGCAGCAGCGACCAGGCTTCTGGTCGTGGGTGCGGGAAAGTCTACCTCTTCGGATGGCATGTAGATGGATGCCAGCCAGTAAAGCCCGTCTCTGGATTCCATCGCCACAACCGTGCTATCATTTTCACTAAAAGTATTAAGAAGAAAACCGTTAAACCTATTCTTCAAAACTATACAGGATCTGGGCCTACCTTCACCCCTTCTGTAAAAAAGCGTATATCCAGGAACCCGTAGCCCACGAACCTGGCCTTCAACGACCCAATAGTACAAGAACCCTGGGTGAGGGGAGATAGGGTTGCAGGACTAGTGTCAGGCCGATACCAATTATTTGCAATGGACAACACAATGAAGGTAAGAACATGTATATTGGTAAGGAAAAACATTAATGCCTTTCTTTTCCCTCATTACAGCTCTCCTGATCTTACGACGGTAGTGTGCGAGACCCAGCAAGATGGTTCGTTCCTGCTCTCGTCCGCATACTTCCCTTACGAAGAACAAGGTCCCCCATCGCATCAAGTCCGTGAACTGACAAACCTTGCCAACAAGAGCAAGTTGAGGTTGGTTATGGGATGCGATGCGAACGGTCATCATATCCAGTGGGGAAGCCGTGACATTAACAAAAGGGGTGAGTCAATCTTCGATTGAGATATATAAATCTCTTAACCTAGATTAGATCTTAATGTTAACTTAATGCTCTAAGTAAAGAAAAATAAAGAAAACAATAATAAAAAATTAATACAAAAACAAAAAAGAGAAAACAAACCTTTTAGACACATTTGAGTGCTAACCTCTATGAAAATGAGGTGCTGTGTTTTTATAAAAATTGTGACAAAGTTACACATTTAAATCAAAATTAGCGGGAGCTTAGTTAACAAAGCCAATAGGTGATAAATACCTTAAATTTGACCAGCTAAAGACTCTTTTTTGATTGTAGATATCAAGAATGCAAACGTTATCATGGCAAGAGATTCTATTGAAAAATCTATGTAGAATATCTGACACGTAAAAGCCAATTGGACATACTTTAGCTTCGGAATAAACGAAACGATTCGAGTAACGTTTTGTAGGCGATTGGAAATACTTTCCAATACAATGACGTAAGACCTTGCGTTCCAAAATTTCAAATTCTCTAATGACAGTTGGAGAAACGTTAAACCAAATGGGAAAGCCATACAAGATAACAGGTCGAATACAGGTTTTATACAACAAAAGTTTTGTTTTCTTTGGTAACACTTGAAAAAGTGCCCAAAATTCTGTAGGCTTTTTTTAGTACAATTCTTGCATGTTTGTTTCAGAAGACTGTAAAAATTAATGCCAAGATATTTAATGGTATCCTTAAAAGGAATCTCAGACCCATTCAAAGCGTATTGTAAAGTTTTGCTTTCAGGCACTACAAACGACTTACATTTCCCTGAAGCATTCCTGATGCAAATGGCTTCACTTTTAAATGCATTAATTTTAATACCCCAGTCCTCGTAAAAACGTCGAACAATTTGCAGATGTTGCACAGTCTGATCTAACGCCATCTTAGGGGACTCATGGTGAGAGTATAGAAGAGAGTCGTCAGCATACAAAAGACCCGTCGAATTAGGCCCAAAATGTGGGAAATCGTACATTAAAATATTGAAAAGATGAGGGGACAAGATGGAACCCTGAGGGACTCCACAACTTATGTCACCAATGTCCGAAAGCAATCCATTAAAAAGAACGCAAAACTTTCTGTTGACAAAGAAACTCTTGAATAATTTAATAGTTGAGGGATCGAAACCAATTTGAAACATTTTAAAAAGAATTGCATTATGATATGCATGATCAAAAGCCTTTTCAATGTATAAAGAAATTGCAACGGTGCAACGACGATTACGCAAGTTAGTAGTAGTAGTGATGTTTTATTAGTATTACAATACTTTACAAATACACTTATAAAATATACATTTATACAATATTAAATTTAATAGTATATAAAATATAAAAAAATTTTAAACAGATTTAACATTTTAAATATCTCACACATAGTGTTTTAAAGACATACAGGTTTCTGTCGGATTTTATATTGCTTGGTAGTTTATTAAATAATTGAAGACCCTTATAAAAAATAGAATTTCTCGCTGCTGCTGTGCTTTGATACTTTATCCTGAAGTCTCTTGCATTTCTTAGTTGGTATGGTTGTTCATCACCTACGAAATTCACTTTTTCTACTAGATATGTTGGTGCTTCTCCGTTTTTAATTTTATGTATAAACATTAGAGTATTTAACTGTAGTCTTTGGTTAACATCTAGCCATTTTAAGGTATCTAACATTGTTTTAACATTCGTATACCTGTTACATTTAAGTATGCATCTCATTGCTTTATTTTTAAACTTTTGTAATCTTCCCATTTGACCCATATTGCAACATGTATACATCATGGAAGAACAATATTCCAAATGCGGCTTTATCATCACATTATAGATTTTTATTGCTGTCATATTGTTAATCTTACTTCGCATTCTTTTAAAACATCCAATTTTTTTCCCAATTTTTTTACATACATATATACTCAACGTGTTCTTTCAATTTTAGCTCTTTGTCTATTATTATCCCAAGATACTTAATTTTATCTACCTCCTCTATGACTTGTCCATTTTCTTTAATGTTTTCTTCACCGTTCATATTAATTTTCATTACTTTTGTTTTTTGTTCATTCAGCTTAAGTTTGTTAATTTTTAACCACACATTAACTTTTTCAATTTCTTGTACTAGTTTCTCAATACATTCCTTTTCATTTCTAACCACAGAATATAATAAAGTATCATCTGCGTACAATATTATTTTACAATTTTCTATAACTGAGCACATATCATTAATATAAATAATAAATAATAGTGCGCCCAAGATTGACCCTTGCGGGACGCCAGATTTTTCATCATTCACCTTTGTTCTCTGCGTCCTTTGTGATAGATACGATTCAAACCATCTAAGTTCGGTATCTTCAACACCATACATGTAGAGCTTTTCTAGTAGTAATTGTCTATCAATTGTCTCAAATGCTCTTTTAAAATCAAGGAATAGCGCCATTATTTTTATCTGATTTTCCACACTTTTCCAATCGCTAATAACATAGTTAACAGCAGTTTCGCATGAGTATTTTTTCCGAAATCCAGATTGATATTTTACAAAATGGTTATTATTTTCCATATATTGTTCTAGCTGCTGTTTGACAACTTTCTCTAAAATTTTTTCCATAGTCTTTAAGGAGTTGATTGGTCTAAACTCTTCGCATTTTTTTGATTTGATACCTTTTCTACAGGCGTTATCATCGAGTCTTTCCACGATCGTGGAAACTCTCCGATCTCTAATGACATATTTATTATTTTCAAGATCGTTTGCCCGAGTACATCCCAATTATCCAATATCATCTTTGTGTTAATTCTTTCTCTGTCTGATTTATTCTTTAAGTTTCTAATGATTAGTTTTAATTCATTATTCGTCACTTGTTTAAATTTGAATAAATTTTTCTTTTTTACTATGTAGTTAACATAGCTTATGTTTTCAATAGAGTCTGTGATAGTTTTAACACTGTTGATAAAATATTCATTGAATCTAGTTGCTATTTCATAGTCTCTCGTGTATAAAATTCCGTTAAAGTTTATGTTCTCGATTTTTCGTTTGTCTTGCTTTAGTACCAAATTTTTAATTGCAGCCCACATTTGTTTCTGCGTATTGGCTCGTTCAATTTTATTATTAATGAAATTATTTTTGGCGTTAATTATACTAACTTTGTACACATTTCTAATATGTTTGTATTTATTCCAACTTTCATGCGTTTTTAACACCCGAGCTTTATGATATGCTTTAATTTTTTGGTTTTTTAATGATTTCAAATTTTCATTGAACCACTGATTCGAATTGTTGTCATTATATATTACTATTGTATTTGTAAAGTGATTTATTGTGTTTTTTAACACAGTTTCAAAGTTCATTGCACTATAATGAATATCTTTACTTGGGATATATAGTGTGTCTGAATCTTGAATTTTGTTTAAGAAACTTTCTTTATTGCATTTAAAAACTTTAGTTTCACGATTGTTTGCATTATACTTGTAATTTTTTACGGTTATTTCCATATTAACGATTTCATGGTCAGATATTTTGTTGTTTAGATTAATATTCACTTTCAGATCATACATTCAGATCATGCATTAGACAATTGTCATTTATTATACGTTCAATTTCTCGTTTGTATATGTCATTTTTTAACCAATCAATATTAAAGTCACCTGCAACAATGATATTTTTGGGTAACTCGGTTAAATATTCAATTTGTTCTTAAAAAAAGTCACAAAATTCTCTTTCGGAACCACTCGGTGATCTATACACCGCCACAAGTATAATATCTTGATTGGAGTATTTGCATTCACATGCAACTAACCACATTTTGGATTCAATCGACTTTTCTATTGTGTTAATTATTTTCCAATTATCTTTTATATATATAATTACACCTCCCGTTCTTGTTGAGTTTGAATTACATGTTACATGGTTATAGTTTTTAAGTTCAATTTCTCTTTCATGAGTATCATCGGTCATGTGTGTTTCAGTTAAAATCAGAAGATCTATTTTGTTGTTGTCCACCATTAACTCTAGTTGCTCGAAATTATTAGTAAGACCCTGAATATTCGTATATAACCCAGTTATTTTGTTTGATTGCTAATAACCAAACTGTTTTCTTTTAATTTCAAGTTTATTTTGATATACAGGGCATGCTCTACTTAATGTATCGTGATTTTCATCAAGTCCTAGATTTAGCCGTTTGTTTGTACGAACGCAATTAATACACTTTGTTATTCGTTCCCTTTGACATTCAATTGTTTTATGGTTTTCTAAACAATTTAGGCATGTTTCATCATTTTTGCATTCTGCTGCTCTATGATTGAATCCTTTGCATTTAAAACACAGTCTGACTTCAACCGCATCAAACACTTTACAACGCTCCCATCCTATGTTTAGCTTTTCAGAATCTATCACCTTCGGAAAAGAATCTTTATCGGTTTCAATTATTGCATTATAGTACACGCGATTGTTTTTATTTACTTCATAATACTTCACTAATTTTAACAAACTATTTCCTATAACACAGTTCTGTTTTTTTAATTTTTCAAAAATACTTTTATTATCATGTTTAAATTCCATGTTTGTTATTATAAATCTCGGATTAATTGCATTTGGTACTTTAATTTGATAGTTTTCACTCATTGTTTTTTCTATAGCGTCTTTTAATTTTTCTCGATCTTCGTTATTTTCACTTTCAATAACTATCACTCCATTATTTCTATTTTCAATGTTGGTTATTCTAAAATTCGTTGGTGAAACATTTTTATTCAGATCTACTTTTGTTTTATCAGTTTTTTGTTTGTTTTTTGTCGTTAGAATCAGTGGTAATTTTTTTCGCAACTGTGGCATCGCTTTTGGTTTCGTATCTTGTATTACATTTTTCTTCACTGTTTCAGCAAATGACAATAGCGAAGCACCGCCCACATGTGCATTGTTCACAATTTTTTTAACTTCTAAGCATAGTTTTTCGTTCTCTTTATTGTTTTTTTTAAGTTCTTCACATATTAATTCCGTTTGGTTTCCGAAGTTTATTTCGTCTACGCTACTCTCACAAGTCTCTTGAGCCACTTTCATAGACTTTAATCTCTCACTATATTTTCTTTCGATACTTTCAAGCAGTACTTTTATTTCGTGTTCACTACTTTTGAGTGACTCTTCAAATTCTCTTCTATAATCTTTTAAGTAACTATTGTTTTTATTGACACTATCTTGCATATCCTTTAAGACCATATCCACATTGTGGATGTATAAGATACAGTCTTCACATATATATTGGATCATTTTATTCGCTCCCAATATGTTGTTGGTGCTCTGAACCAGCCCCGAGCATCTCGCAGCTGTATGGTAAATTTTTCCACATACACCCGCACATCTCAGGCCTGACTCTCCACGGATTGTACTTCTGCACTTATTGCACTCTAGCATTATGCTTATCAACAAATGTTGACAGCAACAAGTTGCTGGCAATACCAATTATCAGCAAATGTTTCAACTTTTCATGACTGTCTACTGGGTATGCACATTCACAAAAACTTCTCGCTGGGTCACTGGACCGCTAATCGCGGCGCCACGAAAAAGTAATTGTTGACACGCAAAATTTCTTCGGCACCTTTATGTTCTTTAAAACTCTTGGCACTTTTAAATGTTAAGAAATCTGTTGTTCAAATTTACAAACGATTTAAAATAAATGTACACACGAGTAAATTTAACACTTGTTTTAATTTAATTTAGTGTTTTGTTCTGTGCACAACTCGCACCTATTCAACTTAATGTTCAAAACTATATCATTTAGTTAGAAACTATATCATTTTGAAATTTCAATAAAGCATCAACTGTTGAGTGACCTTTTTTAAAACCAAACTGCAAATTTGGAATATAAGATGAATCCAGCCCGACGTCCATAATTTTGCGAATAACATTTTCAAAAAGCTTTCCTAGATTAGACAACAGAGAAATTGGTCTCAGGTTATTTACCTCAAAGCTGTTTGACTTTTTTTGAATAGGAATAATCTTAGAGACTTTCTACGCGTCAGGAAAATATTAATTATTTAAACAATTATTAAAAACAATTGCAATATATTCAAACGCTTTCATAGGAAGTCTTTTAATTAAGAAATTAGATATGTCGTCTAGTCCAGAAGACCTTTTGCTATTCAGTTCAACAGCACAAGAAAAAACTTCGTCCAAATAAGTCAACTTAGGAAGGTGGCATTCATTGAGCGCACTTAAAACATTGAGGTTAAAACATGAGAGGTTTTTTGCTAATAATTTTTTTTTAGCTCCTATTAAACTATAGATTTGTTTATGAGCCCTTGGGCATGGCACAATTTTGCTCAGTTTGTCGCTAAAAATTTTGGACTGTTCAATTTCTACTTGTTTTTTAATAATAATGCTCAACAGTTGAATTTGCTTAGACAGGAGCAAGTAGCTTGGACTTGAACGGTTAAAATTACAATGATAAATACGCTTCAAATCCTTCTGCCAACGATGCTTGATTTTGAACAAATGTTTTATATTGTCAGAAATAATAATTTTTTTATTTTCTCTAACAATTCTTTCGGAATGAAGCGCAACCAATGAATTTAAAGAATTAGAAAACAGTGTTATGAAAGCATCAATTTCGTGATTACTTCAATTTCTAGAAGAGGGAGGAAAATGATTTATTATTTCATTAACGAAATCATTTCTAAACGTATCCCAATTGGTTCTTCTGAAGGAGGTGAAAAAATGGGGGGAATGGAGAAGAAACTCAAAGTCAGTGAATTTAATATGCAATTTAAGAGGGAAATGATCAGAAAAAGTAGGAAGACTGGAAATTTCAAAATTTGGATTTGTGGAGTTTAAAAGATTTGAGCTGATTAGGAAGTGGTCAAGAAAAGACGAACCGTTAGGATAAGAAGGTGTTGAGTCCGATAACCTTGTGAAGCTGGGAATATTGTGCTGTAAACAACTGAAGAGTGCATTACCATTGGTATTGTTAATGTTTTTTGCATTGAAGTCTCCTCCAACAATGGTTCCATCAAAATTTTTAGACAAGCGCGCTAAGATTGAAAGCCCATCATAGACTAAAGAATGCGGAGAGTTACACGGAATATAAAACGACCCAAATAAATATTTCTTGGTGACACCATTAACTAGTGTGTCAATTGAAATAAATAAATTAGGAAAACTTATTCCAACACCGTTAATTTTCGAAAATTTCAAAGACTTCCTTAACACTATGCCAACCCCAAGCTGACTATTATCACGAAGAAATGTAAAATCCTCCAGGTAAACTTTTTGATTAGCTCTCAAGTGAGTTTCCTGAACAAACACAACGTCAATGTTATTCAAATTTAACAACTGTAGTAAATCTAGTCTTCGGCTCACTTCAATTAGCGATTTAACATTAAATGAAAGAAAGTTAAGAAAATCACGGACCATAGCAATCGTTAACTTCTTTTAAAAGAGACATGCAACGTTTCTTAGCTTCCACTTTTGACAGTGATTTGTAATCTGATAAAAATAACATAATTTTGTCTTCTAAAGAAAGCTCCACAGGTTGACACAGTGATTTTGCAATCTCTAAAAATTCCTCAATTAAAGCAGGCCTTGCGGATTTTTTCGGAACAGAATCTTTAAAAAGACTGGCAAAAGACTTGTTAGGAGAAATGAAGTTAGAATTGTTGATTGAAGTGCGCACATTAGCTGAAGCCAACATTTTTCTATCAATAGATTCTTTTTTACGATTATTTTTGCCTTCAACAAATTTCTTGAACACCGGGCAACCTCTAAAACTGGACGGATGGCCAGACCGTTGGCAATTCACACAATACGGCAAATTGTTCGCATTCGAAACAAACTTACAAGCCCCTGGCAAATGCTTTTGATCACACTTAACACAAGAGAAGGGTCTGTTGCAATTATTGGACATGTGACCCCATTTCTGGCATCTCCAACACTGCACCTCCTTCTTAGAATCTCTGGGTGGCTCCCAAGTAATGCTTTGGTTAAGAAGGAACCTTAGAGCCGTTAACTCATTTGCTGACTTTCCCAAATTCAACGTAATAAGAAATAAACCTTTGTCAATGTTGTTTTTCTTTGAAAATATGGTTGAAAACTTTGAAACGTTGGCCACTTTGTTTGGAACTAAGAAATCGATTGCACTCTTGATCTCCTCAGTTTCAGTTTTATAATACAGTCCCCGTAAAACCAACTTGGCACGTTTCAGCTGTTTGGGAGTGTAGGAGTACGACTCCACATTTTTATCTTTTAAGAGTTGCATCATTTCGGAATGAGCACTTTTAAGATAAAGTTTACTCTTATTTTTGTTTTTTTTTTTACAATTTTAAAGACAATATTTTTCTCATTTAATTCACACAATACGGGGAGACTCTTTTTCGTCAACACTGTCAAGCTATGGAACAATCTGCCAAATAGGCTAAAGGCTATAGCGGGAGAGAGAGCTTTCAGGCGTCATGATAGGGAACATTTTTTGAACACCTAAAACAACGACTTTGCAACCAAGAGATTACATACCTTCTCCTTTCTGTACCTATTTTTCTCCATTCTGTATCTATTTTTCTCCTTTCTGTACCCCTGTCGTCTATTCATATCTAATACCTATTAATTAAATAAATAAACAATTTATACGTATATGTATGTATATTATATTATTTTAACTTATTATTATTATTATTTTATTATTATTTTTCTAAATTATTTGTTATTGTTATATATATTCCCTGTGTCAATTGTTTTTGCTATAAAAGAATTAGTTCTTAGCGCAACTCCTATTCAATAATAATAAATAAAAAAATAAAAAAAAATAAAAAAAATAATTGCGTAACTAAATGTTTGATATCTACATGATATAGAAAAATTGGAGGACAAAAAGTATTATCAATACTTTTAACACTGGCTTTATGTTGTGCAGGTTGCCGATATCTAACGGTAACCGGGTCAGATTCAACCTCCAGTCCAACCAATATAGCAAAACGATTTTCTGAACTTATCTGTTTCGGTTGAGAAAGCTGCTCTTGACTCCTCATAGCGTACGATGTCAGATCAATTTCATGATTACTTCCTATTCTGCGGCGTTTATTATCCACATTTTCAATTTCTTTACTGTTGACATCTGTACAGTCCATTGATTCTTTGGACGACAATGCAGTTGCAAATCCAATATGGCGATCAGAAGCCGGTTGCACGTTGACGGCAGACACATCGGCAAATTGAAACGCCTGAGACTCGCTTGAACCTCGACCATCTGTAGTAGGAGTAGCATCAAAACATGCATTCGTCAAAGCATGACCCAGAGAATTTTTTGATGACGTCAAAGACTTATCCGGTGGCACGTTTTCTAATAATGAGATTGGCTTTCAAAGCCATTGAAAAACCGTAAACCACTTTAGACTTCTAATGACACGAACTTTTGTGGCCAAAATTATTTGCAAAGGTAACAAAGGTATCAATGTAAAGGCAAAGAAATTAATATTTTTAATTCTTTATATATTAATTAATTTTTATTTTTTTAAGCAGAGAAAACAAAAACGTCCGACTTTGACAGCTATATCAAAGCTTTTTATACCCTACACACGAAGTGAATAGGGTATATTCACTTACTGCTTCCGTTTGTAACGCATTAAAGGAGGCGTGACAGGTATAGAAAAGTATATATATTCTTGATCAGCGTGACCTCCTGAGTCGATTTAGCCATGTCCGTCCGTCTGTCTGTACGTCTGTCTGTGGAAATCACGATTACAAGAGAACGAATAGAGATATCTTCATCAAACTTGGCACGAATATTGTCTATCATTAGAAACTCATAGCTATTGAAATGGGCAAAATCGGACCATTGCCACGCCTACTTTTTATAGTGAATATAAATTCATCCATGCTTATAGATCAATTTCTCAGCTTGTAGAACGAATTTGGGGTTGAAATTTTGTCCAGAAGTTCACTGCTTCTGACCAAAACAGACTACCAGAAATGGGCGTGGTCCGCCCACTAATTAAATAAAACTCGATTACAGGAGAACGAATAGAGATCTTTTTATCAAATTTGGCACGAATGTTGTCTATCAACAGAAACTCATTCGTGTTGAAAATGGGCAAAATTGGACCATTACCACGCCTTCTTTTTATAGTGAATATAAATTCATCCATGCTTATAGCTCAATTTCTCAGCTTCTAGAACGAATTTGGGGTTGAAATTTTGTCCAGAAGTCCACTGCCTCTGACCAAAAGAGACTACCACAAATGGGCGGGGTCCGCCCACTAATTAAATAAAACTCGATTACAGGAGAACGAATAGATTTATTTTCATTAAATTTGGCACGAATATTCTCTGTCATCACAGGCTATTTGAGATTAAAAAGGAAAAAAATTAGAACAGTGCCACGTCTAATTTTTAAGTAAACGTGTGTAGGGTATATGAACTGCGGCCAGCCCGAAGTTAACACTCTTTCTGGTTTTTTTTCGCTCTTGTTGGTGATTTGCTGCCAATCAACAGAAAATGCTTAGAAAAACCAATGATACTTCGTTTTCAATAAAATTAGTCAATACTCAGATGTCGATGACCGTTATATTTGCAGCAACAGGATCATAAGAAGAGAGTGTATGAATAATTTTTTTCCAATATTTTACCATCTCTGTTTGTTTTCCATGGAACTCTTCTGTGTGAACAGACATAACGGTTGTTTTTTGTGGCAGATCATAAAGAAAACAACATTCTTACATTGATCCAAGAGAAATAATGGACTAATTGCAAATACTTAAAGTAAAAAACTTCATATTTTGTATGCAATGCAGGGTGTACGAATAAATTGTGTGACAACTGTACGTCTTTAGCAGAATAAGGAATTAAGTGGACCACCTCAGGCACTTGGGTGGGATTTGGGAATCCGAGGTCCGAGCGTTGAAGCTGCATCTTAAACGCGTGATGGGCGATTCGATATTAACCTTTGAGCAGATGCACATATTGTTGGCACAGATCGAAGCTGTGGTCAATTCACGGCCCATTGGAGTTAGATGTGACGATGACACGAACTCTCTTTCGCCTTCTAATTTTTTACTAGGTCGGTCGCTTGCTTCCCTGCCAGAAACGGACCTGAGTAATCTACCGGTTAACAAGATGGAGTACTAACAACACATCCAAAATATGTATCGTGGTTTCTGGAGACGATGGCATCGAGAATATCTCACTTTGTTGCAGCAAAGGCTCAAGTGGTGTCGCATCCAACCAAACGAAGCATCCAAGTGTAGCGAAGGTCCAGAATGCAAGAGGAGAGCTGACTCGTCCGATAACAAGATTGGCCGTACTTCCACGGTTCTGAAACGATGTTTCAGGATGTTCACGAACGCATCACCGAATTGAGTACATGAGAGTTCGAACGACGAAATTCAAGCAGAAGAACCATTTTGTTTTTTATTGTTGGTTACATTCACTTTTGTGCTGTCAGTTGGCTCATGTTGAAGAAGCAAATAAATTCAAGAAATTACAGTCTGCAAATATTAAATCGCGTATTATTCATGATCAGACAGGGTCAGTCAAGTTAATGGCTTGGTAAACCGAATTAAAATCTGCGTAGGCGCTCCTAAGCGGTTCATGTTGAAGACTTGCAGAAGCATGTATGTTGACTTACAGAAGCATAAGTCGAGGAGTTCACATCTTCTCGAGGTGAGAAGGGTTATGCTAATATCAATATTGCTTAACAGGTATGTAGAGTCGGTGACGCCATACAACAAATTCAAGATAAAAACCGCATTCAGCATAATCCTTCGGTCAGCTAGTGAGGATAGATTTATCAGCCTAAGTCGTGATTCGTATGGTGGCAAACGTAAAGATGGATCCCAGCGAAGATTTCGAAGACAAAAAAGAAGGAACTGCTTTCGCACGGATTGTATTTCAGAGATATAGCAGCTGAAGCAAGGACTCCAGACTGGCGAGGCATACTCCAAAATGGGACGAACAAGCGATGAGTATAAAATTTTGCTTATATAGGGATCATTGAACTCTTTGGCCCAGCGCTTTACGACGCCTAGTACACTGCTAGCCCTGTTGGTTATGTGGCTGATATTAGTATGAAAACGGAGTTTCTGATCTAGAACCACACCGAGATTATTTACAGTTTCCAATCGATCGAGTTTATAATTGTCACTATTATAATTAAATAAAACTGGGCTTGAAGGAGAAAATGTCATCTGTTTGCACTTATTTAGATTTACAGCCTTATAATGTAAAAAGTTTCAAGACGTAAACGAAAACAAAACATATGTTTTTCATGAGTTTTGTTTTGTGCTTTTCGTCATTTTTCGTTTGTTTAACAATTGAGCAAAACAAAACTCGAGTAAAATCCACTAAACGAAAAAAATGCTTTTTGTTGGTATTTTTACATGCTTTGCAGATTTTATCAGCTACGCGAGGTATAATGGATCGGCAGTTTCCAGGAAAAAAGTCGAGAAACCAAGCGAAAGCAAGAAGGCTATCGCCTAGTGTAAAATTGTTTGTGTTTTGCAAGTTGTCGAATTGTATGTGTCGAATTTGTATGTGTATAGTGTTGTGTACAGTGTTGCCGACACGCTTTTGCACTGAATTCTACCCGAAATCTTTGCGTTTCTAAAAATTACTTATAAAAATGCTTCCGATATTGTACACATGGCAACATTTTCTCTCTGCAACACAACGAAAGTCTGCAATACCAACGAAAAGCTCCCTTTATGGCTCGTTTGGCTTGTTTCGTTTTCGTTTTCGTTTCCATTTGTGTTTTCGTTTTCGTTTTCAAACTATTTACATTATAAGGCTGTTAGTTTCATGCAATTTACATCACACCATTTTGCCAAAGAGTCAAGGTCGATTTCAATTTCAATTTATTCAACAATATATAACAGTTCATAGTAAGATTAGGAAGTCTTATGTAATAATGGCTGCTTAAAATTACACACGAAATTCATAAATTCAGTTTATATTTAAAATAATATGAAATCGGTAGTTGAAATAACAATAATAGTAATAATATATCTAAAAAGAAAAAAAAATAGAATAAAAAAGAAAGAAATAGAATAAGTAGAATAGGATCAACATTGATAGAGAATGTAATTGAGAACAATTTAAATATAAGGAAGGTAGAAACAGGAGATACTGAGAAAAATAAACATATCGTTACGTAGGAATGGAAGAAAGAAAGAAACTATTCAGAGCTAAGATGTGAGAGCAATTGAGACCTGAAAGTAGACCCGCTCCTGATTGCACGCAGTGATGATGGTAGGGAATTCCATAGGCGAGTGACACTAACAAAGAATTGACGAGCTGAAGTAAGACAAGCATATCTTGGCTGAATCAACGTTACCGATCTGGGAGAACGACAAAAGTCCAACTTTCTATATAGGTAACCCGATTTGAAGAAGTTTGGCTTCAGATTCATTTTTAAAAGATAGTAACAGTTTAACATCGTCCGCAAACATCAGTATATTTCCATATTTTACAACTTTTGGCAAATCGTTTATGAATACTGTAACGAACTTTTTTTGTTCTCTAATGTGAATATTACACTATGAACATTGTTTGTTGTCAATGAACCATTTCTGCTCTCTCTTAAAATTTTGTTCAGAATTGTAATTACACATGGAGCAAACAAATATAAATATTTACAAATACAAAGCAAAGTTACGGAATTGCTTTGTGTATTTTTTTCTTATTATGAAGTACCTTTTATCAATAAAAGTGCAGTTATTTCAATCCTAAACGCGAGTACTATTTTGTTTCAACACACTAGAACACCGTTTTAATCGAAGTTCGTGGTCGTCGACCACAAACATTTTGTTTTGCTTCGCAAAAGGCAAATTTTCTGGAACGAGCCCTGGATTGACTGAGAGTATCCCAGCCTGTTAGAGAACAAGAAACAGAGAGTATCCTCCGCCTGTCTATTATCGTACTCGGAGCAATTCGGATTTGAGGCAACCGGAACTGTAGAAGAATTACGTAAAAGTTTCGCCAGCCTAATTCCCAACATTACAAATGAAGTTATACAACAACGTCTTGCTGAATTAGAAATTATACACATGATGAACTCGTCGCCAGCACGAGCACAATCTCCTACAGACATGTCAGCTATACCAAGGACGAAATGTGAAAACACCAGGACCACAAGTCCAAATCAAACAAATATTACCCACAGCGAACATGAGATGGTCACAACGTACCGACAGGTCAACACTACGGCAGTATCTACGAACGAATCGCCCGGGTACGTTGGGAACCAAAACTCCAGTATTAATAAAAACGGCACGGATCATACTGGTAACCACGCGAACGTCATCGCTCACGGCAGTGTATGGGCTCAACTTAAATTCTCTACCACGAACAATGCCTAAGCTGCTGAAAGATCGCGCACTATTATGGCTAGGAAACCACGATTACCATTGGCAAACTTGGACAGGCTTTAAGAAAGACTTCTTAACGTTTTTCCTACATTATCGTTATTTTAAAAGATTGGAAGACAAGATTCGTACTCGTCACCACAGGAAAAATTCAAGGACTACGTTCTCGACATCCAGAACATAATGCGGCACGCAAATTTTACACAGGAGCAAAAGCTTGAGAGAATTTTAACAACTGCAGAACTGCGTATAAAATGTATATTAAACAACGTGACTTTGTATATCTCAACGAATTGATGTCCTTAGCCGAGGACTACGAGAGCCTTCGTGACAACACAGAACAACAAACATCAAGAAATAAAATAGAACACGCGCCAAGAAATAAACCACAGCCCATACCAAGGAACGCTATGGAACATCATCGTCAAGTCACACAGCCGGAAGAAACAAGGATAAACCCAAAGACTTCATGCCGGCGATGTGGTCAGAATGGTCACATGCGCCAAGGTTGCAGAAATCCAAGTCAGTTGTTTCACTGGACATGCGGACGACGCAATATGAGGACGATTGATTGTTGTAAAAGTCAACCTTCGGGAAACGACAGGGCGCTGCGTCAACTAGGAGGAACGACGCAGTCGCAGACACAAGAACCTCCACAATAAATTCGCTGGGCTATGATCGGAGTAGAGTTACTGCAAAGATACTAATAAATGGAGAGCAGGTCGTAGCCATCATCGTCACGGGAGCCACTCGCAGTTTCATCAACATGGCTTTGGCCACAAAGTTTCGAAAGTCTAATAACACGCAACTCGTAAGTAGAAACGTTCAGATGGTTCGTGCAAGCAGGTATCGGAGATTCTAAAGTTGGACGTGGAATTTGGAGCCGATAAACATAAAATCGACTTTTTCATCCTTCCACAAGTAGCGGAAGTACTCTTGGGAATAGATTTCTTGGCAGCCGCAGGTATGACAATCAATTGTAGCACAACTGAAATTCTTATACCTCAGGGGAACCAGCCCGACAGTGTTGAACTCCCAATGTACACCATTAAATCAGGAATACCAGAGGACAGAAAGGAAGTGGAAATATTCCTGCATGAATTACAGAAATTCGAAGAGATCAAGGGTGTGTCAAACGTAGCCGAACATAAGATTATACTCACCGATAGTCGCCCAATAAAACAGAGGTACTTCCCAAGGAACCCAGCTATGCCAGAGATAATCAACAAATAAGTCGAAGAACTACTCTCAAGGATCTCATTGAACCTTCTCATAGTGTCCATTGTGCTAGCCAAGAAGAAGTCCGGGGGCTGAAGGCTCTGTGTGAATTACCGGCAGTCGAATTCAAGATCAATTCCAGATGCATATCCTTTGCCATGTATCAACCATATCCTGGATCGAATGCGCGAGGCCAAATATATTAGTAGCCTCGACCTAAAAAATGGGTACTGGCAAATACCAAAGGAGAAGGAAAGCCGAGAGTACACTGCATTCACCGTGCCCGGACGGGGGTTGTATCACTGGAAAGTCATGCCTTTTGGTCTCCACTCAGCCCCAGCCACGTTCCAGAGAGCCCTCGATAAACTGATCGGCATAGACTTGGAGCCTTGCGCATTTGCATTTGCAATTTCAGCAAAGTTCTCGAGAAACTTCGCAGGGCAAATCTGAAATTAAATCTGGAAAAATGTGAATTCTTCAAGGAAGAGGTGAAGTATTTGGGTCGGACAAGGAATCCACACCGAACAGATAAGATTGCGGCCATTAAAGGATTGAAACCCCCTAACAACGTCAAACTGACTGAAGCACGTGATCGCTTGTCCAGACTTCTCGAGGAAGTTTACACTGCAAACGGACCTTGTGACCTTGGACTTGGCGCCATTCTAACACAGGAATACGAAGGTCAGGAGCGGGTAATAGCATATGCCAGTCGTCATCTAAATGGAGCGGAGAAAAATTACACAGCAACAGAAAAGGAATGCTTAGCTATCATATGGGGAATTCGTAAAATGCGTCACTACCTAGAAGGATACGAATTCACCGTCATAACAGACCACCTCTTAAGTGGCTTAACAACATTGAAAATCCAACGGGAAGGATCGCTAGGTGGGCGTTGGTACTACAGCAGTATCGTTGCGACATTCAATATCGCCGAGGAAAGTTCAACGTAGTCGCCGATGCTTTTTCACGCCAACCACTCGAAACTTTGGCAGGTGCCAATGTTGAACACCCCGATGACCAAACTTGCAGTTGGTTGAACGGTAAAAGGATGCAACTACGTAATAAACCGCAAGAACTACCAGACTATACAGAGGAAAAAGGGCAGATATACAGGCACATTCCAACACACACAAATGTCGAGGAGTATCCGTGGAAACTGTGTGTACCAACCCCACTTCGATGAAGAGTGATCAATGAGTGTCATGACCAAAGACTACAAGACTGGACACTCGCAAATTCTGTGTACACACTTATGCATTTTTGCTTGAATTTCACTAACACTATTAAAGAAAAGTTTGATTCGCTGCAAAAAACTTGTAGCCTCGCCGTAGAAACTTTGATTCGCTGCAAAAAACTTGTGGCCTCGCCGTAAAAATCTTGTGGCCTCGTTGAGGTGAAAAATTTGTTTTTCGGGGGTGCATTATGGAAACGTCAAAACAAATAATTAAAAATATTATCCTTTTTATAAGTGTAAAATATATATAAAACATAACTCCCCGTTCCGTATAATGGTAATTATTGTATGCTTCCATATTTTACCCCGAGCTGGTTGTTGATTTCTCATTTTTACTTTTGTATAAAGTAGTTGAAAATGCATAGTTGTCCGCCTATTGACAAAAACATTACGATTTATAACTCCAGAATGGTCGCATTTTTTTTTTTATTTGTTTTCTAATATTTTTGAAAATTAAGTATTGTTAAACATTGTTAATGCACTTGGGGGGGTCAAACATCCGTTGGCACCTACCATTTTAGGTTTGGGAAACTTCACCACCTTTGTTTATATATAGTGAAATTTATATTTTAAAAGCCAATGGCTTTGGCTATACGCAGTATCTTTTGAAACGGTTTCACTCAGTTCGTGGGAGATAAAGATGAGGAAGAAAGAGAAAAGTCTACACTCTATTATCGAATGTAAAGAATTTTTGAAACGAGAATAGACCCTGCTTCTATTTCTTCTTGCGTTTCTGTGCACGCACATAAGAAAGCAGTTGTCAATCGAAAGAAGAGCGTGAAGCGTGTTCATATTTTCTCTCACTCTGGCCAACATTTGGATATTCATTAAATTTCACACACACACTTTATCATCACATGTTTACGACTGTTGAAACCAAATGAGAAACCACAGTGTGTAGCCACCGATGGTATCGACATACTAGTAGTGAAACCGTTTGAAAAGATATGCGCTTAGCCAAGCTGATTTCATAACTAACTGAATCCGTGGTGAAACATGAAACAGCTGATTTTTTCAACATACTGAAAGACAGAAACAAGAACAACAATATGGTTGCTCTCACGTATAGTGTACATGAATTCAACAGTTCATAAAAAATAGACGTCAAACCGATTTTTGAAGCGGCGAATTCGAGAGTGTACAGTCTTGTAGTCTTTGGTCATGACCTTCCTAGTGTAGGCCATCTGGGAATACGCAAAACAATTGCTAGAACCGCAAGTCGATACTATTGCCCGTTTCATCGTAATTTTCGACAAATTTTCGAAATGGATAGAAGTAATCCCGCTCCGCAAAGCTAGTAGCAAAGAATTTAAAACGGCAGTGCGTGAGAGACTTATTGCGCATTTTGGACTACCTAAGATCTTCCTGTACGATAATGGAACACAATTCTCGAGCCGAAGATTCATGAAATTTCTAAAGGATGCTGGCATTAAGCAGCAGTTCACAGCACCATATACCCCTCAGGAAAATCCAACGGAGAGGGTCAATCGGACACTAAAAACAATGACAGTGCAGTTCACAGGTGAGAATCAATGCACATGGGGCGAGCTTCTACCAGAGTTGTCATTAGCAATCAACACGGCCAAGCGGGTTATAGCTCAGCTTACTATCCAAACTAACGTTTGGATCCGGAAAAGAGCAACTCACACCAGTGGAACGTAAGACACAATTGAAGGAAGTATACCAAGTGGCCAGAAAACATATGGAACTAGCGGCACAAACTCAGGCGAGATATTACAACTTGCGACGACGAAGTTGGCAACCACAGATTGGACAAAACGTGTGGGTAAGACAACATCCATTGTCGAAAGCCGCAGACAACTTCGCGTCTAAACTAGCTCCCAAATACGATGGTCCATTCCGAGTTGTTACATTTAAATCACCGGTAATAATCGAAGTACAAAAACAGAATTCTAGAAAAATATATCGAACGCGCATACGAGATGTTAAGCCATACCAAGAAGTGAATAATAACAAAGTACATTTGCATTCAGCATCCCTCATCGAAACCTTCAGAGCTTATTCGATCGCGAGCAACAGACCAGTACACATCAGCGTAGGGACTATTAAGATAGACAAGACATTTCAATGGCGGTGGCAGACAAGCGAGAGACGGAGGAAGACTTAACCATATTACTGAGTCGCGTGATAGCAGAGGAAGAGGATTCCTGCCAAAACACGTCGAATGATGACAGGTCAACTTTGATGATATACCCATCAGGCCCAGGCGACATAAAGGTCAGAATCGAGAATTACTAGTGTCTGACCGAGGGTCGTTTTATTAACGATGTCATAATCGAGTTTTATTTAACCTGGCTAGTACAACATTCGGCGGAGCCATTGAAGACATCAACACACGTGTTCAGCACTCATTTTTATGAACAACTAGTGGTCAGGCCAGGCGCATCGACTCCAGAGGAAAAGTATCATCGAGTTCAAAGGTGGACGAGGAAGCAGCGCTTTGTTGTATGTCGCGATCGCAATTTCCATCCAAGCTTTCGTTAAAGTAAACCTGAAAGCCAAGCCGGCAACCGCAGCACCTTATCTGGTAGCCAGAAGATTTAGTCAAGTTTTGGAAAACCAAGCCAGCAACCATAGCGTTTAGCATTGGTATGGATCGTGGAAGCTAGCGCTCAGTAGCGAGCTTCCAAACCATAAAAATCATAGCTCTTTGCAGTGATCATAAAACGCTTGGTTGGAAGAAATAATAAAAAAGATCCAAAACCAAACGCGAAATATTAAAATTGCGAAATACTAAAATCGCGAAATAAGGGAAATTGCGACACGCGCCAAAAGCGCCCCACTTTGGTTCGGTCGACGGGTGCGTCGACCAAGCCAAAGTGGAAACAAGAAAAAGATTCCAACGAGAGTGTAGAATTGATATCAGAACGAGGAGTCTATCTTTAAATCGCGTATCAAGTCGCGAGTTAGTTTTAAATTATAATTAATAACAGTATAAGTGTACAGGTATAAGTGTAGATAATAAAATTAGTGTTTAGTGTCGGAACAAGAAACTTCAAATAAAAATCAATAGGGAGCTTAAACAAGGCGTTTTATTCGTTGCACAAAGGACAATGAAAAGGAAGAAGACCACCCTTATAGGATACAACAGCTTATTGGAAAAAAATACATTCTCGTACCAGTAAATGAAGACGCCCATTGGTACCTGGTTTGCTACCCATCTGGAACACGACGAGAGTCTCAAGGTAATTAGTGGATCTATTTTCATTTTCGACTCCCTGGCATATCAACTGCGGACACACGCCGAACATTTTATACGGCAGTATATACGCTGTGAGGCGGCCGCCAGATATACAGACGTCGACCTCGAAGTATTCGCACCTGACTGATTCCCAGTATGGAATGTCAACGTACCTCAACAACCAAATTACTATGACTATGGCATTTTCACCATGCATTTCAGTGAAAAGTTTTTGCAATCACCAGGTATGGACTACCGCTGCGACTTTCGTTATTGGTTCCTCCTGTCCGAATTAATAGGACTCCTGTTGTGATCTTGTGCGATCACATAAAGATTACTTATGAAATAATAATATAGTTGATATCAGTTTCACGAAGCTTTATTTTGAATTCAATTTCAGCTTATTCTCTACATCTCTAAATTACTACTCTACTTGCACAACCTTAAAAAGATCTAAATCAGCTGTCATAGCAACTGTCAAAAGGCGATAAACTTATAGCGTTGCCAACACCTTCCCCTTTGGAGTTGTTTATTATTATGATGATGATGACGTTATCCGGGTACAAATCTTTCAATTGGTTTTCGTGTTCGCTGGGTGCGACGTGGTATGGGTGGTAAAATTTCTGCGGAATTGTTTTTCGAAGTGTTACAACTGTTGCCATTTTCCAAGGTAATATTGCTTGCTGGCGGAGCTTGTTCACCTGGACCTGAGTCGCTGTTATACACGTCCAACGCCGTGATCCATGGCTTCTCGGCTTGAGGTTTCGTAATTAGCTCCTCGCTGTGACGTTTTCGAAGTTGATTTGCATGTGCACGAATTAATCTGCCACTCTGCAACAAAACATTATACATGACCTTACCAACACGTTCGATAACTTGTCCTGGTTTCACTGGAAATTGCTTTTGCTAGTGTGTATACTGGCATAAACTAAATCTTGATTTTTAAAAGATATCATCTTGGTACCAAATTTCCGATTGAATTGTTCTGACATGGTTAGTCGCTTGTCATTTGTAGACTCATCTTGGTTCTGATGAATATCCCTTACTTTTGGTGGATTGATAAGGTTCAAGCTTATGCGGATATTTCTTCCAAACATGACTTCAGCTGGTGACTTTGAATTTGGTGCGTTCCTGTTTGGAGTTGAGCGATACGACTGTAGAAAAGTTTGAAGATTTTGAATCGTTGTCCCTTCTGTGTTTATTTTCAATAGCGAACGTTTGAAGGTGTCCACAAATCGTTCAGCCTGTCCATTTGACATCGGGTAGTACGGACTTGAGCAAAGATGTTCGATACCATTTTCGGCCATGTACTGTTTAAACTGTGAGCTCTTAAACTGAGTACCATTATCTGAAACAATGGTCTTTGGCAATCCAAATCGGGAGAAAATTTCGCTGAGGATTTCTATTGTGCGCTGCGTTGTGATGGATGTTGTTGGAACTACTTCTGTCCATTTTGAAAAAGAGTCCACCACAACCAGAAAATAGTACCCATCGACTGGTCCCGCGTAATCCAAATGCAGACGTTCCCATTGCTCTGTTGGTGTGGGCCATGGCTGAAGCATTATTTAGTTGGAATCTTGGCTGCTGACATACAATTGTTGCAATTTTGAATCAGTGCTTTAATTTCTGAGTCAATGTTTGGCCAATAGGCAAAACTTCTGGCAATAGCTTTAGTTCTCTCTATTCCTGGATGACCTCGATGAATTTGTTTCAGAACTCGTTTTCTATACAATTTTGGAATAACGACTCGTTCACCAAACATAATACATCCATCGATGATACTGATGTCTTCTCTACGATTAAAAAATGACCTCAATTCGCTGTTTTCTTTAACTTCACTTGGCCAGCCATTAGCCATAAAATGAAATATTTGACGGAGTGTGTTATCCTTGGCTGATTCAGACTTCACCATTTGGTGAGTAACTGGCAGGTTTTCCAAATTGTTAGCAAGAATTTGCTTGACTTCCTGCTCAATTTTAATCGATGCGATTACGAAATCCTCCGTGACTTGGATATTTCTGTCGATGAGACGTGACAGCACATCTGCATAACCGAAGCTGCTTGTTGAAATGAAACTGATATCGAAATCGTATACCAATAACTTAACTGCCCAGCGTTGAAATCGATTGGCTTGGTGAACTGCTATTCCTGTCTTTTTCCCGAAAATAGCAAGGAGTGGCTTATGGTCCGTATGTAGTTTGAACTTTCGACCAAAAACCATTTTGTGAAATTTCGTGACTGCAAATACAAGTGCTAGACCCTCCTTCTCCATTTGGCTGTATCCTTTTTCAGCTGGTGTGAGCGATCGTGATGCGTGGCAAATCGCTTTAATGGATCCATCAGGAAATTCATGAAGAATGCATGCACCTAGTCCGTAATTAGATGCATCTGCTGCGACGATAATGTTTTGCTTTGCATCGTAATGAGTTAAGAAAAATTAGATGACAGAATTTCCTTCAGGTTGAGGAAACTATTGTGGAAAAACTGGTTGCTGGTTAGGTTTTGTCACCAGATGCGCTTTTGTTTTATTACAAAGACCTAGTGTTTCGTTGAAAACATCTGGAAAAGATTGTTTTAAAAATTAAATACTTTTCTGAATAGTTATATCAATACATCCCCGTTTTTCAATTGTTAATTCGTTGCAAATTGCATTGATGGACATGTCGTCAAGTTTAAATGCCTTGATCCAATCGAGTCCCATAACATTTAAATTGTTGATTGGCGTAACATAGCATGTTAAATATATATGCCTCGTTCTGAATTTGACATTACACTTGAATTGAACAGATAATGGCAAGTTGCCTGTTGCACTTCTGGCTGTATGGTTTACTTCTTCTGTGTTTAAGACATGTAGGATTTTGAAGTTTTCCTCTGATATTATTGTGATATCAGATGCTGTGTCCAGTTGTAAGTCAATGCTTTTGCCATTGATGGTGACGCTCACGTACTTCCGATGCGATGGATCAATTTTGTTTGTGATGGAGATGCTTTTGGATTCTGCCTGAATTTTTTTATTCTGCAATCTGCCCTGATTTGTCTTGTTACTGTTATTCTTTGTCTTTGCTGTGAATTTGTTGCCACCGTTGGGTGTCTGTGTTCCGCTTTTTTGATTTTCCTCACGTTGCAATACCCTTCTTTGTGTTTGGCATATGAGCAGTCGCGAGAATAATGCATATTTCCACAGAACCAGCATGGTGTCTTCGGTATAGCTTTTGACTTATTTTTTTCCTTGTTGGTTAGCAGTCTATTTACTTGTGCATCGATTTTTGAATTTTCAATGAGTGCTGTATCAGTTTTTATATTGATTATACGTTGGCACTCTCTTGATAAAACGTCCACTGTAATCGTAGCACTTTCACTATCCAACTTGGTTAGCATTTTGGTTCGGATCTCGAAGTCCGATGTTGACTTCATACCCATTATATAAATCAAACATTTAAATTGATCAAGAGTAAGATCGTTTAGTTTGAATTGCTCACAATGTTTGTTTACTATACCTGCGTATGTAATTAAGTCACAGTGCGCTTCTTTTGTTAGCTGAAGACAATTATATCGCAAATTGAATTGTGATGTTTGAAAACCGAAAAGCTGTGTAAGCTTCTGCACAGTTTCCTTGAAACTGAAATCACGAGTGTGCTTTGGAAGAATGTAGTTAATGTACTTGCTGTGAACGATGGGGCTGAGTTTCCTCAGTAAAAGCCTAACTTTGGCTGCATCGTCCAATCTGCTTGCATCGATTTCAAAGAGATCCTCATAACGAGCATACCACGTGTCGAAAGTGAGGTTATTTTCGATGTCAAAGCAAAACTCCGTGATATTTGATGCAAGTGCTTCCATAATGAATTCTGAACTTTTATTATTCACTTCCGTACTAATGCTTGGACTGGATTGTTGCTGTGTTAACAACTGTGTCACCAGTGTTTGCATTGTCAAGCTGTCTCTGTGCTGCTGCTCCTGCATTTGTTGCAGAATCTTCTGAAATGTTTCATCCATGACGGACTTGACTCGCAAAATTTGCTAGTAATTGTTGTGAATTATTTTCTTTATCCTCGTCGCCACTGTTGTGATCTTGTGCGATCACATAAAGATTACTTATGAAATAATAATATAGTTGATATCAGTTTCACGAAGCTTTATTATGAATTCAATTTCAGCTTATTCTCTACATCTCTAAATTACTACTCTACTTGCACAACCTTAAAAAGATCTAAATCAGCTGTCATAGCAACTGTCAAAAGGCGATAAACTTATAGCGTTGCCAACAACTCCTATCCAGTGACAAAGCAGAATTGTTACCAGAAATCGCACTACAACGATCCGAAGAACAAAAGATCGTTGATATTCCATGCCAGCCTACTACCGTGGTTCCAACATCTACATAAATACCTCTCATAACGATGTTACCACCACAGAAGTGTACTGTGACAGTCTTTTCGACTTACTAGATATGGATATTGATGCACGTGTTGGCTATTAATGCCATTCCATGAGTTCTGTCCTGAATTTTAGTCCACTCAGTAACACTGATGAAGCCAAATCTATCCAGCCACTACGAGAGCCAAGTTTGAAAAATTCAAGGCATGACCGAGGACACCCCGACGAACGAGATAACTAAAACCAATATACATATACAAGGGCCAGCTGCCTGAGGAATTGCAGATTCGAATATCGATTGCCTGCGCAATCGGAGATGCGGATCAAAGGTTCGATTCGCCAGCATAATAAGAGGTTCACACCACCAGGTCAACATCAAGAAATCAGAAACTCTGAGTGCCTCAGTTCGCCCGACGAAGTAAGGTGAAGGTGTAAGGACCAAATTTATTACTAAATTTGACCAACACAAATATGATACTCCTATTTTACACTATATTATATAGAATTGAAATTATCTTTTATTTAACGTATTATTAATTATTTACATTTTATTATTGCATTAAACTCAATTATATAAATATTAATTATTGTTACCTTTAAAAATTAAAAATTTATTTCATTCGTTACAATCGGTCTGGAATTACTTTATATGGAACTATATTCAAGCGAAATTCAAGTGTAAGGGACACAATGGACACACACACGCCATGCGAAAGCGGAAGGACAGACAGGAAAGAGAAACGAGAAGACGCGAACAAAGTAGAATATTTCAGAAAACGACAAGGCGAGAGGATTAAAGCATATAAAAGTAGCTTTGGAGTGTTAACGAAAAGTCAGTGAATATCCAACGTTTAAAATGTGCGGACGCATAAGAGGTATAGTTAGTGGTTGTTAGAGTCTCGTTGTCTAGAAAACCCTTCGTTGTACACATATGTAAGTTGCTTCCGAGGCAATATCTAGTTTTCCGCTCCTAGGGTCGCGATCAACTATTGGTGGTCAAGTGATGCTTCCCCGATATTTGGATTGAATTCATCTCACCACACTTGGACAAGCGCAGGTATAATAGGCAGCCTGCCAAGTACTTAAAACTAACCCACACACTGAATGTTCCCCGAACGCCACATCAAACGCGAATGTGTGAATCAAACTCAACCTACTGTCGTTAGTTTAAGTGAATACCCAACGTTTAAACATTAATAAAATAGTTGATTCAAACAAGAACTAGAGGGTTCTAATTTAAAAATTTCTGCAACGAACCCTGGATAGACTGAGAGTATCCCAGCATCTCAGAGAACAAGAAAAGTTCGTTACAATACTAAAAACAGTAGCGGCCATACCAGAATGTATCCAGATGTAACCAGAAATCTATTAGATTTCATACCTTTAAACACCATTTGTGTACGGTGGGTAAGATAAGAGGCAATTAATTTTATCAGATTATTGCAAAATCCAAATAATTTGAGCTTCAAAATTAGTAGTTTATGATTAACTATATCGAAAGCCTTGCTGAATTCAGTATATATTGCATCAGTTTGCGGTCAGAATTCAACGCGTTAAAAAATAAGTGCGTTACTTATTTAAAGGAAAGACACTTTCAAGAAAAGATACTAAAGACTTTAGAAGACAAAAACGAACATCTAAGGAAATTACTGAATGACAAGGGTTTAACTGAGGAAATATTAAATAAAACGTTAGAACAGGAATCGTCCCAAAAATCAAGAGAAGACTGTGTCTCATTAAGAAGGGCGCACTTAAGAATACTGGAATTAAAAAGGAAAATAGACGCCTACAACAGGAAATAGAGCTAGCGCACGAACAATCGTTATACCATAAGGAACCCACGCCGGCCATAGTAAGTCCAAAGGAATATAATTCCGTTTCATTCCCTACATTTAAACAATCAGTGGCAGAACAGACCAATATGGGTATAGTAGAAATAGCTAAGATAACAAGCAGTATTGTTGCGTCACTGTTTTCAGGGACGCAGTCACCAGATTTGAGAGGTGAAGTGTATAAGTTTATACAGGCGTGTGAGTTAGCTACAAATGAAGCGACTACAGCAAATAAACCGCTTTATAGAATGCATCAAACAAAGATTATAAGGAGACGCTTATGATCTTGTAAGCACACAACGTTTCAACAGCCCAGAGGAATTATACCTAGCGATACGAAGAGCCTACCTACCAACAGCTGCATTAGACGTGACGTTGGCAGAACTTCAGAATTGCAGCCAATTGCACAATGAGGACATCCGGCAGTTCGCAAGACGCCTAAACACGAAAAAGGCACAGGTATTGCAAATAATAAAAGACACCTATAAGGGAGAAGGTGACAGCGCACTAATATCTATGGTAACGACATCGGCAAATAAAGCGTTTAGAACAGGGTTAAAAGATGCAACGTTACGAACCCACATGCTAAATGCTACAGGGAAAAGTATAGAGGAAATGACTGAAATAGCAGTGAACACGCTGATCGAAACACAAAGAAGTAATTCCATACATCAATCAACAATTACACCCATAATTAATATGAATTCGATTGAACCCTATACAAGACCTCCTGTAAATAATCGCGTGGATTACCAAAGATCAAAAGAAAGGCTAAACGTTTCGAGAGCACCACAAGAGAAAATAATTTGTTCATTCTGCAATAAAGGTGGACATACGAGAGAAAAATTTGTAACTAGGGAAAACACACCATATTGCCAAAAATGTTTAAAATATGGACACGAGACAAACTGGAGGTGTGTCAACAAGAACTACAACAAAGGAGGAGCGAACAATAAAAATCAAGGTCCTAACAACCAAAGTCAAAGAAATCAGCAATGGAACCAAACTCATAAAAATTGGCAATCGAATCAAGTACAGCAAACCTGGAACCCAAGTCAAGTGGAGCAAACCTGGCAACCCAAACAACCGGAGCAAAATAGGCAACAAAAACAAGCTCAAACGCAATGGAACCAAAAACCGAAGAACGTCGTGAACCCAAAACCGAATCCATTTAAGGGGGTTCAAGGGAATCAGAATACTATGAACACGCCAAATGGCGCGAAACAAACAATATGTCATTGGTGTAACAGACCAGGACATATAGTAGCGAACTGCGGGGCTAAAAGGAGTTGGGAAACTCTGCAAAACAATCAGCAGGGAAACCGGCAAGGGCCCAGATAGGGCCAATAATGTGGGAACCCAATAATAATTAAAATTTAAGGCCAAAGGAAGTACTAACTGTACGTCCAACATCGGAAGAGATCGTGGATACGTTACCGACTTCAGAAACATTAGAAGCTAATAAAGCAAAAAATTTTGGGTACAAATTTAATAATAAAATAAAATTATAAAACAGAATGATAAAGTAAATGCTTTAAATGAAACAGTCAGTTACTTAAACAATAAAGCAAAGAAAATAAGAGAAATGGGAGCAGAGCTTTTAATAATCATCTTGCTAATTATACACTTAGCATGTACATTAGACCGGTCCTTATTTATATGGACAAATTTATTTTCTCGAATATATGTTACGGCAAGCGCTAAAAATATTCGTTTTAGTCTCACAAAGCATAAAAAAAAATTTGACAACGATTGGATAATTTTTAGCCGTGCCCTAAGCACCTTTTTGTTTTTATTATGAGAAATAAGGCAAAAAAAAATATATTTTGTAATTTTTAATAATAATTTGACTTATTATTTGTTTAGTCGACCTTTAATTGTATATATATATATATATACAATTATATATATATACAATTGTATATATATATAATTGTATATATATATACAATTAAAGGTCGACTAAACAAATAATAAGTCAAATTATTATTAAAAATTACACAATTAACAGAGAGAGGGCATACTCCATGTTATTCTGCTTGGTTCAGGATTCGAACTCGTGTCGGACCCAGAATGAACATATACAACAAAAAACGAAACAACAAATTTTGACAAAAACTTGAGTTGTGTTTGTAATGGTCTGCTTCTGAGTTTCTTAACAACGTTGTAATTCACAACAATGTTGTCCAACGTTGGTCTCATATAGCGGCAGTTGCATATAAGAAAACACATCAACTAAGATCGCTGATGAGAAACTTTGGCAAGTTTCGAAATAGCTATCCGATCTGCCAGTTGGAGTCAAATAAATTTGTTGTTGTTTTTTTAAAATAAATACAACAAGATTTGTTGTTTTATATGCATATTTTATATGCAGAAGACGTAATGTTTTCAAATTGACCTCGAGCCTAAACAATTCTAATTCTTAAAAATATATTTTTTTATTTTATTTGCATTTATTTGAAAAGTAAGAATAAACTGAAATATTTTTATTAATTACATACTCATAGTAACATTAATATTATTTTAATTTAATAGTGAAGTCTTTTTAAAAGTGGGATAATTCATGTTATATTCTTTAACCACTTGAAAAAGGAATTGTTTCTCCTCTTCATTGTGGGTTAATTTATTATTATAATCTGTAATGAATTTGGCGCCTCTTTCAGCTGCATCATTTACTACAGATAAGTTTTTACAAATTTGTGATCCCTGAGCGTAGTCAAATCTTTCATTCCAATCCGACGGATCGACTTGCAAAAATTCTTTTGAAATTTCTAAGCGATCAAAGAACGCGTGTGTATTGGAATTTACAAAATCGCTTAAATCTTTTTGCGCAAATGTGTCGATATTTGTTGGATTAGTTATTATTCGCTTGCATTTTTCTGTATTTGCTTTAACATTAATTGCCTGAACCATTTTTTTTTTAATTGCAACACTTACATTAGGATCGAAGAATGAAAGACCGACTGCTTCTTCCGACAAATACCACAAATGATTGCTTATTTTTTGTAGCAAAGCAAGAGCTATATCCCTTTCAGGATAAGCTATAATATTTTTAATTAAATTCTGTTTTTCGACCATGATGCTTTGTAATATCTCTCCACTCGTTGTATAATTTTTCCAGCTTCTCAATGCAGTGTTTTTCATGGTGTGTTGGAATTCGTGCTTTTTGCCAAAACGTACTAACCTCAGCAACAACTAATTTAGAACTTTCTCTTAAATTTAAACCAACTATTCTTAAATTATAAAATAAAACTTGTAGCACTTGTTTTCTTCCTGGTAATTTAGCTCCAGTAATTTGGTGGTCAATTACGCCAATTAACATAATATCATCATCCGATCGAAATCTTTTGGTTGTCATCGCTTTGGATTTTTAATTTTAAAATTTATTTGTTCAATTTTTTAAAGGTAATCTTTTGGACAATATTCTTTTAAATTTTTTTGTTTGAACTTCTCGATTTCACTAAATTCGTCGATCTCCACGTGTGAAAGTTGCAATACAAAATGATTTATTTATGCGAATTTTCGTCAGACGTACACAACAACAACACAGTACTGGGCCGCCACAAAAAAAGAGAGAGTGTGTGTCACATTTGCCAAACCCACACACACACATTTCAATAAGTACTTACCAACAGGGCTGCCAGATACATTTCAAGAAAAACCGGGGAAAAACATTTCAATGTTGGCGGGGGCACGGCTAAAAATTGTCCAATCAAGCTCAAATTTTTTTTGTGTATTTTTAGGATCAAATAAAATGGTTTTAGCGCTTGCCGTCATACGAATTCGAAAAAAAAGAAATAAGGACCGGTCTAATGTACATCGATTGTAAAAACAATTTTTCTCAACTTTCAACAATAGAGCATTAGTCTTAATATAGCAGAATATATTACAGATATAAAAGCACTTGCAAGTAAAATAAAATTAAAAGTAGTAGCAAAATTTTAATTTTTTATTTCACAATTACTGGACAAGAAAACAATACGTTCGTGGTTAACGAATAATTTGAATAATAATTATAAAAATACTATAAAGGAAGTATCTAACTGGGATTAAGCCACGTTAAGTGATGTGTTCATTGAACTGCCTTGTGTAGAGGCGAGAAATGGAAAACTCACTTCACTGGTGGATACAGGAGCGGATACAAGCCAGGTAAAAGAATGCGCATTAAAGGAAGATGCCATTATAAACAAGAAGGTTGAAAAGGAATTAATTGGAGCATTTGGAGGCTGTATAACCACAATAGGGTCCACCAGCATATGCCATGATGAGGTACAGCCCTTACGTTTAACGCTACACGATGTGTCACTTAAACAAGGGGTACCGGCGGACGGCATACTGGGTAGAGACAACATGTGGAACAGATCCATTATAAACACGCTCAATAAACATTTAACACTATTTAATAACCAAAAAGAATTTATCATTTGTTGCCATTACTAGGCATAAAAAGTACAGAAGAGCAAAGAAACAAAAATAACATAACAATTGAAGCAAGAACTGTTAGAACTGTTATAACGCCGTTAAAGATTAAAACTAAAGTTATGACTGTGGTAGTTCATAAACAAGAAATTGCACCAGGGGTATACCTGGGAGAAACACTAGCAAATGTGGAAAACAAAGATGTCAAGGTACCAATCCTAAATTCGACGGCAAAAGATTTCATTCTTAGTGACAACTTTGTACCGAGATTTAGTGATTTCCACAAATACAAGCTAAGTGATGTTTCGGACAATCAATGGACTACCATCACCAGTATAAGTAATGCGAACATAACGCAACGCATGAACACTTTAATGAAAAATTTGGATTTGGATCCTTCCTTAAACCAAGAGGAAAAGGAATCCATAACAAAGCTATGTGCGAAATATAATGATATTTTTCTTTTATAGGGTGACAAATTGACGTACACCCCAGTACTAACACATAAAATTCCAATAAAGGTGAATCAGCCACCGATTAACCAAAAACCGTATCGAATCCCTCAAACACATAGAGAAGAAATGAATAAGCAAATTCATAAACTGCTAGAGGAGGATTTAATATCCCCAAGTGTATCTCCATGGACCTCTCCACTACTTCTGGTTCCAAAGAAAAGTAGAAAGGATGGAGAAAAGAAATGGCGCTTAGTAATAAATTATAGAAAAGTAAACGAAGCGACAATTAAACAAGTTTTTCCACTGCCTAGGATAGATGAGATATTGGATCAGTTAGAGAGTAGTAGATATTTCTTGACGTTAGACTTGGAAAGTGGGTACCACCAAGTCCTAATGGATAATGCAGACAAAGAAAAGACCGCATTTAGTTCAGCGTTAGGACATTTTGAGTTCAACCGGATGCCTTTCGGTTTAACCGGCGCCCCAGCGACGTTCCAACGTCTAATGAATCATATTCTGACAGGACTTCAGGGTATGGATTGTTTTGTTTATTTAGACGACATAGTTGTATATGCGACAAACCTGGGACAGCATGAAGAAAAGTTGACCAAGGTTTTCGAGGTAATTAGGGAAACAACTTAAAATTAAACATTAGCATGTGCCAATTTCTACGACGAGAAGTCGTATATTTAGGGCACAAGTGTTCAGAACATGGAGCACTTCCAGACCCTAGCAAGGTGGAGTGCATAAAAAACATTCCACCTCCTAAAAATAAAAACGAAGTACAAGCCTTTCTAGGCCTTGTAAATTACTATAGAAAATTTATTCCGGGAACCGCACTTCCCATTAACAAACTGTTAAGAAAAGACGCTAAGTTCGTCTGGACAGAAGGCTGCCAGACAGCGTTTGAACAGTTAAAGGAATCAGTCATGTCACCACCAGTGTTGGCATATCCGGATTTTTCAAAAGAATTTCTTTTAACTACGAAAGTAATGAAGCGTTAGGCGCGGTTTTTTCTCAAGGGAACGTAGGCGAGGATAGGCCAATAGCTTTCGCTAGCCGAGCGCTAAGCGACACAGAACAAAGATATTCAACGATAGAAAAGGAATTCTTAGCAATAGTGTGGGCTACAAAAAATTTCAGAGCATATATCTTAGGCAGACCTTTTAAAATTTTTACTGATCACCAGCCGTTAAAGGGAATAGCCAATTTAAAAGATCAAACTTCAAGACTGGCAAGATTCAGGCACCAGTTGTCAGAGTATGACTTCGAAATCATATATAAGCCAGGCAAAAAGAATTTAAACGCAGACGCGTTGAGTAGAATTCCTCAAAATCGGAATACAGTAACAACAGTCCAGACCCGCTCTAGAGCAAGGGAAATGAAGAACCAAGAAAGTTGCGAAAAATCAAGAACAATTCCGACGCCTGTAGAACCTGACTCTCCAGGCATAACTCAAAACGACAACAACATTCTTTTAGAAAATCCAAAACAAATAGAGACAGTAATAAAAGATTTCCATAATACACCATTAGGAGGTCACCAGGGAGCAGTGAAAACTTACCTGCGAATCAGGCAACAATATAGGTGGCCAGGGATGCAAAGACAAATAAAAGATTATGTCAAAAACTGCCCGAAATGTCAGGCGAACAAAAGTTCGAAATTAACAAAAATGCCCATGGTGCTAACAGATACACCAATGCGGCCATTCCACAAAGTTGACATGGATATAGTAGGTATTCTACCAGAAACCGTATCCGGTAACAAATATATTTTAATATTTCAAGATGATTTCTCGAAATTCATGGCATGTACAGCTATCCCAGACGCGGAAGCAAGTACTGTGGCCAGGGCTTTTTATGACGAAGTAATCACGCGTTACGGAATTCCGAGAATTCTAGTTACTGCTAACGGAACTAATTTCATTTCGAAATTGTTCTCGGACACATGCAATTTGTTAGGAATTAAAAAATTGCATATAACGCCTTACCATCCGCAAGCAAATAGCTCCTTAGAAAGAAGCCACAGACTGTTAGCAGAATATTTGCGTAGTTTCGCTAAAGAAGATGGGTCGAATTGGGATCAATGGTTAACTGCAGCAATGCACGTTCACAACCACACACCCCACATTACGACCAAGCAATCTCCGTTTCGTACCTTATTCGGATTCGACATATAAATGCCGACTAATCTAAAAAGAAAATGTAGTCCGGTATACAATGCCGAAGACGCAAATAAGGTTTTAAGATTCCAAATTCAGAGAGCTCACGAACTAGTTAGAAAAAATCAGGAAATGGCTAAACAAGTAGACAAAAATCAATATGATAATAAATTAAATTTATTAGAATTTAAAGTAGTAGATAGTGTGCTAATTAAGAATCAAACTAGGAAAAATAAGTTTTAATATGGGTAGGACCATATAAGGTAGTAGGGATTAAGAGTACAATTACTACCATTCTAAATATTAAGGGAAGGGAAAAATCTTTCCACAATAACCTACTTAAGTTATATAATAGCAATTAAGAAGGAAATAGGTTTAACCAAACAATTAGGTAGGAATACATTAGAATCACTTAAAATAAGGAAATCAAATTGAGTAGTCATAAATTAAAGTAAATTAATCACAATAGGCACCTTATTAGGATTAGGATAGAATAAATATATATAAAATAGGATTGATAGAATTTAGTATAGGATAGTAGAAAACTAACATTTTTTTAATTTTAATTTTACTACCAATTATTATTTTTAATTTAACTTCATTCTTATGGCTGAATAACGAATGAAATATTGAAAAATTGAACAAGAAAATAAATAGAAAATCAGAATAATCAGAACATACGGTAAATGAAAAGTAGCTATTTCCGTTTATATAAACAGTTGATTAAAGTTACAAAGGGGAGTCTCTCGTTATGAGTCGTGGAGTGTAGACGCACTAAAGTTGGTGGTAAAATTCGCGCTTCTTTTTCCTTTACTTAATTTGCTGCTCTAAACGTGTTGTACTTTTATATAATATTATCTCGGCTGTGAAAATTAATTTCATAACCATATATTTTAAATAGTTGTTAATAATTTGCAAATCGAATTTAACAATGAAAAGCAGTGAGAAAAATTCTGGCGCTGAAAACATCAAACAGTTGAGCGGCGCTACAAAGCGCGCAACTCGTAGCAACAACAACATCATCAGCACTAGTATTGCTGGTGCCTGGGCAAGCCTCGCCACCCCCGCAACTGAACGATCTGCTGACACTCGCTCTGATCACTCGTCGTTTATGGTGACACTCGATCAGAAGTTTGCTGCTCTACGTGAGAGCATCATTGAACAAGTTGTTTCGTCTATTGCAAAGGCTGAGGAGCGTATTATGGAGAGATTTGGTGAACTGAATGCTGTTGTTGGTAACATCAAAATGCATTTGCATGCTCTCGAATCTCGGGTCGATCCAATTGAGAGTGCTACTACAATGCATCGCAACTCTATGAGCATCGATATGGCTGAACTAAGAAAAAGGCTAACTCAGCTTGAGGATGAGTCTATATCTGGGGATGTGATTGTGTCTCGTATTCCCTACTCACAAGGTGAGGACATTAAAGCTATATATGCGAAAATATGCAACGTCGTCAGCTGTCAACCTGTTCCTGCTTTGCGTGATGCATTCCGAATTAAAAATAACAATAGTCGCAATAGTGGGACATTAATTATGAAGTTTCCCTCAAGTCGGGATCGATTCCTGTTTTTACGTGCGATTTCTTCTTTTTGTCGACAAAAACGCCGTGCTTTGACCCTAAGAGAACTTGACTTTAATGTTGATGGAAGGGTTCATGTTCATGAGAGCATTACGAAGTCGAGGCGTGTAGTTTTAAGGCATGCACTCCAATTAAAACGGGAAAAAAAGTTATTTGCTGCCTACACTGCAGGAGGAAAAGTCTTCGTAAAAACCAACGCTAATGGGGAGCCTATTTTAGTGGAGGACATAGAAAGCATCGACTACGCCACCAACAGCTAATCAAATTTAACGTCTGCTAGTTTAATTTAAATTTTTCTTAGTTTTAATAGTTTTTTGCATTAAAATTGTACTTAGTTTTACTAATTTTTTTTTTTCTTTTTTTCATTTCTCTATTTTCTTTTTACTCCTACTGAGCGCATTCTTCTTTTCTGCTATTTGTCTCACACTTCTCTCACTGTCAGCAATGTATTTATTTTTTATACTTAAAATGCTTCATTTTTACCTTAAACTGTTATGCGTATATTGTACTGATTCTCACTTAACTCGTTGTTACCTTCACTCTCTCCTAATTCCCTCTCTTTCCTCCAACCTGCTCCAATATTTTTTCCTCACCTACTTTTTTCACTCTTTTTTTACAATTACTTTTCTCAGTTACTCTCATTTAGTTACCACTCTTGTTCATTTTCATCTATTCTTTTGTTTTGTCTGCTCACTTCCTAGCTTCACTGTCGTTGTTAGTAATTCTCTTGAATGCTTAGTAAATTGTGTTTTGTGTTCTCCTGGCTTATTGTCTGACATCTCTTCCTATATGGTGCTCAGATGATTGTCTCCCCTACGGCTGGTAGTGTTGATTATGATAACAGATTACTGATCGATATTTTCTGTATACAAAATAACGCGTTCAATATTGTTAACTTTAAGCGGCTTTAACTTAAGTTAAACTTTAACTAAAGCGGCCACAAATTAGATTATGTTAGGAGCCTATTCGAGTGTTCGTCCGTCGATATTATCTGTGTGACTGAAACCTGGTTCCGACCCGAATTAAAAGAATCTGTTCTTAGAATAAACAACTACACACTCTTTCGCTGCGACAGACCTGGTCGACGCGGAGTCGCCATCTATGTTAAATCTATTTATCGTTCACAGTTAGAATTCATATCTGATGAGTCTGATGCCGAGTATTTGTCTATTTCTGTGTCTGATTCAGTCTCAAAAGTACTTGTTTCAAGTGTGTACAACCCTAACAAACATACTAATTTACATAATTTTTTTGACACTCTAGCTGACTACTCACTAAGAGTTAATCATTTAATAATCTGTGGCGATTTTAATATCAATATTTTACAGACTGACTGTTATTCTTCATCCCTTCGGGAATTGTTCTCTACTGCAGGTCTCTCTATCGTGAACGAATACTTCCTACTTCCTACCCGATTTGGTAATAACGTCCAACCTAGCTTACTTGACTATTTTGCGGTCTCCGATCCCGCTTTAGCTTTACTATGTACCCAGATTTCTTTCATCTCTGACCATGACTTACTTTTCTGCTCTTTTGACATTAGCTTCGGCAATAATTCCCTACCCACTTCGTTTTCTTTCTTTGACTACAAATCTATCAATACTGACGATCTATTTCGGACAAGTGCGCTTATTGACTGGGCACCCCTTTGGGCTGCCCTCCTGGTTAATGATAAGATCAAGTTTTTTGTCAATGTGGTTCAATCTCTGTTTGACTCTTTTGTGCCTGTTCGTACAATAAATGTTAGTCCTAATTCATGTCCGTGGTTTTCGTCACAGGTTAAAGCTGCCATTAGTCAAAAAAATTTGCTCCATACAAGATTCATAAGAAACCTACACAAGCGAATTGGGACTTGTACAAACGAGCGCGTAACCTTGCCATTCTAACGGTAAAGAAATCAAAAGAAAGGTACTTTGTATCTAGGTTTAAACCTAATCTGGGCTCTAAACAACTTTGTACGATTAAAAAATATTGGACTTGGGCGTCAAAGGTCTACGAATGTTAACCTAAATCCCAACGAATTTAGCGAATTCCTTTCGACCAATTATACTAATGCCCCCCATATAGATGAATTAACTTACAATGATAATGAAGACGAGTTATTTCATTTCTCGAATGTCTCGGAATCTGATGTTATCAAAGAAGTCTTAACTATCAAATCGCCTTCGGTGGGTCTTGATAGAATTTCAATAAAATTTGTCAAGTTAATTCTACCTTACTTAATTTCGCCCCTCACAGCCATTATCAACCATATTCTCCTTACTTCCTCTTTTCCTTCCTTGTGGAAATTAGCCACAGTTATCCCTGTACCGAAAAAATCTGCTGCTTCTTTCCTGTCTGATTTTCGACCTATAAGTATCTTGCCTGTTCTCTCCAAAGTCTGTGAATCGTTAATGGTATCCCAAATTAATTGTCACATTTCAAACAAAAACTTACTTAGCCCTCTTCAGTCCGGCTTTCGCTCAAAGCACAGCTGCTCTACAGCTATGCTCAATATCACCGATGACATAAGAGTAGCATTTGACCAACAGAATGATACACTTCTCTGTCTGCTTGACTTCTTGAAAGCATTTGATAGTGTTGATCATACGCTCTTATGCCATAAGCTGAGGAAGTATTTTCTATTTTCCTCCAATGCGACTCAGCTTATACGCAGTTTCCTATGTGAGCGATACCAAAGAGTTCAAGTTAATTCAGCTTACTCTGACTTTAAGCCACTCGAGGCGGGGGTTCCCCAGGGTTCTGTGTTGGGACCTCTTTTATTTTCCATGTTCCTAAATGACATTTTTACTACAGTAAATTATTTGACCATGCATGCCTATGCGGATGATATGCAGCTATACATGTCTAGTAGTGTCGAATCTATTGTCAATCTATGTTCCAAAATTAACAGTGATCTTATGAATATTACCCGTTGGTCTAGTGAAAACTGTCTTCAACTCAATGTTTTCAAATCTTTTGTCTCACCTGTTTTTCGTAATAGCCTGTTTCCATAAAAATATTTAATCCGGTTAAGGTGTTCGAAAATAAATCAGCTGTCAAGTGTTTCCATACATAATACGATCCGGGCTGTCAAACCGAAAAGAAGAAATAAACATCTGTTGTTTTGTGTTTGTTTATTTACGCAGCTATTTTTTAAATTGTGTATCGCTTTAATTTATAATACAATGAATAAAATAATAATAATATTAAAAATTGTTGAAATGTATTTTGGTATGGTGACGAAATTCGCAAGTTTACAGAATATGGAAAGCGAAAAGTCGTACATCTTAAATCAGACTTACTTTAATTTACATAGGAAGTATGCCATGGTGACGGCTCTGCGAATAGCGCTGATGTCTATAAATAGGACCTTGTGGATTGTGGTAAATATTCAACAGTAATAATTTATTTTTGCAGTCAGCCATCATTTGCGTCATAATCTCAACTTGTGTTTCTTCCAACTCCAACAATCTCATTCCAATCTGTTGCTGAGCCTCCAATACCTTTTTTCAACTCCTTGTCTGCATCATCGCAATACTTAAGCACCCTGTCGAATTTATTTGCAGGTGATGACGGACGGAGCAGTGGAGAGGACGGCATTGATGACCCTGGTAGCGGACATGACGATGGACGAATTAGCGGAGATGACGATGGACGAAACAGCGGAGATGACGATGGACGAAACAGCGGAGGTGACGATGGACGAAACAGCGGAGGTGACGATGGACGAAACAGCGGAGATGACGATGGACGAATTAGCGGGGATGACGATGGACGAATTAGCGGAGATGACGATGGACGAATTAGCGGAGATGACGATGGACGAAACAGCGGAGATGACGATGGACATGACAATGTCGACGGGAGCGGACGTGGCAATGGTGTTGGTGACTGGCGTGGCAACGGTGATGGCGACGAATGGATCAGTGGTGGCGAATCTGTGTGAAAAAGTAAAATCAATAAAATAATGAATTAATGTATTATAATAAAGGTAGATTTTGTCCAAATGTTTTATGGCACTCACCTCTCTCAACCAGTGACTCCTCCACAACGACATTATGGACGGCAAAACTGCCGATTATTTGGTGCACTCGCGAAAAGTGCACCCAGTCTGCTGGCGAACCACCCGATACCCCAACAAGGTTTTTAGTTTTCCTACAGTGAAAGCATTATTATTTATGATAAGTACATGCATATCGTAATAAAAAACAATTACCGGTATTTGGTCGTCATATTTTTTATTTTCATCCCGACCTCCTCCGGACCAATCATATAACCGTGTTGGGCCATAACCGCCGCCATCTCCCTATAAATATGGACATTTTTTCGGAGTCCGCGGAGGCCGTCAATGTTCTCTTGCCAGAGGTCCAGCAGCATATCTTCCGCCCCCATTGACCACAAGGTTCGTTTTGTTGATTTCTGCATCTGAAATAGTTACATTTTTGTCATTTATTAGATATTATACTTATTTAAATAAACATATTACTTACGACATAAAACGGTTTCATTTGTTTTGACATTTGGCAGAATAGTTTGGTGGCACTTTCTCTTTATCTCTTTCTAACTTATTGGCACTAGAAAAGGAGAAAAATAGTGTGTCTGTAATTCCGAACTTCGAAATAGGCTTGCAAACTAAAACCTGAGGCTAAAAATCAAAAGCATTTTGGTTTAGTGCTGGAATCGCAACAACAATTTCAAGGGAATTAAAACAGTTTACGAGTGGTTTTGGGCCTTAAAACAGTTTATTTCAAATTCCTGGAAAAACCATTTTATGGAAACACCATATAATGCCTCTAACTTGACTAATATTCCGCCGTTATTTATAGGAAACGAGACTTTCAAATTCGTATCTAAAATTACAAATCTTGGTTTTTGTTTAAACTCAAATTTAACATGTACAGATCATGTCAATGCTGTTGTAAGTAAATCGTACGCTATTTTACGTAATATGCACTATGCAGCTAATTATCTTCCTGAAGAAACCAGAAGAAGGATTGTTCAGCAACTCGTTCTGCCCATCATAACATACAGTGAATTAGTGTACTGTAACTTTGATTCTGTTTCGTTGAATAAAATAAAGGGTCTTATTCAACAACTTGACCAGGTTTGTTTGTGGTCTAAGACGCTTTGACCGACTCGGTGTTCGGAGACACGCTCTCATAGGTGGTGATCTCTTTGACCTTATTAATTATCGAAACTGCGTCTTTTTGCGCAGGCTAATCCATACGAGAACTCCTAATTATTTGTTTGCAAAATTGTCCTTTGGAAGCTCTAACCGACTATCCAATCTAATTGTTCCAAAGTTCAATTACCTAAGCACAGGGAGACTATTTTTCGTCAACACTGTCAAGCTATGGAACAATCTGCCAAATAGGCTAAAGGCTATAGCGGGAGAGAGGTCTTTCAGGCGTCATGCTAGGGAACATTTTTTGAACACCTAAAATAACGACTTTGCAACCAAGAGTTTACATACCTTCTCGTTTCTGTACCTATTTTTCTCCATTCTGTACATACTTTTCTCCTTTCTGTACCCCTGTCGTCTATTCATATCTAATACCTATTAATTAAATAATTAAACAATTTATATGTATATTATATTATTTCAGCTTAAGTTTTCTAAATTATTTGTTATTGTTATATATATTCCCTGTGTCAATTTTTTTTGCTATAAAAGAATTAGTTCTTAGCGCAACTCCTATTCAATAATAATAAATAAATAAATTACAATTATTAAAGTAATGAATGCACATGTAAAAATATGCGTGAAGAGTTAGTTCATGCATACAACATACACACACACACTATATACATAGTGCACCCAATCCAAAATTCGCGCCCAATCCTATATGTCAAAAGAAAACCAGATTTAGGAAATAAGAGAAATATGTAAAGTATACTTCTCAAACGTACGGAAAAAATAAGATAATGGGAAACAAAATATATACTGGAAATAGGTCAAGTAAATTAATTAAAATTTAAAATAAGCTATCAACGCAAGCATTGCAACAAAGCAGGTGCAGAAGTAGAGCAACTGAACACGAGCAGAATGCAGTATCAGTTAAACAATTAATGAAAAAAAACAAAGACAGTAAATGAAAAATTTTAACCCAACCAAATGAGGAAAACAAAAATAAAAACACCAAAGGTGAACAACTTGAAAATAGGCGAAACAAAGAAAAAAAATATATTAAAGAAATAAGAGAGGGAAAAAAGTTTTTTTTTTTTAAACACATGTTACATGTTAAAACACATGTTACTACACTACATGTCATTATTCTACATAGAACTAAGAAACTATTAATGAAAACTAAGAAAAAAACTAGTACTGTAAAAGGGCATAATCGGGGAATCTTAGATACCCTACACCTAAAAGTTTTAAAAAAAGTGCCGAAGCTAGGATGGGGCGGGGGTGGCGGTCCACTCTGGGCGGCACAATGTCGGGGGCGGCAGTTGTGGAAATCAAGTATTGACTTATTGCATTCTAGGCATTTTTGGGGCTACAAGTTGATTAACCGTTCCGGGCTCCATGAGACCTAGCGACGCCTCTGTATAAATAGTAGGCGTGGTCATTACCTTTTTCAAAAAAAAATAACTAGCTTAGTTGTTTTTATAATTGTGTTCATTTAAACTTTATTTCCGTGGTAATAAACTTTTTTTCATACTGCTATACTGTATATGTAGTGTAAAAGTGGGCGGACCGCACCCAGTTTTGATGTAATAATGTTTTTTTGTAAAACAAGTTGTTATCTTAAGTTTTATTCAGGAAGTTTATATATTTAACAATATAATCCTCTTTTGCCTGTGTAATCTAAAGGTGGGCGGATCACGCCCATATTTGGCACATTCACGGATAATGCTACTCTATACCCAGGAATGAAATTTTGTTGTAATAGCTCAAAAACGAACGCTGATATCACATTTTTAATAAAAAATAGGCGTGGCCGTGGACCGATTTTGCCCGTTTTCAATACCAACCTGCCCACCACATTAAACAATATATCTGCAAAGTTTCATCACGATATCTTCATTGGTTCTCCTGTGATCGTGATTTCAACAGACAGACAGACAGACAGACGGACGGACATGGCTAAATCGACTCAGGAGGTCACGCTGATCAAGAATATATATACTTTCCTATACCTATCGTCTCTAGTTTTATGCGTTACACATTTCGTTACAAAGTGAATATACCCTTACCTTAAGGTGTAGGGTATAATAAAAGGAAGGTTAGGTTAGGTTAGGAGGGCGTGTGGCCGCAAAGCGGTCACTTCCACCTGGGCCTAATAGGCCCATTGTGAGTGCCCTCATGAAGTTCTGTGGGAACCTCGCTGTTCCGGTCAGCTACTCAGACCTATCCTCACCGAGTAGGTGGGGTAGTGGTCGGGTGTAAGCCGAACTGGTGCTTTTAATTAGCTTTATGAGACTATTCACCGGACGCTCTGCCAACTCTGTCAGCCTCTCGATGTATTCCGCCCCCATACTGCAAAGGCGACGGTATGCAAGGACTGGGCATTGGCAGAGCAGGTGGTGGATAGTCTCCTCCTCATCCACGTCGTCGCAGCATCTACAGTGATCCACTCTGGTGCCCGGCTTCCACCTGGTCATCATGGCCCCTATGGGGCAATGCCCTGTGATCACTCCTACTATCACTCTAAGTTGGTCTCTGGGCATTGAGAGTATCGTCTTAGAGTTTCTTCGATTGAGCTCTGGCCATAGTGAGCGAGTGATAACGCAGTCCGGCCTGGTTTTCCAGGAGTGGTTGGTTATGTTCGTCACTATGGTATCTATTGAATTCTTCTGATTAGAGATAGGTGTCTTGACAGAGGAGTCTGCTTCTTCGGCCCCCATTGAGGAACCCGTTCTAGCCAGGAGGTCTGCTCGCTCATTGCCTTTGATGTTCGAGTGGCCTGGGACCCAGCAGGTCCTGACGATCCAGCTCCTGTTCCTTCGCAGGTCTTCGAGCCGTCCGTGTAAATTGAAATACCTTTGAGTTGTATTTGTTCACCGGACGACCATTCCTCTCTGCTGGGAAGAAGGTATTCCCTCAAAGTCAATTCTCGGAAGAATGTAGTCCGTTTCAGCGGTCAGGGTCTTCCGAGTACTTGGGCTCCGTTGCTATAGCGCTTGAAGTACAATGGCGTGTCCAAAATAAGTCTCCTTGCAGAGATTGAGACCTCGTAGCCTGAGGAAACTTTTGCCTGCTGAGCTCAAAATGAAGAGGTCTAAGTGGAGGAGATGCAGCAGCATTTCCTGCTCTGCCCGCGGTGAGCTTCTTGCTGCTCCGGTGATACTCATGGTTGCGCATCTTTGTACACTGCGTATCGGTTCTAGGTTGCTTTTCCGTTGGATTGCCGTCCACCATACCAGGCATCCGTAGGTTAGGATTGGGCGGACCACCGCCGTGTACAGCCAATGGGCAATGTACGGTGGCAGGCCCCAACTCCTACCGATGGCCTTCTTCCACGTGTATAGGGCGTTCAGTCCTTTTTTCCTTCTTTCGGCTATGTTCTTCCTCCAGGAGAGTTTGCTATCCGAACTATGCCGAGGTATCTCACATCGCCAGACAGAGGAAGAATATGGCCGTTTAGGCTTGGTCTTCTAAAGTCTGGTATTTTATACTTCCTAGTGAAAAGGACAAGCTCGGTCTTTGAGCATTGATGCTAAGACCATTCTTGTCTGCCCACCTTGAAGTTTTTCCTAGTGCTTGCGACATTAGCTCGCTAATGGTGCTGAGGAATTTCCCCGGTAAGGCTATATCGTCGGCGTATGCTGTTGCCCTGACCCCCGTATCTTGAAATTCTCTTAGCAATTCGTCTACCACTATGAGCCATAACAGAGGGGAGAGAACTCACCTCGGGTTGACATTGTAGAATGCCCCCTCTATATCAAGGAATGCCCCTAGAGTAAACTCTTTTACCTCTAGGGTCCTCTCAATTGTGCCAACCACACAGTGCAGTGCGCTCTCAATCGACTTGCCCTTAAGATAGGCCTATTGAGACTGACACAGTTGGTGTGTGATCTTATTTCTGATAAACAGGTCCACCAGCCTCTCCAAAGTCTTTAGTAGGAATGACGAGAGGAGATGGGTCTGAAGTCCTTGGCGGAGCTGTGGGAGGGTCTGCCTGCCTTTAGCAGGAATAGGACCCTTACTTCCCTCCACTCCTTCGAGATATACCTCCTTGTGAGGCATTCATTAAATATATCAGTGAGCATTGGTAAAATAGTGGATATAGATCTCTGTAACATGGCGGGAACGATTCCATTTGGGCCCGCAGCTTTGTAGGGCTGGAAGGATTCAACCGCCCATGAGATCCTTTCCGCATTTACTATGTCGTTCACTATTCCGTGTGACTCGTTATCAGTGTCGTTGTCGACCGCCGTCAGAATTGCTGAAGGCACGTCCGTGGCTCTGTCGGTACAACCTGGGAAGTGTGTGGTGCACAAGAGTTCCAGAGTTTCGAGGCTGGATTGAGTCCACGAGCCGTTGGAATGCTGGATGCTGCTCGGTACTGCTCTTTCCCGAGATTGCACTTTGCGAAGCCTTGCGGCCTCGTTGACTGCGCATATTGACTCGCAATATGCCCTCCAGGAATCCCTCTTGATCGCTCTGGTTCTACTTTTATAAGTTCTGAGTCCGGCTTTGTATAAAGCCCAGTCTGTGTCTTTGCCACTTGTGGTTGCCCTGTTGAAGAGCGATCTCGATGCTTTCCGCAGCGCCGATAGCTCTGAGTTCCACCAGGCCGGTATGGCTTTTTTGCGTGGTCGGCTGATTGGACATGAGACATTAAAGGCGCTGCGGAGTCCTTCGAGAGAAGTCTAACTAAGGAGTCAGTGTTCTTGTTTCCTTCGCCTGGGGTGACCTTTGACACTCACCCAGGGATTAGGCCTGCGAACTTTGCCCAGTCAGTTTTCATGGGGTTTCGAAATGGTGGTTCTTTGGGTCGTTTTGTAGTCTTAATGTTGAAGAGTATCCTGTAATGATCAGAGAATGAGCATTCAGTGGATACTCTCCAACTCTCAATGGTAGTGTCCCTATCGTTCTTCAGGGTTATGTCTAACACCTCTGACCTGTCCTTGTTTAAAAATTAAAAGGAAATACAGAATATAATTATAATAACGTTAGAAATAAAAATAGATATAAAATCGTACATTTTAAAGACAAAGGGAACATATCTAAATACTTTCGAAGTTGACATTTATAATGAATAACCTAACGAATTATATTCAACTAGAATAAAGTCGATATTTATTGTAAGAACTAAGACTTGTTTTGAATTAAATAAAATATAGCTAATTAATGAATATTGCTAACTTAAAGTTATATACGAATATGATTTCAATTCTTCTTAATGGGAAACAAATTATAAATAGAATAAAAACATATTGTAAGAGAAAACTAAAATTGATAATAACTTAAGTTAAGTTAAGTTAAGTGCGATAACAAAGAAGACAGCACGCAGAGAAGCTGACCTGAATGCCGATGTACACCCATCACAACAGCAAAAGTGCAACAACACTTTGGAAGAGATAGTCTTCCACGAAATCTGAAGATAGTAAGCAGTAGGGGTCGCTTTAGGAGACTGTTGGAGGAATACTTCTCTTTTTCATATAATATCGTTTAAACTTATTTATTTCACTACACTCATTTACATATCATTTCTTTCTTTTACTCTCGGTCTTTCTATTCTTCATTTTCTTTTTATTCCTCTACTCTCACTCCTACCTCATGTTAAGTATTAGCTAGTAATTAAGTAATTCCATGTAAAATCTGTTTTATACGTATGCACTAAAAAAGAATCAATCTTATTGTGCCTCCATTTTCTATTAATAAATTGAAATTGAAATTGAAACACACAGCAGCACTTTCACAAGAGGGCGAGGAATAGCACCCTGCCAACTCGAAGGGGGAAGGGTAACTGGAACAGCACATCATACACAGTAGCTGCAACAGCTGATCATTTTAGCGATGCCAACCAAATTGGCAACGAACAAAAATAGGATGGAAAGCATCCAAAAGGTATAACAGCATCAATAGTTGAACCCGAAAATTACTGCATGATAGTGGGTGCGAATACACCGTACCGTCAACCACTTTGAGAAGACAACACCGACGATAAGATAACTAGATGGTAATCCCGCGAAGGAAGTTAAAAAATCATCGGCATTTGCCGATATATACAACTTTGCCGCTCAGCATCGAGATCATAGTTAATCATGATCGCTTTAAGCCAACAATTTAAGACGACATCAATTGTGGCATCATAGAGTGGCGGCGACGGTGATAAACCACCAAGTACACGAACGTAAGCAGTCACAGCCAGTTCAACCTATTGCGGCCAATTCATCTGCCACACAAGTTAAAATTGGGAGATACATAAATTGGCAGCGATATAAGAAAAGCGACGCAACCACAAGTCAAGCAGGGATACCAACGCTTGCGTACTTTACAAGCAAAAATTCAGGCGAGAATCGCATATTCAATCATCAACAAGGGTTGACCAACAGCACGAACAACCACATGTAATGAACCTCAATACAATTGTAATAGAAAACTAACAGCGGCTGTTCCAAACACAGCTACCACTAAGTCAACTACCCACCAACCACAGTGATATACAACAAATCGAGAAGGAGACATTAGTACAGCGGGGTGTACATTAACGGCAACATCGAAAGCAACATCAACATCAATGTGTACATCAGCTTCAAGGTGTACATCAACAGCAAAACCATCATCAAAAACAAGAAGAACATCAATGTCAAGATCAACATCAAAATCATCTTCAACCTACACACAGATGACACCGAAGAAAGGCAGTTACCGGTCATATTAAATGTATTATTATTGTAATCAGTTTTATTGCAATTTTTATTAATAATTAATTTTATTATAGTTGTTGTAATGATTACTAATAACTAATCAGTATTGACCTAGCACATAAGATATTCATAAAATTAAATATACTAACATATATAAGTAGACACTAAGTACAACCATACTAAACATACGACCACCCACAATTCAACAAGCCATAAATGTACAAGAAAAATTTAATATCGTTTCGTACGATACTAAATTTTTCTTCCCCGAGGGTGGAGGGATGTTGTATGTCACGATCGCAATTTCCAGTTCCGGAAGATAAGAACTTTCAAGGCCAGTATTATTGTTTTTATAATAAATTTATTTGTTTACTACTCCGCGAGTGAGTCAAGGCCAAGTTCACATTAATGCAACCACAGCACTCTGCTTGGTAGCCCGAAGCTTTAGTTTAATTAACTTCTAAAGCCAAGTCAGCAACCGCAGCTTGGCAATTGGAATGGATCGTGGAAGCTAGCATTTAGTAGCGAGCTTCCAAGCCATGAAAACCATAGAGCTTCGCAATTGGAATGGATTGTAGAAGCTGGCATTTAGTAGCGAGCTTCCAAACCCTAAAATCCATAGCACTTTGCAATTGGAGTGGATTGTGGAAGCTAGCTTTGAATAGCAAGCTTCCAAACCATTAAAACGCTTGGCTTAAAAGAACCAACGATCAGAATCCACACGCGGAAGAATTAAATTGAGAACGCTTTTCTTCCGCGTATTGATTCTGCGAATATTACAATTTTATTATTAACAGGCTGCAATACAATTAACAGGCTGCTTCTTCTAATTTTTAAAACCATTATTCATGGGGTACACTGCTATATTCATGAAAAACTTGTTCGTGGGAACTCCAGCCGCTCGGTCAACCTTATCCTTCCCAGATTTTGCACGCTGGCCAGAGAACGCCCCGGTCTAATAAGAGGAATCAAACTCTGGAATAAACTTCCGGCCCGCATAAAAAGCGCATCTTCTCTAATCCGTTTCAAAAAGGAAGTAAGTTCCTTAACCCGACTTAGGATTGAATACAACTGTCTCGTCCTAGTGGCTATCAGCTTTTCTTTGATATAGAGCTTTATGATACGTACGGTCAGGGCTGTGGATGTATGGGTTCGTTGTGGATCTTTTTGGATGTGGAAACAAACCATCATTTTTCATTAAGCATTTAAACATTTTTTTTTTTCTTTTTTTCTACTTATTATTACACTACCTTATGAATAAAATTGTCAGATATAATTATGAGTTATAACATTCCTGTACTTTTGTACATTTCATACAAGGCCCTGTGGCCTTTTTTGTACACTTATTGAATAAACAAATAAATAAATATTGCGAAATAATGGAAATTGCGAAACACGGCACACTGCCCTAGAAACTAGAAAAGATTTCAACGGGAGTCTTGTAGTAAAATCCGAACGAAGAAGTCGTCTAGAATCCCGCGTATAAAGTCGCGTATTGCTAGTTTAATTATAGTGTAACTAATCCTAAGTTTAAATAACAACAAGTGTAGTTACAACAGTAGTGAATAAAAATAAGAATAAATAAAAATCATAAAATAGTAAATCAACGACCAGGAGTCCAAAGTACTTGCTGTACTTTGCAGTACTTGCTGTCCAAAGAACAACAGAGATACCAGAAAACCCCCGAGAAAAACACAACAATCGGCACCATCGATCATGCGTCGAAGGGTTCGTGGATTGGACTTGGTGGCACTTGGCAACTCCATACATGTTTTCACATAAGACAGCGCGACAAGATGTGGACGATCGTACCTTTTTTCTAATTTATCCCATGCTTCTAAATAGTTTTCAACTGAAATCGAAATATTTTTTACAAAAATTGCCGCTTCGCCCCGCAATTATGACACCAAATAATAAAACTTTTGAGTTGGTGTGAGGTTAGGTTTGCTGTCGACCGAGCCTAAGAATAATTCACGAAAGCTCGTCCAGTCAGTATAGTCTCCACAAAATGGTGGAATTACGATTCTCGGTAAGGCGACGTCATTCGAATTCGGCACAAGTTGCGTTAAGCCTTGCAATAAGTTGTTTTGTTGCGAAGCTAATTGCTCAAGAGCACTTGCACCTCTTGGAAGAGTTGCCCCATTTGTTTGTCCTCCTTGACGACTACGAACCGCTTTTAATATTGAAGCACGACACTTTAAATATTTGTCTTCCACCAGTTCATATGCAGTTACCTCTTCAGTCTCCCCTCCGCTTGCGCTGTTCTCTGACTCTTCACCTAATTCAAAGTCGCACAACTCATCCTCAATTTGACGAAATTGTTGCCAATATTCTTCTAGAGTTTTTAACCTAGATTCCAATTCTTCAAGCTCTGTATTTGTTTCTATTTTGGTTGCATAATTGGCCGTCCGCGTAATGCTGGCTTTTACCCCGGATCGCTTCACCTTCAATGCTCGTTGAGATGACATCTTTTACAAATATACTGACTGCAAAATAAATCAGAAGTCTTGTTCCAAGTATCCGTTGGCGACGAAGGACCAAATGTTTTTGACTGAATTGAATCTGTAAATGAAATTTTAACGAATGACAGAAAAATGTGTACCTATGCGCCTCTAGCTTACTTTTCGTTGACATAACTGCACAACCGGTTTTGTGCACAATTGGTAAAAGAACACAGCCTGATTCGCTGACAGTGAATGATGTTGATAACGAAATCAAAGTATCTGATTTTAACAATGATGCAGAGGAAAAAGTACTAAAGATCAGACGGGGTAGACCTTCGTACTGGAAAACCTGGCAGGCCAAGGAAAAAGTACAATGAGTTGTGCAGTGCCATTGACGAGAATATACCACAGACTGTCCAACAAGCGATTCGTAATGATAACGGTGAAAAATGGATCGATGCCATGAAGGGCGACATAGTCATTGTTGACATTCTCACAGAATGTGTGATTCAGAGTAGACGTTGATTTAAGTGCTCGTCAATAGCTCAGGCTCAAGTGTATAGTTTTTCGAAATAAACTGATTTCTCTTGATAAATAGTACCATATTTACGCGGATCTGTTCATTTAAGTTGAATATTGAAAAGCTAAAGTGCGGTTAATTATTACTTAATATAAACTAAAACTCTTGGCATAAATTGTCGCTCTTTGGTTTTTCCCGCCTCTTTCTGCTACTGCTTTATATATAGAATAATGAGTGCAATAACAACTAGACTGCAAAAAAAACCAGTTATCACCTAATATCAGTGGCTCTCCAGCGCACAGTGGCGGCGGTAACAATGTTCTCACCGTCCACCACTTTGATGAACGAATTCAAAAGCACACGGAAAAGCTGCTTAGTGGCTTCAAGGATGAAATAATGAAGCTTCGTGCTGATTTCACTAGTAAAATTGAGGAGCTGGAAAAAAACTGGGCAAAAAATATTGCTGAAATCAAAAATAGTGTTTGTGATATTGTTGACCGAATCGAGAAAGTTGAAACTGGCAGCCTATCGCAAACTGCAGAAATTGCTTCGCTTGGTGAGGCCCTGAGTAAAGCGAACGACAAAATCGGCGCCCTTGAACGAAAAGAAGTTGCTTCAGACGCTGTGATACACGGAATTCCTGAGAGTAGTGAAGAAAACTTAACGGCTTTGTACAATAAAATTTGTTTTACTGTGGGCTGTAGGCCTCCTCCACTCAAGAGTATATTCCGTGTGCATAACTTTACAAAAAACAAAGTCAAAGAGCGAACTCGACCAGGGCCGATTATTCTCAAATTCTCCAGCGGCTATGAGAGGGATCAAGTGCTTCGATGCGCTGGTATTTATAGGCGAACTAATAACACTACGCTGACACTAAATGACGTCGGATTGAGCTCTGCAGCCAACTTCTTTATTAACGAAAGTCTGTCCAAGTGCGAAAGGCAACTTTTTTAGCAAGCTCTTAAGTTAAAGCGTAATAAGCAGCTGCACTCTGTCTATACGAAGAGAGGATCGGTTATCGTCAGAAAACTCATGCAGGGAGACAGCTATATAATCAAGAACATTGATGAGCTCAATGCTAATGCGAGTTTTGCAGAAGATGATAGAAATGATGGAAGTGACTAGTTGCTCTCTTTACTTTATAAATATTCAGTTACCTTTCTATTACCTAGCTCTTAATTATTTATTATTCTCTTGTCTTGTTTTCCTTGTCTTTACTCTAGCTATTACTCATATTTCCAAACTTATATGTGTGGAGGATTGCTGGTCACCTGTTGTGGTCTTTGTGTTTATTACTTGCGTTCCTATTTCGTGTTACTCCTATGGTCGAACTGATGGTCGACTTCTGTGATCGCTACTCTGGAATTTGCAATAAGACTCTTGTGAGTGCGATGTGCGATCGATATGCAGGTCTTAAAGTTGCCTTAACTCTAAAAAAATTGACTACTTGAGATATGTGTTTGAGGATTCGTCTGTTGATGTTGTATGTGTGTCTGAAACTTGGTTTGTCCCTGACAATAACAGCTCGCTAAACGACATTAATAATTATAGATTATTCAGAAATGACAGGCAGAATAGGAAAGGAGGAGGTGTTGCCATCTATGTTCGCGATACGTTGAAGTCGGCTATGGTGGCTAAATCTGAACAGACTAATGTCGAATATTTAAGCATAAGCATTTCTGACAACACAATAAAAATTTGTATAACATGTGCGTACAACCCCAATAAATATAATAACCTTGACACTCTGTTTAATTTGCTGTCCGATTTGTCAATTAAGTTCAATTATTTTGTCCTATGTGGTGACTTCAATGTAAATTTGCTGTGTAACGATAGCTTATCTAGGTGCATGTATGACAACATCTCAAAGCTAGGTTTATCTGTGGTTAATTGCACTCAGCCAACGCGGTTCTCGGATAAAGATACTCCTAGCTTGCTGGACTACTTTATTGTTTCTGATAAGTCTTCAGTGCTGTTGTTTGACCAAATTTATTTTTTATCTGACCATGACTTAATATTTTGCACTTTAAATATCAATATATCGCGTACCCTTGTTTCATTCAAACCCTTGTTGAATGAAACTTGGTTTTTTTTCTTCTGTAGATGATAAGCTTGACTTCCTTATGAGAAACATCAATAATCTATTTCTTAAGCATGTGCCTGTCAGAACTGTTACTATCAGAAACATATCCTGTCCTTGGTTCTCATTTCGTGTACAGGAAGCCATTAATAAGCGGAACAAACTACACAGCATGTGGAAAAAAGACCCTAGCCCATATAGATGGGAAAACTATAGGCGAGCTAGAAATGCGGCTAACTTGATAACTAGGCAATATAAAGCTAAATACTTTAGTAAAAAATTCAAGAGACCCTTGCCTTCCAAGATTCTTTGGAGAAACCTAAAAAAGTTTTGCATTTGTGCGAATGAATCATATACATGTGCGCTTGATCCTAATGAACTTAATAACTACTTTAGCACTAATATTATCTCAAACAATAGCACTCACTCGATTTCTGCCTCCGACCGTTATACGCTGAATACATTTGATTTTGCAGTCAGTGAAGCTGATGTTGCAATTTCCTTAATGAAGATAAAATCAAATGCTGTCGGTGAAGATGGTATTTACATTAAATTTCTAAAGATTATTGCTTCTTTCATAGTGAGTCCGCTAGCTCATATCTTTAACCACTGCCTTACTTCCTCCACCTTTCCGTCAGTGTGGAAGTTAGCCATAGTTGTCCCTATTGCCAAAAAACCAACTGCTAGTGAGCCAAATGATTTTAGACCTATTAGCATCCTGTCCTCCTTATCAAAGGTTCTTGAGTCTCTCATGGCCAATCAAATCAATAAATATGTACAAGATAATAACCTATTGGCATCTGCTCAGTCTGGTTTCCGCCCTAGCCACAGCTGCTCTACTGCCACACTCAAAATATTAGATGACATGCGACCAGCTTACGATGGTGGTTTATTGACGTTATTATGTTTGCTCGACTTTTCCAAAGCCTTCGACACTGTAAGTCACTCTATACTGTGTATAAAGTTAAAGTATCTGTTTGGCTTTAGTAACAATGCTGTACGTCTCATGAACAATTACTTAACTGGACGCCTACAAAGAGTAAGGTGTGGGTGTGCCTTCTCGGCGTATGCGTCAGTGCATTGGGGTGTCCCACAAGGCTCAGTTCTTGGACCACTATTATTCTCTCTCTTCCTCAATGACATTTTCTCCATCTGTAAACATTCTGCACTTCACGCTTATGCTGATGATGTACAGCTATAGCTATCAAGTAACACTAATCTAATGGAAGACCTTGCCCGCAAATTAAATGAGGACCTCTCATTTCTCATGTACGAAATTGTATCTTTCTGCATAACCTTTTGGTTACAAAAAACCTATGTATCTTTACGAAAAATTGAGGTTTGGTCATTTGAGAAGAAACAACCTGCTAATAATCCCTCGGTTTAGCACATTAATCTCATCAAGACTCTTCTTTGTGAATGCCATAAGATTGTGGAACTCCTTGCCACAAACGTTGAAAACTATCTCCCATGGGACGCGTTTTAGGTATGCTGTTCTGAAGTACTACATGTCTAGATAACTGCTGCTGCTGCTCAGCCTACCTCCACACTGCACCTTTCTTCTTCATTCTAACTCTTCACTCTACTTTCCTCTCAGCTCTCCACTACTCTATTCTGTGTTCTTTCCATAACTCTTTATAGTATTAATTTTCTTCTCCCTTGTTATTTTTGTTTCTCTTTTAGTAATAACTAGATTCTTAAGAACATATGTATGTAAGAATTCCTAAGAATATATATTTGATCTCAATCTGTTAACATAAACAACTCGATGTACGTTAAAAGAGCCATGCTCTTATTGTGCATATATATATACGAAATAAATAAATAAAATAAATAAAATAAAAATAGGTGGATCTTAAAAGGAATGTTAAAGGGGAGATCGAAAGACATAGAGCTCGTTTAGTCCCAAAAGGTTGCAGTCAACGTTTAGAGACTGTGCTGTTTTTTAAAATGCTAAACAACCGGAATATTTTGAAGGATAAAAGATTCCTAAATAATGTTCTCCGCCTCCATAAGGCCATTTATGGATTGAAACAGAGCAGAAAGGAAGGCAATATGAAATTAGATTCCAGATTAAATTAAAATACTGCCCTACAGCTGATATGATTGCTGATGTGATGACGAAAAATTTATCAAAATGAAACATTTTTTCTTTAAGAATCTAATGAATCATTTGAATTCAATTATTTGTAATAACACCGCCCATGTTGAGGAGGAGTGTTAAAAATTAGTTGGCAACCCTTACACAACATGCATGATGTTAGTTTGTTTCTTTCTATCATTTTACCTTTGTTAAAATAAAGACGTGAAATAGAATAAAAGAAGCCCAGTTCTTAATCGTTAACTTGATATTAATTTTTAAGTTTCTTGAAGTTGGTAACGTTTCAACAACCGCTTCCGATGTCGGACTAACGGTTACCACTTCATTTGTTAAAGTCGGTAAAGTATCCACAATCGTTTCGGATGTTTAAATTACAGTTATTCCTTCATTTGGATTTAAGTTACTAATAATTTTGGATTCCCAGATTATTGGACTGTTCTGGGCCCTTGACAGATTCCATGACAATTATTTTGGAACGTTTCCCAATTCTTCTTTGCCTCGCAATTTTTTACCATATGTCCTGGTTTCTTTCTGACCTATTCGGTGTATTCGTTTTCGGTTGTTTGTGCTTGTTTTTGCAGGGTAGTCTATTGTGCTGCTAGTTCCATTGGGGTTGTTGGTTCACCTGCTGCATTTTAGGTGTATTTTTCCCCTGACCTCCGTAATTGTAATCTGAATTTCTCTTGGTGTTATTTGTCCATCATTAGTCTCATGTCCACACTTTAAACACTTTTGGCAATACGGTGTGTTTTCCCTAATTAAACACTTTTCTCTCGTATGCCTACATTTATTGCAAAGGGAACAAGCTATTTTCGCCTGTGGGGCTCTCGAAACGTTCTGCCTTTCTTCTGGTCTTTTATATGTATGTAATTCACGCGATTATGTGCAAGAGGCATTGTGTAGGATTCAAATGAATTCATATTAATTGCCGATGTATTTGTTGGTCTATGGAATACATTACTTCATTATATTTCGATCAGTGTGTATTGTGTATTGCTATCTTTGTCATTTCCTCCGTACTTTTCCCTGTAATACTTAACATATGAATTCGTAAAGTTGCATCTTTTAAGCCTGTTTTAAACGCTTTCTTCACCGTTGTCTCTACCATCGCTATAAGTGCGCTGTCGCCTTCTCCCTTATAGACATTTTTTATTATTTGTAATGCTTGTGTTCTTTTGGTATTTAGCCACCTTGCGTAATGTCGAATATCCTCATTACTACAATGCTGTAGGTCTGTTAAACTAAAGATATCGTTCAATCTAAAGAAAGTGTTGGTAGGTAGGCTCTTTTTGTAAATAGAGTACAATTCTTCTAGACTACTGAAATGCTGTGAGCTTACTAAATCAAAAGCGTCCCCATGTAATCTTAACTTAACATGTAATCCTCAAGGTTTCCTGTAGTCGCTTCTCTTACGGCTAACTCGCATCCCTGTATAAATCCCTGTAAACGAGAGTAAACTGTAATCTATCTGACCTTTTGGATCCCACGGTTGGTATGGCTTCCAACGAATTTTCCTGGTTTAACCGTCTAATCTCTTCTTTTAAATGCTGTATTCGATGGTTTGGCCTTTCTAAGGAAAGATACTCTTCCTGTGTTCTTTGCGCGGAGTTCTGGCTTGCTATCTTATTTAGAGTCTCTTCCGCTAATCCGCTTACCTAATAAACCCCTTAGTTCCTCGTTCTCGTCCTCTAGCTTCTTTATGAATCCTTTTTGGAAGTCCTTGTCTACTAAATAACTGTCGTACCTAGTTTTTAATGCTGTATATTCTGACTGCCACTTTTCTAAACAATTCTTTTTAGAAATAACAGCAATTCTTTTAGTATTGTGCCCGCTCTTTCTCGCTTATTATTTCGCCTAATTCTCTTAATCTAGTTTTTATTAATTCAATATTTTCTTTGTTTTCTACTTTATCTCTTAAAATTTTTTTGCTACAAATTCCGCCACCTGTCTTTTCAGTTCCTCGTGGGTTCTATATATTTAACTCTATGTATTCCGGTACTACTAAGGATTCTGCCATTAATTCTCTAATCTTATTATACTCATTATAATAATCGTTTTAAGTTATTATTAGCATTCAAACCCCGTATTTTAGAGGTAAAAGAAATTTAATCGTAGGGTATTTATTTTTTTAGTTAATTGATTTACAGCTCCGGCCTATGTACTTCTTCTTTGTAATTAAGCAAAATTGTATTTCTTTATTTCCTCTAGCTATTCTGTCTGCTCACCTGGTTTATGTGAAATAGTTTTTAGCAACAAATATTCGGTTTTTCTTTCTTTATTTCATTCTACTTTCTTAGTTTTATTTATTCTTCTATTTTTTTTCTATTACTATCAACCTGTTATTTTATAACAATTATAACTTAAATATATTAAGTATAACATAGTATAACATGTGTTTTCTAAATGTGGTTGTGTAAAAACATCCCCAAAAAATGTTTAAAGTAATGTTTTAAAATTTAGTTTTGAATTTCCAATAAATGTTTATTAAAATTGTAATTTAAATTACGTGTATTTATTATAATACTTATATAATATTACAGGAAGGCTTTCTTTCCCAATTAGTGTTTGTTGGTGAGTTTCTCCTGTTGTTTAATCTTTCTGCCACCGTCCTCAATGTTGTAGATCTGGTTTATCTCTCTGAGGATGATCTTCTTTTTCTGCTGGGTAACGAGGTTTGCTGCTTTGTTTTCGTTTTGGTTCCTCCTTTGTGGACTTCTTCCTCCTACAGTATTACTCGATGGATATCGGTCTTGGTCCAGCTTTTTTGTCCTCAAGAGCTTCTTTCAAAGTTGTGAGCGGTTGCGATGACATGAATCCAGTTGTTGAAGTTGTCTACTTCATATACAGGATGTTTCGCATAAGAGTGCTCAAAAGACTAGGGCGTGTAGGATGGGTCGAGACAAGAAAAAAATCGTATGGGAGGGTAGTTCAATTTCCCCCCGTTTAGACCGGAGGGGCCATTTATAAAAATCTGACTTAACATCGAAAAAAATAATATTAAAAAATAATGGATAGACCTATATAACTTTTGCTTGCTGATTTTCAAAGCCAAATATCGGCTTCTTAATATCCTTTTTAAATTAGGTTCCTATGTCAAACAGTTTTTGAGAAATTTAATGACAAAATTAAAATTTGGAAAAAAAATTTTTTTTAAAATTACCGCATTAAGTATAAATTTTTTTTGCGACCATAAAATTCTCTAATCAATTCTAGAGAGAATGTTTCAAACCTGAAGGACCTATGTTTTGTAGTTTCCGAGAAAAATTAAAATTACGAAGCATACTTTCCTTTCAAACACCAATTTTTTTGCTACTTGTGTTTTATTACTGGTGCAAAAATATGGAAGGAGTTTAGTTTGTAATTTCTACTTTTCTCGGAAACTATAAAACATAGGTCCTTCGTGTTTGAAGCATTCTCTCTAGAATTGATTAGAAAACTTTATAGTCGCAATATTTATACTTAATACGGTAATTTTTAAAAAAAATTGCGACCAACAATTTTTTTTCGGAATTTTTTTTTCAAATTTTAACTTTGTCATTAAATTTCTCAAATACTGTTTGACATAGGAACCTAATTTAAAAAGGATATTAAGATGCGGATATTTAGCTTTGAAAATCAGCAAGCAAGTTATCTAGGTCTAACCATTATTTTTTAATATTATTTTTTTCGGTGTTAAGTCGGATTTTTATAAAATGGCCCCTCCCGCCTAAACGGGGGGAAATTGACCCCCCCTCCCATACGATTTTTTTCTTATCTCAACCCATCCTACACGCCCTAATCTTTTGAGCACTCTTATGCGAAACACCCTGTATAATTATAACTATCATTATTATTATTATATTATTATTAGAAGAACAATCCATGGATCGGAAACCCGGCTGCGCCAAATGTTATGTTCTGCATCCTTCGACCGAATGGATCACGGACAATATTATGTAGTAGATCCTGCTATAAGAAGGATAACAGAACCAACGTAATGTCCTAAATCCTTCTACAAGAACGGTCACGGACAATAGTGTAAGAAACGGACTTCTGTCGTTTATTCTTCAATGTGAAGGACCACGGACAGTGGTGCCACAGGCAAGGAAATTGTCGAAATTGTGGACTTTTATAGAGATCCGGCAGAAGTGCCGAAGTTGTGGACTTTTCCTAAGTTAGACAAAATTAAGCAGGGAGCTGCAATAAAAAGATTTAGTTATTATTATTACATTTATGTAGAGCGATGCTTTCATGCGCACCCGACGCTCCAGTGGTAGTTTTATCTAGGCCACCGATTGTGATCACTCTTGTAGTTTAACTTTGCTACTTTACGATTATAGTGTAGCCTAAAGGTATGCCAGCATTTACGTTCTGCAGGCGAAAACCGTGTTACGGTCTTCGAGTTTTAAGTATATGCCCATAACTATATGGTGATAACAACGTGAAGCGCTCTTATTAACAGAGCAATGATTCTGACCTACAACAGGTTTGTTGTGACAATTTCGGGGTTTTGCGGATTGGAGATAAAATCGTAACTTTTGTAGCGTGCTTGTAGTTGTTACATCTAAATTCACTCTAATCTGGCGTAAAGTTGCACCAATCTTGCTTCAATTCAACACAATAAATGGGCTTGTAAAAATCGCTGACACACGTGAAAGAGCTGGCGCTGTTTTATGAATTTCCAAAAATGTGGTTTCATAAACTGATTACCTGTGGTGGATGAGAAAATCGGCAATAATTGGTTGTATTAGTTGATATCGAACGAAGCCTCCTGGCAGGATCAACAGTTGTAGCGGAGTTATTATTTAGAACATAAAACCAGTTAGAGTGCTACGTTCGGCCTGGCGAATCTTAGATACCCTACACCTAAAAGTTTGAAAAAATTTAATTGAACGAAATAGTTTTATTTATTTAAATTTTTAATTTATTTAGAACAATAACATTGCAGAACAATAACATTATAGAGTGAAATACAAACTGAAACCTTAGGAAATATGTCGTTATAAGGAATGCTATCTTATAATCACATTTAATAGCAGACGTTTCAAAACAAAATAACTAGCTTGTTACTTGCGTGTTCTTTTCATGAGCTTGTTCTGTATAAGTAGTGTAAAAGTTGGCGGACCGCGTCCAGTAACCTGTGTTACTCTCTTTGCCAGTGTAACCTAAAAGTGGGCAGATCACGTCCATATTTAGCATATTAACGTATAATGCTACTCTATACTCAGGAATGAAATTCCCGTTGTTGTCATAACTCAAAAGCGAACGCTGATATCACATTTCTAATAAAAAAAGGCGTGGTCGTTCACCGATTTTGCCCATTTTCAATACCATAAGAAAGTATATCTCTGCAATTTCATTATGATATCTTCACCGGTTCTCCTGTGATAGTGATTTCAACAGACAGACGGACGGACATGGCTAAATCGACTCAGGAGGTGACGCTGATCAAGAATATACTCGTATTTACTTTTCTATATGTATATTCTCTATTTCTTTGCGTTACACATTTGGTGACAAAGTGAATATACCCTTAACCTTAAGGTGTAGGGTATAAAAAATCCTTCTTATATGTATATTAATAACTTTAATTTTCAGTATGAACAGTTCATTTCAGTATGAAAATTTGTATGAATTTTTAATTGACTTATATTGATTTATATTCTACAAAACAATGAACACTATATTTCTTTTTATTAAGATAAATAACATCCAAACAACGTAATATAGGTACCCTACAATATCAACTGCTGGATATCTAGGACTAGTGGTCATCGTACCATTCTGGCAATGTCGTATGAAACAGTAATCCCGAACAAATCAGACCATAAACTTCTCTCACAAATTCGAAACTATTTTCCCTCGAGATCAGTGTGGCACGGACGCAAAATTGTGAAGGAGTTTGACATTGACAGATTACGTAAGTGTCTTCTTGGGGGAAATTATGGCTATCATGGAAGCCTGCCAAGTCATCCTTTCCTTTAGTACAACCCCAGATCAGAGGATCGGAATCTTCTCCGACAGCCAAGCTGCATTTAGAGCCCTCGTGGCTGTGCAAATAAAATCCAAGTTAGCTTAGCGGTGCAGAGACATCCTCAACCATCACTATTCTGTGGGTTCCCGGGCATAGGAACATATGTACTATATATGGTAATGAAATAGCGAATGTTGCACGGAAGTGGGGTTCGGGTACCTAGCTGTTCGCGCACCTAGCTGTTCCCACCTCCATTCCATTCCAGGCAGTTATAGCCAACATTCAAAGATATTACTTAAGTCTTGCCTCCGACCGGTGGAGGAGGCTTTCTGGCTGTAAAATATCCTGTCTATGGCATTCCAATGACTCTGGCGGGAATACTTATCTGCTGTCCTAGTAAATTGGATTGATAGTAAAACATCCAGAAAGACTGTGCTGCAGCCACAATTCTATCTGCCGCAGCCGTAAGGATGAAAATGAGGACTAAATGGTGAAACATTACCTCTGCAAATATCCTGCGTTATCCCGTAGTAGAATAGCTCTCCTAGGAGAATCTTATTTATAACCTGGGAATCTTCTCATCAACCAAACATGGTCTTTTTATGCGTTTCAACAGGACAAAATGGCTGTAGTAATTTGACAGCCAGTCCTTCCTCATAAGTTCTTATGGGTACTTATTGTTCTGTGGTTTTCAAATGGCACATTTTTGCTACTAAGCCTTTCCCTACGGCCTAGGGGAGGGCCGCCAGCCTAACTAAATAATTAACACTACACCTTTAAGTTGCAGACAGACAGACAGATCAAAACAAAATAACTAATTAAATAAAAAAATAAAGGATAGGGAAAGTAGGAAATTAGTGAAGGAAAACCATTAAGTGGCATAACAAAAATTAATTAGTTGAACAATTTTTGGGGTTTTAAAATCAAAGCAACAAAAAAGGAATAAACTTTATGGAAGAAGTGACTTTTGTTCGCATTTTTAAGGACAAAAAAATTAAATCAAAATTCGCTGCAAAGCATGTGAATATGCCAACAAGAAATGTTTTTTGCGCCTGGTGCATTTCATTCGTCATCTGTTATCCTCCATCTTTCAATAATAATAATAAAGCAGTAATTTAAAATGGAGATTTTCAATTTTATGGAAGACTTATTTTTTGTTTCATGCTGTTTTCGAATTCACTTTAATTAAAATTCACTTAAAATATGAAATATTGTTAACTGCGCGAATTTCAAATTTGAAGTAATTGTTTTCGCCAACTTCACTGTATGATTTTGTAGCATGGTTTTTTAATACTTTTTGCTACATTTACATACTTTTGGCTACTATTTAAGAATTTAAAATTCATTTTGACTATAAAGCAGAGATAACGAAATTGGAAACTTAGAACAAAACAGCTGTTCAAAAAAACAGCCGCGTGTTGTTTCTATAAATTTTGTATGCAAACTCACCCGCCAAAAGGATAAACAAAGGTTTGTTTACCCTTTTGGCGGGTGAGTTTCGATGACTCGACTGAAAACGGTAAGTTTCAATACAAATTTTACAGAAACAAATTTAATTGAATGGTTGCATGTCGAAAATGTAAAAATGTGCCATATCGTTGTTCGTAGAAAAGTGGTTATAATCTCTGTTTCCCGCCTTTTAAGCTGTCATTCACAAATTAATTGATATTGGAACGCTAAAGATAAGTACTCGCAAAATTCTTAAAATATTTATTAATTGTCTTGATTATTTGGGCTCTAGGTCTTTATAATACAGAAAAAAGGTATAAAATGAAAGTTAACACTTTACTTTTTATTCTCATTAGTTCTTTATTAATTTTCACAATATTTCGGACACCGCCGGTGTCCGTCTTCAGGTGTACAGATGATATATCAGGAGTGTACAGGAGTATCATCTCCGTCCGTCCTCCAGTCTACAGGAGTATCATCTGTACACCTGAAGACGGACACCGGCGGTGTCCGAAATATTGTGAAAATTTATAAAGAACTAATGAGAATAAAAAGTAAAGTGTTAACTTTCATTTTATACCTTTTTTTTCTGTATTATAAAGACCTAGAGCCCAAATAATCAACGAACGCTAAAGATAAGTACTCGCAAAATTCTTACAAATATTTATTAATTGTCTTGATTATTTGGGCTCTAGGTCTTTATAATACAGAAAAAAGGTATAAAATGAAAGTTAACACTTTACTTTTTATTCTCATTAGTTCTTTATTAATTTTCACAATATTTCGGACACCGCCGGTGTCCGTCTTCAGGTGTACAGATGATATATCAGGAGTGTACAGGAGTATCATCTCCGTCCGTCCTACAGTCTACAGGAGTATCATCTGTACACCTGAAGACGGACACCGGCGGTGTCCGAAATATTGTGAAAATTTATAAAGAACTAATGAGAATAAAAAGTAAAGTGTTAACTTTCATTTTATACCTTTTTTTTCTGTATTATAAAGACCTAGAGCCCAAATAATCAAGACAATACATATTAAGGTCAAAAACAAAAGCCAAAAAAAAAATATTTATTAATATTATTTTAAAATGTCGTATTACAGAACTTGTGCCTGCGGATGCCAATCAAATGGACACTTTTATTGCTTTCCGGACCAAAACACCCAAGCTGAACGGTAAGTGCTAATTACGTAATTATTGATCTGATTTAAATGTTGTATTTTATACTTCCACTGCAAAACAATCTCTTTTTTCGGAAAATGTTCTGTTTGAATCTGCTGATTCACTTTTAGTAGAACCTTCATTATTTCTCCCTAGCGAACCCCATATGAATCAAGTGGAATCCCTTGTATTAAACGTGCATGCTCGAAATTCCGTAACAGATCAGCAGATTCAAACGGACAAATACATTGGAAATAATACGCCAAGAAAAAGAAATTTAAAAAATGTAATTAGAAATCTTGAAATAAAATTGAAAATTAAAGATAATTTAATTAGACATCAAAACCAGAAAATTAAAAGTAAAGATAATGAAATAAAAAAGTTAAAATTAGAAAAAAAGTATTTTCTGGAAGAAAAGTCGAAAAAGCAGATTAGCTGTGCATGCGTTAAGCAAGCTGAGTTAGAGTGTTGTGTTAGGAATAGTTTGTTAAATCACGACCGTCATCCAAATGGTCGTAGGTATGATAGTTTCGTGAAAACAGTTGCACTAGGCGTATATTTTTTGTCTCCCGTAGCTTATAGGCATCTTTAGCCTACATTTCTTTGGCCAGAAGAGAGAACTCTTCGTTCGTTTGTATCTGAATGGCCTAAATCGCCGGGAAATAATAACAGAAGTATTAGGTCCCTAGAAATTAAGAGTTATAATTTCACTGCGGAACAAAAATTAGTGTCCATGTTATGTGACGAAATAAGCACTCGTAATTGCTTAGAAAATTCGAAAAATTTCATAACTTTTCGTAACACTTTAGTTAGTTGGAGGGACATTGCCTATTTTTATACAGTAGATTCGAGCCTCCAAATCAGATGTGTTCCGAAGTTGACGGTTGCACATATTAAGCCCACTAGTATCCAGAAAATGAAGGTCCGCTTAGATGCTCAGGTGTTAAGCAATACTGTCGCATCCGGGATGCTTGCTTTATATAGCTCGGGTAAATTAAACGTTGTTGAAGCCCCAACAACGGTTAACACTATTGATTTCATAATGTTTTTTGATAAATTATTTAATATATTTAATAGCCGTAGTTCCGATTTACAAACACCTTCCAAACAAACTTATTGTGAATCGCAGGAGCAGCTAAGCTTTTTAACAGAAGTCGAAAGTCTTCTGAAGACAATGAAAATTAGGAATAAGGATGGGCCATTACCAATTTATTTTCTTTCATAAATTTCTAGCTTTTAAATATAGCTAGTTTTAAGCGTTTATGGGTCTTCTTTCAGAGCAAAGGACTTCCCTTTATAGCCACTAGGAGACTTTGCCAAGACAGACTGGAACACTTTTTTGGGGATATTGGAAGAGGAGGCGGCAATAATTCCAGAATTTCATCTAATATGTTTCTTTCTATAGCATCTTCCGAGGTTCAGCAAAGCCAGTGTAGCAATCCCAGTTCTTTTTTGTGTTGTGTTGTGTTCTATTTTGTGTTGCGAAAATTGTGACCACAAAATGTTGTTAGCCCTTTTTATAAGAGTTAAAATTTGCTTTACTATAAGATTTTTTAATAGAAGTATTTTTGAACCTGATTTCAAATAGTAATAAGATTTTGCGCATAATAATAATACATAAATAAATAAAACGAGTGCTTTTTAACAATTTGGAAAATTAAACTTTGAGATTTACTTTGAAATCTTTGATACGTTTTGTTATGAATATTGTGTCATTTGCTTCTACTTGCAACTTGCATTCTTCCCCTTGATCTATTTCTATAAAATCATTACCCGGTAGTCTGCATGAAGTTATTTATTTACATAACTTATTTATTTTTTATTTTAGTATCAACTAGTAGTTAATATTAGTAATTAGTATTAATAAATTTAGAGTGTTTTGTAGTTGTAGTTGCATGTGCACGGGTGATATAGGCCTACTGGGGAACCGAACACGTTAAAAAATCGGTGACGCGCCTTGACGCTTACCTCAATGGTGGTGTGGAAACAGCATGAACTCTATAACTTTCAGAATTGTCATCTAAAAAAGAAGAAAAAATGTCCTTTATATCATTTTCTCCTAATGCCGTCAAAAGATAAAGCGTCACTTCCTATCTCTTTCTGCTTGCAAAGGAAATGTAGCCAAAATCACAAACTCATAAAAAATCGATCTTTTTTTTCATCTTTATCTGAAGATAAAAGAGTTTCCAATCTTATTAATCTCTGCTATAAACTTTTGCAGACCTGGTAATGATTGTAAGAAATGGAAAAAAATAATGGAAAGTTTAGAGGAAAAACAAATAATAAACTCTCTTTTTCATATCAATATGGCCCAAGTAGAAGCAGTTTCGCGGTTTCTTCTCGGCAGAGCCTCCCGAACATGAAGACTTGATCTGGCTGAACGGCCAAGTTGTTCGTCTGAGCAGGCCTCCAGCCTGGTGACTTGTAACTACGATGTTTGGTTAAATGTAAAACAATCGCATCAGACCTTGGAGACGGAACAGATGAACATTCGTAAGTCGACGAGAAGCTACACCCATTACTGATAGAAATGACTGAATATGTCAACGATGTCATGAGCAGTCTAAGAGGGCGTCTCATTAGCATCAGATGTTTTAGTCGCTGAAATATCGGTTGAGTTGAGCTATATTCGGTGGCTCAGGATTAACGATGACTTGATCATCCGGTGAATGACTGATTGCACCAGTAATTATATCTGAAAAAACAAAAGAAAAAGGTTATAAAATGAGGTTACACTTGCGGTTTTGAAGATTTTATGGTATTGTACGCGTCAAAGAGTATTGTGAAAGAGAATGTGCACATCCTAGTTTCAATGGTACTATACAGCGCTAGAGTAATAAATGCAAAAAAGCTGTCTATTCATAGATGAAATGACCGAGGTTAGTTAACCAATGTAGTTGATTTTAGGTTTTAGTAATGTTTTGTCTTGCCATGCCACAAATTCCTTTATCCAGAATCACCGCTGATAAACCATCTGTAATCAAATATCGAAACATACAATTAAAAATTTTTGGCTTCATCAATATATACGAGTACATATCGAATAACACTTATAGTTGTTTTGTAGTTGTGTTATCTAATTTTGGCTCTAGCGTTATATCATAGTGTGTGTTTTTATATAGTGCACAGTATATTAATATAGTTATATATAATTTGCCTGCTAAAAGGAATAATTATCTAAGATTTTAATTATTTATTGTCGCATATATTGATCGTTATAATTTATTAATCGTATTACCCAATTAATTAATTGATATTTATTGTGTTACTTATTTACCCTGTTATTTAATTACACTGCCTTTATACATATTTTGTTAGTTATATTTTTTTTACCTTTTTCTCATCGTATATTGTGGAAAGATTCTTGGCGGAATTTCAGAATTCTTTTTTAGAATATATAGCATCTAGAATTGGTATCGAACCATTGGTTTTTGGGTTAACAATTGTTTATTAGTTAGCAAAAAGAACTTTGTAGGGCGGTGGAACTAGTCGTGAGTCGGAAACTCATTCCGAGATTATTCAAAGAAAAGGGATATGTCCAACGCAGCTCACATTAAAAATCAAAAGAAAAGGCGAAGTCAAAGCTTTGATCTCAATAGGTCTTCACCCCAGGTCAAAGAAGTTAGGTTTAATACTCCGCTCCAACACCTAAACAAAAACAATAGGAAAATGGCAGAGTCGGGAGTAGGCAGATTTTATGATACCACCTTCACAGATCTATCGGAAACCATTAGGGCCGGTAGGCCACTAATAACTGCACAATCGCATGGTAAAGCAACCTTCGCTACGGCCTCTACCGCACAGGCTATGGTCGGCACACAGAGTGCTAAGCTCAAGCAACCATTGCAGGTTGGTGGGGGGCAGGTTCAAATGTGGGTTGGACGACTGGTGAAGTGCCGCGAGATGAGTCACGTGGAAATGAGAATTTCAGGGCTCCAGGCGAGGCGCTGACCAGGGAATACAATCCCAACGAAATCACCAACGTGGTGAACGATGCTTGTAACCACTGGCGTGCGTCGGTGGATAAAGCTATCGCAACACAAATCCAAGAAGGACTAAAGGCCGGACTCGAGGGTGTCATGTACGAGATAACCACGACATTACGAGGTCTTGTGGTCAATAGTGGCCAACATAGCAAGGAAAATAGAAATCCAAATTTCCAGAATTTGCAACAAGCGCCAGCGCCAAGAACAATAAATAATGAGTATGGATGTGAAAATATTGGACAAACAAATTACTGGTTACCGGATGATCCAGAGCGTGAGAACGCGTACAAACGCAGCAATGGTAACCATCACACGACGACATCTGTTCAGTCTCGAGAGGCACACACTGGGTGGGACTCTCGAAGCGACAGAAATCCACCAAGTCAGGGTAGTGATAGGGATGGCTCGTGTAGACCGGGGCATTGCCATGCAATGAACATCAGACTGGACCAATGGGGGATAGTGTTTAATGGCGATCCGAACTCGTTGTTGGTGGGTGACTTTATTTTTAGGGTGGAGCATTTGCGAATTCAGCACGGGTACGAGTAGTCCCAGGTGTTACGGAATTTCCAGGTTCTTTTAGCGGGGGAGGCCAAAGAATGGTATTGGTTCCACGTCAAGAATAATAATTATCCTGACTGGGGAACACTGCGTCAAGCGTTGTTGTGCCAGTATAAGAGCCGAACACGAAGTCATGAGCGATCTATGGAACCGTAAGCAGTTGTACAACGAATCCATTGATATATACTTTCAAGTAATGTTAAAGCTGCGCAGCCGACTTCTAAAGCCCATTCCTGAATATGAAATGGTTAAAATAATTAAAAGAAATTTAAGGGAAAACTTGCATCATAATGTATACCCTATACCAACGTATTCCGTGCAATAACTGCGGGAGGCATGCCATGAGACCGAACGGTGGTTCTTGCGTCGTGAACCGCGCGGGTCACAGCAGCAACGCTATAATCAACAAATCGATGAATTCGAAGTTTCGGATGATGAGATAAGCCAAGCGCCGCCAGCGGTTGCAGTCTCGCAAAAACAAAAACAGCGGCCTGCCAGTAAGAAAGTGACATGTTGGAATTGCCAGCGAACCGGTCACGTCTTTATGAATTGCATGGCCTTACAACGCAGTGTCTTTTGTTTTAAGTGTGGTCAGCGGGATGTGGTAACGCCCAAGTGTCTAAACTGTAGCCAGGGAAACGAGCCAAGAGGTGTGGCAGAAGCGGGAAACCACCCTCCGGGCGGGAAAGAAAAAGTAGGAGGTGTATCCCATCACGACAGCCCAGAAGTTGTAGAAAGTCCCGTCGAAGAAAACCCTGAAAGTAGAAATAGAATTAGTATACTTAAGCGAAGTACTGAGAATGATAATAAGCGAAATAAAGAAGTGGTGTTGAAACCAGTTGAAAGTAGAGCCCATGATTATTTAGTGGTTAGAAATCTAATATTTAGCGCAGAGAGCCCAAATAAAGAGTTACAAGTTACCAATAAAGTCAAAAAAGCACGTAAGAGATTCCAACAGCGAAAGGTGACTCGGAAATTAATTGCAGCAGCACTTGACTCAACAGAGTGGAAGGATCCTAGACCGTACGTAGATGTTAGTATTGGCGGTCGAGTAGTTAAAGGACTTTTAGATTCCGGTGCGTCAGTTAGTATCTTAGGTAAAGGGTGTAGAGAGCTGGTGGAGCAATGCAATCTAATAATAAAGCCATACCATTCTAACGTGAAAACTGCTAGTGGTAATAAACACTTGATATTTGGCAAAATCGAAGTAGACATCATATATGAAAACAAAACCAATCGGATAACGTTATATCTATGTCCGTATCTAGATCAAGAATTATATCTAGGTGTAGATTTTTGGAAGTCCTTCGTCTTTGCTAGAGAGATTTTTGAGGTTAGCCAGGTTCAGATAGATGAATGTGAACTCACAAAGGACCCAGAAGCTCATGTGTTGACGGCCGAACAGCAGGCGTGCTTGGAAGCTACAAAGAAAAAATTTATTTTTTTTGAAGAAAATGGTTTGGGAAGAACGCAGTTAGAAAAGCACACAATTAAGTTAGTGGAAGATGCACAACCTTTCAAAGACCGACACTATCCGGTATCGCCAGCCGTACAGAAAATCATATATGAAGAGGTCGATAAAATGCTTGCATTAGGAGTTATTCAAGAAAGTGAAAGTCCATGGAACAATAGAATAACACTGGTAAGGAAAATAGATAAAAACAGGTTCTGTCTAGAAACTTAATGATCTAACGGTTAAGGATGCTTATCCATTACAGAATATAGAGGGCATTTTAAGCCACATAGACTTGAAGTATGAGTTTTGGCAAGTGGAGCTGGATAAAGACAGTAAGAAGTATACCGCTTTTACTGTGCCAGGTCGTCCCTTGTATCAGTTTGTGGTCATGCCCTTCGGACTGTGCAATGCAGCACAACGCTTGTGTCGATTAATGGATAAAGTTATTTCCCAGCTTCTCAAATCCCATGTGTTTGTCTATCTTGACGACTTGCTAGTGATAGCTCTGGATTTCGATACACATATGCGAGTGTTGAGCGATGTGGCTGAATGCCTTAAACGAGCCAACTTGACTGTAGGTTTAAAGAAGTCTAGGTTTTGCTTTAAAGGTTTTGCTTCGTTACTTAGGATTCATTTTAAGAGGAGGCAGTGTTAGGACTGATCCAGAAAAGGTTGTAGCCATTCAGCGAATTGCTGTCCCAAGGTCGGTCAGAGAAGTCAGAAGTTTACTCGGTACCGCCGGGTGGTACCGACGCTTTATACATGACTTCGCGTCAATGTCTGCACCTCTCAGCGGCACTCTCAAGAAAACGAATCAGAAGTTTTCGATGACTACAGAGGCGATTGAAGCATTTAATCGACTGAAACAAGCATTAATCTCGGCTCCAGTCCTTAGACATGCCGATTTTAGCAAACGATTTTATATTCAATGTGATGCGTCCAGTGTTGGCATTGGAGCCGTGTTGTTTCAGATAGATGATGAAAAGTTTGAAAGGCCAATCGCTTTCTTTTCTTACAAGTTAAACCGACACCAGCGCAATTAAAGTGTCACAGAGAAAGAATGCCGCGCGGCAATTCTCGCAGTAAAGCGTTTTAGGCCATATGTAGAATTAATGCCGTTTACAATAATAACCGATCATGCAAGTCTTAAAAGGCTAATGTCACTTAAGGATTTGACTGGTCAATTGGTTCGGTGGTCGCTACTTTTACAGCCATTTGAATTCGAAATACAACATCGTAAAGGGTCGGAAAATATAGTCGCTGATACACTGTCTAGGTCGGTAGAAGAAATAGAAGTAGACCATAGTTACTTGCTTGATATGGAAACCACAGAATTCAACTCACCAGAATATTTAGAGATAATGCGCACGATTGAACAGAACGCGGAAAAATTACCGGACCTGACAATTAGCGACGGATTAGTTTTTAAACGAACGGTTTGTCCAAGTGACTTACCAGCCGATTAGTTTACGTGGAAGGTGTGGATTCCTGAAGCGTTAACTTCCACAATGATAGCAAAAGCTCATAATTCGGAACTGGCAGCTCATGGTGGGATCGCAAAAACGGTTTCTCGCCTACGTAAGCTTTATTATTGACCAGGGATGGTCCGTCAAGTTAAAACGCACATAGATAATTGTCAGACCTATAAAAAAACAAAATCAGCTAACGTAGATTTGCGTCCGCAGATAGGGCAAGAGGTAGTAACCGTACGTCCCTTTCAAAAGATATACGTGGACTTCCTCGGAAAGTACCCATGATCTAACAAAGGCCACGCATATATCTTTGTTGTGGTCGACCACTTTTCTAAATTTACCTTGTTGAAAGCAATGAAGGCAGCGACGACGAGTAGCGTGGTCGAATTTCTAGTTAACGAAATATTCTATTAATTTGGCGTACCCGAGATCATCCACAGCGACAATGGTGTGCAGTTTGTATCAAAGGAGTTTAAGAAAAGGATCGAGATGTTTAAAATTATACATTTGAAAACGGCGTTTTACTCGCATCAGTCAAATGCGGCTGAGAGAGTTAATCAGTCCATTTTAAGAGCCATTAGGGCGTACTTGAAAGAAGACCACAGGGAATGGGACGTTTATTTACCAGAAATTGAATGCTCACTCCGTAGTTCGCTACATTCAGCTACAGGTCTAACTCCTTTCCTCGCCTTATTTGGCCATAATATGTTCACAAGTAGAGCCGATTACGAGTTGGCGCGCAAACTTAAGTCACTGGACGACCACGAATTAAGAATCCTGAGTCAGGACGACAAGTTAGAATTATGGCGAGAGAAAATTAGAAAGAGCTTGCACGCAGCCTATGAAAGAGGCGCAAAATACTATAACAGACGGAAAAGAGCCGTCAAGTTCGTACCAGGCTAATGTGTTAACACTAATCGTTGAGTGGTTGTATGGCTTTAGGCATAGATTCCTGGCGAGGCTAATGACATATGTACCTTCACGCAATAGTAACTGGTGAAAAAGAAAAGGAAACAAAGTAAATGCTCTAGTCATTGAGAAATTACACGGTAGAATACTTCCCGATCACTCCAGTCGAAACTACAGGCATCTATAGGAACCGGATAGCTCTGAAGTTCCAATCTTAGCAGGGTCGTGGGCGATTTCCTACGTTGGGCACCGCAAAGACCAGAAAAACAAATAAGTATTCCGACGAGCGGTCGCACACTACCTTTGTCGCAGCCTTTTGGCTTAACAAACGCAGAGTTTTGTTGCGTGGCGCTCTTCGGCTAAATGCCAATTGCCTGGAAGTAGAAGAATGTCATTAGATGTACACCAACCTATTTACTCACCACCTGTGCAGTCACCAAAATTAGCCTGAAATAAAAATAACATATAATTTAATGTTGATATGCTAACTCACCGGCATCATGTCAAATTCCTGTATAGCAAACCACTGACAGGCGGCCATTGTCGAGGTTGCTCTCCCTCGTTATCGTACTCTCAGCAAGTACTAAAAAGTTGTAAAATAAGATAGCAGGGTCGTTTGTACTCTAGAGTATTGCCAGTTGAGAATTGTTGTACGTTACTGTAGGGAGGTCTTCTTATTTGTTTAGCCTGTCGTTCCTTTTAAAATTAAACACCTTGTGGTCCGGTTTTATATAATTTTATTTACTACCTCTTTTCAATTTTGTTACAATTCACTTTACACTTTTTAATGGGATTGGTCGTGCTTAACTTTATTATTGACTAATTAATATTATATTATATTATAGTGACACTCTTTGGTCTTTTCATACACTTATTTATGATTTCGCCCGTTTGTGTAATTTTATTACTCTTATATCTTTAGTGACAATGTTCTTCTTAACCGGACTTACACTACTTTTACACTATTATTTACACTATTCTTTCGTCGCGACTTGATACGCGATTCTGAAGAACGACTTCTTTGTTTGGGTTTCACTACAAGACTCCCGTTGGAATCTTTTCTATTTTTCCGCCTTGACTCGTTTGACACACCCGTCGACCGAACCAAAGTGGGTCAGTATGCCGTGTTTCGCAATATTAAAATTGTAATGTTCGCAGAATCAATACGCGGAAGAAAATCGTTCTCAATTTAATTCTTCCGCGTGTGGATTCTGATCGTTGGTTATTTTAAACCAAGCGTTTTAATGGTTTGGACGCCTGCTATTGAAAGCTAGCTTCCACAATACACTCCAATCGCCACGCGCTATGGATTTTAGGGTTTGGAAGCTCGCTACTAAATGCTAGCCTCCACGATCCATTCCAATTTCCAAGCTCCGGTTGCTGACTTGGCTTTAGCCGTTAATAAAACCAAAGCTTGACTAAACCAAAGTAAACTAAAGCTTCGGGCTTACCAAGCAAAGTGCTGTGGTTGCATTAATGTGAACTTGGCCTTGACTCACTCACGAAGTAGTATTATAAAACGATAATACTGGCCTTGAAAGTTCTTATCTCCCGGATCTGGAAATTGCGATCGCGACATACAACATCCCTCCACCCTCGGGGAAGAAAAATTTAGTGTCGTACAAAACGATATTAAATTTTTCTTATACATTTGTTGAATCGTGGGTGGGCTTATGTTTATGTGAATTTTTGCTTATTGTTTGTTTTTTTTTTCCTCTCTTATGAATATCTTATGTGTTATGTCAATTGGTGTAATTGGGGTAAGATTAGTTAGCATGATAATACAATTAATTATGAGTAATAATTACAATGCAATTAATTATCAATGATGACAATAAAAATTAGGAATTATGAATTTACAATAATAATTCAATAATACAATCGATAACTGCATTCTTCGGTGTCATCTGTGTGTAGGTTGAGAATGATTTTGATGTTGATCTTGACGTTGATCTTCTTGTTGTTGTTGATGAAGGTTTGGCTGTTAATATACACCCCGTTGTCTCGATGTCTTCTTCTCGATGTGTTGTGGGAATGTTGCTGCGGGGTAGCTGACGTGGTAGGTGCTAGGCTTGATGATCAGATGCAGATGTTCGTTACCGGTAGTATCGTTGTCCCGCAATTGGGATCAATTGGTTTTCCCTTCACGGTAGTTGATGGTTGAGATGTTACCAAGATCATGCGTTGGTTGGTGATGCGTTTAAATCGTTATCTCTTGAGGTAATGTTGTCGAGTGTGATTTGTGCCACGGAGTAATGTACCATAAATTTAACTGGCGAACTGTTAATGACTGGTGTAAATTTAATTGTGACCGCATTAGTCGTTGTCTACTAGCTGCTCCATCGCCGCGACGTTGTGATGCTATCCCTTACGCTTAACGTAACTTTCGCTTGAAGTTAAGCTGCTAGGCTGCCATCATGATTCATGAGGATTTCGCTTTTGCACAGACACTGGAAATTAGCTGCTGCAGATGGGTTAGGTCCCTATTTTGTTGCGTGTTTCATTGCGGTGATTTCGGTCTCCACGTGACCTCAAGGTACTGTGTATTTGTCACCACTATCACTCGATAATATTGATGTTCAACTGTTGCTGTTGTCGGATCTCTTTGAAGGTAGTTTCGTGCTTTTGTCGAATGTTGTTGCATCGTTGCATTGATGCGTTTGATTGTTGCAACTATTCCATCTTTGGTTGCGATGGTTGTTGTCGCTACGCTGATCAGCTGTTCCAGCTACCCTTCCCCCTTCGAGTTGGTTGGGTGCTAATCGTCGCCCTGTTGTAAATGTTCGTAAATGTTGTGTAGTGTTGTTGCACTTCTGTTGTTGTGATGGGTGTACATCGGGATGGCTGTTGGGTTCTCTGCATGATGGGTTCTTATTATGTATCTTACATTTTGCACTGATGCTTACGACTCACATTTCACAAATATTAAAATATTTTAATTCTTTATTTTTATTTTTACCATGTATATTTCGTTTTAATATAATTTCTTTATTACAAATTTAAAATTAATTGAATTTCAATTAAAATTTAATTAATGTATTTTAATGCTGATAAGATAACGTTATTTTGGTGCAATTTTATTATTATATTTCTTTACTTTCTATATTATTTTAATGTATGCTTTTATTTTTCTTTTCAATTAATATCTAATTATGTTATTTTTTAAAAGTTTGTAAAAAGTGCATTTCTTTTTTTTTTTCTCCTAATAATTATATGTTCATTCGTATTTCCTTTAGTTTCTTAATTTCGTATTCAATGTCCATATTTTATTCTAAATTACAATTTAATTAATTTTTAAATTATTTTTATATTGTGTACATTATTATTTGTAAATGAAGTTTAAATCTTGCATATATGTTCGTGTATAACAACGCTTTCATTATTTCTTTGTTATATTTTTGGCTTTTGTTAAAAGTGATTTACTTTTGTTTTTGCTATTTTTTTCATTAATTGCTTAAACTGACACTGCATTCTGCTCGTGTTCAGTTGCTCTGCTTTTGCACCTGCTTTTTTTGCAGTGCTTGCGTTAATCGCTCAATTTTTAGCTTTTTGTTTTGCTTGTTATTAACGTTATTCGTTAATATTTTATATTTATTTTTATTTATTATATTTATTTTTCACGATTTCGTGAGCCCTTTGTATTTGGAATTTTAGAACTTTATTTGGATCTTCGGCATTATATACCGGACTTCACCTTCTCTTTAAGTTAGTCGGCATCTCTGTATCAAATCCAAATAGAGTGCGGAACGGTGTTTGCTTCGTCGTAATGTGGGGTGTGTGGTTATGAACATGCATAGCTGCAGTTAACCACTGATCCCAATTCGACCCGTCTTCTTTAGCAAAACTACGTAAATATTCCGCTAACGGTCTGTGGCTTCTCTCTAATGAACCATTAGCTTGTGGATGGTAAGGCGTAATATGTAATTTCTTAATACCTAATAATTTGCATGTATCTGAGAACAATTTTGATATGAAATTAGTTCCGTTATCTGTAATTAAAATTCTAGGGATTCCGTAACGCGTGATTACTTCATCGTAGAAAGCTCTGGCGACAGTACTTTCTTCCTCGTCTGGGATAGCTGTACATGCCATAAATTTTGAAAAATTATCTTGGAATGTTAAAATATATTTGTTACCGGTTACAGTTTCTGGTAGAATACCTACTATATCCATGTAAACTTTGTCGAATGGCCGCATTGGTGTATCTGTTAGCACCATGGGCATTTTTGACAATTTTGAGCTTTTGTTAGCTTGGCATTTAGGACAGTTTTTTACATAATCCTTGATTTGTTTTTGCATTCCTGGCCATCTATATTGTTGCCTAATTCTTAAATAAGTTTTCACTGCTCCCTGGTGACCTCCTAATGGTGTGTTGTGAAAGTCCCTTATAACTGTCTCTATTTGTTTCGGGTCGGACAGCAATGTTGCTGTGTTACTTGTTCCGTTTCCCGGTTCCTCATCATCCTTGTCGACTTCAATGGTTGTTCCTTGTTGTTGTTCCTTGCCCTGGTTTGCTGTTTTCGTTTTCGACCGTGTTTATACGGCCCCTATTGTTTTGCGGTTTACCTGAGGAATTCTACTCAGTGCATCTGCGTTCAAGTTTTTCTTGCCTGGCTTATATAAAATTTCAAAATCGTATTCTGATAATTTGTGTCTAAACCTTGCCAGTCTTGAGGTTTGGTCCTTTAAATTGGCTATTCCCTTTAGTGGTTGATGGTCAGTAAAAATTTTGAAATGTCTCCCTAAGAGATATGCTCTGAAGTTTTTTGTTGCCCAAACTATCGCCAAAAATTCCTTCTCTATTGTTGAATATCTCTTTTCTGTGTCGCTCAGCGCTCGGCTAGCAAACGATATTGGTCTATCTTCACCTACTTCTCCTTGCGAAAGTACTGCGCCCAACGCTTCGTTACTTGCGTCGGTAGTTAACAGAAACTCTTTTGAGAAATCTGGATATGCCAACACTGGCGGTGACACGACTGCTTCTTTTAACCGCTCAAATGCTTGCTGACAGCCTTCCGTCCAGATAAATTTTGCGTCCTTCCGTAGTAATTTGTTAATTGGTAGCGCTATCTTAGCTGTGTTTTCAATAAATTTTCTGTAGTAATTTATTAGTCCAAGAAATGCTTGTACCTCTTTTCTGTTTCTCGGTACTCCTATGTTCTTTACATATTCTACCTTGTAGGGGTCTGGTAAAGCACCATTTTCCGAGCATTTGTGCCCTAAATAAACTATTTCCTTTCTCAGAAATTTGCATTTCTCTGTATTCAGTTTTAAATTATGTTCGCGTAACTTCTGTAATACTGAACATAACCTTTGCTCGTGTTGATTTAGATTTCTACCATATATAACTATGTCATCTAAATAAACAAAACAGTCTATCCCTTGTAGACGTGTTAAGATATGATTCATTATCCTTTGGAATGTTGCTGGGGCACCTGTTAGCCCAAATGGCATTCGATTGAATTCGAAATGCCCTAGTCCTGTACTAAATGCTGTTTTTTCCTTGTCCCTTTCATCGACTAAAACTTGGTGTATCCACTTGCCAAATCTAGCGTTGTAAAATATCTGCTATGGCCTAATTGCTCTAAAATTTCGTCGATGCGCGGAATTGGAAAAACTTGTTTGATTGTAGCTTCATTTAATTTCCTGTAATCTATTACGAGTCTCAATTTTTTCTCGCCGTCCTTGCCACTTTTCTTGGGCACTAAAAGTAACGGTGAGTTCCACGGTGATGTGCTATGTGTGATTATGCCATCATCTAAAAGTTTGTTCACTTGTTTATTTATTTCCTCCCTATGCATTTGAGGTAATCTGTATTGTTTTCTATTTATGGGCGGCTGATCTGCGCCTGTTGGAATTTCGTGTTTCAATACACTTGTAAACGAGAGTTCGTCTCCGTCTAATAGGAAGACGTCATGAAAAGATTTTACTATTTCTTCTATTGAATTCTTTTCTTCCACATTTAAATTTTCATCTAACTCAATTTCATTAAGCAATTCATTTATTCCTCTTTTGGCATCTATGTTGCCTATGCTATTAATTGACTCAGTACTTTGTATTGTGTACTCGTCGAAGTTTGTGAATTTTGGTTTAAATTCGCTATCTATTTCGTAATCATACTCTGTTGTATTTAATATGGGAGCATAAACCGTATTATCTTTCACATTTACTAATGTGTCTGCTATATAGATTCCTGGATCTATTTCTTCTTTATGAATTACAACATTATTACATTTCGTACGAACTGTTAATGGTACTATCGTAATTGTTCTAGCATCAACTGGTATATAATTTTGTTTATTGTCCTCTTCTATCTGCTCGACAGTTTTTATCGGTAATTCTAAAATAACCTCTTTCCTTTCATTGAAGAGTGTTAAAATCTTTTCCACTGTATTTATGTTGGATTTGTTCCACAAATTATTCCTTCCTAGTATGCCGTCTGCCGGTACTCCTTGTTTAAGTGACACAACGTGTAGCGTTAAACGTAAGGACTGTACCTCATTATGACACATAGTAATTGATCCTTCTGTTGTCACACAACCTCCAAATGCTCCGCTCAAGTCTTTCCTATTCGACTTGTCTATTATTGTGCTATCTTTTTTATTGCACATTTCTTTATCAGGCTTGTATCTGCTCCTGTATCTACCAGTAAAATGAGTTTTCCATTTATAGCCTCTTCGCAAGGTAATTTGATGAACACTTCATTTAGCTGGGTTTGAGTGCAGTTAGGTACCCCTGTTTCTATATTTTTATTTTTAATTGCTAACTTATTCATTGAGCACCGTATCCGTATATTTAAATTTTGGTTTTTATCTTTCAACTTAATTGGCATCTCTAAATCAACTGTTTCTCCAAACGTATGATTTCTCTCTGTTACGTTGGTTTTCTTATTATTATCAGTCCCTCTTAACTTGATATTAATTTTTAAGTCTCTTGAAAGTGGTAACGTTTCAACAATCGCTTCCGATGTCGGACTTACGGTTACCACTTTATTTCTTAAAGTTGGTAACGTATCCACAATCGGTTTGGATGTATGAAATATTGTTACTCCTTCATTTGGCCTTAAGTTCCTAATATTCTTGGGTTCCCAGATTATTGGCCTGTTCTGGGCCCTTGATAGTTTCCCGGAATATTACTTTGTAACGATTCCCAATTCCTTTTTGCATCGCAATTTTTTACCATGTGTCCTGGTTTATTACACCAATGACATAGCGTTTGGTTTGCTCTGTTTGGCGGATTCCTCTGTAACCCGTTAAGTGTATTTGGGTTGGGGTTTATTGACTCTTTCTGATTCCCGGTCTGCTGGAATTGGTTCTGAGGCCAATTCTGCTGTGGTTGGTTTGGCTGCCAGTTTCGTTGGACTTGGTTTGACTGCCAATTTTGCTGGGGTGGATTCAATTGCTGAACTCCTTGAGTTCGATAATTGGGCCCTTGATATGTGTTCCTTGCCACATTTTTCTGGCCTCCCTTTTGGTCACACCTCCAGTTTGCCTCGTGTCCGTATTTTAAACACTTTTGGCAATACGGCGAGTTCTTGCGAGTTAAACAATCATCCCTGGTATGACCTCGCTTGTTACAAAATGAGCATATTATTCTATCTGCCGCTCCTTGTGGAGTATTTTGTATCCTATTTGGTTGCCTGACGTTTTTTCCCCCTGAAGCTCTGCCCTGACTTCCATGTTGAATTTGTTCTTGTTGCGTAATCGGCATGGTGGCAAGAAGTGATGAATTCATGTTTACGTTTAAGGGGTCTGCGTGGAAGATGCTACTGCTTTGTACGGTTTCGAGTGCATCTATGGCTAACTCTACCATTTCTTCGATGTTTTTCTCCATCACATTGAGCATATAAATCCTCAATGCGGCGTTCTGAAGCCCTGATTTAAAGGATTTCTCGACGGCCCCTTCCAATATACTCAAAATTGGTATATCTCCTTTTCCGTCATATTTCGTTCGAATTAACTCTACTGCCTGTGTTCGTAGGGTGTTCAGGCGTCTTGCAAACTGTCGTATATCCTCGTTAAGTAACTGGTTACAACTTTGAATCGCTGTTAACACTGAGTCTAAGGAGACCGTTGGTAAATATGCCCTTTTTATGGTGAGGTAGAATTCCTCGAGGGTATTGAATCGTTTTGACCTAACTAAATCATAGGCATCGCCATGTAGTCTTTGCTTAACGCAGTCTATGTAGTCCTGAATATTGTCTTTACCCACCTCTCTTGCGGCTAATTCGCACCCGTGTATGAATTTATACACTTCGCCGCGTAAGTCTGGCGAATGTGTTCCAGAAAAGAGTGGTACCAGCCTATTTGTATTTTTAGCTATTCTATCCAATACCCATTCTGGTTTGATCTTTTGTTGTCTTAATTTGTGGGAGAGACCTTGCGTTGCCGTCCTTCGGACTAACTGCGGGCGGATTTGGTTCCTTATGAAAGAGTGACTGGTTGTGATCTAGCGACATTTCCTGACTTAGAAGTCTATTCTGCTCTTTTAGCTCTTGTATTCGTCTATTTGCGTCTTCTAAAGAACTACAGTCTTCCCTTGATTTCTGTGCAAATCCCTGTTCTAATGTTCTCTTCAACGTTTCTTCGGTTAGTCCCTTCTTCTCTAATAGTTCTCTTAGTTTTACGTTCTCACACTCTAATTTCCTGAGTAAATCCTCCTGAAAGACTTTATCAACTAAATACTTATCGTACCTATTCTTCAGTGCGTTAAATTCTGATTCCCATGCTTTTGAATCCTCTGTCTTATTATCTATTATCTGGTTTAGGAATATAAGCAATTCCTCTACTATCGCGTCTGCTCTTTCTACACTTGTAAAGTCTCCTAACTCCCCTACTCTAGACTTTATCAATTCTAAGTTTTCTTTGTTGCCTACTTTTAATATCGCCCAATATTTATCTATAAACTCCCCCAACTGTCGTTTTAGGTCTTTATGGGTTGTCTCTAATTCTATATACGCTTGCTCCTGCAACGACTCGGCCATTAATTAAACTAACCACATATAGTTTAATGGGGTTTTATTTTTCCGAATGTTTACAATTAACCTATGTAAGAGTATACATAACTTTTCCCTAATGTTGTGAAGTTAAATTTATTTTAAAGTGTTGGGTTAAAAATGTTGTAAAACGACTACTTAGCGCCGCTACTTAACGTTCCATCGTTTAATTTTTTATACTAGTCATAGTACTTTTGAATGAGAGATAATTAAAATTTTTATTATGAAGATTCAACTTCCTTAACCGGCTTAGAATTCTTGCTCGCTTCGTTTACCGAGCGTGCAGTAAACATTCGCTGTACATCTGTTTATTTGTCTGTACACTGACGTCCGCTGCTGCTTTGTTTCTAGCAGAGCCCAAGCGTCAAAATTTTCTTGACTTCGCTGTTCAGCTTTGTTTCAAGCAGAGCCGAAGCGTCAAAATTTTTGTGACTTCGCTGAGGTAATTTAAGGCCTCACAGAAAGGAACGAACGGTCTGTCTCTATTTCTTAGCGGCCAACAAAACTGCAACGTTTGCAATCTCGGATTCGGACGATTAACCTAGTGAACTCGTTTGAGTTATTTCTTCGTTAATTGAAGTCTCTAAGCGCATTACTTTAACCGTTTAACTTCTAATAATGGTTTTTTAAAGTAACCCAAAAAAAATTTTTCAAACTTTCAAAAATTTCCGACGAACTGATGAAATTAATTATCGATTAAGCAAATTAAACTGTGCGACTTTGAAATCAAATACAAATTTGAGGACAAAAGTCTAAGACACACCCGAAAAATGTGCGCCTTCGAAATCAAGTTAACCGTTAAAATTTGTTTAACGAGTGTAATTTGAACTCAAACGCCTAAGACACACTCGAAAAAAATGATACACCGAAACTTAACTCTACGCGTTTTGTTTTTGTTTTAATGGATTCCTGTTTTTAACTATGTCAATTTATAAAAATACATGAACTCGTCATTTAACTCTCCTTTTCCTAAAACCCTTTTTGTTGTACGCAATTAAAATTATTTACTACTTTTATTCATTACCCGTGAAACCTTTAATTTTTATTTTCGATCTCTTCTAATTTGATTTCAACGTGCATTTCACTGCAATTTTTAAATTCGTAAAAATTCAAATTTCTCATAACTGATTTGACGTTATCGTCTTGCGCTTTACAATTTTTCGATAAGCGATTTCGAAACTTGGATCTCGTAAGAGGTAATCAACTATATTTCAGCATTGATCAAATTTTCGCAAAAGTCATTAAAATTTTTCCTCAATTCAACTTTTGTGTTGACAATTTCATCAATTCAATTTGATTTTAGTTTTGATATTTTAATTGTTTCAATCTTAATTTAATTGTATTTTGTTTCAAACTTCGTTTAATTTATTTAATTTAATGTCGAAATTTTCTTAATTAAATTTTTTTGTCTCTTAACCTGTCTAATTTCGCATTATATTTCAATGCAATTTGCTTTAGGGTCTTTTGAACTAATTCCCTATTTCGCACTTTTAAGTACACCTTGAAACTTTCGCTTTTGTTTTTTTTTCTCTTTTGAAAAATGTGAATTTTCCTTTCTAAAAACGTTTTACTTTGTCCCTATCAAATAAAATGACTTCCCGAGTGAAAATGGGTCGACCTCAGCAAATGCTATTGGACAGATAAGTTTGCCGTGCTTTTACGCTGGCATCCTTTTGATGAAACCCGATGAATTTTTAGCTGAAAGTTATTTTATGGTTCATATTATTTAATAATATAATATATTTTAATATATTAAAAGAATTAAACTCCTATCCTTTAATTAGACTTAATTCTATCCTTTCCACTTTTTCCTTTTCAATTTTTCTTTTTACTAAGCTACTTATTTTTTCTTATTTCACTTTTTCTTTTGTTTGACCACTTCATGCCAAATTCACCAAATTATTTTTCACTTTTTGCGTTTTATTTATTAACGAAATTATCCTTTCACTTTTTATCAGTTTTCCTTTCTAAACTTTCTTTTAGAACATGATTTGCTTTTAACTTTAACTTTTTATCTATAACTTGCTAACTGCTACAGTTTGTTATTTTACTGTTTTAATTTTCCAAACTGCTATTCTTATTTGTACTTTTCGTATTTTATCTCTACTCACTTTTTCCCTTCGAGCGATCCTCGGCTCGAAAATCCGGCTGCGCCAATTTGTTGTACGTTACTGTAGGGAGGTCTTCTTATTTGTTTAGCCTGTCGTTCCTTTTAAAATTAAACACCTTGTGGTCCGGTTTTATATAATTTTATTTACTACCTCTTTTCAATTTTGTTACAATTCACTTTACACTTTTTAATGGGATTGGTCGTGCTTAACTTTATTATTGACTAATTAATATTATATTATATTATAGTGACACTCTTTGGTCTTTTCATACACTTATTTATGATTTCGCCCGTTTGTGTAATTTTATTACTCTTATATCTTTATTGACAATGTTTTTCTTAACCGGACTTACACTACTTTTACACTATTATTTACACTATTCTTTCGTCGCGACTTGATACGCGATTCTGAAGAACGACTTCTTTGTTTGGGTTTCACTACAAGACTCCCGTTGGAATCTTTTCTATTTTTCCGCATTGGCTCGGTTGACACACCCGTCGACCGAACCAAAGTGGGTCAGTATGCCGTGTTTCGCAATTTCCATTATTTCGCAATATTAAAATTGTAATGTTCGCAGAATCAATACGCGGAAGAAAATCGTTCTCAATTTAATTCTTCCGCGTGTGGATTCTGATCGTTGGTTATTTTAAACCAAGCGTTTTAATGGTTTGGACGCCTGCTATTGAAAGCTAGCTTCCACAATACACTCCAATCGCCACGCGCTATGGATTTTAGGGTTTGGAAGCTCGCTACTAAATGCTAGCCTCCACGATCCATTCCAATTGCCAAGCTTTGGTTGCTGACTTGGCTTTAGCCATTAATAAAACCAAAGCTTGACTAAACCAAAGTAAACTAAAGCTTCGGGCTTACCAAGCAAAGTGCTGTGGTTGCATTAATGTGAACTTGGCCTTGACTCACTCACGGAGTAGTATTATAAAACGATAATACTGACCTTGAAAGTTCTTAACTCCCGGAACTGGAAATTGCGATCGCGACATACAACAGAATTACGAAAAGGGAAAAAAGAATAGACCCAGTATGAATGAAAGTATAGTTTATCAATGAACTGCGGAAGAGGTAAGAGCAGATCGCGAAACAAAACTCGACGCGCTGAATACCAGCTCCATATAGTCGGAATGAAAATGAAATGAAAATGGTAAATCGCTCGAGCGATAAACGAAAATTCTAGAAAAAGATTATATAACAGAAAATGGGGAAATGTAATGGATAGGAGAACGGGTTTTTTTTGTTGATTTTCAAGGTAAACTGGTAGGAGGTCAGGAATTAGAAAAAGATAGGTAGAAAGCATATTATAGAAAATCAAGGCCAATAGAGGAACGATGGAAAAGGGACCGAGGGTTAAAGAAAAGATTGAAAACGGCAAGTAGAGATTCGAAAAAAAGACGTTGAAGAGTTTAGAGGCAACAGCGCCGTTTATCAGAAAGGTCAAAGACTTTAAGTGGAAAAGTAAAAAAATAAAGAATTTAAAGTAGTGCAGTAGCATAAAACATCAGTAAAAGAGATTAAAATACGAATTGGAAAGAACGATCCGGTTGCTGCCTTGGAGAATTGTCGGCGAGAATCACGTTCAGGTGCTCCGGAGATGTTGACCGAAGCCGCGGCTCAGGCCAGGAACACTTATCGCCAGATTTGGCGCACCAGATAAGTGGAGAAACCATGTTATATCTGAAAAGAAACCAAAATACTAAAAACAGTATATAGAATAGAATATAGTATCATCTTCATTTGCTTCTCTTACACGGAAAGTAAGAAATCGCACAAAGCTGAAAAAGGTAAACAAAGGCAAAATTATTAACACCATCTAATACCACGTTTACACCGACGCTAAATGGCTCATTACGCCCAAAAGCCAGAAATGAGAAGCCAAATGATCCCATTTCCCATACAAATTGCCAAATCACTCATTATCGAAATCATCTCATTTTGGCGAAATGAGATCCAAACGAGTTGTAAAATAATATTTCGAATCAGCCTGTCGTAGGGAAAAATAAAATCCCAAAACAAAACAAGGGAAATGGAAGGGAAATAATGTCAATTAGCTGTCAAAAAACAATTGTAAAAAAAATCAAGCAAACAAAAAACATATATTTAGTCTGATCAATGTCAAACGAAATGCAAACAAGGAGGTGTAAACACTTTTCAAATGAGTGATTGTAAATGCGCATTTGGGGTCGGTGTAAACATAGCATTACAGTGCTAAGTCTTGCTAATTAACAGCGGCTCTAATCTAAACACATGAAATCACAAATGTTGCCGTCAACAAATGTTTCATGCAATCTCTTTACCTATTTATACTCGTTGGTTCACCTTGCTGTTTGGATTGGATCAATCACAAATGGTGTCACACAAAGGGCACATGTCCCATGTGTAAACAGAGCATATTTTCTAAATGAAACACCCTCTACTAATAGCAATAAATGGGGGGTGTCACACTTGACATCTTGAGACCGCCTCAGAAAAAGCTGTTTACGTTGCACCCTGTCACACTACAAAAAATTGTCCGCGTCCTCAAACTCGTGTACGTGCAAGCGGTTAAGAGCGATGTTTGTAAGCGCTTTCATTTCAACGAAAGCACTGTGCGCAGTGATTAATTTAACGTGTCAGTAGCATCAGATATGTTGTACTTTACGTACAACCTGTCTAACCTACCGTATATTCTACCTGCACGAGTTCGCATTATTCGAATGTAATGTAATGTTGTAATGACCTCCAACTATTTTTTACCTGTTCGCCAGCGTCCTTTCTTAGAGAAATTTCCATGTTGTAAAAATAAACATGTTGTAAAGAAATACGTTTCTAGACCTAATAATAATAATAATAATAATAATAATAATTACATAATACAATAAAATTCTAAAAAAAAACAGTAGAGTAAGAAAAAACATGAAATCAGTTTTTCCATTCCATACATTATTTATTTCTACCGGCATGCATGTTTTCTTAAGCGAAGCCCTTGCTGTGGCTGCTACGCATAACAAAACAGAAATGAGAAGACAACAGATAAGAAAAATTTTCAGACCGTGTTTCGAGTTTGTATACATGTGTTAGTGGTTGACGGCTGTGAGGCAGCCAAAATTTTAACGCTAACATTGAGGCGAACGTGGATCGAAAGCTGTTCAACTTTTTGCTACCATCCCATCAGAGCGTGTGAGTCTGGCGCCCAGTGTGACAACCACCAATGATTTTACAAAATATCGGCGGTTAGAGGTTTCTCCAATCTTGTAAAATGTCGCTCCATGATTTCATAAATAGTTTGTCTGCAAATCCGTATTTTGGAGCAGGTTTCGGACTTTTCGGAATCGGTGCTGGTGCTGCTATTTTACGCAGAGGTCTTCAGGGAGGTCTAGTATTATTTAGGCGTTATTTGATGATGAGTTTGGAAGTTCCTTGCAGGGATAAATCTTACCAGTGGTTGTTGCAATGGATAACTTTAAAAGGTGCCAGCAAAACGCAACATCTCAGTGTAGAGACAGCAGTTGTTCAAAAGGATTGTGGACAAATAAGAACCAGTTACAATTTCATTCCGAGTGTTGGCAAACATATAATGAGATACAAAGGAGTCTGGATACAGATTGAACGTACACGTGAGCAGCAATCATTAGACCTACAGATGGGAGTACCATGGGAATCGGTTACACTTACAACTTTTGGACGTGATAGCAAAGTCTACTTCAATATTTTGGAAGAATCAAGGCAATTGGCTCTGAAAGCCAACGAAGGTAAGACTGTTATGTATACAGCCATGGGTTCAGAGTGGCGCCCATTTGGCCATCCTAGAAAACGAAGGTCTATATCATCAGTTATATTAGAACGTGGTATCTCTGAAAAAATAGTAATTGATTGCAATGAATTTATTCAGAACTCACAATGGTATTCCGACCGGGGAATCCCATACAGAAGGGGCTATCTGTTATACGGCCCACCAGGTTGTGGAAAGTCTAGTTTTATAACAGCTCTAGCTGGAGAGTTAGAATATGGAATTTGTTTGTTAAACTTATCTGAACGGGGTCTAACAGACGACCGATTAAACCATTTACTTAATGTTGCCCCTGAGCAGAGCATTATTCTGTTGGAAGACATTGATGCTGCATTTATTTCCCGCGAAGACACAACAAAGTATAAAACTGCTTACGAAGGTCTTAATCGCGTAACATTTAGTGGATTATTGAATTGCCTAGATGGTGTGGCTTCAACAGAGGCTCGGATAGTTTTTATGACAACAAATTATATAGAACGGTTAGACCCGGCATTGATCCGCCCAGGTAGAGTAGACGTAAAGGAACATATTGGTTTTTGCAGTGGCTATCAATTGGAGGAAATGTTTAAGCGCTTCTACGGTAACGAAAAATCGTCACAAATAGCAATCGAGTTCGCTAAAAGAGTACTGGCTTACAAAAAGTCTGTAAGTCCTGCTCATGTGCAAGCTTTCTTTATGAGGCATAAGTTGTTATCTCCACAAACAGTGTTAGATAATACAGCTGAGTTATGGGAAAGGGAAAGTTGATCATCCAACCGACACATATTTGATGTTTGTGCTATATTTTTCATCTTAATTAAACACAGACTTTTCATGATTTTAGATTATGATTAAATGTTCTTATCATGCTGTAAAATCATAACTAAGATTATTATTAAATAGATATCATTTGAGTAATATAAATATAATACATTAAAATTAAAATCCTCTACAAAATGTAATTAAGTTGTTTTAGTAAAACTAACAACTATAAAGAAAAAATGAAAAAATATTCGTAGAAAAAAATAAAAAACCTGTAGAAATAGAATGGAATATCGCTTACCGAGCATATCGCTTAATTACCACTTCGTATAACAAGAAATTAAATTTCGGAAAGAAACACTTTCCACTTTCCGGTTTTGTTATTTTTGTGGTTGTGGAATAGTTATAGCACCTTGTACTTGGACGTATACCTCTAAAACTATAAGAGATACATACATATGTGTATTGTTGGAAAGATCGAATCATCTCTAATTTGAGCAAAACAGAATTTTATTGAACAGAATTTTATTGAATATTTATTTTACAGTTTGCGAAAAATTCTATTTTACATTTATATTTATATATATATCTCAATATTAAGAAAGTACAGTGTCTTGCCTTTCTACTAATATATATTATCGGAATCGGGGAAGGAGTTTAGGGAAAAATTTATTTGAAAACTGACAATCAGTTAATTACAACAGTTTCTTGAATATAACATTGATGTTCAAAGCTTTTCTGGTGAACAAAAGGTAACAAATTTGTTTTTATGGAGGAAAAGCTGAAGGTGGCAAATTGCTATGAAAAATTGCGCCACATTTACGTATACCAAATGCTCCCTTAATTTCGCATGAATGACGCCAAAATGGGAAGTCCCTGTTCACGTCACTCATTGTGTGGATGAGTTTATAACTACAGCAGCCAGTGTAAATTACTCGTTGCCCGTGCGTGTTCGTTACGGTACCCTTTGGGGAACAAATTTTTGACTAACGCGTATAGGATTGAGTCGAGACAAGAAAAAAATTGAACGGGCTTGGGCCCAATTTCCCCTCTTTTAGGCTCAATACTCATTTTCTTAAAACCGGAAAAAAAATTAAAAAAGAACGGTGATTCCTAAATCATTCATAAACAATGGATTTGAAAGCCAATTGTTTGCTCCTCAACCTCCTTTTGAATTACGTTTCTGTGTCGAATGGTTTTTGAAAAAATTATAATAATTCCAAACGTGAAAAAATTTATATAACCATTTAAAAAACAAAATATTTTAATAAGGGTGTGTATCAATTGGTTACTTTTTACTGGTGGTAAGTAATGTTGAAATAAATCTACTCTGGTGAGTAAAATTTTGATCTATTTGTTGTGCCAATCCATGAATGAAATTTTGACAGAAAAATATTTTGAGTTTCAAGATTGCCTGCAAAATTAAACAAAGAATTTTGCATAGAATATCAAAAAAATATTTTCCTTGTTGCTAGTTATTATATTAACAGCACAACATCTTTTAATAATAATAATATAAGTTTACCTAATTTTCTTCCATTTTTAAATAATTTTGAAATACTCGACGTTGAAAAGAATATTCAACGGTTGTCAAAAATTTACCTAGCCGTCAGGGCTACATAAAATTTTGACGTTTGAATTCACCTCACTCAAGTCAAAATTCCAGTTTCTTATGTCAAAATTTTCTACACACCTAAGTATGAATTTACGTTCGAAGTGTCACTTTTGCAATAAGCGTTCAGTGGTATCCGTACGTAATATACGAGCCGTTTATTTTTAAAGTGGCATAAGTCACTTAAAAAAAATCGAGTTAATGGCAACACTAAACAAAACACGATTTCCGAGGACTTAGGCTGCTCGCACACTGCATGCGTTTTTCTTTCGTACGAATTCTGACAAAAACGATTCGTCCAAAGTCTTATTTAGAGTCCGTACACTATCAGAACTGATGAGTAAAATTCTGAGTAAAGCAAAAACAACGTATGCAATGGACACGGTTGATGACGTTTTTTTTTTTTAGAAAATTCTTATCCAAAAGGAAAATTTTTCAAAAGCAAGATTTGGGTTCGTGAGGTTTTCGCGAAAAGAAGTCATTTTGGTGAATTTCATCACCTCAAACACTAATTGAACAAAAACCAAAAGCACTTCGTACGAAAACTTGCGATCGATCCCATTTAAATGGGATTGATGTCTCCAAACCAAATTTGACACGGGATGACGGAAAATCGTTCCAAAATACATCATATACCTACCCGGTCGGAAAACAAACAATTTAAACAAAGATTTTATTTTTATCTTTATTTCTTATTTGTATAATTACATGAATGTCTTCTTTTATCTTTATTTGTATATGGGTGAAAGGCCTACTGGGGAACCGAACACCCAAAAAAAAAATTGGTAACGCACCACAGTGCATACTTCTTAGGTGGTATGGAAATGCACAGGCAATTTCCAGAATTTTAATTTATTTATTGTTTTAGTTTGTATTAAACTTTGCGTTAGTCTTTATTTCTGTTTGTACCGATATAATATGTACCGATAATTTAAGCTAACTTCTCTTGTATTTTTTAATTTCTACCATAACAATATGCGTGTTACATTGCAACATTGCACCAAGCTAGCCAGAACTAACTGTAGCAACTGTGAGTCAGTCAGCAGCGATAGAAATAGAAGTAGTAGAACTCTTCGATCCTGTTCCATCAGTGACTTTTTCCAGTTGGATGAAAAGCTGACGACCAAAGCTTAATTGCGGTGATCTTGCTTACGTAGCTCATCTATCCGTTCTTTTTCTCAAAAATGCTCACCATCTTACAAACTGTTTGAGGCCACCAAAAAAGGAGGAGCAGTATTTCGTCGACGTAATCAGCACGGGACGCACTGCTCACGAAATAGCAATGAGTCCCAATATCTAAGCAAAATAAGAAAAGGATGAATAACTAATATTTCGAAACGAAAACTCCTAGTATGTAGAAATATCTTGACTTACATCTCCAAAGCTTGTGGCACATAAGTTGATATCATTCATTTTTCGAATATTTATAAGGGATTGTTCAATTCGTCAACAAATCAGCGACCAATGAACCAGCCCAACCATATGACAATGTCGAAATATGCTGTGCAGGCATTCTGCATATTGCGGTCGCTGATCTTCTCACCCGATATATCGCACGATAGTTGCAGTCGCCGTTGAGTTCAACGCCCCATGCAATGCCCTCCAGTAGACGCAGCAATATTTTGCGCGAAGCAGAGAACGAAGCCAACTGCGACTGCAAAATCAAATTGTATAGTAAGCTTTAAATTGTCTATATAAACACTACATTTAGTTAATAAATTCAGAATAATTTTTGACGCAAACAACCAAGTGTTTCATTCATTATTTTCTCCAGCAACTGTTCATGGTTCAAGTGCGTGAACAGCCACTTTAAGTTTCAACAGCAATTGTCTACGGTTTAAGTGCCGAGGCAATCCATCATTTTCCCTATAGTTGTCACTGGTTCATGTGCCGTGGCAACTAATTTAATTGGGAACTCTACATAAGTTTTGTGATCCCGACGTGATCCTTCGAAAGACACGTGATTCATTCAGCTCAATTGACACGTTCTACCATGGCAAACCTGGAGGAGCTATTAAGGATCCAGGCAGAATGTGGCGAAAACATTCAGCGCTTGATCTCCAACTTCAAGAAAGATTCATCATCACGGAAGATGTCGTACGAATACTTCCAGGAGAGGCTCACGAAGCTAGAAACACTTTATGACGCATTCGAGAATCAAGATTCAACTCTCAGGACCATCTGTGAGGCACCACTTGAAGTTGAGTACTTTGCAAGTGGTTCTTACGAAGAAATCGCGAATTTAGCCAAAGCATACATAACGCACTTTACGCAGGAAGCCGAGTATTGGGCCAGTATGGAAGCCCCAACGACATCGCCGATTCAACGACTATCAACAGTCAGAACTCCTGTCCCACCGTCACGTACTATAGGTATTGATCAGACCAGCACCAAGCAGCAGAGCGTAGTGTAGCTGACCTACAAATTGGAAGGTTGATTCGTCGCCAACAGGCAATAATGACGTCACTAAAGCGAGTGATGTACGACGAAACTACTGAAGAACCACCACGTGAATACTACGAACAAAAATTAGCTAGTATTCACCAGCTCTGGCGGCAGACCGAGGAATTGCATTTTCTCATTTATGAGTATCAGCATTGATCCCGCAACAGACGGATACGATTCTCAAGGATACATGCATCTTGAGAAGGCGCTCAAACAGCAGATAATGGAGGTGACCAGGAAGGCCAACGAGTACAGTAAACCAAGTACCTCAGCACCATTTCAACAATGACGTCCAGCTGCTACGAATTACTCTTCAGCCATTTGATGGCAATTATTTAAAATGGCGACAGTTCTTCGAAATGTTTCAAGAATTGATTCCCAAGAAACCACTCGCCAAAATCCAGAAAATGTGGTATTTGAAGACTCATGTGACTGGAGAGGCGGAACGATTAATCACGCACTTGCCCATGACCGAGAGCAATTATGACACAGCGTGGCAGATGCTTCAAGATCGCTATAATAACAAGAGAATTCTAACATCAGCATCTCATAAAACATTTACACGATACGACGACAGAATGCCTAAATGCACTCAAAATTTAGGCATTGAGACATCGTCCTGGGGACCCATACTTCTGCACTCATTGCTCAAGAAGTTAGACAACCAGAGCCATTTGGTATTCGAGCAATCGCTTCAGAATCCCAAGGAGGTGCCAACTATCAAGGCATTTCTCGACTTCCTGTAGTCACGGTTCCAATATTTGGAAGCTGCTGCCAGCCAGGGAAACAAGCAGCGTTCCAAAACATTCACGAGTCTGCCAGCCACAATTACACCAACTCACACTACAAAATGCAGGGCATGCAATGGCGAAGGTCATCTTCTCTTCGCATGCAAACACTTTCTTCAAATGGCCGCAAGACAACGATTGCAGTTAGTTAAAAAACATAACTTATGCATCAATTGTCTGAAAATTGGTCATAAATTCAATAATTGCATGTCCCGGTCCTGCCTTAAGTGCAATAAAAAGCACAGTACATTATTGCATCTTGACGAAGCAAGGGACATTGCAACATCAAACGAGGTCAACGGGCACAGCACATCATCCTCTGGGAGGTCTTCAGCAGTAACTCAGAACTTACCGGTAAAGGGTGTCGAATCACCTAGTACATCTTTAGTATCTACTACATCGCAACCTGCTCGAGGTCTGCAGGACGAATACGTCGTACTCGGCACCGTCAAGCTCAACATATTAGCTTCAGATGGTCAATATATCACCTGTAAGGCGATATTAGATTCAGGATCCCAAATAAATCTAATCACACAACGATTAGTACAAAATTACAGCTGCATCCAGAACCGTCCACTCTCACCATTGAGGGTATCGGAAAGGCCAAGGGATGCTCCAGCAGCCACATCAGCACTCGCATAGGATCCTGTATTGGCGGATTTTCAACTGACATTACGGCATTTGTCATACCAAAAATCGTGTCACCGCAACCAACGAAATGCTTACAAGTTGTCGACTGGATGTTACCAACGTGCCAGTTGGTAGACCCAGAATTCTACAAGCCGAGTCATATAGATCTGCTACTAGGAGCAGAACTATACCATGCGCTAATGCTATCCGAAACATAAAATTTCTCCGGACCGTCCATTCCTTCAAAACACAGTATTTGGATGGATGTGCACTGGCAAGATTGAAGGCAACCTCCAGACCTCAGCCACCTGTGGTATTTGTAGCGAAGATGAGCTCAACACAATGCTGGAGCGATTCTGGGAAATTGAAGAACCACCTATAGCGGAGCGTCCATTTACTTCAATTGAACGTGCCTGTGAGACACACTACACCACCAATACAACGCGTAGCGTTGATGGTCGTTTCATCGTGCGCCTTCCATTCAAGGAAGATACGTCCCACCTTGGAGAATCCGAACGGATAGCCACACACCGGTTCTACGCAACAGAAAGGCGACTGGAAAGAGATAGCAAATTAAAACAAGGCTATGTCGACTTCATGTCCGAGTATGAGGCATTGGGGCACATGACCAAGGTCTCAGCTAGCGAGAAACCCTCTGCATGCTATTTCATTCCTCATCATTGCATCCAGAAGCCCGAAAGCACCACTACTAAACTGAGAGTGGTGTTTGACGCCTCATCAAAAACATCGACTGGGATCGCGCTTAACGATATTCTACACACAGGACCAACGAGTTTTCAATTTTACTCCGGTTTCGGCTGCCACGATTTGTGTTCACCGCTGACATTGAGAAGATGTATCGCCAGATTCTCGTAAATCGAGATGATCGGAAATTCCAGTTAATCCTGTGGAGAAAGGACCAGACGGACAAACTAGCATGCTATCAACTCAACACCGTTACATACGGAACCCGACCTGCCCCGTATCTGGCGATTAAATGCATACAAGAGCTGGGGAGAAATTACAGCACCACCTTGCCATTAGGTGCAAAGGCGCTACTCAACGATTTTTATGTCGACGATTGCCTAACCGGTGCTGATAGCTTAACAACGGCGTTGGACATCCAACACGAGCTCACGGCAATACTAGAAACTGCAGGCTTTAAGTTGCGGAAATGGTGCGCAAACCATCCAAAACTACTTAAAGATATTCCGGTCAGCGATCAAGAAGTCAATTTGGATTTTGACTCACATGATGACGCAACAGTTAAAACACTTGGACTAAGTTGGCTACCTAAACTTGATAAGTTTTGTATAAAGGTCGACGTGTCAACCACTCAGCACATCACCAAGCGTACGGTCATGTCAGATATCGCTAAAATATTCGATCCACTCGGCATTTTAGCACCTATAGGCGTCAGCGCTAAAATGATCATACAAGAATTATGGCAGGCCAAACTTTCATAGGACGAAGACTTGCCACCAAAATGGCATGACAAATGGATAAGATTTCGGGACATCTTAGCAGATTTAAAGAATACAAAATTCGACAGGCGGGTGCTGCCACATGGAATAGACAATTCTGTTCAACTACATGCCTTCTGCGATGCTTCCGAAAAGGCATATGGAGCTGCCATTTATCTACGATCAAGCAAGGATAACATTACGTATCTCCGCCTGATTTGTGCCAAATCTCGAGTAGCACCCACGAAAAAACAAACCCTGCCTCGACTGGAATTATGTGGAGCAGTCACGTGTGTTAGACTTGTCGACAGAATAAAAAGAGATCTAAACCTAATAAATACACCTACATTCTATTGGACAGATTCAGAGATTGTGCTCGCATGGATAAATGCACAGTCATCATCATTTCATACCTTTGTCGCTAATCGTGTAGCAACAATACACAATTCGTCTACACCTCAACAGTGGAGGCATGTGGCTTCTAAGGACAACCCTGCGGATTTACTGTCTCGAGGATTACCACCGGCACGTTCTCATGAATCTAGCCTATGGTTTTATGGTCCGTTCTTCTTGCATGGACGGGAGTCAACTTGGTTAGCAAACTACCAGGCAAAAGCAATTAATCCAGATGACGAGGAAGTCAAGAAAAAGAATGCCACGGTAATGATCGTATCCAACTCCAGTATGACAGATCTGGTATACAGCATCAATCACCATGAGTCGTTTCAAACGCCACTCCACGTAATCGCATATGTGCATCGCTTCATTGAGCACAGTAGGACCAAAAATGAGAACCGCGAGATGAAGATACCCACCACAGCAGTCGTACAGAGAAGAGCGCTTACTACTATTTTGCGAGCCATCCAAGCATTCGACTTCAAAGATGACATCAGCAAATTAATCAAGGGTACAGAATTAAACAGAAAGAGTCCCTTATTGAGCTTGAACCCATACCTTAGTGATGATAAGTTACTTCGCTTAGGAGGACGACTAGAAAATGCTACAATTTCATACGATGCTAAGCATCCAGTAATTTTGCCGTACAACGATCCCTTAGTTAAGCTGTTACTAAGGTGGTTCCATGAACAACATTATCACTGTGGACCCCAAACACTATTGACGCACGTACGTCAGAGATTCTGGCCAATCAAAGGAAAATTGATGGCACGCTCAAGAGTAAGACCGAAATTGTTTCAACAGATTATTGGAGACTTGCCTGCAGCAAGAATCATGCCACCTCGTCCATTTATCAACTCAGGTGTAGATTTCTGTGGACCATTCTGGATTCATTTTAAGACTCGCAGAAAAAGACCTCAAAAGGCATACGTTTCAGTGTTCTGCTATTTTACAACCAAGGCAGTACATTTAGAAATTGTCAGCGATCTGACCAGTGACGCATTCATCGGATGCTTAAAGCGTTTCATCGGTCGACGAGGTCATTGTCAGAATCTGTACTGGGCCAATGCAACCAATTTCGTTGGGGCCAAGCATCAGTTGGCGGATTTAATGGACGTTGTCCACTCGGAAAGGTCCAAACAGAATATTACAAAAATATGTAGTAACAAGGGAATTAATTTCCATTTCATACCGCCAAGACTCCTCACTTTGGCGGCTTGTGGGAAGCGGCCGTTAAAAGCGCAAAACATATTTTTGTACGAAGCACGGCTAATGCGCATCTCACTTATGAAGAATTGGAAACAGTTATGGTGGAAATCGAAGCTATCTTAAATTCACGCCCACTGAAGCCTATCTCCAGTGATCCCAAGGATTTAAGCATCCCCACTCCAGGCCATTTCTTAATTGGAGAACCTCTGACCGCACCGGTCGACACGATAGAAGCACCTCTTCGGTCGTCGTTACTCACGAAATGGAAATTGGTTTCCCATCTCAAGCACGAATTCTGGCAACGATGGTCTCAGGAGTATTTAAGCGAATTGCAATATCGAAACAAATGGAAGGAGTCTAAAAAGAATATCGAAGCTGGAATGATGGTTTTCATGAAAGAAGATCACACTGCTCCACTGCAATGGCCATTAGGGAGAATCCTAAAAACGTATCCAGGCCACGACAATCAAGTAAGAGTGGCAGACGTTCAAACCGCAAAAGGTGTATTCGAAAGGCCAATCCATAAATTGGCACCGCTTCCAGTGCAGACAGATCTACCACCACCAGAGGTGACATCGCCGCGTCCTAGTCAGGTTCGAGTCAACAACGATGAAGCGTCCGGTAGTCAAGGCGCTAAAAGACGACGGATAGGGTCAAATCATCCTGGTCTGTTATCAGTATTAATGATATTGCTTATATTACCAGTGGCAATGTGCCAATCTATTACAATCCATAATTTCGACCAAATCACAGGAATTCACTTTGAACAAATGGGAACCAGCTACATCGTGTCAAGCAAATGAAATTTGATTGTCTTTTATAACTTGATTCCAATGCAGCTCGAACTCAAGGCCCTCAACAATGGAACAAGAACCTCGAACAGTTATGTAAATCGTTGCAACAGCAGCCTCTATGTGAAGATCTTGTTGCACATTTCCAACACATTGAAGGGGAACTGCACTTAAGTGACAACCTGTTGAATCGTCACCGGCAAAAAAGAGGAGCACTGAACGTAGTAGGAAATGTCGCTAACGCTCTCTTTGGCATACTTGATGATGACTACGCCAACCAACTGTCCAAAACCATCATGAACGTGCAAACCAACGAAGAATATTTGCTCCAATGTTTGAAAAATCAGACCTCGATCATCGATTCAACATTAAACATCATAAAAAGGGGTCAGGAAGAAGCGCCAAAACATTTGGGCGATTTGAAACTAAACTGACCACCATCACCGATCGGATACAAAAACTTTAAACAGAAAGACAAGAAGCGAAAATCTTCCAGCTTCAAACATACAACAAATTCAGTCAGCACTAATCAGTGTCCTCACTAATGCTCATCATGGACAAATTAGTCCGTTACTGCTGTCCTCAGCACAATTAGAGACTGAAGTGCGAAGAATACGAGGACATTTGCCACCAAATACAGAACTAGTAGGAGACCCAAGTGACTTGTTATCAATCTACAAATTAATGATAGTTCAGGCCGCCGTTTCAGAAAACAGTGTCATATTTCGAGTCGCTCTTCCACTGCGAAGTGCAGAGTATTTCAATCTGTTTCAGTTGATACCAATCCCAACATTTATCAACAACACTAAGATCGCCATCATACTGTCTACACCTATACCAGCAATAACTCTTCATCGAGACAAATACTTCCCAACAGATGCAGAAATTTTGAATCAATGTCAAGTAGTCGCTGAGCAATCATATTTATGTCCGAACACTCAACCCATTTACCAAAAGGGATCAGAAGTATGCGCTTGTGAAATCAGCTTATTCAACAATCAAACTAAGCTGCTTTGCGAATTCACACGTGCAAGACAGGAAGTATGGATAAAAACAAGATCGGAAAATCAATGGATGTTCGCTCTCAAAGATGATACTCAACTCACCGTCATTTGCGGCGAAGAAGTGTCACAGCAATCACTGAAGGGATCAGGACTATCAATCCCGGGTGCATTCTCAAAACAGAAGTGTCAATGTTACTCGGAAGCCGATCCATTGCAGTAGTGTCTTTGCTAAAAATTGGGTTGTGTCTTTGCTATAATTTGCTTTGTGTCCTTGCTTAAAGTATAGTTTTAGGGGTTTTTTAGGGGTTCATTCTTGCGTTTTTAGCCATTTAGGATTGTGTCTTTGCTGGTTTGATGATTTTAGGGGTGTTTTCTCGGGTAATTTTTCACCTTTTAGCCGATAGGTTTGTAACTATGCAATCGTCCATCAGATGGCCATCGTGAATAAGTGCTTTCGAATGTTCATTTAGGCTTGTGTCTGTGATATAGACCTAGGAATGCCGATCGTTTGCTATACCGAAGTAGATGGCGTTAGTGGCGAGTTTTTAGTGTAGCATACTTTTTAGTCTTTTTTTTCTAATTTCTCGGTGTTAGGAATGAAGGAGAGATTTTGTCTTTGGTGCGAATAAATAGGGAAGAGAAAAGCGTAGCATACTTTTTAGTGTTTTTATATGACGTGTGTTTCGTATATATATCGGTAAAGTGCTAAGCTATTGTAGAAGTCAGAAGTTTTGCTATGTGGTTGATGTTGTTATTTATTTTAGGGGATGATTCGCTTGCTGTGTGATAGTAGATTTAAAGATCAAGTGTTGTATATGTATGTATGTATGTACATATGTATATTATTATAATTTATAACTTATATTTTATATTTATATATTTATTTATATTTATATATTTATTTATTTATTTATAATTGTAATATTTTTTTTCTTTTGAATTTTTTTAATTTTGCTATATGGTTGTTGTTGTTATTTATGTGAGGGGATGATTCACTTTGGCACTTTGATCGCCAGCTGCAACAATCTGGCTCCGAAGTTCTGTGGAATTTCAATTAAATAAAGCCGTAAATTAAGGTTCGGTTGACATTTTAAGGGATAACCTTTTTTATCAGCACCTGCACTATGAGGCGTGAGTGCTTGTGTACACAGTAGTAATTTCGGGGCTTTTATCACCTGTTGTGTGATAGTAGGGAAACATGCACGTGTTTGCGGTCGACCTTTTAAGGTGTAATCTACAGGCGGTCGGATGGAATAGTCGAAGCTGTTGTTGTATGAGTTTTCCTTGATGTGTGTGTTGTGGTTGTTAATTCATAGACACGTGATAATTTGGGTACGCCGGCCTCCTGTTGTGTATGTGATTGTTGTATCACTTCTTATCACACTCTTGGGACCCTTTCCCATTCCGTGGGGGAAAAAAATATTCAAAGCGTGCACGTGTTTCTCGTCCACATGGTTGTATATGCATGAAATTTTGAACATGATCGTACATGCACTAATTCTATTCTTCGTAAACTCAATATGGATTAATTTTCGAGGGAAAGCTGTTAGAAAATACTTTTTATACGCTATAAGAATAAAAATGTTCCATCAATATAGATTGGATTGTTGATGAGTAGACATGGACAAAATAAATATTTCCATATTTTTGAAGCAAGTTCACGAATTTTTAATCAAAGAAAAAGAATCATTGTTGGATGAGCATTATGATGAAATTCTGAAATGCTACATCAAATTAAGCCGTTGCGAGCATGAAATTATAATACAATCAAATCATGGACATCATTATAAATCTTGTTGTTGGGCTTCAAACGAATGTTTCGATGGACCAGACACTTGTGCATGCTACATGGTGGAACGTGTTATTTTAAGAATAAATAAAATAATGCTATTGTATTATAGATTAAATAAAATCTAAACCAAATATAAAATTTTTTGTCCAAATAAAAACAAATTTATTTAAAAATTTATGAACTATTTATTTATTTTATATATGTCTATATATATTTATTTATACATTTTTTTTTTGTTAGATCTTAAAGATACATGTTGGTTTCCGGAAAGTCCACCATCACCTCCGGGCGAAAATGATCCTCATTTGTCATCATTACTTTCGTCAAATAGTAGGATCCGTTGGAGAATTCTATTATAGTTTCGTCGCTGAGGTTGTTGAATCTTGACGGCAGAAAAACGATGCTGTCGTCCACTTTCATTAGAATCCGCTCGCCATATTTGGTTTTGGTTTTGCAAACAGTTTTTATGCCGTAGCTTCTATTCGGCTCCATGTTTTTAATGCTCAGCACTGTCTTCAAGGTATAATTCCTCTCGTTGAAATCTTCCAAGGCGGTTAAGGAATATGATGACTTCTGCATTGGTGACATTCTGTTTTGTTTTATCTACAACGACTAAATTGTTAGAGGCAAGGAACGTATTATTTATACATTTTTTAATTTGAGTAGAAAAACAATGGAAACAGACTGAAATTGGGCGAGAAACAAACAACACACACCACCAAAATGGTATGTGTATGGAGAAGCGAGATAAACAGTGAAAAAAAAATTCATGTGAGATTGAAAGGAGTGAAACAGCCCTTCGTACAGTATTTAGTTCTCCTGAATTCTACCTCAAAATAAAACTCAATTTGATTTTCTGCTCAAATATAACAAAAACAATCTTTATTGAGTATTTTTAGTGATATTATATAGGAATTATAGACATAAATGACCACAATTATATGTATTGTAATTTTGATGTTGAATATAGTTGTAGCGTATGTTTTCTCCCATATACTTTATAATTTCTTGTGGTGGCTCTAAATTTCCAAAGCTCTCAAAATATTCCTTAATTTTTCCGTTCTTATAATACGCTACCCAGTGAGTACCTGGACCGCTCGATGAATCCAGATTGATAATTCCACATTCTGTCTGACGTACACGTTTCGGTAGGCTATCTCTCATGAAAACACCTCTAAAATGTGGTAATTGTTTTGCATGCTCCATCAAGTCGATGTCTGTGAGCGGTCTTCTGGGTAGCTTCCTTAAAGGTTTTTTGATTGCGGACTATAATATAAACTTAATCCCTTCTTGTATGGCTTCAGATATAAACCTTTGCCCACAGTTATTTCCTCCATCACTTTATTATGGCGACTTGCTTCATTCAGTAATTCTCTGCCAACTTTTGCAGCATTAATAGCTTTAAAGATCGCAGATCCTCCAGGTGTTAAACCACCAAGAGCTCCAAGTGCAGTCACGACTGGCACCAGTGGTAGAAAACCTCCTATTTTCGGTAAGGGTATAATACGAGGTATCTCAATTGATGCTTTCTTTTTTCTGAAGGATTTGTTTACTACTTTTCGTGCAATTTTAATAGCGCTGCGAATATCGTCTGGTTTTTGTTGATTAATAGTCCTCATAGCGTTTTTTATAGCATTAGTGAACAATTTTTTCGTTTAATTGTTTTCTTTATTTTCTTAATATTCCTGAGTGGGTTCCCTATTTCTAATTTAGTCTTAGCTTTCATAGCACTCGCAACTAACCAGGCGTTTTTTCTCTCTGAAAAACCTTTGTCTTTGTATTTTGCGCTTTTCCAAGCGTTTTATTCCAATATTTTATCAGCAATGTGTCTTTTATTGAAATCCTTAGTTTGAGAATAAGCAATATCGTGCTCTCTGCACGCAGCATCTAATAAATTAATTCCTTTATCGCCTCTTTCTAAACGTTTTTCTAATTTAGTTCCGGGGCCGCAGAATTGATAACCAGGTAAATGAAGTTCAATTGGTAGTGCATCTATTAAATTATTTATTAAACCTTTTCCAACTGCAGATGGCTGTCGACTAAAACTCTTTTTATAACATACAACCATTTTATATCTTTTCAATTAAATAGTTGCGATAGAAATGAATATAAAGGGCTGATGCTTCCGCTTATATATCAATTGCTAAAATGCGTTTCGTTAAACAAGACAAGAATATCATTGTTAAAAATTTAGATTTGTCGACTAATAAATCATCACATGTAAGACACAGTTCATTGCTTCCGAATTCTATACGAGGGTGTTGTAAGTGGATTAGCAAAATAATACGCAAAGAACACGACTTGCTTCTTCAAGATCAAAGTTGAGAGAGAGCTTCTTTATTAGGAACATTGAATGACATTTGTCTGTCTGTCAAACGCAATACAGCTGACTTAAATGGCAGATCTATTACAATACAATATTTACAACACCCTCACTAGATCTTCAATTTAGTTATCTACAACTATACTTATTACATTAAGACTCAAAAATAAGAAAATGCTTTGTGTCAATAAAGAACTAACTAACTTAGTTATTTACAAAGACAATGTGTGATAATTCAATTCAGTTGTATAACAGTATTAATAGAGGAAATATGGTTAAGGTTCAATTCAAATTAATTTTCTTAATTAAGACCGTAATATTCAATAAACTTAGATAATTTTGAATGATTTACAGACTTTGTCATGATATCAGCAATCATCTCATTCGTGTTTCGATAGCATAGTTTAATAGTGCCTTCAGCAAGTTTCTCACGTATGAAATAATTTTTGACATCAATATGCTTTGTTCGTGCATGATAATTGCTGTTCATAGCCAATTGTATCGCTCCTTGATTGTCACAATAGAGTTGAATTGACTTCGGCGCATTCAAAAAGATTTCGCTTTCGAGACGTTTAAGCCATAGCGCTTCTTGAATTGCCGCTACCATGGACATAAACTCAGCTTCTGTTGATGACAATGCGATCGTAGGTTGTTTTCGTGTAGCCCACGATATTGCACCTCCTTGTAATTGGAATACATACCCAGTCGTCGAACGTCGCTCATCCTGATCGCCAGCCCAGTCAGCATCGCAGTAGCCAATCATTTGTCCCTCGATGTTCTTTCGATACGTCAGTTTCATATCGATGGTGCCCTTCAAATAACGAAGCACCCTTTTCACTGCCGACCAATGCGCTTTACCGTAGTTCGTATTGTAACGGCTGAGCGCGCTCACAGCGAAGCTTATGTCAGGACGACTGATTTGGGCAGCATACATAATGCACCCAATCGCTTCCTGGTAGGGAACCGAATGCATCTCTTGCTGCTCTGCCTCAGACTTTGGACACATTTCTTTCGACAGACGTTGATTTGGATCCATGGGCGTATTCACTGGATTGCTGTCGGTCATATTGAATCGATGCAAAACTGTCTCTAGATATTGCTTTTGGTCTATGGAGATCGACCCATCTTCGTGTTGTGCAATGTGCATACCAAGAACAGATGTAGCAGCTCCGAGGTCCTTCATCTTGAAATGTGTCGACAAGTCCTTCTTCAATTTAGAAATCATTGTATTGTTGCTGCCAATAATTAATATGTCATCGACATATACCGCCAAAACAATGGTATTCTGCACCGAATGTTTAAAATAGATGCATTGATCCACTGCTGATCTCATGAAACCAAGCTTCTGCGTCAGTACTGAATTTAGTTTCAAGTTCCATACCCGGCTTGATTGCTTTAGCCCGTACAAAGATTTGTGAAGACGACATACTCTATCGGTTTGATCGGAAAAACACTGCGGCTGCCGCAAGTAGATTTCTTCGTCCAACTCGCCCTGCAAGAACGCTGTCACTGCGTCCATTTGATGAATAGCCAAATCGAATTTCACCGCAAGGGCCAAAAGAAAACGTATCGATGAATATCGAGCAACTGGAGAATATGTTTCGTCGTAATCAATGCCTTTGACTTGTGAAAAACCTTTCACTACGAGTCGTGCCTTGCGTCGATCGATAGCGCCATCTGCGGTTCGTTTGACTTTGAACACCCATTTGCTGTCGATTGCCTTTCGCCCAGGTGGCAAATCCACCAGTTCCCAGGTTTCATTTTCTTGTAAAGCGTTGTACTCACTCTGCATTGCATCGGTCCATTCCTTGCTGTGCTCACCTGTTAATGCTTCACGAACGGTCGCTGGCTCACTAGGATCAGCTACTGCAGCCAATAAGCCGACATGCGCAGCTCTCGTCGCAGCATCACGATGGTCTTCGTCATGTGCAGGACATACGGCTGACATTTCACTTGCAGCAACTTCGAAGTCGATTTCGCGCAATGAATCGTATAGAGGATTACCCATAATAACACTGCCATCACCCTCACTGAATCCGACATTCGATTCATTTGATATTTCGTCAGAATCGTTACGTGTGGTAGTTTGGGCATCGATTGCGGTTACTGTTATAGCATTGGAATCTGGAGACGGACCATCCACATTTTGCACATTACATTGTATTCGACTGGATTCGCCCTCACTGTCTTCGTATAATGTAGAATCATCGTTGGAATCGCTGTCGCTGTCATCGTGGTCAATCAACTCCATCCCATGAGTTTTCGCATTTCGTATCTTCGGTTTTAAGATATTATTAGTAATATATCGATTTTCTATTACCTTTTTATTGTGGTCCTCGAAGAACGTTACATCACGGCTTACGATCGTCTTTTTAGTCTTCACGTTGAACAATTTGTACGCCTTCGACTGCTCGCTGTAGCCAAGGAAAATGCACTCGACTGATTTCGAGTCCAATTTTCGTCGATGCTCTTTCGGAATGTGCACCATTGCTTTGCACCCAAACACCCTCAGCGAAGATAAATCCGGCTCCACTTTCGACCAAATTCCCTCTGGTGTAGTACTCTTCATATCTCTGCATGGAGTTCGATTTATTAGGAATGCTGCTGTGACCGCTGCCTCGGCCCAATATTGTTTATGCAAGTTGGCATCAATTAGCATACAACGTACTTTTTCAATTATCGTCCGATTCATTCTTTCGGCTACTCCATTTTGTTCCGGCGTGTAAGGTGCTGTACGTTGATGGAGAATACCGTGTTTGGCCGTGAAAGTATCAAATTGGCTGTTGCAAAATTCCTTGCCGTTATCAGATCTCAATATCTTGATTGTGGAATTTTGTTGGTTTTCGATCAAATTCTTGAAGGCTACGAACAAATTAAACACTTCACTTTTGTGCTTCATTGGATAGACGAAAACTTTTCTGCTGAAGTCGTCCACAAAAGTCAACAAATATCGAGCGCCGCCGAATGACTTTGTTGACATTGGTCCGCAAACGTCAGTGTGAATTATTTGCAAAATCTCCATTGCACGTTCACCACTTTCTTTAAATGATGCACGTGTTTGTTTGCCTTTCACGCAAACAATACACTGATCAAGTTTACCATTTGGGAAATCGACACCTTCTACCGATGATTTGATACGTTTCAAATTACTTTCGCATGCATGCCCCATGCGCCGATGCCATAAAGTTTGATCCGTCGCAGTTAATGCTACTGCACTTCTTTCCGTCGCGCAATTTAGTCGATATAAATCGTCGACAAGTGGCGCTGTGGCCATCAATTTAGCATCTTCATCGAAAATGAGACAATTTTTATTATTGAACACAAGTGTTTTTCCATTTTTTGCCATTTGACTAACGGACATTAAATTGGCACATATGTTCGGTATACACAAAACATCTGTCACGGTCACTTGTTTACTATTCGGTTTACTTTTCTCCAAAATTGCCATACGCACATTACCTGCACATTTCACAGCGAGTCGTCCACTGTTTCCGACAATTATCTCTTTGGATTTCGGTTCTCGTAAATCACTCAAATTGTTGGAACTCATTGTCATATGAGCTGATGCGCCTGAGTCGATTAACCATTCGGTTGCTTCTTCTCTTTTCGCAACAAGTGACGTAGACGCCAACAACAAACTGTTCGTTGTTTTCTTTGTTTTCGTTGGACATTTATTTGCATAATGCCCCTTTTTATTGCATTCGAAGCAAACAACTGTTGATTTCTTGTTTGATTTTGGTGTACGATTAAATTTGCTGTTGTTTTTCTTAGATATTAATGCCATAGCATTGTTGGTCTTAGATTCATGCCTAATTTCTTGAAGCAAATTTGTTCGCACCAAGTCAGTAGTCAAAGCTTTCCCACTGTTTGCGAGTGCCATTACCATTGGCCGGAATTCGTCCGGTAGACCGCTCAACATGATTTGAGCAACAATATCATCTGGAATTTTTGTACCCGACTTGTCCAATTTTTGTTGCGTGCACGTCATTTTATTCACATAGTCTTCCATTGAAGTGCAATCGGCCAACTCCAGTCGCATCAAGTACTTTAATAAGTCCATTCGACGCAAGACGCCGTTGTCTTCAAATGCAGTCTCAAGAGCATCCCAAGCTGCTTTTGCTGTTGTGCAGTTCTGCACGTACGAATAATTTGACGGCTCAACAAGCAATCCGATTGCCGAAATCGCATGCAAATTTTTCATGGAGTCGCCCTCCGATCCCTCGATGCATGGCCAAAATCCTTTTAGCACAAGATAGGATTTTGCTGCGAATTTCCAGCTATCGTAGTTATCTCGCCCTTTCAACTTTTCAATTTTGTCGTTGCCCATTGTCGTTGCCGTCTGATACTAACCTCAAAATTACCAACGCAAATAAGCGACTAAGATTTATGCGAATTTAACCAATTTCCAAAAACGTCGATTCAGATCGCGTAACAAACGTTTCAAAATTTAATATTTTTCAATTTTGCCAAAAAAAACGTGAGGCCCATAACCTGTTGTAAGTGGATTAGCAAAATAATACGCAAAGAACACGACTTGCTTCTTCAAGATCAAAGTTGAGAGAGAGCTTCTTTATTAGGAACATTGAATGACATTTGTCTGTCTGTCAAACGCAATACAGCTGACTTAAATTGCAGATCTATTACAATACAATATTTACAACAGAGGGCTACTTGTTGGTCCCTCAAATTGTGGAAAGACCAACGCCATGTTGAGTGTAATAGAGAGTCCGAATGGATTAAAGTTTGGCAATATATATTTGTATTCAAAGTCATTATATCAACCAAAGTATGAATACTTGAAGAAATTATTAGATCCGATAAAAAACATGGGCTTCTATACATTTTCCGAAAATGAAGATGTTTTAGAACCAAATGAAGCTAAAAGCAACTCTATTATGATATTCGATGATGTCGCATGTGAAAAACAAAATAATATTCGAGCATACTTTTGTATGGGTCGACATAAAAATATTGATAGTTTTTACTTATGCCAAACATATACACGAATCCCTAAACATCTGATACGTGATAATGCGAATTTAATAATTATGTTCAAACAAGACGAAAGGAATATGAAACATATTTACGGTGATCATGTGGGTACAGATATGTCATTTGAGAAGTTTTCAAATATATGCAGAGAATGTTGGAAAGATAAATATGGATTCGTGGTTATAAGTAAAGACGATCCAATTGATGGCGGGCGTTATAGAAAGGGATTTGATAATTATATTCTACTATAAACTATAACTATAATAGTAGAATAGGAAGCCAAATGCATCCTTCTATTATCTATTAGTACTTTATGACTTCAACCTCATCATAGATCCGATCAACCTCATCATAGATCCGATCAACCTCATCAAAAGCTGTTCGACCTCATCAAAAGCAGTTCAAAAGCTGATCAAAAGCAGTTCAACCTCATCAAAAGCATTTCAAAATCAGTTCGACCTCATCAAAAGCAGTTCAATAGCTGTTCAAAGCTGTTCAAAAGCAGTTCAAAGCTGTTCAAAAGCTGATCAGAAGCAGTTCAAAACTGTTCAAAAGCACTTTAACCTCATCAAAAGCAGTTCAAAAGCTGATCAACCTGATACATTAAGAATCACAGGAGAGCGCAATGGATGAAAAAGTACTTAAGGACATCATAAAGACTAGAAATGTATTAAAGAAAAAATTTAATAATTTAAAATTAGATGAAGCTGATATGGACAAAAGATTAGAAGAAACATTTAGCCCCATCACAAAACCTCTAAAAGAAATAGTTAAACAATCTAAATCAAATGATAAAATCAACAAAAACAATATCACAATCAATAAGAAAGAACTTTTCCTAAAAACCAGCACACCGTTTAAAGTAAGAAATGAAAAACCATTCAAAGATGAGACTGCAAACACTATTACTGAGAGTAATGATGATGATGAAGATCCCTTTTTCTCGCAAATGGATTCAACAGCAGATGCTAGTAAATCGTCTAGTAATATATCACATTTATATGAATTGGAAAAGCAGGATAAGTTAGATACCTTATATGGACCACATAGAGGTTCAGATGGTAAATGGAGAATTGGTAATAAAACATTTGAAGTAGATGATAACAAAATATCTAATCATAATCATAATTGGAGCTTAACATCAGGATTGTCTGAACTATTATTCCATTAGAAACCTAAAAATTATAACAATGCTGATCTACAAATGTATAAACAAATTCTAAATACTACAAATGCTCATAAACGCAATTATAGCTCAATTATAGCTTAATATGGACTATGATAGAAATGTAAACTTCCAGAAAAGGCGCTTAAAAAATGTTGGAGAACCTAAAGAGGAATGTGATGCTGTTACAAAAGCATTTATTTATTTATTTATTTCTTTATAAAGTAGCACATAAGACAACATTCTTTTTAATGCATATTCAGCGGATACATATTTTGAAGTAAGATTTACAAGATTGATTCTTAACTAACTAAATACATTTAATAATAGAAAGTGAGGTAGATATATCAGTACCATGTATGGATAGGAAGTATAAATATCTTAAGAAAACAGAATAAATAAACAGGGATCAGAATAGCTAGGAATATAGATCATAGATAGATATGAAGAAAGTGGGAAATTATGAGAAGTATTTGAAAATTAGTTGCCTGAAATTGCTCTTTTTAGTTGTTCGCTTTATCTCTACTGGTAATGAATTCCACAACTGAATCGCGCTGACGTAAAACAATCGTCCGGATGCAAGATACCTGTGGCATGGAACAATAAAGCTAGCGCACCTAGCCGATCTGCAGAAATTAAGTTTCTCAAATAAGTAATCAGGACTTCTTGTATAGATTAATTCAAAGATAAACAAACAATTTCTTGCCTTTAAATAGTTAAACAAACTACAACCAAGGATTTGGTTACTATAGGCAGAAACACTCTCTAATCTGCGTAGTCTAAAGACATAACGGGTAACATTATTGAATGCTACTTGCAGCCTTTGTTTAGATGAGTAATCAAGTTTGCAGTATACATTTTCGGAGTATGTTATTAAAGGAATTATCATTTGTACAGCCAGTAATTTCCTAGTAGTCATTGGGATGAAATAAGCAGATCTCCTTAGATTCCTCAGTTTCATATAGATTTTTTTAATTAAGCCACAATAATTAAGCTTATGTGGTCTATGCAAGTTAGTTTAGTGTTAATGACAAAGCCAAGATTTTTTGCTTTGTAAACAAAATCCAATTTGCTGCCGTTCAAGATTATGTCAGGTAAGTCACAGGTCTTTACAGCAGATTTAGAGATAGGCAGAACGGAAGATTTTAAGGGGTTCAGCATGAGCTTGTTTTTCTTCGCCCATTTACCTATGGATGATAGGTCCTCATTAAGTCTCGCCCCTAGATCGTCCAAAAGGAAGGCTGGTCGTGACAGATAGACTTGCATATCATCAGCATAGGCATGAATTGTAACGTTGTTGGTTACAGAGAAAATGCCATTAATGAACATGGTGAAAAGGAGTGGACCAAGAATGGAAGTCGAATAAGAATTGTTAACACAAACTCTTTGGTGCCTATTAGAAAGGTAGTTGTACATCAGTCGAACTGCGTTCGAAGAAAAGTTATAATAGGTACTAAGTTTGTGACATAGTATATTGTGATCTACATGGTCGAAGGCTTTGGAGAAATCGAGTAGGCAGAGGAGAGTGAGATGGCCATTGTCGAAAGGTATCCGTATGTCATCCAGCACTTTCAGAATTGCGGTCGAGCAGCTGTGCTTTTGTCTGAAACCCGATTGTAGCGGTGATAGCATACTATTATCATTTATATGTTTTGTTATTTGCTCAGCCATCAGCATTTCCATAATCTTAGATACTGAAGAAAGGATACTAATCGGACGATAATCGCTATGAGTTCTAGGATTTTATGTCTTAGATACAGGGGTTATTATGGCAAGCTTTGGGAAAATTTGACGTAGTAAAGCAATGATTTATGATATGTACCAAAGGACTCGCTACGTGCGTTAAAATTAACTTAAGAAATTGTATCGGTATCATATCGGATCCAATGGCATTAGACCTAATTTTGTTTGCGCATCTAATCAAGTCTGGATGCCTACTGCCACAAATTGGAATCCGTTACAACCACTATCTGAAATCGTATGATTGGAAAAACAAGACGAATCACTAACAGAGTTAGTTACGAAATAATTATTTAGTACGTTAGGATTTATATCACAACGCGTGCTGGTGTTATTGCATACATCAGTAGTAGTAATAAGGGGGTTCTGGCACAACCGAGCACCATGGTGCTATGTGCTGCTATGTGTTAGAGTGAGACAGCTATATGAATATGTGAGAGTGAGCGAGATGGCGATAGTGGGAGGAGGGAGGGGAGGGAGGAAAGTGGGCGTGGCAAAAAAGGGCGTATTAGGGGGCGTGGCAAAATGGGGCGTGACAATGGGCGTGGCAAAAGTGGGCGTGTCAAAAGTGGGCGTGTCAAACGTGGGCGTGTCAAAAGTGGGCGTGGCAATGGGCGTGGCAATGGGCGTGGCAAAAGTGGGCGTGTCAAAAGTGGGCGTGTCAAAAGTGGGCGTGTCAAAAGTGGGCGTGGCAAAAGTGGGCGTGTCAAAAAGGGCGTATTAAGGGGCGTGGCAATGGGCGTGGCAATGGGCGTGGCAAAAGTGGGCGTGTCAAAAGTGGGCGTGTCAAAAGTGGGCGCGGCAAAAAGGGCGTGGCAAAAGGGGGCGTGCCAAAAGTGGGCGTGTCAAAAGTGGGCGTGTCAAAAGTGGGCGTGCCAAAGCGGGCGTGGCAAAAGGGCGTGTCAAAAGTGGGCGTGCCAAAGCGGGGCGTGGCAAAGGGGCGGTGCAACAGTGGGCGCGCCTAAAGTGGGCGTGGCCATTGGGCGTGGCAAAGGGCGTGGAACGTGGGCGTGATTAAAGTGGGCGTGGCAAGGGGCGTGGCAAAAAAAATTTACATAACAAGACAGACGGACGGACATACGAACAGACATACGCACGGACAAGCAGATGAATACGGGCAGACAGACAGACGGACGGACTGTATTCCACCCAAAACCAATCTTTTTATCAACACTTGCACTATGCATGTTTGTTTAGGCAGGATCAGTTTTTCAATTGTTTTGATATCATATCAACTCAAAGTCGACCTTTTTATATCAGTACTTGCACTATGCAATGTAATCGTTTTGGGTACGGTGACAACCTACTGTGTGTGCGTTAGTTGTATCGCAGCAACCACATGTGCACTCTTGAGATCCTTTCCGAACTACCTAAACAAACATGGAAAGAACGCAGTCGTACCATGTGCATATCTTATCAGCTAAGGAAACGAACGCAGTCGAACCATGTGCATATCTTATCAGCTAAGGAAACGAACGCAGTTCGCACCATGTGTCAATCTCATTATTGTAGTTTTCCTTGCTGTGTGTGTTGTGGTTGTTAATTCATAGACGCGTGACAATTTGGGTACGCCGGCCTCCTACTGTGTGTGCGTTAGTTGTATCGCAGCAACCACATGTGCACTCTTGAGATCCTTTCCGAACTACCTAAACAAACATGGAAAGAACGCAGTCGTACCATGTGCATATCTTATCAGCTAAGGAAACGAACGCAGTCGAACCATGTGCATATCTTATCAGCTAAGGAAACGAACGCAGTTCGCACCATGTGTCAATCTCATTATCTAATGCTTACTTATATGAGCAGAAGTCTAGGGTCTCGCCTTAGTTAATTACATTTTATCTATCCGATCCGTTTTTGGGATAGTGATAGAGAAACGTATCCTAAATAAACTGTACTATTTCTGTTGCTGACCATTTGTTCTTTTATGATATTTTTATCCGCACTTGCACTATGAATGTTTGGTTTCGTATGTTTTTAACATCATTAAATCATTCGACCTCTTCATTAAAAGACGACCGTTTGTGCTGTGCTCCGTGAAATTTGTTGCAAATAACAAAAGATTCAACACTTCAATATAATTAATTCAATATAAGTATTATTATTACAATCACTGCGTAAAAGACGACCGTTTGTGCTGTGCTCCGTGAAATTTGTTGCAAATAACAAAAGATTCAACACTTCAATATAATTAATTCAATATAAGTATTATTATTACAATCACTGCGTAAAAGACGACCGTTTGTGCTGTGCTCCGTGAAATTTGTTGCAAATAACAAAAGATTCAACACTTCAATATAATTAATTCAATATAAGTATTATTATTACAATCACTGCGTAAAAGTCGACCGTTTTAAACATAAACAAATTTAATAAACATTTAAAAAGAAACTGTACAATATTATTTACAATTAAGTGAAGATATTAAAGCAAGCGAAATATTTTTATCATAATCATGAATTTCATCTGTGAAAAGTGCAATGCTAGCTACACCGCCAAGCGCAGTTTAGTGAGGCATATGAGCACAAAACATGAACGCAAATGCCTAAAGTGCAACGAATGTGACGCTAAATTTGAGCGCAATTACCAACTGCAGGAGCATAAAAATAAAATGCATACAGGTGTAGGATCTGGCAGCTCAGCTCAACTAACGAAAATGCAAAGTGCTATATCTTATTGCCAAGGATGTAAAGAAAATGTGCCAGTTAAGAATTGGGCATACCATATTAGGACCAATAGGCACAAGAAAAATTGCTGTGTGCCTACAAACAACAATTTGAAATTTATCAAAGGTACCTTCAATGAAAGACTAGAAACTTTCATTTATGAAAATGAGGATGAAGGTATTCTTATCCCAGAAGAATTTTTAGAAAAGGGAAAGAATGACATAGTTCAAGCGCTAAACAATAGCTTAGAGAAGCACATGTCATTTAAATTTAATATAGAAATATTTTGCGAATATATAAAAGCAACCACTGATGATAAAATGGTTGTAGAAATAAAATCATTTCAAACCAAAATGAAAATGGTCCAGTTGAAAGATGAAATATTGCCCATCCTAAATGAAAAATTCATAACCATTTTACAAAAATTAACAGAATTCCAGGAAAGAGACAGTGGCTGGGCTCTCGCCAAAATATGTCACCTGGAAATAAATATTAACCAGTACAGGCCAATAAAAGGTTCGTCCTATCTGCCTCTACCGAAGGTCTTGGATAACAAGAAGGCATGTATTAATATTAAAAACGATGACGAATACTGCTTCAAGTGGGCAATCATTGCTGCTCTGATTCCAACCGAGTACAATCCACAAAGACCACAGAACTACAACATTGGAAATATAGCGTCCAATATAATAACACTAGCAAACGGAATTGTTGTTAATTTCGAGCGATTAACATTTCCTCTACCGCTCACAGAAATTTCGGAATTTGAACGGAACAATATTAATATAAGTATAAATGTCTTCGGATTTGATGAAGAGCTTGGAGCTATAATAGGACCATTTTATAGCACTCATGCTGAAAAACTACATCACATCAATATGCTGCTTATCCAGGACTTGGATCGCTCCCATTATGTTTGGATTAAATCCGTTTCAAGGTAGGATATATAAATTTAAAACTATTTTTCATTTTAAATTAAATTTTGTTTTTTTTTTTTTTTTTTTGTCTTCTGAATTTATTTTTCAATTTGTTAGTACTATATTTATATTTATAAAGATTTTTTTCTTTTTCTCTTTTTCCATTACTTCTATAGACTGATACGCAGCCAACTTACACATCACAAAAATAAGGCATACTTCTGCAATTTCTGTCTGCAATATTCGAGCAATGATAGTGCAATGCAACGACACAAACTGGTGTGTGGAAGGACTGTTGCAGAGATGCCGTCAGCAGATAAGGGGGTAATTAGTTTTAATAATTATGAGCGTAAGTTAGACGTACCATTCGTTGTCTATGCAGACTTCGAATGTGTACTAAGTAAAAATATAGATAGTGATAGCAAGTTAGTTAGTAAGCACATTCCAGTAGCTTTTAGTTACTATATTAAGTGTAGCTTTAATAATAGCTTAAATAAATTTGAAATTTATTCTGGGGAGGATGCCCCCAAAAAATTTATAGAATATTTAGTTAGGGATATTCTAGATATTTATAATAATTATTTAAGCAAAGCAACACCGATGAATTTTTTAACTCCTCAACAACTAAAGCATCAATTTGAATGCAATTTATGTCATATTTGCAAGAAAGAGTTGGGGGTTGATAGAGTGGCAGATCACTGTCATCGTACAGGGCAGTATAGGGGTCCAGCACACAATAGCTGCAACATTCAATTTCAAATCGCAAGTTTTATACCCATTTTATTTCATAATTTTTCCGGCTACGACGCACATTTGTTCATTAAAGAACTTAACCTTATTGAGGGTAATATTAATGTTATACCAATGAACAAAGAGTTGTATATTTCAGTTTCCAAACATATTCGAGTTACTGAAAAGAAAACAATAGAACTGAGATTTTTGGATTCCTTCCGTTTTATGGCCGCAAGTTTGGATGACTTGGCACAAAATTTATCGGTATCTGATTTCAAAACAGTCCGCCAAATGTATTCAGATGATCATGAATTTAATCTTTTGAAGAGGAAAGGTGTATTCCCTTACGAATACATAAACTCGTTTGATCGTCTAAAAGAAACATCTCTTCCTTCTCGGGATGATTTCTATAGTAGATTAACAAGCAAGCAATGTTCCGTTGAGGATTATGAACATGCGGTTAAAGTTTGGGAAATGTTTAAGTGTGAAACCCTCAACGATTACATGCTTCTGTATCTCAAGACAGATGTTCTTATTTTAACAGATATTTTCGAGAATTTCCGGAAAATCTGTAAAAATATTTATGAGTTGGATCCATGCCAATACTACACTGCCCCAGGCCTATCTTGGGATGCCATGCTAAAAACCACTCATATAGAACTGGAACTGTTTACAGATATAGACATGTATTTGTTCATCCAAAAAAGCATAAGGGGAGGCATTGTGCAATGCTCAAAAAGGTATTCAAAAGCCAATAATAAATATATGGTGGACTATGATTCTCATAAGCCATCAGAATATTTAATGTATTTAGATGCCAATAATTTGTATGGCTGGGCAATGTCACAATATCTTCCTTATGGAGGATTCGAGTGGCTTACAAATATTGATAATTTTGATGTCGGGTCAATTCCTGAGAATTCATCTTACGGCTATATTTTGGAAGTGGATTTAAAATATCCCGAATCTCTACACGATACACACAACGATCTACCATTTTGCGCTGATAATAAAATATCACCAAATTCTAAATCCGTCAAACTAATTACTGATTTAAACAACAAAACACTTTACACAATTCATTATAAAAACCTGCAGCAATGTCTGAAAAACGGCTTAAGACTTGATAAAATACATCGAATTTTAAGATACAAGCAGTCTTGTTGGTTAAAACAGTATATTGATTTGAATACACACTATAGAACCATAGCAAAAAATAATTTCGAAAAAAATTTTTTTAAATTACTCAATAATGCGGTATATGGAAAGACCATGGAAAATGTAGATAAAAGGAAAGACATAAAAATTGTAACCGAATGGGAGAATAAAGGAAGACGTTTAGGAGCACGAGCACTAATTGCTAAGCCAAATTTCCATAGCGTTTCATATTTCACAGAAGATATGGTCGCGATTCAATTGCGTAGAGCTCGCTCTGTCTATAATAAGCCCATATATTTAGGTTTCGCAGTTCTTGAGCTTTCAAAGTGGAAAATGTATGATTTTCATTATCAGTACATGAAGCCAAGATTTACAACAAATCTAGTGCTAAATTATATGGACACTGATTCGTTTATATATTCCATTCGATGTGAAGATTTTTATGCTGATATTCGGGGTGATATCGACTCAAAGTTTGATACATCCGAATATCCGTCTACCAATCCTTTTCATATACCGCTTAGAAATAGTAAAGTACTCGGTATGATGAAAGACGAAAGCAAAGGAAAAATTATGAAAGAATTTGTTGGCTTGCGTTCGAAAATGTACTCAATTGATGTTATTGGTTGTGGGGAAACTAAAAAGGCCAAAGGTGTTAAAAATACGGTTATAAATAAGTTAAGTATAAAAGATTATAAAAACTGTCTATTTAATAAGGAAATCATTTATGGAGATATGTTTATATTTAGATCTAAGCTCCACCAAATTTATACGCAATTAGTACATAAGATAGCCTTAAGCCCCCTAGACGATAAGCGTTTTATTAGAAATGATGGTATAAATACATATGCGTGGGGGCATTATAAAATAAATGTAGAATCAGACTTAGATATAGATGAAGATATATATTTATGAATATTGTTTATTAGTGAACTGTATTAAATAAAAACACATACATTTATTGAAATTTTAAAATATTTGTTTTATTTCCAAAATTCTTAGGACTAATACATTATAAGGTACAATTTTCAGTGTATGCATAACATCGTATAGAAGTTGGAAAAGATTATATAATGTTAGTTTGAAGCAACTTAGATAATTTTCTTAATTTCGCCGGTGACTGGAGTATATTCAAAGATTCTATCGTGAATGAGCACACAGTATGCAGATGTGCCAGCTGGAATGTTCTTCAATGTTTTGAATTCAATCCTAATATCAATAGGTCCGGTTTTTATTGCTTCGTTCTGATGTGTTACATCCAAAACTATTATCGGAGCTTCATCTTTAAATTGTTCGCGTAGGAGCAGAGGTTGTGGTTCACGCATAAAATAACTTTGTTGGAATTTAGCATACATATCATATAGGATAGCATAACGATCAGTGTCGAATTTGAGATTAAGATCATCATAGGGATACGTATCCGAGTTAAGATGTACTTTTATATCGGTTAAATCACAATGCTTAAAATTGTTATCTTTCCTAAAGGCAATTAGAATAAAGCGTGGTCTCTCATTTTGTGCTGCTAGCTTTACATTCCACAAATGATTCGTTCCTTGAGTAAGAGAAGGATTAAAATGACAATCCCAACTGCGAAATGATATTGTCAAAGGCTGTGCACTCTGAATTGTTTTGAAAATCGTCAACTTTGTGAAATCAGCCAATTTTATATGCGGAATTTTCCATGTGATATTTGTTAGTTGTAATTTTAATTTTTCGGTAGCCGCAGTTCCTGAGTATACAACATTTTCATCTGACTTGGAGCGTGATAAAATTAGCTCATGTTTAGAATTTAATAGAATTTTATTAAAGTCTTCAGCAAACCCGAGAAGATTTTTTAAGGGCATACAGAAATTAAAATATCCGCTTTTTACTTCAAGTTCTTCATCAAAAAACCAGCCAGCATTTTTCAACATGTTGCTCTCATTCGTGTTCAGAGAAACATAATTCTTCATTGCAGTTGTTACACCCAAATGTCGGGTGCGATCAATTTCCATACCATTAAGCTCATAGCGAATCTCATCAAACAGATATGCAAGGAAATTATTTCTCAATTTACCATTTTTTGATAGTGTTCCATTTTCTAAAGTGACAAATCCTTCGATATAAATATAACTCTCACTGGGCAAAACATAGAGATCTTGGTTTTGAATTGAAATTCTAATTTCATCGTTGTTTTTAAATGATTGTAGATATGGTGAATAGCTGTGATAATCTTTTTTAATAATACTTTCATCGTACATCGGTTTTTGTGAGACATTTAATATACAACTCATTATTTATGTTTTAATACAAGCCCCAGCGATTTTAAAAATTTTTTGTTGATCGTTGTTAATGTCCTGCCTTTATTTGTTGATTGAGGATCCTTTAATCTTGATTGTTCAACCGTCAATGTAGGAATGATTAAAGATTCATGGGTGAGTGTGTTTTTATTGTAAATAATCATATTAGTCGAGAGGTTTTAAATGAAGTCTTAGAGTTATTGTTTCTCCACAAAAATTAATTAATTTTCCGCTTTGATCGACAACCTTAACTATAAGCGAACTTATCCGTTTGGTGTTTACTGGTAGATAGATGACATTTCTCGGAATTTCGTCTATTTTATATCCAGAACTAACATTCAATGCAAACATATGAATTATATGCGCTGGTTCATTGTTAATATATGAACCAACTACAATGTTGCATTCAAGGTGTATTGCAGATATATTCGTTATATTCAAAGGTAAGTCTGATGCATGCGATTTTCCTGCTTTCAATTCAATGTTACTGAAGCCTAGAATTGAACCAATTGTACGTCCTTTATTAAAGTATATTATATCTTTGCTGGATTCTACAACTGCTTGAAGTGTGTTGCGATTTGCAAATATATTTAGGGTTTCAGCTGGTTCTAACTTAATATATTCCTCTTTAATATAAGCAGCAATATCATCGAGTTCATATGAACCAACTGGAATTTCAATGATTTGAGCACCTATGTGAAACAAATTGTTGTTGACATCAACGTTGGGTATAGAGTTATAGCTGTGGAAATCAATGAGACCACACACATAGTTTCTGTCCAATTCTATTGGTGGAAAGTAGTCGGCCGTAAGAACTGACTCGTTCCCGCTCAGAGTAAGTGTTATAGACATCTCGAATGTTAATAAAGAAATGAAATTAAAAACATGAAGAATGGGGTTTTATTTACAAAATTTATTTATATATTTACTAAATATTACACAATACAAATACATATAAAAGATAAAAAATACTAGGTTATTTTTAAAGTATAGTATTATTGTTAATCCAAGAGTTGTGGTCCTTCGAAAATCCCAACCATTTAACAAGACATCTGCTTCCTTTGGTTTTGAGAATTTTTTCAACGAGGTATGTATTGGGATATCTGGTCTTCTGTAATTCACTTTCATAGAATCCGCCTTTAACGGAATTGCCTTGATAATCATCCAAAATATATGTTGTCGGATTCGTGATTTGTATAGTCTTTATTTTGAAAATTTCTGTTGTCCAGTTCGGTGTATAGCCTTTCTCAAAAATGTGCTTATATTTACTGATTCTCACAAAGTCACCCTTGCGGAATTTGGGTTTATTGAAAATTTTTAGGTTATTATATGCAGTATTTAATAGAGAGGTTTCATTGGAAGCGTTGACATCCTCAGGAGCCATTCTAATAGTTCTATGTATTTTAGCATTATATTTATCAACTAAATTTTTATAATTATCAATCCATCGATATGATCCATGGTAACTGAATTCCTTCCACATCATTCCTTTAAGGGTTCTGTTGAAACGTTCAACGATTGAAGCTTTCAATATACTATATGATGAGTAATGATTGATGTGATATTGCGCCATCAAATTTTTAAATTGATTGTTGAAGAACTCTTTACCATCATCGGTTTGTAAATGTTTGGGTATTCGTCCAAATTTTAATATTTTATCCATAGTTTTAGTAACATCAGCAGAGTTTTTAGTTTTTAGTGCTATAGCCCAAGCATATTTTGAAAATGTATCGACTACGGTAAGAAGAAAACGATAGCCATCATTATAAGTGGAATAATTGCCCATTTCCACTAAATCTGCCTGCCAGAGATCATCTATTCCCTTGGTTATTACTCGCCTTCGCTTAAAATTCTTACGAGCTTGCTTGTGAAGCTCTTCCACTAAACCTCTCTTTATCGACATTGGTTTTTTTTTTTTTTTTCTTTTTCCTCTTTTCTAAATTTTAGGTTTCTTTTTTAATTCCTCTATGTATCTGCGTGTATTTTGAGTTATTGCGAAGATATGATTTATGTCTTTGAAAATTTGTTCCTTTAGTACTGTGTATTCCTCTCGTATATGATTAATTTCTTTGTAAATATTGTCTTTTAGCAATGCGTTTTCCTCTCGTAGTCTTATGTTATTCTGGTCAATATTTCTGTGGATGGATTCCTTTATCAGTGTGGTCTCGTCTTGAATTTTCGAGGTAATTTGATTCAGACTTTCAGCGACAAATGCTTTATTCTGATCAATATTTTTGCGAATGTGTTCCTTTAGCAAGGTGTTCTCATCTTGAATTTTTGTGTAGATTAATGTGTTCCCATCTTGAATTTTTGTGTAGATCAATGTGTTCTCTTCTTGAATTTTCGAGGCAATCTGATTTAGACCATCAACAACAAATGCTTTATTTTGATCAATATTTTTGCGAATGTGTTCCTTTAGCAAGGTGCTCTCATCTTGAATTTTTGTGTAGATCGATGTGTTCTCTTCTTGAATTTTCGAGGTTATCTGATTTAGACTTTCAATTAGACTTTCAACAACAAATGCTTTTGTAGTGGCATCACATTCCTCTTTAGGTTCTCCAACATTTTTTAAACGCTTTTTGTGGACGTTTATATTTCTGTCGTAGTCCACATTGAGGCCTAAAACATTTAGAATATTACTTTTTAAGTTTATTTGGTGTTCGCCTTGTTGAGAATAATGACCAAACTTGTCAACGCTCATTTTAAGATTATTATTATTTTTGTTAATGTATATAAGATTTATACAATTATATCTGCTTCCCTGAGTTCTTCAAGTATTGAGACAATTTCATTATTATGATTGTTGTGACCAGCAGATTTAGATGATACTAATAATTTTAACCTATCTACCAACTCATTTGGATCATCCCAATATATATAATTTGGCTTGTGCTTATTAACACTCATTAAACCGCTTCCTTTGTGTGATGATGATGAAGATTTATTCTCATTGAATAACTTTTTTATTATTTTGTATTTGGATGCTTTAGTCCCCATGGTTTGCTCAGTTGAGCTATAATTGCGTTTATGAGCATTTGTAGTATGTACAATTTGTTTGTACATTTGTAGATCTGCATTGTCATAATTTTTAGGTTTCTTATGGAATAATAGTTCAGATAATCCTGATGTTAAGTTCCAATTATGATTAGAAATAGATATTTTGTTGCCATCTACTTCAAATGTTTTATTACCAATTCTCCATTTACCATCTGAACCTCTATGTGGTCCATATAGAGTATCTAACTGATTCTGCTTTTCCAATTCATAAAAATGTGATATATTACTAGACGATTTACTAGCATCTGCTGTTGAATCCATTTGCGAGAAAAAGGGATCTTCATCATCATCATCATTCTCATCATCATCATCATTACTCTCAGTAATGGTGTTTGCAGTCTCGTCTTTGAATAGTTTTTCATTTCTTACTTTAAATGGTGTACTAGTTTTTAGAAAGAGTTGTTTGTTATTGGTTGTGATATTGCTTTTGTTGATCTTATCATTTGATTTAGATTGTTTGACTATTTCTTTTAGAGGTTTTGTGATGGGGCTAAATGTTTCTTCCAGTCTTTTCTCCATATCAGCTTCATCTAATTTTAAACTATTAAATTTTTTCTTTAATACATTTCTAGTCTTTATGATGTCCTTAAGTACTTTTTCATCCATTGCGCTCTCCTGTTAATTCTTAATGTATCAGGTTGATCAGCTTTTGAACTGCTTTTTGATGAGGTCGAACTGCTTCTGATCAGCTTTTGAACAGCTTTGAACAGGTTCTGATCAGCTTTTGAACAGGTTTGAACTGCTTTTGAACAGCTTTGAACAGCTATTGAACAGCTTTTGATGATGTTGATTGGATCTATGATGATGTTGATTGGATCTATGATGAGGTTGAAGTCATATAAAGTACTAATAGATAATAGAAGGATGCATGTGGTTTTATAGTTCTAGTTTATAGTAGAATATAATTATCAAATCCCTTTCTATAACGCCCGCCATCAATTGGATCGTCTTTACTTATAACCAAAAATCCATATTTATCTTTCCAACATTCTCTGCATATATTTGAAAACTTCTCAAATGACATATCTGTACCCACATGGTCACCGTAAATATGTTTCATATTCATTTCGTCTTGTTTGAACATAATTATTAAATTTGCATTATCACGTATCAGATGTTTGGGTATTCGTGTATATGTTTGACATAAGTAAAAACTATCAATATTTTTATGTCGACCCATACAAAAGTATGCTCGAATATTATTTTGTTTTTCACATGCGACATCATCGAATATCATAATAGAGTTGGTTTTAGCGTCATTTGGTTCTAAAACTTCTTCATTCTCAGAAAACGTATAGAAGCCCATGTTTTTTATCGGATCTAATAATTTCTTCAAGTATTCATACTTTGGCTGATATAATGACTTTGAGTACAAATATACATTCGCAAACTTTAGTCCATTCGGACTCTCTATTAAACTCAGCATGACATTGGTCTTTCCACAATTTGAAGGTCCAACAAGTAGTCCTCGTATAGAATTCGGTAGCAATGAACTGTGCCTTACATGGGATGATTTATTAGTCGACAAATCTAAATTTTTAACAATGATATTCTTGTCTTGTTTAACGAAACGCATTTTAACAATTGATATATAAGCGGAAGCATCAGCCCTTTATATTCATTTCTATCGCAACTATTTAATGGAAAAGATATAAAATGGTTGTATTTTATAAAAAAAGTTTTAGTCGAAAGCCCTCTGCAGTTGGAAAAGGTTTAATAAATACTTTAATAGATGCACTACCAATTGAAGTTCATTTACCTGGGTATCAATTCTGTGGTCCCGGAACTAAATTAGAAAAACGTTTAGCAAGAGGCGATAAAGGCATTAATTCATTAGATGCTGCGTGCAGAGAGCACGATATTGCTTATTCTCAAACTAAGGATCTAAATAAAAGACACATTGCTGATAAAATATTGGAAGAAAACGCTTGGGAAAGCGCAAAATCCAAAGACAAAGGTTTTTCAGAGAGAAAAAACGCCTGGTTAGTTGCGAGTGCTATGAAAGCTAAGACTAAATTAGGTATGGGGAACACACTCAGGAATATTAAGAAAGTAAAGAAAACAATTAAACGAAAATGTACGAAAAAATTGTTCACTAATGCTATAAAAAACGCTATGAGGACTATTAATCAACAAAAACCAGACGATATTCGCAGCGCTATTAAAATTGCACGAAAAGTAGTAAACAAATCCTTCAGAAAAAAGAAAGCATTAATTGAGATACCTCGTATTATACCCTTACCGAAAAGAGGAGGGTTTCTACCACTGGTGCCAGTCTTGACTGCACTTGGAGCTCTTGGAGGTTTAGCATCTGGAGGATCTGCAATCTTTAAAGCTATTAATGCTGCAAAAGTTGGTAGAGAATTACTGAATGAAACAAGTCGCCATAATAAAGTGATGGAGGAAATACCTGTAGGCAAAGGTTTATATCTGAAGCCATACAAGAAGGGATTAGGTTTATATTATAGCCCGCAATCAAAAAACCTTTAAGGAAGCTACCCAGAAGACCGCTCACAGACATGGACTTGATGGATCATGCAAAACAATTGCCACATTTTAGAGGCGTTTTCATGAGAGATAGTCTACCGAAACGTGTACGTCAGACAGAATGTGGAATTATCAATCTGGATATTTCGAGCGGTCCAGGTACTCACTGGGTAGCGTATTATAAGAACGGGAAAATTAAGGAATATTTTGATAGCTTCGGAAATTTACAGCCACCACAAGAAATTATAAAGTATATGGGAGAGAACATACGCTACAACTATATTCAACATCAAAATTACAATACATATAATTGTGGTCATTTATGTCTAGAATTCCTATATAATATCACTAAAAATACTCAATAAAGATTGTTTTATTATATTTGAGCAGAAAATCAAATTGAGTTTTATTTATTTTGAGGCAGAATTTACGAGAACTAAATACTGTACGAAGGGCTGTTTCACTCCTTTCAATCTCACATGAGTTGTTTTTTCACTGTTTATCTCGCTTCTCCATACACATAACATTTTGGTGGTGTGTGTTGTTTGTTTCTCACCCAATTTCAGTTCTGTTTCCATTGTTTTTCTACTCAAATTAAAAATGTATAAATAATACGTTCCTTGCCTCTAACAATTTAGTCGTTGTAGATGTAACAAAACAGAATGTCAGCAATGCAGAAGTCATCATATTCCTTTGCCGCCTTGGAAGAATTCAACGAGAGGAACTATACATTGAAGACAGTGTTGACTATTAAAAACATGGAGCCGAATAGAAGCTACGGCATAAAAACTGTTCGCAAAACCAAAACCAAATATGGCGAGCGGATTCTAATGGAAGTGGACGACAGCATCGTTTTTCTGCCGCCAAGATTCAACAACCTCAGCGACGAGACTATAAGAGAATTCTCCAACGGATCCTACTATTTGACGAAACTAATGACGACAAATGAGGATCATTTTCGTCTGGAGGTGATGGTGGACTTTCCGGAAACCAACATGTATCTTTAAGATCTAACAAAAAAAAAAGAAAATGTATAAATAAATATATATATATATATAATAAATAAATAGTTCATAAATTTTAAATAAATTTGTTTTTATTTGGACAAAAAAAATTTTATATTTGATTTAGATTTTATTTAATCTATAATACAATAGCATTAATTTATTTATTCTTAAAATAACACGTTCCACCATGTAGCATGCACAAGTGTCTGGTCCATCGAAACATTCGTTTGAAGCCCAACAACAAGATTTATAATGATGTCCATGATTTGATTGTATTATAATTTCATGCTCGCAACGGCTTAGTTTGATGTAGCATTTCAGAATTTCATCATAATGCTCATCCAACAATGATTCCTTTTGTTTGATTAGAAATTCGTGAACTTGCTTCAAAAATATGGAAATATTTACTTTGTCCATGTCTACTCATCAACAATCCAATCTATATTGATAGAACATTTTTTATTCTTATAGCGTATAAAAAGTATTTTCTAACAGCTTTCCCTCGAAAATTAAACCATATTGAGTTTACGAAGAATAGAATGCATGTACGATCATGTTCAAAATTTCATGCATAGACAACCATGTGGACGAGAAACACGTGCACGCCTTGAATATATTTTTCCCACGGAAAAGGGTCTCAAGAGTGTGATAAGTACACCTTTGTTGAAGCGGTACAACAATTAAACACTTTCACACACACACACACACACACACACAGTAGGAGGCCGGCGTACCCAAATTGTCACGCGTCTATGAATTAACAACCACAACACACACAGCAAGGAAAACTACAATAATGAGATTGACACATGGTGCGAACTGCGTTCGTTTCCTTAGCTGATAAGATATGCACATGGTTCGACTGCGTTCGTTTCCTTAGCTGATAAGATATGCACATGGTACGACTGCGTTCTTTCCATGTTTGTTTAGGTAGTTCGGAAAGGATCTCAAGAGTGCACATGTGGTTGCTGCGATACAACTAACGCACACACAGTAGGTTGTCACCGTACCCAAAACGATTACATTGCATAGTGCAAGTACTGATATAAAAAGGTCGACTTTGAGTTGATATGATATCAAAACAATTGAAAAACTGATCCTGCCTAAACAAACATGCATAGTGCAAGTGTTGATAAAAAGATTGGTTTTGGGTGGAATACAGTCCGTCCGTCTGTCTGTCTGCCCGTATTCATCTGCTTGTCCGTGCGTATGTCTGTTCGTATGTCCGTCCGTCTGTCTTGTTATGTAAATTTTTTTTGCCACGCCCCTTGCCACGCCCACTTTAATCACGCCCACGTTCCACGCCCTTTGCCACGCCCAATGGCCACGCCCACTTTAGGCGCGCCCACTGTTGCACCGCCCCTTTGCCACGCCCCGCTTTGGCACGCCCACTTTTGACACGCCCTTTTGCCACGCCCGCTTTGGCACGCCCACTTTTGACACGCCCACTTTTGACACGCCCACTTTTGGCACGCCCCCTTTTGCCACGCCCTTTTTGCCGCGCCCACTTTTGACACGCCCACTTTTGACACGCCCACTTTTGCCACGCCCATTGTCACGCCCATTGCCACGCCCATTGCCACGCCCCTTAACACGCCCTTTTTGACACGCCCACTTTTGCCACGCCCACTTTTGACACGCCCACTTTTGACACGCCCACTTTTGACACGCCCACTTTTGCCACGCCCATTGCCACGCCCATTGCCACGCCCACTTTTGACACGCCCACTTTTGACACGCCCACTTTTGACACGCCCACTTTTGCCACGCCCATTGTCACGCCCCCTTTTGCCACGCCCCCTAATACGCCCTTTTTTTGCCACGCCCACTTTCCTCCCTCCCCTCCCTCCTCCCACTATCGCCATCTCGCTCACTCTCACATATTCATATAGCTGTCTCACTCTAACACATAGCAGCACATAGCACCATGGTGCTCGGTTGTGCCAGAACCCCCTTATTACTACTACTTACATCAATTTGTTTCAGATTGCTCCAGAGCTTTTTTGTCGGCAAGGACGCATCTAGCCATCGCATCATCTCACCTGTAAAAAACTGATTTTGCACGTCTTACTGCGGCTGTGGCTAGATTTCTCGCTTTCTTGTAATTTAGAAAGTTTATAATTGAAGTATTCTTTTTCCATATACGATGCATTCTGTATTTTTCTATAAGTGCACGCTTAACAGAATTAGTGATCCAGGGAACTTCACTGTTTCTCATTTGTACTTTTTGGAGAGGTACATGCCGGTCGAGAATGGCTAACACAGTACTAGTAAAGAAATTTAATTTGTCATCTACAGAGATAGAGTGCCAGCACATCGACCAGTCAATATAGGACAGGTCACGAATTTAATTATGTTTAATAGATTTATAGTCACGAAAAACAAAATGGTCAGGATCAACAGTTGGCGACAATTTAAGATTAATAGTACAGAAAATAAGATCGTGGTCAGATATGAACGTGGTTTGGTTACAGAACAAAACAAGATTTAGGTCAGACACAGCAAATATGTCAGCATTGGCCTAGCATTGGTTGCATAACGAGTAGGCACACATGAGTGTTCAGGTTACCAAGGAAGTTGTTAGTAGTAGGATCGGGAGACAGGATATTTATGTTAAAATCACCACATATATAATAATCTATACTATATAATAATCGTAATCGACAAGAGACTCTTGAAGATTACTGAAAAAGCGATCAAGACAGTTGTTACGGTTGGGATTGTACACACCAGCGACAAGGATTTTGTAATTGGAGTTGCATATTCTAATATTCAAGAATTCGACATTAGATCCATTCGACTTGGCAACTACATCAACATTGAGATAACATTTATAGAAAATAGCAACTCCACCACCTCTTCTGTCCGGTCTGTCATTACGTATTCTATAACCCCTGAGGTTAAGACAAGCATCTTCAAGATCTGGATGAAGCCATGTTTCTGTAACACACACCAAGTCCACATCCGTATTTTCAAAGGTGTATCTAACTAAATCAAATTTCTCATCTGATAGGCTTCTTGCATTAAAGCAAGCTATCTTGTAACCTGAGTTCATGCCATCAAAAATGTCAACTATGGCTTTTTTGCTTACGCCAGCGTTCGACTCGAGATTACTGAAAATCATCAGCGACGACATAACATTCAGTGCACCAGACAACATAAAGCTGAGAGTGGTAGAGAATAGAGGAGCAAGTAGAAAATAGTGCCAAGATGTAGAATGTAGAGTTAGATATTGCAAGAGTAGGTGAGTCCAAAAAACTACATATATCAGTAGTGGTTATATGGCGGTTCAAGAACAAAGGAACCGTGGGAGCGGCTGGGAGCGCAAACTTTTGATAGTGACTGTACATTTTGTACTGTACATTTAGGCTTGTGTCTTTGCTAAAAGTATAGTTTTAGGGGCGTTTTAATGTGGTTTTCTCAAACTTTTGATATTGATTATACATTTTTACTGTACATTTAGGATTGTGTCTTTGCTGAAAGTATAGTTTTAGGGGTTTTTAAAATAATTATTGCATTTTTAGCCATTTAGGATTGTGTCTTTGCTAAAAATATGGTTTTAGAGTGTTTTCTCGGGTAATTTTTTGTCTTTTAGCCGATAGGTTTGTAACTATGCAATCGTCCACCAGATGGCCAACGTGAATAAGTGCTTTGGAATGTTCATTTAGGCTTGTGTCTGTGATATAGACTTAGGAATGCCGATCGTTTAGTATTCCGAAGTAGATGGCGTTAGTGGGGAGTTTTTAGTGTAGCATACTTTTTTAGTCTTTTTTTCCTAATTTCTCGGTGTTGGTTATGAATTTGTGATTTTGTCTTTGGTGGGAATAAATAGGGAAGCAAAAAGCGTAGCATACTTTTTAGTCGTTTTATATGACGTGTGTTTGGTATATCGGTAAAGTGCTAAGCTATTGTAGAAGTCAGATGTTTTGCTATGTGGTTGTTGTTGTTGTTATTTATTTTAGGGGATGATTCACTTCGGCACTTTGATCGCCAGCTGAAACAATCTGGCTCCGAAGTTCTGTGGAATTTCAATTAAACAAAGTCGTAAATTAAGGTTCGGTTGACATTTCAAGGGATAATCTTTTTTTATCAGCACTTGCACTATGAAGCGTGATTGTTTGGGTACACAGTAGTAATTTCGGTGCTTTGATCGCCCGCTGTGGGATAGTAGAAAGATCAAGTGTTATGTATGTAGGTATATTATTATAATTTATTATTATAATTTATAACATATATTTTATATTTGTATTTATTTATTTATTTATTTATTTATATATTTATATATATTTATATATTTATTTATTTATTTATAATATTTTTTTCTTTTGAATTTTTTAATTTTAGACTCTAATATCCACACACACGCACACATGTTATTTATTTTAGGGGATGATTGACTTCGATACTTTGATCGTAGCAACCCAAATCAACCTTTTTCAGCAATTGCACTATGTAGCGTGATTATGTTGGGATACAAAGTAGTAATTTCGGTGCTTTGATCACCTGGTGTGTGATAGTAGGGAAACATGCACGTGTTTGCGGTTGACCTTTTAAGGGATAATCTACAGGCGGTTGGATGGAATAGTCGAAGCTGTTGTTGTAGGAGTTTTCCTTGCTGTGTTGTGATTATTAATTCATAACAACGTCAATCAGCCTTTTTTTGAATTTTAGTATTTTTATATGTTAGGCTATTGTAGAAGTAAGAAGTTTTTGCTATATGTTTGCTGTTGTTGTTATTTATTTTTCTTGGTTATTTTCTGGTATTTTTCTTTCCAAATTTTATGTATGTATGTATGTTATTAATATTTAAATTTTTATATTATTTATTTATTTATATTATTATATTATTTAATTTTATTTATATTTATTTATTTATTTTATATATTTATTTATTTATTTATAATTAGAATTACGAGTATAATATATTTTTTCGGTTGGATTTGGTTTTTTCATTTTAGAGTCTATTATCTACACATTCATAAACACAGAAGCTATACAGACAGACATACAGATAGTTATACAGACTAACAAACGAACAGACTGACAGAGGTAAAGGACAGGCAGACATACACAAATATAGACCGAAAGGTTTTCGTTGAAATTTGATCTTGTCGTTTTAGGAGTTTGGCTTATGTTGTTGTTGTATACGATTTACTCTTGCTATGTTGTTATTGTTCTTTTTAGAAATATATGTAGTCGCGTGTCGCTGATACTCAATACTTGTATAGCTTGTTATAGGATAAGATTCGATGTCCGTTCGAATTATTCATGAATGGAGTGGCGAGTCGATAGAGTTAATATAACAAATTTAGGGATTTCTTTCTATGCACATGAAGTAATATTTTGGCAAAATGTACAATGTTTATGTTGTCGCGTTGGGAATATGCTTAGCGTATGTTGTACTTGTTGAAATTTAATCTTGAGGACATTGATGGAATATATTTTATTGCTTTTTTTTTTTTTTGTTATTACTAAATGAATTATGAACTTTTCAAGTGAACTTTGGTTGGTAGCCTCATAGGTTATTACTAATATGGGTTATTTAATTTTTTTATGGTTAGATAATCTACCGACACACTTATGGAGCAGTTTTCTGTATGAGTTTTGCTTATGTTGTTCGTGTTATAGACGATTAATTCTTGTGGTGTTGTTGTTTTTATTTTTAGGAATAGAGAATGCTGTCGATATTGAAGTAGTGTAGTAGACATAGTGTCGATATGTTCTTATAGTATTCTTATTTTACTTCTTCATTTCTTTGTTGTAGAATAATTATTTGATGACATGATTTTTTTTTTTGCTGTAATTTGTTCTTGTAATATATTTTCGAACTTCAGTATTTTAAATAATATTTCTTTAACGCTAACTATTATTGATTTTAGGTGTAGGAGATTTGTTTGATAAGGTTTAGCTAGTTAATGAGCGATGAGTATGTGAATATGTGTTTGAAAAGAGAGATATTGAGAGACGCATGATATTGATATTGAAGTGTAGACTTGCTTCTGATTCTTTTCCTTTTTTCCGCGTGTAGCCAAATCATAAGGTAGTCATATAATGTATAAGCTAATAATCAAAACGTTATTTACATATTCAACCTAACCGAAAGAGTTAAGCACTCTTCAACTTATCACATCTAACTCTAAATTTGAAAGAAAAGACGGACAAACAGACGGACAGACTGACAGAGGTAAAGGACAGACGGGTAGTGTAGATGTAGCGACAGAGGCGGATTCAGATGGCTGGTAGTATTTCTACACTTTCTGCGGCACTTGTTGTCATTGATAGCAAATACTATTATTCACTTATAATGTTTATTGCTTGTCGTAATTTTCAGATCTTTAATACAAGTATAGGTAGAATTTGAACATACAACTAGAATAAGTTAATATACACGTATCATGTTATTGTTGACATTTTTAAGGCTAATCTAGCAATAGGCTAATCTAGCAATAGGCTAATGAAGCAGTAGAAGCGCTTTGTAGGAGTTTTGCTTTGTTGTTCTTGTAGGAGTTTGGTTTATGTTTTTGTAGTAGTAGACGATTTACTCTTGCTGTATTTTTGCTGTTTTTATTTTAAGGAATAGCGACGCATGCTGTTAATATTTAAGTAGTGATCTGAGTGGCTTAAACAGACAAACCTAGGATGCTGTTCTTCTTCCTCTTTTTTATTCGTTATATAGGTTCTGTTAAGTATTTGATGTGCGTGTGATTTTTTTTATCGGTTTTTATATTTTGTTTATACTGAGAACAGACATATAGAAAATATTATGAGTAAATTTTAAACATGGTTATAGGTCGTCTAGTTAATCATGGGTGATATGGTGTCATGAATATATTATGACATGGGTTTTTTCTTTTAATTTGTTCGTCTAATTTTTTTTTTTTTTTTTTAATTGCAGTGTTTTAAATAATATTCCTTTAGCGCTGATTATTATTGCTTTTAGGAGTAAGAGATTTGTTTGATCCGGTTTAGATAGTTAATGAGCGATAGGTTTGTAAATATGTCATTGAGAAATTTTAGGAATAAATTTGTAATTAAATTTTGTCTAAATTATTAAATTTTAGGAATCAAAGCCTGTTGAGATTGAAGTACAGACATGAGAGGCTTGAGTTGGTAAAGCTAGGATGCCATTCTTACTCTTATTTTCTTTTTCCTCTTTTTTTCCTTGTTTTTTTTATTACTATTATTATTAGTTCTAATTTTTTTCTTTTCTTCTCCGTATAGCCGAACCATCAAAATAGTCATAACAAAATTTAGCTTAAAACATATGTTTGTCTAATACATATCTATATTATGAACAATGTTTAGTCTAAATGTTAACAACTTCTTATTTCAATATTAAATGCTAGGGATTTATGTACCTTAAATAATTTCTCGTGTAAAGAATACTTTTGAACCAACAAAATAGCTTGACTACAACTTTTTATGTTTTGGAATGGACAATAAGAATTTTCTTTGTACGATAAAATCTGGCTATTAGTTAGGAATATTATATACTATATAGTCTATAAATAACCGAAAACGCTATTTATATATTCGACCCTAAATACCCTACTCTCTTAAATACCCTACAGCTTATGATGTCTAACTATAACTTTGAATGGAAAATGCTAAAAGTAGCGTCACAACATATTAAACTCTAAATTTAAGGGTAATCTATAATAATTAAGAAAAATAAAGGAAACATAATGATTTGTACATACACAGAAATAGTGAACTCATATATTTCTGCTAAATTTCATTCCAATGGCTTAATCAGTTATAATGCCATCATGATTCCAACAGATAGACGAACAAGGCTAAATCTCAATGAATAACATTTCCACAATAAAATTTTTCATATCATACTTTTTAGGACATCAATTTAAAATCATTAAAGACCATAGGCAATTAATCTGCAGTCTCAAATCCCAAATGCAAATTAATAAGACGGAGAATTGAACTAGACATTAACATGGAAATATAATGCAAACAGATATAAACACTAATTCTTACTATAATCAGTCGCCAGATAAAGGCTCGAAAATGATAATAGAAACAATCTTTAGAAACCAACAACAAGGGGCTTTGAGCTTAAGGAATTCAGACTCTAATCAATTCGAAAAATAAAACGAACAAAAATACATAGAAAACTCATAGAAACATCTACAATATCGGGCTAGTAATTTTATCAGCCCACTTGTTGATATCAATATATTCAGCTTATTGCAATTCCTAAATCAAAATTCACTTAAACATCGACACACTAGCAACATAACTCAACAAACTATTAGCGAGACAATTATATTCGTAAAACTCAAAATTATACTAACTCCTAATAGAGGCAAGAAATACATAGTATTCATACTTAAACAATCCACATATAATGGACCTACATGCCCACTACAATAACACAAATATTATTTTTAGCATAAAAATCTCCATAATATCCACACAATACATTCACTGCTACATTCATATCCACTTCCTATCAATAAAACAAAGAAAGTTATTACAATAACGCAGCTAGAATTAATACTAACTAAAAATTAAATACTTACTTTAGCTTCAGTAACAAAATATGTAACTGGAATATGAATATGTGTGTGATGCAAACAAATAAATAGGGATATCGGATTAAAACAAACCATTTAAAACAAAATAAAAGCATGGAAGATCAGACTGTAATCAATTAACAAAATAAATATAATACTATATAAATCTAAATTCAAATAAATATAAAAAAAAATATACTATATGGATAAATAAATATAATGAAAGTAATTATCTAATAGCATGTATAAGACACCGAATTCTATAAGAGAGCTCAATTGTTGAACCTTCTAATAACGGAAAGACTGAGTTTAGTATAGATAGTCCAAAATGGAGTAAAAATTATGAGTACTTGAAGTAGCTATTATATTGGATAAAAAACATTGGCTTCTGCAAAAAATTTTTGAAATTGTTTGAAAGAAAAGCCAACTAATCCGAAATAAATGATATTCGATGCAGTAGCTTGTGAAAAGCAAAACAATATTAGAGAGTACTTTTTTATTGGCCGACACAAATCTATTAATTATTTTTACTCATACCAACCATAAAAGCAAGCATGTGGTGTGCGATAATGCAAACATGATTATTATGTTTAAGCAAGATGAGATGAATATGAAGCGCATATACAATGATCATGTCGAAAAAGATATGACTAATGCAAAATTTTGTGAATATATGCGGATCAAAACATATGATTTTCCATGAGAATGTTGGAAGGAAAAATATGGGATTTCTTGTAATAACCAAAGCTGATCAACTGATAGGAAAGCAGTTCAAAAGCTGATCAACTGATAGGAAAGCAGTTCGAAAGCTGATCAACCTGATAAAAAGCTGTTCGAAAGCTGTTCAAAGCTGATCAACCTGATCAAAAAGCAGTTCAAAGCTGTTTAAAAGCTGATCAACCTCATCAAAAAGCTGTTCAAAAGCTGTTCGACCTCATCAAAAACAGTTCAAAAGCTGATCAACCTGATCAAAAGCTGTTCGAAAGCTGTTCAAAGCTGATCAAAAGCAGTTCAAAAGCTGATCAACCTGATCAAAAAGCAGTTCAAAGCTGTTCAAAAGCTGATCAACCTCATCAAAAAGCTGTTCAAAAGCTGTTCGACCTCATCAAAAACACTTCAAAAGCTGTTCAAAAGCTGTTCGACCTCATCAAAAGCTGTTCAAAAGCAGTTCAAAAAAACTGATCAACCTGATCAAAAGCTGATCATAAGCTGATCGAAACGTAATCAAGAGCTGATATACCTGATCCGATATATGTTATTACTATCGCTAAAATGGATGGGAAAATATTAAAAGATCTAATAAAAAGTAGACACAAATTAAAACAGAAATTAAGAATATAAAATTGGGAAAAGCAGATTTTGAGAATCAATTAGAAAAGACATTTAGCCCCATCATAAAACTTCTAAAAGAATTATTCAAACACTCTAATAAAAATTATAATAAGGAAAAGCATAACATTAAAAATAGTAAGATATCGCTAAAAGTATAAAACAAATACCCCAGTTAAAGCCAGAAAAGTAGATTTTTCAAACGAAACTCTTATCAATAGCAATGACGATGACGATAACTTAGTAAACAAATCAACCCACACAAATTATCCTCTGAACTCTATACTATAAGAGACGAAATCTTCTGAATCAATGCTCTATTCCGAGTTGGAACAACAGAATGAGAGTATACCAAATATGGATCATACAAAGGATTGGGTTTCAAATACGAATTGGAAGTAGTTTGAACTTTACACGTGGATTGCTTCAATTATTATTAGAAGCATCAAATTATAACAAAGCAGATGACATTACAAATTATTTCACATAAATACTAGTGCTCACAGTCATAATTTTAAGATAAATGAACATGTAACGGGACCTAAGGGTTTTCAAGTACATACAACAATATTATAAAGCCATTATTCAGGAAAAAATTACCGTTGACTAACTCATAAAACTCACTTTATTGTCATCACAATGATGTTATTAATTTTTCAAACTTAAATGCTGGTTATATGATAACATTTTGATATTTGCGATTGTTATATGTGGGATATTTTCCTTGAGCCGAACTCTAAGATCTACACACCTAACACATAAACACATACACGGTTGAATCTGATCAACCTGATCAACCAGATCAACCGATCAACCGATCAACCAGATCAACCGATCAACCTGATCAACCAGATCAACCGATCAACCAGATCAACCGATCAACCTGATCAACCAGATCAACCGATCAACCTGATCAACCAGATCAACCGATCAACCGATCAACCAGATCAACCGATCAACCTGATCAACCAGATCAACCGATCAACCAGATCAACCAGATCAACCGATCAACCAGATCAACCGATCAACCTGATCAACCAGATCAACCGATCAACCTGATCAACCAGATCAACCGATCAACCGATCAACCAGATCAACCGATCAACCTGATCAACCAGATCAACCTGATCAACCAGATCAATCAGATCAACCTGATCAACCAGATCAACCGATCAACCAGATCAACCGATCAACCGATCAACCTGATCAACCAGATCAACCGATCATCCTAATCAACCGATTAGTCAACCGTTCATCAGATCAATCGATCGATCGATTGATCGGTTGATCAGGTTGATCGGTTGATCTGGTTGATCGGTTGATCGGTTGATCTGGTTGATCAGGTTGATCGGTTGATCGGTTGATCTGGTTGATCAGGTTGATCTGGTTGATCAGGTTGATCGGTTGATCTGGTTGATCGGTTGATCGGTTGATCTGGTTGATCAGGTTGATCGGTTGATCTGGTTGATCAGGTTGATCGGTTGATCTGGTTGATCGGTTGATCTGGTTGATCTGGTTGATCGGTTGATCTGGTTGATCAGGTTGATCGGTTGATCTGGTTGATCGGTTGATCGGTTGATCTGGTTGATCAGGTTGATCGGTTGATCTGGTTGATCAGGTTGATCGGTTGATCTGGTTGATCGGTTGATCTGGTTGATCAGGTTGATCGGTTGATCTGGTTGATCGGTTGATCGGTTGATCTGGTTGATCAGGTTGATCAGATTCAACCGTGTATGTGTTTATGTGTTAGGTGTGTAGATCTTAGAGTTCGGCTCAAGGAAAATATCCCACATATAACAATCGCAAATATCAAAATGTTATCATATAACCAGCATTTAAGTTTGAAAAATTAATAACATCATTGTGATGACAATAAAGTGAGTTTTATGAGTTAGTCAACGGTAATTTTTTCCTGAATAATGGCTTTATAATATTGTTGTATGTACTTGAAAACCCTTAGGTCCCGTTACATGTTCATTTATCTTAAAATTATGACTGTGAGCACTAGTATTTATGTGAAATAATTTGTAATGTCATCTGCTTTGTTATAATTTGATGCTTCTAATAATAATTGAAGCAATCCACGTGTAAAGTTCAAACTACTTCCAATTCGTATTTGAAACCCAATCCTTTGTATGATCCATATTTGGTATACTCTCATTCTGTTGTTCCAACTCGGAATAGAGCATTGATTCAGAAGATTTCGTCTCTTATAGTATAGAGTTCAGAGGATAATTTGTGTGGGTTGATTTGTTTACTAAGTTATCGTCATCGTCATTGCTATTGATAAGAGTTTCGTTTGAAAAATCTACTTTTCTGGCTTTAACTGGGGTATTTGTTTTATACTTTTAGCGATATCTTACTATTTTTAATGTTATGCTTTTCCTTATTATAATTTTTATTAGAGTGTTTGAATAATTCTTTTAGAAGTTTTATGATGGGGCTAAATGTCTTTTCTAATTGATTCTCAAAATCTGCTTTTCCCAATTTTATATTCTTAATTTCTGTTTTAATTTGTGTCTACTTTTTATTAGATCTTTTAATATTTTCCCATCCATTTTAGCGATAGTAATAACATATATCGGATCAGGTATATCAGCTCTTGATTACGTTTCGATCAGCTTATGATCAGCTTTTGATCAGGTTGATCAGTTTTTTTTAACTGCTTTTGAACAGCTTTTGATGAGGTCGAACAGCTTTTGAAGTGTTTTTGATGAGGTCGAACAGCTTTTGAACAGCTTTTTGATGAGGTTGATCAGCTTTTGAACAGCTTTGAACTGCTTTTTGATCAGGTTGATCAGCTTTTGAACTGCTTTTGATCAGCTTTGAACAGCTTTCGAACAGCTTTTGATCAGGTTGATCAGCTTTTGAACTGTTTTTGATGAGGTCGAACAGCTTTTGAACAGCTTTTTGATGAGGTTGATCAGCTTTTAAACAGCTTTGAACTGCTTTTTGATCAGGTTGATCAGCTTTGAACAGCTTTCGAACAGCTTTTTATCAGGTTGATCAGCTTTCGAACTGCTTTCCTATCAGTTGATCAGCTTTTGAACTGCTTTCCTATCAGTTGATCAGCTTTGGTTATTACAAGAAATCCCATATTTTTCCTTCCAACATTCTCATGGAAAATCATATGTTTTGATCCGCATATATTCACAAAATTTTGCATTAGTCATATCTTTTTCGACATGATCATTGTATATGCGCTTCATATTCATCTCATCTTGCTTAAACATAATAATCATGTTTGCATTATCGCACACCACATGCTTGCTTTTATGGTTGGTATGAGTAAAAATAATTAATAGATTTGTGTCGGCCAATAAAAAAGTACTCTCTAATATTGTTTTGCTTTTCACAAGCTACTGCATCGAATATCATTTATTTCGGATTAGTTGGCTTTTCTTTCAAACAATTTCAAAAATTTTTTGCAGAAGCCAATGTTTTTTATCCAATATAATAGCTACTTCAAGTACTCATAATTTTTACTCCATTTTGGACTATCTATACTAAACTCAGTCTTTCCGTTATTAGAAGGTTCAACAATTGAGCTCTCTTATAGAATTCGGTGTCTTATACATGCTATTAGATAATTACTTTCATTATATTTATTTATCCATATAGTATATTTTTTTTTATATTTATTTGAATTTAGATTTATATAGTATTATATTTATTTTGTTAATTGATTACAGTCTGATCTTCCATGCTTTTATTTTGTTTTAAATGGTTTGTTTTAATCCGATATCCCTATTTATTTGTTTGCATCACACACATATTCATATTCCAGTTACATATTTTGTTACTGAAGCTAAAGTAAGTATTTAATTTTTAGTTAGTATTAATTCTAGCTGCGTTATTGTAATAACTTTCTTTGTTTTATTGATAGGAAGTGGATATGAATGTAGCAGTGAATGTATTGTGTGGATATTATGGAGATTTTTATGCTAAAAATAATATTTGTGTTATTGTAGTGGGCATGTAGGTCCATTATATGTGGATTGTTTAAGTATGAATACTATGTATTTCTTGCCTCTATTAGGAGTTAGTATAATTTTGAGTTTTACGAATATAATTGTCTCGCTAATAGTTTGTTGAGTTATGTTGCTAGTGTGTCGATGTTTAAGTGAATTTTGATTTAGGAATTGCAATAAGCTGAATATATTGATATCAACAAGTGGGCTGATAAAATTACTAGCCCGATATTGTAGATGTTTCTATGAGTTTTCTATGTATTTTTGTTCGTTTTATTTTTCGAATTGATTAGAGTCTGAATTCCTTAAGCTCAAAGCCCCTTGTTGTTGGTTTCTAAAGATTGTTTCTATTATCATTTTCGAGCCTTTATCTGGCGACTGATTATAGTAAGAATTAGTGTTTATATCTGTTTGCATTATATTTCCATGTTAATGTCTAGTTCAATTCTCCGTCTTATTAATTTGCATTTGGGATTTGAGACTGCAGATTAATTGCCTATGGTCTTTAATGATTTTAAATTGATGTCCTAAAAAGTATGATATGAAAAATTTTATTGTGGAAATGTTATTCATTGAGATTTAGCCTTGTTCGTCTATCTGTTGGAATCATGAAGGCATTATAACTGATTAAGCCATTGGAATGAAATTTAGCAGAAATATATGAGTTCACTATTTCTGTGTATGTACAAATCATTATGTTTCCTTTATTTTTCTTAATTATTATAGATTACCCTTAAATTTAGAGTTTAATATGTTGTGACGCTACTTTTAGCATTTTCCATTCAAAGTTATAGTTAGACATCATAAGCTGTAGGGTATTTAAGAGAGTAGGGTATTTAGGGTCGAATATATAAATAGCGTTTTCGGTTATTTATAGACTATATAGTATATAATATTCCTAACTAATAGCCAGATTTTATCGTACAAAGAAAATTCTTATTGTCCATTCCAAAACATAAAAAGTTGTAGTCAAGCTATTTTGTTGGTTCAAAAGTATTCTTTACACGAGAAATTATTTAAGGTACATAAATCCCTAGCATTTAATATTGAAATAAGAAGTTGTTAACATTTAGACTAAACATTGTTCATAATATAGATATGTATTAGACAAACATATGTTTTAAGCTAAATTTTGTTATGACTATTTTGATGGTTCGGCTATACGGAGAAGAAAAGAAAAAAATTAGAACTAATAATAATAGTAATAAAAAAAAACAAGGAAAAAAAGAGGAAAAAGAAAATAAGAGTAAGAATGGCATCCTAGCTTTACCAACTCAAGCCTCTCATGTCTGTACTTCAATCTCAACAGGCTTTGATTCCTAAAATTTAATAATTTAGACAAAATTTAATTACAAATTTATTCCTAAAATTTCTCAATGACATATTTACAAACCTATCGCTCATTAACTATCTAAACCGGATCAAACAAATCTCTTACTCCTAAAAGCAATAATAATCAGCGCTAAAGGAATATTATTTAAAACACTGCAATTAAAAAAAAAAAAAAAAAAATTAGACGAACAAATTAAAAGAAAAAACCCATGTCATAATATATTCATGACACCATATCACCCATGATTAACTAGACGACCTATAACCATGTTTAAAATTTACTCATAATATTTTCTATATGTCTGTTCTCAGTATAAACAAAATATAAAAACCGATAAAAAAAATCACACGCACATCAAATACTTAACAGAACCTATATAACGAATAAAAAAGAGGAAGAAGAACAGCATCCTAGGTTTGTCTGTTTAAGCCACTCAGATCACTACTTAAATATTAACAGCATGCGTCGCTATTCCTTAAAATAAAAACAGCAAAAATACAGCAAGAGTAAATCGTCTACTACTACAAAAACATAAACCAAACTCCTACAAGAACAACAAAGCAAAACTCCTACAAAGCGCTTCTACTGCTTCATTAGCCTATTGCTAGATTAGCCTATTGCTAGATTAGCCTTAAAAATGTCAACAATAACATGATACGTGTATATTAACTTATTCTAGTTGTATGTTCAAATTCTACCTATACTTGTATCATAAAGATCTGAAAATTACGACAAGCAATAAACATTATAAGTGAATAATAGTATTTGCTATCAATGACAACAAGTGCCGCAGAAAGTGTAGAAATACTACCAGCCATCTGAATCCGCCTCTGTCGCTACATCTACACTACCCGTCTGTCCTTTACCTCTGTCAGTCTGTCCGTCTGTTTGTCCGTCTTTTCTTTCAAATTTAGAGTTAGATGTGATAAGTTGAAGAGTGCTTAACTCTTTCGGTTAGGTTGAATATGTAAATAACGTTTTGATTATTAGCTTATACATTATATGACTACCTTATGATTTGGCTACACGCGGAAAAAAGGAAAAGAATCAGAAGCAAGTCTACACTTCAATATCAATATCATGCGTCTCTCAATATCTCTCTTTTCAAACACATATTCACATACTCATCGCTCATTAACTAGCTAAACCTTATCAAACAAATCTCCTACACCTAAAATCAATAATAGTTAGCGTTAAAGAAATATTATTTAAAATACTGAAGTTCGAAAATATATTACAAGAACAAATTACAGCAAAAAAAAAAATCATGTCATCAAATAATTATTCTACAACAAAGAAATGAAGAAGTAAAATAAGAATACTATAAGAACATATCGACACTATGTCTACTACACTACTTCAATATCGACAGCATTCTCTATTCCTAAAAATAAAAACAACAACACCACAAGAATTAATCGTCTATAACACGAACAACATAAGCAAAACTCATACAGAAAACTGCTCCATAAGTGTGTCGGTAGATTATCTAACCATAAAAAAATTAAATAACCCATATTAGTAATAACCTATGAGGCTACCAACCAAAGTTCACTTGAAAAGTTCATAATTCATTTAGTAATAACAAAAAAAAAAAAAAGCAATAAAATATATTCCATCAATGTCCTCAAGATTAAATTTCAACAAGTACAACATACGCTAAGCATATTCCCAACGCGACAACATAAACATTGTACATTTTGCCAAAATATTACTTCATGTGCATAGAAAGAAATCCCTAAATTTGTTATATTAACTCTATCGACTCGCCACTCCATTCATGAATAATTCGAACGGACATCGAATCTTATCCTATAACAAGCTATACAAGTATTGAGTATCAGCGACACGCGACTACATATATTTCTAAAAAGAACAATAACAACATAGCAAGAGTAAATCGTATACAACAACAACATAAGCCAAACTCCTAAAACGACAAGATCAAATTTCAACGAAAACCTTTCGGTCTATATTTGTGTATGTCTGCCTGTCCTTTACCTCTGTCAGTCTGTTCGTTTGTTAGTCTGTATAACTATCTGTATGTCTGTCTGTATAGCTTCTGTGTTTATGAATGTGTGGATAATAGACTCTAAAATGAAAAAACCAAATCCAACCGAAAAAATATATTATACTCGTAATTCTAATTATAAATAAATAAATAAATATATAAAATAAATAAATAAATATAAATAAAATTAAATAATATAATAATATAAATAAATAAATAATATAAAAATTTAAATATTAATAACATACATACATACATAAAATTTGGAAAGAAAAATACCAGAAAATAACCAAGAAAAATAAATAACAACAACAGCAAACATATAGCAAAAACTTCTTACTTCTACAATAGCCTAACATATAAAAATACTAAAATTCAAAAAAAGGCTGATTGACGTTGTTATGAATTAATAATCACAACACAGCAAGGAAAACTCCTACAACAACAGCTTCGACTATTCCATCCAACCGCCTGTAGATTATCCCTTAAAAGGTCAACCGCAAACACGTGCATGTTTCCCTACTATCACACACCAGGTGATCAAAGCACCGAAATTACTACTTTGTATCCCAACATAATCACGCTACATAGTGCAATTGCTGAAAAAGGTTGATTTGGGTTGCTACGATCAAAGTATCGAAGTCAATCATCCCCTAAAATAAATAACATGTGTGCGTGTGTGTGGATATTAGAGTCTAAAATTAAAAAATTCAAAAGAAAAAAATATTATAAATAAATAAATAAATATATAAATATATATAAATATATAAATAAATAAATAAATAAATAAATACAAATATAAAATATATGTTATAAATTATAATAATATACCTACATACATAACACTTGATCTTTCTACTATCCCACAGCGGGCGATCAAAGCACCGAAATTACTAATGTGTACCCAAACAATCACGCTTCATAGTGCAAGTGCTGATAAAAAAAGATTATCCCTTGAAATGTCAACCGAACCTTAATTTACGACTTTGTTTAATTGAAATTCCACAGAACTTCGGAGCCAGATTGTTTCAGCTGGCGATCAAAGTGCCGAAGTGAATCATCCCCTAAAATAAATAACAACAACAACAACCACATAGCAAAACATCTGACTTCTACAATAGCTTAGCACTTTACCGATATACCAAACACACGTCATATAAAACGACTAAAAAGTATGCTACGCTTTTTGCTTCCCTATTTATTCCCACCAAAGACAAAATCACAAATTCATAACCAACACCGAGAAATTAGGAAAAAAAGACTAAAAAAGTATGCTACACTAAAAACTCCCCACTAACGCCATCTACTTCGGAATACTAAACGATCGGCATTCCTAAGTCTATATCACAGACACAAGCCTAAATGAACATTCCAAAGCACTTATTCACGTTGGCCATCTGGTGGACGATTGCATAGTTACAAACCTATCGGCTAAAAGACAAAAAATTACCCGAGAAAACACTCTAAAACCATATTTTTAGCAAAGACACAATCCTAAATGGCTAAAAATGCAATAATTATTTTAAAAACCCCTAAAACTATACTTTCAGCAAAGACACAATCCTAAATGTACAGTAAAAATGTATAATCAATATCAAAAGTTTGAGAAAACCACATTAAAACGCCCCTAAAACTATACTTTTAGCAAAGACACAAGCCTAAATGTACAGTACAAAATGTACAGTCACTATCAAAAGTTTGCGCACCCAGCCGCTCCCACGGTTCCTTTGTTCTTGAACCGCCATATAACCACTACTTATATCTTAGAAAACTAAATATTTTAGTACAGATTATAAGAGCATAATACTTAATAGTAAAATAAGACACACATCGACTAGTAACGGATAACATAAATTTACGCATAATGTGAGTGCTCCTACACAACTGGTTCAAACTCCGATCGCATCAATATCCTCCATACACCTCACTCTTTGCAGCTGATCATCACGGTTTTTTTTTTACAAAGACAAATCCACGCCGTGAGAAGGCAGCAAACAGTTTATTTTTTCTTTTCAACTGTGTAGCATATTGCATTAGGACATGGTTTTGCTTTGTAAGGGATTCAAAAATTGCCACTTTTCCATTACAGTATATACCGATGTCGTTTAGCGATATCTGCCTTTTCTTATCTTTGCAAAAGTCTGCCACCGACTTCATTAATTTAGTGCGATCAGCTGGAGAGTGAAGTTTGAAGATTATGGGGGGGTGCAATATTGCTGTTGGTTGGAGCTCGAACACCGAAAGCATCACGAAGACCACTCGCATCCTTTTCATCCGCAACACTGACACATTTACACAGATTACTGTAGACTGACTGTAAGTTTTCATCTGCTGCGACTGGGACACCAGCAACTAGAAAATCAGTGGAGATTGCACCATTCCTAAGTTCCTCGTTCTCATTTTGCATCCGAGTTAATAAGTCATCCGCTTTACTGCATTTGCCTTCCAGGAGCTTTACGCGTTTAGCAATGTCATTAAAATTTGATCTGAGGTTACTGATCTCGGCAGCAACTTCACCAATTTTTTCCACTACTTTACTAATAGAGCTTCTCATAGTCTCTCTAAGTTCGTTCATTATCTCAATTTTTTTAGTGTCAACATTCTTCTCCAGTCGTAGCATACAATCTTTAATGGCGTTGGATTTGTCGCTGAAAGTCTAAATCAGATTACCTCGAAAATTCAAGACGAGAGCACATTGCTAAAGGAATCCATCCATCCAATGACCAGAATAACATAACATAACACGAGAGGAAAACGCATTGCTAAAAGACAATATTTACAAAGAAATCACAAGTATACGAGAGGAAAACGCATTGCTAAAAGACAATATCTACAAAGAAATCAATCACATACGAGAGGAATACACAGTACTAAATGGAAAATATTTTCAAAGACAAAGAACTATTGGTATTCAACAACATTATTATCTTGTTATTTTCCTTTATTAAAAACTCCAACTCCGTATTAAATGAACTCTTCGGTCGGAACTGTAGCAGTCCATCTTGCGATACGTTCTTCCAATTCTGTTTTCTCAGGAGTCTCTTGATATATGCCTGCCAAAGGATGCCACTAAAGTTTCCAATCATTGCTAAGTAGATAAGAAACAACTATTAATATAAAACTATTTTAATACTATCGAATTTGGTTCACGTTTCTATTACAATTAGCTATTATAAACAAAGAATTTCAATTTACTGAGTTTTACGGAAAATAACACTTCACACTCGCAGTGATTGTTTACACTGATTTGTTGACTTTATTATACAATGAATTAAACTTTTGCCACTCGTCGATCTTCATAACAAATTAATAACACTTCAAGCTTGCAGAGATTGTTTTACTTATCTGTTGATTTTATTATGCAATTAATTAAACTCCCTTACAAATGCAACCTTTGCATTTAGTTTACTTCTCCTTGTCTTGTGGTTTTAGTTATTTATTTTTTGGCACTGTTGATATTTCGCCTACCAAAACTTCCAGCAACTATACACGGATTGTTTGCATTGGCCTGCTTTCACCGATAACTGGTCTTCACACGAATATCACCTTGGTCAATAGTATAGTACACAGAACCGGACACAATCGAGGATTCTCCTCCAATATTTCCGACTTTGCAATAGCGACGTCAGTTGCTAGTTGAATTTCAATAGCGAAGTCGATGTGCTGCCTTAAAACTGTTCCCATACCACGAACACACTTTTATATAGGATTTATTTTAATATCTATTACTTTAATGCGCTTATTAATTGAATTTAATTCAATAAACAAAAATTATTGCCCGATTCCTCCAAAAACTTTCTGTAAATAAACGAAACGTCATTCAAAATGTCATAAAACCATGACGTCCTATGGTGAATAACACGTACACTATACGTGTAACAAATATTCATTTTATTTTGAAACATTTTTTGGCGGGAAAAGAGTTCCCCATCTCATTATCTCTGCCGAGCACGAAAACTCGGTCTAGCGTACACCGAGGACACCAAGCACACCTTTGTTGCTTAGTTTCAATATTCACAAAAGTATTGAAAAGTGGAATGGAGTGAACAAACAGAATTAACTGATAAATGTATCAATTATATTCCTCTGATTATCGTTCCAAAATATAACGCCTTTATAAATGTTAAACAGATTTCAATTAATTCAAAGCATTTGTTCTTCCATCGCATCGAAAACTACATATAAAATAATACGTTTTCTCCATGGTGTAGTAGACGGGTTGCTGTTGAAGGTGAGAAAAAATATATATTTGCGAAGAAAGCAAGTGTGAGTCAAGCACAAGCGTAACCACTCTTTTTGCGCGGACTCCGGTCACAAAAATTAGAGAAATTTCCCACCGAGTTTTGCTCGGTAGCATAACCACGGCCTAATCATTTCGTGGGCAAGGGATGGAGAGCGGTCACAAACATTCGCAAAGCCAGCATTGACACTGAAAAAGTCTGTATCTCCAGAACCTTTGTAGTGAATTCTGGTGTTCCGCAAGGTAGCCACTTAGGACCTTTGCTTTTTTCTTTATTCGTTAATGATGTATCTTATATCTTTCATTTTTGCAAGGTGTTATTGTATGCGGATGACATTAAGATCTTTGCCACTATTAAAGATCTAGTTGATTGTCATAAGATGCAGAGAGACATTTACGCGCTGATTGATTGGTGCAATGGGAATGCACTCAGATTAATTTCTCAAAATGCAGGCTGCTATCATTTACTCGTAAGCAGCTACTTATTTCATATAACTATGCTTATGACGAATGTAACTCTGTTAATAGAGTTAGCATTACTAAGGACCTTGATATTTTCTTTGACTCGAAACTACGATTTGATGCTCATAGGGAATATATAATTGCGAAAGCTAGCTCTCAGTTTGGTTTTTTTAAGCGTAATTCTGGTGAATTTCGTGATCCCCTCACTTTGAGGGCATTATTCACATGTATGGTCAGATCTATAATAGAGTACACTTGCATCATTTGGATGCCGACATCAAATAACGACATCTGCCGACTGGAGAGAATCCAGCGGCGATTCACGAAGTATGCGCTCCATAACTTCTACCACTCTGGCAATATTCCTAATTATAACCTTAGATGCCGTATCTTAAATTTGAGATCACTTGAAATGAGAAGGCAGATACATTCGGTACTGTTCGTCAAAGATATTTTGGATTGTCGTGTTGATTCTCCAGATCTTCTTGCGCTTATACCATTGTACGCTCCATCTAGGCCTCTTCGAGAAAAAAGTTTATTTCTTACACCTTATCACAGAACCTCTTATGGAAATCAGGAGCCGATCTGTAGATGTGTGTCACTATGTAATGTTTTAGCAAATGAGCTTGATTTTTCTTGTAACAGAGTAATGTTTAAATCACAATTATGTAGCCTTGTGGATTCATTAGCTAATACTTAATGTAATGTAATGTTTAAGTTTAGTTTAGTTTTAAGTCCTTAGTTTAAGCTGTACACCTGTAAGGGCTAAGCCCGGTAGGCGAAATTGAAATAAATAAAAAAAGGTGATGCTGTGTGACATTTCTTTGGTGACCCGTCAAAAATTGCGAGAGTTTCATTGGGAAGTTTTATTGCATCCTCAATATAGTTCAGACATAGTACCTTCAAACTACCACTTCTTCTGATCTCTGCAGAACTCTCTGAATGAAATGAAGCTGCTTTCAAAAGAAGCCCGTGAAAACCACTTGATTCAGTTTTTCAACAAGACGTACAGAAGTTCTTTACCGATGAAATCATGGCTCTACCCGAAAAATGACAAAATATTGTAGATAATAATAGAGCACATTTGATTTAAATAATTTAATTTTCAGACTATAAGAAAACGAGTTGATTTTTACTAAAAAGGTCACAAACTTTTTCCCAGGTCGAATATTGTGAAAAAGAATTCAAATGCCCAAGGACGTGCAATTTTCCGTTACAATTGGTACAGTCATTGTACGCAGCAGGGCACTGCCATACCGAAAAATCGCAAGAGTAGAATGAATCATGGTTTACACTAATAATAAAATGTTACTAAAAAATTATTAAATGTATGTTTTATTAGGACTCGCGTCAACCCCGTCTAGTCATTCGAACAACTACCCACTGGTAAAAAATTGAAAGTAATTTGAAAATCATCAATGAGTGCATGATGACGCTGTGTATAAATTCGAAGTACTTGAAATGTAAACGGGAAGTTATACGAAAATGTAAGTACTTACAACCTCCGCTTACAATGTAATGAAAAGCGAATGTAGAGGCAATATGCTCAGTTTTAAATTCGTGCCATCGTTTACAAGCTTCGGGAATTTTCGTGAACTGTTTGATATATTTAAGCAATTTACAATTTTTCAAAAACACAATATTCAAAGACTTTTTTGTCAAAAAAGTAAAAAAAAAGTTTTGTCAAAAAGCTTTCAAAAAGAATTTTCACTGAATATTCATATATTTATTCATATCATTAAATAGTTAAATTAAAGTTTTGTGTTAATCGAATTTTGATTTGGTAAGTAAAATATACATATATAGAAACATATCCATGGACGGATTCTCGAAGCGAAATTTGCGCAGGTTAGCTACCAAGGAATTTATTTCTTTGCAAAAAGAAACGGGAACCATTTCATCATGTCCGTCTGAAAACAATTTAGACAGTTTTTGTCCGAGCTTAAGTTTGAATTCAGAAAATATTAATATCCCAGTAATTTCGGGTTTATCAGAATCCTTAGATCCCGATTTATCAAATATATCTAACTCACGCCTCGAATCTAAGGGGTTTCTTGTTCAGGATATGCCCATTAAGGTGTCCATTCGCGCGTTCATATGCGACGCACCAGCGCGATCTTTTGTTTGTGGTATTATTGGCCATAATGCTTTAAATGGGTGTCCCAGATGTAATCAAATGGGAGTCCGCATTGACTGTGTTACAACATACAGTACACGCCTTGGTGAATTACGAACAGACGAGGATTTTTCAAATAGAAAATATCCATCCCATCACAAGAGCTATTTTAAAGAAAATAAATCTGCTCTGGAAAAAATAGGTATAAATATGATCTCTCAATTCCCATTAGATCCTATGCACTTGCTGGACCTGGGTGTCTGCAAGAAAATGTTGCAGTGTTTAGTTAATGGTGAAACATTGCATTGCCATCTAAGACGCGAGGAATTTCTAAACATTTCAGAAAAATTGGCATTCTTATCTCCATACATTCCGTCTGAATTTGGAAGAAAACCTCGTCGTCTTGAAGAGCTGTCTAGGTGGAAAGCAATAGAGTTTAGGCAGTTCATTTTATATACATCGATTGTAGTTTTGAAAAATATTTTAAATGATGACTACTATTACCATATATTACTTTTCCACTGTGCTTATCGTCTCCTACTTTCGACAAAATATTCTAATTATATTGATACAGCTGAGGAAATGCTAAAGTCTTTTGTAGAAAATTTTACGCTATTGTACCCCGTTACTAAATTAACGTATAATGTTCATAATATGTTGCATGTCGCGCAATGTGTTCGAGAAATCGGCCATATACAAGGTTTTTCTGCCTATAAATTTGAAAATTTTATGCAAATTATAAAACGTAAAGTAAAAAGTCCTAGTAACATATTGCAGCAATTACATAATCAATTTTCTGATCACACAACCTACGCGAAGGAAAAAAAAGGTTTAATACGAAAAAAGAATGGATTGGTAAAATATTATATTACAGACGATTACAAACTATCTAGAAATCGTCCAGACAATGTCAGTTTGCTATCTTCAGGAATTCCATTTTTAATTAATGATTTTAATGAACAAGACGGAAAATGTTTTGTGGTAGGAAGAGCATTTACAAATATACGAAATTTTTTTGACGCTCCCTTACAATCCTATAATGATTTAGGTATAGTGGTAGTTGATAAAAATATCGCGGATAAGTGTGAAACCTTTCCCGTTGAATGTATACATTTCAAATACGTTTGTCTTCCCTACGAAAGCGAATTTGTTTTAATTCCAATTATCCACGCAAACAACCTGTGAAATGCTTTGTCCGTTCGTTTATCTGTCCATAGTCACTGTTATAACCTGTACTTTTAGCTCATAAGGAAATGGAACAAAGAAAAATTGCAAGAACGTTTTTCGGAGGAGGCGAATTCGCTCCAAGCAGTACAAACCAAATCCTAGAGAAACTAGAAGTCATCGAAAAAAATCAAAAAAACATAATGGAATCGCAACGAAAAATTGGCGAAGAATTAGAGACAATTAAATGTACGTATAAATTTCTTATCAATACAACATCCACTAATTATTGTTTATATATAGCGGAGAATAGTGTGGTACATTCGAAAGTCCTATCAATTTTAAATCAAATGATTAAAAAAAATGTTGATGTTGGTAAAACCCCAGAGTTCCCAGCTTCTGTGGAGAATTTAGGGACTCTAAATTTTAACGTGTCTCAAGATATGGATAAATACGTAAGTTTATATTGTTATTTTGTTTACTAATTTATTATATTTGTGTTCAATAATTACATTTTTGATATAAAATTTACATTTAAATAAACAATACTTTTTTCTTTCTTTTTCTTTTCCTTTCTTTATTTCAGATCGCAATATTTAAAGGTATTTTCGTACACGGTGGATTATATCACAATTTTAGCCGAATTGTTTCTATGAGTATTATACTACAGTATAATTACGACGGAAAGGCTAATAAAAATGCGTTCAAAACGTTAGAAGCTTTAAATGCGGCAATTTTTGGTAAAAACAAAAATTTTTTAATACGTAAAATAATATGTACTCATCTTTATTTTACTTGCAGAATCGTTAAAAACAGATGGGTACACGTACAATGATTACGTGTCCGAAATAAGGAAATCATTTAAGAACTACAAAGGGAGATACTTCCGCAAGGAATGCCTCAAGAGGAAAAAACAATCACAATAAAATATAATTTACTATTATTAACTATTATTATTATTATCTATTAATAACTTATTAATCGTATTATAATTATTGTACTAATTATTATAATTAATTTTATTATAATGGATCGAACATTTTTGATACATTAAAATTACATAAAAAAACGAGAGTTTTTCAAATTTAGTTTGTATGCTTTTAGGCGCAATCAATTGTGAAACGTTAGATTCGCTTATCATGTCACGGTAAGGGAGAAGCGAATGTGTCCTAGGCCAGTTGTTTCAACTCGTTTGCTTTGCATTACACTGTAATGGGAAAACAAAGTACTTACGGGGCCTAGGACACTCTCGTGTAAATGTAAAATGGAAAATCAATCCAGAAGCGAATGAGTTTGCGCCACAAAATCATCAAGAAATCATCGATGATGTCATGATGATCTTTACCACTGGGTAAATGAACTTCCAGAACTGCTATTTTCTAAAAAATTCAATCACCATACTCTTTTTACTTTCTTTGAATAGGTTTACTCTTCTGCCTCCACCAACAGCTTTCCCTCACACCAAAACACCATGCAAAAGTATTTTTTAATCATCATTACGAAATAAAAAAAAAACATATTCAGGCAGGTTCCACATTTCACTTTCACAAAAAATTTACACGAAATCGATTTCAATTTCACATATGGTGTTCTACCTTACCTTTTTTAATTTTTGATATGAATGATATGAATTTTTGATTTGAACCTTTGATAGTTCTGCTCGCACCTGATGATACCGACTTGATGGAACATTTCCTCTATGTCGCCCCTCACTCCTATTGGAGCCTCGCGAAATTTCAATAGAATCGATATCAGAGGTTGGTTCAAGTCAGGTCCTGGCATTAAGGCGTTGTTTAGGGAAATGTTCTGCACCTTTGCTGCAGCATCGAATACAAGTCGCAACCCGGATTTGTTTGGGTTTTTTACGGCAAAATGTGGTAAATAAAATGTACTTGAAGAGTCTATTTCTGAGTGTTGTAGCTTTCTGGCATATCCTTTGTCCACATAATCTTGAATCTTTCGACAGTATTCTTTGAAGTAATCTTTGTCTTGTGCCATCGTGTTTTCTATAGTTTCAAGTTTTTTACGTGCGGATTGAAAGCTGTCCGGAAGTTGTACATGTTTATACCGCCATAGTGGTCCGGATTCATACCGTTCACCGTTCCATTTTGTTGTTGACTTTAGTAACGATAGTGCGTGTTTATCCCGTTTCGATAACGTAGGTTGTACATTAGGTTTAATTCCAAATGTTTCCACCTCAAAATAGTTTGCGGCAATTTCATACAACCTATCTGGTGCCGATGGTGCTGATTCTTTTCCTACACAACAAAGGGCTCGATACTTTTGTTTCTTTAGTTGATGGTTTACAGACCCGTATACTAACCAACCCAAGTGTCTTCGCATTATCATCCGTTTTCTTCAATTATAATCGGGGCTTCTAATGGAACCGTCAAGAAAGCGTGAGCTAAGCTAATGATTACGCATTGGTTGCGCATTTTTGTACTCCACAAGTGGAAGTTTTGACAAGTGTGCACTTTGTTCACTAGAAAATAGTTCACTCTTGGTGCATGATTGTATCGGCAGCCGCAAATTAGGTGTGGTATAAACATTTGACATTTCATATATAGTCGCGTTTTCATGTACACCACTTATCTTAATTGAAACACACTCAGATCTTTGTGTCATATTCTGGTTATTTAACCATTGTACATCTAAAACGCCATCTTTGCCACGTATGCCCAAATTTAGTGCAGTTTGTTGTTCGATCATGGAAACGTTGGCCCCATCATCAATAAATGCGTATGTTTCGATGGCACATTGCTCGTTGTACAACTTAACTGGCACAACTTGAAATAAAATGTTTCAGTGGGTTGTCTCTGCGAGACAACTTCTTGGTTGAGTTTGTGTCGCTGATGACATGGTTCCATTGGTTTCAGTGGTCTCAACTGTGTTTGTTTCACCATCTCGTTTCAAAGGTTCGGGTGACTTTATTATAGCGTGTAGCAAGCTGTTATGTGCCCGCTGGCAACCGTCTATGCCACAGTTTTTTCTTTGTGGACATTTGGTCACTTTGTGATTGCTCGTGAGACAACAAAAACATAATTTAAAATTCTTAATCTTTTTCCATCGATCTTGTATCGACATTCTTAAAAGGTTTTACACTCAGCTAGATTGTTGCAACCCATTTTGCATATTATACAAATCGTTCTTGTTACACTTGTATACGCAAACCGCTGTCTCTTAACTTTATTTAAACGATCAGTGAATGAATTACGCTGTGATGTGATTTCTTTGGTACTACCTGGTAAGGAATCCGATACCATATAAGCTAACCTCCTTAGGTCACCCCGCCAGTTGCTTAAATCTACGATTGAGGCCGTCTTTCCAGCACTCCAACACTTTTCCGCCCATTGCATTTGCCGGGAATGTGGCAGCTTGGCAACTAATTCGCTAAGCAAAGTTGGATTTGACAGGTGGTCAAATCCTCCGGCATTAACCAAGAATGTTGCCATATTTTGCACCTTATTGGCGAAATTTACTATCGCATCTAAATTTCCTTCTGTGAGTGCTGGTGTTGAACGGATCTTCTCAATTTGTATTATACTTTTATCAATAACTCCGGCCTGCCAAAGGTCTCGTCTAGTATATTAATTACGGCGTCTACATTATTCGAGCTGGAGAGTAATGATTCCACTATATCCCTGGCTCTGCCCTTTAAGGCGTCACGCAATCTCATAATGTTATGCAAACTTGAATACTCGAATTCTAGTGTGGTAGATTGAAATGCTTCGAAGAATGTTGGCCACTCTTCTGGCGCACCGGAGAAAATGGGTAATGGATATATTCTTTTTTCATGACTTGATATAGTACGAGTGCCAGCTTCGGCTGAACCTATTGGCCCCTCAAAACTATCGCATATGTCTGTACGTTGTACGATCGGAGGCTGTCTGTTCGCTTCAGATTGCTGGACGCTTGTGGATGGGACGGAATTGGTGCCACTTTGGCTGAGTGTCGTCAATGTTGTCGGGATGTATGTTTGTACAGGGTAGTTCGTTGGCTGATATGGAGACGGAAAGAGCTGTGACGTAGAGTACGGCACCTGGCTCCCATGTGGAGTTGATGTATTCAATAGTTGAGGGTGATGCAATATTGTTTGCATTGCCGTTCTATTCTGTGGCTGGTATTGCTGCGCAGTCGCTAGATGTAGTGGCTGTGGCATGTGTGAGGTTGCGTTTGTCGCGAACTGGTTGTGAAGGAGATACGGCTGTGGCATGTGTGGCGTTGCGTATGTCGCGGACTGATTGTAAGGGAGATATGGCTGTGATGACACTACATGCATCGGCTGGCCGGTCTGCGAACTAACTTGTGTCATTACCGTGGGATACATTAAAGAAGACGGTGGCTATGTCGCTTGCCGCGACGTTATAGCCAACGTTGGCATTTGGTTATCGAGCATTTGCACAGTATCTCTCGATGCGACACATTGCGTTTCAGGCCGTTTCATATTGTAAATATTTTGAATAGCATTTTGCATACTGCTTACCTTTTTGTTCAACTCCCTGTTGTTAGAGGCCATCACCTCTTGAAGTAAGTGTAGCTGCCTACTGAACTCGTTCTGCATCAGATACAACTTTCCTTCGAAGCCCAAATTGCTTGTAGCTCGCTTGTAGTCACTTGAGTGGGCGACAAGAGTGACTGAGTGGCGACCTCTGACAGCGGTTGCTGGGAGTGCTCCATGGTCGTGGGCACCTCTGGTGCTGCTGATACAGTTGGCGATGCACTTCTCGTCCTGGTCGGCGTGTGGCTCAGAGGCATTGCTTCTTCCTGGTATCTGTGTGGTTTGTTTGCCTTAGGACGGCTGCTTCTTCGTAGTGGAGTTTCTTTTGGCATGTACTAATTCCAATGCCAATCCTTACTCGTGGAAATGAAGCTTTTGCTTCCGCTGCATTCCACATACAAATGTTGGCATACCAAAGGAATAGTTGTTGGCACAAATGCTAACAAAGAATGTTCAGACAATCTAAACGTGCCAAATTTCTAACCTTACAGCAGGTTATCAATTATTGTCAAATTTCCGATCACCAAGAAAAAAGGATGTTGATTTTATTTTAATAAAAACTACGTACAAAGTATTTTAATTACAAAATTTACGATGCCTTTGGATTAGCGCGGATTTGTCGGAAAAAAACCTAGAATGTTTTTTCCTTGTTGTTCTGTCTGCGCTGTCAAAAACCAAACTGCCGGAAGTCGCCGCTCGTTGTCTTAGCTGTCAATCTCCTCCTGTCAGCTGTGGCACGTTCACAGCCCGTAGTAATTATGCGCGTTCGACAAATGTGCAGAGCGCAGCATACATTGATTATTTGCACTACTTTTTTTGGTTGATATTGGAGCGGTCGGGTCATCTAAAACCATGTCTTGTTAGTACGCCGTTAGTTCTCTCTATAATATTGCGCGCAGCCGAATGTCTGTGGTTAAATGTGTGCTGCGCTGAACCATACTATGCAACTGTGTAGGGTGTAAGCAGATAAGGCTGGAGTGGATAACCTGCGTCACCCAATACCATGATCCTCGCTCACCACTTTCATGCAATTGTTAAAAATATTGGCGAGCTTTACTTACGCTTCAAATTAGAGCATCATGACTTGATCCTAACCGACTAGCATAAACTGCTCTGATAATCATCTTATAATCACATATCTAGCAAAGAGCAGAGAGCATTCCTTTTCTATTACAAAACAATGAGTGTTCCTTATGTGGCTTCAAAATTTCTATGTGCGTGCCATTAGCACATGCTACAACTCCAGGAATGCTATATTTTTCAAAAAAAATTCGTGATCAATCATTCTTAATTTTAATCACTCTGGACATATTGTGGTTTCTAAACTGTTCAGCAGTCGTGCCAAAACTTTTGAAACCGTGCTTCGACCTAAAGCCACATCGCCGTCCTTGCCAACGGCTCTTTGAAAGCCACCCACTGCAAGGAACCTCAATGTTGCTGCCAGAACATGGAACATTCTGATTTGTTAGAATGCTGGAACGGTTAGACTGTACTTGTATGACTTGTGCCAACATCCGAAATGGGTCTTTATTGACACGATAACATGAGACGAACCTATGTACAAAGTAATCATAGATGAATATTAAGCAAGTGGATGTTCATTTCGAGGGTACATTCACTCAAGGGTATATTCACTTTGTAACGAAATGTGTAACGCATAGGAATAGAGACGATAGGAATAGAAAAGTATATATATTCTTGATCAGCGTGACCTCCTGAGTCGATTTAGCCATGTCCGTCCGTCTGTCTGTCCGTCTGTTGAAATCACGATCACAGGAGAACCGGTGATGACATTTTGCATAAACATTGTTTCTTGTGGTGTGCAGGTTGGTATTGAAAATGGGCAAAATCGGTCCACGACCAAGCCCATTTTTTATTAAAAATGTGATATCAGCGTTCGTTTTTAAGGTATTACAACAAAATCATTCCTGGGTATAGAGTAGCATTATCCGTTAATGTGCCAAATATGGGCGTGATCCGCCCACTTTTAGGTAACACAAGCAAAAGAGGGTTATATTGTTAAATATATAAACTTCCTGAATAAAACTTTATATAACAACTTGTTTTACAAAAAAACATTATTACATCAAAACTGGGTGCGGTCCGCCCACTTTTACACTACATATACAGTATAGCAGTATGAAAACAAGTTTATTACCACGGAAATAAAGTTTAAATGAACACAATTATAAAACAACTAAGCTAGTTATTTTGTTTTGAAAAGGGTAATGACCACGCCTACATTTATACAGAGGCGTAGTTAGGTCTCATGGAGCCCTGGATGGTTAATCAACTTGTAGCCCCAAAAATTTCTAGAATTCAATAAGTTACTACTGTTGTAGGTCAGAATCATTGCTTTGGTAATAACAACGCTTAACGTTGTTATCACCACATACCTTTCGGCCCAGTAGTTAACAATGCTTAACTTGTGGTAACACATACTTCTAGGCTGCACTTTAATTGTGAAGCTCGAAAGTACAAGTGAATCACACACCACTGTGGCACAGATAGAAGAACGAACGTGACCGCATTCCAATAAGTGGAACAGCGCACGAATAAGTAGAACATCGCGCTCAAATCAGAAGAGCAAAATTCGCACATTGTTGTCAAGAATTATTGCTAAAAATAATTCTTGAGATAGTTGCAAAAACGACGCGGAAATGATTCTGGCCTACAACGAATCTCAGAAGAGATATAAACCCGTCTTTCAGATTGAAAGAGGGCAGTTGTTGTGAAGTCGTTGTTAGACGCGTATAAAGCCGCGCAGTAACTATAATTAAGATAGGAGTTAGTGTAATAATATCATAAGTGAAAATAGTGTTAAAAGAAAAGAAAGAATAATATTTAAATAAAAGTTACAACGAGAAGAAAACAACCTACAGGACTTTTCCTTTGGACTCCCCCCCCCCCCCTAGCAGCTCGAAGGTACACCCCCAACAATTTAAAACACAACACTACTTGATTTCCACGTTCAACTGCCGCCCCCGACATTGTGCCGCCCAGAGTGGACCGCCACCTAGCTTCGTCACTTTTTTCAAAACTTTTAGGTGTAGGGTATCTAAGATTCGGCCAGGCCGAATATAGCTTTCTTACTATTTTTTTCCATATTCTTCTTTCGGTTGTTTTCTCTAATGGTTACCAACGCATACAAAACACTCATTTATAGTTTCAAAAAGGAAAATACTTTCCAAAAATTTTACAATTTTTTTTTCGAACTTCAATTTGAAGTGATTTACAAAGTTCTCGAAATTAGATATTTCACTCTGTTTCTGGAACACCTAAAATAATTTCACTTCTTTTTCAATTTCGACTACTTTTTATTTCACTCTGTTTATGGAACCGGCCTGATTTATACGAAACACAAACAAAACTTAATTTTCAAGTACTCAAGTGTCTCTGCCGTGAAGCAAACCATCCAAAAACCAACAAAACTCACAGCTGTGTAACTCTGATCCACTGCTTTTTTCGATCTCTGCGTTGAAATTATTCTCATCTTCAAACACATAACACAAATAAAGCACGTAATGACGTGAAATTCTACATAGGTATGAATTACAGTGAGTGATGAAAAAGATTTGCTCGAATCGCTGGACCCGTGCAATTCAAATTCAAAATTGGCTTTACTTTTAGAACAGACCTCGTATTAATGCTTAAGTTCGGGTTATTTAAGGAACGTCATGTGGAGGGAACTTGAGCTCTGCTGTCTGCTGCTCACAAATTCCTTGTTCGGATAAGAAACGGAATTCGTCCTCGGCGGCCTCCAGATTGTCGGACGCAAATCGTGCAACGGTGAACCCTTCGTCGGGAGTGGTACGTGACTGTACTGTAGCTGTACCGTAGCTGAGGCGGAATGCAACCCGAAAGGCATAACACACCACTGGAGGAGCCCTCTGCCGGAAATGGTAAACGCGGTGAAATGCTGGTCGGGTCCATCGGGATTTGCCAATAGACGTTCTTCAAGGCGAGACTTTTGTATCGGGCATCTCGTAGTCGGATATGTACTGAATCCTGGGTAGGGAATACGCGTAGGGAACCGAGTGGGCGTTCAACTGCCGGTAGTCCACGCACAATCGTCACTTACCCGTCTTTTTCTGATTGATTTCTTCCTGGTCGTTGTAGTCTCGTTTGAATGCTATCATCGAGTTTTTCGATGTATTGGGTAGGCAAGAAAAATCGTAGAAAATCCGCCTTACCGGTTGCTCAAGAGGCGCACTACTGGTTATTATTCCTCCGTACGTACGCTCTGGTCAGGGGGAGGCCTGTGAGTCACTAGGGTCGGTATTGGTAACAGCAGTGATTTCGTGGTCACTATTGATGCCGCCGTTGTAATCGCCTGCCCTCGAATACTAGCTTCTCTTGTATGTCGTAATCGCAATTTCTAGTTCCGAATGACTTGAATGTGTATGACCCAAGGCCATATTATTATTTCAATAATAATACTCATTGAGTGAGTCAAGGCCAGAGACTACAAACTGGAAACTCTTTTTTCGCTTTGAATGTGTTGGTGAAATCAGGGTGTGTTGGGTGTAGTAGAATACAAAAATAACGCATGGAATTTTGACAAATCGGGAGCGAATTTTGACAACTCGGGAGTTTGTTTACAAAATTCAGAAAAATATTTTGAGAGAGGAAATAATAATTTTAAATAAGAATTGTAAAACGTTCCAAAGCAATCGTCAGGGAAACTATCAAGGGCCCTGAACAGGCCAGTTATCTGGGAATCCGAAATTATTAGTAACTTAAGGCCAAATGAAGGAGTTACCGTAATCCAAACATCCGAAACGATTGTGGATACTTTACCGACTTTAACAAATTAAGTGGTAACCGTTAGTCCGACATCGGAAGCTATAAACTTCAAACCACAATCGTGGAGAACGGCGAGGATGAGGAGGAACCAGCAAACGGAACAGAGATAACACAACGACGTTGCTATCCGACCCGAAAGAAATAGGAACAGTGATTAAAGACTCATAATTCGCCACTGGGAGGACATCAGGGTGCAGTGAAAACATATTTAAGAATCCGGAAACAATTTAGATGCCCAGGAATGCAAAGTCAAGTAAAAGAATTCGTTAAAAACTGTCCGAAGTGCCAAGCTAACAAAAGCTCAAAATTGACGATAATACCCATGGTGCTAACAGATACACCAATGCAGACATTTGATAAAGTTTACATGGACATAGTAGGCATACTGTCAGAAACTATGTCCGGCAATAAGTACATTTTGACATTTTAGGACGATTTCTCAAAATTATGGTTTGTACAGCTATTCCAGACGCGGAATCATGCGTTAAGGAATTCCAAGAATTTTAATTACGGATAATGGAACTAATTTTATTTCGAAATTGTTCTCAGACACATGCAAATTACTAGGCATTGAAAAATTGTATATAACGCCATACCATCCACAAGATAATGGCTCACTAGAGAGAAGCCACAGAAATGTAGCGGAATATTTGCGTAGTTTTGATATAGAAGATTAGTCAAATTGGGACCAATGGTTAACTGCAGCTATGCATGTTCACAACAATACACCCCACATTACGACTAAGCAAACTCCGTTTCGCACTCTATTCGGATTCGATATAGAGATGTCAACTTATTTAAAAAGAAAGTGTAGTCCGGTATGTAATGCCGAGGACCCGAAAAAGGTTTCAAATTTCCAAAAACAGCTCACGAAATAGAAAGAAAAAACCAAGAACTGGCTAAAGAAGTAGCCAAAAGGCAATATGACAATAAACTAAATTTAATATAGTAGAATTTAAGGTAGGAGATAGTGTATTATGGATAGGCCCATATTAGGTAGTAAACATTAAAAGTCCAGTTACGGCAGTTTTAAATATTAAGGGATGGGAGAAACCCTTCAACAATAACTTACTTAAGTAATTACGAAGAAAATAGGATTACCTAGATAATTATGTAGGTTATCATCAACATCAATTAAACACAAAAAAAATAGGAATAATTAGAAAATTAAAATTACATGAATTAATCACAAAAGGCACTGTTTAGTTGAAGAGATGAGGTAAAAGGTGGTTTGATGGATGTGTTGTTAATTGTATATTGTTTTCACTGTTTAATGTAATTTGTACAATGTGTTTTGAGTGAATGTGAATATGAAGGTTTGGTTTTTTGGTGATGCGTCCGGCGATGTTCACTGATGGCAGCCAAGGTTGTGGTAGTTGCGCGGTTCACAGTCGGCGGTTAAGTGCCGGCTCCACTCCGACCTCCAAGGCTGGAGCCGAAGAGCTCGCAGTCAAGCTTTAAAGCTTGCCTCTCCTGAGCGGCCGAAGTCCGCGCTCTGAGAGGACACGGCTTCGGACGATCAGGAGAGGCAGCCTGGCGAGCGGTTTGCTTTGGCGTAAACATCCCGCCCGCCTTGCAGGACTGCAAAGCTCCCAGACCCTCAGCCCTGAGGTGGATCAGGCGCTTAATTGTGTAGGGTGCTGTGGTGGGCCTCGCCGCAGTGAGTGCAGCGGCGCGTGCTGGTGCATCGTTGGCTGGTGTGTGAGCCCGCCAAGCAGTTGATGCAAACGTGGCGGCCTGCAAGCATCCGCCATCGGGCCTCGTCCGACAGGTCGAGGAAGAGGCCGCACTGCCGGAGCGGGTGCTCTCCACGGCAGAGAGTGCAGCATCCTCGGCGGCGCGATGGGCGCGCTCCTGGTGGTCGCCCATGGTTGCGTGAGCGGCTGCGAGGACCCCGCGACTCCAGTGGGTAACCATCGCCTTGGTCGATGGGGGGCGAGCGTCGTGGCCCCATGGCTGCGTTCGGTGGCTCGGCGAACAGCTGACGCCGGCCACGTGCCCATGCAGCTCCTCCTTGAGCCCCTGGGGACGGCGTTCGTCTGGCCGCGGGCGACGGGCGCCGTGGTGGGGTTGGGCGTCGGTACGGCTGGCCGCGTCCGCGACGCGCCGGAACATACGGCGTTAGAAGGCCCAGCCCAAGGCGGCGGAGAATGTACCCTGCCCGTGCTGGCATCGCTGGGGGAGCTGGTGGAGCCTCAACTGGCTGGGGCTCGGGAGAGTTCGGCGGGGGTACATCCTCATCGGCCGACTGATCGGACGCACTCAGACTGAGCACGTCATCGGGGTGTTGCTCCTCGCACTGCTGCATCACGGGGCCGGGATTTGGAGTAGGGGTCGCCGTTGGCACGGCGGCTGGCGGAGCCAGCATACGGCCCAACCGGTAAAGGGCGCCGCGGCGGCGAACGCGTTTCATCTCGGATCGGCCACGCGGACTCGTGCGTCCTGACCCTTATACACTTTGATGATGCGGCCCAGCCGCCAGGACGTGGAAGGAAGGTTGTCGTCGCGGACCACAACCAGGTCGTTGGGCTGTAGGTTGAGTTGCGGAGTCTTCCACTTGGTGCGACGCGCAAGCTCGTGCAAATATTCCGTTTTCCACCGATGACAGAAATGCTGGGCAAGGGCCTGGACACATCTCCATCGGTTGAGAATGGAGAGCGGATTGTCGAGGGTTTCGGGCTCTGCCGGAGCGAGCAGAGGGCCGCCTACTAGGAAGTGGCCAGGAGTGATTGCCTCCATAACATTGGGATCCTCAGATTGAGGATGAAGGGGGCGTGAATTGAGGCACGCTTCGATTCTGCTCAGGAGAGTCGAAAACTCTTCAAATGTAAATTTAGACACTGGGGCGACTTTGCGCAGATGCGTTTTCAGGCTTTTAACACCGGCCTCCCAGAGTCCTCCCATATGAGGAGCCCCAGGGGGGATGAAGTGCCATTCAACGGTTTGGTTTGCGAATGTTGGGTCTCGATGATATCGCGAGTTCGAACAAGGAATTGCTTAAACTCTTTTTTGAGCTCTTTTGAGGCGCCGACGAAGTTTGTGCCGTTATCGGAATATATCTTTGCGGGGCAGCCTCGGCGCGCTGCAAAACGTGAGAAGGCCGCAAGGAAGGCGGCCGTGGTCAGATCACTGACAGCCTCTAAATGAATTGCTTTGGTCGCAAAACAGACAAAGATACACGTGTAGCCTTTCGTTATTAAGCAAGCCCGGCCGGTGTAATTCTTTATGTCGAAAGGGCCCGCAAAGTCGACACCGGTGTTAGCAAAGGGGCGGGAGAAAGTCGTGCGTTCCTCTGGCAATGCCGCCATAATCTGTGTTCTTTGTTGCTTCCGGTGCAAGATGCAAGGCTTACAGTGGTGGATCGTCGTCTTGATGAGGTTCTTTACTCGCGGAATCCAGTGTTGGGTCCGGAGCAATCGGAGCATCAGCTGGTTACCACCGTGAAGCGAGATCTGATGAATAAAAAGAACAAGTAGCCGAGACAACTGACAGTCGTACGGCAAAATTATTGGGTGGCGTTCGTCAAATGCCAAATTCGGGCATGAAGACAGCCGCCCGCCAAGGCGCATCGTTTTGTCTTCATGGATGAAGGGATTGAGTGCGAGTAAACGACTTTTCGAGCTCACGGGTTGCTTGTTTTCGAGCGCGTAATATTCGTCGGGAAAATGTGTCTTTTGACAGATGATTGTGAGACGGCGTTTGGTGTCTCGAATCTCTGTCGCTGAGAGTCGCAAAGTGGCATATCGAGGGTTCCGTTTACAGCGTGTGTTATCTATAAACCGTTGTACGTATGAGTATACGCGTAGGGCTCTCGGGAGAGAGAAAACCTGTCAAGTGGGTCTTCGTCTGGTCGGAAGTAAATATGAAGAGCCTTTACAGGCTTTTCTTCAAGTGCGGTAGCAAACTCCGCAGCTGTTCGTAGTTCGGGCCAACGATCCTTGTCGTGGAGGAGCCAAGGTGGACCATTCCACCAAAGGGTGTTCTCAGCTAATTCTTGGGGCGTGGCACCGCGGCTAGCTAAATCTGCTGGATTGTCGTGCGAGTCCACGTGAAACTATTGAGTGTGTGGTGCTCTTTCAATGATTTTGGCAACGCGGTTCGCCACGAAAGTGGCCCAGACGCAAGGGGGCTTCTTAAGCCACGCCAGAACAATCGTCGAGTCTGTCCAACAGAAAACATTCTCGGGACGATAGTGCAGATTGGGTACGAGGGCGTCGAGCATGTCTGCGACGAGCGTAGCTCCGCAGATTTCGAGTCTCGGTAGCGATATCGTTTTAATGGGCGCTACTCTTGTTTTGGAGTACAGTAGCGATGCCTGAACTGTGTCGCCGATTTGAACACGGGCATAGATGACTCCGGCGTACGCTTTTTCGGAAGCGTCCGAAAAGGCGTGAAGATCCACTGTGCAGTCGAGGGTGAACCGAATCCACCTGGGAATTCGAATCGTGGCGATCTGGTGGTAATTTCGAAGGAAACTCAACCATGTCTGCTGCGTCAGTGCGGGAAGATGGTCATCCCAGTCAATCTTGTCTAGCCAGACTTGTTGGATCAGCATTTTTGCGGCAACGATGATAGGTGCCAGCCAACCGGCTGGATCGAACAGCTTCGCGATGAGCGACAGCACTTGTCTTTTGGTGTACCTCGGCCGTATGTCGATCGTCTGTGTGTCGAAGTAGAAGTCATCGCTGGTGGCGTTCCACCGAATACCGAGCATCTTTGCGGTGCTGTTGTCCTCGAACTTTAAGAACTCAGCGTTGAGCAGATGGGGTTCCGGCAAGTCGTCCAAAATGTGTTTGTCGTTGGCTGTCCATTTCCGGAGAGAGAAGCCTGCCCTGTTCAACGCCTCTGACAGTTCATCGCGCATTTGAGTGGCCATGGCAAGGTTGTGAGAACCAGCCCACACGTCATCAACGTACATTGAATGTCGCAGGATGTGGGCCGCAAGCGGATACTGTTGTTGAGTGTCTTCTGCTAACTGGAGAAGCGTGCGTATTGCTAAGAAGGGGGCGCAGTTCACGCCAAATGTTACCGTTCGTAACTCATAGTCCCTAACTTGGAAGCTATTTGAATCTCGGAAGAGAATTCGTTGGTAGGGGGTATGTTTCGGGTCGACGAGGATCTGGCGGTACATTTTCTGAATGTCACCGCTGAAAACATACCGGAAAAAGCGCCATCTTAGCATTAAAAATGTTAAGTCGGCTTGTAGAACAGGGCCTGCGTGGAACACATCGTTCAAACTGAGCCCACTTGTGGTGGGGCAGGATGAGTTGAACACGACTCTGACCTTGGTGGACGTGCTGTCCGGTTTTATAACCGCGTGATGTGGCAAATAATAGTGCTCAGCATCGGGTTGTGGGGGCGCTACGGCCGTCATATGACCTAAATCAAGATATTCTTGAACTACATCGTCATATTGCCTTTTGAGGTCATTATTCTTGACTAACCTTGCTTCTGAGCGAAGGTATTGTTGGTGGGCGATGTGCCGTGAATATCCTAGCGAGTGTTGGTTTACGGCTTCGCTTTTGAAGGGCAACGTAACGATGTAGCGGCCGTCAGGGCTCCTACAAGTTGTTTTTACGAAATTCTCTTCGCAAAACTTTTCGGAGGGGGATAAGTGACGAGTTTTGGGAAGTTCCTCCACCACCCAAAATCGTTCGAACTGTTGTTCGATGGTGACTTCATTGAAGAAGGCCACCCTTATGTTGGGGCTATCTGATTGTAGCAGGGGGACTGGTCCGGTGATTATCCAGCCGAACACGGTCTGTTGTGCTAGCAGTGAACCTAGCACATTGCGGCGAATACCATCAAGTATGATTGCCGGGAAGAGGTCGGCTCCAATGAGAACGTCAACTTGCTGACTTTTGACAAAGTTGACGTCTGCGAGCTCGATGTTACTGGGGAGGCTGCGAAGCAGCGCACTATCGAACGAGTGGGCGGGCAGTCTGCCCGTGATTTGCGACAGCACTAGCGCTGTGGCATGGATTTGAAACGAGGGGTCGCGTGGCGACTTGAGCATAAACTCACAAGATTTTGTAACCTTTGCAGAAATGGTTTCGTTGAGACCAGAAACCGTTGCTTTCACTGGCCGCATGGGGATCTTGAGCATCTTCTGAACGTGGTCAAAGATGAAGGATACTTCGGATCCTGGATCGATGAGGGCACGAGCGGCATAGCAAGTACCGTCGTGGAATATAGTGACCGTCGCGGTTCCTAGCAGAACTGGCTTCGGTGCGGCAGCGAAACAAACATGATGGTTATCGGCCTGATTTCGATCAGTGGACTGTATTTGATGTTGACTGATATGGGCGGCGTTGGCCGACGTGGAGGGCACTGTAAAGGGGGGTGCTCGCGCGTTGAGTTGGTTGTTATGGGGTTGATTGCGCTGCAATGCAGCGTTTCGACTTGGCTTAGTGGACGGACGCGACGCTGAATTCGTTAAGGGTCGGTTCTGCGCTTGATCGCGATGCAACAACGTATGGTGTCGCGCCTGACATGTCGCGCAGTTGTATTTGCTGGGGCATCGTTGTATCTGATGCGCTTGCGCGAGACAATTCAGACAAAGACGCAACTTTTTAACTACCTCTAGGCGCTTACCGGAAGTCATTTCCAAAAATTGCGGACAGACTCGAATTGTGTGTTGCTCTGAGCACAGCTGACATACGGTCGATGCTACATTCAGCTGGAATGTGTTAACGCGTTTTGTCGAAGGGGGCATCTGTTGTGGAGCGGGTGAGGTGCGACTCTTGTTTGCGGATGCGCCTTTTATATCTTGCACCGTTTCCAGCGTTTGAAACCGATGTGTCAGGAACGCGTCGAGATCGGACCATTTTGGAATTTCAAATTTATTCGATATTGATTGTTCCCAAAGGGACAGGGTGGCTTCCGGAAGCCGACTAGAGCACAGAAAAACTATCATAGCGTCCCAATGTGACGTGTTTACGCCTTGGAGCGCCAACGCGGCGAGAATATTGTTGAATTCCCGCTGTAAATTTTTGATTTCGTGACCGGTTTCACGAGTAATCGTCGCGAGACCAAAGAGATTTTTAAGCAGCGTGTTAACGAGGACGCGTTTATTTTCATATCTATCCGACAGATTTTTCCATGCTTGCGCGAATCCTTCATTCATCAAAGGAGACTTTTGTACAATTTCCTTGGCTTCGCCTTGGGTCTTTTGGTTCAGGTGGAAGAGTTTTTCCACGGGGGCAATACGCGTATTCTGAATATACAGGGCGGCGAACATGTCGCGGAAGGAGGGCCATGACAGGTAGTCGCCTTGAAAACGTCGGTATCGCATGGAGGCAAGCTGATGGTGAACTGAGTGGGCGGCAGCTCTACCGTGTCAATAGAGGGCCGCGGCGCGGAGGGCTTTGTCATCGAGTTGACAAGATCCTGGATCAATCCAACGCATCGTACATAGTTGTCATACGCTTTGAAATACTTTTCCTTAACGCTTGGTATCTGGGGTGCCAACGTCTCATCCGGTCGCATTTGTTCGACAAGGCCGCTATACGCAGACTTGATTAGGGACCACTGCGAGTGGAGCTCCGTCATGTGCAACTCCAGGGTAGACACCGTTTGCGATTCCGTTGAACTGCTTAGAATGTGCGCGCCGAATTCTACTAAATCGTCCGCGAGACGTAGAAAAGAGCCAAGACGCTCCATTGTATGTGCGTTAGGATTACTACAAATTTAGGAATACCCGATATGAAATCGCTTTTCGGGGGTGCAACAGATTAAAGGGGCTAAAATAGCTTTGACAGATGGGCTACTAAAGAAATAAAACACCTTAATATTTTTATTCCCAAACAAGAATTTTTTTTATTATAATTTTATGCCCAGGAATTATATTTTTCGCCCACGGTGCACGCGCGGTCGACGTCTTTGTCACGTTAAACGAAGCCGCAGCGGTGGTTTGCTCAAAGTGTATTCCAAACAAACAGGTTTCGAGTGCACGGTTGACGACTTTTTTCGCTGAGTAGGTGAGTAAATATGTCGCCTGTTCTGCTGCAAGCACGGTACAGTGTGCACTATTATGCGTTTCGAAGTTAACGTCGATAGTACGAGTACGAATGATAAACCAAAAAACGCGCCGCTTGTAGCGTATCACGCGGAGAGGGCGATCAATGTTGAACGAAAGAACGTGTTTTATGCTTGGCTGCCAGCTTAGAGCGTGTCTATGTGAGAGCACGTAAACCAAACAAACCAGCAAAAGGTGGTGGTTTTTTTGGTTTCTAAGTGAACCGCGCAGAAGAGCGTAAGCTGCGAGCGTGTCTATGTGAGAGCACGTAAACCAAACAAACCAGCAAAAGGTGGTGGTTTTTTGGTTTCTAAGTAAAAGAGCGCAAACCCAAGCGAGAGCGAGCTGCAGTTATGTATTCGTCGAAGAATAAATAATTGCAACATGTGCCGGTCAATACAAGTATATGACCGGGTTCAAGGGCACTTTTATTTAATATATAAGTGAACCAATTCTAAATTTTGGAGCACCGTTACACCGAAATTAATACTGCCGTTAATTGCAAGGTGTACACGGGAGTATATAAGTGTATATATACGTGCCGCGTATATATATATATTTGTTCGCCCGTTTGATGGGGGTACCGTTTATTCAAAATATTTAAAACTTTGCACTTTATTTGATTTAATTTATTTGAATTTAAGAAACCTACCTTTCACAAAAGGGCGACGATGTCGTGGGGTAGAGGCTGGAGCTCTATCCGGCTCGTACTGGACCAATGTTTAGTTGAAGAGATGAGGTAAAAGGTGGTTTGATGGATGTGTTGTTAATTGTATATTGTTTTCACTGTTTAATGTAATTTGTACAATGTGTTTTGAGTGAATGTGAATGTTTGGTTTTTGGTGATGCGTCCGGCGATGTTCACTGATGGCAGCCAAGTGAAGTCGAACATATCCGATCGCCAAGGCTGGAGCCAAGGAGCTCGCAGTCAAGCTTTTAGCTTGCCTCTCCTGAGTGGCCGAAGTCTGGCCGTGAGAGAGCACGGCTTCGGTTGATCAGGAGAGGCAGCCTGACGAGCGGTGTGTTTGGCGTAAACAGGGATACTCAGAAGAGGGAAGTAGTGTGTATAGGCCGGTTCTGGGACAACTGAAATTTGGGTGCTATTGGGTGCTATGCGTTGTGTGTGTTAGAGTGAGATGGCGCTATACGGTTGTGTGGGAGGGAGTGAGAAGGAGATATAAATATGGACGGACAGACGGACAGGGTGCTATGCTTTACGTGTGTTAGAGTGAGATGGCGCTATACGGTTGTGTGGGAGGGAGTGAGAAAGAGATATAAATACGGACGGACGGACGGACGGCCGGCACCGGGAGGGAGGGAGAGGAAGGGGTGGGATAGGAAGGGGAGGGGGGGAGAGAAAGGGGATGAGGGTGAGGGAGGAAATGGGGCGTGGCAACAGGGGCGGGGAAATGGGCGTGGCAATAGGGGCGTGCAACATGGGCGTGGCAATAGGGGCGTGCAACATGGGCGTGGCAAAAGTGTGCGTGACAAAAGTGGGCGTGGCAAATGGGGCGGACAAAAATGGGCGTGACAAAGTAGGCGTGTAAAAACGGACAGACAGACATACACAGACGGACAGACAAACATACATAGAGACGGACAAACATACATAGAGACGGACAAACAGACGGACATACATACAGACAGACAAACAGACGGACATACATAGCTCAGCGTGCTGACTGTTGCGAGTGTGGTGTGTTCCTCTGCCTTGATCTCTGCCCGCTTGTGTATCGTTTGTGGTACTTGAGATTTTTGTTTTTGCACAGAATCAGAATGTAAACAAACGCAACTGGTCATTTAGAACATGTACGAATTTGTTTGCATATTGAACTTTGAATGGATGCGAATGGCTGGGTAGTAGTTTTGTTATTTGGTTGTTGTTGTTGTTCTTTTTCTTCAGCTGGCAGACGTACCTTTAGAAATTTTTGTTTGCGTTTTGGGGTGTACTCTTTGTTGTTGGAATTTTTATTTCTTTTTTATTGCTCTGATTTAATTGCTGTGTGGTTGTTGTAGATTTAGTAAATGAGTTATAGGCATTTCAAGTGTTCGATTGCCTCGCAACCACACTTATTGAATGTACATATATTAATACAATTATTTCAATCTCGGAATTGGAGTTGACAATTTCGGTACTTTCCGTTTAGGAATATTTCTCATGGTCTGACAGACAGACAGACGGACGGACACACTGATAGACCGACGGACGTACATACATATAGACAGACATACATACATACATATAGACGGACAGACATACAAACATATGGACGGACAGACAGACGGAAATACATACATATATACCGACAGACGGACATACAGGACAGTGAACATACATAAATTGAATTGTTCATAAATCCAGTGTCATAGTTAGTTAGGAGATCAGCTTGATGGCAAAAGTGGTTGGTGGGAAGAGGGAATGGGAAAGTGTAGGGTGGGAAGACGAACAGCCATAGACACATACACACATATAGACGGACATACAAACATACATACATATAGACGGACATACAAACATACGAATATATAGACGGACAGACTGACAGAGACAGTGAACATGCACGAATTAAAATTCTTTTGTTTATTTTGTTCTTTTTCTTGTAGGAGTTTGGCTTATGTTGTTTTGTATACGATTTATTCTTGCTGTCTTGTTTTATTTTTAGGAATAGAGACGCTTGTTAATGATATTGAAGTGTAGAGGAGAGGATTGAGTAGGTAAACCCAGGATGTTCCAATTATTCTTTTTCTTCATTGTATAGCTTCTGTTAGAATAAGCATTTGATGCTCCTGCGAGAAGAGTTAATACAACAAATGTAGGGATTTCTTTTTATACACATGAAGTAATATTTTGGCGAAGATGTAGAATGTTTATGCTTTCGCTTTAGGAATATGCTTGGGTATTATTTTATTTCTTTTCGGGTGTAGATTTTTTTTTTTTTTTTCTTGTTATATAGACACTAAATGAACATTTCAAGTGAACTTTGGTTTGTAGCCTCATAGGTTATTACTAATATAGGTTATTTAATTTAATGGTTAGCTAATGTTGTTGTTGTAGGAGTTTGATTTATGTTGTTGTTGTTGTAGTAGTAGACGATTTATTCATGCGGTGTTGTTGTTTTTTATTTTTAGGAATAGAGACGCATGCTGTCGATATTGAACTAGTAAAATGCAGAGCTTAAGCAGTTAAATCTAGAATATGTTCTTATAGTATTATTACTTTAATTCTTGTTTTCTTTGCTGTAGGATAACAATCTAATTAATTGATAGTTAATTTTAGTGTAGGAGACAGACTCACATATTTTAATCGCTTATTATTTTTTTCTTTTTGTTTTCATACTGAGACATTTAGAAAATGCTATGATTATATTTTGAATATGGTTGTATATAGTTCATAAATTTCAATATGACTATATGGATTAATGAAAATTTGATGATATGATTTTTGCTGTAATTTGTTTGTAATATATTTTTAATTTCAGTGTTTTAAATAATATTTCTTTAACGCTAATTATTATTGCTTTCAGGTGTAAGAGATTTGTTTGATAGGGTTTAGTTAGTTAATGAGCGATGCGTTTGAGAAAAGAGTTATTGAGAGACGCATGTTATTTATATTGAAGTGTAGAGGCTTGAGTTGGTAAAGCTAGGTTGCCATTCTTACTTCTATTTTATTTTTCTTCTTCTTTTTTCTTGTTCTTTTTTCATTACTATTATTATTGCTTCTTATTCTTTTTCTTCTTTTTCCGCGTGTAGCCAAATGATAAGGTAGTCATATAATGTATAAGCAAATAGTCAAAACGTTATTTATATATTCGTCCTCAACGAAACAGTTAAGCACTCTTCAACGTATCACATCTAATTCTAAATTTGAAAGAAAATACGGACAGCCTAACAGAGGTAAAGGACAGGCGGATAGTCTAGATGTAGCGACAGAGACGGATTCAGATGATTGGTAGGATTTTGGGTGGGACTATGCTTAGCGTATTCAATATTATTATTATTCATTTATATTGTTTATTGTTTGTCGTAATTTTCGGATGTTTAATACATATAAGTAGAATAAGTTAATATAGTAGATGTAGTAGATGTAGATATATAGTAAAAATATAATATATATATATATATATAGTAAATGTATAATGTTGTTGTTGTTGTTGAAATTTTTAAGGCTAATCTAGCAATAGACTGATGAAGCAGTAGAACCGGGTTTGTAGGAATTTTGCTTGTGTTATTGTTGTAGGAGTTTGGTTTATATTGTTGCAGTAGTAGACGATTTACTCTTGCTGTATTGTTGTTTTTTTTTTTTGTTTTTTAATTTTAGTAATAGAGATGCATGCTGTTGATATTTAAATGGTGACATGCGTAGCTTAAACAGGCAAACCTAGGATGCCATTTTCTTCTTCTTCTTTTTCGTTGTATAGATTCTGTTAGGATAAGCATTTAATGTGCGTGTGAATTTTTATGTCGATGAAAGACACACATATTTTATTCGCTTATTGTTTTTTTCTTTTTTCTTTTATACTGACACATATAGAAAATGTTGAGTAGATTTTCAACATAGTTATTGTTCATCAATTTGAATATTACTATACTATTATACTAGTACTACTACTAATGGTTTCATGAGCATATGATGACATGATTTTCCTTTCATTTCTTCTTGTAATATATTTTTTTAATTTCAGTGCTTTATTTTGTTTTGTTTGATAGGGTTTAGTTAGTTAATGAGCAGTGGGTTAGTAAACATATCTTATCTAAACATATCTATCTAATTATTATTGCTTTCAGGTGTAAGAGATTTGTTTGATAGGGTTTAGTTAGTTAATGAGCGATGCGTTTGAGAAAAGAGTTATTGAGAGACGCATGTTATTTATATTGAAGTGTAGAGGCTTGAGTTGGTAAAGCTAGGTTGCCATTCTTACTTCTATTTTATTTTTCTTCTTCTTTTTTCTTGTTCTTTTTTCATTACTATTATTATTGCTTCTTATTCTTTTTCTTCTTTTTCCGCGTGTAGCCAAATGATAAGGTAGTCATATAATGTATAAGCAAATAGTCAAAACGTTATTTATATATTCGTCCTCAACGAAACAGTTAAGCACTCTTCAACGTATCACATCTAATTCTAAATTTGAAAGAAAATACGGACAGCCTAACAGAGGTAAAGGACAGGCGGATAGTCTAGATGTAGCGACAGAGACGGATTCAGATGATTGGTAGGATTTTGGGTGGGACTATGCTTAGCGTATTCAATATTATTATTATTCATTTATATTGTTTATTGTTTGTCGTAATTTTCGGATGTTTAATACATATAAGTAGAATAAGTTAATATAGTAGATGTAGTAGATGTAGATATATAGTAAAAATATAATATATATATATATATATAGTAAATGTATAATGTTGTTGTTGTTGTTGAAATTTTTAAGGCTAATCTAGCAATAGACTGATGAAGCAGTAGAACCGGGTTTGTAGGAATTTTGCTTGTGTTATTGTTGTAGGAGTTTGGTTTATATTGTTGCAGTAGTAGACGATTTACTCTTGCTGTATTGTTGTTTTTTTTTTTTGTTTTTTAATTTTAGTAATAGAGATGCATGCTGTTGATATTTAAATGGTGACATGCGTAGCTTAAACAGGCAAACCTAGGATGCCATTTTCTTCTTCTTCTTTTTCGTTGTATAGATTCTGTTAGGATAAGCATTTAATGTGCGTGTGAATTTTTATGTCGATGAAAGACACACATATTTTATTCGCTTATTGTTTTTTTCTTTTTTCTTTTATACTGACACATATAGAAAATGTTGAGTAGATTTTCAACATAGTTATTGTTCATCAATTTGAATATTACTATACTATTATACTAGTACTACTACTAATGGTTTCATGAGCATATGATGACATGATTTTCCTTTCATTTCTTCTTGTAATATATTTTTTTAATTTCAGTGCTTTATTTTGTTTTGTTTGATAGGGTTTAGTTAGTTAATGAGCAGTGGGTTAGTAAACATATCTTTAAGAAAAGAGATATTGTTGTTGTTTAAAATTTTAGGAATAAATTTGTGATTAAATGTTGTCTAAATTATTAAATTTTAGGAAACAAAAGCCTCTTAACATTGAAGTAAAGACATGAGAGGCTTGAGTTGGTAAAGCTAGGATGTCATTCTTACTCCTATTTTATTTTTCATCTTCTTGTTTCTTTTTCTTGTTCTTTTTTTATTTTATTACTATTATTATTAGTTCTAATTCTTTTTCTTTTCTTCTGCGTATAGCCGAACCATCAAAATAGTCATACCAAAATTCAGCTTAAAACTATTAAAAACTATTACCAAAATTTAGCTTATATACTATGAACAATGTTTAGTCTAAATGGTAACAACTTCTTATTTCAATATTAAATGTTAGGGATTTATGTAGCTTAAATTATTTCTCTTGTAAAGAATTCTATTGAACCAACAAAATAGCTGCTTGAATGAAGCTTGACTACAACCTTTTATACTTTAGAATGGACAATAAGAATTTTCTTTGAGCGATAAAAAGTAGCTATTAGTTAGGGATCATTATATAGTATATAAATAACCGAAAACGATATCTATATTCGACCGCAGCGAAACACTTAAATACCCTACAACTTATGATGTCTACCTATAAATTTGAATGGAAAATGCTAAGGTAGCGTTCCAACATATTAAACTCTAACTTTAAGGGAAACCTATAATTATTAAGAAACAATAAAAGAAGCATATTGATTTATACATACACAAAAATAGTGAACTCCTACATTTCTGTTAAATTTCATTCCAATAGCTTAATCAATTCTAATGCGATCATGATTTCAGCAGACAGACGAACAAGGCTAAATCTCATGAATATCATTTGCACAATAAAATTTTTCATACCATACTTTTTAGGACATCCATTTAAAATCATTACAGACCATAGGCAATGAACTCAAAACCCAACTCCAAATTAATAAGACGGAGAATTGAAATAGACATTAACATGGAAATATAATGCAAATAGTTATAAACACTACTTCTTATTATAATGAGTCACCAGATAAAGGTTCGACAATGATAATAGAAACAATCTGTAGAAACCATCAACAAGGGACTTTGAGCGGAAAAATGGATAGAAAACTCATAGAAACGTCTACAATATCGTTCTAGTAATTTTATGAGCCCAGTTGTGTATATCAGTATGATAACATAATTGCAACTCATAAACCAAAATTCACTTAAACATCGACACACTAGCAATATAACTCAACAAACTATTAGCGAAACAATCAATTAAAATTATATTAACTCCTAATAGAGCCAAGAAATACATAGTATTCATACTTAAACAATCCACAAATTTAGTTTCTTAAGAAAGCACATACGAAATAATAGACCTACATGCCCACTACAGTAACACAAATATTATTTTAGCATCAGAATCTCCACACAACACATTCAGTGCTACATTTATATCCACTTCCTATCAATAAAGCAAGGGAAATTATTACAATAACACAACTAGAATTAATATAATTAATAAATGAAATTAAAATACTTACTTTAGCTTCAATAACAAAATATACAACTGGAAATATAAATATGTCTATGCCGCAAACAAATAAATGGAGATAGCGGAATATAACAAACCATTTGAAACAAAATAAAAACATAAGACTCTAATCACGTTACAAAATAAATATAAATATAAAATATCTATAAATCTGAAATCAAATAAATATAAATAATAATATAAATAATAAAAAATAAATCTGAAATCTGAAAGCAAATAAATATAAAAATAGGTAAAAATAAATACTATATGGATAAATAAATATAACGAAATTAATTAAATAAAGCATGTATAAGACACAATTCACTACCACCGAATTCTATAAGAGAGCTCATTTGTTGGCCCTTCTAATCGCGAAAAGACTGAATTTAATATAGATAGTCCGAACGGACTAAATTTTATTAACATATACTCGTATCTGTAAATTATATAAATGACAGTATGAGTACTTGAAGTAGCTATTATTTTTAGATAAATACATTGGGTTCTGCACACATTTTGAGACTGTTTTAAGGCAAAAACCAACTCAATAATTATATTCGATGACATAGCTTGAGGGAAGTAAAACAACATTCGAGAGTACTTTTGTATGGGCAGACACAAATCTATTGATTGCTTTTTACTCATACCAAAGATACTCTCACTTATTCAAACATATACAAGAATTCCCAACAGGATGAAATGAATATGAAGCACATATACAATGATCATGTCGCAACAGATATGGCTTATAAAAATTGATTAATGTTTGCGGAGAATGTTGGAAAGATAAATATGGATTTCTTGTAACAAAGACAATCCAAGTAATAGTGGACGATATAAAATGGGGCGATATAAAATGGGATTTGATATATACATACATTCACTAATTCGCTGGTTACCACTATATTAATATTAGTATGATAACATTCAACTGAATACATTTCATATACCCGTTAAAAAATTGGTCAAAAGAAAAAAATGTTAAAAGATCTTCAAAAGCTGTTACAAAGCTGTTCAAAAGATGTTCTAAGATGTTCAAAAGTTGTTCAAAAGGTGTTCAGAGCTGTTCAAAAGGTGTTCAGAGCTGTTCAAAAGGTGTTCAGAGCTGTTTAAAAGGTGTTCGAAAGGTGTTGAGAGCTGTTCAAAAGGTGTTCAATAGGTGTTCAGAGCTGTTCAAAAGGTGTTTAGAGCTGTTCAAAAGGTGTTCAGAGCTGTTTAAAAGGTGTTCGAAAGGTGTTGAGAGCTGTTCAAAAGGTGTTTAGAGCTGTTCAAAAGGTGTTCAGAGCTGTTCAAAAGGTGTTCAGAGCTGTTCAAAAGGTGTTCAGAGCTGTTCAAAAGGTGTTCAGAGCTGTTCAAAAGGTGTTCATAGCTGTTCAAAAGGTGTTCAGAGCTGTTCAAAAGCTGTTCAAAAGGTGTTCAAAAGCTGTTCAGAGCTGTTCAAAAGCTGTTCAGAGCTGTTTAAAAGGTGTTCAAAAGGTGTTTAGAGCTGTTCAAAAGGTGTTCAAAAGGTGTTCAGAGCTGTTCAAAGATGTTCGAAGCTGTTCAAGAGTTGATCATAAGCTGATTGAAAAGTAATCAAGAGCTGATCAAAAAGCTCATATACCTGATCTGATCTATCACTAAAATGGATAAGAAAATATTAAAAGATCTAATAAAAGAAAAACTAGACACAAATTGAAATACAAAAATTAAGCATATAAAATTAGGAAAAGCAGATTTAGAGAATTAACTAGAAAGACATTTAGCCCCATCACAAAACTTCTAAAAACAAATAAAAATCAAACACTCCAATACAAATTATATAGCTAAGGCCAGAAATTCGATTTTTCAAACGAAACTGTATAACTAATGATAACAGTTTCGTTTGAAAAATCGAATTTCTGGCCTTAGCTATATAATTTGTATTGGAGTGTTTGATTTTTATTTGTTTTTAGAAGTTTTGTGATGGGGCTAAATGTCTTTCTAGTTAATTCTCTAAATCAGGTATATGAGCTTTTTGATCAGCTCTTGATTACTTTTCAATCAGCTTATGATCAACTCTTGAACAGCTTCGAACATCTTTGAACAGCTCTGAACACCTTTTGAACACCTTTTGAACAGCTCTAAACACCTTTTGAACACCTTTTAAACAGCTCTGAACAGCTTTTGAACAGCTCTGAACAGCTTTTGAACACCTTTTGAACAGCTTTTGAACAGCTCTGAACACCTTTTGAACAGCTATGAACACCTTTTGAACAGCTCTGAACACCTTTTGAACAGCTCTGAACACCTTTTGAACAGCTCTGAACACCTTTTGAACAGCTCTGAACACCTTTTGAACAGCTCTAAACACCTTTTGAACAGCTCTCAACACCTTTCGAACACCTTTTAAACAGCTCTGAACACCTTTTGAACAGCTCTAAACACCTTTTGAACAGCTCTGAACACCTATTGAACACCTTTTGAACAGCTCTCAACACCTTTCGAACACCTTTTAAACAGCTCTGAACACCTTTTGAACAGCTCTGAACACCTTTTGAACAGCTCTGAACACCTTTTGAACAACTTTTGAACATCTTAGAACATCTTTTGAACAGCTTTGTAACAGCTTTTAAAGATCTTTTAACATTTTTTTCTTTTGACCAATTTTTTAACGGGTATATGAAATGTATTCAGTTGAATGTTATCATACTAATATTAATATAGTGGTAACCAGCGAATTAGTGAATGTATGTATATATCAAATCCCATTTTATATCGCCCCATTTTATATCGTCCACTATTACTTGGATTGTCTTTGTTACAAGAAATCCATATTTATCTTTCCAACATTCTCCGCAAACATTAATCAATTTTTATAAGCCATATCTGTTGCGACATGATCATTGTATATGTGCTTCATATTCATTTCATCCTGTTGGGAATTCTTGTATATGTTTGAATAAGTGAGAGTATCTTTGGTATGAGTAAAAAGCAATCAATAGATTTGTGTCTGCCCATACAAAAGTACTCTCGAATGTTGTTTTACTTCCCTCAAGCTATGTCATCGAATATAATTATTGAGTTGGTTTTTGCCTTAAAACAGTCTCAAAATGTGTGCAGAACCCAATGTATTTATCTAAAAATAATAGCTACTTCAAGTACTCATACTGTCATTTATATAATTTACAGATACGAGTATATGTTAATAAAATTTAGTCCGTTCGGACTATCTATATTAAATTCAGTCTTTTCGCGATTAGAAGGGCCAACAAATGAGCTCTCTTATAGAATTCGGTGGTAGTGAATTGTGTCTTATACATGCTTTATTTAATTAATTTCGTTATATTTATTTATCCATATAGTATTTATTTTTACCTATTTTTATATTTATTTGCTTTCAGATTTCAGATTTATTTTTTATTATTTATATTATTATTTATATTTATTTGATTTCAGATTTATAGATATTTTATATTTATATTTATTTTGTAACGTGATTAGAGTCTTATGTTTTTATTTTGTTTCAAATGGTTTGTTATATTCCGCTATCTCCATTTATTTGTTTGCGGCATAGACATATTTATATTTCCAGTTGTATATTTTGTTATTGAAGCTAAAGTAAGTATTTTAATTTCATTTATTAATTATATTAATTCTAGTTGTGTTATTGTAATAATTTCCCTTGCTTTATTGATAGGAAGTGGATATAAATGTAGCACTGAATGTGTTGTGTGGAGATTCTGATGCTAAAATAATATTTGTGTTACTGTAGTGGGCATGTAGGTCTATTATTTCGTATGTGCTTTCTTAAGAAACTAAATTTGTGGATTGTTTAAGTATGAATACTATGTATTTCTTGGCTCTATTAGGAGTTAATATAATTTTAATTGATTGTTTCGCTAATAGTTTGTTGAGTTATATTGCTAGTGTGTCGATGTTTAAGTGAATTTTGGTTTATGAGTTGCAATTATGTTATCATACTGATATACACAACTGGGCTCATAAAATTACTAGAACGATATTGTAGACGTTTCTATGAGTTTTCTATCCATTTTTCCGCTCAAAGTCCCTTGTTGATGGTTTCTACAGATTGTTTCTATTATCATTGTCGAACCTTTATCTGGTGACTCATTATAATAAGAAGTAGTGTTTATAACTATTTGCATTATATTTCCATGTTAATGTCTATTTCAATTCTCCGTCTTATTAATTTGGAGTTGGGTTTTGAGTTCATTGCCTATGGTCTGTAATGATTTTAAATGGATGTCCTAAAAAGTATGGTATGAAAAATTTTATTGTGCAAATGATATTCATGAGATTTAGCCTTGTTCGTCTGTCTGCTGAAATCATGATCGCATTAGAATTGATTAAGCTATTGGAATGAAATTTAACAGAAATGTAGGAGTTCACTATTTTTGTGTATGTATAAATCAATATGCTTCTTTTATTGTTTCTTAATAATTATAGGTTTCCCTTAAAGTTAGAGTTTAATATGTTGGAACGCTACCTTAGCATTTTCCATTCAAATTTATAGTTAGACATCATAAGTTGTAGGGTATTTAAGTGTTTCGCTGCGGTCGAATATAGATATCGTTTTCGGTTATTTATATACTATATAATGATCCCTAACTAATAGCTACTTTTTATCGCTCAAAGAAAATTCTTATTGTCCATTCTAAAGTATAAAAGGTTGTAGTCAAGCTTCATTCAAGCAGCTATTTTGTTGGTTCAATAGAATTCTTTACAAGAGAAATAATTTAAGCTACATAAATCCCTAACATTTAATATTGAAATAAGAAGTTGTTACCATTTAGACTAAACATTGTTCATAGTATATAAGCTAAATTTTGGTAATAGTTTTTAATAGTTTTAAGCTGAATTTTGGTATGACTATTTTGATGGTTCGGCTATACGCAGAAGAAAAGAAAAAGAATTAGAACTAATAATAATAGTAATAAAATAAAAAAAGAACAAGAAAAAGAAACAAGAAGATGAAAAATAAAATAGGAGTAAGAATGACATCCTAGCTTTACCAACTCAAGCCTCTCATGTCTTTACTTCAATGTTAAGAGGCTTTTGTTTCCTAAAATTTAATAATTTAGACAACATTTAATCACAAATTTATTCCTAAAATTTTAAACAACAACAATATCTCTTTTCTTAAAGATATGTTTACTAACCCACTGCTCATTAACTAACTAAACCCTATCAAACAAAACAAAATAAAGCACTGAAATTAAAAAAATATATTACAAGAAGAAATGAAAGGAAAATCATGTCATCATATGCTCATGAAACCATTAGTAGTAGTACTAGTATTATAGTATAGTAATATTCAAATTGATGAACAATAACTATGTTGAAAATCTACTCAACATTTTCTATATGTGTCAGTATAAAAGAAAAAAGAAAAAAACAATAAGCGAATAAAATATGTGTGTCTTTCATCGACATAAAAATTCACACGCACATTAAATGCTTATCCTAACAGAATCTATACAACGAAAAAGAAGAAGAAGAAAATGGCATCCTAGGTTTGCCTGTTTAAGCTACGCATGTCACCATTTAAATATCAACAGCATGCATCTCTATTACTAAAATTAAAAAACAAAAAAAAAAAACAACAATACAGCAAGAGTAAATCGTCTACTACTGCAACAATATAAACCAAACTCCTACAACAATAACACAAGCAAAATTCCTACAAACCCGGTTCTACTGCTTCATCAGTCTATTGCTAGATTAGCCTTAAGAATTTCAACAACAACAACAACATTATACATTTACTATATATATATATATATATAATATTTTTACTATATATCTACATCTACTACATCTACTATATTAACTTATTCTACTTATATGTTCAAATTCTACTTATATGTATTAAACATCCGAAAATTACGACAAACAATAAACAATATAAATGAATAATAATAATATTGAATACGCTAAGCATAGTCCCACCCAAAATCCTACCAATCATCTGAATCCGTCTCTGTCGCTACATCTAGACTATCCGCCTGTCCTTTACCTCTGTTAGGCTGTCCGTATTTTCTTTCAAATTTAGAATTAGATGTGATACGTTGAAGAGTGCTTAACTGTTTCGTTGAGGACGAATATATAAATAACGTTTTGACTATTTGCTTATACATTATATGACTACCTTATCATTTGGCTACACGCGGAAAAAGAAGAAAAAGAATAAGAAGCAATAATAATAGTAATGAAAAAAGAACAAGAAAAAAGAAGAAGAAAAATAAAATAGAAGTAAGAATGGCAACCTAGCTTTACCAACTCAAGCCTCTACACTTCAATATAAATAACATGCGTCTCTCAATAACTCTTTTCTCAAACGCATCGCTCATTAACTAACTAAACCCTATCAAACAAATCTCTTACACCTGAAAGCAATAATAATTAGCGTTAAAGAAATATTATTTAAAACACTGAAATTAAAAATATATTACAAACAAATTACAGCAAAAATCATGTCATCAAATTTTCATTAATCCATATAGTCATATTGAAATTTATGAACTATATACAACCATATTCAAAATATAATCATAGCATTTTCTAAATGTCTCAGTATGAAAACAAAAAGAAAAAAATAATAAGCGATTAAAATATGTGAGTCTGTCTCCTACACTAAAATTAACTATCAATTAATTAGATTGTTATCCTACAGCAAAGAAAACAAGAATTAAAGTAATAATACTATAAGAACATATTCTAGATTTAACTGCTTAAGCTCTGCATTTTACTAGTTCAATATCGACAGCATGCGTCTCTATTCCTAAAAATAAAAAACAACAACACCGCATGAATAAATCGTCTACTACTACAACAACAACAACATAAATCAAACTCCTACAACAACAACATTAGCTAACCATTAAATTAAATAACCTATATTAGTAATAACCTATGAGGCTACAAACCAAAGTTCACTTGAAATGTTCATTTAGTGTCTATATAACAAGAAAAAAAAAAAAAAAAATCTACACCCGAAAAGAAATAAAATAATACCCAAGCATATTCCTAAAGCGAAAGCATAAACATTCTACATCTTCGCCAAAATATTACTTCATGTGTATAAAAAGTAATCCCTACATTTGTTGTATTAACTCTTCTCGCAGGAGCATCAAATGCTTATTCTAACAGAAGCTATACAATGAAGAAAAAGAATAATTGGAACATCCTGGGTTTACCTACTCAATCCTCTCCTCTACACTTCAATATCATTAACAAGCGTCTCTATTCCTAAAAATAAAACAAGACAGCAAGAATAAATCGTATACAAAACAACATAAGCCAAACTCCTACAAGAAAAAGAACAAAATAAACAAAAGAATTTTAATTCGTGCATGTTCACTGTCTCTGTCAGTCTGTCCGTCTATATATTCGTATGTTTGTATGTCCGTCTATATGTGTGTATGTGTCTATGGCTGTTCGTCTTCCCACCCTACACTTTCCCATTCCCTCTTCCCACCAACCACTTTTGCCATCAAGCTGATCTCCTAGCTAACTATGACACTGGATTTATGAACAATTCAATTTATGTATGTTCACTGTCCTGTATGTCCGTCTGTCGGTATATATGTATGTATTTCCGTCTGTCTGTCCGTCCATATGTTTGTATGTCTGTCCGTCTATATGTATGTATGTATGTCTGTCTATATGTATGTACGTCCGTCGGTCTATCAGTGTGTCCGTCCGTCTGTCTGTCTGTCAGACCATGAGAAATATTCCTAAACGGAAAGTACCGAAATTGTCAACTCCAATTCCGAGATTGAAATAATTGTATTAATATATGTACATTCAATAAGTGTGGTTGCGAGGCAATCGAACACTTGAAATGCCTATAACTCATTTACTAAATCTACAACAACCACACAGCAATTAAATCAGAGCAATAAAAAAGAAATAAAAATTCCAACAACAAAGAGTACACCCCAAAACGCAAACAAAAATTTCTAAAGGTACGTCTGCCAGCTGAAGAAAAAGAACAACAACAACAACCAAATAACAAAACTACTACCCAGCCATTCGCATCCATTCAAAGTTCAATATGCAAACAAATTCGTACATGTTCTAAATGACCAGTTGCGTTTGTTTACATTCTGATTCTGTGCAAAAACAAAAAATCTCAAGTACCACAAACGATACACAAGCGGGCAGAGATCAAGGCAGAGGAACACACCACACTCGCAACAGTCAGCACGCTGAGCTATGTATGTCGGTCTGTCCGTCTGTATGTATGTCCGTCTGTTTGTCTGTCTGTATGTATGTCCGTCTGTTTGTCCGTCTCTATGTATGTTTGTCTGTCCGTCTGTGTATGTCTGTCTGTCCGTTTTTACACGCCTACTTTGTCACGCCCATTTTTGTCCGCCCCATTTGCCACGCCCACTTTTGTCACGCACACTTTTGCCACGCCCATGTTGCACGCCCCTATTGCCACGCCCATTTCCCCGCCCCTGTTGCCACGCCCCATTTCCAGAAAGGGCCACCTCAACTAAGAGTTGTTTTGTAGCTCTTTAAACGGGCGCAGCATTAACTGCATAAAGAATGTAGTAGATTATAATAGTGAATATTACATGAATCAGAACGTTCAAGTAGCGAGCATGCACTTGGCATTATTTGATAGGATAGGATCCTTTTTCTTTTTTTTTTAAATCTTCTTTCTTTTCTTTTTTCTGTTTTCTTTTTTTTCTCTCCCTTTTTTGTTTAATCGAATGTTTTTTAATAATTTCTTTTTCTCTGGTTTTTTTTTTGTTTAAAAAACGTTATAAAGTAATATAGTGCTTATGGTTCTAGTGTACAATAAAATTTGAGTTTAAAATATCACATATAGTATTACAGAAAGTATGTACTTATAAATATTGTAGAAGATGTGAAAGTGCAGGTTCTCGACTAAACCTTCTCGTCGATTAAGTCAACGATTCTGCGGCCGCGAACATTGGTAATGTTACCGCCCCACAGAGAGTGATGCGCGTTGAAGTCACCACAGATGACAAGAGATATGTGAGGGAAGGAGGAGAGGATAAGTGACAATTGTTAGGTCGGAAAAGTTGTATTGTGTGGAGTGTAAAAGGAAAGAATAGAGATAGGGCCCGAGATATGATCCCCTTCATAGCCGCACACTTCAATATAGAGATTAGATATCTCCCAATAAGGAGAGATTACGAATGTTGAGATTACGGCTTGAATGTTATTATTAACGGCAATGGCAACGCAACCACCATTGTTTAATGGAGGTAAACAAAGGTTTTATTATTTAAGGTTTATTATTATCTTTAGCCGTTTTCTGCAGATTTGATTTTTCAATGGATGAAAACAGAGTAGTAAGAATCGATGTATTTATTTTAACAGTGTCAGAGTTAGAAGATTCAAATTGTTTTTTACAGATATCTTGTATTGCGTTACCAGTGTACTTCTCAATTGGAATAGAGTTGTGTGCACTAGAACAGGGTGGTATGACAGAGCTAACTGGGTCTTGAACGCGAGGGCGCTTGGCAGGGATTATTTTATAGGTCTGAGGGTTAGATACTTTAGTAATGGACAAAGGTGGAAAATCTATTGGCTTTAAAACGTAATTAAAATTTGAGAGAGGGCTATTGGCAGCTAAATCTGCAAAGGTAACTATTTTAGGTTTGGAGTTGTTTGCCTTATCTATTTTAGCTTTGTTCTGTTTTTGAAACACTGGGCACAAAGCGGAAGAAGCCATGTTCTCAACACCGCAGTTAACGCACTTAGACCTGGCGTCACACGCAAGACTGTCATGCGAACATCCACAGTTCGGACAGAGCCTGTTGGGACTAGAGCAGACCCTGGTGGAGTGGTTGTAACGCCAACACCTACCACACTGCAGCACCTATTCCCTTAAGGGTGCTACAGGGTAACATACACCGTCAATGCAAATGTGCGAAGGAAGAGTGTTTCCCGAAAATGATATTAAAATAGAATCAATGTTCGTGGTTTTGTCAGGTATATGAGGATCCTTTTTTGAGAATCTTCTGACTTCTTTAATGAGGCACGAAGCAGACAGAGGTCCATATTGGACCAAGTTCTTAGGATAAGCATGTTCAAAAATTTCATTTCAGCGTAATCAACCGGAATTGGAACAACGCCCTTCACCTCACAGTCCTCAGACAAACAGATGAAACAGTTGTAGTCTCTATTAAGGTGCTCGTCGGCCTCCATTTTGTTAACTGCGGCCATGTCCATACTGGGAATCTTTCATTTTCTTTTGGAGATGTAAATCATTTCAACATTTTTTTATTTTTGATAAATAGTCTTAGCAATTTTGACCATATTAAGGTTGTCAGACCTCTTATGTGGAGTAATGTAGATAAAAAAATCATTCCGACTCCCACCCGTTACATAGGGACGGGCACGTGGAATCCTAATTTCCTCACCGCCGGCAATGGCGGCAAGCACGCACCCAGGCGGCCAAACCATCGCACAGAAAATCGATGAAAACCACAATGTAAATCCAAACACTTACTTGCGAATAAAGTATGTGAACGTAGGCAAAATTCCTATGTTTTGTAATAATATGTGAGCAGCGGAATTATTTTTTCGTTTATTTATTTAGCAAAATACAGTGGCAGTACTATTGTACTATTGTAGAAAAGATTTCTTTTATAGTACAAAATATGATGAGATGAAATACATGATAATAATGATAAAAAGAAGAAAAAGAAGAAGAAGAAGATAGAAGTTCAAAGTAATATAAAGTTAGAGTGTTTAGAGATTAGAGGTAAAAGAAAAAAGGAAGATAATTTAAAGTATCAAGTAGAAAAGTAGCTTAGTATGGCACGCTTGAAGATGACACTTGATGAAATCGCCCTGAGGCTACTGGGCAAAGAATTCCATAGCCGGACAGCATTGATAAAAAAGAACCTTGAGGTGTTTAATGATTTGAAGGGTGGAATAATGAGCAGGACACTTCTCCGGGAGTGTCCAAACCTTAGCTTATCAAACAAATAAAAAGGCGTCCTTTTGTAGATAAGCTTGTGTAGGAAGATGCAGTTTCTAGCATTTAGGTAGTTGAAAACGTCACATCCTATTACACCGCGCTTATACTCTCCGAGATGCTCAAAATAACGTATACCGTACACATATCTAGTGGCATTATTGAAAGCAACAGAAAGCTTTAGGTACGAGCACGAGTCCAACTTACTAAAGACAACACTTGAGTAGGTTATATGAGGGAGTATAAGCTGCATTACAAGTTTGCGTCTGATCGCAAGCGGTGTGAATGCAGCCGATTGTTTGAGACTTCGCAGTGCAAGGTAGATCTGACGGACAAGATAATTAATGTGATCAGTACATGAGAGTTTGGTATTAATCCGATAACCAAGATTAACTATTTTAGCACCAAACTTTAATTTATGAGTGCCCAAATAAACGTCAGAGAAATCACAAAAGTGCACTGATTCTTTCGAGATGGGAAGCACAAAACTTTTTGATGGATTAAGGATGAGACGATTTTTGTTAGCCCAGAGCAGAATGCAGTTTCAGTCCTCATTCAACGTCTGAACAAGGTGCTCTTTGAGATTACTCTTGCCTGATATATAAATTTGGATGTCATCTGCATAAGCATGAATAGAGGAGGACATGCAAGTCGTGAATATGTCGTTTATGAATAGAGAAAACAGTAGGGGCCCCAATACAGAACCTTGTGGCACTCCACTAGAAATAAAGCCCAGCTGTGAAAGGCCAGAGCCACACTTAACTTTTTGCGTTCTATTCGATAGATAGCTCTTAAGAAGACAGACCGCACTATCCGAGAATGCAAAGAGATCTTTAAGTTTCGAACAGAGTAGCACATGATTCACCATGTCGAAAGCCTTCGAAAAATCAAGCAAACACAGAAGCGTGAGCATACCATCATCGTAGTTAGGACGAACATCATCCAGGTATTTGAGCACAGCTGTAGAACAACTGTGCCCAGCCCGAAAGCCTGACTGGTAAGGATGTAGTAGGCTATTTTCACTTATATATGATGATATTTGTTTTGCAAGAAGAGATTCAAAAGCTTTGGACAAAGGTGATAAAATGCTAATTGGTCTATAGTTAGCAGGGGAGCAATGGTTAGGTTTTTTGGGTATAGGTGTAACAATTGCACTCTTCCAAAGGCAAGGAAATGTAGATGTTGTAAGACTGTGATTAATTAAGTGAGTAAGGGGACTTATTATATACGGAAGAATAATTTTAACAAATCTAAGGTGAACCTCATCAGAGCTAACAGAATTAGATTTAATTTTATACAGGGCACTTATCACATCTGCTTCACATACACTGGAAAATTGAAACAAAGAGGCAGAAGGTGAAGGTGAAATAGCATCAAGTGCGAGAGGGACAGAGATATTAGTATTAGAATTAGAATGACAGGAAAGAAAATGATTATTCAGTGTGTCTGGATCAACCACAGGGGAATTATAGGGTATAGAGTTAACACCAAGTTTTTTCAAGTTGTTCCAGAGGACTTTAGATGGCAGAGACATTTTTAGTTTGGAAGAAAAGTACCGTAATTTAGCATGTCTGATACATCTCACAGATACATTTCTGGCGGTTCTAAATCTTTCCCACGTCTCAGGAGAAGGATTCTTCTTCCATATACTACGTTGCCGACGCGAAGGACCACGGACGATTGTGCCACGGGCAAGGACCTGCCGTCTTGGTAGACTTACTGTTGGGATTCGGCAACCTGCCGTAGTGGATCCTTTCGCCTAATTACCACGGGCACCAGGGTGCCGCCTTTGTGGTCCTTTAACCTGTCGGGCAATACTGCCGTCTTTCGACAGGTGCTGAAATAAAAGGATCCTGCGTTAATTTTTCTTACGTTTATTATTTACGGGGGCGTCCTCCTCTTTTGCTCGACAATCTCTTGTTTTACAATTACCGCCACTTAATCTGAAAGACGTTAACTACTTTGATTCGTCACTTCACAACAACTGAAAGATCTGAATCTTTCTATCTTTCTTCTTCTTCTTTCAATCTGAAAGATGGGTTTATATCTCTTCTGAGATTCGTTGTTGGCCAGAATCATTTCCGCATCGAATTTGCAATTATCTCAAGAATTATTTTTAGCAATAATTCTTGACAATAATGTGCGAATTTTGCTCTTCTGATTTGAGCGCGATGTTCTACTTATTTGCGCGCTGTTCCACTTATTGGAATGCGATCAAGTTCGTTCTTTATCTAGGCCACTGTGGTGTGTGATCCACTTGTACTTTAGAGCTTCACAATTAAAGTGCAGCCTAGAAGTATGTGTTACCACACGTTTCAGCATTGTTAACTACTGGGCCGAAAGGTATGTGGTGATAACAACGTTAAGCGTTGTTATCACCACATATATATAATACAAGTGGTAGCTGTACTTCTTCGGTGTCGTCTGTGTGTAGGCTGATGATGATGTTGGTGTTGATCTTGACGTTGATGTAACTGTTGATGTTGCCGTTGACACCGCTTCTAATTTATGTATTTCCCACTTCATACTTCTGTGGCTGCTGTTTTTGTAAGATGAATGGGCCGCAGTAGATTGGGCTGGTAAACCTGTGACTGCTTTACGTTCATCACCGTCGCTGCCACTCTATGATGCATCAACTAATGTCGTCTTAAATTGTTGGCTTCAAGCTATCATGATTGACTATGATTTCACTGCTGAGCGACCACTGAGTTGTATCCGCCGATGAATTGCTAACTTTCTTTGCGGTACTTTGTATGTACCACCTACTATCATGCAGTAGTTTACCGTTTCAACTATTGATGCTGTTAGCCCCCTTTGATGCTTTCCATCCTATTTTAGTTTGTGATGGTTGCCATTTTGGTTGCTATCGCTAAGATGATCAGCTGTTGCAGCTAATATATATAATGTGCTGCTACCCTTCCCCCTTCGAGTTGGCTGGGTGCTATTCGTTGCCCTTGTGTCAAATGTTGTGTTGTTGTACTTTTGCTGTCGTGATGGGTGTACATCGGCACTCCGGACAGATTTTCTGCATGCTGGATTCTTCTTGTATATACGTTATTATGTTTAACTATTTCATTTTATATACATATATTTCTTTTTCTAATCTAGTTTTATGCTATTTACAATTTGTCTACAATTAGTAGGTTAGGTTAGGTTAGGTTAACAGGGCGTGTGTCCGCGAAGCGGCTACTTCCACCTAGGCCTTTCGGCCCATTGTGAGTGCCCTCCAGTGGTTCCGTGGGAACCTCGCTGTTCCGGTCAGTTACTCAGACCTGGCCTCACCGGGAAGGTGGGGTAATGGTCGAGTATAAGCTTGACTGGTGCTTTTAATCAGCTTTATGAGACTAGTCTCGATGTACTTCGCCCCCGCACTGCGGAGGCGACGGTATGCAAGGGCTGGGCATTGGCAGAGCAGGTGGTGGATAGTCTCCTCCTCATCCACGTCGTCGCAGCATCTGCAGTGATCCACTCTGGTGCCAGGCTTCCACCTAGTCACCATGGCCCCTATGGGGCAGTGCCCTGTGATCACTCCTACTATCACCCTAAGTTGTTCTCTGGGCATTGAGAGTATCGTCTTAGAGTTTCTCCGATTGAGCTCTGGCCATAGTGAGCGAGTGATAACGCAGTCCTGCCTGGTTTTCCAGGTGTGGTTGGTTATATTTGCCACTATGGTGTCTATTGAATTCTTCTGGTTAGAGATAGGTGTCTTAACAGAGGAGTCTGCTTCTTCGGCCCCTAGTGAGGAGCGCGTTCTGGCCAGGAGGTCTGCTCGCTCATTGCCTTCGATGTTCGAGTGGCCTGGGACCCAGCAGGTCCTGACGATGTGGGTCCTCATTAGGTCGCTCAGATTCCTTCTGCATTTCAAGACAATCTCTGATTTTATCTCCGTCGAGCCTAGGGCTTTTATGGCAGCTTGACTGTCTACAAAGAAATTTATATCTGTTCCAGATACCCTTTCCTCTAAGACATAGTTAGCCGCCCGCTCAATCGCGAAGATCTCCGCCTGGAACACGCTGCACTCGTCTGGCAATCTGTATGATCGCTGTGCTTGCACCTTGTTTGAGTAGAAACCGGCTCCTGTTCCTTCGCAGGTCTTTGAGCCGTCCGTGTATATCGAAATACCTTTGAGTTGTATTTGTCCATCGGACGACCACTCCTCCCTGCTCGGGAAGAGGATTCTGGGTATTCCCTCAAAGTCAATTCTCGGAAGAATGTAATCCGTTTCAGCGGCCAGGGTTATCCGAGAATTGGGGCTTCGTTATTCTAGCGCGTGAAGTACGGTAGCGTGTCCAAAATGAGTCTCCTTGCAGAGATTGAGACCTCGTAACCTGAGGAAGCTTTTCCCTGCTGAGCTCAAAATGGAGAGGTCTAAGGGAAGGAGATGCAACATCATTTCCTGCACATCTTTGTACATTACAGAGAGGCTCGAGGTTGGTTTTCCGCTGGATTGCCGTCCACCACACCAGGCAACCATAGGTTAGGATTGGACGGACCACCGCCGTATACAGCCAATGGGCAATGTACGGTGGCAGGCCCCAGGTCCTACCAATGGCCTTCTTGCACGTGTATAGGGTGTTCAGTCCTTTTTTCCTCTTTTCGGCTATGTTCTTCTTCCAGGAGAGTTTGTTGTCTAGAACTATGCCGAGATATCTCACGTCATCAGACAGAGGAAGAATTCAGGCCATTCAGGCTTGGTCTTCTAAAGTCTGGTATTTTATACTTCCTAGTGAAAAGGACAAGCTCGGTCTTTGAGGCATTGATGCTAAGGCCATTTTTGTCTGCCCACCTTGAAGTTTTTCCAAGTGCCTGTGACATTAGCTCGCTAATGGTACTGAGGAATTTCCCCGGTATTAGTAGGGCTAGATCGTCGGCCTATGCTGTTGCCCTGACCCCCGTACCTTGAAATTCTCTTAGCCATTCGTCTACCACTATGAGCCACAACAGAGGGGAGAGAACTCCCCCCTGAGGTGTTCCTCGTGTGACATTTTTGCGGCAATTGCTTGCACCCATGGCTGCATTGATAATTCTGCTTTCCAGCATGTTACCAATCCAGTCACTAATGGTGCAGGGTCCTTCAAAGTACTCCAGGGCTTCACTGATCGCTCTCGAGCTGACATTGTTGAATGCCCCCTCTATGTCAAGGAATGCCCCTAGGGTAAACTCTTTTACCTCGAGGGACCTCTCAATTGTGCCGACCACACAGTGCAGTGCGCTCTCAACCGACCTGCCCTTAAGATAGGCGTGTTGAGACCGACACAGCCGGTGTGTGATCTTGTTTCTGATAAACAGGTCCACCAGCCTCTCCAAAGTCTTTAGAAGGAATGACGAGAGGGAGATGGGTCTGAAGTCCTTAGCGGAGCTGTGGGAGGGTCTGCCTGCCTTAGGTAGGAATAGAACCCTTACTTCCCTCCACTCCTTTGGGATGTACCTCCTTGTGAGGCATTCTTTAAATATATCAGCGAGCATTGGTAAAATAGCGGATATGGATCTCTGAAGCATGGCCGGAATGATTCCATCTGGGCCCGCAGCTTTATAGGGCTGGAAGGATTCAACCGCCCAAGAGATCCTTTCCGCGTTTACTATGTCGTTTACTACTCCTCGTGACTCATTGTCAGTGTTGTTGTCGACCGCCGTCCGGATAGCTGAAGTCACGTCCGTAGCTCTGTCGGTACAACCTGGAAAGTGCGTGATGCACAGGAGTTCCAAAGTTTCGAGGCTGGATTGAGTCCACGAGCCGTTCGACCGCTGTATGCTGCTCGGTAGTGCTCTTTCTCGAGAAAGCACTTTGCGGAGTCTTGCGGCCTCGTTGACTGCGCATATTGACTTGCAGTATGCCCTCCAGGAATCCCTCTTGATCGCTCTGGTTCTGCTTTTATAGGCTCTGAGACCGGCTTTGTATAAAGCCCAGTCTGAGTCCTTGCCGCTTATGGTTGCTCTGTTGAAGAGCAATCTCGATGTTTTCCGCAGTGCCGATAGCTCTGAGGTCCACCAGGCCGGTTTATCTTTTTTGCGTGGTCGGCTGATTGGACATGAGACATTAAAGGCGCTGCGGAGTCCTTCCGAGAGAAGTCTGACTAAGGAATCAGTGTTCTTGTTTTCTTCGCCTGGGTTGACCTTGGACAGTGACCCAGGGATAAGACTTACGAACTTTGTCCAGTCAGTTTTCTTGGGGTTTCGAAATGGGGATTCTTTTGGTGGTTTCGTAGTTTTGATGTTGAAGAGTATCCTGGAATGATCAGAGAATGAGCATTCAGTGGATACTCTCCAACCCTCAATGGTGATGTCCCTATCGTTCTTTAGGGTTATGTCTAACACCTCTGATCTGTCCTTGTTGCGAAATGTGGGTGTAGCCCCCCTATTGCATATGACAAGGTCATAGTTTAATATAAACTCAAAGATTGACTCACCCCTTTTGTTGATACCTTGGCTTCCCCACTGAGTGTGATGACCGTTCGCATCGCATCCTATTACCAACTTCAACTTGCTTTGGTTGGCAAGTTTTGTCAGCTCTCGGACTTGATGCGATGGGGGCTCCGGCTCCTCGTATGGAAAGTATGCGGACGAGAGCAGGAATGAACCATCTTGCTTGGTCTCGCATACTATCGTCGTGAGATCAGGTGAGCTGTAATGAGGGAAAAGAAAGGCGTTAATATTTTTCCTTACCAATATACATGTTCTTACCTTCGTTGTGGTGTCCGTTGCAAATAATTGGTATCGGCCTGACCCAAGTCCTGCAACCCTGTTACCCCTCACCCAGGGTTCTTGTACTAGGGCCACGTCGATACCCTCCTTCTCCATGACTAGGAGGAGGTCGGCCGATGCCGCCTTGCAGTGATGTAAATTAATTTGCACCACCTTCATTTGGCTTTGGTCTACCTCCCCCTCCCGCCCCTCCATCAGTCGACTCCCGGACTTTCAACGATCCGAAGCCGAATCTGATGGAGCCTCCCTGCTTCCTCAGCGTCTCCAAGGACTCTCGGCTGACGGCCAGCCAGAAATTTCTACCACCGTTCTTAGGGACGTTGGACGAGACTATCTCCCAGTCCTGTGCCCCTAGAGAACGGTTCTGCCTACTGATGAGGCCTAGCATAGCCGCCCCCGATTCCGGAACTGGAGGGGGATCCACACGACCACTACTGGTCGCAGTGGTAGGGCAGAGCGTGGCACGGTTTCCAGTTTGGATTTTGGCCAGACTTCGCCCAGGCCTGCAATTGCGGCGATCAAGAAGTCCAGGGACCTCTTGTTGCCGCAGCTGACGACCTTCACCCCCCTCTGCCAACCCGCCCCCTCAAATTCCACTTCCTCGTCGCTCCTGTCTCCCTTCATCATCTCGGCCAGCAGCTTCGCCTCCACAAGTAGCCAGTTTGGCGGTTGGATCTTACCGTCTGGGTTTGACCTGTCGACGATGGCCACCTGCAGCTCCTCCTCGGCCTTGAAGTTTGCTGACCATCTGACCTTCTTGGGTTCGTTTGAGCCCTCCTCGGTGGACCTATTCCGCTTGGACGCTTTGCTTACAGCGAGTAGCGGGTGTGGTTTGACCTTGGAGGGTTCTGCCTTTTTGGATGCCATGCCTTGACTAGCCGCCTGTGCCTTCTTTGAAGTCGATGGCTGCTCGTCTAAGCATGGCAGTTTCCGCGTCGGAGGGGTGGGAATGGAAATTGCTTTCTTCTCCGCCCCCTCTTCAAAGGAGGTGGCGTTGGCTCTTTCGAACCTGGCCACCTTCTTTTCGTTGGCTCTCAGCAGATGCCACTGGCGGTCGGTCAAGGTGGACAAGGCTACATTTAGTAAGATTTAAATCATTTTTGAGACGTATATTATTTTAATTTTAATTAGAAATATTTTATCTTTATCAAATTTTATTACATAATTTCTAGTAATTCAATTCAATACAAATTTTAATTCTTACTGCAAATATCGACGTTATTTTAGTTGAATGTAATTTGTTAGGCTATTGACTATGAATATTATCTTTGAATAGTAAAAAGATTTTTTTTTTCCCTTACAAGTATTTTAGTGTATTCCCTTTCTACTTTAATATGTAGGGTTTTATATCTATTTCTTTTTCAATTTTTATTATAATTATATGTCTTTCCCTTTTAATTTTCTTATTTCCTTTTTATTTTCATTAATTTCGTTTTTAACTGTACATATTTCGTTTCTAAATTACCATTAAATTAACTTCTAACATATTTTGTAACATATTTTCTTTTTAACATATTTTGTTTCTAAATTACAATTAAATTAACTTTTAAAATTGTTATGTGTACTTTAAGTAGTTTCTTTATATATTCTCATATGTGCACATCTTCATGCGTATATTTACAATACAATGTTTTTTTTTTCTTTTTTCCTTTTTCTCTTACTTCTTTTACTTATTGTTTTGACTATTTTGGTTGTTATTCATTATAGTTTTTGTTGTTTTAAATTGACACTGCATTCTGCTCGTGTTGAGTTATTCTACTTCTACACCTGCTTTGTTGCAGTGCTTGCGTTGATCGCTTATTTTTCATTTAGTTAATTCAATTGACCTATTTACAGTATATATATTTTGTTTCCCATTATATTATCTTTCATTACTTTTGATAAGTGTAATGTCTTCTATTGTATATCCCTTATCTTGTCTCTAAATTTCATGATCTTATGTAAATCTCTTAATGTCTAACGACATACATGTATGTGCGTATATCTATTATATATAGTGTGGGTGTGTATGTAATATGCATGAACTAACTCTTCAGGCATATGTTTACATGTGCATTTATTAATATAATAATTGCAAATGCAAAGTTATATTGGCTGTGTTTTTAAAACGACACAGCTACTTTTTATATACCGTATATTACCAATTAAAATTAATACAACCTAAACATTTCACTTCAAAAATTAAAAAAAAATTACTCAAATAATGAATTTACTTTATTATGAGTTTTCTTTTCTTATATTTTTACGCTTAAATAAACAAGTTGTTGCTTATTGAAACGCTATTCTGATTTTCTTTTTATTTCTTTGTTGAATTTTTCATTATGAAATTTGATGAATTTCATTTGTTATTCAAACGTAAGACGTTAAATTTAACGTCTTTAAAATTTAAAATTCTTAGTAATAAACTTAAAAATTTTAATTTCATACTATCCTATAATATATGCTATCAACTCTATTCTATATTAATTTATTATATCCTACTCCTAATAAGGTGACTATTCTGATTAACTTAATGTTCTCCTAACGCTATTTGCTTAGTTAAGTGATTCTGACAGATTCCTATGTAATTGTCTAGTTAATCCTATTTTCCTGTTAATTGCTATTATATAACTTGAGTAAGTTACTGTGGAATGGCTTTTCCCTTCCCTTAATATTTAAAACTGTAGTAATTGGACTTTTAATTCCTACTACTTTATATGGCCCTATCCATATGGGAGAAAACTTATTTTTCCTAGTTTGATTCTTAATTAATACACTATCTCCTACTTTAAATTCTACTAAATTTAATTTATTATCGTATTGCCTTTTCGCTACCTTTTTTGCTAGATCCTGATTCTTTCTCACAATTTCGTGAGCTCTTTGTATTTGAAATTCCAATACTTTATTTGGACCTTCGGCATTATATACCGGACTACACTTCCTTTTTAAGTTAGTCGGCATTTCTGTATCGAAACCACATAAAGTACGGAATGGCGTTTGCTTCGTCGTAATGTGGGGTGTGTGGTTATGCACATGCATAGCTGCAGTTAACCATTGATCCCAATTCGACCCGTCTTCTTTAGCAAAACTACGCAAATATTCCGCTAATGGTCTGTGGCTTCTTTCTAATGAGCCATTAGCTTGCGGATGGTATGGTGTTATGTGTAATTTTTTAATACCTAACAATTTACAAGTATCCGAGAACAATTTCGAAATGAAATTAGTTCCGTTATCTGTAATTAGAATTCTAGGAATTCCGTAACGCGTAATAATTTCGTCGTAGAAAGCCCTGGCAACCGTACTTGCTTCCGCGTCCGGGATAGCTATACATGCCATAAACTTTGAAAAATCGTCTTGGAACGTTAAAATATATTTGCTTCCGGACACAGTTTCTGGTAGAATACCCACTATGTCCATGTAAACTTTGTCGAATGGCCGCATTGGTGTATCCGTTAGCACCATGGGCATTTTTGTCAATTTTGAGCTTTTGTTAGCTTGGCATTTAGGACAGATTTTTTCACATAATCCTTGATTTGTTTTTGCATTCCTGGGCATCTATATTGTTGCCTAATTCTTAAATAAGTTTTCACTGCTCCCTGGTGATCTCCTAATGGTGTGTTGTGAAAGTCCTTTATAACTGTCTCTATTTGTTTTGGGTCTTCTAATGGAATTCTGTTTTCATTTTGTGTTATGCCCGGAGTGTCAGGTTCTACAGGCGTCTGACTTGTGCTTGCTTTATCACTACTCCTTTGGGTCTTCCTTTCGTTTGTTTTAGAGCGGGTCTGGACCGCTGTTATTGTATTCCGATTTTGAGGAATTCTACTCAATGCGTCTGCGTTTAAATTTTTCTTGCCTGGCTTAATTATGATTTCGAAATCGTATTCTGATAATTATTACTAAATCTCCCCAGTCTTGAAGTTTGATCTTTTAAGTTTGCTATTCCCTTTAATGGCTGATGGTCAGTAAAAATTTTAAAATGTCTGCCTAAGAGATATGCTCTGAAGTTTTTTGTTGCCCACACAATGGCTAAGAACTCTTTTTCTATAGTTGAGTAACGCTTTTCTGCGTCGTTCAAGGCTCTGCTCGCAAAGGCTATCGGCCTATCTTCGCCTATTATACCCTGAGAAAGTACCGCGCCTAACGCTTCGTTACTGGCATCAGTAGTTAGTATGAATTCTTTTTCGAAATCCGGATATGCCAAAACCGGTGGTGTTATTATTGCCTTCTTCAATGCTTCGAACGCTGTCTGGCATTCTTGCGTCCAATTGAACTTAGCGTCTTTCCTTAGTAGTTTATTAATAGGAAGAGCTATCTTTGCTGTACCCGGAATGAATTTTCTATAATAGTTTACTAGTCCTAAATATGCCTGCACCTCCTTTCTATTTTTAGGCGGCGGAATGCTCTTAACGCATTCCACTTTGCTGGGGTCAGGGAGTGCGCCCTGATCTGTGCATTTATGTCCTAAATAAATAATTTCTCTTCTTAGAAATCTGCATTTTCCTGTATTAAGTTTTAGATTATGTTCACACGAACAAAGGTTATGTTCATTTCTGTAATACTGAACATAACCTTTGTTCGTGTTGTTTCAATTTCCTACCGTAGATAACTATGTCATCTAAATAAACAAAACAGTCTATTCCCTGTAGACCTGTTAGGATATGATTCATTATCCTCTGAAATGTTGCTGGGGCACCTGTTAGCCCAAATGGCATTCGAGTGAATTCGAAGTGCCCTAGTCCCGTACTAAATGCTGTTTTTTCCTTGTCCCTGTCATCGACTAAAACTTGGTGATATCCACTTGCCAAATCTAGCGTTGTAAAATATCTGCTATTGCCTAACTGCTCTAAAATTGCCTCGTCAATACGAGGAATTGGAAAAACTTGTTTTATTGTGGCTTCATTTAATTTCCTGTAATCTATTACGAGTCTCCATTTTGTCTCGCCGTACTTACCACTTTTCTTGGGCACTAAAAGTAACGGTGAGTTCCACGGTGATGTGCTATGTGTGATTATGCCATCCTCTAAAAGTTTGTTCACTTGTTTATTTATCTCCTCCCTATGTATTTGAGTATTTGTAATCTGTACTGTTTTCTGTTTATGGGCGGCTGATCTGCGCTTGTTGGAATTTCGTGGATCTATCTCTTCTTTCTGAATTACAGCATTCCTAACTTTTGTACGAAGTTTTAATGGTACTATCGTAATTTTTCTTGCATCAACTGGTATGTAGTGTTGTTTGCTTTCCTCTTCTATCTGCTGGATAGTTTTTATCGGTAATTCCAAAATAACCTCTTTTCTTTCATTGAAGAGTGTTAAAATCTTTTCTATTGTGTTTATAATGGAGTTGTTCCACAAGTTATCTATTCCTAATATGCCGTCTGCTGGTACTCCTTGTTTAAGTGACACAACGTGTAGCGTTAAACGTAAGGACTGTACCTCATTATGGCATATAGTAGTTGATCCTTCTGTTGTCACACAACCTCCAAATGCTCCGCTTAAGTCTTTCCTATTCGACTTGTCTATTATTGTGCTATCTTTTATCGCACACTTCTTTATCAGGCTTGTATCTGCTCCTGTATCTACCAGAAAAATGAGTTTTCCATTATTAGCCTCTGCGCAAGGTAATTCGATGGACACGTCATTTAGCTGGGTTTGATTGCCGTTAGATACTCCTGTTTCTGTATTTCTATTGTTATTTGCTAACTTATTCATTGAGCACGGTATTTTTAAATTTTGGTTTTTCTCTAATTTAATTGGGATCTCTGAATCAACTGTTTCTCCCAGCGTATGATTTCTCTCGGTTACGTTGTTTTTATTATTATCCGTCTTTCTTAACTTGATATTAATTTTTAAGTCTCTTGAAGTTGGTAACGTTTCAACAATCGCTTCCGATGTAGGACTTACGGTTAACACTTTGTTTGTTAAAGCTGGTAACGTATCCACAATCGGCTCGGATGTATGAATTACTGTTATTCCTTCATTTGGCCTTAAGTTACTAATATTTTTGGGTCCCCAGATTATTGGTCTATTCTGGGGTTTATCGCCCGTTTTTGGTTCCCGTTCTGCTGGAATTGGTTTTGAGACCAATTCTGCTGGACTTGGTTAGATTGCCAACTCTGTTGAGGTCAGTTCCATTCCTGATTTCCTATACTTTGGTTGGTAGGCCTTTGATTTTTGTTGTTCGACACAAATCTATTGTTGTCCTTGTTATCACACCTCCAGTTTGTCTCGTGTCCATATTTTGAACACTTCTGACAATATGGCGGGTTCTTACGAGCCAAACAATCGTCTCTGGTATGACCTCGCTTGTTACAAAATGAGCAAATTATTCTATTCGCCGCTCCTTGTGTAGTGTTCTGTATCGAAGTTGGTTGCCTGGCAATTTTTCCTCCCGAAGCTCTGCCCTGACTTTCATGTTGAATTTGTTCTTGTTGGGTATACTGCATGGTGGCGAGGCGTGGTGAATTCATATTAATGTTTAAGGGTGCATCGATTGCTAGTTCTACCATTTGTTCTATGCTTTTCTTCGTAACATTGAGCATATAAATTCTCAATGCGGCGTTCTTTAACCCTATTTCTATTGCCTGTGTTCGTAGAGTGGTTAGGCGTCTTGCAAACTGTCGTATATCCTCGTTAAGTAGCTGGCTACAACTTTGGATACCTATTATCACTGAGTCTAAGGATACCGTTGGTAAATATGCTCTTTTTATCGTGAGGTAGAAGTCCTCGAGGCTATTGAAGCGTTGTGACCTCACTAAATCATAGGCATCCCCATGTAATCTCTGCTTAATGCAGTCTATGTAGTCCTGAATGTTGTCTGTACACACATCTCTTGTGGCTAATTCGCACCCGTGTATGAATTTATAAACTTCGCCGCGTAAGTCTAGCGAATGTGTTCCAGAAAATAGAGGTACCAGTCTATTTGTAATTTTTGCTATCTCTATCCCCATTTTGGTTTGTTCTTTTGTTGTTTTAATTTGTTGTAATGACCTTGCGTTGCCGTCCCTCGGACTAACTTGCGGACTCAGCTGGTTCCTTATGGAAAAGTGTCTGATTCTGATCTAGCGACATTTCCTGACTTAGAAGTCTATTCTGCTCCTTTAGCTCTTGTATTCGTTTATTTGCCTCTTCTAAAGAACTACAGTCTTCGCTTGATTTCTGTGCAAATCCATTTTCTAATGTTCTGTTTAATGTTTCTTCGGTTTGTCCCTTGTTATTCAGTAATTTTCTTAGTTTTTCGTTCTCTCGCTCTATGTTGGTAAGTAAATCTTCCTGAAACACTTTATAAGTAAGCATTGATCGTACTTATTCTTCAATGCGTTAAATTCTGATTCCCATTTATTCACGTCTTCCGTCTTATTCTCTATTCTCTGTTTTAGGAATTTAAGCAATTCCTCTACTATCGCGTCTGCTTTTTCTACACTTGACAATTTTCTTAGGTCCCCTACTCTAGACTTTATCAATTCTAAGTTTTCCTTGTTGCCTACTGTCCCTTTCAAAGTTGCCCAAGTCCTAGATATAAATTCCCCCAACTGGCGTTCCAGTTCTTTATGTGCTCTATCTAATTCTATGTAAGCTTGTTCCTGCAGCGATTCGGATTCGATTCCATTAATTATCTTATACTCATCGTTCTAAGTATTTATTTAGTATATTTTATAATCAATTAAAATCTTAATTGCTTTTCTTCAAGCAATTAACTTTTGCTTATTCAGCTTTAATACGACTCATTGACACCCTTTTGGCTGAACACGTTGTAAACATTCGTACATTCGTACGCTTATACTCGTACATATATACATATATTATTATTATATATATTTTTTTTTTTTAATTCGAGCTTGTGGCTCAATTGTGCTCGCCTGGTGCCTGACGTAAGTTTTGTTTTTTGTTTTTGTTTTTGTTTTTTGCTTTGTTAGCGTTTTTGCTACCAATTGCCGCTCGCTAGCAATTTTGCCGCTTCTGCCCTTGCTTGAAGTTCAAGTTCAAGTTTGTGACCTACTTCTTGTTGCAATGAGTTTCTTGCAATTTAAGCAGAATCTACTTTATTTATTGTCTTGCAGCTATCGCTGGTAGCCTGGTTACTATTAATTAATTTGTTATTAAAAAATACTAACGGATTTGTTTGTTGTATCCATTTATTTATTCTTTTCCAAAACTTAAACATAGACCTTATTTCAAATGTGTTTTCTACAGGTGGTTGTGCCTAACTAGCTCAAATTTCTTCTTGATTTGCCCAACAATTTTATTAAAGTTTTCACTTAACCAAAACTATTATTTAGACATGAGTTGTCAACAATCTTTCAAATTTTTTAATTTAAATTCTAATTCTTTATAAATTAACCAAAAATTTTCTATTTATACACGTTCCAACATTTCAAGTACCACCTTTAATTTTATTTGCATAATTTTATATGTATTAAATTTTAATTTATATAATTTCACAACAATTCTATTTAGTGTTTGTTGATGTTCTTCCCACGTTGTTTCTTGTCGTTGGTTTTGTAAATTTGGCGGATCTGCATCAGGAATTCATTCTTTTCCTCTTTGGTTGTGGCTATTGTTGCTAGCCGGTGCAGGTTGGCGACTTCTCTCCGTTGTTTTACTTTTCTTCCGCCGCTATTCTTTGGCGGGTGTGGGTTAACAGTCATTTCTTTCTTTGGCTTCTCACGTGTTGACTTCTGCCTCTTCCAGTACTCTTCTATTGTTATCGGTCTTGGTCCCGCTTGCTTATGCTTAAGGGCTTCTTCGAGGGGTAATACTGATTTCGATGACATCGATATTGGTTGGTGATTTTTTGTGTTTATGCTATTTTACAAAACATTGTTATTAATTTTTTTTATTTACTTTAAACTTCACTTCAAAATAAAGGAGCGATCTTTGAATCGTGAAAACGGCTGCGCCAAAATGTTGGATCTAGTTCCTCCAGCAGGATAGGAGAACAAACCTAATGTCGTAGATCCTTCCTTAAAAGGGATCACTGACAGTGCTTCTAATAACGGGGGTTGTAGTCGTTGATCCTTCGACGCGAAGGACCACGGACGATTGTGCCACGGGCAAGGACCTGCCGTCTTGGTAGACTTACTGTTGGGATCCGGCAACCTGCCGTAGTAGATCCTTTCGCCTAATTACCACGGGCACCAGGGTGCCGCCTTTGTGGTCCTTTAATCTGTCGGGCAATACTGCCGTCTTTCGACAGGGGCTGAAATAAAAGGATCCTGCGTTAATTTTTCTTACGTTTATTATTTACGGGGGCGTCCTCCTCTTTTGCTCGACAATCTCTTGTTTTACAATTACCGCCACTTAATCTGAAAGACGTTAACTACTTTGATTCGTCACTTCACAACAACTGCCTTCTTTCAATCTGAAAGACGGGTTTATATCTCTTCTGAGATTCGTTGTTGGCCAGAATCATTTCCGCATCGAATTTGCAATTATCTCAAGAATTATTTTTAGCAATAATTCTTGACAATAATGTGCGAATTTTGCTCTTCTGATTTGAGCGCGATGTTCTACTTATTCGCGCGCTGTTCCACTTATTGGAATGCGATCAAGTTCGTTCTTTATCTAGGCCACAGTGGTGTGTGATCCACTTGTACTTTAGAGCTTCACAATTAAAGTGCAGCCTAGAAGTATGTGTTACCACACGTTTCAGCATTGTTAACTACTGGGCCGAAAGGTATGTGGTGATAACAACGTTAAGCGTTGTTATTACCAAAGAAATGATTCTGACCTACAACAGAATCGAGAATCAAAACGGCTTTTCCGTTGTTTGTGACGGAAGGTACGATCCAGACCGCATATTTTTATCAGAGATAATGAGATAGGACACTTCGAATTCGCCGCTTCAAAAATCGGTTTCCCCGTGGTTATGCTATCGGACAAAACTCGGTGGGAAATTTATCTAATTTTTGGGACCGGAGTCCGTGCAAAAAGAGTGGTTACGCTTGTGCTTGGCCCACGCTTGCTTTCTTCAAATATGTATATTTTTTCTCACCTTCAACAGCAACCCGTCTACTACACAAATGAGAAAACGTATTATTTTAGATGTTGTTTTCGACGCGGTGGAAGACCAAATGTTTATATTAATTAAAATGTGTTTAACATATATAAAGTCGTAATATTTTGGAACGATAATCACAAGAATGTAATTGATAGATTTGTCAGTCAATTCCATTTTTTCACTCCACTCCACTTTTCAATACTTTTGTGAATATTGAGACTGAGCAACACCGGGTTGCTTGGTGTCCTCGGTGTACGCTAGACCGAGTTTTCGTGCTCGGTGTGAGAGAGTGATGTTGAGAACAGAAAAATATCCCATTCTCTCTTTTACACACAAAACAACAAAAAAAAGTCCTACTTGCCAAGCAAAACTCGATAGCATAACCACGGCCTTTGACGTCTATTTTTTATGAGCTGTTGAATTCATGTACACTATACGTGAGAGCTACCATATTGTTCTTGTTTTCTGTCTTTCAGTATATTGAAAAAATCAGCTGTTTCATGTTTCACCACGGATTCAGTTAGTTATGAAATCAGCTTGGCTAAACGCAGTATCTTTTGAACGGTTTCAGTACTAGTATGTCGATATCAGCCGTGGCTACACACTGCGGTTTCTCATTTGGTTTCAAAAGTCGTAAACATGTGTTGACAAAGTGTGTGTAAAATTTAATGAATATCCAAATGTTGGCCAGAGTGAGAGAAAATATGAACACGCGTTCGGCAAACTGCGTTGCTCTTCTTTCGTTTAACAACTGCTTTCTTGTGTGCGTGTAACGAAACAGAGAAGCAGGGTCTATTTTCGTTAAAAAAATTCTTTACACTGAGTCTTTAAACTGAGTGAAACAGTTTCAGAAGCTACTGCGTATAGCCAAAGCCATTGGCTATTTGAATTATAAATTTCACCATATACATATAAACAAAGGTGGTGAAGTTTCCCAAACCTAAAATGGTAGGTGCAAACGGATGTTTGAGCCCCCAAGTGCATCAGTGATGTATAACAATATACAGGATGTAACGCATAAGATACGCCAAAAACCTTGGACGGGTAGGTTGGGTCGAGACAAGAAAAAAATCTTATAGGAGTGGTGGTGCATTTTCCCCCGTTTAGGCGGGAGGGGCCTTTTTCTAAACACCCGACTTAACATCGGAAAAAATATTACTAAAAAATAATCGTTGGATCTAGATAACTTTTGCGAACCCGGGTGCAAATGTCCGGAATCAACTTGCGCAAAATATGACGCCCTAAATGGAAAAAACTCCTCAATCGATACTTTTCAGGACCACCAACTTTTAAATTAAAGAAATACAAATTGATACTTTTGTGCTAGGCACTTTATTAATTTTAATGTTCAGAACTTATTTTGTTATAAATATACATACATAAATAAAGCCATGAAATGATATGATATAAGCGAAATACTAAATGGATTTGAACCTAGGAAGTGGATCACATTTCTTTTCATTTTCTACATATTGCTTTTCCTATTTTATTAAGAAAAAATTATATTTTTTCTTCATTTTTTTCTTAACTCCAGCAGGGCCTCCGCTGCTACTTGGTCCTTAATAGCGGTAGCTAGTCGTCCTTCAGTAACAGTCACAAGTCGCTCAGTGGCTCTCTCAAGCGCAATAGCGTGGCGTTCCATGGCTGCCGCACTCTTCTCTGCTATTGCTGCTTTCCTCTCTTCAGCTGAAGTCAATCTTTCTAAAGCTTCGGCAGATTTCCTCTGATTTTCAACTTGAGCTCGGAGCAGGCTCTTGAAAACTTCTTCTTGGATTGCTGCGACGGTTACCTTCACGCTGCGAAGGGTACCCACTGCTTTCACAATGATTTTTTGCTACATAGGCGATATCTGCTCTATTATTTCCTCAAAAATTTCGTCCAGTACTTGAGGTTGCACTACTTTTGCATTTAGTGCTGCACGTTTCGTCGGTGTTTTGCATCGGATTGCTCCAGACTAGTCGGAATGCTTTGGTTGTTGGGTCCACCTCCCGTGCCCCGCACCTCAACCAAATTTTCAGACATTTTCTTCTTCGTCCTGGCTTCTATCGGATAATCGATATCGGACCAAATCTATTGAAGTAAATGAATATTTATTTTCAATGTAACATTTTAAATAATATATATATGTAATTGGTCTCACTTTTTTCCACTCCGCCGAGCTTCTCATTGGAGGACCGAGGGAATTTAGCTTGCTACTAATTTTGTCCCACTCCATATCCCAACTATTGCGGTTGGATCATAACACTGGCGCCCCTCTCGCTAAATCTGGAAGTTTTTCCATTTCTTCTATCAAAAGTTTGAACTGCTTCGAATTCGTCAATTTTAATCTATATTGTAAAATATAATAATTTAAAGTAACAATATATATAATAAGTTTATCTTTTTTCATACCTTTTCTTCTGGGGAACCTGCTTCATTTTTTACTATTTTACTATTTTTTCACTTCATTTTTATATAACCAACTGCAGCCGATACGAAATTATTACTGACATCGTCAAATAATTTCGCGACGCCGGCGTTCATTTTTGAAAATTGTAATTACAATTTCAAAATTTCGAACAAATTTAATTTTTTTCGCTACCTGCATGCTGTACATATACATAAAAAATGGATAAAAAAATACCTGACCACAGCTTTCTATCTACCGTCCGATTTGACGTATGCGATTGTCTGCTATCTCTTGGAATACACATTTTTTACGGCAAAATCAGCAAAACGACGTAAGACCTTCGCAAACACGTTTGGCTCGTCTCTTAGAATCCCAAAAGACGAAAAACAGCTTATTTAAAGACGAACGCAGACAGAAGTAGACATAAGCAGACAGAAGTGAGTTTTCAGAATCTGGCTGTAAGTCGGGTTTTTAGAAAAAGGCCCCTCCCGCCTAAACGGGGGAAAATGCACTCCCCCCTCCCATACGATTTTTTTCTTGTCTCGACCCAACCTACCCGTCCTAAGTTTTTGGCGTACCTTATGGGTTACACCCTGTATAATTTTCAAAAATATTAGAAAACAAATAAAAAAATATAAATGCGACCATTCTAGAGTTATAAATCGTAATTCTTTTTGTCACAAGGTGAACAACTATGCATTTGCAACGAAAAATAAACACAACGAATACTTTATACCAAAGTAAAAATGAGAAATAAACACCCAATACTGGGTAAAATATGGAAGCATACAATAATTATCATTATACGGAAGGGGAGTTATGTTTTATATATATTTTACACATATAAAAAGGATATTTTTAATTATTTGTTTTGACGTTTCATAAACAAACCCCCGAAAAACAGATTTTGCATGCGTTCATGCGATCAATTTATTTTCGGCGAACTACAAATTTTTTGCAGCGAAGTACAAGTTTTTTAGAGCGAAGTACAAGTTTTTTGCACAAAATCACAATTTTTTATCGTAGTGTAAATGAAAATGCCAATGTGACGAATTCGACGAATTTGCGACGAATTCGAAGTGTCCTATCTCATTATCTCTGATTTTTATTCATGCTATGCATGAAGAGAGAGAACTTGACGAAACCGTGCATAGTATGGGTATTCAAATGTATTATATCCACATAATGTATATCAAATGGTATTCAGTGTATTCATAGTTTCTCTCTTTTCGTCAGTACGATGCATATACATTGCATGGTTAAACCTTTAACCTTGTTTGCGAGTGCTCAGCTATAGATGCAAATTGTTAAAAAATATGCAGAAAAAGCGTGAAACTAATCGCATTTTTCAGATTTCACGTATTGACGTTTTTCATATTTATTCTATTTTATGCTTTCGGTTTCCATTCTAAATAACTTTGACAACTCAAAACTTTGTGAAAAACATCAATTTCAAGTAATTTTTAATTCTAAATGCTATTTTTCTAAAAATGGAAAAATTTTAATTATTGGTCTATTTTGGAACAATTTTCCGTCATCCCGTGTCAAATTTGGTCATCCCGTGAGACAAACCGGTTTCGGCGTTGTGCCATCATATACCTAGCCGGTCGGAAAAGAAACACAATTTAAATTAAATTATTGGGTTTAGTGCACGCATATACAGAATTCTTGTATGCTGCAAAATTAGAAGAGGAACCCAGATAGAAAAAAAGATATTCCTCAAAATGGCCTTTGCGAAGAGAACACAAACGTGGTAAATTCATGCCATATCGTTCAATTATTTAACTGTAATTCAATTTCAGGCTTCAGTCATAAACTCATAAAAGAAATTTCATGCGAAGATACAAATTTGTACCGCAATATTTTAAGAATTTCTCCATAGACTTGGAGAAATTTTAGAAGAATTTCGGCCGTACATTGTGAAGCAGGACAAGAAATTGCATGCACACAGAAGAAACGCTTCAAGCCACGCTGCGATATTTGGCCACTGGCGAATATTATCAAATTTGTTTTGGATTTTATTATATGAATTTTTTTTATTAGGAGAAATGCAAACATCTTTGCAGCAGCCGCTTCGCATTTAGCAGTCAACAATTTCACGGATTTTTAAAGAAACGATTCCCGTTTTGTACACCGCTTTGAAAGACTGTAACGTGCACAACGTTACAATTAAGATTATTACAATTAAGATCACTAATATATAAGTTAGTAAAATCAAAACAAAGAAAATAACATAAACACAGTCGCAGCGCAGTCGCGGCATTAATCAGCAGAATGCACCAACAGATCGCAGGTTCAAATCCCACCAGCGATCAAAATATTTTATCTCCGCATCAATTCTTGTAGTATGTGTGTTTGTATTCTTGTGCAGAAGAAACAACACAAAACCGGTTTCGCCATACATACACATACATGATATACAATAAAAAGATCGACACTGGTAATTTGCGCTCACTGCGTTAATATAATTCACATACCGTTTATGGCAGCCGGCTCATAAAAGACTCGGCAAAAACATTCAAATTCGAGTTGCACTGAGTATAAGGTAAGCCTTATACTTAAGATCATAACACCATCTTGCGACTTCACCATTCGGCTTCGGCCCGCGGTAATATTCCTATATATTACCATTCGACTTCGGTCCGCGGTGAATGCACTATCATTCACCATTCGGCTTCGGCCCGCGGTAATATTCCTATATATTACCATTCGACTTCGGTCCGCGGTGAATGCACTATCATTCACCATTCGGCTTCGGCCCGCGGTAATATTCCTATATATTACCATTCGACTTCGGTCCGCGGTGAATGCACTATCATTCACCATTCGGCGCAGGCCACCGGCGTGCAACCATATTTGCACGCCACCGGTAGGAAAGTCCCTTAAACAGGAGATTAACCTAACCAGCATTTTGGTTCGATAATTTAAGGCCTTCCGCCGGGAAGCACTTGAGCTTCCAAGCCCTTACCTGAGACCTTCCGCAGGGAAGCACTTTCGCTTTCCCTTATATAAATTAAGGCCTTCCGCCGGGAAGCACTTGAGCTCCCAAGCCCTTACCTGAGACCTTCCGCAGGGAAGCACTTTCGCTTTCCCTCATATAAATTAAGGCCTTCCGCCGGAAAGCTCTTGAGCTTCCAAGCCCTTACTTTGGGCCTTCCGTAGAGAAACACGCTGGTTAAAAACTCCTGCTTAAGCGACTTACATAGGGAAACTGTACAGCCGTCTGCTGCGTGGCACTCTGCCCTTAGTTTGGAGTAGACACAACCATACACATTGTACGTATTATAAGTTATAGAAATTGTTAAGTAGATATAAGGATAAAACCAATACAACCAATCCACCGAGCTGAACTCTGCAGAGAGTCAGTACTAGACTGTGAGAACAGTCGTTCGAAATTCGTGTGGCGGTTGAATAACTTGGAGGGTTACGAGACCCCTTTGAGAGAACCCTGGACAGACTGAGCCTCATCCAGGCTGGAAACACAAAAAACTCGTTACAAATGGCGCCCGAACAGGGACTCTCTTCAACAGAGAGTCAGACACTTACCTTAGAAAGTGCACAAACACAACAAACACTAAGTATAAACACGGATGCCACAACATCCAACCTAAGCGGGATTTACTCTCTCAAAAAGGAGGAGTTAGAAGAACGACTTAGAGAGTCAGGATTACCGGCAGAGGGAACGGTAAAAGAACTCAGACAACGACTGAGCGACTTTTTCAAAACGCAACGCATCGAGAGAGGAAACTCAACGACGCTAAGCCCCCAGTTGACACAATATACACTGGCAACTACGCCACTGGTGAAGACACAACCCGAAGGCAACCCAAATAATAACAACACCGTGGACATAATGAACACGGTTAGAAAATGGGGTCTCGCTTTCAATGGGAACCGCCCCCTCAACGAATTTCTAGAAACGACAGAGGAGTTGGCCGATTGCTACAGAATCGAGTATAACCATCTACTTTTACCGCTGAACGAAATTTTGAAAGACAGAGTGCGAGAATGGTGGCGTTACAAAAGAAATGAAATTCAAACATGGCGAGAATTCCGAGCAGCCGCTGAAAAATTCTTCCAACCACCGCGACACTTACACCGGCTTGAAGAAGAAATAATGCGTAAGAGACAAAACATCCGCGAGAGAGCCAAAGACTTTATAATGAGTCTCATGTCACTGATACGGCAACACCCTCACATGCGAATGGAACAACAAGTAGAGCGAGCATATGAAGGACTCCGCCCAGAATATCGCCTCTATATAAAACGCAATGACTTCCATAGCATTGACGATCTCATGACACAGGCAGAAGAATATGAACATATTCGGGGCGAAGAAACTAGAAGCAACCGCCACTCCAATAACTGCATCACGTCTACACCCTACGCACGAGAAACGCATTGTTGGTCTTGCAAACAACCTTCACACACGAGAAGCAACTGCCGAGGACGAAGACTACTCTTTTGTTCATATTGCGGGACTACAGGAAGACTATCCCGTGACTGCACCTGCCATCAAAATGCAAACGAGGAACCACCAATCGCCGACCGCTTCTACCTGAAAGTCCAATGCAATGGCCATACCGTCAACGCACTCATTGACACCGGAGCTTCACTCACATTTATGGGCAAGGACCTGAAAAGGAAGATCAGACGTCAACCAGGCACACATCCAAATATTCCAGTTACGCTAGCGAATGGGAAAATAATCTCGACCCAAAACCACGGAGAGGTGACCATTAAAATAGGGACGAACCAATACCAACACCAGATATACTTCATGCCAGGAATTACTCAAGAACTAATTCTAGGAATGGATTTCTTAAATAAAATAGGCATCCACCTCACCATTGGCAACCAGGAAATAATACCCAGTGTCACCAACCACCACCCTAGTTTACATACAATAAACCAGAGGCGTGACCACGACTGGGGTACAAAGGAAAATCCAGCAAACAACAAAAACCAGCAACAAAAACCAGCAAAAACAAAACCCAACGACAACAAAACCAAACCGAAAACAAGCCTGACCAAAATACGGGAGCACCTGATTCGGATCGGCCCAGCACTATGTACCCGCCTCCGAATACCGAAATCAACAAACACACCGAGAGATACACCGAAATCAACAAACACACCGAGAGACACACCGAAATCAACAAACGCACGAAAACCACCGAAAGGAACCAAACCGAAAACCGTAAACTCAACAAAAAACCAAATGACAAACATCACCACTACACCAAAAAAACATCAGAGAGGGAAAAGGATGGCTACACCAGACTACCATTCGATCGCAGCTGACCACCGATCGCCGTACATTTCAGATGCAGCGACCAGAAGGAGTAGTCACCGCCACAGTACAAGGCGGATGAGCGAAATTAACCCACACCGCCGCATGGAGTGTGATGACCCACAACAAGAGTCACACCGCACACCGAACATGTTACATTCAAACATTAGAGAAGGAAGAGTAGGAGTTAAAATGAAAAGAAGAGAAAACAAATATATATTAATACATAACTAAGTAATAATTCATAAAACCTGTAGACCTAAATAATTTGTAAACAAAAATTAAAATGGAGTAAATTAGCATATAATAAAACAATGGAATTGAATTTTAAAAAAAAAAAAAAAAAAAAAACTTTTTTTGAAAGCTGAGCTGAGCCCTCGTGGCCAGTAAAAAGTTTTTGCATTAGCAAAAAACGTGCATAAGTCACTTTCCACCCTAAAAACAAAATCTTTTTTTTTCTTCTCTTTCTTTTTTTTATATACCATCGTAAGGATAGACTGTAACGTGCACAACGTTACAATTAAGATTATTACAATTAAGATCACTAATATATAAGTTAGTAAAATCAAAACAAAGAAAATAACATAAACACAGTCGCAGCGCAGTCGCGGCATTAATCAGCAGAATGCACCAACAGATCGCAGGTTCAAATCCCACCAGCGATCAAAATATTTTATCTCCGCATCAATTCTTGTAGTATGTGTGTTTGTATTCTTGTGCAGAAGAAACAACACAAAACCGGTTTCGCCATACATACACATACATGATATACAATAAAAAGATCGACACTGGTAATTTGCGCTCACTGCGTTAATATAATTCACATACCGTTTATGGCAGCCGGCTCATAAAAGACTCGGCAAAAACATTCAAATTCGAGTTGCACTGAGTATAAGGTAAGCCTTATACTTAAGATCATAACACCATCTTGCGACTTCACCATTCGGCTTCGGCCCGCGGTAATATTCCTATATATTACCATTCGACTTCGGTCCGCGGTGAATGCACTATCATTCACCATTCGGCTTCGGCCCGCGGTAATATTCCTATATATTACCATTCGACTTCGGTCCGCGGTGAATGCACTATCATTCACCATTCGGCTTCGGCCCGCGGTAATATTCCTATATATTACCATTCGACTTCTGTCCGCGGTGAATGCACTATCATTCACCATTCGGCGCAGGCCACCGGCGTGCAACCATATTTGCACGCCACCGGTAGGAAAGTCCCTTAAACAGGAGATTAACCTAACCAGCATTTTGGTTCGATAATTTAAGGCCTTCCGCCGGGAAGCACTTGAGCTTCCAAGCCCTTACCTGAGACCTTCCGCAGGGAAGCACTTTCGCTTTCCCTTATATAAATTAAGGCCTTCCGCCGGGAAGCACTTGAGCTCCCAAGCCCTTACCTGAGACCTTCCGCAGGGAAGCACTTTCGCTTTCCCTCATATAAATTAAGGCCTTCCGCCGGAAAGCTCTTGAGCTTCCAAGCCCTTACTTTGGGCCTTCCGTAGAGAAACACGCTGGTTAAAAACTCCTGCTTAAGCGACTTACATAGGGAAACTGTACAGCCGTCTGCTGCGTGGCACTCTGCCCTTAGTTTGGAGTAGACACAACCATACACATTGTACGTATTATAAGTTATAGAAATTGTTAAGTAGATATAAGGATAAAACCAATACAACCAATCCACCGAGCTGAACTCTGCAGAGAGTCAGTAGTAGACTGTGAGAACAGTCGTTCGAAATTCGTGTGGCGGTTGAATAACTTGGAGGGTTCCGAGACCCCTTTGAGAGAACCCTGGACAGACTGAGCCTCATCCAGGCTGGAAACACAAAAAACTCGTTACAAGACGATTTTCTGAAATTCCAATCCTAAACAGAAGATTGGTTGAAAATCTCAAAGGATTTCTCGGACATATGGGTTTTTCCAAATTGTGTTGGTGCCCTTGACGGTAACAAATAAGATTAGTATGTAAATTGTGTTCACCTAATATTCTTTCAATTTCAGAAAAGGACTGCAAATTACGAGCACTTTGAAAATCAGTCTCAACATATTTTAATTATAAAGGAAGCCACTCCTTCATTTTGATGGCGATTTCGTACGCGCATTATCGCTTTTTATACGCCGACGTTGATGTAAACGGACGTGTAGAGATACCTTTGCGTTGACCGAGTATATGATGAAACTATTTTCTCATATCAGGTTAACCGAATGCCAAGAGCATTTCAATCAGAGATAATGAGATAGGACACTTCGAATTCGCCGCTTAAAAATCGGTTTGACGTCTATTTTTTATGAGCTGTTGAATTCATGTACACTATACGTGAGCGCCATGTTGTTGTTCTTGTTTTCTGTCTTTCAGTATGTTGAAAAAATCAGCTGTTTCATATTTCACCACGGACTTATTTAGTTATGAAATCAGCTTGGCTAGACGCAGTATCTTTTGAAACGGTTTCACTACTGGTATATAGATACCATTGGTGGCTACAAACACTGGTTTCTCATTTGGTTTCAAAAGTCGTAAATATGTGATGCCAAAGTGTTTGTGAAATTTACTGAATATCCAAATGTTGGCCAGAGTGAGAGAAAATATGAACACGCTTTCGGCAAACTACGTTGCTCTTCTTTCGTTTGACAACTGCTGTGCGTGCAAAGAAACTGAGAACCAGGGTCTATTTTCGTTTCAAAAATTCTTTACACTCGATACCAGAGTGTAGACTTTTCTCTTTCTTCCTCATCTCTCTCACACAAATTGAGTGAAACCGTTTCAAAAGATACTGCGTATAGACAAGGCCATTGGTTTTTAAAATATAAATTTCACCATATATAAACAAAGGTGGTGAAGTTTCCCAAACCTAAAATGGTAGGTGCCAACGGATGTTTGACCCCCCAAGTGCATCTAACGATGTATAACAATACTTAATTTGCACAAATATTAGAAAACAAATGAAAAAATATAAATGTGACCATTCTGGAGTTATTAATCTTAATTTTTTTTGTGAAAATTCGAACAACTATGCATTGACAGCCAAAAATTAGCACAACGCCTACGTTATACCAATTAAATATGTGAAATAAATCAACAAATACTATGAAAAATCTGAAAGTATAGATTTATTATAATTATAAGGAACTGGTAGATATATCATGTATATAATGTGAGCATAAACAAAAGTTTAATTTCTTAAATATATTTTTGACGTTTCGAAAAAACACCCATTCAAATCAATATTACATGCGTGCATGCGATACTGCGGCGAAGTACACATGAGAGGACAAAGCACACGATTTTGTGTGGCGAAGTACACATGAGAGGACAGCGCACACGTTTTTTTATCATAGGTGTAGTGAAATTTCAGCAAAATGCATGTGTGTTGAAACAGCGAATTCGAAGTGTCCTATCTCATTATCTCTGATTTCAATTACATGCACTCCAGAAATCGGAGAGTGATTGAGAACGCCTTTGGAATATTGGCCAACAGATTTCAAGTTCTTTTCTAACCCATACTGCGCAGTGCACCACAAGCAATTGAAATTCTTTTAACTTTTTTGCTTTTGCATAATTATTTAAGAACCAAAAATTTTAATGCCTCAAATTCTGTTGACAATATTACAGATACCGAAATAAATGAAATATTACTGCAAAATTTCACAGATATTGCTTCAACTAGAACAACGAGGAATTTAGTAATTTAGGAATATAGTGTTTATTATAAGTTTTATAATAAGCTGAGCTAATGTTATTAGTGTTTATTATAGTAGAAAATAGTTTATATTATATGTATGGGAGCAACAGTTTTGGAAATCAAGTATTGAGTTATTCAGGGCAATCGGAAATTCCGCCGTAATTTTTTATCTGTCGAAAATTTCGTTCCTCTCGTATAGGCGAAATATTGATTCGAACATAACTTCGAAATGTCAAAATTGCCAAATATCACTGCAAAGTTTTAGATTGCGTTGTTATTAGTTTGGAATAACCACCTCCAGTATCATTTCTAAGTTTTATATTCTCCGACATCTTTTTCCGGATATATTTTTTGTGGCTCCAAACCTAGAAAAGAAATTAGTGGTACTTACATATGTACACCTAATTCTGTTTTTACACGCCCATTTTTTGCACGGTTTTGATTTAACAGGATTTGAAAATAAACAAATTTAAAATTTTTTTTGGTTAAATTTGATTTTGCGAAATACATATGTTCATATCACAAATTAGGGGGAATTCTCTTTTTGTAAATAAGCCTTAAACACAATCAGTGACGCAGGATGCAGATTCAAGTTAGGGACGCAAGAAATGGCTTGGATTTAAACCAGCTAACATAGCAGCATTTTCGGGAAGCAGAAATATGAAATGTCAAAAATTTGACAGTAGAGAAAAATACATTCATTCTAAGCAAAATCCTCGAAGTTTATTTATTTGTATCTGTATTAAAATATATCTAAAATACATTTAAATAATATATTATACAGAATAATAATAAACCAGAAAGAGTGTTAACTTCGGCCTAGCCGAAGTTCATATACCCTACACACGTTTACTAAAAACTTAGGCGTGGCAATGGTCTAATTTTTTTCCTTTTCTATCTCAAATATCTTATGATGACAGAGAACATTCGTGCCAAATTTGATGAAAATATCTCTATTCGTTCTCTTGTAATCGAATTTTAGAAGCTGAGAAATTGAGTTATAAGCATGGATTAATTTATATTCACTATAAAAAGTAGGCGTGGTAATGGTCCGACTTTGTCCCATTTTCAATACCGATGAGTAAATCATCTCACTTGTAATCGTGATTTCCACAGACAGACAGAAAGACAGACAGACAAACAGACAGACGGACGGGCATGGCTAAATCGACTCAGGAGGCTGATCAAGAATATATATACTTTTCTATACCTGTCACGCCTCCTTTAATGCGTTACAAACGGAAGCAGTAAGAGAATATACCCTCATCACTTCGTGTGTAGGGTATAAAAAAGCAACAGAAAAATACTCACATAATTTTACAGTAACTGAAATAAGAAAAAAAAGAATGAAATGTAAACAAACACAAACAACGAAGAAGAACAATAACGCTTTTGCATCCGTCAAAATTAGAATTAGCTCGGATGCAGGTTGCAGATTGCGGCAGCAAATTAGGGAAGCAAAATGAAAAGCAAACTTTTTTCTCGATCTCCATAAGAGCCCGTGTAATTTTGAGAGTTAAAAAATGAGCCTGCATCTTGCGTTCCTTGTTGTGTTTAAGGCTATACAAGCAAATTTACTCGTCAGAGCAATTGTAAATAGCACAAATTTAAGGGAATACCCTTTTAGTGCATACAAACAAATTTATGTGTGACAGCAAATAGAATGTTGTTACATGAAACCCCTGTTGCGTACTCTGCGGCCACGGCTTGACTAATTGCCCCAGTTAGCTTTCTTTGCAAGGCGGAGTTGTTGACCCGTCATGCCGGCCGAAGGGGTGTAACAATAACTTAAGACTAGAACTTACATTATCTCTTTTACCTTCCTGCCCACTGACGGTTTATCCTATTTAACCTCCCTTCCCTATTTTAACCTCCTGTCCGCATTGCCTGCCCCCTTTTAAAACACTCAGTAATTCATATTTTTCAATTTCTTTAATTTAACAAAATTTATAATCTATATACAGGGTGTTTTCCTTTCACACACGGTAACAAAAAGATAAGTTTATACTATTCGAATATTTTTAATGCAATTTTACTTCTTTTTACTAAAACTTAATTTTTTTCTTTTCTCTAGATGTCGTTACCAACATAGGGCCACCTCTAAAACTATCTTCGAGGCGCTACTGCGATTGGATATCTTGGAGGTGCAACTAGCCCTAAGGAGCTCCCTACAGACTACGATAGCCTCACGGTTCGTAACCAATTCACCCACTATTCCCCGCGGTACCCTTTATCAAGACACCTTTACACACTACAAATACTTACATATGTATATATATTTATCTATAAAAAAAGTGAAGTTAACACTATTTTTTGTTCTTATAATATAATAGTTAAATATTGAATATGTAACATGTAAGCATAGAGAAAAATAGGAATATGTAAATAAGGTACAAATAAATATATAAATATATTGAGTGAAATATAATGAATTTTTTTTAATAGTTAGTTAATATTTTATTATAAGCATCCACTCTGGTATTTCTTCAATTTACATTTATCATTTTTGTTTAAATATATATATGTATATATATATTTGGACAAAGTTACGCCTATAAACTTCCTGACCGGGCTCAAATTTAACCGGTCGTTTGTGCTTGTTATAAAATTTAGCGCTTCTTTCATACGCCGCGTGAAGATATATATATACGCTCACGCTATACCGCAAAATTATCTTCCCGACTTAATATTTGTAACTCGTGATCATTTAACGCATTTAGTTTTCTCGATAGCTTATAATCCGTACCGCTGGTAAACATGTTATACCCAAAAAGTGCAAAAAATGGCGTAGCTGCATGCACAGAACTGCGCAGAGCACATTCGATTTCGGGCAAATACATATCCCATTCGCGATGGTCATCTTTCAAATAAGCTCTTATGGCAGCCAATACCGATTGGTTTACCCTTTCGGCTGCATTCGGTTGAGGAGCATAATATGCTGTTCTCATATTATTAATTTTAAAATCTTTAACAAGCTTTTGGAATTCTTTCGAGGTAAACTGAAGACCATTATCGCTATGTAAAGCTTCTGGGACTCCAAATTAGTAAAATACTTCCTTGACTGGAAATTCTACCACTTTGGTCGCTGTCGCTGCTTTCCTAGCTTTCAAAAATATAAATTTTGAAAAATGATCCAACACTATGAATATATATGCATTACCATTCTTTGAGCGTGGGTATTTCCCTAAAAAATCGATATAGATCTTTTGAAAAGGAACAGTCACTACTTCCTGGCCTATTTGGGGTCGCAAGTCTTTGTTTACGGACCTGGTTTCCTTACAAACAGAGCAATCGTTTATATATCGACGAACTTGTCCCACCATGCCTGGCCAAAAGTAAAACAATTTGAGATAGTGAAGAGTTTTGGCTACTCCACCGTGTGATACTGTAGGAGCTTCATGCGCTTTCGCAATGAGTGTCGAAGTAAGCGCTTCGGGCACCCATAGCTTCCATGCGAATTCTTTTTCGCAGTCATTATTGTTAAATCTCGTTCTCCTAAAAATGTATCCGTCTTCTACTTTCAGATCCGGTATCTTCTCTGAATTTGGTCTTCCGATTTAAATTCAGTGGTTTCTATGTCTAATAATTCTTCTTTTTCTAGCTCTACTTCCACTACCACCCTGGACAGCATATCAGCTACAACGTTTTAAGTAGTGTTGGACATTATAGTTCACTACAGAGAGCGATCTTTCTAGTTCAATCAGCTGTCGTGAACTAGTTCGTTCATATAGTTCACTCGGTCATTTAGTTCAGTAGTTCCTTCGCTTATTTAGTTGATTACTTTACTCGGTCATTTGGTTCGTTAGTTCTTATCAGAGATGTAACATACACAAAGACTAACGAGCAGCTGAACTGAAACGAACTAACGAACTGCTGAACTAAAAGAACGAAAGACGTACTGAACTAGAAGACCGAGTGAACTAAAAGAACTAAGATCTGTGAACTAGTTCTCATAGTTCACGCAAGTGATTCGTTCAATTGAACTAGTTCGTTCACGAACTACCCAACTCTAGTTTTAAGTACCTTTTCGATGTTGGATGTCAAAATCGAACGCCTGCAGTTGGAGTGACCATCTAACCAATCGACCGGACAGATCTTTGAGTGACATAAGCCACTTGAGACTAGCATGGTCGGTGATGATTGTGAAAGCCATTAATTCTACATATGGCCTAAACTTTTTAACAGCTAACACCGCAGCTAAACACTCCTTTTCTGTCACGCTGTAATTTCTCTGATGACTATTCATTTTATACGAAAAGAATGCTATCGGTCTCTCCTGTCCGTCATCCTCTTTTTGGAACAGTACCGCTCCTACTCCAACATCTGAACCGTCGCACTGTATAGAAAATCGTCGGCTAAAATCTGCATGTCTTAAAACCGGAGCAGTAGTAAGAGCTTTCTTTAAACAATCAAACGCTTTAATCGCTTCTGCAGTCATGCTAAATTTCACTCCTTTTCCTTGCAGTGTATCGCTCAGCGGCGCTGAGATAGCGGCAAAATCTCTAATAAAACGGCGGTAGCACTCTGCAGTACCCAAAAATCTTCTAACTTCTTTAGGAGAGCGAGGAATGGAAGTATTCTGAATAGCTATTACCTTCTCTGGACCAGTTCTTAGCGACCCACCGCTTACTATAAAACCAAGGTAGTTCAGTTCTTTAAAACAAAAGTTGGATTTCTCCAGGCCTATTGTCAAATTTGCTTCTTTTAGGCAACTGGCTACTTCACTTAGAATTCTTAAGTGCGTTTCGAAATCCGGAGCTATTATTATGAGGTCGTCCAAATACATAAACACGTTTATTCTAATGCGCTGCTGGATCACCTTATCCATTAAACGACAGAGTCCTTGAGCCGCATTGCATAAACCAAATGGCATCTCTTTAAACTGGTAATGGGGCCGACCTGGCACCGTAAATGCAGTGTACTGCCTACTATCAGCGTCGAGCTCAATCTGCCAGAAGGCTTTATTAAGATCAAAGCTGCTGATATAATGCGTATAATCTATACGACTCAATATGTCATCGATATTCTGTAATGAGTAAGCTTCCTTGACTGTTCGCTCGTTTAATTTTCGTGCGTCTAAACAAAATCTGTTTTTACACGGACTATTGCTTTCCTCAATTACTCCTAATCGCAGCATTTCGTCAACCTAGTTATACACAATTTTTTGAACGGCAGGTGAAATTGGGTACTGACGATCCTTGAATGGTTCCGCGCCATCTATCAGCTTAATCGTATGCTTTTCTAGGTGTGTACGACCTAAACCATGTATTTCGAAACTACAAAATTGCTGTTTCACTGCCTCTAACCTTTGTTGCTGTTCGGGCGTTAAACTGTGAGCTTCTACATTTGACTTTGCTATTTCGTTGTTCACCACTGAATTTACAAGCTGAATCTCGTTTGTTTCAAACATATCCCTTACCGAAAGCTTTTGAAAAATCTGTTGCTCTAAAAATGGACATACATATATAAAATAAAATTCTTTTCGTCTGTCCCTTGTACTGAACTTCGATGTTCACACTTCCTATCACCAGGTGTTTGCATCCAGCAGCGGTTCTTATTGCTGAAAAATATGGCTTTAATGAGAAACCACATTCTTCTACTAATTCCCTAGATCCCTTTCCTAAAACGCTAACCGATGCACCGGAGTGCAACAGACCTCTTAACAACTTGTCTGTAATATTCACTTCAGCATACGGTCTAGGATCTTCATTATCTATGGTTTCTACCGCTTCAACCACTGCCTTACGAATAGTTTTACGTTTTAAGTACCTTTCTCTAGCTTTCTTAACTTTCTTTGAAATAGGATTGTTTGCACAATCGTGACCAAAAACTCGTTTTCTTGTTTCATAATAATCGTAAATCTTCTCTTGCATAGGTCTTAAAGGATTCGAATATTTACTTTTTTCATTACAATTTTCTATTCGTTTTAAAATACTAATTTTACTAATTTTTTCAGATACTTGATTGGATTTAATTGGGTCATCTAACACTTCGGAATTATCTACTTCTTTATTGCGGGCTGCTGGCTGGAGCATGGTTTTCCCGCATCTGCCATGATCCTCTTTACATTTCCCGTACTACATTTTGGACATCTCGGTGTAATCACGTCTGCCAAACCACATTTGTAGCAGAAAATGTTTCTCTGCTGTGAAAGACATAAAGACATGGCCTTTCCGACGACAATTCCAACACGTCGGTCGATCTACAACCGATTGCTCTGTTTCTTCCGATGCCTTTTCGGGAACTCGGGATTCGATTTCTTTCACTACCCAGTGCTCACTATCGCTCGCAACTAAAATCGATGGCACCTGCGTCGATTTTATTCGCTTACTCTGCGCGTGAAATGTGGTTGTTGAAAGGCGCGGGTGTCCCGACACAAAACCCACCGTTCTGCATCGTGGCACTCTTCCCGAAGTTGCTCTACTGAGTATACCGGTATAAGATAGACTACTCGCATTAGATTTTCCCTGAGGTTACGCTTAATAATTTTTATTAATTCGTATTCAGGTAGCGGGTTGAACACTCTGGAACGGAGTTTTAGTACAGCATGGAAAAATGTTTAGCCTCTGCTTGCGCCCAAGCATTACGTCATGTTCGGACCTACTGGTTTTATATTGACGCAACAGCGCGTAACGCAAAGTACCCCAGTCCGTACTGCAGGTCGTCTTGACGTACGTACCATTCTCTAGCATCGCCTGCCAAAAGCATTTGGAAATCACGAATGATATCCGACCAACAACATCTATATTGGGATTGTATTCGAAATATAAAATCTTCAACTGACAATTTTTGTTGCTTGCCGTCAAAAATTACTCCCCATCTAACGAGTTTTACTGAAGTTGGTGGAGAACCCTGAGGACTATTTAGAATTTCCCTTTAGAAATTTCCCTTTGACTTGATGGTGTATTGCTAATTTGTGACTCAGGTCACTTTTGAAAATGTGGTTGGAATTCCCTTGCATCCGGTTCTCGAGGAACATTGCTATCGGGTAAGCGAAATTGCCAATTATGGTTTTGCTGGTTATACACTTGATTATTATTTCCCCATCTAGTTGACCTGTTTTCACATAGATAGTTTCTTTGCGGCGCAATGGGCGCTGGCACGGACCATTCTGGTGGTTGCAACACGGCGTTATTTTCTTTACTTCTATTTCTAAAGTCATCGCTTGTTTCTTTATTTGTACTGATCTGTTACGATGTGCCTTGAAATTATTTGTCGCCCTACTCTCTCGAAATAAACTCGTGACTTCTTCCCTGATCTGAGCTAACCCTGTCAACAAACTTTCTTGGATTTGTCTACTTATCGACTCGTCTAGCTTCGTTCTAATTTCCTGACATGCATCTCCCACAGTTCTCGCCATTGTGTCAGGGTCCTCACAACCTTGCGCGACGCTCGAAAATTGAGGATTATTCGCGTCTACCCCCTCAGCTGCTGCGGGTGCTTGTGGCATCTTGGGGACGGCTCCCTGGTGTTGAACACAACCTAAACAAATAAATGATTATCACATTTAGGTGATGATTAATGCCAATGATTATATCAGTGCGTATGTAGTAAGTTAAGTTTAATTATGTAAATTTAATGCGGTAATATGTTGAATATTTATATATATGTACATATATGATTTATTAACAAATTTATTTTTTCCGGTGTGCAGCAAGGAGGATCTGCGGAACATGGATTTCGGGTTCACTTGATATTTCTATAAATATTTCGCACATAATATTGCCATTTTTTTTAGATACATCGTCAGTGGCCGCAAATACTAAGTTACTATTCGTTATGTCTAATTTGTTCACAAAAGCTGCGCTATTGGATTTGCATCTTTGTGCCATCCAAGTCATCAGTTATATACAAAGTATCTACATATTTCAACTTTTTAGCGTTTTGCGGAAAACAAAATCACATTAACATGTTATTCAGTCATTTACGCAATCTGCTTTGGTGTTCGGTTGCTTATCTTTATATTTATTTGGTGCAATTGCATCTACAGCTATCGTAGCTTCTTGCAAGTCACCAATCATTTTGTAAAAGCTGTCCGGTTGCAGAAAGGAACTCGATAACATGTATATTTGGGGTCTCTACACGTCGGTTGATCACTCGCGGCGTCCCGCAATCCCGGTGCTATTAAAACCGTTTTGTCGTGTCCAGTTAAGCCACCATGATTGCGAAACTCAGCGAGGGAACGTCCGAACAGAGACCATTTGATTTCCGCTCCAACTAGTGGTTGTTCATCGGCCGTGATTCCTCTCTTCGTGCGGAGAAGAAACCGCGATGCCAGCTCTCCGTTTGAGCGCCATATTGTTACAGCGCCTTTGGGAAAAATGACACTAACGTCTACTCTTTTTCTCGCTTTGATCTGCGGTTGCTTATCAGCAGTGCCTCCTTTGCATGTGCAATTGAACTTCGCTTCTACCTTGCCAGTTCAAGCCGTCATACTTGAGAAGCCCTGCTGAAAAGAAGCCGCAAAGAAAGGCTTTTGCTTGGGCGCCATATTGTTATATGAAACCCCTGTTGCGTACTCTGCGGCCACGGCTTGACTAATTGCCCCAGTTAGCTTTCTTTGCAGGGCGGAGTTGTTGACCGGTCATGCCGGCCGAAGGGGTGTAACAATAACTTAAAACTAGAACTTACATTATCTCTTTTACCTTCCTGCCCTCTGACGGTTTATCCTATTTACAGCCTTATCATGTATTTTTAAACGCAAACGCGACTCAAACGCAATGCGTTTCAAATGGCATGATGGAACTTTTACGAGTAGACTGCGTATGAGTTTTGAGGAGAACACAAACTTTACGTAGCCGTGCAGACTTCTCCTGTTTGCAGAGCACAAAGAGTTACCATGTATGAAGCATTTTTAGCATTTTTACAAGTATTTTTTAGGAATCCCAATGAATTAGTGCTATAATTGATGTATGGCAACAATTTGTACAACAAAAGCAAATCTGATAACGCGCACACAATGTTTACATACTGATATTGTGTTTATTATCGTTTGCTCTTTATGCGAGAGTGAATATAGCGGCAATATTCCTCGTGCGACTACTAGCGCAGCGTCATAGCGAGGAACAAAATTACGGGGATACTCCGAAGAGGGACAATTCGGATCTTTTACTTATCTTTTGAGAAGGTGGCGCCGTGAATAAAAAAAATTGTATGAGCCACTGTTCAGAATCACACCAAACGCGAGCATTTTGCAATCGTCTGGTTTGAGAGACTTTTTCCACGAAATAGCTCATCCATCATGCCAGAAAAACGTAGTGAAGTCTGCAAAGCATGTAAATTACCAACAAAACTGCGTTTGCATTTGGTTTCGCGTTTTGATTGCGTTTCAGAGGTTAACAGATCTTCCTATCTCAATTCTTCCAAAAATACGAAAAGCACAAAACAAAACGCGAAATAAACGCAACGCGAAAATATACATGACAAGGCTGTTAACCTCCCTTCCCTATTTTAACCTCCTGTCCCCATTTCCTCCCCCCTTTTAAAACACTCAGTAATTCATATGTTTCAATTTCTTTAATTTAACAAAATTTATAATCTATATACAGGGTGTTTTCCTTTCACACACGGTAACAACAAGATAAGTTTATACTATTCGAATATTTTTAATACAATTTTACTTCTTTTTACTAAAACTTAATTTTTTTCTTTTCTCTAGATGTCGTTACCAACATAGGGCCACCTCTAAAACTATCTTCGAGGCGCTACTGCGATTGGATATCTTGGAGGTGCAACTAGCCCTAAGGAGCTCCCTACAGACTACGATAGCCTCACGGTTCGTAACCAATTCACCCACTATTCCCCGCGGTACCCTTTATCAAGACACCTTTACACACTACAAATACTTACATATGTATATATATTTATCTATAAAAAAAAAGTGAAGTTAACACTATTTTTTTTTCTTATAATATAATAGTTAAATATTAAATATGTAACATGTAAGCATAGAGAAAAATAGGAATATGTAAATAAGGTACAAATAAATATATAAATATATGAAGTGAAATATAATGAATTTTTTTTAATAGTTAGTTAATATTTTATTATAAGCATCCACTCTGGAATTTCTTCAATTTACATTTATCATTTTTGTTTAAATATATATATATATATATATTGGGATTATTTTCAAAAAACTTAAATACGCTATATTTAGCAATTTAAGTATTTAATGCATGAAATATACTAAGCGGTGTTGCAGCACACAAATCAGCAATTTCAAACAATTTCATTTTAGATTTATTTTATACGATTTTTAGACCGTCTGTTTTTGTTGCTGGTTTTCTTGGATTTATATATATGTTTTAAAACCTGTGTACTAATTTCACCAACATTACTTCGCGGCTGCGCTTGTCACCTGAGTGGAAGACGTCGTATTCACAGAGTCACTTTTTGAAAGGTGACTAGCTCTTACGTCACGTATTTTTTTCGCGAAATTAGATTTATAAATGTAGTAAAAATAAAGAATATCCTTAGGAGTTTATGAGAGGAATATTTATTTTGTTTTTCTATTGTATTTTCGTCATTTAAATTGCACCAAAATACATATATTAACATTGGTTGTTCTGTAGAAAATTTACAACCCTGTAAAGTTGAAAACAATCGGGAATTCTAAACAATTGCAAAGTGCAAAATTTTAAGTTGTGCTTATAATTTTTAAATATGAATTTTTTAGTGCTACTGGGACCACCTCATGTATCTGTAATATCGGCATGCACTTGTTCCAGCTTCGCTTTGGTGCGTGATTTGAAATCTCTCTATATCTATAATTGTAATATTGTAGGTAAGTAATGTTAAAAAATACAAGCGCTGCAGGTGGTTGCTATTAATCGACTAAAGTTTATTACGAGTACAAAATACGAAGATAATAATATGATGTGTTGCCACATAGTTACAAATTATATTTACAACACTCCTTCTCAACAAATCATATTAACAAAAAAGAAACATTTAATAAAAGGAAAAAGTTAGTACATCATAAGCATCAATCACAAATACTCATTTGTTTTCTAAATTTACAATGTTTAACTTTTGATAAGTTTTTAGTTAAAACATCAGCCGGCATATCGGCAGTGCAGACATAATTAAGATCGATTTGCTTTTCCTTGTAGGCTTCTCGAATATAATGATAGCGTATATCTATGTGCTTACTCTTTGCGTGATAAGTCGGATTCTTAGCGAGGCATTGTGCACTCTGGCTATCGCTATTTAATATGATAGGATCCTGAATTAAGAAACCCATCTCGTTGGAAAGTTTCTTGATGTAAACAGCTTCCTTTGCAGCTGCTGAAAGAGCTACATATTCTCCTTCTGTGCTACTCAATGCAACCACACGCTGTTTCTTGGATTCCCAAGAAAATGCTCCGCCAGCCAGGGTAAACACGTAACCGGTGAAAGATTTTCTATCGCTCGCATCGCTACCCCAGTCGGAATCTACAAAACCCTCGATGTTTTCTCCGGTTTTATGAAAATGTAGTTTAAGTTTCACAGTGCCTTTAAGATATCGCAGGATACGTTTCGCTGCTACTTGATGCTCGAGATATGGATCTGAATTGCATTGTGACAGCTTGCACACCGAATGCAAAATATCGGGTCTTGTGCATAATGCAAGATACAACAGTCCACCTATTAAGGACTGAAAATTCGTTTTATCAACTTTCTTATTAAGGTTATTTGTACAATTAATTTGAAAACCCGCTTCTAATGGAGTGGCGATAGGCTTACAGTTTTCCATGGAGTGCTTTTTAAGAAGTTGATTAATGTACTGTTCTTGACACAACGTAATTGCTCCAGTTTCACCTATACGCTCTATTTCTATGCCTAAGAAATATTTGAGCTGCCCTCCATCTACAACTTCAAAATAATCAGAAATTTGACTTTTTATGTTTTGCATGTCTTCTTTGCATGAGCAAGCAATGATTAAGTCATCAACATAGACGCCAATAATATTAAATTTACCAGCTGTATTTTTCGTATAAACGCATGGCTCGCTGGGACATGGAATGAAACCGATATCTTTTAGAACTGAATCAAGTTTTTCGTTCCATTCCCGACCACTTTGTTTCAACCCATATATTGATTTTTGTAGCTTCAATACTTTTTCGGGGTGCGTTTGATCAACAAAATATTCAGGCTGACGCATGTATACAATATCGTGAAGCTCACTATTCAAAAACGCTGTTGATACATCCATTTGCTCAAGATACAACTCGTGCTCACAAGCGAGTGCAATAATCATGCGTATTGTAGCAAATCGTACTACCGGCGAAAATGTTTCAAAATAGTTGACTCCAAATATCTGAGAACAGCCCATGGCAACTAAACGTGATTTGAAACGCTGAACACTACCATCCTTATTTCGCTTTACGTCAAACACCCACTTGCACCCTACTGTTGTTTCGCCGTGCGGCAGATCGACTAAAGTCCAGGTCTTGTTGTTTATTAATGCTGTGTATTGTTCTTGCATAGAACTTCGCCATTCAGAAGCATACTGGCTACTTAACGCCTCTTTAACTGATTTTGGCGCCGGAATCTCACAACTTTCCATGTTATTTAAAGTGTTAAACTGTTTTCGAGGACGACCCGGCTTACCTGTTTTTAAAAGCCTTGGTCTGCCTGGACCAATAACACCTTTTTGCACGTGACCGTCAGCAGTTTCTGAAATTTCCTGAACCACCTCACAAACTCCTTCTCCAGACGTAGCCTCAGATTCATTGCAATCTTTCTTGTAATCGAAAAAGTTGACATCTAAAACAATTGTGTCAGAGCTTCGGTCCGATGTCTGAATACTCTCAGCAAAAACTACATCACGACAGCAAACTACTTTTGAAGTTTCAGGATCATATAGTCTATACCCTTTTGATACATCGGAGTATCCAACCATTAGCAGCACTCTTCCCTTTGCCGCGAACTTTCGTTTTTGCTGTTTGTTAAGCGCCACAGCTGTCGAGCCGAAAACCTTAAAATGAGAAACGTTCGGACGCTTGCCCGTCCAGGCTTCATAAGGAGTTCTATTAATCAATGATCTTGTTACTGACCTGTTTCTGATGTAGGCCGCGGTTGCTACTGCTTCAGCCCAGAAACGCTCGTCCAAGTTGGAATGTATAAGCATACTTCTGGCCATTTCTACCAGTGTTCTATTCGCCCGCTCGGCTACCCCGTTTTGCTGCGGTGTATGTGGCACGGTTAGCTGATGCACTATACCGTTTTCTTGCAAAAATTGGCTAAATTCTCCCCCTGTATACTCCCCTCCATTATCGCTCCGCAAAGTCTTAATCCGTTTGTTCGTTTGATTTTCCACCATGATTTTGAACTCTTTAAATCTGTTCAATACGTCGTTTTTGTTCTTCAAAAAGTACACATATATATATCTCGATAAGTCGTCTATAAAAGTTACAAAATAACGCGAATTTCCAATTGATGTTCTACTTATGGGACCGCAAACATCTGTGTGAACAATTTCTAGTAATTCTTGTGCACGATTTTCTGAACTGTGTGGAAAACTTTTAACACAAATTTTGCTCTTTGCACATGTGAGACAGACATCACAATCTTTGCCATCTCCCTTCAGCTGCATTCCTTGAACTATTTGCCTTTTCCATTCCTTTCAAGCTGATGAAATTCAAATGACCAAAACGGTGATGCCACCTTGTAATATCGTCATTCTGACAATTAGCATAAAAAGATTTTTGTTCTGAACACTTTTCTTCTTTTAAAACGAAAAGCCCATTTTGCATATTAGCTTCAAACAAAATGTTACCACTTTCGGTTCTTATAAGAGCTTTGTTCTCATTGAAAAATACTTGCAATCCATTCTGAGTTGCTTTGCTCACTGAAATAAAATTCGTATGCAATGCCGGAACGTACAAAACATTCTTTAACGTAACATAAGCCTTTTTACTTTCAATACTGATTTCACCTCGTCCGTCTGCTACAACATAATTATCGCCCGCTAGCAAAATTTTTTCTTTATGTTTTTGAAAGTTTTTAAAACGAGACAAATCACAACACATATGCGATGTAGCGCCACTGTCGATATACCAGCCATCGCGAAACAAATTCTGCGACGTGGATGCTGCTTGCAAAGAAAACGACTGCTCAAAACGATGTTGTTTCTGATTTTCCTTTCTTCCTTCTTTACACTGAGCGGCATAATGACCACGGCGACCGCAATTGTAGCACTTGTTGTTTTTTCGCTTACTCGGACCATCGCTTCCATTTATTGTTTTCTTTATATGTGATCTAGCCATAAAAGCTTGCTGCCCGTTATCGCTTTGAACCTCTATACCCTTTTCTTTCTTTCTCTCCCACTCTTCTAATATTTTGACCTTGAGCGCATCCAATGTTGGCAACTTTTCATGCGTCTCAATTGCAACAACAAAGTTGTCATATGATTTCGACAAGCTGCTCAGCAAAATTATGACCAGCATTTCGTCTGGAACCGCTATTCCAATTTCCGCTAGTTTTTCAACCGTTTCGTAAAAAATGTTGACATGATCTAACAAATTACCATCCTCCGACAAATGAAGATGTAGCAGCCTTTTGAACAAAGAAATTTTTCTCACCGGACCTCCAGGTTGATGTACTTCACGCAATTTATCCCATGCTTCTTTTGCTGTTGGACAATACTTTACATGAATTATTTGCGAAGGCTTGACGGACAAGATTATAGAAGCTAGCGCCTTTTCATCCTTCATATCAAACGCTGCCTTATCTGCTGCAGACAACTGCTCCTCCTTCTTAATTCTTCCATCTACTATCGCCCATAATTCCGAATGTATGAGAACACTGCGCATTTGCATTGACCAGGATGCATAATTTCCATCATCCAACTTTTCAATTGAATACAGACCAGAACTCATTTTGACGAACAAAATAAATGCAAACTATTTAATATAACTGTATTCAGACGCAGTTTTTAGGTTTAGCTCCTGGGCCCATAACCTGTTAAAAAATACAAGCGCTGCAGGTGGTTGCTATTAATCGACTAAAGTTTATTACGAGTACAAAATACGAAGATAATAATATGATGTGTTGCCACATAGTTACAAATTATATTTACAACAAGTAAGTCCACATGTGACAATAAAAACGTCAAACTAATTACCTTATCCATTCATTTATGCTACTATCGGAAGGGCAGTTGGAGTTTAACAGGTCGCGAATCCAAGGGAGTGGATTCTTCACCGGAACCTCTTCACCGGAACCTCTTCACCATTTATTCGGTTGGAGCCATAAACAGGTTGATTCTGGAATACACTCACGCTCAAAACGAAGCCGATTTCATTTTGTAATGTTATCACAACACAAAAATTAAATAGATTATTCACTTAGGTGTTAATATTTGTTAAAATTCTGGTTTAGTGAAATGCCTAAAGAGATTTTTCAGGTGTATAAATAACATTATTATTTAAAAAAATTTCATTTTGAAGGAAGTCAGTATAATCTACGAAAAAGGTATTTTCGTATCCTAAATCTTTAATGTGAGAAGCAGGGAAAAAAAACATTTTTTTATGTGGTTTCTTTAACTTTATTTATTTATTTTTTTTTATTTTATTTCAGCCCTTTTTTATTACAAAAATTATTGTTTTGTTTAATAACGGGTTTGGCCGTTAAAACAAAATTAAAAAATTTTTATAAAAATTTAAAATTTTTATAAAAATTTATAATTTTTTTAATAATTCTGGTTTCAAGCATGAATAATCTATTTAATTTTTGGCAAGGAATGTGATGATAACATTACAAAATGAAATCGGCTATTTCTATCTGCCGCACCAAAACCAGAGGAGATTGGTCATCTCTTCCAAGAATTCAAATTGTCGCTATATTTTAAGAATTAATAAAATATATAAAAAAATCCCCTGAATAAAAATTATTTATTATTTCTTTAAAAACTTTACTGTTTTACCTTTTCGTTCTTGTATCTATTTGTGTATCCATCTTCCTAGTTCTGTTTTTTGTGTGTATTATTAATTTTCAAAAAGCACAAGAAAACAACGTTTTTTTTACCACAGTTGTATAAATCAAAAAGCAACAATGAAAGGAAAAATTATTCTTCGCGAAAATATACCCATTTCCCAGTGCAAACATATTTTTCTCCAGAAAAAATAAATATCAAAATATCATTACGTAATATATGTTTATTTATTTTATTGTTTGTATTATAAATATAATAAAGGATAAATATAAAAAATAAGCAAAACTTATTTTGCAAAAAAAAAATAACTTGCAAAATATTTAATTTTTAAATATAATAAAAAAAAAACCATAAAAGATAAATATAATTTAAAAAGTAATCAATAACCTGCGAATTCATTTTTAGCAAGGGACGACACCTAGAGGCTGTCGTCGCACTTGACAGCTAATGTCGTTGGTTGTCATCTCTGTGAATAGGTTTTTGCTCACCTCCAAACTACGTAAGACACGAAACCATGCTTTGCTAAGATAACTCGTCGTCTCTGTGAATAGAAAAAGACGACAAATAGCTGTTTTAGACGACGACAGCTAAAAGTTACTCTCTGAATAAGGGGGTTAGTGTATGTTATCGAAAACTAGCTTCAAGAAAAAAGAAAATTTATTATTTTTCATATAATTTCGTTTCAATTATTAACTTTTTACTAAGTAAAATATATTATTAACCTATAAACTAATCCCAATAATAAAAGAGTAGAGTCTCTTACCTTTCTATATCATGAGGATCAACAAGAGCAAAAAAGTAATGTAATCAACGAGAAAAAACTTAAGCTGCTATGACATTTAATTTTTTTTACAATTTTTCCATGATGAATAGAGCGAGATAGGTATAGTTTGCGGGCAATCTAAAGATGCCTTCTGTCAAAACTACATGTTTATGTTTTTGTTGTAGATTTGGAATAAATTACAATTTGTTGCATGTGGGTTGGCACCTGGAACATAAGGAATAAAAATTAATAGAAATGTCAAAATTACTTACCACAATTATAATAGAAAATGCGAAATCTGACCAAATTACAGCCTATCATCGTGAATACCACCGAGCATTAGCCGCCGGATCCGCTAGTGTAGTAATAAATGTAAAAAGTATGAAGCCGTAAGGAAGTGCCAGGACCAAATTTCCATTCATAAATTTTACACCAAAAAGGTGAAAAGACACAAAGGGAATGAAATAAAGAAGAGGCGGGCAATATCGCTTGGGATGAAAACAAAGAGGCATGGTTGATTTGATCGCCTGGTATATGGGCGGGAGAAATGGGATGGATTAGGTTGGGTTTAAGGGTGGGATAAGGCAAACAATATGTATTTAAATATTGAAACGGGAAAACAAGAGAAAATTCCAGGAGAAGCGTATAGAGAGATACGTAATTAGATAAATTATGTAAAAAAAACAAAATATGTAAAGGAAACGAGGTATATAGATACCGATAGTCGCTGGAAAAAGTTCAAGGCCAGGCAACGAAGGTTTCGATCTCGCGAGCAATGATCGAGATCATAAAACTTCAAAAGTCCACCGTGTAGAGTCGTGGGTCACCAGCAAGTAGACAGGCGACGAACGTGAACATATATGATCTAATCTGCCATGTCATTTTTTTTCTATGATAAATAAGATTAGCCTATATAAAAAAAACAAAAAAAGGAAAACTACTAGTATATCTAATCTACCAATTCATTCTTTTTCTACGATAAATAATATTAATCTTGGTTGAACAAACTATTAATATATCTATATAGTCATAAGTATAATATATGCATGTAGCCTGATAGTAATATATGTATATAGGAACTGTAGTGATAAATGTTTTTTTTATGTATACTTGTACATATGTACCTAAGGTCTAGGTCGGTTGACGCGATCAAGATATGATTGGGTCCCGAATTGATGGAAACCTAGATCGCCTAAGAGAGCTCTGTTAGGTAGCTTGTAAAAGACAGCCAAGACCGAAAGTACTTAAGGGTATAACCGCTAAACATGTCTATTTTTAATTAAGTACCAAAAAAATAAAATACACAAAATGAACAACTAAGGTCCGAGTTTTTGGGTTTGGGGGGGATGAACGGGAGGATGGTCAAAAGAAGGAGGGAGGGATGTAAAAATAATGAAATGTTAGTAATAAAATAAACAAATTTTTTTTATTGTTAGCTCCGCGCTTAGGCACGGATGGGTTGAGAACCGCACCCTGTAAGAATGAGCTAGCTGGGGAATCCGTGTCGAAGGCGTTACCAAGAAGAGAAGATCATAAATCAAATGAGAAGAACAAATTTAAAAATGGAGGGACGGCAACGTATTTGGAAGGATGAGTATATCGTTTTTTTATTAAATAAAGTAAATTTGGAACTTCAGGAGTCTAAGTTATAAAAACAAACTTAGAAAGCAATTAATTTGCACTAGCTTGGCAGAGGAAATGGGCAGTGTTTTCGCGACACCACGTCTATTTGAATATAATAAGAAATTTGTTATTTTATTCATTTATATATATAGTATATATTTAAAAATTTCAAATGAAGTTATAAGAAAGTGGAGTAACTTAAGTAGTTACAGCACCGGCGAAAAGCAAACGTTGTTGAGAGCTGCAAAAAGTGAAGCTGGGGTAGACGCCATAAAATCTACCTGGAAGTATTGACAACAAATGGAATTTTTGACTTAGACGTGCATCCCAACAGCTTCTGTAAGTAACTTCAACAGAAGCAATTTAAGCGTAAGTTATCCCGACATATGTGGTAAATAATATAACACTATATATATTCTTCTTAGTTCGCAGCAAATTTCCTGATCTGACCACATCCCATCCCACTCTACATATATCGATCTCTATTCTTTCTTTTGTAATCGTTCCACAGACAGACAGACGGACGGACATGGCTAAATCGACTCAGTAGGTCACGCTTATCAAGAATATATATACTTTTCTATATCTGTCACGTCTCCGTTAATGCGTTACAAACGGAAGCAGTAAGTGAATATACCCTCATCACTTCGTGTGTAGGGTATAAAAATTGGTTAATTTAATGGAATAATGGTATAGAGATATTGCCTCTGGATACCCCAAATGGACCAAGGTGGAGGTTGGAAAATTTTGGACTACGGCAGAAAAGGAATTAAATGTTACTGGACCATCTGTAAAATCTAAGTTTGTGTGGAAAAAGGTATAATTATATGGTAAATAAAGGTATAATATACATATATGTATATACACATAGTTATTAGTTAAATTATAAGCGAAATTATACTTTAGTGTTCGTCTCTGATTTTATTTGATTGCTTAAAAATTAAATATATAATATTATAATATATGTATGTATATGATATATTTTTACAAACAATAATTTATTATACACTTCATGCACAATTATATATACAGGTGATAAATTATACAAACGTCTGCTGTTAAAATTTCAGCCAAATTCATCGATTAGTTTATTTGTTGTAGTCGTTTGAAGTAAGCAACTTTTGTGTTTCTTGAAAAATTGATAAAAGGGAAATTATTATTGAAAGGGAAAACGGCGCAAGAGACAAAAGAAAAGCTGGATAAACATTACGGTGAGTCTGCTCCGTCAGATTACACCGTCAAATATTGGTTTCGAGAGTTTCGTGGTTCGCAGCGGCAGGCGCTCCGATGCAATTACAGAGGACACTGTCAAAAAAATACATGAAATGGTGTTGGCTGACCAGAAAGTGAAGGTGCGCGAGTATTACTGTGCATTATTGGAGCGATTGAAGGCCAAAATCGCATTAAAAACCGGCCTCACATGAAGCGAAAAAAAATTTTGTACTTGCAAGACAATGCGCCGGCGCACAAATCAATGACTTACGGCTCCAATTGCTGTCGCATCCACCGTATTCGGCCGATTTGTCTCCCTTGGACTATTATCTCTTCCCAAACCTCTAAAGATGGCTCATCAATAAAAAATTCAGCTCACGCGAGGATATCATCGACACCACGGAGATGATCAACAACAATCAGCTGTCAAAACAAAACTAAATACAGTATCGCACTGAAGTTTGGCATGCCTGCCTAAATATGAACGGACTTCAAGACACCATAACCTTTTTTGCAGTAGCATCGCATTCTGGCAGTCAAGGAGGTTCCTTTTCAATCCGCCCTCGTACACCTAATTTACCGTTTTTACACGGTAATTGGTTCCAGGAAAAGCCGTGTAAAAAAGGACATTGTTCGTATGTAAAATAGGTGATTGGTTCCTTATCTCTAAAACCTATTGAAATTACTGAAAAACAAGGAGTTTTCAAGAACAACTATTCAGGTTTATTTTATTAAATCGCATATATAATGTGTTTTTACACAAGCATAGTTATTAAAGAAAAAACCAGTAAGAGTGCTATATTCGGCCTGGTCGAATCTTAGATACCCTACACCGCACAATTTCGGTGGCGGCAGTTTTGGAAATCAAGTATTGACTTATTGAATTCTAGAAATTTTTGGGGCTGCAAGTTGATCAACCGTCCCGGGATCCATAAGTCTTAACTACGCCCTTGTATACATAGTAGGCGTGGTCGTTACCTACTTTCAAAATAAAAAAACCTGCTTAGTTTTTTTATTATTGAGTTCAAATTTAAACTTTATTTACGTGGTAAAAAGTATGTTTTTTCATGAGTTATACCGTATAAGTAGTGTAAAAGTGGGCGGAGCACGCCCCGTATTGGTGTTATAATATTTTATTTGAACATAAGTTGATATATAAAGTTTTATGCAGGAAGTTTATATATTGAATAATATAACCATTTAAGACCCCCTTTTGTCTGTGTAACCTAAAAGTGGGCGGATCACGCCCATATTTGGCATATTAAGGAATAATGGTACTCTATACCCAGGAATACAATTTTGTTGCCATAACTCAAAAACAACCGCTGATACACATTTTTAATAAAAAATAGGCGTGGTCGTGCACCGATTTTGCCCATTTTCAATACCAACCTGCACACCACAAGAAACAATATATCTGCAAAACTTCATCACGATATCTTCACCGGTTCTCCTGTGATCGTGATTTCACCAGACAGGCAGACGGACGGACATGGCTAAATCGACTCAGGAGGTCACGCTAATCAAGAATATACATACGTATATACTTTTCTATACCTATCGACTCTATTTCTATGCGTTACGCATTTCGTGACAGGCCCTTAACCTTATAGCCTGTTTCCATAAAAATATTTAATCCGGTTAAGGTGTTCGAAAATCGATCAGCTGATCAAGTGTTCCCATACATAATCCGGTCCGGCCTGTCAAACCGAAAAGAAGAAATAAACAGCTGTTGTTTTGTGATTGTTTATTTACGCAGCTATTTTTAAAATTGTGCATCGCTTTAATTTATAATACAATGAATAAACCAACCATATACCTCCGGACCAACCATATACCCGTGTTGGGCCATATCCGCCGCAATCTCCCTATATATGTGGACATTTTTGCGGAGTCCACGCAGGCCAATGTCCACGCGTCAATGTTTTCCTGCCAGAGGTCCAGCAACATATTTTCTGCCCCCATCGACCACAAAGTTCGCTTTGATGATTTCTGCATCTGAAATAGTTAAATTTTTGTAATTTCTTAGATATTATACTTAAATTATTATACTTAATTATATTAATTAATTACTTATTATACTTAAATAAACATATTACTTACGACATAAAACGCTTACATTTGTTTTGACATTTGGGAGAATAGTTTGATGGCACTTTCTCTTTATTTCTTTCTAACTTATTGGCACTAGAAAAGGAGACAGATAGGTTGTCTGTAATTCCGAAATTCGAAACAGAGCTGCAAACTAAAATTCAGTCAAAAAATCGAAAGCATTTGGGTTTAACTCTGGAATCGCAACAACAATTTAAGGGAGTTAAAACAGTTTACGAGTGGTTTTGGGGCTTAAAAGAGTTTATTCCAAAAACCTAGAAAAACCATTTTATGGAAACACCATATTAAGGTGAAGGGTATAAAAATAGTTCAGAAAATATTAACACATTGTTGCAGATGATGGCTGAAAAAAAATGAAAAATAAATTAGCTAAGAAAACACAATTACCCAAGTATGCTCCGATTTTGCTCCTGTCATCGCACAAACAAATAATGAGTCAAAGTGTACTGCCGTACCGATACTAATAGATTCTCTCTCTCTCTGTTCTCTTTATTTTTTTTTTCTCCACGCACAGTGTTCTCTCCGTTTATTCCAAAATACATTTTCACCACAACTGTGCTTGCCGCCACGACCATACCAACACCTCTTTAGCTTAGAGAGCGGCAAGTATAGCAGTTTCAGTTGTGAATTGCCAGTCACAAATTGACCCCCTTATTCAAAGAGTCACTTTTAGCTGTCGTCGTCGTCTAAAATAGCGGTTTGTCGTCTTTTTCTATTCACAGAGACGACGAGTTATCTTAGCATGGTGTCGTGTCTTACGTAGTTTGGAGGTGAGCAAAAACCTATTCACAGAGACGACAACCAACGATAGTAGAATGGATAAGGTAATTAGTTTGAAGTTTTTATTGTCACATGTGGACTTACATATATTATAATTATAGATATAGAAAGATTTTAAATCACGCACCAAAGCGAAGCTGGAACAAGTGCATGCGGATATTACAGCTACATGAGGTGGTCCCAGTAACACTAAAGAATTCAGATTTATAAATTATAAGCACAACTTAAAATTTTGCACTTTGCAATTGTTTAGAATTCCCGATTGTTTAGAACTTTACAGTGTTGCAAATTTTCTACAGAACAACCAATGTTAATATATTTTGGTGCAATTTAAATGAAGAAAATACAATAGAAAAACAAAATAACTCCTAAGGTTCTTCTTTATTTTTACTACATTTATAAATCTAAACGACAGCATCTTAGGTGTCGTCTCTTACTAAAAATGAAATATTTTGAAGGTTATTGCTTACTTTTTAAATTATATTTATTTTTTATGATTTTTTTTTATTATATTTAAAAATTAAATATTTTGCAAGTTATTGCTTATTTTGTATATTTATCTCTTATGATTTTTTTTATGTTATATTTATATTTTTATTGTATTATAAAATAAATAAATATATATTATATAATGTAATTTTGAAAAACTTTTTTCTGGAGAAAATGAGTATATTTTCGCGATATCTTTTCGATTTATAGAGCTTTGCTAAAAAATCGTTGCTTCCCATTGTTTTCTTGTGATCCTTGAAACATTCTTTAACAATACACACAAAGTATAGAATTGTGAATATGGATAAATAATATGGATATAAAAGAAAAGGTAAAACAATAAAGTTTTTAAACAAATAATAAATAATTACAACAAAATTTGTTAAATATTTTATTAATTCTTAAGATATAGCGTACAATTTACGACATCGCTATAATTTGAAGTTTTGGTGCGGGACATAGAATGGTATAATTTCAGAATTAGCTAGAGGTGCTCCTGTTTTTGGCTCCAACCGAATACAGAGTGAAAAGGAATGGGAGCGGCTTGTTAAACCCCAACGGCCTTCCCGTTAGTAGCTTAACTGAATGGATAAGGTAATTAGATTAACATTTTAATTGTCACATGTGCACTTCCTTACATATGTTACAATTATAGATATAAAGAGATTTCAAATGACGCAGCAAAATGAAGCTGAAGCTCATGCGGATATTGCGGCTATATGAGGTGGCCCCATTAGCACTAAATCCAGATTTGAAAATTATACATTTAGGGCCTTATTCCAATAGTCACGATCGTCTCTAAATCGTGTCTAAATCGTCTCTAAATTGTCTCTCACTCGTCTTAGGTATTCCAAGAGTCACGGTCGTCTTAAAATCGTCTCTAAATCGTCAACGACGTAAACTTCGGTCGACTTGATGTATTCCAAGAGACGATTTAGAGACGAATATCGTCTTAAATAAGACGAGTGCTTTTTAGTTGTCTTCTCATACAAAACATAAATTAATTTAGTGCACAATATAAAGCTAGAACTCGTATTTATGCTTTATATAATTTTTTTTAGTTATATGTAGCTACATACAGTGTTCCACTAAAGTCTTCGCACAGCTTTTTTTTTTTGGAAGTTTGTATGGGGGTGTATGGCTGCTAGTGGTGTTGGTAATTTGGACTTAACTTCCTCATAACTTGAGAAAGTTATGGACCACCGTGCATACATCGATATATTGAAGAGAAATTTGAAGCCAAGCCCCGAAAAATTGGGCGTATCTCAGAGATATTATTTTCAGCAAGATAATTATCCCAAAAACATGGCTCACAACACCGGGATGTACTTTGACTTTGTTGCGATTTTAGTTAATAACTTTTGGATTAATTGATGAAATTGGTTTACTTTTTTGTTAAATTGACGGAAATGGCTTAATAAACAAAGCTGTATTAAATTTTTTTTAAAATTCTTGCTGCACATTACCTTTTTTTACCTTTTTTTTTATCAATAAAGTTTTGACCAAGTGCTGTACGAAGACTGTAGTGGAACACTGTATATGAAATTGATGATTTTTATAATGATTCTAGAAAAGGCAACAAAATTCACGAAATTTCCACATCCAAAAATTAATCGAGAGAGTCCATATTTTCGCGCACAACTCAACGCCTAAAATAAAAATGCAGTGTGTTGTTTTATGTTTAATGTAAGTGTTTGTTTAAAAACACTTATAAAAGCATTTTAAGATTGCTCAATTCTCCGCGTGGAATTGAAACTGTCTTTGTTTACCATTTGCTTCATTGTTGCAAACTACAAAAAAAAAGAAAAACAATTTTTTGCTACAATTTAAACGATATAATATACAATAGCACATATATCAATCTACATATAATTTGCTAAGTTTATTCTATATTTTGGGAACGTTTGTTGCCAAAAAAAACAAATTTATGAGGTTTTTAGTAATGGAACTTAACCACAATTATAATATTTTCGTCTACCATCACTAAAATTTGTATCCTGTGCGCAAACCTTTTTGGCAAATAACAATGGCTGTAAAATAGACGTATAGTTCGGTGACCTCGACGTAAGAGCAAGACAAGACGAATTCCGTGACTCTTGGAATAGGTTTGTTACGTCGTCGTGACTCGTCAGAGACGATTGTCGTCTTAGTCACCGTGACTCTTGGAATAAGGCCCTCACTAAAAAACAGGCACTTGATAAACATAACTCAAAATTTTGCACATTGTAATTGTTTAGAATTCCCGATTGCTTACAATTCTACAGTGTTGCATATTTCCAACAGTAAAACCAATGTTAATATATTTTTATGTAACTTAAATGACGAAAATACAATAGAAAAACGAAATAAATATTCCTCATTAAACTCATTCCTCATTAACCTCATTCATATTAAACTCCTAAGGTTATTCTTTATTTTTACTACATTTATAAATCTAATTTCGCGAAAAAAAATCTATTTTCGCGTAACACTAAAAATGCTAGCTAGTACACAAACCAACTGTCATATATGAGCGCAACGTAAATTGAGGTGAGTAAAATTCTTGTATTGTAACACTAAAAATGCTAGCTAGTACACAAACCAGCTGTCATATCACGTACAACGTAAATTGAGGAGAGCACGACGAAAGAGCTAGTCACCTTTCAAAAAGTGACTCTGTGAATACGACGTCTTCCACTCAGGTGACTTTTTGACGACGACGTCCGACTCACTCCAGGTGACTCTCTGAATAAGGGGGTAAGTTTCCATGTAGAGTTAACTCCGAGTGAGATTTTTGTTGAGTTATAAAGTTGTACCGGTAACAAAATTGTTTCCATGCACAGCATCAATAAAAAAAAATATATCTTGTGCTTTGCTCAGAAAAACAGAATAAATCAAACCATTAAAATTTGGACTGCACAATTTAAAAATATTGCTATCAAAAGGAGACATATTTTTGTATCAACACTACGCAAAACATACTATAATTCGCCATTTTGGCGTATTCTTATATCAAATCACAGTTAGAACTTAGCTAAACAAGGTTTTTATTAACCAGAATTTTCCAACTTGAAAGAGTATAAGTCCAAAAAAAGGTGAGAGCGCCAAAATAATGTTTTTGTTGCAATACAATAACAAAAAATTGCTCTAAAAATTTATTGCAAACTCCTTTATAATGATAACAATCCTATCCGGATATTAGTAATAGTTTAGGTTATATAGTTGTCGCAATTCGCTATGCTAATGGCAGCACTTTTTCTACCTTGAACTGGGTCATCAACTGCGAGCATGGCTCAGTGTCGTTGACTGTACCACAGAATAAATAGTATACAGAAGTCGCATCTCGGCCTTTCGTGCTTTTGCGCTTTAAGGTGCGGTCGGAACAATTGAGGGGAGATCAAACAACGAGAGAGCAAACGTGAACAAAGGGAAGCAACGAGAGAGCAAGCATGAAACGTTTATGTGTACGTACATCTGTTTTGCTAGACTTCGTCGTGAATTAACGTGGTGTTGACAAAATTTTGTTTCAAGCTTTTGATTTCTGTATTTTGGTTTTCTTCCCTTGAAAGTTTCATATTTTACATTGCATAGCTATGTGCAGTATCAACAGAAGTTACTGGTTAATTGTAGTGCTCTAGTAAAAAATTACTAGAGAAAAATTAAATATTGCCGGCACTTTGAATCAACAGCGGCGGTATTTCATTTTGAAAGAAAATTTTACTGTCATTATACACAAAATAGGGTATTTCGAAAGTATCTCCCAATTCCTGTTAGAGGACATTTGGTCACAAGTTACACTTTAACTATGATGCCAAAACTGTTAAAAAATGTTAAATTTCGTAAAATTATCTTTTTTAGTATATTGGCAGAAAGTCCATTTTTGGAAACAAAATAATTAAATGTAAGCGCCCAGTTGAAAAACATTGATTGGTTTGTCCCTTCAACCGCATTTTCCTCAAACCTATCCACTAAATCTAGTTTGGAATTGTATCGCAATTCCCTTCTAATCGCCATTTCATCCATGAGCAGAATCATATGATTCTTTTCGTACTGGTTCAAATCCCAAACACTTCTTTTTTATTAACTCCAACTTATGGTACGGGCGGAAGAGCTGAGGTCAAAGATCAACAACAACATGTGAAGCTTCGAGAGAGCTTGTTTTGCGAAAGAAATCTCTTTCTGAGGTACATAAAAAAAAGGAAAAATAACCATAAACATTAATGGGAATGATATTGTAGTTAATATTAATCAACAAATCAAACATTGTGTTTCGCCTAAATTGTTTTCAAAAAACAAAAAGTTTCCTTCCCATTCCTTATTAAATATTTTTCACTGTGCATTTATAAAAAAGCGAAGTACGATTTTGCCTGCTTGAAGTCTGTACGTCGACCAGAGATAATGAGATAGGACACTTCGAATCAGAGATAATGAGATAGGACACTTCGAATTCGCTGTTTCAACACACATGCATTTCGCTGAAATTTCACTAAACCTATGACAAAAAACCGTGTGCGCTGTCCTCTCATGTGTACTTCGCCACACAAAATCGTGTGCTTTGTCCTCTCATGTGTACTTCGCCGCAGTATCGCATGCACGCATGCAATATTGATTTTAATGGGTGCATTTGTCGAAACGTCAAAAATATATTTAAAATATTAACCTTTTGTTTATGCTCACATTATATACATGATATATCTACCAGTTCCTTATAATTATAATAAATCTATACTTTCAGATTCTACATAGTATTTGTTGATTTATTTCATATATTTAATTGGTATAAAGTAGACGTTGTGCTAATTTTTGGCTGTCAATGCATAGTTGTTCGAATTTTCACAAAAAAAATTAAGATTAATAACTCCAGAATGGTCACATTTATATTTGTTCATTTGTTTTCTAATATTTGTGCAAATTAAGTATTGTTATACATCGTTAGATGCACTTGGGGGGTCAAACATCCGTTGACACCTACCATTTTAGGTTTGGGAAACTTCACCATCTTTGTTTATATATGGTGAAATTTATATTTTAAAAACCAATGGCCTTGTCTATACGCCGTTTCTTTTGAAACGTTTTCACTCAGTTCGTGTGAGAGAGATGAGGAAGAAAGAGAAAAGTTTACACTCTGGTATCGAGTGTTAAGAATTTTTGAAACGAAAATAGACCCTGGTTCTCAGTTTCTTTGCACGCACAGCAGTTGTCAAACGAAAGAAGAGCAACGTAGTTTGCCGAAAGCGTGTTCATATTTTCTCTCACTCTGGCCAACATTTGGATATTCAGTAAATTTCACAAACACTTTGGCATCACATATTTACGACTTTTGAAACCAAATGAGAAACCAGTGTGTTTAGCCACCGATGGTATCGATATACCAGTGGTGAAACCGTTCCAAAAGATACTGCGTCTAGCCAAGCTGATTTCATAACTAAATGAGTCCGTGGTGAAACATGAAACAGCTGATTTTTTCAACATACTGAAAGACAGAAAACAAGAACAACAACATGGTAGCGCTCACGTATAGTGTACATGAATTCAACAGCCCATAAAAAATAGACGTCAAACCGATTTTTTAAGCGGCGAATTCGAAGTGTCCTATCTCATTATCTCTGCTTCGAATTTGCTGTTTGAATACATATGCATTTTGCTGAAATTTCACTAAACCTATGACAAAAAAACGTGTGCGCTGTCCTCTCATGTGTACTTCGCCACACAAAATCGTGTGCTTTGTCCTCTCATGTGTACTTCGCCGCAGTATCGCATGCACGCATGCAATATTGATTTTAATGGGTGTTTTTTCGAAACATCAAAAATATATTTAAGAAATTAAACTTTTGTTTATGCTCACATCATATACATGAGATATCTACCAGTTCCTTATATTTATAATATATGTATACTTTCAGATTACATAGTATTTGTTGATTTATTTCACATATTTAATTGGTATAAAGTAGGCGTTGTGCTAATTTTTGGCTGTCAGTGCATAGTTGTTCGAATTTTCACAAAAAAAATTAAGATTAATAACTCCAGAATGGTCACATTTATATTTTTTCATTTGTTTCTAATATTTGTGCAAATTAAGTATTGTTATACATCGTTAGATGCACTTGGGGGGTCTAACATCCGTTGGCACCTACCATTTTAGGTTTGGGAAACTTCACCACCTTTGTTTATATATGGTGAAATTTATAATTTAAAAGCCAATGGCCTTGTCTATACGCAGTATCTTTTGAAACGGTTTCACTCAGCTCGTGTGAGAGAGATGAGGAAGAAAGAGAAAAGTCTACAATCTGGTATCGAGTGTAAAGAATTTTTGAAACAAAAGTAGACCCTGGGTCTCAGTTTCTCTGCACGCACAGCAGTTGTCAAACGGAAGAAGAGCAACGTAGTTTGCCGAAAGCGTGTTCATATTTTCTCTCACTCTGGCCAACATTTGGATATTCAGTAAATTTCACAAACACTTTGCCATCAGATGTTTACGACTTTTGAAGCCAAATGAGAAACCAGTGTGTTTAGACACCGATGGTATCGATATACCAGTAGTGAAACCGTTTCAAAAGATACTGCGTCTAGCCAAGCTGATTTCATAACTAAATGAGCTGTTTCATAAGCTCATAAAAAAGAGCATAAAAAATCAGCTGTTTTATGTTTCACCACGGATTCAGTTAGTTATGAAATCAGCTTGGCTAAACGCAGTATCTTTTGAACGGTTTCAGTACTAGTATGTCGATATCAGCCGTGGCTACACACTGCGGTTTCTCATTTGGTTTCAAAAGTCGTAAACATGTGTTGACAAAGTGTGTGTAAAATTTAATGAATATCCAAATGTTGGCCAGAGTGAGAGAAAATATGAACACGCTTTCGGCAAACTACGTTGCTCTTCTTTCGTTTGACAACTGCTGTGCGTGCAAAGAAACTGAGAACCAGGGTCTATTTTCGTTTCAAAAATTCTTAACACTCGATACCAGAGTGTAGACTTTTCTCTTTCTTCCTCATCTCTCTCACACGAACTGAGTGAAACCGTTTCAAAAGATACGGCGTATAGACAAGGCCATTGGTTTTTAAAATATAAATTTCACCATATATAAACAAAGGTGGTGAAGTTTCCCAAACCTAAAATGGTAGGTGCCAACGGATATTTGACCCCCCCAAGTGCATCTAACGATGTATAACAATACTTAATTTGCACAAATATTAGAAAACAAATGAACAAATATAAATGTGACCATTCTGGAGTTATTAATCTTAATTTTTTTTGTGAAAATTCGAACAACTATGCATTGACAGCCAAAAATTAGCACAATGTCTATTTTATACCAATTAAATATATAAAATAAATCAACAAATACTATGTAAAATCTGAAAGTATAGATTTATTATAATTATAAGGAACTGGTAGATATATCATGTATATAATGTGAGCATAAACAAAAGTTTAATTTCTTAAATATATTTTTGACGTTTCGAAAAAACACCCATTAAAATCAATATTACATGCGTGCATGCGATACTGCGGCGAAGTACACTTCGTGCGGCGAAGTACACATGAGAGGACAAAGCACACGATTTTGTGTGGCGAAGTACACATGAGAGGAGAGCGCACAAGTTTTTTTATCATAGGTTTAGTGAAATTTCAGCAAAATGCATGTGTGTTGAAACAGCGAATTCGAAGTGTCCTATCTCATTATCTCTGTGTATGACGTCGACTGACTGCTCTTTATAGGAACGATCGCTAATGTCGGTGTGAAAAATGACGATTGCTGTCGTGTATACATATGTGAATAGCCGAGAGAAAAACGATTGCACGATTACTCTCTGTTCAATAGGGTGCCAATATTGGAACCCTAGAACAAAATTTGCTTTGTATGAGATGAAACTTCTGTATACTATTTATTCTGTGACTGTACTCATATTACGCTGGCGGTCGCTGACCGAAATCAAAATTAAGCTAGCTTGCGAATTTGCTGACGCGCACTAATGCAGCGTTTTTAATTATTTGGCTTCTTTTAATTTAAATTACACAATTATTACACAATACTTTTTTGTCAATTAGGCAATATTTCTTATTTTATTTTATTTTCTTATTGTTATTTATGCTTAGCTTAAATGTTTTTTATCTATAAATTAAATCGATTCAATAAAGAAATTAGTATTAGAAGGTAGTATTCAACACAGAATCAATGTGTACTTATTCAACTCAACTATTATAACTCAAATAATACAAAGTGTGGATTCGGTTCAAGTTCCGAATTTGCACTTATATATAAATAAAAAGGGATTGGAATTGGTTCAAGTTCCAAATTCAATCACCAAATTATTCACAAAACAATAGTTATAGGATATAGAAATTTCCATTTTCGACACGATATAACTCGATAACTATACGAGGATACAAAAAGTTGTTTTGTTGTTGTAATCAGCATAAAAAATAAAACAACAACTAAAACAAAGGCTTAAATAGGGCTCTTCTCGGAATCGCCAATGCTGTTGTTTTTTTTGTTGTTTTTGTTTCTTGTGATGCAGACCCCAACAACAACAATCTTATCTTCTGCCCCTCGTTTATGAGTTATAACCTTTGAGGTATGAAATTGGTTTCCCTATCTCAACAATAGCAGAATTCAGTTGGAATATATAACGTTAGAAAGCTAAATTAGCTTTCATTCATGTAAAGTAAGACCTTACTGAAAATTTTAAAATTTTTAGTACCTTTTCCTCGATTAATAAAGTAAAATGTATAATTAACCCACATAAATTTGTGCGAAATAACAAGCTAGAGGTCATTAGCTTTCCACGGCTATTTTTGTCGCCATATGCAATCGGTGCAGGATTTAGGACCTTTCATAGTTAAGGAGATATAGGGAAACTAATTTCGAATTTTAAATGACTATAACTCGGAAACCAGGCGGACAGGGTGGGACTTTGTTGTTGTTGGGGCCTTCTTCACAAGTAACAACAACAACAAAAAATAACAACACGATTGCCGCTTCTGGGAAGATCCCTATCTGTTCCAAAACAAAATTGGAGTGGTTCCAAAGCGGTAAAGTTAAGACCGAATTAGAATACATGGTGATATTTTACTACTTATTTGTGTGCTTAGGTTCGTTTTCGCTCAACGAAAAGAAACTTAACGATTTAACTAACCATTATTCAATGGACTGAACGAAATTATTTTCGCCGCCATTTTATTTTGTAAATTTTTGTCAATAGTTTACTACTAATATAGTTAAAGTCGGCTATTTTTGGAGACAAATATATTAAAATTGTTGTCGCAATTTGACTTTAGTTGAAAGTAAAGGATAGCACATATAATTGTAATGTTTTGAAAAATGTTTTAGTCAATCAAAAGCTTCAAATCCTCTGTCAGTGAATGAACGAGTTGATATCAAACCAAGAATTAGTTCAGCTTGAATTTTTGTATTACCAACTAATCGAGTTTTTAAATCATTTATTAAAAAGGAAAAGTTTTTTAAGGGTAAGGCTTTTTTATTTTGAGTGCACTTTTAGAGTGAAATTTAATAAAAAAGTTGTTCTGTATTAAATTTAAGTAAATAGCTAAACATTGACTACTGTAATTACGATTTAATAATTAACACTGAAATAAGCTATAAACTAAGAATAAATTTAATTTTCACACCTGAATTTATGCTACAGTTGAAGGTTTTATCGGGTATACAATTAACTAAACTCATTAAGAGGAGCAAAACCTTAACCTCAGAATGGCAACAAGCGATGATGAGCCTATGCATTTGTATGAAGTGTTCCAAAATTGTTTTAACAAAATCGCTAATAAACAAACTTCTGTTGCTGGAGAACGCAATGTCTACCCGAATTATGCAGCCCTAGGTGTGGAAAATATGTATCCAAGTGATGAATTCAGTGTACTGCATGAAACTACGCCAGGAAGTCCCCGTTTTACGCCAAACGCATCAGTGGAGCCATATTTTGATGGCGGCCTTGGAGGCAGTAATATTGTTAGTACGGGTTGGTATTCAACACCAGTCAGTGGCTACACACAAACACCGTACCAAAGCAGTGTGTTAACCGGACATCATATTGTTCAACAACAGCATCATGACGGCGAAGCCCATGGCTTGAGTAGCGAATCCAGTATTGCGTGCCATATGGATCCGAGTCATATAAGCATGCATAGTCCAGCTGCTACTTTACCACCGATGAGTTCTTTTCGAGGACCTACAAGTACTATACAACAAATTGGAGTAGGAAGCAGTGCTACAAACTCCCCAAATTTATACACATCGTCCCAGTCACATGGGCAAATGAGTAGCAGCACATTAAGCAGTTTAGTTACCACAGGATCACATGGTCCCCAAACTATAACTCACCACTCCAATCAGCAACATAGCCCTTCTGTGCAGAGCGACACATTTTCAGTTGGTGTTACAGTCGGTCCAAAAAATCTTTCTGGAAGTGGGCCAGGGGCAACTTCATCATCGACTCTGCGTCATCATATGTATATGGCATCCGCTGCGGCTACATCTGTTACAGCAGAGCATAGCATTAGTAGCTTCAGTTCGAATCCATCAACACCTGTCAATTCGCCACCGCCACTTACACAATCCGTTTTAGCGCAATCTCTTGTAGATAAGACAATTGCAGGGGGAACTGGATCCAACTGGGGAAATCACGTTATACATGGGACTGTAACTGCTGGTGGGGGTATCGAATCTGATGGTTACTCAAATGAGCTGGTAGCAACTGGATTACATAATATAGCAACCAACTTTCAGGGTGCTCGTATGGAGGAACGACTTGATGATGCGTTAAATGTGTTGAGGAATCATTGCGAACCAGAGCTTCTGGGAGGTGTAAGTGCTACTCTTTCTTCTATTGATAATATGGATGGGTTATCATCATTCGTGCCAGCATCACCTAATTTGGTAGGTAGTGCTGTGGTACTACCTTCCCCGCATGATTTGTTGGCGAGCAGTTCAGCTCCAGGTTCATCAATAAAAATAGAACGCACGCCACCTACATCCACGATTATGAAAACTGCAAAAAAAAAAAAAGAATCTAATTCAAACGTAAACGCTGCAGTGTCCGGTCCATCTGCATCTGCTGTTATAATAGGCGTTTTAGATTCTGTAGATACGAAACCCACCAGTTCAGTGGAATCTACACACCAACAATCAAAGACTAGTAAACGGCCGCGTCGTTATTGTTCATCAGCAGATGATGATGATGATGCAGAACCAGTTGTAAAGGCAATGCGAGAGAAGGAACGACGTCAAGCTAATAATGCCCGAGAACGAATACGAATACGTGATATTAATGAAGCTTTAAAGGAACTGGGTCGCATGTGTATGACTCACTTGAAATCAGATAAACCACAAACTAAGCTTGGAATACTTAACATGGCTGTCGAAGTTATCATGACTCTCGAACAACAGGTACGCGAAAGAAATCTTAACCCTAAAGCAGCTTGTCTAAAGCGACGAGAGGAAGAAAAAGCGGAGGACGGCCCAAAAATATCTGTCCAGCATCATATGCTTCCTCAACCACCTTCAGCAATAAATGTTTTTGGGCAGTCTATTCCAAGCCAGCCTTCTTGTTTACAAGGACAACAACAACAAGGTAATGTTAATTTACCATCACACATGCAGCACAATTCCGTACAACATACCCAATAGCAGGCTTCTAATACTGTCAACTATTTCCATCTCCAACATCAACAATCACCTGTCGCACAAATGGTTACGGACAAGCATCTGATATCAAATTTATTTAGACTACGTCATCCCATTTCGTTTCCAAACCAGCTCTAGATTGCTTCATGTATGAATGTGTTGCTGTACCTATTGTACATAATTGATTAAGAACTAGGAATTTTATAATATTAGTTTAATTAGAATGCCGGAATTTGTCTTACTTGAATTGAAGATAATAAGGGCAACAATTTTATTTTTAATTTATTATAAGCTTATTTTAATAACGACGTGTACTGTTTACTGTTGTATCACCAATAATTTTGTTGATATGTATTTACATAACCATTTACTTTATGTGCATTATAAAGTTTTGTTGTCTTTTCTATTAACTTTCATCTTGATGTCTTTAATGCACACCACAAAAATTGTACTTTCTCAATCTACCACAGTTTGTGCTTTTCATTAAAAACGGTAATAACACAGTACCTGTGTTGGAAAATAGTAGATTTAAAGCAAAGTAATTTGTTTGTAATTACCAAGAAAATACTAAATAATATTTGTTACCATTAACTGTTGCTAAACTCTGACTATAGATCTACATTTAACGAGGTTAAAAGTTCCCTAAAAAAATTGAATATCTTTATTCTACCACCCACTTTAAGCCAACATATTTAATTATAACAAACACATTTTTACATATATCTCATAAACAAATTTCGGTTTTTTGTTTTTTGAAATCAAAACAATTCGATGTACTATTTAATATGATTTCATTACAATTTATGTGTATGTTTTCAATCTTAGGGAAGTGAAATTGTAGTTCGGTTTTAAACTTGTGACACATTCATAGTATTTTCTGATATATGGTCAAAGCATTATTTGTTATATGTAATACTTCTAATGATTTCGAAGTTTCAGATATTTGTGCGTATTGGACTATATTTATCGGGAATCTATTGTAATATTAATCTTCAATTTTTAAATAAATCCTGGTTTGATATATCTGTGGCTACAAGCCTCAAGCCCTCATACTCGAGTTCACTACCACTAGTGGGAAGAGTGCCTGCTGTTCAAAACGACTCTTAAATTGTGCTTATTTAAATATTATTTCATTTTTATTTTTGCAATTTGTAAGGACTTTATTATAGAAGTTATTCTCCAAAAATCACATAGCCCAAAATACATTATATATAATTTGTTTTACATTACATTATACTGTAGTCAAAAAAAGAAAGTGGAAAATGCGGTAAATTCTGCAATAAACCATAAAATAAATGAATAAATAAAAAATAAAATAAATAGACGAACTGAAATTTTAAATAAATAAATATAACTTCATGGTTACAGATATATCTGGGAGAATTCAGCAATTTTGCTTACATCATAACCGAAAATAAAAAATAATTTAACGGTCTTGCCTATTCAACATGTAATAACATGAATGAATGGCCACAGATTTTGAAAGGTGCTTTCTATATTTTCGGTTCTCTAAATTTTCCATTTTAATTTTCTTTTGCCATTTCTGGTGACATTTTTTATATTCGTATTATTTTCCAGTAGTGATGAAGGAAGTTTGAGTTGTTAATATATGTAAAAACTTGAAAAAGAAAACTCATTTGTGTTTTCAGTTTAATTTACCTTTTAACTTGTTTTAAAAATGTTCCTATAAATGTATTGTAGAAAATTTTGTCAACTTCGTCTGTGTCCAAGTTTACCGAAATTAATACATCAATGTAGTTTACTAACCAGTATCTATAATTTGGAGACGCATGAGAATTTTCGTCTGTAGATAAATCAATAGTTATGAGATGCCAGTTAGTAGAATCCTACTCAAAATCAAAATACGCAAAACCCTCAATATCTCAGTGTACCACTAGTAAATGCTAAAGATATTTCTACTTTATTTAAATAATAATGTAATGTTTTCTCATATATTCAACTGCGTTTTCGAATGTAGGTATCTATCTGAAATGTGAAAAGATTTTATTTAATAAACGTATTACTAACGCCTAGTAGCTAATTCCATAATTATTGCACACGATAAAACATGTCAGCTGATTTTATTTATTATCCAAGTGAGCATTTTTTAGTATTAGAATTAAATGCTTCAATAAAATGTGTATCCATAGATTCCAGTTATATTTAAAAGCTAGTAATTTGTTTATATATTTTATTATTAAAAAAGTTAAACTAAGTTAAAAATTATTAACATCAAATGAAAGTATTCCTTATTTTATGTAATCAAATAATTACATAAGTTACATAAATAAGTACGCATATTTAAATGTAATTAAATCTTTTTAAATTGCAGTTTTTTTAACTACAGTGTGTGCTAACTAAAGCAGCAACCGTATGAAAAAAAACAAACAATGTCTATATTTTATAAAATTTAGTTACGGCAAAAATTATAATAAATATAATATAATATAATAATATATATTTATAATACATAATATCTTTATTTTTTTACTTTAGTTACGACAAAAATTATAGTAAATATCTTCATTTAGAATATTTATATTTAAACGAAAGTAATGAGCAAATTAAGAGCCAATTTTGTTTACAAAAGTACATCAAACAAATTTGGTATAATAATCCTTTTTAAATGTCCTTTATAATAAACGAATTTTTCTCATTTGGTTAACAAGGATTTCTCACGTAAAACCTAAAAGTACCATTCACTTTTATATAGTTAGTGTCACCCGAATTTTCGAAATAAAATATTTTTTTTCACTAATCAGAGATTCTACATGCATTTTTCTATCATATTCCATTTATGTCACCAAAATATTACAGATTTCTGAACTTGGACACAATGTACAATGTATGTACAATACGTGTATATAATACTGAAACTAACCTACGGTTCAATCTTCAGAATTTTGTAATCTCTGAATTGGTATATTTCTGAATAATTGACTAAAATTTTGACCATAATTCTAGAAGTCAACATGACAGCAACTAACACATCTGTCCTTTTTAATTTGGTGTATACGAGCAGCTTTCGTAGCTTTTCGGTGCATATTAATACATATACAGGGTGTTTCGCATGAGAGGAGACAAAAGAATAGGACGTGTAGGTTGGGTCGAGACAAGAAAAAAATCGTATGGGAGTGGGAGGCCAATTCCTCCCTCCCCCCTCGTTTTGGCGGGGCCATATTAAAAAAATCCGACTTAACATCGTACAAAATAATATTAACAAATAATGGTTAGACCTACATAACTTTTGCTTGCTGATTTTCAAAGCCAAATATCCGTTTCTTAATATGCTTTTTAAATTAGGTTCCTATGTCAAACAGTTTTTGAGAAAATTATTGCCAAGGTTAAAATTTGGAAAAAAAGTAAAATTCTCTAATCAATTTTAGAGAGAATGCCTCAAACCCGAAGCATCTATGTTTTGTAGTTTCCGAGAAAAATGGAAATTACGAAGCATACTTTCCTTTCAAATACCAACTTTTCGGCTACTTTTGTTTTATTACTGCTGAAAAATATGAAAGAAGACTGCTCTGGGAAAGGAGCTTAGATCGTAATTTTCACTTTTCTCCGAAACTACGAAACATAGATCCTTCGGGTTTGAAGCATTATTTCTACAAGTTTGAGAATTTTACGTTCGCAAAAATTTTTATACTTAATACCGTAGTTTTTTTAAAAAATGGCGATAAAAAACTTTTTTTTCCGAATTTTTATTCCAAATTTTAACTTTGGCATAATTTTCTCAAAAACTATTTTATGAGTCTGCCCTAACGAATGCTTTATATTATTTGTTTCGGCTTCATTTAAAAAATTATTTAATCTTAGATCTTAGATTTAATCTTAGTATCCCTACACATAAAAGTTTTGAAAAAAGTGACGAAGCTAGGTGGCGGTCCACTTTGGGCGTCACAATTTTTTTTTTATTATATTTAGACGGGGGTTGCAGTCCGCCCGGGGCGGCAGTTTTGGAAATCAAGTATTGACTTATTGAATTTTTGGGGCCGCAAGTTGATTAACCGTCCCGGGCTACATGAGTCCTAACTACGCCTCTGTATAAATAGTAGGCGTGGTCGTTACTTGTTTTCAAAACAAAATAACTAGCTTAGTATTTTTATTATTGTGTTTTAATTTAAACTTTATTTACGTGGTAATAAATTTATTTTCATGAGCTACACTGTATAAGTAATGTAAAATTGGGTGGACCGCACCCAGTTTTGTTTTTATAATGTTTTATTGGAAAATAAGTTATGTAAAGTTTTATCCAAGAAGTTTATATATTTAACAATATAACCATTTAAGACCCTATTTTGCCTGTGTAACCTAAAAGTTGGCGGATCACGCCCATATTTGGCATATTAACGTATAATACTACTCTATACTCAGGAATTTTGTTGTCATAACTCAATAACGAACGCTGATATCACATTTCTAATAAAAAATAGGCGGGGTCGTTGAGTGATTTTGCCCATTTTCAATACAAACCTACATACCACTAGAAACAATATTTTGTAATAAACTGCAAAATTTCATCACGCTATCCTCACCGGTTCTCCTGTGATCGTGATTTCAACGCTGATCAGGAATTTATTTACTTTTCTATATCTCTCTTCTCCATTTCTATGCGTTACACATTTCGTGACAAAGTGAATATACCCTTAACCTTAAGGTGTAGGGCAGTGCTGGCCAAAACTTATACAATCATATTTTGTGCATGTGTGAAGCGTTGAGAGAGGTTGTTTTGCGGAAAAATTGTCTCTGCCCGGTACACTGAGAAGATTGTTGTTTGGGGGTTGTAAAACTTTAAATCATGCACATGATTTAGCAATGAAATTGAGTTTACTATTTCTCAATAATATCCTCAATATCAATAATACTTTCAAACCGATTTATTTAATTTTTAAAGAAAAAATAGTGATTCTCCCATTCCTTATTAAACATTTTGCTCAGTGCAATTATAAAATAGTCTGGCGCGATCTCGCTTGCTTGAAGTCTGCACGTCGACTGACTCAGTTGATACGAACGATCGCTAGTATCGGTGTGAAAACCCGACGGCTTTTGTCGTGTATATGTGAATAGCCGAGAGACAAAATTAGCACGCGTGCTTATGGCGTGGCCAGCATTGGTGTAGGGTATAAAAATGCGGGTAATATTCGAATATGAGTTTCGTCGCAGACAGCTCGAAACATCTATTAAGTGTTTGGGGAAGGTGCACCAGTTTCATTCTGGTGATTTTAGCCTTGCAAAAATACCACGTGGAAGACCGGCGAGTAAGTTGGATAATGATAACCTGAAAGCTTTAGTGGAAGCAGATACGTCTCAAACTAAGCGTGAAATAGCAGCATGGTTTAACGTTTCTATTCGAACAATTTTGGATCACTTAAAACAAATCGGTAAGATCAAAAAGCTAGATCGATGGATTCCGTATGAGTTAAACGAGCGTCCAAAAAGAAATCGTTTCGAAGCTTGCCTTTCTTTACTGTCACGGTATAAAATTCAACCTTTTCTACAGCGCATTATAACAGTTGATGAAAAATGGATCTTATTCGATAATCGAAAACATTCGGCAAAATGCTTGGTTAAATAAAAAAGAGGTTCCGAAACAGAGGCGTAAAGCAAACATTCATCAGAAAAAGCTTATGTTGTCTGTTCGGTGGTCCAGCTCCTAAAGCTTTTGTTGTATGTCGCGATCGTAATTTCCATCCAAGCTCTCATTAAAGTAAACTTGAAAGCCAAGTCTGCAACCGCAGCGCTGTTTGGTAGCCAGAAGCTTTAGTCAAGTTTTGGAAAACCAAGCCAACAACCATAGCGTTTAGCATTGGTATGGATCGTGGAAGCCAGCGCTCAGTAGCGAGCTTCCAAACCATAAAAATCATAGCTCTTTGCAGTGACCATAAAACGCTTGGTTGGAAGAAATAATAAAAAAGATCAAAAACCAAACGCGGAAGAATTAAATTGGGAACAATTTAATTCTGCCGATATTGGTATTGCGAAATATAAAAATTGCGAAATACTAAAATCGCGGAATAAGGGAAATTGCGACACGCGCCAACACCGACCCACTTTGGTTCGGTCGACGGGTGCGTCGACCAAGCCAACGTGGAAACAAGCAAAAGATTCGAACGGGAGTCTTAAAATATTATCAGAACGACGATGTCGTCTTGAGAAACGCGTATAAAGTCGCGGTAAAATAGTGTTAAAAAAGAATGTAACGTAGTATTTAGTGAGCGATTAAGTGATGCGCACATAAAAGTTAAGTAGTTAAGTTAAGTTAGTAAGAATAAAAGTAGAAAACGACAAGTGAACAAATAAAGATAAAATAAACAGAGAGCAATTAAATTCACTTAATCAAGGAGTTTTTTTAATCGTCCCGAGGATAATTGAACCCGAGAAAATACCACCCGAATACACCACAACAAATTGTCGCAGCCAGAATTTTCGAGCCGAGGATCGCTCGATAAGGAGAAAAGTAAGTAGAATGAGATACTTAAATAATCAATAGCTGAATAGTTTAGGAAAGATAGGAAGTGAAACAATAATTTAGTAATGAATTTGGCAGAGAAATTTTTTAAAAGTGAATTAATAATAATAGGAATAAACTAAAAAGTGAAATTGTAGCAGTGACAAATAAATTAAAAATAAAAGTAGTAGCTTAACATAAATTAAAGAAGTGAAATAAGGAAAGTAGCTTAGAAAAAGAAGGAAAAGATATTAAGGATATATAAAGGATTTAAGGATATATATATATAAATTAAGGATATATAAAATTACAATAACTGAAATTACAATATATTTAAAATATATTAAACTAAGATTTTTATGCACTATAATAAATTTACTAATCGTTCTTAAGCCAATGGCAATAATCTGCTGGCGTTATAACTCTATAAAATAAAAGTCTTAGCTGAGGCCGATGGCATACTCTGCCGGCCAAGCCAAAGATTTTATAAATCAAGAATGAATAAATAAACTAATTAAGTTGTTAATTTATTTAACAACCTTTACATTAATTTTCAGCGTTGGCAGTCGGTTCAAGTTCTGAATGCCAACAAATCAGCATACATCCTGGTGAAAGGTACTGGTTCATGTGCTAGTTATCTTTCGTTAATGCCAGTATCAACAGTAACGACATAACGTCGCCAACAATAATTAATTACGAATTTTTGGGTTTTTTTAATCTTTACAATATTGGGTACTGTAATTAACGAGTTGTACGAAAATCAGAGTGATTTTACTAACTTAAATAAATTCTATTTAACGTGGTAAAATTCAATGATAAACGCAAATGGTTAAAAACAGGAATCCGATACAAACTATATTAAAACAAAACGCGTATAGTATACGGTTAGTTGTATAATTTCGGGTGTGTCTTAGACCTTTGTCTTCAAATTACACAGGTTAAATAAGTTTTAACAGTTAATGTATTTGATTTCAAAGTCGCACTTTGTAATTTGATTAATCGATAATTAATTTTATCAGTTTGTCTGAATTCTAAGTAAAACATTTTTTCTAAATAATACGTCACACGGTCGTGTGCAATTATAATTGCTTGCTGATGAAAACAATTAACGAAAATAGCAAGCTAGCAAGCAATTAACAAAAAATAACTCGAACGAGCTCACTAGGTTACTCGTCCGAATCCGAGATTGCAAACGTTGCAGTTTTGTTGGCCGCTGAAAAATAGAGGCAGGTCGTTCGTTCCATTCTGTGAGGTCTTAAATTACCTTAGCGCAGTCACGAAAATTTTGACGCTTCGTCTCTGCTTGAAAGAAAGCAGAGTAGCGCAGTCACGAAAATTTTGACGCTTTGGCTCTGCTTGAAACAAAGCAGCAGCGGACGTCAGCGTACAGACTAATAAACAGATGTACAGCGAATGTTTACTGCACGCTCGGTAAACGAAGCGAGCAAGAAAGCTAAGCCGTTTAAAGAAGTTGAATCTTCATATGAAAATTTTAATTATCTCTCATTCAAAAGTACTAGGACTAGTATAAAAAATTAAACGTGTAATAAAACGATGGAACGTTAAGTAGCGGCGCTAAGTAATCGTTTTACAACTTTAAATTTAACTTTAAATTTAAATTGAAAACATTAGGAAAAATTTATGTATACTCTTACATAGGTAAATTGTAAACATTGGGAAAAATAAAACCTCATTAAACTATATGTCGTTCGTTTAATTAATGGCCGAGTCGCTTCAGGAACAATCTTACATAGAATTAGGTAGAGCACATAAAGAACTGAAACGCCAGTTGGGGGAGTTTATATCTAAATATTGGGCAATTTTAAAAGGGACGGTAGGCAACAAAGAGAACTTAGAATTGATAAAGTCTAGAGTAGGGGAGCTAGGAGACCTTACAAGTGTAGAAAGAGCAGACGCAGTATGTCTATGTTTTTGATGCCTAGCAATGGCAACTTAATTATAAATTCTTTTTGGTTATCAAATAGTGTTAAATTTTTATTGAGCGTGTTTATAATGGATCTGTTCCACATGTTGTCTCTACCCAGTATGCCGTCCGCCGGTACCCCTTGTTTAAGTGACACCACGTGTAGAGTTAAACGTAGGGGTTGTACCTCATCATGGCAAATGCTAGTGGACCTTATTGTGGTTATACAGCCTCCAAATGCTCCACTTAATTCCTTTGTAATCTTTCTATTTATAATGGCATCTTCCTTTAATGCACATTCTTTTACTAGGCTTGTATCCGCTCCAGTATCCACCAGTAAAATGAGTTTTCCATTTCTCGCCTCTACACAAGGCATTTCAATGAACACATCACTTAACGTGGCTGAATTACAGTTAGATACTTCCTTTATAGAAGTTTTATAATTATTATTTAAATTATACGTTAAACACGAACATATTGTTTTCATATCCTGTTTCTGTAAACTTGAAATAAAAATTTGAAATTTTTCTAATACTTTTAATTTAATTTTATTTACAAGTGCTTTTATGTCTGTAATATATTCTGCTATATTAAAACTAGTGCTCCTTGCTTTATAATGATGAAAATTGAGAAACATTTTTTTTACAATCGATGTACATGCTAACTGTATAATTAGCAAGATGATTATTAAAACCTCTGCTCCCATTTCTATTATTTTCTTTGCTTTATTGGTTATGTTACTGACTGTTTCATTTACTTTATCATTCTGTTTTATTATTTTTATTTTATTATTAAATTTGTTCACAGTATTTTTAGCTTTGTTAGCTTCTAATATATCTGAAGTCGGTAACGTATCCACGATCTCTTCCGATGTTGGACTTACTGTTACTACTTAAATTCCTATTTTTGTTGGGTTCCCAGATTATTGGCCTTGTCTGGGCCCTTGCCGGTTTCCCTGCTGATTATTCTGGAGATTTTCCCAGCTTCTTTTAGCTCCACAGTTTGCTACTATGTGTCCTGGTCTGTTACACCAATGACATATTGTTTGGTTCGCTCTATTCGACGGGGTCATAGGAGTCTGCAAGCCGTTAACTGTTCCTCTGCAAGTCGTTAACTGTAGTAGGATTAGAGTTTATTGCCCTTCTTTGGTTCCCGTTCTGTGGAAATTGGTTTTGATTCCAATTTTGCTGGGTTTGGTTTGGCTGCCAGTTTTGTTGTACCTTGCTTGGTTGCCAGTTCTGTTGTATTTGGTTTGATTGTCCATTTGGCTGGATTGGATTCCCTTGCTGACTTCCTTGATTTCGAAAATTAGTCCCTTGATATGTGTTCCTTGCCACATTTTTCTGGCCTCCTTTTTGGTCACACCTCCAGTTTGGCTCGTGTCCATATTTTGAACACTTGTGGCAATAAGGCGTGTTCTTGCGAGTTAAGCAATCATCTCTAGTATGACCTCGCTTGTTGCAAAAAGAGCAGATTATTCCCTCTGCCGCTCCTTGTGGAGTATCGTGTATCGTGGTTGGTTGCCTTACTATTTTTCCTCCTGAAGCCCTGCTCTGGCTTCCCTGCTGAAGGTGCTCTTGTATGTTATGCGGCATGGTGGCAATAACTGGTGCATTCATGTTGATGTTTAACTGGTCTGTGTGGAGGGAGCTGCTGTGTATGGTTTCGAGTGCCTTTAGTGCCAATTCTACCATTTCTTCCACGTTTTTCTTCGTCACGTTGAGCATATAAATTCTCAATGTGGCGTCGTTTAATCCTGTTTTAAATGCTTTCTCTACGACCCCTTCCAGCATACTTAATAGTGCCCTATATCCATCTCCGTTGTAATCCGTTCGAATTATCTCTATTGCCTGTGTTCTTAGCGCGTTTAGGCGTCTTGCAAACTGTCTTATATCTTCATTAAGCAGTTGGCTACAATTTTGGATACTCTGTATGACTGTATCTAAGGTGATTTTAGGTAAATACGCCCTTTTTATTGTGAGGTAGAATTCCTCGAGGCTATTGAAGCGTTCTGACCTCACCAAATCATAGGCATCCCCATGCAACCTCTGCTTAATGTAGTCTATGTAGTCCTGACTATTGTTTGTACCTACTTCCCTTGTGGCTAATTCGCACCCTTTTATGAATTTGTAGACTTCGACGCGTAAGTCTGGCGACTGTGTTCTCGAAAAGAGCGGTACCAGCCTATTCGTAATCTTGGCTATCTCACCTATACCCATTTTGTGTATGCTATCTGTCGTCTTAATTTGTTTAAATGAGCTTCCGTTGTAATCTTTCGCAATAACTGCGGACGGAGTAGCTTCCTTATGATAAAGCGTCCGATCGGGGTCTAGCGATATTTCCTGACTTAAAAGTCTATTTTGCTCTTTTAACTCTTGTATGCGTCTATTTGCTTCCTCTAAAGAGCTACAGTGTTCTTTTGATTTCTGTGTAAATCCCTGTTCTAGCGTTCTATTCAAAGTTACCTCGGTTATTCCCTTTTTCTCTAATAATTCTCTTAGTTTTATGTTCTCGCCCTCTACGTTCCTTAGTATATCCTCCTGAAATACTTTATCTACTAAGTAATTATCGTACCTATTCTTCAGTGCGTTAAATTGTGATTCCCATGTCTTTGAATCTTCTGTCTTATTCTCTATTATCTGGTTTAGGAATGAAAGCAATTGCTACGCATGTCACCACTTAAATCTCAACAGCATGCATTTCTATTCCTAAAAATAAAAAACAACAACAATACAGCAAGAGTAAATCGTCTACTACTACAACAACATAAGCAAAACTCCTACAATACTGCTTCTACTGCTTCATCAGTCTATTGCTATATTAGCCTTAAAAATATCAGTAACAACATGATACTTGCATATTAACTTATTCTTCATATATGTATGTATGTTCACATTCTACTTATGTATATGTATTAAACATCTGAAAATTACAAGCAATAAACATAAATGAATAATAATATTGAAGTTGTAACCTACTGGGGCTGATTTGGTCAGGTTGGTGGACTTTTTTTCCACTTCCTTAGGGGTTGACCTTTATTTTTGTATAATAATATTTGTCTTGTCATTATATGAACAATTAGATGTCACTTGAAAAAATGAAAAATGAAATTGAAAAGATGATTGAAAATCATTCTAATTCTAATGAAAATCAAATCTAATTTGTAAAAATGAAATTTGAAAACCAGATCAGCCTGAGAGGATACAACTTCAAACATTAAAAAATCGGTCACCAACATTCAATCTCACAGAATAATACTATTTTCTATCAATGTCAACGAGCGCCACATACACGCTAAGCATAGTCCCACCAAAAATACTATCACCCATTTGAATCCGCCTCTGGCGCTGCATCTACACTATTCGCCTGTCCCTTGCCACTGTCTCTCCGTCTTTTCTTTAAAATGTAGAGTTAGATGTGATAAGTTGAAGAGTGCTTAACTGTTTTTTGTGAGGTCGAATATATAAATATCGTTTTGACTATTTGCTTAAAAAAAAATAATAAGCGATTCTTTATACATATACATATATATGTGTCTTTCTCCAACACAAGCAATTTCTCCAATTAACAAGCAAATCAAATGCTTATCCTACAACAAAGAAAAAAAGAAATAAGAATAAGAACACTATTCTATGTGGCCTTGCATATTTAAGGCACTCATTTCACTACTTCATTATTAACTGTATGCGTATCTATACTTAAAAACAAAACAGCAACACAGTAAGAATAAATCGTTTACTAAAACAACAACAACAACATAAACCAAACTCCTACAACAACAACATAAGCAAAATCAACTCACTTCGCCTGCCCGCTTCGACTGCCCAATCAGTGTGTCGGTAGATTAGCAAAACATAAAATTAATATCTCATATTAGTAATACAGTAAGACCACGCTTAACGCGGGGGATACGTTAAATCAAAGTAGAGCGTAAAGCGAAACAGCGCTAAACGAGGCTATTTTAACTTGCAAATAATGGGGTTAGGGGAAGATGGATAGAAAATTGGTTAGGTATTAAATTTAATAATTATGTTTTTTTTTTTTTTATAAAAATAAAACCAAACATTTATTTCTTACAAAAATAAAAACAATATAAACGAATATACTTATAAAAACAAATAAAATTCTGAGTCAGTCAGTTCAGCGCTAAACCAAACGAAACAGCGTTATGCTGTACCATATGAGGTTACAAACTAGGGTTCATTTGAAATGCTTATAATTCATTAAATAAATAAAAAAAAACTATACTAAAAAAGAAAAAATAAAACGAAAGCAATATAAAAAAAAAACTACAGCATACGCAAGCATATTCCCAACGCGTATGCATAAATATTCCACATCTGCGCCATAATATTACTTCATGCACATAAACCAAAAAAAGAAAAGAGATTCCGTAAATTTCTTTACATTAACTCTATCGACGCTACTTAATTCCTCAAAAAATTGCCACACACATCAATGCTTATTCTAACAGAAGAATGAACAAAAGAATTGCGAAACATTGTAGATAATAATGCAGCAAATTTGGTTTACAACTTCGTGGGACCCAACTATAGAAGCATTTGTGGAAATGGGTAGGAACACATTTTAAACACGTGGAAGAACGAGAAAGCCTACCGTTCATAACCGTTGTAAAACCAAAACAATTGCTCTTGAAAAGAGAATACGAGAGTAAGAAATTTTGTGAACAATCATCAGAACAGAACATCATTACATACGTCGCGTTAATTTTTTACCACAGTCATATGTTGCCACGCTGGCTCAGGTAGGTGTCTGGTGTGGTGGAGTTTACACGTGAAATTTTCCAATAATTCTCGCCGCAGTAGGTCTTTCCCTATGTATTCTATCTCTTCCCATTGTCCTGCTATCGCTATTTTTATGATATACAGGGTTAAGCGATTGAACTGTTACTTATTCAAACTACCATATTCTTTTTGGGTGAAATTATTTTTTATGGATTCAAATTACACAAATGTGTGGAAATTATAAAAATACATCCACTTTAGCTCGATGTGGCCACCTTTTGCCTGACTATGGCCTTAAAACGGTTAAAAAATTGGTTGCATGCTTCACGATCTTCTGGTATTTTGGCCCCTTCCCGTACAATGGGTTTCTTCAGCGCATCGATACAGCGCATAGTTTTTAGTCCTCATCTTGCTCTCCAAAATGGCCCAAATGGAATAGTCCATAGGATTTGCATCTGGCGAATTCGAAAGCCATTGTGTGAAACACGAAGTGAAGTGTGGAACATGGTTTTTTAAGCATTCTTGGTTTAAATGAGCTTTGTGAGACGGTGCTGAGTCTTGTTGGAATGTCCATGGTGTACGACTGAAATGTTTACATGCCCCCGGCTTTAAAGCAGCTTCCAAAACATTTTCCCGATAATAAGTCGCATTGACTTTGACACCAGGGTCCAAAAAAATTATTGACATCGGCGTTCACAACGCCCATACCATTACTTGAGATGGAAAACTACGTCGGGTTGCCGTTCGTAGGCTCAAATTTTCGTAATTGCGAAATCCAATCTTTTCGAAACCATTTACGCATTCAATCCCTTTCTCCTGAGTGAACACAGAACTACTTAAATATATATACAGGCACAAGAACACTCCAGTCCTAATGGCAAAATTGGAGCAATATCAAATTGCTTCTTTGTTTGCAGTTAAAAAAATTATCTTTAGATAATTCTGTCTTAGCGCTTCACTTTATAAAATAAACAATATTTTAAACAGACTATTATAAACGGTCATAGTTGTGCACTAGTCGTATCAGCACGTACTCTTCTGTTTTGTTTGCTCCTCGTGATTTTTAGTTACAATGCCGTGTGTGTGTAATCTCAAAGTTGACCGCGGCCAAGACAAAATAAAATGCGGGGATTGCAACGAATTCTTTCACTGCAAATGTGTAAATATTTTGCCAGCTGATATTGCGTTTATGGAGTTGTCGAAAAATCATTTTCGTTGTTCGAAATGTGCGGCTGCTAGACGTGGCTCCCTCCGTTCTAATACCGTTGCGCGTGAAGCGGAGGCTTCTCCCACAGAGCGTAACCCTTATCATAAACAGAAGCAGGAGCATCAACAATCTCTGCACTTATCTAAAGGCAGGACTACATCAAAGGCAGTGCGGTCACTTGGAAAAGTCGTACAAAAAGCTGACGTTGCTGTTTGCAGCAATGACACACCTTCTAATTTGTACACTGATGCTTCAGTCAATCTTGAAGGTCAAAGAGTACAATGCAGCTCTCAGCCTGCTCTATTAGAAGCTGTAACTCTTGAGACTCTTTATCATGAAATTTTATCTCTCAAAAGTTTAAATACTAATGCTCTCCAGCTTATCGAGTCTCTTCAAAAAGACAAAACGCTACCAAAGACTACAAGACTGGACACTCTCGAATTCGCCGCTTCAAAAATCGGTTTGACGTCTATTTTTTATGAACTGTTGAATTCATGTACACTATACGTGAGAGCAACCATATTGTTGTTCTTGTTTCTGTCTTTCAGTATGTTGAAAAAATCAGCTGTTTCATGTTTCACCACGGATTCAGTTAGTTATGAAATCAGCTTGGCTAAGCGCATATCTTTTCAAACGGTTTCACTACTAGTATTTCCATACCATCGGTGGCTACACACTGTGGTTTCTCATTTGGTTTCAACAGTCGTAAACATGTGATGACAAAGTGTGTGTGAAATTTAATGAATATCCAAATGTTGGCCAGAGTGAGAGAAAATATGAGCACGCGTCGGCAAACTGCGTTGCTCTTCTTTCGTTTGACAACTGCTTTCTTATGTGCGTGAAAAGAAACGCAAGAAGAAATAGAAGCAGGGGCTATTTTCGTTTCAAAAATTCTTTACATTCGATAATAGAGTGTAGACTTTTCTCTTTCTTCCTCATCTCTCTCCCACGAACTGAGTGAAACCGTTTCAAAAGATACTTCGTATAGCCAAAGCCATTGGCTTTTAAAATATAAATTTCACCATATATAAACAAAGGTGGTGAAGTTTCCCAAACCTAAAATGGTAGGTGCCAACGGATGTTTGACCCCCCAAGTGCATTAACAATGTTTAACAATACTTAATTTTCAAAAATATTAGAAAACAAATAAAAAAAAAAATTCCACCATTCTGGAGTTATAAATCGTAATGTTTTTTGTCAATAGGCAGACAACTATGCATTTGCAACTACTTTATACCAAAGTAAAAATGAGAAATCAACAACCAGTACGGGGTAAAATATGGAAGCATACAATAATTACCATTATACGGAACGGGAAGTTATGTTTTATATATATTTTACACTTATAAAAAGGATAATATTTTGAATTATTTGTTTTGACGTTTCCAAAATGCACCCCCGAAAAACAAATTTTTCACCTCAACGAGGCCACAAGATTTTTACGGCGAGGCCACAAGTTTTTTGCAGCGAATCAAAGTTTCTACGGCGAGGCTACAAGTTTTTTGCAGCGAATCAAACTTTTCTTTAATAGTGTTAGTGAAATTCAAGCAAAAATGCATAAGTGAGTACACAGAATTTGCGAGTGTCCAGTCTTGTAGTCTTTGACGCTACTGCAAACACAGGTGCTGGCTCTGCAGAAACAAGTTGATTATTTGACTGAGAAGAGAAGAGAAAAATGCGTTGAAATTAGTGGTGTACCAAGAGACCATTGCAAAGAAAACGGACTTGAAGCTGCTCTCAAAATTTTTTCTGAAGGTGTTAAGCTGAATATCGGTCCGGAGATGATTGATGATTGCTTCGTGCATCAATAAATAAACAGGGTGATTCCTCTGCTAATAATATTATTACAATTAAATTTGTGTCTAAGCATGTAAAAAATGCTGTGTTAAGAAATAAGTATGAGAATAGATTGGGTCTTACTACGCGTCTCTTCGGTTGCGACAACAATAAAAAAATCTATATTAATAATTGTCTGTCACCTACAACTAGGAATATTTTTAAAGCTACGCTAAAAGTTAAAAGTGATCTAAACTATAAATACCTATGGGTTGGAAATGGCAAGGTATTAATGAGAAAAAGGGATGGAGATAAGGCAGTCGTAATTTCATCTTTAGATGATTTACATAAACTAACTTAAATTTTAATGGGTAGTACCTTTATCTCCAACTGCTTGTACATCCCACCTTGCCTTTGTGAGTCCACTTCGTTTGAAAATATCAGCAATAGGGTTGAACAAAATAGCTTTTATGCAATTCACCAGAACATTCGTAGTTTACGTAAGAACTTTGACCATTTCTTGTTATATGTTAATTCTCTGATTTCGAAGCCAACCTTCATATTTCTATCTGAAATTTGGATTTTTGATGGTGAACAATCGATGTATAATGTTCCTGGTTTCACTTCTTATTATAATTGTAATGATTCTTATGCCGCTGGTGGCGTGGCAGCTTTTGTTCGTGATGACATTATATGCGACTCTTCATGTCTCTGCTTAAGCAGTCTTGATGGAATTAAGCTAAAGTGTAGAATCTCCGTCCTCTACCTTACGTTTATTGCTATTTACCGATTTCACTCACGTGTCCCGAATACAACTTTTCTAAGCGACCTTAATCAAATATTGGCTACCACGACGGCGAATAATCTTGTGTTACTAGGTGACTTTAATATAAACATCTTAGTTGAGTCTCCTTTTGCAAAAGATTATTTGTTATTGTTAATGTCATATGGGCTTCAGTCTTGTATAAATGGTCCCACTAGGATTTCAAATACTTCTGAATCATGTATTGATCACATTTTTATCCGTTGTAATGCAATAAATAAAATCGGAATTAGTAGCTCAACTGCTGATCTGCATTTCTCTGATCACTGTTTAACTTGCCTTGGATTTCATGATGTCATGATGAAGAAACCTATAGCTCGATCCTGCACGTATTCTGTCCGCAGAACAGATTTTGTTGCCTTACATCATAAACTTGCAACCGAGACTTGGGCGACAGTCTACAGTGCATCTGATCCCAGTGTGGCTTATGATAACTTTATTGATATACTGTCTAAGCATACTACTGTTTGTTCGTATGGTAGATCTCAGCGTGCATAAGACAAGAGGCTAAAACCCTGGATGACTTCGGCGCTTTTAAAACTGATTCGTCTAAAAAATAAATTGTACATAAAAACAAAAAAAAACCCTTGGATATGGCGTTGCTAGCCCGGTATAAATATTTTTGTAAAACAGTCATCAAAGATGTAGCTTTAGCAAAAGAACAATTATATGTAAATCAGTTTAATAAGCTAAAAGGTTCTCCAAAGAAAGAATGGAGCCTAGTAAACGACCTGCTGGGTAAAACGAAAAATCACGTTATCATCTCTAAAATAGACACCGAGCATAGTTCTATTTCTTCTCCAAAGGCAATAGCTAATGAGTTCAATACATTTTTCTCAAATGTTGCAACTGATGTTATCACAGCCAATGGGGCTAATGCTGTCTCTTGTGATTGCAATGTTAATGATGTTTTTTATGCAGTGACCTTCTTTTTCGAGCCTATTTCTGCCACTGAAATATATTCAATCATTCATTCCTTAAAAAGCTCCAATTCATCTACTTCACATTGCTTCTCAAGTAACTTTTTAAAAAATATTGCTCTTTATACTGCTGAAATATTGTCAGTTATTTTTAATGATAGTATGGAACAGGGTATCTTTCCGGTTGGACTCAAGGTGGCTGAGGTTATTCCTTTGCATAAGAAAGGTGATAAGTTGTCATTGAACAATTACAGGCCAATTTCAATCCTGCCGACGTTCTCGAAAATTTTTGAGAAAGCAGTTAAAACAAGAATCGTCAACTTTCTCAATAAAAAAAGTTTCTTTAATAATTGTCAATATGGTTTTCGTGAGGGAAAGTCCACTGAAGACGCTCTACTTAACTTTTGTTGTAACATTTATAACAGCATGAATAACAAGCCGATTACTGCGGCGCTATTCATTGACACAAAGAAAGCTTTTGACACTGTGGATCATGAAATACTCTTAGATAAACTGTACGGGTGTGGATTTAGAGATAACGTCCAAAATTGGTTTCGGTTCGGTTGGTTTCGGTTGCGTTTGCTGATGATCTGGCCTGTACTTATGCAAGTGATTCGATTCCTAGACTGACTGTGGCCATTAATAACGACCTAATACTACTGAGGCACTGGTTTCTTATGAACAAGCTTGTTCTAAGTGAGAAGTCTAAAATTATGTTATTTTGTGCTAGAGGTAAACCGCTTGTTATTGACGACTTCGTATTCCATAGTCCAGCCTGCAAAAATGTACCTTTGACTTGGGATATATGTCCCTCATCTATCAATTACCTGACCAATAATAAGTCGATGAACTGCTGCCCAAGTTGTTGTATTATTGGTTGCGTTAACTCATATAAATATTTAGGACTTAATTTAGATAGCAAAATGAATTGGACTGGTCATACTGACGTTCTAATTAAATACCTACGATGTGCAACTAGGCAACTATTTCTCCTAAGAAAATGCTGCTCTCCTAACCTATTAATTTTCCATTCTAAACTTGAGTATGGCTTAGTCTGTTGGGGAGGAACTGTTAACTAAAATATCAACGCATTATACTCGATTCAGAGGCTTGCAATTAAAACAATTAGTAATAAATCCCGGTATGATAGTAGCTTTCCAATTTTCAAAGAACTCAATATTCTTCCCCTAAAGCATCTTTATTTTTATAAAATTCTAAAAACTTATTTTACTAATCTGGCTCACACTGGTTTCTTCTTCGGCACAAGAAATCCAGCATACTCACTGAGAGGTCTGAATTCTGATTTAGCAACAGTTCCATCGCATAACCTGCAACTCTACTTTAGATTCTATCTGTCTAGTGCTCCTCGGCTTTTTAACTGCTTGCCACCTAATATAAGAAGTATTCGTGTAGTGGGTCGGTTCTTACAGGAGGTGAAACTGTGGCTAATGTTGTTCAACCCTTGTGATGTCACTACACTTGTGCGTATTGTATCCTAGTTATTTCGTTAGTTAGTGCTTAACATTCTCATGTTTATTTCTCATATTTACTTTGTTTTATTTATCTTATTTTTACAATTCATTTTACTGCAATCTAAATTTTTTTTTTTTTTGTAATTAATTTTTTCGATTTTAATTTTATTCTTCTTATTTAAGAATATTTCTTTTCTCTTTTTATTTGTATATTTTAATTATCTGTCATATATTTTTATTTTCAGTTGTGTTAATTTAATGTCAATTAATATTAAGTTGAGATCGACACTAGTTTCAACTACTGATCTCGCAATGTACACTGTTGGTTATACTGATATATATTTGTTATTTACTGAAGTGAATGAATAAATAAAAAATAAATAAATAAATTACATAAATGACAAGGACATGTCAAATAAATTACAGCTCTATAATTTTAAGTTGGTCTAAACGTTGTAATTAGCGGTAGTGTTTACGTTAAACCACAGAATAAATAGTATACAGAAGTTGCATCTCATACAAAGCAAATTTTGTTCTAGGGTTCCAATATTCGCACCCTATTGAACAGAGAGTAATCGTGCAATCGTTTTTGTCTCGGCTATTCACATATACACGACAGCACTCGTCGTTTTTTCACAGCGACATTAGCGATCGTTCTTATAAAGAGCATTCAGTCGACGTACAGCAAAGACTACAAGACTGGAAAAGTGTTAAACACAATCGGAGCAACAGGATACAAGATACATTTTTAGCTGTCAAATTTACATGGGCTCTTATGGAGATCGAGAAAAAAGTTTGCTGCTCTGGTTTGCTTTCTATTTTGTATCTTGTCTCCGGGCTAATTACTAATTTTGACAGCAACAGAATCATTCTTGTTCTTCTTCGGTGTGTTTGTTTACATTCTGTCATGCAAAATTTGACAATTTGCATTGTGGGGGTGTTACACTAGCCATCTTAACGCCAATTTATTTAAGTTAATATTTAACACAATTTTTATTATTATTATTACAAGCAATTTATTTCTGAAATATGAAAATATGCGGCATTCCTATTCAAGAAAAATTTATGAAAAACTGGAAATTCCTCTAAAAAAGGATGCTGGCGAAAATGTAAAAAACAGTTAAAGGTTTTCTAAGGCGGCCTTTAGTGGCCTAGTGTTACACCCACCATTAAGAATTTGACATATAAAATTTTTGTTGCTGAGCAACATTTGCCCAGCCATTATAATTAACGCCATGGAATTTCTTGTTGCCTGGAAATGTTGCTGTATCCTGTTGCTCCGATTGTGTTTAACGCTATACTCCTCTTATTTCGTGAGAGAGCTCAAAAAAATATCCGTCCGCGTGTTCACAGACAGTGTATGTGAAGTTTATAGTGAAATTGTCAACTTGTTACAAGCTAAAACAGGCTATTATAAAGCAAGATAACTGAAAAGGTAAACCGTTTTGCTTTATTTCCACAGCATCACAAAATTATGGGGTGAGGTACTGACAGGGATACCAACCACACCACTTTATTATTTATTATTTGTTTGGCTTTTAACTAAACATTAATAGAAAAATTAGTGTGCATTCAAGAGTTATCGCGGTTTTGACGATTTAGCGGTTTAGAAATATTAAAAAGTAATGGAAACTTACTTAATTAAAACTTTAATAGCCTTATAATGTAAATAGTTTGAAAACGAAAACACAAATGAAAACGAAAACAAAAAGAGCCAAACTATAATAGTATAATAGAAGCTTTTCGTTCGTATTGCAGACTTTCGTTGTATTGCAGAGAGAAAATGTTGCCATGTGTACAGTATTTGAAGCATTTTTATAAGTAATTTCTAGAAACGCAAAGATTTCGGGTAGAATTCAGTGCAAAAGCGTGTCGGCAACACTATACACATACAAATTCGACACATACAATTCGACAACTTGCAAAACACAAAAAATTTTACACTAGGCGATAGCCTTCTTGCTTTCGCTTGGTTCCTCGACTTTTTTCCTGGAAACTGCCGATCCATTATACCACACGTAGCTGATAAAATCTGCAAAGCATGTAAAAATACCAACAACAAGCATTTTTTCGTTTAGTGGATTTTACTCGAGTTTTGTTATGCTCAGTTACCAAACAAGCGAAAAATGACGATAAGCACAAAACAAAACTCATGAAAAACATGTTTCGTTTTCGTTTACGTCTTGAAACTATTTACATTATAAGGCTATTAATTAAAATGAGTTAACAAAAATAAATTTACAATTCATTTATTTAAATTAAAATTAGATAAACACAAATAAATCACAATTCATGAATTTAAATTAAAATTCATTTAAATTAAAGAGCAAAACTAAAATTACAATAAGTAAATATTAAACTAAATCACACATTAATATTTAACAAAACATGTTGAATACGTTGGCATCTCTTTCGGCTAAAAATACGCGTGGTAGGTTAAACAGCTGACTAAATTTGTGAAATCAGCAATTTTTATGAATTTTAACTTCGTTTTACTTGCAAAATATTCAATATTGTGCAACTATAAGACTTAGAAAAGGTTTCATGTACATTTCTAGAAGCGTTTAAAACTATCTCCTTGGTCTGTTTTACGTATTTGAAAAATCATATTTCTGGCTTATTGCTATGAAGAAGAACAAGAGTTGCATTCCTCTCTCAAAATATTTTGTTAACAAATTTTTTTCCCGAACTGTCAAAATTAAATGCGTTTTGTTTTTGTAATCTACAATACCCAAGCCTGATTTCACCAACACATTCAAAGCGAAAAAAGAGTTTCCAGTCTTGCAGTCTTTGACGTACAGACTTTGACGTACAGTCTTTGACGTACAGCAGGAAGTATTGTACCACGCTGTTTTATAAATGCACTGTGAAAAATGTTTAATAAGGAATGGGAGAATCACTTTTTGTGTTTTGAAAATAATTTGGGCGAAACACAATCTCTGATTTGTTGATCAATATTGATTACAATATCATTCCCATTAATGTTTATGGTTATTTTTCCCTTTTTTTTATTGGTGCGCCGCCCGTGCTTCCACCTTTTCAGTGTACCTCAGAAAGAGATTTCTTTCGCAAAACAAGCTCTCTCGAAGCTTTACACGTTGTTTGATCTTCCCCTCACTGTTCTGCCCTTACCATAAGTTGGACTTGTTGTATTTCCTTACGGGTGGTCTTCTACTATCTCTCCTTGACTTCAATTAAACTGCACTTAGTTTCGATCTGTTACGTCTTTATTATTGACTTTTATGTTTGTTTCAATATGTTGTACTTTATCTTATCTTAAGATTACTACTACATTACTAGATTACTACTACACTACTTTTTATTTATACTTTTTAAATGTTACGACACAGACGTCGACCGGACTGAAGTGGGTCAGTATTTTCATTTCCATTATTTCGCAATATTAAAATTGTAATATTCGCAGAATCAATACGCGGAAGAAAATCGTTCCCAATTTAATTCTTCCGCGTGTGGACTCTGATCGTTGGTTATTTCAAACCAAGCGATTTAATGGTTTGGAAGCTTGCTAATGAAAGCTAGCTTCCACAATCCACTACAATCGCCACGCTCAATGGATTCTAGGGTTTGGAAGCTCGCTACTAAATGCCAACCTCCACAATCCATTTCATGCGAAGTGTTCTGGTTGCTACCTTAGCTTTCGAAGTTCATTAAACCAAAGCTTGACTAAAACCAATTAAACTAAAGCTTCGGGCTTACCAAGCAAAGTGCTTTGGTTGCATTAATGTGAACTTGGCCTTGACTCACTCACGGAGTAGTATTATAAAAACAATAATACTGGCCTTGAAAGTTCTTGTCAAACGGAAGTGGAAATTGCGATCGCGACATACAACATCCCTCCACCCTGGGGGAAGAAAAATTTAGTATCGTGCAAAACGATATTAAATTTTTCTTGTACATCTATTGTTTGTTGAATTGGGGGTGGTCGTGTGTTTAGGTTGATTTTGCTTATTGTCTACTTATGTATGTTAGTGTATTTCATTTCATGAAGATCTTATGTGCTACGTCAATACTCATTAGTTATTAGTAATAATTACAACAACTTCAATACACTTAATTATTAACAAAATTGTAATAAAAACTGATTACAATAGTAATACAATAATATGACCGGTAGCTGCCTTTCTTCGGTGTCATCTGTGTGTAGGTGGATGATGATTTGGTGTGGATATTAATCTTGAAGTTGATGTACCTGTTGTTGTTGATGATGGTTTGGCTGATGGTTTAATGTTAACACCCCGTTGTCTCGATGTCTTCTTCTCGATGTGTTGTGGGAATGTTGCTGCGGGGTAGCTGACGTGGTAGGTGCTAGGCTTGATGATCAGATGCAGATGTTCGTTACCGGTAGTATCGTTGTCCCGCAATTGGTCTTCGCTTCACGGTAGTTGATGGTTGAGATGTTACCAAGATCATGTGTTGGTTGGTGATGCGTTTAAATCGTTATCTCTTGAGGTAATGTTGTCGAGTGTGATTTGTGCCACGTAGTAATGCACCATAAATTTAACTGGTGACCTGTGAATGACTGGTGTAAATTTAATTGTGACCGCATTAGTCGTTGTCTACTAGCTGCTCCAACGCTGCGAAGTCGTGATGCTATCCCTTAGCTTAACGTAACTTTCGTTGGAAGTTAAGCCGCTAGGCTGCCATCATGATTCATGAGGATTTCGCATTTGCGCAGACACTGGAAATTAGCTGCTGCAGATGGGTTAGGTCTCTATTCTGTTGCGTTTCTCATTGCGGTGGTTTTGGTCTCCACGTTATCTCAAGGTACTGTGTATTTGTCACCGCTATCACTCGATAATATTGACGTTCACCTGTTGCTGCTGTCGGATCTCTTTGAAGGTAGTTTCGTGCTTTTGTCTAATGTTGTTGTCTTGTTGCATTGATATGTTTGATTGTTGCAAATGTCCCATCTTTTCGTTGCGATGTTTGTTGTTGCTGCGCTGATCAGCTGTTCCAGCTACCCTTCCCCCTTCTAGTTGGTTGGGCGCTAATTGTCGCCCTGTTGTCAAAGTGCTGCTGTGTGTTGTTGCACTTTTGCTGTTGTGATGGGTGTACATCGGCACTCTGTTCCGCTTCTCTGCATGCTGGATTCTTCTTTAATATACGTTATTACTATGAATTTTTATATTTTTTGTTCTTATAATATTTTTATGGTATGTATAATTTGGTTTTTGATTAGGAATTGACATTATTATTGTGTAGTTATTCTATGCAATTGTTTCCATTGCGTTTATTTGAATTCAATTTTAAACATTTCATCTCTATCCTAATTCCATATAAAATTTCTTTACACAATTCCTAATATTTATGTAATCAGTTGATTAATTGTAATTCATATAATATTTCTTTCGAATATTCGAGCTGAATATTATTTCTTATGCTATTATATATAAGATCCAAGACCAAGTTTGACTTCCAACGTCAAAATTCCTACAAGTATTGTAATATGTAACGTTTTATGTAAGATTTTATGTACATTTCTTCTTCTATTTTTATAAAAATTTTATTTTAAAAAAAATTTTTTTTTTTTTCTTCAATTTTCTTATTTTGGTAATTTGGTAAATATTTTGTTCTAAATTACAATTTAATTACCTTTTAAATTGCTTTTATATATGTGTAAATATTGTATATGTTTATAACAATGTTTTACTAGTTGTGTCTTTTATTTTTCCTTTTATTTTGGTTATTTTAAAGTTAATCACCTTTGGTGTTTTATTCTTTTTCTTTCTCTTTTGTCTTGTGTTAAAATTGTTCATTTACTGTGCTTGTTGTTTTTTTTAATTAAATGTTTTAACTGACACTGCTCGTGTTCAGTTGCTCTACTTTTGCACCTGCTTTGTTGCAGTGCTTGCGTTAATCGCTACATTTAGATTATTGTTTTGCTTGTTATTAACGTTATTCGTTAATATTTTACATTGCATATTTATGTACTACATTTTAGTACTACACATTATTATTATGAAAATAGAATAAGTATTTATATTAATACTACTGTTTGTATTCTTATCCTTTTCTAATTCTTGTCTTCTTATGATATAAAGCGTTTGGTGCGAATATATATATATATATAGTGTGTGTGTGTATGTTATATGCATGAACTAACTCTTCAGGCATATTTTTACATGTGCAGTTATTAATATAATTGCAAATGCAAAATTATATTGGCTGTGTATTTAAAACGGCACAGCTACTTTTCATATACCGTACATTATCATTCAAAATGAATACAAACTAAAAAGTTCAATTAAAAAAAAATTATTCTACAGGCGTCGGAATTGTCCTTGCATTTTCGCTATTTCCTTGGTTCTTCATTTCTATTTCTTTAGTTCTAGAGCGGGTCTGGACTGCTGTTACTACATTACGATTTTGAGGAATTCTACTCAATGCATCTGCGTTCAAATTTTTCTTGCCTGGCTTATATATGATTTCGAAATCATACTCTGAACTTGTGTCTGAATCTTGCCAGTATAGAAGTTTGATCCTTTAAATTGGCTATTCCCTTTAATGGCTGGTGATCAGTAAAAATTTTAAAATGTCTGCCTAAGAGGTATGCTCTGAAATTTTTTGTAGCCCAAACTATTGCTAAAAATTCCTTTTCTATCGTGGAATATCTTTGTTCTGTGTCGCTTAGCGCTCGGCTAGCGAAAGCTATTGGCCTATCCTCGCCTACGTTCCCTTGAGAAAGGACCGCGCCTAAAGCTTCATTGCTTGCGTCGGTAGTTAAAAGAAATTCCTTTGAAAAATCTGGGTATGCTAACACTGGTGGTGACATAACCCATTCTTTTAATTGCTGAAACGCTTTCTGGCAGCTTTCCGTCCAGACGAACTTCGCGTCTTTTCTTAACAATTTGTTAATGGGAAGTGCTATTTTTGCGGTTCCCGGTATAAATTTTCTATAATAATTAACAAGGCCTAGGAAGGCTTGTACTTCCTTTCTATTTTTAGGAGGCGGAATGTTTTTAACGCACTCCACCTTACTAGGGTCTGGAAGTGCTCCATGTTCTGAACACTTGTGCCCTAAATATACGACTTCTCGTCGTAGAAATTGACATTTGCTAATGTTTAATTTTAAGTTGTTTTCCCTAATGACTTCGAAAACCTTAGTTAACCTTTCTTCATGCTGTCCCAGGTTTGTTGCATATACGACTATGTCGTCTAAATAAACAAAACAATCCATACCCTGAAGTCCTGTCAGAATATGATTCATAAGTCGTTGAAACGTCGCTGGGGCGCCGGTTAACCCGAAAGGCATTCGGTTGAACTCAAAATGTCCTAACGCTGAACTAAATGCGGTCTTTTCTTTGTCTGCATTGTCCATTAGGACTTGGTGGTACCCACTTGCCAAGTCTAACGTCGAAAAATATCTACTACTGCCTAACTGATCCAATATCTCATCTATTCTAGGCAGTGGAAAAACTTGTTTAACTGTGGCCTCATTTACCTTCCTATAATCTATAACTAAGCGCCATTTCTTTTCTCCATATTTTCCATTCTTCTTTGGAACTAGAAGTAGTGGTGAGTTCCATGGAGATACGATTGGGGATATTAAATCCTCTTCTAGTAATTTATGAATTTGTTTATTCATTTCTTCCCTATGTGTTTGAGGAATTCGGTACTGTTTTTGGTTAATTGGTGGCTGATCCACCTTTATTGGAATTTTATGTGCTAGTACTGGGGTGTATGTCAATTTGTCACCCTCTAAAAGAAAAATATCATTATACTTCGCACATAGCTTTGTTATGGATTCCTTTTCCTCTTGGTTTAAGGAAGGATCCAATTCTAAATCGTTCATTAAAACATTCATTCGTTGCGCCATGTCCGCATTACTTATACTATTGATGGTAGTCCATTGATTGTCCGAAACCTCACTTAGCTTATATTTGTGGAAATCACTAAATCTCGGTACAAAGTTGTCACTAAGAATGAAATCTTTTGCCGTTGAGTTTAGGATTGGTACTTTGACCTCTTTATTTTCCACATTTGCTAGTGTTTCCCCCAGGTACACTCCTGGTGAAATCTCTTGTTTATGAACTACCACAGTCATAACTTTAGTTTTAATTCTTAACGGCGTTATTCTAACCGTTCTTGCTTCAATTGTTATACTATTTTTGTTACTTTGATCTTCTGTATTTTTGATGCCTAGTAGTGGCAATTTAATTACAATTTCTTTATTATTATTAAATAAGGTTAAGTTTTTACTGAGCGTGTTTATAATGGATCTGTTCCACAAGTTGTCTCTACCCAGTATGCCGTCCGCCGGTACCCCTTGTTTAAGTGACACAACGTGTAGCGTTAAACGTAAGGGCTGTACCTCATCATGGCATATGCTGGTGGACCCTATTGTGGTTATACAGCCTCCAAATGCTCCACTTAATCCCTTTTTAACCTTTCTATTTATTATGGCATCTTCCTTTAATGCACATTCTTTTACTAGGCTTGTATCCGCTCCTGTATCCACCAGTAAAATGAGTTTTCCATTTCTCGCCTCTACACAAGGCACTTCAATGAACACATCACTTAACGTGGCTGAATCCCAGTTGGATACTTCCTTTATGGTATTTTTATAGTTATTATTCAAATTATTCGTTAACCACGAACGTATTGTTTTCTTGTGCTGTAATTGTGACATAAAAATTTTAAACTTTTCTAGTACTTTTAATTTTATTTTATTTGCAAGTGGTTTTATATCTGTAATATATTCTACTATATTAAGACTAGTGCTCCTTGCTTTGTATTGGTGAAAATTGAGAAACATAGGTTTTACAATCGATGTACATGCTAATTGTATAATTAGCAAGATGATTATTAAAAACTCTGTCCAATTTCTATTATTTTCTTCGCTTTATTTATTATTTTACTGAATGTTTCATTTAAAGCATTTACCTTATCATTCTGTTTGATAATTTTTATTCTGCTAGTAAATTTGTATCCACTATTTTTAGCTCTATTGGCTTCTAATATTTCTGAAGTCTGTAACGTATCCACGATCTGTTCCGATGTTGGACGTACGGTTACTACTTCTTTTGGCCCTAAATTTCTATTCTCGTTGAGTTCCCAGATTACTGGCCTTGTCTGGGCCCTTGCCGGTTTCCCTGCTGATTGTTTTGCAGAGTTTCCCAACTCCTTTTAGCTGCACAGTTTGCTACTATATGTCCTCTTCTGTTACACCAATGACATATTGTTTGATTCGTGCCCTTCGGCGTATTCACAGTATTCTGATTGCCTTGAACCCCCTTAAATGGATTCGGTTTTGGGGTCACGAGGTTCTTTTGTGTTTGGTTCCATTGCGTTTGAGCTTGTTTTTGTTGCCGATTGTGATCCGGTTGTTTGGGTTGCCAGGTTTGCTGCACTTGAATTGGGTTCCAGGTTCTCTGTGTTTGATTTGATTTCCAAGTTTGATGAGGTTGGTTCCACTGCTGATTTCCTTGACTTTGGTTCCGGTTATTCGGCCCTTGATTTTTGTTGTTCGCTCCACTTCTGTTGTAGTCATTGGTGTTGCACCTCTCGTGACCATATGTTAGACATTTTGGACAATACGGTGTGTTTTCTCTAGTTAAACATTTTTCTCTGGTATGCCCGCGTTTATTACAAAATGAACAAATTATTTTATCTTGTGGCGCTCTCGAGATGTTCTGCCTTATTTCTAGTCTTTTGTAATTCACGTGATTATTTACTGCAGGTGTTATATATGGTTCAATCGAATTCATATTATATATTGGTGTAATATTGGGTTGATGAATGGAATCAATGTGGAAATACAAAGAAGTAATTCTTTGTATTTCCACCAGCGTGTTTACTGCTATTTCAGTCATTTCCTCAATACTCATCCCTTTCACATTTAACATGTGCGTTCGTAACGTTGCATCTGTTAACCCTGTTCTAAACGCCTTATTTGCCGATGTCGTTACCATGGATATAAGTGCGCTGTCACCTACTCCCTTATATGTGTCTTTCACTATTTGCAATGCCTGTGTTTTTTTCATGTTGAGGCGTCTTGCGAACTGCCGAACGTCCTCATTGTGCAATTGGCTGCAATTCTGGAGTTCTGACAACGTTACGTCTAATGCAGCTGTTGGTAGGTAGACTCTTCGTATCGCTAGGTATAATACCTCTAGAGTGTTGACATGTTGTGTGCCTACAAGATCATAAGCGTCTCCATATAATCTTTGTTTGATGCATTCTATGAAAAGTGGTGTATTTGCTTCAGTTGCTTCATTTGTAGCCAACTCGCACGCCTGTATGAACTTATACACCTCACCTCTCAAATCTGGTGACTGTGTCCCTGAAAACAGTGGGACAATACTGCTTGTAATTTTTGCTATTTCCACTATACCCATCTTGCTGTGATCTGCCGCTGGTTGCTTATATGTAGGGAATGAAATTGGATTATTTTCCTTTGGACTGGGTGCGGCGGGGGTTGGTTCTTTATGGTATAGTGACTGGTCGTGCGCTAGCTCTATTTCCTGTTTTAGCCGTCTGTTTTCCTCTTTTAATTCTTGGATTCTGTAATGCGCCTTTTCTAAAAATGCACAGTCTTCTCTTGACTTTTGTGCTGATTCCAGTTCTAACGTTTTATTTAAGGTTTCTTCTGTTAATCCTTCGTCATTCAGTAATTTTCTTAGGTGTTCGTTCTCGTCTTCCAGAGTCTTTATTATCTTTTCTTGAAAATTTTTTTCGTTTAGGTAAGTATCGTATTTCTTTTTTAACGCGTTAAATTCTGACGAATAGTCCCTTATGCTTTGGTTTTTACTTTCTATTATATTCTTAAAAAATGTTAGCAATTCCTCTATGACTGCGTCTGCTTTTTCTAAAGTTGATGTTTCTCCTAGGGCTTGTATTCTAGTCTTTATTAACTCTTAATTTTCCTTATTGGAAACAGTGCTTTTCAGGATGCTCCAAAGTTTTGATGCAAAGTCATTTGCCTTTTCAAATCCTTATGGTTCTTTTCTAGGGCTAAATATGTTTGTTCCTGTAGCGATTCGGCCATTAATTATCCTATACTTATTTTTCTAAGTATGTATTTTGGATATTTTTGGAATCAATTAAAACATTAATTGATTCTCTAGAAGCAATTAACTTTTGCTTGCTCAGCTTTAATGCGGCTCATTGACACCCTTTTTTTTTCATCGTGTTGTCAACATTCGCTATGCATTCGTACGCTTGTTGTTTTATTTCTCTTATTAAAAATATTTTGTTTTTTGTGTAATCCGAGCTCGTCGCTTAATTATACTCGCCTGGTGCCTGACGCGCTTTTGTGTTTATTGTTGCTATCAGCTGCTGCTTGTAGTTTGACAATTCTGGCCTTGCTTGAAGTTCAAGTTCAAGTTTATGACCTACTTCTTTTTGCAACTAGAGCAGAATCGATTTCGTTTCATTTTTGCAGCTATTGCTGTTAGCCTGGTCGCTATGAATTAATAAAACTAACGAATATGTTTTGTGGCTTCTTTTTATTTCCAAAACTTAATATAACATAGTTTAATTATTTGTATTCTAAAGTTCTTTGTTTTAGTATAACTCCAAATAAATTTTTTTTTCTATCATATTAAATTTGTTTCAAAGTCATACTTTTAAATTTATTTGTATAATTCTAATTATTGTTTCCGAAATTTATGGTCTGTAATTTTAGATATATATATATAATTTAAGAACAATTATGGTCTTCTTTCTTAGGGTTTTTTGGAAATTTGTTGTATTTTCTGGGTTTAGCTCCTTTCAGTTTGCGTTCCTTGAAACTTTGCTTTAGTTTATTTATTTCCTCCCAAACTTGGTGTGTCCTGTTCCACGGAATTGGGTGTACTTCGTCTGCTACAAGTGCCTTCAAATAAGCTAGTCGCCTCTTATCCTTTACCAGTTTACCTCCTCGCCGCTGCTTCGGTTCCGTTCTTCCCTCTGGCTGCGGTATTACTGTTGCGTCCTTTTTCTTCCGAATTTGCTGTCGCTTTCGGTATGCCTCGATTGTTAGTCTGGCTGGTCCCTGCCTCTTTATCTCCGATGGGACGTACTTCGGAGGTTGCACTTTAGTGTCCGTCACGCTTTGTGGAATGTACTCCATTTCTTTGATGAATTTTCCCAGATATTTTCCTTTCCCTGTTAATTTTCGAAATTTCCATTTTTATTAGTAATGAAATTTTAATCTGTTTTTTAAAATGTTCTATTTTTGAATGAGTTAACTGAAATGTGCGACTTTGAAATCAAAATACTTAAATGTTAAATTTTATTTAACATGTGTAACTTGAAGTCAAATATCTAAGACACATTCGATACCTGCTTTCAACTAATTGCGTTTATCGAGTATTCTTTATCACGTTAAATGGAATTTATTTAAGTTAATAAAGTACTCCTGATTTTCGCTAATTTGCTACTCACATTGACCAACAACGTAAATTTTAGTCGAGTCCGATTTACGTTATTCTAAGGTTACTTTCGCTTTAAAGTTTTTGTTTTATATAATATGTGTTTCAATATTCTCATTTAAATTGAATTTCATTCTGCTTAATCTCCAGCCAATCTTAAGTTAATTTAAAGTCGTTCAAAACTACAACTTTTTAACTGATTAACTTTAAATTGAAACCTCTTTCGATTAAATTTTTAATACATTCTTAATTTAAGGTGAATTTCTAGTTAATTTAAAATTCATTAACTTATTTGTTTAAAATTGTTTTCATTATATATAAACATGAGTCTTTTTAACTCTACTAAATAAATTTTAAACCTATGACATAGCTTCCCGAGTGAAAAGGGTCGACCTCAGTAAAGTTTTTGTCCAGCTAATGCTATTGGACAGATAAGTTTGCCGTGCAATTAAGCTAGCATCCTTTTGATGTAACCGATGATTTTGGGACCTGAAAGTTATTTTATGTTTTATATAATATATATAAAACAATATATTTGATATAATAATAGAATTAAATTCTTTTAATTCTATTACTATCCTTTTCACTTATTCCTATTATTTGATTCTACTTTTATTTTTCAATTTTTTACTTTCATTGTTTTAATTTTTCCTGAACTTATTATTTCACTTTTTGAAATTTCCTGGCAACTTTATTTCTAAATTATTGTTTCACTTGCTGTCTTCCCTAAACTATTCAGATATTGATTATTTAAATATCTCATTCTACTTACTTTTTTCCTTATCGAGCGATCCTCGGCTCGAAAATTCCGGCTGCGCCAATATGTTGTATTTCCTTACGGGTGGTCTTCTACTATCTCTCCTTGACTTCAATTAAACTGCACTTAGTTTCGATCTGTTACGTCTTTATTATTGACTTTTATGTTTGTTTCAAAGCTTTATCTTATCTTAAGATTTACTTTAACACTACTTTTTATTTATACTTGTTATTAATTATGTACACTTATTGTTTATTACACTTATTAAAACTAGCACTACGCGACTTTATACGCGACGATAAACGACTTCTTCGTTTCGATATTTACACAACACTCCCTTTGGAATCTTTTCTAGATTCCACGTTAGCTCGGTCGACACAGACGTCGACCGGACTGAAGTGGGTCAGTATGCCGTGTTTCGCAATTTCCATTATTTCGCAATATTAAAATTGTAATATTCGCAGAATCAATACGCAGAAGAAAATCGTTCCCAATTTAATTCTTCCGCGTGTGGACTCTGATCGTCGGTTATTTCAAACCAAGCGATTTAATGGTTTGGAAGCTTGCTAATGAAAGCTAGCTTCCACAATCCACTACAATCGCCACGCCCTATGGATTCTAGGGTTTGGAAGCTCGCTACTAAATGCCAACCTCTACAATCCATTTCATGCGAAGTGTTCTGGTTGCTACCTTAGCTTTCGAAGTTCATTAAACCAAAGCTTGACTAAAACCAATTAAACTAAAGCTTCGGGCTTATCAAGCAAAGTACTGTGGTTGCATTAATGTGAACTTGGCCTTGACTCACTCACGGAGTAGTATTATAAAAACAATAATACTGGCGTTGAAAGTTCTTGTCAAACGGAAGTGGAAATTGCAATCGCGACATACAACAGACTTAATAAAAAATAAGTGCTTGGGATTTGAATCAGTATGAAAAGAATAATATGATTCTGCTCATGGATGAAATGACGATTAGAAGGGAATTGCGATACAATTCCAAACTAGATTTAGTGGATGGGTTTGAGGAAAATGGGGTTCAAAGGACAATACAATCAATGTTTTCCAACTGGGCCCTTACATTCAATTATTTTGTTTCCAAAAATGTATTTTCTGCCAATATACTACCAAATATAATATTACGAAATTTAACAATTTTTAAATGTTTTGGCATCATAGTTAAAGTTGTAACTTGTGACCAAGGGTAGATACTTGGTAGATACTTTCGAAATTTTATTTCAAAATGTTGTTCCAAAGTGTTGCCGCTGTTCCAAAGTGCCGGCAATATTTAATTTTTCTCTCTAGTAATTTTTTACTAGAGCACTACAATTAACCAGCAATTCCTGTTGATGCTGCGCATAGCTATGCAATGAAAAATATGATACTTTCAAGGGAAGAAAACCAAAATACACAAATCTAAAGCTTGAAACAAAATTTTGTCAACACAACGTGAATTCACGACGCAGTCTAGCAAAACATATTTACCCACACATAAACGTTTTGTGCTTGCTCTCTCGTTGCTTTTGTTCGTGATGGCTTCTCTCTGTCCACGTTTGCTCTCTCGTTGTTTGATCTGCCCTCAGTTGTTCCGATCGCACCTTAAAGCAGATATAATGAGATAGGACACTTCGAATTCGTCGCAAAACACATTGGCATTTTCACTAACACTACGATAAAAAATTGTGATTTTGTGCAAAAAACTTGTATTTCGCTCTAAAAAACTTGTACTTGTAAAATAAATTGATCGCATGAACGCATGCAAAGTCAGTTTTTCGGGGGTTGTTTATGAAACGTCAAAACAAATAATTAAAAATATTATCCTTTTTATAAGTGTAAAATATATAATATATAAAACATAACTCCCCGTTCCGTATAATGGTAATTATTGTATGGTTCCATATTTTATTCAGTATTGGTTGTTTATTTCACATTTTTACTTTGGTGTATTTTTGGTTGCAAATGCATAGTTGTTCCCCTTGTGACAAAAAGAATCACGATTAATAACTCCAGAATGGTCGCATTTTTTTCTGTTCTGGTTGTTGACTTGGCTTTGGAAGTTAGTTAAACCAAAACTTGACTAAACCAAATTAAACTAAAGCTTCGGACTTACCAAGCAAAGTGCTGTGGTTGCTTAAATGTGAACTTGGCCTTGACTCACTCGCGGAGTAATATTATAAAAAACAATAATACTGACCTTGAAAGATCTTATCTCCCGGAACTGGAAATTGCGATCGCGACATACAACACCCCCTTAATGATGTTTTGCGCCTTATCCGAAAAAATCGTCTCACTTAGCTCGGTCAACATGTTCTTAGCTCCAAAGAAATTTGTTGCATTATCAGAATATAATGTTTGACATCTTCCCGGTCTGCTAATAAATCTTTTTATTGCGCCAATAAATGCTTCAGTGGTCGCTGACCAATTCCAGGTGGACAGCTTTAGTCGAAAAGCAGCAAAAGATTGCGAGATAAATCTTATTTGGTTTTTTACCTCGAATTTTATAATGTACCCAAAAATGGTCACAATAATCTACTCCTGATGTAATAAACGGTCGTGCTGGCGATACTCTTTCTGCTGGTAAATTTCCCATTATTTGCTTAAATAGATGAGGTTTTGCTCGACTGCAAATGTGTGGATTTGCACTGAGATTGGTATTTCCTTTTTGAAGACATGTCTATCAATTCTAATTTTATTTAAAGATGCCGACATTTCTTGAAAGTTTCGCCATTCCTTTTGTAGTTGCTCTGGTAAAACGTCATCCCATGATAGCTTTAATTGCCAAAGCTGCTGGATGAATATTTTGGCAATTACCACTACAGGTGCGAGGATTCCCAAAGGATCGAAAATGCGAGCCAGGTCTGAAGTAACTGATCGCTTTGTTGAACATTGTGTGGGAGTCATTTTCACCCGAACTGAGAATTGATCATCTCTTGGTAGCCACATTACACCTAGTGTCTTTATGTAAGGAGAATGTGCAGAGTGGAGATCAAGATCAACTTCTTGATCTTGAGACTAAATGTTCTCGAGCAATTTTGCATCATTAGCGCACCACTTGCGCAACTTAAAACCTGCGTTGTCTAAGATGTGCCTCAGTTGCGCTTGAATTTCTAATGTTGCGGCAATACTGTTTGCACCGCTCAAGCAATCATCCATATAAAAGTCATCTAGTAGCACTTAAGATCCCGTTGGATGATCCAACTTATTCTGCCTTGCTAACGTTTGAAGGCATTTTGTAGCTAAGTACGGTGCGGCCGAGGTCCCATATGTTACTGTTTGTAGACGATAATACCTTAGTTCTTGTTTTCTATCGTTTCGCCAAATTATCAACTGATATCTCTGATCCTCAAGATGTATCAAGATTTGCCGACACATTTTTTCGATATCAGCGGAGAATGCATATTTTTGGAGACGAAAACGAATTAAAATGGAGAAGAGTTCCTCTTGAATCGTTGGTCCGACGTGTAGTATATCATTTAGGGAGAGTCCTGACGAAGACTTTGCTGAAGCATCGAAGACGACCTGTAATTTAGTAGTACTACTATCGGGCTTAAGAACGCAATGATGAGGAATGAAGTAGTGCTCCTTTGGTACATCTTTGGGTGCGATCTCTTCCATGTGTCCAAGTTGAGAATACTCTTCCATAAAGTTGCACTAGGATGTGTTCAGAGTTTGATCTTTTTGTAATCGTCTCTCAAGAGCATAAAATCGGTTAAGAGCAATTGAAAATGACTCTCCCAATGCTTCACCTTTTTCTGCCAGTGGTAACCGGACTATGAAACGTCCAGTTGCGGATCTCGTTACTGTTTGTGTAAAGCTGCTTTCACATAACTGTTCGGCCACAGTCAATTGTTTTTTCTCGTCCTCAGTGTTCTTCAATAACCAAAATCTTTCTATTAACTCGTCTGTGCTCTCGTTGCTGTCAGGAAAGATTCCTCACGTAACTGGTTAAGGAATTGTTGAGATAATTTTTCCCGATACTATCCATCCTAATTTTGTGTTTTGTAGGATGGGCATATCCTTGCCGAGTGTTAACTGTTCGATTTGCATCAGATCGTAGAAAAACTCTGCTCCTAGGAGTACATCGATTTTACCCGGTTTGTCGAAAGTTGGATCCGCCAATTTAAAGTTACTTGGTATGGACCATTTTGAAATATCTAACGGTTGTGACGGTTGCGGTGCCACAATTTGTGGTAATACATAAGCCTCGAGCCTGGTGTAGAAGGTTCCATCTTGTGATTGAAGTCCTACATTGACCCTGTTGCTAGAATTGCGAGTCTTACGTCCGATTAGGGATAGCTTCTTGATGAGTCTCTGAGTTACAAGATTAACTTGCGAACGGGAATCTAAAACTGCCTTCAAATTGAATGATTTGCCATTGGCTGCGAAAATTGAAACTACAGCGGTGGCTAGTATAACATACGCCTGCCTGTTGCCTTGTTGATTGGCTGATGCTACTGTAGTTGGTGCGTTATCTGCCTTAACAGGTGTAGAATTTGTTGGCCGAGTGCTGTCCTTAAATTGCTGATTGATCTGCCCTGTACTGAAGTTTTGAGTATGCTCCAAATGTAATAACGTGTTGTGTTTTTTATTACACCGACTGCAACTTCGCGAAGGACACTGACCAGCCAGATGACCTGGCTTCAAACAGTTTACACAAAGGTTTTGCTTGCGCACAAAATTTAGTCGATCTGGTGCTCCAAGCTGAAGAAAGTGTGGACACGCAAATAAGGGATGCGTGCCACATTTGCATGATCGACATGTGTTATTGCCCTGAGCTGCTGGAACCTTATCCCTTCCAGTGATAAGAATTGTCCTTCCAAAACGGTAAGAAAGTCGGGAATCGTTACTTCTCTGGGCCTCGATATTGTTTGCTCATATCGAATCAATGACTGTCTGTCCAGTTTTTTCGTAAGTAAATTTAATAATAAGAAATCCCACTGTGCTGTGGCAATTTCCAAATTGTTTAGGGGCAGAAGACATTCCTGAGTTGTATCGTGTAATCCCTTTAACGCCATTACTAATCCAGATACTGATGGCTGATCCACGATTTTTTGGATTAGAGTTGATACCAATACCCTCTTATTGTTGTACCGCTTTCACAGCGTTGTCCAAGCGACATCATAATTTTCCTCAGTGGGTGCTAAGTGACTAACTAATCTTTCGGCTTCTCCAAGAAGGTTCGATTTCAAGTAAAACATTTTTTGAACCTTGGGGATGGGTTGCTGGTCCACCATTTGCGAAAACAGATCGAAGAACTGACGCCAATGAAGATAACTTCCATCAAATTTAGGAATTGTTAGCTTAGGTAGATGTACTTAAGTTGCAATGTTGAATTATTTGTCGTTGAAGTTGTTGATGAATCGCTACTTATTCTTTCTTGTTCTGCGATGACTGCTAAGTTGACTAATGTCTGCTGCACTTGGTCTTCCATATCGACATATGGCTGTATGTTATAACCGACGGATTCGGGACTTCAAATTGAGTCCAGATCTCATCGTTTATTTGTTCAATTTGTTTCCATGCTTGTTTGATGGTTTTGATTTTGATGTCGTAGTATAGCTGTGGCTGAGGCTGCCAGTTGCTATTTACGTTGGACAGCAATCGTTCTAGTGCATTGCTTCTTCCGACAAGCTTTCGTACCAGTCCACTATGATTTTTTATGTCTGTTTCTGAACTCTTTGACTGACTGGCGACATCTTGTAATTGGTCCTTAGTTGGAGGCACCTATTTCTTTTCTTCTTCGAAGATTTGGATGTACGTTGCCGTTAACTGCTTCATTTGCTCGAAGAAGTCCGATGTGAAATAGGCGTCCTCCTGGTCCACATCTTCGTCCTCTGGAATTATCTTGTCTCTCGTCACGAAGCCGTCCCAGATATCCCTCAGACACTGCAGATGATCGGTGAAATATTTCACATTTTGCTTGCGTGCAGCCGAATCCTTCTTGTAGTTTCGTATGATAGTCTGGATTTGATTTACAGCCTCTTGTTGATCCTTTATCAATTAAGTAAACCCTTCCATGTCGGGGTTATCCTTGTAGACTCTTCTTGTAGACTCTAACTGATGTGATCCTCTAAAGGATCACGTCGGAGTCGCCAAACGTTTTGTTGTATTTGACAGGTGATTGAGTTTGGAACTTGAACCAATTCCAATCCCTTTTTATGTATTTATAAGTGTAAATTCGGAACTTGAACCGAATCCACACTTTGTATTATTTGAGTTATAATAGTTGAGTTGAATAAGTACACATTGATTCTGTGTTGAATACTACTAATTTCTTTATTGAATCGATTTACAGGGCAATTCTCGTTGTCAACTTTTAGTTGACAGCGCAGATTTTTAGCATATTGTTAATATTCGTATTCTGGCTGTTACCTAAAAGCTCTTTTCTTTACAATTTTGTCAAGAGCCAAATAGCTACTGACAGCTACATTTTCAGAACAAAACAGCAAATGAGCAGAAGAGAAACAGCAAATTTATTTGTTATTTTTAATTTATTTATTGTTATTAATTTAAATTGTTATTTAATTTATATATTGTTTGTTTAAAACCAGCTCCTGAAACACTTTCAATGAAAATATTTTATAATATAAATATATTATTACATATTCTTTGGTGCTACTTACATTGAAAGATGTTTCAGGATCTGGTTTTAAACAAATAATATATAAATTAAATAACAATTTAAATAAATAGATAAACAATGTAAATAATAAAATTAAATAAATAATATATATTGCATATTCTTTGATATTCAGGACATTCCATACATGGTGGACATGAACTGCACATGGTGCGCCAGCTGCTCTGCCGTAGTCCGTTCGTATTTTCTTTTGACATTTCATGTTCTATTTGTCAAAAATTACATTTTGGTTTCTGTAACACTAAGCTTTTCAGCATGTTACTGCATTAAAGCTTTCACTGTGTCAATTGACAACCAGAATACCAATTTGAAAAACATTGACAAGCACTGTGACAACTTGTCTTGACAATTTCATGTCAAGCTGACAACGAGAATTGCCCTGTTAATTTATAGATAAAAAACACTTAAGCTAATCATAAATAACAATAAGAAAATAAAATAAAATAAGAAATATTGCCTAATTGACAAAAAAGTATTGTGAAACAATTTAAATTAAAAAGAAGCCAAATAATTAAAAACGCTACATGCGCATCAGCAAATTCGCAAGCTAGCTTAATTTTGAATTCGGTCAGCGACCGCCAGCGTAATATGAGTGCAGTCAACGACACGGAGTCATGCTCGCAGTTGATGACCCAGTTCAAGGTAGAAAGCAAAGACTACAAGACTGGAAACTCCTCTTATTTCGTGAGAGAGCTCAAAAAAATGTCCGTCCGCGTGTTCACATACAGTGTATGTGAATTTTATGGTGAAATTGCCGACTTGTTACAAGCTAAAACAGGCTATCACAAAGCATGATATCTGAAAAGGCAAACCGTTTTGCTTTGTTACCACACCACCACAAAATGATGGGGTGAGTTAGTGGCAGGGATACCAATGACACAGCTTTATTACTAATTATTTTTTTGGTTTTTAAGTAAACATTAATAGAAAAACAACTTTCCATTTATAAGTTCTAGAGGTTTTGACGATTTCTAAGCTGTTTGGAAATATTAAAAAGTAATGTAAACTTATTTATTTTTGTAATTTTTCATTTCTCTTTTATTTAAATTAAAATGTGTTAACACAAATAAATTTACAATTCATTTATTTAAATTAAAATTAATTAAACATAAATTAAAGACCAAAAGAACTAAAGTCACAATTCAGTAAATATTAAACTAAATCAAAGATCAATATTCAACAAAACATGTTGAATACGTTGGCATCTCTTTCGGCTAAAAATACGCGTGGTAGGTTAAAAACAGCTGACTAAATTTGTGAAATGAGTAAATTTTATGAATTTTAACTTCGTTTTACTTGCAAAATATTCAATATTGTGACACTATAAGACTTAGAAAGGTTTCATGTACATTTCTAGAAGCGTGCGTTGCTTTTCAAACTGGCTCCTTGGTCTTTTTTACGTATTTGAAAAATCATATTTCTGGCTTATTGCTGTGAAGAAGAACAAGAGTGGCATTCCTCTCTCAAAATATTTTGTAAACAAATTCCCGGACTGTCAAAATTTGTTCCCGAACTGTCAAAATTACATGCGTTTTGTTTTTGTAATCTACGACACCCAAGCCTGATTTCACCAACACATTCAAAGCGAAAAAAGAGTTTCCAGTCTTGTAGTCTTTGGTAGAAAGTGCTGCCGTTAGCATAGCGAATCGCGATGTCAGGCTTCGGCAAACTGAAGAATATTTAGTTTTTATAGCGAATTTTTAGAGTTACATCTCTATTGTTTTGAAGCAGCAGTGAAAGTGAAAGTGATACCAGGAAAAGTAACGTGTTCCTGCATATTTTTATTCGCCTAATTAATTAGGGAAATTCCAGATTCTTTTCCTACCTGTTTTGAATTTGTTTTTCAACAATCGACGAACTCTCGCACGTCGATTATGTTGTGAAATTGAAGTGAAGCGCAGTCGTAAGGACAGAGCAAATGAAACGAGACAACACAATCGTTTTGAATGTGACGTGAAATACGTTTCAGATATTTTTATTATGAACAAAGATATGATCAATCAAGAGTTCTTTTGAACTGTATACTTTCTTTTGACGCTGACTGTATACTGCTTAGGGTATCTTCATGATTCCATTAACAAGAAAAACAATCCACTTTCATGGGAAAAAGTCCACATTTCTATAAGTGCTCATAACTTTTAAACTTTACAAATGTGTGCACAATGATGTATGGCGAAAAGGCAACGCTATCAATATTCTTTCCCAAAGCTGCCAATGGGGTGTGGTATAAATCATTTCATATTCAATATTAACTGTCAAATATGAGTAAGCTTTAGTCAAACTATTTATTTTACTTCTAAACATAAGATTAAAAAAATATATAATTAAACATTTTAATCGAGCTCAATTTGCCTGTTTAAAAACAAACTACTTGCATGCACTTTAGTTTCCTTCATTTTGTCGTATGAATTTAATAAATCGTCCATTGATATATTTAATGTATTCCCGTTATTTCGGGATTTTGATATATTGGTGGATGTGGACTCTCCAAACTTTGAATTGGCGAAATCTAGCTCATTTGAACGCATTAATTTACGCATCCGAAAAATAGATGCGTTTCTACACATTTCTTTTAAATCAGATCCTGAAAATCCATTAGTTAATTCCGCCAGATGGTGGTAGTCAATGTTTGTTTCTAACTGCTCAGTTTCTAAAATTAACTTCAATATCTGAGCACGCTGTATTTCATTGGGAAGGCCGATATGGAATTGTGCCGGCATTCGACGTATGATTGCTTTGTCTAAATCTTGAGGACGATTGGTAGCGCCCATAACAATAACACTAGAATTTGAATTAGTATTTAAACCATCCCATAACATCATAAACTGCGTTTTCATCATTGCGGTGGCTTCGTGATCGTTCGAATTACGGCTACGTAGAAACGAATCGATCTCGTCTATAAATATGATACAGGGCTGTATTTTTAATGCTAACGAAAATACAGCTGATGCCAATTTCTGGGATTCTCCATACCATTTGTCTGTTAATATGGCGACATCTAAGTTTATGAATCGCATGCCAGCTTCTTTTGCTGTAGCTTTTGCTATTAACGTTTTTCCACATCCAGGTGGGCCATATAGTAAAACACCTTTAGGAGCTTGCCATAGTTTTGAGTGCCTGAAAAAACCCTTGTGTCGTATAGGAAGAACAACAGATTCCCGAAGCTCTTGTATAACTGAATCTAATCCAGCAATATCTCCCCAGCTAATAACAATGTCTGAAGGCACAACCAAATGAGACGCTATAATTAATTCGTAGTCATTCAAATTCTTCAGATCTGCATTAAAGCCACCTATTTCTAATCTAAACGTAAAGTCTTTTAGAAGCAAATTTTGACATTATGCAATTAATTTACCTTTTTAATTGCTCTTCTGCTCGCAAGTGTGCCTTCTTTTTGCTTTTCATTGTAGGATCTAATTGATTTATTACCCATTTAATTGAATAAAACGTAACAACTGATGCAATTGATACTCTCAACACAAGCTGAATTAGCTCATTACGTGATAATTGCGGAGATCCAAAACTGAAACTATTCATTTCTAAATTAATTTCAACCACTGAATAGAATTGAAACTAGGGTTGGTTGGATAGCAAAGGTGATAAAAATGTTAGATCCAAAAGTTTCTGTTTGGAACGTAAAGGCCAGTTACACCAAGAAAGGTTGCGACAATAAACAAAAAAAGTGATCTCGTTCAGAACATGTACGTCAAAAAGTATTTTTAAAAACACTAGGGTCACAAAACACGCTGTGGTGGGTGTCACACTAGGCATCTATGTGCCAGAGTCACACGTTCTGATTGGTCGATAGCAAAAAGTGGAACAGCTTTCGATCCACGTTCGCCTCAATGTTAGCGCTAAACTTTTGGCTGCCTCAGCCGTCAACCACTAACACATCTATACAAACTCGAAACACGGTCTGAAAATTTTTCTTATCTGTTGTCTTCTCATTTCTGTTTTGTTATGCGTAGCAGCAACAGCAAGGGCTTCGCTTAAGAAAACATGCATGCCGGTAGAAATAAATAATGTGTGGAATGGAAAAACTGATTTCATGTTTTTTCTTACTTTACTGTTTTTTTTAGAATTTTATTGTATTATGTAATTATTATTATTATTACGTCTAGAAACTTATTTCTTAAATATGAAAATATCCCGCATTCTTATTTAAAAAAAATTACTCAAAATATTGATCAATTGACCCAAAAGAATATTCTGGAAAGAAAGGATACATTTCTTAGAATTACAAATAAAAAACAAGATGTATAAAAAGGTTGCAATTTCTCTTGCTGTCTTTCTGTCAACCTTTACAACATGTTTATTTTTACAACATTGAAATTTCTCTAAGAAAGGAGGCTGGCGAACAGGTAAAAAATAGTTGAAGGTCATTACAACATTACATTACATTCGAATAATGCGAACTCGTGCAGGTAAAATATACGGTAGGTTAGACAGAGGGTACGTAAAGTACAACATATCTGATGCTACTGATACGTCAAATTAATCACTGCGCACAGTGCTTTCGTTGAAATGAAAGCGCTTACAAACACATCTCAACCGCTGGCACGTACACGACTTTCAGGACGCGCACAAATTTTGGTGGTGACAGGGTGCAACGTAAACAGCTTTTTCTGAGGCGGTCTCAAGATGTCAAGTGTGACACCCACCTATAAGTGCCAAACTTGGAAAGTGGTATGAAGAAAAGTTGAAAGCCTAGAACACAATTGGAAGCACAAAACACTAAACACATTTATCTCTGTATCTTTTGCTTAGAACACGCACACAATTGGGACTCGCGCACAAAAAACAAAATCTGTCAATTCTCTTGTGCACAAAAGCTGTCAAAATAGAAATAGAGCTATCTGACGGACATGCGTTTCTTTATCTAAACACAAGTGTTCGTAGATAACTCATTTTTTTCTTGAATCCCATAAGAGCCTGTGTAAATTTGACAGTTGATTTTGTGTTTAGTGTTTTGTTCGTCCAATTGTGTTCAAGGCATTAAAGTTTATGAAGTTTAAAGAACAGGTTAAATGTTAGTTGAACGCTGCGACTTTGTTGTTTTTTTTATTGTTGTAATTTTATACGGTAACTCCATGAGATACAACAGTTCTGGTCGTTTTCGTACAATTTCGAAATTTGGAAATTCCGAGTATATCACTTACATACATACATCAAAGACAATATAATACAATACAAAAGATGTCTCACTCCATACAAAACAACCGAGTAGCTAAAACTCAATTGGGATTTTCGGAAAATCCCATCTGAAGCTTTGGGATAGTAAAATTAACATATTGTGAGAGCGGGAGATCAAGTTGTGAGATCAAGTTGTGAGAGTAAGAGCTGCAACTTGCAAGAAAGTGAGCACAAAAGAGAGCGCGTTTGCTACAAATGAGTGTAAAGAATCAAAGCAGTTGCCATCAGAATGTAGTACATCTTATTTTAATTATAACAACAAAGGGTGGTGGCATAACAAACTTTTAGAGGCCCTATATCAGTAGAAACAACAATAAAAAATTAAATCTTCAAATATTAAATGACATTTATTTATGATTCAGTATTTGAAGTTTTGATTTTTTTGATTGTTTGTTTTTAAAATATGACCAAGAACGATGCTTACGGTGTAATATGAAAAATCGAATTATAGATTCATGGTAACATTTCTTATTTTCTTTCTAAGTAAAATGTATAATTAAACAATAAAAACTTTTTTTTTTTTTGGTATTTATAGCTTCCAATTAAATGGAAAACTATGTTTAGCAGAACTCCCGACCATATGCCATCAATAATTGTGGAAAAATTGTTTCCTTGGAGTTCTAATTAATATTTTAGGATTATGTTAATTTAAAACAAAGTGTGCTTTCGCTAATTAGTTTCTCGAGTAATATAAAGTATATAACAAATTTTTTCATGGCATTCTATGTAACAGATCTACATACATGTGCCGAAACGGTAGTTCAACTAGACATTGTAAAATACACATTTACTATTGTATAATTCGTTTATTATCATTTTTAACAAAAAGTACAGTCATACGACATATAAAATACAAAAAAACTGGTACACTTATTTTTCCTTAATTGTCGAAATAATTAAAACAGTTAGCTTATGTATGGAAATCTACATGTGCCGAAATCGGTCGTTTAATTCTTTTTCATATTCTGTTGGATAATTCCGTTATTATCATTTTTAACAAAAGTACAGCCAGAAGACATATAAAACACAAAAAACAGGTACACTTCTTTTTCCTTAATTGTCGAAATAGTTAAAAACAGTTTTCTTATGTATGAAAATTCAAATGTGCCGAAATCGGTCGCTTAATTCTTTTTCATTTTTTATTTAATTCTTTTGAAATAGATTTATTAAAACACTTTTTCACAACGAAAGTGTGAAAGTAAAACGAGCGCTCACAATGAGCCGAGACGGCAAAAAACCGACCACTCACTATGAGCCGAAAAAGCGAAGTGACAATAAAAACTTAAGCCGGAAAGTTATATTTTCCTTGTCTTCGTCCTTTGTGCAAGTTTGCTGTTATTCTGATGCGATCTGTGATTATCGTTGGAATACTCCCATGCTTTAGTCTTTTACTTGTACCATAACGATATTTTGTACACATTATAAAAATTAAAAGTTAAAAAAACTATAATAAATTTATTTACCCATATTGATTGGCAACTCGTTTTTAAAGCAATTTACATTCAAAAGATCCTCACAGATGCCGGCATGTTTGGTTTTGAATTCTTTATATCGCTGGAAAAACTCCGATCATATATTTGATAACATCCCTGCTTTCTTATTATTAAAATAATTACATGGCTTAGTTACGCATTTTACTTAGAAAAATTTTAATGAGTTGGGAAAAAAGTACTAAAAATTTAAATTGCGTTTTTCTCGAAAACTATAAGGTTTTCGTCAAAATCCTATATGTGCTATAGTTTAGGAGACATTGAATTTCAGATTTCAAAGGATCGGAACCCGAAGTTGTAGTGTTTGGAATTATAGTTCACTACAGAGAGCGATCTTTCTAGTTCAATCAGCTGTCGTGAACTAGTTCGTTCATATAGTTCACTCGGTCATTTAGTTCAGTGGTTCGTTCGCTCATTTAGTTCATTACTTTACGCGGTCATTTAGTTCGTTAGTTCTTATAAGAGATAACGAGATGAGATGATCGGTTTGATATTAAGTCTTGATAATGGTGAATACATGATTAAATTATATATTGTTAGATTTTTGGTAACATTTTTTTCCATTCTTAATTTTTTTTTATAATAAAATATATAATTAACCTACCTATAAACATATTTATCACAATATTAAGACAGTAGAGTGTCATTATAAGGTGGTGTATTCTATCGTAATCGGCGGAGGAAAATCCATTGTAAAGCTTACACTCACGTAAGTACCAAACGCTTGTTACATAAACCCTACTAATCATTACGGAAAACGTGAAGTTACGAAAAATTGTTTTGAAAAATTGCGCTTGTCTTATATAAATGAAAGAAAATTCGAGTACCTTTCCAAAACCAATGACATGTAGCTATCTGCTACAGTTCATGAGATATAAGTCTGAAATTCCAAACTTTAAAGACACATAACTCCGAAAAAAGAGAGCTCCACTAACTGATATTGTTGTTGTGGTCCCAACAATAAACAAACAACAACGACAACAAAAAGAACTAAAACATCGGAGTTATGCAAAAAACTTGTACTTCGCTCTAAAAAACTTGAACTTCGCTGCAAAAAAAATTTGTACTTCGCCGAAAATAAATTGATCGCATGAACGCATGCAAAATCAGTTTTTCGGGGGTTGTTTATGAAACGTCAAAACAAATAATTAAAATATTATCCTTTTTATAAGTTTAAAATATATATAAAACATAACTCCCCGTTCCGTATAATGGTAATTATTGTATGTTTCCATATTTTACCCAGTATTGGTTGTTTATTTCTCATTTTTACTTTGGTATAAAGTATTCGTCGAGTTAATTTTCGGTTGCAAATGCATAGTGGTTCACCTTGTGCCAAAAAGAATTAGGATTAATAACTCCAGAATGGTCGCATTTATATATTTTTATTTGTTTTCTAATATTTTTTAAAGTTATATATTGTTATACATCATTGATGCACTTGGGGGCTCAAAAATCAGTTCACACCTACCATTTTAGGTTTGGGAAACTTCACCACTTTGTTTATATATGGTGAAATTTATATTTGAAAAGCCAATGGCTTTGGCTATACGCAATATCTTTTGAAACGGTTTCACTCAGTTCGTGGGAGAGAAGGATGAGGAAGAAAGAGAAAAGTCTACACTCTGGTATCGAATGTAAAGAATTTATGAAACGAAAATAGACCCTGCTTCTATTTCTTCTTGCGTTTCTTTGCACGCACATAAGAAAGCAGTTGTCAAACGAAAAAAGAGTAACGCAGTTTGCCGAACGCGTGTTCGTATTTTTTCTAACTCTGGCCAACATTTGGATATTCATTAAATTTCACACACACTTTGTCATCACATGTTTACGACTGTTGAAACCAAATGAGAAACCACAGTGTGTAGCCACCGATGGAATCGACGTACTAGTAGTGAAACCGTTTGAAAAGATATGCGTTTAGCCAAGCTGATTTCATAACTAACTGAATCCGTGGTGAAACATGAAACAGCTGATTTTTTCAACATACTGAAAGACAGAAACAAGAACAACAATATGGTAGCTCTCACGTATAGTGTATATGAATTCAACAGCTCATAAAAAATAGACGTCAAACCGATTTTTGAAGGGGCGAATTCGAAGTGTCCTATCTCAATATCTCTGCTGTGAACTAGATCTCATAGTTCACGCAAGTGATTCGTTCAATTGAACTAGTTCGTTCACGAACTACCCAACTCTACGAAGTTGCCACCCCTTTTTGGGGTTGCTGTTGGGGTCAGCGCCAAAAACAACAACGTAGGTTATTGTGTCATAAATCCTATCTGATCCTTAGTTTTTTTATGCTGATTACAAATCCAGTACAAATTTTTTCTTATCACTACATCTCCTAAACTATTAAACATATAGTTATATCACCAGATAGAAGAGTAGCGTTATAAAAGTAATTTGAAATATCTTTTATTTATGTACACATGTAGTAAAGTAGTAAGTATAACATATTATATACTCATTTTTATTTAAGCAGACCATGAAACTTTTATGACTTTTATCAAAAAAATCATGTGGATAACTCTTATCAATGACTTTTAAATATAAAAGTCATACCCATAACTCTTATTGAAGACTTTTATTTTTTAAAGTCATTGAAAAAACTTTTGCCATGTGTTATTACTCTAGTATTCTAAAATGTTCATATTTACATTTGCAGAATGCTTATTGTAATTTTTAGCTTTTTGGCGTTAGTTTTGTCTCTTGAAATGCAATATCTCTACCAGACGCCAATAAATCGTACAATAGATGCACTCATAGGGGAAACAAATATCATCCCATTTGAGATGCAAAATTAGAGTCACAAAATAATTACATATAATTCATAGTTTCGAGCACAATGGTGAAAACCTCATCGAAATCGGTACACCCGTTTCAGAGTTAACTATCTTTCAATTGACATGCTCGATTTTGATGCAAATAATAGATTTTCTATCTAAATAATTGCTTCTGCATTTCTGCTTTAATTCTTTATAACCGTTTAACGAAAACAATCAACAACAACAACACAGTCATTCACACACAAGCGGAACTGAGTTGTTGTTGCTGTTTCAAAGCATTGTCGCCGCTGTACTGTACCTGCTACGAGGGCTACGATCGAGATAATGCTAGATACACACACACTGCGATCAATGAATAAACATAAATCTCAACGGCACACAGTTAGGGCCAGTTTTACAGTGCTCGGTTATCGTCGTTTCTCAGTTAAACTGCGTTTAAACGACACATTGTGCTTTTCAGTCCTCGTTTAAACGGAGGTTAACCGGCCAATATTGGTGAGTTAAACTACGGCTAATTTATCTTTATCTCATCGATTGCTTCTAGAAGCATATGGTGAAGCTGCTTTAAGTGAGAGAAGTTGTCAGGAATGGTTTCAAAAGTTTAAGAACGGTGAGTTTGACGTGAAGGACAAAGAACGCAGTGGAAGGCCGAAAGTGTACGAGGTGTATTATGAATTGCTCAAACCAAGCGAAACCATTACTGGAGCTCTCTACCGAACACAATTGATGAGATTGAGTCGGGCACTTAAGGAAAAACGCGCCCATTACTACTCCAGATACGACAAAATTATTCTTTCACACGATAATGCTCGTCCACATGTTGCGGCGCCGGTAAAACCATACTTGGAAACACTCAACTGGGAAGTTTTACCCCACCCGCCGTATTCACCAGACTTAGCCCCTTCTGATTATCACCTGTTCCGGTCGATGGCACATGGTCTGTATGAGCAGCGCTTCACATCATATGAAGACACCAAAAATTGGGTAGATTTGTGGATAGTGTCAAAAGATGAAGAGTTTTTTCGACGGGGTATCCGAATGTTGCCAGAAAGATGGGGAAAAGTAGTGGCAAATGATGGAAAATACTTTATACAAATTATGTTTATACAATTTGAGGTTGTAGTCGCAATTGTCTTCGATCTCGGCTTCGCGCAAAATATTGCTGCGTCAGCTGGAGGGCATTGCACCTGGGCGTTGAACTCAACGGCGACTGCAACTACCGTGCGATATATCTGGTTACCAGATAAGCGACCGCAATATGCAAACTATGCAGAATGTCTGCACAGCATTTTTGGAACTTGTGGTGTGTTTGGCCTGGTTCAACGGTTGCCGAACAATATGAAAAAACAAAATGTTCTGAAATAGACATATGCATATGTACATAAATTTGCCGAAAACCTACTATTGTGTCATTACGAAACAATTAATAAATGTATTGTTCTCTGTATTTTAAAAACTTATAATTTTTTTTTTTTTTTTTTTTTTTATGAGGTAGGAAATGCTTTTACGCACATCAGTGTCCCTGCTCAAACCAGGTCCGCCGATAGTGTGGGACTCCCTCGCTTGCGGATTACCCACTAAAACCGTCCTCTTTCCTTTGGGGGAATAGTCGAAGCAGACCAGAACGAGTAGGTCCTTTTTCGCCCCCACGTCCCTTAGTCAGTGCGGGCGGCCGAACGAGTCGACCTCCCGCTTCATGACCAGGTCCCTTGTCAACGCAAGTGCGTTCTTAAACCAAGAATCCCAGCGTCGAACTTCGTCCCTATGACCGTTCACGCTGAGCCTTTTGGCTGCCAGCGCCGGACAATGGTTCACAATGTGATCCGCCGACTCTTCATCCTCTAGGCACAGCCTGCAGACACCATCCTCCGCAAGACCCATCTTATGGAGATGATATCTGAAATTGCCGTGGCCAGTGACCAAAGAGATAAGCCAGCTAAGACTGTCTCTTCTGAATTCGAGTAGTCGTCTGGCCTCTGTGCGAAGCGGCTTACTGATAACTAAATTCGCCTGACGACATGTGGAGAGCTCCTTCCACCTTCGTTCATGTTCAGAGTACAACCACTCGCCCATTGGGGCCCTGACCTTCCCATCGCTAAGAGCGACTCTCGGCTCCGGCCCGCAAAAATAGTCAGCAGATCCCTCCTTAGCAAGAGAGTCCGCTTTCTCATTTTGTTCTGTGCCTATGTGCCCTTTGACCCAACAGAGTGTTACCTTGTTGTGCTGGGCACACTCATTGAGCTTCTGGACAGCCTCCAGCACCAGTCTGGAGCTAACGTTCGCCCGCGCCATGCTCTTAATCACCGCCTGGTTATCCAGAGCTAACAGGATTCTGCTATTCTGCACCTGATCACCAATTAGGTGGTCCAGAGCATGTATCAGGGACAGAAGTTCGGCCTGATATACGGACACGTATTTCCCTAAATGGAGCTTACAGCCAAGGTTCAACTCCGAAGAGAAAACTCCTGCACCTGCCCTTCCATCCATCAATGACCCATCCGTGAAGATGTTTAGGTCATGCTTGCTGCACACATCGTGAAGTCGGCCGTCTGCGATTAGAGTGTCGTGCCACCTATCGATGATTCGCACCCTGCACATACCATCCATAGGCATGCCAACATCGCTGACCTTTGCACGGACAATGTCGATAATGCGACCATGTCCTGCCGCTGGTAACTCAGCACCACGCCATACAGCGTTCCTCTGCATGCGCATTGCCACCAGCGCCGCCGTCCTCTTAATAAATAAGTCTAACGGTAGCAGCCCGAGTATCGCCTCCAGAGCGAAGGTCGGAGTGGTGCGCATGGCACCACTGATGACTATGCATGCCAGACGTTGGACCCTGTCCAGTTCGACCTTCATCGTTATCTGATGTGCTTTATGCCACCAGATAACTGAGCCATAAGTCAAGCAGGGTCTAACCATAGCAGTGTAGATCCAGTGTGCCCTGTTTGGGGATATACCCCATCGAAGGCTACACACTCTTCTGCACTGAAAGAGCACCGCCTTTGTCTTCCTAATCCTCTCCAACACATGCTTCTTCCAGGTAAGTTTGCTGTCTAGGATCACTCCTAGGTACTTAACCCTTCGGGAGGTGTTGATTTCGGATCCGAAAATCCTTAGAGGACTACAGTTCGGAATTTTCCTCTTTCTTGTGAAGAGGATCATATCCGTCTTAGTAGCATTGATGGTGAGTCCCTGCTCTCAGCACCAACACTCTACCGTGGAGAGCGCACCATGCATTATGTCCCGCATGGTGTCAATGTATTTCCCTCTCACCATCACCGCTATGTCGTCTGCATATCCTATGGTATGTATGCACCTTGAGTCTAGCCTTTGAAGCAAGGAGTCAACAGTGATGTTCCAAAGGATTGGTGATAACACCCCTCCCTGGGGACATCCCCTTGTCGCTATCGCTCTTAGCCTATGACTCCAACATTGCAGATTTACGGCCCTGTGGCTCAGCATGAATTCAATCCAATTAGTTACGACTGGGTTGAGCCCACGGGCCTCCAGGGCTAAACTCAATCTTCCAAAACAGATCTTATCGAAAGCATCCTCTATGTCCATAAAAGTGGTCATAGCGATGCCTCCATTGATCAGTTCCTTTTCCGCCTCCCCGACCAGATCGTGGAGGGCGGTCTCCATAGATCTCCCCGCTCTATATGCGTGCTGAAATCTACTTAAAGGACGTTCCACAAATACTGATCACTCTAGATAGTCCACCACCACCCTCTCCATTGTCTTTAAGACGAAAGAGGTTAGGCAGACCGGTCTAAAGGATTTGGCCTCCGTGTAGTCCTTTTTTCCTGGTTTTGGTAGGAATACCACTCTTCCCTCCCTCCAAATACCAGGCACATAACCCATTGCCAGACATGCCACGAATACTCCCCGCAATCGCTCGAGCAGTTGCTCGTGGCCCCACTAGAGCAAAGCAGGGAATATCCCGTTCGGTCCTGGAGTCTTAAACGGGGAGAATGTCATCAATGCACTTCTTATCCCGTTCTTCGTCACTATTCCTTCCGCCTCGGTCCTCTCCGACCTTTGATACCATCTTCGCAAAGATGGCCAGGCCCCAGCGTGTCCGATGCTTCCAGGAAAGTGCCTGTCCACCATCTCTTGAGTAGACTCTTCCAGAGTCTCCAGCAGTACTCCATCTTTGTTACGGATGAGTCCCATCTTGGACCGTGGATCCGTTGATATCAGCTTCTGTAATTTGCATACATCAGAGATATCCTTCGTATTGGTGCAGAAGTCCCTCCACGTCTGCCTCTTTCTCTTGCGAAGGGTCTTCTTCAACCGTTTCTTCTTCTCCTTGTAATCAGCCCAAACCACTGCGTCTTTGTGCCTCATGTACCGATTAAAGGCCGTTCTCGTCTCCCTCTTCATGGATTCCAGTTCCTCGTTCCACCAGGGAACAGAGTCTTCTTCATCCACCATGGTCCGAGGGCACGCCCTTTCATAGGCAGATAGCATGGCATAGTTTAACCTCTTCACCTCGATCTCTACTTCTGCTGTGTTCCTGGGCATTCTATTCAACCCAGGCAGAGATCCTTTCAGAACTTCCCGGTACAGATGACCATCCGTGTTCCTTGGGATCCTCGTTAGCCTGCTTCCTCGCCGCCGTCTCAGTCCGTACGCGACATCGAACCGGATGGCCCTATGGTCAGACATGGTTAGCCTGTCCCAGACCCTCCAGTGTGATAGTCTCTCTAACATTCCGAGACTTGCCAGGGTTAGATCAATAACTTCGCTTCTTATTGCGTTAACAAAAGTCGGTTCCGACCCCCTGTTTACGATTTGCAGGTTAAATTTGCTCACAAATTCGAGAATATTCTCACCTCTGCGATTATCGTCGGAGCTACCCCACACTGTACTGTGAGCATTAGCATCGCAACCTATAATCACATTCAACCCCCTATCCACACCGTATCTCACCAGCCTCTCCACCTCCAGAGGTGGCGACGGCTCTATTGAGTCGTATGGCAGGTAGGCAGATGCGATCAGAAAGGAGCCACTCCCGCTTCCAATCCTCACGACCGTTAGGTCTTGAGAACATAGATGAGTCATGAGTATCGCTTGGACACCCCGTCTCACCATTACGCAGGTCCTATTCTTGCCCTCATCTGGCGGCAGAAAGAGGATAGTCCCTTTACAGGATAAGCCCTTAATACTACCATGGAGTACCCAAGGTTCCTGCACCAAGGCTATGTCCAGCTTTTCCTCCTCAAAGTGTCGCAGCATCATTGCTGACGCTGCTCTACTGTGATGAATGTTGAGCTGACACACCTTCAGAGTTTGTCCGCGCAGGCCCACCTCCCGCCCCGGTGTTACATTCCCGAAGGAGTGAGTCACCGTCCCCGCGGACTCGGTATTCGCTTCAGGCTGGATCCCTCTGAAATATGACCACAGCTTGATCAAGACCGCAGTTAAGACTCCTCCCCGCCGTCTTGATGGCCTCTGCCTCTTCCTTTGGGCACCAGACCGTCAGCCTAACCCCGACTTTCGCCCCTTCGCCGAACTTTTCTGCGAAGGTAACCCTCCACTTGGAGGTATCCCTTACGCAGCCGTTCTGCCGTTGGAACCTCTTGAGGATGGTCTCTGTGGTCTCGGTAGCACCGTGGACCACCAACAACATCCTCCTTTCATCCTTCAAAGCATAAAGCCTGTCCGGACGCAGTTTGGCCCCCTGCCAGAGACCCCCCAGCTTCTCAGAAGCCCTGAACAGCCATTCCCTCGACTGCTGATTCTTGCACCTAATGGCAATGAATCCACTGTCTAGGAAGGCGTTCCCAATGAACCCGATGTCCCCTCCACCGTCCAGAGAGTCTAGCGCCTTCAGCAGGGAGGCCTTGAAGGCTGCCAGATGGCTTTCCTCCAATGGCCCCCCGCCGGAGAGTTCCGCAATGCCGACAAGGAGATCACTCCCCGCGACCCCCGCGAAAGACCTCCGTTTGGCTACGGGCTCATTGCTGTGAGAGGATGTGCCAGGACCAGCTGGAGCGAGACGCTTCCTAGGAACCGCCGTTCGCCCTTTACTGGTCGAAGGACCTCCATCTCCACCCTTCAGCACTGACTCAAAGGCTTTCGCCTCATCTGCAGCACTCATCTGACGGCCAGCTTCCAGCTTCCCCGGCACCGTGGTCCTTGAGGTGTCACCTCTAAACCTCTTGCCCGGCAAGCCTTCTTCTGGACTGGTCCCACACGAGGAGAGCTCGCTAAGCTTAGAAGTCAGCTTAGCTATGGATCTCTCCAATACTCTTCTCGTCTTCTGCCGCTTCCGCTTACCCCTCTGCTTCTCCCTCTTGCGAGAGATCGCTGAGGCGACCACTTCTACGGCTCGCCCTTCCGGTTTGCCGCTACGACCAACTAATCCCTTGGAAAATACCTTGGGATCCGTCTCGTCGTCGCTTTCACCCGAACTCAATATGGGTGCCCTGACGTGCCTAGAAACTAGACCCTTGGACGTTTCCGTTCCACTGGGACTTCCAGCACCCCTCTGACGACCTAGTCGTCCCTCTGACTGGGTTTTCGGACGGGGGGCGACCACCACAACCCCATCCGAGGTTGCGGATACACCTCCCGGTGGTTCCCCACACCCTGCTGAAGCTAATCCCTCATCGGGTTCCGCCTCGACAGGGGCCTCCACTCCAGCCCTTTCCCCCCTTCGTTCATCGTTCGTTTTGTTTTGTCCCACGAGTAATGGGGAATGGAGGTCCACCCGCACAGAGCCCCTTGTGCAGGCAAGGCTATTTAATCCGGTGGGCGCCAGTTAACCGGATACTCCGTTCACGACTGGGCTATTTCATTGGGCCCCCAGCCAGGTTGATTATCGGTACGGGTCGTCTAACACCTTAATCCAGCCCAGGGACAACCAGGAGGAAGGATGGGATGGTGACATGGGTACAGGTAGCGGGGAGATACAGAGGATAAAAGGAGGAGTCGCCGCTTCTGTCAGCCCAGGAAGTCTCAGTTATCCTCTACAGCCGAGACGACCTGGTTACCAGGGATCACCGCGTGGAGGATAGAAGCCTACTTGTCGGCCCAGGAGAGTTACGGAGGGACGTCCTGTTGTCCCTTTTTCCCCCAAACCTGAAGGGACCTTGACCCCTAAAACTTATTATTACTTCTTAATTATTAACTAAGCTAAAACTAACTATTTTCACTCTCAAGTAGCTTATTCCAAACCTAACCACATAATAACTCTTATTTCAAAAAGTCAGCAGAAAAAGTCATCAGAAAAACTTTTATCGATGACTTTTAAAATAAAAGTTAAACTTTTAACTTTTATTTTCAAAATAAAAGTTATGAGAAAAGCTTTTAACTTTTATTTTCAAAATAAAAGTCAAGAGAAAAACTTTTATCTTTTATTTTTTAAATAAAAGTTATCGGAAAAACTTTAAACTTTTATTTTCAAAATAAAAGTTATGAGAAAAACTTTAAACTTTTATTTTCAAAATAAAACTTTAATGAGGAAGGCCCTCTTATTTTTATGAGGAAGGTCATTGGAATAAGAGTTATTTTTAGGCTCTGCTTTAAAGTATCCATTTGACACAAAAAAAATTAATGTTTCAAGGACAAATTTTCATTTTTTGCAAAAATTTATATAACTCCTTAACATATGTTATGGACAAAAATGTGCCATACATATACATATTACATAAATTAAAGGCATTAAAAATTCCTCTGAAACGGTGCTTTGTGCGTCCCGCTAGTTTTGCTGAGTTAGGTCCATATTACATTGCAAACAGTTGTTTGATCAAACAGTCACATTGTTTTTGTTTTCCGTATAAAGCTGTCAACTCTCAGTTCATCCGTGAGAAAATGAAAACGGATGAACTATTGGCACAGCAAATACTCTGTTTGCTGGCGATGATTGCAAACTACAAACAGAACAGAATTGTTGTGTGGTGTAATAAAAAAGTATGCATGTTTTGGAGTGAAAAAGCTGCACTTATATGGGAAAAAGGAGGATTGCGTGAAAATAATTGCACAAAGCAACTCTAACTATGTATAAATACTGCGGAAAGTGTTTGCAATGTAACATAGCAAGCAAACAGATTTGACAGGAGAGTAAAATAGTTCATTTCTTTGGACTGTTTTCTCAAACAACTGTTTGCAATGTAAGCTGCGTTTTTTTAATGAACTGTATAGATCACTGCTGGCCTCGCCATAGGCATGCATGCTAATTTTTTCTCTCGGCTATTCACATGTACACGATAAAAGCCGTCGGGTTTTCACACCGACACTACCGATCGTTCGTATCAAGTGAGTCAGTCGACGTCAGAGATAATGAGATGGGAAACTCTTTTCCCGCCAAAAAATGTGTCAAAATAAAATGAATATTTGCTACACGTATAGTGTACGTGTTATTCACCATAGGACGTCATGGTTTTATGACGTTTTAAATTACGTTTCGTTTATTTACAGAAAGTTTTTGGAGGAATCGGGCAATAATTTTTGTTTATTGAATTAAATTCAATTAATAAGCGCATTAAGGTAATAGATATTAAAATAAATCGTATAGAAAAGTGTGTGCGTGGTATGGGAACAGTTTTAAGGCAGCACATCGACTTCGCTATTGAAATTCAACTAGCTACCGACGTCGCTATTGCAAAGTCGAAAATATTGGAGGAGAATCCTCGATTGTGTCCGGTTCTGTGTACCATACTATTGACCAAGGTGATATTCGTGTGAAGACCAGTTATCGGTGAAAGCAGGCCAATGCAAACAATCCATTGATCCGTGTATGGTTGCTGGAAGTTTTGGTAGGCGAAATATCAACAGTGCCAAAAAATAAATAACTAAACCACAAGGCAAGGAGAAGTAAATTAAATGCAAAGGAAAAAGGTAAAGGTTGCATTTGTAAGGGAGTTTAATTAATTGCATAATAAAATCAACAGATAAGTAAAACAATCTCTGCAAGCTTGAAGTGTTATTAATTTGCTATGAAGATCTTCGAGTGGCAAAAGTTTAATTCGTTTTATAATAAAGTCAACAAATCAGTGTAAACAATCACTGCAAGTGTGAAGTGTTATTTTCCGTAAAACTCAGTAAATTGAAATTCTTTGTTTATAATAGCTAATTGTAATAGAAACGTGAACCAAATTCGATACTATTACAATATTTTTATATTAATAGTTGTTTCTTATCTACTTAGCAATGATTGGAAACTTTTGTGGCATCCTGTCGCAGGCATATATCAAGAGACTCCTGAGAAAACAGAATTGGAAGAACGTATCGCAAGAATTGCAAGGTGGACTGCTACAGTTCCGACCGAAGAGCTCATTTAATACGGAGTTGGAGTTTTTAATAAAGGAAAATTACAAGATAATAATGTTGTTGAATAACAATAGTTCCACATGCACAACAAAAAAAATGGGGTAATTGTCTGAAATTTGATCACATTTCATTTAACTATGTAATTCTTTTCTTTCTGCTAGTAGTAAACCTATGAGCCCCAGTTTCACTCTGGTGGACAATGCCTGCAGGGAGTATTCTTGGCACGAAGGCGCAAGATCTGTCCAATCACATTATCTAAAAAACATTGAATCTAATGATAGTAAGATTTCAATCCTTTTTATTATAACCTTTTACTAGTTTAACTTTTGAGTTTTTTATATATATGTATGAGTTGTATGAGTTTTTTTAAAAATATTTTAAATTATTATTTTTTAAATTATTTACGTTGTAATATATTTATGTATATACGTTGTATTTATATATCTAGTTTCTTAAAATTTGGTAACTTTTAATCTATATGTAAATTCTAACTTCATCACAAAATTCAATAATTTATTAATTTAAAACTTTTAGCTTCATTTACTACAGTATTTCTGAATTTTTTATTTTCCCCTTTAGAAAAATCTTGAGATGAGCATTCAGGATGATTTTGATTTAATAGCAATGTTTGATTCATTCAACTGATATTCTGATATCAACTTATGTGCCACAAGCTTTGGAGATGTAAGTCAAGATATTTCTACATACTAGGAGTTTTCGTTTCGAAATATGAGTTATTCATCCTCTTCTTATTTTGCTTAGATATTGGGACTCATTGCAAGCAGCTATTTCGTGAGCAGTGCGTGCCGTGCTGATTATTTCGACGAAATACTGCTCCTCATTTTTTGGTGGCCTCATACAGTTTTCCATCACTGCTGAATGGCTCACAGTTGCTGCAGTTAGTTCTGGCAAGCTTGGTGCAATGTTAAAACCGTTTCCAGAAGCTACTGACAGAATATTCGTGCGCAGCTAATCAGCACGCATATTGTTATGGTAGAAAGTAAAACATACAAGAGCAGTTAACTTAAATTCTATTATATCGGTAAAAACAGAAATAAAGACTAGCGCAAAGTTTAATACAAACTAAAACAATAAATAAATAAAAAATCTGGAAACAAGATATATACAAATAATAATATTATACAAATAAGAAATAAAGATGAAAAATAAAAAATTATTGAAATTTGGGAATTTTGCATTTTGATGTTCAAGGAACATTCTTTCTTGCAGCAATGATGAATTCTTGAAAAATATGTGAAAGAAGAAATCAAAATTAGTAAATTTAAGCAAATTGTATAGTTTGTCTGTTCGCTTGAATTGAAAAATTCAAGTGAGGTGAACATTTTAATGACGTCACGAAATAGCGTTTCTGTTCACATTACCAAAAGGAATTATAAATGTACGAAATTGTGTAAAAGTGTATGTTGGAGAAAGGGTACTTAAACAAAATGAAAAATTTGTTGATAACATGAAAGGGAAAGCTAAATTACAATAATGTTTAATAAATTAGGCATATTTAAGTGTACTCGTCTATTTTGCAACCAAAAAAAACAACTTTTTTTCTTAAATCGTAGCGCACTGGCATCAATACTTAAGTACGAAAGTGAGCAAAAAAGTTTAAAGTTTGCAAACCAGAAAACCGAATGTAATACTGAGGTGAATTAAATATGTAGATATGCCAACACAAAATTTCATTTGCCTATATATTTATATAAATTTAATAACCTATTTGCTTTTAATATTATTTATTAGATGTAATTTCATTTAAAATTTTTTTTTCATAAATTTTTGGTAACTATTGAGATTGAGAGTGAAAATTAAGCAAAAGGAATGTTCGGCATAGGATTTGTTTTGTTAATGTGTGTTCCAAAGGACTTTATATACATTTATTTACTATTTAAACTATTTAACTATTTTAACTATTTAAAAACGAATATATCAAATATGTGAGAAAATTATTTTATATTTGCAATGCAATTGGTGACTAATCTCATAAAGCTAATCAAGAGTACCAGATCGGCCTACACCCGGCCAATGACCCACCCACTCGAGGGGGCTCGGCCTGAGTAGCCGTCCGGAACAGGGAGGTTCCCACAGAACCAAAACGAGGGCACTCATAATGGGCCTTAAGGCCTCGGTGGAAGTGGCCGCTTTGCGGCCACACGCCCTTTCAACCTAACCTAACCTGCAATGCAATTCTTTGTTATATAATATTAAGGAAAAAAATCCTGAAAGTAAAATACCTTTCAAAACATCTTAAACAATCGCCATCTTCTGAATTGGTCAATAAGTTAGGATTGGTCAAAATTATAAAAATTAAGCAATAGCCTTAAAATTTTAAAAAAATTTAAAACAAACTGGAATGTTAATAGCAATTCTGAAATTCTTTCAAAGAACCAACTATAACTTACTTCAGTTTCCTAATTTTCCAGAACTTAAGAAAATTCTTTCCTCTGTGAATAAAAAGTAATTCGTTGTATTTGAGAGTTAAATAATAAAAGACACGTTTTAAATGTCGATTAAATACAAAGTATATTAAAACATTTCTTTGAAAGTTTGAACAAAATATTTTGCTTCACGCATTGTAATTTCATAGCCGGCCAAAACAGAAGTTAAATTGTCCAGAGTTAATGTACATTGAAGATAATTTGACCGTTTGTCTTCCTGAAAAAACAAAATATATAAATCAAAAAGTTCATTATGTTCGAGTGGTTGTTAAACAGTTTATCTGTAAATAATTGACATCCATTCATTCATTCATTGCACCAAGTTGATATCTCAAAACAAAGGGATCTACTAAGGTGTATACAATAAAATTGATACATATTCCGGGGTTTCCGGAGTTTCTCAAAAAATTCCAAGAATGGGGTCTGAGTCTGGTGAGTTTCTACACTAAAACGTCATCAATTATCGAGTTTTCACGAACACTACCATACAAAAACACAACCACCAACATGCGATTTGACAACCAGAGTTGCACTTTTTAGAAGTTTCCTATCTCATTATCTCTGGTCGACGTGCAGACTTCAAGCAAGATCGCGCCAGATTATTTTATGATTGCACTGAGCAAAATGTTTAATAAGGAATGGGAAAATCACTATTTTTTCTTTGAAAATTAAATAAATCGGTTTGAAAGTATTATTGATATTGAGGATATTATTGAGAAATAGTAAACTCAATTTCATTGCAAAATCATTTGCATGATTTAGAGTTTAACAACCCCCAAAACAACAATCTTCTCAGTGTACCGCGCAGAGAGAATTTTTCCGCAAAACATCCTCTCTCAACGCTTCACACATGCACAAAATATGATTGTATAAGTTTTGGCCAGCACTGGTATAGATCTTCGCCTTACAACTGACACTTACTCAGGTTTTACCCAGGTATCTAGGGCCGTGGTTATGCTATCGAGTTTTGCTTGGCAAGTAGGTTTTTTGTTGTTGTTTTGTGTGTAAAAGAGAAAATCAATTTGAAAGATGAAATCAATGTAAAAGAGAAAATTTTTTCTGTTCTCAACATCACTCCCTCACACCGAGCACGGAAACTCGGTCTAGCGTACACCGAGGACACCGAGTAAACCGGTGTGGCTTAGCCTCAATATTCACAAAAGTATTGAAAAGTGGAATAGAGTGAACAAATGGAATTAACTGATAAATCTATCAATCATATTCGTCTGATTATCGTTCCAAAATATTACGCCTTTATAAATGTTAAACACATTTTAATTAATATAAACATTTGGTCTTCCATCGCGTCGAAAACAACATCTAAATAATACATTTTCTCATTTGTGTAGTAGACGCGTTGCTGTTGAACGTGAGAAAAAAATATATATTTATGAAGAAAGCAAGCGTGGGTCAAGCACAAGCATAACCACTCGTTTTGCACGGACTCCGGTCACAAAAATTAGAAAAATTTCGGTAGCATAATCACGGCCTATCTGGGTTATGGGGAAATTTTAAGATTTCCCTCTATTTTGAATGTACCCAACTTCACGCATTTTCGAAAACGTCAAGAAATTAAATTTAAAGAAAAATAAAATTGAGAATTGAATTTATTTATTATTGAAAATTGAATTCGTTTCAAAAATAAATTCAAAAGAAAAATGTAATTAAATTAAATATAATAAAAGAGAAGTTAAAACCAGTAAGAAAGCTATATTCGGCCTGGCCGAATCTTAGATACCCTACACCTAAAAGTTTTAAAAAAAGTGCCGAAGCTAGGATGGGGCGGGGGTGGCGGTCCACTCTGGTCATTACCTTTTTCAAAACAAAATAACTAGCTTAGTTGTTTTTATAATTGTGTTCATTTAAACTTTATTTCCGTGGTAATAAACTTTTTTTCATACTGCTATACTGTATATGTAGTGTAAAAGTGGGCGGACCGCACCCAGTTTTGATGTAATAATGTTTTTTTGTAAAACAAGTTGTTATCTAAAGTTTTATTCAGGAAGTTCATATATTTAACAATATAACCCTCTTTTGCCTGTGTAATCTAAAAGTGGGCGGATCACGCCCATATTTGGCACATTCACGGATAATGCTACTCTATACCCAGGAATGAAATTTTGTTGTAATAGCTCAAACGAACGCTGATATCACATTTTTAATAAAAAATAGGCGTGGCCGTGGACCAATTTTGCCCATTTTCAATACCAACCTGCCCACCACATAAAACAATATATCTGCAAAGTTTCATTACGATATCTTCATTGGTTCTCCTGTGATCGTGATTTCAACAGACATGTTTTGAAAAAGGTAATGACCACGGCTACTATTTATACAGAGGCGTAGCTAGGTCTCATGGACCCCGGGACGGTTAATCAACTTGTAGCCCCAAAAATGCCTAGAATGCAATAACTCAATACTTGATTTCCACAACTGCCGCCCCCGACATTGTGCCGCCCAGAGTGGACAGACACCCCCGCCCCATCCTAGCTTCGGCACTTTTTTTAAAACTTTTAGGTGTAGGGTATCTAAGATTCGGCCAGGCCGAATATAGCTTTCTCACTGGTTTCAATTTAATTTCAATTTATTTCAATACAATTAATGCACACTAAGATCGAAATCTTTTGTAGTGCCTCAGCGTACAAACTTAATAACAAGGCAACAAATGAATGTACTTAAACTAACAAACAATAAATAAAAATAATAAATAAACAAACATAACAATAATAAATAATAATAAATACTTATAAACCAAGGACATTAAAACCATGACAAATGTGAAAAACTTAATAACAATGAAAATTAAAATTGAAACCTCAAGTAGAAGTATAAGTATAAGCAGAAGTATAAGTATATAAGAAATACAGCGGAAATTAGAACATAAGAGAAAGATATAAAAGAGAAAGTAGATTTTTATACTCTGGTTAAGAAGTAGTGAGATAGGCAACGACAGCGTGCTTGAAGCGACCCCGTGAAGAAATTATATTAATATGCGAGGGAAGTGAATTCCAAAGTCTGATGGTGTGAACGAAGAAGAATCTGCTACTGTTGAGGAAAGTGTGTCTAGGGACTATAAGATTCAAACCTCTAGATGATCGAAAAAAAACAAGTTTTACATATAAATATGGAGGATTGCCGGTATATATTAGCTTATGTAAAAACATGATGTTAAGGATGCGAAGGTGTGTACATAAGCCACATCCCAAAACACCTTCACTGATGAGCGAAACATGATCGAAGCGACGATCATAAGATCATAAGATCAAAAAAACATTTCAGAAATCACCAGTAACGGCCTTGCAATTGTACAATAAAATAAAAAACATGTTGCGGGCTTATAAGTCTGCATCGGATAATAGCATGCAATCCCGACCCAACCTATACGCCTAGTCTTTCATCTTTCATCCCCTCTTATGCGAAACACCCTGTATATTATAATATATATATGACAAATAAATTGTTGACACCACTTTTTGAAATAAATTAATGTTTTATTTATATAAATAGTTTCAAAGGGACTTACATATATTCTAATCTTTTATACATATACATATGTATACATTCTTAAGTTTTACAAAATATTTCTTGAGATTAATTCCTCAACAAGTGCCCTCCTTTTATCCCGGACTTCTGGGTGCGTGGAAAAAAATGGACTCTCTTCACGGAATGAATCGCCTTGAGAATATGGCTCATGTTTACCCTCATGCATGATGCACATATTATGAAGCACGCATGCCGAATATGTAAGGTTGACTATTAAATCTATGTTAGATTGGTCTGCGAAATGTAGCACTCGTCAAAAACTATAATATATTTTAATATTCCTATGGCATTTTCAACCACTACACGAGTAGATGAATGTAAAATATTAAACCTCTTTTGCACATCCGTCAAAGCGCCATTGTCTTTAAATGGAGGCACTAGCCAACTTTTCCATGGATATGCACTGTCACCCAATATAAATGTTCCTGATGGTTAAATGGTAAGGTTTGAGTCCTCAGCTATTCGGAAGAGTTCACTTCTTCTTAACATGCGAGCATCATAAATTGATCCTGGTTCTCCACAATACACGTAGATATTTTTTTTTTCGCTGTCCACGACTAACTGCATTGCAATATTATAATATTTCTTTCTGTTTTAGTAATCGATTGCTGCTACCGATGGGGCTTTTATTTTTATATGTGTTCCATCAATAGCACCAATGATACCAGGAATACCATTTAAAGCCTCAAATCCTTCTGATATTTTAGATAAGAACCTCTGCTTGAGATGAAGACCACTTTATGTAATTTGGGCTAATTTTTATTAAAAATTTGGCGAGATTATTGACGGAACGCCAAGCTGTAGATTTTCCTGTTCCAAACATATTTCCTAGTAGCCTGAATGTGATAGTGATTGCTATGTCCCATAAATACATATACACTTCTTTCTCCGCCGGAAATTGAGATCTTCCAATTAAATTTCTGTCTTCTTTCTCAAATTTATATAGCTCTAAAAATATGATTTCATATTGCATACTTATGTATACGAGTAGTAGATTTATTTACCATATAGTTCAAAAGCCGTGCAACGTTTTAAACGAACGGGTTTTTGAAAATCACCATCAGAATACAAACATATAGTATCAAACAAACGTAGTAGTATAGTAAGTTTTCAATTTTGTGATGCCTTTCATATTGTTCTGTTTCACTAACAGATGATGAAAACGATGACATCTTCTTCGATATTGTCGTTAAAATAATCTTGTAGAAGTTCCTGCAATTATTGCGGAATGTATATTTATTTACTTTTAACTATATTTGCACCATGTGTGCAAATATGTATACGACGCTGCGTATACATTTTAAAATGAAACTTACATTAAGATCCATGTTTGTACTGTTCATGGCTTTTATTACAATTTAATATATTTTTTTATATGGAAAAAGAAATATAGCAATAATTTTCAATTTTCAATTGGTTGACATAAAGTGAAATGAAGTTGGGTGCGCTTTCGCGCTTAAAGAAATTTCCCTCGTCGTTCTTTTAAAGAACTGGAGATCCAGTTCATTAAAAAAACGCAGCTGTAATATGGGACTTAATTGACCATTTATAGTACCATTTATTTGACTTTCAAACGGTCATATGTCCAAGATATCATCTCTAAAGGTCCCACCTATTATGTCCTGAATACTTTGTCCAGGAGGACAACGGACAATGTTATGTCGTAGATCCTTTTACAAGATGGATAGCAAAACAAACGTATTGTCCTATGTTATGTGGCTCATCTCTGGTTTTGTGAGCGTGGCTCAACCCATTATATTCAACCGAGAGTGGTAACAATGAACTCTTTTTTATTGCTAGAGAAAAATTAAATTAAAAAGACTTGACGAGTAAAAGATAAAAACTCAACCGTCACCCGTTGTGAATATCCTTTCACCTCCCCTCTTGTTACTCCCACCCTTTAACCCGTAGTTTCCAAATCCCACTATCTGGTATCATTTACTGCTCAATAGAGTTCATACTGTGATAATTTTTTTTTCTTAATATGTTTTATCATTTCATATATAATATATAAGTGTGGGTATATTCTTAATCTAAATATAAACTTATATGCTTAATCGATATTTGATCTGTTGATGTATGTGACAAAAAAATTTTTCTCGGTATTTTTATAAGTATCTTCTTGTGTTCTTTATAAAGTCTTTAGTGTCACTTTGGTAATTGAGTAGTTGTATGTATGTACATAAAGGGTGGTTAAATTTTAAGGGCCGATGTTGATTTTGAATAAAACACAAATTATTTAGGAAATGATTGTCATTTCTTTTTATTAAGATAATATTGGTATGATTCAAATATGTATGGAACAAAATATCGGCCAAATGGCCGCCGCGACCTCGGCGGCACACCTCCATCCGATGGTCCAAATTTTCGATGACGCTGAGGCATAATTGAGGTTCTGTGCCGAATTATCTCATTCTTTAGCTCTTGAATTGTTGCTGGTTTATCGACGTACGCCTTTTCTTTCAAATAACCCCAAAGAAAGAAGTCCAACGGTGTCAAATCACATGATCTTGGCGGCCAATTGACATCGCCACTACGTGAGATAACACGGCCATTGGATTTGTCGCGCAAAATAGCCATTGTTTTGTTAGCTGTGTGACAAGTGGCACTGTTCTGTTGAAACCACATATCGTCCACATCCATATCTTTCAATTCGGGCCATAAAAAGTTCGTTACCATCTTATGATAGCAAACACCATTTGCAGTAACTACCTGACCGGCCTCATTTTGGAAAAAGTACGTCCCTGCAGTACGAGCATGCACTGGTGTTTTCACATCTCCTACAGACATGATATGCATTTTGATTTTAACGCCCATTTTCATAATAAGCCTGAATAACTTTAACGCGTTGCTCGATTGTGTATCTTTCCATGGTTCAAATTCAGTTAGTCTGAAATTTAGAAATGTCAAATGAAATGCAGAAAAAAACTTGACGTTTAGGTGTGCTTCACATTCAACATCGGCCCTTAAAATTTAACCACCCTTTATATATATACATAATATATATATTTATTATTTTTTTGTAATTGAATTCTCAATAATTCATTTAACTCGATCCTTAGCGAGCATATGCATTTATGTACATGCATATGTACGGATGATTACAGGAGCTGCTAGGTATATGCACACTTACTGCGCGGGAAAGTTTCCTTATAGACTCGTACGTTTGGGCGAGTTTGTGGTACTGCAAGGATTTTGTATATATACACACTATATTTATCAGTACATATGTACCTAATGATAATGCTTGTATGTATACGCAAATTAGTGCAACGGAACAGCAATGTCGGGTTTATATACACTAGGGTGATCCTTAGCTATACTGGGCGAAAATTTTTTGCAGCATTCTTTTACGCCGCCCCCTAAAATTGTTTCATTGGATAAAGAAATAATTTCTGTAAAATATGAAGTTAATCGGATAACAGAAAGACGTGGCACATTCATATGAAACTAGCAAAAATGCGAAATTTGTATCAACGAAAAGGAATGAAGGACGTTTTAATAATGGTTAAATATTCTTCATATTCAAGAATATGCATAATATTATTGATACAGTATAGTGTTTCCGGCACAATAATTAACTAATACCTGCATTTTGTAAATTATATATATTAAATTTTATGCATCTTATTGTGAGTTTCCTTTTTTTTTTAGTTATACAGGATGTTTCGCATAAGAGGAGACAAAAGGCTAGGGCATGTAGGTCGGGTCGAGACAAGAAAAAAATCTTATGGGAGGGGGGGGGGGTGCATTTCCCTCCGTTTAGGTGGAAGAGGCCATTTTCTAAAAACTCGACTAAAAATCGGAAAAAAATATTACAAAATAACGGCGATATCTGGATCACTTTCGCTTATTGGGTTTGAAAGCCAAATTTCGGCCTCTTAACATCCTTTTTAAATTATGTTCCTACATCAAACAGTTTTTGAGAAAATTAATGCCAAAGTTAAAATTTGGAATAAAAATTCCGAAAAAAAAATTTTTGGTCGCAATTTTTTCGCTAAAATACGGATTTAAGTATAAATTTTTGTCCGACCATAAAATTTTCTAATCAATTCTAGTAGTAGGGATATGCATGTTCTGGCCCAACGTAGCGACTGCGCTGCCGTGAGGAGCGCTATGTGTAGGAGTGAGAAAGGGCTATATGGGTATGTCAGAGTGAGTGAGAAGGAGATAGCTTCTGCCTGTAGACTGAAGCGCTGCTTTGAGCGGGCCATGTCACACTTGCAATCATGATGCCAGCATCACTCTTGCGATTGCTTCATTCAGGGGCATGTGTGATATGGAGCATTGTGGCAAAAAATGGGTGGGAGGAAGTGGGCGTAGAAGAAAGGGGCGTGGTGGTAAGTAGGCGTGTGAAAAGGGGGTGTGGTCGGAAGTGGGAAGATGCAGATGTAGGTGTGACATATTGGGGCGTGGCAAAACGGACAGACAGACGGACATACATACATATATACCGACAGACGGACATATATACCGACAGACAGACATACATAGCTCGGCGTGCTGACTGTTGCGAGTGTGGTGTGCCTCTCTGCCTTGTTCTCTGCCCGCTTGTGTATCATGTTGTTGTTCTGAATATGCGTAGTGTTGTTGTTGGAAAATAATTTTTATTGCTTTAATTTAATTGCTTTTCGTCATTTTGCTATGTGGTTGTTGTAGATTTAGTAAATGAGTTATGGGCATTTCAAGTGGTCGATTCGCTCGCGATCACACTTATTGAATGTACATATATATTAATACAATTATTTCAATCTCGGAATTGGAGTTGACAATTTCGGTACTTCTGTTTACAAATATTTCTCGGAATAAAAAGTCGTAAATTAGAATCATAATGGGAATAAACGGCTGGAGAATATGGGGATACTCAAAATGCTTTTAATAGGAGTATTGTTTATGTTCAGTACAGATGGGTGGTGGATGCAAATACAGCTGGCTGGGTAGTAGTTTTGCTATGTCGTTGTTGTTGCTCTTTTTCTTTTCTCAACGGACTTTTAGAAATTTTTGTTCTTGCACAAAATCATAATGTAAACAAACGCAAGTGGTCATTTAGAATATGGACGAATTTGTTTGTATATTGAACTTTGAATGGATGCAGATGGTTGGGTAGTAGTTTTCCTGTGTCGTTGTTGTTGTTCTTTTTTAATAGTCAAATAATTTATTGTGGTTGGGGTCTCTACAGCTCGATCCGCAAGCATATAATTAGCTCCAGCGAGAAGAAAGAATCAATTGTAAAAGTGACGTCAAAGAGTAAAGATCTAATTTTTACTTAAAGAAAAGTGCTCTAAAAGTTGCAGTTGTAAAAAGTTGTAAAAGAAAAGTTGCTCATTTTCTGAAAAAAGTGAAGTGAAAAAAGTTAAATATAGTATTTAAAAACTGTTTAAAATATAAACAAATTTAATAACAATTAAGAAGAAACTAAACAATATTATTTAAATTAAGTGAAAATTCTGAAAAAAGTAAAAAAAAAAAAGTTAAATATACTATTTAAAAAGTTAATAAAATATAAACAAATTTAACAACAATTAAAAGAAACTGAACAATATACTATCTTTAACAAAACAAAATGAAGAGCTTCATATGCAATGTTTGTGAACAGAGTTTCTCTACAATGCAATCTCAAAAGGCATGTGCAAGGGCAACATGGAAATTTGGTATTCCAGTGTGAAGAATGTGGAACGAAATTCACCAGGCGCTACAACCTGCAGAACCACATAAAATTAATCCACTCGAAATCGTCATCAACAGCAACGCCATCAACATCTGCAGCAGCTCCATCATCATCATCATAATCACTAGCCGCAGCATCATCAACAGCAACACCATCTATAGCAGCACCTTCATCAACATCAAGAGCATCATGGCTACCAGTCAAAGCTAACGAGAACGTTCGTTGTCCAAATTGTAATGAAGATGTTTCTCGAAGAGACTGGAACCATCACATCAAAACACTGAAGCATAAGAGGAATTGTTGGATTCCCATAAGTGGTGGTGGTCTGAAATGCATAAGATCATCTTTCCGGAATAGAATTCAAACCCTGATATTCCAAAATGAGGATGAGGGTCTTGTCATTCCGGAAAAGTTTTTTGAGAAGGCTCAAAATATATTGATCAAAGAGCTACCTGCCATATACAATGACATGTGCCAACAGATCAGCTCTAAAATGGGTGAGTTCCAGGAAAGAGACAGTGTCCCTACTGAAAATATGTCACGTAGAGGTGAATATTAATAGATATCGACCGTTGAAGGGATCGTCATACATCGCACTACCCAAATCCCTGCAGGAAAAGCACGCCTGCATCAATATTCAAAATGACGATCCCTACTGTTTCAAATGGGCGATCGTCTCAGCTCTGAGACCCACCGAGAACAATCCCCAAAGACCGCAAAATTATAATGTGGAGAACATTGGAGCTGATCCCATAGTGCTGGATAATGGAGCTCAAGTGGATTTTAAAGGATTGGCGTTCCCCATGCCCATAAGCAGCATCGATCATTTTGAGAAGCAGAATCCAACGATGAGTGTCAACGTCTTCGGGATCGATGAAGCTTCGAAAAATATCGAGGGGCCCTATCACTGCACGCGACATGAGAAGGAGCAACATATAAACCTGCTGCTGCTGCAGGACGGAGAGCGGTTCCATTATGTGTGGATTAAAAATAATTCAAGGTAATTATAATTATATCACAATTTAAATTTTTTTTGTTTATATTAAACTTTTATATTATGTATAAATTTTTCCAACTAATTATTTTTTTTCCTTTGCTACAGATTGATAAAACAGCAAAGCACGAGCCATTGCAGACAACTTTATTTATGTAACAGCTGCCTGCAGTACTCTCACAACGAGAGTATACTGCAACAACACAAGATTGTATGTGGGAGGACTGTTGTCATATTTGCGAACAAGAATTGGGGGCTGATAGAGTGGCAGATCATTGTCATTTAACTGGAAAATACAGGGGGCCGCATAACGAATGCAATTTCAAATTGCAAAGTTTGTGCCTGTATTTTTCCATAATTTTTCTGGCTATGACTGCCACCTCTTCATTAAAGAACTGAATTTATTTGAGGGTGATATTAATGTTATCCCCTTAAATAAGGTGTTGTAAGTATCACTCTCAAAACGTATCAAAGTGGACGAAAAGAAAACAATCGAAATCAGATTCTTGGATTCTTTTCGTTTCATGGCATCGAGTTTGGATGCATTAGCGCAAAACTTATCATCAAGTGATTTCCAAATAGTGCGCCAAATGTATCCAAACGATGATGAGTTTCAGCTCTTAAGACGAAAGGGGGTATTCCCTTATGAATACCTCAATTCAATTGATCGTTTAAGAGAAACCAGTCTTCCCAGTCATGATAATTTTTTTAGTCGTTTAATTAACAAAAATTGCTCGGTTGAAGACTATCAACACGCCTTAAAGGTTTGGAATGTCTTCAACTGCCAAACGCTAAAAGATTACATGCTGTTATATTTGAAGACTGATGTGTTGATCTTAGCAGATGTTTTTGAAAACTTTAGAAAGGTTTGCAAAAACACCTATAAGCTAGATCCGTGTCAATATTATACAGCTCCAGGGTTATCATGGGACGCAATGTTGAAAACAACAAAGATAAACCTGGAGCTCTTCGCTGATATTGACATGCACCTTTTCGTGCAAAAAAGTATTCGAGACGGCATTGTCCAATGTAGCACTAGGCATTCCAAGGCAAATAATAAGTACATGACGGGGTACGATGAAAGTAAACCGTCAAAATACCTAACTTATTTGGATGCCAATAATCTGTATGGCTGGGCAATGTCGCAATATTTACCTTATGGGGGATTCGAATGGATGGAAAATATTGACCAATTCAACGTTCTTGAAATTCCATTCGATTCTCCCATCGGATACATACTCGAAGTAGATTTGGATTACCCACAGAATTTACATTATGCGCACAATGATTTACCATTTTGTGCTGAGAATAAAGCTGTGGGTAATTCAAAATCTATAAAGTTGATTACTGACTTAACCAACAAAACTCGCTATGTAATTCATTGTAGAAATCTGCAGCAATGTATAGAAAATGGTATGTTGTTGAAGAAAATATATAAAATACTGAAATTTAAGCAGTCTTGTTGGTTAAGTAAGTATATCGATCTAAATACCCATCATCGCAGTTTAGCAAAGAATATGTTCGAAAAGAACTTTTTCAAATTGCTAAACAATGCGGTGTATGGAAAAACGATGGAAAATGTAGATAAACGAAAAGACATCAAAATAGTAACCGACTGGGAAAGTAAGGGAAGGCGATTAGGAGCCCGAGCGCTAATAGCCAAGCCCAACTTTCACAGCTGTACTCATTTTACAGAAGATATGGTTGCCATCGAGATGTCTAGGGTCCGTACGGTTTACAACAAACCTATATATTTAGGTTTTGTTGTTCTTGAGTTGTCAAAGTGGAAGATGTATGACTTCCATTATAGTTATATGAAACCCAAATTTGACAACTTGAGGTTAAACTATATGGACACCGATTCGTTTATCTATACAATCGGGACAAATGATTTCTATAGAGATATTCGGAATGATATCGATTCCAAGTTTGATACATCTGAATATCCCGTAGATAATCTGTATGGTTTCCCCCTTAGAAATGCCAAAGTCCTTGGTATGATGAAGGATGAGAATAAGGGGGAAATCATGCAAGAGTTCGTTGGCCTTCGATCGAAAATGTATTCAATAAGTATAGCAAATAACATAGTCATTAAGAAAACAAAGGGGGTTAAAAAATCAGTAGTAAGTAATTTAAGTTTAAGCAATTATAAAGACTGTCTGGTTAATAAGAAAATAATATATGGTGATATGTATATATTTAGATCTAAGATACATGAAATATATACCCAACTAGTTCATAAGATAGCATTAAGTTCTAGTGACGATAAGCGTTTTATTAGGGAAGATGGTGTAAATACATATGCGTGGGGGCATTATAGAATAGATTTAGAATTAGAGTTAAGTAGGGATGAAGATATATTTATGGATACAGAATAATATTATATTATAAGAAAATAAACAATATTTGTAATGTTCGAAGCTGTTCAAGAGTTGATCATAAGCTGATTGAAAAGTAATCGAGAGCTGATCAAAAAGCTCATATACCTGATCTGATATTACTATCACTAAAATGGATAAGAAAATATTAAAAGATCTAATAAAAAAAAAAACTAGACACAAATTGAAATACAAAAATTAAGCATATAAAATTAGGAAAAGCAGATTTAGAGAATTAACTAGAAAGACATTTAGCCCCATCACAAAACTTCTAAAAAGAAATAATAATCAAACACTCCAATACAAATTATATAGCTAAGGCCAGAAATTCGATTTATCAAACGAAACTGTTTTCATTAGTTATAAAGATGACGATAACTTTTTCACCCAAATGGAAGATGCAGAAGTGAACACATCAACCCATACAAAATAATAATTAATAATAATATTAATTTTCTGAACTCGATACTGCAAGAGATGTTCAGAAATCTAATGAATCAATGCTCTATTCCGAATTGGAATAGCAGAATGTGTTGGATACCACATATGAACCATACAAAGGATTGGATTTTAAAGGCAAATCGGAAATAGGCACAGTACATAATAAAATAATAATAATATCCGATAATAGTTGGTCACTTACACCTAGATTGCTTCAATTATTATTAGAAGCATCAAATTATAACAAAGCAGACCATATTTCAAAACTAGTTTACATAACTACTAGTACTAACAAACATAATTTTAATAGAAATGAACAAGTAACGGGAATTAAGGGCTTTTCAAACTCAATTGTTGGTTTGATGACAACAGTTTTAAATTTGAGATTGTTATAGCTGGGGCATTTTCTTTGAGCCATACTCTAAAATCTACACACGTAAAACATAGTCACATACTCGGCTGAATCTGAACTGTAATCGATTGACCTGTTGAACGGTTGATGAGGTGGATCTGGTGGATCGGTTGATCTGGTTGATCTGGTTGATCGGTTGATCTGGTTGATCTGGTTGATCGGTTGATCTGGTTGATCGGTTGATCTGGTTGATCGGTTGATCGGTTGATCTGGTTGATCGGTTGATCAGTTGATCTGGTTGATCGGTTGATCTGGTTGATCTGGTTGATCGGTTGATCTGGTTGATCGATTGATCTGGTTGATCGGTTGATCGATTGATCTGGTTGATCGGTTGATCTGGTTGATCTGGTTGATCGGTTGATCTGGTTGATCGGTTGATCTGGTTGATCGGTTGATCTGGTTGAGCAGTTGATCTGGTTGATCTGCTTGATCGGTTGATCTGGTTGATCGGTTGATCGATTGATCTGGTTGATCGGTTGATCTGGTTGATCTGGTTGATCGGTTGATCTGGTTGATCGGTTGATCTGGTTGATCGGTTGATCTGGTTGATCGGTTGATCGGTTGATCTGCTTGATCGGTTGATCTGGTTGATCGGTTGATCGGTTGATCGGTTGATCTGGTTGATCGATTGATCTGGTTGATCGGTTGATCTGGTTGATCTGGTTGATCGGTTGATCTGGTTGATCTGGTTGATTGGTTGATCGGTTGATCTGGTTGATCGGTTGATCGGTTGATCTGGTTGATCGGTTGATCTGGTTTATCTGGTTGATCGGTTGATCTGGTTGATCGGTTGATCTGGTTGATCGGTTGATCGATTACAGTTCAGATTCAGCCGAGTATGTGACTATGTTTTACGTGTTGTTGTATCTAGTTCCTCCAGTAGGATACTAGAACAAACTTAATGTCGTAGATCCTTCCTCGAGAAGGATCACTGACAGTGCTTCTAATAATAAGGGTTGTTGTCGTATATCCTTCGACGCGAAGGATCACGGACGCTTGTGCCACGGGCAAGGATCTGCCCACTTTGTGGTCTTACCATTGGGATCCGGCAACCTGCCGTAGTGGATCCCCTCGTCTATTTACCACGGGCACCAAGGTGCCGCCTTTGTGGTCCTTTAACCTGTCGGGCAATACTGCCGTCTTTCGACAGTTGCTGAAATAAAAAGGTCCTGCGTTAATTTTTCTTACGTTTATTATTTTCTTGAGTCCTTCTTTTATCTCCGCTTCTTATTGTAATGCGATTAATCTTCCTGCGACATAATCTGTTTAACACTGTTTAGTTTTTACCACTTGACTGCACTCAGTCTGTAAGCTATTAGCTACTTTCATTCGTCACTTCACAATAACTGAGTCACAATAACCAGAGTCATTTCCGCGTCGTTTTTGCAATTATCTCAAGAATTATTTTTGACGCTCATTGCATATTTTGGAATGCGATCAAGTTCGCGCGCTGTTCCACTTATCGAAATGCGATCAAGTTCGGCTTTTATCTGGGCCACAGTGGTGTGTGATTCACTTGTACTTTCGAGCTTCACAATTAAAGTACAGCCTAGAAGTATGTGTTACCACAAGTTAAACATTGTTAACTACTGGGCCGAAAGGTATGTGGTGATAACAACGTTAAGCGTTGTTATTACCAAAGCAATGATTCTGACCTACAACATCCCTCCACCCTCGGGGAAGAAAAATTTAGTATCGTAAAACGATATTAAATTTTTCTTGTACCTTTATATTTTGTTGAATTGTGGGTGGGCGTGTGCTTATTATGGCTTTACATAGTGTATACTAATGTATGTTTGTGTTTTTCTTTCTTTGTGATTATCTTATGTGACATGTCAATAATGATTAATTATTAGCAATAATTACAATAATTATAATACTTATAACAATAATTACAATAAAAACAATTACAATAATAATATAATAATACAAAGGGTAGCTGCACTTCTTCGGCGTCGTCTGTGTGTAGGCTGATGATGATTTGATGTTGGTGTTGATCTTGAAGTTGATATAGCGGTTTATGTTACTGTTGATGTTACTGTTGATTTTACTCTTGATGTTGCCGTTGACGTTACTGTTGATATTGTCGTTGACGTACACCCCGCTGTATTAAAGTCTTCTTTCTCGATTTGTTGTGGGAATGCTGCTGCTGGGTAGCTGGCTTAGTGATTTCCGTGTTATAGTTGCTGCGGTTGAAACAGTCGCTGTTAGTTTCTTTTGTCAATTGTTCATCGCATGTTGTTGTTCGTAGCATGGGGTTGAAGGTGCGATTCTCGCTCGAATTTTTGCTTGCAGAGTACGCAAGCGCTGGTATTCCTGCTTCACTTGTAGTTGCGTCGCATTTCTTACATCGCTGCTAATTTATGTATTTCCCACTTCATACTTCTGTGGCTGCTGCTTTTGTAAGATGAATGGGCCGTAGTATATTGGGCTGGTAGACCGGTGACTGCTTTACGTTCGTCACCGTCGCCGCCACTCTACGATGCATCCACTGATGTCTTAAATTGTTGGCTTCAAGCAATCATGATTGACTATGATTTCACTGCTGAGCGACAACTGAGTTGTATTCATCGATGAATTGCTAAGTTTCTTCGCGGTACTTTGTATGTACCACCTACTATCATGCAGTAGTTTTCCGTTTCAACTATTGATGCTGTTAGCCCCCTTTGATGCTTTCCATCCTATTTTTGTTTGTGATGGTTGCCGTTTTGGTCGCTATCGCTAAGATGATCAGCTGTTGCAGCTAATATATGTATATAATGTGCTGCTACCCTTCCCCCTTCGAGTTGGCTGGGTGCTATTCGTCGCCCTGGTGTCAAATGTTGTGTTGTTGTGCTTTTGCTGTCGTGATGGGTGTACATCGGCACTCCGGACAGATTCTCTGCATGCTGGATTCTTCTTGTATATACGTTATTATGTTTAACTATTTAATTTTATATACATATATTTCTTTTTCCAATCTAGTTTTATGCTATTTACAATTTGTCTACAATTAGTAAGATTTAAATCATTTTTGAGACGTATATTATTTTAATTTTAATTAGAAATATTTTATCTTTATCAAATTTTATTACATAATTTCTAGTAATATATTCAATTCAATACAAATTTTAATTCTTAATGCAAATATCGACGATATTTTATTTGAATGTAATTTATTAGGCTATTGACTATGATTATTATTTTTGAAAAGTAAAAAAACTTTTTTCCTCTTTACAAGTATTTTAGTGTATTCCCTTTCTACTTTAATATGTAGGGTTTTATATCTATTTCTTTTTCTATTTTTATTATAATTATATTCTTTCTTTCCTTTTAATTTTCTTATTTCTTTTCATTACTAGTTTTATTCTTAGTTTTTATTACTAGTTTCTTAGTTCTATGCATAAGAATGACATGTAGTGTAGTAACACGTGTTTTAACATGTAACCTGTGTTAAAAAAAATATTTTTTTTCCCTCTCTTATTTCTTTAATATATTTTTGTTTTTGTTTCGGATATTTCGAAGTTATTCCTTATTGTTTTTTGTTGTTGTAACTGACGCTGCATTGTGCTCGCGTTGTGTTGTTCTACTTCTACACCTGCTTTGTTGCATTGCTTACGTTAATCACTTATTTTGCATTTAGTTAATTTAATTGACTTATTTACAGTATATGTATTATGTTTCCCATTATATTAATTTTGTAATGTGCAATGTCTTCTATTGCATGTCTCTTATCTTGTCTCTAAATTTCATGATCTTATGTACATCTCTTATTGTCTAACGATATAGGTGCGTATATGTATATAGTGTAGGTGTGTATGTAATATGCATGAACTACTTCTTCAGGCATATGTTTACATGTGTATTTATTAATATAATAATTGCAAATGCAAATTGGCTTCTTAAAACGGAACAACTACTTTACATAAACCGTTTACTATTAATTAAAATTAATACAAACTAAAAAGTTCAATTAAAAAAAAAAATTATTCAAATATTAACAACGAGTTTACGTTATCATGAGTTTTCTTTTCTTATATTTTTACGCTTAAATAAACAAGTTGTTGCTTATTTAAACGCTATTCTGATTTTCTTCTTATTTTCTTGTTGAATTTTTCTTAATTTCCTGTCCTAAATAAAAATTTTATAAATTTTTTTTATAATCGAAGTGCATGCTAACTGTGTAATTAGCAAGGTGATTAGTAAAACTCTGTATTTATCTTATTTTTGGAAGAATTATCTATTAGTTTTATTGCATTCTGTTGTTAATGTCATATTGTATCTCTATCTTATTTATAGTTTATAACCCATTCATATCTATTTATTCTATCCTATTATATATTAACTGATTTTGTCCTACTCCTAATAACGTGACTATTGTAAATAACTTAATTTAACGTTCTCCTAAACCTATTTTCTTATTTGCTATTATATACTTTAAGTAAGTTACTGTGGAATGATTTTTCTCTTCCCTTAATATTTAAAACTGTAGTAATTGGACTTTTAATTCCTACTACTTTATATGGCCTTATCCATATGGGAGAAAACTTATTTTTCCTAGTTTGATTCTTAATTAATACACTATCTCCTACCTTAAATTCTACTAAATTTAATTTGTTATCGTACTGCCTTTTAGCTACTTCTTTTGCTAAATCCTGATTCTTTCTCACGATTTCGTGAACCTTCTGTATTTGGAATTTCAAAACTTTATTCGGATCTTCGGCATTGTATACCGGACTACACTTTCTCTTTAAGTTAGTCGGCATCTCTGTATCAAATCCAAATAAAGTGCGGAACGGTGTTTGCTTCGTCGTAATGTGGGGTGTGGGGTTATGAACATGCATAGCTGCAGTTAACCATTGATCCCAATTCGACCCGTCTTCTTTAGCAAAGCTACGTAAATATTCCGCTAATGGTCTGTGGCTTCTTTCTAATGAGCCATTCGCTTGTGGATGATAAGGCGTTATGTGTAATTTTTTGATACCTAATAATTTACATGTGTCTGAGAACAATTTCGAAATGAAATTAGTTCCGTTATCAGTAATTAGAATTCGAGGAATTCCGTAACGCGTGATTACTTCATCGTAGAAAGCCCTGGCAAAAGTACTTGCTTCCGCGTTTGGGATAGCTGTACATGCAATAAATTTAGAAAAATCGTCTTGAAACGTTAAAATATATTTGTTACCGGATACGGTTTCTGGTAGAATACCTACTATATCCATGTAAACTTTGTCGAATGGCCGCATTGGTGTATCTGTTAGCACCATGGGCATTTTCGTCAATTTTGAACTTTTGTTCGCTTGACATTGTGGACAGTTTTTGACATAATCTTTTATTTGTCTTTGCATCCCTGGCCACCTATATTGTTGCCTGATTCTTAGGTAAGTTCTCACTGCTCCCTGGTGACCTCCTAGTGGTGTGTTGTGAAAGTCCTTTATAACTGTCTCTATTTGGTTTGGGTTTTCTAATGGAATTGTGTTATCATTTTGTGTTTTGCCAGTAGTGTCAGGTTCTACAGGCGTCTGACTTGTGCTTGTTTTATTACTACTTTCTTTGTTCTTTATTTCCATTTCTTTTGTTCCAGATCGGGTTTGGACTGCTGTTACTACATTCCGATTTTGAGGAATTCTGCTGAACGCGTCTGCGTTTAAGTTCTTCTTTCCTGGCTTATATAGGATTTCGAAGTCGTATTCTGATAATTTATGCCTGAACCTTGCCAGTCTTGACGTCTGGTCCTTTATGTTTGCTATTCCTTTTAACGGTTGATGGTCTGTCACTATTTTGTATGGTCTTCCTAACAGATACGCTCTAAAATTTTTTGTTTCCCAGACAATGGCTAAGAACTCCTTTTCTATAGTCGAGTACCGCTTTTCGGCGTCATTCAAGGCTCTGCTAGCGAAAGCTATTGGCCTATCTTCGCCTATTTTACCCTGAGAAAGTACTGCGCCTAAAGCTTCGTTACTTGCATCAGTCGTTAGTATAAATTCTTTTTCGAAATCCGGATATGCCAAAACTGGTGGTGACATGACTGCTTCTTTTAGCTGTTCGAATGCTTGCTGGCAGTTTTCTGTCCAGATAAATCTTGCGTCCTTACGTAATAATTTGTTAATCGGTAGCGCTATCTTAGCTGTGTTTTCAATAAATTTCCTATAATAATTTATTAGTCCAAGAAATGCTTGTACTTCTTTTCTGTTTCTCGGTACTCCGATGTTCTTTACACATTCTACCTTGTAGGGGTCTGGTAAAGCACCATTTTCCGAGCATTTGTGTCCTAAATAAACTATTTCCTCTCTCAAAAATTTGCATTTCTCTGTATTTAGTTTTAAATTATGTTCACGTAACTTCTGTAGTACTGAACATAACCTCTCTTCGTGTTGTTCGAGATTCCTACCATAGATAACAATGTCATCTAAATAAACAAAACAGTCTATCCCTTGTAGACCTGTTAGGATGTGATTCATTATCCTTTGGAATGTGGCTGGGGCACCTGTTAGCCCAAAAGGCCCGATTGAATTCGAAATGTCCTAGTCCTGTACTGAATGCTGTCTTCTCCTTGTCCCTGTCATCGATTAAAACTTGGTGATATCCACTTGCCAAATCTAGCGTTGTAAAATATCTGCTGTGGTCTAATTGCTCTAAGATTTCGTCAATCCGCGGAATGGGAAAAACTTGTTTAATCGTTGCTTCATTGAGTTTTCTGTAATCTATCACTAGTCTCCATTTTTTCTCCCGTCCTTGCCACTTTTCTTGGGCACTAAAAGTAACGGTGAGTTCCATGGTGAAGTGCTGTGTGTAATTAAGCCGTCATCTAGGAGTTTATTCACTTGTTTATTTATTTTGTAGTGTCTGCCCGGTCAGCACCTGAAAATAAAAGACGGATTTTAGTTTATGTTGTAGTGTAGACCTGACTTACCTCTGTGTTATATGTTGTACTAGTCCTAAAATAAGTATATATATGTTATTTGTGTGAAATTGTGTATATTTGAGTTATTCATGTAACCTACCTGCTTAGTTTTTTTAGTTGAATTGTTTCCGCCTCACAGCTGTCACGCAAGTTCTCCTAGGGTTGAATGTGGATGTAAGAGAAACTTGTGTGTAAACGAGCCGAATGGTGTGGGGAAATGAGTGGGGAAGGTGGAAATAGAAAAGGAGAAGAAAGGAGAAAAAGAGGAGAGTGAGATTCTGAAAGGGAGGAACAGAAAAGGTTGATCGAGAGAAGGTGACTTGAGTTTTGGCGGTGATTAAGAGAAGGTTGATTTCCAAAGTGCCGAAAGTTAAATCAGAATTAATGAGAAAAATAAAACTTCAAATATTATTAACTCTGCAATACGGTGAAATAAACAAATAATTGAAGGTCACTAAATAAAAATTGAACTTCGAGAAATAAGGAAGTTGGCATTGAACTATAAAGAAAAAAAAAAGAAAAACTAATGCGTGAAAGTTAGACGAGTTAAAAAGTTGTAGAATAATAATTAAACAAATAAAAATGTTTAAACTGAAAAGTGAAACTGAAATGGTTTGGTGAAACTCTAAAAGATTTGAAAAGTTAAAAACAAATGAAAATTTAAACCTAAAAATAATTTTTCAAAGAAAAGCTAAACAATTTTAAAATGAACAGTACAAAATTATTGCTAATAGGTTTCATGTTTTAAGTACATACAAATTTCCAACAGTACATTTGTACATATATTTTTTGCAAATTCCGCCAAGTTAAGTTGGTATACGAACATAAACCATATGAAGAGAGAAACAAAAGCACAAAAACAACATAAAGAGTACTGTACTGTATGTACACCTATGCATATAGTGTACAGTAAAGACACTACAAATTAAGGTGCACAGGGCCGGCATGAGGATTGGCGTCATCTGGAGTTGCGGCATTTAGCTGTTTTAATTAACACTATTATTTTTTTTTATTATTATATAGTTGGTTTTAAGAAAGATATATTAAAAACAAAAACATGAGATTGAAGTCTTAACAAAACATTAAACTGAATATACGTAGAAATTGAAAATTAAATATTAAATAAATTAAGTATGCACAGTAAATATATATGTTAAAATATGGTACAGATAATATTAGCAAAGTGAATTAAGGAAATCAAACATAGGTACACACATATGTAGGTATATAAGCAGGTGCATAAGTGTACTTACAGGTAGCAAGGGGATTCATATTGGCGCCATCATTGATGATCTGAAAGCTGGTAAGTCTCCGTTGAAAAAAAAAAAAAAAATATATATATATATATATGTGTAATCGGGTGGTTGATTTCTGACCTTACTGGTAACTTAACTTTTTTTTACTTACCTTTTTGCATTAACTCGATTTACCATATTGTTTTGAATTAATAGAAAAATACATATACATATTTACGATAAATACATTAACCAAAATTATTATATTATTACTCTTACTTACCTTTTAAATTAATTCGATTTACCATATTGTTTTGAAATCAAAAGAAAAATACATATACATATTTACGATAAATACATTAACCAAAATTATTATATTATTACTCTTACCTACCTTTTAAATTAATTCGATTTACCATATTGTTTTGAAATTAAAAGAAAAATACATATACATACTTACCATAAATACACCCGAGGAAAAATATTACTCAGAATACTGAAAACATATGTGAAAACAGGATAAGATATTTATAATATATTTAATATTTGTACAAAAAAATTGTAATAGGACATAAGGATATACAGATTGAAATTGGGATTGAAACAGAAAAAGAAAACAAATAAATAAAGAAATGCATTGAGCACTACTTTTTTTCTTATTTGAGTCTCAACGAAAAAAAAAAAAATGGATTGCTAAATCCGAACATTTAGGCTGGTGTGCTGGTGAGCCTAAGGGGAGGCACCGGCACTGGTAGGCGTGGTAGACGGACAGAAATAACGAACGTAATGAAGTAGACGGACGGACTAACGGATACTTGGACAGACTTCAGATAAGGGAACCGCAAGACGCTGAGAGCCCAGCGCGGTTCATGGCTGTAACGCGGCTGAGTTACAGAGGGGGTGGGCGGCTCACGACGTACGGTGACGTAGGTTGGACATAGTGTATGGGTGAATGGTGATTCCGGTGAGGTCAAGTAAGCATGAAGGTGTGAATCGGGAAGGATGAATGTTGGTGAATCTGTTGAGTGGGAGGAGCGAGTGTGATGGTTAGGTGCAAGGTGTGTGAAAGGGCGTGAGTGAAATGACCCACTAGGAATTACGTGATGTATGAGGAAGTGACCCTGTGAAACGTCCCTTAAAATTTCTCCTTTTTTTTTTTTTTTTTTTTTCTTTTCTCTTAAATGACAATAATGGCACGATTTTCTTTTTCTGTGTGGGCCAGGGAGGCAAGAAACCACCCCATATCGCCGGCGAGCTTAGCCGTATGCCACCGTGCCACCGACACCCTAACCTAAGCTCACAACAATTTCCTCCCTATGTTTTTGAGGTAATCTATATTGTTTTCTATTTATTGGCGGTTGATCTGCCTGTTGGAATTTCGTGTTTTAATACGTTTGTAAATGAAAGTTCGTCTCCTTCTAATAGGAAGATGTCATGAAAAGATTTTACTATTCCTTCTATTGAATTCTTTTCTTCCATATTCAAATCTTTATCTAACTCAATTTCATTGAGCAATTTATTTATTCTTCCTTTGGCATCTATTTTGCCTATGCTATTTATCGACTTTACAGTACTTTGTATTTCGTACTCGTCAAAATTTGTGAATTTTGGTTTGAATTCGCTATTTATTTCATAATCATACTCCGTCGTATTTAATATTGGAGCATAAACTGTGTTATCTTTCACCTTTACTAGTGTGTCCGCTATATAGATTCCTGGATCTATTTCTTCTTTATGAATTACCACATTTGTAAATTTTGTACGAAGTTTTAATGGTACTATCGTAATTGTTCTTGCATCAACTGGTATGTAATGTTGCTTGCTTTCCTCTTCTATCTGCTGGATAGTTTTTATCGGTAATTCCAAAATAACCTCTTTTCTTTCATTGAAGAGTGTTAAAATCTTTTCTATTGTGTTTATAATGGAGTTGTTCCACAAGTTATCTCTTCCTAATATGCCGTCTGCTGGTACTCCTTGTTTAAGTGACACAACGTGTAGCGTTAAACGTAAGGACTGTACCTCCTTATGACATATAGTAGTTGATCCTTCTGTTGTCACACAACCTCCAAATGCTCCGCTTAAGTCTTTCCTATTTGACTTCTTTATTGTCGTGTTATCTCTTATTGCACTTTTCTTTATCAGGCTTGTATCTGCTCCTGTATCTACCAGTAAAATGAGTTTTCCATTTATAGCCTCTACGCAAGGTAATTCGATGAACACGTCATTTAACTGGGTTTGACTGCAGTTGGATACTCCTGTTTCTGTATTTCTATTATTATTTTCTAACTTATTCATTGAGCAAGTTACGCTCTGGTTTAAATTTAGTTTTTTCTCGTTCAATGTAATTGGCATCTCTAAATCAACTGTTTCTCCAAACGTATGATTTTTCTCTGTGATGTTGTTTCTTTTATTATCCTTGGTCTTCTTCAACTTGATATTAAGTTTTAAGTCTTTTGAAGTTTGTAACGTTTCAACAATCGCTTCTGATGTCGGACTTACGGTTACCACTTTATTTGTTAAACTTGGTAACGTATCCATAACCGGTTCGGATGTATTAATTACTGCTACTCCTTCATTTGGCCTTAAATTACTAATACTTTCGGGTCCCCAGATTATTGGCCTATTCTGGGCCCTTGCCAGTTTCCCGGACGATTACTTTGTAACGTTTCCCAATTTCTTTTTGCCTCGCAATTCTTTATCATATGCCCTGGTCTATTACACCAATGACATAACGTTTGGTTTGCCCTGTTCTGCTGATTCCTCTGTAATCCGTTGGGTGTAGTTGGGTTGGGGTTTATCGCCCGTTTTGGTTCCCGTTTTGCTGGAATTGGTTTTGAGACCAATTCTGCTGGACTTGGTTAGATTGCCAACTCTGTTGGGGTCGGTTCCATTGCTGATTTCCTATACTTTGGTTGGTAGGCCTTTAATTTTTTTGTTCGACCCAACTCTGTTGTTGTCCTTGTTGTCAAACCTCCAGTTGGTCTCGTGCCCATATTTTAAACACTTCTGACAATATGGCGTGTTCTTGCGAGTCAAACAATCGTCTCTGGTATGACCTCGCTTGTTACAAAATGAGCAAATTATTCTATTCGCCGCTCCTTGTGTAGTGTTCTGTATCGAAGTTGGTTGCCTGGCAATTTTTCCTCCTGAAGCTCTGCCCTGACTTTCATGTTGAATTTGTTCTTGTTGGGTATACTGCATGGTGGCGAGGCGTGGTGAATTCATATTAATTTCGAGTGCATCGATTGCTAGTTCTACCATTTGTTCTATGCTTTTCTTCCTAACATTGAGCATATAAATTCTCAATGCGGCGTTCTTTAACCCTGTTTTAAAGGATTTCTCTACGGCTCCTTCCACCATACTCAAAAGTGCCATATCTCTGTTTCCATTATATTTCGTTCGAACTATCTCTTGTGCCTGTGTTCGTAGAGTGGTTAGGCGTCTTGCAAACTGTCGTATATCCTCGTTAAGTAGCTGGCTACAACTTTGGATACCTATTATCACTGAGTCTAAGGATACCGTTGGTAAATATGCTCTTTTTATCGTGAGGTAGAATTCCTCGAGGCTGTTGAAGCGTTGTGACCTCACTAAATCATATGCATCCCCATGTAATCTCTGCTTAATGCAGTCTATGTAGTCCTGGATGTTGTCTTTACCTACATCTCTTGCGGCTAATTCGCACCCGTGTATGAATTTATAAACTTCGCCGCGTAAGTCTGGCGAATGTGTTCCAGAAAATAGAGGTACCAGCCTATTTGTAATTTTTGCTATCTCTCCTATCCCCATTTTGGTTTGTTCTTTTGTTGTTTTAATTTGTTGTAATGACCTTGCGTTGCCGTCCCTCGGACTAACTGCGGACTGAGCTGGTTCCTTATGGAAAAGTGACTGATTGTGATCTAGCGACATTTCTTGACTTAGAAGTCTATTCTACTCCTTTAACTCTTGTATTCGTCTATTTGCCTCTTCTAAAGAACTACAGTCTTCCCTTGATTTCTGTGCCAATCCCTTTTCTAATGTTCGGTTTAATGTTTCTTCGGTTAGTCCCTTGTTATTCAGTAATTTTCTTAGTTGTTCGTTTTCGTCTTCTAAGGTCTGTAGTATGTTTTCTTGAAAATGTTTTTCCTCTAAATACGTATCGTACTTGTTTTTTAGCGCGTTGAATTCTGATAAGCAGTCCCTTAGACTTTGGTTCTTATTTTCTATTATATTTTTTAAAAAAGACAGCAATTCTTCTATGAATGCGTCTGCTTTTTCTAAACTTGATATTTCTCCTAGGGCTTGTATTTTAGTCTGGATTAGCGCCAAATTTTCTTTATTGGAAACTGTGTTTTTCAGAATGGTCCAAAGTTTTGATGCAAATTCTTCTATTTGCCTTTTCAAATCCTTGTGGGTCTTTTCTAAGGCTAAATATGCTTGTTTCTGTAGCGATTCGGCCATTAATTATCTTATACTCATCGTTCTAATTATTTATTTAGGATATTTTATAATCAATTAAAATCTTAATTGCTTTTCTTCAAGCAATTAACTCTTGCTTATTCAGTTTTAATACGGCTTATTGACACCCTTTTGGCTGAACACGTTGTAAACATTCGTACATTCGTACGCTTATACTCGTACATATATACATATATTATTATTATATATATATATTTTTTTTGTGTAATTCGAGCTTGTGGCTCAATTGTGCTCGCCTGGTGCCTGACGTAATTTTTGTTTTTATTACTTGTTTTTGTTTTTTTTTTTTTTTTTGCTTTGTTAGCGTTTTTGCTACCAATTGCCGCTCGCTAGCAATTTTGCCGCTTCTGCCCTTGCTTGAAGTTCAAGTTCAAGTTTGTGACCTACTTCTTGTTGCAATGAGTTTCTTGCAATTTAAGCAGAATCTACTTTATTTATTGGCTTGCGGCTATCGCTGTTAGCCTGGTTGCTATTAATTACTGTGTTAATAATAAAAATACTAAGGGATTTGTGTTTTGTATTCATTTATTTGTTCTTTTACAATTCTTATGTATAAACATAATTTCAAATTTGCCTCGTAACTGTGGTTGTATCTAACTATCTCAAACTTATTCTTGACTTGCCCGAAAATTTTATTAAATTTTTCTATTTAACAAAAATCACCTTATTTATACAAGAATTGTCAATGAATTTCTAAATTCTTCAATTTAAAGTCCGATTATAATGAAGTAAACAAAAGTTTTCTATTTAGACAAGTTCCAACATTTAAAGTACTATTACTATTATACATTTACCTTTAATTTTATTTGTATAATTTTATAATATTTTAAAATATGTTTATTACTTCACAACCATTCCAGTTAGTGTGTTTCTGTTTTAATAAACATTGTTATTTATTTTTAATTTATTTTAAACTTCACTTCAAAATAAAGGAACGATCTTTGGACCGTGAAACCGGCTGCGCCAAAATGTTGTATATAGTTCCTCCAGTAGGATACTAGAACAAACTTAATGTCGTAGATCCTTCCTCGAGAAGGATCACTGACAGTGCTTCTAATAATAAGGGTTGTTGTCGTATATCCTTCGACGCGAAGGATCACGGACGCTTGTGCCACGGGCAAGGATCTGCCCACTTTGTGGTCTTACCATTGGGATCCGGCAACCTGCCGTAGTGGATCCCCTCGCCTATTTACCACGGGCACCAAGGTGCCGCCTTTGTGGTCCTTTAACCTGTCGGGCAATACTGCCGTCTTTCGACAGGTGCTGAAATAAAAAGGTCCTGCGTTAATTTTTCTTACGTTTATTATTTTCTTGAGTCCTTCTTTTATCTCCGCTTCTTATTGTAATGCGATTAATTTTCCTGCGACTTAATCTGTTTAACACTGTTTAGTTTTTACCACTTGACTGCACTCAGTCTGTAAGCTATTAGCTAATTTCATTCGTCACTTCACAACAACTGCCTTCTTTCAATCCGAAAGCTGGGTTTATATCTCTTCTGAGATTCGTTGTTGGCCAAAATCATTTCCGCGTCGTTTTTGCAATTATCTCAAGAATTATTTTTGACGCTCATTGCATATATCGGAATGCGATCAAGTTCGGCTTTTATCTGGGCCATAGTGGTGTGTGATTCACACTTGTACTTTCGAGCTTCACAATTAAAGTGCAGCCTAGAAGTATGTGTTACCACAAGTTAAACATTGTTAACTACTGGGCCGAAAGGTATGTGGTGATAACAACGTTAAGCGTTGTTATTACCAAAGCAATGATTCTGACCTACAACAGTGTGTAGATTTTAGAGTATGGCTCAAAGAAAATGCCCCAGCTATAACAATCTCAAATTTAAAAATGTTGTCATCAAACCAACAATTGAGTTTGAAAAGCCCTTAATTCCCGTTACTTGTTCATTTCTATTAAAATGATGTTTGTTAGTACTAGTAGTTATGTAAAATAGTTTTGAAATATAGTCTGCTTTGTTATAATTTGATGCTTCTAATAATAATTGAAGCAATCTAGGTGTAAGTTACCAACTATTATCGGATATTATTATTATTTTATTATGTACTGTGCCAGCGCTATTTCCGATTTGCCTTTAAAATCCAATCCTTTGTATGGTTCATATGTGGTATTCATGTATGTGGTATCCAACACATTCTGCTATTCCAATTCGGAATAGAGCATTGATTCAGTAGATTTCTGAACATTTCTTGCAGTATCGAGTTCAGAAAATTAATATTATTATTAATTATTATTTTGTATGGGTTGATGTGTTCACTTCTGCATCTTCCATTTGGGTGAAAAAGTTATCGTCATCTTTATAACTAATGAAAACAGTTTCGTTTGAAAAATCGAATTTCTGGCCTTAGCTATATAATTTGTATTGGAGTGTTTGATTATTATTTGTTTTTAGAAGTTTTGTGATGGGGCTAAATGTCTTTCTAGTTAATTCTCTAAATCTGCTTTTCCTAATTTTATATGCTTAATTTTTGTATTTAAATTTGTGTCTAGTTTTTTTTTATTAGATCTTTTAATATTTTCTTATCCATTTTAGTGATAGTAATATCAGATCAGGTATATGAGCTTTTTGATCAGCTCTTGATTACTTTTCAATCAGCTTATCATCAACTCTTGAACAGCTTCGAACATCTTTGAACAGCTCTGAACACCTTTTAAACAGCTCTGAACACCTTTTTAACAGCTCTAAACACCTTTTGAACAGCTCTGAACACCTTTTAAACAGCTCTGAACACCTTTTTAACAGCTCTGAACACCTTTTGAACAGCTCTGAACGCCTTTTGAACAGCTCTGAACACCTTTTGAACAGCTCTGAACACCTTTTGAACACCTTTTGAACAGCTCTGAACAGCTTATGATTAGCTTTGAACAACTTTGTTACAGCTTATGATCAGCTTTGTTACAGCTTATGATCAGCTTTGTTACAGCTTATGATCAGCTTTGTTACAGCTTATGATCAGCTTTGAACAGCTTTTGAAGATCTTTTAACATTTTTTTTTTACCAATTTTTTTAACGGGTATATGAAATGTATTCAGTTGAATGTTATCATACTAATATTAATATAGTGGTAACCAGCGAATTAGTGAATGTATGTATATATCAAATCCCATTTTATATCGCCCCATTTTATATCGTCCACTATTACTTGGATTGTCTTTGTTACAAGAAATCCATATTTATCTTTCCAACATTCTCCGCAAACATTAATCAATTTTTATAAGCCATATCTGTTGCGACATGATCATTGTATATGTGCTTCTCTGGAAACTCTTAGAGATACATACTTACTACAAAAGATATGCCATTCTCATAATGATTGCTGTGCACTAGAAAATGCAATGTTACTTAGAAACTTCATCTTACATCCATAAATAAAACACATCGATTTGAATTTTTAAAATATATTATACATTTAATTAACTAAGTTTGATTGAAAATAAATGTTTTTTCTTAAATCTATTTACAAATATTGTTTATTTTCTTATAATATTATATTATTCTGTATCCATAAATATATCTTCATCCCTACTTAACTCTAATTCTAAATCTATTCTATAATGCCCCACGCATATGTATTTACACCATCTTCCCTAATAAAACGCTTATCGTCACTAGAACTTAATGCTATCTTATGAACTAGTTGGGTATATATTTCATGTATCTTAGATCTAAATATATACATATCACCATATATTATTTTCTTATTAACTAGACAGTCTTTATAATTGCTTAAACTTAAATTACTTACTACTGATTTTTTAACCCCCTTTGTTTTCTTAATGACTATGTTATTTGCTATACTTATTGAATACATTTTCGATCGAAGGCCAACGAACTCTTGCATGATTTCCCCCTTATTCTCATCCTTCATCATACCAAGGACTTTGGCATTTCTAAGGGGGAAACCATACAGATTATCTACGGGATATTCAGATGTATCAAACTTGGAATCGATATCATTCCGAATATCTCTATAGAAATCATTTGTCCCGATTGTATAGATAAACGAATCGGTGTCCATATAGTTTAACCTCAAGTTGTCAAATTTGGGTTTCATATAACTATAATGGAAGTCATACATCTTCCACTTTGACAACTCAAGAACAACAAAACCTAAATATATAGGTTTGTTGTAAACCGTACGGACCCTAGACATCTCGATGGCAACCATATCTTCTGTAAAATGAGTACAGCTGTGAAAGTTGGGCTTGGCTATTAGCGCTCGGGCTCCTAATCGCCTTCCCTTACTTTCCCAGTCGGTTACTATTTTGATGTCTTTTCGTTTATCTACATTTTCCATCGTTTTTCCATACACCGCATTGTTTAGCAATTTGAAAAAGTTCTTTTCGAACGTATTCTTTGCTAAACTGCGATGATGGGTATTTAGATCGATATACTTACTTAACCAACAAGACTGCTTAAATTTCAGTATTTTATATATTTTCTTCAACAACATACCATTTTCTATACATTGCTGCAGATTTCTATAATGAATTACATAGCGAGTTTTGTTGGTTAAGTCAGTAATCAACTTTATAGATTTTGAATTACCCACAGCTTTATTCTCAGCACAAAATGGTAAATCATTGTGCGCATAATGTAAATTCTGTGGGTAATCCAAATCTACTTCGAGTATGTATCCGATGGGAGAATCGAATGGAATTTCAAGAACGTTGAATTGGTCAATATTTTCCATCCATTCGAATCCCCCATAAGGTAAATATTGCGACATTGCCCAGCCATACAGATTATTGGCATCCAAATAAGTTAGGTATTTTGACGGTTTACTTTCATCGTACCCCGTCATGTACTTATTATTTGCCTTGGAATGCCTAGTGCTACATTGGACAATGCCGTCTCGAATACTTTTTTGCACGAAAAGGTGCATGTCAATATCAGCGAAGAGCTCCAGGTTTATCTTTGTTGTTTTCAACATTGCGTCCCATGATTACCCTGGAGCTGTATAATATTGACACGGATCTAGCTTATAGGTGTTTTTGCAAACCTTTCTAAAGTTTTCAAAAACATCTGCTAAGATCAACACATCAGTCTTCAAATATAACACCATGTAATCTTTTAGCGTTTGGCAGTTGAAGACATTCCAAACCTTTAAGGCGTGTTGATAGTCTTCAACCGAGCAATTTTTGTTAATTAAACGACTAAAAAAATTATCATGACTGGGAAGACTGGTTTCTCTTAAACGATCAATTGAATTGAGGTATTCATAAGGGAATACCCCCTTTCGTCTTAAGAGCTGAAACTCATCATCGTTTGGATACATTTGGCGCACTATTTGGAAATCACTTGATGATAAATTTTGCGCTAATGCATCCAAACTCGATGCCATGAAACGAAAAGAATCCAAGAATCTGATTTCGATTGTTTTCTTTTCGTCCACTTTGATACGTTTTGAGAGTGATACGTACAACTCCTTATTTAAGGGGATAACATTAACATCACCCTCAAATAAATTTAGTTCTTTAATGAAGAGGTGGCAGTCATAGCCAGAAAAATTATGGAAAAATACAGGCACAAACTTTGCAATTTGAAATTGCATTCGTTATGCGGCCCCCTGTATTTTCCAGTTAAATGACAATGATCTGCCAGTCTATCAGCCCCCAATTCTTGTTCGCAAATATGACAAGAATTTGAGTCTTTTTGGAGTTTTACCTCTTCATTGGACAAGGAGTTCATTGGCCTAACTACACTTAAATAATTATTATAAATATCTCTTACATCACTAACTAAATATTCTATAAATTTTGTGGGGGCATCTTCCCCTGAATAAATTTTAAATTTATTTAACCTACTACTATAATTACAACTAATATAATAACTAAATGCTACGGGTATATGCTTTCTTATATTTCTAGTATTACTCGCTAAATCTAAATCTACGCTACTTAGTACGCATTCGAAATCTGCATAGACAACGAATGGTACGTCTAAACTACGTTCAAAATTCTTAAAACTTATTACCGCCTTATCTATTGCCGGCATCTCTGCAACAGTCCTCCCACATACAATCTTGTGTTGTTGCAGTATACTCTCGTTGTGAGAGTACTGCAGGCAGCAGTTACATAAATAAAGTTGTCTGCAATGGCTCGTGCTTTGCTGTTTTATCAATCTGTAGCAAAGGAAAAAAAATAATTAGTTGGAAAAATTTATACATAATATAAAAGTTTAATATAAACAAAAAAAATTTAAATTGTGATATAATTATAATTACCTTGAAATATTTTTAATCCACACATAATGGAACCGCTCTCCGTCCTGCAGCAGCAGCAGGTTTATATGTTGCTCCTTCTCATGTCGCGTGCAGTGATAAGGCCCCTCGATATTTTTCGAAGCTTCATCGTTTCCGAAGACGTTGACACTCATCGTTGGATTCTGTTTCTCAAAATAATCGATGCTGCTTATGGGCATGGGGAACGCCAATCCTTTAAAATCCACTTGAGCTCCATTATCCAGCACTATGGGATCAGCTCCAATGTTCTCCACATTATAATTTTGCGGTCTTTGGGGATTGTTATCGGTGGGTCTCAGAGCTGAGACGATCGCCCATTTCAAACAGTAGGGATCGTCATTTTGAATATTGATGCAGGCGTGCTTTTCCTGCAGGGATTTGGGTAGTGCGATGTATGACGATCCCTTCAACGGTCGATATCTATTAATATTCACCTCTACGTGACATATTTTCAGTAGGGACCATCCACTGTCTCTTTCCTGGAACTCACCCATTTTGGAGCTGATCTGTTGGCACATGTCATTGTATATGGCAGGTAGATCTTCATATTTTTCCATCAAAACCATCTTGGTTTGGAACGATTTCATCTCCACCACCATTTCATCATCATCCACCACTTTGAAATATTCAGCATACAGCTCCATGTTGAACTTAAATGATGCATGCTTTTCTATCGTTTTTACTAGCTCTTTGATCAATATATTTTGAGCCTTCTCAAAAAACTTTTCCGGAATGACAAGACCCTCATCCTCATTTTGGAATATCAGGGTTTGAATTCTATTCCGGAAAGATGATCTTATGCATTTCAGACCACCACCACTTACGGGAATCCAACAATTCCTCTTATGCTTCAGTGTTTTGATGTGATGGTTCCAGTCTCTTCGAGAAACATCTTCATTACAATTTGGACATCGAACGTTCTCGTTAGCTTTGACTGGTAGCCATGATACTGCTCTTGATGTTGATGAAGGTGCTGCTATAGATGGTGTTGCTGTTGATGATGCTGCGGCTAGTGATTATGATGATGATGATGGAGCTGCTGCAGATGTTGATGGCGTTGCTGTTGATGACGATTTCGAGTGGATTAATTTTATGTGGTTCTGCAGGTTGTAGCGCCTGGTGAATTTCGTTCCACATTCTTCACACTGGAATACCAAATTTCCATGTTGCCCTTGCACATGCCTTTTGAGATTGCATTGTAGAGAAACTCTGTTCACAAACATTGCATATGAAGCTCTTCATTTTCTTTTGTTAAAGATAGTATGTTGTTCAGTTTCTTTTAATTGTTGTTAAATTTGTTTATATTTTATTAACTTTTTAAATAGTATATTTAACTTTTTTTTTTTACTTTTTTCAGAATTTTCACTTAATTTAAATAATATTGTTTAGTTTCTTCTTAATTGTTATTAAATTTGTTTATATTTTAAACAGTTTTTAAATACTATATTTAACTTTTTTCACTTCACTTTTTTCAGAAAATGAGCAACTTTTCTTTTACAACTTTTTACAACTGCAACTTTTAGAGCACTTTTCTTTAAGTAAAAATTAGATCTTTACTCTTTGACGACACTTTTACAATTGATTCTTTCTTCTCGCTGAAGCTAATTATATGCTCGCGGATCGAGCTGCAGAGACCCCAACCACAATCAATTATTTGACTATTAAAAAGAACAAAACCAACGACACAGCAAAACTACTACCCAGCCATCTGCATCCACTCAAAGTTCAATATACAAACAAATTCGTCCATATTCTAAATGACCAGTTGCGTTTGTTTACATTATGATTTTGTGCAAGAACAAAAATTTTTAAAAGTCCGTTGAGAAAAGAAAAAAGAATAACAACAACGACATGGCAAAACTACTACCCAGCCATCTGCATTTGCATCCACCACCCATCTGTACTGAACATAAACAATACTCCTATTAAAAGCATTTTGAGTATCCCCACATTCTCCAGCCGATTATTCCCATTATGATTCTAATTTACGACTTTTTATTCCGAGAAATATTTGTAAACAGAAGTACCGAAATTGTCAACTCCAATTCCGAGATTGAAATAATTGTATTAATATATATGTACATACAATAATTGTGGTCGTGGGGCAATCGAACACTTGAAATGCCCATAACTCATTTACTAAATCTACAACAACCACATAGCAAAATGACGAAAAGCAATTAAATTAAAGCAATAAAAAATATTACCCAACATCAACGCTACGTATATTCAAAACAACAACAATATCAAGTACCGCAAACGATACAGAGGCGGGCAGAGGACAACATCACACTCGCAACAGTCAGCACGCCGAGCTATGTATGTCTGTCTGTCGGTGTATATGTATGTATGTCCGTCTGTCTGTCTGTTTTGTGACGTCCATTTTCTCCCTCTCTCCCTTCTTCCCTCCCCTCCCCCTCCCTTCAAACTATCACCCTCTCGCTCACTCTCACATATCTATAGCACCACACGGGCAGCGCCGTCAGCACGCCGAGTTATGTATGTCTGTCTGTCGGTGACTATGTATGTATGTCCGTCTGTCTGTCCCTTTTGCCACGCCCCTTCCTCCTACGTCCATTTTTTAACACGCCTTTTTCGATGCCTACTTTTGCCACGCCCAACTTTGTCCAACGCCCACTTTTTGCCACAATGCTCCATATCACACATGCCCCTGAATTAACCAATCGCAAGAGTGATGCAGGCATCATGCTTACAAGTGTGACATTGCCTGCTCCAGGCAGCACGCCAGGCAGCGCAGTCGCTACGTTGGGCCAGAAGGTACATATACCCACTACTAATTCTAGAGAGAAAGCTGCAAACCGGAAGGATCTATGTTTTGTAGTTTGTATAATATTTTGTTATTTACATAACAAAAAAACATTATAATAGTAAAACTGGGCGCATTCCGCCCACTTTTACACTACTTATTATAGCTTATTATAGCTTAAAAAAAAATTTATTACCACGTAAATAAATTTTAATTTGGAACAAAATAATAAAACCACTAAGCTAGTTATTTTGTTTTGAGAACAGGTAACGACCACGCCTTCTATTTATACAGTGGCGTAGCTAGGACTCATAAAGCCCGGGACAGTTAATCAACTTGCAGCCCCAAAAATCCCTAGAATTCAATAAGTTAATACTTGATTTTCAAAACTGCCCCACCGAATTGTGCCGCCCGTGGCGGACTCCACTCCCGCTCCATCCATATCTACTCCACTGTATTTATACCCGTCTCTGATTAAATGTGATTATAAGGTAGCTTTCCTTGTAACCACATATTCCTCTAGTTTCAGTTTGTATTTTACTCTATAATGTTATTGTTATGCAATGAGAAATTTAAATAAATAAAATTATTTCGTTCAATTAAATGTTTTCAAAACTTTTAGGTGTAGGGTATCTAAGATTCGGCCAGGCCGAATCTCTCTTACTGCCTTTTTCTCTTTTTCTGCATTTATTTGGTGCAATTAAGACTTATCTTGGTACCGCTATACTTGTCCAGACGACCTTGGGTCCTTCTGTATTTTTTTTCTTCCAGGCACACAGCGTGAAAAGAAAAATCAGTGACGTATGTACATCGACCCTAGCTCGATTTAATCTGTGTTCCTAGTCACAGCCTTTAACGTGCTTTCCTCCTTTCTGTTCCAGTAAAAATGTTCCCTAATTTAAATAAATTCATGCTATACTTTTTGTGCTTTTCTGATATGTATGTACATACATATGTATGTATGTACTACATATGTATGTATGTCTACTAGACCGGTCCTTATTTATATGGACAAATTTATTTTCTCGAATATATGTTACGGCAAGCGCTAAAAATATTCGTTTTATAGCCTTATTCCAAACCAACGCAACGGAACGCAATTTCGTTACGCTTCTAACCACACCGCTTCATAAATTTGCATTCGAAAAATCTTACGATGATTTGCGTTTAGAGAACTAAGCTTTACGTGTTTGCGTTGGGTTGTCAAAATTGGTTTTCTGTACTATACACATACTACACTCGGATTTCTCTTTTCCTCTTATGATTTTATGGCTTTCCAGATTTTGTTGTGATTTGTGTTTTGTTTCTAACATTGATATGCATACCAGCGTCGATGTTTGAAGTTTGTTGAAAGTTTGAAAAATAAATTGATTTTTAATTCTTTTTAAAAGTAAATAATATCAATATTTAAAAATGTTTTTCGCGGAGTTAATGTTGAATACCTCGGACGATGAAGAAGAATCGAATATTATTCAGCGAAGGTTCGGAACAAGGCATTAAGGCATAATGCAAACATTTTGGAAATGCCGGATAAGGAGTAAGTAATTCACATTTTGGTGTAATCTACAAAAACTTTTTGATTCCGATAATTTTTATCTGTATTATAATTTTTTCAGATTTCGCACCAACTTCCGCATGAACAAAAAATGTTTTATGCAGCTTTTGAGTGAAGTAGGTCCTAAATTTGCAACATCCAAGACTACCGCTGCCATTCCTCCGATCTTTAAATTAGCTACATTTTTGCGATTTCTGGCATCTGGTAGCTACCAGAAGGGTGTGGGCAATGAAAATGCAGCATCTATGTCACAAGGTAATGTTTCGAAGACGATTTTGGAGTGCCTAAATATTTTCGAACAACATTTGTGTCCAAAATGGATCCGATTTGCAACGACGGCGGAGGAAGAGTTGCATACAAAAGAAAAATTTTTCAACAAATATGGGATTCCTGGTGTTATCGGCTGCGTAGATGGCACCCACATAAGGATAAAATGTCCGGGCCAAGAGCGAAAGCATTTATATTACAATAGGAAAGGGTTTTATAGCATCAATGCTCTTATGGTAATATATTAAAACTTCCTAACATAATTTAGGTAAACGTGTTTATATGTTTCATTTTTTTTGCAGATTTGTGACTATGATATGGTCATCCGGTATGTCGATGCACGACATCCTGGTGCAAATCATGATGCCTTCGTGTGGAGGGTGAGTGCGGCCGAAGGACACTTGGGGTCGGAATACAACGCTGGAAAACGGAACACTTGGCTATTGGGTAAGAAGTTTTGAAATTTGGCATTGAAGTCAATAATTAATACAATGTTATTTAAGGGGATGCCGGTTACCAGTTGTTGCCCTACTTGATGACCCCTTACCGAGAACCTCTGCAAAGATATGAAGTCGAATTCAATACTAAGCACTGTAAAGCACGAAATCTCATAGAGCGTTGCTTTGGGGTGTTGAAAAATCGATTTCGTTGCCTGCTTGGGGAAAGGGGCTTACATTATTCACCACAGGCAGCAACAAAGATTGTAAATGCATGTTGCGCCTTGCACAACATTTGCATTTACTACAAGAATGAGTGGGAAATGGAAGAAACGGGCAACGAGGAGGCCGACAATTACCACGTTTCAGAAGAAAGTCCAACGGGAGCAGGTACCGCAGTGCGCGATCAATTGGCTACAGAATTAGCGCGTACAGTACTCTCTCGTACAGTTGTCGAATTACAGCCCATCACAAATTGAAATTCTGCCATACATCTCCTAAACTGTTAAAACTATTTAGATAGAATAAATGCTGTTATAAAAAAATTTTACATAGCTTTTATTTATTAAGTAAAATTTCTTCGAAAGGTCAGTAGTTTTAGATGAAAACGATTTTTTATAATTTCAGTACTTTTTTCCCCCAGTTCATTTAATATTAATCGCAAATATGTTTTTTCTTAAGACAACTGTATAATGAACCTATATAATTTTCTGAATTTTAGGTATTGGTCTAGACTCTCCTAAAAACTTATAAACTTTATAGGGGAATTATGCAGTTATCTTTAGAAAAAACATATTTGCGATTAATATTAAATGAACTGGGGAAAAAGTATATATACTAATAAAAAAGTAAAAATAGTTAAACTAAAAACTAAGGATGAGATCAATGAGATCAAAATGAAATAAAAACGTTAACATTCCAATTAAACAAACTTAAAACGTTCAAACTTCAATTATAAAGTAAGCAATCCCTCCGCTGGCTCTTTGCGTTTAAGTGCCTCCAATATTGCAGCAGAGATTTGATGCAGCGCCATGGTATTGGCCTTAATAGCGTTGCTCTGCTCGTGCAATGCGTTGCTTTGCTTCTCCAACGCTGTCTCCAATAATTGGTTTCGCTCCTGCAACGCCGCGACAATTTGGAGCTGGGTCGCATTTTGCTCTCGGAGCATGGACATATAATCGTCCCGACGCTTCCTTGTTCTTTTTTGCTTTGAAAAGCATGTAGTTTGCGCTGCAGTGTGGGACGAGACCGGTGCGGAAACTGCTTCGGCAGTTGGCTGAATGCTGGCTACCGATGTATGCGCTGCATCGTTTTCGAAAACCAATTGGAGTTCCTCATCTTCTAGAGGCTCCACAACAAGTGCAATGTCGTCAGCTTCAACCACGGATAGAAGTGGAACGGCTGAAATTTCCAACGAAATATTAAAAATTTTAGAATATTTACATGTATGAAAATACTTACATGGGGGGTTACTTAATGGTTCTGCGGGTGGTTTGGTTGCGAACCCGAAATCAAGGCCGTCTGGCATAGCGGCCGTCGTATATGCCATTATTTCCACCGTTTCCTTTTCAAAAACGGTGAGGTTTATCTCTGTGAACGGTCCTCCCCCAGTTTTCCTCCGTTCCGCCGCTCTTTCAGCCATTTTTTTTTTGGCCCTCACCTTCATGTCTGACCAAACCTAATAATTATAAATAGTATTAATAAGCACATATATTTATATACATACTTATATTTCGAAGTAAATTTACCTTTTTCCATTGCTGGGTTGACCTAATGGGAGGGCCGAGTGCATTCAACGCTGCACAAATTCGCTCCCATTCTGCATCGTTCGTGCTGCGGTTCGAACCAAAAACGGGAGCCCCTCTCGCCAAAAATGGTTTCAACCGCATTTGTTGCAGTAATGCGTAAAACTGCTGGTTTGTTGTAATTCTAGAAAATAAAATACACAATATATACGTGTTCAAAAATTATAGATATACTAAAACAAACTGCACATACCTTTTCTTGCTGGCATCCATTTCAATTCTTATTATAAATTTTTTAATTTATTATTATATTATTCGATTTATTATCACATATTATTTTAATATATTATCACAAATTATCACATAATTTTTGAAAATTATATGCCAACGAATGGTTTTTAGCTACCGCTACATTTGACAGTTCAACTGTACGCATTTGCGTTGCTTTTAAGCTTTCGAATACACATTTTTGCCGTAACAACGTAAGAATTGTGGAAACTATTGTTGTAAATTGGTATGCAGCGCAATTTACGCTACTGAGTGGAAGCAGTACGAAATTTGCGCTGTGCTAGGCATTTGGAACAGCTGTTAAGCGAATATAACAAAGCATAACGGAAATATCATTGCGTTGCGTTGGTTTGGAATAAGGCCATTAGTCTCACAAAGCATAAAAAAAAATTTGACAAGGATTGGATAATTTTTAGCCGTGCCCCAAGCACCTTTTTGTTTTTATTATGAGAAATAAGGCAAAAAAATATATATTTTTTTATTTTATTTGCATTTATTTGAAAAGTAAGAATAAACTGAAATATTTTTATTAATTACATACTCATAGTAACATTAATATTATTTTAATTTAATAGTGAAGTCTTTTTAAAAGTGGGATAATTCATGTTATATTCTTTAACCACTTGAAAAAGGAATTGTTTCTCCTCTTCATTGTGGGTTAATTTATTATTATAATCTGTAATGAATTTGGCGCCTCTTTCAGCTGCATCATTTACTACAGATAAGTTTTTACAAATTTGTGATCCCTGAGCGTAGTCAAATCTTTCATTCCAATCCGACGGATCGACTTGCAAAAATTCTTTTGAAATTTCTAAGCGATCAAAGAACGCGTGTGTATTGGAATTTACAAAATCGCTTAAATCTTTTTGCGCAAATGTGTCGATATTTGTTGGATTAGTTATTATTCGCTTGCATTTTTCTGTATTTGCTTTAACATTAATTGCCTGAACCATTTTTTTTTTAATTGCAACACTTACATTAGGATCGAAGAATGAAAGACCGACTGCTTCTTCCGACAAATACCACAAATGATTGCTTATTTTTTGTAGCAAAGCAAGAGCTATATCCCTTTCAGGATAAGCTATAATATTTTTAATTAAATTTAGGTCTTGATTTGGTGCTTCAATTGCTTTAGTGCATCCAAACCAGGCTTTTACATAAATACGAACTATAAACGGACAGACACTACGTATACCGTTTAGCTCTTGTTTGGTCATATTGAATTCATTACGAAACAAATACATTTTAAGTGCATAAATAGATTTTGACATCCATCGAGCATGAGAAGTTGCACCAGGTATACGAAAGGTGTTAAAATTCGGCACCGTACCACCAAGAAAACTGACAACTAATTGTAATAATTCTTTGTAGTCGCGTCTGCTATGAGCTTGTTTTAAGTTATCTAGGCACTAATTTAAAATTGTTCCACGTTCTTCAGCTGTCAATACTGTAATAATGTGTTCATCTTCTAAACAACTCTTATAATTTAATTTGTCAATATTATTCCAGTATTTGCTAAAGCGATTAAAAATTAGCACTTCTGGACCGGCTGTAGTAGCCACTCTAATTTCAAACACTTTACGGATCAACAACTCGTAAATATGGTGTCTGCAGGGAAAATATAATAAATCGCGACCTAGTTTTCCTTCAAGCAGAGCAGCAGCACCGTTTTGTGCTCCTGTATTATGAGCAGTTGTGTCGATGTTGGCGGGGGCACGGCTAAAAATTGTCCAATCAAGCTCAAATTTTTTTTGTGTATTTTTAGGATCAAATAAAATGGTTTTAGCGCTTGCCGTCATTCGAATTCGAAAAAAAAGAAATAAGGACCGGTCTAATGTCTACAGTAGCTAATTTTTAATTTTAGTTATGGTAGTATTAACAAAACTTTGCCTTTTTCGTTCTTTATCGGTTTCCTGTTAATTTTCCTAGTGGTCCTTTTTATTTTTTTTTCTATACACAAATTATTAATGCTTCAGCACCACTTTAAAATTCCTTCAACTGCTGCGGTTTAGAGTTCGATCAGCAATCATATATTCAAAAAGGGTCATCGAAAGGGAATTTTCGGTAATTTTGACTCAAATTTATTTTTTTTCTTCGTTATTTCTAAATCTATCTCCCTTGATCCCATAAATAGCTCTAATAGCCCCCTCACCCTTATTACAGCTTAATCTCATGTTTGGTGTGAGTGGAGCAATCGCCATACCGACCCTCTTACTATTATGGTTCGTGCACCCACTTACTTTGCTACAACTTCAGCAGTCGAGACCTTCGCATCTGTTCGATTTGCGAACAGTCACATTTTCACCACGTGAACATTTGCTAATATTTGTTTCTGGCAATGATAGGTCAAGCCACCAGTGAAGGCCAAAAACTAAACATTTCTTGACAGACATTTTTTTACTAATTATATTTCTTTCCTTTCTTTTCAGTCGCCCTAGGCGACCGCAACACCCAGATCCTTCGACAAGAAGGGCCACGGACAATGGTGCCACATGCAAGGCGGTGCTGAAATTGTGGACTTTTATTGTGGGGATACGGCAGGAGTGTCGAAGTTGGATCTCTTTTACCTAAATTACCAGAGGCACTAAAATACCGAACTTGTGAACTTTTCCCATGTCAGACAGGAGTGCCGAATTAGATGGGGAGCTGAAATAAAAATATGTTGATTATTGTTCTTACTTTTATTTTGGTATTTTTCAATCTTCTCCTTGGGGGTTTTAATTGATTGTTTACAACTGATTGATAACTAACTGTTTGAATCCAAAAGATGGTCTTGTCAAAAATTAAGACAAAAGTTAAATCCATTATTGGTCTTCCTCTGTGCAGTGGTCCAGGCGTAGTTGAGCAAAGACTTCAATATTTGGAGGATACTATAGATAGAGCTAAGGAGACGGTAACACAGGGTGATTGTGGAAGGGCGGTGCAGCATGCACTTACCTTCAATACGAGTGTACTCGACTTGGAAGATATGAATGTTGGAACTTGAATATATTTTCTTGGATTTTTAATTATTATTTACATTTACATGTACTATTCTTAATATATATATATACTACATAATAAATAAATAATGTTACTTTCGGATTAAATGAGATATCTTATTATTTGGCTCAAATCTGTAAACTTTCAAAATATTTCTGATGGTCAGATAGCCGTTTTTCATTCTGAATAAAATATTTTCTACGTATTCAAAATTTTCTGAAGTGCAAATGGACTTTTCTGAATTGCAAATGGAATTTTCTGAAGTACAAATTAAATTTTCTGAAGTGCAAATGGAATTTTCTGAAGTACAAATTAAATTTTCTGAAGTGCAAATGGAATTTTCTGAAGTATAAATGCAATTTTCTGAACTGCAAATGGAATTTTCTGAAGTATAAATGGAATTTTCTGAATTGCAAATGGAAATTCTGAAATATAAATGGAATTTTCTGAAGTGCAAATGGAAATTCTAAAATATAAATGGAATTTTCTGAAGTGCAAATGGAGATTCTGAAGTATAAATGGAATTTTCTGAAGTGCAAATGGAGATTCTGAAATATAAATGGAATTTTCTGAAATCTAAATGGAAATTTCCGAAGTACATGTGAAAAAGGTGTAGTAATAATAATATTAATAATTTTATTTATTTATGGTTTAACATTTCATTTACGTGTCATTACAATGCATATATACATACATACATACATATGTATATATTTAATCTTGCGAAGTATATGGCTTTTCTGCAGGAGGTTGTACTTTTAATTTGTTTGTCTTTCGAAGGCTTAAATGATATATTGAAATAAACATAAATTCAAATAATAGACTTGAATTATAAATTCAAGTAAATCACTTTGATTTTCTGTTTTCGCTCTCGTTTATTTTCCAACGTTTCACCTCTATCGGCAGCTGGTTCAGAACTGATGGTATAGTATTTCATGTCGTCTTCTTAGTTTGTTGTTAAACGTCGGTATTTGTAGTAGCTCTTACGCTTGTGTCCTTATGGGATACAATTGTGGTATATTGCAATTTGAAAATGGGTGTCTTCATAATATTCGAGTGCTACCATCATTTTATAAATTCCTTTTACATCTAAGACTTTTAAGCTGTCATTTATTTGTTATGGGCATTTTTTGGGATTGTGTGTTGTATTTTAATTACTTTGTTTATATAATCTTCCGATGCATTTCTTCAGGCGAGTATTTCGTATTCCGTACCTCATGTAGCATAATTCCTAAATTATTCCTAGTCGTTTATAGTTTTTGTAAAATATGAAATATTCACTAGGTGCAGTGAGAACTTCACTTTCCTTATTACTTTATTGCACAAATAACACTCTAGTTTGGGAGAACTTTATGTGCCACACAGCCTACAAAATATCGCAGTGATGGAAAATTGGAATCCATAACTATGTACATTGTTTTTAAACGATTGGTCTAAAATACAGGTTTCTTGTGGAAACCTATCTTCAGTTAACATATCATGGGATTCGCTAAGTTCACATAGAGAATCGCTGGTATGTTCCTCAGGAAATGGGTTATCAAAGGTGTTAGGAATATTCTCTTCACAGTTTCCTAGAGATGAGGATTGAACCAGTTTCCAAGATATTAATTTTCCAATAATACCGTTTACTTCTGTGGCTGATGGAAATCTGTTATTTCCACCTTACCGGTCTTGGTTAAGCGGTTTAGTTAGTTGGACGGCTCATTTAAGTTTCATTTTCTCGAATTGATTCGGTTTCAATATGTTGTTTCCGTTCTTCGTTTAGGGCAGAGCTTAGTTGTAGCACCTTGTTCACGTATTAAAAATTTTTTTTAATAATTAATGGTTCTTCGGTATGGTTCGCATCGACTAGACGTGTGCATTTTAACGTCCGCCAACTTATATATATTTAAAAAAAAAACAACAAAAATCGACACCAGCTGAGTCAATGCGCTGCGTAATTTCGGAGAGTAAAGAAATCTCAAAACCTGTTTTAACGGTAAATGTTCTTTATCGCCTTGAAAAGATTAGTAATAGTCTCTTCTTAAAGATCAGTGATCAGCTATCTCTAATGAGAGCTGAATTCAGCACAAAATAGTTGAATTAGAAAAGAGTTGGGGGCACAAGTTTGAGTTTGTTATTAAAGACTTAAAAAGCTATAACGAGAGTGCGAAGAGACTAAGTGCTAAACTGAAATTGCTGAGTGCTAAATAAGAGGTTCAGAAGTCTCTCTCCAGTCGATGTATGACTGTCAGCTCAGCCTTGCTCCCATGATGTTCTTGCTCCTGTTGAGGAAGTTTTCAATGGTGTATTCGCATGGGGAGCAGCTGGCTGATGTCTTCAATACTCTTCGCTCTGCTATCGGTTGTCAATCCATTTTGCCAACAAATATTTTTCGAACTTAAAGAGACAAGCTATCGCCGATTGTTATTAGATTCAAAAATTCAGTCGAAAGAGCAAATGTGTTAACATCGTTGCAAATTTTCGCAAGCTAAATAAAAGAGAGCTTACACTACGTGATGCTGGATTTGATGCAGATGGAAGCCTTTTCTTGAAGAGAGTTTGACAAGAGCTAACCGAAGCAACCTTAAATGCTTAGAGGATCTTAAATTTATTGGCGTGACTGCGAACACTTCGGCTGCAGATTAAAGACATTTAATTCTTATAATTCTTTATCTGTTATAGAAACTTTAACTTTATTATAAAATTCTCTCTATCTGATCTATCTGTCTTCTTATCTACTACCATCTCTTATTATTCACTTCTATTCCTTGACTAGGTTTCGTTAGAACTTTTTCTTCCTAGAGATTTCTTTGAGCGTATGAAGTCTATTGACCTTCCCCTACGACTTCTTTTTGCCTTGAATTTTAATTATGATGGCTGCGATAGTGGAGTCCATAGGACCCTTATTCGTATATATTAGTGATTTCAATATTAACCTACTGTGTGATAGCCATACTAGAAATGGGTTCTGTTCTGTTAGAAATGGGTAACCGTGCCTACTCGTGCCTGTAATAACGCTAGTCCTAACCTACTTGACTATTTTATTGTATCAGAGCCTAGTTTTACTGTTTGATCAGATTAACTTTGTTTCGGACCATTGCCTGATTTTTGTTCCTTTACATTAAGTGCATTTAACCGGACCAGCAATGAGGAGTCAAGTTTTGTCTATACGGATTTTAAGTCAATCAATTATCCGGCCTTGTACAATGACCTGCGTTTTACTGATAGTGTCTTAGTGGCCATAAAAAAAAGGAATAAACTACATTCTAAATGGAAAAAAGTAGGGCAGCTGAGGCCCCTAGGAAAAGTAGGAAGCATATAGAAGTGCAACAATACAGCAACCTTGTTATTAAGAAATGAAACCCTACACCTAAAAGTTTTGAAAAATTATGTTATTATTAATTATATTAATTAATTATTAAAATTTATTTATTTAAACTTTTAATTTATTTCGATTTCTCATTGCAGAACAGTAACATTATAGAGTGAAATACAAACTGAAAGTAGAGGAAATATGTGGTTATAAGGAAAGCTACCTTATAATCACATTTAATCACAGATGTATATGGGTATAAATACAGTGGCATAGCTAGGGGCGGCGGTGTCAGTCCGCCCGGGGCGGCACAATTTTGGGGGCGGCAGTTTTGGAAATCAAGTATTGACTTATTGAATTTTAGGAATTTTTGGGGCTGCAAGTTGATTAAATGTCCCGGGCTCCCTCAGTCTTAGCTACGCCTTTGTATAAATAGTAGGCGTGGTCGTTACCTGTTTTCAAAACCAAATTAACTAGCTTAGTTGTTTTATTATTGTGTTCAAATTTAAACTTTATGTACGTGGTAATAAACTTGTTTTCATGAGCTATACTGTATAAGTAGTGTAAAAGTGGGCGGACCGCGCTCAGTTTTAGTGTTATAATGTTTTATTGGAAAATAAGTTGTTATATAAAGTTTTATTCAGGAAGTTTATATATTTAACAATATAACCATTGAAGACCTCCTTTTGCCCTTGTAAACTAAAAGTGGGCGGATCACGCCCATATTTGGCATATAACCGATAATGCTACTGTTGTGGTGTCCTCGGGTTGGTCTTCTGGTATTTGAGTTATCCTTTGGACAACAAGTAAAACTCCTCGTGTTTACGCAAAACGCCGCTCGCCTCACATCGCCTACTCTGACCTGTGCTTGTCAGCGAACTCTCACCCCGCTGACAAGTCGCTGCTGCGGAGAGGCGACCTGAAAGCTCATCTGCGAGCTTCTCCCCACGGGGTCGTGGGTTGGCGAGCAAACCACCGACACTTCGTTCGGCCCTTACGACTTAAACCACCGAACAAGAAGGACGTATCCAGCCGACGCAGCTCACAACACACAAGCGATATACAACACAACACAACACCTAAAACTAATAGTTTAGTTTAAAAATCTTTACAATTAGACACTTGTACCCAATAAAATACAACCAAAGTGAAACCAATAAAACAATCAACCGCTTTGAACAAAACACTGCCTTATGAGTAAAACATTGGTCCTTCGAGCCGGATAGCGCTCCAGCCTACTCATCAAAGTAAAGGTATTGATTTGGGATTCAATTATATTTGATATTGTGTATACGTCTAAAGAAGTGAAGATTTTCCGTGTGACCCAACTGTATATTATATATAACATATATATATATAATATACGTCATATACACGCAGGACTGTACACCCGAAATTTTTGATTTCGGTGTAACGGTACCCCCATCAAGCAAATCCATCACGTGGATTACCATATTTTTGGCTCATATACAAAGCATTTGTGCACCACCAAACCGGTTTGTGCAGCCGCACTTTCAAAGACATTCGAAACACGTCGTTGCTTTGTGTGTTGTTCGTTCTCGCTGCCGCGCTCTTGCGAAAAATTAAAAACTGTGCTTGCGTGCTCCAACTCCATTGCGCAGCCACGCTCTAAGCAAACAAACGTAGGTTTGTGGTTTTTTTTCCTCTCCCTCTGCGTCACGCTCTTTCGATCGCCAGAAAAAACTATGCTATGTGCTCCAACTCATTTGTGCAGCTAGGACCATAAGCACATAAAATCGTCGGTTTTTGTGGTTTTTCGCGCCATTTGCAAAACAACAGTGCATGGGTGCTCCAATTTGTACAACCATTCTAAGCATACAAACTAAAAACTACCTCCTTTTGCTGTATAACTTTGTTTTGTGTTTACTTCGATCATCGATTCATACGCTCATTCTTTAAGCGCTCTCATCGGAGAGCCTGTATGAAGTCTGTGCAAACCCCACAGAGAGCTCTCATCCTGTACGTGCTCACATCTCTTGTCGCACAGTGGACAAGAAACAGAAGTTTTATGTTAAATATGAAAAATAAATAAAACTAAGACTTTTTCTCATTCTATGCAATAAAGAGTTTAGGTTTAGCCGCTTTTTTACAACTAATTATGTCCGCCCTCGATACTTTCATACGTCTCGGCGACGCTCTCGTCGTGTTGGAAGTCGATTTTCAGGCAACGCCCGCTCGGGAACACACAATTCGTACACTCGACATCCAAAGAGACGAACTCAAATCTCAATGGATGTTGATCAAATGCACATTCGACAGCATCATGTCCAAGATGAAATCAACCAGCGAAGAGGCAAGCACATTGGAAACCCTGAAGGAGAAACGTCGCCATTGTTACGCCGTCTATCTACGATGCTCCGACGCAATCATCACAATGAGAGAGGCTCTGGCAACACCATCTGCATTCCCAGAAGCTTCATTATCTCAGACTGTGGTGCCGCCCTTTGGCTATAATATTAGCTTGCCCCCTTGCGACACCGACGTGTTTCGAGGCGATTACCTAACGTGGCCCTCTTTCCGTGATATGTTCACGGCCCTGTATATCCAGAACACACGGATCTCGCAGGTGGAAAAACTATTCTACCTCTGCCATAGAACAGAAGGAGAAGCGAAGGAGATCGTCCAAGCATCTCATCTGACAAATAAGGGTTTCGTCCAGGCGTGGCAAAATCTTTCGGATAGGTACGAAAACAAACGCGTTCTCGTTAACACACTTTTAAAAAGCCTACTTAGTCTTGGCACGATAACAACGGAAACCGGAAGCGAAATAAAAAGCCTACAGCGCGAAATGAATAATATTCTCGCCGCTTTGGCGCTCCAAGGTATCGACACCTCCCAATGGGACGCCATCATTTTTTTTTTGTGTTCTAGTCGTCTTCCAGACGCCACACTATTGCTGTGGGAACAGTCCATTCAAAATAAATTTGAAATTCCCAATTGGACAAATTTAGATGCATTTCTAACCCATCGTTTTCAAACACTCGAAACGGTGCAAGACATAAAAGGCACATCTACGACGAAAGTTATGCAGTCATCACCCCCTCTGCAACCTGTAACAACTTCAAAGCGCGTCAACGCATTCCAGTTGAATGTAGCCCTTTCTAATTGTCCTCTATGATCACGTCGTCACAATTTCAGATTATGTCCTAAATTTTCGAAACTGACATCTCTCAAGCGACTAACAGTCGTAAGAAAACATCATTTGTGCATTAATTGCCTGGCAAAGTCACACTCCGTGCATGACTGCCCCAGCACTTTCAACTGCACTGTATGCAGCGCAAGGCATCATACGCTTCTGCATCGCGACGAGGTTCAGAGTCAATCTTCTTCAAATTCTGGATCACGCTCGCCAGTTACATACACCAGTCAAGAGTGGAGGTACGAAAATGCACCTGACGTCCAAGCTTCTGCCCCACCTAGCTCTCCAACGAGAGCCGCTGCGATTTCGTCGCCAAAGCACCCCCATCGCTCCGCGAACTTTGAGTCCTCTCCGAGGCCCTCAACACTTGATTCCTCTCCGAGGTTATCAACATTTGAATCCTCTTCGAGGAACGCAGCATTTGATCCCTCTCCGAGGCCTTCAACATCAGCTCAACAAAATCTACAGATAGATATACAGTCCATTCAGCTTAATCAGTCGGAAACTCATCAGGTATGCTTCGCTGCCGAGCCAAAACAGGTACTGTTGGGTACTGCTATGGTCACCGTATGTCACGACGATAATTTCTACACCGCTCGTGCTCTGATCGATCCAGGATCAGAGGTCTCGTTCATCTCTGAACGCACGCAAAAGGTGTTAAAACTACCGACGCAGCCTGTAAGTGCATTGATTTCCGGCCTGAACGAAACGCTATCTGCGAAAGTATCAGAGTCATGTGACTTTTTTCTTAAATCGCCTCACGATCCGAACTTCCAAATTCAGGTAACAGCCCTAGTGCTGTCTCAAATAACTGGAAAGTTACCTGCTCATTCGTTAGATAGTGCGTTGCTCCGCAGCCTTCCTAAAAACATCGAGCTCGCAGACGTGAATATCGCCAAGAGTCAGCAGATTGATGTCCTCATTGGAGCTGACCTCTATTCTGCAAACCTGCTTGACGGTATCCGCCGTGGAGTTCTGGGTTCGCTAATAGCACAAAAAACTGTGTTTGGGTGGATCATCAGCGGACCAGTTTCAACGCTAGCCTCCGATAGTCCCTATCAAAATGTGGCTTTCTTTAACAAAGTCACTATCGAACAAAAATTCGACCATTTTTGGGAGGGAGAGGAACTTCCCAAAACTCGCTTGCTATCCCCCCAGGAAAGTTTTGCGAAGGAAGTGTGTGTCGTTTTTCTCACATTACTAGTCATCAACGAAACTCGCCACATACCACGTTGCACGTCTCAAAGACAAAGACTCAGGACACCAGATGTCGTCTTAAGCTCATCTGTCAGAAGCCATATGCGCCGGTGGAAACCAGCCGAAAATCGCGTTTGAAAAGTCGTTGGCATCCGCACAACCAATTTACACATGAGGACAAGACGCTGCGTCTTGGAGGGCGGACGTCCTCATGCCCTAGTGTGCCGTATGAAGCCCCAGCTGAGCCCAAAAATTTTGACAAGCCGCTCTCCTTATTCAATCGATGGAGACGAGTCCAAGTCCTAGCCCAGCATTTCTGCCACCAGTGGAAATCTAAGCATTTTCGAGCTCATCGCGCCAAGTGGAAAATGTCACAACTTGACCTCCAACTCAACGATCTTGTGGCCATTAATGAAGAATACATTCCATACACTTCTTGGTGGTTTGGCCACATCGATAAAACATACAAAGGAAAAGACCAACGAGTTCGTGCCGCTAACGTTCGAACAAAGAAAAGCCGTGTTACACGCCCTGTCACCAAACTAGTATCCTTGACAAGTTTATATCGAACGATCACTAATATTTTCTTTCTCCACAGAAAAATGATGAGGTTAATTCTTCCAGAGTACGCATGTTTCCAGCCAGGCCACATGCTGGCGCCGCCAGCCGTCATTCGAACAAATTCGCCTCCACAGCGTACAGCGCCACAACTACCGCTGATCCTACAGGATCTCCAAGAAGTTAAGCATCGGAAAGTCAACGTGTCCAGGGACCTAACATCAGATGAAGCATTACCGCCAATGCCACGACACTTCCGGCTGAATAGTAGCAAATTGCAATCATCGCTAATATTCGCCACGCCTATGTGTCAGGCTGGGAAGGCACGACTTTGCCCCATTGATGCTAGGAGCCATCCCAAGTTGAACTGCTATCCACGCCGCTCTCTATGGCTGACGCTACGTGTTTTCGACATCACGCAGCTCCCGGCTGCAGCTTCTCCACGAGAAGCCTCTTCAACAAGGGCTTCCAGCCCACGACGATTGCTCATCAGCGTCATCAACCACTTCGCTCACCATCACCGACGTGGCACGAGCTCGTGGCTCGCTTGCCGCCACCAGCTGCGCTTTCAGGTAAAAACGATCTGCAATTGGCCACAGCATTGCAGTGCATCGCAATATCACCAACATACAAGAACGAAACTATGACTTCCAGTTGTGGTACAGTGGTCAAATCACCCAAGCTTCGGCGTGAATTACTACCACCAATGCTATGCGGCCATGGCATATCACGCTCGTCGGCTGCAGCTCTTCCTCGAAAGACTCCAGCACTAACAAGCTCGACTCGACGCTTGCCGTCGCCCACAGCAGCTCAAAGTCGCTGGCCGTCGCCCAAACCAACATCACGCGACGGTTTTCCTCGCACCGCAACGTCGGTCACCTACGTCGGCGATCTGCTGCTATTGTTTGGCACGGTGAAATTGCTGCCACAGCACTCACCGCTGTCTCTAATGTAGAGGAGCACAACACACTATCCTCTACCGCCACTAGACAACTACGTTTCGTGCCGTATCCCGACGTCCTCGTTTGCTCAGCTCCCGGGTTCCGTTGATTAAGTTTTGCAGACCTGCAAGGCGGGCGGAATGTTTACGCCAAACGCCGCTCGCCTCACATCGCCTACTCTGACCTGTGCTTGTCAGCGAACTCTCACTCCGCTGACATGTCGCTGCTGCGGAGAGGCGACCTGAAAGCTCATCTGCAAACCACCGACACTTCGTTCGGCCCTACGACTTAAACCACCGAACAAGAAGGACGTGTAATAGTTTAGTTTAAACATCTTTACAATTAGACACTTGTACCCAATAAAATACAACCAAAGTGAAACCAATAAAACAATCAACCGCTTTGAACAAAACACTGCCTTATGAGTAAAACACCTCGCGTTAGGCTTCTTATTACTTTATTTATTTTATATAACTTTACTTTATATTACTTTATATTTCAACAACAAAATAGCAAAACCAAATACGCAAGTGTAACCTTTAGTGAAGGAATAACTGATTATAGAATTGTCTGACAAAAAAGTTGTTAAATAAAAATAATATTGCAGTCAGTAGTTAAAAACTCTAAAAAATATTTATATACATATAATAAATATATCAGGACATCAAATAAAACTTCGTGAATTGATAAAACTTAACCTCTTCACCATGAAGGATCCACCTGACCGGTCAAAACCGGTTAATTGTAACCAAAACTTCTTTTCACTGGACAATCAAAAGTTCCTTAAATCATCATTTCATGGTCCAAAATTTTTAATAATGTCAAGAAGAAACAGTGTAGAAAATCTTGCAAATGTTTCTCCATTTTTGATTAAAAAAGTGATAGATAACACATGCTGTGGTGAAATAGAATTATGTAAAAAACTGAGAAACGGTACAATCCTATTAAAAACAAAAACAAATACCCAAGCCTCGAAACTGATCCAACTCTCATCTCTCTCTCCGGCAATTCTTGTGGAAGTAACGGAACACAATTATTTAAATTCTACCAAAGGAGTATTTTACTCAAATGCTTTAAGAGACATGGATGAAAAAGAAATTCTTGAAGAACTGAGACCACAGAATGTGAGTGAAATCAAAAAAATATTGAAGAAAGTGGATAATGCACTAAAGGAAACCGGTTTAATCATCGCCACTTTTGCATCTCTCTCTCTTCCTTCAGAGGTTAACATTGGATATGAGAAAATTTCTCTTCGTCCCTACATTCCTCTCCCCCTCAGATGTAGAAATTGTCAACGCTTCGGACACATTGATAAGGTATGCAACAATAGCAAAATTTGCGTGAATTGCTCAAACTGCTCTCATGTGAATGAAGAACTAAATGAAAAGTGTGAAGCTCCCAGCAATTGCATCAATTGCATACAAAATAACATTCTACTTTGCAATCATAAAACCACCGACAAAATATGTCCAGTTTTTATCAAAGAAAAAGAAATCCAAACCATTATAACTCTGGAAAAAATAGATAGGAAAAAAGCCATTAAGAAATATGGTGAACGTCATCTAGACTCAAGTATATCATATGCAGGAATAGTAAAGGAACATTCTTCAGTAAACAACAGGAATGTTGCAGTTACACTAATTGATTCAAATACTCTCAACAATTCCATGGAACCTAAAAAAGTTCAACAATCTAACATTCCTCGTGCTATCATAGACTACGCAGATTTGGATTCCATGCAAATCGAAGCAGACTCTCCTCCAATGAAACCAAATACCGGTAATCTAGACAGGGAGTATTTGATGTCGGACATAGAACTCAATTCCAGTGTTTCCCAATCTGAATCTCCAACACCATCAAAAAAAAAGTCAATATCAATTCTTCCGAGAAACACTTCCAATAAGTTAAAAAAAAAATTGAAATCTAAGTCAAATAAGTCAAGTTTAGCATCTATAACTAAAATTTAATTTCAAACTATCAAAAACAGTTAATTAAGTTATTTTCTTTTCCTTATGTTAATTGAATCTACATATATTTTATTTTTTGTATATCATATGTTCCTTGAAATGCTTTTGTATTTTTTAAGTGATAATTATTTCTATTCTATTAATAACGTTTACAAGCTCAGGAAAAGCAATTTTATGTACAGCAATGGCCCTTAGAATATTGCAATGGAATCTAAATGGTTACCTTAACAATTATAACGAACTATTAATTCTTATTAAAAGAAACAATTTGAAAATAATATCACTTCAGGAAACGCACATTCACTCTATCCACAACATACCCATTCCAATAAATTTCTCCCTTTATGCTAACAACTCGTCAACCACAAGATTTGGAGGAGTTGCTCTATTAATTCATAAATCCATACAACACGAAACTATAGATATAAGCAATAATTTTGACTCCTCTGCTGCTTTGATTTACTCGAAAATCAAATTTGTAATAGTATCCTCCTACATCTGTCCCAAAACAAACTTCAATCGCAACAATTTAGACAATATTCTTAACCACCATAACCACCCAACCCTCATTACAGGAGATTTTAATAGCTGGCACAAAGATTGGGGCTCTTCTCGCAATAACCAAAGAGGCTCAATTCTATCTAATTCATAATTCAGTCTCGCTTAGTTCTTCTGAACGATGGTTCCCCTACCCATTTTAGTAAACAGAACTCCTTTACCAATATTGACCTAACATTATGTTCTCCTAATTTGAGTGTCCACGCGGAGTGGAAAATAAAAAAAAATCTTTGTGGAAGTGATCACTTTCCTATAATTATTTCCTTATTTATGACTCAAACTCACCCCATTCAATCCTATAAACCAAAATTTTTATGCCAACAAGCCAATTGGGATCTCTTTGGAAAAGTGTGCTTGGAATCAGATTCCAAAGTTAAAATTAGCTCCAATGTAAACAAAGAAGCGGCTAATTTACGTAAACTAATAACTCAAGCAGCGAACAATTCAATTCCTCAAACCCTTCCAAATCGTAGTTCATATTCGGTTCCTTGGTGGAACTCTTACTTACAAATCCTTAAAAAACAGAAAAACAAGCTCTGGCTAACGTATAAAAGAAATATATCCATGTTTAATTTAATAAACTTCAAAAGAGCAAATGCGTTATTTAAACGAGAAATTAAACAAAGCAAAAGAAAATCAGTCTATCAGTCTAGTCTGGTCAAATATAAGAAGGTTTTCAGGATACAAAACTCCACACAATATCCATGGTATTTTAGATAACAATTCCACATACAACTTAATAACAAATCCAAAGGAAATAGCCAATGAGTTTAACAAACTATGGTCCGAAAAATCAACTGATCTTGAATTTTCACCAAATTTTCGCGACAAAAAGGCTGCCTCTCTCAATCAGTCTATTGCTTATAATCCTAGCCCCGATGCTCTTATAATAGATGCTTATTTCACTGATTTCGATTTAGAGTTAGCCTTAACTAAACTCAAAGGGAAAACTCCCGGTTTGGATAGGTTATCTTATCCAATGATTAAAAATTTACCCGCAAGAACTAAACACAGATTAGTTAAGTTATATAATGAGATTTTCAAAAATCATATTCCTCAGCAATTCAAAGTCAGTACAATAATTCCCATTCTTAAACCTAATTCAAATAAAACTCTTCCTAAATCTTACAGACCGATTTCTTTGAATTCGTGTTTGGCTAAAGTGATAGACAAAATGATTTCTAACAGACTCTGGTGGTTTATTTCGAAGAACAATTTGCTAGACTCAAGACAAATAGGCTTTAAGAAAGGTAAATCTACACTCGATTGTCTTCTCAACATAGAGCACCAAATAGCTAACAGTTTGTCTCATAGTAAACATTTAACCATAATTTCGTTAGACTTTGAAAAGGCATACGAAAAAATCGGCATTCATTCTATTATTGACCAACTTTCCGAATGGAAAGTTGGACCGAATATATGTAAATACGTAATTAATTTTTTAAATAACAGAAAAATCATTACTAAGATTGGCTCTGTCATCTCGGACGTACTTCCCATCCATAACGGCATACCCCAAGGTTCGCCCCTTTCGGTTATTCTATTTCTAATATCTTACAACAGGGTTTGTAAGATAATTTCCCGTCACAAAGAGATCGACTTTACAGCATACGCAGACGACTTCAACCTTATAATGACTGGTGTGACTACTCAGGTGCTAAGCTTTCTCCTACGAAATGTAAATATTTGCACGTATGTCGAAAGAGAGTTTGTAGCTGCCGTATTATATCGGATAGTATTAGCATTACAGAAACAAAAGACCTAAAAATTTTAGGACTGATTTTCAATAAAAGATTTTCCTGGGACTCACATATCACTCATTTGAAGTCCTCTCTAATGAACCCCCTTAACGTCATAAAATGCCTTTCCAGTCCTAAATTCAACTGTAACACTATATCTTTAATATATGTCACAAAATCAATCATACTCTCAAAAATCAATTATGGGTTGTGTATTTATGGTCATACTTCAAGTACGATTTTAAATAAGTTAAAAACAATAATTAACTCCGCTTTAAGAAATTCTTTAGGTGCTTTTCGTTCTACCCCAATCTCCAATCTATTATACGAAGCAAAAGTACTGACTCTAGAAGTTCAAAGAGACTACCTTACATCCAGACTGTTCAAAATGTTAATACAATGTCACAATTCTCCTTTATATAATGTAGTCAAGAAACTCTCCAGAAATAAGAAACATCCAAAAATTCCTTCCACATTATCTAGAGCTATACTTAACTGTAGTAATCTTAATCTACCTTTCCAACCCACAAGTATAACTAACATATATATTCCGCCTTGGGAATGCAGCTCCATTGCGAAATCCTGCAACTTAACCCTACACAAATACTGTAAAGCTGACACAGCAGCAGTAATCTTCCAAGCTTTATATTCCAGTATCAAGGACTCACTAAAAAATCACAAATTTATTTTTACTGACGGTTCAAAATTAAATGACATTACTGGCTATAGCATTACTACTGAAGATAAGGTTATAAAGACTGCTATCCTTCCTCAATACAGCTCCGTATTTTCGGCAGAGATTATTGCGATATACGATAGTGTTAAGTACTGCAAGAATAATGGAGGTAGTTATGCAATATTTACTGACTCCTTATCCTCGCTCCAAGCCATTGTTAATATATCCAATGAAAACGTTTACGCCTCTCAAATTCGAAATATTTTGATCGCAAATTATCCTAGGATATGTCTAATATGGATTCCAAGTCATTCGAATATAAGAGGTAATGAATTAGCGGATCAGTGGGCCAAATATACAACATTTGCTCCTTTAGTAATGTCTTCTAATATAAATTTAAAAGATATCAATAACTATTTAAAATCCCATTATTACAATAAGACACTCTCCGACTATTCCTCAACGTCATTGTGGTATAAATCCATTAATCCAAAGAGAACTTCTATAGTAGATTACCGAACGCATTCGGTAAATAGAGTAGACACTATGAAATTTCTTCGCCTCCGGTTAGGTCATTCATATTTAACACACGGTCATCTGATGCATAAGGATTCCCCTCCCCCTCCTTGTACTTGTCCTGTGCTTCCTACGAATCTCATCAAGCATATATTCTACAACTGTCCAAAATTCGCTCAGGCTAAAACCCTAATCTTCAACGATTCCGATGCCCTCTCAATACTTTCAGATCCAACTGATTACAACATATCTCTTATTGCAAAATTTTTGAAATTTTCCAAATTATACTCTTTTATCTAATTTTCCATAATTTAAATCTTAAAATAAACTAAAACGAAACTCAAAATAAGGTAATTTAAGTTTCCACTCCTGTAAGCTGAAGGCCTTTGCTGCTATTGCTTATTCAATATATATTAGCTTTTAATTTGTAATTAATTGTTAATATTTTAATAAATAAATAAAATACTTTATATTTAACACTTTTCCGTATCTAGTCTTAACACTAATTTTAATTACACTTATTAATATAAACTAACACGCGGCTTTATACGCGGTTTTTGAGACGACTTTTTCGTTCTGATATTTTTACAAGACTCCCGTTGGGATCTTTTCTTGTTTCCACGTTGGCTCGGTTGACGCACCCGTCGACCGAACCAAAGTGGCTCGGTCGATGTTCTGCCGATGTTGATATTTCGCAATTTTTGTATTTCGCAATATCAACATCGGCAGAATTAAATTATTCCCAGTTTAATTCTTCCGCGTTTGGATCTAGGTATTTTTTATTTTCTCAAGCCAAGCGTTCTGTGGTTTGGAAGCTTGCTACTGATCGCTAGCTTCCACAATCCATTCCATGCGAAGTACTCTGGTTGCTGACTTGGCTTGCCAAAGCTTGACTAAAGCTTCTGACTACCAAGCAAAGTGCTGTGGTTGCATTAATATGAACTTGGCCTTGACTCACTCTCGGAGTAGTATTATGCATACAACACTAATACTTGCCTTGAAGGTTCATATCGCCCGGAACAGGAAATTGCGATCGCGACATACAACACTACTCAATACCCAGGAATGAAATTTTGTTGTCATAACTCAAAAACGAACGCTGATATCACATTTTTAATAAAAAATAGGCGTGGTTGTAGACCGATTTTGCCCATTTTCAATACCAACCTGCACACCACAAGAAACAATACTTCTGCTACTAAATTTTATCACGATATCTTCACCGGTTCTCCTGTGATCGTGATTTCAACAGACAGACAGACAGACGGACGGACAGGGCTAAATCGACTCAGGAGGTCACGCTGATCAAGAATATATATACTTTTATAATACTATACCTATCGTCTCTATTTCTATGCGTTACACATTTCGTGACAAAGTGAATATACCCTTAACCTAAGGTGTAGGGTATAAAAAGAAATACTTTAGCTCAAAGTTTAATCAAAGTTTAAATCAAAGTTTTAGCTCAGTTTAGCTCAAAGTTTAATCACAACTTGAGCTCTAAGCAGCTATGGAAAAATATATAAAGATATAAAAGAAATATATAAAGAAAAAAATAAAAGAAGCTAAGCATTGTTGACAAAGTCGAGGAAGAATGTGATTTGGATCCGGATGTACTCAATGATATTTTTTTGACTAATAGCTATAGTCCCTAAAGTGGGATTCTTGATAGAACTGAATTATCTGAAATGTCAGTTATATCATCTTTGCGTTTTTCGTTTACATTTTTTTTTGTTAATGAAAGTGATGTAGCTAACAATGTATATAAAATAACCTCTAATGCGTTAGGGGTTGATGGATTATCTATTAGGTTTGTTAAGGTAGTGTTCCCTTATATTATAGCTCCCCTAACTCACATCATCAATCATTCCCTGACATGCTCGAGATCCTATTCCCTATTGCTAAATCCGCATCTGCGTCTCACAAAAATGACTTTAGACTTTCTGCTTTGGGAAAAATCCTTGAAATGATCATGTATTTACAAATATCTACTTATTTGAATTTGATCAAATTGTTATACACTGCAATCGGGCTTCCGAACTGGCACATTTCTGCGACCACCCTATTGAAAATTACTGATGATGTTAGAATATTTTATGACCAAGATGATCTGACACTACTTTGCATGATTGATATTTCTAAAGCGTTTGACTCTGTTGATCATACTCTGCTGTGTAAAAAGCTAGTAGTTATTTTTATTTTAGTAGCAGTGCAGTTAATTTGCTTTGGTGTTACCTCGGGAGAAGAATGCAGCGTGTGAAAATTGGAAGCAAACTATCCTCATAAGTCATCAAAGGAGTCCCTTAAGGGACAATTTTGGGTCCTCTATTGTTTTCATGTTTATTAACGACGTCTTCTCAGTTTGCAAACATACTTCGATACATGCTTACGCTGATGATATTCAGATCTATTTATCCACACCTATTAGTCTTGTTGAAGATTTGTGCTGTAGACTCAATTGTGATTTGCCCTTAACACTTGGACTGCTTCCAATTTGCTACGCATTAATCCTTCCAAATCAAAAGTACTTCCTGTTTTAAGAAGGAATTCATGTTTTGATGACATCACGGCTTTGGCACTACTCAGTTGGAGTTTTTACGCAAGGTAAGAAAATCTTGGATTCATACTCAACTCCAAATTTACATGTACGGACCATATTAATGCTACAGTTGGGAAAATTTATGTGATCTTAAGGTGCTTGCGTTCGTCTGCCAACTACACTCCTCTTGAGACCAGACGCAGACTCGTCAAACAGTTGATTATGCCTCATATAACGTTTCTGGGTATTGTGTACAGTCATCTCAATTCACAATTTTAGCATAACCTTCTTGTAGCATTTGACAATGCTGCTATGTATGTTTATGCAGTCCGCCGTTTCGAGCATATTTCCCTTGTGAGGAAAGGTATTCTAGGGTGTGGGTTAGCAGAATATAAAAATATCCAAAACATTATGTCTTTACATAAGCCAGTAGTGTCAGTAGTGGTTATATGGCGGTTCTGGAACAAAGGAAAACGTGGGTGCGCAAACTTTTGATAGTGACTGTACATTTTGTACTGTACATTTCGGCTTGTGTCTTTGCTAAAAGTATAGTTTTAGGGGCGTTTTAATGTGGTTTTCTCAAACTTTTGATAGTGATTATACATTTTTACTGTACATTTAGGATTGTGTCTTTGCTGAAAGTATAGTTTTAGGGGTTTTTTTTTGTTTTCTCAAACTTTTGTGAGTGCACATTTGCACTACACATTTAGGATTGTGTCTTTGCTAAAATATGGTTTTAGGGGTTTTTCTGGGTTAATTTTTCACCTTTTAGCCGATAGGTTTGTAACTATGCTATCGTCCACCAGATGGCCATCGTGAATAAGTGCTTTGGAATGTTCATTTAGGCTTCTGTCTGTGATATAGACTTAGGAATGCCGATCGTTTGCTATACCGAAGTAGATGGCGTTAGTGGGGAGTTTTTAGTGTAGCATACTTTTTTAGTCTTTTTTTCTAATTTCTCGGTGTTGGTTATGAAGGTGTAATTTTTTCTTTGGTGTGAATAAATAGGGAAGTGAAAAGCGTAGCATACTTTTTAGTCTTTTTATATGACGTGTGCTTCGTACATATATCGGTAAAGTGCTAAGCTATTGTAGAAGTCAGAAATTTTGCTGTGTGGTTGTTGTTGTTGTTATTTATTTTAGGGGATGATTCACTTCGGCACTTTGATCGCCAGCTGCAACAATCTGGCTCCGAAGTTCTGTGGAATTTCAATTAAACAAAGTCGTAAATTAAGGTTCGGTTGACATTTCAAGGGATAACCTTTTTTTATCAGCACTTGCACTATGAAGCGTGATTGTTTGGGTACACAGTAGTAATTTCGGTGCTTTGATCGCCCGCTGTGTGATAGTAGAAAGATCAAGTGTTATGTATGTAGGTATATTATTATGTAGGTATATTATTATAATTTATTATTATAATTTATAACATATATTTTATATTTGTATTTATTTATTTATTTATTTATTTATTTATTTATATATTTATTTATATTTATATATTTATTTATAATATTTTTTTCTTTTGACTTTTTTAATTTTAGACTCTAATATCCACACACACGCACACATGTTATTTATTTTAGGGGATGATTCACTTCGATACTTTGATCGTAGCAACCCAAATCAACCTTTTTTCAGCACTTGCACTATGTAGCGTGATTATGTTGGGATACACAGTAGTAATTTCGGTGCTTTGATCACCTGGTGTGTGATAGTAGGGAAACATGCACGTGTTTGCGGTTGACCTTTTAAGGGATAATCTACAGGCGGTCGGATGGAATAGTCGAAGCTGTTGTTGTAGGAGTTTTCCTTGCTGTGTTGTGATTGTTAATTCATAACAACGTCAATCAGCCTTTTTTGATTTTTAGTATTTTTATATGTTAGGTGTTTGGTATATCGGTAAAGTGCTATTGTAGAAGTAAGAAGTTTTTGCTATATGTTTGCTGTTGTTGTTATTTATTTTTCCTGGTTATTTTCTGGTATTTTTCTTTCCAAATTTTATGTCTGTATGTATATTATAATTTAAATTTTATATTTATATTGATTTATTTATTTTATATATTTATTTATTTATTTATAATTAGAATTATAATATATATTTTCGGTTGGATTTTTTTAATTTTAGAGTCTATTATCCACACATTCATAAACACAGAAGCTATACAGACAGACATACAGATAGTTATACAGACTAACAAACGGACAGACTGACAGAGGTAAAGGACAGACAGACATACACAAATATAGACCGAAAGGTTTTCGTTGTTTTCGTTGAAATTTGATCTTGTCGTTTTAGGAATTTGGCTTATGTTGTTGTTGTATACGATTTACTCTTGCTATGTTGTTATTGTTCTTTTTAGAAATATATGTAGTCGCGTGTCGCTGATACTCAATACTTGTATAGCTTGTTATAGGATAAGATTCGATGTCCGTTCGAATTTTTCAGGAATGGAGTGGCGAGTCGATAGAGTTAATATAACAAATTTAGGGATGTCTTTCTATGCACATGAAGTAATATTTTGGCGAAAATGTACAATGTTTATGTTGTCGCGTTGGGAATATGCTTAGAGTATGTTGTACTTGTTGAAATTTAATCTTGAGGACATTGGTGGAATATATTTTATTGCTTTTTTTTTTTATTACTAAATGAATTACAAACAAAGCCTGTTGAGATTGAAGTACCGACATGAGAGGCTTGAGTTGGTAAAGCTAGGATGCCATTCTTACTCTTATTTTCTTTTTTCTTCTTCTTTTCCTTGTTCTTTTTTATTACTATTATTATTAGTTCTAATTTTTTTCTTTTCTTCTTCGTATAGCCGAAACCATCAAAATAGTCATAACAAAATTTTGCTTAAAACATATGTTTGTCTAATACATATCTATATTATGAACAATATTTAGTCTAAATGTTAACAACTTCTTATTTCAATATTAAATGCTAGGGATTTATGTACCTTAAATAATTTCTCGTGTAAAGAATACTTTTGAACCAACAAAATAGCTGCTTGATTGAAGCTTGACTACAACTTTTTATGTTTTGGAATGGACAATAAGAATTTTCTTTGTACGATAAAATCTGGCTATTAGTTAGGAATATTATATACTATATAGTCTATGAATAACCGAAAACGCTATTTATATATTCGACCCTAAATACCCTACACTCTTAAATACCCTACAACTTATGATGTCTAACTATAACTTTAAATGGAAAATGCTAAAAGTAGCGTTACAACATATTAAACTCTAAATTTAAGGGTAATCTATAATTATTAAGAAAAATAAAGGAAACATAATGATTTGTACATACACAGAAATAGTGAACTCCTACATTTCTGTTAAATTTCATTCCAATGGCTTAATCAGTTATAATGCCTTCATGATTCCAACAGATAGACGAACAAGGCTAAATCTCAATGAATAACATTTCCACAATAAAATTTTTCATATCATACTTTTTAGGACAACAATTTAAAAATCATTAAAGACCATAAAGGCATAAAGGCAATTAATCTGCAATCTCAAATCCCAACTGCAAATTAATAAGACGGAGAATTGAACTAGACATTAACATGGAAATATAATGCAAACAGATATAAACACTAATTCTTACTATAATCAGTCGCCAGATAAAGGCTCGAAAATGATAATAGAAACAATCTTTAGAAACCAACAACAAGGGGCTTTGAGCTTAAGGAATTCAGACTCTAATCAATTCGAAAAATAAAACGATCAAAAATACATAGAAAACTCATAGAAACATCTACAATATCGGGCTAGTAATTTTATCAGCCCACTTGTTGATATCAATATATTCAGCTAATTGCAATTCCTAAATCAAAATTCACTTAAACATCGACACACTAGCAACATAACTCAACAAATTATTAGCGAGACAATTATATTCGTAAAACTCAAAATTATACTAACTCCTAATAGAGGCAAGAAATACATAGTATTCATACTTAAACAATCCACAAATAATGGACCTACATGCCCAACACAAATATTATTTTTAGCATAAAAATCTCCATAATATCCACACAATACATTCACTGCTACATTCATATCCACTTCCTATCAATAAAACAAAGAAAGTTATTACAATAACGCAGCTAGAATTAATACTAACTAAAAATGAAATACTTACTTTAGCTTCAATAACAAAATATGTAACTGGAATATGAATATCAATCATCACTGTAATCAATTCACAAAATAAATATAATATATAAATCTAAATTCAAATAAATATAAAAAAAAAATATACTATATGGATAAATAAATATAATGAAAGTAATTAACTAATAGCATGTATAAGACACCGAATTCTATAATAGAGCTCAATTGTTGAACCTTCTAATAACGGAAAGACTGAGTTTAGTATAGATAGTCCAAAATGGAGTAAAAATTATGAGTACTTGAAGTACCTATTATATTGGATAAAAAACATTGGCTTCTGCAAAAAATTTTTGAAGTTGTTTGAAAGAAAAGCCAACTAAGCCGAAATAAATGATATTCGATGCCGTAGCTTGTGAAAAGCAAAACAATATTAGAGAGTACTTTTTTATTGGCCGACACAAATCTATTAATTATTGTTTGTGTGGGGGATGTGTGCACAGGTAATTGCAACACACCGATATATAGTATAAAGGTAATATAATAATAAGAGTGAATGGGGAATTGAAAAACTTACCGATGGTTTGATGTGATGTTTGTTTGATGTGGGGTGATGAGGTGATGGTGATCGTGATCGTGGTGATGGTGATCGCGATCGTGGCGATGGTGATCGTGGTGGTGATGTTTGTGGGGTGATGCGGTGATGGCGATCGTGATCGCGGTGATGTTTGTGGTGGGGTGATTATTCACTCGCGTCGATGGTTGCACCGTGGAAAATAAGAAACTCGTCAAAAAAACACGTCGCGTGGTACTTGTACGTAGAGTTAAGTCACGATTGATAAGTGTAAAGTACACCGGTCAAGATCTCAAAGTAAAGTGTAAAAGTGAAGTTGGGGGCGGAAGTCATCAAAAACTCATTGACCTGTCAAGAGTTGACAGGTCGCAGTCCGGGAGGTTGGCTGCGCTGACCGACGTGCACTGCATTTGCATCTACAGGGGAGTAGATGGCGCTGCTTTCTCTGGGAGGGCGAAAGACCAGCGCTGGGGTATGCAGTCGAGTCAGAATGAGTGCTTGTCGTAAACATACCACCCGCCTTGCAGTACTGCAACTTTGCTCAGGTTAGAGACACACGAAGAAGGGGGTTTCGCCTTAGTCACGGATACGCGATGATTTGGGGTTTAAATCATCGGGTTGGTCAGGGGTGGGAGTGACCAGCAGATTGGGATGTATTCGTGGAACTAAGGAGCGCTGCTCCTTAAGGAGCGCTGCTAAGAGACGGCAGCGCCTATGTCTCCACCTAACGTGCAGCCGGTTGCACGTATGTGTGTGGGGGGGGGGGGGCGCACTGGAGTGCGTGGCGCTCGCTGGGGATGGAGCTTATGATGGGAATAATGTAATGACATTAGCGGGGAGAGTTCGCCGGGGTGCGAATAGATCCTTGAGATGCGATCTTAAGAGGGGAGTACCGTTAATTTACTGAGGGGACGAGTAATGGTTCCTTTCTCGGTTCGGATGTCGATGACGCGTGTTTTCTTGTCGGCACCATGATACAGGTGAGTCAAGCGGCCGAGTCTCCATTGTGTTGGAGGGAGGTTGTCATCGCGTAAGACGACAAGATCCCCAACTTTAAGGTCAGGTTGGGTTACCTTCCATTTGCTGCGTTTGGGGAGTTCGGTGAGGTACTCATGTTTCCATCGAGTACAGAATTGTTGATAGATGGCTTTCACTTTTAGCCATCTATTAACAATCTTGAGGGGGGAGTTTACTAACGCCGGTTCAGCGGGGGTCAGAAGAGGGCCACCGATGAGGAAATGGCCGGGCGTTAGAGGCTGTAGATCCGATGGATCGTCGGACATGCTGCTAAGCGGTCTCGAGTTGAGGCAGGCTTCGATCCTGGAGAGTATGGTAGCAAACTCTTCAAAGGTGAAGCGCATATTGCCGACAAACTTTCGGAAATGAACTTTGAAGCTTTTCACGCCAGCTTCCCAGAGACCGCCCATATGATGCGCGGCAGCGGGTATAAAATGCCATTTGAGCTGCTGATAGGCACACTGTGAGGTGACCGCTTCGTGCGATTGTCGAAGGAAGATCTTCCAATCGTTCTGGACTGTTTTGGAGGCTCCCACGAAGTTCTTTCCATTGTCCGAGTAAACATCCTTGGGGCATCCGCGACGGGCGCTGAAGCGGTTGAAGGCGGCGAGAAATGTCGGAGTCGACAGATCACTGACCGCTTCAAGATGTATAGCCTTCGTTGCGAAACAGACGAAGACACAGACATAGCCTTTGGTGATGAGGCATGCCCTCCCAGTGTAGTTTTTGATATCAAACGGTCCAGCGAAATCTAGACCGGTGGCAGCAAAAAGGCGGGAGATGGTTGTCCGCTCAGGGGGTAGAGCGGCCATGATTTGGGTGCGCACTTGTTTCCTCTGAAGGACACAAGGTTTGCAGGTGTGAATCGTGGCCTTGATGAGGTTCTTGGCCTTGGGTATCCAATGTTGCGTACGTAGCAAGCGCAACATCAGTTGGTTCCCTCCATGCAGACTGATGTCATGGATGAAGCGAACTAATAATGGGATGAACTTGCAGCTGTAAGGAAGAAGAATGGGATGGCGTTCGTCATAGGAGAGTGACGGACACGCGGATAGACGGCCACCTACGCGCACCAATCCATCTTGGGATAAGAGTGGATTGAGCGATAGAATGGGGCTCTTGGGTGGTAGAGTTTGTTTCATATCGAGAGAACGATATTCATTAGCAAAATGTACCTTTTGTGCGAGAATAACCAGTCTCGTTTTGACGTGCTGGATCTCATCGGAGTCAATAGCAGTATCGTGTCGCCGAGAGGACAAACGATACGTTGGGTGGCTATGATGTAGAAACCTAAACACGTAAGACAACACGCGAAGAGCTTGTGGTAAAGAAGAGAATCTCTCCATCAAGTCTTCAAAGTGGGGGAAGTACGCGAAATTGGCTTTGACTGGTTTTGCTTCCAGTTCGGTTTCCAGAGTATCGAGGGGGAAAGAGTGTGGCCAGTGTTTCCTTTCTTGCCGCCTGTGGGTGGTGCTCGCGTGAAGATTTTCGCAGACTGTCTTGGCTGGAGTGCAAAGACGTTGCTTGGGAACTACTTCCACGTCCCAGAGACGTGCAGGCTCACGGTCAAGGGTGACCTCATTGAAAAACGTCAATCGGGTGGTAGTGGTTGAAGTCGGGGCCTGAGAAAGTGGACCGGTGAGGATCCACCCGAACACGGTCTCTTGGGCGATGAGAGAGCCCAAGATATTCCGTCGGATACCGTCCAGCAAGATAAGAGGGTAGATGTCCGCTCCAATCAAGACATCTATTTGATCGCTTTGGTAAAAGCGATCATCAGCTAGTAGTAGGTTCGGAAGAGAATCGAACAGGGTCCGGTCAAGGGAGCAGACCGGTAGGTTGCCGGTTAGTTTTTGAAGCACGAGAGCCGTGGCTTCAATGCACAGTCCGGCCGATCGGGGAGAGCCGATGCTAAACTTGCAAAGGTTGTTCACCACGGCTGTAACGGTTTCATTAACGCTGGCGACTTGAGCTTGAACCGTAGTCGTCGGAAGTCGCAAGCGCTTTTGTACGCGCTCTGACAGAAAGGTGGCTTCCGAGCCAGGGTCGATGAGAGCACGAGCGAGGTAGGATTCGTTATGATGATAGATGTGAACCATTGCGGTAGCGAGTAGCACTTGTTTGCTTCGGGAGGTGAAGCAAGTAAGCACATTTGAAATTGAGGGGGCTTCAGTGGACTGTATAGTAGGGGTAGAGGGGTTCGCTCGAGAGTGCGAAGGGGGGTTCGACGGCAGACTTTGCTGATCAGCACTTAGACTGCGATGAGATGGGGAGTTAGGGCGCGAGGTTGTATGGGTAGAGTTCGAACGAGAGTTCGATCGGGGGACCGAAGCCAACTCGCGATGTAATAGTGTATGATGTCGTTGATTGCACGACCTGCATGTGAACACACTTTTACAATTTTTCACTTGATGTGAATGTGCCAAACAGTTCGTACAGAATTGGATCCGTTGAACTGTCGCCCAACGTGTGTCTACATTCATAGCCATAAAACGTGGGCATTGGCGAAGCGGGTGTTGCCGATCAGTGCATACTTTGCAGCTGGTCGGAACCATGGTAGCCTGGAACGTATTCACAGGTTTCGGGGCGGAGGAGAGGCGTGTTTGGGGATTCGACGATTTCTGAGGTGGTTGGACCGACTTTCGAATGTCGTCTACAGTTTCCAACGTTTGGAAATGTGAAGTGAGAAACGCGTCCATTTCAGACCATTTTGGAATTTCGCGTTTATGGGTAAGGGATTGTTCCCATAGAGAGAGGGTGGTTTCGGGGAGGCGAGTAGAGCAGAGATGGACAACAATTGCGTCCCAGCTGCCCACGTCGACATCGTACAACGTGAGAGCCGAGAGGCAGTTGTTGATCTCTCGTTGGAGGCGCTTGATCGCAACTCCAGACTCCTTGTGGATTGGGGTAAGGGAGAATAACGTTCGGAGTTGAACGTTAACGAGAATACGTTTATTCTCGAACCGATCGGTAAGATTCCTCCATGCTTGTTCGAATCCGCTATCTATGAGGGGGGACTTTTGGACTATCTCCTTTGCTTCACCTTGCGTCTTTTGGTTGAGGTGAACCAACTTTTCGACAGGAGATAGTCGATTGTTCCGGATATAGAGCGCGGAAAACATATCGCGAAATGTTGGCCATGATTCGTAGTCACCCTTGAAGACATCAGTGTCACATGGTGGCAAGCTAATGTTGTGACCCGAGAGATTCGTCTGAATCATGGGAGATGAAGCCGACATTAACAGCGGAGAGGAACTGGGGGCAACGAGATGCTGCTGTTCACTCACTTTCGCGGAGACACGCGCGTAGACCTGATAACACCGCCGGTATTTGGTCTTAACCACGGTAATATCGGCGCTTCGCGCATCTGGGTCCTCATCGGCCGTGCCGTTGAGGTATTCCAAGCATGAGGTATATGCTAACTTCAGGTCAGACCAGACGTCTTTGAATTCTTCCTGGTGGATGGCCAGCGAGAAACCCGAGTGTTCGCGTTCCGGAATGTTGTTATATGCGCTTTCGAATTCTTCCAAAGCGTCGGAAGCGTTTATGAATTTAGTTAGGGGGTCCATTGGAGTATTTTACCGAAACGAGGAGTGGAGAATTTGGAAATATTGAGTTAAAACTCACTAGTTGGGGTTGAAAGAGTGTAAATAAGGGTGAATTATACGAGGGGTTGAATTAGCACCGAGTAATTCGAGTCGAACGACAACTGGGATTCGCCGTGGAAAATACAACGAAAACCGATCAATTTACTTTGAGCCAAATCAAACGAGGCACAAATGCTTCAACTCGCGGTCAGAAGTATGACGCGAAAATTAATTTAATTCGAATTCAATTAAATTTTGGAAAAGCACTTCAAATTGAAAATGTCGAACAACTATTTAATTTAATTCGCGTTGAATTGAACTTGGACAAAAGAAATCCTTTAATCGCGAGAAAATATTAATGTAGTGTGGGTTAATTAAACTTTGGAAATAACGATTTAAAGCGCGGTTGAATTAAATCGAAAAAATATTAATTTAATTCGCGCGAGTCAAAGTTTGGAACACTTTAAATCGCGGCTGAATAAATCGAAAAATTTTAATTTAATTCGCGTGAATTAAGGTTTGATAAAAGCACTTTAAATCACGGCTGAAATAAATCGGGGAAATAACACTTTAATTCGCGAATGAAAATATGACGGAAAATTATTAGTTTGATTCGCGTTGAATCAAACTTGGGAAAAAATTTGAAATAAAACTCAAACAATTGTGAAAATACGAATTGATATTTTATTTTGTCACACAGTGTAAATTACCATGTGTATTTACAATGCAAGAGAAGTTGCTTGATGAGCTGCAATTGCTACTTGCCGATGGTTTGATGTGATGTTTGTTTGATGTGGGGTGATGAGGTGATGGTGATCGTGATCGTGGTGATGGTGATCGTGGTGATGGTGATCGCGATCGTGGCGATGGTGATCGTGGTGGTGATGTTTGTGGGGTGATGCGGTGATGGCGATCGTGATCGTGGTGATGTTTGTGGTGGGGTGATTATTCACTCGCGTCGATGGTTGCACCGTGGAAAATAAGAAACTAGTCAAAAAAACACGTCGCGTGGTACTTGTACGTAGAGTTAAGTCACGATTGATAAGTGTAAAGTACACCGGTCAAGATCTCAAAGTAAAGTGTATGAGTTAAGTTGGGGGCGGAAGTCATCAAAAACTCATTGACCTGTCAAGAGTTGACAGGTCGCAGTCCGGGAGGTTGGCTGCGCTGACCGACGTGCACTGCATTTGCATCTACAGGGGAGTAGATGGCGCTGCTTTCTCTGGGAGGGCGAAAGACCAGCGCTGGGGTATGCAGTCGAGTCAGAATGAGTGTTTGGCGTAAACAATTATTTTTACTCATACCAACCATAAAAGCAAGCATGTGGTGTGCGATAATGCAAACATGATTATTATGTTTAAGCAAGATGAGATGAATATGAAGCGCATATACAATGATCATGTCGAAAAAGATATGGCTTATGCAAAATTTTGTGAATATATGCGGATCAAAATATATGATTTTCCATGAGAATGTTGGAAGGATAAATATGGGATTTCTTGTAATAACCAAAGATGATCAACTGATAGAAAAGCAGTTCAAAAGCTGATCAACCTGATCAAAAGCTGTTCGAAAGCTGTTCAAAGTTGATCAAAAGCTGATCAACCTGATCAAAAACCAGCTCAAACCTGTTTAAAGGTTAACCAACCTCATCAAAAAGCTGTTCAAAAGCTGTTCGACCTCATCAAAAGCAGTTCAAAAGCTGTTCGACCTCATCAAAAGCTTCTCAAAAGCAGTTAAAAAAAAACTGATCAACCTGATCAACCGATCAACCAGATCAACCGATCAACCTGATCAACCGATCAACCAGATCAACCGATCAACCAGATCAACCGATCAACCTGATCAACCGATCAACCAGATCAACCGATCAACCTGCTCAACCGATCAACCTGATCAACCGATCAACCAGATCAACCGATCAACCAGATCAACCAGATCAACCGATCAACCGATCAACCTGATCAACCGATCAACCTGATCAACCGATCAACCGATCAACCTGATCAACCGATCAACCAGATCAACCGATCAAACGATCAACCTGATCAACCGATTAACCAAATCAACCGATCAACCTGCTCAACCGATCAACCTGATCAACCGATCAACCAGATCAACCGATCAACCAGATCAACCAGATCAACCGATCAACCTGATCAACCGATCAACCTGATCAACCGATCAACCAGATCAACCGATCAACCGATCAACCGGATCAACCGATCAACCAGATCAACCTGATCAACCGATCAACCTGATCAACCAGATCAACCGATCAACCAGATCAACCGATCAACCTGCTCAACCGATCAACCAGATCAACCTGATCAACCAGATCAACCTGATCAACCAGATCAACCAGATCAACCAGATCAACCGATCAACCAGATCAACCTGATCAACCGATCAACCTGATCAACCAGATCAATCGATCAACCTGATCAACCGATCAACCAGATCAACCGATCAACCGATCAACCTGATCAACCGATCAACCAGATCAACCGATCAACCGATCAACCGATCAACCTGATCAACCGATTAACCAGATCAACCGATCAACCTGCTCAACCGATCAACCTGATCAACCGATCAACCAGATCAACCGATCAACCAGATCAACCGTTCAACCGATCAACCGATCAACCTGATCAACCGATCAACCTGATCAACCGATCAACCGATCAACCTGATCAACCGATCAACCAGATCAACCGATCAACCGATCAACCGATCAACCTGATCAACCGATTAACCAGATCAACCGATCAACCTCCTCAACCGATCAACCTGATCAACCGATCAACCAGATCAACCGATCAACCAGATCAACCGATCAACCAGATCAACCTGATCAACCGATCAACCTGATCAACCGATCAACCGATCAACCAGATCAACCGATCAACCAGATTAACCGATCAACCAGATCAACCGATCAACCAGATCAACCTGATCAACCGATCAACCTGATCAACCAGATCAACCGATCAACCAGATCAACCTGATCAACCGATCAACCTGATCAACCAGATCAACCGATCAACCAGATCAACCGATCAACCTGCTCAACCGATCAACCAGATCAACCTGATCAACCAGATCAACCTGATCAACCAGATCAACCAGATCAACCAGATCAACCGATCAACCTGATCAACCGATCAACCAGATCAACCGATCAACCGATCAACCTGATCAACCGATCAACCAGATCAACCGATTAACCGATCAACCTGATCAACCGATTAACCAGATCAACCGATCAACCTGATCAACCGATCAACCTGATCAACCGATCAACCAGATCAACCGATCAACCAGATCAACCAGATCAACCGATCAACCTGATCAACCGATCAACCTGATCAACCGATCAACCAGATCAACCGATCAACCGATCAACCAGATCAACCGATCAACCAGATCAACCTGATCAACCTGATCAACCAGATCAACCAGATCAACCGATCAACCAGATCAACCGATCAACCAGATCAACCGATCAACCAGATCAACCGATCAACCTGATCAACCGATCAACCATTAATTAATTCATTAATTCTAGTAACCAGCACAGCTGACCACGTAAACCAGCCGAAAACCACGAGCCTGGCGTTGACGCGACGCACGCAGTCGGCTGCAGGTTCAAATCGGGGCAACAGTTGTTGAATTCTGTCGAGTCCGTCATTCAGAGCGTCTCACTTACGGTGTGTTTGACGTTCGTTGTGGCTGACGTCTGGAACATTTGACGTGCTGAGCGTCTAATATTCAACGTGTGTGATGTCCTGCGTCCAGTCTAACATTCAACGTGTCCAGTGTCCAGAGAATCTAACCATAACCGTTCACCGTAGTGTTAAAATTCAGTGCGTCTGACATACAGAACGTTCATCCTTCAGTGCGTAGTTTGGGAAAACAATATTTTTGGCAAATACCCTGGTACAAAATTTTTAGCAAAGAAAGAAAATAAAGTGTTGAGAGAGTGTGAGAGGGAAAACAGACAAATGAACAACAACAAAACAAAAATATGAAAACAAATAATGAAAACCTTACAACGCAATGTCAGCTACAGATGGCAACATTACCTTTGTTGTTGTTACTTTGTGTGTGGATTGGATCATGGGGACGTTTACAGAGTGTCCAAATAAATCATGCAGCAAATACGAACGGGAACCACGTCACAGGGGGAGGGTGCACGTTAATAAAAATGGGCGAAATAAAGACTAGAAAAGGAATGTTTTGTTCTGTGCTTCTTCTGTATGTATTTGCATATATACATACTATATTTAGAATCTGTTTAATGGTTCAAATTTATCATTCTTTTTGAAGTCGTGTACATTATTCAACCTTCAATTAAAGAATACCAGGTAAACCAGAGCATTAATAATGGGAAGCATTCATCAGGGATTCAAATGTTTCTAAAAACAACTTCATCATTCATCAGCAAAAGCAACAAATATCATCAAAGGCGTCCCCAAAGGATACCTGAACTTTGGAACTTTGAAACTCTGTTGATTAGTTTTAGATTAGAACTTTAATGAAATCGACAAAACAAGGATGCCAAAAAACAGTTTCAAAAAAATTCGTACCTCTGCAAAGTAATTTGTTTTACCCGCATTGAATGGATGTACATCGTACATCATGACGATAGTAATCTGCATCGACAAGGAATCAACGACACGAGTTGCAGAAGGACGAGTACGTGGAGTGGAACTCATTAGCAACCAGATCCATGGAGATGAAGTTTTAAAACAACACAAAAGCATGAGTTTCTAGAGAAATTTAATATACGTTCCTCACTCTACGTGCTTCATATCCTATCTCTCTCCTTTCTATCCATCCTTCTTCTCGGATATTGTATTGGGACGAGTTCCATGAATACTACATACGTAACCAAGGATATAAATCCCTCGATATAAAGAGAGAGAGAGAGATAGGAGAGGACATGAATAATAAACAATAACAAAACCAATAGAAGTTGATTTTAACTCATGTTACCATTTAAAAGGGTTAACAACAAAAACAACAAAGGAATAAATAAATAATCCTCGTCGTAGTGAACACGTCTCGTCACTTTAATGATTACGATTTATGTCTGGCTGTCTGCTTGTTTGTCAATCTTGCCGCACAATCCTTACATCATATCTTATAGAGGTCCTGAGATTCTGAGAATTTGTGCTTCTCTGATGTTGTTTCTGTGTGACTGTATCATCATCATTACCATCTTCGTAATTTACATCATCAGCACTAACACCATCACTTCCATCATCGTAGCAACCATATTCATCATCCTCATCCTGGCAGAACTTCGGCTTCAGTTTATGGTGAAAGATAACAAGACATAAGAAGAAGAATGACTGAAACATCGCATGATGCAAAAAGACCCACGAATGACACGCAGAGTGCTTTAAGGTGAAGCGGTGTGGGGAGCTTCACCATGTTGATGAAGGTGTAGAGGGGTCGTAAAAGTGGCCGTATCGATGACTTGTATAGCAACGCCAAAAGGTTCATATGGCTGACGAATGCAGACAGGAGTGTGAATATGGAATGACATGCATGATGCGTGTGTTTAAAACGTATCCTTAAATTATCGCCACATTAACGTGATATGCTATAACATACGCAATTTCTGAAACCAATTCTATCATTCTTTTGGTAATTTTTCAACTCTTAAATAAAAATTCAGCTTCGAGTTAGGAATTTTTGAACTTAAGAGTTTGAACGTAAGATTTTCGCTTTAAAGTTTGGTTCTTATTATTTTTAATACATATCTTTATCTTAGCTCAACATCTCCCAGCTTTGGAACTCCACTGATAGTGTGATTTCATTGCTAGAACTCTTCAGGTTTCTTTTCTTAAAACAATCAGTATGGGTTTAATATTCCTTCCTCTTCTTTCTCCAACAGAATCTCTCTTAATATTAAATTCTTTAAGTTTCTCTGCGAAAGCGAATGTATTTTCTATTCACTGTTTCCTCAAAACTTCATTTCCTTTTTTATATGTAGATACGAATTGTACCCCCCTTTTCCACCCCGTATCACGGTTCCTTTCAATTTCTGCTGTGTCTAACAATCTTCCGCTCCTCGTTGAACATCGGATGCAATAAATCGCCAATTATGTCGAAAAAGGAAGCAAAAAAATTGCAAATAGATTTTTTTTTTCGTGGAGCCATGGTTGCCTCCTTGAGAATACTTTTGACATAGACATGCCGTCAGCTTTCCTTGTGAAAGCCATCGAAACAAATCGAACAGACAAAAGTTAAGTGAAAGCATACAATAAATAGATTTTCCCAAAGTATCGAATTTTTCCGATACCCATGATGAAAACCTTGAATTCGTCTCCATTGGAATTATGACGAGGAATCGGTTGATCAGGTTGATCTGGTTGATCGGGTGAACAGGTTGATCGGTTGATCTGGTTGATCAGATTCAACCGTGCATGTGTTTATGTGTTAGGTGTGTAGATCTTAAAGTGCGGCTCAAGGAAAATATCGCACATATAACAATCGCAAATATCAAATGTTATCATATAACCAGCATTTAAGTTTGAAAAATTAATAACATCATTGTGATGACAATAAAGTGAGTTTTATAAGTTAGTCAACGGTAATTTGTCCCTGAATAATGGCTTTATAATATTGTTGTATGTACTTGAAAACCCTTAGGTCCCGTTACGTGTTCATTTCTCTTAAAATTATGATTGTGAGCACTAGTATTATTGTGAAATAATTTGTAATGTCATCTGCTTTATTATAATTTGATGCTTCTAATAATAATTGAAGCAATCTACGTGTAAAGTTCAAACTACTTCCAATTCGTATTTGAAACCCAATCCTTTGTATGATCCATATTTGGTATACTCTCATTCTGTTGTTCCAACTCGGAATAGAGCATTGATTCAGAAGATTTCGTCTCATATAGTATAGAGTTCATAGGATAATTTGTGTGGGTTGATTTGTTTACTAAGTTATCGTCATCGTCATTGCTATTGATAAGAGTTTCGTTTGAAAAATCTACTTTTCTGGCTTTAACTGGGGTATTTGTTTTATACTTTTAGCGATATCTTACTATTTTTAATGTTATGCTTCTCTTTATTATAATTTTTATTAGAGTGTTTGTAAATGTCTTTTCTAATTGATTCTCAAATCTGCTTTTCCCAATTTTATATTCTTAATTTCTGTTTTAATTTGTGTCTACTTTTTATTAGATCTTTTAATATTTTCCCATCCATTATAGCGATAGTAATAACATATATCGGATCAGGTATATCATCTCTTGATTACGTTTCGATCAGCTTATGATCAGCTTTTGATCAGGTCGAACAGCTTTTGAACTGTTTTTGATGAGGTCGAACAGCTTTTGAACAGCTTTTTGATGAGGTTGGTTAACCTTTAAACAGCTTTGAACTGGTTTTTGATCAGGTTGATCAGCTTTTGATCAACTTTGAACAGCTTTCGAACAGCTTTTGATCAGGTTGATCAGCTTTTGAACTGCTTTTCTATCAGTTGATCATCTTTGGATATTACAAGAAAACCCATATTTATCCTTCCAACATTCTCATGGAAAATCATATATTTTGATCCGCATATATTCACAAAATTTTGCATAAGCCATATCTTTTTCGACATGATCATTGTATATGCGCTTCATATTCATCTCATCTTGCTTAAACATAATAATCATGTTTGCATTATCGCACACCACATGCTTGCTTTTATGGTTGGTATGAGTAAAAATAATTAATAGATTTGTGTCGGCCAATAAAAAAGTACTCTCTAATATTGTTTTGCTTTTCACAAGTTACGGCATCGAATATCATTTATTTCGGCTTAGTTGGCTTTTCTTTCAAACAACTTCAAAAATTTTTTGCAGAAGCCAATGTTTTTTATCCAATATAATAGGTACTTCAAGTACTCATAATTTTTACTCCATTTTGGACTATCTATACTAAACTCAGTCTTTCCGTTATTAGAAGGTTCCACAATTGAGCTCTCTTCTAGAATTCGGTGTCTTATACATGCTATTAGATAATTACTTTCATTGTATTTATTTATCCATATAGTATATTTTTTTTTGTATTTATTTGAATTTAGATTTATATATTATATTTATTTTGTGAATTGATTACAGTCTGATCTTCCATGCTTTCATTTTGTTTTAAATGGTTTGTTTTAATCCGATATCCTTATTTATTTGTTTGCATCACACACATATTCATATTCCAGTTACATATTTTGTTATTGAAGCTAAAGTAAGTATTTCATTTTTAGTTAGTATTAATTCTAGCTGCGTTATTGTAATAACTTTCTTTGTTTTATTGATAGGAAGTGGATATGAATGTAGCAGTGAATGTATTGTGTGGATATTATGGAGATTTTTATGCTAAAAATAATATTTGTGTTATTGTAGTGGGCATGTAGGTCCATTATTTGTGGATTGTTTAAGTATGATTACTATGTATTTCTTGCCTCTATTAGGAGTTAGTATAATTTTGAGTTTTACGAATATAATTGTCTCGCTAATAGTTTGTTGAGTTATGTTGCTAGTGTGTCGATGTTTAAGTGAATTTTGATTTAGGAATTGCAATTAGCTGAATATATTGATATCAACAAGTGGGCTGATAAAATTACTAGCCCTATATTGTAAACGTTTCTATGAGTTTTCTATGTATTTTTGTTCGTTTTATTTTTCGAATTGATTAGAGTCTGAATTCCTTAAGCTCAAAGCCCCTTGTTGTTGGTTTTCTAAAGGTTGTTTCTATTATCATTTTCGAGCCTTTATCTGGCGACTGATTATAGTAAGAATTAGTGTTTATATCTGTTTGCATTATATTTCCATGTTAATGTCTAGTTCAATTCTCCGTCTTAATAATTTGCAGTTGGGATTTGAGATTGCAGATTAATTGCCTATGGTCTTTAATGATTTTTAAATTGATGTCCTAAAAAGTATGATATGAAAAATTTTATTGTGGAAATGTTATTCATTGAGATTTAGCCTTGTTCGTCTATCTGTTGGAATCATGAAGGCATTATAACTGATTAAGCCATTGGAATGAAATTTAACAGAAATGTAGCAGTTCACTATTTCTGTGTATGTACAAATCATTATGTTTCCTTTATTTTTCTTAATAATTATAGATTACCCTTAAATTTAGAGTTTAATATGTTGTAACGCTACTTTTAGCATTTTCCATTTAAAGTTATAGTTAGACATCATAAGTTGTAGGGTATTTAAGAGTGTAGGGTATTTAGGGTCGAATATATAAATAGCGTTTTCGGTTATTCATAGACTATATAGTATATAATATTCCTAACTAATAGCCAGATTTTATCGTACAAAGAAAATTCTTATTGTCCATTCCAAAACATAAAAAGTTGTAGTCAAGCTTCAATCAAGCAGCTATTTTGTTGGTTCAAAAGTATTCTTTACACGAGAAATTATTTAAGGTACATAAATCCCTAGCATTTAATATTGAAATAAGAAGTTGTTAACATTTAGACTAAACATTGTTCATAATATAGATATGTATTAGACAAACATATGTTTTAAGCTAAATTTTGTTATGACTATTTTGATGGTTTCGGCTATACGGAGAAGAAAAGAAAAAAATTAGAACTAATAATAATAGTAATAAAAAAGAACAAGGAAAAGAAGAAGAAAAAAGAAAATAAGAGTAAGAATGGCATCCTAGCTTTACCAACTCAAGCCTCTCATGTCCGTACTTCAATCTCAACAGGCTTTGTTTCCTAAAATTTAATAATTTAGACAAAATTTAATTACAAATTTATTCCTAAAATTTCTCAAAGACATATTTACAAACCCATCGCTCATTGACTATCTAAACCGGATCAAACAAATCTCTGACTCCTAAAAGCAATAATAATCAGCGCTAAAGGAATATTATTTAAAACACTGCAATTCAAAAAAAAAAAAATTAGAAGAACAAATTAAAAGAAAAAACCCATGTCATAATATATTCATGACACCTTATCACCCATGATTAACTAGATGACCTATAACCATGTTTAAAATTTACTCATAATATTTTCTATAGGTCTGTTCTCAGTATAAACAAAATATAAAAACCCATAAAAAAATCACACGCACATCAAATACTTAACAGGACCTATATAACGAATAAAAAAGAGGAAGAAGAACAGCATCCTAGGTTTGTCTGTTTAAGCCACGCAGATCACTACTTAAATATTAACAGCATGCGTCGCTATTCCTTAAAATAAAAACAACAAAAACACAGCAAGAGTAAATCGTCTACTACTACAACAACATAAACCAAACTCCTACAAGAACAACAAAGCAAAACTCCTACAAACCGCTTCTACTGCTTCATTAGCCTATTGCTAGATTAGCCTTAAAAATGTCAACAATAACATGATACGTGTATATTAATTTATTCTAGTTGTATGTTCAAATTCTACCTATACTTGTATTAGAGATCTGAAAATTACGACAAGCAATAAACATTACAAGTGAATAATAGTATTTGCTATCAATGACAACAAGTGCCGCGGAAAGTGTAGAAATACTACCAGCCATCTGAATCCGCCTCTGTCGCTACATCTACACTACCCGTCTGTCCTTTACCTCTGTCAGTCTGTCCGTCTGTTTGTCCGTCTTTTCTTTCAAATTTACAGTTAGATGTGATAAGTTGAAGAGTGCTTAACTCTTTCGGTTAGGTTGAATATGTAAATAACGTTTTGATTATTAGCTTATACATTATATGACTACCTTATGATTTGGCTACACGCGGAAAAAAAGGAAAAGAATCAGAAGCAAGTCTACACTTCAATATCAATATCATGCGTCTCTCAATATCTCTCTTCTCAAACACATATTCACAAACTCATCGCTCATTGATTAACTAAACCATATCAAACATATCTCCTACACCTAAAATCAATAATAGTTAGCGTTAAAGAAATATTATTTAAAATACTGAAGTTCGAAAATATATTACAAGAACAAATTACAGCAAAAAAATCATGTCATCAAATAATTATCCTACAACAAAAGAAAAGAAGAAGTAAAATAAGAATACTATAAGAACATATCGACACTATGTCTACTACACTACTTCAATATCGACAGCATTCTCTATTCCTAAAAATAAAAACAACAACACCACAAGAATTAATCGTCTATAACAAGAACAACATAAGCAAAACTCATACAGAAAACTGCTCCATAAGTGTGTCGGTAGAGTATCTAACCATAAAAAAATTAAATAGCCCATATTAGTAATAACCTATGAGGCTACCAACCAAAGTTCACTTGAAAAGTTCATAATTCATTTAGTAATAAAAAAAAAGCAATAAAATATATTCCACCAATGTCCTCAAGATTAAATTTCAACAAGTACAACATACTCTAAGCATATTCCCAACGCGACAACATAAACATTGTACATTTTCGCCAAAATATTACTTCATGTGCATAGAAAGACATCCCTAAATTTGTTATATTAACTCTATCGACTCGCCACTCCATTCCTGAAAATTTCGAACGGACATCGAATCTTATCCTAAAACAAGCTATACAAGTATTGAGTATCAGCGACAAGCAACTACATATATTTCTAAAAAGAACAACAACAACATAGCAAGAGTAAATCGTATACCACAACAACATAAGCCAAACTCCTAAAACGACAAGATCAAATTTCAACGAAAACAACGAAAACCTTTCGGTCTATATGTGTGTATGTCTGTCTGTCCTTTACCTACGTCAGTCTGTCCGTCTGTTAGTCTGTATAACTATCTGTATGTCTGTCTGGATATCTTCTGTGTTTATGAATGTGTGGATAATAGACTCTAAAATTAAAAAAAAAATCCAACCGAAAAAATATATTATACTCGTAATTCTAATTATAAATAAATAAATAAACATATAAAATAAATAAATAAATATAAATAAAATTAAATAATATAATAATATAAATAAATAAATAATATAAAAATTTAAATTATAATAATATATGTTCATACATACATAAAATTTGGAAAGAAAAATATCAGAAAATAACCAGGAAAAATAAATAACAACAACAGCAAACATATAGCAAAACTTCTTACTTCTACAATAGCCTAATATATAAAAATACTAAAAATCAAAAAAAGGCTGATTGACGTTGTTATGAATTAACAATCACAACACAGCAAGGAAAACTCCTACAACAACAGCTTCGACTATTCCATCCGACCGCCTGTAGATTATCCCTTAAAAGGTCAACCGCAAACACGTGCATGTTTCCCTGCTATCACACACCAGGTGATCAAAGCACCGAAATTACTACTTTGTATCGCAACATAATCACGCTACATAGTGCAAGTGCTGAAAAAAGGTTGATTTGGGTTGCTACGATCAAAGTATTGAAGTCAATCATCCCCTAAAATAAATAACATGTGTGCGTGTGTGTGGATATTAGAGTCTAAAATTAAAAAATTCAAAAGAAAAAAATATTATAAATAAATAAATAAATATATAAATATAAATAAATATATAAATAAATAAATAAATAAATAAATACAAATATAAAATATAAGTTATAAATTATAATAATATACCTACATACATAACACTTGATCTTTCTACTATCACACAGCGGGCGATCAAAGCACCGAAATTACTACTGTGTACCCAAACAATCAGGCTTCATAGTGCAAGTGCTGATAAAAAAAGGTTATCCCTTGAAATGTCAACCGAACCTTAATTTACGACTTTGTTTAATTGAAATTCCACAGAACTTCGGAGCCAGATTGTTGCAGCTGGCGATCAAAGTGTCGAAGTGAATCATCCCCTAAAATAAATAACAACAACAACAACCACATAGCAAAACTTCTGACTTCTACAATAGCTTAGCACTTTACCGATATACCAAACGTCATATAAAACACGTCATATAAAAATACTAAAAAAGTATGCTACGCTTTTCTCTTCCCTATTTATTCACACCAAAGACAAAATCACACCTTCATAACCAACGCCGAGAAATTACAAAAAAAAGACTAAAAAAGTATGCTACACTAAAAACTCCCCACTAACGCCATCTACTTCGGTATAGCAAACGATCGGCATTCTTAAGTCTATATCACAGACACAAGCCTAAATGAACATTCCAAAGCACTAGTTTACGATGGCCATCTGGTGGGCGATAGCATAGTTACAAACCTATCGGCTAAAAGGTAAAAAATTACCCGAGAAAACACCCCTAAAACCATATTTTAGCAAAGACACAATCCTAAATGTGTAGTGCAAATGTGCACTCACTCACAAAAGTTTAAGAAAACAAAAAAAAAACTAAAACTATACTTTCAACAAAGACACAATCCTAAATGTACAGTCAAAATGTATTATCACTATCAAAAGTTTGAGAAAACCACATTAAAACGCCCCTAAAACTATACTTTTAGCAAAGACACAAGCCTAAATGTACAGTACAAAATGTACAGTCACTATCAAAAGTTTGCGCTCCCAGCCGCTCCCACGTTTTCTTTTTCCCAGAACCGGCCTATAACCACTTCTCATTGGAATGCAGATAAGCGGATATTAAGATATGTACGGGGTACAACCGACTACGGCTTACTATACACAAAAGATCATAGACACCTATATGGGGTGGTTGACGCACACTGAGGTGCAAATTTATCGGACAGGCGGTCATACAGCAGATATGCATTCATACTAGCAAGATCATCGATTAGCTAGGAGGAACGAAAACAGCTCACTGTCGCCTTGTCCAACACAGAAGCCGAATACATGGCTATATCTGAAGCAACCAATGAATCACTCTATCTTCAAAGTATTTTGAGCGACCTGGGCATACTGTATGTTACACTATTCAACGATAATCAATTCAACGAAACACATTGACGTTCGTCATCATTTCATAAAGGACTGTCGCCAGCGTGGTATGATCATACTCTGCGGATTGTACATGCGGACTGATAACATACCAGCGGATGTCTTAAATGGCATCAAACATCGCAAATGCGTCACGGCTTTAGCCATGACGAATGGATTCGGACCACTTCTAGAGGAGGTGTTAGAATACTGAAGTGGATATCCCACTTCTGTGTATTCGTTCTATGACGTTCGTCATGACTCTCTGAATAAGGCCGTTAATGAAACTACTTTACTTTTGTAACATGGAAAGAATGTGTTTATTTGCACTTTATAAGGAAATAAATTACATTTTATAAGAATTACTAATAAAGGTGTCATTTACAATATTTTAAATAGATTTGTTGAACAATTTAAGTTAATTTAAATTAAGGCCATGTAAGCTAAATATTAAATGTTACAACAGAATAATTAACTCATTTTAGCTTGTAATATCTTGGGAAGATGGTTTAGATCAGCGGTCGGGGAACTTTTTTAGTTATTACCCCAAAATATTTTTGTGTAAGTTGATATTACCCCATGGCGAAGAGCGTTTTACTCACAAAAGTTTCATTTTTACCCCCAAAAATTTATGTTTACCCCATTTGGGGTAATTTACCCCGGTTCCCCGACTGCTGGTTTAGATGAAAGAAGTAAAATTTTTTCTGTGCTTATGTTTTTGAATTGTTTCTCCACACAATATTTTGGTATATCCATTAGGAATTCTTTGTAATGGGTTGAGCTGAATTAGTTTCCGGATTTAGTTGGTTTTATATTGGGCAAAAATGAGGTTGTAAGTTGGAAAGTGACTGTATTGCATATCCGTTCTTTTCCAATGGGATAAATTTTCTGTATACTCCAAATTCTGTAAAGATGTATAGGCTTCTGACATCTAAAAAAATAAAGAAAATTTATATATTATCATTATACTATATATACCAATAAAAATTTTTTTCTTATAAAATTGATCATATGAGAAACTTATTTATTGTTAATCGCACCAACTGTAGATAAAATCTCTAATACTTAACTAGCTAATTACTTAATTACATGTGAACGATAAAACCGATTGTTTTTTCTATTTTACCACCTTTGTTTCTGATAAACTATATGTTGATTCAAATTAATTAGAAGATAAAATTTAGAAAGCGTGATGTGGCGACTTTTCACTTTAACAGTACAAAGGCGGAAGCCGTCACCTTGTCAATGAAGTGACCACTGCTTCAGTATTTCGAATAATATAATTTTTAAAAAATTAGGCCTCATGACTTTTAATATTTCACTTTGAATTCGTCGTTTATATAAAAAAAAGAAATTTTATGTATACAGTTATTTCGATAGAAATACGTATTACACATACCTAGAAATACTAAAGCCGTACCCTGTGCGGCTATGGAAGAAGACTGCTCTGAGGAAGGAGATCGTAATTTAGATCGTAATTTTCACTTTTCTCGGAAACTACAAAACATAGATCCTTCGGATTTGAAGCACTTCCTCTAGAATTGATTAGAGGTCGGAAAAAAATGTATACTTAATACCGTAATTTAAAAATAAAATTGCGACCAAAAATGTTTTTTCGGAATTTTTTTTCCAAATTTTAAATTTGGCATTAATTTTCTCAAAAACTGTTTGACATAGGAACCTAATTTAAAAAGGATATTAAGACGCGGATGTTTGGCTTTGAAAATCAGCAAGCAGAAGTTATCTAGGTTTAACCATTCTTTTTTAATATAATTTTTTTCGATGTTAAGTCGGATTTGTGTAATATGGCCCCACCCGCCAAAACGGGGTGGGGGGGGGGGAAATTGACCCCCCTCCCATACGATTTTTTTCTTGTCTCGACTCATACTACACGCCCTAGTCTTTTGAGCCCTCTTATGCGAAACACCCTGTATACAGGGTGTAACGCATAAGGTACGCCAAAAAGCTAAGACGCGTAGGTAGGGTGAATTTTCCCCGTTTAGGCGGGAGGGGCCATTTTCTAAAAACCTGACTTAACATCGGAAAAAATATTATTAAAAAATATATATATATATAAATTAGGTTCCTACGTCTAACAGTTTTTGAGAAAATGAATGCCAAATTGAAAATTTCTAATAAAAATTCCGAAAAAAAATTTTTGGTCACAATTTTTTTTTAAAAATACCAACCCGTCCTAGCTTTTTGGCGTACCTTATGCGTTACACCCTGTATATGTGTTATATAGTATGTAATAGTGTTATACAGTATATTTAGTATAGTATATGTTGCTTATATGATGGGTTTGACAAAGGGGTATGAGGGTTTAACAAAAACATTTCACTTACCGTATTAGCAAATATAGTAATCATAAATTTCTCTGGTTGAAATGTTCGAATAACACGGCCAATGAGTGCAGCATAATTGGATAGAGCGATGTTACTTTCAAAGCTTACATAAGAAAATTCCTTTTCTGGCGTTATATGAATTGTCATATATTGTCCCTAAAATACATAAGTATTTATTATCAAACAAGCTTCCAATTTAGTAGTACTTGTAAAAGGTATATTAAACCAATTTTATTAATTTTAAAACTTATAAAAATTTAATATTTTATTTTATATGCTCTTTATTTTCTTTCGTATATGTATATTGAAAGGATATTAAAGAATAATATTAAAAGAATATTAATAAATGATGAGGAACTAATCATCGTCCCGCATTAATGCAGCGTGTATGAGAGCAAATTCTCTCTTTTTCAGTTACTTATGTATACACAATTGCTATTAAGTTATTAATTTCGGTTTATGCTCCCCTTATGCTCCGGTTTAGCTCCCCTAACTCACACCATCAATCATTCCCTGACATGCTCGAGATCCTATTCCCTATTGCTAAATCCGCATCTGCGTCTCACAAAACTGACTTTAGACTTATAAGTATTCTGCCTGCTTTGGGAAAAATCCTTGAAAGGATCATGTATTTACAAATATCTACTTATTTGAATTTGATCAAATCGTTATCCACTGCAATCGGGCTTCCGAACTGGCACAATTGTGCGACCACTCTATTGAAAATGACTGATGATGTTAGAATATTTTATGACCAAGATGATCTGACACTACTTTGCATGATTGATATTTCTAAAGCGTTTGACTCTGTTGATCATACTCTGCTGTGTAAAAAGCTAGTTGTTATTTTTCTTTTAGTAGCAGTGCAGTTAATTTGCTTTGGTGTTACCTCGGGAGAAGAATGCAGCGTGAGAAAATTGGAAGCAAACTGTCCTCATAAGTCATCAAAGGAGTCCCTTAAGGGTCAATTTTGGGTCCTCTATTGTTTTCATATTTATTAACGACGTCTTCTCAGTTTGTAAACATGCTTCGATACATGCTTACGCTGATGATATTTAGATCTATTTATCCACACCTATTAGTCTTGTTGAAGATTTGTGCTGTAGACTCAATTGTGATTTGTCCTCACTTAACACTTGGACTGCTTCCAATTTGCTACGCATTAATCCTACCAAATCAAAAGTACTTCCTATTTTAAAAAAGTATTCTTGTTTTGATGACATTCCGCCTTTGATCATTGGCACTACTCAGTTGGAGTTTGTAAGCAAGGTAAAAAAATCTTCGATTCATACTCAACTCCAAATTTACGTGTACGGATACGTTACGATATTAATGCTATAGTTGGGAAAATTTTTGGGATCTTACGGTGCTTGCATTCGTCTGCCAACTACACTTCCCTTGAGACCAGACGCAGACTCGTCAAACAGTTGATTATGCCTCATATACAGTTTCTGGGTATTGTGTACAGTCATCTCGATTCACAATCTTAGCATAACCTTCTTGTAGCATTTAACAATGCTATGTATGTTTATGGAGTCCGCCGTTTCGCCGAGTCCGTTTCGAGCATATTTCCCTTGCGAGGAAAGGTATTCTAGGGTTAGCAGAATATCAAAATATCCAAAACATTATGTCTTTACATAAGCTTGCCCGTACCCAGAACCCCCAGTACCTATATGAGAAGCTTAGACATCTTCGATCTGCAAGAGCTTTAAGTTTTATTATGCTCTATGCCTTATGGGAGAATGTGCCCAAAAAGAAGACTCATCTGTAAAAATCACGTTGTCCCAATCGCGGTCCAAATTTTCCTTTGCCCAAGCGAATCTTTTCTCAACGTGTTTTTGCGACAGTAGCGATTTCTTCACAGTGCTTCGATATTTTACTTCTTACGTCATTAAACGCCTTCTAATCAAGTCACACGACACATTTGCACCTCTTTTACGTAAAAGGGCCTGTCCAACACGCAGTGATAGGCGAGGATTCTTCTCAAAGGCCTGTAACATCACTTTGTCCTCCCTTCTCGTCGTTTTTACCACAGAGCCGCGATCTGGCAGCTCATCGATGTTTTTTACGTCGGAATAACGTTTTACCTAATTGCTCAAAAATGCCTTCGACTTTTTCATGTACTATTTAGCCGCCGCTCCGTATGAAATTTTTGGTCCTTTCGGATGCAAACACAAGACAACGGCTTCAAAACGAGATGCTTATACGGCGCTCACGAGGAAATACGTTTTTTGCTTACTACGATCAGAAGGTAACGGATTCTTTTTTTATAACGCATTTTGCAGGACGGCTCCCGCTATCAGTACGCGGTGGAATAGAACCTCCACAATTTTTCTGGAAAAAATATAGGCGTGCACGCTCTTGTCAAACAGACTGTAAATGTATATTATAGCTTTATTTACCGTATAATTACCTTTTCCGTATACCTTTTTCCACTCAAACTTAGATTTTACAGGTGGTCCAGTAATATTTAATTCCTTTTCTACCGTATTCCAAAATTTTCCAAACTCCTCCTTGGTCCGTTTGGTGTATCCAGAGACAATATCTGGATACCATTATTCCATTAAATTAACCAATTTTTCAAAGTGGTTTCGATTTCTCCTTTAAAAAGAGGTGAATTAACAAACTGCAAGTTTTAAAATTTCTGCCTGTTTTTTCAACTGATAATTTTTACACTCACATGTTGTCAATTCAATTTTCCGCGTGATAAAAACGGTGGAAAAATTTACAGAAATTCCCTAAAAAATTTCCGTACAAAAATTGTTCGCGAAAGGTAGATTTTCTGCGGAATTTTGTTTACCCCTTTCGATCATTGTTCGCGATACCTGGAAGGGAAAAACGGAGAATTTCCGACGGAAATACCTGTTCACGATTGCCCTGATTGACTACGATTATCATAACATAATCATATAACATTATCATATAACATAATTCATGATCATAACAAAATTTGGTCTTTCGCTCCAGAATATTAAGTTGGAAATATTTTGAAACGAATTCTACTAGGTTAATTTGCTATTATACTATTATTTACTATTATATTCTTGTTCAATAAGTGTAAATTAGATATTAAACACAATATGTCTACGTTAAAGGCATTGAAAGTATGTCGTAGTCGAGTAAAGGCGTGCATTACACGTGCAAAGGGATATCTGCACAAAGTGAAGGAGAATAGTACATTAGATGATCTTCTAACGCGTTTAAAAACAGGAGAAGATTACTGGCAGCAAATAGAAGATGATGAAGGTCAGAACGATAGTGAGTTAGCAGAATCGCAAATGTTTGAACAAGTTGATGGTACATATCTAACGGTACATTCAGGATTATCAAAAGAAATTCGTTTTCGTCAAGGTCAATCAATAAAGAATGTACAATCAGGGGCATTAAAAGGTGAAGCGGCTTCACCGCAAGGTACTCCTATTCAAGGGTCGTTACCACCTACAAATGATTCCACCCTTTTCTAATGAATACGTTAATTGGGCAGCATTTCGTGACCTTTTCATCGGTTGTTGATCGTAAGCCAAATCTGTCACGAACACAAAAGCTTTATTATTTGGTATTGTTTTTACGATGTGAAGCTGCAGATCTTTTCAAGATTATTCCAACTTCGGACGATCGTTATCTTGAAGTTTGGGACAAAACGCTGTGACCGTCCACACCTAGTCGCATATTCACATGTTAAGGCGTTTATTAAGTTACCCAATGTTCAAGGTTCAATTTCAAAGTCGCTGCGAAAGATATTGGATGGAGCATCTGCTTCAGCATTCATCTGAATGCTTATGTGGCCTGAATGCCATTGATATGCTGTTGAAAAAACTTGACTAGGTTCGCGTATTAATGTTATAATAGACAGTCTATTAACATTTTTAGACAAACGTTTCGCAAATCTCGAGTCGATTGACATGATTGACATGTTTGGACCATCCATATCGTCCAAAACTTCATCTGTTAGGCCGCATGTAATCGAAATTCGCCAAAGATAACGTGCTTTGCTACAATTGTCTCAAGCAAGGCCATAATGTGGTAAAATGCAATTCGTCATTTCGCTGTCGGGTGTGCAAGGCTCGACATCACACCCTTGTGAATTCTTCACCCTCGGTGTTGAAAACCTCTTCTAGGAATGCTTCAACTAGTAGCGCAGCATCTTTATTTGCTGAAGAACCACTGGCTACTAGTGCAGTATTTCTTCAATCGACGTTGGTTCGTCAAACACAAGCGCTGTGTCATCAGAAGGTTCGAGATCAGCATTTGGCCAATCACTCTCCAGCAATCACATTGTTACATACACGCATTCTTCTAACGTAATTTTACGTTATACCAACCATTGTACGTATTTTTTTTTTTAATTTCAACTTATTAAATTTTTAACTGCCCACTAAGGTATAACGTCTTTAATTGTAAGAAAAAGCATTTAAATATAATAATAAAAAATAAACATAAAACATAATTAGATTAATAATTTACTTAAAACTAAGAATAACAATTAATGTACATACATTAAATTAGGTAACATATACATAATAATATATAATATTATAATATTGGGACTACAAATGGAAAATCGCCGTTCCTGTCCATTGAAGAACTGTCCATCGTTAGCCACAACTTTTTCCCATCTTTCTGACAGCATACGGATTCCTCATCGAAAAATTTGTTCGTCTATTGAGGCGATCCACAAATCTACCCAATTTTTAGCCTCTTCGTAAGAACGGAAGTGCTTCCCAGCCAATCCATGCGTCATCGATCGGAATAAGTGATAATCCGATGGATCAATATCTGGAAAATACGGCGGCTGAGGTAGGATTTCCCATTTCAGTGTTTCCAATTATGTTTTAATTGGTTGTGCAACATAAGGACTAGCATTGTCAATTTGTAAAATCACTTTGTCGTGTCTCTCCAGATTGCCGTTTTTCCTTCAATGCTCTAATCAAACGCATAATTTGTGTTCGGTAAAGAGATCCTCTGATGGTATCACCACAGAATAAATAGTATACAGAAGTCGCATCTCGGCCTTTGATGCTTTTTCGCTTTATTGTGCGGTCGGAACAATTGAGGGGAGATCAAATAACGAGAGAGCAAACGTGAACAAAGAGAAGCAACGAGAGAGCAAGCATAAAACGTTTATGTGTGCGTACATCTGTTTTGCTAGACTGCGTCGTGAATTAACGTGGTGTTGACAAAATTTTGTTTCAAGCTTTTGATTTCTGTATTTTGGTTTTCTTCCCTTGAAAGTTTTATATTTTACATTGCATAGCTATGTGCAGTATTAACAGGAGTTACTGGTTAATTGTAGTGCTCTAGTAAAAAATTACTAGAGAAAAATTAAATATTGCCGGCACTTTGAATCGACAGCGGCGGTATTTCATTTTTAAAGAAAATTTTACTGTCATTATACACAAAATAGGGTATTTCGAAAGTATCTCCCAATTCCTGTTAGAGGACATTTGGTTACAAGTTACAACTTTAACTATGATGCCAAAACTGTTCAAAAATGTTAAATTTCGTAAAATGATCTTTTTTAGTATATTGGCAGAAAGTCCATTTTTGGAAACAAAATAATTAAATGTAAGCGCCCAACCGCATTTTTCTCAAACCCATCCACTAAATCTAGTTTGGAATTGTATAGCAATTCCCTTCTAATCGCCATTTCATCCATGAGCAGAATCATATGATTCTTTTCGTACTGGTTCAAATCCCAAGCACTTCTTTTTATTAACTGCAACTTCCTACGGGCGGAAGAGCTGAGGGGAAGATCAAAAAACCTGTGAAGCTTCGAGAGAGCTTGTTTTGCGAAAGAAATCTCTTTCTGAGGTACACTGAGAAGATGGAAGCACGGGCGGCGCACCAATAAAAAAAAAGGAAAAATAACCATAAACATTAATGGGAATGATATTGTAGTTAATATTGATCAACCAATCAGACATTGTGTTTCGCCTAAATTATTTTCAAAAAACAAAAAGTGATTCTCCCATTCCTTATTAAATATTTTTCACAGTGCATACATAAAAAGGCGAAGTACGATGTTGCTTGCTTGAAGTTTGTACGTCGTCTGACTGCTCTTTATAGGAACGATCGCTAATGTCGGTGTGAAAAAACGACGAGTGCTGTCGTGTATATGTGAATAGCCGAGAGAAAAACGATTGCACGATTACTCTCTGTTCAATAGGGTGCCAATATTGGAACCCTAGAACAAAATTTGCTTTGTATGAGATGCAACTTCTGTATACTATTTATTCTGTGGTTATACTTACTTTCTGTATTAATACTGTAAGTAAAAAATGTTCCATTTTTCGCTTAAATTTAAATGAACTAGAAATACCTTATGTATGTATGTCTAACGTCGGCTACGCAGTAAAATAGTACTTGTAGGCTGTAAAACTGTAATTCTGTTTGCCTTCGTCACTAGTTATATTTTTTAATATTAAACGGTTACGGAGCAGAATAGTTAATTGAGCTCAATTTAAGGGCGCGTGTTCGGCCTTTGACCTCCGGCCTACTTTTTGATTATAACCCTTATGTATGTTTATCGCCGGCTACACAATAAAAGAGTATTTTTAGACCAATTTTTTGGTTCGTATGTTATGCACTTAAGACTAATTTTCCATAAATGTGGTAAAAACTGTAAGAGATAACCTAACATATTATATACCGTTGGAAAGGAAAAATGATAGGCCTTCAAGTGACAGGTTCCAACTTATTTGTCATATAAGGCAGAAAAATACATTTTTTTAATGCAACCTTCACAATTTTTTTCGTAAAACTAAATTATCTCCATAATTATGTGCAAAATCAAAAATGCATAGTACATAAAAGATAGGCCCTAAGCAAACCTTTCAAGTGGTGTACATGGGATACCTGTATCCCAGGAGATATAGAGATCTAGAGATCTAGATATAGATATACATATCTCCTCTGAAATCTGAATTTTCGTCGTTTAAACGCCCACAGTGCCTAAAAAAAGCCACGCCCCAAAAGCTTTTTATTGGTTAGATTGTAGGGGTAGGGCGGTGGTATAAATTGGGTTCAGGGGGATGGTTTTGCTTTACCTATATCTATATCTTTACCATACCTATTTATACCTAAATACGTATCTTGAGGACAATACTGTGTAAATGCTGTACACTTGGGCGGACGACGGCTAGTGCGTCGATTAGATGCAACTATTTCAATGATACCAGAACCGAATAAAATGTAACCCTCTTTGAGAGACTTAGTTGATGCCGAAAGTGCAATTGCCAATGCTGGCCTTGCATTCTGCATCTTGCATCATTGAATCTTGTTCGATTGGATGTAATGAAGTCGGAGTTATAGTCGATGCATTCAGTTTGTCTTGATGCAACAGCGTGTTGTGTTACCTTTGCGAATAAGAGATGTGTGAGCTTGCAGGCAATGCACTGATTTTAAGTCCTTGTGGTGGCTACTGTCATGACGTTGCGTCGAATGCTGGAATATTCGACCCTTGATGTTGTTTTGCTTAGCACTACAAGTGACCGGAACCTATTTTCCTGAACCTGACTGTTCTAGAGCAGAGTGCGTTGCTAGATCAAACCTTTGAATATCCCATTTTAAATAGTTCATATAAAAATGTTTAAGTGTTTTAAAAAAAAAAATTGTTCCAAATTTCACGACGATACATCTTTTCGTTCTCCTGTAATCGTAAGTTAAACAGGCAGACGTATATTGCCCTGCGTGTGTAGGTTATAAAAAAAAAATCAAAATACATTACAAAATATTGGGCACAGCCCCAAATTCTTTCAGTGTTCGAAATGATACGTCACCACGAGAGTTTAGCTTCTATCAATCGAGGCTAACAAATGAGTCTCACTGAGTTCCTCAAATTAAATCCCTGAAATAGCATGCGAATTGTGTGTGATGTAACAGAAAAAGTTCTAAACGAAATTTATATTTAGTTGGTCCTAGTTCGTTGTAAATTTGTCTATTTTCAAGAGCACGATTATGCCGTCTGTGTTTTTATATGTTTCTGGTTCACTGTCTGTCTACATATATTCAAGAGCATGCGGCACAATTTCGGGGGCGGCACTTTTGGAAATCAAGTATTGACTTATTAAATTCTAGAAATTTTTGGGGCCGCAAGTTGAATAACCGTCCCGGGCTCCATGAGTTCTAGCTACGTCTTTGTATAAATAGTAGGCGTTGTTGTTACGTGTTTTCAAAACAAAATAACTAGCTTAGTTGTTTTATTATTGTGTTAAAATTTAAACTTTATTTACGTGGTAATAAATTTGTTTTCATGAGCTATACTGTATAAGTAGTGTAAACGTGGGCGGACCGCGTCAAGTTTTGCTGTTATAATGTTTTATTGGAAAATAAGTTGTTATGTAAAGTTTTATCCGGAAATTTTATATATTTAACAATATAACCATTTAAGACAGTTTGCCTGTGTAACCTAAAAGTGGGCTGATCACACCCATATTTGGCATATTAACGGATAATGCTACTCTATACCCAGGAATGAAATTGTTGTCATAACTCAAAAACTAACCTTGATATTACATTTCTAATAAAAAATAGGAGTGGTCGTTGACCGATTTTGCCCATTTTCAATACCAACCTCCACACCACAAGAAACAATATTTCAGCACAATATCTTCACCGGTTCTCCTGTGATCGTGATTTCCACAGACAAACAGACAGATAGGCAGATAGACGGACAGACATGGCTAAATTGACTCAGGAGGTCACGCTGATCAAGAATATATATACTTTTCTATATCTATCGTCTCTATTTCTATGGGTGACACATTTCCTGACAAAGTGAATATACCCTTAACCTTAAGGTGTAGGATATAAAAAGGTTTTTCGATGTGGTTGTTGATGGTTTAGGTGTTTGTTATGATGTTTTTTGCGTTATGATGTGTTATGCATATGTGCAATGCTCTAAAAGCAAGCTCTCTTTTAACTTGCTATTAAAAATAATTAATACATGAGGTCCAAAAACTAACAGCATTAATATTCATAATAATTATGTGTGGTTTTTAATAATAATTTTACTTATTATTTCTCTCTTGTTTATTCCACCTTAATTGTATTATAAAAATTAGTATTCTTCAGGCTCGAGGTCAATTGAAAACGTTAATTCTTTTTCTACATTTTTTACTAAACAACATTGTTGCGAATTATAACGTTGTTAGGAATCTCAGATAATTTTATAATTTTTATTCCTAAAAAATGTTTTTAAAGGTTTTTACCTAACAAACCTTATGAAGAAAAAATATCCTCAATTTACCCTTTAAATGAATCGCGCTTGAGATATTGTCAAACTTTTTAAGCTGGTACATCTGTCAGCTGTTTACTTGCCAGATTTAATCGAAATCTGTCAGATAGTTTGTGCATAATAGCTAGAAACCAGTGCTATCTTCGAACCTTTAAAAGGCATTCAGTGATAATTTTTTACTAAAAATGGTAATTATTTGTCGAAGGGGTCCCCGCGCATTTTAGATGATGCAGTTTTCATATTACGTGTACTAGTTGGACTCTTTAGAAATGTTCGGTAATTACATTGTCTTAATAGCTTACATCCATGTCTTGCTACATGGTTGTAATAAAGTGCTTCAGTTATAGTATAAAAAGTGGGCATGCACCCTACTAAACGCACCCATTCGCAGTCTCACACAACGCTACACAACTAAGACTACGTGTGGTATATTCCATTCAGGTATCTTTGTATCAATCGTGATTTTCAAAGACAGAGGCAAAGAAAGACAAGCAGAAGGACGGGGTTATATCGACTCAAGAGGTGACGCTGATGAAGAAATTGCATACATACTTTTCTGTACCTCCCACTCCCTTTTCTGTTCGTTACAAACGGAAGGAAAAACTTATATACTTAAATATATATTTTCACTTTCGGTATAAAAATTGCACGAAACTTACATTATCAGTAATGCCATTCATTGAATATCCGCAGGGATCGAACAGGTAGTCATCAATGGCCATTTCAGGAATAATATGATGTATTCCAGATTTCTGTAAAGATTAATTAATTGCTCAGGCAACGTTATATTAGTAGTCGATATAGTAAAGTTATAGTAATAGTAGGAAAGATATAGTAGTTTCAAATATAATTTATATTAATTTAGTGATATACATATGTTTATTGTTTTAATAATAATAAAAATTAATAATATGATCCTGAAAAGACCACAAGCGGTTTCTGCAAGATGTGTTTTTCATATAACAAACATTTTCATCGACAATATAGTGCACTGAGTAGCGGTCTCTCTTTTTCTTAATTTTCTTTTTTAAGTACTGCATGCAATCCGTATAGCATCATCAAATCGGTGAAGTCCGATACGAACCTGTGATACCATAATTCCAAGAAATGCTGAACTCTTCTTATGAACTCTTCTTCTTATTCTTATGTCGGTGGCTCAAATTTCTTAATAGCCACTTTGTAGCCGGATCATACATACAACATATTTAAATCTTGTTTGAAAGCAACATCCTTTTCTTTGTTGATTTTCAAGTTAGCTACTCACAGATGTCGGAATACTTCCCGTAAATTATTCATATTTTTTTCTAGTGACATCTATATCACAATGATGTTATCGCGACAGCATGAAACGCGAATGCATGTGGTTCCATCTCCGGCCCGATGACTTGGTCCAATGTCCCTTGGAAGGCTCCAGATGCCGAATGTAGGCCAAACGGCATGACTCATCATTCCAAAAGTTTTCTTTCCGGGTGTGTGAAGGTCTTCTGCAATGCATTTAGTTCTCGGTGTCGGTAGACTTCTCTCCCAACTCATCGTCTGAAGTGTCGTACATGCTTCTTGTTTCACATTAGAAAAAAGTCTTTCCATAAAATTATGTTGTCGATGGCATCTCTGAGTATGAGTTACGACATCCTACGCTGCCCTTTCTAAACGTAAAACCAACCCGATTGATTATTTTACGGACTGTGCCATCCCCCATTTTGACACATATACCTACGCCCACTAGTTTCCTTCCCCGGAAAGTGGAAGGTCGAAGAAGGTCACATAATAAAAGGTCAACATTTCCTAAAGCAGATGAAACACAGTTACGTGCGAGATGTCGTTGGGAAGGATTCATTGTCTTCATTTTCATTTTGTCTTCAAAGTTTCGAAATTATGAGTACTTTTATGTAAATGTGGACTTTTTCCATTGAAAGTGGGTTGTTTTTCTCGGAAATGGAATGAAGGTATTCCAAAAAGTATATATCGTTGAAACCTAGTGTGCTATCTTTAAAACGGTATATAATATGTTATACTTATAATTTTTGTATTAATAATGTAAAGGGATGTGTAATCAAAATCATTACTTTAATTTTTCGCTTTAACTTTAGTTATACTAGAAATACTTTATGTATGTATTTCTAACGTAGGATACGTAGTAAAATAGTATTTCTAAGCCAATTTTATGGAGCGTATTTTGTGGCGTCCGGCTGAGCTTTTTGATTAGAACCCTTAGTATGTCTAACGCCGGCTACGCAGCACACAGACGTAAACGGATATGCGATTAACACTAATTTTCAATAAATGTGGTCAAAACTGTAAGATAGAAATGGGACCATACACACTCACGCTGACGATGTGCAAATTTATCTCAGACCACGCAACAAAGGTAAATGATCATTTGGGTTCCAAGCTGAGTGTTAAAACGCTGGTGAGTTAAAACGTTTAGAGTGCTCGACTGATGGGAATTACTTGTAACTTAGTATCTCTAAATTATTAATTTTGTCAATTTCTAGAAATGTTTCAGCACTCTTGCATTTCCCTGCAATTCCCCCAGGCCCTTTGAAGATTTGTTTGTTTCTAGTTTCTCTTTTCCAACTAGATTACTTTCTTTTCCATTTTTTTCTATTCCAAAACGATTATTTTCCTTTTCAAATCACTAAAGATCACGTCTTTTGATCTCACACAATCATGCATCAGGGACTTTCACCACTTTCATTTCGGTGACACATTCACTATTTGATACTGCACTTTCTCTATAATTACAGAAAACTGATGTTACTAAATTCCAACAGCTACTAAAACTAAAATACACAGTGAATTTCGACTAAAATTTGAACATTCTGTTCTATGAATGACAGTTGAAGATGATGACGAAAAATTTATTTTAATTTAAACAAATTTCATTTATGGCAAAAACTTACCATTGTCGCTTCAGCCGCAGAGGATGATTTTTCTTTAGCAAATATCGACATAGTATTTGAATCTAAATTCTTCATTAATATCTCAACTGTTTGGTCAGGTTCCATATTTGCCATCTTAGTTTCGTTATTGTGAGTGGTTTTCATACTGTATGTGTACAAATACCAACAATCTCTGTTAATTGAGCCTAAGCAGTATGATCTTCCATCCTTGAATATTGAGTCCAAAAGTGAAAATTCTTCATTAAACGCGCGATGTGGAAATGTCTGTGAAACAAAATTGTGAACACATCATTAATAATATGTTAATTTGTGAAGTAGTGTGACATGGTTCATATGATTATCACATGATTATACTTAAAACGTTATATAACCCACGTGCCGGTAACCCACATATACAACGTAAAAATGGCGGCAGTTGTGTGAAAGTACCACCCCTATAGAAATCAAATTTGGAGACTGTTTCATATTAAGTAATATTAACTGATATCTCATATTACGGCCAGATTTTCAATGATCACCGTGATTAAGAAGCGAGCTCGGTTCGTGATGAAAAAAAGGCTGCGCAGGCAAAGACTTGATCTTTGAAAATAAAAATAATTTTGACGCAGATAACAGAATTGAACAGCTACGGGTTTTGTTGATGTTTGGATGGCTTGCTTCGCGCTAGAGACAATTGCTTGGAGTTAAATTTTGTTTGTGTTTCGCATGAATATGTTTTCATTGGATTTGGTAAACGATTTTTACTTTTTTACGATTTTTTATTTTTCTTTAATAGTGAATTTAAACATTTAGCAATTTCTGAAAAATTTTTTATGAATCTTCTGTAATAATTACAGAAAGCTACGAACCGTCTGGTTTCATCGGCGTTTTTCGGAATTGGATAATTTTTTATTGTGTCAAATTTGTCTGGGTCTGTTTTGATTCCTTTGTCTGTTATTAAATGTCCTAAAAAAGTTACGTCTGTTTTCAAGAAATTACATTTATTTGCATTTAATTTTAAGTTGTACGTTCGTAGTCGGTCAAAAACTTTCACTAAATTTTCATTGTGGTGTTTTAAACTACAACCAAAGATAATGATGTCGTCTACGTAAAGAAATGCTTCACTGTCCAGTCCACTGAGTGCTATTGTTAACATTCTTTGAAAGCTGTTTGTGGATATCTTTAATCCAAATGGTAGTCTTTTAAATTGGTAGTGTCCATTTTCAGTAGAAAAAGCTGTTAATGGTCTTGAATTTTTGTCTAAAGGTATTTGGTGGAAAGAGCTAGTCATGTCAAGTGTCGAAAAGTATTTTGCTCTTCTTAATTTGTCAAGTATGTCTTCTAGTCTTGTTAAAGGGAATTTATCGTTTACTATTTTGTCATTGAGTTTACGGTAATCTACTACTAGTCTCCATTTTTTGTTGTCCTTGTTTCCTTTTTTTCGTACTACTAACAGTGGTGAATTGTATGGACTTGTGGATGGTTCAATTATGTCCTCGTTTAATAATTTTTTGACTTGTTGTTTAATTTCGTCTTTTTGTGTCTGCGGAAGTCTATAGTTCTTTATGTAAGTCGGACTTTTGTCGTTTAGGTTAATTTTTTGTGTGTAAAAGTTATTAGTTGATAGTACTTCGTTGTCTAAATGAAAAATGTCTTGATAGTTTTGTAGGATTTCAATTAGTGAATTGTATGCGTCAGGGTCAGTTGTTTTTATTTTCATTGTTTCGAATAGCTTATTTAATCTTTCGGTGTTATTCACTGTTCTTGATGTTAGAATATCATTTGTTAATTGATCGGACTCTAGTTCAATTTTATGTATAGTAACAGTATCATTTGTGTTTAACATTTTTATATGACCTATCTTTCCTTTTGGGCAAATGCAATTTCCTACAAATATTCCTTTTTGAATTTCTTTATTCCATATTATTCTATCTTCTTTAAAATTTGTATTGGTTGGTACGATGAGCTCGCATCTTGATGTTAAAACAATTTCTATCGATGTGTTTAAATGTAATGGTAAAATTATATCATTTTCATTAAAACTAAATGTAATAGTTAAGGTTTCGTAATCTATTTTACAAAAATGTTTTCTTAATAAATCTCTCCCGATAATTCCATCTGTTAATGTAGGAAAATTTTCATCTACTACTAAGAAATTATGATTAATATTTTCATTATCTAATTTTATATTTAAATTTAATAATCCTAATGGTTCTATAACTTCATTGGTTATACCTTTTAATTTACAAGTATCATAAGTTCTATAGTTCTATAGTATCATAAGTTCAGTTTTGGTGCCGCGGTACGCTGTTCTTACCGATTTGACTGCATTTGGATTCAGTGGTCCATATTGGCTATTAAATGCCCTCAATACTTGATCACTAGTAGTAATTTCGTCTAGATCTTTGCATTCGATTGTAACTTCACGCGATGCCTCTCTCACTTCGGCTTTTTCGCCTATAAAGGACTTCAGTTGATCTCTGTAGATGTTGGAGTCATGGTTCGCCTTTGAGCTCAGCTGGATCAACATTTCCCCCTTTTGGGTCCTGCGGATTCGTTGCACCTTGTTACCTATGTCCCTTAGGGTTGGCTCGTCTCGTATTTTTTTAAGTATGTCCGCGTAACTGGATTCACCGCGGGAGGCTATAATGATAGCATCTGGTTTCTGGTTGGTTATGTTTTGTTTCTTGGTAGGCTTTTTTTCTACTTTTGTCCATTCGGCATCACCGTCTACTTCATTTTCTTTCCTTTCGGTGGCCACTGCAGCATAGGAACGGGTTGTCTCTAGAGGTTTATTTTTCTTGGCTGCTGATTGCACTAGTGAACAGTCTTCTCTTACACTCTTTGGGGTGCCCTATTGCCTCTTTTTAAGAGTGGAGAAGTTTGGGTACCACTTTCTTTGAGATCGTTGTTGCTACCTTTACGTCCCGCTAATGGCAGGTCTCTTAAGCAACCGTCCGCCATTCCATCCGCAGCAAACGCAGCCTTTTTGTAAAGGTTTGCAATACACTCAATTAGGTCTCTCATTGGCTGGTGTATTGATCGTCGTTTCCCATCATCCAGCATGTCAACCAGACTATTTATACGATCGCCTAGTTGAAGAAGGACAGACTTAACAATTATTGTCTTACCTTCAGATATCGTCGTTTGCTTCTCTCTGCCTTCATTTGATTTGACTGATGATCGACCAATCCGCGAGCTTTTTTGGAAAGGGTCCGCCATTTTTTGTAGCACGTCGTTACATTGGGCGGAGCTTTGCTTTGCGCCTTCATTTTTCCTAGTGGAACTGGGTGTAGTTGTAGTTGTCCCTTTCGGTATTGTCTCTTTTGCACTTGACATTGTACCTCTTAGCACAGACAAAAACCAAAATAAATTGATTCTGACTGATGCCTAGAACTATGCAATCAATTGCACCTTGTAAGCGTGTAAATGCAAGTCTTTATGCATAATGTTCATCAACGACGAGCGTGAGAGGTGCAATTGTTGGGCACGACGACGAGTTGAGGTGGACGGCTCTTCAGTCACACTATCGCGAACAGCAGCAATATTTTCTGCAGTACGAGCATGCACTGGTGTTTTCACATCTCCTACAGAGCCGGTTTGCTCTAATTTTTGCGTTTATTAAGGAAGATCTGCTACAATACTGCTATTCCAAATATTGTCCATCGGAAGTTATAACATTGTCCCATTTCTGGCAATTTGTGGATGCCATCCCAAAAAAACCGGCCCTCTTTTGAGTCAAAGAACGTATCGAGCCAATTTTTGATGCCTTGGACTGAAGTAAACCGTATTCCGGAAAGTGCATCTTGCATCGACCAAAACAAATGGTAGTCAGAAGGCGCCAAGACTGGACTATATAGCGGGTGGGGCAGAACTTCCCATCCGCTATTTTCCAAATATTTTTTACGGGTTGAGCAACATGTGGCCGAGCATTGTCATGTTGGAAAATCAATGCCTCGTGTCTTGTTTTCCATTCTGGGCGTTTTTCCTACAATGCTCTTTTATACGAATCAATTGTTTTCGGTACAGCTCTCCAGTAATGGTTTCACCCGGTTTTAGAAGTTCATAATACGCAACTCCTTTTTGGTAGCACCAAATACAGTGCTTTATCTTGGCAGCGTGAATATTCTTCTTCGGTGTCGACTTGGTTGGTTGGCCGGGCTTCCCACACGATTTGTTGCGCTTTTGGTTGTCGTAATGTTCGAGCAAAATCGAGCCAATATCGAGCCAATTTTTGATGCCTTGGACTGAAGTAAACCGTATTCCGGAAAGTGCATCTTGCATCGACCAAAACAAATGGTAGTCAGAAGGCGCCAAGACTGGACTATATAGCGGGTGGGGCAGAACTTCCCATCCGCTATTTTCCAAATATTTTTTACGGGTTGAGCAACATGTGGCCGAGCATTGTCATGTTGGAAAATCAATGCCTCGTGTCTTGTTTTCCATTCTGGGCGTTTTTCCTACAATGCTCTTTTATACGAATCAATTGTTTTCGGTACAGCTCTCCAGTAATGGTTTCACCCGGTTTTAGAAGTTCATAATACGCAACTCCTTTTTGGTAGCACCAAATACAGTGCTTTATCTTGGCAGCGTGAATATTCTTCTTCGGTGTCGACTTGGTTGGTTGGCCGGGCTTCCCACACGATTTGTTGCGCTTTTGGTTGTCGTAATGTTCGAGCAAAATCGCATTTCCCCGTTTGGAAATAGCTACTTGGGTCACGACCAATGATTCCGCAAGCTCTTATTGTGTTCGACATTAATCTTCCTCGAGTAACACCTCCGATAATTCATCTTCAAACCTTTTCGCCTGCCCAGGCCGCTCCTTGTCTTTGGTGTCAAAGTCGTCACTTTCAAAGCGTTGAAACCATCCCAAACCAAATTTTTGTATATCGGCCCAGAAAATAATTACTTTTTGTATAGAGCTTAGATCTAGAGCTTTTACACCCCAAAACATGCAAAATTAATTTTTGGGGTGTAATAGCTCTAGATACGTAAGAAAATACGTAAAATATTAATAAGTATATTTGTTTTCTATCAGAAGCAATTCTAATATATTTTATACATATTTCTATTATAAATCTTTATTATAAATTATGTGTGTAATTTACATATAAATAAAATATAAGTAATGTATTAGAAAAACATTCATTGACAGTATTTGCTCTCCGATTGAAAGCGCAGATTGTCCTGCGTTACATTCGTCAATTTTATTATCCGACGGACATTTGAAACATGAATTCAAACACTTCTTCCTTTATAAATTCTGTTGGCCTCTAATTCTCCTCAATTTGTTGGATTAAATTCCTCTAATAATCAATCCTTTTTTATTCAAAAAGTAATTTTTTTCTGGGCCGATATACAAAAATTTGGTTTCGGATGGTTTCAACGCTTTGAAAGTGACGACTTTGACACCAAAGACAAGGAGCGGCCTGGGCAGCCGAAAAGGTTTGAAGATGAATTATCGGAGGTGTTACTCGATCAAGATTAATGTCGAACACAATAAGAGCTTGCGGAATCATTGGTCGTGACCCAAGTAGCTATTTCCAAACGGCTAAAAGCATTGGCGTTCATCCCAAAGCAAGGAAATTGGGTGCCATACGAGTTGAAGCCGAGAGACGGGGAAATGCGATTTTGCTCGAACATTACGACAACCAAAAGCGCAACAAATCGTGTGGGAAGCCCGGCCAACCAACCAAGTCGACACCGAAGAAGAATATTCACGCTGCCAAGATAAAGCACTGTATTTGGTGCTACCAAAAAGGAGTTGCGTATTATGAACTTCTAAAACCGGGTGAAACCATTACTGGAGAGCTGTACCGAAAACAATTGATTCGTATAAAAGAGCATTGTAGGAAAAACGCCCAGAATGGAAAACAAGACACGAGGCATTGATTTTCCAACATGACAATGCTCGGCCACATGTTGCTCAACCCGTAAAAAATATTTGGAAAATAGCGGATGGGAAGTTCTGCCCCACCCGCTATATAGTCCAGTCTTGGCGCCTTCTGACTACCATTTGTTTTGGTCGATGCAAGATGCACTTTCCGGAATACGGTTTACTTCAGTCCAAGGCATCAAAAATTGGCTCGATACGTTCTTTGACTCAAAAGAGGGCCGGTTTTTTTGGGATGGCATCCACAAATTGCCAGAAATGGGACAATGTTATAACTTCCGATGGACAATATTTGGAATAGCAGTATTGTAGCAGATCTTCCTTAATAAACGCAAAAATTAGAGCAAACCGGCTCTGTAGGAGATGTGAAAACACCAGTGCATGCTCGTACTGCAGAAAATATTGCTGCTGTTCGCGATAGTGTGACTGAAGAGCCGTCCACCTCAACTCGTCGTCGTGCCCAACAATTGCACCTCTCACGCTCGTCGTTGATGAACATTATGCATAAAGACTTGCATTTACACGCTTACAAGGTGCAATTGATTGCATAGTTCTAGGCATCAGTCAGAATCAATTTATTTTGGTTTTTGTCTGTGCTAAGAGGTACAATGTCAAGTGCAAAAGAGACAATACCGAAAGGGACAACTACAACTACACCCAGTTCCACTAGGAAAAATGAAGGCGCAAAGCAAAGCTCCGCCCAATGTAACGACGTGCTACAAAAAATGGCGGACCCTTTCCAAAAAAGCTCGCGGATTGGTCGATCATCAGTCAAATCAAATGAAGGCAGAGAGAAGCAAACGACGATATCTGAAGGTAAGACAATAATTGTTAAGTCTGTCCTTCTTCAACTAGGCGATCGTATAAATAGTCTGGTTGACATGCTGGATGATGGGAAACGACGATCAATACACCAGCCAATGAGAGACCTAATTGAGTGTATTGCAAACCTTTACAAAAAGGCTGCGTTTGCTGCGGATGGAATGGCGGACGGTTGCTTAAGAGACCTGCCATTAGCGGGACGTAAAGGTAGCAACAACGATCTCAAAGAAAGTGGTACCCAAACTTCTCCACTCTTAAAAAGAGGCAATAGGGCACCCCAAAGAGGGTAAGAGAAGACTGTTCACTAGTGCAATCAGCAGCCAAGAAAAATAAACCTCTAGAGACAACCCGTTCCTATGCTGCAGTGGCCACCGAAAGGAAAGAAAATGAAGTAGACGGTGATGCCGAATGGACAAAAGTAGAAAAAAAGCCTACCAAGAAACAAAACATAACCAACCAGAAACCAGATGCTATCATTATAGCCTCCCGCGGTGAATCCAGTTACGCGGACATACTTAAAAAAATACGAGACGAGCCAACCCTAAGGGACATAGGTAACAAGGTGCAACGAATCCGCAGGACCCAAAAGGGGGAAATGTTGATCCAGCTGAGCTCAAAGGCGAACCATGACTCCAACATCTACAGAGATCAACTGAAGTCCTTTATAGGCGAAAAAGCCGAAGTGAGAGAGGCATCGCGTGAAGTTACAATCGAATGCAAAGATCTAGACGAAATTACTACTAGTGATCAAGTATTGAGGGCATTTAATAGCCAATATGGACCACTGAATCCAAATGCAGTCAAATCGGTAAGAACAGCGTACCGCGGCACCAAAACTGAACTTATGATACTATAGAACTATAGAACTTATGATACTTGTAAATTAAAAGGTATAACCAATGAAGTTATAGAACCATTAGGATTATTAAATTTAAATATAAAATTAGATAATGAAAATATTAATCATAATTTCTTAGTAGTAGATGAAAATTTTCCTACATTAACAGATGGAATTATCGGGAGAGATTTATTAAGAAAACATTTTTGTAAAATAGATTACGAAACCTTAACTATTACATTTAGTTTTAATGAAAATGATATAATTTTACCATTACATTTAAACACATCGATAGAAATTGTTTTAACATCAAGATGCGAGCTCATCGTACCAATCAATACAAATTTTAAAGAAGATAGAATAATATGGAATAAAGAAATTCAAAAAGGAATATTTGTAGGAAATTGCATTTGCCCAAAAGGAAAGATAGGTCATATAAAAATGTTAAACACAAATGATACTGTTACTATACATAAAATTGAACTAGAGTCCGATCAATTAACAAATGATATTCTAACATCAAGAACAGTGAATAACACCGAAAGATTAAATAAGCTATTCGAAACAATGAAAATAAAAACAACTGACCCTGACGCATACAATTCACTAATTGAAATCCTACAAAACTATCAAGACATTTTTCATTTAGACAACGAAGTACTATCAACTAATAACTTTTACACGCAAAAAATTAACCTAAACGACAAAAGTCCGACTTACATAAAGAACTATAGACTTCCGCAGACACAAAAAGACGAAATTAAACAACAAGTCAAAAAATTATTAAACGAGGACATAATTGAACCATCCACAAGTCCATACAATTCACCACTGTTAGTAGTACGAAAAAAAGGAAACAAGGACAACAAAAAATGGAGACTAGTAGTAGATTACCGTAAACTCAATGACAAAATAGTAAACGATAAATTCCCTTTAACAAGACTAGAAGACATACTTGACAAATTAGGAAGAGCAAAATACTTTTCGACACTTGACATGACTAGCTCTTTCCACCAAATACCTTTAGACAAAAATTCAAGACCATTAACAGCTTTTTCTACAGAAAATGGACACTACCAATTTAAAAGACTACCATTTGGATTAAAGATATCCACAAACAGCTTTCAAAGAATGTTGACAATAGCACTCAGTGGACTGGACAGTGAAGCATTTCTTTACGTAGACGACATCATTATCTTTGGTTGTAGTTTAAAACACCACAATGAAAATTTAGTGAAAGTTTTTGACCGACTACGAACGTACAACTTAAAATTAAATGCAAATAAATGTAATTTCTTGAAAACAGACGTAACTTTTTTAGGACATTTAATAACAGACAAAGGAATCAAAACAGACCCAGACAAATTTGACACAATAAAAAATTATCCAATTCCGAAAAACGCCGACGAAACCAGACGATTCGTAGCTTTCTGTAATTATTACAGAAGATTCATAAAAAATTTTTCAGAAATTGCTAAATGTTTAAATTCACTATTAAAGAAAAATAACAAATTCACATGGACAGAAGAACACCAGAACGCTTTCGACATCTTAAAAGAAAAATTAATTAACCCACCGATATTGCAATATCCCCATTTTTCAAAACCGTTTATTCTAACAACTGACGCGTCAAACTACGCTCTTGGCGCAGTATTATCGCAAGGTGATATTGGGACTGACTTACCCATATCTTACGCAAGTAAAGCACTGGACAAAAATGACTTAAACAAATCGGTTTTGGAGAAAGAATTATTAGCAATTCATTGGGGAATAAATTTTTTTAGGCCATATCTTTATGGTAACAAATTTATTGTAGCAACTGACCATAGACCTTTAGTATCACTATTTACGCATAAGAATCCGTCTTCCAAAATGACCAGAATAAGATTAGACCTTTCCGACTATGAATTTGAAATTAAGTATAAACAAGGAAAAATTAATACTAATGCAGATGCACTATCAAGAATTCAAATAAATTCTGAAATGTTAAAAGCAATGATTCCTAAAGAATATGATAAAAATATAAAAAGAACATTAATCGTCACAAGGGGTATGAAGAATAAGAAAAATGATAAGACTGATGTTATAACAAACCAATTAGAGCCTGATCAACTCTACACATGGGACTGTACATCATTATCAGATATAAAGAAAGTAAAAAAGTTAAAATTTATAGTAAATAGGTATGGTGATAAATTGACGAATCCAGATTCGCATTCAGAGAAACCTACCAGTTTGTGCACAAACAGAAAAGAATTATTTACAGAAAACGATATCGTAAATGTACATGTAAACGTAAAGAATAATGATAATCCAACGAAATTCGTTTCGACTCTGGAGAAGTTATCTTTATACATGAATAAAATGAATATTAAAGAGCTAGCATTGAGTGAAAAAGATGAAATATTTACAATTGTTAACAAAGAAGAATTTAAGAAGTTATATAATGTGTTGCAACATAAAAATAAAAATCGCGCGTACTTGAAGATTTTAATATATAAACCCCCAGAAAAAATTGATGACGATGTAATAAAATACAAATTAATAGATGAATACCATAATTCACCTATAGGAGGACACTTAGGAATTAGGAAAACAATAATAAAATTAAAACAAAGGTACATTTGGAAAAATATGAGCAACATGATTAAACAATTTATATCCAAATGTGAAAAATGTAAAATTAATAAGCAAACCATACATATAAAAGAAAAAATGGTACATACTGATACACCTAATAATAGTTTTGAAATAATATCTATAGACACTGTAGGTCCTCTAAGAATTTCAAATAATTTTAGATATATTTTAACAATTCAATGTGAATTGACAAAATTTGTAGTAGCACATCCAATAGAATCTAAAGACGCAACTACAGTTGCAAAAACATTAGTAGAACAATTCATTCTCAAGTATGGAAATTTTAAAACATTAAAATCAGATAAAGGAACTGAATTTACTAACACACTACTAAAAGAAATATGCGAACTACTAAAAATTCGACAAATTTTTTCTACACCATATCATCACGAGACCTTAGGTTCAATAGAACGAAACCATAGGGTACTGAACGAATACTTATTAGCATTTGCAAAAGACGATGACTGGGACAAATGGGTACCATACTATGTATTTGCGTACAATACCACACCACACGTTCATACAAAGTATTCACCATATGAATTAATTTTTGGAAAATTACCATCAATGCCTGATGATGCAATAAATAATAATACAATTTCTTATAACCTAGATAATTATGCTAACGAATTAAAAGCTAGACTAAGTTTATCCTTAAGAAATGCGAAAGCTAATTTAACAAAATCTAAAGAAATACGTGTAAATAATCAGAACAATTGTAATAATTCTAATTTTAAGATAGGTGATAAAGTACTAGTAAGAAATATAAATAGAAAAAAGCATCAAAAACCATATCACGGCCCTTACACTATAATATGTAAAAATGGCGTACATTCGACAGTAATGGTTAACGGCATGAGAAAAGAATTCCACAACAATTTATTGAAAAAATTCTAATAAAAATATATATTTCTTCAAAATATATATTTTTCTTGAAAGGGTGAGGGTGTAGTGTACCACACAAGTCACCATGACTGCTTCCTAAGCGACAGTCAAATCGACCAACGATAGGGTACACGCAGCGCATAAAAACTGCAACGCTAGCGTTTCCTGTTGGAGCGTTGACCGTGCTAAGTTCTGCTGCGTGTGCGTTGACGACTTCTTTTCGCTGCCGACGTCTTCTGTCGAGACTGCGACAGAAATAGTGCAGTCAACAATTATTTACAATAATTTATAAACAATATATTATTGATTGGATCAGCAGAATCAAAATCGGCTATAAAAGGGCAAGAATTTCTAAAATAAAGACAGAATATTATCAGAGCCTAAAACCGGCAGTCTTCTAATTTTCTCAAGCCCTGGCAGATAATCTGCCGGCTTTATCAACTGTACAAATAGCATTCTAAGCTGAGGCCCATGGCATACTCTGCCGGCCAAGCCTATGAATCTATAATAAAATAGAATATTATCCAGCATAATTTTTGAAGGCAGGACCAGAGGTCCTTCAACATATTACACACTGAAAACGCAAACGGTCAACAGGCAGTTCACAAGAGTACTTAGGCTGAGCGCCCTCCGAGTCGTTAGCGCCCGTCGAACTGTCTCCGACGAAGCAGTTTTTGTATTAGCAGGCATGATGCCCACGGATATAGCAGCAGATGAGGCACGTCGCTGCTATTTGAAAAGAACGAGCGGCGAACTAGACGTAAGACAAGAGAGGGCAGCATCGATGGCAAGGTGGCAGAAACGCTGGAGCGAGTCAAATAAGGGGAGGTGGACGCACACCCTCATTCCCAGCATAGATAAGTGGCTAAGCCGGAAACACGGAGAGTTGGACTACCATGTAACCGGGTGAACGAATTTTGGAAACTGAACACCCCAACAAGCTACCGGACCGACTTGGAGCAAAGGTCAAGCAAAGTCGCTGTTCATGTCGTCGCTTCACAGGAGCACTGGGACTTATGTTCGAAATATTCGTCTTATACAAGGTTGAAAAGGGTTATTGCTTACCTGTTGCGTTTTGTAAACAATTTAAACGCCAGCCAGAATGCTGCCGAGAAACAATTTGGTCTACTAGGCTGCGAAGAAATTCAGCGAGCGGAACTTGCTTTACTTAAGTATACTCAAAATTATTTATTTTCTAATGAAAATTATTGTTGCAGAATGAAAAGACCTATACCTCTTCGGAGTAGTTTGTTACGCTTACAGCCATTTCTGTATCATTGCGCAATTCTGCGTGTTGGCGGTCGACTAAGGCACGCAAGTGTAACCACCAATATTAAGCATCCAGTTATCCTGGCAAAGGGTTCACCATTTGCAACGTTAATAGTTGCTGAGATCCACGAACATACCCTGCATGCTGGCCCTTAAATCATGAGAACCGTTCTGCAACGTCAGCTTTGGGTTCTAGGAGCACGTGACTTGGTCCGCAGTGTGTATCACAAGTGCGTTAGATGTACAGTATTGAACCGCAATCTTGCGCAACAATCTATGGGCGATCTGCCGACCAATCGTGTTACTTACGTACGCAGTTTCCTATGCAGCGCTGTAAATTTTGCCGGTCCATTTCCATTTAAGTTCTCACATGGAAGAGGCGAGGAAAGAGGTCTCATTCGTCTGCATGGCTACGGGAGCAATGCATTTGGAATTTGTTGGGGATTCGTCAACAGCCTCATTTCTAAATGGTTTCAAGAGGTTTATAAACCGACGCGGATACTGAACAACTGTACATTCTGACAACGGCACAAATTTTGTGGGTGCTGAGGCGGAAATGCGAAAAATGACAGATCGCTTTTTGGCCGATGAAAAGGTACGGAATTTCTTCGCGAACTCTAATATTGAGTGGAAATTCAATCCTCCACATGCTCCACATATGGGAGGTCGGCATTAAACGAATAAAATATCACATAAAACGCGCCCTAAACACCCCTCTTCTAACCTACAAAGAATTCAGCACAGTGCTCACCGAAATCGAGGCGTTCGTGAACTCTCGACCCCTTTGTGCATCAGAAACTGACGTTGGCGGACTAGAAGCCCTCACTCCTGGCCATTTCATCGTGGGTTTTTGGCGCTTCTGGCGCTTCAGAATCTTTTGTATGAAGTTAACGATTCTTATGGTCCGTAATTTGAACCTTCTGTCATTTAATGTGAGGTCACTCATTGAGGTGAGCCGCAGACTCGAATTAAAATTAAATAGCATTGACATTGCTTTTGTTCAAGAGACACATCTAAGAACAAGTCAAAAAGTTTACTTAGAGAATTACACATTTCTTCGGGATAAAAGTCAACTTGGAGTAGGTATACTGCTAAGGAAATCCTTTAAATTTTCGAAAATTAACGTTGATGGTTTGAATTTTCCAAATTTATTTATAGCAATTGACACATTAGTAAATGGTGTTTTTAAAAAATATTTCCTTGGTTCGATTTACTTTCCGCGTAACTCCCAGCATTCTATAATTTATTATGAGCTTTCTATCATAGGGCGCTTGCCCCAAAATTTTGATGGGACGTTTGTTGGAAGAGACTGAATGAAAAATATACACTGGGGTGATTCGCTCAATAATGTAAATGGCAATGCGCTTTTGAGTTGGCTACAACACAATTATCTTAATTTTGCAAGATTTTCGGACTCTACTCCTTCTTATCCTAATGGTTCATCATTTCTGGACCACTTTTTAATTAGTTCAAATATTGTAAATACCATAAATCTAAATTTCAAAATTTCCCTATTAAATTGCAAATAAAGTTCATGATCTTGAGATTCTTTTTCATCCTCCAAATTATTTCACCTCCTTCAAAAGGACCAATTGGGATACGTTTCGAAATGTTTTTGTTGGTGAAATACTAAATCATTTTCCTTCCTCTTCTCGAAAATTAAGTAACCCTGAAATAGACAATTTTATTTCGCAGTTCACCAGTTCTTTAAAATCAATAATTGCACTTCATTCAGATGAAATTCATAGTCGGGGCCAAAAAATGGTAATTTCTGAGAATGTCAAACATTTGTTGAAAATCAAGAATCGTTGGCACAAAAATTTGAAAAATAATTTACAACAATAATATGAACCGTTCAAGCGCAGACTACCTACTTCTGTCTAAACAGATTCAGTTATTGAATAATATTATCAAAAGACAAGTAGAAATAGAGCAATCCAAAATTTTTAGCGATAAGTTGAGCAAAATTGTTCCAGGGCCTAGGGTTCATAAACAAATTTATCATTTAGGAGGTAGGAAAAAATCTTCATTGAAAAACCTATCAATTAACGGTGTCGTTATTGATAATGACGAAGAAAAATTGCAAAAACTAAATTATTGATAAAAAACTAAAAATTAAATTATGACACTATTATTCCTATCAAATTAAAACACGATGTTCCTCTAGTAGCTTTTTAATAATTAGTAACCAGAAAAATAAAAGAACAGAAAGACTTAAGAAAAGAACTTAACAGGGTTGTAACTAAGAAGTATGTTCGTAAAATGACTGTGTTGCCATCTATTTCCAACACGCCTCTTCAACATAGGCATTTTTCTTTTAATATACAAAAATTCAATAAAATTAATGAAATTACATATTTTTCTGTAAACCCATATAAATACAAAATTTTTTGTGTTTTCGTTTACATAAATTCTTAGTTAAAATGTCAGCAACTAGCTCATTTGAATTTACTTTAATTCAATTTTCTTCGTATATACATTAGCTCTAATAAAGTGATATCGAATGTCGATGTTTGCTACGTGAATGAAAAATAGGATTCTTGGCTAGTTGTTGTGAGCTTACGTTATCTCCGTTGAGTGCCATTGGTGATTCATTCGGATAACATCCTATTTCATGTAAAAGTTGTTGTAAATATACAGCTTCCTTGCACGCTTCTGCAAGCGCCATATACTCTGCTTCCATGCTGCTCAACGTCACTGTAGTCTGCTTTCTGGATTGCCACGACAACGCACACCCAGCCAAAAGAAAGACATATCCTGTATAGGGTTTTCTATTTTCTATTATTAGGTGTACAAATAAGTTTCCTCGGTTTTTTATAAAAAGTTAGGAATTTATTGTGAAGGAACAGTACATTACGTTTTATTCAAAGTATTTTCCATCATTTGCCACTACTTTTCCCCATCTTTCTGTCCCCATCTTTCGGATACCCCGTCGAAAAAGCTCTTCATCTTTTGTCGCTATCCACAAATCTACCCAATTTTTGGTAACTTCATATGATGTGAAGCGCTGCTCAGACAGACCATGTGCCATCGACCGGAACAGGTGATAATCAGAAGGGGCTAAGTCCGGTGAATACGGCGGGTGGGGTAAAACTTCCCAGTTGAGTGTTTCCAAGTATGTTTTTACCGGCGCCGCAACATGTGGACGAGCATTATCGTGTAAAATAATAATTTTGTCGTGTCTGGAGTAGTAATGGGCGCGTTTTTCCTTAAGTGCCCGACTCAATCTCATCAATTGTGTTCGGTAGAGAGCTCCAGTAATGGTTTCGCTTGGTTTGAGCAATTCATAATACACGACACCAAGCTGATCCCACCAAATACACAGCATGAGTTTTTTCCATGAATATTCGGCTTAACTGTCGATGTTGATGGTTCGCCGGGCTTAACCCATGACTTTCTCTTCTTTGGATTATCGTAGTGAATCCATTTTTCGTCACCAGTGACTATACGATGCAAAAAACTCTTTTTTTTTATTCCTGGCAAGCAGCATTTCACTCATGCAAAATCGGCGTTCAACGTCTCTCGGCTTTAGTTCATATGCAACCCAAGTTCCTTGTGTTTGAATCATTCCCAACGATTTTAAACGATGTGAAATTGCTTGTTGAGTCATTTGTAATGTAAGTGCAAGTTCTTTTTGCGTTTGGGACGAATCTTCCTCCAATAATACTTCTAATTCCATGTCTTCGTACACTTTCGGCCTTCCACTGCGTTCTTTGTCCTTCACGTCAAACTCACCGTTCTTAAACTTTTGAAACCATTCCTGACAACTTCTCTCACTTAAAGCAGCTTCACCATATGCTTTTAGAAGCAATCGATGCGGCTGCAGATTTTTTCAAATTAAAGAAATAAATCAAAAGTTCCAAATGATGCTTATTCGGCACAAAACTTGACATTTTTGCAGGAAAAAAATTACGTGATGCTGATACGGAATCACTAGTACTTTAAGGTTATGATGTTGCCGGATGACGAAACTTGGGATATTACGTTTTACATCTGACAATTTCTCCATAACCTTCTGGTGGGGCCATCTTTTGACAAACCGCGGAAACTTATTTGTACACCTAATAAAATTATCGCTTCCCCAATCAGCATCTTCGAAGCCTTCCATCTGCTTTCAAGTGTGTGTGTAGTGTAGCTTCCAGTTGACGCTTTGAGCTAAATATCGCAAAATATGTTTAGCCGCTGTTTCATGTTCGATGTGAGGATCAGAATTACGTTGTGCTAACTTCGATACTGAATGACTGATGTCTGGTCTGCTCGATATTGATAAATATATCAGTTCACCAATAAGGGATTGATATCCTACTTTATCCACTCTTCTGCAGTCGTTGTTTTAACATCCTATTTTGAAACCAATATCCAATGGAGTCGATGCGGGTCGAGAATTTTCTAACTTATACCGTCGAAGCAAATCATTAATATATCTTTGCTGACTGATTGATATAGCACCCGTTTCCCCATTTCGCTCTATATCGAAACCCAAAAAATATTTAGCTGGCCCTTCATCCACAGCTTCGAACTGTTGTAAAATACTGGCCTTGATTTTCATAAGATCATCTTTGGCCGTACTTGCTAAAAGTATATCGTCGACATAAACAGCGATTAAATTGAGCTTACCTTTATTGTTACGTGAGTATAAGCATGTTTCATTTTGACATGGTGTAAAACCTAATTTTTTCAACACTTGGTTCAGCTTCGCATTCCACTCGCGACCTGACTGTTTTAAACCATAAATTGCTTTTTTGAGTCTTAGCACTTTCTCTGGATGGCCATTGTCTACGAAATTTTCAGGCTGTGTCATAAAAATCTCAACATTCAATTCACTGTTTAAGTACGCAGTACAAACATCCATTTGATGCAAATAAAGTTAATATTCTGCAGCCAGAGCAAACATCAACCTAATGGTATCGTAGCGAGCAACAGGAGAAAAAGTCTCCGTATAATTTTTCTTCACTGAAAAAACCCATTTGCAGCCTTTCATTCATTCATCATTTCATCATTTCATCATTCATTTCATCATTCTTTTTCTTGGTGGTAAGTCAACCAGTGTCAACGTTTCGTTACTTAAAAGCGACCCATATTCTTTTTCCATCGATTTTTTCCACTCAGCTGAGTAATCACTATTCAGCGCCGCTGTGACTGATGCAGGTACAATAATGTTATTAGGCTCTACCAGATTTACCTGGTTGTATTGCTTAGATGGTCGTCCAGGTTTACCAGTATGCACCAATCTAGGTCTACCGGGTCCAATTTTCAGGTTATCTTTCGGATGTTCGGTTTTGCTACATTCTTCAGCTTTGTCTTTATCATGTTCTACCAGCTCACTCTCACCTGCATCTAAAAAATCATCATCTGACGGCTCACTGTTAGTTGCATTCTCATTTTCATATTTGCTGCATTCTACGCGCACTAAGTGCGTTTCTGGTTGTGACTGTGGTGTTAATGCTACCTTAAATTCATTATTTTCATTACATTTTTCAATAAAAACCACATCCCGACTGATAATACTATTTTTAATTATCTGTAGGAATAGTCTGTAAGATTGTAAATCGGTAGATGGAAATAAATAAATAAATAAATAAACTTGTTCCAGGCTTCCATTGAAGTGGTGCAATATTTGATATTGTTAATTTGCACCGGTTTTACACTAAGGGTTATCATTGCCAAAGCCTTCTCGTCTTTTGCAACCCATGCAGCCGCTTCTGCTGCAGCTCCTGGTTTTACTGTAATGCCGCTGGTAATTTTCCCCAATTCTGAACATATCAGAATGCTTTTCATTTGTACACACCATGATTCATAGTTAGAATCGTCTAACTTGTCTACAGCGTACATTTGTGACGAATGCATGTTTTGTTTTTAAATAACACGACACTGTTTAATTATATTTATTCAGACGCGGCTCTGGGCCCATAACCTATTAAATTATGACACGATTATTCCTATCAAATTAAAACACGTTGTTCCTCTAGTAGCTTTTTAATAATCAGTAACCAGAAAAAGAAAAGAACAGAAAGACTTAAGCAAAGAACTTAATAGGGTTGTAACTAAAAAGAATGTTCATAAAATGACTGTGTTGCCATCTATTTCCAACAGATGTCATCCAAATAGAGACATTTCTTATATTGAGAATTCATTATCCAGCTTTTTCGCCCAAATTTAACTAAACACCTACATTTTTAGTAATAATTTATAATAATAGTAATTTATCAGCACTTAATGAACGCCAAAAATTTGACATTTTTGGACGAAGTTATTACTTTTGATAATAATCTGAATAATAAAAATTCCTCTGGATTGGACAAAATTTCAAATTTCTTACTTAAAAAGTTTCCATGAAGGCTTTTGAATATATTTCGATAATTTTCAATAATTGCTTGAGCAATTCATATTTTACTGACTCTTGGAAAATCTCTAAAATTATTCCTATTCCAAAAAAGACTAACAACTTTGAGATAAATAACCTGAGACCAATCTCTTTATTGTCTAATCTAGGAAAACTTTTCGAAAACATAATCCGGAAAAAAATGGACAACGGTTTAGACTCATCTTATATTCCAAGTTTGGTTTTAAAAATGGCCACTCGAAAGTTGACGCTTTACTAAAATGCCAAAATGATATATTGTCTAACTTATGCAATCGTCGATGCACAGTGGCAATTTCCTTAGATATTGAAAAAGCATTTAATCACGCATTTCATAATCATGGAATACTTTTTAAAATGGTTCAAATAGGCTTCGATCCCTCCATGATTAAATTGTTTAAAAGCTTTTTTAACAATAGAAAATTTTGTGTTAATTTTAATGGTAATCTGTCAAATTTTGGCAAAGTAAGTTGTGGTGTACCTCAAGGTTCCATTTTAGCTCCTCGTCTTTACAATATTTTCATGTTTGATTTCCCACATTTTGGGCCAAATTCAACAGATCTTTTGTATGCTGACGACTCTCTTCTCTATTCTCATGATGAGTCCCCTTTATTGGTCTTAAACCAAACTGTTCAACATCTGGCAATAGTTCAACGTTTCTACGAAGACTGGGGAATCAAAATGAATACATCAAAAAGTGAAGCCATTTGCATCAGAAATGATTCAGGCAAATGTAAATCATTTGTTGTTCCGGAAAGCAAAACTTTACGTTATTCGTTAAATCGGAATTCGTTACTCGGAATTAACTTTTACAATCTTTTGAAATTTAATAAACACGCGAGAATTGTATTAAAAAAAACTTATCGAATTTTAGGTGCCTTTTCAAATATTTGATGTAACAGAAATTTACCACGGAAAACCAAACCTTTACTTTACAAAACCTGCATAAGACCTGTAATCTTATATGACTTTTCTATTTGCCAAGGTTTTAAGACACTGTATTAGGAAGTACTTCGGATCACCTACAAAACGTTACTCAAACCGTTTCGTTTATTCGGAGGCTAAGGTAATTCCAATGGGTCTTTACGTTTCTGACATCTTAAATAGATTTATCAATAGAATCGCTTATCATGAGAACAATTGCATGATTTATACTTTCAATCAAGAAAGAGTTCTGAACTGGTCAAACACAACGTATTTGTCACCTATTGGTGTCGTAAATGAAGACCCTGCAAAGTTTGATCTAAATGTTTCATTATGTCACACTTTCTATAAAAATTCAGTTCCTGGTGCTCACAGAGGTTAGCATTAACAATTTTGAACAGATTTGTTTACTTTTATATAAGTTTTTGTTTGTTCTTTTTCTTTTCTTACTCGTTGTAACTTAGATTTATGTTAGTATTAAGTATATAATTTAGTTTAGGAGATGCACTCTCAAATTATGTAAGCTCGTCCTCGTTGTAATACCTCTGTTATTTTGTTTGTAAAAATTAAGTACATTACTTTTTATTTTCCTCATAATTATATGATTTTTTATATCACAACTAAATATGTATATTCATATATGTAACACACTTTCATAGCTCTTTTTATATTTCTTTTGTTTTGGTTATTTAAAATTTATTCCCTTATTCTTTTTTCATTATTTGTTTAAAGCTGACACTGCATTCTGCTCGTGTTCGGTTGTTCTACTTTGTTCCTGCATTTTTGCAGTGTTTGCGTTAATCGCTTAATGTACATTGAGTTAATTTAATTTCTATTATGTTTTTTTTCATATTATTATACCCTACACCTTAAGGTGTAGGCGTTCACTTTGTAACGAAATGTGTAACGCATAGAAATAGAGACGATAGGTATAGAAAAGTATATATATTCTTTATCAGCGTGACCTCCTGAGTCGATTTAGCCATGTCCGTCCGTCTGTCTGTCTGTCTGTTGAAATCACGATCACAGGAGAACCGGTAAAGATATCGTAATGAAATTTTGTATAAACTTTGTTTCTTGTGGTGTGCAGGTTGGTATTGAAAATGGGCAAAATCGGTCCACGACCACGCCTATTTTTTATTAAAAATGTGATATCAGCGTTCGTTTTTGAGCTATTACAAGAAAATTTCATTACTGGGTATAGAGTAGCATTATCCGTTAATATGCCACTTTTAGGTTACACAGGCAAAAGAGGGTTATATTGTTAAATATATAAACTTCCTGAATAAAACTTTAGATAACAACTTGTTTTACAAAAAAACATTATTACATAAAAACTGGGTGCGGTCCGCCCACTTTTACACTACATATACAAATAGCAGTATGAAAACAAGTTTATTACCACGGAAATAAAATTTAAATGAACACAATTATAAAACAACTAAGCTAGTTATTTTGTTTTGAAAAAGGTAATGACGACGCCTACTATTTATACAGAGGCGTAGCTAGGTCTCATGGAGCCCGGGACGGTTAATCAACTTGTAGCCCCAAAAATGCCTAGAACTCAATAAACCCATACTTGATTTCCACAATTGCCGCCCCCGACATTGTGTCGCCTAAAGTGGACCGCCCCACCCTAGCTTCGGCACTTTTTTCCAAACTTTTAGGTGTAGGGTATCTAAGATTCGGCCAGGCCGAATATAGCTTTCTTAATGGTTTTTAATTACTTTGGATAAGTATACTTTACCTACGAATTTCTCTTATTTCTTAAATCTTATTGTCTTATGTCATATAGGCATATGTGCGTAGTATATGTATATAGTGTAGGTGTGTATGTCATATGCATTAACTAACTCTTCAGGCATACTTTACATGTGCATTTATTCCTATAATAATTGCAAAGGCAAAGTTATATTAGCTGTTAATTTCAAACGCAACAGTGACTTTACATATACTGTGTACTATTAATATTAATTTCACGTATAATTGTCTTATATTTCTACGTTTAAATAACCAATTGATTGACTATTGAAACGTGGTTTTGACTTTCTTTCTTGTGAATATTTAATATATTGTTATGGTCTTCGGCATTATATACCGGATTACACTTTCTTTTTTAATTAATCGCCATCCCTATATCAAATCCATATAGAGTGCAAAACGGTGTTTGCTTAGTCGTAATGCAGGGTGTGTGGTTGTGAACGTCCATAGCTGCAGTTAACCATTGATCCTAAAGATCTGTGGCTTCTCTCTAATGAGCCATTAGCTTGTGGATGCAATTTTGTTATGCAATTTTATATGCAATATAATGCCTATATATGCAATTTTTTTAAGCATAGTAATTTGCATGTATCAGAGAATAATTTCGAAATGAAATTAGTTCCGTTATACGTAATTACAATTCGTGGAAATCCGTAAGGCTTGATTACTTCGTCATAAATAGCCCTGCCAACAGTACTTGCTTCCGCGTCTGGGATAGATGTACATGCCATAAATTTCGAAAAATCATCCTGAAAAGTCAGAATGTGTTTATTTACGGACTATGTCCATGTAAGGGGGGTATGGTTTGTCCGTTATTGGGGGATAACGGGTCCGCACGACGACCCTCCGTATCTTGCGCGGGCAAACAAGTCGACTTCTCCCTCGTCGTGGTGCCCCCTGGAAACCGTTTCAGCTTAAACGGTTCAGCTGAGTCTTACTCGTGGGAACAACAATGAACAAAGACAACAAACAAACACAAAGAAAACGACGACAGGGGGAGACAGTGGCTCTGTGGAGAGATGCAGCGAAGATGAGCTGCTTGCCTCCAGCCAGGTCAACTGCCCCACTGGCAGCGGTGGTTAGTGCCAGACATAGCACTGAACCCACCGCTGCAGACCACAAATTACCGAGTGCCGCCAGCCACAGTGGCAGTCAGAAGAAAGCCAAGTCCACTGGCACAATCATGAAGCAGAATTACCAGAAGGCACTCTTCATCCTCGGCAAGATCGCCAAGAACGAGGAGGCTGGTAAGCCTCATGAGCGTGACAGGGAGGACAAGGCGAAATACCGGGCGGTTGTGGAAGAATACCGCAAGAGCCTTGAAGAAAAAACTGCAAGGGTGAAGACGACAAAGCAGGTACGGTCGTCAGACGACGTACTGCCGGGTCAGCCGGTTAAGAAAAACAGGGTTGCTAAGGCTAGCAACCAGCCGGCTGACTCAGGTCCATCCTGCAGCAAAACTGCGGAAAAATCCTTCTTGGATGCGGCGAGGGAGCACCTCCGCCTTGACTTGTGATCAAGCTAGACGCCAAGAAGCTTCTGAAGTGCCTGGCCATCCAAAACCCCACCATTCCAACCGACGACTGGGGTGTTATTAAGGTGGAGGAGCCACATAAGAACAGCCAGCTCTCTCCTCCTCATTACGGAGGAAAGCATACCTCCCCTTGAGCAAGCTGGCTTAAGGATGAAGTTTGGCATCCGGCATGCCAAGATCAAAATCTTTCGCGCCACTGATCCCGAAGACGATCTGGCTGAGCCAGAAGAAGTCGGTAAGCAGCTAGAGGAGCTGCGGATCGTGGAAGAGCCTTCCTCGAGATGCTAAGTGTCGTGCAGATTAAACTGCAGCACTCAAAATGTGCTACAGACAACCTGCTAGTTCTCCTGAGGGAGGAGAGCATCGACGTAGGCATCATACAAGAGCCATGGGTGAAAGGAACCGAGGTAGTTGGACTTCGGCAAAAAGATTTCACCCTGTTCTACCACAAACTTCCAGGTAAGCCCCGAGCATGCATTCTGCTTAGGAACAGCATAAAAGCATATCTGTCTTGAGAACAATACTAATCATCCACTTATTATCTCCTCAGCTTACATGGCGCACGACCTCAGCGCCCCACCGACTGAGGTGTCAAACCTGTCCTCTACAGCTGCAAGGCGCGACTGGAAAGTACTGCTGGGCCAGGCACCACATCTGGGGGAGCAATACAACAAATGAGAGAGGTGAGTCACTTTTTGATTTTAGTATGTGTAACCTCGAGATATGCAACAGAGATAATAGGCCTACATTCAAATTTCCGAGCTCCATCAATTTTCCGGGGTGGGAGGAGGTTATCGATGTAACCCTATCTACCAGAAACCCACCCTGCGAGGTCACGAACTGGAGGGTGTCCACCAAAATATCATATTCAGATCACTGCTGGATACTCTTCAACGTGGACTTCAATTCCCCTGCCCATCAGCCCCATAGGAATGTTAGGAAAACAGACCGGGTAAAATTCTCAAGAGTCCTTGAGTCTCGATTAAGAAGCATCCCTTTAGCGTACGCTGAGTCAGCTGAGCTTCTGAACAAACTCGCCTCGGAGTTCGAAGGTGCCATGGAGACAGCGTTACACCGATCGTGTCCCCTGATCCACGGCAAGAAATCCTTCCCTCCCTGGTGAACCGAAGAGGTAAAGGTCCTGAGAAAAATGACCAGAGCCCTCTTCAACATCTGCTACAAACACAATTACTGGAAACCCTACCAGGATTGTCGGAGAATGTACAAAAAAGCCCTCAGGAAGGCGAAATCCACGGCTTGGAAAACCACCTGCGGCAACATCGAAAGCACCAAGGAGTCTGCAAGACTCAGCAAGTTACTGTCCAAGGACCATTCCTGCCTTTCTGTGGTGAGAAGGGAAGACGGGTCGTGGACGAGCTCCGCATCGGAATCCCTGGAAGTACTCACCAGAACTCACTTCCCAGGTTGCTCTGAGTTTGACACCAGGACAACCGTTACAAGTGATATACCCAGCAATATCGGCGAACCTGACATTAAGATGATAGAGGACATCATCTCGACGGACAGGATAAAATGGGCCGTAAACTCGTTCGACCCCTTTAAGTCCCCTGGACCAGACGGTATCTGGCCGGTGATGCTGCAAAGAACGGAGGTCTTAATAATCCCTTTCCTCACCAGGCTCTTCAGATCCAGTGTGGAACTGGGCCATGTACCAGACACATGGAGGAAGGTTAAGGTTGTTTTTATACCCAAAGTGGGGAAACGTGGCCACGAGTCAGCGAAGGACTATAGGCCGATTACTCTCACTTCCTTCCTTCTAAAAACACTGGAACGCATTCTGGACGATAACCTGAGGGAAACACTATGCGACAAAATATCCCATTCCCAGCATGCGTACATCAAGGGAAGATCTACGGATTCTGCCCTACACAATGTGGTGACCTACATAGAGTGCTCACTCCACTACAAACAATATACGTTGGGGACCTTCCTGGACATAGAAGGCGCTTTCAACAACGTCAAATCTTCTTCCATCCGGGAGGCACTTAGAGACCTAGGAGCCGAAGACATTCTGGTAAGGTGGATTCCTATAATGCTGCACACAAGAGAGATCCACGCCACACTGGAGACAGCAGTATCGTCAGGTATGCTAGCAGAGGCACGCCCAAAGGAGGGGTAATCTCACCGTTGCTATGGATTCTGGTGATGAACCCGCTTTTGGAACAGCTTGACAAAGCGGGATTCAAAGCCGTGGCTTACGCCGATGATCTGGTCATATTGGTCTCCGGCTTCTGCACATCGACGTTAAGCTCCGTTACGGAAAGGGCCCTCCGCACAATCGTCGCATGGGCTACTCCAAGAGGGTTAGGAGTAAATCCTTCCAAAACAGAGCTAGTACTCTTCACAAACAGATATAAACCTCAACCATTTACGCCGCCCAAGCTCCACGATCAGGAGCTTCAACTTTCGATGCAGGCGAAATACCTAGGCATAATACTCGACTCCAAACTAAACTGGGCAAGAAACATAGAACAGAGGATCAAGAAGGCGAGCGTTGCCTACTACTACTACTGCAGAACTTTCGGTAAGAAATGGGGACTGAAACCCAAACTTACATTATGGTTGTACACGGCTATCATCAGGCCAATCCTGTCATATGGATCGCGGGTTTGGTGGGCGGCTTCAAGCAAGAAGTCTCACTCCATACGCCTGGGGAGGGTACAACGCACGGCCTGTGTTGGGGCTACAGGAGCTCTCAGGACCTGTCCAACAGAAGCTCTGAACGCCATCCTGAACATCCTCCCCATAGACCTATATATAAAACTCGCATCAACCACCGCCGCCCTGCGACTAAGGGAATCGGGCAACTGGACTCCCAGACATTACGGTCACGGGAATGGTCTGGACCTGATTCTCAGCTCGCCGGAAAATGGTAGCACGGACTACCTCGTGAAAACTACCGACTTCGACAGGCGCTTCGAAGCCGAAATTCCTTCCAGATCCGCATGGAAAAGGCGGGCGGAACACTTTACTGAAAACTGCGATGCTATTGTATACACCGACGGCTCCAAAATGGACATTGGTGTCGGGGCAGGCGTATATTCGCAAAAACCACCCACGGAGATATTCCTGAAACTCCCAGACTATGCCAGTGTATTCAAGCCGAAGTAACAGGCATAAGGGAGGCATGTAGGAGATTGATAGAAGCGCGAACAACCGGCGGGAGACTAAGTATAGCCACCGACAGTCAGGCAGCTATTCTCTCCTTGCTGGCCACCACAACATATTCCAAGGCGGTGCAAGAGTGCCGCATGGACCTCAATAACCTCTGTCGTTACGCGGAGGTCAAACTACTCTGGGTCGCAGGACACCGAGGTATCCACGGGGACGAAAGGGCGGATGAGCTCACCAGGCGGGGAGCCGCTATGTCACCGGTTAATGCCATCCCCATGCACAAGCCACTCAATACTCTAAAAGGAGAACTATACCGCGTATTCCGCGATAAAGCCAACGACAGATGGAGAGCTCTTCCATCCTGCCGCATTGCCAGGACGTCATGGCCATTGTATGATAAGGCCAAGACGAATTGGCTCATTAACAGGAGCCGAACGGACATAGCCAGCCTAGTCGGAGTGATCACTGGCCACTGGACGATTGGTGATCACGCGGAACGTTTAGGCCTGACCCATAACACCTTCTGCCGTAGCTGCGGAGACACTTCTCAGAAAGAAACGGTCTCCCACCTACTGTGTAATTGCCCGGCACTCATGCGTGCCTTCAATGGACTGGAGGAGGTCGCCACTTTCCATCCCAGACAACTGCTCAGGTTCCTCAACTTAGCGGGCTGGGTGTAACGCTTACTATCCCAATCTACACGGATATTTTTCCCCTTTCAGGTCTCACGTGAACTTTTTAGGTGGATCAAAACGAGGCTCATTAGCCTTAATTGTTGCCCATCATCAAGTGCGGTGGCGGGCGCCACCTTCTACCTACCTGCCATGTCCATGTAAATTTTTACTTTTAACTTACTTTTTTTTTGAACTTTTGTTCGCTTGATATTTCGGGCAGTTTTTTACCTAGTCTTTGATTTGTCTTTGCATCCCTGATATTGTTGCCTAATTCGTAGGTAAATTTTCTCCGCTCCCTGGTGACCTTGTAAAGGTGTATTATGAAAATCCTTTCTCTATTTCTTTTGGGTCGTCTAATAAAATTGTGTTGTTGTTTTGTGTTATGCCTGGAGTGTCAGGTTCTACAGGCGTGGGACTTGTCTTATCACTATTTCCTTGTTTCTCATTTCTATTTTCTTTGTTTTAGAGCGTGCCTGGACTGCTGTTCCTGTATTCCGATTTTGAGGAATTCTACTCATCGCGTCTGCGTTTAAATTTTTCTTGCCTGACAATTTGTGTCTGAGTCTTGCCGGTCTTGAACGTTAGTCTTTTAAATTGGCTATTCTATTTAGTGGATGGTGGTCAGTAAATTTTAAAATGTCTGCCTAAGAGGTATGCTCTGAAATTTTTTGCTATTGCTAAGAATTCTTTTTCTATTGTTGAGTATATTTTTTCCGTATCGCTCAGCGCTCGGCTAGCGAAAGCTATTGGTCTATCTTCGCATATTTTACCTTGGGAAAGAACGCGCCTAATGCTTCATGACTTACATCAGTAGTTAGACTAAATTCCTTTGAAGGGTCTGGGTGTGCTAACACTTGCTAACGTTTAATTTTAAATTATTTTCCCTCATAACCTCGAAAGCTTTAGCTAATCTACCCGCATGCTTCCCCAGTTTTGTTGCATATACGACTATGTCGTCTAGGTAAACGAAACAATCCATTCCCTGTAGTCCTATACAGGACTATATGATTCATAAGACGTTGAAACGTCCCTGGGGCGCCTGTTAGGCCGAAGGCATTCGGTTAAACTCAAAATATCCTGAAGCTGAACTAAATGTGGTATTTTCCGCGTCCGCCTTATCCTTTAGGACTTGGAATCCATTGATTGTGGCTTAATGATTGTGGTTCTATAATCTATTACTAATTTCCATTTCTTTTCTCTATCTTTTCCACTCTTCTTTGGAACTAAAAGTAGTGGTGAATTGCTTGGAGATACACTTAGGGATATCAAATCCTCCACTAGCAATTTATGAATTTGCCTATTTACTTATTCTCTATGTGTCTGTGAAAGTCGGTACTGTTTTTGGTTAACTGGTGGCTGATTCACCTTTATTGGAATTTTATGTGTTAGCACTGGGGTGTACATCAATTGGTCACCCTTTAAAAGAAAAATATAATTATATTTTGCACATAGTTTTGTTATGGATTCTCTTTCCTCTTGGTTTAGGGTATGATTTTAATCTAAATCTTTCATCAAAGTACTTAATCGTTGCGCTATCTCCGCATTACTTATACTGTGGATTGTAGTCCTTGGATTGTATGAAGCATCACTTAGCCCGTATTTGTGGAAATCACTAAATCTCGGTACAAAGTTGTCACTAAGAATGAAATGCTTTACAGTTAAATATAGGATTGGTACCTTGACCTCTTTATTTTCCACATTTGTTAGTGTTTCCCCCAGGTTGATCTTCTGTATTTTTTATTCCTTGCAGTGGCAACTTAATTATAAATTCTTTATTTTCATTAAATAGCGTTAACTTTTTACTGAGCGTGTTTATAATGAATATGTTCCACATGTTGTCTCTGCCCAGTATGCCGTACGCCGGTACCCCTTGTTTAAGTGACACAACGTGTAGTGTTAAACGTAAGGGCTGTACCTCATCATGGCATATAGTAGTTGATCCTTCTGTAGTCACACAACCTCCAAATGCTCCGTTTAAGTCTTTATACCCTACACCTTAAGGTAAGGGTATATTCACTTTGTAACGAATTGTGTAACGCATAAAAATAGAGACGATAGGTATAGAAAAGTATATATATTGTTGATCAGCGTGACCTCCTGAGTCAATTTAGCCATGTCCGTCCGTCTGTCTGTCTGTCTGTTGAAATCACGATCACAGGAGAACCGGTACAGATATCGTGATGAAATTTTACATAAACTTTGTTTCTTGTGGTGTGCTTGGTATTGAAAATGGGCAAAATCGGTCCACGACCACGCCTATTTTTTATTAAAAATGTGATATCAGCGTTCGTTTTTGAGCTACAAGAAAATTTCATTCCTGGGTATAGAGTAGCATTATCCGTTAATGTGCCAAATATGGGCGTCATCCGCCCACTTTTAGGTTACACAGGCAAAAGAGGGTTATATTGCTAAATATATAAACTTCCTGAATAAAATTTTAGATAATAACTTGTTTTACAAAAAAACATTATTACATCAAAACTGGGTGCGGTCCGCCCACTTTTACACTATATATACAGTATAGCAGTATGAAAACAAGTTTATTACCACGGAAATAAAGTTTAAATGAACACAATTATAAAACAACTAAGCTAGTTATTTTGTTTTGAAAAGGGTAATGACCACGCCTACTATATATACAGAGGCGTAGCTAGGTCTAATGGAGCCCGGGATGGTTAATCAACTTGTAGCCCCAAAAATTCCTAGAATTCAATAAGTTACTACTTGATTTCCACAACTGCCGCCCCTGACATTGTGCCGCCCAGAGTGGACCGCCACCCCAGCCCCACCCTAGCTTCGCCACTTTTTTCAAAACTTTTAGGTGTAGGGTATCTAAGATTCGGCCAGGCCGAATATAGCTTTCTTACTGGTTTTTAATTGACTTGTTTATTATGGTGCTATCTTTTATCGCACACTTCTTTATCAGGCTTGTATCTGCTCGTGTATCTACCAGCAAAATTAATTTTCCATATATAGCCTCTGCGCAAGGTAATTCGAAGAACCCGTCATTTAGCTGAGTTTAATTCCAGTTCGATACTCCTGTTTCTGTATTTCTATTGTTATTTCATAACTTATTCATTGAAGGTACTTTTGGATTTGAATTTTGTTTCTTCTCTTTCACTTTGATTGGCATCTCTGAATCAACTGCTTCTCGAAACGTATGATTTGTCTCTGTGACGTTTTTATTATTATCAGTCTTCTTTAACTTTATATTAATTTTTAAGTCTTGAAGTTGGTAACGTTTCAACAATTGCTTCCGATGTCGGACTTACGGTTACCACTTTATTTGTTAAAGATGGTAACGTATCCAAAATCGTTTCGGATGTTTAAATTACGCTTACTCGTTCATTTAGCCTTAAGTTCCTAATATTGGGTTCCCAGATTATGGGCCCTTGACAGTTTCCCGGATTGTTGCTTTGGGACTTCTCCCAATTTTTCTTCGCATAACATTCGAGTGTATTATGTCCTACCCTATTCTAATTGAGATTGCTTCTTTTGAATTTGCTGGATTCGACTTCTGCTTTCCATACTTCTGTTTCTTACAATTCTGTTGGTCTTGGTTACGTTGCCAATTTCTTTGGATTTGGCTTGATTGCCAGTTTTGTTGGACTTGGTTAGACTGCCAACTTTGATGAGGTCGGTTCCATTGCTGATTTCCTTGACTTCGGTTCTTAGGCCCTTGATTTTTATTGTTAGCCCAACCTCCTTTTCTGTCCTTGCTGTGGCTGTTGCCATACCTCCAGTTTGCCTCGTGTCCATATTTTAAACACTTTTGGCAATACGATGTGTTTTTTCGGCTTAAACAGTCTTCCCTCGTATGCCCACGCTTATTGCAGAATAAACAAATTATTTTGTCCTGTGGTGCTCTCGAAAAGTTCGGCATTTCCTCCTGTTTTCTGAATTTATATTCCACATTATTAATGTAGGTAACCTTAAATGGGTTTCTAAGGAATTCATATAGCTTGTTTGTGGCCTTGTTTGTTGCTGGAGTAAGCTGCTCCTTTGTACAGTGTTAAATGTATCTACCGCTATATCCAACATTTACTCTAGGGTTTTTCCCGTAACATTTAACATATAAACTTTTAACGTGGCATCTCTCAATCCTGTTTTAAAAGATGTTCTAGCTGTTGGCTCTATCATGCTTAAGAGCGCACTGTCACCGACACCCTCATAAAAGTTTCTTGTTATTTCGATGACCTGAGTTCGTAGGGTAATCAACCGTCTTCCGAATTGTCGAATAGCTTCATTAGGTAATTGGATACAATTTTGTAGTCCTGTTATTAGAGAATCCAGGGAAACCGAAGGTAGATAAGCTCTTTTTATCACTAAATACAATTCTTCAATGGAACAATGGAAATTCTTCAAAACAATGGAACAAGATTGCTTGTTAGCTTCGCTATTTCTGCTATACCCATCTTAGATTGGTCTGCCCCTGGTTGTATAAATTTAGGAAATGAAAGTGAGTTATATTCCTTCGGACTGGCCATGGCTGGGGTGGCTTCCTTATGGTATAGTGTCTGGTCGCTCACTAGTTCTATTTCTTGTTTTAGACGTCTATTTTCCTCTTTCAATTCTTGTATTCTTGTATGTGCCTTCTTTAAGGGTGCACAGTTTTCTCTTCCCTAGTTGTTCGTTCTCATTGTCTATGTTCTTTATTATATCCTCTTGAAACTGTTTTACTTTTAAATAAGTATCGTATTTATTTTTTAATAACTTGATATTTGGCACTTGATATTTCTCCTAGATCTCTTATTCTAGTTTTTATTAACTCTAAATATTCTTTATTGGAAACGGTATTTTAAACATGTTGTAAACATTCGTTGTACATCCGTAGGCTTAGTTTTTATATATTTTTTTTTCGTTTGTATGTAATTCGAGCTCGTAGCTGAATTGTTTCGAGCGAAGAAGTACGTATTTGCCTGGTGACGTACTTTTTGTTTTTATTATTTGTTTTTGTTTTTGCTCAAGTTTATGACCTACTTCTTGTTGCAATGAATGTCTTGCAATTAAGGAAATCGTTTTTGTTTATATCTTGCAGTTGTTGCTGCTAACCTGTTATTTTACAAAACTTAAATATAAACATAGTTTCAAATTTATTTCCTAAAGGTGGTTGTGCCTAACTAACTCAAAATTTATTATTGAATTGCCAATAATTTTTATTAAAGTTTTCAATTTAAATTGCAATTGTAACAAATTAAGCAAAAATATTTTCTTTAGACATACTACAACATATTGAAGTAATACTTTTAAATTCTATTTGTATATTTTTAATATTGTTTGATATTAATTATTGTTTAATATTAAAAAATTTTCAGGGCTCCTGCTCGCTCCAAAGATCATTTTTTTTCAGGAGCGCGAGCGAGCAGGAGCGGCAACAAAAAATTTTCAGGGCTCCTGCTCGCTCCAAAGAGCATTTTTTTCCAGAGCGCGAACGAGCAGGAGCGGCAAAAAAAATTTTTCAGGGCTCCTGCTCGCTCCAAAGAGCATTTTTTTTCAGGAGCCAAATTTCAAAGAATCGCTAAAAAGAGGTAATGGTTTTATTGCTGTTTATTGTCTTCGTTTTTCATGTGGATATAGCTAGCGTTTCCACGAATAGCCAGGTACTTAATAATACAATATATGTACATAAGTATATATGTATGTATACTTTACGAATATAACACATATTCTCACATACGCAAGGTACTTTTTATCAGCGAAGTGCCATTTACAATTGAGAGATCATCATGATTTTTTTACCTAACGCGTTGTTTTTCAAAAAACGCATCTAAAATATGCAAATTTGAAACGCATGCACATGCCTGGAGAATTCCATCGCAGGCTGAAATTGTAAGTATTTATATATGAAATAACCCTTTGGCAAATTCTATGTAGATTACGGTATTCCTGCATTAGAATGCAGAATTAGAATTCCTGAAAAAAAATGCTCTTTGGAGCGAGCAGGAGCCCTGAAAAATTTTTTTTGCCGCTCCTGCTCGCTCGCGCTCCTGAAAAAAAATGATCTTTGGAGCGAGCAGGAGCCCTGAAAATTTTTTTTTGCCGCTCCTGCTCGATCGCGCTCCTGAAAAAAAATGCTCTTTGGAGCGAGCAGGAGCCCTGAAAATTTTTTTGCCGCTCCTGCGCGCTCGCGCTCCTGAAAAAATGCTCTTTGGAGCGAGCAGGTGCCCTGAAAATTTTTTTTTGTTGCTCCTGCTCACGAGTGCGAGCGAGCAAGAGAGGTGAGTTAGGCACAACCACCTTTAGGAAATAAATTTGAAACTATGTTTATATTTAAGTTTTGTAAAATAACAGGTTAGCAGCAACAGCTGCAAGATATAAACAAAAACGATTTCCTTAATTGCAAGACATTCATTGCAACAAGAAGTAGGTCATAAACTTGAGCTTGAACTTCATACAAAGCTGAAATCGGCAAAATTGATAGCAACCGGCAGATGGTAGCAAAAACGCTAACAGAGCAAAAACAAAAACAAATAATAAAAACAAAAAGTACGTCACCAGGCAAATACGTACTTCTTCGGTCGAAACAATTCAGCTACGAGCTCGAATTATCCTGAAAAAAATGCTCTTTGGAGCGAGCAGGAGCCCTGAAAATTTTTTTTTGCCGCTCCTGCTCGCTCGCGCTCCTGAAAAAAAATGCTCTTTGGAGCGAGCAGGAGCCCTGAAAATTTTTTTTTGCCGCTCCTGCTCGCTCGCGCTCCTGAAAAAAAATGCTCTTTGGAGCGAGCAGGAGCCCTGAAAATTTTTTTTGCCGCTCCTGCTCGCTCGCGCTCCTGAAAATAAATGCTCTTTTGAGCTTGAAAGAGCGAGATGGAGCGGAAAAGAGTGAGCAAGAGCGAGCATTTCCGAACCCTGCTAAAATTACACTTTAGAGTATGTATGTATGTAATTTTAAAATATGTATATAATTTTGCAACCATTCCAGTTAGTGGTTTGCTCTTTTTCCCATGTTGTTTATTGTTTCTCCTCACGTCCTTGGTGTTGTAGATCTGCCTGATCTGTCTCAGGAACTCCATCTTTTCTTCTTTGGTTCTGGCGATTGTAGCTAGGTGCAGGTTGGCGACTTCCGCCGCGTCTCTTTGTTGATCGGGGGTTACTGTTCCGATCTTGCCTTGGTTCCTCACGCGTCGACTTTTGTCGACCTTCCTCGAGAAGGATCGCGGGCAGAGGTATTAGAGGGTTTATTATCGTTGATCCTTCGATGTGAACGATCACGGACAACGGTGCCACGGGCAAGGATATGCCGACTTTGTGGACTTTCCTATAGGGATCCGGCAAATGTGACGAAGGTGGATCCTCTGGACGACGGTGCCACGGGCATGGATGTGCCGCCTTTGTGGACTTTTCTGTAGGGATCCGGCAAATGTGCCGACGGTGGATCCCCTTCGCCTGTATTGCCAGCGGCACCAAGGTGCCGGCTTTGTGGACCTTTTATCTGTCAGGCAGAAATGCCGAGTTTAGACAGGTGCTGAAATAAAACTTGGATGATTAGATATCTTACTTTTATTTTCAGTGACTATTCTTTAGCAACTAATATTCAGCTTGTTGGTAACTAATAGAACGACTCTCTTCTTCTCGTAAAAGACTGGTTTCACAATTAACATACGACTCTTTGTTTGAATCCAAAAGATGGGTTTTATATCTTTTGGGATTCGTTGTTGGCCAGAATCATTTCCGCATCGATTTTGCAATTATCTCAAGAATTATTTTTAGCAATAATTCTTGACTATAAATTGTGAATTTTGCTATTCTGAATTGAGCGCGATGTTCCACTTATTGGAATGTGGTCGCGTTCGGTTTTATCTACGCCACAGTGGTGTGTGATTCACTTTGTACTTCACTACGAGCTTCACTATTAAAGTGCCGCCTAGAAATATGTGTTACCACACGTTAAGCATTGTTAACTATTAGGCCGAAAGGTGTGTGGTGATAGCAGCTTTAAGCGCTGTTATTACCAGAGCATTGATTCTGACCTACAACACTACACTGAGCTTTGTAAGAGAACTTTTGCAAAAATTGTACAGGTTAGTATTAAAAATGGGTAAAGTCCGTCAATGACCACGCCAATTTTTTATTAAAAATGCTTCAAATATTGTACACATGGCAACATTATCTCTCTGCAACACAACGAAAGTCTGCAATACGAACGAAAAGCTTGTATTATACTAGTTTGGCTCGTTTCGTTTTCAAACTATTTACATTATAAGGCTGTAAATGTTATTAAATATATAAAATTCCTGAATAAAATTTTAAATAAGAAATTATTTTCCAATATAACATTATTACAGCAAAACTGGTCCGTCCAATTTTACACTACTTATGCAGTATAGATCATGAAAACAAATTTACCATGGAAACAAAGTTTAAATTTGAACACAATGATAAAACTTGATTCAATACTTGATTTCCAAAAATGCCGCCCCACCGTAGCTACGCCACTGTATTTATAATCGCCTGTGATTACATTTGATTATAAGGTAGCTTTCTTTATAACCACATATTTCCTCTAGTTTAAGCAACGAGTATATATTATAAAGAGATTTCAACACAGGCTACTCCTTGAAAACAACATGATATCGTGCCGGGACTTGGGTCGACAGAGAAAATCGACGCTGGCTGCGGCCGCTGCTGCGAACCAAACAAAGGGAATGAAAACAAACGACAGCAAAGCCTTTGGTTTCTCAGATACACATGTGAGTGAATGCAATGCTGATATCGCGACTGCTCCCTCACACCACATGCGTTTTGCACACATAGATTTGTAGGTTTTTGTTGCCTTCCTTATGAATCTGTTTCCTAACTTCGCGTACCCCTGGCCTAAAAGCTCATGTCTTGATTTTTATAAATGAAACCAAATAACATTTTTTGGTTTGTCTGCTGCTGTGTTCTGTGTTTTTGCTTTGAATTTTATACAGCGTTGGGATGATTTAAGACGAACGCGATTTACAAGTCGATTGTAGCGCTCCTATGCACAATTTATATACGGAAGCAGAAAATATTATCAGCATATCCGACACGAAGAATCTGTATTTTTTTCACGTACATTTCTTTATGGAGTGCTTGGATATGCAGAGTTCGATATGCGAATTGCGCGAAGCGAACTGAATTTTTCGGAAAATAACTGTTCTTTCTTTATGTTTTATATATGTATTCCTTATTAGTTTAGAATAGGAAGAAGGAGTTTAGGAACAATTTTGCACTCCTTGTTAGATAGTGATTGTGTATACAAGTGATTTTAAGAATAGAAGAAATTTTATTAAAATAATTAAGAAATGGGTTTCAAGTGTATTGTTCGAGCTTGTGATGGTCCATCATCAGCTGATAATCACTTTTATAGATAATCACTTTTAAAAAATCCATCAGACGAATTTTTCAATATCTGCGAAGAGCATTTTAAAATTTTCAAGGACATCTTCGAAAAATCGTCCCATGAAGTGCACCTCAAACAAAAAATAATAAATGAATGTTTTATACAAACAAATATATCTTCCCCAAATTGGTTCAATCCAGCGGGGCACTGCTTCGAACACCGGAAACAAATTTTGGATTATTTGATATTAATTTTAATAAGAAAGAATTGTAGATGGCTTAAAGAAGCAATCGTACAAGAAGAGTTAAAAAGAAAAACAGAAAGTAGGGCAAAAAAGCAAAAATGCAAAGGCTTTTAGAATAAGTTAGATAAGATTCTAAGTCAAATTTTTTGTTATTTTATTAATAATTAGTTATTTTAAAAATTAAACTAAAATAAAAAATTAAATGAATAATCGTTAATTCAACAAAACTGTTCCTAAATCCTTTCTTCCTATGCTAAACTAATAATAAATACATATATAAAACATAAAGAAAGAACAATGTAGGTGAACAAAATATGTCGTGTCGGATATGCTGATAATATTTTTTCCTTCCGTATATGAATTGTGCATAGGAGCGCTACAATCGACTCGTAAATCGCGTTCGCTTTGAATGCTGCAGGCATGCAGGCCGGAGCCAGCGTCGATTTTCTCTGTCGACCCAAGTCCCGGCACGATATCATGTTGTTTTCAACGAGTAGCCTGCGTTGAAATCTCTTTATAATATATACTCGTTGGTTTAAGTTTGTATTTCACACTATAATGTTATAGTTCTGCAATGAAAAATCTAAATAAATTAAAAATCTAAATAAATAAGACTATTTCGTTGAATTCAACTTTTTCAAAACTTCTACACATAAAAGTTTCTAAAATCTGGGTATCTTCTATGTCTAGGTATCAAGGTATCTAAAATTGGGTCAGGCCAAATATAGCAGTCTTACTGGTTTTCATTTAAGATCTCGTAAGCTTATAAAAATTCCGTCACGTATTCTTGTTCAAATAAATTGGATTACTTTATGGTTTACCTGCAGCTCAGGACGATCGAAGTTTTTTCGTGAATAGAATAAATCTGAGACTTCGCCGCAACCATATTGAGATGCAATTTGAAGCAAACTCTTTAAACACTGCAATGGTGTAGTTGAACCGCAAGTCTTCAATATCCAACGACGTTTAGAAATAAACATACTGCTTTCACTAAAAATTAAAGTATTACGTATTACGTAGTGAAATATTATAAGAAAATTTTATATACTATATTCGTCGAGACAAGAATATTTATTTAAACTAAAGATTTTATTTGTTTAAATTGTGTTTGTTTTCCGACCAGGAGGTATATGATGTATTTTGGAACGATTTTCCGTCATCCCGTGTCAAATTTGGTTTGGTGACAAACCGGTTTCGGCGTTGTGCCATCTTCAGTGCCTTTTTTCGTTCTGTCTGTTTCATTGTTGTTCTTTCGTATTTATTAAGATTTTGTAGTCCTTTTTATTAGTCTGGTAATTAGTTTTCAGGTATATGTATGTCAGGTAGCATGCGGTTGTTAGGTATGGCAGGTAGCTCGGGTAGCTGGGGTTCAATTAGTTTTTTGGGGTTTTTGATTTCTGCTAATTGGGTTTTCCGTGATTGCGGTATCCGTGTTAATTGCGCCATCGTCTTTATGATGTATGGCTAGGTAGAAGTCAGTAATTCTTTGTTTATTGGTTTTTGTAGTTTGACCTTGTGTGTTGGAGTTTATGATTCCGTCGTTGTGTTTGCTTCGTTTTTTATAGAGCAATTTTAGTGGTTCGAATATTACGTCTGAGATAGTGTATTTATTATACGCCCGTCAAATGTTTTTTGTTTATATATTTCCATGTTCAGTTGTCGTCTTTTATACTGTACCTGTAATCAATTTACTGTCTTTTTTATGTGCTTTGGTGTGCATTTGTTGTCGAACATCTGGTTTACGAAATTGGATTCCGGCGTCGCGCTCGGTGTAGCCCTATGTAGCTGTATTGGCATGAGCAAGTTAGTTTGTACACACCTTGCTTGTTCAGTGGGTCCTCCTCATTTGTACTGGTTGGTAGTACTCGTCTCAAGTTGTTTCTTGTTTTAAATGCTGTGTGAATGTTGTATTTTTTTAAAAATGCGGCTAGTTTGTATGTCGATTTTCCAGTGTACGTCAATACGGTCCATGTTTTGTCGTCACTCTCTTTCAATTTTTTGTTATTCTCTGTAGTTGTTCTTGTGTCCCTTCTGATCCTGTCTACCAGATCTTTGTTGTATCCGTTTTTTTTTGCTATGGTGTGTATTGTGTTTAGCTCCTTCTTGTATGCTTCGTTTGTTAGAGGTGTTCGTTCTAGTCTGGTTAATAATTGTCTAATTGCGGCGATCTTGTTTTGTTGTGGGTGGTTTTATGTGTTATGTATTATTGTGTCAGTGGCTGTATGTTTCCTGTATATTTCGTAGTCGAGTTTATTGGCGTTCTTGTTTATGCTAATTGTAAGATCAAGATTTCCCGTCCTTTTCCATTTCCATTGTAAATTTTATGTTTTTGTGTTGCTTGTTTAGGCATTCCAATATCTGTTCTTCGTTGTTTGCCGTTAGAATGCATATCATGTCATCGACGTATCTGGCGTAGAAAGTTACACCCAGGTTGAATATATACATATATACAGGGTGTTTCGCATAAGAGGGATCAAAAGACTAAGGCGTGTAGGATGGGTCGAGACAAGAAAAAAATCGTATGGGAGGGGTGGTCAATTTCCCCCCGTTTAGGCGGGAGGGGCCATTTTATAAAAATCCGACTTAACATCGAAAAAAATAATATTAAAAAAATGGTTAAACCTAGATAACTTTTGCTTGCTGATTTTCAAAGCCAAATATCCGCTTCTTAATATCCTTTTTAAATTAGGTTCCTATGTCAAACAGTTTTTGAGAAAATTAATGCCAAAGTTAAAATTTGGAAAAAAAATTCTAAAAAAAAATCTTTGTTCGCAATTTTTTTAAAAATGACGTTATTAACTACAGATAATTTTCGGACTATAAAATTCTCTAATCAATACTAAAGAGAAATCTTCAAACCGGGGCGAACTTGACCCCCCCCCTCCCATACGATTTTTTTCTTGTCTCGACCCATCCTACACGCTCTAGTCGTTTGACCCCTCTTATGCGAAACACCCTGTATAATAATATTAATAATATATATTAAATACTAAATAATTAACGTCTTAAGCTAATTATTAATAAAAAAATAATGAATGTATATCATCAATATAAACATTAAGCATTAACCAATAAGTTAAAGAATAATGCATGAAACATAGTCTATGAATATAAAATATACGTATGTACATACATTTTATGCATGTATGCGAGGGATACATACGATCCACCCAATGTTTTTTCTTAATATATATGTATATTTACAATATACATATGTATCCTTTCCAACGGAACATATGTGCCTTTTTTACGTTTTTATATTCGGCCCGGCCGTATCTTAAATAGTATACGACTGCTTAAGTATATCGGTTAGTAAACTATTCGATTGATGGTAGTAAAATTCAGTCCTTAAAATTTAGAACTTAATTAGACCTTTGGGGAGGTTTTCGACCCCAAAGAAAAAAATGTCATTTTCTTCGCACTTTATATAATTGTGATTTTAATTTTACTTGCATATCCACAATGCAGCGATGTCGATGTAAATGGAGATAGGCCTATAAAGAAATAAAACGGAATAGGTTGCCGGCTCTCTTTGGTCGCCGGGAAATTTTGAAAGTTTTTTATGAATCTCAGCGACGTGCTCAACTTCTGGAAAACAATATTTTCTGCCTTTTATCATATTCCCCCAAAAATGCATTCAAAACATATATATACCTGATTATACCTTGACTGGAAAATCACAATCAGCTATTGTTCGTGAGCTCAGGCATGTCAAAGTGAATAAAATGTTTGTGTATCGCACCACAAATCGTTAAAATGATACAGGCAACATCGCCAAACGCTGGTTCGGAAAGTGGAGGCTGGAGTTAAACGAAATCCACGCTGTAGTGGTAAATAAAAAGCCGAAGAACTGAAAATATCCCAGGGAAGCATCCGACGCGCATATTCTAAAATAAGTTCAAGGTAAATCCTTTCAAGTTCCAAAATGCAATGATTTTACACCAAAGCACAAAAAAGTTAGACTCGAAATAGCAAAGGAGTTGTTACGCTTGCACAAACGTGGCAAATTTCCAAACATTGTGTTCTCTAATGAGAAAAATTTCCCTATTGAGCAGTTCATAAACTCTCAAAAATTAAACGTGTTTACTTAACTGAACGCACTTACGAAAATTTGAGCCTCAAACCGGCAACCCGAAGTAATTTTTCATCTCAAGTAATGGTATGGAGAGCTGTGACCGCCGATGGACGTTGTCCAATCGTTTTCATCGACCCTGGTGTCAAAGTCAATGCAACTTATTATCGATAAAATGTTTGCTGCTTTAAAGCCGTGCGCACGCAAACATTTTGTGTCGTACACCATGGGCATTCCAACAAGACTCGGCACCGTCTCACAAAACTCGTGTGAACAAAGAATGGTTGAAAAACCATGTTCTAGACTTCATTTCGTTCACACAATGGCTTTCGAATTCGCCAGATGCAAATCCGATGGACTATTCCATCTGGGCCATTTTGGAAAGCAAGGTGAAGACTAAAAACTATGCCAGTATGGATGCGCTGAAGGAAGCCATTGTACAGGAATGGGCCAAAATACCGCAAGGTCATATTCGTGCACCATGCAACTCATTTTTTAACGGTTTAAAGACCATATACTAAGTTTCCATGTAGAGTTGGCCCAGGGTTAACTCAGTGTTAACTTCTCATGGAAACGGGAGTTAGGTTGACCTCGCGAGAACAACACGACGATCCGACGGACCAGCATGTTGCACTCGCAGATTCACTGCGCCGGTCCCAACATAACGATCCGACGGACCACCATGTTGCAACCTCGGCAGCGAAAGCGACTGTGGAGCGGATAGAGAGGGGATACAGCTATGCTCCCGTGAGTAAAACATGACGATCCGACGTACCAGCATGTTGCACTCGCAGATTCGCTGCATCGGTCCCAACATGAGCGATCCGACGAACCACCATGTTGAAACCTCGACAGCGAGAGCGGCTGTAGATAGAGAGGGGAGAGAGAGAATTTTCTCCCAACCCCAACCACGGCAGAGGCGATCCGATGGATCTAACCACTACCGCGGTTAGAGCCGAGAGAGTCACCTTATCTTACCAGGTCTTACCCGGGTCATTGCTATATTGATATATTGTATGTTGTTGCTAAAATGAATGAGAAAATATGAAAAGATCTGATAAAAACTAGACGCATATTGAGACTCCTGTCGGTTCATACGAACTTGACGACATTTCTGAATTTATTCAAAATAAATATTTTAGTATAGATCCACGTGAGAAACTGGAAATAACCGCCAACACCAATAGATTGCAAGCAGTCGTAGGATCCAGTAAAAATAACATTTTCCTTAATAACGAACGCACCATAGGTTCACTATTGGGTTTCAGTAAAAAAGTATTGGAAGCAGGAAAACTGCATACATCAGACTTACCCGTGAATATAACGAAAATAAACGCAATACACATTGAGTATACGACATAGTTAGCGGCACCTACATTAAAAACATACCAGCCCTGGCTATAAAATAGACGACATTCGAAAAATGTAATCTATTTGCCAGTAAACAGCAGACGGATAAGTTCAATTACTGTGAAAATTGTTGATCAAAACGGTCATCTAATTCATTTTTTAGGAGAAACGATAACACTCAGACTTCATCTAAAACCGCAAGAGCAATGATTCTGTATAATAAAAGCGCATACACAGGTGAATCTACATTCACTTCTTCTTTACCATTTGAATTGACAAGTTTCTAAAATCTTTGGGCTTAAAACTAAAGACAAACTAAAATCAGTCAAATACTTGATGTTTTACAAACACCGGTCTACGATGAGAGTATTATTAAAAAGGAATATCATAGCTATTCACCATATTTACAATCATATAACAGCAATGACGAGATACGGATAGCCGTTCAAAATCAAAATCTTTACCTTCTACCCAGTGAGAGTTTAATTTACATTGAAGGTACAGTTACCTTAGAAAATGGAGACGCAACAGCTAATGTAAAATTAAAAAGTAATTGTGTTGCATTCATGTTTGATGAAATTCGCTATGAAGTTAAAGGATTAGAGATCGATTGTACGCGTCACGTGGGTGTAACTACAACAGTAAAAAATTATGTCTCATTAAATTCGATTTAAAGTAACATGCTCAAAAATGCTGGATGGTTTTCAAAGAATGAACTTGAAATAAAGAAGGGATATTTTAATTTCTGGGTACCATTGAAAATACTATTGGGATTTCTTAAGACTTTAACAAAATTAACTTAAATTCTAAATATGAACTTATACTACTGAGATCGAAATCCGATGAAAATGCTGTTTATTCAACTGTTGCCATAAATTTAAAATTACTAATATCACATGGAAAATTCCCCATGTACAGTTGGCTGATTTTGCAAAACTACAACACTTTCAAACGATCCAAAGTGGAAAACCTTTATTAATGGCATTCCGTAGTTAGGATTGTCATTCCAATCTGGTTCTCACTCAAGGAAACAATCATCTGTGGAATGTAAAATTATTACCGCAGAATGAAAGACCACGCTTCATACTTATTGCCTTTAGAAGAGGTCAAAAATTTCAACATTGCCATTTAACCGATGTAAAAGTACACTTAAATTCTGATACATATCGCTATGATATCTCAATCTGAATTTTGACCGTGATCGTTATGTTCTGCTTTATGATATGTATTTGAAATTTTAGCAAAATTACTTTGCGCGCGATTCGCAACCTCTCTTGCTGCCTGAAGACTTTAAAGATACAGCTCCGATAATAGTGGTGGATGTAACTCATCAGAACGAAGCGATAAAAACTGGACCAATTGATACTCGAATTGAATTTCAGAATACACTCCAGAGACTGGCGAAGTTGTCTAAGTGAAATGGAGCACCAAAAATTTGTAACATTGGATGTGCAAGGCTTCAAAGGAAATTTTAATGAGTTTATAGTTGAAGAGTTGGCAGTAACCCTCAGCTTTAGTTAATATCAAAACTTTGTTATAAAACCACCGTTTGGATTTGAAAACTTATCTCTAAAACATAAAAAGCAGGCGAATTGGCTATTTAACAATCATCATGGATTTCGTTGGAACGATGGATCTATCTCTTTTAACAGCGTTGTACATTTTTTGAGTCGGAATATTAAAAACTTGTATATGTGATGGGAGTTGAAAAATCGAAATGGATTGAAGAAATCTTGGGGAAACCTGTATTGAATGTGGAAGAATTTGGCTGCGAGAATCTGGAAACTCTTAGAGATACATACTTACTACTAAAGATATGCCATTCTCATAATGGTTGCAGTGCACTAGAAAATGCAATGTTACTTAGAAACTTCAACTTTCATCCATAAATAAAACACATCACTTTGAATTTTTAAAATATATTATACACTTAATTAATAAAGTTTGATTTTTAAATCTATTATATTGTTTATTTTCTTATATTATATTATTCTATATTCATAAATATATCTTCTTCTCTGCATAACTCTAATTCTAAATCTATTCTATAATGCCCCCACGCATATGTATTTACACCATCTTCCCTAATATAACGCTTATCATCGCTAGAACTTAATGCTAATCTTATGAACTAGTTGTGTATATATTTGATGTACGGGCGGATTGAAAAGGAACCTCCTTGACCGCCAGAATGCGCTGCTACTGCAAAAAATTGTGCATTGTTATGGTGCATTGAAGTCCGTTCATATTTAGGCAGACATGCCAAATTTCAGTGCGATAGTGTATTTAGTTTTGTTTTGACAGCTGATTGTTGTTGATCATCTCCGTGGCGTCGATGATTTCCTCGCGTGAGCTGAATTTTTTATTGATGAGCCATCTTTTGAGGTTTGGGAAGAGATAATAGTCCAAGAGAGCCAAATCGGGCGAATACGGTGGATGCGACAGCAATTGCAGCCGTAAGTCATTGATTTGTGCGCCGGCGGATTGTCTTGCAAAAACAAAATTTTTTTCGCTTCATGTGAGGCCGGTTTTTGATGCGATGTATTTTTTTGACATTGTCCTCTGTAATCGCATCGGAGGGCCTGCCGCTGCGGACTTGATCGGTAGTGGAGTTGCGGCCACCACGAAACTCTCGAAACCAATATTTGACGGTGTAATCTGACGGAGCAGACTCACCGTAATGTTTATCGAGCTTTTCTTTTGTCTCTTTCGCCGTTTTCCCTTTCAATAATAATTTCCCTTTTTTCCATTTTTCAAGAAACACAAAAGTGGCTTACTTCAAACGACTACAACAAATAAACTAATTGATGGATTTGGCTGAAATTTTAACAGCAGACAGATCGCAATTTCTAAAAAAAAAAGTTTTTGTGTTTGTGCTGGTATCTAGCGCTAGGTAGCTTCAATATCAATCTGCCTCATATCTTTGATCTAAATATATACATATATACATATCTCCATATCTCCATCCATCTCAGATGTATCAACTTTACGTTCAATGTCATTCCGAATATCCCTATAGAAATCATTTGTCTCGATTGTGTAAATTAACGAATCCGTGTCCATATAGTTTAATTTCGAGTTGTCAAATTTGGGTTTCGTGTATTTTGAATGAAAGTCGTACATCTTCCACATTGACAACTCAAGTACAACAAAACCTAAATATATTGGATTGTTGTAAACCGTACGGACCCTAGACATCTCGATCAGCTTTTTAGATGTTGAATTACCGATAGCTTTATTCTCAGCACAAAATGGTAAATCATTATGCGCATCATGTAGAGCCTGTGGGTAATCCAAATCTACTTCGAGTATGTATCCGATGGGAGAATCGAATGGAATTTCAAAAAAGTGGAATTGTTCAATATTTTCCACGAATTCGAATCCCCCATAAGGTAAATATTGCGACATTGCCCATTCATACAGATTATTGGCGTCCAAATATTTTAGGTATTTTTACGGTTTACTTTCATTGTACCCCGTCATGTACTTATTATTTGCCTTGGAATTCCTAGTGCTACATTGGACAATGCCGCCTCGAATACTTTTTTGCACGAAAAGGTGCATGTCAATATCAGTGAAGAACTCCAGGTTTATCCTTGTTTTCAACATTGAGTCCCATGATATCCCCTGGAGCTATGTAATATTGACACGGATCTAGTTCATAGATGCTTTTGCAAACCTTTCTAAAGTTTTCAAAAACATCTGCTAAGATCAATACAACAGTCTTCAAATATAACAGCATGTAGTCTTCTAATGTTTGGTAGTTGAAGACTTTCCAAACCTTTAATGCATGCTCATAATCTTCAACTGAGCAATTTTGGTTAATTAAACGACTAAAGAAGTTATCATGGATGGGAGGACTGGTTTCTCTTAACCGATCAACTGAATTAAGACATTCATACGGGAATATTCCCTTTCCTGTTAAGAGCTCAAATTCATGATTGTTTGGATACATATGACGTACTATATGAAAATCCCTTGGTGATAAATTTTGCGCTAATGTATCCAAACTTGGTGCCATGAAACGAAAAGAATCCAAGAATCTAATTTCAATTGTTTTCTTTTCGTCCACTTTGATACGTTTTGAGAGTGATACGTATAACTCTTTATTCAAGGGTATAATATTAATATCCCCCTTTCCCCCTTCTCAATCCCCCTTCTTTAATAAAGAGTTGGCAGTCATAGCCTGAGAAATTGTGGAAGAATACAGGCACAAACTTTGCAATTTGAAATTGTATTCGTTATTCGCCGGCCCTCTGTTTTTCCAGTTAAATGACAATAATCTGCCACTCTATCAGCCCCCAATTCTTGTTCGCAAATATGACAAGATTTGGAGTTTTTTTGGAGTTTAACCTCTTCATTAGACAGAGAAATTAAAGAGAAATTAAAATTAGTTGGAAAAATTTATACTTAATATAAAAGTTTAATATAAAACAAAAATTTATTTAAATTGTGTATTTTTTAATAATAATTTGACTTATTATTTGTTTAGTCGACCTTTAATTGTATAAGAATTAGAATTGTCCTTAGAATTGAATTAGACGTGTCCGCCACAGAATGAACATATACAACAAAAAACATATACAACTTGAGTTGTGTTTGCAATGGTCTGCTTCTGAGTTTCCTAACAACGTTGTAATTCACAACAACGTTGTCCAACGTTGGACTCATATAGCGGCAGTTGCATATAAGAAAACACATCAACTAAGATCGCTGATGAGAAGCTTTGGCAAGTTTCGAAATAGCTATCCGATCTGCCAGTTGGAGACAAATAAATTTGTTGTTTTTTAAAAATAAATACAACAAGATTTGTTGTTTTATATGCATATTTTATATGCAGAAAACGTAATGTTTTCAAATTGACCTCGAGCCTAAACAATTCTAATTCTTATTTATTTAAATTGTGATATAATTATAATTACCTTGAAATATTTTTAATCCACACATAATGGAACCGCTCTCCATTCTGCAGCAGGAACAGGTTTATATGTAGCTCTTTTCATATTATGTGCTGCGATATGGTTCCTCGATGTTTTTCGAAACTTCATCGAATCCGAAGACGTTGACACTCATCATTGGATTCTGCTTCTCAAATTGGTCTAGGTTGTTTATTGGCATGGGGAAGGCCAATCCCTTAAAATCAACTTTAGCTCCATTATCAAGTATTATGAGATCAGCTCCAATGTTCTCTACATTATAATTTTGTGTCCTGGTGGGGCTCAGAGCTGAGATGATCGCCCATTTGAATATTTATACAGGCGTACTTTTCCTGCAGGAATTTGGGGAGTGGGATCCCTTCATCGGTCTATACCTATTGATGTTCACCTATACGTGACATATTCTGAGTAGGGACCATCCACTATCCCTTTCCTGGAACTCACCCATTTTGGAGCAGAGCTGTTGGCATATGTTGTTGTAGATGGCAGTTAGATGTTCAACTTTTTGGATTAAGTTCATCTTGGTTTGGAAAGATTTCACCTCAACAACCATTTCATCATCATCCACCACATTAAAATATTCAGCATACAATTGAATGCTGAATATGAACTGTTGAACTTATAGGATGTATGCTTCTCTAATATTTTCAGGAGCTCTTTGGTCACTATATTTTGAGCCTTCTCAAAAAACTTTTCTGGAATGACAAGGCCCTCATCCTCATTTTGGAATATCATGGTTTGTATTCTATTCCGGAAAGATGATCTTATGGATTGCAGACCACTACCACTTACGGGAATCCAACAATTCCTCTTATGTTTTAATGTTCTTATATTCGAGAAACATATTTAATGTTCTTCCACTCTCTTCGAGAAACATCTTCTTTGCAATTTAGACAACGAACGTTCTCGTTAGTTTTGACTGGTAGCCATGGTACTGCTCTTGATGTTGATGATGAAGGTGCTACTGCTGATGTTATAGATGTTGACGCTGTCGGTGTTGCTATTGTTGACGATGATGATGGTGTTGCTGATGATGATGATGGTAGTGTTGATGTTACTGCGGCTACTGATGATGATGCTAGTGTTGGTGGTACTGCGGCTACTGATGATGATGATGGTGCTGGTACAGATGTTGATGGCGTGGCTGACGATGACGATTTCGAGTGGATCAATTTTATGTGGTTCTGCAGATTGTAACGTCTGGTGAATTTCGTTTCACATTCTTCACACTGGAATACCCCACTTTCATGCTTCCCTTGCACATGTCTTTTGAAATTGTGCATTGTAGAGAAACTCTGTTCACAAACATTGCATATGAAGCTCTTCATTTTGTTTTTGTTAAAAATATTTCACGTGCTTTACTTTAAATAATATTGTTCAGTTTCTTAAAATAAATTAAATTTGTTAATATTTTAATCACTTTTTAAAGACTATATTTAACTTTTTCACTTTACTTTTTTCGGAAAAAAAGAGCAACTTCATTTTTGCAACATTTTACATTTACAGCCTTATCATGTATTTTTAAACGCAAAATCAAACGCGACTCAAACGCAATGCGTTTCAAATAGTATGATGAAACTTTCTCAAGTAGACTGCGTTTGAGTTTTGAGGAGAACACAAACTTTACGTAGCCTTGCTGACTTCCCCTGTTTGCAGAGCACAAAGAGTTACCATGTATGAAGCATTTTTAGCATTTTTACAAGTATTTTTTAGGAATCCAATGAATTAGTGCTATAACTGATGTATGGCAACAATTTGTACAACAAAAGCAAATCTGATAACGCGCGCACAATGTTTACATACTGATATTGTGTTTATTATCGTTTGGTCTTTATGTGAGAGTGAATATAGCAGCAATATTCCTCGTGCGACTACTAGCGCAGCGTCATAGCGTGGAACAAAATATGGGGATACTCAGAAGAGGTACAATTCGGATTTTTTACTTATCTTTTAAGAAGGTGGCGCCGTGAATAAAAAAAATTCTATGAGCCACTGTTCAGAATCACAGCAAACGCAAGCATTTTGCAATCGTCTGGTTTGAGAGACTTTTCCACGAAATAGCTCATCCATCATGCCAGAAAAACGTAGTGAAGTCTGCAAAGCATGTAAATTACCAACAAAACTGCGTTTGTGTTTGGTTTCGAGTTTCAATTGCATTTGAGAGGTTTACAGATTTTCTTCTCTCAATTCTTCGAAAAATACGAAAAGCACAAAACAAACCGCGAAATAAAAGCACCGCAGAAAGATACATGATAAGGCTGTTAAATGTTAAATTTCTTAATATTTTAATTAGTTTTTAAATACTATATTTAATTTTTTCACTTTAATTTTTTCAGAAAAAATGAGCAACTTTTCTTTTATTTTACAACTTTTTACAGCTGCAACTTTTAGAACAACTTTTTTTTTTCTTTTAGTAAAAATTAGGTCTTTATTCTTTGGCGACACTTTTACAATTGATTATTTATAGACGCTGGAGCTCACTGGAACTTTATGCTCACGGATCGAGCTGCAGAGACCCAAGCTACAATAAATTATCTGGCTTTTAAAAAGTTATGGTTTTTCTATTTTACCATTAAAATTAACAACAACAACCAATCTATATCCAGCCATCTGAATCCATTCAAATTTAATATACAAACAAATTTGTCCATATTTCTGCATTTTCTATATTACCACTTACGTTTGTTTACATTATGATTCTGTACAAAAACAAACATTTCTAAAAGAGATGAAGAAAAAGAACAACAACAACCACATAGCAAAACTACTACCCAGCCAGCTGTATTTGCATCCACCACCCATTTGTACTGAACGTAAACAATAATCCTATTAAAAACATTTTGAGTATCCCAATATTCTCCAGCTGTTTATTCCCATTATGATTCTAATTTACGACTTTATATTCTGAGAAATATTTGTAAACAGAAAGTACCAAAAAAATAAACTCCAATTCCGAGATTGCAATATTTGTATTAATATATGTACATTGGGTGGACCTTATTTTTCGACCATAACATTTTTACCACGCCCTCTAAACTTGTACTATTTCATGAAAAAGTAATGTGTACAAAATTTCAGATAGATTTGACGTCGGGAAGACGTGGCCCATCGAGCACCAGGTTTTGAAATAGAAATAATTGTTTCTATATTTATTTTATATCACAAAGCGTTTTTATATTTCTCCGAAAATAATGGTTAGATCAATTTAACATTTGCTTGCTGATTTTCAAAGCCAAATGTCCGCTTCTTAATATCCTTTTTAAATTAGGTTCCTACGTCATACAGGTTTTCAGAAAATAATTGCCATAGTTAAAATTTGGAATGAAAATCCCGAAAAAAATTTTGGTCTCATTTTGCTTAACGGTATTAAGTAATCGGTATTAAGTATAAATATATTTTGGACCTTAAAATTCTCTAATCAATTCTAGAGAGAAAGCTTCAAACCGGAAGGATCTATGTTTTGTAGTTTTGAGAATTGAGAATTTTATGGTCGGACAAAAATTTATACTTAATACCGTATTTTAACGAAAAAATTGCGACCAAACTTTTTTTTTTGGAATTTTTATTCCAAATTTTAACTTTGGCATTCATTTTCTCAAAAACTGTTGATGTAGGAACATAATTTAAAAAGGATGTTAAGAGGCCGATATTTGGTTTTCAAACCAGATATCGCCGTTATTTTTTAATATTTTTTTTCCGGTTTTTAGTCGAGTTTTTAGAAAATGGCCCCTTCCGCCTAAACGGGGGGAAATGCACCCCCCCTCCCCACCCAAACGATGTTTTTCTTGTCTCGACCCAACCTACATGCCATAGCCTTTTGTCCCCTCTTATTTGAACCATCCTGTATAACTAAAAAAAAATAGCACTCTCAATAAGATGCGTAAAATTTAATATTTATAATTTACAAAATGCAGGTATTAGTTAATTATTATGCTGAAAAAACTATACTGTATCACTAATATAATGCATATTCTTGAATATGGAGAACATTTAACAATTATTAAAAATGTTTGCTTCATTCCTTTTCGTTGATACAAATTTCGCATTTTTTGCAAGTTTCATATGAATGTGCCCCGTCTTTCTGTTATCCGATCAACTTCATATTTTACAGAAATTATTTCTTTATCCAATGGAACAATTTTAGGGGGCGGCCTAAGAGAATGCTGCAGTTTTCTGCTGCTAATTTTCGCCCAGTATAGCTAATGTACATACATACAATAAGTGTGGTCGCGACCCAACCGACCACTTGAAGTGCCCATAACTCATTTACTAAATCTACAACAACCACAAAGCAAAATGACGAAAAGCAATAAAAAATATTTTCCAACAACAACGCTATGCATATTCAGAACAACAACAATCTCAAGTATACCACAAACGCTACACAGACGGCCAGAGGGGCACACCACACTCACAACAGTCAGCACGCCGAGCTATGTATGTCTGTCTGTCGGTCTATATATATATATGAACATATGTCCGTCTATATGTCCGTCTGTCTGTCCGTTGTGCCACGCCCTTCCTCCTACGTCCACTCTTGCCACACCCATTTCTCCTACCCACTTTTCCACGCCTACTTACTACCACGCACCTTATTCCTACGTCCACTTTCTCCCACGTCCAATTTTGGCACGCCCTTTTTCCTACGCCCACTTCCTTCTGTGCCAAATTTTGCCACGCCTACTTACTACCACGCCCCTTCTTCCTACGCCCAATTCCTCCCACGTCCAATTTTAACACGGCCCTTCCTCCCACCAGTTTTTGCCACGCCCCTTCCTCCTACGCTCACATCGTCCTGAACCAACTTTTGTCACGCCCCACTTCGTCCTACGCCTACTTTTTCCGCAATGGTCTATATCACACATGCCCCTGAATTAACCAATTGCGAGAGTGATTCAGGCAATTACTAATTGATTATAAGTGTGACATGGCCCGCTCCAGGCCGCTCGCCCGGCAGCGCTGTCGCTACCTTGGTCGAGATGGTACATATGTATACCCACTACTAATATGACCTAGACGCTTTGATAAAATAGTGCGACGTAAATTGTATGAAATTAAATCTTAAAAAGTGCAAACAGATGACTTTTTGCCGGTCAAATTGAGCACCCCGTTTAATTTGGATACTGTAAATGACCTCGGCGTAGTTCTCGATCATAAGCTGCGTTTTCATACACATATTGACCATATAAGTAATACAGCCAACAGTGTATTGGGTTTCATTAAGCGTTGGTCCAAAGAGTTCAACGAGCCATATATTATTAAATTGTTATACGTAGCACTTGTTCGTCCTATTTTGAAGTAAGCGGTGGCAGCTTGGGGTCCACACACTTCAACTGTTGTATTGACAAACTTGATAATGGAAACATTGTTATTTATCTTTATCTCTGCGTTCGTCTTTTTAAATTCTTCTTTTTTATATATTTAAATATTTCATTATTATTCTCTAGTGCTAAGTATTCTATATTTTCTTTCTTTACCCGTGATATAATGCTTCTGCAGTATCGAATCTTCTTTCGCTACATCCTGCATGCACGTTATTATTTTCAATATTAATTTTATAATTTTTTATATTTTTGTCGACATTAAATTTTAATTTTTCTATATTTCTGACGACAGTTATTGATGTGCATTCCTATATTCGAAGTTGATCCGGCTTCTGTTGAGATGTACTCTGCCCCTCGTTGTTTTTGTTATTCATGCCCCTTGTAATAGTGTTTTCTTCACTGTGTGCTATATTTTACTTGGTATCAATTCTTTTAGTATATCTGAATTCATTACACATTAAATTTTCTACCGAATAATTAGGGTCTAAAAAAGGTTATACGTCAATGTATAGCTAAAAGTTCTTTCTCATTGACTGGTTAGTTTAAACCATATTTTTGTAATGCTTTACTGACATAAGAAATAGGTAAGTCATTGCCTATTTCACCTTGTAATAAAACTACGCCTAATACGTAGCCCGTTGTTAAAATTAAGGTTTTTTCAAAATCTTTTTCTATTTGTAAAATAGGTGCTTTTATTAGTTTATTTTTATACCCTACACTTTAAGGTTATGGGTATATATTCACTTTTTTAGAAATATTCTTTGTTATGGTGAGCATGTTGATATTGAAAATGGGTGAAATTGGTCAACGACCACGCCTATTTTTTATTAGAAATGTGATATCAGCGTTCTTTTTTGAGTTTTAGGTTACACAGGTAAAAGAGGCTCTTAAATGGTAATATTCTTAAATATATAAACTTCCTGAATAAAACTTTGGATAACAACTTATTTTTCGATAAAAAATTATAATAGCAAAACCACTTTTACACTACTTATACAGTATAGCTCATGAAAAGAACTTTATTACCACGGAATTAAAGTTTAAATTTGAACACAATGATAAAACTACTAAGCTAATTATTTTCTTTTGAAAACAGGTAACGACCATGCCTACCATACACACAGCATAGCTTTTCAAGTTGATATTTCACAATGCCATTGACTCCAACCTGCATGTAGATCAACGACCCACAACCCAAACATTCGGAGTTTTGACGATTAGGGTATTTACAGTCGCAGCAAAGGGTCAATGCTTGCAGCGGACGCGGAAAATGGGCACCGCAACAATTCGGGACACAGCAAGCCTACAGCGACTGCATATACTATCCAACCACGATTAAAAATATTATAAAAGCTTAAAGAATTAGTACAATAAAGCTAGTTAGTTCAGACCAAGTCATTTGTGTTAATTCTCAACCTTGTTCCAGGTTCAAATGCCTGAGTAATAACTTTTCAGAAAACATCATTGTCCAGGTTCAAATACCAGAAGAATTCACTCACTTATCAAAAGTTAAAGTGCCTCGATAAGTAGATAAAACAATTCCTTTGAAATAAAACATTGGTGATCAACACAGCAATCAGTTCATGGATGAAGAAACAAGCACGAGTAACTTAACTCGCTCAACAAACAAGGCTCCTCCTCATGGAATACAAGGCAACCAAAATATAAAAGATCCAGCAACTCCAATAACTTTTGTGTCAGGGGAATCATCAAGTTCAAACTAATACTGAGATTTATTGAACGCGCAAAACCAGGAAGATCAAATAACCTCGATCGACAACTTTGACAGCTTGCGAACAAAAGAGGGCAATACCCTCCATAGTTTTAGCGATACAAATATCCGAATTCCAGGAAGAGGTCAGGTTACTCCAGAAGGTCAATGTGAGCAAAACGAATTCACTACATGGACTCAGCCCATTTATGGATTCTTAAGTAATTCGTGTAGGAGGTGGCCTCGAAGCTGTGGACATCTCATATGATGCCAAATATCCAATCATCATCCCAAACAATGATCCATTAACAAAGATACTATTTCAAATGTTCCATGAGGGGCATTATCACTGTAGGCGCCAAACATTATTAGCACATGTCAGATAAAGATATTGGCTGATAAAGTCCAAATCCATGGCAAGACCTACAGTTCAACACCGCATGCGTTGTGTCAAAGCAAGACCCAAATTATTCCAACAGTTAATGGAGCATCTGCCATTCACAAGGGTGCAATCAGCTCGACCTTTCATTAACTCCGTTTTCTGCGGCCCATTCTGGATCCACTTTAAGGTCCGAGGCAAACGACCACAGAAGGCATACGTGCCAGTATTCTGTTATTTCGCGTCAAAAGCAGTTCACCTTCAAATAGTAAGAGACTTAACAACAGAGGGCAGACTAGCAACCCTGCCACTCATGGAAATGGATAATGATGACACCTCATGGCAGAAAGAAGAAATAGAAGACGATGCCAGCAAAATAAGTTTGTTAACAATGTTAGCACTACTAGATGTCCTACTACGACTTAGCCACACTAAGAGCATCAATGGAGGATGGTCCAGTCAATCCATACGGAAATCATCAACTACAAAAGATGGGCAGCAACAATACAGTGACAACTCATTCAGCTTCCGTGTTACGTTTGACCAGCTCAAAATTAGACTGTCTACCACTATTAACGCTTCCGTAATTCAGTGGCGACTACTTTAAATGGCCACAGTTTCACGATTTATTTATGGAATCGGTACACAAAATCACAAAATGCGATTTCACAAAGATGGAAGGCCAGACCTGGAGTCAAACATACTCTCCAAACAGATGGATATTTCCATTAAATGAAGAAAATAAAATGACAACCATATGTGGCCAGGAAGTGTCACAAATTTAGTGTAGTGGTTGGAAAATTGTTCACGTTTCAAAATGAAGAAAAATAATAAAAAATTGCTTGCAGTGTAATGTATAATTGTGTAGTGCGTTATTGTGTATTTGATGGTCAATTCTAGGTTGACTTTCAGTATTAGACAGTATTTAGATAACTTGTATCCTGGTGCCGAATTGTAATTGATTATCGGCCTTATTGGGTGCCTTGTTTATGTATCTTTGGTCATTGGATGTGCCGAGGCGTTCATGATTGTCAGTGTGTGTCTGGTTTGGTTTTATTCTTTTCCTTAATTCAGAATTTATAATAATATAATAATTTTGTTTTCGTTGCAAAGCTTTCCTTTCCCTTTGGATAAATCCTTTTCGTTTATTCATCTGCACATGTGTCTTGCATGGTCCTGTTCCTTGTTTATCAGTTGCGCTATAGGCATTTTCTGGATTTCATCAGAGAACACAATGTTTGGAACTTTGCCACGTTCGTGCAAGCGTAACAACTCCTTTTGCTCTTTCGAGTCTAACTTTGGAACTTGTAAGCCTTTTGGAACTTGAGCCTTTTGGAACTTGTAAGCCTTTACCTTGAGCTCATTTTGGAATATGCGTTGATGTTTCGCTGGATATTTTCAGTTCTTTGGCGATTTGATTACCACTACGGCGTGGATTTCCTTCAAGTCGAGCTATTTCGAACTATTTCAGGTGATGTTGCTGTTTTTCGTCCACCACCATAGCGTTTGGCAATGCTGCCTGTATCATTATAACAATTTATAGTGCGATACACAAAAATTTTATTACAGCTCACGAACAATAGCTGGTTGTGATTTTCATGCTTAAAATTTGTTATAATTTATGTAATTGTTCTAGAATTTTATTACGACTTTTAATAAAATATAAGAACTAATTATTAATTATTTATTATTTATTATTTATTACAAAATAATAATAATAATAATTAGTTATTAATTATTAATTATTAATTATTAATTATTAATTAATTATTACTATTCAATTTTCCCTCACCGACTTTAATTTCCATAATCAGTATACCTATTTATACCAAGCCCCGTCCAAATAACGGCTTCAGCCGTTTCAAAGTTTATAATAATTTATGTATCATCTATATAATGATGGACATCAATACATATTTACATTCATTACATTGCTTCCAGACATTTGTATTGAAAGATCCAAAGGGTTCGGAAGCCGTTATAACGCCGTTAGTTTAGAACTCAACGCTCTAACTGGTAAATGTATTCAAATTCAAATAAATGTAACAAATTTCTGAAATTTTATCTTTTTACAATAAAAATAAGTTTGGAGTAAATGTAGTTGACCAAATGGCCCTCAAATATAGTTTAAAAGCAGGCTCACGTAGATGGCCTTTGCAGGTATTTTATAATATTTTGGACTTGGCAGCAATCAATATAAAAACAGACCGATTAATACTTGCAATGCATGCAAAAAATATATTTGTGGCAAGTATTCATCATTTGCTATAGTATAAATTTAAATAGAAACTGTTTTTGTTTGTTTTTTTTTTTTAATAACTAGCGAACCACCTGTTGAATGAATACATTCCACGCTTCGCCTTTGAATTTTCCAGTTAAAATAGTAGCTTCAATTACATAAGCCATCAACCTTTTAATGGCACGTCTTGTACCATTACACAAACGGGGTTGATTAATATTGCGAAGCATAATAATAGTGGCTCCAACTTTCAATTGGAGATTATGCGGAGGCAATCCTGGTAAGTCCAACGAATTAAAAAATTCTGTTGGATAATTCACATCTTCTTCCTTGGTAACGGTATCCACAGACTTGTACGACACCAATTCGCCAGGAAGCTTTGATTGTATAGCCATGTTTAATTCAGTAACATCTTTGTTCTTTGCCGCTGAAATTGCTCACTCAACCATGCATGGCATGCATATTGTTGTGCTATGTTAGTGAAAACACATTCAATCAATTCCTCTTTTGACTGTACGAAACGGCAAAAATCTTTTGGCAATGTTATCAATCCAGTGTCATCAACAGGCATTGTACCATTCCCAATTTTCAGCAATTGCTTAGAGAACTTATCAGCAGATAGATCATTCTGCAACTGAACACGAACGTTGGTAGTGAGTTTCAATGTTTTAACAAATCTCCATAAATATGAAGACTTTAAGCAAGCGTTAATTTCATCGGTAGCTGTCGATCTAGGAATGACGGGCAATGTTTGCCTAAAATCTCCTGACAATAAAATCAACGCACCACCAAACAACTCTAAATTATCTCGGAGATCTTTCATTGTTCTTTCCAAAACTTCAACAGATTTCTTATTCGCCATAGTGAATTCATCCCAAATAATGATACCGCAACGTTTCAATGATTTTGCCGTTCCAGATGTTTTTTAAAACGTTACATGTCGGATTTTCATTAACTTCGTAATTCAATGCCAATTTCAAAGCAGAATGTGCTGTCCGACCGCCATCTAACAAAGTGGCTGCAATGCCAGAAGACGCCAATGCCAATGCAATTTTATTCTGGGAACGTATCGTTGCCAACAACAATGAAATTAAAAACGTTTTTCCGGTGCCTCCTGTTGCATCCAGAAAATAAAATCCACCAGCTTCACTATTGACAGCTTGCGTAATAGTATCATTATCGTTCCCAATCAATATCGTTTTCCAACAAATTGAGCAGTTGACACGCTTGTCGATATGTCGAACATAAAACTCCATTGACTGTAATTAAATGTCGAAATGATGTTGGCCCACGGACGTTTATTAACAGCAAACGTAAATAAAAACACTCAGCATTATTTGGGTGAACAGTATAAATACGTCCCAAAGCATCACTTGAATATAAATTTATATGTCCATCAACACGATTTCCTTGCTTGCGCCGTTGGAACTCCCTTTTTGATGCATTCCACGTAAAATACGTTGGCACTTCTGCATACAGTAACGTTCTGGCAAAAGCATCAAACAATTTAAAAAATGCAGTTAGAGTTGTATAGATGGTGGTGATAGAGCTGTCTGTGCAGCATTTTCGGTAGTGAAATACACACGTTCGCCATTTTTATGATGAACAGCTAAATGAACAACAGCTGGATATCTTTCGTGAATTTGAAATGAAAAAATACGCCAAATCGCTTCATTACAGCTAATGTAACGCCCCATTTGATACTGATGTATTTCGTCGTTTCTATTTGGATCAGTAGCTCCATATACGGCCATATCACTACCTTTATTTACATACTTATAAATGTATTTAATGGACTTGACAGAATTGCAGTATTCGACATTAATATGAGCTTTGAATACTTTCGACAATAAAGGTGAATACGGCACAATCCAACGATTATCGACCTCAAAGTTTTGATTTTTTACTCTTATGGTAACTGATCTACCATTATCTTGAGTTGATCGACGACGATATAATGGGTAACCATCATTTCCAGTGATTGTATCCGAAACCAAGGCTCTTGGATAACGTTTACTACATTTGCCATCAACTATACATGGGGAGTTAATGTTGAATGCTCCACATGGACCGTGTGTCATATTTTGCACAACAACATCATATAATTCAGGATCACTTATTTGGTCTGGAATTTCAGCAAATATCACATTGTCAACTTCATCCGGTGTGATTTTATTCACCAACCATATTAAAATGTGAGCGTGTGGCAAGCCACGCTTTTGCCACTCCACAGAGTACATCCAGCACTTGACTTCACCAAACACTTTAGATTTCACGATAAAATCTATAGGCGCTTTCAATTTCTGCTTAAAAACACGGGCAGTGATATCATGACGGTCGGTTGGACTTTGGCCAGCGAATAAATTATCTTTAATGTCCATTGCGGATTACACGTAAATGTTATAAATAAATCTGGTCGACCGTACTGACGTACATAAATCATTGCATCCTGCGCGTACTCATGCATATGACGTGGGCTGCCTGTGTACGTTGAAGGCAAAATGGTCATTTTCCCAAGATCATTAACATTACCATCATTATTTATAGCATCACGCAAATGGATATACTCCTCCGAACGCGATTTCTTCTGATTAAATCGTATGAAATGTAGTCGTTCACTTTCAATTTCAATGTAAAAATTTGTAGCATTTTTACAAATATTCCTTAGGAATCCCAATGAATTAGTGCTATAATTGATATATAGCAACAATTTGTACAACGAAAGCAAAGCACACAATATTTACATATTGATATTGTGTTTATTTTCGTGTGCCCTTTATGTGAGAGTGAATGTAGCAACTATATTCCTACTGCAACTACTAGCGCACCGTCATAGCGTAGAACAAAGTACGGGGATACTCAGAAGAGGGACAATTCGGATCTTTAACATATGAGCTGTTATTTTTGAAAGTGGAATAAGTCCATTTTTTCATGTATCGAGATATTTAAAGGTTTGCGTTTGAATCAATTTAAAAATATTGGCAACCGTTAATCAATCCGAGTGATGTTTTTAACACTACACACCTATTAAATTTTATTATGAAATAATAATTATTGAAAATATTTCAAAAAATAGCGGATTTTTTAAGCTCCAAATGGACTTATACCACTTTCAAAAATAACTTTTTTGCGATAAGATTTGTGTTGTTATATTTGAAAGTGGAATAAGTCCATTTTTTCATGTATTAGAATATTTAAGGGTTTTCATTTGAATAAATTTCAAAATATTGTCAAAAGCTAATCAATTTGAATGATTTTTTTTTTAATATTTACATTTTGTTATGATGTAATAATAATTAAAATTATCTAATAAATAAACGATATTTTTATCTCCGAATGGACTTTTACCACATTCAAAAATAATCAATTGAATATATGATTATAAATATGGATAGAATGTGTCTATATCTTACTAAAATTACCCTTAACTCATTTTTTTAAAAAAATGGACTTATTCCACTTTCAAAAATAACAGCTCATATGCCAGAGCTTTAGTAAGTTCTAATATTATTTGTTACTTATGTATATGCATTATTTTATTTTATATAATGAACAGGTTTATGACTAACTACGCATGGAAAAATAAGTTTTTCTGTATATTTTAAGGGAGTTAGCGCCGTGGATAAAAACAAATTGTATGAGCCACTTTAGAGAATCACACCAAACGCGAGCATTTTGCAATCGTCTGGTTTAAAGCACTATTTAGTTCATCCTTCATACCACAAACACGTAGTGAAGTCTGCAAAGCATGTAAATTACCAACAAAATTGCGTTTGCCTTTCGCATATCGATTGAGTTGAAAGGTTTACAGATTTTCCTCTCTCAATTCTTCGAAAAATACGAAAAGCAACGCAAAAACTTATATGATAAGGCTGTAAATTAAAGTGAGATTACAATAGTGGTTAGGAAATATTTACACAAAAAGAAAAATAATAAGTTAAATTTATATTAAGACTAGCGAATCCCCTGCACACTTCGTAGTGCAAAAAAGAAAATAAAGAAATCAATTCGAATTATATATATGCTCGAATCACAATTGCATATTCATCAGATGACATTTGATCGAGAGCAGTTTGAAAAAGTCGCACCAATTCATTTTCAGCATGCAACATATTCTACAAACGCTCGATAATATCCCTCCGCAAATTTGATGAAATATCACAACGACGATCGGTTTCCACATTTGAGTTACTCACAAAATATATTTGCAAAAATTGATAGCTTTGATCAGGAAAGGGTAACAAAGAACCAAGTCGATGGTAAACTTGACCTTGAATCTATTGAAGATTGAAATTTTCACAATAGTACGTTTCACGATCATCTAAATAAACATCAAAACAAACAAAAATACCTTGAACGTTGGCATAAAATTGTCCCGAATAATATTTGTCGCTCCGAATTAAGTCATTTGAAATCCGGAGTTATACGCTTGTATGTTTGCCAAAAAATGCTTTGCAATTGGTGTGCCACCAGTTATCAAGTTATGCAAGGGCTCCGGTGGTGGATTCAATTTTTGTAATTTAACTTGTCCGTTTGAACAACACAATCCAGATACCTTGCACTTAAACTTAAATGCCTTGCAATGACTGCAAACAGTAGTCATTGGTCCAATTGAAACCTTGCCATGAGAAACGTAATCAAAGTTTGCATCATAATTGAATGCAGCACGCTGCAAAGTACCTCGCACATACGGACGTGGAGCTGGATTTCGCAGAGCCCTACCACGTGCCATGGCATTTCGAGCAGCCAAAGTATTATTTGCACGCTGTTCGTCACTTTGAGATGCTCTAGATGCCGCGACATTTCTGGCATTACGTGATTGACGCCCCAAATTGCTGCGCGTACGTACCATTTTGTATTAAAAAAATGTGGCTACACCAATTAAATATGAAGTAATTGAAATTTTATTTATTCGCGAAATTCAAAAATTGAGACACATATGTTAGTTGAATAATGCAATTATTAAGAATATAAATAGATCAGCTGATCATGAAACGTCATAGCATGCACTCAAAAGCTAGCGACATTGGAGAAAAAGTCCGTTACAGTATTACATGTATATATTAGCTGTTTGATTTAATGTTTGAAATATCCGTTAAGTTAACATATAAGAAAGCTCATTGCTGTGCATAATAAATTAAATTAATGGTTTCACTAAAATGGCTATAACTCATGAATCAATACACATACAGAGACCGTTTATACATAAAAACCTTGTTATTGACGTCACCTTTCATAAGAACTTTGAAGAAACAAAATCGGTTCACGCATTCCAAAGAACATCAATTACTAACACAATGCCACTTATTTTTATATATATAGATTAATGAATTATTATATTAAATGTTGTTATTACTAAATTGTATTCTTTTATTTACTTAAGCTAAGTCAAAAGTTACAATGAAAGCCATAATAAAAAATCCGTCGATTTGACGAGTGCGATAAAACTAGGTATATATTTAACATCGGTAGTTCTAGTGTTAAAATCAAAAGACTATAAAAAATAATTCATAACCATATGGCTTATGGCATAAATTTACATTAATTTTTCTATCCCAACAGATGGATTTCAATGCTAGACTCTTAACACTTGAGAAGAAAGTTCATAACATTTGAAAAAGTCAAGAGGTCGTAGCCATCATGCTCGCGGAGTTTAATATTTTATTGCGCCGTAATTTGGAATTATACAGTACATCGCAAATTCAATTTCCCATCAATTGTACAGAAATCCTTAAAAGGTTAGATGAAGAGCTCGTTGGAGAAAAAAGGGAGGACATAGTAAGTTTTCGTATAATAATAATGAAATTTTATTATATATTTTCATTCGTAGTTCGTCACTAAATTTCCTGGTTACATTATGCTTTAAAAATATTTTATTTTTCGGCCAATGTAATGGCACTATTCGAATAGCCGTCATCATCCGCTGATTGATTAACAAACGGTACACTCGAAAAGTGAATATAAGCGATATTTGAGCATGAACTTGTACCATCAATGCGCCTATCATGCAATCTTTACAAATACATAGTCTGCTTTTTTCTTCGACATTTTCCGTTGCGGCTTTCGTAGACATGCCATCTTCCTTTTGAAATTTTGATTCAGAATGTCTTTATACAGAAGAACACCTTTTGTCGCTAAATAAATATTCGAATTCATTGACATCAACTGATTTTATTCAAATGTCAACTGAGCTAACGCAGTCGAAATTTTCAACCAGAAAGAGTGTTAACTTCAGCCTGGCCGAAGTTCATATACCGTACACACTTGTACTTAGAAATTAGGCGTGGCATTGGTCTAATTTTTTTCCTTTTCAATCTCAAATAGCCTGTGATGAAAGACAATATTCGTCAAAAATTTGATGAAAATATCTCTATTCGTTCTCGTGTAATCGAATTTTATTTAATTAGTGGGCGGACCACGCCCATTTTCAGTAGTCTGTTTTGGTCAAAGACAGTTGATTTGTGAATAAAGTCGTGATCATGATTTCCACAGACGGACAGACAGACAGACAGACAAACAGACAGACGGACAGACATGGCTAAATCGACTCAGGAGGTCACGCTGATCAAGACTATATATACTTTTCTATACCTGTCACGCCTCCTTTAATGCGTTACAAACGGAAGCAGTAAGTGAATATACCCTATCACTTCGTGTGTAGGGTATAAAAAAAGTAATAAAAATATCTAGGTGGTTCTCAAAAAATTTTAACATTCACTTTTAATCTTTTTCAGATTGGTGTGATGAAACGTATTCATTCGGGAAGACTAGCGGGGGTTGAGAGAATTCTGTCTACTAAAATAATAATGTCCCACAATTATGTATAATGGGTCGAAGGATAAAGTATCTTTTAAGCAATATAAAAACTTCTTAAATGCACTGTATATGGCAACGAGAGCCGAAGGAAAGACTTACGAAAATTTTGTTGCAGAGTTGCGGCTTATACTTAAAAAATAAGAAATAGATGCAACAAACAAAGGAATACAGAAAAAGAAAATAAATGTTTTGAAAATTGATGATACATGTGTTTTTAATTCATTCTTATAAATATTATTGAAACATAAATATTAAAATAAATAATAACTCTCCTTTCCTTTCATGTATGCACAGGGTAGCTCAACACACCGATATATGTATGTATACAGTTAGGGACATAACTATTCGTACAACCCATTTATTTCGAAAATCTCCCAAATTTTGTATAATATTTAAAAATGTTACATGCAGTTTCATTTTAAATATACTTTTATTTGATTAATTTATAAAAAAAATAATAGCGTACAACACATTTCTTAAAAAAGTACAAAATAAAAAAAAATCCATTGGGACAAAAGTATTCGTACAACTTGTATATACATACATATAACTTTTTATATTTTTCTGATAATCAGTACTTTGTGGGTCCTCCGTTCCCATCAATCACGGCCTGCAGTCTTGTGGGCATCGATCGGACTAAATTTTTTGTACTATCTGATATTTCTTCCCAGAAGCAGTTTTAAGATGATCCTTGCTTCGGGCTCCGGTTTTGTACCAACTTTACACTTCAAAAGTCCCCAACAGTGTTCGATGGGGTTGAGGTCAGTCGATGGAGGAGTGAGGAGGTGAATTTAATTGTCTTGGTGCATAATAAAGCAACCCTTCCTTGACTAAACGCTCAGTATGTTTCGGGTCGTTGTCCTGTTGGAATATCCAACGTTGGCCAAGACCCAAACCATCTACGGAAGCCTTCAAATTGCCTTCCGATATTCGTTTTATTATGCTGATCCATTATGCCATCTATTAAGACTAATCGTCCTAATCCACTGGCTGCCATTGCACCCCATACCATGACACTTCCACCGCCGTGTTTGACGGTTGGTATCAAATTTTGTGCATCTATTTTTTTGTATTTTTTTGCGCCATTTTTTCGCTGCTATCATTTCCAAAGAAATTTCTTTTGGTTTCATCCGTAAATAATACCGTTTCCCAAAATTCCTTATCTAAGTAACGCTTGGCGAATTCTAAACGAAATTGTGGGTTTTTTGGCTACTAAGAAGTTTCGTTCGAGGTACCCTGTCGCATATCCGCCGAAATATAGAATTCTCCCCATTGGTTTTTGGATGAACAGTTGTTCGTGTTGTATTAGAGAGATGTTCTGCTAATACCGGCCTGGTTACTCTTGGATACTTTGGGCTTCTTTTAAAACCATACGTACATCCCGTCTAGAAACCTTTTTTGATCGTCCTGTCCTAAGCGCATTTTCAACGGAAACATTGTTTTTATATTTTTTAACAATATATTGAACCGTGGAATGTTGTAAATTCATAATACATCGGAGCGATTTCCTTTTTTATGTTGTTCAATTATTAAATATTTGATATCCAAACTTACTTCCTTACGCTTGCTCATTGTTAGCGTCCTTATTGCTCGAAACTTTGAAATCAACTAAGTATTTTGTCGAAAAAATAGCTTTACGACGAAAATATAACGGTATTTTACATAAAACTGTAAACAAGCAAAATAGAAACGCACAATTAATTGTACGAAGTACTGATATTAGGAGCAGTACAAATACTTTTGTCCCAATGGATTTTGCTTATTTTGCACTTTTTTAAGAAATGTGTTGTACAATATTATTTTTTTTTATAAATTAATCAAATAAAAGATATTTAAAATGAAACTGCATTTAACATTTTTAAATATTTTACAAAATTTTCCAAATAAATAGGTTGTACGAATAGTTTGTCCCTAACTGTATATATGATATAATGAGAATGAAAATGAGAAATATCGGATTAACCAATGATGTTGATGAGGATGACGGTGATATCAATGATGATATTGTCGATGGTTGGTGGTGATGGCGATGTCGTCGGTTGTGGTGATGATGAATATAATATCGATGCTCGGTGAGGATGATGTCGGCGAAAAATGATGGTAATAGTGGTTGTGGTGTGGAATGATGGTAATAGTGGTTGTGGTGTTATATCGACGTCGTCGGTGCTCCAGAGGCATCAAAAGGTAAGTAAGTCGCGGGCGGAAGTAGTCTACTTTGATCGTACTGTCAATATTTGGCAGATTTACCAATATATCGCATTATACCCAAATATCGGATTTACCAATGATGTTGATGAGGATGACGGTGATATCAATGATGATATTGTCGATGGTTGGTGGTGATGGCGATGTCGTCGGTTGTGGTGATATTGAATATAATATCGATGCTCGGTGAGGATGATGTCGGCGAAAAATGATGGTAATAGTGGTTGTGGTGTGGAATGATGGTAATAGTGGTTGTGGTGTTATATCGACGTCGTCGGTGCTCCAGAGGCATCAAAAGGTAAGTAAGTCGCGGGCGGAAGTAGTCTACTTTGATCGTACTGTCAATATTTGGCAGGTTCCAGGTAGGCTGGCTGCGATGGCTGAAGTGCAGTTGCGCAGGTGCATTTGTATCTACTAGGGAGTAGATGGCGCAGCTGTCTCTGGGGGGTGGCGAAAGAGTAGCGCTTCAAGATGCGTTCGAGCCGTGAATTGGACGTTTGGCGTAACACACACTTTTTAGCAAGGTATCCAGAATTAATCCTTAATTAATCCTTAATTTTTTATCCAGAATCAGACCAAGAAATTTAGCCTTATCCTTGAACTTAAGCCTTATGTCACCAAATCGTGGTGATTCAACTAAAGGGACAATGACGTACAAATGACAAGCTCCGCTTTACTGGGCTTAACCCCAAGGCTCTAGGAGTTGCCCATCATACCATTATTCTTAGAGCGTTCTTCATTAAATCTCTAACCACAGTGTAATGTTTGCCTGAAGCTATAAGCAGGGGGAAAAACACATTTTTATGTGGAAACAAGGTTTCTTTAACTTTATTTATTTAATTTTTTTTTATTTTGTTTCAGACCTTATTCATTACAAAAATTATTGTTTGGTTGGGTTTTGGGTTTGGCCGCCATTTGCCGTTAATGTCTTTATCTCGCGGTAAAAATCTTTTTAGGCACTTCACTAAAACAGAATTTTAAAAAATATTAACACCTGAGTGAATAATCTATTTAATTTTTGGCAAGGAATGTGGTGATAATATTACAAAATGAAATCGGCTTTGTCTTAATTAATTAAGATTTTTTTAATTAATAATTTGTCTAAATTATGTTGATTAAATTATGTAGATTTCCAAAAATTCTTCTGTAATTGACAATATGTAATAAGCTACTTAAGGTAACTGCGGAAGCACGTGTTCTTGGCACGTAGATGACGACTGAAAACTTACGGCAGTGGTAGCATATTCCGAAGGCTATGCCACCACAGCCACTTCAGTAAATATTTCAAGCCCAAATAGCTTCCGGCTATTAGAAAAAGGCTCCAATATTTTGGTTTCAACAGTAACAGTGTTTGGATTTGAATCCAAAGCAAACACGCTCTCAAATCTTACGAGCATGATACTTCCTGATTTATCAGAGGATGCTGCGGTTGGGGCAAACGAGTTACTATTAACGATTATCTTAAATTTTCAAATACTCAGTTTTAAAACAACCATTTACTGGTAAAATTTCTTATAACTCACCTAAGCACATACGCATCTATGAGCTCATTTTGTGAATAGCTTATTATTTCACATTTCACACACTGAAGTAAAGTTTCCCAAACGCTCCTGAAAGAAAAATGTATATATTTCAATACGTATATACTTATATACAGATTTAAATGTACGTGTTCGGGTTTCATGTTTAAGTAAATCTTAATTCGAAGTTTTAAGTCTTCAAGTTAAAAAGACGATTAAAATTAGTAACATGCGCACACATTATCATATACTAAGTCTAAAACAAAAAGAGTGTTAACTTCGGCCTGGCGGATGTTTATATACCCTACACCCATTGTTAAGTTTGACAACAACAACAACAATTTGCACAACAACAGTGCGAATTTAGCAAAGACAGAAACCAAAATGCGAATTTAAGCACGAGATTCGAAATCACTCGCCAATCGAGTACCAATATCGACCATCTCTTTATTAGAAACAAAGAGTCTGAAGTATGTGCATCTATAATACAAACATCAATCTCCGATCACTTCGCTCTAATTGCTAATATATCAAAGAGAAAAAGGGACGACCAAGACAACCCCATTAGGAAAAACCAGCAGCATTGCAAAATTTATATTAACGAGAACAGGGTGAACAAACTCATTAGCGAGGCTGACTGGAATATTTATTTAAACTCGGAAAACTTTGACCAGCTGGTAGAAAAAGTTAATAACAAGTGCAACGAAATATATGACAAATCCAGCTACACTGTAAAAAGCAAAAACAACCGAGCTAGAAACCCGTGGATGAACAACGAACTATTGGAATATTATAGAACCCGCGACAAACTATACAGAAAGTGGTCACAAAGCCCAACCAACAGAACGAAAGAAAAGGAATACAAAATGTACAGAAATTTTGTAAACAAAAAGCTACTAATTGTGAAAAATACATACTTTCGAAACAAGCTAAATGAAAATAAATATGATATGCGGAAAACCTGGCAACCAATTAACGAAAATTAGGCAAGCAGACTCGAAACTTTGATGAGATAAGTATAAAAAACATGAACAATAAAGATCCTGTAAGCATTGCCAATGATTTCTCTACTAGCTTCTCTAACACCCTCAAAGAAACATTGCATATCTGCGATAAAAAAACGATCCTATGTGATGATCCGTCAATTGCTAATTCGATATTTCTGGAGGGAACAAACGAGATAGAGGTACAAAATATTTTAAGAAAAATTAAACCTAAGATTGCGGGAATCGACGGAATTCGAGCAAAGGACCTGAAAGAACATGCAATCATAATGGCGCCAGTGATAACTGCAATAATCAACCGTAGCCTTAATGAAGCAAAAATACCGACAATTCTCAAAACTTCAGTCATACGCCCCATATATAAAAGCGGATGCAAAGAAGATATTGGAAATTATCGCCCCATCGCAATACTTCCGGCGATCGAAAAGGTCCTAGAGGAAATTGTATGTAGAAAAATAACTAATTTTGTGGTTAAGGGAAAAGCTCATTGACAACAAACAGTATGCCTATTAAAAATATAACAACATAAATAAGCTACTAGGGAATTTCGCGGATAAATTAAACGAAAATCTAAGTAATGGATATCATAGTGTGGTTCTATTTTTAGACTACAGCAAAGCATTCGATACGCTTTCACACGAAATGCTTAACGCTTCAAAACGTGGCGACACACGAAGGTGGTTCTAGGACTATTTGCACCTAAGAAGCATTCGTGTTCAAATACAAAATAAATGTAGCGTTGAAACTCCCATCACGTGTCGAAGTTAGGCCCAATTCTTTTCATACTGTACACAAACAACATGATAAAACAACTAAAGAAAAGCAAAATCTTCTCATACGCTGACAACACAACGATTGTTGTAACGCATAAGAACATTTCCGAGGCAATAAAAATTGCTCTAGAGGAGCTTGACGTAGCAGCGCGTTGGTCGCACGATCACGGGCTGATATTAAATACATAAAAACCAAAGTTTTACATGTAAAAACTCCATGCAGTGCTTACATTTGAATAGTAGTGCGAGAATCTCTGACTGCTCATGCACGGAAACAATTGAACAAGTAAGTTCATTCAAATATTTGGGAGTATAGGTTGATCACAATTTAAAATGGAACGACCATATTGCGTCTGCGTAAAAAGCTCAGGAAAACAGCGTATATGCTTCATTATTTGAGCAACTGTAGCAATATAAACGTCATACGACAAGTCTACTTTGCACTCGCTGAGTCACAAATACGACATGGCATAACAGCGTGGGGAAATTCGTCAACGTTTAGATTAATCCAAAGGTGTCAGGATCGGCTACTCAAAATTTTAGCAAAACGCACTACAAACATCAACATGAATGAGCCATTAAGTAAGCAACTAAGCCTACTAAATGTAAAAGAAATCGGCCATCTTACCCTGCTGAACGAATTCTACACTAAACAGCTGTACAGATTAGAGCTAAGCCATGAGCATCACACCAGGACGATTCCAAGTTCCTAGGTTCAGTAATAGCTACGGCGCTCGAACACTACGAGTAACTCTCCCAAGACTGTTAAATGCACTTCCGGTACACCTAATTAATATAACCAGCACATATTCAAGGAAGAAGCAAAAAAAAAAATATTTTATTAACGAAGACGTGCTGATCAATTAATAAGAAACAAAAAACACAAGACACATAAAGTGACGACCAAATACCAAAATTCACAACAATAGCAATACACCAGAACTTTTAAGTCTTCAACAGCTTCTAATTCGTATTAAGTTATTTGCAAACGACGAAGCTTATATAGCGAATGTTGTACATAAAAGACACCGACAAAATGATGAGGAACGTTGGTATGTTCCGAAATAGCTATGAAACGCTGCTATACCAAATGAAACGTTGCTAGGCCCAACAAATATGGGTGGTGTATGTATATACATACATCACGCATGTAATATAATACATATATTGATATTTCAACTCATTAAGTTTCCAAATTATGCTAAGCATTTCCAAACTCCAAAACTTGCAAGCAGCTTTGATTGATGTCATCATCGATACTCATCATGGGAAAATTAACCTATTCACCGATTAACCGAAATCACCGGTTCAACTAAAACAAAAATTAGCATACAACAGAAACCACATTGGAATACAAATTCTAGTCCAATCAGAGAATTTCTCGTTGTTATATAAGCTGATCACCGTTACTGGAATACTTACAACCCACCACGTGATATTCAACATAAAGATGCCACTGGTTAATCAACAACGCTTTGAATTATTCAGAGTCAACTCTATGCTGAGGATAGTCAACAACTCGATAATGGCGAACACTCCAATCCTAACCGTTAGTCCACACCGCGAACGGTACTTCCCAATCGCACCAGAATAATTAAAATCATGGATGGCTCTGTCAAATGACACAATTTTGTGTAAAGACAGTGTTTTTGTAGCTTGTGGAGCAAACCCCAACAACAAGAACTTACCCAGCGCCCAATTGTTATTTTTCAAATCCTTAGTTTTCTCCCAAAATCCTGCACCCTATATGACGAAAAAACACCTGTGGACCTCTAGTTATACCCTACACCTTAAGGTTAAGGTTATATTCACTTTGTCACGAAATGTGTAACGCATAGAAAAGAGAAGATAGATATAGAAAAGTATATATATTCTTGATCAGCATCACATCATGAGCCGATTTAGCCATGTCCGTCCGTCTGTCTGTCTGTTGAAATCACGAAATGAATGCACAAATATTTTTTCTGATGATGTGCAGGTTGGTATTGAAAATGAGCAAAATTGGTCAACGACCACGCCTATTTTTTATTAGAAATGTGATATCAGCGTTCGTGTTTTAGTTATGACAAAAAAATTCCACGGTATAGAGTAGTATTATCCGTTAATATGCCAAATATGGGTGTTTTGTTGTTTAATAGGTAAATGAATTTGGAACTTGAACCAATTCCAATACCTTTTATTATTTTATGAGTGCAATTCGGAACTTGAACCAAATCCACACCTTTATTCTTTGAGTGATAGTAATTATGTTAAAAATGATTAACACTCTCTGATTCTGAGTTTAGTACTATTTCTTTATTGCATCGATTTAATTTATACATAAAAACACTTAAGCTAAACATAAATAACAATATGAAAAATAAAATACAATAAGAAATATTGACACGGAAATATTGTGCAACAATTTAAGAAAGCCAAATAATTAAAATCGCTACATTAATGCGCGTCAGCAAATTCATAAGGTAAATTAATTGTTTTTAAATTCGGTCAGCGACCGCAAGCGTAATATGAGTGCAGTCAACGACACTGAGCCATGCTCGCAGTCGATGACCCAGTTCAAGGTAGAAAAAGTGCTTCCGTTAGCATAGCGAATCGCGACATCCTCCCGCCCGTTGAATAGTATTCAAGTCTATACGTTGATCGAATATACGGTGCTCGGTCTCAAGCGGGGTGGTTTAGGTGGTCCGGTAGATCGTGGATTTTTCTGCCAAATTTTATAGCTGGTGTGAGCCAATAATAGCAGGGACAGCACCAATGCAGAGTAGCTGATGATATGATGATGGATTTACTATTTTCAATATCTTCTGGAAAGTGTATATTCTTCATGTGCTTGTTGGATTCCAAAACAGCGTCGAGATCTGAGGTGCCCTCGATAATTTTGTCGCTATTGTTGCTGTCGTTTGAAGTTTTGTTGATTATTAGGGATGGTGCTTCAACCTCGGCTTCAAACTGTGTGTAAGACGTGTGCATTACTGTAGCTATTGTGAAATGTCCCTTGAGGCTCAGCATTGCGTTTCGTATTGTGCAATTGCTGTTTAATGTCAACATTCCTGTGTTAACCACCGAGAGCTGCTGTAACTGAGTCCCACATACAGCTGTTAATTCAGTTTTAGTATGAACCGACAAAATCCATTGATTGCCCTTGCTGGTAGGAAGCCATTCATCGTTGTTAGTGGTGGGAATATAATTGCAATTTGCTGTTGGTTTATTGGTAAAAAGCAGCACTTCGCACCTGTGAGCCAGTGCGTAAACTCCGTAGGTGAGTTGTCTATTTGAGCATATGTACATATCGTCATCCAATCGATTGCAAGCCCTTAATTCCTCCCACGTCATTGGAAAATATTTATCCCGATGAGCATTGATGGCCATTATCTCCATGCTAGGGTGAATTCTCATGAGTGTTCCATTGCGAACTGCGGGAATGGGCACCAGATTAAATAGATGATAAGATTCCAGGCCTACTAATGGGATCATTATTTTGAATATGGCATGTTGGTCTGTCAATGTGCCCTTGATGTCCATTGTTTTATACAATTGTAGAAGGTTGTTATCGCCGTTGGGAAGTAACAGTCCTGGCGATATACGGTTTTTAATTTTCTTTAATTGATCTTGTAGTTGTTTCGGCGTCAGCAGTAGTGGACTGATGCACTCATGATGTACCGCAGTCATTACATCCAAGATTGCGGTTTGAACTCTTCTTAGATTTACGGCCATTGCTGAGAGTTGTGTGGAAAACGATATATACCATTGGAAGATTTTGTAATGGTCGATTTCATCCATTAGTTCAGCAAGTTGATCATTTATGTGTTTCAGATTAGCTTGTGATTCCAATTCCTTTCCTTTGACAATATTTATTGTTGAATCTATTATGGAGGTTTGGTTTTTCATTAACTCTAAGAGGAATTCTTGATTGTTTCGGACCTTGTTGATGGTGTTGGACATTTCTTTGGCATATTCACTATCTAACACTCCAAATAGGGAACGGGCGACATTTCCAACAATGTCTAATGCTGCTCGTTTTTTGCGAGTACTATGTAGGATATCGCTGTCAACTTGCATTTCGTTCCTTAATGTTGTAAAGTGCGCTGTTAAGGCGAGGCAAGGTTTATTATCCTTTAGTTTCCGACATATGTGGTCTAATGCATTGTGCCGTTCTCAAAGGCCTCTAGTTCGTTTTGAAGTGGTAGCAGATCGTAATATACAATTAACGTCCAGGCTGTAGGAGAAATCTCAGTGAATCCTATTCCATCGAAATATATTCCAAGTCCGTTGCTGAAATTCGTTATATTTATAGAACCAGCGCATATAAGTGGTAGCAAGAAAAGAGCAGCTATGCAGTTGATCACCATTGGAGTGTGAGCTATTCGTTTTATTTTTGACGGTGTAGAAGATTCTTCGTTCTCCTTCTGAGGCTTCGGTGGGATTTCAGCTCCTTCGTGTGAATGTTTCTGAGCCACTGAACTAGTTGATCCTTCATCTGGAGTTGCCGCTGGGATAGAATCTTCCTTCATTAATGGGGCTAAATTATGGATTGGTCGACGAAGCATACCAGACGCGGTTTTTAGATCCACAACTCGTACTGCTCCATCAGGACCGCGGTATATTTTGGTCACTCTTCCCAGAGGCCAGTTGAGTGCAGGCACGTTGTCAGTTTTAATGATTACCAGCGTGTCTTTCTTAATATCAGCGATTTGCTTCGTCCATTTTTGTCTGTGTTGTAATTGATTTAAATACTCCACGTTCCATCTTTTCCAAAATTCATGCTTTAGTTCGGATACTAATTTCCATCTAGTGCTAAGAGTTGTCTTCAGTTTAGGTGCACACGCATCCACTTGAGCAGTCAAGGGTTCGCCGATTAAAAAATGACCAGGTGTTAATGCTGTGAGGTCATTAGGATCGTTGGACATCGGAGTTAAAGGGCGTGAATTCAAAATTGCTTCGACTTCTACTATGACTGTTTCCATTTCTTCATATGTCAGAGATGCTGTTGATACGCTTCTCAGCAACAGATGCTTTGCAGATTTCACCGCCGCTTCCCAAAGGCCTCCGAAATGTGGTGCTCTAGGAGGAATAAATTTGAACTCGATTCCCTTAGCGCCACATGCCCCCTTAATGCTGTTTTGCGCCTTATCCGAAAAAATCGTCTCATTTAACTCCGTCAACATGTTCTTGGCTCCAACGAAATTTGTTGCATTATCAGAGTATAATGTTTGACATCTTCCGCGTCTGCTAATAAATCTTTTTATTGCGCCAATGAATGGATTACACCGAACACAATTTTGAATAACACCTTTTATGATCCAGAATTGCTGTCTGGATATAGCCAGAAGTGCCTGGGCTCCGCAATGTTTGTTGTCTTCATGCAGACCCCGGAGCAGTAACCTTACCAATGAATCATTATATGGTAAGAGTAGTGGATGTTTTGCATCGTATGATAGATTAGCTGCTTGTAGACGACCTCCCACTCGAAGAAGATTGTGTTCATCCATAAATGGTGATAAACTATTTATTGAATTTGCCTTGTCTAACGCCTTGTGTTGAGTAAGTGCTTTGATTTCTGTTGCGAAGTCTGATTGCTGTATTGTTTATACTATTAGATGTAGGCCCTTTTGTAATTCTTGTGGTGATAATTCCTTCTCCTGTAACCGTGGTGCAGTATGTCGTACGTTGCTGATAAACCGCAATACATAGGCAACAATGCGTTGCAGTGTGCGAAAAGAATTCCTGTGATTAATACCATATATAAGTTCTTCTCTTCCCGCCGTGCTTATTAACGAGGTTGCTGTGATTGATTTCCTTTCTAATTCGGGTTCATGGCTTGAGGGTTTTGAAAATGCTGCAGGCCAGTGAGATTCATTGCCGTGCAAGAAGAACCACATATCGCAATTTGGTAATTTATCCGCTGTTAGGCCTCTTGATAGGACGCCTGCGGGATTTTCCTTCGTATTGACATACCGCCACTGCGTAGGTGTTGTTCTTTGTTGAATTTTTGCGATCCTAGTGGCCACAAAGGTGTGAAAGGACGACGCTGTTGAGTGTATCCAGTATAGTACCACCTGAGAGTCGGATCATAAGAAGGCCTTGGCGTCTTGCAATCTTAGATCGATTTTTACTCTGGTTGTAAGTTCGGCGCCTAAAACAGCTGCACATAGTTCTAGGCGTGGTATAGTTTGCTTTTTAAGTGGGGCAACTCTAGATCTCGCACACAGCAATCGCAGTATAACCTGTCCGTTTCTGAATGTAGATCTTAGATATACCGCTGCCCCGTAAGCCTTTTCTGAGGCATCTGCAAATGTGTGGATTTGCACTGAAATTGGTATTTCCCTTTTGAAGACATGTCTATCAATTCTAATTTTATTTACAGATGCCGACATTTCTTGAAAGCTGCGCCATTCCCTTTGTAGTTGCGCTGGTAAGACGTCATCCCATGCCAGCTTTAATTGCCAAAGCTGCTGGATGAATATTTTGGCAATTACCACTACAGGTGCGAGGATTCCCAGAGGATCGAAAATGCGAGCCAAGTCCGACGTAACTGATCGCTTTGTTGAACATTGTGTGGGAGTCATTTTCACCCGAACTGAGAATTGATCATCCCTTGGTAGCCACATTACACCGAGTCTCTTTATGTAAGGAAAATGTGCAGAGTGGAGATCAAGATCCACTTCTTGATCATGAGATGAAATGTTCTCGAGCAATTTTGCATCATTAGCGCACCACTTGCGCAGCTTAAACCCTGCGTTATCTAAGATGTGCCGATGTGCCGAAGATGTGGACACGAAAGCGAATTAAAATGGAGAAGAGTTCCTCTTGAATCGTTGGTCCGACGTGTAGTATATCATTTAAGGAGAGTCCTGACGACGACTTTGCTGAAGCATCGAAGACGACCCGTAATTTAGTGGTACTACTATCCAGCTTAAGAACGCAATGATGAGGAATGAAGTAGTGTTCCTTTGGTACATCTTTGGGTGCGATCTCTTCCATGTGTCCAAGTTGAGAATACTCTTCCATAAAGTTGCAGTAGGCTGTGTTCAGATTTTGCTCCTTTTGTAATCGTCTCTCTAGCGCATAAAAACGGCTAAGAGCCATTGAAAATGATTCTCCCAATGCTTCACCCTTTTCTGCTAATGGTAACCGGACTATGAAACGCCCAGTTTCGGATCTCGATACTGTTTGCGTAAAGCTGCTTTCACACAACTGCTCTGCCACCGTCAATTGTTTTTTCTCGTCTTCAGTGTTCTCTAATAGCCAAAATCTTTCGATTAACTCGTCTGTGGTCTCGTTGCTGTCCGGAAAGACTCCACACGTAACAGGTTGATGAATTGTTGAGTTGATTTTTCCCGATACTATCCATCCTAATTTTGTATTTTGTAGGATGGGCATATCTTTGCCAAGTTTTAACTGTTCGATTTGCATTAAATCGTAGAAAAACTCTGCTCCTAAGAGTACATCGATTTTGCCCGGTTTGTCGAAAGTTGGGTCCGCTAATTTCACGTTACTTGGTATGGACTATTTTGAAATGTCCAACGTTTGTGTCGGCTGTGGTGCCACAATTTGCGGTAATACATATGCCTCGAGCCTGGTGTAGAAGGTTCCATCTTGTGATTGAAGTCCCACATTGACCCTGTTGCTAGAGTTGCGAGTCTTGCGTCCGATGCCTTCGATTTGAAGTGATGAAGTTCGGGGCGATAGGGATAGCTTCTTGATGAGCCTCTGAGTTACCAGATTAACTTGCGAACCGGAATCTAGAACTGCCTTAAAGTTGAATGACTTGCCATTGGCTGCAGATATTGAAACTACAGCGGTGGCTAGTATAACATACGCCTGCCTGTTGCCTTGTTGATTGGCTGATGCTACTGTAGTTGGCGCGTTGTCTGTCTTAATAGGTGTAGAGTTTGTTGGCCGAGTACTGTCCTTAACTTGCTGATTGTTCTGCCCTGTACTGAAGGTTTGAGTATGCTCCAAATGTAATAACGTGTTGTGTTTTTTATTAAATCGACTGCAACTTCGCGAAGGACACTGACCAGCCAGATGACCTGCCTTCAAGCAGTTCACACAAAGATTTTGCTTGCGCACAAAATTTAATCGGTCTGATGCTCCAAGCTGAAGAAAGTGTGGACACGCAAATAAGGGATGCGTGCCACATTTGCATGATCGACATGTGTTATTGCCCTGAGGTTTCGAGACGAATGTTGCATGGACATGTGCCGTTTTCTGAGCTGCTGGAACCTTATCCCTTTGTCCTATCATTTCCAGTGATAAGAATTGTCCTTCCAAAAAGGTAAGAAAGTCGGGAATTGTTTGCACTTCTCTGGGATTCGAAATTGTTTGCTCATATCGAATCAATGACTGTCTGTCCAGCTTTTTCGTAAGTAAATTTAATAATAAGGGATCCCACTGGACCGTGGCAATTTCCGAATTGTTTAGGGCCAGCAGACATTCCTGAGTTATATCGTGTAATCCCTTTAACGCCATTACTGATCCAGATACTGATTGCTGATCGACGATTTTTTGGATTAGAGTTGATACCAATACCCTTTTATTGTTGTAGCGCTGTCGCAGCATTGTCCAAGTCACATCATAATTTTCCTCAGTGGGTGCTAAGTGACTGACTAATCTTTCGGCTTCTCCAAGAAGGTTCGATTTCAAGTAAAACATTTTTTGAACCTTCGGGATGGGTTGCCGGTCCACCATTTGCGAAAAGAGATCGAAGAACTGACGCCAGTGAAGATAACTTCCATCAAATTTAGGAATTGTTAACTTAGGTAGATGTACGTTGGTTTGCAATGTTGAATTATTTGTAGTTGAAGTTGTTGATGACTCGCTACTTGTTTTCTGTTGTTCTGCAATGACTGCTAAGTTGACTAAAGTCTGCTGCACTTGTTCTTCCATATCGACATATTGCTGTATGTTATAACCGACGGATTCGGGACTTTCAAATTGAGTCCAGATCTCATCGTTTATTTGTTCAATTTGTTCCCATGCTTGATTGATAGTTTTTATTTTGATGTCGTAGTATAGCTGTGGATGAGGCTGCCTGTTGCTATTTACGTTTGACAGCAATCGTTCTAGGGCATCGCTTCTTGCGACAAGCTTTCGTACCAATCCACTATGATTTTTGATGCCTGTTTCTGAACCCTTTGACTGACTGGCGACATCTTGTAATTGGTCCTTTGTTGGCGGCACCTTTTTCCTTTTTTCTTCGAAGATTTGGATGTACGTTGCGGTTAACTGCTTCATTTGCTCGAAGAAGTCCGATGTGAAATAGGCATCCTCCTAGTCCACATCTTCGTCCTCTCGAATTATCTTGTCTCTCGTCACGAAACCGTCCCAGATATCCCTCAGACACTGCAGACAATCGGTGAAATATTTCTCATTTTGCTTGCGTGCAGCCGAATCGCTTCTGTAGTTTCGTATGATAGTCTAGATTTGATTTCCAGCCACTTGTTGTTCCTTTATCAATTCAGTAAACCCTTCCATGTCGGGGTTATCCTTGTAGACTCTTCTGGTAGACTCTGTGCTGACTGATGTGTGTCGTTTATGTGATCCTTTAAAGGATCACGTCGGGGTCACCAAATGTTTTGTTGTTTAATAGGTAATTGAATTTGGAACTTGAACCAATTCCAATACCTTTTATTATTTTATGAGTGCAATTCGGAACTTGAACCGAATCCACACCTTTATTCTTTGAGTGATAGTAATTATGTTAAAAGTGATTAACACTCTCTGATTCTGAGTTTAGTACTAACTATTTCTTTATTTCATCGATTTAATTTATACATAAAAGCACTTAAGCTAAGCATAAATAACAATATGAAAAATAAAATAAAATAAGAAATATTTACACGGAAATATTGTGCAACAATTTAAGAAAGCCAAATAATTAAAATCTCTACATTAATACGCGTCAGCAAATTCATAAGGTAAATTAATTGTTTTTAAATTCGGTCAGCGACCGCCAGCGTAATATGAGTGCAGTCAACGACACTGAGCCATGCTCGCAATCGATGACCCAGTTCAAGGTGGAAAAATTGCTTCCGTTAGCATAGCGAATCGCGACAATGGGCGTGATCCGCTACTTTTAGGTTGCACAGGCAAAAGAGGGTCTTCAATAATAATATTATTATATATAAACTTCCTGAATAAAACTTTACATAACAACTTATTTTCTAATAAAACATTACAACAACAAAACTGGGCGCAGTCCGCCCACTTTTACACTACACTGAGAACAAAGGAGCCCCAAAGACTCCTAGAATTCGATGTCAATACTTGATTTCCAAAATTGCTGCGCTCGAAATTGTGTCGCCCGGGGCGACCCACCACCCCCGTGCCACCCTAACTACGCCACTGTATTTATACCAGTGAATCGTATTTATTACGATGAATTAAAATTAATTTTGCAAGGTGTGGGGTGTGAGGGAAAGTTTTGAAAGTAAATACGTAAAATATTAATATGTAAAAATATTAATAAGTAAATTGGTTTTTTTAATAAGTAATTCGAATATATTTTATACATACTCCTATTACAAATTTTAATTATAAATTATGTATGTATTAAGTAATGTATTAGAAAAACATTAATTGAGAGTATTCGCTCCTCGATTGAAAAATAATCAATCCTTTTTCATTCCAAAAGTAATTAGTTTCAAGGCCGATATACAAATTTATCTTCGTACGTGTACATATGTATGTATTCAAATGCCTACCTGCAAAATTTATTGCATATATTCGTAATGAGCTTGCAGAAAGGGTTGAGGAGTAAATTTTTGCAATTGCTTTACGTTTTTTATGCAGGACATGGTCCAATAAAATGTAAAGATATTCATATGTATATTGGGATGGATTCAGAGAAAGCCAAGATTCTTTGAGAAAATTTCTTTAAAGTCAGCAGTTGCAAAAAAAAAATCTCCTGTGTTTCAATATCAGTGAATAATAAAAAGTATAATGGGAAAATATAAGAAATATATATATGTATATATAATGAATATATATAAAACATATTAGAATAATGTACTTATTGTAGAAAACAATTTACTTATTAATATTTTTACATATTAACATTTTACGTATTTACTTCTACAACTTTCCCTAACGCCACACCTTGCAAAATTAATTTTCAATTCATCGTATACCAAATCCAACAAAAACATATTCATACGAAACACAAACAAAACTTCATTTTCAAGCAATTGTCTCTGCCGCGAAGCGAACCATTCAAACACCAACAAAACCCATGCTGTTGAACTCTGCTGCGCTGCTTTTTTCGATCCTGCGTCGAAATTATTTTCATCTTCAAAGATCGATTCTTTGCCTGCGCAGCCTTTTTTTCATCACCGAAGATCGTTATGGTGCGAAAGCCGAAGTTTTCTCATCTTCTGCGATCGCTATTCGTCAACAAACGAAATGTTTTCAACTTGAGTGATAGTTTTGTTGGAAGATCGAAATTATTTTGAACGTGAGCGATATGTATTTTTTTTAACAAAGATGAAAAAAGATATTTATCAGTGAGGATGGAAATATTGTTATCTTCAGTGAGGGATATAAATTGAGCGATATAAAAAAGAAACGTTTTCCGAACCCTGATTCTGAACCCTGGTTTGTATTTCACTCTATAATGTTACTGTTCTGCAATGAAAAATCTTAATAAAAATAACTATTTCTTGCAATTAAATTTTATCTGAAGGTGAAGGGTATCTAAGATTCGGCCAGTCCGAATATAGCACTCTTACTTTGTTATTTTAGTTTTAGGGGGAAAGAAGTACTTAAAATATTAAAATCGCGTTTTAAATCTTCACAAGCAACAACAAAAACAACGCAATTCCGGGATCCCTCCTATAGTTAAAGAGATATAGGGAAACCAATTTCAAAGGGCTATAACTCAGTTACCATGGGAGGGGGGACGACTTTGTTGTTTTGGATGAAAAAACACGAGTTGAAAGCTAGAAGCCTCTACTTTCTTATTATTGACATAATTATGTGGGTTAATTATACATTATACTTAGGAAAAAAAAAATTAGAAGAAAATATAAATAATAAAGTTGTGTCGTTGGTATCCCTGCTACTAGCTGACACCATCAAATGTATGCCCCCAATGTAATGTTACCCGTTTTGGTAACAAACCGTTTGTCTACCTTTCCAGTTATCTTGCTTTGTAATAGCCGGTTTTAGCTTGTAACAAGGAAACAAATTCACCATCAAATTCACATACACTGTACGTTGACTGACATTTTTTGAGCTCGCTCACGATATGAGAGGAGTTTCCAGGCTTGTAGCAAAGAATATGTAATAATATAAAAGACGCACGACTCAAAATTTCAAATTTTTCAAAACAGATGCGGTCGGTCGCAAGCAGCGGGTAAGCAAAATGAGTGAAAATAGCTTCACTACTCGCGAAGTTACTCTCTTTGCCATTGTTCGGTTTTCTCAGCGCTCGTAACAAAGCAAAATTGAATGATCTCCTAATGAGTGAGGGGTTCGGAAGATAATTTTTAATGAGTATGAAGGGAGCAGAAGATCGACTTTGTTTCTGTTATTTTACACTAACAATGAAAGCGAATATCCGTAAGAAGAGTTAATCGATCCAGCAATCGTATGCCAGATAAAGTGTGAAAAAAAGAATCGATCAATTTGTGTAGTACAGCGGGCAATGAGAAGAACGGTGCGATTCGTCTTCTTTTGCTTCTCTTACAATAACCATGTGCAAACCAAAAATTTTGCATTTTATGGTTTTTGACGGATATTTTACTTTTCGTAACTTTGTTCTGCTTTTTGTTCGATGTCCAAGCTTTGTAAAGGGCTGGCACGATCTACGTTGCGAGCATAGCGTGCTGTTCAAGAATTTGTATAGGCAGAAAATCTAATTTGGTCGACATATAAACACATTGAGTACGTTATACCAGTAACACTAAGAAGTTAAAGAAGCAAAAACCAGTAAGAAAGCTATATTCGGCCTGGCCGAATCTTAGATACCCTACACCTAAAAGTTTTAAAAAAGTGGCGAAGCTCGGGTGTGGCGGTCCACTCTAGGCGGCACAATGTCGGCGGCGGCAGTTGGGGAAATCAAGTAGTAACTTATTGAATTCTAGGAATTTTTGGGGCTCCAAGTTGATAAAACGTCCCGGGCTCTATGAGTCCTAGCTACGCCTCTGTATAAATAGTAGGCGTGGTCATTACCTTTTTCAAAACAAATAAAAGCTTTGTTGTTTTATTATTGTGTTCATTTTAACATTATTTCCGTGGTAATAAACTTGTTTTCATACTACTATACTGTATATGTAGGTAAAAGTGGGCGGACCGCACCCAGTTTTGATGTAATAATGTTTTTTTGGAAAAGAAGTTGTTATCTAAAGTTTTATTCAGGAAGTTTATATATTTAACAATATAACCCTCTTTTGCCTGTGTAACCTAAAAGTGGGCAGATCACGCCAATATTTGGCATATTAACGGATAATGCTACTCTATACTCAGGAATATTTAAATAATTTTGTTATCATAACTGATATCACATTTCTAATAACAAATAGGCGTGGTCGTTGACCATTTTGGGTCATTTTCAATACCAACCTGCACACCACAAAAAACAATTTAAATATGTATTTAACAATATAACCATCTTTTGCATGTGTAACCTAAAAGTGGGCGGATCACGCCCATATGTGGCATATTAACGGATAATGCTACTCTATACTCAGTAATATTTAAATAATATTGTTATCATAATTCAAGAACGAATGCTGCTTACACGTTTCTAATAAAAAATAGGTATTGATGGGCAAAATCGGACCATTACCACGCCTAATTTTCAAATAAACGTGTGTAGGGTATATGAACTTCGGCCAGGCCGAAGTTAACACTCTTTCTGGTTATTATGATAATATTGGTATGATTCAATTATGTATGGAACAAAATATCGGCCAAATGGCCGCCGCGACCTCGGCGGCACACTTCCATCTGATGGTCCAAATTTTCGATGACGCTGAGGCATAATTGAGGTTCTGTGCCGTTAATGTGCCGAATTATCTTATCCTTTACCTCTTGAATTGTTGCTGGCTTATCGACGTACACCTTTTCTTTCAAATAACCCCAAAGGAAGAAGTCCACCGGTGTCAAATCACATGATCTTGGCGGCCAATTGACATCACCACCACGTGAGATAACACGGGCATTGAATTTGTCGCGCAAAAGAGCCATTGTTTCGTTAGCTGTGTGGCAAGTGACACCGTCCTGTTGAAACAACATATCGTCCACATCCATATCTTTCAATTCGGGCCATAAAAAGTTCGTTATCATCTCACAATAGCAAACCCCATTCACAGTAACTGCCTGGACCGGCCTCATTTTGGAAAAAATACGGCCCGATGATGCCGCCAGCCCATAAACCGCACCAAACAGTCACGCTTTGTGGGCGCATTGGTTTTTCGACAATCACTCTTGGATTCTCATTCGCCCAAATGCGGCAATTCTGCTTATTGACGAATCCAATGAGGTGAAAATGTGCCTCATCATTGAAGATGATTTTCTTAGAAAATTGATCATCCACTGTTGCCATTTCTTGCCACCATTCTGACCATTGATGACGTTTGGAATGGTCAAGAGGCTTTAGTTTTTGAGTCAATTGCACCTTGTGAGCGTGTAAATGCAAGTCTTTATGCATAATGTTCAGCAACGACGAGCGTGAGAGGTGCAATTGTTGGACACGATGACGAGTTGAGGTCGACGGCTCTTCAGCCACACTATCGCGAACAGCAGCAATATTTTCTGCAGTACGAGCTGTACGAGCATGCACTGGTGTTTTCACATCTCCTACAGACCCGGTTTGCTCTAATTTTTGCACGATTTTTCCGATTGTACGCACATTTGGACGATTAAATTGACCGAAAAAATCACGAAGTGCACGATATGCATTTTGATTTTAACGCCCATTTTCATAATAAGCCTGAATAACTTTAACGCGTTGCTCGATTGTGTATCTTTCCATGGTTCAAATTGAGTTAGTCTGAAATTGAGAAATGTCAAATGAAATGCAGAAAAAAACTTGACTTTTAGGTGTGGTTCACATTCGACATCGGCTCTTAAAATTTAACCACCCTTTATTATGTAGTAATCCGGTTTTTTATGAGTATGAAGAAATCGGAACATCGACTTTGCGTTTGTTATTTTGTACTGACAACTGAAGTGCTTCTGTCTGACCGACTATGAATTTACCTTGTTATTGTAGAGTCCAAAACTAAGAAATTTTGCATTGCAAGAGCATGGAAATGAAACAGAGCATGGTTTCATTCACGATTTGACAATCGAGCGATATGAATATGTATAAGACGTATTTAAGTGCTGGATCCAAGTGCATTGTTTGCAAAAAATCAAAGCGGCAGGATGGCAATTTAAAAATGTTTAAATACCCATCTGCAGATTCGATTATGGGACAAATTTGGCGGGAGAAATGTGGGGTTACTAAAGACAAATTTAATGATAAATTCTACAGCTTTTACTTTCGGATTAGCTCATAAATAATAACTAATTAATAATAATTAATACCATTCATTAATAATTATTAATTCAAATTTTTTAATAACAATTTTTTTTAAAATTTAATAATATTTATTTACTTTAATATTGCATAATTTTTATTTATCTTTTATTAATATTATTTTCATATTCGGAACCACTTTCGACACCGGCTCTGCAATGCTAGCAAGCGCATACATTTCCGTTTGTTAACAGATAGCAAAAGCATGCATAAGCTTTTTGTAATTAGAAAGATCCGAAAATAAATACATAAGACATATGTATATAACAACTGTGAAAATAATTTAAATAAAACACATTTTTAAAAAGTTAAATATGAGTTAAAGAAGTATTAATAAACAAAGTCACCAAAGTCCATATTAGCGAAATGGAGAACAAGAACAGGATTGTGAGCTAAACGGGTAATTATTCCCTGAAAAGGGGAAAGCATGAAAAAATTCAACAGGACTTTCAAAAAGTGATAAAAAACTGCACCTTTGGATTAATAAAAAAGACAATAAACTGGCCTGAAGGAATGAAAATATCTATAAAGTATTTAGACTGAAATAGCAACACAGGAAAAATACATTACAAGCAAACAAATTATGCCAAAGGACATATCTCGATATCCAATTGTATAAAAAAGCTAAAAATTAATCCTTTACTAACAAATTAAACTCCTGAACAAAAAATCCTATTACCCACCTGTTTTATAAATTTATTAATGGATGCAAAAACTCAGCTTAACAAAGCAACAAATACCATTGTTGTAAGGAAAACAATGAAAAATTTTTATAAATAAGTAATGTAACCACAAAAAAAAATTTATACTCAATCAAATTCATATACAGAAACTTCTAAATTTCGGGAACTTGATATAGTCTTAAAATCCAAAAATAAAGCCTCATCAGGTAGTTGTGATGTTGTCACTTACAATATGGTAGCTCTCTCTGAAAATTCAAAAGATAACCTACTTAAATCATTCAATCATTATTCAAAACAGTATTCATCCTTCAAACAGAACTTTTGCTTACAGAAAAGCAACCAACATTTCCATAAATTATATCACCCACTTGCTATATGCAAAAGCAAAACATAATAAACAAATAATAATTAAAGCGTTATTAGATATATATATATACCACCGATTTAATACTAAACATCAGCTCATGTCCTTCTAGCATTACAAACTGGATACATAATTATCTTAAAATCAGAACACTCAAGTTAGGCAATAAACATGTCACTATACAAGATGGTCTACCACAAGGTAATTGTCTCAGTACAATTCTTTTTAATATATAGACTTCTAAATTACATTCAATACAAAAGAAACACAACAACGTTTTTCAATATGTAGATAATTTTTTAATTTGCTCGAATCCATCTAAGCATTTTGCAAAATATTCTTACCAGCTACACGATGAAGCCTAATTTTTGCATGAAATTGAAAGCTTTATTTATCATAGTTATAATGATCAGATTTAGGTCAAATATGCAACGTTTTGATCGACAACTTGTTGCCATTTTGAAAGTAATTTCATTATGCCTCTCTCATAAAAACCCTCGTCCTTACTGGCAAAGAACTGGGAGAGTCCATTTCCATATGCTTGCTTAGGCGAAGTTCTCACCAGCAAAATCATTCGCCATATACAGGAACAGGTGGTAGTCACTTGGTGCCATATGGATGCATAAGAACCTCCCAACCAAATTACCGGAACAGAACCGACGAAACTAAAATTGCGCGTGATTGGCTCTTACAGTATCAGAACCATAAACACTATTCACTATTCTCAGCCGCCTGCCTTGCGTTTTCGCCTTTATCGAAGAAAAACTGTAAAATATGGTGTATTTTCTCTTTACTGGTGTAAATCCATCGCTAACGCACGCTCAAACAAAACTGAGTCAAGCAATGACAAAATTGTCTGTGAAGTTTTTTTAGTAAGAAATCTTTCTAACACCATCAGCGTTACCCGATCGCACTTATACCAAGCGAAATACAGATTACTAAAGCCATCTATTGCAAAGATATTAGATATCTTTTTACTACACTTACACTTACTTTTTTTAAAACAAAAATAATATTTTACAGATGTAATTTTTTGTAAAAATGAATCAATGATTTTTATTTTAAAGGGTCGTGGACGGCATTGTATCGCAGAAGAACGGAGACTAATAAAAAAACTCTCTTCGCAAGGAAGAACGTACAAATAAATTCAAAATACTATCGGTTGTTCAGCGAACATTATTTCACATGCTCTGAAACACAAAAACAAAAGAGAAACACAGGGACGTAAACCAGTAACCAATCCTCTCGATGTGTAAAGCACGAGTTACGATATTCCTAAAACAAACCAGCTATGCTACAGAGATAAGAAAAGAGCTGAATATAATAGCAAGTACCCTTCCTTTAGTGGTGACCTTGTCGTGGTGGAGGGGTTTAAGTCTCCTGCCTTGTTGGCTGGATTGACAAAGCGGTGTATAGTGAGTTTTATGCGGCTTGGGCACATGGGTGGGTTGAAAAGTAACCTCCTTGGGAATGAAAAAATTTTTTTTTAAAATGTTTTTTTATTTTATTCAATATAGTCCCCTTTTAGCTCGATACACTTATTCCAGCGATTTTCCAACTTCTTGATCCCGTCCGAAAAGTAATTTTCCGGAAGGTCTGCAAAATACTCCTCCGTGGCGTCGATGATTTCCTCGCTCTTGTGCGCCGGCGCATTGTCTTGCAAAAACAAAAATTTTTTTCGCTGCATGTGAGGCCGTTTTGCAGCGCTCTTTGTGCTAGCTCGCACACCTTCACTTTCCGGTCAGCTAACACCATTTCATGTATTTTTTTTACATTGTCCTCCGTAACCGCATCGGAGGGCCTGCCGCTGCGGACTTGATCGGTAGTGGAGTTGCGGCCACCACGAAACTCTCGAAACCAATATTTGACGGTGTAATCTGACGGAGCATTAGCCCCATAATATTTATCCAACTTTTCTTTTGTTTCCTTCCAAACACGTCAACAACAATCAGTTGTCAAAACAAAACTAAATACAGTATCGCACTGAAATTTGGCATGTCCGCCTAAATATGAACGGACTTCAAGGCACCATAACCTTTTTTGCACTAGCAGCGCCATACCTAGTATATGCATATATACAGCATATGTATGCATGTATGTGTGGGCACTGGGCATATGCCGAACGCTGGCTCTCCTGTGGGAAAGGTCACAAGGTTTGAAGATAAACTAACAACCACCAACTAGGCTGGATCAAGGTGTCAACGACCCGTGCTGATGATCAGCCAGGCTGGGGCCCAGTTCAAAAATAGCACAGTCTCAAACGGAGTATCCGGATACCTGGCGCCCTCCATTTTATATTGCCTGTGTACTGCGGATCTCTACACAGGCGCACAACCCTTCTTCACAACTCGCGGGAACGAATATGAATGAAACAAACAAATTAAAACCAACAACAAAAAGAGAGGCCGAAACTCTTAAAAATCAGGCTAAAATCAACCCTGCTGCAGCTGTAACCACTGAAGTAAGTGACCAAGGCAATGCACGCGGTGACAAGAGATAAAAACGCGAATCTAGCCAGAGCGGATCCAGGGAACGTCTGGAAACGCGTCCGTCTGAGACCAAGACTGACGACCAACTCACCTGCTTCGGCTCCTTGAGAAAGGGTCCGGCTGGCGGACAGGACTGGAAGGCAAACTCCCGCACCCGACAAAATGCTTTCAGACTTATCTTGCCCCTAGCATGATATGGAAAATTCCTGAAAAACAACTGACCGAAGGTGAGTTGCTTTTTGATTTTATACTTGTCGAGAATCTATACATATGTAATAGGGGTAGGGACCCAACCTTTATCACTTTATAACAGGGAGGAAGTTCTAGATCTCTCAATTGTATCCCAGGGCATAAGCTCCAAAGTGATCAATTCATCTACTTAGGAACATTAGAAAAACTATCTGTACTATATATAAATAGGGCTTTGGGAGTAGCATGCCCCCCTAGGAATCCTAGGGGAAAAAGGAAGCCAATTTGGTGGAACCCTAACCTAATGGAAATACGGAAGAGATGCAGGCGTTTATTTAATAAGGCCAAGGGCTCAAAAGAAGCCCATCCCTGGAACGAATATAAGGCAGCCTTAGGCCCTCGCACACTGCATGCGATTTTCTTTCGTGCGAATTCTGACGGAAACGATTCGTTGGAAGCGGATTGGAAGCGGAAACGGATTCGTTATTTAGAGTCCGCAAACTCTTTCAAAACTGATGCGTAAAATTCTAAATAAAGCAGATACAACATATGCAATGGACGGGTTGACGACGTTTTTTTATTAGAAAATTCTTATCAAAAAGGAAAGTTTTTAAAAGGAAGTTTTAAATTCGTGAGGTTTTCGCGAAAAGACGTAATTTCGGTGAATTTCATCACCTGTATATGCACATGCTTAACTAATTGAACAAAAAAAAAACACTTCCTGCGAAAACTTGCGATCGATCCCATTCTAATGGGATTGTTCGCACTTCGCATTTACAATCAGTAACATGCAATGGAATCGCTCGCATGTTTTCGTAAGAATTCCCATGAAAGAAAATCCCATGCAGTGTGCGAAGAGCCTTACGCGGCTATAAGAGACTACGTACGGCAAAGTGAAACTCATGGAAGCGCTTTTGTGAAAGTACCTCGGAAGCCTGTCGACTGAGAAGGATTCTATTCTCCAGGCCAGCTAGCATCAGCTCATTAAGGAAGGAGGATGGCTCCTGGACTGCACCCAAGACACACACTTTCCGGGAAGTAATGGTTTTGACTATGATATTCCCTGCTCTTCCTTACGGGACCTGGAATATCTGATAACAGATAGCACAGTAGCCTGAGCTTTAAGCATCTTCAAACCTTTCAAATCCCCGGGACCAGACGGGATATCCCCTGCTGAGCTGCAGCACGCCCAGACATAGTTGTACCTTGGTTGGTGGTCATCTATAACGGATGCTTACTAACTAGTTACATTACTCTGAGATGGAGATGTAGTGCAGTGGTCTTTATACCGAAGGTGGGAAAACCCTCGCATGATTTCGCCAAGAACTTTCGATCCATAACATTATCATCCTTTCTTCTGACGGTTTTGGAGAGAATTCTTGAACTGCACATAAGAGGAAAATACCTAGTGAACATAGCCTCTGCTCAACGCGTATTTTAAAGGGAGATCTGTAGAGACGGCACTACACTCCCTAGTGGGTGCTGTCGAAAAATTTCTATCGATTTATTTCTAGGAAGGAATATTCCCTCGTGGCTTTTGTGGACATTGAAGGTGCCACAGAGAGGGTATAGAGGGGTACTCCATAAGGTGGGGTCCTCCCATACTGTGAAATATAGTGCTCGATGGGCTGCTAAGGATCCTAGAAAGAGTAGGCCTAAGGGTTACTGCATTTATAGATGATCTCGCAGTGGTCTATAGTGATATATAGTGGCTTCGGGTAAACACTCACATGTTATCAGAGATCTAGTACAAAACGCTCGGAACATCGTAACAAGATGAGCAGCTCCGAGGGTCAACCCCCAGAAAGCTGAGCTTGTCGTCTTCACACGGAAGCATAGCATTCCTCAAATCGAGCCTCCAAGGATGGGTGGTGTCATACTCAACTATAAAGACAAGGCAAAATTCCTCGGTCTGATCCTGGACAGGAAATCTAGCTGGAAAACAAATATCACTGAGAGGGTGAACAAATCCATGGTGGCTCTCTACACTTGTAGAAAGGCCATTGGAAACTGGGGGCCTCAATTCAACAATAACGCACTGGTTATACGTGGTCGTAGTCAGGCAACCATACTGCTGTATGGGGTGGCCATCTGGTGGCAAGCCCTCAAGAAGGCAACAAACTGCAAGCTGCTGGACAAAGTCCAAAGGTCGGGATGTTTGTATATCGGCGGAGCTCTGAAGTCAACCCCGACCGAGTCTCTGGAAGTATTATTGCATCTTCCCCCATTAGACATCATGGGAAGGCAAATGGCTAAGCGTGCGGCCGTGAGCCTGAATGCCAAAAAGAAACCAACAGAAATGTCGGGCTCCGGAGAATTATGGAAGGTTTACCCTCCTCTATCGAAAACCTCGACTATACCATCCCAGCCCTTCTGCCATCGAAAAAAGTTGAGTCGGAAATACCGGCCAGAGAGGAATGGGAGAGTGGGACACCGCCAGACAGCGAGAGTATACCGACGGATCGAAAATGAATGGCAGGGTTGTTGGGGGGTTTTCTGTGAACTTCTTGGGATTGAAGAAAATTTTTGCCTACCGAACTACTGCAGCGACTTCTAAGCGGAAGTGCTGGCAATCCGTGAGGCTGTCCTGACTGAATGAAAATCAGACATCCAATAGGGATATCTGTATTTGTACAGACAGCCAGGCAGCAATAAAAGCCCTGGCTACAACCTTCACCATGGTGGAAGGAAGGTTTCCATGGAAGGTTTTCTTCACCATGCCACAGCTGCCACCAATCTCTAAATGAGATGTCAGAGCAGTTTTCCATAAAACTGTGCTGGATTCCTGGCCGAGCTAAAATTTTGGGGGTGAGATCCATATGGCATCACAATGGACCCTAGCGGTCTAAGAGCGTCTTTAGGGACAGCCAAACCAACCTAACCTAGTAGCATGTATAGAAACAGTTAAGAAACTGATTTAAACACCCGAAGTCCACGAAAAGTTCCCCTTTCAAAAATGTTCCATGGACGGATGATAGTAAAATTACCCTTTTTGGCAGAAAAAGTTGTCCAAACATATAATATGATCCTCGAAACACCATAAAAACTATTAAACACGGTGGATAAAGTTTTTCATATTATGGTATTATGCTGTATTAAATCAACCATGGATAGTAATAGCTTTACGTTGACATATTCGACAAAATTATGTTGGCTTATGCAGAAGAAAATATGCCAATCAAGTGGGTCTTTCAACAAGATAACGACCCGAAACATACGAACAATTTAGCAAAGCATGTGTTTTAATTCAACAAGGTTGAGGTTATGGAGTGGCCTGCACAATCTCCAAACCTCAATTCTTTTGGTGTTGGGGAGTTTGCTTTTGAAACACGGAGCTGTGTTGCTGTAACTAGCTCTGGCACTGTGATTTTTTTTGTTTGTGTTCGCCCAACGCTTGTGTTCCATGCTGAGGGCATCACACGGTGCTAAGAAAATTGTGTTTGTGTTTTTAAAAGCGCACATTTCCGAAATCTGCTTTACTCCATAAAAGAGGCACCGTTATGTGGTTAGCGTCAAGTTTCAGGTTTCTTAGAGCCCATAACTTCCCCTTTTCAACAGTATGTAACATGTGTAGGTAACTCACAGTTTCGACCATTATTATTGAAATATTGACACCCAAAGGGTTGGGTGTATATACGAACACGCATCTTAGACTTGACTACAGGAACATTTTTACCTTAGCTCGTAATGTTCAGTAATCACTATTTAAAATTGAAAATTTGTATGAAAAATCGCGCAATTTTGAGGTGTAGTGAAAAGAATGTATAGCACAAATAACAATACCTTTTCGGCATAAATAGCTGTTGTTGTAGCTTGCGTAGCAGACCCCAAGAACAACAAATTCATCTTCTGCCTGCCCTCCGCCATGGTTTTTGAGTTACAGTCCCACAAGTTTCTAAGTTTGAACTTATTTTTTATATATCGATCTTCCAATTACCAATTTACTTATTAATATTTTGGCATATATTTACGTCAGGCATGAGGCTAAAATTATATTCTTGTTATGTACGTTGGTGTAGTTTTTGGCGCTGACCCCAACAACAACAAAAGTTGTTCACGGATTTAATTGGGGTCAGAGTTATAGCCTCTTGAACTTTGAAAGTTAACCGCCGATATCTTTTAAACTATAACAGATACGCGTATGACATTAGTACCGTTATAAAGGAATTAATAATATCTTTCATTTATGTTAAATAGTATTTTGCCGAGAATCATTTATTTTCGGAGATAAACACAATTTAAAATTTTTAGTACTATTTTTTTCTATTCATTAATTTTTTTTAAAGTAAAATGTATAATTAACTTACATAATTATTCCAATACGAAGATAGTAGAGCTCCTTACCTTTGTATAGAAATTTATTTCACGAAGATCGGTGCAGGCACTTCGGAGAAAACTCATTTTCAAACTTACAAGAAACCACTTTTGGAAATTGAACTATTATACATTTTTTTCAATTATGAAACTCTGGTACATTTCATTATGGCGGAGATAATTCCTGTACTATGTTACACAAAATATTTTGAGTTTATCCTAGCCTGCGACGCTAATATTCTTCATTACAATATTTCAGTACTATATTATACAAAATATTTTGACTTTATCTTAAAATGAAAATTTTTTATGAAAAATCGCGCGATTTGGACCATTTGGACATTTTAAGTTAAGTGGAATTAATTTCCAATCTTGAAGGGTACGAATTATTTCTTCCGTCACAGTTCCATCCACTTCATAGTTGAAAAATTCAAAAATTTGGTTAAGATTGGCAATCTCCAAAAATACAACAGAATACAACAGAGAATACAACAGCAGTGCTACAAGTAACGGTTACAACCGACACGATTTAAATTCTCAACAATTCACTCAACGTTGTAAACTCAGTAGAGTCGTATTATTGAAAATCCGTATAGTAGTACGATTCAAAAAAAGTAAGTTGTACTTACGTTTTAAAATGCGTTTTCTCCGAAACTCCTGCACCGATCCCGGTGAAATAAATTTCTATAAAAAGCTAAGGACCTCTACTATATTTATATTGGAATAATTATGTAAGTTAATTATACATTTTACTTAAAAAAAAATTAATGAATAGAAAAATATAGTACTAAAAATTGAAAATTGTATTTATCTTCGAAAATAAACGAATCTCGACAAAATAATATTTAACATAAATGAAAGATATTATTACCTTTATAACGGTACTAATATCATACGCATATCTGTTATAGTTTAAAAGATATCGGCGGTTAAATTTCAAAGTTCAAGAGGTTATAACTCTGACCCCAATTAAATCCGGGATCAACTTTTGTTGTTGTTGGGGTCAGCGCCAAAAACTACACCTACAACAACAACAACAACAACATTGGAGCCTCATGCCTTACGTTACGTCATGATCTTACGTATTTACTTTCACAACTTTCCCTCACGCCCGACACCATGCAAAATTAATTTTAATTCATAGTATACCAAATCCAACAAAAACATATACATACATACGAAACACAAACAAAACTTCATTTTCAAGCAATTATCTCTGCCGCGAAGCGAGTCATCCAAACACCAACAAAACCCATGCTGTTCAACTCTGTTCCGCTGCTTTTTTCGATCCCTGCGTCGAAATTATTTTCATCTTCAAAGATCGATTCTTTGCCCTCGCAGCCTTTTTTTTCATCACCGAAGACCGTTATGGTACGAAAGCCGAAGTTTTCTCATCTTCTGCGATGGCTATTCGTCAACAAGTTTTTTCAACTTGAGGGATCGAAATATTTGAAGATAAGAATTTTTTCTTAATTTTTTTAAGAATTTTCTATAACTCTGGAACGGCAAGAGATCAACAAAAGTTGTTGTTGGGGTCAGCACCAAAAAACAACAACAACATTGGAGGGGTCGACAAGCGCTTTATATGTTCCAAAGATGAGGATGGAAATATTGTTATTGAGAGATATAAAAAGTAACGTTTTCCGAACCCTGGTTTATATTTTCTCTCACTCTGGCCAACATTTGGATATTCAGTAAATTTCACACACACATTGGCATTACATGTTTACGACCTTTAAAACAAAATGAGAAACCAGTGTGTAGTCACCGATGGTATCGACATACCAGTAAACAAACCGTTTTAAGAGCTACTCCGTCTAGCCAAGCTTATATACCATTCTTGAATAAATGTAAGTCAACACTGACTACACACATTTCTCTATATTTACAAACATTTAAACTTTACCTGGGAATTCGCCTTAAATCACAAGTATGGTCTTTATGACTTATGAACCATACTTCTAAAAGTTTTTCTACACCTTCGAAAAAATGTTCGTGATTAAATACTTTAAGATTCATTCTCCTACGAACAACAATCTAAAATTTAACTAGTGTCGCATCCACGCAATATTTCTCATATCGTAATCGATTATCGATTGGATTCTTTTTTTATTTCTCCAGAAAGTCTTCATGGCTTTGGCAATCGCAAATTTGGAACAAAATTACCGTGAAGAACTGTGGCCAAGTTGGCTTAAATAAGTTTTACAAAACAATGATCCACGATGTTGCCGTTTTTGCTTTTGTTGTTGTTTTTAGTGCTGACAATGAGAATACCAAAAAAAAGGGGTGGCAAATTCCGGTTCCGGTTTGACAGCTCTTTGAAATCTGCAATTCAAGTACCTATATCTCCTAAACCATAGCAGATATCGGATTGGCATAGGTACCGTTAGAAAGATATTAAGAATATCCTCATTTATATGGTATTAGATTTAGTCGAAAACCTTATAGTTTTCGAGAGAAACGCAATTTAATAAATAAATAAATAAATAAATATGTGAAATAAATCAACAAATACTATGTAAAATCTGAAAGTATAGATTTATTATAATTATAAGGAACTGGTAGATATGTATATCATGTATATAATGTGAGCATAAACAAAAGTTTAATTTCTTAAATATATTTTTGACGTTTCGAAAAAACACCCATTAAAATCAATATTACATGCGTGCATGCGATACTGCGGCGAAGTACACATGAGAGGACAAAGCACACGATTTTGTGTGGTGAAGTACACATGAGAGGACAGCGCACACGTTTTTTTATCATAGGTGTAGTGAAATTTCAGCAAAATGCATGTGTGTTGAAACAGCGAATTCGAAGTGTCCTATCTCATTATCTCTGGCGTTTACGCGGGACACATTGGATCGTAATGACATGGTTGATTTTACAGCATTTTTTCCTACTAAAATTGTATACAATTACTTTTATATATGATGACAATATATACCTGTTTTCAGACTATAAATATATTTTCAATAATACGCAACTCTGTTCTCTGGTGTCCCTGGAAAAATCAATTGACATTCGTGTAGCCGGGGGGGACACGTTCATTTGTATACAATCCACAGTCATGTCGACTTTTGGCTTTGAAAACAACAACTAATGGTGTCTCCAGGCGACAGTTGTCTCACGTGTAAACACGGCACAACAATTTATCACATTTTGAATCGATTGTAAATTTCAGTTAGTAGTGTTATCACTATTTTTTTTTCTCTTATCATAAAGACGTGTCCAGTTGAGCAATAAAATTCTGGGAAGTATGAAGTCTTGTTTAAAAATTGGTATATTGTTTCTAGTGGCAATATTTTTATGTGGAGGTACATTTGTAAACAAGGATGTGCAACGTATGATTGATTTGCGAACGAATCTGGTAAAAGATTCTTATAAAATTACTGTAGATTTGATAGGTGAAGTGAGTGAACTTTATTCATTCATAATTCCTTCAGCTATCTGTAAAAGCAAAGCATTTATATCAGCTAAAAATGAGCGTAACTACGATTTGTACTTCGAAGAAAAGATTTCTAACTATGGTTGCGAGTACCTCTTTGCACTAAACAAAACATCTGTTTTGTATATTGAGACTGTATATTCAAAATTGTTAAAACCTCACCCAAAAGAAATTCATCAGTCTGAGAAACAGCTTGTTAAATACAGTGGGAATATTTATTTCTTTTCACATTATAAAACGGCGATTCAAAAAACTATATTACAACTTCCCTCTGAGAATATTATATATCATTCTCCACTAAAGCCGGTTTCGGTTTTAAATAATGTTATTACTTATGGACCTTATGAAAATATAAAAGGTAGTATTTAAGTTTCTTCATATTAGTACTCTATATGTTTTATTAAAGAATATTGTTTCAGAATTGTCTATATACTCTCTTGATATTCATTATGAAAATCAGTCTCCTTTTCTAATTGTAACAAATTTGGAGAGAACGATCGAAGTCTCCCATTGGGGTAACATTGCAGTGGAAGAGCGCATTAATCTTATTCATTCCGGCGCTAAATTAAAGGGGCCGTTTTCCCGTTATGAACTTCAAAAAGATATTCGTTCCGAAAAATCAGTTATTAAATCTTACAAAACTGTACTACCAGCAGCCGCAACATCGGTGTATTATAGGGACAGCAATGGGAACATATCTACATCTGATATTAAAATTACACCTGATGCAGTAGAATTGGAGCTCAAGCCAAGATTTTCATTGTTTGGTGGATGGAAAACTAATTATATTTTGGGATACAATGTGCCATCCTTCGAATATCTCTTCAATCAAGATGAAACTTTCTTACTTAAAATGAGAATAATTGATCATATCTATGATGACATGAATATAGAAGAAGCAACTGTGAAAATTATTTTACCAGAGGGCTCCACACGTTTTGAGTTAATCACCCCATTCCCCGTGGAAAGTAAAAGTAATGAAGTATTTTATACTTATTTGGACACCATAGGCCGGCCGGTCATTTCGTTTTCTAAACATAACTTGGTTGAAAATCATATAAATGATTTTAGTTTAAAGTATACTTTTCCGAAACTACTTATGGTGCAGGAACCTCTTCTAGTTGTTGGTTTTATTTTCTTTATGTTTGTTTTAGTTCTTTTATTCATTCGTTTAGATTTTTCATTATCAAAAGAATCTCACAGGCATAAGGAATAATTATTCTAATAAAGAAATACAAAATTGCATATATTTTAGAAAATGCAAAAAGTTATTTGTTAATTGGTGTTCGATATGGCAAATTCGATATTGTAATTCTTCATTTATGAGATAAATATATGTATTACTAATTATTGTAGTATATGTACTTTGTATTATTAGGTTTATACTATTATCCTATTATAGGATTATTAGGTTAATACGAAAGACTTCGAAGTCACATTAATCGTGACTATAAACAATTTTCAACGAGAATTACTTTAATAGGAAACTAGCACCCACAAAATACAGAAATAACTTTAAAGTTAAAGTATACATATATGCGAGTAAAACTACATGTAATCTTCCAACAGTCGGCCAAATGCATCTAAAAGCGATGCTCTCATTGGCCTTTGCTACAGGTGTGTTCTTTTAAAACCGTTTCACTAGTTTGTTGGAAAGGTGAGGAAGAATGGGAAAAGTCTAAACTGTGCTTGAAAACAGAAATCGAGACAGAAATTTTAAACATTAGCTTCAATGATTAGGGACATACCGATTGGTTGGACTCGAACTGCGTTTGATAATGTTTGATGCTTATAAGGTTCTTGAATTCTGTATGACGAGGTAATCGATTGAGCACTCGTATGCCAGATAAAGTATGAAAGAAAGAAATGATAAATTTGTGGTGTAAAGTGGGCGATGAGAAGAACGGTGCAATTCGTTTTCGTAATCTCTTTATGATACATACTCGTTGCGAGATATGACACTTCGCATTCGCCGCTTCAAAAATCGGTTTGACGTTTATATATAATATATGGAATAGAACGTTTAATATATGGAATAGAAACTTAAATCAAAGTCAACAGGAGCTCTACTGGGAAATGCAGGAAGAAAATACAAGACTAAACAAAGATCTTCACAAATCAAAACAAGAATTTCAATATAAACAAGCATTGAGTATAGATCTGAAGCTTAATCAGCAAAACTTTTGTGAACAAAATGACCAGCTGCAGACGGAATTGTTGGTAAAGGAGCACGAATTGAACGAAATACAATTGCAATTGCTTAAATTACGCACGCACAATTGTTGTTGCAACAAAATCAAGAAATTTGTCAAGCGCATTTCTTAAATGTATCTCACATTAACCTTTACCGCCGTCTTTTACCGCCGTTTCTTTAAAGAAATAGTAACTTTAAAAAATTCCTTAAATTTACTGATCCTTTTTTAAAAAAAAGAATTAGCGCTTTTTGATACATTTGTTTGTTTATTATTAAACTACATCAATTTTTTTTTTCATTTTACGGTTTTACTTGGTTTAGCAATGAGTTAACCAGTTACATCTTTTTTAGCTCTTTTTAAAACTATTTTTTCTAAGTACAAATAAAATAGGTGTCCATTTTATTGATGTTAAATCTTAAAATATATGTTTGAAATTATACAAAACTGACTATAAGTACTAGGTTTTTCAGGTGTTTATCAGTTTTTTTATTTCATAAAGAAAGCTGTAAAGCAACATCGGTCAATAACTTCAATTATTTTGGCAGTTGTAAACATTTTCAAATACGAGTAGAGAAGGCGACAAGATTTACCGTTATTCTGTAGTTATAAAAATAGACGCTTTTTTGAGTTGTGTGTGCATTGTTATCAGTCTTTATTCAGTAGTGATAAAGTACTTTTAATAAAACCAGTACTCTCTACTTACCAACGTTGCTTTAAAGCAACACACTACAAATATTTTTTTCAAATTTTTCTGAGTATGCAGAACTTCTAATTTGTTGTCCAATAGCCTACTCTGTACAAATTTTCTACATCGGGGAATGGATTCTTGTATCGTTAAAAGACAGGTTAATAACTTAAGAGCAGTAAGCCAAATTAGTGGAAAATGTGTAGCATCAGAGTCAAAATGTGCCCATGACGCTGCACTCGGAAATTTTTTCAATTCGCGCCACACAATGAACTATGGACCCAAATACAAGAGAAGGAAACAGATTATGCACTTAAAACAAAGCATACAAACAATTGAAGATTTAATTGCCCAAGACCAAACCGAGAAGTTGTTTCTAGAAATTGTTTTGAAGAGTCAAGAAATATGCTGACTTAGGTAAAAAATTTTAAGAAGGATAAACAGGAGCTAGAACACAGTCTAATGCTGGACTACTCTAAGGCGATGAATGAAAACAAAGAAATAGATACGGATGTGCAGGCTATAGACGAGCCGATGCAAGCATTAAAAAAATAAGTCGAAAAATGAGAAGATGAGAACATGGAGAACATGGAGGTAGAATTTTGCGCTCTTAATACGCATGCATTGAGCAACTTTAAAAGTCACCGTCACGATTCTACAGGTGAAAGTTTAATAGTACCCAAATCTGATGAGATGACTTTCGCGTTGGTGTCGTTGATGGAAGAGCGAGGCACGCTGCAGTTAAAGCTGTTGAATACGCTTCACATAACCTACGAGATTACGTAAGATAACATAAATCCTTCTGACAATGTGGTTTACATGATCGCAGCATGAAAGAGGAATTGATGATAAAGCCAAAATTGGCTACCTTATTAAAAACTTTTAATTTGCTACCTCCTTAACAAATGTCCGGCAAATCGGAAAGAACAGTTTTACCTTTGAAAATAGGAAGAATATACGATTTCTCAGCATTTAACTGTAGCTTATTATCAACCAACTAATCATTGCATAATATTATTTAGATAATCATTCATCAAGTAAACAAGATTTGTTATCCTATCTTATGGCTTTGAAATATAGAGCTGAATATCATCAGCATATGCATGTAGAGATACATGTTTGCATATAATATATGTATATATCATTAACGTAAATAGAGAATAATAGGCGACCAAGAATAGATCCCTGAGGAACCCCATATATCAGATTGTATAGCAGGAGAACTTATTTTTAACTTTAACCCTCTGCGATGTATTGGAAAGATAACTACACAGTAGATTAACAGCACTATCACAAAAACCGAATACCTGCTTTAATTTCGAACGAAGAATCTCATGGTCCACTTTGTCAAATGCTTTTGAAAAATCTAGTAGACCAAGTAGCGACATACCACCATTATCATAGGTAGGTCTAAAATCATCTAGAATCTTTAAAATTGCAGTGGTGCATCCGTGACCAGAACGGTAGTCAGACTGTAGTGGAGATAGAAGTTGATTACGCAATAAATACTCAGATATTTGAATAGACATTAATTTTTCACATACCTTTGACAAGGATGACAGAATACTAATAGGTCTAAAGTTCTTAGGAAGACAGGGGTTCGTTTTCTTGGGAATGGGGATGACATTAGCAATCTTCCACAGATCAGGAAAAGTAGACAATGATTAATAATATGCGTTAGAGATCTTCTTATATGTGGCAAAATTAATTTTATAAATTTTATAGGTATATTATCCGCACCTAGTGCATTCGATTTTATTTGCTTTACAATCGTTCCAACATCCAATTGAGTGACAGGCATAAACCGCAACATAGGGTCTGTTACAAAATTGTTCAAGTTTTGGGATGTATCAGGTAAAAATTGGTCATTTGAGTTAGGAACATAGTCATTAAGGTTATCTGGTTCCAAATTACAATCAACATCACTCTTGTAACACACTCCAAGGTTTTTAATATTATTTCACAATACTTTAGTAGGCAGCGACAGTTTTATTTTTTTTTTTTGGAGAAATACAGAGATTTAGATCTCCTCGTTATTATAACCGCTTTATTTCTTGCTATTCTATAATTCTGCCAGTTTAAACAATTAGGATATTTCTTCCACAATTTGTGCAATTTGTTCCGTTTTCTTATGCTTTCCAGAGCATAGGCAGGACGGATTCTTGTATTGAATGGTACGAATCGGTACATGTTTTTCAAAAAGGAAACGAAAGGTAATGGTTAAGGCATCGAGATTGTCATTAACAGAATTATGCAACCAACAGTCATTAAAGATGTGTCGTGAAATAATAATAAATAATCTATTGAATTAAAATCACGATAAGAGAAATTACTGGGCTCAGTTTTTTTAAGAAAATTGTAATTGATAGAACAGAAAATGACGTCATGGTCAAAAATAAAGCTTATTTGATCAAAAATTGAAAGAGGCGATATTTCAGACACAATAAAATAATCAATTAGGCTGGGAATATGGCCAATGGAGTAACGAGTATGCAATCTGTCATTAACTGCAGACATACCAATAGCAGACAAGGAATATAGAAATAAAAATATTTGTTATCATGTTGTGAGTAAGTAAATGTTCAGATATATTTACTTAATTGTGGTTTTAGTTCTGTTGGTCTTTAATTTTAATGAATTTTAATTTAAATGCATGAATTGTGAACCAAACATATAATGCTATGTTTACACCGACCAAATTTGTAATTTGCAATAATTAGCGCATTTTTAATCACTCATTTGAAAAATGTTTACACCGCCTTGTTTGGATTTGGTTTGACATTGATCAGACCAAATTTATGTTTTTTGTTTGCCTGATTTTTTTTACAATTGCGTTTTGACAGATGATTGACATTATTTCCCTTCCATTTCCACTGTTTTGTTTTGAGATTTTATTTTTTCCCTACCACAGACTGATTCAAAATATTATTTTGCTTCGCATTACTATCAAGTGCGATCAAATTTATTAAATTTGATTTGTCAAATCGTATGAAAATTTTTAAAATTTCGCTTCGCATTTGAGAAATAGAGCTCAAATGCGCATTTGGGGTCGGTGTAAACTTAGCATAAACTTTATTTGTAATTTTATGTAGTTGTTGGTTATGAGGAGGCATCTCCGTTCACTTTATTAAGTATTTTATGGAGTTCAGCCATGTGAACCATCGTTTCTGTAGATGGCTAGGATAAGCCACGTTCACTCAAGTGAGTCATCCAAAACATGTCTCTTCCGAGCCTTGTCTCTCAGTTAAATAGGCAGTTTTCTTCGGCAACTTGTGGCATATATACACCGCGACATTCTCTAGCGCATCATATTTCAGAGATTCCAATTCTTGCTCTTCCTTGTCATCATCGTCTTCGAAAGGTGTCGAATGTGCGCAATTACGGATTGATGTCGAACGCGCTCAATTACAACGTGCTGTGAACATGCCGCAACTTACAAAAGAAAGGGTTTGACAGCTGAGAAATCGAGAAGCGGGTTAGGCCCATATTACATTGCAAACAGTTGTTCGAACAAACAGTCCAAAGAAATGAACTATTTTACTCTCCCGTCAAATCTGTTTGATTGCTATGTTACATTGCAAACACAAACAGTCAAACACTTTACGTAGTATATATACATAATTAGAGTTGCTTTGTGCAATTATTTTCACGCAATCCTCCTTTTTCCGATATAAGTGCAGCTTTTTCACTCCAAAGAATGCATACTTTTTTATTACACCACACTCTGTTCTATTTGTAGTTTGCACTCGTCGCCAGCAAACAGAGTATTTGCTATGCCAACAGTTTATCCGTTTTCATTCTCTCACGGCTGAACTGAGAGTTGACAGCTTTATACAGAAAACAAAAACAATGTGACTGTTCGATCAAACAACTGTTTGCAATGTAATATGGGCCTTACTTCTTCCTTTTTGGATTGTGAAGACGGCAGAAAAACATCAAGAAAAAACTACCGAATTTTTTCGGATAAATCTGCCTTAATACAAAGAACCGCAAAACTTTTTATGTTAAAAACAATTTGTATTAATACTGAGTAATAATAAAAACAACAATGGGGACAAGGCATATCTTATTAAATATTACACCTATCCATGCGTGTAAATAAATTGTATTATGATTTCTGATATACGAAACACGTCTAAATGAAATTGTGAATGCCGTCACCGAACACTGCCAATTTCTGATGAAATTTCTCAATTTCCGAAAAAATTTCGGCCTTGTGGGAACATACTATTACTTTTGCATATTGCCACATCGTAAAAACGCGCAACGGTTGGTTAGTAATGCATTAAACACAATCAAAGACGCAAGACGCACATTCAAAGTACGGACGCAAAAAATTGCTCGGATTTAAACCAAATAGCAGAGAAGCATTTTCGGGAAGCAGAAGTATGAAATGTAAAAAATTTGACAGTAGAGAACATTATATTCATTCTAACCAAAATTCTCGAAGTTTATTTATTTTAATCTGTATTAAAATATATTTAAATACTATATTATACAGAATAAAAATAAAAAAATCAACAGAAAAATACGCACATAGTTTTACAGCAGCTGAAATAGAAACAAGAATGAAATGTAAACAAACACAAACAACGAAGAAGAACAAGAACGCTTTTGCATCCTTCAAACTTAGAATTAGCTCGAATGCGGGATGCAAAGATCGGCAGCAAAGTAGGAAAGCAAAATGGAAAGCAAACTTTTTTCTCGATCTCCTTAAGAGCCCGTGTAATTTTGACAGTTAAAAAATTAATCTGCGTCTTGCGTCTCTGATTGTGCTTAAGGCATAACGTGTCTCCTTCCTTCAAATGTTTGTCACGAGCGTAGATGACTCCGTCCAGCATGCCTTCGAACAACAAAAAATAACCAATCCATTCTGAAATGATTATGTCGAATTTTTCTTGAGCCAGTACAGTTTTATTCAGCTGCCCTTTACCAATGCCACATTCTGAATATGGTTGTTCGAATTAAGAATGCGTTTAAGTTGCCCTCTGACCCTCACAAACATACAAATGCATGTGACACGAGTGCGCCAATCCACCCTTACAAAGACTCGGTATTTTATCACATGCGCATAAAAGAAATTTGGTTGAAGGAACTGCATATTTAATCGATTCATTGCTATTTGTTGTACTTAAAATTAATCCTTATTTTTTTATTTCGTAATAGTAGATGATTATTTGTGGTTTGTAAAAGTTTGATATTAAAACGTATTTTAATATATACAGCATCTATAAACACAGTATTATAAAATCTTAAAAATGCAACTATTTATTCATAAGTAAAGGTGTATTTGTTCTTATATTAAACCTTTAAAGTATTTCTACACGTTCTCTACACCCAAGGATGAAGCGTTATACCATAAGCAGTAGTAAGGAGACATGAAAGTTATAGAAGAATATATATATTCTCGATCAGTCATCTGAGTCGATTTAATACTGCCCGTCCGTCTGTGGAAAGTACAATTGTGATATCTGAATAAAATTAGGCATGAATATTTCTTGATTGGCGTGGTGATTGTAAATGGGAATTGGGCGTGATCAACCCAATTCGTACTCATAGGAGCTTGAAATGGAATAAGTGCTATTCGGGACGTCGTTGGGTAATGTTTTCCACAAGATATTTATTGTTTGAATATCTTTCACTTAGATACATAAGGACCGTCTTTAATTTCATATTTTAAAAAATATAAAAATTGCATGCTGATTTGCAAAAGCTCTGAACTATTTATATATATATGAATATATATGAATCCTTTTATGAATTTCGATTGAATGAATTGCGATTCGAGAGCCAACTAAAAGAATTATAGCACACAAGATTAAGCATCGCGTAGGACGTCACGACTGCAGCATGATGTTTTCCTTCAAGATAACAGAACTGCAACGAATATAATTGTTCTTATATGCACACCTCATTCTATTCTTATATGAATCTTATTCGTAATCGTTCCAAAGCGAACCATGAAAATATTCGCCACGAAAAGTTCGAGGAACAGATATAGATATTCCCGTAATCGCCAATCGTGTTGTTCTTTTTCTTGTTGTTGTTGCTTGTGATGGACCCAACAACAAGAAAAACATCTGCCGCTCCCCTGGTTTTTGAGTTATAATCCTTTGAAATTTTAAATTAGTTTCCCCTATATCTTCTTAACTATAGAAGATATGCGGTAAAGATATACACTTTCGTTCATTTAAATAGTAACAGTAAAAAAGATAAACATTATTTCCATTTTCAAATGAAACTAGTAAAAATTAATCAAAATAAAATTTTTCTTGGATCATTTATTTTCTTCTTTATTATCTGCAAAAAAATTATACAAAAAAAATTAATCGTTATTTTCATTTATTTTTTTATCTGAAACACTATCAAAAAACAATGAAAAAAATAGTTCGTTTTTAATATTTTTGATCGATTGTGTTGCGTAGAGTGGTAATCCTTGATTAGTTAGTTAAATTTCACCTGATAAAGTAATAATTCAACGAAAATGGGTAGAGGAAATCCGTTAAACTCAGAAGAAAGAGGAAAAATTAATGCATATTTCGAGAAAAAGTTATCGCTCAGATAAATTGCACAAAAAATTGGAAAAAGTACCCGTGTTGTCTTCAATTACCTAAAAAATAAGGATTCCAAGGGCAAAAACATGAAAGGAAGACCAGAAAGTGTTTTATCGCCAGCAGACAAGCGCGCAATCTTACTAAAAGCCTCAAACTCTAGTGATTCTATACCAAAAATAAAGCCAAAAGCGGGAATATCAGCTATTATATCAACTGTTCGGCGCTTGATTGTTAAAGCTCAGCATATCCAAAGGCGTAAACTAAAAAAAAAACCATTACTAAAACCCATTTATATGGAAAGACGTTTAAATTTTGGGTAAACGCACATGACGTGGAACAGGGAATGGCATACAGTTGTCTTCTCCGACGAATAATTTTTAATATTTTAGCTTTCATGACCTCAGTTTTCTAATGATTATTGATATTTTTATTCCGCTTTTTGTGATTTGATTGATTTTGACTTTGGCTACTATTTTTGATACAGTATTGTATTTGACTTTGGCTACTATTTTTGATACAGTTTTGTATTTGGATAATTTGGCAATTTATTTATTATTTATATTATAATCGGTAATTTGTAATGAATAATAATAAATTAATAATATACAAACAACAAGGTAATCATTGTAGAAACCAAAGTCCAAATTCGCATTGGTTTGGCATCTGTGTTATTCTCTCAGACTAAGATTTTAGATCGTTTGATAACCATATTACTCCGTAAGCATTGTTCTTGGTCAAATTTTGAGAACAAATAAAACAAATAAAACCTTCAAATACTGAATCATAAATAAATGTCATTTAATATTTGAAGTTTTGATTTTTTTATTGTTTGTTTCTACTAATATAGGGCATCTGAAAGTTTGTAATGCCACCGCCCTTTGTTGTTATAATTAAAATAAAATATTCTACATTCTGATGGCAACTGCATTTATTCTTTACATCAATGCTCTTCGATTTTTTACATCAATGATTCTTTACATCAATGAAGGTGAGCTCTCTTTTGTGCTCACTTTTTTTGCATGTTGCAGCTCTTATTCTCACAATTTGATCTGTTACTCTCACAAGCTGATCTCTCGCTCTCACAAAATATTAATTTTACTCTCCCAAAGCTTCAGATGGGATTTTCCGAAAATCCCAATTTAATTTTAGCTGCCCGGTTGTTTTGTATAGGAGTGAGACATCTTTGTATTATATTGTCTTTGGTTTGAGGCTTTTAGTAAGATTGCGCGCTTGTCTGCTGGCGATAAAACACTTTCTGGTCTTCCTTTCATGTTTTTGCCCTTGGAATTCTTATTTTTTAGGTAATTGAAGACAACACGGGGACTTCTTCCAAATTTTTGTGCAATTCTTCTGAGCGATAACTTTTGCTCGAAATATGCATTAATTTTTCCTGTTTCTTCTGAGTTTAACGGATTTCCTCTACCCATTTCCATTGAATTATTACTTTGTCAGGTGAAATTTAACTAACTAATCAAGGATTACCACTCTACGCAACACAATCGATCAAAAATATGAAAAACGAACTATTGTTGTTATTCAAGTGAACTATTTTTTTCATTGTTTTTTGATAGTGTTTCAAATAAAAAAATAAATAAAAATAACGGTTAATTTTTTTTGTATAATTTTTTTGCAGATAATAAAGAAGAAAATAAATGACCCAAAAAAAATTTTATTTTGACTAATTTTTACTAGTTTCATTTGAAAATCCAAATAATGTTTATTTTTTTTACTGTTGCTATTTAAATGAACGGAAGTGTATGTATATCGTTAGAAAGGTAAGTTAAATATCTTTCATTCATGTAAAGGGATATCTTTAACAATTTAGAAGATATAATGATAATCTCAATTTTTTACGGGCTATAATTGGATAAGTATATGAGCAAAAAAGTTGTATTCAGGGTAATATAGGGTTATATAGGGTAATAATATTGAGTCTGGGAAAACGTTCGTGGCAATTTTTTAGTAAAATACAACTGGTTTTCTTATAGTTTGAAAATTAATTCATTTATACCAAATATGCCATTATTATCTACAGTGTTGATAATAAGGTGTCCATTGAGAGTCTCTCTAGGTAGAGTATTGATGCCATCGGTGCAGAACTTCCGTGGTTTCTGGTTGAAAAACTGAATCACGTGTTTTTCACAGACTTCTTTTGAAGGAAGCTATGTCTGCATTATATGGTGGATGCATCAAAACTTCCCAATTAAACTCTCACCATGTTTGACAGGTCGTCGAAGAAGCGTTGAGTGTTGTCATGGTGTAATCTCTCTAGTTGTTCACAATAGACTTGAGAATTAATTGTTCGACAACCGAAAGTAGCTCATGGTGGACGATTCCCTTCCACTCCCACCATACACACAGCATCATCTTTTTCAGCGTCAATTTTTTTGCGTTCATCGTCAGGCTTTGCGAACATTTATGATCGCTCCCCATCCCTTGCTCACGATTTTTGATACTTCCGATTATCGTATGTGACCCATTACTCATCACCGGCTATGACACTTTTCAAAAAAGGTTCGATTTCATTGCGTTTCAGCAGCACATCACAGATGTTAATTCTGTCCATCATGTTTATCTCGCTCAACTCATGAGGAACCCATATATCAAGCTTCTTTTGGTAGCCAGACTTGTGTAGTTGGTGTAAAACAGTTTTGTTAATGCCTAGCTCCATACCAATATCCACACTGCTGATATGCTTATCTTGCTAGACTTTTTCAAGAATTTTACCAGCTTTTCCTGTACAACCAGAGCGTGACTCATCTTTCACATTAAAATTACCAGAAAGAAAACGAGCGAACCATTTCCGTGCAGCAGATTTGGATCTACCTTCACCGTAGACAAATGTTTTTTTAAGCCTGCGCAGCGTTTTTCCTTTGTCGTAATAATACTACAAAATATAGCGTACTTTTTCATTATTTTTCTTCATTTTCAAACGTAAACAACTTTCCAACTACTGCACTAATTTCGTTGCTTACACTAGAGTTGGGTAGTTCATGAACGAACTAGTTCAATTGAACTATTCACTTCTGTGAACTATACGAACTAGTTCACAATTCGTAGTTCTTTTAGTTCACTAGTTCTTTTAGTTCACTCGGCGTTCTTGCATACATTTGTAAAAATACACTTAAAATTAGTTCATAATTGGAACTTCTAGCCTGGTTCAAATGTGAAACCTGTTTTGTTTATATTGTATTGTATGCTTCTTTATTGTTTTTCTTATCTCGTTATCACTGATATGAAGTAACGAACTAAGAGACCGTACTGAACTAAAAGACCGAACGAACTACTGAACTAAACGAACGAACGAACTACTGAACTAAACGAACGAACGAACTACTGAACTAAACAAACGAGTGAAATACATATTGAACGAGCTAATTGAACTAAAACAGTATTAGTATTTTTCAAAATAGAAACTTATTTTGATTTTTTAACTTATATACTTTACTTTATAATTTGTTATTTATAAAGATAACATATGTACATATACAAGCGATTGAAAATTAAAAAATATTCAACAATATTTATGAAATGTTTTTTATGAATTAATAATATTAATATAAAACATATAACAGTAATATAATAAAAATATTGTTTAAATAAAGTTGGTTGTGTTTTATAAGAAAGCTCGAAAAATGTAAAATTCAAATTTTCTTGAAAGGCATACGGTTCCCGGTAAAATATGATTTAACATTAATGAAAGATACTTTTCGTACCTTTCCAGTTAATACCGACGATATATCGACCACTCATACAGTTTGGCAGACATAGGCATAAATGTTTAAAATATTTCAGGTTGTTATATATTTCTGCTTTTACTTGTTTGGCACAAGCTGCACTTCGTTTGACCTGTGTTGGTTTAACTATTAACCGTACGCGAATTACTGAACTAAATGAACTAAACGAACTAACTGAACGAACTAGTTCACAACGACAAAATTAACTAGATTGATCGCTCACTCAAGTGAACTATAATGCCCAACTCTAGCTTACACACTGACAATGACGATCGAAGTGTTACCTTTCCAATAAGCGTTGTAACGTGTATTGCCAGAGTTATTTGCAATTGATCGGAAAAACACCACGAACTACTGCCCAGACCCAATACATTTTTCTTAAAAAGCAAAGTAATAAAATTTTAAAAAAAAGTTTTCCTACAAATATAATTGTTTTTCACCAAAATTTTATTTCACATAAATAAACGGTATTTCAAATTCCTTTGTAACGGTATCCATCCTATTCGTATATATTTAATAGTTTAGGAGGTATATTAAGAAGATTTCATTTTCGACAAGCTACAACTCATTAACTATATTTCATACTTATTTCATGTTTATTTATTTGTTAAAAAGTATATTTCCTGATGCAGCAATATATGCAATCTTATATTATAATTATAGCACCGGACTTTTAAATTCATATTAGGTTTCAAACTTATATAATTTATTACAGGAATAAAAGAAAGAACAAAAATAAGGTATGAAAGATGTAAGCCGTTGAGTCAAGATTATAGTGGCCGTTTATGGGAAATGAGTTTTTTCTTTAGCATTTTCTTAGCATGAGTTTTTTCTTTCTTTCTTTTTTGTATTCTCGAGCCAAGCTTAATTATGGTTTCGGAATTTGCTACTGGAACTTAGCTTCCATAATTATTCCCAACCAAAGTGCTATGTTTGCTAGCTTGGCTTTCGAGTTTAATTTCAGCTTTTGGATGAAGCTTATGAAGCTTACTTGTACTTGGCCTTGACTCACTCACTGTATATTATTATTAAAATAATAATATGGCTCTTATAGTTCTATTTACTCGGAAATTGAAGTTGTGAACACGGAATACAACAATAATACATACAATTATATATGAGCACGATCATTAAACAAATAATAATAATTAAACCTAACATCTTAATGCAAGCCATACACGTTACAACCTTTGGTACAACATGGTTAGCAATCAAGTTGTGTGTTTTGCCCACAAACGATACAACCTCTGTGTACAACTTCATTTTGCAAACAATTAATTTTGAGTAAAGATGACGTCTGATGTTATTGTGTGTGCAATAATCGACGAAGTGTTGGAGCAAGAAGAAGAAGAACGTGAAAAAAGGGCTAGAATCACGCATTTCAGCAGAGTCTTCCATTTTTGTGTTGTTTACTCGGCAATTAAACTCCCGAATCTTGCACGTGCTTCTCCCGCAAAGTCAAAATGAGAATGAAGTACCAACTCGCATGGCCAGCCCACAAACGTTACAACCGACTTGTACAACTTGCCAAAAAATCAAAAAATTTTGATTTTTCGTACAACCGAAACACAACTTCATACAACAAGCCCACAAACGTTACAATCTTGTATACAACCTGCTCAAGTTGTACCAACGGTTGTAACGTGTATGGCCTGCTTAAGAACTAGACAAGAGATCGAAAAAGAGAGAGAAAAATTGGAAGAAAAAGAGAGTAAATTTTAACACTGTAATTTAGGTAGTGGAAAAGTACTGTACAATTGCTTTCTTGAAGCAATGATAAACGTCTTAAGCTCAAAAATAATGAATTCCAAAGTCGAATGGTGCTAATGAAGAAGAGTCGACTGCTGTTGAGGAAATTGCACCTAGGAACAATAAAAGTTATAGCTCGAGCCCAGCAAGAAAGTTGTAGATTTTCGTATCCGTAAAAAGGTTTTTTGGTACGAACCAGCTTATGTAAAAAAGGAATATTCAGAATATTTAAGTACTAAACTCTACAACAACCGAGAATACCCTTACTCAACATGGACAAGGAGTAAAGCGGGAGACAGCATGCACCGTTAAATGGCACAAGGATCTTATGTTGTCAGTGAGAGTAAACGGCCAAAAACAATACCAATAGAGCACAAATACGGCATAACAAGCTGTTTGACAAGTTGACGCCTAACCACAAGTGGAGTAAATAGTGCAGAGGCTCGCAAGGACCTAAGTATACCATATACCTTACCTACAGTACTATTAACACGGTCCGGAACAGTAAACTTAGAATAATTTACAAAGCCAAGGTTTTTAACTTTGTACACAAATTCCAAATGCGAAACACCAATAGTGTGGGAAAATCATCGAAAAGAGTTGTCATCGAAAAAAACAGAGTTGTCTCAAAATATGCAAAAGTTTCGATTTGGCAGGAGTAATACGAATATACATATGCAGTAGAATAAGCGTTCCAACTAGCAAAATATTATAAAAAAAGACAATACATATTCCTTTAGCAAATCAGAAACATGATCGTGTGGCTTCAGATCATAAACATGCCTAGCCATACTAATGAAAGCTACAGTTAATTTATATTTCCTTGAGAAATCACTGTTGGCGTAAATTTCGCATCCATACAATAACATAGGCATTACACTTCTTTTGACAAATAAGAGCCTGATTTCAATTGGCGTGCAGTGTTGAAAACTCCACACATGTGCAAGTGTATGTATGTATGTACTCCATGCATGAAATATACCCTTCCAACAACTATGTTGATGCGATTACTCCACATAAGTGTACTATTAAAGGTGACTCCAAGATTTTTTGACGTTTCCGAAAAGAAGCAAGATTCATTTAGACGTACATCTTGTATATACATATAATTTTTTATGTTTTTCTGATAATCAGTACTTTGTTTCTCCTCCGTTCGCATCAATCACGGTTTGCAGTCTTCTGGACATCGATCGGACTAAATTTTTTGTACTATCAGAAGATATTTCCTTCCAAGCTTCCTCCAAAGCAGTTTTAAGATCAATCATGCTCCGGGCTCCGGTTTTGTACCAACTTTACGCTTCAAAAGTTCCCAACAGTTCGCGATGGGGTTCAGGTCAGTCGATGGAGGAGGCGAATTTAATTGTCTTGGTGCATAATAAAGCAACCTCTCCTTGACAGAACGCGCAGTATGTTTCGGGTCGTTGTCCTGTTGGAATATCTGACGTTGCCCAAGACCCAAACCATCTACGGAAGCCTTCAAATTACCTTCCAATATTCGTTTATATTGATGATGATCCATTATACAATTTATAAAGACCAATCGTCCTACTCCACTGGCTGCCATTGTACCCCATACCATGACACTTCCACCGCCGTGTTTGATTGTTGCTATCAAATTTTGTGCATCTATTTTTGTGTAAGTTTTTGCGCCATTTTCCTCTGCTATCATTTCCAAGAAGATTTGCTTTGGTTTCATCCGTAAATAATACCGTTTTCCAAAATTCCTCATCCTTATCTATGTAATAGCCTGTTTCCATAAAAATATTTAATCCGGTTAAGGTGTTCGAAAATCGATTAGCTGATCTAGTGTTTCCATTCATAATTCGGTCCGGGCTGTCAAACCGAAAAAAAGAAATGAACAGCTGTTGTTTTGTGTTTGTATATTTACGCAGCTATTTTGAAAATTGTCCATCGCTTTAATTTATAATACAATTTATAAAATAACAATATATGTATGTATATCGCTGGAGAAGCGTGTTGCTATAGCACTCTCTACTCTCGACTCATCAGCGGAATATCGAACTTTTGGAAGTACTTTTGGCGTAGCAAAATGCACAGTTTGCAAAATTTTCCTGGATTTTACAATAGAGGTGTGGAAAATACTTTTCCCACTTTACCTAAATAATTTGCCATTCACGTCTGGAATGATAGTAATATGATCTATAATAAGAAAAAGCATGGTTTATTTTCATTTTTCTTTTTATTTTTGTGACTTGATGAAATCAGTAATATAGGCAGACATATTTTTACAATCTGCCATCATTTGTGCCATAATCTCGACCTTTTTCTTCTCTAACTCTAACAATCTCATGTCAATCTGTCATTCCTCCTCCGGAACAACCATATACCCGTGTTGGGCCATATCCGCCGCCATCTCCCTATATATGTGGACATTTTTGCGGAGTCCACGCAGGCCGATGTTTTCCTGCCAGAGGTCCAGCAACATATTTTCCGACCAGAGGTCCGAGAGGTCCAGCAACATTTGTCGGTTTTTGGCTGATAAGGGGTTTCTTTCGAGGTACCCTGCTCGCATATCCGCTGGAATATAGAATTCTTTCCATTGGTTTTTGGTTGAACAGTTGTTCCTTTTGCATTAGCGAGGTGTTCTCCTAATTCCGCCGGGTTAATCTTGGAATTTTTTTGGACTTCTTTTAAAACCATACGCACATCCCGTCTAGATACTTTTTTTGGTCGTCCTGTCCTCGGCGCATTTTCAACGGAAAAATTGTTTTGTTTTGTTTTAAACTCACTAATACATCGGAGCGATTTCCTTTTTTATGTTTTTCAATTATTAAATATTTGATATCCAAACTTACTTCCTTACGCTTGCCCATTGTTCGCTTCCTTATTCCTCGAAACTATGAAACCAACTAAGTATTTTGTCGAAAAAATAGCTTTACGACGAAAATATAACGGTATTTTACATAATGGGTTGTACGAATAGTTATGTCCCTAACTGTATTTGAATTTATTTGGGTTTGGAATAAGTTAATTTTGTTCCTCCCAGTCATTTATGCATTGGAGACTTGAATTTAGCTGTGACATAATTATCTATTATATCACTAATTTTACAACTAGTACACATGCACATCATTAGCATATATATGAATCCTGCACTGATCTCTGCTTTCCATAATCATGTTCCATTGCGCTCTGTGAGAGCATTAAACAGTGGCTGTCTGGTTTACTTCTCATGTTCTTACCGCTTTAAATAAAGGGAATAAACTGCATTCTAACAGGGCAATTCTCGTTGTCAGCTTGACAGGAAATTGTCAAGACAAGTTGTCACAGTGCTTGTCAATGCTTTTCAAATTGGTATTCTGGTTGTCAATTGACACAGTGAAAGCTTTAATGCAGTAACATGCTGACAAGCTTAGTGTTACAGAAACCAAAATGTAATTTTTGACAAATAGAACATGAAATGTCAAAAGAAAATACGAACGGACTACGGCAGAGCAGCTGACGCACTATGTGCAGTTCATGCCCACCATGTGTGGAATGTGCTGAATTCAAAGAATATACAATGTATATTATTATTTATTTAAATTGTTTATTTATTTAATTAAATTGTTATTTAATTTATATATTATTTGTTTAAAACCAGATCCTGAAACATCTTTCAATGTAAGTAGCACCAAAGAATATGTAATAATATATTTATATTATATACATATTTATATTATAAAATATTTTCATTGAAAGTTTTTCAGGAGCTGGTTTTAAACAAATAATATATAAATTAAATAACAATTTAAATAAATAACAATAAATAAATTAAAAATAACAAATAAATTTGCTGTTTCTCTTCGGTTCATTTGCTGTTTTGTTCTGAAAATGTAGCTGTCAACAGCTATTTGGCTCTTGACAAAATTGTAAAGAAAAGAGCTTTTAGGTGACAGCCAGAATACGAATATTGATAATTTGCTAAAAATCTGCGCTGTCAACTCGCATCTGGAGTTTCGTCGAACTCGCAATGCAGCTACGTTACTTTTAAGAAACGCGAAGAAGCGGTACTTCAGCTCTAAGCTTACCATACCTTAAGCCCCAAGCAATTATGGAAAAATATTAAAAAGCTAAGAATTATTGGCAAAGTTTGAAACTAGTTGTGAGCTGGATCCGGATGTTCTTAATGACTTTTCCTTAAACAGCGACTGCTGCAATCCTGCTGACTCTTCTTCGTGTGATGGCTTACCAACTGTCTCTAATTCTCTACCGTTTACTTCCTTTGCTTTTTCTACTGTTTGTGAAAATGATGTAGTTAACAACGTACTTAAAATTACTTCTAATGCGGTAGGTGCTGATGTGTTATCCATTAGGTTCATAAAGTTAACTTTACCATTCATTATCGCTCCCTTAACGCATATTATCAATCACTGCTTAACATGTTCGTCTTTTCCCACCTTGTTGAAAGTTGCAACAATTATTCCTCTTGCAGACTTCATCTGCAGATAAGCCTACAGACTTTAGGCCTATTAGTATTCTGCCTGTGTTAATTAAAATTCTTGGAAGGATTATGTGTTCCCAAATGTCTGCTTATATTGATTTACATAATTTACTATCTCCTCTGCAATCCGGCTTTCGAACTGGTCACAGTTGTACGACAACGGTATTAAAAATTAACGATGACATTAGTGCTTTTTATGACCAAGATTTCTTAACTTTACTCTGTTTAATCGACTTCTCGAAGGCGTTTGATTCCGTGCATCACAATTTGCTCTGCACCAAGCTAATTAAATTTTTCCACTTTAGTACTAGCGCAGTTAGTTTTTTGGTGAGTTATCTTGATGGCGGTATCCAGCGTGTAAAAATTGGAAACAAAATGTCTTCCCCTCAGCTAGTCACTAGAGGAGTTCCTCAGGGGTCAGTCCTGGGTCCTTTACTGTTTTCCATTTTCATTAATGATGTGTTCTCTGTGTGTGAGTATTCATCGTTACATGCTTATGCCGATGATATTCAAGTTTATTTATCGAGGCCTCTAAATCTCTTGGATGATTTGTGCTATAGACTGAATTGTGACTTATCTTCAATTAACAGATGGGCAGCTGCCAATAATTTATGTATTAATCCTTCTAAGACGAAAGTTTTGCCTATCCTAAGAAAGTACAGCGACTTTGGTGATGTTCCGCTGTTTTTTATTGGTTCTTCGCAATTGTGTTTGGTGAGCAGGGCTAAGAATCTCGGCATTATACTTAATTCACAATTTACATGTGTTGACCATGTCAATTACATCGTAGGTATAATTTATGGGATTCTTAGGTGCTTGCGTAGCTCTGCGTTTTATACATCACGTGAGACGCGATGCCGCCTTGTTAAGCAACTGATTATGTCACATATCAACTATTTTGCTGTAGTTTATAGTCAACTTGACTCACAGTCTCAGCATAAGCTTCTTGTGGCATTCAACTCCTCTGCTGCTGTATGTATATGCAATCCGTCGTTTTGATCATATTTCCTTATTTAGTGAAAGTGTTTTGGGATGTGGTTTATATACACACCTTCGCATCCTTAACATCATGTTTTTACATAAGCTGATATATACTCGTAATCCTCCATATTTATATGAAAAACTGGTTTTTTTTCGATCATCAAGAGGTTTAAATCTCGTAGTCCTTTTCCTCAACAGTAGCAGATTCTTATTTGTTCACACCATCAGACTTTGGAATTCACTTCCCCTGCATATTAAGATGATTTCTTCACGAGGTCGCTTCAAGCATGCTGTTGTTGCTTATCTCACTGCTTCTTAACCGGAGTATAAAAATCTACTGTCGCTTTTATATCTTTCTCTTATGTTCTAATTTCCGCTTTATTTCTTGTATTCTTATACTTCTACTTCTACTTGTTTTTAAATTTTAATTTTTATTGTTATTAAGTTTGTCATATCTGTCATAGCTTTAGTCTCCTTAGTTGATAAGTGTTTATTATTTATTATTATGTTAATTTATTTATTATTTTTATTCATTGTTTGTTAGTTCAAGTATATTCATCTGTTGCCTTGTTTATTAAGTTTGTACGCTGAGGCACTATAAAAGATTTCAATCTTAGTGTGCATTAATTGTATTGAGTTGAAATAAATTGAAATTGAAATTGAAAAACGACTTTTTGCTAATCTTATCTCCCTTACAACGGCTTTCCTGAGATCACGGAATTCAGAGTACAACTCAGCTATCTTAAATTTCTTCCACCGCTTATAAATAAAGTTGCGCTAATAAATTAGTTCCTTAATACTGGCATTAAACCACGGACGGTGTTGGAGCGTTATACTTTTATAAATAATCGGGACATACATAGGGTAGGTTTATTTTTGTTTGAAGAAATGATGTTTGTTCGTCAACAGAACACACATTCTATAGAGCCATCCCATTCGATAAATCTGATATCATTTTCTAATTGAATGTAATTAAGATTTTTGAAATCACGATATGTGTAATCTCGGATTATTACTATTCCATCCGCTACTATACGTTAAGTAGATAACATCATGTTTGGGAAAAGCTGAAAAAGAAAGTTTAGCATAATGGATAACTTTAACTCTGTTACTGGCAAAGAATATATCCAGGAGAGTATTAATCGTTGATGTATAATGATTGGGTCTATAGATACTAACAGGAAAAATACTACCTACTGCTTAGAAGAGTATCCTCATTTAAAATATTAATGTTGTCTTTAGCAAGTCTTTAGCAATTATGATATTAGAATTTGTAAAAGAAGGTTTTTCAATAACTTAAACAAGCGGCTGAATGCTTATAGAGTGGTGTGGCCTGTAGACAATGCCAAACAGCTGTTTCAGAAGTGTTTCCTACAAACAGAAATAAAGATTCAATTCTGACTGGGATATTATTTTGCATTTAATATTTTCCTTCACAAAGATTGCAGCTCCTCCTGCACGACTTTGTCTATCTGCCCGAAAGAACCTATTCTCTTCTCTTTATTTTGCTGAATGATAGACGCAAATATGTCGTCTTGTGCTTTCTGCAGTGAAAAAGTTGAACGTGGAGTTAAATGCAAATTTTGTAGCAGTTATTTTCCCAATAATTGCATTAAAATTGATGAATCTACATGTAAAATGCTGAGAAAATGTGACAGTGTGTTTTTTCTTTGCCCAGGTTGCAAAATTACTTCAGAACAAGTTTTCAATAACTTTAATAATTTGCAATCTAAATTAGATTCATTAAAAGAGACGCGAGTAAATTGAGTGGTACTTCGGAAAAAATCCAGTTATCTTCGAATTTTGTTTCTTGCCCTAATAAGCAAGCAAAGAACATCGGGAAATAGGTTTTGTTATCTTCTTCTTCTCCGGTTGTTGCTACTATTGCAGTAGTGTTGGGCATTATAGTTCACTACAGAGAGTGATCTTTCTAGTTCAATCAGCTGTCGGGACCTAGTTCGTTCATATAGTTCACTCGGTCATTTAGCTCAGTAGTTCAGTATGAATTAACGTTCACGAACTACCCAAAAAATTTAACCCGTTACGTTAAAATTTTTAACGTTACGTCAAATTTAACCCTTCTGTGGATCTTGGTCTACATGGATCAGCTAGTAAATACGATTGGGTAACAGTTCGAAACAAAAATAAAAAAAAAGGCAAATGTAACATTTAAACGTAAAACTATTGTTGAGACAATTAGATGTTCTAGTCGTTATACCGAAAAAGAAGTGGCTTCATATTGGTTACTTTAAACCAATCTGTCTCTGTTGAAGATATTCTTGATTATATTTCTGAAAATTGTAACATCGATCGCAAGTATCTTGCCTGTTACAAGCTGGTAAAAATAAATGCGAACCAAGCTGATTTAACCAAATTTAGTTTCAAATTGGGACTGGAGGAGGCTATCTATAACTTGTTAAATAAGCCCTCTCTTTGGTAAGTTAATATAAATGTTCGCACTTTTCGTTTTATAGAGAAATCAGAATTTACTACTTCTTACTGACTTAATTTCTAAGCCTTCTCAAAATTCGGTTAAGGCTACGAGCTCAACTAATACATCACAAATAAAATTTTACTACCAAAACATCTATTTATATTTCTATTTATATACTAATAAATAGAACTATAAATAAAAACGTTTTGTTAGTAAATCTATTAAGTTTAATCTATGTGAATGCCTTTCTTCCGATTTTACCTTCTAATGTACATGGAAGATATCTCATATTTTACCTATCTATAAGTCAGGAAATAAGCATTTAGTTAAGAATTCGAAAGTTTTTGAAAAAATTATAAACAAAAAATATACTTCTGCATCAAGTCCTTTCTTTGTACATATTAAGATGGATTTGTCGCTCAACCACTACCAATCTTGCAATTTTCAACTATTATTGTATTAACGCTTTTGAGGAACATTGCCAGGTTGATGTTCTTTATTCTGATATCTCAAAAGCTTTTGATAAACTCTCGCATAAAATTTTGTTACTAAGTTAGATAAAATGGGTTTTCATTCTAGTTTCTTAAATTGGTTAACGTCTTAATTAACCAGTAGACCGTACTATGTGGTTATTGAGGGATACAAATATTTTGCATATATTGCCACTTCTGGAGTATCAGAAGTGGCAATCACTTCTTTCATAATCATGATCACTTTTTTTCATAATTTTCATAAATGATATTTCCTCTTGTTTTCAATCCGTAAATTTCTTGCTGACGATCTAAAAGTCTTTTTTAAAGTCAAATTGAAGTCAAAATTAAATCGTTATCTGATAGCATCATAATGCAAAACGAATTAAATACCTTATGTAAATGGTTTAAAATGAATAATTTTTAGTTCTTAACCTAGATAAGTATTATTAAGTTACCTTTAATAGAATACGATCATCAATTTTAACATTCTACATACTTAATAACACGAACCTAAAGTCTTTAATGCAATTCGTGATTTAGGAGTATTATTCAATTCAAATCTGACCTTTAATGAGCACATTAATAAAATTGTTATCAAGTCTTTTTTCATTTTAACTTTCATAAAACGCAACTGTGTTGTTTTCTCCAATCCTTATACTTTAAATACTTTATACTCATCTATTGTTAGAATCTTGAATATGCCTCCTTTCTCTGGAGTCCTTATTACTCAGTACATATTAAACGAATTAAATCAATTGAGCGCAGGTTTCTGAAATTCGCTTTACTTGCTCAGTTCTCAAATCCATCTCCTCCTTATAGAACTCGCTGTTTGCGAGTTTGTAAATATTTAACAAATATTTTCCCGCTCGAACTACGCGGTCATGTTTGTATATGACTTAATTAATGGTCATCTTGATTGTGCTTTTTTGTTTAGTTTAATTACTTTTAATATTCCGAGTAGACGTCTGCGCAGTTTTGAATACTTTTTATTCCTAAGTTAAGTTCTAATTATGCTAAATATGAGTCCATTAATACAACTTTAAAAACGCTAAATAATATGTACAAAAATGTATTTATTGATTTTTCAGAGTCATATTTTCTAATATTAGTTTAAGTATACTTAACCCTTTATTTTTCTATCCTGTAAGAATTTTTGTTCAATGACTCAATAAGTACAAATACAATACAATTGACATTAAGCAGGCAGTCATTCATGCAGCCACTGAACCATGTCTCCGATACACAAATCAAATCTACACCAGAATGTTCAAATGCCAATCTCAATTCGTCAATTTTTTTCATAAGACTTTGAGCATTAATATGACAGATATGTCAGATAATGCAGTCATTGGCCCATTTGATTAGTGTTAGAACAGAAGTGCCTCCAAGACTAACTATTATGCTGTCGGTATTCTTCTATCGTTTTTTCTTTTCCTTGTAATCCTCCCAGGTCACAGATCTTTGTGCCTCATTAATCAATTAAGGGCCGTTCTCGTTTCTTCTTCGTGGAATCCAGGACAACGGTTCACCAGAGTACAGCGTTCGCTCTCTATCCACTTTAGTCTGAATGCACGCCGGACTAAATGCAGAAAGCGATCATGGCCTACTTTAACGTTTTTACCTCGATCTCTACCTCTGATACATATGTAGATATTTCATCAACCTATTCGAAAGTAACCCTTAACACTTACCATTTAACACTTCCTGATAAGCCTTAGGCTAAGCGCACACTACAGACTTTTTGTCGGTCGATAGTTTAATCACATTAGGCTGTTTGCGCGCACACTATGCGTACTAAACTGTCGGATTGGTGTTTAGTGCGCACACTACCCGATAGTGGAAGATTCTCCCGAAAAATAACCCGTTTAAAAAGCACAAAGCAAATATTTCATATGTTCCAATTCTCTAGAATTCTCTAGAAATACGTAAAAGAAAGAAATAACAAAAGAAGAATCAACAATTCCGCGTAAACTCGCTATCAAAAACAAGTCGGTAACAAAAACAATCTACATGTCTGCGCACTCTAATTGACTGCCATGCACATTAAGCTATCGGCCGACTGTTTGATCGCAGAAAAGTTTGAACGCAAAGCTGATGCCGATTCCACTTTTGTGTCTGCTCATATCGGGTCGGTGTAGTGTGCGCACTTCCATATAACTCCATGCTGATTAATATCACGTTTACACCGACGCTAAATGGCTCATTACGACCAAACCCAAGAAATGAGAAGACAAATGATCCCATTTCCAAATTGCCAAATCACTCATTATCGAAATCATCTCATTTTGGCGAAATGAGATCCAAACGAGTTGTAAAATAATATTTCGAATCAGCCTGTAGTAGGGAAAAATAAAATCCCAAAACAAAACAAGGGAAATGGAAGGGAAATAATGTCAATTAGCTGTCAAAAAACATTTGTAAAAAAAATCAAGCAAACAAAAAACATAAATTTGGTCTGATCAATGTCAAACGAAATGCAAACAAGGCGGTGTAAACACTTTTTAAATGAGTGATTACAAATGCGCATTTGAGGTCGGTGTAAACATAGCATAAGAATGTGAACAAACTATCGGCCGACAAAAAGTCTGTAGTGTGCGCTTAGCCTTACAGTCCGTGTTCCTTAGGATTTTTTTAACCTGCAACCTCATCGCAGTCTCACTCCCTATGCGACATTGAATCGGATAGCTCTGTGATCAGATATGGTCAGCCTGTACTGTGCTCTCCAGTCAAGAATCTCCCTGTTATACCTAGACTGACTAGGGTTAGTTCAATAACCTCACTTTACGTTGACAAAAGTTGGTTTAAGATTCCTTATTGACACACTGAAAGTGATATTTACTCATAAATTATTTATTTATTGCAACCCGTACAAAAAGCTTTGGAGCTTTTCAAAGAGGCAGAGGGGTACTTTATTTTTAATAATGTTAAAGAGAGTAGAGTGTTTAGGCCGGTTCTGGCACAACCGATAAAAAGAAACTGGTGCTATGTGGTGCTATGTGTTAGAGTGAGACAGCTATATGGATATGTGAGATTGAGCAAGATGGAGATAGTTTGTTGGGTGGGGAGGGAGGGAGGGGAGGTACGAGGGAGGAAAGGGGTGGGTGGAGGAAAGGGGTTGGTGTGCCAAGATGGGCGTACCAAAAATGGGCGTGGCAAAGTAGGCGTGGCATAAAGTGGGCGTACAAAAAATGGGCGTATAAAAATGGGTGTGGCAAAATGGGCGTACCAAAAAATGGGTGTGGGAAAATGGGCGTACCAAAAATAGGGTGTGGCGAAATGAGCGTGGCCGGAAGTGGGCGTGAGAAAATGGGCGGGGCAGGAAGTGGGAATGAAAAAAATGGGCGTGGCCAGAAGTGGGCGTGACAAAAAGGTGGTGCCAAAACTGGGCGTGGAAAAATGGGCGGGCCAACAGTGGGCGTGTTAGAAATGGGCGTGCCAAAAAGGGCGTGCCAAAAGTGGACGTGTCAGAAGTGGGTGTGCCAGACGTGGGCGTGCCAAAAGTGGGCGTAGGAGGAATGGGCCAAGGTAGTAAATTGGCGTATCAAAAGTGGATCATGCCAACTATGGGCTTCTCGAAATGTGGGTGTGGAAATAGAGGCATATGATCGTAAAGTTAAAAATCCAGCGGAAGGATTCATATCCACCCAAAACCAATCTTTTTATCAACACTTGCACTATGTGTGTTTGTATAGGCATGATCAGTTTTTCAATTGTTTTGATATCATATCAACTCAAAGTCGACCTTTTTTATATCAGTACTTGCAGTATGCAATGTAATCGTTTTGGGTACGACCTGCTGTGTGTGTGTTAGTTGTATCGCAGCAACCACATGTGCACTCTTGAGATCCTTTCTGATCTACCTACCCAAACATGGAAAGAACGCAGTTCGCACCATGTGTCAATCTCATTATCTAATCCTTACTTATATGAGCAGAAGTCTAGGGTCTCGCCTTAATTAATTACATTTTATCTATCCGTTGCTAGGATAGTGATAGAGAAACGTATCCTAAATATACAGTACTATTTCTGCTGCTGACCATGTTTTCTGTTATGGTGTTTTTATCAGCACTTGCACTATGCATGTTTGTATAGGCATGAAATATTTAAGAAGTTCATACATGCACTAATTCTATTCTTCGTAAACAATATATTTATATTTCCTTATTTTTGAAGCAAGTTCACGAATTTCTAATAATACAAAAAGAAACATTGTTGGATGAGCATTATGATGAAATTCTGAAATGCTACATCAAATTAAGCCGTTGCGAGCATGAAATTATAATACAATCAAAGCGCGGACATCACTACAAATCTTGTTGTTGGGCTTCAAACGAATGTTTCAATGGACCAGACACTTGTGCATGCTACATGATGGAACGTGTTATTTTAAGAATAAATAAATTAATGATATTGTATTATAGATTAAATAAAATCTAAACCAAATATAAAATTTTTTGTCCAAATAAAAACAAATTTATTTAAAATTTATGAACTATTTATTTATTAATTATGTATATGTATATATATATATATTTATTTATACATTTTTTTTTTTTTTTTGTTAGATCTTTAAAATACATGTTGGTTTCCGGAATGTCCTCCATCACCTCCAGACGAAAATGATCCTCGTTTGCCGTCATTGCTTTCGTCAAATAGTAGGATCCGTTGGAGAATTCTCTTATAGTTTCGTCGCTGAGGTTGTTGAATCTTGGCGGCAGTAAAACGATGCTGTCGTCCACTTCCATTAGAATCCGCTCGCCCTATTTGGTTTTGGTTTTGCGAACAGTTTTCATGGCGTAGCTTCTATTCGGCTCCATGTGTTTAATGCTCAGCACTGTCTTCAACGTATAATTCTTCTCGTTGAAATCTTCCAAGGCGCTCAAAGAATATGACGACTTCTGCATTGGTGACATTCTGTTTTTATATCCTACACCTTAAGGTAAGGGTATATTCACTTTGTAACGAAATGTGTAACGCATAGAACTAGAGACGATAGGTATAGAAAAGTATATATATTCTTGATCAGCGTGACCTCCTGAGTCGATTTAGCCATGTCCGTCCGTCTGTCTGTCTGTCTGTTGAAATCACGATCACAGGAGAACCAATGAAGATATCGTGATGAAACTTTGCAGATATATTGTTTTATGTGGTGGGCAGGTTGGTATTGAAAATGGGCAAAATCGGTCCACGGCCACGCCTATTTTTTATTAAAAATGTGATATCAGCGTTCGTTTTTGAGCTATTACAGCAATTTCATTCCTGGGTATAGAGTAGCATTATCCGTGAATGTGCCAAATATGGGCGTGATCCGCCCACTTTTAGATTACACAGGCAAAAGAGGGTTATATTGTTAAATATATAAACTTCCTGAATAAAACTTTAGATAACAACTTGTTTTACAAAAAAACATTATTACATCAAAACTGGGTGCGGTCCGCCCACTTTTACACTACATATACAGTATAGCAGTATGAAAAAAAGTTTATTACCACGGAAATAAAGTTTAAATGAACACAATTATAAAACAACTAAGCTAGTTATTTTGTTTTGAAAAAGGTAATGACCACGCCTACTATTTATACAGAGGCGTAACTAGGTCTCATGGACCCCGGGACGGTTAATCAACTTGTAGCCCCAAAAATGCCTAGAATGCAATAAGTCAATACTTGATTTCCACAACTGCCGCCCCCGACATTGTGCTGCCCAGAGTGGATCGCCACCCCCGCCCCATCCTAGCTTCGGCACTTTTTTTAAAACTTTTAGGTGTAGGGTATCTAAGATTCGGCCAGGCCGAATATAGCTTTCTTACTGGTTTTATTTTTGATGGTTCCAAATATCTGCAACGACTAAATTGTTCGAGGCGAGGAACGTATTATTTATACATTTTTAATTTGAGTAGAAAAACCATGGAAACAGAACATTGAGTAATTGAGTTACAAACAACACTCCAGCAAAACCGTATGTGTACGGAGAAGCGAGATAAACAGTGAAAAAACAACTCATGTGAGATGGATTGAAGCAGTGAAACAGCTCTTCGTACAGTATTTAGTTTTCCTGAATTCTACGTCAAAATAAATAAAACTCAATTTGATTTTCTGCTCAAAGATAATAAAACAGTCTTTATTGATTACTTTTTGTAACATAAATGACCACAATTATATGTATTGTAATTTTGATGTTGAGTATAGTTGTAGCGTATGTTCTCTCATATATACTTTATAATTTCGTGTGGTGGTTGTAAATTTCCGAAGCTATCAAAATATTCCTTAATTTTTCCGTTCTTATAATATGCTACCCAGTGAGTACCTGGACCGCTCGAAATATCCAGATTGATAATTCCACATTCTGTCTGGCGTACACGTTTCGGTAGACTATCTCTCATGAAAATGCCTCTAAAATGTGGCAATTGTTTTGCATGCTCCATCAAGTCGATGTCTGTGAGCGGTCTTCTGGGTAGCTTCCTTAAAGGTTTTTTGATTGCGGGCTATAATATAAACCTAATCCCTTCTTGTATGGCTTCAGATATAAACCTTTGCCTACAGTTATTTCCTCCATCACTTTATTATGGCGACTTGCTTTCTCTACCAACTTTTGCAGCATTAACAGCTTTAAATATCGCAGATCCTCCAGATGCTAAACCTCCAAGAGCTCCAAGTGCAGTTAAGACTGGCACCAGTGGTAGAAAACCTCCACTTTTCGGTAAGGGTATAATACGAGGTATCTCAAGTGATGCTTTCTTTTTTCTGAAGTTTCTGATATTCGATGATGTCGCATGTGAAAAACAAAATAATATTCGAGCATACTTTTGTATGGGTCGACATAAAAATATTGATAGTTTTTACTTATGCCAACCATATACACGAATCCCTAAACATCTGATACGTGATAATGCGAATTTAATAATTATGTTCAAACAAGACGAAATGAATATGAAACATATTTACGGTGATCATGTGGGTACAGATATGTCATTTGAGAGGTTGTCAAATATATGCAGAGAATGTTGGAAAGATAAATATGGATTTGTTGTTATAAGTAAAGACGATCCGATTGATGGCGGACGTTATAGAAAGGGATTTGATAATTATATTCTACTATAAACTATAACTATAAAACCACATGTATCCTTCTACTATCTATTAGTACTTTATATGACTTCAACCTCATCATAGATCCGTTCAACCTCATCATAGATCCGATCAATAATTGAAGAACTTAGGGAAGCAGATATAATTGTATAAATGCTATATATAATAACAGAAAATAATATTCGTAAAATGAGCGTTGACAAGTTCGGTCATTATTCTCGGCAAGGTGAAAACCAAATAAAATTAAGAAGAAATATTCTAAACACTTTAGGCCTTAATGTGGACCATGATAGAAATTGGGTATAGAGTTATAGCTTGGGTATAGAGTTATCGCTGTGGAAATCAACGAGACCACACACATAGTTTCTGCCCAATTCTATTGGTGGAAAGTAATCGGCTGTAAGAATTGACTTGACATCTCAGAGTAAGTGTTATAGGCATCTCGAAGAAATGAAATTAAAAATTTGAATAATGTGGTTTTATTTAAAAAAATTTATTTAATTCTAAAATACAAATACATACATAAATAACACAACTGAATTTTTAGAGTATACCATTATTGTTAATCCAAGAGTTATGATCATTCGAAAATCACTCTGCTTCCTTTGGTTTTGAGAATTTTTTCAACGAGGTATGTATTGGGATATCTTGTCTTCAGCAGTTCACTTTCATAGAATCCACCCTTAACGGAATTGCCTTGATAATCTTCCAAAATATATGTTGTTGGATTCGTGATTTGTATAGTCTTTATTTTGAAAATTTCTGTTGTCCAGTTCGGTATATAGCCTTTCTCATAAATGTGCTTGTATTTATTGATTCTCACAAAGTCATCCTTGCGGAATTTCGGTTTATTGAAAACTTTCAGGTTATTATATGCAGTATTTAATAGTGAGGTTTCATTGGAAGCGTTGACATTCTCAGGAGCCATTTTAATAGTTCTATGAATTTTCGCATTATATTTATCAACAAAATTTTTATAATTGTCAATCCATCGATATGATCCATGGTAACTGAATTCCATCCACATCATTCCTTTAAGGGTTCTGTTGAAACATTCAACGATTGAAGCTTTTAATATACTATATGATGTACTATATACTATTTTGAACAGCTTTGAACTGCTTTTGAACAGCTTTGAACTGCTTTGAACAGCTCTTGATCAGGGGAACAGCTTTTGATGAGGTTGATCGGATCTATGATGACGTTGAACGGATCTATGATGAGGTTGAAGTCATATAAAGTACTAATAGATAATAGAAGGATACATGTGGTTTTATAGTTATAGTTTATAGTAGAATATAATTATCAAATCCCTTTCTATAACGTCCGCCATCAATTGGATCGTCTTTACTTATAACCACGAATCCATATTTATCTTTCCAACATTCTCTGCATATATTTGAAAACCTTTCTAATGACATATCTGTACCCACATGATCACCGTAAATATGTTTCATATTCATTTCGTCTTGTTTGAACATAATTACTAAATTCGCATTATCACGTATCAGATGTTTAGGGATTCGTGTATATGTTTGGCATAAGTAAAAACTATCAATATTTTTATGTCGACCCATACAAAAGTATGCTCGAATATTATTTTGTTTTTCACATGCGACATCATCGAATATCATAATAGAGTTGCTTTTAGCTTCATTTGGTTCTAAAACATCTTCATTTTCGGAAAATGTATAGAAGCCCATTTTTTTTATCGGATCTAATAATTTCTTCAAGTATTCATACTTTGGTTGATATAATGACTTTGAATACAAATATATATTCCCAAACATTAGTCCATTCGGACTCTCTATTAAACTCATTATGTCATTGGTCTTTCCACAATTTGAGGGACCAACAATTAGCCCTCGTATAGAATTCGGCAGCAATGAACTGTGTCTTACATGTGATGATTTATTAGTCGACAAATCTAAATTTTTAAAAATGATATTCTTGTCTTGTTTAACGAAACGCATTTTAGCAATTGATATATAACCAGAAGAATCAGCCTTTTATATTCATTTCTATCGAAACTGTTCAATTGAAAAGATATAAAATGGCTGCATGTTATAAAAATAGTTTTAGTTGAAAGCCATCTGCAGTTGGAAAAGGTTTAATAAATACTTTAATAGATGCACTTCCAATTGAACTTCATTTATCTGGCTATCAATTCTGCGGCCCTGGAACTAAATTAGAAAAACATTTAGCAAGAGGCGATAAAGGAATTAATTCATTAGGTGCTGCGTGTAGAGAGCACGATATTGCTTATTCTCAAACTAAGGATCTCAATAAAAGACACATTGCAGATAAAATATTGGAAGAAAACGCTTGGAAAAGCGCAAAATCCAAAGACAAAGGTTTTTCAGAGAGAAAAAAGGCTTGGTTAGTTGCGAGTGCTATGAAAGCTAAGACTAAATTAGGTATGGGGAACACTCTCAGGAATATTAAGAAAATAAAGAACACAATTAAACGAAACTGTACTAAAAAATTGTTCACTAATGCTGTAAAAAACGCTATGAGGACTATTAATCAAGAAAGACCAGATGATATTCTCAGCGCTATTAAAATTGCACGAAAAGTAGTAAACAAGTCCTTCAGAAAAAAGAAAGCATCACTTGAGATACCTCGTATTATACCCTTACCGAAAAGTGGAGGTTTTCTACCACTGGTGCCAGTCTTAACTGCACTTGGAGCTCTTGGAGGTTTAGCATCTGGAGGATCTGCGATATTTAAAGCTGTTAATGCTGCAAAAGTTGGTAGAGAAAGCAAGTCGCCATAATAAAGTGATGAAGGAAATAACTGTAGGCAAAGGTTTATATCTGAAGCCATACAAGAAGGGATTAGGTTTATATTATAGCCCGCAATCAAAAAACCTTTAAGGAAGCTACCCAGAAGACCGCTCACAGACATCGACTTGATGGAGCATGCAAAACAATTGCCACATTTTAGAGGCATTTTCATGAGAGATAGTCTAACGAAAAGTTGTACGCCAGACAGAATGTGGAATTATCAATCTGGATATTTCGAGCGGTCCAGGTACTCACTGGGTAGCATATTATAAGAACGGAAAAATTAAGGAATATTTTGATAGCTTCGGAAATTTACAACCACCACACGAAATTATAAAGTATATATGAGAGAACATACGCTACAACTATACTCAACATCAAAATTACAATACATATAATTGTGGTCATTTATGTTACAAAAAGTAATCAATAAAGACTGTTTTATTATCTTTGAGCAGAAAATCAAATTGAGTTTTATTTATTTTGACGTAGAATTCAGGAGAACTAAATACTGTACGAAGAGCTGTTTCACTGCTTCAATCCATCTCACATGAGTTGTTTTTTCACTGTTTATCTCGCTTCTCCGTATAACATACGGTTTTGCTGGAGTGTTGTTTGTAACTCAATTACTCAATGTTCTGTTTCCATGGTTTTTCTACTCAAATTAAAAATGTATAAATAATACGTTCCTCGCCTCGAACAATTTAGTCGTTGCAGATATTTGGAACCATCGAAAATAAAAAACAGAATGTCACCAATGCAGAAGTCGTCATATTCTTTGAGCGCCTTGGAAGATTTCAACGAGAAGAATTATACGTTGAAGACAGTGCTGAGCATTAAACACATGGAGCCGAATAGAAGCTACGCCATGAAAACTGTTCGCAAAACCAAAACCAAATAGGGCGATCGGATTCTAATGGAAGTGGACGACAGCATCGTTTTACTGCCGCCAAGATTCAACAACCTCAGCGACGAAACTATAAGAGAATTCTCCAACGGATCCTACTATTTGACGAAAGCAATGACGGCAAATGAGGATCATTTTCGTGTGGAGGTGATGGAGGACTTTCCGGAAACCAACATGTATTTTAAAGATCTAACAAAAAAAAAAAAAAATGTATAAATAAATATATATATATATACATATACATAATTAATAAATAAATAGTTCATAAATTTTAAATAAATTTGTTTTTATTTGGACAAAAAATTTTATATTTGGTTTAGATTTTATTTAATCTATAATACAATATCATTAATTTATTTATTCTTAAAATAACACGTTCCATCATGTAGCATGCACAAGTGTCTGGTCCATTGAAACATTCGTTTGAAGCCCAACAACAAGATTTGTAGTGATGTCCGTGCTTTGATTGTATTATAATTTCATGCTCGCAACGGCTTAATTTGATGTAGCATTTCAGAATTTCATCATAATGCTCATCCAACAATGTTTCTTTTTGTATTATTAGAAATTCGTGAACTTGCTTCAAAAATAAGGAAATATAAATATATTGTTTACGAAGAATAGAATTAGTGCATGTATGAACTTCTTAAATATTTCATGCCTATACAAACATGCATAGTGCAAGTGCTGATAAAAACACCATAACAGAAAACATGGTCAGCAGCAGAAATAGTACTGAATATTTAGGATACGTTTCTCTATCACTATCCTAGCAACGGATAGATAAAATGTAATTAACTAAGGCGAGACCCTAGACTTCTGCTCATATAAGTAAGGATTAGATAATGAGATTGACACATGGTGCGAACTGCGTTCTTTCCATGTTTGGGTAGGTAGATCGGAAAGGATCTCAAGAGTGCACATGTGGTTGCTGCGATACAACTAACACACACACAGCAGGTCGTCACCGTATCCAAAACGATTACATTGCATACTGCAAGTACTGATATAAAAAAGGTCGACTTTGAGTTGACATGATATCAAAACAATTGAAAAACTGATCATGCCTATACAAACATACATAGTGCAAGTGTTGATAAAAAGATTGGTTTTGGGTGGATATGAATCCTTCCGCTGGATTTTTAACTTTACGATCGTAAACGGGGGTTGAACGGCCCAGGGGGTTGAACGGCCCAGGTGAACTCTTGAGGCAGCCTCAAAAAAAGCTTTTAAAGTTGCTCATTGTCACACTAAGAACGTTATGCCTTGAACACAATTGGACGAACAAAACACTAAACACAAAATCAACTGTCAAATTTACACAGGCTCTTATGGGATTCAAGAAAAAAATGAGTTATCTACGAACATTTGTGTTTAGATAAAGAAACGCATGTCCGTGAGATAGCTCTATTTCTATTTTGACAGCTTTTGTGCACAAGCTCACCTTCTGCCTCTATTTCCACACCCACATTTCGAGAAGCCCATAGTTGGCATGATCCACTTTTGATAAGCCAATTTACTACCTTGGCCCATTCCTCCTACGCCCACTTTTGTCACGCCCACTTCTGGAACGCCCACGTCTGGCACACCCACTTCTGACATGTCCACTTTTGGCACGCCCACTGTTGGCACGCCCACTGTTGGCCCGCCCCATTTGCCACGCCCATTTTTGGCACCCCATTTTTGGCACGCCCATTTCGCCACACCCACTTCCGGCCACGCCCATTTTGCCACATCCATTTTTGTACGCCCATTTTTGGTACGCCTACTTTGCCACGCCCATTTTTTGGTACGCCCGTCTTGCCACGCCCACGCCCACACATCTCACTCACTCTCACATATCCATATAGCTGTCTCACTCTAACACATAGCACCGTGGTGCTCGGTTGTGCCAGAACCGGCCTAAACACTCTACTAAAGAGCATTGGCTGGCTGTTACAATGTTTAAGGAAAGTGTCCAAATCCGAACCAAGTACAAGAGGAACAAGGTGGGACGTATGGTCCCTACTGCGTAATGAGAAGACGAACCGGACTACTGAATTTAAGCAAACTCGTAACTTATTCTTGCACTGCTCACTACATCCACCGTACACTTCACAACCATAAGTTATATGAGGGATAATTAATGACTTTACCAATAGCAGTCTAGTTTCCTTGGGAAGAAGCCCTTTTATACGATATAAATTCCGAAGAATAGAATAAATTTTCCTCCGAATCATGGCTACGTGTTATCCCACGAAAGAGTTTCTGTAAGAAATACACCCAGATTCCTAGCCGTTTCTAAAAAGGGTATATTATATATAGGGTATATTATATATAGGGCAATTCCCTGACATCCGTTTTCGTATCAACATGAATCTGTGGTACAAAGCTGCTGAGTGCTGTATTACCAATGACCATGGCCTGGGTATTTTCCAAGCAGCTACGTGTGCTGGTGCAGCGTTGGGTGGTGTGGGAGCACGCCAGGCAGTTTATGCAGACGTGGTGTCCTCTCACGATTCGGCTGCTCCTCGTAATGCGGCATCTCGGTGGCGGGACCCGTATTTGGGGGCGCCGATGGTACGGCGGCTGGCGGAGCCAGCATGCGGCCTTGTCGATAACGGGCGCCTTGGCGGCGGATGCTTTTCATCTCAGATCTGTGAAGAAAAAAGGCATTAATATCCACTCGAGACATACACGTTAAGGATACTAATTTGGAAATGGAACGAGTTAGCTGGCCGTTAGCCGTTCGCACATCGGCCACACGGACTCGTGCCTCCTGACCCTTGTATACCTTGATGATGCGCCCCAGCCGCTAGGACGTGGAAGGAAGGTTGTCGTCACAGGCAACAACTAGGTCGTTGGGTTGTAGGTTGAGTTGCGGAGTCTTCCACTTTGTGCGACGCGTAAGCTCGTGCAAATATTCCGTTTTTCACCGGTGGCAGAAATGCTGGGCAAGGGCCTGGACACGTCTCCATCGGTTGAGAATGGAGAGCGGATTGTCGAGGGTTTCGGCCTCGGTCTGAGCGAGCAGAGGGCCACCTACTAGGAAGTGGCCAGGAGTTATTGCCTCCATAACGTTGGGATCCTCAGATTGAGGAGAAAGAGGGCGAGAATTGAGACACGCTTTGATTTTGCTCAGGAGAGTCGAAAACTCTGCAAATGTGATTTTAGACCTTGGGGCGACTTTGCGCAGATGCGTTTTCAGGCTTTTAACACCGGCTTCCCAGAGTCCTCCCATGTGAGGAGCCCCAGGCGGGATGAAGTGCCATTCAACATTTTGGTGCCAGTATTGCGTTTCGATAGAAAGTCGGTAGAAAGTCGTGCATTCCTCTGGCAATGCCGCCATAATCTGTGTTCTTTGTTGCCTTCGTATGCACGGCTTACAGTGGTGGATCGTTGTCTTGATGAGGTTTTTTACCCTCGGAATCCAGTGTTGACCGTGAAGCGAGATCTGTTGCATAAAAAGAACAAGTAACCGAGACAACTGACATTCGTATGGCAACATGATTGGGTGGCGTTCATCCAATGGCAAATTCGGGCATAAAGACAGCCGCCCGCCAAGGCGCATCGTTTTGTCTTCACGAAGAAAGGGATTTAGTGAAAGTAAACAACTTTTCGAGCTCACTGGTCGCTTGCTTTCGAGCGCGTAATATTCGACAGTAAAATATGTCTTTTGACAGATGATTGTGAGACGGCATTTGATGTCTCGAATCTCTGTCGTTGAGAGGCGCAAAGCGGCATATAGAGGGTTCCGTCTACGGCGCGTGTTATCTATAAACCGCTGGACGTATGAGTATACGCGTAGGGCTCTCGGTAGAGAGGAAAACCTGTCAAGTGGGTCTTCGTCTGGTCGGAAGTAAATGTGAAGAGCCTTTACCGGCTTTTCTTCCAGTGCGGTAGTAAACTCCGAAGCTGTTCGAAGCTTGGGCCAACGATTCTTATCGTGGATGAGCCAAGGTGGACCATTCTTGGGGCGTGGCAATATGGTGGTAATTTTGAAGAAAACTCAGCCATGTTTGGTGCGTCAGTGCGGGAAGTTGGTCATCCCATTTGATCTTGTCCAGCCAGATTTGTTGGATCAGCATTTTCGCGGCAACGATGATAGGTGCCAGCCAACCGGCTGAATCGAACAGCTTCGCGATGAGAGACAGCACTTCTCATTTGGAGTACGTTGGCTGTATGTCGATCGCCTGTGTGTCGAAGTAAAAGTCATCGTTGACGGCATTCCAACGACTACCGAGCATCTTTGCGGTGCTGTTATCCTCGAACTTCAAGAACTTAGCGTTGAGCAAATGGGATCCCGGCAGGTCGTCCAAAATGTGTTTGTCGTTGGCTGTCCGCTTCCGAAGCGAGAAGCCTGCCGTATTCAACGCCTCTGACATTTCATCGCGCATTTGAGTGGCCATGGTAAGGTTGTGAGAACCAGCCAACACGTCATCAACGTATATCGGATGTCGCAAAATATGGGCCGCAAATTGAAACTGTTGTTGTGTGTCTTCCGCTAGCTGAAGAAGAGTACGTATCGCTAAAAAGGGGGCGCAATTCACGCCAAATGTTACCGTTTGTAACTCATACTCCCTAACTTGGGAGCTATTCGATTCTGGGAATAGAATTCGTTGGTAGGGGGTATGTTTCGGGTCGACGAGGATCTGGCGGTACATTTTCTGAATGTCACCGCTAAACACATACCGAAAAAAGCGCCATCTTAGCATTAAAAATGTTAAGTCGGTTTGTAGAACAGGGCCTGCGTGTAACACATCATTGAGACTGAGCCCACTTGTGGTGGGGCAGGATGCATTGAACACGACTCTGACCTTGGTGGACGTGCTATCGGGTTTTATGACCGCATGATGTGGCAAATAATAGTGCTCAGCATCGGGTCGTGGGGCGCTACGGCCGTCATATGACCTAAATCAAGATATTCTTGAACTACATCGTCATATTGCATTTTGAGGTCATTATTTTTGAGTAACCTTGCTTCTGAGCAAGTATTGTTGGTGGGCGATGTGCCGTGAATACCCTAGTGAGTGTTTATTTACGGCTTCGCTTTTGAATGGCAACGTGACGATGTAGCGGCCGTCAATGCTTCTACGAGTTGTTTGTACGAAATTCTCTTCGCAAAACTTTTCGGAGGGGGATAAGTGACGAGTTTTGGGAAGTTCCTCCACCACCCAAAACCGTTCGAACTGTTGTTCGATGGTGACTTCATTGAAGAAGGCCACCCTTATGTTGGGGCTACCCGATTGTAGCAAGTGGACTGGTCTGGTGATTATCCAGCCGAACACAGTCTGTTGTGCTAGAAGTGAGCCTAACACATTGCGGCGAATACCGTCAAGTATAATCGCTGGGAAGAAATCGGCTCCAATGTGAACGTCAACTTGCTGATTTTTGACAAAGTTGACGTCTGCGAGCTCGATGTTACTAGGGAGACTGCGAAGCAGTGCACTATCGAATGAGTGGGCGGGCAATCTGCCCTTGATTTGCGACAGCACTAGCGCTGTGGCATGGATTTGGAACGAGGGGTCGCGTGGCGACTTGAGCATAAACTCATATGATTTTGAAACCTTTGCAGAAATAGTTTCGTTGAGGCCAGAAACCGTTGCTTTCACTGGCCGCATGGGGATTTTGAGCATCTTCTGAACGTGGTTAGAGATGAAGGATACTTCGGATCCTGGATCGATGAGGGCACGAGCGGCATAACAAGTACCGTCGTGGAATATGGTGACCGTAGCAGTTCCTAACAGAACTGGCTTCGGTGCGCCAGCAAAACAAACTTGATGGTTATCGGGCTGATTTCGATCAGTGGACTGTATTTGTTGTTGACCTATTTGGGCGGCGTTAGCCGACGTGGAGGGCCCTGTAAAGGGGGTTGCTCGCGCGTTAAGTGGGTTGTTACGGGGCTGATTGGGTTGCAATGCAGCGTTTCAACTTGCCGCAGACTTTGGGTATGTAGTGTACGAACTCGTTACGTTACGGGTCGTTCTACGCTTGCTCCCGATGCAGTAATGTATGATGTCGCGCCTGACATGTCGCGCAGTTGTATCTACTGGGGCATCTTTGGATCTGATGCGCTTGCGCGAGACAATTCAAGCAAAGACGCAACTTTTTCACTACCTCTAGACGTTTACCGGAAGTCATTTCCAAAAATTGCGGATAGACTCGAATTGTGTGGTGCTCTGAGCACAACTGACATACGGTCGATGCAACATTCAGCTGTAATGTGTTAACGCGTTTTGTCTAGGGGGCCACCGGCTGTGGACCGGGTGACACGCGAGTCTTGCCTGCGGGTGCGCCCTTTATATCGTGCACCGATTCCAGCGTTTCAAACCGATGTGTCAAGAACGCGTCGAGATCGGACCACTTTGGAATTTCACGTTTATTCGGTATGGATTGTTCCCAAAGCGCCAGGGTGGCTTCCGGAAGCTGACTAGAGCACAGAAAAACTATCATCGCGTCCCAATGTGACGTGTCGATGCCTTGGAGCACCAACGCGGCGAGAATATTGTTAAATTCCCGCTGTAGATTTTGGATTTACCGGTTTCCCGGTAATCGTCGCGAGACCAAAGAGGTTTTTAAGGAGCGTGTTAACGAGGACGCGTTTATTTTCGTATCGATCCGATAGATTTTGCCATGCTTGCTTAAATCCTTCATTCGTCAAAGGAGATTTTTGTACGATTTCCTTGCCTACTCCTTTGGTATTTTGGTTGAAGTGGAAAAGTTTTTTCACTGGGGCAATACGCGTATTCTGAATATATTGTATTCGCGTATACAGTATTCTGAACATGTCGCGAGGAGAGGGCCATGACAGATAGTCGCCTTTGAAAACGTCGGTATCGCATGGAGGCAAGCTAATGTTGAACCAAGTGGGCGGAAGCTCTGTCGTGTCCGTAGAGGGCCGCGGGGCGGAGGACTTTGTCATCGAGTTGACTAGATCCTGGATCAATCCAACGCATCGAATATAGTTGTCATACGCTTTGAAATACTTTTCATTAACGCTTGGTATCTGGGGTGCCAACTTCTCATCCTGTCGCATTTGTTCGAGAAGGCCGCTATACGCGGACTTGATTAGGGACCACTGCGAGTGGAGCTCCGTCATGTGCAACTCCAGGGTAGACAACGTTTGCAATTCCATTGAACTGCTAAGAATGTGCTCACCGAATTCTACTAAATCGTCCGAGAGACGTATAAAAGAGTTAAGCCACTCCATTGTATGTGCGTTAGGATTACCACTAATTTAGCAAGGGAATACGCGATATGAAATCGATTTTCGTTGGTGCAAAAGAACACAGGGCCCAAAGTAGCTAGCAATTTGCGTATACTTTTCTAAGCTCAAACTGGTTTAGAGCGCCCGATTGACGACTTTTTGCGATGAGTAGGTGAGTAAGTATGCCGCCTATTCTGCTGCAAGCACGGTACAGTGTGCGTTATTTGGACATTTTGAACGTTGACGTCGATAGTACAAGTACGAATTTTATTCGACAAACGCCCCGCTTGTAGCGTATAATGCGGAGAGAGCGATTAATGTTAGAACCAGGGTTCGTAATCGCTCGCCCTCGAGCGATCTTTTACACTCCAGCTCGTTCTTTCAAGCTCAAAAGAGCGTCAGCTTTCGATCCCGCTCGCTCGAAAGAGCGACAGATAAATTTTTCAGCGCTCCCGCTCGCTCGAAAGAGCGACAGATAAAATTTTCATCGGTCCCGCTCGCTCGAAAGAGCGTTTGTTTTCGCTCCCGCTCGTTCGAAAGAGCGACAGATAAAATTTTTAGCGTTCCTGCTCGCTCGAAAGAGCGTTTGTTTGAGCGAGACCGCGAGCGAGCGAGCAGGAGCGGCAAAAAAAAGAGCGCTGAAGCTGAGCTGATGGTATGTGGCAAGTAAATAATTTGTTCAATATTTATAATTGAAACAAGTCAGAGGCAATAAAAAAATCTTTGTCAAATATTTCTTATTTTTTAACACTCTGAACATTTTTTTATAAGCTCTGCTGAAGAATTAGGGCTAAATTGCCAAATTTCAAAGAATCGCTAAAAAGAGGTAATGGTTTTATTGCTGTTTATTGTCTTCGTTTTTCATGTGGATGGATAATACCGTAATCTACATAGAATTTGCCAAAGGGTTATTTCCTATGTAAATACGAAATATACTTACAATTTCAGCCTGCGATGGAATTCTACAGGCAAAGGAATATGCATGTGCATGCGTTTAAAATTTGCATTTTTTAGATGGGTTTTTTGAAAAACAACGCGTAAGATAAAAAAAATCATGATTAGGTTGGCCTGCCAATTGTAAATGGCACTTCGCTGATAAAAAGTACCTTGTGTATGTGAGAGTATATGTTATATGCGTAAAGGCCTAACTATAATAGGAATATTGGCTTATCTGCAAACGTGAGCGGTCGCATCGATAACACAGAAATCGTATGTCACAACTATATTATGCAGAAAGTGGAAGAAGGGAATTTCGTCAAATCTTCGTTCAATTATTCTTGCTTAAGCAAGGTACGCTCCGAGGCGCACTTTCCGTACGAAAACAGCTGTTCTTAATTGCAATAAAGAAGAAAATTAAGTTCAAAGAAGAAATAAATTGCTAAAGAAACATGGAAGACGAATTTTTTGAGAAACTGATTGAGTCAGTACGTGATAAAGACATTTTATATAATAAGCGTCATCAATTTTACTACAATAGAATAATAAGAGAAGCTGAGTGGCAGGAGGTTGCTAAAATATGCGGTAGGACAGGTTAGTTATATGTGGGATTTTATATACATATTTAGAATCGATTTCATTTGCATACATTTTTAGCGCAAGATTGCCAGCATAGATGGAAACTGCTAAGAGAGCGATTTGCAAAAGAAATCAGAAAAATTGAAGCCCCTTCTGGCAGTGGGGCGCGCTACTTAGAAGAGTGGAAATACTTACAACCGCTAATGTATCTGAAAGATTCACTTGCTCCGCGGAAGTATGTGGGCATTCCTCTCTTAGTACATAGTAATAGAAAATATGCCTTTTTTTATTTAGAACTCGGAGTAATGAGCAGGATGATTTTGGAGACCCTTCGCCCTCATACAGTGACGCTATTTCGCCCCCTCCGGCAAAGAAAAATAAGTTGGAAAATATGTACCAAAAGTTTGGCAACATTATCGAACAAATGGAAAAAGAGAACACGGAACCCTCTTCTGATGAGGCATTCATGCTCTCTGTCGTATCTTTAATGAGGGACCTACCGGGCCCTGTGAAAGACAGATTTCAAGGAGATACCGGCGATTATACGAGCTGAGGTCGATGAATCGGCCACTGGATTCGTATCAGTATCCAAACTAAACGGATAACTAAGATTTTTTTCATGTGCCTTTTTTATAGTGAACTAAAAAGTTAATTTTAATGAAAGACATTGCTGTGAATATTTGCTTTAAGTTTCTTTTAAATTGAACTCTAGGTAATAATAAAATGAACTCAAGATATCATATAAGAATTTTAATAAATTCGTTTTGTTTATATTAAAAAATTGTTCGTATTAATTCAAATTCTTGTAGAAAAAATCGCAAAATAATTATTTTGATAACTTAAATATTAAAAAAGTTGCATAGAGAATTTCTTATGCCTGTAGCTGATCTTCCGCCATACACATGTGCGTTGAGGGGTGGTGCTATAGAAGGAAGGTTATCCACATCACTTCTCCAGAGTCCATCGTGGATCTCTTCATTGGCATCCTCCCAATCCATAAAATTTCTTGGTGCGTAAGAATTCTCGTCGTTGAGCATTATGAAGTTGTGTAGAGTGATACAGGCTAGCACAACTCTTTCTGCATTTTCCGGAGAGATTTAATGTTGTCAAGAGAATCCGCCATCTTGATACCAAAATGCCGAATGAATTTTCTATCATCCGACGAGCTCGTGATAATCTCTTGTTGAAATTATCTTTCTGTGTGGACAGTGCATTTCCTGGGTATGGTCGCATTAAATTCGGCCCCAGAGGGAACGCAGCGTCACCAACAAAGAAATGAGGAACAATAATATCCGTATTTGGCAACTTTTTTGGAGGTGGTATGGGGAGCTCGTTGGACAAAATTTTACTTCCAAATCGGCTTCCTCGAAAAATGCCTATTATATATGTATAAAATTAATTAAATAATTAATATTGTACAATAGAATATTCAAAAATAATATCCGTACCTCCATCACTTTGGGATCCGTATGCGCCAACATCAACATGTGTGAACCGATATTTGGCATCACAACACGCCAGCAACACTATAGAAAAATATTTTTTATAGCAGAAGTACTGACTCCCACTGTTTGGAGGGCACCGCATCGCGATGTGCTTTCCATCCACCGCTCCGATGCAATTGGGCATATCCCACATGTCCCAAAAATCCTGCGCTATCGATTCGTAATCCGATAAATTTGGTTCAGCCACGCAAATCCTTCCCAACTCGTTCCAAATTACTTTAGATGTTTCAAAAACAATAGCTCGCACGGTCTCTTTGCCCAGTTTAAAGGACCAAGCTATGGATTGGAAGGATGTTGCTTGCGACAAATAGCTTTTAAAAAGCAAAACAAATAAGTAAATTTGGTATACTTCCAAAAAGTCTGCACACTTACATTAAGGTAACGGCCAAACGACATTCGGGTTGTATAGGCTCTCTTAAAGAATTTTTTTTAAAAAAAGGACTAATCAAATTTAAAAGGACATTGTATATTTCTGGCTTCATCCTCGTATAAATAAAAAATTGCTCGTGGTCGATCTCTTTCATTCTTCGAAAAAACACTTCGAAAAATCCATCCTTTTTTCTACTTCTATTTATCTCTCGTATGGAGCACGACCGCTTCCTTTTGTCAATACTTTTTAGTTTCTTCAAGCATTCCATAGCTTGCATGCTGAGAAGGAGCAATTTTAATTTCTTTAGTTTCTTCAATTTTCTATACATTTTTATTGAGTGAACTTATTTTTCGATTTAACAAGACGCGAACAAGTTTACAAATTGGAAACCACATAAGCATATTATAGCCAGCCTTCTGCATTTGACAAGAAGTTCGTTGAATTCTGACACTAGGTTCTGCAAGCTAAAGCATATTATAGTTAGGCCTTAAAGATTACATATATACTTATGTACATATATTGTATTATTAAGTACCTGTCTATTCGTGGAAACGGTAACTACATCCACATGAAAAACGAAGACAATAAACAGCAATAAAACCATTACCTCTTTTTAGCAATTCTTTGAAATTTGGTCTTCAGCAGAGCTTATAAAAAAATGTTCAGAGTGTTAAAAAATAAGAAATATTTGACAAAGATTTTTTTATTGCCTTTGACTTGTTTCAATTATAAATATTGAACAAATTATTTACTTGCCACCTACCATCAGCTCAGAAACAGCTCAACTTCAGCGCTCCTTTTTTTGCCGCTCCTGCTCGCTCGCTCGTGGTCTCGAAAACAAACGCTCTTTCGAGCGAGCAGGAGCTCTGAAAATTTTATCTTTCGCTCTTTCGAGCGAGCGGGAGTGAAAACAAACGCTCTTTCGAGCGAGCGCGAGCGCTGAAAATTTTATCTGTCGCTCTTTCGAGCGAGCGGGAGCTCTGAAAAATTTATCTGTCGCTCCCGCTCGCGAGTGCAAGTGAGCAAGAACGAGCATTTACGAACCCTGGGTAGAACGAAAGAACGTGTTTTATGCTTGGCTGCAAGCTGAGAGCGTGTCTATGTAAGAGCACGTAAACCAAACAAACCAGCAAAAGGTGGTGGTTTATTGGTTTTTGAGTGATGAGCGCAAAACAAAGCGTGAGCGAGCTGCAATTATGTATTTAGTAAAGAACAAATAATTGCAACACGTCCATACAAGTATATAAACGGGTTCAAGGGCACATATATACAAGTGAGCTAATCCAACTTTTGGAGCACCGTTACACCGAAATTAATTCTGCCGGTAACTTCAAGTGTACACGGAAGTATATATGTGTATATATACGTGCTGTGTATACATATATATATACAGTTTAATCAAGTATATTTAAAAATTTGCACTTAATAAATTGCTCGAAATTAACAACTTACCTTTAAAAAAGGGCGACGATGTCGTGGTTGATGCTTTGGAGCTCTATCCGGCTCGTACTGGACCAAATTTTAACCGCACAAGGTGGTCTTTATTTTTGTGATGTAAATCAAAGTCTTAAGTTGTTTTTGGCGCTATTTATTTACAATGGTTAGAATAAACCATCCCTTGATGTGTTGCGCACTGCGTGGTTCACGGCGAAAGAGTGAATGTCGAACATATCCGACCGGCAAGGCTGGAGTCAAGGAGATCGCAGTCAAGCTTTTAGCTTGCCTCTCTTGAGCAACCGAAGTCCGCGCTCTGAGAGGACACGGCTTCGGCAGATCAGGAGAGGCAGCCTGACGAGCGGTGTGTTTGGCATAAACAAAGGTCATTTATGTACAGAACAAAGAGTATAGGTCCAACTACTGAGCCTTGAGGCACACCGCTGTGAATTGGAAGAAAATTAGAACATTTACTATTTATTTGAACGCAGTTCTTTCTTTATGACAGATATGAATGCATCAGCCTACAAGCCGGCCCAGAGAAAAAGAATTGCTCTCTGAGTTTGATGCGCATAATAGTGAAGTCAATACAATTAAAAGCCTTACTGAAATCTAACAGCAATCTAAAAGCAACAGAGATAAGTTTCTAGCATCCATATTATGGCGTATTGCTTCCGTTACACTTAAGAGTGCTGTACTATGATTGTGTTTTACTATGATTTGCAAACCAAACTGGTTGGCGAAAATATTCACTCTGCCATCCCGATGCAGAAAATCCATAATTTGCTTTTTCAAAAGCACATAATTTTGACAGGCATGGTAAAATACTAATAAGTCTAAAATTTTTGGAATTGGGGTAATTCTCGCAATCTCTCACAGCAAAAGGAATTCAGATGACAGTGTACAGTGTTTATCACATGGATAATATGACTTCCAAAGGTAGAGAAAATGAGTTTGATGAATTTTAAATGAATACCGTCCAGACCAACTGAATTTGATGTCATGCCACGTAGAGACTCCGAAGCTTCATCAAACGATACACATCTAAAAAAAGGATTCTTTACTATCAGGGATATCATCTAGCAATGTCTGAGTTTATGCCGGGACATGGAGCGATGCAAAGAACCTGTTTAATTTGTCGGGTTCAATTTCAACCGGCTCCTTTTTTCCTTTAAGCCCACCAAAACTTCGCCCCTTTTTCTAAAATTCCTTAGTTGACTTCACTTCTCTAAAGTGAAACCTAGCTCTTCTGTTTAGCTGAATCACTCTATTTCTATGTCTGGCAAATATTTTCCAGTTTTCTGCAGACCTGTTTTCCAGGAATGCTTTGAACGCCAAATCGCGAAGAACAATCGCCCGGTCCAACTCCTGCGTTCGCCAAGGAGAGGCAACCGTGCGCGGGGAGAAGGTCCTTAATGGCACAAAAGTGTCAAATAAGTACTGAATAACTGAATTTAAGAGCTCCAACTTAGTGTTGACATCCCGTAAACAGTATAACTGGGACATGTCTATATGCAGACATGTTTCGAGCAAGTGGTCGGCATCTACATCCCTGAAACTGCGAAATTGGAAGACAGGAGCTGGACCCGGTGTTGGGAGGTCCGCTGACGCAAAGATACCTGTCCGCTTATAATGGTGTGTGTAATTTATTTGCGTGAAAGTAGGAATTTTACATTCTTTGGTTGTGGAAATCATTCTTAAAACCTTGGAGTGGATTCAGCAGAATCTTGTAAGGAAAGCGAGTAACTAGAATGCAGTCCGCGGAAAAGATTTGTTTTTTTGTGGAACAATCAATGACTGTTTATTCGTGATATTAATTTTAGTTCTAGGCACAAATTGAATTTTAATTTCGTACTGGCATCTCTGTTGGCGTCTGGAACAAGTAGGGTTTTCGCAATAGTATGGTTCAATGTTTGACGTTGGATGTCGGTGGAAAGTTAACCGATGGTGATGAAGCCTGCATGTCGAAACGGTGTGGGACGGCGGTGAAGGTTGAGTTGCGTTGTTCGAGCCTGTCAACAAACACCTGTTTAGAAATCTTAGCGGAGAAAGCAGGAGAGGAAAGGTTACTTGCAATGCTCACAGCGATGTCAGCAGCCACCAACTACGCTAACAATAGTCGGCGTTGAATCGCTCAAAAGGTGATGATAATGATGATTATTTTTTTACCAACGAATTTTTTTCCAACGCCTACACCATTCGTTTCTTTGTTTATATAGACCAGTTATTATTCTTTGGTGTAAAATACCACATGTGTCTGCAAAATTATATACCGTTATATGACTAATAACCATAATATCAAAAGTTTAATAATTTTCAAAAAAAATTTTCTCAAATTTTGCAAAACATTTTTTTCACCAAAAGGAACCATTCTGGCCCTTTCAGAAATTCAATTCTTTATTCATTCATTCATCTCTAATACATCAATATTACCAAACATAATATTTAGAATAAGAATTATAGTAAAATATATGTACATTTTCCATATACATATTTTTCATTGCAATTCAATTTGTAAGAGACGCAGATTTTTTTAAATTAAATAAAATTTTTACAAATCAAATTTTTGACAAAAATTTTTTTTAAAATTGACTTTTACTGCGACAATTTTCGCTAATATTTTTTCAATATTGAGTATTTTCAGTTGATTGAGACTTTTTGAAGTTAATTTGGTTTCTTAGCTAAATATATAAGCGTAGCGTTTTCATTCTTTTATTAGTTCTAAACTGGCAGTCCTGGCGGCGCAGTCGTCGAATTTGCAAAGACCAATTGCGGCCACAACTTTCAACAGGAATAAATAAAGAGAAGGGTTCAATTTTTAAAAAAAATTTATTTAATAAAGGACAGTGTTATCAATTCAACCAATACTATCAATTCTTTAATTTATTATGTACATACATATATTAAACCTAAATATTCTTGATTTTCATAGTTCATATATCATCTTATTTTGTGAATTAGGTGAGCAAAATTCAATTATCCCCATCAGTCAAAACTGGATCAATGTAAATATCTGAGTATAATAATAACTAGAAGGACCATCTTGTCTGTAATGAGAATATAAATAAAATAATCTTGTTAACGTGAAGTGATTTTAAAGTAAACTAAACAAGCAAGCAAAGAGTAGTGGAATAATGGAAGGATCACTGCGAGTACTTTTTAACCATAAATTACGACCCCACATAACATTAAATGAATTAGAAAACAGGGTCGTTGAAAAAAATATGAGATATATGAAAGGCGATTCGTCAATTTTTGTTACAACAGATAATGCCGGAATGTTTAGTAATTACTTATTATTTGACGTGGATAATGATTTTGGCGTACCAACTCGTGATATATTAATAAGGTGTTTTCATTTGCTAGAAGAAAATTACTTACTTCGAAACGTTAATCCTATCCCTAGCATAGTAAAAAGTTCATGTGCCAGTCATGAATTAAGATTATGCGATAATACAAATGTTATTTGGAAGTTAAATTCTACAGTGTGTAATAATAATCATATATCAAATGGTATAGACTACAAATATAGTACAGATCCCAGAAGCTTCGAGCAAAAGGTAAAGCAGAAACTTTTTCTAAATGATCTTTGTCGTTTGGTTGGTGAATGTTTATATGACAATGTAGCGAAACAAAAATCAGTGAAAGTAAGTACTTAGTCTACGTGAAGTAGGTAATTAAGTTAATTTTTACTTTCAGATGATTGATGCGACTCTGTCAAATGGAATCGAAAGCATTAGTTGTTATAAATTATGGACAACTTTCCATAAAAGGAATGATATCCAAATTTTAATAAAAAGTCTGAATCTACATTCAGATGAAATAAGGCAATCTGAGATACCTATTTCAAAAATAAGTAAAAGAATATTACCCATTGAATACCACAGTTTAAAAAAAAGCTCAGCAAATAGTTTTAATACTAAAAATGAACTAGAACTGATCGACAATGAAGACAAGTCTTTAAAATCGAATACTTTATTAAAGAAAATACCCGAATTTCATCCAGATTTAAATCCATTATCTTCAGCATATAGGAAAAATGATGACGAACGTCAATTGCCTCTAGTGGGCATAGACTATAAATGCCGTAGATCGAAAGTTCATGAGATCCAATTTTCTAGAAATTACAAAGACTTTAAAGCGAAAATTATAGGAAATAACTCAAAATATACATTCGCTCAAAAATCATTGAAACAATCAAAAAAAATAATTTCGAATATGTCGGATAAAAGAAGTCGGGAGGTAGATGAAATCCAACGGTATCAGCGATTAATACAGGCAGATAAAGAATTAATTTTAAGCAAGAGCAAATATTCGAAAAGGTCAGTTTGGGCAGAACATCTCAAGGAACCCATCAAAAATAGGTGCTGCAAAACCCCATCTAGTTTCAAAAATTTGTCATCAAGTAAATATTATAATATTATATTAAATTGGTATGTATATAATTTAATTATTTTGTTTTAGGTGTGTGCAATTTGGGAATTACCCCAGAGGTAGATATAATAACAATTGAAAAGTATATTAAAACTACAGACGATTACCAAGGAAAAGTAAGAACTTAAACCTATAAAACTTACACTATTTATACCAAAGACTACAAGACTGGAAACTCCTCTTATTTCGTGAGCGAGCTCAAAAAAATGCCCGTCCGCGTGTTCACATACAGTGTATGTGAATTTTTTAGTGAAATTGTCTACTTGTTACAAGCTAAAACAGGCTATCACAAAGCATGATAACTGAAAAGGTAAACCGTTTTGCTTTATTACCACACCGTCACAAAATGATGGGGTGAGTTAGTGGCAGGGATACAAATGACACAACTTTAGTACTTATTATTTGTTTGGTTTTTAAGTAAACATTAATAAAAAAACTACTTTGTATTTATGAGTTCTCGAGGTTTTGACGATTTCTAAGCTGTTTAGAAATATTAAAAAGTAATGTAAACTTATTTGTTTTTGTAATTTTTCATTTCGATTTTAATTATATTAAAATGTGTTAACACAAATAAATTTACAATTTATTTATTTAAATTAAAATTAGATAAACATAAACAAATTCTCAATTCATGCATTTAGAATTAAATTCATATAAATAAAGGGTTTTCCAATAAGAGGTGTAATTTTGAATAGCCCGCTATTTCGGTAGCTGTCACTTTTGAAGCTGTTATTTTTGACATTTGACAAGTAGAATTACAAGTACGCCATTACTAAAAATGGAACGATACACGCTGCAACAACGCATAGAAATTATTAAAATTCACTACAAAAATGGTGAAAATTTTGCAGTCGCAGTTCGCAAAACTAAAGCATTTTTGGGTCGTCGTGAAGCACCTTGTCGGATCGCAATACAGAAATTGGTGGAAAAATTCGAGCTGTTGGGACAAGTTAGTGATGTGAAGAATAAAACCCGTGCACGTCGCTCAAGAACAACTGAGAATATTGCTGCTGTAGCCCAAAGTGTTGAGGATAACCCAGGTTTGTCCATTACTCCTCGTTCGTTGGAATTGGGCATTCCACAAACGTCATTACACCGTATTTGATCTGGTTATGATCTGGACAACGTTTACTTTCAACAAGACGGCGCTACGTGCCACACAAGCAACGAAACCATTGATCTTTTACGGGAAAAGTTTGCTGACCGTGTTATCTCTCGAAGAGGTGATCACAATTGGCCACCGAGATCTTGAGATTTAACACCTTGCGACTTCTTCCTTTGGGGCCACGTGAAAAATAAGGTCTACGCCAACAGCCCAGCGTCGATTCAAGGCCTCAAAGATGGAATTCGTGAGGCTATCGAGGACATAGGGCAGCCACTTTGCGATTTGGTTATGGAAAATTTCCTGAAAAGGATATAGTCCTGTAAGCGTGGTCATTATTAACGGCATACCTTCCTCTTTATTACGAAATAAACATGCGATAATTTATCTCAAAAAACCTCTTATTGGAAAACCCTTTAAAAGACCAAAAGAACTAAAATCATAATTAAGTAAATATCAAACTAAATCACAGATTAATACTCAACAAAACATGTTGAATATGTTGGCATCTCTTTCGGCTAAAAATACGCGTGGTAGGTTAAAAATAGCTGACTAAATTTGTGAAATGAGCAATTTTTATGTATAATTTTATGTAATTTTTAACTTTTTTTACTTGCAAAATATTCAATATTGTGCAACTATATGACTTAAAAAAGGTTACATATACATTTCGAGAAGCATTCATTGGTTTTTAAACTGGCTACCTGGTATTTTTTACGTACTTAAAAAATCATATTTCTGGCTTATTGCTATGAAGAAGAACAAGAGTTATATAATATATCTCAAAATATTTTTCTGAATTTTGTAAACAAACTCCCGAGTTGTCAGAATTGCATACGTTTTGTTTTTGTAATCTACCACACCGACGCCTGATTTCATCAACACATTGAAGGCAAGAAAAGAGTTTCCAGTCTTGTAGTCTTATTGCTATGAAGAAGAACAAGAGTTATATAATATATCTCAAAATATTTTTCTGAATTTTGTAAACAAACTCCCGAGTTGTCAGAATTGCATACGTTTTGTTTTTGTAATCTACCACACCGACGCCTGATTTCATCAACACATTGAAGGCAAGAAAAGAGTTTCCAGTCTTGTAGTCTTTGATTTATACACTATGATATATGGATATCTGAATGAAATTCGTGACACATATTTTTTGTTGAAGTTACACAACATGCACACACACATATGCATATTGTTGTCCATTGAAGCAAGGAATGACCACAAAATATAATTCTGAAAGTCTACTTATAGTATCGATATTAGCTCCTTCACAAATGGTGTGTAATCCGCATTCTTTTACATCATAATAACGTAAAGGGGCATAAGTGCTAATCGATAGAGTAATAAACTATATTATATATTGTATTTATCTGGCAAAAAGTAATTTCGTCGAACATTTTCTAAGTTTATCCTTATTTAAGTGTAAGAACATTGAATATCTGTATATTTAGTATAAAAATTATATGTTCTGCCAAGAATAGCCGTGATCGGTCACTGCATTAGGCCGTGGTTACGCTACCGAGTTTTGCTCAGCAAGTAGGACGTTTTTTTGTTGTTTTGTGTGTGGAAGAGAGAATGGGTTATTTTTCCGTTCTCAACACCACTCTCTCACACCGAGCACGAAAACTCGGTCTAGCATACACCGAGCACACTGGTGTTGCTTAGTCTCCATAATCACAAAAGTATTGAAGAATGAAGTGGAGTGGAAAAATGGAATGGACTGATAAATTTAACAATTATATTCCTCTGATTATAGTTCCAAAATATTACGCCTTTATGTATGTTAAACACATATCAATTAATGTAAACATTTGGTCTTCCATCGCTTCGAAAACTACGTCTCAAATAATACGCAAGCGTGGGTCAAGCACAAGCGTAACTACTCTTTTTGCGCGGACTCCGATTACAAAAATGAGAGTAAAATTCCGTAACCACAGCCTTACGAAAGCAAATTTAATATCATAATCGTTTGGCTGATACATACTCATATGCATTATGCATTTCTATATGCATACACTTATGTATACTCTTTATCATACCAATTAAAGCAATTCTTGGGTCCGCTACTTTAAGAGCGTTAACTCCGATTTTCGGTCGTAATTCTCGCCCTAATAGACAGGCAGTAACAAGTAGTGAATAAGTTTGAGTCTACATATTCGTTGTGTGATGTTGCCGTGCCAGTGAGACTACGGGTTGGTCGAAGTGTCGAAAATATCGCAGCCGTTGAAACATCCGTAGCAAATGATCCAAATCAGTCAATTCCAAGGCGTTCTCAAGAGTTGGGCATCGCCAAGACCACTTTATGGGGAATTTTGCGTAAGGATCTTCCTTTACACCCATACAAGATCAGGCTCACCCAAGAATTGAAGCCGATGGACCAGATGCGCCAAGATGATCAATTTCATCGCAAAATCATCTTCAGTGACGAAGCTCATTTCTGGCTCAATGGGTTTGTCAATAAACAAAATATGCGGTATTGGGCGGGTGAAAATCCATATGTGCTTAATGAAAACCACTTCATCCACAAAAGATAACTATTTGGTGCGGTTTGCATGCGCAGGCGTCATAGGGCCATATTTTTTCGTCGACGATAGTGGTCGCCACGTTACTGTGAATGGTGATCGTTATCGCGCCATGATTATCATTATTTTTGGCCTGAATTGGAATATAAGGACTTGGAGAGCATGTGGTTTCCACAGGACGGCGCCACACAGCAAACGTTACAATCGATTTATTGAAGAACAAGTTTGATGAGCGTGTTATCTCAAGAAATGGACCAGTCGATTGGCCGCCTCGTTCGTGCGATTTAACGCCTCTCGATTTTTTTTCTTTGGGGCTCCGTCAAGTAATTGGTCTATGCTAATAAGCCGACGACGTTGGAAGAGCTCAAAGCCAACATTGAACGCGAAATAGCAGCCGTTTCGATCGAAATTCGTGGCCGAGTCATAGAAAATTGGGTCCAACGAATCGACCGCTGCAAACGTGCCCGCGGTGGCCATATGAGCGAAGTCGAGTTCCATTCATAAATGTTTTGAATGTACTTCAACCCGATATTTTTCAACCCGAGTTTTTGAAATATGTCAAATGGTTTTCATTTTATTTTGAAAAAAGTTGTCAAGTCCTTATTGGAAATAAGGCCTCCAAAGACACTGCTGGTCAATAATGAAATTGATATGGCAAAGGAATTGATTGATTGGCTTTAGAGCTGAGTGACGTAGTGATTAGTTCCAGTTCCAACCAGTTACAGCTCTGTCACAGGTACAAAAACCTGTGACTCATGACATAAACTAACAGTATTTTTTAGATAAGAGGACAGGACGCATATTCCATGTTATATGTAATATGTTCACACTAGTCCTGAAAATGAGCTTATTTTTAAAATGGAAAATATTGCTGTCCACATTAAAAAACTTCGTTTTCGTTGACAGCTGAAATAAGGCTGTAAATAAACTTCAGTTTCAAAGAGTCTGTTGTATTAAGAGATACATATTAAAATGTTTTAATTTATATTATATCGTTTTATATTAAATGCAAAATGTTTTAATAACAATATTATATTATATTATTATATACATTATACATACATATATATATTATTATATTATTATAATAATAATAATTTATAATAACGAATTAATTCTAATTGCCTTTTTATTGTTATTAATTAAGCTTATTATATTATATTAAATATAATTATAATTATATATTAAGCTTATTGTCGCTTAGACTGCTTCGACAATCTGTCAGTATCTGGCCAGCTATAGAGAATAATCTCTCGCATGGGACTGACGTTGCCAAAGCACCAGGCTTTTACTGTGCCACAATCGACAATGCCGGAAATTTATATCTATTATTCCGCCACCATTCTAATGGATTTGATGTACGCGGAACTATTACCTCTTCGAAATATCGCTTAATCACCAAAATTAGTTTTGAGTTACTGGTCCCATGAGGCTTGAAACTCGAAACGATGCAGTCAAAAGAATTCCATAAAGACAGATCGTTGGATGTTGAAGATGCCACTGGTTGACTTATTTCACGTTGCGCTGGAGAACTTCTTTCCATTAACTCTGCTATTGCATTTATGTAAATTTTTTTTGCATGTTCCGCAGCTAGTGGTTCAGAAAAAGCGATCTTTTTAAATCTTGGATCCAAAAAGTCGCAAACTGTAGGGATTGCCTCCTCTCAATATTTCGAAACCGTTCATTTAAATTTTCGCAAAACTTTTCCAGCATAAGTTTAATGCAGAAGGTTTTATTTAATAAACATGTATTAATCCATTTGTTATTGGAATCACTAAGGATGCTGTGCAGTAATTCTCCGAACTGACTGTGACTGTAGCATCCTCAAATGGTTTTGTAAAAAACCATACATAAATTATTAAAAACTTGCCAGTCTGCTGTCGTAAGGCTTGGAAGTTCGTTTTCAATTAAAGCCATAGTGCTGTTGATAGCGTCTTGAAGCATGAAAAATCTCTGTAACATATGTAATGTAGAATTCCACCTTGTTTCTACATCTTGCAGAAGATTTAAAATGTGATAAAATTTTATTTACTTTTTCCACGACTAACATTACTTCACTCTGCCTTAAACCATCCTTCACTGTAAGATTTATAATGTGCGCCAAGCAGCCAAAGTGTTTCCACTTTAAATTATTGATAATGGTCCTTTTTACATTTGCTGCGTTATCAGACACAGTTAGCAGGATTTTGTCCTCAATACCCCAGTCATTAACTACCCGCTTTAATTCGGTTGCTAAGAAGATGGAGAATGAGAATGGCTTGCTGGGCAACATTCTAATAAAATAGAATGTAAATTAAGATCAGCGCCTAAGAAATATGCAGTAACTGCTATAAAACTTGTTGTTTCTCGATGTCCAGCAATCTGTTGTAACGCAAAATGTCAGTCCTTGTGAAAGAACTTTTTTGTTTTTACTCGACATTCCTCATAGAGCGCCGGTATTCGAGTTTCTGGCAATGTATGCCTGCTGGGTAGATCGTACAAAGGATTCAGCGCGTGCACTAGCGCCTTAAAACCAATATCTTCTACAATCCGAAATGGATGATAATAGCAATAAAAAAGTTTTAAAATTTCCCTGTCTATCTTCTCTATAGATTTCTTAGAAAGCTTTTGTAATCCGAGCAATAATGGAATGTTTTGCTGGACATGTGTGTTTGTATTCTGTAAAACATCAAATAAATACTTTTTTAATTAAAATAACATAATGTACTAGAGTTGGGTAGTTCGTGAATGAACTAGTTCAATTGAACGAATCATTTGCGTGAACGCAAAGTAAAGTACTGAACTAAATGAGCGAACGAACTACTGAACTAAATGACCGAGTGAACTATATGAACGAACTAGTTCACGACAGCTGATTAAACTAGAAAGATCGCTCTCTGTAGTGAATTATAATGCCCAACACTATAATGTACATTCCATGCAGTATTGAGATTTCTGCTCTAATTTTAAACACAAAATCACTAACTAGGCGCAGAATTATTTAACGGGAATTATTTAATTAGAATTAAATAATACAGTTTGTAGTTAAAGGATTTATTACTTACGCATTCCAATTCCATTGAGGACTCAAGCAAATCAGTTTTAAGATTAGGTAAGAGAAGATGCAGATTGCTGCTGACGAGGATTCTGGAAATCAAATTAAGTTGAATCCAAGTTTCCTTCCTTCCTACTCCTTACTCTACTCACATTATTTATTTTAATGTCCTAGGCAAAGCTACTGTTGGGTGACTCCTCTGCATGTTTCGTTAAATTTTATATGCTCGTTCTATCCGAACACATAGCTTTGCAAATATTGCATTTAGCAAAATTTTCATTTTCCGGCTTGAAAAATTCCCAAATTTCACTGCGCTTTTTTACTTTTAATAAACTCTCTATTTGAAGACTCGAAATATATGCACAACCGAAATAACGAACGCTTTAATTTGAACATTGTTCAATTCAACGAATCAATACCCAGAAACGAGTAATATAAAGTATTCGTTAGGACAGACTTGTCAACCAACGAATTTTCAGCAGAGCAAAAGAGTTAAGGAAATATATATTAAGTATGTGGAAATATAGATTAATTTATATAAACTTTTATAACTGACTTTTTTTATATAAACTTTTTTACTGCTCAGGCATAACTGAATACAATATTGATATTGTATATATATCAATATATCCGTTTTCATGTTTACATTATTACATTAATACTGTTACTCTACTAAAAATTAAATGAGCTTTTAGTTTAATATTTATGCTTATGGCCAAGCCAATTTCCACGTGACAGTCTTCATTTCTTGTTTTTATAATTTAAAAAAATAGACACAATTTTTTAAGAAGCTTTCTGACAAGTTACATGAACTAATATTTAATAAAGGCCTGTATATAAAATTTTTACAATTAAATAATTAACCTAACCTAACCCTATATTAAATTTTTACGTTTTGCTCCAAGAATTGACAGAATCTAATATCACAAAACAGTTAAAAAAGAACTGTGACTGAAATATCTGCTCCAGAGGCAAACTGTGACGGCGTGTCACAGTTTAGAAACAATCGTCGTCGCAACAGTGACTCGTGACTTTTATGTATCTGTGACAAAGTCACAGTTTGCGAAATATCGCTCAGCGCTAATTGACTTGATGAATATTGCTGTTTTTTATTATTACTATAATATTACTATTTTATTGCTGCAAAAATAAAAAATGAGACTCCTGAAGTTGCAACTAGCGATCTTTCGAGCACTATGTAGAGAAGCTAATAAAGTGCTTAAAAATTTAAGATTAACAAACTAGGAAATGAAAGTGTTGCCAACTGTGCTGCCAATGAGACATTTGAAGATTTTTTGCAAAACCTAATTGAAGAAATCAAACGTTGTTCATACGGCAACAATCACGAAGGATTCATTGTGGATCAATTGTTCTAGGATTACAGTCAGCCTCTACCAGACAAAAATTGTGTATCGAAAAGAACTTAATTTTTTAAATAACAAAAAAGCAGAAAGAGCTGGCCATCAAATCTTTGAACTAACTAATGATATGGACAAAGTTGGTATAAATGCGGTAAAACTAACTGAGTCAAAATTCAGATGTCGCACAGATGATTCACACGCATTTGCTAATAACGAAAGCAATGAAAATACCGAAAGTGATGAAGATAATTTTACATTCACTTCGGTTTTGTACTGTACTTTCCGGACTGTAACGAGTCATTGCTTTCCGGACATTGCGAGTAAAAGCGCTAAGAGTAACTTCGGAAACTAAGTAGCTATTAGCCTACAACGAGCAGCTAATTAAAGTAATAGCCGAGACAACATTAAATAGCAATCTAAATAGTTGAAAATAGTAGTGAAAACTTGGAGCCAATTTTAGGGCAAAAATGGTGTGAAAAATTCGGTTTTGTAAAGTGTGTTCATTTAATCAAAAGGAAGACACAAGAAAAAGGTGATAATGAACTCGGATGCTGTAGGAATTTTGTATACGACATCGATTTCATAGACAATCCTACTTTTAAAATTCTTCTTGCTAGACGAATTCCACATGAGCTGCAGGCGAAGACAAAACAAGAGCCAGATAATATGCTTAAGGCCTGATTAGTCGTACTTAGCACTTAGCACTTATAAGTTTCGAAGAACTTGGTTGTATACGGGTTGAAGGGGGTACCGGCACTTCTAGTGTGGCCACTAGTTGACCTAATGTTCGAAATTGGGTATTTTTTTGGTTTTGTGGGATTTTACTAAATTGCAATTGCCTTCGGTTTGCAATCAGCAGCAAAATTTTAGTGTTTATATTCACATTATTTATATAATGGTATTTTGTTATAATAGAGATGATTTCGTATAAATTAATTGTTTAAAGAATATTATATTGAAATCCCATTCAACTATAAATTCGGCAAGCAAAGACGACATCTTCGAAAATAGCGTCAAGTTCGATCTGGCGACGCGTTTTTGCTGTCACTTGGTTCGAACTTAGCAAAATATTAAAATCGATTTGATATTCCCCTGCTAAGTAAGTACGACTGATCGGATACACATGTTTCCATAAGCTTGACGTGGATTTTGACAGCACGTCAAGTTCTTCGAAGTGCTTATAAGTACGACTAATCAGGCCTTTAGAATGAAGGTAATTCATTCATTCAATAAGCGAACCAACGCCAGCAATGAGACTCATGATTATAATTGATCCCCATTATTGTAATAAAGGAAACAAAATACGAATTTGTATGGACACAACAGAGTTAAATAAGAATATTAAGCGCCATCATTTTCCTATGAAAACTGTGGAGGAAACAGCAGCAAAACTGACGGGCAGTAAGCTGTTCACAAAGGTAAACTATCAGAAAGGTTTCTGGCAGATAAAAGTGTCGGATAGAACATAAAATGCATGGGACAGATATAAACACCTGAGGCTTCCATTTGGAATTTCATCGTCGCTAGAAATTTTCAGCGAAGTAATGATTCGAAGTCTCGCCGGTACACAGTGTTTCGTCTAGAACAAGCTAGGCGTACAAAATTTGTTTTCAGCTTTTTAGAAATGAGTAATTAGATAAGTTAAAAAATACCTTCAAACCTCCAAATTTATGTTTAACATTTCGAAGAATTTATCTAACACGCTCAAAACTGTGTAGTATTTATATACGTTATTTTGTAGAAAATTTATGGATTTTAAAATATGGTTATATATGTGGCCATATGTGCAATCAATTTTTTTATAGATCCATCCAAAAGTCATGTGTAGCCGTACTGAGTAGACGTCTTTCTGCGAGTGCTAAACTTTAGTTGTCTGTGTTGTCAAAATTAAGTGCCGTTAAGCTGTCTTTGAGGCAAAATACTCTCTATTCTGTTTAAATAAAATAATTTATTGAAAATAGTCGGTCTCTGGACATAATAACTTGTGTAATAATTGTGTAATTAAATTATATGACAAAAATGTACGGCAATAAACAACAAAAGCAATCTGCTGCTAGTGCAGAAAATACAAATTTCCAAAAGCGATCGCTTCGTAACAAGTAAATATACTTGTCCTATACCTTGACGAGTCCCTCCAGTCCGTTAAGTTCGTCGATTTGCTCAGCTCGGTCTGGCTCGGCTGCCACGCTTGTAGGAAATTTAGCTGAGCTGAGAGACAGTATTGTCAATCAGATCCGCGAAGAAATTGCAAACTCTGAAGAGCGAATTCTGCTGATGTGCAAGGCGTCGTTTTACGTGTCAACCATAATGAGAATGATTCAGTATCCACTGACATTTTGATGACTGGTGTTCCCTCTAATCACAGCGAGAATTTGAAAGCTGTTTTCGATTGTGTATGCAACACAATTGTCATTGAAAAGGATTTTCTTCGTATTCGCGATGTCTTTCGCATTACGAATAATAAATACAATAATAAAAATGATAATAAATCTAGTGATGGACCAATTGTTGTGAAGTTTCAATCAAATTATTACCGCTCGAATTTCATGCGTATGCTCTCATCTTTTTGTCGCAGAAAACAACGTACACTTACTCTAGATGATTTAGGTATTGATATTGATGTTGGCAATAGTAAAATATTTATGCATGAAAGCCTAGGCAAATCTAGACTTGCTGTTTTAAAACAGCCTTTGTTATTGACGCGTAACAAGAAGTTGCAGTCAGCGTATTCTCGTGGCGGTAGAATTTATATCAAGCTTATCTCTGGAACTGCACCGGTAGCTATTAAGAACTTAGAAGAACTTGAAAATTATTGTTAGCCCCAGATAATTAGAGCAAAAGTTATTTGTAACTATTTTATAAGAACACGTTATGTAATGCTTTGTGAATACTCTGTGACTTCTCTTTATTATTTTCTTACACTCTCTTATCTAGCCTCATTCTGTCTCTATTTACTGTCAGTCAGTAAAGTGATATATAAGAAAGTTAAACATTTAACTTATATTACTCTCTTCTTATCCTCTCTATATGGTCTCCATATTTTGGCCTATGCTGTTACTGATGAATATTAACACCTTACAGCCCTGCATTTCTGATGGGAATCACCGCCTACTCATTGACATATTCTGCAAGCAACACAATGGCTTTAATATTGTTCATTTTAAAGCAAGAAGCTGGAATCATGGTAAGATGGATTATGTGAGGGACGTGTTCTTGAACTCTGCTGTTGACGCCATATGCGTAACTGAGACATGGTTGCATGCAGATTTATCAGATACCAGTGTAGTAATACCAAACTATAAGTTACATCGAAGGTTAAATAGAAAGGGCGGGGAAGTTGCTCTATATGTTAATTCATGCTAAAATTCTGAGGTAGTTAATTCATCCGGTGATAATGCTGAACTTGAATTCCATTCGGTTAAGTTGTCTGATTCCATGACTAAAATACTTTTGACTTGTGCCTACAATCCTCATAAATACTGCGACCATGAAGCTCTTTTTGACTATCTTTCAACTACCGCATTTGTGTACGATTTTACATTGTATGTAGTGACTTCAACATTAATATACTGACTAATGACTGTATCTCCAAAAACTTTATAGACGCTGCATATGCGTCTGGGTTTGCTTTTTTTAACGACTCTACTCCTCCCAGATTCAGTAAGAATGCTTCTCCTAGTCTGTTGGATTATCCCTGATCATGATAAGTTGCTACTGTTCAACCAAATTGAGTTTGTGTCTGACCATGACCTATTATTTTCTTCTTTTGACTTTAAACTAAATGTATGTTCTATATCTGAAAGTTTCAATTTTCGTAATTTTAAATTACTTGACGTTGATTCCTTGTATTGTGCAGCCTTAAATATAGATTTGTCAATCATGTGGAGGGCGCTACATGTACAGATGACACATTAGAATATTTCAATAATACTGTTATATCGTGTGGCCGAAATTGCCCTCGAAATTGATACAATATCATTTAAAATTGGCAGTGTTCGGTTTAGGCATTCCCAATTTCATTTGACGTTTCGTTTGTTTACTGCGTGAGAGTTTTGTTAACATTAGAAAACAATGGAAATTGTCCAAGTTTTACAAATAATTAGCATATATATGGATTCTAATATGGCTGTTGCGCCTTGCCCCTCGTAGCTGGTCAATTTTGTTTAACCAGTTTTCTATTAGCAACTCGACAGCCATTTCACCCCACAAATTTCGCTTTTTATAGCTTCTTTTCATTTTTCGAAAAATTCTTCAATGCCACAATTGTACTAGTCAAATGTACTCAGTGCTGCCAGTTCAATACCAATTTATAACACATTCTATTACAAAATCAGGGTTGATTTCCTATTTCTAGTCAATTTTGCTTCCAATTTCGTTGAAATTGAGATAAATTTATTCACCACCTCAATTTCGTTTGAAGTCCTTTTGTATGGCGAAATTGTGGACTTCATTCTCAATTTCAGCTGAAATTGTGGTAAGCAGCGAAATTGCCTAATTTGGGTCTAGTGCGAACATAGTATAAATTATTTATTTGATTGTTATGTTCCACTCCGTACTGTAAATATAATTAATAAGTCCTGCCCATGGTATATTCCTAGAGTTAGAAGACATGTACAAGTCAGAAACCGATTACGTAGTAAATGGAAAAATAAGCCAACTAGCTATAATTGGGAAAATTTTAGAATATCAAGAAACTTTACTTCGCTGGCTATCAGAAAATCGAAGGAACAGTATTTTAAATCTAAACTTAATCCAACACTACCCTCCAAGCAGCTGTGAAAGCCACTAAAAAGCATAGGAGTTGGGTCCAAAAATCGTGCACCGTGTAACTTATCTCCTGATGAGCTGAATGATTATTTCCTTTCCAATTCTTCCTGTGTGAATAGGGGCTCAGTTGGGTTCACTTTTCCAGGTGTACATGAGGCAGATATTGCAAGCAAAATTAATCAAATAAAATCCAATGCAACTGGTGCAGATGGAATTTCTTTAAAATTTATAAAAATATTATTACCATATGTTTTATCCCCACTAACTGCTATTATAAATTAAATTTTTAGATCTTATTGTTTTCCTTCACTATGGAAATCTGGTATTGTTATACCAATTGCCAAGAAACCGACTCCAAAGTTTGTAGCTGATTATCGCGCAATTAGTATTCTACCCGTGCTTTCCAAGGTATGTGAGTTGATCATGGCTGAAAAAATCAACGAATATGTTAAAGACAATAATCTTCTGCATCCATTGCAATAAGGGTTTCGACGTTATCATAGCTGTTGTACGGCTATGCTCAAAGTAGTAGATGACATTAGAATTAAATATGATAATAAGTATATTACCCTTCTATGTCTCTTGGATTATACTAAAGCTTTTAATAGTGTGGGCCATACATTGCTTTGTGCCCAGTTGGGGTCTTTGTTTCACTTCTCTAGTAATGCAGTGCAATTAATTAAATCTTATCTATCAAATAGATCTCAAAGAGTTAAGGTACTAAATGTATACTCTGAGGCGAAATATAACCGAGTTGGTGTGCCTCAAGGCTCTGTACTAGGACCATTATTATTTTCGCTTTTTCTAAACGATATCTTCACTAACGTGAGATATATGTCCATGCATGCTTATGCGGATGACCTGCAGTTGTATTTATCAGATAATATTGGACGCCTTAGGCCCAGTTTTTCAGTGCTCGTTTAAACGGCATTTAAACGACGTTTAGTTAAACGTCAAACAAAAGTTAACTGAGATTTGGGTTTTACAGTGCGAGTTTAACTTATCTATGTTAAACGTATCTTATCTATATTTCATAGCGAATTTATCTAAATGCAACGAGTATTTAGCATATACTCGTTACTATAAGTTGATGTTTCAACCTATTTTGGCAGCATCTGTCAATATTTTCATTTTTACAAAAGGAAAATCTGTTCTGGTGCAAATAAACAAAATTATTAGCATAGTTTTGAACAAAGGTAAATGTCTGTACTCGAAGAAACAGCTGTTTCTTTATCTATTAAAAAGATAAATTAACCGGAGTTTAACTGGATGTTAACTCACCAATATTGGCCGGTTAACCTACGTTTAAACGAGCACTGAAAAACACAATGTGTCGTTCAAACGAAGGTTATCTGAGAAACAACGATAACTGAGCACTGAAAAACTGGCCCTTAGTGTTTTGTGTCGCATTATTAATGAGGACTTGCGAAACATTGCTAGGTGGTCTCAATAATTATATACTTAAGTTTGTGCCCAAAATCATTAGCCTTTATGTATGCCTTAATAATACGTTGACCTGCAGTGATCACATAAATGCAACTATTAGTAAAGCTTATTCGGTGCTGTGTAATTTAAGATACTCTGCTGAGTTTATACCGGCTGCAGTCCGTAGAAGGTTAATTCTACAGTTGGTTCTACCTTTACTGACTTATACTGTGGTAATATGCTGCCAATTTGACTCAATCTCGTTTCACAAGTTAGAAGTACTAATTAATAATTTGACTAGGTTTGTATTTGGCTTACGTAGGTACGATCACTTATCTGATCGCAAAAATTCACTGCTACTTTTTCAGCTTTCATCAATTATCAAAACTGCTTGTTTATGCATAATCTCAGGGGTCGTTTTAGGAGACTGTTGGAGGAATACTTCTCTTTTACATCTAATATTGTTTAAACTTATTTATTTTACCTCATTCGTACCTCATCTTAAGTATTAGCTAGTAATTAATTAATTCCATTTAATGATTGTTTTATACATATACACTAAAAAAGAATCAATCTTATTGTGCCTCCATTTGTGAGGGCGGCTAATTGGAAATTGCTGGCATAATTTTTTTGTAGTCGAAATCACCCGGTGGTTGCACGTCATCGGGCCTGCTGCCGAAGTGCTGTCTATCTCTGCAACCGTGGCGAAGCTGGAGGTAGGAGAGATTCGGCAATTCGCGTAATCGAAGGCGCTAGAAGGGTTTTTTATATGAAGTTTGTGTTCCTCTTATTGTTGGGTCTCTTTTGACTGAGAGTTAGCCGCGGTCGAATGTGAAAAACATAAAAGCAAGATTAAAATCGAGTTGAATATCTTAAAATTATTTGAAGTACAATCGAACATTAATTTGTGTGTGTCCATAATGGAATTAATACTTTGACATGATTGTGTTGTGTGTTTCTCAAAACTGGTAATCCAAATTTGTGCGTTACTGTGTTATAAATGCTTGCTTTTAACTTGCTGACGTGAATGTAGTTAGAGCTAAATATTTTGCAAAATACAACAGAGTTTGAAAGCATTTGTTCTGTTATCGAAAGTTATAAACAAACATCTTTAGTGAAGAAAATAATGTATAAAAACGCTTGGTTAATTGAACTTCACAAATTAAAATTCACACACACAGATGCACCCACATAGCATTTTGCCGTATTTACCTTGTATGTGACGTTTTGTTGATGCGCTCAATAGCAAAAACAATTTAAAATTAATTAAAACATATTTAATTTCTGTTTACCACTAAGAATGGTATTGGTCTTGTTTATGGACAACAAAAACATTCAATAACGAATTCACAAGCAAACGTAGAAACGTGTCATTTTTCTACAATTTGTTGAAATTCGAACTTGACTGAGTACTGCAAACTAGCTGAAGCGGTCCGGGATCGTCACGGCGCAAATACTTTGCTATAATCAGTTCTAATGACTGCACCGACACCGAATTTAAAGATCGAATCGAGGTGAAACTGGGATCTTAGGATTTCAACCAGAAGACGGAAAGCTACGAGTGACCAGAGTTTCTAAAACAAAACAAAAAGGCATCCCTTATTGAACAGGAACAGCACACAATCCGTTTTCTAAAACTTAATTTTACTCTCAAGTACCTATCATTAATAATTTTCTAAACGAAATTTCCTTTAACCAAAGATAACTTCAATTTTAGTTAAAGGTACACAAAAATCTTGATTACAAATTAAATTTATTTTATACAAATGGAAAATGAATTGACTTAATTTTACTCTCAACTACATTCATTAATAATTTGCTAAACAAAATCCTTTAACCAAAGATGACTTCAATTTAGTTAAAGGTACACAAAAATCTTGATTACAAGTTAAATTAATTTTATACTAATTGAAAATGAATTGGTTTCAATTCGGGCTTATTTAAAATTTGTACTAAATAACAAAACAACGATAGATAGTTAATCCAATTTAAGGGTTAATAAATGCCTGATATTTTTTTTCTTACATTGATTATATCATGGATATAATCTTTTGAATAAGTATATTAGTATTAGTTTTAGCATTCCTTTTGGCTACCTTTCATTCACAGATTCCCTTCTTAAGGTGGCGCCATCATCAGGTATGCGGGATCCGGTGAGTTTGGCTTGCTTGATTTATGTAGTTTGAAAAAAAATGTTTTCGGTTTTCTTCATAATAATTGAAGTTCTATGAAATAAGTTAATGTAATGAAATTTCTTCATGTGAATTGGTACTGATCCAAAAATCTAGTACAGTACTTTTGTTATTTTTGTACTTAAACATAGAATATAATAAATGTCTTATACCCAAATTTACAGATTAAAATGATTTTGGTTGGTTGAATTGGTATAAGCGGTTCCAATCCGCTACAGGTAAGCAATAATGTTTAGGGCTGGTGTGCCCAAGATCGTAGCACCAGCATGTTAGGGTGGGTAGAGAAAAGGGGAGGAAAATATCACCCACTCCTCCCCCTTCACCCTCTCCGTCATCTTCGTGGCAACCATTCCATCCCAGTCCGTCCGATGTTTCTTTGTCCTCTGCCTTTATCCAGGGTTCCGTTGGCTTTTTTTGTAAGTCTCGGTAGTAGTTTTTTTTTTGTAACAGGGTGTCCAAGATGCGGTTTGGGTTTATGACCCCCCCAGTTTCCCTGAGCACAGCCAGACCGAACATCCCCAGCAGCATCGACTTCCTATTCACCTGTTCGTTACACATTTTCTATTAATAAATTGAAAATTGAAATTGAAATTACAATACTATGTTCGCAATAGACCAAAATTAGGCAATTTCGCTGTTTACCACAATTTCGGCTGAAATTGAGAATGAAGTCCACAATTTCGCCATACAAAAGGACGTCAAACGAAATTGAGGTGGTGAATAAATTTATCTCAATTTCAACGAAATTGGAAGCGAAATTGACTAGAAATAGGAAATCAACCCTGATTTTGTAATAGAATGTGTTATAAATTGGTATTGAACTGGCAGCACTGAGTACATTTGACTAGTACAATTGTGGCATTGAAGAATTTTTCGAAAAATGAAAAGAAGCTATAAAAAGCGAAATTTGTGGGGTGAAATGGCTGTCGAGTTGCTAATAGAAAACTGGTCAAACAAAATTGACCATCTGCGAGGGGCAAGGCGCACCAGCCATATTAGAATCCATAAATATGTTAATTATTTGTAAAACTTGGACAATTTCCATTGTTTTCTAATGTTAACAAAACTCTCGCGCAGTAAACAAACGAAACGTCAAATGAAATTGGGAATGCCTAAACCGAACACTGCCAATTTTAAATGAAATTGTATCAATTTCGAGGGCAATTTCGGCCTAGTGCGAACACGTTATAAGGGAAGGCTTTGAAAACAATTCAAAAAAGATGGATTTTTTTAAACTTTCGTGGATTGCAAGTTTTCGCCATCCCTCTAAATTTTCTATATTTATTTAGATGCAACAATAACCTGTTGATTGATATATGTATGAATCCCCATTTAAAAAAAGGAGTTTTTGAGAATGGGTGAGATCAGAGAAAAGCTAAAAAACATTAACCTGTATAAATACGTTTCTTCAAAATTTAGTTTGCGCAACATTACAGTTGATTCTGAAAGAAATATAAAGAAAATGTCTTCATTTCTTCTAAAATTTTTCAGAAATATAAAGACGCTGTAAAGTAAGGTGGATTAACTGATGACTGCTGCAGAAGTTGCCGTTCGTTCGTCTGGAAATCGGAATATGGCAAAAACAATCAAAAACATAAACGAAAGCCTAAGTTTCAGTAATAATTGTTTAGTCGCTATTGTATTATTTACTTTATACCTATTACATACTTGTATACTTTATACATATTTTTTGGACACTTTACATTATTACATATTACAGAGAATGAATTGAACACACGGGTTTTTAATTCTACCAGTCGCAAGTGGTACAATTTAAGTAGACAATTAAGTAGTGACGAGGCACTGGCTTATTACATCGACTGTAAATCGACAACACACACCTAGAAGCAGACTAGAAAGTGGTTTATGAAGGAAGGATTTTAGAGGACTGAGGAAGGACTGATGAACACATCATGGTAACAGATAATCGGGCTAAAATCAATTTATAATCACTTGTGGATGAAACGGTTGAGCGATTGGTTTAAGCTCAGAAAAAAGTTGTTAGCAAAATTACATTTTCTTCACAACGATCTGAGCTGATCCCGCTAAAATTTTTTCAAGGGATGCAGTAACCTTGAGTTGTGCCTTCCCAACTTGAGGTGGTCTAATTCTGCAACCAAATTGCAAACACAATACAAAGAGAAGAAACAACGCAACTGCGAACCCCAAATAAACAAGGCAACATCGAACATCAAATCGAAACAAGTACGTTCGAAAGCTCTAAAGCTCCATGTTCGATAACATAAAAATTTCACCACACGGGTTAGGAGGTTAGTAAAACAAATAACAAGAACAAAACTACAACGAAGATATACAACAACAACAAAGAACGAAGAACTCTGAAACGGAAAATGATAAACAAATATACACCAACAACAATAGCCAAACAAAAACAACCCTCAAATGTAGCACAAGAACAAATATACATAGCCACAATCTCAAAGATAATAAGACACAGGAATAAAAAAACCATAATAACATTACAGAATAAATAATAAAACTCGTTTAGGAAAACAACAACTAAATGGAGCAACAACTATACCAAGGGGATCAGTGAAGCAATAGTCAGTGATCTCGACAACAACTGCACCACAGCACCAACAAGAAACGCACGTCGGTGTACGTGGAAACGATTACACACAGGAAAGCGCAGCGACAATTACTGGGAGCCACGGAAACAACAAATACGACAATAGGTTTAAAGACCGAATCTTGGAAATAAACACCAACCAACAACAAATACAGGGTGATTTTGGCAACCACAAGAACAAATACACCGGGGGAAAAAAGTCGGTACTACAACAAGTACAATAAGCGGAGTATTTCGGGGACATCAATAGTTATAGAGCAGCCAACAACAAACACAAGCGAAAAAACCGTAAGGAGTACTAAGAGAGCGAGCGTCAGTATCAGAGCTTTGTATCCTTGATCCTTTATCTTGACGTTGAGCTTACAAGCGAGCGTCAATATCAGAGCCTTCTAACCTTGATTCTTGATCTGGACGTTGAGCTTAAGATGTGAATAAAGCTGCTACGCTCTCTGTAGACGCAAATAGTAAATCGATAGGCGCTTACCTAATGCAAGAAGGTCGACCAATTGCATATGCAATATGAACATTTAATGATGCCCAAGCAAATCAGCCACAAATACACCAACGTCTATATCTTCGGCAAACGCATAACAATAGAAACTAATCACAAGCCATTGGAGCCAATATTTAAGCGCCGTAAACCCTATTTACAAAGCGCCGTTACGCTTTCAACTTATTCTTTGGGTCATATTACCTTACTTTCCGGTAGTACAATACATAAGGGACATAAGTCTCCCTATTGCGGACCCTATTGCGTGATTGTTTAGGTACGGAAACTGATGTAGAAACGGCATGCTATGTAAACCCTTTTCTGTCATTATTCTTAACGAAGGAATTGCAAAACCAATTCGTTGTTGAATCCGAAAGAGATGCAGAACTGACAGAGTTGAAAAATGTTATCCTAAAGGGTTGGCCTTCGAAAGACAACAATCTAGCAGAAGCAATAATATGCAACATTTAAAAATGAAATAACACTCGATGCAAGAATATTTTTCAAATCAAATTAGATCATTGTACCCAAATCATGAATACACAAAATGCATTAGGGTAAGAAAGTCACTGTATTGGCATGGCCAATCCAACGATGTAAAAAAATTGATCGCAAAATGCACGGTATGCCAGACTACTTAAAGGGCTAACACTCGTGACCCTTTTATTATAAGACCATCCCCATAGTACTGTTATATTACTATTATAGGGTGGTCCTTGGGTATGGTTAGTTGTCCCTTGCCAACTAGTAAAACTCCTTGTTTAAGTGTTACTCTTTTATTATGTGTATTTATTGTTCTTTTTATTAACTTCTTTTTGAAACTGTACTTGTTATTAACTACACTACACTCTAGGGACACTATGACGTCCTTTCACTACTTTAGAGATAAAACAATTTTTAACTAACACAAGTTACTTAACCTTAATACTTTACTTAAAACTCGTTCTTATTATCTAACACGCGACTTTATACGCGATTATCAACGACCTCTTCGTTGGGGATTTTTCACAAGACCCGTTGGAATCTTTTCTATTTTCCACGTTAGCTCGGTCGACACAGACGTCGACCGGACTGAAGTGGGTCAGTATGCCGTGTTTCGCAATTTCCATTATTTCGCAATATTAAAATTGTAATATTCGCATAATCAATACGCGGAAGAAAATCGTTCTCAATTTAATTCTTCCGCGTGTGGATTCTGATCGTTGGTTAATTTAAATCAAACGTTTTAATGGTTTGCGAGCTTGCTATTGAAAGCTAACTTCCACAATCCACTCCAATTGCAAAGCTCTATGGTTTTCATGGTTTGGAAGCTCGCTACTAAATGCTAGCTTCCACGATCCATTCTAATTGCCAAGCTCCGGTTGCTGACTTGGCTAAACCAAAGCTTGACTAAACCAAATTAAACTAAAGCTTCGGGCTACCAAGCAAAGTGATGTGGTTGCATTAATTTGAACTTGACCTTGACTCACTCGCGGAGTAGTATTATAAAATTATTACTGGCCTTGAAAGTTCTTATCGCCCGGAACTAGAAATTGCGTACGCGACATACAACATCCCTCCACCCTCGGGGAAGAAAAATTTAGTATCGTACGAAACGATATTAAATTTTTCTTTTACATTTATTGTTTGTTGAATTGTGGGTGGTCGTGTGTTTATTATGGTTGTACTTAGTGTCTACTTATGTATGTTTGTGTTTTTTTTTTCTTTTATGAATAATGTAATTGAAGTAAGATTAGTTCACATAATAATACAATTAATTATTAGTAATAATTACAATACAATAATGGCAAGGCAATTATTTGTCAATAATTACAATAAAACTTCTTACAATAATAATTCAATAATACAACTGCATTTCTTCGGTATCATCTGTGTGTAGGTGGATGATTTTGATGTTGATCTTGAAGTTGATGTTCTTGTTGTTGTTGATGATGGTTTTGTTGTTGATGTACACCTTGATGCTGATGTACACGTTGATATTGATGTATTGTGGGAATGTTGCTGCTGGGTAGCTGACGCGTGGGGTGCTATGCTTGATGATCAGATGTAGTTGTTCGTTGTCGGTAGTATCGTTGTCCCGCAATTGGGATCAATTGTTTTTCGCTTCACGGTAGTTGCTGGTTGAGATGTTACCAAGATCATCATTTGTAACATCTTGCTAAACATCTTCAACATTTTCTTGTCGATAGTGGTGATGCGTTTTAAATCGTCATCTCTTGAGGTAATGTTGTAGAGTGTGATTTGTGCCACGGGATAATGTACCATAAATTTAACTGGCGAACTGTGGATGACCGCATTAGTAGTTGTCTACTAGCTGCTTCATCGCCGCGACGTTGTGATGCTATCCCTTACGCTTAACATAACTTTCGCTTGAAGTTAAGCTGCTAGGCTGCCATCATGATTCCTGAGGATTTCGCATTTGCGCAGCCACTGGGTTGTAGTTAGCAGCTGCAGGTGGGTTAGGTCTCTATTTTGCTGATTTTGGAGGTCTCCACGTGACCTCAAGGTACTGTGTATTTGTCACCGTTATCGTTCGGTAAATTTCAGGTTCAAATTGCTGCTGTTAGACCTCTTTGAAAGTATCTTCGTGTTTTGTGATCGAATGCCGTTGCATTGAATTGCTTGTTTGTCGCAACAATTCCATCTTTGGTTGCGATGGTTGTGGTCGCTACGCTGATCAGCTGTTCCAGCTACCCTTCCCCCTTCGAGTTGGTTGGGCGCTATTTGTGGCCCTGTTGTCATGTGTTGTTAGGATATGAGTGCGTCTTCAACTGCTCTATTGGGTGTACATCAGGATGGCTGTCAGGTTCTCTGCATGCTCGCTTCTTGTTATATTTTCTACATTTTATTCTAGTGCTTAATCATTCAATTTTAACATATTTAGTTCTTTATTTCAATTTTTACTATAACTATTATATATGTATCTTTTGGTCGAATATAATTTGTTTATTACAAATTTAAAATAAATTGAATTTCAATTAAAATTTAATTTATGTATTTTAATGTTAATAAGATAACGTTATTTTGATGCAATTCTAATCTTTTATGTAATTTCTATCTTATTTGAATGTACGATTTTATTTTTCTTTTCGATCAATATCTAATTATGTTATTTTGTAAAAGTTAAGTGCATTTATCGTTTTTTTTTCTTTCTAATAATTATATGTTCAATCCTATTTCCTTTTAATTTTCTTAATTTTGTATTGAGTATACCTATTTTATTTTAAATTACAATTTAATTAAGTTTTAAATTATTTTCATGTATGTCTATGTGTAAATGCACATTAAATATTGTGTATATGTGTATAACAATGTTTCTATATTATTATTTATATCTTTTGCCTTTCTCTTGATTATTTTAAAGTTATTCACCTTTGGTGTTTTATTTTTCTTTTCCTCATTTGGCTTGTGTTAAAATTTTTCATTTACTGTGTTTGTTGTTTTTTCATTAACTGTTTTTAACTGACAGTGCGTTCTGCTCGTGTTCAGTTGCTCTACTTTTGCACCTGCTTTGTTGCAGTGCTTGCGTTAATCGCTCAATTACATGGAATCTTAATCAACTACATCATGTACGACCGTATATGTACATTTTATATTTTTTAAAAATTTTATTTTGTATAATTAAGAAGAATATTTATAATTAGAAGAATATTTTATAAGAATGAAGGCAATAATTTTTTGGTCTTAGGTTTATATAACTTTTCTTTCTATGTCTGCATCGAGGTGCAGATATGATGTTTAAATTTCTGTTATTCATAAACTACGTCTCTATGCATAGATTTCATGTGCATTTATTTCTAAAATAAAGGCAAATGCAATAGTTATGGCTGTGTATTTAACGGAACAGCTACTTATCATATACCGTATATTATTAATATTAATTTCACGTAAAATTATCTTATATTTCGTGGTTTGAAACGAAACGTGGTTTTGACTTGCTTTTTAGTTTTTTAATTTTGAAATTTGATGAATTTCATTCGTTATTCAAATGTAAGACTGAAGTTAAATTAGAATTATTAGTAGGAAAATTAAAACTAAAAATGTTAGTTTCCTACTATCCTATACTAAACTTTATCAATCCTATTTTATATATATTTATTCTATCCTAATCCTAATAAGTTGCCTATTATGATTAATTTACTTTAATTTATGAGTACTTAATTTAATTTCCTTATTTTAAGTGATTCTAATGTATTCCTACTTAATTGTCTCGTTAATCCTATTTCTTTCTTAATTGGTATTATATAACTTAAGCAAATTATTGTGGAAAGATTTTTCTCTTCCCTTAATATTTAGAACTGTCGTAATTGTACTCTTAATCCTTACTACCTTATATGGTCCTATCCATATTGGTGAAAACTTAGTTTTCCTAGTTTGATTCTTAATTAGTACACTATCTCCTATTTTAATTCTACTAAATTTAAATTATTATCATATTGATTTTTGGCTACTTGTTTAGCCCTTTCCTGATTTTTCCTCACTATTTCGTGAGCTCTCTGAATTTGGAATCTTAGAACCTTATTTGGGTCCTCGGCGTTATAGACCGGACTACACTTTCTTGTTAAGTTAGTCGGCATATCTGTATCGAATCCGAATAAAGTGCGGAAAGGAGTTTGCTTGGTCGTAATGTGGTGTGTGGTTGTGAACGTGCATGGCTGCAGTTAACCATTGATCCCAATTCGACCCGTCTTCTTTAGCAAAACTCCGCAAGTATTCTGCTAACGGTCTGTGGCTTCTTTCTAAGGAGCCATTTGCTTGCGGATGGAAAGGCGTTATATGCAATTTTTTAATTCCTAACAATTTGCATGTGTCCGCGAACAATTTCGAAATGAAATTTGTTCCGTTATCTGTAATTAAAATTCGCGGAATCCCGTAACGCGTAATCACTTCGTCGTAGAACGCCCTGGCAACAGTAGTTGCTTCCGCGTCTGGGATAGCTGTACATGCCATTAATTTCGAAAAATCGTCCTGAAAAGTCAGGATGTACTTATTTCCGGACACAGTTTCTGGTAAAATACCTACTATGTCCATGTAGACTTTATCAAATTGCCGCATTGGTGTATCTGTTAGCACCATGGGCATTTTTGTTAATCTCGAACTTATGTTCGCTTGACATTTAGGACAATTTGTTACATAATGTTTATTTGCCTTTGCATCCCTGGCCACCTATATTGTTGCCTGATTCTTATGTACGTTTTTACTGCTCCCTGGTGACCTCCTAATGGTGTATTATGAAAATCTTTGATTACCGTCCCTATTTGTTGTGGATTTCCTAGTAAGATTGTGTTTTCGTTCTGTGTTATTCCTGGAGTGTCAGGTTCTACAGGCGTCGGAATTGTTCTTGAATTTTCGCTATTTCCTTGGTTCTTCGTTTCTATTTCTTTGGTTCTAGAGCGGGTCTGGACTGCTGTTACTACATTACGATTTTGAGGAATTCTACTCAATGCATCTGCGTTCAAATTTTTCTAGCCCGGCTTATATATATTTCGAAATCATACTCTGATAACTTGTGTCTGAATCTTGCCAGTCTTGAAGTTTGATCCTTTAAATTGGCTATTCCCTTTAATGGCTGGTGATCAGTAAAAATTTTAAAATGTCTGCCTAAAAGGTATGCTCTGAAATTTTTTGTAGCCCATACTATTGCTAAGAATTCCTTTTCTATCGTTGAATATCTTTGCTCTGTATCGCTTAGTGCTCGGCTAGCGAAAGCTATTGGCCTATCCTCGCCTACGTTACCTTGAGAAAGGACCGCGCCCAAAGCTTCAATGCTTGCGTCGGTAGTTAAGAGAAATTTCTTTGAAAAATCTGGATATACCAACACTGGGGATTACATGACTGATTCTTTTAACCGCTCAAATGCTCCCTGGCAGTCTCCTGTCCATACGAACTTAGCGTCTTTTCTTAACAATTTGTTAATTGGAAGTGCTATTTTTGCTTTTCCCGGTATAAATTTCCTGTAATAATTCACAAGTCCTAAAAAGGCTTGTACTTCTTTTTTATTTTTAGGAGGTGGAATGTTTTTGATGCACTCCACCTTGCTAGGGTCTGGAAGTGCTCCATGTTCTGAACACTTGTGCCCTAAATATACGACTTCTCGCCGTAGAAATTGGCACTTGCTAATGTTTAATTTCAAGTTCAATTTCAATTTCAATTTCAATTTTATTAATATCGGTAGTACAATAAGAAAATACTTTCTTTTATAGTACAAAATTTACAAAAGAAAGACATTATATAGACAAGTCAAAAAGAACATAATGTGAAATATAACTATAACGAAATATACTAATATATCTAATACTATAATTAATTAATACTAATATAATTAATAGTATAATTAATTAAAAGTAGAGAGAGTGAAGAGAGTTTTGAGGAAATGATAGAAAAGAAAGAAGGAAGGTACACGCAAAGATAGTGCTATCACGGAGAAAAGTATTCCAATATGGCGAGCTTGAAGCATCATGCCCCTGTAATAATCTTCAGGTTCGTGGGCAATGAGTTCCATAATCTTATGGCGTTGACAAAAAAGAATCCAGATGAACTCAAGTAACTGAATTCGGGGATAATTAACAATAGTCCTCTGCGTGATTGACCAAATTGTAACTTATGAAATAGGTAGCCAGCAGTACGGGAGTAGATAAGTTTATGCAGGAAAATACAACTTCTAGCTCTAAGGTAGTTGATAATGTCACATCCTAGCAGAACATATCTGAACTGACCCAGGTTCTCAAACTTGCAGAGGCTATACATATATCTCGTCGCACAGTTGAAAGCTACAGAGAGTTTATGAGACGAACGTGAATCAAGCCTGCTATAGACAGCAGCCGTAAGTAAATAAAGGAAGAAATAACTGTATAACAAGCTTGTATCTGATGGCAGTTGGAGTAAAAGGCGCTGAAGTTCGTAGACTCCTAAGAATGAAATAAACATTTCGTATTACATTGTTAATGTGATCCGAACAGCTGAGTGACGTATTTAAACGGTAGCCTAAGCTGACCGCCACATTGACAAGCTTTAACTTATTCCTACCGATGAAGATATCAGGAATGTCACAAAAGTGAAGTTTGTACTTCGAAATCGGCAAAACATTTGACTTCAACGGATTGAGTTTCAGATAATTCTTTACTGACCAACGTTGGATTTTGGAAGTTGTTTTCCCTAATGACCTCGAAAACCTTAGTTAACCTTTCTTCATGCTGTCCCAGGTTTGTTGCGTATACGACTATGTCGTCTAAATAAACAAAACAATCTATTCCCTGAAGTCCTGTCAGAATATGATTCATAAGACGTTGAAACGTCGCTGGGGCGCCGGTTAACCCGAAAGGCATTCGGTTGAACTCAAAATGTCCTAAAGCTGAACTAAATGCGGTCTTTTCCTTGTCCGCCTTGTCCATTAGGACTTGGTGGTACCCACTTGCCAAGTCTAAGGTCGAAAAATATATACTACTGCCTAACTGATCCAGTATCTCATCTATCCTAGGCAGTGGAAAAACTTGTTTAATTGTGGCCTCATTTACTTTCCTATAATCTATTACTAAGCGCCATTTCTTTTCTCCATCTTTTCCACTCTTCTTTGGAACTAGAAGTAGTGGGGAGTTCCATGGAGATACGCTTGGAGATATTAAATCCTCCTCTAGTAATTTGTGAATTTGCCTATTCATCTCTTCTCCATGTGTCTGAGGAATTTTGTATTGTTTTTGGTTAATTTTTTTTTTTTTTTTATTTATTTATTGTTGTTAAAACAATTACACCACAAGATAATAATCTTATTTACGATATAATTCATAAGTAACAATGTAGGTAGTATATTATCAACTTACAAACTATACAACAAGAAGAGGAGAAGAAAACTGGATGGGATAAAAGAAGGATATAAGGAATACTGGAGCAAAGACGTAGAAAACCAAAAAACCTAAGATGTAGAGATGCTCAAATTACCGTCCACAATATAATGAAATAACTGAGACTTAAATGCTGCCACGCTATTAATACTCTGAATTCTGTAAGGCAGAGAGTTCCATTGCCTGATTGCGCTAATAAAAAATTGCCGCTCAGATGTGAGGCAGGAGTAACTAAAGTTAGATATATTTCGGTTGCGCTGCGATCTAGAAAAGCTAAGCCTACGAAACAGATAGGATGGCTCCTTGGAAATTATGATTTTGTGTAGGAAAGTAGTGGCTCTAAAGACCAGTAAGTCCCTAAAGGAAATCCCATGTAGTCTTTTGTTATACAATGATATATGAGCAAATCCTCTAAGCCCATAAGCATACCTAGTTATAACGTTATAGGCGCTGTCGAGTTTACGTTTACTTAGATAGTCACAACAGGAAAATAACTCGCATCCGTACAAGAGAGATGGAATTAAGTAGGTTTTAGCCAGCAGGATTCTTACTGAACGAGGTGTAAAGTATTGGGAGAGCCATAGGATGCGAAGCTTGGCATACACAGTTCCAATGACATGATTGATGTGATCAATCCAAGTTAATCTAAATACAACACCAAGGTTCCCAGCCTTGGTGACATATTCAATGCTCTCACCATTGAGTGAAAGTTTCGGCAGAAGGCTTATATCTACATGCCGCCTGCTAATTAAAATACATTTTGACTTGTCAGGGTTAATGCAAAGCCCATTAATGACAGCCCACTGATGAATTCTATCAAGCTCAGCATTAATGATATCAGTATGATATCTAACATCGTCATAAGAACACGAGGAGTAGATCTGTATATCATCGGCATACATGTGCAGAAGTAAGAACATTGGGCAGATCATTGATGTACAACAGAAAGAGCAGAGGCCCCAGGACTGACCCTTGGGGCACTCCACGATTTACTGGCAAGGGCGCAGATGTGGAGCCAGACATGGATACAACTTGGAATCTGTTAGTTAAATAAGACTCAATTAGTCTAGTCGCAAGTACCGAGAAAGCAAATATACTGTACAGTTTCGTCAACAAGGTAGCATGGTCCACTGTATCAAATGCTTTAGAGTGATCCAGAAGCACAAGAAATGTGACCATACGAGCATCCAAATTACGTCGTATGTCTTCTGTCACTTCTATTAAAGCGCTAATACACCCATGGTTTGGCTTAAATCCCGATTGCCTACTTGAGATCAGTCCCTTATCATGGCAGTATTTGGCAATCTGCTTATAAATTACATTCTCAAGTACTTTAGAAGTGAATGGAAGTATTGAAATGGGCCTGAAATCATTGTTAGGCTTAGGTACAGGTATAACCCGGGCTATTTTCCAACAGCTAGGGACAACTGACGTGGTAAGAACATGATTAATCAAATATGTGAGATAAGGGAGTAACTTGGGCAACAACAGCTTAATAAATTTAGGATCGGAGCCTTGACAGATAGAATGTTGTCAAGTACATCAACCTGGTGAACACAGTTGAAAAAGAACCTAGAACTGGAATTGTCAGCAGGAGCAGTACCCAAGTAGTAATTTTCGCTAAGATGCGGGATGTTAAGATTAACTAATTTCTGATTAATCAGGTCACAATTTATATCCTCGATTCCCTGACCCGAAGCAGTAGGTGATATCAGACCAATTTTACGTATCTGATGCCACCTCTGCTTACTATCAGTGATACGAGAGAATGCATTTTTGTAATACAGACGTTTTGCATTTCTTATCTTTCCCACTAACTTTCTCCTAAGCTCAACAAAAATGTCATGAAAAACATGAAGCTTGTAGCGTTTCCAGCGACGATAGGTCACGCTCGGCAATTTGAGTTTTAATTGCACTAGTAAACCAGGGCTTCGCACCTTTATCCCTTATTGCTTTACATTTTAGGGGGACAAACCTATTGAAAAGCACTCCAACGTTCCTGCACAAAGTGCCAGCTTTATCATCAACATCTGGTGAATGAAAAACTGCATCCCAGTCAATCACGTCAACTTCGTTTATAAGCCTATTGTAGTCAATATCATCATAGCTTCGGTATAGAACTGAACGGGGACAACATAATAATGGGAAGTCAAAGGCAAGAAAGATTAGATCATGTCGCGAGAAAATCGGAATACAAAGCTGGTCGTATAGTAGAATTTTAGATTTATCATTTACAAAAAATACATCTAAAAGAGTTTCACTAGTATTCGTGAAGTGCGTAGTATTCACAGTATTAACAGGAAATAGCGCGACCCGAGAAAGTTCATCAGTTAAACTACTGTCAACAATTAGGTTACAGTTAAAATCCCCAGCGATTACTATGTTTTGATAAGAGAGCGATAAACACTCAAGGCTTTCAGTAAACGGCTCCAAATTTGTATTTTTGTTGGGACGATACACACACCCTATTAGAATTTTACCATAATCAGACGAAACCTCAACATAAAGATATTCTAAACAACATTTAGGCGGAGACTTCGCCTTAACTTTGCACCTGATGTTATTCCGACAGAAAATCGCAACTCCACCCGCATGTGACACCCTATCTACTCGAAATATTTTAAATCCGCTGACATGGTCGAAAATGTAGGGAGCAAACCATGTTTCAGATAGGCATATTAGGTCAATCCCTGAGTTCGCAAAATAATATCTGAATTCATCAAATTTTTTCAGAAGGCTTTGAGCATTGATATGGCAAATATTTAGTCCTTTCTTTCTCCTACAAAGCATCCGAACTAGGCAACTCACATCAGCCCCAGACTCACTGAAACTATCGGAAATCATTAACTATTTTTCAGAGCAAATAAAACTACAGCATAACTAGCAGCATACAATACCATCAATGTGTAGATCGATTGCAGCTGATTAAATCTGAGCATCTCACAAAGAAATAAAATGGAAATGAAGACAGAGCAATAAGTGGTGTAAAGGAAGAGACCTAGAAATATAATTACAATATAAAAAAGTAATTCAGAGAATAATTCAGAAATACGCAAATTCAACAAATAATTCATCATTAATTAATTGGCAGTTGGCGTCCCTCTACTATATTGCGTAGTACACCAGCATTCACCACCGGAATGAAAACTTCACCATCCTCACGCTTGACCATGACCGAGCCTCTACGTGTGATAACAGATGAGAGCAGGTTGCGATGCTTCATCTTGACAGCCATATGCAGGAGCTGCCTATTCATTTTTGTTAAACCTTCATTCAGGAACACAGCGGCTGTCGAATCCAGTCCAATATCCTTAAGGCAAAGCACACGCTGTTCTTTCTTCCGAAATGAAGAGACCATACCAAAAAAAGATATCTTGTGGGACAGCGCACGAAATTTCATTATAATTGGAGGATCTCTAGCACCTTTAGTCAGCCGAGGTCGATATATTGATTCGAGTATAATAGGCTCAATTCCAATGGTTAGGCAGAGCTTGTTGAAGATGTCCACTACATTTTCACCTGGTAAATGGGGTACACCAGTAAGTACACCATCTCTTGCCGCCTCTTTTCTCTCAACAATGTCACATCTACGACAAAGCTCATCGATCTCCTTATTGAGTTTAACATCAACATCACTTCGCTGTTCAACAGCTACAAGTCGCGACTCAGCTAGCTCGTTGAACAAGCTCGCCCAATGTTTTCTCATTGGCTTCAAACCTTAAAGACGCCTTATCCTCGACATCACGAATCTGCAACCGGAGGTCCGTACGAAGTGTATTAAGTACTTCAGAAAGACTACTAATTTTAGCCGAGAATCCACTCATTAGAACTTCAGCTTGGATTTTAAGTTGCTCTGCCAAAACTGCCACAGTGAGAGGCCCGTTATCGTCTCTGGAACATATTGAACTAGCAAGCTTCGAATCAAGACTAACACCGGTAGCATCGTCACCATGCACAGTAATGCTCACTCTTTCACTCTCACTAGCCTTAATTGTATGCAACAACTTGTTCTTAGAACGAATTTTCGCAGCACCTGTAGAAGTCCCGCTATCCATCACAATGTTAAGTAATAACTTGTAAAATTGCAATTAATATTAATAATTTTTCTAAATGATCAATTAATCTATCATGCTCCAAATAGCCAATGCACGGTAATTAAACAATGAAACTATTACTAATTAAACTGGTAAACGCTAGACAGTGAAAAAAATTATTAACTCAGCAGAGGCACCAAAAAACACGTCCGACTACTCTCGCATGAGTGTATGAAATTGGTGGCTGATTCACCTTTATTGGAATCTTATGTGTTATTACTGGGGTGTACGTCAATTGGTCACCCTCTAAAAGAAAAATATCATTATATTTCGCACATAATTTTGTTATGGATTCTATTTCCTCTTGGTTTAAGGAAGGATCCAATTCTAAATCGTTCATTAAAACATTCATCCGTTGCGCCATGTCCGCATTACTTATACTATTGATGGTAGTCCATTGATTGTCCGAAACCTCACTTAGCTTATATTTGTGGAAATCACTAAATCTCGGTACAAAGTTGTCACTAAGAATGAAATCTTTTACCGTTGAATTTAGGATTGGTACTTTGACCTCTTTATTTTCCACATTTGCTAGTGTTTCCCCCAGGTACACTCCTGGTGCAATCTCTTGTTTATGAACTACCACAGTCATAACTTTAGTTTTAATTTTTAACGGTGCGATTCTAACCGTTCTAGCTTCAATTGTTATATTATTTTTGGATGTTTTATTGTCTATGTTTTTGATGCCTAGCAATGGCAACTTAATTATAAATTCTTTTTGGTCATCAAATAGTGTTAAATTTTTATTGAGCGTGTTTATAATGGATCTGTTCCACATGTTGTCTCTACCCAGTATGCCGTCCGCCGGTACCCCTTGTTTAAGTGACACAACGTGTAGCGTTAAACGTAAGGGTTGTACCTCATCATGGCAAATGCTGGTGGACCCTATTGTGGTTATATAGCCTCCAAATGCACCACTTAATTCCTTTGTAATCTTTCTATTTATAATGGCATCTTCCTTTTTCCTTCCTCCATCCTTCCTTTTTCCCTTTCTCGCCTCTACACAAGGCATTTCAATGAACACATCACTTAGCGTGGCTGAATTCCAGTTAGATACTTCCTTTATAGAAGTTTTATAATTATTATTTAAATTATACGTTAACCACGAACATATTGTTTTCATGTCCTGTTTCTGTAAACTTGAAATAAAAATTTAAAATTTTTCTAATACTTTTAATTTAATTTTATTTACAAGTGCTTTTATGTCTGTAATATATTCTGAAATATTAAGACTAGTGCTCCTTGCTTTATAATGTTGAAAATTGAGAAACATTGTTTTTGCAATCGATGTACATGCTAACTGTATAATTAGCAAGATGATTATTAAAAACTCTGCTCCCATTTCTATTATTTTCTTTGCTTTATTGGTTATGTTACTGACTGTTTCATTTACTTTATCATTCTGTTTTATTATTTTTATTTTATTATTAAATTTGTTCCCAGTGTTTTTAGCTTTGTTAGCTTCTAATATATCTGAAGTCGGTAACGTATCCACGATCTCTTCCGATGTTGGACTTACTGTTACTACTTCATTTGGCCTTAAATTTCTATTTTTGTTGGGTTCCCAGATTACTGGCCTTGTCTGGGCCCTTGCCGGTTTCCCTGCTGATTATTCTGTAGAGTTTCCCAACTTCTTTTGGCTCCGCAGTTCGCTACTATATGTCCTGGTCTGTTACACCAATGACATTGTTTGATTCGCGCTATTCGGTGTGTTCATAGTATTCTTATTCCCTTGAACCCCCTTAAATGGATTCGGTTTTGGGTTCACGAGGTTCTTCTGTGTTTGGTTCCATTGCGTTTGAGCTTGTTTTTGTTGCCTATTTTGATCCGGTTGTTTGCGTTGCCAGGTTTGCTGCACTTGAATTGGGTAACAGGTTCTCTGTACTTGATTCGATTGCCAAGTTTGATGAGGTTGGTTCCATTGCTGATTTCCTTGACTTTGGTTCCGATTATTCGGCCCTTGATTTTTGTTGTTCGCTCCACTTCTGTTGTAGTCATTGGTGTTGCATCTCCAGTTTGTCTCGTGACCATATGTTAGAATGAATTAATATGTTAGAATCTGGAATGCGCCTTTTCTAAAGATGCACAGTCTTCTCTTGACTTTTGTGCTGATTCCAGTTCTAACGTTTTATTTAAGGTTTCTTCTGTTAATCCTTCGTCATTCAGTACTTTTCTTAGGTGTTCGTTCTCGTCTTCCAAAGTCTTTATTATCTTTTCTTGAAAATGTTTTTCGTTTAGATAAGTATCGTATTTCTTTTTTAACGTGTTAAATTCTGACGAATAGTCCCTTATGCCTTGGTTTTTACTTTCTATTATATTTTTAAAAAATGTTAGCAATTCCTCTATGACTGCGTCTGCTTTTTCTAAAGTTGATGTTTCTCCTAGGGCTTGTATTCTAGTCTTTATTAACTCTAAATTTTCCTTATTGGAAACAGTGCTTTTCAGGATGCTCCAAAGTTTTGATGCAAAGTCTTCTATTTGCCTTTTCAAATCCTTATGGTTCTTTTCAAGGCTAAATATGTTTGTTCTTGTAGCGATTCGGCCAGTAATTATCCCATACTTATTGTTCTAAGTATGTATTTTGGATATTTTTGGAATCAATTAAAACTTTAATTGATTCTCTAGAAGCAATTAACTTTTGCTTACTCAGCTTTAATACGGCTCATTGACACCCTTTTTTTTCAATCGCGTTGTCAACATTCGCTATACATTCGTACGCTTGTTGTTTTATTTCTCGTATTAAAAATAATTTTTTGTGTAATCCGAGCTTGTCGCTTAATTAAGCTCGCCTGGTGCCTGACGCGCTTTTGTGTTTATTGTTGCTATCAGCTGCTGCTTGTAGTTTGACAATTCTGGCCTTGCTTGAAGTTCAAGTTCAAGTTTATGACCTACTTCTTTTTGCAACTACAGTAGAATCGATTTCGTTTAATTCTTGCAGCTATTGCTGTTAGCCTGGTCGCTATGAAATAATAAAACTAACGAATATGTGTTGTGAATTCTTTTTTATTTCCAAAACTTTATATAACATAGTTTAATTATTTGTTTTCTAAACTTGTTTGTGTTAGTATAACTCCAAATTAATTTTTTCCCCCCATCATATTAAATTTGTTTCATAGTAATACTTCTAAATTTATTTGTATAATTCTAATTATTGTTTCCCAAATTTTAGGTCTGTAATTTTAGATATATATATAATTAAAGAACACTCATGGTCTTCTTTCTTAGGGTTTTTTAGAAATTTCTTGTATTTTCTGGGTTTAGCTCCTTTCAGTTTGCTTTCCTTGAAACTTTGCTTTAGTTTATTTATTTCCTCCCAAACTTGGTGTGCCCTGTTCCACGGAATTGGGTGTACTTCGTCTGTTACAAGTGCCTTCAAATAAGCTAGTCGCCTCTTATCCTTTACCAGTTTACCTCCTCGCCGCTGCTTCGGTTCCGTTCTTGCCTCTGGCTGCGGAATTACTGTAGCGTCCTTTTCCTTCCGAATTTGCTGCCGCTTTCGGTATTCCTCGATTGTTAGTCTGGCTGGTCCCTGCCTCTTTATCTCCGATGGGACGTACTTCGGAGGTTGCACTTTAATGTTCGTCACGTTCTGTGGAATGTAGTTCATTTGTTTGATGAATTTTCCCAGATATTTTCCTTTCCCTGTTAATTTTTGAAATTTCCATTTTTATTAGTAATGAAATTTTAATCTGTTTTTTTAAAATGTTCTACTTTTGAATGAGATAAATTGAAATGTGCGACTTTGCAATCCAATAAATTTTCAAAATTATTAATCACTTAATCAAGTTAACATGTGCGAATTTGAAATCAAATTACTTAAATGTTAAAATTTATTTAACATGTGTCATTTGAAGTCAAACGTCTAAGACACATCCGAAAACGATACAACGAAAACTTAAACTCTACGCGTTTTGTTTTTGTTTTAATGGATTCCTGTTTTCAACTAATTGCGTTTATCGAGTATTCTTTATCCTGTTAAATAGAATTTATTTAAGTTAATAAAGTACTCCTGATTTTCGCTAATTTGCTACTCACAGTGACCAACAACGTAAATTTAAAATGCTTGGATTTGATTTTTAAAAATTCGTATTCAATTAATTATTATACGTTTTCTGCATTTCTGCTTTTCACTTATTGGACTTTTATTCACTTTCTAACATTCTAAATCACTATGATTTAAATTTTAGTCGAGTCCGATTTACGTTATTCTAAGGTTACTTTCGATTTAAAGTTTTTGTTTTATTTGTGTTTCAATATTCTCATTTAAATTGAATTTCATTTTGTTTAATCTCCAGCCAATCTTAAGTTAATTTAAAGTCGTTCAAAACTACAACTTTTTAACTGATTAACTTTAAATTGCCTCTTTCGATTAAATTTCTAATAAAGTCTTAATTTAAGGTGAATTTCTAGTTAATTTAAAATTCATTAACTTGTTTGTTTAAAATTGTTTTCATTATATTTGAAACATGAGTCCTCTTAACTCTACTAAATAAATTTTAAACCTTTGAAATAGCTTCCCGAGTGAAAAGGGTCGACCTCAGTAAAGTTTTTGTCCAGCTAATGCTATTGGACAGATAAGTTTGCCGTGCAATTAAGCTAGCATCCTTTTGATGTAACCGATGATTTTGGGACCTGAAAGTTATTTTATAGTTCATAGCATATAATAATATAATATATTTTAATATATTTAAAAGAATTAAACTATTTTAATTCTATTAGTATCCTTTTTACTTTTTAGTTTTCAACTTGTGCTTTTTACTAAGCTACTAATTTTTCTTATTTCACTTTTTCTTTTGTTTTACAACTTCATGCCAAAATCACCACCAAATTATTTTTCACTTTTGCGTATTATTTATTAACGAAATTATCGTTTCACTTTTACCAGTTTTGCTTTTTAAAATTTCTTTTAAAACTTTATTTTACTTAACTAACTGCTGCATTTCAATTACTGCTACAAAATTTTTATTTCACTGCCTTTTTAAAAATTTGGTGTCAAATTCTTAGCTAACTTATTTTTTCACTTTTCAATTTACTCTTTTTCCTAATACCACGTTTACACCGACGCTAAATGACTCATTACGCCCAAAAGCCAGAAATGAGAAGCCAAATGATCCCATTTCCGATATAAATTGCCAAATCACTCATTATCGAAATCATCTCATTTTGGCGAAATGAGATCCAAACGAGTTATAAAATAATATTTCGAATCAGCCTGTCGTAGGGAAAAATAAAATCCCAAAACAAAACAAGGGAAATGGAAGGGAAATAATGTCAATTAGCTGTCAAAAAACAATTGTAAAAAAAATCAAGCAAACAAATAACATAAATTTGGTCTGATCAATGTCAAACGAAATGCAAACAAGGCGGTGTAAACACTTTTCAAATGAGTGCTTACAAATGCGCATTTGGGGTCGGTGTAAGCATAGCATAAGCTACGAATCTTACTTATTTATTTTTGTATTTGATTGTTACTTACTTTTTCCCTTCGAGCGATCCTCGGCTCGAAAATCCGGCTGCGCCAATTGTTATATTACTATTATAGGGTGGTCCTTGGATGTGGTTAGTTGTCCCTTGACAACTAGTAAAACTCCTTGTTTAAGTGTTATGCTATGTTTACACCGACCCCAAATGCGCATTTGTAATCACTCATTTGAAAAGTGTTTACACCGCCTTGTTTGCATTTCGTTTGACATTGATCAGACCAAATTTATGTTTTTTGTTTGCTTGTTTTTTTTACAATTGTTTTTTGACATCTAATTGACATTATTTCCCTTCCATTTCCCTTGTTTTGTTTTGGGATTTTATTTTTCCCTACGACAGGCTGATTCGAAATATTATTTTACAACTCGTTTGGATCTCATTTCGGCAAAATGAGATGATTTCGATAATGAGTGATTTGGCAATTTGTATGGGAAATGGGATCATTTGGCTTCTCATTTCTGGCTTTTGGGCGTAATGAGCCATTTAGCGCCGGTGTAAACGTGGTATTACTCTTTTATTATCTGTATTTATTGTTATTTTTATTAACTTCTTTTTAAAACTGCACTTGTTATTAACTACACTTATATTGCGTATTATATTTCTAGGGACACTATGACGTCCTTTCACTACTTTAGAGATAAAACAATTTTTAACTAACACAAGTTACTTAACCTTAATACTTTACTTAAAACTTGTTCTTATTATCTAACACGCGACTTTATACGCGATTATCAAAGACCTCTTCGTTTGGGATTTTTCACAAGACTCCCGTTGGAATCTTTTCTATTTTCCACGTTAGCTCGGTCGACACAGACGTCGACCGGACTGAAGTGGGTCAGTATGCCGTGTTTCGCAATTTCCATTATTTCGCAATATTAAAATTGTAATATTCGCATAATCAATACGCGGAAGAAAATCGTTCTCAATTTAATTCTTCCGCGTGTGGATTCTGATCGTTGGTTAATTTAAACCAAGCGTTTTAATGGTGTGCGAGCATGCTATTGAAAGCTAACTTCCACAATCCACTCCAATTGCAAAGCTCTATGGTTTTCATAGTTTGGAAGCTCGCTACTAAATGCTAGCTTCCACGATCCATTCCAATTGCCAAGCTCCGATTGCTGACTTGGCTAAACCAAAGCTTGACTAAACCAAATTAAACTAAAGCTTCGGGCTACCAAGCAAAGTGATGTGGTTGCATTAATTTGAACTTGACCTTGACTCACTCGCGGAGTAGTATTATAAAATTAATACTGGCCTTGAAAGTTCTTATCGCCCGGAACTGGAAATTGCGTTCGCGACATACAACAGTACCCGTATCAAATTGTTGCAAATGATATTTTTAATTTCAAAGGGCATGAATATCTCTACTCATCGCGTTTCGTCACCACACTATCCATAATCAAAGGATTTGCCGAACGTTGCGTACGAATATTTAGTAAAAATACTATTGAGGAAATGCCACATGGATAGAACTGTTATTTTTAAAGCGCTTCTATTGTTAAGAAACACGGAACGGGACAACAACCTAAAGTCACCGACACAACGTCTTTTCAGTAGAAATACTAGATCGTTAATATCAACACAAAAAAAGCTACTTATGCCTGAAATTGTGAGCAGCGTGCCAAAGGAACTGCTGAAGCAACGCCTTAATCAAAAACAATATGCCGCTCCAAAATCCAAAGCGAGACCATCCATAGTGGGCGACAAGATCTTAATGAAAGAAGGCCATCGGTACTGGTAACCAGCGCAAGAATCAAAGGAAACTGAATACCCACGATCTGTTCTAGTCATGGTCAGCCTTTTCTGTAAAAGGGCCCGGGTGCCAGAAATCAGTTGGGGCCCTATATTTTTTGTAAAGTAAAAACAAGCAAATACGAACACAGATGTTACTAATGCATGTTTTTCATGCATTAGATTTTCATCCACATCTTTGTTACAAAAATTTACAAAGTTCTGGGAACATTTTTCTAATTCATGTCTTTCTAAGGTTTTTATATCAGTGATTAATTTGAAATCAGAAATAATATGTGGTATATTTTTATACCCTACACCTTAAGGTTGAGGTATATTGTTGTTGTATATTCACTTTGTCACGAAATGTGTAACGCATAGAAATAGAGACGATAGGTATAGAATAGTATATATATTCTTGATCAGCGTGACCTCCTGAGAAGATTTAGCCATGTCCGTCCGTCTGTCTGTCTGTCTGTTGAAATCACGATCACAGGAGAACCGGAAAAGATATCGTGATGAAATTTTGCAGATATATTGTTTCTTGTGGTGTGCAGGTTGGTATTGAAAATGGACAAAATCGGTCCACAACCACGCCTATTTTTTATTAAAAATGTGATATCAGCGTTCGTTTTTGAGTTATGACAACAAAATTTCATTCCTGAGTATAGAGTAACATTATCCGTTACGCCAAATATGGGCGTTATCCGCCGACTTTTAGGTTACACAGGCAAGAGATGGTTGTATTGTTAAATATACATATAAACTTCCTGAATAAAACTTTGGATAACAACTTGTTTTCCAAAAAAACTTTTTTACATCAAAACTGGGTGCGGTCCGCCTACTTTTACACTAGTTATACAGAATAGCAGTATGAAAACAAATTTATTACCACGTAAATAAAGTTTAAATTTGAACACAAAAATAAAACAACTAAGCTAGTTATTTTGTTTCGGAAAAGGTAATGACTATGCCTACTATTTATACAGAGGCGTAGTTAGGTCTCATGGAGCCCGAGACGGTTAATCAACTTGCAACCCCAAAAATGCCTAGAGTTCAATAAGTCACTGCTTGATTTCCACAACTGCCGCCCTGACATTGTGCCTCCCAGAGTGGACCGCCACCCCCGCCCCACCCTAGCTTCACCACTTTTTTTAAAACTTTTAGGTGTAGGGTATCTAAGATTCGGCCAGACCGAATATAGCTTTCTTACTGGTTAAATCTGTCTTTTATTTGTAGAATTTGTACACTATCAATTATAGTGTTAAAGAAATAACAACAAAATTCCACTGCCGAGTTTTCTACAACTTCATCTTCTGTTATTTCGGAGTAAAATCTTTTTCTAATTCGTTTTTCAGAAAAATGTTCTGAAAGATTCAAATTGTTTCAGTTTTAATTTTATTGACTAAATTGAAACTTGATTAGTTTTATCTTTCCAAGCAGTAAACGAATTAAAGTGACAAATAGAATTTTCATGATCTTGAATTACAGTTGAAAACTTTCTCCATTTATTATAACCACTTATAAAACTTGTAGATTGTTCAGTTCCTTCTCTTTTGAAAAATAAACAAAATAGACAAACACAAAATACCGAGTCTTTCGTGTTTGAATAAATTAACCAGCTGCGAAGCTGGGTTTCACCATTTCGCTGTTTTTTAAAGTAGTGGAAAATGATCTACCTTCAGTATTCTTAGCAAAAACTCCTTTTTGTTGTACAGGTCCGATTTTAACAAAATATTCTAAAATTATCAGTTATTATACTTGGCCAAAAACATGGACCCCTTATGTTGACTTAAACATAAGTAATTTTCGTTATTTTCAGAAACAGATGGTACTTCAACAAATTTCACAATTACTGTGTAGTGTACCACACAAGTCACCATGACTGCTTCATAAGAGACAGTCAAATCGACCAACGATAGGGTACACGCAGCGCATAAAAACTGCAACGCCAGCGTTTCTTGTTGGATCGATGACCGCGCTAAGTTCGGCTGCATGTGCGTTGACGACTTCTTTTCGCTGCCGACGTCTTCTGTCGAGACTGCGACAGAAATAGTGCAGTCAACAATTATTTACAATAATTTATAAACAATATATTATTGATTGGATCAGCAGAATCTGCTGACCAATCACTAAGTAATTTTAAGCAATGTGTTTATATTAGTTTTAAGTCCGCCCATCAAAATCGGCTATAAAAGGGCAAGAATTTCCAAAATAAATTCAGAATATTATCAGAGCCTAAAACCGGCAGTCTTCTAATTTCTCAAGCCCTGGCATATAATCTGCCGGCTTTATCAATTACACAAATAGCATTCTAAGCTGAGGCCCATGGCATACTCTGCCGGCCAAGCCAATGAATCTATAATGTAATAAAATATTATCCAGCATAGTTTTGAAGACACTTTTTAGCATATCACAACTGAATTTGTATTGCAAGTTGAATAGGTAATTTCTATGGAACTTTGATCTCCAGTTGAAGCTTGAATTGTAATTTGCAAAGTTGGAGCAATTCCAGTGCTAGAATTACTTCGTAACCAAGAAAACAGATCTTCTTGGGACTTCTTGAAATTTAGCTGTTCTTCTTTATTCTTTTATGCTAATTTTCGTTTTTAACAATCTGAGAGATATTTCCTTGGCATGGACATGATTAAATCTAAACAATATTACACAGTTTATAGTATGAATTATTAGAATACTATAGGAAATCTAACATAATAGGTGAGGTAAATTACCGAAAATCTAATACCTTATGTTTTTTTGTGGAATGTTGCACGCTTCTAATAGACTGTAATATATACTGTATTCACCTATAAATAACTACATATATTTTTAAACATCGGCACATCAAAAGTATATTTGCAAAGTGTTGGTCAGCCGACGCAACCGAATGCTAACGCTACCTTAAACAGTGTAACAGTTTCCACGCTTCTATTGAAAACTGTTAATGATCTGCTTTATTTTGTATAACCTCAAACTTAATTACCACTATCCTTTAGATCCATTGGATTCTTAGATTTAATATAATAAAATCTAAGAATCCAATCTTTTCTCAGTTGCTCCCATTTAATTACCACTCCTGCTCATTTTCATCTATTCTTTTGTGTTGTCCGCTCACTCCCTAGCTTCACTGACGTTGTTAGTAATTCTCTTGGATGTTTAATAAATTGTGTTTTGTGTTCTCCTGGCTTGTTGTCTGACCTCTCTTCCTATATGGTGCTTAAATGATTGTCTCCCCTACGGCTGGTAATGCTGACTATGATAACAGATTACTGATCGATATTTTCTGTAAACAAAATAATGCGTTCAATATTGTTAACTTTAATGCTCGTAGCCTTAGCGGCCACAAATTAGATTATGTTAGGAGCCTATTCGAGTGCTCCTCCGTCGATATTATCTGTGTGACTGAAACCTGGTTCCGACCCGAATTAAAGGAATCTGTACTTAAAATAAACAACTATACACTCTTTCGCTGCGACAGATCTGGTCGACGCGGAGGTGGAGTCGCCATCTATGTTAAATCTATTTATCGTTCACAGTTAGAATTCATGTCTGGTGAGTCTGATACCGAGTATTTGTCTATTTCTGTGTCTGATTCGGTCTCTAAAGTACTTGTCTCATGTGTGTACAACCCTAACAAACATACCAATTTACGTACTTTTTTTGACACTCTAGCTGACTACTCACTAAGAGTTAATCATTTAATAATCTGTGGCGATTTTAATATCAATCTTTTACAGACTGACTGTTATTCCTCATCCATTCGGGAATTGTTCTCTACAGCAGGTCTCTCTATCGTGAACGAATCACTTCCTACCCGATTTGGTAATAACGTCCAACCAAGCTTACTTGACTATTTTGCGGTCTCTGAGCCTGCTTTAGCTTTACTATGTACACAGATTTCTTTCATCTCTGACCATGACTTACTTTTCTGCTCTTTTGACATTAGCTTCGGCAATAATTCCCTACCAACTTCGTTTTCTATCTTTGACTACAAATCTATCAATACTGACGAACTATTTCGGACAAGTGCGCGTATTGACTGGGCACCCCTTTGGGCTGCCCTCCAGGTTAATGATAAGATCACGATCTTTGTCAATGTGGTTCAATCTCTGTTTGACTCTTTTGTGCCTGTTCGTACAATAAATGTTATTCCTAATTCATGTCCGTGGTTCTCGTCACAGGTTAAAGCTGCCATTAGGCAAAAAAATTTACTCCATACAAGGTACAAAAGAAATCCTACACAAGCGAATTGGGACTCGTACAAACGAGCGCGTAACCTTGCCACTCTAATGGTCAGGAAATCAAAAGAAAGGTACTTCGTATCTAGGCTTAAACCTAATCTGGGCTCTAAACAGCTTTGGAGACGATTAAAAACTATTGGACTTGGGCGTCAAAGGTCTACGAATGTTGGCCCAAATCCCAACGACTTTAGCGAGTTCCTTTCGACCAATTATACTAATACCCCCCATATAGATGAATTAACTTACAATGATAATGAAGATGAGTTATTTCATTTCTCGAATGTCTCGGAATCTGATGTTATCAAAGAAGTCTTATCTATAAAATCGCCTTCGGTGGGTCTTGATAGAATTTCAATAAAATTTGTCAAGTTAATTCTACCTTACTTAATTTCACCCCTCACAGCAATTATCAACCATATTCTCCTTACTTCCTCTTTTCCTTCCTTGTGGAAATTAGCCACAGTTATCCCCGTACCGAAAAAATCTGTTGCTACTCTACTGTCTGATTTTCGGCCCATAAGTATCTTACCTAGTCTTTCCAAGGTTTGTGAATCATTGATGGTATCTCAAATAAATTGTTACATCTCTAACAAAAACTTGCTTAATCCTTTTCAGTCCGGCTTTCGCTCTAAGCACAGTTGCTCTACAGCTATGCTCAAAATCACTGATGACATAAGAGTAGAATTTGATCGGCAGAATGTGACTCTTCTTTGTCTGCTCGATTTCTCCAAAGCATTTGACAGTGTGGATCATACGCTCTTATGCCATAAGTTGAGGAAGTACTTTCTATTTTCCCCTAATGCGACTGAGCTTATACGCAGCTTCTTATGTGAACGATTTCAAAGAGTTCAAGTTAATACGGCTTACTCAGAATTCAAGCCACTTGAGGCTGGGGTTCCTCAGGGCTCCGTCTTGGGACCTCTTTTATTTACAATGTTTTTGAATGACATATTTACCACTGTTCAGTATGTGACTATGCATGCCTATGCAGACGATGTGCAGCTATACCTGTCTAGTAGTGTTGAACTCATTGACAACCTGTGCTCCAAAATCAACAGCGATCTCAAGAACATTTCTCGCTGGTGTAGTGAAAACTGTCTTCAACTCAATGTTTCCAAATCATTTGTCTTACCTGTTTTCCGTAATGCTGCTAATTTGACCAATATTCCACCATTATATATAGAGAATAAGACGCTCACGACTGTATCTAAAATTACAAATCTGGGTTTTTGCATAAACTCAACTTTAACTTGTACCGATCATGTCAATGTGGTTGTAAGTAAAGTGTACGCTGTTTTACGTAATTTTCGTTATGCGGCTAATTGTCTCCCTGTAGAAACCAGAAGAAGGATTGTGCGACAGCTCATTCTGCCCATCATAACGTACAGCGAATTGGTGTATTGTAACTTTGATTCTGTATCGACGAACAAATTAAGGGTCTTATTCAACAACTTGACAAGATTTGTGTGTGGTCTACGACGCTTTGATCGACTTGGTGGTCGGAGATACTCTATCATAGGTGGTGATCTCTTCGACCTTATTAATTTTCGTAACTGTGTTTTCCTGCACAGGCTAATTTATACGGGGTTACCTACCTATTTGTTTACAAAATTATGCTTTGGTAGCTCCAATCGTTCACGTAATCTAATAATTCCGCAGTTCAACTACCTCAGCACGGGGAGATTATTCTTTGTCAGCACTATCAAATTATGGAATAATTTACCAAACAGCCTGAAAACTACTGTGGAAGAGAAAGCCTTCAGGCGGCTTGCTTGGGAACATTTCTTCAGCACCTAAATAACCACTACATTCAAGAGCTTACTTCTTCTTCTTCTTCTTACTTCTTTTTCTTTCTATACCCTTCTCCTCATCTCCTCCCCCTAAAATATCATAATTTAGTTAAGTTGTTATAAGTTTATTAGTTAAGTTGTTAAGTAAGTTAATTTAAGTTTTGAATTTATTTGTTATTGTTCTCTATATTTTACGTTACTTTTCTGTGCTACAAAAGAACTTATTCTTAGGGCACCTCCTGTAAAAGTGTTAAATAAATAAAAAATAAATAAAAATAAATTTTAAAATCATATTATGTTAACTTTCAATTTTTTTAAAATTTGCCTTTCTTGTAAATAGCCTATGTTCAAGCTGCTTACTAATTCCGAATTAAGGCGGCACAAAAGGAATTAATATAATACTAATTTGTCTCTAAATACCGAATTTATCCATACAAACTTTTCGCCTTGAATTAGCCTTAATTCTTTTTAATCAACGCACATACTTTCAAAAAAGAAAAAATGTAAGCAACCCTGTGATTGAGGCGAATTTTATAAGATTTCGTATTCACTGTGAGTTTTTCTACACATTGTGAACTCTATTCCCGTGTTTGAGTATATAACTAAGGTAAATCTTTTGACCTCAAACTTCCAATTCGCTTCAGTTCACTGAATTTTCCTTTTTAGAATTAAATTTCGGGACCGAGTTTTTCATTATTTTGGGCAAAGACTACAAGACTGGACACTCGCAAATTCTGTGTACACACTTATGCATTTTTGCTTCAATTTCACTAACACTATTAAAGAAAAGTTTGATTCGCTGCAAAAAACTTGTAGCCTCGCCGTAGAAACTTTGATTCGCTGCAAAAAACTTGTGGCCTCGCCGTAAAAATCTTGTGGCCTCGTTGAGGTGAAAAATTTGTTTTTCGGGGGTGCATTTTGGAAACGTCAAAACAAATAATTAAAAATATTATCCTTTTTATAAGTGTAAAATATATATAAAACATAACTTCCCGTTCCGTATAATGGTAATTATTGTATGCTTCCATATTTTACCTCGTACTGGTTGTTGATTTCTCATTTTTACTTTGGTATAAAGTAGTTGCAAATGCATAGTTGTCTGCCTATTGACAAAAAACATTACGATTTATAACTCCAGAATGGTGGCATTTTTTTTTTATTTGTTTTCTAATATTTTTGAAAATTAAGTATTGTTAAACATTGTTAATGCACTTGGGGGGTCAAACATCCGTTGGCACCTACCATTTTAGGTTTGGGAAACTTCACCACCTTTGTTTATATATGGTGAAATTTATATTTTAAAAGCCAATGACTTTGGCTATACGAAGTATCTTTTGAAACGGTTTCACTCAGTTCGTGGGAGAGAAAGATGAGGAAGAAAGAGAAAAGTCTACACTCTATTATCGAATGTAAAGAATTTTTGAAACGAAAATAGCCCCTGCTTCTATTTCTTCTTGCGTTTCTTTGCACGCACATAAGAAAGCAGTTGTCAAACGAAAGAAGAGCAACGCAGTTTGCCGAACGCGTGTTCATATTTTCTCTCACTCTGGCCAACATTTGAATATTCATTAAATTTCACACACACTTTGTCATCACATGTTTACGACTGTTGAAACCAAATGAGAAACCACAGTGTGTAGCCACCGATTGTATGGAAATACTAGTAGTAAAACCGTTTGAAAAGATATGCGCTTAGCCAAGCTGATTTCATAACTAACTGAATCCGTGGTGAAACATGAAACAGCTGATTTTTTCAACATACTGAAAGACAGAAACAAGAACAACAATATGGTTGCTCTCACGTATAGTGTACATGAATTCAACAGTTCATAAAAAATAGACGTCAAACCGATTTTTGAAGCGGCGAATTTGAGAGTGTCCAGTCTTGTAGTCTTTGATTTTGGGGCCCCCTAAATCGCGGAGCCCCGGTGTATAGCATCCACCGCACCCCCTAGATGGCCGGATCTGTTTTTAGTTGAAACTACAATCAAAAAACGATGTCGTCGTAACTAGTGTTGGGCATTATAGTTCACTACAGAGAGCGATCATTCTAGTTCAATCAGCTGTCGTGAACTAGTTCGTTCATATACTTCACTCGGTCATTTAGTTCTGTAGTTCGTTCGCTCATTTAGTTCAGTACTTTACTCGGTTAATTGGCAAAATTATATTTAATTTTGATATTAATGTCTAATACTAAATGATTAAATTATATATTGTTAGATTTTTAGTAACATTTTTTTCCATTCATTAATTTTTTTTTAAATGGACATAACTCGGAAACAAGAAGAGAGCTCCACTAACCCATATTGTTGTTGTCGTTCCAACAATAAAGAAACAACAGCAAAAATAACTACAAAATCGGAGTTATGTTATTGTGTATGAATTGTGCCAAGATTTCAAATAAAAATTTGAAACATCCTCTGAACTTAATCTAACCAACTGAAACATACTGAAAAACTAACGAGCAGCTGAACTGAAACGAACTAACGAACTGCTGAACTAAAAGAACGAGTGAACTAGAAGACCGACTGAACTAAAAGACCGAGTGAACTAAAAGAGCGACTGAACTAAAAGACCGAGTGAACTAAAAGAACTAGGAATTGTGAACTAGATCTCATAGTTCAAGCAAGTGATTCGTTCAATTGAACTAGTTCGTTCACGAACTACCCAACTCTAGTCGTAACAATTGTCTGCCGATCACTCTAGTTGAGCTGCCGGATCCTGAAGGAATTATTATCCTGGGCAAAACACGAAGCGGAATAGTCAATTATTAGTCAAGTCAATAATTAATTTAATCGATGTTATTCAACAGTTACACAATACTGAATGAATTGTTATTTTGTTTTTATACCCTACACCTTAAGGTAAGGGTATATTCACTTTGTAACGAAATGTGTAACGCATAGAAATAGAGACGATAGGTATAGAAAAGTATATATATTCTTGATCAGCGTGACCTCCTGAGTCGATTTAGCCATGTCCATCCGTCTGTCTGTCTGTCTGTTGAAATCACGATTACAGGAGAACCGGTGATGAAATTTTGCATAAACATTGTTTCTTCTGGTGTGCAGGTTGGTATTGAAAATGGGCAAAATCGGTACACGACCACGCCTATTTTTTTTTGTATTTTTATATCAGCGTTCGTTTTTGAGCTATTATAACAAAATTTCATTCCTGGGTATAGAGTAGCATTGTCCGTTAATATGCCAAATATGGGCGTGATCCGCCCACTTTTAGGTTACACAGGCAAAAGAGGGTTATATTGTTAAATATACATATAAACTTCCTGAATAAAACTTTAGATAATAACTTGTTTTACAAAAAAACATTATTACATCAAAACTGGGTGCGGTCCGCCCACTTTTACACTACATTAGGGTGGAGCTTAGCTATACTGAGCGAACATTTTTTGCAGCATTCTTTTACGCCGCCCCCTAAAATTGTTCCATTGGGTCAAGAAATAATTTCTGTAAAATATGAAGTTGATCGGATAACAGAACAGACGTGGCACTTTCTTATGAAACTTGCAAAAAATGCGAAATTTGTATCAACGAAAAGGAATGAAGCAAACATTTTTAATAATGGTTAAATGTTCTTCATATTCAAGAATATGCATAATATCAGTGATGCAGTATAGTTTTTTTCAGCATAATAATTAACTAATACCTGCATTTTTTAAATTATAGATATTAAATTTTAAGCATCTTATTGTGATGTTTCCTTTTTTTTTTATTTATACAGGATGTTTCGCATAAGAGGAGACAAAAGGCTAGGGCATGAAGGTTGGGTCAAGACAATAAAAAAATCGTATGGGAGGGGGGTGCATTTCCCCCCGTTTAGACGGGAGGGGCCATTTTCTAAAAACTCGTGTAAAAACCGGAAAAAAAATATTAAAAAATAACGGCGATATCTGGATCACTTTATTGTGTTATCGCTTCTTGTGTTAGAAAGCCAAATATCGGCCTCTTAATATCCTTTTTAAATTATGCTCCTATGTCAAACAGTTTTTGAGAAAATTAATTCCAAAGTTAAAATTTGGAAAAAGAATTCCGAAAAAAAAAATTGTTGGTCGCAATTTTTTCGTTAAAATACGGTATTAAGTATAAAATTTTGTCCGACCATAAAATTAATGAATACTACTCTAATAATACTCTAATCAATACTAGAGAGAAAGCTTCAAACCGGAAGGATCTATGTTTTATAGTTTCCAAGAATAGTGAAAATTACGAAGCATACTTTCCTTTCAAATACAAATTTTTTGGCTACTTGTGTTTTATTACTGGTGCAAAAATATGGAAGAAGATCGCACTGCGGAAGGAGTTTAGTTCGTAATTTCCACTTTTCTCGGAAACTACAAAACATAGATACCTCCGGTTTGAAGCATTCTCTCTAGAATTGATTTAGACAATTTTATGGTCCGAAAATAAATTTTTTTCGGAATTTTTATTCCAAATTTTAACTTTGGCATTAATTTTCTCAAAAACTGTTTGACATAGGAACATAATTTCAAAAGGATATTAAGAGGCCAATATTTGGCTTTGAAAATCAGCAAGCAAAAGTTATCTTGATGTAACATTATTACTTTGTGATATAAAATAAATATAGAAACGCAATTATTTCTGTTTCAAAACTTTGTGGTCGATGTGCCACGTCTTCCCGATCTCAAATCGATCTGAAATTTTGTACAAATTACTTTTTCATGAAATAGCACAAGTTTAGAGGGCGGCGTGGTAAAAATGTTATGGTCGAAAAATAAGGTCCACCCTAATGTACATACACTTATACTCTTTGTCATACCAAATAAAGCAGTTCTTACTTAGCCATCGCACTAAGCAGTCGTATTTACTTCAGTGTCTAAAAAAACAACAAATTAACAAAAATACTACAAACTAAAAAAAATATAAGTATTACTTATTATTATGTATAAGAATTAGTATTGTTCAGGTTAGAAGTCAATTGAAAACCTTAATTCGTTTTCTGCATTTTGTACTACAAAATTTTTACTAAAAAATGCAGAAAACGAATTAACGTTTTCAATTGACCTCTTATAATACAATTAAAGGTCGAATAAACAAAAAATAATAAGTAAAATTATTATTATAAAAAACCACACATTACTTATTATTGTTAATAAATTTTTATTTATTCGATTTTAGAGACCAATTAATCGGGATGAAATTCGAAGACGACTATCGAAGGGGACTGAAGATGACAATTTGAATGACATTATTAATTCTATTTATGATCGACCACGTAAGATATTAAATCCATATAGTAAGTGCTTATTATCTTCAAAATGAATAATGCTTATGAAACTCTATGAGTATTTGATCTATCAGTACAAAGTAAAAGGAACATTAAATTTCTAAGAATTATAAAGTCGAAAAATATTAACCCAAGGGCTTGGCCTTAGGCAGTATATTTTTATTTTTTTTCCTAAAATGCTATACCGAATAAATCATAAAATAATTAAGTCTTCAATAGAATTATTTTTCAACTAGTTAATTGCGAAGAATTTTATTAGAAGAATTTTATTAGTACATATTTATTAAATTGAACTTTTCTGAAACCCTCATTAGCATATGGCGTAATGTAATGTCATGTACATTTACAAGGTCAAAGGCAGGTTGTTTCTAGAAGGAACTTTTTACCTGCAGGTAGTTTTTAGGAGAAACTTCTTAGTTTTTCAAATTTTATACAAGAAAAGATGTTCGCAAGGCAGAAATCATTCATTGCAGTAATTTTGAACTGAAAACACTAAGCGCTAGAAAAACATTTTTAGTAATACGGGAAACAAAATGGTGAATTATGAGCCGAATTATATGCGGATTTATGCATAATTAAGAAAATTGTGCTTGAAAACGTCATGACATATATTATAAAGGACTGAATTTTGAGTCGCAATGCGCTCCGTGATTTGCGCGAAGGGATACCAATCATTTTAAAGACCAGCAAGTCGTATTACGAAGTTGCTGCTATTCAAAAACAAACTTTAAAATTAAATACAAGGAATGTCTAAGTAAAGAAATCGAATTCAATAAAGTGGTGATGACACTGATAATGAAGACACTGAATGGATAATAAGCCTTGGAAATTAATGTTAACATGTATGCTTCAAATTAAAATTGCTAAGAAACGCTGCATATCACCCGGAAATATGCAAGATAACGACGATCAGCGGTCAAAAATTCATATCTTTTGACTGTCTTGGAATATTTTATTCTGGTTTTTTTTGTTGGATTCTTCTAATCTTAAGCTTAGAATGTGAGACTACAATCATAAAATTCATCGATTATTGAAAACTATAGATATTAGAGTTTCAATCAGGGTACTTACTAAAATTTTCTTAAAAGCCAAAAAAAAGAGATTATAAAAATAATACGTTTCTTTTTATTTAATGATTAAAGACTTTTTATTATCAATAACGAGCATATTAATAAAATACATAAATACAAATAAGATAATAAATAAGGAACTAATGCAAATTAAACAATTTTTTTAAAACATTCATTGATAGAATTCCGCTCATCTAGTAGTAAATTTTGTGCATCACTATCTAACTCGATTGAGCTAGATTTCGATTTTTGGCGGATATTTGAAATATATTGATCCGATATGCATAGCAAAACAACAAGCAGATCCTCATTCGTACAATATCTTGAAATTTTTCTTGTGTTGTGTTCACGAAAGAATCTGTAATCCTTGTTTTTTTTTCTTGTGCTTCTTCAGAAGGATCACCAAGTGGAGGTAGACTATTTTCAATAATTTGCTCGTCATGATAAAGAATTTTATGAATTGTTGATGTTGATGCATATTCCTCCAGGTATATTTTTCGTTGTAAATTTCTGCGGTTTTCTTTGCATATTCACCAAATTTTTTGGCATCAATCATCCTGCTGCATGCTATAACTTCTATTATTACTTTGAATCGCTTAATTAATTCAACATCTACTCCTGTAATGAAAGCTGCCATCTCAGGATCTGAGAAAAATCTTCTAGCGGTGTTTCCATCATTCGTGTTTCCCTCAGAAGAGAGAACTACTATAGAAAGAGGGAAACTAGAAAGTTTTGGCTGGTAAATTATTAGCCCTATTAGCACGATAATGTTTCTATATTTGGCTTTTTCCAGCTTCCGTTTCTCCTTATTCACTGCATTTTGTTGAACCGTTTCTGTTGCTCCGAATTCTAAATCATAGCCCAATTTGAGTTTTTTTTCCATGAAACGAATTTTATTGTGAAGCGGCGACAATCCGAATTCGTATGCTTCTTCAGAATAACTGGCATCTGTTGGTGTTTGATGGCATATAATATAGCTGGAGGATGCCTTAATATCAGTTAAGGCTTGTCCGACTTTTCCATCAATCATGGTGAGCAGAAGTTTGAAATCTATTTGAATAATATGGCCATGATACTCAAGTAGCCGCGGCTGAAGTTCATCAATGTGCCTCCTAATTTTATTAAGTTCTTCGGTTATCACATCTTTGTTGTCCTTTTTGAATGCAAATTTAATTGGTCTAAAATATTTTGTCGATGAAGGTGTCCCATTCTTCCATATATCAATCGGTACGTATTCTTCGATTGACGGTTCAGCCTCAGTGCTGTTCCTCCTTAATCGGAAAGGAACGAAATATATCATGAACAAATTGGTGTTTGCTGGATTATCTGCATTAAATTGTTTATACTGCTTCTGGCCAGATGATCCGTCACATCCCCACTTACAAAGGTCAAAACTTTTCACAAAATTCTCTTCCAATGAAAGCAATAATCTCTTCACATTTACAGTATATATGCAGTAAGAGCTAATTACCTAATAATTATAATAAAAAACTTAATTACTGCAAACTATGCCAATACTTTCCCATGCTTTGAAATATACATATAATTTGAAAGAAAAGTATAACACTAACAAAGAAAAAACAACGGAAAACATGTTAAAAACGTTTGCAGTTTGTGACCTTGACTCATATAATGGGCAAGGGGCAAACCGATGCAATCATAATGGGTATAGGCTTTTAGAGAAAGCCTTTAATGTGGTGTAAAATTCGTTTTGGAGTCTTTTGGACCAAAAAACTTAATATCTGAAATATTGACAGAGAAATGGATATCTATATCTGGGAAAAGTTTAAAAAATGAGTTTATTTTAGTTGAAAATAAGAAGTGATCTTTTTTATTGTATAGTTACTAATGCAGTAATGAAGATAAAGCTTTTATTTTTTTGGCTCCCTAGGTTCTCAGGTTTCTACTTTCATATGACCTAACCCATTTTGAAATCGGTGATATTGAAAAAATTGACTTTTGGCCGCTAAGTTGAAAAACCAGTCACTGTATGCTGTCCCATAAAATTTATGTATTCAAAAGAAACCATGCAGTTGCATTAATTAATAAATCAATAGATAGTCCAAAGGATTCTACTTTCGAGTACTTCGCTAAGGAAGTAATAATACAACACTGATTATTCATGACAATGATCGATGGGAAAATGGTGGAGAAGTACTATGCAGTAATAGAGAAATAAATGCAAAAAAATTTGGCAAATACAATAAAGCGACTAAAACTCATAAGTTGAGACTTTGTTGAAAAATTTAATATTGTATAATTGATGTATATTGATATCTTTTTATATGTAAATTATTTATTTAATTTAATTTAATTTTTAATTTAAAATAAAATATATATATTTCCATATGTACATTTTTAAGTAAATAAAAACTTGAACTTGAATTACAAAGGTTACAGAGTTTTGATCACCAGTTACTCGTTATATGCCTTACTGGTATTATTTCAATTAAAAGAATTGTACATAAATCTAGTATAAATAATATAAACTTATCGAGGTCTGCTCACTTATCATTATATACTATAAAAATATTTTTTTTAATATAAACTCTGTAGATTTAAGTAAGCTACGAAAACGCAATTTAATATTTGTGCTTTTAATATCATTATTTGGTACACTACATATATTCCTAAAAACATTGTTGTTTAATAGATTGTTCATCGAATCTAGAATATCTGCTTTTATAACTTTTCCAATTGGATTTCTGAAATCGTCAAACATAGTTCAGAAATCGTCAAATCTAGTTCAGAAAATTTCAAATGTAGTTTCGAAATCTATTGCAGTTTAGAAAATGTTACGTATACATAGTTCAGAAATCGTCATATTTAGTTAAGAATTTATCAAAATTTATTTCAGAGATCATAAAATTTAGTTCAGAAACCGTCATATAAATTTTAAATTTATATTTTTAATTTTGAAATTTAATTTTGCTTTACTTATTGAAATTTAATACTTATGTACCTCTGTTACGCTATGTTTATCAACTACTTTAATTGAAATATAAGTCGATACCAATGTAATTCGAATAATATTTCATTTCATAAGTACGCGTGGATAAGTATAATATTTTGTTTTAGGTATACATATGTATTCTCTAGATTTAGAATTTCATTTATGGTACATCATTTAGGTAAATAGGACATGTCACCATAAATGATGGGCCTTATGCTCGATCTGCGAACGGTACGCTTCTCAGCGTTACTCTTTGTTATATTCGTTAAACAGCTGTTCAAAATGTGTTTTTAGTATACACACAACTTGAGCTTCTGTTAGAAGCGGTACCGCTGAAATTTCTCCTCTTTACAACAACAGTTTACACTCTTCTTACGTATTTACGTTAGAAAAGCTTATTTTGCAACTAACAGAAGCGGGAACGGTGTGCCGTTGAGAAGCGGTTGCTAAAAAGCAACCGCTTCTTTCCGTTCGTCCGTAGATCTTGGCGACTGTTTTATTTTGGGTGGTGTTCTAAACACAATGCCTGCCGGCTGGCTTTGGTAAACAAAAAGGTTGATGATATCCAAAAATAATAGAATACAAATATACAATAATATAAATTCAGTAGCTTCCGAGCAAAGACTACAAGACTGGAAACTCTTTTTTCGTTTTGAATGTGTTGGTGAAATCAGGCTTGGGTGTAGTAGATTACAAAAACAAAACGCATGTAATTTTGACAGTTCGGGAACGAATTTTGACAGTCCGGGAATTTGTTTACAAAATATTTTGAGAGAGGAATGCAACTCTTGTTCTTCTTCACAACAATAAGCCAGAAATATGATTTTTCAAATACGTAAAAAAGACCAAGGAGCCAGTTTTAAAAGCAACGCACGCTTCTAGAAATGTACATGAAACCTTTTTTAAGTCTTATAATTGCACAATATTGAATATTTTGCAAGTAAAACGAAGTTAAAATTCATAAAAATTACTCATTTCACAAATTTAGTCAGCTGTTTTTAACCTACCACGCGTATTTTTAGCCGAAAGAGATGCCAACGTATTCAACATGTTTTGTTGAATATTGATCTGTGATTTAGTTTAATATTTACTGAATTGTGATTTTAGTTCTTTTGGTCTTTAATTTAAACGAATTTAATTTTAAATGCATGAATTGAGAATTTGTATATGTTTAATTAATTTTAATTTAAATATATGAATTGTAAATTTATTTGTGTTAACACATTTTAATTTAAATAAAAGAGAAATGAAAAATTACAAAAATAAATAAGTTTACATTACTTTTTAATATTTCCAAACAGCTTACAAATCGTCAAAACCTCGAGAACTTATAAATGGAAAGTAGTTTTTCTATTAATGTTTACTTAAAAACCAAAAAAATAATTAGTAATAAAGTTGTGTCATGCCCTGCCACTAACTCACCCCATCATTTTGTGGTGGTGTGGTAACAAAGCAAAACGGTTTACCTTTTCAGATATCATGCTTTGTGATAGCCTGTTTTAGCTTGTAACAACTCGACAATTTCACCATAAAATTCACATACACTGTATGTGAACACGCGGACGGACATTTTTTTGAGCTCTCTCACGAAATAAGAGGAGTTTCCAGTCTTGTAGTCTTTGCTTCCGAGCCATCGACGAGATAGGACTGTATGCTGCGCTGCTCTGATTTTGCTACACCCAAAAAATTATCATTGTTTGTCTTTAATACAAAGTTTATGTGAATTTTCCCTTTATATTAAAAAAATATTATTGAATTTACTTCATATTATAAAATATTATACCATTATCTACTTTATGCTTCAATCACAATGTGCTGGAATAATCCATATATGTATATAGCGTGCAAACAAACAAAAGTCGAAAAAAATTTATGCTTTGTGCTTCAGCGCATATATTTTTCTCAGTGATAATTTAAAAAAATTTCCAATACACACTCAAGAGAGAACAAAACAGGTATAAGAACATATTCACATTGAATACATATAATCACAAGAAAGAAAGAGACGTCTGATTGTAACATTTTTGTACACCAGATACACAAGTTTTACATAACAATTGACATATAGGGGAAATACGTAAAGCGAAGTTCTCTCAACGGGGCTCATCGTAAGAGTTAGCACATGCTGTTTTAAGAGGAACGGAAACGGAGGTACCGCTATCGTTGCGCAGATCGAGCATAAGGCCCTATATCCTCTCAGAAATCCATATATGTATATTGATAGATTCTTTAAAATAAAATTAAATTTTTAAAAATTTTGTATTTAAATTTAATTTTAGGTGAATTTATTATAATGAATGAAATATTATCTGACAACAATGCGCCGAGTCAATCCGAGTCCGAGAGTCAATGCTCCGATTCGGAGAAGTGTTCGAAATCATTGGAACCTATAAAACAAGATACGTCGGTCTTATCGTCAGTTTGTGTTGATAAAGCAGAATTCGATTATCAATACTTTGGTCGATCACATTCAAGAAATGCTATAAATGGTATGACAGTTCTATTGCATCCTTCAACCAACGAGGATAAAAATGGTGATTTAACGAAGGCTGATTTTTTTACGAAAGAAGCACGATTAGAAATTGAAGCAAGAATAGCATTAACTCATGCGAAAGGCTCGGCATGTATTCAAATGAAAGTGAGTCCCAGTAACTTAAATTGATTTTAATTGACAGTCTAGGAAAATACTCGAAGGTGAAAAATATTATGAATTTCAGGCATATAAACACGAATATACATTTCCGTGCAACGTCCCCTCATAACTGGATAGATCCTTATTGATGGATAACACCTCATACTTAAGTTTGTTTCTTTAATTTAATTTTTTGTTTCAATATTTTGAACAATGTTTCTTAACAATGTATGTACGAGCCATATTAAGAAGATGGATTTTGAAACTTCAGGTTTACAATTTTTTTAATATAAAACATCGTGAAGGTGCACAAAATGTGGTGCCAAGTGCTTTCTCGTACATGTATCAGGAAGAGTTAGGATCGGTAAATCGATAACTGTTGACCTAAATTTCCTAGCTTTCTCTTCGGAAGAATATGCGTTATTGAGAAAAACTGTTATGGAGAACAACTATAGACTGCTAGATCTTGTAGCTTTTGAGGCTTTTGTTTATAAGCGTACGGGATTTATGACGTGTGATATGAATTGCGTTAGAATCGCGTTCTGGGCTCCTGGAGACTCGGTACAGCTCCTCTTCTGCAGGAATCACAAAGCGGCGATGCGCGCAAGATAATGATATTATTATATTGTTAAATATAATATATTGTTAAAAGCTGCGGCGTGTGCAAGGGGAAAAATTTGTAATACTACGCGCCCCCTGATCAATATATTGTTGAACTGTTGTGTTTCCAACGTTGGGTTGTTTAAAGATTCGGAAAATGTTAATGAAATGTCCTTCTGATTTATTATTCACTTCTGCGATTTCATTACACTATTTCTTTTGTAACACTACTTTAAAATTTTTTTGTTTCTTAAATGCGACTTCGTCGCTCTACGTATACTACTCTAATTAGAATATCTTCTTGTTTCCACGTTAGCTCGTTTAACACACCTGTCGACTGAACCAAAGTTAGTCAGTATGTCGTATTTCGCAATATTTAAATTGTGATATTAGCAATATCAACATAGAAAGAATTAAATCGTTCCCAATTTAATTCTTCCGCGTTTGGGCTATTATTTTTTATATCTCCAAGCAGGTTGAAGGTTCATGTTACCCGGAACTGGAATTTGCGATCGCGACATACAACATCCACCCTTAGGGAGAGAAAAATTTAGTCGCACAAAACGACATATATTACATATAACATTATGTATATTTAAGTATAGCATATATCTTCCTTTTCTTTTGTTCTTTTTGTTGCTTGAAATAATATAATTTAGGTAATAGCACTTAACATATTGTTGACCGGCAATTTTACGCTGAATCTATCTAATTCAATGTGGAACAGAAACAAAATAAATAATCTTGCAATCGTGTATTACGTATTTTTAAATACTTTATGCGTTAAAAATTCGAGCACTTTTAAGGCTCTTTTTACATTGGTAAATACTCTTGATTCGTCTCAATATTTTCTACCAGTTCTCGGTATTCCGGCGACTCAAATTCCGTAGTTTCAAAGTCAAAAAAAGACTCATCACTTAGCTGGTTTTGTTCTACCGAACGCGATAGTGTATCCGTGACAATATTTTCGGATAATTTTCGGTGTTCCATTTTGAAATCGAATGCTTGGAGCTGCAATCACCACCGTGCCAACCTGCCAGTGACGCCTTTAAACGATATCAACCACTCCAACTGTATCGTAGCTAGTGAAATATGTCTATCAAGTTACACGAAATTGAGGAATTGGGAGTAGAAATCATTAACATTGTATTGTATTTATGACTGATACGCACAGACAACTTATGAGGCATTTTGCAGGTGTCGTTCAAAATTTGCTTGAGGTTAGAGCACAGCTCCACAGAAAAAGATCTTGCTGGATCAAACCTTGGCACGAGGGGCGGATTCATAGGAGTTCGTTTCCGCAGCTCAATAGTGAACTTTACGAAGAAGACCCAATTGCTTTAATGAATGACTTGCGAATTACTAAAGAACAATTCAATGAAATTCTGCAACTAATTCAGAATAGTATTCGAAAACAGGACACTCATATGAGAAAGGCGGTGACCCCAAAGTAGCAACTAACAGCAATACTACGTTACCTAGCAACTGGGGAGTCCTATAAGTTTTCAGAATACCATACCAGGCTTTCTCACACGTATCAAGTGAAATGTATTCCTCGAGTCTGTGCAGCAATATGGAGAAATATGAAAGACCTTTATTTAAAAGTAAGTGGATCAAGAAGTGAAAGACCAGGCCAATTGAAGTAATGAGCCATTGTCAAATTTGGTTGTATTGTATTTTTTCATTGTAACGAACTGACAGTACATACATATAATAATTATTAATTGTTATTTCTTTAATTCAAATGTTTCAGTTACCAAATTCGATTGAAGAATGGGAAAGGATTGCCAATGATTTTGAAACCAAATGGAATTTTCCTCTATGTCTAGGGGCCATGGATGGGAAACATATCTCCTTTTTTATGCTTCAAGAGAAGATGGCTCCTATTTCCTATAAGGGTACAAACAGTATTGTACTGCTTGCGTTGGCTGACGCAAATTTCAAATTCTTATACGTAGACGTTGGAGCTTGGAAGGGCGAATGACGGAGGAGTTTTAAGACATTCTACGTTACAAAGGGTTATTGAGAATAGAGTTCACAGTTTCCCACCCGATAAAATCCTTGGAAATAACAGAAAACCGTATGTTATGGTAGCAGATAGCGCTTTCGCTTTGCAAAATAATGTTAGCAAGCCCTATTCGCATATCACAAGCGACACCTACAAACAAAGTTTTAGCAAGCGTTTATCACGTGCACGGCAAGTGGTTGAAAGATCATTCGGTATCCTTTCTTCCAAATTTCAAATATTGCTAAAACTAATAAACGTACGTAATATTTCAAATAACGACATAGTGCTTGCATGCTGCGTATTGCATAACTTCTCACTACACAGTGGTCCTTCAGTTCTCATAACAAATTACACTACAGCGACCCAAGTTCCCAACAGTCCTGAAGAAATCCGTGCAACATACTCCGAGTATTTTAGCCAGGAAGGAAGGTTTGAATGGCTTGAATAGCATTAGTTTTATATTTAAAATCCTATGTGTCATGTACTTCATATACTATACTATGTCTTCTTCATCATTCAATAATAAAATAATAAAAAAAAAAAAACGTAATTTATTTTCACCAATAGTCTTAAAAGTTCAATATGTAAGTATAACTTTCTAATTTATATTTAAGAAAAATTTAAATTTTAAAAATGAAAATTGTATGTATTTTAAAATTCCATTTTCTTTCAATGGTACAGCATACAGCAACAAAGGTTTATTCATACCTTTAAGGATTATCACATAACAAAAATAAGAAATAACTTCATATCTAAGGATTATCACATAACAAAAAGTAAGAAATGACTTCATAATATCTAAGTATTATCACATAACAAAAAGTATGGAATGACTTCATAATATCTAAGGATTACCACATAACAAAAAATAAGAAATAACTTCAACTCTAATTAATAATAAATAACTCCTCGTCGCTGTCACTTAATATGCCTTCCATTGCTTGCTTTAAAAAGTCCGTCTTATTCTTTCTATTTCTAAACGTCCTCGTTTTCCAAATTATTCAAAACTTCCAATACTTGTTGACAAAGCCGTTCAAACCGCCGGGGTTTATTTGATTTGCTGATTAGTTCCTTCAGTGCTTCGATACCATTTGTTAAGGATGTTATTCTTCTTTTCTTAGCGCCTTTGCTTGTCGATGTTATCGAAATCTGAAACCAAGACATATATTAATTAATTATAGATAAAGATAGAATTCAATTTCAACATACATAACTAAAAAGGGATGAATTTAATCCAGCCCCATTCTTCGGCTCATTCTGAAAATAATAAACTTTTTGTAATCTGAATTCAAACATAATTTCAATGTTTTTATACCCTACACCTTAAGGTAAGGGTATATTCACTTTGTCACGAAATGTGTAACGCATAAAAATAGAGACGATAGGTATACAAAAGTATATATATTCTTGATCAGCGTGACCTCCTGAGTCGATTTAGCCATGTACGTCCGTCTGTCTGTCTGTCTGTTGAAATTGCAGATATATTGTTTCTTGTGTTGTGCAGGTTGGTATTGAAAATGGACAAAATCGGTCCTCGACCACGCCTATTGTTTATTAAAAATGTGATATCAGCGTTCGTTTTTCAGCTATTACAACCTCAGTATAGAGTAGCATTATCCGTTAATGTGCCAAATATGGGCGTGATCCGCCGACTTTTAGGTTACACAGGCAAAATAAAATAATGAATAAAACTTTATATAACACCTTATTTTCCAATAAAACATTATAACACCAAAACTGGGCGCGGTCCGCCCACTTTTACACTAATACATTATAGTAGTATGAAAACAAGTTTATTACCACGGAAATAAAGTTTAAATGAACACAATAATAAAACAACTAAGTTATTTTGTTTTGAAAAAGGTAATGACCACGCCTACTATTTATAAAGAGGCGTACTAGGTCTCATGGAGCCCATCAAGTCAATACTTGATTTCCACAACTGCCGCCCAGAGTTGACCGCCACCCCCGCCCCAACCTAGCTTCGCCACTTTTTTCAAAACTTTTAGGTGTAGGGTATGTAAGATTCGGCCAGGCCGTATATAGCTTTCTTACTGGTTAGTATTTACATCTTTGCAAGGAGGTGGTACATTTGCAAGGTTGCTTCGACTCTCCCTTATTACTACGTAGCAAAAATTGAAGTAGTTCGAACCACCACAATGTTGGCGTTTTCACATCGTCAACTCCGGAGCCTGTTGTTTTACTGGCTTCTATTAGCCGCACCTCTCTGAGATATTGTGAACGCAAGCTCTGTATTTTATAACGTATGTCTTTTTCACATTTTATTTTTTATTCAGGTTTCAAAAATGTGAATTCCATAAATATATCGTTTATCGCCTTATTTTTTGTAACACGGTCGACGTATGATGGACACCGAACGTCCCATAGCATCGGCTTCCTTTCTAACATTAAAATTAATGCTTGCGTGTCACTACGATTCCATTGTGACATAATTACAAGAATGTGTAGAAATAAAAGCTTTGAAAATATATTTACTCCCTATTTATGCCGTCTCTGATCTATGTGTTCGAAAAAATTAACAAAATAATATAAACTTAAGGTAGCAAAGTAACGGAGTTGCTTTTTAAAAATTTGAATATCTAAAAAAGTAATTTTTTTTTATAATAAAAGGGACACCTCTAAACACGATGAATAAAGCTTTTGTATTATTCTATATTGCACACGGGTTCATAAACTGAAATTGCTAATACAAGTGCAATCACGAGTTAACTTGTGATCGGTCAACAAACACAAATTAATTAACGGTCCGTGTAATAATAATAATAATAATAAACGCTTACAGCCTTATTTATAAACTTATTATTATTATTATTATTATTATTTATTATACTTTTATACATTTAATAATTATATACAATTTCGTAATATCTTGCGAAGCCAATGGCTTGTCTGCGAGAAAAATCTACTTAAAAATATGTAATTTATCGTTACGTGTTTTACAATGCATAAATATGAATATAAATAATGTATGTATAACATAAATTTTAAGGCATAAGAAAATTTTTAATTAATTTTTTTCTGGCGTGAACATCTGCAATATCCAGTAAATCTTTGGGTAGCTCGTTTAAAAGTGTAGGAACGGTGACCTTTAGCGTTGCTTGACCGTAATTATTGTTGTATTTTGGGATTCTAAATTTGCCTTTAATTTTCCTTCGCGTTGAGTGCTGGTGATCTATTGCTTTGCGGTATTTATTTTCGCTATAGTATTCGTTTAATATGCTCACTTTATGTATGTTACTAACACTTAGCACTTTTAATTGCTTGCATATTGTAGCGGGATTAACCGTTATATTGATTTTCCTTGCTAGTATCTTTAGGATATGGTTTTGGCCGTTTTGAAGCTGGTTGCAGGTCACTGAATTTCCCCACGCTGTTATACCGTGTCGAGCATAGGACTCACAAAGTGCGTGATATGCTTGCCTGAGCACATCAAAATGGCTATAGAAGCTGAGATGTTTTAGCATGTATATGATCATGCCATTTTAAGTTGTGATCCACCATAACTCCAAGGTACTTGTATTTATTTACAGATTCAATTACAGTGGTGCAATTATCATCGACTCGACTATTTCTGTTGGAGTGTATGCAATCGAGTGAATGATACTTCAGCTGTATGTTTGTATACATAATATGTGGCGGTTTAATGTGCATTACTTTTGTTTTTGATGCATTTATAGACAAACTGTTGTCATGTACCCATCTGTTGATTACGTCCAGCTCTGCTTGCATTTTTTCTGAAACTTCTACAACATTTCTGTGTGAAACAATTATTGCTGTGTCGTCTGCATAAGCAAAAGCCCTACTATTCCTGAGAGTTTGCAGCATTCCATTCGCATATATTATGTACAATAGTGGTTCAAGCTTGGAGCCCTGTGGAACGCCGTGTTTTATTTGGACTTCATCACTTATTTGTCCGTTTATTTTAACTCGAAAGGTTCTGCCTGCAGATAATTTTTTAACCAGTCGATACACTTGCCTCGAACACCAGCATTTTGCAATGCCGTTATCAATATATCGAGCGATAATGTATCGAAAGCTTTACTGAAGTCAACGAATAGTACCAAACTGTGGTAGTTTTTACTTAAATTTTCGTTCAGTATGTCTGCGAAGTTACCAAGAAGCTGGTTGATGTTTTTGTTTTTTTGATAACCGTATTGATTTTTGTTAATGATTTTATTTTTTCCGATGAATACATGTAGTCTTCGCACAAATCTTCCATTACTTTATCGATCACCGGCAGAATCGAAATTGGTCTGTAGTTGTTAATTTCGTTTTTTACTCCACCTTTAAAAATAGGGCGAACCATAGATAATTTTAGGTCAACTGGGATTTTTCCTTGATCAAAGCTCATATTAATTACTAGTGTTATGATTGGTCCTAATATTGTCGCGTTATGTTTCAGGTCTTTAGGACGTATTCGGTCGTATCACGCACTTTTTTCTATTTTTAGGGCTCTAAGAGTATTAGTTATTTCCAATTCACTTGCTGGTTCTAAAAAGAAGGAATTTTGAGTTGTGTTCTCCACACGCTCGCATGTTTTAATGTTACACGTGTGTATCACCTTATCGATTTGCTCATTATATGTTTTTGCGAATTTGTTTGTGAGTGATGGTAAGTCATCATTTTTGAAGTTTTTCAATAAAGTATCGTCTAAATCGGTCACTCCTCTTCCTATGATTTCATTAATTGTTCCCCACGTCTTCTTCATGTCTCTTCTGTTATCATAAAATTTTTGTTTGTAATATTCTCTTTTAGCATATTCTAATTTTTTATTAACAAAATTTCTGTACTTTTTGTATTCTTTTTCTCGTTGTTCGTCGATCCTCTTTAATCTCCACCTTTTATACAGCCGATCTCGTTGTTCGCACAAATTAATCAGATAATCGGTTAACCACGGATTAGGATTTCTTATCTTTTTTTTCTTCACTGCACATTCGGATTTTTCATAGATATTTTGAAAAATTACTTTCATTTCTCTATATAAGGCATCAACATCATTTATTTTCAATAATTGTGGATAAACATGGATTCAAAAGTTAATTTGTTAGTTGTTATGTAGTCGTATGAACGACGCTTACTGATATATACAGCGATACCTCCCCCCTTACCAGTATCCTGGTTTTTAAACTCCGCACTAAATCCGTCTATTAAAAAGAGCGAAATCTCTTCCTTAGTTATGTTTGTTTCGACCAGCACAATCAAGTCGACGTGTGAGATTAAATTATTTATTGCCGCGAGAAATGTAATGAAGTTTTTCCGAAGCGATCTTATGTTCATGTATATAATTGATAAATCAGAGTCCTTAAAACTTCGTGGTCTTAATTCATAGAAATTCGTATATGTTGTGGTTGTAATTGTGTTCATAACGTGCTTAGGTAGTTTGTATGCTAATTGGTAATGATAAAAGAATTATGGAATTATGCAATTTTTTCTATATCCGTTTCTGACATAATACGTAGAACCTGCGAACTCTCATTTTTTTTTACAAGTATTCGACCTTCACGAACCCACACAAATCTCCAGTTTTCTGCCTTTGCTTTAAGTTTAGTTAGCCACAGAATCTTCCTATTAGTTGCAGTCAGCTGATCATTTACATAAACGCAATCATTGTTTACATTCTTATCTCTCTCACCCACTTTGCCGAAAATATTTTCTGCTGTTTTCTTTTTGTTTTTAACATTAAGCATAAGATCTTGCTTCACAGTGAGAGATGAGAGCTTTACAATAATACAGCTTTGTTTTTGTTTATTGCGATATGCATCAACTATGTCAGTTTTGGAGATTTCCACGTTTACCGACGCTGCAATTGCTTGAACAGTACTCTTTAAGTTCTCATTTTCTCTTTCTGGAATGTTCGTAATTTCTATGTTTTTTTCAAGAGATGCTTGCTCTAAGGTACTTATTTTTTGCTCTAATGATGCAATGCGTTTATCCTTCTCTTCTTTATGTTGTCTTAGGCTTTTTACTTCGAGCGAGAGCTGGGCTACCATATCGTTAAGTCTAGCGAAGGCATGTGCCATCTCCTTCTTAAAATCATCATGAGCGCTAGTAATTCGGTTGCTGAGTTGGTATATGCTTTTCTTAATTTCAGTCGTGTCTTTTTTTAGTCCGTTTACATTAGACTGCACTGCAAATAATTCGCTTTTAACAAACTTTATTGATGTTTCGTCTACTTGCTGGTTATCGTCTTCTCCTCCGTGGTATTGTTTTTGGTGTTTTTGTTGTTGTTGACCATCAGGTGTGCTTGATAATGACAGAGTTTGTTGCGCTGTTTTGCTTCTTTGTCGACAATTTTGGCATTTCCACTCTGCTCTACGGTCGTTGTTCATTTTCGAATAAGTGAGCTCTGCGAGTGTGGTGCATGACGAATAGTGAAAATTGAACCCACAATGGAAGCATTTTACGTAGTCACCTGTTAATGGCAGCGGCTTGGAGCAGGTAAAGCAAAGAGAATCTATCCTGCTGGGAGACCTGCACTGTTCCATGTCAAACTTCAAGTTAACGTATTAAACGCGAACACTGATATTCAACGCGAAAAATTTTTCTTCGCTTGACACCGTATATTCTTTTAAACCACTGATTTTTTCTTTTTAATTCGAATTAAAATAACAAGTCTCTAGTGAATAGTAGATTTACTGTGTTTATAGCTATTAAATGTTTTTCGAGTTCAAGTATGTCTTTTCCAATACGATCTTTCTATAGATTTCAACGAGTGACCAGAAAATACGTCCGCACGCAACGAATGTTAATTCTTAATATGTTAACGTATTTTATAGGCTGCGTAACCTTAAACATCTCTTAAACAAGAAAACGTTATTTATAAACAAATTTTTATTTTACGCAACGTTGTTTAAAGGCTGTGTAATTTAAACACACAAATTTGCGTTTAAAGCGTAAAGTGGCATATCAAAATTCAAATAATTTTTGTGTTCAAATAAAATTTTTAAAAAAAAAACTTCAAATCGCGTTATATCTTTTCAAATGAATTTCAAAAACGTCAAATTTTTTACTTACATATCAAAAAAAGTAATAGAGAACGTCGTTTTGTAATAGTTTTAGTGGATTTCTGAACCTTTTTATCCACAAACCTTGTTTATTTGACACACACATAAAATTCAATTATAAATAAAAACTTAAACAACGTTGTGTAACTCCTTACGTAGTGTGTAATTAAACAATTGTTTAACGACTGTTTAACGAAATCTAATAAATAAGGCTGTTAGTGTTTTATATAATAATGTATAATATAATATATATAATATATAGTGTTTATTGTATTGAATTTAATGCAAATTAATTACTTAATTTGCACGTTTCCAAACGCTGAGAAATGTGAATATATTTATTATATTATATGCGTGATGTAAACACATACACCACCCATAATTTTCCGGCACACCACAAGTTGTTTTTGTCAAATCTGTTGCATTTTTGTGTTTTACATGCTCTCTCTATGCAGGCCGGTTTCGGAATCAAGCATGAGATAGGAGCATTTTTTTGTGTATGAGCGCGCCACGCTCTTTTTTGTGTATTGTTTATTGTATTGAATTTAATGCAAATTAATTACTTAATTTGCACGTTTCCAAACGCTGAGAAATGTAATATATTTATTATATTATATGCGTGATGTAAATAATATATATAATATAATATAATATATATATATATATATATATATTAGTAGATATAATATACATATAATTTATAAGATATATAATATAATATACATATATATAATAATAATAATAATAATATAATATAATATAATATATATAATATCTATCTTCCGCATATCGTTGCCGTGATCGGAAGTGTTTTCTCCTCATCACCAATATTTTTTATTATTGGTTATGATTAATTGTGTGAAATCTAATTACATTTAGCATAAACAAGTGTATAACATATAGCACAATCAAGTGTACATATATTGATTAAAAAGAAAATAAAACAAATAAATAACTAAACTTTTTCTGTTTGTTTCAGAAAGAATAACATTTCGCTTTTACTTCGAATCACAATAATTTGCATATACATATATATATATATATATATATATAGTATATTGTTTCTAGGCATTGTTGTTTAAACCGGTTTTTACTATCTCTTTTAATTATACAATTTTGGTGAGAAGTGAAAACATTGAAAGAGCGCGGCAGCCTACGCACTCGGTTTTTGTTTTGTTTACTTATATTTACTTACATATAAACTCATAGACTTGCAGCTGAATCAAGTTTCAAGTTTTTCTTATATTAATTACTGGGTGTTAAAATTCTATTTATTAAGGCATATTAATGGCCTGTCACTCGAAAACCTGTAAAGTTCAGGGTGATTCTGAACGTATAGTATTTTACTGGATGTGCGATGCGGAATTTCATATAAAGTGCGCCGGGCTAACAGGCAAGATGGCTGACTTAATTGGTGTTGATGGAGGACTACGCTGGTCCTGTCCTCAGTGCCGATCAAAGGAGGTTGATATTATTATTTTACTAGGGCTTTACGTTCGAACTTTAGAGATATTGCTAAAGACTTCTCTGCTATTCGGTCGAAAATCGATAAATATGAGCAGCTTTTTAATAATTTTAAGTCAGTTGATGAAAGTTCGCCCATTCGGATACGTACTGCTGCAAAAAACTAAATATAAAACATAAATATTGCTGCAACTATCTTATATCAGAATGCAAGGGCCCTCAACACAAAATTAAGAGATCTTGTACTAAAGAGTACCGATTTAGAGTTCAAAATCATTGCTCTCACAGAAACATGGCTTAAACAAGATATATTAAACTTAGAGGTATTATCGAATGCTTATACTGTTTATGGTAGAGACCGTAACTTATCTCTCACAACTATTACCAGAGGTGGAGGCGTTTTGATTGCTGTTAAGTCTACTTATTTTCCTCGAGAGGAAGTACTTAGATGCGACGAAGAAATTGAATGTTGCAGTGTTATCGCCAAGATCGGTTGCTTAAGTATATTTATCACTTGCTCCTATATCCCACCTAATTCCTCCTTCGATGTATACCGTAAACATGTAAACTGAACTTTTTTTACGTCATCAGTTCTCTTACCGTCATCTAATCTAGAAAACTATATTTGTCTTCTTAATGAAATATCATCTAGAGGTCTGTACCAGATATATTCTATACCAAACCTTAATGGTCGATGGTTAGACCTCATTTTTTTTCCTGATGACTTAGACATATTTGAGCTATCGGGGACCCAGCCTTTAGTATTTCCTGAAGATATTCATCACCCGACATCATAAAGTTAATTTAAATTTGCGTTGTGACCCAAAGTCATTTTGGAATTTTGTACACACGAAAAGAAAAGTTACTATGTACCCTCCAATCAAGAAGCTGGATCAATACGAATCAGGTGATCTTGGAACTATTTGCAATATGCTTGCAGATTTCTTCAAATCTACTTATTCATCAAAGAGCTATAGTTCAATGAACTACCCATTCACTATTTCTTCGGGTTTTCTAAGTCAACCTATAATTAACTTACAGATAGTACGAGATGCATTGGAAGGTATAAAATGCAGCTATTATTCGGGACCTGACAGATTACCGGCATGTGTTCTTAAATCCTGTTCAAAGGAACTAGCTGCACCTATTACAGCATTGTTTGTTTACTCCTTTCGCTCTGGCTATTTTCTAAGTGCTTGGAAAACTTCATTTATCATTCCGCTGCAAAAAACTGGAAACATACGCCAGTGACGTAGCGTGAATTTCTGCCACCCGGGTCATTGGCCCCTCTGACCCCCCTTACGCTACGCGACTGTTATGATGGTCTATAACGAATTTTTCTGCTCTTTCCTGCGTATTAATAGTTCTGAATTTTTATATACAATTAAAATCTCTAATTGGAGTGTTAAAATTATTATTATAGTAATAAATTTAAAAATGTTAATTGGAGAAAGCTTATTTTTCCTAATTTGATTCTTAATTAATACACTATCTGCTACCTTAAATTCTAATAAATTTAATTTATTGTCATACGGATTTTTGACTACTTGTTTATCCATTTCCTGATTATTTCTCACTATTTCGTGAGCTCTCTGTAAATATTGTAAACTTTAAATCAAATGGCGGCATTGGTGTATCTATTAGCACAATGGGCATTTTCGTCAATTTTGAGCATTTGTCAGCTTGGCACTTTGGGCAGTTTTAACGAATTCTTTTACCTGCTTTTGCATTCCTGGTCATCTAAATTGTTTCCGGATTCTTAAATATGTTTTCACTGTACCCTGATATCCTCCCAGTGGCGAATTGTGAAACCCTATAATCACTGTTTCTATTTCTTTCGGGTTGGATAGACACGTCGTTGTGTTATCTGTTCCTTTTGCCGGTTCCTCCCCATACTCGCCGTTCTCCACGGTTGTGGTTTGAAGTTTATCCTGAAACACTATTTTTGTTTTAGATCGAGTTTGTATTTTGTTTTCCGATTTTGAGGAATTCTACTCAACGTGTCTGCGTTTAAGTTTTTCTTGCCTGGCTTATATATGATTTCAAGTTCGTATTCTGACAATTTGTTTCTCTACCTTGCCAGTCTTGAATTATGGTCTTTTATGTTACCTATTCCTTTTAAAGATTGATGGTCTGTGACTATCTTGAATGGTCTCCCTAACAAATAAGGTCTGAAATCTTGTGTTGTCTTAACAATAGCTAAGAACTCCTTTTCTATAGTTGAGTAACTCTTTTCTACGTCATTCAAGGCTCTGCTAGATAGGCCTATAGCCTATCTTCGCTTATTTTACCCTGAGAAAGTACTGTGCCTAACGCTTCGTTACTTGCATCAGTAGTTAGTATGAATTCTTTTTCAAAATCCGGACATGCCAAAACGGGGGTGTTATTATTGCCTTCTTCAATGATTCGAACGCTCTCTGGCATTCTTGTGTCCAAATAAACTTAGCGTCTTTAAGTAGTAGTTTGTTAATAGGAAGAGCTATCTTTGCTGTGCCCGGTATGAATTTTTTTATAATAATTTATTAGTCCTAAGTATGCTTGCACCTCCTTTTTATTTTTAGGCGGCGGAATGCTCTTAACGCATTCCACTTTGCTAGGGTCAGGGAGTGCGCCCTGCTCTGTGCATTTGTGTCCTAAATAAATAATCTCTCTCCTCTTAGAAATCTGCACTTCCCTGTATTTAGTTTATTTTTTTCTGTGTTTACGTAATTTCTGTAATACGAAACGTAATAATGTAATGTTATGTAATAAATAACCTTTGTTCATGTTGTGTCAGATTTCTACCATAGATGACAATAGAAAAAACGATCTTAATGGAGGAGATCCATTTGGATACCATCCAAAAATTTCAAATCAACCTTTATCTGTAATGAAAGTTGGAAATCACCAATGGGAAGAATCGTCTATTCCAGTGGGACAACAACCAATAATGGGTGGTATTCCTTGCGAGCATAGGTACAAATACCATTATTTATGCAGATGGGTAGTAATGGGTTATAGTGATAAGCACGAATAAAGTATCTGTATTTTACGAGTTATCCAAATGGACCGGAAGTAATTGTCTTGAGGTTAACCCAGCTAAGACTAAGCCGTCACAAGCTTGTAGTTTTACGCTACCCAGATTGGAATTTTTTCATCCGTTAAATCTATCTATCTTGCCATAAATTTGTTCTCAAAATATTTTTGACTTAAATATTATGTTTCAGTCCGGGCACAGTCTAAACATGAATATATTAAATGTATGTACATGTTATATTACACGAAGGATTAAGTTTGTTCTAACATTCATAACACAGAAGGATGCGTGGTATATCTACATAGAAATTGTCAATAATAATATTCATTCTCAGAATATTAATAATTTTATAATTATTACACAAATATTTGCTTATTTATTTACACGTATTTTATTTCCTAGGCTAATAAACAAAAACAGTGTTTCTCTCCAATTACTGATGTTATACGGAGTTCTTTGCAGAAAATTGGAGTTCAAATTTCGTCTCAGAAGCGACGAGTTTCACGACAAATGTTGACTGATATGCATATTGCCCAACTTCAAATACTTGTTAACGATCTACACAATCAAATTGAATATTTCAATGATATTCTTGTACATTACCTCACGGAACGGGATGAAATGCATATGGAGCAAGATGTAATGATACTTGACATTGAGGAGCTCACACGATACTTGTAAGTCGTCATACAGTACAATACATGTATTTATATAGTATACCTTGTGTGTTTTAATCAGACTCTTATTGCAGGGGAGATAAACATTCACTGAAATAAGAAGAAACTGCAACACTAGTATAAAATATACCAGAACAGACAATTTAAATCATAAGTGAATTTTTATGTTGCCCTCTCATGTTAAAAATCTTAATAATCAAATCTTATATACAATTTATAATAATATTCTAAATCAAATTTAAAATTGTAATTGTTATTAATATTGTATTAACTACGAGTATTACTAATATAACTATAATTACAATACCTAAACCAATATTTTATTAAGACTAGAAGCGAATCCAGCACTTGATTTAAGCAATCTCTAACAGCCTTATAATGTAAATAGTTTGAAAACGAAAACACAAATGAAAACGCAAACGAAAACGAAAGGAGCCAAACTTGTATAATAGAAGCTTTTCGTTCATATTGCAGAGTTTCGTTGTATTGCAGAGAGAAAATGTTGCCATGTGTACTAGACCGGTCCTTATTTCTTTTTTTTCGAATTCGAATGACGGCAAGCGCTAAAACCATTTTATTTGATCCTAAAAATACACAAAAAAAATTTGAGCTTGATTGGACAATTTTTAGCCGTGCCCCCGCCAACATCGACACAACTGCTCATAATACAGGAGCACAAAACGGTGCTGCTGCTCTGCTTGAAGGAAAACTAGGTCGCGATTTATTATATTTTCCCTGCAGACACCATATTTACGAGTTGTTGATCCGTAAAGTGTTTGAAATTAGAGTGGCTACTACAGCCGGTCCAGAAGTGCTAATTTTTAATCGCTTTAGCAAATACTGGAATAATATTGACAAATTAAATTATAAGAGTTGTTTAGAAGATGAACACATTATTACAGTATTGACAGCTGAAGAACGTGGAACAATTTGAAATTACTGCCTAGATAACTTAAAACAAGCTCATAGCAGACGCGACTACAAAGAATTATTACAATTAGTTGTCAGTTTTCTTGGTGGTACGGTGCCGAATTTTAACACCTTTCGTATACCTGGTGCAACTTCTCATGCTCGATGGATGTCAAAATCTATTTATGCACTTAAAATGTATTTGTTTCGTAATGAATTCAATATGACCAAACAAGAGCTAAACGGTATACGTAGTGTCTGTCTGTTTATAGTTCGTATTTATGTAAAAGCCTGGTTTGGATGCACTAAAGCAATTGAAGCACCAAATCAAGACCTAAATTTAATTAAAAATATTATAGCTTATCCTGAAAGGGATATAGCTCTTGCTTTGCTACAAAAAATAAGCAATCATTTGTGGTATTTGTCGGAAGAAGCAGTCGGTCTTTCATTCTTCGATCCTAATGTAAGTGTTGCAATTAAAAAAAAAATGGTTCAGGCAATTAATGTTAAAGCAAATACAGAAAAATGCAAGCGAATAATAACTAATCCAACAAATATCGACACATTTGCGCAAAAAGATTTAAGCGATTTTGTAAATTCCAATACACACGCGTTCTTTGATCGCTTAGAAATTTCAAAAGAATTTTTGCAAGTCGATCCGTCGGATTGGAATGAAAGATTTGACTACGCTCAGGGATCACAAATTTGTAAAAACTTATCTGTAGTAAATGATGCAGCTGAAAGAGGCGCCAAATTCATTACAGATTATAATAATAAATTAACCCACAATGAAGAGGAGAAACAATTCCTTTTTCAAGTGGTTAAAGAATATAACATGAATTATCCCACTTTTAAAAAGACTTCACTATTAAATTAAAATAATATTAATGTTACTATGAGTATGTAATTAATAAAAATATTTCAGTTTATTCTTACTTTTCAAATAAATGCAAATAAAATAAAAAAATATATATTTTTTTGCCTTATTTCTCATAATAAAAACAAAAAGGTGCTTGGGGCACGGCTAAAAATTATCCAATCGTTGTCAAATTTTTTTTTATGCTTTGTGAGACTAAAACGAATATTTTTAGCGCTTGCCGTAACATATATTCGAGAAAATAAATTTGTCCATATAAATAAGGACCGGTCTAATGTGTACAATATTTGAAGCATTTTTATAAGTAATTTCTAGAAACGCAAAGATTTCGGGTAAAATTCAGTGCAAAAGCGTGTCGGCAACACTATACACATACAAATTCGACACATACAATTCGACAACTTGCAAAACACAAACAATTTTACACTAGATAAAAACATATGTATATATTACACTCATGAAAAACATATGTTTCGTTTTCGTTTACGTCTTGAAACTATTTACATTATAAGGCTGTTAATCTAGAATTTCTTAATGCAACCCATAATTTTTGAATGTGCAAGACATGTGCCGCCTCATTGTGATTGCATTAGGAGTAGTCTTTGGGCTAAAAGGACCACATTAATCACTTTGTGGCTCTGGAACATTGTATTTGTTTCAAAAGATTCAACACGTCATCTGATGCATTCTCCGATATTACGTTAAAAACCTTTCACGGAACACGGAACTTTCGCGATTGTAACAAATATGCTGAAGATTCCTCCAGCCCAAAATGACACACAGTAGACGAATGGTCAGACCTTTTATGCTCACGCGATAACTTTGCCTTCACTGTAAGGTAATTGGAGGAAGCTGTAATCTCATCGATCTTTCTAATTCGATTGGATTTACTTTTTCAATTTGTGATTGACTAATTTGTGAAGACATGTGTTTGTGTGTCTTCAATTTCTCCAACCGGGCACTTAACACGAACGATATCACTTAATACGAATATCGAAATGATTTTCATCTTCATGTTAAATGGAGGGGAATGACAGTATCACTTTTTATTTCAAAGTACAATAACAATAAATAGGTACTAAATATTCATCGTAACAATAAAATATTAATTTAAACAATAAATAATAATTTATTAAAGCTAGTAAATAGTAAATTTAAATAATTTTATTACAGTTTACCTAACATGGCTAATGAAGTTAAACGACAAAAATTATCAGAAATAAGCAGCAGACAATTTCAATAATGATGGATCCTGTTGTATGGCATGCTTAGCAAAGACAACAAATCAGTTCTGTTTTATGTTCGAGACAGTAGTGTCAGAGATAATGAGATAGGACACTTCGAATTCGCTGCTTCAAAAATCGGTTTGACGTCTATTTTTTATGAGCTGTTGAATTCATGTACACTATATGTGAGAGCTACCATATTGTTGTTCTTGTTTTCTGTCTTTCAGTATGTTGAAAAAATCAGCTGTTTCATGTTTCACCACGGATTGGTTTAGTTATGAAATCGGCTTGGCTAGACGCAGTATCATTTAAACGGTTTCACTACTGGTATGTCGATACCATCGGCGGCTACACACTGTGGTTTCTCATTTGATTTCACAAGTCGTAAACACGTGATGCCAAAGTTTGTGTGAAATTGACTGAATATCCAAATGTTGGCCAGAGTGAGAGAAAATATGAACACGCGTTCGGCAAACTATGTTGTTCTTCTTTCGTTTGACAACTGCTTTCTTGTGTGCGTGCAAAGAAACTGAGAAGCAGGGTCTATTTTCAAAAATTCTCTACACTCGATACTAGAGTATGGACTTTTCTCTTTCTTCCTCATCTCTCTCTCAAACGAACTGAATGAAACCGTTTCACAAGATACTGCGTATAGCCAAGGCCATTGGCTTTTAAAATATAAATTTCACCATATATAAACAAAGGTGGTGAAGTTTCCCAAACCTAAAATGGTAGGTGCGAACGGATGCTTGACCCCCCAAGTGCATCAAAGATGTATGACAATACTTCATTTGCAAAAATATTAGAGAAGAAACGAAAAAATATAAATGCGACCATTCTGGATTTATTAATCGTAATTTTTTTTGGCAATAGGCGAACAACTTCGTATTTGCAACAAAACATCAGCACAGCGACTACTTTATACCAAAGTAAAAATGAGAAATAAACAACCAATACTTGGTAAAATATGGAAGCATATATTAATTACCATTATACGGAACGGGGAGTTATGTTTTATATATATTTTACACATATAAAAAGGATAATATTTTTATTTATTTGTTTTGACGTTTCATAAACGAACCCCTGAAAAACAGATATTGCATGCGTTCATGCGATCAATTTATTTTCGGCGAAGTACAAGTTTTTTGCAGCAAAGTACAAGTTTTTCACAGCGAAGTACAAGTTTTTTGCACAAAATCACAATTTTTTATCGTAGTGTTAGTGAAAATGCCATTGTGTTTTGCGACGAATTTGAAGTGTCCTATCTCATTATCTCTGGTAGTGTGCAGAACGTCGTCAGTAAAACGGCATTTTGAAACAAATAAATAAAGAGCTCTCTGAAAAAAGCAAAGAAGAAGAAAAAGAATTTATTGATCGAGAAATTAAACTTAGAAATACTCAGTCAACATCTCTATTGAAATTTATGGATAATCGTTCAAATACAGTATAATTGGTGTATGTTTTATTGCCACCAATGTAATTGCAAAGCTCGAAAAATTGTTGAATTGAACTCATCAAACGTTTTCCCTAAGCTAAAATAAACAATAATTTGAAATAACTCGATAAAGTGCAACAAATAAAACATAGGCGTGGTCGTTGATCGATTTGCACATGACCACGCCTATTTTTTATTAAAAATGTGATACAATAACAAACAATTGTGCCCGAAGTAACATCGATTAAAAATTTCCACGATAGCTTGCAAGAAAGCTTGTTACACTAAACAATATAGGAATTCAGACGAGAAGCTGGGTGTAGCTCTTGCTACACCTACTTATAAAAAAGCTGAATCGTTCTACCTTATTATATGTATCTTAAGATACAATATTAAACACAGTTTTGTTTTTCGTTATATTTATTACTTATTTTTTAAAAGAAATTTCTACAATAAAGAACAACTGTTCTTTTTGAGATTGGTCTTAAGACTAACTTAAAACTATTTCGTGATTTTGGAGGTTACGTCGGAGGCAGAGATTAGGAGTACAGGATTTTCAGTATACATATTCTTCGGAATATGTCTCATATTTCAAATCCATATGTTTTACAAAAGATACTTTGCGATTTAATGCTTAATCACTTGTCTCGTTATTTATATCCTTTGCTTGCATTTGGATTTCGACAAATCCTGTGAATCGTACAATTTAAAAAAGGATCGAAATTGGAATTAGATTCTTTATTGCTTACAGCTGTAGCTATAACGCTACATCTGCATACCATTAAAGTACTCTATTTATTAATGGTGCTTTCTTAAAATGTGAGAAATATCTCCGGTTGCCTCAGACCATTAAGCAATTAAAAGCCATTCAACAATCAAATTTCGGGTAAAAAACCTCAAAAGGTGTATGTTGCATTTGCAACTAAAGAAACAATCAGCGACACGTTTAGTCAAAAGGGAATTCAATTAAAATTTATCCCTCCTCGTGCACCGCACTTTGATGGATTATGTGAAGCAGCAGTCAAATCAGCAAAGCATTTATTGCTAAGCAACGTTTCAACAGCATCACTAACTTAAGACGAACTTGAAACCGTTCTCATCGAGACAGAAGCAATTTTTAAATCCAGACCACTTACTCCAATGTCACCTGACCCAACAGTTCCCACTCCAGGACACTTTCTGATCGGAAAACCATTAGTAGCTCAGTAAATGTGTTGTCAACATTAACGGAAATGGAGGTTGATATCCAAATTTAAACAAGAATTTTGGTCACGGTGGACGCGTGAATATCTGCAAGAAATTAAAAAGGCACAAATGACGTCAACAATTAAAAAACGTAAAGGAAGACACAATGGTAAACGGCAACAGGTCGTAAAACCGGCAACAGAACCCCCAACAAAAATAGACAGCGAAGTCCAAGAGACAAAAATCGAGACAAAAACAAAAGAACAAGGAAATTGACGCCGGGCAGTACTATAGCTACCCTTCTTTGTATAGTTTTCTTTTTATCAATCGTTATAGCAACACCAGTGACAGTGGCCAACTACAACGAAACACCTGGCATTCATTTTGAAGGGCTTGGAACAATCAAATTATTAACGGCGGAATAGAATTTAATTGGCTTTTTTGATCTAAAGCCGTGCAAAGCAATTTGGAAGCATTCAAAAACGGAACCTCGTCACTGGCCAACCTCTGCCAAAATCTGGTAACTACACTAACTGTGAGACGCTGACAACACAATTCATGCAAGATATTGGCCAACTAAAATCGAGCAAAAAAATATTGATATTGATATTGATTGATGACGTGAAAAAAGGGGAGCGATAGATTTGATTGGGTGATTAACACATTGTTTGGTGTGTTAGATTCCTCCGACGCGATGAAATGTCGGTAACAATAGATCGAGAAAACGAAAATCAAGGTCATTTGTTTACTCATTTGTTCAGTCAAATCAATTTTGAGCTATCGTGAAAGCCCATGCTGATAACTAACGGATGAATATTTGTAACAAAAACACCACTGCGAGTCAATGCAGTCCGTAACTCGAAATCGCTGCAAGTGAGCTTGACTAGGCTTAGAACTTCAACCCAACTGCCTAATTAAAACCAAACAGTTAACAGCGCACGGCCTTCAACCGTTCAATGATAGTATAGCCATTTCGTAAACAAGTTTGGTCCTAAGTAAGAACACCAAAACCGCCCAGCCCCTCAAGCATTCAGCAGTGAATCTAAATCAATTTATCAACAAAACCGAAGAATTAAAAGAAGTACATAAAATACTACACGAGCAATCACTGTCTAGTCTACACCAAACCAAATCTACAGATCATCACCAATTTGCGGTGGCTATTTATCGCTGAGTATTGGAATAACGATGTCAATAGTAGTAGCTTGGAGACGGCATTTGACGTTCAACCGTTCACCGTCAACATCGACTAAGGTAGTCTTCATCTAGACATGTGGAAGACCAAAGCTACGCATAATCACCATCAAATTTGATCAAGCTCAAAGGCGCCAGAATGTTCGACTACAAATGTTAAACAGATGAATGAACGGATTTGCAAGCATTGCATTTTGCACAGTTCTTAACCTTGACAACAACGACCAACTGGGTAATAATCAACACTAGCATGCAAGCATAATTAGGTTCTTGGCTGACGTGGCTTAAAGCACACATCAGCCAAGTTCCTCCTCCAAAACCAAGACGTCTGTCCACTCAGCCAAGATTCAACGTTCAAGAAAAGCTGAAGGCATAGCTTCAATGTGCGGGAGAACGTACACACATATTCAACGATTCCGATGTCAACGATTCCGATGTCCGAGATATGCCTAGAAGGAAGGAAGGTTGTCGTCACGGACAACAACCAGGTCGTTGGGCTGAAGGTTGAGTTGCGGAGTCTTCAACTTGGTGCGACGCGCAAGCTCGTGCAAATAATCCGTTTTCCACCGGTGACAGAAATGCTGGGCAAGGGCCTGGACACGTCTCCATCGGTTAAGAATGGAGAGCGGATTGTCGAGGGTTTCGGGCTCGACCGGAGCGAGCAGAGGGCCGCCAACTAGGAATTGGCCAGGAGTTATTGCCTCCATAACGTTGGGATCCTCAGATTGCGGATGAAGAGGGCGAGAATTGAGACACGCTTCGATTTTGCTCAGAAGAGTCGAAAACTCTTCAAATGTGAATTTAGACGTTGGGGCGACTTTGAGCAGATGTGTTTTCAGGCTTCCCAGAGTCCTCCCATGTGAGGAGCCCCAGGCGGGATGAAGTGCCATTCAACATTCTGGTGCGAATATTGCGTTTCGATGAGATCGAGGGTTCGAATAAGGAATTGCTTAAATTCTTCTTTGAGCTCTTTTGAGACGCCGACGAAGTTTGTGCCATTATACGAATACACCCTTGCGGGGCAGCCTCGGCGCGCTGCAAAACGTGAAAAGGCGGTAAGGAAAGGGCGTGATCAGATCACTGACAGCCTCTAAATAGATTGCTCTTGTTGCAAAACAGACAAATACACGTGTAGGCTTAACACGTTATTAAACACGTAGGGCCGGTGTAATTCTTTTTGTCGAAAGGGCCCGCAAAGTTGACACCGTTGTTAGCAAAGGGGCGGGAGAAGGTCGTGCGTTCATCTGGCAATGCCGCCATAATCTGGGTTCTTTGTTGCTTCCTATGCAAGATGTACGGCTTGCAGCAGTGGATCGTTGTCTTGATGAGGTTTTGTACCCGCAGAATCCAGTGTTGGGTCCTGAGCAATCGGAGCAGCAGCTGGTTACCACGGTGAAGCGAGATCTGTTGCATAAAAAGAACAAGTAACCGAGACAACTGACAATCGTACGGCAACATGATTTGGTGGAGTTCATCCAATGGCAAATTCGGGCATGAAGACAGCCACCCGAGAAGGCGCATCGTTCTGTCTTCATGAAGAAAGGGATTGAGCGAAACAACTTTTCGAGCTCACTGGTCGCTTGCTTTCGAGAGCGTAATATTCGACGGGAAAATGTGTCGGGACACGGGCGTTGATGACTCCGACGTAAGCTTTCTCGGAAATGTTCGAAAAGGCGTGAAGATCCACTGTGCAGTTGGGGGTGAACCGAATCCACCTGGGAATTCGAATCGTGGCAATATGGTGGTAATTTTGAAGAAAACTCAGCCATGTTTGCTGCGTCAGTGCGGGAAGTTGGTCATCCCATTCGATCTTGTTCAGCCAGATTTGTTGGATCAGCATTTTCGCGGCAACGATGATAGGTTCCAGCCAACCGGCTGAATCGAACAGCTTCGCGATGAGAGACAGCACTTCTCGTTTGGTGTACGTTGGCTGTATGTCGATCGCCTGTGTGGCGAAGTAGAAGTCATCGCTGGTGGCATTCCAACGAATACCGAGCATCTTTGCGGTGCTGTTGTCCTCGAACTTCAAGAACTCAGCGTTGAGCAAATGGGATCCAGGCAGGTCGTCCAAAATGTGTTTGTCGTTGGCTGTCCACTTCCGAAGCGAGAAGCCTGCCGAATTCAACGCCTCTGACAGTTCGTCGCGCATTTGAGTGGCCATGGTAAGGTTGTGAGAACCAGCCAACACGTCATCAACGTACATCGAATGTCGCAAAATATGGACCGCAAATGGAAACTGTTGTTGTGTGTCTTCTGCTAACTGGAGAAGCGTGCGTATTGCTAAGAAGGGCGCGCAGTTCACGCCAAATGTTACCGTTTGTAACGCATAGTCCCTAACTTGGGAGCTATTCGAATCTCGGAAGAGAATTCGTTGGTAGGGGGTATGTTTCGGGTCGACGAGTATCTGGCGGTACAGTTTCTGTTTGTCACTGCTAAAAACATACCGATAAAAGCGCCATCTTAACATTAAGAATATTAACCACCACCCAAAAACGTTCGAACTGTTGTTCGCTGGTGACTTTATTGAAGAACGCCAGCCTTATGTTGGGGCTACCTGATTGTAGCAGGGGGACTGGCAGGGGACAGAGATGAAGGATACTTCGGATCCTGGATCGATGAGGGCACGAGCGGCATAACAAGTACCATCGTGGAATATGGTGACCGTAGCAGTTCCTAACAGAACTGGCTTCGGTGCGGCAGCAAAACAAACTTGATGGTTATCGGGCTGATTTCGATCAGTGGACTGTATTTGTTGTTGACCTATTTGGGCGGCGTTAGCCGATGTGGAGGGCCCTGTAAAGGGGATTGCTCGCGCGTTAAGTGGGTTGTTACGAGGCTGATTGGGTTGCAATGCAGCGTTTCTACTTGGCGGAGACTTTGGGTATGTAGTGGACGAACGCGACGTTGAGTTAGTTAAGGGTCGGTTCTGCACTTGCTCTCGATGCAGTAACGTATGTTGTCGCGCCTGACATGTCGCGGAGACATGTATGTATTGACAAATATTGTCAATTTCACGCTGTAAATTTTTAATTTCGTGACCGGTTTCCCGAATAATTGTCGCGAGACCAAAGAGATATTTAAGGAGCGTGTTCACGAGAACGCGTTTATTTTCATATCGATCCGATAAATTTTGCCACGATTGCTCGAGTCCTTCATTCGTCAAAGGAGCCTTTTGTACGATTTCCTTTGCTTCTCCCTTTGCCTTTTGATTCAAATGAAACAATTTTTCAACCGGGTTGAGACGCGAGTTGTGAATGTATAGGGCGGAGAACATGTCACGTAACGAGGGCCATGACAGATAATCGTCTTTAAAAACGTCTGTGTCACATGGAGGCAAGCTAATATTGTACCCAGTGGGGGGCACCTCTGCCGTCTCCGTCGGGCCGCGGCGCGAAGGACTCTGTAATCGCGTTGATTTGATTGTTGATCCATCTAACGCATCGCTTATAGTTGTCGTACGCTTTGAAGTATTTGTCCTTAACAGTTGCTATATGCGATGTCAACTTCTCATCCTTTTGCATTCGTTCAAGAAGGGTGTGATACGCGGACTTGATTAGAGTCCACTGCGAGTTAAGCTCCGTTATGTCCAACTCCAGAGTTTCCAACGTTTACGAGTCCGGTGAACTGGTCAGAATGTGCGCGTCGAATTCTACCAAAGCGTCCGCCAGACGTATAAAATTGTTAAGCCGCGACATGGTACGTGCGTTATGGTTACTACTAATTTAGCAAGGGAATACGCGATATGAAATCAATTTTCGTTGGTGCAAAAGAACACAGGGTCTAAAGTCGCTTAGCTTAGATGGGCTAATAAAGAAATAAAACACCTTAATATTTTTATTCCTAACAAGAATTTTTATTATGGTTTCATATTTTTCGCCCACGGTGCAATTGTTGATGTCGATAGTACAAGTATGAATTTTATACGACAAACGCGCCGATTGTAGCGTATCACGCGGAGAAAGCGATCAATATTAGAACGAAAGAATGTGTTCTATGCTTGGCTGCAAGCTAAGAGCGTGTCTATGCAAGAGCACGTAAACCAAACAGATCAGCAAAAGGTGGTGGTTTTTTGGTTTTTAAGTGAACCGCGCAGAAAAGCGTAAGCCGCGAGCGTGTCTGTGGAGAGCACGAAAACCAAACCAGCCAGCAAAAGGTGTTGGTTTTTTGGTTTTTTAGTGATGAGCGCAAAACAATGCGTGAGCGAGCTGCAATTATGTATTCAGTAAGAACAAATAATTGCAACACGTGCCGGTCAATACAAGTATATAACCGGATTCAAGGGCACTTATATACAAGTGAGCTAATCCCACTTTTGGAGCACCGTTACACCGAAATTAATTCTGCCATTAACTTCAAGTGTACACGGGAGTATATATGTGTATATATACGTGCTGCGTATATATATATACAGTTTAATCAAGTATATTTAAAAATTTGTATTGTAGTAGAAAGAAAAAATGCAACCGAAACACATTTACTTTACACATGTTACATACCTGTATAATGTATACATATTTTTAGACACTTGAATTAAAGTCAAAGAATTGAACGCACGTGTTTTTAATTCCAACAAAGGTTATTGGCCCAGGTCGTTTTCGGTTTTCGATTTAATTATTTTATCCGGTCGAAAAAAACAAGCAGTAATGGCAAGTATGGTCGCTAATATAGAAAAGTTAAATGGAGAAAATTACGCGTCGTGGGCTATCTAAGTTAAAAGTCTATTAATTACATTGGACTTATGGCGTCCAGTGGTAGAAGTGTGTCCCACAGAAGAGGACAAAAAACCGGCTTGGATAATAAGTGACCAGAAGGCACTGGCCACCATCATCCTCTGTGTTAAGCCGTGCCAGTTAATACATGTAAAAAACTGTAATACCGCGAAAAGTGCCTGGAACATATTGAGTTCTCTGTTTAAAACCCATACTGCGTCCAGGAAGGTTAATCTCTTCAAAAGATTAGTGAGATTTAAAATAAATGACTCCGAGCAATTTTCTTCACAAATTAATGTTTTTTGCTCCTTAATCGATGAGCTTAAAGAGATTGAAATAAGTCTTCAAGATGATTTGATATCAATTTTCTTATTGTGTAGCCTTCCAGAAGATTTAGAAAATTTTGTAGTTGCTATAGAGAGTAGAGACTCACTTCCAAAAGTAGAAGTTCTAAATGCAAAAATTCTTGAAATGGAACAATGAAAAGTTGAAAAAACTGGAGGTTATGGTGAAAACGTTTTTGGTGTGAATTCGCGAAACGGAGACAAAAGAAATTCGAGAATTGAAGGTTATGGGGAAAACGTGGTTAATGTGAATTCGCGGAACGAGGAGAAAAGAAATTTAAGAAGCATTAGAAGTTCCCCGACTAAAAACAACAAAAACAATGATGTTCAAAACAGGAACAAATATAGTAACATAAAATGCTACAGATGTGGTAAGAAAGGACATATACGTTCACATTGTAGACAACCACCGAACGGAATAGATGCAGCGTGCTCACTTTTCGAAAATGCCAAAAACTTAAACAGTGCTTGGATTTTTGATAGTGGTGCTACGTCACATATGTCAAATAATTCCAATTGTTTTGAATGCCTCGAAAAGAAAAAGCAAAAAATTGTGTTGGCCTCCGGAGAGAGCATTTATGCCGAAGGGAGAGGAACAGTTAATCTGAAAACCAAATATTCAAGAGTGAAATTAAATAATGTGTGGTATGTTCCTCAACTGCACTCTAATTTTTTCTCAGTGAGCAAGGCTATTGAATATGGCAACTGTATAACATTCTCAGTTAATAAAGCTGTCATGTTGAATCAAAACAAAAAGGTAGTTTTGACGGCAGAACTGAAGAACGCGATTTTTACTTTTTTTTTCTAAAACATTCGAAAAAATAGAAACAGTGAACTGTGCGGTTGATGAAACAAATGCTAAAAAGTGGCACAAGAGATTTGGGCATTTAAACTTTAATGATTTAACTAAAATATCCAATTTAAATATGTGCAAAGGCTTGAGTGTGAAACTGCCAAAAACGATAGAATGTACCATTTCGCGACTCGCTATGCTAACGGCAGCACTTTTTCTACCTTGGACTGGGTCATCGACTGCGAGCATGGCTCAGTGTCGTTGACTGCACTCATATTACGCTGGCGGTCGCTGACCGAAATCAAAATTAAGTTAGCTTGCGAATTTGCTGACGCTCACTAATATAGCGTTTTTAATTATTTTGTCTTCTGTTTAATTTAAATTGTTTCACAATACTTCTTTGTCAATTAGGCAATATTTCTTATTTTATTTTCTTTTCTTATTGTTATTTATGCTTAGCTTAAGTGTTTTTTATCTATAAATGAAATCGATTTAATAAAGAAATTGGTAGTATTCAACTAAAAATCAGAGAGTATTCATTTAACCCCAATTATAATACTATCACTCAAAGAATAAAGTGTGGATTCGGTTCAAGTTCCGAATTGCACTTATAAAATAATAAAAGGTATTGGACTTGGTTCAAGTTCCAAATTCAATTACCTATTAAACAACAAAACATACCACGTGTGCTGTGTATAAGATACACACCAAACCATATCCAAAATTTTCGAGTATTTATACAAAGGACGTCTTGCAATTAGTTCACACCGATGTATGTGGTCCGATTGGCGTTAGATCGCAAGGTGGAGCATCATACTTTATAACGTTCATAGATGATTATTCAAAATTTGTATTTGTTTATTTTCTAAAACAAAAATCAGATGCTTTTCATGCATTTCAGACTTTTGCTGCGACAGCAGAGAAGCAGACTTAAGAAGCAAGATTAAAAGTATGCGTAGTGACAATGGAAAGGAGTTTATTAACTCACATTTTCAAAAATATTTTAATGAAAATGGAATTGTTCACCAAACTACAGTCAGCTACACGCCACAACAAAACGGAGTTGCTGAAAGGATGAACAGAACCCTTGTGGAAATGGCCCGTTGTTTGCTTCAGTCATCTAGTTTGCCACAGAGCTTGTAGGGGGATGCAATAAATTCGTCGGCGTACATTCGGAATCGATCTCCAACAAAAGTTTTAAAAGAGACAACACCTTATGAAAAGTGGTTCGGGAGAAAACCATCAGTTTCTCATTTTAAGATATTTGGTTGCGATGCTGTAGCACTGCGAAAATCTCCAAAAGCGCCAGGAAGTAAATTTTTGGCAAAAGGCACGAAATTGAAATTCGTAGGTTATCAAACACATACAAAAGGTTATCGTCTTTTCAATTTGCAAACAAAAGAAATTGTGATTACACGCGATGTGATATTTTTTGAGGAATTCTTTGAGAAAAACACGATAGCTAATGATAACAGTTTTTGTATAGACATTCTACAGGAAAATTTACATAGAGAAGAAACGGCAAATGAAATAGATTAAAATATATCCGAAGTTCAGAGTGATACAACTGGTGACAAACATGACGTTGGGATCATGAAAGAAAGTGTTAATTTTCAACGCTAAGACAACAATACAGCAAGTAGAAGTTCAAATGAAAGCAATATAGAGTCTGAGGATAGCGAGGATCAGATCATGGAGAATGGAAAACGAAAGAGAGGCAGGCCAAGACTACTTAGAACTGGTGAAAGAGGTAGACCCAAGGAGATCTATTGTTTCGAAAAGTCTCCAGAAATGCTAAACTCGATTGTCGAAGATCCTGAGACAATTAGCGAAGCTCTAAATTCCAAAGATTCAAAATGTTGGAGAGATGCAATGAAAGTTGAATTTGATTGCCTAATCAGGAATTGGTCGACAAACCTATTCGGAAAAATATAATAGGCTGCAAGTGGATATTTACCATCAAGCGAAAACTAGATGGTTCCATCGAAAAATATAAAGCTAGGCTCGTTGCGCAAGGTTGTTCGCAAAAGTACGAGGTAGATTACCGAGAAACATTCGCTCCTGTAGTTAGACACTCCACTATAAGATTGGTGCTCGCGTTATCTGCAAAACACCAACTTCTGGTGAATCATATAGATGTTGTTGCTGCTTATCTAAACGGGGATTTAGAAGAAGATGTGTTCATGTACCAACCACCTCTTTTTGAAGAAGGTTCCCAGAAGATCTGCAAGTTAAAGAAATCCTTGTACGGACTAAAACAAGCTGGAAGAGAGTGGAATAAGAAGATTACAGACGTTTTATTGAAAATGAAATTTAAGAGATGCAAATCAGACACCTGCGTTTATGTGAAGCATGAAGAAGGTAAGGTTTTTATTATTGCATTGTATGTTGATGATCTGATTCTGGCCTGTTCATGTCAAGACCATATGAACAAAATAATTAATAATTTAAACAGACATGTAGAGGTGATAGATCGCGGAGCCATTAAATTTTACTTGGGCATGGAAATTTGCAGAACAGGACTTCGTGGTGATATCATTGTACATCAGAGAAGATACACCGAAGAAATTCTTCGACGATGGGGGATGGAAGATAGTAAGCCCGCTGAAACTCCTTGGGCGGTTGGAACAATACTACAAAAATGCGACAAACAGTGTGCTCTTCTAAAACAAAAAGATTATCAGTGTTTAATCGGTTCCTTGATGTATCTGCCAGTAATATCAAGACCAGATATAGGATATGTTGTGTCGAAATTATCACAGCACAATTCACACGCACATGAAGAACATATGAAGGCAGCAAAACATGTTCTACGATGTTTAAGAAAATACCCTGAAAGTAGATTAACGTTTTCATGAAATACTAAAAATTTCGAGAGTTTTACAGATGCTGACTGGGGTTGTGACTCTTACGACCGAAAATCCTATACTGGATATGTTGTGTTCTTAGCAGGTGGTGCTATAGCTGGGGAATCCCGGAAACAATCTGTGGTGGCATTGAGTACACTCGAGACAGAATACATAGCTCTTTGCCAAGGAGCTAAAGAAGTCGTTTTTAATCGAGGACTACTTAAGGAAATGGGTTTCAATGACTACAGTGGCGATCCAACCATTAGTTTTTGCGATAATCAAGGAGCTCAATTTTTGGTAAAAAACCAGACAGTCCAAAAGAAGAGCAAACACATTGACATACGTTACCACTATATTCGAGATAAGTTCGAGAAAAACGAGGTTGAGGTCAAATATGTTGCGTCCGAAGAGAATGCAGCAGATGTATTAACGAAACCATTAACGAAGGAGAAGCACATGCATGCTCTTAGATTATTAAAAATTTTAAATTTGATTTAAAACTTACTTTATTGTTTTTTTTTTTATAAATGTGTTTCATTTGAGTAGAGGATTATTGTAGTAGAAAGAAAAAATGCAACCGAAACACATTTACTTTACACATATTACATACCTGTATAATGTATACATATTTTTAGACACTTGAATTAAAGTCAAAGAATTGAACGCACGTGCTTTTAATTCCAACAATTTGCACTTAATAAATTGCTCGAAATTAACAACTTACCTTTAACAAAAGGGCGACGACATCGTGGTGTAAGCTTTGGAGCTCTATCCGGCTCGAAGGACCGCAATTGTTAACCGCACAAGGTGGTCTTTATTTTTGTTATGCGAATCAAAGTCTTAAATTGTTTTTGGCACTATTTATTCAAAATCGGTAAAATAAACTGTCCTTATTAAATCAACAAAATTTATATTTAGTGTTGAGTAAAGAATTAATTAAACAGTAATTATGAAAAAAGTTGAAGAATACTTTATGTGTTGCGCACTGCGTGGTTCACGGCGAAAGAGTAAAAAAGAGATTATCCGACCGCCAAGGCTGAAGCCAAGGAGCTCGCAGTCAAGCTTTTAGCTTGCCTCTCCTGAGCGGCCGAACTCTGCGCCTTGAGCGAGCACTGCTTCGGCAGATCAGGAGAGGCAGCCTGCCGAGCGGTGTGTTTGACGTAAACTGTCGGCATGGAAAAATTTCGAATCCAAGCTTAGTACACCACAAGGATAAGCTCTGTGTGAGTATGACAATTCGATATATGAGCGCGTTGAGCATGAATATGTAAAGGTCAGGGCTACTTTGCATCAGAAATTGTCCATGTTAGGGGAGTCTGTCGTATCGACTCTAAGCAACAAATTGCAGGATGGAAGCGTCGTATGAAGCTTCGAATGCTGATCAGCTTTATAATGCTGATTTGTCATTAGAAGATAGGCTTCCAATTTTTAGAGGTGACCATCATGAATGGATAATGTTTCGGGACATATTTGAAGCAGAGGTTATCTGTAATCCGCATTTAACGAACTTAAAAAAACTTCGTCGTTTGCGAGGTTGCGTGAAGGATGACGCAGCTAAAGTTTTGGGATTCAGACCTCAACGGGATGATAGTTTTTCGGTAGACTGGAAGACATTATAATTTCACATTCCATAAAGCTCGGGAGGAAGTAGAATCAACCGTTCGTTTAATGTATAGGCACGAGAAAGTTCATTTTAAAGTAACGATGTCCCTCAAAATCCTACGTTTGCGCCGTGCTTAAACTGTTCCGGGAATCATGCCATTCATCGATGTCAGTGTGAGGATGAACCGCGATCATAGGAGTCAACGGATTCTCCAACTTGGCTTATGCAAAAATTGTCTTCGTGGCGGTCATCCAGCACAAAATTCCATAAAAACCAAATGTCCTCGGTACTTCCAGGCACCTCATAATATTAAGTAAGTTTTGTTAGTGACATCAATGAAAGGGCCAGGGTCATCAAAACGAGTGTCAACGCCTACAGTTACTACCGAAGACATCTATTTCTGTTGTCCCATGAATGAAAGTAGTGGTTATATGTACCTTCTGGGCCAAGGTAGCGACTGCGCTGCCTGGTGCTCTGCCTGCAGCCTGGTGCGGAGGGATGAGGGAGGAAAGTGGGCGTACAAAAGTAATTTGTACACGAAATGGGGCGTGTAAAAAGGCGTGTAAACGATGGGCTTGTCAAAATGTGGACGTGACAAAAGTGGGCGTGGTTAAAGTGGGCATGTCAAAAGTGGGAATGGTCAGAGTTGGCGTAGGAGGAATGGGGCATGGTAGTAAATGGGCTTGTCAAAATGTAGGCGTGTCAACTGTGGGCTTGTCAAAATGTGGGGTGTGGAAATAGAGACATATGATCGTAAAGTTAAAAATTCAGCGGAAGGTTTTATATCCACCCAAAGCCAATCTTTTTAACAGCACTTGCACTATGCATGTTTGTATAGGCATTAAATTTTGAACAATTTCATACTGCTGTCAATGTGCACGAGTTTTCATATCTTTTAGCATCATTAAGTCATTCGATGTTTTCATTAAAAGTCGACCTTTTTCTTAGTGCTCCGTGAATTTGTGTTTTCGCTTTATTTTTTAAATATCATTAAATAGTACTTATATTTAATTAACAATTAAAATACTCTGGTATATGCAACAAAAATTGTGAAAAAACATTTACAATACAAAAAATTCGTTAATAAACAAACATCAATAAAAATGAAGAGATTCATCTGCAATGACTGTGGGGAACAGTTTACGCAAAATCGCAGCTTCAAAAGACATCATAAGATCAATACATCATCGTCATCATCACCGACATCATCATCAATAACAGCACAAGTACCATCATCATTAATAGCAGCACCATCAACATCAAGAGCATCACCATCATCAAAGCAGCACCATCAACATCAAGAGCATCACCATCATCATGGGCAGCCATAGTACCAGGACCATCTTCACTAGCCGAAGCTACTAATGGGAACGTTCATTGTACCAATTGCAATGAAGATGTTTCTGGAATACACTGGAATCTCCATGTTAGAGTCTGGAGTCTTAAGTAGCCTTGCCTCTGATCGCGAATACTGCATGAGTGCCGTTTGTCGAGAGGCACCTAGGCGGAGTCCATTTGGAAAGTCGCTTTTGAACGGCAAAGCGACTATGTAACGGCCGTCATCGTGTCTCCGTGTCGTTCTTACGAAATTTTCTTCGCAAAACTTTTCTGAGGGAGATAGAATTTAAGTTTTGGGAATTTCCTTCACCTCCCAAAAACGTTCGAACTGTTGTTCGATTGTGACTTCGTTGAAGAAGGCCACCTTGATGTTCGGGCTATCGGATTGGAGACCGGGAACTGGTCCGGTTATGATCCACCCAAACACCGTTTATTGGGCTATCAGGGAGCCTAACACGCCACGGCGGATGCCGTCAAGCAATATCGCAGGATAGAGGTCGGCTCCTATGAGGACATCTATCTGCTGGCTTGTGACGAAGTTTGCATCTGCTAGCTCGAAGTCTCGAGGGAGACTACGGAGCATCGCGCTATCTAAAGAGTGCGACGGGAGTTTTCCCGTGATTTGGGACAGCACTAAAGCGGTGACGTGGATTTGAAAGAGTGGGTCCTGAGGCGATTTGAGTATGAAATCGCAGGACCTTGAAACTTTTGCCGAAACGGTTTCGTTAAGGCCGGAGACCATTGCGTTTACGGGCTGCATTGGAAGTTTCAACATGTTTTGGATTCGTTCTGATATGAACGATATCTCTGATCCGGGATCGATCAGAGCTCGAGCGATGTAGCAGATGTCATTATGGTATATTGTGACCATTGCAGTCCCTAATAACACCTGTTTTGGTGAGGCTGCGAAGCATACCTGGTGGGAATCCTGCTGAGCTTGAGGATTCCGTTGAGTCTGAGGAGTGAACTGTATGTTAATCGGATGGTTTGTGTGGGCGGCTTGAGCCGAAGTTGAAGGCCTCGGAGAGGCATTAACTGTTGCGGGTCTCGCTGCGGAGTGTGGTCGATCGACGTTCGCGGCGCGATGGGGTTGAGATCGATCGGTGTTGAAGGCGGGCCGGGTAGAACCGTGCGCCGGCTTCACGACAGTTGCCATCTGTGCACCAGATCTTTTATCGTGCCTCCGCTCTTGATAGGTTCTTTGAGTCGAACATGGTACAAGGGTCGAGGGGGCTGAAGTTGGTTCACGGTGCAAAAGTGTGTGATGCCTTTCGTTACATTTAGCACAATTATAACGACTCGGACAATTTTTCACGGAATGTGAATTGGACAGACAGTTGTTGCACAAGCGGTGTTTCCGGACGACATTCAGCCGCCGGTGAATGTCCAGGCTCAAGAACTGAGAGCACACCCGCACACTGTGTTGGTTGTGACACAAAGGGCAACGGTCTATTGCAACGTTTAGCTGAAATGTATTGACGCGTTTTGCTGCTGGTGCAGGTTGGCTTGCTTGTTTACCTCTCGTGCTGGAAGCGCTCTTTATATCCTGCATAGTCTCGAGCGTTTGAAAACGGTGCGTCAAAAAAGCGTCGAAATCAGTCCATTGGGGAATTTCAGTTTTGTCCTGGATGGACTGTTCCCATAGCGCAAGGGTAGCATCTGGCAAGCGACTGGAGCACAGGAAGACGATTATGGCGTCCCAATTGGAGGTGTCAATTCCTTGAAGCGTTAAGGCTGCGAAAATGTTGTTAACTTCTCGCTGCAAGTCTTTTATTTCGCTTCCATTCTCTTTGGTAACCGGGGCGAGACCAAAAAGTTTCTTCAGGTGGTTAACGGAGATTTTTGGACGATCTCTTTGGCTTCACCGGTAGTCTTCTTGTTGAGGTGGAATAGTTTTTCCACCGGCGCTATCCTTGTGTTTTGGATATACAAGGCCGTGAACATGTCACGGAAAGAGGGCCAAGAGAGGTAATCGACGCGAAACACGTCGGTGTCACAGGGGGGCAAGCTAATATTGTAACCTGACGGACTTTCGACGAATGAGGCTTCCGCTGAAGCGGATGGAGTTGCCATATTCTCTATCATTTCGATGATGGTGTCGGTGCATCGTAGGTAGACGGCGTAACAACGGCGACGCTTCTCCTTCAGGGTTTCTAAGGTGGAAACCTTTCTAAGGTGGAAACTATCTCCATCTTGGACAGGATGTTGTCAAACGTGCATTTGATCAGCATCCATTGAGACTTGAGTTCGTCTCTTTGGAGGTCGAGCGTACGAATGGTGTGTTCCCGAGAAGGCGTTGCCTGAAAATCGACTTCAAACTCGACGAGAGCGTCGGCGAGACGAATAAAAGTATCGAGGGCAACCATTGTTGAAAAATGTTTCTAACGAAAACGTAACAAGGTTGTAAAAAAATAAAATCCAGGAGCCTCTGTTCAAAAATGAGAAAATAAGAACAAACTCTTTAGTGTCTAGTTTATTTTTTATTATTTAGCATGGATTGTAACTAATATTTTTTACCAACGAAATTCAGCGGTCGCCCACTGTATAGAGATGATGAGCGCACAGTCGAGCGTAGAAATTCTCACCAAAATGCAATTACTTCACTGATGAGATTTGCGACCTTGAGTTTCTTATGTATGTCGCACTTTAGACACGCCTTCGAAGAGAGTGCTTACTAGATGAGCGTAAGCCTGATACACCAACGTTCCAAGGATAAGTGTATGTAACTTCTCTGCTTTCGTTAGCGAGCACCAAATGACTGTATTTGTTTTAACAGTGGGGCAAACTAAGGCTACACGAGAAGCGTGCGAGAATCTGATTTTGTCGAAGAACAAACGAAAAGTACACCAAAGATTGGTTGATCAGCAGAGTGTTGCAGATCGTAGGCTTATACTTAGTGCGTTTGTTTAAATGATTCTAAGCACTCAAGCTAGGCCTTTGTTTTTTCTTCAATAACGAAAGAGCACGAAAAAGAAACGCAAAACCGACGTTTTTTCCAGCCGAGTTTATGCGTGGCTGCGCAAGTGATTGAGCACACAAACACAGTTTTTTCTGTCTATCGAAAGAGCGCGACACCGAGTGAGAGAAAAAAAACGCAAACCCACGTTTGCTTGCTTTGAGCGTGGCTGCGCAGCGGAGTTGGAGCACGCAAGCAAAGTTTTTTAAGCTCACACTGTTTAAAGAGCGCGGCGTCGAGAATGAATAAACCCTAAACCTACGTTTGTTTGCTTAGAGTGGCTGCTTACGTTAATTGGCGCACACAAGTAAGCCTTTGGTTTCTACAATAGCGAAAGAGCACGAAAAAACACAGACCGACGTTTACGTGCCGCGAGCGTGGCTACGCAACGGAATTGGAGTACGCAAGCAGAGTTTCTAAATCGTACCGTAGAAAGAGCGCGACGTCGACAGCGAAGAAAAACACAAACCTACGTTTGTTTGCTAATGCGTGGCTTTGCAACGGAGTTGGAGCACGTAAGCAGAGTTTTTATATCGTACCGTGGCGAGAGCGCGGCGTCGACAGCAACGAACAACACAAACCTACGTTCGAATATTTTCTGAGAGTGCGGCTGCACAAACCGGTTTAGAGTGCACTAATGATTTGTGTATGAGCCACAAATATGGTAATCCACGTGATGGATTTTCTGCATGAGGGTACCGTTACACCGCGTTTTCGAAATTCGGGTGTACAGTCCTGCGTATATGTGACGTATATCTTATATGTATATATAATTATATATGGAAAATATTCACTTTTTTATACATCAAACATAATTGAAACCATAAATCAATATAATTTACTCAAAAGCAATACCTTTACTTTCTTTTGATAACTGGAGCGCGATCCGGCTCGCTTAGAACCAATGTTTTTCTTGAAGAGATGAGGTAAAAGATTGATGATGGATGTGTTGTTAATTGTATATGGTTTATTGTTTTCACTGTTTAATGTAATTTGTAATGACTGTTTTCACTGTTGTTATATTGTTTTCACTGTTTAATGAATTTGTTTAATGTATTTAATGTAATTTGTTTTTTGAGTGAATGTGAATATGAAGGTTTGGTGTTGTCTGTGGACGTCTTTCTTGTTTTTCGATCGCAGCTAGAGTGCCGAACGAAGGACGTCGCTCCTGAGCGTCGGCCGTTCGTTCGTCCACTCACGACTCCGTGGTGAGAAGCTCGCAGTCGAGCTTTCGGGTCGCCTCTTCCAAGCCGTGGCATGTCAGCAGGGTGAGAGGACAAGCGCAGTCAGAAGAGGCGACCCGAGGCGAGCGGCGTTTGGCGTAAACAGAGCGATTAACGCAAGCACTGCAACAAAGCAGGTGCAAAAGTAGAGCAACTGAACACGAGCAGAACGCAGTGTCAGTTAAAAATATTTAATGAAAAAAAAACAACAAACACAGTAAATGAAAAATTTTAACACAAGCCAAATGAGGAAAACAAAAATACAAACACACAATTAGAGGTGATCAACTTCCAAATAGGCGAAAAAAAAAATTTAATTATATTAAAGAAATATATAATAAATATATAAATAAAGACTATGAATAAAACTAATAACTAATAATGAAAAAGGGCATAAGAAAAGAAAAGAAATTAGAAAATTTAAAGGAAATAGGAAAGAACATATAGTTATTAGAAAAAAAAGAAAAATAAAAAAAAGAATAAAAAATAAAATCGTACATTAAAATAAGATAGAAATTACATAAAAGATTAGAATTGCATCAAAATAACGTTTTCTTATTAACATTAAAATACATAAATTAAATTTTAATTGAAATTCAATTTATTTTAAATTTGTAATAAACAAATTATATTCGACCAAAAGATACATATAGTTATGGTAAAAATTGAAATAAAGAACTAAATATGTTAAAATTGAATGATTAAGCACTAGAATAAAATGTAGAAAATAGAAGAAGAAGCGAGCATGCAGAGAACCTGACAGCCATCCTGATGTACACCCATCACAACAGCGAAAGTGCACCTAAGAGACCTAACCATCAAGGTGTACATCAACAACAAAACCATCATCAACAACAACAAGAACATGAACTTCAAGATCAACATCAAAATCATCCACCTACACACAGATGACACCGAAGAAATGCAGTTGTATTATTGAATTATTATTGTAAGAAGTTTTATTGTAATTATTGACACATAATTGCCTTGCAATTATTGTATTGTAATTATTACTAATAAGTAATTGTATTATTATGTTAACTAATCTTACTTCAATTACATTATTCATAAAAGAAAAAAAAACACAAACATACATAAGTAGACACTAAGTACAATAACACACGACCACCCACAATTCAACAAACAATAAATGTAAAAGAAAAATTTAATATCGTTTCGTACGATACTAAATTTTTCTTCCCCGAGGGTGGAGGGATGTTGTATGTCGCGAACGCAATTTCCAGTTCCGGGCGATAAGAACTTTCAAGGCCAGTATTAATTTTATAATACTACTCCGCGAGTGAGTCAAGGCCAAGTTCAAATTAATGCAACCACATCACTTTGCTTGGTAGCCCGAAGCTTTAGTTTAATTTGGTTTAGTCAAGCTTTGGTTTACCCAAGTCAGCAACCGGAGCTTGGCAATTGGAATGGATCGTAGAAGCTAACATTTAGTAGCGAGCTTCCAAACCATGAAAACCATAGAGCTTTGCAATTGGAGTGGATTGTGGAAGTTAGCTTTCAATAGCAAGCTCGCAAACCATTAAAACGCTTCGTTTAAATTAACCAACGATCAGAATCCACACGCGGAAGAATTAAATTTAGAACGATTTTCTTCCGCGTATTGATTCTGCGAATATTACAAATTTGAAATTGCGAAATAATGGAAATTGTGAACCACGACATACTGACCCACTTCAGTTCGGTCGACGGCTGTGTCGACCGAGCTAACGTGGAAAATAGAAAAGATTCCAACGGGAGTCTTGTGTAAATATAGAAACGAAGACGTCGTTTATCGTCGCGTATAAAGTCGCGTGTTAAATAATAAGAACGAGTTTAAAGTAAAGTATTAAGGTTAAGGAACTTGTGTTAGTTAAAAATTTTTTTATCTCTAAAATAGTGAAAGGACGTCATAGTGTCCCTAGAAATATAATACGCAATATAAGTGTAATTAATAACAAGTGCAGTTTAAAAAAGAAGTTAATAAAAATAACAATAAATAAAGATAATAAAAGAGTAACACTTAAACAAGGAGTTTTACTAGTTGTCAAGGGACAACTAACCATACCCAAGGACCACCCTATAATAGTAAATACAACACGAGAAAATACCAATAGAAATATTTTTAGGAAGACGAGTTAGTAGTGACCCTAGGCTGCTAGACAAAGACAGGCAAGAAACAATAGAAAAATTACAAAATAAGCAAATAAAAGACCTTTCTTATCATAACAAAAACCGATCACCACCGAAACAATACGCGGTAGGAGAAAAAATTTTTGTAAAAATAAATCGAAGATTAGGCAACAAATTATCACCCAGATTCAGAAAAGACAAGGTAGTTCAGAACCACAATACCACAGTTAAAACAGAATCAGCCAAAATTGTGCATAAAAGCAACATAAAAAACTAACGACATTACCCCCCTTTTTTTCAGGATCCTTCTAATTTACCCAACGACATCGACCATAGAAATATACGACTACACCACGGCACAACTAGTGACAGTAAACGGCGGACCAGCAAAAATTCAAAATGGAGCCTTCAGGCTAATCCATATTCCTATTGGACATATACAAATACGTTACGTCAGACATACCCAAAGAAAGCACCCTGTACCCCACCCTTAAACATGAACTCATCCAATCCCTCCAGATCCTTCACACCCTCAAACCAAATAAAGAACCTCGACTAAGAAGGTCAATCAACATTCTGGGCACCGCCTGAAAATACATAGCCGGTTCTTCGATTACGAGGATCTCCAAATAATAAACGATCAACTAAATAAGCTTAACAGCAACAATAACAAACAAGTAATAATAAATGAAATCTTCAATGAAAGAATTAATAACGTAACCCAAATCATAAACAAACTATCCAATAACATAAGAAAAGATAGTAATATCGAAATCATGCTTAACCTACAAAATAGGATAAGACTAATAAAAGAGGAAGTAATTAATATTAAGTATGCCATACAGTGGGCAAAAAATAATATAATTAATTCAGTACTGTTAAATAAAAATGATATTGAAATTGCTATAAAAAAAATAGAAAGCGAAGAAATGCCATTTAATAACGCAGAAGAGGCATTAGAAATATCAAAAATAAATGTATAATAATTTGTAATAAAATGACTATATTATACTTTAAAAAAATACCATTAACTATAAGAGAAACTTTTCAAAAAATTATTGTAAAACCTGTAACAAAAGCTAACAAATCTATAATCAATGTAAAATATAATGCAATACTAAAGGGAAATAAAGAAATTTTTGGAATAAAGACCCATTGTGAAAATTATAAAAAAATCGAAATTTGTAAGCAAGAGCAAATAATTAATATAAAAAATAATACATGTATACCTAGAATAATCAATAGTCTAAACGCAACCTGCACCATCAGCAACAGCCAACACATCCCACAAATAGAAGAGGTACAACCTGGCGTGCTACTGCTAAATGATTTCAATGGAGAAATAGTCGCCGAAGCAAAAACACAAAAGATCAAAGGAACTCAACTTGTCAAATTCCACAACACAACACTGATAATCAAAGGCCAGAACTACAGCAATTATGACATAATTCCATTACAAGTTATTCCAGCCGCCATGCAAATAACGCCATCCGAAAAAGACCGAATTCTTCTCCTCTCGCTCGAAGTGCTAAAGGAGCTACATATAAACAACACCCAGAGAATAAACTCGTTGAAAAAAGTAACAATATCCAACAGCACGTTATCACTCGGAGCAGTTGCAGCTATCTTTTGCATCGCAATAACCTTTGGCAAAATTTCGAAGGATAACCGAAATGGAATAGTCATCATACCTAATCCAGATCTAAACCCGACACCTACGGCAACCCACATTCCAAACCAAATCAAGGGTGCTCCAAATGATCCAACATTTCAAGAGACAACATTTGTAAGTTTCAATAACCTACCTCAGTTTTAAGAACATTCGAGACGCATGTTTTTAAGGGGAAGAGTTAACATGGCACATGTTAACGCAACCAGATACCAACAACAGGTTCATCGTCTTAAGTGCAACGACCCAACACTTCCAGCAATAGTCCAAATTGAACCGTCAGCAGAACAGCGACACGCGCAGACCATTTCCATCAACAACATCAGCGGAATAATAACAAGTGCAGCCGAAGGTTCAGCGACCCATAAAATCACGCCACCACTCAGCAGCACCACTCAGTAGCAATTTAAGTTTACATTTTAAGTTATCGAACTTTGTTAATTTAGTCTAAGTTTGAGAATCGAATAATAAAGGTCGAACTGACCAAAATAAAAATTTAATTTTTTCGGTTTTTAGATAATAAAAACCTTAACTTGCATATTACATACACACCTACACTATATACATATACGCACATATATCGTTAGACATTAAGAGATGTTTGTACATAAGATAATGAAATTTAGAGACAAGATAAGAGACATGCAATAGAACACATCACTTATCAAAAGTAATGAAAATTAATATAATAAGAAACAAAATATATATACACTAAATAAGTAAATTAAATTAACTAAATGCAAAATAAGCGATTAACGCAAGCACTGCAACAAAGCAGGTGTAGAAGTAGAACAACTGAACGCGAGCACAATGCAGCGTTTTTAATAAAGATAAAATATTTCTAATTAAAATTGAAATAAAAACAATATGTTATATACAATATAAAATATATTAGATAGGTATAATAAAAAGAGGGGGGAAAAAATATTTTTTTTACACATGTATAATCTTACACATAAAAGTAAAATTCAACTGATTATATAAACATTAGGAATTATGTAATGAGAATTATGTTAAAGACAAAATATTTCTATTTGAAAACAAATGCAATATACGTTATAATTCACATACTACAACTACACAATAAAGATTTCAATTATTTTTAGATGTAAACAAAGTATAAACAGTATAAAAATATATTGTAAGAACAAAAAGCATAATAGTTAGTTAAATGCAATAACATACATATGTATATAAGAATCAGCGAGCTTGTACAAAACCTGACAGCATTCCCGATGTACACCCACGAGAGCAGCAAAATACACTCATATCCTAACAACACATGACAACAGGGCGACAAATATCACCCAGCTAACTCGAAGGGGGAAGGGTAGCTGGAACAGCTGATCAGCGTAGCGACAACAACCATCGCAACCAAAGATGGAATAGTTGCAACAAATTCGACAACAGAACACGAAATCACCTTCCAAGAGGCCTAACAACGTCACCAGATAACCTGAAAATTACCAAATGATAGTGGTGACAGACACACAGTACCTTGAGATCACGTGAAGACCAAAACCACCGCAATAAAACACCTAAATGATAGAAAACTAACCAATCGGCAGCAGCTAGTTACAACTCAGGGGCCGCTCAACAGCGAAATTTAACTCCTCCGAGGGGATTACATGCTGTCGCGTTGCGAATTTACGTTCAAGCAAAGGTTCGCCTAAGATAACTTAAGGTATTGCATCATCGAGTAGCAGCGACGGTGATAAACCACTAAGTAGACGAACGAGAAAACAGTCACAGGTCCGCCAGTTAAATTTACGGCGACATATTCTCCCATGGTACAAATCACGTCTACAGCATTACTTCAAGTGGCAGCGATTTTAAAGCGTATCGCTACTATCTACAAGCAAAGCGAGAGTATCAGCAGTCAGCTTATGTACAAATGATGATTTTGAAAAAATCTCAACCATCAACATCTTAAGCGAATAACAATTGATCCCAATTGTGGGACAGCCGATTCTACCTACAACAACTACAACAAGTCAGCTACCCAGCAGCAGTCATGTATAATAAGTCGAGAAGCAGGCATTGATACAACGGGGTGTACGTCAACATCAACATCTACATCAACATCTACGGCAACATCGAAACCATCATCAACAACAACAAGAACATCTCAAGATCAACGTCAAAATCATCCTCAACCTACACACAGATGACACCGAAGAAATGCAGTTACCGGTTGTATTATTGAATTATAATTGTAATAAATTTTATTGTAATTATTGATAATTAATTGGATTGTAATTATTATAATTATTATTATAAATTAATTGTATTGTTATTTTAACTAATCTTACCTCGATTACATTATTGACATAAGACATAAGATATTCGAAAAAGGAAAAACACAAACATACATACATAAGTAGACACTAAGTAAAATCATAATAAACATACGACCACCCACAATTCAACAAACCATAAATGTACAAGAAAAATTTAATATCGTTTCGTACGATACTAAATTTCCAGTTCCGATCGCAATTTCCAGTTCCGGGAGACAAGAACTCTCAAGGCCAGTATTATTGTTTTTATAATACTGCTCCGCGAGGGAGTCAAGGCCAAGTTCACATTAATGCAACCACAGCACTTTGCTTGGTAAGCCCGAAGCTTTAGTTTAATTTGGTTTAGTCAAGCTTTGGTTTAATTAACTTCCAAAGCCCAGTCAACAACCAGTACACTTCGCATGGAATGGATTGTGGAAGCTAGCGCTCAATAGCGAGCTTCCAAACCATCAGTGCATAGCGCTTTGCAATGAAGTCGATTGTGGAAGCTAGCTTTCTGTAGCAAGCTTCCAAGCCATAAAATCGCTCGTCTTGAAAAACAAACGATTAGAATCCACACGCGGAAGAATTAAATTGAGAACGATATTCTTCCGCGATTGGATTTTGCGAATTTCACAAATTTGAAATTCTGAAATAATGGAAATTGTGAACCACGACATACTGACCCACTTCAGTTCGGTTGACGTCTGTGTCAACCGAGCTAACGTGGAAACTAGAAAAGATTCCATCGGGAGTCTTGTGAAAAATCCCAAACGAAGAAGTCATTCATAATCGCGTATAAAGTCGCGTGTTAGATAATAAGAACGAGTTTTAAGTAAAGTATTAAGGTTAAGAAAATTGTGTTAGTTAAAAATTGTTTTATCTCTAAAGTAGTGAAAGGACGTCATAGTGTCCCTAGAAATATAATACGCAATATAAGTTTAATTAATAACAAGTGCAGTTTTAAAAAGAAGTTAATAAAAATAAGAATAAATAAAGATAATAAAAGAGTAACACTTAAACAAGGAGTTTTACTAGTTGTCAAGGGACAACTAACCATACCCAAGGACCACCCTATAATAGTAATACAACAATGGCCTTATAGGAAATAATATATTAAGTGAATTGGAAGTTGTTATCGACTACAAGAATAATGGAACACTGGAAACAAGAGTTTACCAATATACTTCAAATATTACTCAGAAAAAATGTCTTTCTTTTTCTCTCAAAAAGGAACGTACAACATCCAAGTCCCAATAGCGTTTGAAAAAGGATTATTTTATATCCCTGAAGAATCATCAAACAACAAAACAATAAAGTTAGAAGAAGGAATCTATAACGCCGATAATTTTAATGTATCTCACGAGAGATCACATACAAAACCAATACTGGAACAGCTTCGTTCTGACCATCTCAGTAGTGGTTATATGGCGGTTCTGGCACAAAGGAAAAGTGGGAATAAGTGGGAATAAAATTTAGGAGTGTGTCTTTGCTAAAAATTGGGTTGTGTCTTTGCTATAATTTGCTTTTTGTCCTTGCTGAAAGTATAGTTTTAGGGGTTTTTAAAATAATTATTACATTTTTAGCCATTTAGGATTGTGTCTTTGCTAAAATATGGTTTTAGGGGTGTTTTCTGGGTTAATTTTTCACCTTTTAGCCGATAGGTTTGTAACTATGCTATCGTCCACCAGATGGCCATCGTGAATAAGTGCTTTGGAATGCTCATTTAGGCTTGTGTCTGTGATATAGACTTAGGAATGCCGATCGTTTGCTATACCGAAGTAGATGGCGTTAGTGGGGAGTTTTTAGTGTAGCATACTTTTTTAGTCTTTTTTTCTAATTTCTCGGTGTTGGTTATGAAGGTGTGATTTTGTCTTTGGTGTGAATAAATAGGGAAGAGAAAAGCGTAGCATACTTTTTAGTCTTTTTATATGACGTGTGTTTCGTACATATATCGGTAAAGTGCTAAGCTATTGTAGAAGGCAGAAGTTTTGCTATGTGGTTGTTGTTGTTGTTATTTATTTTAGGGGATGATTCACTTGCTGTGTGATAGTAGATTTAAAGATCAAGAGTTATGTATGTATATTATTATAATTAATAAATTATTTTATATTTCTATTTTATTTATATATTTATTTATAATTATATATTTATTTATATTTATATATTTATTTATATTTATTTATTTATTTATTTATTTATAATTATAGAATTTTTTCTTTTAGGATTTTTTTAATTTTGCTATGTGGTTGTTGTTGTTGTTATTTATTTTAGGGGATGATTTACTTCGGCACTTTGATCGCCAGCTGCAAGAATCTGGCTCCGAAGTTCTGTGGAATTTCGATTAAACAAAGTCGTAAATTAAGGTTCGGTTGACATTTCAAGGGATAACCTTTTTTTATCAGCACTTGCACTATGAGGCGTGATTGTTTGGGTACACAGTAGTAAATTTCGGTGCTTTGATCGCCCGCTGTGGGATAGTAGAAAGATCAAGTGTTATGTATGTAGGTATATTATTATAATTTATTATTATAATTTATAACATATATTTTATATTTGTATTTATTTATTTATTTATTTATTTATATATTTATATATATTTATATATTTATTTATTTATTTATAATATTTTTTTCTTTTGAATTTTTTAATCTTAGACTCTAATATCCACACACACGCACACATGTTATTTATTTTAGGGGATGATTGACTTCGATACTTTGATCGTAGCAACCCAAATCAACCTTTTTCAGCAATTGCACTATGTAGCGTGATTATGTTGGGATACAAAGTAGTAATTTCGGTGCTTTGATCACCTGGTGTGTGATAGTAGGGAAACATGCACGTGTTTGCGGTTGACCTTTTAAGGGATAATCTACAGGCGGTTGGATGGAATAGTCGAAGCTGTTGTTGTAGGAGTTTTCCTTGCTGTGTTGTGATTATTAATTCATAACAACGTCAATCAGCCTTTTTTTTGAATTTTAGTATTTTTATATGTTAGGCTATTGTAGAAGTAAGAAGTTTTTGCTATATGTTTGCTGTTGTTGTTATTTATTTTTCCTGGTATTTTTCTTTCCAAATTTTATGTATGTATGTATGTTATTAATATTTAAATTTTTATATTATTTATTTATTTATATTATTATATTATTTAATTTTATTTATATTTATTTATTTATTTTATATATTTATTTATTTATTTATAATTAGAATTACGAGTATAATATATTTTTTCGGTTGGATTTGGTTTTTTCATTTTAGAGTCTATTATCCACACATTCATAAACACAGAAGCTATACAGACAGACATACAGATAGTTATACAGACTAACAAACGAACAGACTGACAGAGGTAAAGGACAGACAGACATACACAAATATAGACCGAAAGGTTTTCGTTGTTTTCGTTGAAATTTGATCTTGTCGTTTTAGGAGTTTGGCTTATGTTGTTGTTGTATACGATTTACTCTTGCTATGTTGTTATTGTTCTTTTTAGAAATATATGTAATCGCGTGTCGCTGATACTCAATACTTGTATAGCTTGTTATAGGATAAGATTCGATGTCCGTTCGAATTTTTCATGAATGGAGTGGCGAGTCGATAGAGTTAATATAACAAATTTAGGGATTTCTTTCTATGCACATGAAGTAATATTTTGGCAAAATGTACAATGTTTATGTTGTCGCGTTGGGAATATGCTTAGCGTATGTTGTACTTGTTGAAATTTAATCTTGAGGACATTGATGGAATATATTTTATTGCTTTTTTTTTTTTTGTTATTACTAAATGAATTATGAACTTTTCAAGTGAACTTTGGTTGGTAGCCTCATAGGTTATTACTAATATGGGTTATTTAATTTTTTTATGGTTAGATAATCTACCGACACACTTATGGAGCAGTTTTCTGTATGAGTTTTGCTTATGTTGTTCGTGTTATAGACGATTAATTCTTGTGGTGTTGTTGTTTTGATTTTTAGGAATAGAGAATGCTGTCGATATTGAAGTAGTGTAGTAGACATAGTGTCGATATGTTCTTATAGTATTCTTATTTTACTTCTTCATTTCTTTGTTGTAGGATAATTATTTGATGACATGATTTTTTTTTTTTGCTGTAATTTGTTCTTGTAATATATTTTCGAACTTCAGTATTTTAAATAATATTTCTTTAACGCTAACTATTATTGATTTTAGGTGTAGGAGATTTGTTTGATAAGGTTTAGCTAGTCAATGAGCGATGAGTTTGTGAATATGTGTTTGAAAAGAGAGATATTGAGAGACGCATGATATTGATATTGAAGTGTAGACTTGCTTCTGATTCTTTTCCTTTTTTCCGCGTGTAGCCAAATCATAAGGTAGTCATATAATGTATAAGCTAATAATCAAAACGTTATTTACATATTCAACCTAACCGAAAGAGTTAAGCACTCTTCAACTTATCACATCTAACTCTAAATTTGAAAGAAAAGACGGACAAACAGACGGACAGACTGACAGAGGTAAAGGACAGAGGGGTAGTGTAGATGTAGCGACAGAGGCGGATTCAGATGGCTGGTAGTATTTCTACACTTTCTGCGGCACTTGTTGTCATTGATAGCAAATACTATTATTCACTTATAATGTTTATTGCTTGTCGTAATTTTCAGATCTTTAATACAAGTATAGGTAGAATTTGAACATACAACTAGAATAAGTTAATATACACGTATCATGTTATTGTTGACATTTTTAAGGCTAATCTAGCAATAGGTTAATGAAGCAGTAGAAGCGCTTTGTAGGAGTTTTGCTTTGTTGTTCTTGTAGGAGTTTGGTTTATGTTTTTGTAGTAGTAGACGATTTACTCTTGCTGTATTTTTGCTGTTTTTATTTTAAGGAATAGCGACGCATGCTGTTAATATTTAAGTAGTGATCTGAGTGGCTTAAACAGACAAACCTAGGATGCTGTTCTTCTTCCTCTTTTTTATTCGTTATATAGGTCCTGTTAAGTATTTGATGTGCGTGTGATTTTTTTTATCGGTTTTTATATTTTGTTTATACTGAGAACAGACATATAGAAAATATTATGAGTAAATTTTAAACATGGTTATAGGTCGTCTAGTTAATCATGGGTGATATGGTGTCATGAATATATTATGACATGGGTTTTTCTTTTAATTTGTTCGTCTAATTTTTTTTTTTTTTTAATTGCAGTGTTTTAAATAATATTCCTTTAGCGCTGATTATTATTGATTTTAGGAGTAAGAGATTTGTTTGATCCGGTTTAGATAGTTAATGAGCGATAGGTTTGTAAATATGTCATTGAGAAATTTTAGGAATAAATTTGTAATTAAATTTTGTCTAAATTATTAAATTTTAGGAATCAAAGCCTGTTGAGATTGAAGTACAGACATGAGAGGCTTGAGTTGGTAAAGCTAGGATGCCATTCTTACTCTTATTTTCTTTTTCCTCTTTTTTTCCTTGTTCTTTTTTATTACTATTATTATTAGTTCTACTTTTTTTCTTTTCTTCTCCGTATAGCCGAACCATCAAAATAGTCATAACAAAATTTAGCTTAAAACATATGTTTGTCTAATACATATCTATATTATGAACAATGTTTAGTCTAAATGTTAACAACTTCTTATTTCAATATTAAATGCTAGGGATTTATGTACCTTAAATAATTTCTCGTGTAAAGAATACTTTTGAACCAACAAAATAGCTTGACTACAACTTTTTATGTTTTGGAATGGACAATAAGAATTTTCTTTGTACGATAAAATCTGGCTATTAGTTAGGAATATTATATACTATATAGTCTATAAATAACCGAAAACGCTATTTATATATTCGACCCTAAATACCCTACTCTCTTAAATACCCTACAACTTATGATGTCTAACTATAACTTTGAATGGAAAATGCTAAAAGTAGCGTTACAACATGTTAAACTCTAAATTTAAGGGTAATCTATAATAATTAAGAAAAATAAAGGAAACATAATGATTTGTACATACACAGAAATAGTGAACTCATATATTTCTGTTAAATTTCATTCCAATGGCTTAATCAGTTATAATGCCATCATGATTCCAACAGATAGACGAACAAGGCTAAATCTCAATGAATAACATTTCCACAATAAAATTTTTCATATCATACTTTTTAGGACATCAATTTAAAATCATTAAAGACCATAGGCAATTAATCTGCAGTCTCAAATCTCAAATGCAAATTAATAAGACGGAGAATTGAACTAGACATTAACATGGAAATATAATGCAAACAGATATAAACACTAATTCTTACTACAATCAGTCGCCAGATAAAGGCTCGAAAATGATAATAGAAACAATCTTTAGAAACCAACAACAAGGGGCTTTGAGCTTAAGGAATTCAGACTCTAATCAATTCGAAAAATAAAAGGAACAAAATTACATAGAAAACTCATAGAAACATCTACAATATCGGGCTAGTAATTTTATCAGCCCACTTCTTGATATCAATATATTCAGCTTATTGCAATTCCTAAATCAAAATTCACTTAAACATCGACACACTAGCAACATAACTCAACAAACTATTAGCGAGACAATTATATTCGTAAAACTCAAAATTATACTAACTCCTAATAGAGGCAAGAAATACATAGTATTCATACTTAAACAATCCACATATAATGGACCTACATGCCCACTACAATAACACAAATATTATTTTTAGCATAAAAATCTCCATAATATCCACACAATACATTCACTGCTACATTCATATCCACTTCCTATCAATAAAACAAAGAAAGTTATTACAATAACGCAGCTAGAATTAATACTAACTAAAAATTAAATACTTACTTTAGCTTCAATAACAAAATATGTAACTGGAATATGAATATGTGTGTGATGCAAACAAATAAATAGGGATATCGGATTAAAACAAACCATTTAAAACAAAATAAAAGCATGGAAGATCAGACTGTAATCAATTCACAAAATAAATATAATACTATATAAATCTAAATTCAAATAAATATAAAAAAAAAATATACTATATGGATAAATAAATATAATGAAAGTAATTATCTAATAGCATGTATAAGACACCGAATTCTATAAGAGAGCTCAATTGTTGAACCTTCTAATAACGGAAAGACTGAGTTTAGTATAGATAGTCCAAAATGGAGTAAAAATTATGAGTACTTGAAGTAGCTATTATATTGGATAAAAAACATTGGCTTCTGCAAAAAATTTTTGAAGTTGTTTGAAAGAAAAGCCAACTAATCCGAAATAAATGATATTCGATGCAGTAGCTTGTGAAAAGCAAAACAATATTAGAGAGTACTTTTTTATTGGCCGACACAAATCTATTAATTATTTTTACTCATACCAACCATAAAAGCAAGCATGTGGTGTGCGATAATGCAAACATGATTATTATGTTTAAGCAAGATGAGATGAATATGAAGCGCATATACAATGATCATGTCGAAAAAGATATGACTAATGCAAAATTTTGTGAATATATGCGGATCAAAACATATGATTTTCCATGAGAATGTTGGAAGGATAAATATGGGATTTCTTGTAATAGCCAAAGCTGATCAACCTCATCAAAAAGCTGTTCAAAAGCTGTTCGACCTCATCAAAAACAGTTCAAAAGCTGATCAACCTGATCAAAAGCTGTTCGAAAGCTGTTCAAAGCTGATCAAAAGCAGTTCAAAAGCTGATCAACCTGATCAAAAAGCAGTTCAAAGCTGTTCAAAAGCTGATCAACCTCATCAAAAAGCTGTTCAAAAGCTGATCAACCTGATAAAAAGCTGTTCGAAAGCTGTTCAAAGCTGATCAACCTGATCAAAAAGCAGTTCAAAGCTGTTTAAAAGCTGATCAACCTCATCAAAAAGCTGTTCAAAAGCTGTTCGACCTCATCAAAAACAGTTCAAAAGCTGATCAACCTGATCAAAAGCTGTTCGAAAGCTGTTCAAAGCTGATCAAAAGCAGTTCAAAAGCTGATCAACCTGATCAAAAAGCAGTTCAAAGCTGTTCAAAAGCTGATCAACCTCATCAAAAAGCTGTTCAAAAGCTGTTCGACCTCATCAAAAACAGTTCAAAAGCTGCTCAAAAGCTGTTCGACCTCATCAAAAGCTGTTCAAAAGCAGTTCAAAAAACTGATCAACCTGATCAAAAGCTGATCATAAGCTGATCGAAACGTAATCAAGAGCTGATATACCTGATCCGATATATGTTATTACTATCGCTAAAATGGATGGGAAAATATTAAAAGATCTAATAAAAAGTAGACACAAATTAAAACAGAAATTAAGAATATAAAATTGGGAAAAGCAGATTTTGAGAATCAATTAGAAAAGACATTTAGCCCCATCATAAAACTTCTAAAAGAATTATTCAAACACTCTAATAAAAATTATAATAAGGAAAAGCATAACATTAAAAATAGTAAGATATCGCTAAAAGTATAAAACAAATACCCCAGTTAAAGCCAGAAAAGTAGATTTTTCAAACGAAACTCTTATCAATAGCAATGACGATGACGATAACTTAGTAAACAAATCAACCCACACAAATTATCCTCTGAACTCTATACTATAAGAGACGAAATCTTCTGAATCAATGCTCTATTCCGAGTTGGAACAACAGAATGAGAGTATACCAAATATGGATCATACAAAGGATTGGGTTTCAAATACGAATTGGAAATAGTTTGAACTTTACACGTGGATTGCTTCAATTATTATTAGAAGCATCAAATTATAACAAAGCAGATGACATTACAAATTATTTCACATAAACACTAGTGCTCACAGTCATAATTTTAAGATAAATGAACATGTAACGGGACCTAAGGGTTTTCAAGTACATACAACAATATTATAAAGCCATTATTCAGGAACAAATTACCGTTGACTAACTCATAAAACTCACTTTATTGTCATCACAATGATGTTATTAATTTTTCAAACTTAAATGCTGGTTATATGATAACATTTTGATATTTGCGATTGTTATATGTGGGATATTTTCCTTGAGCCGAACTCTAAGATCTACACACCTAACACATAAACACATACACGGTTGAATCTGATCAACCGATCAACAGATCAACCGATCAAACAGATCAACCGATCAACCGATCAACCTGATCAACCGATCAACCAGATCAACCGATCAAACAGATCAACCGATCAACCTGATCAACCAGATCAACCGATCAACCGATCAACCAGATCAACCGATCAACCTGATCAACTAGATCAACCGATCAACCAGATCAACCGATCAATCGATTGATTGATCTAAAAAAGGTTCAACAGCGTAACGCTGCCAAGAACGCGAGCAGTACAATATGTTAATGTGTAAAAGGGAAATTTCACCTACGATAGGGAAATTTCACTTTCACTGTAAGTAGGCAATTTTAATTTTAAGAAATCAGTTCCTATTAAGTTATCGAAAAAGTTGGTACTAGAAAATTAATAAATAAATTTGTAACAAAATTGTAACGAAATAATCTTTATTCAACGAATTGATTGGAAGTGAAGTGAAAAATATACATAAGTGAAAAAACTTAAACATAAAAACCAAAACCAAAACTTTTATACAGTCAATGCTCAGGAAAACGAGCTATGCTCGGAGGGCAATTAAATTCCAACTCCGGAAAGCCAAAAACAATAACAAAATTTTATATTTCCAAGAATGCTACAAACTTTGTTGAATTTTATGACAATAATAAAAAACTTAAATTTTTGATAGATACTGGATCAGATGTATCTTTAATAAAAACTAATAATGATGTAAAGTATAAACTTATAGAACTTACGATACTTGTAAATTAAGAGATAATAATAATGAAGCTATAGAACCAGTAGGATTAATAAATTTAAATATAAAACTCGATAATGAAAATATTATTCATTAATTCTTAGTAGTAGATGAAAATTTTCCTATATTAACAGATGGAATTATCGGGAGAGATTTATTAAGAAAACATTTTTATAAAATAGATTACGAAACCTTAACTATTACATTTAGTTTTAATGAAAATTATATAATTTTACCATTACATTTAAACACACCGACTTTTCAAAACCGTTTATTCTGACAACTGACGCGTCAAACTACGCTCTTGGCGCAGTATTATCGTAAGGTGATATTAGGACTGACTTACCCATATCTTACGCAAGTAAAGCACTGCACAAACATGACTTAAACAAATTGGTTTTAGAGAAATAAGTATTAACACACTACTTAAAGAAATATACGAACTACTAAAAATTCGACCAATTTTTTCCACACCATATCATCACGAAACCTTAGGTTCAATAGAACGAAACCATAGGGTACTAAACGAATACTTACAAGCATTTGTAAAAGACGATGACTGGGACAAATGGGTACTATACTATGTATTTGCGTACAATACCACGCCACACGTTCAAATTATTCACCATATGAATTAATTTTTGGAAAATTACCATCAATGCCTGATGATATATTAAATAATAATACAATTTCTTATAACCTAGGTAATTATGTTAACGAATTAAAAGCTGGACTAAGTTTATCCTTAAGAAATGAGAAAGCTAATTTAACAAAATCTAAAGAAATACGTGTAAATAGTCAAAACAATTGTAATAATTCTAAATTTAAGATAGGTGATAAAGTATTAGTAAGAAATAAAAACAGAAAAAAAAATCAAAAACCATATCACGGTACTTACACTATAATATGTAAAAATGGCAATTTAGTGAAAAAATTCGAATAAAAATATATATTTCTTCAAAATATATATTTCTTGAAAGGGTGAGGGTGTAGTGTACCACAGAACTCACCATGACTGCCTCATAAGCGACAGTCAAATCGACCAACGATAGGGTACACGCAGTGGATAAAAACTGCAACGCTAGCGTTTCCTGTTGGATCGATGACCGCGCTAAGTTCGGCTGCATGTGCGCTGACGACTTCTTTTCGCTGCCGACGTCTCCTGTCGAGACTGCGACAGAAATAGTGCAGTCAACAATTATTCACAATAATTTATATACAATGTATTATGGATTGGATCAGCAGAATCTGCTGACCAATCACGAAGTAATTTTAAGAAATATATTTATATTAGTTTTAAGTCCGCCCATCAAAATCGGCTATAAAAGGGCAAGAATTTCCAAAACAAAGTCAGAATATTGTCAGAGCCTAAAACCGGCAGTCTTCTAATTTCTCAAGCCCTGGCATAAAACCCTTCACCCCTTAGCTGAGGCCGATGGCATACTCTGCCGGCCAAGCCAAAGACTCTACAATAACCAAATAGAATACAGCATAGATTTGAAGACCGGACCAGGGGTTCTTTAGCATATTACATTACTTTCAGCTTTCGACTGAAGCTAATGGCTTACTAAGCAAAGTCGTGTGGTTGAATTAATGGATTGAACTTGGCCTTGACTCACTCACGCCTTAACTCTTACGCTTCAAGTTACCCGGAAATAGAAGTTGCGATTTCGATATACAACATCCCTCAACTCTTTGGGAAAGAAACATTTAGTATCGTACAAAACTATATATAGTAAATTTTTCTTGTACATTTATATTTTGGCTAATTTTAGTATTCTTTGTATGCTATATATATTTCTTGTGGGTAATAATATAATTTAGGTAATAGTAGTTAATATAAAATTAAGTGTAATAATGATAAATATACTTCAAAGAAACATAATATTGTATTTATTATGCAACCTTTGGATGCACTCCTTTCGATGTCAGTTATATGTACACCCATTACTCATGCAAAATTTAATAAAAAAATGAAAGCTACCTGCAAGATTTTATTTTTTTTTTATATTATGTCATCCCTATAGCCTCTACTTGAAAAAAAATCTTTAAGAAAGAAGTTGGCCGGCAGCTCGGAAAAGGCGGAAAAACCCAAGATGTAAGTTTTTTTATCTTTGTTAAAAAAAAGTAATAAAATAAAGAAGGTTAGTTTTTTCTCTATTATTTTTATTATGTTCAAATATTCTTAAAATTCAAAAATTTTCTGTATAATCTTTTTCTTTTCTTCAAATTTTTGTTCAGTAATTCGTTGATACTCCTGTGGCTCTTCCACTCTTCTGGGCATTGAATCATAGAGATTTTGGATATGATTCTTGATTTCTTCGTCGTACCACACTTTATTTATAATAATTTTTTAGCTCCTCGATAGATTTCGGAGACATTTCTTGGATTTTTCGCTAATTCCCCACAATTTTTCAATGATATTAGTTAGAGTTGAGTTTTGTCATGAGTACTGACTAGACGTGTTTTTGCTAGGCTAGTGCTGTTTGCTCATATATTTTTTTCTTTTCACTGTTGTGAAGAACTTTCAGTTTCCTTCAAGTAATTTGCGACTGTTGCGGGACTGCTGTGGAAGCAGTGTGCTTTTTTAACTTGGCATCTTTTTCTTGTTGTTAAAGAATAATTAAAATAATTAAAATTATTAAATGAATAATGTCTGCCCATAATAAGAAGTTTGCCGGTAATAATGTTGCTGGTTCTGCAAAAAGAGAGACACGAAGTACGACCCTCTCAGTTGTCAGCTCTCACAGTGTTGCTGCAAGTCCCGTTACGCCTGTAAACTCTATACCTCGAGCTGATGAGTCATCTATCATGAGTAACTTAGATCTAAAGCTGTCTGAATTAAGGGAGAGAATTATTGATCAGATTACTCTCGCTATGAAAGGAACTAAAGAGCGCATAATGTCCAGATTTAGTGAGTTATTGGCAGAGGTTTCTAACATTAAAATGGATTTGAAGAGAGCGTTTATTCGCATATCAAGTATTGAAACTGACGTTACCGTGCTTAAATCTGAAGTTGCTAATCTTAAAAGTGAAGTCATGAAGCTTGAGAACGCTGCTGTTTCTTCAGATATGGTAATTTCTGGTATCCCATACGAAAATAACGAGAACCTAAATACGATATTCTCTAATTTATGCAATGCTGTTGGTCTCAATAATAATGATGCTCCTACTGTACGAGACATTTTTCAAATTACCAATCACAAAAACAACAAAGAGAATGTCTTTAGTAGGCAAATTATAGTCAAACTGCAGTCTCCCTATGATCGCTCTAAGCTCCTGCGAAGCACTTCGTCACACTGCCGACATAAACATCGAGCACTTACTCTGAGTGAGTTAGGTTTGCGTGGTGAAGGCAAGGTTTACATTCATGAAAGTCTGACTAAATCGATGAGAGAAGTGCTACGTTTCGCTCTTCAACAAAAACGTGATAACAAACTGCATGCTGCCTTCACTATCCGTGGAAAAATATTTATTAAATTGGCGCCCGATGACAGCCCGATTCCTGTTAATGATATTTCTAGTATCCAGTCCCTAGCCAGCACTAGCTGAAATTGATGAGTCTTTATTGGTTATGAATCATTGTTTTTTATTATTTATATTAATCAGTATATTGTATTCTCTTATAAATCACTGTTCTCTAAGTTCTCTTATATCTTCTTATTCTTTTCTCATTATTCTTTGCACCACTAATATTATTCTTTCTCTATCTGAATTTCTAGCTCTTCCTCTTCTCGCTCTATCATCTTCTCTGACTTCTGACTGTGTCTGTACACGTGCTCTGCTCAAATTTTGCTCAGCTCGACTTCTGCTTTATGGTAGCTGCTAATACATGCAGAGGCGGTGTTGACAGCAAGATGCTTCTTAATATTTTGTGTAATAGGCACTGTGGGCTGAACGTTGTTCACTTCAATGCGAGAAGTTTAAATGCTGACAAGCTTGACTAAATGAAATACACTTTTGAGGATTCCTTGGTTGATATCATTTGTGTGTCTGAAACTTGGTTTCATGGTGATGTTACAGATAGTGTGTGTGTGGATTGAATAATTATAACATTTACAGAAACGATAGATGTGGTCGTAAAGGAGGTGGAGTAGCTATTTATACTAAGAAAAATCTAAACGCAAAGGTCATTGGTGAGTCATTGCCGTCGAGTAATGTTAAGTATGTAAATCTTTGCGTCTCAGACAACAACACAAAAATATTTGTGTCTTGCGTTTATAACCCATCCAGATTAAACCTGTTAGATGAGTATTTTGTCAATATATCAAATAGCATAATAGACTTCGCGTTTTTTATCGTCTGCGGTGACTTCAATGTTAACCTCTTGAATAACGATTCTTATGCAGTTTCACTTACTGAACATGTCAGTTCTCTTGGCTTGCGAGTTATTAATGTAAGTGTTCCGACCCGATTTGCGCCTAATGATGTTCCTAGCTTATTGGATTATTTCATTGTTTCCGATATCAATCACGTGAATTTGTTTGATCAATTATACTTCGTGTCAGATCATGACTTAATTTTTTGTAACTTTAACGTTCAATTCAGTCGCTCGACCACTGCAACCTCAATTTCGTACTATGACTTTAAGTCTATTGACCTCTGTCATCTTATTCATGATCTGCAAACTTTGACGCTAAGGGATAAATGGACTTTACCAACTGTTAATGAAAAATTTAATTACTTTACTAATACAATAAATGAACTGTTTCTCAAGCATGTTCCGTCAAAGCTAATAGTAGTTAAAAGCAATTCATGTCCGTGGTTTACCCGTCAGGTTTTGGACTCTATTCGTAAACGAAACAGGTTACGTGGAACTTGGAGAAAGAACCATAGCCCAGAGCGATGGGAGAGCTATAGGTCCGCTAGGAATGAGTCTGTCCGTTTACTTAGGTTAGCTAAAATGAAATATTATTCCAGAAACCTAAATTCGTCCATTCCAACTAGGATACTCTGGAAGAACCTGGGACGGCTTGGCTTAGGTACTTGTAAGACAAAACCATGTGAGATTCATCCGGACATTCTTAATGATCACTTCCTACAACTTAACGTTGATGTTGATGACGATATCATTCACAGTACTGTTGAACATATATCAGCTGTGCCTTCTTCTTTGACTAACTCCTTTCAGTTTACACATGTGGATGAGGATGAGGTTATGAAAACGTTGTACAAACTGAAGTCTAATTCGATAAGCGTGGACGGAGTAAACTTGAGATTTCTTAAGATAGTATTTCCGTACGTTGTTGGTACGTTCACTCATTTACTAAATCATTGCTTCACAACATCTACTTTTCCTTCATTGTGGAAAACTGCGATAGTACTACCACTTGCCAAAAAGACAAATGCTTCTGGTGTCGAGGATTACAGACCTATTAGCATTCTATCACCATTGGCTAAAATTGCAGAATCGATCATGGCTGAACAAATGTCAATCTTTTTAAAAAAGAATAGTCTTTTAAGACCACTTCAGTCTGGCTTTCGCAAAGGACACAGCTGTGCTACTGCTTCATTAAAAGTATTTGAAGACCTGAGACCATATTATGATAGTGGATTCTTTAGTCTCTTATGTTTGATAGATTTCTCGAAAGCATTTGAAATTGTGAATCATGAATTACTATGTTGTAAGCTGAAGCATCTGTTTGGCTTTGGGCATGGTGCAATCTGCTTACTAAAGAGCTACCTGACTGAAAGAATGCAACGGGTTATGTGCAAAAATTATTACTCAGACTTTAGACCAGTCAGTAGGGGCGTTCCGCAGGGTTCAGTTCTGGGGCCTCTTTTATTCTCATTGTTTATTAATGATATTTTTACCGCTTGTAAATATTCCTCAATGCATGGTTATCCAAGTGTACATATCTGGCGAGAGCAATTTAAAGGATGACTTAGTCTATCGTCTCAATGAGGACCGAGCCAGTTTTAAACTATGGACAGATAATAATGGCCTTAAAATCAATGTTTTCAAAACACAAATAGTCCCTGTTTTTAACAGTAAATTTACTTTTTCGGACATACCGGAAGTACTAATCGGTAATCAACAACTAAATATGGGAACAACGGCAAAGAATCTGGGCTATTGTATTAATAACTCGCTTACTTGCACTGACCATATTAACGCTGTAATTCACCCTACGAAAATTGAGGTATTTTTCTAAGTACACTCCGGTTGACACCAGACGTAAGCTTGCTATCCAACTGATTCTTCCTTTCATAGCATATTTTGCTGAAGTTTATAGCAAGTTAGATTCTCGTTCCTCTTTAAAATTGTCTATTGCGTATAATCACGTCACGAGGTACATATGTGTTTGGTATCCGAACTTATAACCAATTAGGGCAATTTAGAAATGGAATATTAGGCTATAATATCTTTTGCTATCAAAAGATAAGAGCATGTCTATTTTTGCATAAATTAATAATTTGTCAACGCTGTTAGACTATGGAATCCTTCTTTCCCTCAGCTTTAACTCATTATTTACTCCTATTTCTTTCACTTTCACTTCTGTTTACTCAAATTCATTTGAGTTTTTTTCTTTCCCTTCTTTTATTTTTGTTTATATAAATGTTATATGTATCATATTGTTTATTTGTTATTTTTAATATTGTTTTTTAAATGTAAATGTATTTCATAATTTATAAATTTTTCTTAAATGTTCATTTATTGGCTTTTGTTTATCTGTTTGTTTATTATTCTAACTCATTTGCACTATAAAAGATGTAAATATATCTTAGTGTGCACCACAGTCTTATAAATAAATAAAATAAAATAAATATTAAGGTATGGGCTATTTCCTGGCCAGGACACCGATAATATCCCCAGATTTTCTTTTAATTGTTTTACCTGTGAATGCACAATGGCCATTAGAATGCATTTTTAGGTAAAACCTAAAGGTTTACTTACAGGGCGAGCTCGGAGGCAAGGTGCCCTGCACCAAAGACTACAAGACTGGAAACTCTTCTTATTTCTTGAGAGAGCTCAAAAAAATGTCCGTCCGCGTGTTCACATAGAGTGTATGTGAATTTTATGGTGAAATTGTCGACTTGTTACAAGCTAAAACAGGCTATAACAAAGCATGATATCTGTAAAGGTAAACCGTTTTGCTTTGTTACCAGACCGCCACAAAATGATGGGGTGAGTTGGTGGCAGGGATACCAATGACACAACTTTATTACTAATTATTTGTTTGGTTTTTAAGTAAACATTACTAGAAAAACTACTTTCCATTTATAAGTTCTCGAGCTTGTTTATATAGAGGTTCTCCGAATTATATAGAGGTTATAGAGTATCTCTGTTCCTTCGAGGTTTTGACGATTTCTAAGCTGTTTGGAAATATTAAAAAGTAATGTAAACTTATTTATTTTTGTAATCTTTCATTTCTCTTTCATTTAAATTAAAATGAGTTAGCACAAATAAATTCAGAAATCATTTATTTAAATTCAAAATAGATAAACACAAATAAATTCTCACTTCATGCATTTAAAATTAAATTCAATTGAATAAAAGAACTTAAATCACTATTAACTAAATATTAAACTAAATCACACATTAATATTCAATAAAACATGTTGAATACGTTGGTAGGTTAAAAACAGCTGGCTAAATTTGTGAAATGAGAAATTTTTATGAATTTTAACTTCGTTTTACTTGCGAAATATTCAATATTGTGCAACTATATGACTTAAAAAAGGTTTCATCTACATTTCTAGAAGCATACGTTGGTGTTAAAACTGGTTGCTGGATATTTTTTACGTTTTTAAAAAATCATATTTCTGGCTTATTGCTATGAAGAAGAACGAGAGTTGCATTGCTCTCTCAAAATATTTTTCTGAAATTTGTAAACAAAATCCCGAATTGTCAAAATGCACTCCCGAGTTGTCGAAATTACATGCGTTTTGTTTTTGTAATCTACAACACGCAAGCCTGATTTCACTAACACATTCAAAGCGAAAAAAGAGTTGTAGTAGTATTTGCCCTACACCTTAAGGTTAAGGGTATTCACTTTGTCACGAAATGTGTAACGTATAGAAATAGAACGATAGGTATAGAAAAGTATATATATTCTTGATCAGCGTGACCTCCTGAGTCGATTTAGCCATGTCAACATATTAAAATGAAATTTTGCAAAAATATTCTTTGTTAGGGTGTGCAGGTTGGTATTGAAAACGGGCGTAATCGATTAACGACCACGCATATTTTTTATTAAAAATTTGATATCAGCGTTCGTTTTTCGTTCATGACAACAAAATTTCATCCTTGGTATAGAGTAGCATTATCCGTTAATATGCCAAATATGGGCGTGATCCGCCCACTTTTAGGTTACACAGGCAAAAGAAGGTATTAAATGGTTATATTGATAAATATATAAACTTCCTGAATAAAACTTTACATAACAACTTATTTTCCAAAACATTATAACAGCAATGTATTTTCCAAAACATTATAACAGCAAAACTGGGCGCGGTCCGCTCACTCATGAAAACAAGTTTATTACCACCTAAATAAAGTTTACATTTGAACACAATAATAAAACTACTAAGGTAGTTATTTTGTTTTGAAAACAGGTAACGACCACGCCTACTATTTTTACAGTGGCGTAGCTAGGATTCATGGAGTCCGGGACGGTAAATAAACTCGCAGCCCCAAAAATTCCAGAATTCAATAAGTCAATACTTGTTTTCCAAAACTGCCGTTCTCGACATTGTGTCACCCAGGGCGGACCGGCACCCCCAACACACCCTAGTTTTTATACACACTGTATTTATACCCGTCTGTGATTGAATGTGATTATAAGGTAGCTTTCCTTATAACCACATATTTCCTCTAGTTTCAGTATATATTTATAAATATCTAATAAATTAAAAATATAAATAAATAAAACTATGTAAATATAAAATAAAACTATTTAAATAAATAAACTCGTTCAATCAAATTGTTCAAAACTTTTAGGTAGGGTAACATACCCATATTTTAATTATTTTATTTTTCTTATTTTGAATTTTTTTCGCTTACTTAAAAGTCGTTAACATTTTGTTTTTTTTTATTTATTTCAAAACATTAAACATATTGTATTGTTTATAATTGGTTTCAGTAATATACTGACACTGCGTTTTACACATATTTGTTCTACGTGTTGCAATTGTTGCCGTTATTCGCGTAATGTACATTGATTTTTTGCTTTCAATAATTATAAGCGATACGTTTGTCGGATGTAATATTTTAAATTAGGTGAAATATACTTTATATAAGTGCTAATTAAATTTTATACGCATATATTTATAAATATGAGGTCTGTTCAAAAAGTAAAGCCAATTTTGAATTGGATTTGTCCGGGTACAGCGATTCGAACAAATATTTTTGTTTTAGCTTGGCAGCACTGTCATTCATACCTGTGTAGAATTTAACGTGCTTACGTGCTTTCTTTGGTTAATTTCGTTGTGTTTTCTGAACAACTAAAAGTGAATTTTTCGATTTTTATAATGTGTGAGTTTATTGAACAAAGAAGTTGCATTAAATTTTGTTTGCAGAATGTTGCAGAAGGCCTTCGGCGATCAGGTTTCGCCTGAAAGGAATCTTTACAAGTGGTATAAACAATTCCAAGAAAGTAGAGAAAGCCTTGAAGACAAAGATGTCCCGGACGACTATGAACATCAAGCAATGTCAATGAAATCAAAGAGTTGGTGCTCAAAAATCGTGGTTTCATAAGTAGAGATCTTGCTGATAATGTTAATATTTCATTTGGATCGGTCCAAATGATTATAAAAGAGCATTTGTGCTTGAGAAAAGTAAAATCTCGGTTGGTTCCAAAAACACTGAATTTCTCCCAGACTTTTTCATCAAAAATTCGATTCATATCATTCCACAACTGCCGTATTCGCCTGACTTAGCTCCATGTGACATCTGGCTATTCTCTAAGCTTAAACGACCGCTTCGCAGACTCCGTTTTAAGTAGACTGGTGGGATAAAAAAAGAAACAATTATAAACTGAAGGCCATTCAAAAAACACAACGAAAGTAACCAAAGAAAATACCTAATACCGTGAAATTTTACACAGGTATGAATGACAGTGCTGCCAATATAAAAACAAAAAGATTTGCTCGAATCGAATTCAATTCAAAAAATACTTTTTGAACAGACCTCGTGCATTTACTACCTGACCACCATAGTCTTCTATCGATATCAATTTTATCTGCAATTCTTCCTGTAAGCCCAACACAATTGGCGTGAAAATCATCATCGCATAGTGAGAAAAACACAAATCTTTCAGCGACACTATTTCTTTACAATCACGAAGTTTGGTCATTTTTTTTTAATTAATAGAAAAAAAATTATCGGAGAATTTTAAAGTTTTAGAAAGTTTGACAGTCAACTTGGGAAGAACTACGAATACTCTGTATTTATATATGCACTCTTTAAATGTCAGAAACGAAAATAAAAAAAAATAATGATTCTCAAGAATTGCGGTTCAATGCGAATCGAACTGATCATTGTTCACTGAATATTTTGTAGATGTATGTATATTTTATTTATTATTTTTAATTGTACACTGAATTTTAATTGTTCGCTGCATATTTTGTAGATGTATGTATATTTTGATATTCATTGGCATTCTTTTGAATAAAATGCAAATATTTAGATCTGAACAAGTTTTTATTAATGTAAGAATATTTTACATCTCCAATTGCAGGTGAACAAAAAGTAAGAAGTAATGGATCTATAAAAGTAATCGATTATTTTCTAAGTAGCTAATCATTGGAAATCCATTTTATTATCAATAATGCTGTATGTGAGTCCAACCAAAGTAAACTTATGAAATAACTTTCTATTACACCAATCAGTATTCCAAAAAAAATGTCCAACACAAAATGACGTTGTGAAAGTAATCGAGAAATTGAAACGCTCGAAGCCCAAATCAAAATTGGAGTCCACAAGATTTTTGGTACAGGATACAAGCAAATAAAAAACATTGAAATGAAAAATGCTCTGGAAGCATGTCCGGATGGGAAACTAAATTTATCTGGTCCATAAGATAATATATAACCATGCTTAGTGGGTCTTCGGCGCCTACATCCAGCTTTTAAGAGAGCAATTAAAATAATATCAAAGATAAGTCCGAATAACATGTTCATTTGCATTTGGTAAAGATGTTCGTTGTTTATCAGCCATGTAAATACCATCCACAATGACAACCATACTAATCCATGACAAGAAATCTCCAGAACTTTTGAGTGCATTTCTAAAGCTTTGAAAGGAATATACTTTAACAAGACCGTTCTAAGGTTTTTGGTGAATTGAATATCATAATTAAGGATGGTGCGGAGAATAGAAATATTCCTTTGCTTCGCCTGAAACTAAGAAAAAAATGTATGTAATATATTTTTTATATTTTACTTATAATCTGTAATATCGTATAAACAAGATTTAGAAAGCACATTTATCAGTATATTTATTTATAAGTTTTGAGTTCATGCTGATATTTAAACTGTGGCACTCTTGAAGAATCGGTAGAAAGTAACTTTTATTTTCAAAAACATGAAGTAGTAAAGTATAATGCATTCAATGAAATTTTATAAGTGGCCCATTTTTTTTAACCCATTCGCTGTCAAGCCTATATTATATGAAACTATTATATTTTGAGTGGTATCGTTTAACAAAGTTGTTATTTCTTGATAAAAGCACATATATTGTGATACAAAATCATTTGCATTCCGGAATCCATTCTGCCGATGCTGAACATGTGTTCTTCAAGTGTCAGCGGTACGAAGATCTAAGTAGCGACTTACAAACACAGATCGGTACTGATGTCACACCAGCAAACATAGTGAGCATAATGGAAGCGAACTCAGCGTATTGGAACGCTGTGAGCCGAATGGCGGCGCTTGTTATGACTGAGCAAAGGAGACTTGAAAGAGAGAGAAGAAAAGAGGAGATGGCTAGATAAAGCCAGCGCCCCCACGATGTAATACTTAACGACAGTCCCGTGGGGCGGATGAATACGAGATGAGGTGGTTTTGAGGTGGTGAGTAAGAGTCTCACATACCTGACTGCTCAGAGGACCTAGCAGCAGCTTCAATTCAAATTTCAGCAGGTTCAAATTTCGTATAAATTAATTGTTTAAAGAATATTATATTGAAATCCCATTAAACTATAAATTCGGCAAGCAAAGACGACATCTTCGAAAATAGCGTCAAGTTCGATCTGGTCACGCGTTTTGGTTGTCACTTAGTTCGAACTTAGTAAAATATCAAAATTGATTTGATATTCCCCTTGTAAGTACGACTAATCGAATACACACGTTTCCATAAGCCAGAAGTGGATTTTGACAGCACGTCAAGTTCTTCGAAGTGCTTATATGTACAACTAATCAGACCTTTAGAATTCAGAGTAAATATATAGAATAGAAATAAAAGTGCTTACATACTTACGGGACTTTAATTTTAAAAATAAGTTTTTTCAAAGATCCTGTACTGATCCTAATGAAAACCAGTAAGAAAACTATATTCGGCCTGGCCGAATCTTAGATACCCTACACCTAAAAACATAAAAAACAAAGCAATATGATTGTTTCTGAGAAAACCATAAAAAAGAGTTTCTTTTAATTATATGTAGATAACATGTTGTAAAATTGCAATTTTAGGAATTAATGTTTTATACCAATGCATTTTTTTATAAATTGCTTCTTTACAATTCGTTTACTCGTTTACAATTCCGAACAAAGAATATTTCTACAAAATTTCATATGTAAAAGTGGGCGGGCCGCGACCATTTTTGCTGTAATAATGTTTTATTAGAAAAGAAGTTGTTATGTAAAGTTTGATTTAGGAAGATTACATATTAAACAATATAACCATTTAAGACCCTCTTTTGCCTGTATAACCTAAAAGTGGGCGGATCACGCCCAAATTATTAATTAAATTGAATTATTAACGGCATATTAACGGATAATGCTACTCTATACCCAGGAATGAAATTTGTTGTAATAGCTCAAAGAGGAACGCTGATATCACATTTTTAATAAAAAATAGGCGTGGCCGTGGACCGATTTTGCCCATTTTCAATACCAACCTGCCCACCACAAAAAAAATATATCTCCAAAGTTTCATCACGATATCTTCATTGGTTCTCCTGTGATCGTGATTTCAACAGACAGACAGACGGACGGACATGGCTAAATCGACTCAGGAGGTCACGCTGATCAAGAATATATATACTTTTCTATACCTATCGTCTCTAGTTCTATGCGTTACACATTTCGTTAGAAAGTGAATATACCCTTACCTTAAGGTGTAGGGTATAAAAATATGCATAGAACTCTACTTTCTTAAATCCATTTACACTATCTGTTAACTCATATGACTTTCCTTGTGTTTTTTAAGAACCTTCAGATTAGTCAGATAGTCGTAGGATTTTATGTCTTACGAAAATAAGATGAGATGAAATGTAAAAAAGTCGGATGGTTTCTCATAAGAGAACTCTTTTGAGAGATATGTATGTGATATATGTTTACACCGTATGTTACGACGGCATATTAACGCGTGTAAATTCTTTCTCTTGGCTATTCACGTGTACACGACAAAAGTCGTCGGGTTTTTACACCGACAATAGCGGTCATTCGCAGTTACAGTGAAATTTGTAGAAATGAAAAATTTGAGGTCGTGAAAAATTACATTAAGAATCTTTCGATATATAAAAGTGAAGGGTAGATTAATTGCTAAAATTATAATATATTATATTATTAGGAATTTATTGTGAAGAAACAGTACATTACGTTTTATTCAAAGTATTTTCCATCACTTGCCACTACTTTTCCCCATCTTTCTGGCAACATTCGGATACCCCATCGAAAAAACTCTTCATCTTTTGACGCTATCCACAAATCTACCCAATTTTTGGTGTCTTCATATGATGTGAAGCGCTGCTCAGACAGACCATGTGCCATCGACCGGAACAGGTGATAATCAGAAGGGCCTAAGTCTGGTAAATACGGCGGGTGGGGGTAAAACTTCTCAGTTGAGTGTTTCCAAGTATGTTTTTACCGGCGCCGCAACATGTGGACGAGCATTATCGTGTAAAAGAATAATTTTGTCGTGTCTGGAGTAGTAATGGGCGCGTTTTTCCTTAGGTGCCCGACTCAATCTCATCAATTGTGTTCGGTAGAGAGCTCCAGTAATGGTTTCGCTTGGTTTGAGCAATTCATAATACACGACACCTTCCACTGCGTTCTTTGTCCTTCACGTCGAACTCACCGTTCTTAAACTTTTGAAACCATTCCTGACAACTTCTCTCACTTAAAGCAGCTTCACCATATGCTTCTAGAAGCAATCGATGCGCCTCAGCTCCAGATTTTTTCAAATTAAAGAAGTAAATCAAAAGTTCCCGCAAATGATGCTTATTCGGCACAAAACTTGACATTGTGGTTATGGTGTTGCCGGATGACGAAACTTGGGATATTACGTTTTACATCTGACAATTTCTCCATAACCATCTTTTGACAAACCACGGAAACTTATTTGTACACCTAATAATATTTGACATTTACTGCAATAATTTTCAGATTAAGTTTCATCGGTATCATCAAAAGGAGTGCCAGCATCAAGCACGGCACCCTTGTTGTCCAATGGCGTTTCACGCCGGACAAAACATTTGCTGAGGTCAAATCTTTCTACTTCTACTTCTATAATAGTATTAAATATTTTGTAACTTAATGAAAAGGAAGCAGTTCAAAAATTTTAATTCGATAACGAGCGCTTAGGGACTTCATAACCACTGAAGGATAAAATCCACGGTAGTGTCAGTTTTGATGCGAATTTGAATTTAAAATTAACTTAGAATTAACCTTAAACTCAAATTATATGGAATCAGAAAATTGAAACCAATAAAAATGAGAAAAGGAAATTAAAATGCAAGGCAAATTAAGAAAATTGAATTGATGAAATTTATTGAGTTCGTTAACAAAGGTTAAATTGATGAAAAATTTGAAGCAAATAAATTTTTACGAAAAATTAAAACTAAGAGAATTATTGAATGAAAAGGGATTAAGAGAGGAAACATAATCCTCTAATAAATAATCCTTAATAAATAATCCTTCTAATAAAGCATTAGAACAGGGATTTGCACAAAAATCGAGGGAAGACTGTACACCCAATTCTGTTTTTACACGGAAATTGGTTCTAGGAAAACCCGTGTAAAAAAAGACATTGATCGTATGCAAAAAAGCTGATTGGTTCCTTATCTGTAAAACCTATTGAAATTAGTGAAAAACAAGGATTTTTTAAGAACAGATACTCAGGTTTATTTTATTAAATCACATATATAATGTGTTTTACACAAGCATAGTTATTAAAGAAAAAAAATAGTTCAGAAAATATTAACACATTCTAGTTGCTGTCACAAATAAATTTGATTGTATGCACTAAAAGGGAATTCCCTAAATTTGTGCTATTTCCAATTGCTCTGACCAGTAAATTTGCTTGTATACACAAAAAGGGCTTTTCCCCTAATTTGTGATATGAACATATTTCGCAAAAATTAAATTTAATCAAAAAAAATTTAAGCACAAAAGATTTTGAATCGTGCGATATGGAATAAAATCATATAAACAAATTTTAAAATTTGTTTATTTTCAAACCGTGTTAAATCAAAACCGTGTAAAACAAGAGCGTGTAAAAACAGAATTGAGTGTATATACTTCCTGATCTATACTTCCTTAGATATAGCAAATAAAAGAATCCAGGAAACGACTGGATGGAAACGACTCGACTGCGTATAGCCAAGCTGAATGAGTTCATAGAAATGATGGACAGATTTCCTAATAACCATAGAAATGATCCCCTTCAACCAAATTTCTCGCTAAAAGCATCCACAATACACATGACCTCACCAATATATCCCATATATTCGGAACGTAACTGGCAAGAAAATAAATTCAGAAAACCAGAAGAAATGCGGAACATCTCAAAAGGACAACAGAATAGAATAATTTGTTCATTCTGAACTAAACGTGAACATACGAGGAAAGACTGTTTAAGCCGAAAAAACACACCGTATTGCCAAAAGTGTTCAAAATATGCACACAAGGCAAATTGGAGTTGTGGCAAAAGCCACTAGAAGGAGAGGAAAGGAAGTGGGGCTAACAACAAATATCAAGGGCCTAATAACAGGGGGCAAGAAATTCAGCAATGGAACCAACCTCAGCAAAATTGGCAACCAAACCAAGTCCAACAGAACTGGAAACAAACGCAAAAGAAGTCAGTAAACCAAAACTCAAGTACATTTAACGAGATGCAGAGGAATCAGAGTCTAACGAAGTATCTAACTGGAATTGAACCAAGTTTAGTGATGTGTTCATTGAATTGCCTTGTGCAGAAGCTAAAAATGGAAAACTCATTTTACTGGTGAATACAGGAGCAGATACAAGCCTAGTAAAAGAATGCGCAAGAAGATGTCATTATAAATAAAAAGGTTAAAAAGGAATTAAGTGAAGCATTTGGAGGCTGTATAACCACAATAACCCAACGTATAACACTACACATTGTGTCACTTAAACAAGGGGTACTGGGGGACGGCATACTGGGCAGGTGAATCAACCACCAATTAACCAAAAACAGTACCGAATTCCACAGACACATAGAGAAGAAGTGAATAGGCAAGTTCATAAATTGCTAGAGGAGGATTTGATATCTCGAAGTCTATCTCCATGGAACTAGCGATTAGTAAAAGATTATAGAAAAGTAAATGAAGCCACAATCAAACAAGTTTTTCCACTGCCTGGGATAGATGAGATATTGGATCACTTAGGCAGTAGTAGATATTTTTCGCTGTTAGACTTTGAAAGTGGGTACCACCAAGTTCTAATTGATAAGGGGGACAAAAAGAAGACCGCATTTGGTTCAGCTTCAGTACATTTTAAAAACCGGATGCCTTTCGGCCTAACAGGCCCCCCGGCAACGTTCCAATGTATTGTGAATCATATTCTGACAGGACTACAGGGAATGAATTGTTGAATTTACTTAGACGACATTGTCCTATATACAGCAAACCTGGGGCAACATGAAGATAGGTTAGCTACTTTTATGAGGTCATGAGGGAAAATAATTTAAAATTAAACGATAGCAAGTGCCAATTTATACAACGAGAGTTCGTATATTTAGAGCATAAGTGTTCAGAACATAGAGCATTTCCAGATCCTAGCAAAGTGGAGTGCATCAAAAACATTCTACCTCCTAAAAATAAAAAAGAAGTACATGCCTTTCCTTGGTTGGCTTTCCAAGTTCCGTATTTTCTAGCGCCAAGTATCTGGAAATGTATACATTAATACATTTGCTTAAAAATTGTTAATTGCAAATTTACTTACAAAAGAGTTACTGATAGGCTTATTTCTTATTTACGGGAGTGCCGTATCAATTTTTCCCGTAGCTACTCTAGAAAGCAGTTGAAGTTAGCAACGTCCATCCTTGCCGCCTTAAAAAAAATGATCTTCATGGGTCGACATGAACTCCTGGGTGCCAGTTTCGAAGAAACAAACTTCATCCCTGGCCAGGTTTACTAGGCGAACCCACCACCTTCGACGCATTCTTTCTTCGACATATAAAAATGCTTTGTATTCCAGGAAAACAATTGTCGTCAATTGTTGAATTGCCTGTAATGCATCCACTGCATATTCTTCATCCATGACTTCCCAATTTTTTGTTTACAACTTTTTTACAGTTCAATGCTTGACCGCTTGAAATTGCAATTATCACTTGGTTTAATCGCCAGAGCTTGGCAACATTTGTATCTGCATCTTTCATCCTGCCGCTTCAATTGTGTTTAACCTATTATGCGGAAGACCCTGATAATTATTGCGAATTTACTCCGCACGGACACCTATATCTACCAATTCAGTTTATTTTATATCATTCGAATTCTCTAACAATTTTAAGTCTGGGCTCAAAGCTACCATTGCGAACTCTGTCCAATTTTGTTGTTGGTGCTGATTACAACAATAAAATTTATTTCTGACCACGCCGACTTTAACAGTTATATCCCTTGAAATTTGAAATTTTAGAATTTGTAATGAACTTTACGACCGGGGTCGTTTCAGCGGCCTCTAGGGTTCAAATTACAAGACTTGGATTCAGTTGTATTTTATTTTACTCTATTTATCATTTTAATGTTTACAATTATTCACTTATACACACCTGTATACTACACCTGTCGTAGCGAAATGCGAAAGTTTTGGCTTGATTATTCCTATCTTATGTTGTACTCCTTCACCGCTATTTATGCAATTCTGCAGGTGGGCATATACCGAACAAGAACAGCAGAATTGGGTCACGTTTACTGTTTAATTAGTTAAATTACTTATTGTCTTTGTTAGTCGTTAGACTGATTGTTTGTTTCACTTTTCGTTAGGTTCACTAGCTTATGTTAACTGCGTCATTGATCTCTCTACGTTTCCTGGCTGGCTGATCTGTATATTTTCCTTGATGCGCGTGGCGTAATCGATGCTCACTGACTGATCTTCACTTGTTGGTTCCTCACTGTGCACCCACTGATAAATAACTAAATTGACTGTTGCGCGTGGCGTATTCAATGTTCACTCAGGCCCATATTACATTGCAAATAGTTGTTTGAACAAACAGTCACATTGTTTTTGTTTTCTGTATAAAGCTGTCAACACTCAGTTCATCCGTGAGAGAATGAAAACGGATGAACTGTTGGCACAGCAAATACTGTATTTTCTGGCGACGAGTGCAAACTGCAAACAAAACAGATTTATTGTGTGGTGTAATAAAAAAGTATGCATGTTTTGGAGCGAAAAAGCTACACTTATATAGGAAAAAGGAGGATTGCGTGCAAATAATTGCACAAAGCAACTCTAACTATGTATAGATACTACGGAAAGTGTTTGACTGTTTGTGTTTGCAATGTAACATAGCAAGCAAACAGATTTGACGGGAGAGTAAAATAGTTCACTTCTTTGGACTGTTTGTTCAAACAACTGTTTGCAATGTAATATGGAACTCACTGATCCCTTCTGCACTGCTGTTTGCGTATTTATATGTTATGCGTTGCTTGTTCAATCCCGTTGTTGTTTGTTGCTATCTTTCCATTTGGTAGTGACTAGCTCGTATACATGTTCCCGATGTCCTTCTGTTGCTCTCAGCTCGTAAACCGATTCTCGATGTTCTGTGGTGAGTTTTCTCACCACTCAGGGTTGCCTCCTCGACGAACTAGTATTATTGTGCGGTAATTTTCGCCAAAATTATCGTTACAATTTTATATGTCCTTAACTATAAGAGATATCTCAATGATATGTATAACGTAATCAGGCTTTTTATCTTTCATTATTTCATTTCATTATTTCATTTATTCATTCATAAGTATCTTTCATTTATGTTAAATAATACGTTATAGAAAATTATATAATTTTCGAGAAAAACGGAAATAAAAATATTTCGAACAAATTTTTTTATTAATTCATTTTTTTCTAAGTCAAATGTACAATTAACCCACATAATTATCACAATAACAAGAAAGAAGATTACTTTAGCTTTCTAAGTATATATTTTTTATCAAGACCGGTGAAGGATTTTAGAGGAAAAAGCATTATAAACCTCAACTTAAGTACAAAATACTCTCGTGAAAAGTGCAGTGCTTCCATGCAAGTACAAAAATAATATTTTGAACATTCCAGTGATATTCCATGAGAACCAACGTGATATTATATATTTGAAATTTTCCGAAGGGCCTTCTGCGTCGTTTTTTTATGAAATCGTTTTTAATATTTAATAATTTTAGACTGAAAAGTTTTTAAAAAATCGCATGTTTTAATTAAAAAATTGGAACAGATAAGGCGCTGGTCGACCTAACCAATTTTGTTGTTGTTTTGGCCCTGACTACAACAACAACAATTCTTATTGCTCTCTTCTAGTTCCAGAGTTAAAGCCCTTTGAAATTTAAAAATTTCAGACCTATATCTCCTAAACTTTGCGAGATACCTCTATGTTATTAGTGTTGGAGAGGTAATCGCATTATCTTTATTTTTTATTATAAGTACAATTTATTATTTTTTTCTAGTACCACGTTTACACCGACGCTAAATGGCAATTTTAAACGAGCCATTTAAAAACTATTTGCACCGCCTTTATCACATTATTTTTGACAGACCAATCAGCTGTTTAATACCAACACAACAAAGAGCGTATTAATTTTGATTTTTGAAAAAATGCAGGCATTAAAACAAACAGCATACATCTTTCAAATGACCCAAACCAACAATTTAATTTTAATTGTTAATTTAATATTTGACACGAAGCAAAATAAATTAATAAAAATGCGCTGCAAAGATAGAAGGAAAGTTAAAGTGTTGCAGAAGCGATTATTTGCACTATCTACAGCGCTATCTCAAAATACGTGCAGGATGTTGTGGACAAAGGTAATTGCCATACAAATTTTTAAATTTCAAAGGGCTTTAACTCTGGAACTAGAAGAGAGCAATAAGGATTGTTGTTGTTGTAGTCAGGGCCAAAACAACAACAAAATTGGTTAGGTCGACCAGCGCCTTATCTGTTCCAATTTTTTAATTAAAACATGCATTTTGATAAGAAAGGCAATAAGAAGGCTCAATTGTTTGCCAATTTCTTTGTTAACATACATACATACATATATAAGCATACATTTTTTAATTGCTATTGTAGAATCGCAGAAGCAGTTTTTGGGAAGAAGATGTAAAGGCAAATGGGGAAGATTTTTTTAAGGAAAACTTCCGAATGTCCAGAGAAACTTTTCAAAAACTTTGTGCTGACGTGAAGGGTATGACCAGAAGAGACACAAATTACCGTCAAGCTATACCTTTGAAAAAAAAAATTGAGATTGGTGTATATGCACTAGGTTCATCTGCGAAGTTTAGAACAGTGGGTAATCTTTTCGGCTTGTCAAAGTCGTCAGCTTGCATTATTTTGACCGAATTTTGTCAAGTAGTTTGGAACGTGCTGAAATATAAGTACATGAACAAGTTTCCTTTAACTGCAGAAACCATCGACGATTGCACGCGCGGATTTCTTGCTTTAGGATTTCCTCAGTGCCTTAGAGCTATTGGCGAGTTTTATATTTACAGCCTTATAATGTAAAAAGTTTCAAGATGTAAACGAAAACAAAACATATGTTTTTCATGAGTTTTGTTTTGTGCTTTTCGTCATTTTTCGTTTGTTTGACAATTGAGCAAAACAAAACTCGAGTAAAATCCACTAAACGAAAAAAATGCTTTTTGTTGGTATTTTTACATGCTTTGCAGATTTTATCAGCTACGCGAGGTATAATGGATCGGCAGTTTCCAGGAAAAAACGTCGAGAAACCAAGCGAAAGCAAGAAGGCTATCGCCTAGTGTAAAATTGTTTGTGTTTTGCAAGTTGTCGAATTGTATGTGTCGAATTTGTATGTGTATAGTGTTGTGTACAGTGTTGCCGACACGCTTTTGCACTGAATTCTACCCGAAATCTTTGCGTTTCTAAAAATTACTTATAAAAATGCTTCAAATATTGTACACATGGCAACATTTTCTCTCTGCAACACAACGAAAGTCTGCAATACCAACGAAAAGCTTCCTTTATGGCTCGTTTGGCTTGTTTCGTTTTCGTTTTCGTTTCCATTTGTGTTTTCGTTTTCGTTTTCAAACTATTTACATTATAAGACTGTTAATATCGGTTGTGAATTAAGTTTTAAATTATTGGTCCTTTTATTTCAGATGGTTGTCACATTGAAGTGAAGCCTTCGGCTAAGGATGCTATGGACTACCACAACTACAAAGGTTGGTGTTTAAACAACAGCGTTCATTTAGAAACCTTATGCTGACGACGCAACGTCGGTCAACGACCAACGCCATTGACCGCCCTTGTAAAGCCAGTTCAGGTTCACCATGCTGCCGAATTGCTGACAACGGACGTCACTGACCGTCGCTGCCATATATGCATACGCTACACTATTTTCAAACAGCCATGCTTTTGCAGTGCCAATGTCGATGACCGACGTTTCTGCTCATGCAGACGCAGCAACTAATTTTAAGTTCGTTTCTTTTTGTTAATAAAAATTGTTGCTTAATTTGTATATTGAATAAGTTACTATATAAGCATGAAATTTATTAATAAAAATCGGCAATCGTTCCACAAACCTCATCAAGTAAAGTTTTGTCAATTCGATACAGGGTTGGTTCAAGTACCAAACCTGTCAACACTATACAAAACTGATACAAAAATCAACAAACTAATAGAGTCGGTCGCAAGTACCGAATCTATAGACAAACACTCAATCAAAACACAAAGTAGTTATTGCCATTTAGCCGCAGATTTGGTTCAAGTACCAAATCTGTGCGCAACTAATACTTGAATACTTTTCAAGTGGATTACATCAAGGCCTAAAGGTCCATCAATAATTAAGACACCTGTTCCACCGACACGTAACTCATCCTCTGACCAGATCGTTAACAAACAGCCACAGCCAACAACCGCGGTTGACACGGCTGACCTAGAAGTCAACAGGCTCATTTGCCGCCAACAGGCAGTGACAACATCATTGAGGCGACACCAACTACGCGAGTACTATGAGGTAAGGCTGGACACTATCAGCCAGTTTTGGCGGCAGAACGAAGAGCTACGTTTCGCTATTTGGGAATGCTGCAAGGATCCAGCATCAGTAGGCTATGACATCGAAGCATAACTGTTGAAGCAGAACGTTTAATTAAACGTTCGGTGATTAAACGGTTAAACGGTGATTCTGCCAATCACTGAAAGTAACTACAACACAGCTTGGCAGATGCTTCAAGACCGTTACAACAACAAGCGAATTCTGTCATCAGTTCTTCTGCAAAGGCTCTTGGAACAACCCGGCAGTCAAAATGGCGAGACCTCAGCAGCATTCATAAAGGGTCTACATAATACGACCACAGAATGCCTAAACGCGCTCAACAATTTGGGAATTGACACGTCATCCTGGGGACTCATCCTTCTACATTCGCTATTTATTTATTTATTTATTTCATTTCAAGCTGTACAAAAAGGGTCACTGAACCTTAAATAAATTGTACAAGTAAATACAAGTAGTTATATAATACAAGTAAATATATAAATATATACAGTGTAAAAGTGGTTTATATGGTTAATTTCCCTATCAATTTCCCTAACAATTCCCTAACAATAACTATTTCAAAAGCTAGACGATAAAAGTCATCTACTATTCGAGCAGTCACTCCAAAATCCAAAGGAAATACCATTTATCGAGAGCTTCCTCAAATTCCTGGACTTACATAATCAGTGTGAGAGCTTATCAGCATCACCATCAAACCTAAAAAATTACGTAATTCTTGCCACTGCCGGGCAGTATTGGATTCTGGATCTCAGATCAACATATTGTCTGACCGTTTGGTAAATAAATTAAAGATGGCCTCCAGTTCTACTTCATTACTAATTAAGGGAATTGGATCTGGCAACCTGAAATCAAACAAATGAGTCTTCGTAAAAATTGCATCAACAGCAAATGAATTTTCATCATCGCTCGAAGCCTTTGTACTACCAACAATCATCTGTAATCAACCAAAGCAGAATCTGAAAACTTCCACATGGAATATTCCAAAGAACATAAGGCTGGCGGACCCAGATTTACGGTCCGACAAGATAGATTTCCTGCTGGGTGCTGAATTATACTTCCCACTACTCTCCATTGGACAAATCAAACTTTAACCAGAGGGACCAATCCTACAGAACACTCGGTTAGGTTGGGTAATAGCGGGCAAGGTTAACACTGGAGTTAACTCCGTCGCTACGTGTGGAATATGCAGCGACAACGATGCTCATGTAGAAGACATCATTGAAAGGTTTTGGAAACTAGAGAAAGTCGGTGAATCATTTGCACCAGAGACAACCCTGCCGATTTAGTTTCAAGAGGCACATCACCAAGGCAACTCGCCTCCTGTAGCATGTGGTTCTACGGACCACTGTTTTTATATGGAAGAGAATCAACCTGACCGGCACCACCACACAAAGAACACTTAATCTTGTCTGGGGAAGAACGGACCCAAGAGGACAGCTCATTGACAGCAACGACTTCTAGCATGGAAGATCTGATCTACAAAACCTCGAAAAATCGAGCCCCTTATTGGGATTATCACCATTCATTGATGAGGACGGCGTTCTTAGAGTTGGCGGCCGACTCACCTCTTCTTCACTACAGTACAACGCCAACTACCCAATATTGCTACCAAATAATGATACCATAACAAAATTAATTGTGGAGATGTATCATAAAGATAACTTCCATTGCGGTCCTCAAGCATTACTGGGGTACACAAGACAACGATTCTGGCCCCTAAAGGGCAAAAAAATCGCACGATCAGTTGTATAGAAATGTATAAGATGCTCCAGAGTTAAGCCAAAACTCCTCACACAAATAATGGGAAACCTGCCCACCCATCGCGTGCAGCCTGCACGGCCGTTTATAAACAGTGGAGTGGACTTCCGCGGCCCTTGCTACATACATTACAACATTCGTGGAAAGAACTGAAACGATTCATAGCTAGACGAGGACATTGCAAGAATATCTACTGTTACAATGCCACTAACTTTGTGGGCGCCAACAACCTATTAAAGGAATTGAAATACAGAATGCATTCTGATGAAGCTCAGGAAGCAATCACCAGCACGTGCAATAAAAAGGGTATCAACTTCAAATTCATACCGCCCAGGGCTCCTCGTTTTGGTGGTCTGTGGGAAGCAGCAGTCTACGAAGGGATTGCTCGTTAAAGTCGTGATTAAAGAAGGGATTGCGTATCTAAGCCGTTCTCAACTCCAGACCACTAACAGAGATGTCATCAGACCCGAACGACTTGGCAGCATTAACTCCAGGGCATTTCCTCATAGGAGAGCCATTAACATTCCAGGTCGATGCAAGAGCGATTCCCATAAAGGCAAGATTGCAAATCATCACGCAGATAAAAGACGAATTTTGGAACCGCTGGTCGCGAGAATATCTATGAGCTTCAACAAAGAACGCGATGGAAAACCCCATGCCCAAATATCGAAATAAACAGACTAGTCGTGATCAAGGAAGACCATACTGCACCATTAGAATGGCCTCGAGGCAAGATCATTAAAATCTATAAAGGTGATGACAACATGGCCAGAGTTGCTGAAATAAAAACTTCAAAGGGAATATGGAAGCGTCCCAAACACAAACTAGCGTTGCTGCCAGTAGACGTTGAAGGAAATGCTGATGACAACCCAGAGGATCAAGAAAAAGATGAGACAGATGAAACACCAGCAAACACCAGCATCAAGATGGAAACTGTTGTAGGTCAGAATCATTGCTTTGGTAATAACAACGCTTAACGTTGTTATCACCGCATACCCTTCGGCCCAGTAGTTAACAATGTTTAACTTGTGGTAACACATACTTCTAGGCTGCACTTTAATTGTGAAGCTCGAAAGTACAAGTGAATCACACACCACTGTGGCCCAGATAAAAGCCGAACTTGATCGCATTCCGATAAGTGGAACAGCGCGCGAACTTGATCGCATTCCAAAATATGCAATGAGCGTCAAAAATAATTCTTGAGATAATTGCAAAAACGACGCGGAAATGATTCTGGCCAACAACGAATCTCAGAAGAGATATAAACCCAGCTTTCGGATTGAAAGAAGGCAGTTGTGAAGTGACGAATCAAAGTAGTTAACGTCTTTCAGATTAAGTGGCGGTAATTGTAAAACAAGAGATTGTCGAGCAAAAGAGGAGGACGCCCCCGTAAATAATAAACGTAAGAAAAATTAACGCAGGACCTTTTTATTTCAGCACCTGTCGAAATACGGCAGTATTGCCCGACAGGTTAAAGGACCACAAAGGCGGCACCTTGGTGCCCGTGGTAAATAGGCGAGGGGATCCACTACGGCAGGTTGCCGGATCCCAATGGTAAGACCACAAGGTCGGCAGATCCTTGCCCGTGGCACAAGCGTCCGTGATCCTTCGCGTCGAAGGATCAACGACGAAACCCCCATCAGTTAACAGCACTATCAGTGATCCTTCTCGAGGAAGGATCTACGACATTAAGTTTGTTCTAGTATACTACTGGAGGAACTAGATACAACATTTTGTCGCAGCCGGTTTCACGATCCAAGGATCGCTTTTTCTTTATATTGAAGAAGTAGGTCACAAACTTGAACTTGAACTTCAAGCAAGGGCAGAAGCGGCAAAATTGCTAGCGAGCGGGAATTTGGTAGCAAAAACGCTAACAAAGCAAAAAACAAAAACAAGTAATAAAAACAAAAATTACGTCAGGCACCAGGCGAGCACAATTGAGCCACAAGCTCGAATTACACAAAAAAAAAAAACATATATATATAATAAAAATATATGTATATATGTACGAGTATAAGCGTACGAATGTTTACAACGTGTTCAGCCAAAAGGGTGTCAATGAGTCGTATTAAAGCTGAATAAGCAAAAGTTAATTGCTTGAAGAAAAGCAATTAAGATTTTAATTGATTATAAAATATACTAAATAAATAATTAGAACGATGAGTATAAGATAATTAATGGCCGAATCGCTACAGGAACAAGCATATTTAGCCTTAGAAAAGACCCACAAGCATTTGAAAAGGTAAATAGAAGAATTTGCATCAAAACTTTAGAACATTCTGAAAAACACAGTTTCCAATAAAGAAAATTTGGCGCTAATCCAGACTAAAATACAAGCCCTAGGAGAAATATCAAGTTTAGAAAAAGCAGACGCATTCATAGAAGAATTGCTGTTTTTTTTTTTAAAATATAATAGAAAATAAGAACCAAAGTCTAAGGGACTGCTTATCATAATTCAACGCGCTAAAAAACAAGTACGATACGTATTTAGAGGAAAAACATTTTCAAGAAAACATACTACAGACCTTAGAAGACGAAAACGAACAACTAAGAAAATTACTGAATAACAAGGGACTAACCGAAGAAACATTAAACAGAACATTAGAAAAGGGATTGGCACAGAAATCAAGGGAAGACTGTAGTTCTTTAGAAGAGGCAAATAGACGAATACAAGAGTTAAAGGAGTGGACTTCTAAGTCAGGAAATGTCGCTAGATCACAATCAGTCACTTTTCCATAAGGAACCAGCTCAGTCCGCAGTTAGTCCGAGGGACGGCAACGCAAGGTCATTACAACAAATTAAAACAACAGAAGAACAAACCAAAATGGGGATAGGAGAGATAGCAAAAATTACAAATAGGCTGGTATCTCTATTTTCTGGAACACATTCGCCAGACTTACGCGGCGAAGTGTATAAATTCATACACGGGTGCGAATTAGCCGCAAGAGATGTGTGCACAGACAACATTCAGGACTACATAGACTGCATTAAGCAGAGATTACATGGGGATGCCTATGATTTAGTGAGGTCACAACGCTGCAATAGCCTCGAGGAATTCTACCTCACAATAAAAAGGGCATATTTACAAACGGTATCCTTAGACTCAGTGATAATAGGTATCCAAAGTTGTAGCCAGTTACTTAACGAGGATATACGACAGTTTGCAAGACGCCTAACCACTCTACGAACGCAGGCAATAGAAATAGTTCGAACGAAATATGACGGAAACGGAGATATGGCACTTTTGAGTATGGTGGAAGGAGCCGTAGAGAAATCCTTTAAAACAGGGTTAAAGAACGCCGCATTGAGAATTTATATGCTCAATGCTCGATGCACTCGAAAGCATACAAAACAGTAGCCTCCTCCACTCAGACCCCTTACACATTAATATGAATTCACCACGCCTCGCCACCATGCAGTATACCCAACAAGAACAAATTCAACATGAAAGTCAGGGCAGAGCTTCAGGAGGAAAAATTGCCTGGCAACCAACTTTGATACAGAACACTACACAAGGAGCGAATAGAATAATTTGCTCATTATGTAGCGAGCGAGGTCATACTAGAGACGATTGTTTGACTCGGAAGAACACGCCATATTGTCAGAAGTGTTCAAAATACGGACACGAGACAAACTGGAGATGTGACCAAAAAGGAGGCCAGAAAAATGGGGCAAAGAACACATATCAAGGGCCCAATTATCAAACTCAAGGAAACCAGCAATGGAATCCACCACAGCAAAATTGGCTACCAAATCAATCACAACCAAATTGGCAACTAAACAACCCCAACAAAATGGGAATCAAAACCAATTTCAGCAGAACAGGAATCAAGGAAGGGCAATAAACTCTAATCCTAATACACGTCACGGCTTGCAGAGGAACCAGACTCCTATGAACACACCGAACGGAATGAAGCAAATGTTATGTCATTGATGTAATAGACCAGGACCTATGATAAAAAATTGCGAGGCAAAAAGAAATTGGGAAACGTTACAAAGTAATCGTCCGGGAAACTGGCAAGGGCCCAGAATAGGCCAATAATCTGGGGACCCAAAAATATTAGTAACTTAAGGCCAAATGAAGGAATAACAGTAATTCATACATCCGAGCCGATTGTGGATACGTTACCAGCTTTAACAAACAAAGTGGTAACCGTAAGTCCTACATCGGAAGCGATTGTTGAAACGTTACCAACTTCAAGAGACTTAAAAATTAATATCTAGTTAAGAAAGACGAATAATAATAAAAACAACGTAACCGAGAGAAATCATACGCTGGGACAAGGAAAAAATAACGTTTAGTACGGGACTAGGGCACTTCGAATTCAATCGAATGCCATTTGGGCTAACAGGTAGGTGCCCCAGCAACATTTCAGAGGATAATTAATCATATCCTAACAGGTCTACAAGGAATAGACTGTTTATTTAGATGACATAGTTATCTACGGTAGGAATTTGAGGCAACATGAATAAAGGTTATGTTCAGTATTACAAAAATTACGTGAACATAATCTAAAACTTAATACAAGAAAATGCAGATTTCTAAGAAGAGAAATTGTTTATTTAGGACATACATGCACAGATCAGGGCGCACTCCCCGACCCCAGCAAAGTGGAATGCGTTAAGAGCATTCCGCCGCCTAAAAATAGAAAGGAGGTGCAGGCATATTTAGGACTAGTAAACTATTATAGAAAATTCATTCCGGGTACAGCAAAGATAGCTCTTCCTATTAATAAACTACTAAGGAAAGACGTTAAGTTCAATTGGACGCAAGAATGCCAGACAGCGTTCGAAGCATTGAAGAAGGCGATAATAACACCACCGGTTGTGGCATATCCGGATTTTGAAAAGGAATTCGTACTAACTACTGATGCAAGTAACGAAGCGTTAGGCGCAGTACTTTCTCAGGTTAAAATAGGCGAAGATAGGCCAATAGCTTTCGCTAGCAGAGCCTTGAATGACGCCGAAAAGCGGTACTCGACTATAGAAAAGGAGTTCTTAGCCATTGTGTGGGCAACAAAAAACTTCAGAGCATATCTCTTAGGCAGACATTTTAAAGTTTTTACTGACCATCAGCCATTAAAGGGAATAGCAAACTTAAAAGATCAAACTTCAAGACTGGCGAGATTTAGGCATAAATTATCAGAATACGATTTCGAAATCATATATAAGCCAGGCAAGAAAAATTTAAACGCAGACGCATTGAGCAGAATTCCTCAAAATCGGAATGTAGTAACAGCAGTCTAAACCCGATCTGGAACAAAAGAAATGGAAATAAAGAACAAAGAAAGTAGTAATAAAACAAGCACAAGTCAGACGCCTGTAGAACCTGACACTATTGGCATAACACAAAATGTAAACAGAATTCCATTAGAAGACCCAAAACAAATAGAGACAGTTATAAAGGACTTTCACAACACACCATTAGGAGGTCACCAGGGAGCAGTGAAAGCTTATTTAAGAATCAGGCATCAATATAAGTGGCCAGGGATGCAAAGACAAATAAAAGATTATGTCAAAAACTGTCCAAAATGTCAAGCGAACAAAAGTTCAAAATTGACAAAAATGCCCATGGTGCTAACGGATACACCAATGCGGCCATTCGACAAAGTTTACATGGATATAGTAGGTATTCTACCAGAAACTGTGTCCGGAAACAAATATGTTTTAACGTTTCAAGACGATTTCTCTAAATTTATGGCATGTACAGCTATCCCAGACGCGGAAGCAAGTACTGTTGCCAGGGCTTTCTACGATAAAGTAATCACGCGTTACAATATAGATATAGAGGATATGCAATAGAAGACATTTATCAAAAGTAATGAAAGATAATATAATGGGAAACAAAATATATATACTGTAAATAGGTCAATTGAATTAACTAAATGAAAAATAAGCGATCAACGCAAGCACTGCAACAAAGCAGGTGTAGAAGTAGAACAACTGAACGCGAGCACAATGCAGCGTCAGGTAAAACAACAAAAAACTATAATGAATAACAACAAAAATAGTCAGAAAAATAAGTAAAAGAAGTAAGAGAAAAAGAATTGTATTGTAAATATATACATAAAAACGTGCCCATATGAGAATATAAAGAAACTACTTAAAGTACATATAATAATTTTAAAAGTTAATTTAATTGTAATTTAGAAACAAAATATGTTAAACAGAAAATATGTTAAAAAAATATGTTAGAAGTTAATTTAATTGCAAGTTTGAAATAAAATATGTACAGTTAAAAAGGAAATTAATGAAAATAAAAAGGAAATAAGAAAATTAAAAGGGAAAGACATATAATTATAGTAAAAATAGAAAAAAAAATAGATATAAAACCCTACATATTAAAGTAGAAAGGGAATACACTACAATACTTGTAAGGGGAAAAAAAAAAAATCTTTTTACTATTCAAAGATAATATTCATGGTCAATAGCCTAACAAATTACATTCAACTAAAATAACGTCGATATTTGCAGTAAGAATTAAAATTTGTATTGAATTGAATATATTACTAGAAATTATGTAATAAAATTTGATAAAGATAAAATATTTCTAATTAAAATTAAAATAATATACGTCTCAAAAAATGATTTAAATCTTAAACTTATTACTTATTACTACTACGGCCCATTCATCTTACAAAAGTAGCAGCCACAGAAGAATGAAGTGGGATATACATATGTAAATTAGCAGCGATGTAAGAAATGCGACGCAACTACAAGTGAAGCAGGAATACCAGCGCTTGCGTACTCTGCAAGCAAAAATTCGAGCGAGAATCGCACCTTCAACCCCATGCTACGAACAACAACATGCGATGAACAATTGACACAAGAAACTAACAGCGACTGTTTCAACCGCAGCAACTATAACACGGAAATCACTACGCCAGCTACCCAGCAGCAGCATTCCCACAACAAATCGAGAAAGAAGACATTAATACAGCAGGGTGTACGTCAACGGCAACATCAACAGTAACATCAACAGTAACATCAACAGTTACATCAACAGTAACATCAACCGCTATATCAACTTCAAGATCAACACCAACATCAAATTATCATCAGCCTACACACAGACGACACCGAAGAAGTGCAGTTACCACTTGTATTATTGTATTATTATTGTAATTGTTTTTATTTTAATTATTGTTATAAGTAGTTGTATTATAATTATTGTAATTATTACTAATAATTAATCATTATTGACATGTCACATAAGATATTCACAAAGAAAGAAAAACACAAACATACATAAGTATACATTATGTAAAGCCATAATAAGCATACGCCACCCATAATTCAACAAAATATAAATGTACAAGAAAAATTTAATATCGTTTTACGATACTAAATTTTTCTTCCCCGAGGGTGGAGGGATGTTGTAGGTCAGAATCATTGCTTTGGTAATAACAACGCTTAACGTTGTTATCACCACATACCTTTCGGCCCAGTAGTTAACAATGTTTAACTTGTGGTAACACATACTTCTAGGCTGCACTTTAATTGTGAAGCTCGAAAGTACAAGTGAATCACACACCACTGTGGCCCAGATAAAAGCCGAACTTGATGGCATTCCGATAAGTGGAACAGCGCGCGAACTTGATCGCATTCCAAAATATGCAATGAGCGTCAAAAATAATTCTTGAGATAATTGCAAAAACGACGCGGAAATGATTCTGGCCAACAACGAATCTCAGAAGAGATATAAACCCAGCTTTCGGATTGAAAGAAGGCAGTTGTGAAGTGACGAATCAAAGAAGTTAACGTCTTTCAGATTAAGTGGCGGTAATTGTAAAACAAGAGATTGTCGAGCAAAAGAGGAGGACGCCCCCGTAAATAATAAACGTAAGAAAAATTAACGCAGGACCTTTTTATTTCAGCACCTGTCGAAAGACGGCAGTATTGCCCGACAGGTTAAAGGACCACAAAGGCGGCACCTTGGTGCCCGTGGTAAATAGGCGAGGGGATCCACTACGGCAGGTTGCTGGATCCCAATGGTAAGACCACAAGGTCGGCAGATCCTTGCCCGTGGCACAACCGTCCGTGATCCTTCGCGTCGAAGGATCAACGACGAAACCCCCATCAGTTAACAGCACTGTCAGTGATCCTTCTCGAGGAAGGATCTACGACATTAAGTTTGTTCTAGTATCCTACTGGAGGAACTAGATACAACAAAACAATCATCAATCACATCCGTCAACTTGCAACACTCATGTTAGCTCTCCTGCTATCGCTCACATTCGCCTCACCAGTCATGCTTTCGGCGCTCCCGGACAAACCTAGTCTATATTTCGAAGGTATTGGAGACATCCACCTGATTACGGCTGAATGAAAGCTAATCATCTACTATGATCTACAACCAATAAGGAAAAATTTAGAAAAGTATCAAAAGGGAATTCTGACGCTGATGCACACCCAAACCAGCTGCAGCATGCTGGTCAAGCAATTCAAGGAAACGCGCACTCAGGCACAATTAGACAGCCATCACCCTTTTCGAAACAACAAAGGAGAGTCGCAATGGACATAGTCGGCAACGTGGCGCACTCTCTATTTGGTTTATTAGATTCCGAATACGCAGACCAAATGTCAACAACGATTCGGTAGATCAGTCAAAAGAAAGATCACATTGTGACACTACTCAAAAATCAAACTTCAATTATAAACTCCACGCTCAACATCATCAAGAACGATCAAGTCAACATCGACAAAAAATTCACACAAATCGATGCCGAGTTGGCTAAATTAAAGTCTATAGTACTCTCAAACAAGGACAAAACGTTACGGACAAGGGTCTTCGAAATCTTCACTGTTCTGGCTGTACAACTATCAATGATAAGGGTGGACTCACAGATGTTCATCATGGGAAAATCAATCCATTAGTCCTGACACCCGATCAGCTAGCACAGGAGATGGTGAACATAAAAACCTACGTCGACCCGTCTCTGCAATTCCCGGTCCAATCCAGGGATTTGATGAAGTTATACCAGCTGATGAAGGTTATGACGGGAGTCTCAGGGGATCACATCTTATTTCAAGTGTACCTTCCCCTGACTAGCCACGATCCATTCTCACTATTCAAAATTCTACCGATTCCGAGCTTCAAGGCTAACATGATGGTCATCATCACTCAGACAGCAAATCTACTGGCTGTAACTCCACATAGACATCATTACTTTCCACTAACAGAACCATTCAAATGTAAATATAATATTCACTAAGGAATCAGAGGTGTGCGCATGTGAGATAGAACTGCTCAACAATAAAAGCAGTGCACACTGCTCGATAGAATACTCAAACCGCAGCGTCGCGCTATACAAGATGGCAACCGCTAACCAACGGATATACTCAACAAGTAAGCCACTGCAATTAACAGCAGTTTGCAACTCATCAACGCAACAAGTTACGCCAATAAACTCAGGAATAATGCAGGTAGACCCGGGATGCTTAATGAAGGGTGACTCTGTCACACTTCACACTAAACACATCGTCAACACAAGCTTCCAGGTGTTCTATAATTCCTTTCCTGATCTACCTCAAATGACTTTAAGAAATGAGTCAGTCAGCACCGACACAATCGGTCATCTGAGTCGATACGAACACCACCTACGAGAGCTTACAACCTTTCAACACCAACTAGCCAACAACAACATCTTAGAACTACCAAATCAGATAATAACTGATCGCCGGCATCACATGATAATCGGCTATTCCGCATTCTCATTATCCATCATAGTGCTTGCCGCCATGATCTGGAAAAGGTACAGGCGATGCAAGAAATTCCAACAAACCATGGCCCCACAACCACGCCCAAGACAACCACAATCAACAAGTAGTGTTGAGCCCATTGAAGCATGGCTAAAAGCCGCGGAGGATGTTTAAACAACAGCGTTCGTTTAGAAACCTTATGCTGACGACGCAACGTCGGTCAACGACCAACGCCATTGACCGCCCTTGTAAAGCCAGTTCAGGTTCACCATGCTGCCGAATTGCTGATAACGGACGTCACTGACCGTCGCTGCTATATATGCATACGCTGCACTATTTTCAAACAGCCATGCTTGTGCAGTGCCTATGTCGATGACCGACGTTTCTGCTCATGCAGACGCAGCAACTAATTTTAAGTTCATTTCTTTTTGTTAATAAAAATTGTTGCTCAATTTGTATATTGAATAAGTTACTATATAAGCTTGAAATTTATTAATAAAAATCGGCAATCGTTCCACAAATCTCATCAAGTAAAGTTTTGTCAATTCGATACAGGGTTGGTTCAAGTACCAAACCTATCAACACTATACAAAACTGATACAAAAATCAACAAACTAATAGAGTCAAGTACCGAATCTATAGACAAACACTCAATCAAAACACAAGGTAATTATTGCCACTTAGCCGCAGAGTTGGTTCAAGTACCAAATCTGTGCGCAACGTATAACTACAGGACAATCAGGACAAATCAGTTCTGAACAGTTGGTATTCTACAGTGTTATTTGCATTGGTTGATTACAGGTGTGTGATACGATAAATTTGTATGAAATTAATAAGAAATTAATTATTAACATTTTTATATTACAAAGATACCGATTTTTATATGTTACCGATTTATATATGTCGGTTGTCCGTGCCGTTGTACCGATTCGCAAATTTTTCAAAGATGTTATTTGAAGAGGCATCTTGAAGAAAACGCTTTGATTAGAGAAAAATCTATTGATATTTGTGGAGTTCAAGTCCCTATTCTTTTGCTGGGAGACTCCGCATTTCGGTTTTCCAGCACACTCATGAAACCTTTTCCTTTCCAAGTTACTGCTACTGAAATAGCGAAACAATTCAACTACAATCTTTCTAAATGTAGAAGAGTGGTTGAAAATGCTTTCGGGCAATTCAAAGCAAGATTTCGAAGAATTGGAAAAGGAATCGATAATGATATTGACCATGCACCTCTTATAATAAGGAGTGCATGTGTTTTACATAATTTTTTGAATGAGAATAATGACAAAATTAATAACATTTGGTTGCAAGAAGTATTACAAGAAAACCGGAATGGAAACAAATTACAACCACAATATGATTGTGCTATAGCTGATTCAGATCCATCTGCAAAATGCGTCCGTGCAGCAATAAGTAGTTATTTTGGTAAATTGATTTTAATAATGATTTATTTTATTGATTTATTTATTAAAATGTTTTTGAAATTCTAAAAGACCACTTTGAAACGCTCTCGCGTCTTTCATCATTTGCCTTAGAATTGCCGTGCGATTCTCTTCGTTTTCAAGAAGTCTGCTTGAGGTGCGAAGATCTTCTTCAAGCATTCTATCTACTTGCCTGCTACAATTATTTATTTCTTTTAGACTGCCGTTTGGTAGTGATTAATTTTTTTCCCTTTTCCAGTTTCTGATGAGGATGGAGTAAGTACTTCTCTTATCTCTGGAACTTCTGCAGAAAATGGGGACATCATAGGCAGCGGCGACATAGGTGACACGGTACTTATTTTCCCCTCCGAATACTCCGGAATTTCTGAAAATTAATTTAAAATCACTATTTGTATCATGTATTAAAATATTTAAATAAATTTATAATATAAAAGACTGTGTTATAGTATATATACCTACCTCTGGCCACACTTTCCTGCATCATAAGTTCAATGTTATTTAATTTGAATGTTATTCAAATCACGACACTTCACAAGTTTCGTATCGATATCCATTCCATTGCCACTGTTCTTATTGAATTGTTTTGGGAAATTTTTGACACTTGAAGACAGGCTGATTCGAAATATTATTTTACATCTCGTTTGGATCCCATTTCCCTTCCTTGGTGGTGACCTTGACGTGGTGGGGCTTAAGTCTCCTGCCTCGTTGGCTGGACCGACAAGGCGGTGTATAGTGAGCTGCATGCGGTCTGTGCACTTACATGCATGTTTTCTACAGCAAATGTGAGCATGCATGTGAGGGCACGGGGTGCATGCCGAGCGCTGACTATCCTGTGGGAAAGGTCATAAGGTTGGAGATGAACCAAACACCACCAACTGGGCTGGATCAAGGTGTCATACGACCCGTACCGAGGATCAGCCTGGCTGAGGGCCCAGTATAAAAATAGCCCAGTCTCTAACGGAGTATCCGGATACCTGGCGACCTCCGGATTAACCAGCCTTACCTGTGTATTGCGGTTCTCTGCACAGGCGGACCACCCCTTCTCCGCTACTCGTGGGAACTACATGGACAGAACAAAAACACCAAAAGAGTTGGCCGGCACTCTTAAAAAGCCGGCTGGGGAGAGGGAGAGTACTGCCGCCGGGGCTGCTGGCGTTGTGGCCTGTAGGCCTGGCACCAGCGGTAAGGATGGTGGTGTGGACGAAGAGGGGAAGTCTCCGGCAGTGGTAATGGCGGCAAAGGCTGTGATTCTTGTGTCTATCCAGAGCAAAGCCAGGGACTGTCAAGATGAGGGTCCGTACGAAACGGGGACGGACAAACCGTCCTGCTCTGGTTCCTCGAGAACGGGGCAGGTCGGCGAACGGGACAGCCAGGCCAGATACAGGACTCGACGGCACGCCTTGAAACTAAGGGACAGGCTACGGAAGATTCCTGAAAAGGATCTGACCGACAAGGACAGGGACTCCCTTAAGTGGGCGACGGGTGTCATCGGCACTGCGGCACCGATCACATCTGCAGGCTCGTCGTGCAAGCGGCAAAGGTCGGCAGATGAGCTTGCTCCGGCAAAAAAGCCAAAGTGCTGGGGGCGGCAGAGAGAAGTCTGCCTTTTAGTGAGGTGGTTAAGGATCACTTGGTGCTAGAGGTGATTGATCGCTGCGATCCCGAAGGCACCATATCTTTCGATCACTGGAGGAAGGTGGAGGAATGATGAAAGAGTTCCCAGCTCCCGTGCCAGTGGTCAGAGATGCTGGGTGGTATCATGGCCGGGCTAAGCTGATTGCCTGCGGAGATCAAAGATCTTATGATCTCTAAAAGCAGGCCATTAGTAGGCTTGGAGAGGTCTGGTCGAGTGCAAAGCTCGCAGCCGTCCCGCGCGAAGAAATCATGTCCCTGCCTCGTGCAAGGGCGTGGATTCCGGCAGAGCCATATGCCCCAGCCACTGTGTTGGAAATATTCCAATACAGCAACCCAAACTTGCCTACCTCGAACTGGAAAGTTCTGAAGCTAGAGGAGCCGAAGGGGGACTTCCGGTCAGCGTTGCTCGGGCTGAACAAAGAGTCCCTGGAACCTCTAGAAAAGGCAGGTTGGGTGGCGGGCTATGGTTTTAGCTCTGTGACCCTAAGGGTCTATAAAAAGGATCAGGGTGAAGCCAAAAAGGATGCCGGGGCAGAGCCTGCAGTGGACACTGCAGCATCTGTTTCGGAAAGTCCGGCTGAAACCCCGTCCTCCCTCCCTGGAGAGGAATCTCCTTTGGAAGGACCCTCTGACTCCGAGGAAGGGTTGGAGGGCGATTTCGCGAAGAGATTCTCTCTCGCTTCATTAGATGAGGGGGATCTCCTAACATACGGCTCCGAACTGGACGAAACCGTGGTGGAGGTTGATAAACTGTGCCGTGACCCTACGGTTGATACAGATTAACCTTCACCACTGCAAAGCAGCGACTGCTGCTCTCACTCTTCGTCTCTCCAAGGATGAAGACGACGCCGCCCTAATCCAAGAACCTTGGGTCGTTGAAGGCCAGGTTCGCGGAATACGGGTTCCAGGATATACGCTCTTTTACAGAAGGGGTGAAGGTAGGCTCAGATCCTGTATAGTCTTGAAGAATAGGTTTAACGGTTTTCTTCTTAATACTTTTAGTGAGAATGATAGCACGGTTGTGGCGATGGAATCCATAGACGGGCTTTACTGGCTGGCCTCCATCTACATGCCATCCGAAGAGGTAAACTTTCCCGCACCCACAACCAGAAGCCTGGTCGCTGCTGCACAGCGCTGCAAGGCGGGCCTGGTCATTGCATGCGATGCAAATGCACACCACGCCATCTGGGGCAGCTCCGACACAAATAAAAGAGGTGAGTGAGTCGCTGTTTGATTTTATTTTAAGTGAGAACCTGCATATATGTAATTCGGGGGGCAGTCCAACCTTTATTACTAGAAAAAGAAAGGAAGTTCTCGACCTTACAATTGCATCTCAGGACTTAAGTTCACGCATATGCAATTGGAGGGTCTCTGAAGAGCACTCTTTCTCTGACCACCGATACATTGTCTTCAATCTTGGAGGGTTTCCCGCTGAGACAATCCAGGCTGTTAGGGACGTCAGCAGAGTAGACTGGTCTAGGTACAAAGCCGAAGCTGAGGCTAACCTGGCCGCCGGCCCGGGGGACGCTACGAAGAAGGAGGAACTTGACAGAATGGTCGAGTTCTTCTCTACTACGTTAAATAGGGCTTTTGTTAAAGAATGTTCTCTTAGAAGGCCTAGTGGTAAAAGGAAACCGCCGTGGTGGAGTCCCAGCCTAACGGACCTGCGTAAGAGAGCAAGGGGCCTTTTTAATCGAGCAAAAGGAGCAAATAGCTCTCAGCTCTGGGATGACTACAAAGCTGCGTTGAGCAGCTACAAGAAGGAAATTCGAAAGGCGAAGAGAACCTCGTGGAAAGTTTTCTGTGGAAACATCATGAGTACCTCGGAGGCCTGCAGACTGAGAAGGGTACTGTCATCCAATCCGATTGGCGTTGGTGCAATAAGGAGGGAGGACGGATCCTGGACATCATCGAGGGCAGAATCACTGGAGATTCTAGTGAACACTCACTTTCCGGGAAACAGTGATGCTGGCGAAATCGATGGCAACTGCAATCATTGCATCACTTGGAACATCTGGTTTCATACAGCACAGTTAGATGGGCTGTGGGCAGCTTCAAGCCCTTTAAGTCCCCGGGTATGGACGGCATAATGCCGGTGGAGCTGCAGCGCACCCTGGAGGTAGGTTTACCTTGGTTGGTAGCCATGTATAAGGGCTGCTTACGAGTAGGCTACATTCCGTGGAGATGGAAAAGTAACAAAGTGGTATTTATACCGAAGGCTGGTAAAATTACACATGATTTTGCCAAAGATCTACGACCCATCACTCTATCATCACTCCTACTAAAAATCTTGGAAAGGATTTTGGAATTACACATTAGGGGAAAATATTTGAGTAATCTATCCCCCGCTCAATATGCCTATCGGAAGGGAAAGTCCGTGGAAACTGCGTTACACTCTCTGGTAAGCATCGTCGAGAATTCGCTGGCCTGGAGGGAATTCTCCCTTGTGGCCTTTATTGATGTTGAAGGGGCATTCAATAATGTGGAAGCTGACGCGATACTGAATGCTCTGAGAGATCTGATTTATAGGGCAAATGCTCAAAGGTAGGACTATCGAGGCACATCTAGGCGATGCCAAAGTTAGGTGAACGATCTGGAGGGGGAATCCCCAGGGGGGTGTCCTCTCCCCCCTTCTATGGAATGCAGTGGTCGATGGGCTGCTGAAAGCTCTAGAAGGAAGGGGAATGAGAGTTGTTGCCTATGCAGATGATCTCGCCATAGTGGCGTCAGGAAGATACCTCGGTGCAATCAGAGACTTGATACAAAGTGCTCTGAACACTAGAGTACGATGGGCAAACCCCAGAGATTTAGGGGTTAATCCTAACAAGACAGAACTTGTCCTCTTCACCAGGAAACATAGAATTCCTCAGATAGAACCTCCAAGCATGGAGGAAGTGACGCTCAACTTTCAGGAGAAAGCTAAATTCCTTGGTCTGCTACTAGATAGGAAACTGAGCTGGAAACTAAATATTCTAGAAAGGATAAAGAAAGCCCTGGTTGCACTCTACTCCTGTATGAAAGCCATCGGTAGGAAGTGAGGACTTTCCCCATGGATTACGCACTGGCTGTACATAGCAGTGGTTAGGCCCATACTGCTCTACGGTGTAGCCATATGGTGGCCATCCCTGGAAAAGGTAACAAATTGCAGGCTACTGGAAAAAGTTCAAAGGTCTGCCTGCCTTTGCATTGCGGGGGTTCTCAGGTCCACGCCCACTGCGGCTCTTGAGACGATATTACATCTGCCCCCACTGGATATTATGGGAAGACTCCTGGCGAAGACCTCGGCCGTAAGGCTGAACGCCCTATCAAAATGTACCCACAGATCCGTTGGGCACCAGAGAATATTAGAGGGCCTACCCTCCTCTTTTGGAAACCTAGACTACATCAAGCCGTTCATACTCCCAACTCGCAAATTTAACACGTTGGTACCAAGCAGAGACGATTGGGAGAATGGATCACAGCCGATCGAAAGGGCTATACATTTTTACACCGATGGTTCAAAGCTGAACGGCAGGGTGGGAGGTGGGGTTTTCTCGGAAAGTTGCGGGGTTACGTAAAAATTCCGTCTTCCGGACTACTGCAGCGTGTTTCAGGCGGAGGTAATCGCTATCCGCGAAGCACTGTCGTGGCTAAAAGAAAGCAGGATATCGGCAACCGATATCTGTATTTTCACGGACAGCCAAGCGGCCATTAAATCCCTGGAATCCACATACCCCACGTCCAAGGTGGTAAAAGGTTGCCACCTATCTCTAAACCAGATGGCAGAGCAGCTTTCAATAAGCGTGTGCTGGGTACCAGAACACAGGGATATTCCAGGAAATTGCTATGCGGATGAACTCGCCCGCCAGGGCACTACGTTAATTATTACACCCGACAGAGATAGCGTGGGCATGCCAATGGCTACCTGCAAACGATGGCTCATGGAAACAGCTCTCAAGCAAGCCAACAAGAGATGGGAGGGGAGGTCGAACTGTAGTATTGCAAGGCAAATTTGGCCTCTCTTCCACCTGAAGAACACGAAGACTGTCCTCTCACTAGGCAGGGAAAATGCTCTTCGAGTGATAGGGGTGGTTACCGGACACTGCCTTATTGGCACGCATCCAAGGCGACTTGGAATATTCTCAAACGACTTCTGTAGAAGCTGCAGGGAGGAGGAGACCGTCCTGCACCTGATGTGCAGTTGTCCTGCGCTGGCTCGTAGACGAAACACCCACATCGGATCGTAATTCTTTGACAATCTCTGTGAGATAGCATCCCTTAATATAAAGGATATAAGCCGATATATTAATAGCTCTTCGTGGTTCGAATAGGGGTATATAAAGATCCATAGGGTATCACAAGGGACCGAAACCGGTCTAAGTGTGTCCCTCGGGACAGCCCAACCTACCTACCTACCTTGGATCCCATTTCGCCAAAATGAGATGATTTCGATAATGAGCGATTTGGCAATTTGTATGGGAAATGGTATAATTTGGCTTCTCATTTGTGGCTTTTGGGTATAATGAGCCATTTAGCGTCGGTGTAAACGGGTGATATAAGGGTGTGTGTCAATTGGTTACTTTTTGCTCGATATAGAAAATTTTGACATAAGAAACCGAAATTTTTACGTGAGTGAGGTGAATTCAAACGTCAAAATTTTATGTAGCCCTGAGGGCTAGGTAAATTTTTGACAACCTTGGAGTATTCTCTTCAAAGTCGAGTATTTTAAAATTATTTAAAAATGGGAAAAGAAATTAGGAAAACTTTTATCCACGAATTGGCACAGCAAAGAGAACAAATTTTACTCACCAGAGTAAATTTATTTCAACATTACTCATCGCGAGTAAAAAGTAACCAATTGACACACAGCTTAAATATAATTTATTATTAACCCACATCATTAGCCCCATACTGAGAAAGTAGTCTATAGATATGGGCTATAACTCAGCTAACTTGAAAAAAGGGCTGCAATAAGTTTTGTTGTTGTAATTACCGCAGAAACCAAAAACAACCAGAAAACTGGGCACTTTGTACGACTGTAAATCTGCTCCAGCTTTTGTTTCATCGATAAGTCTGTGGTTACGCTACCGTGCAAACTCGGTGGGAATTTTACTCTCCCATCTTGTTTGCAAGCATGCACACACGGCAGCGTAAACACGGCCTAAGGAGCAACCTGTTCAAGCACTTGACTCTATATCAATGCTGGCCACGCCATAAGCACGCGTGCTAATTTTTTCTCTCGGCTATTCACATGTACACGACAAAAGCCGTCGAGTTTTCACACCGATACTAGAGATCGTTCGTATCAAGTGAGTCAGTCGATGTGCAGACTCCAAGCAAGCAAGATCGCGCCAGTCTATTTTATGATTGCACTGAGCAAAATGTTTAATAAGGAATGGGAGAATCACTATTTTTTCGTCGAAAATTAAATAAATCAATTTGAAAGTATTATTGATATTGAGGATATTATAAAGAAATAGTAAACTCAATTTCATTGCTAAATCATTTGCATTATTTAAAGTTTAACAACCCCCAAACAACAATCTTCTCAGTGTACCACGCAGAGAGAATTTTTACATAAATGAAAAGTATTTAACTTAGCTTTCTAACGGTATATATCTATACAGGATATCTTCTATAGTTTAAAAGATATAGGGATGCTAATTTCAAATTTCAAAGGGCAATAACTTTGAAAGTAGGGGAGAGACACATGTTTTTGTTGTTTTTGGTGTCTCTATCACAAGCAGCAAAAACAAAAAATACGATTGGCCTTACCAGCAAGTCGTTCATCTGTTCCATATTTTGATTGTATTATAAAATAAATAAATATATATTAGGATCGGGACCCGCAGGGAGCTCCAACCTTGTTGTTGTTGTTGTTTTTGGCGATGGTTACAGCAACAACTCTTGCTTACTTCCGGTTCCGGTGTTATTGCCGTTTGAAAATTTAAATTTAACCGCTTGTATCTTCTGAACTATTGCAAATATCCTGTTATGATAGGTACCGTTACAAAGGCAAATTGAATATCTTTCATTTATGTAATGTAGCTTTTTATAGAAAACGTTATATTTTTCGAGAGAAACGTAACATTAGATTTTCAGTACTTTTTTTCAATTCAATAATTTGTTTCTATTTAAAATGATAAATAAATCCACATAATTTTGTGGAAAATAAGAAACTAGAGATTCTTATCTTTCCATGAACATTTTTTTCATTATTATAGGTGTAGGAGTGCAGGAGAAAAAGTTTTTTCTAACGTAAGTACTCAATCCTATTTTTAGAATTCTACTACTACACTTTGTATGAGTTGTTTTGCCATACTATTTTTGCAGCTATGTTCGCGGTGTGCAAATGAAAAATGCTTACGAAAAAAATTTTTTTGTTTTAAAATTTTTATGAAAAAATGCGCGATTTTTTAAAAAAAAATTTAAAGCAAAAAAATTAAAAAAAGGTTTTGTACAATTTTTTTCGTAAACATTTTTCATTTGCTTACAGCTGCAGTATACATTCCAAGTGTGTTTAACTAGCGCTGATGTAATATAATGTACCACGGTTGCTATTTTGGAAAACAATTTAATTGTGCAATTCCAATAAAAGGTATAACTTTAAAATCGTGTTTTTTCTAAAATTCTGAACCCATCCTGATGGAAAAGGATTATCTAGTTATGAGATAATTATGAGATAAATATATGGGCTAATTATACATTTTGCTTAGAAAATTAGACATGAATTGATAAAAAAGTAGTGAAAAATCTTAAATTCGTTTTTCTCGAAAACTATAAGTTTTTCGATGAAATATAATATAATATTAATGGAAGATATTTTTAATACCTTTATATCGGTACTTACAGTAATCGGATATATCTTACCGTTTAGGAGATATGGGCTTTCAAAGTTCAAATTTCAAACGGCTATAACACCGGAACCAGAAGTGAGCAAATTTGTTGTTATAACCATCACCAAAAACAACAACACCAACAGCAACAACAACAGGATTGGAGCTCCCCTGCCGATCTAGATTTATGTCCAAAAAATTATTATGACAAATCGGGCGATGTTATCATTTTCTTCTATAGTGTACGAGATATAGGAACACCAATTTCAAAAGCCTATAACTCTGAAACCAAGGAAGAGCAGATGTTTTTGGGGTCTCCATCACAAGCGACAACAAAAACACGATTGGCGATTTCGGGAAGTCGTATATTTAGGCCCCCACCGTTGTAACAGGATTCTCATAAACTAAGAGAGCTAGCGGAACTAACGAAGTACTGTTGGAAAGGTTTTTGTAATACCTTTCATTTATGGCAGTTAAGGAGTTATATTGATTTTTGAAATGTGACAAGTTGACCTCGAAACAATTTTTTTCTTCCAAACAAACACATTAACGTATAAAACAAATTACAGTTATGGAAAGCTTGTTCTTTTATCTTTAAAATGGTATATAATATGTTATAGTTACTATTGTATTACTTTACTTTAGCTTTACTGTTTATACCCTACACCTTAAGGGAAGGGTATATTCACTTTGTAACGAAATGTGTAACGCATAGAAATAGAGACGATAGGTATAGAAAAGTATATATATTCTTGATCAGCGTGACCTCCTGAGTCGATTTAGCCATGTCCGTCCGTCTGTCTGTTGAAATCACGATCACAGGAGAACCGGTAAAGATATCGTGATGAAATTTTGCAGATATATTGTTTCTTGTAGTGTGCAGGTATTGGTATGGAAAATGGACAAAATCGGTCCACGACCACGCCTATTTTTTATTAAAAATGTGATATCAGCGTTCGTTTTTGAGCTATTAAAACAAAATTATTATTATCATTCCTGAGTATAGAGTAGCGTTATCCGTTAATATGCCAAATATGGGCGTGATCCGCCCACTTTTAGGGTACACAGGCAAAAGAGGGTTATATTGTTAAATATGTAAACTTCCTGAATAAAACTTTAGATAACAACTTGTTTTCCAAAAAAACATTATTACATCAAAACTGGGTGCGGTCCGCCCACTTTTACACTACATATACAGTATAACAGTATGAAAACAAGTTTATTACCGCGGAAGTAAAGTTTAAATGAACACAATTATAAAATAACTAATCTAGTTATTTTGTTTTGAAAAAGGTAATGACCACGCCTACTATTTATACAGAGGCGTAGCTAGGTCTCATTGAGTAAGTCCCTACTTGATTTCTACAACTACCGCCCACGACATTGTGCTGCCCAGAGTGGACCGCCACCCCCACCCCACCCTAGCTACGGCACTTTTTTCAAAACTTTTAGGTGTAGGGTTTCTTACTGAATTTCAAAATAGAAACCACGTGCTTTCACTTTTCCGATTTTTGTTAAAAGTTAAAAAGTAACAACTTAATACAATGTAATTAATAATAAAAGGTATTTTGAAGTATGGGCCGACGAAGAACTATTGAGCAACGAGAATTAGTAATTCTCCACTTTAAAAATGTCAAAAGTCAGCGTGAGATAGGTGATATAGTAAATTTATTCTCATCTACAGTCCCAACACATAATAGAGCGGTTTTTGAAGGCGAATAGAGTGAAGAACAAGGGCAGAAATGCGCCAATATCGAAATATCTACTTAACTGATATCGAAAATTTGTGAGCGTTACTGGAAACGGAAGTATGTAAACATAATATTACGAGCAAAGAGAGCTTTAGAAAAGCGTTGTTAGAGGTATGGGAAAAAATCAGCCCAGAAACAACACAATATTATATCATACATATAATATTTTATCATATTTTGGCATAGGTTGAGGACGCTGGCGCAGCTCCGATTTTGTTGTTGTTGTTTTCCACCGAGACTCCAACAACAACATCATTTTTCCCACGCTCGTCTGGTTTCGTAGTTATAGTCCTTTAAAGTTGGAAAATTTCGGACCTATATCTCCGAAACTATAAGAGATACCTACATATTATGGGTATGGTTGCAAAGGTATTCAAATTATGTTTCAGTTATGTAAGATAGTATGTTATCGAAAAACTATTACTTTTCAAGGAAATTGAAATTTCAGATTTTTTTTATACTTTGTTTTCATTTATTAATTTTTTACTAAATAAAAGGTGTATTAACCCACATACTTATCTCAATATTAAAAGAGTAGAGTCTCTTACCTTTCGTTAGATATATTTATCATCAGAATCGAATCAGAATCATCGAATCATCGAATCAGAATTTATTTTTAAAATAAATTAATCAAAAAACTTTATGAGAAATGAAAAATTTTTATGAAAAATCGCGCGATTTCAACACTTTAAACTTCTTTGTATCTCATCCAATTTTTATCTTTTTGTTGACAATTTCAGTTGCCCTGAAAAGGACAGATTGTAACCGTTTCACTTAAAGGATATCCGATTCTTCTAAAGTATCCAAATCTACCAAAATTCTTGGTACTGACGGATTATACAATTCGCCAGCAATTTTGAAAAATTTGGATAACACATCAAGGATGTACAAATGCCCATTCGGGCACTTTAAACTTCCCTCTCGAGCAACCAAATTCCAATTTTGCAGTTGTTGCACAATTGAAAATGACAATATGCCATCACTCTCACAATTAAAAAACTGAAAACTGTTTTTCAAAATATCAAAACTCATTATCATTCCAAAATTTTATGCACTGATGTGAAAACACGTTGCACTCAACTCAACAATAATTTCAATAGAAAAACATATACAACAACATTGTATTGACGTTATTATTCAAATTCTGAGAAGTTAATAGTGTTGTGTCCTTACGTGTTTGTTAGTTCTAAAATTAATTTTCTCCTAAAATCCTGCACCGATCCTGATTATAAATATATCTAAAAAAAGGTAAAAGACTTTACTCTATTAATATTGAGATAAGTATGTAGGTTAATAACACATTTTATTTAATAAAAAATTAATAAATGAACACATATTATAAAAAAAATCTAAAATTTAAAATTTCTTGAAAAGTAATAGTTTTTCGATAACATATTGCCTTACATAACTGAAAGATAATTGGAATACCTTTTCAAACATGCCCATAGTATGTATGTATCTCTTATAGTTTCGGAGATATAGGTCCGAAATTTTCCAACTTTAAAGGACTATAACTACGAAACCCGACGAGCGCGGGCAAAATGATGATGTTGTTGGAGTCTCCGTGGAAAACAACAACAACAAAATCTGAGCTGCGCCAGCGTCCTCAACCTGCTCCCATATTTTATATATGATATATTTTATATCATATATAAAATTATTAAAAATATTATATATTAGGATAGTTTTTTACGTAATGTTATTCTGCATCAAATACGCTGCTTCATTTGAGAAATGAGTTTTTTCCCGTTTTTATATTTTTTTAAACCAATACAACAAAATGTGGAATAGATTAAAGATTCATTTTGTTGAAAAAAATACACTTTAAAAGGCCTTTTTTCCTTTTTCAACATTGCATTTAGTACAGAAGTCACGGTATTTTAAAGGTTTATTTTCTGCTTGTATCAAATAAGCTGACACTCACTGTATATCGTTATAAATAATTGTGTTTCATATTTATGCCTATTTACCATGATATTATGCATTATATACACATATGATATGTATCTTGCACCAACAAAAACAACCTTGCACCTTTCTCAAAAACATAAAACACGCACTTAAGACGCAAATCAGCGATTATGTTTGGAAAGTGAAGTAAAAATCAGAGATAATGAGATAGGACACTTCGAATTCGTCGCAAAACGCATTGGCATTTTCACTAACACTACGATAAAAAATTGTGATTTTATGCAAAAAACTTGGACTTCGCTCTAAAAAACTTGTACTTCGCTGCAAAAAATTTGTACTTCGCCGAAAATAAATTGATCGCATGAACACATGCAAAATCAGTTTTTCGGGGGTTCTTTATCAAACGTCAAAACAAATAATTAAAAATATTATCCTTTTTATATGTGTAAAATATATATAAAACTTAACTTCCCGTTCCGTATAATGGTAATTATTGTATGTTTCCATATTTTACCCAGTATTGGTTGTTTATTTCTCATTTTTACTTTGGTATAAAGTTGTCGTTGTGTTAATTTTTCGTTTCAAATGCATAGTTGTTTACCTTTTGACAAAAAAAATTACGATTAATAACTCCAGAATGGTCGCATTTATATTTTTTCATTTGTTTTCTAATATCTTTGAAAATTATGTATTGTTACACATTGTTGATGCACTTGGGGGTCAAACATCCGTTGGCACCTACCATTTTAGGTTTGGGAAACTTCACCACCTTTGTTTATATATGGTGAAATTTATATTTTAAAAGCCAATGGCTTTGGCTATACGAAGTATCTTTTGAAACGGTTTTACTCAGTTCGTTGGAGAGAAAGATGAGGAAGAAAGAGAAAAGTCTACACTCTATTATCGAATGTAAAGAATTTTTGAAACGAAAATAGCCCCTGCTTCTATTTCTTCTTGCGTTTCTTTGCACGCACATAAGAAAGCAGTTGTCAAACGAAAGAAGAGCAACGCAGTTTGCCGAACGCGTGTTCATATTTTCTCTCACTCTGGCCAACATTTGGATATTCATTAAATTTCACACACACTTTGTCATCACATGTTTACGACTGTTGAAACCAAATGAGAAACCACAGTGTGTAGCCACCGATGGTAATGAAATACTAGTAGTGAAACCGTTTGAAAAGATATGCGCTTAGCCAAGCTGATTTCATAACTAACTGTATCCGTGGTGAAACATGAAACAGCTGATTTTTTCAACATACTGAAAGGCAGAAACAAGAACAACAATATGGTAGCTCTCACGTATAGTGTATATGAATTCAACAGCTCATAAAAAATAGACTTCAAACCGATTTTTGAAGGGGCGAATTCGAAGTGTCCTATCTCATTATCTCTGGTAAAAATTATAATAGCTGCATTCAGAATAAAAAATTGGTTATTCTGGTTTCCGGCAAAAACGGTGTTTTTTCTTTCAATATTCAGCTTAACAGCCTTATAATGTAAATAGTTTCAAGACGTAAACGAAAACGAAACATATGTTTTTCATAAGTTTTGTTTTGTGATTTTCGTCATTTTTCGTTTGTTTGACAACTGAGCATAACAAAACTCTAGTAAAATCCACTAAACGCAAAAGATGCTTGTTGTTGGTATTTTTACATGCTTTGCAGATTTTATCAGCTACGTGTGGTATAATAGATCGGCAGTTTCCAGGAAAAAAGTCGAGAAACCAAGCGAAAGCAAGAAGGCTATCGCCTAGTGTAAAATTGTTTGTGTTTTGCAAGTTGTCGAATTGTATGTGTATAGCGTTGTGTACAGTGTTGCCGACACGCTTTTGTACTGAATTCTACCCGAAATGTTTGCGTGTTAGAAATTACTTATAAAAATGCTTCAATTATTGTACACATGGCAACATTTTCTCTCTGCAATCCAACGAAAGTCTGTAATACGAACGAAAAGCTTCTATTATACTAAATTGGCTCGTTTCGTTTTCATTTGTGTTTTCGTTTTCATACTATTTACATTAAAAGGCTGTAAATTTACATCAATCATCTGTAGCTCCAAATTTGGCATAATTTGCCATAGCTGTTCGGCATAAATAGTGATCCTCCCGGTAATGCCCACCGTCTCTTTACTGTTTTTGTAGAATGTGGAGCAGACCCCAACAACTTATACCGATTCCCCTGGTTTCTGCGTTATAGCCTTTGAAATTGGAAATTATTTGACCTATATCTCCTTAACCGTAGAAGATATCCAATTGACATATATCCATTACAAAAATAAATTAAATATTTTTCATTTATATTAAAAGCCGATCTTAATATTTTTACTACTTTTTTCCCAGTAATAAATTTTTTTTTCTATCAAAATCTATAATTAACTCACATAATTCTGTGGAAAACAAGAAAATAGAGGTTATTAGCAAAGAATATGTAATAATTAAGACGACGCATGACTCAAAATTTGAAATTTTTCATAACAGTTGCGGTCGGTCGCTGGCAGCGGGTGTAAGCAAATGAGTGAAAACAGCTTCACTATTTGCGAAGTTACTCTCTTTGCCATGCTTCGGTTTTCTCAGCGCTCGTAACAAAGCAAACTTGAGTGATCTCCTAAAGAGTAAGGGATTCAGAAAATGTTTTTTAATGAGTGTGAAGGGAGCGGAAGATCAACTTTACTTCTGTTTTTTTGCACTAAGTTATGGTAAGACTGAGTGTAATTTGAATAAGAACAACGTAACTCATTTTACGCAGATTATCTAGTCATGCCAGGAGAAACAGTAGAAGATGGTAAAACTACTGATTAAAAATTATTGCTGTAGGCTCAATACAAGGTAATGTAAACTTGTAATGTAAAATATTCATTAAGAAGTGAATACTTATTTGCTTTATATTTAAGGTAAAAGCAGGACTTCTTGAGCAAGTAGCTGAAGACATGAAGGCTACTGAAGCAGCTGAACAGTATCATCTACGCACGTGACCACCATTTGAAGGAAGGGAACAGATAAAAGCGCTTGTCGACCCCACCGATGTTGTTGCTGTTGTTGTTTTTGGTGCTGACTCCAACAACAACAACAACTTTTGTTGATCTCTTGTCGTTCCAGAGTTATAGCCCTTTAAAGTTGAAAAAGTTCAGGTCTGTATCTCCTAAACCTTACAAGATACCTATATGTTATTGATATTGCTGGAAAGGTAATTGAATTATCTGTTATTTATGTAAATTAATATTTTGTCGAAAACCGTTTAGTTTTGCAGAAAAATGAAAATTTAGATTTTTTGTACTATTTTTTTCTATTCATTAATTTATTTCTAAGTATAATGTATAATTAACCCACATAATTATGCCAATAATAAGAAAGTAGAGGCTTTTAGCTTTCGAAACATGTTTTTTTCATCGCGGTCAGTCCAGGATCTTAGGAGAAAACGTATTTTTCAAATCACAATCGCGTAAGTATGTCAGCACTTTTTTGAATTTTATTAGTGCCCTTTTTCTATTATATATATATATATCTTCTATTATTCTATTCTATTATATATCTTATTATATCTATTATATATCTATATCATTCTATTACTTTTGCAATCATGTTCTTTTTGCAACTTTGAAATGATGATAACCGTTACCGTTATTCGTATCATTGTTGTTGTATGTTTCCGTTGAATTAGGCAATTTATGATTGTATGTAGTTATTTTGATTTCTGTGCTGTGTTTCAATTACTTGTGATTATTTAATAAAAATGGATACTAATTTTAATAATTTGAACCAAATATTAAAATTATTCAATTACGAAGTTGATGGTGCCATCACAGTAGAAATTGTACATCAATTACAGGATTGGGGCTTGATTCCAAAAGATGAGACTAAAAAAAGCCCAAATGGACATTTTTACAGTTTAAGAGTAAGGAGTCAATCCAAGGATGGCTTCCATTGGATGTGCAGGAAGCCATATCAAAATGCGCATAAAAAGCGAGTGCACTGCAATTCAACGTTGTCCTTGAGGACGGGGACCTTTCTTGAGAAATCGCAGCTATCTTTATATAAGATAGTTGCTTTTTCGTATCTATGGCTGGAGAATGTTACTTTAAATTTCATGAAAACACAGGTATTTTGTTGAATGTGTAAAATTGAATTGTATTTTAATTATTTTTGAATTTTCAGCCTGAAATATCTGGACCGACAGCGGTTGATTGGGCTTCCTTCCATAGGGAAGTAGTTGTATATGCAACGCAAAGGACGGAGCAGTTAGGAGGACTCGTTAGCATCGTTGAAATCGACGAGTCAAAGTTCGGAAGACGGAAATACCACCGAGAGCGCTGTGTCGAAGGACAGTGGGTGTTTGGAGGCATTGAACGAGGCACGAACCGGTGTTTCCTAGTGCCAGTGGAAGCGCGGTCGAAGGAGGCGCTCCTAGAAATAATTAAAAAACATTTTTAATGCGCGATTTTTCATAAAAATTTTTCACTTTTATGAGAGTACCTGATTGCAATTATCAAATATGCGTTTTCTCCTGAGATCCTACACTGATTCCGAAGATATATACGTCTATAAAAAGGTAAATGGCTGTACTTTCTTATTATTGGCATAATTATGTGGGTTAATTATACATTATACTTAGAAAAAAATTAATGAATGGAAAAAAATAGTACGAAAAATCTAAATTTTCATTTTTCTCCAAAACTGAACGGTTTTCGACAAAATATTATTTGACATAAATGACAGATAATTCAATTACCTTTCCAGCATTATCAATAACATGCAGGTACCTTGTAAGGTTTAGGAGATACAGGACTGATTTTTTTCAACTTTAAAGGGCTATAACTATGGAACGACAAGAGATCAACAAACGTTGTTGTTGTTGTTGGGGTCAGCACGAAAAATAACAACTGCAGCAACAACAACAACAACATTGGTGGGGTCGACAGGCGCTTTATTTAAGCCGAAGGATGGATGCGCGTTACTACCCGCTGTACCCTGAATTAGTTAGGATATGACAATGAAGAACACTTCCAATCACATGTTGGATTTTAGAAGTTTAATCGAAGTCATTATTGGAAGTTATTTAAAGTTGTAAAAAATCTTAAATACATCTCAATACAATACAATATCTCAATATAAATATACAATCTCAATACAAAAATGAACATATATTAATATATTTACAGCCCGATTCTGACACCGTCACAAAATCGTCATAAGTCACAATTGAGACAGTCGTCTCAATTGAGACGATTTAGTATTCAGAGCACGTTAAAAAGCTCTTTTTGTCTCAATTGTGACGAAAGTTGTGATGTTCTCAACAGCAGGTCACAACAGCATCACAACGACAAAATAGAAAAGGAAACAATATAAAAAGCTATTATAAAAAAATGGATGAAGTCGGAATTGTTTGCGTTATTTTAGCTCTTAGAAAAAAGAAAGACGAAAAGCTAAAAAGAAGACGATTACTAAAGTGTATAAGAGATTCGAGTAATCCATTCGAAATGCAAGAGAGCATTTTTATTAAATTTTATAGAATCCCCAAAAATCTGTGTCGGCGGATTTTGGAGGAATTGGAGCCTCATGATAATATGAAGACTTCTATTCCTTTCGCTCTGAGGTTTCTGGCAGCAATGCATTTTTACGCTCACGGGTCATACCAAAAATGTGTTGCAGGCAATCATTACGTAGGTATGAGCCAATCCTCAGTGTCACGAGTGCTGCACTATATGACGCAGTTAATAGTGCACGCAAAAGGCGACGAAGTTCATTTCCCCACAACGGAAATGGAACGAAGGGCGAAAAAAACAGGGTGAGTGGCAAAAGGTAATTCTTACTAAGCGTCTTATATAATTTTCTTTACATTTTACAGGTTTTTTGCATCCTGGGGCATTAAAGGGACAGTAGGTGCTATTGATTGCACTCATATTGCCATTGCTGCGCCAAGCAGTACTGATGCGGCCTCGCCCCTTAATATGTACATGAATAGAAAGGGGTTCTACAGCATTAATGCAATTTCCTGGATCATGCCATGATTCGGGGATATGGACAACTTCGTCGGTTCGAGCAGCTATGGCACAGGCGCATTCAATGCATTACGATACGTGGCTTGTGGGTGATTAGGGGTATCCTCTTGAGCCATGGTTGATGACTCCTGTGTCCGGAGATATTACGCTTCAGGAGCAAAAGTTCAATAGAATCCATGCCACGGCTCGTAATGCCATAGAAAGATGTTTCGGAGTTCTGAAGAGTCGCTTCCGATGCCTCTCCAAGCACCGCGTTCTGCACTATAACCACGAGCGCGACACAAATATAATATATGCTTGCGCTATCCTCCATAATATCCTTATAAAGAATGGAGTGAATTTCGAAATAAGTGAACATCCAGAAGAAGAAAGCCAATCAGATGATATATCAGTCACATCCAGGGAAGGAGAGCGGATTAGAAATCGGTACATTTTGACCCAATGATTGATCTAAATTTTGGGTACTTCTAATAAATTCAAAACCTAAAATCGTTTGTTTTATTGTTTATTTTTTTGGTGTAATACGAAATTACGCATTTCGGCAGCGAATGAATTTAGCGCTTCGGTAAACAAGGCCATCTGTTGCAAATGTTGCCTGTGGAAAGCTTCCTCTCTTTGAGCCCTCTGCTCAGAGGAGCGCAGCAAAGCCGCTATGAGCTGGCCATCTTCCTCTGATCGTCTCTTGCGACGACGAGCACGTGGAAGAGCTTCACCATGTCCTCTTGCCGAATTTAACATTACAGCCAGCTCCTTCCACAGCTCGCTCATACGTTTTGGGCACGATGGGGAATTCTTCCCAATTTGAAGTTCAGGGTGGCTACGTAGGAACTCCACATATATCTCCAATTGTTCCTGCGTCGTTCGCTCGTATTTAGGTGGTCTACAAAATACAAAATCAATTAAAAATATAGTTTTATTACTATAAATATAAAATTTGTACTTACATCTTGTTCATATTTTCAACGTATTTTCATATTTCATATTTTTTAACGATTTAATTTGCTGAATTTAACGATTCATTTTAACGATTAATTGCTGAAATTCGGTTTGACGTAAAAGCTTTTTTTTTGACATAAATCACAAAAGAGCTTTTCCCCTGTGAAATTTGCGCCAGAACCATCATAATTTTCGTCTCAAATTATTATCGTCACAACTTTTTGTGACGGTGCGCCAGAATCGGGCTGTTAATGTATGTAAATATCATCAGTATCGACGATGCTCTGATTTTGTTGTTGTTTTTGTAATTTTTGTTGGTGTTTATGCTAACTCTAACAAGTCGCTCCAGTCTTTTTTCGAGTCAAGGACATTTGAAATTTGGAAATTCAGGTCTGTATATGCTAAAATGCACAAGTTATTGGTGTCGGTGGAAAGATATTCGAATTATCTTTAATTTATTATAATTTACGGAGTATATATTTACTATTTTAAATTAACCCCCTTATTCAGAGAGTCACTTTTAGCTGTCGTCGTCGTCTAAAACAGCATCTTCATCTCTTTGTATTCACAGAGACGACGAGGTGTCTTAGCTAAGCATGGTGTCGTGTCTTCCGTTGTTTGGACAACCACCGACATGAGCTGTCAAATATGACGACAGCCTCTTAGGTGTCGTCTATGTGTCGTCTCTTGCTAAAAATGAAATATTTTGTAGGTTATTGCTTACTTTTTTAATTATATTTATCTTTTATGATTTTTTTTTATTATATTTAAAAATGAAATATTTTGCAAGTTATTGCTTATTTTTTATATTTATCTTTTATGATTTTTTTTGTTATATTTATATTTTTATTGTATTATAAAACAAATAAATATATATTATATAATGTTATTTTGAAAAACTGTTTTTTTCTGGAGAAAATGGGTATATTTTCGCGAAGAAAAATTTTTCTTTTCTACGTTATTTCTTTTCGAATTATAGAGCTTTGCAAAAACATCAAATGTGTTGCTTCCCATTATTTTCTTGTGATCCTTGAAACATCCTTTAACAATACACACAAAGTATAGAATTGTGAATATGGATAAATATTATGGATATAAAAGAAAGAAGAAGTAATTTGTTTTTTTTCAAACAAATAATAAATAATTACAACAATTTTTGTTAAATATTTTATTAATTCTTAAGATATAGCGTACAATTTACGACATCGCTATAATTTGAAGTTTTGGTGCGGGGCATGGAATGGAATAATTTCAGAATTAGCTAGAGGTGCCCCTGTTTTTAACTCCAACCGAATACAGGGTGAAAAGGAATGGGAGCGGCCTGTTAAACTCCTGCGGCCCTCCCGTTAGTGGCTTAAATGAATGGATAAGGTTTAACATTTTAATTGTCACATGTGCACTTCCTTACATATGTTACAATTATAGATATGAAGAGATTTCAAATCACGCACCAAAATGAAGGTGAAGTTCATGCGGCTATATGAGGTGGCCCCAGTAGCACTAAATCCAGATTTGAAAATTTTACATTCACTAAAAAACAGGCACTTAATAAACATAACTCAAAATTTTGCACATTGTAATTGTTTAGAATTCGCGATTGTTTACAATTTTACAGTGCTGCAAATTTTCAACAGAAAAACCAATGTTAATATATTTTGGTGTAACTTAAATGACGAAAATACAATAGAAAAACAAAATAAATATTCCTCTCATAAACTCCTAAGGTTATTCTTTATTTTTACTACATTTATAAATCTAATTTCGCGAAAAAAAATCTATTTTTTAAGAATTTTATTATTTCAACATAAACACCATAGTAAAATGTTTGTATTGTAACACTAAAAATGCCAGCTAGTACACAAACCAACTGTCATATATGAGCGCAACGAAAATTGAGGTGAGTAAAATTCTTGTATTGTAACACTAAAAATGCTAGCTAGTACACAAACCAGCTGTCATATCACGCGCAACGCGTGATATTCATTCTTGTACTCAAAGTAAAAAGTACGGAGAAATGTCCTCTTTGAGATAGCATAGGTGCCGTTCCGTCAGAAATATATAACTTCGCCAACAACGGCGCCTGAACACAGTCTGGAGGATAATCTGGTATGGAATCTGTAATATCTCCGGAACTACATTAGATAGGGTAATCATTTTTGTATTCAAAGTTCCGGAGAAATGTCCTCTTTGAGATAGCATAGGTGCCGCTCTTTCATAAATATATAACTTCGCCAGCAACGGCGCCTGAACACAATCTGGAGGATAATCTGGTATGAAATCGGGATTATCTCAGGAACTACACTGGATAGGGTACACTTTTTTGCACTCAAAATTGCGGAGCAATATCCTCTTCGAGATAGCATAGGTTTCATCCCGTCAGAAATGTATAAATATACCAGCACGACGAAAGAGCTAGTCACCTTTCAAAAAGTGACTCTGTGAATACGACGTCTTCTACTCAGGTGACTTTTTGACGACGACGTCCGACTCACTCCAAGTGGCTCTCTGAATAAGGGGGTAAAACTTCATACCGTAATATTTCCTATAAAATTACATGCCAACTAGCATATATTCCATTCAGTGGCTGATGGAGAATGTACTGAAATATTTTGTAACAAAATACTGCCGAAATTAACTTCCTCTATTATTTATATTCAGAGTACATATGTAAGTACATTTTATTATATGAATATCGGAGGTACTGATTGTCCTGCCGTGCCTTTTGACGTGACGCCTTTCACACATTTAATTATTTCTTTTGACGTTTCGGAAAAGAGCTGCCTAAAAACATTTTGCATGCGTACATGCAATCAATGTATGTTCGACGAAGTACAATTTTTTGCAGAGAAGTACAAATTTTTGATCAAAAACACATTTGTTTATATTAGTGTTAATCAAATTGCCAATGTATTGTATTTTGCGATGAATTTGAAGTGTCCTATCTCGTCATCTCTGGCTTAAACTTTACAAAAACCTTACTTCACATACTATTTTTCTTTTTTCAAAAGTGCGACTATGTTATGTTATACTGCATCTATGCTGGTTTACCAAAACTAAAAGTTATACATACATACAATATAATAATGATTTGTAATTAGCAGAGATAATGAGATAGGACACTTCGAATTCGCCGCTTAAAAAATCGGTTTGACGTCTATTTTTTATGAGCTGTTGAATTCATGTACACTATACGTGAACGCTGCCATGTTGTTCTTGTTTTCTGTCTTTCAGTATGTTGAAAAAATCAGCTGTTTCATGTTTCACCACGGACTCATTTAGTTATGAAATCAGCTTGGCTAGACGTCGCATCTTTTGAAATGGTTTCTCTACTGGTATAACGATACCATCGATGGCTACACACACTGGTTTCTCATTTGGTTTCAAAAGTCGTAAATATGTGATGCCAAAGTGTTTGTGAAATTTACTGAATATCCAAATGTTGACCAGAGTGAGAGAAAATATGAACACGTTTTTGGCAAACTACGTTGCTCTTCTTTCGTTTAACAACTGCTGTGCGTGCAAAGAAACTGAGAACCAGGGTCTATTTTCGTTTCAAAAATTCTTAACACTCGATACCAGAGTGTAGACTTTTCTCTTTCTTCCTCATCTCTCTCACACGAACTCAGTGAAACCGTTTCAAAAGATACTGCGTATAGACAAGGCCATTGGTTTTTAAAATATAAATTTCACCATATATAAACAAAGGTGGTGAAGTTTCCCAAACCTAAAATGGTAGGTGCCAACGGATGTTTGACCCCCCAAGTGCATCTAACGATGTTTAACAATACTTAATTTGCAAAAATATTAGAAAACAAATGAACAAATATAAATGTGACCATTCTGGAGTTATTAATCTTAATTTTTTTTGTGAAAATTCGAACAACTATGCATTGACAGCCAAAAATTAGCACAACGTCCACTTTATACCAATTAAATATGTGAAATAAATCAACAAATACTATGTAATATCTGAAAGTATAGATTTATTATAATTATAAGGAACTGGTAGATATATCATGTATATAATGTGAGCATAAACAAAGGTTTAATTTCCTAAATATATTTTGACGTTTCGAAAAAACACCCATTAAAATCAATATTGCATGCGCGCATGCGATACTGCGGCGAAGTACACTTCGTGCGGCGAAGTACAAATGAGAGGACAAAGCACACGATTTTGTGTGGCGAAGTACACATGATGCCTTAAACACAATCAAAGACGCAAGACGCATGATTCAAGGCAGCGAAGCAAGAAATGGCTCGGATTTAAACCAAATCATTTTCGGGAAGCAGAAGTATGAAATGTCAAATATTTGACTGTAGAGAACAATAGATTCATTCTAACCAAAATTCTCGAAGTTTATTCGAAGTTTTTTTATTTTTATGTATATTAGAATATATTTAAAATACATTGAAATAATATATTATACAGAATAATAATAAAAAAAGCAACAGAAAAACACTCAGATAATTTTACAGCAACTGAAATAGAAAAAACAATGAAATGTAAACAAACACAAACAAATAAGAAGAACAAGAACGCTTTTGCATCCATCAAAATTAGAATTAGCTCGAATGCGAGATGCGTAATTTCGCAGCTAAGCAGGGAAGCAAAATGGAAACCAAACTTTTTTCCCGATCTCCATAAGAGCCCGTGTAATTTTGACAGTTAAAAATGAATCTTGCGTCTTGCGTCTTTGATTGTGTTTAAGGCATGAGAGGACACGTTTTTTTGTCATAGGTTTAGTGAAATTTCAGCAAAATACATGTGTGTTGAAACAGTGAATTCGAAGTGTCCTATCTCATTATCTCTGGTAATTAGTAGGCGCACAAAATTCAGTGCGGCAGGACGCTTTATGTCGAGATCACTTACAGTTTTGATCTTGGTTTCTGCTCGGTACTTTGATGCCCACGTTTACATGGCCTGACCTCAGCTTAGCTATCGGTACCTATTTATTACTATTTTTGCCGAAAATTCTTCATTTCCTTTCACCCCCTCACCGATTTTGACTTATATTTGTGCCCATAGCTGACCTTAGGAACTCTCCTATTTTTTTAAACACCCGTTTTCTTCAGTTATTTATACTTGGAAAACGGAAAACGGGTGTTCAGTTATCGACTTGGGTGAACTTACAACCACGCTAGGGTGACTCTGGAGACCGACCAGGCGTAAATCGGATACGGAGCAGAGTAATGCACTTTGAGTGGTGCCACATTGGAGAGAGTAGCAACCAAGGTGACAGCAATTATTGCAGATTCGTCTATGATCCTCGAATATGCGACAGCAGCGTATCGACCTCTAAAGCATCGGAAATTACATGCAATTCAGTAGTCTCGTCGCCTTGACTAGTGCCCAACCAGCGCTTTAGTTTTAATTTATTTAGGTTTATGAGATCTGCGAGATGCTTTAACCACTGGTTGGCTATTTCAGATGGCACGGTCTGGTCTCAATCTACATAAACACGTTAAGCCATAAACCATGTTCGCTGAAAACAAATTTCTAATCTTATTGTGCACGGTGCGATGAATCCGAGTGGGTCAAATAGCATATTGGCGTCGAAAGAAATGCCCTTTTAGAAAGAAATTTTGGGCGGCTCATGCATGTTCATCTCGAAAGTAAAATAATCGTGTGAAGTATTCCAAAATACTAGAAAATGCGATTCCCCTTTGGAAGTATCGAGCAATCAACTTGGGGCAGTTAGTGGGTCCCACTTTCATAGTATCGACCTCTAAAGCATCGGAAATTACATGCAATTCAGTAGTCTCGTCGCCTTGACTAGTGCCCAACCAGCGCTTTAGTTTTAATTTATTTAGGTTTATGAGATCTGCGAGATGCTTTAACCACTGGTTGGCTATTTCAGATGGCACGGTCTGGTCTCAATCTACATAACCACGTTAAGCCATAAACCATGTTCGCTGAAAACAAATTTCTAATCTTATTGTGCACGGTGCGATGAATCCGAGTGGGTCAAATAGCATATTGGCGTCGAAAGAAATGCCCTTTTAGAAAGAAATTTTGGGCGGCTCATGCATGTTCATCTCGAAAGTAAAATAATCGTGTGAAGTATTCCAAAATACTAGAAAATGCGATTCCCCTTTGGAAGTATCGAGCAATCAACTTGGGGCAGTTAGTGGGTCCCACTTTCATAGTTCAATTCCTCTGTCAGACATTAGGTCGCAAATGTTCTTCTGCAGCGTTAGCAGAAGATTTCTGCTAGCAGTTCTGATTCAGTTAGCAAATCGTCCACATTCGAGCAATTTGTGTGTTAGAACGATCCAATTCTGATTCAGCTGCAGACATTAAATTAATCCTGGATACGGTTGTCCAACATGCAATAGCGTTAGCGGCACTCGGGCGACCTGTCCAATTTTGGGATGACTAGCTAATATATTTAGTTGTGTCAAAACTATCAGTTGAAACGAGGAAACAGTGGGAACTATCGCTGTCAACTGGTGACCCCCCCACCCCCTAATTTTGACGAGCTTCATACGTTCTTAGAAAGAAAATATCGATCGCTCGCATGTTTACTATAACCGCACCATTTAGTGTAAGCCAACTCAAACCCACACAGAGAAACCAATAGAAAACCTCACCGCAGGTACTGTACGCCGGAAAAAAGTCAGAATTCAACAAAGACACTGCGAACAACCGCTGTTGCTTGTATTGCGAAAATCACCACCATATTTATTCAAATGACTCCAAACTACCAACAATAGCATTTCATCACGTCATATAGCTTCTTCGAAGGCTATCTTGGTAGCCACATTCATAGTAAAAGTATAAGACAAAGCTGGACGCAAAACAGCACGAGCCTTGTTTGACGGAAGGGGCGGGGTGGTAAGTAGACGTGTCAAAAGTCGGTGTGGTCGGAAGTGGGAAGGGGGAGAAGTAGGTGTGACAGATTGGGGCGTGGCAAAACGGACATATAGACGGACATACGTACATACATATATACCGACAGACAGACATACATTGCTCGGCGTGCTAACTGTTGCGAGTGTGGTGTGCCCCTCTGCCTTGATCTCTGCCCGCCTGTGTATCGTTTGTGGTACTTGATATTGTTGTTGTTGTTGTTCTGAATATACGAAGCGTTGTTGTTGGGAAAATATTTTTTATTGATCTCATTTGATTGCTTTTCGTCATTTTGCTATGTGGTTGTTGTAGATTTAGTAAATGAGTTATGGGCATTTCAAGTGCTCGATTCCTCGCAACCACACTTATTGAATGTACATATATTAATACAATTATTTCAATCTCGGAATTGGAGTTGACAATTTCGGTACTTCTGTTTACAAATATTTCTGGGAATAAAAAGTCGTAAATTAGAATCATAATGGGAATAAACGGCTGGAGAATATGGGGAGATGGGTGGTGGATGAAAATACAGCTGGCTGGTACAAAATCATATTGCAAACAAACGCAAGTGGTCATTTAGAATATGGACGAATTTGTTTGTATATTGAACTTTGAGTGGATGCAGATGGCTGGATATAGAGTCGTTGTTGTTGTTCTTTTTAATAGTCAAATAATTGATTGTGGTTGGGGTCTCTGCAGCTCGATCCGCGAGCATATAATTAGCTCCAGCGAGAAGAAAGAATAAATTGTAAAAGTGTCGTCAAAGAGTAAAGATCTAATTTTTTAATAAAAGAAAAGTGTTCTAAAAGTTGCAGTTGCAAAAAATTGTAAAAGAAAAGTTGCTCATTTTTTTCTGAAAAAGTAAAAGTGAAAAAAGTTAAATATAGTATTCAAAAAGTTAATAAAATATAAACAAATTTAATAACGATTAAAATAAACTGAACAATATTATTATTTATTATTTACAATCAAGGGACAATTCGGGAAAGTAAAGTGAAAAAGCTAAATATACTATTTAAAAAGTTAATAATATATAAACAAATTTAACAACAATTAAAAGAAACTGAACAATATTATTTATTATTTACAATCAAGTCACAATTCGGGGAAGTAAAGTGAAAAAACTAAATATACTATTTAAAAAGCAAGTAATTTGCAACAAAAATTAAAAATGAAGAGTTTCATATGCAAGAGTTCATATGTTTGTGAACAGAGTTTCACTTCAATGCGCAATCTCAAAAGACATGTGCAAGGGTCATGAAAGTGTGGTATCCCATTGCGAACATTGTGGCCAAAATTTTGCACGACTGGATGCCATGCGCAGACACATAAAATTGATCCACTCGAAATCGTCATCATCATCAACAGCAACGCCATCATCATCTGTAGCAGCACCATCATCATCAACAGCAACAACATTATTATCAACACTAACAACACCAACACCATCAACATCAAGAGCAGTATCATGGCTACCAGTCAAAGCTAACGAGAACGTTCGTTGTCCAAATTGCAATGAAGATGTTTCTCGAAGAGACTGGAACCATCACATCAAAACATTGAAGCATAAGAGGAATTGTTGGATTCCCGTAAGTGGTGGTGGTCTGAAATGCATAAGATCATCTTTCCGGAATAGAATTCAAACCCTGATATTCCAAAATGAGGATCAGGGTCTTGTCATTCCGGAAAAGTTTTTTGAGAAGGCTCAAAATATATTGATCAAAGAGCTAGTAAAAACGATAGAAAAGCATGCATCATATAAGTTCAACATGGAGCTGTATGCTGAATATTTCAAAGTGGTGGATGATGATGAAATGGTGGTGGAGATGAAATCGTTCCAAACCAAGATGATTTTGGTAGAAAAATATGAAGATCTAACTGCCATATACAATGACATGTGGCAACAGATCAGCTCCAAAATGGGTGAGTTCCAGGAAAGGGACAGTGGATGGTCCCTACTGAAAATATGTCACGTAGAGGTGAATATTAATAGATATCGACCGTTGAAGGGATAGTCATATATCGCACTACCCAAATTCCTACAGGAAAAGCACGCCTGCATCAATGTTTAAAATACTGTTTCAAATGGGCGATCATCTCAGCTCTGAGACCCACCGAGAACAATCCACATAGAACAATTAATTATAATGTGGAGAACATTGGAGCTGATCTCATAGTGCTGGATAATGGAGCTCAAGTGGATTTTAAAGGATTGGCGTTCCCCATGCCAATAAATAACATCGATCATTTTGGGAAGCAGAATCCAACGATGAGTGTCAACGTCTTCGGAATCGATGAAGCTTCGAAAAATATCGTGGGGCCTTATCACTGCACGCGACATGAGAAGGAGCAACATATAAACCTGCTGCTGCTGCAGGAAGGAGAGCGGTACCATTACGTGTGGATTAAAAATATTTCAAGGTAATTATAATTATATCACAATTTAAATTTTTTTTTGTTTTATATTAAACTTTTATATTATATATAAATTTTTTCCAACTAATTGTTTTTTTTTTCCTTTGGTACAGATTGATAAAACAGCAACAAACATCCCATCGCAGAAAACTTCATTTATGCAATAGCTGTCTACAGTACTCTCACAACGAGAGTACACTGCAACAACACAAGATTGTATGTGGGAGGACTGTTGCAGAGATGCCGGCAATAGATAAGGCGGTAATTAGTTTTAAGAATTTTGAACGTAGTTTAGACGTACCATTCGTTGTCTATGCAGATTTCGAATGCGTACTAAGTAGCGTAGATTTAGATTTAGCGAGTAATACTAGAAATATAAATAAGCATATACCCGTAGCATTTAGTTATTATATTAGTTGTAATTATAATAGTAGGTTAAATAAATTTAAAATTTATTCAGGGGAAGATGCCCCCACAAAATTTATAGAATATTTAGTTAGTGATGTAAGAAATATTTATAATAATTATTTAAGTGTAGTTAGGCCAATAAACCTTTTGTCCAATGAAGAGGTAAAACTCCAAAAAGACTCCAATTCTTGTCTTATATGCGAACAAGAATTGGGGGCTGAAAGAGTGGCAGATCATTGCCATTTAACTGGAAAGTACAGGGGGCCAGCACATAACGAATGCAATTTCAAATTTCAAATTGCAAAGTTTGTGCCTGTATTTTTCCATAATTTTTCTGGCTATGATTGCCACCTCTTCATTAAAGAACTGAATTTATTTGAGGGTGATATTAATGTTATACCCTTAAATAAGAAGTTATACGTATCACTCTCAAAACGTATCAAAGTGGACGAAAAGAAAACAATCGAAATCAGATTCTTGGATTCTTTTCGTTTCATGGCATCGAGTTTGGATGCATTAGCGCAAAATTTATCATCAAGTGATTTCCAAATAGTGCGCCAAATGTATCCAAACGATGATGAGTTTCAGCTCTTAAAACGAAAGCTTTTGGGGTATTCCCTTATGAATACCTCAATTCAATTGATCGTTTAAGAGAAACCAGTCTTCCCAGTCATGATAACTTTTGTAGACGTTTAATTAACCAAAATTGTTCCGTTGAAGACTATCAACACGCCTTAAAGGTTTGGCATGTCTTCAACTGCCAAACGCTAAAAGATTACAATGCTGTTATATTTGAAGACTGATGTATTGATCTTAGCAGATGTTTTTGAAAACTTTAGAAAGGTTTGCAAAAACATCTATAAGCTAGATCCGTGTCAATATTATACAGCTCCAGGGTTATCATGGGACGCAATGTTGAAAACAACAAAGATAAACCTGGAACTCTTCACTGATATTGACATGCACCTTTTCGTGCAAAAAAGTATTCGAGGCGGCATAGTCCAATGTAGCACTAGGCATTCCAAGGCAAATAATAAGTACATGACGGGGTACGATGCAAGTATACCTAACTTATTTGGATGCCAATAATCTGTATGACTGGGCAATGTCGCAATATTTACCTTATGGGGGATTCGAATGGATGGAAAATATTGACCAATTCAATGTTCTTGAAGTTCCATTCGATTCTCCCATCGGATACATACTCGAAGTAGATTTGGATTACCCACAGAATTTACATGATGCGCATAATGATTTACCATTTTGTGCAGAGAATAAAGCTGTGTGTAATTCAAAATCTAAGAAGTTGATTACTGACTTAACCAACAAAACTCGCTATGTAATTCATTATAGAAATCTGCAGCAATGTATAGAAATTGGTATGTTGTTGAAGAAAATATATAAAATACTGAAATTTAAGCAGTCTTGTTGGTTAAGTGAATAGTATATCGATCTAAATACCCATCATCGCAGTTTAGCAAAGAATACGTTCGAAAAGAACTTTTTCAAATTGCTAAACAATGCGGTGTATGGAAAAACGATGGAAAATGTAGATAAACGAAAAGACATCGAAATAGTAACCGACTGGGAAAGTAAGGGAAGGCGATTAGGAGCCCGAGCGCTAATAGCTAAGCCCAACTTTCACAACTGTACTCATTTTACAGAAGATATGGTTGCCATCGAGATGTCTAGGGTTCGTACGGTTTACAACAAACCTATTTATTTAGGTTTTGTTGTACTTGAGTTGTCAAAGTGGAAGATGTATGAGTTCCATTATAGTTATATGAAACCCAAATTTGACAACTTGAGGTTAAACTATATGGACACCGATTCGTTTATCTATACCATCGAAACAAATGATATCCCGTAGATAATCTGTATGGTTTCTCCCTTAGAAATGCCAAAGTCCTTGGTATGATGAAGGATGAGAATAAGGGGGAAATCATGCAAGAGTTCGTTGACCTTCGATCGAAAATGTATTCAATAAGTATAGCAAATAACATAGTCGTTAAGAAAGCAAAGGGGGTTAAGAAATCCGTAGTAAGTAATTTAAGTTTAAGTGATTATAAAGATTGTTTAGTTCATAAGAAAATTATATATGGAGACATGTACAATTTTAGATCTAAGCTCCATCAAATATATACCCACCTAGTTCATAAGATAGCATTAAGTTCTAGTGATGATAAGCGTTTTATTAGGGAAGATGGTGTAAATACATATGCGTGGGGGAATTATAGAATAGATTTAGAATTAGAGTTAAGTAGGGATGAAGATATATTTATGGATATAGAATAATATAATATTATAAGAAAATAAACAATATTTGTAAATAGATTTAAGAAAAAACATTTATTTTCAATCAAAATTAGTTAATTAAATGTATAATATATTTTAAAAATTCAAATCGATGTGTTTTATTTATGGATGTAAGATGAAGTTTCTAAGTAACATTGCATTTTCTAGTGCACAGCATTATGAGAATGGCATACCTTTTGTAGTAAGTATGTATTTCTAAGAGTTTCCAGAGAAGCACATATGCAATGATCATGTCGCAACAGATATGGCTTATAAAAATTGATTAATGTTTGCGGAGAATGTTGGAAAGATAAATATGGATTTCTTGTAACAAAGACAATCCAAGTAATAGTGGACGATATAAAATGGGGCGATATAAAATGGGAAAGCAAAGCTGATCATAAGCTTGATCGGTTGATCAGGTTGATCGGTTGATCAGGTTGATCAGGTTGATCAGGTTGATCAGGTTGATCAGGTTGATCTGGTTGATCGGTTGATCAGCTTGATCGGTTGATCAGGTTGATCGGTTGATCAGGTTGATCGGTTGATCGGTTGATCAGGTTGATCTGGTTGATCGGTTGATCTGGTTGATCGGTTGATCAGGTTGATCTGGTTGATCGATTACAGTTCAGATTCAGCCGTGTATGTGACTATGTTTTACGTGTGTAGATTTTAGAGTATGGCTCAAAGGAAATGTCCCAGCTATAACAATCTCAAATTTAAAAATGTTATCATCAAACCAACAATTGAGTTTGAAAAGCCCTTAATTACCGTTACTTGTTCATTTCTATTAAAATGATGTGTGTTAGTACTAGTAGTTATGTAAAATAGTTTTGAAATATGGTCTGCTTTGTTATAATTTGATGCTTCTAATAATAATTGAAGCAATCTAGGTGTAAGTTACCAACTATTATCGGATATTATTATTATTTTATTATGTACTGTGCCAGCGCTATTTCCGATTTGCCTTTAAAATCCAATCCTTTGTATGGTTCATATGTGGTATCCAACACATTCTGCTATTCCAATTCGGAATAGAGCATTGATTCAGTAGATTTCTGAACATCTCTTGCAGTATCGAGTTCAGAAAATTAATATTATTATTAATTATTATTTTGTATGGGTTGATGTGTTCACTTCTGCATCTTCCATTTGAGTGAAAAAGTTATCGTCATCTTCATAACTAATGAAAAGAGTTTCGTTTGAAAAATCGAATTTCTGGCCTTAGCTATATAATTTGTATTGGATTGTTTGATTATTTCTTTTTAGAAGTTTTGTGATGGGGCTAAATGTCTTTCTAGTTAATTCTCTAAATCTGCTTTTCCTAATTTTATATGCTTAATTTTTGTATTTCAATTTGTGTCTAGTTTTTTATTAGATCTTTTAATATTTTCTTATCCATTTTAGTGATAGTAATATCAGATCAGGTATATGAGCTTTTTGATCAGCTCTTGATTACTTTTCAATCAGCTTATGATCAACTCTTGAACAGCTTCGAACATCTTTGAACAGCTCTGAACACCTTTTGAACACCTTTTGAACAGCTCTCAACACCTTTCGAACACCTTTTAAACAGCTCTGAACACCTTTTGAACAGCTCTGAACACCTTTTGAACAGCTCTGAACACCTTTTGAACAGCTCTGAACACCTTTTGAACAGCTCTGAACACCTTTTGAACAGCTCTGAACACCTTTTGAACAGCTTTGAACAGCTTAGAACATCTTTTGAACAACTTTGTTACAGCTCTGAACAGCTTATGATCAGCTTTGAACAGCTTTTGAAGATCTTTTAACATTTTTTGAACAACTTTGTACCAGCTTTGAACAGCTTATGATCAGCTTTGAACAACTTTGTTACAGCTCTGAACAGCTTATGATCAGCTTTGAACAGCTTTTGTTTAGTTGAAGAGATGAGGTAAAAGGTGGTTTGATGGATGTGTTGTTAATTGTATATTGTTTTCACTGTTTAATGTAATTTGTACAATGTGTTTTGAGTGAATGTGAATATGAAGGTTTGGTTTTTTGGTGATGCGTCCGGCGATGTTCACTGATGGCAGCCAAGTGAAGTCGAACATATCCGATCGCCAAGGCTGGAGCCAAGGAGCTCGCAGTCAAGCTTTTAGCTGCCTCTCCTGAGTGCCCGAAGTCTGGCCGTGAGAGAGCACGGCTTCGGCAGATCAGGAGAGGCAGCCTGACGAGCGGTGTGTTTGGCGTAAACATCCCGCCCGCCTTGCAGGACTGCAAAGCTACCTGACCCTCAGCCTGGGGTGGATCAGGCGACTAGCCGTGAAGCGTCGAGTGGTGGGCATCGCTACAGGTGCAGCTACGTGTGCTGGTGCAGCGTTGGGTGGTGTGGGAGCACGCCAGGCAGTTTATGCGGCGTCCTGCCACGATTCGGGGAAAGCTCGCCGTTCGTGCCTTCAAATGCCCTGCAGGTCGCGGTTGTGGACTCCGAACTGGGCCGGCGATCGCCGGTGGAGACGATCGTCCAGGAGCCTCCTCTGGACGAGGCTCTGGTGAGCTCAGTTGAGCAGCGCCGTCTTCTTCTGCCGTGTAAGAGACACTCAGATGGAGCACGTCGTCTCGGTGGCGGGATGCGGATTTGGGGGCGCCGATTGTACGGCGGCTGGCAGAGCCAGCATGCGGCCTTGTCGATAACGGGCGCCTTGGCGGCGGGAGCGTTTCATCTCAGATCTGTGGAGAAAAAAGACATTAATAACCACTCGAGCCATGCACGATAGGGATACTAATTTGGAAATTGAACGCGTGAGTTGGCCGTTAGCCGTTCGGACATCGGCCACGCGGACTCGTGCGTCCTGACCCTTATACACCTTGATGATGCGGCCCAGCCGCCAGGACGTGGAAGGAAGGTTGTCTTCACGGACGACGACCAGGTCGTTGGGCTGTAGATTGAGTTGCGGAGTCTTCCACTTGGTGCGACGCGCAAGCTCGTGCAAATATTCCGTTTTCCACCGATGACAGAAATGTTGGGCAAGGGACACGTCTCCATCGGTTAAGAATGGAGAGCGGATTGTCGAGGGTTTCAGGCTCGGCCGGAGCGAGCAGAGGGCCGCCTACTAGGAAGTGGCCAGGAGTTATTGCCTCCATTATGTTGGGATCCTCAGATTGAGGATGAAGCGGGCGAGAATTGAGGCATGCTTCAATTTTGCTCAAGAGAGTTGAGAACTCTTCGAATGTAAACTTGGACGTTGGGGCGACTTTGCGCAGGTGCGTTTTCAGGCTTTTAACACCGGCCTCCCAGAGTCCTCCCATATGAGGAGCACCGGGGGGGATGAAGTGCCATTCAACATTCTGGTGCGAATGATGGGTCTCGATGAGATCGCGGGTTCGAACAAGGAATTGCTTAAATTCTTGTTTGAGCTCTTTTGATGCGCCGACGAAGTTTGTGCCGTTATCGGAATATACCTTTGCGGGGCAGCCTCGGCGCGCTGCAAAACGTGAGAAGGCCGCAAGGAAAGCGGCCGTGGTCAGATCACTGACAGCCTCTAAATGAATTGCTTTGGTCGCAAAACAGACAAAGATACACGTGTAGCCTTTCGTTATTAAACACGCACGGCCGGTGTAATTCTTTATGTCGAAAGGGCCCGCAAAGTCGACACCGGTGTTAGCAAAGGGGCGGGAGAAAGTTGTTCGTTCCTCTGGCAGTGCCGCCATAATCTGCGTTCTTTGTTGCTTCCGATGCACGATGCACGGCTTACAGCGGTGGATCGTGGTTTTGATGAGGTTTTTTACTCGCGGAATCCAGTGTTGGGTCCGGAGCAATCGGAGCATCAGCTGGTTACCACCGTGAAGCGAGATCTGATGGATAAAGAGAACAAGTAACCGAGACAACTGACAGTCGTACGGCATGATTATTGGGTGGCGTTCGTCAAATGCCAAATTCGGGCATGAAGACAGCCGCCCGCCAAGGCGCATCGTTTTGTCTTCATGAAGAAAGGGAGTGAGAGTAAACAACTTTTCGAGCTCACTGGTCGCTTGCTTTCGAGCGCGTAATATTCGTCGGGAAAATGTGTCTTTTGACAGATGATTGTGAGACGACATTTGGTGTCTCGAATCTCTGTCGCTGAGAGGCGCAAAGTAGCATATAGAGGGTTCCGATTACGGCGCGTGTTATCTAGGAACCGCTGTACATATGAGTATACGCGTAGGGCTCTCGGGAGAGAGGAAAACCTGTAAAGTGGCTCTTCGTCTGGTCGGAAGTAAGTGTGAAGAGCCTTTACAGGCTTTTCTTCCAGTGCGGTAGCAAACTCCGCAGCTGTTCGTAGTTCGGGCCAACGATCCATGTCGAGGAGGAGCCAAGGTGGACCATTCCACCAAAGGGTGTTCTCAGCTAATTCTTGGGGCGTGGCACCGCGGCTAGCTAAATCTGCTGGATTGTCGTGCGAGTCCACGTGAAACCATTGAGTGTGTGGTGCTCCTTCAATGATTTTGGCAACGCGGTTCGCCACGAAAGTGGCCCAGACACAAGGAGGCTTCTTAAGCCACGCAAGTACAATCGTGGAGTCTGTCCAACAGAAGACGTTCTCGGGACGATAGTGCAGATTGGGTACGAGAGCGTCGAGCATGTCTGCGACGAGTGTAGCTCCGCAGAGTTCGAGTCGAGGCAGCGATATCGTTTTAATGGGCGCTACTCTTGTCTTGGAGTACAGTAGCGATACATGAACTGTGTCGCCGATTTGGACGCGGGCGTAGATGACTCCGGCGTAAGCTTTCTCGGAAGCGTCCGAAAAGGCGTTGTGAGGAACATTATTTTCCTAAAATAATGCCCACACATTTTTTTTTATCACAAATTTTGGTTTTATAAAGTAACGAATTATTTTAAGTCAAATTGTTAGTTTCCTCAAATAATGAATTATGTTCTATTATTATATTTTATTTTATGTTTTTCAAAAGCCGCTCTGAAATAAAAAGGCACTTTATGTTTATAAAAGAAAAATATAATCTTAAGAAAACTTGAATGTAAACCACCCTACCTGAATACGATCAAACAGCTGCTCTAAGACCAGCTGACATATAAGAAGAGTAAGCATAGTCTGAGTGGTACGGCTGATTATAAAAGGCGCAACGCCAGCAAAAATTTAATCAGTCATCGGGAGCCGGCCACCAGAGTAAGTCTCTTGAAAAATAATTAAATTTTATTTAAACCTTTTATTTCAGAGAAGTCCAGACTGGGTGGACGCCTCGGTTTGCATCCGACTGTGGTGTCCATACCATGCGCGCTCTTGTTCTTCGGCCTCTCGGTATGTATCCGACTGAGAGTTTCAAGCTGGACACAAGAGCGTAATGGACTGGTGGATGACCATCATGGTTTAGTTCCGACGATGATGGTCATGCCGCTCTCTGCCCATAGCTTAGGTATTCCTGTCCTCCTTGTTTTCTTTTGTTTATCCATTCCTAGATTCAGCCCAGAAAAGTCCAGACTGGATGGACGCCTCGGTTTGCATCCGACTGTGGTGTCCATGCCATGCGCACGCTCTTGTTCTTCGGCCTCTCGGTATGTATCCGACTGAGAGTTTCAAGCTGGACACAAGAGCGTAATGGACTGGTGGATGACTATCATGGTTTAGTTCCGACGATGATGGTCATGCCGCTCTCTGCCCATAGCTTAGGTATTCTTCTTCACCTTGTTTTTTTTTTCATCCATTTCTAGATTTAGCCCAGAAAAGTCCAGACTGGATGGACGCCTCGGTTTGCATCCGACTGTGGTGTCCATGCCATGCGCACGCTCTTGTTCTTCGGCCTCTCGGTATGTATCCGACTGAGAGTCTCAAGCTGGACACAAGAGCGTAATGGACTGGTGGGTGGCCATCATGGTTTAGTTCCGACCATGGTGGTCATGCCACTCTCTGCCCATAGCTTAGGTTAGATTCCTGTTCTCCTTGTTTTTTTTTTCGTCCATTTCTAAATCCGCTCTCTACACAAAACCCTACTTCCCCGCTTCATCGCACTAGAAAAGCCCCGGCTCCGCCCGACCAACCTTCTAGAAGAGATCAACCTCGCGATCGTCACGGGTGTACCTCGGGCAGGTGGGACTTCGGGAGAACCCAAAACGCGGGGTATACCTATTTCCCCACCTCAGGCTCGCCAGGAGGACCCTGACGTTCGGCCCCTGGTTCCAAAGAATCAATCCCCCCTCACCCACAAGCACTGCTCGCAAAACCATGCGTCCTTCCCCTTAATAAGAGATCGTATTTTAAGAAATGTATAATCAGGAGGGCAAAGTATCATATGCTTGGATAGTATAAAGAAATGTCAAACTTCAGTGATAAATAAAGAATCTTTTCAAAAACTTATTCAAAAATTAAAACTCGTCTTTTGCACTTTATCGGTCTCCTGACACAAACAAATGTTTGTGACGGAGAAAGAACCGTGGACATCCGGCGAGTTTCACCTCGGCCGAAAAGCACTTCGTTACAGCGTGAAGATCCACTGTGCAGTCGGGGGTGAATCGAATCCACCTGGGAATTCGAATCGTGGCGATCTGGTGGTAATTTCGAAGGAAACTCAACCATGTTTGCTGCGTCAATGCGGGAAGTTGGTCATCCCATTCATTCTTGTCTAGCCAGACTTGTTGGATCAGCATTTTTGCGGCAACGATGATAGGTGCCAGCCAACCGGCTGGATCGAACAGCTTCGCGATGAGCGACAGCACTTGTCTTTTGGTGTACGTTGGCTGTATGTCGATCGTCTGTGTGTCGAAGTAGAAGTCATCGCTGGTGGCGTTCCACCGAATACCGAGCATCTTTGCGGTGCTGTTGTCCTCGAACTTTAAGAACTCAGCGTTGAGCAGATGGGGTTCCGGCAAGTCGTCCAAAATGTGTTTGTCGTTGGCTGTCCATTTCCGGAGAGAGAAGCCTGCCGTGTTCAACGCCTCTGACAGTTCATCGCGCATTTGAGTGGCCATGGCAAGGTTGTGAGAACCAGCCAACACGTCATCAACGTACATCGAATGTCGCAGGATGTGGGCCGCAAGCGGAAACTGTTGTTGTGTATCGTCTGCTAGCTGAAGAAGCGTACGGATCGCTAAGAAGGGGGCGCAATTCACGCCAAATGTTACCGTTTGTAACTCATAGTCCCTAACTTGGGAGCTATTCGAATCTCGGAATAGAATTCGTTGGTAGGGGGTATGTTTCGGGTCGACGAGGATCTGGCGGTACATTTTCTGTATGTCACCGCTAAAAACATACCGATAAAAGCGCCATCTTAACATTAGGAATGTTAAGTCTGCTTGTAGAACCGGGCCTGCGTGTAACACATCGTTCAAACTGAGCCCACTTGTGGTGGGGCAGGATGCGTTGAACACGACTCTGACCTTGGTGGACGTGCTGTCCGGTTTTATAACCGCATGATGTGGCAAATAGTAGTGCTCAGCATCGGGTTGTGGGGGCGCTACGGCCGTCATATGACCTAAATCAAGATATTCTTGAACTACATCGTCATATTGCCTTTTGAGGTCATGATTCTTGACCAACCTTCCTTCTGAGCGAAGGTATTGTTGGTGGGCGATGTGCCGTGAATATCCTAGTGAGTGTTGGTTTACGGCTTCGCTTTTGAATGGCAACGTCACTATGTAGCGGCCGTCAGGGCTCCTACGAGTTGTTTTTACGAAATTCTCTTCGCAAAACTTTTCGGAGGGGGATAAGTGACGAGTTTTGGGAAGTTCCTCCACCACCCAAAATCGTTCGAACTGTTGTTCGATGGTGACTTCATTGAAGAAGGCCACCCTTATGTTGGGGCTATCTGATTGTAGCAGGGGAACTGGTCCGGTGATTATCCAGCCGAACACAGTCTGTTGTGCTAGCAGTGAACCTAGCACATTGCGGCGAATACCGTCCAGTATGATCGCCGGGAAGAGATCGGCTCCAATGAGAACGTCAACTTGCTGACTTTTGACAAAGTTGACGTCTGCGAGCTCGATGTTACTGGGGAGGCTGCGAAGCAGCGCACTATCGAACGAGTGGGCGGGCAGTCTGCCCGTGATTTGCGACAGCACTAGCGCTGTGGCATGGATTTGAAACGAGGGGTCGCGTGGCGACTTGAGCATAAACTCACAAGATTTTGAAACCTTTGCAGAGATGGTTTCGTTGAGACCAGAAACCGTTGCTTTCACTGGCCGCATGGGGATCTTGAGCATCTTCTGAACGTGGTCAGAGATGAAGGATACTTCGGATCCTGGATCGATGAGGGCACGCGCGGCATAGCAAGTACCGTCGTGAAATATGGTGACCGTAGCGGTTCCTAACAGAACTGGCTTCGGTGCGGCAGCGAAACAAACTTGATGGTTGTCGGGCTGATTTCGCTCAGTGGACTGTATTTGTTGTTGACTTATTTGGGCGGCGTTGGCCGACGTGGAGGGTCCTGTAAAGGGGGGTGCTCGCGCGTTAAGTGGGTTTATACGGGGCTGATTGGGTTGCAATGCAGCGTTTCTACTTGGCTTAGTGGACGGATGCGACGCTGAATTCGTCAAGGGTCGGTTCTGCACTTGATCGCGATGCAGCAACGTATGGTGTCGCGCCTGACATGTCGCGCAGTTGTATTGACTGGGGCATCTCTGTATTTGATGCGCTTGCGCGAGACAATTCAAGCAAAGACGCCACTTTTTCACTACCTCTAGACGTTTACCGGAAGTCATTTCCAAAAATTGCGGACAGACTCGAATGGTGTGGTGCTCTGAGCACAATTGCTCTGAGCGCCTTTGATATCGTTCACCGATTCCAGCGTTTCAAACCGATGTGTCAAAAATGCGTCGAGATCGGACCACTTTGGAATTTCACGTTTATTCGGTATGGATTGTTCCCAAAGCGCCAGGGTGGCTTCCGGAAGACGAGTAGAGCACAGAAATACTGTAATCGCGTCCCAGTGTGACGTGTCGACGCCTTGGAGAGCCAACGCGGCGAGAATATTGTTGATTTCCCGCTGTAGATTTTTGATTTCGTGACCGGTTTCCCTCGTAATCGTCGCGAGACCAAAGAGATTTTTAAGGAGCGTGTTAACGAGAACGCGTTTATTTTCATAGCGTTCAGATAAATTTCGCCACGCTTGCTCGAATCCTTCATTTGTCAAAGGAGATTTCTGTACGATTTCTTTGGCTTCTCCTTTGGTTTTTTGGTTCAAGTGGAAAAGTTTTTCCACTGGGGCAATACGCGTATTCTCAATATACAGGGCGGTGAACATGTCGCGAAAGGAGGGCCATGACAAATAGTCGCCTTTGAAAACGTCGGTATCGCATGGCGGCAAGCTGATGTTGAACCGAGTGGGCGGCAGCTCTGCCGTATCCGTAGAGCGCCGCGGCGCGGTGGTTTTTATCATCGAGTTGACTTGAATTTTGATCAGTCCAACGCATCGCTTGTAGTTGTCGTACGCTTTGAAATATTTTTCCTTAACGCTTTTTATATGTGGTGCCATCGTCACATCCTTCAGCATTTGTTCGAGAAGGCCGCTATACGCGGACTTGATTAGGGACCACTGCGAGTTGAGCTCCGAAATGTCCAACTCCAGGGTATCCAACGTTTGCGAATCCGTTGAACTGCTCAGAATGTGCATGCCGAATTCCACTAAATCGTCCGCGAGACGTAGAAAAGAGACAACACTCTCCATTGTATGTGCGTTAAGGTTACTACTAATTTAGCAAGTGAATAAACGATATGTAATCGATTTTCGGGGGTGCAACAGAATAACGGGGCTAAAATAGCTTAGACAGATGGGCTAACAAGGAAATGAAACACCTTAATATTTTTATTCCAAACAAGAATTTTTTATTATAATTTTATGCCAAGGAATTATATTTTTCGCCCACGGTGCATGCGCGGTCGACGTCTTTGTCACGTTAAACGAAGCCGCAGCGGTGGTTTGCTCAAAGTGTATTCTAAGCAAACAGGTTTCAAGTGCACGGTTGACGACTTTTTTCGCTGAGTAGGTGAGTAAATATGTCGCCTGTTCTGCTGCAAGCACGGTACAGTGTGCACTATTATGCGTTTCGAAGTTAACGTCGATAGTACAAGTACATATGTTATAACAAAAAACGCGCCGCTTGTAGCGTATCACGCGGAGAGAGCGATCAATGTTGAACGAAAGAACGTGTTTTATGCTTGGCTGCAAGCTGAGAGCGTGTCTATGTGAGAGCACGTAAACCAAACAAACCAGCAAAAGGTGGTGGTTTTTTGGTTTCTAAGTGAACCGCGCAGAAGAGCGAAAGCTGCGAGCGTGTCTATGTGAGAGCACGTCAACCAAATTAACCAGCAAAAGGTGGTGGTTTTTTGGTTTCTAAGTAAAAGAGCGCAAACCCAAGCGAGAGCGAGCTGCAGTTATGTATTCGTCGAAGAATAAATAATTGCAACACGTGCCGGTCAATACAAGTATATGACCGGGTTCAAGGGCACTTTTATGTAATATATATAAGTGAACCAATTCTAAATTTTGGAGCACCGTTACACCGAAATTAATACTGCCGTTAATTGCAAGGTGTACACGGGAGTATATAAGTGTATATATACTTGCTTAATATCAATATTTAATCAAATATATTTAAAACTTGAACTTTGTTAAATTAAACGAAAGTAAGCAACTTACCTTTTTTCTTTAAAAAGGGCGACGATGTCGTGGAGTTGACGCTGGAGCCTGATCCGGCTCGTACTGGACCAATGTTTATTTCACAAAGCTAGGTTGTTCAATGTTTATTTCACAGCTAACTTGCTGAATGTTTTATTGACTTGGTTTATACACTTGGTTCACAAAAATCAATTAGTTGGTCGGGTTCGCTGATTGCGCGCTGCTCGCTCCACGTTCGATGATCAAGTGGTCTGGCTGCACTCCGACCACCAAGGCTGGAGCCGAAGAGCTCACAGTCAAGCTTTAAGCTTGCCTCTCCTGAGCGGCCGAAGTCCGCGCTCCGAGAGGACACGGCTTTGGACGATCAGGAGAGGCAGCCTGGCGAGCGGTGTGCTTTGGCGTAAACAGTATGTGCAAAATCACGAGTGGCACCGGTCAAAATTGTGACTCTTCCACGGTTAGAACTATGTGCCGCAGTTCTTCTGACTGAATTAATGTCGAAGGTTATAGGTAGGTAGGTAGGTAGGAGGTGGCGCCCAACAACGAACTCGATGTCGGGCAACAATTAAGGCTGAGGAGCCTCGTTTTGAAACCACCTAAGAGAAACGTGAGGCCTAAAAAGGTGGAATGGGAGTAGATGTTCGCTAAAATGGAAGTGTTGTTGGTTTTAAACCCAGCCCGTCAGGTTAAGGAACCTGAGCAGTTGCCTGGGATGGAATTTGGCGATTTCCTCAAGTCCATTGAAGGTGATCTTGCCCCAGGTCGTAAATCTTGCCCGCATGAGTGCCGGGCATTCGCATAGCAGGTGGGAAACCTGCTCTTTCTGGGAGGTGTCTCCACAGCTGCGGCAGGAAGCGTTGTAGGGCAGGCCCAGACGTTCAGCGTGCTCACCAATCGCCCAGTGTCCGGTGATCACACCGACGAGCCTGACTATATCCGATCGGCTCCTGTTGATTAGTCATTTCGTCTTGGCCTTGTCATATGTAGGTCAGGACGTCCTGGAAGTGCGGCATGATGGAAGATCTCTCCATCTGACGTTGGCTTTATCGCAGAAAACGCGGTATAATTCTCCTTTTAGAGTGTTGAGTGGTTTGTTCATGGGGATTGCGTTGTCCGGTGACATGGCGGCTCCTCGCCTGGCGAGATCATCCGCCCTCTCGTTACCGTGGATGCCTCTGTGTCCTGGGACCCAGAGTAGCTTCACCTCCTCGTGACGGCAGAGGTTATTGAGGTCCGTGCGGCACTCTTGTACCACCTTTGAAAACGTGGTTGAGGCCAGCAGGGAGAGAATAGCTGCCTGGCTGTCGGTGGCTATACTCAGCCTCCCGCCCGTGGTTCGGACTTCTGCCAGTCTCTTACAGGCCTCCCTTATGCCTGATATTTCTGCTTGGAATACACTGGCATAGTCTGGGAGTTTCAGGGATATTTCCATAGTTGGTCTTTGCGAGTAGACGCCTCCGACATTCATTTTGGATCCATCGGTGTATACGTTGGCGTCACAGTCTTCGGTAAGGAGTTCCGCCCGCCTTTTCCATGCGGATCTAGCAGGAATTTCGGCCTCGAAGCGCCTTTCGAAGTCGGTAGTTTTCACGAGGTAGTCAGTGCTACCGTTTTTCGGCGAGCTGAGAGTCAGGTCTAGACCACTCCCATGACCATAATGTCCGGGACTCCAGTTGCCCGATTCTCTTAGTCGCAGGGCAGCGATGGTTGATGCGAGTTTTATATATAAGTCTATAGGGAGGATATTCAGAATGGCATTTAGGGCTTCTGTTGGACAAGTTCTCAGAGCTCCTGTGACCCCCACGCACGCCGTGCGCTGTACCCTTCCCAGACGTATAGAGTGAGACTTCTTGCTTGAAGCCGTACATCAGACCAGCGCTCCATATGCCAGGATTGGCCTGATGATAGCAGTGTACAACCATAGTGTAAGTTTGGGCTTCAGTCCCCATTTATTTCCGAAAGTTCTGCAGGAGTAATAGGCAATATTCGCTCTGTTCTATGTTTTCGCTCCAATTCAGTTTGGAGTCGAGAATTATGCCTAAATATTTCGCTTGTCTCGAAAGTTGAAGCTCCCGTCCGTGGAGCTTCGGTGGCTTAAATGGCTGCGGTTTATACTTGTTTGTGAATAACACTAGCTCTGTTATGGAAGGATTCACTCCTAGCCCTGTCGGAGTGGCCCATACAACAATTGTGCGGAGGGCTCTTTCCGTCACGGAGCTTAGCGTTGATGTGCAGAAGTCGACCAGTATGACAAGGTCGTCGGCGTAGGCAACGGCTTTGATTCCCGCTGTTCGAGCAGCGGGTTCATCACCAGAATCCATAATAGCGGTGAGATAACCCCCCCCCCCTCCCTTGGGGCGTTCCTCTGCTAACACACTTGACGATACTACTGTCCGCCAGTGTGGCTTGTATTTCTCTCGTGCGCAGTATTACAAGAATCCATCTTATGAGAATGTTTTCGGCTCCTAGATCTATAAGGGCTTCCTGGATGGCAGAGGATTTCACGTTGTTGAAGGCGCCTTCTATGTCTAGGAAGGTTCCCAACGTGTATTGTTTGTAGTAGAGTGAGCGCTCTATACAGGTCACCACCTTGTGTAAGGCAGAGTCCGTAGATCTTCCCTTCATGTACGCATGCTGGGAATGGGATAGCTTATTGCATAGTTTTGTCCTCAGGTTATCGTCCAGAATACGTTCTAGTGTTTTCAGTAGGAAGGAATTAAGGGAAATCGGCCTAAAGTCCTTTGCTGACTCGTGTCCGCGTTTTCCCACTTTTGGTATAAAAACAACCTTAACCTTCCTCCACGTATCTGGTATATGGCCCAGTTCTACACTGGATCTGAAGAGCCTGGTTAGGTAGGGGATTACTAAGACCTCCGTTTTTTGCAGCATCACGGGCCAGATGCCGTCAAGGGGACTTGAATGGGTCAGCCGAATGTACAACCCATTTTACCCTGTCCGCCGAGATGATGTCCTCTATCATCCTAGTGTCGGGTTGGCTGACGCACTCACGCAACAGTGATCAGAAAATGATGTTTTGCTCGACACCCTCCAGTTCATGACCTCGCAGGATGGGTTTCTGCTAGATAGGGTTACATCGATAACCTCCTTCCAACCCGGGAAATTTGTGGAGCTCGGAAAGATGAAAGTCGGCTTATTGCCTCTGTTGCATATCTCGAGGTTGTTACGCATAATAAAATCAAAAAGTGACTCTCTCATTTGTTGTGCTACTTCTCCAGATGTGATGCCTGGCGTTTGCGTCGCAGCCCAGCAGTATTTTCCAGCCGCGCCTTGCCGATGTAGCAATCAAGGTTGACATCTCAGTCGGTGGGGGGCGCTGTAATCGTGCGCCATGTAAGCTGAGGAGATAATAAGTGGATGATTAGTTTTGTTCTCAAGAGCGACAACGGTCAGATCATTGGAACAAAGTTCTGGGCATAGTTATGCATTTATGCTATTCTTAATAAGAATGCATGTACGGAGCTTACCTGGAAGTTTATGGTAGAACAGAGTGAAGTCTTGGTCCCGAAGTCCAACTACTTCGGATCCTCGCACCCATGGCTTTTGAATGATGGTGCAAGAGTTATAATTGAATATAACCTAAGAAATTGGCAAACGGAGCAGATGATTTCATTCATAATGAAATAATTTCAAAATTTCGTAATACAAAATTCGATTATTTTACAGGGTATAAATCTATATCCCATACAGCGCACAGCATCTGCATGACATCGCACTCTCAATGACATCAAGTGAGGACTTTACCGAAGTAGGTTTAATTTCAATTTACGGTCCTAATTTTAATATTTACACTTAGTTTAGTATTGAAGCTTTTTTGAAGAAGTTCCCCAGTGAAAGAAATACGTTGAAATTTTATTATGAAAAGAAATATTTAAATCCAAAATGCCGCAAACTCTTAGTGAACACAATTACGGAGCTTCTTCTTGGACAAAAGAAAACACCTGTCCCAAAAACCTTTCAAAATATTGCCGAGGCTATTTCAGAGTTCTTTAAAAGTAAAACTACGGTAAATTCTACATATATAAATAAATTTAATGATCGATTATTATTTATGTACCGAGATGACTTATTACATTAAAAAAAGGAAGAAAACCTGGAGGTCACTTATATTCCAAATACCACAATTGTGAGTTCAACCTGAGAAAGGAAGGACTTTTAAAAACTAACATGATGAAGAAGAGTTTAAGTGAATGGAAACTATAGAAACTATAGGTAAAGTTTACAATATTTTAGTATGTAATATATTTAAATATATAAATAAATAATTGCATCGGGTAAAGATTTTTATATTCTTTAATATTGGCTTAGTTCGCTGTAAGTCGGTAATTTACATGGGCATTGGATATGCGGACTAATGAGTTCAGTGCGCTTGGCATAGTTCCAATAAGCCACTTATGGACTCGCCGCTTAGGATTTCAATGAGCTAAGATTACAAATGTAATTGGTAAATATACGGTAGCCTCCAACTAGCCATAAAAGAATTAGCTCTATCTCGTATTATTGTCTTTACGTTAATTATTTACTTATACTCATATATACTTATATGATACTTAATTTTATAATAACAATGTTGAATGTATACATACTATGCGCTTTTCAGATGAAGAGGAATCAGTTATTAAAAATTGGTTAAAATATAATACAGAACCAATCGATGATATATTTACTAAATGGAAGAAAACATTTCAAATCAGAAAAAACTTGTTAAGAGGCAATATCAGATTACAGCAGTCTTTTGGATACATATTAGTTCTGGTAAAACTTTTTATTTACACAAAACGTTTGTGCTAAATTCTTATTCCTCATTGTAGATTAACATCGATTTTAGAGAAATGTTTCCAGGAAAGGACTTCCTTTTTGACAAGTGGGATATTTTTCGTAATAAAGTTTTGAAACTTTCGGACGACCAAATTAGAGACACATGCGCATTGCAACTTTTAAGAAGCAACCAGGAGCACCATTATTCCCAAGGTATATTAAATACATATTGGTTTTAATTATACATATAATTTTTTATTTTTTAATAGAAATCCGAAACATTGTTGCGTTGGATCTGGTACACACATTATTGAAACCTGTTTTCAGGAAAACTAATTTCGCTGGGATAAAAAAAAAATCGTAAAGTCAACAATAGCAGACTCAAAAAAAAACTTTATTTTATATGATGAGAATATGTGCGATATGCAAACGAAGTTAAAATGTTTAACTGATATGATATGAAATGATGAAATGTTTGTTATGAACAAAAAAAAAACCCTGCAACCTCTAATTTGTGCAGTTGGTAAGGACATTTTTCAGACAATTCTAAATTCAAGCAATTCTAAATATATATTGCGCTAATGTTTATTACAAACTAAACATTGTTAAATGTGTGTGTCAAGTTTTAAATCTGTCATTTGCTCCCGAATGCGAATTAATTTGGCTTCTTTTTCAAGAACTCTTGTTCGGTATACAAAATCTAAAATCTCTAAAATCTTCTGAAAAGTGCTCCTCACTAGCTACGATCTTAAACGATATACAAACTTAATTTTGTTTTACCCAAGTTTTCATATGTATATAAAGAATTCATACTAAAGAACTATGTCGATTAATTGCTTTGTTTGTCAACGCCATTTCACAGAATGTGAAAAGTCATTTTCCCATTTAATGTTCACAACAGATCTCCATTAAATGTTCACAACAGATCTCCACACAATATATGTAATTTTTGAAAGTGGAATAAGTCCATTTTTTCATGTATCGAGATATTTAAAGGTTTGCGTTTGAATCAATTTAAAAATATTGGCAACCGTTAATCAATCCGAGTGATGTTTTTAACACTACACACCTATTAAATTTTATTATGAAATAATAATTATTGAAAATATTTCAAAAATTAGGGGATTTTTTAAGCTCCAAATGGACTTATACCACTTTCAAAAATAACTTTTTTGCGATAAGATCTGTGTTGTTATATTTGAAAGTGGAATAAGTCCATTTTTTCATGTATTAGAATATTTAAGGGTTTTCATTTGAATAAATTTAAAAATATTGTCAAAAGCTAATCAATTTGAATGATTTTTTTAACACTTTTTAATTTTGTTATGGTGTAATAATAATTAAAATTATCTAATAAATAAACGATATTTTTATCTCCGAATGGACTTGTACCACATTCAAAAATAATCAATTGAATATATGATTATAAATATGGATAGAATGTGTCTATATCTTACTAAAATTACCCTTAACTCATTTTTTTTTAAAAATGGACTTATTACACTTTCAAAAATAACAGCTCATATATGAATGTTGCTTTTCATTATGTAACCAAACATTTACAGGCTTCAAATCCTTCTGCAAGCATATGAGAAATGAAAATAAGTATTATTGTAATGTGCAAAATTCGCAATTGAATTTATTACAGACTACTGAGCTCATTAATTTGAATAAGGCGAATATGAATAATACCGTTCCTAAATCTTCACCAATTTTAAATGTTAATTTCGACTTCTTAGAGTTAAGTTCCTTAAAATTTTGTTTAAAGACTTATGCGAAAAAACACACTTCAAGAAAAGAATCAATTATTTTACAAAAAAATATTAAGACTTATATTACTCATCCCATTAAAAATGAAATGAAACATATATTGCATAATTTAACGAATTCTGAAAAGTAATCAAAATAATCTTGAAAAACTTATGCATTTTTGCGATGACCCATTTGGTAATTTTAATACAGAATATAAATTTATTAAAAAATTTAAAGAAATAAATTTATACGAAAGACAAAAATTGATCAAAATAGACAATACTGTTAGTAACATACTTCTACGCCACGTTAACACATTTGATTCGGTTTCATTTAATGGCGTTTTGTTTCCAATTAAATTTCACGTTAAGAAATTTTTTGAAATTCCTAATATGTACGAAGAGTTTGTGCAAAATATTTCAAATTTATCTGAATTTAATACAATCACACATTTTTGTAATAGTAAAATTTGGCGACAAAAAGCAGATAAGTTCGACAATAAATTGGTCGTACCTTATTTTATGTACTTCGACGATTTCGAGATAAATAATCCTCTAGGATCACATTCTTCTGGTCTTTTATCAGTATACTTATCATTTCCAAGAGCTCCAGATTATATGAAATACACGCTCGAAAATATATTTATAGCAGCCTTATTCAAAAGCACTGATGTAAAAAATTTCGGTAATAATAGATGCTTTTTTAAATTAGTTGAAATTATTAATGAACTATTTGAAAGTGGATTCGAAGTGAACACTAATACTGGTGAAAAGGAAATAAATTTTTGCTTAGGTTTAATTGTTGGAGACAATTTAGTACTGAATAATATTCTAGGGTTCTCGCGTTCCTTCTCTGAAAATTATTTTTGCAGAATTAGTAAAACGAAAAAGCAAGAAACTAAATATATTTTGGATGAGAAAGTACATAAAATAAGGAATAAGTCGAATTATGTAATAGACTTAAGTTTAAATGATTGCGAAAATACTGGCATAAGAGAAAACTCTATTTTTAACACTGTAAGTCAATATCATGTTACCGAAAACTTTTATGCCGACATACTCCATGATGTCTTCGAAGGAATTTTAAAATACGATTTATGTAACATTATTCAAATGTTTATAGGGAATAAAACATTTGATTTAGATCTCTTAAATATTCGAAAACAAAATTTCGATTACGGAGAGACTGAAAATGGAAACAGATCACCACCAATACAACTTAATCATTTAAAATCATTTAACCTAAAAATGAGTGCAAGAGAAATGCTAACATTTGCACACTTTTTCCCTTTAATGATTGGAGATGTTATTCAAGATAATGATAAATTATGGCAATTCGTTATAAACTTGATAAAACTATTAGATCTGTTATTATTGTCAGAATATACAAATCTACACCTTTTTCATATGTACTTCAGAAAATTCCATTTATACTTCAGAATCGCCATTTGCACTTCAGAAAATTCCATTTGTACTTCAGAATTTCCATTTGCAGTTCAGAAAATTCCATTTATACTTCAGAACTTCCATTTGCACTTCAGAAAATTCCGTTTATACTTCAGAATTTCCATTTGCACTTCAGAAAATTCCATTTATACTTTAGAAAATTCCATTTTCACTTCAGATAATTTAATTTGTACTTCAGAAAATTCCATTTACACTTCAGAAAATGTAATTTGTACTTCAGAAAATTTCATTTGCACTTCAGAAAATTCCATTTGCACTTCAGAAAATTTTTAATACGTAGAAAGTATTTTAAGAAATAATTTGTAAGTTTACAGATCTGAGCCAAATAATAAGATATCTCAGTTAATCCGAAAGTAACTACACCTTCATTATTTATTTATTATGTAGTATATACATATATTAAGATTAGTATATGTAAAGGTAAATAATAATTATAAATCCAAGGAAATATCTTCAAGTTCCAACATTCATATCTTCCAAGCCGAGTACACTCGTATTGAAGGTAAGTGCATGCTGCACCGCCCTTCCACAATCACCCTGTGTTACCGTCTCCTTAGCTCTATCTATAGCATCCTCCAAATATTGAAGTCTTTGCTCAACTACGCCTGGACCACTGTACAGAGGAAGACCAATAATGGATTTAACATTTGTCTTAATTTTTGACCATATATTTTCGATTGGATTGAGCATAGGCGAATACGGGCCCAAGCGAAGAAGGGTGGCATTTTCCTCATTCCCAAAAGAATTTATCGCATCTTCTAAAGTTGAATGGCATGGTGCATTGTCGCATACAACAATAAGATGAGCCAGACTGTTACCTGCATCTATCCAGATTTGTAACACTGAATGGAGCCACTCATTCGCATCTACAGCTTTGAATGAGCCCCTACGACATGTTATGAACAGTACCCCGGAAGCAGAAATAGCTCCAATCAGATGTACGTTTCTACCTCTTGATGGAGGAAGGATCTGTATGGCTCTTGTACCAGCCCCTGAGCGGCCACGGGAGCGTCGACAATATAGATTGAAATTCGTCTCGCCGATATATAAAATCTGCTTTCCTGACTGAATATGTACATTCAAACTTCTTACATATTCTGCACGTTTTATTTTATTTTCATCAGTATTCATATTGGCAACCGCATGGTGTACACTCTTCATCGTAAATACTCTGCTATTTAAATAATTTGAGATAGTTGTCAGACATACTTGTTTCTGGAACTGCTGCTGAATCCTAGCGTAAATCTGATTTAAAGTAATTGTTGAGTTTTCTTAAACCCATTTAACTATAACGTCGATTTGGTCTTCTTCTAACGTTCTCTGCTTATGTCCACGTCTTGAAAGTGTATTAGTAATCCCTGAGTTTATCCAGGATAATGCGGTCTTATAGGTTACTCCTATTCCTTGTGCTAAGGTTACCCAGTCATCCCCTCGATTTGCAGCCTCAATCAATCTGCTTCGATCAACGGGCGAGTATTTTTTATACTTGGCACGTTCAACAACTGCAGTATCTGTTTGAAAAGGGAAATACGGGTTATGTTTAAAATTCTGTAAAGGCCAAATGGATAAGGATGTGCTTACCATCAATCGAACCTCTGCATATGGGACACAGTCCAGCAACAACCACCGAATTAGAGCACTTTTCATGAAGCAAATTCCGGCAGGGTAGAATACGTAGCACCACGCCTCTCTTCATGTTAACACGGCAAATGACACAATTATCTTGGACTTGCATTTTAAAAATACTTAAGTTTTCTTTCCTTCGCTTTTTTCCTTCGCTATGGAACTATAGATGGCGCTGATGAGATTTTTTTCTTTTTAATTGATTGTGTGCGTTACCCAGTTTATCTTATTTGACTAATAAAGAAGATTCTGACAAACCTGTGAAGACCATGATTACATCGCTGTCGTTACCATTTTGAATTCAAACATTTTATTTACTCGAGCAAAATTGTATTTAATACCACGTTTACACCGACGCTAAATGACTCATTACGCCCAAAAGCCAGAAATGAGAAGCCAAATGATCCCATTTCCCATACAAATTGCCAAATCACTCATTATCGAAATCATCTGATTTTGGCGAAATGAGATCCAAACGAGTTGTAAAATAATATTTCGAATCAGCCTTTCGTAGGGAAAAATAAAATCCCAAAACAAAGCAAGGAAAGTGGAAGGGAAATAATGTCAATTAGCTGTCAAAAAACAATTGTAAAAAAAATCAAGCAAACAAAAAACATAAATTTGGTCTGATCAATGTCAAACGAAATGCAAACAAGGCGGTGTAAAAACTTTTCAAATGAGTGATTACAAATGCGCATTTGGGGTCGGTGTAAACATAGCATAATTCTTAACACTCAAACAGTGGATATTTCATGACACAACCTTTTTTCTGTGTGATTTTGTGGGGACATCTGCATGTGAATTTCCTTGCCGTTCCATTTCAAATCAGGATTAGATTAGGAAAAAGGAACGCAGCTATTAACTGTTCATGAGTACATACTTTTCCACATTTATAGTAAATATTTCCTTGAGTTAATGGAACCATTAAACTTGGTTTAAAAAATAAATGACTACATTTTACTACGGGTTGGCGACAGATCTAGTAAACAACGTTGTTACTTTTAAAAAAACTTTCCCTAAGGTTGAGTTCATATATCTCCCGGATTTAAAGAAATTTTTCGTTCAACATTAGGAATAAAACCCTTACTTTTGAGGGGAGGGTATACTTATCTGAAGTCTAACACCTTCTAACTTTCAGTAAATTTTTCCTCCTTGAAATAAGTTAATTTTAACTTAGCCATAGTAAACATTTTTCTGAGTGTAGTGAGAACGCTTATGCACCCGCATCCTATCTTCGCTGCAAAATCAAAGGTAGCACCACTACGCCCACTTTCATTACCTCGCCTGGAACTACAGGCGGCAATAATCGGATCGAGATTAGCGCACGTTGTTCCCAAAAATCATGAATTAGTAGTTGAAAAGTGCATATTATGGATGGACTCCAAAACGGTTTTGAATAGACATATCGAATAGGAGATGCCACTGAAATGGCAATTTCAACACGAAAGCGACCCAATGCATATCGCAAATTATGTTAAGGACACCTGTAATTCTAAAGAGGTAAGGGTGCTTACTGGCCGGTGCAGTCAACCAATCTAAATCCGATTGGAAACCTATTTTCAATACTAAAACGATGCGTAGGTACTAGGCGCTTAAAAACTCAAAAAGGATTTGGGGACTGTAGTAAAGGAAGAAAGGGGAAACATCTCAAACAGCAGCATTACAAAGCCAATTGTGTTAACACTTCGAATTTGTTTAGCTGTATAAAAAATAATGCCTATTATACTAAATATTAGATAAACTTGCTTAGGTTTTGCACATGATATTTTTGGTTATTTTTGGTTTTCTTTTCATATTTACCGTTATTGGAGAGAAAATTTGTTGTTGTTTTGGATATATAATAAATACAAATTAAGAAGTAAATAAATGTAATTTTCTTTGTTATAACTTATATGTAAATAATGTTATGGAATTTTTTCACTGTCACAGGAAATGTTGCTTATGTTATGCAAAATACTGTATTTATTACCACGGAAATTTTGAACACAATAACAAAATTACTAAGGTAGTTATTTTGTTTTGAAAACAGGTAACGACCACTCCTATTATTTATACAGTGACGTAGTTAGGACACATGGAGGCCGGGAGGTTAATCAACTTACAGCCCCAAAAATTCCTAGAATTCAATAAGTCAATACTTGATTTCCAAAACTGCCGCGCCCGACATTGTGCCGCCCAGGTCGGCCCACCACCCTCTCCCCACCCTATCTACGCCACTGTATTTATACCCGTCTGTGATTATAACTGTGGTACCTACATAAATGCGTCGTGCGTTGCGTTTCTGTCAAAATGAAATTGGAACACGCACTCTTATGGAAGTGGCTGAAATAAGAAACGCACTGATGGAGACCACTTCGAATTTCCAATTTTGGCATGCGCTACGAAGTGAAGGTGGTGACAGATGTAAAAAAAAAAATGACGAGATGTCAAAGCTACTGACGAGATTTCGTCAAACTCTCTCAATATATACATATTATGTCAGTCAAAAATTGAGTAGCCGAATGGCGGCTGCTCTTGGGCACCAGTGTAGCATGCATAAAAAATGTAGAAAACGAAATAACGTTTTAGTTTGACCCAGAGCTCAAATAATATCAATTTTATAACCAAATAATGATCGAATAATAATAAAAAAATGAAGACTCTAAAATTCGGTATACACACTTATGCACTTTTGCTGTAAGATGTAAGATGCAGACATTTTCCAACTGTCAAAATTACACGGGCTCTTATGGAGATCGAGAAAAAAGATTGCTTTCTATTGTGCTTCCCTAATTTGCTGCCACAATTTGCATTCTGCATCCGCTAAAATTCTAATTTTGACAGATGCAAAAGCGTTCTTGTTCTTCTTCGTTGTTTGGTTTGTTTTATTATTATTATTATATGAAGACGGGCGAGCTAACACAGCCCTGATACTGCGGCACATTTGGACTCTATTGTTAGAGTGGTTGTTCCACCCTAGTTTTTCTTATGAATGTCATAAGTTTTGAATGGCTTAGCTTAGCCAGCTCTGAGTGCTCCACTATCTCTTTCCCGAAGACTAACCTTCTAGTACGGCCGGGCACTCAGAGATTAAGTGTAGGGACGATTCAATAGACTCCATGCAGAATCTGCATTGAGTCTCACTTGACAACATCATCTTATTCAGATGATGTCTCAAGTTGCAGTGTCCCGTGATGAATCCTACCAGGGTCTTTATACACTTCTTGTCCATATTCAAGAGGGATTTAGAGCCTGGCAGGGAGTATTGTGATAGGAACAGTTTAGTGCATCTCTGTCCTATGGTTTGGGCCCAGTAGTTGTTTGCCTCCGCTAGTGCCCATTTTTGCATTGCTTGTTTAAACAGGGATTTGCTTATTCCAAATGACGGCTCTGGTCCAACAAAGACCTCAGCCGACCCAGACTTGGCCAGTCTGTCAGCCTCTTCATTTCCGTCAAAACCCCTGTGCGCCGGTATCCAATGTAAGGTCACCCGGTTCCTCTTAGCTAGTTCGGAAAGGATGGTCACCGTTTCCAGTACCAGCTTTGATGTGATCACATAAGAGTCCAGAGCTTTTAGTGCAGCCTGGCTATCTGTGTAGATTACTATTTTTTTCTTTCGTGTGTGTTTGCGGGTTAAGAGCCGAACACACTCGTTAATAGCCAGGATTTCAGCTTGAAAGACAGACGTTAGCCCTCCTGTGCCCTCGTCTGTCTTGGAGCCATCAGTGTAGCATACATAGTCGTACGATGCTACCTGGTGACTGTCTGTTTCCCAGGTCGATCTGGCTGGTATTACAGTTTTTACATTTTTCTGGAAGCGATATACTGGTAGAGTTTCATCTAAGGGCATTCCAAACTCTTCAGTCTGCTCCAGAGTTTTGAGGATTGATAAGTGGCCTTTGAGATGCCTTGGCCCAATTAACAATCCATGGTGGTACAGGCGATGCATGCTCAGCCTTGCAGCCATCTGTACGTGTATGTGTAGTGGGACCAGGCCTAGTATGACTTTTAGGCTGGCCGTTGGTGTGGATCGAATGCACCCCGTCATGCAGACGGCTACTAGTCTTTGCACTCTTTCCAACCTTCGTATTGTGGACAGTTCCTTCGTTTTCGTCCACCATACTAATGCTGCATACGTCACCACCGGTCTCACTATCAAGTGGTAAAGTGTTAGAATTGATTTGGGTTTAATCCCCCAATTCATTCCGCATATCCTCCTACAAATCCACAAGGCCTGGGTAGCCTTGTTTATTATGCGATCCATATGTGGGTTCCATGACAGTTTACTGTCAAGGATCACACCTAGGTACTTCGCACTCTTGGAGAAAGATATTGTTTCTCCATATAGATGAGTTTCTTTTAGACCGACCAACTTCCGTCTATAGGTGAAAGGCACAATAACTGTCTTTTTCGGATTAACAGAGAGTTGAGCTTTATTACACCATCTCTGTACTTCAATTAGTGCCCTCTGAAGGATCTCCGACACGGTTTCCTCGAACCTCCCTCTGACGATGACTGCTATGTCGTCTGCATACCCAATGGCGTGGATTCCCAACGACTTTAACGTTTTAAGGAGGTCATCCACAACCATTGACCATAACAGGGGGGAGAGCACTCCACCTTGTGGGCAACCCACCGTGGTCGTCGCTGATAGGGTCACATCGTCGATTTCCGACTTTATGATTCTGCCGCGGAGCATGTTTTCTATCCATCTCACAACCGTGGGTGGCACCCTAAAGTTAGACAGAGCGGTGCCAATGGATTCATAGGTCGTGTTATTGAAGGCTCCTTCTATATCCAGGAAAGCGATCACACAGATTTCCTTGGATGATATTGCTCCTCCAATTTTCGTCACCACTTCATTTAGCGCCGTCTCCGTAGATTTCCCTTTGGCATAAGCGTGTTGCTCATTAGATAGGGGCTTAAATCGTAGTATATCAATTCTGATAAACTTATCGACTAATTTCTCTAGTCCTTTTAGAACAAAGGACATTAGGCTTATTGGGCGGAAGGATTTCGGGTTGTGCCCGTCATTCCTGACTGGTTTGGGTAAGTACCTAACTAATACTGTTCTCCAAGCTGATGGGATGTGACCATAAGCGAAACTACAGCTATAGATGTTGTGTAATATTGGTGCCAAAGGTTCGGCTCCATATTGTAGCAGTGCTGGGAAGATGGCATCTTCCCCTGGCGATTTAAACGGCTTGAAGGAAGCGATGACCCACCTCACTGCGTGTCTGCTGCAGATTCGATTCCCTACTCTCCAATGCTCTCTGGATGGTTGACTAACCCGCCCTCCAGTAGAGTGATTGGGCTGTTTCAGGATAACTGAATTCGGAAAATGCGTGCTGAGCAGAGTTTCCAGGCTCTCTCTCTTGTCGAGAGTAAAGCCGCCACCATTTTTGGACAGTGTGCCAATCGGGGTGGTTTTATCATTAGCCAGAATCTTTATCAGACGACATCCCGACTGGACATCTAAAATTTTGTCACAGTACTGTCTGAAAGATTCCCTCTTGGCTTTTCTTATCTCCTTATTGTATTCAGTTAGAGCTGCCGAGTAATTAGGCCAATCGATGTTTTGTTTGGCCCTATTAAACAGCTTCCTAACTTTCTTCCTTAAGTTTGCTAAATGCCCATTCCACCATGGTGTTCTTCTGTTTGTACTCTTGGTTTTGAGCGGGCAGTTGTCCTCATACGCCGAAATAATCGCGCGACTAACGAGATTCGTTACAAGCTCCAATTTGTTTACGGTGTCGACTCTAGAAGGTATTATATCGACGACTAGATCACTTAACTGTTCGCTGTAGGCCTCCCAGTTTGTATTCTTTTTCTGTCGATATGGGGTTACTCTTACTCCACTGACATGGCTGAGCTCAAACCGAATTGAGCTGAGCTCAATGATCGAATCTGAGCTCTATGATCAGACATAGACGGCTCGTCTGACACCAGCAAGTTGTGTACTAGGTTAGAGTGGGTGTTGGAGGTTAGTGTCAAGTCAAGCACTTCTCTCCTATTTATTGTTATAAAGGTCGGTCTGTTTCCTCTGTTACGTATACTTAAACTATAAGAGTTAATAAATTCTAGAAGTGACTCACCCCTGCTGTTAACGTCGGTGCTACCCCGACGTGTGGTGTTGGCATCGCAGCCAAGAACGACGTCCGTCTTGATTTTCCTGCCGTATTCCACCAACTTCACCCCTTCCTCAGGGGGGCAATCAGGATTGTCACCAGCGAAGTACGCTGATGCCACGATCACCTCCCTGGATCCGATCCTCACCTTTGCTGCAGTCAAGTCCATCGTTAGGAATTCTATCAAAGGAAAGAAGTTAATAAAAGTTCGCGGTCTGCTAGTTGCCGCATACAAGCACTTACCTGTGGGCAGCGAGAGACCGAGGATTCTCCCCTTCGTGTAGGTCCATGGTTCCTGCACGAGTGCCACGTCCAGCTGGTTGCTGGACATGTTATGTGCCAGCACAGCGGTTGCTGCCTTGGCATGATGAAGGTTGACTTGTACAACCTTCATCTTGGAGGTCTGTTGGTAGCGTGTGCCCCCCCTTTTCCACCCCGTCCCCTTCAGCGCTCCGAACGTCTCTGGATTGAGAGATTCAGAGGCAGATCTCGGGTTGGGGGTTTCTTGGGGTCACCAAGTCCACCCCTCCAGGACAGCCTTTGGGACAGTTTTGTCGGTCCCGTTCTGGATATTGGAACGCCACCAGATCTGAATGAGGCGGACGTGCCTGCCCTTTCATCCATAACTGGTTTTGCCAGATGTGTCCGATTTGCCGCCGTGGGCTCCAGGGAGGGGTGCGAGGAAGGACTGACCTTCTTCGTTTCCCTGCCCTTTTCGGCTCCAGCGGTCCCAAGGGAGGGATTAGAGGAAGGATAATCCTTCCTCACCTCCCCCCTTTTACCGTCTGCAGTTGTCTCCGAGGGTCTCTTTCTAAAGTTGAACGATACCCTCCCCAAGTTGAAGTAGGGGAGGCAGTCCAACTCTCGAACGGCATTAGCTGAGCTCTCATCCATAGCGATGGTGAATAAATGACGCGCTCCAAGGCGTCAACACGTCACATTGAGACGCTATGATAGTTTTTCTGTGCTCTAGTCGGCTTCCGGAAGCCACCCTGGCGCTTTGGGTCAATCAATACCGCATAAACGTGAAATTCCAAAGTGGTCCGATCTCGACGCGTTCTTGACACATCGGTTTGAAACGCTGGAATCGATGCACGATATCAAAGGCGCTCAGAGCAATTGTGCTTAGAGCACCACACCATTCGAGTCTGTCCGCAATTTTTGGAAATGACTTCCGGTAAACGTCTAGAGGTAGTGAAAAAGTGGCGCCTTTGTCTGAATTGTCTCGCGCAAGCGCACCAGATACAACGGTGCCCCAGCAAATACAACTGCGCGACATGTCAGGCGCGACACCATACCTTGCTGCATCGCGATCAAGCGCAGAACCGATCTTTAGCTAACTCAGCGTCGCGTCCGTCTAGTAAGCAACCCAATCAGCCCTGTAGCAACCCACTTAACGCGCGAGCACCCCCCTTTACAGGGCCCTCCACGTCGGCCAACGCCGCCCAAATCAGTCAACAACAAATACAGTCCACTGATCGAAATCAGCCCGATAACCATCAAGTTTGTTTCGCTGCCGCACCGAAGCCAGTTCTGCTAGGTCACTATATTCCACGACGGTACTTGCTATGCCGCTCGTGCCCTCATCGATCCAGGATCCGAAGTATCCTTCATCTCTGACCACGTTCAGAAGATGCTCAAGATCCCCATGCGGCCAGTGAAAGCAACGGTTTCTGGTCTCGACGAAACCATTTCTGCAAAGGTTTCAAAATCTTGTGAGTTTATGCTCAAGTCGCCACGCGACCCCTCGTTTCAGATTCATGCCACAGCGCTAGCACTGTCGCAAATCACGGGCAGACTGCCCGCCCACTCGTTCGATAGCGCGCTGCTTCGCAGCCTCCCTCGTAACATCGAGCTCGCAGACGTCAACTTTGTCAAAAGTCAGCAAGTTGACGTTCTCATTGGAGCCGATCTCTTTCCGGCGATCATACTTGACGGTATTCGCCGCAATGTGTTACGTTCCCTTCTAGCACAACAGACTGTGTTCGGCTGGATAATCACTGGACCAGTCCCCCTGCTACAATCGGGTAGCCCCGACATAAGGGTGGCCTTCTTCAATGAAGTCACCATCGAACAACAGTTCGAACGTTTTTGGGTGGTGGAGGAACTTCCCAAAACTCGTCACTTATCCCCCTCCGAAAAGTTTTGCGAAGAGAATTTCGTAAAAACAACTCTTAGAACCGATGACGGCCGCTACATCGTTACGTTGCCATTCAAAAGCGAAGCCGTAAACCAACACTCGCTAGGATATTCACGGCACATCGCCCACCAGCAATACCTTCGCGCAGAAGCAAGGTTAGTCAAGAATCATGACCTCAAAAGGCAATATGACGATGTAGTTCAAGAATATTTTGATTTAGGTCATATGACGGCCGTAGCGCCCCCACAACCCGATGCTGAGCACTATTATTTGCCACATCACGCGGTTATAAAACCAGACAGCACGTCCACCAAGGTTCGAGTCCTGTTCAACGCATCCTGCCCCACCACAAGTGGGCTCAGTTTGAACGATGTGTTACACGCAGGCCCTGTTCTACAAGCAGACTTAACATTCTTAATGTTAAGATGGCGCTTTTATCGGTATGTTTTTAGCGGTGACATACAGAAAATGTACCGCCAGATCCTCGTCCACCTGAAACGCACCCCCTACCAACGAATTCTCTTCCGAGATTCGAATAGCTCCCAAGTTAGGGACTATGAGTTACGAACGGTAACATTTGGCGTGAACTGCGCCCCCTTTTTAGCGATCCGCACTCTTCTCCAGCTAGCAGAAGATACTCAACAACAGTTTCCGCTTGCGGCCCACATCCTGCTACATTCGATGTACGTTGATGACGTGTTGGCTGGTTCTCACAACCTTGCCATGGCCTCTCAAATGCGCGATGAACTGTCAGAGGCGTTGAATACGGCAGGCTTCTCTCTCCGGAAATGGACAGCCAACGACAAACACATTTTGGACGACTTGCCTGGATCCCATTTGCTCAACGCTGAGTTCCTGAAGTTCGAGGAAAACAGCACCGCAAAAGTGCTCGGCATTCGGTGGAATGCCACCAGCGATGACTTCTACTTCGACACACAGGCGATTGACATACAGCCAACGTACACCAAACGAGAAGTGCTGTCTCTCATCGCGAAGCTGTTCGATCCAGCCGGTTGGCTGGCACCTATCATCGTTGCCGCGAAAATGCTGATCCAACAAGTCTGGCTAGACAAAATTGACTGGGATGACCAACTTCCCGCACTGACGCAGCAAACATGGTTGAGTTTCCTCCGAAATTACCATCATATCGCCACGATTCGAATTCCCAGGTGGATTCGGTTCACCCCCGACTGCACAGTGGATCTTCACGCCTTTTCGGACGCTTCCGAAAAAGCGTACGCCGGAGTCATCTACGCCCGTGTTCAAATCGGCGACACAGTTCATGTGTCGCTACTGTATTCTGCTATTCCATTTCGGAATAGAGCATTGATTCAGTAGATTTCTGAACATCTCTTGCAGTATCGAGTTCAGAAAATTAATATTATTATTAATTATTATTTTGTATGGGTTGATGTGTTCACTTCTGCATCTTCCATTTGAGTGAAAAAGTTATCGTCATCTTCATAACTAATGAAAAGTGTTTCGTTTGAAAAATCGAATTTCTGGCCTTAGCTATATAATTTGTATTGGATTGTTTGATTATTTCTTTTTAGAAGTTTTGTGATGGGGCTAAATGTCTTTCTAGTTAATTCTCTAAATCTGCTTTTCCTAATTTTATATGCTTAATTTTTGTATTTCAATTTGTGTCTAGTTTTTTTATTAGATCTTTTAATATTTTCTTATCCATTTTAGTGATAGTAATATCAGATCAGGTATATGAGCTTTTTGATCAGCTCTTGATTACTTTTCAATCAGCTTATGATCAACTCTTGAACAGCTTCGAACATCTTTGAACAGCTCTGAACACCTTTTGAACACCTTTTGAACAGCTCTCAACACCTTTCGAACACCTTTTAAACAGCTCTGAACACCTTTTAAACAGCTCTGAACACCTTTTGAACAGCTCTGAACACCCTTTGAACAGCTCTGAACACCTTTTGAACAGCTCTGAACACCTTTTGAACAGCTTTGAACAGCTTAGAACATCTTTTGAACAACTTTGTTACAGCTCTGAACAGCTTATGATCAGCTTTGAACAGCTTTTGAAGATCTTTTAACATTTTTTGAACAACTTTGTACCAGCTTTGAACAGCTTATGATCAGCTTTGAACAACTTTGTTACAGCTCTGAACAGCTTATGATCAGCTTTGAACAGCTTTTGAAGATCTTTTAACATTTTTTTTGACCAATTTTTTAACGGGTATATGAAATGTATTCAGTTGAATGTTATCATACTAATATTAATATAGTGGTAACCAGCGAATTAGTGAATGTATGTATATATCAAATCCCATTTTATATCGCCCAATTTTATATCGTCCACTATTACTTGGATTGTCTTTGTTACAAGAACTCCATATTTATCTTTCCAACATTCTCCGCAAACATTAATCAATTTTTATAAGCCATATCTGTTGCGACATGATCATTGTATATGTGCTTCTCTGGAAACTAATAGAGATACATACTTACTACAAAAGATATGCCATTCTCATAAAGGTTGCTGTGCACTAGAAAATGCAATGTTACTTAGAAACTTCATCTTACATCCATAAATAAAACACATCGATTTGAATTTTTAAAATATATTATACATTTAATTAACTAAGTTTGATTGAAAATAAATGTTTTTTCTTAAATCTATTTACAAATATTGTTTATTTTCTTATAATATTATATTATTCTATATCCATAAATATATCTTCATCCCTACTTAACTCTAATTCTAAATCTATTCTATAATGCCCCCACGCATATGTATTTACACCATCTTCCCTAATAAAACGCTTATCATCACTAGAACTTAATGCTATCTTATGAACTAGGTGGGTATATATTTAATGGAGCTTAGATCTAAAATTGTACATGTCTCCATATACAGGGTGTAACGCATAAGGTACGCCAAAAAGCTAGGACGGGTAGGTTGGGTCGAGACAAGAAAAAAATCCAATGGGTTGGGGGGGGTGCAGTTTCCCCCGTTTGGGCGGGAGGGGCCATTTTCTAAAAACCCGACTTAACATCGGAAAAAAAAATATTAAAAAATAACGGTGATATCTGGATCACTTTTGCTTAATGAATTTGAAAGCCAAATATCGGCCTCTTAACATCCTTTTTGAATTAAGTTTCTATGTCAAACAGTTTCTGAGAAAATTAATGCCAAACTTAAAATTTGGAATAAAAATTCCGAAAAAACTTTTTTGATCGCCATTTTTTTAAAAAAGTACGGTATTAAGTATAAATATTTTTCCAATCACAAAATTCTCCAATCAATTCTAAAGAAAATACTTCAAGCACGAACGATCCATCTTTTGTAGTTCCTGAGAAAATTGAAAATTACCACATATACTTTTTTCCTTAGAAAACTCTTCGGCATTTTTTTTAACCAGATTGCAGCTAATGCACCTGAGTTCAGAGCACTACTAAAGATGGTGATCATATTGAAAATTTATTATAATGTTACTAATTAAAAAAAATAAAAATAAATAACAGCAATTCACAATTTCAACTCGTTGTTTATCCATTTAACTAAAAATGCAATCTGGTTAAAAAAAATGCCGAAGAGTTTTCTAAGGAAAAAAGTATATGTGGTAATTTTCAATTTTCTCAGGAACTACAAAAGATGGATCGTTCGTGCTTGAAGTATTTTCTTTAGAATTGATTGGAGAATTTTGTGATTGGAAAAATATTTATACTTAATAACGTACTTTTTTAAAAAAATGGCGATCAAAAAAGTTTTTTCGGAATTTTTATTCCAAATTTTAAGTTTGGCATTAATTTTCTCAGAAACTGTTTGACATAGAAACTTAATTCAAAAAGGATGTTAAGAGGCCGATATTTGGCTTTCAAATTCATTAAGCAAAAGTGATCCAGATATCACCGTTATTTTTTAATATTTTTTTTTCCGATGTTAAGTCGGGTTTTTAGAAAATGGTCCCTCCCGCCCAAACGGGGGAAAATGCACCCCCCCCTCCCATACGATTTTTTTCTTGTCTCGACCCAACCTACCCGCCCTAGCTTTTTGGCGTACCTTATGCGTTACACCCTGTATATATATAACTTATATAATATATATATAACAGTTATATATAATATAACTGTATATATATTTCGAATAAATGTAATAACAATGTTGTACATGAACTAACAATTTAATTGAAATTAAAACAAGTGATTTAGCATGTTAGAAAGTCAACAAAAGTTCAATAAGTGAAAAGCAGATGTGCAGGAAACGTATAATATTTAATTCAAGGAGAATGTTTGGAATCCAAATTCAAAAATTACAAATTTACAGAATTAGTTACTGTGATTAGCAAATTGGCGAAAATCAGAGTGACTTGATTAACTTTGTGATGAACCTTTCTGCCGGGATAGCTAGTCGGTTGCCAGGGTTCGTACACAAAATTTTATCTCGACAAAGAAGACTCGAAGTTTTGTTCGTAACCGTTTCCGGCTCAATTTATTTGGGTGCTCAGGGGAATTTGTACAGATAAATGTAAATGAAAATATGTTATTCTAGTCTATATATATATGTGAGAGTATATTATCCTCGTGTGCGTCTGTCCGGATGTGGGGGTGCCTCGTCGGCAGGAGATTTGTCCCTCAGCGTCGGGGTCCTCCCGGTATTGGGCCGTAGTTTCGGCGGTGGCACGGGCGTGGTCGTTGGCCTCAAAGATGCGTTAGTTCGGCTCGCCCGAACCCTCAGCCAGCGTGTTTTTAGCCGTTGGATGGGCGTACCGATTAGGGTAACTGGTTCTCGGAGTCCCGAAAGTGTCGAATGCGCCCGAATGCGTAGCCGTCAGCCTTAAAAGCGTTCGGGCTAAGCCCTGAGTTGACTCGAAATCGAAGATTGTAAAACTTTTCGTAGTTTACAAGATACCACGAATTTTAGTATAAATCGACGATTGGTGAAACTTTCGCGAAGTAACCACTTGAATAACCGGATCACGACGTTTTCGTTCGAATGTGCACGAATGCGTAGCCGTCAGCCTTAAAAGCGTTCGGGCTTAGCACTGCGGTGACTCGAAATCGAAGATTGTAAAACTTTTCGTAGTTTACAAGATACCACGAATTTTAGTATAAATCGACGATTGGTGAAACGTCCGCGAAGTAACCACTTGAATAACCGGATCACGACGTTTTCGATCGAATGTGCACGAATGCGTAGCCGTCAGCCTTAAAAGCGTTCGGGCTTAGCACTGCGGTGACTCGAAATCGAAGATTGTAAAACTTTTCGTAGTTTACAAGATACCACGAATTTTAGTATAAATCGACGATTGGTGAAACTTCCGCGAAGTAACCACTTGAATAACCGGATCACGACGTTTTCGGTCGAATGTGCACGAATGCGTAGCCGTCAGCCTTAAAAGCGTTCGGGCTTAGCACTGCGTTGACTCGAAATCGAAAATTGTAAAACTTTTCTTAGTTTACAAGATACCACGAATTTTGGTATAAATAGACGATTGGTGAAACTTTCGCGAAGTAACCACTTGAATAACCGGATCAAGACGATGTCGATCGAATGTGCACGAATGCGTAGCCGTCAGCCTTAAAAGCGTTCGGGCTTAGCACTGCGTTGACTCGAAATCGAAGATTGTAAAACTTTTCGTAGTTTACAAGATACCACGAATTTTAGTATAAATCGACGATTGGTGAAACTTTCGCGAAGTAACCACTTGAATAACCGGATCACGACGTTTTCGTTCGAATGTGCACGAATGCGTAGCCGTCAGCCTTAAAAGCGTTCGGGCTTAGCACTGCGGTGACTCGAAATCGAAGATTGTAAAACTTTTCGTAGTTTACAAGATACCACGAATTATAGTATAAATCGACGATTGGTGAAACGTCCGCGAAGTAACCACTTGAATAACCGGATCACGACGTTTTCGATCGAATGTGCACGAATGCGTAGCCGTCAGCCTTAAAAGCGTTCGGGCTTAGCACTGCGGTGACTCGAAATCGAAGATTGTAAAACTTTTCGTAGTTTACAAGATACCACGAATTTTAGTATAAATCGACGATTGGTGAAACTTTTGCGAAGTAACCACTTGAATAACCGGATCACGACGATGTCGATCGAATGTGCACGCTACTCACCCTGTGACCCAAATCTAAAATCCGCAAGAAAAACCCTCTTCCAAAATAACGCTTACCTGTAGGTCACTGATGGCTACGCTGTTGTTGTTGTTCCCCGCTTTCGTACCCGTAGACGGATTTTAATCTCTGTCGCTATGCTGGTGACTTCGAATTAGTAGTTCTTTCTTTGTTTCGTCTGTTTTACTTTGTTGTAGGTCAGAATCATTGCTTTGGTAATAACAACGCTTAACGTTGTTATCACCACATACCTTTCGGCCCAGTAGTTAACAATGCTTAACTTGTGGTAACACATACTTCTAGGCTGCACTTTAATTGTGAAGCTCGAAAGTACAAGTGAATCACACACCACTGTGGCCCACATAGAAGAACGAACGTGACCGCATTCCAATAAGTGGAACAGCGCGCGAATAAGTAGAACATCGCGCTCAAATCAGAAGAGCAAAATTCGCACATTGTTGTCAAGAATTATTGCTAAAAATAATTCTTGAGATAGTTGCAAAAACGACGCGGAATTGATTCTGGCCAACAACGAATCTCAGAAGAGATATAAACCCATCTTTCGAATTGTAAGAAGGCAGTTGAGATCAGATAGTAGCCATAAGTGGTAGATACAACATTTTGAAGTATAGCAAGCGTGAATCGCAGTCAGAAGAATACATCGAGTGTACCTGGATAATTACTGGAGATAAATAAAAGTAAGAACGATAATCCAAGTCTTTATTTCAGCACCTGTCGAAAGACGGCAGTATTGCCCGACAGGTTAAAGGACCACAAAGGCGGCACCCTGGTGCCCGTGGTAATTAGGCGAAGGGATCCACTACGGCAGGTTGCCGGATCCCAACGGTAAGTCCACTAAGACGGCAAATCCTTGCCCGTGGCACAATTGTCCGTGGTCCTTCGCGTCGAAGGATCAACGACAACAACCCCTATTATTAGAAACACTGTCAGTGATCCTTTCAAGGAAGGATCTACGACATTAAGTTTGTTCTGGTGTCCTACTGGAGGAACCAGATACAACATTTTGGCGCAGCCGGTTTCACGATCCAAAGATCGTTCCTTTATTGTTAAAGTGAAGTTTAAAATAAATTAAAAATAAATAACAATGTTTTTTAAAATAGCATAAACACAAAAAATTCAACAACCAATATAGATGTCATCGAAATCAGTATTACCCCTCGAAGAAACCCTTAAGGATAAGCAAGCGGGACCTAGACCGATAACAATAGAAGAGTATTGGAAGAGGCAGAAGTCGACACGTGAGGAGCCAAAGAAGGAAATAAAGGTTAACCCACACCCAACAAAGAGTCGCGGTGGAAGAAAAGTAAAGCAACGGAGGGAAGTCGCCAACCTGCACCGGCTAGCAACAATAGCCACAACTAAAGAGGAAAAGAATGAATTCCTGAGACAAATTTATAAAACCAACGACAAGAAACAACGTGGGAAGAACAGCGACAAACACTAAATAAAATTGTTGTAAAATTATATAAATTAAAATTTAATACATATAAAATAAATTTATAGAGAATTTTTGGTTAAGAATTAGAATTCAAATTGAAAAATTTTGAAAGACTGTTGACAACTCATGTCTAAATATTAGTTTTGGTTAAGTGAAAACTTTCATAAACTTGTTGGGCAAATCAAGAAGAAATTTGAGCTAGGCACAACCACCTGGAGAAAACACATTTGAAATAAGGTCTATGTTTAAGTTTTGGAAAAGAATAAATAAATGGATACAACAAACAAATCCGTTAGTATTTTTTTTTAATAACACAGTAATTAATAACAACCAGGCTAACAGCGATAACTGCAAGCCAATAAATAAAATAGATTCTGCATAATTGCAAGAAATTCATTGCAACAAAAAGTGGGTCACGAACTTGAGCTTGAACTTCAAGCAAGGCCAGAAGCGACAAAATTACTAGCGAGCGGCAGCTGGTAGCAAAAACGCTAACAGAGCAGAAACGCAAATACAAGCAATAAAAACAAAAAGTACGTCAGGCACCAGGCGAGCACAATTGAGCCACAAGCTCGAATTACAAAAAAAAAATATATACAATAATAATATATGTACGAGTATAAGTGTACGAATGTTTACAACTTGTTCAGCCAAAAAGGTGTCAATGAGTCGTAATAAAGCTGAATAAGCAAAAGTTAATTGCTTGAAGAAAAGCAATTAAGATCTTAATTGATTATAAAATATACTAAATAAATACTTAGAACGATGAGTATAACATAATTAATGGCCGAATCGCTGCAGGAACAAGCTTACATAGAATTAGTTAGAGCACATAAAGAACTGGAACGCCAGTTGGGGGAATTTATATCTAGGACTTGGGCAACTTTGAAAGAGACAGTAGGCAACAAGGAAAACTTAGAATTGATAAAGTCTAGAGTAGGGGACCTAAGAAAATTGTCAAGTGTAGAAACAGCAGACGCGATAGTAGAGGAATAGCTTAAATTCCTAAAACAGAGAATAGACAATAAGACGGAAGACGTGAATAAATGGGAATCAGAATTTAACGCATTGAAGAATAAGTACGATCAATGCTTACTAGATAAAGAGTTTCAGGAAGATTTACTTACCAACATAGAGCGAGAGAACGAAAAACTAAGAAAATTACTGAATAACAAGGGACTAACCGAAGAAACGTTAAACAGAACATTAGAAAAGGGATTTGCACAGAAATCAAGAGAAGACTGTAGTTCTTTAGAAGAGGCAAATAAACGAATACAAGAGCTAAAGGAGCAGAATAGACTTCTAAGTCAGGAAATGTCGCTAGATCACAATCAGACACTTTTTCATAAGGAACCAGCTCAGTCCGCAGTTAGTCCGAGGGACGGCAACGCAAGGTCATTACAACAAATTAAAACAACAAAAGAACAAACCAAAATGGGGATAGGAGAGATAGCAAAAATTACAAATAGGCTGGTACCTCTATTTTCTGGAACACATTCGCCAGACTTACGCGGCGAAGTTTATAAATTCATACACGGGTGCGAATTAGCCGCAAGAGATGTGGGTACAGACAGCATTCAGAACTACATAGACTGCATTAAGCAGAGATTACATGGGGATGCCTATGATTTAGTGAGGTCACAACGCTTCAATAGCCTCGAGGAATTCTACCTCACGATAAAAAGAGCATATTTACCAACGGTATCCTTAGACTCAGTGATAATAGGTATACAAAGCTGTAGCCAGCTACTCAACGAGAATATACGACAGTTTGTAAGACGCCTAACCACTCTACGAACACAGGCACAAGAGATAGTTCGAACAAAATATAATGGAAACGGAGATATGGCACTTTTGAGTATGGTAGAAGGAGCAGTAGAGAAATCATTTAAAACAGGGTTAAAGAACGCCGCATTGAGAATCTATATGCTCAATGTTACGAAGAAAAGCATGGAACAAATGGTGGAACTAGCAATCGATGCACTAGAAAGCATACAAAACAGTAGCCTCCTCCACTCAGACCCCTTAAACATAAACATGAATTCATCACTTCTTGCCACCATGCCGATTACGCAACAAGAACAAATTCAACACGGAAGTCAGGGCAGACCTTCAGGAGGAAATAACGTCAGGCAACCAAATAGGAAACAAAATACTCCACAAGGAGCGGTTATAGAATACTATGCTCATTTTGTAACAATCGAGGTCATACCAGGGATGATTGTTTAACTCGCAAGAACTCGCCGTATTGTCAAAAGTGTTTAAAATACGGACACGAGGCAAACTGGAGGTGTGACCAAAAGGGAGGCCAGAAAAATGTGGCAAGAAACAAATATCAAGGGCCCAATTATCAAACTCAAGGAGTTCAGCAATTGAATCCACCCCAGCAAAAGTGGCAGTCAAACCAAGTCCAACGAAACTGGCAGCCAAACCAACCACAGCAGAATTGGCCTCAGAACCAATTCCAGCAGACCGGGAATCAGAAAGGGTCAATAAACCCCAACCCAAATACACTTAACGGGTTACAGAGGAATCCGACAAACAGGGCAAACCAAACGTTATGTCATTGGTGTAATAGACCAGGTCATATAATAAAGAATTGCGAGGCAAAAAGGAATTGGGAATCATTGCAAAATAATAGTCCGGGAAACTACCAAGGGCCCAGAACAGGCCAATAATCTGGGAACCCAAGAATATTAGGAACTTAAGGCCAAACGAAGGAGTAACAGTAATTCATACATCCGAACCGATTGTGGATACGTTACCAACTTTAACAAATAAAGTGGTAACCGTAAGTCCGACATCGGAAGCGATTGTTGAAACGTTACCAACTTCAAGCGACTTAAACATTAATATCAAGTTGAAAGGGACTGATAAGAATAAGAAAAACAACGTAACAGAGAGGAATCATACGTTTGGAGAAACTGTTGATTTAGAGATGCCATTTATGTTGAAAGTGAAAACCCAGGATTTAAATCAGAAGATACCGTGCTCAATGAAGAAGTTAGCAAATAAAAATATAAATGTAGAAACAGGAGTATCTAACTGCACTCAAACCCAGCTAAATGACGTGTTCATCGAATTACCTTGCGAAGAGGCTATAAATGGAAAACTCATTTTACTGGTAGATACAGGAGCAGATACAAGCCTGATAAAGGAATGTGCAATAAAAGATAGCATGATAATAGATAAGTCAAATAGGAAAGACTTAAGCGGAGCATTTGGAGGTTGTGTGACTACAGATGGATCAACTACTATATGTCATAATGAGGTACAGTCCTTACGTTTAACGCTACACGTTGTGTCACTTAAGCAAGGAGTACCAGCAGACGGCATATTAGGAAGAGATAACTTGTGGAACAACTCCATTATAAATACAATAGAAAAGATTTTAACACTCTTCAATGAAAGAAAAGAGGTTATTTTAGAATTACCGATAAAAACTATCCAGCAGATAGAAGAGGAAAGCGAGCAACATTACATACCAGTTGATGCAAGAACGATTACGATAGTACCATTGAACCTTCGTACAAAATTTAAGAATGTTGTAATTCATAAGGAAGAAATAGATCCAGGAATCTACATAGGAGACACACTAGTAAATGTAAAAGATAACACAGTTTATGCTCCCATATTAAATACGACAGAATATGATTACGAAATAAATAGCGAATTTAAACCAAAATTCACAAATCTAGACGAGTACACAATACAAAGTACTAAGTCAATTAATAGTATAGGCAGAATAGATGCCAAAACGAGAATAAATGAATTGCTCAATGAAATTGAGTTAGATAAAAATTTAAATATAGAAGAAAAGAATTCTTTAGAAGAAATAGTAAAATCTTTTCATGACGTCTTCCTGTTAGAAGGAGACGAACTTTCGTTTACAAGCGTATTAAAACACGAAATTCCAACAGGCGCAGATCAGCCACAGATACATAGGGAAGAAATAAACAAACTTTTAGATGATGGCATAATCGAACATAGCACATAACGTGGAACTCACCGTTACTTCTAGTGCCCAAGAAGAGTGGCAAGGACGGGGAGAAAAAATGGAGACTGGTGATAGATTACAGAAAATTAAACGAAGCTACGATTAAACAAGTTTTTCCAATTCCGCGTATTGACGAAATTTTAGAGCAATTAGGCCATAGCAGATTTTTTACAACGCTAGGTTTGGCAAGTGGATATCACCAAGTTTTAGTTGATGAAAGGGACAAGGAAAAAACAGCATTTAGTACAGGACTAGGACATTTCGAATCCAATCGAATGCCATTTGGGTTAACAAGTGCCCCAGCAACATTTCAGAGGATAATGAATCATATCCTAACAGGTCTACAGGGAATAGACTGTTTTGTTTATTTAGATGACATAGTTATCTACGGTAGGAATTTAAAACAACATGAACAAAGGTTATGTTCAGTATTACAGAAATTACGTGAACATAATCTGAAATTTAATACAGGAAAATGCAGATTTCCTGCAGAGAAGAAGAGAAATTGTTTATTTAGGACATAAATGCACAGATCAGGGCGCACTCCCTGACCCCAGCAAAGTGGAATGCGTTAAGAGCATTCCGCCGCCTAAAAATAGAAAGGAGGTGCAGGCATATTTAGGACTAGTAAACTATTATAGAAAATTCATTCCAGGTACAGCAAAGATAGCTCTTCCTATTAATAAACTACTAAGGAAAGACGCTAAGTTCAATTGGACGCAAGAATGCCAGACAGCGTTCGAAGCATTGAAGAAGGCAATAATAACACCACCGGTTTTGGCATATCCGGATTTCGAAAAAGAATTCATACTAACTACTGATGCCAGTAACGAAGCGTTAGGCGCGGTACTTTCTCAGGGTAAAATAGGCGAAGATAGGCCTTTGCAAGCAGAGCCTTGAACGACGCAGAAAAACGTTACTCAACTATAGAAAAGGAGTTTTTAGCCATTGTGTGGGCAACAAAAAACTTCAGAGCATATCTCTTAGGCAGACATTTTAAAATTTTTACTGACCATCAGCCATTAAAGGGAATAGCAAACTTAAAGGATCAAACTTCAAGACTGGCGAGATTTAGGCATAAATTATCAGAATACGATTTCGAAATCATATATAAGCCAGGAAAGAAGAACTTAAACGCAGACGCGTTGAGCAGAATTCCTCAAAATCGGAATGTAGTAACAGCAGTCCAAACCCGATCTGGAACAAAAGAAATGGAAATAAAGAACAAAGAAAGTAGTAATAAAACAAGCACAAGTCAGACGCCTGTAGAACCTGACACTACTGGCAAAACACAAAATGATAACACAATCCCATTAGAAACCAAATAGAGACAGTTATAAAGGACTTTCACAACACACCGTTAGGAGGTCACCAGGGAGCAGTGAAAACTTACCTAAGAATCAGGCAACAATATAGGTGGCCAGGGATGCAAAGACAAATAAAAGATTATGTCAAAAACTGTCCACAATGTCAAGTGAACAAAAGTTCAAAATTGACGAAAATGCCCATGGTGCTAACAGATACACCAATGCGGCCATTCGACAAAGTTTACATGGATATAGTAGGTATTCTACCAGAAACCGTATCCGGTAACAAATATGTTTTAACGTTTCCAGACGATTTTTCTAAATTTATGGCATGTACAGCTATCCCAGACGCGGAAGCAAGTACTGTTGCCAGGGCTTTCTACGATGAAGTAATTACGCGTTACGGGATTCCTCGAATTCTAATTACTGATAACGGAACTAATTTCATTTCGAAATTGTTCTCAGACACATGTAAATTATTAGGTATCAAAAAATTACACATAACGCCTTATCATCCACAAGCGAATGGCTCATTAGAAAGAAGCCACAGACCTTTAGCGGAATATTTGCGTAGTTTTGCTAAAGAAGACGGGTCGAATTGGGATCAATGGTTAACTGCAGCTATGCATGTGCATAACCACACACCCCACATTACGACGAAGCAAACACCGTTCCACACTCTATTTGGATTTGATACAGAGATGCCGACTAACTTAAAGAGAAAGTGTAGTCCGGTATATAATGCCGAAGATCCGAATAAAGTTTTGAAATTCCAAATACAGAGGGCTCACGAAATCGTGAGAAAGAATCAGGATTTAGCAAAAGAAGTAGCTAAAAGGCAGTACGATAACAAATTAAATTTAGTAGAATTTAAGGTAGGAGATAGTGTATTAATTAAGAATCAAACTAGGAAAAATAAGTTTTCTCCCATATGGATAGGGCCATATAAAGTAGTAGGAATTAAAAGTCCAATTACTACAGTTTTAAATATTAAGGGAAGGGAAAAGCCATTCCACAGTAACTTACTCAAGTTATATAATAGCAATTAACAGGAAAATAGGATTAACTAGACAATTACATAGGAATCCGTCAGAATCACTTAACTAAGGAAATAGGGTTAGGAGAACATTAAGTTAATCAGAATAGTCACCTTATTAGGATTAGGATATAATAAATTAATATAGAATAGGGTTGATAGCATATATTATAGGATAGTAGGAAATTAAAATTTTTAAGTTTATTACCAAGAATTTTAAATTTTAAAGACGTTAAATTTAACGTCTTACGTTTGAATAACGAATGAAATTCATCAAATTTCATAATGAAAAATTCAACAAAGAAATAAAAAGAAAATCAGAAGAGCGTTTCAATAAGCAACAACTTGTTTATTTAAGCGTAAAAATATAAGAAAAGAAAACTCATAATAAAGTAAATTCATAGTTAATATTTGAGTCATTTGTTTTAATTTGTGAAGTGAAATGTTTACGTTGTATTAATTATAATTGGTAATATACGGTATATAAAAAGTAGCTGTGTCGTTTTAAAAACACAGCCAATATTATTTTGTATTTGCAATTATTATATTAATAAATGCACATGTAAACATATGCCTGCAGAAGTAGTTCATGCATATTACATACACACCTACACTATATACATATACGCACCTATATCGTTAGACATTAAGAGATGTACATAAGATCATGAAATTTAGAGACAAGATAAGAGACATGCAATAGAAGACATTACACATTACAAAATTAATATAATGGGAAACATAATATATATACTGTAAATAAGTCAATTAAATTAACTAAATGCAAAATGAGTGATTAACGTAAGCAATGCAACAAAGCAGGTGTAGAAGTAGAACAACACAACGCGAGCACAATGCAGCGTCAGTTACAACAACAAAAAACAATAAGGAATAACTTCGAAATATCCGAAACAAAAACAAAAATATATTAAAGAAATAAGAGAGGGAAAAAAATATTTTTTTTTAAACACAGGTTACATGTTAAAACACGTATTACTACACTACATGTCATTCTTATGCATAGAACTAAGAAACTAGTAATAAAAACTAAGAATAAAACTAGTAATGAAACGAAATAAGAAAATTAAAAGGAAAGACAGAATATAATTATAATAAAGTTAGGAAAAAAAAAATAGATATAAGATCGTACATAGTAAAGTAAAAAGAAAAATATCTAAATACTTGTACGAACATTTTAAATAATTTCAAACTTAACATTTATAATGAATAACCTAACAAATTATAGCCAACTAAAATAACGTCGATATTTGCAGTAAGAATTAAAACTTGTATTGAATTAAAGAAAACATTAGAAATAAAATGTTATCAAGATATAATAAAATATTTCTAATTAATTAATATTTCTAAATTAAAGTTATACGAATAGGATTTCAATTTTTTTTTGTAATTGGAAACAAATTATAAATAGAAGTAAACATATTGTAAGAGAAAACTAAAATAGGAAAAGTTGATAATAACTTAATTAAGATAACAAAGAAGACAGCACGCAGAGAAGCTGACCTGAATGCCGATGTACACCCATCACAAAAGCAAAAGTGCAACCAAACACCACAACATGTTAACAACAGGGCGACGAAGAGCGCCCAGCCAACTCGAAGGGGGAAGGGTAGCTGGAACAGCTGGTCAGCGTAGCGACACCAACCATCACAAACCAGGATAAAATTGTTGCAACAACCAAACAGATCAATGCAGCAGAAGTAAGAAAGCAAAACACGAAGTTACCTTCAAAGAAATCTAAAAGCAGCAACAGTCAGAAACTGACGAGATGACTTATAGTCAGCAGCCTTGGAAGTTACGTCACGCGTATGCGACACCAAAATCACGACGTAATAGCAGCAAGTAGACGAACCACTAATACAGTCATGGGTTCGACAGTTAGACTTACGGCGACATTTAGAACTTACGGGGTAGGCACGCTATACAGCATTACCTCAATTACCTTACATTAGCGGCAGCGATTCAAAACGCACCACCGCAAGAAGAAAAATTTAAGATTGATGATGAAGTTGAAGATTGATGATGTTTGTTTAAAACAACGAACCCGGCGAAATCTCAACCATCCGCTACAGTTCGAGCGAACTTCAATTGATCCCAATTGTGGGACAACCGACACTATAACCAACGAACAACCGAAGAGTATCAGCAGAACAACGGGAACTAAGGTCGGAAGTTAACAGCGGCCATTCCGAGTATAGTCCCTACAACACGGCAGCAACCACGTCAGCTAACCAGCAGCAGCATCCCCACAACAAATCGAAAAAGAAGACTTTAATACAGCGGGGTGTACCTCAACGGCAACATCAACAGTAAAATCAACAGTAACATCAACAGTAAAATCAACAGTAACATCAACAGTTACATCAACAGCTATACCAACTCCAAGATCAACACCAACATCAAATCATCATCAGCCTACACACAGACGACGCCGAAGAAGTGCAGCTACCAGTTGTATTATTATGTTATTATTGTAATTGTTTTTATTGTAATTATTGTTATAAGTAGTTGTATTATAATTATTGTAATTATTACTAATAATTAATCATTATTAATATGTCACATAAGATATTCACAAAACCACAAACATACATAAGTATACACTATGTAAAGCCATAATAAGCATACGCCACCCATATAAATGTACAAGAAAAATTTAATATCGTTTTGCGATACTAAATTTTTCTTCCCCGAGGGTGGAGGGATGTTGCAGGTCAGAATCATTGCTTTGGTAATAACAACGCTTAACGTTGTTATCACCACATACCTTTCGGCCCAGTAGTTAACAATGCTTAACTTGTGGTAACACATACTTCTAGGCTGCACTTTAATTGTGAAGCTCGAAAGTACAAGTGAATCACACACCACTGTGGCCCAGATAGAAGAACGAACGTGACCGCATTCCAATAAGTGGAACAGCGCGCGAATAAGTAGAACATCGCGCTCAAATCAGAAGAGCAAATTTCGCACATTGTTGTCAAGAATTATTGCTAAAAATAATTCTTGAGATAGTTGCAAAAACGACGCGGAATTGATTCTGGCCAACAACGAATCTCAGAAGAGATATAAACCCATCTTTCGAATTGTAAGAAGGCAGTTGAGATCAGATAGTAGCCATAAGTGGTAGTATACAACATTTTGAAGTATAGCAAGCGTGAATCGCAGTCAGAAGAATACATCGAGTGTACCTGGATAATTACTGGAGATAAATAAAAGTAAGAACCATAACCCAAGTCTTTATTTCAGCACCTGTCGAAAGACGGCAGTATTGCCCGACAGGTTAAAGGACCACAAAGGCGGCACCCTGGTGCCCGTGGTAATTAGGCGAAGGGATCCACTACGGCAGGTTGCCGGATCCCAACGGTAAGTCCACTAAGACGGCGAATCCTTGCCCGTGGCACAATTGTCCGTGGTCCTTCGCGTCGAAGGATCAACGACAACAACCCCTATTATTAGAAACACTGTCAGTGATCATTTCAAGGAAGGATCTACGACATTAATTTTGTTCTGGTGTCCTACTGGAGGAACCAGATACAACAACTTTGCACTTCTAACTGTTCACTTTCACTGGTTTGACCTTAATCACAAAACTGAAGAAGGATTCTTGTATTCGGCAGCCTTTTATTCAAGGTTAGCGGGACTTTTCCAGGCTCTGGTACAGCCGTCGCCAGAGTAGCCGCTACCTCAAACTTTAATGTGTCCATCTAGAAAGCCTTTTTGTTGTTTTATCAGACTAATGTGCCGTTTATTCTTCTTCGAAATACAAAACTTAATGACTAAAGGGAAAGGGGGGTAGTGTGAAACGGCTATGGCAGGCTTAGTTGTGGTGCGAGGCTGCTCTATTGGACCGTGTCCAGTAGGACACGCAATTCTGCGGCAGCTCTCTTGTGTTCTCTCGTCCTTCCCATGCGTTTCTGCCGGTGGCGACAGAGGTCCAGGGCTGCGTTGTCACAACTCCGATCTTGCAGGGTTGCAACGGTGTAGTAAGGACTGGATTTTTTTTAGTCCTTACACCCCCTCTTTCTTCGGGCAAGCGGCGAATGGAGATGGCGTGTGTTTGGGGACGAGAGTTTAGGGTGACTCGATATCCCTCCCGGGAGAATTGCATTCGGTGCTGTCGCCGGCCGGTGGATGGCGTTGTCATGAGCCGTTGGTAACGGTCTTGTACGGCGATTATGCCAATCCCGGAAAATAGGGGTCCCGCGGCCTGGTTGAACTCCTCAAGAGTGAGGAACTGCGTGAAATCTCCGACGGCAGGGGCACGATCAGTTCTGTGGTGGGGAGATGGAGTCCAACTTGGTTACCTTCGCTGATGACAGGGATGTTGCTCTGCAACTCTTGTTCCACTTCCTTGCATAGGTCGTCGTAGTACGACCCACTGAGGGGGTCGTAGTATGTCTGGGGTATATCCGGAAATAGGGGTAACAGTTCCTCTATGTCCTCGACTGCCTCGTCGTCTGCTAGAGCCAGCACTGCTACGCTGGGATGAATGAGGCCTATGACGCACGGATCTGGCGAGTCCTCGCTATTCGCTGCTTCCGGCCAATCACTGCATAGGTCTAGGGACGTCTGCCACCAGTCGTAGAAATCGGTGGGTGGGGCCTCGAGTTCTAGGAGCTTATCTAGTACGGGCGTGGCATTTCCGCTCTTGGGAGAGTCGTTGTCCTTTGTCATTGAGGGGGGATCCCTGTCGGATGTTTTAAGCCGTTTGGCCCCCGGCGCTCCTTCCGCGATGGGTGGCCGGCTCTTCCTGTCTGGTTTAGGTCCCACGGTCGGGGCTCCGAAGGTGAGTATCGGGAATATCACGGGCCCGTAGCTTCTTTGTTTTCCCGCCAGATCCTGGATGGTTTGGGACATCGTCTGCCTCTTCTTTGTGGGGCACAGAGGCGGTGGCTTCCAGGCAAAGGTAGCCCACGGACGTCGGCCGGACGGGTAAGCCATTCCTCAAGGAAGTGCGCCAGGAAGACCCCGCAGTCGTATCCATTCGTCTGCTGCTGGACAGGGACTTCGTAGAGCGGCAAGTTATAGGCGCCAAAGGTGGCCAGTCCTAGGTCGGGTCGTCTCGTCTTCAACTCGATGGACAGGTAGTCCCTCAAGATCGCAGCGACGTCTTCATGCGGCCCGTGTGTGAGCGAGTTCAACTGCAAGAGGAGCGGCTGGTTCACTACGTTCGGTTCCAACGCGTCGATCGGCCGGGTTTTCCCTGACATCGTGGGCCAGCAGGCCACCATCAAGCACCAGTGGTGGTTCTGGTTAATGGGGAACACGACGGATTCCATACTGGCTAGGTCGATCCGTTTGGTCCAACGACGGACTCCATGATGTCGTTCCTCGGCTGTGGTGCCTCGAGCGAGTCACTCAAAGAATAACGGGCTGAATGTGTAGTGCCGCGGCTGGTCACCTTGGGGCGTAGCCTGAGCGGTGGCCCAGCGTATGGTGAACTCCACGAGGGCGTCATTCAGCCAATGGCCGTAAGCTAGTCTCTCGTAGTCGCACATCTGTATCGTTACGCCACCGGCTTCCTCGGGGTACGTCAGTATGGGCCCAAAGGGGTTTCTCGTCGAGCCCTGCTTGGTGGGGTCGGCCGCAACTTGGCCCGCCGTAACCTGGGGGTCGTGACATGGATCATCGACCAGCTTGACCAGCTCGTCTAGTTCTTCGTGGAAGGTTTTCGCCATTATCTTGGTAACTGCGGACTTCTGGGATTTGTAATCTGTGGGCGAAAGGAAAAAGTGGTTAGGTTGGGTTGGTTCAGTTAGTGGCCATAAGATGTCCTCGGAAGTTTGGTCATGAAATCTCCTGGGTGTCGAGTTGGGTTATGGCATTGGGTCTACACGTCCGGGGTGGTGTTCACCGGGACCGGGCTTCGGGCCTCGGTTCCATCCCTTACGTGGTAGGGCTTTAGCTCGCTGACATGTGCGGTACGGCTACGTCCACCACCCACGGGTGTCAGCTGAACGATTACTGGTGAGGCGAACCCGAGAACTCGGAACGGTCCCTCGAATTTAGGGGCTAGTTTGGCGTTGAATTTGTCAATTGCCTTTGACAGCTGGTGGGTCTTAGTCAAGACCAAGTGCCCGATTTGTGGTGCCCAGTCCCTCCTACGTAAATTGTAATGGTGTGCCTGACCCTGTGCTGCCTGCTTTAAGTTCCTGCGTACCAGTTCCCACGTTTCTCTGAGTCTGCTTGCAGCCTGCTCCGGCGCCGTTTCTTCCTTGCCAGTCCCCAGCGTTGTCTCTTCGTAGAAGCTCTTTGGTAGTCTCGGCTCCCTTCCCTGCGTCAAGAAAGCGGGGCTGTAACCTGTGCTCTCCGAGACGGCCGTGTTGATCGCCAGCATGATCTCTGGTAACAGCGCGTCCCACGTTTGTTGTTCCCTGCCACAAGTCTGCGAGATGATCCTTTTGACATTTCGATTCGCTCGTTCTGCCGGGTTTTCTTGCGGTGTGTATGGCGCAGTGAATTGGTGTCGCACTCCCAGTTCTTGTAGATGCCTGCGGAAGATTCTACTGCTGAATTGGGGTCCGTTGTCTGATACAATTACCTTTGGAACTCCATACCGACAGAAGATCCGCTCACGTAAGGCCTTCATTAATCCCGTCGTAGTTGCTTTGCGCATCGGGACAATCTCCGTCCATTTTGAAAACTTATCAAAGATTACCAGGGCTACCGTGTTGCCGTGCGTCGAACGTGGAAGCGGGCCGATGAAATCGGCGCAGATGATGATCGCCCAGGGCTCGTCGCTTATCTGGGTGAGCATGTATCCGGCCTTCTGCTCTTGGGAGGATTTGTACCGTTGGCAGGAGTCGCAGCTCCTTACATACCTCTTCACGTCCCGGGTGAGACCCGGCCAGTAGTAGCGTTGCGCAATTCGGAGAATAGTTTTCCGGATCCCGTGGTAGCCGGCGCACGGGTCGTCGTGGTTCTCCCGTAAAATTTGGGCCCGAAGATCGCTAGGCACGCACAACTTCCAGGAGGTCGCTTCACCTCCGACGTCATCACAGGGGCCATGTTTGTACAGTTGTCCCTCGACGACCGCAAAGTCCGGGTGCCCTTCTGGGTTGGTCGTGATTGCGCGCATTTTCTTCTGGTACCAGTTGCACTGGCGCCCACTCAAAGTGGTCAGCTGGAGCGTCTCCAGTGGTTGTTGAGAAAGAGTGTCCGCAACAACGTTCCATTTACCCCTTCGGTACCTTACCTCGAAGTTAAACTGCTGTAATTCTAAAGCCCAGCGCGCGATGCGGCCAGACGGGGTCTCGATAGAATTCAGCCACTTCAGCGAGAGGTGGTCCGTGAGAACTATGAAGTGGTAGCCTTCTAGGGAGGGTCGCATCTTCCGTATTCCCCACAAGATCGCGAGGCATTCCTGTTCTGTGGCCGAATAGCGCTGCTCTACTGCGCTGAGGTGCCGACTAGCGTACGCGATTACCCGTTCGGTACCGTCGCTTTCTTGGGTGAGAACCGCACCGAGGCCGTAGTTGCTTGCATCCGTCTGCAGGGTGAAAACTTTGCTGAAGTCCGGCCGCGCCAGTGCCGGGGCTTCGGTCAACTTCCTCTTGAGGGTGTCGAATGCCTGCTGTTGTTCTGCCTCCCAGCGGAACCGTTTTTCCTTGGCCAATAATGTTGTCAGTGGTCGGACAATGGTAGCAAAATCCGGGACAAAACGCCTGTACCAGGATGCGGTGCTCAGTATCCTACGGACCCCTCTCACGTCCCTTGGGGGTGTTAGTCCTCGGATGGCGACGACTTTGTCGGGGTCGGTATGGATTCCTTCCGCGCTTACCACGTGCCCCAGGTATTTGATCTCTCGTTGCAAGAATTTGCACTTCTCTCTGTTGATTTGCAGGTTAGCGGCCTTGAGGCGCCCTAGCACCTCCTTCAGGTTCTTCATGTGGTCCTCTACCGAACTTCCGGTAACTACTATGTCGTCCAGATAGGCAAAAGCGAACGGCTCCATATCCGCCCCTATTACTTGGTCCAAGGCCCTCTGAAATGTTGCCGGTGCCGAGTGTAGGCCGAATGGCATTACTCGCCACTGGTATAAACCTCTTCCAGGCACGGTGAATGCGGTGAACTTCTTACTCTGCGGGTCCATTGGGATTTGCCAATAGCCATTTTTCAAGTCCAAGCTACTAATATATTGGGCATCTCTGAGGCGATCCAAGATGTGATTAATTCTCGGCAGCGGGTAGGCATCGGGGATTGAATGAGCATTTAGCTGCCTGTAGTCCACGCAAACCCGCCAGTCTCCGGTTTTCTTCTTGACAAGCACCAGCGGGGCGCTATAGGGGCTGTGGGACGACTCGATGCACCCCTTCTGCAACAACCCGTCCACCTCGGTATTGATTATTTTCTGCATGGCTGGGTTTTTTGGGTAGTATCGCTGCTTAATCGGCCGGTCATCGCGCATGGTGATCCGTTGGGTAGTTATATTGGAGGGCCCGGTCAACTCGTCGAAACCCCATAGCTCTGCTTCTAGGAATGTCGATATCCTCTCGCTCTCGGTCGTGTCTGCCAGACCACCCGCTGATAAGATTTGCGGGACCGGAGGGTCTAGGATGGGTGCTGTCTGCGGAGGGTTCAATGGTTCCCCATGTTTCTCCTGCACTTCTTGCATTGCGGTACATCTAGGTTGGTCCTCTTCTCTGTTAGTAAACGGACCTTGGCTGAGTCTGACCGTCTGACCGCCGCAGCTGATCTCGCTACCTACCTTTGTCAGGAAGTCCATCCCGAGAATGAGATGATCTAGGACTCTCGGCAGTACCAGCAGGGCTATTTCACATCGCGCCGTGCCGAGCCGTATGTTAACAGTGAGCGTCTGTTCCACCCTGCAGATCCCGCCGTCCGCCATCTGCACCTGTACGTCCGTGCGGCCCACCAGTCCTCGTCCCCTTAGCTCCGCTGCCATAAACTCGCTAGCGAAGCTTCTCGATGCACCCGTATCAATTGTAGCTGTAAAGCGCTCCTCTTCAATGGCAACATTCGCCCATATCCGTCGCGCGTCGCTCCTGAGGGACGCTGTTGGGTGCGAGGTACATCCGCGCTCGGGGACTTCAGCATTCCTCGTTAATGATGAGTCCCCTGCTCGTTTCCCGGGTGGTCCCTGCAGCAGTCGATGGTACGTCTATTTCGCTGCCCACAATCCCAACAGAATATTACCGTGGGCCGGCGGCATGACCTCCAAAAATGGCCGCTTTCACCGCAGCGTCGGCAGGCCGTGCGCACGTCTATCACGTCCGCCGGTCGGTCGCCCACCATCCGGTTTTGTTCGGGGCGATTCCGCGGCGGTGCCTCGCGTTCCTTATCTCTCCGGATGCCTTCATAGTCCTCGGCCAAAGCAATCAGTTCGCCTAGCGTCATGAAATCCTTCCTTCGGATATACAAGAGGTAATCGCTCTGACAGTTCTTATAGATCCGCTGTAGTTGCTGATCAGCGTCATAATTTGCTTGTCGCATCAGGCCTTGGATGGCGAGGACATAGTCCTTGAAATCTTCCCGCGGTCGTTGCGTCCTGCGCCTGATGCTGTCTTCCAGCTCCTCCAAATACCGCGCTGGTAAGAAGAACTTCTGGAAATCTACCTTGAACGCCTGCCAGCTCTCCCATTGCCGCCGGTTGTTTCGGTACCAGGCTAGAGCTCGATCCTTGAGCAGTTCCGGCATTGTCCGAGAGAGTAAGTCCACATCTAAGCCATACGCCTGCGTCAACTCCTCGACTCGTTCGAGAAAGATTAGGGGTTCTTTGCCTCCGTCGTACTTCACGGACCATTTCCTGACCTGGTCTATGACAGCGGCGTAGCTACAGACGGGATTTCGGAGCGGGGGTGGTGGTACTCGTTGCTGTTCCGTAGAAAACGTCATCGCCTCGGTGGTATTTCGTCGATATTCATGCGCCGACGAGGAGTAGCGTGGCCCCGAAGTCGTTGCGCATATCCTCCACGCTGGCTTTCGTTGGTTGGCCCTTCGGAGATACCGCGTGTGGTGGCGCTCCCGATGGCGAAGTGGAGCGTTCCCGCGAGTATTGTGACTCGAGTTGCTGGAGAAGTTCTGTCTCTTCGGTGGAATGCGCCCCGAGGTTGATAAATGTCGTGAACCGCTTTCGTAGCTCTTCTGCCGTGCCGTCTGTGGCCAATGAAAATGTGGCCATCACGGACTGAAGTTCTTCCTTCAGCAGGGTGTAAACCCAACCTGTCTTGACCATCGTGGCTGGCCGCGGCTCACTGCTCAGCTGAAGTAGGACGTGAGTATTCTAGGATGGCAGCTTCTGGAGTTGAAGTTCAGCTTCCTGGGTTTGGGGCTCTTGCGTCGCGGCTACTGCTGTCGGGCAGTCTGTGTGGGGCCTGTTTACTTGGAATTCCTGTGATCGTTGCTGCGTTTTGTCCTTAGCTTAGAGTCCCTGCTCGGGCGCCATGTGACGAACCTTTCTGCCGGGATAGCTAGTCGGTTGCCAGGGTTCGTACACAAAATTTTAATTCGACAAAGAAGACTCGAAGTTTTGTTCGTAACCGTTTCCGGCTCAATTTATTTGGGTGCTCAGGGGAATTTGTACAGATAAATGTAAATGAAAATATGTTATTCTAGTCTATATATATATGTGAGAGTATATTATACTCGTGTGCGTCTGTCCGGATGTGGGGGTGCCTCGTCGGCAGGAGATTTGTCCCTCAGCGTCGGGGTCCTCCCGGTATTGGGCCGTAGTTTCGGCGGTGGCACGGGCGTTGTCGTTGGCCTCAAAGATGCGTTAGTTCGGCTCGCCCGAACCCTCAGCCAGCGTGTTTTTAGCCGTTGGATGGGCGTACCGATTAGGGTAACTGGTTCTCGGAGTCCCGAATGTGTCGAATGCGCCCGAATGCGTAGCCGTCAGCCTTAAAAGCGTTCGGGCTAAGCCCTGAGTTGACTCGAAATCGAAGATGGTAGGAACTTCTCGTAGTTTACAAGATACCACGAATTTTGTGGTCGGTTTGTGGTTTTGTGATCGAATGTGCACGAATGCGTAGCCGTCAGCCTTAAAAGTGTTCGGGCTTAGCACTGCGTTGACTCGAAATCGAAGATTGTAGAACTTTTCGTAGTTTACAAGATACCACGAATTTTAGTATAAATCGACGATAGGTGAAACTTTCGCGAAGTAACCACTTGAATAACCGGATAACGACGTTTTCGATCGAATGTGCACGAATGCGTAGCCGTCAGCCTTAAAAGCGTTCGGGCTTAGCACTGCGGTGACTCGAAATCGAAGATTGTAAAACTTTTCGTAGTTTACAAGATACCACGAATTTTAGTATAAAACGACGATTGGTGAAACTTTCGCGAAGTAACCACTTGAATAACCGGATCACGACGATGTCGATCGAATGTGCACGCTACTCACCCTGTGACCCAAATCTAAAATCCGCAAGAAAAACCCTCTTCCAAAATAACGCTTACCTGTAGCTCACTGATGGCTGCGCTGTTGTTGTTGTTCCCCGCTGTCGTACCCGTAGACGGATTTTAATCCCTGTCGCTACGCTGGTGACTTCGAATTAGTAGTTCTTTCTTTGTTTCGTCTGTTTTACTTTGCACTTCTAACTGTTCACTTTCACTGGTTTGACCTTAATCACAAAACTGAAGAAGGATTCTTGTATTCGGCAGCCTTTTATTCAAGGTTAGCGGGACTTTTCCAGGCTCTGGTACAGCCGTCGCCAGAGTAGACGCTACCTCAAACTTTAATGTGTCCATCTAGAAAGCCTTTTTGTTGTTTTATCAGACTAATGTGCCGTTTATTCTTCTTCGAAATACAAAACTTAATGACTAAAGGGAAAGGGGGGTAGTGTGAAACGGCTATGGCAGGCTTAGTTGTGGTGCGAGGCTGCTCTATTGGACCGTGTCCAGTAGGACACGCAATTCTGCGCCCACGGCAACTCTCTTGTGTTCTCTCGTCCTTCCCATGCGCTTCTGCCGGTGGCGACAGAGGTCCAGGGCTGCGTCGTCACAACTCCGATCTTGCAGGGTTGCAACGGTGTAGTAAGGACTGGATTTTTTTTAGTCCTTACAACTTAAATAAATTTTATTTAACGTGGTAAAGTTAGGATGATAAAAGCAAATTGTTAAAAACAGTTTTCGTTGTATCATTTTCGGGTATGTGTCTTATAGCCTGTTTACATAAAAATATTTAATCCGGTTAAGGTGTTCGAAAATCGATCAGCTGATCTAGTGTTTACATACATAATCCGGTCCGGGCTGTCAAACCGAAAAGAAGAAATAAACAGCTGTTGTTTAATGTTTATTTATTTACGCAACTATTTTTAAAATTTTGCCTCGCTTTAATTTACAATACAATGAATAAAATAACAATAATATTCAAAATTGTTGAAATTTATTTTGCTATGGTGACGAAATTCGCAAGTTTACAGAATTTGGAAAGTGAAAAGTCCATTGGGCCATCTACGCCGCCATCTCCCTATATATATGGACATTTTTGCGGAGTCCGCGCAGGCCGTCAATATTTTCTTGCCACAGGTCCAGTAGCATTAATTCCGCCCCCATCGACCACAAAGTTCTCTTGGTTGATTTCTACATCTGAAATAGTTAATTTTTTGTCATTTATTACATATTATACTTATTTAAATAAACATATTACTTACAACATGAAACGCTTAAATTTGTTTTGACATTTGGCAGAATAGTTTGGTGGCACTTTCTCTTTATCTCTTTCTAACTTATTGGCACTAGAAAAGGAGAAAGATAGTGTGTCTGTAATTCCGAACTTCGAAACAGACTTGCAAACTAAAAACTGAGGCTAAAAACCAAACGCATTTTGGTTTAGCGCTGGAATAGCAACAACAATTTCACGGGAGTTAAAACAGTTTACGAGTGGTTTTGGGACTTAAAACAGTTTATTCCAAAAACCTGGATCAACCATTTTATGTAAACACCTTATTAGACCTTTGTCTTCAAATTACACTGTTTAACATGTAATTTGATTTCAAAGTCGCACATTTTAAGTTGATTAATAAATAATTAATTTTATCAGTTTATTCGAGTTCAAGTCACACATTTTTTTTTTAAATAATACGTCATACGTTCGCAAACGTATGAGATTTCAAAAAGAAAAAAAGGGGTAATAATCGGGATTACAATAAATTAAAACATTAAATAGAATTATTTTTTTTTGGTTATTTTTAAAACAAAAACCAAAATTAGAAGTTAAACATTTAAGGTAATGCGCTTGGAGACTTCATATTGGTTGAAGAATCAAAGAAAAATTAGAATCATTGTTTCACTAACAAGCAATTAAAATTGCTTGCTGATAAAAACAATCAAAGATAGAAAGCACTTAACTGAGAAAGAACTCAAACGAGCTCACTAGGTTAATCGTCCGAATTCGAAATTGCAAACGAGGCGGTTTCGTTGGCCGCTGAAGAATAGAGGCAGGTCGTTCGTCCCATTCTGTGAGGTCTTAAATTACCTTAGCGCAGTCACGAAAATTTTGACGCTTCGTCTCTGCTTGAAAGAAAGCAGAATAGCGCAGTCACGAAAATTTTGACGCTTCGTCTCTGCTTGAAAGAAAGCAGAATAGCGCACTCACGAAAATTTTGACGTTTTGGCTCTGCTTCAAACAAAGCAGCAGTCAGGACGTTAGCGTACAGACGAATAAACAGATGTACAGCGAATGTTTACTGCACGCTCGGTAAACGAAGCGAACATGAAATCTAAACAGGTTAAGTTGAAACTTCATATTAAGAATTTTAATGGTTTCTCATTCCAAAGTACTACGAGTAGTATTAAGAATTAAACGTTTAATGAAACGATTAAACGATAATTGGTGGCGCTAAGTAATCGCTTTAATAGAAATTTAAGTACGGAAAATTGGGAAAGATTTACGGATATATGACATATGTACATATTAATAAAATAAAAACCATTAAACTATATGTCGTTCATTTAATTAATGGCCGAGTTATTACAGGAGCAAGGTTACTTAGAATTAGATAGGACTCATAAAGAACTGAAACGCCAGTTGGGGGAGTTTATATCTAAATATTGGGCAATTTTAAAAGGGACTGTAGGCAACAAAGAGAACTTAGAGTTGATAAAGTCTAGAGTAGGGGAGCTAGGAGACCTTACAAGTGTAGAAAGAGCAAACGCAGTATTAGAGGAATTGCTTACATTCCTAAACCAGATAATACAGAATAAGACAGAAGATTCCAAGACATGGGAATCAGAATTTAATGCACTGAAGAATAGGTATGATAATTACTTAGTAGATAAAGTATTTCAGGAGGATATACTAAGGAACGTAGAGGGCGAGAACATAAAACTAAGGGAACTATTAGAGAAAAAGGGAATAACTGAGGAAACGTTGAATGGAACGCTAGAACAAGGATTTTCACAGAAATCTAGAGAAGACTGTAGTTCATTAGAAGAAGCGCACAAAAGAATCCAAGAATTGAAAGAGGAAAACAGACGGCTACAACAAGAAATAGAATTAGCTAACGATCAGACGCTTTATCATAAGGAAGCTACTCCGTCCGCAGTTTTTGCGGAAGATTACAACGGAAGGTCGTTTAAACAAATTAAGACAACAGATAACATACATAAGATGGGTATAGGTGAGATAGCCAAGATTACGAATAGGCTGGTACCGCTCTTTTCGGGCACACAGTCACCAGACTTACGCGGCGAAGTCTACAAATTTATACAAGGGTGCGAATTAGCCACAAGGGAAGTAGGTACAAACAATAGTCAGAACTACATAGACTGCATTAAGCAGAGGTTGCATGGGGATGCCTATGATTTGGTGAGGTCAGAACGCTTCAATAGCCTCGAGGAATTCTTCATCACAATAAAAAGGGCATATTTATCTAAAATCACCTTAGATACAGTCATACAGAGTATCCAAAATTGTAGCCAAGTGCTTAATGAAGATATAAGACATTTTGCAAGACGCCTAAACGCGCTAAGAACACAGGCTATAGAGATAGTTCGAATGGATTACAACGGAGATGGAGATAGGGCACTATTAAGTATGCTGGAAGGGGTCGTAGAGAAAGCATTTAAAATAGGATTAAAGGACGCCGCATTGAGAATTTATATGCTTAATGTGACGAAGAAAACCAGTGAACAAAAGGTAGAATTGGCCGTAGAGGCACTCGGCACCATACACAGTAGCTCCCTCCAAACAGACCACTTGAACATTAATATGAATTCGCAGATTCGTGCCACCATGCATAACCAGCAAGAGCAGATTCAACAGGGAAGCCAGGGCAGAGCTACAGGAGATAGAATGGTTCGGCAACCAACTAGGACACAAAATCCTCCACAAGGAGCTACAGAGAGAATAATCTGCTCATTTTGCAATAAGCGAGGGCATACCAGAGAGGATTGTTTAACGCGTAAAAACACGCCATATTACCAGAGGTTTTCAAAATATGGACACGAGGCAAACTGGAGGTGCGACCAAAAAGGAAGCCAGAATAATGTGGCAAGGAACACATATCAAGGGCCCAATTATCAAACTCAAGGAAGCCAGCAATGGAATCCACCACAGCAAAATTGGCTTCCGAATCAATCACAACCAAACTGGCAACCTAAACAACCCCAACAAAATGGGAATCAAAACCAATTACAACAGAACGGGAACCCAAGAAGGGCAATAAACATTAATCCGAATACAGTCAACGGTTTGCAAAGGAATCAGACTCCTATGAACCCGCCAAACAGAGTGAGCCAAACGATATGTCATTGGTGCAATAGACCAGGTCATATGATAAAAAATTGCGATGCAAAAAGAAATTGGGAAACGTTGCAAAGTAATCGTCCGGGAAACTATCAAGGGCCCAGAACAGGCCAATAATCTGGGAACCCAAGAATATTAGGAACTTAAGTCCAAATGAAGGAGTAACAGTAATTCATACATCCAAACCGATTGTGGATACGTTACCAACTTCAAGAAATAAAGTGGTAACCGTAAGTCCGACATCGGAAGCGATTGTTGAAACGTTACCACTTTCAAGAGACTTAAAAATTAATATCAAGTTAAGAGGGACTGATAATAATAAGAAAACCAACGTAACAGAGAGAAATCATACGTTTGGAGAAACAGCTGAGTTAGAGATGCCAATTAAGTTGAAAGATAAAAACCAAAATTTAAATATACGGATACCGTGCTCAATGAATAAGTTACCAATTAAAAATAAAAATATAGAAACAGGGGTATCTAACTGCACTCAAACCCAGCTAAATGACGTGTTCATCGAATTACCTTGCGAAGAGGCTATAAATGGAAAACTCATTTTACTGGTAGATACAGGAGCAGATACAAGCCTGATAAAGAGGTGTGCGATAAAAGATAGCACAATAATAGACAAGTCGAATAGGAAAGACTTAAGCGGAGAATTTGGAGGTTGTGTGACCACAGAAGGATCGACTACTATATGTCATAATGAGGTACAGTCCTTACGTTTAACGCTACACGTGGTGTCACTTAAACAAGGAGTACCGGCAGACGGCATATTAGGAAGAGATAATTTGTGGAACAACTCCATTATAAATACAATGGAAAAGAGTTTAACACTCTTCGATAAAAGGAAAGAGGTTATTTTAGAATTACCGATAAGAGCTATCGAGCAGATTGAAGAGAAAAGTAAACAATACTACATACCAGTTAACGCAAGAACGATTACGATAGTACCATTAAAACTACGTACAAAATTTAAGAATGTTTTAATTCAGAAAGAAGAAATAGATCAAGGAATCTATATAGCAGACACATTAGTAAATGTGAAAAATAATACGGTTTATGCTCCGATATTAAATACAACAGAGTACGACTACGAGATAAACAGCGAATTTAAATCAAAATTCACAAATTCCGACGAGTACGCAATACAAGGTACGACGTCAATTAATAGTATAGGCAGAATAGATGCCAAAAGAAGAATAAATGAATTGCTCAAGGAAATTGAGCTAGATAAACATTTAAATATAGAGGAAAAGAATTCCATAGAAGAAGTAATAAAATCATTTCATGATGTCTTCTTATTAGAAGGAGACGAACTTTCGTTTACACGCGTATTAAAACAAGAAATTCCAAAAGGCGCAGATCAGCCGCCCATAAGCAGAAAACAGTACAGATTACCTCAAATACATAGGGAGGAAATAAATAAGCAAGTAAACAAACTTCTAGATGATGGCATAATCACGCATAGCACATCACCATGGAACTCGCCGTTACTTTTAGTGCCCAAGAAGAGTGGTAAGGACGGAGAGAAAAAATGGAGACTTGTAATAGATTACAGGAAGCTCAATGAAGCAACGATTAAACAAGTTTTTCCCATTCCTCATGTTGACGAAATCTTAGAGCAATTAGGCCATAGCAGATATTTTACAACGCTAGATTTGGCAAGTGGATATCACCAAGTCTTAGTCGATGACAGGGATAAGGAGAAAACAGCATTCAGTACAGGACTAGGGCATTTCGAATTCAATCGAATACCATTTGGGCTCAAAGGTGCCCCAGGCACATTTCAAAAGATAATGAATCATATCCTAACCGGTCTACAAGGCATAGACTGTTTTGTTTATTTAGATGACATAGTTATCTACGGTAGGAATTTGAAACAACACGAACAAAGGTTATGTTCAGTATTACAGAAATTACGTGAACATAATCTGAAACTTAATACAGGGAAATGCAGATTTCTAAGAAGAGAAATTGTTTATTTAGGACATAAATGCACAGATCAGGGCGCACTCCCTGACCCCAGCAAAGTGGAATGCGTTAAGAGCATTCCACCGCCTAAGAATAAAAAGGAGGTGCAGGCATACTTAGGACTAGTGAATTATTATAGAAAATTCATACCTGGCACAGCAAAGATAGCACTGCCTATTAACAAACTACTACGTAAAGACGCTAAGTTTAGTTGGACACAAGAATGCCAGAAAGCGTTTGAATCACTGAAAAAGGCTATAATTACACCACCGGTTTTGGCATATCCGGATTTTGAAAAAGAATTCATATAAACTACTGATGCAAGTAACGAAGCGTTAGGCGCAGTACTTTCTCAGGGTAAAATAGGCGAAGATAGGCCGATAGCCTTCGCTAGCAGAGCCTTAGATGACGCAGAAAAGCGTTACTCAACTATAGAAAAGGAGTTCTTTGCCATTGTCTGGGCAACAAAAAATTTTAGAGCGTATCTGTTAGGAAGACCTTTCAAAATAGTGACAGACCATCAACCGTTAAAAGGAATAGCAAACATAAAGGACCAGACGTCAAGACTGGCAAGGTTTAGACACAAGTTGTCAGAATACAATTTCGAAATCTTATATAAGCCAGGAAGGAAAAACTTAAATACAGACGCGTTAAGCAGAATTCCACAGGAAAAACACAAAACAATAGCAGCCGTACAAACACGGTCAAAAGCAAAAACAGCTAACCAAGATCAAAATCAAGGAACAGCCGTTGAAATCGATAAAGATGATGAGGAACCGGGAAACGGAACCAATAACACAGCAGCATTGCTATCCGACCCGAAACAAATAGAAACAGTAATCAAAGACTTTCACAATTCACCACTGGGAGGACATCAGGGTGCAGTGAAAACATATTTAAGAATACGGAAACAATTTAGATGGCCCGGAATGCAAAAGCAAGTAAAGGAATTCATAAAAAACAGTCCGAAATGCCAGGCTAACAAAAGCTCGAAATTAACAAAAATGCCCATGGTGTTAACAGATACACCAACGCGGCCTTTCGACAAAGTTTACATGGACATAGTCGGTATTCTACGAGAAACTGTGTCCGGAAATAAGTACATTCTGACTTTTCAGGATGATTTCTCCAAATTTATGGCATGTACAGCGATCCCAGACGCGGAAGCAAGTACTGTCGCCAGAGCTTTTTATGACGAAGTAATCACGCGTTACGGAATTCCGCGGATTTTAATTACAGATAACGGAACTAATTTCATTTCGAAATTGTTCTCAGATACTTGTAAATTGTTAGGAATTAAGAAATTACATATAACACCATATCATCCGCAAGCTAATGGCTCATTAGAGAGAAGCCACAGACCTTTAGCGGAATATTTGCGTAGTTTTGCTAAAGAAGATGGGTCGAATTGGGATCAATGGTTAACTGCAGCAATGCACGTTCATAACCACACACCCCCACATTACGACCAAGCAAACTCCGTTTCGCACTTTATTCGGATTCGACAGAGAAATGCCGACTAATTTAAAAAGGAAGTGTTGTCCGGTTTATAATGCGGAAGATTCAAATAAAGTATTAAAATTCCAAATACAGAGGGCTCACGAAATAGTAAGGAAGAATCAGGATTTAGCGAAACAGGTAGCTAAGATGCAGTATGATAGTAAAGTAAATTTAGTAGAATTTAAAATAGGAGATAGTGTATTAATTAAAAATCAAACTAGGAAAAATAAGTTTTCTCCAATATGGATAGGGCCATATAAAGTAGTAAAGATTAAAAGTCCAATTACTACAGTTTTAAATATTAAGGGAAGAGAAAAACCTTTCCACAATAACTTACTTAAGTTATATAATAGCAATTAAATAGGAGTATAGGATTAATTAGACAATTACATAGGACACTATCAGAATAACTAAACTAGGATAGTAGGTTTAGGAGACAGTAAATTAAGTTATTTACAATAATAACGTTATTAGGAGTAGGAAAAGGTAAATGAATATAATATATAATAGGATATATAATAAAAAGATATGCATGGGTTATAAACTATAAACAAGATAGAGATACAATATGACAGTAACAACAGAATGCAATAAAACTAATAGATAATTTTTCTAAAAATAGAATAAATACAGAGTTTTACTAATCACCTTGCTAATTACACAGTTAGCATGCACTCCGATTATCAAAACAATGTGTATCAATTTTCCACGATACAAAGCAGGGAGCATTAGTCTTAATATAGCAGGATATATTACAGATATAAAAGCACTTGCAAGGAACGTAAAATCACAAGTAGTAGCGAAATTTAAAATTTTTATTTCAGATTTAGGACAGGAAATTAAGAAAAATTCAACAAGAAAATAAAAAGAAAATCAGAATAGCGTTTAAATAAGCAACAACTTGTTTACTTACCCGTGAAACTATAAGAAAAGAAAACTCATGATAAAGTTCGTTGTTAATATTTGAATAATTTTTTTTTAATTGAACTTTTTAGTTTGTATTAATTTTGAATGAGAATATACGGTATATGAAAAGTAGCTGTGCCGTTTTAAATACACAGCCAATATAATTTTGCATTTGCAATTATATTAATAAATGCACATGTAAAAATATGCCTGAAGAGTTAGTTCAGGCATATAACATACACACACACACTATATATATATATATTCGCACCAACCGCTTTATATCATAAGAAGACAAGAATTAGAAAAGGATAAGAATACAAGCAGTAGTATTAATATAATACTTTTTCTATTTTCATAATAATAATGTGTAGTACTAAAATGTAGTACATAAATATGCAATGTAAAATATTAACGAATAACGTTAATAACAAGCAAAACAAAAAGCTAAAAATTGAGCGATTAACGCAAGCACTGCAACAAAGCAGGTGCAAAAGCAAAGCAACTGAACACGAGCAGAATGCAGTGTCAGTTTAAGCAATTAATGAAAAAAAAAGCAAAAACAAAACTAAATCACTTTTAACAAAAGCCAAAAATAAAACAAAGAAATAATGAAAGCGTTGTTATACACGCAAGATTTAAACTTCATTTACAAATAATAATGTACACAATATAAAAATAATTTAAAAATTAATTAAATTGTATAATAATTTAGAATAAAATATGGACATTCAATACGAAATTAAGAAAATTAAAAGGAAATACGAATGAACATATAATTATTAGGAAAAAAAAAAAAGAAATGCACTTTTTACAAACTTTTACAAAATAACATAATTACATATTGATTGAAAAGAAAAGTAAAGAAATATAATAATAAAATTGCACCAAAATAACGTTATCTTATCAGCATTAAAATACATTAATTAAATTTTAATTGAAATTCAATTAATTTTAAAGTTGTAATAAACAAATTATATTAAAACGAAATATACATGGTAAAAATAAAAATAAAGAATTAAAATATGTAAAATGTGAGGCGTAAGCATCAGTGCAAAATGTAAGATACATAATAAGAACCCATCATGCAGAGAACCCAACAGCTATCCCGATGTACACCCATCACAACAACAGAAGTGCAACAACACTACACAACAGTTACGAACATATACAACAGGGCGACGATTAGCACCCAACCAACTCGAAGGGGGAAGGGTAGCTGGAACAGCTGATCAGCGCAGCGACAACAATCATCGCAACCAAAGATGGAACAGTTGCAACAATCAAACATACCAATGCAACAAGACAACAACATTCGACAAAAACACGAAACTACCTTCAAAGAGATCCGACAAAAGCAACAATTGAACATCAAAATTATCGAGTGATAGTGGCGACAAATTTTGAGGTCACGCGGAGACCAAAACCACCGCAATGAAACACGCAACAAAATAGGGACCTAACCCATCTGCAGCAGCTAATTACAGCCCAGTGTCTGCGAAAAACGAAATCCTCGTGAATCATGATGGCAGCCTAGCAGCTTAACTTAAAGCAAAAGTTACGTTAAGCGTAAGGGATAGCATCACAACGTCGCGGCGATGAAGCAGCTAGTAGACAACGACTAATGCGGTCACAATTAAATTTACACCAGTCATTCACAGTTCGCCAGTTAAATTTATGATACATTACTCCGTGGCACAAATCACACTCGACAACATTACCTCAAGAGATAACGATTTAAACGCATCACCAACCAACGCATGATCTTGGTAACATCTCAACCATCAACTACCGTGAAGCGAAAACCAATTGATCCCAATTGCGGGACAACGATACTACCGGTAACGAACATCTGCATCTGATCATCAAGGCTAGCACCTACCACGTCAGCTACACCGCAGCAAAATTCCCACAACACATCGAGAAGAAGACATCGAGACAACGGGGTGTACATTAACAGCCAAACCATCATCAACAACAACAGGTTCATCAACTTCAAGATCAATATCCACACCAAATCATCATCCACCTACACACAGATGACACCGAAGAAAGGCAGCTACAGGTCATATTATTGTAATCAGTTTTTATTACAATTTTGTTAATAATTAAGTGTATTGAAGTTGTTGTAATTATTACTAATAACTAGTGAATATTGACGTAGCACATAAGATCTTCATGAAATGAAATACACTAACATACATAAGTAGACAATAATCAAAATCAACCTAAACACACGACCACTCCCAATTCAATAAACCAATTAATATCGTTTTGCACGATACTAAATTTTTCTTCCCCCAGTGTGGAGGGATGTTGTATGTCGCGATCGCAATTTCCACTTCCGTTTGACAAGAACTGTCAAGGCCAGTATTATTGTTTTTATAATACTACTCCGCGAGTGAGTCAAGGCCAAGTTCACATTAATGCAACCACAGCACTTTGCTTGGTAAGCCCGAAGCTTTAGTTTAATTGGTTTTAGTCAAGCTTTGGTTTAATGAACTTCGAAAGCTAAGGTAGCAACCAGAACACTTCGCATGAAATGGATTGTGGAGGCTGGCATTTAGTAGCGAGCTTCCAAACCCTAGAATCCATAGCGCGTGGCGATTGTAGTGGATTGTGGAAGCTAGCTTTCATTAGCAAGCTTCCAAACCATTAAATCGCTTGGTTTGAAATAACCAACGATCAGAGTCCACACGCGGAAGAATTAAATTGGGAACGATTTTCTTCCGCGTATTGATTCTGCGAATATTACAATTTTAATATTGCGAAATAATGGAAATTGCGAAACACGGCATACTGACCCACTTCAGTCCGGTCGACGTCTGTGTCGACCGAGCTAACGTGGAATCTAGAAAAGATTCCAAAGGGAGTCTTGAAAATATATCCAAACGAAGAAGTCGTTTATCGTCGCGTATAAAGTCGCGTAGTGCCAGTTTTAATAATAAGTGTAATAAACAATAAGTGTACATAATTAATAACAAGTATAAATAAAAAGTAGTGTTAAAGTAAATCTTAAGATAAGATAAAGTACAACATATTGAAACAAACATAAAAGTCAATAATAAAGACGTAACAGATCGAAACTAAGTGCAGTTTAATTGAAGTCAAGGAGAGATAGTAGAAGACCACCCGTAAGGAGATACAACATCAGTATGATAACATAATTATAATTAATAAACCAAAATTCACTTAAACATCGACACAATAGCAATATCAATCAAAATTATACTAACTCCTAATAGAGGCAAGAAATACATAGTATTCATACTTAAATAATCCACAAATTTTTGCTTCTTAGCCCACTACAATAACACAAATATTATTTTTAGCATCATAATCTCCATAATATCCATATCCACATTCACTGCTAATTCATATCCACTTCCTATCAATAAAACAAAGAAAGTTATAACAATAATGCGGCTAGAATTAATACTAACTAAAAAATGAAATTGAAATACTTACTTTAACTTCAATAACAAAATATGTAACTGGAATATGAATATGTGTGTGATGAAAACAAATAAATAGGGATATCGAAATAAACAAACCATTTAAAACAAAATAAAAGCATGGAAGATCAGACTCTAATCAATTCACAAAATAAATATAATATATAAATCTAAAATAAAAAAAATATAAATATAAAAAAATTAATATACTATATGGATAAATAAATATAATGAAAATTATTAACTAATAGCATGTATAAGAAACCGAATTCTATAAGAGAGCTCAATTGTTGAACCTTCTAATAATGGAAAGACTGAGTTTAGTACAGATAGTCCAAAATGGAGTATAGTTTATTAATATAGCCAAAGTCATATTAATGAAATTATTAACACTTGAAGTAGCTATTATAAAGGGTCCGCCATCTAACGTTTTTTTTTTCAACTAGTGCTTATTTCGTGAATGGTAACACTTAGCTCATGTCTGATTTGACAGATAATTAGTTTTATCCTTCCGCTGAACGATCTTCTTTTAGGTCTTCCTCTTCGCTTCATTGGATGTACTGGTGTGGGAATCTCTTCGGAATTTATGCCTCGGTAAGAAGTGAGTGCTGAGACCTGGTACGTTCCTAGTGGAATATTCGGATTTTCTTCGGACGCAATCTCGTAGGCGGTGTTACCAACCTTTCTAGTGATCACATAGGGGCCATCTCGTTTTGGAACAAACTTGGATGTGATACCTTGAGCTGCTTTGCTTAACACGTGTGTAGTAACTAAAACTTTGGACCCGATGTCCAATTTCTCTTGAGGTCGTCTTTTCTGGTCTGCTAGCATTTTATTTTTGTCCTGCATACGATGTTCGGCGTCCTTGGCAGTTTTTAGTACATTAGAAAGTTGTTGAAGGTGAGGAGTTATTTGTGGAATGAAGTTCTCTCCCTCCACGATTTCTTTAACGTCATGTTGTATGTCGTCTAATGTGCGGAGCTCTCTTCCAAAATTCAAATAGGATGCTGAGTATCCTGTACTCTGACATTTTGCTGTGTTCATGGCGAATCTGATGGCTGGTAAGTTTTGATTCCACATGTTATGATGACTTTGAACAAATATTGCTAGTTGAGCTTTTAAATCACGATTTTTTCTTTCAACCGGATTTGCCTGTGGGTGATAAACTGACGTGAATTGCTGGTGAATATCGAGACAATAGGCCACCTTTTGCATGATGGCAGAAATAAACTGCACTCCATTATCAGTTTTTAAACGTCGTGGTATCCCATAACGTAGAAATATTTCGTCTATTATGACCTTTGCACATGCCTCTGCCGTAGCTTCTTTCAAGGCAAATATCTCTACCCATCGGCTTGCTACATCTTCGGCGATTAGAATCCACTGATAACCGTCTTTTGTTTTCGGTAGTGGCCCGAATAAATCTACAGCTAATACCTCAAAGCGTTGTTTACTGGTTGTTGTTTGTAGGAGACCAACCGGTCTCATGTTTGACGCTTTGAATCGTTGGCATTCGATGCAGTTCTTAACATATTTTGCGATATCAACGCGCATTCCTGGCCAAAAGTACCTTTCAGCTATACGAACCGTTGTTCTTTCCGCGCCATAATGTCCTGCACTACTATCATCATGGTATACTCTTAAAATTTTTGGTCGCTCTTGAGAAGGTATAACTAGCTTTGCGTCTTCGCCATCGTCAACTGCATAGCAGTATAACAGTCCATTGTTCATTATATATCCTCTGCCTACCCATCGTCCAAGGTCTTCATTTTGGGTTTCTAATGATACGATTATATCTTTTAGATAATCATCCTTTAGCTGTTCTTCACGGATGTTGCTCATACTTCTTCGCGGTAAGTCAATGTCAAATGCGCAAATAGCATTGATCGTATCTGTGTGCTCGTTATCGGTGCCTGTTGGCCGAGACAACATATCTGCCAACGAATTAGTCTTACCAGGTGTGTACTCTATTTTGAAGTTGTACTGTTGTATTTGTAGTGCCCATCTTGCTAAACGACCTGATGGAGTTTTTATAGTAAGCAGCCATTTTAACGGCTGATGATCTGTCATCAGAATGAGCTCTTCGCCTTCTATATATCCTCGAAACTTAGAGCATGCCCAAACAATTGCAAGTGCTTCTCGCTCGGTTGTAGAATAGTTTTGTTCAGCCTTAGTGAGTAAGCGGCTAGCATATTCAATCGGATGTTCTTCATTACCCTCCCCCTGGAGTAAAGCTGCACCTAATGCATAGCCACTAGAGTCCGTTTTCAATATAAATGGCATATTGTCTCGAGCTTGTTTAAGAATTGGTGGGGACGTCAGTAGTTCTTTTAAGGCTTCGAAAGATTGTTTCTGCGCTTGTTCCCATTTCCATTTTACGCTCTTCTTTGTTAAGTTTGTAAGCGGTTTTGCAATTTCAGCATATCCTTTAATAAATCTGCGGTACCAAGAGCACGTCTGTATGAAAGATATAAGCTGCTTTAGATTTTTGGGCTCAGCATATAGCCGTATAGTATTTATTTTTTCCGTGTCGACCGCAATACCCTCTGGAGTAAGCACATGGCCAAGAAATTTTACATAAGGACAGCAATAGCGACATTTGTCGTTATTTACACGCAGATTGAATTTCTGCATTCTTTCAAATATCTGGTTTAAATCTTAAGGGTGTTTTTCAAATGACGGAGAGCATAAAATAAGATCATCTAGATATGCTAACAATTGCACGTCGGCAATGCCTGTTTTGAAACGATCAATTAAACGTTGAAAGGTGGCGGGTGCATTTCGCAACCCGAATGGCATTCTTTTGAAACGAAATGTTCCAAACGGAGTAATGATACAAGTCTTATCGCGGTCTTCTTTCGCTACACTGATTTGGTAATAACCGCTTTGTAGGTCTAATGTTGTCATAAAGGCTGTACCTTTTGACGCATGAAGCAAATCATCAATCCTTGGCAACGGGTACCTATCGGGTATGGTTATTGCATTTAACTTCCGGAAATCTACGCACACACGTACTCCACCATTTTTCTTGGGTACCATTACCACTGGTGATGACCATGCAGATTCGCATTCCTCGATTATTTCGGTTTCTATCAAGTTATCTATTTCTACTTTAAGATCCTTCATTCTGGCAAATGAGAGTCTGTATGGTGGGGATGCGATCGGCTGACTTGTTCCGGTATCAATCTTATGAATCGCGTATGGTGTTGGTTCACCTAGAGGACTGAAAACATTGGCGTGTTTATGCCAAAGAGCGTCAAGCACATTTTTCTGCTCATGACTCAACACACTGCCATCGGCTTCTTTTATAATATGAAAATCAAAAGAGTAAAGTGGCGTAAAGATTGAGTCAATGTAATCGTCTGCTTTACTTCTGTGCATTTCTCCGCTGAAGAGGCCTCTGTCTGTTTTTCTATCAGGTGTTATCGAGTTGGTTGGCAGAGAATCTCTAAAGATATGCTGAACTGTACGTGGCGAGTAATCGCTTGCTTGTGTGATCTCCGGGCCAAAATATTCAAAATCGGATATGTGAACTTCGTGGCCATACTGTTTTTCAGATTTTTGATGTTTTTCAATACTGCTAATCATCTCCACTGGCTTACGTTTAGCATTTGTACTCACAACTCTAATGTTTTCTATTAGATTTAATTGTACTGGCGCATTTGGTACGAAATCAAATTGCTGGGTTGCGTTGCTTTCGAAGTACCAATACCGTTGTGCCATATTCAGAACAATGCCGGATTTTTCCATGAAATCCGCGCCAATGAGCGTACGATTCCCCTTTGCCTCTGGCAAGACAATGAATTCAATATTTTGACATCTACCACCTATAACTATTTTACAACTGGTCGTCAAGCACTCTTCAGCGGAGGTGCTTCCATCTGACAGTGTAATCTCGCAACTTACTTTTTCAAACGTGCAACCCTTCTGGTCCATAATACGTTTAAGGTTCGCGCTTGACACACTTGTTCGCGCACCAGTATCAAAATAACCTTGTCCAGGTACCCCAAATAGCTGGATATTTACGACGGGAACATTGCGACCAATTATTGATGGTGCCATAGAATTAAATTGTACGGAATTCGTTGCTTCACGTAATTTAGTTTTGCAATTTGAGCAATTTGCACGTGTCACCCCTGGAGCATTGCAGCCATAGCAAGCAAATTTTGGCTTCGTCACAACGGCTTGGGCAATCAAAGCTGACTGAGCTTCTTTTTCTAGGGCTTCCGCCTTTTTGAAGCAATTCTCTTGGGAATGGCCCTTTTTTCTGCAAAAATTACAACGCACTGGACCACCGTGCTGATTTCCTACAACAGTGTTCACAGGCTGACTGCGTTCTGCCAAATTGTGCTCCGCTTCACGAGCCTCACTCAAAAGTTCATGTAAATTTTTAATTTTTTCTCTCGATATGCGCTCACGCACTTGCGAGTAAAGCATTCCAAACAACATGTCAACTTGATCAGATTCCCTTGGCAGATTTTTCAATTGAGCAAAAAGAGCACGTTTCTTTCGAACAAAATTGTCAATTGGTTCACCTTTCTGCTGCTTGCCTTCAAAGATTTCGACGTAAATTCGCCATGCTGGCTTTGGTGGGCAGAATGATTCACGTAGCATTCGAGTTACATCTGCGAATCTTGTAATGCCTGCTTTGACACCAGACCACCACTCCGCAGCATCACCCTCAAGCAGCATTGGCATACCGCCAACTGCATCTTGGTCAGAAATTTTCTCAATTAATTTGAAAGTAGAGATAGCCGCAATGAACTCTTCAACGCGTGCTGGATTACGATCACCATTGTAACGTGCCGTACACGTGCTGAAAGTGCCGCTTCTCGTATTTGCGTTGGATACGACCTGCATAAGCCGATCAAACTGTTCTGCTGAAAACATCGCCATTTTCTTTTCCTTAATGCGTTCGCTTCTTCTCAAAAAGTAAGCCACGATGTTGGGCGCCAATTATAGTGCAGTTTATTAAGGAGTAATTATTTTAAGAGCAGAGGTAAATAGGAATCTAAAATGGCGGTGCTCGCTGTGTCTCGCTCGCTGAAGGTTTTGCAAAAGGTGAAGACTCGCTGTTAAATCAATAAAATTAGCAATAGAAGAATAACACGAATATATAATAAATATAGTAACTGTTTTGGGTTACTGCGACCAGCTTATCGCTGTTCAACAGTAAAAGTGCCAGTACTATTAGGTGCCGTCCAGCCTTCGCTGTCCAAACACCATTTGTGCTATTTTATATTACACCGCATGACTTACCTCGCTGAAGGTTTTGCAAAAGTGAAGTTGATCGCACAGAGCCGCCAGCCTTTATACACAACCTTCATCGAGTCATGGGAGTGAGATGAAAGAGACAAATATATATTACAAATACAATACAAACGAGACAATTATATACATTCATTCATATAATAATACTAAAACTAGGTGGCGCTTCTTCATAGCGTTGATCTCCACTGGATGGCGCTGCTACAGTAGTTTTTTTTATAGCATTTTCAAAAAAAAGTTATTTGGCGGACCCTGTATTGGATAAAAAACATTGGCTCCTACAAAAATTTTTGAAATTGTTTGAAAGAAAAGACAACTCAATAATGATATCCGTAGCTTGTTAGAAGCAAAATAATAATAGAGAGTACTTTTGTATTGGCAGACAAAAATCTATTAATTGTTTTACTCATACCAAACATATAAGCAAGCATTTGGGCGCGGAAAAGATATGGCTTATGCAAAATTTTGTGAATATATTCGGATCAAAATATAATCCAAGAATTCCATGAGGATGTTGGAAAGATAGATTTCTTGTAATAACCAAAGATGATCAACTGATAGGAAAGCAGTTCAAAAGCTGATCAACCTGATCAAAAGCTGCTCAAAGCTGATCAAAAATCAGCTAATAGTTGAAAATCAGCTGATAGTTCAAAAGCTGTTCGACCTGACCAAAAGCTGATATACCTGATCTGATATATGTTGTTACTATCGCTATAATGGATGGGAAAATATTAAACGATCTAATAAAAAACTAGACACATATTAAAACAGAAAATAAGAATATAAAATTAGAAACAGCAGATTTGGAGAATCAATTAGAAAAGTCATTTAGCCCCATCATAAAACTTCTAAAAGAACTATTTAAACACTCCAATACAAATTGTAATATGGAAAAGCATAACATTAAAAATAGTAAGATATCACTAAAAGTAAAAACAAATACTCCATCGTAAGGCAGAAAAGTCGATTTTCAAACGAAACTCTTATGACGGGCAATGACGATGACGGTAACTTTTTCGCTCAAATGAAAGATGCAGTAGTGAACAAATCAATCCATACAAAATTATCCTCTGAACTCAAAACTACAAGAGATGATCAGAAATGTACTGACTCACTCCTCTATTCCGAATTAGAACAACTGAAAGAGAGGATACCACATGTGGATCATACAAAGGATCGGTTTTCAAAACCTGATCAACCGATAAACCTGATCAACAGATCAACCGATCAACCTGATCAACCGATCAACCTGATCAACATATCAACTGATCAACCTGATCAACCGATCAACCTGATCAACAGATCAACCTTATCAACCGATCAACCTGATCAACCGATCAATCTGATTAACCGATCCACAATCCATTGCATGCAAAGTGTTCTGGTTGTTGACTTGGCTTTGGAAGTTAATTAAACCAAAGCTTGACTAAACCAAATTAAACTAAAGCTTCGGGCTTACCAAGCAAAGTGGTTGCATTAATGTGAACTTGGCCTTGACTCACTCGCGGAGTAGTATTATAAAAACAATAATACTGGCCTTGAAATTTCTTATATCCCGGAACGGGAAATTGCGATCGCGACATACAACAAGAAGAATGGCATCCTAGCTTTACCAACTAGAGCCTCTCATGTCTAGACTTCAAAGTTAACAGGCTTTGTTTCCTAAAATTTAATAATTTAGACAAAATGTAATTACAAACTTATTCCTAAAATTACAAACAACAACAATATCTCTTTTCTTAAACACATACTTACAAACCCATCGCTCATTAACTATCTAAACCGAAAGAAATATTATTGAAAACACTGACACTCAAAAAAAAATATTACAAGAATAAATTAAAGAAAAAAACCATGTCATAATATATTCATGAAACCATATCATCCACGATCAACTAGATGACCTATAACCACGTTTAAAATTTACTCATAATATTTTCTATATGTCTGTTCTCAGTATAAACAAAAAATAAAAGCCGATAAAAAAAATCACACGCACACCTACAACCTATCTGTGCCTAGGGGAGGAGCGAACAATAAAAAAATTTGTTTACTTTATTACTAACTTTTCATTCGTTTGCATCCTCCCTCCTTCCTTTGACCATTCTCCCGTTTTCATCCGCCAAACCCACTAACTCGGATCTTAGTTGTTCATTTTGTGTATTTTATTTTTTGGTACTGAATTCACAATTGACATGTTTAACGATTATAACCTTGAGTCCCCTCAGGTCTAGCCCTCTTAGCACATATACTGCTTTATTTTCGGTCTTAGCTATCTTTTACAAGCTACCAAACAGAACTCTCTTAGGCAATCTCGGTTTCCCTCAATTCGGGATACAACCATGTCTTGATCGCGTCATCTGACCTAGACCTTAGGTACACATGTACAAGTATACATAAAAAAAAACAATTATCACTACTGTTCCTATATATATATAACTATCAGACTACATACATATATTAGCTGCGTTCCTTTTTCTTCGGATTATAACAGTTTCCATACAAATTTCCTAATCGTACTCTCGAATAGGATTAGAAATTCTAATCGAATTGCTCTTCTCGTTATATGATAAATAGATGGCGATGATGTAAAAACTGCGTTACCCAGTTTATCTTATTTGACTAATAAAGAAGATTCTGACAAACCAGTGAAGACCATGATTACATCGCTGTCGTTACCATTTTGAATTCAAACATTTTATTTACTCGATCAAAAATTGTATTTAATTCTTAACACTCAAACAGTTGATATTTCATTACACAACCTTTTTTCTGTGTGATTTTGTGGGGACATCTGCATGTGAATTTCCTTACCGTTCCATTTTAAATCAGGATTAGATTAGGAAAGAGAAACGCAGCTATTATACTTATGACTATATACATAGACATATTAATAGTTTGTTTAACCAAGATTAATATTATTTATCGTAGACAAAGAATGAAATGGTAGATTACATACACTAGTGGTTTTCCTTTTTTTTGTTTTTTATAAAGGTTAATATTATTTATCATAAAAAACTGACTTGGCAGATTAGATCATATATGTTCACGTTCGTCGCCTGTCTACTTGCTGGTGATTCTCTTCTCCGTGAATCTCACGCGGAGCGACAGGGTGCTCAGTTAGCTGCTACTGTGCGGCGGCAGAGCTTATCGTCCAACCACCAACTAATTGTTCGCATGTAATGAAAAGTGTCAATTAGAAATATGTTTCGATAGTACGGAAACGCTTCCCTACGATATAGAAGGGGTCGCCCTAAAAGTTTGTCTGGCGTGGAAACGCCACTGGACGAGACTTAGTGCCTGCACTTAATGCCTAGAACACAATTGGAAGAACAAAACACTAAACACATTTGTCTCTGTATCTTTTGCTTAGAACATGCACACAATTGGACCTCGCGCACAAAAAACAAAATCTGTCATTTCTGTCAATTCTCTTGTGTAAACAATTTGAATATATACAGAAGCAGAAGAAGAGCTTGTGCACAAAAGCTGTCAAAATAGAAATAGAGCTATCTCACGGACATGCGTTTCTTTATCTAAACACAAATGTTCGTAGATAACTCATTTTTTTCTTGAATCCCATAAGAGCCTGTGTAAATTTGACAGTTGATTTTGTGTTTAGTGTTTTGTTCGTCCAATTGTGTTCAAGGCATAAGTTGGCACTTTGGTAATCTCGCCTTGCTCAGTTGCTGGCGGAGAACTAAATTGAAATAAAAGCCTTGATCGATTTCTGGCTTGACTAATTCTGATTTTTATTTTGGATCGCTCGGGTTTTTATACCCTAAGCGATCCCATTTCTCTTAGAGTGTATGTAAATATACGAACAATATAAACATATATGGTTAAACTATTCTTACTTATACTTAAATCTATGCATAGTTATTTCTCTATGCTTCACATTTTTATTTTCACTCAAAATTTCTATTTGTTTATAAAATCATTGAACCGATACCCAATCATTGACACGATTTGAAATTGGGCGGTTCAAGGATCGTGTTACAATGTGTGACGCTGAGTCGCAGTCATTGCGCTATAAGTGAGTGACTAGGTCAGTGCATTCAACTTGTTTGCTTTGCACTTATTAAGTGTTTCGAGTGCTGTTGTGTACAGGAGCGGAGTGCGGTCAGTGGATACACTACACGCATGCAATTTTTCTCGCTCTGTTGAATTTATTTCACGGAAGTAACAAGAATAGGTGTGTATGATTATTTTTAAATATATAATAGAGTCGTGCCGCCCGTGCTGAATTTTGACGGACCCTGAATAAAAGGGTTACACATCAGACTCGGTTCTTTCCATACCTAAATAGATAAAATCTCCTACCTTTTCTTTCTTTTGTTCTCTTGTTCGCGAGATCGAAACCGCCCAACCTTCGTTGCCTGGTCTTGATTGCCTTTTTCCAGCGGCTATCGGTATCTATATACTTAGTTTTCGTTACATATTTCGCTTTTTTACATAATTTAACTAATTACACATCCTAACCACATACCCTACAACCTAATCTATTCCCTTTCTCCCGCCCCAATGTCATCCGAATCGACATTTCCCGCCTTTTCTTTATTTTATTCCCTTTTTCTCTTTTCACCTTTTTGGTGTAAAATTTATGAATAGGAATTTGTGCCTGGCACTTCCTTAGGGTTTTATACTTTTGACGTTTAATACTACCATCGTATATCTGCTGGCGGAGGTTTGGGTGAATTCACAACATGAATTCGGCCTATTTGCTTTTATTCCGTAAGTTCTAAAGTTTGGACTTTTCTACTGGATGGCGGTAAATGATCACACCACATGCTACAAGGAGTTAAAAATGCTTCATCAGGTAGCAAAATTACATCACCTGGAGAGTAGAGTTTCTGAGCTGGAACGTCATCAATTATCGAGTTTTTCACGAACACTAACATAAATTTCACAAACACCACTATACAATTAGACAATCCAACGACCAACCGAAAGTGCATTTTTTTGGAAGTTTCCTATTTCTTTATCTCTAGTTAAATGCCCGAAAATATATTTTTAATATGAGGTTTGCCAGCACTGGCGTTCAACTAGACAGCCCTATTCTGCGTTCCCGCGTTCTGCGCGTGAAATCTTAAAATTTTTATTTTCATTGAGAAATAAATGCTAAACATTGCTATAAATCGGTGAAATAACTTAATACTAACTCATATCTATAATTCCTATAAAATGCTATAATATAAATGGCTGAGTAAAGCAGTCATACTCGCGTTGCTGTAAAAAATCGGATAAAAATACATGATTATGTGCGATGGCTGTGGAAAATGGTTCCATCAACAATGGTAACATGGATGGCCACGCACTCGAGGTACTTGCTCAGCTCGGAGACGCATCCGCTTGATTTTGCTCAAAATGCATGGAAGGTGATCACTGTCTGAAGCTGTCGCTAAAACACCTGGAGAACACCCGGCTGGTCTCCAAAATAATCAGAGAATCATTAGTAAACTTCAATTTAAACTTGAATGACGACCTGAGTTCCCGGATGTCATGCGAGCTTTAAAAGGTGCTTACTATGAACAGCGAGCAGTTAAATGAAATGGATTCCAGGCTCAGCGAGAACAAAAAGCTATTAGCCGACTGCCAACACAAAATTGAGGAATTAGCAGGTCAGTCCGAAGTAAACTCACTCAGTGTCGCTGTTGACAGGTTGGAGAGACAGGCAAAATGAACCGATCTGTTGTTTGGAGGGTTCCCGGAAACATTAACAAGCCCAGACCATGGGAATATTGTGGTGGACACGGTGGTGTTTCTGGGAGTGCAATGTGAGGTCAGGGAAGTAGCTAAATGCATATGTCTGAGAAGCCAGAAGAATGTTATCATCACCTTCTCTACATTTAACCTACGAGACAAAATTTTGAGTGCATATCTAAACACACTAGCCTTCCGGGCTTAGGAATAGTTGCTAGGATCTATATAAATAAATGACAACATTACTAGGCAAACAACATTACTAGGCATTGAGTACGCCATTATGTTAAAGTATCTGGCTTTTAGAGCATATCTATATATATTTATGAAGATTTACGAAGTATTACGCTAGATGAAGTGTGCGTAGCATTGCGTACCTTAAAGTCAAACTCGGTGGGACTATATGGAGTACATATTAAATTCATTAACATAATTTCTCCAGCCTTTGGGATTCATATTCTCGATGTACTTAACGCAGTACTTACGTACTTAGAATTTCCCTCGGGTTGGAAAAGGGCAAGAATTACGCCGATCCCCAAAACGGAAATGCCATATCAGGTGGAAGATTTTCGACCTATTATCATCCTTTGTAGCATAGCAAAGCTATGTGAAGTTATACTGAAAAATCAAATAATGGAGTTGATAGAAAATGACCCTAGGGTTAACATTTTTGGAAACCAGTTTGGCTTCAGACAACACCACAGCACACCGTCTGCCTGGTTAAGTTAGACGGAACCGCTACGTCAAAACATAGCCAAAGTTAGAATATCCCTCTTGCTCCTTTTGGACATTAGCAAAGCGTTCAATTGAATTGACTTTGCTATCCTGTATAATAAACTCATAGAGCAATTCTGTTGTTTTAAAGTCCGCGGCCAATTTAATTTACTCATACTCATTCTTTTTATATTCTACATAAATGACCTATATAGGGCGGTGACAAACATAAACATTAAAAAAACCTCAGTACCACTAATAACGTTGGAAAATGGCGACAATCCCAAAAATTTTGTGGTCATATTATAATTACTGATAATCTTTCTTGGGGAAACTACTTTGCTCAAATTCGACGTAGAGTTTACACAGTCCTCAAGAAATTGATACGAGACTATTATTGGTAAATTCAATTGCCCCACAGATTAATTATGCGTGTGAAATCTACAGCGACTGAGGGGCTGGCTCCATAAACAAATTAAAGGTTTGTAAAATTGATATTATTCGATACAATTTCATCATAATTGTAGTAATATGCTTTTACAACAACAAATCTTGTTGTATTTATTTTTAAGAAACCACAACAAATTTATTTTTGACTCAAACTGGTAGATCGGATAGCTATTTCGAAACTTGCCTAAGTTTTGTAGTGTCTGCCCGTTCAGCACCTGAAAATAAAAGAGGGATTTTAGTTTATGTGTTAGTGTAGACATTACCTACCTCCGTGTTATATGCAATACTAGTCCTAAAATAAATATATATGTTATTTGTTTGAAAGTGTGTATAATTAATTTGTTCATGTGACCCTACCTGCTTATTTCCAAGTTTTTCAAGTTTTTACCTCACAGCTGTCACGCAAGTTCTCGTAGGGTTGAATGTGGATGTAAGAGAAACTGGTGTGTAAACGAGCCGAATGGTGTGTGGTGAATGAGTGGGGAAGGTGGAAATAGAAAAGGAGAAGAAAGGAGAAAAAGAGAGGAGTGAGATTCTGAAAGGTAGGAATAGAAAAGGTCTACGAGTAGAGGGGAGTTGAGATTTGGCTGTGATTAAGAGAATGTTGATTTCCAAAGTGCCGAAAGTTGACTGCAGAAATTAAAGGAGAAAAATAAAACTTGGAATATTATTCCATGCACATAGTACATATACATATTAGACCGGTCCTTATTTATATGGACAAATTTATTTTCTCGAATATATGTTACGGCAAGCGCTAAAAATATTCGTTTTAGTCTCACAAAGCATAAAAAAAAATTTGACAACGATTGGATAATTTTTAGCCGTGCCCCAAGCACCTTTTTGTTTTTATTATGAGAAATAAGGCAAAAAAAAATATATTTTTTTATTTTATTTGCATTTATTTGAAAAGTAAGAATAAACTGAAATATTTTTATTAATTACATACTCATAGTAACATTAATATTATTTTAATTTAATAGTGAAGTCTTTTTAAAAGTGGGATAATTCATGTTATATTCTTTAACCACTTGAAAAAGGAATTGTTTCTCCTCTTCATTGTGGGTTAATTTATTATTATAATCTGTAATGAATTTGGCGCCTCTTTCAGCTGCATCATTTACTACAGATAAGTTTTTACAAATTTGTGATCCCTGAGCGTAGTCAAATCTTTCATTCCAATCCGACGGATCGACTTGCAAAAATTCTTTTGAAATTTCTAAGCGATCAAAGAACGCGTGTGTATTGGAATTTACAAAATCGCTTAAATCTTTTTGCGCAAATGTGTCGATATTTGTTGGATTAGTTATTATTCGCTTGCATTTTTCTGTATTTGCTTTAACATTAATTGCCTGAACCATTTTTTTTTTAATTGCAACACTTACATTAGGATCGAAGAATGAAAGACCGACTGCTTCTTCCGACAAATACCACAAATGATTGCTTATTTTTTGTAGCAAAGCAAGAGCTATATCCCTTTCAGGATAAGCTATAATATTTTTAATTAAATTTAGGTCTTGATTTGGTGCTTCAATTGCTTTAGTGCATCCAAACCAGGCTTTTACATAAATACGAACTATAAACAGACAGACACTACGTATACCGTTTAGCTCTTGTTTGGTCATATTGAATTCATTACGAAACAAATACATTTTAAGTGCATAAATAGATTTTGACATCCATCGAGCATGAGAAGTTGCACCAGGTATACGAAAGGTGTTAAAATTCGGCACCGTACCACCAAGAAAACTGACAACTAATTGTAATAATTCTTTGTAGTCGCGTCTGCTATGAGCTTGTTTTAAGTTATCTAGGCAGTAATTTAAAATTGTTCCACGTTCTTCAGCTGTCAATACTGTAATAATGTGTTCATCTTCTAAACAACTCTTATAATTTATTTTGTCAATATTATTCCAGTATTTGCTAAAGCGATTAAAAATTAGCACTTCTGGACCGGCTGTAGTAGCCACTCTAATTTCAAACACTTTACGGATCAACAACTCGAAAATATGGTGTCTGCAGGGAAAATATAATAAATCGCGAACTAGTTTTCCTTCAAGCAGAGCAGCAGCACCGTTTTGTGCTCCTGTATTATGAGCAGTTGTGTCGAAGCAGATAATTTCAACTCCATCAAGCATTTTATATTCTTTTATTGAATTAAACACGGCATCTGATATTTCTTTTCCACTCGAAGATTTTAACTTTAGAATGCCAAGTAGTTTATCGATACCTTGAGATGAGACTATGATTGGCAAGCGATCAACTTTTTCCCTGCCACTAATTTCTGCGGGGGCACGGCTAAAAATTGTCCAATCAAGCTCAAATTTTTTTTGTGTATTTTTAGGATCAAATAAAATGGTTTTAGCGCTTGCCGTCATTCGAATTCGAAAAAAAAGAAATAAGGACCGGTCTAATACATATACAACATTAATATTATTAACGCTCCAAAACTGTGAAATGAAAAAAAAACTAATGCGTCAAAAGAAAATGCGTGAAAGTTAGACGAGTTAAAAATTAATAAAATAATACTTAAACACATAAAAAGGTTTAAACTGAATAGTGAAACTAGAATTGATTTGGTAAAAATCTAAAAGGTTTAAAAGGTCAAAAAAACAAATGAAAATTTAAACATAAAAATAATTTTACAAAAGGAAAAGGCTACACGTAAAAAAAAACTTATTTATTCCTAAAACTTTTAAATATGGAAATAATTAGGAACAAATGCAGATCAGCTGCCAAGCTCAGATTTTTTTTTCTTTTTTTTACCGTTATTTGAGACCGTTATAACCGGAAGTGTCCATGCTTTTTCGGGGGCTGGTCAGCCATCTTGGATTTATGACCGTTTGAAGGTCAAATAAATGGTACTAATAAAAGGCACTTATCTCAAAAACTAAGTAAGCTAACGGAACAAACGAAGTACTGTTGGAAAGGTATTTTTAGTACCTTTCATTTATGTAATACACATTTTTATCCATAACATGGCTGTGAAGGAGTTATATTGATTTTTAGAAAAATGTGACAAGTTGACCTTGAAACAACAATTTATTTCTTCCAAACGGACACATTAAGGCATAAAATAAATTACAGTTATGGAAAGCTTGTTCTTCTACCTTTAAAATGGTATATAATATGTTATACTTACTATTGTATTACATTATTTTAGCTTTACCTTTCAAAATTTCAATTGCAATTCTGCCTGCGCCGCTCTAATGGAAAACATTTAAAATTAAAAAATTTTGATGAAAAATCGCTTGAAATTTTTTTGTTAAGTTAGAGCGCCGCAGCCAAAAAATTTTTATGAAAAATCGCGCGATTTTTCATAAAAATTTTTTAATTTCAAATGTTTTTTCTGTGTTTACACTTGTTTGTTTAGAGAAAAGTAAAGCTAAAGTAATGTAACACAATAGTAAGTATAACATATTATATACCATTTTAAAAGTAAAAGAACAAGCTTTCCATAACTGTGATTTGTTTTATACCTTAATGTGTCCGTTTGGAAGAAATAAATTGTTCTTTCAAGGTCAACTTGTCACATTTTTCTAAAAATCAATATAACTCCTTTACAGCCATGTTATGGACAAAAATGTGTATTACATAAATGAAACGCATTAAGAATACCTTTCCAAGAGTACATCGCTAGTTCCGCTAGCTCTCTTAGTTTATGAGATAAATGACTTTCATTAAACCATTCATCTGTCCTTCAAACGGTCATAAATCCAAGATGGCTGACCAGCCCCCGATACAAACCAGCTACTTCCGTTCCTGATGGCCCTATCTAACAGTAAAAAAAAGATGAACAAAATCTGAGCTTGGCAGCTATTCTGCATTTATGCCAATAATTATAAACTAATCCAAAGCTTAAGTAAATTGAATAGCGTTCATGGAATTTGAACGAAATAAATGATTGAAATTGTTTAAAATTTCCTAACGGCTGTCAGGTTTTAAGTACATACAAATTTCCAACAGTAGATTGCTACATACATTTTTACAAATTCCGCCAAGTTAAGATAGTATACGGATATAAATCATATAAAGAGAGAAACAAAAGCACAAAAACAACATGAAGAGTACTGTACTGTATGTACACATATGTAGATAGTGTACAGTAAAGACACTACAAAATTAAGGTGCACAGGGCCGGCATGAGGATTTGCGTCATCAGGAGTTGCGGCATTTAGTTTGTTTTAATTAACATTATTATTTTTTTTGTTATTATAATGTTAGTTTTAAGAAAGATATATTGAAAAAAAAAAAAAATGAAATTGAAGTTTTAACAAAACATTAAACTGAATATAAATAGAAATTGAAAATTAAATATTAATTAAATTAAGTATTCACATTAAATATATATTAAAATATGGTACAGATAATATTAGCAAAGTGAGTAAAGGAAATCAAACATAGGTACACACATATGTATGTATATAAGCAGGTGTATAAATGTACTTACAGGTGAAAGGGGGATTCATGGTGGCGCCATCATCGATGATCCGAAAACTGGTAAGTCTCCGTTGAAGAAAAAAAAAAAATATATATATATAATCGGGTGGTTGATTTCTGACCTTACTGTTAACTTAACTTTTTTTTTTGTGTTTATATTATTACTTACCTTTTTGCATTAATTCTACTTACCATATTGTCTTGAAATTAAAAGAAAAATACATACATACATATTGTCTTGAAATTAAAAGAAAATTACATACTTACGATAAATACATTCAGAGAAAATTATTATATTATCACTTACCTTTTTGCATTAATTCGACTTACCATATTGTTTGAAATTAAAAGAAAAATACATATACATACTTACCATAAATACAGTTAAAGAAAATTATTACTCAGTGTAATGAAAACCGTATGTGAATACAGGATAATATATTTATATAATAGTATATTTAATAATTATACAAAGATTGTAGTTAGCTATAAGGAGACAAAATTTTGAAATTGAGGTTAAAGAAAAAAAAAGGAAGAATAAATAAAGAATGCATTGAACCCTAAATGTCACTTAATTGGCTCGTAACAAAAAAAATGGATTGCTAAAACCAAGCATTTAGGCTGGTGTGCTGGTGAGCCTAAGGGGAGGCACCGGCACTGGTAGGCGTGGCAGACGGACAGACATAACGGACGTCATGAAGTAGACGAACGGACTAACGGAGACTGGGACAAACTTCAGAAAAGGGAACCGCAAGACGCTGAGAGCCAAGCGCGGTTCATGGCTGTAACGCGGTTAAGTTACAGAGGGGGTGGGCGGCTCATGACGTACGGCGACGTAGGTTGGACATAGTGTATGGGTGAATGGTGATTCCGGTGAGGTCAAGTAAGCATGAAGGTGTGGATCGGGAAGGATGAATGGGGGTGAATCTGACGAGTGGGAGGAGCGATTGTTATGGTTAGGTGCAAGTGTGTGTGAAAGGGTATGAGTGAACAGACCCACTAGGAATTACGTGTGTATGAGGAAGTGACCCTGTGTAAACGTCCCTTCACATTTCTCCTATTTTCTTTTTTCTTTCTTTATAATTAAATTAATAATGGCACGATTTTCTTTTTCTGTGTGGGCCAGGGTGGCAAGAAACCACCCCAAATTGCCGGCGAGCTTAGCCGCATGCCACCGTGCCACCGCCACCCTAACCTAAGCTCACAACAGTTTCTCATCAACGATCTTTGTTGATGTGTTTTCTTTTAGGCAACTGTCGCTATACGAGTTCAACGTTTGCCAACATTGTTGTGAATTATAACGCAAGGTTTATGCAGGTTAAATGTTACTCGAACGCTCCGATTTTGTTGTTGCTTTTTTGTTGTTGTACTTTTATACGGTACTTCACTTCATTATTCATTATTGGAATCATAATTCACACAATAATTCACTTCAAACATGCACATTAAAAATTATTGCTATAACCAGTGTGCAGGCGCCTCGAAACAAAATTTCAATACAAATACTTATTGAGGTCATTTGACGTCGCTGTCAAACGAAAATAAATAACGGACCAGCGTGTGGCGCAACCTTCTTTCTATTAACCTAGATTATAACGTTGATAGGAAACTCAGTAGCAAACCATTGTAAACACAACTCAAGTTTTTGTCAAAATTTGTTGTTTCTTTTTGTATATTAATTGTTCACTCTGTGGCGGACACGGGTTTGAATCCAGAACCGAGCAGAAGGCCATTTTTTGGAGTGTGCTCTCTCTTTATTATGTTTGGTTTTTAATAATAATTTTACTTATTATTTTTTTATTATTCGACCTTATTAAAACGTTTTTATTAGGTCGCTTTCTGAATAAGCAAATTTTAAAAGCAATTTTTCGCCCATTTCCCGATGAGCTATGCTTTTGAAATTTTGACAATAGCTTAGAACTAATAATTAATAATTAAGTAATAATTGCAAATCGTGCGACACATCATGCGAAGAAAAATTCGGTGCAATGCGTCACATGCAAAGATTATTACCACGCTGCCTGTGTCAGTATGGATGGAGAAGCATTGTGAAGTCGATGGAAGTGCTCAGAATGCAAGAAACTACCATATTCGCAACTGCACAATCAAGCAATTCCATTAACAATGAGAATGGATCCCATTGTCATTTTACAGATGGGAGCGTGTAATGAAAGACAATTCGCCAGAGGCAAGACAACTCCTGAGTTATCAATACAAAATAAGCTAAAGCAGCAACAACTGAAGGAAGAAATGCGTGTTAGAACAGAATTCTTGAAGAGGAAATACGCAATACTTTCTGAAGAAGACGAGGTAGCAAATGGTGAGTCAACGGTAGTAGATAAAACGCAGTGGGCCACGTTCTAAACTTCACATCACCTCCGCCAAGGATAGTTGGCCAAGGCATTCCATCCAAGCCAAGCAAGTTCCAAGTGTAAGCCATCATCGATATCATTCACAATAGAGCCAACATTCGGTGAACACGAAAGGTAAAGTACGCCTCAAAATCAGAACTTGAATCTACCAGCAAATAGTATGTGCCTTGATCTGACCGCAACCCAATTGGTGACCAGACCAGCGGGCAATAAGGACCTGCCAAATTTCAGTGGAGACCCCACGGAGTGGCCTATATTTATAAGTGCCTTCGAGCAAATCACACGCATCGGGGTAGTCCAACGAAGAAAACATGATTCGCTTGCAAAAATGCCTGCATGGGAAAGCAAGGGAAGCAGTTCGAAGTTGCCTGCTTTTACCGGATATGGTTCTAGATGTTACCAGGACGTTAAAGATGTATTTTGGGTGTCCACCACAATAATCTAAGTCTTCAAGAATTTTCAGATACGACAGCAGCATGCCAGTTAACATCGCCAATCACATTAGTGTCAGCGCCAACCAAGAAGCCACTTCAAAAGGAAGCGCGTTTAAACCTACACTCTGGCTACGATTCTGGAAAAGCTACAGAGTGTCTAGTTTGTGGTGGAAGGCACAACGTTGTGGATTGTGCAAAATTCAAGGGCGCACCTATAGATAAAACATGGAATTTAGTCAAAACAAAAAATTTATGTAGACATTGTCTTGGAATTCATAGGCATCGCTGCTGGTTCATAAGACCATGCGGCATTAATAGTTGTAACGCAAGGCGTAATAAAGAACTTCATAAACAAGAGCCAAATGTCCCGCTTACATCAGAAACAAACCTCGCTAATACCCATCGGAACGCTTTGCGAGAAAATAAATTCTTTTTCCGAATTTGGCACGTAGTTATACATGGTCATTCTAAAACAATTTCGACTCATGCATTTTTTGACGATGGTTCGAGCTTGACGCTGATCAATGAAGAACTGGCAAATAAACTTGGATATGTGGGTAGGGTAGAACCACTATGTAGTAGATGGACAGGAAACCAGGTACGAGCCCCATTCGCATATAATGCATTTTAAAATCGAAGCAGCAGATTGCAATTCAAAAGTTTATCCTTTGCGAGGTGTACATACTGTCACGAAAAACTTGGCATCGGAATCTATGTTGGCAGAAAGCGTTAAAAATAAGTATCCGTATTTAAAAGATATTCCTCTTATACTATGTTTACACCGACCCCAAATGCGCATTCGTAATCACGCATTTGAAAACTGTTTACACCGCTTTGTTCGCATTTGGTTTGACATTGATCAGACTAAATTTATGTTTTTTGTTTGCCTGATTTTTTTTATAATTGTGTTTTGACAGCTGATTGACATTTCCCTTCCATTTCCACTGTTTTGTTTTGGGATTTTATTTTTTCCCTACCACAGAGTGATTCAAAATATTATTTTGCATCGCATTTCATTCGCATTTCTTTCAAATGCGATAAAATTTATTAAATTTGACTTGTCAAATCGTATGAAAATGTTTAAAATTTTGCTTCGCATTTGGGAAATAGAGCTCAAATGCGCATTTGGGGTCGGTGTAAACGTAGCATTAGCTCCTACACAGATGTCGTTCCCAAATTAGTAATAGGAGTCAATAATCAAAATCTATCGGTGTCGTTGAAAGTAGGAAGGCAAATGGCATGAACCTATAGCAGTAAAAACGCGACTAGGGTGGACGCTTTTTAGCGAAAACTCATTATATTCCGAAGGAAGTTCCAATTTTCATAGATGCAGTTGTGAGAGCAATAACGAGATGCATAATGTACTAAAAAATTATTTTTCAGAAGACACGATGGGTAACAAAAAATTGGAGTCAAGCTCGATGAGCAAAGAAGAGCAACGCGTAATGAAACATTTGAAAGAGAAAACTATATGAAAAGACAACCGTTACACTGTGGAATTGTTGTGGAAAAATGAGTATCAAAAGCTTCTTCCCCATGAGTCTTTGAACGACGAAAGAGACAAATTATGGTATTTACTGATCTATATCGTACGAAATCCTCATAAGCCAAATAAAATTCGATTGGTGTGGGACGCTGCGGCAAAAACACGCGGTAATTCGCTTAATGACTTCCTGTTTAAAGGATCCTCAAGCCCTTACTATACATACACTTTAACTTTCGAATACGGCCAATAGCTGTTTGCGGAGACATAGCAGAGATGTTGCATCGAATTGGAGCTAACGATAATGATGCAGATGCACAGCGCATTGTTTGGTGAAATGAAAGGGAAAATATTATGATGATTTACAGATTGAATGTTTTATCTTTCGGAGCATGTTGCTCTCCATGCATTGCGCATTTTGTGCGTGATCAAAATGCTAATACTCATGCTGCGGGCAACTCTAAAGCTTTAGAAGCTATAACTGAAGATCACTATATAGATGATTTCATTGACTCAACAGAAACGGTTGACGAAGACATGTCTCTAGCGAAAGAGGTTCGCAGTGTTCATTCCCAAGGAGGATTTCACATACGTAATTGGGTTTCGAATTCACAAGAAGTGCTACACGCTCTCAGTGACATGGAACATAAATCATTTCAACGCAACGACAATGCAGCGGAATATGAAAAAGTGTTAGGGATGTGCTGGGATGCAAAAAACGATATTTTTAAATATAATTTGAAATTTTTTCATCTTCGAAGAGACATCTTTAACACAAAAATCGTTCCCACTAAGCGCGAAGTTTTAAGGGTACTCATGTCGGTTTTTGATCCAATGCGCTTCGTTTCTTGCATTTTGTCGTATCTCAAAATACGTCAACAGGAAATATGGCACTGTTGTACGGAATGGGATGAACCAATTAACACTAATTTACACGCAAAATGGTGCGATTGGATTTTATATCTTCCAATGATAGCTACTGTGTCTATACCACGTTGCTATTGTACTAAACACAACAGAAAGGACAGCACTGGATGCTACACTCAGAAAAATATATGAACTTGAAATATAAAAAAGTTTTCTTTAGATTAATGACAAAAATTTTGCTTAAATTTTAGAAATATTTACTAATTTTAAGTTAAATTTTTCTTAAATGAAGTAATTTTTAGTTACGTTTAGTTAACGTAAAAATATGCTTAACTTATAGTAAGTTCATAATTTTCATTAAGAAGTTTGTTGAAGTTGAAGTTTGTGAAATTTACTTAAATTGAAGCGTCTTGCATACTTGTATTGATTGATGTCATTTTAACATGTTTATAGTACCACAGAATTAATAGTACATTGACACATATTCGTATAAACGCACTCTTAATTTTCATTTTGCTTTTCAATTGTCAATTAAATGCAAGCAAATACTTATTTCTTTAAACCACTAATATGTTTTCGACGTCCTTGTTCAGGTGCGTTTAAACGAATATGTACTTGTTTTTAGTAAAATATTTAAACTTCAATGATTTATATATAACAACAACAACGAAAATAGTTTTTTGCATTCAATACCAATTTCTATTAGTTTAGTAAACAATATGAGTTGGAATTTGTTTTGAGTAATGCATTGATAAAAGAGAGAGAAGGTAGCAAAATGAAAATTAAGAGTGCGTTTATACGAATATGTGTCACTGTATACAGAAGACGCGGGAACCCAAAACCAAACCGCGGGATACCAATAACACAACTTTATTACTTTTTTTTTTTTGCTTTTAAGAAAATATGCATTTATGAGTTCTCGAGGTTTTGCTGATTTCTAAGCTGTTTAGAAATATTAAAAAGTAATGTAAGCTTTTTTGTTTTTGTAATTTTTCATTTCTCTTTTATTAAATTTTTTATTCTCTTAAATTAAAATGTGTTAACACAAATACAAACACAATACATTTAATCTATTTATTTTATTTAAAATTTAACAAATTCTTAATTTATGTATTTAAAAACTAAAATCAAAACAAAAGTACTAAAATCAAAATTATGTAAATATTAAACTAATACCACGTTTACACCGATGCTAAATGGCTCATTACGCCCAAAAGCCAGAAATGAGAAGCCAAATGATCCCATTTCCCATACAAATTGCCACATCACTCATTATCGAAATCATCTCATTTTGGCGAAATGAGATCCAAACGAGTTGTACAATAATATTTCGAATCAGCCTGTCGTAGGAAAAAATAAAACCTCAAAACAAAACAAAGGAAATGGAAGGGAAATAATGTCAATCAGCTGTCAAAACACAATCATAAAAAAAATCAGGCAAACAAAAAATATAAATTTAGTCTGATCAATGTCAAACCAAATGCGAACAAAGCGGTGTAAACACTTTTCAAATGAGTGATTACAAATGCGCATTTGGGGTCGGTGTAAACATAGCATTAAGCACATATTCAACAAAACATGTTGAATACGTTGGCATCCCTTTCGGCTAAAAATACGCGTGTTAGGTTAAAAACAGCTGACTAAATTTGTGAAATTTAATTTCGTTTTACTTGCAAACTATTCAATGTTGTGCAACTAAATAACTTAAAAAAGTTTTCATAGTCATTACTAGAAGCATGCGTTGGGGAACACATCGGGATCCGCAGGGGAGCTCCAAACTTGTTGTTGTTTTTGGCGATGGTTACAACAACAACAACAACTCTTGCTTACTTCCGGTTCCGTTGTTATAGCCGTTTGAAAATCGAAATTTAAACGCAGTATCTTTTGAAACGGTATCCCTACTGGTATATCGATACCATCGGTGGCTACACACACTGGTTTCTCATTTGGTTTCAAAAGTCGTAAATATGTGATGCCAAAGTGTTTGTGAAATTTACTGAATATCCAAATGTTGGCCAGAGTGAGAGAAAATATGAACACGCTTTCGGCAAACTACGTTGCTTTTCTTTCGTTTGACAACTGCTGTGCGTGCAAAGAAACTGAGAACCAGGGTCTATTTTCGTTTCAAAAATTCATAACACTCGATACCAGAGTGTAGACTTTTCTCTTTCTTCCTCATCTCTCTCACACGAACTGAGTGAAACCGTTTCAAAAGATACTGCGTATAGACAAGGCCATTGGTTTTTAAAATATAAATTATAAACCATATATAAACACCATATATAAACAAAGGTGGTGAAGTTTCCCAAACCTAAAATGGTAGGTGCCAAGGGATGTTTGACCCCCCAAGTGCATCTAACGATGTATAACAATACTTAATTTGCACAAATATTAGAAAACAAATGAACAAATATAAATGTGACCATTCTGGAGTTATTAATCATAATTTTTTTTGTGAAAATTCGAACAACTATGCATTGACAGCCAAAAATTAGCACAACGCCTACTTTATACCAATTAAATATGTGAAATAAATCAAAAAATACTATGTAATCTACAAGAATTCATATATTATAATTATAAGGAACTGGTAAATATCTCATGTATAGGTTTCCACCTGGTCACCATGGCCCCTATGGGGCAGTGCCCTGTGATCACTCCTACTATCACCCTAAGTTGTTCTCTGGGCATTGAGAGTATCGTCTTAGAGTTTCTCCGATTGAGCTCTGGCCATAGTGAGCGAGTGATAACGCAGTCCTGCCTGGTTTTCCAGTTGTGGTTGGTTATGTTTGCCACCATGGTGTCTATTAAATTTTTCTGGTTAGAGATAGGTGTCTTAACAGAGGAGTCTGCTTCTTCGGCCCCCAGTGAGGAGCCCGTTCTAGCCAGGAGGTCTGCTCGCTTGTTGCCTTCGATGTTCGAGTGGCCTGGGACTCAGCAGGTCCTGACGATGTGGGTCCTCATTAGGTCCCTCAAATTCCTTCTGCATTTCAAGACAATCTCTGATTTTATCTCCGTCGAGCCTAGGGCTTTTATGGCAGCTTGACTGTCTACAAAAAAATTTATATCTGTTCCAGATATCCTTTCCTCTAAGACATAGTTAGCCGCCCGCTCGATCGCGAAGATCTCCGCCTGGAACACGCTGCACTCGTCTGGCAATCTGTATGATCGCTGTGCTTGCAGCGTGTTTGAGTAGAATCCGGCTCCTGTTCCTTCGCAGGTCTTTGAGCCGTCCGTGTATATCGAAATACCTTTGAGTTGTATTTGTCCATCGGACGACCACGCCTCCCTGCTCGGGAAGAGGATTCTGGGTATTCCCTCAAAGTCAATTCTCGGAAGAATGTAATCCGTTTCAGCGGCCAGGGTTATCCGAGAATTGGGGTTTCGTTGCTCTAGCGCGTGAAGTACGGTAGCGTGTCCAAAATGAGTCTCCTTGCAGAGATTGAGACCTCGTAGCCTGAGGAAGCTTTTCCCTGCTGAGCTCAAAATGAAGAGGTCTAAGGGAAGGAGATGCAACATCATTTCCTGCCCTGCCTGCGGTGTGCTTCTTGCCGCTCCGGTGATACTCATGGTTGCACATCTTTGTACATTACAGAGAGGCTCGAGGTTGATTTTCCGCTGGATTGCCGTCCACCACATCAGGCAACCATAGGTTAGGATTGGACGGACCACCGCCGTGTACAGCCAATGGGCAATGTACAGTGGCAGGCCCCAGGTCCTACCAATGGCCTTCTTGCACGTGTATAGGGCGTTCAGTCCTTTTTTCCTCCTTTCGGCTATGTTCTTCTTCCAGGAGAGTTTGTTGTCTAGAACTATGCCGAGATATCTCACGTCATCAGACAGAGGAAGAATATGACCATTCAGGCTTGCTCTTCTAAAGTCTGGTATTTTATACTTCCTAGTGAAAAGGACAAGCCCGGTCTTTGAGGCGTTGATGCTAAGGCCATTCTTGTCTGCCCACCTTGAAGTTTTTCCAAGTGCCTGTGACATTAGCTCGCTAATGGTACTGAGGAATTTCCCCGGTATTAGTAGGGCTAGATCGTCGGCGTATGCTGTGGCCCTGACCCCCGTACCTTGAAATTCTCTTAGCAATTCGTCTACCACTATGAGCCACAACAGAGGGGAGAGAACTCCCCCCTGAGGTGTTCCTCGTGTGACGTTTTTGCGGCAGTTGCTTGCACCCATGGCTGCATTGATAATTCTGCTTTCCAGCATGTTACCAGTCCAGTCACTAATGGTGCGGGGTACTTCAAAGTACTTCAGGGCTTCACTGATCGCTCTCGGGCTGACATTGTTGAATGCCCCCTCTATGTCAAGGAATGCCCCTAGGGTAAACTCTTTTACCTCGAGGGACTTCTCAATTGTGCCGACTACACAGTGCAGTGCGCTCTCAACCGACCTGCCCTTAAGATAGGCGTGTTGAGACCGACAAAGCCGGTGTGTGATCTTGTTTCTGATAAACAGGTCCACCAGCCTCTCCAAAGTCTTTAGAAGGAATGACGAGAGGGAGATGGATCTGAAGTCCTGAGCGGAGCTGTGGGAGGGTCTGCCTGCCTTAGGTAGGAATAGAACCCTTACTTCCCTCCACTCCTTTGGGATGTACCTCCTTGTGAGGCATTCTTTAAATATATCAGCGAGCATTGGTAAAATAGCGGATATGGATCTCTGAAGCATGACCGGAATGATTCCATTTGGGCCCGCGGCTTTATAGGGCTGGAAGGATTCAACCGCCCAAGAGATCCTTTCCGCGTTTACTATGTCGTTTACTACTCCTCGTGACTCGTTGTCAGTGTTGTTGTCGACCGCCGTCCGGATAGCTGAAGGCACGTCCGTAGCTCTGTCGGTACAACCTGGAAAGTGCGTGATGCACAGGAGTTCCAGAGTTTCGAGGCTGGATTGAGTCCACGAGCCGTTCGACCGCTGTATGCTGCTCGGTACTGCTCTTTCTCGAGAAAGCACTTTGCGGAGTCTTGCGGCCTCGTTGACTGCGCATATTGACTCGCAGTATGCCCTCCAGGAATCCCTCTTGATCGCTCTGGTTCTGCTTTTATAGGCTCTGAGATCGGCTTTGTATAAAGCCCAGTCTGAGTCCTTGCCGCTTATGGTTGCTCTGTTGAAGAGCGATCTCGATGTTTTCCGCAGCGCCGAAAGCTCTGAGGTCCACCAGGCCGGTTTATCGTTTTTGCGTGGTCGGCTGATTGGACATGAGACATTAAAGGCGCTGCGGAGTCCTTCCGAGAGAAGTCTGACTAAGGAATCAGTGTTCTTCTTTTCTTCGCCTGGGTTGACCTTGGACAGTGACCCAGGGATAAGACTTGCGAACTTTGTCCAGTCAGTTTTCTTGGGGTTTCGAAATGGGGGTTCTTTTGGTTGTTTCGTAGTCTTGATGTTGAAGAGTATCCTGGAATGATCAGAGAATGAGCATTCAGTGGATACTCTCCAACCCTCAATGGTGATGTCTCTATCGTTCTTCAGGGTTATGTCTAACACCTCTGATCTGTCCTTTTTTCGAAATGTGAGTGTAGCCCCCCTGTTGCATATGACAAGGTCATGGTTTAATATAAACTCAAAGATTGACTGACCCCTTTTGTTGATACCTTGGCTTCCCCACTGAGCGTGATGACCGTTCGCATCGCATCCTATTACCAATCTCAACTTGCTTTTGTTGGCAAGTTTTGTTAGCTCTCGGACTTGATGCGATGAGAGCTCCGGCTCCTCGTATGGAAAGTATGCGGACGAGAGCAGGAACGAACCATCTTGCTTGGTCTCGCATACTATCGTCGTGAGATAAGGTGAGCTGTAATGAGGGAAAAGAAAGCCGTTAATATTTTTCCTTACCAATATACATGTTCTTACCTTCGTTGTGGTGTCCGTTGCAAATAGTTGGTATCGGCCTGACACTAGTCCTGCAAATTAATTTGCACCACCTTCATTTGGCTTTGGTCTACCTCCCCCTCCCGCCCCTCCATCAGTCGACTCCCGGACTTTCAACGATCCGAAGCCGAATCTGATGGAGCCTCCCTGCTTCCTCAGCGTCTCCAAGGACTCTCGGCTGACAGCCAGCCAGAAATTTCTACCACCGTTCTTAGGGACGTTGGACGAGACTATCTCCCAGTCCTGTGCCCCTAGAGAACGGTTCTGCCTACTGATGAGGCCTAGCATAGCCGCCCCCGATTCCGGAACTGGAGGGGGGATCCACACGACCACTACTGGTCGCAGTGGTAGGGCAGAGCGTGGCACGGTTTCCAGTTTGGCTTTTGGCCAGATTTCGCCCAGGCCTGCAATTGCGGCGGTCAAGAAGTCCAGGGACCTCTTGTTGCCGCAGCTGACGACCTTCACCCCCTGCCACCCCGCCACCTTCACCGCCCTCTGCCACCCCGCCCCCTCAAATTCCACTTCCTCGTCGCTCCTGTCCCCCTTCATCATCTCGGTCAGCAGCTTCGCCTGCACAAGTAGCCAGTTCGCCGGTTGGATCTTACCGTCTGGGTTCGATCTGTCGACGATGGCCACCTGCAGCTCCCCCTCGGCCTTGAAGTTTGCTGACCGTCTGACCTTGTTGGGTTCGTTTGAGCCCTCCTCGGTGGACCTATTCCGCTTGGACGCTTTACTTAAAGCGAGTAGCGGGTGTGGTTTGACCTTGGAGGGTTCTGCCTTTTTGGATGCCATGCCTTGACTGGCCGCCTGTGCCTTCTTTGAAGTCGAGGGCTGCTCATCTAAGCATGGCAGTTTCCGCGTCGGGGGGGTGGGAATGGAAATTGCTTTCTGCTCCGCCCCCTCTTCAAAGGAGGCTCTTTCGAACCTGGCCACCTTCTTTTCGTTGGCTTTCAGCAGGTGCCGTTGGAGGTCGGTCAAGGTGGACGAGTCTACCTTGGACAGCTTGCGAAGGGATTGCTTCGCGCGCTTGTATGCCCTTTTGGCTTTCTCTTCCCTTGACCGGACCTTGGCCGCCTGCTTAGTTGTGCTGCTCAGAGGAGGTGGGTGATGGGATGGTCATCACCTACGGTCACCGTTCATCTCACCCCGTTGTCGTCGTTGTTTTTGTTTTTGTTGTTGGTATCTATCTTGTTCCCACGAGTGTAGGACAAGGAAAGGTCCGCCCGCACAGAGGTCCTTGTGCACGGGTAAGGCTGGTTAGTGCCGAAGGTCGCCTGGTATTCGGTACGCTCCGTTAGCGACTGAGCTATTTTTAAAGTCTGGGTCCTCAGTCTGGTCGATCGTCGGCACGGGTCGCATGACACCTTGATCCAACCCAGAAAGACGATAGAATAGAGTAGAGATAGAGTAGCAGTAGTAGGGTATAGCGGAAGTAGAAGATAGTGGAAAGGGGAGAAAGAGTGTGCAGGATGTGGGGTTATACCGCCCTCCTTCGGTCGACAGAGCGTCTTTGGTGAAAACAGGGGGCACCACGAGAAGGCGAGGATGGCAGTTGCCAGGGAGAGGCTATTGGTTCCGCATACCCTGACCTTACCCCCCATGTCAGCATAAACAAAAGTTTAATTTCTTATATATGTTTTTGACGTTTCGAAAAAACACTCATTAAAATCAATATTGCATGCGATACTGCGGCGAAGTACACTTCGTGCGGCGCAATACACATGAGAGGACAAAGCACACGAATTTGTGTGGCGAAGTACACATGAGAGGACAGCGCACACGTTTTTTTATCATAGGTTTAGTGAAATTTCAGCAAAATGCATGTGTGTTGAAACAGCGAATTCGATGTGTCCTATCTCATTATCTCTGGTGTAAACGGATGTTTGAGCCCCCAAGTGTTTGAGCCCCCATCAATGATGTGTAACTATATAACTTTCAAAATTATTAGAAAACAAATAAAAAAATATAAATGCGTCCATTCTGGTGTTATTAATCGTAATTATTTTTGTCACAAGGTGAACAACTATGCATTTGCAACGAAAAATTAACACAACGAACACCTTATACCAAAGTAAAAATGTGAAATAAACAACCAATACTGGGTAAAATATGGAAACATACAATAATTACCATTATACGGAACGGGGAGTTATGTTTTATATATATTTTACACTTATAAAAAGGATAATATTTTTAATTATTTGTTTTGACGTTTCATAAACAACCCCCGAAAAACTGATTTTGCATGCGTTCATGCGATCAATTTATTTTCGGCGAAGTACAAATTTTTTGCAGCGAGGTACAAGTTTTTTAGAGCGAAGTACAAGTTTTTTGCACCAAATCACAATTTTTTATCGTAGTGTTAGTGAAAATGCCAATGTGTTTTGCGACGAATTCGAAGTGTCCTATCTCATTATCTCTGATTCCAAGTTTGGTTAACTAGCGCTGATGTAATGTAATGTACCACGGTTGCTATTTTGGAAAACAATTTAATTCTGCAATTCCAATAAAAGGTTCGTTGTAACTTTAAAATCCAGTTTTTTTCTAAAATTCTGAACTGATCCTGATGGAAAACAAATCCAAAAAAAGGTAAAAATATCTAGTTTTTTAGTATTGAGATAAATATATGGGTTAATTATACATTTTGCTTAGAAAATTAGACATGAATTGAAAAAAAGTAGTGAAAAATCTGAAATTCGTTTTTCTCGAAAACTATAAGTTTTTCAAATCAGAAGTGAGCAAGATTTGTTGTTGTTGTAACCACCGCCAAAAACAACAACAGCAACCACAACAGGATTGGAGCTCCCCTGCCGATCTCGATTTATGCCAATTAATTTTTATTTAACATGTGAATAGTACACATGAGAGTATATATGTATGTATACTCTTAATACAATCACGCAATAGCAATTAAAAATTCACGAATTTAATTGCGTGAATATAATGCGTAATTGTATTGAGAACAAAACTGTTTATCATGGCTATGAACAAAAGTAAAATTTGTTGCAGTTCTAGTATACTATAATGGAAGCTTTTCGTCAGCCAGTTTGTTAATTGAAAACTTTCCATGTGTACAATATTTGAAGCATTTTTATAAGCAATTTTTAGAAACGCAAAGATTTCGTGTACAGTTCCGTGCAAATTCCCTGCGGCACCACAAAACAAATTCGAGGCCGAAATTGCAAAACACGAACAACTTTACACTAGACGATAGTCTTTTTGCTTTCGCGTCGTTTATCAACTTCTTTCCTAGAAACTGCCTATCCATTATACAACGCGTACACAATAAAATCTGCAAAGCATGTGAAAATACTAACAACAAACGTTTTTTGTGCTTAGTGTGATTCACTCGATCTTCTGTTATGCTTCTTTGTCAAAGAATCGAAAAATTAAGAAAAGCACGAAACAAAACTCGTGAAAAACGTAGAAAAAACCCGACTAATTAAAGTCAAATTAATACGATTTATTGAGTATTACATATAATACTCATGTAAATAAATTCGATAATTAAAAAATCGCTGTTCTTTTATTAAAAACTATTCATATCAACAAAATCGATAGCATCAAATTAAATTTAATCCCTTAAAGAAAACTTTAAATAGCATCTAAAAGTTTTCGAAAAGAAAGAAAAGGAAAAATAGTTAATTAAAAATATAAAATGACATTTTTAGAAATTTGAAGAATTTAAAACAATTTTTAACTGAATTAAATTCATTTAATTAAGACTTTTTAAAAGCTTTTAAATATTGGAATAATTTCTATTTATGAACAATTTAGGACAATTTTTATCATTAATTAATTAATATTTAACATATGTATGTACATTAATTAACATAAAAGTTTTAATCACCAAATATTTAAATTAAAAACCAGTGAATGAATTGAATTTTAAAATATGTAGATAAGCACAGAAAATCGCAGTTTAAATTTAATTTTAATTTCATTCCAGTTAAGTTTAAAATTGAATTTATTTTTGTAACTAATGCTATGTTTACACCGACCCCAAATGCGCATTTGTAATCACTCATTTGAAAAGTGTAAACACCGCCTTGTTTGCATTTCGTTTGACATTGATCAGACCAAATTTATGTTTTTTGTTTGCTTGATTTTTTTTACAATTGTTTTTTGACAGCTAATTGACATTATTTCCCTTCCATTTCCCTTGTTTTGTTTTGGGATTTTATTTTTCCCTACGACAGGCTGATTCGAAATATTATTTTACAACTCGTTTGGATCTCATTTCGCCAAAATGAGATGATTTCGATAATGAGTGATTTGGCAATTTGTATGGGAAATGGGATCATTTGGCTTCTCATTTTTGTCTTTTGCTCGTAATGAGCCATTTAGCGTTGGTGCAAACGTGGTATAAATAAAATTGATCATCTTTTTAGTTTTAATGTAAAACAAACAACCACAATTTCAATCAAATTTGTATAATCATTTGTTATAATGAAATAATGTATTGTTATTGTTAATGTTAAATTTTTTTACTCTAGTAATACGTGATTATTTTCATTACACAACTTCAATGAAGAGAGCCTAAAATTCTTAACGGCCAGTCATCTGGATGTCGTAGTGCCGAAATGCATGTATGGTGCAAGGTAGGTAGGTAGGAGGTGGCGCCCAACAACGAAATCGATATCGGGCAACAATTAAGGCTGAGGGGCCTCGTTTTGAAACCACCTAGAAAGACGTGAGGCCTGAAAAGGAAAGGGGGTAGTAGATGTCCGCTAAAATGGAAGTGTTGTTTGTTTTAAACCCAGCCCGTCAAGTTGAGGAACCTGAGCAGTTGCCTGGGATGGAATTTTGCGACTTCCTCCAGTTCATTGAAGGTGATCTTGCCCCAAGTCGTAAATCTGGCCCGCATGAGTGCCGGGCATTCGCATAGCAGGTGGGAAACCGTCTCTTTCTGGGAGATGTCTCCACAGCTGCGACAGGAAACGTTATAGGGCAGGCCCAGACGTTCTGCGTGCTCACCGATCGTCCAGTGTCCGGTTATCACCCCGACGAGCCTGGCTATGTCCGTTCGACTCCTGTTGATTAGCCATTTCGTCTTGGCCTTGTCATAAGTAGGCCAGGACGTCCTGGAAGTGCGGCATGATGGAAGATCTCTCCATCTGACGTTGGCTTTATCGCAGAAAACGCGGTATAATTCTCCTTTTAGAGTGTTGAGTGGTTTGTTCATGGGGATTGCGTTGTCCGGTGACATGGCGGCTCCTCGCCTGGCGAGATCATCCGCCCTCTCGTTACCGTGGATGCCTCTGTGTCCTGGGACCCAGAGTAGCTTCACCTCCTCGTGACGGCAGAGGTTATTGAGGTCCGTGCGGCACTCTTGTACCACCTTTGAAAACGTGGTTGAGGCCAGCAGGGAGAGAATAGCTGCCTGGCTGTCGGTGGCTATACTCAGCCTCCCGCCCGTGGTTCGGACTTCTGCCAGTCTCTTACAGGCCTCCCTTATGCCTGATATTTCTGCTTGGAATACACTGGCATAGTCTGGGAGTTTCAGGGATATTTCCATAGTTGGTCTTTGCGAGTAGACGCCTCCGACATTCATTTTGGATCCATCGGTGTATACGTTGGCGTCACAGTCTTCGGTAAGGAGTTCCGCCCGCCTTTTCCATGCGGATCTAGCAGGAATTTCGGCCTCGAAGCGCCTTTCGAAGTCGGTAGTTTTCACGAGGTAGTCAGTGCTACCGTTTTTCGGCGAGCTGAGAGTCAGGTCTAGACCACTCCCATGACCATAATGTCCGGGACTCCAGTTGCCCGATTCTCTTAGTCGCAGGGCAGCGATGGTTGATGCGAGTTTTATATATAAGTCTATAGGGAGGATATTCAGAATGGCATTTAGGGCTTCTGTTGGACAAGTTCTCAGAGCTCCTGTGACCCCCACGCACGCCGTGCGCTGTACCCTTCCCAGACGTATAGAGTGAGACTTCTTGCTTGAAGCCGTACATCAGACCAGCGCTCCATATGCCAGGATTGGCCTGATGATAGCAGTGTACAACCATAGTGTAAGTTTGGGCTTCAGTCCCCATTTATTTCCGAAAGTTCTTCAGGAGTAATAGGCAATATTCGCCTTCTTAATCCTCTGTTCTATGTTTTCGCTCCAATTCAGTTTGGAGTCGAGAATTATGCCTAAATATTTCGCTTGTCTCGAAAGTTGAAGCTCCCGTCCGTGGAGCTTCGGTGGCTTAAATGGCTGCGGTTTATACTTGTTTGTGAATAACACTAGCTCTGTTATGGAAGGATTCACTCCTAGCCCTGTCGGAGTGGCCCATACAACAATTGTGCGGAGGGCTCTTTCCGTCACGGAGCTTAGCGTTGATGTGCAGAAGTCGACCAGTATGACAAGGTCGTCGGCGTAGGCAACGGCTTTGATTCCCGCTGTTCGAGCAGCGGGTTCATCACCAGAATCCATAATAGCGGTGAGATAACCCCCCCCCCCCCTTGGGGCGTTCCTCTGCTAACACACTTGACGATACTACTGTCCGCCAGTGTGGCTTGTATTTCTCTCGTGCGCAGTATTACAAGAATCCATCTTATGAGAATGTTTTCGGCTCCTAGATCTATAAGGGCTTCCTGGATGGCAGAGGATTTCACGTTGTTGAAGGCGCCTTCTATGTCTAGGAAGGTTCCCAACGTGTATTGTTTGTAGTAGAGTGAGCGCTCTATACAGGTCACCACCTTGTGTAAGGCAGAGTCCGTAGATCTTCCCTTCATGTACGCATGCTGGGAATGGGATAGCTTATTGCATAGTTTTGTCCTCAGGTTATCGTCCAGAATACGTTCTAGTGTTTTCAGTAGGAAGGAATTAAGGGAAATCGGCCTAAAGTCCTTTGCTGACTCGTGTCCGCGTTTTCCCACTTTTGGTATAAAAACAACCTTAACCTTCCTCCACGTATCTGGTATATGGCCCAGTTCTACACTGGATCTGAAGAGCCTGGTTAGGTAGGGGATTACTAAGACCTCCGTTTTTTGCAGCATCACGGGCCAGATGCCGTCAAGGGGACTTGAATGGGTCAGCCGAATGTACAACCCATTTTACCCTGTCCGCCGAGATGATGTCCTCTATCATCCTAGTGTCGGGTTGGCTGACGCACTCACGCAACAGTGATCAGAAAATGATGTTTTGCTCGACACCCTCCAGTTCATGACCTCGCAGGATGGGTTTCTGCTAGATAGGGTTACATCGATAACCTCCTTCCAACCCGGGAAATTTGTGGAGCTCGGAAAGATGAAAGTCGGCTTATTGCCTCTGTTGCATATCTCGAGGTTGTTACGCATAATAAAATCAAAAAGTGACTCTCTCATTTGTTGTGCTACTTCTCCAGATGTGATGCCTGGCGTTTGCGTCGCAGCCCAGCAGTATTTTCCAGCCGCGCCTTGCCGATGTAGAAATCAAGGTTGACATCTCAGTCGGTGGGGGGCGCTGTAATCGTGCGCCATGTAAGCTGAGGAGATAATAAGTGGATGATTAGTTTTGTTCTCAAGAGCGACAACGGTCAGATCATTGGAACAAAGTTCTGGGCATAGTTATGCATTTATGCTATTCTTAATAAGAATGCATGTACGGAGCTTACCTGGAAGTTTATGGTAGAACAGAGTGAAGTCTTGGTCCCGAAGTCCAACTACTTCGGATCCTCGCACCCATGGCTTTTGAATGATGGTGCAAGAGTTATAATTGAATATAACCTAAGAAATTGGCAAACGGAGCAGATGATTTCATTCATAATGAAATAATTTCAAAATTTCGTAATACAAAATTCGATTATTTTACAGGGTATAAATCTATATCCCATACAGCGCACAGCATCTGCATGACATCGCACTCTCAATGACATCAAGTGAGGACTTTACCGAAGTAGGTTTAATTTCAATTTACGGTCCTAATTTTAATATTTACACTTAGTTTAGTATTGAAGCTTTTTTGAAGAAGTTCCCCAGTGAAAGAAATACGTTGAAATTTTATTATGAAAAGAAATATTTAAATCCAAAATGCCGCAAACTCTTAGTGAACACAATTACGGAGCTTCTTCTTGGACAAAAGAAAACACCTGTCCCAAAAACCTTTCAAAATATTGCCGAGGCTATTTCAGAGTTCTTTAAAAGTAAAACTACGGTAAATTCTACATATATAAATAAATTTAATGATCGATTATTATTTATGTACCGAGATGACTTATTACATTAAAAAAAGGAAGAAAACCTGGAGGTCACTTATATTCCAAATACCACAATTGTGAGTTCAACCTGAGAAAGGAAGGACTTTTAAAAACTAACATGATGAAGAAGAGTTTAAGCAAAGACAATATAATACAAAGATGTCTCACTCAGTACGTTTAAAAATTTCAAAAAAATTTTGTGCTGATCTGATAGCTTTTGTGCTTTTGAGAAAGAGCTTTCAATTTTGTTGAGATGCGACGCACATTCTCTCTCGCCTTTTGCATGGGTACATAAAAATATAATTCGCGCTCAAAACACAGTGAACACAAACGATGCGAGAGAGAAGCGAATGTTTGTTTTTGTAAAATAAATTTTTAGAGTTTGTAGGAATGTGCAAGAATACCGCTCACTCGACAACAACAAGTATATGAATGACGACAACAGCGTTCTTTACCGAACTAGAAACGAGATTTTTTGTGTTTTTATTTTTACTGATGTTTTAGCTCCTTTTTGTGACTTGATTGATTTTGACTTTGGCTACTATTTTAATAGTGATTTTGGTTTTTTATTTGGATATCCAATTACACTTTAGTAATTTATTTATTATTTATATTATAATCGGTAATTTGTAATTAATAATAATTAATTAATAATATATTATACAACAATGTATACATTGTACAAAACAAAGTCCAAATGCGCATCGGTTTGAGGAAAATAATGAATGTTATTCTCACAGGATTAGTGTTTAGATCGTTTGATAACCATAATACGCCGTAAGCATCGTTCTTGGTCATATTTTAAAAACAAACAATCAAAAAAAAATTAAATCTTCAAATACTGAATCATAAATAAATGTCATTTAATATTTGAAGATTTCATTTTTTATTGTTGTTTTTACTGATATAGGGCCTCTAAAAGTTTGTTATGCCACCACCCTTTGTTGTTATAATTAAAATAAGATGTTCTACATTCTGATGGCAACTGCTTTGATTCTTTACACTCATTTGTAGCAAACGCGCTCTCTTTTGTGCGTACTTTCTTGCAAGTTGCAGCTCTTACTCTCACAACTTGATCTATTACTCTCACAACTTGATCTCTCGCTCTCACAATATGTTCATTTTACTCTCCCAAAGCTTCAGATGGGATTTTCCGAAAATCCCAATTGAATTTTAGCTGCTCGGTTATTTTGTATGGAGTGAGACATCTTTGTATTATATTGTCTTTGGTTTAAGTGAATGGAAACTATAGAAACTATAGGTAAAGTTTACAATATTTTAGTATGTAATATATTTAAATATATAAATAAATAATTGCATCGGGTAAAGATTTTTATATTCTTTAATATTGGCTTAGTTCGCTGTAAGTCGGTAATTTACATGGGCATTGGATATGCGGACTAATGAGTTCAGTGCGCTTGGCATAGTTCCAATAAGCCACTTATGGACTCGCCGCTTAGGATTTCAATGAGCTAAGATTACAAATGTAATTGGTAAATATACGGTAGCCTCCAACTAGCCATAAAAGAATTAGCTCTATCTCGTATTATTGTCTTTACGTTAATTATTTACTTATACTCATATATACTTATATGATACTTAATTTTATAATAACAATGTTGAATGTATACATACTATGCGCTTTTCAGATGAAGAGGAATCAGTTATTAAAAATTGGTTAAAATATAATACAGAACCAATCGATGATATATTTACTAAATGGAAGAAAACATTTCAAATCAGAAAAAACTTGTTAAGAGGCAATATCAGATTACAGCAGTCTTTTGGATACATATTAGTTCTGGTAAAACTTTTTATTTACACAAAACGTTTGTGCTAAATTCTTATTCCTCATTGTAGATTAACATCGATTTTAGAGAAATGTTTCCAGGAAAGGACTTCCTTTTTGACAAGTGGGATATTTTTCGTAATAAAGTTTTGAAACTTTCGGACGACCAAATTAGAGACACATGCGCATTGCAACTTTTAAGAAGCAACCAGGAGCACCATTATTCCCAAGGTATATTAAATACATATTGGTTTTAATTATACATATAATTTTTTATTTTTTAATAGAAATCCGAAACATTGTTGCGTTGGATCTGGTACACACATTATTGAAACCTGTTTTCAGGAAAACTAATTTCGCTGGGATAAAAAAAAAATCGTAAAGTCAACAATAGCAGACTCAAAAAAAAACTTTATTTTATATGATGAGAATATGTGCGATATGCAAACGAAGTTAAAATGTTTAACTGATAGTTGTTATGAACAAAAAAAAAAACCCTGCAACCTCTAATTTGTGCAGTTGGTAAGGACATTTTTCAGACAATTCTAAATTCAAGCAATTCTAAATATATATTGCGCTAATGTTTATTACAAACTAAACAACATTGTTAAATATGTAGAGGTGTGTTTCAAAATCCATCAAGTTTTAAATCTGTCATTTGCTCCCGAATGCGAATTAATTTGGCTTCTTTTTCAAGAACTCTTGTTCGGTATACAAAATCTAAAATCTCTAAAATCTTCTGAAAAGTGCTCCTCACTAGCTACGATCTTAAACGATATACAAACTTAATTTTGTTTTACCCAAGTTTTCATATGTATATAAAGAATTCATACTAAAGAACTATGTCGATTAATTGCTTTGTTTGTCAACGCCATTTCACAGAATGTGAAAAGTCATTTTCCCATTTAATGTTCACAACAGATCTCCATTAAATGTTCACAACAGATCTCCACACAATATATGTAATTTTTGAAAGTGGAATAAGTCCATTTTTTCATGTATCGAGATATTTAAAGGTTTGCGTTTGAATCAATTTAAAAATATTGGCAACCGTTAATCAATCCGAGTGATGTTTTTAACACTACACACCTATTAAATTTTATTATGAAATAATAATTATTGAAAATATTTCAAAAATTAGGGGATTTTTTAAGCTCCAAATGGACTTATACCACTTTCAAAAATAACTTTTTTGCGATAAGATCTGTGTTGTTATATTTGAAAGTGGAATAAGTCCATTTTTTCATGTATTAGAATATTTAAGGGTTTTCATTGGAATAAATTTAAAAATATTGTCAAAAGCTAATCAATTTGAACGATTTTTTAACACTTTTTAATTTTGTTATGGTGTAATAATAATTAAAATTATCTAATAAATAAACGATATTTTTATCTCCGAATGGACTTGTACCACATTCAAAAATAATCAATTGAATATATGATTATAAATATAGATAGAATGTGTCTATATCTTACTAAAACTACCCTTAACTCATTTTTTTTTAAAAATGGACTTATTACACTTTCAAAAATAACAGCTCATATATGAATGTTGCTTTTCATTATGTAACCAAACATTTACAGGCTTCAAATCCTTCTGCAAGCATATGAGAAATGAAAATAAGTATTATTGTAATGTGCAAAATTCGCAATTGAATTTATTACAGACTACTGAGCTCATTAATTTGAATAAGGCGAATATGAATAATACCGTTCCTAAATCTTCACCAATTTTAAATGTTAATTTCGACTTCTTAGAGTTAAGTTCCTTAAAATTTTGTTTAAAGACTTATGCGAAAAAACACACTTCAAGAAAAGAATCAATTATTTTACAAAAAAATATTAAGACTTATATTACTCATCCCATTAAAAATGAAATGAAACATATATTGCATAATTTAACGAATTCTGAAAAGTAATCAAAATAATCTTGAAAAACTTATGCATTTTTGCGATGACCCATTTGGTAATTTTAATACAGAATATAAATTTATTAAAAAATTTAAAGAAATAAATTTATACGAAAGACAAAAATTGATCAAAATAGACAATACTGTTAGTAACATACTTCTACGCCACGTTAACACATTTGATTCGGTTTCATTTAATGGCGTTTTGTTTCCAATTAAATTTCACGTTACGCGATGACCCATTTGGTAATTTTAATACAGAATATAAATTTATTAAAAAATTTAAAGAAATAAATTTATTTAATTTATATGCAAAAGTACATAAAATAAGGAATAAGTCAAATTATGTAATAGACTTAAGTTTAAATGATTGCGAAAATACTGGCATAAGAGAAAACTCTATTTTTAACACTGTAAGTCAATATCATGTTACCGAAAACTTTTATGCCGACATACTCCATGATGTCTTCGAAGGAATTTTAAAATACGATTTATGTAAGATTATTCAAATGTTTATAGGGAATAAAACATTTGATTTAGATCTCTTAAATATTCGAAAACAAAATTTCGATTACGGAGAGACTGAAAATGGAAACAGATCACCACCAATACAACTTAATCATTTAAAATCATTTAACCTAAAAATGAGTGCAAGAGAAATGCTAACATTTGCACACTTTTTCCCTTTAATGATTGGAGATGTTATTCAAGATAATGATAAATTATGGCAATTCGTTATAAACTTGATAGAACTATTAGATCTGTTATTATTGTCAGAATATACAAATCTACACCTTTTTCATATGTACTTCAGAAAATTCCATTTATACTTCAGAATCGCCATTTGCACTTCAGAAAATTCCATTTGTACTTCAGAATTTCCATTTGCAGTTCAGAAAATTCCATTTATACTTCAGAACTTCCATTTGCACTTCAGAAAATTCCGTTTATACTTCAGAATTTCCATTTGCACTTCAGAAAATTCCATTTATACTTTAGAAAATTCCATTTTCACTTCAGATAATTTAATTTGTACTTCAGAAAATTCCATTTACACTTCAGAAAATGTAATTTGTACTTCAGAAAATTTCATTTGCACTTCAGAAAATTCCATTTGCACTTCAGAAAATTTTTAATACGTAGAAAGTATTTTAAGAAATAATTTGTAAGTTTACAGATCTGAGCCAAATAATAAGATATCTCAGTTAATCCGAAAGTAACTACACCTTCATTATTTATTTATTATGTAGTATATACATATATTAAGATTAGTATATGTAAAGGTAAATAATAATTATAAATCCAAGGAAATATCTTCAAGTTCCAACATTCATATCTTCCAAGCCGAGTACACTCGTATTGAAGGTAAGTGCATGCTGCACCGCCCTTCCACAATCACCCTGTGTTACCGTCTCCTTAGCTCTATCTATAGCATCCTCCAAATATTGAAGTCTTTGCTCAACTACGCCTGGACCACTGTACAGAGGAAGACCAATAATGGATTTAACATTTGTCTTAATTTTTGACCATATATTTTCGATTGGATTGAGCATAGGCGAATACGGGCCCAAGCGAAGAAGGGTGGCATTTTCCTCATTCCCAAAAGAATTTATCGCATCTTCTAAAGTTGAATGGCATGGTGCATTGTCGCATACAACAATAAGATGAGCCAGACTGTTACCTGCATCTATCCACATTTGTAACACTGAATGGAGCCACTCATTCGCATCTACAGCTTTGAATGAGCCCCTACGACATGTTATGGACAGTACCCCGGAAGCAGAAATAGCTCCAATCAGATGTACGTTTCTACCTCTTGATGGAGGAAGGATCTGTATGGCTCTTGTACCAGCCCTTGAGCGGCCACGGGAGCGTCGACAATATAGATTGAAATTCGTCTCGCCGATATATAAAATCTGCTTTCCTGACTGAATATGTACATTCAAACTTCTTACATATTCTGCACGTTTTATTTTATTTTCATCAGTATTCATATTGGCAACCGCATGGTGTACACTCTTCATCGTAAATACTCTGCCATTTAAATAATTTGAGATAGTTGTCAGACATACTTGTTTCTGGAACTGCTGCTGAATCCTAGCGGAAATCTGATTTAAAGTAATTGTTGAGTTTTCTTAAACCCATTTAACTATAACGTCGATTTGGTCTTCTTCTAACGTTCTCTGCTTATGTCCACGTCTTGAAAGTGTATTAGTAATCCCTGAGTTTATCCAGGATAATGCGGTCTTATAGGTTACTCCTATTCCTTGTGCTAAGGTTACCCAGTCATCCCCTCGATTTGCAGCCTCAATCAATCTGCTTCGATCAACGGGCGAGTATTTTTTATACTTGGCACGTTCAACAACTGCAGTATCTGTTTGAAAAGGGAAATACGGGTTATGTTTAAAATTCTGTAAAGGCCAAATGGATAAGGATGTGCTTACCATCAATCGAACCTCTGCATTTTTTCATGAAGCAAATTCCGGCAGGGTAGAATACGTAGCACCACGCCTCTCTTCATGTTAACACGGCAAATGACACAATTATCTTGGACTTGCATTTTAAAAATACTTAAGTTTTCTTTCCTTCGCTTTTTTTCTTCGCTATGGAACTATAGATGGCGCTGATGAGATTTTTTTCTTTTTAATTGATTGTGTGCGTTACCCAGTTTATCTTATTTGACTAATAAAGAAGATTCTGACAAACCTGTGAAGACCATGATTACATCGCTGTCGTTACCATTTTGAATTCAAACATTTTATTTACTCGAGCAAAATTGTATTTAATACCACGTTTACACCGACGCTAAATGACTCATTACGCCCAAAAGCCAGAAATGAGGTGCCAAATGATCCCATTTCCCATACAAATTGCCAAATCACTCATTATCGAAATCATCTGATTTTGGCGAAATGAGATCCAAACGAGTTGTAAAATAATATTTCGAATCAGCCTTTCGTAGGGAAAAATAAAATCCCAAAACAAAGCAAGGAAAATGGAAGGGAAATAATGTCAATTAGCTGTCAAAAAACAATTGTAAAAAAAATCAAGCAAACAAAAAACATAAATTTGGTCTGATCAATGTCAAACGAAATGCAAACAAGGCGGTGTAAAAACTTTTCAAATGAGTGATTACAAATGCGCATTTGGGGTCGGTGTAAACATAGCATAATTCTTAACACTCAAACAGTGGATATTTCATGACACAACCTTTTTTCTGTGTGATTTTGTGGGGACATCTGCATGTGAATTTCCTTGCCGTTCCATTTTAAATCAGGATTAGATTAGGAAAAAGGAACGCAGCTATTAACTGTTAATGAGTACATACTTTTCCACATTTATAGTAAATATTTCCTTGAGTTAATGGAACCATTAAACTTGGTTTAAAAAATAAATGACTTCATTTTACTACGGGTTGGCGACAGATCTAGTAAACAACGTTGTTACTTTTAAAAAAACTTTCCCTAAGGTTGAGTTCATATATCTCCCGGATTTAAAGAAATTTTTCGTTCAACATTAGGAATAAAACCCTTACTTTTGAGGGGAGGGTATACTTATCTGAAGTCTAACACCTTCTAACTTTCAGTAAATTTTTCCTCCTTGAAATAAGTTAATTTTAACTTAGCCATAGTAAACATTTTTCTGAGTGTAGTGAGAACGCTTATTCACTCGCATCCTATCTTCGCCTCAAAATCAAAGGTAGCACCACTACGCCCACTTTCATTACCTCGCCTGGAACTACAGGCGGCAATAATCGGATCGAGATTAGCGCACGTTGTTCCCAAAAATCATGAATTAGTAGTTGAAAAGTGCATATTATGGATGGACTCCAAAACGGTTTTGAATAGACATATCGAATAGGAGATGCCACTGAAATGGCAATTTCAACACGAAAGCGACCCAATGCATATCGCAAATTATGTTAAGGACACCTGTAATTCTAAAGAGGTAAGGGTGCTTACTGGCCGGTGCAGTCAACCAATCTAAATCCGATTGGAAACCTATTTTCAATACTAAAACGATGCGTAGGTACTAGGCGCTTAAAAACTCAAAAAGGATTTGGGGACTGTAGTAAAGGAAGAAAGGGGAAACATCTCAAACAGCAGCATTACAAAGCCAATTGTGTTAACACTTCGAATTTGTTTAGCTGTATAAAAAATAATGCCTATTATACTAAATATTAGATAAACTTGCTTAGGTTTTGCACATGATATTTTTGGTTATTTTTGGTTTTCTTTTCATATTTACCGTTATTGGAGAGAAAATTTGTTGTTGTTTTGGATATATAATAAATACAAATTAAGAAGTAAATAAATGTAATTTTCTTTGTTATAACTTATATGTAAATAATGTTATGGAATTTTTTCACTGTCACAGGAAATGTTGCTTATGTTATGCAAAATACTGTATTTATTACCACGGAAATTTTGAACACAATAACAAAATTACTAAGGTAGTTATTTTGTTTTGAAAACAGGTAACGACCACTCCTATTATTTATACAGTGACGTAGTTAGGACACATGGAGGCCGGGAGGTTAATCAACTTACAGCCCCAAAAATTCCTAGAATTCAATAAGTCAATACTTGATTTCCAAAACTGCCGCGCCCGACATTGTGCCGCCCAGGTCGGCCCACCACCCTCTCCCCACCCTATCTACGCCACTGTATTTATACCCGTCTGTGATTATAACTGTGGTACCTAAATAAATGCGTCGTGCGTTGCGTTTCTGTCAAAATGAAATTGGAACACGCACTCTTATGGAAGTGGCTGAAATAAGAAACGCACTGATGGAGACCACTTCGAATTTCCAATTTTGGCATGCGCTACGAAGTGAAGGTGGTGACAGATGTAAAAAAAAAATGACGAGATGTCAAAGCTACTGACGAGATTTCGTCAAACTCTCTCAATATATACATATTATGTCAGTCAAAAATTGAGTAGCCGAATGGCGGCTGCTCTTGGGCACCAGTGTAGCATGCATAAAAAATGTAGAAAACGAAATAACGTTTTAGTTTGACCCAGAGCTCAAATAATACCAATTTTATAACCAAATAATGATCGAATAATAATAAAAAAATTAAGACTCTAAAATTCGGTATACACACTTATGCATTTTTGCTGTAAGATGTAAGATGCAGACATTTTCCAACTGTCAAAATTACACGGGCTCTTATGGAGATCGAGAAAAAAGATTGCTTTCTATTGTGCTTCCCTAATTTGCTGCCACAATTTACATTCTGCATCCGCTAAAATTCTAATTTTGACAGATGCAAAAGCGTTCTTGTTCTTCTTCGTTGTTTGGTTTGTTTTATTATTATTATTATATGAAGACGGGCGAGCTAACACAGCCCTGATACTGCGGCACATTTGGCCTATTGTATCATCCCTCTATTGTTAGAGTGGTTGTTCCACCCTAGTTTTTCTTATGAATGTCATAAGTTTTGAATGGCTTAGCTTAGCCAGCTCTGAGTGCTCCACTATCTCTTTCCCGAAGACTAACCTTCTAGTACGGCCGGGCACTCAGAGATTAAGTGTAGGGACGATTCAATGACTCCATGCAGAATCTGCATTGAGTCTCACTTGACATCATCTTATTCAGATGATGTCTCAAGTTGCAGTGAGTATTGTGATAGGAACAGTTTAGTGCATCTCTGTCCTATGGTTTGGGCCCAGTAGTTGTTTGCCTCCGCTAGTGCCCATTTTTGCATTGCTTGTTTAAACAGGGATTTGCTTATTCCAAATGACGGCTCTGGTCCAACAAAGACCTCAGCCGACCCAGACTTGGCCAGTCTGTCAGCCTCTTCATTTCCGTCAAAACCCCTGTGCGCCGGTATCCAATGTAAGGTCACCCGGTTCCTCTTAGCTAGTTCGGAAAGGATGGTCACCGTTTCCAGTACCAGCTTTGATGTGATCACATAAGAGTCCAGAGCTTTTAGTGCAGCCTGGCTATCTGTGTAGATTACTATTTTTTTCTTTCGTGTGTGTTTGCGGGTTAAGAGCCGAACACACTCGTTAATAGCCAGGATTTCAGCTTGAAAGACAGACGTTAGCTTGGACAGACTCACCGTGTGACCCGTCTTACTCGAGGCGTCGAAAACACCGGATCCTGTGCCCTCGTCTGTCTTGGAGCCATCAGTGTAGCATACATAGTCGTACGATGCTACCTGGTGACTGTCTGTTTCCCAGGTCGATCTGGCTGGTATTACAGTTTTTACATTTTTCTGGAAGCGATATACTGGTAGAGTTTTATCTAAGGGCATTCCAAACTCTTCAGTCTAATTAACAATCCATGGTGGTACAGGCGATGCATGCTCAGCCTTGCAGCCATCTGTACGTGTATGTGTAGTGGGACCAGGCCTAGTATGACTTTTAGGCTGGCCGTTGGTGTGGATCGAATGCACCCCGTCATGCAGACGGCTACTAGTCTTTGCACTCTTTCCAACCTTCGTATTGTGGACAGTTCCTTCGTTTTCGTCCACCATACTAATGCCGCATACGTCACCACCGGTCTCACTATTAAGTGGTAAAGTGTTAGAATTGATTTGGGTTTAATCCCCCAATTCATTCCGCATATCCTCCTACAAATCCACAAGGCCTGGGTAGCCTTGTTTATTATGCGATCCATATGTGGGTTCCATGACAGTTTACTGTCAAGGATCACACCTAGGTACTTCGCACTCTTGGAGAAAGATATTGTTTCTCCATATAGATGAGTTTCTTTTAGACCGACCAACTTCCGTCTATAGGTGAAAGGCACAATAACTGTCTTTTTCGGATTAACAGAGAGTTGAGCTTTATTACACCATCTCTGTACTTCAAGTAGTGCCCTCTGAAGGATCTCCGACACGGTTTCCTCGAACCTCCCTCTGACGATGAATGCTATGTCGTCTGCATACCCAATGGCGTGGATTCCCAACGACTTTAACGTTTTAAGGAGGTCATCCACAACCATTGACCATAACAGGGGGGAGAGCACTCCACCTTGTGGGCAACCCACCGTGGTCGTCGCTGATAGGGTCACATCGTCGATTTCCGACTTTATGATTCTGCCGCGGAGCATGTTTTCTATCCATCTCACAACCGTGGGTGGCACCCTAAAGTTAGACAGAGCGGTGCCAATGGATTCATAGGTCGTGTTATTGAAGGCTCCTTCTATATCCAGGAAAGCGATCACACAGATTTCCTTGGATGATATTGCTCCTTCAATTTTCGTCACCACTTCATTTAGCGCCGTCTCCGTAGATTTCCCTTTGGCATAAGCGTGTTGCTCATTAGATAAGGGCTTAAATCGTAGTATATCAATTCTGATAAACTTATCGACTAATTTCTCTAGTCCTTTTAGAACAAAGGACATTAGGCTTATTGGGCGGAAGGATTTCGGGTTGTGCCCGTCATTCGTGACTGGTTTGGGTAAGTACCTAACTAATACTGTTCTCCAAGCTGATGGGATGTGACCATAAGCGAAACTACAGCTATAGATGTTGTGTAATATTGGTGCCAAAGGTTCGGCTCCATATTGTAGCAGTGCTGGGAAGATGGCATCTTTCCCTGGCGATTTAAACGGCTTGAAGGAAGCGATGGCCCACCTCACTGCGTGTCTGCTGCAGATTCGATTCCCTACTCTCCAATGCTCTCTGGATGGTTGACTAACCCGCCCTCCAGTAGAGTGATTGGGCTGTTTCAGGATAACTGAATTCGGAAAATGCGTGCTGAGCAGAGTTTCCAGGCTCTCTCTCTTGTCGAGAGTAAGGCCGCCACCATTTTTGGACAGTGTGCCAATCGGGGTGGTTTTATCATTAGCCAGAATCTTTATCAGACGACATCCCGACTGGACATCTGAAATTTTGTCACAGTACTGTCTGAAAGATTCCCTCTTGGCTTTCCTTATCTCCTTATTGTATTCAGTTAGAGCTGCCGAGTAATTAGGCCAATCGTTGTTTTGTTTGGCCCTATTAAACAGCTTCCTAAATTTCTTCCTTAAGTTTGCTAAATGCCCATTCCACCATGGTGTTCTTCTGCTTGTACTCTTGGTTTTGAGCGGGCAGTTGTCCTCATACGCCGAAATAATGGCGCGACCAACGAGATTCGTTAAAGGTTCCAATTTGTTTACGGTGTCGACTCTAGAAGGTATTATATCGACGACTAGATCACTTAACTGTTCGCTGTAGGCCTCCCAGTTTGTATTCTTTTTCTGTCGATATGGGGTTACTCTTACTTCACTGACATGGCTGAGCTCAAACCGAATTTGTCTATGATCAGACATAGACGGCTCGTCTGACACCAGCAAGTTGTGTACTAGGTTAGAGTGGGTGTTGGAGGTTAGTGTCAAGTCAAGCACTTCTCTCCTATTTATTGTTATAAAGGTCGGTCTGTTTCCTCTATTACGTATACTTAAACTATAAGAGTTAATAAATTCTAGAAGTGACTCACCCCTGCTGTTAACGTCGGTGCTACCCCGACGTGTGGTGTTGGCATCGCAGCCAAGAACGACGTCCGTCTTGATTTTCCTGCCGTATTCCACCAACTTCACCCCTTCCTCAGGGGGGCAATCAGGATTGTCACCAGCGAAGTACGCTGATGCCACGATCACCTCCCTGGATCCGATCCTCACCTTTGCTGCAGTCAAGTCCATCGTTAGGAATTCTATCAAAGGAAAGAAGTTAATATTATTGTTAAAAATAATACAGGTTCGCGGTCTGCTAGTTGCCGCATACAAGCACTTACCTGTGGGCAGCGAGAGACTGAGGATTCTCCCCTTCGTGTAGGTCCATGGTTCCTGCACGAGTGCCACGTCCAGTTGGTTGCTGGACATGTTATGTGCCAGGACAGCGGTTGCTGCCTTGGCATGATGAAGGTTGACTTGTACAACCTTCATCTTGGAGGTCTGTTGGTAGCGTGTGCCCCCCCTTTTCCACCCCGTCCCCTTCAGCGCTCCGAACGTCTCTGGATTGAGAGATTCAGAGGCAGATCTCGGGTTGGGGGTTTCTTGGGGTCACCAAGTCCACCCCTCCAGGACAGCCTTTGGGACAGTTTTGTCGGTCCCGTTCTGGATGGTGGAACGCCACCAGATCTGAATGAGGCGGACGTGCCTGCCCTTTCATCCATAACTGGTTTTGCCAGATGTGGCCGATTTGCCGCCGTGGGCTCCAGGGAGGGGTGCGAGGAAGGACTGACCTTCTTCGTTTCCCTGCCCTTTTCGGCTCCAGCGGTCCCAAGGGAGGGATTAGAGGAAGGATAATCCTTCCTCACCTCCCCCCTTTTACCGGCTGCAGTTGTCTCCGAGGGTCTCTTTCTAAAGTTGAACGATACCCTCCCCAAGTTGAAGTAGGGGAGGCAGTCCAACTCTCGAACGGCATTAGCTGAGCTCTCATCCATAGCGATGGTGAGAGTCAGGGCGCCCTCGCTTGCTGTCGTGCGGAGGATCTTCCATTCCTTGGTCGGCAGCACCCGATTTTGCACGTTGAGGATTCGCATGATCTCCTCCGCATTGGCTCTTTTACCAGGAAAGTGCGCTGTAGCCACGTGTGGTTTTGGGAGATCATCACCCTCCATCACACGCAGCTTATCACCAGTCCAAGAGCCAACGCGGTCCCGACCAGCCAATCCCTAGTGGTCGCGTCAGCGCACCTCACGACCAGCCATCCTGGTTTGAAGGAGCAGCCAAGAAATCTATATTGGGGCCCATCAGCTGGAGCCTTGTGTAGCTCTTCGATGATGGCCTCCTCCACAGATTTCTGCTGTTCGCCAGTAAGATGACTGGTCGGGACGTCCAGTGGCACGATTCCAACCGACAGAGCACCAGCAACCTCTGCATAGGAGGGAACGTTTGGCCGGTTCTTTTTACTGGGTTCTGCCGGGCTGTCACCGTCGGAGCGTTTCCTCTTGGAGACCATTGGCTCGACGGTTTCAGTATTGTCGGAAGCTCCCTCTAAGACTTTGCTCAGTGCATCCTTATATGGCGTACCATCCGCCATAAGAGCACGGAGCTTCTTCCGCTGAGCTGTTCTCAAACGTTGCCGTTTGATACTAAGCCTGCCGACGTCCAACTCCTTAACGGACGTTGTCGTCCGTTAGGGTGGCATCGGCAGATGTGACGGATGAGTCGTCACTGCATAAGTCTGCAGGACGTGAGTACCGTTCTGCAGCTTCAGCCCCCACGGAACGTACTATCCGTTCCGCGGCGGTGAGGTTTTCAGCCAAAGGCTGATTGAAGGGTACAGGTGTACTCTGTTCGCCTTCGTTAGTTAGGTTTTGGTCTGTATTTATTATATCCATTTGATTCCCACGAGTACAGGGGAAGAGAGGTCGATCCACCCAGAGTCCCTGTTGCGTGGACAAGGCTGGTTAAAAGCGGAGGTCGCCAGGTATCCGCAGTCCGCCGTTAACGACTGGGCTATTTAGGGGTCCCCAGCCTGGTCGGTCATCGGCACGGTACGGTTAACACCTTGACCCAACCCCTGGTTGAATTTTTGTTTTCGGTTTCTCACCAGGGAACCAATCAGTTCCGTGGGTCTTTGATCCTACTTAAGCCCTCCCACCACGACAAGGTAAACAACCGAGAGAGGGTCCTGGAGAGGGTCTGGTTTGTTTACATTTCATTCTTTTTCTATTTCAGCTGCTGAAAATTATGTGTCATTTTTCTGTTGCTTTTTTTTATTATTATTCGGTATAATATCCAAATATAATATCGGTATAATATCCAAATATCCAAAGCTTTTGAATCTCTTCTTGCAAAACAAATATCATCATATATAAGTGAAAATAGCCTACTACATCCTTACCAGTCAGGCTTTCGGGCTGGGCACAGTTGTTCTACAGCTGTGCTCAAAGTCCTGGATGATGTTCGTCCTAATTACGATGATGGTATGCTCACGGTTCTGTGTTTGCTTGATTTTTCGAAGGCTTTCGACATGGTGAATCATGTGCTACTCTGTTCGAAACTTAAAGATCTCTTTGCATTCTCGGATAGTGCGGTCTGTCTTCTTAAGAGCTATCTATCGAATAGAACGCAAAAAGTTAAGTGTGGCTCTGGCCTTTCACAGCTGGACTTTATTTCTAGTGGAGTGCCACAAGGTTCTGTATTGGGGCCCCTACTGTTTTCTCTATTCATAAACGACATATTCACAACTTGCATGTCCTCCTCTATTCCTGCTTATGCAGATGACATCCAAATTTATATATCAGGCAAGAGTAATCTCAAAGAGCACCTTGTTCAGACGTTGAATGGGGACTTAAACTGCATTCTGCTCTGGGCTAACAAAAATCGTCTCATCCTTAATCCATCAAAAAGTTTTGTGCTTCCCATCTCGAAAGAATCAGTGCACTTTTGTGATTTCTCTGACGTTTATTTGGGCACTCATAAATTAAAGTTTGTTGCTAAAATAGTTAATCTTGGTTATCGGATTAATACCAAACTCTCATGTACTGATCACATTAATTATCTTGTCCGTCAGATCTACCTTGCACTGCGAAGTCTCAAACAATCGGCTGCATTCACACCGCTTGCGATCAGACGCAAACTTGTAATGCAGCTTATACTCCCTCATATAACCTACTCAAGTGTTGTCTTTAGTAAGTTGGACTCGTGCTCGTACCTAAAGCTTTCTGTTGCTTTCAATAATGCCACTAGATATGTGTACGGTATACGTTATTTTGAGCATCTCGGAGAGTATAAGCGCGGTGTAATAGGATGTGACGTTTTCAACTACCTAAATGCTAGAAACTGCATCTTCCTACACAAGCTTATCTACAAAAGGACGCCTTTTTATTTGTTTGATAAGCTAAGGTTTGGTCACTCCCGGAGCAGTGTCCTGCTCATTATTCCTCCCTTCAAATCATTAAACACCTCAAGGTTCTTTTTTATCAATGCTGTCCGGCTATGGAATTCTTTGCCCAGTAGCCTCAGGGCGATTTCATCAAGTGTCATCTTCAAGCGTGCCATACTAAGCTACTTTTCTACTTGATACTTTAAATTATCTTCCTTTTTTCTTTTACCTCTAATCTCTAAACACTCCAACTTTATATTACTTTGAACTTCTATCTTCTTCTTCTTTTTCTTCGTTTTATCATTATTATCATGTATTTCATCTCATCATATTTTGTACTATAAAAGAAATCTTTTCTTATTGTACTGCCACTGTATTTTGCTAAATAAAAAAACAAAAAAAAAATAATATATTATTTAAATGTATTTGAAATATATTTTAATATAGATTAAAATTTCTGCTTTCGAAAAATGCTGCTATGCTATTTGATTTAAATCCGAGCCATTTCTTGCGTCCCTAACTTGAATCTGCATCTTGCATCCCTTGTTGTGTTTAAGGTTTAACCCTATGAAAACTTCGATTCACTGCAAAAATTTTGTGGCCTCGTTGAGGTGAAAAATCTGTTTTCAAATTAAATAATTAAAAATATTATGTTTTTTATATGCACAAAATATATGTACATATTATATATAAAACATAACTAGCAGTTCCATATAACGATAATAAATATATACTTCCATATTTTAAACAGTATCTGTTGTTTGTCCCATATTTATTTGGTATTAAGTAGTCGTTGTGCTGCATAATTTGTTGTTGCAATAGCTCCAGAATGGTCGCATTTACGTATATTTGTTTATTTGTTCTCCAATATTTTTGGATATTATGTATTGTTATATGTACATCGTTGGTGCACATGGGGGAGGCCAAACTTTGTTTTACACCTACCATTTTACCTGCAGTAAATTCACCAACACATTATTGTTTATTAATGGTGATAATATCAAACACATTAGAATTTAACCGATTGAACGCCGGATTATAATACCAGAGATATGCTGATACTGAAACAAATCCTTTAAGTGATTTGTTGTGGTTTTTGATTAATAATAATAAAAAATTAGATAAACATCTTATATTAACATGATCTACATATAATGGGTGGATGCGTAAAGCACTGCGTTTTTCTATTTCACTCGTCCTGATTTCTCCATATTAAATAAATAGAATTTGCATTGTTTACATTTACATAATTTATTTTAATTTTCGTTTCGTTCCAACATAGCATTTTCATAGATTGCAAGAAAATTGAACACTACAACTAAAAATTGAGAACGCATAAAATACTCATGCATCAGTATGCTTATGCATACGTTTCTTGATGATTTTGATGCAGTTTTCTTCATTGATTCAGCGGAATATTTTCCACAATTGCCGCAATTGAAGCAGCAGTGCCATTATTCAGTCTTTGTCCACTGCGGCGTTGTATATACATACATATGGTGTAACTAATTCTTCAACTAAATTTCTAAGAAATAATTCTTGTTGGCAGTTTTTTGTCGTTTTATTCCAGTCAGGATATAAGTTCAGCCTTGACCATCTTTTTCATCTAATTTTCACTAGCACTACCACTTATTTCATCGTCCTCGTTGGAAATATTATGAATGCTATCTTCCTAGTCTTCACATCCTGAATAAATACTTTCTTCATCCTCGTCTTCTTCTGCACTAATCTCTTCTCCATAATCTAACTCTTCACGTGCTGACAGGATCTCTTCATTTGTTAATTTCTCACGCCTAGCCATTTTTCTTTTATTTGTAATAAAACTAAAAATAAGTAATTACTACCCTGCTCTAATTTAAAAAATAAATTCATATATACTAAACTCCAAATTAATGTTTTATATAAATTAAATCTTATAAATTAAATAAATAAATAAATAAATTAATAAATTTCCTTATGAAACCTCAAACGAAGCTCCAATCAGTGCAAGTCCATACTGCAGACTAATTCCAGCTATTATAACAATTGTTTTCTAAAATTCAAATATACTGTTCGATTTTGTTCAGCAAATCAAATCATGTCTTGCAACAAAAAGCATAAACACGTATGCATTTTTCATATGGGACTCTGAGTCACATTACGCTTTGATGTGTTAGTATTTTCTATATCGTTAAGTTATGAAAATTTGCAAAAGCATATTATTATTATTTTATCATTTATCCACAGTAAAATGTTTAATGATGGAATAGATAAAGCCTCGAATTTTTTTTAAATTACAGCAATCTTAAATTGAAATGTGACTCAAAGTCACATCTCGGTAGGATTAGGGTTAAATAAATATTAACTATTCAATTCAATTCAATTCAATTTTATTATTCATATCGGTAGTACAATAAGAAAATACTTTCTTTTATAGTACAAAATTGATAATAGAAAGAAAGACATAATATAGACAAGTCAAATAAAACATAATGTGAATTATAACTATAACGAAATATACTAATATATCTAATACTATAATTAATTAATACTAATATAATTAATAGTACAATTAATTAAGAGTAGAGAGAGTGAAGAGAGTTTTGAGGAAATGATAGAAAAGAAAGAAGGAATGTACACACAAAGATAGTGCTATCACGGAGAAAAGTATTCCAATATGGCGAGCTTGAAGCATCTTGCCCTTGTAATAATCTTCAGGTTCGTGGGCAATGAGTTCCATAATCTTATGGCGTTGACAAAAAAGAATCCAGATGAACTCAAGCAACTGAATTCGGGGATAATTAACAAGAGTCCTCTGCGTGACTGACCAAATTGTAACTTATGAAATAGGTAGCCAGGAGTACGGGAGTAGATAAGTTTATGCAGGAAAATACAACTTCTAGCTTTAAGGTAGTTGATAATGTCACATCCTAGCAGAGCATATCTGAACTGACCCAGGTGCTCAAACTTGCAGAGGCCATACACATATCTCGTGCGCAGTTGAAAGCTACAGAGAGTTCATGAGACGACCGTGAGTCAAGCCTGCTATAGACAGCAGCAGCGTAAGTAAGTAAAGGAAGAATTAACTGTATAACAAGCTTGTATCTGATGGCAGTTGGAGTAAAAGTCCCTGAAGTTCGTAGACTCCTAAGAATGAAATAAACATTTCGTATTACATTGTTAATGTGATCCGAACAGCTGAGTGACGTATTTAAACGGTAGCCTAAGCTGACCGCTACATTGACAAGCTTTAACTTATTCCTACCGATGAAGATATCGGGAATGTCACAAAAGTGAAGTTTGTATTTCGAAATCGGCAAAACATTTGACTTCAAGGGATTGAGTTTCAGATAATTCTTTGCTGACCAACGCTGGATGCTATCCAGATCCTCATTAATTTTGGCGACCAAATCCTCTTTGAGATTATCATCACTTGACAGATATATTTGGATATCGTCCGCATAAGCGTGTATTGAGGCGTATTTGCAAACTTCAAAAATATCGTTTAGGAACAATGAGAACAGGAGTGGTCCTAAGACCGAGCCTTGCGGCACTCCACTGCAAATCATTTTAAACTGTGAAAACCCGTTTGCGCATCGGACTGTTTGAGAACTATTGCCAGTTGGACGATGGCAGCTTGTTGCGGCCCATAACCAGTTTAATGGGGTCATTCTGTATCTTTCAACGGAAACGTTTACAACAGTTTTGCTTTGTGTTTTTCATAAAAAAGCTGATCGAAATGCTGCTCAACGTACGCCGACGGTTCTTATTTATTTTGAAGCGGCAATCGCCGTTCCTTCCAATTTACAACAACACTTTCCTCGCTGTTTGTGTGTTTGCCTTGGAAAAGGAAATTCAAAGGGAAAAAAGCAAACGTTTGCCTGCGATTAGAGCAGAAGGTGTGTTGTTTTTTGTTATATTTGTTGATGCGGCATATCCAGTACTCTGCCATTGCTCCTAATTTCCCTGTTCCGAACTTGGCACCAAGTGTTCGGATTTGAATCCTCCTCTTCCGAGCTAGTCGACGACGAAAATTCTTCAAAGTTCATTATGCCTTTATCAATTTTTATTTTCAATTATTATCAATTTTTTATTATTTATTTTCAATTATTATCAATTTATTTTCAATACATCACTATTTATAACTATTTAAGCATATTATAATTTATAACATTCACGATGCTTGTAATGACGCGAGAAAAAGAAATCACAAAACAAAATTATTGAACGCATACAATTACTTATAAGACGAAAAGAGCAAACTGTCTGTATAACATAAACGAGTGTAGAATATGTATGCACAGCCAACCGTTCGGTCGTTGACGTAGCCGGGAAAGTTGAACGAAACCGAGTTCGCTCAACGAAATCCATTGGAAAAGCTAGTGAATAGAAATTTAAGAACCCGGCGTTCGGTTGGGAACGTGCACTGACGTTTCCGTTGAAAGATACAGAATGACTCCATAAGAGTACCGACGAAGGTGATTTATTTTGTTGTGCTAAAATTAGTTATATGTATTATAATATATGAAAATTAAAAAACTTACAGATTTGTATGCATATTCTCAAACTTAATTAAATTGCTGCCAATCAACTGACTTTAGCAATATCCTGTTGCTTTTTCTCCATTTTTCGGATCCGTTGATAACGTTCTTTTTTGATAATCTTATCCTTGGATATTCACTAATTGCATCTGTGAGAGCCTGTAGTTCAAGTCAACCTCAGCAGGAATTAAAAATTGCAGCAATTTCCGATTCCTTCTCCTGTAATTGTGCCCACAGTTCATCCATATGCAATGACACTCGAAATGAAGAAATTTCCGAGTGCAGATTCTTATTTTCCACTAACGTGACTGGCTACTCTAAGTCATTAATAGCTGCGTTCCTTTTTTCTAATCTAATCCTGATTTAAAATGGAACGGCAAGGAAATTCACATGCAGTTGTCCCCACAAAACCACACTGAAAAAAGGTTGTGTAATGAAATATCAACTGTTTGAGTGTTAAGAATTAAACACAATTTTTGCTTGAGTAAATAAAATGTTGGAATTCAAAATGGTAACGACAGCGATGCAATCATGGTCTTCACAGGTTTGTCAGAATCTTCTTTATTAGTCAAATAAGATAAACTGGGTAACACACACCATCAATTAAAAAGAAAAAAATCTCATCAGCGCCATCTATAGTTCCATAGCGAAGTAAAGTTGTGGCAGCACGGTTTGAAACAAGCTATTACAAAGTTTTGACAGTTTAAGATGTTGAATGAAAAAGCCTCTGGGTTTTGTGAACTGATCAGAGCTGGACGCGTCATCAATCCAACGTTGATAAAACTATTATTTTTCCTACTTTGTTTGTATTAATATTTGTTTGTGAACTACCTCATTATTTGAAATTGATTAATAAAGGTATTAGTAACTAAATTGGTGACCCCGAGACTCGAGAACCGAGAGCTCCACAAAACGAAAGCAAATTGCGCATTTTTTTTCAACTGATGCAAGAAGAAATTTGGCAACGTCGCTACACAGCTTAGCATAAAAACTAAAGCTAGAATTTTGAGTTTGCATAATTAAAGCTAATTCTTGCATGCAAAAAGGACAATATCAGTTAAGAACGAATCGACGACTGGATTACGCGGAGGGCGATTCGTCTAGTGAGGATACGAACACTGAAAACGAAACGGTTCCAGGTAAGATGTCCATCAAAGAGCTTCAAGAACAATTGCAGGCAATGCAACTAGAGTTGGGCAGATTAGGACAAGTGCAAACACGGCATTCTGAAGCCCCGCGCTCCACTCCAAAGAACGTACACATTCCGAAATTCAACAGATCTAATCCACATCTGTGGTTCGCACAAATAGAGAGAGGTTTCCGTATCAGCGACATAACAGATGATACCGATAAGTTTGATTTAGTGACTGTAAGATTAGAAGATGATATATCATTGGCAATGGAACACCTCATCACGAGTCCATCCGAGAGCAACAAGTTCACCGCACTAAAAGAGCGATTAATTTCAAAGTTTGCAGAGCCACCAGAGTCTAAATTACGGCGCCTACTACAAGGCGGCGAGATGCAAGGTATGAAGCCAACCGAGATACTGGCTCACATGAAACGACTGGCTCCAGATCCAGGCAATAAAGCGATTATTCAGACCTTATTTCTCGGACAGATGCCAAGAGCCATACGACCATTTCTCACTGCTTGGGAAGAAGAGGACCTAGAGAAACTAGCAAAGCTAGCTGATAAGATGTTGGACGTTAGCAACATCAATGCAATCGCAGCCATTCCATCTGAGACAACGAATAATCCACTAACAACGAAGTGTGTAGAAGCAGTATCACATCGCGACCATAACTCTATGATAGACATACAGGAAGCTATAAAAAACTTGTCCAAAAAAATCGACAAAATGCAAACCGAGATATATGATCAAAAGAGCAAATTTAGACAAAGAGCAAAACTTCGTAATCGTTCGCAAAGTAGAGATCGCGAAAGCAGTAATGCTTCATCAACCCTGTGCTATTACCACAATAAGTTTGGGGAGGCAGCTAGGAAGTGCCAACTGAATTGCCCACGCTGGAAGTCCAAAACGGAAAACTAAAGGAGCTGTCGTCAATACGTACGGTTAGCGACAGCACGATCACAAGCAACCGTACAAACAACAACAACACAGAGACTCGTTTAAATATTTTCGATAAACACTTGCATATAAATTTTCTAATAGACTCTGGATCGGTGGTCGCTGTCATTCCGCGAGCTTTAGTTAAACGTGAACTAAGCACTGCAACATTTAGGCTGTTCGCAGCGAACCAAACAGAGATACAAACATACGGCGACCAGATTCTACAGCTTGACTTAAAGTTGCGACGAGCGTTTAAATGGTCATTTATAATAGCAGATGTGCAAACAGCATTGATTGGTGCCGATTTTCTGAGTTATTTTAAGCTTCTAATAGATGTAGGTAATCAACGTCTCATCGATTCAAAAACTGGACTCACGACTCATGGAGAAAGTCCGCTGTGTGGCGGGTGGCGAGCTTGCGGTGATTACAGCAAGTTAAATGCACAAACAGTGCCAGATCGTTATCCAATTGCACACATAACCGATTTCACAGAAAGGTTACATGGAAAAACAATATTTTCTACGATCGACCTTGTTCGAGCATACTATCAGGTTCCGATGGCGGAATCGGATGTAGTAAAAACAGCTGTAACTACTCCAGTAGGTCTCGTTGAGTTTTTATATATGCCTTTCGGACTCCGAAATGCCTCGCAAACCAGTTTATGGACACAGTTTTTAAGAGTTTACAATTTGTTTATTGTTACATAGATGATATTATCGTTATGTCTGAGTCACCTGAGCAACATGAAGAGCATCTTCGAATTGTTTTGTGTTAATGTTAATAAGTGCCAATTTGGACAAACAGAAGTTTCATTTCTTGGATACATAATCAACGAGAAAGGTTGTAAACCACCAGATGAAAGAGTTGCGGCAATTTTGAATTACACAAAACCAGAAACAATATGAGAGCTTCGTAGATTTTTAGGCGTAGTGACTACAAGCACCCTTAAATGAGTTTTTGAGAAATGCAAAGAGAAACGACAAACGTAAGATACATTGGACATCCGAAACAACCGCCGCGTTTGAAGCATGCAGAAAAAGCATTGGCGAGGCAGCACTGTTAGCTCACCCTGCCACGAACGCACCGCTTGCTCTTATTACGGATGCATCAGACACTGCAATAGGCGCTGCACTCGAACAAAAGACAGGTTCAGAAAATTCCGTAGCTGATGCGTTATCAAGATTGAACCAAATTTCGATGCCATCCAGCATAACTATGAGGGATTTGCAAGAGAGTCAAGAGGCGGACAGCGAACTCAAAACTATCCTAGAAGGTAGCAGTTCATTGAAACTACAAATTGTTCATTTTGAAAATCATGCCGCGGTTTATTGTGATGTGAACACTGGATACGTGCGACCTTACGTGCCAGGAGCACTCCGTCAGCAAGTTTTCGCTTCAATCCATAATTTATCGCATCCTAGTGGAAGAGCGACTCTGCAGCAAATACGAAAAAGGTATGTATGGCCAGGTATAAGAAAAGATGTTATATCGTGGGCTTGAACCTGTCTACCGTGTCAGAAGTCTAAGATACATAGGCACAACAAGTTACAACCAAACAAAATCGACATGCCAAATAGCCGGTTCGATCACGTACACATTGATCTCGTTGTCATGCCATTACATCAAGGATATCGTTACTGCCTTACAATGATAGACCGTTTCTCCAGATGGCCAGAGGCAGTTCCTTTAAAAGACATCTCCGCTGATACGGTTGCAACAGCGTTTAGGTCAAACTGGATCGCAAGGTTTGGTTGCCCTATAACAATAACCACGGATCAGGGATCTCAGTTTGAATCAGCACTATTCAAAGCACTGACAAATCTGGTAGGCGCAAAACGCTGCCGCACTACGGCATATCACCGACAAAGCAACGAAATGATAGAGCGTTGGCATCGCTCATTTAAAGCAGCGCTAATGTGTCATGCGGATACTCCTTGGACAGAGTTACTACCAACAGTCTTATTAGGACTTAGAACGTGTTTTAAAGAGGATTCAAAAGCTTCAGTGGCGGAAATGTTGTATGGTACATTTATTCGCCTTCCGAATGAATTTTTCACCGACGAAGAGGTAAAAACAGATCCACAAATTTTTATTGAAAAGTTCAGAGAGCACATGCGATTGTTGAGACCTGCACCGGTAGCTCACCACGTTAAAAAAAGCTTATTTAGTTTAAAAAATCTTTACGAATGTACACATGTACTGATCCGAACTGATGCTGTGAAAGAACCCTTGGAGCAACCATACAAAGGTCCATACGAAGTCGTGAAGAGGTTAAGTGACCGCGTTTTTAGTTTAAAGATCAACGAGAAAGAGGTGAATGTCTCAGTGGATAGACTCAAGCCGGTTTTCATGGTAAAAGAAGATTCGACTGTGGAGAATGCTGAAAAAGTCCATGAAACTTATGAACGTAAGAAAAAGGTAACCTTCGCTCGAAATTTGGATTTCGTACTGGAGAGGGAGTAGATGTGGCAGCACTGTTTGAAACAAGCTATTATAAAGTTTTGACAGTTTAATATGTTGAATGAAAAAGCCTCTGGGTTTTGTGAACTGATCAGAGCTGGACGCGTCTTCAATCCAACGTTGATAAAACTATTATTTTTCCTACTTTGTTTGTATTAATATTTGTTTGTGAACTACCTTATTATTTGAAATTGATTAATAAAGGTATTAGTAACTAAAAAGTTTTTACATCAGCGCCATCTATTTATCATACAACGAAACGAGCAATTCGATTAGAATCCCTAATGCTAGTCGAGAGTACGATTAGGAAATTTGTATGGAAACTGGTATAATCCGAAGAAAAGGGAACGCAGCTAATGTGAAATACATTTAAGGATTACGCTTGGAAAAATTCTTGATTTTGTTGCAACTACCCATTGTGTGTGCGTCATTCAAGCACAAAACTACATAACCAGTATCTGTAGCAAGGTAGACCTGAGGTTGAAGAAATTATAAAATTCATTGTATTTGACAATATGTTATATATAAATACCAACCTAATTTTCGTTCCAAGCATTAATCAGCTTACTTAGCAGCTTATTTAATCAGTTTACTTATATTGTAAAAAATTAAAAACAATAATTCCACTAATAAATGAAACCGTGGTGAAACATGAAACAGCTGATTTATTCAACATACCGAATGACAGAAAACAAGAACAACAATATGGTAGCACATCTCTGGTGTAAAGAGTAGGGTTAATTTTATCGTTGCGCAGCAGGGACTATACCTCACATATTGTTCCCTTGGTGATTGGGTCTGACCAAAGACTACAAGACAGGAAACTCTTTTTTCGCTTTGAATGTGTTGGTGAATTGCGCAGCAGGGACTATACCTCACATATTGTTCCCTTGGTGATTGGGTCTGACCAAAGACTACAAGACAGGAAACTCTTTTTTCGCTTTGAATGTGTTGGTGAAATCAGGCAGGTTTTTGAATCAAAAACAAAACGCATGTAATTTTGACACCACGGGAATGAATTTTGACAGTTTGTTTACAAAATTCAGAAGTGTATTTTGATAGAGGAATGCAACTCCTGTTCTTCTTCATAGAAATAAGCCAGAAATATGATTTTTTAAATACGTAAAAAAGACCAAGGAGATAGTTTTAAAACCAACGCATGCTTCTAAAAATGTACATGAAACCTTTTTTAACTCATATAGTTGTACAGTATTGAATATTTTGCTAGTAAAACGAAAAATTGCTCATTTCATAAATTTAGTCAGCTGTTTTTAACCTACCACGCGTATTTTTAGCCGAAAGAGATGCCAACGTATTGAAAATGTTTTGTTGAATATTAATCTGTGAGATAGTTTAATATTTACTTAATTGTGATTTTAGTTCTTTTGGTCTTTAATTTAAATGAATTTATTTTAAATGCATAAATTGAAAAATTGTTTATGTTTATCTAATTTGAACTTAAATAAATGAATTATAAATGTATTTGTGTTAACAAATTTTAATTTAAATAAAAGAGAAATGAAAAATTACAAAAACAAATAAGTTTACATTAATATATTCTTTTTAATAATAATTTTTAATAAAATGCAAAGTAGTTTTTCTATTAATGTTTACTTAAAAGCCAAACATATAAGTAATAAAGTTGTGTCATTGGTATCCCTGCCACTAATTCACCCCAACATTTTGTGACGGTGTGGTAACAAAGCAAAACGGTCTACCTTTTCAGATATCATGAACTTTAACTCTGAACTTTATTTCGGATTGCTCGGGTTTTTATACCCTAAGCGATCCCATTTCTCTTAAAGTGTAACTATACAAACAATACTAATATGTATGGCTAAACTACTCTTACATATACTTAAATTCATACATTAGCATTTCTCTATGCTTCACATTTTCATTTTCACTCAAAATTTCTAATTGTTTATAATATCATTGAAGCGATACCCAATCATTGACACGATTTGAAATTGGGCGGTTCAAGGATCGTGTTACAATGTGTGACGCTGAGTCGCAGTCGTCACGCTATGAGTGAGTAAGCAGGTCAGCTCATGCAAAGTGCATGCTCTGCATTTATTGAGTGTTTCGAGTGCTGTTATGTTCAGGAGCGGAGTGCGGTCAGTGGATACAGTACACCCTCACCCTTAAGAGAAAAATTATATTGGAAGAATATAATTTTGATCAGTGATCGTCAATGTGAAGTTCGAGATTTTCTTAAAATTATATGTTTGAATATTTTGCAATTTAATTTGCTATTTTATGTTTGAATTTCTTAACATAGGATTTTATATCTAAAATTAACATCTTTTTAATATTATAGTACTTATAATAATAATTGTATAATATTTAGATTATGTTTGTTACAAAATTGTCTTAGAGTATTGAATAATAATATATTATATGTAAATATAATTTTTAATATGTTATAATATTTAATATAAATTTTAATTACTATAAGTATTTGTATTATTCTTTTCTTATTATTACATCTTATTTGCGATATATGGATTTAATAGATTATTGTGTAGTTCTTTATGTAAGCCATTTATATCTATTATTGAATTTACATCTTTTCTTTCAATAATTTTATATGGACCTTTGTATGGACTATTAAATTTTTTTCTGTTTTCTATTTTTAATAAAACTAGGTCTCCTTTTTGCAAATTAAGTGGTTTTGAATAATTTTTTACTTGTTCTATATTTCTTTTTTTCTTTTTATTCATAATTTGCTGTTTTGCTATCTCAAGTGAAGTTCGTAATCTGATCTTCAGTTCGTTAGCGTAGTCGTCAATATTTGTAGTGTTTGTTGTGTTTATAAATGAGTCAGTCTGTAATTGGGCAAGTTTTCCAAGAATGAGTTCATGTGGTGAGTAATTTGTAGTTATGTGTGGGTTTGTATTGTATGCAAACATGTAGTACGGTAACCAAATATCCCATTCGTAATTATTCGCGAAATTTAGTAAAAATTCATTTAACACTCTATGATTTCGTTCAACTGAACCTACTGTTTGATGATGGTAGGGAGTTGAAAATATTTGTTTTATTTTTAGCAAATCACATATGTTTTTTAGTAGTTCATTTGTGAATTCTGTACCTTTATCTGATTTTAATATTTTGAAGTGTCCAAATTTTAAGATTAATTGTTCTACTATGGTTTTGGCTATGGTTAGAGCATCTTTAGTCTGTATTGGATGTGCTATTATATATTTTGTTAAGTCACATTGCATTGTTAAAATGTATCTGTAACCATTTGATACCTTGAGAGGTCCTACTGTGTCTATGGATATTGTTTCAAAGCTTGTGTTTGGTGTGTTTTTCTAAAGTGTGTTTTGTTATTTTATTTCTTGCGCATAAGTCACAATTTGTTATAAATTTCTTTAACATTTTACTCATATTTTTCCATATATATCTTTGTTTAAGTTTTATTACTGTTTTACGAATACCTAATACGTGTTCCTACGTGCACGTTATAATTTTCAATAGTAATCTTGCAATTTTTCATATTCTTGTCGACATTAAATTTTAATTTTCTCATATTTTTGACGTCAGTTACTGATGTACAATCCCATATCCGAAGTTGATCAGGCTCCTGGTGAGATTTACATTGCCTCTTGTTGTTATCTTGTTTGCTCATGCCCCTTGTAATAATTTTGTTACTCATGCCCCTTGTAATAATTAGTGTTTTCTTAGCTGCTTCATCGATTTCACTTGGTATCATTTCTTTTTTTGGAGGTATTTTAATGTGGAATATTTTTGTTTGCATTGGAATGGTTATTGTGTTTTCATTTGTGTACACTGAAAGTGTAAATGTTTCATAGTCAATTTTGCATAGAAATTTTCGTAAGAAATCTGTTCCTAAATTCCGTCTGTTTCTATTGGAAATTCTTTATTTACCAGATGAAAGTTGTGGGTTATTGTGTCTTCTCCTATTTTTAATGATAATGATGTAGATCTTAATGAGTAAGTTTTTTCTGTCGTGACAACAGTTAATGCACATTTTTCGTCAGTATAATATTGTTGGTTATTTAATTTTGAACTTATTTTACATAGTGAAATGTCAGCGCCTGTCTGTGTCAATTAGAAATTTCAGATTTTCATTTTTAAATTTAAGTGTTATATAATTGGTTTTATTATCAGATATTTTGTATATATTTAGTTCTGGCTGTCTGGAACGTTCATTTGTTCCGAGCCCATGTCGTTTCCCGATTCAGTTACAATGTTTATATTTCTATTATTTTGGTTTGTATTATTGTTTCTGTTTTGGTGTGTGGAATTTCTGTTGGAATTGGTATTGCTGTTCCGATTGAAATTGTTATTGTTGTTGTTAAAATTGTTGTTGTTGTTATATCGTGTTACATTTGGTTGGTAATTTGTCCGATTTTGGTTGTATTGATAATTGTTATTGTTATATCTTTGGTTGCTGTTATTGTTGTTATATCTTTGATTGTTATTATTGTTGTTGTATCGTTGATTATTGTAATTGTTGTTGTATCTTTGATTGTTGTAATTGTTGTTATTGTTGTTGTATGTCGCGATCGCAATTTCCATCCAAACTTTCGTTAAAGTAAACCTGAAAGCCAAGCCTGCAACCGCAGCACCTTATTTGGTAGCCACAAGCTTTAGTCAAGCTTTGGAAAGCCAAGCCAGCACCCATAGCGTTTAGCATTGGTATGGATCGTGAAAGCTAGCGCTCAGTAGCGAGCTTCCAAACCATAAAACTCATAGCTCTTTGCAGTGACCACAAAACGCTTAGTTGGAAGAAATAATAAAAAAGATCCAAAACCAAACCAGGAAGACTTAAATTGGGAACAATTTAATTCTGCCGATATTGGTATTGCGAAATATAAAAATTGCGAAATACTAAAATCGCGGAATAAGGGAAATTGCGACACGCGCCAACACCGACCCACTTTGGTTCGGTCGACGGGTGCGTCGATTTTTCGAGCCAAGGATCGCTCGAAGAAGGAATAAAGTAAGTAAAAATAAAATACAATAATATGTAATAAGGAAATGAAGCAGTTAGAAAGTTATATGTGACAGTGAAAACCAGTCACTTTGTAAGAAAGTGAAACAATAAGTAGAAATGAAGTTGCGAGGATATTTTGAAAAGTGAAATAATAATTTTAGAAATAAATTAAATAAAATAAATTAAATTAGTGAAATTGTAGCAGTGAGAAATAAAACTAAAGTAAAATAGTAGGATATATTACTGTGAAAAAAAAAAAATAAATAAATAAATAAAATTAGAATAATTTAAATTAAAATAGATTGAAGTATGTTAATACTTGATAATTGCTATAAATAATAATTGATTTAAACTAATTAAGTTGTTAATTTATTTAACAACATTTACATTAATTTTCAGCGTTGGCAGTCGGTTCAAGTTCCGAATGCCAGCAAATCAGCAAATATCCTGGTGAAAGGTACTAGTTCATGTGCTAGTTATCTTTCGTTAATGCCAGTAACCAACAGCAACGACGTAAACGTCGCCAACATTAACTAATGACGAATTTTTGCGATTTTTTTAAAAATTTTACGATATTGGTTACTGTTAGTGACAAATTGGCGAAATTCAGAATAATTTTACTAACTTAAATAGATTCTATTTAACGTGGAAAAATTCAAATGATAAACGCAATCGTTAAAACAGGAAACCAATCCAGACTAAAATGAAACGCGTACAGTAACGTTTTAGTTGTATAGTTTTATAGTCTTTTATAGTCTATAGTTGTATAGTCTTAGACTTCTACAAATTGTCTTCAAATTATACTGTTTAACATGTAATTTGATTTCAAAGTCGCGCATTTCAAGTTGATGAATTGATAATTAATTTTATCATTTTATTCGAGTTCAAGTCGAACATTTTTTTTAACTAATACGTCATACATTCGCAAATGTATGAAATTTCAAAAAAAAGGGTAATAATCGGAATTACAATAAATTAAAACATTAAATACAAGTTTTTTTTGGTTATTTTTAAAACAAAAACCAAAATTAAAATTTAAACATTTAAGGTAATGTTAGAGACGCTTAGAGACTTCATATCTGTTGGAGAATCAAAGCAAAATTAGAATCATGGTTTCAATAACAAGCAACTAAAATTGCTTGCTGATAAAAACAATCAAAGATAGCAAGCAATTAACAAAGAAAGAACTCAAATTTCACACTAGGTTAATCGTCCGAATCAGACAGCGATGTTAAGATGTACAGCGAATGTTTACAGCACGCTCGGTAAACGAAGCGACCAAGAAATCTAAGCCCGTTAAGGAAGTTGAAATTTTAATTGTTTCTCATTCTAAAGTACTACGACTAGTATAAAAAATTAAACGTTTATTAAAACGACGAAACGTTAAGTAGCGGCGCTAAGTAGTCGTTTTACAACATTTTTAATCCAACACTTTAAAATAAATTTAACTACACAACATTAGGAAAAATTTATGTATACTCTTACATAGGTTAATTGTAAACATTGGGAAAAATAAAACCCCATTAAACTATATGTCGTTGGTTTAATTAATGGCCGAGTCGTTGCAGGAGCAAGCTTATTTAGAATTAGATAGGACTCATAAAGAACTGAAACGCCAGTTGGGGAAATTTATCTCTAGGACTTGGGCAATTTTGAAATAGACAGTAGGCAATAAGGAAAACGTAGAATTGATGAAGTCTAGAGTAGGGGATCTCAAAGAATTTTCAAGTGTAGAAAAAGCGGACGCGATAGTAGAGGAACTGCTTAAATTCCTAAAACAGATAATAGAGAATAAGACGGAAGATTTGAATACATGGGAATCAGAGTTTAACGCATTGAAGAATAGGTACGATCATTGCTTACTAGATAAAGTGTTTCAGGAAGATTTACTTACCAACATAGAGCGAGAGAACGAAATTTATTGAGGAATTTATTAAAGAAAAAGGGGATAACCGAGGAAGCGTTGAATAGAACCTTAGACCAGGGATTTACACAGAAAGCAAGAGAGCTCTTTAGAGGAAGCAAATAGACGCATACAAGAGAAGAATATACTTTTAAGTCAGGAGATATCGCTAGACCACGATCGGACGCTATATCACAAGGAAGCTACCCCTGCTATAGTCAGTCCGAAGGAATATAATCCAATTTCATTCACATATGGCAGATCAAATCAAGTGGCAGATCAAATCAAGATGGGTATAGCAGAAATTGCGAAGATTACAAGCAGTCTTGTTCCACTGTTTTCAGGAACAATCACCAGACTTAAGAGGTGAAGGATATAAGTTTATACAGGCGTGTGAGTTGGCTACAAGGGAAGCAACTGCAGGAAATATACAACAGTATATAGACTGCATCAAACAAAGGTTATATGGAGACGCTTATGATCTAGTAGGCTCACAACAGTTCAGCAGCCTAGAAGAGAGAGTTATACTTAATGATAAGAAGAGCCTATCTACCAACGATTTCATTGGACTCAACATTAACAGAATTACAGAATTGCAGCCAATTGCATAATGAGGACATTCGTCAGTACGCGAGATGCCTAAATACCAAAAAAGCACAGGTATTACAAGTAATAAAGGACAACTATAAGGGGGTAGACGATAGCGCACTAGTATCTATGGCAGAGACATCAGCAAATAAGGCGTTTAGAACAGGGTTAAAAGATGCAACGTTACGAATTCACATGCTAAGTGTCACAGGGAAAAGTATGGAAGAAATGGTAGAAATAGCAGTGAACACGCTAATACAAATACAAAGAAGTAATTCCCTCCATCAACCAACAATGACACCGACAATTAATATGAATTCGGTAGAGCCCTACACAAGACCGCCTGTACATAATCTCGTGGAAGGTAGAAGACCAGAAGAAAGGTTAAACGTTTCGAGAACACCACAGCAGAAAATAATTTGTTCCTTCTGCAATAAACGTGGGCATACGAGAGAAAAGTGTTTAATAAGGGAGAACACACCGTATTGCCAAAAGTGTTTAACATATGGACACGAGACAAATTGGAGGTGCAACAACAAGGACAACAACAGGAGCGGTCAGAGCAACAAAAATCAAGGGCCTAATACTCGGAACCAGGGAAAACAACAATGGAACAGACCTCAGCAGAGTTGGCAGTCTAACCAAGTCCAACCGAATTGGCAACCAAACCAAATCCAGCAAAATTGGCAGCAAAAACAAGTACAAACGAACTGGAAACAACAACAAAAGAATCCAGGGAACTCAAACTCGACTACATTCAAGGGAGTGCAGATGAACCAGAGTCCTATGAACACACCAAACGGCACGAAACAAACGCTATGTCATTGGTGTAACAGACCAGGACACATAGTATCAAACTGTGCAGCTAAAAGGAGTTGGGAAACTCTGCAAAACAATCAGCAGGGAAACCGACAAGGGCCCAGACAAGGCCTATAATCTGTGAACCCAACAATAATAGAAATTTAAGGCCAAAGGAAGTAGTAACCGTACGTCCAACATCGGAAGAGATCGTGGATACGTTACCGACTTCAGAAATATTAGAAGCTAATAAAGCTAAAAATATTGGGTACAAATTTACTAGCAGAATAAAAATTATCAAACAGAACGATAAAGTAAATGCTTTAAATGAAACATTCAGTAAAATAATAAATAAAGCAAAGAAAATAATAGAAATGGGAGCAGAGTTTTTAATAATCATCTTGCTAATTATACAATTAGCATGTACATCGATTGTAAAAACTATGTTTCTCAATTTTCACCAATACAAAGCAAGGAGCACTAGTCTTAATATAGTAGAATATATTACAGATATAAAAGCACTTGCAAATAAAATAAAATTAAAAGTACTAGAAAAATTTTAAATTTTTATGTCACAATTACAGGACACGAAAACAATACGTTCGTGGTTAACGAATAATTTGAATAATAATTATAAAAATACTATAAAGGAAGGATGTATTCATTGAACTGCCTTGTGTAGAGGCGAGAAATGGAAAACTCATTTTACTGGTGGATATAGGAGCGGATACAAGCCTAGTAAAAGAATGTGCATTAAAGGAAGATGCCATAATAAATAGAAAGGTTAAAAAGGAGTTAAGTGGAGCATTTGGAGGCTGTATAACCACAATAGGGTCCACCAGCATATGCCATGATGAGGTACAGCCCTTACGTTTAACGCTACACGTTGTGTCACTTAAACAAGGGGTACCGGCGGACGGCATACTGGGTAGAGACAACATGTGGAACAGATCCATTATAAACACGCTCAGTAAAAACTTAACCTTATTTAATATAAATAAAGAATTTGTAATTAAATTGCCACTACTAGGCATCAAAAATACAGAAGATCAAAGTAACAAAAATAGTATAACAATTGAAGCAAGAACGGTTAGAATAACGCCGTTAAGAATTAAAACTAAAGTTATGACTGTGGTAGTTCATAAACAAGAGATTGCACTAGGAGTATACCTGGGAGAAACACTAGAAAATGTGGAAAACAAGGAGGTCAAAGTACCAATCCTAAATTCAACGGTAAAAGATTTCATTCTTAGTGACAACTTTGTACCGAAATTTAGTGATTTCCACAAATACAAGCTAAGTGATGTTTCGGACAATCAATGGACTACCATCAACAGTATAAGTAATGCGAACATAACGCAACGCATGGACACTTTAATGAAAGATTTGGATTTGGATCCTTCCTTAAACCAAGAGGAAAAGCAATCCATAACAAAGCTATGTGCGAAATATAATGATATTTTTCTTTTAGAGGGTGACAAATTGACGTACACCCCAGTACTAACACATAAAATTCCGATAAAGGTGAATCAGCCACCTGTTGTAGGTCAGAATCATTGCTCTGGTAATAACAACGCTTAACGTTGTTATCACCACATACCTTTCGGCCCAGTAGTTAACAATGCTTAACTTGTGGTAACACATACTTCTAGGCTGCACTTTAATTGTGAAGCTCGAAAGTACAAGTGAATCACACACCACTGTGGCCCAGATAGAAGAACGAACGTGTCCGCATTCCCATAAGTGGAACAGCGCGCGAATAAGTAGAACATCGCGCTCAAATCAGAAGAGCAAATTTCGCACATTGTTGTCAAGAATTATTGCTAAAAATAATTCTTGAGATAGTTGCAAAACCGACGCGGAAATGATTCTGGCCAACAACGAATCTCAGAAGAGATATAAACCCATCTTTCGGATTAAAAGAGGGAAGTTGTAATTAAGCCGTTAAAAAGAACAGATCAAGTGGCAGTAATTGTGAGCAGTTAAACAAATACAACCAGAAGTCGAGGAAGGACATCCCCCAAATAACAAATAAATAAACGTAAGGAAAATTAACCCAAGTCTTTATTTTCAGCACCTGTCGAAAGACGGCAGTATTGCCCGACAGGTTAAAGGACCACAAAGGCGGCACCTTGGTGCCCGTGGTAACTAGGCGAGGGGATCCACTACGGCAGGTTGCCGGATCCCAATGGTAAGACCACAAAGTCGGCAGATCCTTGCCCGTGGCAAAACCGTCCGTGATCCTTCGTGTCGAAGGATATACGATAACAACCCCTATCATTGTCAGTGATCCTTCTCGAGGGAGGATCTACGACATTACGTTTGTTCTGGTATCCTACTGGAGGATACTAGATACAACATTTTTTCTCGAGGGAGGATCTACGACATTACGAAAAAATGTTGTATCTAGTATCCTCCAGTAGGATACCAGAACAAACGTAATGTCGTAGATCCTCCCTCGAGAAGGATCACTGACAATGAAAGGACCACAAAGGCGGCACCTTGGTGCCCGTGGTAACTAGGCGAGGGGATCCACTACGGCAGATTGCCGGATCCCAATGGTAAGACCACAAAGTCATTTCACATTTTACTAGATACAAAATGTTGTATCTAGTATCCTCCAGTAGGATACCAGAACAAACGTAATGTCGTAGATCCTCCCTCGAGAAAAAATGTTGTATCTAGTATCCTCCAGTAGGATACCAGAACAAACGTAATGTCGTAGATCCTCCCTCGAGAAGGATCACTGACAATGATAGGGGTTGTTATCGTATATCCTTCGACACGAAGGATCACGGACGGTTTTGCCACGGGCAAGGATCTGCCGACTTTGTGGTCTTACCATTGGGATCCGGCAACCTGCCGTAGTGGATCCCCTCGCCTAGTTACCACGGGCACCAAGGTGCCGCCTTTGTGGTCCTTTAACCTGTCGGGCAATACTGCCGTCTTTCGACAGGTGCTGAAAATAAAGACTTGGGTTAATTTTCCTTACGTTTATTTATTTGTTATTTGGGGGATGTCCTTCCTCGACTTCTGGTTGTATTTGTTTAACTGCTCACAATTACTGCCACTTGATCTGTTCTTTTTAACGGCTTAATTACAACTTCCCTCTTTTAATCCGAAAGATGGGTTTATATCTCTTCTGAGATTCGTTGTTGGCCAGAATCATTTCCGCGTCGGTTTTGCAACTATCTCAAGAATTATTTTTAGCAATAATTCTTGACAACAATGTGCGAAATTTGCTCTTCTGATTTGAGCGCGATGTTCTACTTATTCGCGCGCTGTTCCACTTATGGGAATGCGGACACGTTCGTTCTTCTATCTGGGCCACAGTGGTGTGTGATTCACTTGTACTTTCGAGCTTCACAATTAAAGTGCAGCCTAGAAGTATGTGTTACCACAAGTTAAGCATTGTTAACTACTGGGCCGAAAGGTATGTGGTGATAACAACGTTAAGCGTTGTTATTACCAGAGCAATGATTCTGACCTACAACATCCCTCCACCCTCGGGGAAGAAAAATTTAGTATCGTAAAACGATATTAAATTTTTCTTGTACATTTATATTTTGTTGAATTATGGGTGGCGTATGCTTATTATGGCTTTACTTAGTGTATACTTATGTGAATAATGATTAATTATTAGTAATAGTTACAATAATTATAATACAACTATTTATAACAATAATTACAATAAAACCAATTAAAATACAAATGGTAACTGCACTTCTTCGGTGTCGTCTGTGGGAGGTTGAGAATGATTTTGATGTTGATCTTGACGTTGACGTTCTTGTTGTTGATGATGGTTTGGCTGTTAATGTACACCCCGTTGTGTCGATGTCCTCTTCTCGATGTGTTGTGGGAATGTTGCTGCGGGGTAGCTGACGTGGTAGGTGCTATGCTTGATGATCAGATGCAGCTGTTCGTTGTCGACAGTATCGTTGTCCCGCAATTGAGATCAATTGTTTTTGCTTTACGGTAGTTGATGGTTGAGATGTTACCAAGGTCATCATCTCCAACATTTTCTTGTCGATAGTGGTGATGCGTTTTAAATCGTTATCTCTTGAGTTAAGGTTGTAGCGAGTGATGTGTTCCACGGAGTAATGTACCATAATTTTAACTGGGGAACTGTGAAGGACTGGCGTAGATTTAACTGTGTAGTTGTTTACTAGCTGCTTCATCGCCCCGACGTTGTGATGCTGTCCCTTACGCTAAATGTAACTTTCGCTTGAAGTTAAGCTGCTAGGCTGCCATCATGACTCACGATGATTTCGCTGTTGCCCAGCCACTGGTAATGTAAATGGGTTAGCTCTCTAGTTTGTTGCGTGTCTCATTGCGGTGGTTTTGGTCTCCACGGGGCCTCACGGTACTGTGTATTTGTCACCACTATCACTTGATAATTTTGAGGTTCGACTGTTGTTCAAAATTTGTCGAATCTATTTGATGGTAGTTTGGTGTTTTTGTCGAATGTTGTTGCATTGATACGTTTGATTGTTGCAACTATTCCATCTTTTCGTTGCGATGTTTGTTTTCGCTACTCTGCTCAGCTGTTCCAGCTACCCTTCCCCCTTCGAGTTGGCTGGGCGCTTATCGTCGCCCTGTTGTCAACATGTTGTGGTGTGTCGTTTCACTTTTGCTGTTGTGATGGGTGTACATCGGCATTCAGGTCAGCTTCCCTGCATGCTGGATTCTGCTTTTAAACGTTATTACAATTACTATCAATTTTGTCTCTATATTCTCTTTTTTTTTTTTTTTTTTTTTTTTTCTTACCATATCTTTTTATTTAATTTGTTAGCAATTAAGAAGTATTGAATCATTTTTTGCGACGTATGTTATTTTAATTTTAATTAGCAATATTTTATCTTGATAAAATTCTATTACATCATTTCTAATATTTATTTAATTCAATACAAGTTTTAATAGATATCGATGTTATTCTATTCGAATATATTTTGTTAGGTTATTAAATCTTAATATTATCTGCGAAACGTATAAAAAAATATGTTGTACAAGTTTAATATATGTTTACTACAATCCCGTTTACTTTAATTTGTATGTAGGTAATATTTTTACTTATACATTTCTCTTCCTAATTTTATTATAATTATAATCTTTGTTACTTTTAACTCTCTTATTTCTTTTCTTTTCTTATGCCCCTCTTTTTTTTCCCATTAATTAACTGTACATATTTGTTTCTAAATTAAGTTTAAAATATTCTTACTTGTACTGTAAGTATTTTCAATTTTTTCATATATTTTCATATGTTTACATATGTATTCATATGACAATTTTTCTCTTACTTCTTAATGATTATATATTCTTTCCTATTTCTTTTCATTTTCTTAATTTCTTATTGTATGTACATATTATATTTAAGTTTTAAATTATTTTTATATGTGTATATGTGTACATTTGAAAATGTACTTTAACTATTGTCTATATATTTATGTGTATAACAACGGTTACATTATGTCTTTGTTTTACTACTATTTTTATCATTAGTTTCTTAATTCTTTCGCTTATTTTGAAGTTGTTCACCTTTGGTGTTTTTGTTTTCTTCATTTGTTGTGTTTTTGGCTTTTGTTAAACTTTTGATTTACTGTTTTTGTGGGTTTTTTTTTCCATTAATTGTTTAGCTGACACTGCATTCTGCTCGTGTTCAGTTGCTCTAGTTTTACACCTGCTTTGTTGCAGTGCTTGCGTTAATCGCTTATTTTGCATTTAGTTAATTTAATTTACTTATTTACTGTATATATATTTTGTTTCTTATTATATTAATTTTCATTACTTTTGATAAGTGTAATGTCTTCTATTGCATGTCTCTTATCTTGTCTCTAAATTTCATGATCTTATGTACCTCTCTTATTGTCTAACGATATAGGTGCGTATATGTATATAGTGTAGATGTGTATGTAATATGCATGAACTACTTCTTCAGGCATATGTTTACATGTGCATTTATTAATATAATAATTGCAAATGCAAATTGGCTGTGTTCTTAAAACGGAACAGCTACTTTACATAAACCGTTTACTATTAATCAAAATTAATACAAACTAAAAAGTTCAATTAAAAAAAATTATTCAAATATTAACGAGTTTACTTTATCATGAGTTTTCTTTTCTTATATTTTTACGCTTAAATAAACAAGTTGTTGCTTATTTAAACGCTATTCTACTTTTCTTTTTATTTTCTTGTTGAATTTTTCTTAATTTCCTGTCCTAAATAAAAATTTTAAATTTCGCTAATACTTGTGATTTTATTCTACTCCTAATAAAGTGCCTATTATGGTTAACTTAATTTTCTCCTACATCTATTTCCTTATTTTAAGTGATTCTAATATATTCCTACCTAATTGTCTAGTTAATCCTATTTCATTCTTAATTGCTATTATATAACTTGAGTAAGTTATTGTGAAAAGGTTTTTCCCTTCCCTTAATATTTAAAACTGTAGTAATTGGACTTTTAATTCCTACTACTTTATATGGCCCTATCCATATGGGAGAAAACTTATTTTTCCTAGTTTGATTCTTAATTAATACATTATCTCCTACCTTAAATTCTACTAAATTTAATTTATTATCGTACTGCCTTTTAGCTATCTCTTTTGCTAAATCCTGATTCTTTCTCACGATTTCGTGAGCCCTTTGTATTTGGAATTTTAGAACTTTATTTGGATCTTCGGCATTATATACCGGACTACACTTTCGTTTTAAGTTAGTCGGCATTTCTGTATCGAATCCAAATAAAGTACGGAATGGCGTTTGCTTCGTCGTAATGTGGGGTGTGTGGTTATGAACATGCATAGCTGCAGTTAACCACTGATCCCAATTCGACCCGTCTTCTTTAGCAAAACTACGTAAATATTCCGCTAATGGTCTGTGGCTTCTCTCTAATGAGCCATTAGCTTGCGGATGGTATGGTGTTATGTGTAATTTTTTTATGCCTAATAATTTGCATGTATCTGAGAACAATTTCGAAATGAAATTAGTTCCGTTGTCTGTAATTAGAATTCTAGGAATTCCGTAACGCGTAATTACTTCGTCATAAAATGCTCTGGCAACAGTACTTGCTTCCGCGTCTGGGATAGCTGTACATGCCATAAATTTCGAGAAGTCATCTTGAAACGTTAAAATATATTTGTTACCCGACACAGTTTCAGGTAGAATACCTACTATGTCCATGTAAACTTTGTCAAATGGCCTCATTGGTGTATCTGTCAGCACCATGGGCATTTTTGTCAATTTTGAGCTTTTGTTAGCTTGGCACTTAGGACAGTTTTTTACATAATCCTTGATTTGTTTTTGCATTCCTGGCCATCTATATTGTTGCCTAATTCTTAAATAAGTTTTCACTGCACCCTGGTGTCCTCCCAGTGGTGAATTGTGAAAGTCCCTTATAACTGTCTCTATTTGTTTTGGGTCTTCTAATGGAATTGTGTTTTCCTTTTGGGTTATGCCCGGCGTGTCAGGTTCTACAGGCGTCTGGCTTGTGCTTGTTTTATCACTACTCCCTTGGGTCTTCCTTTCTTTTGTTTTAGAGCGGGTCTGGACCGCTGTTACTGTATTCCGATTTTGAGGAATTCTGCTCAATGCGTCTGCGTTTAAATTTTTCTTGCCTGGCTTATATATGATTTCGAAATCGTATTCTGATAATTTATGCCTAAATCTCGCCAGTCTTGAAGTTTGATCTTTTAAGTTTGCTATTCCCTTTAATGGCTGATGGTCAGTAAAAATTTTAAAATGTCTGCCTAAGAGATATGCTCTGAAGTTTTTTGTTGCCCACACAATGGCTAAGAACTCTTTTTCTATAGTTGAGTAACGTTTTTCGGCGTCATTCAAGGCTCTGCTAGCGAAAGCTATTGGCTTATCTTCGCCTATTTTACCCTGAGAAAGTACTGCGCCTGACGCTTCGTTACTTGCATCAGTCGTTAGTATGAATTCTTTTTCGAAATCTGGATATGCCAAAACAGGTGGTGTTATTATTGCCTTCTTCAATGCTTCGAACGCTGTCTGGCATTCTTGCGTCCAATTGAACCTAGCGTCTTTCCTTAGTAGTTTATTAATAGGAAGAGCTATCTTTGCTGTACCTGGAATGAATTTTCTGTAATAGTTTACTAGTCCTAAATATGCCTGTACTTCCTTCCTATTTTTAGGCGGCGGAATGCTCTTAACGCATTCCACTTTGCTGGGGTCAGGGAGTGCGCCCTGATCTGTGCATTTATGTCCTAAATAAACAATTTCTCTTCTTAGAAATCTGCATTTTCCTGTATTAAGTTTCAGATTATGTTCACGTAATTTTTGTAATACTGAACATAACCTTTGTTCATGTTGTTTTAAATTCCTACCGTAGATAACTATGTCATCTAAATAAACAAAACAGTCTATTCCTTGTAGACCTGTTAGGATATGATTCATTATCCTCTGAAATGTTGCTGGGGCACCTGTTAGCCCAAATGGCATTCGATTGAATTCGAAGTGCCCTAATCCCGTACTAAATGCGGTTTTTTCCTTGTCCCTGTCATCGACTAAAACTTGGTGATATCCGCTTGCCAAATCTAGCGTTGTAAAATATCTGCTATGGCCTAATTGCTCTAAAATTTCATCAATACGAGGAATGGGAAAAACTTGTTTAATCGTGGCTTCATTCAGTTTTCTGTAATCTATCACTAGTCTCCATTTTTTCTCCCCGTCCTTGCCACTTTTCTTGGGTACTAAAAGTAACGGTGAGTTCCATGGTGAAGTGCTATGTGTAATTATGCCGTCATCTAGGAGTTTATTCACTTGTTTATTTATTTCCTCCCTATGTATTTGAGGTAATCTATATTGTTTTCTATTTATTGGCGGTTGATCTGCGCCTGTTGGAATTTCGTGTTTCAATACGTTTGTGAATGAAAGTTCGTCTCCTTCTAATAGGAAAATGTCATGAAAAGATTTTGCTATTCCTTCTATTGAATTCTTTTCTTCCATATTCAAATCTTTATCTAACTCAATTTCATTGAGCAATTTATTTATTCTTTCTTTGGCGTTTATTTTTCCTATGCTATTTATTGCCTTTACAGTACTTTGTATTTTGTAATCGTCAAAATTTGTGAATTTTGGTTGAAATTCGCTATTTATTTCATAATCATACTCCGTCGTATTTAATATTGGAGCATAAACTGTGTTATCTTTCACCTTTACTAGTGTGTCCGCTATATAGATCCCTGGATCTATTTCTTCCTTATGAATTACCACATTCGTAAATTTTGTACGAAGTTTTAATGGTACTATCGTAATTGTTCTTGCATCAACTGGTATGTAGTGTTGTTTGGTTTCCTCTTCTATCTGCTCGATAGTTTTTATCGGTAATTCCAAAATAATCTCTTTTCTTTCATTGAAGAGTGTTAAAATCTTTTCCATTGTGTTTATAATGGAGTTGTTCCACAAATTATCTCTTCCTAATATGCCGTCTGCTGGTACTCCTTGTTTAAGTGACACAACGTGTAGCGTTAAACTTAAGGACTGTACCTCATTATGACATATTGTTGTTGATCCTTCTGTAGTCACACAACCTCCAAATGCTCCGCTCAAGTCTTTCCTATTCGACTTGTCTATTATTGTGTTATCTTTTATTGCACATTTCTTTATCAGGCTTGTATCTGCTCCTGTATCTACCAGTAAAATGAGTTTTCCATTTACCGCCTCTGCGCAAGGTAATTCGATGAACACGTCATGTAGCTGGGTTTGATTGCAGTTAGATACCCCTGTTTCTATACTTCTAATATCTTGCAACTTCTTCACTGAGCTAGTTACGTTTTGGTTTAAATATAGTTTTTTCTCGTTCAATTTACTTGGCATCTCTAAATCAACTGTTTCTCCAAACGTATGATTTTTCTCTGTGACGTTATTTTTCTTATTCTTATCAGTCCCTTTTAACTTGATATTAATTTTTAAGTCTCTTGAAAGTGGTAACGTTTTAACAATCGCTTCCGATGTCGGACTTACGGTTACCACTTTATTTCTTAAAGTTGGTAACGTATCCACAATCGGTTCGGATGTATGAATTACTGTTACTCCTCCATTTGGCCTTAATTTACCAATATTTTTGGGTCCCCAGATTATTGGCCTATTCTGGGCCCTTGGCAGTTTCCCGGACTATTACTTTGTAACGATTCCCAATTCCTTTTTGCCTCGCAATTTTTTATCATATGTCCTGGTCTATTACACCAATGACATAACGTTTGGTTTGCTCTGTTCGGCTGATTCCTCTGCAATCCGTTAACTGTAGTTCGGTTAGGGTTCATTGCCCGTTTTTGGTTCCCGTTCTGCTGGAATGGGTTTTGAGGCCAATTCTGCTGTGGTCGGTTTGTCTGCCAGTTTTGTTGGGCTTGGTTTGATTGCCAATTCTCCTGAGGTCGGTTCCATTGCTGATTTCCTTGATTTTGGTTGTTAGTCCTCTGATTTTTATTGCTGAACTCACTTCTGTTGTTGCCCTTATTGTCACATCTCCAACTTGTCTCGTGTCCATATTTTAAACACTTCTGACAATATGGCGTGTTCTTGCGAGTCAAACAATCGTCTCTGGTATGACCTCGCTTATTACAAAATGAGCAAATTACTCTATTCGCCGCTCCTTGTGTAGTATTTTGTACCGAAGTGGGTTGCCTGGCAATTTTTCCTCCTGAAGCTATGCCCTGACTTCCCTGTTGAATTTGCTCTTGTTGTTTATACGGCATGGTGGCAGGACGCGGTGCATTCATATTAATGTTTAAGGGGTCTGTGTGGAGGAGACTACTGTTTTCTATGGTTTCGAGTGCCTCTATGGCTAATTCTACCATTTGTTCGAGGTTTTTCTTCGTAACATTGAGCATATAAATTCTCAATGCAGCGTTCTTTAATCCTGTTTTAAAGGATTTCTCTACGGCTCCTTCCACCATACTCAAAAGTGCCATATCACCGTTTCCCTTATATTTCATTCGCACTAACTCTACTGCCTGTGTTCGTAGGGTGGTTAGGCGTCTTGCAAACTGTCGTATATCTTCGTTAAGTAACTGGTTACAACTTTGAATACCTATTATCACTGAGTCTAAGGATACCGTTGGTAAATATGCATTTTTTATTGTGAGGTAGAATTCCTCGAGGGTATTGAAGCGTTGCGACCTCACTAGATCATAGGCATCCCCATGTAACCTCTGCTTAATGCAGTCTATGTAGTCCTGAATGTTGTCCGTACCCACATCTCTTGCGGCTAATTCGCACCCGTGTATGAATTTATAAACTTCGCCGCGTAAGTCTGGCGAATGTGTTCCAGAAAATAGAGGTACCAGCCTATTTGTAATTTTTGCTATCTCTCCTATCCCCATTTTGGTTTGTTCTTTTGTTGTTTTAATTTGTTGTAATGACCTTGCTTTGCCGTCCCTCGGACTAACTGCGGACTGAGCTGGTTCCTTATGAAAAAGTGTCTGATTGTGATCTAGCGACATTTCCTGACTTAGTAGTCTATTCTGCTCCTTTAGCTCTTGTATTCGTTTATTTGCCTCTTCTAAAGAACTACAGTCTTCTCTTGATTTCTGAGCAAATCCCTGTTCTAGCGTTTTATTTAATGTTTCCTCTGTTAAACCCTTCTTCTCTAATAATTTCCTTAGTTGTTCGTTCTCGTCTTCTAAGGTTTTTAATATGTTTTCCTGGAATTGTCTTTCCTTTACATAAGTATCGAACTTATTTTTTAACGCGTTGAATTCTGATAAACAGTCCCTTAAATTTTTATTTTTGTTTTCTACTATATTTTTTAAAAACACTAGCAATTCCTCTATTAGTGCGTCTGCTTTTTCTACAGTTGATATTTCACCTAGTGCGTCTATTTTAGTTTTTATCAATTCTAAATATTCTTTATTGGAAACGGTATTTTTTAAAATGTTCCAAACTTTTGTCACTAGTTCTCCTACCTGTCTCTTCAAGTCCCTATGTTCTTTTTCTAATGCTAAATGTGCTTGTTCTTCAAAAGATTCGGCCATTAATTATCCTATACTTATTTTTCCAAGTATTTATTTTGGATATTTTTGGAATCAATTAAAACTTTAATTGATTCTCTTCAAGCAATTAACTTTTGCTTATTCAGCTTTAATACGGCTCATTGACACCCTTCTTGGCTGAACACGTTGTAAACATTCGTACATTCGTATGCATATATGTATATATTATTTTTATCATATTCTCTTTTTTTTTTTTGTAATTCGAGCTCGTGGTTCAATTCTGCTCGCCCGGTGCCCGACGTACTTTTTGTTTTTGTTGCTTCGTTAGCGTTTTTGCTACCAGCTGTCGCTCGATAGCAATTTTGTCGCTTCTGACCTTGCTTGAAGTTCAAGCTCAAGTTTGCGACCTACTTCTTGTTGCAATGAGTTTCTTGCAATTAAGCATAATTTATTTTATTTATTGTTTTGCAGTTATTGCTGCCCGCCTGGTAATTATTTATTAATGTGTTATTAAAAAATACTAACGGATTTGTTTGTTGTATTCATTTATTTCTTCTTTTACAATACTTAAGTCTAAACATAATTCCGAATTTGTTTAGTAAATGGTGTGTCAAATTTACTTGACTTGCCCGAAAATTTTTTTTTTTTTTTTGTTTAACAACAATAACTTATTCATACTTGAATTGCCAATAAATTTTTAAAATTCTTCAATTTAAATTCTAATTGTAATCAATTAAACATAAGTATTCTATTTAGACAAGTTCCAACATTTAAATTACTACCTTTAATTGTATTTGTATTATTTTATAATATTTTAAAATATGTATATTATATCAAAAGAATTTCAGTTAGTGTTGTTTGCTGTTTTTCCCACGTTGTTTCTTGTCGTTTGTTTTGTAAATTTGGCGTATCTGCCTCAGGAATTCATTTTTTTCCTCCTTGGTTGTGGCTATTGTTGCTAGCCGGTGCAGGTTGGCGACTTCTCTCCGTTGTTTTACGTTTCTTCCGCCGCGACTCTTTGGTAGGTGTGGGTTAACAGTCGTTTCTTTCTTTGCCTCCTCACGTGTTGACTTCTGCCTCTTCCAGTATTCTTCTATAATTATTGGTCTCGGCCCCGCTTGTTTGTCCTTAAGTGCTTCCTCGAGGGATAATACACGTTCCGATGACATCGATATTGATTCTTGATATTTTACTCGTTTATTCTATTTTTAAAAAAGAATTTTTATTCATTTTGAATTTATTTTATACTTCACTTCAAATTAAAAGAAAAAGCGATCCTTGGATCGTAAAACCGAAAAAACGTTGTATGTTGTTCTATACTTTTCTTTATGGTTTAAAAATACTATTATTCATTTTACTTCACTTGGTTTAAAGGAGCGATCCTCAGATCGTAAAACCGGCTGCGCCAAAATGTTGTATCTAGTATCCTCCAGTAGGATACCAGAACAAACGTAATGTCGTAGATCCTCCCTCGAGAAAAAATGTTGTATCTAGTATCCTCCAGTAGGATACCAGAACAAACGTAATGTCGTAGATCCTCCCTCGAGAAGGATCACTGACAATGATAGGGGTTGTTATCGTATATCCTTCGACACGAAGGATCACGGACGGTTTTGCCACGGGCAAGGATCTGCCGACTTTGTGGTCTTACCATTGGGATCCGGCAACCTGCCGTAGTGGATCCCCTCGCCTAGTTACCACGGGCACCAAGGTGCCGCCTTTGTGGTCCTTTAACCTGTCGGGCAATACTGCCGTCTTTCGACAGGTGCTGAAAATAAAGACTTGGGTTAATTTTCCTTACGTTTATTTATTTGTTATTTGGGGGATGTCCTTCCTCGACTTCTGGTTGTATTTGTTTAACTGCTCACAATTACTGCCACTTGATCTGTTCTTTTTAACGGCTTAATTACAACTTCCCTCTTTTAATCCGAAAGATGGGTTTATATCTCTTCTGAGATTCGTTGTTGGCCAGAATCATTTCCGCGTCGGTTTTGCAACTATCTCAAGAATTATTTTTAGCAATAATTCTTGACAACAATGTGCGAAATTTGCTCTTCTGATTTGAGCGCGATGTTCTACTTATTCGCGCGCTGTTCCACTTATGGGAATGCGGACACGTTCGTTCTTCTATCTGGGCCACAGTGGTGTGTGATTCACTTGTACTTTCGAGCTTCACAATTAAAGTGCATCCTAGAAGTATGTGTTACCACAAGTTAAGCATTGTTAACTACTGGGCCGAAAGGTATGTGGTGATAACAACGTTAAGGGTTGTTATTACCAGAGCAATGATTCTGACCTACAACACACCGATTAACCAAAAACAGTATCGAATCCCTGAAACACATAAAGAAGAAATGAATAAGCAAATTCATAAACTGCTAGAGGAGGATTTAATATCCCCAAGTGCATCTCCATGGAACTCCCCACTACTTCTAGTTCCAAAGAAGAGTGGAAAAGATTGAGAAAAGAAATGGCGCCTAGTGGTAGATTATAGCAAAGTAAACGAGGTGACAATTAAACAAGTCTTTCCACTTCCTAGGATAGATGAGATATTGGACCAGTTAGGAAGTAGTAGATATTTCTCGACGTTAGACTTGGCAAGTGGGTACCACCAAGTCCTAATGGATAATGCAGACAAAGAAAAGACCGCATTTAGTTTAGCGTTAGGACATTTTGAGTTCAACCGAATGCCTTTCGGTTTAACCAGCGCCCCAGCGACGTTTCAACGCCTTATGAATCTTATTCTGACAGGACTTCAGGGTATGGATTGTTTTGTTTATTTAGACGACATAGTCGTATATGCAACAAACCTGGGACAGCATGAAGAAAGGTTAACTAAGGTTTTCGAGGTCATTAGGGAAAATAACTTAAAGTTAAACATTAGCAAGTGCCAATTTCTACGACGAGAAGTCGTATATTTAGGGCACAAGTGTTCAGAACATGGAGCACTTTCAGACCCTAGCAAGGTGGAGTGCGTCAAAAACATTCCACCTACTAAAAATAAAAACGAAGTACAAGCCTTTTTAGGACTTGTGAATTATTACAGGAAATTTATACCGGGAACGGCAAAAATAGCACTTCCAATTAACAAATTGTTAAGAAAAGACGCTAAGTTCGTATGGACAGGAGACTGCCAGAGAGCATTTGAGCGGTTAAAAGAATCAGTCATGTCACCCCCAGTGTTGGCATAGCCAGATTTTTCAAAGGAATTTCTCTTAACTACCGACGCAAGCAATGAAGCTTTGGGCGCGGTTCTTTCTCAAGGTAACGTAGGCGAGGATAGGCCAATAGCTTTCGCTAGCCGAGCGCTAAGCGACACAGAGCAAAGATATTCAACGATAGAAAAGAAATTCTTAGCAATAGTATGGGCTACAAAAAATTTCAGAGCATACCTTTTAGGCAGACATTTTAAAATTTTTATTGATCACCAGCCATTAAAGGGAATAGCCAATTTAAAGGATCAAACTTCAAGACTGGCAAGATTCAGACACAAGTTGTCAGAGTATTATTTCGAAATCATATACATATAAGCCAGGCAAGAAAAATTTAAACGCAGATGCGTTGAGTAGAATTCCTCAAAATCATAATGTAGTAATAGCAGTCCAAACCCGCTCTAGAGCACGGGAAATGAAGAACCAAGAAAGTATTGAAAAATCAAGAACAATTCCGACGCCTGTAGAACCTGACACTCCAGGCATACCTCAAAACGAAAACACCATTTTATTAGAAAATCCAAAACAAATAGAGACTGTTATCAAAGATTTTCATAATACACCATTAGGAGGTCACCAGGGAGCAGTGAAAACTTACCTAAGAATAAGGCAACAATATATGTAGGTGGCCAGGGATGCAAAGGCAAATAAAAGATTATGTAAAAAACTGTCCGAAATGTCAAGCAAACAATAGTTCGAGATTAACAAAAATGCCCATGGTGCTCACAGGTACACCATTGAGGCCATTTGATAAAGTCTACATGGACATAGTCGGTATTCTACCCGAAACTGTGTCCGGAAATAAGTACATTCTCACTTTTCAGGATGATTTTTCGAAGTTTATGGCATGTACAGCTATCGCAGACGTGGAAGTACTGTGGCCCGGGCATTCTATGACGAAGTAATCACGCGTTACGGAATTCCGAGAATTTTAATTACAGATAACGGAACTAATTTCATATCGAAATTGTTCTCGGATACTTGTAAATTGTTAGGTATTAAAAAATTGCATATAACGCCATACCATCCCCAAGCAAATGGCTCCTTAGAGAGAAGTCACAGACCTTTAGCGGAATATTTGCGCAGTTTTGCTAAAGAAGACGGGTCGAATTGGGATCAATGATTAACTGCAGCAATGTACGTTCACAACCACACACCCCACATTACGACCAAGCAAACACCGTTTCGCACTTTATTTGGATTCGATACAGAAATGCCGACTAACTTAAAAGGGAAGTGTAGTCCGGTATATAATGCCGAAGATCCGAATAAAGTTTTGAAATTCCAAATACAGAGGGCTCACGAAATAGTGAGAAAAAATCAGGATTCAGCGAATCAGGTAGCTAAAATACAGTACGATAGTAAATTGAATTCAGTAGAATTTAAGGTAGGAAATAGTTTATTAATTAAGAACCAAACGAGGAAAAATAAGTTTTCTCCAATATGGATAGGGCCATATAAAATAGTAGCAATTAAAAGTCCAATTACGACAGTTTTAAATATTAAGGGAAAGGAAAAGCCATTCCATAATAACTTACTTAAGTTATACAATAGCAATTAAGAAGGAAATAGTATTAACTAGACAATTAAGTAGGAGTACATTAGAATCACTTAAAATAAGGAAATAGGGTTAGGAGAAGATTAAGTTAATTTAACCCTAATAGGTACCTTATTAGAATTAGGATAGAATAAATATATATAAAATAGGATTGATAGAATTTATTAAAGAACAGTAGGAAACTAACATTTTTAATTTTAGTACTAATAATTTTAATGTAACTTCAGTCTTACGTTTCAATAATGAATGAAATTCATCAAATTTCATAATGGACAATTTAACCAAAGAAAAACAAATAAAAAGAAAATCAGAAAAGCGTTTCAATAAGCAACAACTTGTTTATTTAAGCGTAAAAATATAAGAGAAGAAAACTCATAAAAATAAATTCGTAGTTGATATATGAGTCATTCCTTTTGTAAATTTTGAAATGAACTTCTTAGTCTGTATTAATTTGAATTGGTAACATGCGGTAAATGAAAAGAAGCTGTTTTCGTTTATATAAACAGTTTATTAAAATTACAATTGCAATTATTAATATAATAAATGCACATGTAAAATATGCCTGAAGAGTAACTTCATGCATATTACATACAAATTCGCACCCATGCATATATGTAGACATAAATTACTATTAGTAGAATAAATACTAATTGAAAAAAAAATGAGAAAAACGCATAAAAAATATTTTGTTTTAATTATTAATACTTTCTGTTCTATTACTAAGTAGGTGCACTAGTGTAGCGCATAGACAAACATATGTCAAAATAAGAGTAATACAGAAATTTAGTGATTAACCCAAGAACTGCAATAATGCAGAAACAAAGTTGAACAACTGAATATGAGCAAAATGCAGTGTCAGTTTTAAAACAGCTAATAAAAAAAAAAAAAAAAGAAGAAAGAAAAATAAAAACACCAAGGTGAATAACTTTAAAATAACCAACGGAAAGGGAAAAATAAAACACACAAATAACAAAAACATTATTATACATACATATATGTATGTATACAATATTTAAATGACATTTACAAATAATAATGTAGACATACATTCATTACCAAAATAAGAAAATTAAAGAGAAAAAAAAACTTTTAAATAAAATTTTTAAAAAAAATAGAAAAATAAATGTACATAAAATCTTACATAGAATGTTACATATTACAATACTTGTAGGAATTTTGACTTTAGAAGATAATATTTATATGTAATAGCATAAGAAATAATATTCAGTTAGAATATTCTGAAAAAATATTATATGAATTACAATGATTCAACTGATTACATAAAGATTAGGAATTGTGTAATGAAATTTTATATCAAATTAGGATAGAGATAAAATGTTTAAAATTGAATTAACATAAATGCAATACAAACTACAATTGCATAGAACAACTACACAATAATAATGTCAATTCTTAATCACAAACAAATTATACATACCATAAAAATATTGTAAGAACAAAAAATATAAAAAGTGATCGTAATAACGTATATTAAAGAAGAATCCAGCATGCAGAGAAGCTGACCTGAATGCCGATGTTCACCAACGAGAGCAGCAGAAGACACTCATATTCGAGCAGCGCACAACATGGCAACGAATAGCGCCCAGCCAAATCGAAGGGGGAAGGGTAACTGGGACAGTTGGTCAACTAGCGATTGCATCCATCACAGACCGAAAAATCAAATGTAAAAAAAATGCAACAGCCATAGAAAAGGAAACACGTAGTTACCTTCAAGAAGATCTAATAGCAGCAACCATCTGAAACTGGCAAACTGACTGACACATTACCGTCAGAAGCCTTGAAACCACTACAATAACATAACAGGAAGGTAGTCTCGAGAAGAAAGTTCATCAGCAGATACGACTCAGTTGTCGCTGAACAGCAAGGTCGTCGTGAACATCATGAAATAATGATAGCGGACGAGCAACATATCAACCCATGACCTCAACCTATACCTCACATATTGTTTCCTTGGTGATTGGGTCTGACCAAAGACTACAAGACAGGAAACTCTTTTTTCGCTTTGAATGTGTTGGTGAATTGCGCAGCAGGGACTATACCTCACATATTGTTCCCTTGGTGATTGGGTCTGACCAAAGACTACAAGACAGGAAACTCTTTTTTCGCTTTGAATGTGTTGGTGAAATCAGGCAGGTTTTTGAATCAAAAACAAAACGCATGTAATTTTGACACCACGGGAATGAATTTTGACAGTTTGTTTACAAAATTCAGAAGTATATTTTGATAGAGGAATGCAACTCCTGTTCTTCTTCATAGAAATAAGCCAGAAATATGATTTTTTAAATACGTAAAAAAGACCAAGGAGATAGTTTTAAAACCAACGCATGCTTCTAAAAATGTACATGAAACCTTTTTTAACTCATATAGTTGTACAGTATTGAATATTTTGCTAGTAAAACGAAAAATTGCTCATTTCATAAATTTAGTCAGCTGTTTTTAACCTACCACGCGTATTTTTAGCCGAAAGAGATGCCAACGTATTGAAAATGTTTTGTTGAATATTAATCTGTGAGATAGTTTAATATTTACTTAATTGTGATTTTAGTTCTTTTGGTCTTTAATTTAAATGAATTTATTTTAAATGCATAAATTGAAAAATTGTTTATGTTTATCTAATTTGAACTTAAATAAATGAATTATAAATGTATTTGTGTTAACAAATTTTAATTTAAATAAAAGAGAAATGAAAAATTACAAAAACAAATAAGTTTACATTAATATATTCTTTTTAATAATAATTTTTAATAAAATGCAAAGTAGTTTTTCTATTAATGTTTACTTAAAAGCCAAACATATAAGTAATAAAGTTGTGTCATTGGTATCCCTGCCACTAATTCACCCCAACATTTTGTGACGGTGTGGTAACAAAGCAAAACGGTCTACCTTTTCAGATATCATGAACTTTAACTCTTAACTTTATTTCGGATTGCTCGGGTTTTTATACCCTAAGCGATCCCATTTCTCTTAAAGTGTAACTATACAAACAATACTAATATGTATGGCTAAACTACTCTTACATATACTTAAATTCATACATTAGCATTTCTCTATGCTTCACATTTTCATTTTCACTCAAAATTTCTAATTGTTTATAATATCATTGAAGCGATACCCAATCATTGACACGATTTGAAATTGGGCGGTTCAAGGATCGTGTTACAATGTGTGACGCTGAGTCGCAGTCGTCACGCTATGAGTGAGTAAGCAGGTCAGCTCATGCAAAGTGCATGCTCTGCATTTATTGAGTGTTTCGAGTGCTGTTATGTTCAGGAGCGGAGTGCGGTCAGTGGATACACTACACCCTCACCCTTAAGAGAAAAATTATATTGGAAGAATATAATTTTGATCAGTGATCGTCATTGTGAAGTTCGAGATTTTCTTAAAATTATATGTTTGAATATTTTGCAATTTAATTTGCTATTTTATGTTTGAATTTCTTAACATAGGATTTTATATCTAAAATTAACATCTTTTTAATATTATAGTACTTATAATAATAATTGTATAATATTTAGATTATGTTTGTTACAAAATTGTCTTAGAGTATTGAATAATAATATATTATATGTAAATATAATTTTTAATATGTTATAATATTTAATATAAATTTTAATTACTATAAGTATTTGTATTATTCTTTTCTTATTATTACATCTTATTTGCGATATATGGATTTAATAGATTATTGTGTAGTTCTTTATGTAAGCCATTTATATCTATTATTGAATTTACATCTTTTCTTTCAATAATTTTATATGGACCTTTGTATGGACTATTAAATTTTTTTCTGTTTTCTATTTTTAATAAAACTAGGTCTCCTTTTTGCAAATTAAGTGGTTTTGAATAATTTTTTACTTGTTCTATATTTCTTTTTTTCTTTTTATTCATAATTTGCTGTTTTGCTATCTCAAGTGAAGTTCGTAATCTGATCTTCAGTTCGTTAGCGTAGTCGTCAATATTTGTAGTGTTTGTTGTGTTTATAAATGAGTCAGTCTGTAATTGGGCAAGTTTTCCAAGAATGAGTTCATGTGGTGAGTAATTTGTAGTTATGTGTGGGTTTGTATTGTATGCAAACATGTAGTACGGTAACCAAATATCCCATTCGTAATTATTCGCGAAATTTAGTAAAAATTCATTTAACACTCTATGATTTCGTTCAACTGAACCTACTGTTTGATGATGGTAGGGAGTTGAAAATATTTGTTTTATTTTTAGCAAATCACATATGTTTTTTAGTAGTTCATTTGTGAATTCTGTACCTTTATCTGATTTTAATATTTTGAAGTGTCCAAATTTTAAGATTAATTGTTCTACTATGGTTTTGGCTATGGTTAGAGCATCTTTAGTCTGTATTGGATGTGCTATTATATATTTTGTTAAGTCACATTGCATTGTTAAAATGTATCTGTAACCATTTGATACCTTGAGAGGTCCTACTGTGTCTATGGATATTGTTTCAAAGCTTGTGTTTGGTGTGTTTTTCTAAAGTGTGTTTTGTTATTTTATTTCTTGCGCATAAGTCACAATTTGTTATAAATTTCTTTAACATTTTACTCATATTTTTCCATATATATCTTTGTTTAAGTTTTATTACTGTTTTACGAATACCTAATACGTGTTCCTACGTGCACGTTATAATTTTCAATAGTAATCTTGCAATTTTTCATATTCTTGTCGACATTAAATTTTAATTTTCTCATATTTTTGACGTCAGTTACTGATGTACAATCCCATATCCGAAGTTGATCAGGCTCCTGGTGAGATTTACATTGCCTCTTGTTGTTATCTTGTTTGCTCATGCCCCTTGTAATAATTTTGTTACTCATGCCCCTTGTAATAATTAGTGTTTTCTTAGCTGCTTCATCGATTTCACTTGGTATCATTTCTTTTTTTGGAGGTATTTTAATGTGGAATATTTTTGTTTGCATTGGAATGGTTATTGTGTTTTCATTTGTGTACACTGAAAGTGTAAATGTTTCATAGTCAATTTTGCATAGAAATTTTCGTAAGAAATCTGTTCCTAAATTCCGTCTGTTTCTATTGGAAATTCTTTATTTACCAGATGAAAGTTGTGGGTTATTGTGTCTTCTCCTATTTTTAATGATAATGATGTAGATCTTAATGAGTAAGTTTTTTCTGTCGTGACAACAGTTAATGCACATTTTTCGTCAGTATAATATTGTTGGTTATTTAATTTTGAACTTATTTTACATAGTGAAATGTCAGCGCCTGTCTGTGTCAATTAGAAATTTCAGATTTTCATTTTTAAATTTAAGTGTTATATAATTGGTTTTATTATCAGATATTTTGTATATATTTAGTTCTGGCTGTCTGGAACGTTCATTTGTTCCGAGCCCATGTCGTTTCCCGATTCAGTTACAATGTTTATATTTCTATTATTTTGGTTTGTATTATTGTTTCTGTTTTGGTGTGTGGAATTTCTGTTGGAATTGGTATTGCTGTTCCGATTGAAATTGTTATTGTTGTTGTTAAAATTGTTGTTGTTGTTATATCGTGTTACATTTGGTTGGTAATTTGTCCGATTTTGGTTGTATTGATAATTGTTATTGTTATATCTTTGGTTGCTGTTATTGTTGTTATATCTTTGATTGTTATTATTGTTGTTGTATCGTTGATTATTGTAATTGTTGTTGTATCTTTGATTGTTGTAATTGTTGTTATTGTTGTTGTATGTCGCGATCGCAATTTCCATCCAAACTTTCGTTAAAGTAAACCTGAAAGCCAAGCCTGCAACCGCAGCACCTTATTTGGTAGCCACAAGCTTTAGTCAAGCTTTGGAAAGCCAAGCCAGCACCCATAGCGTTTAGCATTGGTATGGATCGTGAAAGCTAGCGCTCAGTAGCGAGCTTCCAAACCATAAAACTCATAGCTCTTTGCAGTGACCACAAAACGCTTAGTTGGAAGAAATAATAAAAAAGATCCAAAACCAAACCAGGAAGACTTAAATTGGGAACAATTTAATTCTGCCGATATTGGTATTGCGAAATATAAAAATTGCGAAATACTAAAATCGCGGAATAAGGGAAATTGCGACACGCGCCAACACCGACCCACTTTGGTTCGGTCGACGGGTGCGTCGATTTTTCGAGCCAAGGATCGCTCGAAGAAGGAATAAAGTAAGTAAAAATAAAATACAATAATATGTAATAAGGAAATGAAGCAGTTAGAAAGTTATATGTGACAGTGAAAACCAGTCACTTTGTAAGAAAGTGAAACAATAAGTAGAAATGAAGTTGCGAGGATATTTTGAAAAGTGAAATAATAATTTTAGAAATAAATTAAATAAAATAAATTAAATTAGTGAAATTGTAGCAGTGAGAAATAAAACTAAAGTAAAATAGTAGGATATATTACTGTGAAAAAAAATAAATAAATAAATAAATAAAATTAGAATAATTTAAATTAAAATAGATTGAAGTATGTTAATACTTGATAATCGCTATAAATAATAATTGATTTAAACTAATTAAGTTGTTAATTTATTTAACAACATTTACATTAATTTTCAGCGTTGGCAGTCGGTTCAAGTTCCGAATGCCAGCAAATCAGCAAATATCCTGGTGAAAGGTACTAGTTCATGTGCTAGTTATCTTTCGTTAATGCCAGTAACCAACAGCAACGACGTAAACGTCGCCAACATTAACTAATGACGAATTTTTGCGATTTTTTTAAAAATTTTACGATATTGGTTACTGTTAGTGACAAATTGGCGAAATTCAGAATAATTTTACTAACTTAAATAGATTCTATTTAACGTGGAAAAATTCAAATGATAAACGCAATCGTTAAAACAGGAAACCAATCCAGACTAAAATGAAACGCGTACAGTAACGTTTTAGTTGTATAGTTTTATAGTCTTTTATAGTCTATAGTTGTATAGTCTTAGACTTCTACAAATTGTCTTCAAATTATACTGTTTGACATGTAATTTGATTTCAAAGTCGCGCATTTCAAGTTGATTAATTGATAATTAATTTTATCATTTTATTCGAGTTCAAGTCGCACATTTTTTTTAACTAATACGTCATACATTCGCAAATGTATGAAATTTCAAAAAAAAGGGTAATAATCGGAATTACAATAAATTAAAACATTAAATACAAGTTTTTTTTGGTTATTTTTAAAACAAAAACCAAAATTAAAATTTAAACATTTAAGGTAATGTTAGAGACGCTTAGAGACTTCATATCTGTTGAAGAATCAAAGCAAAATTAGAATCATGGTTTCAATAACAAGCAACTAAAATTGCTTGCTGATAAAAACAATCAAAGATAGCAAGCAATTAACAAAGAAAGAAGTCAAATTTCACCCTAGGTTAATCGTCCGAATCAGACAGCGATGTTAAGATGTACAGCGAATGTTTACAGCACGCTCGGTAAACGAAGCGACCAAGAAATCTAAGCCCGTTAAGGAAGTTGAAATTTTAATTGTTTCTCATTCTAAAGTACTACGACTAGTATAAAAAATTAAACGTTTATTAAAACGACGGAACGTTAAGTAGCGGCGCTAAGTAGTCGTTTTACAACATTTTTAATCCAACACTTTAAAATAAATTTAACTACACAACATTAGGAAAAATTTATGTATACTCTTACATAGGTTAATTGTAAACATTGGGAAAAATAAAACCCCATTAAACTATATGTCGTTGGTTTAATTAATGGCCGAGTCGTTGCAGGAGCAAGCTTATTTAGAATTAGATAGGACTCATAAAGAACTGAAACGCCAGTTGGGGAAATTTATCTCTAGGACTTGGGCAATTTTGAAATAGACAGTAGGCAATAAGGAAAACGTAGAATTGATGAAGTCTAGAGTAGGGGACCTCAAAGAATTTTCAAGTGTAGAAAAAGCGGACGCGATAGTAGAGGAACTGCTTAAATTCCTAAAACAGATAATAGAGAATAAGACGGAAGATTTGAATACATGGGAATCAGAGTTTAACGCATTGAAGAATAGGTACGATCATTGCTTACTAGATAAAGTGTTTCAGGAAGATTTACTTACCAACATAGAGCGAGAGAATGAAATTTATTGAGGAATTTATTAAAGAAAAAGGGGATAACCGAGGAAGCGTTGAATAGAACCTTAGACCAGGGATTTACACAGAAAGCAAGAGAGCTCTTTAGAGGAAGCAAATAGACGCATACAAGAGAAGAATAGACTTTTAAGTCAGGAGATATCGCTAGACCACGATCGGACGCTATATCACAAGGAAGCTACCCCTGCTATAGTCAGTCCGAAGGAATATAATCCAATTTCATTCACATATGGCAGATCAAATCAAGTGGCAGATCAAATCAAGATGGGTATAGCAGAAATTGCGAAGATTACAAGCAGTCTTGTTCCACTGTTTTCAGGAACAATCACCAGACTTAAGAGGTGAAGGATATAAGTTTATACAGGCGTGTGAGTTGGCTACAAGGGAAGCAACTGCAGGAAATATACAACAGTATATAGACTGCATCAAACAAAGGTTATATGGAGACGCTTATGATCTAGTAGGCTCACAACAGTTCAGCAGCCTAGAAGAGAGAGTTATACTTAATGATAAGAAGAGCCTATCTACCAACGATTTCATTGGACTCAACATTAACAGAATTACAGAATTGCAGCCAATTGCATAATGAGGACATTCGTCAGTACGCGAGATGCCTAAATACCAAAAAAGCACAGGTATTACAAGTAATAAAGGACAACTATAAGGGGGTAGACGATAGCGCACTAGTATCTATGGCAGAGACATCAGCAAATAAGGCGTTTAGAACAGGGTTAAAAGATGCAACGTTACGAATTCACATGCTAAGTGTCACAGGGAAAAGTATGGAAGAAATGGTAGAAATAGCAGTGAACACGCTAATACAAATACAAAGAAGTAATTCCCTCCATCAACCAACAATGACACCGACAATTAATATGAATTCGGTAGAGCCCTACACAAGACCGCCTGTACATAATCTCGTGGAAGGTAGAAGACCAGAAGAAAGGTTAAACGTTTCGAGAACACCACAGCAGAAAATAATTTGTTCCTTCTGCAATAAACGTGGGCATACGAGAGAAAAGTGTTTAATAAGGGAGAACACACCGTATTGCCAAAAGTGTTTAACATATGGACACGAGACAAATTGGAGGTGCAACAACAAGGACAACAACAGGAGCGGTCAGAGCAACAAAAATCAAGGGCCTAATACTCGGAACCAGGGAAATCAACAATGGAACAGACCTCAGCAGAGTTGGCAGTCTAACCAAGTCCAACCGAATTGGCAACCAAACCAAATCCAGCAAAATTGGCAGCAAAAACAAGTACAAACGAACTGGAAACAACAACAAAAGAATCCAGGGAACTCAAACTCGACTACATTCAAGGGAGTGCAGATGAACCAGAGTCCTATGAACACACCAAACGGCACGAAACAAACGCTATGTCATTGGTGTAACAGACCAGGACACATAGTATCAAACTGTGCAGCTAAAAGGAGTTGGGAAACTCTGCAAAACAATCAGCAGGGAAACCGACAAGGGCCCAGACAAGGCCTATAATCTGTGAACCCAACAATAATAGAAATTTAAGGCCAAAGGAAGTAGTAACCGTACGTCCAACATCGGAAGAGATCGTGGATACGTTACCGACTTCAGAAATATTAGAAGCTAATAAAGCTAAAAATATTGGGTACAAATTTACTAGCAGAATAAAAATTATCAAACAGAACGATAAAGTAAATGCTTTAAATGAAACATTCAGTAAAATAATAAATAAAGCAAAGAAAATAATAGAAATGGGAGCAGAGTTTTTAATAATCATCTTGCTAATTATACAATTAGCATGTACATCGATTGTAAAAACTATGTTTCTCAATTTTCACCAATACAAAGCAAGGAGCACTAGTCTTAATATAGTAGAATATATTACAGATATAAAAGCACTTGCAAATAAAATAAAATTAAAAGTACTAGAAAAATTTTAAATTTTTATGTCACAATTACAGGACACGAAAACAATACGTTCGTGGTTAACGAATAATTTGAATAATAATTATAAAAATACTATAAAGGAAGGATGTATTCATTGAACTGCCTTGTGTAGAGGCGAGAAATGGAAAACTCATTTTACTGGTGGATATAGGAGCGGATACAAGCCTAGTAAAAGAATGTGCATTAAAGGAAGATGCCATAATAAATAGAAAGGTTAAAAAGGAGTTAAGTGGAGCATTTGGAGGCTGTATAACCACAATAGGGTCCACCAGCATATGCCATGATGAGGTACAGCCCTTACGTTTAACGCTACACGTTGTGTCACTTAAACAAGGGGTACCGGCGGACGGCATACTGGGTAGAGACAACATGTGGAACAGATCCATTATAAACACGCTCAGTAAAAACTTAACCTTATTTAATATAAATAAAGAATTTGTAATTAAATTGCCACTACTAGGCATCAAAAATACAGAAGATCAAAGTAACAAAAATAGTATAACAATTGAAGCAAGAACGGTTAGAATAACGCCGTTAAGAATTAAAACTAAAGTTATGACTGTGGTAGTTCATAAACAAGAGATTGCACTAGGAGTATACCTGGGAGAAACACTAGAAAATGTGGAAAACAAGGAGGTCAAAGTACCAATCCTAAATTCAACGGTAAAAGATTTCATTCTTAGTGACAACTTTGTACCGAAATTTAGTGATTTCCACAAATACAAGCTAAGTGATGTTTCGGACAATCAATGGACTACCATCAACAGTATAAGTAATGCGAACATAACGCAACGCATGGACACTTTAATGAAAGATTTGGATTTGGATCCTTCCTTAAACCAAGAGGAAAAGCAATCCATAACAAAGCTATGTGCGAAATATAATGATATTTTTCTTTTAGAGGGTGACAAATTGACGTACACCCCAGTACTAACACATAAAATTCCGATAAAGGTGAATCAGCCACCGATTAAACAAAAACAGTATCGAATCCCTCAAACACATAAAGAAGAAATGAATAAGCAAATTCATAAACTGCTAGAGGAGGATTTAATATCCCCAAGTGCATCTCCATGGAACTCCCCACTACTTCTAGTTCCAAAGAAGAGTGGAAAAGATTGAGAAAAGAAATGGCGCCTAGTGGTAGATTATAGCAAAGTAAACGAGGTGACAATTAAACAAGTCTTTCCACTTCCTAGGATAGATGAGATATTGGACCAGTTAGGAAGTAGTAGATATTTCTCGACGTTAGACTTGGCAAGTGGGTACCACCAAGTCCTAATGGATAATGCAGACAAAGAAAAGACCGCATTTAGTTTAGCGTTAGGACATTTTGAGTTCAACCGAATGCCTTTCGGTTTAACCAGCGCCCCAGCGACGTTTCAACGCCTTATGAATCTTATTCTGACAGGACTTCAGGGTATGGATTGTTTTGTTTATTTAGACGACATAGTCGTATATGCAACAAACCTGGGACAGCATGAAGAAAGGTTAACTAAGGTTTTCGAGGTCATTAGGGAAAATAACTTAAAGTTAAACATTAGCAAGTGCCAATTTCTACGACGAGAAGTCGTATATTTAGGGCACAAGTGTTCAGAACATGGAGCACTTTCAGACCCTAGCAAGGTGGAGTGCGTCAAAAACATTCCACCTACTAAAAATAAAAACGAAGTACAAGCCTTTTTAGGACTTGTGAATTATTACAGGAAATTTATACCGGGAACGGCAAAAATAGCACTTCCAATTAACAAATTGTTAAGAAAAGACGCTAAGTTCGTATGGACAGGAGACTGCCAGAGAGCATTTGAGCGGTTAAAAGAATCAGTCATGTCACCCCCAGTGTTGGCATAGCCAGATTTTTCAAAGGAATTTCTCTTAACTACCGACGCAAGCAATGAAGCTTTGGGCGCGGTTCTTTCTCAAGGTAACGTAGGCGAGGATAGGCCAATAGCTTTCGCTAGCCGAGCGCTAAGCGACACAGAGCAAAGATATTCAATGATAGAAAAGAAATTCTTAGCAATAGTATGGGCTACAAAAAATTTCAGAGCATACCTTTTAGGCAGACATTTTAAAATTTTTATTGATCACCAGCCATTAATGGGAATAGCCAATTTAAACGATCAAACTTCAAGACTGGCAAGATTCAGACACAAGTTGTCAGAGTATTATTTCGAAATCATATACATATAAGCCAGGCAAGAAAAATTTAAACGCAGATGCGTTGAGTAGAATTCCTCAAAATCATAATGTAGTAATAGCAGTCCAAACCCGCTCTAGAGCACGGGAAATGAAGAACAAAGAAAGTATTGAAAAATCAAGAACAATTCCGACGCCTGTAGAACCTGACACTCCAGGCATACCTCAAAACGAAAACACCATTTTATTAGAAAATCCAAAACAAATAGAGACTGTTATCAAAGATTTTCATAATACACCATTAGGAGGTCACCAGGGAGCAGTGAAAACTTACCTAAGAATAAGGCAACAATATATGTAGGTGGCCAGGGATGCAAAGGCAAATAAAAGATTATGTAAAAAACTGTCCGAAATGTCAAGCAAACAATAGTTCGAGATTAACAAAAATGCCCATGGTGCTCACAGGTACACCATTGAGGCCATTTGATAAAGTCTACATGGACATAGTCGGTATTCTACCCGAAACTGTGTCCGGAAATAAGTACATTCTCACTTTTCAGGATGATTTTTCGAAGTTTATGGCATGTACAGCTATCGCAGACGTGGAAGCAAGTACTGTGGCCCGGGCATTCTATGACGAAGTAATCACGCGTTACGGAATTCCGAGAATTTTAATTACAGATAACGGAACTAATTTCATATCGAAATTGTTCTCGGATACTTGTAAATTGTTAGGTATTAAAAAATTGCATATAACGCCATACCATCCCCAAGCAAATGGCTCCTTAGAGAGAAGTCACAGACCTTTAGCGGAATATTTGCGCAGTTTTGCTAAAGAAGACGGGTCGAATTGGGATCAATGATTAACTGCAGCAATGTACGTTCACAACCACACACCCCACATTACGACCAAGCAAACACCGTTTCGCACTTTATTTGGATTCGATACAGAAATGCCGACTAACTTAAAAGGGAAGTGTAGTCTGGTATATAATGCCGAAGATCCGAATAAAGTTTTGAAATTCCAAATACAGAGGGCTCACGAAATAGTGAGAAAAAATCAGGATTCAGCGAAACAGGTAGCTAAAATACAGTACGATAGTAAATTGAATTCAGTAGAATTTAAGGTAGGAAATAGTTTATTAATTAAGAACCAAACGAGGAAAAATAAGTTTTCTCCAATATGGATAGGGCCATATAAAATAGTAGCAATTAAAAGTCCAATTACGACAGTTTTAAATATTAAGGGAAAGGAAAAGCCATTCCATAATAACTTACTTAAGTTATACAATAGCAATTAAGAAGGAAATAGTATTAACTAGACAATTAAGTAGGAGTACATTAGAATCACTTAAAATAAGGAAATAGGGTTAGGAGAAGATTAAGTTAATTTAACCCTAATAGGTACCTTATTAGAATTAGGATAGAATAAATATATATAAAATAGGATTGATAGAATTTATTAAAGAACAGTAGGAAACTAACATTTTTAATTTTAGTACTAATAATTTTAATGTAACTTCAGTCTTACGTTTCAATAATGAATGAAATTCATCAAATTTCATAATGGACAATTTAACCAAAGAAAAACAAATAAAAAGAAAATCAGAAAAGCGTTTCAATAAGCAACAACTTGTTTATTTAAGCGTAAAAATATAAGAGAAGAAAACTCATAAAAATAAATTCGTAGTTGATATATGAGTCATTCCTTTTGTAAATTTTGAAATGAACTTCTTAGTCTGTATTAATTTGAATTGGTAACATGCGGTAAATGAAAAGAAGCTGTTTTCGTTTATATAATCAGTTTATTAAAATTACAATTGCAATTATTAATATAATAAATGCACATGTAAAATATGCCTGAAGAGTAACTTCATGCATATTACATACAAATTCGCACCCATGCATATATGTAGACATAAATTACTATTAGTAGTATAAATACTAATTGAAAAAAAAATGAGAAAAACGCATAAAAAATATATTGTTTTAATTATTAATACTTTCTGTTCTATTACTAAGTAGGTACACTAGTGTAGCGCATAGACAAACATATGTCAAAATAAGAGTAATACAGAAATTTAGTGATTAACCCAAGAACTGCAATAATGCAGAAACAAAGTTGAACAACTGAACATGAGCAAAATGCAGTGTCAGTTTTAAAACAGCTAATAAAAAAAAAAAAAAAAAGAAGAAAGAAAAATAAAAACACCAAGGTGAATAACTTTAAAATAACCAACGGAAAGGGAAAAATAAAACACACAAATAACAAAAACATTATTATACATACATATATGTATGTATACAATATTTAAATGACATTTACAAATAATAATGTAGACATACATTCATTACCAAAATAAGAAAATTAAAGAGAAAAAAAAATTTTTAAATAAAATTTTTAAAAAAAATAGAAAAATAAATGTACATAAAATCTTACATAGAATGTTACATATTACAATACTTGTAGGAATTTTGACTTTAGAAGATAATATTTATATGTAATAGCATAAGAAATAATATTCAGTTAGAATATTCTGAAAAAATATTATATGAATTACAATGATTCAACTGATTACATAAAGATTAGGAATTGTTTAATGAAATTTTATATCAAATTAGGATAGAGATAAAATGTTTAAAATTGAATTAACATAAATGCAATACAAACTACAATTGCATAGAACAACTACACAATAATAATGTCAATTCTTAATCACAAACAAATTATACATACCATAAAAATATTGTAAGAACAAAAAATATAAAAATTGATAGTAATAACGTATATTAAAGAAGAATCCAGCATGCAGAGAAGCTGACCTGAATGCCGATGTTCACCAACGAGAGCAGCAGAAGACACTCATATTCGAGCAGCGCACAACAGGGCGACGAATAGCGCCCAGCCAAATCGAAGGGGGGAGGGTAACTGGGACAGTTGGTCAACTAGCGATTGCATCCATCACAGACGAAAAAAAAAATGTAACCGAAAAAAAAAAAAAAAATGCAACAGCCATAGAAAAGGAAACACGTAGTTACCTTCAAGGACATCTAATAGCAGCAACCATCTGAAACTGGCAAACTGACTGACACATTACCGTCAGCAGCCTTGAAACCACTACAATAACATAACAGGAAGGTAGTCTCGAGAAGAAAGTTCATCAGCAGATACGACTCAGTTGTCGCTGAACAGCAAGGTCGTCGTGAACATCATGAAATAATGATAGCGGACGAGCAACATATCAACCCATGACAGCTCTACTATAAGTCCTGCGAATGGATTGCATGCTGCCGAGATTACGAATCCACGTTCGGTCAAAGTTTCGCCTAGGACGACGTAAGTTATTGCATCATCAAGAAGCAGTCAACGCCAGTTCAATTTACTGCGACCTACTCTTGCCTAAGACAGAGCCCCTCACAACAACAACAGTCACAAAATACATGTGCTGGCGATGTAAGAAATGCAACACAAGTACAAGCAAATCGAGAGCATCAGCAGTCAGCTTATGTACAAATGATGATTTCGAAAAATCTCAACCATCAACAGCTAAAGCGAACAACAATTGATCCCAATTGTGGGAAGCAGATTCTACCAACAAACATATTACAAAAACTACAACTAAGTCAGCTACCCAGCAACAGCATTCCCACATAAACCTCGAGAAGAAGATATTGATACAACGGGGTGTACATCAACAGTAGCAGCAACGTCGACTTCAACGTATACATTCACAGTAACGTCGAGCCCGACGTCAACGTCGACACCATCGTCAACAGCAACGTCAACAACGACGCCAGCGTCAATATGTTCTACACAGCAACGGCAAGATCGGCATTGACGTCAACAACAAAATTTTATTTCATTTTTATTATATTATTTCATTTTTTATATTTATTTTATATGTTAATTATTTTATATAGACTATTATAAATTTGCATATAAAACACCAAACACATATTATTAAATACATGCATTACATTAAGTACTGTACATACTTTACATAACAATTTACAAAAGTACATAATTTAGAAAGAACAGTAAACCTATAACATACATAAGCCACCCAAACCAATCATAAATGTACAGGAAAAATTTAATATCGTTTTGTACGATACTAAATTTTTCTTCCCTAGGGAGGAGGGATGTTGTATGTCGCGATCGCAATTTCCATCCAAGCTTTCCTTAAAGTAAACCTGAAACTCAAGCCTGCAACCGCATCACCTTATTTGGTAGACAGAAGCCTTAGTCAAGCTTTGGAAAGCCAAGCCAGCACAAATAGCGTTTAGCATTGGTATGGATCGTGGAAGCTAGCGCTCAGTAGCGAGCTTCCAAACCATAAAACTCATAGCTCTTTGCAGTGACCATAAAACGCTTGGTTGGAAGAAATAATAAAAAAGATCAAAAACCAAACGCGGAAGAATTAAATTGGGAACAATTTAATTCTGCCGATATTAGTATTGCGAAATATAAAAATTGCGAAATACTAAAATCGCGGAATAAGGGAAATTGCGACACGCGCCAATACCGACCCTTTGGTTCGGTCGACGGGTGCGTCGACCAAGCCAACGTGGAAACAAGCAAAAGATTCCAACGGTAGTCTAAAAATTATATCAGAACGACGAACGACGCGTTTTTCGCGTATAAAGTCACGAGTTAGTGTTAAGAAATAGTGTAAAGTTTTGTAGGATCAAGCCTAAGAAAGGGTGTCGCTAAGGACATATAATTATAATTGTAACAAATAGTGAAAAGACCGAATAGTGTCACGTCAAAAATATATAATATTAATAATATAAAACCAAGTATAAATGCGATTAAGGAATGAATGAAACCTGTAAAGTTACAAGGAGATAATAAAGAAAATACTGCAAACAAACCTCCAAGTGTTTAATTATTAAAAGGACGATAGGCTTACATAATAAAGGACCACCCCAAACCACACAACATTGTTCCTTTGATTGTATGTTTGTGGTCTGTAGTTTGAGTTTCTGTTACGTACGTGGTTTATTTGGAATTGATTCTGATTGCCTGTTTGTTCCAGTTCTAGTGCTAGGCTTACTGCATCAGAAAATGTTTTTGGCTGTGATGCGAATAGTGTTTGTTTGTAATTTTCGTTAATGCCGTTCTTGAAGATTGTTAGTGCGTAAGTGTCGTTTATTTTAGTTATTGTCGTTGGATCGGTACCCAGTTCTTTTATTTGTAGATTGTTCAGTTCAGGTATAGTCGCTAGTATTTTGTCTTTGTAATTGGTTATGTTTCCTCTTTGTACCATATTTGCTAGATCTGTATGTAACTGCGGAATTGATTTGTTTGTTTTGTAACGAAGTTGAAGCGCGGATTTTAGCTCGTCTAATGTTGTAGGGGTTTGTAATGAATTTAATGCTGTTCTTACATTTTGGTTCAATTTAATGTGATAAACGAATTCTATTAAGTCTTGCTTTGCAGTTGTTGACAAGGTTTTGTTTATAATTTCTATAACTTTTACAAATGAATCTAATTCTTTATAATTTCCATTGAAAATTGGGATGGTTTTCATCGCCGTTTCTATATTGAAGGTAGACATGTTGCTTACTTGTGTTTGTGTGGGTTCTTGTGTTTGAGTTTGTGATTCTGTTTCTAATGTTTTAATTTGAGAGTCAGTGGAGTCGGTGTCTGAGTCGATTTGAAATATAAGTATTTCTTTTGCTTCACCATATGCGTTTCTAAATGTAATTATTTTTGTGTTTATACTCGTATCTTTTGAATCTATAATATATTTCTTATAATGTGTTTTAATTGATTTTTCAAATTATCTAGCTGTTTTAGTTTTTCTAATATTGTGACCTTTTTGTACGGTCTATTCGGAGTCTTTTTTATATTTGCTAGTATTTTCTGTGCCTTTTCTATTGTGGCATTTAAATCATCCTTTTATTTTTCTTTTTGATTCAGTGCTTTCTTCATTGTTTCTTCTGTTTTGAATAATATTTGCTTATGCTCTATAGTGATATGTCCTTCTATTTTATTGGCTCTTAATTTGGCCTCGCATATGAAACAATATTTGTACATTTTGTATTGTAGTTTATTTATTTATAGTATCTTTTAAACATTATCTGTAATTCCTAAATGTATACGTTTATTTATGTTTTTAAATATAATCTTAATTTATTAAAAATTAATACGAATAATATAATCGATAATATGCTGATTCCAGAGACCTCTAGTATGTTGAATGCTGGTGTGCCGTTGTTGGTGTTGATGTTGTTGTTTACTATTTCCTCCTGCATGTTGTTGTCGCTGTTGCTATCAAACAGTGCGCTTGGTACTGCTAGCAGTGTTCCCATGTGGTTAATTTTTCTTTTGTTGTGTCTTTCGGTTATACGATCCACTTCTTCCCACAGTTGAGTTGCTCTGTGCCAAGGTATTGGCTGCTTCAATATTTCTTTCAGGGCTGCAAGTTTTTTCCTGTCCCTCACTAGTTGACGACCGCGGCGTTTAGGTATTTTTACCTTTGGGATTGTTGTGGCTATTTCTTCTTTCTTTGCTGCTTGTCTCTTCTTATAGTCTTCAATCGTTAGCCTTTGTGGTCCTTGCTGTTTTGGAGTCTCTTCCATATCTGTCACAAAATTGCTCACAGGAAACGTGCGCAGGATTAAATACCCCAGTGATGCGTTGCAGGATCAGAATGCTTGACGAGGATTTGAACGCTCCAGGAGCTCCTGGCAGGATCGCCATGTAATGTAAAAAGTTAGAGTTATGACAGGATCGCGGAATCGCTTCCCAACAAAAGGGTCGCCCTAAGATTTTGTCCGGCGTGGAGACGCCACTGGACGAGACTTTAGTGCCTGCACTTAAGTTGGCACTTTGGGATTTTCGCCTTGCTGGGTCGCTGGCGGAGAATTAAAAAGAAGCCTTGAATAGTTTCTGGCAAGTTTAACTCTTAACTTTATTTCGGATTGCTCGGGTTTTTATACCCTAAGCGATCCCATTTCTCCTAAAGTGTAACTATACAAACAATATTAATATGTATGGCTAAACTACTCTTACATATACTTAAATTCATACATTAGCATTTCTCTATGCTTCACATTTTTATTATCACTCAAAATTTCTAATTGTTTATAATATCATTGAAGCGATACCCAATCATTGACACGATTTGAAATTGGGCGGTTCAAGGATCATGTTACAATGTGTGACGCTGAGTCGCAGTCGTCACGCTATGAGTGAGTAGGCAAGTCAGCTCATGCAAAGTGCATGCTCTGCATTTATTGAGTATTTCGAGTGCTGTTATGTTCAGGAGCGGAGTGCGGTCAGTGGATACACTACAGGTCAATTTCCCCCCTTTTAGACGGGGGCCATTTTATAAAAATTCGACTTAACATCGAAAACAAAAATATTAAAAAATAATGGTTTGATCTAGATAACTATTGCTTGCTGATTTTCAAAGCCAAATATCCGCTTCTTAATATCCTTTTTAAATTAGGATAAAAATAAAATTCTCTAATCAATTCTAGAGAGAATGGTTCAAACCGGAAGGAAACGGGGGGAAATTGACCCCCTCTCATACGATTTTTTCTTGTCTCGACCCAACCTACACGTCCTTGTCTTCTGTCCCCTCTTATGCGAAACATCCCGTATAAAGTATGGTTAAGAATGTACAGGGGTAGGCGATTGAAGAGTTACCAACTTCACACCTATATATCTGGCACCGAAATATTGAAAACTATGTCAAATTCATACCAATGACAGCTGTTTATAAGCTACCACAAGCATTTGCGTCTAATATGCTGTTTCCATGAAATGGTTTTTCCAGGAATAGTTGGAATAGTTGATGCGATTCCAGCGCTAAACTCAAATGCTTTCGGTTTTTTGACTCAGCTTTTAGTTTGCAGCTCTGTTTCGAATTTCGAAATATCAGACAACCTATCTTTCTCCTTGAAGTTTGAAGTTTTATTGAGCCTATTTTTGTATAACGTTATAATATTATTAATTCAATTAACAAATTTAAAAAAAATTAAAGACTATAACGTATTGTCTAAAAAACATGTAACAAAACAGTATCTCACTTAAGGATAAAAAGATAAATTGCTGTTAACAATAATTTGAGAATAAAAAATCGCTCTTGCTCCCGGAGCTTACATAATTTGAGAGTGCATCTCCTAAACTAATACTAACTTAAATCTATGTACTAACTTAAACTCTATCTATGTACTAACTTAAATCTACTAACTTAAATCTATATAAATTATACTAATACTAACTTAAATCTATGTTACAAAGAGTAAGAAAAGAAAAAGAACAAACCAAAACTTATATAAAAGTAAACAAACCTTTTCAAAATTGTTAATGCTAACCTCTGTGAGCACCAGGAACTGAATATTTATAGAAAGTGTTACATAATGAAACATTTAGATCAAAATTTGCAGGGTCATCATTTACGACGCCAATAGGTGACAAATACGTTGTGTTTGACCAGTTCAGAACTCTTTCTTGATTGAAAATATCAATCATGCAATTGTTCCCATGACTAGCGATTCTATTGAAAAATCTAATTAAGATGTCAGAAACGTAAAGACCCATTGGAATTACCTTAGCCTCCGAATAAACGAAACGGTTTGAGTAATGTTTTGTAGGTGATTCGAAGTACTTCCCAATACAGTGCCTTAAAACCTTGCGTTCCAAAATTTCAAATTCTCTAAATACCGTAGGAGAAACGTTAAACCAAATAGGAAAGCCACATAAGATTACAGGTCTTATGCAGGTTTTGTAAAGTAAAAGTTTGGTTTTCCGTGGTAAATTTCTGTTACATAAAATATTTGAAAAGGTACCTAAAATTCGATAAGCTTTTTTTAATACAATTCTTGCGTGTTTATTAAATTTCAGAAGATTGTAAGAGTTAATTCCGAGGTATTTTATAGTATTTTTAAATGGGATTTCAGAGCCATTTAACGAGTATCGTAAAGTTTTGCTTTCCGGAACAACAAATGATTTATATTTTCCTAAAGCATTTCTGATGAAATGGCTTCACTTTTTGATGAAGTGAATCTTTCTCCTTTTCTAGTGCCAATAAGTTAGAACGAGAAAAGGAGAAACTGCCAAAATAAAAATTCCGTTTATGTCGTAAGTAATATGTTAAATAAGTATAATATCTAATAAATGACAAAAATTTAACTATTTCAGATGCAGAAATCATTAAAGCGAACTTTGTGGATGTTGGCGGCGGATAATATGTTGCTGGACCTCTGGAAGGAAAACATCGACGGCCTGCATGGACCACGCAAAAATGTCCACATATATAGGGAGATTGCGGCGGATATGGCCCAACACGGGTATATGGTTGATCCGGAGATGGCCGGCATGAAAATAAACCAGAAAGAGTGTTAACTTCAGCCTGGCCGAAGTTCATATACCCTACACACTTGTACTTAGAAATTAGGCGTGGCAATGGTCTAAGTTTTTTCCTTTTCAGTCTCAAATAGCCTGTGATGAAAGACATTATTCGTACAAAATTTGATTCTCTATTAGTGGGCGGACCACGCCCATTTTTTGTGATCTGTTTTGGTCAGAGACAGTACTTCTGGACAAAATTTCAACCTGAAATTCGTTCTACAAGCTGGGAAATTGAGCTATAAGCATGGATGAATTTATAGTCACTATTAAAAGTAGGCGTGGTAGTGGTCCGATGTTTCCCACTTTCAATACAAACTATTTTTTTATGATTTTTTTATATGACATTCGTGCAAAATTTGATAAAAAAATCTCTATTCGTTCTCCTGTAATTGAGTTTTATTTAATTAGTGGGCGGACCACGCCCATTTTTGGTAATATGTTTTGGTCAAAGACAGTTGAATTGTGAATAAAATTCCAACCTCAAATTCGTTCTACCAGCTGAGAAATTGAGCTATAAGCATGGATGAATTTATATTCACTATAAAAAGTAGGCGTGGTAATGGTCCGATTTTGCCCATTTTCTATACCGACGAGTATTGAAAATACCCTAATGATAGACAATATTCGTGCCAAGTTTGATGAAGATATCTCGATTCGTTCTCTTAGAATCGTGATTTCCACAGACAGACAGACAGACGAACATGGCTAAATCGACTCAGGAGGTCACGCTGATCAAGAATATATACAGTTAGGGACATAACTATTCGTACAAACCATTTATTTCGAAAATCTCCAAAATTTTTTAAAATATTTTAAAATGTTGAATGCAGTTTAATTTTAAATAAACTTTAATTTCATTCATTTATAAAAAAAAAGTAATAATATTCAACACATTGTTTAAAAAGAACAAAATAAGTTCGTATAACTTGTATATACATACATATAACTTTTTATATTTTTCTGATAATCAGTACTTTGTTTCTCCTCCGTTCGCATCAATCACGGCCTGCAGTCTTCTGGGCATCGATCGGACTAAATGTTTTGTACTATTTGAGGATATTTCCTTCCAGGCTTCCTCCAAAGCAGCTTTACGATCGTCCTTGGCCGGACTCCGGTTTGTACCAACTTTACGCTTCAGAAGTTCCCAACAGTGTTCGATGAGGTTCAGATTAGTCGATGGAGGAGGTGAATTTATTTGTCTTGGTGCATAATAAAGCAACCCCTCCTTGACTAAACGCGCAGTAAGTTTCGGGTCGTTGTCCTGTTGGAATATCCAACGTTGGCCAAGACCCAAACCATCCACGGAAGCCTTCAAATTGCCTTCCAATCATCGTTTATATTAATGCTGATCCATTATACCATTTATAAAGAGGAATCGTCCTACTCCACTGGCTGCCATTGCAACTCATACCATGATACCTCCACCGCCGTGTTTGACTGTTGGTATCAAATTTTGTGCATCTATTTTTCTTTATTTTTTTTGCGCCATTTTTCCGCTGCTATCATTTCCAAAAAGATTTACTTTGGTTTCATCCGTACATAATACCTTTTCCCAAAATTCCTCATCCTTATCTATGTAACGCTTGGTGAATTCTAAACGAAATTGCCGGTTTTTTTTGCTGATGAGAGGTTTCTTTCGAGGTACCCTGCTCACATATCCCGGGGAATATAGAATTCTCCCCATTGGTTTTTGGATGAACAGTTGTTCTTGTTGTATTAGCGAGGTGTTCTGCTAACTCCGCCCGGGGAACTCTGGGATTTTTTTGGACTTCTTTTAAAACCATACGCACATCCCGTCTAGAAACTTTTATTGGTCGACCTGTCCTAGGCGCATTTTCAACGGAAACATTGTTTTTATATTTGTTAACAATATATTGAACCGTGGAATGTTGAAATTCACTAATACATGGGAGCAATTTCCTTTTTATGTTATTCAATTATTATAATATTTTATATACAAACTTATTTCCTTACGCTTGCCCATTGTTAGCTTCCTTATTGCTCGAAACTTTGAAACTAACTAAGTATTTTGTCGAAAAAATAGCTTTACGTCGAATATATAACCATATTTTACATAAAATTGTAAACAAGCAAAATAGCAACGCATAATTAATTGTACGTAGTACTAATATTAGATGTACGAATACTTTTGTCCCAATGGATTTTTCTAATTTTGTACTTTTTTAAGAAATTTGTTGTACAATATTATTTTGTTTATAAATTATTCAAATAAAAGTATATTTAAAATATAAATGCATTTAACATTTTTAAATATTTTACAAAATTGTGAAGATTTTCGAAATAAATGGGTTGTGCGAATAGTTATATCCCTGACTGTATACTTTTCTATACCTGTCACGCCACCTTTAATGCGTTACAAACGGAAGCAGTAAGTGAATATACCCTATTCACTTCGTGTGTAGGGTATAAAAACATGACGACCAAATATCGGTAATTTTTTTTTATTACGATGTGCATATATTCATAAATAATAAAGGCAAATATAAACAAAACAACTGTTTATTTCTTGTTTAACAGCTGTTCGGTTTGACAGCCCGGACCGGATTGTGTATGGAAACACTTGATCAGCTGATCGATTTTCGAACACCTTAACCGGATTAAATATTTTTATGGAAACAGGCTATAAGTTTTATAGATCAAAAGTTATTTGAAATGGAATTGAAACGTAATAGTGTGATTGCGTTATATTTAAGTGGAAAATCACAACCAGATATTGTTCGTGCGCTAGGCATTTCAAAGTGAATAAAGTGTTTGTGTATCGCACCATAAATCGTTATAATAATACAAGCAGCATTGCCAAAGGCTATGGTGGTGGACGAAAAAGATGACATCAAATCAGGTAATCAATGGCCAAAGACCATTGGCCATGCAACTCATTTTTTAATCCTTTGAAGGCCATAGTTAAGGCAGAAGTTTGCCACACCGAGCTAAAGTGAATGGATTCTAAAATGTTTATTAATTCCATACTTTTTTGTAATTTGAATCAATAAAAAATAATTTCACCCAATTCAAGGTACGGACGCAAGAAATGGCTCGGATTTAAACCAAATTGCAGAGAAGCATTTTCGGGAAGCAGAAGTATGAAATGTCAAAAAGTTCACAGTAGAGAACAATATATATATTGAATATATTGAGAATATATATTGAGAGAACAATATATATATTGAATATATTGTTCTCGAATTCTCGAAGTTTATTCGGAGTTTAGTTGTTTTAAAATATATTTGAAATACATTTAAATACTATATTATACAGAATAAAAAAATCAACAGAAAAATACGCACATAATATTACAGCAGCTGAAATAGAAAGAATAGTAATGAATGAAGAATGAAATGTAAACAAACACAAACAACGAAGAAGAACAAGAACGGTTTTGCATCCGTCAAAATTAGAATTAGCACTAAGAGCCCGTGTAATTTTGACAGTTAAAAAATGAATCTGCGTCCCTGATTGTGTTTAAGGCATATCTGTGTGCTATCTCTTGTAATATTATTCTATCATTCAAAATTATTCTAGTACAATTAAGTGAAGCCTAGTCGCCTAATATTTTAGAAATGTTTTCAGTTATTAAAGTTAATTCCACGCCTCAAACTACTCCCACCGCATGTTATCACATTTGCATCTTGAGTAAACTTGCTTTCTATCATTCTTGATCTTTACTCATGGGACACCTCTAGTTTTTAATAACCCAACATTTTTTAATACACTATCACAGCAAAACCAAGCTGTTCTATCTAAAAGTTCGCAACATCGTGTAACATTTCACAATAGAATACGAAATAATTTCAACCCAAATCACTTTTGCCTTGCGTAGCATTGAGTGGCAAGTGGCCCATAATAAAAGAAGGCTACGGCATTTAACTAATATTTATTTTATATTTATTTTTTTAAATTCCTATAATTTGATGCCGAAAATCTATAAGCTTTCCATTTTTTATTGCTGAACATTGTGCAAGGGTTCGCAAATTTTGGTTTTAAGTTGTTTAATATTTTTAGAGTAGTAACCTCATTATTAAACCTACTTGACCAGAAGAAATAAGATTTTCAAAGATTTTGGCCATTTCCAATATAATGATTAGGGATATTTTAATGAGGCACTTCGAAAATATTTAAACCGTTTTTTAGCTTCTTAACCAAAATTATTGAGATTAATGTAAACATATATCAGACATATTATGCATCTTTAGTCATGATTCATAGCTTTAAACATCCATTGTTGAACTTTGTTCCTCATCGTTTTTAGCGTACAATGAGCCATCACCTAACCGAGATTTAACGTTTTCCAATCCCTTCGTTTTAACCATATTCACATAATGTAAATTTTCTTCGTCGTCAAAAATTTTAAATGGTTGATTGGCTCCTACAATCGCTACGGAAATATTCTGAAGAATTAGGAAGATCATTAGAAGTCAACAAATAAAAATAAAGAACAAACCAATAAAGGCGACCCGCCATCCTTTGATAACACTAGATCATCACTTGGTAATGAACCACGAATCGCTTGTATGCCATGGCAAATCAAATCATCTTTGGAACAATTCGCAAATGCGTCCAGATTTCTTTCCAAATAGGTACGCGAACTTTGAGATCGCGAACCGATAGACATTGCCTTACAGTTAAAAAAATTTGCGGAAGGTACTACTTGGTAAATGTGAGGACCCTGGTCGTCATACCCAGCCACCAATAAACCCACACCATAAGGGCGACGGTCGTATCTTTGTGTCGTTATTTGCATTTTATTCCCCAAACTCATTAAAATACGCGTGATGGGATATGCAGAGTCATAAGAAAATTTATAATTAAGGCACTCTGTTCGTAGATACCGACTAAGTACCCGAGCATCCGCTGTTATGCCTGAAATCGCAATTCCAAGATGTTCATCAACACGAATTATTTTACGTTGCGAAGAAGAAAGCTCTGAACTAGCACGGCGAAGTGCTACAAGAACGGCATGGTCTCTATTTTTTAAAGCCACAGTAGCAGAACCAAGTTTCACTGCTTCCATTGCATATTCAACTTGATGCAATCGCCCTTGGGGGCTCCAGACGGTAACATCACTGTCATACTGATTGCGGAACTGGAATAAAAATATAGTTAGTAGTACATATAAACTTGATTCTATATTAAGCTTTTTAATTTTAATAATTGTTATTAAAATTCACATATTTGAACCCAGATTCTAAATTACTCTTAATATAATTTAGAAATAACCAAATACCATTTCCGTCTTTTTCGATGATAGTTGAATCTTAACTTGTACAGATACTGAAGTCAGGGTTATTGTTTTGCTTACTGAATAATAGTGTTTACCCTTTTAAACAGTATAGAAACTGAGGTACCTAAATTAGTGCGTTTTGCGTAGCGTTGATCACTAGGTCTTAAAAACAACGCTGCGCTAAACCGAAATAACAGTGTCGCGTCAACATATGTATGTTCTGATAAAAAGTTTTTAAACATTCAGAGACATATGAGTATTTTTTTAACATTTGCCGCCAACTTCACTTCCTAGCTCATACCAAAAGTGTAAATTCGAAGTACTCCGTCGCTTATTTCAGCCACTTCCATAAAACTGCGTGTTCCAATTTAATTTTAATTTCAACAACGTAACGCACGATGCACTTATTTAGGTACCACAGTAACGAGGAAACAAATTTTCAACCAAAATATTCAGTTCGTGTGTATAGTAGCAATTATATGGGATAACTATATATTTTTCGGAACATTAGGGGACGCTGGCGCAGCTCCTATTTTTGTAGTTGTTCTTTTTCACGGAGACTACAACAACAAAATGATTTTGCCCGCTCTCGTCTGATTTCGGAATTATAGCCCTTTAAAGTTGGCAAATTTCGGACCTATATCTCTGAAACTAGAAGAGTTATCTACATATTGTGGGCATGATTGGAAAGGTATTACAATTATCTTTCATTTATGTAAGACAATATGTTATCGAAAAAGTATTACTTTTGAAGAAAAATGAAATTTAGATTATTTCATCAATTTTTTTTCATTTAGTAAAATGTAACTAAACTTAACTAAAGTGCTTAAAGCTTAAAATGTAACTAACTTTCACTTAGTAAAATGTATTATCAACCTATATACTTATCCCAATATTGTAAGAGTAATTACCTTACCTTTCTGTAGGTATATATATTATCAGGATCGGTGTAAGATTTTAGGAGAAAATGCATTTTAAAGTCACAATCGCTAGAATGTTACTACTGTGACTTCAAAACCGTTATACCACGTTTACACCGACGCTAAATGGCTCACTACGCCCAAAAGCCACAAATGAGAAGCCAAACGATCCCATTTCCCATACAAATTGCCAAATCGCTCATTATAGAAATCATCTCATTTTGGCGAAATGGGATCCAAACGAGATGTAAAATAATATTTCGAATCAGCCTGTCGTCAAGTGTCAAAAATTTCCCAAAACAATTCAATAAGAACAATGGAAATGGAATGGATATCGATAGGAAACTTGTGAAGTGTCGGAAGGGAAGTGTTGTGTTTCCAAACATTAAGGTTTTCTCTTAATCGATGTTGTCCTGGAGAAAATAGGTGTTGTTTGTTTATCTATGTATTGTTTGTTTATGTATATTAAGAAAACAGAATAATTTGTTTATTCGATTTTTATTTTCAGTGTAAATACGATTGTCAGATTTTGGTTAGTGCTTTACATAAATGATCTAAATGCTACTTTGACTTATTAGTTCGTTTAACCCAAAGTTAATTAGTTTCATTTATTTGAAATTGCTGTCTACGATGATTTGGATCAAATAGGATCTAATTTTAGGAGGTTTATCACAGAGATCACGGTTTCCCGAATTTGATATTGACGCTCGCTAGGTAAGCTCAACGTCAAGATCAAGGATACAAAGCTCTGATACTGACGCACGCTAGGTAAGCTCACCGTTAAGATCAAGGATACAAGGTTCTAATATTGACGCTCGGTAGTTAAGCTCAACGTCAATTTCAAGGATCAAGAATACGTGGCTCTGACACTGACGCTCGCTAGGTTAGCTCAGCATCCAGATCAAAGATCAAGGATCTGATACTGACGCTCGCTAGGTAAGTTCAACGTCAAGATCAAGAATCAAGAATACAGACTTATTAAAAGGATGAAATGCATCCACCGCTTAGTTTGCAAGCGACAAAACGGCAATCAAGTGTGGAACGCTAAGGAGCGAGTAAACGAGAGCGTCATTTGGAAAACTAAGCAATTAGTTCAGTAAAAAAAAGTAAAAGTAAAAAAAAGTGGTTTTGGCAATGTCAAATATGCTGAAATTAACCTCGTTAAAAGTGGGGGAGCTAAATCGACTGTTGATAAGTCAAAACTTGTCAGTTTCTGGAAACAAAGCTCACAAAATAGCTAAGCTGATCAGTTATGGATCAGATGAAATCGATGCAGAGGAGCTGACTGTGGACGACGGAACATCAACATTCCAACGACAGATGGACGAGCTGCACGATGTGGTCTTAAATTTGGCCAGAACTGTAGGTGCACTGGCAGCAAACTCACGACAAAGCGATGCTGTAACTACTGCGCCATGAGCAGGTGCAGTTAACGAAAAGAATCGCAACAAGCAGGATGCAGCAACGATGCACACGGCAAATGTACATCATATGCGAGCGAGCAGCGAGGAAATCCGTGACGAGCAAGAGGAAGCCTCAAGGAATTCGTCACTAATTGTTTGGCAAGGCAAAGAACATTACAACGATGCAATGACGATGTAGCTAGCAGTTCATCAGCAAGACAAGTGGGCTGTGTGCCAGACTTGATTGGAGTCCTTCCAGAGTTTGATCCACTAAAAGGATTGATAACCTCGAAAGAGTTTATAGATAAGGTTAAGCAAATGCAACAACTATATGCATGGACGGAAGAAACAGTGTTGTTTGCGGTACAGCACAACCTTCGAGGAGTTGCTAAGGACTGGGCTGATATTCAACCGGTTTTTTAGACATGGACACAATTTGTAAATGCATTAACTACAGACTTTCCGAGCTTTGTCAATTTGGCTGAGGTGCATGGTGAGATGGCAAAACGTAAACGCAAGGTAAATGAGTCTCTGCAGGACTATTATTATGCTATGCTGAATATTGGTCGACGAGGTGACTTGGATGAACTTTCAATTAGTTCATACATTATTAATGGCATTAACGATATTAATCTTTCTCGAACACTTTTGTCAATGAACGTACGTACTTGCAACGACTTGCTACGATCATTGGAGAATTGAACAACCTTACGAAGTGCAACTGAGGCAAGATCAATGTCAGACGATCAACAACGATGAGTGGCACTGAACGGAGGGGTATTAAATGCTTGAATTGCAGCAAGTTTGGTCACGTGGCAGTAAAATGTCCCAAGCCCCAACGCAAATCACGTTGGTCTAAATGTTCAAGATAGGTCATGAAGCGGAAAATTGCCGGAAGTTTGCTAGGTCTAGTTTAACCAAGGTTGAACAAGGGCCTTCATCTGAGGTATTGACGCCACCAGTAACAAAATTAATAAAAGTAGAGCAGCAGTTGTTGTCTGCATTTGCAGATACTGGCAGTGATCTCTCCCTTATTCAAGATTCTGCAGCACCTGGGTAGGAACGCCATGCAACATCGAAGCGTTTGATTGGGTTTGGAGGAGGTGAACTGGTGGCAACAGAGAAAATACAAGCAACCATCGAAATGGACGGACATACTATCGATGCAACGCTATATATAGTGCCTGATGGCACAATTTTGCATCAAATGCTTCTTGGTCGAGATGTACTTTGCAGGAGCGAGTTTCAAATGGTGGTGGAGTCAGGGGTGCTACAGTTGCATTCAATGAATGACAAAGGTTTTAACGTGGGTGATGAGATCTCTAGAAACGAGCAACGACAAGTGCTACAGCTTATAACTGAATTTAAGACGAGTTTTGCAAAAGAACTGCACGAACTGGGCAGATGCAACACTGAGAAAATGAAAATTGAAATCAATAGTGACAAGCCGATAATCGGGAAACGATATCAAGTTCCTTTTTCACAGTGTGCCAAGTTATCGGAAATTTTGCAAAACTTACAGCAGAATAATATTATACGGCCGAGTAGATCACCTCACGCAGCATGGGTACTCTTAGGAAAGAAGACAAACGGGGAAAGCCGTATGTGCGTTGATTACCGCGCTTTGAACTCTGTTACAGTTAAGAAACAGTATTTAATGCCAATGGAAGAGCGATTGTCTTGTCTTGTTGGAAATACCTATTTCACTTCGCTAGATATGACTTCAGGGTATTATCAAATTCCGTTAGAGGAAGAATCTAAGAAGTTTACTGCGTTTTTGACACATGAAGGATTGTTTGAGCATAATGTGATGCCATTTGGTCTTGTCAACGCGCCATTCATGATAATGAATGTAATAAAAGTGCTCAAGCATAAACGGCAAATTATAAACTATGTTGATGAGGTGATAATAGCAACGAAGACCATTGAAGAAGGCATTGTGATATTGCGTGAATTCTTGGAAGCTGTTGATCGAACGGGTTTGACGCTGCCACCAAGTAAATGTAGTTTTCTAGCGAAAACTGTTTGTTTTCTGGGTTACATCGTCGACGCTGGCGGTATACGACCAGGGCCTGACGCTCTTTGATGCTAATGCGCAACATGAAGTGCACACCGATGCCAGTGCACTAGGACTCTCAGGGGTATTATTTCAAATGGAGAACGAACTTCTAAAGCCTGTTTTCTATTATAGTCGGAAATGTAGCGATGCTGAGCAGAAGTACGCGAGTCATGAGCTGGAAGTGCTGGCTATAGTGGAGGCTTTACAAAGGTTCCGTGTATATCTGCTGGGTAAAGCTTTTCGAGTGATTACTGACTAGTGTTGGGAATTATAGTTCACTACAGAGAGCGATCTTTCTAGTTCAATCAGCTGTCGTGAACTAGTTCGTTCATATAGTTCACTCGGTCATTTAGTTCAGTAGTTCGTTCGCTGATTTAGTTCAGTACTTTACGCGGTCATTTAGTTCGTTAATTCATATAAGAGATAACGAGATGAAATAATCGGTTTGATATATAATTGGCAATATCTAATACTGAATACATGATTAAATTATATATTGTTAGATTTTTAGTAACATTTTTTTCCATTATTAATTTTTTTTTATAATAAAATATATAATTAACCTACCTATATACATATTTATCACAATATTAAGAAAGTAGAGTGTCTTACCATTATATGGAGGTGTATTCTATAGTAATCGGCGGAGGAAAATGCATTGTAAAGCTTACAGTCACGCTCACCAAATGCTTGTTACATAAATTCTACTACTCATTACGGAAAGCGAGAAATTACGAAAAATTGTTTTGAAAAATTGCGCTTGTTTTATATCAATGAAAGAAAATTCGAGTATCTTTCCAAAACCAATGACATGTAGCTATCTGCTACAGTTCATGAGATATAGGTCTGAAATTCCAAACTTTAAAGACACATAACTCGGAAAAAAGACTGTTTCCACACATATTGTTGTTGTGGTTCCAACAATATACAAACAACAACGACAACAAAAAGAACTAAAAAATCGGAGTTATGTCATTGTGCCTGAATTGTGCCAAGATTTCAAAAAAATATTTGCTTTGGAAACATCCTCTGAAATTGATCTAACGAACTGAAACATACAGAAAAACTAACGAGCAGCTGAACTGAAACGAACTAACGAACTGCTGAACTAAAAGAACGAAAGAACTACTGAACTAGAAGACCGACTGAACTAAAAGACCGAGTGAACTAAAAGAGCGACTGAACTAAAAGACCGAGTGAACTAGAAGACCGACTGAACTAAGTGCCATGTTACATTGCAATTTTTTGATTGTTTCAGTTTGTTCTTTGTTTTTGTTTTCTGTACACAACTGTCAACGCCGAGTTTATCCGTGAGAGAAAGAGAGCCGATGAACTACGGAACCCGCAATCAAAAAATTTGCCGGCGACGGTTCCAAATTTCAATCAAAACGGTGTTCTTGTGTGGCGTAATAAAAAAGTAAACACATTTTGGAGTAAAAAAAATCCACTTTTACCAGAAAAAGTAATTTTGGGTGAAAATAATTGCGCAAAGCAACTCTTTATTTCTGCAACCAATTCCATCCAAGTAAAAATTTACTTCGTTGGCTGCGATTGCTTATTATTTTTCGTGCTTTGAACAAAATGTTTAGCGTTTGTTAATAATTTATGTAGAATTTCCTCTAATTCTTTAATTGTTTGGATTGTTTATCACTTTTGATATTTGTACTGCCTGCAAAAATCGCAAATAGGTATGAAATACTACGCATAGTTCCAATACTATTTTTGACAGATTACTGGCAAACTGATTGCAATGTAACATACCAGCAAATAAAAAATTGTTGAGAGAGTAAAATATTCCAATTTGCAGCAATCAAAAAATTGCAATGTAACATGGCACTAAAAGACCGAGTGAACTAAAAGAGCGACTGAACTAAAAGACCGAGTGAACTAAAAGAGCGATTGAACTAAAAGAACTAAGAACTCTGAACTAGATCTCATAGTTCACGCAAGTGATTCGTTCAATTGAACTAGTTCGTTCACGAACTACCCAACTCTATTACTGACTGCAATGCGGTAGCTACAACGAAAGCAGTCACACCTCTACCGCCACAAATAGCACGATGGTGGCTTAAACTGCAAGAGTTCGACTACGAATGCATACATCGTGCAGGGTCTAAGATGTCACACGTCGATGGTAGGAGCCGCGTCCTAGTTTTATCGCCGCAGGAAACTCCGACAGTTGCTGAAAATATTTTAAGAGTACAAAGTCGCAACAAAGATTGGATAATGATAATGCAGATGAAAGATGTAAACTTGCAAGAAATCGTTAATGGCGCTAAAGGCAGAAGAGGTTCCAAATGCTAAGCAGTTTAAACAAGACTATGTTTTGACCGCAGGACGTTTATGCCGTAAAATTGATGGCCAACGAAGGCTGGTCGTTCCAAAAGCGATTAGGTGGCGAATTACTAAAGCGTTCCACGATGACTCCGGACACTTCGTTGTGGAGAAAACAATTATGCGGATTTCGAAAGATTTTTGGTTCCCGAGCATGCGTAGGTATGTCAAATCATACATAGAAGCCTGTCTAGAGTGCTGTTTGAATAAGGTCAAAGGAGGGAAGCACGAGGGGGAAATGCACGTTATTGATGTGCAACCAATTCCATTTCGAAGTCTGCACATGGACCATTTAGGACCTTTCTCAAGGAGCAAGCGAGGCAACAGTTACATTTTGGTGATAGTGTGTGCTTTCAGTAAGTACACTGTAGTGAAAGCTCTTCGAAATACTAAGACGGTGCCAGTTATTAACGTTTTATTGGAAATGATTTCCATCTATGGCCAACCACTTAGAATAACTACAGACCGAGGAACTGCATTCACTTCAAAAGAATTCGAAGCCTTCATGCATGAGCACGGGATACAGCATATCAAAACGGCAGTTCGATGCCCGAGGGCTAATGGTCAAAAGCAGAACGTATAAAAAAACAATACTCGGATCTCTCAGGTGTACAGTTAGTAACGAAAAGGAATCGGACGTAGCCCTTCCAACTCTGCAGTGGAGTATAAATTCGCAAATTAATGCAACGACGAAATTCAGCCCAAATCAGGTGATTTTCAATTACAACCCACGAGACGTCTCATCAAACAGAATGATACAAGCAATACAAGATGACACTGATGAATTTATCAACACTGAATACCGGAAACAGGCAGCGTACGAGAATATGAAGAATGAGAAGCACAAATGGAAGCAGAGGTTTGATGCAAAACACCAAAGACCGCAACAATATGCTGAAGGCGATTTAATTGTTGTTGACTATATGCCAACTGCAACCGGAACTTCGCATAAGTTGGATCCCACTACAAAGGTCCTTTTGTGGTGACCAAGATTCTTAGCAACGACAGATATGTTGTTGAGGATCCACCGGACGTCCCACAAACACGGAAGCGTTACGTAGGAGTTATGTCATCTGATTACATGAAGTCATGGTGTACTTTAGGTCCAGAGGCAATCGATGTCGGTGACGACGAATCGTCTCAGAGTGACGATGGGCAGTAGCTTGGATTGAGATGTCAGTTTTTGTTTGGCAGTGATTGGGAATTAAGCTTTGAATAAATTCTTCTTTTGATTTTTAATCTTTCAATAAATTATTGAATTATTTTAAACCTTTTACACTACTCAAAGTAGAAAACGTAGTATTTATTCAAAATAATGGTTTTTCGACAAAATTCTGTTTGGCTTAAATAGGTTTTACGACACAATGTCCTACGTTGTTGTTGGTTTTGTTATTTTTGGCCCTGGCCCCAACAACAAGCCTAAAAAGGGCTGGAAAACTTCGTTTCAGGTTTTATAGCCATTTAAAATTTGAGATTAAGCAGCCTTTATCTACTAAACTACATATATCGGTTTCGCTTACGTATCGTTAGAAAAGTATTAAGAATACCCTCCATTTTCGTTATACGTATAAGATTTTGTTCAAAACCTTATAATTTTCGAGAAATCGCAATTTATATTTTTATTACTTTTTTCCCAACTTATTAATTTTTTCTAAGCAAAATACCTAATTGAGATATATAACTAATCCAATAATGAGAAAGCATAGATCCTTGGCTTTATTGGCAAATTTATTTATTTAATTAAAAATTTTTATGGAAAATCGGGCTAGTCTTTAGGCGTTTTCTCTTAGATTCCTGTACCGATCATGGTCAAATAAATTTTTAAAGAAGGCCTCAGATCGCCCCCCACCCCCAATTCCTAACCTCATCACAACTTAGAATAACCACTTGTCGGTCTGTTAATACAGAGGACAGCACATCTTTTGATTCCCATTGACCTTGGCCTGTAGTTAAATACAAGGGCCAGTCATTGCATTGTTAAAAATCCGACCTGTTGACAAGCGCTAGTCCGTTGTTAAATACAGGGGCCAGTATAAAATACTTACATACGTTTAATACATGAACACAAAATCCATATGAACTCTTTCTTAAAACTCGGCAGATAAATCAACAGATCACGCAGTATGAGGAAGCCGATCAAGTACGCAGAACAAGGTCAAGAAAAAGGAACCAGCACACCAGATAACACGTATTTGTCTGGGATACTCCCGCCCCGCTCCAAGGTAAACTGACCACAAAGCCCAAGCGCATTAAGAGTCGCCAGAGACGCCCCAAAATTTGCCGTCAACTTTCAACCCCTAGAAAAAATGGTCCCATCATTCATCGATAACGACATTAAAAACCGTCCACAAGCACGCCAACGGCCGCCGACGACGACAGTTTTCCGCCAACGACACAACGAACACCATCAAGGACTTGTGAATCCGTCGACAAGCGGACCAACGATCGCCAGCATAAGTTCTCCGCCAACCGTCTACGACGGAGCACCAAAGAATATTCAACAGCCGAATGATGCTATCAATAATTAGTTTGAATGGCTGGAGTTAAGCTCTGGTCAAAAAATTCTGGTTGGAAGAAAAATTATTTTTGTAACGAATCCTGGAATCGACAAGCTTACCCCGGCCTAAGAAAGTTCGTTACAGTGTAGTAAACGGGTTGCTGGTGAAAGAAATATCAATTTTCGAAAAAAGCAAGCGTGGGTCGAGCACAACCGTATTTTAATAGCCTGTTTCGATCGATCAGCTGATCAAGTGTTTCCATACATAATCCGGTCCGGGCTGTCAAACCGAAAAGAAGAAATAAACAGCTGTTGTTTTGTGTTTGTATATTTACGCAGCTATTTTTAAAATTGTGCATCGCTTTAATTTATTATACAATGAATAAACCATATATACATATACCTCCGGACCAACCATATACCCGTGTTGGGCCATATCCGCCGCTATCTCCCTATATATGTGGACATTTTTGCGGAGTCCTCGCAGGCCGTCGATGTTTTCCTGCCAGAGGTCCAGCAACATATTTTCCGCCCCCATCGACCACAAAGTTCGCTTTGATGATTTCTGCATCTGAAATAGTTAAATTTTTGTCATTTATTAGATATTATACTTATTTTAATAAACATATTACTTACGACATAAAACACTAACATTTGTTTTGACATTTGGCAGAATAGTTTGGTGGCACTTTCTCTTTATCTCTTTCTAACTTATTGGCACTAGAACAGGAGAAAGATAGGTTGTCTGTAATTCCGAAATTCGAAAGAGAGCTGCAGACTAAAAACTCAGTCAAAAAACCGAAAGCATTTGAGCTTAGCGCTGGAATGGCAACAACAATTTCAACGGAGTTAAAACAGTTTACGAGTGGTTTTGGGGCTTAAACCTGTTTATTCCAAAAACCTGGAAAAACCATTTTATGGAAACACCATATAAGAATGCGCTCCGATCATAAAAATGAGACTAAAATGCAAGGCAAGTAGAACTTTTTTGCAGTTGTTTTGTGTGTAACAGAGAATGGCAATGAATGCTAATCCTTAATATTCATAAAACTATTAAAGTTAAGTGAACTGGAAAAGTGGAATGGATTGTTAAATTTTGCAGTTATTTGCTCATTATGCTCCAAAATATGGAACAGATTAGGCGCTTGTCGACCTAATGTTGTTGTTGCTATTGTTGTTTTTGTTGTTTTTGGCGCTGAAGTATTGTAAGAACGGTTTTTAATTCTACTTTTCTTTAACTTTTTTGGATTGTTCGTACTATGCAACTGTTGTAACTACTAACGAATTATAATATTTTTATTTTATTTTTTCTTATTTTATTTCATTTTATTTACATAATTCAGACACGCACACTAAGACTTAATCTTTTATAGTGCCTCTACGAAATATGACATATGTAGATTTATCAATTATACTAAATTAAGTACATTAAATCAAAAGTAAAAGATAGTAACACATCGAAGAAATAGTCAAGAAGGAACCAAGAATAAAGAAGGAGACAAAAAACATATTACAATTAGAAGAGAATAAGAAAAATAAGCTAAGAAAATTATTAAGGTGAGCACTCAATTAAACACCTGAGAAATGTGCAACAACAGCATGTCTGAAACGGCCACTCCTCACAATCCTTCTCAAGGACAGCGGTAATGAGTTCCAAAGTCTGATGGTGCTAATGAAGAAAAAACGACTGCTGTTGAGGTATTTGTATCTCGGAACTATGAAATTTATAGCTCTTGCAGATCGGAATTGCATAAGTTTATGATACAGGTACGGAGGGTTTTGGGTGTAAATAAGTCTGTGTAGAAACTTAATGTTCAAAATATTTAAGTATTCTGCCAATCCATAACCTAGGATACCTTTACTTATTGCAGAAATAGGGTCAGTCCGACTGACTAAATAAACATACCTTATTTAGCACAGTTAAAGGCCACAATAAGCTTACGCCGGGAGTGAGAGTCAAGATGACAATAAACAACAAAAAAGAATGTTATGAATGGCATAACCAATTGTTTGACCAGTGTGCGTCTGGTCTCTAGAGGAGTATAGATCGCAGAGGTACGCAGGCACCTCAGCATGCCATAAATATTACCAACTGAACTATTCACATGGTCAATATAAGTTAATTTGGAATTCAGTATAAATCCAAGGTTTTTATTTATTTATTTATTTATTTAAATATCACCTATCGGGTTGATACCCTTACAGATTGTGAGAGCCTTAAAACTAATACAAGATTAATAAACATTTGTTAAAACTATATATATATACAACTTATAGATAAGACTCGTATATAATTGTGTATGAATTATATACTAAGCGACTAAGCTGTTTGCAAGCAACATGTCTACAAGGAGCTTCTTGAAAAGATCTCTACTTAGGGTAAAGCCAAGCTGGTTGGCCACCAAGTTGCTATGAGATAAGCATCTAGAAACGGGCTCGTTCAGACCGTAGTTGGTTCTATGTTTCAATTAAAAGGAACGAGTTCAAGTAATTCGGGAGAATTTACTCTGCCATCGATTATATCTTTAACAAATAGAATATTAGATAAAAGACGTCTATGTGCCAAACTTAAGATTCCTAGTAAGCGACAACGGATGGGATATGGAGGCATGTTTTCCCATGTATATAGGCGCCGTAGGGCAAATCGCGAAAAGCGCTTCTGAACCTTCTCGACACGGTTGACTGAGTTCTCGTATGGCGGATCCCAAACAATGCTGGCGTATTCTAGGTAGGGTCTAACGAGGCTTAAATAAACCGTCCTAGAGGTGAAAGGGTCTTTAAAGTCCGTGACATTTCTTTTTACAAAGCCTAACTGAGAGTTCGCCTTTGCTATAATGTAGTTATAGTGGATGTCGAACTTGAGCTTGGAGTAAAAAAAGATGCCAAGGTCCCTAACCTCACTAACTCTTAGGAAACTTTTGCCACTATCGCTAGTATAACTGAATTCAATTGGACGTTTTTTCCGAGAAAAAGTAAGAATTTTACATTTAGAAAAGTTTAAAGATAGCTTTCTTGTGATCTTACCTCCGTTTCGTGGAATCAAACTTGGTTTTTTTCGACTGTAGATGATAAGCTTGACTTCCTTATGAGAAACATTAATAATCTATTTCTTAAGCATGTGCCTGTCAGAACTGTTACTATCAGAAACATATCCTGTCCTTGGTTCTCATTTCGTGTACAGGAAGCCATTAATAAGCGGAACAAGCTACACAGCATGTGGAAAAAAGACCCTAGCCCATATAGGTGGGAAAACTATAGGCGAGCTAGAAATGCGGCTAACTTAACAACTAGGCAATCTAAAGCTAAATACTTTAGTAAAAAATTCAAGAGTTCCTTGCCTTCCAAGATTCTTTGGAGAAACCTAAAAAAGTTTGGCATTTGTGCGAAAGAATCATCTACATGTGCGCTTGATCCTAATGAACTTAATAACTACTTTAGCACTAATATTATCTCAAACAATAGCACTCACTCGATTTCTGCCTCCGAACGTTATACGCTAAATACATTTGATTTTGCTGCAGTCAGTGAAGCTGATGTTGCAATTTCCTTAATGAAAATAAAATCAAATGCTGTCGGTGAAGACGGTATTTACATTAAATTTCTAAAGATTATTGCTTCTTCCATAGTGAGTCCGCTAGCTCATATCTTTAACCACTGCTTTACTTCCTCTACCTTTCCGTCAGTATGGAAGGTAGCCATAGTTGTCCCTATTGCCAAAAAACCAACTGCTAATGAGCCAAATGATTTTAGACCGATTAGCATCCTGTCCTCCTTATCAAAGGTTCTTGAGTCTCTCATGGCCAATCAAATCAATAAATATGTACAAGATAATAACCTATTGTCACCTGCTCAGTCTGGTTTCCGCCCTAGCCACAGCTGCTCTACTGCCACACTCAAAATATTAGATGACATGCGACCAGCTTACGATGGTGGTTTATTGACGTTATTATGTTTGCTCGACTTTTCCAAAGCCTTCGACACTGTAAGTCACTCTCTACTGTGTCTAAAATTAAAGCATCTGTTTGGCTTTAGTAACAATGCTGTGCGTCTTATGAAGAATTACTTAACTGGGCGCCTACAAAGAGTTAGGTGTGGGTGTGCCTTCTCGGCGTATGCGTCAGTGCATAGTGGTGTCCCACAAGGCTCAGTTCTTGGACCACTATTATTCTCTCTCTTCCTCAATGACGTTTTCTCCGTCTGTAAACATTCTGCACTTCACGCTTATGCTGATGATGTACAGCTATATCTATCAAGTTGCACTAATCTCATGGAAGACCTTGTCTGCAAATTAAATGAGGACCTCTCAAGAATTAGTAACTGGGCCAGTTGCAACGGTCTTCAACTTAACGCCTCTAAGTCATATGTGTTGCCGGTCTCCAGATACAGGACAATACATGATGATATACCTGACCTTGTAATAGGTGATAAAAGTCTGAAAGTTATTGGCTGTGCTGTTAGTTTAGGTTTCACAATTAATTCTTCCCTTACATGTACTGATCATGTTAATAGCTTAGTTGGGAAAATATATTATATTCTTCGAAACCTAAGATTCTCAGCTCAGTTTATACCCGTCGAGACCAAACGTAAGCTAATTCTTCAATTAGTACTGCCATTAATCACCTATTCAGAGGTGGTATATAGCAAACTAGACTCGCGGTCGCAATTGAAACTGGAAATTGCATTTAATTGTGCCACAAGGTATGTGTACGGATTGCGTAAATATGACCACATATCTCAGTTTCGTAAAAGCATACTCGGCTGTGATATAATAAGTTATCTCAACGCAAGAAATTGTATCTTTCTGCATAAGCTTTTGGTTACAAAAAAACCTATGTATCTTTATGAAAAATTGAGGTTTGGTCAATTGAGCAGAAACAACCTGCTAATAATCCCTCGGTTTAGCACATTAATCTCATCAAGACTCTTCTTTGTGAATGCCATAAGATTGTGGAACTCCTTGCCACAAACGTTGAAAACTATCTCCCATGGGACGCGTTTTAGGGATGCTGTTCTGAAGTACTACATGTCTAGATAACTGCTGCTGCTCAGCTTACCTCCACACTGCACCTTTCTTCTTCTTAATTCTAACTCTTCACTCTACTTTCGTCTTCCTATTAATTTTCTTCTTCCTTGATATTTTTGTCCTTTTGGTAATAACTAGATTCTTAAGAACATATGTATGTAAGAATTCTTAAGAATATATATTTGATCTCAATCTGTTAACATAAGCAATTCGATGTACGTTAAAAGAGCCATGCTCTTATTGTGCATATATATATACAAAATAAATAAATAAATAAATAAATAAATAGTACGTTGGATTTACACCAATTCATAAGAGAGTTAATATCCTCTTGAAGTTGCAGACAATCGCTGATTGATTTTATCTTAAGAAAGATTTTTAAGTCGTCCGCATATAGGAGACTATGGCAGAAACTGAAATTCTGAGAGATATCGTTAATGAATAAAGTAAATAATAGTGGGCCTAAGTGGCTCCCTTGAGGGACACCAGCTGTGACCGCTATAGCGGAGTAACTGTTTTCTAGTGAGACGATTAAAAATCTTCCTGTTAGATAGGAATGCAGCCATTTTATGAGTTGCGAACTAAATCCTAGGTTAGATGTTTTCTTAATAAGTAAGTTGTGGGAAACGCTGTCGAAGGCTTTAGAGAAGTCAGTGTACAGTACATCAACTTGTGAACCAGCTTCAATGGTGTTTGCGCAGTAATTTGAGAAGATGCTAAGATTACTAGCTGTCGATCTGCCAGCAAAAAAGCCATGTTGTTGAGGTAAAACATAATTTTGAACCTGTACAAATAACATACCATGTACGATTTTCTCAAACACTTTTGGTATTACTGACAATTTTACTATAGGTCTATAGTTTACTACTAGGTGTTTTTGCCCGGTTTTAAATATTGGCGTAACGTAATCAGTTTTCCAGTCATTCAAGAAGATTCCAGTAGAAAGGGATGCGTTGAAAATACTGGTAAGTATCACGTGCAAAGAAGACGCACAATTTTTTAGAAATATTGGGGGAAGCAAATCAAAACCTGCACCTTTACTGCAATCAAGTTTGAGTAAAGTTTGAAGGACGTCATCGTTCGATATTTGTGATATGCCGATATCAGTTAGAACTGGCATATTAGAGAAAGGTCCAGTCTGAGTTACTGGGTTCTTGTACACCGACCCAAAAAAGTCAGCAAACAAATCACTGATATCTGATGTATTATCAGCTATTCGAGTATTAAACTCCATATGTTCAGGCAAGCCAGAATGTTTTCTTTTTTTGTTTGTTGTATCTGGTTCCTCCAGTAGGACACCAGAACAAACTTAATATCGTAGATCCTTCCTATGTATTTGAAAGGATCACTGACAGTGGTTCTAATAATCGGGGTTGTTGTCGTTGATCCTTCGACGCGAAGGACCACGGACGATTTTGCCACGGGCAAGGACCTGCCGTCTTAGTGGACTTACCGTTGGGATCCGGCAACCTGCCGTAGTGGATCCTTTCGCCTAACTACCACGGGCCCCAAGGTGCCGCCTTTGTGGTCCTTTAACCTGTCGGGCAATACTGCCGTCTTTCGACAGGTGCTGAAATAAAAAGATCCTGGGTTAATTTCTCTTACGTTTATTATTATTCACGGGGGTGTCCTCCTCTTTTGCTTTACAATCTTTCCTTTGAAAGTTTCGTCAGTTCACAATAACTGCTTAATTTTTACTCCACTCAATCTGTAAGTTATTAGCTACTATCTGATCTCAACTGCCTTCTTACAATTCGAAAGATGGGTTTATATCTCTTCTGAGATTCGTTGTTGGCCAGAATCATTTCCGCGTCGTTTTTGCAATTTGACGCTCATTGCATATTTTGGAATGCGATCAAGTTCGCGCGCTGTTCCACTTATCGGAATGCGATCAAGTTCGGCTTTTATCTGGGCCACAGTGGTGTGTGTTTCACTTGTACTTTCGAGCTTCACAATTAAAGTGCAGCCTAGAAGTATGTGTTACCACAAGTTAAGCATGATTAACTACTGGGCCGAAAGGTATGTGGTGATAACAACGTTAAGCGTTGTTATTACCAAAGCAATGATTCTGACCTACAACATCCCTCCACCCTCGGGGAAGAAAAATTTAGTATCGCAAAACGATATTAAATTTTTCTTGTACATTTATATGGGTGGCGTATGCTTATTATGGCTTTACATAGTGTATACTTATGTATGGTTGTGGTTTTGTGAATATCTTATGTGACATATTAATAATGATTAATTATTAGTAATAATTACAATAATTATAATACAACTACTTATAACAATAATTACAATAAAAACAATTACAATAATAACATAATAATACAACTGGTAGCTGCACTTCTTCGGCGTCGTCTGTGTGTAGGCTGATGATGATTTGATGTTGGTGTTGATCTTGGAGTTGGTATAGCTGTTGATGTAACTGTTGATGTTACTGTTGATTTTACTGTTGATGTTGCCGTTGATTTTACTGTTGATGTTGCCGTTGACGTACACCCCGCTGTATTAAAGTCTTCTTTCTCGATTTGTTGTGGGGATGCTGCTGCTGGGTAGCTGACGTGGTTGCTGCCGTGTTGTAGGGACTATACTCGGAACGGCCGCTGTTAACTTCCGACCTTAGTTCCCGTTGTTCTGCTGATACTCTTCGGTTGTTCGTTGGTTATAGTGTCGGTTGTCCCACAATTGGGATCAATTGAAGTTTGCTCGAACTGTAGCGGATGGTTGAGATTTCGCCGGGTTCGTTGTTTTAAACAAACATCATCAATCTTCAACTTCATCATCAATCTTAAATTTTTCTTCTTGCGGTGGTGCGTTTTGAATCGCTGCCGCTAATGTAAGGTAATTGAGGTAATGCTGTATAGCGTGCCTACCCCGTAAGTTCTAAATGTCGCCGTAAGTCTAACTGTCGAACCCATGACTGTATTAGTGGTTCGTCTACTTGCTGCTATTACGTCGTGATTTTGGTGTCGCATACGCGTGACGTAACTTCCAAGGCTGCTGACTATAAGTCATCTCGTCAGTTTCTGACTGTTGCTGCTTTTAGATTTCTTTGAAGGTAACTTCGTGTTTTGCTTTTTTACTTCTGCTGCATTGATCTGTTTGGTTGTTGCAACAATTTTATCCTGGTTTGTGATGGTTGGTGTCGCTACGCTGACCAGCTGTTCCAGCTACCCTTCCCCCTTCGAGTTGGCTGGGCGCTCTTCGTCGCCCTGTTGTTAACATGTTGTGGTGTTTGGTTGCACTTTTGCTTTTGTGATGGGTGTACATCGGCACTCCGGACAGATTCTCTGCATGCTGGATTCTTCTTGTATATACGTTATTATGTTTAACTATTTAATTTTATATACATATATTTCTTTTTCCAATCTAGTTTTATGCTATTTACAATTTGTCTACAATTAGTAAGATTTAAATCATTTTTTGAGACGTATATTATTTTAATTTTAATTAGAAATATTTTATTTTTATCAAATTTTATTACATAATTTCTATTAATATATTCAATTCAATACAAATTTTAATTCTTAATGCAAATATCGACGATATTTTATTTGAATGTAATTTATTAGGCTATTGACTATGATTATTATTTTTGAAAAGTAAAAAAACTTTTTTCCTCTTTACAAGTATTTTAGTGTATTCCCTTTCTACTTTAATATGTAGGTTTTTATATCTATTTCTTTTTCTATTTTTATTATAATTATATTCTTTCTTTCCTTTTAATTTTCTTATTTCATTTCATTACTAGTTTTATTCTTAGTTTTTATTACTAGTTTCTTAGTTCTATGCATAAGAATGACATGTAGTGTAGTAACACGTGTTTTAACATGTAACCTGTGTTCAAAAAAAATATTTTTTTCCCTCTCTTATTTCTTTAATATATTTTTGTTTTTGTTTCGGATATTTCGAAGTTATTCCTTATTGTTTTTTGTTGTTGTAACTGACGCTGCATGGTGCTCGCGTTGTGTTGTTCTACTTCTACACCTGCTTTGTTGCATTGCTTACGTTAATCACTCATTTTGCATTTAGTTAATTTAATTGACTTATTTACAGTATATATATTATGTTTCCCATTATATTAATTTTGTAATGTGTAATGTCTTCTATTGCATGTCTCTTATCTTGTCTCTAAATTTCATGATCTTATGTACATCTCTTATTGTCTAACGATATAGGTGCGTATATGTATATAGTGTAGGTGTGTATGTAATATGCATGAACTACTTCTTCAGGCATATGTTTACATGTGCATTTATTAATATAATAATTGCAAATGCAAAATTATATTGGCTGTGTTTTTAAAACGACACAGCTACTTTTTATATACCGTGTATTACCAATTAAAATTAATACAACTAAACATTTCACTTCAAAAATTAAAAAAAATGACTCAAATATTAACGATGAATTTACTTTATTATGAGTTTTCTTTTCTTATATTTTTACGCTTAAGTAAACAAGTTTTTGCTTATTGAAACGCTATTCTGATCTTCTTTTTATTTCTTTGTTGAATTTTTCATTATGAAATTTGATGAATTTCATTTGTTATTCAAACGTAAGACGTTAAATTTAACGTCTTTAAAATTTAAAATTCTTAGTAATAAACTTAAAAAATTTTAATTTCCTACTATCCTATAATATATGCTATCAACCCTATTCTATATTAATTTATTATATCCTAATCCTAATAAGGTGACTATTCTGATTAACTTAATGTTCTTCTAACCCTATTTCCTTAGTTAAGTGATTCTGACGGGTTCCTATGTAATTGTCTAGTTAATCCTATTTTCCTGTTAATTGCTATTATATAACTTGAGTAAGTTACTGTGGAATGGCTTTTCCCTTCCCTTTATATTTAAAACTGTAGTAATTTGACTTTTAATTCCTACTACTTTATATGGCCCTATACATATGGGAGAAAACTTATTTTTCCTAGTTTGATTCTTAATTAATACACTATCTCCTACTTTAAATTCTACTAAATTTAGTTTGCTATCGTACTGCCTTTTAGCTATCTCTTTTGCTAAATCCTGATTCTTTCTCACGATTTCGTGAGCCCTCTGTATTTGGAATTTCAAAACTTTATTCGGATCTTCGGCATTATATACCGGACTACACTTTCTCTTTAAGTTAGTCGGCATCTCTGTATCAAATCCAAATAGAGTGCGGAACGGTGTTTGCTTCGTCGTAATGTGGGGTGTGTGGTTATGAACATGCATAGCTGCAGTTAACCATTGATCCCAATTCGACCCGTCTTCTTTAGCAAAACTACGTAAATATTCCGCTAATGGTCTGTGGCTTCTCTCTAATGAGCCATTCGCCTGCGGATGGTAAGGCGTTATGTGTAATTTTTTTATGCCTAATAATTTGCATGTATCCGAGAACAATTTCGAAATGAAATTAGTTCCGTTGTCTGTAATTAGAATTCTAGGAATTCCGTAACGCGTAATTACTTCGTCATAAAACGCTCTGGCAACAGTACTTGCTTCCGCGTCTGGGATAGCTGTACATGCCATAAATTTCGAGAAGTCATCTTGAAACGTTAAAATATATTTGTTACCCGACACAGTTTCAGGTAGAATACCTACTATGTCCATGTAAACTTTGTCAAATGGCCTCATTGGTGTATCTGTCAGCACCATGGGCATTTTTGTCAATTTTGAGCTTTTGTTAGCTTGGCACTTAGGACAGTTTTTTACATAATCCTTGATTTGTTTTTGCATTCCTGGCCATCTATATTGTTGCCTAATTCTTAAATAAGTTTTCACTGCACCCTGGTGTCCTCCCAGTGGTGAATTGTGAAAGTCCCTTATAACTGTCTCTATTTGTTTTGGGTCTTCTAATGGAATTGTGTTTTCATTTTGTGTTATGCCCGGCGTGTCAGGTTCTACAGGCGTCTGACTTGTGCTTGTTTTATCACTACTCCCTTGGGTCTTCCTTTCTTTTGTTTTAGAGCGGGTCTGGACCGCTGTTACTGTATTCCGATTTTGAGGAATTCTACTCAATGCGTCTGCGTTTAAATTTTTCTTGCCTGGCTTATATATGATTTCGAAATCGTATTCTGATAATTTATGCCTAAATCTCGCCAGTCTTGAAGTTTGATCTTTTAAGTTTGCTATTCCCTTTAATGGCTGATGGTCAGTAAAAATTTTAAAATGTCTGCCTAAGAGATATGCTCTGAAGTTTTTTGTTGCCCACACAATGGCTAAAAACTCCTTTTCTATAGTTGAGTAACGTTTTTCTGCGTCGTTCAAGGCTCTGCTCGCAAAGCCAACCGCCTATCTTCGCCTATTTTACCCTGAGAAAGTATCGCGCCTAACGCTTCGTTACTGGCATCAGTAGTTAGTATGAATTCTTTTTCGAAATCCGGATATGCCAAAACCGGTGGTGTTATTATTGCCTTCTTCAATGCTTCGAACGCTGTCTGGCATTCTTGCGTCCAATTGAACTTAGCGTCTTTCCTTAGTAGTTTATTAATAGGAAGAGCTATCTTTGCGGTACCTGGAATGAATTTTCTATAATAGTTTACTAGTCCTAAATATGCCTGCACCTCCTTTCTATTTTTAGGCGGCGGAATGCTCTTAACGCATTCCACTTTGCTGGGGTCAGGGAGTGCGCCCTGATCTGTGCATTTATGTCCTAAATAAACAATTTCTCTTCTTAGAAATCTGCATTTTCCTGTATTAAGTTTCAGATTATGTTCACGTAATTTCTGTAATACTGAACATAACCTTTGTTCATGTTGTTTTAAATTCCTACCGTAGATAACTATGTCATCTAAATAAACAAAACAGTCTATTCCTTGTAGACCTGTTAGGATATGATTCATTATCCTCTGAAATGTTGCTGGGGCACCTGTTAGCCCAAATGGCATTCGATTGAATTCGAAGTGCCCTAGTCCCGTACTAAATGCTGTTTTTTCCTTGTCCCTGTCATCGACTAAAACTTGGTGATATCCGCTTGCCAAATCTAGCGTTGTAAAATATCTGCTATGGCCTAATTGCTCTAAAATTTCGTCAATACGAGGAATGGGAAAAACTTGTTTAATCGTGGCTTCATTTAGTTTTCTGTAATCTATCACTAGTCACCATTTTTTCTCCCCGTCCTTGCCACTTTTCTTGGGCACTAAAACTAACGGTGAGTTCCATGGTGAAGTGCTATGTGTAATTATGCCGTCATCTAGGAGTTTATTCACTTGTTTATTTATTTCCTCCCTATGTATTTGAGGTAATCTATATTGTTTTCTATTTATTGGCGGTTGACCTGCGCCGGTTGGAATTTCGTGTTTTAATACGTTTGTAAATGAAAGTTCGTCTCCTTCTAATAGGAAGATGTCATGAAAAGATTTTACTATTCCTTCTATTGAATTCTTTTCTTCCATATTCAAATCTTTATCTAACTCAATTTCATTGAGCAATTTATTTATTCTTCCTTTGGCATCTATTTTGCCTATGCTATTTATCGACTTTACAGTACTTTGTATTTCGTACTCGTCAAAATTTGTGAATTTTGGTTTGAATTCGCTATTTATTTCATAATCATACTCCGTCGTATTTAATATTGGAGCATAAACTGTGTTATCTTTCACCTTTACTAGTGTGTCCGCTATATAGATTCCTGGATCTATTTCTTCTTTATGAATTACCACATTCGTAAATTTTGTACGAAGTTTTAATGGTACTATCGTAATTGTTCTTGCATCAACTGGTATGTAATGTTGCTTGCTTTCCTCTTCTATCTGCTGGATAGTTTTTATCGGTAATTTCAAAATAACCTCTTTTCTTTCATTGAAGAGTGTTAAAATCTTTTCTATTGTGTTTATAATGGAGTTGTTCCACAAGTTATCTCTTCCTAATATGCCGTCTGCTGGTACTCCTTGTTTAAGTGACACAACGTGTAGCGTTAAACGTAAGGACTGTACCTCCTTGTGGTATATAGTAGTTGATCCTTCTGTTGTCACACAACCTCCAAATGCTCCGCTTAAGTCTTTCCTATTCGACTTGTCTATTATTGTGCTATCTTTTATCGCACTATTCTTTATCAGGCTTGTATCTGCTCCTGTATCTACCAGTAAAATGAGTTTTCCATTTATAGCCTCTACGCAAGGTAATTCGATGAACACGTCATTTAGCTGGGTTTGAGTGCAGTTAGATACTCCTGTTTCTACATTTATATTTTTATTTGCTAACTTCTTCATTGAGCACTGTATCTTCTGATTTAAATCCTGGGTTTTCACTTTCAACATAAATGGCATCTCTAAATCAACAGTTTCTCCAAACGTATGATTCCTCTCTGTTACGTTGTTTTTCTTATTCTTATCAGTCCCTTTCAACTTGATATTAATGTTTAAGTCGCTTGAAGTTGGTAACGTTTCAACAATCGCTTCCGATGTCGGACTTACGGTTACCACTTTATTTGTTAAAGTTGGTAACGTATCCACAATCGGTTCGGATGTATGAATTACTGTTACTCCTTCGTTTGGCCTTAAGTTCCTAATATTCTTGGGTTCCCAGATTATTGGCCTGTTCTGGGCCCTTGGTAGTTTCCCGGACTATTATTTTGCAATGATTCCCAATTCCTTTTTGCCTCGCAATTCTTTATCATATGCCCTGGTCTATTACACCAATGACATAACGTTTGGTTTGCCCTGTTTGTCGGATTCCTCTGTAACCCGTTAAGTGTATTTGGGTTGGGGTTTATTGACCCTTTCTGATTCCCGGTCTGCTGGAATTGGTTCTGAGGCCAATTCTGCTGTGGTTGGTTTGGCTGCCAGTTTCGTTGGACTTGGTTTGACTGCCACTTTTGCTGGGGTGGATTCAATTGCTGAACTCCTTGAGTTTGATAATTGGGCCCTTGATATGTGTTTCTTGCCACATTTTTCTGGCCTCCCTTTTGGTCACACCTCCAGTTTGCCTCGTGTCCGTATTTTAAACACTTTTGACAATACGGCGAGTTCTTGCGAGTTAAACAATCATCCCTGGTATGACCTCGATTGTTACAAAATGAGCATAGTATTCTATAACCGCTCCTTGTGGAGTATTTTGTTTCCTATTTGGTTGCCTGACGTTATTTCCTCCTGAAGGTCTGCCCTGACTTCCGTGTTGAATTTGTTCTTGTTGCGTAATCGGCATGGTGGCAAGAAGTGATGAATTCATGTTTATGTTTAAGGGGTCTGAGTGGAGGAGGCTACTGTTTTGTATGCTTTCTAGTGCATCGATTGCTAGTTCCACCATTTGTTCCATGCTTTTCTTCGTAACATTGAGCATATAGATTCTCAATGCGGCGTTCTTTAACCCTGTTTTAAATGATTTCTCTACTGCTCCTTCTACCATACTCAAAAGTGCCATATCTCCGTTTCCATTATATTTTGTTCGAACTATCTCTTGTGCCTGTGTTCGTAGAGTGGTTAGGCGTCTTACAAACTGTCGTATATTCTCGTTGAGTAGCTGGCTACAGCTTTGTATACCTATTATCACTGAGTCTAAGGATACCGTTGGTAAATATGCTCTTTTTATCGTGAGGTAGAATTCCTCGAGGCTATTGAAGCGTTGTGACCTCACTAAATCATAGGCATCCCCATGTAATCTCTGCTTAATGCAGTCTATGTAGTCCTGAATGCTGTCTGTACCCACATCTCTTGCGGCTAATTCGCACCCGTGTATGAATTTATAAACTTCGCCGCGTAAGTCTGGCGAATGTGTTCCAGAAAATAGAGGTACCAGCCTATTTGTAATTTTTGCTATCTCTCCTATCCCCATTTTGGTGTGTTCTTTTGTTGTTTTAATTTGTTGTAATGACCTTGCGTTGCCGTCCCTCGGACTAACTGCGGACTGAGCTGGTTCCTTATGAAAAAGTGTCTGATTGTGATCTAGCGACATTTCTTGACTTAGAAGTCTATTCTGCTCCTTTAGCTCTTGTATTCGTTTATTTGCCTCTTCTAAAGAACTACAGTCTTCTCTTGATTTCTGTGCAAATCCCTTTTCTAATGTTCTGTTGAACGTTTCTTCGGTTAGTCCCTTGTTATTCAGTAATTTTCTTAGTTTTTCGTTCTCTCGCTCTATGTTGGTAAGTAAATCTTCCTGAAACTCTTTATCTAGTAAGCATTGATCGTACTTATTCTTCAATGCGTTAAACTCTGATTCCCATTTATTCACGTCTTCCGTCTTATTGTCTATTCTCTGTTTTAGGAATTTAAGCAATTCCTCTACTATCGCGTCTGCTGTTTCTACACTTGACAATTTTCTTAGGTCCCCTACTCTAGACTTTATCAATTCTAAGTTTTCCTTGTTGCCTACTGTCTCTTTCAAAGTTGCCCAAGTCCTAGATATAAATTCCCCCAACTGGCGTTCCAGTTCTTTATGTGCTCTATCTAATTCTATGTAAGCTTGTTCCTGCAGCGATTCGGCCATTAATTATCTTATACTCATCGTTCTAAGTATTTATTTAGTATATTTTATAATCAATTAAGATCTTAATTGCTTTTCTTCAAGCAATTAACTTTTGCTTATTCAGCTTTAGTACGACTCATTGACACCCTTTTGGCTGAACAAGTTGTAAACATTGGTACGCTTATACTCGTACATATATTATTATCATATATATTTTTTTTTTGTAATCCGAGCTTGTGGCTCAATTGTGCTCGCCTGGTGCCTGACGTACTTTTTGTTTTTATCGCTTGTATTTGCGTTTCTGCTCTGTTAGCGTTTCTGCTACCAGCTGCCGCTCGCTAGTAATTTTGTCGCTTCTGGCCTTGCTTGAAGTTCAAGCTCAAGTTCGTGACCCACTTCTTGTTGCAATGAATTTCTTGCAATTATGCAGAATCTATTTTATTTATTGGCTTGCAGTTATCGCTGTTAGCCTGGTTGTTATTAATTACTGTGTTAAAAAATACTAAGGGATTTGTGTGTTGTATTCATTTATTTGTTCTTTTCCAAAACTTAAACATAGACCTTATTTCAAATGTGTTTTCTACAGGTGGTTGTGCCTAGCTCAAATTTCTTCTTGATTTGCCCAACAAGTTTATGAATTTTTTCTCTTTAACAAAAATTACCTTATTTATACATGAATTGCCAATGAATTCTTCAATTTAAAGTCCAATTATAATGAATTAAACAAAAGTATTCTATTTAGACAAGTTCCAACATTTAAAGTACTACCTTTAATTTTATTTGTATAATTTTATAATATTTTAAAATATGTTTATTATTTCACAACCATTCCAGCTAGTGTGTGTTGCTGTTTTTCCTACGTTGTTTCTTGTCGTTGGTTTTGTAAATTTGGCGGATCTGCCTCAGGAATTCATTCTTTTCCTCTTTTTCCTTTCCTCTTTTTCCTTTTCCTTTGGCTCCTCATGTGTCGACTTCTGCCTCTTCCAATACTCTTCTATTGTTATCGGTCTAAGTCCCGCTTGCTTATCCTTAAGGGCTTCTTCGAGGGGTAATACTGATTTCGATGACATCTATATTGGATGGTGATTTTTTGTGTTTATGCTATTTTAAAAACATTGTTATTTATTTTTAATTTATTTTAAACTTCACTTTAACAATAAAGGAACGATCTTTGGATCGTGAAACCGGCTGCGCCAAAATGTTGTATCTGGTTCCTCCAGTAGGACACCAGAACAAACTTAATGTCGTAGATCCTTCCTATGTATTTGAAAGGATCACTGACAGTGGTTCTAATAATCGGGGTTGTTGTCGTTGATCCTTCGACGCGAAGGACCACGGACGATTGTGCCACGGGCAAGGACCTGCCGTCTTAGTGGACTTACCGTTGGGATCCGGCAACCTGCCGTAGTGGATCCTTTCGCCTAACTACCACGGGCACCAAGGTGCCGCCTTTGTGGTCCTTTAACCTGTCGGGCAATACTGCCGTCTTTCGACAGGTGCTGAAATAAAAAGATCCTGGGTTAATTTCCCTTACGTTTATTATTATTCACGGGGGTGTCCTCCTCTTTTGCTTTACAATCTTTCCTTTGAAAGTTTCGTCAGTTCACAATAACTGCTTAATTTTTACTCCACTCAATCTGTAAGTTATTAGCTACTATCTGATCTCAACTGCCTTCTTACAATTCGAAAGATGGGTTTATATCTCTTCTGAGATTCGTTGTTGGCCAGAATCATTTCCGCGTCGTTTTTGCAATTTGACGCTCATTGCATATTTTGGAATGCGATCAAGTTCGCGCGCTGTTCCACTTATCGGAATGCGATCAAGTTCGGCTTTTATCTGGGCCACAGTGGTGTGTGATTCACTTGTACTTTCGAGCTTCACAATTAAAGTGCAGCCTAGAAGTATGTGTTACCACAAGTTAAGCATTGTTAACTACTGGGTCGAAAGGTATGTGGTGATAACAACGTTAAGCGTTGTTATTACCAAAGCAATGATTCTGACCTACAACATGTTGAAAAATAGCCAACATGACTTTGGGTTGGATTTTAGGTTTGATTCAATTGATGATATGTATCTCTTATAAAGGAAATTAGACATGAATTCAAATTCACGTCTGCGCAGCTTGAAAATAGTTTTATAAATACTTGATCCAGTTTTTGTAAACTGCTTGTGGGCTTTAGTCCGGAGATTCTTTAGGTTTACCAGTCTGCGGTTATACCAAGGAAGTTTAAAACCTACCGATTTTTTCTTTAGGGGAACGAATATATCAATGGCTTCATGTATGATTTCCTTAAAGGCAGCGTACTTGTCGCTAACGTTTGATAACCTCAATATGGGACTCCAATCAACCGAGTCGAAATAAGTATTTAGAGCATTGTAGTTTGCTTTGAAAAAGTTGTAAGAACGAGCATGCCCTGAAGGCTGCTGTTTATCGAAAATATAGAGAGACATTTCTAATAGTAGCGCCTTGTGGTGAACAGACTCATTAATGAGAGGCACATTGCATTTTGTTAGTTTGAATTTTAAGTCGTTTCGAATGAAAATTAGGTCTAGGATCCTATTTATATCATTATGTATGCTATTGACTTGGAAAAGATTTAAAGAACACATTGAATCGCAGACTGAAGATTCAATGGTGGTTTGAACATTTAGTGGAACAATGTTTTGACATTGGGGCACAAACTCCATTCCACGCTACCAATGTTGAAATCGCCCAAAATACAAGGTGTTTGGTTGCAATTCAAATTGTTCATAATATAGTTAATGTTAAGAATATGGTCGTTATATAAATTTAAATTACTAACAGGTGGTATATAGCTTAAAATTATAATTATTTCAGTGAAATCAGTTTGAATTGTAGTGTTTAGTGAGACTGCAACACAAATTTGCTCAATATTGTTAGTATTGTATGGAAGTTGAATTTCTCTGCTAGCAAAGATTCGATGACACAGCAATCAATACACCACCGCCTCTCGTTGCACCTTGCTCTAGTACTCGATCTTTGCGATAAACTACGTAGCTGGGATCGAATAACTCACTCCATAAAAAGTAGGACGTTAGCCATGTTTCAACTAAGGATATAATGTCGTATTCATGCAATACAGAACCTTGATAAAATTGGTTTGTTTTAGAACGAAGACCGCCGACGTTGTGGTAATACAAAAGGTAAGTGCGTTCTGTCCATGTGATGCTATCAACTGGAGCAAGAAGTGTTACAAGGTCTCCGGTGTCTCTGCAGGTGACTGAAAATTTTCAGGTGTTGGTGTGGTCGTAGCTTCACGAGTTCTCGGCTTAAAGATAAAGTTACGAAGCTTGACGGAAATAGGCCAGAAGTTGACATCAAAAACTTTGTCGTAAAAACAATCCGCAACGCCAAGTTTGAAATTAACAAATCGAAGCTTAAGTTCGTCAGAATCTTTTTTAACCAATTTGACGCAAGTAATCAAAGCAGGATTAATATTTAATTTATTAGCGGTGTAACTTATTATTACATTTACGTCCGTATGCACGTTGAATTTTGATAAGTGAATAAACTTCTTACTAGGAATAACTTGTAAATCGCCACATAATGTACCAGTTCCCACTAGGTGTGCTTTACTTGTATTTGCCTTATTTTGCTTCACGTGAAAATTCTTCGTGGGTTTTTTTTTCTTTCTCACCGTGACCCAATCATTCGCGCTCTCAGTATTGGATACACATGGAATTGCTTGTGCATGTTGATTGTGATCGGTAACTCTCTCAAAACCGGTTTCATTATTTACAATGCACTGACGAAAAGGTATGGAAGAGACCGCGGCTGATGTGCTTGCCTTGTTTTCACAGTTAGGAACTTTGATAATTTCAGGAATTTGTAATTTATCAGTATTACAATGTTTATTGTATTATAATATAATTGTTTATTGTATTATATATATAATTTAATGCATTAATTTATGTAGAGCATTTAGCTGTGTTTGCATAGCAGTAAACTGCTTAGAAAGAAAATTAATTTTATTGTCAGCTGCATACGAAATTAGGCATGAGTTGCACTGCCACAACAGGTTTGGAGAGTTAACCAAAAGTTTGACCGCTTCCTCACCCAAACCGTCGCAACTCATGTGGAATGCTCTCCCGCATATAGAAGCACAACGAATGTATTCCGATGATTTACTGTTTTCAGTATGTATAGTTATACTTAACTTGCACTTAGCACAGTTTAATGACATCTTGAGCAGGAATTAAAAAAAACGGCCGCACTCAAAGAAGAACAATGTCGAACTGACCTTATTTACGAAATTCAGCCTAGTGGATCCAATAAACAAGGGAGGGCAAATAAACAAACTTCATCAAGTTCAGTATTCTTCCTCATAATGGGCAATATTTTAGTCTTGGAGGGATTGATGCGTAGTAAATTGGCAGAAGCCCAATCACTCAGTGAGGATAAGTCAGAGTTCAGTCTGAAGCACAGGTCTTCAATGAGATTTAAGGGCCTAGACAAGTAGACTTGGATGTCGTCAGCATAAGCATGTATGGAGGCATACTCACAGGCTGAGAAGATATCATTAATAACGATCGAAAACAATAAGGGCCCCAAAACTGACCCCTGGGGGACTCCCATATTGACCACTTTAAAAAAAGAGCATTTACTTCCGATTTTCACACACTGGACCCTACCCCCAAGATAACTTTCCAGCAGCTTGACTGCACTACTACTAAAATTAAAGTATCTCCTAAGCTTATTAATCAACAGAATGTGATCTACTGTGTCAAATGCTTTAGAGAAGTCAATCAAACAAAGAAGAGTTAGATAATCTTGGTCATAAAAAATGCGTATATCATCGGTAATCTTCAATACAGCAGTCGTACAACTGTGCCCTGTTCGAAAGCCTGATTGTAGTGGGGATAATAGTTTGTTCTGGTCCAAATAAGAGGACATTTGCAAATACATAATCCTTTCAAGTATCTTACCCATAACCGGCAATATACTTATTGGCCTAAAGTCAGCAGGGTCAGATGGGGATTTAGCAATTGGAATAATTGTAGCTATTTTCCACAAGCTATGAAAAATCGAGCATGTTAAGCAATGATTAATGATATGCGTTAAGGAAGCTACGATATACGGTAATGCTCTCTTTATAAACCTAATAGATAATCCGTGAGCTCCAACTGCATTCGAACTAATTTTATAAACATTTTCATTTATATCATTTTCGTTAACTGTGGTAAATACAAAGTGAGTAAGGGAGTAAGCATTCGATATTATACGAAGCCCGGCACTAGCAGGAATCCCAGAAGGACTATAGTTACCACTACTCAGAAAAAAGTCATCAAGTTCGTCAGGATCCAACTCATATTCAGTCGCGGGTTTGATACGTATTCCGAGTTTCCTTATATTTCTCCACAACTGTTTAGAGGTCAAGTTATGATCGAGCTTAGCACTAGAGTACCTCTTCTTCTCATTTCTCAATAACAAGGTAGCTGCATTGCGAGCACAACGGTATTCCTCCCAAGTCACAGCTGATCTACAATTCTTCCATTTAGAATGCAATTTATTCACCTTTTTGATGGCAACCAAGACACGTTTAGTAAACCAGGGACAACCGCTGTTTAATACACGTAATGATCGCAATGGAACATGATTGCCGAAGGCAATATTCAATTTAGAAATAAAGTCACAGAGTTTAGCTTCAAGTGATTCCAAGAACCAGACATCGTTCCAACACATAGCCGCTATTTCTCGATATAGCTGGTCGAAATTAATTGACTTGAAATCATAATAAGTAAAAATTGCTTCTTCAGTTCTGCGCAAAATGAGATTTAAACCCAGGAATAATAGATCATGATCAGATAAAAAAGTCATTTGGTCATAACATAAGAGACGAGAATGATCGGAAACAAGACAAACATCAAGTAAACTAGGTTCAAATCCAGAAGCGTACCGAGTTGGAGTGTCAGAGTTAATAACATTAAACCCACACATAGAAACATAATGCATAAAATTTTCAGAGACAGTCATTGGTTAATAATTAACATTAAAGTCACCACAAACAACAAGAAAATCATACTCAATTAATCTGCCAGAGATGTCACTAAAGAATTGTTGTCACTATTACCTCTCCATTGTAGACTGACGATACTAAAACTTTTGTATTGTTATCACAAATTTCAACATTTAAAAACTCAAAATCGCTGCTGTATTTATTTACGAGTTTAGAATTAAGAGTAGACTTACAATAAATAGCAACACCACCACTCCTTTTGCCGCACCTATCATTACGATAAAGTCTATACCCTCCAAAATTGTACCACGAGTCAGATACTTCACATGACTGTTTACATAAGACATTCACTAAAGCCTTGTAACAATCAATAGCTCCACCAGTTCCAACGCTATTGAGTATCAAAATCAGACACAGAGCAGCCATTAACAAACGCCATTAGGCACATCAAAATCCCAGAGTAGAAACAGGTGCTCAAACATAAAGAGAGAGAAAAGAAAGAATATATATAGAAAAGATAAGGTCCATAATATGGACTCCATATAGGTTTAGAAAGAAGGGTATATAAGGTAATAAATATGAAATTGATAGTAGAAGGACGGTTAATAGCTTACGCATGAAATATAAGGATAGTTGATTTTTATAGTTTGACATAACACAAGTTGCTCCTAAGTTCCAAGGACGCAGTCAACACTGTTCTTGTCACACACCAGTTTTGTCTCACCTCCAGCGGACGCTTTTACAAATATCCTCCAACGCAACGAAAACACAGCAACAAGCAAGCGCTCTCTTTTTTTCACCATAGCATACTGCAATACTTCAAGATTTGCCATAGTTAAGCTTTCGTGTATGTAAATTTTTTTATCACCTTGGATACCAAGGTCGGCTAGCATTAACTGACGTTTATTCTCTTTGTGAAATACAGCAATAGCTTTGAAGAGATTACGACGATCATCTGCTGTAGACAACTTAGCTATGATAGTAGAAATCCTATTACTAGTTTTGGGTTTTACACGAGTACACGGGTTTTATTCCAGTAATGAAGAGATCAGAAGAGACATAGTCACTCTCGTATTTCTCCGTTTTCGATTTTAAGTCTGTGACCTCAACATTGAGCACAGCAACCAGGGAGCGCACACTTGAAACATCCGACTCTGATTTACTCTTGAAATCATGAAAATGTTGTTTCAATATCTTCATCTCAGCACATGAAGCTTCGACTGCCGCAACTCTCTCAATCACACTCCTAAGCGCAGATTTAATGTTAGTCAGTTCAGCCGATACTTCGCTAATCCTCTGCAGAACTCTCGCCTCAGATGCCGTAAGAGCACTGGTAATTTGTTCAATTACACTCTCTTTGAGGCAATTCAGCTTATGATCAAAAGCAGAGTTGGAGAGCGCCAATGTATCTGTAGATGTTGACTCATCAGCATACAAAATTTTCCCAGCAAGAGGAGTTGAAGGAGACGATATTTTTTGCACCGCACTTCTAGTGATTTTTGCTTTATTAGACATCTTGAGTTATTATTAAATATTACAAAATTCAACTCAAATTCGAAAGTTATTCAAACATAAAATCGCAAACTAATAAAAGTGAGCCAAAACCAGAATTACATACATAAAACACGAGATTACAATTGTTGAACACGAGCGCCAAAAACACGTCTGCTCACACTAGCATTATTTCTTTAATAAATTCTTTAATATGTTCAAATTTATGTTCAAAAGGCACTGTTAAAAAAAATTACCACCACAAAACACGATTTTTCAACTTTTTGTATTCGCAAAGCAACAATGAATAAGTAATTAACATACCAATAGAAAAAATTCAAATCAATGCTTAAATAATGGTAAAAGTGAAAAGTGTTACTTGACAGTCTAAAAACTGAGTAATGATGATTTTTGTTGCATATTTCGTAGATTCTGCTTTAAATTTGGCTTTTTTTTATTAAACTCTTCTAAGTTCTGCAACTTAAGGTAATTAATAAACGAAAATTCTATAAAGAACTAAAGAGTAGTATTGTTTTGCTAAACAAATTGAAAAATGGAATTAATTTTCAATGTGTAAACTCATTCTTGACAAACTGTATCTAGGCATCTTAAATTCAAATGTCAAAGGGCTATAAAACCGGAAGTTGCCACCCTTTTTTGGGGTTGTTGTTGAGGTCAGCGCCAAAAACAATAACGTAGGACATTCTGTCTTAAAACTTATTTAAACCAGAATTTGTAATAATTGGATTAAATTAAATAATTAATAATTAAATGACAATAAACTATTAATATAAATTTTTATATATATGATTGTGGCCTCAATCAAATATAAATAAATTTATACTTAAATAAATTTATACTTGATTGAGGCAGAGACCTTCAGATGACCTGCCACTGGCGAAGGATTTATAATCATACAGTTAGATGACACAAACTAATGGTTGCGTTGCGTATTTTAGCGCGAAGGTATTCGTACAAATGCCATAGGAGGGAACCATTCACATTCTCATTACACATTCGTACACCATAACACTCTGGTAAACAATCCGGGGATCCCTTTCGAGTTCACTTCGGAAAACAAGAAGGTAAACATACAACTTCCGACGCTAAAGTACTCATCCATTAATAAAAAACTCGAACGCGCATACATCGGATCGAATCTCGGAAGTTGAATGTTGGCGCGCTTGCATAAACGCGTATATGGTAGCCATTACCTAGTGTCCACGGAACGAACACTTTGCTAGTGAGCGGCAGGACCTACGTCCCTGACCGAATATCCTAACCAAGGGTCCAGAGGTCGGCATACAGCCGGCATTGTAAATTGGACTGCATACTCAATTTAGTAACATCGAATAATAATAAGTGAAATGTGTATGCTCAATATATAAAAAATTCTTATTGAGAAACAGAACCTATTTGGACTAAACGCAACATAAAGTTAAAATAAAGTATTGTCGTTTCTATATGAGAACACACGGATTTAATACATTCTTCGGATGTTCTCATTGCAATAAAGGTAGAATGCATTTAATTTGAATTCATGTAATATGTTTTATTATTTTCAGAAATTCCAATGATGTGAATGAACCGATATACATAGCAATGCTAATGGTGTAGGAGGTCAGGACACAGAAATGCAAGATACCGTTGTTATTGAAGTATTGTGTGTACTGTGCAATTCAAAAGTTCTCAAATCAAGATGAACTGGAAATACATATATGTACATATGTACATAGCAGCATCTTAAGGAAGGCAGTAATTAATAATAATAAATACATAAACAAGTGACGATTATAATCTCATATAACCTTCACGAGACGAAGATTCCTCTGGAAAATATGAACTTCTTAACTACGATTAATTGTATATTAAAATTGTAGATTAAATTAAACTTGGATTTGATCTATGTACAGTAAGGGACATAACTATTCGTACAACCAAAGATAATATATATAACACAAAGATGTCCACTGCTATACAAAACAACCGAACAGCTAAAATTCAATTGGGATTTTCGGAAAATCCCATCTGAAGCTTTGGGAGAGTAAAATTAACATTTTGTGAGAGCGAGAGATCAGGTTGTGAGAGTAAGAGATCAAGTTGTGAGAGTAAGAGCTGCAACTTGCAAGAAAGTTAGCACAAAAGACAGCGCGTTTGCTACAAATGAGTGTAAAGAATCAATGCAGTTGCCATCAGAATGTAGAACATCTTATTTTAATTATAACAACAAAGAGTGCTGGCATAACAACTTTCAGAGGCCTTATATCAGTAGAAACAAACAATAAAAAATGAAATCTTCAAATATTAAATGACATTTATTTATAATTCAGTATTTAAAGTTTGGATTTTTTTGATTGTTTGTTTTTAAAATTTGACCAAGAACGATGCTTACGGTGTAATATGATTATCAAACGATCTAAAACAATAAATCTGTGAGAATAAAATTAATTATTTTCCTCAAACCGATGCGCATTTGGACTTTGGTTTGTACAATGAATACATTGTTGTATTATATAATATATTATTAATTAATTATTATTAATTACAAATACCGATTATAATATAAATAATAAATTGCCAAATTATCCAAATAAAAAACCAAAATCAGTATCGAAAATAGTAGCCAAAGTCAAAATCAATAAAGTCACAAAAAGCGGAGTAAAAATATCAATAATCACAAGGAAAACGCACTGAGTTCATCAACAACTAAAACATCAGTAAAAATAAAAACACAAATTTTTTATTTTTTTATATTATTTGATCCCTATAGCCTCTACCTGTAAAAAAATCTTTAAGAAAAGAGGAAAGGGTTGGCCGGCAGCTCGATTTCCGCTAAAGATGTGGAAAAACCCAAGATCTAATTTTTTTGAACTTTTTAAAAAAAGGGTAATAAAATAAAAAATGTTGGTTTTTTTGGTTTCTGTTATTTTTATTATGTTTAAATATTCTTAGAATTCAAGAATTTTCTGTATACTCTTTTGTTTTTCTTTAAATTTTTTTTCAATATTTAGTTGATCCTCCTTTGGCCTTCAAAACAGCTTCCACTCTTCTGGACATTGAATCATAGAGATTTTGGACATGGTTCTTGGTTTTTTCGTCGTACGACACTTTCTTTATAATAATTTGTAACTCCTGGATGGATTTTGGAGAAATCTCTTGAATTTTTCGCTGCATAATTCCCCACAAATTTTCAATGATATTAAGGTCTGGGCTATTTCCTGGCCAGGACATCGATAATAATCCCAGATTTTCTTTTAATTGTGTTACCTGTGAATGCACAATGACCATTAGAATGCATTTTTAAGTAAAACTTAAAGGTTTACTTACAGAGCGAGCTCGGTGGCACGGTGCACTATCGTCTTGAAAAAGTGTGTTTTCAACATGGCAGCTCAGCCCCTCAATTGTTGAACCACGCCCTTTTTGATAACATTTTTATACTTTTCTGCATTTACGGAACCTCCAGCAATAAAATTTTCCCAACTCCATAATATGTTATGCATCCCCATTTGATGACTGTTCGAAGAATGCACTCATCTGAATATCGTTCCTTCGATCTCCTTCGAACTGTGGCTTTTCCATCGGGCCCAATCAAATTGAACTTCGATTCATCAGAAAATATGACATTTCTCCAATCAGAAGCTATCCATTTTTTATGCTACTTGGCCCATTTTAACCGCTTTTTCTTCATAGCCGCTGTTAAACCCGGCTTTTTGGCTAGTCGGCGAGCTGGAAGCCCCATATTTGTTAGGCGTCTGGAGACAGTTCTTCTGCTGATTTGCATTCCCAGCTTTCCCTGATGGTCTCTCCTTAATTCCCTAGCAGTCTGAAACCGATTTCGAAGGCATATTCGTTCCAACGATCGATCTTCCCGCGGTGTAGTGATTCTTGGTCTCCCACTTCCGGTTTTCCTCTGTATGCTTCCGGTTACTTGAATTTTTTTAAAAAATAGGCGCACTGTGCTTTCGTTACATCCAATTATTTGAAAAATTTTTCTATTGGAATAGGTTTCTCCACTCAGTGCTACAATACGGCCTTTTTCTTCTTCACTTAATACCATATTTAAAACTTCTAAAAAACTACTTGATCTGATCTGATTTCCCAAATGTCTTCCCAAATCCTCTGCTATCATTTCCAAGAAGATGTACTTTGGTTGTATCCGTAAATAATATCGTTTTCCAAAATTCCTCATCCTTATCTAAGTAATGCTTGGCGAATTCTAAACGAAATTGTCGGTTTTTTTGGCTGATAAGGGGTTTATTTCGCGGTACCCTGCTCGAATATCCGCTGGAATATAAAATTCTCCCCATTGGTTTTTGGATGGACAGTTGTTCCTGTTGCATTTGCGAGGTGTTCTGCTAATTCCGCCCGGCTCAATCTTGGATTTTTTTGGACTTCTTTGAAAACCATACGCACATCCCCTCTAGAAACTTTTTTTGGTCGTCCTGTCCTAGGGGCATTTTCAACGGAAACATTGTTTTTATATTTGTTAACAATGAATTGAACCGTGGAATGTTGTAAATTCACTAATACATCGAAGCGATTTCCTTTTTTATGTTGTTCAATTATTAAATATTTGATATCCAAATTTACTTCCTTACACATGCCCATTGTTAGCTTCCTTATTGCTCGAAACTTTGAAACCAACTAAGTATCTTGTCGAAAAAATAGCGACGACGAAAATATAACGGTGTTTTACATAAAACTGTAAACAAGCAAAATAGCAACGCACAATTAATTTTATGAAGTACATACTGATATTAGGAACTGTACGAATACTTTTGTCCCAATGGATTTTGCTTATTTTGTACTTTTTTAAGAAATGTGTTGCAAAATATTTTTTTTTTATAAATTAATCAAATAAAAGTATATTTAAAATGAAACTGCATTCAACATTTTTAAATATTTTACAAAATTTTGAAGATTCTCGAAATAAATGGGTTGCACGAATATTTATGTCCCTAACTGTATGTTTGCAGGTGCATTTCCACTCAACCCAAGAGGTAAGCTCTTTAGTGCGTTGTCGATTTTTTTTGGGTGTTCGGTCCTCAGTACACCTATGCCACCTATATAAAAATACAACAATTTTTCTATACAAAGTATATTTTGTATACAAAGTATATATGTGTGTATATTAAATGAAATATGTGGTGTTATATACAAAGTAATTTAAAGAGTAAGAAATATGCTGTTATTGTAATATACAACCTAAGCAATTTAATAATCAAGTTTAGAAATACAAATTCAAATATGAATATACATATATTTTGGGATATTTTTGTAAAAGATTAAGACAAAGAATACAATAAAAAATCCTTAAAAGTTAACTTTTAACTTTTTTTTAAAATATGTAATTAATTCTTCTTTAATTTTTCACAACCTAAAGAAATAAGCTCGAGGTATTTCTAGCGATATATGGGACTTTTAAAATAAAAAGTCTTTTATAAAAGTTATTTTGTGTCTTTTATTTTTAAAAGTCATTGATAACAGTTATTCAAAAGACTTTTTTGATAAAAGTTATAAAAGTTTCAACCTCTGATTATATGTAATATTGTATTATTTGTGCACTGTTGGCAGAGATCATGCATGTATGTATGTGCATGCATGATTTGTAAAAATAGTTGTCCAAAATTAAGATTATCAGTCTATACATGTATGAAACAAGTAATTTTCTTCCTAAAATGGGAACTCTTAAGATCCCTATTGAAAAACTTTCAAAAGAAATATATTCTAATCCTAGCAAATAATTCCAAAAAGTCGGGCTTTAAAATTGGAACAGTAAGTAAAAGTTCCACCGCCTATCACTGATGTTAAAAAATGTTGAATGCCTATTCTAAAATTTTACAATTTGCATTAAGAATTTGAAATATGATTTTTTTGTTGCTGAGCAACGTTGCCCAGCCATTATAATTAACGCCATGGAATTTCTTGTTGCCGTGAGTTGTTGCTGTTGCTTGTGCTCCGATTGTGTTTAACGCTTTACTCAACCAAAAAGAATTTAATCAAGTACGAAATTGTAAAAAATGTACGTTGGGAAAACTATACTTTAACAATATGTATAATTTAATGATAATTAAATAATGCATATTTAGGCACACTGAATTATTTTTTAATAAGAAAAAACTTACTTTTGTGTAAATCGTATCGCACTGGCAATAGTATATAGTTCCATAGTTTCTGACGAGGTAACAACCTTATTCCAAGAATCACGGAACTCGTCCCGTCTTCCTCTTATGTTGAGGTCACCGGACTTTACGTTTATTTGTCAAATAATGTTTGCGTACAAAATACAAATTTCTGTATTGTTAGGCGAAAATATTATAATTGTGGTGAATTTAAAAAAATAAAAACCTCATAAAATTGGTTTTTTTTTCGCGAAAATAGGTGTAAAAACGTTTCTAAAATATACAATACACTTGACAAATCATATTTAGATTAATATTTGTGTTATTGTATATTATTTCGCTCAAATTGTAGCAAAAATTGACCTGCTTTTGGAAGTTTCAAACACTGAAGTTTTCAACACTGAAGCAAATTCTAAACAAAGACATTTTCTATTCCACGCGGAGAAGTGAAGAATTTTGAATTGCACAATTTTAAAATAAGTGCCTTTAAATAAATTAATACGTACATTTTTATTTTGTGCATTGAGTTGTGCGCGAAAATGTGGACTCTGTAGTTTCATTTTTGGATGTGAAAATTTCGTCGATTTCGTTTTCTTTTCTAGAATTATTATAAAAATCATGAATTTTATATACCTATAACTAAAAAAAATTATATAAAGCATTCGTCTTATTTAAGACGATAATCGTTTCTAACTCGTCTCTTAGAATAGGTTAAGACGACCAAACCTTAAGTCGTTGATGATGGAGACGACTGTGACTCTTAGAATACCTAAAACATGTGAGAGACGATTTTAAGACGCCGTGACTCTTGGAATAAGGCTGTAAATAACGAGGTGAATTAAAAATAAAGATCTGTCAATGCAAATTTTTATTCTTTATATAAATTTTATAACCTTTAATTTATTTTAATGGCTTTAATATTACATTTTTAGATGGCATTTTTTAAAAGTATCTATTCCGGAGAATGAATTGAGTGAATGAATATATCGAATGTGTTAATGTCTATTTGCTATGAATGGGCGACATTTTTAGATGACATTTTTAAAAAGTATCTATTCTGGAGAATCAATAGATCGAATGTGCTAATGTCTATTTGCTATGAATAGACAACAGCAACAATTAGCAACCACGCCGGTATCGAATTTATTTATAAAATAATATGAGAAGTTCATAAAAATTAGAGAAACATTTTTTTTACTTCAATCGTTTAATAACCAGTGCCATAGATTTTAAACTTAAAAGTTCTCTCGTCCATAATTAATATGGCGATATTAACCGACTGTTAGTGACAAAATATTGTATAAGAAACCACAACAGTGTTGACACGAAAAGCAGAAAAAGCTTTTACTAGCTGACTAATTTGACAATTCCCATTAAAACACATTTGAGAATGTCATTTGTATTTTTAAATGAGTTCTTTAATAAATGTCTGTATTTGAATCATTACTTTTGAGTAAGTAATCAAGTTGATATCTCAACACAAAGCGTTTTAACAAATGTCAAAAGAGGTGTATCAGTTGAAAATGCCAACGTCATCGGGTCGTTGAACATCATTTTGTTGAAATGCAAGCATTCACAAACTTAAAATTTATCGCCGCAACAATTTTTTTTTTTTATAAATTACTAGCTGACCCGACGAACTTCGTCTCGCCCAAATATAATATCTGAATTGAAAAATTTTAATAAGATCATGACTTTATTAAATTAAATACAATGCATCTTAACTCACAACGCCGATTAATTTAATCATCAGAATTTCCAAGAAAATGAATTTGAAGAAATTTGTGATCAGCATTCACGGCGGGTAACAATGCTCCTGCACGATGGTGAATTTGTCCTTGAATCTATAAAATCAAACACAATTTCTTGAGTTTGTGTAATGTTTTCCTTCGTTGAAGCTCTTTCGTAAATCTGTAATATTTGCATTCGAAAAAGAATTTACCTTAAACGTAGGGTTAAAGCCTCGTGTTTTGATAATATTCGTCCCAAACGAAGTCATTTGGAAGGAACTGTTATATTTTTGTATGTTGTCCAAGAAATGCTTCGATCGAGTATCTTCGCCAGAAAGCAATGATGCCAATGGCTCTGGGGGCGGTGCCAATTTTACGTTTCCAATCGCACAACATTTCTGGTGGTTCCTGTCGGAACCTCAAAGCATTGCAATATTGACAAACAGTGCTCATTGTACCGAAGTTGGCCATATCCGCTGTGTAATCGACTGTTGGATCGTAGCTGAACGCCAAACGTTCGTTAATGATTTTGTCCGTCTTTTTTATCCACTTTCAAAGTTATTTCGAACGTTAGCTTGTACTGAGCGAGTCGAACTTGATTGAATACGTCATAATCGATCGCCCTTGCGAAATTCGTACACGATTTTCTTCCAAACGGTGTCTGCGTTCTTCATCTGTTTTATTCACACGATGATTCGAGCTGAGTTACGCGTATGTCGACCGATATTTCGACGTCTAATTGGTGGCATTTTAAACCGCAAACCAAAAAGCAAAATATTCAATTACCACGAACTTATATGACCACAGTAAACAAAAACACAAAATTATCACGCACTGATCACTGATAATAATTATTATCAACTTTTTTCAATATACTATGTATGTATGTATATCATATCAAAAATTGTCATATTTTATTTTCATTTTTTAATCTCATATATTTTTTAAAACGTTTTTATTAGGTCGCTTTCTGAACTACCAAATTTTAAAAGCTATTTTTCACCCATTTCCCGATGATCTAGACTTTTGAAATTTTGACCATAGTTCACAACTGGATGACAATGCATCCCTGAAACATATTTACCCGCCACCGCCCATTTTAAGGCGAGAAATTTTCCATTTTGAAATTTGTTTACAAAAATACATGTATTTTTTGACAGCAGATTGATTTTCGTTTCAACTCAACGAGTACATATACACTCGTTGCAAATGTTAACTGAACAACGAGTATATATTATAATAAAGGTTTATGTACACACTGTCTTATTGACAACAATGTGACAGGACAACAAAAAAAATATTTTCAAAATATTAAAATAACTGTGACATCTTGCATATTTCAATCAGTTATTAAATATGTTGCACAGTTTTATAAAAAATAATTATTTAAATAAAAAACATTTTTATATAAAACGTTTTTTAATGAACCAAAAAGTTTAAAATAATTTTTCTAGCATGGTTCTAGTATGGTGCTAGAAAAATTATTTTAAACTTTTTGGTTTGCTGGGAATATTTTCTGGACGTGGAATACAGAGTGCAATCTAACACCTGTTTCGTGCAAAAATGTCAAATATGGATTGTGTTAACTCTTCCACCCTTAAAACTGAAACGTCCTCGTTTGATTAATTATAATTTCGTCTATGGTTGGTATGTGTTGGTTGTTGCTTTGTTGACATGATGATGGTTGGCTTTTCAATAACTTCGGTAGGCATTGGTTTTCGCTTATGATAATGTCCTTATCTCTACACATTGTAAATTTATTGTGATTCTTACATTTACTTTTTATTCCAAAAATTTGTGAATTACATTTTAAAATGTTTTCATAAGTAATTTTGTTTACAATTGATTTATGTTTTACAGGTTTAACTAACATGTTGATACAAAATTTGCCACTTGTAATTGGCAGATTTATAATATAGATTATTGTTGAATTATTAACGGCTATCTTAACATCTGCCAATTCTAACGATTCTTCAATATTAACAGATGTTAGATTCTCTTTATTTATGATTGAATTTACAATTTCAATTTCAGAACTTGATAAAATAAGAGAGTTTACTATTCCGGCTTTCGCCCAAAGGAGTGCATATTCAATGTTAATTAATTGAACCAAATCCAAATGATTTTTGATAGTGGATATTTGGTGGGAAAGTATCATGTAAAAAGGATGATTGGTTTTTAAAGTCCGTTGAATGTATTTTTCAATGTTTTCTAAGCTGTTTTGGTATTGAAGCATGTCGATGACGTGTATTAGTTTAAAGTCACCGTCCTTAATTTTTGCTGGTCCCATGTCTATTGTTACTAATTGAGCGTTAGTGTAGTGCAGAATTTGAAACTCTCCTCGTAGGAGGTGTGGTAACGTCCTGAAAAAAAATGCATTCGTTCAATTTCTAATATGTGATTTGTGAACTACTCGTCCTGATTCTGTCAATATTTTAGTGGTTCTATTTTCTTTTACGGTTTCCTTTTTATACTGTTTGGAAAGTTTGGTACCTAATCTTTTATTAATTTTGACGTATACTAATAGCCCTGGTAAATAATTTTTACTACCTTGATTATGTTGGTTATGCCAGCTAATATCTTTCCTTTGTTTTTCGGTCAATTTTTTTATATTGTCTTGCCTAGTCTTTTCTATGTCGTTAGGGGTAAAACTAATTTGTCTGCCAAAAAAAAGATCTACAGGTTTTTTGCCTGTACTGGAATGAATGCTATGATTATATTCATTCGTTGCTCGTTCAAGGAGTTCTTCAAAATTTCTGTCACTTTCATCGTCCTTCAGACATCTCATGATCTCCGTTAACTTCGAATGGAATCTTTCGACTTGTCCATTTATTTCACTTTTATAGGGTGGTGTTGTAAAGATCTCTATTCCTAATTCATCTTTCATCATAAATTTTATGGACGCGGAATTTAAGGAGGGTTCGTTATCTATGACTACAGATGTAAGTACTCCATAAAAGAATAACACATCTCTTAACGGTCGTCTTATGTCCTCGACTGATTTACCAGAAATTATTTTGGTTTGCGCGTACTTTGTAAATTTATCTAATGACGTCAGGATTATAATTTTTTATCTGTTCAAAATATGTCTATATGTAATATTTGACCGGAATATTTAGGTATAGGGGTTTCGTTAAGTTTTGGGTGATTCGGGTGTCTTTCATATTTATTTTCTTTGCAAGTTGAGCAAATTTTAATAATTCTTTTAGTCATTAGTCATTCCTGGAAAATAGTATTTATCTAAGATTTGCGTCTGATTTTCGCGTAGATTACGGTGCGCTCTATTGTGTGTCTCTATTATTATCGTTTCCTGTTCTTGTTCACTAGTAAAATCCTGAACTTCACTGCTAGTGAATCTTACTTTGTACTTTCTAGAATGGTGGGGAAAGAATTCCTGTATTATACTCATGGCTCTCTCTTCTGCTTTAATTCCATTTATAACAGATGGGTTTAGGAATCTTTTTAAAATGTATAGTAAATTATTTTGATTGTATTCTTTTTCTACAACTATGTGTCTGTGATATGTCGGAAAAACTATTTTAAAATCGTAACTAGTTTCTGTACCTATCTTAAGAAAAATCTGATTTTTAAAAACGTTAATTGGTTTTTCGATACTAGGAATGAGATCATCAGACTTTCGTCACTGTGTGCTGTGGTTGGCGAGTTAATCTCGATTTTTGCGTCTGCTACTACATTGTCCTTACCTGGCCTGTAATGTAACTCATGGTTATACTCCTCGAGTATGGCCTTTCATCGTTTTATTTTCGCATTTGTATTTTTATTGCTCAATGCGGTTGAGCATGGGTTACAACAAATCCTAAGAACTCTACTTCTTGTTTTAGAAATTCGCCCTTGTCTAGTTGGATTTTCAAATTGGCTTCTTCGAGCGTCTTAAAGATTTTATTGAGGTTGCACAAGTGTTCATCCTCATCTTTACCAAAGATGACTATGTCATCTATGTAGACATAACATCTTATGCCAATGCGTTCTCTGAGGATGTCATCAAGACATCTCTGAAAAATGGCAGGAGCATTTTTAAGCCCAAATGGAAGTCTAGTAAATTCGTACTTTCCATTTATTACTGAAAATGATGTTTTTTCCATATCAGATGGTTTTAGTGGTATTTGGTGAAAACTTTTTAGATCTAAAACTGAGAAGTATTTATTCTTTCCTAGGTTGTATAAGACTTCATTAATCTCAGGTATGGGATACCTATCTGGAATAGTGATTAAATTAAGTTTTCTATAATCTATCACCATTCTATATTTTTTTATGCCGGGGCATCTTCTTTTTTTCCTACGATCCACACGGGGGAGTTATAGGGTGATTTTCATGGTCTTATTATTCCATCATGAAGTAATTCTGTTATTTGTCTGTCTATCTCATGCTTTAAAGCCATGGGGTATGGGTATGTTTTTGAATATACTGGGCTTTCGCTATTTGTTCGTATTTCCCCAACTACTTTAGTGGTAAAAGTAAGTTTCTCGTCCGGGTCTGAAAATAAATTTGTATAAGCTCTAACTAAATCATTTAATTTGTCGTATTGTTGTTCGTTCATATGATCCGTCCGAATTTTTAAGTTGTTTATAGATTGAGCTTCCTGGTTTTTTATAATAACTTTTTTTTATTTTGAACTACTAAGTAATTTTCTTTCGTATGAATTACTGCGGATAAATCTCTTAAACTATCGTTACCCAGAATTCCATGGAATGATTTTAAATTGGGTAAGAGAAAAAATTTTAATTTAATATCTTTTATTCCAAAAAGAGTTCGTATGATGAATAATTTCGATATCTCCTCCAATTGAAGCTGCAAAAAAATTTTGATTGTTGGGAATAGGGTTTTTAATTAATGATGGCTCAATGTAATTTTTATTTGATCCCGTATCTAATAAAAACTTTAGGATTTCTCCGCTCTTCGTTCTACACTGTACATAGGGCAGCGAAGAGCTTTTCATTCTAAAAAATTAACATCTACAAATTCTTCCATATTATAGTTATTATCCTGTTGCTCTTCCATGAGTTGTTCTTCCATATGTTGCGCTAGTGTTTCGTCATCATTTATTTGAGACGCCACTATATCTTCGTAACCGGCTAATTCGGTTTCATTGCTGGGTTGCACATGTTGACTATTGATATGAAAGTTGCGCTGAATTTTGTTTGGTTGGAAGTTGTAAGAACCTGTCGGGGGTCTTTTGCCTAAAAATTGAGCATTGTTTGGCCTGTTTATGTAATTAACTGTTCTTGCCTTTAAGCTTGCATCTACATCCATTGGCTCAGGTCTCAGTTGAGGTTTTGGGGGTAGAATATTCCTATTAGGAACAAAATGGTTGTGTTGTGGGAATTGAAGGTTTCTATTTGGTTGCCACTGCTGCTGACCAAATGGTTGTCGGGGTTGAAACTGGGGTTGATTCAAAAACCCTCGAGGAGGAACATGAGCCAACTCGGGATAGAACTGTGGTTTCCCTACGAAATGATTCTGCTGTATTACTTTAGGTGGGTAGTGAGGTGACGTAGTGTTCTGTTTTTGCGGTGCGAATCTGTTATGAGCGTAATGCATTCTGTATGTCATGTTGTCCAATTTTAAACAAATATGTAAAGCTTGTGGTAAGGTTGAAGGTTCTCTGATACTCAACAATCGGGGTAGGTCGCCATTCAGCCCTCTCACAAAAGTGTCCAAGGCTTTGTCTCTGTAGTTGTTTGTCATAGTACTGAGTGCGGATTCGCTAAGGTCTAAACAAGCTACCTTATCTAAGATTAGTGAAAGATTCTGATACACCTTTTGGTAAAAGTCACTTATTGTGTTACGCCCTTGAATCAGCGTGGTCATTTCGTACTCTAGAGTACTTACATCTCTTTTGTCGGAATAGTGCATCATCATGCACTTTTTAATTTTACTCCAGTCTAATGGAGTCCTGTAGGACTCTAATGCTGTGTCAGCATCTCCTACAATCTTATGCCTAACTACGTGTAGCATTCCATAATATTTCGAGGTTCCTTTTAACCTTTCATATAAGAAAAAAATTCTATCAACCGACTTCCTCCAGGAATTAAATTCACCTGGCTTTCCAGAAAATTCTCGTAGACACTTCACTATATCTGGTACCTTGTCCATGTCGTCCGTTTCCCTGTCTATAGTCTGGTCTATATCCTCTGGTTCTATAAACGGATTTTTTAGTCGGGTTACAGTCTGAGCTACCAGTTCGCTTATCTGTTTAGCTACTTTTTCGTCAAGTGTCGCGGGTGTTATGGTGCTTGTGGTTGGAGCCATTTTTAAGTTTGGATTGGGATGGTGTTTTAATTAAAAATTTTTCAATTCCTCAACAATGGAATCTGAATCGGAGTCTAACATTTCTGACTAAAGTGGGACAAATAATGACATTAATAGTAGTATTCTATTAATTAATTAATTATTATTCTATGTGAGTATCTTATATCTTACATTAAATATAAAATCGATATCATTTTCTTAAACTAGTTGGTAAGATACTTGTTAGTTCTGCCTGCAGTTTCTGCTTCTTTCTGCTTGTAGACTTCGTAGTTTCACTAATTGATTTTAAATGTTTATTTTTGATGTTTAATTTTAAATGTTTCACAAATTTCATTAGTTAGTTCATTTAATTTACTTATTTAACTGTTTCACTTATTTCATTAGTTACTTAAGTTTTTTAAATGTTTCAATTATTTCATTAGTTAATTTAGTTAATTTACTTATTTAACTGTTTCACTTATTTCATTAGTTACTTAAGTTTTTTAAATATTCAATTATTTCATTAGTTAATTCAGTTAATTTATTTATTTAATTGTTTCACTTATTTTATTAGTTACTTAAATTTTGTAAATGTTTCACTTATTTCATTTGTTAATTCAGTTAATTTCCTTATTTAATTGTTTCACTTATTGCTATGCAAGCGGCTAGGACATTAGTCCTTCCCGTTTTCTATGGGATACTAGGGGGCCTCGTTTCTTGCTTGTTGGAGCCACTTTGGATTCTTTAATATTTATTAGGAGCCACTTAGGATCATTAAATTTTTCACTAGGAGCCACTTTGGATCCTTTATTATATATTATGAGCCACTTTGGATCATTAAATTTTTCACTAGGAGCCACTTTGGATCCTTTATTTTTGGGTGAACACTGCGAGTTGTGTTAATATTTGTTAGGACTTCTTTTTCGCAGGTCCCTGTTCGGGCGCCAATTAAAGTCTTCTAAACCCTTTTTACTTAAGAAAAACTTTTTTATTTTTCCAGTACTAAGCACCTTCTTTATTGAGTGTATAATTACAATTGAACTTCTTAATCTAATCTACAATTCTTATATTCTAATGCCACCTTTGCCTTCTGTTATTGTTGTTGTCTGTTCTCTGATCTGCTGATGCTCTACTGATGCCTCTGCTCCATCTCTGCTTCCATCTTCGTGGGATCTGCAAAGTCAGCGTTTGCACTTATTACGTTTGGTTTGCTGGGAATATTTTCTGGACGTGGAATACAGAGTGCAATCTAACACCTGTTTGTCAAAATGTCAAATGTGGATTGTGTTAACTTATATATAGATATATATATAGATATGGGCTAATTAATATAATAAATATTTGGATTGTTAACTCGCCCAATTAATCGCTTTCTATTTAACCGCGCTTGTTAATTTTAAATGTATTTGGGGTTTATCTATATATTTATAACTTTAACAGGTTACAAAGATAGATTCGAATACACTAGTATAGACAGGCGTTGGAGGAGCGGCTGTGTCTTATCTCGTGAGATTGCAAATGCTAATCTTCATGGCCATGGCAACATATCCCAAAGGGTATGCCAATATAGCCAGTAAGTATGTATTTAATCGCGGCGTCGCGATGCATATTTTTCCGTTAATTTGTCTGTGACGCAGCCTCAGCGCCGTATTTATACTGACTTCGCTTTCTGCCACCGTCGGCAAAAGCGGCACCAACGTCGACGACACTGTAAAGATTGCATTTTCTTTTTAACATGCAATCATATTTCTTATTAAACATTTTGCGCAGTGCATTCATAAAACAGCGTGGTGCAATCCAATATGCTTGAAGTCTGTAACGTTCGGTTTTATTTATTAAACAATAAAACAAAAAAAAACACACACAGACACTAACGCCTACATTGTCCACTGCTGGGGCGTGCTCAGCTCACACGACCGTGCGCAGGGAAAGTGGATGGGGGAATCTTAAACCCAACATTAGACCGGAAACCCATTACAAAAAGAATCGGACAGAGCTGAGTCGGATAAAGGGATCAAGCCACCTTTCGGAAAACAGACGAGCAAAAATGATAAAAAAACCAATGCCGGTAATCCCCTCGCGCAAATGTCGGGACGCCTCTTGCCACACCCGCAAGTAAGGCTGAAGGAGATGGGGAGGGAGGAGTAGATGGTAGTAGAATATTTCAAATTTTTAATCAAAAACAAAAACAGTAATTACTTATTCAGTAAGGAATAACTCGATACCATTTAATTTCAATTAAATTAATTTAATTTAATTTTGATTTTAATTTAATTTCAATCATCTTAATTATTTGAATTCTCGAACATTAAGTAGGCCATAGTAAGTACATATGTATATATTATATTCAATAAGCATTCCTCAGATGCAGTTTAAATTTAATTAAACATTTACGCCATTTAAATTAAAGGTAACGTGATGTACTAAGTTTACGTTATAAAGTTACGAATTATTTATGTAGCTATATAGTTGTAAATAGGTTATAAAGTTATTAGCTTAAGGTAACATTAATTATTTCGGTAATATAATATCAAACAAATTAAAGCGAGATGTACATATTTACGAGAGTCACATTAAATTCAATTTCTTCCTTTTTTTTTGTTTTGGTTTGGTTATACTCAATTTTACATAAACAAACGTCTTCATTTGAATAGTATCAAATGGCGTTGGGTTATATTAATGTTAATTAAACAATTGAAGTAATTGATTAGTATTTTCTTGGTTTATACAATATTTCAACAAAATAGGTAAACATTTGACTCATAATTCATTTTGCCTTGTTTTCACACTCCCCGGCTTCCGAGATCTGATTGTTGATTGCGCCACCGCAAACGTCCGGATCTGCGAAAGACAAGCTTAAGAAAAGATGTTTTACAAATAAACAATATAACCGAGGTTGCAGAACAGGAATTTATTGTATTGCAAATACAAATATCTTATCATAAAAATAAATAATAGCTTCGTTTTTCTCCCTTTTAAGTCCGCTTCTCGTGAGGTGGTGTTTCTGAAGTGCGTGAAGTTAAATTCGTAAATCCGACGATAACTTAGCAAAGATCTGAACCCAAAACGCGAATACAAATTCGTATTTTGTACCCATTCCAAAGTAATGGCTACAATTGTAGCGCTCTTTTGTTCAACGAAATATATATTTTGAGCAGGAAATATACATATTTCAAGGGAATAATATATATACTTCACAGATTACGCCTACTTTTGAAAAAATTTTAAATTTTGTGGAAGTGAGGTGTCTTCGACGGTGAAGCTTCTTCCCCAATATTCAGCGATAAGTTTTGTTCTACGAAAAACATAACTTGGCCAAGTGGAATATAAGGTTCGATAGCCTACTCCAATACCTTTCAGAATCAGCAAAAACTTTTAGTGCACTCGGAAGGGTTTGGTCACCATGCTCATTTGAAGTTGGCCTTACCCAGTGTAATTTTTCATGATTTTTCTGCGAAAAATTTTCTTCAACGAAAAACATAACTTGGCCAAGTGGAATAATCATGAAAAATTGCACTGGGTAAGGCCAACTTCAAATGATCATGGTGACCCAACCCTTCCGAGTGCACTAAAAGTTTTTACTGATTATGAAAGATATTCAAGTAGGCTATCGAACCTTATATTCCACTTGGCCAAGTTATGTTTTTCGTTGTAGAAAATTGTTCGCTGAAAAATCATGAAGATAACACAATTGCACTGGATAAGGCCAACTTCAAATGACCATGGTGACCAAACCCTTCCGAGTGCACTAAAAGTTTTTACTGATTATGAAAGATATTGGAGTAGGCTATCGAACCTTATATTCCGCTTGGCCAAGTTATGTTTTTCGTTGAAGAAAATTTTTCGCTGAAAAATCAGGAAAAATTGCACTGGGTAAGGCCAACTTCAAATGACCATGGTGACCAAACCCTTCCGAGTGCACTAAAAGTTTTTGGTGATTCTGAAAGGTATTAGAGTAGGCTATCGAACCTTGTGTTCCACTTGGCCAAGTTATGTTTTTCCTTGAAGAAAATTTTTCGCTGAAAAATCATGAAAAATTGCACTGGGTAAGGCCAACTTCAAATGACCATGGTGACCAAACCCTTCCGAGTGCACTAAACGTTTTTGCTGATTCTGAAAGGTATTAGAGTAGGCTATTGGACCTTATATACCACTTGGCCAAGTTATGTTTTTCGTTGAAGAAAATTTTTCGCTGAAAAATCATGAAGATAACACAATTGCACTGGATAAGGCCAACTTCAAATGACCATGGTGACCAAACCCTTCCGAGTGCACTAAAAGTTTTTACTGATTATTAAAGATATTGGAGTAGGCTATCGAACCTTATATTCCGCTTGGCCAAGTTATGTTTTTCGTTGAAGAAAATTTTTCGCTGAAAAATCATGAAAAATTGCACTGGGTAAGGCCAACTTCAAATGACCATGGTGACCAAACGCTTCCGAGTGCACTAAAAGTTTTTGCTGATTCTGAAAGGTATTAGAGTAGGCTATCGAACCTTGTATTCCACTTGGCCAAGTTATGTTTTTCGTTGAAGAAAATTTTTCGCTGAAAAATCATGAAAAATTGCACTGGGTAAGGCCAACTTCAAATGACCATGGTGACCAAACCCTTCCGAGTGCACTAAAAGTTTTTACTGATTATTAAAGATATTGGAGTAGGCTATCGAACCTTATATTCCGCTTGGCCAAGTTATGTTTTTCGTTGAAGAAAATTTTTCGCTGAAAAATCATGAAAAATTGCACTGGGTAAGGCCAACTTCAAATGACCATGGTGACCAAACGCTTCCGAGTGCACTAAAAGTTTTTGCTGATTCTGAAAGGTATTAGAGTAGGCTATCGAACCTTGTGTTCCACTTGGCCAAGTTATGTTTTTCCTTGAAGAAAATTTTTCGCTGAAAAATCAGGAAAAATTGCACTGGGTAAGGCCAACTTCAAATGACCATGGTGACCAAACGCTTCCGAGTGCACTAAAAGTTTTTGCTGATTCTGAAAGGTATTAGAGTAGGCTATCGAACCTTGTATTCCACTTGGCCAAGTTATGTTTTTCGTTGAAGAAAATTTTTCGCTGAAAAATCATGAAAAATTGCACTGGGTAAGGCCAACTTCAAATGACCATGGTGACCAAACCCTACCGAGTGCACTAAAAGTTTTTGCTGATTCTGAAAGGTAATGGAGTAGGCTATCGAACCTTATATTCCACTTGGCCAAGTTATGTTTTTCGTTGAAGAAAATTTTTCGCTGAAAAATCATGAAAAATTGCACTGGGTAAGGCCAACTTCAAATGACCATGGTGACCAAACCCTTCCGAGTGCACTAAAAGTTTTTGCTGATTTTGAAAGGTACCGTCGGAGACACCTCATTTCCACAAATGTAACAATTTTTTCAAAAGTAGGCGTAATCTTTGAAGTATATATATATTATTTCCTTGAAATATGTATATTTGTTGTTTAAAATATATATTTCGTTGAACAAAAGAGCGCTACAGTTGAAGCCATTACTCTGGAATGGGTACAAAATACGAATTTGTATTCGGGTTTTGGGTTCAGAAATTTGCAAAGTTATCGTCGGATTTACGAATTTAACTTCACGCACTTGTGTTTTTGCTGGATAATCGTCGGCGTGTTCTTCTTTATGCAGCTGCGTTGTTTTGTTACAACACTTTTGCAACCCTATATGGCGGTTGCTCGTTTTAAATATATGTGTTTCGATGTTGGGCAGAACTATCGTAAATGTCGACAAATAACTCAATAACACAACCTTATCACCGATTATTGAACGATGTTTCAGGAGCTGGATTGTTAATCTCCCTTTTCGAAATGTACAATTCTCACCACAGTTAAAGTGTCACTCACTTTTAGTTTTTGTAGTTTTCTATGATTTTTTTTTTTTAAAGTAACTTTCACGGGTTTCTTAATAATGTATCAAATCTGTGTCGTTTAGAACCTCACTTTTACAGCAGCCATAACGCAAACGGTGCAAAAATTCAGTATAATAAAGATCTCTGTGTAAATGTTTTCTGACGCAAGAGATTGCAATTATTCTCACTTCGCCAGATTTATGAATGTAATTCTGTCAGGCTAGTTGTTTTTCTTTTCCCAAACGGGTACTTTTAGGTTACAGTTTGTGAAGAACATAATTTTTTTTTAAATAATATCCACACATTTTTTTTCATTATCGTAAATTTTATTTTGTGAATATTAAATTATTTTATTTTTTTGCCGAATTATTATTTTTGTGAATATTGAATTATTTTATTTTCTTTCCCGAATTATTACTTTTATGAATATTGAATTATTTTATTTTATTTTGTTAAATACTGCTGTGAAAAAAAAGGCACATTAATATGGTGTTTCCATAAAATGGTTTTTCCAGGTATTTGGAATAAACTGTTTTAAGCCCCAAAACCACTCCTAAACTGTTTTAACTCCATTGAAATTGTTGTTGCGATTCCAGCGCTTAACCAAAATGCTTTTGGTTTTTAGCCTCAGTTTTTAGTTTGCAAGTCTGTTTCGAAGTTCGGAATTGCAGACACACTATCTTTCTCCTTTTCTAGTGCCAATAATTTAGAAAGAGATAAAGAGAAAGTGCCACCAAACTATTCTGCCAAATGTCAAAACAAATGTAAGCGTTTTATGTCGTAAGTAATATGTTTATTTAAATAAGTATAATTTCTAATAAACATTAAAAATTTAACTATTTCAGATGCAGAAAGCAACAGAGAGAACTTTGTGGTCGATGGGGGCGGAATTAATGCTGCTGGACCTCAGGCAAGAAAACATTGACGGCCTGCGCGGACTCTGCAAAAATGTCCACATATATAGGGAGATGGCGGCGGATATGGCCCAACACGGGTTTATGGTTGGTCCGGAGGAGGTCGGCATGAAGATAAAAAAGATGACGACCAAATACCGGTAATTGTTTTTTATTATGTGCATGTATTAATCATAAATAATAATGCTTTCACTGTAGGAAAACTAACTACTAGGGGTATCGGGTGGTTCACCAGCAGACTGGGTGCCCTTTCCGCGATTGCACCAAAAAATCGGAAGTTGTGCCGTTCATAATGTCCGTACCTTGTGACGCGTTACAGCACCACGCCACAAACAACAAAATAAAATAATAAGAAAAACATATAGATATATGTATATATATAAAAAAAACGTTAAAATATAGGAAAAAAATGAATTTAATACTCCCACGGAGGGAAGCTTAGGATAAGGTATAGAATAAGTTGAACATGAATTAAATGAATTTTGAGAAAAAAAGGAAGGATCGGAAAACTTAGAAGCAAGGGCAACTCTGGCATAGAAACCGAGCACCTGGCAACCCTAAAGCAACAGCTGATCAGAAGAAACACAACAACAACGAAAGGCACAAAAGGGGTATAAAAGCAGGCACACAGGCAGCCAGAAGGCAGTTCGTCACCGGCAGCGGTCTGAGTAACATCGAGAAATCCTGGCTTCAGCAAAAATATTGGTAAGTTGCAAAGTAGCATCCTCGTCCTCCCTACTCCCCCTTCATCGCTATAGGTGTACGGTAGCATCCACGCCTGCCTACAGCATCCTCCCTATTCCTCCTTCATCGCTATAGGTGTACGGTAGCATCCACGCCTGCCTACAGCATCCTCCCTATTCCTCCTTCATCGCTATAGGCGCACGGTAGCATCCACGCCTGCCTACAGCATCCCCCCTCTTACCCCTCCACCGCTATAGGTGCACGGTAGCATCCACGCCTGCCTACAGCATCCTCCCTCTTCCCCCTTGCCACCTTGCCCTTTCGCTGCTACACGCAACACACCAAAGCGCTTTCATCGGCGCACAGCAGCACGGTCACCGACGCACATCAGCGCACACCGAAGCATTCACCAGCGCACAGCAGCGCATTCACCGGCGCACAGCAGCGCTCTCGCCGACACGACAGCGGAACACACCAAAGCGCTTTCATCGGCGCACAGCAGCACGGTCACCGACATACATCAGCGCACACCGAAGCGTTCATCAGCGCACAGCAGCGCATTCACCGGCGCACAGCAGCGCGTTCACCAACGCACAGCAGCGCGTTCACCGACGCCCAGCAGCGCATTCACCGACGCAACAGCAACACGCGCCGAAGTGTTCACCAGCGCGCAGCGGCGCATCCACCGGCGCACAGCAGCGCATTAACGAAGCGTTCACCGACGCAACAAGCAGCGCACACCGAAGCGCAGTCACCGGCGCACAGCAGCGCATTCACCGGCGCACAGCAGCGCATTCACCAGCGCACAGCAGCGCATTCACCGGCGCACAGCAGCGCTCTCGCCGACACGACAGCGGCACACACCGAAGCGCATTTATCGGCGCACAGCAGCACGGTCACCGACGCACAGCAGCACATTCACCGGCTTATATCAACGCACTCACCAGGCGTACACCAACGCACTCACCAGGCGTACACCAACACACTCATCGGTGAGCATCACCGCATCTATCGACACAACACAAGCTACAACGAAGCATTCACCAGTCGCACATCGACGCCACCGCAAGGACACACCGAAGCATTCACCAGTCGCGCATCGAAGCCACCGCAAGCACACACCGAAGCATTCACCAGTCGCACCTCGACGCCACCGCAAGCACACACACCGAAGCATTCACCAGTCGCACATCGACGCCACCGCAAGGACACACCGAAGCATTCACCAGTCGCGCATCGAAGCCACCGCAAGCACACACCGAAGCATTCACCAGTCGCACCTCGACGCCACCGCAAGCACACACACCGAAGCATTCACCAGTCGCACATCGACGCCACCGCAAGGACACACCGAAGCATTCACCAGTCGCGCATCGAAGCCACCGCAAGCACACACCGAAGCATTCACCAGTCGCACCTCGACGCCACCGCAAGCACACACCGAAGCATTCACCAGTGGCACATCGACGCCACCACAGCCATACACCGACGCGGCCACCAGTGCCCACCAAAACAGTCACCGGTGGATATCGACGCCGTCACCCGTGGACACCAACAAGGTCACCAGCATTACAGTAACTCGATGATTTATAATTAAGTAGGCTAAGACTCAGGTTAAGAAAATAAAGTGAATTTATCTGTTCCACCAAGTTACAAATTTTTCTGTGGACGGACCTCTGGTCGAACTCGCTGAGTCAGACCCTGGCAAGAGCAACGTTACAGATGGCGCCCGAACAGGGACAATAAATTCACACAAGCACTCGACATCCAAGAAATACAAACCAGTCTTAGTCGGTTTAATTAAATTATACGTTACATCTCAGCAACTCCGCAAAATGGTTTCAACAAGTTGGATTTACCACTTAAGCAAGGATCAGCTTTTGGCAGCCTGCTCGGAATTCGGACTCACAGAATCCAGTACCGTGGACGAACTAAGGAAGACTCTTGTGGCCTTCATTAACTCAGACACACAGTCGACGGAAGATACAAAGCGACTAGAGGAGATGCAGTCGACATACATAAGGAGGACCCCGACACCAGTAAGGGCCACGAGCCCCACCCCCATTAAAACAACAACAGATGAACTAACAGTACACCCCTCAGGCAGCGCTCCCGGCCCAGCCAACATAAAAGTGTCGACACAGACCAGGACCACAAATCCTGCTCCACCCAGAATCAGATCGGAGGCACCGCCAGGATCTTCTAAGACCACCATCCCTAGCATGACTAGCGAGCAAGTGATGGACAAAGTACGAAAGTGGTCGGCACGATACAACGGCAGAGACGACCCCATAGGATTTATCGAACGAGTCGAGGAATCAGCCAGGTCGTACGGTATCAACCCGAATCTACTCCCAAGGACTATGCCGGAGCTATTGTCGGACATGGCCTTAATGTGGTATCGAAATAATGATGAGCAATGGAGGGAATGGGCCACATTCAAGAGAGACTTCCTGACCTTCTTCCTCCCGGGCCGGTATTTCGAGCAGCTGGACGACGCCATCAAAGCACGTCGGCAGAAACCAAAGGAACCCTTCAAGGACTATGTAGTAGCCATCCAAGACCTGATGAGACATGCCGAATACACCAGGGAACAGAAGCTGGAACGAATTTATCGCAATTCTCGCACCGAGTTGCAAAGGCACATAAGGCGCAAGGACTTCATCGATCTGAAAGAACTAACGGCGCTTGCCCTAGAGTTGGAGTGCCTCCAAGATGACGAAGGAACACAGGCTTTAATCCCGCAAAGGGGGGGCGACACACGACAGCGTTTCAGGCAAGTGGAAGACTTCATCGACACCCGCAGTGCATGTTACCGATGTGGGCAGAGCGGACACAGCAAGAGAGAATGCCAAAACCCGGAGTACCTATTTTGTTGGGTGTGCGGCCGCAGACAGGTGCGCACCATACAATGTTGTCGGTCGGGAAACGCAGGGGGGTCGTATCGAAACCGAGGCGAGATGGGACCCAACCAACCGGCGCCACCGCGCCCGATGCCTCAACCATCGACCATGTCATGCCAGCCACAGCCAACACACAGGACCGGTCGTCCTTAGAGTGGAAAAGGGATCGCATTACCATCACGACGGACGTCGACGATGTCTGGGTAGAAGCAGTCATAGATACCGGAGCCACCAAGAATTTCATTAGTGACACCCTGGCCGAACTAATCTGGACACCTTATGTACGACTGTCAACACCGCTCACGATCAGTTTGGCCGACGGAAGGACCACGACCATAACTGAGTCACTCATGGTCCCGATACGCTTCTGTGGCATGGAATACAAAACGCAGTTGTACATATTACCAAATGCGATTGATGACCTCATTTTGGGATTAGACTTCCTCAAAAAGTCGAAAACACAAATCACCATCGGGGGGCGTACAATGGAACTTCCAACAGGGACCGAAGAAGCCATATCGCCGCGATGTCCAATAGTGCGTAACGATGAGGGTAACACCGACACCAAGATCTCCGAATTCTTGGACTTCGAACTCAAAGCCTTCGAAGCAATAAAGGGCACCACCAACATTGCCTCTCACCGAATAATCATGCAAGATGACCGACCCATTAAGCAAAGATACCTCCCTCGGAACCCGGCCATGCAAGCGGTAATAAATAGCCAGATCGACGAACTGCTTCGGGACGGTCACATTGAGCCCTCTAAAAGCCCTTACAATGCGCCAATTGTGCTGGTGAGGAAGAAAAAGAACAAATGGAGGCTCTGTGTCGATTATCGCCAACTAAATGCCAAATCTGTGCCAGACGCGTATCCTCTACCCCGCATACAGCATATCCTCGATCAACTTCGGAATGCCAAGGTCATCAGTACGTTGGATTTAAAGAACGGATATTGGCAGATCCCGCTGGAGGAATCAAGCAAGCAGTATACAGCGTTCACCGTTCCTGGACGGGGGCTGTATCAATGGCGAGTCATGCCGTTCGGGCTTCATTCTGCCCCAGCTACGTTTCAACGTGCTCTCGACAGAGTCATCGGACCAGATCTGGAACCGAACGCATTCGCCTACTTGGACGATATCATCGTCACTGGAGAGTCCGTCGAGCATCACATGGAAAAGCTACACGAGGTCCTGAAACGTCTGAGGGAAGCGAATCCACGAATAAATCCAGAGAAATGCGAATTCTTCAAAAAGGAGATCCGCTATTTGGGCCACTTGGTCACGTCGGATGGTATCCAAACGGATCCCGATAAAATCATCGCCATTCAAGGACTCCAGCCCCCAAATACTATAAAGGAATTACGACGATGCCTAGGAGTAACATCGTGGTATCGCCGATTTGTCCCCGATTTCTCCAAAATCGTCCAACCACTGACGTCGTTATTAAAAAAAGGGAAACGATGGGTTTGGGGCCCAGAACAACAGGAGGCCTTTGAATGCCTCAAACAAAAGTTGACAGAGGCACCAGTACTTGCCGTACCGGATTTTACGCAGCGCTTCACGCTGCAGACGGATGCCAGCAACCATGGGCTTGGTGTTGTACTCTCGCAACGAATAGAGGATGAAGAGAGGGTCATCGCGTACGCTAGCCGCCGCCTTACCAACACGGAAGCTAACTATTCATGCACTGAGAAGGAATGCCTGGCGATAGTGTGGGGCATTAGGAAGATGCGACAATATCTGGAGGGCTACGAATTCACGATCATTACGGACCACCTCGCCCTCAAGTGGCTAAACTCTATAGAGAGCCCATCAGGAAGACTCGCCCGCTGGGCGCTGGAGCTCCAACAATACCGATACGATATCCAATATCGCAAAGGGCAGCAAAACGTGGTTGCTGACGCATTGTCGCGCCAACCGATTGACACCTGCGAGAGAGCGGCGACGGCACTGGAAAACCAAGCTTGTGCATGGGTCGAGCGGAAGAAGATGGAAGTCCGACAAGAACCGGGAAAGCACACGGACTACATCATCAAAGCTGATCAGCTCTACCGCTATATCCCAAGGCGGGTCGGACGCGAAGAAGGGGATCCATGGAAATTGTGCGTGCCAACACCCCAAAGACAGCGAGTATTGTCCGAGAACCACGATTCACCGACAGCGGGACACTTTGGTGTATTCAAAACTATTCAGCGCCTAGCACAACGCTACTACTGGCCAGGAATGTTTCGAGACGCCAGTAGCTACGTACGGAACTGTATGTCCTGTCAGAAGTACAAGCCAGAACAGCAGAAACCGGCTGGAAAAATGCTCACGCAGATTGCAGAGGAGCCGTGGGCCACCGTCTGTATGGACTTCGTGGGACCGTTACCGAGGTCATCCCACGGGAACACGGCCATGGTCGTGCTTATAGACAAGTTCTCCAGATGGACAGAAATCGCGCCAGTACGAGCCGCGACCGCCGAAAGCGCCAGAAAAGCCTTCAGGGAGCGGATATTGGCACGGTTCGGGGTCCCCAAAGTGCTCATATCCGATAATGGCACCCAATTCACCAGCCGGTCGTTCCAGAAGTACCTCCAACAACTGGGAGTACGACAACAATTCACCGCCCCATATACCCCACAGGAAAACGCGGCCGAAAGGGCTAACCGTACAATCAAAACCTTGGTCGCTCAGCTAGCCGAGAATAACCACCGGAAATGGGATGAGAAGCTACCCGAAGTTACCCTGGCCATCAACACGGGCGTATCGGAAACAACCGGGTATAGCCCAGCCTACTTGGTACAGGGCCGCGAACCCAGGCTGCCCGCGGCATTATACGATGAAGTCACCCTGGGCAGCGGCGGTACGAACCAGAGCCCGGAGGATAAGGCAGGAAACCTGAAAGAAATTTTCCAAATAGTTCATCGGAATCTCGAGAAGGCCTCAAGAACACAGGCCAACCATTATAATCTGCGACGACGCTCATGGAAACCTATGATTGGACAGCAAGTATTGGTCAGGCAGCACCCCCTCTCGAAAGCAGCAGAAGGTTACGCGGCAAAATTGGCACCGAAATATGAAGGACCCTACCAGGTTACCGGCTTCCTCTCCCCCGTAATCGCAATAGTAAAAAGGGAGGGAGAGGCTAAACCGCGCAAAGCCCACCTCAGCGAGCTCAAAAAATATCACAGCGCTAATGACCACGACGAAGGAGAGAGGCAGCTAACCCCACCCAAGTAACTTCCAGTCGAATGCAACGACATACCATCATTCAGTGATCGCACTTCAAACCGAAAGGACGTGTCTCAAGTGAACCTGGATAGCGAAAACAAAAGCAAAACAACAACAGCGACGACAATAACAAAAGCGACGACAACAACCAAAGCGACGACAACAACAACAACAACAACAACAACAACGACAACAACAACAACAACAGAAACGACAACAACAAAAGCGACGACAACAACAACAGCGACAACAACAATAACGACAACTAGAATGGTACGGGATAACGAACGGACATTCGAACGCACCGCCGAAGACGTACGGCGTAAATATCGGCAGCTCAGAGCATCAAAACCCTGCGCCATACTCTTGGGGCCCGAATGGTCAGAGAGTTGCGGGCCGAAGGGGAGGCTACGCGTGCGCCGTGCAACACCGGAGTTGGAGGCTGGACCCAGCCAAGCCAAAAAAAAAAGGCCGACACCGGCGGTACATGCGAGCGTCCGAGAAACTCCAAGGGAGGGAGCCGCAGAGGAGGAACAACAGGTGCTCGTCCCACCAACAACGGGTGGCATCAAGGTGATGACGTGGGACTACGAACGTCTGGCTTGTGGTCAACAGCTAAACGACACGTTGGTCAACTTTTTCCTTCAGTGGCTCTGGAAGGAAGGGGTACCAGCAGCGACCAGAGAGCAAACTTACGTGTTCGACACGTTTTTTGTCCAACGGCTGTTGCGGTTCCCAAACCAGACTCATGAGGAAAGACACCAGGGCTTACGGCGGTGGGTCAGGAAGGTGGACCTGTTCCAGCTACGCCATATTGTCGTACCGGTCGTTCGGAACGAACATTGGTACGCCATAATTTGTACCAACATGGACATGGTGGCCGACAACGACGGAACCCCGCGACGTCCAGCCATGGTGGTCATAGACTCCTTCGCGAACCAACCACGGACCTTGGTCGTAGATGCGGTTCGCCACTTCCTTCGTCTGGAGTACCAAGCCAGGGTCAGTCCACAGGGAGCAGCCCATTTCCACGAAGACCGTCTGCCATGCATCTATGCAAAAGTCCCGCAACAGACCAATGGGTGGGACTGTGGAGCGTACCTCCTCCACTACGTAAAGAGGTACTTCGAGAGGCCGGGAGCCGACTTCAGCGCCCAGAATAAAGACCAGTGGGGAGATGGTAAAAGTGCCGACAGAACCCGTCGAGGTGTTGCCAGGTTAGTAAGGGTACACGCAGGGCAACATCGTACCAGTCACCGGCTGCCCGTGATAAACCTTCCCGAGGTGACCACTAGCAGCGACGATAGCAGCGGCGAGGAAAGCAGCGGCGAGCACAGCAGCAGCGAGGATAGCGGCAGCGAGGACAGCAGCAGCGGTAACGGCGGCGACCAAAAAAGTAGCGCTAGCCAGCCGCAAGCAACGCCGACCGAAACGGTGGACACGCTATACCCACCGATGGAACCGACGTCATCGACAAATAACCCCGGTCCCCCACAAAGCATTCCATTTGAAGAATGGCCAGAGGAGTTGCGCCGCCAGGTTGAGGCGGCAAAGGGACGGGCAAGGAGTCGCGCCCGTTTTCTGACCACGGTAGCCGGACGCTTGTACCAAGTATATATTAACCGCTCCGGAAAGTGTCACATTTTTCTCCGTCACCCAAAATAAGGGGGGAATGTGACGCGTTACAGCACCACGCCACAAACAACAAAATAAAATAATAAGAAAAACATATAGATATATGTATATATATAAAAAAAACGTTAAAATATAGGAAAAAAATGAATTTAATACTCCCACGGAGGGAAGCTTAGGATAAGGTATAGAATAAGTTGAACATGAATTAAATGAATTTTGAGAAAAAAAGGAAGGATCGGAAAACTTAGAAGCAAGGGCAACTCTGGCATAGAAACCGAGCACCTGGCAACCCTAAAGCAACAGCTGATCAGAAGAAACACAACAACAACGAAAGGCACAAAAGTGGTATAAAAGCAGGCACACAGGCAGCCAGAAGGCAGTTCGTCACCGGCAGCGGTCTGAGTAACATCGAGAAATCCTGGCTTCAGCAAAAATATTGGTAAGTTGCAAAGTAGCATCCTCGTCCTCCCTACTCCCCCTTCATCGCTATAGGTGTACGGTAGCATCCACGCCTGCCTACAGCATCCTCCCTATTCCTCCTTCATCGCTATAGGTGTACGGTAGCATCCACGCCTGCCTACAGCATCCTCCCTATTCCTCCTTCATCGCTATAGGCGCACGGTAGCATCCACGCCTGCCTACAGCATCCCCCCTCTTACCCCTCCACCGCTATAGGTGCACGGTAGCATCCACGCCTGCCTACAGCATCCTCCCTCTTCCCCCTTGCCACCTTGCCCTTTCGCTGCTACACGCAACACACCAAAGCGCTTTCATCGGCGCACAGCAGCACGGTCACCGACGCACATCAGCGCACACCGAAGCATTCACCAGCGCACAGCAGCGCATTCACCGGCGCACAGCAGCGCTCTCGCCGACACGACAGCGGAACACACCAAAGCGCTTTCATCGGCGCACAGCAGCACGGTCACCGACACACATCAGCGCACACCGAAGCGTTCATCAGCGCACAGCAGCGCATTCACCGGCGCACAGCAGCGCGTTCACCAACGCACAGCAGCGCGTTCACCGACGCCCAGCAGCGCATTCACCGACGCAACAGCAACACGCGCCGAAGTGTTCACCAGCGCGCAGCGGCGCATCCACCGGCGCACAGCAGCGCATTAACGAAGCGTTCACCGACGCAACAAGCAGCGCACACCGAAGCGCAGTCACCGGCGCACAGCAGCGCATTCACCGGCGCACAGCAGCGCATTCACCAGCGCACAGCAGCGCATTCACCGGCGCACAGCAGCGCTCTCGCCGACACGACAGCGGCACACACCGAAGCGCATTTATCGGCGCACAGCAGCACGGTCACCGACGCACAGCAGCACATTCACCGGCTTATATCAACGCACTCACCAGGCGTACACCAACGCGCTCACCAGGCGTACACCAACACACTCATCGGTGAGCATCACCGCATCTATCGACACAACACAAGCTACAACGAAGCATTCACCAGTCGCACATCGACGCCACCGCAAGGACACACCGAAGCATTCACCAGTCGCGCATCGAAGCCACCGCAAGCACACACCGAAGCATTCACCAGTCGCACCTCGACGCCACCGCAAGCACACACACCGAAGCATTCACCAGTCGCACATCGACGCCACCGCAAGGACACACCGAAGCATTCACCAGTCGCGCATCGAAGCCACCGCAAGCACACACCGAAGCATTCACCAGTCGCACCTCGACGCCACCGCAAGCACACACACCGAAGCATTCACCAGTCGCACATCGACGCCACCGCAAGGACACACCGAAGCATTCACCAGTCGCGCATCGAAGCCACCGCAAGCACACACCGAAGCATTCACCAGTCGCACCTCGACGCCACCGCAAGCACACACCGAAGCATTCACCAGTGGCACATCGACGCCACCACAGCCATACACCGACGCGGCCACCAGTGCCCACCAAAACAGTCACCGGTGGATATCGACGCCGTCACCCGTGGACACCAACAAGGTCACCAGCATTACAGTAACTCGATGATTTATAATTAAGTAGGCTAAGACTCAGGTTAAGAAAATAAAGTGAATTTATCTGTTCCACCAAGTTACAAATTTTTCTGTGGACGGACCTCTGGTCGAACTCGCTGAGTCAGACCCTGGCAAGAGCAACGTTACAACCTTTATTATAATACATTTCATTCATTCATTATTTTATTGATTTTACTTTTTCATACAGATTCGCCACCACTGATCCATTCGTCACCATCACCATTGCCACGTCTGTCACCAACGCAACGTCCGCTCCCGTCGACATTGTCACGTCCAACGTCGTCCTCCCAGTTATTGCGTCTATCGTCATCTCCGCTGATGAAGGCAGATTGTAAAACTATGTCTGCCTGCATTACTGATTTCATCAAGTCACAAAAATAAGCCATGCTTTTTCTTATTATAGATCATATTATTATCATTCCAGACGTGAATGGCAAATTATTTATGTAAAGTGGGAAAAGTATTATACTTTCCACACCTCTATTGTAAAATCCAGAAAAATTTTGTAAACTGTGCATTTTGCTACGCCGAAAGTACTTCCTCTAGTTCGATATTCCGCTGATGAGCCGAGAATATAGAGTGCTATAGCAACACGCTTCTCCAGCGATATATATATATTGTTATATTATTCATTGTATTATAAATTAAAGCGATGCACAATTTTAAAAATAGTTGCGTAAATATACAAACACAAAACAACAACAGCTGTTTATTTCTTCTTTTCGGTTTGACAGCCCGGACCGTATTATGTATGGAAATACTAGATCAGCTGATCGATTTTCGAACACCTTAACCGGATTAAACATTTTTATGGAAACCGGATATAAGTTGAGTAAAAATAGTTCAGCTTTGTAAAAATCATGTAAATCTATAATCTTAAGAAAAACCTCAACGTAAACCACCCCAACTAATTCGATCAAACAGCTGATCATAAACCAGCTGACATATAAAGAAGAACAAGAATAGTCTGAGTGGTACGGCTGATTTTAAAAGGCGCAACGCCAGCAAAAATTCATTCAGTCATCGGGAGCAGCCACCAGAGTAAGTCTCTTGAAACAATAATTAACTCTTTAAATTTTCATTTCAGAAAAGTCCAGACTGGATGGACACCTCGGTATGCATCCGAATGTGGTGTCCATGCCATGCCCGCGCTGTTGTTCTTCGACCTCTCGGTTTGTATCCGACTGAGAGTTTCAAGCCGAGCAAAAGAGTGCAATGGACTGATGGATGACTGTTTAGATCCGACGATGATGGTCATACCGCTCTCTACACAGAAAACCTAATTCTCCATTTCGTCGCGTCAGAAAACCACCGGGCCCATTCACATTGCAAAATTTGCATTGAAAAATTTGGGAATTCATAAATTGGCAGCGATATAAAAAATGCGACGCAACAACAAGTGAAGCACGGCTTGCGTACTCTAGAAGCGAAAATTCTGGCGAGAATCGCACCTTCAACCATCAACCCCATACTACGAACAACATGTGATGAACATCAACACAATTGAAATAGAACTTTAACAGTGACCGTTTTGAAGTCAGATATTAGTTGAAGTTACATATTAATTGGAAACGCAGTCAGTTACTAGTGAGAATCATTGTAAAAGTACCAGGAAGTCGGAGGACTAATCATTGGATAAAAACATAAGAAACTTAACCAATCAGCCTTTTATTTTCAGCACCTGTCTAAAGTCGGCATTACTGCCCGATAGGTAAAAGGACCACACAGGTGGCACCTTGGTGCACGTGGTAACTAGGCGAGAGGGATCCACCTGCGGCATTTTACCGGAAAGCGATAGGAAAAGTCAACAAAGTCTGCAGATCCTTGCCTGTGGCACAATCGTCCGTGGTCAGTCACGTCGAAGGATCAACGACGAAATACCCCCATTGTCTAGAAACACTGCCAGTGATCCTTCTCGAGGAAGGATCTACGACATTAAGTTTGTTCTGGTATCCTACTGGATACAAAACGCCCAATTAACATAAGTCTTCTAGGAGAGATCAATCTCGCGATCATCACGGGCGTACCTCGGGCAGGTGGGACTTCGGGAGATACCTTCGGCGGTATACCTATTTCCCCACCTCAGGCTCGCCATTAGGACACTGACGATCGGAACTTTGTCTCAAAAAAACGAACCCCCCTCACTATCAAGCCCTGCGCGCAAAACACTTTTCCATAATCACGCGACTTAGTGAGAGATCATATTTTAGGAAAATGTGATTAAGAGAACAAAGTGTAGTATCCTTGAAACCTTGAAGAAAACTTGTGTTTATTAAAAATCAAAATCGTCTTTTGTATTTATCGGCCTGCTGAGACAAAGAAATGTTTGTGACGGAGAAAGAACCGTGGACATCCGGCGAGCTTCACTCGGCCGAAGAGCACTTCGTTACAAGTTTTTTTTTTTCTGATTACACTTCATTGCAATACTACAAATTCGAACTCCCGAATTCTCGACGCCCACTTTTGTGAACAGTATAAAACAACGAATCTTATCAAAAATACTTTTATTTTATATCCTCCAAATATCAGCAGCCTTTAAAAGCCATCAAGAAATTATTTTCTAATAATCTTGGGTTCCACGTCCCAATCGGTTGACGACCCAAACTAAACTCCCCATCCCACGATTATCACCCTTAGTGAAACGAACGTGCTGTTTCACAATGCGGCGAATTCTTCCTTGTCTGACGTCACTATCGCCGTCCTGCATCCCCAATGGCGAATGCCAGTAGAAACGGACCTCGCAATATGGTTTGATCCAAAGTTTATATAGAAAAAAAGCTTCTAGAATATTTGGATCGCGCTGTACTATGATACCCCAGGAGATTGAACGAAGTCTCTAGCGGTTGAAAGGGGATTCTAGTTGGTTCACCCACTCTTCGAAGTGGGGTTCCTACGAAGATGAACTGATTCCGCTTTTGACCTAGATGTACCATATTCACCTCCTTGCGGTGATCTCCGAGCAACGTCTTATGGTCCCTTGGATTTGACTAACCACATTTCTAATACCATTAAGACGGCTAACGAATATGGTTTATACTATGCTTGTGAAAGTCTTTCTGAAAGTTGATACCGATTAAAAGAACTTCTAGTCAGTGACACAAAAGCAGTGTGTGAGTAGTTGACCGGGCTGAAGGCAGAAGTAGTAATGAAGCGTAAATGATGCACTATAGCTATATTGACGAGCACTTGAAGAGTGAATTGTAGTAACCTAGTAGAGTCAGTGGTAAACAGCTATGCATACATGAGCGACCAGAAGCGTAAATGTGGTATTTTGTCTGTCTTGGGTATAGCCCTCGAAGTGCAATAAATGATGTATCAACGAGCCCAGAACTGGCAAGCATTAGGGAGCCATCAATAGTGGTCATCAGTGGAGATATCACAAACCCAGGAAGTTAGCGAGAAATCGTTATTGGAGGTAGATATTGTAGATGTTGATGATTGCTGATGGTTTCCCTAGAACAGGGCCTTATAATAATTGGTAGCGACGTAAAACTTCATGTTTAGTTGCGATTGAGCTAAGAGCGCTACCTCTTAGGTTATTCTTAAACTAGCAAGGGAAACCAACCCTTTGAGCCTTGGCTCAAAATTTGGTAGTAGCAAATAATCGTTACGGAACATGTCAGACCAGTGACTAACTGGTACTGCGGGTTCCTGACCAGGCCCTAAGATTTTAAAATCTTATCAGGAAGTTTGGTGATGGCTTCGCAGGGGCTGTGGCTCGCTAGATAAAGATGTAAAATAAGATATTACGTAAAGTATTATCGAAATATATGTGTGATCTTCCAAGGAAAGATACACATAGTCTGGTTGACACGGCAACCAGACACGGCAACCAGACTATGTCTGGTTGTGGTGCCAACCAGACAAGTGCTAACTTGAAACACTAGCACTTTTGTTCAATAATAGTTGTTCAAAGCATGTAAGCATGCCGCAGAATAAGGGTTGCTTCAGGTGTCTGCGTTAACAAGTACATACGGGTATAATCACGTCTGTACTACGATACCCGTTCAAAAGAAGACCAGCCGAGGGAAATACGAACGATCGCTATTGTCGGTGTGAAACAACTATGCATGCTGTCGTGTACATGGGAATAATTACTGTTAAATTTTGCAGGCCTGCATAGGGAATGGCCAACGCTGCATTAATACATTACGTTATAATTAAATACGTTCCTCCAACCTTATTATTTATATTTAACCTTTTTATAACCTTATTTAATACCTTATCTTATCTTAACTTTAATATTTTATTTTACTTCTATGTTTGATAAAAAAAATATACTCACATATTTTCCTTCGAGCATTCGAAACTGATCCACGGATCCTGATATATTGCTGCATGAAAAGGGTCCTTGTCCCAAAGTGTTGCTTTTCGTCTTTAAATTGCTTTTGAATTCAATTATAAATATTGAAACATAGTATTTACTAGTTACCTACCACCATCTCAGGAGCAACTTTTAACACTTACCGCTCCTCGAGCTGAGAAGAGCGATAGCGAGCGATTACGAACCCTGGTGTTGGCGGTTTACTGGTACTCTGTACTGGTGCGGTCCCTTGCTACGAACGTAGTCGCTATATACTACATACTGCTATGACTCTGACAATCAACTACTACTTTTATTTTGTATATCCTAATTTTTATTCAATAAGTTATTAAGGTAATTCACAAATAAAAAATTGAAAAATTCACAATACGAGTAGAAATACTTACATATGAATATTATAAATCAAAATTTTTTCAATCGAAAAATCGCGTTAAATCAAGTTTAGTCCCGTAAAAACAAAATCAATAATTTTAAAAAGTCGCGTTATTTCAAATTCGCATTAAAAAAACTCGCATAGGTGTACACCATTCTTACGCGGGAGATAGGTTCTCGAAAAACTCGTGTACAAAAATCGCGTAAAAAAACACCGTATCTATATAAAATAAGGTCACTGAATTAGGTGTATTTCTAAGATTATGTCAAGTACCTACTTAAATTTAAATAATCCGCATTCAGTTTTTACTTAAAATTTATTTTAATAAATAGATTAAAATTTTTGCTTTATTTAACTAAAATTTAACGAGTTTTAGTTAAAGTTGACTTAAACAATTTTGAGAACCCAAAAGAGAAGTTGAAAATAAAACGTGGTTTTTCTCTTACGTGAATTTCTTAGTGATAACAAGAAGTCCAGTTGTATTGTGGTATTGCCACAATATATATATATATATATATAGTATATACTACATATATAGCCTTTAACCTTCGAGTGTATCGTATTATAAGAATTCCTATGGGATCTAAAATAATGAAAAGCAAAAAATATATATTGTGTATTTTATTTTCTAGAATTACAACAAACCAGCAGTTTTACGCATTACTGCAACAAATGCGATTGAAACCATATTTGGCGAGAGGGGCTCCCGTTTTTGGTTCGAACCGCAGCACGAACGATGCAGAATGGGAGCGAATTTGTGCAGCGTTGAATGCACTCGGCCCTCCCATTAGGTCAACCCAGCAATGGAAAAAGGTAAATTTACTTCGAAATATAAGTATGTACTATATATATTTGTTCTTATTAATATTATTTATAATTATTAGGTTTGGTCAGACATGAAGGTGCGGGCCAAAAAAAATGGCTGAAAGAGCGGCGGAACGGAGGAAAACTGGGGGAGGACCGTTCACAGAGATAAACCTCACCGCTTTTGAAAAGGAAACGGTGGAAATAATGGGATATACGACGGCCGCTATGCCAGACGGCCTTGATTTCGGGTTCGCAACAAAACTACCCGCAGAACCATTAAGTAACCCCCCATGTAAGTATTTTCGTACATGTAGATATTCTAAAATTTTTAATATTTCGTTGGAAATTTCAGCCGTTCCTCTTCTTATGCAAAACGATGCAGCGCATATACCGGTATCCAGCATTCAGCCAACTGACGAAGCAGTTTCCGTACCGGTCTCGTCCCACACTGCAGCGCAAACTACATGCTTTTCAAAGCAGAAAAGATCCAGGAAGTGTCGGGACGATTATATGTCTATGCTCCGAGAGCAAAATTCGACCCAGTTCAAAATTGTCGCGGCGTTGCAGGAGCGAAACCAGATTTTGGAGACAGCGTTGGAGAAGCAAACGCATTGCATGAGCAGAGCATCGCTGTTAAGGCCAATACCATGGCGCTGCAGCAAATCTCTGCTGCAATATTGGAGGCACTTAAACGCAAAGAGCCAGCGAAGGGATTGCTTAATTTATAAATTAAAATTGAAGTTTGAACTTTTTAAGTTTGTTAAATTGGAATGTTAACGTTTTTATTTCATTTTGATCTCATTATCCTTAGTTTTTCATTTAACTATTTTTACTTTTTTATTAGTATATATACTTTTTTCCCCAATTCATTTAATATTAATCAAATATATGTTTTTTATGAGAGTGTAGACCAATACCTAAAATTTAGAAAATTATATAGGTTCCTTATACAGTTGTCTTAAGAAAAAACATATTTTGATTAATATTAAATCAACTGGGGAAAGAAGTAATAAAATTATAAAAAATCATTTGCCTCTAAAACTAATGACCTATCGAAAAAGTTTTACTTAATATAAATAAAAGCTATGTAAAATTCCTTTATAAGGGCATTTATTCTATCTAGATAGGTTTAACAGTTTAGGAGATGTATGGAAGAATTTCAATTGGTGATGGGCTGTAACTCGACAACTGTACGAGAGAGAACTGTACGTGCTATTTCTGTAGACAATTGATCGCGCACTGCGGTACCTGCTCTCGTTGGAGTTTCTTCTGCAACGTTGTAATTGTCGGTCTCCTCGTTGCCCGTTTCTTCCATTTCCCACTACTTCTTGTAGTAAATGCAAATGTTGTGCAAGGCATTTATAATCTTCGTTGCTGTCTGTGGTGAATAATGTAAGCCCCTTTCCCCAAGCAGGCAGCGAAATCGATTTTTTAATACTCAAAAACAACGGTCTATGAGATTTCGTGCTTTACAGTGCTTGGTAGTGAATTCGACTTCATATCTTTGCATAGGTTCTCGGTAAGGGGTCATCAAGTAGGGCAACAACTGGTAACCGGCATCCCCTTAAATAACATCGTATTAATTATTGACTTCAATGCCAAATTTCAAAAATTCTTACCCAATAGCCAAGTGTTCCGGTTTCCGGCGTTGTATTCCGACCCCAAGTGTCCTTCGGCCGCACTCACCCTCCAAACGAAGGCATTTGCACCAGGATGTCGTGCATCGACATACCGGATGACCATATCATAGTCACAAATCTGCCAAAAAAATGAAACATATAAATACGTATACCTAAATTATGTTAGGAAGGTTTAATATATTACCATAAGAGCATTGATGCTATAAAACCCTTTCCTATTGAAATATAAATGCTTTCGCTCTTAGCCCGGACATTTTATCCTTATGTGGGTGCCATCTACGCAGCCGATGACACCAGGAATCCCATATTTGTTGAAAAATTTTTCTTTTGTGTCAAATTCTTCCTCCACCGTCGTTGCAAATCGGATCCATTTTGGGCACAAATGTTGTTCGAAAATATTTAGGCACTCCAAAATCGTCTTCGAAACATTACTTGTTGACATAGATGCTGCATTTTCATTGCCCACACCCTTCGGATAGCTACCAGATGCCAGAAATCGCAAAAATGTAGCTAATTTAAAAATCGGAGGAATGGCGGCTCTAGTCTTCGATGTTGCAAATTTAGGACCTACATCACTCAAAAGCTGCATGAAACATTCTTTGTTCATGCCGAAGTTGGAGCGAAATCTGAAAAAATTTTAATAAAGATAAAAATTATCGGAATTAAAAAGTTTTTGTAGATTACACCAAAATGTGAATTACTTACTCCTTATCTGGCATCTCCAAAATGTTTGCATTATGCGTTAATGCATTGTTCGGAACCTTCGCTGGAAGAATACTTGATTCTTCTTCATCGTCCGAGGTATTCAAAATTAATTCCGCGAAAAACATTTTTAAATATTAATATTATTCACTTTTAAAAAGAATTAAAAATCAATTTATTTTACAAACTTTTTAAAACAGCATCGCTGGTATGCATATCAAAGTTAGAAACAATACACAAATCACAACAAAATCTGAAAAGCTATAAAATCATAAGAGGAAAAGGGAAATCCGAGTGTAGTCTGTGTATAGCACAGAAAACCAGTTTTGACAACCCAACGCAAACACGTAAAGCTCAGTTCTCTGAACGCAAATCATCGTAAGAGTTTTCGAATGCAAATTTATGAAGCGCGGTGGTTAGAAGCGTAACGGAAATTGCGTTCCGTTGCGTTGGTTTCGAATAACTGTGGTACCTAAATAAGTGCGTCTTGCGTTGCGTTTATCACTGCGACTTATAAACGACGTTGCGCTATACCGAAATAACAGCGTTGCGTCAACATATGTTCTAACAAAAAGTTTTTACACATTCACACGCACATGAACATTTTTTTGACACTTGCCGCCAATTTCCCTTCGAAACGCATGCCAAAATTGGATATTCGAAGTGCTCTCCGTCAGTGCGTTTTTTATTTCAGCCACTTCCATAAGACTGCGTGTTCCAATTTCATTTTGACAGAAACGCAACGCACAACGCACTTATTTAGCTACCACAGTAAGACTGTTAATCAGGGTTCGGAAAGCACGCCCAACCATGCAATGCATATGCATGTTAGGTTTTGTGAGAGAAGTCAACGAAAAGCAAGCTATACATTCTATGCATCAGTAGAACGACCAAGCATTACATGAAATTGAAAGCAATTAAAACAGCTGTTTCATGGTCCAGAAAAACATCACATATGTTTTCTTCTGCTTTTAAGGGTTGCCAAGCCTCACAAGAAAAGTTGAGAATCGCATAGTACGCCCCCTCAAAACTGAAGAAATTATTTAATATTGCATAAAATTAATTAAAAACTTTAAAGAGAGGCATGTAGTACTATTTTTATATCTTTTAGTAGTTTTCTGGGACTTTTCAATACGAAAACACTAAATAAAAATAAAATTTTAGGTTGCAAAAATTTAAGTTGTATTAAAATTCGTATTCTTTTTCCGTTGCTTGTTAGGCCCATATTACATTGCAAAAAGTTGTTCGATCAAACAGTCACATTGTTTTTGTTTTCTGTATAAAGCTGTCAACTCTCAGTTCATCCGTGAGAGAATGAAAACGGATGAACTGTTGGCACAGCAAATAGTCTGTTTGCAGGCGATGCGTGCAAACTACAAACAGAACAGAGTTGTTGTGTGGTGTAATGAAAAAGTATGCATGTTTTGGAGTGAAAAAGCTGCACTTATACCGGAAAAAGGAGGACTGCGTGAAAATAATACTATATTACGGAAAGTATACTACGGAAAGTGTTTGACTGTTTGTGTTTGCAATGTAACATAGCAAGCAAACAGATTTGACGGGAGAGTAAAATAGTTAATTTCATTGGACTGTTTGATCAAACAACTGTTTGCAATGTAATATGGGCCTTACGGAAAGTACGATCCAGACGATCCGCATATTCTTATTCACATTATGCAAGAAGAGAGAGAACGAACTTAACGAAACTATGCATGTGCATAGTATGCATGTTCATGGGTGCGCAAATGGGATTCAGTGTATTCGTAGTTTCTCTCTTTTCATGCATAGCATGCATATGCATTGCATGGTTAGGCCTTTAGTCGAATGTCAATTGAAAGTTAGTTAACTCTTATAGCCTGTTTACATAAAAATATTTAATCCGGTTAAGGTGTTCGAAAATCGATCAGCTGATCTAGTGTTTACATACATAATCCGGTCCGGGCTGTCAAACCGAAAGGAAGAAATAAACAGCTGCTGTTTTGTGTTTGTTTATTTACGCAACTATTTTTAAAATTTTGCCTCGCTTTAATTTACAATGAATAAAATAACAATAATATTCAAAATTGTTGAAATGTATTTTGCTATGGTGACGAAATTCGCAAGTTTACAAAATTTGGAAAGTGAAAAGTCGTACATCGTAAATCAGACTTATTTTCATTTGACGATGACGATGGACGAAACAGCGGAGATGGCGATAGACGAAGCAGCGGAGATGACGGTGGTCAAGACAGCGGAGATGACGATGGACGCAATAACTGGAGGACGACGATGGACGTGACAATGTCGACGGGGGCGGACGTGGCAATGGCGTTGGTGACAGACGTGGCAACGGTGATGGCGACGAATAGATCAGTGGTGGCGAATCTATGTGAAAAAGCAAAATCAATAATGAAATGTATTATGTAGAATGAAATGTATTATAATGAAGGTAGATTTTGTCCAAATGTTTTATGGCACTCACCTCTCTCAACCACCGACTCCTCCACGACGACATTATGAACGGCAAAACTGCCGATTATTTGGTGCACTCGCGAAAAGTGCACCCAGTCTGCTGGTGAACCACCCGACATTTGGCAGAATAGTTTGGTGGCACTTTCTCTTTATCTCTTTCTAACTTATTGGCACTAGAAAAGGAGAAAGATAGTGTGTCTGCAATTCCGAACTTCGAAACAGACTTGCAAACTAAAAACTGAGGCTAAAAACCAAACGCATTTTGGTTTAGCGCTGGAATAGCAACAACAATTTCACGGGAGTTAAAACAGTTTACGAGTGGTTTTGGGACTTAAAACAGTTTATTCCAAAAACAGTTTATTGTTTTGACATTTGGCAGAATAGTTTGGTGGCACTTTCTCTTTATCTCTTTCTAACTTATTGGCACTAGAAAAGGAGAAAGATAGTGTGTCTGCAATTCCGAACTTCGAAACAGACTTGCAAACTAAAAACTGAGGCTAAAAACCAAACGCATTTTGGTTTAGCGCTGGAATAGCAACAACAATTTCACGGGAGTTAAAACAGTTTACGAGTGGTTTTGGGACTTAAAACAGTTTATTCCAAAAACCTGGAAAAACCATTTTATGTAAACACCTTATAAGAATAATAAAACAAGATGAACTGAGATCTCTAATATAGAAGAAAAATTCAACACAGACAATTCCAATCAGTTGTTTAGAGAGATAAGTATTTCTGAGGATAATTGTGCTTAAAAAAATATAAATTATTAATACAAATTAAATTTTTTTAGCATGACTCAAATAGCCAAGTGTGTGCTGAAATGCAATATTGCCGGCATTAAGAGCCACAAGTTTCCCGACGAGGTCGAGTCTGGACGGTAAGTCGTTAAAATCAATAGCTTTGTAACGAATATAACGGATAATAACATTGTCGGTTATGTAAAATTTTGCATTTACCATTAGAAAATTACGAACTGCTGTGGGGAAGAATGCATTTCCTTTTTTATACGTAGTGTTAAAATTTGTTATTAATAGGGCAGTTCACGCTTTGGGGCAAAACCGTGTGCGTTTGTGCGAAAGTGCGAAATATTGGACTGTTTTTTACAACAAACATATGGCAACATTTCGCACTTTCAGTCTCGCACAAAAGCACAGCTGTAATGCTGACTGAAATGCAAAATGCGAGATTTTTTGACAATCAGCTGATTCAGTTGATTATTAATTCAGTGAAAAAAAAGTTTCAAAGGAAAGTTTCAATGGCTGTTGAGAAGAAAAAAATAAAAAAGTGGACAAAAGAAGAAATTGGGAAAGTACTCGATTATTTGGAGGAAAATCCCAAATTTGAGGTAATATCTTTCTTATTGGTTAGATCAGAATATAAATTTACATAAATATATATATATACTATACATTTTAATACAGCACCCTACCGCGCAAATGTTTTATAAAAAGTTTTTGGACAGCGCAGGTATAGACGCTTAGTGGCAGGTTGTGAAATTTAAAGTTCGGTATTTGAAGACCAAACTGAAGGAAGCGGAGAAATGGCGAACTTCCACAGGAGCAGGTATTTCAGAAATTGACCAGGGAAATGGTAAGAAAAGTATACAAGGTATTTAATATAGAATCACCAACCTTTCCGCATAAGTTTATGTAGATATTGATACAACTTCATTTGTTTTTAGAGAAACTCAACAAAATCTGTCCATTTTATGACAGAATGAACGCATTATTCATTCCAAGACATGAATCTGTAGTTATGGAAAATTTTGACACAACAAACAGTATAGAATCTATTTCCATTGTTGATAGTTTAGAAGCGGATGAGTGCAATTCCTCATATTTACCACAGCAAGAATTTGAAGTTGAAGAAATTTTTGAATCTCCTTCAACACCTCTGTCGGCACTTTCAGAAAAAGAAAAACGAGAAACTTTTCCAAAAAGGTTGAGGACATCAACTCCGAAAGACGCTGTGTCAGCGCTTACGAAAATGCAAGAAGAGCGCACCAAATGCATGCAGAAAAAGTTTAAGTTCGATGAAGAAAAGTTTTCAAAAGAATTAGAATTCGAAAAAGAAAAATTCGAGGCTGAAATGTCATTTAAGGAAAAGGAGCTGGCATTAAAGCAGTTTGAAATTGAACAGACAAGTAAAGAGCGGCAACACAGACTAGAGCTTGAAAAAGAAGAAAGATTAGCCAGGTATGAATTGGAGCTGAAATATAAATGCACGTCAATGAATAATTAAATAACATGAAAATGATGCTGTCAACTAAGTTTCTTTTTATTAAATACAGATGAATTGTTTTTGTTTTTATACTTTTATTAAATAAATAAAAAATTAAATAGAAGTTAGATGTAAATTTTGAGTGCATTATTTATTCGAACATTGTCCTATATATAGCTTGGCGTTTTAATTCAAAGTTAGGATTAATTTCGAAATTTAAGGGTGCTTCGGCATTTTCGACAATATCATCCACATGTTCATTTGCAAATTCAAGTTGATCTTCATCCAGAAGTAAAATGTTGTGAATGATAGCTGACACAAGAACCCATTGGATACAAAATTTTTTTCCGTTTTCGTTTAGAATGCGTTGACGTAGCTCCTTTAGACTTCCAAAACGTTCTTTTAATCGTACTATGCAATGTTCAACTCTAACGCGGAATTGACTGTGTCGAAAATTGAACTGTTTGCGTTGCATTGCAGTCATTGCATTTGAGTTGCTTCTATATGGTGTAATAATAGTACTGGATAAAGAATATGCCGAGTCTGCAGCTAGATACTGATTTCCAGAAAAGTACTTCGATGGATTTTTAGCCAGATCACAATTAGAAAACATACGCGCATCATGGACGCTTCCTGGGCTTCCAATATTTAAATGACGTATTTGAAGCTTATAATCACACGTTACTTGCGCTTTGATAGAATATATATGTTTGCGAGAAAAATATGAAGACGAGTTTATGACTGGTGTTTCAGCTAATTTAAATTCAGTGCCATCAACATATCCAATACAATCTGGTAATTCATGCATTGTATTACCAACCAACTCCATCCTTTCGGCTTCATCAGGCCAGTAGATAAAATTGTCTTTAATTTTCATGAAAGCTCGAAAAACTCTGCATGTAATTTTTTGTATCGTACCACCGTCACCAATCCCAAACAGCGTGGCAATTTTGCGTATTGTTTCACCTTCACCTGATGAGCCTAATCGATATAAAATAATCGCTAACTGGAAATGCACATCAAACTGTTCACAGGAATGCCTCTGATTGAAATCTGCGCTGTTTTTTATCATTTCTGCTAAGTTCATAAATTGTTTTTTCATACAACGCATGCAATGTTTGAAGCGACTATCATCGAATCGTGTTACTATGTCCACTGTCCAGATTGAGGATTTAGGCACGAAAAAGTTCATACCACGCCTGTTCAATGTAGTCACTAAGACGTCCTCGAACAACTCATCCAAAATTTCATCTTCCATTTCATCTTTCATGTCATCATCTTCTGAAGGTTGCATAATATTTATTTACTTGGCTATCGAAAAAATGCCAATCATTTTACTTACCAATTTCTTCATGAACAGAATTTATGTTGAATAGAGTCTTCATAAATAAGAAATCCAAAATCTTACTTTTTTGACTTTGTTGCGGCATTGTACATTTATATTTAATTTTTGTAAACAGCTGTTGCTATTTGACATTTCGCATTTCGCACTGACAATACTACTCAACACCGTTCTCGCTTTTTGTGCGAAAAATTAAGCTCATTTTTGCATTTCGCATTTTCGCACTAAAGAGTGAACTCCAGTATTGTGTTGATATAAATTCGCGGAAAAGATTTGCCGTTGCGAACTGTGTCCAATTTTGTTGTTGTTTTTGGCGCTTATCATTTTGCATTTACGTTAGTTTAAGTTGTAAAATGCTGTTTCTAAAATCTTGCACCGATCGTGATGAAGAAATATACTTGGAAAGATAAAGGTGTCTACTTTTTTATTATTGTTGTAATCATGTAGGTTAATTATACATTGTACATATGATGTTCCAGTTTTTTTGCCAAAAGCAACAACAAAATCGGACACAGTTCGCAACGATATCTCTAACACGAAATTTAGAAATTAATTCATTTTCAATAAACGTAAATTTTTTATAGGAGGAAGGAATGGCTCCGCAGACTTGGAGTAATAGGGCCAACTACTAAGCACTTACATGCATGCAGCCAACACTTTTCTTATCATATGTATTTAGGCAATCTTTTAAAAAGCGATGCTCTCCCAGATTTAAAATTAACAAAAAATTTAGAGGTTCGTAAAACCTTATTGCCTAGTAGTTCCCACATCCCTTCAGGTAGTTCAGTTTTATCCGTTTTCTCTGATAGGCAAGTCCAAACTTGTATAACTTTGACTGAAAACACTCCTAGGAAAAAAAAGTTAGTAGAACGTAACATTGAATTAAGGGGTTTAATATCAGAGCAGGAGGTAGAAATAAAAAAAATCAGATTAGAAAATTAGGCTCTTAGGTTAGAAAATAGAAAATTAAATTTACAGATTAGTAGCAGTAAAAATGAGTAGGCTTTACTAGATAGTGCCATTCAGGGATTACCATCAAATGTAGCAATGTGTTTAAAAAATAGCTTAGCAAATTCTTACCGTCACCCTAAAGGTCGCCGATATGAGGACCAATTAAAAATAATTGCATTAAGTATTAATTTTCTGTCCCCCTTAGCTTACCGCTACCTCAAACCCATTTATAATTGGCCAGATGAGCGAACACTTCGTGAAATGGTAAGTGACTGGCCAAAATCTCCTGGATTGTCACTTTGCAATATTAGACCTCTCGAATTCCGTAGTCGCAGTTTTACTTCCGAACAAAAATTTGTTTCAATTTCATGCGACGAAATGTCCCTTATGGTTTTATTGGTGAAGGGCATTGGAGGGGATCGGTGGCAGCAACCTTTTGCAACTGTATTGAGAATTCAAAAAATATTATAACATTTAATAATGGTCGGGTTAGCTGGAATGATGTAGTTCATTTCTATAATATTGACTCACAACTCCCAATAAGATGTGCTCCAAAATTAACCGCCGCTCATATAAAACCATCGCATTTTCTAAAAATGTCTGTTCCATTAGCTGCACAAATTTTAAGTAATACAGTTGCATCAGGTATGAATAGTTTATACAGTTCTGGAGCTCTGGATGTTTCAAAAGCTCCTACAACACCAAATACAGTTCAGTTTATAATTTTTTTCGACGAATTATTCAATTACTTTAACAGTTACACAACTGAAGTTGTTTGTCCTTCCAAAAAAGCCTTTTGCGGTTCACCGGAACAGAGGGCCTTCTTAAGTAAAGCTAAAGAACTTTTACGCAGAATGAAGGTAGAAAACATCGCAGGAGTAGACATTAGGGCAAAATTTTAGTTTTATTAGGGGCTGGCTAGCTAATATAAATGCATTGCTACGTTTGTGGGATAATCTTTCGAGCAAGGGATTCAGTTATATTAAAACTAGAAAACTGTGTCAAGATAGCTTAGAAGATTTTTTTGGACAAATCAGGAAAGGAGCAGGAAACTCTTGTAGAATAACTTCCGACATGTTCTGTCGATTATTTCAAAAACATTGGGGTTTTGATTATCTTGACGTTGTAGTCAGAGGGAATTGCGAATCCTTGCGCAATTTTGAAAACAACGAACCTCCTAGGCTAGATTTCTTAAATGTCAGCAAATATAATAGCCCGCAGGACCCTTTTGGGAGGAATTTCAGAGCCAACCGAGACCAGAAAACTCTTTAATTTCAAATATTCAGGTAGATTTTTCATCGGAGGAGTTGAACTTTTTGCAAAAAAATGCATTTAGCTATGTATGCGGATGGCTTTATTTAAAGTTACATAAATTGCACACTTGCCTTAACCCTCTCCAATATTTCGGTTATGAACCCATTACTGAGGAGTTTTTATTTACTGTAGAAAAACAGTTTGAAAAAATCAATCTTGTCAAGCCTCCACAGGGTTTTATTTTAGCAGTTTCTAGGTTAGATGAAAAATTTTTAGAATTATTTGACAGAGCTTGTCACAAAGTTGGACTAGGAAAATATTTATTTGAAGAAATTAAAAGTTCCTTCGAGCCTTTCCTTTGTTGTAGTAATTGCAAGAGTGAAATTTTCTTAGCTTTATTTATTAGGGTTCGAATATATTTCATACTAAAGTTTTTCAATAGAAACGTTTCAACACCCAATTGTTCAAATAAAATTCTTTGCGTTTCCCACTTATAATCATTGAAATATAATGTAAAGCAATTTTAATCTGGGTTTGCTGCTTTTTAAACTTTTGTATCATTTTTATACCACTTCTATTTAATTTTTTATATTATGTACATAGTACCTTATATTACGTTTTGTTTAATCTGTGATTTAGTTTTAATTTGAACTTAATTGTGAGTTTATTTCTTTTGATCTTATTTTAATTTAAGGTAATGAACTGTGATTTTTTTATTTTGATCTCATTTTAAATGAATGAATTGTGATATTATTTCTTTTCATCTTTAATTTAAACGAATTTTAATTTAAATTAATAAATTTTGAATTTATTTATATTTACCTTTATTTTAAATAAAATTTAATTTAAATTAAACCATTTTAATTTAAATAAAAGAAAAACAAAAAATTACATAAAATAGTTTACATTACTTTTTAATATTTCCAAACCGCTAAGAAATCTACTAATACTAATGTTGTGACGTTGATATCCCTGCTAGTAACTCACCCCATCAGTTTGTGGCGGTGTGGTAACAAAGCAAAACGGTTTACCTTTTCGGATCTCATGCTTTGTGATAGCCGGTATTACCAAAGACTACAAGACTGGATACTCGCAAATTCTGTGTACACACTTATGCATTTTTGCTTGAATTTCACTAACACTATTAAAGAAAAGTTTGATTCGCTGCAAAAAACTTGTAGCCTCGCCGTAGTAACTTTGATTCGCTGCAAAAAACTTGTGGCCTCGCCGTAAAAATCTTGTGGCCTCGTTGAGGTGAAAAATTTGTTTTTCGGGGGTGCATTTTGGAAACGTCAAAACAAATAATTAAAAATATTATCCTTTTTATAAGTGTAAAATACATATAAAACATAACTCCCCGTTCCGTATAACGATAATAAATTTATACTTCCGCATTTCACACGGTATTTGTTGTTTATTTTTCATATTTATTTAGGTATAAAGTTGTCGCTGTGCTAATTTTTTTTTGCAAATGCATAGTTGTTCGCCTATTGACAAAAAAAATTACTATTAATAACTCCAGAATGGTCACATTTATATTTTTTCATTTGTTTTGTAATAGTTTTGTGAATTATGTATTGTTATACATCGTTGATTCACTTGGGGGGCCAAACTTCCGCGTGCACCTACCATTTTACCTTCAGTAAATTCACCAACTTTGTTTATTAATGGTGAAAATGTCAAACAAATAAGAATTTGAACGGTTTGGCGCCAGACTATAATAGGAAAGATCTGCTGATACTTGGAAAGAAATCCGTTAAGATAAGTTATTTATTGAAGTTTTTGATAAATAATAATCAAAGAGAAGATAAGCATTTTATATTAACATTTTATTCTCTTCTAGTGCTATAATGGGTGGAAAGCGCAGATGCGTAAAGCACTGCGCCGAAAATTGTAAATTATTTGCGTTCCCAAATGCAGTCACCGAGAACCTCAGGTTAGAGTATTTCCTTATCATTAGCTCATCACCCTTGTAACAGAACATATATCTGTGGCCAGAAGCCATAGCCTGACTCAATATAATCTGAATATGTAAGTTATTACCACTTAATCACAGCAGTATCTGTCATCTTTGGTAGTTAGTCCGTTAGGGCTTGTGGCTACAGATTTAACTGATTTAATTTTGAATATTCCACCCCTTCATGCGTGACTTTTTGGTTTCGAGAGAAGCCGCACCAACTTTTAGGTAAATGTCAATGTAATTTGACACTATTTATGAATTAAATCTCTATAATTTATATATCTCTGGTAAATTGATTGATAAAATGAAATGATTTCGTAAATGCTTGGAATAGTCGTAAGTGGTAGTCAAATTTTAGTGGGTCGTTTTGTAAATAGTTGGTTGATTTAGTCACACTTATTTTAATTTATTCACATTTCACTTATTTACTCCTAATTGCATTTTATAATTATTCCTGTTTTATATACAAAGATTTTCAAATATTTTGCACATAATAATACCAATTAGAATATACAATTTTCGTATTTGCATATTATATTAAATAAAATATTTATTTATCTACTTTTTTACTATCTATATCTACAATCTATTTTACTATCTACAATCAAACAAATAATACTTTTTACTATATAGGCGAAAAGAGTGGTGTCGGCTTCTGGGAGTGTCGGATAAACGGCAATTGTTTGCATGCAGCAGACATTTTTCAAATCATATGGTTTGCCTTCACAATCTTCGTAAAGATGCTATGCCAGAAATAAATCTTTACGAGGATTCAATATCGGGTACAGAAGAAGTTTTAAATTCAAACGATAATGAAATTCAGAACTCAGGTGCTTCTCAGTTTTGCATTTCACCATCATTTAAAAACGGAAGCTGGAACAATAGTCAAGTTCAGACAGATTCACACCTTAGCAACCGAACTCCTCGGAAACTGAGGCTGTTATCGAAAATTAAAATTTTGGAACAAAAGCTGAGCATGCAAGCAAAAGAATTAAAAACAAAACTAAAAATATTGGCTATTAAAGACAAAAAAATTAAACGACTCAGAGAAGAAAACTCTAAGCTTAAAAAATTCATCAACAGCCCTCAGATTCCAAGAAGTTCGGTTTCGAAAGAAAATTGCGAGAAACTTCCATCCCAATTACAAGTAGTCCTTAAAAATAGTTTACTTAATACGTACCGAAAGGGGAACGGTCGTAGATATAGTAGCCATTTAAAAACTTTCGCGTTAGCTGTTCACTTCCTTTCTCGTCCGACTTACTTGAAAAAAAATTCAGTTTTGCCAAACGAAAGAACCCTACGAAGATTTGTGTCTGCATGGCCAAAATCTCCCGGCTGCAACCATAGCAATATTAGATCATTGGAATTGCGTAGCCGCGGTTTCACTGAAGAACAAAAATTTTTGTCTATATCTTGCGACGAAATGTCGTTAAAAATCCACCTTCAGTACAACCGTCATAATGATAAGATTGTCGGTTTGGAAGACGGCGGTGATGGAAACCGGTCTTCCAAACTGGCCAATAGTGTTTTGACACTAATGGTCCAAGGCATTGGTGGGGTGCCTTGGAAGCAACCTCTAGCTTACTTTTTTTGCCGTGGTCAATGTGGGGGACTCGATATGCATAAATACATTTTTAAGGCTATAACGCAATTACAATCAATTGGTTTATATCCTTGCCAATTTGTATGTGACCAAGGGTCTAATTTTGTAAATTTAGCTAAGGTTTTAGGGGTAACTGAGGAGCACCCCTATTTTGAGGTGAATGGCGCCAAGATAATGTTTTTTTTCGACACGCCACACTTACTTAAAAGTACCCGGAATTGCTTTTATAATTCCAAGAATACAATCGTTTTCCAAAATTCTCTAGTTTCCTACAGCGATGTCGTTAACTTTTACAATGTCGATAGTAAATTGCAACCCCGTTGCGCTCCCAAGCTTACCTATTCCCATATTCACCCCAACTCTTTCGAGAAAATGAAGGTTAGCTTGGCGGCACAAGTTCTCAGTAATACAGTTGCTTCAGCTATGAATGCTCTGTACAGTTCATCACAATTTGATCCAAATAAATCTCCAACGACACCCAACACTACGGCATTCATCCTTTTCTTCGACCAACTTTTCAATATTTTCAATAGTAAATTCTTGGATATCCAAACCAAACCCAAACAGGTTTATTCACATTCAGAGGAGCAGATAGTCTTCTTAGCAGAAGCACGCACTATTTTAATGTCTATGAGAATTACAGATCAGACCGGCTCTGACATTAAAAACTCATTTTCATATATTAAGGGGTGGTTGATGAACCGGCAATATTTAGCCGGCAAAGCTTTCTTCTATATACAAACTAGGAGACTATGCCAAGATAATCTCGAACATTTCTTCGGTCATATAAGAAGTGGTAGTGGCAATTCTTGCCGGGTCACTTGTGCAATGTTTACCAACCTTTTCCAAAAATATTGGGGGTTGCAGTACATAGAGATCGTAACAAGGGGCAATTGCCAACCCACAAACGATCTAGCTTATCATGAAATTTTCCAAAGCGTTGGCAATGACACATTAATTTTAGACCAATCATGGCAAAATTCTCAACGTCAGCCAACGGCAGTATTGTCTTTACCGCATATAGATTCAAATATCAGCGAAGCTGATTTTCTCAGCAGAAACGCGTTGGCTTACGTTTGTGGTTGGCTTTTTTCAAAATACCACAAACTGCACAATTGCGAGCAACCAATGCAATATTTCGGCGATGAAACTCTGTCCGACGATCCTGTTCACCATCGAAAAACAGGTTGATTGCAATCTTGTTAAGCCTCCCCGAAACTTTATTGATTATATTAAGGAATTAGATGTTAGGTTCTGTGAGGAATTCAATGGATGCTGCCATCTTGTTGGAGTTGGCACACATCTATTTAACAAATTGTTCATCATACAGCCTTATTCCTGCTGCTCTAATTCAAACCCACCGGGTCTTCTTGCGCTTTTCATTCGAATTAGAATATATTTCCTCCTAAAATTTCTAAATAAAGACGCGATGGAACCCAGATTCAAAAACAAAATCTTGTGTGTCAGTCACCTCTAAGTGCAATTTTCTGATGAGTCTCTCGAGTCTTAAATAATTTTTGATTTCTTCTGTACCAGATATTTATTCACAAAGCTTGTATTTATGTAATCTTTCTTCCTAGGTTGGGCAGTAATTATGCAGTATTTAAGAAGAATGTCAGATCATTTATAATATATTTCATTATGTATGCATGCACTAACTTCAATGAATATTTAATTCTGCAATTTATTTTACATTATTATTATGGCTTATTCTTAGTATTATGTATATATTTTATTGAAGTAAAATTTTAAGTTTCAGTTTCTTTGTAATTGGTTTGTATATATTTGCTTGCACTGTATGTATGTAAATGTATATTATTTAAAAATATTGTACGGGTGCAATAGGCCTACAGGGGAACCAAACACCCTAAAAAATTGGTAACGCGCTGTAACGCATACCTCCTGGGTGGCGTGGAAATGCGTTATTTAAATATACTTATAATTTATACATATCTATTGTATCTATATTATATCTATTGCATGAAGTTTTATAAATTGACTTAACGTTCTATTCAGATATGTCGATGCTACATGTAAAATCCTACCAACAAAATACGAAGAGTTCATCAATGAACGGCAACATCATCTCTCTGCTCAGCGGACGTTACCAGAGCTAGCAACGTTTCTATCACATGTGCTTTGTTCTTTTAAAGTACCTGGAGCCTGTTAAACCCTGCATCCACTGAATGCAAACACGTAAGCTTTTTGAGCTGCGAGCTGCACGAAAAATGAATTTAAATAACTTGCTGATTTTTATATATTATTTACACAATGTGAATAACTATAACTTACTGATCGTAGATACATACATACAAGCGATCATTAATAACAGCCACAGCTGGGTCCTGGCTGAATTCATTTTTGATATGTTTACCTTTTACTAAATTGAAAATATGATGTCCATTATAGCCTCCGATCGCGTAAATTGCGCGTTGAGTACTGCTAGAGCGTGATTTGTTGTTGTTGCATCCACTGAATGCAAACACGTAAGCTTTTTGAGCTGCGAGCTGCACGAAAAATGAATTTAAATAACTTGCTGATTTTTATATATTATTATATATTATATATATTATTTCATATTTATTATTCCAGTTCAGTTTAGAGTGCTAAACCGTGCAGACGTGTCTCCCATCTGTTTTACATAATGTGCGACTTTTGTGTAAATTGTAATTCTGTAATGGAATTCGGTTTTGGAGAAGACTCTGTATGCTGTTTGATTTGTGGTCGCGTTTCTCATACCAAGTGTATCAATTTGCCAACAGACACCATAAATCTTTTAAAAAATAATTCCAACTTAATGTGGCGTTGTAATTACTGCGCTAACATTTCGGTTAATTTCCAAAAAAAATTAACCTCTCTGTCGCAGCAAATTAATGATCTCCAGAAAGAAGTTAGCAATTTTGAGCATACGCTAGCTGCCAGAAGAAAAACTAACGGACAATCTGTGACGTCAAACTTTTCGACTAATAAAAACAACATAACTCAGCAAGACAACGCTTCTGAAGAAATTATTGTTCTCTCCTCACCTACTACTCTCATTTCAAGTGCGGTTGCCGAACCAGAAAGCGTCGTTGTTCCCGCTTCATCTTCTGCTTGTGCTTTAAGTGCAGGTGTGTATAATGAAGCCGCAGCAGTTGAAAAGGAACCGAAGAGAAGAGTAGATGACTGGGTTACCGTTCGAAAGAAGAAAAACAATAAATCCAATTCTAATAACAAAAACAAAGTAGTCGGTCAAGCTTCGACAACAAGTGATTTACAAGTAGTGCATGATCTAAAATTCATGCACATATCTAAATTTAAAGTAAACACTGATCCTGAGGCCGTGCGAAATTTTGTTGCGAATCGATTGAACGTTTCTTCTGATGTAATTTCCTGCAACAGGCTCGTGAAGAAGGATGCCGATGTCTCGAAATATCGTTTCATCAACTTCAAAGTTGGCGTACCAATGCCATTATTCAAGCGAGTCTTTAACAAAGAGTTTTGGCCTTTATCGGTTAAAGTGAGCAAATTCACTCATAGACCGAAAAACATATTAAGCACCGTTCCGGACTCATCCCCTAAACAGGGACCATCAGCCTGTCTGGATTTTCAGACTCCGCGCCTACCTCAGTCAGTGGATCCCTGAGTTCTTCAAATTACGATTTTTCTATTTATTACCACAACGCTGGAGGTTTGCGTACTAAAACAAACCAGCTTTATTCGGCGGTAGCCTCTCAAAACTTCGATGTTATTGCTATAGTGGAGACTTGGTTGACAATCAACTTTCTCTCAACAGAACTTTTTGACTCCAGATATGTGGTCTATCGGCGTGATCGAGATATCAATTCCGGATTATCAAGGGGCGGTGGAGTACTGATTGCAGTCTCTACTAATTTCATCAGCAAGGAAATTATTCTTCCTAATATTCAAACTCTCACTGAGCAAATTGCAGTCTCAGTTTCTTTCAACTCAACTAATATTTGTAAGAACGAAATTGTATTCATTTTAAGCTATTTGCCCCCAAATAGTCCACTATACTTATTTGAAAATCATATATTTAATATTAATCACATTATTTCTAATTCAGGTTGCAAACAGACTCCTTGTGTTTTGGGAGACTTTAATCTTGGGAATATTGCTTGGAACTATTGTCCAGATGATAAAACGCTTCTCCCATTTAACTTGAACCTTGCAATTGAGAAGCATTTTTGTGATGCAATGTACGCTCTTAATCTCTCTCAAGTTAATCATATTGTAAATGACCTAAATAGGATATTGGATCTTATATTCCTTAATAATGACCTAAATTATTATTTAACTAGGTGTTACATTCCCTTGACTAAAGATTCTATACACCATGTGGCTATTATTCTTAAGTTCAGTTTTTATGATTTTTCATATCCAACTGAGAAACCATCGGAGATTCTTTTTAATTTTAGTAAGGCAAATTACGCGTTCCTTAATTCATATTTTAACAGTATTAACTGGGTGTCAACTCTGAAAACATTGGACCTACAGAATATGTATTTTACTTTCAAAGCGATCCTGGATGAGGCCTTTGATCTATTCGTACCTAAGCGAGTTTCGAGATCGCGGACTCGTTTACCGTGGTACAACAAGCGACTTTGTCATTATAAGAATCTGAGGAATAAGTCTCACAAACTTTTCTTAAAATCTAATCTGCAGGCGGATAAAGAGAAATTTATTCAACGAAGGAAAGAATTTGATTTTCTATCAAACTTTCTTTATAAAAAATATATCTCACAAATTGAAAATAATATAAAAACTAGTCCAAGAGCTTTCTGGACTTTTTATAATTCGAAACGTAAATATTCAAATTTACCAAAATCAATGGAATACCAGAACTTGTGTGCTGATAATCCTCAAGATATTTGCGCCTTATTTGCAACGTATTTCTCTTCGGTTTTCGTGGAAGATGATCCCAGCATAAATTTCGATTATTCCGACCAGCTGGTCCAACATTTAGATATCGGTTTTATGGCAATATCCGAAGAGGAAACTATGCAAGCTCTCTCAAAATTAGACCCTAATAAGGGTGCTGGATTCGATTTGCTCCCACCGGTGCTTTTGAAGAATTGTGCGCAGTCGCTTTGTACTGCGCTTACGTTAATTTACAACAAATCTCTGGCTACTGGCACTGTCCTTGATGTTTGGAAAATTTGTTACGTAACACCTATCCATAAGTCTGGTAAAATAAATTTTATACAGAATTATAGACCAATTGTAAAGATGTCCATTATACCAAAAATGTTAGATAGTATTGTCAATAACCGTCTAACTTTTGAAATTAAACATTATATATCTGAACAACAGCATGGTTTTTTCGCAGGAAGATCCATTAGCTCAAACTTAGCTATTTTTAGTAATTTTTGTATAAATGCAATGGATAATGGTTTGCAAGTTGACGTACTTTATACGGATTTTGCCAAAGCCTTTGACAGAGTTAGTCACTCCATTTTATTGCATAAATTAAATGAAATTGGATTTCACTCAATATTTCTGAAATGGATAGAGTCTTATTTATTAAGAAGAAAACTAATTGTAAGAACTGATGGGCATTTTTCTTCCCCTATTGAGGTAAAATCTGGGGTACCTCAAGGAAGCCATTTAGGACCTATTTTGTTCATACTATTTATTAATGACTTACCTGGGATTTTCAAAACTTGTAATTGCCTGATGTACGCTGATGACGTAAAATTATTCATAACCGTTAAAGACCTTTGTAGTTGTACACTGTTTCAGGATGACATAAACTCGCTAATTGCTTGGAGCACCGCAAACAAATTGTGTTTGAATATTTCAAAATGCAATACGCTAACTTATACTCGTAAGCAATTAGCAATTCGGTATGACTACTCCTATGATGGAATAAATCTCTTTCAGAAAGTTTCCTCGATCAAAGATTTAGGAGTTTTATTCGACTGTAGATTTTCTTTTACTTTGCATTATGATTACGTAATTTCTAAGTCCAACTCACTTCTTGGTTTCCTAAAGAGAAATTCCACAGAATTTTCGGATATATTTACATTAAAAACTCTTTTTGTGAGCTTGGTAAGATCTCTTCTTGAATTTGGTTGTATCATTTGGAATCCTTCCTATGATTGCCATACTGCGAGATTAGAAAAAATACAGAAGCGTTTTACCAGATTTGCATTGAGACGATTTTACGGCCCTGAAAACATGCCAGGTTATGTTGAGCGTTGTCGCTTGTTAGGGCTACATAGTTTAGCCCAAAGAAGAAAGACCCTGGAGGTACTCTTCCAGGGTAGATATTTTATATTGATATTATTAATAATAATATACAAGATATTATTGATAGCAAAATTGATGCTCCAGGTCTATTAGAAAATATAGATTTTTATGTCCCTATGAGAACACTTAGGTGTAGGGATCCTTTTATTGCTAAATTCCATAGAACAAATCTTGGGAAATATGAACCCATCTCAAAATGCTTGTCTGTTTGCAACATGGTATCTAATGCCTTAGATTTCAGTTCAAAAAGATATAAATTTAAGAATGATTTGTTAAAATATTTTGATACACATTAATTGTATATTTAGTTCTTAAGTAATCTGTAAGGGCCACCCAGTAGATGTAAATAAAATAAATAGAAATAAATAAATAGAAAATTTACACAATGGTATCCCATATTGTCCACAAACTCCTGCGATTGCGATTGTATCCAGCGATTGCTGGATTTTTGTCATGTTGAGTCGTCTTCTGTACGAAAATGAAAAAGGATATTTTCAGTAGACGAGATTTTAGCGTCTTCAGGACCAATTTTAGGCTTTCCATTGTATTACAGAGTGGCTCCACCTTCTCCATCAGAAAAGCAGTTGACAGAAGCAGAAGTAATCGCACTTAAGCCAGAAGATCTGTAAAGTGCTTCCTGCGATTCGTATTCGATCCACTTTTTTAGAACATGGAACACAACTTCTTCAAATAGTAAATCAAAGTCGTCACTAAATATGAATTTATTCAGCTGTTTAGCATTTAATAATAGTAACTCGCGATCTAATCACTTTATTTATTTTACACACAATTAGAAACAATTTCAATAATAAAAACCGTGGTGAAACATAAAACAGCTGATTTTGTCAACATACTGTATGACAGATAAACAAGAACAACAATATGGTTGCTCTCACGTACAGTGTACATGAATTCACCAGTTCATAAAAAATAGACGTCAAACCGATTTGTGAAGCGGCGAATTCGAGAGTGTCCAGTCTTGTAGTCTTTGGTATTACCTTGTAACAAGTCGACAATTTCACCATGAAATTCACATACACTGTATGTGAACACGCGGACGGACATTTTTTTGAGCTCTCTCACGAAATAAGAGGAGTTTCCAGTCTTGTAGTCTTTGGTTTTCACAGCCAAACGGCAAGATGAACTATGGATTGTATGCAAATGAACGTGTACCCTGGGGATATAAATCAGAGATAATGAGATAGGACACTTCGAATTCGTCGCAAAACACGTTGGCATTTTCACTAATACTACGATAAAAAATTGTGATTTTGTGCAAAAAACTTGTACTTCGCTCTAAAAAACTTGTACTTCGCTGCAAAAAATTTGTACTTCGCCGAAAATAATTTGATCGCATGAATGCATTCAAAATCAGTTTTTCGGGGGTTCTTTATCAAACGTTAAAACAAATAATTAAAAATATTATCCTCTTTATATGTGTAAAATATATATAAAACATAACTTCCCGTTCCGTATAATGGTAATTATTGTATGTTTCCATATTTTACCCAGTATTGGTTGTTTATTTCTCATTTTTACTTTGGTATAAAGTTGTCGTTGTGTTAATTTTTCGTTTCAAATGCATAGTTGTTTAACTTTTGACAAAAAAAATTACGATTAATAACTCCAGAATGGTCGCATTTATATTTTTTCATTTGGTTTCTAATATCTTTGAAAATTATGTATTGTTATACTTTGTTGATGCACTTGGGGGGTCAAACATCCGTTGGCACCTACCATTTTAGGTTTGGGAAACTTCACCACCTTTGTTTATATATGGTGAAATTTATGTTTTAAAAGCCAATGGCTTTGGCTATACGAAGTATCTTTTGAAACGGTTTCACTCAGTTCGTGGGAGAGAAAGATGAGGAAGAAAGAGGAAAGTATACACTCTATTATCGAATGTAAAGAATTTTTGAAACGAAAATAGCCCCTGCTTCTATTTCTTCTTGCGTTTCTTTGCACGCACATAAGAAAGCAGTTGTCAAACGAAAGAAGAGCAACGCAGTTTGCCGAACGCGTGTTCATATTTTCTCTCACTCTGGCCAACATTTGGATATTCATTAAATTTCACACACACTTTGTCATCACATGTTTACGACTGTTGAAACCAAATGAGAAACCACAGTGTGTAGCCACCGATGGTATGGACGTACTAGTAGTGAAACCGTTTGAATATATATGCGCTTAGCCAAGCTGATTTCATAACTAACTGAATCCGTGGTGAAACATGAAACAGCTGATTTTTTCAACATACTGAAAGACAGAAACAAGAACAACAATATGGTAGCTCTCACGTATAGTGTATATGAATTCAACAGCTCATAAAAAATAGACGTCAAACCGATTTTTGAAGGGGCGAATTCGAAGTGTCCTATCTCATTATCTCTGATATAAATGTCCCTCGAACTTTCTGGGGACATCAGAAAACAGAGTTGCGTTTTAGTGAAAAAATATTCATAGTCTGAAATCAGGTATGCATTGTCATCAAATTTAAAAGTAAATGTATACAAATTTAGCAAGATGGAATAGTAGTTGCTGTAAACTCAAATTTTATTGTTTTCTTTTGTTGTTATTGTTGTTTCTAATGCTAACTCCAAAAATCACAACACTTTTTGTCGCTCTCATCTGAATTCCAAATTATAGCACCTTTATGTTGAAAGATTTACGAACTAAATCTCCTGAGCGATTTTCAACAAAATGTTGTTTTACATAAATGAAAGGCAATTGAAATAACTTAGCAATGAATAATTTGAAGTTATTTCGTAGAGTTTAGGAGATATAGCACAAATATTTGAACTTGTACAATTTGAACAATGTACTATAACTCGGAAACCAGACGAGAGAGACAAAAACTGTTGTTGTTGTTGGACTTAGCATAATAAGCAAGAACAACAGTAGTAAAACATGAGCTCTTCAGCAACTCGTATATTTTTTTGCGAAATTGATATGAAATATAACATCAAGATAATCTCGAACATTTCTTCGGTCATATAAGAAGTGGTAGTGGCAATTCTTGCCGGGTCACTTGTGCAATGTTTACCAACCTTTTCCAAAAATATTGGGGGTTGCAGTACATAGAGATCGTAACAAGGGGCAATTGCCAACCCACAAACGATCTAGCTTACCATGAAATTTTCCAAAGCGTTGGCAATGACACATTAATTTTAGACCAATCATGGCAAAACTCTCAACGTCAGCCAACGGCAGTATTGTCTTTACCGCATATAGATTCAAATATCAGCGAAGCTGATTTTCTCAGCAGAAACGCGTTGGCTTACGTTTGTGGTTGGCTTTTTTCAAAATACCACAAACTGCACAATTGCGAGCAACCAATGCAATATTTCGGCGATGAAACTCTGTCCGACGATCCTGTTCACCATCGAAAAACAGGTTGATGATTGCAATCTTGTTAAGCCTCTAGTGCAAAATTTTTCATTGTTTCAGCGAATCAATTAATATCGATTATAAGGTTTATTTCAAATTATTATTGCTTAAAATGCATAAATTGGAGTGGGTAAGGTTGCATTCAATTTTATTTTGTAACAATTATGTATAGTTTATTATTTGTATTTCCTCTAAACTTTCCTTTATTTTTTCGCTTACAATCACGGTACCACGAAGTAAAGTGTAATAAAACGGTTTGCAATATTTTATAGTCAAAAACTATTATAAATTCTTAAGTAGTAGCTAAAGCTATGCAAATGGTAGTAAAAAGTATTAAAAAATTATGCCATTAAATCATCCATGTCACCACTCTCCACAATCCAATCTGTTCCCCGTGTAAACGCTGTCGCGGACTCGGTCCATGAATATTTCCAAACTTGCGACACGTGTCCCCGTGTAAATACGGCATAAGCATTCAAAATACAGAGAACGTTGCAGGACAATAAAAAACATTTAGAATTTTCCTCTCCAGTTCAGAGAATCGATTGACTGATGCACTTTTGTGATGTCATTCAAATTTTAGGATGATTTTGAAAACGTTTTGTCGTTTGCCATAATGAATAATTAATTTTTAAAAAAATATCGGAAAGGAAACACACTACTTTGTCAGTAAGAATTAAGTTTTATTAATACTCTACTCATAGGCGAGTCACAAAATAATGAAATATTTTCTTACAAATACGAATAATTCATAGTTTCGAACAGAATGGTGAAAACCGCATCAAAATCGGTACATCGGTCTAAGAGTTAACTAATTTTCAATTGACATGCGACAAACTCGAGTTTGATACAGAAAATAGATTTTCTATCTTAATAATTGCGTCTGCATTTCTGCTTTAATTCTTTATAACTGTTTAACGAAAACAATCAACAACAACGAGACAGTCATTCATACACACAAGCGGAACGATGAGTTCTTGTTGTTGTTTCAAAGCATTGTCGCCGCTGTACTGTACCTGCTGCCGATAAGGGCTACGGTCGACGTAATGCTAGATACACACACACTGCAATCAAGGAATAAACAACAAATCTCAGCGGCACAAAGTTAGAGTATATAAATATCAGCCCACCAAATTTTCTTTGATGCAAAATTTTATTATATAACTACATATTAATAAAATGTTCTGAAATAAACATATGCATATGTACATACATTTGCCGAAAACCTACTATAGTGTCATTACAAAACAATTAATGTATTGTGCTCTGTATTTTAAAAGATTAATATTACTTATTAATTATTAGCTAATTTAAAACTAACTATTTTCACTTTCAAGTAGCTTATTCCAAACCTAACCACATATTCATGCTACTCCACACCTCTTCAAAATAACTCTTAAAATAACTCTTATTTCAAAAAAGTCAGCAGAAAAAGTCATCAGAAAAACTTTTATCGATGACTTTTAAAATAAAAGAGTCTTTTCTAAATTCTTAGGTCGACCCAATGTTGCATTCAAAACACAAAAAGCGCTCATTCAATGCCTTTATCTGCGCACAAGACTTTGCCATGGATGTGTTGGCTATAGCTGCACATCTAGCACGCACAATTTTGCCCTTTTCGAAGCACAATTCGGCTCTTTTTGCTAGCACAATTCGGCTCTTTTCATAGCACAATTCTAGAGCTAATTTGTGCGCTGCTTTCTCTCTGTCGGTGCGGTGAAGCAAATGTGAAACACATGAGAGGGGCTGAGCTCGGTGTATAATGAAAGTATGCTTCGTGCTAGCGTTCGTCTCCGAAACACGGAGCTGTGTTGCTGTACCTAGCTCTGGCACGGTGTTTTTGTTTGTTTGTGTTCGCCCAGCGCTTGTGTTCTAAACTGAGGACATCACACGGTGCTAAGGAAAATTGTGTTTGTGTTTTTAAGAGAGCACATTTCCGAACTCTGCTTTTAATGCATACTTTCTCTATCTGCCAATAGATTGGGAAGTAAAAAAATACAAATAATTTTCAAGTAACCAAAATGCATAACATGTTAACGGAAGGGGCCATTTTCTGAAAACCCGACATAAAATCCGTAAAAAGGAATAAAAAATAACTGACACCTAGATAATTTCTAAATACTAATTTTTAAAACCAAACTTGAAATTAAAAAAAAATTTTTATAAATATGTTTGATCACAATTTTTTGTAAAAATTAGGTTAATAATTATAAACTTTTTTCAAATTGCCAAATTCCTTAGTCAATTCTCAAGAGAATGCTACACCGCCTGAAGGATCCGTGTTTTGTATTATAGTTTCCCAGAAAATTGAAAATTTTCAATTTGAATTAGCCGAATGGTGTTCATACATCCACTCTGTACCTGTAGCATTACCTCGTTGTTGAAAGCAGTGAAAAGATCATACCCATTTTTTTGGATTTGCCCGATTTATCAAGTCTGACCCATTAATATTTACATAAAAAGTAGGCAGGCAGTCCAATTTTATCTATTTCCAATATAAAAGACATCTATTTATCTCTTATATTTGTTATAAAAGTAGTCGGTGAAGTGGTCCGATTTTCCATTTTGAATACCGAGCAGTCCATGATGACATAGAATGTTCGTGCCAAATTTCAACCAATAGTTCTCCTGTAATCCACAGGCAGACAGGTGAACAACGGACAGGATTAAATAAACTCAGGAGGTGAATTCTCAGCAAGAACATACATACGAGGTCTGTTCAAAAAGTAAAGCCAATTTTGAATTTGAATTGCGCTAGTGCAGCGATTCGAGCAAATCTTTTTTTTTAGGTTGGAATCATTCATACCTGTGAAGAATTTCATGTTTACGTTTTCTTTGGTTAGTTTCGTTGTATTTTCTGAGCAACTAGAAGTGAATTTTTCGATTTTTATAATGCATGATTTTATTGATCAAAGAAGTTGCATTAAATTTTGTTTGCAGAATGTTGCAGAAGGCCTTCGGCGATCAGGTTTTGTCTGAAAGGAATGATTAGAAGTGGTATAAACAATTCAATTATTGAAAAACATGTCAATGAAATCAAAGATTTGGAGCACAAAAATTGTCGGTTGACAATTAGAGACCTTGCTGATAATCTTAACATTTCATTTGGATCGGTCCAAATCATTATGAAAGAGCATTTGTGCTTGAGAAAAGTCAAATCTCGACTGCTCCAAAAACACTCAATTTCTTTTTCATCAAATTTTTTCATCAAAAGTTCGATGTATATGTTCCACCACCACCATATTCGCTTGACTTAGCTCCATGTGACTTCTGGTTATTCTCTAAGCTTAAACGACCGCTTCGTGGACACCGTTTAAAATAGACTGATGAGATTAAAGAAAGCGAAGAATGAACTGAAGACCATTCAGAAAACACAACGAAACTAACCAAAGAAAATACAAAATGACGTGAAATTCTGCACAGGTTTCGGGTCATATTGTCCGTACAGTATAAGTGTCTATAAAATGCGAACAGAACCGCAGGGTTAAGAGAAGAATATAAAATAAGTATCATACACAACAACCATTGAAAAAAGCAATGACAATTTATTGTTTTGAATGTAAATGTAGACATATTTAATCCAAAATGATTACATCAATACCACTTACAAATTTTGTGGATGTTACCTTATTTGAATCATTTTGTTTATTCACTCTCTGGCGTTCCGCTAATTTATGCTGAAGTGTTTTGTGTGGGCTTTTTTTAAATTCTTTTGAATATGATGTTTGACCGGATATAATATCTTGAGAAATAGAAGAATATTTTTTAGTTTCTTGGGAAGAATTATTTGTAGTCAACATAACAAGGGATGTTGGGTCTACTTGATAATCCAGTTGACTTTGAGTATTTATTGGATTCTTGTTAGAAAGTAAAGATTGCTGAACAGGTATAACATTATTTATTAATAATTGTCCTGTAGAATTTAGTTTAGCAGGGATTGTAGATCGTGTATTTGAATAAATTTGACGCAGCGTGGAAGGTGCAGTTTTTAAGAGATCGGTACCAGCCGTAATGAAATCATTTGCCTTTTCTACATTACTTATGCTTTTTATCTCGTCATCTGTATTGTAAAAAACATCAAGAGAATGAACAGTTTTTTGGTTATCACAGTTTTTAGAGTAGGATACTGAAGATGCCTGCTTACTTTTCGGTTCAACTTTAATCTCCAACAGACTTTCATTCGGTCGTGATTTTTTTAATTCTGTGTAAAAGGGAATATGTTTCGCTGATGGTAATCCTGTTATGCCCACCTTAGTTGATCCTGTATTTTCCAAAGAATTCGAATCACTTGCATATTTTATGATTGGGATTGTATGAAATGAAGATTTAGGATTTCCTACTGGAATGCTAGGTTGAAATACTGCTGACAAATCATCCGGTAAAATGTTAGGTGTCGAGTATTCAACACCATTATCACTGCTTGAACAAGTTATAGACACGGCATTGAAACAGTTTGATCTCTTTTTCTTATCACAAAGATGATTCAATAAATTACGTCGTGAAGTTAAAGGTCGAAATTTTGAATAATTGGTTGTTTTCTTAAAATCATTTGGTAGAACTGTGTGAAAAGATAAATACGACTGCAAAGTTACTGGAGTGTTGTGTTTTAAAGGTGATCCTCTGTTTGTTGCCGCTTGGTCGGTTTCAATGTTTTTAAGGTACTCTCCAAATAGTTTTTCAAATCCAATTGAGCTCTGAAAAAAGTAAGACCTTAAATATAAAATGAAATTTTCTTATTGTACAGATGCACGTATATAACGACAGTTAATGATTTTGCATCCGACAGTCAAAAATTCATGCTGTTGTTGATATATCTGCACATTTTCTTCGCTCCAAAAGAAAATGTTACTATTAAGCACTTTAATATATTGTTAATTTATTTTAATATATTGTTATATATAGAGAAACAAGTTTGTGTCCTGGTTTGTACCAAGGATACATTAACTATAACTAAATATTTGGTGAACCCAGATACAACCATTAAACATCCTGTGTAGATAAAGAAGATCGCAGACATATCAAGTGTATCTGTGTACACTTAACATACAATAAACATCGAAAATCACAAGCATTTAAGAGATGGAGACATTGCAAGCAGCATTGACATTGGAGACAGCAGCAATGTCGCTTGCCCAAAGCAGCATGGAATTACAATTTGGGATATCTCCAGCAATATCTACTCAAAAATTGAAGGCATGATGAGGAGGTAAGATGCAATTTGGGCTTACTTACGGTGCCTTTTAGCCAGAATAGACAGGATGAAAGTTTCATTGTGAATGCAAATGAGCACCACACTTTGACGAATTGCATCATTCAGAAAGCAAGCCAAAATATTCCAAAACTTCATCTAACCGACACGCATCATGGAAAAATTGGGCCGTTACTATTATCTCCTCTACAATTAAAATGAAAAGAACTTGTCACTAACCTAACAATTGCCACTTGAAGAACCTATTGTATCTATTTAATTTCATGACTTCGCAAACAGGAATCTCAGGACATAATATAATCGTATCTATCAAATTTCCATTAATAGAACAAGATCATTTTGAATCAAGCTCCGACATGGTACAATAACACTCTTATATTAATCAAGGCGGTCACCGAAGTTTTAACCACAAATATTCACAGAGATCAATACTTTCCACTTTGACTTTCAATCACGTTCAAATCATGGCTTTCGTTTAAGAAAACAACCTACATGTGTATCGATAAACAATTGGCGTTCAACCAAGGTTCACCTTATTTTCCTGCGAAATGAATTTACCCAACGGATTTTCAGGAGATTGAAAAATCACAAATTTACATGGTAACCTTTACGGATTCAACTATCTCACAGAAATCAATGCATCTATGCCACTAAGGAAATTACAGCGGTATGCGGAAAAGCATTTTTCAATTGCACTTGATCAAGTCAGACATGGCATCAATTCATCCGGATTGCATTATAAAAAACAGTCTTCTAACAATTAAAGGGCATCCGGAAGTCAATAGCACCATGCATGTATCCTACGCTAGATTTGAAAATTTGAATGCAATTCAAAGGCCTATCGACGTCGATGTGACCTTCAAGAACAACACAATGATTATCTACAAACAGATTGAGCAACTCACGGCCGTGCAAGATATCTTAAAGTCAAAGAATGTGACCAATCGTTTCGTAAAATTACAGTTTGAAAAACTTCATCTCGCAATTAATTACTCGGCATTGGCAATATCTGTCATCATCATGTGCTGTCTAACTTTGATAAGTATAAGGCACTAAAAAAAATCAACAGCTCACATCAGCGAAATTCCTCCTCCAGAACCAAGGCGTTTGTCGTTGTTAATAAACTAAAAAAAACGCGTTATTCCTGCACCAGATTAAAACCCTTGTATGTTATCATCAGCTATATTATGATTTGTACCAAGGATATATATATAATCTATGTAACGATGTGCTTTCGTGCTGGAGTGAATCTCGCCGGATGTCCACGGTCCTTTCTCCGTCACAAATATATATTTGTTTCAGAAGCCGGATAAGAATTAAAAGAACATTTTCTTGTTTTGTATGTTTACTTATAATTTCAAGTGCAATTTTTTCTTATACTATACTAGCTGACCCGACGAACTTCGTCTCGCCCAAATATAATAATATCTGCATTGAAAAATTTTAATACGATCATGACTTTATTAAATTAAGTACAATGCATCTTAACTCACAACGCCGAATTTCATCATCAGAGTTTCCAAGGAAATAAATTTGAAGAAATTTGTGATCAGCATTCACGGCGGGCAACAATGCTCCTGCATGATGATCAAACATAATTTCTTGAGTTTGTGTGATATTTTCCTTCATTTCTCTCTGTTTCGTAAATCTGTAATATTTGCATTAGAAAAAGAATTTACCATAAAAGTAGTAAAAACGAAACAATATGAATTGTATTGCAAGGTACATACGACGGCCAGCTTCATCGCTTACAAAATGACCTGTTATCGATATCGAAGGTTGTGCAACGAATCGTATAATATTTACTTAAATAAAGTCAAAGCCAGGTTGCGCTTGGATCCGAAATCCTTCTGGAACTTCGTGAATATTAAACGAAAGAGCGCGACTTATCCTACCTTTGCAACTGGGCCAACATAGAACGAATGATACTACGGATATATGCAATCTGTTTGCCGAGTTTTTCAAATCAACATACTCTTCCGCTGCTTATGACTCTTTAAACTACCCATTTCACATTTCTCCGGGCTCTATTCCGTTGCCGTCAATTGAAATAGACACAGTTTTAGAAGCCTTAAAGTCTATGAAATGCAACTTCAACCCTGGTCCAGATGATATACCATCATGTATTTTAAAATTTTGTGCAGAAGAACTAGCGCCCCCTATTACTGCTCTTTTTGATTACTCACTTCGATCAGGTTATTTTCCTATGGCGTGGAAAGCCTCTTATCTAGTCCCAATGCACAAGCTAGATAAGAGGCTTACAATATAACACAATAAGATAAGCAATGCACAAGTCTGGAAATAGATGCAATATAACGAATTACCGCGGTATTGCGAAACTGTGTGCGCTGCCAAAACTTTTTGAAAAAATTATTGTTAACCACAATTCTAGGAGTATTTACAGTCTAGTATCTCCGTCGCAAAACGGCTTCTGCTCTGGGAAATCGGCGACTACAAACTTATTAGAATTTGTGACTGAAACGATCCATAATTTTTCAAGGAGTATGCAGACAGATGTGATATACACTGATTTTTCTATAGCATTTGACGTTGTAAATCATAAACTGCTCATCATGAAGTTGGAGATTCTTGGATTTCCTATGTTCAAAATATCCTTGTTCAATGGATTCGCTCATATCTGACGCGGCGCACGCAATTGGTTGCTTTTAGGAACCATGTATCCAAACCACTTATCGTGACTTCTGGAGTTCCTCAAGGTAGCCATCTAGGACCTCTACTTTTCCTGATTTTTATAAACGATCTCCCGGAAGTAATGAAAAGAAGCAATATACTTATGTATGCAGATGATGTCAAGCTCTTCTTCTCATTTAAGAATGAATTGGATTCACCCTTTCTTCAACAAGATCTAAATATGTTAATTCATTGGTGTGGTGTAAATTGTATCAATCTTAATCTTCGGAAATGCATGCAAATGACTTTTTCGCGCTCGAAACCGATAAATGTCAAATACACCATTGGTTCCTATTATCTGGAAGCTGGGAAACTGGTTGATGACCTGGGCGTGACCCTTGATGGAAGATTACGCTTTACTGATCATGTGGACCGTATAAGGTCAAAAGCATACTCAACCTTAGGCTTCATCAAACGATGGTCAAAGGAATCTCTTCATCTCTTTAGTGCGGCCTATCTTGGAATATGGTTCTCAAGTCTGGAGCCCTAGTTATTCTTGCCACATTGCTGATATTGAGTCAGTGCAAAACCAATTTCTCCTTTTTTGCCTACGAAGTTTCCATTGGGAGCCTCAAAATATGCCATCTTATAGATCGCGACTTAAATTGATAGACCTTCCTTCGTTAGAGGATCGGAGGAAAATGTTGAACTCTACTTTTATTTTGAAGCTCTTATAAGGTTTCATCGACTGCCCGTATTTATTGAGCAAGATCTACATTAATATCCCTCGCCTGTTCAGAAGACACTATGATCCCCTTTTCCTGAACTTTTGCAAAACTAATTTTTTGCAACACGAACCCCTTCGGAAAGCCTGCTCGGATTACAATGATGTTTATGATGTTATAAAGTTATGTGACTCTATATATACGGCAAAAATAAAATTTTAAATCATCTTAAAAATATGTCTTAATATGTTAAAAATATGCATGTTATCCAATACAACAATTTTGTAACTAGTAGCTAATGCTTTCTGTCAATTCTTATTTTACCTAGTTTTAATTCGCTATTATCAGCTATAAAATCATGTTATAGATTTAGCTGCTTTTTTAAATACATAAATAAATATATGAAAAATAAATAAATGAAAGTAGGGTTAAAGCCTAGTGGTTTGATAATATTCGCCCCCAAATGAAGTCATTTGGAAGGAACTGTTATACTTTTGTATGTTGTCCAAGAAATACTTCGAACGAGTATCTTCGCCAAAAAGCAATGATGCCAATGGCTCTGGTGGCGGTGTCAATTGTGCTAATTTTACCTTTCCGCTCGCACAATATATTCCTGGTGGTTCTTGTCGGATCCTCAAAGCATTGCAATATTGACAAACAGTGCTCATTGTACCGAAGTTGGCCATATCCGCTGCGTAATCGACTGTTGGATGGTACCTGAACGCCAAACGTTCGTTAATGATTGTGTCGGTTGGCCGTCTTTTTTGTCGACGTTCAAAATTATTTCGAGAGTTACCTTGTACTGAGCGAGTCGAACTTGATTGAATACGTTGTTCCGGAGTCATAATCGATCGCCCTTGCGAAATTCTTACACGATTTTCTTCCAGAGTGTCTGCGTTCTTCACCTTTCTCATTCACACGGTGGTTACTTGTTCGAGCTGAGTTACGCGTATGTCGAACGTCTGACTGGTGGCATTTTAAGTCGCAAACCGCAAACCAAAAAACAAAATATTAAATTATCACGAACTTAGATTTCATCGAGAAACGAACCACAGTAAACAAAAACACAAAATTATCACGCACTGATCACTGATAATAATTATTATCAACTTTTCTCAATATACTATGTATGCAAGAAAGATAGATTACTATCATTATTGTATATCAATAGAAAGAAGGTAGCGCCACGCACAGGTCCGTTATTTATTTTCGTTTGACAGGGACTTCAAATGACGTCAATAAGTATTTGTATTCAAATTTTGTTTCGAGGCGCCTGCACACTGGTTATAGCAATAATTTTTAATGTGAATGTTTGAAGTGAATTATTATTCCAATAATGAATAATGAAGTGAAGTACCGTATAAGAATACAACAACAAAAAAGCAACAACAAAATCGGAGCGTTCGAGTAACATTTAACCTGTTCTAAATCTTCTTCATGCCACTTTTCAGGTTTGGCAATTGTACCGTGTGTTGTGACCCTAGTGATTTTAGAAATACTTATTGACGTAGATGCGCAGAACGAGACCACTTTTCTTTGTTTACTGGGGCAACCTTTTATTCTATAAACCTTGATTGTATATCATATCAAAAATTGTCATTTTTTAATCTCATATATTTTTTTTCATTTTTATTTTTCTAAACTTTGATATGACAGCAAATAACTGATGTATACTGTTTTTTTCTATTATTTTTTTACTGGAGGTTTAGTTTCATACAAATTAAAAATACAAATTTTCGACTTTTCCGATCTGATCTAGGGAATGTGAAATGTGATCTCATGTCTTCAACTGGGTCGCGAAAGAATACCATCCAAAAAGGCGACTTAGCATTCCCGGGGCCTCCCGACGAGGTTGAGGTAAGAAAGTGAGTCTTCCGTGCTCTTCACCTGCCCGGGGTACACCCGCAAAGCTAATCAATCGGACCTCTCGTGGTTGGTTTGTGTTTCGGATGGACAGACGACAAGAGGTTGGTACTTTGTGGTACTCTCTGCGCCAGAGCGGTGTAACGGCCACCATTGGACACAACCGAGGTAGTCAACCGCCAGTCCGACGCTCTCGAGTGCCACTTAACGCACCGTTGGACGCAACCGAGACATCACCCCACTCTGGACCGGACCGTCGAAAGGAGATCGAGCGGGCTAATCCTACTTTTCATGACGCGATTCGCCGTTGATGAGAACAGTATGGCTGTCGCCGTTGGAAGCTACCACGATAGTTAACCGGCAGTCTGTCACACTCGACCGGCTCACTTGACACTCTCCGTTGGACACAACCGAGAGGTCAGCGATCCAGAGTGTGCACGTGGAATGGACTCCACCGAGGCCTCCACCCACTCTAGGCTTCTCTGGTGTGGAAATCTGATTAAGAAGGAAAAGTATTTAAAATATTTAATTGTTTAACCGTAGAAATAAATTGAATTGAATTGAATTGAATAATCTTATACTGAAATGTAGATTTCTACATCCAAAAGTTTTCCTTTACTCTCCAAGAAACTTCTGTTGTATTAGAGTTCTTTTTTAAATTTTTTATTTAAAAACATAATTACACTATTTAAAATTAACACATACACAGTTTGTGCTTATCAGCCTTATCATGTATCTTTTCGCGTTGCGTTTATTTCGCGTTTTGTTTTGTGCTTTTCGAATTTTTGGAAGAATTGAGATAGGAACATCTGTAAACCTCTGAAACGCAATCCAAACGCGAAACCAAATGCAAACGCAGTTTTGTTGGTAATTTACATGCTTTGCAGACTTCACTACGTTTTCTGGCATGATGGATGAGCTATTTCCTGGAAAAAGTCTCTCAAACCAGACGATTGCTAAATGCTCGCGTTTGGTGTGATTCTGAACAGTGGCTCATACAATTTTTTTTATTCACGGCGCCACCTTCTCAAAAGATAAGTAAAAGATCCGAATTGTACCTCTTCTGGATATCCCCGTAGTTTGTTCTTCGCTATGACGCTGCGCTAGTAGTCGCCCGAGGAATATTTCTGCTATATTCACTCTCGCATAAAGAGCAAACGATAATAAACACAATATCAGTATGTAAACATTGTGTGCGCGTTATCAGATTTGCTTTTGTTGTACAAATTGTTGCCATACATCAGTTATAGCACTAATTCATTGGGATTCCTAAAAAATACTTGTAAAAATGCTAAAAATGCTTCATACATGGTAACTCTTTGTGCTCTGCAAACAGGGGAAGTCTGCAAGACTACGTAAAGTTTGTGTTCTCCTCAAAACTCATACGCAGTCTACTCGAAAAAGTTCCATCATACCATTTGAAACGCACTGCGTTTGAGTCGCGTTTGAGTTTGCGTTTGCGTTTAAAAATACATGATAAGGTTGTATGTTTCTGTTGTGCATTGCTTTGCACATACTAATACTTTTTTGCAGGGAAAGCACTCTAATTCATGATTACATTTAAGTTTTGAATTTTTCTCTAAAGTACACAGGAAACATCATGCCCTTTTTTTATATTTTCGGAATTTCATCTCGTCTTTAGATCTTTTGGGCCAGTACATATTCGCCTATTTCAAATACACGTTTAGAAACTAATGTCAAAAGTGCTTGCGAAAGCGAAGAGCGCGGTTGTCTCCCTCTTCAGATCATATGCGGCTGTGCAAGGGCTAAGCCAAGTTTTTTTGTAAAAGAGCCTATGTGTTTTTTTTTTCTTTCTAATTTTTGGGCTAATGGGGATCTATTCTGTATAGAGAAGAAATATTTAGAACCATTTTGTCGACGGTATCGACTCCGCCCTTTGTTTGGTTGCAAAATTTTATTATTTCAAGTAATTTCTTACTGTCATCTCTGAAAATTTCTCCTGAATTATGTAAGGTGCTTTGAAGGACAGTACATTTGTGTATTGTTTTATTGTATTGAACTCAATGCAAATTAATTACTTAATTAACGTTTCCAAACACTATGAAATGTGAATATATTTATTACATTATATGCGTGATGTAAATACATACACCACCCATATTTTTCCGGCTTCAGCGTTTTTCACTTGCAATGGGATTTGAACTCGCAACCTATCTCGCAACCTTCGTTGACTGCAAGATCGTATAGCTATTTCGGAACATGCGAACGTTCCTCATCAGCGATCCTTTTGTCGGTGTTTATTTTTGTACAACATTCGCTATATAAGCTTCGTTATTTTGCAATTAATAACTTAATACGAATTACACACTAGAAGAGACTTAGAAGCAAATAATTGTATACACCACAAGTTGTTTTTGTCAAATTCATTGCATTTTTGTGTTTTACATGCTCTCTTTATGCAGGCCGGTTTCGGAATCAAGCATGAGATAGGAGTCAATGAATTTGACAAAAACAACTTGTGGTGTGTACAATTATTTGCTTCTAAGTCTCTTCTAGTTTGTAATTCGTATTAAGTTATTAATTGCAAAACAACGAAGCTTATATAGCGAATGTTGTACAAAAATAAACACCGACAAAAGGATCGCTGATGAGGAACGTTGGCATGTTCCGAAATAGCTATACGATCTTGCCAGCCAGGTTGCGAGTTCAAATCCCATTGCAAGTGAAAAACGTTGAAGCCGAAAAAATATGGGTGGTGTATTTACATCACGCATATAATGTAATAAATATATTGACAGTACATTTATGTTTTTTCCCGATGTAGGACACCAGGGTAGTATTTGGGGTGAAAGCAAAAGACGAACTGTAAAGTGTTGTCTTTTTGCATTTTAATAATAATTTTGTATTTTGGAGGAATTGATAACTTGTTTCTCTGCATAGTTCCAACCATTTTACTTGAGACGAAGCGATGAAATCTTTCGCAACACATTTGATGCTTGGCTCCAGCGTTTTGATGGAAAAGCTGATATACTCCAAATAGTACCAGCTTTGGAGGTGAATAACAGAATCATCTTCCACACAATCATCTTCAGAAACGTTATAAGATAGTTCTGCATCACTTCATAATTAAAAATCTTCTTAATTTTCCCTTTCTATGAAAATATCTTCAATTTCTTCTTCACACAAATATTTTGGTCTTGCAATTTTGATAAACTGCAACTTAAACATTGCACAACGAAGCAAATGCTACATTAATCAAAGCATCCGAAGAATAACGATAAAAAAGAATGCTGCGATCCAAAAACTAATGTGGTTTACACGAGTGTAGTTTTCTACAACTTAAGGCGTTACACTGAAGTTTTTTAATGTCTTAAATATATTAATTGATATTACCTTGACATTTCCCGATTTTAGCTCATATTTAATAATAAAACGCACAAAAGCTGAGAATAATTTTATTTTATTATTATTTTTAAACTTTCGACTGGGCTTCTCAATTTTTCTTCTTTTCTGTTGTTTTGATATCAAAATATGCCTGTTGTTGCCAAATTTTTTTTCTAAATATTCTTAAATTGCTGTGTTCAGCTCAGCCTCTGTGTTCTTGTATATGGTATTTACTGTAATTGTATTTCAGAAGGTTTTATGTTATTGTTCTCCTACCTACTGGCTGTACATTTGTCCTTGTGTTTCTTATTTGAAGACTTCAGAAGTTCTGGTGCTGTTGTTGTTGTTGTAGTGTCGACACAATATAATCAATAATATTCCTACATAAAGCAGACTAGGACGTCTATAATTGCAGGACATCTCGAGTATCCATCTTATCATTGTTTGGGTAAATAGAAAATTGTGTGTTATCCTTCCGAGGAGAACATTGTATTAACAGAGATGCGGGTTGAAATTAATTCGCAATTTCTATTGGATAAAAGCGTTGAGCGATCAGTTTGTGCCCGTGAATGTCATCAATGAGTCCTCAATGTCAATGTCAATGAGTTCTTGCTAACTCTGTCTTGAAAGAGGTAATTATCATACCCAAAATTTGTTCTTATTCCATGACTGTCCCTAACTCCGGTTGTGCTATTGCAAAACCTGCCGATCCCAAATCCGGACAAAGGAGGATTTTCCCTATTTCGGTAGACGGCATCTGCTTTCACCATGTTAAATGCGGCCGTTTGCCACTACGTAACAGCGTCTGTCCGTCAAGGTATGTGCGGCTAAACAAGACTTTTCCCCACAAAATCCAATCGCGTCTGATCCCAATTGCTGGTCTGTCGGCAATAGCACAGATCAGTGCTACAGCTACTGTTGCTTTTAATAACTACACAAGGACAACGCGGACGGGTACTGCGGTCGACTCAAACTCGGACCTTGACAGCGTTAGCCTCAAACTGGAAAAGGGGGAGTCCCGGAGTTTCTTGGTTCCTCAGTGGCCGCCGAGCCTAACAACAAAGGCGGGGCCAAGAGGTTACCAAACAAGGAGAATCTAAAAGCTCTCTCTGAATATAAAGCGGCTATCCGCATAGCGTTGGCCCTCCACACCCGATGGGGTGCAGAACTACATCCTGCAGATTACTAAGGAGGCAGAGGATATGCTGTACCCGTAATTCGGAAAGATGGCTTGGGCGTATGAAGTGCCATCCTACGTCTGAAGAATCGTTTCTTCAACCGAACATCACTGATAACACGCTAGACAAGAACGAGATAGAAAAGGGTCTGGCCGAAACTACCTCAAACCTTAACTTGAGGGGAAGTCCGGCGCACAGTGAGCTGATTTGTTAAGAAGGCGGCCAAAAATCATTTTTTTCACTATCACCGATTTTAAAATTGATTATTTCTTATGAAAGTAGATACCTGAGAACCTAGTGGGACAAAAAATTATGTCTCCATTTTAATGTTTTCACTAAAAACAGAGTAGTGTAAAAATCACCTTTCCGTCGTTTGTTAAAACTTTAGGTATACATATCTCGATAATTTTTAATGATATTATGTTCTGGTTTTTTTTTTTACATGAAACCTTGCTATATTAGTATTTGAAGGCAGTCTGGAAAATGCTCCTATGTGCAACGGTTTTTTTAATATAATTTTTTAAAGAAAAGACCAAAATATAAGAAAATCTTAGATTTTTTAGAGTATAACTTCTAAACAATAAGCAACGTCAGAACGAAATTTAAATTTTCAGATAGAGGGAACTTTCCTATAAAAACCATACCAAATTTGCCTGCGTCAAGTTGCGTCTGTGGGAGACAGGACATTTTATACGAGGCAAAGTCGGCAAAGTTGTGAGAACAATGGATAATTGTTCGTTATCTTTTTATGTTAAAAGTATTTCTTAAGGGCGAAAATACACAACAGGTATAGACCTAAAATAGAAATATGACCTTTTAACTTTTTAGGTAATATCAGCAGGTAACAGATTCGCTAGTAGTAGACAGGAAGCCCAAACATCTGCTATATATTTTAATAATTGCAGTTAGGTAGTCAAAAGCATAAATATGTTTATGTATATATGTACTGAAATTAATTTTATGATCGTTGACTTTATGACTAGAAATTGAATTCTGGAAGAGTATTTAAACGGGTACAAATAGGTTCATTCCACATTACTCTTGAATTAATGGCCAAGTTCACATACAAAGATCTTAATGACATTTATTTTGTTCGCAAGGAGGACAAAGATGTCGTCTTTCATATAACGAAGGATCCATATTTTCTTCAAAGTAATGACGAAGAGTATAGTGAACATAAGAGAAAAATAAAAGGTTTCCCAGATAACTTAAAAAGCGGTACAAGAATGCTTGTACCCAAAGGAAATGCCAAAAAAGGAGATAATGTTTCAACGTTTCCACACTTGGTTCGAAGATGAACTTGTGTTTGAAAAAGAAAATTTGATTGAAAACACCACCATCCAAAAGGGACGTCCTGCTAAGCCCCTTGAGGAATGATCTGAACGATCCCGAAGGCGCAAACTTGGCATTATCAATGAAACGATTTCTCAAGAAACCATAAAGGACTCATTTTTTCATCAAAGACAGCAATTCAAATTACCCCGAATTCAGTCGCGGTAAAAAAAAAACATTTTGAGATTTTTAATTTAATTTAATGAAATTTTTTAAATAAAGTGTTCTTAAAATTAAGTATATCCATAATTATTTTATTTGCAAAGATTTCGTTGGATTAAACGCATTTACGGTACTTTAATTATGCAGAATTCGATAAAAACTGGAGGTACTCGTGCTCAAACCTTATTCATTCTTCTAGTGGGGCTCCGCCGTGACACCAATGAGCCAGGGTCTGGGAGTCCTACAGATCAAATTCCACCATAGTAAATCCAGCCTCAGCCGAGCTTATCCTATCTCTAGAGGAGGGCGGCTACGACGTGTCCAATACGATAAGTAAAGTTAGGTCTGCAGTTCTAGTCAAACGTGGCATACACTCTAAATCTTATCTATCATTACATCTCCGACGATTTCACAATTGTAGAAGTCGAGGACGTCTAGAACACGCTACTTCTCGCGTGCTGCTACATGGCACAAAGAAAGGAAGTGCCCCTGACGAACTAAGGTTCTCATTGACGGAAGGAGAATCAGGAGGCAAAGGCTAGTGGTGGACACTGATTCGAACGCCCGCTATTACCTCTGGGGATGCGAGATAATTCGCTGTTACATTACATCCTTAACTTGTCGCTAGCAATAGAAGGAAGGAACTTTTAAAAGTCCGCTCTTTGAAAGTGTGCTAAACATAACTCTCTATAACATATACTCCTTCCTTCTCGGATAACGTAACCAAGGCCTGGAGAATATCAAGAAAGGATTTCCATGCGGAAAGTGGACAAAACAGGCCATATATACTTGAAAGATTTCAGGCCAATCGGTATAACGCCTTTTCTCATTAAAACGCTAGATAGACGCGTCCTATCTCCTTTTCTCTGGAACATCGTAGTAGATATACTACTCAAAACCCTCGAAAACAAAACTAACAGCATATGCAGACGCAGAGTTGGGCGAATTTATCAACTAGTTACTTTTCGTTAAAGTTAATTTAACTTCGTTACTATCACAGACGTCTTCGTTATCGTTAAAGTAAAGATAGTAAGTAAGTAAGTTACTTGGCAGTCGTTAACGTTAAAGTAACGAAAGTAAGATCGTTGTCGTTAAAGTAACGAAGTTACTTTGCAGTCGTTAACGTTAAAGTAACGAAAGTAGGATCGTTGTTCTGATCGTTTTCGTTAATGTAACGAAGTTACTTCGCGTCGTTAACGTTGAAGTAACGAAGTTGTTCTTGAACTAGTTAAAAAACGAGTAACTAAAAACTTTAACGACGTTACTTTAATGAATCTTCGTTAATTTTGTAGATTTAGGTATTTACCATATAATATGGTTCTGTGAAAGAAAAATTTTTGTTTGGCTAATCTATAGTAAAATTAACAAAACAGATTTTGGTCATTATCTGCGGGAGGTGCACACAATATTATATGATATTTTAATTTTACTATTTATTTAAAAAGTAATTATTTAATATAATTGTACATTTAAGACTAAGTATACATATGTTTGTACATTCATTCATTTTATATACCATTTTATATACATTCATTACATTCATACATTTTATATACATTATATACATTTTATATACATTCATTTTATATACCATATTAAAAAAATAATTAAGTGCGAGCCTGCCTAAAAAGTGGTGGCTGATGTTTAAAAAAATTTTGTCATCGATAGACGGTAATTGTCGCTGAATAGGACCGCAAAAGCCTACATATAAGGACCGGTATAGAAAGTTTGGCAAAACTGAAAATTCTCACTATTTCATTTCATTTTAATTTATTCATTTATAAGTACAATAAGAATAAATTCTTTTAAAGTACATTGATTGAGGTTAAATAAGCATTTCTTTTGCACGGAAATTCTACGAAACGAAACTGGCAAACAAAAACTTTTGCGTAGTTATGGAAAATATACATGAAAATGGAATTAAGAACTTTGTCTGGTCACCAGTTTTATTCAATTCAGCCTGGAGAAGACATTCGTGAAGCAGAGAAAACCATTTGTGTGGAAAAGTTTAGAAAACAAGCTCTAATTTGGCTAATTTTCCATTATCAATGCGGAAATACAACTATGTTGTACTCTTTATTTTAATCAAATTTCTGTTTTTTCCAATACTTAAATACATAATTGCAATATCAATATTAGAAAAAATAAAGTCATTTTATGAGCTGTTGTCGTTTGCTCGAACTTTTCTTATAAGACCCTCCATTAATGTTTGTATAACCGTTTCATTTACTTTAATGGATGCTTTACGCCACATGACTTTCATTTCCGCGACAGAATTTGTAGATTTACCCATTTTCTGCAGATTAGCTTTCATTAGAGCCCAAAGTCGCTCAATTGGTCGCAGCTCTGGTACATTCCGCGGGTTCATATTATTGTCACTGAACCACTTCTAAGTGACATTACCATAATGTGCTGGATCCAATTCGGACCAAACAAGGTTGGACCATTGCGTTTACGTAAGAAAGGCAGCAGATGTTTCTGCAGACACTCTTTGACATAAATTTACGTGTTGATTGTGACCACAATGGTCGATCTTTTTCCGCATTGATAATGGCTTGCCAAATTAGAGTTGGTTTTCCAAACTTTTCCACACAAATGGTTTTCTCTGCTTCAGGAATGTGTTCTGTAGGCTAAATTGAATAAAACTGGTGACCAGACAAAGTTCTTAATTCCATTTTCACGTATATTTTCCATAACTACGCAAAAGTTTTTGTTTGTCAGTTTCGTTTCGTACAATTTCCGTGCAAAAGAAATACTTTTTCTTATGCTTATTCTGTTCTTCGCTACGTTTTGGAAGTTTTTTCTTTTTGTAAGTTTTTATACTATTTCTCTGTTTGTATTACTTGTACATGTGTAGTCCTTGCTTTTTTGGCAACATCTCTTGTTGACATGCAACGGTTCTCCTTCACTATGGATACCACTTTCTTGTTTAGATTTGCGTACCTTGAACCTTTAGGTCGTCCACTTCTCGGCTTATCCGTCTGTGAGGGATTCTCTTGAAACCGCAAAATAATTCTTCATGCGGTGGTTTGATCATGTTGATCTGGCGAGTTTTGTCAAAATTTTGTAACTATTATTTGTATTATAAGTCCAAATGGACAGCATTTCGGTACGGAGTTCTTCTTAAGATCTCATGACTTTGTGAATGACAAATATTACTCGTTAAAAAAATGTCCAAGCATACTAAATAATCGCAAACAAATTTGTTGAAAGTTTAAAATTTGCAAATCTCTACCGGTCCTTATACACCATCCCCGGATAGACGGGGATTGAAGAAAATGAGAAGACGGACATTCTAGCAAAGGTAGGAGTTAGACTACCAATACAACAGATGGTAGAAGCTCTGATACCACTACAGACCCTCAAGCATGCGTCCGAAATCGAAATGATGAAGGAAGCGGAAAAACGATGGAAATCCATCCACACATGCCTAGCTTAGGATAATGTGGAAACACTATGACGTCGGATAAACATAATACTTACTGTTACTTACGAGGGACAACTGTAGACTTCTCGTGGGGACGATTACGGGACACTTGCTCATCGCGGCACAGGATCATAGACTTCGACAGGTTGTCGGCGAAACCTGGAGTAAGTGTTGACAACCTGAGGTAAAGGAGACGGTGGAGCACCTGCTCTGCCAATGTCCAATCCAGTCCTGTTCAGTTTTCACGGACAGACGATCTAAGTTGCTGGGTCGCTACTGGGTCGCCAAACAAATACTGCAACAGTTTAATTGAACTGTGCTTTTTATTTCCTGTAGCTTTTCTCAGCTTTGAATTTTAACGAACTTGCGATTCACAGTCTCAGCCATGAAGTTTTAACGAACTGACGATTCTCGGCCCCTACCTAATTGTATTGGTAAATTAAATTAATGGTGAACGTACTCAGAACGTGTTATCATATGAGTACTGTTTCTGTTGTTTCATCTTGTTCAAAAAGTGGAAATAAATCGTGAACATTTTGGTACGATGATTTTCCATGTCTTTCGATGCGGATTAAAGCAACAGCAGTGTAGCGATCAACTCGCTTCGACTTTTGGTGAAGAAGCAGCATTTCGACCCTCCGAGCATTTCGATTACGAAGGTTTTCCGAATTCAATAGTGGTCGTACTTCGATACAGGACGAATTTCGTGAAAGTCTTCCAAAATCGGCTGTTGTGCCACAAAACATCGATGCTGTGCGTGAAGTGATATTGCAAGATCATCATGTGATTTACCGTGAGATTGAGGCATACTTAGGCATTATTTCCACTTGCATACATTAACTATTTCATGAACATTTGGCCGGCAGAAAAATTTGTTCGCGTTGGATATCGCATAATTTGACAATCGCTCAAAAGGTGTGGGTGTCGATTGGTGCAAGGAAACGTTCAAAAAATTCAATCTTCAAAAGACGTTTACAAGATCGTGACAGGCGACGAATCGTGGATCTATGGATATGAACGCGAAACTAAACAACAATCGAGTTTATGGGTCTTTTAGGCGAGCCAAATCCAACAAAAGTTTGACTTTGAAGCAAATGGCTGCCTATTTTTTCGGAATAAGTAAACAAATGCCACCCTTCCATTAGAGCAACGTAGAACAGTCAGTTCTCTAGGGTACACCAAGATTTGTTTGCCAGAAGTGTTCGGAAAAATTAGGGAAATCAATCGCAGAAGACGAATCATTCTCCACCACTACAATGCAAGCTCTTACACATCACCTCAAACAAAAACGTTTTTGAGCATTCAAAACATGGAATTAATGGGTCATCAATCCGTATAGTCCTGATTTGATGCGTTAAAATCACATGTTTTGGAGTTACCCCAATCGTAGTGGAAAAAAGTGCTTACAAAATTGGTTCGAATGCATATAAAATTGTATTGATCTTCAAGGAGAATATTTTAATAAACAATAAAGCCATTTCCGATAATAATTTGTTTTTATTTGTCTATCTCAAAACTCAACTGATCCTTGTATAAGTTAATTTTGGCTTTATTCCCGAATTAAGCGTCGTGTTAGAGCTGAGCGAAATTTAACGACCTGTGATTTTGTCACAGGTATAGAAAATCACGAGTCGCAGTTGCGATTGGGAATGCTCTGAACCTGTCATAGGTACAGCGCAAGGATATTTTATGAACTGTGATTTTGACAGAGTGATTTCAAACCACGAGTCATAGTTTGCTGCTGAAGTGAGTAGTTTCATTCAAGTCACAGGTCCGTTGCAAGGAGTATTTTTTGATATAGTGATTTTGTTTCAACTGGCGTCAAGATTTAAGTTGTTCCTGTCACAGGTTTCTGTTTTAACGAGTATTTCTTGAAAGTGTTCTTTAAATACATATGTATATATATCTTTCCAATAGCATAGCCACAACCTCCTGGACTTGGCTGAGTCATATACCCAGGAAAAAATTCGATACATTGGCGCCCGAACAGGGACGGTATTGCTATCAACGTCTCGACGACCACAAGCCCCGTAGAAAATAATAGCGAAGATACACAAAATATACACAATGAGGATCACATGGATTTAAACACTTCGCGAAGAGGAGGTTCGCATATACGAAGGATTTTGGACTCGACGACAGTGGAACCGTCGAAGACTTAAGAAAAGGACTTACCACTTTTGTGTCAGATTCAAAGAACGACGGAGATGTAACATTGCGATTAGAGGAACTGGCAAGAGTTGACCAGCAAACAAAGTGCCTGCAACGACCGGATATCCAACATCCTCGTCTACTTAAACTCTTAAGGTCCTCGGAGCTGCCCATCACCGTTTTAACAACGAACCAGTGGAGTCTCCACAAAATGTGGGTCTCCAAAAAAGGAATGCATACCAGAGCATAGGGACGTTATAGATGAGGGGCGAAAATGGTCAGCTAGATATTACGGTGATCGCGACCCATTCGCGCTTATCGAAAGGATGGAAGAACTGGGCTCAGCCTATGGCATAAGCCGGGACTTGCTACCGCGTACAATGCCGGAACTTCTTCGAGATCGGACGCTGATATGGGTAAGAAACAGAACAGGAGCCTGGCAAACATGGGGTCAATTTAAGACAGCATTCCTAAAATTATTTCTATCAGATATTTCGAAGGACTTGAGTAACAAGTACGTAATCGGCTGCAGAAACCGGATAAACACTTCAAGGACTGTGTGCTCGACCTGTACGAAGCTATGTGTTATCTCAACTAGTCCGAAGATGAGAAGTTAGAATGCCTATACAGCAATGCGCGGAAAGACGTACAATTGTGTGTAAAGCGACGCGACTTCACGAGCCTCGATGAGCTCATTGGTCTGGTAGAGGATCTCAAAGAAATAAACAGTCGACAACAGGAATCCTCAAGTCACCCAAAATGGAAACGAGAAGTTAAGTTGTCAGTTTTGCCAGCTGTCGGTGAGCTGGCAAAACTGACAAAAGCGATTACAAATCCAACCACTGCCTGTCACCAATGCGGACAGCACGGACACACTAAGAGGTATGGTCGCAATATCCGCATCCTGTTTTGTTCGATTTGCAGACGACGCAGACTTCGCACCATTGAGTGCTGCCGACGACCTTCAACGGGAAATGAGGATGGACCACACCACCCAGGTATGATAGGTCCAGAAACCACCACCTTCCCGGTGGGTGAACTAAATCTCCTACACCACGACGCTACACATATATTTGCTGACTTTATCGTAGAACATCCAAAAAAGGGCGGTATTGGACACGGGTGCAACTAGGATCTTCGCCAGTCAATCCTTAGTGCATCTCGGTCTTCCTGTGAGCCATACGATTTCCATAGACTGCATTTGCCGACAATACGCGAAGAATGACCAAGGAATGCCTCCGGGTAATAATAAAACTAGGTGCATGTGAAGTTAAGATGGAGCTGCTGATTATGGCCGGAGCCACGGACGACTTGTCCTGGACTTTCTGTTAAAGGTCGGAGCCATCATCAGCTGTTGCGGAAAAACGGTCGAACTGCGTGAACAACCTAGTGTAATAAATCAGGTAGAATGCCTTATGTCGTCGGGCATCGACGATTTCCAGCAAAGAGTACACAGCCTTCACGGTCCCGGGACGCGGTCTCTGCCAATGGAGAGTCATGCCATTCGGTTTGCACTCTGCTTCAGCAACATTTCAGAGAGTATTAGATAAAGTTATCGGACCAGATATGGAACCGTTTGCTTTCGCATAGTTGGATGACATAGTAGTAACGGCTCATTGGAAGAACACATTGGGCACCTAGAAGTCTTTCGAAGATTGCTTTCGGCGAATTTAAGGCTTAACTTCGATAAATGTGAGTTCTTCAAGAAGCACACCACGTATTTGGGTCACGTGGTAAGTGAACGTGGAATCAAAACAGACCCAGGCAAGATTGCCGTCATCGAAATGCTGAAAGCGGTGACCAACTTATGCGAGTTGCGACAGTGCCTTGGAGTGGCGTCCTGGTACCGCCGATTCGTATCTGAATTCGCTATTCATGGTGCATCCCTTGACCAGCCTGCTAAAGAAGGGCAGACATTGGGAGTGGCGAGACAAGCAACAAAAAGCCTTTGACAAATTTAATTAACGCACCAGTCCTGACCTGTCCGGATTTCATAAAGAAATTTATTCTCCAGGCCAATGCCAGTGATGTCGGCCTTGGAGCCGTGCTAACGCAAGACGATGATGGAAAAGAAACTGTAATCGCCTACGCCAGTCGACGCCTCAACCCAGCTAAGAAAAATATGGGGCATCAGAAAAATGCGGAGCTACCTTGAGCGATACCAGTGTATGGTGGTCACCGACCATCTCACTCTCAAGTGGATCAATTCAATAGACAACCCATTAGGCCGTATCGCAAGGTGGGCGTTAGAACTGCAGCAATATACTTTCGACGTCCAGTATAGACGAGGGAAACTCAACGTTGTTGCCGACGCGCTTTCATGGCATCCAGTAGATATGGTATCGACGAATAGGAATTGACAAGGAAATGGGCAAAAATGTACTCGACTGGAAAAAAAATAACTGCTATTCATGAAAATCCAGAAAAATATTCGGACTACCTTGAGCAGAATGAAAATCTGTACCGGCACATAGTACGTCGAGGAGTGTACTCCGTGGCAAATGTGCGTCCCCACTTTCCTCCGCCAACGTGTGTTATATGGGAACTAGTCTACCCAGCGTAGACCATTTAGGAATTCGGAATACCACCGCCAGGATCATGGATAGATACTATAAATTTCGTTCAACGGTGTGAATCCTGTCAGAAGTTTAAAGTGTACCAACTACTAAGAGTTCCGTGGACCACTGTTTGCACCAATTTCGTCGGACCACTTACCCGATCCAAGCACGGTAATAATACAATTCAAGTATTTTTTTATAGATTCTCCAAGTGGACAAAAGCAGAACCACTTCGCAATGCCTCAACGGTCAACCACCTCAGGGCTTTCAGAGAGCGTTAACTGGCATAATTCAGTACCCCAACGGTGTTCATTTCAGACAACGGCGTCCAGTTCACCAACCGCTTTTTCGAACATTTCCTCAAGGAAATAGGCACCAACCATCAGTATGCGGCTCCATATGCCGTATATACACCGTCAATAGAACACGAAAACTATGATTGCAAAATTTCAACCTGGGACGAGTTGATTCCTGAAATTACGCTGGCGCTGAACTCAAGAAAATCAAAAACAACGGGATATAGCCAAGCCTACCTAACTCAAGGACGAGAACTACGCTTGCCTGGAGCACTATATGGTCAAGAGGCCTTCGGAACTGGACACTGATCGAGAGAGGCTCAAGATAAGGCCAAACGACTCAGAGAAATCTTCTTCTAACACATACGTGGAATGCACTTCACACATTTGCTGCCCATTCCACCATGTGCTACGTAGTATGCTGCCTCATAGAGGAAACAATAAAATTAAGAAAATAAATAGGGTTTTTCAACAAGAGGTGTAATTTTGATATTCAAAGAAAAATGCCATTTTTTGAGATAAATTATCGCATGTTTATTTCGTAATGAAGAGGAAGGTATGCCGTTAATAATGAAAAACAACATCAGCCAAATGGCCACCAAACTTTTCCCGTAAAAGATCAATGGTTTCGTTGCTTGTGTTGCTGACGGTTGCGCCTGAACGCGCCCTTCATGGTTCTAATGTGTCGTGAACGCCCTCATCGCAGTTTATTCTCAAGCGGCAGTTTTGACAGTTTACTTTTAGTTTGCGCCGTTACAAATTGGCGGCCTGGAAGTTGGCATTTGCACATGGATTTTGGAGTGAAAAGTCGTCGTCCGCCAGACAAAAAAGGAAGAATAAACTGCGGTGAGGGCGTTCGCTCACATTGTATATTGAAATGTAATTTACGTCTATTTTGTAACCCTGTTTTCATTAGATTAAACCAAACGCCTGTCAATAAAGAGAGGATAAGTTAAAAAGGCATTTTCCTTAGGGCGGCGACATTCTTTAATCGCATTTTACATGCAATTGCTGTAGGCACGTGGTCTGATAAGTGCCATTCGTGAATGTAAACGTTCATTCAAACAATTTATTGATTCGTTGAATGCAGAGAACACCTCCCAAGCTAAAACGAAGCCAACGGCTAATGGAACGCGCGGCCACGAACAATTTGACTGCTGACGCAGACGCGAGCAGCAAAGCCAGCTGTTTAGATGAATCAACCCCACCGAATTCAAATGCCACTAGCACTACGCCAGCATCTGTCGCTAGTGCAGAGCAATCATTCGCCGCCAACGCTGCGCCAACACCTAATGGTAGTGCAGCGCAAGTATCTATATTCAGCGCCCCGCCAGCATCGGCAGCCAGCGCGGCTGAATCTATCGCCATCGGAGCAATGCCAGCATTAGCCGCTGGCGCAAGCCCACCTGTTGCCACTGCGTCTGCCACACCATATGCCGCGTCACCATATGCCACGATGTCGTACGCCCCGCCATCATATGCAGCACCACCATTTGCCGTGACTGCATCTGCCCCGCCGTCATATGCCGTGCCACCGCCAGCTGTGTCACCATATGCCGCGATGTCGTACGCCCCGCCATCATATGCAGCACCATTTGCCGTGACTGCATCTGCCACGCCGTCATATGCCGTGCCACTGCCCAACGCGCCGCTATTGCTTACCGCGCCATTACATGTGGCGCCATTGTTTGCCCAGCCATCATTCGCCGCATCATCGTACGCCACGCCATCACTCGGAGCGCCATCATTCTGCATACAATCAACTCCATACCAAGTGCATGCCACCACAGCAGTGCGCACGTTACCGGTTGCCCCTCCATCCGACGCCGAGACGGAAATGACCAACAGTGTAGGGAGCACTGCCAGGCCAGAAGCAGTACAACTAGAGCTCATGGTCAGTTCAATGCAAATACAGATAGAGGCACTGCAAACTGAGACAAGTATACTCCGTCCGAAATGTACAGCGTTATCCCACGACGATACCGTCTCCAATCAACGCACATTGTACTGTAGCCAACTCACACTTGAGACCAACGCGACCGATGTTACCGAACGCACCCGTAGTGGTCACTGCTCAGTACGCTCACCCTGTTGCGCCGAGGAAGCTAGTTGACCTTCCGCAGTTCTCCGGACAACCGGAAGATTGGCCAGCCTTTTACATGGCTTTCACGGAGTCAACAGCTGCTTACAGCTACTACAATTTTGAGAATAACCAGCGCCTGCAGAGAAGTCTGACAGGGGAAGCTAGAGAAACGGTGAAGTCCCTGTTGATTCACCCAAACAACGTGAACGACTTAATTGAGCAGCTAAGAATTCGATTCGGTCGGCCAGACCAGCTGATTCGCAGCCAATTAAACCAAGTCCGAGATATAGCACCGATTCCTGAGCATGCGATTCCTCGAATTGTGCCACTTGCAACTAAGGTGAAGAATCTGACAGCATTCCTCGCGGCAGCCGGTGGCCAACAACACTTGGCAAATCCGATCCTATTGGAGGAGTTGGTCGCCAAACTGCCCATGAGTAAGAAGGGGGAATGGGCTCGGCACGCCACCAGCATACAGCCATACCCGTCTGTCGATAACTTCAGTGATTGGCTAAACGATCTTGCCCATGTCATTTGCGTGGTGCAATCCAACGAGATGCGTGAGCCGAAGAAACATGCAGTGTTGCACGCGTCCGAGAGCCAGAAAGATAGTAGCCGCTGCACGATATGCCAGAGCAGTCACATGCCGATAAAGTGTGAGCGTTTCAATAAAGCATCCGTATCAGACGCGTGGAACCTGGTCAAGAGAGCTATGCGGACTGGACATACAACTCGCGAGTGCCGTATTCGTACGCGATGCTCGGTCGATGGCTGCCTAAGGAAGCATCATGTTCTCCTTCATGAGCCACAACAGAGGAAAGCACCAGCGGCCCAGTCAACATCTTTGCCAGCAAACCAAACGAATCGTCAACCCACGCCAGAAGAAGCTGTATTTACTTGCGCGACGCACACCAACGACACCAAGCTCCTATTTAGAGTTCTGCCAGTCACCCTCTACGGGCCAAATAGAAGTTTGGACACTTACGAGCTTCTGGACGAGGGCTCATCCGTAACGATGCTAGATGAATCTCTACTAAGAGATCTTGGACTCCAAGGTGAGCAGTGTCAATTAAACGTACAGTGCGGTGAGGGCGTTCGCGCACATTTTATATTGAAATGTAATTTACGTCTATTTTGTAACCCTTTTTTCATTAGATTAAACCAAACGCCTGTCAATAAAGAGAGGATAAGTTAAAAAGGCATTTTCCTTTAGGACGGCGACAGCTTGTGTGGCACGTAGCGCCGTCTTGTTGAAATTTCAATGCGTTGTTGCAGCGTGTATCGTTCCATTTAGTAGTTGGCATTAGTAATGGCGTAGTTTCTACTTGTCAAATGTCAAAAATAACAGCTTCAAAAGTGACAGCTACCGAAATAGCGGGCTATTCAAAATTACACTTCTTATTGGAGAACCCTATACAATTCCAGAAAACTGGAAAAACAATAACACTACACATCAGCAAGCTCAACAACCACCCAACAAAACTAACAGAATTTAAATATAACTCAAACAAAGGACTTGCTAAATATACATAAGTGAATTTAAGACATAGAAAATAGAAATAGTAATCATAATCAGAAGAATAATAATCCTAATAATATAATAATACAAATAGTAATAAACTTAAAATATAATTAATAATTTTATTTAAAATACTCTTAATATATACGAATATAAAACTACCTTCTCTTTACTTAAACTAAAATAAGTACAAAAGGAAAGTAAAACAGGAAAAATCGGCTAGAACTTAAGTATTAGAATATAAGCACCAATGTAACCAAGTGAAATATCGTAATTAAATACTAATTAAAATGCTTTCAATATGTAGAAGAAAAAAAAATAATATCAATATACGCCTGCCATGAATCAAACTTCACAGTAGCAAACAAAAACAATAACAACAATATTAACAATATGAACCACAGAAATAATATCAATGGAAACAAGCAACAAAGTTACAATAATATCTAGACCACAAGATAGAAAATACCAGCACTACGCAAAGAAGGCAAACAATCAAAAAGCGCGCACATGAAAACAACAACACAAGAGTAAGAACCGTAGGCAAAGCGATCAACAAGAACAATTTGAGAAGACATACATATTTTGTTCGAGAAATTTCGATATCAAGATAAGACAGTGAGCCGGACCTAATTGGTCGGCGCACAGTGAGCTGATTTTTTAAGAAGGCGGCCAAAAATCATTTTTTTTCACTATCACCGATTTTAAAATTGATTATTTCTTATGAAAGTAGATACCTGAGAACCTAGTGGGACAAAAACTTATGTCTCTATTTGAATGTTTTCACTAAAAACAGAGTAGTGTAAAAATCACTTTTCCGTCGTTTGTTAAAATTTGCTGATTTTATTGCACATTTTCAAACTTTAGGTATACATATCTCGATCATTTTTAATGATATTATGTTCTGGTTTTTTTTACATAAAACCTGTCTATATTAGTATTTAAAGACATTCTGGATAATGCTCCTATGTGCAACGGTTTTTTTTAATATTATTTTTTAAAGAAAAGACCAAAATATAAAAAATCTTAGATTTTTTAGAGTATAACTTCTAAACATCGCGCTACGCCAGAACGAAATTTAGATTTTCAGATAGAGGGAACTTTCCTATAAAAACCATACCAAACTTGGCTGCGTCGAGTTGCGTCTGCGGGAGACAGGCCATTTTGTGAGAACAACTTATTGTTCGTTATCTTTTTATGTTAGAAGTATTTCTTGTGGCGAAAAGTGCATAAAGGTATAGATTAAAGGCACTTTTAAACGTCACAATTGCTATGTAATTAAAATAGAAATATGACCTTTTAACTTTTTAGGTAACATCAGCAGGTAATAGATTCGCTAGTAGTAGACAGGAAGTCCAAACATCTGCTATATATTTTGTTGTGTGTCTCGGGGTGGTCCTTTATTGTGTACGCCTATCGTCCTTTTAACATTAAACACTTTGTAGTTTGATTTATTTTTATTTTTATTTTATTTATTTTATTTAGTTTTATTCAATGCTCTTGTCTATACTAATTTTATTTATTATATTATTCTTATAATCGCTTTTAGCGACACTATTAATTATCTTACACTAACTTTTCCGCGTTATTCCACGCGGTTTTTCGAGATGACCTCCTCGCTTGGTTATCAGTTTTCGACTCCCCTTGGAATCTGTTTCTTGTTTCCACTTTGGCTTGGTCGACTCACCCGTCGGCCGAACCAAAGTGGGTCGCTGTTGGCGCGTGTCGCAATTTCCCTTATTCCGTGATTTTAGTATTTCGCAATTTTTGTATTGCGAAATTTTAATATCGGCAGAATTAAATTGCTCTCAATTTAATTCTTCCGCGCTTGGTTTTGGATCTTTTATGTTATTTCTTCCAACCAAGCGTTTTATAGTCACTGCAAAGAGCTATGATTTTTATGGTTTGGAAACTCGCTACTGAGCGCTAGTTTCCACGATCCATACCAATGCAAAACGCTCTGGTTGCAGACTCGACTTGCCAAAGCTTGACTAAAGCTTTTTGCTACCAAAGCAAAGTGCGGTGATTGCTGGTTTGGCTCGCGAATTTATAAAATAGAAAGCTTAACTGGAAATTGCGATCGCGACATACAACATCCCTCCACCCTAGGGGAAGAAAAATTTAGTATCGTGTAAAACTATATTAAATTTTTCTTGTACATTTATGTTTTTGTGTTGGTGGTTTATTGTTTTATCTTTATTTGATTTTTTATACTCAAATTACTGTTAACAGCAATTTCTCTTTATCCTTAAGTGGGATACTGCTTGGTTACATGTTTTCCAGACAATACGTTATTGTCTTCAATTCTATTTACAATTTGTTACTTCAATCAATAATATTATAATGTTATAAAAAATAGGCTCAATAAAACTTCAAATTTGTAAACTAAAACTTCAAATTTGTCTTATGGCTGCTGTGTTCTTAATTTAATACAAGTGTGATAATGCTAATAATATTAATAGTAATAATATATTATAATATATTTTGTTCGTCGACGTCGCTGTCGATCTTGTGGTGTCGACGTCATCCTTGACGTTGTTGTGAATGTCATGTTCAAATCGGCGTTGCTGTTACTGTTGATGCTGAAGTCGGCGTTGACCTTGCGGTGGATGTACGTTTTGGCGATGGTGTCGAAGTTGCCGTCGGTCACATGTACGTTGACGATGGCTTCGACCTTGACGTTGATTTCCAGCTTGACGCTGCTGTTGCTGAGCATGTTGACTATGGTGTCGACGCTGACGTTGAACTGCCTTGTGGGATGTACACCCCGTTGTAACAATACCTTCTTCTCGATGTGTTGTGGGAATGTTGCTGCGGGGTAGCTGACTTAGTTGTAGTTGCTGTAGTAGTTTTGTTGGTAGAATCGATGTCGTTATTGATGGTTTTTGATGTTGGTAGAATCGGCTGATCTCGATTGTGGGTCAATTGTTGTTTGCTTGAGCTTTCGGTGGTTCAGATTTTGCAAAATCAGCATTTGTACATAAGCTGACTGCTTATGCTCTCGTTCTGACTATTTTGGTTGTTTTATTCTATTTTTGACTTTTGTTGTAAGGGGCTCTGTATTAGGTAAGAGTAGGCCGCAGTAGGTTGAACTGGCGAACCCTTTGCTGCTTCCCGTTTGTTTACTTTGTGGTTTATCACCGTCGCCGCCAATCGATGCTGCGATAACTTAAATTCTTCTTCGACGTGGCAGCACGCGATTCACTCGCAGGACTCAAGTTTCGCTATTCAGCGACAAGTGATTTGTATCTGCTGATGAACTTTGTTCTCGGGACTACTATCTAGTTATCTTATCGTGGTTGCTGCTGTAGGACCTCCTTGAAGGTAACTTCGTGTTCTGTTGTTGAATGCTGTTGCAACGATTTGCTTGTTTGTTGCAACAATTCCACCTTTGTTCGCGATGGTTGTCGCTACGCTGATCAGCTGTTTGTTACAGCTACCCTTCCCTCTTCGAGTTGTTTGGGCGCTTTTTCGTCGGCCTGTTTTAAGTGTTCATCATTGTTGTGGTGTGTTGTTGCACTTCTGCTGTTGTGATGGGTGTACATTATGATTCCGGTCAACTTCTCTGCATGCTGTCTTCTTTGTTCTATGTTTTTGTATTCAACTAACAATTTTATAGCTAACAATAGTAATCTTGCTATTTATATTTTCATACAATGATTTTTGTGAAGTGTGTTATTTTAATTTTAATTCGGAATATTTTATCTTTATTCTACTGCAATATCAATGTTTATGTTATTCTAGTTGAATAGAGTTTGTTACGTTTTTTTTTTCCCTCAATAAAAATATGCACCAGTATTTTACTTAAGATATTATATATATATATATTTTGATATTGTTCTTATGATTACGTATTATTCTCTTTTAAATTTTATAAAAAAAAATTTTTTTTTTTTTTTCTTTTTTTTGTTTGTCTTAAGCCTTTACTTCATCATTAATATTAGTTTTATTTTGGTCCCTTTTTGTTTATATGGAAATATTCTATTTTAAATTACAATTTAATTAAATTAATTTACATACATATGTATCTGTGTACATTAGTATTTCAATATGCTTTAAAATTTTGTATACATGTATGTATATTTATAACAATGTTTTTATTGTTTGTGTTTTATTTTTCCTTTTCTTTTGGTTATTTTAAAGTTATTCACCTTTGGTGTTTTATTCTCTTTTATTTTTCCCCATTTTTTTTTTTCAGTAGTTGTTTTAAAGCTGACACTGCATTTCGCTCGTGTTCAGTTGTTTAACCTTGTTTCTGCATTTTTGCAGTCCTTGCGTTAATCGCTACATTTGGTTGTTACTCTTATTTTGACATATGTTAATGCCCTACATTTAATTAGTAATTGAACAGAAATTATCAATAATGGAAACCAAGGGTGTTTTTTTTTTTTTTTTTTTTTTTTAATAGGAATTTTCTAATTTTAAATTAGTGTTATTACTAGTCGTAATTTATGTCTTCATTATACTTTCTTCATGGGTGCGAATTTGTTCGTGTAAAGGATGTGGGTGTGTGTTTTATGCATGAACTAAGTCTTCAGGCATATCTTTACATGTGCATTTATTAATATAATAATTGCAAATGTATTGGTAGTAAACTGTGAATAACCGTAACAGTTATTTAACAATTACCGGCTCTTAATTTGAAGTTTCTGTACATCGGTTTTTGCTTTAAATGATTTAAAGCGAAATGATGTAGAAGAGACCTAACGACCTGACCGTGTATGTTAGCATACTTATTTTACGTAGAGAGTAATTTGTTAATATCTGCTGTTGTGCATTTCCTGCGGATGTTTTGGCGAATATTGCGTTTTTTTTTTTTTTTTTTTTTGTTAGTAAGAATGTTGTATAAATTCGTGAAGTTCTCTTTGACTCTAATTATTCATTCAATGTCCGCGCAACGTTCCGCGAGTTTAGTTTACTTTACTTTAATCAATTCGTTATTCAAAGACGTCGAAATTTATCCTATCTGTCACTACAAATTTCCCTTGGGATTCTACATTACTTCCTGGCTCGAGGACGTTGCTGCCAGGCGTTGGGACTTGGAGCTTCTGGTCGGATATGTGGTCAAACTACAACAAGAATTTGAGGAGCACCCTACCCGTAGGGGGTTGCAGGTGCTGATTGACATCTTTCGTGCTCTGCGTAGAGCTGACCCCGAGATCCCGGCTTTGTTGCCGTGTCTCCATATGCTGTTTTAGGAGGATAGTGGGCGTTCTTGTTGTTAATTAAAAGTTTTTTGTGTTTATTGTAAAGAAAAAAAAAAACATAATTTGATTAATAAAAGATAATTGTCCCGCAACAAGTGTTTATTTATTGGTTGTTGGTTTGGATGAAACAATGCTGGGCGATCGGCCGTTGACTTCTATATGAAATGTATTTATGTTTACTTAAAGGAACCGGAAGTAGGCCCTACTTGGAGATGGTGCACTAGATGAAACGTTTTTTCTTTTGTTTGTATTTATGTTATTGTGTTATCAATATTGCTTTTCTCTCTTCTCTTTTTTTTTTTTTTTTTTTTTTTTTTGTCTGTTGTATTTGTTGGTATCCACCAAAAAAAAATTGTTATCATTGTTTTTGTGTATGCTAATTTTTTTGAAACAGAGCAGTGTTTTTCTCCCTGGTTTCGAAATTTATGTAGGTTGGATAAAAATATTTTATATTTTGAACATTGGACTTTGGAATAATTTTTATCTTTTTATTAATGTTTTGAATTTTACAAATTTTGTGTAATTTGAATTTTGTGTACTTTAAATCAAATTTATTCGTAGTCATTAATAGTAATCCAATGTATGAGAACTTTTGGTCAAGTTTCGTGGTCTTTGTCATAATCTTATGTTTACATTGAAGCTGTTTAAATCGTATTGAATTACAACCTTGAATGTTTGACCTGAATGACTTGACTTGAATGTTTACCTATTATAATTTTCCTTCATTATGTTCCTACGTTTCCACAATAAATTCAAAAAAATCTTTTAATTCATACTACAACTATTTATTTATTTAAGCAAAAGGTACAATGTATTTGTCTTTTATTGTAGATTTTAAATTGTCCTTGGATTTTCGGTCCTTAACTTCGTTCTCGCTTTCATACGTGCGCCGAAGATATGCGCTTCGATGGGTTGCTCATAAATGCTAACATGCTTTATTTCTTTAGCTACTTGTTTTGGTGGTTTTGGGGGATCAAACGGCGGTATGCTTACTTGTTGTATTGGCAGTGATATTGACTGTATTGGTGTTGCAAATCTTTGCTCTGGTATACTGCGGTTATTTCTTACGTGGTTCTTCCTGCTTCTATACCAACGTAGTATTACCGCCGCCCCTATCAAAGTCAGGAGTGTTCCTGTTCCAATGACACCCGTAGTTTCAAACACTGTTTGTTTGTTACTTAAGTGATTGATATTGCGTTCCTGAGTTATTTCCCTCTTCAACTCTTCCATCATTTTGCCTCCTGCTGATATTATGTCTTTTACCTCTATATTATCTGTTAACTTGACTGGGTGTAGTCTGTATTCCGAAAAATCTGTTTTGATAGTGTTCGCCCAGTTGTCCCGGAGCGTGTTGATCAGTATCGTGTGGTTTTGGGTTTTGTGCACCCCGCTTATTGTGGACTTCGCATTTTCCTCGTAATTTAAAACTATGCCTATCCCATGGATTTCACACCTTTCTTTCATCTCAATACGACCAACACCTAATACCGCGACTGCGGTGGTGCTGTTCTTACATTTAACATTGAAAGTTTGCTCTCTTCGGAGACTGTACAGCCACGCGTTTGGGGCGTTCAATTTTACTATGAACCCTTCACTCGCTGGTATGGCTACTTGCTTGCAGACTTCCTTGTTCAAATTACTATGATGCAGTAGCGTTATCTCACACACGTCACTGTTCCCTGTTAGAGACTTTCCTTGCGTCTTGCATACTCTCACTAGTTCGTGGTCGATTTTCTTTTCAGTGTTTTGTATGGAATGGCACTCCTTGAGATTACTCTGCGACATTCCAATGAATTTCCACTGCATCTTTGATTCCGCTAAGTAATCATAAGTTACCTGCGTAGTTATATCCCACTTATCATCTAGAAAAATCGGAATCGCGTACGCTTTTAGCACGTTAAATCGCTCCTCTTCGGGTAACGGAATTTTTACGGCTACTACGAGGCCTTGTGCGCCCCTAAATGCTTTGACCGTCGCTATTTGGTGGATGTCGAGATTATCTTCTAGTATCCACATCGCTTTGTTCGTCAAGTCCAAGGTTTTTGCTGCCTCTCTCAGTTTCTCGTCGCTTATTACCGCTGGATGCAGCTTCCCGCTGTAGAGATCGTCTATTATCGCCATTTCTATGAGCTGTTGCCCCTGTATCTCAATGAGGCTTGCTTCTACGGCTGACTGTACTTGCACCATTCTCAGTCCCAACTCAATGTTTCCCAGCTCCTTTCTCGCCATGTCGTTAACCTTGTTCTGTTCTTCCACGGTGGTGTTCAGTTCCCCTTGGAGTGCGTTAATTCTCCCAACTGCGGCTGTTATTGGTTTTGCTAGTGCTTTGTAACTCGCTTCCATCACCGTCACCTGTTTTTCCATTAGATTGTAATGGGTGTGCTGCGATACGTCTAGCTCGTGCAATTGTTGATAAATCTGGTTTGCATCCTTTTGGTCCATTACGCCAAACGCCCAGTTTAGTGCTTCCCCTACGAAATTCAGCGCTCGTTTGGTTCTCCTCCTAGAAATTGCGGCGTTTATCATCTGCTCGTTTTCCCATAATCTGGTCAGTACTATTTTCATGGTACCATCAATTGCTCCGCATATGTTCTTGAAGTTGGCCAGTAATAAATCCTTTTTTATATTGTTGCATGTCCCCTTGAGTGTCAGGTCGCTGTTATAGAATAGCGCCTCTCCTATCGATTCGAAGAATATAGGGGTTGGAGGTATATCCTCAAAGACTACCGGTGCCGCGGTGACCCAGTGCACGATTAGCAATATCATTAGTCCTCTCATTTTGTTTGCTCCTTGTGCGAAATTTTTGAGGTATTTATTCTATTTTGGGGGAAAATATCCATTAGTTTACGATTCTATGTGTCCTACTTGTTCTATCTTATTCATAGTTTATCCCCATCATACCTATTTAGTCTATCCTATTGTAAATAATTTTACTCCTAATCCTAATAAGGTGCCTATTATGATTAATTTAATTTTAATTTATGACTACTCAATTTAATTCCCTAACCTATTAACCTATGTTCTTAGTTTAAGTTGTTCTGATTCCTATGTAATTATCTAGTTGATATTATTTTCCTATTTAATTGCTACTATATAACTTAAGTAAGTTATTGTGGAAAGGTTTTTCCTTTCCCTTAATTTTTAAAACTGTCGTAATTGGAATTTTAATCTTTGCTACCTCATATGGCCCTATCCATATTGGAGAAAACTTATTTTTCCTAGTCTGATTCTTAATTAATACCTTATCTCCTAATTTAAATTCTACTAAATTTAACTTATTATCATATTGTTTTTTAGCTACCTGTTTCGCTAAATCCTGATTCTTTCTCACTATTTCGTGAGCTCTCTGTATTTGAAATTTTAATACTTTATTCGGGTCTTCGGCGTTATAGACTGGACTACACTTTCTTGTTAAGTTAGTCGGCATATCTGTATCGAAACCAAATAAAGTACGGAATGGTGTTTGCTTCGTCGTAATGTGGGGTGTGTGGTTGTGAACGTGCATAGCTGCAGTTAACCACTGATCCCAATTCGACCCGTCTTCTTTAGCAAAATTACGTAAATATTCCGCTAAAGGTCTGTGGCTTCTCTCTAATGAGCCATTAGCTTGCGGATGGTAAGGCGTTATATGCAATTTTTTAATTCCTAACAATTTGCATGTGTCCGAGAACAATTTCGAAATGAAATTAGTTCCGTTATCGGTAATTAGAATTCTCGGAATTCCGTAACGCGTGATTACTTCGTCATAAAAGGCTCTGGCGACAGTACTTGCTTCCGAATCCGGGATAGCTGTACATGCCATAAATTTCGAAAAGTCATCTTGAAACGTTAAGATGTACTTATTGCCAGACACAGTTTCTGGTAGAATACCAACTATGTCCATGTAGACTTTATCAAAAGGCCTCATTGGTGTATCTGTCAGCACCATGGGCATTTTTGTTAATTTCGAACTTTTGTTCGCTTGACATTTAGGACAATTTTTTACATAATCTTTTATCTGCCTTTGCATCCCTGGCCACCTATATTGTTGCCTGATTCGCAGGTAAGTTTTCACTGCTCCCTGGTGACCTCCTAATGGTGTATTATGAAAATCTTTGATGACGGTCTCTATTTGTCTTGGATTTTCTAATAAAATGGTGTTTTCTTTTTGAGGTATGCCTGAAGTGTCAGGTTCTACAGGCGTCGGACTTGTTCTTGAATTTTCGCTATTTCCTTGGTTCTTCATTTCCATTTCTTTGGTTCTAGAGCGGGTCTGGACTGCTGTTACTACATTGCGGTTTTGAGGAATTCTACTTAACGCGTCTGCGTTCAAATTTTTCTTGCCTGGCTTATATATGATTTCGAAATCATACTCTGACAACTTGTGTCTGAATCTTGCCAGTCTAGAAGTTTGATCCTTTAAATTCGCTATTCCCTTTAACGGTTGGTGGTCAGTAAATATTTTAAAATGTCTGCCTAAGAGATATGCCATGAAATTTTTTGTCGCCCAGACTATTGCTAAAAATTCCTTTTCTATTGTGGAATACCTTTGTTCTGTGTCGCTTAGCGCTCGGCTAGCGAAACCTATTGGTCTATCCTCGCCTACGTTCCCTTGAGAAAGGACCGCGCCTAACGCTTCATTACTTGCGTCGGTAGTTAAAAGAAATTCCTTTGAAAAATCTGGATATGCCAAAACTGGTGGTGACATGACTGCTTCTTTTAGTTTTTCGAATGCTTGCTGGCAGTTTTCTGTCCAGATAAATCTTGCGTCCTTACGTAATAATTTGTTAATTGGTAGTGCTATTTTTGCGGTTCCCGGTATAAATTTTCTGTAATAATTAAGAAGGCCTAGGAAGGCTTGTACTTCCTTTCTATTTTTAGGAGGCGGAATGTTCTTAACGCACTCCACCTTGCTAGGGTCTGGAAGTGCTCCATGTTCTGAACACTTGTGCCCTAAATATACGACTTCTCGTCGTAGAAATTGGCATTTGCTAATGTTTAACTTTAAGTTATTTTCCCTAATGACCTCAAAAACTTTAGTTAACCTTTCCTCATGCTGTCCCAGGTTTGTTGCATATACGACTATGTCGTCTAAGTACACAAAACAATCCATACCCTGAAGTCCTGTCAGAATATGATTCATAAGTCGTTGAAACGTCGCTGGGGCGCCGGTTAACCCGAAAGGCATTCGGTTGAACTCAAAATGTCCTAACGCTGAACTAAATGCGGTCTTTTCTTTGTCTGCATTATCCATTAGGACTTGGTGGTACCCACTTGCCAAGTCTAACGTCGAGAAATATCTACTACTCCCTAACTGGTCCAAAATCTCATCTATCCTGGGAAGTGGAAAGACTTGTTTAATTGTCACCTCGTTAACTTTCCTATAATCTATTACTAAGCGCCATTTCTTTTCTCCATCTTTTCCACTCTTCTTTGGAACTAGAAGTAGTTCCATGGAGATACGCTTGGAGATATTAAATCCTCCTCTAGTAATTTGTGAATTTGCTTATTCATTTCCTCCCTATGTGTCTGAGGAATTCTGTATTGTTTTTGATTAATTGGTGGCTGATCCACCTTTATTGGAATTTTATGTGCTAGTACTGGGGTGTATGTCAATTTGTCACCCTCTAAAAGAAAAATATCATTATACTTCGCACATAGCTTGGTTATGGATTCCTTTTCCTCTTCGTTTAAGGAAGGATCCAATTCTAAACCGTTCATTAAAACATTCATTCGTTGCGCCATGTCCGCATTACTTATACTATTGATGGTAGTCCATTGATTGTCCGGAACCTCACTTAGCTTATATTTGTGGAAATCACTAAATCTCGGTACAAAGTTGTCACTAAGAATGAAATCTTTTGCCGTCGAGTTTAGGATTGGTACCTTGACCTCTTTATTTTCCACATTTGCTAGTGTTTCTCCTAGGTACACTCCTGGTGCAATCTCTTGTTTATGAACTACCACAGTCATAACTTTAGTTTTAATTTTTAACGGTGTTATTCTAACCGTTCTAGCTTCAATTGTTATATTTGTTTTGGGTGTTTTATCTTTTATGTTTTTGATGCCTAGTAATGGCAACTTAATTATAAATTCTTTTGTGTCATTAAATAGTGTTAAATTTTTACTGAGCGTGTTTATAATAGATCTGTTCCACATGTTGTCTCTACCCAGTATGCCGTCCGCCGGTACCCCTTGTTTAAGTGACACAACGTGTAGCGTTAAACGTAAGGGCTGTACCTCATCATGGCATATGCTAGTGGACCCTATTGTGGTTATACAGCCTCCAAATGCTCCACTTAATTCTTTTTTAACCTCTTCATTTATAATGGCGTCTTCTTTTAATGCACATTCTTTTACTAGGCTTGTATCCGCTCCTGTATCCACCAGTAAAATGAGTTTTCCATTTCTCGCCTCTACACAAGGCAGTTCAATGAACACATCACTTAACGTGGTTGAATCCCAATTGGATACTTCCTTTATAGTATTTTTATAGTTATTATTAAAATTATTCGTTAACCACGAACGTATTGCTTTCTTGTCCTGTAATTGTGACATAAAAATGTTAAATTTTGCTAATACTTTTAGTTTCATTTTATTTGCAAGTGCCTTTATATCTGTAATATATTCTGATATATTAAGACTATCGCTCCTTGCTTTATAACGTTGAAAATTGAGACACATTGTTTTTACAATCGAGGTACATGCTAACTGTATAATTAGCAAGGTGATTATTAAAAATCCTGCTCCCATTTCTATTATTTTCTTTGCTTTATTTGTTATTTTACTGACTGCTTCATTTAAAGCATTTACTTTATCATTCTGTTTGATAATTTTTATTTTATTATTAAAATTGTACCCCATATTTTTGGCTTTATTAGCTCCTAATATATCTGAAGTCTGTAACGTATCCACGATCTCTTCCGATGTTGGACGTACGGTTACTACTTCCTTTGGCCTTAAATTTCTATTATGGTTGGGGTCCCAGATTATTGGCCTTGTCTGGGCCCTTGCCGGTTTCCCTGCTGATTATTCTGCAGAGTCTCCCAACTCTTTTTTGCTGTACAGTTCGCTACTATATGTCCTGGTCTATTGCACCAATGACATATCGTTTGGCTCACTCTGTTTGGCGGGTTCATAGGAGTCTGATTCCTTTGCAAACCGTTAAGTGTATTAGGATTGGGGTTTATTGACCTTCCTTGATTCCCGTGCTGTTGAAATTGGCACCATTGGTTTTGATTCCAATTTTGTTGGGTTTGGTTTGGCTGCCAGTTTTGTTTTACATGGCTTGGTTGCCAGTTCTGTTGTATTTGGTTTGATTGTCTATTTGGCTGGATTGGATTCCCTTGCTGCCTTCCTTGATTTTGAAAATTTGTCCCTTGATATGTGTTCCTTGCCACATTATTCTGGCCTCCCTTTTGGTCACACCTCCAGTTTGGCTCGTGTCCATATTTTGAACACTTGTGGCAATATGGTGTGTTCTTCCGAGTTAGGCAATCATCTCTAGTATGTCCTCGCTTGTTGCAAAAAGAGCATATTACTCTCTCGGTCGCTCCTTGTGGAGGGTTTTGTGTCCTGGTTGGTTGCCGAACAAATTGTTCTCCTTCCCTGTTGAGTTTGCTCTTGCTGGTTGTTCATTGAGGCACGAAAAGGTGAATTCATGTTAATGTTTAAATGGTCTGTCTGGAGGGAGCTACTGTGTATGGTTTCGAGTGCCTTTACGGCCAATTCTACCATTTGTTCAATGGTTTTATTCGTCACATTGAGCATATAAATTCTCAATGCGGCGTCCTTTAAACCTGTTTTAAATGCTTTTTCTACGACCCCTTCCAACATACTTAATAGTGCCCTATCTCCATCTCCGTTGTAATCCGTTCGAATTATCTCTATAGCTTGTGTTCTTAGCGCGTTTAGGCGTCTTGCAAACTGTCTTATATCTTCATTAAGCAGTTGGCTACAATTTTGGATACTCTGTATGACTGTATCTAAGGTGATTTTAGGTAAATACGCCCTTTTTATTGTGAGGTAGAATTCCTCGAGGCTATTGAAGCGTTCTGACCTCACCAAATCATAGGCATCCCCATGCAACCTCTACTTAATGCAGTCTATGTAGTCCTGACTATTGTTTGTAACTACTTCCCTTGTGGCTAACTCGCACCCTTGTATAAATTTGTAGACTTCGCCGCGTAAGTCTGGTGACTGTGTGCCCGAAAAGAGCGGTACCAGCCTATTCGTAATCTTGGCTATCTCACCTATACGCATTTTGTGTATGTTATTTGTCGTCTTAATCTGTTGAAATGACCTTCCGTTGTAATCTTTCGGACTTACTGCAGACGGAGTAGCTTCCTTATGATAAAGCGTCCTATCGTGGTCTAGCGATATTTCGTGACTTAAAAGTCTATTCCGCTCTTTTAACTCTTGTATCCGTCTATTTGCTTCCTCTAAAGAGCTACAGTCCTCTCTTGATTTCTGTGCAAATCCCTGGTCTAAGGTTCTATTTAACGTTTCCTCGGTTATCCCTTTTTGTGTTAATAATTCCCTTAGTGTTTCGTTCTCTCGCTCTATGTTTGCGAGCAAGTCTTCCTGAAACTCTTTACTTACTAAATAATTGTCGTATCTATTTCTTAACGCGTTAAACTCTACTTCCCACGTCCTTGAATCTTTTGTCTTATTCTCTATTATCTGCTTTAGGAATTTAATCAATTCATCTACTATCGCGTCTGCTTTTTCTACACTTGTGTTGTCTCTTAGGTCCCCTACTCTAGATTTTATTAATTCTAAGTTTTCTTTGTTGCCTACTGTCTCTTTCAAAGTTGCCCAAGTCCTAGATATGAATTCCCCCAACTGGCGTTTCAGTTCTTTATGAGTCCTATCTAATTCTAAGTAAGCTTGCTCCTGCAACGACTCGGCCATTAATTAAACGAACGACATATACTTTATTGGGGTTTTATTTCCCAATGTTTACCATTTACCTATGTAAGATTATACATAAATTTGCCCTAATGTATTGAATTTAAATTTATTTTAAAGTGTTTTGTGAAAAATGTCGTAAAACGATCACTTAGCGTCGTTCCATCGTTTCCTTACACGTTTAATTTTTTATACTAATCGTAGTACTTTTGAATTAGAAACAATTAAAAATTTTTATTATGAAGTTTCAACTTCCTTAATCTGTTTAGATTTCATGTTCGCTTCGTTTACCGAGCGTGCAGTAAACATTCGCTGTACATCCGTTTATTAGTCTGTACGCTGACGTCCGATGCTGCTTTGTTTCAAGCAGAAATGAAGCGTCAAAATTTTTGTGACTGCGCTTTTCTGCTTTGTTTCAAGCAGAGCCGAAGCGTCAAAATTTTCGTGACTGCGCTGTTCTGCTTTGTTTCAAGCAGAGCCGAAGCGTCAAAATTTTCGTGACTGCGCTGTTCTGCTTTGTTTCAAGCAGAGCCGAAGCGTCAAAATTTTCGTGACTGCGCTGTTCTGCTTTGTTTCAAGCAGAGCCGAAGCGTCAAAATTTTTGTGACTGCGCTAAGATAATTTAAGACCTCACAGAATGGGACGAACGACCTGCCTCTATTTTCAGCGGCCAACGAAACTGCAACGTTTGCAATTTCGAATTCGGGCGATTAACCTAGTGAGCTCGCTCGAGTTATTTTTTGTTAATTGCTTGCTATCCTTAATTGTTTTCATCAGCAAGCAATTATAATTGCTTGTTGTTTGAAACAAAGAATCTAACTTTGCTTTGATTCTCCAACCGATATGAAGTCTCTAAGCGCATTACTTTATATGTTTAACCTTTAATTTTCGTTTTTTCTAAAATAACCAAAATAACTCCTTTTTAATGTTCTAATTTATGATAATTCCGATTATTACCCTTTTTGAAATTTCATACATTTGCGAATGTAGGACGTATTATTTACAAATACGAAATACGGACGAATAGAATTATAAAATTAATTATCAACCAATCAACTTAAAATCTGCGACTTTGAAATCAACTACATTGAATGTTAAAATTTATTTATCAATGTACTTTGAAGTCAAACGTCTAAGACACACACGAGAAATTATACAACGAAAACTCAAAACTAACTCGTTTACACTACGCGTTTTGTTTTAGCATTGGATTGGTTTCCTGCTTTTAACAATTTGGGGAAATTTATCACTTAAATTTTTCCACTTTAAATAGAATCTATTTAAGTTAGCAAAATTATTATGATTTTCGCCAATTTGTCTCACAGTAACCAATAACGTTAATTTAAAAAAAAAATCGCAAAAATTCGTATTTGTTAATGTTGGCGACGTTATGTCGTTGCTGTTGATTACTGGCATTAACGAAAGATAACTAGCACATGAACCAGTACCTTTCACCAGGATGTATGCTGATTTGTTGGCATTCGGAACTTGAACCGACTGCCAACGCTGAAAATTAATGTAAAGGTTGTTAAATAAATTAACAACTTAATTAGTTTATTTATTTTTGTTGCTTTATAAAATCTTTGGCTTGGCCGGCAGAGTATGCCATCGGCCTCAGCTAAGACTTTTATTTTATTGAGTTATATGCCGGCAGGTTATTGCCATTGGCTTAAGAACGATTAGTAAATTTATTATAGTGCAAAAAAAATCTTAGTTTAATATATTGTAATTTAATTTATTTTAATTTTATTAGTATCCTTTTTACCTTTTTTACTTTATGTTAAGCTACTACCTTTATTTTGAATATATTTGTCACTGCTACAATTTCACTTTTTAATTTATTCCTAAAATTATTATTTCACTTTTCAAAGGTTAATCTTTTCACTTTTCTCTGCTAATTGTTTACCAACTTATTATTTCACTTTGTACTTTATTCTTTATCCTAAGTTACTAATCTACTAAGTTTTTTAATTATTTAAGTATTCCACTCTACTTACTTTTTCCTTTATTCGAGCGATCCTCGGCTCGAAAAATCCGGCTGCGCCAATTTGTTGTGTGTCTCGGGGTGGTCCTTTATTGTGTACGCCTATCGTCCTTTTAACATTAAACACTTTGTAGTTTGATTTATTTTTATTTTTATTTTATTTATTTTATTTAGTTTTATTCAATGCTCTTGTCTATACTAATTTTATTTATTATATTATTCTTATAATCGCTTTTAGCGACACTATTAATTATCTTACACTAACTTTTCCGCGTTATTCCACGCGGTTTTTCGAGATGACCTCCTCGCTTGGTTATCAGTTTTCAACTCCCCTTGGAATCTGTTTCTTGTTTCCACTTTGGCTTGGTCGACGCACCCGTCGGCCGAACCAAAGTGGGTCGCTGTTGGCGCGTGTCGCAATTTCCCTTATTCCGTGATTTTAGTATTTCGCAATTTTTGTATTGCGAAATTTTAATATCGGCAGAATTAAATTGCTCTCAATTTAATTCTTCCGCGCTTGGTTTTGGATCTTTTATGTTATTTCTTCCAACCAAGCGTTTTATAGTCACTGCAAAGAGCTATGATTTTTATGGTTTGGAAACTCGCTACTGAGCGCTAGTTTCCACGATCCATACCAATGCAAAACGCTCTGGTTGCAGACTCGACTTGCCAAAGCTTGACTAAAGCTTTTGGCTACCAAAGCAAAGTGCGGTGATTGCTGGTTTGGCTCGCGAATTTATAAAATAGAAAGCTTAACTGGAAATTGCGATCGCGACATACAACAATTTTAATAATTGTAGATAGGTAGTCAAAAGCATAAATATGTTTATGTATTTATAATCGTTTATGATCGATAATTTTATGATCGTTAACTTTATGACTAGAAATTGAATTCTGGAAGAGTATTTAAACGGGTACAAATAGGTTCAATCCACATTACTCTTGAATCAATGGTCAAGTTCACACACAAAGATCTTGCTGACATTTATTTTGTTTGTCATATAACGAAGGATCCACATTTTCTTCAAAGTTATGACGAAGAGTATAGTGAACATAAGAGAAAAATAAGAGGCTTCCTAGATAACTTAAAAAAGCGGTACAAGGATGCTTGCCGAAAAAAAGAGAGAATGTTTCAACGTTTCCACACTTGGTTCGAAAATTAACTTGTGTTTGAAAAAGAAAATTTGATTGAAAACACCACCAGCCAAAAGGGACGTCCTGCTAAGCCCCTTGAGGAATGGTCTGAACGATCCCGAAGGCGCAAACTTGGCATTATCAATGAAACGATTTCTCAAGAAACCATAAAGGACTCATTTTTTCATCAAAGACAGCAATTCAAATTACCCCGAATTCAGTCGAGGTAAAAAAAAAAAAAAAAACTTTGAGATAATTCATTTAATTTAAAGAAATTTTTCAAATAAAGTGTTCGTCAAATTAAATATATCCATAATTATTTTATTTGTAAAGATTTCGTTGGATTAAAAGCATTTACGGTACTTCAATTATGCAGAATTCGATAAAAACTGAAAGTACTCGTGCTCAAACCTTATTTATTCTTGTCATTATCAGGGCAATTCTCGTTGTCAGATTGACATGAAATTGTCAAGACAAGTTGTCACACAGCTTGTCAATGCTTTTCAAATTGGTATTCTGGTTGTCAATTGACACAGTGAAAGCTTTAATGCAGTAACATGCTGAAAAGCTTAGTGTTACAGAAACCAAAATGTAATTTTTGACAAATAGAATATGAAATGTCAAAGGAAAATACGAACGGACTACGGCAGAGCAGCTGGCTCTCTAAAATATATTTTATTTTATTTATTATTAAATTGTTATTTAAATTGTTTATTTATTTATTTAAATTGTTATTTCAGTTATATATTATTTGTTTAAAACCAGATCCTGAAACATCTTTCAAGGTAAGTAGCACCAAAGAATATGTAAAAATATATTTATATTATATATTTATATTATAAAATATTTTCATTGAAAGTGTTTCAGGAGCTGGTTTTAAAGAAATAATATATAAATTAAATAACAATTTAAATAAATAACAATAAATAAATTAAAAATATCAAATAAATTTGCTGTTTCTCTTCTGCTCATTTGCTGTTTTGTTCTGAAAATGTAGCTGTCAGCACCTATTTGGCTCTTGACAAAATTGTAAAGAAAAGAGCTTTTAGGTGACAGCCAGAATACGAATATTGACAATTTGCTAAAAACCTGCGCTGTCAACTAAAAGTTGACAACAACTGTATAAATAGTAGGCGTGGTCATTACCCTTTTCACAACACAATAACTAGCTTAGTTGTTTTATAAACAACTGTTCATTTAAACTTTATTTCCGTGGTAATGAACTTGTTTTCATACTGCTATACTGTATATGTAGTGTAAAAGTGGGCGGACCGCACCCAGTTTTGATGTAATAATGTTTTTTTGTAAAACAAGTTGTTATTAAAGTTTTATTCAGGAAGTTTATATATTTAACAATATAACCCTCTTTTGTCTGTGTAACCTAAAAGTGGGCGGATCACACCCATATTTGGCATATTAACGTATAATGCTACTCTATACCCAGGAATGAATTTTGAATTTTGTTGTAATAGCTCAAAAACGAACGCTGATATCACATTTTTAATAAAAAATAGGCGTGGTCGTGGACCGATTTTGCCCATTTTCAATACCAACCTGCCCACCATAAGATACAATGTTTACGCAAAATCATCTCGATATCTTCACCGGTTCTCCTGTGATCGTGATTTCAACAGTCAGACAGACAGACAGACAGACGGACGGACGTGGCTAAATCGACTCAGGAGGTCACGCTGATCAAGAATATATATACTTTTCTATACCTATCGTCTCTATTTCTATGCGTTACACATTTCGTTACAAAGTGAATATACCCTTACCTTAAGGTGTAGGGTATAAACAAAGTCAAAGAGCGAATTCAGCCAGCGCCGTTATCCTCAAATTCTCCAGCGGCTATGAAAGAGATCAAGTACTTCGATGCGCTGGTATTTATAGGCGAACCAATAACACTACGCTGATACTAAAGTTGCCAAGTGTGAAAGGCAACTTTTTCAGCAAGCTCTTAAGTTAAAGCGTAATAAGCAGCTGACCTCTGTCGTTACGAAGAGAAGATCGGTTATCGTCAGAAAACTCATGCATGGAGACAGCTCAAGAATCAAGAGCATCGATGAGCTCAATACTATTGCGAGTGTTGCAGGAGATAATAGAAATTATGGAAGTGAATAGTTGCTCTCTTTATTTTATAAATATTCAGTTACCTTTCTTTTACTTAGTTCTTAATTATTTATTATTCTCTTGTCTTGTTTTCCTTGTGTCTACTTTAGCTATTACTGATATTCCCAAACTTATATGTGTGGAGGATTGCTGGTCACCTGTTTTGGTCTTTGTGTTTATTACTTCCATTCCTATCTCGTGTTATTCCTATGGTCGTACTAATGGTCGACTTCTGTGATCGCTATTCTTTTATTTGCAATAAGTCTTGTGAGTGCGATGTACGACCGATATGCTGGTCTTAAAGTTGCTCATTTTAATGCCAGGAGCCTTAACTCTAAAAAAATTGATTATTTGAGATATGTATGTGTTTGAGGATTCGTCTGTTGTAGGTGTATGTTGTATGTTGTATGTGTGTCTGAAACTTGGTTTGTCTCTGACAATAACAGCTCGCTGTACGACATTAATAATTTTAGACTATTTAGAAATGACAGGCAGAATAGAAAAGGAGGAGGTGTTGCAATCTATGTTCGCGATACGTTGAAGTCAGCTATGGTGGCTAAGTCTTCAGTGCTGTTGTTTGACCAAATTTATTTTTTATCTGACCATGATTTAATATTTTGCACTTTAAATATCATTGTATCGCGTACCGTTATTTCAAAGACTTTTCTTATCAAGACTTTAATTCCATTAATTATACTGAGCTTTCTTGTGATCTTACCTCCATTTCGCGGAATCAAACCTAGTTTGTTGCTAGTAGGTGATAAGCTTGACTTCCTTATGAGAAACATCAATAATCTTTTTCTTAAGCATGTGCCTGTCAGAGATATTACTATCAGAAACATATCCTGTCTTGGTTCTCATTTCGTGTACAGGAAGCCATTAATAAGCGGAACAAACTACACAGCATGTGGAAAAAAGACCCTAGTCCATATAGGTGGGAAATCTATAGGCGAACTAGAAATGCTTTGGAAGAACCTAAAAAAGTTTGGCATTTGTGCGAAAGAATCCTCAACATGTGCGCTTGATCCTAATGAACCTCATAACTACTTTAGCACTAATATTATTTCAAACAATAGCAGTCACTCGATTTCTGCACTCTGATACGCAGAATACATTTGATTTTGCTGTAGTCAGTGAAGCCGATGATGCAATTTCTTTCATGAAGATAAAATCAAATGTTGTCGGTGAAGATGGTATTTACACTAAATTTCTAAAAATTTTTGCTTCTTTCATAGTGAGTCCGCTAGCTCATATTTTTAACCACTGCTTTACATCCTCCACCTTTCCATAAGTATGGAAGGTAGATATAGTTGTCCCTATTGCCAAAAAACCAACTGCAAATGAGCCAAAAGATTTTCGACCTATTAACATCCTGTCCTCCTTATCAAAGGTTCTTGAGTCTCTCATGGCCAATCAAATCAATAAATATGTTCAAGATAATAATCTATTGGCATCTGCTCAGTCTGGTTTCCGCTCTAGCCACAGCTGCTCTACTGCCACTTTCAAAATATTAGATGACATGCGACCAGCTTACAATGGTGGTTTATTGACGTTATTATATTTCCTCTACTTTTCCAAAGCCTTCGACACTGTAAGTCACTCTATTCTGTGTATAAAGTTAAGGCATTTGTTTGGCTTTAGTAACAATGCTGTACGCTTCATGAGCAATTACCTAACCGGACGCCTACAAGGAGTTAGGTGTGGGTGTGCCTTCTCAGCTTATGCGTCAGTGCATAGTGGTGTCCGTCACGACTCAGTTCTTGGACCACTACTATTATCTCTCTTTCTCAATGAAATTTTCTCCGTCTGTAAACATTCTGCACTTCACGCTTATGCTATTGATGTACAGCTATACTACCTATCAAGTAGTACTAATCTCATGGAAAACCTGGTCCGCAAATTAAATGAAGACCTCTCAAGAATAAGTTGCAACGGTCTTCAACTTAACGACTCTAAGTCATATGTATTGCCGGTCTACAGATACAGGATAATATTTGATGATATACCTGACCTTGTAATAGGCTTACATGTACTGATCATGGTAATAGATCAGTTGGAAAAATATATTATATTCTTTGAAACCTAAGATTCTCAGCTCAGTTTATACCCGTCGAGACCAAACGTAAGTTTCGCGGTCGCTATTGAAATTGAAAATTGCATTTAATTGTGCCACAAGTTATGTATATGGGTTACGTAAATATGACCACATATCACAGTTTCGTAAAAGCATTCTCGTCTGTGATATAATAAGTTATCTCAACGCAAGAAAATGTGTCTTTCTGCATAAGCTTTTGCTTAGAAAAAAACCAATGTATCATTATGAAAAATTGAGGTTTGGTCAATTGAGCAGAAACAACCTGCTAATAATCTCTATGTTTAGCACATTAAGCTCATCAAGACTCTTCTTTGTGAATGCCATTAGATTATGGAACTCCTTGCCACAAACGTTGAAAACTATCTCCCATGGGACACGTTTTATGGATGCTGTTCTGAAGTACCACATGTCTGGTTAGCTGCTGCTGCTCAGCTTACCTCCACACTGCACCTTTCTTCTTCATTCTAACTCTTCAATAAATTTCCTTTCAGCTCTCCACTGCTGTATTCTGTGTTCTGCTTTCCATAGCTCTTTATAGTATTAATTTTTTTCTTCCTTGTTTTTTTTGTTTTTTTTTTAAGTAATAACCCAAACTACATATTTTATATTTTTATAATTATAATTCCTTTGTTGAGTGATTCAGACTTCAATAACTTTCAAATTAATATTACTTCATTTAATATTGCGTAGATTTATTAAGCCAATTCTTTAAAAACACTTTGACGTTTGCTATGTAAAAAGCAAATTAATTTTTTTTTTGCTTGCTTGTCAGTACTGTAACTCTAACAAATGTAGCGCAAAAGTGGCATAAAAAGTATTCGCTACGAAAAATGGCGACCGCCCCGTGAAAATGTAAACAATAGGGTACGTTCAGTGACAAAACAACTGAGCGCATACCCGCTGAACGCGGCTAATATATAATTTGATCAATACATAGGGTGCTTCGAACAAGATACATAAAAAACTAGGGCGTGTAGACTGAGTCCGGACAAGAATAAAATTGTATGAGGAGTATCTTTGTCCCCCAAATTAGGCGGGAGCGGAAATTCTAAAAACATGATTAAAAATCGAAAAGAATCTCAAAAAATAATCCCGTAGTAACTATAAGTATATCATTTCTCCTTACTGAGTTTGAAGGCAAAAAATCCGCTCGTTACCCTCCTCTTTAAACTTAACACTAAACTTGATATTTGGAAATAAACATTTTGCTTGAATTAAAAAAATAATTACTTATACATTTAAGTAGACATTTTTCCGATTGCAAAATTCTCTAATAAATTCAGAGAAAGTGTTTCAAACAGAAAAAATTCTGAAGACTTTTTTTGCAGTTTCTGAAAAAATTGAAAATATATAAGTAGTTTCATTTCAAATGACAATTTCGGCTTTATGTCTTATTACAACTACCCAAATACGCGAGCAGAATTTAGAAGTATTCTAATTTAGAATAATTCGTAATTTCATTTAATCAAATTTGCATTTAATTTTATAATCAAATTTACTTAAAGTACAATTTTTACTTAACAAATCTGAAACCTATTAATAAAATTTGACGAGATATGATGAAAATTCATCGGAAAAATATCGTCGAAGTTTTACGATAGCACAAGAATTCTGAAATAAAATAATTTGGATACATACCGTAAGCTTTTCTGATGATTCATCCATAAAAATTGCATTACTATTGCTGTTATTTGTTAATTTAAACAAAGCTAATGATTTGTCTGTGGTATCGTGGGGAAACCCAGTAACGTCTGCTGATGCTAACGCCTAATAAATTACAAATTTTCTTATATATGTTTTCCATATTTCTTATTGAAGTAAAACAAAGTTTAAAGATATAATTACATCGGTGATTCCTTTAATACCCTCATGGTTAGTGATCGTAGAGGCTTCATTTGAATTTTTATCCAAATTTTTTTGAAGGGCTATTTCTTGCAAACACAGTCTAATGGCTAAATCAAGATTGCTCAAGTTTCCTGGAATTTGTTCTGCTTTGTCATAAATGTAAAGCTGGTAAGTCTCGATTAGCAACTGAATAAATAAAGGTTCCTTTTGATTCATAAACTTAATGCACTTTTTGTAGATCTTATAGATATCAATAAGAAGACATAGAATTTCATTGTTGTTTCGTATATATGTGTTTTTTCGTAAAACATCCCTCATGCTTTGAACACAACATATAATGGATTGTTGGCAGTATTCAAGTCGATCCTTATCTTTTATGTATCGCCTAAAAGGAATAAAATTAATACAAATTTTTACATAATTGTTTATATTAACTTGTCAATTTCTGGAGTTTTGTAAAGTTGGAGACCAACATCCACGAGTAATTTATAGTTCTTTTTTTTCATAAGTATTTGTATTAACATTGCCACACATTTAGACAGGTGTGCCGAAAAGCTTCCCGGACGATCGATTTCTGAGGATGGAATTCTCCAAATACCATTAAAAATGTTAGAACTTTTTCTGTCAAAAAAAATTCCATTTATTTGATTGCCTAATCCAGTTCTATATTGCCCTAGTAAAAGTTGTTCACAGCAATCTAGATCTTTAAGGTTATACGGGGCATTCATGTAATGATAACATAGTCGATAAACTGATTTGTAGTGTTCTGAAAATCGAGTAACACATTCTTCTAAATTCTGAACCACAATTTTATAGATAGCAATAATTTCTTCTTCCGAGTATTGAGTTATTGTTCTTGATGTTCGTTCAGTATCTATATCGGAACAAGATTCTGATTCAGTGTTAGAGGTTTCTGAGCTATTCGTACATAACGAATTACTATTTCCACTTCCAGTTGTATATCCAGTACTTTCCTAAAATTTAAAAAAATATTCGTGATTAAAATAATTCTTTTTTAAGCGTGTTAATGTTAAGCGTGTTAAAAGCTATTACCTAAAGCAACAATGAAAGAGTTTTTAAATCGCTGAAACGCTAGAAGGCATAACGTCTTAAACACAGTTACTGTTTTCTTAAAGCAACAACAAACACTTGTATCATCCAACATATCATATCATACCATTAATATATCATAATTAATTATATTATACCAATTTATAGTCACGAAATTAAATACAATACCCTTTATTTCTTGAAAGAGTATATTAAGATTTTCATTCCATTTGTAACAAATGGAAGGAGCCGTCACAGGTATAGAAAAGTATATTCTTTATCAGCGCACATACTTGCGAAACAAGTTAGCCTTCTCCATATATGTAAATGCCAACTAAAGCTGTTGGTGGAACACTGGAAAACAATTTTTTCTGTTGCATAGCCCTGTTATAAAACAGCCCTGGGATAAAACATGAGTAAAAGCTGTCAAGAGACACGGCCACTTTTTTTATTAGATTTAATTTTTTATTATAAATCCGCGTAACACATCATGGGAGTAGTCTATGAGTTCAAAGTTTAATATGGTACTATAATAATAAATATTATTATTGTAGAAGGAATACAACTCAACATCTTTCCCATTTATCTATTTATATCTAAAGCAGGGTTTGGAAAACGTTTCTTTTTCAATTCATAACCCTCACTGAAGATAACAACATTTCCATCCTCATTGATAAATATCTCTTTTTCATCCAAGTACAAAAAAATACATATTGCTCACGTTCAAAATAATTTCGATCTTTCCAACAAAACTATCGGTTTGGATGTTTGGAAAATTTATAATGGAAATATGTATAATTTAGTTATGGTAGAAAACATATTAATACATATTACTATTTTTTTACGTATTTACCTCTAACGCTTTTCCTCATACCCCACACCATGCAAAATTAATTTTTAATCATAGTTTACCAAACCCAACAAAACCATATTCATACAAAACACAAATATAGCTATTCCGCTGCTTTTTCCGATCTCTGCGTTCAAATTATTTTCATCTTCGATCGATTCTTTGCCTGCGTAGCCTTTTTTCATCTGGCCTTTTTTGTTTGACTGACGATCGTTATGGTAGGGAAGCCAAAGTTTAATCATCTTCTACGATCGCTATTCGTCAACAAACGCAGTTTTTTCAACATGAGGGATCGAAATATTTGAAGATAAGAAATTTTTCAATACACCTGATAGTTTTGTATTTGTATTTCTAGTCTGATAGCGATAGGTATTTTTTTGCACTTGGATGAAAAAATAAAAATCATTCACGAGTCAAAACATATTTTCATCGTTTGGGATCATCGAGCGATGCTAGGGCTGACTTAAAGCGCCAAATTACTCTACCAAGAAAACTATTAACTACATTAGCTGGGGGAGGGATGTTAAGGCAGATGTGTATCATCAGCGGGACTACTTTTGACATGATGGCGTATACCTTTCGATTTGGTGCAAAATCATACTTTCGAGTACTCTCCTATGGGAGCCGATTTATGCGTATATGTACATATGTTGATGTTTGATTAAGTTTGTTTGGGAGACACATCGGTTTCGGCGTTGTGCCATATTCAGTGTCTTTTTCGTTCTTGTTAGTTCGTATTTATTAAGGTTTTGTGGTCTCTGTACCAGTAATTAGTTTTCAGGAATCTATTCGTCAGGTAGCGAGCGGTTGTTAGGCATGAGGTTTGTCTACAGGTAGCAGAGTTTAATTAATTTCTGTATTGTATTGACTGTTGCTAATTGGGTTTTCCGCAGTTTTGGAAGCCATGTTAATTTTACGATTGTCTTTATATAGGTAGATCAGTCAGAAGTTCTTTGTTTATGGATTTTTGTTGTTTGATTTTGTGTATTAGAGAGCTGCACAAGTGTCTTGAAACGCACATTGAAGACACAACAAAAATTTCAAGCATTGTACTGCTTGCTTCTTTTGCTTTAGAATCAAGACATTGACTGCCGAAAGCCTGCTGATAACAAAACACAACAAAGGCAATAGTATTCATTGCGATTCGTTGCTTTTTTGAACGAAAAGGCAATGCATGTCAACGAATGACAATTGATAACGCATGGCAACGTAAGGGCAACGAATGGCGCTAAACTCAAACGAAAACAATCTACACCGACTATGCGAGATATGAGATGATCGTTTTTGGTCGCCAACTTGAGAAAAGATTTCGAACATCAATTCGATGTTATTATTTTTGAACAAAAATCTAAAATAAAAGTAGAAGTAGAGTTATAATAAAAGTAAATAAAATGGTTTAGATTAAAGCTTTCTCGAGCGAGAAATTTAATATTTTTGGGTTCAATAAATAACTGCTAATTATCTACACATAATAAGATGTCTCAAATATGTTTTTGTTGTTTAAATTATGTACACCTAATTCTGTTTTTACACGGCCTTTTTTTACACGGTTTTGATTTAACACGGTTTGAAAATAAACAAATTTGAAATTTTTGTACACGTTTTTATTCCATTTAGCACGATTCAAAATCTTTTGGGCTTAAATTTCTTTTGGTTAAATTTAATTTTTGCGAAATATGTGCATATCACAAATTAGGGGGAATTCCCTTTTTGTGGATACAAGCAAATTTACTGGTCAGAGCAATTGGAAATAGCACAAATTTAGGGAATTCCCTTTTAGTGCATATAATCAAATTTGTTTGCGACAGCAACTTAATATTTCCTGAACTATTTTTTTTTTCTTTAGTAACTATGCTTGTGTAAAAACACATTATACAGGGTGTTTCGCATAAGAGGGCTCAAAAGACTAGGGCGTGTTGAATGGGTCGAGACAAGAAAAAAATCGTATGGGAGGGGGGTCAATTTCCCCCCGTTTAGGCGGGAGGGGCCATTTTACAAAAATCCGACTTAACATCGAAAAAAATAATATTAAAAAAATGGTTAAACCTAGATAAGTTTTGCTTGCTTTCAAAGTCATTTTCAAAGTCAAATATCCGCTTCTTAATATGCTTTTTAAATTAGGTTCCTATGTCAAACAGTTTTTGAGAAAATTGATGCCAAAGTTAAAATTTGGAAAAAAAATTCCGAAAAAAAATTGTTGGTCGCAATTTTATTTTTAAATTACGGTACAAAGTATAAATTTTTTTTTTCTTTATACATAGTATAAAAATAAATGCAGTTCAAATAAGTCGAACAAATTTACATACAAAATTTGTGTAAATATTTTAAAAATAATTTAAATTATTTAATTTAATTTAATCAACTTAATTTATTAAATTTAAATAATTTAATAATAATTTATATTTAAATAGCGTAAAAACATGAATTAAAGCTTAACTTAACATTTTTGTTAATGCGCATGTTGCTGGATCATGCAAAAGAATGTGCCGTTCATATCATTGCGTATCGTTGCCGACATCATAGCAGTATTGTTATTTTCAATGTCTTGTTGCCTTCCTCAAGGCAGTATTGTCTTTTCTGCTTACAATTGAAGCAATATTGCCTTTACACAAAAGCAAAGCAACACACTATCTTGTTCGAAGCAGGTAGACGGCAACGCAGTCACGGCTTTTTCGGATAGATGGATTCAAGACATCTTCTATCGTTCGTGTCAAATCGTTCATTCATATATATCAGTGCACTGCAATACTGGGAGAAATTTTAGGGGTTCGAATATTACGTCTGATATAGTGTATGTTTATTCATTTTTTATACGATCCTCAAATGTTCTTTGTTTGTATATTTCCATATTTTCTAGTATGTGCAGTCCTTTATGCTGTGCATGTAGTAATTTTAGTTTTTCTTGTGGTTTGGTGTATATTTGTCAATCAGCAACAGTCAATATAATATAACAATTAATTTTCTACCTATAGACGAATCTCATGTCTAACAACAACTAATAACTGGAACAGGGACCACAAAACCTTAATAAATACGAACTAACCAGAACGAAACACACAAAACGAAAAAGACACTGAATATGGTATAACGCCAAAACAGGTTTGTCTCCAAACTAAGTTTAACATGAGATGAGGAAAAATCATTCTATAATACACATCACAACCCTGTCCGAACACCAAAAGCATTTGAAGGAAAAATAGTTCATAATCAGAGTCGTCTCAAAGTGTCGCGGTTGAGTATTGTTGGTTAAGTTTCCTTCCTCAAGTCCACATCTATCTTGTTACGAGTTTTCCTGCGAAATATTTAGTATGAGTGGCAACTGTATTAACCGTGGCTTCCGTCAAATGTAACTGGCGATAATATGATTCCCATTATACTTCAATTCCCCCTACTGTTGCTGGGGGGGGGAATTTGTATAATTTTGGTTCCGATACCCCTTATTTCAGATTAGACCTCACCTCGTTTTTCTATTGCCTTCAGCAACACGTCTGCGTCGCGTCGCGTAGTCGCGTCTTCACATTGCGGCGACCACATTCCCAATAAAAATCCTATAACTTCACGCCTGCAGCGATAACAGGCCAGACGTGACTTTATACGTTACTGCCTGTGCGTCATTTCCAGTACTTCAAGACCCTGTAGTACTCGCAGACTTGGAAAAACATTCTTGGGATACAAAATTCTCTAAGTCTTCTAATGCGGATATTACACTACGAACAAAGCTGTCAACCTTACGCTCTCAGGTTTCAGAGTTGAGTTCATCCAGAGAGGATGAACTTTTGCGAAGCACAACAAAATGTTTGTGGTCGACGACATCAAACTTCGATTAAAATGGTGTTCTAGTGTGTTGAAACAAAATAGTACTCGCGTTTAGGATTAAAATAACTGCACTTTTATTGATAAAAGGTACTTCATAATAAGAAAGAAATACACAAAGCAACTCCGTAATTTTGCTTTGTATTTGTAAATATTGATATTTGTTTTCTCTATGTGTAATTACAATTCTGAACAAAATTTGTAGAGGAGCAGAAATGGTTCATCGACAACAATGTACATAGTGCAATATCCGCATAAAGAAGTTTGTTATAGCTATACATAATGGCTACTGCGTCGCCTGCTCCTAATATTGACCATATCGTATGGTATCCTTCAATCACCGAATCGTACTGACTCACATTTTACTTCTTTTTTTTGTTTACGGTAAACTTTTTATTTACTGGAGTGTCCCTGCTCGGGTGCTTTGTAAGGCAAAGTGGCAAACATACTAATAAAATTTTAGGAAATTTCGCAAACAGTTCGAATATTGTGAGGAAATTAGGATGTCGTATGGTGTCTCGCAATGATCAAGTTGGGACTACTAATGTACATAATTTATGCGAATGACATGTTGAAAGCATTAAATATAGTGATGCATTTGCTTATGGTCATTATACTGCATTGGTGGTTTGGAATCTAAACGTTGCAATTGAACACGTTTTGAAACGTTGAAATTGAATGCCGTATTTGAACGCATCAAAAAAAAATGTTTGTACATTAGGCCTTTACATTTTTTATACAACGAAATCCGAATAGTATTTCATGACCGCAAATGTCTTCATGCAAATGCTTGCAGCGAAGAAAATTATATCACAGGCGACAAATACGATACCTACATTGAATTCGTAAAAACATACAAGTACCTTGGAGTGATAATTGACAAAAAATTAAACTGCTACACACATATAGAAGCACTTCAGAAAAAATATTAAGAAGATATTGCGTGAAGATATCAGTTAAGGAACTCTTGTAACTATTACTTACTCAAGTGAATATCAAAGGCATTTTTAAATATACCATACTAACAGAACTCTATGGGGACTCCCGATTCAGAAATCTAATTCTCATACGAATACGAATTCTCATCTAACACTCATACGAAACATATCGGAGAGTAAAGAAGGTATCGAGTTAAAAAATACCACAACGAGTATGGAAGAAAATCGCTGAATGTTTTAACTACGATGATCCTCAATCAGTTAGACGTGGAGCTGGTTACTTTGCAAAGCGTATTCGAAGCAAAAAAGCGTATTAAACAGTTTTAGATACGCAATGAAGATTGAAGCAGTTACTGCTAACATATCTAGTTTGAAAAATTTTTTATTTTATTATATTGGTGATTTATTATATCTTGAATTAAAACAGTTTGATTACATTTTTAATTTTAATTTTTGTTTTATAATATAAGAAACCATTTTTGGAGGTAAGAAATGTAAGAAAACATTTGTAGGCTAGTGATATCAATGTTACCGACGTTCTTGAATGAAGTTACGCCAGGTGGCATTGACATTCTGTCTGTTTTAGCTGTCATCTGTTCTTTTTTACTGACTTCTTCTTTTTTTGGTCAGCATGTAAAACTTACTTTTTACTTTTTGCTTAAACTTGAATTCTTATTTTACAACATATAATTAACATTGTGTTAACTTAAATAAATACTAAATGTTTTCTGTATAAGAACAACTAAATAAATAAATGAATATTTATTTCTAACAGATTATGAGACTGAGTAGCGTTTTGTGTACCAGAGACTGGAAACGCATAGTATTTTGAGGTTATATAGAATTGAAATTATATTGAATTGTGAAATAAGAAAATGAGCGACGAAGTATTCCTGAAAGACATTAGAGTGAGTAAGCTTACGAAGTCGACGTATGGTCGGTGGAAAATCGAAATACGCGATGTTCTTATGTCGATGTCCGATGGCCGCGATGTCCGATGGCCGGAAAGATGTTGAAGCCAAAGGAACTGAAGAAGGAGGATGGTGCTGTTAAAAACGAAAAAGAAATTGATGATTGGAAAGCACAGGATAGCAAAGCGCGTTCAATTATTCGATCGACTTTGGACAACACAACTTTCGATCAGGTTTGCGACTGTGAAACTTCAGCTGAAATTATGATGAGAATTAAAGCATTCTATGAGCCAAAAACGTTAAGTGCTTTATTGGAATTGTTGCGTGGGTTTTTTACTTATTCATGGAAATCGGAAGATACGGTTGGTACGTTTGTGGCAGGATTCAAGGTCATTGTACGTAAAGTTGCAGCGTTGAAATCGTCAGATTTCGGAAGCAAATTTAATGAAAAACTGTTAATGGCGAAGGTTCTTGGCTGTCTGCCAAAAGATTTTGATAGCTTTGTGACAAGCTGGTCTCTTTTGTCGGATGAGATCTCATTGGTGTCATTTTTAGAAAAATTAACTAATGCTGAAAGAAGTATTACAGGGCGATTAGTTGATGTTTTGGACGATGTATTTACATTACAATCGAGGTCGACGGTCGATGGTCAATTAGCAACATCTCGAGGCGGGAAGAAGAAGTTTAAAGGCAAATGTCACAAGTGTGGTAAAACAGGCCACGTGAAACGCGACTGCTGGCAGAAATCTGATAAATCTAAGTCATCAAAAGGAACAATAAATGCGATAAATAATAACGAATTGTCAGTATCTGCATACAAATTAAATACTAATGGTTATATTATTGCAGATTCTGGCGCGAGTGTTCATCTTACTAGTAATATTGAATGGTTTTCGTGACTGCGAAAACTTGTTTCGCCACTTTTGCTGAGCATAGCTGATGGTAAAAAGTTAAAGGCAACTCATGTAGGCGATATTGAAATTGAAAAGTCAGTCAATGGTAACATTTGGGAGAAACGAACGTGGGAATCTGTATATTATTTGAAAACATGAGTACAGAGTCACTTTTCTCGACAACGTTTATGGAAAAGACCAAAGGTTATCGGTTTTATCATGGAAATGGTATCATGCGACTGATAAATGGGAAGAAGACGATACTCGGCGGTAAAAGAATCGACAATCAGTACGTACCTTTCATTCGTGTGACAACACCATCAGGATTTGTGATGGCTGCAACGTCAATTGGACTGTGGCATCAGCGCCTTGGTCATGTTAGCGACAACGTTATACGATCAATGTTGAGAAGCGATCTTGTTGATGGACTTAATGTAATTTGAACAAAAAGGGGTGATTGTGATTCGTGTCATTTGGGAAAGCAGACAGTCAGTTCACATCCCACTCGAGAAAAACGTAAATGTTTACCTGGTCAGCGTTTTCATTCAGATGTTTGCCATGTTGGTGTTACGTCATGGAATAAATGCAAATATTTTTTGACATTGAAGGACGAGGCATCTGGTTATCGTAGAGTCTTCTTTATGAAATCGAAAGATACAAGAGACAGTTTTTCTTAGATGCAGAAAAGGAAACTTGGGGAAAAGCAGTTTCGCTGAGATCTGATAATGGAACTGAATATGTGAACACAGAGGTAAAGAAAGTTCTCATGGCGATGAATATCACTAATGAATTGTCGCCACCCAACGTGAAGCAGTGTAACGGTATGGCTGAACGAGAGAATCGTACGCTGTGTGATTCTGCTAGAATCGTGTGAAACGTGTAATGAAGTATCTTAAAGGAACAATTGATCTGTCATTGTGTTTTAGTGGAGAGTCGTCAGATGATTTGATTGGATATTGTGATTCTGATTATGCTGGTGAAGTAGAAGAGATCAACTTCTGGATATATATTTATGCTTCATGGTGGACCAGTCGCTTGGTCATCTAGTTTATAATGAGTTACGCCACTTTCATCATCAGAAGCGGAATATATGTCAATCTCGAAAGCATTGAAGGAGATTCTTTGGCTGCGACCTCTTTTCTGAAAGAAAAAGATGAAATCTTTTGGTTCGAAACAAAACAGAGCAACCGAATTGAAAGTGGATAATCAGGCAGCGATTGCAATGTCAAAGAATCCCGAGTTTCATAGAAGAACAAAGCACATCGGCGATCGCTTTCACAGGATTAGACAAGAACAAGAAGCAGGTAATGTTAATGTTACTTATGTGCCTACAGAAATGCAGGTAGCAGATTTGCTTACAAAACTTTGAATTGGGCGTCTCGCGTCATTGGGAATCACGATGTCTGGCTGGAATGAGAATGACGTCGGGAACAAGATGTTACCGACGTTCTTGAATGAAGTTACGCCAGGTGGCATCATTGATATTCTGTCTGTTTTCGCTGTCATCTGTTCTTTTTTACTGACTTCTTCTTTTTTTTGGTCAGCATGTAAAACTTACTTTTTACTTTTTACTTGAATTCTTATTTTACAACATATAATTAACATTGTGTTAACTTAAATAAATACTAAGTGTTTTCTGTATAAGAACAACTAAATAAATAAATGAATATTTATTTCTAACAGTAACTGTGAATTGCCTAAATATATCATAAAAATGTATTAATGTAACAATTTATTAAACAATGTTAATATATTAGGGCATTAAGTATTTATTGTCCGATTTTGAAACGAAACTTTAGTTTATTTGATCTCCAATAAGAAAAAATATGATTAATCAAAATATCCACCTAAGCTATCGATGGTGTTTTGCCATTCTAACGGTAACTTTCTTATGCATGCAGCAAAGAAGTCTGCGGGGCGAGAGGCAGTGAAATTCGAAAAGGCATCTTTCACAGCTTCTTGAGAACTGAAGGATTTTCCTTGTAAGAACTGGTCCAATGCCTGGAATAAGTGGTATTCCGTTGGTGCAAGGTCTACTGAATACGGTGGGTGACAGAGAGTTTCCAAGCCTAGCTTCTATAATTTGAGTAGCGTTCTTCGAGCGACATGTGGTCGCGTGTTGCCTTGTAAGAAGATTGGATGGTATCTATTAACCAATCTAGGCTGTTTAATGGAAACCTATCTTATCATCACGTCCAACTGATTGCTGTTATGGATTGACCAGGTCGCATAAAGCTGTAATGGATAATTCCGGAGTCAGAGATATCAACTCTCAACCTCAGCTCTTAGGAAAATCGGAATTTAAATTAAAGTCTTCACAAACTGCAATGTAATTAAGTCCAACCACGTTTCCAGACGAAGGCGGATAAAAGTGAGTCAAGTGAATTGTTTCTTTTAGGATTATCAACACAAGACAGGAATAAACTACAACAGTTATTATAAACATTACATTTATATTTATAAATTACACATTACATTTACATTTATAAATTCGACACCGCAATCAGATGACGCTGAAACAGCAGTTCATTGTAATTTCAAGTCTCGGATACAGAAATAACACCTACAGACGGATCGTAAAAGCATATTTAATACAATCAAGTTTGGTAGAGTTCAGACTACGAGCATTGAAATGTAAGTTAGCTAAAACCGAATTTTGCTTACAGAAAACAATAATAATTACGATTATCACCATTGCCACAGCTAAACAGACTATAAGCCATTAAATGTAAAATGTATTATAATATTATACGAGTATATCTAGAAATGTGAGAAAGTACAGGTGAGATCAAATCTACATATACATATATTTACCATAGATAACGTAAGAGCCGTATTATCGTTGATTGTAAAGTTGGCAAATTAATTTTTAGGGCAGCCTAAAAGTATGCAGTTACATTATGTTATAAATGAAATTAGAATAAATTATTAATAAAAACTTCGATTTCATTGTTAATTTGGGATATAAATAACAACATTTGTAACAATAAATAAATAAATAAATTAAAATTGAAGCCGTTATTAATAGATTGCATGTTTTTAATTTAACATAATATAGTTGCATACTTGCAGTTGCAATTCATTTTGCAACTTTACAATCAACGAGAATAGGCCTGTAAGTCTTAAGAAGCAATTGATTAATAAAAAAATAAAATAAAATAAAAAGGAATTAATTAAAAATGGTAATTGTTACTGGTCGAAATTTCGACCCTAAATGTTCCCTAAAATAGAAACCTTTTTCTTTATATTACAAAAAGGTATTTGGTTAAACTCAAACCTTTAAATATCTCGAAATAAGAAATATGTGACTTAGACCACTTTTATAATTACGGGCTCATTTCGCTGCTCAATTCAGCACTTGAATATCTGGTTTAAGTAAAATTTAATTTTTAGATTTCTACTTGACATTAACAAGTTGAGTATCGAACAGAAACCAACAGATTTCAGTTGTTTATATGACGAGATCGCAAAACTATACTATTTATTATAGCCACATGTTTTGACGATAAAACTTGGACATGCTCAGAGGTAGAATTTTAATTTTACAATTTTTTAATTTTTTGTAATTTTATTTTTCCTAATATGTTTTAGATACACTCCGAACGTGCACCAGAAAACGAGTGGCTTGATATTCTGCCTCATCCAATTTTTGCTCCAGATGGAAATAGTTTCCTAATCTTAGCTAGTATCACAGAATAAATAGTATACAGAAGTTGCATCTCGGCCTGCGATACCTTTTCACTTTATGTACACGAACAAAGAGAAACAACGAGAGAGCAAGCATGAAACGTTTATGTGAGCGTACATCTGTTTTGCTAGAATGTGTTGTGAATTCACGTTGTGTTGACAAAATTTTGTTTTTCATATTTTACATTGCATTGCAGCATCAACAGGAGTTACTGGTTAATTGTAGTGCTCTAGTAAAAAATGACTAGAGAGAAAAATTAAATATTGCTGGCACTTTGGAACAACAGCGGCGGTATTTCATTTCGAAAGAAAATTTTACTGTCAGTATACACAAAATAGGTTATTTCGAAAGTATCTCCCAATTCCTGTTTGAGGACCCTTGGTCACAAGTTACAACTTTAACTATGATGCCAAAACTGTTCAAAAATGTTAAATTTCGTAAAATTATATTTTTTAGTATATTAGCAGAAAGTAAATTTTTGGAAACAAAATAATTAAATGTAAGCGCCCAGTTGGAAAACATTGATTGGTTTGTCCTTTCAACCCCATTTTCCTCAAACCTCCACTAAATCTAGTTTGGAATTGTATCGCAATTCCCTTCTAATCGTCATTTCATCCATGAGCAGAATTATATTCTTTTCGTACTGATTCAAATCCCAAGCACTTCTTTTTTATTAATTCCAACTTATGGTAAGGGCAGAACAGTTGAGGGGAAGATCAAACAACGTGTGAAGCTTCGAGAGAGCTTGTTTTGCGAAAGAAATCTCTTTCTGAGGTACACTGAAAAGATGGAAGCACGGGCGGCGCACCAATAAAAAAAAGGAAAAATAATATTAATGGGAATGATATTGTGGTCAATATTGATCAACAAATCAGACATTGCGTTTCCCCCAAATTATTTTCAAAAAGCAAAAAGTGATTCTCCCATTCCTTATTAAACATTTTTCACGGTGCATTCAAAAAACAGCGTGGTACGATGCGTCCTTCTTGAAGTCTGTACATCGATTGACTGCTCTTTATAACGATCGCTAATGTCGGTGTGAAAAAACGACGAGTGCTGTCGTGTATATGTGAATAGGCGAGAGAAAAACGATTGCATGATTACTCTCTGTTCAATAGGGTGCCATATAAAGCATGTAACAATAACGTATCAAAGAATTTCTGTTATCTCCCATGGACGTTATATATATAGAAAATTATATGGAGGATAGACCATCGGCTGTTTTTTTTTAAATTACATGTTATTTGCTTATGGCAACATGCTTAATGCTTAAAATTTTTGACCATTATTAAGTGTCACATGACACAGTTCGAAATAAATCGACTTACACTTAAAGAATAATGGAAAACACTGAAAACTTATTTTGAGGGAACAATGCGAATTTCGAGAAAAAATGTTGATGGAAATAATGCTACAACCGCGCAATGTCCACAAGTTTGTGAAGAAAGTTCTTGAGATTGGCATGCTTATTGATAGCACAAGTTATCCTCGTGTTCGTCCAGCATGCTCAGTCGAGAATACTGGGGACTTCAACTCCCCATAGATCTCAGATTTGGAACGAACTAGCTTGACGAGAATTCTGCATAAAAACCTCGGATTATTCGATTATGAGTTTCAAAAAACTCAGCCACTTTGTTATTGATTCTGTTTTTGGGCTTTAGATCATCTGGAAAATGATATTGATTTTGCTTAAAAATCATCATCTCAGATGAGGATCATCTTCATCTCGGTTTTGTATGCAAACAAAATTGTCATATTTGAGACTCAGTAAACCCACACTTAATCATAGAGGTCTGGTTTTCGGGATTATACTTTCAATTTGAAGACGGAAATAGCGGGACGGTCAAAGAGGAGCGATATAAAAACATGATGACCGGAAATCACGTGACCGAATCATGATGACCGAAGCGTTACGGTCGAAGAAGAGCGATATAGGAACATGATGACGGTTTTATCACTCCTTAAAATGTGTATAACTTTTTGTTTCGTAGCGTTCTTCGGGATTGAAAATGGGCAAAATTGTTCAACAGGCACGCTGAATACCACTTTTCTATAAAACTGAACTTCTAATAAAACTGAAGTAACCTATTTTGAAATCGTGTAATATGGCATTGAACATCCAGTCTTCCTTCATCGGTACTCGAGAGCTAGTGATAATAGGTAAACATATATATAAACATATCCATTCTGTCAAACTTTTAACCGGAATATTATTTTTCAATAATAAACACAATTCTCATGTAATCATCAACATTTATTTCGCCGCCACCAAAGTAATCCCCCTAGATACAATACACATTTTTCGATATTTTCCATTCTTCGAAACATTTTTTATTTTTTTTCCTTTTCCCCCCGGTATTGCCATCAATGCTGTGAGAGAATTTTGTTTCCTGGCTTCAATAGTCTCAATACTGCTACCCTGAAGCGGTAATTTCAGTTTCAGGAGCGGTACAAATGGCATCAATCTGATTAATATATCCGCATGAACTGATGGGGGTATATTGACTTTGTGCTTCCATATGTAATGCAAAAGCGTTGAAATTTTCTTCACGAATTCACCGTTTCCGACAAATATAACTCAAACCAGTAGGTTAAATTAGGTTAGGTTAGCTAGAGAGGCTCTAGACATTCATTCGACTGCCAGCGGTCACTTAGACCTTACGGCCTATTGTGCGCCTTCTGTGGAAAGGAACGTGGACAGAAGGGGTTAGGGTAAAAGCGTGCAGCTGTTCTATTTACTCAAAGAACACCGTCCCTAGGACTTAGTTCTCTATGGCATTCCAGCCTTTGCGGCCGGCTTCCTCAAGCGTAATGTTGTAGGTCAGAATCATTGCTCTGGTAATAACAACGCTTAACGTTGTTATCACCACTTACCTTTCGGCCCAGTAGGTAACAAAGCTTAACGTGTGGTAACACATACTTCCAGGCTGCACTTTAATTGTGAAGCTCGAAAGTACAAGTGAATCACACACCACTGTGGCCCAGATAAAAGCCGATCTTGATCGCATTCCAATAAGTGGAACAGCGCGCGAACTTGATCGCATTCCAAAATTCGCAATGAGTGTCAAAAATAATTCTTGAGATAATTGCAAACCGATGCGGAAATAATTTTGGCCAACAACGAATCTCAGAAGAGATATAAACCCATCTTTTGAATTGTAAGAAGACAGTTGAAATCAGATATTAACTACAAGTGGTAGTTACACATTAATTGTAAAAGAGTTGAAAGTAAGCAGTTGGAGTTTCTAACTAAACATTGTCAAGCACAAGCGAAGTTGAGAGAGAACGCCCCCGCAATAAACACAACGTAAGAAAATTAACCAAGCAGTTTTTATTTCAGCACCTGTCGAAAGTCGGCATTACTGCCCGACAGGTTAAAGGACCGCAAAGGCGGCATATCCATGCCCGTGGTACCATCGTCCAGGAGATCTAGCTACGGCACCCTTGCCGGATCCCAATAGTAAGACTACCAAGTCGGCACATCCTTGCCCGTGGCACAATCGTCCGTGGTCCTTCACGTCAAGGGACCAACGACGAAACAACCTCCCCTCCCCCCCTTAGTCTAGAAATACTGTCAGTGATCCTTCTCGAGGAAGGATCTACGACATTAAGTTTGTTCTGGTATTCTACTGGAGGATACTAGATACAACAGTAGTTATTTGAGTGGAGCCCACTGTCTGTAGCCTTACCCTGCAAAAGGTAGGACAGTCACACAGATAATGCTCTAGTGTTTCTGAGTTTTCCGTACAGGACCTGCATGTGTTAGATTCCAGACTACGTAGTTTCCGTAGGTGGCCTCTGAGTTCATTGTGTCCTTTCAGGATGCCTATAATTGTTCTTAGTTTACCTTTAATTCTGGATAGAAGTTTCCTAGTTTGGGCCGTGTTTGGATTTCCCCATAGTATTTTAGTAACCCTGCATAGACATGATATATAAGCTAACTTGGCCCAGAGACTCTAAAGTTTACATGATTCCGGTGTGCCTCTTTAGGCACATTGATTCTGGTTATAATTTAGCTTGAATAAGACTACATTGTATTATATTGTGGCATGTATTTACCATATATTTGTGTTGGGATACAGTTGATCATCTTGTATATTACTTAGGTACTCAGAATATAAAACCAGGCCAGAAACATTTGTATGTGGTAAAAGACCCCGTAAATGATGATATAAGAAGGTAAATAATTAATGATTTAAAGGTATTTCAATATGCTTTGGTATACTTTTTTACGTAGAACTGAACCTCAGTGTATAACCTGTGATTTAGGGGCGGCTCTTTGGAGTAGTCGTTACTACTATGTCAACTGCTCCCATTTCGATGGATTTATTACACCTTGGTCTTCAGTAGCTACTCAATTGGACATTGAGTTTTATATATTGAAATGCCAAGGACCAGGTCTTCCAGTTTCTGGAGTTCATTCAGCTAAAACACACAGTTTGATGAAAATTCTTTATGATACTCGTTCTTACTTTACGGATCGTTTACAAAAATTAGCCTACCAACACAAAGATCATTTGAAATTCCATTGCCTCATGGCAGTCGTGCACAAGTGCAATTATTGTTACCCCAAGTTGGCGAGAAGAACTTAGAGACGCAGCATTTTCTGTGATCGTTCAAGTGTAATTAAATCAAAATTTTGTGAAGAAATACCAATTTTAATTATTTATTTTATTCAGAAATGGACGACCTGGATCAGAATCTGTTTCTGAGAAATTCCAAATACATTGGGGAACATACATATATGTCTTCCAGAAATGATGTTATTTACATAAGGTTAGATGCAAGAGGAGCAAAAGGACAAAGTAAGAAGATAGGCATTTAGGCGGTGTGGAGGTGCAGTACCAAATTTCCGTCTTGAGGTAAGTATGCAAAGATCAACTTGTAAGCAGATAAAATATGGACAAGTTCATTATATTTTAAGAAGGAAAAAATTGAAAAATAGACACTCAGCCCTTTTACCATCATGAAACCATCTTAGAAATCTTTGACCAACCATCCGATCTGGTTTACAACTTCGCCGAATACCTAAGTTGTGAGGAAAAGATATTTAAGCAACGTACAATTTTGAGCAACATCGACTTAATAAACAGTTCAACAAATCCCATCAATACATCAGCACTTCAATTGCCAAAATTGAATGCCTCATCATTTACCCTTGAATGAAGAAAATTATGCGACAGCATGAAACATGCTTTTGGATGGTTACAAAATAAGAGAGTTCTGCTTTCAACTTTATTGCAGAGACGATTAAGCCCACCAAATTTGCAGGAAGATGCACCCTCAGCATCAAAGCAGACCATCCACGACACCCTGGAGTGCCTGCTAGCAATAAAAAATTTAAGTGTTGCCATCTTAAATTCGGATCCAGTAATACGTTACTTGCTAATAAAATGACTGGATCGAGGAAAACACATCCTATATAAACAGCCGCTTGACTACCCAAGAGAGTTTTAGACTCTGAATTCTTTATTACAGTTTTTGGGGCATCGGTTTCAATTGTTAGAAAGGTGGGCAGAAGGAAAGAACCTTTTTCTTTGAAAAGAAAAAAACAGTATCAATAGTAGTCACGAGGCAAAAGAAGGTAGCCTCTGTTATCAAATTAAAAATTACGTCTTATGCTCCTAAAAGCCTTCTGGAAGGATTTCTTAGTTGTTAAAACTATTTTGGCAGCAAAATTTACCCAAAATCTCTTCTGAGACAAATAGCTTTAAAAGTTTTTCTTAAACAGTTTTTTTAAAAAGTTTGCAATCTAAATTGACAAAATTAAATTAGATAAAAAATTGAATAAACAAATTACCACTTACCAATCAAGAACTAGATTGAGTTCATATTTTGTTTTAGACAATTCACACGCACTAAGCAAACATGACTTCACATGAAAATAAAGCAAATTTGTTGGTATAGGAACGAAAACTATTCCAATAGTAAACGAATAAAACAGGTACTCTGTTTGCCGCCATATTGGAAGTGTTTGCAAAATTCAAATTAACGAAATGTAAAACCAGAAAGAGTGTTAATTTCGGCCTGGCCGAAGTTCATATACTCTACACAAGTCAGGTGTGGCAATGATATAATTGTTTCCATTTTCAATCCCAAGTAGCCTGTCATGACAGAGAATATTCGTGCCGAAATTCATGACTATACGTCTATTCGTTATAATGTTATCGAGTTTTACTTAATACTGGTAATATGTTTTGGTCCAAGACAGTGGACTCGTACATAAAATTTCAACTTAAAATTTGCTCTACAAGCTGAGAAATTGAGCTAAAAACATCGATGAATTTATATTCACTATAAAAATGGTCTAATTTTGCCCATTTCCAATACCAATGAGTTTCTGATAATAGAAAGCATTTGTTCCAAATTTGATGAAAATATATCTATTCGTTCTCCTGTAATCCTGATTTTCACAGACGGACAGACATACAGACGGACGATCAGGGCTAAATCGACTCAGGAGGTGAAGCTGATCAAGAATAAGACTTTTATATATCTGCCACGCTTGTTTTAATGCGTTACAAACGGAAGTACAAATTGATAAAATAAATAAATAAAATATATATATTTAATATATAATATATATATTTATATATATTTATAAGACTTTTATATACCTGCCACGCTTGTTTTAATGCGTTACAAACGGAAGTACAAATTTTATTTTATTTATTTTTATTTTATTTATTTTTATTTTATTTATTTATTTTATTTATTTATTTTATCAATTTGTACTTCCGTTTGTAACGCATTAAAACAAGCGTGGCAGGTATATAAAAGTCTTATTCTTGATCAATTATAGGTCAAGTACATATGTACATACGTACTTAATTCATCATTAGGAAAGTAGTTTCTTAGCTTTCTATACATATCTTTGCTTTTTACACAGTACGCATACATATACATATATGTCATCAGAATTTGTGCAGGATTTTCCAAGAATTGGAACTCAGACGAGAGTGACAAAAATTATTTTTGGAAGGAATGTAAATCCGTACAAGGCGCTTCTTCTTACCTAATTTTCATTCCAATTCGAAAAAACAAATACAAATTCTTCAACAGCACGCTATGCTCGGAACTTCAATCGTGCCAACTCTTTCCAAAGCTTAGACATCGACCATGAAGCAGAACAGATTTACAAAAACCAAAATTCCTTTCAAAAACTATAAAAAATTTTATAAAAATCCAGACGGACGGACAGCTACACATGATTTGTGTTTTTTTCAAGTGTGTTTTCTTTCACACTTTACCTGGCATACGAGTGGTTCGATTAACTCTTCCGAAAAAGATCTTCCGAACTCCTCACTCATTAGTAGATCAATCAATGTTGAGTCTTGAGTTGTCCAAAGTTGTCGGCCGCGATATCGACCAGTTTTCCAACCTGATCTAAACTCGGTTCATTCAAACTAAACGTTGATAGTTTGGTTTGGTTTCATCATTCGGCTCGTGAAATCCCTTTACTTATTAATACTCTTTACTTCGCCGATCACTCATAAGCCCTTGCGCTGGATTCCGCCATTTCGAATTAAATTACCGCTTCGAAGACCATGACAGAGCTACCTTCGTGCTTCATTGTTATGTATCACACATGCAGACAGCATTTATTCCGCATTATAGTATATAAGAGTATAATTAGTACATTATAGAATATAAGAGACTTTTCTTTTTATTTTAAGGTAAAAGAAACAGTTTTTTATAGCTATCTTTTCACAAAATGTATTATATCTTAGACGTTCTCTTCATCTTGTTCCTATTCCTTAATGTGCACGGTCTGTTGTTAGCGTTGGTCATCCTGATCTTGAGCGGTCCTTAACCGTTGCCTAGTCCTTGTCGCGTTGTATGGTCCGAGATATCCGACTCTTGGATATCTTTAAATTCTCACGTATTGACCGCTCGAAATTACCTTCTTTATAAAGACTAACGACAGTGGTTATAGGTCAGAAACATTGCTCTGGTAATAACAGCGTTACATTACATTACAGCTCGTGTTGAACGATTACAGCTCGAAAACTCGAGCTTATTGGCGGTTGTTAGGTTGATGCGAACACTTCGTGGCGAATATTTCTTCTTGGCGCACAGTGGGCTTTTTTGCAGAAGGCGGCCAAAAATCTATAACTTCTGAACGCGTGGGAATATTTCAACGAGGTTTTTTTTTGTTAAATAGATCAAATCTTTTCAAGATCTTTTAGCTTTCAGCTGACACCTGGATGATAAAAATCGAGCGATAATGACAAGAATAAATAAGGTTTGAGCACGAGTAACTCCAGTTTTTATGGAATTCTGCATAATTAAAGTACCGTAAATGCTTTTAATCCAACGAAATCTTTGCAAATAAAATAATTATGGATATATTTAATTTGAAGAACACTTTGTTTAAAAACTTTCATTAAATTAAATTAATTATCTCAATATTTTTTTATTTGTTTTAATAATGTAATATTTATTTTACCTCCACTGAATTTGGGGTTATTTTAATTGCTTCCTTTGATGAAAAAATTAGTCCTTTATGGTTTCTTGAGAAATCGTTTCATTGATAATGCCAAGTTTGCGCCTTCGGGATCGTTCAGATCATTCCTCAAGTGGCTTAGCAGGACGTCCCTTTTGGCTGGTGGTGTTTTCAATCAAATTTTCTTTTTCAAACACAAGTTCATTTTCGAACCAAGTGTGGAAACGTTGAAACATTTCTCTTTGTTTCGGCAATCATCCTTGTACCGCTTTTTTAAGTTATCTAGGAAACCTTTTATTTGTCTCTTATGTTCACTATACTCTTCGTCATTACTTTGAAGAAAATATGGATCCTTCGTTATATGACAGATGACATCTTTGTCCTCCTTGCGAACAAAATAAATGTCAGCAAGATCTTTGTATGTGAACTTGGTCATTGATTCAACAGTAATGTGTAATGAAGCTACTTGTACCCGTTTAAATACTCTTCCAGAATTCAATTTCTAGTCATGAAGTTAACGATCATAAAATTAATTTCAGTACATATATACATAAACATATTTATGCTTTTGACTACCTATCTACAATTATTAAAATATATAGCAGATGTTTGGGCTTCCTGTCTACTACTAGCGAATCTGTTACCTGCTGATATTACCTAAAAAGTTAAAAGGTCATATTTCTATTTTAATTAAATAGCAATTGTGACGTTTAAAAGTGCCTGTTTAAGAATCTGTTACCCTGTATACGGTATACTACCACTACCATCGTATTCTGCTCATACTCTTTGGGTCGCTGCCGCACGCTCTCTAAATGAAATGTTAAAGGTTAGTGAGTTGCAAAAAGTCAGTCCATCGGGTAAGTCAGCCTCATCTTCAATCGTGTAAATTACAGTCCACTAATCCATGTAACAGTACATTGTAAATTCTAAACGAATAAACACTTGTAGAAACAAGCATTGAATCAAGCCAATTTCTATTAATTTATTTGAGAATCGCAAACATAATTTGGTCGACTTCGAACCGGATTTGGGAAACGGTATTTTGGGTATTGAGGTTGGCTGTATATTTCTCGGACGGTACTATTTAATCAAAATGCAAGCATTAAAGACGAAGCGGTGTTTATTGAAAGGTTCAATTACACGTATTTGGACATTTTTAAGGCGAAATTGAGCCGAGGCTTCAGTTTCAGAGTGGGAATGCCGTATGGGTCATTTAGAGGAGGTGTGGCATCAATATGTGGCTATTGCAAATGACATGTTGGAAGAATGCGACGACGACGAGGAAAAAATAGAGATTGAAGCAGACTTTAGCTAGTAGCGAAGGGAAGATTGCGTCAGCACATTGCAGACCATAGTAACGTAATCGCTGTAGCAGGAGGAGGTGCCAAAGAAGCTTCTCCAGATCAGGTAACAATAGGCAACATTCTATCATCGCAAACTGAAATTCTGAACAGGTTGGCAAGGCAAGCTTCCAGCTCAACGAATAGTTTCTTGCCCAAACTCACAATAAGGTCCTTTGATTGAAATCTGACCGAATGGAAGTCGTTCCATGATTCCTTTGTCAGCGCAATTTATAGCAACTCGAGTTACACAGCGTGCCAGAAGTTCCAGCTCTTAAAAAGCTATTTGATTAATCAGCCTTACAATATAGTTGGGCATATTCCGGAGAGCAATGAAAATTACATTGAGGCAAGGAATAAACTATGCAATCGGTACAATAAATTAGGAGTTATAGCCAGTACTTATGTTTCGCAATTCTTAAACATGCACGCCGTAAATACTCAATCAGCTGTAAATTTGAGGACGTTGTATGACACGGCTGATGAGACGATACGTGGCCTACGAGCTTTGTGCGAACAAGCAGAAAAACGTGACGTATGGTTGGTTCAAATTCTAGTATCAAAGCTTGATCCTACTACTACACAAGAGTGGACAAAATTTAATAAATCAAACAATGACTTTCCCACATTAGCAGAATTTCTGGAATTCGTAAACATTACATGTGATGCATTGGAATCGGCTACTACTACAACAACACCACGCTTAGGAACCCGTTCACAGGTCGTAAAATCTCATCAAACCACCGTCGGTAACGGAAGAATTTGTGCAAAATGTAATAATGCACACGACTTAGCACAATGTAGAGATTTTACAGAATTAAACACCAAAGGTAGGAGAGAATTTGTAGCAAACAACCGTATATGTTACAATTGTTTGAGAGTTGGACATGTTTCAAGTAATTGTCGCTCAAAACATTTATGTCGTAACTGTGGAAGGCGACATCACAGTTTACTCCACGAAGAAGAGAACGAGAGAACATCACAAACACGGAAGACAGAGACAGATGTGAGCGTCAATTTTAATGCACTGCCGAAAATTAGTACTCTTTTGCCGACGGCCGTATGTAATGTACGTGACAGTTATGGTGAGCAGCAGCAGTGTCGTCTTTTAATAGACAGTGGTTCTGAAAAGACAATAATATCGGAGAGTTGTGTGCAGCGTTTGGGCCTGCGGCGCAGACATGCAAGAATTCCAATAAGTGGATTGAGCGGCGCACACACTGGAATTTCACATGGTTGGGTCACAACGAATCAAGGTTAACATTGAATCAAGGTTAAATAGTGAAACCATTGACATTGATGCACTCATTATGCCAACGATTGCCTCATCAATTCCTGCTCGACAATTGCCGAAAGAACACTATAATAATTTTCTGTCCTTGAAATTGGCTGATCCGCTATTCATTGGGCTATTCATCAGTCATTGGGATGGATTGTTGGCGGTAATTTAAGTTTTAAGGCGGAACAGAGTCCGTAAATTTTCTTCAGTAACATAGATATAGATCAAGCCCTAGCCAAGTTTTGGGAAGCAGAGGAAATTGCGTGTCCAATACAACTCACCGATGACGAACGGAAGGCAGAAAAATCATTTGCGGAAAAGCACAACAGATTGTCAGATGGTAATTTCAGTGTAGAGTTACCATTTAAAAGCCAGTGTAATGATTTTGGCAACTCATATGAACTCGCTTTAAAACGGTTAACGGCAACTGAGCGCAGACTGGACAGCAACGCAGAATTAAAAACACAATACGTAAGATTTATGCCAGATTATATTGCCTTAAATCACATGGAGAAAATTCCTGACGCAGACATTCCAAGACTAGGTAGTGAATGTTTCTATTTACCGCACCATCCTGTGTTAAAGAATGACAGCACAACCACGCGACTTCGAGTTGTTTTTGACGGATCAATTCACAGCTCTAATTGTTCATCACTAAACGAGGCGTTGCTTGTTGGGCCACCACTATTGCGTGAATTGTTCACAATTGTTTTAAGATTCCGACGCCATCACTTTGTAATGTCAGCAGATGTGGAGAAAATGTACTGCATGATCTGGGTGCACGAATATCACAGGGATTTCCAGCGCGTTTTATGGCGTACGGATTCTAGGCAACCAGTGGAGCACTATAGATTAAAAACAGTGACATACGGTACGGCCTGTGCACCATTCCTTGCGTTGCGTGTGTTGGAGGAGCTTGGCAGAACATCATTAAACGAATATCCTGAAGCAGCCCAGGTGCTCCTCAAAGAATTCTAAATGGACGATGTCATGACGGGGTCCGAGAGTGTTGATCAATTGTTAGATTTACACTCGCAATTAGTGCAGCTTCTAAGGGGTGCCGGGATGAATTTGCGAAAATGGACTAGCAATTGTACTGAGTTACTCAGTGCGCTTCCACCAAACATGCAAGAGATGTCATCAATAAACCGGGATTCAAAATGGCTGAAGCTACTTGGCTTAAAGTGGACCTCTTCTACAGATGTTTTCGGATTTGGCGTTTCATTTTCTAACTCAGAGATTATAACAAAACAGGCAATCCTGTCTGACGCTGCCACGATCCTCGATCCTTTGGGGTTTGTAACTCCTTGTACAATTCTTATTAAAATCTTGTTCCAGGAACTATGGCTGCTCCAACTGGATTGGAAGGATGAGGTTCCGAGAGAAGTAGCGGAGCGTTGGTTGAAGCTGAAGGGTACTCTTACAAAAATTAACGACCTACAAATACCACGAAGGGGATTTTTTGCAAATGGAGAAAATGAACTGCATGGCTTCTGCGATGCCTCACAAAATGCATACGCAGCTGTTGTCTATTGTCGTTCAGAGTATGAGGGCAAGATCACCACTCAGCTGCTCGCCGCTAAAAGTCGTGTAGCACCACTAAAGCAGGTTTCACTTCCACGTCTTGAGCTATGCGGAGCACTGCTACTTTGTGGACTGATGAACAGTGTGGTCAAGGCCCTTGAAGTCGCGAAAACCAACGTTTACATGTGGACGGATTCATCAGTGGTACTTCATTGGTTATCAAGCATTCCAAGGCGTTGGTCTATATATATTGCTAATCGTACATCCGAGATATCGAGTCGAACTATGGTAGATCGCATTGGAATCACGTCCGGTCAGCGCACAATGCAGCCGATCCTGCTTTTAGAGGTGTTTGGCCTTGCTCATTGCCAGATCTCAGCATTTGGTGGAACGGCCCAGAGTGGCTTCGTCTGGAGAAGAAAGTGTGGCCAAAATCTGCGGACATGGCGGAAATATCTCATGAACAATTAGAAGAGCATAAGAATCAGTCTATCTTGCATATTAATAATTTTCTTGTATCGGCAGAGAATCATGTCATCATCGGCACTATTTTGCAAGGAACATCGCAGTGGTCCCGGGTGGTGCGTTCCACAGCGTACTGTTCATCGGGTTGCTGCGTAAAAATAAATACAGCGCCCACCTGTCATCGAGTGAATTGCAAGACGCCATAAATATGATACTCCAGATCACTCAGCAGGAACTCTTCGCTGACGACATACTTCTCATTAAACAAAATAAGTTTGTGAAGAAAGGTAAGCTGGCGACTCTTTGTCCATTTTTGGACGACACGGGAATCTTGAGGGTAGGTGGTCGTATAAAGAATTCATCAGCATCGTTTGCAATTAAACACCCTGTGATTTTATCATCCAATCACTATGTCACCGAATTGCTGGTGAAGTATACACACCTACAGCATCTACACGTCGGAGTAAGCCAGCTAATATTTATCTTAAGGCAGCAATATTAGATTCTGGGTGCTCGTAACATTGCTAGACGGATAGTGCGCACCTGCGTGCCATGTTTTAAATTAAGAAAAACCACTCAAACACAATTAATGGGCGACCTTCCGATGGAGAGAGTGCGCTTCCAAAGACCATTCAGCAAGGTAGGCTGTGATTATGCAGGTCCATTTTCATTAAAGGTGGTGGCAGGCAGAGTTCCGAGGAAGGTGAAGGGTTATATAGCACTTTTTGTATGCTTTGTCACCAAGGCAATTCATATAGAACTGGTTGGTGATTTGACCAGCGAAGCCTTTATTGGCTCCCTTGATCCCTTCATATCACGCCGCGGGAAACCTAGCGAAATTTGGTCAGATAATGCCACCAATTTTGTTGGTACTCAACGAAAGCTAGAAGAAGTTACACAAATCGTTCAAAAACAACAAAGGGATGCCAATGTCGCCGATTACTTCGCTCAAAACGGGATATCATGGCGCTTTATACGCCCTTCATCACCACATTTCGGTGAATATATCCCTTCGGTAAATATATCCCTTAATCTTGAGGCGAAAGGTATAAAAAAGAATTCATGCAGTTGAAAAGGTCTTGTCGTGTTACTTTATTTTGTATGGCCGAGAAAATAAAAACAAAAACAGAATGAATACGTCCTGAGTACAATTTTCGCCCATCTCGAGGATTTATTTCATAAAGCAAATCAACTACGAGCTCCATTTGTGGTTGCAGTTCCGAGTTTATTTTTTATTTCAATATGCTTAACGGAATATCTTCCTCCGGATCTGTCTCATTTTCCGTGAAACGCAAAACAGTTTGCCAGCATTTTGCCAATGTATCTTTGCTAACTTTATTCCATGCGGCTTCTAAAAGCATAACACAATCCCTTAACGTAACAGCTTTCATCGAATCTACTAGATCTGATTTTTTTGCTGCTATCATGGCTAGAAGACTGTTTCTATAATACAGCATCGTTATTTTAATTGCGTTTTGATCCATTGGTTGGATAAGTGGGTTTACATTCGGAGGAAAAAACATTGCAATTATGTTTCCATCTTCTGTTTTACGCTCTAATTCACATGGTTGAGACGGAGCATTACCTATCAGAAGGAGCGCTTTAACTGGCAAGTTCTTATTTAAAAGAAAATCTGTTACCTAAAATTAGAAAATCTTAGCTATTCTGCAGCAGAACAGATATGTATTAACCTGTCGCACAAAGGATTTGTGAAACCAATCGCAGAAAATAGCTGATGTCATCCATGAGGACTTGGAAATCTTGTACTCAGTTGGGCAATTGAAATTTTTGAAAACGCGTGGATTTTTTGCCTTCCCAATCACCAACAATTTAAGCTTATGATTTCCGGAAGCATTAGCACAACATAAAAAAGTAACGCGTTGTTTTTCTGTCTTTACGCTTGGAGCAGTCCTTGATCCAGAATTGATCATGGCATAGACCCATTTCTTCAATTTTTTGTTCTAGTTTGATTTTAAATGGTTCGACAAGCAAAGGCTGCGAAGATAGATTTTCTCCAGTTATTTTAAGCAGGCGAACTCTAAATCTTTTTTTAAAACCATCTTGCAACCATCCGTCACTTGCGTTAAAAGAACATTCCTTTTCTTTTACGTTTAGATGAATCTCTTTACCCTTTTGTTTGAGCGCTAATGCATTAACCGGATAATTCCTTTCTCTCTGCTTAACAAACCATTCATACAGGCGCTTATCCATTTTCGAAAACTCTGATGCTCTTAATGTCTTTCTTTTTCCCGTACCGGAAAGTGTGTTATTAACACAGTCCAAAATTTTATTTTTTTTCATTTTTATCTTGCTAATTGTTGATTTTGAGATACCATATTGCTTTGCTAAAGCTACCGCACTTGCACCCTTTTCTAATAAACCCAAAATATTTGCCTTTTCTTGTAATTTAAGCACTTTCGGTTTTTTTGAGCACATTTTGGTAATGTGATACTTACGAGAACAAAAAAGCAACTGAACATAAAAAAGACAACACATAGAGATGCAATTTTTTTTCTATTCTATGTACTTATAAGGGGAATACCCAAATTTCTGAACTTCTGAACTTCTGAAATTTCTGAATTTCTGTGTATTTTAACTGTTGCTAAATTCAAAATTTTGGTTTATTTAAAGTTGACGTTTTAGAGCTTTGTGGTTTGGTTGACGTTTTAGAGTAGACGATATAAAAAATTAAGGGTTGACGTTTTGGCTTTAAAAATCAGTAAGCAAAAGTTATCTAGGTCAAACCATTATTTTTTAATATTTTTTTTTTCGATGTTAAGTCGAATTTTTATAAAATGGCCGTCTAAACGGGGGGAAATTGACCCTCCACTTCCATACGATTTTTTTCTGGTCTCGACCCAACCTACACGTCCTAGTCTTCTGTCCCCTCTTATGCGAAACACCCTGTATATGTAGATGTCGATATAGATCAGCGATGCCCAAACAAACAAACGCTATCACATTTTGTGTGTGTGTTGGGCATATTTTCTCTCATCACTGAGAAATATGGATGCGGTAAAGTATGACGCATTTGTCTCGTTTCTTTGCGTCATATCAATCGTCATTTTTCGGGTGTAGTCAAATTAAAAGAAAGCACCGAGACAGATCTACATACCTCGTTGATGGCTTGAGAGCTACTGACGAGCGTTCGTCAAACGCACTCGATGTATACATATTATGCCACTCAAAAATTGAGTAGCCGAATGGCTGCGTTTGGGCACCACTGATATAGATGCATTGGAAATGCAACCAAGAAAATGCGTAAAAAAAATCCCAGTCAGCTTAGAAATTAATATTTATTAGTTATTTATATTTATATTATACTAGCGAACCCCCTGCACACTTCGTAGTGGAAAAAAGGAAATAAAGCTCGAATCACAATTGCATATTCATCAGATGGCATTTGATCGAGAGCAGTTTGAAAAAGTCGCACTAATTCATTTTCAGCATGCATATTCTGTAAACGCTCGATAATATCCCTCCGCAAATTTGATGAAATATCACAACGATGATCGGTTTTCACATTTATTTCCACCTACAAAATATATTTGCAAAAATTGATAGCTTTGATCAGGAAAGGTTAACAAAGAACCAATTCGATGGTAAACTTGGCCTTGAATCTATTGAAGATTGAAATTTTCACAATAGTACTTTTCACGATCATCTAAATAAACATAAAAAAAAACAAAAATACCTTGAACGTTGGCATAAAATTGTCCCGAATAATATTTGTCGCTCCGAATGAAGTCATTTAATATCCGGAGTTATACGCTTGTATGTTTGTCAGAAAATGCTTTGAAATTGGTGTGCCACCAGTTATCAAATTATGGTGGATTCAATTCTGGTAATTTAACTTGTCCGTTTGAACAACACAATCCAGATACCTCATGTTTAAACTTAAATGCCTTGCAATGACTGCAAACAGTAGTCATTGGTCCAATTGAAACCTTGCCATGAGAAACGTAATCAAAGCTTGCATCATAATTGAATGCAGCAACCAAAGTACGTCGCACATACGGATGTAGAGCTCGATTTCGCAGAGCCCTACCACGTGCCATAGCATTTCGAGCAGCCAAAGTATTATTTGCACGCTGTTCGTCACTTCGAGATGCTCTAGATGCCGCGACATTTCTAGCATTACGTGATTGACGCCCCAAATTGCTGCGCGTACGTACCATTTTGTATTAAAAAATGTGGCTACACCAATTAAATATGAAGTAATTGAAATTTTATTTATTCGCGAAATTCAAAAATTGAGACACTATGTTAGTTGAATAATGCAATTATTAACCGGTTTTTTACCAGGACTTGTTTTTTTTGTTGTATTTTGTGATGAAATTCAGTAATGAAATTCAGATGAAATTCAAATCGTGGCCGAAAAACACAAATCTGAAGTTAAAAAAATTTTCAGAATTTTTTTTTGTTTTTTAAACTTTTTTTCGATTTATCGAATACTGGTAACTATTTGGTATTTTTTTTTTACTGCCAAAAAAAAGTAAAGTAAAGTGGTTTCACTACAATGGCTATAATTCATGAACCAATACACATACAGAGACCGTTTATACATAAAAACCTTGCTATTGACGTCACCTTTCATTAAACTCTGCAGAAACAAAATCGGTTCACGCATTCCAGAGAACATCAATTACTAACAAAACATGCAACTTATTTTTATACATATAGATTATTTATATTTAATGAAAATTTATCTTAATCTAAAAGTTTATTAACACTAAAATATGTTAAAGGTGTAATTTGGCAGAATGAACGGTATTACTCACCTTTTCCTATTTCTATATAATAAAATAATATAATTAACTATACAGGGTGTTTCGCATAAGAGGGCTCAAAAGATTGGGCGTGTAGTATGGGTCGAGACAAGAAAAAAATCGTATAGGAGGGGGGGCCAATTTTCACCCGTTTAGGCGGGAGGGGCCCTTTATATAAAAATCCGACTTATCATCGAAAAACATAATTTTTAAAAAAAAATGGTTAAACCTAGATAACTTTTGCTTGCTGATTTTTAATGCCAAATACCCGCTTCTTAATATCCATTTTAAATTAGGTTCCTATGTCAAACAGTTTTTGAGAAAATTAATGCCAAAGTTAAAATTTCGAACAAAAATTCCGAAAAAAATTTTTGGTAGCTTTTTTTTAAAATAATTACGGTATTAACTATAAATAATTTTCCAACCATAAAATTCTCTAATCAATTCTAGAGAGGACGCTTCAAAACGGAAGGATCTATGTCTTGTAGTTTCCGAGAACATTGAAAATTACGAAGTAAACTCCTTCCTTCTTCCATATTTTTGCACCAGTAATAAAACACAAGTATCCAAAAAATTGGTATTTGAAAGGAAAGTATGCTTCGTAATTTTAACTTTTCTCGGAAACTACATTCTTCCGGTTTGAAGCATTCTCTCTAGAATTGATTAGAGAATTTTATGGTCGGAAAATATTTATAGTTATTTTTAAAAAAAAATTGCGACCAAAAATTTTTTTTCGGAATTTGTTTTCCAAATTTTAACTTTGTCATTAAATTTCTCAAAAACTGTTTGACATAGGAACCTAACTCAAAAGAATATTAAGAAGCGGATATTTGGCTTTGAAAATCAAAAGCAAGCAAAAGTTATCTAGAACTAACCATTTTTTTTTAATATTATTTTTTTCGATGTTAAGTGGGATTTTTATATAAAGGGCCCCTCCCGCCTAAACGGGTGAAAATTGGCCCACCCTCCTATACGATTTTTTTCTTGTCTCGACCCACCCAAAATGCCCTAGTCTTTTGAGCCCTTTTATGCGAAACACCCTGTATAATTATAATTTTTATATAAAAACAATGATATAATTAACTATTCCATACATTACCGATCTATGTACCTAAATAAAGCTTCCAACAAAATAAAGCAAGTTGCTATAAAAACTACCCCTAAGAAAGACATACAAACCAAGTTTTGGGGTGGATTTTATTACTACTGAAGAAGTTTTTTACTGTACAAAAATTACTAGTATGTGTACACACCTTTAAATGAGTGTATTCATTTTTAAGTCGAACATTTTCAAGGAGTTGTCAATGAATATTTTCACGCGAGCATTACTTTACTTCTTAGCTCTAAACAGATTTTTAATCAAAGCAGCAAATGTTGATAAAATGACGTATAATTCTGATAGCTATAAAAATGAACGGACTTTACTTAGCAGGTTAGTTTTCCACACCAAATAAAATTAATTTTTTTACAATTCGTCCCTCGGAAAGCTTTAGAATTTTATTAGATTTACTTTTTTGTTATAATAAATATATATAATATCGAATGCAATTGCTTAACAAAATTTATAGAATGATTATTTTGGTTTAGTTACAAGACGAAGATGAATCATGAAGAGGTATGTAAAGCTGAAATGAAAAGATGGTTCTTAATCTAAACAATTTATTATTTCAATATTAAGATATTGAATGGAATTTGTCAAATATATAGCGGAACAACTTGCGAGCAATACCTACACAATGAGAGTGTTTTTATTCCTCCAAATATAACACAGATAGAAATAGAGGAGAGACTTAAATCTGCGTATGGTGTAATAAAGACATCTAAGTATGGTCTTGCTTAGTTATTCTAGAGGTAAAGTAATAATTATATAAAAATTTACTTTTAAGGGATATAAATCAAAATTGCCGAATGTATGCTCTTTCAAGTTTATGTTATAGTACCTTACCAATATGTCGTACACCAGAAAGGACAAACCTTTTATTTTTTGCGAATAAAGCTATTCACAGAGAGCACAAATTTAACAAAAAATTTATAGAAAAATTTATCCGGAAAAAACGTAATATACAAAATAGTTTAAAAGACCGTAGGATTCCAAAGACGAAACTTCTTACAAACCACGATGATGTGTTTTCAAGTGAAACTTTCAGTCGATATCCACCAACAAGGGATTCAGAAAATGTTCGACGAATCTGTCGTGATGAGTGCGATTTATTAGAAAATGAATTGTGTCAAAAGGAATACGCTATTGCAAAACGACATCCCGTAATAGGACAAAAATTGACTTTGGAAGAATGTGCCAGATTACCCACCCATGGAGATTGTTCTACTTTGGGTATAGTTATTGATGTAATTCCTGGACAAAAATGTTTTTGGGAGGATGGAAGTGGATATAGAGGAACAGTATCACAAACAGCTATAGGGAAACCATGTCTACGTTGGTCATTGTTGATGAAGGATATTTCAGATTATCCAGAATTAGCAGGTCAAAATTATTGCAGGTTAGTAGTCCTTTAAAAAATTTTCCGTAAAGTGCATTCTCTTACAGAAATCCTGGTGGAACAGAAAATAGACCTTGGTGTTTTGTTGCTAATTCGTCATATGATAAAATAATCGAGTATTGCAATATTCCAAAGTGTGCCTATGAAATATGGTTTTATATATTTTTATCAATTGGAACATGTATAATTTTAATCGTATTTCATATTACTTTAATGCTTTATAAAAAATACCACAATTATGGACTGACCAACATACAAAACGTGAGTTTAAACAATATATACATTTTTGATACATATATTCATTTGTGCTCTAATTTATGCTTTTTGTTTTAGATAAACACACCAAATGCGGATAAAAACATTTATGGAAGCTCTCAAATTAACTCATTAGTGGAAATACAACGTATAAGTACTCTGCAAAATAATGAACACGTGGCTATATTCGCACAACATTTAGATAAAAGTTTATTACTAAGAGTTCCACAATATGCGCTACAGGATGTGGAATTTATTGAAGAATTAGGAGAAGGAGCGTTTGGTAAAAATGATACAATAACATTTAAAATAGTATATAATATGTAAATTTTGTAACAACTTATAAGCGCTATAAAGACGCAATATAAAGCTACGAATATAATTGTGTAAAGTCGTATATTGACCTGCAATTATGATTTACATTTATGTATAAAAGGGAAGCTTTTCAATAAGGCTTTACCTATTAAAGCAAACCCTTTTTGTGTATTAAACGAGAAAGAGTTCAGGCTAGACCAAGCTTATGTAATTACATCTTCCTGGGCATACAAAATTGAATAAAACTCATCCTTGAATGAGTATATACATACATGATACATGTACATACCTGCCACGCCTCTTTCTATACGTTACAAACGGAGGGACAATTAATATGTACTCCACCGTTGGTTGTATGGCGAACAACAATAAAAATTTAACTATTTTAAATTCCTGCCTATAAACTAAATGTAAACATACTTATAGTTACAACATGCATACATACATATATTACAGAAAACATAAAATTATATGTTTTTTAATATATGTACATATATATAATTACATTTTATATTACAATTTTACAAGTTATATATTTTTTTTATATTGTATGTATACTAAAATTATATTTTACAAATTTCATATAGGTAAGGTATATAAGGGTCAGTTAATTCAAGAACCTGGAGAAAGAAAATTTGTAGCAGTTAAAGCTCTTAAAGAAAGGGCTTCCTTGAAAACACAACAAGATTTTAAACGGGAAATCGAACTTATATGCGATTTAAAACATGAAAACATTATGTGCATAATAGGGGTTGTGTTGAATAAAGAACCGTTTTGCATGTTATTTGAATATATGCCGCATGGAGACTTGCATGAATTTTTAATAGCAAATTCACCAAATGAAAAAAAATCATTGGGTCATTCAGAAATACTTAAGATTGCGCTGCAAATATCCGTGGGAATGGAATATTTATCAAGTCATCACTATATACACAGAGATCTTGCTGCCAGAAATTGTTTAGTAGGAGATGATTTAACTGTGAAAATTTCAGATTTTGGTCTATCCAGGGACATTTATAGCTCTGATTATTATCGGTTTGTATTTCTGACTATTACTCTTATAATTCGGAACTACTTAATCCATATTTATATAAAAAATTTTGCTTAGGGTTCAATCGAAGTCATTGCTACCAGTTCGATGGATGCCATCGGAATCTATATTATATGGAAAATTTACAACAGAAAGCGACGTCTGGTCTTTCGGAGTAGTTATGTGGGAAATCTACAGCTTTGGGATGCAGGTTCGAGCATTTTATAGTTCTATTCCTATTACAAATTCAAATTTCTCTCAGCCTTATTATGGTAGCAGTAATCAAGAAGTCATAAATATGATTCGTTCAAGACAATTGCTTAGCTGCCCTGAAACATGTCCTACAGCTGTTTATTTTTTAATGAGAGACTGCTGGCAAGAACAATCAATAAGAAGGCCTTCATTTTCGGAAATATCTCATCGTCTTCGAGTTTGGTATGAGGGAAACAAAGAGAAACATTATTTTCCTACAAATACGGGTCAATAAAATAAATATTATAATCATTAAAAAAGCTTATATTAATTAATTAATTAAATAAATTTTTAAGAATGCTAAGGAAGAGCATATAGAAATAGCAACTCGATTTTTCACTTCAATACCTGGAAAGAGGAACAATCAGAATATTTACTTTTACAACATTCTTGAATTACAGGTTTCAGATTGTACTAGTGTGTGTGTGGTCAAATCATCATGAATGGATCCGTCACACTATTTCTCCATTCATTGTTATTCGATTTAAAACCAAAAATATGTATAAAGCGGGGAGACTTTCAATAGTGAAAAACTATTGGAGACTAAATGACAAAAATTCAAAAATCTTGGTTTTGAATTGGTTCTTGAATTGAATTGAATTGGTTAAGAAAACGCTCTAAGCGAGAGTCGTTAATTATACTTAGCAGTCGAAGACCCTATTAAAAGAATAAAGAACACGAGGTAAAGAAAGAAAAAGTGGATATTTTACTGATAGAAGATTTTACTCAGCAGCGAAAGACGATCGGCTCACAATCTCGCTAAAAGGTATGCAAGTTCGGCCTTGTGGCCAGCTATACTAATACATCGTGGCTCGCTTAAAAGCCAAAAATCCGGCCTTGTGGCCAGCTACTCACACCTACATATAAACAAACTCACACATCTCTCTCTAGATGCCTACACAGAAAGTAGACACAACACCTGACAAAACTTTTGCTGAGGTCGACGCGTTTCACTTGAGAAGCAATTCTATTAGGGTTATATTTAGTCATATTGAAGGGTGGCAACACGAATTCTTTACCAGCTCTAGAATGTTTTTCTTTCTTTTATTGTTACCTGATAAATAATATGTTATACACACAAAATTAGCATTAAATCATCATCTTTTGTGAAGTGAAGATAGTCTTTTTTTTTATTTTGCAAACCTACAGGTTATGGCCCCAGGCAAAGAGAGAGAATGTTAATAGCGAGAGAAGGTTTTCGTATTATAACGCCTATTATAAGCCTGTGTGAAATAAAGAGAATGTCTTTACAAATTTTTTCGATCGAGAAACTCGATGAGGACCATCGATGATAACCACGATACGTGGATTATCCAGGTGAAAAGCATTCTGATGAACTCGGAGTTATGGGCAGTAACCAGCGGTAAGTTTATAAAGTCAGAAAACACAATAAAAAGCTCAGGAGCTTCCAAATGGATTTTTCAAGATGAGAATGCTTTGACGACGATTGTGTTGTGGCGTGCACGTGTGCGTGTTTGTGTTCGCTGATGAGCCATCATACATACCACACACGTCCGGGCATTAAACTTTAATTAGGTGGAGTCGTTCGGATATCGGATCCTTAACGACGCTACACTTTGTTGCGCTCCACTTCGAAGTGGAGTTCGACGCTACTTGGCTGGTCGAACGATCGACGAGCCAAAGCAAACAAACAACCGCTTCATTGCTGTACACGATACAGCAGTGCTGAGCGTGCACTTTGCCGTCGCCACTGTTTCCATTCCGCCGACTAGACGGATTAGCTACCCGCTGTCGGCGTCGAATAAACAAACGCTTGTCATGGACGTTCGCCGGTGTCGTATTCGGGGCTGCTTTCCTTTCTGCCGACGCTGGCAGAAAGCGGAGTAAGTATAAATACAACAACGCGGCCGCGTCGACGACAAAGTAACGGACAATATGTATCGCTACACAATTGTCGTACTGTCGCGGTTAAAACTCTGCTCAAGGTGGCATACCCTTTGAGATATGCTACCATGGCCGTAGATTCAGAAGATCTTGAACGCTCAAGTAAACGCCACGGTCGCTCCCTTTATGTACCTTCTAAAAACTAAGTGTAAAAAGCTAATAAACCTTATAAATAAAGGCTTGCTCACAGCAAACTAAAAATAGCGAAAGGTGTTTAATTTAATTAAATTAGGGAAACCGCAGCCGCGTGGCTAATATTAAAAAAAATACATCAACCTAGTGGACCAGCAAAACAGGTTTTTCTATATAAAAAATTACTGAATCTAAAAATGGCGGATTATGATAATACCGCTCAGAATTTAAATAAATTTTTCGATATTGCGGAAAAATTGGCTGAGGTCAATATAGCCGGATAGCAAGCTTTCGGAGCAAGAACAAAGATTTTTCCAAAACCAAAAAATTATCGCAACAACAACAATAACCTCAAGTGCTTTAAGTGCGGACAGCGGTGCACTTCGCTAATAAGTGTACTTTCAAAGAAAGAGGTGAGGATAAAACACATGCAGATCAAAAACACCAACAACAACATTATTCATATTCGGTTCTGGCAGCTACTGATTTTCAATTGCTTGATATTAATTCGTGATGTTTAGACAGTGGACCAACAGCACACATGTGCAATAATAAATTAATTGTTTAATGAATTTAAGGATTACAATGAGAAAGTAATTTTTGCAGGATGCAGCTACCTTATTGCTAAAGGATCTGGTAGAAAAAAAATAAAGTTTATCAGAAGCGATAATGGTCGCGAATACGTCAATACTGAATTCGATGATTTCTTAAGGATACATGGTATCCAGCGTCAACTAACAGTGCCCACAGTACGCCACAGCAAAACGGCGTCGCTGAGAAGGCAAATCCTAGTATAGTGGAAATGGCGCGAAGTATGCTAGTACAGTGCGAGACAGTGGCTACTGCTGTGTACAATCGCAACAGGTGTCCAAGCAAAGCTTTAAATGATAAAAATGTGGTCGGGAAATAAGCCCATGAACAAGCATTTTAGAATATTTGGTTCAACTGCTGTCGCGTTGGAGAAAAGACCAAAAAAGAATTTCGGACCGAAAGGAAGAGTGTTAAAAATGGTTGATTATTCTTTAACTTCGAAAGCATACCGGTTGTACGATTCTTATGAATTTGAGTTAATATACCGTAAAGGTCATAAAATTGGAAATGCAGATTATCTGGGTAGATTGCCAATTGTCTTAAATGTCGATGCTGAAAACGAAAAAATTTCAAAACTTCTTCATTTTGATGATCGAAACCACCGAAGCACCCAAACGTGACGCAGCAGCCATAGCCATTCAAATAGCAAAATATGATGAACTGAGTAAGGTACTCAGCTGGGCGTTAAGGGAGTGGCCAGATAAGATTGATCGTCAAGACAAGCTGTTTCCATATTTCGTGCAGACAATTCTCGATGCAACACACTCTGCTCATCCCGGTATTGTAAAAATTACGGCGATATCTCGAAGTTATGTATGGTGATCCATGGATCCAGATATTGAACGCGTGGTTAAACAGTGTACACCATGTCAAAAGTCGAGACATGAAAACACACATGCGGCTCTACATTATTGGGAAACGACTAAATGTCCCTGGTCTTGACTTCACATAGATTTTGCAGGGTTGTTTCAAAACAATTTATTTTCTTCATTGCAGTCAATTCGTATTCAAAATGGCTGGAAGTTTTCATAGTGCCATCGAAGTCATCACAGGCCGCTATCAAGCCTCTTCGGTCAATATTCGTTATGTTTTTCGAATTTATGTATGGTCGAAGTTATGTATGGTGATCCATGGATCCAGATATTGAACGCGTGGTTAAACAGTGTACACCATGTCAAAAGTCGAGACATGAAAACACACATGCGGCTCTACATTATTGGGAAACGACTAAATGTCCCTGGTCTTGACTTCACATAGATTTTGCAGGGTTGTTTCAAAACAATTTATTTTCTTCATTGCAGTCAATTCGTATTCAAAATGGCTGGAAGTTTTCATAGTGCCATCGAAGTCATCACAGGCCGCTATCAAGCCTCTTCGGTCAATATTCGTAACTCACGACTTGCCAGATGCAGTAGTATCAGACAACGGCACAGCATTTACGTCGGACAAATTAAGATCATTCTTACGAAATAATCTTATTCTTATTATGTGCTGCATTTCATCCCTCATCAAATGGCCAGGCTGAACGCATGGTACAAACAACCAAGGAATGCTTAAAGAAAATGCCAACGAAGGTCGATATGGACTTGAAGTTAACTCGGTTTCTTTTCAAACGCACAGTGGACTATCGCTTCGAAACCGCGGCCAAAAGTCCAAAAAGTCGCTCTGAGATTTGAAAAATTTGGAATGCAATTTTGTTTATAATAGTTCAATATTATAAACAAAAATGCGGTCGGAAACATCCGTGAATGCTTTTGGTTGGCGATCAAATGTGAACCTTTTTTCCATTCTCTAAAAAGTTGTATTATTTCTGTTTTTTGCCGAAATTCAAATGACTATATCTAAAAAAGTAGTCAACATAACCAAATGAATTAAATAGTTTCTGAAAGGTCATTTAATTGTCTATGGGAAAAATATAACAATAACTTTGTGCCGTGAATCTAAGTATTTTTCTGTCATTTTTGAAAAAAAAGTTAATTTTTATATATATTTTAACTGTGGGAGATTATAAGTCTCAGCGCTTATAAATGCTTATCCTGGAGTTTCTTGTTTTTGAAACTATGAAGTGTTATGAACAAATACCCCAAACATACTTGACCCGCCCGGATCCGTCGGAACCGTTTTTTTTTTCGTTTGAAAATTTTACCTACCTGTTTTGTGTATATTCCTGAGTACCTATGATTTTAGAAAGGGGTGTATTTTCGTACCTTTTTGATCGATTTTTTCATGGAATAGGGTTTATTTCCTTATCTTAATTATTTAATTTTATTATAGTGAAGTTTCTATACCCTACACACGAAGTGATGAGGGTATATTCACTAGACTGGTCGCATCTTGTATGGGATTTTTTTTTTAACCCTTCTGTCAACAGATATTTTTTCCACCTTCCGTCAACAGATAGGTCTGGCCAGACCTACAGTATGCTTTGCATGCTAAACAAGCCAATATCCCCATAAAATTAAGAAAAAACATAAAATTTGTTGTGAAATTAGAAAAAGGCACACTTTATTAAATACTCTTGGCTTTAATTTAACAATTTTGGCATTTATATAAAGATTGGCTATGTTGTAAACATACAGGATCATTACAAATATGACAACTAAATCTTGTTTTACGCTGTCTTTTACTATTCGCCCTACATATAGAGCACGATTTTTTATTGTTTGATACTGTAATGCCAGTGCTTATTGTTGGTTGTGCAATTTTTGCGCTAAGAGGTATACCGAAAAATACTAGTGCATTTTCAACTGCACAGTTTCCAACTATTTGCGGATTTCTCAGTCGGTCTTCAATATATGGAGTCACAAACTCCTCTGCGAGAGCTTTCAAAAAAAATCGGCTAGCATTCGCTTTTTGTGTGCATTCAGACTGATGTGAAATATTTTTATACGATGTATGCAGCCAGTGCAGATGTGTCCAGCATATTGTAGAAAAAGGCTAGTGGCCACCGCCGCGTCTGCCTCTTGCCTTTATCCTTGATTATGTTCCCGTTCTTGGTCTCGTGCTTTTCCAGTTTACAGAATTCCTTTGCCAGGATAACCATTCAATAAGTTGCAGACCCACCATACTTACGGCAGCTAGCAGTACCTCAAAATATGCATACAGTTCTTTATTTGCAATCGCTGTCCACTGCCGAGTATTTCTTGGATGTTACTTATTGAATTTTTCCGTTTCCGTTCTAGCTCTTACCTTTGTTTGCATTACAATAATGTACACAATTCCAGGTGTAATGACAGATTTGAAAATATACCGCATCTAATTTAACTGACATTTTTATGCTATGGTTATGTATTTCTATTATTTTTGAAAATGTTCACAATCTAAAGACTTTTTTATGGAATTATCACTTCTTGAATGATATAAATCGTGAACCATCTTTTGCTTTTATATTTTCAACACAAGCTCATGCATTCGCGAAATGATGTTAGATGTCATAATCCTTTCGAACAGGTAACAGACATACAGATTTCTGCAGTCTCCCTACTCAATAGTAGGAAATATTCGCCCACAACATTATCACGTAACCCTTTTTGTTAAAACAGGTAAAACAGTTTTTTATTCATTTTCACTATCGGAAATATCCATCCAAAATCCCTTTATTTTTTACTAGTAAGCGTAATGAGGGGTTTTTCTTATATTGACCTCAGTCATCTGCACCGATCCTGATTTTATTTTCTACCCTTATGTGAAGGAAAAATCTAAAATCATAGCTACCTAAATAAAAAATAAGTTTTATTGCCATATTTCGCCTGAAGTTATATGTATGTCTGGTCAGACCTATCTGTTGACGAAAGGTATAAAGTTGAAAAAATAGTTAGAACTCCCGTTCTATTCTATATATCTTCATGATTCTTAAAAATTTAGGCAGATAATTAGTTAGTTGACAAAGTCAGGAAGTTTCATGAGGATACCCCCTACGGTTTTTTTACAACTCGCTGTCAAAGTTGGAAAAGGTCTGGCCAGACCTATATGTTGACAGAAGGGTTAAATATAATTGTTTGCGCTGCTTAAAATATGAAGTTTGGTGTAAGAAATCATGTCCTAATTTTTCAACTCAATCCCACGGTGCCTAGTCGTGGCTAGTGGGGCCGAAAGTTCCCAATATTATAAAAAAACATCTATTCAATCAGGTATTTATAGTTATATTGAATAATGTGCTTCAAATATAAATTTAAAATATTAATGGTTTTGAAAGTTAATATAATGATAAAAAAAATGTATATATTTATTTGATTAATTTTATTGAGTTGATTAATTTATAAGAGAAGATTTGTTGTGAGAAGGATATAAATGACGATAGTGTTCAACAACTTGGAGTAAGTACTGCTTATCTTTCTCATCGTATGTTAGCGATTTATTGTAATCCGTGATGAGTTTAATTGCTCTTTCTGCTGCATTATTCACAACATTCAAATGTTGATAGACAGCTTTTCCAGCGCAATAATCATCCCTCTGTTGCCATTGAGAAGGTTCCGATTCTAAAAATTTTGGATCTATGGCTAATCAAGAAAAAAATTTCTTTGTCAGTGGAGAAACGAAATCCGATATATCTCTTGACGCGTAAGAGAAAATTTCATCCATATTGACAACATTCCTTTTCGAAATTTTTTCATTATTTCCGTGTATGTCATTGCCGATGTCGAGTTCTTGGACCATCATCTTTTTTATTTCCAACGGCACGCTTTCATCAAAAAATGCAAGGCCAACAGTTTCTTCTGACAAATACCACAAATGGGTCCTCATTTTTTGCAATAATGCGGTCGGAACTTCTTTATCAAAATAAGATACAACGTTTTGAATGAATTCAAAATCTAGTTTTGGCGCTTCTATAGCATTTACACATCGGAACCAATAAGAAACATATATGATAGTCAAAAATAAGCAAATGCTCCGAAGACTTTTCAATTCCGCTGCTGTCAATTTTAACTGTTCGCGGAATAGAAATGTTTTCTAACAATAAATGCACTTTGACATGAATCGTGCATGCGATGTTGCACCAGGCAAACGAAATTGTGAATAATCTGGTACACGCTCCCCAATAAAATGGAGTGTTAACTGAAGCAACTCTTTATAATCTGCACGCAAGTAATGGAATTTTAACGCATTTATACAAACATTCTTCAAATAATCTACGTGCGATGTTGTTAAAATTCGTACGACTTCTTCGTACAAAATTCCACTCTTGAACGTGCTAGCTTCAATGTGTTTCCAATACTTGGCAAATCTGTTGAAGAGATGTATAAATGATTTGGATGTATAAAAAAATGTTTACAGACAATATGAAGTGCGTGTATGAACTACCGTTGTTTTACTTACATTGTTAGTGGTACATTTTAAAGGTTTTCTATCATTAGAAACTCATTGGTATTGAAAATGGGTAAAATCGGACCATTGTCACGTCTACTTTTTATAGTGAGTATAAATTCATCCATGCTTATAGCTCAATTTTTCAACTTGTAGAACGAATTTGCGGTTGAAATTTTGTCCAGAAGTTCACTGTCTCTGACCAAAACAGACTATCATAAATGGGCGTGGTCCGCCCACTAATTAAATAAAACTCGATTACAGGAGAACGAATAGAGATATTTTCAACAAATTTGGCACGAATATTCTCTGTCATCACAGGCTATTTAACATTGAAAAGGAAAAAAATTAGACTATTGTCACGCCTAATTTTTAAGTAAACGTGTGTCGGGTATATGAACTTCGGCCGGGCCGAAGTTAACACACTTTCTGGTTTATTATTTACCTATTAAATAAATCATCACTTCAAGGAATTCATCATTCAAGTATGAGAACGAATAAAATTCCGGTAGCCTTAATATCATCTCATCGACTCAAAGTTCTATAAAAGGTATGTTTTCTGTCTGCATAAGTCATTGTTGAAAAAAATTTCTGATAGACACGTCATAAGCAAAAAAAAATATGAACATTATATCTGTTCTATTCCTTTCTTGCTGATCTCCACTTGACAGTTGTATCCATGGAGAACTATGTCACCGACAGTTCATAAGGTTTTAATGCATGGGGAGGACATAATTAATCATCATATATTACCCATTGGAGATTTATCGGAAGAAGCACAAGAAAAACAAAGAAAAAAGGAACAAAGACTGTTTACGTCAAGGTACCAATGAGGATTTATTTAGAATGCTCTTCACTTTTTCTGATCCTTACATTTCGTCTTTGAGAAAACAATTTATTAAGACAACAATACCTCTAGATAGAGTTGAGCGATATTTAACGACCTGTGATTTTGTCACAGGTACACAAAATCACGAGTCACAGTTACGATTCAAAACGCTCCGAACCTGTGACTCGCTGTCACAGGTACAGCGGAACGATATTTAACGAACTGTGATTTCATTGAAATGCAAGAGTCAGAGTTTGCTGGTTATTTGCCGTTTCGTTATTGTTACAACGAGTTATTGTTCCAACTAGAAGCAGTGATTCCCTTTTTTGTGCAATTTGTCGCAATCAGGGATTCCTGTCTGGATTTTGTGGGATTACCTGTTTTACTAGATATTTTGCGATATTTGTACGATATTTTGGATACTACTAAAGACATTAAGGAAAGTTTCTATGTGTAAATATCTATGTAGCCGTTGTTTTTTCATCCTTAGACTATGATCATGCAGATCAAATACAAATTTTAAAAGTGCGTATTGTAAAATACGGAATGAACTTAATAACATGTTACACTTTCAATACGATTTTGCCTTGATTATTTTGAAAAAATACAAATATGAATTTGGTAATAAAATATTAATACAAGAATGTTTTTTATACATATAAAACATGTATATATCAGTAGTTTTAACTACTTAAATTGGTTTTTGTATTCATGAAGTATGAATTCAGTAAAATATGAATGCTTTTAAAATTAACGAATGTTCATAGCTTCACTTCGTTCCTATAGCAAAAGCGTACGAAACCAAAGCAGATCTGAAATAATGCCGTTATTTTGAATGAATCGATATTGTTTTGTACGAGTATGTATAGCTGCAATATTTAAAGTTCCTTAAATAGGTTTTTTGATAGCACAAATTCCAATTTACTAAATAACATTTGAATAAGAAAATTTCCCTAAACATGAACACATTAAAATCGAAAAAACGCAGTGAAATTTGGGCACATTTCGAGCCAGTTGACCAAAATTTTGCTAAGTGCAATATTTGTAAGGAAAAATTTTCCTATAAAACCAGCACATGAAATTTAACTCGACATATGGAGAGAAGACATCCAACAGTTGCTTTACCAAGAACTATAAAATCACATATCGTGAGTTAATCAAACACTAACAAAGACGGTGAGTTGCATAGACCTACATTTCATTTCCAGACTACGCGCCTGCAGCATGCTCCGTCTGCATCAGAAAATGGAAGCAGCCCCAATATTGAGAATATTGAGCCCCAAGTACCAGTTGATAATGAAACCGATCTAAATGTTGGTCCCTCAACGTCGGCAAATTCACGGTTTGGCCAAACTACATCGCAACAAAGTATAACGACAATACTTGGTGCCCAAAAGCTGTCGAGAAAGTCGAAAGACACTAGACAAGCTTATTTTGAAACTTTTTTACGGCAATTATCAGCCATTCAGTATTGTAGAGGATGCTGGTTTCAAGGCATTCATTAATGCGCTTAATCCATCGTATGAACTTCCCAGCAGCCACACATTATCGAAAACAAAAATACCAGCGCTTTACGGAGTGTCGTATAAAAGTTAAGGAGTTCGTGTCGCAAGGTTTAAAATTTTGCTTTGCAGTCGATTTCGTTAGAATGTTGCCGAGGAAACCATCCGCATACGTCGGACTATTTAGCAAATGAATTAAGCCGCGTAGTTAATGACTGGGGCATTATTGACAAAATTCTCTTTGCTGTAAATGCAGCAAATATTAAGAGCGCTATAACTAACAATTTAAAGTGGAAGCATTTTGGGTGCTTAGCACACACTTTAAACCTCATAGTTAAAGCAGGTTTAAAACAAAACGACATTCGAATCTTGCTCGAGAAAGTCAAGCTGTATTTTCCGAGCTGTATACAAAAAATGTTGCAAGTTTTTTGTGTTCAACTAAGCCAGAGATTTGGCAATATAGAACTCAACCAATCATTGCAGTTTGCATCATTTCTTGATCCTAGATTTAAAAACTTGGCGTTTTCTGACCAAACGTGCGCAGACAATGCATAAACAAGTTGTATAAATGCAGTAGCAACTTTAATTGAAGCTAAATGCCCGGCGCAGCAAGAGCCAACTCAAAGAGATGTTCCAGATCTTCCATCTACCACCTCCAACAATTTGTCGATATGGAAATGTTTCGATAGTACGGTGTCAACGTTTAAGCCCATTGGAACAAAAAACTCTAGGGCGATTTTAGATATTCAACGATATTTGGAGGATGAAGTAGTTCCTCGAACATCAAATCCACTAGAGTGGTGGCGGAATAACCAATATAAGTTTCCGACACTATCAATTGTGGCACAAGAAAAGCTTTGTGCTTTGGCGTCGTCAGTGCCATGCGAAAGAATTTTCTCCAGAGCTGGGCAAATACTGACAGATCGTCGAAGCAGTCTGAGCGACAACAAATTGCATATGTTAGTATTTTTAAATACTAATTATAAATACATTAATTAATGTTAATTCATGTTATTAATTAATGTTATTAATATTAAATAATTATTAAATTAATGTTTCATTATAAATGAAATAAATATTTCTGTATTTTTGATTTCCCGAATATATATTTCACTTCATTAGTTGTTATTTTCAATTTGTAACTGTCATTTTCGTAATCGTTCGTTTCTTCTTTCCTTTGTTGCATACTGTAGGTAGAAATCTAGCACGTTTTTGCGCACTCGTTTTATAGCGAATGCCTTGTCACGAGTCACGGGTTTTTGTACCTGTGACAGTACTGTCACAGTCACAGGTCGGAGCTGCTCCGGAAAAATCACGGAATCGCTCACCTCTACCTCTAGATGGAGAAGCTGAAGAACTTCTAATGAAACCTACAGACGAATTATTTTTTGAAAATAAATAAGTATTATATGTATTATTGTAAATTGTAAATTGTATTTGTGCTTTAGAGTATTTAATAATTTATGTAAAAATGTTCCTATATTTAAATTTTTTCAATAAATAAATGATCATAAAAATGAAAAAATACCTGGTGTTCTTATTTTAGCAATGTTTACATACGACTATGTTTCTTTTTCATACTAAATGCACAAAGGTCAAAATTGAGTACCCCAAACCTTTAAGTTGTTATACTGAAACAATAAGCTTTTAATATTGCATGAATAATACTTAATAATAAAAAAAACAAATAAGATAATAAGGTTATTTTTTTGACGCGACTTTGATTGAACGCGATTGAGTGTCGAAATTTTTTAAAAATATAAAAAAAATACCTAGATAATTCGTACTTAGATTAGCGTAAAGATACATGTTTATTCTTTCATTTGCAAAAACCCGTATTAAAATACCTTAATCTGATCAAAAGTTACAGAATTTTGACCGCCACTAATTCGAAAACTGCAATTCTAGTCCACTGTGGGTCGCTAGTGTACACGGTTTACTAGCGAAGCTGCTGGTGTTACGCTACGGGTTGCGTATTCCGTTAAAGTCGCGGTGGACCAGTTACGCTACGGTTTGCGTATTGGGTGAAAGGTGCGGTGAACAAGTTCAATGCACGCTACGGTTTGCGTGCTCGGTTATGACGGCACTACGTCTCGGTTGACGTGTGTGTCACGGCGGTAATGATAACCTGCGGTCGGTATAACGGAAAAGTCGCGGTTGACTAATACGAGTAACGCTAAGGTTTGCGTATTCGGTTGAAGCCGCGGTGGCTTGATTACGCTACGTTTTGCGTATTCGGTTTATGCACGTCGCGGTTGACTTACAATATCATACACTGGTATGGCCGAAGGCAGGGAGTTGGTTCCTTATGTTAAAATGTCCATAGTACAAAAGAAAATCAAAACACTAGTTTTTAATAGAATGACTTTTAATTAATTCAGCTTAAACATGATGAGCTTAGAAAAGACAAGATGCCGGAAGTAAGTAAAGAATAATTAGTTATACTACAAAATAATAATGGATGGTATAAGATGAAATGTCAAAAGTGTGAAGTTGCCAGATGTAAATTCTAACACGCCCCCTCAACGAGCACTTCATCCTAGGGAGTGAGCCCAAGTCCTTCAACACATTTTTGATAATTAACTTTCGCAAGTGCTTTCGTCAACACATCAGCAGTCATGTCTTGTGATGAAACGTGTTCCAATTTAAAATGCCCAGCATTGATAGAATCGCGTAAGAAATGATGTTTGATATCTATGTGCTATGTGAAATACCGGATCATTTGCTAAACACTGTGCACCTCGATTGTCCACAAAAACAGTTGTACTGGTGAATTCTTTTAAACCGATTTCATCCAAAAGAGTCTTCAGGTAAATCACTTCTTTCACGGCTTCTGCTAAATTTGTATATTCCGCTTCGGTTGATGATAAAGTCACCGTCCGCTGTTTTTGTGATTTCCTATGGCAGCTACGCTCAAAATAAAAACATATCCGCTATACGACTTTCGGTCTAATTGATTTCCGCCCCAATCGGCGTCAGAGAATCCCACCAAAGGTTTTCCAGTCTTCTTATACACGAGACCTCGTTCACAAGTTCCAGCCAAATATCTTAGAATGCGTTTTGCTCCTAGCCAGTGACATTTAAGCGGTTTATTAACATACTGCGCTAATCTGGATACTGAATTCGAAATATCAGGTCTTGATGCCAACGAGAGATACATTAACGATCCAATCAATTCTCTATATTGACAATCCTCAGATAGTTGACAATCTGGTAAACTATTCGGCTGTTTATTACTTATTATTTTTGCTGGCGTAGATACTGCATTACATTCAGTCATTCCATAATGTTCCAGTTTCAATAAAATACTTGAATCACTTTGATGAATTTCAAAACCAAGGCAATTTTTCGCTAAGCCTAGGTCCTTGATCTGAAAATCTTCTAACAAACGTTGTTTAAGAACACTAACAATTTCCTTACTTTGAGACGCAACCAATATGTCATCTACATATATAGCCAATAATATAAAATTACCGGTGATTTTTCCATAAAACAAGCATGGAACAAACAACAAGTTCGCTTTTGTTCTGATTCAAACCTAAGCTTTGAAGTTTTGTTCTCAGCCGATCATACCACTGGCGTCCAGCCTGTTTTAATCCATAATCTCAAGCGCTCTCTTGAGTTGACAAAACCTGCCACCATTTTTCAAATCTTTAAGCATTTTTTTAGCTTTTAAACCACATGTAGAGCCTTTTCCATGTTTTGATACTATACGTTCGAGAATCTCATTTAAATTGCTTGGTAATTCCATGTAAACCTTTTCATTCAAGTAACTATTTAAATATGCGGTTACAACGTCAAACTGAAATACTTTGAAATCGAGCTGTACCGCTAAAGCTAACAATAATCTTATCGTTTCCAATCTTGCAACTGGAGCAAACGTTTTATAATAATCAACATCAGGTCGTTGACTGTAGCCCTTGTCTACCAATCGCTTTTGCTTACTAGAAGTTTTTACAATATCCCATGTATCATTTTTCAATAAATTTATTACTTCAGATTCTAAAGCATTTTTCCACTCTTCGCTAGCAGAACCATTCAATGCAGATTTGATACTAACTTCTGCAATACTAGAAAAAACATTAGGGCAGTTCACGCTTTGGGGCAAAACCGTGTGCGTTTGTGCGAAAGTGCGAAAATGCGAAATATTGGACTGTTTTTTACAACAAACATATGGCAACATTTCGCACTTTCAGTCTCGCACAAAAGCACAGCTGTAATGCTGACTGAAATGAAAAATGCGAGATTTTTTGACTATCAGCTGATTCAGTTGATTATTAATTCAGTGAAAAAAAAGTTTCAAAGGAAAGTTTCAATGGCTGTTGAGAAGAAAAAAATAAAAAAGTGGACAAAAGAAGAAATTGGGAAAGTACTCGATTATTTGGAGGAAAATCCCAAATTTGAGGTAATATCTTTCTTATTGGTTAGATCAGAATATAAATTTACATAAATATATATATATACTATACATTTTAATACAGCACCCTACCGCGCAAATGTTTTATAAAAAGTTTTTGGACAGCGCAGGTATAGACGCTTCGTGGCAGGTTGTGAAATTTAAAGTTCGGTATTTGAAGACCAAACTGAAGGAAGCGGAGAAATGGCGAACTTCCACAGGAGCAGGTATTTCAGAAATTGACCAGGGAAATGGTACGAAAAGTATACAAGGTATTTAATATAGAATCACCAACCTTTCCGCATAAGTTTATGTAGATATTGATACAACTTCATTTGTTTTTAGAGAAACTCAACAAAATCTGTCCATTTTATGACAGAATGAACGCATTATTCATTCCAAGACATGAATCTGTAGTTATGGAAAATTTTGACACAACAAACAGTATAGAATCTATTTCCATTGTTGATAGTTTAGAAGCGGATGAGTGCAATTCCTCATATTTACCACAGCAAGAATTTGAAGTTGAAGAAATTTTTGAATCTCCTTCAACACCTCTGTCGGCACTTTCAGAAAAAGAAAAACGAGAAACTTTTCCAAAAAGGTTGAGGACATCAACTCCGAAAGACGCTGTGTCAGCGCTTACGAAAATGCAAGAAGAGCGCACCAAATGCATGCAGAAAAAGTTTAAGTTCGATGAAGAAAAGTTTTCAAAAGAATTAGAATTCGAAAAAGAAAAATTCGAGGAAAAAATAAAAAAGTGGACAAAAGAAGAAATTGGGAAAGTACTCGATTATTTGGAGGAAAATCCCAAATTTGAGGTAATATCTTTCTTATTGGTTAGATCAGAATATAAATTTACATAAATATATATATATACTATACATTTTAATACAGCACCCTACCGCGCAAATGTTTTATAAAAAGTTTTTGGACAGCGCAGGTATAGACGCTTCGTGGCAGGTTGTGAAATTTAAAGTTCGGTATTTGAAGACCAAACTGAAGGAAGCGGAGAAATGGCGAACTTCCACAGGAGCAGGTATTTCAGAAATTGACCAGGGAAATGGTACGAAAAGTATACAAGGTATTTAATATAGAATCACCAACCTTTCCGCATAAGTTTATGTAGATATTGATACAACTTCATTTGTTTTTAGAGAAACTCAACAAAATCTGTCCATTTTATGACAGAATGAACGCATTATTCATTCCAAGACATGAATCTGTAGTTATGGAAAATTTTGACACAACAAACAGTATAGAATCTATTTCCATTGTTGATAGTTTAGAAGCGGATGAGTGCAATTCCTCATATTTACCACAGCAAGAATTTGAAGTTGAAGAAATTTTTGAATCTCCTTCAACACCTCTGTCGGCACTTTCAGAAAAAGAAAAACGAGAAACTTTTCCAAAAAGGTTGAGGACATCAACTTCGAAAGACGCTGTGTCAGCGCTTACGAAAATGCAAGAAGAGCGCACCAAATGCATGCAGAAAAAGTTTAAGTTCGATGAAGAAAAGTTTTCAAAAGAATTAGAATTCGAAAAAGAAAAATTCGAGGCTGAAATGTCATTTAAGGAAAAGGAGCTGGCATTAAAGCAGTTTGAAATTGAACAGACAAGTAAAGAGCGGCAACAAAGACTAGAGCTTGAAAAAGAAGAAAGATTAGCCAGGTATGAATTGGAGCTGAAATATAAATGCACGTCAATGAATAATTAAATAACATGAAAATGATGCTGTCAACTAAGTTTCTTTTTATTAAATACAGATGAATTGTTTTTGTTTTTATACTTTTATTAAATAAATAAAAAATTAAATAGAAGTTAGATGTAAATTTTGAGTGCATTATTTATTCGAACATTGTCCTATATATAGCTTGGCGTTTTAATTCAAAGTTAGGATTAATTTCAAAATTTAAGGGTGCTTCGGCATTTTCGACAATATCATCCACATGTTCATTTGCAAATTCAAGTTGATCTTCATCCAGAAGTAAAATGTTGTGAATGATAGCTGACACAAGAACCCATTGGATACAAAATTTTTTTCCGTTTTCGTTTAGAATGCGTTGACGTAGCTCCTTTAGACTTCCAAAACGTTCTTTTAATCGTCCTATGCAATGTTCAACTCTAACGCGGAATTGACTGTGTCGAAAATTGAACTGTTTGCGTTGCATTGCAGTCATTGCATTTGAGTTGCTTCTATATGGTGTAATAATAGTACTGGATAAAGAATATGCCGAGTCTGCAGCTAGATACTGATTTCCAGAAAAGTACTTCGATGGATTTTTAGCCAGATCACAATTAGAAAACATACGCGCATCATGGACGCTTCCTGGGCTTCCAATATTTAAATGACGTATTTGAAGTTTATAATCACACGTTACTTGCGCTTTGATAGAATATATATGTTTGCGAGAAAAATATGAAGACGAGTTTATGACTGGTGTTTCAGCTAATTTCAATTCAGTGCCATCAACATATCCAATACAATCTGGTAATTCATGCATTGTATTACCAACCAACTCCATCCTTTCGGCTTCATCAGGCCAGTAGATAAAATTGTCTTTAATTTTCATGAAAGCTCGAAAAACTCTGCATGTAATTTTTTGTATCGTACCACCGTCACCAATCCCAAACAGCGTGGCAATTTTGCGTATTGTTTCACCTTCACCTGATGAGCCTAATCGATATAAAATAATCGCTAACTGGAAATGCACATCAAACTGTTCACAGGAATGCCTCTGATTGAAATCTGCGCTGTTTTTTATCATTTCTGCTAAGTTCATAAATTGTTTTTTCATACAACGCATGCAATGTTTGAAGCGACTATCATCGAATCGTGTTACTATGTCCACTGTCCAGATTGAGGATTTAGGCACGAAAAAGTTCATACCACGCCTGTTCAATGTAGTCACTAAGACGTCCTCGAACAACTCATCCAAAATTTCATCTTCCATTTCATCTTTCATGTCATCATCTTCTGAAGGTTGCATAATATTTATTTACTTGGCTATCAAAAAAATGCCAATCATTTTACTTACCAATTTCTTCATGAACAGAATTTATGTTGAATAGAGTCTTCATAAATAAGAAATCCAAAATCTTACTTTTTTGACTTTGTTGCGGCATTGTATATTTATATTTAATTTTTGTAAACAGCTGTTGCTATTTGACATTTCGCATTTCGCACTGACAATACTACTCAACACCGTTCACGCTTTTTGTGCGAAAAATTAAGCTCATTTTTGCATTTCACATTTTCGCACTAAAGAGTGAACTCCAGTATTATCTTCTAATTCTTCTAAACCTGAACTAATTTCAATAGGCTCATCGTTCGTAGATGCTATTGACTTTGGATTGAATAACTGTCTCAGTCCAAAATCACTAGGCTCATCATTAGTCACAGATACTGTTGAACGTGTTTTAAAACAGCGACACCACCCGTCGTTTTTTCACACCGACACCGAAACTACCAAAGAAAACACGTGATGATGTGGAAGTCTACACAGATATGAATGACTCTCTCGAAATCACTCGATAAGTGCTCGATAAGTGCTCTTTATCTCGAAAAAAGAAAAAAAAAAACAATTAGTGAAAAGGAAACCCAAACTCTGATATTTAGCCATTCTGCTGCCTGGGCAAGTCCCGCCATCTTCACAACTGTACAGTAGCTGACATTCCATCTGATCACTCGTCGTTTATGACGACGCCCGATCAGAGTCTAGCCGAATTGCCTGAGAGCATCATCGATCAAGTTTTCGCGTCTATTTCACGCCGCCAACAGCTAATTTCATTTAATTTTAAATTTTTTGTAATTCAAATTTGTATTTAGTTTTAATTATTCTTTACTACTAATTTTGTATTTTCTCCTATTTTTCTTTTTTATTTTTACTGTGCACACCCATGTTTTCTCGATTCAACTCTCTCTCTCTATCTCTACTTTGCATTTTCTATCTTCTTCTTTTCTATCATGGTGTTGTGGTTCTCAGTATAAATATTTTCCTTATTTGTTTTGTGTCCCTATCTGTTATGTTCCTATATACCTCAGGTAACTTGCTTGTCAGGTAGGTTGCTTGTGTTTACAATCCACATAAGTTCTGTGATCATGAGAATGTTTTATGTCCTTGTCTGGATCGTCTTTGAATTATGACTTCGTTGCAGTATGCGGTGATTTTATTTAGGTGTACAAATAAGTTTCCGCGGTTTGTCAAAAGATGGCCCCACCAGAAGGTTATGGAGAAATTGTCAGATGTAAAACGTAATATCCCAAGTTTCGTCATCCGGTAACACCATAACCTTAAAGTACTAGTGATTCCGTATCAGCATCACGTAATTTTTTTCCTGCAAAAATGTCAAGTTTTGTGCCGAATAAGCATCATTTGCGGGAACTTTTGATTTACTTCTTTAATTTGAAAAAATCTGCAGCTGAGGCGCATCGATTGCTTCTAGAAGCATATGGTGAAGCTGCTTTAAGTGAGAGAAGTTGTCAGGAATGGTTTCAAAAGTTTAAGAACGGTGAGTTTGACGTGAAGGACAAAGAACGCAGTGGAAGGCCGAAAGTGTACGAGGTGTATTATGAATTGCTCAAACCAAGCGAAACCATTACTGGAGCTCTCTACCGAACACAATTGATGAGATTGAGTCGGGCACTTAAGGAAAAACGCGCCCATTATTACTCCAGACACGACAAAATTATTCTTTTACACGATAATGCTCGTCCACATGTTGCGGCGCCGGTAAAAACATACTTGGAAACACTCAACTGGGAAGTTTTACCCCACCCGCCGTATTCACCAGACTTAGCCCCTTCTGATTATCACCTGTTCCGGTCGATGGCACATGGTCTGTCTGAGCAGCGCTTCACATCATATGAAGACACCAAAAATTGGGTAGATTTGTGGATAGCGTCAAAAGATGAAGAGTTTTTTCGACGGGGTATCCGAATGTTGCCAGAAAGATGGGGAAAAATAGTGGCAAATGATGGAAAATACTTTGAATAAAACGTAATGTACTGTTCCTTCACAATAAATTCCTAACTTTTTATAAAAAACCGCGGAAACTTATTTGTACACCTAATAATATGAATCTTTTGTTTAATGACGCTAGACCTATGATTTTGTGATTAATTTTTAGTTATATTTTGTCTTTTCGTTTTTGTCTATTGTGAAAAAAGTAATCCTTGGTTCGAAACTTGGTTCGCCAATAACGCATGCTCAGTCTTTTCGTGATATATAAATTCTGCGACTTTACCGCAACTGCTTCCTTAATAGATTGGTAACAATTCTGACATTTTCTTGATACTGACGAAAAAAGTTCTTGTTTCAGACATTGAAAATATAACGTGAAAAAGACGTGGAGTTTTTTTAGTAAAATTCAAATTTTCTTATAGTCTGAAAATTAATTTATTTAAACAAAACATATTCCATTATTATCTACAATGTTTCGCCATTTTTCAAGTAGAGCCAGTGAATAACTTCTTTTTCTGATTGAAAAACTGTATCAAGTGGTTTTCACAGGCTTCTTTTGATAGCAGCTTAATTCCATACAGAAAGTTCTACAGAAATCGGAACAATTTATAGGCTGAGGGTGCTATGTCTGGACTATACACAGTGTGACCCATTTCCGATGAGAGTGCTCAAAAATAAAAGAGAAGACGCTGTACAGTACATTTCTTCCATCCTATTTATTCGAAATAATCGCCCTCCGAGTCAATACAGCGTTGAAATCGATCATAAAACTTGTCGAAGCATGTCTGGTACTCGGGGGCCGGAATAGCATTAAGGATGTCGGTCGAAGCCTTCTGGATGGTAGGAATCGTACTTTGTTCCCCTTCAACGCCAACTTAGGCTGCTCACACACTGCATGCGTTTTTCTTTCGTGCGAATTCTGACGAAAACGATTCGTCCCAAGTCTTATTTAGAGTCCGCACACTCTAACAGAACTTTTGCGTAAAAGTCTGAGTAAAGCAAAAACAACATATGCAATGGACACGGTTGATGACGTTTTTTTTATTAGAAAATTCTTATCTAAAAGGAAAATTTTTTAAAAGGAAGATTTGGGTTCGTGAGGTTTTCGCGAAAGGAAGTCATTTTGGTGAATTTCATTACCTGCATAACTAATTGAACAAAAACAAAAACACTTCGCCCGAAATCTTGCGAACGAGCCCTTTCAAATAGGATCGTGAGGAACCCATATAATGTGCTACCATATTTGGTAGCCAGCCTTGTGTAGATGGTTTAAAACAGTTTTGTGGTCAATGCCTAGCTCCAACTAATATCGACACTGCTGATATGCTTATCTTTCTGGACTTTTCAAGAATTTTCAACTTTTACAGTGATTGGACGACCAAAGAGTGACTCATCTTTTACATTAAATTTACCAGAACGAAAGCGAGCGATCAAACCATTTCCGCGCAGCAGATTTTGATAAAGCACCTTCACCATTAGTTTTGGGAATGCATGGTAATTTTACTGTTTTTAATTTTTGTTAAACATAAAAAAAAGTTTATTCGCCCTGGACGAATCTTATATACCCTACACCTAAAAGTTTAAAAAAATTATCTTAGTATTAATTATATTAATTAATTATTAAAATTTATTTATTTAAATTTTTAATTTATTTAGGTTTCTCATTGCAGAACAGTAGCATTATAGTGTGAAATACAAACTGAAACTAGAGGTGTTGTTATATGTGGTTATAAGGAAAGGTACCTTATAATCACATTTAATCACAGACGGGTATAAATACAGTGGCGCAGCTAGGGAGGTGGGGATGGCAGTCCGCCCGGGGCGGTACAATGTCGGGGGCGACAGTTTTGGAAATCAAGCATTGACTTATTAAACTCTAGAAATTTTTGGGGCCGCAAGTTGATTAATCGTCCCGGGCTCCATGAGTCCTAGCCACGCCTCTGTATAAATAGTAGGCGTGGTCGTTACCTGTTTTCAAAACAAAATAACTAGCTTAGTTGTTTTATTATTGTGTTCAAATTTAAACTTTATTTACGTGGTAATAAATTTATTTTCATGAGCTATACTGTATAAGTAGTGTAAAAATTATAATGTTTTATTGGAAAATAAGTTGTTATGTCAAGTTTTATTCGGGAATCTTACAAACTTAACAGTATAACCATTTAAGACCCGTGTAACCTAAAAGTGGGCGGATCACACCCATATTTGGCATATTAACGGATAATGCTACTATATACCCAGGAATGAATTTTGTTATCATAACTCAAAAACAAACGCTGATATCACATTTCTAATAGAAAATAGGCGTGGTCGTTGACCGATTTCGCCCAATATCAATATCAACCTGCACACCACAAGAAACAATATTTCTGCAAAATTTCATCACTATATCTTCACCGGTTCTCCTGTAATCGTGATTTCAACAGACAGACTGACGGACGGGCTAAATCGGAGGTCACGCGGATCAAGAATATATATGTAGGATTCGTTTAATTATTAAGGTTTATCGACTTATTTTTCCGAGCGAGAAATATATTTGTTCAGTTTTAATTGAGTTTATTAAAAGATTAAAGGTAAGGTAAATGATAATTTTCAATATATTATTTTAAAGGTACGTTAATATTTAAGATAATAATTTCAACACAATATTTCAGCAAAAAGTCAGCTTAGCGTACAGCAATCGACGTCTCGCACTTGCAAAACGAAAACGGCAACTGCCTACAAGAGTGACGATTCTAAGACGAGCAGCAGGACAACGGTATCCATTTACCGACGACTGGTTTTGTCTTGTCTTTTTGCTCCTCTTACATTCTGCGTCCCTACACACGGCCATCCTGCATTTCATCCGACCCGGATGAATCTTCATCGACGTCTAAAGTTGTCCAAGGCTTCATATAATCTGCTGCAGTACTCGTAACATTAGGCCCTTCGTGATTGCCCACCTTTTGAACATTGTAGCGATCGTTACACCTTACCCCGGAAATCTCGTATGGGTCCAGAAATTTCGGCAATAACTTAGAACCTGTGGTGAACTGCGTGCGCTTGATTGCTACTAAATCTCCCATTTTATACTTTCTCGCGGGCTTTTTCCTTTTCCTCGAGTATCTTCTATTCTCTTCTTGGATCTTCGCAATTTCCTGCTTAGCTTCTTGTCTGCATTCTACCCGTTCGACTTCAAAAGATGAGATAATTTCTTCCTCGACTATTTTAGCCAAATTAAACTGCTTTTCATGTGACATGTTTACTCCGAACATAAGGCGAAACGGCGTCGTCCCAGTGGATCTATTAGCCGTAGAATTAAGGATTCGCTGTAACATAGGTACATGTTTATACCATTTTTTCGGATCATCAATCGACATTTTCGCTAAAACACTTATTATGATCTGGTTTATGCGCTCGTCGTTATTAATACTTGGTTGATCTTTTCGTTTCTCGCAGTACTCCTTGAACGACGATGACGAAAAGGCAGTACCTCTATCTGTCACAACTCTGCATGGATCACCAAAAACATCAGCTTGCAGTTCGAGTTTTCGTAGTACTTCTCCAGTTGTTCTTGACTTCACCGGATATATCCATGAGAATTTTGTGAACGCGTCAACCACGACGAACAAATGTTTATAGTTTTTTGCAGTTGAAGCTAACGGACCAAGGTGATCCAAGTGGTAAGTATGTAAAGGTAAGTCTAATTTCTCTATAGGGTTGAAATAACATTCTGGTTTTCCTTTTTTCAACGACTTAGGTACAACAAGAAGGTAGTTTCCATCAAAAAATTTGTAAAGAACATTACACTTCGTAGCAAGAAATTCTCGTATTCTCCATTCTGCAAACATTTTTTCACAAGGCGGCAGTAATCATCATTTTCTTGAGCTCTTTTTAGTTGTTGAAGTATATCATCTTCTATAAGTAACGCGGATGGGTATCTGCTCAGTGCGTCGACATGTTTCATGGAGGATCCTGACTTATGTCGAACGACGCAATCGAATTCTTCTAACAGTAAGGCCCACCTAGCAATTTTGGCGTTGATATCTTTCCTTTTCATAGGTAACGTGAAGGCTTTACAATCTGTACATATTACAAATTTGATGCCTAACAAGTATGGCCGCAGCTTTTTCAGGGACTTGGTGATTGCCAAAACTTCAAGCTCATAACTCGAATATCGTTGCTCAATTTCAGTAGTCTTAAAACTTAGGTAAAAGACCGGGTGGAGATAACCCGTATCAGACGATTTCTGCAACAATACTGCTCCAAAGCCATCTTTGCTTGCATCCGTATGTAATTCCGTTTCTGCTTTCGGAACAAATAGTTTTAATAGTGGCTGCGAAGTCAATTTATTTTTCAGGAGGTAAAAAGATTCTTGTTCTGCTTTTTCAAATCGAAATGGAACATCTTTTCTAGTCAAATCTGATAACGGCTTTGCGATAATTGAGTAGTCATTAACAAACTTCCGGAAAAAACCTGTTAATCCTAGGAAGCTCCTAACTTGTTTTACATTTCGTGGCGTTGGGAAATTTTGTACGGCAGCAGTTTTATCTTTAGCTGGTTTTATATATCCGTTTTCGATGATGTGACCAAGAAATTCGATGCTCTTCTTCAAAAACTTGCATTTTGACCATTTTATTTGGAGACCGTTCGCTTCAGCTACATCAAGTGTTGTTTTCAGCTTTAACAGATTTTCGTCTTCATTCATGGATGGTATTATGATGTCGTCCATATAGACCAAGAGTGTTTTGTTTCGAATCAGTTCTTGAAATACAACATTCACGAATCGTTGAAATACCGCGGGAGAATTGCAAAGTCCAAACGGTATCTTATTAAATTCATATTGCCCATTAGCAGTTAAAAAGGCGGTATACTTTTTGCTTGATTCCTCCAAGTCGACATGGAAAAATCCGTTGCGTAAGTCCAACGTCGTGAATATTGTAGCTTGATGAAGTTCTTCTAGAATCTCTTCCATAATAGGCAAAGGAAATCTATCCTTAATAATGTGCTTGTTGAGTTTTCGAAAATCCACACAAAGTCGGTAACTATCATTCTTTTTCTTCGCAAGTACAACCGGGCTCGCATAGTCTGAGCAGCTTCGTCTAATGATTTCTTCTTCCAGCCACTCTTCTACTTGCAACTCAACAAATTCTTTTTCCTTTGGCGCTAATCTTCTGGGTCTAACATAAATTGGAGTTTCAGTACCAATGCATATGCTCATTTTTACACAAGATTCCTTCAGCTTTCTTGGAGAATAATTAGATACGATTTCTCGAACACGTTCACGATACACAGCATTCTCGACTTCGTTTACAGGATCGGCATGATTACTTCGGACGAGTTGAACTACGTCCATTTGGCATAAAAAGTTTGATTCAGCTTCATCCTCATCTTGACTGCATTTCGTTAGTGATAATTGACCTCTGTCTACTGTCAGCTTCGATTGTTTGATAACATCAGCACCCAGAATAAGATCTTGTGGTATACAGTTATCAGCTACTGTATGACAAAAAACTTTATATTCGTCGCCGTTCATTTTCAAAATATTCAAATTAGACCCGAAAGTACGAACTTTATTCTGACCGAAGTCAATGTCATACTATCTCCCTGCTTTAATGACGGCACATTTTCATGCATTACAACAGAATTTCTTACGAGCGTGACGCTACTTTCTGTATCAACTAACGCTGTATAAAAACCCTTTCCGTATCCTACTTCTATTGTCATCGTAGGTACCGTGACTGTATTCACAGAACTCGACGAAGCCTCATTATTTCTCGGAGTATGTCGCGTGATTTTGGGCTGAGTACAGATGTTCGACATATGACCAAACTCTCCGCACTTAAAGCAACGTGCTCCCTTTTCTCTGTGCGGACATGCTGATGTCAGGTGTGACGTACCCCCACAGTTAAATCACCTTTGGACATTCATATTAGACTTTGGCTTTGGCCCCGTATTCGTGACCTTTTTTTGCATTACAGATTCTTTTTGATGCAACTTTAAAGTCTCGTACGCTTTGACCTTATTTTTTAACTCATCTAGAGTGTTAGCCTCATACAACATAATTTCATTGACAGCCGAATCTTGAATACCGGCAATTATATAAAATACTAAGGATTTTTCGTCAACTGTTCCTGATTTGCAATCTGCTTCATTGTGTAAATATATTCTAAAAACGTTTCATCACCTCTTTTTCGATTTTCTAGGGCCCTATGGACACTGAGACTTGTGTGAGTTTGACCAAATTCTTTACCCAAAAAGGTTTTTAACTTTCCCCAACTATTTAGGTCCGAAGATCCTTCAACCGCCAACCTAGCAGCGCCCGTTAACAATTCCGTGCGTACAGATAATTCTGTAGTTCATTCCAGCTGCATGCTCCTACGTTCTCGAAATCTTTCACCCAAGTAGTAATATCTTTCCCGTACTCACCGTTAAATTTGTCAAGGGAGTCTTCTACATCTTTGAATGTGAAACTTGTCGCCATCTTTATATTCTGACTAACACTACCGCTCGCTCCAGAATCTGTTTCTCCAAATATAACTTTCAATGCAGTTGCAGTGACCTCCTTTATTTCAACCCCTTCTTCACTCTTATCGTGTAATGGATTTTCTGCAGGACTACCAAAATATTCATCAATAGTTTCTTGATCCTCACCACTGTTTTCTTTATCGTCGGCAATGTTTTCAATATCTTTAGCTTCAAAATCTTCGGCACTATTAATTCCCACCGACTTTAATCTTTCTATTAAATCTTGTTTTACTCTATATCCCGTCGCGAGGTTATGTGTCCGTAATAATATTTGCAATTTAGCGACGGTTAGTTTTTCCAGGCCATCCATAAGAGATCGACAATTTCAATACAAAAAGAAAATCGTTATTTACGATATCAATATCGTTTGTTTTTTTTTTCAATCTCAGCGTTCCTTCTTTTTTTTCAAGCACAGCGTTTCTTCTTTTCTTTTTAAGTACAGCGTTTTTTTTTTCTTTTTAAGCACAGCGTTTCTTTCTCTTTTCTTAAGCACAGCGTTTCTTTCTCTTTTTAAGCACAGCGTTTCTTCTGGCCGAGAACGCGAGCGCTAACAAATATTTTTAGCAAACGCAACGGCGTGTGCACATGAGCCAATTAGCAAACAGGACGCGTGCGCTAAAAAATTTTATTAGCGAACATGACCGTGTGCGCGTTCGCTAAGCGCACGTGAGTCAGTTAGCGAACAGGACGCGTGCTCTGAAAAATCTCTTTAGCGAACGCGCACACGGTGGTGTTCGCTAGAAATATTTTTTAGCGCACGCGTCCATATTGACGTGCGCTCATGAGTGTGCGCTTACATACCCTGATAATTTTATAAAAGGAGCCTTCCGTATACATATTGACATTCGTATCAGGGCCTAATTATATTGACGCTAATTCGTTTTAATTTTCGTCATTCTTAAAATTATTTTATATAAAACTATGTTACTTTGCTTTAGTTATTTTTTTTTTCAAATACATATCAATTTTAAGTAGTTTTTTATAGTATATGATAGCCTATTACCTACCTATTATTTTATATAGATATATTTGGCCTATATCGATATCTAAATTTGATTTATAACTTTTTTATTAAAAAAAAGAAAACTATTAACTTAGTTAAGCATAAAAAGAAGATTTACCGAAAAATGTAACTTGACACAATTAATTATTCATTATAAAACCAGATTAAAATTAAAAGATCTTACTTCAGATGTTTTGCTTGGTGGGGATTTATATATATAGTCCACATTCGTTGAGTCCATTTCCGTATTAATTTTATCTTCGCATAGTGTTATTTTATTGTCTTTTTTCATATTTTCTATCTTTTCTTTGAAGACTTCAAAATCGGTGGTCGTTTTAAAATGGTTCTCAGTTTCAAATTTTTTTTTCCTTACTCCGAATTCCTCCGATTTATCCGTGTATTTTCTTTTGAGAACATTTAAGCTATTATCTGCAAGGGATTGAATATTTAATGAATTGAAAGCAACTTATATTAAAGAATGTACAAATGTTGTTCCACAATAAAGTCTAAAGTTCCATCCGATTATATACAATACAATAGCAAATTTATGTACTTCTTATTAGAGTCTATTTGGTAATTTGAACAAGCAAGCGAATTCAGTTTTTTATATGATGGTAGAGCAGACCGTTATAAATGAGGTTCTTCATATGTAAATATGAAATATTGCTATATATCGTAACATAAAATCTTTGCTACTTGAAATGATCATTTCCACCGATTTCTGATTGCTGCAAAGGTCATTACTTACAAATTATCTGGCTGTTCCCAAATAACATGCCGTTCCCAGTTTCGATATTATATTTGTAGATCCAAGTTACATTAACATTAGTTTCAATTAAAAATTCCTATCAATTGCTAATCAACATACTTCTTTACTCAAACCTAAATATTTTTGACCAAATGATGATTGCGCTTTTACCAATTTTCTCCATCAGTTCTTAATTAATTGAGCGTCATCTTCAAACGTTTCTAAGGTGATCTTGAAAACGACATTTATCAAATCATTGGGACCGCTTGTTTACAAGCCTAAGCAGTATTCACAATTCTCAAACATATACAATTACTACTGTACATTATGAAAAAATAATTTAAATATACATAGCTTTCATTGGGAATAATTTTACCTTCTGACGGATGCAACTTACAGAGTTTTGGGTCGAAAAAAACCAAAAAAACCAGAAAAGTAGAGTCTTCGGCCACACCGTTGCTTAAATTATTTCAAGATTAATGGAGACCCTTCAGAAGAAACTGGTAAAGTGAGCACACAAGTTTAAATGGGGCACTTTACGTCACCCACCCGCTCTTGAGTATACACTATAGAAATTTATGACGTTAAGTTGACTTGCTGCCTGAGTGCATTTCAAGACAAGGTTGGAACACACCATCCTGGGAAGTAAAACAAAAAGCCATTCGAGCTGACAAGGCCGAATCAGGAGGGAAAAACTATATAACTACTCTATAACATGTCACTACTTCAGGATAAAAATTCAAAAGGATTTAGCAAAAATCCTTTCCTGTCCACCATTCGTAAAAGTGAAATGTGTACAGAAACTTGTGTGGGGGGGGGGGGAGGGGGAGCTGTACAAAAATTTTCGTGACTCGTAACTTTCGAGTTGAGAAATCCTCACCCAATTTTGTATTTCCTCACCTTTTATAGAAAATATTTTGCAACCTTACCATCCATACCGTTAAGATGTTAGAACACTTAAAAAACGGGAGGCCGAAAAACACATTGATATACTTAGATAGGATTTATAGGAAAAATTTCATAGCGGGTGGAAATAAAAGGTTTCAGAAATTCAGTACACTGATATAAACAATATTCAAAATCAAAACTATTTCTGATTCTGGGTACCTTGTACGCATTTTAAAAACCCTTCAAATAAAGTATAGGGTGTTTTATACGAGTATAACAGTGAGCGGTTAATAGAATAGCTTGTCATTCAAGTATACATTGACTAGCACTTTTTTCACAATGTCCGGTTGAACTAATTGTAACCGCCTGATAAGAAATTATTTTATGATTAAAAACTTTCGTTTTCACCAATATCCGATTAACTAATCTTTGGTTACGGCCACATTGTATGAGATTTTACGTTTGTTCTAGTAACTTACTCATAATTAGCAAACAGCTGAGCAAATTTAATTGAATTTGTTCATTTGAAAGATATAATAAAATTTGATAAAGCAAGGGTTTTCCCTGAGTGGACGGCATGGAGAGATGGAGCAGTTAATATTGAATGTATTGAATTCATCCTCATATCTTATCTCCATGCCTACTTACACGCATTTCTAAAAAAATGTTCTTTCCGTATTACTACAAAAAGTAAGCCTGCTTATGCTTATTCAATGTCCGAAATAGGAGGTATACCTCATTCCATGAATTACATATGGAAGGACAAACTTTCTAAATTTTGCATGAAAACTTTGTTCTCGTTCATTATAAAAAAATATGTATTTAAATGTTTGTTCTGCTGATTCCAAAAATAAAACGTGTCGTTTTCAATCGTGTCGAGACAATCGTTTTTGAAATTTCTGATGACTGAACGTTAAGGTGCATCCATTCACTACAGCTGTATTGAGCGATTCGATTACAACTAACATTATCTTAAAGAGATTCACGCATATTCTTTACTAAAAGTATATTGGTAAAATTAACGGATCCTTTTGAACAAAGCAAAACGTACTGTCAAAGATATACACTGGGCCCTTTATAAGGCCTGTCTGAGACTATAAAAGTAGAACCAGAGTAGGTAAGAGGTCATGCTGTGAATCGTATCCAAAGTCAACGACGCGGTAGGACTACGCAGATCGATAGCTCCAGACTATAAAAGTAGAAGCAGAGTAGGTAAGAGGTCATGTTGTGAATCGTATGCAAAGTCAACGACGCGGTAGGACTACGCAGATCGATAGCTCCAGAAAGCGCCATATTAAGCTACGTCCAGAGGTCGGACGGCTCGTGGCCTGAGTCCAGCCTTAAAACTGTGTAATTGTTATACAATGCACATTTTCCAGGTTATACTGACTACGAAGCGGAGACGCCCATGGTAACTTGGACTGTAATCGAAAACAATCCTTGGAATACTACATATGGAACCATGAGTGATATTGAAAATGGTGGCAGGGTTTCGTGAGCGGTCGAATCCTTCCAACCCTTTATATCTGCGGGACCGCACGGGATTATTCCGGTCTTCTTATTACAAACATCCCCTAACACAGTTTTATCGCTGCTCACTAAGATTTTCAGGGGGTGCCTCACGACGCACACACAGGCTATGCTATTCTCAACAACCGAAAAGCAAGTCGGTTGGGAGCGCACTGACAGTGCGGTCACCACAATTGAAAAATCCATTGCAGGAAAAGAATAGACATTTGGTACCTACTTAGATATAGAGTGGGCATTCAATAATGTCAAGCCGGAAGCCATAAACGAAGCCGTGGAACACTTTGATTTGCTTTGATGGATAGTAAGCTATTCAGGGAAAATAACATAGTCGATAGAATGAAGAAAGGATTGAATGCCTTCCATGCCTGCAAAAAGACCATCAGATGGAGATGGGAACGGCCTCCGTGCAATGGATGCCTAGTGTAGTGGCAGGCGATCCAGTAGATCGACCCGTACAGAACGGACTACATTCTTCCGAGAATGGATTTCGACGGTATTGCTAAGGTTATCCTCCACAGGAGAGAGACTGGTCGACCACAGATCAAATATTTGGTTTATTTTACCACATTGCAGTAGGCTCGACGAAGATGAAATCAGAGACTGTCATGCAGTGAGTTGATAGCCGGTGTTAGAATAGGCCTCTTGACGCCAAACTCGCTCGCTCTGATTGGTTGATATCAAAAAAAGCTTTCGATCCACATTCGCCTCAACGTTAGTGTTAAAGTTTTGGCTGCCTCACGAGCTTCAAACATTAACACATGTGTACAGAATTCGAATTTCGCACAGTTTAGAAATTTTTCTGATCTGTTGCCTTCTCATTTTTGTTCTTATGCATAGCAGCCACGAATACACTGTTTTCGTCGACACTACCATTCTGAGTAATGCGTTCGTTGAAATGAAAGCGTTTACCAACACACACTCTTAACTGTTTGAGTGCACAAACTTTAGGATGCGCATAATTTTTTTGTAGTGTGATAGCGAACAACTTTAAAGCTTTTTTTGAGGCGGCCTCAAGAATTCTAGATAAGCATGGGCCAATGAGTACACACATCGTCAACTCCGCTAGGTTCCTGCTGATTCTAACGTCGATGAAAACGAACTCTTAGCTAAAAGGGGTTCTTTATTAGGCGTCGAAGAAGCCTCTATGAGTACACATATCTTATACCAGTAGAGATAATACGCTTATACACTTTAATACCCTTAGTGAAGAACTTAACCAATCACACCTGGAAGAACAGATCAGATTGTGTTACCGCACGCTCACTGTGGTTGAAACTGAATTGGAACAACTCGAAGACACTTATATCCCTGTTGAGACAACAACTGAGGGTTGTATTGGGGGCGATCACTGGGCACTGCCATATCGGGAACATGGTGTTCAGATGGCAGCCGGTTGCAAGAGCTAATCACTGCAGATGCTGCGGTGATGTACATAAATGAAGAAGAAACTATCAGTCACGTGCTCTGCCATTCCCTTTCTAACTGCCGTGGGGGCTGGGTTTCTGGATGGGTTATCGGAGCTGCCACAGTAGGCGATATCTAGTCTCACCAAGTTGATTAGGAGCACTAGATCAGAATTTATGCGGTTAATACCCGAACCTAACACGATTGGGAGTGGCCGCAGTGGGTGCTGAACTAGTTTGAATTAGTTAGTATTTCCACCAAACCCCAAGGGCACTCACAATGAGTCGAACTCGCCCTTTCAACCTAACATAGCACTTTAGCTCCACTAATCAATACAAGCTATAAAGTTAAGTGAACACAAAAATAAACCAGTAAGAGTGCTATATTCGGTTTGGCCAAATCTTAGGGTGTACACCTAAAAGTTTTGAAAAAATTTAATGAGCGAAATAGTTTTATTTATTTAGATTTTTAATTTATTTAGAGTTGTCATTGCGGAATAATAACATTGCAGAGTGAAATACAAACTCAAAATAGAGGAAATACGTGGTTAGGTGGAAAAATGAGAAGGCTTTCTCTGATGCATAAGCAAACTTATGTAGTTCCCACATCGTTTTTTGCGACACTTGCACCCATCTTGGTATTCTGATTGATTCCGTCAGTGGAAGCCTTTCAATAAGTTCCTTCCATTCCTTTGCGTGTTCTAATACATTCAACGTTCTACATTCTACGTTCAAATTCTGATTTAAATAGGAATTCGTTTCTAGCTGGGTACCAATACAGCCCCAAAGTTTTGGTTGATTCTTGCTTATAAATTCTAAGAATCGTATTTTCTTTATTATTTTCTGCCTTTTCTAATATATTATAATGGTAGAATTTGCTACCCACTTTCGTAAGTGAAATCCATATTTTTTCAGTTATTCTTCAGTTATTCATTGTAGCTATAAATGGTGCACACGATCTACCGTAAGTTACAGTTGCAAGCTCATATTCCTTAATTGGCTTGTTTTCGTTTTGTCTCCAAATGATCGTTTGAAACTGCTGGTCTGATTCTGTTATTTTCATTTGCCAGAACATTTTTTTCTATGTCGGCACATAATGCGAACTTCCATAACCTCCATTTAACAATTATGTCAAATAAATCCTTTCGAAGGCTTGGACCTATCATTAGTACAAAGTTTAAGCTTCAACCATTCGAACTTTTGCTGACCCATCAAATACAACTCGGATCTTTGTAGTTGTACTACACTCTCGAATTAATGCATGATGAGGCAAATAATATCTATTTGGATTTGTAATGTAATTTTGAAATGCTTTCAATTTGAATTTGTAATGCGCGATTCTCATAGTTGGCAATCTTTTTTAAACGGCAATTTTGTAACAAATCTCCCGCCGCAATCTTGCATGGTGGATCTATTGAAATGTTGAATTGCAGTGATCTGTTGACTTCATTGTCAGCTCTACCTCCCAGAACCTTTCCAGCTTTGTTATCATTTGCATTGTAATTTTATTTGCATTTCTTGGCACCTTGAAACCAGATAAAATCCAACCCAACTTGGTGGCTTGTCCTAGAACTTTATCGACCTTTCGACTTCTGAAATCTCTTGATATAAATCTCCACCAATAATGATATCTACTCAATACATATATATATATATATATATAATATATATATAATGTTACTCTATACCCAGGAATATAGCACTCTTACTGGTATTAAGAGTGTGTATTTCTGATTGGTGCTATTAACAACGAAGGCATGCACCACTTTGCCTTGTAAATTATTTCTGATTTATATATCAAGGTCTCTCAAGGCAGAGAAGCACGCACCACACTCACCAAAGTCAGCAACCCGAGCTTTGTATGTATGTACGGTACCGCTCATAAGTATTCGAACGATTCATATATGTGCAATTTAAACCGATTTAAAAAAAAGGAAAGCAATTTATCGAGTTTTGGCACACAATATTGTGCCACACACACACAGTTTGTGTGCCTTGCGATATATTTATTTAAAAATATAACAATAACAACAAATAATGCAAAATATGTGGTCACTTTACATTTTCATCTATATAACCGGCTTTTGCCTTAATAACTGCATTACATAATCTCGGCAATTTTACCAAAGTTCCAGACCTGATCTCGCCCCAAGATTCAAATAATTCTTCCAGAGGTCTTCCTTAATTGTAGGACTTAGAGCTTTAGCCTTTCTGTCCAGCTCGTCCCACAAAAGTTCGATGGGAGATAAATCCGGTGATTGTGGTGGCCACACTATGCGTTTCAAGATATTCTTGCCTTCCAGATATTGTAAAAATGATCTGCACAAACGGGAAGAGTGCTTCGGATCATTATCTTCTTGAAAAGTGAATCCTTGACCTATAATTCTAATTCCTGAAGCCACAGCATGTTATTCTAGTATCTTCTTTGTTTAGTATTTCGATGATTCTGACAAGGTCGCCGGTGGACCCTGCGCCGAAACATCCCCAAATCATCGTGTTTCCTCCTCCATGTTTAACTGTAGGCACGATACAGCCATCCGACATCCGCTCTCCGATACGTCGACGAACAAACACACGCCTGTTGGACCCGAATATTTCAAATTTGGACTCATCAGTCCAAAACACATTTTTCCATTGCTCCAACGTCCAATCTTTGTGTGTCTTCGCCCATTCCAATCGCTTTTTCTTATTTGCAGGCCGAAGTAAAGGCTTCCTTGCTGATATTCTTCCTGACAAACCAGCTTCCTTTAGACGTCTTTTTACTGTGGAAACAGATATTGGATTTGGGCGGTTGCAGTTTACCTGGTTGGTGATATCTGGGGCCGTTAGACGTCTGTTCCGTTTGCTCTGGAGTAGAACGAACTTATCATCTCCTGTAGTCATCTTTCTCTTTCTGCCGGGACGATTTCTGTTGGCAACACTGCCGATCTCTTCCTTTTTTTAAGAATGGCCCAAGCAGAACCCGTCGATATCTTTAAACGGGCAGCAACCTGCTCGTGGAATATCCTTCTGCGCGGAGAGTACAAACCGCAGAACGTGTCTCAATTGATAATTCTTGTCGTTTTGGCATACTTCATTTGAAAATTACCCGCATTTGTTCCCTTTCCATTGTCTTATGAAAGGTACTTTATATCAGAAGATTCACAAAGGAACTACGATTTGCACTATGAGTTTGAAAGTGTAATGATGCACTTTCATGATATGAAAAAATATAAAAACCGTTATAGTCAAGTGTGAGAGATATAAACTCTTAAACTCAGCTCTTCGGACTTTTTATACTTAATGACCTAATATTATAAAATATTACAGTACGACCTCGGTAGTTCGGGCACGAAGTACTTCGGTATTCCGTAATTCGATAGCTCTTCCATTCGGTCAGTTTAAATTTTAATATGCATTCCGGACAGTGTTTTGAAATTGGTTTTCTTTATTAGGAAATAAACCTCGTAATCCATTAATGACAACGTATGATATATCATACGCAAATGGACTGTTTTTTAAGAAATTCCTAAAAATTAGCATTTACGTGAAAACTTCAGCTGTCAATGGCATGAGAGAGACAGAAGACAGTTTTTGCTAAAACAGCTGTTGCAATATCGTACAGCTTCATTTGTTGAAAATTTATAGCGCCAAGTTGTGCAGTGTTTTGTAAAAAAGTGAAATATGCCACGTCGATAAGTACTAAACTCAACTGGAACTGGGTATGGTCATTAATGGGTTAAGCGCGTTTTCGGGTTTAATTTTAGCGTCAACAATATCGTTCTAACTTATAATCTTTCTCTTCTAATAAACGGATTATTCTCAGCAACTAACGATAATTAGCGGTAATTAGCTTTGACAACCATCCATATACGTTATGGAGCAAGTGCAAAATTTGTTGTTATGATGACTATACCCATCCATCGCTTAAATTTCACAGTTTGTGTGCGCAGTCCGAAAAAATTCGCCACACCTGACCCACACTGGTTAAAAAAAATTTTGAATACGTAAGAATTTTTATATACACATAAGTAATAATAGGTTCTGTTCAATTTAAAATGGTTTTTTTTTTAAATACAATACATAAATCTTATTTTTTGTAAGTACAAAATGAAGATTTGTTAAACATAATATCGTCTACTATATGATATTATGTCCCTTTCTTTGTACGCACTCTTGCATTCGTATTTTAGATCAGCAATTACTCGAGAGCGTCGTTTCATGACGGTAACTTCGCTGTGTACATTTTCTTGTATGACCGGAATTGTTCGAGGGCTGTTGCTATAGATCTTAGACTTGGGATGTCTCCATAAAAAAAACTTGCATGGTATAATGTCCGGTGAGCGAGGTGGCCAGGGTATGCTTCAAACTTGCTGATCAATTTCTTCGAGAAAATTGCCCTCAGCTCTATCTGTCTGGGTATATCACATGTTCTGCTTCTTACATAGCCATTGATGTGACAATGTGCTTCATCTGTATACAATATATTTCTAAGAGTTCCGGCTGTTGGGAAACGTTCCAAAATTCAAAGATTCAGGGAAAGAATGGTCATTTTATGTCAGACTTTGCAGGATTGGTATTTTGTATGGACGAAAGGTTTAATTTATTTTTCAAAATACCGTGCACCGATTTCTTTATTCCCGAAGAGATTAACAGTTATCTTACAGATTTAAGCAGATTTCGTACTATTTCTTATCGAACTTGATCCACATGTTCTAGCGTCGCTGCAGACGTTAATGGTCCTTAAGGAGTTTGGTTGATCATTGTGTCGCCTTGTCAAAATCTTTGTACCAAAAAATCTTATCTTATAAATTGCATGCTCGGTGCAGCACTTACTCGCCGAATCTTTAAATTATTTGGTTGGCAAGAAAGTAATTTCGGTTTTCACAATAGATAGCGTTATTTTCATTTTTTTACTCTTCTGTCAATCATATTATTTTGTTTCTTTTGAGATTTTACAGCTGACACTTTCTTGTTGCTACTAAACCAAATCCCGTGTATTTTTATTTACAACTGAGTCGATTTGTCGATTGGAATATGGAGTGCAAAAATCAACATTTTCGGGGATTTTACTTTTCGATTTTCGTAAAGGCAAGGAAGCGGCTGAGGCTCACAGAAAAGTATGTGAAGTTTATGGTACTGATTGCTTAACAGAACACATATGCCAGAATTGGTTTAAAAAATTTCGTTCTAGAGATTTTTCACTCAAAGATGACCAACGTTCCGGTCGACCTCGGAAGCTGATGATGACAAAATTAATTGTCGACGTTCTGAAGCTGATGACGACAAAAATTGAATCGAATCGCCATATAACGGTGCGAGAGATAGCGAAAATGTTAAATATGTCGCACACAACGATAGAAAATCATATAAGATGTCTTGGACTCGTGAAGAAGTTGGATATCTGCGTTCCACATGAATTGAAAGAAATTAATTTAATGTAACGAATTAATGTTTGTGATATGCATTTCAAACGTGATGCAATCGACCCTTTTTTCAATTGGATAATTACTGGCGACGAAAAATGGATCGTCTACAACAACGTTGATAGAAAACGATCATGGTCTAAGCCACAAACCATACCGAAAGGTGAAGTGCATGAAAAGAAGATCATGCTGTCAATTTGGTGGGATAACAAAGCTCATGTGAATTTGAGCTGCTTCCAGGCAACCAAGCGATCAGATGTTTACTGTCAACCACTGATGAAATTAGCGGGAACAGTCAAAAAGAAAAGGCCAGAATTGGCAAATCGCGGAATCGTGTTCCACCACGATAACGCTAGGCGTTAAACATCTTAGGCAACCCGAACAAAATAACGGCGCGTATGTTGAGTCGAAATAAAAAATCTATTGAAGGGGGAAAATTTAGCAGCAAATTTCCACAGCAAATTTAGGCGGGAAGACTAAAAATAAACTCTTTTACTATTAACTATTAAAAACTATAACTATTAATAACTATAAAAAACTGTTAACTAAAAGAACTAATTAGATTTTCTCAAAAACTATTTAACGTAAGCTATTTAACTTTTTTATACCTAACCTAATTAAAGGAGATTGAAGAGCATATATTTGGCTTTCAAATTCTGTATTTAGGAATGATCTCGCTATTACCCCTATTTTTATACCTTACACACGAAGTTAATAGGGTATATTCACTTACTGCTTCCGTTTGTAACGCATTAAAGGAGGCGTGACAGGTATAGAAAAGTATATATATTCTTGATCAGCGTGACCTCCTGAGTCGATTTAGCCATGTCCGTCCGTCTGTCTGTTTGTCTGTCTGTCTGTCTGTGGAAATCACGATTACAAGAGAACGAATAGAGATATCTTCATCAAACTTGGCACGAATATTGTCTATCATTAGAAACTCATCGGTATTGAAAATGGGCAAAATCGGACGCAAAATGGGAAAATTGCCACGCCTACTTTTTATAGTATATATAAATTAATCCATGTTTATAGCTCAATTTCTCAGCTTGTAGAACGAATTTGCGGTCGAAATTTTGTCCACAAGTCCACTGTCTCTGACCAAAACAGATCACCAAAAATGGGCGTGGTCCGCCCACTAATTAAATAAAACTCGATTACAGGAGAACGAATTGAGAGATTTTCATCAAATTTGGCAGAAATATTCTCTGTCATCACAGGATATTTGAGATAGAAAACGGAAAAAAATTAGAACATTGCCGCGCCTAATTTTTAAGTAAACGTGTGTAGGGTATATGAACTTCGGCCAGGCCGAAGTTAACACTCTTTCTGGTTTAATATTTTTTTACGATTTTAAGTCGAGCTTTTAGAAAATTGTTGCTCCCGCCTGAACGGGGGGAAATTGACCTCCCTGCCATACGATTGTTTTCTTGTCACGACACAACCTACACGCCGTAGTCTCTTATTCCATGTTATGCCACACACCCTGTATAATCATTTAATAATCTTGATAATTTAAGAATGTTCGATTTTTAGATAATTAAAGTACATTGTGAAATTTATACTAAAAAAAGCCAAAAGTATATAGCAATAATTAATCTTACCGTCTAGTTTTGCCTTGTTAAAAGCAAATGGGCTCTTAGATAACTTTCTAAGTACATCCATAAAGAAGTCTCCAGTCTCACGATCAATAACATTTCCCTGCTCTAGAAACTTTATTATAGCGGAATTAGTTCGATAGAATATCTCTATCCCTTCAACTGATAAATGTGTGGGATTGTTGTGATTAATTTTTATTGGATATGTTGCATTGCTCTCGTACAAATAATGGGCTGCCTAAAATTTGAAAATATAACTTCGTCATTATACCAATATTAACAACATACCATTAAATAAAAGTTTATATAAACCATAGGTCGTTCTTTACGTTTCTCTGAAATCTTTCCTAACATGTACTGACATAACCACTTTTCTTCATGAATTTCCTGATCAGTAATTGTACTTTTATACCAATTATGTTGCAAGGTTGCTGCTGAAGAGAAGCAATTAAATGCTATGTTTAACATCTTTTCTTTACGCTCTTCAACTTTTCTCGTATGTCTGAAAAAGAAATAGTATATATTCACATTATGAATGTGCTACCTTTTGCTCCTTTTTGCATGCTACATGAAATGCTATTTTGAAATACATGTTATTTGAACATTGGCAACAATGTTTCGTGCAAAATATTTTCTAATTATTTAGTGTCAAACGATGCGTTCCGAAATGAATCGAGCAGGCGTCATTTTTGTTAAAAATTTTACACATTTGGCATCGGCTTTTAATATATATCACCTCAATGAATTAATCCATAAATTGGCGCCAATTAAGAAAGTTTCGATCAAATTTTGGAAGTGATATCTTAGTTAAGGTTGTATCATGGGATACAGGGCTGCTAGTTTGGTGACTTGCCAAATAAACATAATAGAACTGGCTATATAATAAACTGACTTCATTTTTAATGGTTAATACTTCCGACTCCAACTTTTTGTGTTTAATATTCTATTAATGTTATATTTAATGTTCTATTAAGTTCTAAATTCTAATATTATAATAAATACTACGGTGTTCACAGTTTCGTCTAGTGTGTTAACTTCGCCGCCTGTTAACTTTAAAAGATTTTGCCATCTTTTAATATTTTTTGATTTTGCTTTGTACGCAAAAAAGAGATAGCACTAGTTGCTAAAATTGCCATACGCTGCCATTGCTGGATCGTGTTTTTCTTTCGTACTAAACTGACATCTCTTGTCAGCTGTTTTATTCATCGGAAAAAAGGTATGGCATTAAAAGGTATTTTATTTCAATGGAAAAATAGATACCAAAAGAAAAAGTAAGTACTTTTAAGATTTTGAAGAGAAAATAAAACTGATACAACAAATGATCATGATGAATGATGAATGATTATGATCATTTTCGTTTATTTTTTTGGATTTTTAATGAAATTTAGAATGGAATACGAAAAAGAGGTGCTCACAGTTTAAATTTATTATCGTTCTAAAGTTGCCAGATGGTAACTTGAGAAGGGAACTGTGAATACCATATATATAAATATATAAAAAACGAAAGACTTAGTTCCGTTTGGTCGTTCATTGCTGTTCAAATTAATTTTGTGAGCACTAAAATACTTTTGTAAGCTTGTAGATCTACATCATTATAATTTGATATTCCTTTCGATATTTGAGGCCCGAGAAGTCACAATAGAAGACGCAGAGAGAATTCTACAGGAGGAACTGCATAAATTTGGTGATATCCAAGGGACGAGCAGCATAACCGAGCACAAAATTATCATGCGCGACGATCAACCGATTAAACAGCGATACTTCCCGCGGGACCCGGCGATGCAAACAGTAATAAACAAGGAAATAGATGCATTACTAGAAAACAGGTGTATTGAACCATCCCACAGTGCATATAGTGCGCCGATAGTACTAGTCCGCAAGAAAACAGGCAAATGGCGACTATGCATTGATTACCGACAATTAAACACGAAGTCTGTCCCGGACGCCTACCCAATACCACGCACACACCACATACTAGATCGACTAGGAGATGCCCGTTACATAAGTAGCCTCGATTTAAAGAACGGATATTGACAGATTCCAATGGCAGAGAGTAGAAAACAATACACAGCTTTCACGGTTCCGCGAAGAGGGCTATTCCAATGACGCGTGATGCCGTTCGGCCTACATTCAGCACCAGCAACATTCCAACGAGCACTAGACCAAGTCATCGGACCAGACATGGAACCACGCATTCGTTTACTTGGATGACATAATCGTCACGGGAGCGTCACTAGAAGCACACTTGAGAAACTTGAAAGAAGTATTCCGACGATTATGACAAGCGAAGCTCAAATTAAACGTCGAAAAGTGCGAATTCTTCAAGCCAGAAGTGAAGTATCTCGGACACGTCATCAGCGAACATACCGACGCCAGCGACTACGGACTTGGAGCAGTACTCACGCAAGACATCGATGGACAAGAAAGGGTAATTGCATATACCAGCCGACGGCTCAACAAGGCCGAAACCAACTATTCATCAACAGAGAAGGAATGCCTAGCTATCGCGTGGGCCATCAGGAAGATGCGTCCGTACTTAGAGGGATACCGGTTCACAATCATCACCGATCACTTATCGTTGAAGTGGCTCAATTCCATACAGAGTCCGTCAGGACTTATAGCGAGATGAGCCCTAGAGCTCCAACAATATATGTTCGACGTACAATACCGGAAAGGAAAACTCAATGTGATCGCCGATGCGTTATCAAGGCAACCACCAGAACCACCACCAGAAAAGCCAGGAAAGATCACTACTATAGGGCCCACCATGACAGTAAATGCCTGCCCGTGGCTTGAGAAGAGGATAAAGGAAGTCAGAGAGAATGCCCAGAAATACGCCGACTATGAAATGCAGAACGAGCAGCTGTACCGACACATCTCCCGTCAGCTGGACGACGAAGACACCACACCGTGGAAACTATGTGTGCCAACCAATCTAAGAGAACGAGTCCTTCAAGAGAACCACGATAGCCCATGCACCGCACACGGGGGTATTCGTAAAACCATGATCAGGATGGCCAACAAGTATTACTGGCCAGGTATGTTTCGCGATATAAAACGATACGTGCGAAATTGTAACTCATGTCAAAGGTATAAACCAAGTCAACTGAAGCCAGCAGGATACATGTTGTCGCACATAGCCAGAGAACCATGGGAAACGGTATGTACCGACTTCATTGGCCCGCTGCCACGTTCAAAACATGGAAATTGAATGCTACTAGTATTCTTTGACAAGTTTTCTAAATGGACCGAGATGATTCCGCTGCGGAATCCGGACAACGGCAGCCAATTCGCGAGCACCGGATTTCAGAAGTTTCTCCGAGAGATGGGTATCAAACAACAGTTCACGGAAACAACATCACCTATCGAAGACAGTGGACAACTTCGCAGCGAAGCTAGCGCCACGGTACGACGGACCATACCGCGTAATAACGCAGAGCCCACGCCAGCGAACTCAAGGAGTTCCATCACGATGCAGAGTAAAGCGGCAAAAGTTCGATACAAAGTAGTCCAATCTCGAAATAACTTTAGTAAAACCAAAAAACATGACCAGCGACCCTCGCAAACACTCGTGGGGCAAACAGAACCCAACCCAAAGTAAGCCGAGTCAAGACGAACAAATAAAACATAACACACAACACTACACCAAACAGACAGAAACTTTACCACAATGCCGACGTGAACCCGAACATGCCAGACAACAAATCTGGGAAAAGGCCCATTGGTTATGGAAAATTTGAAGAAAAGGGAGGAAACATAACCTAGGGTACAACACTGGCGACGAGTAGGATGAAAAAAAAGGGACCGAAATTTAGGAACCAAAATATCCAACAACACACGTACGTAGTGAACCGGTAAAAGGCAGCGACTTTTATACACCAATTCGGCAAAAATTAAACACACGCTAAAAAGGAACCAAATTATCGAGGACAACAATAAAACAACAAACACCCGCAACAAAACTGGAAGGAGATTTAGAAGCCAACAATACAACAACAAACACACGCAACAAAATTGGAGCGATATTTAGAAGACAAAACACAACAACAAACACACGCAACAAAATTGGAGCAAGATTTATAAGACAACAATACAACAACAAACACCCGCAACAAAATTCGAGCGAGATTTAGAAGACAAAACACAACTATAAACACACGCAACAAAACTGGACCGAGATTTAGGAACCAAAATATCCAACAACACACGTACGTAGTGAACCGGTAAAAGGCAACAACTTTAAGACACCAAATCGACAGCAATGAACCACACGCTAAAAGCAGCCAAATCTTCGAAGTCAACGATAAAACATCAAACACAAGCAACAAAATGGGAGCGAGATTTAGAAGACAACAATACAACAACAAACACACGCAACAAAATTGGAGCGCGATTTAGAAAACAATAACATAACAAACACACGCAATAAAACTGGAGCGAGATTTAGAAGACAACAATACAACAACAAACACACGCAACAAAATTGGAGCGAGATTTAGAAGACAAAACACAACAACAAACACACGCGACAAAATTGGAGCAAGATTTAGAAGACCACAATACAACAACAAACACACGCAACAAAATTGGAGCGAGATTTAGAAGACAAAACACAACAACAAACACACGCGACAAAATTAGAGCGAGATTTAGAAGACAACAATACAACAACAAACACACGCAACAAAATTGGAGCGAGATTTTTAGGACAAAACACAACAACAAACACACGCAACAAAACTGGAGCGAGATTTAGAGGACAACAATACAACAACAAACACACGCATCAAAACTGGACCCAGATTTAGGAACCAAAATATCCAACAACAAACGTACGTAGTGAACCGGTAAAAGGCAACAACTTTTAGACACCAAATCGACAGCAATGAACCACGCGCTAAAAGCAGCCAAATCGAAGTCAACGATAAAATAACAAACACACGCAACAAAATGGGAGCGAGATTTAGAAGACAACAATACAACAACAAACACACGCAACAAAATTGGAGCGCGATTTAGATGACAAAACACAACAACAAACACTCGCAACAAAACTGGAGCGAGATTTAGAGGACAACAATACAACAACAAACACACGCAACAAAATTGGAGCGAGATTTAGAAGACAAAACACAACAACAAACACACGCAACAAAACTGGAGCGAGATTTAGAGGATAACAATACAACAACAAACACACGCAACAAAATTGGAGCGAGATTTAGAAGACAAAACATAACAACAAACACACGCGACAAAATTAGAGCGAGATTTAGAGGACAACAATAAAACAACAAACACACGCAACAAAATTGGAGCGAGATTTAGAGGACAACAATACAACAACAAACACACGCAACAAAATTGGAGCGAGATTTAGAAGACAAAACACAACAACAAACACACGCAACAAAACTGGAGCGAGATTTAGAGGACAACAATACAACAACAAACACACGCAACAAAATTGGAGCGAGATTTAGAAGACAAAACACAACAACAAACACACGCAACAAAACTGGAGCGAGATTTAGAGGACAACAATAAAACAACAAACACACACAACAAACTGGAGCGAGATTTAGAGGACAACAATAAAACAACAAACACACGCAACAAAACTGGAGCGAGAATTAGAGTACAACAATAAAACAAAAAACACACACACAATAAAACTGGAGCGAGATTTAGAGGACAATGATACAACAATAAACACACGCAAACAAAACCGAGATGCAGAAACCAAGATGCACCGGTAAAAGGAAGCGAGTTTTAGAAATCAACCCTACAAACAATACAAACCGCCAAAAAAAAAGGAAACAAATGATAGACGACAGCTAGATTACAAGAAAACGCGCAACAAGTAAGCCATTCGTAGTCAGACCTTCAAGGCATCACACGAAAAACCCAGCGAACGATGCCTTTCCCAACCATAATTATAATTGACTCCGATGACGACACCAGCGATACACCAGGACACGAGAAACCCTACAACTATCAGGAACAGACGAACGGCGGTAATCTCTATTACCCACCCGATAACGACACACGCTACGAACCGGACAACGATATGGACGACAAAATATACACCGGAACTGATGAGGACATGCGCGAGGAACAGGACAACGAAGCGGAACACGAGCTACCAAGGGACAGGCGGGACTTAATCACAATGGAGGATAAGATCCGGCTCTCTGATCGGATACTTACAGTGACCCAACACGTGTTTGTACGTACACAATACATACACGAAGACGATGCAGGGCACAGATAATGCACAACACAAAAAGGGAACTGGACGATACTGAGGCACAGATAGAAGAGTGGAGAGAACGAGCGGGCCAACAAGAGGAAAAGGCGGAAAGAGAACAAAGGAAACTGGCAGACATGTCCCAAAGAGACGCTCCAATACAGAGGGACACACAAGAGAGGGACACAACGACGAACAGGAGCACCGATGAAGTAGCCTGGGAACTTCTCCAAAGACACAAATGCAGAACCGCCAGAAGGTGGGCCGCAGCACCGAACAGCGGCCGAAGAGGATTAGGAGCCGCCAGAATGAAAACGTGCGAATAAAGGAAACGAAGACTAAAGAGACGAATGACAGGAGGACGTACCAGGAGGAAAAGGGGGGAGAAGAAGAAACACCTAAAGGAAGAGAAAACACACAGCTTCTAACAGCCCCCGAAGTAAGAAGGGAATGTGACAACAATTTTCGAAAGTCGAAAATTACCGCACAACAATACTGCGTCACCAGTCACCAAGAAGGCAACCCGGATCGGCGAGAAAACTCACCACAGCACAGCCACAACGGGGTTACGAGCTAAGCGCAGCACAAACAGAGCAGCGAAGAACAACGGGAACATGTTTGCGAACTAAGCGCAACACAAACAGAACAACGAGAACATGTTTACCACCTAAACGCAACACAGCCAGAGCAGCGAAGAACAACGGGAACATGTTGGCGAACTAAGCGCAACACTTGCAAGAAACATAGCAACGACGAATAACAGGAACTTGTTTACGAACAAAGTTTGGAAACCAAGAACAAGTAACTCAGAACATATAAATACACAAGCAGCAGTACAGAAGGGATCAGTCAGCGATCGGTCAGTGATCATCGCATACACGCAGTAGTCAAGTGAGGATCGATCGATCAGTCAGCAATCACTCAAGTTAGAGTGAACATCGCATACGCGCATCAGTCAGTGAGCAAGCACTCAAGTTAGAGTGAACATCGCCTACGCGCGGCAGTCAATTTACGATCAGTCGACCAGGCAGTGAACATAAGCCAGTGAATCGAAGTGAAAGTAAGCAAAGAATCAGTGCCACGACGTACAAAGACATTAAGTAAAGTAACTAATTAAACAATAACCAGTGAACCAAGTAGCGGCTCTTGCACGGCGTAAGCCCACCAGCTAAAATGAATAAACAGTGAACATCAGAGAGGTATCCACGCACATCATACCAGAGAGGTATCACCGAGCCAGACCTTCGCATTTCGCTGCAACAAAGAAAATATATTATAGAATAAATAATTGTGAACAAAGTTGAATAAAGAAATAAACAATAGAAAATAAAAATACAACCGAATCCGAGTCTTGTAATTTGAACCCTGGAGGCCGCTGAGATTATCCCGGCTGAAAGTTCGTTACACAAGCACAAGCCAAACTATACATATGTACTGGGATGATCCAAATGAGTTGGCAGATAGGTTAAGGCTATTAGTATCACAATCTGCAGGGCACACCAATCACAACGAAATAGTTTCAAAACTCGAACAACTTGGGGAGATAATATAATCGCATAATTATCATATAAATAAATATAATTTTCATAAATACACATAATTGAAAAATGAGCGACGACAACATCGGTCGTTATTCCATTCAAAAGCCTTGGATTCAATTTGTACAATGATAAAAACTTGGATCTCCGTTGAAAACGATAAACAAATTTGATTTTAAACAATTTGGATGATGGAAACTTGTTCCAAAATACATCAGAATGTTAATACCCCTGACAAAATCATTTGTCGACGATAGTATGAATCTGATGAACGTGGATTTTCAAAAAGAAAACAATATACCAAAGGAAAATATTTACAATGCTATTAATCAGATTCACATGCAAATTCAAAAAGCGAACATTGCTGAAGAAAAGTATTTACAAAGATATTGAAAAAGTAATAAAAAATCACCAATCACTTGTTAAAGAAGGAAATAATATACTAATGGGAAAAATAGATAAAAAATTGAACAAGTTATAAAAAAACTTCAATCACTCGTTCAAGAAAGCACTCAACACATAAAGATTAAAATTAAGAAAGAAAACAATATACTAAGGGACAAAAAAAGTAAAGTGGTTGAAGTAATCTATAAAAAATTTCAAAACACCAAAGAACACGTTAACAGTAATAACAAGGATTATGCAGAACATTTAAGCAATGGGCTTGAGCGTAGTTGAAGTACTAAAAAAAGGAAATTTCATGGCTCAAATAGAGGAGAAAATTATCAAGGAGAGCCGAAATTCTAAAAATGCATTACAAAAGCAAATGCTTCAGGAAATATAAAAAAATGAAAAAAACATGCTGTAGTAGAGGAGCTTCAGAGGCAAGCTCGTAAGAATTTGAGCGAAGGAGAATCAAGGGAATAGATAACCTCAGGCATTATACATACATATAATAATGCATACCGCTTTCTTCTAACTGTAATAGACACATTCTCGAAATATGTCTGATTGCACCCTTAAAATCTAAAAACGCCTATGATGTTACTAAAGCCATGAAATCCATAGTCGATTTAAGACGAAAACCGAAATTTACAAACTGATGACGGTCAAGGATTCTTCAAATATCACATCAACCATTATTCTTCGTACAGTGTTTTAAAGGCGTCAATTGTTGAGCGTTTTAATAGAACATTACAGCAGATGATGTGGAAGGAATTTAGATATCATGGATCATATCGATGGATTGTATGTGGCCGACTTTTTATGACTGACTATCGGCGCCATTTAATGGGTTGATCGGCGAGATTGATTTTTAGAATTTTGGGCACGTTTCCGCGAGCCTGCCTTTTTGATGAGTTGGAGCTAGTAGAACGGCGAACTCTCTTTAATGCTTCGACTAACTCGCCTTAATGCCGCATGCAGAACAAATGGCCTCCTTATACGGACATTCCCACCGGTGGTATGCTCCATTACAACCATTACAGGGCTTGGCGAAATTTTGAAGATTGTTACCTGTTATATTTCGCTGTTGCTGGTTACTATTGTTGAGCCAATTTTAAAATGAGCGACGATGACGACTTAACTGCTTCAAAATTACGAATTTCGTTCTGATATCTTATTGCTGCTTCCGCAGTACTACTAACAACTTTTCACAATTTCAAGTTATGTTCGGCCAGCAGAGATTTTTGAAGGGCTTCGTCGCTACACACCAGACGGTCACGCAGCATTCTGTCCAAACTGCTGTGTAATCTGCGAACGATGCCATTCGTTGAGTCGATGAAACTTGTAGAATGCCGTGAATTATGATGCTTGACGGGAAAAATGTTTAGTAAAAAGTTTTTTAATAGACTGGGGATCAAGATAGATCACCTTGGTGCTAATGACAACAGAAGATCTTATAGCGGAGCGCCGGCTAGCTTCAGGAATGTAGTATTTTTGCGGCTCGATCTCTGCACGTTATTGACCAGTAGAAAGAGCTCGGAACGTACGATGTTCATTTATCGGCAAGAGCAATATCGAATGGCACATATTACCCACAGATGACATTCTTGAAAGTAACGTAACCGGAGATGATGAGCTGAACTCCAACCGCGGTGGTGGTGGCTTTTTTGTTTACCGATTTTCGTTTCGGTTTTACCGGTTCTTTTTTTCCGCCATATAAATCAATTCCAAAGCAGTTCATTGAAAACAAAATATAAGTTCTAAACTAAAATAGAGATGCAAAAAATGTGTATTTTTGCCGAAGTGCCAAAACATAGCTAAAATGTATATGTATATGTTCAGAAATACCTTATTATAAATACTTATTGTTTTTTTTAAAGAGGTACCAGTTATTAATAAATATTATTGAGCTGAATTAGTTTTATGACGAACTTAAGATATTCAATTTAATATTTCTTGCAATCCCATTTGAGGAGATATTGCTGATGAAGAATATGTGTACTTGCCTAATCCCGTTGGATGTAGGTATAAAAATACGTCTGTACGTTTCTGTACGTTTTCTGCAAGGCAGCAGCATTCAAATTTCATTAAATTTATACCGAACACCTGCTCAATATCAATACAATTTTCCACATTTGTTAATACTTAACATCACACCAATTGGGAAGAACGTGCATTTTGGTGCCGCCACATTTCTGCCTCCTCCCCTTCCTAGAACTTTTCTTCGTGAAAGTTCTAGTTCCACGCACAAATTAATAAAACAAAAATTATTTTTCATGATTCTAATATTGCAAGATTTAGCGAAACGATAACTGATTGTTTTATTTAAAGAATTGAACTTGGGTGAGTTTTATCGTTTCAGGATGTTTCACCATGTTTATTTTTTTATACCCTACACACGAAGTGAATAGGGTATATTCACTTACTGCTTCCGTTTGTAACGCATTAAAGGAGGCGTGACAAGTATAGAAAAGTATATATATTCTTGATCAGCGTGACCTCCTGGGTCGATTTAGCCATGTCCGTTCATCTGTCTGTCTGTCTGTCTGTGGAAATCACGATTACAAGAGAACGAATAGAGATATCTTCATCAAACTTGGTACGAATATTGTCTATCATTAGAAACTCATCGGTATTGAAAATGAGCAAAATCGGACCATTGCCACGCCACTTTATATAGTAAATATAAATTCATTTCTCAGCTTGTAGAACGAATTTGGGGTTGAAATTTTGTCCAGAAGTCCACTGCCTCTGACCAAAAGAGACTACCACAAATGGGCGTGGTCCGGCCACTAATTAAATAAAACTCGATTACAGGAGAACGAATAGAGATATTTTCATCAAATTTGGCATGAATGTTGTCTATCATCAGAAACTTTTCGGTATTGAAAATGGGCAAAATCGGACCATTACCACGCCTAATTTTCAAATAAACGTGTGTAGGGTATATGAACTTCGACCAGGCCGAAGTCAACACTCTTTCTGGTTTTAATTTAAAACGAACTTAGTCGAAGGCTAGCTGCAAGATTTTTGAAACTAAGACTTGTGCCCACAAGTATAGCAAAGTTACTATACTAGTAGCACTGCGTTTAGAGGGTAAACAAATTTGTAATTCTAGTTGCCAAACAAAACTGCGATAAAAAATATATGTACAAGCATATAACTTCTACACTTTTTTGTTTGATCTCTCTTAAAAATATTTTTTGACAAGATGTTCTAAATCAATCTTGTCTTTATTTGAATATATATATCTTACTGATTCATTGATATCAACAGATGTTGCAACTGGCGTGAGTAAAAAGCATGAATTGCGTAACAAAATGATCCATATTCTATCCAAAGTAGTGTCTGAGTTCGATTTAAATTTATGCATTGCTCGAAGCACCGAATTGTGTCCTCAACTTCTTCTAAGAAACAATTTAACCTGTAAGAAATGCAGTTATAAGAAAAAAGCTTTTGATAGTTAAAAATCCAACTTACTCTACTCCAGAAAAATCATTTATTTTGGATTCTATTTTGCTAGCTTTAGACAATGCCAAACCAGCCCAGGAATCCAAGCGTAATGGATGGCTGGCCAAGTCTAATATGTAGTATGTACAAGTTTTAGAAAAATCTCGGCTTTTAAAATAATAATCTGCTAACAAATAATATATGCATGATATTTTGTAGGGTAACTTAATACATTCAAAATCATTTGGAAGTTCCACCGCTTTACCATTTATGAATTTCAAAACCTTGTATGTTGCCTTTGATGTATTAATTTCCTTCGTAATAAATGAGACTATTTTAATTAGTAACTGTTCCATGTCGGCGGAAACAGATTCCAGCTTGTACGAATTAAACTCTGGCAAACGTTCCGGCCTATATAAATCAAATAATTGCATTGCTGTTTTCAATGTTAATTCATTCGGATTAGATTCATGATCTTCGATGTGACGAAACCTTGCTTTTTTTGATGGAAACCCATATAAACAGTATGTAACCTGTTGGGAAATAAAATGTTAATATATTAGTCCATATATAGTCTAAGTATTAGATATGCAGTGTGAGATCATATGTAAATTCATTCTTTATTTCATTCATTTCATCGAATACTTTTAAGTTATTAAAAAAACTAAATATGTCAAAAATCGTTATAAACCTTTATTGTAACGGATACTGAAATAGGATTGTAAAACGTTCATGTAAATAAGTGAAGAATACAAATGCACTTAAGCTTTATTATTGGGCGTGAGGAGTGTTAAGGGTGATTAAGAGCTCATTAAATTAAAAACAATATAATGTAATGTATCTGACACACCTGATATAGGGGTCAAATTTCATAAATTCAACTTATTAGTTCAACTATTGTATATACCTTCTTTTTGAATTCATTACCAAATACAGTCAGTGCGTACGAGAAAAAACTACATTTTAGTTCAAAATTTTCTATAATTTCTATGCCAACGAAGCTTATCTTATCGACGTTTCCAATGATTTAGGATAATAGTAAATTTTAACACACACAATATATTATATGTATTATCACAGAATAAATAGTATACAGAAGTCGCATCTCGGCCTTTGATGCTTTTTCGCTTTATGGTGCGGTCGGAACAATTGAGGGGAGATCAAACAACGAGAGAGCAAACGTGAACAAAGAGAAGCAACGAGAGAGCAAGAATAAAACGTTTATGTGTGCGTACATCTGTTTTGCTAGACTGCGTCGTGAATTAACGTGGTGTTGACAAAATTTTGTTTCAAGCTTTTGATTTCTGTATTTTGGTTTTCTTCCCTTGAAAGTTTCATATTTTACATTGCATCAACAGGAGTTACTGGTTAATTGAAGTGCTCTAGTAAAAAATTACTAGAGAAAAATTAAATATTGCCGGCACTTTGAATCAACAGCGGCTGTATTTCATTTTGAAAGAAAATTTTACTGTCATTATACACAAAATAGGGTATTTCGAAAGTATCTCCCAATTCCTGTTAGAGGACATTTGGTTACAAGTTACAACTTTAACTATGATGCCAAAACTGTTCAAAAATGTTAAATTTTGTAAAATGATCTTTTTTAGTATATTGGCAGAAAGTCCATTTTTGGAAACAAAATAATTAAATGTAAGCGCCCAGTTGGAAAACATTGATTGGTTTGTCCCTTCAACCGCATTTTTCTCAAACCCATCCACTAAATCTAGTTTGGAATTGTATCGCAATTCCCTTCTAATCGCCATTTCATCCATGAGCAGAATCATATGATTCTTTTCGTACTGGTTCTAATCCCAAGCACTTCTTTTTTATTAACGCCAACTTCCTACGGGCGGAAGAGCTGAGGGGAAGATCAAACAACATGTGAAGCTTCGAGAGAGCTTGTTTTGCGAAAGAAATCTCTTTCTGAGGTACACTGAGAAGATGGAAGCACGGGCGGCGCACCAACAAAAAAAAGGAAAAATAACCATAAACATTAATGGGAATGATATTATAGTTAATATTGATCAACAAATCAGACATTGTGTTTCGCCTAAATTATTTTCAAAAAACAAACAGTGATTCTCCCATTCCTTATTAAATATTTTTCACAGTGCATTCATAAAAAAGCGAAGTACGATGTTACTTGCTTGAAGTTTGTACGTCGACTGACTGCTCTTTATAGGAACGATCGCTAATGTCGTTGTGAAAAAACGACGAGTGCTGTCGTGTATATGTGAATAGGCGAGAGGAAAACGATTGCACGATTACTCTCTGTTCAATAGGGTGCCAATATTGGAACCCTAGAACAAAATTTGCTTTGTATGAGATGCAACTTCTGTATACTATTTATTCTGTGGTATTATATTATCTACCTGCATAGCAAGAAGAACGGTAGCTATTGAATGTTTCCAAATGATAAGTCAGTGTAAGAAAAAGCAATAAACCATTAGCGTTTCATAAAAATCGATGCTGCTGCTCCCCTGAAGCAGAGTCAAGGTCAAAGATATAAATGCTTACTTTTCTCCGTATATTATGTTAATAATTTTATTGTACGAAAGAAAGGATATATGTATGTATTTTACGCATAATTTTTAAATTCTCTAACATATTTACAATAAATTTAAATTCAATACAAGTAATTACCAAATGCCTACGAGTCATAACAAAATTCCAAAACACATGTTACTATTCAAATCAATAAGAAAATATTCAAAATTGCATTAATTTTCATTCAAAAACATTCATTCACCTTTTACAATCTTTTTAACACAGAATCGACCAATCGACTGCTCATTCACGACGGCTTCGAAATTCACATCAGCTCGGAGTTGCTCAATACCTCGGAGCTGCTTATTAGCTCAGCGCTCGCAGGTGATCGGAACTCGGAGCTGCTATTGTCTTTTGCTCCGGCTCGCTCGTGCTCTCGTAAGCAAATGCTCTTATGAGCCGAGCTAGAGCGCTGATAATTTTTTCTGTTGTTCCTGCTCGGGAGTGCGATCGAGGCGGAGCGAGCATTTAGGAACACTGACCAAATGTGAACGTCTCTTCAAGATATTTTGTGAATAACAAAATGAAGACCATGTCAGACTTATACTTCACATTGTAATAAGATGGCTCTCGAAAGGGAATTACTTGAAAAGATTTATTTAGTTATAACTCTTAGTGATTTTTAAGCGACAAACCTGAAATGAAGAACCTGTTAACGTTCTATGGTAAAGCATTTGTGAGTTATTTAGCACATATCTTTGAAAAATTTAATATATTAAACCAACAAATTCAAGGAAAAACTGAACTCTTGAAAATGCAAAAGCAAAAATATTTGGTTTCATTACTTTTATTAAATTATATCATACATATATTATATTTACAAAATAAGAGTCGAAAAGTTTCACTGGCACCATGTGAAGTGACTGACTGACTGATCTTTGGTGTAAGATCATGAGCCTTTTGGAACTTGTAAGGCTTTAGCTTGAGCTCATTTAGGAATATGCGTCGGATGCTTCGCTGGGATATTTTGAGTTTTTTGGCCATTTGATTACCACTGCGGCGTGGATTTCGTTCCAGTCGAACCTTCACTTTCACAACCATTTCAGGTGGTGTTGCTGTTTTTTTCGTCCACCACCATAGCATTTGGCAATACTGCCTGTATCATTATAACGATTTATGGTGCGATACATAAACATTTCATTCACTTTGAGATGCCTTAGCTCACGAACAATAGCTGGTTGTGATTTTCCACTCAAATCTAACGCAAACACACTATTACGATTCAATTCCATTTCGAATAACTTTTGTTCTATAAAACTTAGACGCAAACTTTTTATATAAACAGCTGTCATTAGTATGAATTTGACATAGTTGGCAATATAGCGATGCCAGATATACCGGTGTGAAGTTATATAATAAAAAATTTAACATGGGTTTAATTTCTATCTATACAAACCTTTTGAAAATCAGGCGCAGTGGCTTAACTCGGATTTTTGTTGTTAGAACTCTAACAATAGCATCAGTTAATGGATCTCTTTGCTGGTTTCTGACTTATGGTCCTATAAAGTTTGGACATTTCAGACCTATGTATATCTCTTAAACTGTAGGATATAACTACATGTTTTTGGTATCTTTGAAAAGGTATTGGAACTATGTTTCATTCATGTATAATAAAAGTTTATTGAAAACCATTTACTCTTGGAGAAAAATGAAATTTTAGATTTTTAGTAACATGTTTTGCATTCATTAATTTTTTTAACATAAAATATATAATTGACATATGTATATATTTATCACAATAAAGAAACTAGACTCTCATGCCTTTGTATAGAGGTATATATACATATATCATCGGAATCGGTGGAAATTTAGGAGGAAATGCATTTTAAAATTCCAGTTCCAATAACAAAAGATTACAGTTATCTTCCATCTTTTCAACAAAACTGTACACAGCATTTTATGGTCCAACAAATTGTTGTTGTTCCGAAACAGGGTATGGTCCGCCAACTTCAAGGTGTAGGCCTCAGAAAAGCCATAGCCATATGGGAGCGTATTGTATTCCGCTACATAAGTAGCTCTGCGTGGTTCGGTGGTATCGCAATGGACCAAAAGTGGTCGAAGTGTGTCCTCCGGGCAGCCCTACCTTCCTACCCAACAAGGTTAAACAGAAAAGCAGTTTTTATTTAAAATCAAAATCAACAGACTTAAAATGAAAGACCAAGTATTATTGAAAAATAACGGTTTTTATGCTTTTCTTATCATTAAGGTGCATCATTAAATCGTAATTCCTTTCTGAATTATAGAGTAGTTTTCATCACGAATCATCAATGAAGTATTTGAGCAAGATGCAGTTAATGAGCGGACCTTACGTCGTTCTTTTGATAAGTTGAGTTCGGGTGATTTTAGCCTTGAAAATGAATCACGTGGAAGACCGTGGAAGAAGAAGCGACTAAGGTTAATGATAATGATGGGATAATGATAATCTGAAAACTGCAGCAGAAGCAGATACGTCAAACCACGTGTGAATTGGTTATATTGTGAATTGTAAGTTGTTATATTGTAAGTTGTGAAAGATGTTTCAGGCTCTGGTTTTAAAAAAATAATATATAAATTAAATAACAATTGAAATAAATAAATAACCAATTTAAATAATAAAATTTAAATAAATAATAATATATATGTATTGTACATTCTTTGATATTCAGCACATTCCACACATAGTGGACATGAACTGCACATAGTGCGCCAGCTGCTCTGCCGTAGTCCGTTCGTATTTTCTTTTGACATTTCATGTTCTATGTGTCAAAAATTACATTTTGGTTTCTGTAACACTAAGCTTTTCAGCATGTTACTGCATTAGAGCTTTCACTGTGTCAATTGACAACCAGAATACCAATTTGAAAAGCATTGACAAGAACTGTTACAACTTGTCTTGACAATTTCATGTCAAGCTGACAACGAGAATAGCCCTGCTAGTCCTGAGTTTCCATGGCGATTACGAAATCTACTTCCTAAGCTGTAAGACTGGAAAGTAATATAATTACTAATTGCACCTCTGGTATTTCAATGTTTTTTTCAAGTAGCCTTTCAACGATGTCCATAAATAACTTTAGGTGTCTCATTAGGTGTCGCTTTCCAATATTCTCAGATATAGTAACTAAGATTTTGTATTAAATGTAAATTCAATTTAATCATTTAAATAAAAGACAATAATAATAAGGCAATATAATAATAATAAGACAAATAATTTTGTAATAATACAAAAATACACAAGTAAATTTATATTCTATTAAAAATAATCAAAACATTTAATTCAATATACAAATTTGTGGACAAGTTTTCCCTACATACATACATATATTTACCTGCTCTAAATATTCACGGATCGTATTCCTAAATTGATCGTAACAAGGGGCTCGAAGATTAGGTGTGACGATATCCAAAATATAGTGTAGTAATGTACCGTTATTCCGGGTACAACATTGACGTTTTCCCAAAAAATCATGTGCCGTAAAAAGAACTAATAACGAATTGGGTACCACATTTTCAATTTCTTCTGATACGACATTACAGTCGACGACTTTTGTTTTTTCTTCACCCATACAAAGGTTTTCTTCTCTGAAAGATATAACTAAATAAGAAATTCTAAACAATGAATATCACGCACCTTAACATGGCTTGATGAAGCACAACCCATGGTTGTTTAATATTAAAATTACTGCATAATTTATAATCCTTATCATATGAATTATCAAACAGAAAACTTAAAATATTAATAATATTTTGTATCAATCGAGAAACTTTATCATGCAGGCAATCCACTAAAATTGATGTTATAATTAATTAATAAATCTTAATTATAAATTTGAAGTCCCATTTACATATTTCGTTCCCTTCCAGAAGTATCAAAGATTCAATGTATGCTAAAATGTAGTTTACTGATTCTGTCCAAAAAGTTTGTTCATCGGAGTTATCTGTCTCGTTCAGATATTTATTTACGACATAGTGTAAACACATTTCTGCCCAAATTAGACAATTCTGCAATATGTATCCATTTGTAATATAATGTAATAATTTGTATAAAATTTATTATAATAAACTTCATTACCGTAAATTCCTTCATAATCCAAAATGACTGCAGAAGAACTTCAAACTGTGTTTTTAAATCTCTTATCCAATATTTACAATGATTCATTATTTTTGGATGTACAAGGCTGTCACATATCACAACTATTATCTCGGACCATTTATTTTCTTCAAAAAGTTTCGGTACCTTATTCAATGATATTTTTCTATTAAAATGAGAAAGAAGTAATAAACCATTAACATTATTATCTCTTACTTCTTGAGATTACTAATTATATTTGGAAACCGCATTTCTACGGTTCACACTACATCGCTGTTGAAATGTATCTAACCTATTATATTTCTTGTTAAAAGTTGCTTATTAAATGTTGATTGTGTCAAGCAAATCACACATTATATGTATAAGTTTTTCATAAATTCGAGAATTTTGATTTTAGTTGAATTAATTGAATCATAGAAAGTAATTATGCTATGTTCTGTGCTGGGGATAGTAGAAACACTCTTAGTTCTCCCATTCTTAGGACCACAAACTAGTTTATTCTGAGTTGGTCAAACAAATCTAATCTATTAGGTCAAACAAGAATTGTGACAATCGAGGTTTAAGGACTGTTTGATTATCTTTATTTCATCAGCTTTTATCAGATGTATAAACAATGTAGTAATTCTCGGGGGTGATACTTTGCGTTTAAAAACTTGAATTACCGCGGTAATTCAAAATTACTGCTCATTTTCCTATGCTGTGGCATTGTGTCAGGTTCTACGTATACTCGGCGAAGCGGAATTGCATTGCATCAGAGAAGTAAAACCTTACTATTGATTTCACTGCCCGAAAACGATAATGTTTAGGGCTCAAAATTAGGTTATGTATTTCTTATGTACGTGGTCTGTTCAAAACGTTCTTTGGTTAGTTCCGTTGTATTTTCTGAATGGCCTTCAGTTCATTCTTCGATTTTTCTTTATATCATCGGTTGTGAGGGTAGCCGGCAACGTAAATATGATATTTCTGTTTCAAAGTTTTATGATCATCCATTGTTGCACGTCGGCATGGTCGGCACTGCAGCAGCTTCTACCACTCATGGCGGACCGTGTTGAAGAGGGACTACGTAATGTGGCGTGATCGAAACTTCGAGAAGCTTTTTTTATTTATAATCTTTATTTATTTATGTCACGCCATATTGCCGAGTCTCTTTTGGTGGACGTTCGTCATGGGTGTGAGAGACGGCGGCAGATTTAGCAACCGGGAACGGTTGGCACTGGCCACGTTGGCCTGCAGATAGAGACAAAATTCAGTCAGTGGAGAGGCGTTGAGGATTTCGGACGAATGAATGGAATAAAGGCTTTTTCGCGTGGAATGAACTTTGAAAATTTTAACTACCAAAATATTATACAGTTTTATAATATTTAAAAAGTAGAGCTTTCAAACTAAATGAGAAACCGGAGAGTGCTGTGGATACTCAGGACATGCAACAAAGAAATAACAGAAACAGTAGCAACGAAAAACAGCAACGGAAACGGCGGCAACAACAGATACCGCAACAATAGCAATAAAGACCTACCAATCTTGGGAGGAAATAAAAGTGAAAAAACAATTTCATGAAAATGGAAAGTATCCGCCAACCGTTTGTTTCATGATAATACATATTTGTTTGTTTTTTTTTTAATACACAAACCCAAATACACACACATACCTACGAGGGTAGTCCCAGAAGTACCCGACCTGACGTATAGATGGCGGTTGTTGTTTGAAAACAATGACTATGGTAGAGAGTACCAATTTTATAAAGCTTAAGTTTGAAGTTTGAGTCAAATTTAGTAATATAGATATGGAAATAAATTTGGTCCTTACAGTTGTTCAGTATTTGTTTGGCAGCCATCAATAGTGAACGCTTTCATTGAATTTGTAAACTTATGGAAAAAATTGGGTGCCGCCGTTTTTTCTTAAACACTCTGCTTTATTGCTGTGAAACTTCGCCAAACACTCAATTGAAACATGCTCACGACGCTTTTTTTGTTCCATTGTGAGTAATCGCGGCACCCAATTTTTTCCATGTTTTCAAATTCACTGAGAGCGTTCACTATTGATGGCTGCCAAACAAATACTGAACAACTGTATCCCGTGAGTACTACTTTTCGGATCACTCCAGGACTCTCTTCAATATTAGAGTCTCTTTACCACCGGTAGCACCATTTAGAAATCCCAGGAAAATTGACTGGTAGAAGTTCTCCCAACTAGCCGCGGCCAAACTGTTTGGTTTCAAGGCGAGGCCCAGAAAACAGCTCCGTTTCTTGTCCGGGACACTCCGTAGTGGTTTCACCAGCTCCTGTCCAATAAGCCGAACACGCAAGAACAGCAAGCCAGGTTGGTGGACCTCAGAGCTGGCGGTGCTAAGGAGAGCCACCAGAACGCTCTTCAATAGGGCCAAAAGCTCCGTCAGTGACATAGACTAAGTTCTATACAAGACGGGGCTCAGGCTCTATAAAAGCAGGATCAGAACAGTTAAGAGCAGCTCATGGAGGGAATATTGCGAGGTAAACGAGGCTGCAAGACTACGCAAGATACTTGCCCGGGAAAAGGTGACGCCGGGCTACATCCCAAGGTCAGATGGCTCGTGGAAGCAAAGCAGCCGTGAGACCCTAGAAGTGCTCTGTCACAAGCAATTCCCAGGTTGCACTGACCACGAGTTGGAAGCGGAGGTGCAAAGCAGTACTCCAAGTGCGATCTGTGGAACATCAGTGAGTCACAGTGCAGTCGGTGACATCGTGGACGAGGACAGGGTAAAATGGGCGGTTGGCTCATTCAATCCCTTCAAGTCGGCGGGAGGAGACGGTATCATACCGGCCAAGTTACAAAAGTCTCTCACGTCAATCTTACCGCTGCTCATCGAAATTTTTAAAGGGTGTTTTAGGAACAAGTATGTCCCGAGGGAATGGAGGGAAGTAAGGGTCGTGTTCATACCCAAGGCAGGAAAACCATCCCACTTCTCCGCTAACGACTACAGTCTCATCTCTCTATCGTCATTCTTGCTAAAGACACTAGAGAGGTTGGTGGATCTGTACATCAGAAGTAGAATCACACACAGACTGTGTCAGTCCCAACACGCCTACTTGAAAGGTAAATCAGTTGAGAGCGCACTGCACCAGGTGGTGTCCACGATAGAGAAATCATTTGGAAATACGGAATACACTCTGGGTGCCTTCCTGGACATTGAAGGGGCATTTAATAATGTCAAACCGGAGGCTATTAGCGAAGCCCACTTTGACATTCCAGAGGACAGTAGGGGGTGGATTGATGAGGTGCTGAAAGGCAGGATCATTAATCCATCTTTTGGGACGACCATGCTGCGCAAGAGCGTCACGCAAGGGACACCCCAGGGAGGGGTTCTCTCCCCTCGCCTATGGCTCATGATGGTGGACGGAATCCTTAGACTTCCGAACTTGGACTTAGAAACAAAATAATTAAATGTAAGCGCTCAGTTGGAAAACATTGATTGGTTTGTCCTTTCAACCCCATTTTCCTCAAACCCATCCACTAAATCTAGTTTGGAATTGTATCGCAATTCCCTTCTATCCATGAGCAGAATCATATTATTCTTTTCGTACTGATTCAAATCCCAAGCACTTCTTTTTTATTAATTCCAACTTATGGTAAGGGCAGAACAGCTGAGGGGAAGATCAAACAACGTGTGAAATTTCGAGAGAGCTTGTTTTGCGAAAGAAATCTCTTTCTGAGGTACACTGAAAAGATGGAAGCACGGGCAGTGCACCAATAAAAAAAAGGAAAAATAACCATAAACATTAATGGGAATGATATTGTAGTCAATATTGATCAACAAATCAGACATTGTGTTTCGCCCAAATTATTTTCAAAAAACAAAAAGTGATTTTCCCATTCCTTATTAAACATTTTTCACAGTGCATTCATAAAACAGCGTGGGACGATGCTCCCTGCCAATATTGGAACCCTAGAACAAAATTTGCATTGTACTAAATGCAACTTCTGTATACTATTTATTCTGTGGTCTTACGCACTGACGAAAATTTCGGGATGGGTAGACAAGAATGGTCTAGGGACGAACGCAGCCAAGACCGAGCTTGTTCTCTTCACAAGGAAATACAAGATACCGGATTTTAGGAGGCCCCGTCTGAACGGCCAATGCCTGCCTCTGTCCGGTCATGTGAAGTATCTTGGTAACGTGGCAGAGAGATCGCAAAAGGGACTAAAGGCGTTCTACGCCTGCAAGAAGGCCATCGGAGGGAGACGGGGCCTGTCATCGTACATCGTTCACTGGATGTACACTGCAATTGTAAGCCCAATTCTCTCCTACGGGGGCATAGTGTGGTGGGAGGCGCTGCAGCGCAACAGCAATTTTAAAACCCTAGCAGGGGTACAGAGATGTGCTGCCAGGACAATCATTGGAGCAGTGAAGAGTACACCGCAAGCAGGACTGGACACTCTGCTGCATCTCCTGCCTCTGGACTTATTCTTAATGGGCACCGGAGGCAAAAGCCTGCTTAGGCTCAAAGAGCTGTGTCTCGGCAACGACCCAGGCCTGATTAGTCGTGCTTAGCACTTAGCACTTATAAGTTTCGAAGAACTTGGTTGTTTACAGGTTGCAGGGGTACCGGCACTTCTAGTGTAGCCACTAGTTGACCTAATGATCGAAATTGGGTATTTTTTGGGTTTTGTGGAATTTTACTTAATTAGATGTACGAGGGCGGATTGAAAAGGAACCTCCTTGACCGCCAGAATGCGCTGCTACTGCAAAAAAGGTTATGGTGCCGTGAAGTCCGTTCATATTTAGGGAGACATGCAGGGGTACAGAGATGTGCTGCCAGGGCAATCATTGGAGCAGTGAAGAGTACACCGCAAGCAGGACTGGACACTCTGCTGCATCTCCTGCCTCTGGACTTATTCTTAATGGGCACCGGAGGCAAAAGCCTGCTTAGGCTCAAAGAGCTGTGTCTCGGCAACGACCCAGGCCTGATTAGTCGTGCACTTAGCACTTATAAGTTTCGAAGAACTTGGTTGTTTACAGGTTGCAGGGGTACCGGCACTTCTAGTGTAGCCACTAGTTGACCTAATGATCGAAATTGGGTATTTTTTGGGTTTTGTGGAATTTTACTTAATTAGATGTACGAGGGCGGATTGAAAAGGAACCTCCTTGACCGCCAGAATGCGCTGCTACTGCAAAAAAGGTTATGGTGCCGTGAAGTCCGTTCATATTTAGGCAGACATGCCAAATTTCAGTGCGATACTGTATTTAGTTTTGTTTTGACAGCTGATTCTTGTTGATCATCTCCGTGGCGTCGATGATTTCCTCGCGTGAGCTGAATTTTTTATTGATGAGCCATCTTTTGAGGTTTGGGAAGAGATAATAGCCAAATCGGGCGAATACGGTGGATGCGACAGCAATTGGAGCCGTAAGTCATTGATTTGTGCACCGGCGCATTGTCTTGAAAAAACAACATTTTTTTGTGAGGCCGGTTCTTGATGCGATTTTGGCCTTCGCGCACCTTCACTTTCTGGTCCGCCAACACCATTTCATGTATTTTTTTGACATTGTCCTGTGTAACCGCATCGGAGGGCCTGCCGCTGCGGACTTGATCGGTAGTGGATTTGCGGCCAACACGAAACTCTCGAAACCAATATTTGACGGAGTAATCTGACGGAGCAGACTCACCGTAATGCTTATCGAGCTTTTCTTTTGTCTCTTTCGCCGTTTTCCCTTTCAATAATAATTTCCCTTTTTTCCATTTTCCAAGAAACACAAAAGTTGCTTACTTCAAACGACTACAACAAATAAACTAATCGATGAATTTGGATGAAATTTTAACAGCAGACGTTTGACAGATCGCAATTTCTTAAAAAAAATTGCTTTTGTGTTTGTGCCGGTATCTACAGCTAGATAGCTTCAATATCAATCTGCCCTCGTAGATTGCAATTTCCTTCGATTTGCAATCAGCAGCAAAATTTTAGTAATTAAAGTTTTTAATAGTATGCATATATATTAATTAACTTACACTGACCTTCACTCATCCAAAATATATCTACCTAAGAAAAACACATAAATCATAAACCAATTTCCAAAGTGAAATGATTTGTAGTTAAACCTTAAAAATAAATCTTACCGTACATAAACATCGTACCTTTGTATTGCAATACGTGATGCAATAATTATTTGCTTGCTTAAACAAGAATCCTTCAAATTTGGCATGTGAAGCATGAAGCTACTCGGCTGCTGATCAAATAGGCACTCAAGTTTTTGAAGATATCTGATAGACTTTTCCAGATTATTCTCATATGTGGCGTATCTATATTCCATATTCAGCAAACGCATCATATTAATTTTATAGTTTTTATCCGTTACTAATATAGTGCAACTAACATGACAAGTTAGTTCTTTAATTACATTCTTCCATTTCATCCCTATTTCACTATTAGTAAAAATTGATAAAATGAAGAGATGAGACAATAAATAAATAGAAATATGTATAAATAAATAGAAACTTAAGAGTGTATAGAATAGGCAAATAAATACTTACTTAATACGCAAACTTACCATTTCTCATAAAAAATTCTGTTGTATTCTAGTTCCAAAAATAGTAAACATATATGATACGTGGCAATCAAATTATCTTTCGAAACGTGGTTCCACGAAAATAGATCAACGTGTTCTCTACACAAGGTAAAAGAACCACACGGTACATAATTATAGAAAAAATTAAAATGCATATCAATAACATAACATATAAACATAATATTAATTACAGCCATTAATACAAATAATTGCAATTAATAAATTTAATTTTAATAATAATTTTGATAAATAATTTATTCTCTATGCTGGTTTCCCAATAGTAATAGAACTGGGTCATTATCAGAAATTTTGTAAACCAAGACACTGTGAAGAATGTTTATGTAAACAGGTATAATAATAAGAACCAGAAATAACCTGAAAACCGTTTTTATAACCCTTTTGCTCAATTTTGAACAACCTATACAATAAACTAAAAAAGGGAATTTGACGAGCCCAACAATGGAAATTTTTTAGGAGTACGTTATTCGCTATTATTAACTAACGTTGACCTGGAAAATGAGTTTTGAGTTTTGGGTTCCTCGAAACGCCGTTGTGGCGCCTTCTTTCGCCTCGCCAGGGTGAATGCTTTCTGTTTTCGTGGTTGCGGTGTATTCTTTGATTTCGTCAGTGTGCATTTCCTTCGGTTGCTCGGCTGTGGTGTACTCTTTAGTCCCATCAAGGGACGTCTTCTTCGGTTGTGCGGCTGTGATGTTCTTACCGGTTTCGCCAAGGCATGTCTTCTTCGGTTGTGCGGCTGTGATGTTCTTACCGGTTTCGCCAAGGCATGTCTTCTTTGGTTGTGCGGCTGTGATGTTCTTACCGGTTTCGCAATGGCACGTCTTTTTTGGTTGTGCGGCTGTGGTGTCCTTTTCGGTCTCATCAGCGTGTTTCTTCTTCGATGGACCCTGTTCCGTTATTTCTGCTGGGATAGGTGCGATACGCAAGTGCGGGAATCTTGGTCGCCTTCCGCTGTTGCCGGCTAATGCTAGAAATTCGTGACCGGCCTCCTAGATACTCACTCGGACTAGCCCATTCTTGTGGTTCAGAGGCGCCATACAATGGCTGGTTGATCATGTATCTCTCTACCGATAGTAACATGTATGTTTATACCGCAGTTGTATCCATCCGTTTGTGTAGGCACCGGTAGGTCAATTAATGGTGCTTCGTTTCTAATTTTCTTCGTTGTAAACGATGTCCCGTGGTGAATTTGGGAAGTTCAGGCGGTATTCGCTGGTGAGCATCCTTCCCATATTCCTTGCCAGAATGGCATTCCTCGTCGGGTTGGGCCCCAAAGAATATAGCAATACAATCCTGCACCTCTTTTAGTTGTCCATTAGTGTCCATATGCTGTTTGATGACCGCTGCATACCAGTGGTTATCGGCGGTGACTGGTACCACTAGAACTTCTTTCTGAAAGATGTTATTCTCTCCTAGTTGGCGTCTGACCCTTGAGTGATCGTATGGGACCCCACTCACGGACTCGTAAAAGGTGCTCAGGAATGTGACCCGATCTCGCCATTCCAACGGAACAGTAGTCCGCTCCACCCATTTTAAATAACTCGATTATTTTGTCGTTCAGGAACCGGCCCTCCGACAACCTGCCGTAATCATTTTCGTCCAGTCGTATTCCCCCTTTCCCTTCTGGAAATGTCAAGAGTCCCTCTCCTTTCTCCTCGGATGAGTCCGAACATAGCTCTATCTCTGCGGCACGCCGAACGCATTCAATCATGTCGATATCCATTGTTGTTGTTGCCATCTATGTCCTTACTATTGTTGTTGAATATGTTGTTGTTGAGCATACTGTTGTTGAGCGTGTTGTTGTTGTTTTGTTCCTATGTTGTCATTAAATGTATTGTTGTTGGGTGTGTTGCTGCTGTTGTTGGGATTTTAATTATGTTGTCAATTAAATTTCTTTACGCCTTTTCTATTGTAGCTTCCTCCTTGGTGGTCACTTTGCTACTGATGTGTTGCACTCGCGAACTGCTTCCTTTTATAGCTCGCGACTGAAACTTACGGGCTAAGGCGGAGTGCTTCGCTTGGAGCGCGGCTATTTGTATTGACTCGGCTCCTCTCATACACGTGGTTGACGGCGATTTATTGTCCTTTTCCATTTCTGTATCACGGGAGTGGCCGCTCTGTGTTTTCGCTATTTCGAGTTGTCCGTCCTGTGGCTCATCGGAGGCGTTCGAATGGTAGGTCTTGAGGTCGCCAATCTTTGTCTTTCGATTTGTAATTTTTAACGTGAAATTACCGTGGAGATGAAATCTATGACCCGGAAAGGGCCTTCGTACTTTGGAGATAGTTTTGACGCAAAGCTTTCCGTCGCTTTAGACAGGTGGTGTACTCGCACTAGCACCATATCTGCGTGGTGTCCACGCCCTTCGCCGGAGGTTGTAATACCTTGTTTGTTCAGTCGATGCCATGTCCATATTTCGACGGGCTATTTGAATATTCTCTGTAGCTGGTTCGCCTTTTGTGTTTGCTCTAGGGCTTCTTGGCCGGTGCCCACCGTGATGTCATCGTATAGAGTGTTAGGCAGCCTTGGTTCACGTCCTTGTACTAAGGAAGCGGGTGAATAGCAGGTGGAGCTTGATATACTGCTGTTGATGGCCAGGGCTATTTCTGGAACATGCTCATCCCTATCACCTTGGTGTTTTCCCGTGTATTACACGATCATCATCTTGATGGTCCGGTTAAAGCGCTCGGTAGGGTTTTCGTGCGGAGTGTAGGGTACTGTAAACTGTTGGCATACTCCAGTATTCCGTAGATATTCCTTGAACTGGCGACTGGTGAACTGCACGCCATTATCCGTGAGGAGCACTTTGGGTATCCCAAATCTGGCGACACCCTTTCACGAAATGCTCTCTGTAATATCGATGCTGTAGTTCTCCGTAATGGAATTATCTCCACCCACTTCGAAAATCGGTCCAGAAATATAAGCAGCATGTTGTGGCCTCTTCGCGAGCGTGGAAGAGGACTATGAAATCTGCACATACGGTGGCCCACGGTTCTTCCGGTACTCTGGTTAACATCTCACCAGCGGGCTTACTATGGTCTGCCTTGTGACGCTGGCATGAGTCACAGCCCCTCATATACCAACTTACTTCTCGGAACATGCCGGGCCAGTAATATTTTCTAGCCACTCGGGCGATAGTCTCGTGGATGCCTAGATGGCCGGCGCTAGGTTGGTCGTGACTTTCTGCTAGGGCTCTTTGTCGATCTGGGCGGCCCACACACAACTTCCATGGCTCCTCGTCGTCGTCTCCTATGTCGTGCGGAATGTGGTGGTAAAGTGCGCCGTTCTCGATATCGTAGTCCGGATATTTTCTTGAGTTGTTGTTGACATTGTTCTTCTGAGACTCCAGCCAGCTGCAAGTAGTACCGTCAATGCTTAGTCTGATGTTGATTTCTTCGATGTCCCTTGGCTGACGTGATAACGTGTCCGCGACTACGTTGTACTTGCCCTTCCAGTACAACACTCCGTATGAATATTGCTGCAGTTCTAACGCCCAGCGTGCAATTCTCCTAGGGGGATTCTCGATCCCATTCAGCCATTTCAGTGCCAGATGATCTGTAATGATTTTGAAATGATACCCTTCCAGGTACGGCCTCATTTTCCGACCGCCCAAACGATCGCCATACATTCCTTTTCCGTTCCCGAGTAATGTTTCTCGGCCCCTTATAAATGTCGGCTGGAGTAGGCGATTACGCGTTCGTCTCCTTCCTGTTCCTGTGTCAGTACTACTCCAATCCCAATATCGATGGCATCTGTTTGCAGTGTGAATTGCTTGGTGAAATCCAGACATACCAACACTGATGGCTCCGTTAACTTCGCCTTCCCCAATGCCACCGCTTCCCTTTCCACGGCATACTTGTTAATGGATGAGCGATTTTCGTAGTCAGGCACGAACCTTCTGTACCAGGATGACGTGCCTAGAAACCTTCCTAGCTCCCTTATGTTCGTAGGCGGCTTAAGCTCCTTAATTGCGGCGACCTTATCTGGATCCGTCATTATTCCGTCCGAGGTGACCAGATGGCCTAGATACCTAAGCTCCCTTTTGAAAAAGTGGCATTTTCCTTCATTAATTCGTAGATTAGCTTGCCGGAGACTGAGGAAGACGTTGCTTAGGTGCTGCTTGTGCTCGTCCTTGGAACTGCTTACTATCACGATGTCGTCGAGGTAAGCGAAAGCATTCGGTTCCATCTCAGGACCGATGACTTTATCTAGGAGCCTCTGAAAGGTGGCTGATGCAGAATATAGGCCAAATGGCATAACGCGCCACTGAAACCAGGGACAGTAAATGCTGTGTATTTTCGGCTACCCGGTTCAACCGGAACTTGCCAGTACCCGTTCATGAGATCGATTGTGCTTATGAATTTTGCATTGAAACTAAATTCCATTTTTCAATTTGTTTAGCAAAATAATACTACTTTTTGATTCTTTATAGAATTTTCGTTTATCAATTACCTTAAGTTGCAGTACTTTGCAGTACAACAGTTTAATGAAAAAAAGGCAAAATTTAATGCACAATCTACGAAATATGCAACAAAAATCATGTTTACTCAGTTTTTTAACTGTCAAGAAGCGACTTTTTACGAGCAGGTCTTGACTGTTTCATGCGAAACGACGACACCACACTCTTCCTTGAGATCTTGTGCAAGCGTTCTGGTGGAAATTTTGATGGTTTGGTAGATTTTCCTCATCATAATGCGCTCTGAACGTTCAGTTAACTCAGGACTACCGCCTGCATACTTCAGTTCTAGTCTTTCGCCGTCGCTTTCTTCACAATATAAAATATTATATATTGTCTCGTGTTACAGATAACATTTTGGATAATTCTGGCACACATTTACCCAGTTCGACATTGTTCTTCTTTGAGTGCGGTCGCTTTTTTAAATTCCTGCTCAAGATGTCATTAAACTGTGCTAAGTGCAAGTTAAGTATAACTATACATACTGAAAACAGTAAATCATCGGAATACATTCGTTGTGCTTCTATATGCGGGAGAGCATTCCACATGAGTTGCGTCGGTTTGGGTGAGGAAGCGGTCAAACTTTTGGTTAACTCTCCAAACCTGTTGTGGCAGTGCAACTCATGCCTAATTTCGTATGCAGCTGACAACAAAATTAATTTTCTTTCTAAGCAGTTTACTGCTATGCAAACACAGCTAAATGCTGCATCTATTATCTACATAATCTACATAAATTAATGCATAAACATTGTAATACTGATAAATTACAAATTCCTGAAATTATCAAAGTTCCTAACTGTGAAAACAAGGCAAGCACATCAGCCGCGGTCTCTTCCATACCTTTTCGTCAGTGCATTGTAAATAATGAAACCGGTTTTGAGAGAGTTACCGATCACAATCAACATGCACAAGCAATTCCATGTGTATCCAATACAGAGAGCGCGAATGATTGGGTCACGGTGAGAAAGAAAAAAAAACCCACGAAGAATTCTCACGTGAAGCAAAATAAGGCAAATACAAGTAAAGCAGACCTAGTGGGAACTGGTCCATTATGTGGCGATTTACAAGTTATTCCTAGTAACAAGTTTATTCACTTATCAAAATTCAACGTGAATACTCACGTAAGTGTAATAATAAGTTACACCGCTAATAAATTAAATATTAATCCTGCTTTGATTACTTGCGTCAAATTGGTTAAAAAAGATTCTGACGAACTTAAGCTTCGATTTGTTAATTTCAAACTTGGCGTTGCTGATTGTTTTTACGACAAAGTTTTTGATGTCAACTTCTGGCCTATTTCCGTCAAGCTTCGTAACTTTATCTTTAAGCCGAGAACTCGTGAAGCTACGACCACACCAACACCTGAAAATTTTCAGTCACCTGCAGAGACACCGGAGACCTTGTAACACTTCTTGCTCCAGTTGATAGCATCACATGGACAGAACGCACTTACCTTTTGTATTACCACAACGTCGGCGGTCTTCGTTCTAAAACAAACCAATTTTATCAAGGTTCTGTATTGCATGAATACGACATTATATCCTTAGTTGAAACATGGCTAACGTCCTACTTTTTATCGAGTGAGTTATTCGATCCCAGCTACGTAGTTTATCGCAAAGATCGAGTACTAGAGCAAGGTGCAACGAGAGGCGGTGGTGTATTGATTGCTGTGTCATCGATTCTTTGCTAGCAGAGAAATTCAACTTCCATACAATACTAACAATATTGAGCAAATTTGTGTTGCAGTCTCACTAAACACTACAATTCAAACTGATTTCACTGAAATAATTATAATTTTAAGCTATATACATCCTGTTAGTAATTTTAATTTCTATAACGACCATATTCTTAACATTAACTATATTATGAACAATTTGAATTGCAACCAAACACCTTGTATTTTGGGCGATTTCAACATTGGTAGCGTGGAATGGAGCTTGTGCCCCATGGCCAATACATTGATTCCACTAAATGTTCAAACCGCCATTGAATCTTCAGTCTGCGATTCAATGTATAGCATACATATCAAGTCAATAGCATACATAATGATATATGTAAATAGGATCCTAGACCTAATTTTCATTCGAAACGACTTAAAATTCAAACTAACAAAATGCAATGTACCTCTCACTAATGAGTCTGTTCACCACAAGGCGCTACTATTAGAAATGTCTCTCTATGTTTTCGATAAACAGCAGCCTTCAGGGCATGCTCGTTCTTACAACTTTTTCAAAGCAAACTACAATGCTCGACTCGGTTGATTGGAGTCCCATATTGAGGTTATCAAACGTTAGCGACAAGTACGCTGCCTTTAAGGAAATCATACATGAAGCCATTGATATATTCGTTCCCCTAAAGAAAAAATCGGTAGGTTTTAAACTTCCTTGGTATAACCGCAGACTGGCAACCTAAAGAATCTCCGGACTAAAGCCCACAAGCAGTTTACAAAAACTGGATCAAGTATTGATAAAACTATTTTCAAGGTGCGCAGACGTGAATATGAATTCATGTCTAATTTCCTTTATAAGAGATACATATCATCAATTGAATCAGACCTAAAATCCAACCCAAAGTCATTTTGGCTATTTTTCAACAAAAAAAGAAAACATTCTGGCTTGCCTAAACATATGGAGTTTAATACTCGAATAGCTGATAATACATCAGATATCAGTGAATTGTTTGCTGACTTTTTTGGGTCGGTGTACAAGAACCCAGTAACTCAGACTGGACCTTTCTCTAATATGCCAGTTCTAACTGATATCGGCATATCACAAATATCGAACGATGACGTCCTTCAAACTTTACTCAAACTTGATTGCAGTAAAGGTGCAGGTTTTGATTTGCTTCCCCCAATATTTCTAAAAAATTGTGCGTCTTCTTTGCACGTGATACTAAGCAGTATTTTCAACGCATACCTTTCTACTGGAATATTCTTGAATGACTGGAAAACTGATTGCGTTACGCCAATATTTAAAACCGGGCAAAAACACCTAGTAGTAAACTATAGACCTATAGTAAAATTGTCATTAATACCAAAAGTGTTTGAGAAAATCGTACATGGTATGTTATTTGTACAGGTTCAAAATTATGTTTTACCTCAACAACATGGCTTTTTGCCTGGCAGATCGACAGCTAGTAATCTTAGCATCTTCTCAAATTACTGCGCAAACTCCATTGAAGCTGGCTCACAAGTTGATGTACTGTACACTGACTTCTCTAAAGCCTTCGACAGCGTTTCCCACAACTTACTTATTAAGAAAACATCTAACCTAGGATTTAGTTCGCAACTCATAAAATGGCTGCATTCCTATCTAACAGGAAGATTTTTAATCGTCTCACTAGAAAACAGTTACTCCAAAGCTATAGCGGTCACAGCTGGTGTCCCTCAAGGGAGCTACTTAGGCCCACTCTTATTTACTTTATTCATTAACGCTACCTCTCAGAATTTCAGTTTCTGCCATAGTCTCCTATATGCGGACGACTTAAAAATCTTTCTTAAGATAAAATCAATCAGCGATTGTCTGCAACTTCAAGAGGATATTAACTCTCTTATGAATTGGTGTAAATCCAACGTACTATCTTTAAACTTTTCTAAATGTAAAATTCTTACTTTTTCTCGGAAAAAACGTCCAATTGAATTCAGTTATACTAGCGATAGTGGCAAAAGTTTCCTAAGAGTTAGTGAGGTTAGGGACCTTGGCATCTTTTTTGACTCCAAGCTCAAGTTCGACATCCACTATAATTACATTATAGCAAAGGCGAACTCTCAGTTAGGCTTTGTAAAAAGAAATGTCAAGGACTTTAAAGACCCTTTCACCTCTAGGACGGTTTATTTAAGCCTCGTTAGACCCTACCTAGAATACGCCAGCATTGTTTGGGATCCGTCATACGAGAACTCAGTCAACCGTGTCGAGAAGGTTCAGAAGCGCTTTTCGCGATTTGCCCTACGGCGCCTATATACATGGGAAAACATGCCTCCATATCCCATCCGTTGTCGCTTACTAGGAATCTTAAGTTTGGCACATAGACGTCTTTTATCTAATATTCTATTTGTTAAAGATATAATCGATGGCAGAGTAAATTCTCCCGAATTACTTGAACTCGTTCCTTTTAATTGAAACATAGAACCAACTACGGTCTGAACGAGCCCGTTTCTAGATGCTTATCTCATAGCAACTTGGTGGCCAACCAGCTTGGCTTTACCCTAAGTAGAGATCTTTTCAAGAAGCTCCTTGTAGACATGTTGCTTGCAAACAGCTTAGTCGCTTAGTATATAATTCATACACAATTATATACGAGTCTTATCTATAAGTTGTATATATATATATTATAGTTTTAACAAATGTTTATTAATCGTGTATTAGTTTTAAGGATCTCACAATCTGTAAGGGTATCAACCCGGTAGGTGAAGTTTAAATAAATAAATAAATAAATTTGTACATTGCAATAAACCAACTGAACCACTTTAAACCATAACCTCTTGTCTGGCATTTTAAGAAAACGTTATGTTAAAAGAAAGAACCAGCACAAAACACGATTTTTCATTTTTTTGTATTCGCAAAGCAACAATGAATAAGTAATTAACATACCAACAGAAAAAAATTCAAATCAATGCCTAAATAATGGTAAAAGCAGCACATATTAAATCAACAAAAGAGTTGTGAAAAGAGTTTCTTGACAGTTAAAAAACTGAGTAATCATGATTTTTGTTGCATATTTCGTAGATTGTGCATTAAATTTGGCTTTTTTTTTCATTAAACTGTTGTAAGTGCTGCAACTTAAGGTAATTGATAAACGAAAATTCTATAAAGCATCAAAAAGTAGTATTATTTTGCTAAACAAATTGAAAAGTGGAATTTATTTTCAATGTGTAAACTCATACTTGACAGACTGTAGGTTTGGTACTCACGTCTGCTGTTCCTGTAAATACGTCCAGTTTTCTTCTGGCTCGAGTAGTCCGTGTGACGCATCAGTTTCTGCAAGATAATTACGTAGTCCTTGAAGAGCTCTGACGGCGTTTGGAACCTTTGTCGAATTTCATCATCCTGGTACAGCGACGACCCGAAGAACTTCAGAAAATCCTTCTTAAATTCATGCCACCGCAGCCAGGGCTTCTTGTTGTTACGGAACCAGTAGCGCTCTGTGCCTTGCATGATCTCAGGCATAGTTCTAGTCAACAAGTCAAGTGAAAGTCTCAACAAACTCTAGTGGGTCCTAGTCCTCTAGTGGATCTGGTTCATCACACTGTAGATGGCCTGCGCGTGTTCCGGGTGACTTGGCTGGTAAACTGGTTGCGTTGTATATTGCTGATGGTGTCGCAACACCATATGTCAGATGATTGTTTGCTGACGTTGGAGCAGGATGACTTGGTACATAGTATATGTGTTGCTGGTGCTGGCTGCTGACGTCACTGGCGGCGCGATGACCTGTATTGCCGTATGCGTTAGCAGCGGTGCCGCAATTGAAATCGGTGACGGACTGCGCGTGTACTGTCGTTTCAATTCTTTCAAGCGATTTGAAGCGATTTTGAGCTCTTAGTTTTTTTTTTTAGTTGAAAACTTAGTTTTCAGTTCCTCTACACTGCCCTCGATGGTCAAGCCGAGCTCCTCCATGAGTTTCACTAACTCATCATGCTTGAATGCTACTATCCACCTCCTGACCATGATGCACTCGGATAATTAACTTGCCACAGATGTTAAAGTGTAACGAAGTTACCCGGTTCTCCGGATTTGTACGCGGGTTAGCTCGCCGGCTAGTCCACGGTCCGCCACAGAAATTTATAGATTCTGGGATTTTTCTAACAATACATCTTTATTTCTTAAATTCAAATACGTTATACTAATTATTATTAATATGCCGTGAGATTCTATGATACAATGCACCGAAGAGTCAGTCTACGCTGTATATCTCCTGGAAACCTCTAGATCCGATGGGGATAACGTCCGGAGACGCGCCCTGCTGTTGTCTGGGTGACTAACAGGGCTATTCTCGTTGTCATCTTTAAGTTGACAAAGCTGTTTTTTGACAAGTTGTCAATATTGTTATTCTGGCTGTAAAATAAAAGCTCTTTTCTTTACAATTTTGTCAAGTGCCAAATAACTGTTGACAGCTACATTTTTAGAATAAAACAGCAAATGAACAGATAAGAAACAGCAAATTTATTTGTTATTTTTAATTTATTTATTGTTATTTATTTAAATTGTTATTTAATTTATATATTTTATATATTATTGTTTTTTTGTATTTGAATTTATATATTATTTGTTAAAAACCAGCTCCTGAAACAATCTTTTTGAATGAAGATGTTTAATTAAGCAATTTAATTCAAGAAGCAATGTAATAATAAAATTTAAATAATATATAATATATATTATTTATTAATTAAATTGTTATATTATTTATATATTATTTGTTTAAAACCAGCTTCTGAACCATCTTCTGTATATGTATATATATTGTATATTCTTTGATATTCACACATGGTGGACATGAACTGCATATAGTGCGCTAGCTGCTCTGCCGTAGTCCGTTCGTATTTTCTTTTGACATTTCATGTTCTATTTGTCAAAAATGACATTTTGGTTTCTGTAACACTAAGCTTTTCAGCATGTTACTGCAATTAAAGCTTTCACTGTGTCAATTGACAACCAGAATACCAATTTGAAAAGCATTGACAAGAACTGTGACAACTTGTCTTTACAATTTCATGTCAAGTTGACAACGAGAATAGTGCTGTAAGTTTGTGAGGTAGTCTCGTCAGTATGAGTCTTAGTGTTATCGATGTCGTCCTGTCAAGCTCTACCTCGTCTGTGTATGGTCGAGCGGCCGGGGATAACCACGCGCCGACTACTATTCCTGACACCCGGGGATAACCACGCAATGTCAGTATATTTGATATGTATTATCCTTGCGCGGCGTTAATGTGCTTGTCACTGGTTTTCGAGAAAAATAACAAAATATTTGTACTCACTAATGTCGAAGTTTTTTGCTTACACCGCTGTTACGATTGCTGTCTACTGGGCGGCGGTGATTGCGGTTGGTACACTTTGAACGGTTATGGTCGCCGTGTCCGGTGCTTGCATGGCCGAGTTTTACTTGGTCAGCAGTAGTTGTACTGGGGTTGGCTTCTAAGGGATTTTCGTCGCCTTCGGACGAGTGAAATGGTTTTAGCTCTGCGACATGGGCTGTTAGTAGACCCTTTTCTCCAGGGGCCAGTTTCGCCGCGTATCTGCTAATCTGGCGATACATCCCTGGCCAGTAGTACTTCTGGGCCACCCGAACAATCGTTTTTTGTACCCCTAGATGTCCGGCCGTTGGTGCGTGGTGGTTTCCCATGATTACTTCCACACGCAGGTTTTCGGGGACACACAACTTCCAGTGGCCCGGCTCTTCATTGTCAAATGCTTTAGGAGTTTGCCTGTATAGTTTCTCGTTCTCGATTCGGTAGTTAGGACATTCTTGATGTTTTTCTTGTATTTCTGCAAACCTTTTTTTCAACCACGAATTTTTAGGACTTGCTTTGGCTCTGGCGTGGACTTTTTCTATTGGCTGGTCCCCTGCCTCGCCTGTCCACTGCCTTGGAGAGTGGATGTTGCTTAAGCAAGACCTGTTGGTCGATGCCCAGCTTCCATTTTCGCCGACGTAGATTGTAGCGCCTTGCTTGAATCGGTGCTGCTTTTCGCATATTCTCCTTTTCTAAAGTAAACGCCTTGTAGCACTGACAGTCTTTGCAACGACGGACGTATCTGCTAATCTGGCGATACATCCCTGGCCAGTAGTTCTTCTGGGCCACCCGAACAATCGTTTTTTGTACCCCTAAATGTCCGGCCGTTGGTGCGTGGTGGTTTCCCATGATTACTTCCACACGCAGGTTTTCGGGGACACACAACTTCCAGTGACCCGGCTCTTCATTGTCGAATGCTCTAGGAGTTTGCTTGTATAGTTTCCCGTTCTCGATCCGGTAGTTAGGATATTCTTGAGGTTTTCCTTGTACTTCTGCAAACCTTTTTTTCCACCACGAATTTTCAGGACTTGCCTTGGCTCTATTGGCTGAAGAGAAAGTGCGTCAGCCTGTTCTTGCTCGTTGACTTCGTCTTTCATACGGGGACACTTCATACGACAGCATCTGTTGCTTGGGTCAGTGATTTCTGTGGAGAAATCACCGCACTGAATAGTCGTTCCCATATGACCGAAATCGCGAACTGAGAAATGCGGAAAATATCCTCGAGTTGCCGGAATTTGAGTAAGCTTTTTAATTTTATTATTATAGTTTAGATATATTTTAACTAAATTCCCGGTTTGCAGAAATAGGCAAATACTAAATAAAATTGCTCCAAATATGAAAGTGTCGTGCAAGTCTACATCCATTCCACCAATAATAAAATTTGCGACATTTTTTATATTCCTTTTCATTGCAGATCTGCGATTTTGACATAGCCATCACGAATGTCGTCGATGCTACACATCCCGGAGTCAACTATGACGCCCACGTTTGGAAGATATGTGCTGCTAATCAATCCTTGAAATCGGGTTACAACGCTGGCACACGTAATACGTGGTTGTTGGGTGAGTTGAAAACACATAGATGACAAAAAGAAACACATTTTTTACACATTATAAAATTTCAGGTGGCTCTGGGTATAAATTGCTCTGTACAGCAACACAAAGTTGCATTTAACGAGAAGTTGTGAAAAGCTTTTAACATTATTAAACGCTGTTTTGGGGTGTTAAAAGGGTTTCGTTTCGCAGGTTTCGTTGCATATCAGGGGAAATGGTTCTACATTATATTTTAATACTACATTCGTGTATTTTTTATCGAAGTGAGTGGCCCAACCAACATCTTCGAATTGATAACAGTGCAGAGCAAATTGTGGCCTCGGATCCTCCAACGCACGCGGGTGCAGTTATCAGGAATCAACTGGCGCAAAGTATCAAGCCTTAAATGCAGAAAAACTCCTCAATCGGTCCTTTTAAATAAAGGCTTCATTCAAACATGAAAATAAAATATAATAAAATGCATTTACAATGTTTCTTAAACGTAGAATTTCATTTCTTTTCCTATACTATATGTTGTTTTCTATATATTTCTTTTCCTATATTATATATTTCGTAAAGAACAAATTTTTCTTTATTTTTTTTTTTGCAACGGATTGCTCTGTAGTAGTAAGCACACTTTAGTTGGTGGTCAACTGATTTTAAGGCAAACGCACACAGAAGCAGATAAAAGTGAGTTTTCATAATCTGGCTGTAAAACAAGAGATCTTTATGTATATGGGAAACATATGCGTAATTGGAAAGAGATGGGTATTAAAACCGGGCATCATGTAATGGAATCACAGCGCGACTATCAGACCCATACATTCGTACAGGTCTCTATTTTAATTTTTTTTTATTTGGATACACTAATAAAGGTGTTTATTATGAATGAATGCGGTTGCTTAAAGTAAGCAATCACATAGTCTCCACTTTAGATATTGAGCACACGTACCGAATATTTTTCAACTAAGAAGTGGCTCAACAAAGTATTATCAATATGTTGGAATTCCCGTAAGAAACAACTACAAAAAAATCAAAATCGAAGCATTAGATGCACGCTGGGATTATACCCATATGTATGTTATTCTACTCATTACTTTGTTAATGTATTCACATACAGGGTTAGGCGATTGAAGTGTTACCAACTTCACACCCGTATATCTGGCAACGCAATATGACCAACTATGTCAAATTCATACCAATGACAGCTGTTTCTATTTTTTACAAAATCTACCTACTGATCAGTTCATAAACTCTCAAAATGATCGTGTTTACTTAACTGAACGCACTTACGAAAATTTGAGCCTACGAACAGCAATCCGAAGTAATTTTCCATAGCAAATAATGGTATGGGCAGCTGTGACCGCCGATGGACACTGTCCAATCGTGTTCTTCGAGCCTGGTGTCAAAGTCAATGCGACTTATCATCGGGAAAATGTTTTGCAAGCTGCTTTAAAGCCGTGGGCACGCAAACATGTTGGTCGTACACCATGGATATTCCAACGAGATTCCGCACCGTCTCATAAAGCTCGTGTGAACCAAGAATGGTTAAAAGACCATATTCCACACTTAATTTCGTCCATACAATAGCTTTCGAATTCTCCAGATGCAAATTCGATGGACTATTCCATTTGGCCATTTTAGAGAGCAAGGTGAGGAAAACTATGCTAGTATGGATGCGCTAACGAAAGCCATTGCACGGGAATGGGGCAAATTACCGCAAGATCATATTCGTGCACCATGTAACTCATTTTTTAACCGTTTGAAGGCCATAGTCAAGGCAAAACTTGGCACATCGAACTAAAGTGAATGGATTCTAAAATTTTTATTTGTTCCATTTGTTTTTAATTTGAATCAACAAAAAATAATTTCACCCAAAAAAAATATCGTCGTTTGAAAGGTTCAATCGCCTAACCCTGTAGCTGATCTGTTATCCTAAACTAATGAGAAGGGCCGTGTACTTACGTGTAAAAGGCGAAAATTATTAGATACGTTGTTTTAAGTTCCTCTGAAAATAATAGTTTCCAATATGTGGATAAATATTCCAGCCAAGTATACGTAAGTAGTAATAAATCATATCGCGACATCTACAAAAATACATATTTATTTATACATATATGTAGTATATAGTCAATTTGATAACAGCGTACTCTCAAATTAGTTAAAAATTTATGAAATCCATTACTAGTTTCTTCGTAAAAGTAATCATAGTTACCAGAATCGTTACATCTAATGCAACATTCCGCATTTAGTAATTCATCCAAATTCGTTGAATTCGGAAAATCCTTAAATGGCCAGGATTTATCAAAGAATAGCCTGCAATTAGATTTTAAATAGTATAATTAATATTTACATACTCTAATTGCACATATTCATTTCCTTCAATTTTATATATGTATGTATGTATGTATATAGTACATTAAATATGTGTGGACCATAAATGGGAAAAGATTTCTCTACTGTAAACTTAAAATTTAATTGTAACCTTTTCGATATAAGCTATAACATTCTAAACTAAATTTTATAACCTAGCAATTAATTAATAAAATGGAAAAATAACAAGAAGAGGTGCTGTCTTTGGCTTAGCCGAAGCTTAACTACTTTAGTGACCTGTGGAGCATGGTAATAGTAGGCAGGCCCATCTTCGCATGAGTATTTAATATTTATAATAGATGTAAAGATTTTGCACTCACGCACTGTCTGATATGGAATGATCATACTTGGCGGAGTACTTAATACTGATAGTATTTACTACAGAGCCAGTCTGAAAAGTTCACGGCCTGACACATAATGGAGTACAAAATTGTGAAACCATAATTTCTTTGTAAAAGTTCATCCTTTAGATAAACAAATGTAACATTGTATTTCGATCTATCAATTCATTCGATTAGTAGCAGCTGTGGAATATGAGCATATCATTGATTGAAAAATGGATTTTTTTTTGTTTAAGTTCCGGTTTAATAAGCATTCAATGAAAAGAAGGCTGTTTTTCAAAAAGGGCCCGTCGTTCTCCGACTCTAAAAATTGGAAAATTTCTTTATGACCAACGCGAGCTTAACGAAGAGTTCGTTTCTTGGTATTGCATAAGAAATAGAAACTAAGGGCCTGATTCAGAGAGTCACGACGACGACGTTATCGGGTGACCCTCTTTGTGCTTTTCGTCGATTACAAAAACAAACACATTAGAAAGTGTCAAAGTCGACGAAAAGCACAAAGAGGGTAACCCGATAACGTCGTCGTCGTGACTCTCTGAATCAGGCCCTAAATCATTTGTCGTCGTCGTATGAACTTTCAAGGCCAGTATTATTACTACTCCCAGAGTGAGTCAAGGCCACATTCATATTATTAATGCAACCACAGCACTATGCTTGGTAGCCAGAAGCTTTAGTCAAGCTTTGGGAAGCCAAGTCAGCAACCAGAGCGCTTTGCATTGGAATGGATCGTGGAAGCTAGCGTTCAGTAGCAAGCTTCCAAACCATAAAACACTTGGCTTAAGAAAATAAAGACCTAGAACCAAACGCGGAAATTGTTCCCAATATAATTCTGACGATATTGATATTTCGAAATACTAAAATTGCGAAATGATGGAAATTGCAACATGCGCCAACACTGACCCACTTTGGTTCGGTCGACGGGTGCGTCATATATATATAATATATCTGCAAAATTTCATCACGATATCTTCACCGGTTCTCCTGTAATCGTGATTTCAACAGAAAGACAGACAGACGGACGGACATGGCTAAATCGACTCAGGAGGTCACGCTGATCAAGAATATATATACTTCTCTATACCTATCGAAAACAAGTGCAGTTTAATTGAAAGAGAGATATTAGAAAATACAACATTTTTTTCTTAATTAAAATTCAACTTTTTTTTAAAATAAAATTCAACTTTTAAGAAAGTGGAAAAAAAATAACAATAGGTGAACAAAACACAATGAAAGGTATAGTGCTAGAACTGTGGAATTAATAAAAAGTAAAGTACGTTGTAAAATTATTAAGTGTCAAGTGCCTTAAAATAACTATTGATTTAAAATAATTGAATTGTAAATTTATTTGACAACATTTACATTAATTTTCAGCGTTGGCAGTCGGTTCAAGTTCCGAATGCCAACAAATCAGCATATATCCTGGTGAAAGGTACTGGTTCATGTTCTAGTTATCTGTCGTTAATGCCAGAAATCAACAGCAACGACGTAACGTCGCCAACATTAATTAATAACGAATTTTTGTGTTTTTTTTAATTTACAACTGTTAATGTAAACACAAATGTAGGCATAAAGTATCATGTTTGAAGTATCAAAATGCAACGCTGTAAAATTTATTTTTGTGAGTAGAACAGCAATTCTTGAACAAGGCCAAAACGTGTATCTCCGCTTATTAATAAATTCATAATAAAATTAACAGTTTGCAACAAAGGAAGAAATAATTTTTCATTTCCATCAACAACAAGATTGGTTACTATGATTAACGAATTGGCGAAAATCAGAGTGATTTTACTAACTTAAATAAATTTTATTTAACGTGGTAAAATTCAAATGATAAACGCAAATGGTTAAAAACAGGAATCCGACCCAGACTAAAACAAAACGCATACAGTATACGGTTTAGTTGTATGGTTTGCGGGTGTGTCTTAGACGTTTGACTTCAAATTACACATGTTAAATAAATTTTAACATTTACGCCCTTATAAACGATAAACGCTCGTTCCGCCTGACACCCGTTTTGTTTTGTGCTTTTCGTAGTTTTGACGTTACTAACAAACAAAATACCAACAAAATACGAAAAGCTCAAAACAAAACGGGTGTTAAACGGAACGAGCGTTTGTCGTTTATAAGGGCTTTAGTGTATTTGATTTCAAAATCGCACATTTTAATTTGATTAATTGATAAGTAATTTTATCAATTTATCTGATTTCAAAGTAGCACCTTTTTTTCTAAGTGATACGTCACACGGTCGTAAGTGTATGACATTTCACAAAAAAAAAAATAGACGGAATTCGCAAAAAATTAAAACAAAAATATTTTTTTTGGGTTATTTTAAAAACCAATGTTAGAAGTTAAACATTTAAAGTAAAGCGCTTACAGACTTCATATCGTTTGGAGAATCAAAGCCAAGTTAGTGTCGTTTTTCAATAACAAGCAATTACAATTGCTTGCTTATAAAAACAATCAACAATAGCAAGCAATTAACAAAGAAATAACTCGAATAAGCTCGTTGCAGTTTTGTTGGCCGCTGTAAGAAGCAAGTCGTTCGTTCATTTTGAGGTTTTAAATTCCCTCAGCGAACATACTACACAAGCGTACCTACTGGTAAACAGATGTACAGCGAATGTTTACACCACGCTCTGTAAACGAAGCGTGCAGGAAATCGAAGCCGTTTAAGGAAATTTAAGCTTTATAAGCAAAATTTAATTGTTTCGCGTTTTAAAGTACTACGAGTAGTATAAAAAATTAAACGTTTAATGAAACGATTAAACGATAATTAGTGGCGCTAAGTAATCGCTTTAACAAAATTTTAAGTACAAAAAACTGGAACAAAATTATTCATACAAGACATACATATTAAGAGAGTAAAAAGCACTACATTATATGTCGTTCTTTAATTAATGGCCGAGTCGTTGCAGGAAAAAGCTTACATATAATTAGATAGAACTCATAAAGAACTGAAACGCCAGTTGGGGGAGTTTCCATATATCTAAATATTGGGCAATTTTAAAAGGAATTGTAGGTAACAAAGAGAACTTAGAATTGATAAAGTCTGGAGTAGGGGAGCTAGGAGACCTTACAAGTGTAGAAAGAGCAGACGCAATAGTAGAGGAATTGCTTACATTCCTAAACCAGATAATAGAGAATAAGACAGAAGATTCAAAGACATGAAATTATTAGAGAAAAAGGGAATAACCGAGAAAACGTTGAATAGAACATTAGAACAGGGATTTTCACAGAAATCAAGAGAACACTGTAGATCTTTAGAAGAAGCGAACAGAAGGATCCAAGAATTAAAAGGGAAAAACAGACAGCTAAAACAAGAAATAGAATTAGCTAACGATCAGACGCTATACCATAAGGAAGCTACCCCTGCTATAGTCAGTCCGAAGGGGTATAACTCTATTTCATTTCATACATTTAAGCAACCAGGGCCAGATCAAACCAAAATGGGTATAGGAGAGATAGCAAAGATTACGAATAGGTTGGTACCGCTCTTTTTGGGAACGCAGTCGCCAGACTTACGCGGCGAAGTGTACAAATTCATACAAGGATGCGAATTAGATGCAAGAGATGAGGTACAGACAACAGTCAAGACTACATAGACTGCATTAAGCAGAGATTGCATGGGGATGTCTATGATTTAGTGAGGTCACAACGCTTCAATAGCCTCGAGGATTTCTACCTCACAATAAAAAGGGCGTATTTACCTACAATCACCTTAGATTCAGTGATAATAGGTATCCAGTTGTAGCCAACTACTTAATGAAGATATACGACAGTTTGCAAGACGCCTAAACGCCCTACGAACACAGGCAATAGAGATAATTCGAAAGGATTACAATGGAGACGGAGATAGGGCACTGTTGAGTATGGTGGAAGGGGCCGTAGAGAGAGAGAAAATTGTTTAACTCGCAAAAACAAGACATATTGCCAATCCCATTTGATCCCATTTGAATGGGATCGTTCGCAAGATTTCTGACGAAGTGTTCGTCTTTTTTGTTCAATTAGTTATGCAGGTGATGAAATTCACCAAAATGTCTTCTTTTCGCGAAAACCTCGCGAACCCAAATCTTCCTTTTGAAAAATTTTCCTTTTAGATAAGAATTTTCTAAAAAAAACGTCATCAACCGTGTCCATTATATTATGGACACATATGGAGCATATGTTGTTTTTGCTTTACTCATTATTTTACGCACCAGTTCTGATAGAGTGTGCGGACTCTAAATAAGACTTCGGACGAATCGTTTTCGTCAGAATTCGCACGAACGAAAAACGCATGCAGTGTGCGAGCAGCCTTACCTTGCGCAGAGGCTATGAATGGAAAACTCATTTTACTGGTAGATACAGGAGCAGATACGAACCTAATAAAGAAGTGTGCGATAAAAAATAGCACGATAATAGACAAGTCAAATAGGAAAGACTTAAGCGGAGCATTTGGAGGTTGTGTGACCACAGAAGGATCAACTATATGTCATAATAAGGTACAGTCCTCACGTTTAACGCTACACGTTGTGTCACTTAAACAAGGAGTACCGGCGGACGGCATATTAGGAAGAGATAATTTGTGGAACAACTCCATTATAAATACAATGGAAAAAATGTTAACAATCTTCAATGAGAAGAAAGAGGTTATTTTAAAATTACCGATAGTACCGTTAAAACTTCGTACAAAATTTAAGTATGTTGTCATTCATAAAGAAGAAATAGATCCAGGAATCTATATAGCAGACACATTAGTAAATGTGAAAGATAATACAGTTTATGCTCCGATATTAAATACAACAGAGAGATAAACGAGATAAACAGCGAATTTACACCTAAATTCACAAATTTCGATGAGTACACAATACAAAGTACTAGGTCAATTAATAGTATAATAGATGCAAAAAGAAGAGTAAGCGAATTGCTCAAAGAAATTGAGTTAGATAATAATTTAAATTTGGAGGAAAAGAATTCCATAGAAGAAGTAGTAAAATCGTTTCATGACGTCTTCCTATTAGACGGAGACGAACTTTTGTTTACAAGCGTATTAAAACACGAATTCCAACAGGCGCAGACCAACCGCCAATAAACAGAAAACAATACAGATTACCCCAAATACAAAGGGAAGAAATAAATAAACAAGTGCACAAACTTTTAGATGAAGGCATAATCGAACATAGCACATCACCATGGACCTCGCCCTTACTTTTAGTGCCCAAGAAAAGTGGAAAGGACGGGGAGAAAAAAATGGAGGCTCGTATTAGATTACAGGAAACTGAACTAGCTACAATTAAACAAGTTTTTCCCATTCCTCGTATTGACAAAATCTTAGAGCAATTAGGCCACAGCAGATATTTCACAACGCTAGATTTGGCAAGTGGATATCACCAAGTTTTAGTCGATGACAGGGACCAGGAGAAAACAGCATTCAGTACAGGACTAGGGCATTTCGAATTCAATCGAATGCCATTTGGGCTAACAGGTGCCCTAGCCACATTTCAAAGGATAATGAATCATATCCTAACAGGTCTACAAGGGATAGACTGTTTTGTTTATTTATATGACATTGTTATCTACGGTAGATATCTCAAACAACACGAAGAAAGGTTATGTTCAGTACTACAGAAATTACGTGAACAAAATTTAAAACTTAATACAGGAAGTACAGATTCCTAAGAAGAGAGATTATCTATTTAGGACACAAATGTACAGATCAGGGCGCACTCCCTGACCCCAGCAAAAAAATGCGTTAAGAGCATTCCAATTTTTCAATTTATTTCAATACAATTAACGCACACTAAGATCGAAATCTTTTCTAGTGCCTCAGCGTACAAACTTAATTACAAGGCAACAAATGAATAAACTTAAACTAACAAACAATAAATAAAAATAATAAATATACAAATATAACAATAATAAATAATAATAATAAATACTTATAAACTAAGGACATTAAAACCACGACAAATGTGACAAACTTAATAACAATGAAAATTAAAATTGAAAACTCAAGTAGAAGTAGAGGTATAAGCAGAAGTATAATAATATAAGAAATACAGCGGAAATTAGAACATAAGAGAAAGATATAAAAGAGAAAGTAGATTTTTATACTCTGGTTAAGAAGTAGTGAGATAGGCAACGACAGCGTGCTTGAAGCGACCCCGTGAAGAAATTATCTTAATATGCGAGGGAAGTGAATTCCAAAGTCTGATGGTGTGAACGAAGAAGAATCTGCTACTGTTGAGGAAAGTGTTTCTAGGGACTATAAGATTCAAACCTCTAGATGATCGAAAAAAAAACAAGTTTTACATATAAATATGGAGGATTGCGGGTATATATTAGCTTATGTAAAAACATGATGTTAAGGATGCGAAGGTGTGTACATAAGCTACATCCCAAAACACCTTCACTGATGAGCGAAACATGATCGAAGCGACGGATTGCAAATACATACCTAGCACAAGCGTTGAATGCCACAAGAAGCTTATGCTGAGACTGTGAGTCAAGTTGACTATAAACTACAGCAAAATAGTTGATATGTGGCATAATCAGTTGCTTAACAAGGCGGCATCGCGTCTCACATGGCGTATAATACGCAGAGCTACGCAAGCACCTAAGTATCCCATAAATTATACCCACAACGCAGTTGACATGGTCAACACATGTAAATTGTGAATTAAGTATAATGCCGAGATTCTTAGCCCTGCTGACTAAACTCAATTGCGAAGAACCCATAAACAAAGGCGGAACATCACCAAAGTTGCTATACTTTCTTAGGATAGGCAAAACTTTCGTTTTAGAAGGATTAATACATAAATTATTGGCAGCTGCCCATCTGTTGATTGAAGATAGGTCACAATTCAGTCTATAGCACAAATCCTCCAAGAGATTTAGAGGCCTCGATAAATACACTTGAATATCATCGGCATAAGCATGTAGCGATGAATACTCACACACAGAGAACACATCATTAATGAAAATGGAGAACAGTAAAGGACCCAGGACTGACCCCTGAGGGACTCCTCTAGTGACTAGCTGAGGGGAAGACATTTTGTTTCCAATTTTTACACGCTGGATCCTGCCATCAAGATAGCTCACCAATAATTTTCGCCGCCTAAATACTAAAATTCCGCCGCCTAAAAATAGAAAGGAGGTGCAAGCATATTTAGGACTAGTAAACTATTATAGAAAATTCGTACCCGGCACAGCAAAGATAGCTCTGCCTATTAACAAACTACTACGTAAAGAAGCTAAGTTTATCTGGACGCAAGAATGCCAGAAAGCGTTCGAATCACTGAAGTAGGCAATAACACCACCGGTTTTGGCATATCCGGATTTTGAAAAAGAATTCATACTAACTACTGATGCAAGTAACGAAGCGTTAGGCAGTGCTTTCTCAGGGTAAAATAGGCGAAGATAGGCCGATAGTCTTTGTGAGCAGAGCCTTGAATGACGCAGAAAAGCGTTACTCAACTATAGAAAAGGAGTTCTTAGCCATTGTATGGGCAACAAAAAATTTTAGAGCTTATTTGTTGGGAAGACCATTCAAGATAGTGACAGATCATCAACCTTTAAAAGGAATAGCTAACATAAAAGACCAGAAGATAGGCCGATAGTCTTTGTGAGCAGAGCCTTGAATGACGCAGAAAAGCGTTACTCAACTATAGAAAAGGAGTTCTTAGCCATTGTATGGGCATCAAAAAATTTTAGAGCTTATTTGTTGGGAAGACCATTCAAGATAGTGACAGATCATCAACCTTTAAAAGGAATAGCTAACATAAAAGACCAGACTTCAAGTCTGCCAAGGTTTAGACATAAATTATCAGAATACGATATCGAAATCTTATATAAGCCAGGAAAGAAAAACTTAAACGCAGATGCGTTAAGTAGAATTCCTCAGGAAAAATACAAAACAATAGCAGCCGTACAAACACGGTCGAAAGCAAAAACAGCTCAGTAAGATCAACAAGGAACAACCGTCGAAATCGATAAAGATGATGAGGAACCGGGAAACGGAACAAATAACACAGCAACATTTCTATCCGACCCGAAACAAATAGAAACAGTGATTAAAGACTTTCAAAATTCACCACTGGGAGGACAACAGGGTGCAGTGAAAAGATATTTAAGAATAAGGAAACAATTTAGATAGCATGGAATGCAAAGACAAGTAAAAGAATTCGTTAAAAACTGCCCAAAGCGCCAAGCGAACAAAAGTTCAAAATTGACGAAAATGTCCATGGTGCTAACAGATACACCAATGCGGCCATTTGACAAAGTTTACATGGACATAATAGGTATTCTACCAGAAACTGTTTCTGGTAATAAGTACATTTCAACGTTTCAGGATGACTTTTCGAAATTTATGGCATGTACAGCTATTCCAGACGCGGAAGCAAGTACTGTTGCCAGAGCCTTTTATAACGAAGTAATCACGCGATATGGAATTCCGAGAATTTTAGTCACTGACAATGGAACAAATTTAATTTCAAAACTATTCTCAGACACTTGTAAATTATTAGGTATTAAAAAATTGGCAAGCTAATGGCACATTAGAGAGAAGCTACAGAGAGAAGCCACTTTTCCGCACTTTATTCTTATTTGATATAGATAGAGATCCGGTCTATAACGCCGAAGACCCGAATAAAGTTTTGAAATTACAGATACAGAGAGAAATAGATACAAAAAAAATAAGGAAATGGCTAAAAAAGTAGCCAAAAATCAGTATGACAATAAATTAAATTTAGTAGAATTTAAAGTAGGAGATAGTGTACTAATTAAGAATCAAACTAGGAAAAATAAGTTTTCTCCAATATGGATAGGGCCATATAAGGTAGTAGGGATTAAAAGTACAATTACTACAATTTTAAATATTAAGGGAAGGGAAAAACCCTTCCACAATAACTTACTTAAGTTATATAATAGCAACTAAATAGGAAAATAGGACTAACTAGATAACTACATAGGAATCCATCAGAATCACTTAAACTAAGAAAATAGGGTTAGGAGAACATTAAGTTAATGAGAATAATCAGAATAGACTTTATTAGGAGTAGGATACAATAAATGAATATAGATTAGATTGATAGCATATAGATAGATGATTGATAGCATATATTATAGGATAGTATGAAATTAACATTTTTAAGTTTATTACTAATAATTTTAATTTAACGTCTTACGTTTGAATAACGAATGAAATCAAATGAATCAAATTTCATAATGAAAAATTCAACAAAGAAATAAAAAGAAAATCAGAATAGCGTTTCAATAAGCAACAACTTGTTTATTCAAGCGTAAAAATATAAGAAAAGAAAGCTCATAATAAAGTAAATTTATAGTTAATATGAGTCATTTCTTTTGTAAATTTTGAATTGAACTCTTTAGTTGGTATTCATTTTAATTGATAATATACGGTAATGAAAAGTTCCTTTAATACACAGCCAATATAACTTTGCATTTGTAATTATTATATTAATAAATGCACATGTAAAAATATGCCTGAAGATTTAGTTTAGGCATAAAAAACACATATACTATATATGTACATAAAAATTCGCACCTATGCCTATATGTCTTAAGAAAACAATATTTAGGAAATACGAGAAATAGGTAAGGTATACTTCTCAAAAGTACGGAAAAATAATATAATGTAAAAATATATATATACTGTAAATAAGTCAATTAAATTAACTAAATGCAAAATAAGCGATCAAAGCAAGAACTGTAATAATGCAGCAACAAAGTAGCACAACTGAACATGAGCAGAATGCAGTGTCAGTTCTAAAACAACTAATGAGAAAAAAAAAGAGAAAATAAAACACCAAAGGTGAATAACTTTAAAATAACCAAGAGAAAAGTAAAAATAAAATACACAAAGAATAAAAGGATTGTTATACGCATACATATACATATATAATATTTAAAGTAAATTGACAAATAATAATGTACACATATAGTATACATATATAAAAGTAATTTAAAAGTAATTAAATTGTAATTTATAATAGAATATGTACATTTAACCCCAAATTAATCAAAATAAAAGAAACTTTTAATAGAAAACTTAAATAGAACCAGAAAGAGTGTTAACTTCGGTCTGGCCGAAGTTCATATACCCTACACACGTTTATTTGAAAATTAGGCCATTTTCAATACCAATAAGTTTCTGATGATAGACAACATTCGTGCCAAATTTGATGAAAATATCTATATTCGTTCTCCTGTAATCGAGTTTTATTTAATTAGTGGGCGGACCACGCCCATTTGTGGTAGTCTGTTTGGGTCAGAGGCAGTGGACTTCTGGACAAAATTTCAACCCCAAATTCGTTCTACAAGCTGAGAAATTGAGCTATAAGCATGGATGAATTTATATTTACTATAAAAAGTAGGCGTGGCAATGGTCCGGTTTGCCCATTTTCAATACCGATAAGTTTCTGATGATAGACAACATTCGTGCCAAATATGATGAAAATGTCTCTATTCGTTCTCCTGTAATCGAGTTTTATTTAATTAGTGGGCGGACCACGCCCATTTTTGGTAGTCTGTTTTGGTCAGAGACAGTGGACTTCTGGACAAAATTTCAACCCCAAATTAGTTCTACAAGCTGCGAAATTGAGCTATAAGCATGCATGAATTTATATTTACTATAAAAAGTAGGCGTGGCAATGTTCCGATTTTGCTCATTTTCAATACCAATAAGTTTCTGATGATAGAAAATATTCGTGCCAAATATGATGAAAATATCTCTATTCGTTCTCCTGTAGTCGAGTTTTATTTAATTAGTGGGCGGACCACGCCCATTTTTGGTAGTCTGTTTTGGTCAGAGACAGTGGACTTCTGGACAAAATTTCAACCCCAAATTAGTTCTACAAGCTGCGAAATTGAGCTATAAGCATGCATGAATTTATATTTACTATAAAAAGTAGGCGTGGCAATGGTCCGGTTTGCCCATTTTCAATACCGATAAGTTTCTGATGATAGACAACATTCGTGCCAAATATGATGAAAATATCTCTATTCGTTCTCCTGTAGTCGAGTTTTATTTAATTAGTGGGCGGACCACGCCCATTTTTGGTAGTCTGTTTTGGTCAGAGGCAGTGGACTTCTGGACAAAATTTCAACCCCAAATTCGTTCTACAAACTGAGAAATTGAGCTATAAGCATGGATGAATTTATATTTAGTATAAAAAGGAGGCAATGGTCCGATTTTGCCCATTTTCAATACCGATGTTTCTAATGATAGACAATATTCGTACCAAGTTTGATGAAGATATCTCTATTCGTTCTCTTGTAATCGTGATTTCCACAGACAGACAGACAGACAGACGTACAGACAGACGGACGGACATGGCTAAATCGACTCAGGAGGTCACGCTGATCAAGAATATATATACTTTTCTATACCTGTCACGCCTCCTTTAATGCGTTACAAACGGAAGTAGTAAGTGAATATACCCTATTCACTTCGTGTGTAGGGTATAAAAACCATATAAATATAATAAAAATAGAAAAAAAAGAGAAAATATATATGTACATATATATAACATCTTACATATAAAAGGAAAAAGTAACATATTAAAATACTTGTATCAATTTTCATTTAAATGCTTTCGAAGATAATATTTATAATCAATAGCTAGAATAATCTAGAGTATTATTGTATGAATTAAAATTATTCAACTAATTATTTTGATCATGTGTAGTCGTACTGAGTAGACTCTTTCTGCGAGTGCTAAACTTTAGTTTTCTGTGTTGTCAAAATTAAGTGCCGTTAAGCTGTCTTTAAGGCAAAATACTGTCTATTCTGTTTGAATTAACTAATTTATTGAAAATAGTCGGCCTCTAGACGTAATAACTTGAGTAATAATTGTGTAATTAAATTATATGACAAAAATGTACGGCAATAAACAACAAAAGCAATCTGCTGCTAGTGCAGAAAATACAAATTTCCAAAAGCGGGAACAACAAGTATATCACCTTGATGAGTCCGGCCAGTCCGTTAAGTTCGTCGATTTGCTCAGCTCGGTCTGACTCGGCTGCCACGCTTGTAGGAAATTTAGCTGAGCTGAGAGACAGTATTGTCAATCAGATCCGCGAAGAAATTGCAAACTATGAAGACCGAATTCTGCAAAGGTTCGGAGAATTAGCTGCGGAAGTGGGGAACTTGAAAGCTGATGTGCAAGGCGTCGTTTTACGTGTCAACCATCTGGAGAGTGAACTTGCTAGCTTTGTTGCGCAGAAGATTGATGTGAAGAAATTGGAGAACAGGCTCTCCTATCTTGAGGATGATTCAGTATCCACTGACATTTTGATGACTGGTATTCCCTCTAATAAGAGCGAGAATTTGAAAGCTTTTTTCGATTGTGTATGCAACACAATTGGCATTGAAAAGGATTTTCTTCGTATTCGCGATGTCTTTCGCATTACGAATAATAAAAATAAATAATAAAAATGATAACAAATCTAGTGATGGACCAATTGTTGTGAATCAAATTATCACCGCTCGAATTTCATGCGTACGCTCTCATCTTTTTGTCGTAGAAACCAACGTACACTTACTCTAGATGATTTAGGTATTGATATTAATGTTGGCAATAGTAAAATATTTATACATGAAAACTAAGGCAAATCTAGACTTGCTGTTTTAAAACAAGCTATGTTATTGAAGCGTAACAAGAAGTTGCAGTCAGCGTATTCTCGTGGCGGTAGATTTTATGTCAAGATTGAGGCCTCGTGCAGACAGAAAGCGGAGCTGAGCTGATCAGCGCTGATCAAACAAACATATTGAACGTAATAGATACGCGCACACTGATAAGCGGAGCGGAGCTTATCAGCGCTTAGCTGAGCCGAGCTGATTTGTTTGTTTAGATCAGCGCTGCTAAGCTGCTGAAAATAAAAACAATATTTGATTTTTTGATTTTTCTTGGTTGCATATAACTTGTTGTTATAACTCAAATTCGCAACGCGGCAGCATGTAATCCCCTCGCAGGACTTAAAACTGTCATGGGTAGATATGCTGCTAGGCTGCCATCATGATTCTCGATTTCGCTGGTGAGCGGCAACTGAGTTGTAACCACTGATGATTGGCTACCTTTCTATTTACTGTCAGTGAGTAAAGTGATATATAAGAAATTTAAACATGTAAACTTATATTACTCTCTTCTTATCCTCTCTATATGGTCTCCATATTTTTGCCTATGCTGTTACTGATGAATATTAACACCTTATAGCCCTGCATTTCTAATGGGAATCACCGCCTACTCATTGACATATTCTGCAAGCAACACGATGGCTTTAATATTGTTAATTTTAATGCAAGAAGCTTGAATCATGGTAAGATGGATTATGTGAGGAACGTGTTCTTGAACTCTGCTGTTGACGCCATATGCGTAACTGAGACATGGTTGCATGCAGATTTATCAGATACCAGTGTAGTAATACCAAACTATAAGTTACATCTTAAGGATAGGTTAAATAGAAAGGGCGGGGAAGTTGCTATATATGTTAATTCATGCTACAATTCTGAGGTAGTTAATTCATCCGGTGATAATGCTGAAGTTGAATTCCATTCGGTTAAGTTGTCTGATTCTATGACTAAAATACTTTTGACTTGTGCCTAGAATCCTTTTTTTGACTATCTTTCAACTACCGCTTTTGTGTACGATTTTAAAAAACTTAATAAACGCTGTATATGCGTCTGGATTTGCTTTTGTTAACGACTCTACTCCTACCAGATTCAGTAATAATGCTTGTCCTAGCCTGTTGGACTATTTTATTATCCCTGATCTTGATAAGTGGCTACTGTTCATCCAAATTGAGTTTGTGTCTGATCATGACCTATTATTTTCTTCTTTTGACTTTAAACTAAATGTATGTTCTATATCTGACACTTTCACTTTTCGTGATTTTAAATTACTTGACGTTGATTCCTTGTACTATGCAGTCTTAAATATAGATTGGTTAATCATGTGGAGGGCGCTACATGTAGATGACAAATTAGAATATTTCAATAATACTGTTAATCATTTATTTGATAGTTATGTTCCACTCCGTACTGTAAATATAATTAATAAGTCCTGCCCATGGTATACTCCTAGAGTTAGAAGACATGTACAAGTCAGAAACCGATTACGTAGTAAATGGAAAAGTAACCCAACTAGCTATAATTGGGAAAATTTTAGAATATCAAGAAACTTTACTTCGCTAGCTATCAGAAAAGCGAAGGAAAAGTATTTTAAATCTAAACTTAATCCAACACTACCATCCAAGCAGATCTGGAAGCGACTAAAAAGCATAGGAGTTGGGTCCAAAAATCGTGCACCGTGTAACTTATCTCCTGATGAGCTGAATGATTATTTCCTTTCAAACTCTTCCTGTGTGAATAGGGGCTTGGATCTTGTTAGCCAGCCTGGAGAAATTGGGTTCAGTTTTCCAGGTGTACATGAGGCAGATATTGCAAGCAAAATTAATCAAAGAAAATTCAATGCAACTGGTGCAGATGGAATTTCTTTAAAATTTATAAAAATATTATTACCATATGTTTTATCCCCACTAACTGCTATTATAAATTTAATTTTTACATCTTCTTGTTTTCCTTCTCTATGGAAATCTGGTATTGTTATACCAATTGCTAAGAAAGCGACTCCAAAGTTTGTAGCTGATTATCGCCCAATTGGGGGGTAAGGTCAGGGTATGCGGAGCCTCTCCCTGGCAACTGCCATCCTCGCCTTCTCGTGGTGCCCCCTGTTTTCACCAAAGAGGCTCTGGCGACCGAGGGAGGGCGGTATAACCCAACATCTTTCACACTCTTTCTCCCCTTTCCACTATCTTCTACTTCCGCTATACCCTACCACTGCTACTCTATCTCTACTCTATTCTATCGTCTTTCTGGGTTGGATCAAGGTGTCATGCGACCCGTGCCGACGATCGACCAGACTGAGGACCCAGACTTTAAAAATAGCTCAGTCGCTAACGGAGCGTACCGAATACCAGGCGACCTTCGGTACTAACCAGCCTTACCCGCACACAAGGACCTCTGTGCGGGCGGACCTTTCCTTGTCCTACACTCGTGGGAAAAAGATAGATACCAACAACAACGGTGAGCGTAGGTGATGACCATCCCATCACCCACCTCACCAACCGGAGGGAGTTAGATGACGTCACTAACAGTGACAATCATCGAACTCCCCCAGCTGCACCAGGAGTCTCTGATGAAGATGACTGCAGCACCCGGCTAGTAGATCTAGTCATCGACGAGGCGGATGAGAGCGAGTCAGTGACTCTCTCTCAATCCAGCCAAGTCACGATGATCGATCTGGAGGCTGAGGCTGCACTGTTGGAGGAGGCTCCTATTAGCAGCACAACTAAGATGGCGGCCAAGGTCCGGTCAAGGGAAGAGAAAGCCAAAAGGGCATACAAGCGCGCGAAGCAATCCCTTCGCAAGCTGTCCAAGGTAGACTCGTCCACCTTGACCGACCGCCAATGGCACCTGCTGAAAGCCAACGAAAAGAAGGTGGCCAGGTTCGAAAGAGCCAACGCCACCTCCTTTGAAGAGGGGGCGGAGCAGAAAGCAATTTCCATTCCCACCCCCCGACGCGGAAACTGCCATGCTTAGATGAGCAGCCCTCGACTTCAAAGAAGGCCCAGGCGGCCAGTCAAGGCATGGCATCCAAAAAGGCAGAACCCTCCAAGGTCAAACCACACCCGCTACTCGCTTTAAGTAAAGCGTCCAAGCGGAATAGGTCCACCGAACCAGGCTCAAACGAACCCAAGAAGGTCAGACGGTCAGCAAACTTCAAGGCCGAGGAGGAGCTGCAGGTGGCCATCGTCGACAGATCGAACCCAGACGGTAAGATCCAACCGGCGAACTGGCTACTTGTGGAGGCGAAGCTGCTGGCCGAGATGATGAAGGGGGACAGGAGCGACGAGGAAGTGGAATTTGAGGGGGCGGGGTGGCAGAGGGGGGTGAAGGTCGTCAGCTGCCGCAACAAGAGGTCCCTGGACTTCTTGACCGCCGCAATTGCAGGCCTGGGCGAAGTCTGGCCAAAAGCCAAACTGGAAACCGTGCCACGCTCTGCCCTACCACTGCGACCAGTAGTGGTCGTGTGGATCCCCCCTCCAGTTCCGGAATCGGGGGGGGCTATGCTAGGCCTCATCAGTAGGCAGAACCGTTCTCTAGGGGCACATGACTGGGAGATAGTCTCGTCCAACGTCCCTAAGAACGGTGGTAGAAATTTCTGGCTGGCCGTCAGCCGAGAGTCCTTGGAGACGCTGAGGAAGCAGGGAGGCTCCATCAGATTCGGCTTCGGATCGTTGAAAGTCCGGGAGTCGACTGATGGAGGGGCGGGAGGGGGAGGTAGACCAAAGCCAAATGAAGGTGATGCAAATTAATTTGCATCACTGCAAGGCGGCATCGGCCGACCTCCTCCTAGTTATGGAGAAGGAGGGTATCGACGTGGCCCTAGTACAAGAACCCTGGGTGAAGGGTAACAGGGTTGCAGGACTAGTGTCAGGCCGATACCAACTATTTGCAACGGACACCACAACGAAGGTAAGAACATGTATATTGGTAAGGAAAAATATTAACGCCTTTCTTATCTAACGATAACGATTTCTCTATCTAACGATAGTATGCGAGACCAAGCAAGATGGTTCGTTCCTGCTCTCGTCCGCATACTTTCCATACGAGGAGCCGGAGCCCCCATCGCATCAAGTCCGAGAGCTAACAAAACTTGCCAACAAAAGCAAGTTGAAGTTGGTAATAGGATGCGATGCGAACGGTCATCACACTCAGTGGGGAAGCCAAGGTATCAACAAAAGGGGTGAGTCAATCTTTGAGTTTATATTAAACTATGACCTTGTCATATGCAATAGGGGGGCTACACCCACATTTCGCAACAAGGACAGATCAGAGGTGTTAGACATAACCCTGAAGAACGATAGGGACATCACCATTGAGGGTTGGACAGTATCCACTGAATGCTCATTCTCCGATCATTCCAGGATACTCTTCAACATCAAGACTACGAAACCACCAAAAGAACCCCCATTTCGAAACCCCAAGAAAACTGACTGGCCAAAGTTCGCAAGTCTTATCCCTGGGTCACTGTCCAAGGTCAACCCAGGCGAAGAAAACAAGAACACTGATTCCTTAGTCAGACTTCTCTCGGAAGGACTCCGCAGCGCCTTTAATGTCTCATGTCCAATCAGCCGACCACGAAAAAAGCTAAACCGGCCTGGTGGACCTCAGAGCTATCGGCGCTGCGGAAAACATAGAGATTGCTCTTCAACAGAGCAACCATAAGCGGCAAGGACTCAGACTGGGCTTTATACAAAGCCGGTCTCAGAGCCTATAAAAGCAGAACCAGAGCGATTAAGAGGGATTCCTGGAGGGCACACTGCGAGTCAATATGCGCAGTCAACGAGGCCGCTAGACTCCGCAAAGTGCTTTCTCGAGAAAGAGCAGTACCGAGCAGCATACAGCGGTCGAACGGCTCGTGGACTCAATCCAGCCTCGAAACTCTGGAACTCCTGTGCATCACGCACTTTCCAGGTTGTACCGACAGAGCTACGGACGTGCCTTCAGCTATCCGGAAGGCGGTCGACAACAACACTGACAACGAGTCACGAGGAGTAGTAAACGACTTAGTAAACGCGGAAAGGAACTCTTGGGCGGTTGAATCCTTCCAGCCCTATAAATCTGCGGGCCCAGATGGAATCATTCCGGCCATGCTTCAGAGATCCATATCCGCTATTTTACCAATGCTCGCTGATATATTTAAAGAATGCCTCACAAGGAGGTACATCCCGAAGGAGTGCAGGGAAGTAAGGGTTCTATTCCTACCTAAGGCAGGCAGACCCTCCCACAGCTCCGCTAAGGACTTCAGACCCATCTCCCTCTCGTCATGCCTTCTAAAGACTTTGGAGAGGCTGGTGGACCTGTTTATCAGAAACAAGATCACACACCGGCTGTGTCGGTCTCCACACGCCTATCTTAAGGGCAGGTCGGTTGAGAGCGCACTGCACTGTGTGGTCGGCACAATTGAGAGGTCCCTCGAGGTAAAAAAGTTTACCCTAGGGACATTCCTTGACATAGAGGGGGCATTCAACAATGTCAGCCCGAGAGCGATCAGTGAAGCCCTGAAGTACTTTGAAGTACCCCGCACCATTAGTGACTGGATTGGTAACATGTTGGAAAGCAGAATTATCAATGCAGCCATGGGTGCAAGCAACTGCCGCAAAAACGTCACACGAGGAACACCTCAGGGGGGAGTTCTCTCCCCTCTGTTGTGGCTCATAGTGGTAGACGAATTGCTAAGAGAATTTCAAGGTACGGGGGTCAGGGCAACAGCATACGCCAACGATCTAGCGCTACTAATACCGGGGAAATTCCTCAGTACCATTAGCGATCTGATGTCACAGGCACTTGGAAAAACTTCAAGGTAGGCAGACAAGAATGGCCTTAGCATCAATGCCTCAAAGACCGAGCTTGTCCTTTTCACTAGGAAGTATAAAATACCAGACTTTAGAAGACCAAGCCTGAATGGCCATATTCTTCCTCTGTCTGATGACGTGAGATATCTCGGCATAGTTCTAGACAACAAACTCTCCTGGAAGAAGAACATAGCCGAAAGGAGGAAAAAAGGACTGAACGCCCTATACACGTGCAAGAAGGCCATTGGTAGGACCTGGGGCCTGCCACCGTACATTGCCCATTGGCTGTACACGGCGGTGGTCCGTCCAATCCTAACCTATGGTTGCCTGGTGTGGTGGACGGCAATCCAGCGGAAAATCAACCTTGAGCCTCTCTGTAATATACCATGAGTATCACCGGGGCGGCAAGAAGCACACCGCAGGCTGGGCAGGAAATGATGTTGCATCTCCTTCCCTTAGACCTCTACATTTTGAGCTCAGCAGGGAAAAGCTTCCTCAGGCTACGAGGTCTCAATCTCTGCAAGGAGACTCATTTTGGACACGCTACCGTACTTCACGCGCTAGAACAACGAAGCCCCAATTCTCGGATAACCCTGGCCGTCGAAACGGATTACATTCTTCCGAGAATTGACTTTGAGGGAAAACCCAGAATCCTCGTCCCGAGCAGGGAGGAGTGGTCGTCCGATGGACAAATACAACTCAAAGGTATTTCGATATACACGGACGGCTCAAAGACCTGCGAAGGAACAGGAGCCGGTTTTTACTCAAACACGCTGCTAGCACGGCGATCATACAGATTGCCAGACGAGTGCAGCGTGTTCCAGGCGGAGATCTTCGCCATCGAGCGGGCGGCTAACTATGTCTTAGAGGAAAGGGTATCTGGTACAGATATAAATTTCTTTGTAGACAGTCAAGCTGCCATAAAAGCCCTAGGCTCGACGGAGATAAAATCAGAGATTGTCTTGAAATGCAGAAGGAATCTGAGAGACCTAATGAGGACCTGCTGGGTCCCAGGCCACTCGAACATCGAAGGCAATGAACGAGCAGACCTCCTGGCTAGAACGGGTTCCTCACTGGGGGCCGAAGAAGCAGACTCCTCTGTTAAGACACCTATCTCTAACCAGAAAAATTCAATAGACACCATAGTGGCAAATATAACCAACCACACCTGGAAAACCAGGCAGGACTGCGTTATCACTCGCTCACTATGGCCAGAGCTCAATCGGAGAAACTCTAAGACGATACTCTCAATGCCCAGAGAACAACTTAGAGTGATAGTAGGAGTGATCACAGGGCACTGCCCCATAGGGGCCATGGTGACCTGGTGGAAGCCTGGCACCAGAGTGGATCACTGCAGATGCTGCGACGCCGTGGATGAGGAGGAGACTATCCACCACCTGCTCTGCCACTGTCCAGCCCTTGCATACCGTCGCCTCAACAGTGTGGGGGCGGAGTACATCGAGAGGCTGACAGAGTTGGCAGGGCGTCCGGTGACTAGTCTCATAAAACTGATTAAAAGCACCAGTCTAGCTTACACTCGACCATTACCCCACCTTCTCGGTGAGGCCAGGTCTGAGTAACTGACCGGAACAGCGAGGTTCCCACAGAGGGCACCACTGGAGGGCACTCACAATGGGCAGAAAGGCCTAGGTGGAAGTGGCCGCTTCGCGGCCACACGCCCTGTTAACCTAACCTAACCTAACCATCGCCCAATTAGTATTCTACCCGTGCTTTCCAAGGTATGTGAGTTGATCATGGCTGAAAAAATCCACGAATATGTTAAAGACAATAATCTTCTGCATCCAATGCAATCAGGGTTTCGACTTTATCATGGCTGTTGTACGGCTATGCTCAAAGTAGTAGATGACATTAGAATTAAATTTGATAATAAGTATATTACCCTTCTATGTCTCTTGGATTATACTAAAGCTTTTAATAGTGTGAACCATACATTGCTTTGTGCCCAGTTGGGGTCTTTGTTTCACTTCTCTAGTAATGCAGTGCAATGAATTAAATCTTATCTATCAAATAGATCTCAAAGAATTAAGGTACTAAATGTATACTCTGAGGCGAAATATAATCGAGTTGGTGTGCCTCAAGGCTCTGTACTAGGACCATTATTATTTTCACTTTTTCTGAACGATATCTTCACTAACGTGAGATATATGTCCATGCATGCTTATGCGGATGACCTGCAGTTGTATTTATCAGATAATATTTGACGCCTTAGGCCCAGTTTTTCAGTGCTCGTTTAAACGGCATTTAAACGACGATTAGTTAAACGTCAAACAAAAGTTAACTGAGATTTGGGTTTTACAGTGCGAGTTTAACTTATCTATGTTAAACGTATATTATCTATATTCATAGCGAATTTATCTAAATGCAACGAGTATTTAGCATATACTCGTTACTATAAGTTGATGTTTCAACCTATTTTGGCAGCATCTGTCAATATTTTCATTTTTACAAAAGGAACAGCTGTTCTGGTGCAAATAAACAAAATTATTAGCATAGTTTTGAACAAAGGTAAATGTCTGTACTCGAAGAAACAGCTGTTTCTTTATCTATTAAAAAGATAAATTAACCGGAGTTTAACTGGAGGTTAAGTCACCAATATTGGCCGGTTAACCTACGTTTAAACGAGCACTGAAAAACACAATGTGTCGTTTAAACGGAGGTTAACTGAGAAACAACGATAACCGAGCACTGAAAAACTGGCCCTTAGTGTTTTGTGTCGCATTATTAATGAGGACTTCCGAAACATTGCTAGGTGGTCTCAATAATTATATACTTAAGTTTGTGTCCAAAATCATTAGCCTTGATGTATGCCTTAATACTACGTTGACCTGCAGTGATCACATAAATGCAACTATTAGTAAAGCTTATTCGGTACTGTGTAATTTAAGATACTCTGCTGAGTTTATACCGGTTGAAGTCCGTAGAAGGTTAATTCTACAGTTGGTTCTACCTTTACTGACTTATACTGTGGTAATATACTGCCAATTTGACTCAATCTCGTTTCACAAGTTAGAAGTACTAATTAATAATTTGACTAGGTTTGTATTTGGCTTACGTAGGTACGATCACTTATCTGATCGCAAAAATTCACTGCTACTTTTTCAGCTTTCATCAATTATCGAAACTGCTTGTTTATGCATAATCTCACTTACTTCAAGCAGCCTGATTATCTCTTTGAGAAACTGCAATTCTGTCAATCGAGTCGCTTGCAGAAGGATCTCATATTACCAAAATGTTGTTTTTTAAACTCAGGGCAGGTCAGTGCTGTTCGGCTGTGGAATAATCTTCCACGAAATCTGAAGATAGTAAGCAGTAGGGGTCGTTTTAGGAGACTGATGGAGGAATACTTCTCTTTTACATCTAATATTGTTTAAACTTATTTATTTTACTACTCTCATTCCTACCTCATCTTAAGTATTAGCTAGTAATTAATTAACTCCATGTATAATTTGTTTTATACATATGCACTAAAAAAGAATCAATCTTATTGTGCCTCCAGTTTCTATTAATAAATTCAAATTGAAATTGAAATTACATATGTATTAGGAATTATGTAAGGGAATTTTATATTAAATTAGGATAAGGATAAAATATTTCTAATTGAATTAAAATACGTATAATATATGTACGTTATAATATAGATAATTAGTACAACTACACAATAATAATATAATCGCAAACAAAGTATAAATAACATAAAAATATATTGTAAGAACGAAAAAACATAATAACATAATATACATATGTATATAAAAGAAGAATCCAGCATGCAGATAAGCTGACCTGAATGCCGATGTATGCTACATAATGAGGGTAACCTCATAATGCTACATAAGAGGGTAACAACACAACACAACAGGGCGACGAAATAGAACCCAGCCAACTCGAAGGGGGAAGGGTACCTGGAACAGCACATTACACACATTAGCTGAAACAGCTGATCTTCTTAGCGATAGCAACCATTAATTAGTAAAAATGGCAACCATCAAAAACAAAAATAGATTTGAAACCTTCAAAGAGGTAGAACAGCAGCAACAGTTTGAACCTGAACTACGAATTACTACATGATAGTTGATGGCAGATACACAGTACCGTCAACTACCTTGAGACCACAACCACTACAATAAGATACCCAGAAAAGTAGGCTCATGAAGAAAGGTAGCCAATCATCAGTGGTTACAACTCAGTTGCCGCTCACCAGCGAAATCGAGAATCATGATGGCAGCCTAGCAGCATTACGGCTAAGGAGAAGTTTACAGTAAACACACACACAAACATAACATCAGTTGAAAAACCTGAAATAGCGGCGACAGAAAAATTCGACGCAACTACAGGTGAAGCCAAAAATACCAACGCTTACATTACTTTACAAATGAGAATTCTGGCGAGGTCGTATCTTCAACCATCAACCCCATAAGAAGAAAGCCAACCGGCGGTTTGGCCGCCACACGTTTCAAATACAACACGACTACAATCAAGTCAGCTACCCAGTAGTATTAAAATAATAATAGTAATAAAAGACATGCAATTTTTCCAATCCTACCAGTTTTCCCCACTGTTATCCCCCTCTGATGACAACACAATGCTGATTGTTCGTGTGTTTTTAACATTTATAGATTTACATAATTCATGCATGTATTTATAAATAAAAATAAACCAAAAAACGTTCATATTCGTACAGATTTCATTTGAAGTGTGTATTTTTTATTTATGAGTTGTCGCTTTTGTTCATTATACTAAAATTATTATCACGTATTTTTGTAATAAATATTAACGAAAAACTACTTTATATATATGTATATAAAATGTTAATCAATGCTTCTTCTTTATTAATTCCTCGATTCTTACATATTTTAAGAGGAAGTTAAAAAATCACTCCCCCAAATAAATCATAAATAACATATTATGAAGCATATTTATTTGAAGAATAAAATGTATAAAGGTGATTAATTACTTGAATAATACAATAATTAATGAATAGTACAAATATAATTTTTATATAACATATTTAGGATACAATAATAATTCTCAAAGAAACACCAACAACAAAAATTACAGTTTCCTCACAACCATGAATGTAGAACCTGTCCTACACCCCACCTGAGCTGATTCCGCGAATATCGTTTCAAGGGATACAGTAACCTCGGGTCTGCGATCCCAACTTGAGGTGGATTTAATTTTGCAAAGAAATTGCAAACACAATACAAAAAGAACGAACATGGAACATCAAACAAACAACGCACCAACGAACCTCAAATAAACAAAGCAACCTCGAACATCTGTTGCATGTCGCAATCGCAATTTCCAGTTCCGGGTGATTTGAATTTTCAAGGTCAGTATTATTATTTTTTCCAAAATACTACTCCGCAAGTGAGTCAAGGCCAAGTTCATAATTTTAATGCAACACAGCACTTTGCCTGGTAAGCCAGAAGCTTTAGTCAAGCTTCGTTTTAATTAACTTCCACAGCCAAGTCAGCAACCTAGCTTTCAATAAAAAGCTTACAAACCATTAAAACGCTTGGCTTAAAAAAACGAACGATCAGAATCCACACGCGGAAGAATTAAATTGAGAACGATTTTCTTAAGGGTATTGATTTTGCGAATCCCAAAAATTTGAAATTGTGAAATAATGGAAATTGTGAACCACGGCATACTGACCCACTTTGGTTCGGTCAACGGGTGTGTCAACCGAGCCAACGTGGAAAATAACGGTTCTTTTGTAACTGAACATGTGGTTAGTTTTGTAAATGCAAAAATTTCAATAAGGTTGGTCAACCTTAGAGTTATTTGCAATTTATTAAAAAAATTTTTAGTAAGCACAATTGTCTAATTTAGTTTAAATACCCAAGTTAATAAAGTGCACAAATTGTTTACGATATTGTTTTGTACATACTAAGCATTTTGTCATTTGATTCTGTGTCAATTTAAAACTACAGCAGCCATCTGCGGTAAACCTTTAAACGATAAACAAGTGGAAATTTTCAGTGGTAAATACAAATGTACATAATTTTTTAAAAGGTAACTAAATGAAATCATCATCTTTAATCATTTAAGACCATCAAATGAATGTTCCTCTCAGGATAAAAGGAAATTTTTAAGTTACGACCCCGTCCTTAGTGTAAGAAAAGACAACTCTGGACACTGTCCACGTTACTCGGAAAAACAAAACCACTGCAGGTCAGGATGGACAACCAACTGTTCAATGCTCAAAGTGTTGTACAACTCTATGTTTCACAAAAAAAGAAATTGGAATTGAAATTTCAATTGTATCATATGTAACTAAGCCTAACTACGCACATAAATCGGTATTTTTTAATAAAATAAGATAATTTAAATTCCAAAAATTCCATATTGATCTGCAAGATTTCTTTGTAATATACTTTGAAAAACTGAATTTATAGTTACTATATATTTATATATACTACAATATATATTATGCATACCATTTCTGCCCGCTGTAGTATAGAAATGACATTCCACCAAATGTTATCCTTTCGTTCTTTTTCAAATTTTTCTTCTAATTTGATATATTTATATCACGTTTACTAAGATTTTAATGAAAAAAATTTTTTGTGGCCACGGAAGCATAATGCTGACATTAAAGGGTTAAGCAACGAGCTCAGATTACAAAAGAAAAAGAAGGAAAAACAACAAGCGTACGAATGTACAGCGAATGTTCACAACACGATCAGGCAAAAGGTTGTCAATTAAGCCGTGTGTCAATTAAGGTTTTAATTGATTCCAAATATATCCAAATACATACTTAGAACAATAAGTATAGGATAATTAATGGCCGAATTGCTACAAGAACAAGCATATTTAGCCTTAGAAAAAGAGTATAAGGATTTGAAAAGACAGGAGAATTTTCAGCAAGAATTTGGAACACTCTAAAGGCTACCGTTTCCAATAAGGAAAACGTAGAGTTAATAAAAACTAAAATAGAAGCTCTAGGAGAAACAACAACTTCAGAAAAAGCAGACGCATTCATAGAAGAATTGCTAATATTTTTTAAAAATATGATATAAAGTAAAAACGTAAGGTAAAGGGTTTTCCAATAAGAGGTGTAATTTTGATATTCAAAGAAAAATGCCATTTTTTGAGATAAATTATCGCATGTTTATTTCGTAATAAAGAGGAAGGTATGCCGTTAATAATGAAAAACAACATCAGCCAAATGGCCACCACGACCACGCTTACAGGACTATATCCTTTTCAGGAAATTTTCCATAACCAAATCGCAAAGTGGCTGCCCTACGTCCTCGATAGCCTCACGAATTCCATCTTTGAGGTCTTGAATCGACGCTGGGCTGTTGGCGTAGACCTTATCTTTCACGTGGCCCCAAAGGAAGAAGTAGCAAGGTGTTCAATCTCAAGATCTCGGTGGCCAATTGTGATCACCTCTTCGAGAGATAATACGGTCAGGAAACTTTTCCCGTAAAAGATCAATGGTTTCATTGCTTGTGTGGCACGTAGCGCCGTCTTGTTGAAAGTAAACGTTGTCCAGATCAATACCATCTAACGCCGGCCATAAAAAATCATTAATCATCTCTCAATAGCGCAATCCATTCACCGTAACTGTTGAACCAACCTCATTTTCAAAAAAGTAAGGTCCAATGACCCCGCCGGACCATAAACCGCACCAAACAGTCACACGTTGAGGATGGAGAGGCTTCTCAACAATAACTCTTGGGTTTTCCGAGCCCCAGATTCGACAATTTTGCTTGTTGACGTAGCCACCGAGGTGGAAATGGGCCTCATCAGTCAAGATGATTTTTCGATGGAATTCCGGATCAATTTCATGCATTTCAAGGACCCAATCAGCAAAGACACGACGTTGTTGATGATCGGCCGGCTTGAGTTCTAGTGTTAACTGAACTTTATAAGCCTTAAGACCCAAGTCTTTATGCAAAGTACGGTGTAATGACGTTTGTGGAATGCCCAATTCCGAAGAACGACGAGGAATGGACAAATCTGGGTTATCCTCAACACTTTGGGCTAAAGCAGCAATATTCTCAGTTGTTCTTGAGCGACGTGCGCGGGTTTTATTCTTCACATCACTAACTTGTCCCAATAGCTCGAATTTTTCCACCAATTTCTGTATTGCGGTCCGCAATACAAGGTGCTTCACGACGACGAAAATGCTTTAATTTTGCGAACTGTGACTACAATATTTTTACCATTTTTGTTGTGAATTTTAATAATTTTAATGCGTTGTTGCAGTGTGTATCGTTCCACTTTTAGTAATGGCGTAGTTTCTACTTGTCAAATGTCAAAAAAAACAGCTTCAAAAGTGACAGCTATCGAAATAGCGGGCTATTCAAAATTACACCTCTTATTGGAAAACCCTTTATAAGGGACTATGCGTCAGAATTTAACGCGTTAAAAAAGAAACACGATACTTACCTAAACGAAAAACATTTTCAAGAAGAAATACTAAAGAGCCTAGAGGACGACAACGAACACCTAAGGAAATTACTAAATGACAAGGGATTAAAAGAGGAAACCTTCAATAAAACGTTAGAACAGGAATCAGCACAAAAATTAAGAGAGGACTGTGCATCCTTAGAGAAGGCGCATGCTAGAATACAAGAACTAAAAGAGGAAAATAGACGCCTAAAACAGGAAATAGAGCTAGCGAACGACCAAACACTATACCATAAGGAAGCCACCCCAGCCATAGTCAGCCCAAGGGAATATAATTCCGTTTCATTTCCTACATTTGAACAATCAGTGGCAGAACAAACCAATATGGGTATAGCAGAAATAGCCAAGATAACAAGCAGTAATGTTCCACTGTTCTCATGGACGAAGTCACCAGCTTTGAGAGGCGAAGTGTATAAGTTTATACAGGCTTGTGAGTTAGCTATAAGTGAAGCGACTACAGCTAATAAAGCAATTTACATAGATTGTATAAAGCAAAGATTATATGGAGATGCTTATGATCTTGTAGGCACACAACGTTAAACCAGTCTAGAAGAATTATACCTAGTGATACGAAGAGCCTACCTACCAACGATTTCACTAGACGTAACGTGGACAGACATTCAGAATTGCAGCCAATTGCACAATGAGGACATTCGGCAGTTCGCAAGACGCCTAAACACGAAAAAGGCACAAGCATTGCAAATAATAAAAGATACATATGATGGAGAAGGCGACAGCGCACTTATATCTATTGTAGAGACAATAAGGCGTTTAGAACGGGGTTAAAAGATGAAACGTTACGAATTCACATGCTGAATGTTACAGGGAAAAGTATGGATGAAATGATAGAAATAGAAGTGAACACGCTGATCGAAATACAAAGAAATAAGTCCATACATCAAGTCCATGCATCAATAATTTGTTCATTTTGCAATAAACGTGGACATACGAGAGATATAAGTGTTTAATTAGGGACATCGTACTGCCAAAAGTGTTTAACATATGGACACGAGACGAACTGGAGGTGCCAGAACAAAGACAACAACAGAAGCGGCCAGAGCAACAAAAATCAAAAGCCTAATAACCGGAACCAAGGGAATCAACAATGGAACCGGCCTTATCAAAATTGGCAATCGAACCAAGGCCAGAAAACCTGGAACCCAAATGAAGTACAGCAAAACTGGCAACCGAAGCAACCCCAGCAAAATTGTCAACAAAAACAAGTCCAAATTAACTGGAATCAAAAGCATAAGAACCCCGTGAACTCAAATTCGACTACATTCAAGGGGGCACAGAAGAATCAGAGTCCTGTAAACACGCCAAACGGAGCGAAACAAACGCTATGTCTCTGGTGTAACAGACCAGGACACATAGTAGCAAACTGTGCAACTAAAAGAAGTTGGGAAACTCTACAGAATTATCAGCAGGGAAACCGGCAAGGGCCCAGACAAGGCCAATAATCTGGGAACCCAACAAAGATAGGAATTTAAGTCCAAAGGAGGTAGTAACCGTACGTCCAATATCGGAAGAGATCGTGGATACGTTACCGACTTCAGAAATATTAGAAGCTAATAAAGCTAAATATATTGTGTACGAATTTAATAATAAAACAAAAATAATAAAACAGAATGATAAAGTAAATGAAACAGTCAGTAAATTAAATGATAAGGCAAAGAAGATAATAGAAATGGGAGCAGAGTTTTTAATAATCATCTTGCAAATTATACAGATAGCATGTACATCGATTGTAAAAACAATGTTTTTCAATTTTCAACGATATAAAGCAAGGAGCACTATTCTTAATATAGCAGAATATATTATAGATATAACGGCACTTGCAAGTAAAATAAAATCAAAAGCATCAGCAAAATTTAAAATCTTCATTTCATGTCTCCAGAAACAAGACATGAAAACAATATGTTCGTGGCAAACGTTTAATTTAAATAATGATAATAAAAATACTATAAAAGAAGTATCTAACTGGAATTCAGCCACGTTAAGTGATGTGTTCATTGAACTGCCTTGTGTAGATGCTAGAAATGGAAAACTCATTTTACTGGTGGATACAGGAAAAATTCTTGTAAAAGAATGCGCATTAAAGGAAGATGCCATTGTAAATAAAAAGGTAAAAAAGGAATTAAGTGGAGCATTTGGAGGCTGTATAACCACAATAGGGTCCACTAGCATATGCCATGATGAGGTACAGCCCTTACGTTTAACGCTACACGTTGTGTCACTTAAACAAGGGGTACCGACGGACGGCATACTGGGTAGAGACAACATGTGGAACAGATCCATTATAAACACGCTCAATAAAAATTTAACACTATTTAATAAGAAAAAAGAATTTATAATTAAATTGCCACTACTAGGCATGAAAAATACAGAAGATCAAAGAGCCAAAAATAATATAACAATAGAAGCAAGAACGGTTAGAATAACGCCGTTAAGAATTAAAACTAAAGTTATGACTGTGGTAGTTCATAAACAAGAGATTGCACTAGGAGTATACCTGGGAGAAACACTAGAAAATGTGGAAAACAAAGAGGTCAAAGTACCAATCCTAAATTCAACGGTAAAAGATTTCATTCTTAGTGACAACTTTGTACCGAAATTTAGTGATTTCCACAAATCCAAGCTAAGTGATGTTTCATACAATCAATGGACTACCATCAACAGTCTAAATAATGCGGACATAGCGCTACGAATGAATGTTTTAATGAAAGATTTAGATTTGGATCCTTCCTCAAACCATAACCATAACCAAACTATGCGCGAAATATAACGATATTTTTCTTTTAGAGGGTGACCAATTGACGTACACCCCAGTACTAGCACATAAAATTCCAATAAAGGTGAATCAGCCACCGATTAACCAAAAACAGTATCGAATCCCTCAAACACATAGAGAAGAAATGAATAAGCAAACTCATAAACTGCTAGAGGAGGATTTAATATCCCCAAGTGTATCTCCATGGAACTCCCCACTACTTCTGGTTCCAAAGAAGAGTGGAAAAGATGGAGAAAACAAATGGCGCCTAGTGATAGATTATAGGAAAGTAAACGAGGTGACAATTAAACAAGTCTTTCCACTTCCTAGGATAGATGAGATATTGGACCAGTTAGGAAGTAGTAGATATTTCTCGACGTTAGACTTGGCAAGTGGGTACCACCAAGTCCTAATGGACAAGGCGGACAAAGAAAAGACCGCATTTAGTTCAGCTTTAGGACATTTTGAGTTCAACCGAATGCCCTCGGGCTTGACAGGCGCCTCACCAACGTTTCAACGTCTAATGAACCATATTCTGACAGGACTTGAGGGTATGGATTGTTTCGTTTATTTGGACGACGTAGTCGTATATGCAACCAACCTGGGACAGCATGAAGAAAAGTTAACTAATGTTTTCCAGGTCATTAGGAAAAATAACTTAAAGTTAAACATTAGCAAGTGCCAATTTCTACGACGAGAAGTCGTATATTTAGGGCACAAGTGTTCGGAACATGGAGCACTTCCAGACCCTAGCAAGGTAGAGTGCGTTAAAAACATTCCTCCTCCTAAGAATAAAAAGGAAGTACAAGCCTTCCTAGGCCTTGTGAATTATTACAGAAAATTTATACCGGGAACCGCAAAAATAGCACTTCCCATTAATAAATTGTTAAGAAAAGACGCTAAGTTCGTCTGGGCAGAGGGCTGCCAGAAAGCGTTTGAACAGTTAAAAGAATCAGTCATGTCACCACCAGTGTTAGCATATCCAGATTTTTCAAACGAATTTCTTTTAACTACCGACGCAAGCAATGAAGCTTTAGGCGCGGTCCTTTCTCAAGGAAACGTAGGCGAAGATAGACCAATAGCTTTCGCTAGCCGACCACTGAGCGACACAGAACAAAGATATTCAACGATAGAAAAGGAATTCTTAGCAATAGTATGGGCCACAAAAAACTTCAGAGCATATCTATTAGGCAGACATTTTAAAATTTTTACTGATCACCAGCCATTAAAGGGAATAGCAAATTTAAAGGATCAAACGTCAAGACTGGGAAGATTCAGACACAAGTTGTCCGAGTATGATTTTGAAATCATATATAAGCCAGGCAAGAAAAATTTAAACGCAGACGCGTTGAGTAGAATTCCTCAAAATCATAATACAGTAACAGCAGTCCAGACCCGCTCTAGAACAAAAGAAATAGAAATGACGAAAAAAGGAGGTAGTGAGAAAACAAGTACAAGTCTGACGCCTGTAGAAGCTGACACTCCAGGCATAACACAAAACGAAAACACAATTCTATTAGAAAACTCAAAACAAATAGAGACTTTTATAAAAGATTTCCATAATAAACCATTAGCCAGGGATGCAAAGGCAAATCAAAGATTATGTTAAAAACTGTCCGAAATGTCAAGTGAACAAAAGTTCGAGATTAACAAAAATGCCCATGGTGTTAACAGATACACCAATGAGGCCATTTGATAAAGTTTACATGGACATAGTCGGTATCCTATCAGAAACTGTGTCCGGAAATAAGTACATTCTGACTTTTCAGGATGATTTTTCGAAATTTATGGCATGTACAGGTATCCCAGACGCGGAAGCAAGTACTGTTGTCAGGGCTTTTAAGGACGAAGTAATTACGCGTTACGGAATTCCGAGAATTCTAATTACTGATAACGGAACTAATTTCATTTCGAAATTGTTCTCGGAGACATGCAAATGTTAGGTATTAAAAATTGCATATAAAGCCTTACCATCCACAAGATAATGGCTCATTAGAGAGAAGCCACACACCTTTAGCGGAATATTTGCGTAGTTTTGCTAAGAGCATGGGTTGAATTGGGATCAATGGTTAACTGCAGCGATGCACGTTCACAACCACACAACACACATCACGACTAAGCAAACGCCATTCCGCACTCTATTCGGATTCGACACGGAAATGCCGACTAACTTAAAACGAAAGTGTAGTCCGGTATATAATGCCGAAGATCCGAATAAAGTTTTGAAATTCCAAATACAGAGGGCTCATGAAATAGTGAGAAAATATCAGGATGCGGCAAAACAGGTAACTAAAATACAGTACGATAGTAAATTGAATTTAGTAGAATTTAAGGTAGGAGACAGTGTATTAATTAAGAATCAAACCATGAAAAATAAGTTTTCCCCAATATGGATAGGGCCATATGAGGTAGCAAAAATTAAAAGTACAATTACTACAGTTCTAAATATTAAGGGAAAGGAAAAGCCATTCCACAACAACTTACTTAAGTTATATAATAGCAATTAAAAGGAAAATAGGATTAACTACACAATTACGTAGGAACCAATTAGAATCACATAACCTAAGAAAATAGGTTTAGGAGAAAATTCAGTTCATTTAACTATAAAAGGCACCTTATTAGAAGGTAATAATAACAATTAATTAATGTAGAATAGGATTGATAGGACAGTATAAAACTAACATTTTTTAGTTCAGTACTAATAATTTTAACACTTCAATGAGAGATTTGAATTCTATATAAAAATGCAGATCTATTAAGACGCAGGAAAGAGCGTTTATACCCTTACATTTTCTTGGATCTCTAAAAAATTCATTATTGACCATCATAAGTAAATGTAAGTTCAAGATTCATCGAAGCCACATCGATGGCAGATATAAATCCAACGTTACTTGTCCTTCGAAAGCTAAAATAAAATATTAACAAGAAAGAAGGTCAAAACCACGCTTCAATAGTCAACCAATTGATTATTTAAACGTTGAAATATGAGAGAATTTAACGTGAAATTAATATTAATAGTAAACGGTTTATGTGAAGTAGCTGTTCTGTTGTAAATTAACAGTCAATATAACTTTGCATTTGCAATTATATTAATAAATGCACATGTAAAAATATGCGTGAAGAATTAGTTCATGCATATGACATACACATTTACACTATATACATATACGCAGATATGCCTACACGTCATTAAACATTAAAAGTTGTACATAATATCATAAAATTTAGAGACAAGATAAGAGACACGCGATAGAATACATTATACTTATCAAAAGTAATTAAAAATAATATAATGGGAAAACAAAATGTAAACCAGTAAGAAAGCTATATTCGGCCTGGCCGAACCTTAGATACCCTAGTAGTGACTTATTGAATTCTAGGCATTTTTGGAGCTGCAAGTTGATTAACCGTTCCGGGCTCCATGAGACCTAACTACGCCTCTGTATAAATAGTAGGCGTGGTCATTACCTTTTTCAAAACAAAATAACTAGCTTAGTTGATTTATTATTGTGTTCAAATTTAAACTTTATTTACGTTGTAATAAATTTGTTTTCATACTGCTATACTGTATAAATAGTGTAAAAGTGGGCGAACCGCACCCAGTTTTTAAGTAAAAATGTTTTTTTGGAAAACAAGTTGTCATCTAAAGTTTTATTCAGGAAGATTATATATTTAACAATATAACCATACTTTGCCTGTGTAACCTAAAAGTGGGCGGATCACGCCCATATTTGGCATATTAATGGAAAATGCTGCTCTATACTCTGGAATGAATTTTGTTGTCATAACTCAAAAACGAACGCTGATATCACATTTTTAATAAAAAATAGGCGTGGTCATGGACCGATTTTGCCGATTTTCAATACCAACCTACACACCACAAGAAACAAAATATCTATATATAATATAAATTTCATCACGATATCTTTACCAGTTCTCCTGTGATCGTGATTTCAACAGACAGACAGACAGACGGACGGACATGGCTAAATCGACTCAGGAGGTCACGCTGATCAAGAATATATATATTTTTCTATACCTATCGTCTCTATTTCTATGCGTTACACATTTCGTGACAAAGTGAATACACCCTTACCTTAAGGTGTACGGTATAATAAATCAACAACAAAGTAGAGCAACTAAACACGAGCAGAATGCAGTGTCAGTTTAAGCAATTAATGAAAAAAAAACAAAAACAAAAGTAAATAACTTTTAACAAAAGCCAAAAGTAAAACAAAGAAATAATTAAAACATTGTTATATACATACATATATACCATATTTAAAGTACATTTACAAATAATAATGTACACATATACATATTAAAAATAATTTAAAACTTAATTAAATTAAGAATAAAATTTAGTAATTTAGAATAAACCAGTAAGAAAGCTATATTCGGCCTGGCCGAATCTTAGATACCCTACACCTAAAAGTTTTAAAAAAAGTGCCGAAGCTAGGATGGGGCGGAGGTGGCGGTCCACTCTGGGCGGCACAATGTCGGGGGCGGCAGGTGTGGAAATCAAGTATTGACTTATTGCATTCTAGGCATTTTTGGGGCTACAAGTTGATTAACCGACCCGGGGTCCATGAGACCTAGCTACGCCTCTGTATAAATAGTAGGCGTGGTCATTACCTTTTCAAAACAGTTGTTTTATAATTGTGTTCATTTAAACTTTATTTCCGTGGTAATAAACTTTTTTTCATACTGCTATACTGTATATGTAGTGTAAAAGTGGGCGGACCGCACCCAGTTTTGATGTAATAATGTTTTTTTGTAAAACAAGTTGTTATCTAAAGTTTTATTCAGGAAGTTTATATATTAAACAATATAACCCTCTTTTGCCTGTGTAACCTAAAAGTGGGCGGATCACGCCCATATTTGGCACATTCTCGGATAATGCTACTCTATACCCACGAATGAAATTTTGTTGTAATAGCTCAAAAACGAACGCTGATATCACATTTTTAATAAAAAATAGGCGTGGCCGTGGACCGATTTTGCCCATTTTCAATACCAACCTGCCCACCACATAAAACAATATATCTGCAAAGTTTCATCACGATATCTTCATTGGTTCTCCTGTGATCGTGATTTCAACAGACAGCCAGACAGACAGACAGACAGACAGACAGACAGACGGACAGACATGGCTAAATCGACTCAGGAGGTCACGCTGATCAAGAATATATATACTTTTCTATACCTATCGTCTCTAGTTCTATGCGTTACACATTTCGTTACAAAGTGAATATACCCTTACCTTAAGGTGTAGGGTATAAAAATGGACATTCTATTCGAATTCATGAAAATAAAGCCATAAGAGAAGAAATTTTTTTTATAAGAAATTTAAATGGAATTGTTATATTATAATTATAATAAAAATTTAAAAAAATATATATATATTATATAAATACATAAATAAAATATTACATAAGAAATAATATTCATCTAGAATAACCTAAAGAATTATTATACGAATTAAAATTATTCAACTGATTACATAAATATTAGGAATTATGTAATGAAATTTTATATTAAACTAGGGTAAAGAGAAAATATTCCAAATTGAATTAAAATAAATACAATATTCGTTACACAATAATGTAAATTCTCAATTGCATACAAATTATAAATAGCATAAAAATTATTGTAAGAACACAAAATTGTAAAAAACTGTTAGTTGAATATAAACGCATAGAACAGAAGAAGCGAGCACGCAGAGAACCTGACAGCCATCCTGATGTACACCCACGAGAGCAGCAGAAGGCGCACCCGTCAACAGCCTTAACATAAGGGGATGGTAGTCTAGGGACGAAAGTCAGCAGCTAGTTACAACTCAGTTGCCGCTCAGCAGCGAAATCATAGTCATGATTGCTTTAAGCCAACTATTTAAGACAACATCTATTGTTGCATCATCGAGTGGCGGCGATGGTGATAAACCACCAAGTAGACGAACGTAAGCAGTCACAGGTTCGCCAGTCCAATCTACTGCGGCCCATTCATCTTACAACAGCAGCAACCACAAAAGAAAAATTGGACAATACATAAATTGGCAGCGATATAAGAAATGCGACGAAACTACAAATGAAGCAGGGATATCAGCGCTTGCGAACTTTACAAGCAAAAATTTCGGCGAGAATCGCATGTTCAACCATCAACCTATAGGGTTGAACAACACTACGAACAACAACATGTGATGAACAATTGACACAGAAAATTAACAGCGACCGTTTCAACCGCAGCAACTATAACACAGCGAACACTAAGTCAGCTACCCAGCAGTAGCATTCCCCACAACAAATCAAGAAGAAGACGTTAATACAGCAGGGTGTACCTAAACAACTACATCAATGGCAATATCGAAAACAACATAAACATCAACGTGTACATCAACATCAAGGTGTACATCAACACCAAAATCATCTTCAACAACAACAGCAACAACAACAACAACGTAAAGATCATCGTCAACAGCAACATTACATCAAGAAGCACAGCCACCGCAGTGTGTAATACAACCACCGCAGTTTGTAATACAATAATAATAATACAATATTTGTCTTGTGATCAATATTGTATTACTATTACTATTAATAGTAATATCAATTATCAATTACAATACAATTACTATTATCACTTAAATTTTTCTTCCCCGAGGGTGGAGGGATGTTGTATGTCGCGATCGCAATTACATGTTGACGATGGTGTCGACGTTGACGTCGATGTCGATCTTGACGTTGCTGTTGATGAACATTTTGACGCTGGTGTCGACGTTGACGTTGCTGCGAATGTACATGTTGACGATGGTGTCGACGTTGTGATAATGTGACAAAAATATTATTTTTTTATACACTATATATGTACATATATATATTTATACAATAGGACACACAAACATTTATTAATAACATTGTTATGTTAACATGTTAACATGTTAACATGTTAACCCAAACATTTATTAATATTATCACACTTGCAGTAAATTAAGAACACAAAAGCCATAAGATATATAAGCTAAAACATAAATGTACAAGGAAAATTTAATATCGTTTGTACGATACTAAATTTTTATTCCCCGAGGGTGGAGGGATGTTGTATGTCGCGATCGCAATTTCTAGTTCCGGTAGTTAGTAATTAGTAGTTATTGTTTGCATAATACTACTCCGAGAGTGAGTCAAGGCCAAGATTATATTATTAATGCAACCACAGCACTTTGCTTGGTAGCCAGAATCTTTAGTCAAGCTTTGGGAAGCCAAGTCAGCAACCAGAGCGCTTTGCATTGGAATGGATCGTGGAAGCCAGCGTTCAGTAGCAAGCTTCCAAACCATAAAAACCGTAGGTCTTTACATTGGTATGGATTGTGGAAGCTAGCGTTCGGTAGCAAGCTTCCAAACCATTAAACGATAAGCTTGAGAAAATAAAAAAGATCTAGAACCAAACGCGGAAGAATTAAATTGGGAACAATTTAATTAAAAGTAGTGAAAAGACTTACTTATGAAAGTAATTATATAAAATAAATATAAGTTCAATTAAGTAAACGTAAACCAACGCGTTAAACAAACTGAGTAATTAAAAAGAATGTCAGTATAAAATAGTGTAAAGTAAAACTTAAAAGAAACGTAGAAATAAATAATTAATAAAGATCGAAAACAAGTGCAGTTTAATTGAAAGAGAGATATTAGAAGACCACCCTGAAAACACCACAACAGAAGAGTTGGTTTCTTCATTAAGCTCGCGTCGGTCATAAAGAAATTTTCCAATTTTAAGAATCAGACGTTTTTCATCGGTGTGTTGTAGGTCAGAATCATTGCTTTGGTAATAACAACGCTTAAAGTTGTTATCACCACATACCTTTCGGCCCAGTAGTTAACAATGCTTAACTTGTGGTAACACATACTTCTAGGCTGCACTTTAATTGTGAAGCTCGAAAGTACAAGTGAATCACACACCACTGTGGCCCAGATAGAAGAACGAACGTGACCGCATTCCAATAAGTGGAACAGCGCGCGAATAAGTACAACATCGCGCTCAAATCAGAAGAGCAAAATTCGCACATTGTTGTCAAGAATTATTGCTAAAAATAATTCTTGAGATAGTTGCGAAAACGACGCGGAAATGATTCTGGCCAACAACGAATCTCAGAAGAGATATAAACCCATCTTTCGAATTGTAAGAAGGGAGTTGAGATCAGATAGTAGCCATAAGTGGTAGATACAACATTTTGAAGTATAGCAAGCGTGAATCGCAGTCAGAAGAATACATCGAGTGTACCTGGATAATTACTGGAGATAAATAAAAGTAAGAACCATAATCCAAGTCTTTATTTTCAGCACCTGTCGAAAGACGGCAGTATTGCCCGACAGGTTAAAGGACCACAAAGGCGGCACCTTGGTGCCCGTGGTAACTAGGCGAGGGGATCCACTACGGCAGGTTGCCGGATCCCAATGGTAAGACCACAAAGTCGCCTGATCCTTGCCCGTGGCACAAGCGTCCGTGATCCTTCGCGTCGAAGGATGTACGACAACAACCCCTATTAGTAAAAGCACTGTCAGTGATCCTTTTCGAGGAAGGATCTACGACACATTAAGTTTGTTTTGGTATCCTATTGGAGGATACTAGATACAACATTTTGGCGCAGCCGGTTTCACGATCCAAAGATCATTCCTTTATTGTTAAAGTGAAGTTTAAAATAAATTAAAAATAAATAACAATGTTTTTTAAAATAGCATAAACACAAAAAAATCATCAACCAATATAGATGTCATCGAAATCAGTATTACCCCTCGAAGAAGCCCTTAAGGATAAGCAAGCGGGACCTAGACCGATAACAATAGAAGAGTATTGGAAGAGGCAGAAGTCGACACGTGAGGAGCCAAAGATGGAAATAAAGGTTAACCCACACCCAACGAAGAGTCGCGGTGGAAGAAAAGTAAAGCAACGGAGGGAAGTCGCCAACCTGCACCGGCTAGCAACGATAGCCACAACCAAAGAGGAAAAGAATGAATTCCTGAGGCAGATCCGCCAAATTTACAAAACCAACGACAAGAAACAACGTAGGAAAAACAACAACACACACTAACTGGAATGGTTGTGAAATAATAAACATATTTTAAAATATTATAAAATTATACAAATAAAATTAAAGGTAAATGTAGTAGTAGTACTTTAAATGTTGGAACTTGTCTAAATAAAACTTTTGTTTAATTCATTATAATCGGACTTTAAATTGAAGAATTTAGAAATTCATTGACAATTCATGTATAAATAAGGTAATTTTTGTTAAATAGAAAAATTTAATAAAATTTTCGGTCAAGTCAAGAATAAATTTGAGATAGTTAGATACAACCACAGTTACGAGGCAAATTTGAAATTATGTTTATACATAAGGATTGTAAAAGAACAAATAAATGAATACAACACACAGTAATTTTCCCTTAGTAATTTTTAATAACACAGTAATTAATAGCAACCAGGCTAACAGCGATAGCTGCAAGCCAATAAATAAAATAGATTCTGCATAATTGCAAGAAATTTATTGCAGCAATAAGTAGGTCACGAACTTGAGCTTGAACTTCAAGCAAGGCCAGAAGCGACAAAATTACTAGCGAGCGGCAGCTGGTAGCAAAAGCGCTAACAGAGCAGAAACGCAAATACAAGCAATAAAAACAAAAAGTACGTCAGGCACCAGGCGAGCACAATTGAGCCACAAGCTCGAATTACAAAAAAAAAATATATATAATAATAATATATGTACGAGTATAAGCGTACGAATGTTTATACAACTTGTTCAGTCAAAAGGGTGTCAATGAGTCGTACTAAAGCTGAATAAGCAAAAGTTAATTGCTTGAAGAAAAGCAATTAAGATCTTAATTGATTATAAAATATACTAAATAAATACTTAGAACGATGAGTATAAGATAATTAATGGCCGAATCGCTGCAGGAACAAGCTTACATAGAATTAGATAGAGCACATAAAGAACTGGAACGCCAGTTGGGGGAATTTATATCTAGGACTTGGGCAACTTTGAAAGAGACAGTAGGCAACAAGGAAAACTTAGAATTGATAAAGTCTAGAGTAGGGGACCTAAGAAAATTGTCAAGTGTAGAAACAGCAGACGCGATAGTAGAGGAATTGCTTAAATTCCTAAAACAGCGAATAGACAATAAGACGGAAGACGTGAATAAATGGTAATCAGAATTTAACGCATTGAAGAATAAGTACTATCAATGCTTATTAGATAAAGAGTTTCAGGAAGATTTACTTACCAACATAGAGCGAGAGAACGAAAAACTAAGAAAATTACTGAATAACAAGGGACTAACCGAAGAAACGTTAAACAGAACATTAGAAAAGGAATTTGCACAGAAATCAAGAGAAGACTGTAGTTCTTTAGAAGAGGCAAATAAACGAATACAAGAGCTAAAGGAGCAGAATAGACTTCTAAGTCAGGAAATGTCGCTAGATCACAATCAGACACTTTTTCATAAGGAACCAGCTCAGTCCGCAGTTAGTCCGAGGGACGGCAACGCAAGGTCATTACAACAAATTAAAACAACAAAAGAACAAACCAAAATGGGGATAGGAGAGATAGCAAAAATTACAAATAGGCTGGTACCTCTATTTTCTGGAACACATTCGCCAGACTTACGCGGCGAAGTTTATAAATTCATACACGGGTGCGAATTAGCCGCAAGAGATGTGGGTACAGACAGCATTCAGGACTACATAGACTGCATTAAGCAGAGATTACATGGGGATGCCTATGATTTAGTGAGGTCACAACGCTTCAATAGCCTCGAGGACTTCTACCTCACGATAAAAAGAGCATATTAACAAACGGTATCCTTAGACTCAGTGATTATAGGTATCCAAAGTTGTAGCCAGCTACGTAACGAGGATATACGATAGTTTGCAAGACGCCTAACCACTCTACGAACCCAGGCAATAGAAATAGTTCGAACGAAATATCACGGAAACGGAGATATGGCACTTTTGAGTATGGTGGAAGGAGCCGTAGAAAAATCCTTTAAAACAGGGTTAAAGAACGCCGCATTGAGAATTTATATGCTCAATGTTACGAAGAAAAGCATAAAACAAATGGTAGAACTAGCAATCGATGCACTCGAAAGCATACAAAACAGTATCCTCCTCCACTCAGACCCCTAACACATTAATATGAATTCACCACGCCTCTCCACCATGCAGTATACCCAACAAGGACAAATTCAACATGAAAGTCAGGGCAGAGCTTCAGGAGGAAAAATTGCCAGGCAACCAACTTCGATACAGAACACTACACAAGGAGCGGCGAATAGAATAATTTGCTCATTTTGTAACAAGCGAGGTCATACCAGAGACGATTGTTTGACTCGCAAGAACACGCCATATTGTCAGAAGTGTTTAAAATATGGACACGAGACAAACTGGAGGTGTGACAACAAGGACAACAACAGATTTGGGTCGAACAACAAAAATCAAAGGCCTACCAACCAAAGTATAGGAAATCAGCAATGGAACCGACCCCAAAAGAGTTGGCAATCTAACCAAGTCCAGCAGAATTGGTCTCAAAACCAATTCCAGCAGAACGGGAACCAAAAACGGGCGATAAACCCCAACCCAACTACATCCAACGGATTGCAAAGGAATCAGCAGAACAGGGCAAACCAAACGTTATGTCATTGGTGTAATAGACCAGGTCATATGATAAAGAATTGCGAGGCAAAAAGGAATTGGGAATCATTGCAAAATAATAGTCCGGGAAACTACCAAGGGCCCAGAATAGGCCAATAATCTGGGAACCCAAGAATATTAGGAACTTAAGGCCAAACGAAGGAGTAACAGTAATTCATACATCCGAACCGATTGTGGATACGTTACCAACTTTAACAAATAAAGTGGTAACCGTAAGTCCGACATCGGAAGCGATTGTTGAAACGTTACCAACTTCAAGCGACTTAAACATTAATATCAAGTTGAAAGGGACTGATAAGAATAAGAAAAACAACGTAACAGAGAGAAATCATACGTTTGGAGAAACTGTTGATTTAGAGATGCCAATTAAGTTGAAAGTGAAAACCCAGGATTTAAATCAAAAGATACCGTGCTCAATGAAGAAGTTAGCAAATAAAAATATAAATGTAGAAACAGGAGTATCTAACTGCACTCAAACCCAGCTAAATGACGTGTTCATCGAATTACCTTGCGAAGAGGCTAATAATGGAAAACTCATTTTACTGGTAGATACAGGAGCAGATACAAGCCTGATAAAGAAGTGTGCGATAAAAGATAGCACAATAATAGACAAGTCGAATACGAAAAACTTAAGCGGAGCATTTGGAGGTTGTGTGACTACAGATGGATCAACCTATATGTCATAATGAGGTACAGTCCTTACGTTTAACGCTACACGTTGTGTCACTTAAGCAAGGAGTACCAGCAGACGGCATATTAGGAAGAGATAATTTGTGGAACAACTCCATTATAAATACAATAGAAAAGATTTTAACACTCTTCAATGAAAGAAAAGAGGTTATTTTGGAATTACCGATAAAAACTATCCAGCAGATAGAAGAGGAAAGCGAGCAACATTACATACCAGTTGATGCAAGAACGATTACGATAGTACCATTGAACCTTCGTACAAAATTTAAGAATGTTGTAATTCATAAAGAAGAAATAGATCCAGGAATCTACATTGGAGACACATTAGTAAATGTAAAAGATAACACAGTTTATGCTCCCATATTAAATACGACAGAATATGATTACGAAATAAATAGCGAATTTAAACCAAAATTCACAAATCTAGACGAGTACACAATACAAAGTACTAAGTCAATTAATAGTATAGGCAGAATAGATGCCAAAACGAGAATAAATGAATTGCTCAATGAAATTGAGTTAGATAAAGATTTGAATATGGAAGAAAAGAATTCAATAGAAGGAATAGTAAAATCTTTTCATGACATCTTCCTATTAGACGGAGACGAACTCTCGTTTACAAACGTATTGAAACATGAAATTCCAACAGGCGCAGATCAGCCGCCAATAAATAGAAAACAGTATAGGTTACCACAGATACATAGGGAAGAAAAAAACAAACAAGTAAACAAACTTTTAGATGAAGGCATAATCGAACATAGCACATCAACATGGAACTCACCGTTACTTCTAGTTACCGTTACTCCAAGAAGAGTGGCAAGGACGGGGAGAAAAAATGGAGACTGGTGATAGATTACAGAAAATTAAACGAAGCTACGATTAAACAAGTTTTTCCAATTCCTCGTATTGACGAAATTTTAGAGCAATTAGGCCATAGCAGATATTTTACAACGCTAGATTTGGCAAGCGGATATCACCAAGTTTTAGTCGATGACAGGCACAAGGAAAAAACAGCATTTAGTACGGGACTAGGGCACTTCGAATTCAATCGAATGCCATTTGGGCTAACAGGTGCCCCAGCAACATTTCAGAGGATAATGAATCATATCCTAACAGGTCTACAGAGAATAGACTGTTTTGTTTATTTAGATGACATAGTTATCTACGGTAGGAATTTGAAACAACACGAACAAAGGTTATGTTCAGTATTACAGAAATTACGTGAACATAATCTAAAACTTAATACAGGAAAATGCAGATTTCTAAGAAGAGAAATTGTTTATTTAGGACATAAATGCACAGATCAGGGCGCACTCCCTGACCCCAGCAAAGTGGAATGCGTTAAGAGCATTCCGCCGCCTAAAAATAGAAAGGAGGTGCAGGCATATTTAGGACTAGTAAACTATTATAGAAAATTCATTCCGGGTACAGCAAAGATAGCTCTTCCTATTAATAAACTACTAAGGAAAGACGCTAAGTTCAATTGGACGCAAGAATGCCAGACAGCGTTCGAAGCATTGAAGAAAGCAATAACAACACCACCGGTTTTGGCATATCCGGATTTCGAAAAAGAATTTATACTAACGACTGATGCAAGTAACGAAGCGTTAGGCGCAGTACTTTCTCAGGGTAAAATAGGCGAAGATAAGCCAATAGCTTTCGCTAGCAGAGCCTTGAATGACGCCGAAAAACGGTACTCGACTATAGAAAAGGAGTTCTTAGCCATTGTCTGGGCAACAAAAAATTTTAGAGCGTATCTGTTAGGAAGACCATTCAAAATAGTGACAGACCATCAACCGTTAAAAAGAATAGCAAACATAAAGGACCAGACGTCAAGACTGGTAAGGTTTAGACACAAGTTGTCAGAATACGATTTCGAAATCTTATATAAGCCAGAAAAGAAAAACTTAAATGCAGAGTTAAACTAAAATGCGCGTTAAGCAGAATTCCACAGGAAAAACACAAAACGATAGCAGCCGTACAAACACGGTCAAAAGCAAAAAACAGCTAACCAAGATCAAAATCAAGGAACAGCCGTTGAAATCGATAAAGATGATGAGGAACCGGGAAACGGAACAAATAACACAGCAGCATTGCTATCCGACCCGAAACAAATAGAAACAGTACTCAAAGACTTTCACAATTCACCACTGGGAGGACATCAGGGTGCAGTGAAAACATATTTGAGAATACGGAAATAATTTAGATGGCCCGGAATGCAAGTAAAGGAATTCATAAAAAACTGTCCGAAATGCCAAGCTAACAAAAGCTCGAAATTAACAAAAATGCCCATGGTGCTAACAGATACACCAACGCGGCCTTTCGACAAAGTTTACATGGATATAGTAGGTATTCTACCAGAAATTGTGTCCGGAAACAAATATATTTTAACGTTTCAAGACGATTTTTCTAAATTTATGGCATGTACAGCTATCCCAGACGCGGAAGCAAGTACTATTGCCAGGGCTTTCTACGATGAAGTAATCACGCGTTACGGAATTCCTCGAATTCTAATTACTGATAACGGAACTAATTTCATTTCGAAATTGTTCTCAGACACATGTAAATTATTAGGTATCAAAAAATTACACATAACGCCTTATCATCCACAAGCGAATGGCTCATTAGAAAGAAGCCACAGACCTTTAGCGGAATATTTACGTAGCTTTGCTAAAGAAGACGGGTTGAATTGGGATCAATGGTTAACTGCAGCTATGCATGTTCATAACCACACACCCCACATTACGACGAAGCAAACACCGTTCCGCACTTTATTTGGATTCGATAGAGAAATGCCGACTAACTTAAAACGAAAGTGTAGTGCGGTATATAATGCCGTAGATCCGAATAAAGTTTTGAAATTCCAAATACAGAGGGCTCACGAAATCGTGAGAAAGAATCAGGATTTAGCAAAAGAAGTAGCTAAAAGGCAGTACGATAACAAATTAAATTTAGTAGAATTTAAGGTAGGAAATAGTGTATTAATTAAGAATCAAACTAGGAAAAATAAGTTTTCTCCCATATGGATAGGGCCATATAGGGTAGAAAGAATTAAAAGTCCAATTACTACAGTTTTAAATACTAAGGGAAGGGAAAAGCCATTCCACAGTAACTTACTCAAGTTATATAATAGCAATTAACAGGAAAATAGGATTAACTAGACAATTACATAGGAATCCGTCAGAATCACTTAACTAAGGAAATAGGGTTAGGAGAACATTAAGTTAATCAGAATAGTCCCCTTATTAGGAGTAGGATATAATAAATTAATATAGAATAGGGTTGATAGCATATATTATAGGATAGTATGAAATTAAAATTTTTAAGTTTATTACTAAGAATTTTAAATTTTAAAGACGTTAAATTTAACGTCTTACGTTTGAATAACGAATGAAATTCATCAAATTTCATAATGAAAAATTCAACAAAGAAATAAAAAGAAAATCAGAATAGCGTTTCAATAAGCAACAACTTGTTTATTTAAGCGTAAAAATATAAGAAAAGAAAACTCATAATAAAGTAAATTCATAGTTAATATTTGAGTCATTTGTTTTAATTTGTGAAGTGAAATGTTTACGTTGTATTAATTTTAATTGGTAATATACGGTATATAAAAAGTAGCTGTGTCGTTTAAAAAACACAGCCAATATAACTTTGCATTTGCAATTATTATATTAATAAATGCACATGTAAACATATGCCTGAAGAGTTAGTTCATGCATATTACATACACACCCACACTATATACATATACGCACATACATGTATGTCGTTAGACATTAAGAGATTTACATAAGATCATGAAATTTAGAGACAAGATAAGGGACACGCAATAGAAGACATTACACTTATCAAAAGTAATGAAAGATAATATAATGGGAAACAAAATATATATACTGTAAATAGGTCAATTGAATTAACTAAATGAAAAATAAGCGATCAACGCAAGCACTGCAACAAAGCAGGTGTAGAAGTAGAACAACTGAACGCGAGCACAATGCAGCGTCAGATAAAACAACAAAAAAATAAAATGAATAACAACAAAAATAGTCAGAAAAATAAGTAAAAGAAGTAAGAGAAAAAGAATTGTATTGTAAATATACATAAAAACGTGCACATATGAGAATATAAAGAAACTACTTAAAGTACACATAATAATTTTAAAAGTTAATTTAATTGTAATTTAGAAACAAAATATGTGAAACAGAAAATATGTAAAAAATTATGTTAGAAGTTAATTTAATTGTAAGTTTGAAATAAAATATGTACAGTTGAAACCGAAATTGATGAAAATAGAAAGGAAATAAGAAAATTAAAGGGGAAGGATATATAATGATAATAGAAATAGAAAAAGAGATAGATTTAAAACCCTACATATTAAAGTAGAAAGGGAATACACTAAAATACTTGTAAGGAAAAAAAAAATCTTTTTACTATTCAAAAATAATAATCATAGTCAATAGACTAATAAATTACATTCAAATAAAATATCGTCGATATTTGCATTAAGAATTAAAATTTATATTGAATTGAATATATTACTAGAAATTATGTAATAAAATTTGATAAAGATAAAATATTTCTAATTAAAATTAAAATAATATACGTCTCAAAAATGATTTAAATCTTACTAATTGTAGACAAATTGTAAATAGCATAAAACTAGATTGGAAAAAGAAATATATGTATATAAAATTAAATAGTTAAACATAATAACGTATATACAAGAAGAATCCAGCATGCAGAGAATCTGTCCGGAGTGCCGATGTACACCCATCACGACAGCAAAAGCACAACAACACAACACTTGACACCAGGGCGACGAATACCACCAAGCCAACTCGAAGGGGGAAGGGTAGCAGCACATTATATACATATATTAGCTGCAACAGCTGATCATCTTAGCGATAGCAACCAAAACGGCAACCATCACAAACAAAAATAGGATGGAAAGCATCAAAGGGGGCTAACAGCATCAATAGTTGAAACGGAAAACTACTGCATGATAGTAGGTGGTACATATAAAGTACCGCGAAGAAAGTTAGCAATTCATCGATGAATACAACTCAGTTGTCGCTCAGCAGTGATATCATAGTCAATCGTGATTGCTTGAAGCCAACAATTTAAGACGACATCGTAGAGTGGCGGCGACGGTGGCGAACGTAAAGCATTCACAGGTCTACCAGCCCAATCTACTACGGCCCATTCATCTTACAAAAGCAGCAGCCACAAAAGTATGAAGTGGGAAATACATAAATTAGCAGCGATGTAAGAAATGCGACGCAACTACAAGTGAAGCAGGAATACCAGCGCTTGCGTACTCTGCAAGCGATGAATAATTGACAAAAGAAACTAACAGCGACTGTTTCAACCGCAGCAACTATAACACGGAAATCACTAAGCCAGCTACCCAGCAGCAGCATTCCCACAACAAATCGAGAAAGAAGACTTTAATACAGCGGGGTGTACGTCAACGGCAACATCAACAGTAAAATCAACAGTAACATCAACAGTAAAATCAACAGTAACATCAAGAGTTACATCAACAGCTATACCAACTCCAAGATCAACACCAACATCAAATCATCATCAGCCTACACACAGACGACGCCGAAGAAGTGCAGCTACCAGTTGTATTATTATGTTATTATTGTAATTGTTTTTATTGTAATTATTGTTATAAGTAGTTGTATTATAATTATTGTAATTATTACTAATAATTAATCATTATTAATATGTCACATAAGATATTCACAAAACCACATACACTATGTATACACTATGTAAAGCCATAATAAGCGTACGCCACCCATATAAATGTACAAGAAAAATTTAATATCGTTTTGCGATACTAAATTTTTCTTCCCCGAGTGTGGAGGGATGTTGTAGGTTAGAATCATTGCTTTGGTAATAACAACGCTTAACGTTGTTATCACCACATACCTTTCGGCCCAGTAGTTAACAATGCTTAACTTGTGGTAACACATACTTCTAGGCTGCACTTTAATTGTGAAGCTCGAAAGTACAAGTGAATCACACACCACTGTGGCCCAGATAGAAGAACGAACGTGACCGCATTCCAATAAGTGGAACAGCGCGCGAATAAGTACAACATCGCGCTCAAATCAGAAGAGCAAAATTCGCACATTGTTGTCAAGAATTATTGCTAAAAATAATTCTTGAGATAGTTGCGAAAACGACGCGGAAATGATTCTGGCCAACAACGAATCTCAGAAGAGATATAAACCCATCTTTCGAATTGTAAGAAGGGAGTTGAGATCAGATAGTAGCCATAAGTGGTAGATACAACATTTTGAAGTATAGCAAGCGTGAATCGCAGTCAGAAGAATACATCGAGTGTACCTGGATAATTACTGGAGATAAATAAAAGTAAGAATCATAATCCAAGTCTTTATTTTCTCGAGGAAGGATCTACGACACATTAAGTTTGTTCTGGTATCCTATTGGAGGATACTAGATACAACAGGTGATGTTCGTTAATATCCAAAAGCTGAAGTTTATGTTTTTGATTCTCCAGGTAAAAAAAGTTTTTTCAACTTCAGCTATGGAAATGTTTAAAGATATTGATAAATATTAATGAAGATATTGAAGAATTATTTTGAAGTTTTATTTATCTCGGAAATTCAGAATTATTTTGAACTTAGGTGAAATTTGGTACTTGGAAGGAAAAAGATATTTATCAATATGGATGGAAACATTTGTACATTTACCTATGTATGTAAGTCAGATGCCTACACCACACCTACAACTACTTTAAGGAAAAAAGATTGTGTTGCCTGTTGTTGGCAATTGTTGTTGTGTAGCTACTTTCGCCACTTGTTCTATGAACTGTTTGTTGTTCATTGTTGTAAAAGAAAATTAAATAAATAACAAAAAAACCAGTAAGAGTTCTATATTCGTCCTGGCCGAATCTGAGATACACTACACCTAAAAGTATTGAAAAAATTTAATTGAACGAGATAGTTTTATTTACAATATTTAAATTTAAATTCTCATTACAGAACAATAGCATTATAGAGTGAAATACAAACTGAAACTAGAGGAAATATGCGGTTATAAGGAAAGATACCTTATAATCACATTTAATCACAGACAGGTATAAATACAGTGGCGGAGCTAGGGTGGGGCGGGGATGTCGGTCCGACCATGACGGCACAATTTCGGCGGCCGCAGTTTTGGAAATCGAGAATTAACTTATTGAATTCTAGGAATTTTTGAGGCTACAAATTGATTAAACATCCCGGGCTCCATGAGTCCTAGCTACGCCACTGTATAAATAGTAGGCGTGGTCGTTACTTGTTTCCAAAGCAAAATAACTAGCTTAGTTGTTTTATTATTGTGTTCAAGTTTAAACTTTATTTCCGGGGTAATATATTTGTTTTCATGAGCTATACCGTATTAAAGTAGTGTAAAAGTAGGCGGACCGGGCCCAATTTTGCCCAATGTTTTATTGGAAAATAAGTTGTTATGTACAGTTTTATTCAGGAAGTTTATATATTTAACAATATAACCATTAGACACTCTTTCGCCTGTGTAACCTAAAAGAAGTGCGTGAAGTTAAATTCGAAGCGAACTTAGCACGGACACGAACCACAAAAATTCACCACTCAATTTTTTCAAATCCACAACAGTTCGCTACGTAGCGAACTTTTTGTTTATTTTATTAAAATGTCTGCAATTATCACTGAAAACATATTTTTATCAAATTATTATTCACGGAAATAGTATTTAAAAATATTTTCAATGAACTCTGATTATTTTTTTTTAGTTTTTGAAAACTCAGTATTTCAGAGGTGAGTAAGTGGTCAGGATGAAGTGGCAAATGGCTATCTTGGAGGAGGTGTGCATCGATCGGACCTGAACTATTGGAAAGGAAATAGAATCAGGTTTCAAGGAATGTAACTGCCATGCTCGTGAGAATTCTCCGAGTATTTTTCCTGATTTTTTGAAAATTCACTATTTCAGAGGTGAGTAAGTGGTCAGGATGAAGTGGCAAATGGCTACCTTGGAGGAGGTGTGCATCGATCGGACCTGAACTATTGGATAGGAAATGGAATCAGGTTTCAAGGAATGTAACTCCCATGCTCGTGTGGATTATCCGAGGAGGTGTGCATCGATCGGACCTGAACATCAGGATATATTCACCGGTTCTCCTGTGATCGTGATTTCGTCAGACAGACGGACGGACATTGGCTAAATTGACTCAGAAGGATACGCTGATCAAGAATATATATAAAAATTGAAATTGAAATTTATTGAGCCTTTTTTCAACAACATTATAAGTAAACAAAATTCAAATTACAATTGTGGACAAAAATTAAAGACTATAATGTATTATCTTAAAAACATATTATATATGTACAGCAGTATCATACTTATAGTATTAATAAGAAGAAAACATTGAAGAAAACAATAACATGAATATTAAACGCTCTTGCTCCCGGAGCTGACATAGATTGAGATATAAAAATCTCTTAACCTAGATTAGTTAGAAACTATATCATTTTGAAATTTCATTAAAGCATCAACTGTTGAGTGACCTTTTTTAAAACCAAACTGCAAATTTGGAATATAAGATGAATCCAGCCCGATGTCCATAATTTTGCGAATAACATTTTCAAAAAGCTTTCCTAGATTAGACAACAGAGAAATCTCAGGCTATTTACCTCAAAGCTGTTTGACTTTTTTTGAATAGGAATAATCTTAGAGACTTTCCTCGCGTCAGGAAAATATGAATTATTCAAACAATTATTAAAAACAATTGCAATATATTCAAACGCTTTCATAGGAAGTCTTTTAATTAAGAAATTAGAGATGTCGTCTAGTCCAGAAGACCTTTTGCTATTCAGTTCAACAGCACAAGAAAAAACTTCGTCCAAATAAGTCAACTTAGGAAGGTGGCATTCATTGAGCGCACTTAAAACATTGCTAAAAATATGGATGCTTTGTGGAGATTGAGCAAAAATATTTGTTAATGTATTTTCTATATAAGAAATGTCCCTGCCAGGAGGACAACCCTTGTAAATATTCGAAAAATGAGCTAGCAGATGTTGCAGTTTTTCATCGTTATTTTCAATATTGACGCCGTTAACTGAGAGGTTTTTTGCTAATAATTTTTTTTTAGCTCCTATTAAACTATAGATTTGTTTATGAGTCCTTGGGCCTGGCACAATTTTGCTCAGTTTGTCGCTACAAATTTTGGACTGTTCAATTTCTACTTGTTTTTCAATAATAATGCTCAACAGTTGAATTTGCTGAGACAGGAGCAAGTAGCTTGGACTTGAACGGTTAAAATTACAATGATAAATACGATTCAAATCCCTCTGCCAACGATGCTTGATTTTGAACAAATGTTTTATATTGTCAGAAATAATAATTTTTTTATTTTCTCTAACAATTCTTTCGGAATGAAGCGCAACCAATGAATTTAAAGAATTAGAAAACAGTGTTAGAAAGCATCAATTTCGTGATTACTTAAATTTCTAGAAGAGGGAGGAAAATGATTTATTATTTCATTAACGAAATCATTTCTAAACGTATCCCAATTGGTTCTTCTGAAGGAGGTGAAAAAATGGGGGGAATGGAGAAGAAACTCAAAGTCAGTGAATTTAATATGCAATTTAAGAGGGAAATGATCAGAAAAAGTAGGAAGACTGTGTTGTATGTCGCGATCGCAATTTCCAGTCAAGCTTTCATTAACGTAAATCCGAAAGCCAAACCAGCAACCATAGCACTTCGCTTGGTAGCCAAAAAGCTTTAGCCAAGTTTTGCAAAGCTAGGCCAGCAACCATAGCACTTTTCATGGAATGGATTGTGGAAGCTAACTTTCAGTAGCAAGCTCCCAAACCATAAACACAAAAAAGCTTAGCTTGGAAAAATAAAAGATACAAAACCAAACGCGGAAGAATTAAATTGGGAACGATTTAATTCTGCCGATATTGATATTTCGCAATACAAAAATTGCGAAAGAATGGAAATTGCGACACGCGCCAACACCGACCCACTTTGGTGCGGTCGACGGGTGCGTCGACCAAGCCAGAGTGGAACCAAGAAAAAGATTCCAACGGGAGTTTTGTAAATATATCCAAACGACGAGGTCGTTAAGCCGCGTATAAAGTCGCGCATTAGTTCATAGTAAGAAGTGTATAAAAAGTTGGTAAAGTGCAAAAGTAGTATTAAGTTACAAGTCAAAGTGTTAAATATAAAGCATAAATATAAACTAAAGTAATCTACAATAATTACAAAGTAAAGTAATTATAAATCTACAACAAGGAGTTTTATTAATTGTCCCGAGGACAATTGAAATCGAGAAAAGACCACCCGAAGACACTACAACAAATTGGCGCAGCCGGATTTTCGAGCCGAGGATCGCTCGAAGGGAAAAAGTAAGTAACAATCAAATACAAAAATAAATAAGTAAGATTCGTAGCTTAGGGAAAAAAAAATTAAATTGAAAAGTGAAAGAATAAGTTAGCTAAGAATTTGACAAAAATTTGTTTTAAGAAGCAGTGCAATAAAAATTTAGTAGCAGTAATTGAAATGCAGCAGTTAGCAAAATATAAGTAATATCAAGTTCTAAAAGAAAGTTTAAAAAGGAACACTAGTAAAAAGTGAAACGATAACTTCGATAATACATACAACGCAAAAGTGAAAAATAAAATTAAAATTCAATAATACAAAAAAAATGGAATCATAAAGTTAGAACAGAGGAATTTTGAGAACAGTGAAAAATAAAACTAAAGTTAAAAAATAGGAAAAAGCGAAAAAGGTAGTGATAGAATTAAATTCTTTTAATTCTCGTCTCGAAGGGTTCAATTATCCTTATTTTTAACTTCATTTATTTTTATTATGTTAAATTTTTATACAATTTTTTTTTGAGAATTTCTGATTTTTGTAGGATATATTTAATGTCCTATGGTTTAATTATTTTAAGAATATGAAGTTGTGCTTTAAAATATACAGCGAGAGAAAGAATTTGTAGAACTAATTAATTATAGTAAAATATATTATATTATTATATTATATAAATCGTGAAATAACTTTCAGGTCCCAAAATCATCGGTTACATCAAAAGGATGCTAGCTTAATTGCACAGCATCCTTATCTGTCCAATAGCATTAGCTGGACAAAATCTTTGCTGAGGGCGACCCTTTTTCACTCGGGAAGGCATTTTCTATGATAGGGATACAATAAAACATTTTTTGGAAAGAAAAATTCTCCTTTTCCAAAACACATAAGCAAAAGTTTTAATGTGAACTAAAAAGTGTGAAATAGTGAAAATTAAGAAAATTTCGAAATGAATAAACGTAGAGAATGAATAAAATAAACTAATCAAATAAAATAAATTTGTTTGACAACATTTACATTAAAGTTCAGCGTTGGCAGTCGGTTCAAGTTCCGAATGCCAACAAATAAGCAAATATCCTGGTGAAAGTTACTGGTTTAGGTGCTAGTTATCTTTCGTTAATGCCAGTAATCAACAGCAACGACATAACGTCTCCAACATTAATTAATTAAGAATTTTTGTGTTTTATATTATCACAATATTGGGTACTGTAATTAACAGAAGGTGCGAAAATCAGAGTGATTTTACTTACTTAAATAAATTTAACGTGGTAAAATTCAAATGATAAACGCAAATTGCTAAAAACAGGAATCCGATAAGGACTAAAATAAAACGCGTAAAGTATACGGTAAAGTTGTATAGTTTCGAGTTTAGGCGTTTGTCTTAGGCGTTTGAGTTCAAATTAAACACGTTAAACAAATTTTAACGATTAACTTGATTTCAAAGCCGCACATTTTTCGGGTTTGTCTTAGACTTTTGTCCTCAAATTTGTATCTGAATTCAAAATCGCACATTTCACTATATCTTATTTTAAAGCGTAAAACATTTAAAAAAAAAAAAAACAGATTAACTCCCTTACTAATAAAAATGGAAATTTCAAAAATTAACAGGGAAGGGAAAATATCTGGAAAAATTCATCAAACAAATGGAGTACATTCCACAAAACGTGAAGGACACTAAAGTGCAACCTCCGAAGTACATCCCATCGGAGATAAAGAGGCAGGGACCGGCGAGATTAACAATCGAGGAATACCGAAAGCGGCAGCAAATTCGAAAGGAAAAAAACGCTACAGCAATACCGCGGCAAGAAGGAAGAACGGAACCGAAGCAGCGACGCGGAGGTAAGCTGGTAAAGTATAAGAGGCGACTAGCTTATTTGAAGGCACTCGTAACAGACGAAAATCACCCAATCCCGTGGGACAGGACACACGAAGTTTGGGAGGAAATAAATCAACTACAGCAGAGATTTAAGGAACGCAAACTGAAAGGAGCTACAACCAAAAAATACAACAAATTTCAAAAAAATCCTAAGAAAGAAGACCACAATTGTTCTTAAATTATACATATATCTAAAATTAGAGACCTTAAATTAAAAATTTTGGCAACATTAATTAAAATTATACAAATAAAACTAATATGTCGAAACACGACCGAATAAAATAATTTTGCTTAAATGGTTACAATTAACGGCCGAAGCTAAAAATACAATTGAACATTTTAATGCTATTTTAGGCAAGTCAAAACCAAATTTTTAGCTAGCTTAATGGCAATATAACTAATGGAAACCACTTTAGGAAACAAAAACTAAAATATGTTTATATTTAAGTTGGATAAATAAAGAAAAGTCAACAAACAAATTCGTTAGTTTTTATCATTGAGTTTATCATTTTATTCGAGTTCAAGTCGAAAATTTTTTTTATATAATACGTCATACATTCGCAAATGGATGAAATATCAAAAAGGGTAATAATAGGAATTACATTAAATTAAAACATTAAAAAGGAGTTATTTGGGTAAAGAGCTTAGAGACTTCATATCGTTTGAAGAATCAAAGCCAAGTTAGATTCGTTGTTTTAAATCGCAAGCAATTAACAAAGAAATAACTCTAACGAGCTGACCTAGTTAACTGTACGAATTCGAGATTGCAAACGTTGTAGTTTTGCTGGCCGCTTAAAAATAGAGGCAGGTCGTTGATTCCTTTCTGTGAGGCCTTAAATTACCTCAGCGCAGTCACGAAAACTTTGACGCTTCGTCTCTGCTTGAAACAGAGCTGAACAGCGAAGTCACGAAAATTTTGACGCCTTGTCTCTGCTTGGAACAAAGCAGCAGCGAACGTCAGCGTACAGACAAATAAACAGAGGTACAGCGAATGTTTACTGCACGCTCGGTAAACGAAGCGAGCAACAATTCTAAGCCGGTTAAGGAAGTTGAATCTTCATAATAAAAATTTTAATTATCTCTCATTAAAAATTATTATCTCATACTATGACTAGTATAAAAAATTAAACGTTTAAGAAAACGATGGAACGGTAATTGACGGCGCTAAGTAGCCGTTTTCAAATACACTATTTTTAAATGCAACAATTAACTTTAGACATTTAAGAATTGTGAAAACATTCGGGCAATTGGCAAATACTTTAAATAGAAAAGCCGGACGCATAAATAGAGTAAAAACCATTAAAGGACATGAGTGTCTTTAATTAATGGCCGAGTCATTGCAGGAACAAGCTTACATAGAATTAGAGAGAGCCCATAAAGAACTGAAAAGCCAGTTAAGCGAATTTATATCCAGGATTTGGGCGACTTTAAAAGAGACAGTAGGCAACAAGGAAAACTTAGAATTGATAAAGTCTAGAGTAGGGGACCTAAAAGACCATACGAGTGTAGAAAAAGCAGACGCAATAGTAGAGGAATTACTTAAATTCCTAAACCAGATAATAGAGAATAAGACTGAAGATTCAAAGACATGGGAATTAGAGTTTAACGCGTTAAGAAATAGATATGACAATTATTTAGTAAATAAAGAGTTTCAGGAAGACTTACTCGCGAACGTAGAGCGAGAGAACGAAAAACTAAGGGAATTTTTAACAAAAAAAGGGATAACCGAGGAAACGTTGAATAGAACCTTAGACCAGGGATTTACACAGAAATCAAGGGAAGACTGTAGCTCTTTAGAGGAAGCAAATAGACGCATACAAGAGTTAAAAGAACAGAATAGACTTTTAAGTCAGGAAATATCGCTAGACCACGATCGAACGCTTTATCATAAGGAAGCTGCTCCGTCTGCAGTTAGTCAGAAAGATTACAACGGAAAGTCATTTCAGCAGATTAGGACGACAAATATTATACACAAAATGGGTATAGGTGAGATAGCCAAGATTACGAATAGGCTGGTACCGCTCTTTTCGGGAACGCAGTCACCAGACTTACGCGGTGAAGTGTACAAATTCATACATGGGTGCGAATTAGCCACAAGGGAGGTAGGTGCAGACAACAGTCAGGACTACATAGACTGCATTAAGCAGAGATTACACGGGGATGCGTATGATTTAGTGAGGTCACAACGATTCAATAGTCTCGAGGAATTCTACCTCACAATAAAAAGGGCACATTTGCCTAAGGTAACCTTAGACTCAGTGATAATAGGCATCCAAAATTGTAGACAGTTACTGAATGAAGATATACGACAGTTTGCGAGACGCCCTTCGAACACAGGCAAGGGAGATAGTTCGAAATGATTATAACGGAGAAGGAGATAAGGCACTTTTGAGTATGGTGGAAGGGGCCGTAGAAAAATCATTTAAAACAGGATTAAAAGACGCCGCGTTGAGAATTTATATGCTCAACGTGACGAAGAAAAATATTGAACAAATGGTAGAATTAGCGGTGGAGGCACTAGAAAACATACAAAGCAGTAGCTCCCTCCAAACAGACCACTTAAATATTAACATGAATGCGCCGCTTCTTGCCACCAGGCCGTATAACCTGCAAGAGCAAATTCGACAGGAAAGTCGTGGCAGAGCTGCAGGAGAAAAAATGGACAGGCAACCAGCAAGAATACAAAATCCTTCACAAGGAGCGACAGAGAGAATAATCTGCTCTTTTTGCAACAAGCGAGGTCATACTAGGGATGATTGCTTAACTCGCAAAAACACGCCATATTGTCAGAAGTGTTTAAAACATGGACACGAGACAAATTGGAGGTGTGGCAACCAGGTCAACAACAACAGCGGGTACAGCAACAAAATTCAAAGGACTAACAACCAAAGTCAGGGAAATCAGCAATGGAACCGACCTCATCAGAATTGGCAGTCAAACCAAGTCCAACAAAACTGGCAGACAAACCGACCACAGCAGAATTGGCCTCAAAACCCATTCCAGCAGAACGGGAACCAAAAACGGGCAATGAACCCTAACCCAACTACACTTAACGCATTGCAGAGGAATCAGCCGAACAGGGCAAACCAAACGTTATGTCATTGGTGTAATAGACCAGGACATATGATAAAAAATTGCGAGGTTAAAAAGAATTGGGAATCGTTACAAAGTAATAGTCCGGGAAACTGCCAGGGGCCCAGAATAAGCCAATAATCTGGGGACCCAAAAATATTAGTAACTTAAGGCCAAATGAAGGAGTAACAGTAATTCATACATCCAAACCGATTATGGATACGTTACCAACTTTAAGAAATAAAGTGGTAACCGTAAGTCCGACATCGGAAGCGATTGTTGAAACGTTACCACTTTCAAGAGACTTAAAAATTAATATCAAGTTAAAAGGGACTGATAATAATAAGAAAAACAACGGAACAGAGAGAAATCATACGTTTGGAGAAACAGTTGAATTAAGGATGCCATTTAAGTTGAAAGATAGAAACCAAAGTTTAAATACACAGATACCGTGCTCAATGAATAAGTGAGCAATTAAAAATAAAAATGTAGACACAGGGGTATCTAACTGCACTCAAACCAAGCTAAATGACGTGTTCATCGAATTACCTTGCGAAGAGGCTATAAATGGAAAACTCATTTTACTGGTAGATACAGGGGCAGATACAAGCCTGATAAAGAAGTGTGCGATAAAAGATAGCACAATAATAGACAAGTCAAATAGGAAAGACTTAAGCGGAGCATTTGGAGGTTGTGTGACCACAGAAGGATCAACAAGTATATGTCATAATGAGGTACAGTCCTTACGTTTAACGCTACACGTTGTGTCACTTAAACAAGGAGTACCAGCAGACGGCATATTAGAAAGAGATAATTTGTGGAACAACTCCATTATAAATACAATGGAAAAGATTTTAGCACTCTTCAATGAAAAGAAAGAGGTTATTTTAGAATTGCCGATAAAAACTATAGAGCAGATAGAGGAGGAAAGCAAACAACAGTACATACCAGTTGATGCAAGAACAATTACGATAGTACCATTAAAACTTCGTACAAAATTTAATAATGTTGTAATACATAAAGAAGAAATAGATCCAGGAATCTATATAGCAGACACATTAGTAAATGTGAAAGATAATACAATTTATGCTCCAATATTAAATAAAACAGAGTATGATTACGAAATAGATAGCGAATTTAAACCAAAATTCACAAACTTCGACGAGTACACAATACAAAGTACTGAGTCAGTTAATAGCATAGGCAACATAGATGCCAAAAGAAGAATAAATAAATTGCTCAATGAAATGGAGTTAGATGTAAATTTAAATATGGAAGAAAAGAATTCAATAGAGGAAATAGTAAAATCTTTTCATGACGTCTTCCTATTAGACGGAGACGAACTCTCGTTTACAAGTGTATTGAAACACGAAATTCCAACAGGCGCAGATCAGCCGCCCATAAACAGAAAACAATACAGATTACCTCAAATACATAGGGAGGAAATAAATAAACAAGTGAACAAACTTTTAGATGATGGCATAATCACACATAGCACATCACCGTGGAACTCGCCGTTACTTTTATATCCCAAGAAAAGTGGCAAGGACGGGGAGAAAAAATGGAGACTCGTAATAGACTACAGGAAATTAAATGAAGCTACAATCAAACAAGTTTTTCCAATTCCGCGCATCGACGAAATTTTAGAGCAATTAGGCCATAGCAGATATTTTACAACGCTAGATTTGGCAAGTGGATATCACCAAGTTTTAGTCGATGAAAGGGACAAGGAGAAAACAGCATTTAGTACAGGATTAGGGCATTTCGAATTCAATCGAATGCCATTTGGGCTAACAGGTGCCCCAGCAACATTCCAAAGGATAATGAATCATATCCTAACAGGTTTACAAGGGATAGACTGTTTTGTTTATTTAGATGACATTGTTATCTATGGTAGGAATCTCGAACAACACGAAGAGAGGTTATGTTCAGTACTACAGAAGTTACGTGAACATAATTTAAAACTGAATACCGAGAAATGCAAATTTCTGAGAAAGGAAATAGTTTATTTAGGGCACAAATGCTCGGAAAATGGTGCTTTACCAGACCCCTACAAGGTAGAATGTGTAAAGATCATAGGAGTACCGAGAAACAGAAAAGAGGTACAAGCATTTCTTGGACTAATAAATTACTACAGAAAATTTATTGAAAACACAGCTAAGATAGCTACCTATCAACAAATTACTACGGAAGGACGCAAAATTTATCTGGACAGAAGGCTGTCAGCAAGCATTTGAGCGGTTAAAAGAAGCAGTCGTGTCACCCCCAGTGTTGGCATATCCAGATTTCGCAAAAGAGTTTCTGTTAAATAAAACCGACGCAAGTAACGAAGCGTTGGGCGCAGTACTTTCACAAGGAGAAGTAGGCGAAGATAGACCAATAGCTTTCGCTAGCCGAGCGCTAAGCGACACAGAAAAGAGATATTCAACAATAGAAAAGGAATTCTTAGCGATAGTTTGGGCAACAAAGAATTTTAGGGCATATCTCCTAGGCAGACATTTCAGAATCTTTACTGACCACCAGCCACTAAAGGGAATAGCCAATTTAAAGGACCAGACTTCAAGACTGGCAAGATTTCGGCATAAATTGTCAGAATACGATTTTGAAATTTTATATAAGCCAGGCAAGAAAAACTTAAACGCAGACGCACTGAGCAGAATTTCTCAGGAAAACCGCAAAACAATAGGAGCCGTACAAACACGGTCAAAAACAAAAACAGCGAACCAAGGCCAACAACAAGGAACAACCGTTGAAGTCGACAAGGATGATGAGGAACCAGGAAACGGAACAATTACCACAGCAACATTGCTGTCCGACCCGAAACAAATAGAAACAGTGATTAAAGATTTTCACAATTCACCACTGGGAGGACATCAGGGTGCGGTGAAAACGTATTTAAGAATACGGAAACAATTTAAATGGCCCGGAATGCAAAAGCAAGTAAAGGAATTCATACAAAACTGTCCGAAATGCCAAGCTAACAAAAGCTCGAAATTAACAAAAATGCCCATGGTGTTAACAGATACACCAACGCGGCCTTTCGACAAAGTTTACATGGACATAGTCGGTATTCTACCAGAAACTGTGTCCGGAAATAAGTACATTCTGACTTTTCAGGATGATTTCTCGAAATTTATGGCATGTACAGCTATCCCAGACGCGGAAGCAAGTACTGTCGCCAGGGCTTTTTATGACGAAGTAATCACGCGTTACGGAATTCCGCGGATTTTAATTACAGATAACGGAACTAATTTTATTTCGAAATTGTTCTCAGCTAATGGCTCATTAGAGAGAAGCCACAGACCTTTAGCGGAATATTTGCGTAGTTTTGCTAATGGCTCATTAGAGAGAAGCCACAGACCTTTAGCGGAATATTTGCGTAGTTTTGCTAAAGAAGATGGTTCGAATTGGGATCAATGGTTAACTGCAGCAATGCACGTTCACAACCACACACCCCACATTACGACGAAGCAAACACCATTCCGTACTTTATTTGGTTTCGATACAGAAATGCCGACTAACTTGAAAAGGAAGTGTAGTCCGGTATATAATGCCGAAGACCCAAACAAAGTATTAAAATTCCAAATACAAAGAGCTCACGAAATAGTGAGGAAAAATCAGGACATAGCTAAACAAATATCCAAAAATCAGTAAGATAATAAGTTAAATTTAGTAGAATTTAAAGTAGGAGATAGTGTATTAATTAAGAACCAGACTAGGAAAAATAAGTTTTCTCCAATATGGATAGGGCCATATAAAGTAGTAAAGATTAAAAGTCCAATTACTACAATTTTAAATATTAAGGGAAGAGAAAAGCCATTCCACAATAACTTACTTAAGTTATATAATAGCAATTAAATAGGAGTATAGGATTAATTAGACAATTACATAGGAAACCATCAGAATAACTAAACTAGGAAAATAGGGTTAGGAGACATTAAATTAAGTTATTTGCAATAATAACGTTATTAGGAGTAGGACAAAGTAAATGAATATAGAATATGATAGAATAAATAGATAGGAATAATAAACTATAAGTAAGATAGGGATAAAATATGACAGGAACAACAGAATGCAATAACACTAATAGATAATTTTTTCAAATTAATAGCCGGTAATTGTTAAATAACTGTTACGGTTATTCACAGTTTACTACCACTACATTTGCAATTATTATATTAATAAATGCACATGTAAAGATTTGCCTGAAGACTTAGTTCATGCATAAAACACACACGCACATCCTTTATACAAACAAATTCACACCCATGAAGAAATTAAAATGAAGACATAAATTACAACTAGTAATAACACTAATTTAAAATTAGAAAATTCCTATTGAAAAAAAAAACCTCTTGGTTTCCATTATTGATAATTTCTGTTCAATTACTAATTAAATGTAGGGCATTAACAAACATACGTCAAAATAAGAGTAACAACCAAATGTAGCGATTAACGCAAGCACTGCAATAATGCAGAAACAAAGTTGAACGACTGAACACGAGCAAAATGCAGTGTCAGCTTTAAACTAAAGAGAAAAAAATAGAGAAAGAAAAAGAATAAAACACCAAAGGTGAATAACTTTAAAATAACCTAAAGAAAAAAAAAATAACACAAATAATAACAACATTCTTATATACATACATATATATAATAATTAAAAGTACAATTACAAATAATAAAGTACACACATACACATATAAAAGTAATTTTAAACTTAATTAAATTGTAATTTGAAATAGACTATGTACGTTCCATTAAAAAATTAATGAAATAAAGGCTTAAGGGAAAACACAAAATTTCTGTTTAAGATTCAAATAAGGAAAATACATACTTATAATAACAATACCAATATATATATATATATAAAATCTTAAAGAACAAATAAAAATATAAGATAAGATAAGTAAAATACTTGTACGAATATTATTCAAAATGGTTGAAAATATTATTGATAGTTAATATGCAACAAAATTCTATTCCACAAAATTAACGTACATATTATTGAAGAACTAAAATTATTAAACGGTTTAGGAATCACGCAGTGGAATTTTATGTAAAATTAGAATAGAGAGAAAATTTTAGAAATAGATGAAAATAAATACAATATAGTACGTTACAAATAATAATATAAAATCATAATAACAAACAAATAATAAATAATATAAAATATTGTAAGAACAAAAAATATAAAAATTGATAGTTAAATATAATAACGTATGTATACTAAATAAGGATCCAGCATGCAGCGAAACCGGCACGAACGTCGATGTACACCCACTACAACATAAGAGACGCAGTCATACTACAACCACACCACAACAGGGCGACGAAAAAGCGCCCAAACAACTCGAGGAGGGAAGGGTAGCTGTAACAAACAGCTGATCAGCGTAGCGTTGCAACAAGCATTCGACAACAAAACACGAAGTTACCTTCAAAGAGGTCCTCAGCAGCAACCACGATAAGATAACTAGATGGTAATCCCGTGAAGAAAGTTAACAATCATGATCGCTATAAGCAAATTCATCGGCGGATACAACTCAGTTTCCGCTCAGCAGCGAGATCATAGTCAAAAATGATCGCTAAAAGCCAACAATTTAAGACAACATAAGTTATCGCATCATCAGGTGGCAGCGATGGTGATAAACCACGCAAACGAAACGAATAGCAGTAAAAGGTTAGCCAGTTCAATCTACTGCGACCTATTCATCTGTAATACCTATTACAGCAACAACAGTTACAAAAGTAAAATTTGTGAGTTGTAGCATCAGCGGTCAGCTTATGTACAAATGCTAATTTTGCAAAATCTGAACCATCAAAAGCTCAAGCAAACAACAATTGATCCACAATTGGGATCAGCCGATTCTACCAACAACATTACTACAACAACTACAACTAAGTCAGCTACCCAGCAGCAGCATTCCTACATAACACTAGAGAAGAAGATATTGATACAACGGGGTGTACATCAAGAGTAGCAGCAACGCCGAATTCTACATCAAGAGTAGCAGCAACGCCGAATTCTACATCAAGAGTAGCAGCAACGCCGAATTCTACATCAAGAGTAGCAGCAACGCCGAATTCTACATCAAGAGTAGCAGCATCGCCGAATTCTACATCAAGAGTAGCAGCAACGCCGAATTCTACATCAAGAGTAGCAGCAACGCCGACTTCAACATCAACAGTAGCATTAACGTCGACATCAATATTTATATCAACGTCGACGGCATCATCAACTCATACAAAAGTGACATCCAAAGAGCGCAGCTACCGTTGCATGGTATTTGTATATTATATACAATCGGTTGCCTTATTATTGTAGTTATTATGATTGTAATTCTTAATTAATTGTATTATTATATTAGCTAATATCACCTAATTATATTACTTACATAATTCATAAGCCATTCGAGAAAAAAAAGAGAAACATAAATAGACAATAAGCACAGAAGCACAGCCATAAGGCAAATAAACCACCAACACAAAAACATAAATGTACAAGAAAAACTTAATATCGTTTTATACGATACTAAATTCTTCTTCCCCTAGGGTGGAGGGATGTTGTATGTCGCGATCGCAATTTCCAGTCAAGCTTTCATTAACGTAAATCCGAAAGCCAAACCAGCAACCATAGCACTTCGCTTGGTAGCCAAAAAGCTTTAGCCAAGTTTTGCAAAGCTAGGCTAGCAACCATAGCACTTTTCATGGAATGGATTGTGGAAGCTAACTTTCAGTAGCAAGATCCCAAACCATAAACACAAAAAAGCTTAGCTTGGAAAAATAAAAGATCCAAAACCAAACGCGGAAGAATTAAATTGGGAACGATTTAATTCTGCCGATATTGATATTTCGCAATACAAATATTGCGAAAGAATGGAAATTGCGACACGCGCCAACACCGACCCACTTTGGTGCGGTCGACGGGTGCGTCGACCAAGCCAGAGTGGAACCAAGAAAAAGATTCCAACGGGAGTTTTGTAAATATATCCAAACGACGAGGTCGTTAAGCCGCGTATAAAGTCGCGCATTAGTTCATAGTAAGAAGTGTATAAAAAGTTGGTAAAGTGCAAAAGTAGTGTTAAGTTACAAGTCAAAGTGTTAAATATAAAGCATAAATATAAACTAAAGTAATCTACAATAATTACAAAGTAAAGTAATTATAAATCTACAACAAGGAGTTTTATTAATTGTCCCGAGGACAATTGAAATCGAGGAAAGACCATCCGAAGACACTACAACAACTGGAAATTTCAAAATTTGGATTTTTGGAGTTTAAAAGATTTGAGCTGATGAGGAAGTGGTCAAGAAAAGACGAACCGTTAGGATAAGAAGGTGTTGAGTCCGATAACCTTGTGAAGCTGAGAATATTGTGCTGTAACCAACTGAAGAGTGCATTACCATTGGTATTGTTAATGGAATCACCCCAGTCAATGTTTTTTGCATTGAAGTCTCCTCCAACAATGGTTCCATCAAAATTTTTAGACAAGCGCGCTAAGATTGAAAGCCCATCATAGGCTAAAGAATGCGGAGAGTTACACGGAATATAAAACGACCCAAATAAATATTTCTTGGTGACACCATTAACTAGTGTGTCAATTGAAATAAATAAATTAGGAAAACTTATTCCAACACCGTTAATTTTCGAAAATTTCAAAGACTTCCTTAAGACTATGCCAACCCCAAGCTGACCATTATCACGAAGAAATGTAAAATCCTCCAGGTAAACTTTTTGATTAGCTCTCAAGTGAGTTTCCTGAAAAAACGCAACGTCAATGTTATTCAAATTTAACAACTGTAGTAAATCTAGTCTTTGGCTCACTTCAATTAGTGACCTAACATTAAATGAAAGAAAGTTAAGAAAATCACGGACCATAGGAATCGTTAACTTCTTTTAAAAGAGACATGTAACGTTTCTTAGCTTCCACTTTTGACAGTGATTTGTAATCTGATAAAAATAACATAATTTTGTCTTCTAAAGAAAGCTCCACAGGTTGACACAGTGATTTTGCAATCTCTAAAAATTCCTCAATTAAAGCAGGCCTTGCGGATTTTTTCGGAACAGAATCTTTAAAAAGACTGGCAAAAGACTTGTTATTAGAAATGAAGTTAGAATTGTTGATTGAAGTGCGCACATTAGCTGAAGCCAACATTTTTCTATCAATAGATTCTTTTTTACGATTATTTTTGCCTTCAACGAATTTCTTGAACACCGGGCAACCTAAAAGTAGACGGAACGGATAATGCTACTCTATACTCGGGAATAAAAGTTTGTTGTCATAACTAAAGAACGAACGCTGATATCACATTTCTAATAAAAAATAGGCGTGGTCGTGGACCGATTTTGCCCTTTTTCAATACCAACCTGCACACCACAAGAAACAATATATCTGCAAAGTTTCATCACGATATCTTCATTGGTTCTCCTGTGATCTTGATTTCAGCAGACAGACAGACGGACGGACATGGCTAAATCGACTGAGGAGGTCACGCTGATCAAGAATATATATACTTTTCTATACTTATCGTCTCTATTTTTCTATGCGTTACACATTTCGTGACAAAGTGAATATTAACCTAAAGGTGTAGGGTAAAGAAATTCCTGCGTAATCCCACAGTGAAATGTAATAAAAATGTGCTTAAATAAAAAACTACATCCCACATAATTTTTTCTTGAGCTACCGGCATCATTAACATAAGTAAACATTTGTGATAAAGGTTAAAAATAATAAATCTCTTACTTTGATTGTTTCGAGAAAACTCTTGTTAGAAATCCTTTCATGGTTGTATCTGTTGGAGGCTGATCTAATTTATTTCTTTTACGTGAAGAATATCTTCGATTCTTATGCCAACTCCATTGTTCCAGAAAATGTAAATCGCTACAACGTCTTCTAGATTTTGGCTTATTATTTTCGTGTATATAATTTTTTAAATTTGCATATGTGTCTTCGGCATTTAAATCAATTTGATTTAAATGATGCTCTTCATTAGTAATAGCATATTCATTTTTCATAACATTGTTCCTTTTATTAATGGAGTTCTGCGTTATTTCGATTTGAAATAAATCAACAACTTCATCTTTATTTTCAATGGTATAGCTTTCACGCTGTTTTTTATCTGCATAATTAATATCACCAATCTGGTCCTTTCCAAATTGTAAAGTAGTTTGAAAATCATCGTAAACTATATGGAAATCATTTGATTCTACAATAAATTTTATGCTATTCTCTGAAGCATTTAACTGATTATAATTGAATATAATATATTTTCCGATTGATAGCCAATTAATATTTTTAATTTTTAAATCATTGTGTCTGATTTTTGAATTATCTATTTGTATAGCTGTTGATTTTTCATTTGACAAATCAAATTCAATAATTTTAAACGTTTCTTCATATATATTTCCCATCAATGGCTTCGTTATACGTATATGTTTATCCCATATCTGCTTATAAAACGGAATTACATCAGAAAAAATGTTACTTATCTCAAAAATTATATTAATAGCCCGTTTGTGAGTGGAATCCATGGAATAAATCTTTAGAGCCCACCCAAATGCTCCGATTATATTTTTATTATAACAAAGAACTTTTAGAATACCACTAGCTGCAGTGCAATGATTTGGGTTCCTTTTTAAACACTTGAGAAATGCAAACTCGGCAATTTCAAACATTTTTAAATTAAGAGCTAACTGACCAAGTCTAATCATTGTATATACATCACTTTCATCAATAATTATTGCCTGAAAATATGATTAAAATCTTTAAAGTAGAAGTGTGAACAGACAATATACATACCAACACATAATGCTCCAATGCTTTTCTCATTTCATTCTTTTCCTCAAGAGCTCTGGCAATATTTTTGTGACAATTATATCGTATAGCCCACAACTTGTCATTTTGATTATGTATTGAAATCTATGAAATATTAATGTAAAAATATAATAAAAAAAAATATGTATATTTTGAGAAATGTTATATTTTTAACTAATTCGGTTATAACTAATTTTTATTCTGAACCAGATTTGGGGAAACGTATTAACTAGTTATCTTTGTTATAGTTAAAAGTATCTTCGTTACTTTCACAGACATCTGCGTTATCGTTAAAGTAACGAAGTTACTTTGTGGTTGTTAATGTTAAAGTAACGAAAGCAAGATCGTTATTCTGATCGTTATCGGTGATGTAACTAAAGTAAGATCGTCACTCTGCTCGTTGTCGTGTTGTATGTCGCGTTCGCAATACAAACGACCAAGGCCAAGACTAAGACTAAGGGTAAGATCAAGTTCTATGCAATAATGCTACCACAGCATTTTGGCTGGTTGACAGTGAGAGATACCGGAGCATCACATACTTTTTGGTTCCGTGGATTCAAATAACACTAAATTCGACGTAATAATTGTTGCAGTCATTGCACTTTTCATTGTTATGAATGAAATACTGGGAATACTTTCAGGGCAATTACATATTTTATCAACAATTGACCAACAACAATTAAATTATTGTTAATTTCGCATTCTGTATATATTAAATGATTAATTGTACAATGCGATTTTAACCTATTTTAATATTTCAAAATATCAAGTTCGTGAAGTTAAATAAATATTCGTTTCCACTGTATTGTTGTATGTTGCGAACGCAATTTCCAGTTCCGGGCGATAAGAACTTTCAAGGCCAGTATTAATTTTATAATACTACTCCGCGAGTGAGTCAAGGCCAAGTTCAAATTAATGCAACCACATCACTTTGCTTGGTAGCCCGAAGCTTTAGTTTAATTTGGTTTAGTCAAGCTTTGGTTTAGCCAAGTCAGCAACCGGAGCTTGGCAATTGGAATAGATCGTGGAAGCTGGCATTTAGTAGCGAGCTTCCAAACCATGAAAACCATAGAACATTGCAATTGGAATGGGTTGTGGAAGCTAGCTTTCAATAGCAAGCTTCCCAACCATTAAAACGCTTGGCTTAAAAGAACCAACGATCAGAATTCACACGCGGAAGAATTAAATTGGGAACGATTTTCTTCCGCGTATTGATTCTGCGAATATTACAATTTTAATATTGCGAAATAATGGAAATTGCGAAACACGGCATAATGACCCACTTCAGTCCGGTCGACGTCTGTGTCGACCGAGCTAACGTGCAATCTAGAAAAGATTCCAACGGGAGTCTTGTAAAAATCTTAGAGTAAGACAGTCGCGTATAAAGTCGCGTTAATAGTGTAAAGTAGTATTAAGTCGCGAGTAAGGACATCGTGTTAGTCTAACCTAGTGTCCCTAGAAATATAATACGAAAGTAATTATAGTTCGACATAAATATAAGTGCAATTAAATAAACGTAAGCGAAAAGAAACATAATAATTATAAAAAGGTGTTAGTAAAAGCAGTGTGAAGCGAAATGTAAAATAATAAAGGAAAGATAGAAAATAAACCTTACAAATAGAAAACAAGTGCAGTTTTAATTGAAGGAAAAGCAAGAGATTAGAAGACACCCCGAAAGACTACAACATATTGGCGCAGCCGGATTTTCGAGCCGAGGATCGCTCGAATAAAGGAAAAAGTAAGTAACAATAAAATACGGAAACTAAAAATAAGAATAGCAGCTTAGATTAGTTAAAAGATAAGTGATATAACAAAGATTAGTAGCTTAGGAAACAGCAGGAAGTGAAAAGGAAAAGTTATAAGTTAGTTAAAATTAAAAGTTAAGAGCAAGTGATCGCATATGCTAAAAACAAGTTTAAGAGAAAAAAAGGGAAAATTGGCAAAAAAGTGAAATAATAAGTTCAAGAAAAATTAAAACAGTGAAAGTAAAAAATTGAAAAATAAAAGTAGAATCAAATAATAGGAAAAAGTGAAAAGGATAGTAATAGAATTAAAAGAATTTAATTCTATTATTATATCAAATATATTATTTTATATATATTATATAAAACATAAAATAACTTTCAGGTCCCAAAATCATCGGTTACATCAAAAGGATGCTAGCTTAATTGCACGGCAAACTTATCTGTCCAATAGCATTAGCTGGACAAAATCTTTGCTGAGATCGACCCATTTCACTCGGGAAGTCATTCTTATATTATATTTTTATAATTATAGGATAAAGTATTAGAGAAAATAGGATTTTTTTTTTGTTTGTTTTTTAAAAGAAAATTAAGATTATCAAGAAATAAAAGTGATAGTTTTTTTTTTGCTTTAGTCTGAACTTGAAAGTGTGAAATAGGGAACTATGAAAAAAAAATCCCTAAGGAAAATTGGATTGGAATCTAATGCGGAATCAGAAAATTTTAGATTTAATAAGGAAACAAGTTTTAATTTAATTTTAAAACAAAAAAATGCACAGCAAATAGAGAATTTGTAATTTGCCGACCTTAAAACAAAAAGGAAAAATAAAAAAAAAAAAAAAAATATTTAGAAAAAAAAAATATATTTCGAATAAATGTAATAACAATGTTGTACATGAACTAACAATTTAATTGAAATTAAAACACGTGATTTAGCATGTTCGAAAATCAACAAAAGTCCAATAAGTGAAAAGCAGATGTGCAGGAAACGTATAATATTTAATTCAAGGAGAATGTTCGGAATCCAAATTCAAAAATTACAACTTTACAGAATTAGTTACTGTGATTAGCAAATTGGCGAAAATCAGAGTGACTTTATTAACTTAAATAAATTTTATTTAACGTGGTAAAGTTCGGATGATAAAAGCAAATTGTTAAAAACAGTTTTCGTTGTATCATTTTCGGGTATGTGTCCTAGACATTTGACTTCAAATTACACATGTTAAATAAATTTTAACATGTAATTTGATTTCGAGTCGCACATTTTTCTTCGTAATACGTCATACAGTCGCAAATGTATGAAAATTCATAACCACAAATTAGTCGGAATGTAATATTACAATTAGTGCAAAATTAAACCATCAATCAAAAAAAAAACAAAACTTTGGTTAATTCAAAAACCAGAACTAAACTTCCTAGATCTAGAAAATAAAAGCGACTTTAGTGTCATTTTTGGGGTTGCTCTTTTCAATTACACGCTAATTGTGGAAGAAAATTGAAACACAAAAGCATAGCTTTGAAAATAACACAAGCAATGAACGCCAACAGGCAACCAGGAAAGCAGACAGAGTAACTGCAAGAAGCAATTAAGGAAAATTTTGCTTAATTGCACAATACTAAACAACAAAAAAAAATAGTCGCAGTCACGAAAATTTTGACGCTTCATCTCTGCTTGAAACAAAGCAGAATAGCGCAGTCACGAAAATTTTGACGCTTTGGCTTTGCTTGAAACAAAGCAGCAGCGGACGTCAGCGTACAGACTAATAAACAGATGTACAGCGAATGTTTACTGCACGCTCGGTAAACGAAGCGAGCAAGAAAGCTAAGCCGTTTAAAGAAGTTGAATCTTCATATGAAAATATTAATTGTCTCTCATTCAAAAGTACTACGGCTAGTATAAAAAATTAAACGTGTAATAAAACGATGGAACGTTAAGTAGCGGCGCTAAGTAATCGTTTGACAACATTTTTCACCAAACATTTTAAAATAAATTCAAATTTAAATCATTAGGAAAAATATATGTATACTCTTACATAGGTAAATTGTAAACATTGGGAAAAATAAAACCTCATTAAACTATATGTCGTTCGTTTAATTAATGGCCGAGTCATTACAGGAACAACCTTACATAGAATTAGATAGAACCCATAAAGAACTTAAACGCCAGTTGGGGGAGTTTATATCTAAATATTGGGCAATTTTAAAAGGGACGGTAGGCAACAAAGAGAACTTAGAGTTGATAAAGTCTAGAGTAGGGGAGCTAGGAGACCTTACAAGTGTAGAAAGGGCAGACGGAGTAGTAGAGGAATTGCTTACATTCCTAAACCAGATAATAGAGAATAAGACAGAAGATTCCAAGACATGGGAATCAGAATTTAACGCACTGAAGAATAGGTAGGATAATTACTTAGTAGATAAGGTATTTCAGGAGGATATACTAAGGAACGTAGAGGGCGAGAACATAAAACTAAGGGAATTATTAAAGAAAAAGGGGATAACCGAGGAAACGTTAAATAGAACCTTAGACCAGGGATTTACACAGAAATCAAGAGAAGACTGTAGCTCTTTAGAGGAAGCAAATAGACGCATACAAGAGTTAAAGGAGCAGAATAGACTTTTAAGTCAAGAGGTATCGCTAGACCACGATCGGACGCTTTATCATAAGGAAGCTACTCCGTCCGTAGTTAGATTAATTAATTAATTTCAACAGATTAAGCCAACCAATAACATACAACTACATAAAATGGGTATAAGTGAGATAGCCAAGATTACGAATAGGCTGGTACCGCTCTTTTCGGGAACACAGTCGCCAGACTTACGCGGCGAAGTGTACAAATTCATACAAGGGTGCGAATTGGCTGCAAGAGATATAGGTGCAGACAACAGTCAGGACTACATAGACTGCATTAAGCAGCGATTACATGGATGCATATGATTTAGTGAGGTCACAACGATTCAATAGTCTCGAGGAATTCTACCTCACAATAAAAAGGGCATATTTGCCTAAGGTCACCTTAGACTCAGTGATAATAGGCATCCAAAATTGTAGACAGTTACTTAATGAAGATATACGACAGTTTGCGAGACGCCTAAACGCCCTTCGAACACAGGCAAGGGAGATAGTTCGAAATGATTATAACGGAGACGGAGATAAGGCACTGTTGAGTATGGTGGAAGGGGCCGTAGAGAAATCATTTAAAACAGGATTAAAAGACGCCGCATTGAGAATTTATATGCTCATTGAACAAATGGTAGAATTAGCCGTAGAGGCACTAGAAAACATACAAAGCAGTAGCTCCCTCCAAACACACCCCTTGAGCATTAACATGAATTCACCACGTCATGCACCCATGACATATAACCAAACAGATGAAATTCAACAGGGAAGTCAGGGCAGAACTTCAGGAGTAAAAATGGGCAGACAACCAACTACGACACAAAATACTACACAAGGAGCGGTAGAGCGAATAATTTGCTCTTTTTGCAATAAGCGAGGGCATACTAGAGATGATTGTTTAACGCGCAAAAATACGCCATATTGCCAGAAATGTTCAAAATACGGGCACGAGACAAACTGGAGATGTGACCAAAAAGGAAGCCAGAAAAATGGGGGAAAGAACACATATCAAGGGCCCAAATATCAAACTCAAGGAAACCAGCAATGGAATCCACCAGAGCAAAATTGGCAATCGAATCGAGTTCATCAAAATTGCCTACCAAATCAATCCCAACTGGCAAAATCAAAACTGGCAGCCTAAACAACCCCAACAAAATTGGAATCAAAACCAATTTCAACAGAACGGGAATCAAGGAAGGTCAATAAACCCTAATCCTAATACACTTAACGGTTTGCAGAGGAATCAGACTCCTATAAACCCGCCGAACAGAGTGAACCAAACTATATGTCATTGGTGTAACAGACCAGGACATATGATAAAAAATTGCGAGGCAAAAAGGAATTGGGAATCGTTTTAAAGTAATCGTCCGGGAAACTATCAAGGGCCCAGAACAGGCCAGTAATCTGGGAACCCAAAAATATTAGTACCTTAAGGCCAAATGAAGGAGTAGCAGTAATTCATACATCCGAACCGATTGTGGATACGTTACCAACTTTAAAAAATAAAGTGGTAACCGTAAGTCCGACATCGGAAGCGATTGTTGAAACGTTAGCAACTTCAAACGACTTAAAACTTTATATTAAGTTGAAGACAGATAATAATAAAACCAACATTACAGAGAGAAATCATACGTTTGGAGAAACAGTTGATTTAGAGATGCCAATCGAATGGAACGAGGAAAAATACAACAATAGAAATACAGAAACAGGATCTACCTGCAATCAAACCCAGTTAAATGATGTGTTCATCGAATTACCTTGTGCAGAGGCTATAAATGGAAAACTCATTTTACTGGTAGATACAAGCCTGATAAAAAAAAGTGCGATTAGAGATAGCACAATAATAAACAAGTCGAATAGGAAAGACTTAGGCGGAGCATTTGGAGGTTGTGTGACCACAGAAGGATCGACTACTATATGCCACAAGGAGGTACAGTCCTTACGTTTAACGCTACACGTTGTGTCACTTAAACAAGGAGTACCGGCAGACGGCATACTAGGAAGGGATAATTTGTGGAACAAATCCAATATAAATACAATGGAGAAGATTTTAACACTCTTCAATGAAAGAAAAGAGGTTATTTTGGAATTACCCATAAAAACGATCGAGCAGACAGAAGATAAAAATAAAGAATATTACATACCAGTTAATGCAAGAACAATTACTATAGTACCATTGAAACTACGTACGAAATTTAAGAATGTTGTAATTCATAAAGAAGAAATAGATCCAGGAATCTATATAGCAGACACATTAGTAAATGTGAAAGATAATGTGGGGAAAAAGGATCGCCATGTGGAGGAAAAGGATAATCAATTAAAACGGAGTTGACTTTTATTTTAGCGAGTCACGCTGTATTAGTTTGGCTACCAGGCCTTGCTTTGTTTGGCTTTAAGCCAGCCACGCTATGTTTTTAAGATTTGGCCACAAGGCCGAACTTATTATTTGGTTTATCAAGCGAACCCCGCTATATCATGATATATGGCCACAAGGCCGTACTTACTTTAAGCAAGAAAAGAGTGTCTGCTTCTGGTGCTGCATTTACAATTAATTAATTTATTCTGGCTTTCGCCGTCTTTTTATACATTATTTCTTACATTCTAAACTATTACAATATTATGTTTATATTGCTTACTCATACTTAATTTAAACGAAAGTGTCATGCTTTCTTTCTTACGCTAAGTTGCTTTGTTTTCATTGGCCGATATTCGATTTTAAGTGTTGAGTGCAATGAGTGACTTTAGTGCAGTGTCAGCTTCAAGTTCACTCAATGCACTCTACTGTTGGCGAAGTGAACCAGTGGTTGGTTACACTACACCCCTACCGTTAAGAGAAAAATTCGGTATGAAATTGAGCAATTTTTCTAAAGCTAAGTGTTTACAATTATTGGTAGTGGTATGAATTATGTTGTTACTGTGTATGGTTTTATCATATTGTTATGTACTATTTTTCTACTATTATTATATTCAATTGTCGTGTTGACTCCATTTTTGCTTATTATCATATAAGGACCTTTGTACGGTGCTTGATTCTTTTTCCTATTCATATTTCTTAACAATACTAAATCTCCTATATCTAATTCTAGTTTATTTGAATTGTGTTGTTAATTATTGTTTACTCTTTTCATCTTTTGATGAATTTAATAGTTCGTGCGCTTTATCTAGAGCATATCTTAATCTAGTTTGTAGTTCTTTTGCATAGCTATCGATGCTGTATATTTTTATGTGGGCGTTAGGATCGTCATCTAGTAGACGAGGTAGTTTACCATAAATTAGTTCGAATTGTGTGTACCCTGTGTCAACGTGTGGTGTTGTATTATATGCGAAAATAAAATATGGAATCCATTCATTCCATTCATAGTCGTTTGCTGTGGTTAGAATGAATTCGTTAAGTACCCTATGGTTACGTTCTAAAGAACCTATTGTTTCGTGGTGGTATGGTGTCGAGAATGTCTGTCTAATTTTTAATAGTGTACATATGTTTGTTAATAATTCGTTTTTGAATTCTGTCCCGCAGTCAGATTTGAGTACTTTGAAGTGTCCATACTTTAGTATCACTTGTTCTACAAGTGTTTTTGCTATGGTCTGTGCGTCCTTTGTCGGTATCGGGTGTGCTATTACAAATTTTGTTAGCTCGCACTGCATTGTTAAAATGTAGCGGTACCCGTTCGATATTCTTAAAAGTCCGACGGTGTTAATTGAAATTGTCTCGAAGCTGTTCTGTGGAGTGTTAGTTAACGTAAGCGGTTCATTTGTATGACGTGTTTGTTTGTTTCTTTTGCATATGTCACAACAAGATATGAATTTCTTAACCATGTGGTTCATATTCTTCCAGACGTATCGTTGTTTTAATTTAAGGGTTGTCCTTCTGACTCCTAGATGTCCTGAGGTGTGAAATTCGTGTATTAGTTTGTATTTTATTATGTCATCTGTTATTCTTTTTGGTGGGTTGTAAATAAGTATTTTTAATTGAGGACTTCCTTGAGCAGTATTACATATTTTATTTATCTTCGCATATGCATTTTTAAATTCTTCCATTGTATACATTTTAAATGTCAGTACTGGCCGGTGCTATTTCTTTTATTTTCTCCTTGCTCATTTTAGATACCAGTTTCCTCAGAATCGAATCTATGTAGATTCGCTGATTTATCGCTGTATCCCATATGTGTATTAAATACGTTAATATTCGAATTAAGTTTCTTCAGTTCCAAATCTTGATTCGCTGAATTATCATTAAATTCCACGTGCACTTTATTTTCTTCTATGTATACATTAATTTCTCTAGTATTTTTGGTATTAAATTCCAATTTCTTTATATTTCTGACATCGCTTATTGAAGTGCATTCCCATATGTGAAATTGATCAGGCTTCTCAGATGTGCATTGTTCATTGCTTAATTCTTCATTGCTCTTCTGCATATTGTTCTTGCTCATGCCTCTAGTTATAATTAATGTCTTACTTACTTTATTGTCATTTTCTTTCGGTATCATCTGTTTTAATATGTTTGAATCTATTTGTATCCTTGAGAGTGCGTCGGCGTTCGTATTTATTTTGCCTTTTTTGTATATGATTTCGAAATCATAGTCACTTAAATCTAAACTTATTCTTGTCATCTTTGATGAGGGGTTTTTATGAGAAAATAACGATATCAAAGGTCTATGGTCGGTAACAACAATAAACTTGGTACCATATAGGTATGGTTTAAAGTAGTTTATTCCCCAGTGAATTGCTAGTAGTTCTTTTTCTATTACAGGTTTGTTAAGGTCGTGTTTTTGTAATGCTTTGCTTTCATAAGATATGGGTAGATCTTTTCCTATTTCGCCTTGTGAAAGTACTGCTCCGAGGGCATAGTCTGAAGCATCTGTGGTTAGTATGAAAGGTTTACTGAAATCAGGATATTGGAGTAACGGTGGATTAGTTAGTTTTTCCTTTAGTGTATCAAACGCTAATTGACATTCTTTTGTCCATTCAAATTTTGCTGTTTTCTTTAGTAGTGCGTTTAGGCTTTTAGCAATGTCTGCGAAATCTGGGATGAATTTCCTATAGTAATTGCAAAATGCAACGAATCGTCTTACTTCGTCCGTATTTTTTGGTATCGGGTAATTTCTTACTATTTCATATTTTGCTGGATCTGTCTTTACTCCATCACGCGTTATTAGATGGCCTAAATATATTACTTCGGGACGTAGGAAACAACATTTTTGTGGGTTTAGTTTAAGATTATAGCGTTCTAGTCTGTCTAATACCTTTATTAGATTTTGGTTGTGGTGGCTGAGGCTGCATCCATGAATGATTATGTCGTCTACGTAAAGGAATGCTTCAGCCTCTAATCTTGATAGAGGTATTGTAAGCATGCGCTGAAAGCTGTTGGAAGAGATTTTTAGTCCAAACGGTAGTCGTTTGAATTGGTAGTGTCCATTATTGGTCGAAAATGCTGTTAATGGTCGTGACTTTTTGTCGAGTGGTATTTGGTGAAATGAACTTGTCATGTCTAGTGTCGAGAACCATTTTGCTCGTCCTAGCTTGTCCAAAATATCTTCTAAGCGAGTGAGAGGAAATTTGTCACTTGCTTTTTTATCATTTAGTTTTCTGAAATCAACGACAAGTCTCCATTTTCTTTTGTGTTCGGTGTTCTTTTTAGGTACCAAAAGAATTGGAGCATTGTATGGCTGATTGATGATTCTATTATGTCTTCAGTCAACATTTTCTGTACTTGTTCATTCATCATTTGTGTGTGTGTGTGTGTGGCAGTCTGTAGTTTTTTATGTAGACAGGGTTGTCATCTACGGTCGAAATTTTTTGTGTATAGAAATTATTTGTTGTTAGAATTTCGTTTTCGAGGTGAAAGACGTTCTGATATCTTTAAAAGATGTTTACTAATTCTTGTTTCGAGTTGTTGTCTACGTAGCTTATGTTTATAGTTTCAAGTATCTTTCTGAGTCTATTTTTATCATATGTTTTGGTTGTATTATAATTTAAAATTTCATAATTTGATAGGGAGTCTGTTTCAAGTTGAATGCCATCTATGGTTATCTCTGCGTTTGTTGTGTTAAGTATCCTAATGTGTGTTACCCCGTTCTTTGGTGCTACTGAGTTGCTAAGAAAAATTCCTTCTTTCAGTTCTTTGCTAAGAATTACCTTTTCTTCATTGAAGTTTGTTTTTATTGCTTGCACTAGTTGTGTTCTGGGTGGTACTTTGCTCTTTAATATTTCATGCGCCTTCGCTTACTAACATCGTTATCGTAAAGGTCTCATAATCTATTTTGCAAAGAAATTTCTGTAGGAAATCTCTGCCAATTATCCCGTCTGTTTCTATTGGGAATTTCTCATCTACAAGTTGGAATTCATGTTTAAGGATTTGATCTCCTATTTCTAGATTTAAGTGGATTTCGCCAAGTGAATGGATTTCGTCGTTAGAGATGCCCGTTAACTTGCATTTATTAGTTGTAGAATAATTTTCGTTCTCTAGTTGAGCACATATTTTACATAAAGAGACATCTGCGCCAGTGTCTATCAAGAATGACATCATTTTATTATTGTGTTTTATTATTATTGAATTTGTTATGTTGTCCGAAATCTTAACTATTTTTATTTTTGGCTTTCCGGAATGACTATTCATTCCGGGCCTTGCACGTTTTCAGCATGTGTTATTCTTATTTGTCTGTTGTTTCTGTTGTTGTTGTATTCGTTACGTTTCCCGTTATAATTGTTCGTGTTAAAACGTCTTTGGTTATTGTTGTTATTTTCGTATCGGTTTCTACTGTGATTGTTATTGTGTGAATTTCTGTTGTTATTGTTATAGTGCGGTAGTCGTTGGTTATTGTTGTTGTTACTTGTTGTCACTGTCCAGCTGTTATTAGGGTAGTTGTTGTAGCCGTTGTTGTGGTGTGTGTTGTAAGAGTTGTTGAACCGTTGGTTTGGTTGCCACATTATCCTATTTATCGTTCGTTGCTGTGACTGTGCACTTTCGATTTCTTGCGCAAGGTTAATTGCTTCCGTAAGCGTTTTCGGCTGCGCCGCGAAAAGTGTGTTTTTTAGATTGTCGTTTAGACCGTTCTTAAAAATATTGCGTATTTTTCGTTCATACTGGTGATTACGTTCTTTTCTGCAGTGCTTGCATTTTGACCTATTTCATTGATTTGCAATTTATTTAGGTCATTAATTGTGGTTAATAATCTTTCTTTGAACGAGTATCGTCTCGTTTGTTTTATAACGTTCTTTAAGTAAGTTTTTTAGGGAAACATAATCGGTTGGTTCTGTGCAACCGCAGAGTGCCGTTTTAACGTTTTCTGATAGTTTTATGTAGTATATCAGCTCTATTAGCTGTTTCTTACCGTCTGGGTCTAGATTTCTATATATTATTTCAATTATTTTTAGAAAACAGTCTATTTCTTTGTATGCTCCCGTGAATTGGGGTATGGCCTTCATGGCCGTTTCTATGTTAAAGGTTGCCATTTTTTTTGTTAAGTTTAAGTCTTAGTCTTGTTTAATTGAACTGTCTTCTCTGTCTTTTAATTTTTCCTCTAATATTGTTTTTACCTTTAAGTATATCTTTTGGAATTCTGTTTTAATTGGGAGATATCCTACCGAATTGTTGTCTTCGTTTAACAGTTCTTCAAAATTTGACTTTAATCGCTCTAATGCTTCTAATTTCTGTTGCAGTGTACCGACTGTGTACTGCCTAATTGGAGATTTTCTTAAATTCGCTAGTTCTTTCTCAAGTTCTGACAGTAACTCATTCATTAGAGAAATGTTTTTTGTTCCAACTTTGTCTTAAAATTTTAGTTGTTTAAAATCTTAAATTTTACATTTAGACTTTCGATCTTGAATTTTACATGTAGTCAAATTTTATTTGGTTTTAATTTTCGTTAAATCATTTAATTATCATTTTTACTTATAATAGTTTAAACTGTACTTATAATGTGTTTATTTTTATTTATATAATTCTTAAGGTAAGTAATTACTAAAAAAATTATTATTAGAGCTATTAAGATTATAATTGTTGTTGGTATATATTCCGGGACTGCCGGTAGGTGTAGTTGATGGATCGTGGTGGTCACCTGGTTGACCCTGCTTTCTACGTTTCCCATCGTTGCCTCTTTTGAATTTTATCGCTTGCCGCCTTTATTTTTATTATTTTGATCCGGTTTAGGAATAGCACTTTTTGTTCCTTTGATGTGCAGAGGTTGGCTAGTCTGTGTAGTTCAGCTATCTCTCTGCGTTCTCGGACGCATCTACCAGCTCTGCTTTTCCTCTTTGGAGGTGGTGTGTCTGGGGTGGTGAGTGCTCTGTGTCGCTGCCGTTTCCTGTACTCCTCAATTGTTATTGGCTTTGGTCCAGTTCCTTTTACTTCTGGTTTTCCCATCCAGCGAAGATTTCATCTATGGATTGCTGTGTCATCTATCAGTGTCGAAATAGTCAGAATATTACAGGTGTCGAAAATAGCAGAAGATTGCAGGTGTCGAAATTGGCAGGATCGCCATGTGGGGAAAAAGGATCGCCATGTGGAGGAAAAGGATAATTAATGAAAACGGAGTTGACTTTTATTTTAGCGAGTCACGCTGTATTAGTTTGGCTACCAGGCCTTGCTTTGTTTGGCTTTAAGCCAGCCACGCTATGTTTTTAAGATTTGGCCACAAGGCCGAACTTATTATTTGGTTTATCAAGCGAACCCCGCTATATCATGATATATGGCCACAAGGCCGTACTTACTTTAAGCAAGAAAAGAGTGTCTGCTTCTGGTGCTGCATTTACAATTAATTAATTTATTCTGGCTTTCGCCGTCTTTTTATACATTATTTCTTACATTCTAAACTATTACAATATTATGTTTATATTGCTTACTCATACTTAATTTAAACGAAAGTGTCATGCTTTCTTTCTTACGCTAAGTTGCTTTGTTTTCATTGGCCGATATTCGATTTTAAGTGTTGAGTGCAATGAGTGACTTTAGTGCAGTGTCAGCTTCAAGTTCACTCAATGCACTCTACTGTTGGCGAAGTGAACCAGTGGTTGGTTACACTACACCCCTACCGTTAAGAGAAAAATTCGGTATGAAATTGAGCAATTTTTCTAAAGCTAAGTGTTTACAATTATTGGTAGTGGTATGAATTATGTTGTTACTGTGTATGGTTTTATCATATTGTTATGTACTATTTTTCTACTATTATTATATTCAATTGTCGTGTTGACTCCATTTTTGCTTATTATCATATAAGGACCTTTGTACGGTGCTTGATTCTTTTTCCTATTCATATTTCTTAACAATACTAAATCTCCTATATCTAATTCTAGTTTATTTGAATTGTGTTGTTAATTATTGTTTACTCTTTTCATCTTTTGATGAATTTAATAGTTCGTGCGCTTTATCTAGAGCATATCTTAATCTAGTTTGTAGTTCTTTTGCATAGCTATCGATGCTGTATATTTTTATGTGGGCGTTAGGATCGTCATCTAGTAGACGAGGTAGTTTACCATAAATTAGTTCGAATTGTGTGTACCCTGTGTCAACGTGTGGTGTTGTATTATATGCGAAAATAAAATATGGAATCCATTCATTCCATTCATAGTCGTTTGCTGTGGTTAGAATGAATTCGTTAAGTACCCTATGGTTACGTTCTAAAGAACCTATTGTTTCGTGGTGGTATGGTGTCGAGAATGTCTGTCTAATTTTTAATAGTGTACATATGTTTGTTAATAATTCGTTTTTGAATTCTGTCCCGCAGTCAGATTTGAGTACTTTGAAGTGTCCATACTTTAGTATCACTTGTTCTACAAGTGTTTTTGCTATGGTGAGGTACAGTCCTTACGTTTAACGCTACACGTTGTGTCACTTAAACAAGGAGTACCAGCAGACGGCATATTAGAAAGAGATAATTTGTGGAACAACTCCATTATAAATACAATGGAAAAGATTTTAGCACTCTTCAATGAAAAGAAAGAGGTTATTTTAGAATTGCCGATAAAAACTATAGAGCAGATAGAGGAGGAAAGCAAACAACAGTACATACCAGTTGATGCAAGAACAATTACGATAGTACCATTAAAACTTCGTACAAAATTTAATAATGTTGTAATACATAAAGAAGAAATAGATCCAGGAATCTATATAGCAGACACATTAGTAAATGTGAAAGATAATACAATTTATGCTCCAATATTAAATAAAACAGAGTATGATTACGAAATAGATAGCGAATTTAAACCAAAATTCACAAACTTCGACGAGTACACAATACAAAGTACTGAGTCAGTTAATAGCATAGGCAACATAGATGCCAAAAGAAGAATAAATAAATTGCTCAATGAAATGGAGTTAGATGTAAATTTAAATATGGAAGAAAAGAATTCAATAGAGGAAATAGTAAAATCTTTTCATGACGTCTTCCTATTAGACGGAGACGAACTCTCGTTTACGAGTGTATTAAAACACGAAATTCCAACAGGCGCAGATCAACCGCCAATGAATAGAAAACAATAGAGATTACCTCAAATACACAGGGAGGAAATAAATAAACAAGTGAACAAACTTTTAGATGATGGCATAATCACACATAGCACTTCACCATGGAACTCACCGTTACTTTTAGTGCCCAAGAAAAGTGGCAAGGAAGGAGAGAAAAAATGGAGACTTGTAATAGATTACAGAAAGCTCAATGAAGCAACGATTAAACAAGTTTTTCCCATTCCTCGTATTGACGAAATCTTAGAGCAATTAGGCCATAGCAGATATTTTACAACGCTAGATTTGGCAAGTGGATATCACCAAGTCTTAGTCGATGACAGGGATAAGGAGAAAACAGCATTCAGAACAGGACTAGGGCATTTCGAATTCAATCGAATGCCATTTGGGCTCACAGGTGCACCAGCCACATTTCAAAGGATAATGAATCATATCCTAACAGGTCTACAAGGCATAGACTGTTTTGTTTATTTAGATAACATAGTTATCTACGGCAGAAATTTGAAACAACACGAACAAAGGTTATGTTCAGTATTACAGAAATTACGTGAACATAATCTAAAACTTAATACAGGAAAATGCAGATTTCTAAGAAGAGAAATTGTTTATTTAGGAAATAAATGCACAGATCAGGGCGCACTCCCTGGTCCCAGCAAAGTGGAATGCGTTAAGAGCATTCCACCGCCTAAGAATAAAAAGGAGGTGCAGGCATACTTAGGACAAGTGAATTATTATAGAAAATTCACACAGCAAAGATAGCACTGCCTATTAACAAACTACTACGTAAAGACGCTAAGTTTATTTGGACACAAGAATGCCAGAAAGCGTTTGAATCACTGAAAAAGGCAATAATTACACCACCGGTTTTGGCATATCCGGATTTTGAAAAAGAATTCATATTAACTACTGATGCAAGTAACGAAGCGTTAGGCGCAGTACTTTCTCAGGGTAAAATAGGCGAAGATAGGCCGATAGCCTTCGCTAGCAGAGCCTTGAATGACGCAGAAAAGCGTTACTCAACTATAGAAAAGGAGTTCTTAGCCATTGTGTGGGCAACAACAAATTTTAGAGCGTATCTGTTAGGAAGACCATTCAAAATAGTGACAGACCATCAACCGTTAAAAGGAATAGCAAACATAAAGGACCAGACGTCAAGACTGGCAAGGTTTAGACACAAGTTGTCAGAATACAATTTCGAAATCTTATATAAGCCAGGAAAGAAAAACTTAAATGCAGACGCGTTAAGCAGAATTCCACTGGAAAAACACAAAACAATAGTAGCCGTACAAACACGGTCAAAAGCAAAAACAGCTAACCAAGATCAAAATCAAGGAACAGCCGTTGAAATCGATAAAGATGATGAGGAACCGGGAAACGGAACAAATAACACAGCAGCATTGCTATCCGACCGGAAACAAATAGAAACAGTAATCAAAGACTTTCACAATTCACCACTGGGAGGACATCAGGGTGCAGTGAAAACATATTTAAGAATACGGAAACAATTTAGATGGCCCGGAATGAAAAAGCAAGTAAAGGAATTCATAAAAAACTGTCCGAAATGCCAAGCTAACAAAAGCTCGGAATTAACAAAAATGCCCATGGTGCTAACAGATACGCCAACGCGGCCTTTCGACAAAGTTTACATGGATATAGTCGGTATTCTACAAGAAACTGTGTCCGGAAATAAGTACATTCTGACTTTTCAGGATGATCTCTCGAAATTTATGGCATGTACAGCGATCCCAGATGCGGCAGCAAGTACTGTCGCCAGGACTTTTTATGACGAAGTAATCACGCGTTACGGAATTCCGCGGATTTTAATTGCAGATAACGGAACTAATTTCATTTCGAAATTGTTCTCAGATACTTGTAAATTGTTAGGAATTAAAAAACTACATATAACCCCATACCATCCGCAAGCTAATGGCTCATTAGAGAGAAGCCACAGACCTTTAGCGGAATACTTGCGGAGTTTTGCTAAAGAAGACGGGTCGAATTGGGATCAATGGTTAACTGCAGCCATGCACTTTCACAACCACACACCCCACATTACGACCAAGCAAACGCCTTTCCGCACTTTATTCGGATTCGATACAGATATGCCGACTAACTTAACAAGAAAGTGTAGTCCGGTCTATTACGCCGAAGACCCGAATAAAGTATTAAAATTTCAAATACAGAGAGCTCACGAAATAGTGAGAAAGAATCAGGATTTAGCGAAACAGGTAGCTAAAAAACAGTACGACAACAAACTTGTAGTATACCACACAAGTCACCATGACTGCTTCCTAAGCGACAGTCAAATCGACCAACGATAGGGTACACGCAGCGCATAAAAACTGCAACGCTAGCGTTTCCTGTTGGAGCGTTGACCGTGCTAAGTTCTGCTGCGTGTGCGTTGACGACTTCTTTTCGCTGTCGACATCTTCTGTCGAGACTGCGACAGAAATAGTGCAGTCAACAATTATTCACAATAATTTATAAACAATATATTATTGATTGGATCAGCAGAATCTGCTGACCAATAACGAAGTAATTTTAAGAAATATGTTTATATTAGTTTTAAGTCCGCCCATCAAAATCGGCTATAAAAGGGCAAGAATTTCTAAAATAAAGACAGAATATTATCAGAGCCTAAAACCGGCAGTCTTCTAATTTTCTCAAGCCCTGGCAGATAACCAGCCGGCTTTATCAACTATACAAATAGCATTCTAAGCTGAGGCCCATGGCATACTCTGCCGGCCAAGCCTATGAATCTATAATAAAATAGAATATTATCCAGCATAATTTTTGAAGGCAGGACCAGAGGTCAACATATTACATGGCGATCCTGCATACCACGATCCTGCGAACTTCGATCCTGCATAATACGACCCTGTGAAACTACGATCCTGCATATTTGATCCTGCAAAAAAAAAACCATCAAGAATTCCTGTACTCAGTAATGGAATACGTTCCCGAGGGAGAGAACTTCGAAGCACCAACCTACACACCGTCGTCACTAAAGCACTGCCAACCGGTGCGTCTAAGTATAGAGGAGTATAGACGACGTCAGCCGACAAAACAATACTTCCCAAGAATCCAGACGGACGAAGAGCGGACAACAATACCAAAATTAAATTTCATAACAAAGAAGAAACGAGGAGGGAGACTGGTCAAACAAAAATAAATGACACTTATGCGCTTACTGTGTTTAAAAACGGTCTCAATGAAAATTTGAAATCAACAATATTTGCGGCACAAACAAAAACATTTAATGAGGCAATAAACCTCGCTTTAGAAATCGAAATAAACCAAAGCTCAGGTGCCCAAATAACGTACATAAATAAAAATAGAAATTACTACAGACCTAATGGCACACAAAGAAATTCGACCAATTTTTACAACAACAATAACACACGACAAAATTCATTCAATAATTTCAATAATAACAACACAAATTATCGAAACACTTCTTTTAAAAACAACAACCGCTCAAATAACTCCAACAACAATCATACACAGAACACAAATACCAGATACAGTAACAACAACAACAACAGAAAAAATAATACTACATATCAACAACAGCAATACCGAAATAACACTAACAATAGAGTTTCCACAGTCAATGCTCAGGAAAACGAGCTAGGCTCGAAGGGCAATTAAATTCCCCCTCCGGAAAGCCAAAAACAATAACAAAATTTTATAATATTTCAAAGAATGCTACAAACTTTGTTGAACATGACAACAATAGACCAGTAAGAAAGCTATATTCAGCCTGGCCGAATATTAGATACCCTACACCTAAAAGTTTTAAAAAAAGTGCCGAAGCTAGGATGGGGCGGGGTGGCGGTCCACTCTGGGCGGCACAATGTCGGAGGCGGCAGTTGTGGAAATCAAGTATTGACTTATTGCATTCTAGGCAGTTTTGGGGCTACAAGTTGATTAACCGTCCCGGGCTCCATGAGACCTAGCTACGCCTCTGTATAAATAATAGGCGTGGTCATTACCTTTTTCAAAACGAAATAACTAGCTTAGTTGTTTTATAATTGTGTTCATTTAAACTTTATTTCCGTGGTAATAAACTTTTTTTCATACTGCTATACTGTATATGTAGTGTAAAAGTGGGCGGACCGCACCCAGTTTTAATGTAATAATGTTTTTTTGTGAAACAAGTTGTTATCTAAAGTTTTATTCAGGAAGTTTATATATTTAACAATATAACCCTCTTTTGCCTGTGTAACCTAAAAGTGGGCGGATCACACATTCACGGATAATGCTACTCTATACCCAGGAATGAAATTTTGTTGTAATAGCTCAAAAACGGACGCTGATATCACATTTTTAATAAAAAATAGGCGTGGCCGTGGACCGATTTTCAATACCAACCGGCCCACCACATAAAACAATATATCTGCAAAGTTTCATCACGATATCTTCATTGGTTCTCCTGTGATCGTGATTTCAACAGACAGACAGACAGATAGACTGACAGACAGACAGACAGACAGACAGAGAGACAGACAGACAGACGGACATGGCTAAATCGACTCAGGAGGTCACGCTGATCAAGAATATATATACTTTTCTATACCTATCGTCTCTACTTCTATGCGTTACACATTTCGTTACAAAGTGAATATACCCTTACCTTAAGGTGTAGGGTATAAAAACTTACATTTTTGATAGATACTGGATCAGATGTATCTTTAATTAAAACTAATAATGATGTAAAGTATAATACTTATAGAACTTATGATACTTGTAAATTAAAAGGTATAACCAATGAAGTTATAGAACCATTAGGATTATTAAATTTAAATATAAAATTAGATAATGAAAATATTAATCATAAATTCTTAGTAGTAGATGAAAATTTTCCTATATTAACAGATGGAATTATCGGGAGAGATTTATTAAGAAAACATTTTTGTAAAATAGATTACGAAACCTTAACTAACTTAATAACTTTTACACACAAAAAATTAACCTAAACGACAAAAGTCCGATTTCATAAAGAACTATAGACTTCCGCAGACACAAAAAGGCGAAATTAAACAACAAGTCAGAAAATTATTAAACGAGGACATAATTGAACCATCCACAAGTCCATACAATTCACCACTGTTAGTAGTACCAAAAAAAGGAAACAAGGACAACAAAAAATGGAGACTAGTAGTAGATTACCGTAAACTCAATAACAAAATAGTAAACGATAAATTCCCCTTAACAAGACTAGAAGACATACTTGACAAATTAGGAAGAGCAAAATACTTTTCGACACTCGACATGACTAGCTCTTTCCACCAAATACCTTTAGACAAAAATTCAAGACCATTAACAGCTTTTTCTACAGAAAATGGACACTACCAATTTAAAAGACTACCATTTGGATTAAAGATATCCACAAACAGCTTTCAAAGAATGTTGACAATAGCACTCAGTGGACTGGACAGTGAAGCATTCCTTTACGTAGACGACATCATTATCTTCGGTTGTAGTTTAAAACACCACAATGAAAATTTAGTGAAAGTTTTTGACCGACTACGAACGTACAACTTAAAATAAAATGCAAATAAATGTAATTTTTTGAAAACAGACGTAACTTTTTTAGGACATTTAATAACAGACAAAGGAATCAAAACAGACCCAGACAAATTTGACACAATAAAAAATTATCCAATTCCGAAAAACGCCGACGAAACCAGACGATTCGTAACTTTCTTTAATTATTACAGAAGATTCATAAAAAATTTTTCAGAAATTGCTAAATGTTTAAATTCACTATTAAAGAAAAATAACAAATTCACATGGACAGAAGAACACCAGAACGCTTTCGACATCTTAAAAGAAAAATTAATGAACCCACCGATATTGCAATATCCCGATTTTTCAAAACCGTTTATTCTAACAACTGACGCGTCAAACTACGCTCTTGGCGCAGTATTATCGCAAGGTGATATTGGGACTGACTTACCCATATCTTACGCAAGTAAAGCACTGGACAAACATGACTTAAACAAATCGGTTTTGGAGAAAGAATTATTAGCAATTCATTGGGGAATAAATTATTTTAGGCCATATCTTTATGGTAACAAATTTATTGTAGTAACTGACCATAGACCTTTAGTATCACTATTTACGCATAAGAAGCCATCTTCCAAAATGACCAGAATAAGATTAGACCTTTCCGACTATGAATTTGAAATTAAGTATAAACAAGGAAAAATTAATACTAATGCAGATGCACTATCAAGAATTCAAATAAATTCTGAAATGTTAAAAGCAATGATTCCTAAAGAAAATGATAAAAATATAAAAAGAACATTAATCGTCACAAGGGGTATGAAGAATAAGAAAAATGATAAGATTGATGTTATAACAAACCAATTAGAGCCTGATCAACTCTACACATGGGACTGTACATCATTATCAGATATAAAGAACGTAAAAAAGTTAAAATTTATAGCAAATAGGTATGGTGATAATTTGACGAATCCAGATTCGCATTCAGAGAAACCTACCAGTTTGTGCACAAACAGAAAAGAATTATTTACAGAAAACGATATCGTAAATGTACATGTAAACGTAAAGAATAATGATAATCCAACGAAATTCGTTTCGACTCTGGAGAAGTTATCTTTATACATGAATAAAATGAATATTAAAGAGCTAGCATTGAGTGAAAAAGATGAAATATTTACAATTGTTAACAAAGAAGAATTTAAGAAGTTATATAATGTGTTGCAACATAAAAATAAAAATCGCGCGTATTTAAAAATACTTATTTAAAAATATCGCGTATATTTAAAGATTTTAATATATAAACCCACAGAAAATATTGATGACGATATAATAAAATACAAATTAATAGATGAATACCATAATTCACCTATAGGAGGACACTTAGGAATTAGGAAAACAATAATAAAATTAAAACAAAGGTACATTTGGAAAAATATGAGCAAAATGATTAAACAATTTATATCGAAATGTGAAAAATGTAAAATTAATAAGCAAACCATACATATAAAAGAAAAAATGTAACATACTGATACACCTAATAATAGTTTTGAAATAATATCTATAGACACTGTAGGTCCTCTAAGAATTTCAAATAATTTTAGATATATTTTAACAATTCAATGTGAATTGACAAAATTTGTAGCAGCACATCCAATAGAATTCAAAGACGCAACTACAGTTGCAAAAACATTAGTAGAACAATTCATTCTCAAGTATGGAAATTTTAAAACATTAAAATCAGATAAAGGAACTGAATTTACTAACACACTACTAAAAGAAATATGCGAACTACTAAAAATTCGACAAATTTTTTCTACACCATATCATCACGAGACCTTAGGTTCAATAGAACGAAACCATAGGGTACTGAACGAATACTTACTAGCATTTGCAAAAGACGATGACTGGGACAAATGGGTACCATACTATGTATTTGCGTACAATTCACACCACACCACACCACACGTTCATACAAAGTATTCACCATATGAATTAATTTTTGGAAAATTACCATCAATGCCTGATGCCTGATCAATCAAAACAATTGTAATAATTCTAATTTTAAGATAGGTGATAAAGTACTAGTAAGAAATATAAATAGAAAAAAGCATCAAAAACCATATCACGGCCCTTACACTATAATATGTAAAAATGGCGTAAATTCGACAGTAATGGTTAACGGCATGAGAAAAGAATTCCACAACAATTTATTGAAAAAATTCTAATAAAAATATATATTTCTTCAAAATATAGTAGTGTACCACACAAGTCACCATGACTGCTTCCTAAGCGACAGTCAAATCGACCAACGATAGGGTACACGCAGCGCATAAAAACTGCAACGCTAGCGTTTCCTGTTGGAGCGTTGACCGTGCTAAGTTCTGCTGCGTGTGCGTTGACGACTTCTTTTCGCTGCCGACGTCTTCTGTCGAGACTGCGGCAGAAATAGTGCAGTCAACAATTATTCACAATCATTTATAAATAATATATTATTGATTGGATCAGCAGAATCTGCTGACCAATAACGAAGTAATTTTAAGAAATATGTTTATATTAGTTTTAAGTCCGCCCATCAAAATCGGCTATAAAAGGGCAAGAATTTCTAAAATAAAGACAGAATATTATCAGAGCCTTAAACCGGCAGTCTTCTAATTTTCTCAAGCCCTGGCAGATAATCTGCCGGCTTTATCAACTATACAAATAGCATTCTAAGCTGAGGCCCATGGCATACTCTGCCGGCCAAGCCTATGAATCTATAATAAAATAGAATATTGTCCAGCATAATTTTTGAAGGCAGGACCAGAGGTCCTTCAACATATTACAAACTAAATTTATTAGAATTTAAGGTAGGAGATAGCGTACTAATTAAAAATCAAACTAGGAAAAATAAGTTCTCTCCAATATGGATAGGGCCATATAAAGTAGTAGGAATAAAAAGTTCAATTACGACAGTAGTAAATATTAAGGGAAAGGAAAAGCCATTCCACAATAACTTACTTAAGTTATATAGTAGCAATTAAATAGGAAAATAATATTAACTAGATAATTACATAGGAATCAGAACCACTTAAACTAAGAAAATAGGTTAATAGGTTAGGGAATTAAATTAAGTAGTCATAAATTAAAATTAAATTAATCGCAATAGGCACCTTATTAGGATTAGAATAGAATAAATATATATAAAATAGGATTGATAAAATTTAGTATAGGATAGTAGGAAACTAACAGTCTTAGTTTTAATTTTCCTACTAACAATTTGTATTTGTATTTGTATTTATTTAGTCTTCGAAACATATTATTACATATATTACTTACAGACTAGAAATAGAAAGTTTAATTAGATTTAAACTAGTATTAGAAAATAAATGTCTAGGCATATAAAAATCAATGGTTTCATTTTTGTAAATATTGTTAAGAGTTATTAAAGTTCTACTAATAGGCTCATTTCTACTATAGTTAGAATTTGACTGACTTACATAGAAATATTCAAAAGATCTTAGACGTCTAATCGGAACATTGAAAGTAATTAAATTAAGCAAAAAAGGGCAATTTAAATTTCCATTAATTAAATCATACACAAACATGACCGCATGATGATCTCTTCGGAGTTCGAGCGGGCAAATATTTAACAGAAGACAACGAGTACTGTAAGGAGGACATGGATTTGAGAACTGTCGGCGTAAGACAAATTTCAAAAATCTCCGCTGAATTGATTCAATACGTTTTATATGCGTGGTGTAATAAGGACTCCAAACAAAGGAGACATATTCGAGATGAGTTCTGACAATGGATGAGTATAAACTCTTGAAGGTATAAGGATCAGAAAAATTAACGGAATTTCGTTTTATGAAAGCTAATAATGAAAAAGATTTAATAACAATCTTATTGATGTGCTCATTAAACGTCAACTTAGAATTGAATAGAATTCCTAAGTCACGTATTTGGACTACAGATTTAATATGAATATTATTGAATGTATAAACTGTTAATATTGGAGATCTAATTTTATGAAATGTGAGATGATTACACTTATTAAGGTTAAGAACAAAATTATTAATTTTGAACCAATTATATAGTACGTTTAATTCATTTTGCATTAAAATACTATCAGAAACCGAGTTGATTTTAAAAAATACTTTAAGGTCATCCGCGAACAGCAGAAATTTTACAGAGTGGAAACATGAGGAAATATCGTTTATAAAAAGTAAGAAAAGCAGAGGCCCCAATATACTACCTTGAGGTACTACAGATGTGGCAATGTATGAAAAGGATTTGTAATTTTCAATAATTACGTACGATGATCTATTGGTTAAGTAAGATGTAACCCAATTTAAGAAAGTAGAATTTAATCCCATTTTATCTAACTTAAGTAGCAAGATTTTATGGGAAATTCTATCAAAGGCTTTCGAAATATCGGAATAAACTACATCAACTTGGCAATGTTCCTCGAAGGCTTTGATACAATAGTTGTTAAAAACAATAAGATTAGTAGTAGTCGACCGACCAGGTACAAAACCATGTTGGCACTCGCAAAGAAGAGATTTAACAGAAAAATATAGTTTTTGTTAAATGATTAAGTCATGATAATGACTTATAAATAGGTAAAATGTGTGAAATTTTCCATCTATCAATAAAATGTCCAGATGTAAGAGATAAATTAAAGATTATACAAAGTGGATGTGAAATAGAAGTAACACATTCTTTCAAAATACGAGAGCTCAGGCCATCAATATCAGGTCGATGAAAAGACTTCAGTGAGGAAATGCCCCTTGTAATATCATCTGTACCTAATAAAAATTTACCGAAATCTACAGATGGTTCAATATGGTCCATCAAATTTGGATCAATGTTACAATTTTCTGGATCAAAATTTGAACGGAAATATTCGGCAAATAAATTGACAGAGTCTTGAAGGCTAAAAGAATCTCTGCCACCAAACGACAATAAAGTCGGAATGTCAGTAGAAGCTCTTTTAATTTTTATATAATACCAAAACGATTCGGAATTAAATTTGATATTACTCTCAATGTTCAAGATATATTGTTTATATAGGAATTTATTTAAAAAATTGAATTCCCGAGAATAAAACATAGACTTTTCTTTAAATTCCAAATTATTAGTAATTTTAAATATATTTATTTATTTTATTATTACCAAGTTCATCTCATAGAGCCGATTAACATTATTAGGTAATAAACTAAGACCATCTGGAGCAGGGTTCCACATAATTGAAGTCAAATTGAAATCTCCAGCAACGCAGAGAGAGTCATTCGGATTCATGTTTGAAGACAGCGAATTTAAAATATCCATATGTGCATCATAAACTAATGATGAACTGTTTGGCGGTATATAAAGCGCACAAATATACAAATTGCCACGTGATGTATAAATAAAAATGGATAGGTGATCCAGTAGACCATCTAAATCATTAATGATGCATAGCGAAGAGCACAAGGTCTTCCTTACAGCAATAAGTACACCACCACCTCTTGTATGGCCCGTTAACGCAACATTTCTGTCTTTACGATAGATGTGGAAAACAGTTGAGTCCATAATTTCGCCGTCGTAGAAGTCGGCATTAAGCCAAGTTTCAACTAAAATTATTACATCCAGATCACTATTTGTACAGTAAGAATTTACATCCTGTATCTTCGTACGCAATCCCATATATATTTTGGTAATAAAATTTTATGCATGATGCATCCGATACGTTAGCAGTATTTTGTGTAGACTTCGATTTTAATTCAGATTTACTGCATCTGACTTCCCCATAAATCGAAAAGGACGAACTTTAATGTTTACTTGCCACAAAGACGGATCATTGACCACAGTATAAAAGGCCTCATCAACTCCGTGTTTGAAGCTGATTTTAGTTAATTCAGCTGAGTCGACATCCTTCTTCACTAACTTAAAGCAAGCAAGATACTTCAAATCTATCTTACAACTTTCCGAAACATATGAAAGAATATTTTCAGCTGTGACAGTTGGTTTAAAATAACCAATATGGAGCCACTTCTTCTTCGGAATAACATCGAGAACAGCGGACTGATTTGTGCCAAGAATAGTTTTCCGTTTATGAATAGGAGTTTCCAATGGAGCATTCTTTTTTACATTCTTATTACGAATTGTTACCCATTCATAATTTGGTGCAGCACCCTGTACACCACATTCAATGGAAGGATTAACTTTTATAACACTTGCATAAGAAGAGGAAGCAGGAACATCATCAGCAACTTGCAAAGCAGAGTTATTATCAGCAGCAATAGCAGCAACAACACCAGAAGAAGACGAAACCTGTTTCCCAGTATGCTTCACTTGTTTATTTATGCGAGAAGCAGAATTCGAAGTTAACAGCACTTTGTTTGTAGTAGCACTTAATTTAGTCTCTATATTTGTAATTTTTTCATTAATTTAGTCTAATTTCATTTGCAAATTAATATGATTATTGACGATTTGCCCTGCAATAATTTTACAGCCCGGGCAAAGATAAACCAAACTATGGCAATTGATTAAAATTTTAACTGATTCTTCATCAATATTAACACAGTTATTGTGAAATTTACATCTGTAGAAACTACAGTTAACTTCATTCTCAGTTAAAATTTGTTTTTCACAAAAAGCGCAGGCACCAGATGACATTATAACGTCTATTGTTCGCGAGAGCAAAATGATGACTGAGAGCATTCTCAATTAAATTCTAATTTAACTTCAGTCTTACATTTGAATAACGAATGAAATTCATCGAATTTCATAATGAAAAAATAAAAAGCAAGTCAAAACCACGTTTCGTTTCAAACCACGAAATATAAGACAATTTTACGTGAAATTAATATTAATAATATACGGTATATGAAAAGTAGCTGTTCCGTTAAATACACAGCCATAACTATTGCATTTGCCTTTATTTTAGAAATAAATGCACATGAAATCTATGCATAAAGACGTAGTTTATGCATAACAGAAATTTAAACAGCATATCTGCACCTCGATGCAGACAGAAAGAAAAGTTATATAAGCCTAAGACCAAAAAAAAAATTATTGCCTTAATTCTTATAAAATATTCTTCTAATTCTAAATATTCTTCTTAGTTATACAAAATAAAATTTTTACAAAATATAATATGTAGTTGATTAAGAATCCATGTAAAATAATAATGAGTCGCGTTAATAACAAACCAAGAAAGAATTGAGCGATTAATGCAAGCACTGCAACAAAGCAGGTGCGGAAGTAGAGCAACTGAACACGAGCAGAATGCAGTGTCAGTTAAACAATTAATGAGAAAAAAAAAAACAAAAACAGTAAATCAAAAATGTAACACAAGCCAAATGAGGAAAGCAAAAATAAAAACACCAAAGGTGAACAACTTGAAAATAATCAAAACAATAAGAAAATAAATAGAAGAAACATTGTTATTTACATACCAATGCATACAGAAGGGAAACATACAGAAATAGAACGTATTTAAAGTGCAACTAAGAATATTTTAAAGATATTTTAAAATACGTACATTCAAAGCAGAAATAATAAAAATAAGAAATAATAAAAATAATAAAGTACACATACACATATATAAAAATAATTTAAAACTTAACTAAATTGTAATTTAGAATAAAATATGTACCTTCAATACGAAAAAAAAACAACGTTAACTAATTAAAAGAAAAAAAAAAGAAAACGTAACTTTAAAAAACGTCGAAATTCATCTTATGTTAAATTGGTAATAAACAAATGATATAACCTCGATGTTTAACGTAAGAATTACAATTTGTATTGAGTTAGATTAATACTAGAAATTATATAATAAAACTTATAAAGATAAAATATTTCGAATTACTCTTAAAATAATACACGTCACAAAAATTATTGCATAAAATTATAAATAGCAAAAAAAAAAAAAAAAATTTATTATAACACAATACGGTAAAAATTGTTAGTTGAATACAAAAGCATAGAACAAAGAAGACAGCATGCAGAGAAGCTGACCGGAATCACAATGTACACCCATCACAAAAGCAAAAGTGCAACAACACAGCAGCACTTTGACAACAGGGTGACGATAAGCGCCCAGCCAACTCGAAGGGGGAATGGTAGCTGGAACAGCTGACCAGCATAGCGACAACAAACATCGCAACGAAAAGATGGGACAGTTGCAACAATCAAACATATCAATGCAACAAGACAACAACATTCGACAAAAACACGAAACTACCTTCAAAGAGATCCGACAACAACAACAGTTGAACATCAAAATTATCGAGTGATAGTGGCGACAAATTTTGAGGTCACGCGGAGACCAAAACCACCGCATGAAACACGCAACAAAATAGGGACCTAACCCATCTGCAGCAGCTAATTACAGCCCAGTGTCTGCGAAAAAGCGAAATCCTCATGAATCATGATGGCAGCCTAGCAGCTTAACTGCAAGCGAAAGTTACGTTAAGCGTAAGGGATAGCATCACAACGTCGAGGCGATGAAGCAGCCAGTAGACAACTACTGATGCAGTCACAGGTTTGCCAGTTAAATTTACGGCGATACATACACAGGTTTGCCAGTTAAATTTACGGCGATACAGCATTACCTCAAGACACACCATTTTAAAAACGCATCACCACTATCGACCAGAAAATTTTGAAGATATTTAGCAAGATGTTACAAATGATGACCTTGGCAACATCTCAACCATCAACTACCGTGAAGCGAAAACCAATGGATCCCAATTGCGGGACGACGATACTACCGACAACGAACATCTGCATCTGATCATCAAGCACAGCACCTACCACGTCAGCTACCCCGCAGCAACATTCCCACCGCACAACGAAAAAAAAAAACAACATCGGGACAACGGGGTGTACATTAACAGCGAAACCATCACCAACAACAACAGGAACATCAACGTCAACGTCAAGATCAAGATCAAAATCATTCTCACCCGCACACAGATGACACCGAAGAAAGGCAGCTACCGGTCATATTATTGTATTATTATTGTAATCAGTTTTTATTACAATTTTTGTTAATAATTAATTGTATTGCAGTTGTTGTAATTATTACTAATAACTAATTAATATTGACGTAGCACATAAGATATTCATGAAATGAAATACACTAACATACATAAGTAGACGTTAAGTACAACCATACTAAACATACGACCACCCACAATTCAACAAACATAAATGTAGAAGAAAAATTTAATATCGTTTTGTACGATACTAAATTTTTCTTCCCCGAGGGTGGAGGGATGTTGTATGTCGCGAACGCAATTTCCAGTCCCGGGCGATAAGAACTTTCAAGGCCAGTATTAATTTTATAATACTACTCCGCGAGTGAGTCAAGGCCAAGTTCAAATTAATGCAACCACATCACTTTGCTTGGTAGCCCGAAGCTTTAGTTTAATTTGGTTTAGTCAAGCTTTGGTTTAGCCAAGTCAGCAACCGGAGCTTGGCAATTGGAATGGATCGTGGAAGCTGGCATTTAGTAGCGAGCTTCCAAACCATGAAAACCATAGAGCTTTGCAATTGGAATGGATTGTGGAAGCTAGCTTTCAATAGCAAGCTTCCAAACCATTAAAACGCTTGGCTTAAAAGAACCAACGATCAGAATCCACACGCGGAAGAATTAAATTGGGAACGATTTTCTTCCGCGTATTGATTCTGCGAATATTACAATTTTAATATTGCGAAATAATGGAAATTGCGAAACACGGCATACTGACCCACTTCAGTCCGGTCGACGTCTGTGTCGACCGAGCTAACGTGGAATCTAGAAAAGATTCCAACGGGAGTCTTGTAAAAATCTTAGAATAAGACAGTCGCGTTAATAGTTTAAAGTAGTATTAAGTCGCGAGTAAGGACATCGTGTTAGTCTAACCTAGTGTCCCTAGAAATATAATAAGAAAGTAATTATAGTTCGAAATAAATATAAGTGCAATTAAATAAACGTAAGCGAAAAGAAACATAATAATTATAAAAAGGTGTTAGTAAAAGCAGTGTGAAGCGAAATGTAAAATAATAAAGGAAAGATAGAAAATAAACCTTACAAATAGAAAACAAGTGCAGTTTTAATTGAAGGAAAAGCAAGAGATTAGAAGACACCCCGAAAGACTACAACAGTATCCACTGGCCATACAAAAATTTCGCATATTCAGAGTCTATTAAAAAAAGGGCTACAGGGGAGTTCCTAATTCTTTTTTATTTTCCTCCTATGTGGAGTATCTTTCGATAGCCATGTGTTTCAACAAAGCACGCGGAGGTCTTCCTGGCCATACAAAAATTTGGCATATTCAGAGTCGATTTTTTTTTTTTTAAAAAAAACGGCTCAGAGGACCTCCTAATTTTTTTAATATTTTTTTCCTACCTTTTGATAAAAATGTGTTTCTTCAATGCACGCGGAGGTCTTTCTTTCCAGTGACCACTTTCCCTGAACAATCTATCGGTGAAGTATGTGGTATATACAAAACACATATTTCAATGTGTCTTGGGTTTGAGTCTTTGCTAAGTTAAATACGTATTTATCTTCACGCTCAAATAGGTATTTAACTCATGCTCAATTTTTTTTTCAAAACTCATGCTATTTTCGAGGGCCACATATTCCCTAACTGGATTCAGTTTGAGATGGCTGAGGACGAAACTGCTGAAAAATTGAAATATTACAGAAATACGGGCTACCGGGAGTGATTGGTCGCCCGATCTCCGGCATTTGTACTACAACTGTAAAGGTACTACTGTAAGGTAACTGTAAATGGTAAAGTATAAATGCCATCATAGTAAGTATAATAATAGAATATAGGATAATAATAGGAATAATAGGAAGACAGATCCGGCAGATGGCATTCTTAAAGCAGCATACGACAGTGGGAAAAGGAACACATGACTGTTGGGTAAGAATTTTGAAATATGAAATACTCAAATTTATTTCAAATTTAACCTGTTTTAAAAATTGAGGAGATTCCGGGTACCAATTGCTTCCATAATTGATGACGCCGTACCGAATGCCTCAGCGCCACGAAGTTGGAAAGCCAATAACAGTGGTATGTTTGTGTCCGTGCTGTTCCATCATCGGATGTTACCATATATGTACATACATACATACATCGACATATTAAATATTCTATTTCAAACTCATTTTTTTTCATATTTCAATTAATTTTTATTCAGTTTTTCTCTTTAAAAAAATATATATGTATGTATTAGGTGTACAAATAAGTTTCCTCGGGTTTTTATAAAAAGTTAGGAATTTATTGTGAAGGAACAGTACATTACGTTTTATTCAAAGTATTTTCCATAATTTGCCACTACTTTTCCCCATCTTTCTGGCAACATTCGGATACCCCGTCGAAAAAACTGTTCATCTTTTTAGATCTTCCACAAATCTACCCAATTTTTGGTGTCTTCATATGATGTGAAGCGCTGCTCAGACAGACCATGTGCCATCGACCGGAACAGGTGATAATCGGAAGGGGCTAAGTCTGGTGAATACGGCGGGTGGGGTAAAACTTCCCAGTTGAGTGTTTCCAAGTATGTTTTTAACGGCGCCGCAACATGTGGACGAGCATTATCGTGTAAAGGAATAATTTTGTCGTGTCTGGTGTAGTAATGGGCGCGTTTTTCCTTAAGTGCCCGACTCAATCTCATCAATTGTGTTCGGTAGAGAGCTCCAGTAATGGTTTCGCTTGGTTTCCATGTCTTCGTACACTTTCGGCCTTCCACTGCGTTCTTTGTCCTTCACGTCAAACTCACCGTTCTTAAACTTTTCAAACCATTCCTGACAACTTCTCTCACTTAAAGCAGCTTCACCATATGCTTCTAGAAGCAATCTATGCGCCTCAGCTGCAGATTTTTTCAAATTAAAGAAGTAAATCAAAAGTTCCCGCAAATGATGCTTATTCGGCACAAAACTTGACATTTTTGCAGGAAAAAAATTACGTGATGCTGATACCGAATCACTAGTACTTTAAGGTTATGGTGTTGCCGGATGACGAAACTTGGGATATTACGTTTTACATCTGACAATTTCTCCATAACCTTCTGGTGGGGCCATCTTTTGACGAACCGAATAATATATAATAATATATATATATAAATATTTATGTTTATAAATATGTGAAAAATAAATAAAATTACATTTGAAAATTACAAATTTCATTATAAATATGTGAAAAATAAATAAAATTACATTAAAAATATTTTAATAAAACAAATTAAATTCAAATTTCATTAAAAACTAAAAATGAAATCCAAATTTCATTAAAAATATTTTAATAAAATAAATTAAATACAAATTTCATCAAAAACTAAAAATTAAATACAAATTTCATTAAAGACAAAAAAGTGGTGAATGCAAAGTTTAGAAATATTTATTTATTTATTTTATTTATTTATTTATTTTTTTTCAAGACGTACAAAAAAGGTCACTAAATCTTAAATCAATTGTACTAGTAGATACTAGATATACGGTGTATAAATGATTATATGCATAATTTCCCTATCAATTTCCCATCTGATTCCCTCCAATACAACACGAAAACTACCGCTGTCCACAGCACCAGCCCCACACTTCACCACGAATTAACAAAAACGATTTGCATTTAGGTCTGTTAGATTTAATGCCGGCAGCAACAACAACCGGTTTTAGAAAACGATTTCATAAAACCTCATGTCATCGTCAAGTGATTCAAGGCGTCAGACTCGCACGGATTGACTTGTCTTTATACTAGGTCGGGTGAATGGTAACCTCTTTGACCGCCAGAATGCTCTGCTACTGCAAAAAATGTTATGGTGCCTTGAAGTCCGTTCATATTTAGGCAGACATGCCAAATTTCAGTGCGATACTGTATTTAGTTTTGACAGCTGATTGTTGACGTGTTTGGCATCATGTTTTCGTTCTCTCATAAAACATTATTTTTTGAGAGGCAAAACGACGAAGGAAACAAAAGAAAAGTTTGATAAATATTATGGGGCTAATGCTCCGTCAGATTACACCGTCAAATATTGGTTTTGAGAGTTTCGTGGTGGCCGCAACTCCACTACCGCAGCGGCAGGCCCCCCGATGCGGTTACAGATGACAATGTCAAAAAAATACATGAAATGGTGTTGGCTGACCGGAAAGTGAAGGTGCGTGAGCTAGCAGATACCACAAAGGCCGAAATCGCTGCAAAACGGCCTCACATGTAGCGAAAAAAATTTTGTTTTTGCAAGACAATGCACCGACGCACCGTATTCGCCCGATTTGGCTCCCTCTGTCTATTATCTCTTCCCAACCCACAAAAGATGGTTCATTAATAAAAAATTCAGCTCAGGAGTATTTTGCAGACCTTCCGGAAAATTACTTTTCGGAAGAAGGAACAAGAAGTTGGAAAATCGCTGGAATAAGTGTATCGAGCTAAAAGGGCTTCAATTATTTATATAAGGGAATAAATTAAAAAAAACATTTGAAAAAAAAAATTTCATTCCCAAGGAGGTTACTTTTCACCCCACCTAGTATGGTTAGGTAGAGCAGTCCAAATTCTAATACTTTTCACAAGGAAAGATCTCTCCATTGCTAGTGACGAAAACTGAGGTAGTATAAGAATGCGCAATTTATTTGATGAGCTGAATTGGAGCATTTCTAGGAGGCAGAGGGGTACTTTGTTTTTAATGTTAAATAGCATTGTGTAACGAGTTTTTTGTTTCCAGCCTGGATGAGGCTCAGTCTGTCCAGGGTTCTCTCAGAGGGGTCTCGTAACCCTCCAAGTTATTCAACCGCCACACGAATTTCGAACGACTGTTCTCACAGTCTAGCACTGACTCTCTGCAGAGTTCAGCTCGGTGGATTGGTTGTATTGGTTTTATCCTTATATCTACTTAACAATTTTTATAACTTATAATACGTACAATGTGTATGGTTGTGTCTACTCCAAACTAAGGGCAGAGTGCCACGCAGCAGACGGCTGTACAGTTTCCCTATGTAAGTCGCTTAAGCAGGAGTTTTTAACCAGCGTGTTTCTCTACGGAAGGCCCAAAGTAAGGGCTTGGAAACTCAAGAGCTTCCCGGCGGAAGGCCTTAATTTATGTAAGGGGAAGCGAAAGTGCTTCCCTGCGGAAGGTCTCAGGTAAGGGCTTGGGAGCTCAAGTGCTTCCCGGCGGAAGGCCTTAATTTATATAAGGGAAAGCGAAAAATGCTTCCCTGCGGAAGGTCTCAGGTAAGGGCTTGGAAGCTCAAGTGCTTCCCGGCGGAAGGCCTTAATTTATGGGACCAAAATGCTGGTTAGGTTAATCTCCTGTTTAAGGGACTTTCCTACCGGTGGCGTGCAAATATGGTTGCACGACGGTGGCCTGCGCCGATAGGTGAATGATAGGTCATTCACCGATGACCGAAGTCGATAGGTAATATATAGGAATATTACCGATGGCCGAAGCCGATAGGTGAATGATAGGGCATTCACCGGTGACCGAAGTCGATAGGCAATATATAGGAATATTACCGATGGCCGAAGCCGATAGGTGAATGATAGTGCATTCACCGGTGACCGAAGTCGATAGGCAATATATAGAAATATTACCGATGGCCGAAGCCGATATGTGAAGTCGCAAGATTGTTTTCAAAATCTCGAGTAAAAGGCTTACCTTTATACTCAGCGCAACTCGAATTTGAATGTTTTTGCCGAGTCTTTTATGAGCCGGCTGCCATAAACGGTATGTGAATTATATTAACGCAGTGAGCGCAAATTACCAGTGTCGATCTTTTTATTGTATATCATGTATGTGTATGTATGGCGAAACCGGTTTTGTGTTGTTTCTTCTGCACAAGAATACAAACACACATACTACAAGAATTGATGCGGAGATAAAATATTTTGATCGTTGGTGGGATTTGAACTTGCGATATGCGGTTTCCTAAGCTCGGTTTCTTAAAAAGAGAAAAAATATTTTGATCGCTGGTGGGATTTGAACCTGCGATCTGTTGGTGCATTCTGCTGATTAATGCCGCGACTGCGCTGCGACTGTGTTTATGTTATTTTCTTTGTTTTGATTTTACTAACTTATATATTAGTGATCTTAATTGTAATAATCTTAATTGTAACGTTGTGCACGTTACAATTGTAACAGCTCTGAGTTTAAGGAAAGTGTCCAAGTCCGAACCAAGCACAAAAGGAACAAGGAACAAGTAAATTTTCCTCCGAATCATGGCTACGTGATTATCCCACGAAAAAGTTTCTGTAAGAAATACACTCAGATTCCTAGCCTTTTCTAAATAGGGTAGTATATGTAATAGGGTAAATAGGGTCAAGTGGACCGTTCTATTAAGCTCCCAGGTGGATGCAGTCTTGGAGTACCTCTTTGTCAAAATCAGTCATCAGAGTTCGGTCTCTGTCTTGGGGGTCGTTTACCGCCCTAGAGATGATTTGCTCGATTTGACGGACGTTCTGTCAAGTATATCGGGGGAGTTACTTGACAAAGTCATTATCACTGGCGATTTTAATATGAATATGCAAGATCCTGCAACTTGTAGACAGACTACGCTTTTCTTTCATGGGTTTTCTTTCTTTCTTAGGGTTTCTTCTACGCTTTTCTTTCTTTCTTACACCTCGATCCAGTGAACAATCCTATACTTCCCACCCACTTTGACATTGTGAGAAGTTCCCACTCGTTACTCTACTTTCTTGTTGTCGGTAACTGCGAGAACTTATCAACCTTTGACCAGTTCTGGATACCTCATGTCTCCAAGCATGCACTAATTATCTGTTCAATGGGCAGTCGGGTTAACTGGAAACAGAACAGGTTTGAGTACCGCGATTTTAGTGTGATCGCCCCTGTGGGACCCAGGGCGCGTCTTAAACTTTTAATCACAATCTTAATCCAAGCGTTAAAACCAGCCTCCTCTGGGTTAGCAGATTTGGGGCCTGCTGCCGACGTGGTACTGTTAGCACAGATGGAGTAACAGTTATAAGTCCAGTTAAGCAAGTTAAAGTGTTCAACCCTCATTGTTCAGTCAGATGCTTCTTAGTTTATTTGTTTTCCTGTTATTAGTACAGCATACAAGGTTCCTGTTATTAGTACAGCATACCTTCTTTTATACAGTTTTTGTAATCAAATTGAATTGAATAACTGAATATGCAAATCCCTGACACATCACTATATAAATCTGTGGTACAAAGCTGATGGCTGTTATATTTCCTATGACCATGGCCTGGATCTTTTCCAAATTTAATTTTAGCTTATTCGGCACAGCCCACGACGAGATGGAAGTAAGATCTTCGCCTATCCTCTGAAACCCCAAGACGTTTTCCTCCTTTTTACAAAAACATAATTTTTTTTTACGTGAACATAATCTAAAACTTAATACAGGAAAATGCAGATTTCTAAGAAGAGAAATCGTTTATTTAGGACATATATGCACAGATCAGGGCGCACTCCCTGACCCCAGCAAAGTGGAATGCGTTAAGAGCATTCCGCCGCCTAAAAATAGAAAGGATGTGCAGGCATATTTAGGACTAGTAAACTATTATAGAAAATTCATTCCGGGTACAGCAAAGATAGCTCTTCCTATTAATAAACTACTAAGGAAAGACGCTAAGTTCAATTGGACGCAAGAATGCCAGACAGCGTTCGAAGCATTGAAGAAGGCAATAATAACACCACCGGTTTTGGCATATCCGGATTTCGAAAAAGAATTTATACTAACGACTGATGCAAGTAACGAAGCGTTAGGCGCAGTACTTTCTCAGGGTAAAATAGGCGAAGATAAGCCAATAGCTTTCGCTAGCAGAGCCTTGAATGACGCCGAAAAGCGGTACTCGACTATAAAAAAGGAGTTCTTAGCCATTGTCTGGGCAACAAAAAATTTTAGAGCGTATCTGTTAGGAAGACCATTCAAAATAGTGACAGACCATCAACCATTAAAAGGAATAGCAAACATAAAGGACCAGACGTCAAGACTGGCAAGGTTCAGGCATAAATTATCAGAATACGACTTCGAAATCCTATATAAGCCAGGAAAGAAGAACTTAAACGCAGACGCGTTGAGCAGAATTCCTCAAAATCGGAATGTAGTAACAGCAGTCCAAACCCGATCTGGAACAAAAGAAATGGAAATAAAGAACAAAGAAAGTAATAATAAAACAAGCACAAGTCAGACGCCTGTAGAACCTGACACTACTGGCAAAACACAAAATGATAACACAATTCCATTAGAAAACCCAAACCAAATAGAGACAGTTATAAAGGACTTTCACAACACACCATTAGGAGGTCCCAGGGAGCAGTGAAAACTTACCTAGGAATCAGGCAACAATATAGGTGGCCAGGGATGCAAAGACAAATAAAAGATTATGTCAAAAACTGTCCACAATGTCAAGTGAACAAAAGTTCAAAATTGACGAAAATGCCCATGGTGCTAACAGATACACCAATGCGGCCATTCGACAAAGTTTACATGGATATAGTAGGTATTCTACCAGAAACCGTATCCGGTAATGTTTTAACGTTTCAAGACGATTTTTCTAAATTTATGGCATGTACAGCTATCCCAGACGCGGAAGCAAGCACTGTTGCCAGGGCTTTCTACGATGAAGTAATTACGCCTTACGGAATTCCTCGAATTCTAATTACTGATAACGGAACTAATTTCATTTCGAAATTGTTCTCAGACACATGTAAATTATTAGGTATCAAAAAATTACACATAACGCCTTATCATCCACAAGCTAACGGCTCATTAGAAAGAAGCCACAGACCTTTAGCGGAATATTTACGTAGCTTTGCTAAAGAAGACGGGTCGAATTGGGATCAATGGTTAACTGCAGCTATGAATGTTCATAACCACACACCCCACATTACGACGAAGCAAACACCGTTCCGCACTTTATTTGGATTCGATACAGAAATGCCGACTAACTTAAAACGAAAGTGTAGTCCGGTATATAATGCCGAAGATCCAAATAAAGTTCTAAAATTCCAAATAAAAAGGGCTCACGAAATCGTGAGAAAGAATCAGGAGTTAGCAAAAGAGATAGCTAAAAGGCAGTACGACAGCAAACTAAATTTAGTAGAATTTAAAGTAGGAGATAGTGTATTAATTAAGAATCAAACTAGGAAAAATAAGTTTTCTCCCATATGGATAGGGCCATATAAAGTAATAGGAATTAAAAGTCCAATTACTACAGTTTTAAATATTAAGGGAAGAGAAAAATCATTCCACAGTAACTTACTTAAGTTATATAATAGCAATTAAGAAGGAAATAGGATAAACTAGATAATTAATTAAGAGTACATTAAAATCAATTAATATATAATAGGATAGAATCACTTAAAATAAGGAGATAGGTTTAGGAGAAGCTTAATTTAATTTTAATTAATCAAGAATAAACGATAAATAAGATAGGAAAACAGAATGCAATAAAACTAATAGATCATTTTTTTTAAAAATAGAATAATTACCTCGCACATTTCGCCAAACTAAAGAATAGAGAAATGAAAGGACTACTGATATTACTGCTCTTGAACTGGGCCACCGCGGCACCAGTAGTCTTCGAGGATATACCTCCAACCCCCATATTCTTCGAATCGCTAGGAGAGGCGTTGTTTTATAATAGCGACTGGACACTATTCACACGTTTCGAACCATTTGATTACGCGTCATTGGTAGACAAGTTGGAAGCGTACACAGCGGGGCTCAAGGGTACATGCAACAAAATAAATAAGGACTTACTACTGGCCAACTTCGAAAACATATGCGGAGCCATAGATGGTACGATGAAAATAGTGCTGACAAGGCTGAGGGAAAACGAGCGAATTATAAACGCCGCAATTTCTAGGAAAAGAACCAAAAGAGCACTTACTTTTGTGGGAGAAGCTCTAAACTGGGCGTTTGGCGTAATGGACCAGAAAGATGCAAATCAGGTCTATCAACAACTGCAAGAACTGGACGTATCACAACATACCCACTATAATCTAATGGAAAAACAGGTGACGGTGATGGAAGCAAGTTACAAGGAACTGGCGAAACCAATAACGGCGGCAGTCGAAAGAATAAACGCACTACAAGGGGAACTAAACACCACCGTAGAGGAGCAGAATAAAGTAAACGACATGGCAAGAAAGGAGCTGGGGAATATAGAGTTAGGACTAAGGATGGCGCAGGTGCAGTCAGCGGTAGAGGCAAGCCTCATCGAAATACAGGGGCAACAGCTGATAGAGATGGCAATAATAGATGACCTATATAGCGGGAAGCTGCATCCAGCTGTGATAAGCGACGAAAAACTGAAAGAGGCAGCAAAAACTTTAGACTTGACGAACAAAGCAGTCTGGATACTGGAAGATAATCTCGACATCCATCAAATGGCCACGGTCAAAGCATTTCGAGGCGCACAAGGTCTCATAATAGCCGTGAGGATTCCGTTACCCGAAGATGAACGATACAACGTGCTAAAAGCATACCCCATTCCCATTTTTCTAAATGAGAAGTGGGATATATAACGACACAGGTAACTTATGACTACTTAGCGGAATCAAAAATACAGTGGAAGTTTATCGGAATATCACAGAGTAATCTAAACGAATGCCATTCAGTACACACGGCTGAAGGAAAAAACGACCAAGAGTCAATAAGAGTATGTAAAACACAAGGAAAGTCGCTAACAGGAAACAGCGATGTATGCGAGATAACACTGTTGCATCATAACAACTTGAACAAAGAGGTCTGCAAGCAAGTAGCCATACCAGCGAGTGGAGGGCTAATGATAAAATTGAACGCTCCAAACGCATGGCTGTACAGTCTCCGGAGAGGGCAGAACTTTGACATTAAATGTAAAAATAGCACCACCGCAGTAACGGTCTCAGGGTTTGGGCGCATTGAAATAAAGGAAAATTGCGAGGTCCATGGGATGGACATAGTTCTAAATTACGAAGACAACGCGAAGTCTACAGTAGGCGGGGTACACAAGACCCAGAACCACACAATACTGATCAACGCTCTCCGAGGCAACTGGTCGGAAACCATTAAAACGGATACCTCAGAATACAGGCTCAAACCGGTCTAACAGAGACCATGGAAGTAAAAGCGACAATAACAGCGGGAGGAAAAATGATAGAGGAATTAAAAAAGGAAATTAATCAGGAACAAAGTATCATCCACTTGAGCAGCAAGCAGACAGTGTTGGAAACCACAGGTGTCATTGGGACAGGAACACTCTTATTAATAATAGGAATAGGAATACTATTATTAATTTATAGAAGCAGGAGGAATAACGCAAGGGGCGACTACGGTACACATCAAAGATTGTCACCACCAAAACCATCAATATCGTTGCCAATTTCATCAATATCAATGCCAATGCAGCAACTAAGCATAAAAAATAAGTTTTCTCCCATATGGATAGGGCCATATAAAGTAATAGGAATTAAAAGTCCAATTACTACAGTTTTAAATATTAAGGGAAGAGAAAAATCATTCCACAGTAACTTACTTAAGTTATATAATAGCAATTAAGAAGGAAATAGGATAAACTAGATAATTAATTAAGAGTACATTAAAATCAATTAATATATAATAGGATAGAATCACTTAAAATAAGGAGATAGGTTTAGGAGAAGCTTAATTTAATTTTAATTAATCAAGAATAAACGATAAATAAGATAGGAAAACAGAATGCAATAAAACTAATAGATCATTTTTTTTAAAAATAGAATAATTACCTCGCACATTTCGCCAAACTAAAGAATAGAGAAATGAAAGGACTACTGATATTACTGCTCTTGAACTGGGCCACCGCGGCACCAGTAGTCTTCGAGGATATACCTCCAACCCCCATATTCTTCGAATCGCTAGGAGAGGCGTTGTTTTATAATAGCGACTGGACACTATTCACACGTTTCGAACCATTTGATTACGCGTCATTGGTAGACAAGTTGGAAGCGTACACAGCGGGGCTCAAGGGTACATGCAACAAAATAAATAAGGACTTACTACTGGCCAACTTCGAAAACATATGCGGAGCCATAGATGGTACGATGAAAATAGTGCTGACAAGGCTGAGGGAAAACGAGCGAATTATAAACGCCGCAATTTCTAGGAAAAGAACCAAAAGAGCACTTACTTTTGTGGGAGAAGCTCTAAACTGGGCGTTTGGCGTAATGGACCAGAAAGATGCAAATCAGGTCTATCAACAACTGCAAGAACTGGACGTATCACAACATACCCACTATAATCTAATGGAAAAACAGGTGACGGTGATGGAAGCAAGTTACAAGGAACTGGCGAAACCAATAACGGCGGCAGTCGAAAGAATAAACGCACTATAAGGGGAACTAAACACCACCGTAGAGGAGCAGAATAAAGTAAACGACATGGCAAGAAAGGAGCTGGGGAATATAGAGTTAGGACTAAGGATGGCGCAGGTGCAGTCAGCGGTAGAGGCAAGCCTCATCGAAATACAGGGGCAACAGCTGATAGAGATGGCAATAATAGATGACCTATATAGCGGGAAGCTGCATCCAGCTGTGATAAGCGACGAAAAACTGAAAGAGGCAGCAAAAACTTTAGACTTGACGAACAAAGCAGTCTGGATACTGGAAGATAATCTCGACATCCATCAAATGGCCACGGTCAAAGCATTTCGAGGCGCACAAGGTCTCATAATAGCCGTGAGGATTCCGTTACCCGAAGATGAACGATACAACGTGCTAAAAGCATACCCCATTCCCATTTTTCTAAATGAGAAGTGGGATATATAACGACACAGGTAACTTATGACTACTTAGCGGAATCAAAAATACAGTGGAAGTTTATCGGAATATCACAGAGTAATCTAAACGAATGCCATTCAGTACACACGGCTGAAGGAAAAAACGACCAAGAGTCAATAAGAGTATGTAAAACACAAGGAAAGTCGCTAACAGGAAACAGCGATGTATGCGAGATAACACTGTTGCATCATAACAACTTGAACAAAGAGGTCTGCAAGCAAGTAGCCATACCAGCGAGTGGAGGGCTAATGATAAAATTGAACGCTCCAAACGCATGGCTGTACAGTCTCCGGAGAGGGCAGAACTTTGACATTAAATGTAAAAATAGCACCACCGCAGTAACGGTCTCAGGGTTTGGGCGCATTGAAATAAAGGAAAATTGCGAGGTCCATGGGATGGACATAGTTCTAAATTACGAAGACAACGCGAAGTCTACAGTAGGCGGGGTACACAAGACCCAGAACCACACAATACTGATCAACGCTCTCCGAGGCAACTGGTCGGAAACCATTAAAACGGATACCTCAGAATACAGGCTCAAACCGGTCTAACAGAGACCATGGAAGTAAAAGCGACAATAACAGCGGGAGGAAAAATGATAGAGGAATTAAAAAAGGAAATTAATCAGGAACAAAGTATCATCCACTTGAGCAGCAAGCAGACAGTGTTGGAAACCACAGGTGTCATTGGGACAGGAACACTCTTATTAATAATAGGAATAGGAATACTATTATTAATTTATAGAAGCAGGAGGAATAACGCAAGGGGCGACTACGGTACACATCAAAGATTGTCACCACCAAAACCATCAATATCGTTGCCAATTTCATCAATATCACTGCCAATGCAGCAACTAAGCATACCACCATTTGACCCTCCAAAACCACCAAAACAAATAGCACAAGACAGACAACATTTGGGCATTTACGAACAACCGATCGAAGACCATAACTTCAGAGCACACATATGAAATGTTAAAATTCTTTTGTACATAAGTAGATAATTTTAAGCAACAAACAAAAAGGTCGACTTGTTGATTTAATGTAAGAGCTCAGGCACGGAATACTTTCGTAAATTTAATTTATAAGATAAAATTCTAATTGCAAATAATATTAATAGTAAAATACAGAAGAAGTAAAAATAGAAGAGTCCAACAGAAAAAAAAATAAACACAAATAAAATAATGGATGAATAAAATTTTTATTGTTATTTTTTTTGTTAAATCAAATCAAACAAAGAATTTAGACAATTAAAAAAGCAGCAGCTCTCTTAAACTGGGGTATAGAGAGGGCAGCTCTGGCCAACGGCGGTGAAGGACTCCCAGCGCGCTGACAACGAAGAGCAGCAGGTCCAACGGTGAGTCGGACAACAATGCACGGCGGAGCTCCTCCAAGATGGGGACCATGGGCTCCAGGTCCCAATTGTCGGCCTGGATGGTGGCCACAACGTCGTCGATGTAAACGCCCACGACAAAAATGTATTGCGGAGTTGGATAGCGTGGCATCGTAGCAAACGGGGTTTTTGTTTTTTTTTTGCAAATGACTTTAAAACAAACGACTTAAGTTAAACAATAAAACTTTACTGGATACAATAATGACAGCGCCGAGCGTATTTATAAGCGATGGTAAACAAACACGAACCCGGAAAAGGTAAATGGAAAAGAAAAATCAGCATTAAAATCAAAAATAAAACTATGTCGCGGGTGCAATCAAAATATTGATTATTTCAAAAATTTAGTCCACGCACATGGTGAGCACCCTACATGAAAACATAGACACTCACATGCATTCCATAAGTCTATAATAATAAATCACGAGAAAACAGTTTGATAATAAATACGAATTTTAAGGTAAAGCAATCTTGCCGGATTAGAATCCATAAATAATATACGGTATATGGAGAGTAGCTGTGCCGTTTTAAATACACAGCCAATATAATTTTGCATTTGCAATTATATTAATAAATGCACATGTAAAAATATGCCTGAAGAGTTAGTTCAGGCATATAACATACACACACACTATATATATATACATATATTCACACCAAACGCTATATATCATAAGAAGACAAGAATTAGAAAATGATAAGAATACAAACAGTAGTATTAATATAAATACTTTCACTATTTTCATAATAATAAGGTGTAGTACTAAAATGTTATTTTTTTTTTTTTTTTCATTAATTGTTTGACTGACATTACATTCTGCTTGTGTTCAGTTGCTCTACTTTTGCACCTGCTTTGTTGCAGTGCTTGCGTTAATCGCTCAATCCTTAGCTTTTGTTTTGCTTGTTATTAACGTTATTCGTTTTTATTCTACATTGCATATTTATAAAGTAGAATAAAAACGAATAACGTTAATAACAAGCAAAACAAAAGCTAAGGATTGAGCGATTAACGCAAGCACTGCAACAAAGCAGGTGCAAAAGTAGAGCAACTGAACACAAGAAGAATGTAATGTCAGTCAAACAATTAATGAAAAAAAAAAAAAAAACAACAAGAACAGTAAATCGAATTTTAACAAATAAAATGAATAACAACAAAAATAGTCAGAAAAATAAGTAAAAGAAGTAAGAGAAAAAGAATTGTATTGTAAATATATACATAAAATCGTGCACATATGGGAACATAAAGAAACTACTTAAAGTACACACAACAATTTTAAAAGCTAATTTAATTGTAATTTAGAAACAAAATATGTTAAAAAGAAAATATGTTAAAAAATATGTTAGAAGTTAATTTAATTGTAAGTTTGAAATAAAATATGAAAGAGTTTTATATAAGTTTGAAATAGGAAAAGACATATAATGATAATAAAACTAGATAAAGAAATAGATATAAAACCCTACATATTAAAGTAAAAGGAAAAATATCTAAATACTTGTACGAACATTTTAAATACTTTCAAACTTAACATTTATAATGAATAACCTAACGAATTATAGCCAACTACAATAAAGTCGATATTTATTGTAAGAATTGAATCTTGTATTGAATTAAATAAAATATTAGAAATAGAATGTTATCAAGATAAAATATTGCTAATTGATTAATTAAAGTTATATACGAATAGGATTTAAATTTTTCTTAATTGGAAACAAATTATAAATAGATTTAAAACATATTGTAAGAGAAAACTTAAATAGATAAAATTGATAGTAACTTAAGCTGTATAACAAAGAAGACAGCACGCAGAGAAGCTGACCTGAATGCCGATGTACACCCATCACAGAAGCAAAAGTGTTACCAAACACCACAACATGTTGACAACAGGGCGACGAAGAGCTCCCAACCAATTCGAAGGGGGAAGGGTAGCTGGAACAGCTGATCAGCGTAGCGACACCAACCATCACAAACCAAGATAAAATTGTTGCAACAACCAAACAGATCAATGCAGCAGAAGTAAAAAGCAAAACACGAAGTTACCTTTAAAGAGATCTAAGAGCAGCAACAATCAGAAACTGACGAGATGACTTATCGTCAGCAGCCTTGAAACCATTACAACAACATAATAAGAAGATAGTCTCTGAAGAAAGGTAGCCGATCACCAGTATCACGACGCCATAGTATGGCAACATATTCAGTTACGGCAGCTTTGCAGTAATGCCACGTGTGATCTGCTTGCCTTTGTCAATATCTACGTTTAAGCGGAAGCAGCAAGTAGACGAACCACTAATACAGTCAGAGGTTCGACAGTTGGATTTACGGCGACGTTTAGAACTTATGGGGTAGGCACGCTATACAGCATTACCTCAAGCTGCAGCGATTCAAAACGCACCACCACAATAAAGGATGTTGAAGATTGATGATGTTTGTTCGAAACGATGATTCCGGCGACATCTCAACCATCCGCTACAGTGCGAGCGAACTACAATTGATCACAATTGTGGGACAACCGACACTATAACCAACAAGCAACCGAAAAGTATCAGCAGAACAACGGGAACTAGGGTCGAAAGTTAACAACGGCCGTTCCGAGTATAGTCCCTACAACACGGCGACAACCACGTCAGCTACCCAGCAGCAGCATTCCCACAACAAATCGAGAAGAAGACATATTGACAATTACAAGTACAGCGGTGTACATCAACAGTAACATCAGCAGTACATCAACAGTAACATCAACAGTAATATCGACGTCAAGATCATCGTCAACCGCAGCAGCACATCAAGAAGCGCAGCTACCACAGTCATTATATTTGTTTTATAATCACTATTGTATTATTATTATTGACTATTGTTACAATGGCTATTATCACTAAAATTATAATTACAAAATACATATGATATGCGTAGGTAGAGTAAGCAAATCCATAGTACACATAAGCCATCCCCAATTCAAAAAAAAAAAAAAAAACACATAAATATACAAGAAAAATTTAATATCGTTTTACGATACTAAATTTTTCTTCCCCGAGGGTGGAGGGATGTTGTAGGTCAGAATCATTGCTTTGGTAATAACAACGCTTAACGTTGTTATCACCACATACCTTTCGGCCCAGTAGTTAACAATGTTTAACTTGTGGTAACACATACTTCTAGGCTGCACTTTAATTGTGAAGCTCGAAAGTACAAGTGAATCCCACACCACTGTGGCCCAGATAAAAGCCGAACTTGATCGCATTCCGATAAGTGGAACAGCGCGCGAACTTGATCGCATTCCAAAATATGCAATGAGCGTCAAAAATAATTCTTGAGATAATTGCAAAAACGACGCGGAAATGATTCTGGCCAACAACGAATCTCAGAAGAGATATAAACCCAGCTTTCGGATTGAAAGAGGGCAGTTGTTATTAAGTTACACAAGAATCAAAAAGAGTGGAAGTAACATAGCAAGCGTGAATCGCAGCGATAATAGTATATCGAGTGTCCCTGGATAATTACTGAAAATAAATAAAAGTAAGAACCATAATCCAAGTCTTTATTTTCAGCACCTGTCGAAAGACGGCAGTATTGCCCGACAGGTTAAAGGACCACAAAGGCGGCACCTTGGTGCCCGTGGTAACTAGGCGAGGGGATCCACTACGGCAGGTTGCCGGATCCCAACATTAAGTCCACCAAGACGGCAGGTCCTTGCCCGTGGCACAATCGTCCGTGGTCCTTCGCGTCGAAGGGTCAACGACGAAACTCCCATCAGTTAACAGCACTGTCAGTGATCCTTCTCGAGGAAGGCTCTACGACATTAAGTTTGTGCTAGTATCCTACTGCAGGAACTAGATACAACACATCGCAAAAAATTACATAATAAGGCTCTAAATATTTAAGTCTATCAAAGGCCAAAAAATGGTCAGAGCCATTTCTAGGAGCGTGGTGAAGATTTTTTGAAGAGGTAAGAGTAGCCACTTATACTCCGACAACGGAAGAAGTTTTATATGAGCTAAAGAAAAACTCCTCACATGGGAGGAATGTGAGAAGCTGGAGTAAAATCAGAAATATCATGTGACACGAGTGATAACCCTAAGCTGAAAGGGAAATTATTAGAACGACCAATCAGCAAAATTTGTCCACTGGGTATTGCTGACAATCAACCGATAAATGAAGGAAACTGTAAATCTAACATATTTAAAACCAAAGAAATGGAAGACCTTAAACTTCGAGGTCTGATCAAAATATAACCGTTCTTTTCAATTTTTTCAAAAAGTATTTATTTATTCATCAATAACTATCTTGTTCCCTTCAAAGTAATCCCCCTCAAATATAATACAGTTATGCCAGCGTTTTTTTGCAATGAAGAGGAAAAAGTCAGCGGGGGCCAAGTCCGGTGAATACGGTGGTTGAGGCATTATAAAGATTTTGTTTTTGGCCAAAAACTCACGCACAAGCATCGATGTGTGAGCTGGTGCGTTATCATGGTGCAAAATCCATGATTGTTTTCCCCACAATTCTGTGCGTTTCTGACGAATTGCTTCGCGCAAACGTCGCATAACTTTAAGGTAGTATTCCTTATTGACCGTACGACCTTGTGGCAAGAATTCATGATGCACCACGCCATTGCAGTCAAAGAAAACAGTGAGCAAAACCTTCACATTTCACCGAACTCGACGTGCTTTCTTCGGTCTTGGCTCTTCTGGCCGCTTCCATTGGGATGATTAGGCTTTGGTTTCAATGTCATTGCCATACACCCATGATTCGTCACCAGTTATGACCCTTTTGAGGAAATCTGGATCGTCGTTGACGATATTCAACAGCTCCTGAGCGATGTCCATGCGACGTTGTTTTTGCTCAAAATTTAGCAATTTTGGAACAATATTCGCTGACGCATGTTTCATGCCTAAAACATCCGTAAAAATTGCTTGGCATGAGCCGAACGATATGCCAACATCATCAGCAACCTCTCTGATAGTGATTCGACAATTATCCAAAATCATTTTCTTCACTGCTTCAATGTTTTCATCGGTTGTTGACGTTAAACCTTCCTTAAACCGGTTATACCACAATTGAACTTGTGTTCTGCTCATAGTCTGAACGAGGTCTGAACTATGATCAGAACACAAGTTCAATTGTGGTATAACCGGCTTAAGGAAGGCCGAGAAGATGTCAATGACGATGCTCGTCCTGGTCGCCCGAGCACGTCAGCTGACCATAGTTCAGACCTCGTACATGAGTCTATGGTTCCTTCTCCTCTTCATGTTGTCAGCAAAGGGAATAAAAGCCGCTGCATTTCTAAAAGGAGCGACCATCTCACCACTCCATGGGGAAACCGCAATATATTTCGATAAAATTGGAGAAACTCCTTAGCGTAGAAAGCTCTAAATGGAATCTTATCATATACTTTGATTTAAATTCATACATGGAAAAAATTAAAACCATATCAAATTTCCCTCGCAGGCTCTACGACCAATGTCTTAGTTTAGGCAACTACAAAGAAACATGCGAAGCTACGTCGGCCTATATGGAACGCCGTTACACCTTCCTTGAACAAAACAATGAACTTATTGTAAGAGACAAACGAGCAAAAACAGCCGTTTGAATTTGTTTCATTCGTTATACAATATTCTCTTTGGAATGATGGACGCCGATGATAGAGAATCTTTGGAGCAAAGCATCTATGAGAGATCTTTTAGAGAACCAAGAGAACATACTAAAGCAGCAAGCAGCAGACCTCAATCACGATTCTACGATCAACATGGTGCAGACAAGTACGAATGACATCAGCACCACAGTTGAAAATCTTTTGTGATGATTCCAGGAAAAAACAGAATGAAGATTGATGAATGTTAGCAGCATCCAATCAGCAATAATTAGCCTTCTGATTGACATAAACCACGGACATATCAATTCGTAGCTATTAAAGCCAAACCCACTGAAACACGAATTGGAAAATATAAAGAAACAATTGCCCTCAACACCAGCCTTACCTGATGGGCATTCGGGGAACTAACTAAGGTATATACACGTCATTAACAGCTAAAGGAATCGTGACAGACAAGCGGTTAGTGACAAAGGCAGATATACCACTATTTAGCACCAAATCAGCAGAGATTTTCCAAATTATTCCGCTTCCTATATATATATATGTAAATAAAAAAACAGCCATAGCTCTTTGGGCGCAGAATACTTAGGGCCTTATGATCGATCTGCGCAACGGTAGCGGTTTGCGTTCCTCTTAAAACAGCATGTGCTAACTCTTACAATGAGCCCCGTTGAGAGAACTACGCTTTACGTATTTCCCCTACATGTCAACTGTTATGTAAAAGTTGTGTATCTGGTGTACGCAAATTTTACAATCAGACGTCTCTTTCTTTCTTGTGATTATATGTATTCAATGTGAATATGTTCTTATTCCTGTTTTGTTCTCTCTTGAGTGTGTATTGGAAATTTTTTTCACTTATCACTGAGAAAAATATATGCGCTGAAACACAAAGCATGAATTTTTCCGACTTTTGTTTGTTTGCACGCTATATATTTGGATTATTCCAGCACATTTAATAATGGTATAATATTTTATAATATGAAGTAAATTGAATAATTCAATAATATTTTTTAATATAAAGGGAAAATTCACATAAACTTTGTCATAAAGACAAACAATGATAATTTTTTGGGTGTAGCAAAATCAAAGAAGCGCAGCATACAATCCTATCTCGTCGATAGCTTATTATTATTATATGAAGATTATATGAAGACAGTTGCTAAAAAGCAACAGCTTCTCAACGGGACACCGCTTCCGCTTCTGTTGGTTGTAAAATATGCTTTTCTAACGTAAATGCGTAAGAAGAGTGTAAACTGTTGTTGTAAAGAGGAGAAATTTCAGCGGTACCGCTTCTAACAAAAGCCCAAGTTGTTTGTATACTAAAAACACATTTTGAACAGCTGTTTAACGAATATAACAAACAGTAACGCTGAGAAGCGTTACCGTTCGCAGATAAAGCATAAGGCCCTTAGTCTACGATTTTGAATCAGTCTCATATAAGCTGATGACTATACCTGAGCGTAATGCATGCAACAAAAATTCAGACAGCCATTACTCTTGCAGAACAAACAAACACCAGTGATAAGCAACTGACAACAAATGCGAAATTTCAGCCGTTATATTGATTACCGTTTCGATAAACAGTACTGGCGAGAACTTCCTCAAAAAGGCACGTTGAAAGTAAAAGCAGGCTGCACAACACTATATAATGGGATTACATTAAACTCATAAAGAAATTATGAATCTCAAGTATACGAAGTTGAGAAAGGCCATCTTTTGGGTAAGAAACATAAGTGTATTCAACGAGAACCAGATCAGGCCAACAGGTACGACGATGATAAATAACAACCTCAACATATACGAGCAGAGGCAACATTTGGAGACTTTAGAAGGGACGCACATAGAACTGCAGTTTCACACCATAAGGGGACACACATCACTTATATTATAATAATTTTTGTAATATTAATTTTGCTTGTAATTATATATATAATATTAAACTTAAGTGTTGTAAAGGGACTAGAGTTGAAATATACTTCTCCCCACCTCTTCAGTTGTGTGACTGTATTCTGTTGCTCCAATCATTCCGCCCAAATCTCGGTCAGGGTGCTATTGTACGTTGCTACGCTAATTGAAGTTGAGGTGGTCAGGAGCGGATATGTTGCTCAGGCGCGACATAAACCACCTTTTCGAAACATTTTTACCATTAAAAAAGCTACACAAGCTTTGTGTGTGTGCTTTTTCATTTTCTAAAAAATCGCTGGAAACAAATTTATACAGCTTACATATTTATATAGCTTTTTGGCAGACAACCGTAAATTAAGACCCCATTAAGGTCGGTAACGCAAATATACAACAGGGTTCATTAAAACAATAATACACTCAATTCTGTTTTTACACGGTCATGTTTTACACGATTTTGATATAACGCGGTTTGAAAATAAACAAATTTGAAATTTTTGTAGACGGTTTTATTCCATTTAGCACGATTCAAAATCTTTTCGGCTTAAATTTTTTTTCGTTAAATATAATTTTTGCGAAATATGTTCATATCACAAATTAGGGGGAATTCCCTTTTTGTGCATACAAGCAAATTTACTGGTCAGAGCAATTGTAAATAGGACAAATATAGGGGAATTCCCTTTTAGTGCATACAATCAAATTTCTGAACTATTTTTTTTTAATAACTATGCTTATGTAAAAATACATTATTTACGTGTTTTAATAAATTAAACCTAAATAGTTGTTCTTAAAAACTCCATGTTTTTCACTCATTTCAATAGGTTTTAGAGATAAGGAACCAATCACCTATTTTGCATACGAATGTTTTTTACACGGTTTTTTTAACACGGGTTTTCCTGGAACCTATTTCCGTGTAAAAACAGAATTGAGTGTACAATAATAAAAAGGTTTGTTCTGAGAATTACCTTATTGAGTACATCCGTTTTTAGCAAATCGTTAATTATGGAAAATGCTAGATCTACTTTTCCTACGCACTTTATTTTCATGGCACGTAAAAACTCCGATTCTGCAATTGTTTCCTAAAATTTCATAAAAAATTATGATAAATATAAAAATATAATTTCAAGAATAATTATTGTAGTTGGGTTTGTGATACCGGAATCCGGTAAGCAATTCAAATCTTGTGTGAATTTGACGACTCTTCAAATATATTCTTATATTTATGATATCTATAGATGGTTATCCCATATTATGAATTTGGTTTGAAGAAATAGTGGTACAAATGCACAATTGAAATCAATTTGGAAGTTTACTAGCCACATCGACCCAATATTTCTAGAATCCGTTATTATGTATATAATAATTATAAATCGAAAATAAAGTGATTCAGTTTTTCTATTCAATCTGAGGGGAAAAACAACAATGTTATTGAGTGCAAAATAAAGTTCGGAGTCAACAAATAATTTTTTCAGAAATTACACATACACAATCCATTCTAGGCTACCCTTATCATACTCGTAGCTTAATTCGTTAACTTAATTCACTTATCTGATTCGCAATCGTTCTAAAGCCGACAACGAAAACATAAATATATCTAAATATAATACAAATAAGAGAAAACAAAAAAATTCCTTTTATTAGGTCATTAAGTATGAAATGCACGATTTTCATAAGAGTTGAGAATTGAAAAGTGATATCTCTGACACTTGACTATAACGGTTTTTATGTTTTTTCTTGTCATGAAGGTGCATCATTACTCTTTCAAACTCATAGTGCAAATCGTAGATACTTTTTGAATCTTCTCATATAGAGTTGCTTTCATAAGACAATGTAAAGATCAAAAATGCGGGTAATTTTCGAATATTAGCCCATTTATGGCCTTTATATTTATATGTGTAAGTGACGAGCACCCCATCTCAAAAATACGTTGTGGCAAATGGAGCAAGATGCCGAAGCGATATTGTAGCTAATTGTGGATATGATATTGTATTAGTTGTTCACACCATAAGTTTTCCAAAGTCGATGTTTCATATTCCATTTGATTACGTGACCCGATGTAGAAATTTTGACAGGATAGGCTATTCCACAACAGATAAAAAGTTCTGCATACTCAGAAAAATTTTAAAAAATATTTGTAGCGTGGAGAGTGATGCTTTGTACGTTATGTATTTTATCTACCAGACTTCCTGGAATCCTTTTGTCCGACCATAGCCCAGAGTCCAAATGCTCCGTTCGTAGCAAATCTCTTGCTATTGCAGAGCGAAATATCAGTAGGGACATAAGTTGTATATAATATTATAATTAAGTATTAAAGAAGTATTAAGTATTATATTAATTCGTTAATTCTTATAATTTAACGAATATTATCAAATAATTACTTTTTATTTTTTAGTGAACTGTGCAAGATATTTTATAACTGATTGAATTATGCTTTAGCGATGCATTGTCATCCAGTTCTAAGCTATTGTTAAAATTTCAAAAGCCTAGCTCATCGGGAAATGGGCGAAAAATTGCTTTTAAAATTTGCAATTCAAAAAGCGACCTAATTAAAACATTTTAAAAACTTTTAAAAAATAAAAACAACTTAAACAAAAAAAAAACAATTATTTACATGTAAAAATTATAATGCATAAAAATATTTACAAATAAAAACCAGAAAGAGTGTTAAATTCAGCCTGGCCGAAGTTCATATACCCTACACACGTTTACTTAAAAATTAGGCGTGCCATTGGTCTAATTTTTTTCTTTTTCAATCTCAAATATCCTGTGATGACAGAGATTATTCGTGCCAAATTTGATGAAAATATCTCTATTCGTTCTCCTGTAATCGAGTTTTATTTAATTAGTGGGCGGACCACGCCCATTTTTGGTGCTCTGTTTTGGTCAGAGTCAATGGACTTCTGGACAAAATTTCAACCGCAAATTCGTTCTACAAGCTGAGAAATTGAGCTATAAGCATGGATTCATTTATATTTACTATAAAAAGTAGGCGTGGCCCGATTTTGCCCATTTTCAATACCGATAAGTTTCTAATGATAGACAATATTTGTGCCAAGTTGATGAAACACATGGCCACTGAAAGATACTCCATATAGGAGGAAAATATAAAAAAATTAGGAACTCCCTTGTAGCCGGTTTTTAAAATCGACAGGGGAGATCCTAATTTTTTGATATTTTCCTCCTATATGGAGTATCTTTCAGTGGCCATGTGTTTTATCAACGCACGCGAAATTCTTCCTTTCCAGTGACCCCTTCTCCTATCCAAAATAGTGGTGAAGTATGTGAAACTTTTGAAACTTTTCATCCAAAATATAAGAAACAAAACAACAAATAAAAAACGCCTTAAAGTAAATGATAGTGATTAACGCAAGCACGGCAACAATGCAGAAATACTCAGGGTGTTTCGCATAAGAGGGGACAAAAGACTAGGGCGTGTAGGTCCTCTTATGCGAAACACCCTGTATACATATATTCACATACATAATTATAATTTAAAGTAGATCTAGAAATAATAACATATATATAAATAAAAAAAGAATAAGATACAATTTCATTAATTTAATTGTAATTAAGTTAATTGTATAATAATTAACTAAATTTTAAATAACAATGATTTAAATTTCGCTTATTAGCATAAGAATTAAAAAATATTAATTAAACTCGTTATAATTTAAAATACAACGATTTAAGTTGATCTTATTTTAAAATTTAAAAAAAAAAAGTTATATTTCAACGCCGGACAGGCTTATTAAGGAAGACATCACACCAAATAACAGAGTTGCGGTTCTTTCTTAGGATGTTCCACTTATTCTTTTTCTTCATTGTATAGCTTCTGTTAGAATAAGCATTTGATCCGTGCGAGAAGAGTTAATACATCAAATATATTGATTTCTTTTTATACACATGAAGTAATATTTTGACGAAGATGTACAAAGTTTATGCTTTTGCGTTAGGAATATGCTTGGGTATGCTATACTTGTTTTTCTTTTATTTAATCTAGTTTTTATTTTATTTCTTGTTATATAGGTACTAAATGAACATTTCAAGTGAACTAGGGTTGTAACCTCATAGGTTATTATTAATATGGGTTATGTAATTTAATGGTTACCTAATCTACCGATACACTTTTGAAGCAGTTTTCTGTATGAGTTTTGCTTATGTTATTGTTACAAATATTTCTCAGAAAAAAAAACGTAAATTAGAACCATAATGTAAACAAACGCAATTAGTCAGTTAGAACATGTATAAACATGAACGAACTTGTTTATTAATAGGGATGGAGAACGTTACAAGAACGAACGTGTCGGAATTATTAAAACGTGTTGACGAGTTTTTAAGAACCCATAAAGAAATTTTGTTTGATGAGCATTTGGATGAAATGCTGGACTGCTACGCAAAATTAAGCCACTATAAACATCAAGTAATAAAGGAAACCAATCATGGAAAACACTATAAATCTTGCTGTTGGTCTTCGGATTCATGTTTGGATGGACCAGATACGTGTGCGTGCTATATGTTGGAGAATAAAATCTTACGAATCAATAAATTAATGCTATTATATTCTAAATTGAAAATAAAAAAGAATCTATTTTTTAAATTATAAATTAAGTTTTTATTTTATTTATTCATCCAACATTTTAGAATACAAAGTTTTCACATTTGATAATACATTGCTTGTGTTAAAGGAAAGTCAACCAGAACCTCCAAGCGAAAGTCGTCGGTATCTTCCTTCATTACTTTACACAAATAGTAAGCTCCGTTTGAGAATCCTTGTATTGTGTTGTAGGTCAGAATCATTGCTTTGGTAATAACAACGCTTAACGTTGTTATCACCACATACCTTTCGGCCCAGTAGTTAACAATGTTTAACTTGTGGTAACACATACTTCTAGGCTACACTTTAATTGTGAAGCTCGAAAGTACAAGTGAATCACACACCACTGTTGCCCAGATAAAAGCCGAACTTGATCGCATTCCGATAAGTGGAACAGCGCGCGAACTTGATCGCATTCTAAAATATGCAATGAGCGTCAAAAATAATTCTTGAGATAATTGCAAAAACGACGCGGAAATGATTCTGGCCAACAACGAATCTCAGAAGAGATATAAACCCAGCTTTCGGATTGAAAGAGGGCAGTTGTTATTAAGTTACACAAGAATCGAAAAGAGTGGAAGTAATATAGCAAGCGTGAATCGCAGTCATAATAGTACATCGAGTGTCTCTGGATAATTACTGGAAATAAATAAAAGTAAGAACCATAATCCACGTCTTTATTTTCAGCACCTGTCGAAAGATGGCAGTATTGCCCGACAGGTTAAAGGACCACAAAGGCGGCACCTTGGTGCCCGTGGTAAATAGGCGAGGGGATCCACTACGGCAGGTTGCCGGATCCCAATGGTAAGACCACAAGGTCGGCAGATCCTTGCCCGTGGCACAAGCATCCGTGATCCTTCGCGTCGAAGGATCAACGACGAAACCCCCATCAGTTAACAGCACTGTCAGTGATCCTTCTCGAGGAAGGATCTACGACATTAAGTTTGTTCTAGTATCCTACTGGAGGAACTAGATACAACATTTTGGCGCAGCCGGTTTCACGATCCAAAGATCGTTCCTTTATTTTTGAAGTGAAGTTTAAAATAAATTAAAAATAAATAACAATGTTTTTTAAAATAGCATAAACACAAAAAAATCACCAACCAATATAGATGTCATCGAAATCAGTATTACCCCTCGAAGAAGCCCTTAAGGATAAGCAAGCGGGATAGACCAGATATACCTAGACCGATAACAATAGAAGAGTATTGGAAGAGGCAGAAGTCGACACGTGAGGAGCCAAAGAAGGAAATAAAGGTTACCCCACACCCACCAAAGTGTCGCGGCGGAAAAGTAAAACAACGGAGAGAAGTCGCCAACCTGCACCGGCTAGCAACAATAGCCACAACTTAAGAGGAAAAGAATGAATTCCTGAGATCCGCCAAATTTATAAAACCAACGACAAGAAACAACGTGGGAAGAACAGCGACAAACACTAAATAAAATTGTTGTAAAATTATATAAATTAAAATTTAATACATATAAAATAAATTTAAAGGTGGTACTTGAAATGTTGGAACGTGTATGAATAGAAAATTTTTGGTTAAGAATTAGAATTTAAATTGAAAAATTTTGAAAGATTGTTGACAACTCATGTCTAAATATTAGTTTTGGTTAAGTGAAAACTTTCATAAACTTGTTGGGCAAATCAAGAAGAAATTTGAGCTAGTTAGGCTCAACCACCTGTTGGGCAAATCAAGAAGAAATTTGAGCTAGTTAGGCTCAACCACCTGTAGAAAACACATTTGAAATAAGGTCTATGTTTAAGTTTTGGAAAAGAATAAATAAATGGATACAACAAACAAATCTAATAGTATTTTTTTTTTAATTAATAACAACAACAACAATAACAACAACAATTAACAACAGTAATTAATAACAACCAGGCTAACAGCGATAACTGCAAGCCAATAAATAAAATAGATTCTGCATAATTGCAAGAAATTCATTGCAACAAGAAGTGGGTCACGAACTTGAGCTTGAACTTCAAGCAAGGCCAGAAGCGACAAAATTACTAGCGAGCGGCAGCTGGTAGCAAAAACGCTAACAGAGCAGAAACGCAAATACAAGCAATAAAAACAAAAAGTACGTCAGGCACCAGGCGAGCACAATTGAGCCACAAGCTCGAATTACAAAAAAAAATATATATAATAATAATATATGTACGAGTATAAGCGTACGAATGTTTGTTCACTTGTTCAGCCTTGTTCAGCCAAAAGGGTGTCAATGAGTCGTACTAAAGCTGAATAAGCAAAAGTTAATTGCTTGAAGAAAAGTAATTAAGATCTTAATTGATTATAAAATATACTAAATAAATACTTAGAACGATGAGTATAAGATAACACTAGAATATACAATAGAACAATAGAAATAGTTCGAACGAAATATCACGGAAACGGAGATATGGCACTTTTGAGTATGGTGGAAGGAGCCGTAGAAAAATCCTTTAAAACAGGGTTAAAGAACGCCGCATTGAGAATTTATATGCAGTATACCCAACAAGAACAAATTCAACATGAAAGTCAGTGCAGAGCTTCAGGAGGAAAAATTGCCAGGCAACCAACTTCGATACAGAACACTACACAAGGAGCGGCGAATAGAATAATTTGCTCATTTTGTAACAAACGAGGTCATACCAGAGACGATTGTTTGACTCGCAAGAACACGCCATATTGTCAGAAGTGTTTAAAATATGGGCACGAGACCAACTGGAGGTGTGACAACAAGGACAACAACAGAGTTGGGTCGAACAACAATAATCAAAGGCCTACCAACCAAAGTATAGGAAATCAGTAATGGAACCGACCCCAACAGAGTTGGCAATCTTACCAAGTCCAGCAGATTTGGTCTCAAAACCAATTCCAGCAGAACGGGAACCAAAAACGGGCGATAAACCCCAACTCAACTACACCCAACGGATTACAGAGGAATCAGCAGAGCAGGGCAAACCAAACGTTATGTCATTGGTGTAATAGACCAGGGCATATGATAGAGAATTGCGAGGCAAAAAGGAATTGGGAATCATTGCAAAGTAATAGTCCGGGAAACTGGCAAGGGCCCAGAATAGGGCCCAATAATCTGGGGACTCAAAAATATTAGTAACTTAAGGCCAAATGAAGGAATAACAGTAATTCATACATCCGAGCCTATTGTGGATACGTTACCAGCTTTAACAAACAAAGTGGTAACCGTAAGTCCTACATCGGAAGCGATTGTTGAAACGTTACCAACTTCAAGAGACTTGAAGACTCAAGACTTGAGACTTGAAAAATTAATATCAAGTTAAGAAAGACTAGTAAGTAATAAAAACTAAAAAAATAAAAAAAAGAAAGGATAGTAATAAAAACAACGTAACCGAGAGAAATCATACGCTGGGAGAAACAGTTGATTCAGAGATCCCAATTAAATTAGAGAAAAACCAAAATTTAAAAATACCGTGCTCAATGAATAAGTTAGCAAATAACAATAGAAATACAGAAACAGGAGTATCTAACGGCAATCAAACCCAGCTAAATGACGTGTTCATCGAATTACCTTGCGCAGAGGCTAATAATGGAAAACTCATTTTACTGGTAGATACAGGAGCAGATACAAGCCTGATAAAGAATAGTGCGATAAAAGATAGCACAATAATAGACAAGTCGAATAGGAAAGACTTAAGAGGAGCATTTGGAGGTTGTGTGACAACAGAAGGATCAACTACTATATGCCACAAGGAGGTACAGTCCTTATGTTTAACGCTACACGTTGTGTAACTTAAACAAGGAGTACCAGCAGACGGCATATTAGGAAGAGATAATTTATGGAACAACTCCATCATAAATACAATGGAAAAGATTTTAACACTCTTCAATGAAAAGAAAGAGGTTATTTTGGAATTACCAATAAAAAGTATTGATCAGATAGAAGAGGAAAATAAGCAAGATTACATACCAGTTGATGCTAGAACAATTACGATAGTACTATTAAAACTTCGTACAATAATGTTGAAATTCATAAAGAAGAAATAGATCCAGGAATCTATATAGGAGACACACTAGTAAATGTGAAAGATAACACAGTTTATGCTCCAATATTAAATACGACGGAGTATGATTATGAAATAAATAGCGAATTCAATTTCAATTTATTTCAATACAATTAACGCACACTAAGATCGAAATCTTTTGTAGTGCCTCAGCGTACAAACATAATTACAAGGCAACAAATGAATGTACTTAAACTAACAAACAATAAATAAAAATAATAAATAAACAAACATAACAATAATAAATAATAATAAATACTTATAAACTAAGGACATTAAAAGCATGACAAATGTGACAAACTTAATAACAATGAAAATTAAAAACTCAAGTAGAAGTAGAAGTATAAGTATAAGCAGAAGTATAAGAATATAAGAAATACAGCGGAAATTAGAACATAAGAGAAAGATATAAAAGAGAAAGTAGATTTTTATACTCTGGTTAAGAAGTAGTGAGATAGGCAACGACAGCGTGCTTGAAGCGACCTCGTGAAGAAATTATCTTAATATGCGATGGATGTGAATTCCAAAGTCTGATGGTGTGAACGAAGAAGAATCTGCTACTGTTGAGGAAAGTGTGTCTAGGGACTATAAGATTCAAACCTCTAGATGATCGAAAAAAAACAAGTTTTACATATAAATATGGAGGATTGCGGGTATATATTAGCTTATGTAAAAACATGATGTTAAGGATGCGAAGGTGTGTTCATAAGCCACATCCCAAAACACCTTCACTGATGAGCGAAACATGATCGAAGCGACGGATTGCATATACATACCTAGCACAAGCGTTGAATGCCACAAGAAGCTTATGCTGAGACTGTGAGTCAAGTTGACTATAAACTACAGCAAAATAGTTGATATGTGGCATAATCAGTTGCTTAACAAGGCGGCATCGCGTCTCACATGGCGTATAATACGCAGAGCTACGCAAGCACCTAAGTATCCCATAAATTATACCCACGGCGCAATTGACATGGTCAACACATGTAAATTGTGAATTAAGTATAATGCCGAGATTCTTAGCCCTGCTTACCAAACTCAATTGCGAAGAACCCATAAACAAAGGCGGAACATCACCAAAGTTGCTATACTTTCTTAGGATAGGCAAAACTTTCGTCTTAGAAGGATTAATGCATAAATTATTGGCAGCTGCCCATCTGTTGATTGAAGATAAGTCACAATTCAGTCTATAGCACAAATCCTCCAAGAGATTTAGAGGCCTCGATAAATAAACTTGAATATCATCGGCATAAGCATGTAGCGATGAATACTCACACACAGAGAACACATCATTAATGAAAATGGAGAACAGTAAAGGACCCAGGACTGACCCCTGAGGGACTCCTCTAGTGACTAGCTGAGGGGAAGACATTTTGTTTCCAATTTTTACACGATGGATCCTGCCATCAAGATAGCTCACCAATAATCTAACTGCGCTAGTACTAAAGTTAAAAAATGTAGTAAGCTTGGTGCAGAGCAAATCGTGATCCACAGTATCAAACGCCTTCGAGAAGTCAATAAAACAGAGTAAAGTTAAGAAATCTTGGTCATAAAAAGCCCTAATGTCATCGGTAATTTTTAATACCGCTGACGTACAACTGTGACCAGTTCGAAAGCCGGATTGCAGAGGAGATAGTAAATTATGTAAATCAATATACGCAGACATTTGGGAATACATAATCCTTTCAAGAATTTTACCTAACAGAGGCAGAATACTGATAGGCCTAAAGTCTGTAGGCTTATCTGCAGATGAAGTCTTCGCAAGAGGAATAATTGTTGCAACTTTCAACAAGGTGGGAAGAGACGAGCATGTTAAGCAGTGATTGATAATATGCGTTAAGGGAGCAATAATGAATGGTAAAGTTAACTTTATGAACCTAATGGACAACCCATCAGCACCTACCGCATTAGAAGTAATTTTAATTACGTTGTTAACTACAGCATTCTCACAAACAGTAGAAAACGCAAAGGAAGTAAACGGTAGAGGATTAGAGACAGTTGGTAAGCCATCACTCGAAGAGGAGTCAGCAGGACATTATTCCGTTTCTTTAAAGCGGTCAGAACATGAGAAGTAAACCATGGACAGCCACTGTTTAATGCTCTCACGGAGCGCAATGGAACATGATTATGGAAAGCAGAGATTAATTTAGATAAAAAATCACAGAGCTTATCATCAACAGACTATCTGGGCTCTATTAAAGTTAATGTTAAGACAGACATATAAGAGATCATGGTCAGACAAAAACAACACTAGATCATAACGAAAGAGAAGAGCCAATTTAAATCAAAGAGAAGAGAATTTAAAACAAAATTCACAAATTTTGACGAGTAAAGAATACAAAATACTAATTCAATAAATAGCATAGGCAAAATAGATGCCAGAAGAAGAATAAATGAATTGCTTAATGAAATTGAGTTAGATAAAGATTTAAATATGGAAGAAAAGAATTCAATAGAAGGAATAGTAAAATCTTTTCATGACATCTTCCTATTAGAAGGAGACGAACTTTCGTTTACAAACGTATTAATACACGAAATTCCAACAGGCGCAGATCAACCCCCAATAAATAGAAGACAATATAGATTACCACAAATACATAGAGAAGAAATAAATAAACAAGTAAACTAACTTTTAGATGACGTCATAATTATACATAGCACATCACCATGGAACTCGCCGTTACTTTTAGTGCCCAAGAAAAGTGGCAAGGACGGGGAGAAAAAATGGAGACTGGTGATAGATTACAGGAAACTAAATGAGGCTACATTCAAGCAAGTTTTTCCCATTCCTCGTATTGACGAAATTTTAGAGCAGTTAGGCCATAATCCTTTTTAGGCAGATATTTTACAACGCTAGATTTGGCAAGTGGATATCACCAAGTTTTAGTCGATGACAGGGACAAGGAAAAAACAGCATTCAGTACAGGACTAGGGCACTTCGAGTTCAATCAAATGCCATTTGGGCTAACAGGAGCCCCAGCAACATTTCAACGGATAATGAATCATATCCTAACAGGTCTACAAGGAATAGACTGTTTTGTTTATTTAGATGACATAGTTATCTACGGTAGAAATTTGAAACAACACGAACAAAGGTTATGTTCAATATTACAGAAATTACGTGAACATAATCTAAAACTTAATACAGGAAAATGCAGATTTCTAAGAAGAGAAATTGTTTATTAAGGACATAAATGCACAGATCAGGGCGCATTCCCTGACCCCAGCAAAGTGGAATGCGTTAAGAGCATTCCGCCACCTAAAAATATAAAGGAGGTGCAGGCATATTTAGGACTGGTAAACTATTATAGAAAATTCATACCGGGCACAGCAAAGATAGCACTTCCTATTAACAAACTACTACGTAAACACGCTAAGTTTATCTGGACACAAGAATGCCAGAAAGCGTTCGAATTATTGAAGAAGGCAATAATAACACCACCGGTTTTGGCATATCCGGATTTTGAAAAGGAATTTATATTAACGACTGATGCAAGTAACGAAGCGTTAGGCGCAGTACTTTCTCAGGGTAAAATAGGCGAAGATAGGTCAATAGCTTTCGCTATCAGAGCCTTGAATGACGCAGAAAAGCGTTACTCAACTATAGAAAAGGAGTTCTTAGCCATAGTGTAGGCAACAAAAAATTTCAGAGCTTATCTGTTAGGAAGACCATTCAAGATACTGAGAGACCATCAACCTTTAAAAGGAATAGCTAACATAAAAGACCAGACTTCAAGACTGGCAAGGTTCAGGCATAAATTATCAGAATACGACTTCGAAATGCTATATAAGCCAGGAAAGAAGGACTTAAATGCAGACGCGTTGAGCAGAATTCTTCAAAATCGAAATATAGTAACAACAGTCCAGACCCGCTCTAGAACAAAAGAAATAGAAATAAAGAACAAAGAAAGTAGTAATAAAACAAGTACAAGTCCGACGCCTGTAGAACCTGACAGTCCGGGAATAACGCAAAACGAAAACACAATTCTATTAGACAACCCAAAACAAATAGAGACTGTTATAAAAGACTTCCATAATACACCATTAGGAGGTCATCAGGGAGCAGTGAAAACATACCTAAGAATCAGGCAACAATATAGGTGGCCAGGGATGCAAAGGCAAATCAAAGATTATGTTAAAAACTGTCCTAAATGTCAAACGAACAAAAGTTCGAGATTAACAAAAATGCCCATGGTGCTAACAGATACACCAATGCGGCCGTTCGATAAAGTTTACATGGACATAGTAGGTATTCTACCAGAAACTGTGTCCGGAAATAAGTACATTCTGACTTTTCAGGATGATTTTTCGAAATTTATGGCATGTACAGCTATTCCAGACGCGGAAGCAAGTACTGTTGCCAGAGCCTTTTATAACGAAGTAATCACGCGATATGGAATTCCGAGAATTTTAGTCACTGAATGGAACAAATTTAATTTCAAAACTATTCTCAGACACTTGTAAATTATTAGGTATTAAAAAATTGGCAAGCTAATGGCACATTAGAGAGAAGCTACAGAGAGAAGCCACCTTTCCGCACTTTATTCTTATTTGATATAGATAGAGATCCGGTCTATAACGCCGAAGACCCGAATAAAGTTTTGAAATTACAGATACAGAGAGAAATAGATACAAAAAAAATAAGGAAATGGCTAAAAAAGTAGCCGAAAATCAGTATGACAATAAATTAAATTTAGTAGAATTTAAAGTAGGAGATAGTGTACTAATTAAGAATCAAACTAGGAAAAATAAGTTTTCTCCAATATGGATAGGGCCATATAAGGTAGTAGGGATTAAAAGTACAATTACTACAGTTTTAAATATTAAGGGAAGGGAAAAACCTTTCCACAATAACTTACTTAAGTTATATAATAGCAACTAAATAGGAAAATAGGACTAACTAGATAACTACATAGGAATCCATCAGAATCACTTAAACTAAGAAAATAGGGTTAGGAGAACATTAAGTTAATGAGAATAATCAGAATAGACCTTATTAGGAGTAGGATACAATAAATGAATATAGATTAGATTGATAGCATATAGATAGATGATTGATAGCATATATTATAGGATAGTATGAAATTAACATTTTTAAGTTTATTACTAATAATTTTAATTTAACGTCTTACGTTTGAATAACGAATGAAATCAAATGAATCAAATTTCATAATGAAAAATTCAACAAAGAAATAAAAAGAAAATCAGAATAGCGTTTCAATAAGCAACAACTTGTTTATTCAAGCGTAAAAATATAAGAAAAGAAAGCTCATAATAAAGTAAATTTATAGTTAATATGAGTCATTTCTTTTGTAAATTTTGAATTGAACTCTTTAGTTGGTATTCATTTTAATTGATAATATACGGTAATGAAAAGTTCCTTTAATACACAGCCAATATAACTTTGCATTTGTAATTATTATATTAATAAATGCACATGTAAAAATATGCCTGAAGATTTAGTTTAGGCATAAAAAACACATATACTATATATGTACATAAAAATTCGCACCTATGCCTATATGTCTTAAGAAAACAATATTTAGAAAATACGAGAAATAGGTAAGGTATACTTCTCAAAAGTACGGAAAAATAATATAATGTAAAAATATATATATACTGTAAATAAGTCAATTAAATTAACTAAATGCAAAATAAGCGATCAAAGCAAGAACTGTAACAATGCAGCAACAAAGTAGCACAACTGAACATGAGCAGAATGCAGTGTCAGTTCTAAAACAACTAATGAGAAAAAAAAAGAGAAAATAAAACACCAAAGGTGAATAACTTTAAAATAACCAAGAGAAAAGTAAAAATAAAATACACAAAGAATAAAAGGATTGTTATACGCATACATATACATATATAATATTTAAAGTAAATTGACAAATAATAATGTACACATATAGTATACATATATAAAAGTAATTTAAAAGTAATTAAATTGTAATTTATAATAGAATATGTACATTTAACCCCAAATTAATCAAAATAAAAGAAACTTTTAATAGAAAACTTAAATAGAACCAGAAAGAGTGTTAACTTCGGTCTGGCCGAAGTTCATATACCCTACACACGTTTATTTGAAAATTAGGCCATTTTCAATACCAATAAGTTTCTGATGATAGACAACATTCGTGCCAAATTTGATGAAAATATCTATATTCGTTCTCCTGTAATCGAGTTTTATTTAATTAGTGGGCGGACCACGCCCATTTGTGGTAGTCTGTTTGTTGCCAGGGCTTTCTACGATGAAGTAATCACGCGTTAGGAAATTCCGAGAATTCTAATTACTGATAACGGAACTAACTTAATTTCGAAAATGTTCTCGGACACATGCAAATTGTTAGGCATTAAAAAATTGCATATAACTCCATACCATCCGCAAACTAATGACTCATTAGAGAGAAGCCACAGACTTTTAGCGGAATATTTGCGTAGTTTTGCTAAAGAAGATGCATCGAATTGGGATCAATGGTTAACTGCGGCGAAGCACGTTTACAACCACACACTCCACATTACGACTAAGCAAACGCCATTCCGCACTCTATTCGGATTCGACACGGAGATGCCGACTAACTTGAAAAGAAAGTGTAGTCCGGTCTATAACGCCGAAGACCCGAATAAAGTTTTGAAATTCCAGATGCAGAGAGGTCATGAAATAGTGAGAAAAAATCAGGAAATGGCTAAACAAGTAGCCAAAAATCAGTATGATAATAAATTAAACATAGTAGAATTTAAGGTAGGAGATAGTGTATTAATTAAGAATCAAACTAGGAAAAATAAGTTTTCTCCAATATGGATAGGGCCATATAAGGTAGTAGGGATTAAAAGTCCAATTACGACAGTCTTAAATATTAAGGGAAGGGAAAAGTCGTTCCTCAATAACTTACTTAAGTTATATAATAGCAATTAAATAGGAATATAGGATTAATTAGAGAATTACATAGGAATCCACCAAACCACCAGGCAAATAGCGGAGAACAACGAACAGTGTGGCATTTGCGAACAACCAATCGCAGGCCAAACCTTCAAGGCACACATCTGAAAAAGGCTGTTCACAAAACAGGGAGCATTAGTCTTAATATAGCAGGATATATTACAGACATAATAGCACTTGCAAGGAACATAAAACCAAAAGTATTAGCGAGATTTAAAAATCTTAGTTTCAGTTTCATTTTTTTAAATTAAATATATTGTTACGAAATTGTTCTGAAATTGTTAAAAAATTATATATTTTTAAAAAATTAATTAAATAAAATAAAATAAAATTTAACTATTAGGCAATTCACAGTTACCCTCATAAGTCGTCGTAAGTCATAAGTTGTCATAACTTAAAACAATTTATGACTGTCGTAAGAAAATTTGTATTTGTTTTGTATGAAAATCTATGTTAGCACGATGACAACACTCGCAGGTATGTATTAGGAAAGTTGTATTGAAATCAACTGTTCATGCGATTGCTGTCTTTATTCGTTTTGGTTGAATACCAAAAAAATTAATTTCAAAATTTCGATGGATGAGAAAAAGAAAAGAATTCGGAAATTACCTCCAAAGAAATGGATGCCGCAGGAAGAAGCTGTGCTAATTAACTTTTTGAAGGAGAATCGGAATTTTGAGGTACATTGCTTTTTTTTGGAACAAATGCAATTCAGCAAATATTCCAATTTCAGAAACCAACAGCTCAAATTTTTTATCGACGCTTTATTGAGGAGACCTCAATAATAGCAGATTGGAGTCTTATAAGCAAAAAGATTGGAGACCACAACGGGTGCAGGATGTTTTGAAGGAGAAACTTTTCAAAGTATTTTGTAATTTGCTGTATTTTTTACTATGAACTAACACTCAATTTATGAGCTCAGATGCTGTATCAAAGATGTGCCCCTATTTCGACGAATTCGACGAACTTTTCAATTGCAGAGAAGTTGAAAACGCAAAGTGCCTTCAAAGCACTGAAGATTACGTTGTTGCAAATACGTTAAATTCCCCAGAACGAGAAGAGGATGCAAATATTTCACATTCGCCAGCACAACAAGAGGATGCAAATTTTGGTGACGTTTCTCCTATATCACCACAGCCCAAAAAAGGAATTTATAAGAGAACCGCCCTGATGGATATTTCAAAATTTCAAACCGAGGCAATAAAAATTAAAAGAGAAAAGCTAGAATGCGACAAGAAATTGAAGGAAACTGAAATAGAATATCTTAGAGAAAAATTCAGTTTTGAAAAAGACAACGCAGCGAAGGATAGAGAATTAAGGAAGAAGGAAATGGAAAGTAATGAGCGATGCAGAGTGCTAGAAATCGAAATAAAGGAGAGAATGGCATTGAAAGAGTTAGAAATGAAAGAGAGACTAGCATTAAAGGAATTGGAATTCAAACATTTCAATTTATAAACGTATTTATTAGTTTTTTAATTTTATGTGTATAAGGTATATATATATATATATGTATTTATATATATTATTAATAAATCAACTAATGATTACATATAAAATTAACCAAACAAGTTCTAACACCTTGCGACGAGGACATTTTGAGAGGGATACGAAGTGGCACTTCGTTGGTTGACTCCTCTTCTGTATCCTTGAACTCAATTAATATGTTATGCAAAATACAGCACGCCATTATCCACTCATTACATTCAGTGTGACTGTCATCTTTTTGGAATCGAAACTTTAGTTCTTTCAAACTGCAGAATTTTTCTTTCAGCTTCCCGAAGCAGTTTTCAATTCAAACACGATATCGTGAGAAATACGTATTAAATAAATCTCTCTTTGCGTTTGTAAAATGATTGCTGTTTTGCCTAAATGGTGGAACTAGATATCTTTTCAAAGGATAGGCGGAGTCCCCAGCAATCCATTGCGAATGACTAAAGAAATTTGTGGGTGATTTTGATATGGCTGATTGCGAGAAAACTTTTGCATCATGAACACTTCCTGGATGACATATTACAGCGTGTCGTATACGCAGTTTGTAGTCACATATTGCTCTTATTTTTATAGCGTATTGGCGTTTTCTGGAGTAATATAACTCATGCTGTTTTACGGGTGCTTCGGCCAATTTGATTTCACTTCCATCAACATATCCAATACAGCCTGGTAACTCATTAATCGTTTTAGCAACAATATTTGTTCTTTCTAATTCAGAAGGCCAGGTCAGAAACTTTGTTTTAAGATTTAGTATTGCTGCTAAAACCCGTTTAGTTATCAAATTAAAGGTTCCTCCATCCCCTATGGCAAAGCGCGATGCAATTTTGCGCACTGAAGCACTTTCACCAGATGAACCCAATCTGAATAATGTGATCTGCGGCTGTAATTCCACAGGAATCTGCTGCACACAGTTTTTATTTTTGAAAACAGGGTCATCTTTGATAAGGATAAGGATATGCGCGAACTCTTCTGGATTCACCCGAAGCATTTGTCGGAATCTTCCATCATCATATTTTATCAAAATTCGTTTGTACTAAGTGCGCGACTTTGGCACCATAGCTTGGTCGATTCTTCTATGGCTGATCAGAAGTTGAGTCATACAGTTGAACTGATCAGCCTGCTCCTCTTCTTCATCGCCTAAACCAAATGTAATTTTATTTACCAAATCCTGTCAGCCATATTTTTACTTACTTGAAGAGAGCAAAATGGAGTCCAATGCATAATTAAAGCAAATATCGCTAATTAGCCTTTCCTTATTTGTTTTAGGCATTTTAATAGAAATGAAATAGAAATAGATATTTTTCAAGTTTCAAAAATCCAGTGACAAACAGCTCTTCTTGAAAAACAGCGTTGTAAATTTTTGACACTTTATAAAGCGACTGCTCACAGTTCGAAGTCATAACTTAGTATCTCATAACTTATGAGGGTAACTGTGAATGTTTAGATTAAAGTAAAGGGGGGAAAAAACGTTAATAATTGCACGCGTAATAAAATGCATGGATATTTAGGTCACGCGTGTGACATACATATACCCTAAACGAAATAAGTACACATACAATGGTACTAGAAAATAATTCAGCTGTGCCGTTGTAAATACACAGCCAATATAACTTTGCATTTGCAATTATTAAAATAATGACTGCACATGTAAAAATATGCTTGAAGAGTTATTTTAGGCATACAACATACACACAAACTATATACATAAAAATTCGCACCAAATGCTATATATCATAAGAAGACAAGAATTAGGAAATGATAAGAAACCAAACAGTAGTATTAATATAAACACTAAAGAGAAAAAAAAATTTTTTTTAAAAAATTTTTCTATTCTCATAATAATGAGGTCTAGTAGTAAAAAGTAGTACATAAATATGCAATGTAAAATATTAACGAATAACCTTAATAACAAGCAAAACAAAAGCTAAGAATTAATCAGTTAACGCAAGCACTGCAACAAAGCAGGTGCAAAAGTAGAGCAACTGAACACGAGCAGAATGCAGTGTCACTTAGACAATTAATGAGGGAAAAAAAAAACAACACAAGCAGTAAATCAAAATTTTACCTCAAGCCAAACGAGAAAAACAAAAATAAAAACACACAATTAAAGGTGAACAACTTCAAAATAGGCGAAAAAAAAAAATTTAATTATATTAAAGAAATATGTATATAATAAATATATCAATAAAAACTATGAATAAAACTAATAACTAATAATGAAAAAGGCCATAAGAAAAGAAAAGAAAGAAAAATAGATCTACAATCGTACATATTAAAGAAAAAGGGAACATATTTAAATACTTGTACGAACTTTTTAAATACTTTCGAAGATAACATTTATAACCTAAAGAATTATACTCAACTAGAACTAAGTCGATATATGTATATTGTAAGAATTAAGACTCGTATTGAATTAAATAAAACATTGCTAATTAATTGATATTTCTAACTTAAAGTTATATACGAATATGATTTCAATTCTTCTTACTGGAAAACATATTATAAATAGAATAAAAACATATTGTAAGAGAAAACTAAAATTGATAACTTAAGTTAAGTTAAGTTAAGTGCAATAACAAAGAAGACAGCACGCAGAGAAGCTGACCTGAATGCCGATGTACACCCATCACAAAAGCAAAAGTGCAACAACACAGGACTACAGGGCGACAAATATCGCCCAGCTAACTCGAGGGGGGAAGGGTAGCTGGAACGGCTGACCAGCATAGCGACAACAAACATCGCAACGAAAAGACGGGATAGTTACAACAAGCAAACATATCAATGCAACAACATTCAACAAAAACACGAAACTACCTTCAAAGAGATCCGACAACAGCAACAGTTGAACATCAAAATTATCAAGTGATAGTTGTGACAAATTTTGAACGACAGTTGAACCTCAAAACTATCGAGTACCTTGAGGTCAAGTGGAGACCAAAACCACCGCAATGAGACACGCAACAAAATAGAGACCTAAACTATCTGCAGCAGCTAATTACAATCCAGTGGCTGCGCAACAGCGAAATCATGATGCATCATGATGGCAGTCTAGGAGCTTAACTTCAAGCGAAAGTTACGTCAAGCGTAGGGGACAGCATCACCAAGTCGCGGCGAAGATGCAGCTAGTAGACAACTACTAAAACAGTCACAGGTTCGCCAGTTAAATTTACGGCGATTCTCCCGTGGCACAAATCCCACTCTACAGCTTTACCTCACGCGACAGCGATTAAAAAACGCATCACCACTACAAGAAAAAAATGTTGAAGATGATGTAGCAAGATGTTACAAACGATGATTTTGGCAACATCTCAACCATCAACTACCGTTCAAGCGAAAAACAATTGATCCCAATTGCGGGACAACGATACTACCGACAACGAACAACTGCATCTGATCATCAAGCATGGCACCTACCATGTCAGCTACCCCGCAGCAACATTCCCACAGCACATCGAGAAAAGACATCGGAACAACTGGGTGTACATCAACATCGAATTCGCCATCAACAGCAACATGAGCAACAAAGTCAAGACCAACATCAACGTCAAGATTGATATCGACGTCAACAACAATATAGTATTTCAATTATACACTACATATACTATATTATACATTTGCATATACAAGCACCAAACACATATGATTATCATCACACTCGCATTAGATTAAGTACTATTAAGCAGTATTGAAAGAACACTAAAACCATACTAAACGTAAGCCCACCCACAATTCAACAAACCATAAATGTACAAGAAAAATTTAATATCGTTTTGTACGATACTAAATTTTTCTTCCCCGAGGGTGGAGGGATGACGCAATTTCCCGTTCCAGGAGATAAGAACTTTCAAGGCCAGTATTATTGTTTTTACAATACTACTCCGCGAGTGAGTCAAGGCCAAGTTCACATTAATGCAACCACAGCGCTTTGCTTGGTAAGCCCGAAGCTTTAGTTTAATTTGGTTTAGTCAAGCTTTGGTTTAATTAACTTCCAAAGCAAAGTCAACAACCAGAACACTTCGCATGGAATGGATTGTGGAAGCTAGCGTTCAATATCGAGCTTCCAAACCATAGCGTTTGGCATTAAAATGGATTGTGGAAGCTAGCGTTCTGTAGCAAGCTTCTAAACCATAAAATCGCTTAACTTAAAAAACAAAGGATCAGAATCCACACGTGGAAGAATTAAATTGAGAACGATATTCTTCCGCGATTTTATTTTGCGAATCTAACAAATTTGAAATTGTGAAATAATGGAAATTGTGAACCACGACATACTGACCCACTTCAGTTCGGTCGACGTCTCTGTCAACCGAGATAACGTGGAAAGTAGAAAAGATTTCATCGAGAGTCTGGTAAAAATATTCAAACGAAGAAGTCGTCGCGCATAAAGTCGCGGATTAGTTCATAGTAAGAAGTTTATAAAAAAGTAGTAAAGTAATAAGTAGTGTTAAGCGTTACAAGTCAAAGTGCTAAATATAAAGTATAAATATAAACTAACGTAATACAAAATAAAGTAATCTAAAATAATTACAAAATAAAATAATTACAAATCTAAAACAAGAAGTTTCATTCGTCGCCTTGAGGACAACGACCATAAGAAGACCACCCGTAATTATAATAAAACATTAGAATTAAGTACTAAAAATATTAATAACCTTATTCCAAGCGTCAGGGAAATCGTCTTGTTTTGCTCTTTCGTCGCGGTCACAGGACTTTACGTTTATTTACCAGCCATTTTTATTTGTCAAAAAGGTTTGCGTACAAGATACAAATTACTGTTGGTAGGCGAAAATGTTATAATTGTGGTTCATTTCAACTAATAAAAGCCTTATAAAATTTTTTTTTCGCGAAAACAGGAAAACGTACAAACGTTTCTAAAATATACAATAAACTTGGGAAATTATATTTAGATTAATATTTGTGTTATTGTATATTATTTCGCTTAAATTGTAGCAAAAAATTTACCATAGTTTTTCTCTTTTTGGATGTTTCCAACACTGAAGCAAATTGTAAACAAAGACATTTTCAATTCTAGGCGAAGAAGTGAGCAATCATTAAATGCTTTTTGCATTGTGGTTATGCTATCGAGTTTTGCTTGGCAAGTAGGACTTTTTTTTTGTTGTTTTGTGTGTTTACGAGAATTAAGAGAGAATTGTTTACACACAAAACAACAAAAAAAGTACTACTTGCCAAACAAAACTTGATAGCATAACCACGGCCTTAAAAGTACTATATCAATACTGAATAAAGACTGATAACGATGCACACACACCTCAAAAAAGCGTCTATTTTTATAACTACGGAATAACGGTAAACCTTGTCGCCTTCTCTACTCCTATTTGAAAATGTTTACGACTGCCAAAATATTTGAAGTTCTATTTAGTTATTGACCGATGTTGCTTTAAAGCAACAGCGTTCTTTATGCAATAAAAAAACTGATAAACACCTGCAAAACCTAATACTTATAGGCAGTTTTGTATAATTTCAAACATATATTTTAAGATTTAGCATCAATAATATGGACACCTATTTTATTTGTACTTAGAAAAAATAGTTTTAAAAAGGGCTAAAAAATATGTAACTGGTTAACTCTTTGCTAAACCAAGTAAAACCGTAAAATTTAAAAAAAAATTGATGCAGTTTAATAATAAACAAACAAATGTATCAAAAAGCGCTAATCCTTTTTTTAAATCAAGGAACAGTAAATTTAAGGAATTTTTTAAAGTTAGTGTTTCTTTAAAGAAACGGCGATAAAAGACAGGTTAATACAGATTAAAATAAATAAACTCCGAATAAACTTCGAGAATTTTAATTAGAATGAATATATTGTTCTCTACTTGAAATTTTTGACATTTCATACTTCTGCTTCCCGAAAATGCTTCTCTGCTATTTGGTTTAAATCCGAGCCATTTCTTGCGTCCGTACCTTGAATCTGCGCCTTGCGTCTCTGATTGTGTTTAAGGCATTAGAGACGATTATCGTCTTAAATAAACGAGTGCTTTTTAGTTGTCGTCTCATACAAAAAAGAAATTAATTTAGAGCACAATGTAAAGCTACATACAATAAAAGGAAACAAAATCGACAAAATTTTCACAACCAAAAACCAGTAAGAGTGCTATAATCGGCCTGGCCGAATCTTAGATACCTTACACCTAAAAGTTTTGAAAAAACAAAGTAGATTGAAATACAAACTGAAACTAGAGGAAATATGTGGTTATAAGGAAAGCTACTTCATAATCACATTTAATAACAGACGGGTATAAATACAGTGGCGTAGCTAGGGGGAAGGGGTTGGCAGTCCGCCCGGGGCGGCACAATTTCCGAGTCAGCAGTTTTGGAAATCAAGTATTGACTTATTGAATTCAAGGAATTTTTGGGGCTGCACGTTGATTAATCGTCCCGGGCTCCATGAGTCCTAGCTACGCCTCTGTATAAATAGTAGGCGTGCCGTTCCCTGTTTTCAAAACAAAAGAACTAGCTTAGTTGTTTTGTTATTGTGTTAAAATTTAAACTTTATTTACGTGGTAATAAACTTGTTTTCATGAGCTATAGTGTATAGGTAGTGTAAAAGTAGGCGAACCACGCCCAGTTTTGCTGTTATAATGTTTTACTGGAAAATAAGTTCTTATGTAAAGTTTTATTCCGGAAGTTTGTATACATATTTAACAATATAACCTTTTAACACTCTCTTTTGCCTGTGTAGCCTAAAAGTGGGCGGATCACGCCCATATTTGGAATATTAACGGATAATGCTACTCTATACCAATAATGAAATTTTGTTGTCATAACTCAAACACGAACGCTGATATCACATTTCTAATAAAAATAGGCGTGGTCGTGGACCGATTTTGCCCATTTTCAATAGTATGTAATAAATATAATACACCACAACAAACAATATATCTTCACTGGTTCTCCTATGATCGAGATTTCAACAGACAGACAGACAGACTGACGGACATGGCTAAATCGACTCAGGAGATCACGCTGATCAAGAATATATATACTTTTCTATACCTATCGTCGCTATTTCTATGTCTTACTCATTTCGTGACATAGTGAATATACTCTTAACCTTAAGGTGTAGGGTATAAAAAACTACAGAGTCCATATTTTCGCGCACAACTCAACGCACAAAATAAAAATGCACTTATTTATTTATTTAAACCAATGCTGGCCACGCCATAGGCACACGTGCTAATTTTTTCTCTCGGCTATTCACATGTACACGACAAAAGCCGTCGGGTTTTCACACCGATACTAGCGATCGTTCGTATCAACTGAGTCAGTCGACGTGCAGACTTCAAGCAAGCAAGATTGCGCCAGACTATTTTATGATTGCATTGAGCAAAATGTTTAATAAGGAATGGGAGAATCACTATTTTTTCTTTAAAAATTAAATAAATCGGTTTGAAAGTATTGTTGATATTGAGGATATTATTGAGAAATAGTAAACTCAATTTCATTGCTAAAACATTTGCATGATTAAAGTTTAACAACCCCCAAACAACAATCTTCTCAGTGTACCTCGGAGAGAGAATTTTTCCGCAAAACAACCTCTCTCAACGCTTCACACATGCACAAAATATCATTGTATAAGTTTTGGCCAGCACTGCTTTAAAGCAACACACTACAAATATTTTTTTAAAATTTTTCTGAGTATGCAGAACTTCTAATATGTTGTCCAATAGCCTACCCTGTAAAAATTTTCTACATCGGGGCATGGATTCTTGTATCGGTAAAAGACAGGTTAAAATATATTTAAAATACATTTAAATACTATATTATACAGAATAAAAATAAAAAAATCAACAGAAAAATACGCACATAATTTTACAGCAGCTGAAATAGAAACAAGAATGAAATGTAAACAAACACAAACAACGAAGAAGATCAAGAACGCTTTTGCATCCGTCAAAATTAGAATTAGCTCGGATGCGGGATGCAAAGATCGGCAGCAAAATGGAAAGCAAACTTTTTTCTCGATCTCCATAAGAGCCCGTGTAATTTTGACAGTTAAAAAATGAATCTGCGTCTTGCGTCTGTGATTGTGTTTAAGGCATAACTCGTGCTTTAGAAGGAAGTGACGATTTATAGACGATTTTTGAGACGATTTGCCTCTTAGAATACCTAAGACTAGTGAGAGACGATTTCAAGACGACCGTGACTCTTGGAATGAGGCTGTAAGATCGGGGTTTCTCCAAAAATATGCCTTCAATCGGATATCTTCTACGGTTAATCAGATATAGAGCAAATGAATTTAAATTTCAAAGGCCTATAACTCTGGAAACAAGGGGCGCTGGGTATGTTGTTGTCGTTATTGTCGTTGCTGTGATCTGCTCCAAAAGCAACAACAACAGCAACCACAATAAGATTGGAGTTTCCGGCCGGATGCTTATTTAAGCACGATGCTATTCTGCATTTATACCTTTTGGAGTCAGTACAAAAAAACAAAAACGGTGGCCTTCAACTCAAAGTCCAGACGTTGCCGTAATATGCCATCACAGCTTAAGATGTTTGTAGAAAATTTTTTTAAATAATGTCAATAGTGCACTGGAAAATGCCAAATTGGCATAAATCGGGCACCGTACAAAATAACCAATCATGTTGTTGTTTTCGAGGCTGACTCCAACAACGTGTTGTTGTTGCTGTTTTTGGCGCTGACCCCAACAACAACTCCAACCGGATGGTTCCGGTTTTACAGCCCTTATGAAACTTTGTAATTTAACCGCCTATATTTCCTAATCTACAGCACATATTAGATTGTTTATGTTATATAAGGTTTTGTCGAAAACCTTATAGTTTACGAGAAAAACGCAATTTTGGATTTTTCGTACTTTTTTCTCAACTCTTTAATTTTTTTCTAAGTAAAATGCCTAATTAAGACATTTAATTGTTTCAATAATAAGAAAGCAGGGTTCCTTAGCTATCTTTAGAAATTTATTTGACTATAATCGGTGTAGAAATTAAAAAATCATTTTTAGGCGTTTTCTCTTAAATGAAAAATTTGTATGAAAAATCTCGATTTTCCTTAGTTGTCTTTAGAAATTTATCTGACAATGATCGGTGCATGACGGATTATATAATCTCGATACTATTGGTATGTGCTCCGGTTTGGGGATCCTTAAAATTAAGAGTGATTAACCCTTAAATGGACAAATCCCTCATCGGCCAAGCAATCGTAAAACTAAAAATAGAAAACTATAAGCAAATAAAACAAAATATATTTTTATAATATCGTACCTTCCAGCAATCCGAAATGATAGTAGTGTTCGGATGAATAAAAGTAGAATTAAAAAAATTGCTTACATACTTACGTGTTAGCGACCTTTAAATTGCGTTTTCTCTTAAATTCCTCCACCGATCATGGTCAAATAAATTTCTAAACATAGCTAAGAATTCCTGGTATCTTATTATTGGAATGATTATATGTCTTAATTAGGCATTTTACTTAGAAAAAAGTTAAGGAATTGGGAAAATAAGTACTAAAACTCTTAAATTGGGTTTTTAGCGAAAACTATAGGGATTTCCACAAAATCTTTTATTATATAAAAGGGGGGTATTCCTAATGAATATATCTCTAACGGTACCTATGGCAATCCGATACCTTCTACAGTTTAGATAGAGATATACATATAGGAAGTTGAATTTCAGATTTCAAAGGGCTATAAAACCGGAACCGGAAGTTGCCATCGCTTTTGCCATCGAAAAACAGCGTTGTAAATTTTTGACACTTTATAAAGCGACTGCTCACAGTTCGAAGTCATAACTTAGTATCTCATAACTTATGAGGGTAACTGTGAATGTTTAGATTAAAGTAAAGGGGGGAAAAAACGTTAATAATTGCACGCGTAATAAAATGCATGGATATTTAGGTCACGCGTGTGACATACATATACCCTAAACGAAATAAGTACACATACAATGGTACTAGAAAATAATTCAGCTGTGCCGTTGTAAATACACAGCCAATATAACTTTGCATTTGCAATTATTAAAATAATGACTGCACATGTAAAAATATGCTTGAAGAGTTATTTTAGGCATACAACATACACACAAACTATATACATAAAAATTCGCACCAAATGCTATATATCATAAGAAGACAAGAATTAGGAAATGATAAGAAACCAAACAGTAGTATTAATATAAACACTAAAGAGAAAAAAAAATTTTTTTTAAAAAATTTTTCTATTCTCATAATAATGAGGTCTAGTAGTAAAAAGTAGTACATAAATATGCAATGTAAAATATTAACGAATAACCTTAATAACAAGCAAAACAAAAGCTAAGAATTAATCAGTTAACGCAAGCACTGCAACAAAGCAGGTGCAAAAGTAGAGCAACTGAACACGAGCAGAATGCAGTGTCACTTAGACAATTAATGAGGGAAAAAAAAAACAACACCAGCAGTAAATCAAAATTTTACCTCAAGCCAAACGAGAAAAACAAAAATAAAAACACACAATTAAAGGTGAACAACTTCAAAATAGGCGAAAAAAAAAAATTTAATTATATTAAAGAAATATGTATATAATAAATATATCAATAAAAACTATGAATAAAACTAATAACTAATAATGAAAAAGGCCATAAGAAAAGAAAAGAAAGAAAAATAGATCTACAATCGTACATATTAAAGAAAAAGGGAACATATTTAAATACTTGTACGAACTTTTTAAATACTTTCGAAGATAACATTTATAACCTAAAGAATTATACTCAACTAGAACTAAGTCGATATATGTATATTGTAAGAATTAAGACTCGTATTGAATTAAATAAAACATTGCTAATTAATTGATATTTCTAACTTAAAGTTATATACGAATATGATTTCAATTCTTCTTACTGGAAAACATATTATAAATAGAATAAAAACATATTGTAAGAGAAAACTAAAATTGATAACTTAAGTTAAGTTAAGTTAAGTGCAATAACAAAGAAGACAGCACGCAGAGAAGCTGACCTGAATGCCGATGTACACCCATCACAAAAGCAAAAGTGCAACAACACAGGACTACAGGGCGACAAATATCGCCCAGCTAACTCGAGGGGGGAAGGGTAGCTGGAACGGCTGACCAGCATAGCGACAACAAACATCGCAACGAAAAGACGGGATAGTTACAACAAGCAAACATATCAATGCAACAACATTCAACAAAAACACGAAACTACCTTCAAAGAGATCCGACAACAGCAACAGTTGAACATCAAAATTATCAAGTGATAGTTGTGACAAATTTTGAACGACAGTTGAACCTCAAAATTATCGAGTACCTTGAGGTCAAGTGGAGACCAAAACCACCGCAATGAGACACGCAACAAAATAGAGACCTAAACTATCTGCAGCAGCTAATTACAATCCAGTGGCTGCGCAACAGCGAAATCATGATGCATCATGATGGCAGTCTAGGAGCTTAACTTCAAGCGAAAGTTACGTCAAGCGTAGGGGACAGCATCACCAAGTCGCGGCGAAGATGCAGCTAGTAGACAACTACTAAAACAGTCACAGGTTCGCCAGTTAAATTTACGGCGATTCTCCCGTGGCACAAATCCCACTCTACAGCTTTACCTCACGCGACAGCGATTAAAAAACGCATCACCACTACAAGAAAAAAATGTTGAAGATGATGTAGCAAGATGTTACAAACGATGATTTTGGCAACATCTCAACCATCAACTACCGTTCAAGCGAAAAACAATTGATCCCAATTGCGGGACAACGATACTACCGACAACGAACAACTGCATCTGATCATCAAGCATGGCACCTACCATGTCAGCTACCCCGCAGCAACATTCCCACAGCACATCGAGAAAAGACATCGGAACAACTGGGTGTACATCAACATCGAATTCGCCATCAACAGCAACATGAGCAACAAAGTCAAGACCAACATCAACGTCAAGATTGATATCGACGTCAACAACAATATAGTATTTCAATTATACACTACATATACTATATTATACATTTGCATATACAAGCACCAAACACATATGATTATCATCACACTCGCATTAGATTAAGTACTATTAAGCAGTATTGAAAGAACACTAAAACCATACTAAACGTAAGCCCACCCACAATTCAACAAACCATAAATGTACAAGAAAAATTTAATATCGTTTTGTACGATACTAAATTTTTCTTCCCCGAGGGTGGAGGGATGACGCAATTTCCCGTTCCAGGAGATAAGAACTTTCAAGGCCAGTATTATTGTTTTTACAATACTACTCCGCGAGTGAGTCAAGGCCAAGTTCACATTAATGCAACCACAGCGCTTTGCTTGGTAAGCCCGAAGCTTTAGTTTAATTTGGTTTAGTCAAGCTTTGGTTTAATTAACTTCCAAAGCAAAGTCAACAACCAGAACACTTCGCATGGAATGGATTGTGGAAGCTAGCGTTCAATATCGAGCTTCCAAACCATAGCGTTTGGCATTAAAATGGATTGTGGAAGCTAGCGTTCTGTAGCAAGCTTCTAAACCATAAAATCGCTTAACTTAAAAAACAAAGGATCAGAATCCACACGTGGAAGAATTAAATTGAGAACGATATTCTTCCGCGATTTTATTTTGCGAATCTAACAAATTTGAAATTGTGAAATAATGGAAATTGTGAACCACGACATACTGACCCACTTCAGTTCGGTCGACGTCTCTGTCAACCGAGATAACGTGGAAAGTAGAAAAGATTTCATCGAGAGTCTGGTAAAAATATTCAAACGAAGAAGTCGTCGCGCATAAAGTCGCGGATTAGTTCATAGTAAGAAGTTTATAAAAAAGTAGTAAAGTAATAAGTAGTGTTAAGCGTTACAAGTCAAAGTGCTAAATATAAAGTATAAATATAAACTAACGTAATACAAAATAAAGTAATCTAAAATAATTACAAAATAAAATAATTACAAATCTAAAACAAGAAGTTTCATTCGTCGCCTTGAGGACAACGACCATAAGAAGACCACCCGTAATTATAATAAAACATTAGAATTAAGTACTAAAAATATTAATAACCTTATTCCAAGCGTCAGGGAAATCGTCTTGTTTTGCTCTTTCGTCGCGGTCACAGGACTTTACGTTTATTTACCAGCCATTTTTATTTGTCAAAAAGGTTTGCGTACAAGATACAAATTACTGTTGGTAGGCGAAAATGTTATAATTGTGGTTCATTTCAACTAATAAAAGCCTTATAAAATTTTTTTTTCGCGAAAACAGGAAAACGTACAAACGTTTCTAAAATATACAATAAACTTGGGAAATTATATTTAGATTAATATTTGTGTTATTGTATATTATTTCGCTTAAATTGTAGCAAAAAATTTACCATAGTTTTTCTCTTTTTGGATGTTTCCAACACTGAAGCAAATTGTAAACAAAGACATTTTCAATTCTAGGCGAAGAAGTGAGCAATCATTAAATGCTTTTTGCATTGTGGTTATGCTATCGAGTTTTGCTTGGCAAGTAGGACTTTTTTTTTGTTGTTTTGTGTGTTTACGAGAATTAAGAGAGAATTGTTTACACACAAAACAACAAAAAAAGTACTACTTGCCAAACAAAACTTGATAGCATAACCACGGCCTTAAAAGTACTATATCAATACTGAATAAAGACTGATAACGATGCACACACACCTCAAAAAAGCGTCTATTTTTATAACTACGGAATAACGGTAAACCTTGTCGCCTTCTCTACTCCTATTTGAAAATGTTTACGACTGCCAAAATATTTGAAGTTCTATTTAGTTATTGACCGATGTTGCTTTAAAGCAACAGCGTTCTTTATGCAATAAAAAAACTGATAAACACCTGCAAAACCTAATACTTATAGGCAGTTTTGTATAATTTCAAACATATATTTTAAGATTTAGCATCAATAATATGGACACCTATTTTATTTGTACTTAGAAAAAATAGTTTTAAAAAGGGCTAAAAAATATGTAACTGGTTAACTCTTTGCTAAACCAAGTAAAACCGTAAAATTTAAAAAAAAATTGATGCAGTTTAATAATAAACAAACAAATGTATCAAAAAGCGCTAATCCTTTTTTTAAATAAAGGAACAGTAAATTTAAGGAATTTTTTAAAGTTAGTGTTTCTTTAAAGAAACGGCGATAAAAGACAGGTTAATACAGATTAAAATAAATAAACTCCGAATAAACTTCGAGAATTTTAATTAGAATGAATATATTGTTCTCTACTTGAAATTTTTGACATTTCATACTTCTGCTTCCCGAAAATGCTTCTCTGCTATTTGGTTTAAATCCGAGCCATTTCTTGCGTCCGTACCTTGAATCTGCGCCTTGCGTCTCTGATTGTGTTTAAGGCATTAGAGACGATTATCGTCTTAAATAAACGAGTGCTTTTTAGTTGTCGTCTCATACAAAAAAGAAATTAATTTAGAGCACAATGTAAAGCTACATACAATAAAAGGAAACAAAATCGACAAAATTTTCACAACCAAAAACCAGTAAGAGTGCTATAATCGGCCTGGCCGAATCTTAGATACCTTACACCTAAAAGTTTTGAAAAAACAAAGTAGATTGAAATACAAACTGAAACTAGAGGAAATATGTGGTTATAAGGAAAGCTACTTCATAATCACATTTAATAACAGACGGGTATAAATACAGTGGCGTAGCTAGGGGGAAGGGGTTGGCAGTCCGCCCGGGGCGGCACAATTTCCGAGTCAGCAGTTTTGGAAATCAAGTATTGACTTATTGAATTCAAGGAATTTTTGGGGCTGCACGTTGATTAATCGTCCCGGGCTCCATGAGTCCTAGCTACGCCTCTGTATAAATAGTAGGCGTGCCGTTCCCTGTTTTCAAAACAAAAGAACTAGCTTAGTTGTTTTGTTATTGTGTTAAAATTTAAACTTTATTTACGTGGTAATAAACTTGTTTTCATGAGCTATAGTGTATAGGTAGTGTAAAAGTAGGCGAACCACGCCCAGTTTTGCTGTTATAATGTTTTACTGGAAAATAAGTTCTTATGTAAAGTTTTATTCCGGAAGTTTGTATACATATTTAACAATATAACCTTTTAACACTCTCTTTTGCCTGTGTAGCCTAAAAGTGGGCGGATCACGCCCATATTTGGAATATTAACGGATAATGCTACTCTATACCAATAATGAAATTTTGTTGTCATAACTCAAACACGAACGCTGATATCACATTTCTAATAAAAATAGGCGTGGTCGTGGACCGATTTTGCCCATTTTCAATAGTATGTAATAAATATAATACACCACAACAAACAATATATCTTCACTGGTTCTCCTATGATCGAGATTTCAACAGACAGACAGACAGACTGACGGACATGGCTAAATCGACTCAGGAGATCACGCTGATCAAGAATATATATACTTTTCTATACCTATCGTCGCTATTTCTATGTCTTACTCATTTCGTGACATAGTGAATATACTCTTAACCTTAAGGTGTAGGGTATAAAAAACTACAGAGTCCATATTTTCGCGCACAACTCAACGCACAAAATAAAAATGCACTTATTTATTTATTTAAACCAATGCTGGCCACGCCATAGGCACACGTGCTAATTTTTTCTCTCGGCTATTCACATGTACACGACAAAAGCCGTCGGGTTTTCACACCGATACTAGCGATCGTTCGTATCAACTGAGTCAGTCGACGTGCAGACTTCAAGCAAGCAAGATTGCGCCAGACTATTTTATGATTGCATTGAGCAAAATGTTTAATAAGGAATGGGAGAATCACTATTTTTTCTTTAAAAATTAAATAAATCGGTTTGAAAGTATTGTTGATATTGAGGATATTATTGAGAAATAGTAAACTCAATTTCATTGCTAAAACATTTGCATGATTAAAGTTTAACAACCCCCAAACAACAATCTTCTCAGTGTACCTCGGAGAGAGAATTTTTCCGCAAAACAACCTCTCTCAACGCTTCACACATGCACAAAATATCATTGTATAAGTTTTGGCCAGCACTGCTTTAAAGCAACACACTACAAATATTTTTTTAAAATTTTTCTGAGTATGCAGAACTTCTAATATGTTGTCCAATAGCCTACCCTGTAAAAATTTTCTACATCGGGGCATGGATTCTTGTATCGGTAAAAGACAGGTTAAAATATATTTAAAATACATTTAAATACTATATTATACAGAATAAAAATAAAAAAATCAACAGAAAAATACGCACATAATTTTACAGCAGCTGAAATAGAAACAAGAATGAAATGTAAACAAACACAAACAACGAAGAAGATCAAGAACGCTTTTGCATCCGTCAAAATTAGAATTAGCTCGGATGCGGGATGCAAAGATCGGCAGCAAAATGGAAAGCAAACTTTTTTCTCGATCTCCATAAGAGCCCGTGTAATTTTGACAGTTAAAAAATGAATCTGCGTCTTGCGTCTGTGATTGTGTTTAAGGCATAACTCGTGCTTTAGAAGGAAGTGACGATTTATAGACGATTTTTGAGACGATTTGCCTCTTAGAATACCTAAGACTAGTGAGAGACGATTTCAAGACGACCGTGACTCTTGGAATGAGGCTGTAAGATCGGGGTTTCTCCAAAAATATGCCTTCAATCGGATATCTTCTACGGTTAATCAGATATAGAGCAAATGAATTTAAATTTCAAAGGCCTATAACTCTGGAAACAAGGGGCGCTGGGTATGTTGTTGTCGTTATTGTCGTTGCTGTGATCTGCTCCAAAAGCAACAACAACAGCAACCACAATAAGATTGGAGTTTCCGGCCGGATGCTTATTTAAGCACGATGCTATTCTGCATTTATACCTTTTGGAGTCAGTACAAAAAAACAAAAACGGTGGCCTTCAACTCAAAGTCCAGACGTTGCCGTAATATGCCATCACAGCTTAAGATGTTTGTAGAAAATTTTTTTAAATAATGTCAATAGTGCACTGGAAAATGCCAAATTGGCATAAATCGGGCACCGTACAAAATAACCAATCATGTTGTTGTTTTCGAGGCTGACTCCAACAACGTGTTGTTGTTGCTGTTTTTGGCGCTGACCCCAACAACAACTCCAACCGGATGGTTCCGGTTTTACAGCCCTTATGAAACTTTGTAATTTAACCGCCTATATTTCCTAATCTACAGCACATATTAGATTGTTTATGTTATATAAGGTTTTGTCGAAAACCTTATAGTTTACGAGAAAAACGCAATTTTGGATTTTTCGTACTTTTTTCTCAACTCTTTAATTTTTTTCTAAGTAAAATGCCTAATTAAGACATTTAATTGTTTCAATAATAAGAAAGCAGGGTTCCTTAGCTATCTTTAGAAATTTATTTGACTATAATCGGTGTAGAAATTAAAAAATCATTTTTAGGCGTTTTCTCTTAAATGAAAAATTTGTATGAAAAATCTCGATTTTCCTTAGTTGTCTTTAGAAATTTATCTGACAATGATCGGTGCATGACGGATTATATAATCTCGATACTATTGGTATGTGCTCCGGTTTGGGGATCCTTAAAATTAAGAGTGATTAACCCTTAAATGGACAAATCCCTCATCGGCCAAGCAATCGTAAAACTAAAAATAGAAAACTATAAGCAAATAAAACAAAATATATTTTTATAATATCGTACCTTCCAGCAATCCGAAATGATAGTAGTGTTCGGATGAATAAAAGTAGAATTAAAAAAATTGCTTACATACTTACGTGTTAGCGACCTTTAAATTGCGTTTTCTCTTAAATTCCTCCACCGATCATGGTCAAATAAATTTCTAAACATAGCTAAGAATTCCTGGTATCTTATTATTGGAATGATTATATGTCTTAATTAGGCATTTTACTTAGAAAAAAGTTAAGGAATTGGGAAAATAAGTACTAAAACTCTTAAATTGGGTTTTTAGCGAAAACTATAGGGATTTCCACAAAATCTTTTATTATATAAAAGGGGGGTATTCCTAATGAATATATCTCTAACGGTACCTATGGCAATCCGATACCTTCTACAGTTTAGATAGAGATATACATATAGGAAGTTGAATTTCAGATTTCAAAGGGCTATAAAACCGGAACCGGAAGTTGCCATCGCTTTTTGGGGTTGTTGTTGGGGCCAGCACCAAAAACAACAACAACAAAAACAACGTGGATTGTCTCGTAAAACCTATATGTTCTCCAAATTCTTCAAAAAATGTAAACAAAGAGCAGATGTTTGATATACAAATACACGAAAAGCACAATTCCGAACAAAAAGGCTGCTCGCACACTGCATGCGTTTTTCGTTCGCACGAATTCTGACGAAAACGAATGGGATCGTTCGCAATTCGCAACTTTTCCCAGCAATTCTGACGACGGAACAGTGCTTCAATGTGCGCATTTACAATCAATAACATGCAATGAGATTGTTCGCATGTTTTCGTCAGAATTCGTGCGAACGAAAAACGCAGCAGCTAAAGACAACTTTTCTGTCTGTCGTATTCATTTTGAGCCAACTTTTTTAACGCTAGGAAATTATAACGCTGTTCGATGTGCTTATACTATTCAGGTTTTCGACAAAGGAACAGATTTACGACTTCCCGGTAATGCCAATCGCGACGTTGTTTTTGTTGTTGTTGCTAGGGATGGAAACCCCAACAACAACAAAAATATCTCCCCTCCTTTCTGAGTTATAGCCCTTTCAAATTTGAAATTAGTATCCCTATATCTTCTAAATTATAGAAGATATCGGCCATAGATATATACCGTTAGAAAGGTAAGTTAAATACCTTTCATTTATGTCAAGTAAGATTTTACCGAAAAATGCATATTTCTAGAGAAAACAAATAAAAAAAGCGATTTTAATCTTTGTTATTATTTCCGCGCGATTTTTCATAACAATTTTTTATTTTTTAGTTTAGCGCTGCATGCGAAAAATTGTTATCAAAATTCGCGATTTTTCATTTTTTAGTTTAGCGCCGGAGGCTAAAAAGTTTTTATTTTCTTAGTTTTCTCCTAAAATTCTGCACCGATTAAGACGAAACAAATAGCTGTGGAGAGTTATTGACCTCTACTTTGTATCTCCATAAATTATAGTGGTAAGTTATGTGCTTTACTTTATTAATGGGGCGGAAAGAGTACTAAAAATATTAAAATTAGGTTTACGTTTATGCCTCCAAAACTATGCATTTTTCGGTAAAATCTTACTTGACATAAATGATAGATATTTAACTTACGTTTCTAACGGTATATATCTATACCGGATAATCTATAGTTTAGAAGATATAGGGATACTAATTTTAAATTTCAAACAGCTATAACTTTGAAAGTAAGGGAAAGCGACAGATGTTTTTGTTGTTTTTGGTGTCTCCATCACCTGCAACAACAACAACAAAAACAACAACAGGATTGGCGTTACCGGGAAGTCGTAAATATAAGCCGCAAAATTAACTTCACGTTCTTATTAATCTTATTGGTAGCTTCAAAGATAACATAACTTAAGTCTTACTTGAGCTTCTCTTGTAGATGTGTTTCCAATATCAATATCATCTTCTTTTCTGATTACATTTAATGCAGTGATACGACTAATTTTATAACAATTTGACATTTCTAATTTAATCTATAAACACAATCAAAACAATAAGAAGACAAGCATTAAATTCGCCCAAAATTCTATAACTAGCTGACCACAGACCTACAAACACAGTCAACAATAATCAAGGTTTATAGAATAAAAGGTTGCGCCAGTAAACAAAGAAAAGTGGTTTCGTTCTGCGCATATACGTCAATAAGTATTTCTAAAATCACTAGGGTCACAACACACGGTACAAATGCCAAACTTGAACACTGTCATGAAGAAGAGTTACCCACTTATTCAGAGTCACTTTTTGCTGTCGTCGTCGTCTAAAACAGCTGTTTGTCGTCTTTTTCTATTCACAGAGACGACGAGGTGTCTTAACTAAGCATGGTGTCGTGTGTTACGTAGGTTGGAGGTGAGCAAAAACCTATTCACAAAAACGACAACCACCGACATGAGCTGTCTTAGGTGTCGTCTCTTGCTAAAAATGAAATATTTTGTAGGTTATTGCTTTTTTTTTATAATTATCTTTTATGTTTTTTTTATGTTATATTTATATTTTTATTGTATTATAAAATAAATAAATATATATTATATAATGGTATTTTGAAAAACTGTTTTTTTCTGGAGAAAATCGGTATATTTTCGCGAAGAAAAATTTTTCTTTTCGATTTATAGAGCTGTGCTAAAAAATCGTTGCTTCACGTTATTTTCTTGTGATCCTTGAAACATCCTTGAACAATGCAAACAAAGTATAGAATTGTGAATATGGATAAATAATATGAATATTAAAGAAAAGGTACAACAATAAAGTTTTTGAACAAATAATAAATTACAACAATTTTTGTTAAATATTTTATTAATTCTTAAGATATAGCGTAGAATTTTCGACATCACTACAACTTTAAGTTTTGGTGCTTGACATGGAATGGAATAATTTCAGAATTAGCTAGAGGTGCCCCTATTTTTAGCTCCAACCAATGGAATGGGAGCGGCCTGTTACACTCCAACGGCCCTCCCGTTAGTAGCTTAAATGAATGGATAAGGTAGTTAGTTTAACATTTTAATTGTCACATGTACACTTCCTTACATGTTACAATTATAGATATGAAGAGATTTCAAATCACGCACCAAAATGAAGCTGAAGTTCATGCGGATATTACGGCTATATGAGGTGGCCCCAGTAGCACTAAATCCAGATTTAAAAATTATACATTCACTAAAAAACAGGCACTTGATAAACATCAGAGATAATGAGATGGGAAACTCTTTTGGCGCCAAAAAATGTGTCAAAATAAAACGAAAATTTATTACACGTATTGCCTTAAACACAATCAAAGGCGCAAGACGCAAGATTCATTTTTAACTGTCAAAATTACACGGGCTCTTATGGAGATCGAGAAAAAAGTTTGCTTTCCATTTTGCTTCCCTGCTTAGCTGCGAAATTACGCATCTCGCATTCGAGCTAATTCTAATTTTGACGGATGCAAAAGCGTTCTTGTTCTTCTTATTTGTTTGTGTTTGTTTACATTTCATTGTTTTTTCTATTTCAGTTGCTGTAAAATTATCTGAGTGTTTTTCTGTTGCTTTTTTTATTATTATTCTGTATAATATATTATTTCAATGTATTTTAAATATATTTTAATATACATAAAAATAAAAAACTTCGAATAAACTTCGAGAATTTTGGTTAGAATGAATCTATTGTTCTCTACAGTCAAATATTTGACATTTCATACTTCTGCTTCCCGAAAATGATTTGGTTTAAATCCGAGCCATTTCTTGCTTCGCTGCCTTGAATCTTGCGTCTTGCGTCTTTGATTGTGTTTAAGGCATTTAGCATTGAACACAATCGGAGCAACAGAATACAACAACATTTCCAGGCAACAAGAAATTCCATGGCGTTAATTATAATGCTGTGCAACTGTTGCTCAGCAACAAAAATTTCATATGTCAAATTCTTAATGGTGGGTGTAACATTATTCCACTTGAGGCCGCCTTAGAAAACTGTTTTTTACATTTTCGGCAGCATCCTTTTTTAGAGGAATTTCCATTTTTTCTTAAATAGGAATGCCGCATATTTTCATATTTCAGAAATTTATTGCTTGTAATAATAATAATAAAAATTGCGTTAAATATTAAGTTAAATAAATTGGTGTTAAGATGCCTAGTGTGATACCCCCCAATGCAAATTGTCAAATTTTGCCTGATAGAATGTTAACAAACACACCAAAGAAGAACAAGAATGATTCTGTTGCTGTCAAAATTAGAAATTAGCACGGAGACAAGATACAAAATGGAAAGCAAACCAGAGCAACAAACTGGAAAGCAAACTTTTTTCTCGATCTCCATAAGAGCCCATGTAAATTTGACAAAATACGAAAAAGCAGCATATCTACAATCCAATAGCTATCAACGTCGCTATTGAAAAGAGGAAAATACTGTAGGATAATCCGCGATTGTGTCCGGGTCTGTGTAAAATACGGATGAAGACAAGCGGATGAAGACAAATTATCGGTGACAACAGGCCAGTCCAAACAATCCATTGGTACCGTGTAAATTTGTCTGAAGTTTTGGTAGGCGGTATATTAGCGGTGCCAAAGAAAATAACAATTAAAGCCACAATGACAAGCAGACGTAAATTCAATGTAAAGGTTGCATTTCTAAACAAGATCGACGTGTGCCAATAGTTTGATTAATTGCATAATAAAATTAAGAGATCAGTGAAAACAATCACTGCAAATGTGAGGTGTAGTTTTCCATAAAATCTGTAAACTGAAATTCTTTGTAATTTCTGGTAATGGAAACGAAGCAAATTCAATAGTATTAAAATATTTTTGTATTAATAGATGTTTCTTATCCACTTAGCAATGACTGGAAACCAGAGCCTGAAAATAACTGTTATGGCAATGGCCTTGAGCAAAAAAGTCAACTTTTAACTTTTATTTTAAAAGTTAAAAGTTAACTTTTAACTTTTATTTTAAAAGTAAAAGTTAAAAGTTAACTTTTAACTTTTATAATAAAAGTAAAAGTTAAAAGTTAACTTTTAACTTTTATAATAAAAGTAAAAGTTAAAAGTTAACTTTTAACTTTTATTTTAAAAGTAAAAGTCTTTTGAAGACTTTTATTTTTAAAAGTCTTTGAAAAAAGTCTTTTGAAGACTTTTATTTTTAAAAGTCTTTGATAAAAGTTATTTTGAGACTTTTATTTTTAAAAGTCTTGGGAAAAAGTCTTTTGAGGACTTTTTCGTTTCCATTTTTTGGTTATGCATGTGGAAGTATTATATTGTTATTTTCCTTTAGTAAAAACTCCAACTCCGTATTAAATGAACTCTTCTTTCGGAACCGTAGCTGTCCATCTTGCAATACTTGCGAGACTTCGAGACGTTCTTCCGACAGAATGCCACAAAAGTTTCCAGCAAAGAATATACAATATATAGAAGGCGCATCTCATACGAATTTTTGAACAGCAAAATTTGCTCCGTGGACGTAGCCGTACGTCCATGTTGCGCAACATTGAGTAATTTTTTGTGTTGCTACGCATTCTCTCTATTCTCTTCTCATTGTTTGATAACTTCGCGGCAATTTCGTGCTATTTGCTTCTCATTGCCATTGCTTTGTTTTTGTATAAATTCAAATCGGGTTCGCTTGTATTCCTTCATAAATGATGATGCGTAAGAAGAGTTGAGCGATGGAATCTTGTATGTCAAACGAGGCGAGAATGAAACGATAAAATTGTGGATAAAAGCAGAGGTTGAGGGAAGAAGGGAATTTGACTTCGTTTTGGTTCCTTTATAACAAAAAATCAGGTGCTTACGTCTGTCTGGATTATTTTCGCTTTATTATTTTTAAGTTATTAAAGAAATTTTGTTTTTTGTAAAATTTTGCCGGCATATTTAGTATGCTTAGTATTTTAATTAGGTTATTGGTAATTTGATGCACTGAGCTCAATGCTCATTTTATTCACAGCCCATAGACAATGAACAATAATAGAACTAAAAACATAAATTTTAAAAATTTTAGTCTTTAATTTAATTTTAATAATGGTTTTGGACTCTACAATAACAAGGTATATTCCTACACGGTCAGACAGAAGCACTTCAGTTGTTAGTACAAAATAACAAACACAAAGTCGATCTTCCGATTCCTTCGTATAACGTGTTCAATGTGTTGATATGCCGACTAAAGTATTCTTCTTCTTAAATCTTCTGCCTATACAAATTCTTCAACAGCACGCTATGCTCGTAACGTAGATCGTGCCAGCGCTTTACAAAGCTTGGACATCGAACAAGAAGCAGAACAAAGCTAGGCAAAGCAAAATTTCTTCCAAAAACCTTAAAATGCAAAATTTAAAACAAATCCAGACGAATGGCACCGTTCTTCTCATCGCCCGCTGTACTTCACAAATTGATCGTTTCTTTCTTTCACACTTTGTGTGGCATACGAATGATAGATCGATCTTCTTACGCATATTTGCTTGCATTGTTAGTGCAAAACAACAGAAGCAAAGTCGATCTTTCGCTCCCTTCATACTCATTAAAAAGATCTTCCGAACCCCTCACTCATTAGTAGATCATTCAATTTTGCTTTGTTATAAGCGCTGAGAAAACCGAAGCATGGCAAAGAGAGTAACTTCGCGAGTAGTGAAGCTGTTTTCACTCATTTGCTTACACCCGCTGCCTGCGACCGACCGCATCTGTTTTGAATAATTTGAAATTTTGAGTCATGCGTCTTCTATATTATTACATATTCTTTGTTTCCAGCAGAGGTTGAAACTTTTATAACTTTTATCAAAAAAGTCTTTTGAATAACTGTTATCAAAGACTTTTATTTTTAAAAGTCTTTCATAAAAGTTATTTTGAGACTTTTATATTTAAAAGTCTTTGAAAAAAGTCTTTTCAAGACTTTTATTTTTAAAAGTCTTTGAAAAAAGTCTTTTGAAGACTTTTATTTTTAAAAGTCTTTCATAAAAGTTATTTTGTGACTTTTATATTTAAAAGTCTTTAATAAAAGTTATTTTGTGACTTTTATTTTTAAAAGTCTTTGATAAAAGTTATTTTGAGACCTTTATTTTTAAAAGTCTTGGGAAAAAGTCTTTTGAGGACTTTTTCGTCTAACTTTTTTGAAATAAAAGTCTTTTTTAAAAGTCTTTTGAAGAAGAAATGCGCTGTGGCGAACGGTGGAGGAACATGAGTGAATACATATATCGCTATCAGATTTGGTGCGAAGTAAAGAATATTTGCTTGAATCGTCCGTCACTCAGCGCACGCTGCGTGTGTGTATCAATATCTCGACCACAGCCCTTATCGGCAGCGGGTACAGCGGCGACAATGCTTTAAAACAACAACTCATTGCTCAGCTTGTGTGTGAATGACTGTGTTGTTATTGTTGATTGTTTACGTTATAGGGTTATAAAGGATTTAAAGCAGAACTACTAATGCAATGAATTTTGATCGAAAAATTGTTATTGGTATCAAAATCTAGTTAGTCGCATGTCACTTTAGAGTTAGTTAACTCTCAAACGGCTGCACCGATTTCGATGCGGTTTTCACCATTGTATTGCAAATTTGTAATTCAATCGTATTCATTGATGAGATTTTTTTTTTACATTATAATTTTATACCTAAAAAATATCTATGATTTTAAATACTTTTGCGTCGCTAATTTGGAGCAAAGGCAAATCTGCTCTGAAAATTATTTTAAATAACAGACGAACTGCTTTAACCGAAGCGCACTTAAAAGATTTAATATTAATAAAACTAAATTCATAACTACAAAACAATGTGTTATCTTTCCTTTGTTTTTTACGTCCGCATTATGGAAAATGAAAAATAAGTTTTGAAAAATTTCGCTGACAGTACACCAATTATTGGACTCCATAAAGCCGACAAACATGGTACCTAAAGTGCCAGCGTAATTTTTCAGAATTTCTAAGAAAATTTCTGTTCTGTCCTTTTGTTTTTTTATTGCTCTGCAATATAATGATAATTTTTGCATTCCACCATTTTTGTAAGTAGAAATACATATGTGCATATATCACACGAAAGGGTTAAGGCAAAACAGGCATGGAAATTCCCATCATTAATTGCATTTGTTTCAACAAAAGTTGTGAAAATGAAAAACAACAACAATGTGTTTTGTGTGCTGAAATGCGATATCTGTTTGCAATACCTGTCACCAAAAAATCGTACGGTACACCAACACATTCAAAGGGTTCTGTACCTTCTGTTTTGGTTACAAGATTTGCCTTTGCTCCAAATCAGCGACGCAAAAGTATTTAAAATCATAGATATTTTTTAGGTATAAAATTATAATGTAAAAAAAAAATCTCATCAATGAATACGATTGAATTACAAATTTGCAATACAATGGTGAAAACCGCATCGAAATCGGTGCAGCCGTTTGAGAGTTAACTAACTCTAAAGTGACATGCGACTAACTAGATTTTGATACCAATAACAATTTTTCGATCAAAATTCATTGCATTAGTAGTTCTGCTTTAAATCCTTTATAACCCTATAACGTAAACAATCAACAATAACAACACAGTCATTCACACACAAGCTGAGCAATGAGTTGTTGTTTTAAAGCATTGTCGCCGCTGTACCCGCTGCCGATAAGGGCTGTGGTCGAGATATTGATACACACACGTAGCGTGCGCTGAGTGACGGACGATTCAAGCAAATATTCTTTACTTCGCACCAAATCTGATAGCGATATATGTATTCACTCATGTTCCTCCACCGTTCGCCACAGCGCATTTCTTCTTCAAAAGACTTTTAAAAAAGACTTTTATTTCAAAAAAGTTAGACGAAAAAGTCCTCAAAAGACTTTTTCCCAAGACTTTTAAAAATAAAAGTCTCAAAATAACTTTTATCAAAGACTTTTAAAAATAAAAGTCACAAAATAACTTTTATTAAAGACTTTTAAATATAAAAGTCACAAAATAACTTTTATGAAAGACTTTTAAAAATAAAAGTCTTCAAAAGACTTTTTTCAAAGACTTTTAAAAATAAAAGTCTTCAAAAGACTTTTTTCAAAGACTTTTAAAAATAAAAGTCTTGAAAAGACTTTTTTCAAAGACTTTTAAATATAAAAGTCTCAAAATAACTTTTATGAAAGACTTTTAAAAATAAAAGTCTTTGATAACAGTTATTCAAAAGACTTTTTTGATAAAAGTTATAAAAGTTTCAACCTCTGCTGGAAACAAAGAATATGTAATAATATAGAAGACGCATGACTCAAAATTTCAAATTATTCAAAACAGATGCGGTCGGTCGCAGGCAGCGGGTGTAAGCAAATGAGTGAAAACAGCTTCACTACTCGCGAAGTTACTCTCTTTGCCATGCTTCGGTTTTCTCAGCGCTTATAACAAAGCAAAATTGAATGATCTACTAATGAGTGAGGGGTTCGGAAGATCTTTTTAATGAGTATGAAGGGAGCGAAAGATCGACTTTGCTTCTGTTGTTTTGCACTAACAATGCAAGCAAATATGCGTAAGAAGATCGATCTAGCATTCGTATGCCACACAAAGTGTGAAAGAAAGAAACGATCAATATTTGGAGTACAGCGGGCGATGAGAAGAACGGTGCCATTCGTCTGGATTTGTTTTAAATTTTGCATTTTAAGGTTTTTGGAAGAAATTTTGCTTTGCCTAGCTTTGTTCTGCTTCTTGTTCGATGTCCAAGCTTTGTAAAGCGCTGGCACGATCTACGTTACGAGCATAGCGTGCTGTTGAAGAATTTGTATAGGCAGAAGATTTAAGAAGAAGAATACTTTAGTCGGCATATCAACACATTGAACACGTTATACGAAGGAATCGGAAGATCGACTTTGTGTTTGTTATTTTGTACTAACAACTGAAGTGCTTCTGTCTGACCGTGTAGGAATATACCTTGTTATTGTAGAGTCCAAAACCATTATTAAAATTAAATTAAAGACTAAAATTTTTAAAATTTATGTTTTTAGTTCTATTATTGTTCATTGTCTATGGGCTGTGAATAAAATGAGCATTGAGCTCAGTGCATCAAATTACCAATAACCTAATTAAAATACTAAGCATACTAAATATGCCGGCAAAATTTTACAAAAAACAAAATTTCTTTAATAACTTAAAAATAATAAAGCGAAAATAATCCAGACAGACGTAAGCACCTGATTTTTTGTTATAAAGGAACCAAAACGAAGTCAAATTCCCTTCTTCCCTCAACCTCTGCTTTTATCCACAATTTTATCGTTTCATTCTCGCCTCGTTTGACATACAAGATTCCATCGCTCAACTCTTCTTACGCATCATCATTTATGAAGGAATACAAGCGAACCCGATTTGAATTTATACAAAAACAAAGCAATGGCAATGAGAAGCAAATAGCACGAAATTGCCGCGAAGTTATCAAACAATGAGAAGAGAATAGAGAGAATGCGTAGCAACACAAAAAATTACTCAATGTTGCGCAACATGGACGTACGGCTACGTCCACGGAGCAAATTTTGCTGTTCAAAAATTCGTATGAGATGCGCCTTCTATATATTGTATATTCTTTGCTGGAAACTTTTGTGGCATTCTGTCGGAAGAACGTCTCGAAGTCTCGCAAGTATTGCAAGATGGACAGCTACGGTTCCGAAAGAAGAGTTCATTTAATACGGAGTTGGAGTTTTTACTAAAGGAAAATAACAATATAATACTTCCACATGCATAACCAAAAAATGGGTAATTGTCTGATATTTGATATTCTGCTAGTAGTATGAGTCCCTGAGGGAGTATTTGTTTGTAACTGAAGTCTTCATGGTCTGTGGCAAGTAGACGCAAAATCTATTCAATCAAATTATGGGAAAAACATTGACAAATTTTTTTTCGGAATTTTTTTTCCAAATTTTAACTTTGACATTAATTCTCTCAAAAACTGTTTGACATAGGAATTTAAAAGGGATATTAAGAAGCGGATATTTGGCTTTGAAAATCAGCAAGCAATAGTTATCTGGATCTAACCATTATTTTTTATTATTTTTTTCCGCGGTTAAGTCGGATTTTTATAAAATGGCCCCACCCGTCTAAACAGGGGGAAATTGACCCCCCCTCTCATACGATTTTTTTCTTGTCTCGACCCAACCTACACGCCCTGATCTTCTGTCCCCTCTTATGCGAAATACCCTGTATGTATGAATTATTTATGAGTTCTTTAAAAATTTTTGAAATGGAATTATTATTAAGGGTATTCGTGAAACGGCGTAAAAATGAGCTAAGCGCTAAGCTGAGCTCCGCTCCGCTTGTCAGTGTGCGCGTATCTATTACGTGCCATATGTTTGTTTGATCAGCGCTGATCAGCTCAGCTCCGCTTTCTGTCTGCACGAGGCCTAACGCATTAACCATTATTGTAGTTAAGCTTTCCTTTTCATGTTATCAATAAATTTTTCATTTTGTTTAGCTACACTTTTTCCTACGCACAGTGGCCGGTTTTTCAACTTAGCGGTCAAAAATCCATATCTTTTGACTCTCTTGGAATATTTTATTCCGGTTTTTTTGTTGGATTCTTCTACTCTTAACCTTTAATGTGAGACTACAATTATAAAAATCGATTGTTGAAAACCAGAGATATGAGAGTTTCAATCAGGGTACCTACTAAAATTTTCTTAAAAGCCTCAAAAAAGTGATTATAAAAATAATATGTTTCCTCTTATTTAATGACTAAAGACTTTTTATTATCAATAACGAACATATTAATAAAATACATTAATAAAAATAAGGTAATAAATAAGGAACTAATGCAAATTAAACAACTTCTTCAAAACATTCATTGATAGATTGAGAACCGCTCATCTAGTAGTAAATTTTGTGCATCACTATCTAACTCGATTGAGCTAGATTTCCATTTGTGGCGGATATTTGAAATATATGGATCCGATGTGCACAGCAAAACTGCAAGCAGATCCTCATTGGTACAATGTCTTCAATTTTTCCTTGTGTTGTGCGCTCGTAGCAAAGCAGAGTTGAATGATCTACTAATGATTGAAGGGTTCGAAGATCTTTTCTAATGAGTATGAAGGGATCGGAAGATCGACTTTGTTTCTTTTATTTTGCACTAACAATGCTAACAAATGCAAATGCGAATATGCGTAAGAAGAGATAATCGATCCAACACTCCTATACCAAGTAAAGTGTGAAAGAAAGAATCGATTCATTTATGGAGTACAGCGGGCGATGAGAAGAACGGTGCGATTCGTCTTCTTTTGCTTCTCTTACAATAACAAACCGTGTGCAGCCGTCCGTCCGTCTGCCTTTGCTTTAAATTTTGCATTTTATGGTTTTTGGAAGAAATTTTGCTTTGCTTTCGAAGAGAAAAAAATAAGGTCAAAAGCATGAACAAATTAAAAACTTTTGTAAATAAGGATATACATATTTAATCGGATTAATAACAAAATCATTTTGCAATATGCTGCTTAAAAACAAGCATTCCTGAATGAAGATGAAAAAGTTATTGCCCAAAGCATTAATTTTTACTCCTCAAATACATATAACTTCATGCGAAATGATCCTAAATTAAATCTTCCTTCAACTGCATCTTTAAACAAATGGGCTCACAAAAAAAAACATTTAGATCCCGGATTCAATCCCGTTATTTTAAAGGCGTTGTCAAATATTTTCAAAAATGGATATAAGGAATAAAGAATCTGTTTTGTTATTTGATGGGATTTCAATACGAAAAAGTTTTCCGGCATCTTTAAAATACAAAAAATCATCTACATCAATAAATTCAAATTCCATTAACCTTTTGGTGTTACTCGTATGACGTATTAAATTTGTTGATATGCCGACTAAAGTAGATCTGCTGTCTACACAAATTCTTCAGCAGCACGCTATGCTCGCAACGGAGAGCGTGCCAGCGCTTTACATAGCTTGGGCATCGAACAAGAAGCAGATCAAAGTTACGAAAAACAAAATTTCTTAGAAAACCATAAAATGCAAAATTGAAAACAAACGCAGACGGACGGACTGCACACGGTTTGTTATTGTAAGAGAAGCAAAAGAAGACGAATCGCACCGTTCTTCTCATCGCCCGCTATACTCCATAAATGAATCGATTCTTTCTTTCACACTTTACTTGGTATACGAGTGTTGGATCGATTATCTCTTCTTACGCATATGTTTAGAATTCGCGATTGTTTACAATTCTACAGTGTTGCAAATTTTCAACAGAAAAACCAATGTTAATATATTTTGGTGTAATTTAAATGACGAAAATACAATAGAAAAACAAAATAAATATTCTTCTCATAAACTCCTGAGGTTATTCTTTGTTTTTACTACATTTATAAATCTTATTTCGCGAAAAAAATCTAATTTTTAAGAATTTTATTATTTCAACATAAACACCGTAGTAAAATTATTGTATTGTAACACTAAAAATGCTAGCTAGTGCACAAACCAACTGTCATATATGAGCGCAACGTACATAAATTGAGGTGAGCACCACGTAAGAGCTAAGCACCTTTCAAAAAGTGACTGTGAATACGACGTCTTCCACTCAGGTGACTTTTTGACGACGACGTCCGACTCACTCCAAGTGACTCTCTGAATAAGGGGGTGAGAACAGGTTAAATGTTACTTGAACGCTCCGATTTTGTTTTTGCTTTTATAAGTTTGTTTTTGTGGAATAATAATTCACACAATAATTCACTTCAAACATTCACATTAAAAATTATTGCTATAACCAGTGTGCAGGCGCCTCGAATTTCAATACAAATACTTATTAATGTCATTTGACGTCCCTGTCAAACGAAAATAAATAACGGACCTGCGCGTGGCGCAACCTTCTTTCTATGAACCTTGAATCAGAGATTAAGGGATTGGACACTCGAATTCGCCGCTTCAAAAATCGGTTTGACGTCTATTTTTTATGAACTGGTGAATTCATGTATACTATACGTGAGAGCAACCATATTGTTGTTCTTGTTTTCTGTCATACAGTATGTTGACAAAGTCAGTTGTTTCATGTTTCACCACGGTTTCTTTTATTATTGAAATTATTGTTTCCAATTGCTTCAGGTTTCCCAGCATTCCGAGTTTCTTTTATTAAATGCTTAAATTAAATGCTTCAGGTACTTTAAAAGAACAAACCACATGCGATAGAAAACGAACCCAACTAAAACCAAGTTTCAGTTATTTTAAAGTTGAAAAATGCTTTCGAAGGACTACACCAAGATTAGAGGAAATTAATGTAATGTTAAGTAAATACAATTTACTAAATTAAGTTCAGAAATTAGAAAAATTACATTTTCTGCAGTGCTTTACGCATCTGCACTTTCCACCCATTATTGCACTACAAAAGAATAAAATGATAATAAAAATGTGTATCTTCTTTTTGATTATTATTAATCAAAAACTTCAATAAATAACTTATCTTATCAGATTTCCTTCCAAGTATCAGCAGATCTTTCGTATTATACTCTGGCGCCCAAACGGTTCAAATTCTTATTTGTTTGATATTTTCACCATTGATAAACAAAGTTGTTGAATTTACTGAAGGTAAAATTGTAGGTGTACGCGGAAGTTTGACCTACCAAGTACATCAACCAACCATCAACTATGTTTAACAATACTTAATATGTAAAAATATTAGAGAACAAATGAAAAAATATAAATGCGTCAATTCTGGAGTTATTAATAGAAATTTTTTTTTGTCAATAGGTAAGTAACTATGCATATTACTTTATACCTAAATAAATATGAAAAATAAACATCAAATACTGTGTGAAAAGTGGAAGTATAAATTTATTATCGTTATATGGAACTGGTAGTTGTTTTATATATATTTTGCACATATAAAAAACATAATATTTATAATTATTTCTTTTGACGTTTCCAAAATGCATCCCCGAAAAAAAATTTTTCACCTCAACGAGGCCACAAGATTTTTACGCCGAGGCTCCAAGTTTTTTGCAGCGAATCAAACTTTTCTTTCGTAGTGTTAGTAAAATTCAAGCAAGTGTTGTACACAGAATTTGAGGGGTCCCATCTCGTAATCTCTGCCTTGAACAATAACCAAGTATAAATAATAGAAAAGAAAATGTGTTTCATTCTGTGCACAGACGTCACCATAAACATGAAAAAGCACTAGGGACCCGTCACACTAGGGTATAGTCAAACTTAACATGCAGCGTGAAGCACGTATCCATTTAGTATATGTCAGGGTTCGGGAAGCACGCACCGCGAGCAGAACACCCCGGCACATTCACAACGATTGTGTTATCTCGTTTTACTTGCTCTGCCCTTACGGCTGCGCTTCACTTCAATTTCACAACACAATCGACGTGCTAGAGCTAGCTACAGCAATACAGCTCCGTGTTTCGGAGACGAACGCTAGCACGAAACACACTCTCATTATACACCGAGCTCAGCCCCTCTCATGTGTTTCACATTTGCTTCACCGCACCGACAGAGAGAAAGCAACACACAACTTAGCTCTAGAATTGTGCTACGAACAGAGCCGAATTGTGCTTCGAAAAGGGCAAAACTGTGCGTGCTAGATGTGCAGCTAGGCAACACATCCATGGCAAAGTATTGTGCGCAGATAAAGGCATTGAATGAGCTTTTTTTGCGTTTTGAATGTAACATTGGGTCGACCTAAGAATTTAGAAAAGACTTTTATTTTAAACGTCATCGATAAAAGTTTTTCTGATGACTTTTTCTGCTGACTTTTTTGAAATAAGAGTTATTTTAAGAGTTATTTTGAAGAATTCTGGAGAAGCATGAATATGTGGTTAGGTTTGGAATAAGCTAATTGAAAGTGAAAATAGTTAGTTTTAAATTAGCTAATAATTAATAAGTAATATTAATCTTTTGAAATACGGAGCACAATACATTAATTGTTTTGTAATGACACTATAGTAGGTTTTCGGCAAATGTACATATTACATATACATATACATGCATATGTTTATTTCAGAACATTTTGTTAGTACTTATATAATAAAATTTTGGATCAAAGACAATTTGGTGGGCTGATATTTATATACTCTAAGGGCCAGTTTTTCAGTGCTCGTTTAAACGACGTTTAGTTAAACGTTCAACAAAAGTTAACTGAGATTTGGGTTTTTCAGTGGGAGTTTAACTTATCTATGTTAAACGTATCTTATCTATATTTCATAGCAAATTTATCTAAATGCAACGAGTATTTAGCGTATAATCGTTACTATAATTTGATGTTTCAACCTATTTTGGCAGCACGTGTCAATATTTTCATTTTTACAAAAGGAACAGCTGTTTTGGTGCAAAGAAACAAAATTTTTAGCATAGTTTAGAACACAGGTAAATGTCTGTACTCGAAGAAACAGCTGTTTCTTTATCTATTAAAAAGATAAATTAACCGGAGTTTAACTGGAGGTTAACTCACCAATATTGGCCGGTTAACCTTCGTTTAAACGAGCACTGAAAAACACAATATGTCGTTTAAACGGAAGTTAACTGAGAAACGACGATAAACGAGCTCTGAAAAACTGGCCCTAACTGTGTGCCGCTGAGATTTGTTGTTTATTCCTTGATCGCAGTGTGTGTGTGTCTAGCATTATGTCGACCGTAGCCCTTATCGGCAGCAGGTACAGTACAGCGGCGACAATGCTTTGAAACAACAACAACTCATCGTTCCGCTTGTGTGTGAATGACTGTCTTGTTGTTGTTGATTGTTTTCGTTAAACGGTTATAAAGAATTAAAGCAGAAATGCAGACGCAATTATTTAGATAGCAAATCTATTTTTTGTATTAAACTCGAGTTAATGCTATGTTTACACCGACCCCAAATGCGCATTTGTAATCACTCATTTGAAAAGTGTTTACACCGCTTTGTTCGCATTTGGTTTGACATTGATCAGACTAAATTTATATTTTTTGTTTGCCTGATTTTTTTAATAATTGTGTTTTGACAGCTGATTGACATTATTTCCCTTCCATTTCCCTTGTTTTGTTTTGGGGTTTTATTTTTCCCTACGACAGGCTGATTTGAAATATTATTTTACAACTCGTTTGGATCTCATTTCGCCAAAATGAGATGATTTCGTTAATGAGTGATTTGGCAATTTGTATGGAAAATGGGATCATTTGGCTTCTCATTTCTGCCTTTTGGGCGTAATGAGCCATTTAGCGTCGGTGTAAACGTGGTATAAGGCCCAACCATGCAATGCATATGCATGTTCAGTTTTGTGTGGGAGTCAACGAAAAGCAAGCTATTCATTCCATGCATCAGTAGAACGACCAAGCAGTACATAAAATTGAAAGCAATTAAAATAGCTGTTTCATGGTCCAGAAAAACATCACATATGTTTTCTTCTGCTTTTAAGGGTTGCCCAGCCTCACAAGAAAAGATGAGAATCGCGTAGTACTGTTGGTATTATAATTGTTGAGCAAAGAAGGAAAAAATGTTGATACGTTTCGAATGAGTTTTTTTATTAGATAGAAAAAATTTTCACAACTGAAATATTATTCTCTGGTAAAGAGATTGTTTGAATGAACAAGTTTGCTAGTGACATGTTGTAAAGTACAAAGTTAATACAATATACATATATTCCAAAACTCCTTCTCACTACTTGTTCTTTAATGAAAATGTTAATAAGCAATTGTATGGAAATAATTAATATAAACCAAACAATTCTGTATCTGCAACCATATCGTTTGTAGAGATATAATTTACTTGTATTTGCTGATTTTTTATAACTTCTCGGACATGGTGGTATCGGATATTAATATGTTTACTGTGTGCATGGTATGTCGGGTTCTTTGCAAGTTGTTGTGCACTCAAATTATCACATTTAATTGATATCGGAAAATCTGCTTTTTTTAATTCAATTTCTGCTAGCAATTTTCGTATATAGATACATAGCTTCTTTTGCGGCAGTCGATAATGCTATATATTCAGCCTCTGTACTACTGAGAGCAATTGAGTTTTGTTTTTTGGATTCCCAAGAGAAAACGGCTGCTGCAAGTAAATACGCATATCCAGTATAGGATTTACGGTCCGAACTATCCCCACCCCAATCTGCATCCATACATCCATAAATTGGTTTACCTTGTATTTTATAATGTAATTTGAAGTCAATAGTTTTGGATACGTATCTGAAAACGTGTTTAGCTGCTGTTAAATGTTCGACGTGTGGTATCGTGTTCCGCTGTGAAAGCTTACATACCGAGTGCAAAATATCTGGTCGAGTGATCAATGCCAAGTGCATTAGGGAACCAATAAGTGACTGATATGTTGTGGAATCTAAACCTTGGCTATCCTTTCTCTGACAATGTATGGAAATCCAGGATCGAGAGGTGTAGCTACCGGTCTACAGTTTTCCATGTTGTACTGCTTCAACAAGTTTTGTATATACTGCTTCTGGCATATATTAATATTACCAGTTTCTCCGTCTCTCTCAATTTGAATACCCAATATAGTGTTCAACGGTCCTTTGTCTACAACATCAAAGTTGTTCGAAATCTGCTTTCTGATTTCTATTAGATCGTCTTTATTGCTACTTGCTAGAATAATGTCATCTACATATATTGCTATAAAGTTGTACTTTCCATTGTCATTTTTCTTATAAAGGGTTTTAGAATAAGAGGTGTAATTTTGATATTCAAAGAAAAATGCCATTTTTTGAGATAAATTATCGCATGTTTATTTCGTAATAAAGAGGAAGGTATGCCCTTAATAATGAAAGACAACATCAGCCAAATCGCCACCACGACCAAGCTTACAGGAACATATCCTTTCAGGAAATTTTCCATAACCAAATCGCAAAGTGGCTGCCCTATGTCCTCGATAGCCTCACGAATTCCATCTTTGAGGTCTTGAATCGACGCTGGGCTGTTGGCGTAGACTTTATCTTGCACTCGGCCCCAAAGGAAGAAGTCGCAAGGTGTTAAATCACAAGATCTCGGTGGCCAATTGTGATCACCTCTTCGAGAGATAACACGGTCAGGAAACTTTTTTCGTAAAAGATCAATGGTTTCGTTGCTTGTGTGGCACGTAGCGCCGTCTTGTTGAAAGTGAACGTTGTCCAGGTCAATACCATCTAACTCCGGCCATAAAAAATCATTAATCATCTCCAATTCCAAAGAACGACGAGGAATGGACAAACCTGGGTTATCCTCAACACTTTGGGCTACAGCAGCAATATTCTCAGTTGTTCTTGAGCGACGTGCACGGGTTTTATTCTTAACATCACTAACTTGTCCCAACAGCCCGAATTTTTCCACCAATTTCTGTATTGCGGTCCGACAAGGTGCTTCACGATGACCCAAAAGTGCTTTAGTTTTGCGAACTGTGACTGCAAAATTTTCACCATTTTTGTAGTGAATTTTAATAATTTCAATGCGTTGTTTCAGCGTGTATGGTTCTATTTTTATACCCTACACCTTAAGGTAAGGGTATATTCACTTTGTAACGAAATGTGTAACGCATAGAACTAGAAACGATAGGTATAGAAAAGTATATATATTCTTGATCAGCGTGACCTCCTGAGTCGATTTAGCCATGTCCGTCCGTCTGTCTGTCTGTCTGTCTGTTGAAATCACGATCACAGGAGAACCAATGAAGATATCGTGATGAAACTTTGCAGATATATTGTTTTATGTGGTGGGCAGGTTGGTATTGGAAATGGGCAAAATCGGTCCACGGCCACGCCTATTTTTTATTAAAAATGTGATATCAGCGTTCGTTTTTGAGTATTACAACAAAATTTCATTCCTGGGTATAGAGTAGCATTATCCGTGAATGTGCCAAATATGGGCGTGATCCGCCCACTTTTAGGTTACACAGGCAAAAGAGGGTTATATTGTTAAATATATAAACTTCCTGAATAAAACTTTAGATAACTACTTGTTTTACAAAAAAACATTATTACATCAAAACTGGGTGCGGTCCGCCCACTTTTACACTACATATACAGTATAGCAGTATGAAAAAAAGTTTATTACCACGGAAATAAAGTTTAAATGAACACAATTTTAAAACAACTAAGCTAGTTATTTTGAAAAAGGTAATGACCACGCCTACTATTTATACAGAGACGTAGCTAGGTCTCATGGACCCCGGGACGGTTAATCAACTTAGGCCCCAAAAATGCCTAGAATGCAATAAGTCAATACTTGATTTCCACAACTGCCGCCCCCGACATTGTGCCGCCCAGAGTGGACCGCCACCCCCGCCCCATCCTAGCTTCGGCACTTTTTTTTAAAATTTTAGGTGTAGGGTATCTAAGATTCGGCCAGGCCGAATATAGCTTTCTTACTGGTTAGTAATCGCGTAATTTCTACTTGTCAAATGCCAAAAATAACAGCTTCAAAAGTGACAGCTACCGAAATAGCGGGCTATTCAAAATTACACCTCTTATTTGTGCCAGAAAAAAAGCCAATACTTCTTAATACTTCATCTATTTTTAGATTCCATTCACGGCCAGATTCTTTCAGACCGTATATAGCTTTATTAAGTTTTAAGACCTTGTCGGGTGATTTTTTATCTACAAAAAAGCTATGAAAGATGCATTTTCGGATTTCACTGTTTCTCGCCCCGCAAACTTCTCCGCTGCAGGCATAAAAAAGTTACCGTTAAAATGGCAAAACCTCATCGATAGCTTAGGCGCATATTTTGATTAATCATATTGTTTCTTATTGGAGATCAAATGAACTAAACTTTCTTTTTAAAATCGGACATTTCATACCAAATATTATAAACATTAACTTTACTACCTATAACTTCCACTCCTCTACATTTCCTCTGTGTCTTCTTCTCTTCCTGCCTGTTGTATTCATTGTTATGCTAATTTCTAAGTGGAATGGAACTGATTTGGTGAATATATTTTAAAATATTTTTGTTGTATCGTTATTATTCTCTTCGTTTTCTGACATCAGGTTTGGATGCATTAGCACAAAATTTTAAATCAAGTGTTTTCAAAATAGTACCCAAATGAATCTCAATTCTTAAGACAAATGGGGTATTCCCCATTCCCCATATGAATACCTCACTTCAGTTGATCGTCTAAGAGAAACCAGTCTTCCCAGCCATAAGGTTTACAAAAAATTATCTGAGTCAATATTATCAATATATTGTATCAATATATTGTATTGTGTCAATATTATAATATATCAATATGACACAGCTTGTCATGCTTATCCTTGTTGTTTTCAAGATTTCGTCCCACATTTCGACCAACTTGAAAAGCATAACCCAACGTGTTCGGGTACGATGAAGTTTCGGGCAACATCGAGGGGCCGGCCATACCATAACACAAAGCAGGAAAAGGTGCAGCGCATCAACTTGGCTTTCCTGCAAAGTAAGGAGCAGTTCCATTATGTATGGATAAAAGACATTTCTAGGGAATTATAATTATGTGATAAATTTAAATAAATTTTTGTTTTTATATTAAATTGCTAAGAGTGCTCTAAGTAGATTTTAACATGCATACAGGGCGGGGAAATCTACGGAGACAGCTCTCCAAGACTTAATCGGCGTGGCTGAAAGGGGATATAGAAGTTGCCTTCGATCTGCTTTGGAAGATTGAGATCTGATCTATAGGCTAGACAGTCTAAGTCGAATTATTATCAATTGGATAGACTTCGTGCGATACTGACGAGGGGATGTTCTCACGGAGGGGTCCTCGGCGGCTGGACTTAAAGGGCATACCCACGATTGGGTATGTAGATGATAAAGCGGTGGTGGTGAGGGGAAAATACATATATCGACACCATGCGTGATATGATGCGTGGTGCGCTCTCCACGCCAAGGGGTGGTGCAGAGAGCAGGGTCTCACCATCAATGCTACTAAGTCGGATATGATCCCCTTTACGAGGAAAAAGAAAAGTCTTAATATGGATACCCTGAGGATCTTTAGATCCGTTATAAATGCTTCCGAGAAGATCAAATAGCTAGGAGTTTTCCTGGATAGCAAATTAACCTGGAGGGAGCATGTAAAGGAACGGATAAAGAAAACAAGAACTGTTTTTTCCAGAGCAGGAAAAAACTGCTATCTCCCACATCAGGATTCACTGGATCTATACGGCTATGGTTAGACCCTGTCTGACATGCGGGTCAGTTGTATGGTGGCAAAAGCCGACCTATTAACGACCAAGACCGAGTTGGGTAGGTTGCAATGCCTAGCGAGCATAGTCATAAGTGGGGCTATGCGCACTACCCCGACGTTTGCCCTGGAAGCCATTTTCGGTGATGCCGCTGGGCCAATTTATAAGGAAGACGTCGGTGATGACTTCCAGGCGTGAGGCTGGCTTACCAGCGATGGGATATTGTTGCGTTCTTGACATTGTCAAAAAGAAGATCGGTAAGGTGGGCATGCCGATGGAACGCATGAGTAGGATGCGGATATTCGACAGCTGGCACGATACGCTTATCACTAACGGACTTTTAAAGAATGCAATAAGCACGACATCAGCATCTTGGGTCGGATGGGCCGTTGAAGGATGGATGGGCCGGCCCGGTTGTATTCCAAGGAATTAAACCAGAGCTGCAAATTTCAACTTGAAAGGTACGTGCCCGTGTATGGATAAGGTGCTGGCTCTTATACGCTCTGGACCACCTAATCGGGTATCAGGTGTATGATTCTAAAGTCTTTGTAGTACTGGATAACCAGGCGGTGTTTAAGACTATGGAGCGGACCGACATCATCTCCAGCCTGGTGGCAGAAGCAGTTCAGAAGCTCAATAAGTGTGCCCTACAGAACAAGGTAACGATTGGTTGGGTGAGAGGACAGGTGCGCACGGAACAAAATGAAATAACGGACTCCATCGCTACTGATTTCTACGGGTTTGATAGAGGATGATGTCTTCTGTCTGTTTCAGGATATAGAGACGGCGGGCTACATAATGGGTCACTGTGCTGCATTGGAGACTAGGACACTAGACACTGCACTTCGACGGCGCCGGGCTGGAGACCTCGTGGTTTGGTAGTGCCTTAGCCCTCACGAGCAGCCTGGCGATGAGAAGGGAAGCCACGATGACGAAAAAGGACATAAGCAATCATTTGCTTCAATTATCCCCGAAGGAGGTCAAATTTTAGTGTGAAGTTTATCTTTGTTAGATTCCCACACTACCGATGCAATGAATGAGGCTGGTGTTAGTACGTAAATGTATTTCCTCACTGTATGTACCTCACTTAAAAAAAAACAAAAATCAATAGCAACACCAACGCCATCAACATCAATATAAACACTAGCACCATCATCATCATCAATATGACCATCAATTAAATAAAAGAACAATAGCAGCACTATTATCCTGGTTATCATCTTTCCAGCTCCCTAAATCCCTGCAGGACGCCTTCATCAATGTACAAAATAACGATCCATACTGCTTCAAGTGGGTACTCATTGCTGCTCTGGGGCCACCGAAAACAACCCACATCGTACACAAAATTAACAAATCGTCAACATCAAACCAGAACTCCTTTTAACAAAGAAGCTGCAGTCAATTTTGAGCGATTGACGTTCCCCATAAGAACATGCCTGTAAAGAACATCGACCAATTTCAAAAGCAGAACCCAGAGATAAGCGGCAACGTGTTGGGGTACGATGAAGTTTCGGGAACAATCGAGGAGCCTGCGACCTGCGTGGTATAAGGTAATTAGCTTTAAGAATTATAATAAGAAATTGTGAAACAAAAACTGCGTTTTCCCCGGTCTATAGCTGGAGTATACTCAGGGTGTCCAGGGTCTGTGTCAGGTTTAAGATAATTTATAAATTCGCAGTTTTAGATTTGTATTTTAGTGGTTGTTTCTGACTTCGCATTTTTATACAAATTCCGTGGAAAAACGTTAGTTAACGGAAAACGATAATTCACTCTATGTGTCGTGAAGAATAGACGTGTTTTCTGTGCGCTCCAATAACAGTGATAGATTACGCGGGTTTCTATTTCCTCAGTCTATTAAAATTCTAATTCTAAAATTTTCTAATTTAATTTTTCTCTTGGGTATCTCACCACTGAGGTCGTTTCTTAATTTGGTTAATTGGCGTTTAGTTAATATAATATAATCAAAGAATTATTAATATGCATTTGAGATCGAAACCAGGTGCAAAGTCCACGCCTGCAGTCTCTGCGAACGACACTCCGTCACGAGCATCAACGACTCTTCCTCCATCAACGACTTTTACACCGTCAACGAGCATCAACGACTCTTTCTCCATGCTACAGAGGTTGAATGAGCATGTTATGCAGCAGTGCACGTTGTCAGAAATCATTAAAGAGGAAATTAACAAACTACGTGAGGATGTGTATGACAAACTTAAAAGTGAGCTTAGCTGCCTGCGGGAGGAGTTTAAAAATAATTTTTTAAAGTTAGAGGCTTGTTGGAAGACAAAACTGGAGAAGATTTCTGAGTCGATTGCAGCCATCTCCTGCCGTGTAGAAGCCTTAGAATCAGCATCTTCTGCCTCCACTGGTATGCATAAGAAACTTGATGAAGTTCTGGATCGAATCGATTTTTTAGAACGTAGAGAAATATTGAAAGATGCTGTGCTTTTTGGAGTTCCCGTGCTAGATGGAGAGGATCTCAATAGCATTTATGGCAAATTGTGCTCAGGTATTGGGTGTAATAAATTCCAGTTGAATCGAATTATTCGTGCCGGTGGTAGAGTGAAATCCCTTCAAGGTGCTACCCACCCACCAGATTCGCCGCCAGTTATTCTCAACTTCCTACATTCTCTTGAGCGAAACCGGTTTTTGAAAGCTGCAGCAGATTTTCGAAAGGCAAAAAATCGTGCTCTCCGTCTTACTGATATCGGTCTCCCTTCTCAGTCGAATTTCTATATTAACGAAATAAGAGCGACAAATCTAAAGAAGAGAAAAGAAATTTTTGCAGCCTTTACCCTACGTGGCAGAGTTTTCGTGAAATCGACTGAGAATGGAAATAGCTTACCAATTAAAAGCACTGAGATGCTAAATACTGTTATATTGGAGAACTCAGTAGTGATTGAAGAAAACAAAGAGAACGCAACTATCAACATCAGCATTTAACCCGTTCACGACTTTTATTTAAAATTTATATTTATTTACTTTAAAATTTTTTCAAAATTTTATTTACTTTTAAAAGTTTAATGCACTTAGTATCCATAATTTTAGTCTCTAATCCTGATTTTTCTATTATCTTAACTCTCCTCTTCTATATCTCAGCAATTTTTTTATTTCTTTTTTCTGCTCTTATACTTTTCATTGCTTTATGTCTTTGCTTTCTGTTTCTTGTATATGTTTTATTTCAAGCTCTCACAATTTTTTTCCCTTTGTTGATGATAACTTGATGCTCTTTTCGGAGCTCCATAATGATAATTTCAACAATTTGTGATGATAGTGGCTTCCATGGCTTCGGAGGCGGCAACAGTTTAATGCCTATGTTACAAATCCTGCGCAACTTAAAGTCAGGAATTTATATAATACATATAAACGCTCAGAGTCTGGCCTCTAAGATTGATGAGTTCAGGTAGGTATTCACGACCTCTGGCATTGATGTTATCTGTGTATCGGAAACTTGGTTTGTGCCAGAAATTCCTAATAACTTTTACAGGCTAGATGGGTATAAGATTTTTCGGTCGGACCGTCTTGGCCGTGCACGGGGAGGGGTTGCTATCTATGTTAAGAGCGACATTAGCTGTAGATTTATTGCTAAATCGGATACTGATTGTCAGCTCGAATATATTTTCCTTGAAATACTACAAGTAAATCGGAAAGTTATGCTATGTACGGTTTACAGACCTAACAAACATATTAATTTTCAGCCCTTTTTAACTGCTCTTGAAGGTCTGTCTTGCAACACAGCTGAAATCATAGTCTGTGGTGACTTCAACTGCAACGTATTCAACTACCGGGAATCAGCTAATTTTATTCAATCTATGACTTCATTGAATCTCACTGTAACTAATAAAAATACACCCACACACTACTCACGTCGATCCAGTAGTCTTATTGATCTCGTGTTTGTAAGCCACATGCACAATGTTCAGTTATACCAGCAGTTGGATGCTACAGGGTTTTCTTTGCATGATCTTTTATTCATGACGTACTCCTTTAGTATGGATGTTTCTATTGAGAAGATTCACTTCAGAAGCTACGCTCGTGTTAACCTCTCTTTAATGAATTAATTGGGAAAGTATCTACCATATGCCTTTGGTAAATGATCAGGTTGAATTCATAACGAAGAATGTCAAATCCTTGTTTGATAAACATGTCCCTTTAATTACCAAAACTATCACACACAGTAGTGCCGGTTGGTTAAACCCAGCTATTTTTTCGCTAATGAGCAAGCGTGATGGAGCCTATAAGTTATGGAAGCGGTTTAAACTTACCGAATATCTCGTCGTCTTTCGACGACTGCGTAACCAAGTTATTACCAAGATAAGATTCTCCAAGGCTCATTATTTTAGAACGAAATTTGGTCAACCTCAGTCGACGAAATCCTATTGGAATAAGTTGGGAAGTTGTTTGGATTAGCAAACAATGCCACGCATTACCAAAGGATTTAGACTGCGATGAGATTAATGTTCGCTTCTTAGCGCATCAGCAAATTTCTAGCTCGTATTATTGGCCTGATGAGCATACTAATATTATTGATGATCAGTCATATTAATTTTCACTATCTTGTGTTAATGACATTGATGTCTTAAATGCTTTTCTGTTCATTAAGTCGAATGCTGTTGGTCTTGACGGTATCTACCCCAAATTTGTTAAGCTAACATTGCCTTTTACTATAAAATATTTTTCAATTCCATATATATTTTCAATTCCATCATAACGACTTCGGATTATCCCATGACGTGGAAATATTCGAAAGTTATTCCTATTCCGAAAGGTAATAACACCCATGACCTTCGCCCTATTTCAATATTACCTTATCTTTCTAAAGTTTTTGAAAGGTTAGTCAGTAAGCAGAACCTCGAATACACTTATAGCAATAACTTGTTAGTTAACTGTCAATCTGGTTTCAGATCCAGAAGAAGTTGTATTACAGCCCTGACAGCTGTTATAGAAAAATTACGTAAAGCTATGGACAAATCTTATATATCCCTTTTGACGCTGTTCGATTTTTCGAAGGCATTTGATAGTGTCAATCACACCATTCTAAACCACAAACTTATAACTGATTTTAAATTTTCGACTCAATCCAGCAACTTAATTCGATCTTACTTATCGGACAGGCAGCAAAGTGTTGTTGCTAATGGTAATATGTCATCCTTTCTGCCAGTTCTTTCAGGCGTTCCCCAAGGTTCAATTATGGGCCCACTTCTTTTTTTGCTATATGTGAATGACCTTGTGCAAGTGGTTAAGAGTAGTTTTTTTGGAAATTGGAAAAAGCTCAAAATTGGAAGCTCAATTCATTTACTCAACTGTGATCTCACTTCTGTAGGTGCGTGGGCATATCGTAATGGTTTAACCCTAAATTCTTCTAAATCAAAGGTATTATCGATATTCAAAAAGAGCGTAGCGTTGCATACTCTGCCTAAAGTATGTATTGGGAGCGAAGAAATTGAATATGTAATGTCAGCAAAGAACCTAGGGGTGGTTTTCAATGGGACGCTTTCATGGTCTAACCATGTAAATGCTAACATAGGTAAAGTTTATGGCGGGTTACGGCTTCTAATGCAAACTAAGCACTATCTACCAACACCAACGAAGCTTTTGCTATCTAAAGCTCTGCTTTTTCCTATTTTAACGTATGGATATGAAATTTTTCATGATCTTGACTCTGCCACCCTAAACAAGTTCAAAGTAGTCTTTAATAATATTGCGCGATTTATTTGGAATGTCAAACTAGGAGAACCTATTTCTCGGTTGTCCTTTTCCATCTTTAATTGCACGCCTGCTAATTTGTTAAAGTTAAGGGCGATGATATTTCTTCACATGATACTTCATTCAAAGCAGCCGGAATACTTGTACGATGAGCTCATCTTTTCGCGCTCTCAGAGGTCACTAACCTTGATAATGCCAAGGTTTACTAACCTTGCGTCTGGAAGGCAGTATAAAATTAAGATAATAAATAGGGTAAGAGGTGTAATTTTGATATTCAGAGAAAAATGCCATTTTTTTAAAATAAATTATCGCGTGTTTATTTCGTAAGAAAGAGGAAGGTATGCCGTTAATAATGAAAAACAACATCAGCCAAATGGCCACCAAACTTTTCCCGAAAAAATCAATGGTTTCGTTGCTTGTGTGGCACGTAGCGCCGTCTTAGTAATGTCGTAGTTTCTACTTGTCAAATGTCAAAAATAACAGCTTCAAAGTGACAGGTACCGAAATAGCGGGCTATTTAAAATTACACCTCTTATTGGAGAACCCTATATGATGTGGTGTCCTTCGTTGCCTTTCCACATTCGTATGCTGGTGTCTTGAGGGCCTCGTTGACCAATTCCTGCACTAGAGTATCCCAATCTTGGCTTGTGGCCATCTCGGCTTCCTTGTCTTCCCTTGACTTTTCTGCTACTGGCTGGCTGGTTACAGGACCCACAGTGGTCCTTTAAACTTTTTCGTTTCCTTCGGTGGTAATTGTCTGGTGTGCTTGTATCGCAGTTTGGAAACTCCGCAGGGGCGGAACCTTGAGTGTTGGTGTGGCCATCAATGCTAGGCTGTTTATTATTGCCGCTATACCCGCCCTCTTTCCTATCCCCGCTGCGGCTTCCTCTACCATACTCCAGTCGCCCTACATGTCCTTGAGTCCGATCTTCAGACGTCGTAGCAACTTCTCTAGGTTTACCAATAGAAAAAGTCTTTATTTTAAACACTTGGCCATACGGTGTGTTTTCCCTCATTAAACAGTTCTATTCAGCCTCTCACACTGTGTGGACCTGCTTGTTACACTCCTCATAATGTGTGATTTGTGTGCTAATTGTAATTCCGAAATTAAAAGAAATTCAGACGACAATATTGTTTGCTGCTCCATTTGTGGTCTTACCTTTCATATTAAATGCGTTCATTTACAGTCAAATATTGTGAAATTAATAAAAACTAATATCAACTTAATGTGGCGTTGAAATTTTTGCGCGAATAGTTGCAATTTTCACTTCTCTCGGAAACTAAAAAACATAGAACCTTCGGGTTTCAAGCATTTCCTCTAGAATTGATTAGAGAATTTTATGGTCGCAAAAATTTTTATACTTAATACCATAATTTTAAAAAAAATGGCGATCAAAAACATTTTTTCAAAATTTTTATTCCAAATTTTAACTTTGGCATTCATTTTCTCAAAAACTATTTGACATAGGAACCTAATGTAAAAAGCATAATTTTAAACCTAAATCAGTTACGTATGTAACTGTAGTAGCTCTACAAGTAGAAGGACCTTAACGTAAAGTCGCCAAAAATTTCAAAAACGATTATCTCGAAAACGGCTCGTTTCATTTTTTTTATTTTATCATTTTTGGAATCAGCGGACTAAAATCCTTTAGAATATGCTGTCAAACAGCCCGTTACAAAATGGCTGTCGGCCAGTGTTATTGTTAAGTTTAGTTTTTATGATTTTTCATATCCAACTGATTCTTTATAATTTCAATAAGGCGAATTACGCGTTCCCTTAATTCATATTTTAACAGTATTAACTCGGTGTCAACTCTGAAATCATTGGACCTACAGAATATGTATTTTACTTTCAAAGCGATCCTGGATGAAGCTTTCGATCTATTCGTACCTAAGAGAGTTTCGAGATCGCATACTCGTTTACCGTGGTACAACAAGCGACTTTGTCATTATAAGAATTGGAGGAAATAGTGTCACAGACTTTTCTTAAAATTTAATCTGCAGGCGGATAAAGAAAAATTTATCCAACGAAGGAAATAATTTGGTTTTCTATGGCCCATATTACATTGCAAACAGTTGTTCGATCAAACAGTCACATTGTTTTTGTTTTCTGTATAAAGCTGTCAACTCTCAGTTCATCCGTGAGAGAATGAAAACGGATGAACTGTTGGCACAGCAAATACTCTGTTTGCAGGCGATGCGTGCAAACAACAAACAGAACAGAGTTGTTGTGTGGTGTAATAAAAAAGTATGCCTGTTTTGGAGTGAAAAAGCTGCACTTATACCGGAAAAAGGAGGACTGCGTGAAAATAATTGCACAAAGCAACTCTAATTATGTATATATACTACGGAAAGTGTTTGCAATGTAAGGCCCATATTAAATTGCAAACAGTTGTTCGATCAAACAGTCATATTGTTTTTGTTTTCTGTATAAAACTGTCAACTCTCAGTTCATCCGTGAGAGAATGAAAACGGATGAACTGTTGGCACAGCAAATACTCTGTTTGCAGGCGATGCGTGCAAACAACAAACAGAACAGAGTTGTTGTGTGGTGTAATAAAAAAGTATGCATGTTTTGGAGTGAAAAAGCTGCACTTATACCGGAAAAAAGGAGGACTGCGTGAAAATAATTGCACAAAGCAACTCTAATTATGTCTATATACTACGGAAAGTGTTTGAATGTTTGTGTTTGCAATGTAACATATGTTACATATGTTACATATGCTATATAGCAAGCAAACAGATTTGACGGGAGAGTAAAATAGTTCATTTCTTTGGACTGTTTGATCGAACAACTGTTTGCAATGTAATATGGGCCTATCAAACTTTCTTTATAAAAAATGTATCGCACAAATTGAAAATAATATAAAAACTAGTCCAAGAGCTTTCTGGATTTTTTATAATTCTAAACGTAAACATTAAAATTTACTTCAATTAATGGAATACCAGAACCTGTGTGCTGATAATCCTCAAGATATTTGCGCTTTATTTGCAACGTATTTCTCTTCGGTTTTCGTGGAAGATGATACCAGCATAAATTTTGATAATTTCGACTAGCTGGTGCAACATTTAGATATCGGTTTTATGGTAATATCCGATGAGGAAACCGTGCAAGATCTTATTTATAAACGTATTTTAAACGCTGCGTAACCTTAAACACCTCTTAAAGAAGAAAACGTTATTTATAAACAAATTTTTATTTTACGGAACGTTGTTTAAAGGCTGTGTAATTTAAACACAAAAATTTGCGTTTAAAGCCTGCGTAAAGTGGAATATCAAAATTCAAATAATTTTTGTTTCAAATAAAAATTTTCAAAAAAAAAACTTCAAATCGCGTTATATCTTTTCAAATGAAATTCAAAAACGTCAAATTTTTTATTTACATATCAAAAAAGTACTAGAGAACGTCATTTTGTAATAGTTTTAGTGGATTTCTGAACCTTTTTATCCACAAACCTTGTTTATTTGACTCACACATAAAATTTAATTATAAATAAAAACTTAAGCAACGTTGTGTAATTCCTTACGCAGTGTGTAATTAAACAATTGTTTAACGACTGTTTAACGAAATCTAATAAATAAGGCTGTTAGCTATTAAGATAATCTATTATCTACGAATTGTATGAACTGATGGGAATTTTTCTACCCCTATTGAGGTAAAATCTGGTGTCCCTCAAGGTAGTCATTTAGGACTTATTTTGCTCACACTATTCATTAATGACTTGCCTGGGATTTTCAAAACCTGTAATTGCCTGATGTACGCGGATGAAGTAAAATTATTCATGACCTTTGAATAACTTTGTAGTTGTACATTGTTTCAGGATAACATACTCTCACTAATTGCTTGGAGCAGCATAAACAAATTGTTTTTGAATATTTCAAAATGCAATACGCTAACTTATACTCGTAAGCAATTAGCAACTCGGTATGACTAAAACTTTTTTTGTGAACATGGTTAGATCTATCCTTGAATTGGGTTGTATTATTTGGAATCCCTGCTATGATTGTCATACTGCTTGGAATTAGATTGGAAAAAATACAGAAGCGTTTCAACAGATTCGCACAGATTTTACGGTCCTGAAATCATGCCAGCTTATGTTGAGCGTTGTCGCTTTTTAGGGCTACATAGCTTGGCTCAAAGAAGAAAGACCTTGGAGGTACTCTTTATAAAAGACATTATTGATAGCAAAATTGATGCTCCAGAGCTATTAAAATGTATAGATTTTTGTGTCCCTATGAGAAAACTTAAGGCTTTTATTGGCTCTCTAGCCAATAAAATAATAATTTCTCTAATAAATTTATTTAATTTCTAATAATAAATTTGAAATAATTTTTATTTTATTATTATTAATAATAATAATAATAATTGTCCAGAACTGATTTGTCCTGTAGTTATTGTTTGCGCACAGATTTGGTACTTGAATCAACTCTGCGGCTAAGTGGAAATAACTAGCTTGTGTTTTGATTGAGTGTTTGTCTATAGATTCGGTACTTGGGACCGACTCTATTAGTTTGTTGATTTTTGTATGAGTTTTGTATAGAGTTGACAGGTTTGGTACTTGAACCAACCCTGTATCGAATTGACAAAACTTTACTTGATGAGGTTTGTGGAAGGATTGCCGATTTTTATTAATAAATTTCATGCTTATATAGTAACTTACTCAATATACAAATTAAGCAACAAACTTTTATTAACAAAAAGAAATTAACTTAAAATTAGTTGCTGCGTCTGCATGAGCAGAAAAGTCGGTCATCGACATTGGCACTGCACAAGTATGTCTTTTTGAAAATAGTGCAGCGTATGCATATATGGCAGCGACGGTCAGTGTCGTCCGTTATCAGCAATTCAGCAGCATGGTGAACCTGAGCTGTCTTTACAAGGGCGGTCAATGGCGTTGGTCGTTGACCGACGTTGCGTCGTCAGCATAAAGCAGGCCATACACGTTACAACCGTTGGTACAACTTGAGCAGGTTGTATACAAGATTGTAATGTTTGTGGACTTGTTGTATGAAGTTGTGTTTCGGTTGTACGAAAAATCAAAATTTTCTGATTTTTTGGCAAGTTGTACAAGTCGGTTGTAACGTTTGTGGGCTGACCATGCGATTTGGGACTTCATTCTCATTTTAACTTTGCGGGAGAAGCACGTGTGTGGGCAAGATTCGGGAGTTTAATTGCCGAGTAAACAACACAAAAATGGAAGACTCAGCTGAAATGCGTGATTTTATTGAAATTTATAAAAGTTTTTCACGTTCTTCTTCTTCTTGCTCCAACACTTCGTCGATTATTGCGCACACAATAACATCAGACGTCATCTTTACTCAAAATGAATTGTTTGCAAAATGAAGTTGTACAAAGAGGTTGTATCGTTTGTGGGCAAAACACACAACTTGATTGCTAACCATGTTGTACCAACGGTTGTAACGTGTATGGCTTGCATAAGGTTTCTAAATGAGCGCTGTTGTTTAAACAATAATAATAATAATAATTTTTTTTTTTTGACGGGTGAGGTGGGGAAAAAATACCTTCGTATCATATAACGACCGTCGTCGTTACGTATGTGGTGTTTCCACTAAAAAACCACCTCTTCACTTGGGATCTCTCTCTACTCTGGGACCGCTCTCGCATTACTTCAAGGTAGAGACCCAAGAGGTCCTATACAGGACTACTCTACTCTCCTGCGTCCAGGTCCGTCATATCTCTGTCGGCTATTCTTGCCGTTGCTCATCCATGTCGGATTTCTTTTGTCGGAGTGTGCTTTCGACATAGAATGCGAGCGAGTCGTCTTTTAGCACCTGCCTATGCTGTCCGGTTCGATTGGGCCCATTATTTTTTCTAGTGTTCGACAACTTGAGTCCCAGCGTTCACAGGAATAGAAGGTGTGTTTCGCGTCGTCAATCTCCTTGCAATACAGACACGTCGGGGTAGTCGATTTGCCCATAGTATATAGATACTTGCGAAACTACCCGTGCTCGCTTAGGAACTGTGTTAGGTTTGCTTTGGGCTTTTCTGGCCCCCCGAGCTGTTATCACAACTGCGGCGTCGTCAGCGTAGCAGATCAAGTTGATGTCTTCCGGCATTTCCATCCGCAACATGCTGTCGTACTGGATTTTCAAGAGATCTGGTCCGAGTATTGACTCTTGCGCGGCTCCAACTGTCACTTTCCTCTTCTTTGTCCCCTCATCTGTATCATATAGCAGAGTTCGCTCTCTTAGATAGCTCCCAATCATGCGTATGAGATATGGTGGCAGTCGGAAACCCTGAGCGCTTTCATAATGTCGCTCCATCTGGCAGAGTTAAATGTGCTTTTGACGTCTAATGTCAGAGTAATTTTCCTGGAGATGTGGTTTCCCTCCTGCGCCTTTATTGCAAATTTAGTTATCCGCACTATAGCGTTTAATGTGGAGTGCCCTTTCCTAAATGCGTGTGGTTCTCGGATAGGCCTCCTGCCTGGTTTACTGAGGAGAGGATGCGCGGTTGCAGTAGCTTCCCTATTACTTTCCTCACAGTGTCTAACATGCATAGAGGTCTATATGAGGACACCAGGATTCCTCTTGTTTTTCCCTTACTTATGAAGGCCAGGCGGGACTTCTTCCACAGGGCGCTGAATTCTGCCACTAAGCATGCGTTGTACATATCTAGCATGGATGGGGCTTAAAACATTTTATTCCAAAAACCTGGAACAACCATTTTATGGATACAGCATATAAGGTTTTTACACCCAAAGCGATCCCACTATTTTCCTTAGTGTAAATAAAACAATAATATTGCATATACGCTTATTCTACTCTTCCATAGCGTAAGGACGCATTTTAAAGTATGAATTTTAAGTGAATATTAAAGTGAATTACACTTAATTTTGTTATATTTTGTTTTTTTTGTCTCAAATGTAAAAAGGGACAAATATTTACTTCAATTAAAGTAACCTATATTACCCAACTATACATAGCGTATTTATTTAACTGGTGTTGGTAGGAGTAAGAGAAACAACGAGCATATATTCGTAAAGAGATTGCATGAAACATTTGTTGCCGGCAACATCGTGATTTCATGTGTGAAGATTAGAGCCGCTGTTAATTAGCAGGACTTAGCACTGTAAAGAACAAAACATATCTGTAAAGCAGAAAACCGAAGATAGAAACGAACTTCTTTACAGAGTACAAAACTTCTTTTGTATTCTGCGCTGGTAGCAAAGCAAAATTGAATGCTCTACTAATGTGTGAGGGGTTCGGAAGATCTTTTTAATGAGTGTGAAGGGATCGGAAGATCGATTTTGCTTCTGTTATTTTGGACTAACAATGCAAGCGAACATCCGTAAGAAGAAATCGATCCAACACTCGTATACCAGATAAAGTGTGAAAGAAAGAATCGATCAACTCGTTTAGTACAGCGGGCGATGAGAAGATACAGCGGTGCGATACATCTTCTTTTGCGTCTCTTACAATAACAAACCATGTGCCGCCGTCCGTCCGTCTGGGTTTGCTTTAAATTTTGCATTTTATGGTTTTTGAAAGAATTTTTGCATTTCGTAACTTTGTTCTGCTTCTTTTTCGATGCCCAAGCTTTGTGAAGTGCTGGCACGATCTACCATCTATATCATAGCGTGCTGTTTAAGAATTTGTATGGGCAGAAAATCTACTAAGTCGGCATATCAATTCACTATACACGTTATACGACTAAGACTAAAAGCTTAATAGAACACAAATTATGGAAATATTTATATTATATGTCTGTGGTAATACAAATTATGATTTTAAAGAAATCTACTTTAGCCCATTATCACCGATTTCATTAGTAACACTTATTAAACAACATTATTTTATAATACTTATTAAGTATTATTATATAAACTACATTTATATGAAGCTAAGTATTTTCCGAAAGTCTCCTTGTGGATTTCAGCTCGTCGTCTTACTGAACTCATGAAATTTGTGCGAATGCGCAAAAAATTTTAAAAAACAAAATTATAAATTTAAGTGAAACTAAAATTAAATTGAAATAAAATGTAAATATAATTTATTTTTAATTATTAGTTATTATTAGGTAACATGTAAATTAAATATTATGTACTGTATATGTTGTATTATAGAATTGACATTAAAATACGAAAATAAAACACAATTTAAACTTTAATAAATATTTTATTTTTATAGCTTCATATATATGTAGTTTATATAATATTACTTAATAAGTATTGTAAAATAATGTTGTTTAATAAGTGTTACTAATGAAATCGGTGATAATGGGCTAAAGCAGATTTCTGTAAAATCATAAGTTGTATTACCACAGACATATAATATAAATATTTCCATAATTTGTCTTCTATTAACTTTTCAGTCTTACTCGTATAACGTGTATAGTGAATTGATATGCCGACTACATGCCCATACAAATTCTTAAACAGCACGCTATGCTCGCAACGTAGATCGTGCCTGCGCTTTACAAAGCTTGGGCATCAAAAAGAAGCAGAACAAAGCTAAGAAAAGCAAAATTTCTTTCAAAAATCATAAAATGCAAAATTTAAAGCAAGCCCAGACGGACGGACGGCGGCACATGATTTGTTATTGTAAGAGAAGTGAAAGAAGACGAATCGCACCGTTCTTCTCATCGCCCGCTGTACTCCACAAATTGATCGGTTCTTTCTTTCACGCTTTACTTGGCTTCCGAGTGCTGGATCGATCTCTTCTTACGCATATTCGTTTGCATTGTTAGTGCAAAATAACAGAAGCGAAGTCAATCTTGCGATCCCTGCATACTCATTAAAAAGATCTTCCTAACCACTCACTCATTAGTAGAGCATTCAATTTTGCTTTTCTACCAGCACAGAATACAATCGAAGTTTTGTACTCTGTAACGAAGTTCGTTTTCATCTTCGGTTTCCTGCTTTACAGAGCTGGTTTTTGATTACAGAGCTATGTCCTGCTAATTAACAGCGGCTCTAATCTTAACACATGAAATCACAAATGTTGCCGGCAACAAATGTTTCATGCAATCTCTTTACCTATTTATACTCGTTGAGAGAAATAGCAATAAGATAAAACGTGTACACTTATACATAACTACCGTTATTAGACGGTCAGATTTCTGTAAGTATAGGATTAAGTATAGAGCTCACTAAGAGCCGATGAGTTAGAGGAAGACGGAGCTAGGCGCGTTGTGGTGACGAAAACGCGCGAACGCCCGAAACAGCAGAAGCTTCAGCAGGCATAAAAAAACGATACAACCCACTAGTCATCAGTCGTTCGTTGGCAGTGACCCGGATAAGACCTGGTGAGATAAGGTGGCTCTCTTGTCTCTAGCGGCGGTAAGTGGTGGTACCTCGGCTCGCCTCTGCCGTGGTTGGGAGAAGATTCTCTCTCCTCTTCCTCCCTCTCTATCCTCTCGCCAGGATAGTCGTCTTTTTACACCTCCGTTTTCATCGCCACAACAACGCCATTTTTTTTGTACACCCCAGTTTTCTTGATACACTTAAGAACACTTGTTAGCCCTAGATCTAAGTAGCGGAAAAGATGTGGATTTAGTAAATAAATGTGTTAAACAACAACAAACACAGGTCCCGTCTATTAAATAAATTTCTTGAATATTCGACCCTGGACAGCCGTAAGCCTACCCTGGCTATAGACAAGGTCCCCGGACCTCATAAAGAAACCGCCTTTAGAAGACCGAGGCAGAAAAAGTCGTTTCAATAGTATTATTCTCATACTTATTCCATATCCACTCAATTCTAGCGTATTCTCACTCAATACAATTAGCTTAATATGCACTTACTTAAAGTGCTTCAATTCCGATCGTTCAGCATATCCGCTAATTTGGAATTGAGTTGTTCAGAAGCGGAGCGCACGAACTAAAACAGCGCTCTGCGATGTTGCGTGCTCTGCATAGTTTTTTATTGAAGTTCTCAGTTTCGCGGCGCTGAGGCATTCGGTACGGCGTCATCAAGTATGGAAGCAATTGGTACCCTGAATCTCCTAAGTAGTGTGTATAAGCCGGTTCTGGCGCAACGGAGCGTGTGGTTCTCTGCCTGGAGCGTCAGGTGCTCTGCCTGCCGAAGTGTGGATTGTGTGAGGCTCTATATGAAATACATGGCGGAGCGTGTGGTTCATGTGGTTGCCTGCGTGAGGTTCTCTGCCCGTGAGGTTCTGGGACAACGTAGAGACTGCGCTGCCGTGTGGTGCATATAGTTTGCAAATTGTTCGACGTTTTTACGAAGACTGGGGTATTAAAGTTAATACATCTAAAAGTGAAGCCATTTGCATCAGGAATGCTTCAGGGAAATGTAAGTCGTTTGTAGTGCCTGAAAGCAAAACTTTACAATACGCTTTGAAAGGGTCTGAGATTCCTTTCAAGGATACCATTGGCATTAATTTTTACAGTCTTCTGAAATTTAACAAACATGCAAGAATTGTACTGAAAAAAGCCTACAGAATTTTGGGCACTTTTTCAGGTATTTTTTGGAACAGAAGTTTACCGAAGAAAACAAAACTTTTGTTGTATAAAACCTGTATTAGACCTGTTATCTTTTATGGCTTTCCCATTTGGTTTAACGTTTCTCCAACTGTCATTAGAGAATTGAAAATTTGGAACGCAAGGTCTTACGTCATTGTATTGGAAAGTATTTCCAATCGCCTACAAAGCGTTACTCGAATCGTTTCGTTTATTCGGAAGTTAAAGTATGTCCAATTGGCCTTTACGTGTCAGGCATTCTACATAGATTTGTCATTAGAATCTCTTGCCACGATAACGATTGCATTTTTGATATCTTCAACCAACAAAGAGTCTTGAGCTGGTCAAATTTAAGGTATTTATCACCTATTGGCTTTGTTAACGAAGCACCAGGGGCGTTTCAAGTGGCTTCCGAGCAGGGACCCAGCTAACAAGTAGCTACTTAACAACACAAGACGTGGAAGAAAACCTAAGACAATAAAAAAAAACTGTGCGTGAAAATTTATAACACAAAACCCAACACCTGTGGTAAACTAAGAGCATCATGGTCAAAAGATGGCTAGTCGCCCTTGAGCGTGAGGAACTTGTGAAGCTAATGACTGAGTTTGGCTAGATACCGAGGGCAACGTAGAAGACCTGAAAGGCATATTTTCGGCGTTTAGCACCAGCGAGGATCTCAAGCCGGAGCAAGTAGAGCGCTTGAAAGAATAAGAACGCCAATATGCCTTTAGCCCATCACCAGTCCCAGGTACAGCACCGCGGCCAAGCCACCCATCGATATAGATCAAACCTCCTACGCCCTTAAGGATCCCAACCGCACCTCAAGCAAACCCCGGTCTACAACAACCCAGTCAGCCAGAGCAGCTGCAAATAATCTATAGCAGCGTAATGAACCAAGTACGAAAGTGGACCATACGCTTCGATGACAGGATGGATCCACTTGTTGTATCTCTATTATAGGGTGGTCCTTGGGTATGGTTAGTTGTCCCTTGGCAACTAGTAAAACTCCTTGTTTTAGTGTTACTCTTTTATTATCTTTATTTATTGTTATTTTTATTAACCCTTTTAAAACTGCACTTGTTATTAATTACACTTACAGCCCGATTCTGGCGCACCGTCACAAAAAGTTGTGACGATAATAATTTGAGACGAAAATTATGATGGTTGGTATTCTGGCGCAAATGTCACAGGGGAAAAGCTCTTTTGTGATTTATGTCAAACCGAATTTCAGCAACAATTGCATGGTTGCATTATTGCTGTAGAATTTTAAACACAATTAATTTAATTTTAGTTAAGACTGTTTTTTTCTAAAAGTTTTCTATAACAAATGCCCCAAAATTATTATGATTGTTATAAGTAATAATATTTATGTAATCTTTTATTTGTTTGTTTGAAAAAATGTTGATTTGCATATTATAAATTCTATTGGGAAAGCAACCCTGCATATCGTTAAAATGAAAAAATATCGTTGAAAATATGAACAAGATGTAAGTACAAATTTTATATTTATAGTAATAAAACTATATTTTTAATTGATTTTGTATTTTGCACCTAAATACGAGCGAACGACGCAGGAGCAATTGGAGATATATGTGGAGTTCCTGTAGCCACCCTGAACTTCAAATTGGGAAGAATTCCCCATCGTGCCCAAAACGTATGAGCGAGCTGTGGAAGGAGCTGGCTGGAATGTTAAATTCGACAAGAGGACCCACTCGAACGCCGCAGAAGTGGAAAGAGGTAATTACTGCCACACTGTTGTCACTTTGTAAATAAAATCAATCAATGTATTCAAATATCTTCAATTAGTGTTTGGGACATTGGAGGTCCCAAGTCAAGAGTAGAGCTCGCAGGGTGGTGGCAGAACGGAAGAATACGGGAGGAGGGCCCCAAATCACCAGGGACATTGGAAGCTTCGAGGAGCTAGCGCTGAATACCTTTGGCATCGCCACTGTAACTGGTGCAAATAATGTCAGCGAATTGGGGTTCACGGTAAGGTTCAAAGTAAAAATTACTTAAATATTTTAATGTTTAACATAATGTTAATATGTTAATAATTTTAATGTTAAAATATTTAAATATTTAATGTTTAAAAATGTTCCTCGATTACAGGCCGTTTTTGCACTGCCGCAGAGCGCACCGCTGGATTCCGACCGTCCTCCGCTTCCATCGCCAAGTTTTGAAATTACACCATTGTCATCTCCCATCATTGCTCCTACTCCATTGTCATCTCCCATCATTGCTCCTACTCCATTGTCATCTCCCATCATTGCTCCTACTCAATTTTCATCTCCCATCATTGCTCCTACTCCATTGTCATCTCCCATCATTGCTCCTACTCCATTGTCATCTCCCATCATTGCTCCTACTCCATTTTCATCTCCCATCATTGCTCCTACTCCATTTTCATCTCCCATCATTGCTCCTACTCCATTTTCATCTCCACCTCATGATGAAGCTCTTCCACGTGCTCGTCGTCGCAGGAGGCGATCAGATGAAGATGGCCAGCTCATAGCGGCTTTGCTGCGCAGCTCTGAGCAGACGGCTCAAAGAGAAGAAGATTTTCACAGACAATATTTACAACAGATGGCCTTGTTTACCCAGGCGCTGAATTCATTCAGTGCCGAAATGCGTAATTTCGTATTACAACAAAAAAATAAACAGTAAAACATAAAAAATATTTTGTTTTGAATTTATTAGAAGTACGAGAAATTTAGATCAATCATAGGGTCAAAATGTACCGATTTCAAATCCGCTCTCCTTCCCTGGATGTGACTGATATATCATCTGATTGGCTTTCTTCTTCTGGATGTTCACTTATTTCGGAATTCACTCCATTCTTTATAAGGATATTATGGAGGATAGCGCAAGCATATATTATATTTGCGGCGCGCTCGTGGTTATAGTGCAGAACGCGGTGCTTGGAGAGGCATCGGAAGCGACTCTTGGCATTACGAGCCGTGGCATGGATTCTATTGAACTTTTGCTCCTGAAGCGTAATAGCTCCGGCCACAGGAGTCATCAACCATGGCTCAAGAGGATACCCCTGATCACCAACAAGCCACGAGTCGTAATACATTGAATGCGCCTGTGCCATAGCTGCTCGAACCGACGAAGTTGTCCATATCCCCGAATCATGGCATGATCCAGGTATGATTAATTGCGGTAAAAAGAAGGCGGTGGTCACATACAGCTTCCACATTAATGCTGTAGAACCCCTTTCTATTCATGTACATATTAAGGGGCGAGGCCGTTCAGGTCGGGGGTCAGTACTGCTTGGCGCAGCAATGGCAATATGAGTGCAATCAATAGCACCTACTGTCCCTTTAATGCTCCAGGATCCAAAAAACCTGTAAAATGTAAAGAATATTATATAAGACGCTTAATAAGAATTACCTTTTGCCACTCACCCTGTTTTTTTCGCCCTTCGTTCCATTTCCGTTGTGGGGAAATGAACTTCGTCGCCTTTTGCGTGCACTATTAACTGCGTCATATAGTGCAGCACTCGTGACACTGAGGATTGGCTCATACCTACGTAATGATTGCCTGCAACACATTTTTGATATGACCCGTGAGCGTCAAAATGCATTGCTGCCAGAAACCTCAGAGCGAAAGGAATAGAAGTCTTCATATTAACATGAGGCTCCAATTCCTCCAAAATCCGCCGACACAGATTTTTGGGGATTCTATAAAGTTTAATAAAAATGCTCTCTTGCATTTCGAATGGATTACTCGAATCTCTTATACACTTTAGTAATCGTCTTCTTTTTAGCTTTTCGTTTTTCTTTTTTCTAAGAGCTAAAATAATGCAAACAATTACTTCGTCCATTTTTTTAGCTTATTACATTGTTTCCTTTTCTATTTTGTCGTTGTGATGCTGTTGTGACCTGCTGTTGAGAACATCACAACTTTCGTCACAATTGAGACGAAAAGAGCTTATTTAACGTGCTCTGAATACCAAATCGTCTCAATTGAGACGACTGTCTCAATTGTGACTTATGACGATTTTGTGACGGTGTCAGAATCGGGCTGTTATATTGCGTATTATATTTCTAGGGACACTATGACGTCCTTTCACTACTTTAGATATAAAATAATTTTAAACTAACATAATTTCCTTAACCTTAATACTTTACTTAAAACTTGTTCTTATTATCTAACACGAGACTTTATACGCTATTATCAACGACTTCTTCGTTCGGATTTTACTACAAGACTGTCGATGGAATCTTTTCTAGTTTCCACGTTAGCTGGGTTGACACAGACGTCGACCGAACTGAAGTGGATCAGTATGTCGTGGTTCACAATTTCCATTATTTCACAATTTCAAATTTGTGAGATTCGCAAAATTCAATCGCGGAAGAATATCGTTCTCAATTTAATTCTTCCGCTTGTGGATTCTGATCGTTTGTTTTCAAGTCAAGCGATGTTATGGTTTGGAAGCTTGCTACAGAGCGCTAGCTTCCACACTTGGTTTCCACTATGGTTTTAATGTGTTGTATCTGGTTCCTCCAGTAGGACACCAGAACAAACTTAATGTGTAGATCCTTCCTTGAAAGGATCACTGACAGTGTTTCTAATAATAGGGGTTGTTGTCGTTGATCCTTCGATGCGAAGGACCACGGACAATTGTGCCACGGGCAAGGATTTGCCGTCTTAGTGGACTTACCGTTGGGATCCGGCAACCTGCCGTAGTGGATCCCTTCGCCTAATTACCACGGGCACCAGGGTGCCGCCTTTGTGGTCCTTTAACCTGTCGGGCAATACTGCCGTCTTTCGACAGGTGCTGAAATAAAGACTTGGATTATGGTTCTTACTTTTTTTTATCTCCAGTAATTATCCAGGTACACTCGATGTATTCTTCTGACTGCGATTCACGCTTGCTATACTTCAAAATGTTGTATCTACCACTTATGGCTACTATCTGATCTCAACTGCCTTCTTACAATTCGAAAGATGGGTTTATATCTCTTCTGAGATTCGTTGTTGGCCAGAATCATTTCCGCGTCGTTTTCGCAACTATCTCAAGAATTATTTTTAGCAATAATTCTTGACAGCAATGTGCGAATTTTGCTCTTCTGATTTGAGCGCGATGTTGTACTTATTCGCGCGCTGTTCCACTTATTGGAATGCGGTCACGTTCGTTCTTCTATCTGGGCCACAGTGGTGTGTGATTCACTTGTACTTTCGAGCTTCACAATTAAAGTGCAGCCTAGAAGTATGTGTTACCACAAGTTAAGCATTGTTAACTACTGGGCCGAAAGGTATGTGGTGATAACAACGTTAAGCGTTGTTATTACCAAAGCAATGATTCTGACCTACAACATCCCTCCACCCTCGGGGAAGAAAAATTTAGTATCGCAAAACGATATTAAATTTTTCTTGTACATTTATATGGGTGGCGTATGCTTATTATGGCTTTACATAGTGTATACTTATGTATGTTTGTGGTTTTGTGAATATCTTATGTGACATATTAATAATGATTAATTATTAGTAATAATTACAATAATTATAATACAACTACTTATAACAATAATTACAATAAAAACAATTACAATAATAACATAATAATACAACTGGTAGCTGCACTTCTTCGGCGTCGTCTGTGTGTAGGCTGATGATGATTTGATGTTGGTGTTGATCTTGGAGTTGGTATAGCTGTTGATGTAACTGTTGATGTTACTGTTGATTTTACTGTTGATGTTACTGTTGATTTTACTGTTGATGTTGTTGTTGATGTGAAGTTGTTGCTTATTGAAACGCTATTCTGATTTTCTTTTTATTTCTTTGTTGAATTTTTCATTATGAAATTTGATGCATTTCATTCGTTATTCAAACGTAAGACGTTAAATTTAACGTCTTTAAAATTTTAAATTCATACTAATAAACTTAAAAATTTTAATTTCCTACTATCCTATAATATATGCTATCAACCCTATTCTATATTAATTTATTATATCCTAATCCTAATAAGGTGACTATTCTGATTAACTTAATGTTCTCCTAACCCTATTTCCTTAGTTAAGTGATTCTGACGGATTCCTATGTAATTGTCTAGTTAATCCTATTTTCCTGTTAATTGCTATTATATAACTTGAGTAAGTTACTGTGGAATGGCTTTTCCCTTCCCTTAATATTTAAAACTGTAGAATTGGACTTTTAATTCCTACTACTTTATATGGCCCTATCCATATGGGAGAAAACTTATTTTTCCTACTTTGATTCTTAATTAATACATTATCTCCTACCTTAAATTCTACTAAATTTAATTTATTATCGTATTGCCTTTTCGCTATCGCTTTTGCTAAATCCTGATTCTTTCTCACGATTTCGTGAGCCCTTTGTATTTGGAATTTAATTTTTTAATACCTAACAATTTACAAGTATCCGAGAACAGTTTCGAAATGAAATTAGTTCCGTTATCTGTAATTAGAATTCTAGGAATTCCGTAACGCGTAATAATTTCGTCGTAGAAAGCCCTGGCAACCGTACTTGCTTCCGCGTCTGGGATAGCTGTACATGCCATAAGCTTTGAAAAATCGTCTTGGAACGGTAAAATATATTTGTTTCCGGACACAGTTTCTGGTAGAATACCTACTATGTCCATGTAAACTTTGTCGAATGGCCGCATTGGTGTATCCGTTAACACCATGGGCATTTTTGTCAATTTTGAGCTTTTGTTAGTTTGGCATTTAGGACAGGTTTTTACATAATCCTTGATTTGTTTTTGCATTCCTGGCCATCTATATTGTTGCCTAATTCTTAAATAAGTTTTCACTGCTCCCTGGTGACCTCCTAATGGTGTGTTGTGAAAGTCCTTTATAACTGTCTCTATTTGTTTTGGGTCTTCTAATGGAATTCTGTTTTCATTTTGTGTTATGCCCGGAGTGTCAGGTTCTACAGGCGTCTGGCTTGTGCTTCTTTTATCACTACTCCCTTGGGTCTTCCTTTCTTTTGTTTTAGAGCGGGTCTGGACCGCTGTTACTGTATTCTGATTTTGAGGAATTCTACTCAATGCGTCTGCGTTTAAATTTTTCTTGCCTGGCTTATATATGATTTCGAAATCGTATTCTGATAATTTATGCCTAAATCTCGCCAGTCTTGAAGTTTGATCTTTTAAGTTTGCTATTCCCTTTAATGGCTGATGGTCAGTAAAAATTTTAAAATGTCTGCCCAAGAGATATGCTCTGAAGTTTTTTGTTGCCCACACAATGGCTAAGAACTCTTTTTCTATAGTTGAGTAACGCTTTTCTGCGTCGTTCAAGGCTCTGCTCGCAAAGGCTATCGGCCTATCTTCGCCTATTTTACCCTGAGAAAGTATCGCGCCTAACGCTTCGTTACTGGCATCAGTAGTTAGTATGAATTCTTTTTCGAAATCCGGATATGCCAAAACCGGTGGTGTTATTATTGCCTTCTTCAATGCTTCGAACGCTGTCTGGCATTCTTGCGTCCAATTGAACTTAGCGTCTTTCCTTAGTAGTTTATTAATAGGAAGAGCTATCTTTGCTGTACTCGGAATGAATTTTCTATAATAGTTTACTAGTCCTAAATATGCCTGCACCTCCTTTCTATTTTTAGGCGGCGGAATGCTCTTAACGCATTCCACTTTGCTGGGGTCAGGGAGTGCGCTCTGATCTGTGCATTTATGTCCTAAATAAACAATTTCTCTTCTTAGAAATCTGCATTTTCCTGTATTAAGTTTCAGATTATGTTCACGTAATTTCTGTAATACTGAACATAACCTTTGTTCATGTTGTTTTAAATTCCTACCGTAGATAACTATGTCATCTAAATAAACAAAACAGTCTATTCCCTGTAGACCTGTTAGGATATGATTCATTATCCTCTGAAATGTTGCTGGGGCACCTGTTAACCCAAATGGCATTCGATTGAATTCGAAATGTCCTAGTCCTGTACTAAATGCTGTTTTTTCCTTGTCCTTTTCATCAACTAAAACTTGGTGATATCCACTTGCCAAATCTAGCGTTGTAAAATATCTGCTATGGCCTAATTGCTCTAAAATTTCGTCAATACGCGGAATTGGAAAAACTTGTTTAATCGTAGCTTCGTTTAATTTTCTGTAATCTATCACCAGTCTCCATTTTTTCTCCCCGTCCTTGCCACTCTTCTTGGGCACTAGAAGTAACGGTGAGTTCCACGGTGATGTGCTATGTTCGATTATGCCATCATCTAAAAGTTTGTTTATTTGTTTGTTTATTTCTTCCCTATGTATCTGTGGTAACCTATACTGTTTTCTATTTATTGGCGGCTGATCTGCGCCTGTTGGAATTTCGTGTTTTAATACGCTTGTAAACGAAAGTTCGTCTCCTTCTAACAGGAAGACGTCATGAAAAGATTTTACTATTTCTTCTATTGAATTCTTTTCTTCTATATTTAAATTTTTATCTAACTCAATTTCATTGAGCAATTCATTTATTCTCGTTTTGGCATCTATTCTGCCTATACTATTAATTGACTTAGTACTTTGTATTGTGTACTCGTCTAGATTTGTGAATTTTGGTTTAAATTCGCTATTTATTTCGTAATCATATTCTGTCGTATTTAATATGGGAGCATAAACTGTGTTATCTTTTACATTTACTAGTGTGTCTCCTATGTAGATTCCTGGATCTATTTCTTCCTTATGAATTACAACATTCTTAAATTTTGTGCGAAGGTTCAATGGTACTATCGTAATCGTTCTTGCATCAACTGGTATGTAATGTTGCTCGCTTTCCTCTTCCTAAAATAACCTCTTTTCTTTCATTGAAGAGTGTTAAAATCTTTTCTATTGTATTTATAATGGAGTTGTTCCACAAATTATCTCTTCCTAATATGCCGTCTGCTGGTACTCCTTGCTTAAGTGACACAACGCGTAGCGTTAAACGTAAGGACTGTACCTCATTATGACATATAGTAGTTGATCCATCTGTAGTCACACAACCTCCAAATGCTCCGCTTAAGTCTTTCCTATTCGACTTATCTATTATCGTGCTATCTTTTATTGCACATTCCTTTATCAGGCTTGTATCTGCTCCTGTATCTACCAGTAAAATGAGTTTTCCATTTATAGCCTCTTCGCAAGGTAACTCGATGAACACGTCATTTAGCTGGGTTTGAGTGCAGTTAGATACTCCTGTTTCTACATTTATATTTTTATTTGCTAACTTCTTCATTGAGCACGGTATCTTCTGATTTAAATCCTGGGTTTTCACTTTCAACATAAATGGCATCTCTAAATCAACAGTTTCTCCAAACGTATGATTCCTCTCTGTTACGTTGTTTTTCTTATTCTTATCAGTCCCTTTCAACTTGATATTAATGTTTAAGTCGCTTGAAGTTGGTAACGTTTCAACAATCGCTTCCGATGTCGGACTTACGGTTACCACTTTATTTGTTAAAGTTGGTAACGTATCCACAATCGGTTCGGATGTATGAATTACTGTTACTCCTTCGTTTGGCCTTAAGTTCCTAATATTTTTGGGTTCCCAGATTATTGGCCTGTTCTGGGCCCTTGGTAGTTTCCCGGACTATTATTTTGCAATGATTCCCAATTCCTTTTTGCCTCGCAATTCTTTATCATATGCCCTGGTCTATTACACCAATGACATAACTTTTGGTTTGCCCTGTTTGTCGGATTCCTCTGTAACCCGTTAAGTGTATTTGGGTTGGGGTTTATTGACCCTTTCTGATTCCCGGTCTGCTGGAATTGGTTCTGAGGCCAATTCTGCTGTGGTTGGTTTGGCTGCCAGTTTCGTTGGACTTGGTTTGACTGCCACTTTTGCTGGGGTGGATTCAATTGCTGAACTCCTTGAGTTTGATAATTGGCCCTTGATATGTGTTTCTTGCCACATTTTTCTGGCCTCCCTTTTGGTCACACCTCCAGTTTGCCTCGTGTCCGTATTTTAAACACTTTTGACAATACGGCGAGTTCTTGCGAGTTAAACAATCATCCCTGGTATGACCTCGCTTGTTACAAAATGAGCATATTATTCTATCTGCCGCTCCTTGTGGAGTATTTTGTTTCCTATTTGGTTGCCTGACTTCCGTGTTGAATTTGTTCTTGTTGCGTAATCGGCATGGTGGCAAGAAGTGATGAATTCATGTTTATGTTTAAGGGGTCTGAGTGGAGGAGGCTACTGTTTTGTATGCTTTCTAGTGCATCGATTGCTAGTTCCACCATTTGTTCCATGCTTTTCTTCGTAACATTGAGCATATAAATTCTCAATGCGGCGTTCTTTAACCCTGTTTTAAATGATTTCTCTACTGCTCCTTCTACCATACTCAAAAGTGCCATATCTCCGTTTCCATTATATTGTGTTCGAACTATCTCTTGTGCCTGTGTTCATAGAGTGGTTAGGCGTCTTGCAAACTGTCGTATATCCTCGTTGAGTAGCTGGCTACAGCTTTGTATACCTATTATCACTGAGTCTAAGGATACCGTTGGTAAATATGCTCTTTTTATCGTGAGGTAGAATTCCTCGAGGCTATTGAAGCGTTGTGACCTCACTAAATCATAGGCATCCCCATGTAATCTCTGCTTAATGCAGTCTATGTAGTTCTGAATGCTGTCTGTACCCACATCTCTTGCGGCTAATTCGCACCCGTGTATGAATTTATAAACTTCGCCGCGTAAGTCTGGCGAATGTGTTCCAGAAAATAGAGGTACCAGCCTATTTGTAATTTTTGCTATCTCTCCTATCCCCATTTTGGTTTGTTCTTTTGTTGTTTTAATTTGTTGTAATGACCTTGCGTTGCCGTCCCTCGGACTAACTGCGGACTGAGCTGGTTCCTTATGAAAAAGTGTCTGATTGTGATCTAGCGACATTTCCTGACTTAGAAGTCTATTCTGCTCCTTTAGCTCTTGTATTCGTTTATTTGCCTCTTCTAAAGAACTACAGTCTTCTCTTGATTTCTGTGCAAATCCCTTTTCTAATGTTCTGTTTAACGTTTCTTCGGTTAGTCCCTTGTTGTTCAGTAATTTTCTTAGTTTTTCTCTCGCTCTATGTTGGTAAGTAAATCTTCCTGAAACTCTTTATCTAGTAAGCATTGATCGTACTTATTCTTCAATGCGTTAAATTCTGATTCCCATTTATTCACGTCTTCCGTCTTATTGTCTATTCTCGGTTTTAGGAATTTAAGCAATTCCTCTACTATCGCGTCTGCTGTTTCTACACTTGACAATTTTCTTAGGTCCCCTACTCTAGATTTTATCAATTCTAAGTTTTCCTTGTTGCCTACTGTCTCTTTCAAAGTTGCCCAAGTCCTAGATATAAATTCCCCCAACTGGCGTTCCAGTTCTTTATGTGCTCTATCTAATTCTATGTAAGCTTGTTCCTGCAGCGATTCGGCCATTAATTATCTTATACTCATCGTTCTAAGTATTTATTTAGTATATTTTATAATCAATTAAGATCTTAATTGCTTTTCTTCAAGCAATTAACTTTTGCTTATTCAGCTTTAGTACGACTCATTGACACCCTTTTGGCTGAACAAGTTGTAAACATTCGTACGCTTATACTCGTACATATATTATTATTATATATATTTTTTTTTTTGTAATTCGAGCTTGTGGCTCAATTGTGCTCGCCTGGTGCCTGACGTACTTTTTGTTTTTATTGCTTGTATTTGCGTTTCTGCTCTGTTAGCGCTTTTGCTACCAGCTGCCGCTCGCTAGTAATTTTGTCGCTTCTGGCCTTGCTTGAAGTTCAAGCTCAAGTTCGTGACCTACTTATTGCTGCAATAAATTTCTTGCAATTATGCAGAATCTATTTTATTTATTGGGTTGCAGCTATCGCTGTTAGCCTGGTTGCTATTAATTACTGTGTTATTAAAAATTACTAAGGGATTTGTGTGTTGTATTCATTTATTTGTTCTTTTACAATCCTTATGTATAAACATAATTTCAAATTTGCCTCGTAACTGTGGTCGTATCTAACTATCTCAAATTTATTCTTGACTTGCCCGAAAATTTTATTAAATTTTTCTATTTAACAAAAATTACCTTATTTATACATGAATTGTCAATGAATTTCTAAATTCTTCAATTTAAAGTCCGATTATAATGAATTAAACAAAAGTTTTATTTAGACAAGTTCCAACATTTAAAGTACTACTACTACATTTACCTTTAATAATTTTATAATATTTTAAAATATGTTTATTATTTCACAACCATTCCAGTTAGTGTGTGTTGTTGTTTTTCCTACGTTGTTTCTTGTCGTTGGTTTTGTAAATTTGGCGGATCTGCCTCAGGAATTCATTCTTTTCCTCTTTGGTTGTGGCTATCGTTGCTAGCCGGTGCAGGTTGGCGACTTCCCTCCGTTGCTTTACTTTTCTTCCACCGCGACTCTTTGTTGGGTGTGGGTTAACCTTTATTTCCTTCTTTGGCTCCTCACGTGTCGACTTCTGCCTCTTCCAATACTCTTCAATTGTTATCGGTCTAGGTCCCGCTTGCTTATCCTTAAGGGCTTCTTCGAGGGGTAATACTGATTTCGATGACATCTATATTGGTTGGTGATTTTTTTGTGTTTATGCTATTTTAAAAAACATTGTTATTTATTTTTAATTTATTTTAAACTTCACTTTAACAATAAAGGAACGATCTTTGGATCGTGAAACCGGCTGCGCCAAAATGTTGTATCTGGTTCCTACAGTAGGACACCAGAACAAACTTAATGTGTAGATCCTTCCTTGAAAGGATCACTGACAGTGTTTCTAATAATAGGGGTTGTTGTCGTTGATCCTTCGACGCGAAGGACCACGGACAATTGTGCCACGGGCAAGGATTTGCCGTCTTAGTGGACTTACCGTTGGGATCCGGCAACCTGCCGTAGTGGATCCCTTCGCCTAATTACCACGGGCACCAGGGTGCCGCCTTTGTGGTCCTTTAACCTGTCGGGCAATACTGCCGTCTTTCGACAGGTGCTGAAATAAAGACTTGCATTATGGTTCTTACTTTTATTTATCTCCAGTAATTATCCAGGTACACTCGATGTATTCTTCTGACTGCGATTCATGCTTGCTATACTTCAAAATGTTGTATCTACCACTTATGGCTACTATCTGATCTCAACTGCCTTCTTACAATTCGAAAGATGGGTTTATATCTCTTCTGAGATTCGTTGTTGGCCAGAATCATTTCCGCGTCGTTTTCGCAACTATCTCAAGAATTATTTTTAGCAATAATTCTTGACAGCAATGTGCGAATTTTGCTCTTCTGATTTGAGCGCGATGTTGTACTTATTCGCGCGCTGTTCCACTTATTGGAATGCGGTCACGTTCGTTCTTCTATCTGGGCCACAGTGGTGTGTGATTCACTTGTACTTTCGAGCTTCACAATTAAAGTGCAGCCTAGAAGTATGTGTTACCACAAGTTAAGCATTGTTAACTACTGGGCCGAAAGGTATGTGGTGGCGCTTACGCTTAACGCTTAACGTTGTTATTACCAAAGCAATGATTCTGACCTACAACAAATGGTTTGAAAGCTCGCTATTGAACGATATCTTCCACAATCCATTCCATGTGAAGTGTTCTGGTTGTTGACAAGCAAAGTGCTGTGGTTGCATTAATGTGAACTTGGCCTTGACTCACTCGCGGAGTAGTATTATAAAAACAATAATACTGGCCTTGAAATTTCTTATCTCCCGGAACGGGAAATTGCGATCCCAACATACAACACACGTGGAGTTTGTCGAGGGACTAGAAGAACTTGTAGACGCTTACGGAATATCTCGAGACCTGTTGCTTAAAGCCATGCCAGAGATTATGCACGGAAAAGGTCTCCACTGGCTCCGCAACAACAGGAAACCTTGGCTGCGGTGGTACGAATTCAAAAACGATTTCCTAAAGTTTTTCCTGTCCTCGCTATACCAAGAACGCTTTGACGACAACGTGCGACAGAGATTCTAGGAGTCAACCGAGCTCTTCAAGGACTATGTTATAGCAATGCAGACACTCATGCGACACACCGATTACTCCAAGAAGAGGAAGATCGAGCGCATCTACAGGAATAGTCGGCAGGAATATCAAATCTTCGCGAAACGCCAAGACTTTAGAACCTTAGAAGAAGTTGGTCGAGCTGTGTGACCAATTAGAGAGCATCCTAAGTCACCGCAAGACAACACCGACGCAGAATGTTCGAGAAGCCAAGTATCGCAGAGTAGAATCGAGTAGGGAAATAGAACAGGACCCGCCTAAATACCAAGAGAATCTCAATATCAACACTGCATGTCGTCGCTGTGGCTTAGATGGACATTTCGCAAGGGGTTGTAGAAATCCAGTGAGACTATTTTGCTGGAAGTGCGGTAAACCAGGATTGAGGACCATTGAGTAAAGTAGGTTAAGGTAATTGTTTTAGTTAAAAATTGTTTTATCTCTAAAGTAGTGAAAGGACGTCATAGTGTCCCTAGAAATATAATACGCAATATAAGTGTAATTAATAACAAGTGCAGTCTTAAAAGGGTTATTAAAAATAACAATAAATAAATATAATAAAAGAGTAACACTAAAACAAGGAGTTTTACTAGTTGCCAAGGAACAACTAACCATACCCAAGGACCACCCTATAATAGAGATACAACAAGTGGATCCATCCTGTCATCGAAGCGTATGGTCCACTTTCGTACTTGGTTCATTACGTTGCTATAAATTATAGCGGTTGGGATCCTTAAGGGCGTAGGGGGTTTGATCTGTATCGATGGGTGGCTTGGCCACCTTGCTGTACCTGGGACTGGTGATGGGCTACGGGCATATTGGCGTTCTAATTCTTTCAAGCGCTCTACTTGTTCCGGCTTGAGATCCTCGCTGGTGCTAAACGCCGAAAATATGCCTTTCAGGTCGCCACTTGAAACGTCCTTTTCTGCCTCGGTCTTCTAAAAGCGGTTTCTTTATGAGGTCCGGGGACCTTGAGCGAACTTAATGCTCTAAGTAAAGAAAAATAAAGAAAACAATAATAAAAAATTAATACAAAAAACAAAAAAGAGAAAACAAACGTTTTAGACACATTTGAGTGCTAACGTCTATTAAAATGAGGAGCTGTATTTTTATAAAAATTGTGACAAAGTGATACATTTAAATCAAAATTAGCGGGAGCTTCGTTAACAAAGCCAATAGGTGATAAATACCTTAAATTTGACCAGCTTAAGACTCTTTGTTGGTTGAAGATATCAAGAATCCAATCGTTATCGTGGCAAGAGATTCTAATGACAAATCTATGTAGAATGCCTGACACGTAAAGGCCAATTGGACATACTTTAACTTCCGAATAAACGAAACGATTCGAGTAACGCTTTGTAGGCGATTGGAAATACTTTCCAATACAATGACGTAAGACCTTGGGTTCCAAAATTTCAAATTCTCTAATGACAGTTGGAGAAACGTTAAACCAAATGGGAAAGCCATACAAGATAACAGGTCTAATACAGGTTTTGTTTTCTTCGGTAAACTTCTGTTCCAAAAAATACCTGAAAAAGTGCCCAAAATTCTGTAGGCTTTTTTCAGTACAATTCTTGCATGTTTGTTAAATTTCAGAAGACTGTAAAAATTAATGCCAATGGTATCCTTGAAAGGAATCTCAGACCCATTCAAAGCGTATTGTAAAGTTTTGCTTTCAGGCACTACAAACGACTTACATTTCCTTGAAGCATTCCTGATGCAAATGGCTTCACTTTTAGATGTATTAACTTTAATACCCCAGTCTTCGTAAAAACGTCGAACAATTTGCAAACTATACGCACCACACGGCAGCGCAGTCTCTACGTTGTCCCAGAACCTCACGGGCAGAGAACCTCACGCAGGCAACCACATGAACCACACGCTCCGCCATGTATTTCATATAGAGCCTCACACAATCCACACTTCGGCAGGCAGAGCACCTGACGCTCCAGGCAGAGAACCACACGCTCCGTTGCGCCAGAACCGGCTTATACACACTACTTAGGAGATTCAGGGTACCAATTGCTTCCATACTTGATGACGCCGTACCGAATGCCTCAGCGCCGCGAAACTGAGAACTTCAATAAAAAACTATGCAGAGCACGCAACATCGCAGAGCGCTGTTTTAGTTCGTGCGCTCCGCTTCTGAACAACTCAATTCCAAATTAGCGGATATGCTGAACGATCGGAATTGAAGCACTTTAAGTAAGTGCATATTAAGCTAATTGTATTGAGTGAGAATACGCTAGAATTGAGTGGATATGGAATAAGTATGAGAATAATACTATTGAAACGACTTTTTCTGCCTCGGTCTTCTAAAGGCGGTTTCTTTATGAGGTCCGGGGACCTTGTCTATAGCCAGGGTAGGCTTACGGCTGTCCAGGGTCGAATATTCAAGAAATTTATTTAATAGACGGGACCTGTGTTTGTTGTTGTTTAACACATTTATTTACTAAATCCACATCTTTTCCGCTACTTAGATCTAGGGCTAACAAGTGTTCTTAAGTGTATCAAGAAAACTGGGGTGTACAAAAAAAATGGCGTTGTTGTGGCGATGAAAACGGAGGTGTAAAAAGACGACTATCCTGGCGAGAGGATAGAGAGGGAGGAAGAGGAGAGAGAATCTTCTCCCAACCACGGCAGAGGCGAGCCGAGGTACCACCACTTACCGCCGCTAGAGACAAGAGAGCCACCTTATCTCACCAGGTCTTATCCGGGTCACTGCCAACGAACGACTGATGACTAGTGGGTTGTATCGTTTTTTTATGCCTGCTGAAGCTTCTGCTGTTTCGGGCGTTCGCGCGTTTTCGTCACCACAACGCGCCTAGCTCCGTCTTCCTCTAACTCATCGGCTCTTAGTGAGCTCTATACTTAATCCTATACTTACAGAAATCTGACCGTCTAATAACGGTAGTTATGTATAAGTGTACACGTTTTATCTTATTGCTATTTCTCTCAACGAGTATAAATAGGTAAAGAGATTGCATGAAACATTTGTTGCCGGCAACATTTGTGATTTCATGTGTTAAGATTAGAGCCGCTGTTAATTAGCAGGACATAGCTCTGTAATCAAAAACCAGCTCTGTAAAGCAGGAAACCGAAGATGAAAACGAACTTCGTTACAGAGTACAAAACTTCGATTGTATTCTGTGCTGGTAGAAAAGCAAAATTGAATGCTCTACTAATGAGTGAGTGGTTAGGAAGATCTTTTTAATGAGTATGCAGGGATCGCAAGATTGACTTCGCTTCTGTTATTTTGCACTAACAATGCAAACGAATATGCGTAAGAAGAGATCGATCCAGCACTCGGAAGCCAAGTAAAGCGTGAAAGAAAGAACCGATCAATTTGTGGAGTACAGCGGGCGATGAGAAGAACGGTGCGATTCGTCTTCTTTCACTTCTCTTACAATAACAAATCATGTGCCGCCGTCCGTCCGTCTGGGCTTGCTTTAAATTTTGCATTTTATGATTTTTGAAAGAAATTTTGCTTTTCTTAGCTTTGTTCTGCTTCTTTTTGATGCCCAAGCTTTGTAAAGCGCAGGCACGATCTACGTTGCGAGCATAGCGTGCTGTTTAAGAATTTGTATGGGCATGTAGTCGGCATATCAATTCACTATACACGTTATACGAGTAAGACTGAAAAGTTAATAGAAGACAAATTATGGAAATATTTATATTATATGTCTGTGGTAATACAACTTATGATTTTACAGAAATCTGCTTTAGCCCATTATCACCGATTTCATTAGTAACACTTATTAAACAACATTATTTTACAATACTTATTAAGTAATATTATATAAACTACATATATATGAAGCTATAAAAATAAAATATTTATTAAAGTTTAAATTGTGTTTTATTTTCGTATTTTAATGTCAATTCTATAATACAACATATACAGTACATAATATTTAATTTACATGTTACCTAATAATAACTAATAATTAAAAATAAATTATATTTACATTTTATTTCAATTTAATTTTAGTTTCACTTAAATTTATAATTTTGTTTTTTAAAATTTTTTGCGCATTCGCACAAATTTCATGAGTTCAGTAAGACGACGAGCTGAAATCCACAAGGAGACTTTCGGAAAATACTTAGCTTCATATAAATGTAGTTTATATAATAATACTTAATAAGTATTATAAAATAATGTTGTTTAATAAGTGTTACTAATGAAATCGGTGATAATGGGCTAAAGTAGATTTCTTTAAAATCATAATTTGTATTACCACAGACATATAATATAAATATTTCCATAATTTGTGTTCTATTAAGCTTTTAGTCTTAGTCGTATAACGTGTATAGTGAATTGATATGCCGACTTAGTAGATTTTCTGCCCATACAAATTCTTAAACAGCACGCTATGATATAGATGGTAGATCGTGCCAGCACTTCACAAAGCTTGGGCATCGAAAAAGAAGCAGAACAAAGTTACGAAATGCAAAAATTCTTTCAAAAACCATAAAATGCAAAATTTAAAGCAAACCCAGACGGACGGACGGCGGCACATGGTTTGTTATTGTAAGAGACGCAAAAGAAGATGTATCGCACCGCTGTATCTTCTCATCGCCCGCTGTACTAAACGAGTTGATCGATTCTTTCTTTCACACTTTATCTGGTATACGAGTGTTGGATCGATTTCTTCTTACGGATGTTCGCTTGCATTGTTAGTCCAAAATAACAGAAGCAAAATCGATCTTCCGATCCCTTCACACTCATTAAAAAGATCTTCCGAACCCCTCACACATTAGTAGAGCATTCAATTTTGCTTTGCTACCAGCGCAGAATACAAAAGAAGTTTTGTACTCTGTAAAGAAGTTCGTTTCTATCTTCGGTTTTCTGCTTTACAGATATGTTTTGTTCTTTACAGTGCTAAGTCCTGCTAATTAACAGCGGCTCTAATCTTCACACATGAAATCACGATGTTGCCGGCAACAAATGTTTCATGCAATCTCTTTACGAATATATGCTCGTTGTTTCTCTTACTCCTACCAACACCAGTTAAATAAATACGCTATGTATAGTTGGGTAATATAGGTTACTTTAATTGAAGTAAATATTTGTCCCTTTTTACATTTGAGACAAAAAAAACAAAATATAACAAAATTAAGTGTAATTCACTTTAATATTCACTTAAAATTCATACTTTAAAATGCGTCCTTACGCTATGGAAGAGTAGAATAAGCGTATATGCAATATTATTGTTTTATTTACACTAAGGAAAATAGTGGGATCGCTTTGGGTGTAAAAACCTTATATGCTGTATCCATAAAATGGTTGTTCCAGGTTTTTGGAATAAAATGTTTTAAGCCCCATCCATGCTAGATATGTACAACGCATGCTTAGTGGCAGAATTCAGCGCCCTGTGGAAGAAGTCCCGCCTGGCCTTCATAAGTAAGGGAAAAACAAGAGGAATCCTGGTGTCCTCATATAGACCTCTATGCATGTTAGACACTGTGAGGAAAGTAATAGGGAAGCTACTGCAACCGCGCATCCTCTCCTCAGTAAACCAGGCAGGAGGCCTATCCGAGAACCACACGCATTTAGGAAAGGGCACTCCACATTAAACGCTATAGTGCGGATAACTAAATTTGCAATAAAGGCGCAGGAGGGAAACCACATCTCCAGGAAAATTACTCTGACATTAGACGTCAAAAGCACATTTAACTCTGCCAGATGGAGCGACATTATGAAAGCGCTCAGGGTTTCCGACTGCCACCATATCTCATACGCATGATTGGGAGCTATCTAAGAGAGCGAACTCTGCTATATGATACAGATGAGGGGACAAAGAAGAGGAAAGTGACAGTTGGAGCCGCGCAAGAGTCAATACTCGGACCAGATCTCTTGAAAATCCAGTACGACAGCATGTTGCGGATGGAAATGCCGGAAGACATCAACTTGATCTGCTACGCTGACGACGCCGCAGTTGTGATAACAGCTCGGGGGGCCAGAAAAGCCCAAAGCAAACCTAACACAGTTCCTAAGCGAGCACGGGTAGTTTCGCAAGTATCTATATACTATGGGCAAATCGACTACCCCGACGTGTCTGTATTGCAAGGAGATTGACGACGCGAAACACACCTTCTATTCCTGTGAACGCTGGGACTCAAGTTGTCGAACACTAGAAAAAATAATGGGCCCAATCGAACCGGACAGCATAGGCAGGTGCTAAAAGACGACTCGCTCGCATTCTATGTCGAAAGCACACTCCGACAAAAGAAATCCGACATGGATGAGCAACGGCAAGAATAGCCGACAGAGATATGACGGACCTGGACGCAGGAGAGTAGAGTAGTCCTGTATAGGACCTCTTGGGTCTCTACCTTGAAGTAATGCGAGAGCGGTCCCAGAGTAGAGAGAGATCCCAAGTGAAGAGGTGGTTTTTTAGTGGAAACACCACATACGTAACGACGACGGTCGTTATATGATACGAAGGTATTTTTTCCCCACCTCACCCGTCAAAAAAAAAAAATTATTATTATTATTATTGTTTAAACAACAGCGCTCATTTAGAAACCTTATGCAAGCCATACACGTTACAACCGTTGGTACAACATGGTTAGCAATCAAGTTGTGTGTTTTGCCCACAAACGATACAACCTCTTTGTACAACTTCATTTTGCAAACAATTCATTTTGAGTAAAGATGACGTCTGATGTTATTGTGTGCGCAATAATCGACGAAGTGTTGGAGCAAGAAGAAGAAGAACGTGAAAAACTTTTATAAATTTCAATAAAATCACGCATTTCAGCTGAGTCTTCCATTTTTGTGTTGTTTACTCGGCAATTAAACTCCCGAATCTTGCCCACACACGTGCTTCTCCCGCAAAGTTAAAATGAGAATGAAGTCCCAAATCGCATGGTCAGCCCACAAACGTTACAACCGACTTGTACAACTTGCCAAAAAATCAGAAAATTTTGATTTTTCATACAACCGAAACACAACTTCATACAACAAGTCCACAAACATTACAATCTTGTATACAACCTGCTCAAGTTGTACCAACGGTTGTAACGTGTATGGCCTGCTTTATGCTGACGACGCAACGTCGGTCAACGACCAACGCCATTGACCGCCCTTGTAAAGACAGCTCAGGTTCACCATGCTGCTGAATTGCTGATAACGGACGACACTGACCGTCGCTGCCATATATGCATACGCTGCACTATTTTCAAAAAAACATACTTGTGCAGTGCCAATGTCGATGACCGACTTTTCTGCTCATGCAGACGCAGCAACTAATTTTAAGTTAATTTCTTTTTGTTAATAAAAGTTTGTTGCTTAATTTGTATATTGAATAAGTTACTATATAAGCATGAAATTTATTAATAAAAATCGGCAATCCTTCCACAAACCTCATCAAGTAAAATTTTGTCAATTCGATACAGGGTTGGTTCAAGTACCAAACCTGTCAACACTATACAAAACTGATACAAAAATCAACAAACTAATAGAGTCGGTCCGAAGTACCGAATCTATAGACAAACACTCAATCAAAACACAAGCTAGTTATTGCCACTTAGCCGCAGAGTTGGTTAAAGTACCAAATCTGTGCGCAAACAATAACTACAGGACAAATCAGTTCTGGACAATTATTATTATTATTATTATTAATAATAAAATAAAAATTATTACAAATTTATTATTAGAAATTAAATAAATTTATTAGAGAAATTATTATTTTATTGGCTAGAGAGCCAATAAAAGCCCTAAGTTTTCTCATAGGGACACAAAAATTTATACATTTTAATAGCTCTGGAGCATCAATTTTGCTATCAATAATGTCTTTTATAAAGAGTACCTCCAAGGTCTTTCTTCTTTGAGCTAAGCTATGTAGCCCTAAAAAGCGACAACGCTCAACATAAGCTGGCATGATTTCAGGACCGTAAAATCTGTGCCAATCTGTTGAAACGCTTCTGTATTTTTTCCAATCTAATTCCAAGCAGTATGACAATCATAGCAGGGATTCCAAATAATACAACCCAATTCAAGGATAGATCTAACCATGTTCACAAAAAAGGTTTTAGTCATACCGAATTGCAAATTGCTTACGAGTATAAGTTAGCGTATTGCATTTTGAAATATTCAAAAACAATTTGTTTATGCTGCTCCAAGCAATTAGTGAGAGTATGTTATCCTGAAACAATGTACAACTACAAAGGTATTTAAAGGTCATGAATAATTTTACGTCATCCGCGTACATCAGGCAATTACAGGTTTTGAAAATCCCAGGCAGGTCATTACTGAATAGTGTGAGCATAATAAGTCCTAAATGACTACCTTGAGGGACACCAGATTTTACCTCAATAGGGGCAGAAAAATTCCCATCGGTTCATACAATTGGTAGATAATAGATTATCTTAATAGCTAAGACTCTATCCATTTATAAGACTAAACCCAATTTCATTTAATTTATGCAATAAAATGGAGTGACTAACCTTGTCGAAGGTTTTGGCAAAATCAGTATACAGTACGTCAACTTGCACGTCATCATCTATTGCATTTATAAAAAATTGCTAAAAATTGCCAAGTTTGAACAAATGGATCTTCCTGCGGAAGAACCATGCTGTTGTTCAGATATATACAGCATTATTTATAAACGTATTTTAAAGGTTGCGTAACCTTAAACACCTCTTAAACAAGAAAACGTTATTTATAAACAAATTTTTATTTTACGCAAAGGTGTTTAAAGGCTGTGTAATTTAAACACAAAAATTTGCGTTTAAAGCCTGCGTAAAGTGGCATATCAAAATTCAAATAATTTTTGTTTCAAATAAAAATTTTCAAAAAAAAAACTTCAAATCGCGTTACATCTTTTCAAATGAAATTCAAAAACGTCAAATTTTTTATTTACATATCAAAAAAGTACTAGAGAACGTCTTTTTGTAATAAAATAAAAATTATTACAAATTTATTATTAGAAATTAAATAAATTTATTAGAGAAATTATTATTTTATTGACTAGAGAGCCAATAAAAGCCCTAAGTTTTCTCCTTTCTGGCTTTCTGAACCTTTTTATCCACAAACCTTGATTATTTCACACACACATAAAATTTAATTCTAAATAAAAACTTAAGCAACGTTGTGTAATTCCTTACGCAGTGTTTTTTTTATACCCTACACCTTAAGGTAAGGGTATATTCACTTTGTAACGAAATGTGTAACGCATAGAACTAGAGACGATAGGTATAGAAAAGTATATATATTCTTGATCAGCGTGACCTCCAGAGTCGATTTAGCCATGTCCGTCCGTTTGTCTGTCTGTCTGTTGAAATCACGATCACAGGAGAACCAATGAATATATCGTGATGAAACTTTGGAGATATATTTTTTTTGTGGTGGGCAGGTTGGTATTGAAAATGGGCAAAATCGGTCCACGGCCACGCCTATTTTTTATTAAAATTGTGATATCAGCGTTCCTTTTTGAGCTATTACAACAAAATAGCTCTTTTAAATAACTTTTAGGTTATACAGGCAAAAGAGGGTCTTAAATGGCTATATTGTTTAATATGTAATCTTCCTAAATCAAACTTTACATAACAACTTCTTTTCTAATAAAACATTATTACAGCAAAAATAGGCGCGGCCCGCCCACTTTTACACTGCTTATACCTACATAAATCCTTATATAAGTCTGTAATTTTATGAGATGTTATCAATTCATATGAAATTTTGTAGAAATATTCTTTGTTCGGAATTGTAAACGATTAAACGAATTGTAAAGAAGCAATTTATAAAAAAATGCATTGGTATAAAACATTAATTCCTAAAATTGCAATTTTACAACATGTTATCTACATATAATTAAAAGAAAGTCTTTTTTATGGTTTTCTCAGAAACAATCATATTGCTTTGTTTTTATGTTTGTATTTCACTCTATAAATAAAATCTAAATAAATTAAATATCAAATAAATTTTTTCGTTCCATTAAATTATTTTAAAACTTTTAGGTGTAGGGTATCTAAGATTCGGCCAGGCCGAATATAGCTTTCTTACTAGTTTATGTTTGTATTTCACTCTATAAATAAAATCTAAAAAATAAAATCTAAATAAATTAAATATCAAATAAATTTTTTCGTTCCATTAAATTATTTTAAAACTTTTAGGTGCAGGGTATCTAAGATTCGGCCAGGCCGAATATAGCTTTCTTACTGCTTTTTTTTAACGAGGAGTAAAAGTATCAAAAGCCTTATAGTCAGTGCGGGACTTTAACCCGCTAAACATCTCCTCTCGTCTGTGCGGATATTCCTCCCGGAACTACCGTTAAGTATTACGTCGGGAGGCCGTAGGAGCATTTCTGTTCAAGCGTCAGTATTGTCGTCAGTATTTACGTATGTTCGTTCCTATCGACTTCCATATTTTCGGTGTCCTTCGAGTGCAATCTTTCCAGTCTCCTCTGGTTTTGCATTACAACAGCGCACATGCACTTCACTGCATCCCATGCATCTTGATTTTCCAGCATACATTGAACTAAATTGTCCGGCGTAACCGGTTGATGAACTATCTGCTCGACTTTTTCACGTTCCGTTCAAGACATTCAAAAAACGTATGACGAGCATCTTCTTTTTCGTTGAAACATCGTGTGCAGATATCGTCAGAGTCATGACCGTATTTATATAGATAGCTTCTAAAACACCCGTGGCCACTTAATAGCTGTGTCATATAAAAATCTACGTTCCCATGTTTTCTCTCTACCCACATTTTTATGTTCGGAATGAGCCGATAGGTCCATCTGCCTTTATTTGAAGTATCCCATTTTTGCTGCCATAGTTTATATGTATTGTTTTTCCAGCCGATCTCTGACTATACGCTCCAATATCTTTCCAAGGACGTCTATCATGCACAAAGGCCTATATGAGCTCGGCTCACCCGCTGGCTTGTTTGGCTTGGGTAGCAAGACCAGTCGCTGCTTTTTCCATATTTTGGGGAATGTTCCTTTACGCAGACAACTTCTATATAGCTTAAGAAACATTTCTGGATTTTCTTCAGCCGCCATCTTAATTATATCATTTGAGAAACCGTCTAATCCGGGCGCTTTATTGTTTTTGAAAGCTCTGATTGCTGAGGACATTTCATCTGCAGTAAGTTCAGGAATTTCGAACTCCACGTCCAGTACGCGCCTGGGAAATAAGATTTTAACAACTTTATCCAAAAGTACATGGCAGGTAGGAGGTTGCAGCTTTTTTCCTTTAATTTTCGTCATAACTATTTTATATGCACTGCCCCATGGATTTGTATCAGCGTCATTGCAAAGTTCTTTAAATGATTGGCTTTTACTTTTCCGTATAGCTTTCTTGACATTATTTCGTGCCACCGTATAGATCTTCCTAAGCTCAGCGAACTCTTCTGTACCTCTCTGGCGTTGCTGTCGTCTTCTGGACGATATGCATTTCATCCTCTGTTCAGCAATGTCATTCCACCGATATACTGGTTTTCGAGTAAATTGCTTTCTTTTTTTTTGCATTGATGCATCACATGCAGCAGTAATCGCTGAAACAATTTCATTACTGTGTTCTTCAGTACCTTCTACAGAAACTGGGGAGTTGTGGAGCATAAACGCGAACATTGGCTTATCCATCATTTCAATTTTCCACCCTTTCACCTGAACTTTGGTGAGAATCGCACTTTTATTTTGGCTGAGATCAGTTATGATTGCCCTGTGGTCGCTGTTTGTGTAGATATCGCTGACATACCAAACCAATTTATTGCTAAGCGATCTACTGGCAAATGTGAGGTCAATAAATGATTTCATTCCATTACGTTCATACGTGCACTTCTGACCATCATTTAGCAGCGTAACATCTAACTGTGCTAAGGCTTCTAAAAGAATTTTACCTCTTTGGTTCGTACGCCGGCTTCCCCATTCAGTAGACCAGGCATTGAAATCTCCAGTTATGATGTTAGGGCTGGTAATGCTGGCATATCTAACCAGTCCTTCCACAACTTCCATATATTCATCAAATTTCAAGCTCGGTGGAAAATAACAGCTGTAGATGTGTACTCCATTAATTTTCGCTGACACGTAGTATTTACTGTTGGGTATTGGTCTATCTTGGAGTGTCATGTTGCCACATATCCATATCGCTGCCTTACCAGTATCATCTGAAAGACAATTTGGTAGATTCCGATATTGCTCAGCTGCAATCACAACATCTATTTTGTGCTCTATGATCGATTGCTTGAGTATCTCCTGTGCGGCTTCGCAGTGATTTAAATTTAACTGCAGCAATAATTTCATTTTTTACTAGCAATGGCAGCTATGTACGCTGGGCATTTAGCTCCCCCGGTAGGATGGGCACTGTCAACACCTTTGGATTTAGATGAGGCAGCAGGATTCATTTTTACAGGTTTTTGCGATGTGATCTTGTTGGCCACAATTTATACAGCATTTGCTTCTATCTGCCTCGTTTTTGCATGCATTAGCAATATGTCCAAATTCCAAGCATTTGTAACACCTCAGAATAGTTTGCTTTCTTTTAATTCTGCAAACTACCCAGCCTATTTTAATTTTCCCGGCCTCAAGAAGGACTTTCGCTAATCTATTTGGAACACTTACACAGGACAGCCGTTTGCGTATTGCCATAGGATTTGCGCATGGATTTGATGTCTAGCATATCATCTAGCTCACCAAGATTTTTGATAGCCTTAAAACTCCTCCGCACTCCTTTCGAAGTGTGTAATTAAACAATTGTTTAACGACTGTTTAACGAAATCTAATAAATAAGGCTGTTAATGTTTAAATTCAAAAGATAGACGGTTATTGACAATACTGTCTAACATTTACTGTATGATGGACATCTTTAAAATTAGTCTATAATTCTGTATAAAATTTATTTTATATATCCAAATATCTTGAGGTTTATCAGCACACAAGTTCTGGTATTCCATTAATTTAGGTAAATTTGAATTTTTACGTTTAGAATTATAAAAAATCCAGAAAGCTCTTTTTTAGTTTGACTAGTTTTTTTGACTAGTTTTTATATTATTTTCAATTTGTGCGATACATTTTTTATAAAGAAAGTTTGATAGAAACCCAAATTATTTCCTTCGTTGAATAAATTTTTGCTGGTATCATCTTCCACGAAAACCGAAGAGAAATACGTTGCAAATAAAGCGCAAATATCTTGAGGATTATCAGCACACAAGTTCTGGTATTCCATTAATTTAGGTAAATTTGAATGTTTACGTTTAGAATTATAAAAAATCCAGAAAGCTCTTGGACTAGTTGTTATATTATTTTCAATTGGTGCGATACATTTTTTATAAAGAAAGTTTGATAGAAAACCAAATTATTTCGTTCGTTGAATAAATTTTTCTTTATCCGCCTGTAGATTAGATTTTAATAAAAGTCTGTGACACTATTTCCTCCAATTCTTATAATGACAAAGTCGCTTGTTGTACCACGGTAAACGAGTATGCGATCTCGAAACTCTCTTAGGTACGAATAGATCGAAAGCTTCATCCAGGATCGCTTTGAAAGTAAAATACATATTCTGTAGGTCCAATGATTTCAGAGTTGACACCGAGTTAATACTGTTAAAATATGAATTAAGGGAACGCGTAATTCGCCTTATTGAAATTATAAAGAATCAGTTGGATATGAAAAATCATAAAAACTAAACTTAACAATAACACTGGCCGACAGCCATTTTGTAACGGGCTGTTTGACAGCATATTCTAAAGGATTTTGGTCCGCTGATTCCAAAAATGATAAAATAAAAAAAATTAAACGAGCCGTTTTCGAGATAATCGTTTTTGAAATTTTTGGCGACGTTACGTTAAGGTCCTTCTACTTGTAGAGCTACTACAGCTGACATACGTAACTGATTTAGGTTTAAAACTGCGTAAAACTTCGAAAAAGTAAAAAAACGTACGGTGGAAGTGCCTGCATCTGAACTAATAGCGGTAAAAGGATGAAGTACCTACATCGGGAATAGAATCCAGGTAAAGCCGATTTTAATAGGTTTCTAGGAAATGACAATCGCGGAAAGTCCAAAAACATTGTTCACAAAGATACGCACACTGTATCAAGTACAAACTCACGCTGTTTCGTGAATAACGATCAATTGTCAAGATATTTGTGAAAAGCACTAAATTCACTTTAACGCGCACCAAGAAACCATTTCTGTAGAGTTTTTTGATATTACGCTTAAAATTCGCGCAAATACCCAACCTTTCGATATAAAAAATAAAAAGGGGAAAAAAGTTTCGGGAACATATTTTTATATACAGATATATAGCAGTTTTTTGTCTTTCTTCTTAAAATATTCCTCTTTTGAAGTTACGATTTCAGCAAAAAGTTTTAAACTATTTTTCGGATTTCAAAGTAATATTCGCAAAAAATATGCGTGCTTTCTTCCTCTTTAATTTAATCTTAGTTGTAATCGAATCGGTTACATATGTCAGCTGTAGTAGCTCTTCAAGTGGAAGGACCTTAACGTAAAGTCGCCAAAAATTTCAAAAACGATTATCTCGAAAACGGCTCGTTTCATTTATTTTATTTTAATTTTTTTTGGAATCAGCGGACCAAAATCCTGATATGCTGTCAAACAGCCCGTTACACAAAAAAAATGTTAATTTGTAGGCTAGTGTAATAGCAAATGGTGTATAGATTCTTTAGTCAGAGGAATGTAGCTCCTAGTTAAATAATAATTTAGGTCATTATTTAGGAATATAAGATCCAATAAGCTATTTAGGTCATTTACAATATGATTTACTTGAAAGAAATTAAGAGCGTACATTGCAAAAATGCTTCTTAACTGCAAGGTTCAAGTTAAATGGGAGAAGTGTGTTATCATCTGGACAATAATTCCAATCAATACTGCCATGATTAAAGTCTCTCAAAACACAAGGAGTCTGTTTGCAACCTGAATTTAAAATAATGTTGTTAATATTAAATATATGAATTTCAATAAGCTTAGTGAACTATTTGGGGGAAAATACCTTAAAATGAAAACAATTTCGTTCTTACAAATATTAGTTGAGTTGAAAGAAACTGAGACAGCAATTTTCTCAGTGAGAGTTTGAGAATTAGGAAGAAAAATTCCCTTGCTGATGAAATTAGTAGAGGCAGCAATCAATAGATCACTTGTTGTGGGAGCTTGACCGACTACTTTGTTTTTGTTATTAGAATTGGAATTGTTGTTTTTCTTCTTTCGAATGGTAACCCAATCATCTACTCTTCTCTTCAATTTCTTTTCAATTGCTGTTGATTCATTATCCACACCTACACCTAAGGCACAAGCAGAAGATGAAGCGGGAACAACGAAGCCTTCTGGTTCGGAAACCGCACTTGAAGTGAGAGTAGTAGGTGACGAAAGAACAATAATTTCTTCAGAAGAGTTGTCTTGCTGAGTTGTATTGTTTTTATTAGGCGAAAAATTTTACGTCACAGATCGTCCGTTAGTTTTTCTTCTGGCAGCTGGCGTATTAATTACAACGCCACATTAAGTTGGAATTAGTTTTTAATAGATTTATGGTATCTGTCGGCATATTAATACATTTTGTATGAGAAACGCGAGCACAAATCAAACAGCATACGGAGTCACCATCGAAACCGAATTCCATTACAGAATTACAATTTACACAAAAGTCGCACATTATGCAAAACAGTTGAGAGACACGTCTGCACGGCTTAGCACGCTAAACTATACTGAACTATTTGGTAGAAAAGCAGTTTCAAGAACAATTGATAAAGAACTTAGGAGAAGAAAACGACAAAAATAAGAGGGTTGTTAAATAAACAAGAATTAACGGAAGAAAAACTAAACAAAACGTTAGAACAGGATTCGGCACAAAAGGCAAGAGAGGATTGTGCATCCTTAGAGAAGGCACATACAAGAATTCAAAAATTAAAAGAGGAAAACAGACGTTTAAAATAAGAAACGATCAAGCTAACGATCAGACACTATACCATAAGGAAGCTACCCCAGTCATAGTCAGTCCGGAGGGGTATAGCTCAATTTAATTTCCCAAATTTAAGCAATCAGGGGCAGATCAATCTAAGATGGGCATAGCAGAAATAGATAAGATTACAAACAGTCTAGTTCCACTGTTTGCAGGAACACAGTCACCAGACTTAAGAGGGGAGATATATAAATTTATACAGGGTTTTGAGTTAGCGTCAAGAGAAGCTACTGCGGGAACCCTTCAAGATTACATAGAGTGTATTATGTTGAGATTACATGGGGACGCTGTCGATTTGCTAGGCTCACAACGTTTCCTTAGTCTAGAGGAATTATGCCTATTGATAAAAAGAGCCTACTTACCAACGCTTTCATTAGACTCAACGATAACAGACCTACAGAATTGCAGCCAATTCAAAATGAGGATATTCAACAGTACGCAGGACGCCTAAATACCAGAAGAACACAGGCATTACAAATAATAAAAAATGTCTATAAGGGAGAAGAAGACAGCGCACTTATAGCTATGGTAGACACAACGGCGAAGAAGGCGTTTAAAACAGGGTTAAAAGATACAACTTTACGAATTTAAATGCTGAGTATTACAGGGAAAAGTATGGAGGAAATGATAGAGATAGCAGTGGACACACTGATCGAAATACAAAGAAGTAATTCCCTCCATCAACCAACAAATACACCGACAATTAATATGAATTCAGTATAGCCCTACACAATGCCTCCTGTACATAATCGTGTGGATTATAAAAGACCCTCCAGAACAGATCTAAAAGCTACACATCATTTAAATTCAATGAATACAGAGATTCCCAGTTAATAGAGAAAAAGTAGGAATTTAAAGACAAATAACTCGCTTGTTGGAAGTTGTAAAGTAACTCACGTGTTTAATGGATGGAGAAGAAAATTCATAGAACCTGAACTTAATAATAATAACAATATGATGGACTGATTCTTTGGTTAAAGGAATAAAACATCTGGTTAAATAGGAATTTAAATTATTATTCAGAAAAATCAGGTCCAAAATCCTGTTCAATTCATTTCTAAGATAATTAACTTGGGAAAGGTTAAGCGCATACATTGAATCACAACAAAGCTTTTCAATATTAGATTTCACATTCGATGGGAAAAGCAATTTCTCCAATCAATATTCCCTAAATTTAAATCGCCTAAGATTTCACGTGCCTACTTGCAACTTATGTTAGAAATAATATGATTTATGTTATATAAGTGTTCTTCGAATAAATGAAGTTCACTATTTGGAGGCACGTAACTTAAGATAAATACAATTTCATTCTTAACTTCCATAGCATAATCAAAACATACAGAAATACAAATTTGTTCTGTGACCGCTTTTGACTTAGGGATCGGAATTTCTTTACTGATAAATTTGGTAGAAACTGTGACTAGTAGTCCTCCGCCTCTGGTTAGTCCAGTGCTTAAATCCCGATCACGCCGGTAAACAATGTAACGAGCGTCATAAAGTTCAGAAGAAAGAAAGTTAGACGTGAGCCATGTTTCAATAATTGCAATGACATCGTAATTATTAGAGGGAACCGCAGAATATAGTTGGTTCGTCTTCGTACTATCACCTTGACGGATAGCGGCCAGAAATCATTGTTGAAAACTTTTTCGAATAGAGGTGCTGGAACTCCAAGTTTGAAATTAATAAAATTTTGTTAAATCAGCATCTTTTTTATTAATTTGTTGCAGGAGATTACTTCTAGTTAAACTTTGAGTTGGTCTGCGACAAATTTGCGTATAGACACTGAATCGGTGTTGACATTAACAGGGCTATTCTCGTCATCTTTAATTTGACAACGCTGTTTTTTTATAAGTTGTCAATATTGCTATTCTGGCTGTGAAATAAAAGCTCTTTTCCTTACAATTTTGTCAAGTGACAAAACTGTTGACAGCTATATTTTCAGAACAAAACCATTCACTCTACCATAATAATCCTTTACAATGAGTATAACAAGCAATTTTTACATTAGTTTATTCATAAATAATTAATAAGTGGAGAAAAAATGGAGGAGTTCGAAATTCTTGTTTTGTTCGATTTTTTAGATGAAACTGAGCATATAAACCGTCGTGCCATAAAGTTACTTCGCTATTGTAGCGATCCGTTTACTGTAAACGAGTCAGAGTTTATCAAAAATTTCAGGCTCAAATAGATATTGTAGCAACATTACTGTAAACAACCCTAGATTAAGTTGTATATATTTGAACACTCTGATAGCAAGACTACTGTAAACAAACCTAAATTAAGACAGATATATTCGAACACTCTAGCCTTAAGAAACATTTAATAGTTTAATAATGTCTCACTCTAACATTACAAAAGATAACGAATAAAGAGTAGTGGTACTAGGGGTAGGCGAGTAGTGGTACGACATCGATAGCAAGAAGACGCATTTTTATTAAGCTTACTGGTACCACAATTTCAGAAGTGGTCAGATTTTACGCTAAATAAATCCAAATTAGATAGAAGTGTGTTTCAAGCAGAACGAATAACTTTCAAATAAAAAACATAAAGAAATAAGGATGGAAATGAGCGCAATAGGTTCAGGCGATTTTTCCCTCAACGAGCTGCGTGCGTGGTGCAAGAAATTAAACTTGCCAACGCATGGCAACAAAAGTTCGTTGGCTGCGTGTATAAGTGAGGTTAATCACGCCAGTCGTGGAGTGTGTCCACGTGATCTCGTCATAGCACAAGTAAATAATATTGGCAATGGCGAAGCTGAGGCAACAAATGAGGTTAACGAATTAACAGATGTGGCAACGGGTGGCAACAACAGTGCGTAAACGCAACTGCGAACGATAAAACACGGGAAAATCAAGAGGAACAGACAAACGAAATAACGAGTGAAAATGAAATTGAAAAACTACAGGAAAATGATAGCCGGTACGAAGCAACAAATGAGTTGACTTGCGGTACAATACAACAACAAGAGCAAACAGTTTTATTCGACGGTCGTAATCAACGCGAATATAATGAGGCGAAAGGAAAGCATAAGGAGCAAAATAACGAGTTGACCAATGATAGCGAAATCCAACAAACAACATACGAGATCATAAGGGATCTTCAAAACACTAGCCCTGCACACAAAGAAATGTAGTTAATTCAAAAGGAATTGCAGCTATTACGATTTGAAAGGGAGCTACTGCGTCGAGAGAACGAACTACTTAAAATAAAAGAAACCACACCTTTAACAAAAACAACAGCTGAAGGAGATGTTATTCCATTCAACTGTTTAAAAGAATTTTTTCCCAGTTACGATGGGGAAACAAATATTACTGCCTGATTCTCAATCAACGAACGACGTGATTCTCTTCCATTCTGTTTTGTGTTTTTCGCTATGTCGTTACTTCGTTATTCTAAATTTGTTCTCAACGAACGAGTTGTTCGTTCGTAAAATCACAACAACACTTTCAATACTTTTTATGAATTATCGTTCGTTAGAGGTATTCTCAATCGTTATTTCATCAAGAAGTAGCGATTTCAACTTTCATATGGAACGACTGCTCAAAAGCTGTCGTTACTCCATTTTTTGAAGTGAAAATTATTACAAATTATTATAAAAATATAAAGAAAAAAATATATAATGGATTCCAATAAGAAAAGGTAATCAAAATAAATTTTATTTTGTGAAATTCGTTAATTTTTACTTTTTTAAGAATTACCACCAGCAACCAGTTTAGCCTGCTCCTGCGGGAAATGGAAAAGAACCCCAATATGGCGAGAGGTGTTCCGGTGTTTGGATCAAACCGAGTATCCACGGATAATGAGTGGGATAGGATTCGCGGAATTCTCAATGCGAATGGTCCTCCAGTGAGGTCAACGGTTGCGTGGAAAAAGGTGTGTTGCATTTGTGTTCATATGCATTCGTAATAAATAATAAATAATTTTTGCAATTGTTAGGTTTGGACTGACATGAAGAGTCGGTGCAAAAAGAAGTTAGCGGAAAACGCAGCCGAATTGAGAAGGACGGGGGGAGGGCCATTCTGCGCTACACACCTTACCCCGCATGAGCAGGAAACAGTAAAAATACTGAATTTGGAGAGTAACGTATTGCCCAGCGGAATTCAGTTTGGGCTTCCGTATGAGAGCACTGGCAAGTATTTGTTCGCAATTGTAAGCAATTTATGATAAACTTTCTTGCAGCCGTTCCAGATGGCGATCGAGATGTTTCTCCGGATCATGGAGCTGATGGTGCTTCATCCACCGGAGCTGCTGCAGCTTCGTCGGGCATAACTCCTACAGCTCTGTTCAGCGAAACGGCTGCAACTTCGTCCGGCGGATGTCCTAGAGCTTTCTTAAGCGGAACGGAAGCAGCTTCGTCCGGCGGAAGTGCTAAAACTTTCTTCAGCGGAACGGATGCAGCTTCGACCGGTGGGATTCCTGCATCTGCATCGAGAAAAAGAAAAGCCTCCAGCGATGTCATAGGGTTGCTCCAGCAGCAGTTGGACTTACAAACAATGCTTGCCACAGTTGTTGAGGATGGAATAAGGGAGCACAATGGACTGTTGGCGCGAATAGCTATATCGCTGGAGGAATTGGTAAAACCGCAGAAACGGAAGGATGCGGCAGACGCTCTAATTTAATTTTAATTTATTTTTAATGCACGAGACTTTTTTTCTTTTTTGCATAATTTCTAATTAATTTTTTCTTAGTAATTTAAGTGCATGTTATATACAAAGCAACTAAATTCATGTACCTCATGAGACTGAACATTTTTTTAATTTTTTTGAATGTTAATTTAAGATTAGTAATAGTAAATTGGAATAAACTTTGGACTTTTATTATTTTAACTTTTATTATTTACTTTGGAAAATTTGGAAATAGAATTTTATGTTTAATATTATTTACAAAAGAAATTAAATTATAATATATTATATTTAAATATATATATATTTATATAATTATATATATATATATATATGTATTATATATATATATATATATATTATTAAATTATAATATATTTAGCGCCAACTCGTCTCTAATATTAACGGCCGAACTTGCTGGCGCGTCTTCTTCCAAAGCCTCCGGCAATCCTTCGTCAACATTTTCCTCAACAAAATTCCATGGACATTTATAATAAATGCAGAGGTTATGGGCAGCACAGCATGCATTTATTATTTTTGTTGCTATTTCAGGTGAGTAGCGGAGACCTCTTTCGCCTATAATAACCCTAAACCGGTTTTTTAAAACCCCAAAACACCGTTCTATTAGATTACGACCACTGCAGAGCTTTCTGTTGAACTCAACCTCATGGCGGTGTTGAGGTTCACGGTAAGGCGTCATTAAATACGGCAGGAGCTGGTAGCCGGAATCTCCTAAATTTAAAATTGTATAATGTAACATATAACTTTAAGGTAAATTACTGAAGAATCTTACCCAAGAGCCAAGTGTTACGTTTTCAGAATTATATTTGCTTCTGAAATATTCCTCAACAGAACTCATTCTCCATACAAACGAGTCATGGTTTGCGCCAGGATATCTTGCGTCGACAAAACGAATCACCATGTCGAAATCACAAATCTGCAATGGAACAAACATGCAAATATAATATAATATATATATAATACTTATAATTGTTTAAAATATACAATATTAATTACCATCATCACATTCGTACTATAAAAACCTTTTCTGTTGTAGTACAAATGTTTCAGCTCATTTCCTGGTGACATTATGCGGATATGCGTTCCATCAACACACCCAACGACACCAGGAATTCCATATTTCTGGAAAAACTTTTCCTTCAGCTCACATTCTTGGTCCGCGGTCATCAAAAAGTTTATATATTTTGGGCATAAATGCTTTTCGAAAATGTCCAAGAATTCAGCAATGTTCTTGGACACTCGCCCTTGCGACATAGTCGCGAAATGTTCATTTCCTACACCTCTCTGGTAGCTTCCGCCTGCCAGAAAACGCAAAAATGAACCTAATTTTAGCATTGGCGTTATCGATGTTGCTTTTTTATTTGGTTTTAGCATTGGCACTACTTCATCTAACAGCTTCATGAAACAGGCCTTATTCATTCTAAAGTTGTTAATGAATCTAAAATGTTTTTGGAAAGTGTACATACATACATATTCATTTATTTATACTTATTCATAATTATTAACTTACTCTTGCTCCGGCATCTCCAACATATTCGAAGTATTCCTCAAAATTCTGTTATGGTGTCTCAGAGTATTTTGGTCATCTTCCGAGTCACTCTCATCCGCTAACAGAAATGCTACTCCTGAGAACATGTTTTTTCCCTATTTTTTGTTTTGCAAATCTATTCTTTTAATAATATTTTTTAACTTTATCACTTTATTTCACTAAATAATTAATTATAATTTTTACACTTTTCACTTCACTCAACTGTCAAAACGAGTAATAAAATTGTAAAGCAATAAAGCAATACGAAGAAAAGAGAAATTCTATGATAAAATCATAGTAAAAATGTAAAACGATGCGAAGAAAAGAGAAATCCGAGTAGACCTTAAACGAACAACGTAAATGCCTACGAGAAGCGAACGAGTCGCATCGTAAGAGTTTAGGAATCGCTGTTTTTCTATCAAGGTGATTAGAAGCGAACGCGAACAGTGACTATTGAGAATCAGGCTATTAATGTGTGGCTCTCCCAAGTAGAAGGAATAACAAAATCATACAATTTATGTGAAAATAAAGTGCGTGCAGTAGTGTTTGGGTTATTAGAAGGTAAGGCACTAACATGGCTGTACTCTAAGCCCGAATTTGCAACCGAACGTGTAGACCATCTGCTTTCATCCTTTTACGTAAAAAATTCGAAGCACGCAAATGGCACGTTGAAGAGTCATTCTCTGAATATTTCAACGATAAGACGATGCTGGCAAGTGGCATTCACATCCCAGAGAACGAACTTATTGATTATATCGTTCATGGAATACCCGATCGCCAATTACAAATAAGCGCAAGCATGCAATGCTTTAAAACCAAAGACGACTTGCTGTCAGCATTCACCAACATCACTCTTCAACGTCAAACTGCGCGCACAATGGTCCGTGGCGCAAGCAGTAGTGGGAACAACGAGAAACCAGGGCGAGAAACTGGGCGGTGCTACAATTGCAACTGTTTAGGTCATATCGCCTCAGAATGCAGAAAACCAAGTCGTGCAGAAGGCACTTGCTTTGCTTGTGGTGAACCAGGGTCATCGTGCGGCGGATTGCCGTCTTAACAAGAAGAAGACTACGGCGGTGGCGGAAAGCTGTGAATATGTAAGGTTTTTTAATATTACTTTAACAAATAGTATAAGTGTTTCGTTTTATGTAGAATGCCTCATAGACTCGCGTAGCCCAGTTAGCTTCATAAAAAGATCGTTAATTCCAAGCCAAATCGAAGTAAAGGCTACAGTAAATAATATTTACTATGGTTTGAACAAAAGTATATTGAAAGTGTATGGAAAAATTTCGAGTTTAATAAATGTTCAAAACAGATTGGTACGTCTTGATTTGTTAGTTGTCTGTGACGAGTCTATGAGTAGTTCTGTAATATTAGGAAGGGACTTTTTAGATAAAAGCCGCGCTAAAATTATTTGGCAATGTAAAGAAAATAAAGCAAAAGTAGAACGAAAATTAACTAATCAATGTGATAACGAAATAAACGTAAACTATGAAGAAGAGTTTGACAAACAAATGTTAGCAATTGATTTTGATGAGGAAAACACGAAATATAATATAGGCAAACAACTGACATGTAAAGAAATTATTTTGTTTGAACAATTTTTGAATGAATGTTATGTAAACCGAGATAGGCCAAATGAACCAGCGGTAAAATGTGAAATGAAATTAGTGCTCAATGATTTAAAACCTTTTAGCTGTAATCCAAGGCGTCTTTCATATATCGAGAAAAATGAGCTACAAAATATATTAGATAGTTATTTAGCAAAGGGCTACATAAGACATAGTGAATCAGAATATGCATCGCCGATAGTTTTAGTAAGAAAAAAAACAGGTGAGCTTAGAATGTGTATAGATTTTCGAAGATTAAATAAAGCAACAGCTAAGGACAGCTACCCTATTCCTTTAATAGACGATCTACTAGATAGGCTTGCGAATAAAAAATTGTTTACTAAACTTGACCTTAGAAATGGGTTTTTTCACGTGTATATGCATGAAGATTCAATCAAATACACCTCGTTCACAACGCCGTTGGGGCGATTTGAATTTCTAAGGATGCCTTTTGGTCTAAGGAATGCTCCATCAACATTCCAAAGGTTCATCAACCAAATTTTCTCAGATATGATTAGAGAAGAAAAGATCATAATTTATCTAGACGATATCATGGTGGCTACGGAAGATTTAGATACACACTTAATAGTACTAAAAGACGTATTTGATAGATTAATAAAAAACAAGCTACAACTACGATTAGACAAATCTGAGTTTTTACAAACAGAAGTTAAATATCTTGGGTATGTTATTTCCGGTGACGGTATTAGGGTGGACGAAAAAGGAATAGAGGCCATAAGGGATTTTCCAGTTCCGTCAAAAACAAGCGAAGTGCAGAGTTTCTTGGGGCTTTGCTCCTACTTTCGCAGATTTATCAAAGATTTTTCTATAATTGCAAAACCGTTATACGATCTTATTAGAAAAGATAAAAAGTTCAGTTTCGAAAACGAAGAGTTACATGTTTTCGAGATCCTCAAAGCAAAATTAATAGATTCTCCCATATTGGCATTATTTGATCCAAAAGATGAGACAGTTGCATTGTGATGCAAGCGCAATAGGATATGGCTCGATATTGCTGCAAATGAAAAGTGACGGAAAATTACATCCCATATTTTATTTTTCCAAGCGTACTACCGACGTCGATTCAAGATATCACAGTTTTGAGCTTGAAACCTTGGCTATAATATATTCTTTAAAACGTTTTAGAATTTATTTACAAGGAAGACACTTTAAAATAATAACTGATTGCAACTCACTTACTATGACTTTAAGTAAAAAGACATTAACCCAATAATCGCAAGGTGGGCCTTAGAGCTAGAAAATTATGACTACGCACTCGAACACAGAGCTGGAACAAGAATGCAGCATGTTGATGCATTAAGCAGAAGTACCAATATCATGATAATTGAAATGAATTCTTTCGAGGAAAATCTTGTAATATGTCAAGGCAAAGATGAAATTATTGTTAAGTTGAAAAGTCAATTAGAGAACACTGAGCACATTTTTAATGAGATGCGCAATGGAGTTGTGTATAGGAAAACGCAAAAAGGCACTCTTCTGTTTTATGTGCCCAAGGACATGGAGGGGCATGTTTTTTTTAAGTATCATGACGAGTTAGGCCATGTCGGCGTAGACAAGGTAGTAGACGTGATTTCAAAAACTTATCGGATTCCTAATTTAAAAAGAAAGGTAGAACAGCACATTAAAAATTGCTTAACATGTATCGCTTTTTCAGCAAAAAGCGGAAGACAGAGGGTTTCTTGCATAATATCCCTAAAAGTAGCAATCCTTTTGACCTCATACATATCTACCATTTCGGCCCTGTTGAAATCAAAAACAGCAAAAACAAAAATATTTTAGTAATTATTGACGCATGTACAAAGTTCGTCAGGTTATATTCAGCGAAAACCACTAAGTCAAAGGAAGCAATAACCGCGCTAAAACATTACTTTAGATCATATAGCAGGCCAAAATATATCATTTCGGATCGTGGTTCATGTTTTACATCAACGGAATTCTCTCATTTTCTAGAAACACAAAGTGTTCAGCATATTAAAATCGCTACGGGGTCACCTCAAGCAAATGGCCAAGTTGAAAGAATAAATCGGAGTTTAGGTCCAATGCTAGCCAAATTAGCGAATTCGAAAAACAGTTCGGGTCTAGAGACAGTGTTGGAAAATATAGAATTTGCAATAAACAATACTGTTCACAGGTCAATAAGCCAACATCCTAGTCTTATGTTGTTCGGGGTCGCACAGAGAGGTAATATAATAGACAACCTAAAAGAAAATCTAACGCAAAATAAACAGGATAGCGAAAGAAATTTAGAATTCATACGTGCTAGAGCCAGTGAAAAAGAAAAACAGCTACAGAAATATAACGAAAAAGTCACAAACGAGAAGCGACAAAGAGCAATAATATATAAACCGGACGATTATGTTGTTGTCAAGAATTTTGATGCTAGTATAGGTATTTCTAAAAAGATGGTCCCGAAATTCAAAGGTCCTTACAAAATTACAAAAATTTTGCTTAACGATATGTATTTGGTTGAAGATGTAGATGGATACCAGCTGTCAAGGGTACCATACAAAGGCATTTGGGCAGCAGCTAATATTAAACCGTGGTTCGGTTGAACAGTACCAAAAAAATTGTTCTATAACACTAGAAGTAAACGAAAAATGTACATATACAACAAATAGTTCAACCCCGTATTAACGATAAGGATCAGGAGATCCTTGACGTCAGGATGGCCGAATTGTAGCAACATTACTGTAAACAACCCTATATTAAGTTGTATATATTTGAACACTCTGATAGCAAGACTACTCTAAACAAACCTGAATTAAGACAGATATATTCGAACACTCTAGCCTTAAGAAACATTTAATAGTTTAATAATGTCTCACTCTAACATTACAAAAGATAACGAATAAAGAGTAGACGAGGAGACGCAAGAAGACGCATTTTTATTAAGCTTACTGGTACCACAATATTGAAGTCACAGAAATTGAGCAAGAAGTAGAACCACTTCCTTCAAATTACGATTGTACCTTCCATAGAGAGGGCGAAAGTGTAGATAACAGATACCTATCTTTGTAGAAATGGGAAAAAATATAATAATTTGAAGAGAAACAGCAAATTTATTTGTTATTTTTAATTTGTTTATTGTTATTTCTTGTAACGAGGTTTCCCCTCTGTAATAACACAATGTGGTTTAGTTCAATTATTTGTTTATTTATTTATTTACGTTTATTAATACTATTGCTATTACACCGAATATTTCTTATTTTTTTAACCATAAAAAATGTACTGAATTTACCCTTTGGGGAAGAATGTAATGCGTATATTTGTAGTGTATTTATTGTGTATTTTACTAGCTATGGTAGTGTATTTGTGTCTTTCCATGTGATACTGTCGTCCGCTTGCTAGCCTGACGACAAACCACCGATCAAGTTTACTGGGATCGTGACGTTCACGTGGAAGTTTAACGTCAAGGATTCTACGTATGATATTGACGACGTTCACGTGGAAGTTTAACGTCCGGATCAAGGATTCTAAGGTGAGATCGAATACTTAAAAAATTCATTTACCGCTTTGTTCGCTGTTCTTCAAGAAAGTGACTTTGCACTGATCGGTGGCTCCTTTTATATGCCAAGGGTAGCGGTACTTTGCTATCCTTTTTTGTTGTTCCTCAGGGTCAGCGCTCCTTTTGCGTGGCCTTGAATTAATCCGCTTGTCTTATTTGTTGTAGTAGTGGCTCCAGTTTTTTTCCGAAGTGTACGTTGTTGTTTTGTTTGCCAAACTTGTGTTTGTTGTTGTTTGTCGAAGATTTTGAAATCTAATCGTCTGGTGATTCCAGGCTCTCAGTACTCGTCGTTGCACTTGTTATGTATAATTGTTGTTGCTGAATTTCTATGTGCTTTGAATGTTGTTCTACTAATCCTTTGCGTATTTGTTCTAAATTTCTTTTTTGCTGTGGTGTTGTTGTTGTTGGTATTATCCGATAAAAGTATTATCCAACAGTATTATCCAACAGTATTATCCTGCTAATCCTTTGTATACTTGTTGTAAATTTCTTCTCTGCTGTGGTGTTGTTGGTATTATTGCAATAATATTCTGCTAATCCCCTTAGGGCTAATTTTACAGTGCTCGGTTAAACCTTGCATTCAGATAAATTCTCTATGAAATATAGATAAGATACGTTTAACATAGATAAGTTAAACTCGCACTGTAAAAGCCAAATCTCAGTTAACTTTTGTTTGACGTTTAACTAAACGTCGTTTAAATGTCAGGGTTCTATGCACTTGTTGTTTTTCTAAACGAGTTTATTATTATATGTTCTTTCAATGTAACTTGCCTGTGGTAGTTGGTGTAATTTTCTATGTGTATTCTATTTTGGTGTTTTTCGTTTTTGTATTCCTGCTTTCGTGTACTTTTGTTTGTGTATTTGGAATTCCGGTTTTTATTCGGCTATTGCTTTTTTTTGTTGTTGTTGACCTTGCGGCTATGAAATTTCGTTCTTGTTATTAGTTTTGCTTAACTCGCAGTTATTTCACTGTGATGTTCGAAGTTGCTTCGTTTGTTTGAAGTTCGATGTTGTTTCGTTTATTTTGGTGTTCGACGTTGCTTCATTTGTTTGCGGTTCGATGTTGCTTCGTTTGTTTGAGGTTCGACGTTGCTTCGTTTGTTTCTTTTGCAATTTGTTTGCAAATTGTTTGTTGTGTTGGCAAATTGTTTGCAAATTATTTGCAAATTGTTTTTTTAAATTGTGCATCGCTTTAATTTATAATACAATGAATAAAATAATAATAATATTCAAAATTGTTGAAATGTATTTTGGTATGGTGACGAAATTCGCAAGTTTACAGAATTTGGAAAGCGAAAAGTCATACATCGTAAATCAGACTTACTTTAATTTACATAAGAAGTATGCCATGGTGCAGGCTCTGCGAATAGCGCTGATGTCTATAAATAGGACCTTTTGGATTGTGGTAAATATTTAACAGTAATAATTTATTGTGGTCAAACTTAAGAATCCTAATTATAGCCCCGCAGTAGTACATTTTGGGAAGTGGACTGCCAGAGAAATAGTGCTGATTTCTTTAAGGAAAATTTCCGCATGAACCGAGGAGCTTTTCAAAGATTGTGCGCATATCTTAAAAATCTGCAGAAGAGATGAAACTCACGGGAAACTATATCGCTGGAGAAGTGTGTTGCTATAGCACTCTATACTCTCGGCTCATCAGCGGAATATCGAACTATTGGAAGTACTTTCGGCGTAGCAAAATGCACAGTTTGCAAAATTTTCCTGGATTTTACAATAGAGGTGTGGAACGTACTTTACCCACTTTACCTAAATAATTTGCCATTCACGTCTGGAAAAGTCGATGAATGTGTTAATGAGTTTGCTCGAATAGGCTTTACCCAGTGTCTGGGTGAGGTTGGTATGTTTATATATTTGTAATGTTAAAAGTATTCACTGTATATTACAATACTGTATATTATCAATACAATTATTCCTTGCAGATGGTTGCCACACAGAGGTTCACCCTGTTGTATCTCCTTACGGGTGGTCTTCTACTATCCCTCCTGGACTTCAATTAAACTGCACTTAGTTTGGATCTGTTACGTCTTTATTAATTAGTTATTATGTTTGTTTCAATATATTGTACTTTATCTTATCTTAAGATTTACTTTAACACTACTTTTTTATTTATACTTGTTATTAATTATGTACACTTATTGTTTATTACACTTATTATTAAAACTAGCACTACGCGATTTTAACGCGACTATCAACAACTTCTTCGTTTGGATATATTTACATGACTCCCTTTGGAATCTTTTCTAGATTCCACGTTAGCTCGGTCGACACAGACGTCGACCGGACTGAAGTGGGTCAGTATGTCGTGTTTCGCAATTTCCATTATTTCGCAATATTAAAATTGTAATATTCGCAGAATCAATACGCGAAAGAAAATCGTTCTCAATTTAATTCTTCCGCGTGTGGACTCTGATCGTTGGTTATTTCAAACCAAGCGATTTAATGGTTTGGAAGCTTGCTAATGAAAGCTAGCTTCCACAATCCACTACAATCGCCACGCGCTATGGATTCTAGGGTTTGGAAGCTCGCTACTAAATGCCAGCCTCCACAATCCATTTCATGCGAAGTGTTCTGGTTGCTACCTTAGCTTTCGAAGTTCATTAAACCAAAGCTTGACTAAAACCAATTAAACTAAAGCTTCGGGCTTACTAAGCAAAGTGCTGTGGTTGCATTAATGTGAACTTGGCCTTGACTCACTCGCGAAGTAGTATTATAAAAACAATAATACTGGCCTTGAAAGTTCTTATTTCCCGGAACTGGAAATTGCGATCGCGACATACAACATCCCTCCACCCTGGGGGAAGAAAAATTTAGTATCGTACAAAACGATATTAAATTTTTCTTGTACATGTATTGTTTGTTGAAATAGTGGGTGGGCTTATGTGTAGTAAGGGTTTTTCCTTTCAATACTACTTAGTAGTACTTAATCTAGTGCGAGTGTAATGACAATAATTTGTGTTGGGTGTTTTTTTATATGCAACAGTACAATATAGTAGATGTAGTGTATAACTGAAATATTACGTTGTTGTTGTCGTCGATGTCGATCTTGACGTTGATATTGGTCTTGACGTTGATGCTGATGTTGTTGTTGATGATGATTACGATGTTGATGTACACCTTGAAGCTGATGTACACGTTGCTGTTGCTTTCGATGTTGCCGTTGATGTAAACCTCGCTGTATTAATGTCTTCTTCTTGATTTGTTGTATATAACTGTGATTGTAGGGTGGTGGTAGCTGTGTTTGGAACGGCCGCTGTTGATCCCCTATTCAATTTGTACTAGAGTTCATCACATGTTGTTGTTCAATCCTATAGGTTGATGATTGAATATGCGGTTACCGCCTGAGTTTCTGCTTGTGAAGTACTCAAGCGTTGGTATCCCTGCTTCACTTGTGGTGGCGTCGCATTTCTTATATCGTATAAAGTATATATATATTTTAACTTGTGTGGCAGATGAATGGGCCCCAATAGTTTGAACTGGCTGTAACTGCTTACGTTCGTCTACTTGGTGCTTTATCACCGTCGCCGCTACTCGATGATGCAGTAACGCGACAGCATGCGATCCCCTCGAAGGACGTAAATTTCGCTGTTGAGCGGCCCCCTGAGCTGTAACTAGCTGCTGCCGATAGTTTTCTATCATCTAGGTGTCTTATTACGGTGTTTCTGGTCTCAACGTGACCTTAAGGTACTGTGTATCTGGTGCCATTATCATTCGGTAATTTTCAGGTTCAAACTGCTGCTGTTAGACCTATTTGAAAGTATCTTCGTGTTTTGTGGTCGAATGCTGTTGCATTGCTGTATTGAATTGCTTGTTTGTCGCAACAATTCCATCTTTGGTTGTGGTCGCTACGCTGATCCAGCTACGCTTCCCCCTTCGAGTTGGCTGGGCGGTATTTGTCGCCCTGTAGTCGTGTGTTGTTAAGCTATGTTTGCGCCTTCTGCTGTATGTACATCGGCCTTTAGGTCAGCTTCTCTGCATGCTGTCTTCTTTGTTATCACCCTTAACTTAACTTAGCTTATTATCAATGTTATATATTTCAATTTTCCCTTACAATATATTTTTTTTTTTTTTTTCTAACTACAATTGTTCTTATTTAAAAAGAATTAAAACTTTATTCGTATATAACTTTAAGTTAATTTAATTAATTAGTTAATTTTAAATTAAATTTTAGTAATTAGAAATATTTTATTTAATTCAAAGCAAGTATTAATCCCTACAATAAATATCGATTCTATTCTAGTTGAATATAATTCGTTAGTTTATTCACTATAAATTTTAACTTCGAAAGTATTTAAAAAGTTCGTACAAGTATTTAGATATATTTCCTTTTACTTTAATGTGTACGATTTTATATCTATTTTTATTTCTAACGTTATTATAGTGATATTCTTTATTTTATTTTAAATTTCCTTATTTCTTTTCATTGTTAGTTTTATTATTAGTTTTTATTAATAGTTTCTTTGTTCTATGTATAAGAAGGACATATAGTGTTGATATAACATGCGGTGTTTAATATTTTTTTCTTATTTTTATTACTTAATTTTCTTAAATATTTTTTCTTCTCTTATTTCTTTGATCTATATTTTTTTCTCTTTGTTTTGCCTATTTTGCAGTCGTTCACCTTTGCTTGCGTTAAAAAAATTTTTTTCATTTACTGTTTTTGTTGTTCTTTATTTTTTCATTGGTTTAACTGACACTGCATTCTGCTTGTGTTCAGTCGCTCTGCTTTGTTGCATTGCATGCGTTAATCGCTCAATTTTTTCTTGGCTTGTTATTAACGCGACTCATTATTATTTTACATGGATTCTTAATCAACTATATTTTGTAAAAATTTTATTTTGTATAACTAAGAAGAATATTTAGAATTAGAAGAATATTTTATAAGAATTAAGGCAATAATTTTTTTTTTTTTTTTTTTTTTTTTGGTCTTAAGTTTATATAACTTTTCTTTCTATGGCTGCATCGAGGTGCACATATGCTGTTTAAATTTCTGTTATGCATAAACTACGTCTTTATGCATAGATTTCATGTGCATTTATTTCTAAAATAAAGGCAAATGCAATAGTTATGGCTGTGTATTTAACGGAACAGCTACTTTTCATATGCCGTATATTATTAATATTAATTTCACGTAAAATTATCTTATATTTCGTGGTTTGAAACGAAACGTGGTTTTGACTTGCTTTTTATTTTTTTCATTATGAAATTCGATGAATTTCATTCGTTATTCAAATGTAAGACTGAAGTTAAATTAGAATTATTAGTAGGAAAATTAAAACTAAGACTGTTAATTTCCTACTATCCTATACTAAATTTTATCAATCCTATTTTATATATATTTATTCTATCCTAATCCTAACAATGTGCCTATTGTGATTAATTTAATTTTAATTTATGACTACTTAATTTAATTCCCTAACCTATTAACCTATTCTCTTAGTTTAAGTGGTTCTGATTCCTATGTAATTATCTAGTTAATATTATTTTCCTATTTAATTGCTACTCTATAACTTAAGTAAGTTAATGTGGAATGGCTTTTCCTTTCCCTTAATATTTAACACTGTAGTAATCCGACTTTTGATCCCTACTACCTTATATGGTCCTACCCATATTGGCGAAAATTTATTTTTCCTTGTCTGATTCTTAATTAGTACACTATCTCCTACTGTAAATTCTACTACATTTAATTTATTGTCATACTGATTTTTGGATACCCTTTTAGCCATTTCCTGATTTTTCCTCACTATTTCGTGAGCTCTTTTAACTTGGAATTTCAAAACTTTATTCGGATCTTCGGCATTATATACCGGACTACACTTCCTTTTTAAGTTAGTCGGCATCTCTGTATCAAATCCGAATAAAGTGCGAAACGGTGTTTGCTTTGTCGTAATGTGGGATGTGTGGTTATGAACATGCATGGCTGCAGTTAACCATTGATCCCAATTCGACCCGTCTTCTTTAGCAAAACTCCTTAAATATTCCACTAAAGGTCTGTGGCTTCTCTCTAATGAGCCATTAGCTTGCGGATGATATGGTGTTATATGTAATTTCTTAATTCCTAACAATTTACAAGTATCTGAGAACAATTTCGAAATGAAATTAGTTCCGTTATCTGTAATTAAAATCCGCGGAATTCCGTAACGCGTGATTACTTCGTCATAAAAAGCCCTGGCGACAGTACTTGCTTCCGTATCTGGGATCGCTGTACATCCCATAACTTTCGAGAAATCATCCTGAAAAGTCAGAATGTACTTATTTCCGGACACAGTTTCTGGTAGAATACCGACTATGTCCATGTAAACTTTGTCCAAAGGCCGCGTTGGTGTATCTGTTAGCACCATGGGCATTTTTGTTAATTTCGAGCTTTTGTTAGCTTGGCATTTCGGACAGTTTTATATGAATTCCTTTACTTGCTTTTGCATTCCGGGCCATCTAAATTGTTTCCGTATTCTCAAATATGTTTTCACTGCACCCTGATGTCCTCCCAGTGGTGAATTGTGAACGTCTTTGATAACTGTTTCTATTTGTTTCGGGTCAGATAGCAATGTCGCTGTGTTATTTGTTCCGTTTCCCGGTTCCCCATCATCTTTATCAATTTCGACGATTGGTCCTTGTTGTTGCTCTTGCTGTGCTGTTTTTGCTTTCGACCGTGTTTGTACGGCTGCTATTGTTTTGTGTTTTTCCTGAGGAATTCTACTTAGTGCGTCTGCATTTAAGTTTTTCTTTCCTGGCTTATATAGAATTTCGAAGTCGTATTCCGATAATTTATGACTAACTCTTGCCAGTCTTGAAGTCTGGTCCTTTAAATTGGCTATTCCCTTTAATGGCTGGTGGTCAGTAAAGATTTTGAAATGTCTGCCTAGGAGATATGCTCTAAAGTTCTTTGTTGCCCAAACTATCGCTATAAATTCCTTTTCTATTGTTGAATATCTCTTTTCAGTGTCGCTCAGCGCTCGGCTAGCGAAAGCTATTGGTCTATCTCCGCCTACTTCTCCTTGAGAAAGAACCGCGCCTAACGCTTCATTACTTGCGTCCGTAGTTAAAAGAAATTCTTTTGTAAAATCGGGATATGCCAAAACTGGTGGTGACGTGAATTTGTGAATTTTGGTTTAAATTCGCTGCTTTTCTCGTAATCATACTCTGTTGTATTTAATACCGGAGCATAAACCGTATTATTTTTCACATTTACTAATGTGTCTGCTATATAGATTCCTGGGTCTATTTCTTCTTTATGAATGACAACATTATTTAATTTTGTACGTAGTTTCAAGGGTACTATCGTAATTGTTCTTGCATTTACTGGTATGTAATATTGTTTATTTTTCTCTTCTATATGCTCGATCGTTTTTATGGGTAATTCCAAAATAACCTCTTTCCTTTCATTGAAGAGTGTTAAAATCTTCTCCATTGTATTTATATTGGATTTGTTCCACAAATTATCCCTTCCTAGTATGCCGTCTGCCGGTACTCCTTGTTTAAGTTACACAACGTGTAGCGTTAAACGTAAGGACTGTACCTCCTTGTGGCATATAGTAGTCGATCCTTCTGTGGTCACACAACCTCCAAATGCTCCACCTAAGTCTTTCCTATTCGACTTGTCTATTATTGTGCTATCTCTAATCGCACTTTTCTTTATCAGGCTTGTATCTGCCCCTGTATCTACCAGTAAAATGAGTTTTCCATTTATAGCCTCTACGCAAGGTAATTCGATGAACACGTCATTTAACTGGGTTTGACTGCAGTTGGATACTCCTGTTTCTGTATTTCTATTATTATTTTCTAACTTATTCATTGAGCACGGTATTTTTGCATTTAAATCTTGAGTTTTCTCTCTCAACTTAATTGGTATCTCTAAATCAACGGTTTCTCCAAACGTATGATTTCTCTCCGTTACATTGGTTTTATTATTTTTACCGGCATTTTTCAACTTGCTATTAATTTCTAAGTCTCTTGAAGTTGGTAACGTTTCAACTATCACTTCCGATGTCGGACTTACGGTTACCACTTTATTTTTTAAAGTTGGTAACGTATCCACAACCGGTTCGGATGTATGAATTACTGCTACTCCTTCATTTGGCCTTTAGTTACTAATATTTTTGGGTTCCCAGATTATTGGCCTGTTCTGGGCCCTTGATAGTTTCCCGGACGATTACTTTGCAACGTTTCCCAATTTCTTTTTGCCTCGCAATTTTTTATCATATGACCTGGTCTATTGCACCAATGACATATCGTTTGGCTCACTCTGTTTGGCGGGTTCATAGGAGTCTGATTCCTTTGCAAACCGTTGACTATATTCGGATTAATGTTCATTGCCCTTCTTTGGTTCACGTTCTGTTGAAATTGGTTTTGATTCCCATTTTGTTGGGGTTGTTTAGGTTGCCAGTTTGGTTGTGATTGATTCGGAAGCCAATTTTGCTGTGGTGGATTCCATTGCTGGCTTCCTTGAGTTTGATAATTGGGCCCTTGATATGTGTTCCTTGCCACATTCTTCTGGCTTCCTTTTTGGTCGCACCTCCAGTTTGCCTCGTGTCCATATTTTGAACACTTCTGGCAATATGGCGTGTTTTTGCGCGTTAAACAATCCTCTCTGGTATGCCCCTGCTTATTGCAAAATGAGCAGATTATTCTCTGTGTAGCTCCTTGTGGAGGATTTTGTGTCCTAGTTGGTTGCCGAACCATTCTATCTCCTGTAGCTCTGCCCTGGCTTCCCTGTTGAATCTGCTCTTGCTGGTTATGCATGGTGGCACGAAACTGCGAATTCATATTAATGTTCAAGGGGTCTGTTTGGAGGGAGCTACTGTGTATGGTGCCGAGTGCCTCTACGGCCAATTCTACCATTTGTTCAATGGTTTTCTTCGTCACTTTGAGCATATAAATTCTCAATGCGGCGTCCTTTAATCCTGTTTTAAATGCTTTCTCTACGACCCCTTCCAGCATACTTAATAGTGCCCTATCTCCATCTCCGTTGTAATCCGTTCGAACTATCTCTATAGCCTGTGTTCTTAGCTCGTTCAGGCGTCTTGCAAACTGTCTTATATCTTCATTAAGCACTTGGCTACAATTTTGGATACTCTGTATGACTGTATCTAAGGTGATTTTAGGTAAATATGCCCTTTTTATTGTGAGGTAGAATTCCTCGAGGCTATTGAAGCGTTCTGACCTCACCAAATCATAGGCATCCCCATGCAACCTCTGCTTAATGCAGTCTATGTAGTCCTGACTATTGTTTGTACCTACTTCCCTTGTGGTTAATTCGCACCCTTGTATAAATTTGTAGACTTCGCCGCGTAAGTCTGGTGACTGTGTGCCCGAAAAGAGCGGTACCAGCCTATTCGTAATCTTGGCTATCTCACCTATACCCATCTTATGTATGTATTCTGTCGTCTTAATTTGTTTAAACGACCTTCCGTTGTAATCTTTCGCAATAACTGCGGACGGAGTAGCTTCCTTATGATAAAGCGTCTGAATAGTTCCCTTAGTTTTATGTTCTCGCCCTCTACGTTCCTTAGTATATCCTCCTGAAATACTTTATCTACTAAGTAATTATCATACCTATTCTTCAGTGCATTAAATTCTGATTCCCATGTCTTGGAATCTTCTGTCTTATTCTGTATTATCTGGTTTAGGAATGTAAGCAATTCCTCTACTACTGCGTCTGCTCTTTCTACACTTGTAAGGTCTCCTAGCTCCCCTACTCTAGACTTTATTAACTCTAAGTTCTCTTTGTTGCCTACAGTCCCTTTTAAAATTGCCCAATATTTAGATATAAACTCCCCCAACTGGCGTTTCAGTTCTTTATGAGTCCTATCTAATTCTAAGTAACCTTGCTCCTGTAACGACTCGGCCATTAATTAAACGAACGACATATAGTTTAATGGTTTTTATTTTATTAATCTGTACATATGTCTGGTATCTGTAAATTTTTCCCAATTTTCCGTACTTAAATTTTTATTAAAGCGATTACTTAGCGCCACCAATTATCGTTTAATCGTTTCATTAAACGTTTAATTCTTAATACTACTCCTAGTACTTTGGAATGAGAAACCATTAAAATTCTTAATATGAAGTTTCAACTTCCTTAACCTGCTTAGATTTCATGTTCGCTTCGTTTACCGAGCGTGCTGTAAACATTCGCTGTACATCTGTTCATTAGTCTGTACGCTGACGTCCGCTGCTGCTTTGTTTCAAACAGAGCCAAAGCGTCAAAGTTTTCGTGACTGCGCTATTCTGCTTTGTTTCAAGCAGAGACGAAGCGTCAAAATTTTCGTGACTGCGCTAAGGTAATTTAAGACCTCACAGAATGGAACGAACGACCTGCCTCTATTTTTTAGCGGCCAACAAAACTGCAACGTTTGCAATCTCGGATTCGGACGATTAACCTAGTGAGCTCGCTCCAGTTATTTTTTGTTAATTGCTTGCTATCGTTAATTGTTTTCATCAGCAAGCAATATAATTGCTTGTTATTTGAAACAACGAATCTAACTTTGCTTTGATTCTCCAACCGATATGAAGTCTCTAAGCGCATTACTTTAAATGTTTAACTTCTGACAATGGTTTTTAAAATAACCTCATGCCTCATGTCATGCCCTTACGACCGTGTGACGTATTGTTTAGAAAAAATGTTTTACTTAGAATTCAGACAAGCTGATTATCGATTAATCAAATTACAATGTGCGACTTTGAAATCAAATACATTAACTGTTAAAACTTATTTAACCTGTGTAATTTGAAGACAAATGCCTAAGACACACACGAAATTATACAACTAACCGTATACTATACGCGTTTTGTCTTAATATAGTTTGTATCGGATTCCTGTTTTTAACGTTTATCATTGACTTTTACCACGTTAAATAGAATTTATTTAAGTTAGTAAAATCACTCTGATTTTCGCCAATTCGTTACTCACAGTATCCAATATCGTAGATTTAATAAAAAAAAACCAAAGATTCGCTATTAATTCATGTTGGCGACGTTATGTCGTTGCTTGTTGAGTAGAGAGAGAGTAGAAAAAGTGAGTAGAAAAAAAATTGTGACTGTTTGTTTAGCGGGTCACACTGCATTAGTTTGGCCACCAGGCCTTGCTTTGTTTGACTTTTAAGCGAGCCTCGCTATGTTTAAGATTTGGCCACCAGGCCGCACTTACTCCTATAGGAAAAACCAATATCCTGTTTAGGTGTTGTATTTTGTATTATCAATAATATTGTATAAAATGTTGTATTATAAAAGAACTGCTAGATTTTTACTTTTCGATTTATTCCTAAAATTATTATTTCACTTATTTTCCAAAATTTCCTTGCCAAATTCATTACTAAATCATTGTTTCACTTTTCACTATATTTTTTTTTTCTTGATGAGAAAAGAAATTTAATTTGTTGTGTTTCGTTAAATAATTCTAATTCCATCAATAGAATCCTTTTCATTTGTATCTCCTATTATTTAATTCTTATTTTTCATTTCTTTGTTCACTTTTACTATTTCACCTTTAAATATTTCCTAAGGTACTATTCTACGTTATTTCACTTCTTTTTTATTATTTTAGGTTAATTTTATTTTTCACTTCATGCGTTTTTTCAACTCCTTGTTTGCATCATCGCACTACTTTAGCACCCTTGCATGTGATGATCGTGGCGATGACGGACGGAGCAGTGGAGAGGACGGCATTGATGACCCTGGTAGCGGAGATGACGATGGACGAAACAGCGGAGATGATGATGGTTGAAACAGCGGAGATGATGATGGAGGAAACAGCGGAGATGACGATGGACATGACAATGTCGACGGGAGCGGACGTGGCAATGGCGTTGGAGACTGGCGTGGCAACGGTGATGGCGACGAAAGTAAAATCAATAAAATAATGAATGAATATATTACAATAAAGGTAGATTTTGTCCAAATGTTTTATGGCACTCACCTCTCTCAACCACCGACAAAATCCTCTACAACGACATTATGGACGGCAAAACTGCCGGTTATTTGGTGCACTCGCGAAAAGTGCACCCAGTCTGCTGGTTAACCACCCGATAGCCCAACAAGGTTTTTAGTTTTGCTACAGTGAAAGCGTTATTATTTATGATGAATACATGCATATCGTAATAAAAAACAATTATGTACCGGTATTTGGTCGTCATGTTTTTTAACTTCATCCCGACCTCCTCCGGACCAACCATATAACCATGTTGGGCCATATCCGCCGCCATCTCCCTATAAATATGGACATTTTTTCGGACTCCGCGGAGGCCGTCAATGTTCTCTTGCCAGAGGTCTAGCAGCATATCTTCCGCCCCCATCGACCACAATGTTCGTTTTGTTGATTTCTGCATCTGAAATAGTTAAATTTTTGTTAGTTATTAGATATTATACTTATTTAAATAAACATATTACTTACGACATAAAACGCTTATATTTGTTTTGACATTTGGCAGAATAGTTTGGTGGCACTTTCTCTTTATCTCTTTCTAACTTATTGGCACTGGAAAAGGAGAAAGATAGTGTGTCTGCAATTCCGAACTTCGAAACAGGCTTGCAAACTAAAAACTGAGGCTAAAAACCAAAAGCATTTTGGTTTAGCGCTGGAATCGCAACCACAATTTCAAGGGAGTTAAAACAGTTTACCAGTGGTTTTGGGGCTTAAACAGTTTATTCCAAATTCCTGGAAAAACCATTTTATGGAAACACCATATTACATTATTTAAATTGTTATTTAATTTATACATGGTGTTTCGCATAAGATGGCTCAAAAGACTAGGGCGTGTATGATGGGTCGAGACAAGAAAAAAATCGTATGGGAGGGGGGTCAATTTCCCCCCGTTTAGGCGGGAGGAAAATTTTTAAAAATCCGACTTAACGTCGAAAAAAATATCCGTCAAAAAATATCAAAGCCAAATATCCGCTTCTTAATATGCTTTTTACATTAGGTTCCTATGTCAAATAGTTTTTGAGAAAATGAATGCCAAAGTTAAAATTTGGAATAAAAATTTTGAAAAAATGTTTTTGATCGCCATTTTTTTAAAATTACGGCATTAAGTATAAAAATTTTTGCGACCATAAAATTCTCTAATCAATTCCAGAGGAAGTGCTTGAAACCCGAAGGTTCTCTGTTTTTTAGTTTCCGAGAGAAGTGAAAATTACAACTATTCGCGCAAAAATTTCAACGCCACATTAAGTTGATATTAGTTTTTATTAATTTCACAATATTTCAGCTTGGCTAGACGCAGTATCATTTGATACGGTATCACAACTGGTATGATGATACCAGTGACAGAGATAATGAGATAGGACACTTCGAATTCGCTGTTTCAACACACATGCATTTTGCTGAAATTTCACTAAACCTATGACAAAAAACGTGTGCGCTGTCCTCTCATGTGTACTTCGCCACACAAAATCGTGTGCTTTGTCCTCTCATGTGTAGTTCGCCGCACGAAGTGTACTTCGCCGCAGTATCGCATGCACGCATGCAATATTGATTTTAATGGGTGTAATTGTCGAAACGTCAAAAATATATTTAAAATATTAACCTTTTGTTTATGCTCACATTATATACATGATATATCTACCAGTTTCTTATAATTATAATAAATCTATACTTTCAGATTTTACATAGTATTTGTTGATTTATTTCACATATTTAATTGGTATTAAAAAATTAAGATTAATAACTCCAGAATGGTCGCATTTATATTTTTAGTCTTGTTTTCTAATATTTAGCAAATTAAATATTGTTATACATCGTTGATGCATTTGGGGGGTCAAACATCCGTTCGCACCTACCATTTTAGGTTTGGGAAACTTCACCACCTTTGTTTATATATGGTGAAATTTATATTTTAAAAGCCAATGGCCTTGGCTATACACAGTATCTTTTGATATGGTTTCAGTTTATGGAGAGAGAGAGATGAGGAAGAAAGATAAAAGTCTACAATCTGGTATGGAGTGTAAAGAATTTTTAAAACGAAAATAGACGCTGCTTCTCAGTTTTTTTGCACGCACACAAGTAAGCAGTTGTCAAACGAAAGAAGAGCAACGTAGTTTGCCGAAAGCGTGTTCATATTTTTTCTCACGCTGGCCAACATTTGGATATTCAGTAAATTTCACACACACATTGCCATTAAGTATTTACGACTTTTGAAATCAAAAGAGAAACCACAATGTGTAGCCACCGTAGGTATCCAAATACCAGTAGTGAAATCATTTCAAAAGATACGACGTCTAGCTATGCTGATTTCATAACTAAATGAGTCCGTGGTGAAGCATGAAACAGCTGATTTTTTCAACATACTGAAAGACAGAAAACAAAAACAACAATATGGTAGTTCTCACGTATAGTGTACATCAGAGATAATGAGATGGGAAACTCTTTTCCCGCCAAAAAATGTGTCAAAATAAAATAAATATTTGCTACACGTATAGTGTACGTGTTATTCACCATACGACGTCATGGTTTTATGACATTTTAAATGACGTTTCGTTAATTTACAGAAAGTTTTTGGAGGAATCGGGCAATAATTTTTGTTTCTTGAATTAAATTCAATTAATAAGCGTATTAAATAAATAGATATTAAAATAAATCGTATATAAATGTGTGTGCGTGGTATGGAAGCAGATCTACGGCAGCGTATCTGCAATCGAATAGCTATCAACATCGCTATTGAAAAGTACTGGAGGAGAATCCGCGTGTGTCCGGGCCTGTGCAAACTACTCTTCACAAATGAGTGAAGGGAACAGATTACTGTCTTCCCGAAAAGGCCCAGCGAATTGTTGTTTTTGTTGTTTGTGATGGAGACACCAAAAACAACAAAAACATCCGTCGCTCTCCCCTACTTTCAAAGTTATAGCCCTTTGAAATTTGAAATTAGTATCCCTATATCTTCTAAACTATAGAAGATATCCGGTATAGATATATACCGTTAGAAACGTAAGTTAAATACCTTTCATTTATATAAAGTAAGATTCTACCAAAAAATGCATATTTTTGGAGAAAACGCGATTTTATTTTTACTATTTCCGCCCCAGACATAAAGTAAAACATGTCATTAACCCACATAATTGTACGGAAAATGACGAACTAAAGGTCATTATGTTTATTTTAGGGCGTGTATGCGTCCTTCGGCCGCGCTTTTTGATTATAACCCTCAGTATGTCAAACAGCGGCTACGCAACAGAATAGTGTTTTGTGGCCAATTTTAGTCCACAAAATCGCGCGATTTTTCATAACAATTTTTCATTTTCTTAGTTTTCTCCTAAAATACTGATGTCTCCAAAAATATGCATTTTTCGATAAAATCTTACTTTACATAAATGAAAAGTATTTAACGTACGTTTCTAACGGTATATATCTTTAAGGGATATCTTCTATAGTTTAGAAGATGTAGGGACACTAATTTCAAATTTCAAAGGGCTATAACTTTGAAAGTAGGGGAGAGCGACGGATGTTTTTGTTGTTTTTGGTGTCTCCATCACAAACAACAATAACAACAATTCGCTGGGCCTTTTCGGGAAGACAGTAATTTAAGCCAAAATGGCTAATTGTCTGAAATTTGATCAGATTTCATTTAACTACGTATGTATTGTCCTTCTGTTAGTAATCATTCGGTACATGTGAGTTAAGATTTGAGGAGTAGAAAAAGTGAAACTAACTTTAATCTTACAATAATAATTTCAATTACAAAATATTTTTGTAAACTTCTGGACTTTTCATAGATCTGGCTGTTGTCCCAGTCAATTGCTACAAAGTTTGCCCGTTGATTTGCATTCATCATCAACAAATAATGAAGCCTCTTCTCAATCACAAAAGCAACATGGTACACAACAAATTCCACCTCAAGATACATGGAGCGGTGGCTCACAACGTATTACAGGACGCAAGGAGCGTTCACAGATATTAACGAAGTATTTTACAGTTTATTAATATAAATACTTAAATAAATAATTAAATTTAAATTAACTAAATTAAGCTAAACTAAATCTAAATTTATAGTGGTCGACCTACTGCAGACGTAGCGATTCGTGGAGTGTTTAATAATGGCGCAGAACTACAACAACAATAACAGCACAAAATGTTCACAACAACAACAGCAGCAAATAGCACCATGTACCATCAACAACAGCTCTGCAATTCACCATCGCAAATCGCAAAGTCTCAATGCAAACATAATGTCAGCACAAACACCAACTCCAAATGCTAGAGAAAGGTGAGGAGTTTGAAAAGACTGAAAGAAATATTCATTAATTTATATTAGCTAAAATAATAAATAATAATGTTTATGATGTATCGTATGGTTATCGAAGTAAATACATATTTAAAATACATACAATACAAACAAATTTATATACCTTTTATAATAGATACATCGTACATATAGTAGATACAAGTAGGCTGTTATTGCTTGTGAACACATACATATTCGTATATCGAGATATTTTTCTAATAAAAATTAACTAAAATACATATATAATACAATATTTCATAATAACAATAATTTCTTCTGAATAAATTTTTCATAAATTTGTATATAAAAATCTTCAGTTTGTGTCTGACTTCTTTTCTATGAATTTTACATGCAAATTACTAAAACAACACTTACCGTTCAGCCTGGGTGTCAGCATTCGGGAATTTATATAGCCTGGGATCGCCGGAACATCCTTCTTTGCTGCAAAATCTCCTTGCCGGCATTGTAAAGTAGAAGTCTTCAAAAATCTGCGAAAAAAGAAGTCAGAATTATTATTTATAGGAAAATATTGTAAAATTGTATCCCGCTTGAATTGAAAAATTCAGTTGAGGTGAAAATTTTTTAATGACGTCACGAAACAGCGTTTCTGTTCATATTACCAAAAGAAATTATAAAAGTACGAAGTTGTGTAAAAGGGTAAATAGGAAAAAGTGTACTTAAATAAAATGAAAAATTTGTTAATAACATGAAAAGGAAAGCTTAATTACAATAATGGTTAATAAATTATGCATATATGAACGTACTAGTGTATCTTTCAACTAAAAAAACAACTTTTTGGTTAAATCGTAGTACACTAGCAGCAGTACTTAAGTACCAAAGTGAGCAAAAAAGTTTGAAGTTTGCAAACCAGAAAACCGAATTTAATACTGAGGTGAATTAAATATGTAGATATGCCAACACCTACTTTCATTTGCCTATATATTTGCACAAATTTAACAATATATTTGCTTTTAATATTGTGTTTTTTAGGTTATATATTTCTAAATTTTTTTAACAAGCATTTTTGGTAACTATTGAGATTGAAAGTGCAAATTAAGTAAAACAATTATGTTTACAAATTTGTAAAACAAAACAATATACAATATGTGTATAACTTATTTCAATTTTCTATTATAATATTCCAGAACTTAAGCAAATTCTTTTCTCAGTAATCAAACCTAATTTGTTGTACTTGAGTTAAATAATAAAAGACATATTTTAAATTTCGATTAAAGGTAATGTTTATTAAAACGTTTGATTAAAAGTTGAACAAAATATTTGCCTTTTCGCACTTAATTTCGCACTTAGTTTCGCACAAAATATTTAAATGAAACTAAACACATAATATTTATATGAAAATATGTATATCCTATAGTACATTCAATATACATATAACTTCACCATTCTACATTCCAAATTGCAAATTGAAGTTATTACTCGATTGTAATTATTATTAGATATTATTTGCAAATATCTGACTTTCATAAGCTCATTCATTGATTTGATAATATAAGCATATTGGCATCTCAAAACAAAAGGTTCTGACAAATGTCAAACGTGGTGTATAAATTAATAAACTGAACAGTTTGTTTGGGTCTGTAAGGAAAAAAATTCAATTGTTTGGGTCTTAAAGGGGTGAGTTTCTGAGCTAAAACGTTATCAATTATCGAGTTTTCACAAATTCTACAATACAATTTCACAACCACGAACACACGATTTGACAACCAGAGTTGCATTTTTTAGAAGTTTCCTATCTCATTATCTCTGGTGTACATGAATTCAACAGCTCATAAAAAATAGACGTCAAACCGATTTTTGAAGCGGCGAATTCGAAGTGTCCTATCTCATTATCTCTGCCAGCGATAGCTAGACACTGTGGTATCACATAAAGTTTCAAAAGCCGTAAACATGTTATGTCAATGTATGTGTGAAATTTACTGAATATCAAAATGTTGGCCGTAGTTGCCATATATATTATATTATGATTAATGCGTAAAGGAAAAATAAGATTTCTAAAAATCCCATGTTTAAATTTTAATTCAACGGAAATTACCGGCTTCACTTTGGTTTTCTTGTTCAGTGAAAATCGTTGAACAGTTGCGTTGTGAAATTTTGTTAAACGAGTTAATTTATTTAAAAATATAAAATATTACTATTATTATGCAGTAATTAAGTACTGTCCTATTTATGTAGTTAAAAATTCTCTCAAGCTTTTGCTCCTGTGTATAATTTGCGTGCCTCATCATGTTCTGTATGTCGAGAACGTAGTCCTTGAATTTTTCCTGTGGATGTTGATGACAGGTACGAATCTCGTCTTCCAATCTTTTAAAATAGCGAGAATGTGGGAAAAACGTTAAGAAGTCTTTCTTAAAGGCGCTCCAAGTTTGCCAATGGGAATCGTGGTTTCTTAGCCATAATAGTGCGCGATCTTTCAGCAGCTTAGGCATTGTTCGTGGTAGAGAATTTAAGTTGAGCCCATATACTGCCGTGAGCGATGACGTTCGCGTGGTCACCAGTATGATCCGTGCCGTTTTTATCAATACTGGAGTTTTGGTTCCCAACGTACCCGGGCGTTTCGTTCGTAGATACTGGCGTAGTGTTGACCTGTCGGTTCGTTGTGGCCATCTCATGTTCGCTGTGGGTAATATTTGTTTGATTTGGACTTGTGGTCCTGGTGTCTTCACATTTCGTCCTTGGTATAGTTGACATGTCGGTAGGAGATTGTGCTCGTGCTGGCGACGGCACGATTCTGTTTCACTGTGTATTGTTTCCTGCTGATCGGTTGTGCTGTGTATACATGCAGTGTTCTCTCATTCGCTTTGTTCGCTCGTTTTGTTGCTCTTTGCATTTGCTCAATTTTACTGCGTCTCGCTTTCTGCTCTGTGGTTAGGAGCTGTTTGATGAATCATGTTATTTCCCGATCGCTCTCTCGCTCTTTACTTACTTATTGCTAGGGCCTTATACTTATAAATCTTCTCTTATACTAATCTGATATATTATTGACAGCACAGGGATGTCGTTAGTTTCTTTTAGGATAATAACTTAATATATTGTATGTATTCAATATTAAGCAATCAATAACAATTCAATAATATAGGAAAATAAAATGTACAAGTTCTTTATTATTTTGCTTAAAAAAAGAATACTTCAATTTTATATAATTAAAACTAATTCAATATGAAAAAGAAAATACAGAAAGAAAAAAGAAAAAAATACATAACTTATAGTTTTGTGTGTCGGTGCGTCAACCGAGCCAACGTGGAAACAAGAAATGATTCCAACGGTAATAATCTCCGAGCAGAGAAGTCGCGTATAAAGTCATGTGTTAATTAATAATAATAAGTTTATTGTAAGTTGGGTTTAAGTAAGTGTCTCTAAGAAAATATAATTGCAGCAATAAGTGTAAGAATAAATAAAGTGATATCAAAAGGATTAAAAGAATATAATAATTAAAATCCAAACGCTAGTTTGTTTATTAATATGTCATACGTACCACAAACAATTTTCAGGTTAAATTTCATCGGTGCCATCAAAAGAATGCCAGCGTAAAGCACGGCAAACTTGTCTCTTTGTTTAAAGGCCTTTGGCCGGACAAAAATCTTTACTGAGGTCGACCCTTTTCACTCGGGAAGTCATTTTTATTGATAGAATTATAGGATTCAAGGAATAAACATTAGGGAAAAAGAGAATTTCTTTTTGGAAAAGAAAATTCACATTTTTCCAGAAATAAACGTGAAAGTTTTTTTTTAGTGTGCACTTTAAAGTGGGAAATAGGGGATTATTTTAAAAACCCTAAAGGAAATTGCATTGGAATCTAATGCAAAATTAGACGAAATGCAAATTTTTGAAATTTTGAAACGAAATGCAATTCAATTAAGATTGAAAAATTAAAATATCACCAAATCACGGTATTTATAACCATAAGTGTACAAATGAAATATATTTGATTATTCCTAAAATACATTTGATTTCCTTTTACAAGATTATCAAGTGTCGAAATCGTTTATCGAAAAATTGTAAAGTGCAAGACGAGAACGTCAAGTCAGTTGTGTGAAATTTGAATTTTTTCCGAATTTAAAAATTGCAGTGAAATGCACGTTGAAATTAAATTAGAAGAGATCGGAAATAAAAGTTTAATTTATCACGGTTAATGGTTAAGAGTAGTGAATAATTATAATTGTATCCAACAAAAATTGTTTTAAAAAAGTTAAATGACGGATTTTTGTCTTTTTGTAAATTTATATTATTGCTTACTGTGAGTAACAAATTGGCGAAAATCAAGTTACTTTATTAACTTAAATAAATTCTATTTAACGTGGCAAAGTACAAATGATAAACGCAAATAGTTAAAAACAGAAATCCAATAAAGTCACAACACAACGCGTAGAGTGTAAGGTTTCGTTGTATCGTTTTCGGGTGTGTCTTTAGTTTGACTTCAAATTACACATGTTAAATAAATGTTAACAGTTAATTTGATTTCAAAGTCGCACATTTTTCAAACTAATACGTCATACAGTCGAAAATGTATGAAATTTACCTTAATTGAAACACTTATTTTTAAAACACACTTGAAACACACCAAAATTAAAACTTTAATATGTAAAGTAAAACGCTTAGAGACTTCTTATCGTTTTGAGATTCAAAGCGATTTTAGTGTCATTTTTGGGGCCTGCTCTTTTCAATTACACACTCATTGTGGAAGAAAATTGAGAACAAAAGCATAACAAAAGAAAATTATGAACAATTAGTCATGGGTAATTAATCAATTAAAGGAATAAAAATACGGAAAGCATAAAATAAGGAAATAAGCGGACATGCAGACAAATTCCCAACAGATAAGGAATAACTTTTAATACCTAAAACAACTTTAAATAATATCTAAAAACTATTAACAGCAGTAATTAACGCCAACAGGCAACCAGGAAAGCAGAAAGAGTAGCTACAAGAAACAATTAAATAAAATTTTGCTTAATTGCACAAGTGTTATTATATTATATAACAAAAACAAAAGTATGTCACAAACTTGAACTTGAAACCGACAAAATAGGTATCGAGCAACAGTTGGCCACAAAAATGCTGACAAGTATAAAAAAAATAAAACACTTAATAAAACGATGGAACGTTAATTCGCGGCGCTAAGTGGTCGTTTTACAACGTTTTAAATACAACATTTTAAAATAAATTTAACCTCACAACATAGGAAAAAATGTGTATATACTCGTTCATACATATGATAACTGTAACATTAAGAAAACCAGTAAGAAAGCTATATTCGACCTGGCCGAATCTTAGATACCCTACACCTAAAAGTTTTGAAAAAAGTGGCGAAGCTAGGGTGGGGCCGGGGTGGCGGTCCACTCTGGACGGCACAATGTCGGGGGCGGCAGTTGTGGAAATCAAGTATTGACTTATTGAATTCTAGGAATTTTTGGGGCTGCAAGTTGATTAACCGTCCCGGGCTCCATGAGACCTAGCTACGCCTCTGTATAAATAGTAGGCGTGGTGACTACCTTTTTCAAAACAAAATAACTAGCTTAGCTGTTTTATAATTGTGTTCATTTAAATTTTATTTCCGTGGTAATAAACTTGTTTTCATACTGCTATACTGTATATGTAGTGTAAAAGTGGGCGGACCGCACCCAGTTTTGATGTAATAATGTTTTTTTGTAAAACAAGTTTTTATCTTTATCTCTATCTTTATCTTTGTTTGTTTTATTCAGGAAGTTTATATATTTGTGGCGTGCACGTGTGCGTGTGTGTGTTCGCTGACGAGCGATCATACATACCGACACGGTCGAGCATTAAACTTTAAGTAGGTGGAGTCGTTCGGATATCGGATCCTTAACGACGCGACACTTTGTTGCACTCCACTTCGAAATAAGTTTACGCTACTTGGCTGGTCGAGCGATCGATAAGCCAAGGCAAACAAACAACCGCTTCATTGCTGTAAACGATACAGCAATGCTGAGCGTGCACTTTGCCGTCGCCACTGTTTACGTTCCGCCGGCTAGACGGATTAGCTACCCGCTGCTGGCGGCGAATAAACATGCGCTTGTCGTGGACGTTCGCCGGTGTCGTGTTGGCGCTGCTTTCCTTTCTGCCGTCGCTGGCAGAATGCGGAGTAAGTATAAATACGACATCGCGGCCGCGTCGACGACAAAGTAACGGACGGCATGTATCGCTATACAATTGTTGTTCTGATTATCGTAGCCCTCTGCTACGTCGCGGTTAAAGCGTTGCTCAAGTGGCTATGGTGGCATACCCTTTGGGATATGCTGCCATGGCCTTAAGATTTAGAGTTTTCTTGGCCGCTCAAGAAGATAGTTACAGCTACTCCCGCGTCCTAATAAAACTAAATTAAATATTGTAAATAAAAGGCTTGCTCGAGCAAGCGCCTGAAAAACAAACTGGACTTTAATTAAATTAGGAAGAATATTCCTAAAGTGGTGACCCCGAACGGCACGAACGCCGGAGTGAAAAACAATTTGCGGGAATTCCAAAAAAAGTGAAACAATAAAAGCTCGCGGCGAGCAATATTGATGTGCAAAACGTGTGCGAACATCGTGTTGTGCGCGAGCCTAATACTATTGGCCCTCGCGCTCCGGGCAATCCGAGATTTAGCGCGCCAAGCGTATCGCGACGCAGGAAGCGAGATCTGTTCCGAAAATTAAATAAAACTCAACACGAAGGAAATAATTATGATGGAGATCGATTCTCCTCAAAATCCCAAAGTGCCCGCGAGTGAAGACGCCGCCGCAGTTGACGTGAGCCATGGGGCCATTCCCAAGCGCGCGCTCCCCACGCCCGACAGTGTCCGCGCGCCCCGGCTCGAGGCCGAGGCCGCCGAAAGCGTCAGCCCGCAGGCGGACGAACAGTGCGAAATTACGCGGGTCAGTGTTAAAGTGCCCCCATTCTGGTACGCCAATCCAGAGGTGTGGTTCGCGCAGCTTGAGGCGCAGTTCGCGACGGCGCGAATCACCTCGGAGAGTGCGCGTTTTAATACAGTGGTAGGCGCCATTGAGTCGCGCGTTTTGGAGCAAGTATACGACGCGGTCACGAGACCGCCCGCCGGGCGTAAATACTCTAATTTGAAGAGCCGCATGCTTGAACAGTTCGGTGCCTCGGAGCAGCAAAAGCTCCGGCAGTTACTCTCGGAGATGGACCTCGGCGATAAGAGGCCATCCCAACTCCTTAACGAGATGCGGCGGCTCGGTGGCCCGAATGTCACCGAGCAATTACTGGAGAGTTTGTGGGCAAACCGGTTGCCAGAGCAAGTGCGGGCAATCTTGCAGGCGTCGCCCGGCGACTTGGCGCAGCGTGCCGCCCTCGCGGACAAGATAGTAGAAGTGACGGGCAACCGCAGCGCGTGTGCGGTAAAGAAGCAGCCAGCCGATCCACGCCCGCAACAGGACGACATCCTGCTTCAGCGGCTGCATCGTTTAGAGGATGCACTGTACGAACAGCGCAATCCTCGCCGCGCGCCCGCGCGGCGCCAAGGCCGTCGATGGTACCAAGCACCAGCAGCGGTACAAGTGTACGAGGACGACGAACACTTCACCTACGTGGGTGGTAGTGGCCGCGGGCGTCCGGTGTCACCTAGACCGACATGGGGGACACAGCTACCACCACAGCAACAGCGACAGCAGGTACCAGCGACTGTACCGCCTCGTCTACAACAGCAGCAGCCAGCACGACAGGAGCCTGACCCCAACAGCAAACGGACACTTAAGGCGAGTCGCGCCAGGAGTGGTTTGTGCTTCTACCACCAGCAGCATGGCGCCCGCGCCGCGAAGTGTCGCGAGCCATGTTCGTGGCCAAAAAACTGAAGCCACGAACCCCACTAAAGCCAGGTAAGGTGTTTCGCTTATTTATTGCAGACACGGCAACGAGCCGTAAATATCTAATCGACACCGGCGCCGACGTCTCGGTTGTCCCGCCGACCTTCGACGAGAAATTCGGTCAACCAGACTCAATACGACTTTTCGCGGCTAACGGCTCTAGTATCGCGACTTACGGCCGTAAGCGGCTCCAACTTGACCTCGGTCTAAGGCGCGACCTGGCCTGGGAGTTCGTGATTGCGAAGGTCAGCAGCCCCATAATAGGCGCGGACTTTCTCAAGCACTTCGGCCTCCTCGTTGACATGAGGAACGAGAGGCTCATCGACTCGGCGACCAACCTCCACGCGGAGGGCGCCGCACGTCCAGCAAAGGGTCAGATCTTCACGTACGACAGACGCGACCCGTTCGCTAAGCTGCTGGCCGACTTCAAGGATATAACAACGATGAACAGCGTGAAGACCACGACGACTTCGACTGTAACACATCACATCCTGACGAAGGGTCCACCAGTACGCGCTCGACCGCGACGATTGGCGCCCGACAAGTTGAAGGCCGCAATGGACGAATTTCGTTTCCTGACCGAGCAGGGAATCTGCGAGCCTTCCGACAGCAGCTGGTCCAGTCCGCTACACATGGTAAAAAAGTCCGATGGTTCTTGGCGCCCGTGCGGCGACTACCGCGCCCTGAACGCGATTACGGTACCGGATCGTTATCCGATACCGTTCATACAGGACTTCACCCATATACTGCACGGCAAGACCATTTTTTCGACGATCGACTTGCAACGGGCATACCACCAGATACCGATCGAACCGGTAGACATTCCTAAGTCGGCGATCGCCACGCCGTTCGGACTTTTCCAGTTTAAGTTTATGACGTTCGGCTTGCGCAACGCAGCGCAAACGTTCCAACGTCACATAAACTCCGTTCTAGTAAATGAAACAGACTACGCGTTCGTCTACATTGACGACATCTGCGTAGCATCAAAAGACGCCAAGGAGCACGAGCGGCATCTGCGCCGAATTTTCCAGCTCCTCAGAGAGCATGGTCTCGCGATCAACGCAGCGAAATGTGATCTCGGCAAGTCACAGGTCCGTTTTCTAGGCCACACCGTGACGAGCGACGGTATCCGGCCACAGCAGTCTAAGGTGGAGGCGATCCTGAGTTTCAAATGGCCAACGGTGGCCCACGAGCTGAAGAGGTTCCTGGGGATGATCAATTTCTACAGGCGATTCATCCCGCACGCAGTCGCCAATCAGATGGCATTGCAGGACCTCATGTGCGGAAACAAAAAGAAGGACAAGACGCCGCTTAACTGGTCGACGGACGCGGCGACCGCGTTCGAGAAGTGCAAGGCAGATCTGGCTAAAGCAACGCTGCTTTATCACCCGGCGCCAGACGCCGAGCTCGCACTTAACGTCGATGCTTCGGACTACGCGGTGGGGGCGGTCCTTCATCAAATGGTCAACGGCGAGCCTCAACCGCTAGGATTTTATTCCAAGAAGCTGACCGACGCGCAAAAAAAGTACAGCACGTACGATCGTGAACTGGTAGCGATGTACCAGGCGGTCCAATTTTTTAAGCATATGGTGGAAGGTCGCGACTTCGCCATTTTCACTGATCATAAGCCACTTACCTTTGCCTTTCAGCAGAACTCGGAGCGAGCTTCGCCGCGACAGGCGCGCCACCTCGACTACGTGGGCCAGTTTACCACGGACATACGTCATGTCCCGGGTAAATCGAATGACGCGTAGCAGACACGCTGTCACGCGTCCAGCGACTGGACGCAGCGAACAACTTCATTGACTTCGGCGAGATGGCCGACGAGCAGGCACGAGATCCGGAGATCCAACAACTGAAAGAGCAGACAGCGGACCAAACAGCCTTGGTCATTAAGCCGCTCGCGCTGGCAGACAGCAAGAAGACGATCCTGTGCGACACCGGCCACAACAGGATACGACCACTGGTCCCAGCATCATTACGAAGGCGCGTTATAGCCAAGCTTCATGGCATAGCGCACGCCGGCGCCAACGCGACGCTCAACCTAGTCCGAGAAAGATTCGTTTGGCCAATGGTGGCCAAGGATGTGAAGCAGTTCGTCCGCTCGTGCATCCAGTGCCAACGCAGCAAAGTGGGTCGACACAACCGAGCAGCAGTCGAGTTTTACGATAAACCGAGCGAGAGGTTCGAGCACATCAACATCGACCTCATCGGCCCCCTGCCCACGTCACGGGACAACAAGTATTGCTTGATCATCATCGATCGATTTACGAGATGGCCGGAAGCCTTTCCGCTGCCCAACATGACCGCAGAGACAGTCGCAACGAGCCTGATCTCCGGCTGGATGGCACGCTTCGGGATACCAGTGCGCATTACAACAGATCTCGGTCGTCAGTTCGAATCTGACGTATTCAGGCAACTGAATAAGCTGCTAGGAATCCAGCATTTTCGCAAGCGAACGGAATCATCGAGCGATGGCACCGAACCTTGAAGGCAGCAATTACCTGCTACGAAGACGACGACTGGTGCGGAGTACTGCCATTAGTGCTCCTCGGCTTGCGAACTACAATAAAAGAGGACATCGACGCCAGCCCAGCAGAAATGGTCTACGGTACGACTCTGAAGCTCCCCGGAGAACTATTGGCACCATCGCCGGTCCAAGCCAATGAGAGCGAGTTCATCAGAGACTTGCGTCGACTGATGAGCAAGGTATCGCCAACGCAAACCAGCCATCACGACAACACACGTGTGTTCCTGCAGCGCGACCTTGCAACATGCACGCACGTCTTTGTGCGTATCGACAAGGTCCAGCGCCCGCTGCAACCTCGCTACGACGGGCCGTACAAGATCCTGCGCAGAACAGAGAAGGTGTACGAGCTTCAAGTGGGCGACAAGACGGCTAAAGTGTCGGTCGACCGCCTTAAAGCAGCCTTCTTACCCGACGACACCCAACCAGCGACTCGGTTGGAGCGACCACGGAAGCAGCCACAGAAGATGACAGCACCAGCACCTCAGCCAGCGACCCAACGACGTCCAACAGGCAGACCACGAGGTCGGCCACCAAAGACGACGCCAGCACCCCAACCAGCGATTACCCGACAACCGTCACGCCAGACGGTGACGAGAAGCGGCAGACGAGTCCGCGTTCCCGTCAGGCTCCGCAGCAGCGCGGATTCCTGATCGTATTGTAGAAATTAATATAGCGTATTTTCCTAAGTGTATTATAGATAGTATAGTAAGTAATCCTAAGCAAAAAACGACGATATGCATATCCTGACGACAATAGTTTAAGCAATGCACTACGATGTGCACTTTCTTTGTATCGCGACGCCGTCGCTAAGGGGGGAGTACTGTGGCGTGCACGTGTGCGTGTGTGTGTTCGCTGACGAGCGATCATACATACCGACACGGTCGAGCATTAAACTTTAAGTAGGTGGAGTCGTTCGGATATCGGATCCTTAACGACGCGACACTTTGTTGCACTCCACTTCGAAATAAGTTTACGCTACTTGGCTGGTCGAGCGATCGATAAGCCAAGGCAAACAAACAACCGCTTCATTGCTGTAAACGATACAGCAATGCTGAGCGTGCACTTTGCCGTCGCCACTGTTTACGTTCCGCCGGCTAGACGGATTAGCTACCCGCTGCTGGCGGCGAATAAACATGCGCTTGTCGTGGACGTTCGCCGGTGTCGTGTTGGCGCTGCTTTCCTTTCTGCCGTCGCTGGCAGAATGCGGAGTAAGTATAAATACGACATCGCGGCCGCGTCGACGACAAAGTAACGGACGGCATGTATCGCTATACAATTGTTGTTCTGATTATCGTAGCCCTCTGCTACGTCGCGGTTAAAGCGTTGCTCAAGTGGCTATGGTGGCATACCCTTTGGGATATGCTGCCATGGCCTTAAGATTTAGAGTTTTCTTGGCCGCTCAAGAAGATAGTTACAGCTACTCCCGCGTCCTAATAAAACTAAATTAAATATTGTAAATAAAAGGCTTGCTCGAGCAAGCGCCTGAAAAACAAACTGGACTTTAATTAAATTAGGAAGAATATTCCTAAATATTTAACAATATAACCCTCTTTTGCCTGTGTAACCTAAAAGTGGGCGGATCACGCCCATATTTGGCATATTAACGGATAATGCTACTCTATACCCAGGAATGTAATTTTGTTGTAATAGCTCAAAAACGAACGCTGATATCACATTTTTAATAAAAAATAGGCGTGGTCGTGGACCGATTTTGTCCATTTTCAATACCAACCTGCACACCACAAGACACAATGTTGAAATTTCATCACGATATCTTCACCGGTTCTCCTGTGATCGTGATTTCAACAGACAGACAGACAGACAGAGAGACGGGCGGACATGGCTAAATCGACTCAGGAGGTCACGCTGATCAAGAATATATATACTTTTCTATACCTATCGTCTCTATATCTATGCGTTACACATTTCGTGACAAAGTGAATATACCCTTACCTTAAGGTGTAGGGTATAAAAATAGAAAACCCAGTAAAATGTATGTCGTTGTTTTAATTAATGGCCGAGTCATTGCAAGAGCAAGCATATTTAGCCTTAGAAAAGAACCATAGGGATTTGAAGAGGCAATTAGAAGAATTTGCATCAAAAATTTGGAACATCCTGAAAAATACCGTTTCCAATAAAGAAAATTTAAATCTAATCAAGACTAAAATACATGCCCTAGGAGAAACATCAACTTTAGAAAAAGCAGACGCATTCATAGAAGAACTGCTAATATTTTTTAAAAATATAATAGAAAAAAAAATCAAAGACTAATGCTATGTTTACACCGACCCCAAATGCGCATTTGTAGTCACTCATTTGAAAAGTGTTTACACCGCCTTGTTTGCATTTCGTTTGACATTTATCAGACCAAATTTATGTTTTTTGTTGCTTGATTTTTTTTACAACTGTTTTTTGACAGCTAATTGACATTATTTCCCTTCCATTTCCCTTGTTTTGTTTTGGGATTTTATTTTTCCCTACGACAGGCTGATTCGAAATATTATTTTACAACTCGTTTGGATCTCATTTCGCCAAAATGAGATGATTTCGATAATGAGTGATTTGGCAATTTGTATGGGAAATGGGATCATTTGGCTTCTCATTTCTGGCTTTTGGTCGTAATGAGCCATTTGGCGTCGGTGTAAACGTGGTATAAGGGACTGCTCATCAAAATTTAACGCGTTAAAAAATAAGTCCGATACTTATTTAAAAGAAAAAAGTTTCAAGAAGAGATACTAAAGAGCCTAAAGGATGAGAACGAACACCTAAGAAAATTACTAAATGGCAAGGGATTAACAGAGGGAACCGTGAATAAAACGTTAGAACAGGAATCAGCACAAAAATCAAGAGATGACTGTGCATCCTTAGAGAAGGCGCATGCTAGAATACAAGAACTAAAAGAGGAAAATAGACGCCTAAAACAGGAAATAGAGCTAGCGAACGACCAAACACCATAAGGAAGCTACCCCAGCCATAGTCAGCCCAAGGGAATATAATTCCGTTTCATTTCCTACATTTGAACAATCAGTGGCAAAACAAACCAATATGGGTATAGCAGAAATAGCCAAGATAACAAGCAGTATTGTTCCACTGTTTTCAGGGATACAGTCACCAGATTTGAGAGGTAAAGTGTATAAGTTTATACAGGCGTGTGAGTTAGCTACAAGGGAAGCGACTACAGCTAATAAAGCAATTTACATAGATTGTATAAAGCAAAGATTATATGGAGATTATATGGAAGAATTATACCTAGTGATACGAAGAGCCTACATACCAACGATTTCACTAGACGTAACATTGACAGACATTCAGAATTGCAGCCAATTGCACAATGAGGACAGTCGGCAATTCGCAAGACGCCTAAACACGAAAAAGGCACAAGCATTGCACATATTAAAAGATACTTATGATAGAGAAGGCGACAGCGCACTTATATCTATGGTAGATACATAGGCAAATAAGGCGTTGAGAACGGGGTTAAAAGATTAGACGTTACGAATTCATATGCTGAATGTTGCAGGGAAAAATATGGATAAAATGATAGAAATAGCAGTGAACACGCTGATCGAAATACAAAGAAGTAATTCCATCCATGAACCAACCATTACACCGGCAATGAATATGAATTGGGTAGATCCCTACACAATACCTCCTGTACATAATCGCATAGATTATAAAAGGCCAGAAGAAAGGCAGAACGTCTCGAGAGCGCCACAGGAAAAAATAATTTGCTCATTCTGCAATAATCGTGGGCATACGAGAGAAAACGCCGTATTGCCAAAAGTGTCTAGAATATGGGCACGAGACAAACTGGAGATGTAGCAAAAAGAAAAGCCAAGGAAGTGGGGCAAATAAGAAATATCAAATGCCCTATGACCAGAATCAAGTACAACAAACCCGGAAAACAAACCGACCACAACAAAACTGGCAACCAAGCCAAGTCCAACGTAATTGGCAACCCAACCAAGACCAACAGAATTGGCAGAAACAGACCTAAAGAAAGCAGAAGCCGAATCCAGTAAACGGAATAGGACATAATACACTCGAATGTTATGCGAAGAAGAGTGGGGAGAAGTCCCAAAGCAACAGTCCGGGAAAGTGCCAAGGGCAAATAGGCCAATAATCTGGGAACCCAAAAATATTAGTAACTTAAGGCCATGAAGGAGTACCTTGCGCAGAGGCTATAAATGGAAAACTCATTTTACTGATAGATACAGGAGCAGATACAAGCCTGGTAAAGAAGGGTGTGATAAAAGATAGCACAATAATAATCAAGTCAAATAAAAAGGACTTAAGCGGAGCATTGCGCGGATGCGATGTTCACTAGAACTTGACTGCTCGGTGACTGATCTGTGTGTTCGCCTTGATACGCGTGCCGCCTAACTGATCCCTTCTGTACTGTGGCTTGTGTATTTATATGTTCTGAGTTGCTTGTTCTTGGTTTCCAAGTTTGTTCGTAAACACGGTCCCGTTTTTCGTCGCTGCTATGTTTCTTGCAAGTGTTGCACTTAATTCGCAAACATGTTCCCGTGCTTCTGCTTGTGTTGCTCTCAGTTCGTAAACATCTTCCCGTTGTTCTGTTTGCGTTGCGTTTAGCTCGCAAACATGTTCCCGTTGTTCTGCTTGTTTTCTGTTTGTGTTGCGCGACAATGTTCCCGTTGATCCTCGCTGCTCTGCCTGTGTTGCGCTGGGATCGTAAACATGTTACCGTTGTTCTGCTTGTGTTCTTTTTGTGTTGCGCTTAGTTCGCAAACCTGTTCCCGTTGATCCTCGCTGCTCTGGCTGTGTTGCGCTGGGATCGTTAACATGTTACCCTTGTTCTGCTTGTGTTCTGTTTGTGTTGCGCTTAGCTCGCATACATGTTCCCGTTTTCTGTTTGTGTTGCGTTTAGCTCGCAAACATGTTCCCGTTGTTCTGTTTGTGAGTTTTCCCCACAATCAAGGTTGCTTCCTTGGCGATCTTGTGAAGCAGTATGGTTGTGCGGTAATTTTCGACTTTCGAAAATTGTCGTCACACTCCCTCCTTGCTTCGGGTGGCATGGCCAGAAGCTGTGTGTTTTCTTTCCCTTTAGGTGTTTCTTCTTTTCCCCCCTTTTTCCCTCCTAGTACCGCCACCTGTCATTCGTCTCCTTAGTCTGCGTTTTATATACTCCCACCTTCCCATTCTGGCGGATCCGAATTCTCGTCGGCCGCTGGTCGGTGCTGCGGTCCACCCTTTGGCGGTTCGGCGTTTGTGCCTTTGGAGAACCTCCCAGGCGACTTCATCGGCGCTCCTGCTCGCCGTTGGTGCAAGTTGTTGTGGGGGTGTTCTCTGTCCCCTCTCTTGCGTGTCCCTCTGTGTTGGAACGTGTTTCCGTGCGTGTATTTCCCTCATCTCGTCCGTGTAACGTTTTGTCCTCTGGAACATGTCTGACAGTTTCCTTTGTCCTCGTTCCGCCTTATCCTCTTGTTGGTTTGCTCGTTCTTCCCACTCTTCTATCTGTGCCACAGTATCGTCAAGTTCCCTTTTTGTGTTGTGCATGATCTGGGCCCAGCGTCCATTTTCGATCTGTAGCTCGTTTAACTTCTCCTCTTGTCGTTGGTATCCTTGCTGGTGTTGTTGTATTTCGCCTCTGAGTCGTCGTAGCTCTTTGCCCGTCCTCTCTGTTTCCCTCGCCGTCTTCTCCATTTCTAATTGTCGATCTTGTATTTACTGCTCCTGTTGTCTGGTTTTCTTCATCTCCTTTTCCAGCTCGGCGTGGATCCGTTCCATTTCGTGGTCTTGATCTCTTTGTTGTCGATGTTGTTGTTGTTTCTTCTCCTGTATTTGTTGTATGAGTTCCTTATGTTGGTCGTGCAGTCGTCGCTCCATGTGGATTTGCTGTTCTCTGGTTGCGATGATCCCTAGATATCCGGCCAAGCGTTCTTCTTCCGTCTCACCCTCGTCTTCGTGTATATACTGTGTACGTACAAACACATGTTGTGTCACTGTCAGTATCCGATCAGAGAGCCGGATCTTATCCTCCATTGTGATTAGCTCCCGCCTGTCCCTTGGTAGCTCGTGTTCCACTTCGTTGTCCTGTTCCTCGCGCATGTCGTCATCAGTTCCGGTGTATATTTCGTCGTTCATCTCGATGTCCATATCGTTGTCCGGTTCGTAGCGTGTGTCTTTATCTTGTGGGTAATAGAGATTACCTCCGTTCGTCTGTTCCTGATAGTTGTATGGGTTCTCGTGTCCGGGTGAATCGCTAGTGTCGTCATCGGAATCAATTATGGTTATTATGGTAAGACATCGTTCGCTGGATTTTTCGTGTGATCACTTTGAAAGTCTGACTACGAATGGTTTACTTGTTGCGCGTGTTCTTGTGATCTAGTTGTCGTCTATCATTTCTTTCCGTTTTTTTTCCCTTGAGTTTCCTTGAGGCTTGTATTTGTTTGTAGGGTTGGTTTCTAAACCCCGCTTCCTTTTACCGGTGTACCATGGTTTCTGCATCTCGGTTTTGTTTGCGTGTGTTTGTTGTTGGATTATTGTCTTCTAAGTTTCGGTCCGGTGTGGAGGTTTGTTGTTGTATATTTGGCTTCGACAATTGGCCTCCTTGCATTGTTCTACAACTCGCTCCTTTTTACCGGTCCATCCTAGTTTCTGCATACCGGTCTTGTTCTGCGTGTGTTTGTTGTTTTGTTGTTGCCTTCTAAATCCCGCTCCAATTTTGTTAGGTGTGTTTGTTGTTGTGTTTTGTCTTCTAAATCTTGCTCCAATTTTGTTACGTGTGTTTGTTGTTGTGTTTTGTCTTCTAAATCTTGCTCCAATTTTGTTGCGTGTGTTTGTTGTTGTATGGTGGTCCTCTAAATCTCGCTCCAATTTGTTTCGTGTGTTTGTTGTTGTGTTTTGTCTTCTAACTCTCGGTCCAATTTGTTGCGTGTGTTTGTTGTTTTAGTGTTGTCCTCTAAATCTCGCTCCAATTTTGTTGCGTGTGTTTGTTGTTTTATTGTTGTCCTCTAAATCTCGCTCCACTTTTGTTGCGTATGTTTGTTGCTGTGTTTTGTCTTCTAAATCTCGCTCCAATTTTGTCGCGTGTGTTTGTTGTTGTGTTTTGTCTTCTAACTCTCGGTCCAATTTGTTGCGTGTGTTTGTTGTTTTAGTGTTGTCCTCTAAATCTCGCTCCAATTTTGTTGCGTGTGTTTGTTGTTGTGTTTTGTCTTCTAACTCTCGGTCCAATTTTGTTGCGTGTGTTTGTTGTTGTATTGTTGTCTTCTAAATCTCGCTCCAATTTTGTTGCGTGTGTTTGTTGTTTTATTGTTGTCCTCTAAATCTCGCTCCACTTTTGTTGCGTATGTTTGTTGCTGTGTTTTGTCTTCTAACTCTCGGTCCAATTTGTTGCGTGTGTTTGTTGTTGTGTTTTGTCTTCTAAATCTCGCTCCAATTTTGTTGCGTATGTTTGTTGTTGTGTTTTGTCTTCTAACTCTCGGTCCAATTTGTTGCGTGTGTTTGTTGTTTTATTGTTGTCCTCTAAATCTGGCTCCAATTTTGTTGCGTGTGTTTGTTGTTGTGTTTTGTCTTCTAACTCTCGGTCCAATTTTGTTGCATGTGTTTGTTTTTTTATTGTTGTCCTCTAAATCTCGCTCCAGTTTTGTTGTTTTTGTTTGTTTTTGTATTGTTGCCTTCTAAATCTCGCTCCAATTATGTTGCGTGTGTTTGTTGTTGTGTTTTGTCTTCTAAATCTCGCTCCAATTTTGTTGCGTGTGTTTGTTGTTATATTGTGCCTTCTAGTTGACATCGACAATTTGGTTACTTTTAGCGTGTGTTCAATTTTGCCGAATTGGTGTATAAAAGTCGTTGCCTTTTACCGGTTCACTACGTACTTGTGTTAATGGATATTTTGGTTCCCAAATCTCGGTCCCTTTTTTTTCCCATCGCCAGTGTTGTACTCTATGTTAGGTTTCCTCCCTTTTCTTTAAATTTTCCCATAACCAATGGGCCTTTTCCCAGATTTGTTGTCTGGCATGTTCGGGTTCACATCGGCATTTTGGTTAAATTTCTTTTTGTTTGGTGTAGTGTTGTGTGTTTGTGTTTTATTTTTTCGTCTTGACTTAGCTTACTTTGGGTTGGGTCCTGTTTGTCCCACGAGTGTTTGCAAGGGTCGCTGGTCATGATTTTAGGTTTTACTAAAATTATTTCGAGATTGGACTACTTTGTATCGAACTTTTCCCGCTTTACTCTGAGTCGTGATGGAACTCCTTGAGTTCGCTGACGTGGGCCCTGCGTGTGCGCGTCTCGCCTTCCCTTCTTAGGTTCACGATTACCGGTGACACAAATTTGGTTACGCGGTATGGTCCGTCGTACCGTGGCGCCAGCTTCGCTGCGAAGTTGTCCACTGCCTTCGATAGGTGATGTTGTTTCACCAGCACTTGTCGTCCCAGCTTAGGGCTCCATGGACGGCGACGTAAGTTGTAGTGACGTGCTTGGTCCTGCGCTGCTCGTTGCATGTTTTGTCCCACAATTGCGTGTACGTCGTTCAACTTCGTCAATTTTTCTTCCAGCGTGTGTGGTGTTTGACCGGTACCGGGGGTTACTTCATCGAATAATGACTTCGGAAGTCGTAATTCCCGTCCCTGAGTCACAAAGGCTGGGCTATAGCCAGTTGTTTCTGAAACGCTGCTGTTTATTGCCATTGTTATTTCGGGCAGCATTTCGTCCCAATTTCTATGATGATTGTCGGCGAGTTGTGCTATCATCGTCTTCACGGTTCGGTTGGCCCGTTCTGTCGGGTTCTCTTGTGGGGTGTATGGTGCGGTAAACTATTGTTTGATACCCATCTCTCGGAGAAACTTCTGGAATCCTATGCACGCGAATTGGCTGCCGTTGTCTGTTATGACGATCTTGGGCGTTCCGAATCGTGCTAAGATCCATTCGCGGAAGGCTCTTTTTAAGTGTTCGGTTGATGCTTTCCGAAGAGGAATCATCTCGGTCCATTTAGAAAACTTGTCATGTCTGTGAAGTTGGCACCACATTTTTTGAAAAGTTCACTTTTTTTTGGAGTTCTGAGTGCACCCCAAATAGTTCTAGAGTTCTCTACCAATTTCGGAAATAGTTCTGGCGAATTAAGCAAAAAAAATAATTTCAAAATTTGGGGTGCTAACTTCACAAATTGAAATATGAAAATCGGCCATAAATCTTATACTATTATTGATAGATATATGGTGTAGTATAATTTTCTATAGAACTATGGGGGTGCTATCCAGAACTCTAAAAAAAATTACGGAATTGTAAAATTTTTTTTTTTTTTAAATTTAAAATATTTTTGAAAAAATTTTTTTTTAGAGTTCCCGATAGCACTCACAGATATATTCTGATACGTATAGATTTCAACGACAGTTCTACAAAAAAAAGATTGAAAAACATGAATTTGAAAAAAAAAATATTAAAAACGGCCATAACAATTTAAATACTGGAGATAGGGCATAAAGTCACTAGACCAAATCTTCAGAACTCTGGGGGTGCTATTCAGAACTCCAACAAAATATTTGGATTTCCGAGAAAAAATATTTTTGGAGCGTAGTCCGGATGTAGGGTACCAAGTTACTTCTGCAAATCTTCAGAACTCTTGCAGTACTGCCCAGAACTGTAATAAAATTTATGGATATTTAGTCAATGTTTCTGGACATAGCAATTTTCTCAAAAAAAATATCAAAAACGGCCATAACTATTTAAATACTGTAGATAGGGTATAAAGTCACTAGACCAAATCTTCAGAACTCTGGGGGTGCTATTCAGAACTCCAACAAAATATTTGGATTTCCGAGAAAAAAATATTTTTGGAGCGTAGACCGGATGTAGGGTACCAAGTTACTTCTGCAAATCTTCAGAACTCTTGCAGTACTGCCCAGAACTGTAATAAAATTTATGGGGTTTTAGTCAATGTTTCTGGACATAGCAATTTTCTCAAAAAAAATATCAAAAACGGCCATAACTATTTAAATACTGTAGATAGGGCATAAAGTCACTAGACCAAATCTTCAGAACTCTGGGGGTGCTATTCAGAACTCCAACCAAATGTTTGGATTTCCGAGAAAAAAATATTTTTGGATCGTAGTCCGGATGTAGGGTACCAAGTTACTTCTGCAAATCTTCAGAACTCTTGCAGTACTGCCCAGAACTGTAATAAAATTTATGGATTTTTAGTCAATGTTTCTGAACATAGCAATTTTCTCAAAAAAAATATCAAAAACGGCCATTTTACAAACTATTATAGAATTTTAAAATAATATAATAAATTATTATAATGATAATCCAATATCTCAAATAAAATTTTTGGACTGTTGAGAAAAAATTTTAATTATCGAAATTTGCTACATACAATAGCAAATGTGGCTCAATTATTTCATTTCCTGATCCCGATTTTCGTTTCTGAAGCATATCATCATAAATATGGTACTGATGTGGTTGGTTATATATAATGCCAGTGTAATGGCCATTGTTCTCATCAGTCGCATATTTTTGATAATTGGCTAATCCACTAAATTCATAATTTTGCTTGTTTAATTGTAAACATTTCGGCAATGCATCTAATGTTGATTTCTTTTTTTCAATGCCAATCGAATCAGCATATTTTTGATTCGTATATTCGCTGCAATCTATGAATAAATGGGAATTGAATATGTAGTTTTCCGTTAAAATTTCGTTGCATTTTTTGCAAAATGATAATTTTTGTTGATTAGCACCTATTATTGCACTGGAAATATCTTCTAAACCATTTTGGAGTACTATATTTACATTAATAGAAACCACTGCAATTTGTTTAAATGTGGTAACCAAACATTTATTACAATTTTTAGTGATTGTCAAACTTGGAAAGTCCTTAAATAAGTATTCTGCAAGCTGAGAAACATTGCAATTTGCATTTAAAAGCAAAACATTTGACCTGTAAGGATTAAGCTCAAAAAGGTTAATGCTTTTTAGTATTTTTATTCTTTCTTGGTACAATTTACTTGTAATTGTTTTACCCTCAGTCATTGTCATATTTTTTGCAAAATTACATAATTCATTACTTTTAGCATGAGCTACTTTTTCATAATAATTATACATTATGAATGCATTTGCGACTATGTGCGCTAGCGAGTCAAATGCACATGTTTCCCTAAGTATAAAGGATTGGTCGCCGCAAAGTGAGGCCTTTAAGAGGCTATCATTTCGCAGGAGAGGAACCGTCACCCTTTTTAGTGTAGGCATTTCGTCCCATTCTGGGAAGTTATCCAAATAGGATGCCCTTTTATTTTTCTTACAAGGCTGCGACTTTGCTAAACCTCTCCAGTTTTCAATGGCAGCCCATGTCTCATCCACCTCTGCTGGCTTTTTAAATGAACTCTCAGGCTCATTGGGAGGAAGAGACAACAATATCTTTCCCTGTAGCCAGCTGATATGCTGGATTACAAATTTATCGATTCTGATAGGTAATTCCCCTTTGAAGACACGCTGCTTTATTTCTGCGAAGGCAGACTCCACAGCAGAGGAAGTGGGTATCTTGTTTGGAGAGCAAAAATCTTTTTCCATAATAGCAGTCCATAAAGGTAAATAGCAAATTAAGTTCTTCAGCTTAATTGCAATTTGTGGATTAAAGAACGCATTAACAACAGAGCCTGATGGAGTATTCTTGGCTGCTGTTTGGGCTTTATAAAAAATTCTATCTGCCCATTCTGACCATCCGGAATTAAACCCTTCCAGATCATCATACTCTTCACCTGTCAATACGTCGTCGAAATCATTTTCGAAAAGGGTGCCTTTTATTAATTTATTAATTTTTCTGAAATGAAATTCGGATGATAAAATGCCGTTATTTTCGTCATGTCCAATATCTTCCGCCATAGAAACCAGACAGACCATAGAAAACAGAGGTCAATAAATCCTCTATTTCCACTACGTTGTTCAAGGCATAAATATGCGCCAAACTCCGCAAATAAAATTGACGTACCTTCGGCATTTTTTTTCGAAGGCATTCCCATCTTGAAACCATTTTAACAAAATGGCTCACGTCGAGCCTAATATAAGTATTTGGCAATTTTAATTTCCTACCCAAAATTACGTAATTATAAATTGTTTGCATATAATCATGTGTATCGGAACAATTTGCAAAGGCTTTAGCTACAGCTAATAGAAGCGCTTTGCTGAAATCTATAACTACTTTCCGCGGGGAACAACAGCCGTCCGCTAAAATTGAAAGGAAAAAGTATGTAATTGTGGCAGCATCTTGTTTTGCGGATACCATCTGAAATACCGGGGAGCTACTTGCCCCCGTTGCGAGTACGCACTGGTACAAAAAAATATGAGGACCTTTTTCACTATTTATTAGTTTCAATTTCTTGGCAAAGCTCCCCGTTGCATCGACCGTTAAGAAGCTATTTACGTCTTTCTTAGAGATAGTTTTGTATAAAAGTTTCTGCTCCTCTGTCCAATACATACAAAAAAATGGGTCGAGACCGATGCTGCGAATAGTAGTAGTAGTATTATACATTTATTGTAATTTAAATTAAAATAAATATTTAAGTAGCACTAGCGGCTAGGCTATCGGCTTTGGACCAAAAATTAATTCAGAGAGTTACAATCTTTTACATTATTTACAAAGTTCATTATTTACTAAGTTACGAATTTTTACAATATTTATCATAATAATAATATATAAACATTCATTAAATAGAGTTCTGAATATTTAACTTACATATAAAGTTAAAAATTATATTTACATTGAAGTCAGTTGGGTGGGATAAAATTGAGGAAGGTGAAGTGTTGGGGAAGAGAGTGGATCGTAGGTGAGATAGTGAGGGGCAAATATCAAGGATATGGAGGATTTTTAAGTTGGGCTCATTGCAGAATGGGCATGTAGGCGGTGGCTCCTTATTCATTAGGTGGAGGTGGGTTAATTTAGTGTGCCCAAGTCTGAGTCTCGTGAAGCATTTGTTTTTTATAGCGATGGACGGTGTTGGTAGAATAAGACGAGTCTTATTTGGGTTAACCCCTTTGGATGTATGCGTATAATTAGACCACACTGTATCGACATCACTCTTTAGTTTGCTGAGAGCACTCCTAGTGGCAAAGGAACTAGATGCTGGAATGAAGGTGAACACCGGATGTTTAGAAACGTTTTTGGCTGCTGTGTCCGCGTTGACGTTGCCTAAGATGCCTGTGTGGCCTGGGATCCACATTAACTTAGCCTTCCCTGTCATGCTGATTAGATATTGTCTGATGTTATTAATTACTGCATCCGAGTTATTGTAGTTTTTGACAGCATCAAACACAGATTTACTGTCTGTACAGATTACGTGCTTCCTCTTAGACTTTTTGCAGAACTCTAGGGCTGAAGAAATACCTTTGGCCTCAGCATCAAATATAGTGGCAGTATTAGGCATGATACCGTGAAGTGATGTTTCGCCATTGTCATCAACAACTGCAAATGAGACATAGTCCGAAGTTTTGGAGCCATCGGTACATAAAAAGAGCCAATTTTGGAGTCGAAGTTTCTGCGTGGACTCAAGAAAAAGTTTCACATATGCTGACGCAGGAGTTTTGTCTTTAGAGTAGTTTGTGAGGGTTGATATAAATGTTGAATTAAAGTTGAGGTACCACGGTGGAAACTTTTGGCATCTATAGACAGTTTGAGCTATATCTATATCGTAGTTACGGGCTAATTCAATAAGCTGAATGATGGCAGATGGTTTTTTCGGCTTAGTACTTCGTTTTTTGGCAAGATAGATGACTTTAGACAGCAAGCTAGAATTTCCGCAAAGGAGTTTATGTATATTTCGACATTTTACGTTAGTTAAGCGATTTTCGACACTCTCAAAACCACTTTCGGCTAGCATATTTATAATTGGTGTTGTCCGGAAGGCTCTGAGGCTCGATCTTATGGCAGAATGATAGGGAGCTTTTATGGAAGAAAGGTAAGTTTTTGGGCAGTTTCCATAAATGGGTAAAGCGTAATCAATTTTGGAAAGGATAGTTAGTTTTGTGATATTGAGGAGGGAATTGGTATGGATTTGACTCTTATAAGATGCAAGGTAATTAATAACATTTAATCTGTTTACTAAGTTTTGTTTTAGGAATGTACAATGTTGCTTGAAATTATATTTACAGTCTATATACAAGCCAAGAACTTTTAAAGAATTAACATTTTCAATGGCTGCATTATTATAAAATAAATTAATGGAATTACAATTTTTCTTTTTACAGATATGGAGATGTTTAGATTTGTCAATTGAAATATTGGCTCCCGATATTTTAGACCATAAGTCGATGTCTCGCAGGACATTATGGAAGTTGTTTGTAATTTGACAGTTATCTTGTTGTTTGGCAATAATATATAGGTCATCGGCATAGAAGCAATGTTCAAGCCTTTTATTATTTATTATAATTTTACTGAGTTCATCAAAAGCAACAACAAAAAGTGTTGTCGATAGAGGTGAACCTTGTGGAATACCGTTGTATAAGGGCAACGTGCTTGAGAGAGTATTATTAACTTTACTTAGAAATTTTCTACTGCTTAAAAATGATTTAATATAATTGTATATTTTAGGCCCAACTGACCATTCTAACAATCTTTTTAATACAATGTGGATCCCAACTCTATCGAACGCTTTAACAAAATCGATCGACAGAATTGAGATATGATTTTTTGCTGACAGATTTTTGCAGATCATATGATCCAAGTAGAAAAGAGCATCTATTGTACCGGATCCGGGCAGAAAGCCTACCTGGTTAGGAGAGATTAATTTGTTTGATTTTATAAACCATATTAATCGCTTAGAGATGATTTTTTCTAATATTTTACCAATGCATGGGAGCAAAGATATTGGCCTATATGACTCCACGATATCCGCAGATTTATTGGGTTTCTTTATTGGAATAACAATTGCGGTTTTGTAGACTTGAGGAATAATGCTAAATTCAAATATATTGTTAAAATGTTCAAGAATTCGAAGCTTGAACAAAAATGGTGAATTTTTAATCATCATGTAGGGGATTTTGTCGATACCAGGAGTTTTACCCTTAGATGTTTTAATAGTGGATTCAAGTTCACTAAGAGTAAGAGATGTTTCCATATATTTGGCTTTACTGCAACAGTTGAAACATGTCGGCCAATTCAAAGTATTAGCCTTTGTGGACCGAAATAACGTTGAAAAATTCGAATCGCTAGAGTCCGAGGACCAAGTTTTAGCAAAGGTATCGCAAATCAATTGGGAATCGCTAATAGTAATGTTATTAAATTTGATACTTCTTATAATCTTTGTGGAGTATAAACCAACCAAAGTTGTAATGTTTTTCCACAAAACCGACACAGGGGTGTTGGGATTAATAGTTTTTGTGAACTCACCGAAACTGTCTAACTTTGCTATTCTTTTAGCACGATTAAAGATGGAATTTTTTCTCTTATAATCTAATAGGTTCTTGTTAGAGAAAGTACGACGTAATAAGTGCCAAGCGTTTTGTTTGGAGTCTCTTAATTTTTTTAAATCAGGCGACCACCATGGGAGTTTGAGGAATGGAATTATTTGCGGCTGAACGAAGAATTTTGGTAATAAGAGCAGCCTCTTTGTTAGTGTTTGTGGAAACTGGAGTTTTAATTTTACTGTCATTCAAAATATTGTTTTGGAAAGTTGTCCAGTCTGCTCGTTTTAGGTTAAATTGAGGAGTTTTTGGGCACTGGAAGGCCGAACGAAGTCTAAGGCTTGTTATTGCTGGAAAATGGTCACTATTGTACAGGTCATCAATAATGCGCCATGTACATAAAGGAGTTAGCTGGGGAGAGCAGATGGCTAAGTCAATGTGAGTGAAGGAATTGTGCGTGCTGAAATGGGTTGGGGACCCATCGTTTAGGATACACAGATTAGAGAATAAAACGAAGTCCTCTATTTCTTTTCCTCTAGGGTTTGCTGTCTGTGAACCCCATAGTTGGCTCCAGCCATTGAGGTCACCCAAAATGAGAAGGGGAGAATTAATGTTCTTACAGAGATTAATTAGATCGGAGGATTTTATCTGTTGGGAGGGGGGGATGTATATGGAAATTAGGGTTACTCTAATTTTTAACTGAATTTCAATACCTACAACCTGAAGGTTTGACACTAGGTTTAAGGGCTTGTGCGGGATGCTTTTGTGGATTAGGAGTGCAGTACCGTTTTTAGCTGTGGTGTTACCACTAAGATTATAGAAATAGCTATCAAATTTTTTTGGTGTAATTGGTTTTGAATTAAATTTACTGTGTGTTTCTTGTAGACAAATTATATTGGGGGATTGCTCCTTTATAAGCATTTCTAAGTTGGAGTAATTATTAAGGTAACCACGTATATTCCACTGTAGAATATTAAGTACCATGAAATAATAATAAAAAGGGGAAGAGAGCGCTTACATAGAAGTATATACAATGAGCTAAACATATATAGCCGAGAAACGCTAGTAAAAAATTTTGTTATTGAGAGTGTAAGGAATTAATCAATTCTATATTGGTTGAGAATTTGTTAGGAAATACTACTTTTGTATTTATTTTTTTTTTAAAGGAGAAGTTTTTTTTAAGGGAAGGAGAAGTTGTATTTTTTAAGGAGTTTGTATTTGTTGATTCCGGTGAGTTTGTGGTGGAAATAGAAGAGTTGGTAATTAAAGGTTCATCGAACTGAGATCGTTCATTTACAATATTTATGTTATGTGAAGATTTATTTGTTGAGGCTGTTGTAGTTTCTTTGTTGTAGGATTTTGCGGCTTTCTCAACTGTTTTTATAACAGAGACGTAGGTTTTAGGAATATTAATTGGGGGGGGGGGGGGGTTCCTTTGCCGGTACAGAAGCCTGGCATCGAAGAAGGTGCACTTATTAATAGTTTTTATTTTTAAAATTTCCTTTTGTTGTTGAAATTTAGGACACGAGGAGGAATATGCTGGGTGGGGTTCCAAACAATTTGCACACATTTGGCGGGAGCAGCTTGTGGGGGGGTGAGGAGGAAGGTTACACGTAGCACAAGAAGGGTTATTTTTGCAATACTTTGCAGTATGGCCCAGAATTTGACAATTCTTGCAACGCATAGGGTTGGGGTAGTATTCCCGCACAGGAAGTTTATACCAGGCAATATCCAACTCCTTTGGTGGTTGATATAAATTAAATGTTAATAAAATAAGGCCAGTATGAATTTTTTTGTCCTCTACATTTTTGGAAAATTTGTATATTCCTGTCACACCTTGGCTTTGAAGGTCGTTGAGAATTTCATTTTCAAAGATCGTACCTTTGCAGGAATTAAGGGAGTCATTATATGTGACAGAAACTGAACACAGACCGCCAAAATTCTTCGTACGTATAAATTTTTCCGCAACTTTTTGGGTTTTGGTAAGAACTAACAGACTGCCGTCGCGAAGCATACTCACCGATTCTACTTCTGTACTAATGGAATCTAATGCTTTTTTCTTTGCAAACACACTAAAGTTGGTCAATGGAATATTACCCGCAGCTCTAATAGTAATGAATTTTGGGTTCTTCTTCTGAATATTTATACATGGAAGAGCAGGGAAGGTTTCCTTGCTAATGTTGATTTTTTTCCTTTTCATTAGGGGAGAATCCAGAGTGACTTCGTCAAGCACACTAAACCGGTTCCCCCGGTGTGGCGGGGAATCCCCCATCATTAAATTAAATTAAGAACTTTTTGATTTATTGAAGCTTTTAAATTAGAGAGAAAAGAGAAAAAAAAAAAATTTCCAAAATTTGGCACCGAAAAATTAGCGGAAGAATATAAAACGAAAAAACTAGAGCGGTCTTAGACAAAACAACTGTTCGTGACGAGAGCTGGTCGGAGACTGATGCTGCGAATAATTCCAGCCAATGACTCATATTTAGTCAAATTCAAATTTAGTATTGGGTCGCTGTGCTCCAGTTGCAAGCGACGGTCCAGCTCCTCTTGTTTAGCTTTCCTAAGCACGGATGAACTATACAAAACAGGTGGAGAAGGATCACCAGCATTCATTAGGCCTTTGGCTTCGACTGCTCTCCAAATACTAGCATCTTGTCTGTTTTGTGACAACTGATTTGCCACTTTCCTTCGCAATTGTCCTTTTAATTGTCGTTTTTTTTTGTGTGAGAAATTTTGTTGAAAATTTGTTAGGATTTGTTAGTAAGTATCCCAACAATTTCGCCTTACATTCGGTACATAGGGCAACAAATTTCGCGTAAAATTTGGAGTCGTTACTCTTGAAAATTTTTGCATTTTTAAAAGTAAAGGCACATGGAATCTTCTTTTGCTCCCAAATTTTAAGGGCTAAGACATCTGTCCATTTACCGGGTGAAAGAAGGATATACCTACGATTCGAGTATGTTCTTTTTGTAGGTTTCATACCCTTCCATGCCTCACCAGTTATTATAAGTGGAAACGAGATCATTTCTAAACCGACGACTGATACATTGGAGACATTAAATGATGGGTCATATAATGATGATGTGTAACGCATAGAACTAGAGACGATAGGTATAGAAAAGTATATATATTCTTGATCAGCGTGACCTCCTGAGTCGATTTAGCCATGTCCGTCCGTCTGTCTGTCTGTCTGTCTGTCTGTTGAAATCACGATCACAGGAGAACCAATGAAGATATCGTGATGAAACTTTGCAGATATATTGTTTCATGTGGTTGTATTGAAAATGGGCTAAATCGGTCCACGGCCACGCCTATTTTTTATTAAAAATGTGATATCAGCGTTCGTTTTTGAGCTATTACAACAACATTTCATTCCTGGGTATAGAGTAGCATTATCCGTGAATATGCCAAATATGGGCGTGATCCGCCCACTTTTAGGTTACACAGGCAAAAGAGGGTTATATTGTTAAATATATAAACTTCCTGAATAAAACTTTAGATAACAACTTGTTTTACAAAAAAACATTATTACATCAAAACTGGGTGCGGTCCGCCCTCTTTTACACTACATATACAGTATAGCAGTATGAAAAAAAGTTTATTACCACGGAAATAAAGTTTAAATGAACACAATTATAAAAACAACTAAGCTAGTTATTTTTTTTTGAAAAAGGTAATGACCACGCCTACTATTTATACAAAGGCGTCGCTAGGTCTCATGGAGCCCGGAACGGTTAATCAACTTGTAGTCCCAAAAATGCCTAGAATGCAATAAGTCAATACTTGATTTCCACAACTGCCGCCCCCGACATTGTGCCGCCCAGAGTGGACCGCCACCCCCGCCCCATCCTAGCTTCGGCACTTTTTTTAAAACTTTTAGGTGTAGGGTATCTAAGATTCGGCCAGGCCGAATATAGCTTTCTTACTGGTTTTTTAAAAATTTCGTGTGATGGCGGAAACACTTTGCCGCTCTCATCAACAGCCCTAAACTCTTCCTGCCCTAAAATGACTTTAAGCTTATCTTTGTCATACATTTTTAAAATTAAGAGCTCGAAATTTATTAAAAACTCGGGAAATAATTTTACAAAAGGGACAAAATTATTTATTATTTGGAAAAAAAATGAAAAATTATTGGACTAAATTCTTTTGTTATGTATTTAAAATTTAAATTATTGCAAATTTACATTTAATATTATATACATATGTATAAAAAAATATTCGAACAATATCAAAATGTATTAATAAGTATATTAGATAAACACTGGTAAAGTTTAAAATACAAAGGTATCCTCCGAACACTTCAAGATTCTAAATGCGAGTGAGCATTGCGCATATCGCTTGACTTTTTTTTTCAACGGAAATTTTTCGTTCTCTCAACGACAATTTATTTCCTTGGAACTTCGTAGGCAAGCGTTTGTGCCCAACAACAACCGCGACTATGTATTTGGAACTTTTACAAGGTGTTAACGATTTACAAACAAGAATTTTAAAATAATTATTTAATATTGTAGAAATCCAAAAATTTGACTGAGCAGTACTGCAAGTGTTCTGAAGATTTGCAGAAGTAACTTGGTACCCTACATCCGGTCTACGCCTTAAAAATATTTTTTTGAGAAAATTGCTATGTCCAGAAACATTGACTAAAAATCCATAAATTTTATTACAGTTCTGGGCAATACTGCAAGAGTTTTGGTACCCTACATCCGGTCTACGCTCCAAAAATATTTTTTTCTCGGAAATCCAAATATTTTCTTGGAGTTCTGAATAGCACCCCCAGAGTTCTGAAGATTTGGTCAAGAGTTCTGAAGATTTTCAGAAGTAACTTGGTTCTGAATAGCACCCCCAGAGTTCTGAAGATTTGGTCTAGTGACTTTATGCCCTATTTACAGTATTTAAATAGTTATGGCCGTTTTTGATATTTTTTTTGAGAAAATTGCCATGTCCAGAAACATTGACTAAAAATCCATAAATTTTATTACAGTTCTGGGCAGTACTGCAAGAGTTCTGAAGATTTTCAGAAGTAACTTGGTACCCTATATCCGGTCTACGCTCCAAAAATATTTTTTTCTCGGAAATCCAAATATTTTGTTGGAGTTCTGAATAGCACCCCCAGAGTTCTGAAGATTTGGTCTAGTGACTTTATGCCCTATTTACAGTATTTAAATAGTTATGGCCGTTTTTGATATTTTTTTTGAGAAAATTGCTATGTCCAGAAACATTGACTAAAAATCCATAAATTTTATTACAGTTCTGGGCAGTACTGCAAGGTTTCTGAAGATTTGCAACCTGACTGGTTGCGGCAAGATAGGGAACACTGGCCACACTCTATCCCCCTCGACACTCTGGAAACCGAACTGGAAGCAAAACCAGTCAAAGCCAATTTCGCGTACTTCCCCCACTTTGAAGACTTGTTGGAGAGATTCTCTTCGTTACCACGAGCTCTTCGCGTGTTTTCTTACGTGTTCAGGTTTATACATCATAGCCACCAAAAGTATCGCTCGTCCTCTCGTCGACACGATACCGCTATTGACTCCGATGAAATCCAGCATGTCAAAACGAGACTTACTATTCTCGCACAAAAGGTACATTTTGCCAATGAATATCGTTCTCTCGATATGAAACAAAATCTACCACCTAAGAGCCCCATTCTATCGCTCAATCCATTCTTATCCCAAGATGGATTGGTGCGCGTAGGTGGCCGTCTATCCGCGTGTCCGTCACTCTCCTATGACGAACGCCATCCCATTCTTCTTCCTTACAGCTGCAAGTTCACCCGATTATTGGTTCGCTTCATCCATGACATCAGTCTGCATGGAGGGAACCAACTGATGTTGCGCTTGCTACGTACGCAACATTGGATACCCAAGGCCAAGAACCTCATCAAGGCCACGATTCACACCTGCAAACCTTGTGTCCTTCAGAGGAAACAAGTGCGCACCCAAATCATGGCCGCTCTACCCCCTGAGCGGACAACCATCTCTCGCCCTTTTGCTGCCACCGGTCTAGATTTCGCTGGACCGTTTGATATCAAAAACTACACTGGGAGGGCATGCCTCATCACCAAAGGCTATGTCTGTGTCTTTGTCTGCTTCGCCACGAAGGCCATACATCTTGAAGCGGTTAGTGATCTGTCGACTCCGACATTTCTCGCTGCCTTCAACCGCTTCAGCGCCCGTCGCGGATGCCCCAAGGATGTTTATTCGGACAATGGAAAGAACTTCGTGGGAGCCTCCAAAACACTTCGGAACGATTGGACGATCTTCCTTCAACAATCGCACGAAGCGGTCACCTCACAGTGTGCCTATCAGCAGCTCAAATGGCATTTTATCCCCGCTGCCGCGCCTCATATGGGCGGTCTCTGGGAAGCTGGCGTTAAAAGCTTCAAACTCCATTTCCGAAAGTTTGTCGGCAATATGCACTTCACCTTTGAAGAGTTTGCTACCATACTCTCCAGAATCGAAGCCTGTCTCAACTCGAGACCGCTTAGTAGCATGTCCGACGATCCATCGGATCTACAGCCTCTAACGCCCGGCCATTTCCTCATCGGTGGCCCTCTTCTAGCCCCCGCTGAACCGGCGTTACTAAACTCCCCCCTTAAGATTGTTAATAGATGGCTCAAGGTAAAGGCCATCTATCAACAATTCTGTACTCGATGGAAACATGAGTACCTCACCGAACTTCACAAACGCAACAAATGGAAGGTACCCCAACCAGACCTTAAAGTTGCAGATCTTGTGGTGTTACGCGATGACAACCTCCCTCCAACGCAATGGAGACTCGGTCGCGTGACCCACCTGTATCCCGGTGACGACCACAGAACACGCGTCGTCACCCTCCGAACCGAGAAAGGGGCCACACACGTCCCCTCAGTAAAATAACTGTACTCCCCTTCGAATCTCGTATATAAGGATTTCCTCGCACCCCAGCGAACTCTCCCCGCTAATGTCATTACATTATTCCCATCATAAGCTCCATCCCCAGCGAGCGCCACGCACTCCAGTGCGCCCCCCCCTCACACATACGTGCAACTGTCTGCACGTAAGGTGGAGACATAGGCGCTGCCGTCCCTGAGCAGCGCTCCTTAGTTTCCCGAATGCAACCCAATCTGCTGGTCACTCCCCCCCCGTGGAGTCCTTGACCAACCCGATGATTTGAACCCCACATCATCGCGTATTCGTGACTAAGGCGAAAACCCCCTTTTTTCGTGTGTCTCTAACCTGAGCAAAGTTGCAGTACTGCAAGGCGGGCGGTATGTTTACGCCAAACACTCATTCTGACTCGAATGCATACCCCAGCGCTGGGGTTTCGCCTTCCCAGAAAAAGCAGCGCCATCTACTCCCCTGTAGATGCAAATGCAGTGCACGTCGGTCAGCGCAGCCAACCTCCCGGACTGCGACCTGTCAACTCTTGACAGGTCAATGAGTTTTTGATGACTTCCGCCCCCAACTTAACTTTTTTTTACCTCCGAGTGAACATCGATAAGTATCACGCGACGAGTTTTCAGTGTTATTTCGAGTGCGCAACCCCCACGCGAGTGTTATCTCCATCATCACGAGCATAATCGTCAACAACACCACAAACACCTATCACGATCACGACCATCACCATCTTCAACATCATCGTCCCGATCACGGCCATCACCATCGTCGCCATCATCCACGCGATCATCATCTCCACGATCACCACCTACACCAACAACCATCGCATCTCCACCATCACCGACGACTTCACCGTCACCCTCATCCATCCATTCGGTAAGTCTGTCAATTCCCCTTCACTCTAATTATTATATTGTTATTATATTATATATCGGTGTGTTGCGCTCAACTGTGCACACATCCCCCACACAAACATATACGAATAGGATTTAAATTTTTCTTAATTGGAAACAAATTATGAATAGAATTAAAACATATTGTAAGAGAAAACTAAAATAGGAAAAATTGATAATAACTTAATTAAGATAACAAAGAAGACAGCACGCAGAGAAGCTGACCTGAATGCCGATGTACACCCATCACAAAAGCAAAAGTACAACAACACAACACTTGACACCAGGGCGACGAATAGCACCCAGTCAACTCGAAGGGGGAAGGGTAGCAGCACATTATATACATATATTAGCTGCAACAGCTGATCATCTTAGCGATAGCAACCAAAATGGCAACCATCACAAACAAAAATAAGATGGAAAGCATCAAAGGGGGCTAACAGCATCAATAGTTGAAACGGTAAACTACTGCATGATAGTAGGTGGTACACATAAAGTACCGCGAAGAAAGTTAGCAATTCATCGATGAATACAACTCAGTTGTCGCTCAGCAGTGAAATCATAGTCAATCATGATTGCTTAAAGCCAACAATTTAAGACGACATCAGTGGATGCATCGTAGAGTGGCGGCGACGGTGACGACGTAAAGCAGTCACAGGTCTACCAGCCCAATCTACTACGGCCCATTCATCTTACAAAAGCAGCAGCCACAGAAGTATGAAGTGGGAAATACATAAATTAGCAGCGATGTAAGAAATGCGACGCAACTACAAGTGAAGCAGGAATACCAGCGTTTGCGTACTCTGCAAGCAAAAATTCGAGCGAGAAGCAAAAATAGCATCGGTCCCAAGTGGCTCCCTTGAGGAACACCAGACGGAACTGGAAACTCCATCGAGATGGTATTGTTAAACACCACCATTTGTGTGCGGTTCTTGAGATATGACTGCATCCAATACAGAAGAGTATTAGGAAAACCATATAACTTTAACTTTAAAAGAAGGAGATTGTGATTCACTACATCAAACGCTCAAGTTCTTCAAGTTCTTCAAGCACTTGGAAAATAGCCAGAGCGTAGGGAGTTATCAAACAGTGCTATAATAGGTGCAGCAAGTTCCTTTGAACAGGATTTAAGAACACATGCTGGTAATCCGTCAGGTCCCGAATTATAGCTGCATTTTATACCTTCCAATGCATCTCGTACTATCTGCAAGTTAATTATAGGTTGACTTATAAAACCCGAAGGAATAGTGAACGGGTAGTTAATTGTACTACAATTCTTTGGTGAATAAGTAGATTTGAAGAAATCCGCAAACATATTGCAAATAGTTCCAAGATCATCGGATTCGTATTGGTCCAGCTTCATGACTGAAGGATACATAGAAACTTTTCTTTTCGTGTTTACAAAACTCCAAAATGACTTAGGGTCAGAACGCAAGTTTAATTTAACTTTAATCAAATAATTGTTATACGCTTCTTTACACATTTTTTGGTATCTACATCTCATCGATGCATAATTAGCATAGCTCGCTGAAGAGCGCCTCAAACAATATGATTTGTAGTGCTTTGATTTCAAGCGTCTTAGTTCGCGCACGGCGGGAGTAAACCAAGTAGGTCCAATAGAGCAACCTGAACTTCGGGGAACTAAAGATTCAAAGCAGCTTTGGAGAGTATTATTGAACGAACAAACGGCAGCATCCAAAGACTCAGATGTAGAATTTTCGACTAGTTCAAGAATAAAATTGCAGTTGATATATTGAAAATAAGTCCTCATAGCCTCAAAGTTTGCTCTGCGAAAGCAGAATTTCCTCCTCTTCGTAGAACTGCATCTATTATATATAGGGGACCAATCGGTGTGCTGTAGAATTTTTAATTCTAATGTCGGGTGATGAATATCTTCAGGAAATACTAAAGGCTGAGTCCTCGATAGCTCAAATATGTCTAAGTCGTCAGCAAAAATGAGGTCTAACCAACGACCCTTAAGGTTTGGAATAGAATTTATCTGGAACAGACCTCTAGATGATAGGTCATTAAGAAGACAAATATAGTTTTCCAGATATGATGACGGTAAGAGAACTAATGAGTCCTCACATTTTTCCCAAATAACATGAGGCATGTTGAAATCACCAAGAACAATTAGGTGGTCAGTGGGTCCAAGGTTATCAGCCACTTTACTGATACAGTTCACATGTTTACGGTATACATCAAAGGAGGAATTCGGTGGGATATAGGAACAAGTGATAAAGATACTTAAGCAACCAATCTTGGCGTGAACACAGCAAAATTCAATATCTTCATCGCATACAAGTACCTCCTCTCGAGAAAAATAAGTAGACTTAACAGCGATCAAAACGCCTCCACCTCTGGTAGTAGTTGTGAGAGATAAGTTACGGTCTCTACGATAAACAGTATAAGCATTTCATAATACCTCTAAGTTCAATACATCTTGTTTAAGCCATGTTTCAGTGAGAGCAATGATTATGAACTCCAAATCGGTACTCTTTAGTACAAGATCTCTTAATTTTGTGTTGAGGCCTCTTACATTCTGATATAAGATAGTTGCAGCAATATTTAGATGTATTAAATTTAGTTTTTTGCAGCTGTACCGCGTTGTGGCTGGCCACTAATATTTACACGCGTATTCCTGCGATTAAACTCGTATTCGTGTACAATAGCGTTCGGTGGCCAGAAGGATGGGTCAGCAGCACGACTCATGAGATAAAGAGGTAAGCGCAAGTTGAAGGAAGAGTAAGATCTTTGAGATCTAAATTTAAATTTAGTAACAGTAATACTCGTATCCTGCATACCTAGTTGAGAATATATATGATCGAGAATGTCATCAACACTCGTATCTGGTGCAAAACGAGAAATAAATAAAGTTTTATTAGGTTGAACTAGCGTCAGTTTCCTTCCAACGTGAACAGCCTGAACACTGAACAGGAGAAATAGATGAATTGGTATGCTTCGGCTTAGTTCCTGTATTCTTATTCGGTTTAACAACCGCATTAGGTGTTAAATTAGAAGTTGTAGCGCCAGAAGCCATAATAGTTTTTGCAGTTGGTTCAATAGTATGCAGTTTTTCAGCAGTCATGTTATGGACAGCGGGTAATGCAGGACTAAGAAGGTTAATCAGCTGAGTTGGATCTGGCAAACCTATAGATAACGGAGTCGAAAATTTATCGGCAGCATCAGCGATATGTTTATCAACCGAGCGCGCACAAGAATTTGATTGAAGCGCCGCGAACGAGTGCGTATCCGAATGGGAGAACTTTCATCAACTAACTTGAAATTATTAAAAAGCTGCTCATATTTATCAAGTTTTGACTGAATCGATGTGAAGTCTTTAGCAATATCACGAAAGTTCGATCGTACTTGACGTAGTAACATTATAATATCAACTTCCTTTGATCGGCACTGTGGACAGGGCCAGCGTAGTCCTCCATCAACACCAATTAAGTCAGCCATCTTGCCTGTTAGTCCGGCACATTTTATATGAAATTCCGCATCGCACAGCCAGCAAAATACTATACGTTCAGAATCACCCCGAACTTTACAGGTTTTCAAGTGACAGGCCATTAGTTAATAACTAATTTGAATTTAAAGATTTAAAATTAAATTAAATTAAATTAAAAATAAAATTTTAGCAAAATATTTCGCGAAACACCCAGTAATTATTTAAGTAGAACTTGAAACTTAAATCAGCTGCAAGCCTATGAGTTTATATGTAAATAATATATGTATATAAGCACGGACAAAACAAAAAAAATCTGAGTGCGTAGGCTGCCGCGCTTTCAATGTACTCTCACTTCTCACCAAAAATTGTCTAATTAAAAGAGATAGTCAAAACCGGTTTAAACAACACAATGCCTAGCAAGCAATGAACTATGTGTATATGCAAATTATTATGATTCGAAGTAAAAGGTAGAAGTTTTTCTTTGTGAAAAGAACAGAAAAAGATTAGTTATTTATTTGTTTTAATTGTTTTAATTTCTTTATAATCAGTATACACTTGCTTGTGCTATATGTTATGCACTTGTTTCTGCTATACATATGTAATTAGATTTCAGAATATTGGCGACGCGGAGAGAACACTTCCTATCACGGCAACGAGTTAAGCGCGAATGAATTTTTTTTTTATCTGAAGACAAAAGAGTTTCCAATCTCATTAATATCTGAATGTAACAGAGTAAGCAAACAAATTTTACGGGAGATTAAAATGATTCATTTCTTATGACTGTCTAATCAAACAACAGCAATGCAATATGGGCTTAATTTGTTGATTTTTAGGCGAATGGATTTTCTTTCGTAATAAAAAATATATAATGGCGTGTAACTTGAATGGCTACAAAAAACGGGGTGATTCGGAACGCTTCGTGTTCTGTTCGATGTGCGACGGGTTGACGGGCAAAATAGCTGTTAAAATAATGGCATGAAAGTAGATTACGCTGGTCTTGTCGGCAGTGCCGATCAATTGATGTTGAATAAAATTATTACGTCAAGCACGTCTGAATTTTCAAGACATCGCTAAAGCCTTCTACGCAATTCGGTCTAAACTCGAAAAGTACGATCAACTGTTTAAGAGCTTTAAATCATTTGAAGATGCTTCGTCCAAACGCTAGCGTACTGGCTCGCAGTGTGCACAAGTTCAGAAGCTTCCAGGATAATAACCACATGTTTCTAGTGGCATTGACATGAAGTTCTAGTCAATATTGTAGGTGCATCCCTTAGTTCTGCATCGGGCCCGATATATAGTGGTCTATTAAGCTTGCAGGCTAGGACCTCTGCTCAGGGTATTGAGCCAGTTACGAAGCAAGTGGAGATTCAGCCAATAAAATCAATCTTAGCTTCCCGATTTGCTGCTATTACTATTAATACAATTGAAGATATTTATAACCACATCACTACAAAGCTAGGTTTCAATGATACGAGTATATCTATTGTTAAATATAAATTGAATCTTCAGAGAACTATATCTTTATTCAGAATTTATTTACCGGATAACTTAACAAGTCAAGTATTTAAATCTAATTTCTGGCCAGATAATGACGTTGTTCATTTATTCAAACCTAGAAGGAATACCTGATTGCCACGATATAATGGTAACCTACTAAAAAACAGTTCATCAAAAAACTAAGCAACTCGTCTTTAACTGATGATTTGAATATTTTTTATCGTGGCTTTAATACTAAATTAAAAGATATTCATACGATGAGCTTTGGTTTGGATTATAAAATTATTGCATTTACTGAATCCTGGCTTAAATCGGGAAAAGTTCTCTGACCAATTTGTTGTATTTCGTAAGGATAGAAATTCTTCTTCAGCCAAATTATCAAAAGGTGGAGGTGTTTTGATTGCTGTTAAATCGTCGTATTTCTCACAGAAAGTTCACTTTGATATAGACTCGGAGTTCTGTTGTGTGTATATTAACTTTGAACTGTTATCCTTCTACATCACCTTGCACTCGTATTGTATATCTTCATTAGTAAACAGAGTGTTACCTGATGATAGTGTACTTGTACTGGGAGACTTTAATATGCCTTGTGTCTCTTGGGAAAGTACTGATGACCCGGTTGATGACCCGGTTCCGCCGATATTGGTTTCTTGAACAATTTATCCTGTGTTGGTTTATATCATGTAAATAATATTATAATAACCCGAAAAACCTTATGCTGGACTTAATATTTACTGACGATAAAGTAATTTTCGAAGTACAACGTTCGATCCCTCTCCTGTTAGCTGCAGATTTTCATCATCCAGCCTTAGAATTGAATATATGGTCCAAAAATAGTAATAAGCATCTACCACCTCTTGAAAACTTGAAGAAGCAACAAACTGTCTTTTATTTCAAAAAGACCAACTATGTACAGTTGAAAAATTATTTAAGAGATGTATGTTTTTTTTTTTTTAATGAGGTAGGAAATGCTTTTACGCACATCAGTGTCCCTGCTCGAACCAGGTCCGCCGATAGTGTGGGACTCCCTCACTTGCGGACTGCCCACTAAAACCGTCCTCTTTCTTGGGGAATATTCGAAGCAGACCAGAACGAGTAGGTCCCTTTCCGCCCCACGTCCCTTAGTCACTGCACGCGGCCGAACGAGTCGAACTCCGCTTCATGACCAGGTCCCTTGTCAACGCAAGTGCGTTCTTAAAACAAGAATCCCAGCGTCGAACGTCGTCGTTATGACCGTTCACGCTGAGCCTCATGGCTGCCAGCGCCGGACAATGGTTCACAATGTGTCGCGGTTCACTGATGGCAGCCAAGTGAAAACGAACATATCCGACCGCCAAGGCTAGAGCCAAAGAGCTCGCAGTCAAGCTTTTAGCTTGCCTCTCCTGAGTGGCCGAAGTCTGCGCTCTGAGAGAGCACGGCTTCGGCAGATCAGGAGAGACAGCCTGACGAGCGGTGTGTTTGGCGTAAACACCCATCTTATCAAGATGATATCTGAAATTGCCGTGTCCAGTGATCAAAGAGATAAGCCAACTAAGACTGTCTCTTCTGTATTCGAGTAGTCGTCTAGCCTCTCTGTGAAGGGGTTTAATGATAACCATCTTCGCCTGACCACATGTGGAGAGCTCCCTCCACCTTCGTGCATGTTCAGAGTACAACCACTCGTCCATTAAGGTCTGACCTTCCCATCGCTAAGAGCGACTCTCGGCTCAGGCCCGCAAAAATGGTCAGCAGCTCCCTCCTTAGCAAGAGAGTCCGCTTTCTCGTTTTGTTCTGTGCCTATGTGCCCTTTGACCCAACAGAGTGTTACCTTGTTGTACTGGGCACACTCATTGAGCTTCTGGACAGCCTCTAGCACCAGTCTGGAGTTAACGCCATGCTCTTAATCACCGCCTGGTTATCCAGTGCTAGCAGGATACTGCTATTCCGCACCTGATCGCCAGTCAGATGGTCCAGAGCATGTATCAGGGCCAGTAATTCGGCCTGATACACGGACACGTATTTCCCTAAATGGAGCTTACAGCCCAGATTCAACTCCGAAGACAAGACTCCTGCACCTGCCCTTCCATCCATCAATGACCCATCCGTGAAGATGTTTAGGTCATGCTTGCTGCACTCATCGTGCAATCGGCCATCTGCGATCAGAGTATCGTGCCACCTATCGGTGATTCGCACCCTGCACATACCATCCATAGGCATGCAAACATCGCTGACCTTAGCCCGGACAATGTCGATAATGCGACCATGTCCTGCCGCTGGTATATCAGTACCCCGCCATACAGCGTTCCTGTGCATGCGCATTGCCGCCAGCGCCGCCGTCCTCTTAATAAATAAGTCTAACGGTAGCAGCCCGAGTATCGCCTCCAGAGCGAAGGTCGGGGTGGTGCGCATGGCACCACTGATGGCTATGCATGCCAGACGTTGGACCCTGTCCAGTTCGACCTTTATCGTTATCTGATCTGCTTTATGCCACCAGATAACTGAGCCGTACGTCAGACAGGGTCTAACCATAGCAGTGTAGATCCAGTGTGCCTTATTTGGGGATATACCCCATTGAAGGCCGCACACTCTTCTGCACTGAAAAAGCACCGCCTTTGCCTTCCTAATCCTCTCCAACACATGCTCCTTCCAGGTAAGTTTGCTATCTAGGATTACTCCTAGGTACTTAACCTTCCGGGAGATGTTGATTTCGGATCCGAAAATCCTTAGAGGATTCCAGTTCGGAATTTTCCTCTTTCTTGTGAAGAGGATCATATCCGTCTTAGTAGCATTGATGGTGAGGCCCTGCTCTCTACACCATCCCTCTACCGTGGAGAGCGCCCCATGCATCACGTCCCGCATGGTGTCAACATATTTCCCTCTCACCATCACCGCTATGTCGTCTGCATAACCCACTGTGTGTATGCACCTTGAGTCCAGCCTTTGAAGCAAGGAGTCCACAGTGATGTTCCAAAGGATTGGTGATAACACCCCTCCCTGGGGACATCCCCTAGTCACTATCGCTCTTAGCCTATGACTCCCACATTGAAGATTTACTGCCCTGTGGCGTAGCATGAACTCAATCCATTTTGTTACGACCGGGTTGAGCCCACGGGCCTCCAGGGCTAATTTCAATCTTCCAAGACAGACCCGATGGCGGATGCTTGCAGGCCGCCACGTTTGCATCAACTGCTTGGCGGGCACACACACCAGCCAACGATGCACCAGCACGCGCCGCTGCACTCACTGCGGCGACGCCCACCACTCGACGCTTCACGGCTAGTCGCCTGATCCACCCCAGGCTGAGGGTCAGGTAGCTTTGCAGTCCTGCAAGGCGGGCGGGATGTTTACGCCAAACACACCGCTCGTCAGGCTGCCTCTCCTGATCTGCCGAAGCCGTGCTCTCTCACGGCCAGACTTCGGCCACTCAGGAGCTAAAAGCTTGACTGCGAGCTCCTTGGCTCCAGCCTTGGCGATCGGATATGTTCGACTTCACTTGGCTGCCATCAGTGAACATCGCCGGACGCATCAAACCTTCATATTCACATTCACTTCAAAACACATTGTACAAATTACATTAAACAGTGAAAACAATATACAATTAACAACACATCCATCAAACCACCTTTTACCTCATCTCTGCAACTAAACAGTGGGTGTAATAGGCAGCTGGTGAATATTCTATGTCGGAGGCAAGCTGGCTTGAAAATTGCACACTTCAATGCAAGAAGTTTAAATACATCCAAGCTGGACTATGCTAGATATGTATTCTCCGAGTCATCCGTGGATGTCATTTGTGTGTCGGAAACTTGGTTCCGTAAGGATGTCTCAGATGCTATGTATGGAATTGAAAATTACACGCTGTTTAGGAACGATAGGTTAAGCAATCTTGGGAGTGGAGTTGCAATTTATTGTCGTAATAACCTGAATGCAAGGGTCATTGGCAAATCTTGTGGGGAAGGGACTGAATATATTAATATATGTTTATCTGATCAAACACAAAAGCTGCTTGTGTCATGTGTATATAACCCGCACAGATTATCTCGTACTGAATACTTCTTCACTGATTTAAATCAGTTGTCGATTGAGTTTGATAATTACCTTATATGTGGGGATTTCAACATAAATCTTTTGTGTAATGATTGCATCTCTAACGCATTTCTTGAAAAAATTGCTTCGGTCGGCCTCCATGTTGTTAATGACACCATGCCCACCCGCTATATGGTAGATCAATGTCCCAGTCTTCTCGATTATTTCATCGCATCGGATATATCTTCAGTTCGCCTATTTGATCAACTCTACTTTCTTTCTGATCACGATTTGATTTTTTGCACCTTTGACATTACCTTAAACTGTCCTCCTACTTCTACTAGTTTTTCTTACCATGACTTCAATTCCATTAATCCCCAAAAGCTTTACCAGGAACTCTGTTCGGTTCCGTGGAATGATATCTGGTTACATCCTTCAGTAGACAAGAAGTTGGCAGTCTTTACAAATATGGCAAATCAGTTATTTTCTAACAACGTTCCCTTAAAAACAGTCCGGATTCAAAATGTAAACTGCCCATGGTTCACGAGGCGTGTTCAAGTGCACATTCGAAGGAGAAATAAATTACGTAGCATTTGGAAAAAAAACCCTACTGCAAACAATTGGGAGACTTACAGGCTTGAAAGAAACTTGTCAGTGCTTGTCACAAAACGAGCAAAGATTAGTTACTACTCCGCTAAATTAAATGTGACTTTGCCACCTAAGGAGCTTTGGAGCAACTTAAAGAAAATTGGAAATGGTGATAGGCGACAGACTACCTGCCATCTTGAAGCAAACATAATGAGTGACTTTTTTCTCTCACTTTCTGATACGTTGGGTAATAATACGCAACATTTTACACCCACTTTTTCCGCCAATACTCTAAATTTTAATTTCTCTACGGTTTCCGAAATTGAGGTTGGGAAAAGCATATTAAAAATTAAGTCAAATGCTGTTGGAGATGATGGAATAAGTCTAAAATTTATTAAAATAATTCTTCCGTACATACTTAGCCCTCTCACGCATATAATCAACCACTGTTTCACTACGTCCACTTTTCCTGATGCTTGGAAAACTGCTGTGGTCATACCTTTACCCAAAAAAGCTAAAGCATGTGAAGTTTCTGATTTCAGGCCTATAAGTATCCTGTCGTAGCATGTGAGATAATAATGGCTGAACAAATTTCCCTATATGTGGCGAAAAATAATATGCTCTCCCCTCTCCAGTCCGGATTTCGAGCTAGCCACAGCTGTTCTACAGCAGTAATGAAAATTTTAGATGACATTAGGCCGGATTATGATCGCGGGTTGATTACGCTGTTGTGCTTGTTAGATTTTTCGAAAGCATTTGATACCATAAATCATCTGCTACTCTGTCAAAAACTTGAACGCTTATTTGCTTTTTCTAAAAACGCAGTTAGTTTCATTAATTGCTACTTGACTAATCGAAAGCAAAGGGTCAAAACTGGTGATAAGTACTCGCGGTACAAAGTGATCCATTGCGGTGTGCCTCAAGGGTCAGTTCTAGGTCCTCTCTTATTTTCACTGTTTATAAATGACGTTTTCCTAATTTGTAAACATGCATGTATGCATGCTTACGCTGATGATGTTCAGATATATTTATCTGGTGCACAGAATTTGAAGGAGAATCTAGCATACAGACTAAACGTTGATTTGAGCTCCATGCATAAATGGGCCCGCGATAATGGACTACAGCTGAAATCCCAATCCACTGAAATCCCAAGTGCTACCAATAGCTCGTCGCAGTGTATGCCTGGAGGATATCCCTAGCATCAATTTAGGCAATACCAATCTAGCAACAGTAAGGGTCGTTACTAATCTTGGATTCTTAATTAATAGTGATTTATCATGTAATGATCATATTAATAAAGTTGTGAGAAAAATTTACTGTATATTGAGAAACCTGAGGGTATCCTCAGAATACACACCAATTGAAACGAGGCGGATGTTAGCTAGACAGCAGATCTTACCCATTATTACCTACCCTGCACAAATATACAGCAAGCTCGACTCCAGCTCTCAATTGAAATTAGAACTTGCTTTCAATCAGGTGACGCGTTATGTTTTTGGATTACGAAGATTTGATCATCTAGGGCACTTTAGACGTAAAATACTCGACTGTGACATTATAAACTACTTAAACGCGCGAAACTGTATTTTCATGCATAGCCTAATTATCAATAAGAGTCCGAAATATCTATTTGACAAACTGCAGTTTGGGACATCCAGCAGAAGTAATGTGCTGATCATTCCCCGCTTTAACCTCATGAACTCGACTAGATTGTTTTTCATCCACACAGCTAGATTATACAACTCACTACCAAATCATATAGACTGTAACAGGGAGGACACAATTTAGGCGCGCTATACTTGATTACTTCTCTTCTTTGTGATTTGCTATTTCTTTCTATCCTCATCTTCTTTCTTATGTTCTATATATTTTTCTATCTATATTCTCTTATATCCTACCATATCATCTTCTATCTTGTTTTGCATAAATTAATATAATATTATGTAATAATAATAATTCTACATCTTTGTAAGATTGTTTTTTTTTTTTTTTTTTCCTCAATTTCTACTTAATATTGTATTTGATTAAAATTAAGTGTTATAGTGTTATTAAATTTTAGTTAATATAAGTATTCAGCTAATAATGCTTTGTACTATAAAAGAATTAATTCTTGTTGTACTTATATTTGAAATAATTAAATAAATAAATAAAAAAATAAATAAATTCATTTTTAATGTGGACCATTTTTGTATTGGGTCTGGGAAAAAGTTCGTGACGTTTTTTAGTAAAATTCAACTGGCTTTTTTATAGTCTGAAAAATACTTTATTTAAACCAAATGTGCTCCATTATTATGTACAATGTTCGTCAGTTTTCAGGTAGAGCCATGATGACATCTGGGAAGACCTTCTCTGGTCCCTAGTTGAAAAACTGATAACTGTAAAAAAACTTTCCAACCACTGCAACATTTTCGTTGTTTACACACTGAAGTTACGGTCGAGGAGTTACCTTTGCAATAAACGTTCAGTGGTATGTTGTCAATGTTGCCAGTTATTTTCAATTAAGCCCACCTATCGGAAAGGCGCCACGAAAAATATTAATATAAATATTATATTAAATAAAATATTTTTTTAAATATTAATATTTAAAAAAATTACATAATTTCCCTTTCATTAGGCAAGTCTGAACTTTAAAATTGAGTAAAGTGTTGAAAGCGACATATAACGGTAACCTTTATTGCGAATTAAAGTACATTCAATGCCATTATGTTTTAAAAATTATATCATTCCAATGGCCTCTGAGGCTTCGTTGACTTGATGCCAAGGGAACAGCTACATACAAGGGCCGATAAGAAAGCTATAAGACAGCAATATAGCCGGCAAAACCTTTTTATTTTTCGAATCGATTTTTTATAGTCGGCGATCGAAAATATTTGCAGTTTTCATTTTTTTTTATTTAAGAACCAAAATATTCACTAAAAATAATTTATATGGCAGCGTAACTTTAGCCGGGTCAGCTAGTATTATGTATATATATTAAAAAAAAACAATATGTAATCAGACGATCCGGCTTTTCCATTCAATTCAATTTCTACCCCATACATTTTTTTTATATTACGGTATTAAGTATAAAAATTTTTCAGACCAAAAACTTCTTTAATCAATTCTAGAGAGAATGCTTCAAACCGGGAGGATCTACATATGTTTTGTAGTTTTCGAGAAAAATGAACGATTTTATGAACGGAAATGAACGGAAAATAGAATTTTCCTTACAACGGGTGTAGAACCTGGCCTACACCTGGTAGCCAGGGAAATTACGACAGAGAGCAAAAGGGTGGATGTCGTAATAATCCCTGGCTACCAGCTCACTGACAAAACTTCTGGAGGCTCCTGTGTCCAGGGTTGCTGTGACGAGCTCTCTACCCAGCACTACCTTGGCGGAGATTCTTTCCTTGCTGGACTCTAGGCATTTTGTGGGGTACGAGGAGCGTTTGGGTTCTCCGGTTCCAGCGGTCCTCGTCTCTGCTGGACACCCTGTGCGTTTCCTGGTGATTTCTTCGATGGTTCGGACACCTTCTTTGCCACATTCCCAACAGAACAGCTTTCTTGGTTTGCGGCAATCTCGTTGGAAATGGCCGTTTTCGCCACATCTCCTGCAAGCCGTTCGTGGGTCCCTTGGTATTTCGGGCTGTACAGTCGACATCATCCTTTGTGGTTCTGGCTTCTGCCTCCATGGTTCTCGGGGTGTCCGTGCGGGTTCGTGTTCTTGGCGAATACCCTCGAAGTCTTCTGCCATCGACACTAGGTCTTCCAACGTCGAAAAGTCTGTCCTTTTTATGTAGAGTAGGTACTCTCGTTGGCAATTCCTATAGATCCTTTGCAGCATCTGTTCCTCTGTGTAGTTCGCGTGTCGCATCAACGTCTGCATTGCCAGCACGTAGTCCTTGAATTCCTCTCGTGAACCTTGAATCCGCTTCCTAATATTGTCTTCAAGTACTTCGATGTACCTCGTTGGCAGAAAGAATTTCAGGAAGTCTCCCTTGAAAGACTCCCAGGTGATCCAACCTTTATTGTTGTTCCTAAACCAACACAGAGCCTTTTCTTTTAGTAGCTCCAGCATAGTTCGTGGCAACAAATCTTTCGGGAGCTCGTATGCCTCGGTGAGCTCTTCCACCCTTTCGATGAAGTTAATGGGGTCCTTGCCTCCATCGTATCTACACGACCACTTCCGTACGGCGTCCGTTACATGAGAATACCTCATCGTACTGCGGCTACTGTGGTCCTGCACCCGTGTTGTTATTCTGCTACCACTTACGACCGCGTAATCTCGCGCGTGTCTTACGTTTGTATTTTTCCCGTCGCGAGCTTCTGTTCCGCTTTCTTTATTCACTTTTGCCACCGCTCCTTGCAACCCGGTTGGAGGCGGCCTTAATCCCGGTGAAACACTCCGGGTCCACTTCTCCTCTAACTCGTGTTACCGTTCTATCATTTTTAATCACCGGTAATCCTAACGACGTGGTTAACTCGCCGAGTAACTTGCGAAGCTCATCCACCGTACCGTTAGATTCGATTTCGAACTCCCGTAATATTTCCTTTAGGCTTTCTTTCGGCACATTATAAATCCAACTTTTATCCATTTTGACTTAGTGTTCTTTTTCTGTCTTTCTACTTTTTTTTTTTTGGGTACACTGGATTTGTTTTTGTTTTCACTGTTTCGATTCTTTTTTTTCCCGCAGTTCGCAGATAAAATCACTGTTTCGATTTTTGTCTATACCGCGTACCGCTTTTTTTTCCGCGCATTATATATGCCTCTCTGTTAAATTCGAAATTTCAATTCTGCGTTTATTGAATGCCCCTGTATATTGGCGTTGTTCCCTCTTCACGCACTTTTTTTTTTGTACTATGTTAAGTTCGAAATTTCAATCGTTGTTATCGAATGTCCCTGTATGTTTTTTTTTTTTTCTTTTCGCGCACTTTGTTTCTTTTGTACTTGGTTAAGTTCGAGATTTCGAATATTTGTTATCGAATGTCCTTGTATGTTTGTTCTTAGTTTTCACTGCCTGTTTTATCTAGGTTCACTGTTTCGTTGTTATTTATCGCTTATTCGCTTTTCTTCGATGTATGTTTTTTTTTTTTTTTTGGTTTTGGTGGTACCTGCAAATTTCCGTTTCTTTTTTTCTCTACTATCGCTTTTCTAGAGTCCCTGTTCGGGCGCCATTTTGTAACGAGGTTTTCCCCTCTCTAGCCTGGATATACCTGCGGATGTCCGAAAATAATAACTCAGTATATTTTCGTTAAATGCTTTGTTTCTTTATTTCTTTATGTTTATTCACTTAATATTACACCGAATATTTCTTATTCTACTTTACATATGAAAATCTACTTAAGCTACTCTGTGGAAAAAACGTTATCTTGCGATTAGTGGTCTATGTTTATATTAAATCATCAGATTTAGTTAATCATCGCGGTTATTGTCGTAGCGTAAATAAATAAATGTAATTAAATTAAATTCAATGTTTTTGATATTATCTTATATGTGGTAGTGTATTCGTGTCTTTGTGTGTGATGCAAATCACCGATCAAGTGTACTAGGATCGTGACGTACGCGTGGTAGCTTAACGTCGGAAACAAGGATTTCTACGTTTGATACTGACGTTCACGTGGGAGTCTAACCTCAGGATCAAGGATTCTACGTTTGATATTGGCGCTCACGTGGAAGTTTAGCGTCAGGATCAAGGATTCTACGTTTGATATTGGCGCTCACGTGGAAGTTTAGCGTCAGGATCAAGGATTCTACGTTTGATATTGGCGTTCACGTGGAAGTTTAGCGCCAAGTTCAAGGATTCTAAGTTGGGATATTTGACGTTCGCGTATGAGCTTAACGTCCGGATCAATGATTCTAAGGTGGGATCAAATACTTAAAGGTTCACTTACCGCTTCGGTCGATGTTCTCCAAGAAAGTGACTTTACCCTGGTCGGTGGCTCCTTTTATATCCCAAAGGTAGCGGTACTTGGCTACCTTTTTGTTGTTCTCAGGGTCAGTGCTCCTTTGACCTTGGCCTTTCGTGGCCTTGACTTACTCCGCTTGTAGCGCCTCCAGTTTTTCCCGAAGTGTACGTTGTTGTTTTGTTTGTCAAACTCGTGTTTGTTGTTGTTTGCCGAAGATTCTGATTGCTTAATCATCTTGTGGTTCCAGGCGGTCAGCATTTGTCGCTGCACTTTTTATGCATAATTGACGTTGCTGAGTTTCTATGTGCTCTGAATGTTGTTCTACTCCTCCTTTGTGTATTTCTTGTAAATTTCTCCTCTGCTGTGGTGTTGTTGTTGTTGGTATTTTTTGTTTATTGCAAAAATATTCTGCTAATCCCCTTATGTGTTTATTGTAAGTTTCTTCTTTACTGTGGTGTTGTTGTTGTTGGTATTTTTGTTTATTGCAAAAAATATTCTGCTAATCCCCTTAGTGTATTTGTTGTCGGGTTCTTTGCACTAGTTGGTTTTTTTTCTAAAGGAGTTTATTATTATATGTTTGTTCAATGTAACTTACCTGTGGTAGTTGGTGTAATTTTCTATTTTGATGTTTGTCGTTTTCTGTCTTCCCGCTTTCGTGCATATTTTTGTTGTTAAAACAGTGGCTATGTACTTAAGTTTGTGGTTTTGTTTGGAATTCCGGTTTTCATTCGGCTATTTTTGTTGTTGTTGTTGATCTTGTAGCTATGTATTTTATTCTTGTTATTTATTTTGCTTCACTCCCAGCTATGATGTTCGAAGTTGCTTCGTCTGTTTGCGGTTTGACGTCGTTTTGGTTGCTTGCGGCTCGACGTCGTTTCGTTTGTTTTACGGTTTGATGTTTTGCAAGTGTTGTGCCGTATTTGCAAATTGTTTTGCCGTGTTTGCAATGTTTTGCCGTGTTTGCAAATGTTTTGCCGTGTTTGCAATGTTTTGCAGAATTAATTCCACCTCAAGTTGGGACCGCGCAACTCGAGGTTACTGCATCCCTTGAAAGCGGTTTTCATGGGAGCAGCTCAGGTGGAGTGTAGGCCAGGTTCTACACCCGTTGTAAGGAAAATTGTATTTTCCTTACACGGTATTAAGTATAAAAATTTTTGCTATTAAAAAATTCTTTAATCAATTCTAGAAAGAATCCTTCAACCCGGAAGGATCTATGTTTTGTAGTTTCCGAGAAAAGTGAAAATTACGATCTAGACTCCTTCCCCAGAGCAGTCTTCTTTTACATTTTTGCACCAGTAATAAAACACAAGTAGCCAAAAATTGGTATTTGAAAGCGAAGTATGCTTCGTAATTTTCACTTTTCTCGGAAACTACAAAACATAGATCCTTCCGGTAAGCATTCTCTCTAGAATTGATTAGAGAATTTTAAGGTCGAAAAAAACTATATTTAATGCCGTAATTTTAAAAAAAAATTGCGACCGAAAATTTTTTTGCGGAATTTTTTTTCCAAATTTTAACTTTGACATTAATTTTCTCAAAAACTGTTTGATATAGGAACCTAATTATAAAGGATATTAAGAAGCGGATATTTGGCTTTCAAAATCAGTAAGCAAAAGTTATCTAGGGCAAAACATTATTTTTTAATATTTTTTTTTTTCGATGTTATGTCGAATTTTTATAAAATGGCCCGTCTAAACGGAGGTTTAGACCGCCCCCCCGCCCCCTCCCATACGATTTTTTTCTTGCCTCGACCCAACCTACACGTCCTAGTCTTCTGTCCCCTCTTATGCGAAACACCCTGTATACGTATATTCACATAGATATACACATATAAATAAATAAATACGAATTTTAAAGTTGAATAATTATACGACACTCACATGTCCGAAAACGACTATACAAAAGTTTTTCAATATAAGAAATATATTATGAAAAATGTATTATAAAATATATAAAATAAAATAAGTAGTTTTTAAACCAAATTATTTATTTTTATGATTAATTCAAAATTCTATAAACATTTTATCAAAATTCAAGCAAAAAATAAATTACCCCAAAATCAAACTTTGTTGAAATTTGGAAACGTTTCCAAAAACGTTTTATATTACGAATCTTTTTGAGGTTTTTAATAAATGCATTTGATTATTAATGGAATATTATTTTTCACCATTTTCAATTTTGCATAAATGTATAAAGTGTACTGTACATACTTTAGTGTAATAGCGATAAACGATAGTTTACAGTGATAAATAAAAAATGACTAATAATTTTTTTGCCTTATTGACTCAGTCTGAATGCAGACTGCACATATCATAAACATACAGATAAAATCCAGCTACAGTAAATTATATTATCTTATATTTATCTTACCTACAAAATAACTGAAATGTGCGTGGTAAATTATTTTTATTGATATTTAATAAGATAATTTTTCACTAAACATTTTTTAAAAAAGTATACAAAGATTTAATTTTTATTCGACTGTTAATATTAAAATACATTCGAATAATGAATATTGTCTGTAAAAAACTATTTTCTAATATAAAAAGTTTCAGGATGTTAAATCTATTGATGTAACCCTAGGTGGGGAGCCAAGGGATTGCATTAAGGATAAATTTCTTGCCGGACTTTCACAATCTATGACACGACTATGAGTGATATTGCTGTCCCCGTTAATTCGATGGTTATTGAAAGATGGAAAATTATTGGCATGGGATAACCACTCAACTGAATGTGTATTTAAAGTTAGCGCAGCACCGGAACTTCTCTTAGTATTACTGCTAAAAGCAGTCGTTTTTACATTATTCTCTTGGTTTTGAGATTTACAAATATCGGTTTCCAATAGATCTGTATTTCTCAGATCAGACACTGTTTCATTATTTCCGGAAATCATTGATATTGGGTTTGTCGCATAATTTCTGAATATGAAAACAGATGACTGCAATGGCTTTGGTTGTGTTAATCCACTTTCTATTGTTAACGTTGGAGACGAAAAGCGTATGTTTGTGTCAAATAATTTATTTTTTCTATTGTCTGGTATTCGCTGCGAGGTAGCATTATGTGAGTCAATAGAAAAGGAAGGTGTACTTTTATTTTCAGATTTTATTGGACAATTTGAAACATGTTTAAAATTTGGTGTCAAATTTAATTCAGACGTATTTAATCGATTTCTTATATTTTTTAGCATATATTTATCAATGTTTTTACCACATGATGATAGAGATGTCATTGTGTTTACTGATTTTTTTGTGTAATAATTATGAACAAAAGGGCTTACACGTGGTTCGGTAAACTGCTCACCAGTTATATCAAAATCATCATCTGAGGAACACAAGTCAATTGTATCCACAATAATTTCTGTAGATGGCGATGATGAAATCTTCCAGTTTGAACTTCTTGAAGTATCTCGAGTCAGCTTAATATTAAGCTTTTTTGATCTTTTCCGCTTGATTTCGTTTTCACTGATTTTTTTAAGTCTAACTGAAATCGGACGGCACTTCTTAATGAGAGGGGAATTAAAAAACATAAAATTTTCGGTGCGTCGCTTTTGTGAAAATTGCCGTCGAGGAAATACATATATATGTGTACTATATTCCAGGTTAGGTTTCTTAAACGTACAGGGTACATTGTTAGGAGTATATTTTTTGTCAAGATATTTCGGTTTGAATGATGATGTAATAATTGGAGCGTGACAAAAGCGTTCTATACGATCTAAACGCTCATTTAGATATTCTTCGGTTATAGATGTTTTAGTTGTACGTACCAATAACTGACCTGCCGGAGATGACAATGGAATAATAGGACAACGTGCAATAGAATGAACGGTGCGGTTTCTTCGCGGAACACGTTTAGCATTATCCAGTATTACATAATTTTTCTCATCTCTTGGAGACATACCAGCACGAAAATCTGAAGATCTTTCCTGAATCTTTCCAGAAGCTTGAATCAAAATCGAATTTCTGGTATTTTCACGAAATTGTAAATTAAAATTAAGCAAAAATCCAATACGCAGTTCATTAAATTCAGCATTTTTTAAAAAATCTAATGAATGATTTCCATCGGGTGGCTCAGGAGTATCACATAGAATAACATCGTTGACATCAAAACTGCATATCTTTTCATGCTCCTAAAAAACAGGTTTTATTAATCAGTAGATAATTATTCTTATATTATATTATTTCTAAATTTTAAAATTTATGCTAAATAGATAGAAAGTTGTCATCAAAGAAGCCCAAATATAATAATCTGAAATGGCATAATAAACACGACTGTGTTCAGGAAGAGAATGGTTGTCATAGCAATTATCGATCTTGATATTATCGATATCACATAAAATGCATAATAAAATAAAAGTTCGAATTCACGCGAAATCTTTTTAATTATCTGACGGTAAAACATACATAATAACATATAATATAATACATATATATATTAAGCATGGTCGATTTAGCTACAGTAGCGGACATAAAAATACGGACAGGTAGTGGGGATGCATTCAAACGGTTGTAGTGTCCCCCAGGTACAAGGGTCTTTAGGTAGGGCAATTAATTTGCATAAATACATGCATTATGTGCATTTTTTTATCATTCTGTTGTTACTGGCATGACAAGTACCATACAAATTTAAAAACAAAAGCGAAAAAATGCCAAATTTTAAAAAACTGAGTTCCGTCGATAAAGCTCAAATTTTGGCATTGCGGTCGGAAAGTTTGAGTCTCCGGGACATTAGTGGAAGAATTGTATTCAGCAAATCGTTCATCAGCGATTTTTTAATAAATCACAATGAAACTGGATCTGTGCAACGGAAACCAGGATCAGGACAAGTCCGAAAGGTCAACGCGGCAGAGGATCGCGTTTTAAAACGCATAAGCTTGCGAAACCGCTTCAAAACGGCTGAGGATATTAGAAAAGAGTTCGAAGAAGACAGTTGAAACCAAATCAGCACAAGAGCTGTTCGTAGAAGACTCACAGAAGCCGGCTTATGTGCGCGCCTTCCTGCCAAAAAGCCTCTCTTGACAGCAAAAATGCGTCAAAAGCGCCTAAATTGGGCCAAAGAATACCAGAATTGGACTGTGGTGATTAATCGCCTCGGTGGAGCAACACTTTTCGCTACTAGGCAACGTCATATTCCAGGATGATTCTGCGCCCTGTCACCGTGCAAAATTGGTAAGTAATACTATTTTATGGATGACTGTAGAATTGACTAATAATTACAAACATTTTTATTTGTCAAATCGTTTATTTTTGTGCAGGTAAAGGATTACTTATCAAAAGTCAGAATATTGGCAATGGAGTGGCCTGGAAATAGACCTGATCTCAACCCAATCCAGAACCTCTGCCACATTATGAAGGTAGAAGTTACAAAGAGGAAGCCCAGGACTTTACCTGTATTAGACCGCATTATCGAGGAAGTCTGGTATGAGGGTATCACAGCACAGACACTACACAATTTGATTGACTCAATGCCTGATCGCATTAATATGGTCATAAAAAACAAAGGAAAAGGTTCCACGAAGTATTAAAGTAAAGTTTTTTAGAATCTTTAAGGTAATAATTGTTTTCAGGTGTAATTTTGTATTTTTATTGAATGTAATAAAAAAGTTATGAAAATTCTTGTTAAATGTTGTAAAAAAACCAAAAATCCATTACAAACATTCTACCAAAGACAATATAATACAAAGATGTCTCACTCAGTACGTTGAAAAATTTCAAAAAAATTTTGTACTGATCTGATAGCTTTTGTAGTTTTGAGAAAGAGCTTTCAATTTTGTTGAGATGCGACGCACATTCTCTCTCGCCTTTTGCATGGGTATATAAAAATATAATTCGCGCTCAAAACACAGTGAACACAAACGATGCGAGAGAGAAGCGAATGTTTGTTTTTGTAAAATAAATTTTTAGAGTTTGTACGAATGTGCAAGAATACCGCTCGCTCGACAACAACAAGTATATGAATGACGACAACAGCGTTCTTTACCGAACCAGAAACGAGATTTTTTGTGTTTTTATTTTTACTGATGTTCTAGCTCCTTTTTGTGACTTCATTGATTTTGACTTTGGCTACTATTTTAATAGTGATTTTGGTTTTTTATTTGGATAATTTGGCAATTTATTTATTATTTATATTATAATCGGTAATTTGTAATTAATAATAATTAATTAATAATATATTATACAACAATGTATACATTGTACAAAACAAAGTCCAAATGCGCATCGGTTTGAGGAAAATAATGAATATTATTCTCACAGGATTAGTGTTTAGATCGTTTGATAATCATATTACACCGTAAGCACCGTTCTTGGTCATATTTTAAAAACAAACGATCCAAAAAATCCAAACTTCAAATACTGAATCATAAATAAATGTCATTTAATATTTGAAGATTTCATTTTTTATTGTTGTTTCTACTGATATAGGCCTCTAAAAGATTGTTATGCCACCACCCTTTGTTGTTATAATTAAAATAAGATATTCTACATTCTGATGGCAACTGCTTTGATTCTTTACACTCATTTGTAGCAAACGCGCGCTCTTTTGTGCTCACTTTCTTGCAAGTTGCAGCTCTTACTCTCACAACTTGATCTATTACTCTCACAACTTGATCTCTCGCTCTCACAATATGTTCATTTTACTCTCCCAAAGCTTCAGATGGGATTTTCCGAAAATCCCAATTTAATTTTAGCTGCTCGGTTATTTTGTATGGAGTGAGACATCATTGTATTATATTGTCTTTGATTCTACCATTTTAAACAAAAAACATTATTATATGTCATTATATGTATTATAAACATCATTATATGTTTCAGGTAGTCAAAGGACATACATATTCATGGGTAAAAGGTTTTCTAACAAAATATTCATAGGTAAAAAAATAAATGGGAAATATAATAATTTTTTAGGTGTCCGGATTTTTATGTTCGCTACTATATGTCCGTACGTCTATCTGTCTGAAAAATATAGAGAAATATTGTTTCTTATGGTGTGCAGGTTGGTATTGAAAATGGACAAAATCGGTTAACGACCACGCCTATTTTTTATTATTATAGAATTGTGAACGCAACCTTTGACCTTAAGACGTCTATCGAGGGGGCGGCTTCAAGAAAGCAATTATGCAATACTTTTCCACTGCCTAAATCATAGTGTTCTAATCAGACTCTCTTCTTCTCTCTATTTTTTTCTCTCTTTTCTTAGGTATTAATAATAATTATCATAATTTATTAATTACCGTGCTTATAGTTACTTGTATGCACTATAAAAGACCTTAGTCTTTGTGTTAAGTAAATAATTAATGACATTACCCTTACTTTTGACCGATATTTTCGCATATAGCCGCTTATGGGCGCTTTTTAGGATTTATAGGCGGTTGGAGATCGAAAATGGTGAAGAGAGGTATAAGGGGAATATTTTATTAAAATAGATAAGATACAGTTAGAAGTTATGAGCACTTTTGTGTAAATGTGAACTTTTCCCCCTGAAAGTGTGTTATTTTTCTCGGAAACGGGATCATGAAGGTACTCCAAAAAGTATATATCGTAGGAGCCTAGTGTTTTACCTTTAAAACGGTATATAATATGTTATACTTACTTTTTTATTAAATTTTAGGTACACTAGAAATACCTTATGTATGTATGTATATCTAACCTTTAGGAGATGTCGGTCCTCCAAAATCAGAAATGTTCGACATTTCAACGCCCACAAGTCCTAAACGAAAGCCAAACGACAAATGATTTCGCGGGATCAGTGTCTGTCGCTAACAAAAGTTAGCTCAATTCTAAAAAAACTATAGCTAACTGAACAGAACTTAAAAGAAAACTTCTTTCGAAAGCTTGTGATCGATACGACATAATATGACCAATTCTGACGACATAATATTACTTCAATGTGCGCATTTACAAGCAATAACATGAAATAAGATCGTTCACATCGATCACATCGATCATTGTACCAAATTGAACAACCAAATAGATCTATATGGTGATTGTTTACCATCACAATACTGGAAAAATAAAAATATATACCCAAAATCCTGACGATGCTCCAAGATTTGAGTACAGATCCTACAACCGCCTATTAACTTTACTAAACTTTGTCCAGACGCTGCTGACAGAAACATATTTATTATTCAACAACCACACCATACCTAAAGGTGTGTCTACACCCATTAAAAGACATTATAGTTATAGTAAAGTTTAAGAAAACAACAGAAACAAACCAGAGCGATTAACAAAAAGAGGACATAGACAATATAAGCAAAATATATACAGTTGCGATATGTATGGGACTGTTGGGAAACTAAACTAGCAATCTTTCTAAATAAAATAAATTAAAAATCATGTATAAGAAAGGAAAATATATAATTTTAGAAATAATTATGTAGGAAAAGAAGAATAAAGTTTAATTAAAGAAACCCCGGATAAAGTGAGAGAACAACAACAACGTTAGGCAAATATTCACTACTGAATAAAGAAAAAAAATAGTTTTATTGACCTTGTTAGCTCTAGTTAAAGTAAGAACAGAACTATCTATCAGAAAACTATCTGAATTATAACAATCATAAAGTAATAAAAATAAGTAACTTGCAATCGCTGTATATAATCATCCGGACCAAAGGATTCATTCAACAGACCTTATTCGGAAAGAATAAAAGGAACAAGAAAAGGAACTCAAAAGGGGGGACGCCTACAAACATTTATTGACTTTTTTCATGTTGATTGATAATAGGTGTATCTTGCCAGTGGAGCGTATATGAAGGTGATGCCGAAGAGTTGCAATTTAAATTTTATTAAACACTCCCAATTCCTGACTACGTTTGTTTATCTACAGGCCACATTAAACAACAAATGTTCTTCTGGTTTGAGACGAATTAATTTATTGGGCGGAAAAAGTGTTGTATGTCTCGAATAAGTGAATATACAAATTTGGTGCATGGTCTGAATTGGAAAGAGTTTTAAAACCTACACTTTACTATGTTGTGAAGTTAATAAATACAACCAAATAAGTTTCGTTATGTCCTTCAACAAAAGGAAATTTGATCGTTCGTTCACAGTTTGTAAGATTTTTAGGATTCGGAACATGTATGTATGCCTCGAATGGCGTAACCAAATTAAATTATTATTATTGAAATCGTCAGCAACAACCGTCTGGGTACAGATCCAGAATCCGATTTCTGACTTTCGATAAACTATCTACTAAATTCGTCATCCTACATTCAGAAATATTACACAAACGGTACACAACAACACTACGAACGAAAAAGAGAGACACAGATGTGGGCAAAAATTGGCGTTAGATACGCATATTACTCAGGAATGTGATAACATGATGCATAAACAGCGAATATTTTTCTCCTAGGAGAATATGGGTTAAGCACACAAAAAGAAGGGGAGCAGTATGTGTTTGTGTGGGGGATGTGTGCACAGGTAAGTGCAACACACCGATATATAATATATAAGATAATATAGGAATAATAGTGACAGGTGGAATAAAAAGACTTACCGGTGGTCGTGGTTGACGCGGTGTCGGTGAAGTCTATGATGGTACAGATGAGGTTGGTGGTTGGGTTGATGGTGCGGTGTGTGTGTGGTGATGAGGTGATCGTGGTGATGGTGATCGTGGTGATGATGGTTGTGATGGGGTGGTGTTTGTGGTGAATATTCGTAACACTCTCGTCGAGGTAGCACAGTCGAAAATTAAGTCACGATGTAAAATGTAATGTTCACCGGTCAAGATCTTAACGCTGCCCGCTTCAAGACACGAGGAATGATAAGTAAGTTAAGTTGGGGGCGGAAGTCAGGAAAAACTCATTGACCTGTCAAGAGTTGACAGGTCGCAGTCCGGAAGGTTGGCTGCGCTGACCGACGTACAATGCATTTGCATCTAGAGGGGAGTAGATGGCGCTGCTTTCTCTGGGAGGGCGAAAGACCAGCGCTGGGGTATGCAGTCGAGTCAGAATGAGTGTTTGGCGTAAACAGTATGAAAGAAAATATAGGGTTGGCAAACGATATGCAGTTGAAGGAAAGGAGAACATTGCAATGGCTCAGAGCCTTTTTGTGAATTTCACACTTAAGTGTCTTACAGAAAATTATTTTATCCTTAACTTATATAACGCATAAAACCCAGTTCAGAACAGCAATCATTAGATGATTTCTTATGAGCCTAAGAAAGTTCACAAATGAGCTAAAGAAATGTTTTTTGGGAATTAGTACGCAAACCAAATTATTTTGAAATTATAATTTTATTTTATTTTTTATTTTATTTATTTAAATCTACTGGGATAAAACCCTTACAGAGAAGTAGGCATACTGACAGCGTTGCACTGACGTCTTAGCGCAAATCTACTGAAACCCTGCTGCATCTTTTCGATACTGGATACATGGAACATATACTGGGGGTCTCAGATGACACAGGCATAATCCACAATATATCTAACTAAGCTTAAATAGATGGCCCTTATAATAAAAACTATATTATATAAAAAAATATATTGAAAAATGGAGAACTCAGACGAGTTTCTTTTCAAGAAGCCCATTAGAGAGTTAGATTTAGAGAATATATATTCAAAGTGAGTGGTAAAAGAAAATTTATCATTAAAAACCAGTAAAATTGCTATATTCAGCCTGGCCGAATCTCAGATACCCTACAACTAAAAGTTTAAAAAAAATGTAATTCAAGGAAATAGTTTTATTTATTTAATTAATTTATTTAATTTAATTTAATTTAATTTATTTTTAATTTAATTTATTTTTAATTTATTTAGATTTTTCATTGCAGAACAAAAACGTTATAGAGTGAAATACAAACTGAAGCTAGAGGCTACCTTACAATCACATTTAATCAAGTATAGACTTATGGAATTCAAGGAATTTTTGAGGCTGCAAGTTGATTAACCGCCCCGGACTTCACGAGTCCTAGCTACGCCACTGTATAAATAGTAGGCGTGGTCGTTACCTGTTTTCAAAACAAAATAATTAGCTTAGTTGTTTTATTGTGTTCAAATTTAAACTTTCTTTACGTGGTAATAAATTTTTCATGAGCTATACTGTATAAGTAGTTTAAAAGTGGGCAAACAGCGCCCAGTTTTGCTGTTATAATGTGTTATTGGAAAATAAATTGTTATGTAAAGTTATATTCAGGAAGTTTATATATTCAACAATATAACCATTTAAGACCTTCTAGTCTGTGTAACCTAAAAGTGGGCGGGTCATCGCCATATTTGGCATATTAACGGATAATGCTACTCTATACCCTAGCATTATGTTGTCATAACTCAAAAACGAACGCTGATATCACCTTTCTAATAAAAAATAGGCGTGGTCGTTGATCGATTTTGTCCATTTTCAATATCAACCTGCACACCATAACTATATATACTTTTCTATATCTATTTCTCTATTTCTATGCGTTACACATTTCGTGACAAAGTGAATATACCTTTAACGTAAGGTGTAGGGTATAATAATACATATGTGAATCTTAGATATAATATATAATATATTAGATATAGATATTAATTTTTATAGATGTATCGAATAAATTGTTACGATCCCATTTCTGATCGCTACAGTTATAATAATACTAGCTTAACTACCCGGCATTGCTAAAAAAAAAAATATTATTTTATAATACTAAATACATTGTATTCTTAATTTGGTATGTTTTTATTTATGTTTTTTTATGTGTTTATTTTAATTTTACAATTTTTTATTGTAGAATATTAGAAATGTTTTGTTTAATATTCTTGCTGCTTAGTTTTAATTAATGTACCTCTTTATACAATAAATTAGAGGTTTTGCCATCAGTTGCTAGCACAACCAAGCTGTTAGGTGGGCTAAGTCTCGAGCAGGCGACGTAAAACTGTCCATGTGACAGTTAAGTTAAGTGTATTTTTTTAATTCCAGTGTTAAGTGTATTTATGAACTCAACAGGATAGTGTATAGCGTTATCTATGTGCAATACTGTGTCCACCGAATATTCTGTTTCTTCAAATGACTTCAGCAATGTGTCATTAAGTGTTGATGCCTGATCGTTCTTAGGTGTAAGAATCGCACGTTCGCCCAACCACTCTTTTGTTTTATGGTGTAGGTTATGGTTATCCATATATATTCGTTCTATTAGCTCGTCAACGGTCGCCACAAGTGAGGAAAGATTTGGTTTAATTTGATTTTCGCCATCAGTTTCCGGATATTCTCCGTTTCTTATTTGCAGGAGTAGTTTGGAGAATTGGTCAGCGAAAACATCTCTCTTTAAATGCACACGCATTTTTTTTAAGGTGGAGTTTTGTATTAAGGGCCAAAGATATGATTCCTATATGATTCCTAGTACATGCCTTAATTTCGTCAGCTCGAGTTCCTCTCGGCACTATGGGCAGAGTCTGGCGAAAGTCTCCAGCTAATAGTACAGTGAACACACCCATCATGTCATCGTTCACTGTAATATCTTTTAGAGTTCTGTTCGCTGCTTCGAAGCTGCTTTTATGTGCCATTGTCTTTTCATCCCAAACTATTAATTTACAATCTCGTAGCACTTGAGCCATATTACTCAGCTTTGAATATTCCTTTAGAGGATGAATTTTGAAAAATCTTGAAAATGGGTTTTAGGCCATTAGAAATCTATGCGAAATTTTTTCATGAAAAAAGAAAATCCATATTTGATGGCTAACAAAAGAGTTATGTGTTTGTCCTTTTTGAAGTCCTTAGAAGTAAAATTTCCGAAAAATCCTTTCTGTTCCCTTATATACATAATAAAATAAACCAAGTGCGTGGAGTTAATTTCGTATTTGAGCGCATTAAATTTGCATTTGAGCTAGTTAAATTCGAATTTAAATTAGCAAAGACTCAAACCCAAGACACATTGAAATATTTGTTTTGTATATTTCACATACTTCACCACTAGATTGGTTAGGAGAAGTGGTCACTGGAAAGGAAGAACTCCGCGTGCGTTCATGAAACACATGGCCACTGAAAGATACTCCATACAGGAGGAAAATATCAAAAAAGGAGGAACTCCCCTGTAGCCGTTTTTTTGTAAATCGAGTCTGAATATGCGAAATTTTTGTATGGCCAGACTGGGTAGATGCAGTGGTCACTGGTCAGGAAGACCTCCGCGTGCGATCGTGAAACACATGACCACTGAAAGATACCTCATATAGGAGGAAAATATCAAACAATTAGGAACTCCCCTGTAGCCGTTTTTTTGTAAATGTAGTCTGAATATGCGAAATTTTTGTATGGCCAGACTGGGTAGATGCAGTAGTCATTGGTCAGGAAGACCTCCGCGTGCAATCATGGAGGAAAATATCAAAAAATTAGGAACTCCCCTGTAGCCGTTTTTTTGTAAATCGAGTCTGAATATGCGAAATTTTTGTATGGCCAGACTGGGTGGATGCTGTGGTCACTGGTAAGGAGGACCTCCGCGTGCCTTCATGAAACACATGGCCATCGGAAGATACTCCATATAGGAGGAAAATATCAAAAAATTAGGAACTCCCCTGTAGCCGTTTTTTTGTAAATCGAGTCTGAATGTGTCAAATTTTTGTATGGCCAGACTGGGTGGATGCAGTGGTCACTGGTCAGGAAGACCTCCGCGTGCGTTCGTGAAACACATGGTCACTGAAAGATACCTCATATAGGAGGAAAATATCAAAAAATTAGGAACTCCCCTGTAGCTTTTTTTTTGTAAATCGAGTCTGAATATGTCAAATTTTTGTATGGCCAGACTGGGTGGATGCAGTGGTCACTGGTCAGGAAGACCTCCGCGTGCGTACATGAAACACATGGCCACTGAAAGATACTCCATATAGAAGGAAAATATCAAAAAATTAGGAACTCCCTGTAGCCGTTTTTTGCATCTACCAGTCTGGCCATACAAAAATTTCGCATATTCAGACTCGATTTACAAAAAAACGGCTACAGGGGAGTTCCTAGTTTTTTGATATTTTCCTCCTATATGGAGTATCTTTCAGTGGCCATGTGTTTCATGAACGCACGCGGAGGTCTTCCTGACCAGTGACCACTGCATCCACCCAGTCTGGCCATACAAAAATTTGACATATTCAGACTCGATTTACAAAAAAACGGCTACAGGGGAGTTCCTAATTTTTTTGATATTTTCCTCCTATATGGAGTATTTTCCGATGGCCATATGTTTCATGAACGCACGCGGAGGTCTTCCTGACCAGTGACCACTGCATCTACCCAGTCTGGCCATACAAAAATTTCGCATATTCAGACTCGATTTACAAAAAAACGGCTACAGGGGAGTTCCTAATTTTTTGATATTTTCCTCCTATATGGAGTATCTTTCAGTGGCCATGTGTTTCATGAACGCACGCGGAGGTCTTCCAGACCAGTGACCACTGCATCTACCCAGTCTGGCCATACAAAAATTTCGCATATTCAGACTCGATTTACAAAAAAACGGCTACAGGGGAGTTCCTAATTGTTTGATATTTTCCTCCTATATGGAGTATCTTCCGATGGCCATGTGTTTCATGAACGCACACGGAGGTCTTCCTGACCAGTGACAACTGCATCCAGCCAGTCTGGCCATACAAAAATTTGACATATTCAGACTCGATTTACAAAAAAACGGCTACAGGGGAGTTCCTAATTTTTTTGATATTTTCCTCCTATATGGAGTATCTTTCAGTGGCCATGTGTTTCATGAACGCACGCGGAGGTCCTCCTTACCAGTGACCACAGCATCTACCCAGTCTGGCCATATAAAAATTTCGCATATTCAGACTCGATTTACAAAAAAACGGCTACAGGGGAGTTCCTAATTTTTTGATATTTTCCTCCTATATGGAGTATCTTTCGATGGCCATGTGTTTCATGAACGCACGCGGAGGCCCTCCTTACCAGTGACCACTGCATCCACCCAGTCTGGCCATACAAAAATTTGACATATTCAGACTCGATTTACAAAAAAACGGCTACAGGGGAGTTCCTAATTTTTTGATATTTTCCTCCTATATGGAGTATCTTCCGATGGCCATGTGTTTCATGAACGCACGCGGAGGTCCTCCTTACCAGTGCCCACAGCATCCACCCAGTCTGGCCATACAAAAATTTGACATATTCAGACTCGATTTACAAAAAAACGGCTACAGGGGAGTTCCTAATTTTTTGATATTTTCCTCCTATATGGAGTATCTTCCGATGGCCATGTGTTTCATGAACGCAGGCGGAGGTCCTCCTTACCAGTGACCACTGCATCCACCCAGTCTGGACATACAAAAATTTGACATATTCAGACTCGATTTACAAAAAAACGGCTACAGGGGAGTTCCTAATTTTTTGATATTTTCCTCCTATATGGAGTATCTTCCGATGGCCATGTGTTTCATGAACGCACGCGGAGGTCCTCCTTACCAGTGACCACTGCATCCACCCAGTCTGGCCATACAAAAATTTGACATATTCAGACTCGATTTACAAAAAAACGGCTACAGGGGAGTTCCTAATTTTTTGATATTTTCCTCTTATATGGAGTATCTTCCGATGGCCATATGTTTCATGAACGCACGGGGAGGTCTTCCTGACCAGTTACCACTGCATCCACCCAGTCTGGCCATACAAAAATTTCGCATATTCAGACTCGATTTACAAAAAAACGGCTACAGGGGAGTTCCTAATTTTTCTGTCCTTCTGTAAAGAAAAAATTCTGTGTATGTCCTTTTTGAAGTCCTTAGAAGTAACATTTCGAAAACAGTAACATACCGTAATTTTTAAAAAAAATTGGGATCAAAAATTTTTTTTCGGAATTTATTTTCGAATTTTATCTTTGACATTAATTTCCAAAAAAACTGTTCGACATAGGAACCTAATTTAAAAAGGATATTAAGGAGCAGATATTTGGCTTTGTAAATCAGCAAGCAAAGGTTATCTAGGTCAAACCATTATTTTAAAAAATTTTTTTCGATGTTAAGTCGGGTTTTTATATAATGGCCCCTCCTACCCAACCTACACGTCCTAGTCTTCTGTCCCCTCTTATGCGAAACACTCTGTATATAGATAACAATATTTGCTACAATGCATTTGTATAATGGCTGCAATGGTAAAAAAAAATAAAACCACAAATCACTTTTCACAATATGCATGCTGAAATTTCCAGTCTTGACATTCGCAGTGATCCACACAGACATTAAAGCTAAGTATACAAATTTAAAGCGGTTACGCTGAATGGAATTATGATATATAAAATACCATTCAGAGATACCAGTGAAAATAAACTTAGTGAGAAAAAATACGGTAAAGTCTACCATATTACTGTCAACAACACTGAACAATCTTGAAATACTGACTGCAGTGTGTATAAATTCAAAATGTCTATTTAGAATCAACATCCACATATAACAGCTTTATCCTTCATGAAACTAATTCGTAAAATCACAGAAATAAACATAAAATAATATATGAGATACTAAAGTTTAGATGGATGGTGAAACAATTCATAACAACCGTTATCCATAGCTTACTGTTATAGTATATTATTGTGTATTAAATTGTTTAATTTACCAGTATAGCTTCCTTCGAATAAAGCTCAGCGTCACAATTATCACATAAGTATATATCGAATGGCGCTGGTTCCACCATCATCTGGTTTTCATTATCCCCTCCTTGTCCGTTTTTAACTTTTTGTTGTAGCAAGCATTTCCGATTTCTCTGTAGTTGATCATATGACTAATATTATATAAAATAAATTAATAACATTTTATTTAAAGTTTTATAAAGTGAACTCACCATGTTTTCGTTACGAAATGTGACAAGCAGTTTACTACTGCGTCGATCAAAAAGTGATGTTGTAGAATTGTAGTTATTTATAAACCGGAGACTAGCATGCTCGTATTCCGCCAAATCATTGCAAAAGCGTAATAGAAAAACACTTTTATGAAATTGATAACATATTATAACTATTTCTTTCATTTTATCGATCCAATTCTAAACATATTATTGTTAAAACATTAACTCGTGATAAAACTTTTTAGAAAACGTATTATTTACCCCTACAAATTCCCGTGGTTTTGAAAACGGGGTGGTAAACGGAATATTTTCTGGCCACCACTCAGGTTCACTATATTCAATTTTATCTTTTAAATTTATATGTCCCAGGGAACATTGCACCATGAATGGTATAAAGCTTTCTAATTGCGATTCTGTGATCTTATCCAAAGATGTTGGATAACCATTAGCGAACAGCAAAGGCAAATTAGAGATCATATTATTTTGCTGCACCTCCTGATCCTCCATTATTGTAAAAGATAATTATCTGTAAAACAAGTAATTATTTAACTAGAATATATTATTCATAACGTCATTTCTTGTGAAAAATACAGTGATAATAATACCGTACAATAAAAACTAAATTTAACTGTGTAATTGACCTTTATTTAAATTTTGTGTATAGAGAGTATTATTCGGGATCGAGGTCTGTTATTTGAAAAAACAATATATATTCTTGCGATATTTCGGATCACCTTCGGTGTCCATCTTCAGGCAATAACTAATTATTGCTGCATTATACAATTTTTTAGAGAGGCAATGTTAACCGTATTTCTCTTTATTTTGTTTATTATGTACCTATAGATTTGAGCACAATGTTCCGTGTCCGTTTTATAGTTCATTCTTTTGTCCGTATCGATATTTAGTATGTGCAGCATTTCCGTTATACATATATCGCATTTGTAGTAAGTCTCTTGTTGTAAAATTTTTGTTTCTTTTATGTTCGGTAAATGTCTACTAGTAATGCAATGTGTTGCTAATGCTGTTTTGTTGATGTTTTCTTCCGTTTTGATCTTGTAGTGCGACTTCTGCACTGCCATTCTGGTTCGTAATTTCGTTTTGGATATCCCTACATATGTATACCATTTCGCATATGTGGGATACGTCACCATTGCACGGGATTTTATATATTATGTCTGATTTGTCTAGCTTGTCCAGCTTTGTTTTCATATTTGTGTAAATTTTTTGTAATTTGTTTGTTGTTCTTAGTGCTATTTTTATTTCATCTTTGACATACATATATGTATGTTTGAATATATAATTTCTCCGAAATTCCAGGTATGTGTATCATTGATTTATAGGTTGCTTGTAGTTGGTGTATTTATTTTGCCCAAGTTGCCTGTTACTTTACTGATTTTGTCCATTATTGTGTTGTATGTGAAACCAATTCTCTTTAGTATATTGTCACGTATAGGACAAGTGGGTTGTGTCGAGACAAGATAAAATCGTATGGGAGCGGGGGGTGGGGTGTGTGTGTTTTTTAAAACCATAAAATTTTCTACTCAGTTCTAGAGAAACTACTTCAAACCTGAAGGATTTATGACTTGTAGTTTTTGAGAAAATTGGGTATTAACAAATATACTTTTTTCCCCAGAAAATTCTTGGTACGTAATTGGTACCGTGTTTTTGTACCTGATTGGTATTAGTGCATCTGACTCCAAAGTACCACTGGGTAAACCCTATTTTTGCAAGTATTTTAAAATATGCAAATAGGTAAAAATGATGCAACATTGCCTTTTCTAAGAATTTTCAAACGGTTTTTTACAGTTTAAGTGCCTGCCTCATAAGGTCAGGTAGGGCGTGATAACGTCATTGAATGTTTAAAAAACGTATAAAATTCAAGGAAGTTATATCCAAATGTCATTCTCAATTTGAACTCTAACGCATCACAATGCCAAAGTATTTTCAAGAAGAATTAACCGACATGCACTTTTGCTACGGTTTAGCTGATGGACGGAGTCGTGAAGCAGCCAGACTCTATGCCGAAAGGTCCCCAAACAGAAAGCATCCAAACCATAAGATTTTTCAGAGGATTCACTCACGCCTACGAGAGCGAGGAACACTTGCGTTAGTTAGAGAACGATCTTCAAACGCATGTGTACACCTGGAGCAACGAATTTTGGATAAAGCAAGAATTTTGAATTCATCCATAAGCACCAAAAGGATAGTCACTATGCTTGGAGTATCCCACACAAGAGTGTAGAGAGTGCTTCAAAGTGGCCACCAACACCCGTACCATTTTACTCCGGTTCAGGAATTATCTCCAAATCACAAGCTAGCAAGAGCTGAATTTTCTCAAAAACTGTTTAACATAGGAACCTAATTTAAAAAGGATATTAAGAAGCACCTTTAAGTATATATAAATTGTGAATTAAGTGACCAACAATTTCATATAAAAAATAAAATAGCAATAACAAATATAGTAAAGAAACATGGTTTCAGCGGTTGTAAAGCGGTTGTCAGAATCACGAGCCGTCAAAATGAGCTGTCAAATCAAGCTGGCTTTGTGGTGGGGATGGGATCCTCCTTCTTCCGGCAGCGGTCCTCGTGGGAGGTTGAGCCAAGATCTGAAAAATCCGAAGACCAGGAAAAAAACATCGAACTCGGGAATCAAGCGATCATCGAGTCTGCCCACATTGCTGTTCAGCCAGCCGACTGCGTGCATCCCGTCGTATTATTATATCAATTTTGTATACTGTGGCCTAGATTACCTTAAGACATTCCGCTGTACATTATAAACTTGAATATTTTTTCTCATCTCTCTTTCATAATTACTGGCTGAGCGCTCAACCACCGCGACCGTGCAGAAAATAAACTACACAACTTGTAAACACCGCATGCAACACAATTCTTATAAAATTTGATCTAACAATAAATAATCCCACTGGGGATTCCACAAACGTAAGTCACCTTATTTTACATTACTGCTACTAATCACCAATCAGGGCGTAAGTCTTGGAGTGCGGGGAGGTCAAGGCTGGTAGGGGCCACTCTCGGCGAGTCGTCCACCGCTAACTTATCACGCTACGGTAGCACGGGGAGGGGTCCCTAAGAACCTACAGGCCGGGCAAAGCCAACGGCAATCATCATCTGAGGCACGTCAACACAAGTGGGCCTCCCCGGATCACGCCGTAACACTCTCCAAATGTAAACGGTTTTCAGTTAAATTTTGCCGAACACAAATGGAAGATAATTCCAATACCCTTCCAAAAACACTAATGACATGTAGCCATCTCCTATAGTTTAACAGATATAGGTGTGGAATGACCAAACTTTAAAGGGCCACAACCAGATGAGAGCTCCACCAACTTACATATGTTGTTAGAGTTCCAAGAACAAACGAAAACAACAACAAAATCGGAATGCCTGAATTGAGCCCAGTTTTGTTCAAAAAGTTTGTATAGATATCAGTTAAACCCATGTTATATTTGCTGTAAACTATGTTCCGTTACCTCATCTTCGATTCGTCCAGATGTGATGCACCGCAGATAGCTCAAACCTCCTTCTTTGTGTTTTTATACCCTACACACGAAGTGATGAGGGTATATTCACTTTGTGCTTCCGTTTGCATTAAAGGAGGCGTGACAGATATAAAAAAGTATATACATACATTCTTGATCAGCAACACTTCGTGAGTCGATTTAGCCATGTCCGTCCGTCTGTCTGTCTGTCTGTGGAAATCACGATTACAAGAGAACGAATAGAGATATCTTCATCAAACTTGGCACGGTTATTGTCTATCATTAGAAACTTATTGGTATTGAAAATGCTTATAACTTAATTTCTCAGCTTATAGAACGAATTTGCGGTTAAAATTTTGTCCAGAGGTCCACAACGAATAGAGATATTTTCATCAAATTCGGAACGAATATTCTGTCATCACAGGCTATTTGTACGTGTGTAGAAGTTAACACTTTTTCTGGTTCTTTTTTCTGTTGTGGGCTCGGTCCTCAACCCTTCGCATCCGGCCAAGGGAAGTAACAATAAAGTCTTTTGTTTCTCAAAACATAAGAATTTAAACAACAAAAAAGGAAACACACGTAATTCAGCCCCCACTCGTTGTAAATATCCCCTCACCTTCCCTCTTGTCACCCGCGTCGCCATTCCACCGTCAAAGAATAACTTAATGCGTGATATGATTCATCTTATATGTTATTTAATCTTCGTACCTTATTTGGCCTTTTGGCATACATATACTTATGACAATACTTCACTTAAAATTAAAACATAATACTATTTCGAGTTTTCGAGAAATTAAGTTTTATCCTATTTATAGCCAACGCACACTAATTACGCGAGACACAACCGGAAACGGGAACCCACTACCCGTCGTTGTTCCTAGCGCATACCCCCCGAAGAGCTCCACGGGAAAAATCACCTGCCGGCTTTGTAAGTTACCAATTGTTGTGCTATACATACATGAAATGGAAGCTAGATGTAAATATAATAACTTATACTTAATTTTAAAAACACTTACTATATAAAAACAATAAAAAAGCACAAAGAAAATATATGTAATATAATAAATTAAATTAATTAAATAATTTTCAGTTTGTCCGCATATAATTCAGGCGGTGATCGCTGCGTTCCAGCTTTTGTTTGCTGAACTAATGCGGGCATGGAATACTTCCGACTTCGATTTCTTCGCACCACTTTTGGTAGGAGTTTGGAGTAGGAGCGATATCGGTATATACATATGTTTTTGTAGCTATGTATTTATGTACTGGAGATTTGACGGGAAAACTTTGATCTATATACCCTTTTCTTTAGGGGGAAAGATTATTAGAAAGAAAAATTACATTTTTGTAATGTGTCAGCTTGGCTAGACGCAGTATCATTTGATACGGTATCACTCAGTTCGTCGGAGAGAGAGATGAGGAAGAAAGGGAAAAGTCTACACTCAAGTAGGGTACACTCAAGGGTATAGAATTTTTGATACCAAAATAGACCCTGCTTCTCTCGGTATCATTTACGCACACAAGTAAGCAGTTGTCAACAACAAGCAAAGTGTCGGCCATAATGAATTCGAACGGTTGCAAATTAAGTTGAAAAAATTCTCCTTTTCGGAGAACTTTCGTTTATTTGTCCCATTTGCCTTATTTTAATATGAAGTTACGAAAAGTGCAAAAACAATTCAAGTTCAAGTTCAAAAACGAAGTAACCAATGTTGTTGTTGTTTCTAGCGGCGTACATTACAATTAGTAAAACATTAATTAATGGGAAAAAAGTACTAAAAATCTAAAATTTTATTTTTCATATCATAGTGGTCTCGTAAAGTTTAACAGATATAGCCCTGGAATTTACAGACATTAAAAGGCTATAATTCCGGAACTAGACGAGAGCAACACAAATTATTATTGTTCGGTTCAGCGCCAGAAACAACAACAACATTGGTTAGGCCGAGAAGCGCCTGATTTAAGCCGAAAATGCAAACATTTTAAGTAAAAAAATAGACATATTTAAATAAACATATTTCGTTCATCCTTAAATAGCAGCTAAAATCGTATGTGGCGGGCCCTAGAGTTCTCAACAACTCTTGAGTGTTTCCACGAACACTGCGATTTTTCCTCCACTTCTTTGCCCAACACGATCGATTCCTTTGCGAATTTTCATCGGCTACGACATAGCATGCAGCTGTTGCCATCTCCGCAGCACAAGCCATTTGTGATTCCTCCATTATTAATATTTTTAAATAAATTAACTCTTTTAACAAAATTTCACAACACAACTGTTCAACGATTTTCACTGAACAAGAAAACCAAAGTGAAGCCGGTAATTACCGTTGAATTAAATTAATTTTTCCTTCACGAATTAATCATAATATAATAAATATGGCAACTAAGGCCAACATTTTGATATTCAGTAACTTTCACACATTCATTTACATAACATGTTAAAGGCTTTTGAAACTAAATGTGATACCACAGTGTCTAGCCATCGCTGGTATCATCATACCAGTAGTGATACCCTATCAAATGATACTGCGTCTAGCCAAGCTGTATAAGAATGTAACTGTTATCATATATGGTGTAGTGGTATGTACACACCAGTGGTATTTGTATAACTAGCTTAGTAGTTATTACAAAATAACTAGCTTAGTAGTTTTATTATTGTGTTCAAATTTAAACTTTATTTCCGTGGTAATAAATTAGTTTTCATAAGCTATACTGTATAAGTATTGTAAAAGTGGCCGAGCCGCACCCAATAAAACCGTTTAAGACCCTCTTTTGCCTGTGCAACCTAAAAGTGGGAGGATCACGCCCATATTTTCCACAAGTATCCACGAGTGAGAATTTTGTTCTCATAACTCAAAAACGAACGCATCACATCACATTTCCAATAAAAAATAGGCGTGGTCGTTGACCGATTTTGCCATAAGAAAGAAATAATGAGAAAAAATCAAGCACTGGCTAAACAAGTAGCCAAAAACCAATATGACAATAAATTAAATTTAGTAGAATTTAAGGTAGGCGATAGTGTTAATTAAGAATCAAACGAAAAAAAATAAGTTTTCTTCAATATGGATAGGGCCGTATAAGGTAGTAGGGATTAAAAGTCCAATTACGACAGTTTTAAATATTAAGGGAAGGAAAAAATCCTTCTACAATAACTTACTTCAGTTATATAACACCAATTAAGAGGGAAAATAGTACTACCTAGACAATATCGTTTGCACTCCCAACCCTGTAATCTGTTTCTGGATGAATTTGCTGACTTCTTAAGTAGGGAGCGCTCGAAAAATCTTGTTGTTTTAGGAGATTTCAACCTGGATATTTTATCTTCTTCTCCTATATCTGACAAATATTGTTTAATTTTAGCTGAGAATGGCTTATCCTCCTTTATTGGTGCACCGACCAGACCTATATCCAATACCTGTCTTGATCATGTATTTGGACGGTTTACTAACTTGTCACTTGATCATTGTTTGGGCTTGAATTTGAATTTGCAAATCACTGATCATTGTATGACAGGCCTATTACTAAACAGCCTTGGTAAAACAAATAATGTTCCTTCTGTTTCACTTCCGGTTTTGTGTCTTAAAACTAAAATTAATTTTGAAATATTGAATAATAGACTGAGGATGGAAAGTTGGGCTGATGTTTATGACAACATAAATGTTTCCTCAGCATTTAAAATATTTATAGATATTTTGAGGACCCATGTTAACCAGTCTAGCATTTCTACTGTCAAAAGTAGATCGGATACAAAATTAAAACCGTGGATAAATAGACCATTACTTAAAAAAATTAAATTAAAGCACAAACTACTGAAGAAATGTTATAAACACCCACTAAATAATACGGAAATTAATAGGGAAGTTCGAATTCTTAGGGATAATTACTTCCATAGGCAATTGTTGCTAGCACAGGGCAACATTAGGGAAGAATGGAAAGTAGTTAACAACATACTTAATAGAAAGAGAAAAAGTGACGACGGTTCTATCATATTAAAGCAGTCCAATTCAATTATATCTGATACTCTAGAAATTGCTGAAGAGTTTAATGCCTTTTTTTGTTCTATTGGTAATGAGTCCTGTACTGACAACACTTGCGCTAATTGTCTTAACTATGCTGATGTTGAGCACCTGGAAGATGTGAGCAATAATCTAAGTTTTTTCTTTCGTCCTATTACTAGTTTTGAACTGTTTAATATTATTGCCTCTTTAAAAAATTCGAACTCGCATGGCATTGATGGTATTTCAAACAACATACTCAAAAGAGTTGCTTTTAACATAGTAGACATATTAGCACACTTGTTTAATACTAGTATTTTCACTGGTACTTTTACTAAGTGCGTGAAGTTAAATTCGCGTTTTTGATAGTTAAATTCGTAAATAGCGAAGACACAAACCACAAACACGAATTTCAAATTCGTGTTTTTCACAAAAGCGTTGTTCACATCAGAGCAAATATTGAATGCAAATTTCGTTCAATCTGAAATATAACTTCAATATAGGCTATACATCGTTGAAAAGAGGACGCCGAGAGCTTTCCAACGATATCGGTTTGATGCGTGCATCGTAGAAATCTGGCGTCAGAGGTCACCTAAACATAGTCTATGCGCGATGCATATCAGAGCAAACTTTGAATGCAAATTTCGATCAATCCGAAATATAACTTCGATATATGCTATACATCGTTGAAAAGATGACGCCGAGAGCTTTCCAACGATATCGGTTCGATGCGTGCACTCGTAGAACTTTGGCGTCAGAGGTCACCTAAACTTAGCCTAGACACGATGCATATCAGAGCAAACTTTGAATGCAAATTTCGATCAATCCGAAATATAACTTCGATATATGCTATACATCGATGAAAAAAGGACGCCGAGAGCTTTCCAACGATATCGGTTTGATGCGTGCACTCGTAGAACTTTTACGTCAGAGGTCACCTAAACATAGTCTATGCGCGATGCATATCAGACCAAACTTTGAATGCAAATTTCGATCAATGCGAAATATAACTTCGGTATATGCTATACATCGTTGAAAAGAGGACGCCGAGAGCTTTCCAACGATATCGGTTTGATGCGTGCACTCGTAGAAATCTGGCGTCAGAGGTCAGCTAAACATAGTCTATGCGCGATGCATATCAGAGCAAACTTTGAATGCAAATTTCGATCAATCCGAAATATAACTTCGATATATGCTATAAATCGTTGAAAAGAGGACGCCGAGAGCTTTCCAACGATATCGGTTTGATGCGTGCACTCGTAAAAATCTGGCGTCAGAGGTCACCTAAACATAGTCTATGCGCGATGCATATCAGAGCAAACTTTGAATGCAAATTTCGATCAATCCAAAATATAACTTCGATATATGCTATACATTGTTGAAAAGAGGACGCCGAGAGCTTTCCAACGATATCAGTTTGATGCGTGCACTCGTAGAAATCTGGCGTCAGGGATCACCTAAACTTAGCCTACACGCGATGCATATCAGAGCAAACTTTGAATGAAAATTTCGATCAATCCGAAATATAACTTCGGTATATGCTATACATCGTTAAAAAGAGGACGCCGAGAGCTTTCCAACGATATCGGATTGATCGAAATGTGCATTCAAAGTTTGCTCTCATATGCATCGCGCATAGACTATGTTTAGGTGACCTCTGACGCCAGATTTCTACGAGTGCACGCATCAAACCGATATCGTTGGAAAGCTCTCGGCGTCCTCTTTTCAACGATGTATAGCATATACCGAAGTTATATTTCGCATTGATCGAAATTTGCATTTAAAGTTTGCTCTGATATGCATCGCGCATAGACTATGTTTAGGTGACCTCTGACGCCAGATTTCTACGAGTGCACGCATCAAACCGATATCGTTGGAAAGCTCTCGGCGTCCTCTTTTCAACGATGTATAGCATATACCGAAGTTATATTTCGGATTGATCGAAATTTGCATTCAAAGTTTGCTCTGATATGCATCGCGCATAGACTATGTTTAGGTGACCTCTGACGCCAGATTTCTACGAGTGCACGCATCAAACCGATATCGTTGGAAAGCTCTCGGCGTCCTCTTTTTAACGATGTATAGCATATACCGAAATTATATTTCGGATTGATCGAAATTTTCATTCAAAGTTTGCTCTGATATGTATCGCGTGTAGGCTAAGTTTAGGTGACCTCTGACGCCAGATTTCTACGAGTGCACGCATCAAACTAACATCGTTGGAAAGCTCTCGGCGTCCTCTTTTCAACAATGTATAGCATATATCGAAGTTATATTTCGGATTGATCGAAATTTGCATTCAAAGTTTGCTTTGATGTGAACAACGCATTTGTGAAAAACACGAATTTGAAATTCGTGTTTGTGGTTTGTGTCTTCGCTATTTACGAATTTAACTATCAAAAACGCGAATTTAACTTCACGCACTTCTTTTCCTAGCATGCTGATATGCGCCATAGTCATTCCCCTTTTTAGAAAGGGTAACAAAACAGATAAAAATAATTACAGACCTATTTCCTTGTTGTCATCTATTTCTACAGTATTTGAAAAAGCAATTAAGAATAGAGTTTTGGAATTCCTTCACAACTCAAAATTTTTCAGTATGATGCAATTTGGATTTCGAGTAGGACTGTCAACTGAAGATGCCCTTCTTAATTTCTGTTCTACCATATACAGTGGTATTGACGCCAATAAGAGTTGTGCCGGTCTTTTTGTAGACATAACCAAAGCATTTCATATGGTCGATCATAGTATCCTCCTTAGCAAATTGCACAAAGCTGGGTTTCGTGGGTTTATCCTCGATTGGTTTGAATCTTATTTAAAGAACAGATATCAAAGAGTAAAAGTTAGGAATACTTTAAGTAGCTCACGTACTCTTAATTTAGGTGTACCACAGGGCTCTGTTATGGGTCCTTTTTTATTTCTAATCTACTTAACTTCTATTTTCGCTCTATCTTATAAGGGATCACTGACTGCCTTTGCGGATGATTTAGGTTTTGCGTATTGTGCGAACAGTCCTTTAAACTTATTTACTGATCTAAATCATGATTTACATCTAATAAGAATTTGGGTTGCGAAACACAAACTCCTTGTTAGTAAGAAAACCAAATTGATGTTTTTCAGTTTGTGTAAGCATCAGCCCCCTGATATTGATATTATTTTCCATTCGCCAAAATGCGCTAGACACAAATTATTCAGTAGGGCATGTACTGTACATAGCCAATTGCCTTATAACGAAAAATTGTTTTGTGATCCGGCCTGTTTTATAATAGATGTGGAGCACTTTAAATATCTTGGTGTAACAATTGATCAAAACTTAAACTGGTCTGAGCATATCTCACAATTAAAACAATATTTTCTCTCTGCGATTCGGTACTTTTTTAGTTTACGAAAGTACTGTTCTATTAGTTTGCTTAAAACAATCTACTATGGCTTATTTCATTCCAAGTTACAGTATGGGATTAGTTGTTGGGGCGGATCCTATCGTAATCAACTACAAAAACTTGCTGTCTTACAAAAGTGTGTGATTAGGAAAATCTTCAATGCGAATCGTTCTGAGCACTCTGAGTTTTTTCGACTTCTACATGTTCTTCCCCTTAGACATTTATACTGTTATAAAGTTTTGGAAATTTTTTTCAACAGAAGTGGTTACTTGATTAGCCATATTCCTAATAATCGTAATCTACGTAGTTTTGCTTTACAAAGGGTCGCTGTACCTAATTTTCGCACTACAGTTTTTAGAAATTCTTACTTTATGTCCTGTAAGCTATTTAATCAACTTCCTAGAGAAATAAGGGCAATTCGCAACAGAACGTCCTTCTTGAGGAGAATTTAGCTTTGGCTATTTGAACACGACCATAAAGAAATTGAAATCTTGCTGCAATTTGCTTCTTAGAATAAGTTTTTTTTTATTTTTAACTAAATCTCTCCTTCGACTTTATTTACTTTTTGTTTTCGTTGCTTAAATTCCTTTCATCTGCCTTTCTGCTGCTCACTCCGGAATTTTTAATATTATTTTTAAGCATGATGTGACATTAACACTATACTAGTTATAAGAATGTCACTACTTTATTCTCTATATTATAAGATTTCATGTTATCCTTAGTTTTAGTTAATTATTTTGTACAAAGGGAATACTGAATAAATGAATGAATGAATTATGTAGGTAATCATTAAAAGCATTTAAACAAAAAAAATAGGAATAATAAGATATAAATAAATTAATCACAATAGACACCTTATTAGGAGTAGGATAGAATAAATATATGTATATAGAATAGGATTGATATGATACATTATAGGATAGTATGAAATCAACATTTTTAAGTTTATTACTAATTATTATTACTAATTTAACACTTCAATTAGAGATTTGAACTGTATATAAAAATTCAGAACTAATAATACGCAGGAAAAAGCGTTTATTTTATACCCTTACATTTTCTTCGATCTCTGAAAAATTATTTATAGACCATCATAAGCTTATCAAAAATAATTAAAAATGAAAATAATGAAAAAAATGTAAATATATTTATATGTATGTATAAATGTAAAAAAATGTAAAAAATTAATCAACTCAATATTTATTAAGCGACTAACGCAAGCACTGCAATAATGCAGGAATAAAGTGGAACAACCGAACACGAGCAGAATGCAGTGTCAGTTTCAAACAAATAATGAAGAACAAAATTAAGGTGAATAAATAACCAGAATAAAAGAAATATAGAAAGACGAATAACGAAAACATTGTTATATATACATATACAGGGTGTTTCGCATAAGAGGGGACAGAAGACTAGGACGTGTAGGTTGGGTCGAGACAAGAAAAAAATCGTATGGGAGGGGGGGGGTAAATTTCCCACCGATTAGACGGTAATTTTATAAAAATGCGACTAAACATCGAAAAAAAAATATTAAGAAATAATGCTTTGATGTAGATAACTTTTGCTTGATTTTTTTGCTGATTTTTAATGCCAAATGTACGCTTCTTAATATTCTTTTTAAATTATTAGGTGTACAAATAAGTTTCCTCGGTTTTTTATAAAAAGTTAGGAATTTATTGTGAAGAAACAGTACATTACGTTTTATTCAAAGTATTTTCCATCATTTGCCACTACTTTTCCCCATCTTTCTGGCAACATTCGGATACCCCGTCGAAAAAACTCTTCATCTTTTGACGCTATCCACAAATCTACCCAATTTTTGGTGTCTTCATATGATGTGAAGCGCTGCTCAGACAGACCATGTGCCATCGACCGGAACAGGTGATAATCAGAAGGGGCTAAGTCTGGTGAATACGGCGGGTGGGGTAAAACTTCCCAGTTGAGTGTCTCCAAGTATCTTTTTACCGGCGCCGCAACATGTGGACGAGCATTATCGTGTAAAAGAATAATTTTGTCGTGTCTGGAGTAGTAATGGGCGCGTTTTTCCTTAAGTGCCCGACTCAATCTCATCAATTGTGTTCGGTAGAGAGCGTTTGGGACGAATCTTTCTCCAATAATACTTCTAATTCCATGTCTTCGTACACTTTCGGCCTTCCACTGCGTTCTTTGTCCTTCACGTCAAACTCACCGTTCTTAAACTTTTGAAACCATTCCTGACAACTTCTCTCACTTAAAGCAGCTTCTCCATATGCTTCTAGAAGCAATCGATGCGCCTCAGCTGCAGATTTTTTCAAATTAAAGAAGTAAATCAAAAGTTCCCGCAAATGATGCTTATTCGGCACAAAACTTGACATTTTTGCAGGAAAAAAATTACGTGATGCTGATACGGAATCACTAGTACTTTAAGGTTATGGTGTTGCCGGATGACGAAACTTGGGATATTACGTTTTACATCTGACAATTTCTCCACAACCTTCTGCTGGGGCCATCTTTTGACAAACCGCGGAAACTTATTTGTACACCTAATAGGTTCCTATGTCAAACCGTTTTTGAGAAAATTAATAGCTGCATTCAGCGGTTGAGCGCTCAGTTGAGCGTAGGGTTGATGTCACTGAACGTACCCTATTGTTTACATATTCACGGAGCGGTCGCCATTTTTTGTAGCGAAAAGTTTTTACGCTACTTTTACGCTACACTTGCCAGAGTTGCATTACTAAAAAGCAAGCAAAAAAACAAATAAATTCGCTTTTTACAGAGCAAACATCAAAGTGTTTTTAAAGAATTGGCTTAATAAATCAACGCATTATTAAGTGAAATAAAATTAATTTGAAAGTTATTGAACTCAGAATGACTCAACAAAGGAATTATAATTATAAAAATATAGAATATGTAGGTTGGGATACGCTTGAAGTTTTAGGTTTGGGAATTTTCTTTTTGTGGGATACTTGAAATTCGTGTGGAAAAATCGAACGTGGCAACTTTTTTCTCGTCTTGTTTACTATTTTTATCTTTCCGCTCAATGATCAGGTAGCATACCATTCAGGAACACATAGCGATCAATATTCAGGTAGCGCTCAAGGAGCGTTCACCCGCTGAACGCGGCTAATGTTAAAATTAAAATTTAGAAAAAAAATTCCGAAAAAAAAATTTTTGTCGCAGTTTTTTTTAAAAATTACGGTATTAAGTATAAATTTTTTTCCGACCATAAAAGAGAGAGAATGCTTCAAACCCGAAGGATCTATGTTTTGTAGTTTCGAAGAAAAGTGAAAATTACGGATAATTACGGAAATTAAGTGAAGATAACGGAAGAACGCTAGAGAGATGGAATCCGTTTCATGTGACATATTTATATATAATAGGGGTACCGGTTAATTCGTGCGGTAACAGATGGCGTAACTCGACTTTTATTCCAGTGATTCACCTTTCCAAATATGTGTTGGAAAGCTATTGTCATATAGTTTCAGAATCAGTATGTGTCATTTAGCTGAAGCGTAAACAACAATCCTTTTTTTTTACTTTGAAAATGTCGAATTTCATGCTGAATAAAGTGTTTTTGCGGGGAGTACTTCTTCATTACTTTGATATGAAGAAAAAGGCTGCCGAAAGTCATCGTATTTTGGTGGAAGTGTATGGTGTGCATGCTCTAGCTGAGCGTACGTGCCAAAAGTGGTATGCACGGTTTAAAAGTGTCAATTTTGCCTTGGAGGACGATGAACGGCCCGGACAGCCAAAAAGTTTTAAGATCAAGAATTGGAGACATTGCTAGACCAGATTGCTAGATCCATCCCAAACGCAAGAAGAACTTCCAAAATCACTTGACGTCGCTCAACAAATCATTTCCGATCGTCTAAAAGCAATGGGAATGATACTGCTTAAACGGCACAAAAGAAAAAGTTTTTTGCATCGAATTGTCACTGGCGATGAAAAGTGGGTCCATTACGATAATCCAAAACGTCGAGCAACGTATGGATACCCCGGCCATGCATCATCATCGACGGCCGTTCAGAATATTCATGGCCTGAAGGCAGGGATCGGAAATGCTCGTTCTTGCCCGCTCTTTTCCGCTCCAGCTCGCTCTTTCAAGCTCGAAAGAGCATTTGTTTTCAGGAGCGCGCGCGAGCAGGAGCGGCAAAAAAATTTTTCAGCGCTCCTGCTCGCTCGAAAGAGCATTTGTTTTCAGGAGCGCGAGCGAGCGAGCAGGACCTGCAAAAAAAGGAGCGCTGAAGCTGAGCTGTTTCTGATCTGATGGTAGCTAGCAAGTAAATAATTTGTTCAATATTTATAATTGAAACAAGTCAAAGGCAAGCAGTAAATGCGTACGTGTGGCAGATGCGTGCGTTCAGCGTGTGCGGCGAGCAGCAAATGTCCGAGTGTGGCGGATGCGCGCGTTCAGCGTGTGCAGCGAGCAGTAAATGCGTACGTGTTGCAGATACGTGCGTTCAGCGCGTGCGGCGAGCAGCAAATGCGTACGTGTGGCAGATGCGTGCGTTCAGCGTGTGCGGCGAGCAGTAAATGTAAAAAAAATATGGCAGCTGAGGGCGTTGGGGCCACAGTCTGGCAAACTTGCGAGGAGCTGACTATCAGCTGGTTCCCGCCGGTACACAACCTAGAGCTACATCCTACAACGGTAGCTACATCCACATGAAAAACGAAGACAATAAACAGCAATAAAACCATTAGCTCTTTTTAGTGATTCTTTGAAATTTGGCAATTTGGACCTAATTCTTCACCAGAGCTTACAAGTCAAGCTTGCCTTTGACTTGTTTTAATTATAAATATTGAACAAATATCGCTCGCTCGCGCTCCTGAAAACAAATGCTCTTTTGAGCGAGCAGGAGCGCTGAAAATTTTTTGTTTGCCGCTCCTGCTCGCTCGCGCTCCTGAAAACAAATGCTCTTTCGAGCGAGCGGGAGCGCATGAAATTTTTTTTTGTCGCTCCTGCTCGCGAGCATTTCCGAACCCTGCCTGAAGATTATGTTGTGTATTTGGTGGGACCAATGTGACGACCAGAATTCCAGAAAATTCTAGTGCACACACAAGAAAGAAAATACTTTAATAAATAAAAACACAAAATTATTATAATAAAACAAAACATGATTATATTAGATGTATTTCTCTTAAAATAAAGTATAAAAATTATGTCAATCATACTGTGCTAAATTTAATGATAAGGTTAAAGAGAACTGTCATATAGAGTAAGTTAAGAAATGTAGAATATAGCAGAATATATAGAATATGTAGAATATATAGAATATATATATATAGCGAGAGAGAGCGAGAGAACGAGCATCAGCTACAACACAACAGAACACATCGATTTCACCACCGAAAGGAAAACAAACAGAGAAAAGAGCGAACACACAAGCAACAAGAAGGAGGGAGAGCCTCAACGAAGTGAGTCGCTAGAACGTGCGCAAGGCAAACGGTCGAGATTGAACAACACTCCTCAACGAGGGCAGTCACTAAAAGGTACACAAGGCAGACGGTCGACTTCGAGTAAGATTTCGCAGCTAATTGAGCAGTTAGAAGGAACCCAAGGCAGACGGGTGATACAACCAAGCCACCCGCAACGAACGCAGCCAAGAGTGAGTCGCAGAGAAAAACGTAGGACAGGCGGTTGAGGTTCAGTTGGTTCACGGTGGTCCTGGGTGGAGATAGTTACACGTCCTCGGGGCCGGTAACTCTAAGTTATACAGCCTTCTCGGCCTCAGGGCCGGTGGTTCTAAGCGTATATAGTTGCGCGGCCTTAGGGCCGGGAGCTTTAAGGTATATAACTGCTCTGCCCCAGGGCCGGTGGTTCTAAGCGTATATAGTTGGTCGGCCTTAGGGCCGGGAACTCAAAGGTATATAGTTGCTTGGCCTCGGGGCGGTATCTACAGCCTGCCTAGCCTTCTTGGCCTTAGGGCCAGGGACCTCTAGGTTGTGTACCGTCGGGAACCAGCTGATAGTCAGCTCCTCGTAAGTTTGCCAGACTGTGGCCCCAACGCCCTCAGCTGCCATATGTACGCATTTACTGCTCGCCGCACACGCTGAACGCACGCATCCGCCACACTTGGACATTTGCTGCTCACCGCATGCGCTGAACGCACGCATCTGCCACACGTACGCATTTGCTGCTCGCCACACACGCTGAACGCCAGACATATTCAAGGGGTACTCATCGACAGCAATAGCCAACCTTCCCAAGTCTCCAACGCTGCTCGTAATACGCAAGAGCTACCTTAGGATAAACCCACACAACGATTCTGATCTTTCTCTCACTCGCTCTTAAAACTAGATGGAAACTAACGAATGTATCTAAATTTCGCCAACTGAATAAACGAAACTGTTAATGAATTTAGAGTCTCGATTAAATAAATTCTGTATCGAATCCAACCTGGGTACCCGCTGAGCATACCCCAGCTATAGACCGGAAACCGGAGTTTCGTTACACCAGCTGGGTGTGATCTATTATGAGCTGTTGCAACCGAATGAAACGATCACAGGGGAAGTCTACCGACGACAATTGATGCGTTTGAGCCGAGCACTGCTCGAAAAACGGCCGGCATATGAACAAAGGCACGGCAAGGTAATTTTGCAACATGATAATGCTCGGCCACATGTTGCACAGGTCGTCAAAACCTACCTGGAAACGCTCAAATGGGATGTCCTACCCCACCCACCGTATAGTCCAGACCTTGCGTCACCCGAGTACTATCTCTTCCCATCAATGCAACATGGCCTGGCTGATCAGCATTTCTCCAATTATGAAGAAGTAAAAAATTGGATCAATTCGTGGATAGCGGAGAAGCCGGCCGAATTTTTCAGAAAGGGTATTCGTGAATTGCCAGAAAAATGGGAAAAAGTTATAGCTAGCGATGGACAATACTTTGAATATTAAATTTGTAACCATTTTTTCACAATAAAGCTTAAATTTTTTGAAAAAAAACCGCACGAATTAACCGGTACCCCTATTAGAATTAAGTCATCATACAAAGTTTGCTTACTAGACAGCACAAATAAAACAAGGCGATTGAAAAGAAGACAAATTTTAGATTTGCCATTTAAATATTATATATAGTATGTGTAGTAATCTACAACTTTACAATAACTTTTTTAATAATTTGTCTTTATGCATACACACCCCCGTATAACACGTGGTAACAGAAATCTTCGAGGGAAATTCGTCCCAATATACTTCAGGCGTATATAATGTATAACTTCGTGACATTACAGTTGATTCTGAGAGAAATCAATTCCTTTCTGGTTAGAGGAAAAGGAAGTAGAACTTCGAGTTTGTAGGACCCAGACTCCATCACCCAGTCGATGTCATCTGACAAGCAGGGAAGCTGTTTCTACAGGTTGTTTTATAATTGTGTTCATTTAAACTTTATTTCCGTGGTAATAAACTTTTTTTCATACTGCTATACTGTATATGTAGTGTAAAAGTGGGCGGACCGCACCCAGTTTTGATGTAATAATGTTTTTTTGTAAAACAAGTTGTTATCTAAAGTTTTATTCAGGAAGTTTATATATTTAACAATATAACCCTCTTTTGCCTGTGTAACCTAAAAGTGGGCGGATCACGCCCATATTTGGCACATTCACGGATAATGCTACTCTATACCCAGGAATGAAATTTTGTTGTAATAGCTCAAAAACGAACGCTGATATCACATTTTTAATAAAAAATAGGCGTGGCCCTGGACCGATTTTGCCCATTTTCAATACCAACCTGCCCACCACATAAAACAATATAGCTGCAATATATCTGTTTCATCACGATATCTTCATTGGTTCTCCTGTGATCGTGATTTCAACAGACAGACAGACAGACGGACGGACATGGCTAAATCGACTCAGGAGGTCACGCTGATCAAGAATATATATACTTTTCTATACCTATCGTCTCTAGTTCTATGCGTTACACATTTCGTTACAAAGTGAATATACCCTTACCTTAAGGTGTAGGGTATAAAAATTAAAAAAGTAAAAAATCCTCCTGATGAATACATTACGGTAACAGAGACTTGGGCTGAAAATCAACTTACAATCACTTTTGGATAAAACCGTTGAGCAATTGCTTCAAGCACAGACAGAAGTCTTCAATAGCTTGCTTCCGAAATCATCACTCAGGCTTATAAGTAAATGGTGATCTGACGGCAGTTCTGCCCACAGTGCCTACAAACAAACTTTTGATGACAGTACAGATACTGACGAGTTACTATTCATATTTTCATTTGCCCCTCCTCTTAGATTACGCGACGGTAATAATATCATTTGGCAAAATCCTCGACCGGCATCTACAATTTGTCGTCCGATTAAGTTCATTCTTGCAAAGTAAACCAGTGAATTACGGAAACATCAACTCGTAGCTTTGGTGATTCTTCAATTTTTGTGAATCATGAACTTTTATTGACAATGACTGACGGAAAAGTGTGTAATGCATTGAATGACACTTCCGCACAAAACTGCTTTATTTGTGGTGCAACTCCTATAATTATGAATGAGGAACCAAGGAATTTCGAAAGCAACGTTGATAATATTGGCTTTGGTTTGTCTACACTTCATGCATGGATACGTTGTTTTGAAAGTCTTATTGATAACTTTGGCGCCTGGTTTCGAAATTAATTTAGTTGAATTCTAAAAGTTTTACGTTGACACCAGACGGCTATATATCAGTCTCCATTTGTGGTACTACAAGCCTGCTACATTGGTCTATAGTACAGAGGTTATCAAAACTGTGGTTAAATTGTTTTGGTTTTCCGACAGGGTAGTGAAATGATATATTGTGGAACGATTTTTCGTCATCCCGTGTCAAGTTTGGTTTGGAGACAAACAAATCTTAATAAATACGAAAGAACAACAATGAAACAGACAGAACGAAAAAAGACACTGAAGATGGCACTACGCCGAAACCGGTTTGTCTACAAACCAATCTTGTCACGGGGTGACGAAAAATCGTTCCACAATACATCGTTATCAAAACTGCTCTCGTTCCAATTGGACAGTTATCGGAAGAAGCACAAGAAGCTGAAAACAAAGATTTCCGTAGATTCCGGGAACATAACAGAAAGTGCGCACGTATTGCCACGAATAGAGACTTACTGTCCATGTTGCTTGTCACATCTGATCATCTAATTAATATAATTCGGAAGAGTCCCAAAATAAGGATATAATACCCTCATATGTCTTAAAATTATTATAAGCTCCTTCTATAGAGCTTATAACTTATTAGAGCTTAACTTGAATATTACGACGGACAACACAACAACAGATTTCGAGCACGAAACAGTGAAGATTTAAGTTAAGGTGGACGACTGAAACGAATTTGAAGGAACACAGCATGAAAACGGGAGTTGGACTTAAAGCGTTGAGTGAAGAGGTTGTCACACGGTTATCACTTGGAAATTGCGAATTTTAAGACTTTTGTAAAGTATAGAATTTGAAATAAAGTAACACCCTATGTTTACGCCAAACGCCGCTCGCCTCGAGTCGCCTCTTCTGACTGCGCTCGTCAGCGGACAAGCTCCAACTCCGTTGCGCACCCACGCTCTAAGCAAACAAACCTAGGTTTGTGTTTTTCTTCGCTGTCGACGCCGCGCTCTTTCTACGGTACGATTTAGAAACTCTGCTTGCGTGCTCCAATTCCGTTGCGTAGCCACGCTCGCGGCACAGAAACGTCGGTTTGTGTTTTTTCGTGCTCTTTCGCTATTGTAGAAACCAAAGGCTTACTTGTGTGCGCTAATTAAGTTGAGCAGCCACTCTAAGCAAACAAACGTAGGTTTGGGGTTTATTCATTCTCCACGCCGCGCTCTTTAAACAGTGTGAGCTTAAAAAACTTTGCTTGCGTGCTCCAACTCCGCTGCGCAGCCACGCTCAATGCAAGTAAACGTGGGTATGCGGTTTTTTTTCTCTCACTCGGCGTCGCGCTCTTTCGATAGACAGAAAAAACTGTGTTTGTGTGCTCAATCACTTTGCGCAGCCACACATAAACTCGCCTCGAAAAAACGTCGGTTTTGCGTGTTTCTTTTTCGTGCTCTTTCGTTATTGAAGAAAAAACAAAGGCCTTGCTTGAGGGCTCTAAATCATTTAAACAAACGCACTAAGTATAAGCCTACGATCTGCAACACTCTGCTGATCAATCAATCTTTTGTGTACTTTTCGTTTGTTCTTCGACAAAATCAGATTCTCGCACGCTTCTCGTGTAGCCTTAGTTTGCCCCACTGTTAAAACAAATACAGTCATTTGGTGCTCGCTAACGAAAGCAGAGAAGTTACATACACTTATCCTTGGAACGTTGTTGTATCAGGCTTACGCTCATCTCGTGAGCACTCTCTTCGAAGGAGTGTCTAAAGTGCGATATACATAGGAAACTCAAGGTCGCAAATCTCATCAGTGAAGTAGTTGCATTTTGGTGAGAATTTCTACGCTCAACTGTGCGCTCTATCATCTCTGGTGTAATCAGCAACGAGCATCGATATGTGTGGTATACAGTGGGCGAACGCTGAATTTCGTTGGTAAAAAATATTAGTTACAATTCATGCTAAATAATAAAAAATAAACTAGACACTAAAGAGTTTGTTCTTATTTTCTCATTTTTCAACAGAGATTTAGCTCCGGGATTTTATTTTTTTTGCAACCTTTTTCCGGTTTCATTAGTAACATTTTTCAACAATGGTTGCCCTCGACACCTTTATTCGCCTCGCCGACGCTCTCGTCGAGTTCGAAGTCGATTTTCAGGCAACGCCTTCTCGGGAACACACCATTCGTACGCTCGACCTCCAACGAGACGAACTCAAGTCTCAATGGATGCTGATCAAATGCACGTTTGACAACATCCTGTCCAAGATGGAGTCATCGAGCGATGAGGCAAGCACTTTAGAAACTCTGAAGGAGAAACGTCGCCATTGTTACGCCGTCTACCTACGATGCACCGACACCATCATCGAAATGATAGAGAATCTGGGAACTCCATCCGCTTCAGCGGAAGCCTCATTCGTCGAAAATCCTCCGTCAGGTTACAATATTAGCTTGCCCCCCCCTGTGACACCGAAGTGTTTCGCGGCGATTACCTCTCTTGGCCCTCTTTCCGTGACATGTTCACGGCCCTGTATATCCAAAACACAAGGGTAGCGCCGGTGGAAAAATTATTCCACCTGAATAAGAAGACTACCGGTGAAGCCAAAGAGATCGTCCAAAAATCTCCGTTAACCAATGCTGGTTTCAGTCAGGCCTCGAAAAATCTTTCCGATCGGTATGAGAACAAACGCGTTCTCGTCAACACGCACCTGAAGAAACTTTTTGGTCTCGCCCCGGTTACCAAAGAGAATGGAAGCGAAATAAAAGACTTGCAGCGAGAAGTTAACAACATTCTCGCAGCCTTAACGCTTCAAGGAATTGACACCTCCAATTGGGACGCCATAATCGTCTTCCTGTGCTCCAGTCGCTTGCCAGACGCTACCCTTGCGCTGTGGGAACAGTCCATCCAGGACAAAACTGAAATTCCCCAATGGACTGATTTCGACGCTTTTTTGACGCACCGTTTTCAAACGCTCGAGACCATGCAGGATATAAAGAGCGTTTCCAGCACGAGAGGTAAACAAGCAAGCCCACCTGCACCAGCAGCATAACGCGTCAATACATTTCAGCTAAACGTTGCAATAGACCGTTGCCCTTTGTGTCACAACCAACACAGTGTGCGGGTGTGCTCTCAGTTCTTGAGCCTGGACATTCACCAGCGGCTGAATGTCGTCCGGAAACACCGCTTGTGCAACAACTGTCTGTCCAATTCACATTCTGTGAAAAATTGTCCGAGTCGTTATAATTGTGCTAAATGTAACGAAAGGCATCACACACTTTTGCACCGTGAACCAACTTCAGCCCCCTGTACCATTGTACCATGTTCGACTCAAAGAACCTATCAAGAGCGGAGGCACGATAAAAGATCTAGGGCACAGACGGCAACTGTCGTGAAGCCGGCGCTCGGTTCGACCCGGCCCCGCCTTCAACACCGATCGATCTCAACCCCATCGCGCCGCGAACGTCGATCGACCACACTCCTCAGCGAGACCCGCAACAGTTGATGCCTCTCCGAGGCCTTCAACTTCGGCTCAAGCCGCCCAGACAAACCCACCGATTAACATACAGTCCACTCCTCAGACTCAACGGAATCCTCAAGCTCAGCAGGATTCCCACCAGGTATGCTTTGCAGCTTCACCAAAACAGGTGTTGTTAGGGACTGCAATGGTCACAATATACCATAATGACATCTGCTACATCGCTCGAGCTCTGATCGATCCCGGATAAGAGATATCGTTCATATCGGAACGAATCCAAAAAATGTTGAAACTTCCAATGCAGCCCGTAAACGCAATGGTCTCCGGCCTCAACGAAACCGTTTCGGCAAAAGTTTCAAAGTCCTGCGATTTCATACTCAAATCGCCTCAGGACCCACTCTTCCGAATCCACGTCACCGCTCTAGTGCTGTGCCAAATCACGGGAAAACTCCCGTCGCATTCTTTAGACAGCGCGATACTCCGTAGTCTCCCTCGAGACTTGGAACTAGCAGATGCAAACTTCGTCACAAGCCAGCAGATAGATGTCCTCATAGGAGCCGACCTCTATCCTGCGATATTGCTTGACGGCATCCGTCGTGGCGTGTTAGGCTCCCTGATAGCCCAACAAATGGTGTTTGGGTCGATTATAACCGGACCAGTTCCCGGTCTCCAATTCGATAGCCCGAACATCAAGGTGGCCTTCTTCAACGAAGTCACAAGCGAACAACAGTTCGAACGTTTTTGGGAGGTGGAGGAACTTCCCAAAACTCACATTCTATCTCCCTCAGAAAAGTTTTGCGAAGAAAATTTCGTAAAAACGACACGGAGACACGATGACGGCCGTTACATAGTCGCATTGCCGTTCAAAATCGATTTTCCAAATGGACTCCGCCTAGGTGCCTCTCGACAAACGGCATTCATGCAGTATTCGCGATCAGAGGCAAGGCTACTTAAGACTCCACTTTAAACGGCAATACGATGAGGTAGTGACAGTGTATCTCGATCTGGGACACATGATCGCCGTGGTACCTCCGCAGATACGACCGCAGCCTAATCACTACTATTTGCCTCACCACGCCGTCATCAAACCAGAAAGCACGTCGACAAAGGTAAGAGTCGTTTTCAACGCATCATGCCCGACAACGAGCGGGCTCAGTCTGAATGATGTCTTGCATGCTGGCCCAGTCTTACAAACCGACTTAACCTTTTTGATGTTAAGATGGCCCTTCTGCAGGTATGTTTTCAGCAGCGATATACAAAAATTGTATCGCCAAATTCTGGTCGACCCAAAACATACCCCCTTTCAACGAATTCTCTTTCGAGACCCAACTAATTCCGAAGTTCGGGACTACGAACTGCAGACAGTAACCTTCGGCGTCAACTGCGCTCCATTTTTAGCGATCCGCACTCTTCTCCAACTGGCAGAGGACCTTCTGCAGGTATGTTTTCAGCAGCGATATACAAAAATTGTATCGCCAAATTCTGGTCGACCCAAAACATACCCCCTTTCAACGAATTCTCTTTCGAGACCCAACTAATTCCGAAGTTAGGGACTACCAACTGCAGACAGTAACCTTCGGCGTCAACTGCGCTCCATTTTTAGCGATCCGCACTCTTCTCCAACTGGCAGAGGACATACAACACGAATTTCCGCTTGCGGCCCAGATCTTGCGGCATTGTATGTACGTTGACGATATAGTAGCAGGTTCTCATGATCTCGCAACTGCCAACGAGATGCGAAACTAACTAATAGAAGCAGGTTTCTCGCTTCGGAAATGGAGCGCCAACCACATAGACATTCTACGCGACTTGCCAGAATCTCATCTACTTAGTACAGAATTCCTAAAATTTGAAGACCGCAGTACAGCCAAGATGCTGGGAATTCGTTGGAACGCCTCCAACGACGACTTCTACTTCAAGACACAAGCGATAGAAATCATGTCAAGCTACACCAAACGCGAGGTTCTGTCACTGATCGCGAAACTGTTTGACCCAGCTGGCTGTCTAGCCCCCATTATCGTCGCCGCAAAAATGATCATCCAGCAAGTGTGGTTGGATAAAATTGAGTGGGATGAACATTTGCCACCAATCTCACAGCAGACATGGCTTAACTTCCTGCATAATTATCACCATATTGCTGCGATACGAATACCGCGGTGGATTGGGTTCAACTCGGACTGCGAGGTGGACTTTCACGCCTTTTGTGACGCATCTCAGAAGGCATACGCTGGTGTTATTTACGCCCGCGTGAAAATAGCGCAGGATGTTCATGTTTCACTATTGTATGCTAAAACAAGAGTAGCCCCCATCTAAACGCTATCTCTGCCTCGCTTAGAGCTCTGCGGAGCCACTCTTCTAGCCGACATGATGGACGCCTTAGTACCACACATGCACGTACGACCAGGTAACGTTTTCTGCTGGACAGACTCGACAATTGTTCTCGCTTGGCTTCGAAAGCCTCCTTGTGTCTGGGCCACCTTCGTGGCGAACCGCGTGTCTAGAATCATTGAGACAGTACCAAACACTCAGTGGTTTCATGTCGAATCGCAAGACAATCCTACCGATTTAGCTAGTTTCATGTCGAATCGCAAGACAATCCTGCCGATTTAGCTAGTCCTCAACGAGATGCGGCAGGCCTATGCCGTCCGCGGTCTAGAGATCGAGGTGCCCCAATCGGCGGTCGTACCGCTAGCTCCAGCGCGGCCGATGAGCCCCCGCGAACCGACGTTCGACCAGGTTCGGCAGGCTTACGTCGCCCGCTGGCTGACCGAAGTGCCCCACTCTGCGGGCGAGCCGCTCGACCGGCCTGAATCGCCACAACATCAACGATTGCCGGGGTCGCCGATATTGTCCGACGACGACGAGGACCAACTTCCGGACCTGCTCCGGTACTTCAGTGAAGTATCCCCAACTCCACGACCAGCAATGTCGCCAACGCATCCAAGCCGCGGCGCGGTCCTGAAGATGGCTCCGCCCCAACCATGGCCACCAATGTCGCCGAGCCGTGACTCAGCTACAAAGGTGGCTCCCTTCACCCAACAACTATCGCTTCCACAGACGCTACCGAGCCGTGACGACGACCTACAGCGCTCTCCCTCGCCAGTCTACGATGTCCGGCTCATAGACTTGGAAGCGGCCCCTCGCCCACCGCCACCACCTCGCTGGCGAGACGTGCGTGCCATCCGACCGGCCAGACCAGAGAGAACGTCACCCATGAGTCGCCGACTGGGTGATGGGTACATACGGTAACTCCACCCAGGCCTGAGCTATGCAGAGGTGACAACATGTTGCCCGTGTTGTCGAGGACATCACGCCCTGCGGTCCTGCGAGGACTTCCACAGACTGCCCGTGGACGAGCGGCGGGACGTCGTGAAGCGGCAGCGCGTTTGCCGTAATTGTTTGGCGCAGTCACACCGAAGGGACCGGTACCGCAGCGTCCACCGATGTTTATGGTGTAGACAGACCCACCATACGCTGCTCCATCGCCACTAGACGCCCCCTCAGCGTGGACACGTCGTGCCGCCATCGCTCGCTCCGGCTCGGGGCTCCGTGGGGGACGTGTTGCAGTCCTGCAAGGCGGGCGGAATGTTTACGCCAAACGCCGCTCGCCTCGAGTCGCCTCTTCTGACTGCGCTTGTCAGCGGACTCTCACCCTGCTGACATGTCGCGGCTTAGAAGAGGCGACCCGAAAGCTCGACTTCGGGCTTCTCACCACGGAGTCGTAGGTGGACGAGCGAACGGATGACGCTCGCCAGCGACGCCCTTCGCTTTTCACTTTCGCAGCGATCACTCAACAGGAAGGACGTCCACACACAACATCAAACCAACATTCATATTCACATTATTAAAACACTTTTGTACAAATTAAATTAAACAGTGAACTTAATAAACAACATACAATCAACAACAACACATCCATTCATCAGCCTTTCAGCACAAACACCCTATATAAACCCACCAATATGTTTACTTTGTTTTGTGGTTGTCAGCAAACATTTTCATTTTCTCGAAAACCGTATTACTTAGAATCATCCGCTTTTCAACATCTCATAATAAATATATGGTGATATTTTGCTTGAGGGATAAGAAAAAAGAACAACATTTTGCTTACATTTTTTTTATTGTTAAATCAACTTTTTTTAAGAAATTCAAGAAATTTTTTTTCGTAAATTCACACTTCAAAACGCAGGTAAAGCGATACCACCTCCCATACATTTTTTTTCGTGTCACAACCAATACAAAACTTGTCACAACGAGATAGCTTGTTATAGAGAGCTGCACAAGATGTCTTGAAACGCACATCAAGACACAACAAAAATTTCAAGCATTGCACTGCTTGCTTATTTTGCTTTCGAATCAAGACATTGGCTGCCGAAAGCGTGCTGACGGCAAAGCACAACAAAGGCAATAGTAATCAAAAGACAATGCATGACAATTGCCATGACAATTGATAACGCATGGCAACGTAAGGCAACGAATGGTGTTATTAAATTTAAATAATTTATATTTATATAGCGTAAAAACATGAATCAAACTTAACATATTATATGTTAATATGTTAATATGTGTTAATGCACATATTGCCCGATCAGGCAAAAGAATGTGTCGTTCATATCATTGCGCATCGTTGCCGACATCATAGCAGCATTGTTATTTTCAATGTCTTGTTGCCTTCCTCAAGGCACTATTGCCTTTTTTGCTCACAATTCAAGCTATATTGCCTTCACAGAAAAGCAAAGCAACAGGACATCTTGTTCAGCTCTCTAGCTTCTTATAGACGAAACACAGTGGGCCTTATCGGTTGGCGGATATCGGAAGTTGATACACCTCTATAATTGGGCGAACAGGAGGTGAGTAGATTGCACGAAGAAACAGTGAACAACATCTACTTCAGCTAAGCTGGAACGTTTAAGTCAATAGAGCTACATCCTCTACGTCAACGCTAGAACGCCTTCGTCAACACGGAAACAACTACGTTACTTTCAGTCCACATTAGGGGCGGTAATGTAATGTAAATGTAAAAACACAGTACGCAGTTTTTGTACGTTTAACAAAAACTTAAACAGATTCGAAGACGTAAATCTCGCCATATAAGATGGGTATGATTTACATCCCATCATAACGGCAAAAACAAAACAGGTATAAGAAATTCATTGAATGCATATAATCATTAGAAAGAAAGATGCGTCTGAATGTGAACTTTGTGTACACCACATACAACTAGTAGGAGAAGAACGTAAAGCACTGTTCGATCAACGGGGCTCATCGTAAGAGTTAGAAAATGCACAGTAGTATCTTGGAACTGTCAGTCAAAACAATTATTCCGAGAAAGACAGACTACCTCAAACCGACCATCAATTTTTCATGCAAGTTCGACGCTATCTTTCCTTCGAGGAGCGCTTGGCGTGGGGGCGAGCTGGCGGATGAATTTGACATATCCATATTCACGAAGGGCTCCAAAATGGAGGTAGGAACTGGAGCCGGGGTATTCTCGGGGAAACTAGGACTATCTCTAAGCTTCAAACTACCGGGTTATGCCAGCGTATTTCAGGCGGAGATAATGGCAATCACGGAAGCCTGCAAAGACTTCTCAAATGGTAGCATTATCCCGAATCAAAAGATAGGAATCTTCTCTGACAGTCAGGCCGCCATCAAAGCTTTGATAGGCTTGGAGACTAAGTCCAAGCTGGTGCAGTAGTGCAGTGACACCCTGGCACGCATTTCTAACAGGGCGTCCATCACTATTCTGTGGGTTGCCGGACACAGGAACATCTACGGCAACGAAATGGCTGATGAACTTGCCCGGAAAGGTGCAAATCTGCATCCTCCTCTAGCTGTACAAGTCTTTACCCCTTACAGGGCGGCAATCGCAGAAAGTCGAAAGCATTACTTAAATCTGGCCTCAGCCCGATAGAAAGAGCTTTCAAGCTGTCAAATATCAAGACAACTATGGCCTTCTCACGACATCGGGAGAACCACTTATCTTCCGTCCAAGCCCAGGAAAGATACCGCCAGACTAATTGCGGTACTAACTAGTCACTAGTTGGTAGAATGGCACGCAGGTAGGCTGTACAAAAAACCTTTGCCTTTATTATTTGACATTTGATTATTATCTATAGAGTTTGGAGATAATTCTGTACCCGTGATTTTTTAACTGTTACTTTCGATCAGTGACTTGATCACTGGAGCGACAGAATAATTTTGTTACCATTGACAGTGACACGATTCGTTCCTGTCACTGGCTAGTTCCCGTCACCGTGAATTCGCTATATAATATTAGGTGTACAAATAAGTTTCCGCGGTTTTTTATAAAAAGTTAGGAATTTATTGTGAAGGAACAGTACATTACGTTTTATTCAAAGTATTTTCCATCATTTGCCACTACTTTTCCCCATCTTTCTGGCAACATTCGGATACCCCGTCGAAAAAACTCTTCATCTTTTGACGCTATCCACAAATCTACCCAATTTTTGGTGTCTTCATATGATGTGAAGCGCTGCTCAGACAGACCATGTGCCATCGACCGGAACAGGTGATAATCAGAAGGGGCTAAGTCTGGTGAATACGGCGGGTGGGGTAAAACTTCCCAGTTGAGTGTTTCCAAGTATGTCTTTATAATCGGCGTTCAACGTCTCTCGCCTTTAGTTCATATGGAACCCAAGTTCCTTGTTTTTGAATCATTCCCAACGGATTTAAACGATGTGAAATTGCTTGTTGAGTCACTTGTAATGTGACTTACTTGTAATGTAAGTTCTTTTTGCGTTTGGGACGAATCTTCCTCCTTCGGCCTTCCACTGCGTTCTTTGTCCTTCACGTCAAACTCACCGTTCTTAAACTTTTGAAACCATTCCTGACAACTTCTCTCACTTAAAGCAGCTTCACCATATGCTTCTAGAAGCAATCGATGCGCCTCAGCTGCAGATTTTTTCAAATTAAGGAAGTAAATCAAAAGTTCCCGCAAATGATGCTTATTCGGCACAAAACTTGACATTTTTGCAGGAAAAAAATTACGTGATGCTGATACGGAATCACTAGTACTTTAAGGTTATGGTGTTGCCGGATGACGAAACTTGGGATATTACGTTTTTCTCCATAACCTTCTGGTGGGGCCATCTTTTGACAAACCGCGGAAACTTATTTGTACACCTTTTTGTACATAGTTTTTCACGTATAGTATAACAACCTAGGTTTGCCTGTATGTCTGTACATTTCTGTTCTCAAAAATATGCCATTAAATATTTGCTTGTGACTTATTTTTATTTCACCTCACATATTAATTATTATTATTGCTGGAATATTAATGGAAAATAAAATAATATGAAAAGAATGATAAAAAAGAAAATACTCAGTAACAAAATTATTATTTTGTATTATCCAAACTTCCTTCTTATTAATATATCTATAAGGAGTACCGGTTAAATTGTGCGGTTTGTTTTCGAAAATTGAAACTTTATTGTGAAAAAAATTCAGAAAACCTTTCTGAAAAATTCGGTCGGCTTCTCCGCTATCCATGAATCGCTCCAATTTTTTACTTCTTCATAATTGGAGAAGTGCTGGTCAGCCAGGCCATGTTGCATTGATCGGAAGAGATAGTAATCGGATGGCGCAAGGTCTGGACTATACGGCGGGTGGGGTAGGACATCCCATTTGAGCGTTTCAAGGTAGGTTTTGACGACCTGAGCAACATGTGGCCGAGCATTGTCATGTTGCAAAATTACCTTGCCGTGCCTTTGTTCATATTCCAGCCATTTTTCGTGCAGTGGTCGGCTCAAACGCATCAATTGTCGTCGGTAGATTTCCCCTGTGATCGAGCAATGTCTCCAATTCGTGATCTTCAAACTTTTTTGGCTGTCCGGGCCGTTCATCGTCCTCCAAGTGCATACCACGCAACTTTTAAATCGTGCATACCACTTCTGACACATACGCTCAGCTAGAGCATGCACACCATACACTTCCACGAAAAGACGATGACCTTCGGCAGCCTTTTTCTTCATATTGAAGTAATGAAGAAGTACTCCCCGCAAAAACACTTTATTCGGCGCGAAATTCGACATTTTAAGAGTAAAAACCAGTAAGAAAGCTATATTCGGCCTAGCCGAATCTTAGATACCCTACACCTAAAAGTTTTGAAAAAAGTGACGAAGCTAGAGTGGGGCGGGGGTGGCGGTGCACTCTGGGCGGGACAATGTCGGTGGCGGCAGTTGTGGAAATCAAGTAGTAGGCGTGGTCATTACCTTTTTCAAAACAAAATAACTAGCTTAGTTGTTTTATAATTGTGTTCATTTAAACTTTATTTCCGTGGTAATAAACTTTTTTTCATACTGCTATACTGTATATGTAGTGTAAAAGTGGGCGGACCGCACCCAGTTTTGATGTAATAATGTTTTTTTGTAAAACAATATGTTATCTAAAGTTTTATTCAGGAAGTTTATATATTTAACAATATAACCATATTTTGCCTATGTAACCTAAAAGTGGGCGGATCACGCCCATATTTGGCATATTAACGGATAATGCTACTCTATACTCAGGAATAAAATTTTGTTGTAATAGTTCAAAAAAGAACGCTGATATCACATTTTTAATAAAAAATAGGCGTGGTCGTGGACCGATTTTGCCCATTTTCAATACCAACCTGCCCACCACAAGGAACAATGTTTATGTAAAATTTCATCACGATATCTTCACCGGTTCTCCTGTGATCGTGATTTCAACAGACAGACAGACAGACAGACAGACAGACGAACGGACATGGCTAAATCGACTCAGGAGGTCACGCTGATCAAGAATATATATACTTTTCTATACCTTTCGTCTCTATTTCTATGCGTTACACATTTCGTTACAAAGTGAATATACCCTTACCTTAAGGTGTAGGGTATAAAAAGGATTGTTGTTTACGCTTCAGCTAAATGACACATACTGATTCTGAAACAATATGACAGTATAGCTTTCCAACACATATTTGAAAAGGTGAATCACAGGAATAAAAGTCGAGTTACGCCATCTGTTAGAAAACCGCACGAATTAACCGGTACCCCTATTATGTACACTGGGTGTTTCGCATAAGAGGGGACAAAAGGCTAGGACGTGTAGGTTGGGTCGAGACAAGAAAAAAATGGTATGGGCGGGGGGTCCAATTTCCCTCCGTTTAGACGGGAGGGGCCATTTTATAATGGAACATTGGAAAAATATTATTAAAAAATAATGGTTAGATCTAGATAAAATTTGCTTGCTGATTTTCAAAGCCAAATAACCACTTCTTTATATCCTTTTTAAATTAGGTTCCTATGTCAAACAGATTTTGAGAAAATTAATGCCAAAGTTAAAATTTGGAATAAAAATTCAGAAAAAAAATTTTTGGTCGCAATATTTTTTTTGAAATTACGGTATTGAAATTTTTTAAGATGTATACAAGGAGGAAGAAAGGATTTTTCGAAATTTTACTTCTAAGGACTTCAAAAAGGAATAACACATAACTCTTTTATTAGCCATCAAATATGGATTTTCTTTTTTCACGAAAACATCCCGCGTATAAATGCCTCAAAACCATTTTCAGCATTTTTCAAAATTCATACCCTAAAGGTCTACAACACGCATCATTTGGTAAAACTACACCCCATGACATAATAAAATAAAACTAAGCATGTTATGAATTTTTGTCATGTGTAAAAATACACCCAATGACATAATAAAATAAAAAGAAGCATATTATGAATTTTTCATGTTATGAATTTTTGTCATGTGCCACAGAATATATTATAATATTCAAAATAGAGTAATATGGCTCAGGTGCTACGAGATTGTAAATTAATAGAATGTACACACACAAAAGGACATAAAAGCAGCTTCGAAGCACTGAACAGAACCATAACAGATATTACAGTAAACGATGACATGATGGGTGTGTTCACTGTACTATTAGCTGGAGACTTTCGCCAGACTCTGCCCATAGTGCCGAGAGGAACTCGGGCTGACGAAGTTAAGGCATGTATTAAAGCATCAAATCTTTGCCCCTTAATACAAAAACTGCACCTTTAGAAAAACATGTCGGTGTATTTAAAGGGAGATGTGTTCGCTGACCAATTCTAGAAAGTACTCCTGCAAATAGGAAACGAATATCCGAAACTGATGGCAAAATTCAAATTCAAATTCAACCAAATCTTCCCTCAGTTGTTTCGACCGTTGACGAGCTAATAGAACGAATACATCTGAATATCCAAAACCTACACCATAAAAAAGCACAGAGTGGTTGGGAGATCGTTCGATTCTTACACCTAAGAACGATCAGGCATGACACATCGCTGAAGTCATTTGAAGAAACAAAATATCTGTACTAATCGGTGGACACAGTATTGCACACAGATAACGCTACACACCATCCTGTGGAGTTCATAAATACACTTAACCCACCTGGTCTACAGTCTCACAAACTTAACCTAAAAGTGGGAGCTCCAATATTGCTACTGCGAAATCTTAATCCGCCAAAGTTGTGCAATGGTACAAGGTTGCGTGTGAAAGCATTACACAAAAATCTGGTAGAGGCGATTATATTTACTGGCTGTGCTCGTGATGAATCAGTTTATATACCCCGGAACCACTTATACCGTCAAATTACCCATTTGAGTTTAAAAGGGTGCATTTCCACTTAAGGTTTGTTTCGCAATGACGATCAATAAATCTCAGGGTAAGTCACTGAAAATAGCAGGAATTGATATTAGGCAAGACTGCTTTTCACATGAACAGTTTTACGTCGCCTGCTCGAGAGGTAGCTCACCTAACACCTTGGTTGTGATAGCAACTGATGGCAAAACCTCTAATTTAGTGTATAAAGAAGTACTTTAATTAAAACTAAACAGCAAGAAAAACACAAAACATTTCTAATATTGTACAATACAAAATTGTAAAATTAAAATAAACAAAAAAAACATAAAAAAATACGAAATTAAAAATACAATGTAGTATTATAAAATAATAGTGGCAAACTGGCAACACCATGCCTTACGAGTAAGATCACATTTTTTCTCGCGCGCTTGATTTACATACTTTCAGTTCAATTTCTGAGTAATTTCATTGTCGTATATTTATAATTTGTTGCACAATTACTGATTAGTAGTCTTAGTAAGCGTAATGTTTAATCTTCCTCGTGCCATCGTGACCGTGCCGATAGTTATACCGGCTATCAGTTACCTTACTTGGTTGGTCATAGAAAAAGTGCACTGCACTTCAAAATGGCGAACTCCAAAGGCGCTCCATCAAACTATCCTCGTTGCTGCAACAAAGCTCTGGGTAACCATGTTATAATGTGTGATAGCTGCCTCAAATCGTAGCCGACAAGGCAGTGGAGAAAGTCAACATGCTAAGTAAACTATGGGCGAACATAAACGGATTGAAGTCAACGGTTACTGAGTCTATCTTACTGTATGGGGAGGAGATATGGGCAGAAGCACTCAGCGTGTACCCTGCGAAAAACATGCACGTATACAGGGTTAGGCGATTGAAACGAATATTACCTATTCAAAAGACCGTTCTCACGAAACGTTCTCACCTTTCTTAATGGCCCAGATGGAATAGTCCATCGGATTTGAATCTGGCGAATTCGAAAGCCATTGTGTGGACGAACAAGATTTTTTAACCATTCTTGATTCACACGAGCTTTATGAGACGGTGCCGAGTCTTGTTGGAATGTCCATGGTGTACGACTCAAAAGTTTGCGTATCCACGGCTTTAAAGCAGCTTCCAAAACATTTTCTTGATAATAAGCCGTTATTGACTTTGACACCAGGCTCAATGAAAACGATTGGACAGCGTCCATCGGCGGTCACAGCTGCCCATACCATTACTTGAGATGGAAAATTACTTCGGGTTGCCGTTCGTATGCTCAAATTTTCGTAAGTGCGTTCAGTTAAGTAAACACGATTTATGGATTTGTTGTTTTTGTTTATGAACTGCTCAATAGGGATAATTTTCTCATTAGAAAACACAATGTTTGGAAATTCGCCACGTTCGTTTAAGCGAAACTTTGCTCTATCGAGTCGAAATTTCTTTTGCTTCGGTGTAAGATTATGTGCCTTTTGGAACATGTAAGACTTTACCTTGAGCTCATTTTGGAATATGCGTCGGATGCTTTGTTGGGATATTTTCAGTTCTTGACCATTTGAATACCACTACGGCGTGGATTTCGTTCAAGTCGAGCCATCACTTTCCGCACCATTTCAGGTGATGTTGCTGTTTGTTTTCGTCCACCAGCATAGTGTTTGGTAATGCTGCCTGTTTCATTATAACGATTTATGGTGCCATACACAAATATTTTACACTTTGAGATGCCTGAGCTTACGAACAGGTGGTTGTGATTTTCCTATCAAATATAACGCAATCACACTATTACGTTTGAATTCCATTTCAAACAACTTTTGTTTTATAAAACTTAGACGCAAATGCTTGTGGTAGCTTGTAAATAAGATAAACAGGTCATTGGTATAAATTTGACATAGTTAGCAATATCGCGTTGCCAGATATACCGGTGTGAACTTGGTCACACTTCAATCGCCTAACCCTGTATAACGGTCTCGCAGCCCGCTGTATTCCTACTGGCGTCAGCCCCACCGATTGACCTACTGGCTTTGGACAGTCGGTCAGTCTGGCTCACCCAAGTTTAACTTGGCAAGGAACTAGCGCGCAAAGAGGCAAGTAACCGCACTGCAGGCAGATGGCAGCAAAGATGGACAGCTGAAACAGGGGAGGATGGACAGCACGCCTGATACCACTAATAACAAACTGGACGGAAAGAGCCCATGGCGGGGTTAACTACTACCTAACACAGTTCCTAAGCGGGCACGGATACTTTCGCAAGCATCTATATACTATGGGCAAATCGACTACTCCGACATGTCTATATTGCAAGGATATTGATGACGAGGAACAACCTTTTTTTCCTGCGAACGCTGGGACTAAAGTCGTTGAACACTAGAAGTCATAACGGGCCCAATTGAACCGGACAGCATAATGTCGCAGATGCTAAGAGACGAACACACATGGGATACGATGGCATTATATGTCGAAAACATACACCGACAAAAAAAATCTGACATGGAAGAAGAAGAGCGACGGCAAGAATAGCCGCGCTAAATGACGGATCTGAACGCAGGAGAGTAGAGTAGTACTGTACAACACCTCTTGGGAGACATTACAGTAGAAGAGGGAATTTTTTAGTGCATACACTACATACCTAACGGCGACAGTCGTTATACGATTCGAAGGTACTTTTATTAAAAAAATCCTAGTAATCTGTATACTTATCCTAGTACGATATACTACTTATCTCGTCAAAGAAAGTAAAGTTTACATACATATTTAGCTTTCTATATACAGGGTGCTTCGCATAAGAGGGGACAGACGACTAGGATGTGTAGGTTGGGTCGAGACAAGAAAAAAATCGTATGGGAGGGGGAGGTCAACTTCCCCCCGTTTAGACGGAAGGGGCCATTTTATAAAAATTCGACTTAACATCGAAAAAAAAATATTAAACCAGTAAGAAAGCTATATTCGGCCTGGCCGAATCTTAGATACCCTACACCTAAAAGTTTGAAAAAGTGGAGAAGCTAGGGTGTGGGTGGGGCGGCGGTCCACTCTGGGTGGCACAATGTCGGGGGCGGCAGTTGTGGAAATCAAGTAGTAACTTATTGAATTCTAGGAATTTTTGGGGCTGCAAGTTGATTAACCGTCCCGGGCTCCATAAGTCCTAGCTACGCCTCTGTATAAATAGTAGGCGTGGTCATTACCTTTTTCAAAACAAAAAAACTAGCTTAGTTGATTTATTATTGTGTTCATTTAAACTTTATTTCCGTGGTAATAAACTTGTTTTCATACTGCTATACTGTATATATAGTGTAAAAGCGAACCGCACCCAGATTTGATGTAATAATGTTTTTTCGAAAAACAAGTTTTCTAAAGTTTTATTCAGGAAGTTTTCCCTTCCTTGGTGGTGACCAAGGCTTGGAGTGGTGGAGGGGCTTAAGTCTCCTGCCTTGTTGGCTGGACCGACAAGGCGGTGTATAGTGAGCTGCATGCGGTCTGTGCACTTACATGCATGTTTTCTACAGCAAATGTGAGCATGCATGTGGGGGCACGGGGTGCATGCCGAGTGCTGACTATCCTGTGGGAAAGGTCATAAGGGTGGAGGTGAACCAACAACCACCAACTGGGCTGGATCAAGGTTTCATACGACCCGTGCCGAGGATCAGCCTGGCTGGGGGCCCAGTATAAAAATAGCCCAGTCTCTAACGGAGTATCCGGATACCTGGCGACCTCCGGATTAACCAGCCTTACCTGTGTATTGCGGATCTCTGCACAGGCGGACCACCCCTTCTCCGCTACTCGTGGGAACTACATGGACAGAACAAAAACAAAAACACCAAAAGAGTTGGCCGGCACTCTTAAAAAGCCGGCTGGGGAGAGGGAGAGTCCTGCCGCCGGGGCTGCTGGCGTTGTGGCCTGTAGGCCTGGCACCAGCGGTAAGGATGGTGGTGTGGACGAAGAGGGGAAGTCTCCGGCAGTGGCAAAGGCTGTGACTCTTATGTCTAACCAGAGCAATGCCAGATACAGGACTCGACGGCACGCCTTGAAACTAAGGGACAGGCTACGGAAGATTCCTGAAAAGGATCTGACCGACAAGGACAGGGACTCCCTTAAGTGGGCGACGGATCTCATCGGCACTGCGGCACCGATCACATCTGCAGGCTCGTCGTGCAAGCGGCAAAGGTCGGCAGATAAGCTCGCTACGCCTACGGGCAAAAAAGCCAAAGTGCTGGGGGCGGCAGATAGAAGTCTGCCTTTTAGTGAGGTGGTTAAGGATCACTTGGTGCTGGCGGTGATTGATCGCTGCGATCCCGAAGGCACCATATCTTTCGATCACTGGATGAAGGTGGAGGTTAAGCTGGCCCAAAGCTTCCTCCCAATGATGAAAGAGTTCCCAGGTCCCGTGCCCGTGGTCAGAGATGCTGGGTGGTATCATGGCCGGGCTAAGCTGATTACCTGCGGAGATCAAAGATCTTATGATCTCTACAAGCTGGCCATTAGTAGGCTTGGAGAGGTCTGGGCGGGTGCAAAGCTCGCAGCCGTCCCGCGCGAAGAAATCCCGTCCCTGCCTCGTGCAAGGGCGTGGATTCCGGCAGAGCCATCTGCCCCAGCCACTGTGTTGGAAATATTCCAATACAGCAACCCAAACTTGCCTACCTCGAACTGGAAAGTTCTGAAGCTAGACGAGCCAAAGGGGGACTTCCGGTCAGTGTTGCTCGGGCTGAACAAAGAGTCCCTGGAACCTCTAGAAAAGGCAGGTTGGGTGGCGGGCTATGGTTTTACCTCTGTGACCCTAAGGGTCTATAAAAAGCATCAAGGTGAAGCCAAAAAGGATGCCGGGGCAGAGCCTGCAGTGGACACTGCAGCATCTGTTTCGGAAAGACCGGCTGAAACCCCGTCCTCCCACCCTGGAGAGGAATCTCTTTTGGAAGGACCCTCTGACTCCGAGGAAGGGTTGGAGGGCGATTTCGCGAAGAGATTCTCTCTCGCTTCATTAGATGAGGGGGATCTCCTAACATCCGGCTCCGAATTGGACGAAAACGTGGTGGAGGTTGATAAACTGTGCCGTGACCCTACGGTTGATACAGATTAACCTTCACCACTGCAAAGCAGCGACTGCTGCTCTCACTCTTCGTCTCTCCAAGGATGAAGACGACGCCGCCCTAATCCAAGAACCTTGGGTCGTTGAAGGCTAGGTTCGCGGATTACGGGTTCCAGGATATACGCTCTTTTACAGAAGGGGTGAAGGTAGGCCCAGATCCTGTATAGTCTTGAAGAATAGGTTTAACGGTTTTCTTCTTAATACTTTTAGTGAGAATGATAGCACGGTTGTGGCGATGGAATCCCGAGACGGGCTTTACTGGCTGGCCTCCATCTACATGCCATCCGAAGAGTTAACTTTCCCGCACCCACCTGGTCGCTGCTGCACAGCGCTGCAAGGCGCGCCTGGTCATTGCATGCGATGCAAATGCACACCACGCCATCTGGGGCAGCTTCGACACAAATACAAGAGGTGAGTCGCTGTTTGATTTTATTTTAAGTGAGAACCTGCAAATATGTAATTCGGGGGGCAGTCCAACCTTTATTACTAGAAATAGAAAGGAAGTTCTCGACCTTACAATTGCATCTCAGGACTTGAGTTCACGCATATGCAATAGAAGGGTCTCTGAAGAGCACTCTTTCTCTGACCACCGATACATTGTCTTCAATCTTGGAGGGTTTCCCGCTGAGACAATTCTGGCTGTTAGGGACGTCAGGAGACTAGACTGGTCTAGGTACAAAGCCGAAGCTGAGGCTAGCCTGGCCGCCGGCCCGGGGACGCTACGAATGAGGAGGAACTTGACAGAATGGTCGAGTTCTTCTCTACTACGTTAAATAGGGCTTTTGTTAAAGCATGTCCTCTTAGAAGGCCTAGGGGTAAAAGGAAACCGCCGTGGTGGAGTTCCAGCCTAACGGACCTGCGTAATAGGTCCTTTTTCATCGAGCAAAGGGAGAAAATAGCTCTCAGCTCTGGGATGATTACAAAGCTGCGTTGACCAGCTACAAGAAGGAAATTCGGAAGGCGAAGAGAACCTCGTGGAAAGTAGCCATGTATAAGGGCTGCTTAGGAGTAGCCTACATTCCGTGGAGATGGAAAAGTAGCAAAGTGGTATTTAAACCGAAGGCTGGTAAAATTACACATGATTTTACCAAAGATCTACGACATTTCACATTTCTTATAAAAAATAGGCGTGGTCGTGGACCGATTTTGCCCATTTTCAATACCAACCTGCACACTACAAGAAACAAAAGTTTCATCACGATATCTTCATTGGTTCTCCTGTGATCGTGATTTCAACAGACAGACAGACAGACGGACGGACATGGCTAAATCGACTCAGGAGGTCACGCTGATAAAGAATATATATACTTTTCTATACCTATCGTCTCTATTACTATGCGTTACACATTTCGTGACAAAGTGAATATACTCTTACCTTAAGGTGTAGGGTATAAAAATAATGGTTTGACCTAGATAACTTTTGCTTGCTGATTTCCAAAGCCACATATCCGCTTCTTAATAGCCTTTTTAAATTAGGTTCCTATGTCGAACAGTTTTTGAGAAAATTACATAATGTCAAAGTTAAAATTTGGAAAAAAAATTCCGAAAAAAAAAATTATTATTATTTTTTAATATTTTTTTTCGATGTTAAGTCGAATTTTTATAAAATGGCCCCTCCCGTCTAGAAGGGGGGAGATTGACCCCCTCCCCCCACCCACCAAACGATTTTTTTCTTGTCTCGACCCAACCTACACGTCCTAGTCGTCTGTCCCCTCTTATGCGAAACACCCTGTAAAAGCCATTCAAATTTTAAAATCGAGTTTCCTTAAAAATATGCTTTTTTCGGTAAAATCTTTATTGACATTAATGAAAGGTATTTAATTTTCCCTTATAACGATGTACAGTGGGTCAATAACGTATTTGAACACCTTGCATTTTGTCCACACTTGCGTACTGATAAAAAAATCCAACATTGCAAATATGCAAAATATGTAAGAAACTGAATATAAATCTTCGTACATTAGAACTCAAATCATATTATCAAATTACAAACCGTTATTCCAATTTATACAAAATTCAAAGCTAATTAAATTCAAAAGTTTAAAAAAACCAATAGTGTCGAGAATAAAGCTCGTAGTGGCCGCCCAAAGATTATTCAAAATCGGGATGAGAGGCAGATTTCAAAGGAGGTAAAGCAAAAACCCCGAATTAGTGCAGGAAAGCTTGCCGTAGATCTTGAATCGTCATCGGGAAAGATTGTGTCTGCAGAAACAGTCCGAACAATTTTAAGAAAGGCTGAATACCACGGGCGTGTAGCGCAAAGATAGCCATTTATCAGCAAGGTTAACCGCACAAACGTATTGAATATGCGAACTTTTCTAGAGTTAAACCTTTGGCAAAAGATTCTATTCACGGACGAGAGAAAGTTCAATAATTTTGGATCAGATGGACGACAAATAATTTGGCGCAAACCGAATACGGAACTACGCAAGGAAAATTTAAGATCAACTGTGATGCATGGCGGTTGCCATGTGATGGTTTTGGGGAGTATGTCATATAACGGTGCCGGCCAATTGCATTTTATTGAAGGAATTTTAAATGCCAAACGCTATTTAAAAATTTTGCAAGAAATTCCAAAAAGTATTGAAAAATTAAATATAAACCAGAAAGTGTTAACTTCGGCCTGGCCGAAGTTCATATACCCTACACACGTTTACTTAAAAATTAGGCGTGGCAATGGTCTAATTTTTTCCTTTTCAATCTCAAATAGCCTGTGATGACAGGCTAAATTTGATGAAAATATCTCGTTCTCTTGTAATCGAATTTTATTTAATTAGTGGGCGTACCACGCCCATTACTGGGAGTCTTTTTTGCTCAGAGACAGTGGCCTTCTGGACAAAATTTCAACCGCAAATTCGTTCTACAAGCTGAGAAATTGAGCTATTAGCACGGATGAAATTATATTCACTATAAAAACTAGGCGTGTTAATGGTCCGATTTTGCCCATTTTCAATACCGATGAGTTTGTAATGTTAAGCAATATTCGTGCCCAATTTGAATAAGATATCTCAATTCTCCTGTGATTGTGATTTCAACAGACAGACAGACGGACGGACATAGCTAAATCGACTCAGGAGGTCAGGCTGATCAAGAATACATATATATACTTTTCTATACCTGTCACGCCACCTTTAATGCGTTACAAACGGAAGCAGTACGTGAATATACCCTCATCACTTCGTGTGTAGGGTATAAAAACGACTATTTGTTTTTACAAGACACGGACCCAAAACATACCACCCGTATAGTTAAGGAGTGGTTGCTTTATAAAGTGCCTAAGGTACTTCCACATCCCCCACAAAGTCCGGACCAAAATCCTATAGAAAATCGATGGCATATATTGGATCTAGGATTGAGGAAGAAAAATATTTCTAATACACCGGACTTGAAGCAATGTCTACAGCAAACTTGGGATGAAATTTCAACAGAAGTCACAAGAAGACTGGTTCTCTCAATGCTAAATAGGCTACAAAGTGTTTTAGATAACAATGGCTTACCAACAAAATATTAAAAAATATTAAAATATTAAAATGAGGTGTTCAAATATTATTGGCTTCGAATTTTGTATAAATTGGAATAACGATTTGTCATTTGAAAATATGATTTGGGTTGTAATGTATGAAGATTTATATTCAGTTACTTTAATATTTTGCATATTTGCAATGTTGGATTTTTTTTCCAGTACGCAAGTATTAACAAAATGCAAGGTGTTCAAATACTTTATTCACCCACTGTATATCTATACCGGATATCTTCTATAGTTAAAGAGTTATAGGAAAACTAATTTCAAAGATCTATAACTTAGAAACAAAGGGAACAGATCATTTTGTTGTTGTTGGCGTCTCCATCACAAGCTAAACACCAACACGGTGAGCGTCTCCAGGCGGATCCTTATCTGCTCCTTTGTGGGAAATAACAAACTAGGTCATTAGCTTTCCACAGATATTTGTTTCGCCACTTTAGGGGAAAATATTAGGCGGCATACATCTCCTAAACTATAGCACATATTTGATTCGTTACATACCGTTAGAAAAGTATTTATGTTATATAAGATTTTGTCGAAAACTTTAGCGTTTGAGAAAAACGCAATGTAAAATGGATGTAAATTTAGATGTAAAATGCCTAACTAAGACATGTAATTATTCCAATAATAGGAAAGAAAGAAAATTTATTCACTATGATCGGTACAGAATTTTAGGAGAAAACACCTAAGAATATTGTTAGGATCCAGCCAATAACAACAGCAAAACCAACAACAACGTAGGATATTGTGTCGTAAAACCTATTTAGGTCGGCGCTTTGTTTATTCCGGATCCGCTTCACAATCAAAAACAACAACACGAATGGCAATTCCGGGAAGATCCCTGTTCCGAATTTATCTTACTTATATAAAATCTCTAGCTGTTTAACGGGCCATAACTCGGAAACCAGACGAGAGCTCACCCAAATGATGTCGGAGCGCTAACAAGCAATAACATAATATGAGTTGTCGCTGTGGTAAACTTATGCCGTAAATTGTTCCACTATTCATATCCTACTTCGCATCACTATATTGATTTTTCTTCAATAAAAAATTATTGAAGATCTATTTTTATTTCACGTTAAATTCACACCATGGAAAACAAATCTCAGGAAAAACATGGCGATTGGTTCCCTTTACGCGATCGTAATTGAAAACATTATACAATTATTAATTAATTACCGTAACCTTAACTCAAACACATGGCGTAATTGATCAGATCACATTATTAACAATAATGGTAAATTATCACTGAAAAGATAATTTTTAATATTTTTCACGTATATGTGAAATATTGTAGCGTACAAATACAGCTGATTTTGTAATAGATTTAACCAAGGTTGCAACTGCCAGACGAAATTTGCGTTCAGAACAGAAATTAAAGACTTTTGACTGCCGATTATTGCAATTAAATAAGGAACAACTGTACCGTTGTAGACCAACACTAATTTTGTTGCTGTTGTTGGTTTAGTTTTTTATGCTGATTACAACTACAATAACTTTACGGAACATGTCGGGGAAGCTGACGCAGCTTCGATTTGTTGGTGCTCTTCACGGAGACTCCAACAACAACAATATTATACCCGCTCTCGTCTGATTTTGGAGTTTAGTCCTTTAAAGTAAAAAATTGTTTACCTATATCTCCGAAACTATAAGAGTTATATACATATTGTGGACATGCTTAGAAAAGTATTGAAATTATCTTTCATTTATGTAAGACAATATGTTATCAAAAAAATATTACTTTTCAAGAAAATTGAAATTTTAGATTTTTTTATAATTTTTATTCATTTATTAATTTTTTACAAAGTAAAATGTGTTAATAACCTATATCCTTATCTCAATATTGAAAGAGTACATTCTTTTACCTTTCTTTGGCTATATATATCATCAGGATCGGTGAGTTATAGTTCAGGACTGGTATAGTTATCTAGTTAAAAATATAAATTCTTATCACTTTATTATTTATTATTTTATTTAATCAGAATAAAAAACTGCAACAACAAACCCAAAAGTAAAAAGGTTCCACAACGGTAAAATTAAGCCGTAACAAATAATTTTCGTATAAATAAGGAATACGTTCACCGGGCCGTTTTTTTACGAGTAATAGCACTTACCCACCAACCAAATGGTGCTAACAACTTTTTCAATCTCTTTTACTTCATGAGTTATACCACTCCAAAGGTCAAGCATGTTTAATATGGTGTTTCAATAAAATGGTTTTTCCAGGTATTTGGAATAAGCTGTTTTAAGCCCCAAAACCACTCGTAATGCCTTGAACACAATTGGACGAACAAAACACTAAACACATTTGTCTCTGTATCTTTTGCTTAGAACACGCACACAATTGGGCCTCGCGCACAAAAAACAAAATCTGTCATTTCTGTCAATTCTCTTGTGTAATCAATTTGAATATATACAGAAGCAGAAGAAGAGCTTGTGCACAAAAGCTGTCAAAATAGAAATAGAGCTATCTCACGGACATGCGTTTCTTTATCTAAACACAAATGTTCGTAGATAACTCATTTTTTTCTTGAATCCCATAAGAGCCTGTGTAAATTTGACAGTTGATTTTGTGTTTAGTGTTTTGTTCGTCAAATTGTGTTCAAGGCATTAACTGTTCTAAATCCCTTGAAATTGTTGTTGCGATTCCAGCGCTAAACCAAAATGCTTTTGGTTTTTAGCCTCAGTTTTTAGTTTGCAAGTCTGTTTCGAAGTTCAGAATTGCGTACACACTATTTTTTTCCTGTTCTAGTACCAATAAGTTAGAAAGAGATAAAGAGAAAGTGCCACCAAACTATTCTGCCAAATGTCAAAACAAATGTAAGCGTTTTATGTCGTAATATGTTTATTTAAATAAGTATAATATCTAATAAACATCAAAAATTTAACTATTTCAGATGCAGAAATCAACAGAGAGAACTTTGTGGTCGATGGGGGCGGAATTAAAAAATGTCCATATATATAGGGAGATGGCGGCGGATGTGGTCCATTTCGAAAATTTTGTATATTATTGTTATTTAATTCATTGTATTATAAATTAAAGCGATGCACAATTTTAAAAATAGCTGCGTAAATATACAAACACAAAACAGCAGATGTTTATTTCTTCTTTTCGGTTTGACAGCCCGGACCGGATTATGTATGGAAACACTAGATCAGCTGATCGGTTTTCGAACACCTTAACCGGATTAAATATTTTTATGGAAACAGGCTATAAGATCTGAAGAGCGATATCTATTAACCCAATTGAAATATCGGCATGCAGTTATGCCGTTTGGTAGCTTATCAAGAGTCTATCCTTTTATATAATATGTGTTTTCGTGGTTATGTTGTAATTATGGAGATAATTAAAAAATATGGTTTTTCGGAAAATATTGTCTAGAATAACAAAAAATGAGTAATTTTTTTAATGACAAGTAATCTAACTTTAACTAAATCTAAAGTTAAATCTAAAATAACTTTTACCTACCTACTTACCTGCCCTACCTTGTATATAACGTTATTGGTTATATTGAAATGTTTTGACAAATGCAATGGCTAATTTCTTGGTTCATCAAGTTTCATTTTCTGGTTTTGATACTGTTGTGCTGTGTACTAAAATTTATCACCGACTTTTATTTGGATTATGGAATTGAATCGTTGTCCAATTCTTTACCCAACAACTTTTTGTTCGAGTGGGTTCAGAAAATCAGTAATGAATGGAAAAAAAAAATTATTAAAAATTTAAATTTTCATTGAACTGTAAAAATTTTTCGGCAGAATTTTCTTTTATATAAATGAAAGACAATTAAAATAACTTTCCAATGACATTTATGTATTTCAAAGAGATTAGGAGATTTAGATCCTACATCGAGTATTCATTTAAACAAATCAATTACTATCACTCAGACTAAAAGGTGTGGATTCGGTTCAAGTTCCAAATTGCACTTATAAAACAATAAAAGGGATTGGAATTGGTTGAAGTTCCAAATTCAATCACCTATTAAACAACAAAACATTTGGTGACCACGACGTGATCCTTTAAAGGATCACATACACGACACACATCAGTCAGCGCAGAGTCTACAAGAAGAGTCTACAAGGATAACCCCGACATGGAAGGGTTTACTCAATTGATAAAGGATCAACAAGAGGCTGGAAATCAAATCCAGACTATCATACGAAACCACAAGAAGGATTCGGGTGCACGCAAGCAAATGTGAAATATTTCACCGATCGTATGCAGTGTCTGAGGGATATCTGGGACGGCTTCGTGACGAGAGACAAGATAATTCAAAAGGACGAAGATGTGGACCAGGAGGACGCCTATTTCACATCGGACTTCTTCGAGCAAATGAAGCAGTTAACGGCAACATACGTCCAAATCTTCGAAGAAGAAAAGAAACAGGTGCCGCCAACTAAGGACGAATTACAAGATGCCGCCAGTCAGCCAAAGGGTTCAGAAACAGACATCAAAAATCATAGTGGACTGGTACGAAAGCTTGTCGTAAGAAGCAAGCCACTAGAGCGATTGTTGTCAAACGTAAATAGCAACAGGCAGCCTCAGCCACAGCTATACTACGACATCAAAATCAAAACCATCAAACAAGCATGGGAACAAATTGAACAAATAAACGATGAAATCTGGACTCAATTTGAAAGTCCCGAATCCGTCGGCTATAACATACAGCATACATATGTCGATATGGAAGACCAAGTGCGGCAGACATTAGTCAACTTAGCAGTCATCGCAGAACAACAGAGAATAAGTAGCGATTCATCAACAACTTCAACGACAAATAATTCAACATTGCAACCTAAAGTACATCTACCTAAGCTAACAGTTCCTAAATTTGATGGAAGTTATCTTCATTGGCGTCAGTTCTTCGAAGGTTCAAAAAATGTTTTACTTGAAATCGAACCTTCTTGGAAAAGCCGAAAGTTTAGTTAATCACTTAGCACCCACTGAGGAAAATTATGATGTTGCGTGGATAATGCTGCGACAGCCCTATAACAATAAAAGAGTATTGGTATCAACTCTAATCCAAAAAATCGTCGATCAGCCATCGGTATCTGGATCAGTAATGACTTTAAAGGGATTACACGATACAACTGAGGAATGTCCTGCCCTAAACAATTTGGAAATTGCCACAACACAGTGGGATCCCTTATTATTAAACTTACTTACGAAAAAGCTGGACAGACAGTCATTGATTCGCTACGAGCAAACAATTTCGAGGCCTAGAGAAGTGCAAACGGTTCCCGACTTTCTTACCTTTTTGGAAGGACAATTCTTATCACTGGAAATGATAGGACAAAAGGATAAGGTTCCAGCAGCTCAGAAAACGGCACATATTCATGCAACATTCGTCTCGAAACCTCAGGGCAATAACACATGTCGATCATGCAAATGTGGCACGCATTCCTTATTTGCGTGTCCACACTTTCTTCAGCTTGGAGCATCAGATCGACTAAATTTTGTACGCAAGCAAAACCTTTGTGTAAACTGTTTGAAGGCAGGTCATCTGGCTGGTCAGTGTCCTTCGCGAAGTTGCAGTCGGTGTAATAAAACACACAACACGTTATTTGGAGCACACTCAAAACTTCAGTACAGGCCAGAATAATCAGCAATTTAAGGACAGCACTCGGCCAACAAACTCTACACCTGTTAAGGCAGATAACGCACCAACTACAGTAGCATCAGGCAATCAACAAGGCAACAGGCAGGCGTATGTTATATTAGCCACCGCTGTAGTTTCAATTTCTGCAGCCAATGGCAAATCATTCAACTTTAAGGCGGTTTTAGATTCCGTTTCGCAAGTTAATCTGGTAACTCAGAGGCTCATCAAGAAGCTATCCCTATCGCCCCGAACTTCATCACTTCAAATCGAAGGCATCGGACGTAAGTCTCGCAATTCTAGCAACAGGGTCAATGTAGGACTTCAATCACAAGATGGAACCTTCTACACCAGGCTCGAGGCTTATGTATTACTATAAATTGTGGCACCGAAACCGTCACAACCGTTAGATATTTAAAAATTATCCATACCAAGTAACTTTAAATTGGCGGATCCAACTTTCGACAAACCGGGCAAAATCGATTTACTCCTAGGAGCAGAGTTTTTCTACGATCTGATGCAAATCGAACAGTTGACACTCGGCAAGGATATGCCCATCCTACAAAATACAAAATTAGGATGGATAGTATCGGGAAAAATTAACTCAACAATTCATCAACCTGTTACATGCGGTATCTTTCCTGACATCAACGAAACCACAGACGAGTTAATCGAAAGATTATGGTTATTATAGAACACTGAAGACGAGAAAAAACAATTGACTGTGGCCGAAAAGTTATGTGAAAGCAGCTTTACACAAACAGTAGCGAGATCCGCAAATGGACGTTTCATAGTCCGGTTACCACTGGCAGAAAATGGTGAAGCCTTGGGAGAGTCATTTTCAATGGCTCCTAACCGATTTTATGCTCTTGAGAGACGATTACTAAAAGATCAGTCTTTGAACACAGCCTATTGCAACTTTATGGAAGAGTATTCTCAACTTGGACACATGGAAGAGATCGCACCCAAAGATGTACCAAAGGAACAATACTTCATTCCTCATCATTGCGTTCTTAAGCCGGATAGTAGTACCACTAAATTACGGGTCGTCTTCGATGCTTCAGCAAAGTCTTCGTCAGGACTCTCCCTAAATGATATACTACACGTCGGACCAACGATTCAAGAGGAACTCTTTTCCATTTTAATTCGCTTTCGTCTCCACAAATATGCATTCTCCGCTGATATCGAAAAAATGTATCGGCAAATCTTGATACATCGTGAGGATCAGAGATATAAGTTGATAATTTGGAACTAAGGTATTATCGTCTACAAACAATAACATATGGGACCTCGGCCGCACCGTACTTAGCTACAAAATGCCTTCAAGGCTAGCAAGGCAGAATAAGTTGGATCATCCAACGGGATCTCAAGTACTACTAGATGACTTCTTTATGGATGATTGCTTGAGCGGTAGTATTGCCGCAAGATTAGAAATTCAAGCGCAACTGAGGCACATCTTAGACAACGCAGGTTTTAAGTTGCGCAAGTGGTGCGCTAATGATGCAAAATTGCTTGAGGACATTTCGTCTCATGATCAAGAAGTTGATTTTGATCTCCACTCTGCACATTCTCCTTACATAAAGACACTAGGTGTAATGTGGCTACCAAGAGATGATCAATTCTCAGTTCGGGTGAAAATGACTCCCACACAATATTCAACAAAGCGATCAGTTACTTTAGACCTGGCTCGCATTTTCAATCCTCTTGGAATCCTCGCACCTGTAGTGGTAATTGCCAAAATATTCATCCAGCAGCTTTGGCAATTAAAGCTGTCATGGGATGACGTTTTACCAGAGCAACTACAAAAGGAATGGCGGAGCTTTCAAGAAATGTCGGCATCTCTAAATAAAATTAGATTTGATAGACATGTCTTCAAAAAGGAAATACCAATCTCAGTGCAAATCCACACACTTGCAGACGCCTCAGAAAGGGCATACGGGCAGCGGTATATCTAAGGCTGCTCGCACACTGCATGCGTTTTTCGTTCGTGCGAATTCTGACGAAAACATGCGAGCGATCTCATTGCATGTTATTGATTGTAAATGCGCACATTGAAGCACTGTTCCGTCGTCAGAATTGCTGCGGAAAGTTGCGAATTGCGAACGATCCCATTTGAATGGGATTGTTCGCAAGACTTTGGACGAAGTGTTTTTTTTTTGTTCAATTAGTTATGCAGGTGATGAAATTCACCAAAATGACTTCTTTTCCCAAAAACCTCACGAACCCAAATTTTCCTTTTGCAAAATTTTCCTTTTAGATAAGAATTTTCTAATAAAAACCAGTAAGAAAGTTATATTCGGCCTAGCCGAATCTTAGATACCCTACACCTAAAAGTTTTAAAAAAGTGCCGAAGCTAGGGGGTGGCGGTCCACTCTGGGCGGCACAATGTCGGGGGCGGCAGTTGTGGATATCAAGTAGGGACTTATTGAATTCTAGGTATTTTTGGGACTACAAGTTGATTAACCGTCCTGGGCTCCAAGTCCTAGCTACGCCTCTGTATAAATAGAAGGCGTGGTCATTACCTTTTTCAAAACAAATAAACTAGCTTAGTTGTTTTATAATTGTGTTCATTTAAACTTTATTTCCGTAGTAATAAACTTGTTTTCATAGTACTATACTGTATATGTAGTGTAAAAGTGGGCGGACCGCACCCAGTTTTGATGTAATAATGTTTTTTTGTAAAACAAGTTGTTATCTAAAGTTTTATTCAGGAAGTTTATATATTCAACAATATAAACCTCTTTTGCCTGTGTAACCTAAAAGTGGGCGGATCACGCCCATATTTGGCATATTAACGGATAATGCTACTCTATACCCAGGAATGAAATTTTGTTGTAATAGCTCAAAAACGAACGCTGATATCATTCACATTTTTAATAAAAAATAGGCGTGGTCGTGGACCGATTTTGCCCTTTTTCAATACCAACCTGCTCACCAAAAGAAGCAATGTTTATGCAAATTTCATCACGATATCTTCACCGGTTCTCCTGTGATCGTGATTTCAACAGACAGACAGACGGACGGACATGGCTAAATCGACTCAGGAGGTCACGCTGATCAATAATATATATACTTTTCTATAGCTATCGTCTCTATTTCTATGCGTTACACATTTCATTACAAAGTGAATATACCCTTACCTTAAAGTGTAGGGTATAAAAACGTCATCAACCGTGTCCATTGCATATGTTGTTTTTGCTGTACTAAGAATTTTACGCATCAGTTCTGATAGAGTGTGCGGACTCTAAGTAAGACTTCGGACGAATCGTTTTCGTCAGAATTCGCATGAACGAAAAACGCATGCACTGTGCGAGCAGCCTAAGATCTACATTCAGAAACGGGCAGGTTATACTACGATTGCTGTGTGCGGGATCTAGAGTTGCTCCACTTAAAAAAGAAACTATACCACGCCTATAACTATGTGCAGCTGTATTAGGTGCCGAACTTACAACCAGGGTAAGAACTGATCTAAGATTGCAAGACGCCAAGGCCTTCTTATGATCGGACTCTCAAGTGGTACTATGCTGGATACATTCAACAGCATCATCCTTTCACACCTTTGTGGCCACTAGGATCGCAAAAATTCAACAAAGAACAACACCTACGCAGTGGCGGTATGTCAATACGAAGGGAAACCTTGCAGACGTCCTATCAAGAGGACTAACAGCGGATAAATTACCAAATTGCGATATATGGTTGTACGGTCCCTTCTTTTTGCACGCAATGCATCTCACTGGCCTGCATTTTCAAAACCATCGAGCCATGAACCCGAATTAGAAAGGAAAACAATCGCAGCAACCTCGTCAATAAGCACGACTGGAAGAGAAGAACTTATATATGGTATAAAGCAAAGACTACAAGACTGGACACTCTCGAATTCGCCGCTTCAAAAATCGGTTTGACGTCTATTTTTTATGAACTGTTGAATTCATGTACACTATACGTGAGAGCAACCATATTGTTGTTCTTGTTTCTGTCTTTCAGTATGTTGAAAAAATCAGCTGTTTCATGTTTCACCACGGATTCAGTTAGTTATGAAATCAGCTTGGCTAAGCGCATATCTTTTCAAACGGTTTCACTACTAGTATTTCCATACAATCGGTGGCTACACACTGTGGTTTCTCATTTGGTTTCAACAGTCGTAAACATGTGATGACAAAGTGTGTGTGAAATTTAATGAATATCCAAATGTTGGCCAGAGTGAGAGAAAATATGACCACGCGTCGGCAAACTGCGTTGCTCTTCTTTCGTTTGACAACTGCTTTCTTATGTGCGTGCAAAGAAACGCAAGAAGAAATAGAAGCAGGGGCTATTTTCGTTTCGAAAATTCTTTACATTCGATAATAGAGTGTAGACTTTTCTCTTTCTTCCTCATCTTTCTCTCCCACGAACTGAGTGAAACCGTTTCAAAAGATACTTCGTATAGCCAAAGCCATTGGCTTTTAAAATATAAATTTCACCATATATAAACAAAGGTGGTGAAGTTTCCCAAACCTAAAATGGTAGGTGCCAACGGATGTTTGACCCCCCAAGTGCATTAACAATGTTTAACAATACTTACAATACAAAAATATTAGAAAACAAATAAAAAAAAAATGCCACCATTCTGGAGTTATAAATCGTAATGTTTTTTGTCAATAGGCAGACAAGTATGCATTTGCAACTACTTTATACCAAAGTAAAAATGAGAAATCAACAACCAGTACGGGGTAAAATATGGAAGCATACAATAATTACCGTTATACGGAACGGGAAGTTATGTTTTATATATATTTTACACTTATAAAAAGGATAATATTTTTAATTATTTGTTTTGACGTTTCCAAAATGCACCCCCGAAAAACAAATTTTTCACCTCAACGAGGCCCAAAAGATTTTTACGGCGAGGCCACAAGTTTTTTGCAGCGAATCAAAGTTTCTACGGCGAGGCTACAAGTTTTTTGCAGCGAATCAAACTTTTCTTTAATAGTGTTAGTGAAATTCAAGCAAAAATGCATAAGTGTGTACACAGAATTTGCGAGTGTCCAGTCTTGTAGTCTTTGGTATAAAGTCAGTCATCATTTTGCTCTCGCGAACAATAGACGTTATAATGTCATGGTGCCTGCGCTTTTTGTGAAAAACAAATTTTAACTGAGAGTGAAGTTAACTGTAGTTTCTGCAGATGTAAATTTCACAATAACTGTGTTAATATTGATGAAGAATCAGTTAAAATTTTAATCAATTGCCATAGTTTGGTTTATCTTTGCCCGGGCTGTAAAATTATTGCACGGCAATTCTTCAATAATCATATTTATTTGCAAATGAAATTAGACTCAATTAATGAAAAAATTACAAATATAGAGACAATTAAGTGCTACTACAAACAAAGTGCCGTTAACTTCGAATTCTGCTTCTCGCATAAATAAACAAGTGAAGCATACTGGTAAACAGGTTTCGTCTTCTTCTGGTGTTGTTGCTGCTATTGCTGCTGATAATAACTCTGCTTTGCAAGTTGCTGATGATGTTCCTGCTTCCTCTTCTTATGCAATTGTTATAAAAGTTAATCCTTCCATTGAATGTGGTGTACAGGGTGCTGCACCAAATTATGAATGGGTAACAATTCGTAATAAGAATGTAAAAAAGAATGCTCCATTGGAAACTCCTATTCATAAACGGAAAACTATTGTTGGCACAAATCAGTCCGCTGTTCTCGATGTTATTCCGAAGAAGAAGTGGCTCCATATTGGTTATTTTAAACCAACTGTCACAGCTGAAAATATTCTTTCATATGTTTCGGAAAGTTGTAAGATAGATTTGAAGTATCTTGCTTGCTTTAAGTTAGTGAAGAAGGATGTCGACTCAGCTGAATTAACTAAAATCAGCTTCAAACTCGGAGTTGATGAGGCCTTTTATACTGTGGTCAATGATCCGTCTTTGTGGCAAGTAAACATTAAAGTTCGTCCTATTCGATTTATGGGGAAGTCAGATGCAGTAAATCTGAATTAAAATCGAAGTCTACACAAAATACTGCTAACGTATCGGATGCATCATGCATAAAATGTTATTACCAAAATATATCTGGGATGCGTACGAAGATACAGGATGTAAATTCTTACTGTACAAATAGTGATCTGGATGTAATAATTTTAGTTGAAACTTGGCTTAATGCCGACTTCTACGACGGCGAAATTATGGACTCAACTGTTTTCCACATCTATCGTAAAGACAGAAATGTTGCGTTAACGGGCCATACAAGAGGTGGTGGTGTACTTATTGCTGTAAGGAAGACCTTGTGCTCTTCGCTATGCATCATTAATGATTTAGATGGTCTACTGGATCACCTATCCATTTTTATTTATACATCACGTGGCAATTTGTATATTTGTGCGCTTTACATACCGCCAAACAGTTCATCATTAGTTTATGATGCACATATGGATATTTTAAATTCGCTGTCTTCAAACATGAATCCGAATGACTCTCTCTGCGTTGCTGGAGATTTCAATTTGAGTTCAATTATGTGGAACCCTGCTCCAGATGGTCTTAGTTTATTACCTAATAATGTTAATCGGCTCTATGAGATGAACTTGGTGGATATTATTTACAACATTGATTTGGTCCAGATAAATTTCATTTATAATAGACTTAAAAAAATGTTAGATTTAATATTTGTTACTAAATCACTTAAATTCAATCTCTGTGAATGTCTTACACCGATTTCTCCTACAAATATTCATCACTCTGCAATATTATTCGATTTATCATTTTATATTTTCCATCCATTGGATCATCTAAATGAAAGAGTTTTTTGTTATAAAAAATGTGATTTTCAATCTATTAATAGTCTCATTGAGGAAGTTGATTGGAAAGTTTTATTTGACCACAAAGATGTTTCTGCTTGCTATGAAATTTTTCTAAACTTGTTAAGTAATATTCTCTCTAGGTATTTTCGATTAACCAAAGTAATACACAAACTGCCATGGTATACTAAGGGTTTAAAAAAAATTAAAAATCTCCGCAATAAATTCCTAAATAAATTTAAAATTACTAATAATTTGGAATTTAAAGAAAAGTCTATGTTTTATTCTCGGGAATTCAATTTTTTAAATAAATTCCTATATAAACAATATATCTTGAACATTGAGAGTAATATCAAATTTAATTCCAAATCGTTTTGGTATTATATAAAAATCAAAAGAGCTTCTACTGACATTCCGACTTTATTGTCGTTTGGTGGCAGAGATTCTTTTAGCCTTCAAGACTCTGTCAATTTATTTGCCGAATATTTCCGTTCAAATTTTGATCCAGAAAATTGTAACATTGATCCAAATTTGTTGGACCATATTGAACACTCTGTAGATTTCGGTAAATTTTTATTAGGTACAGATGATATTACAAGGGGCATTTCCTCACTGAAGTCTTCTTATCGACCTGATATTGATGGCCTGAGCTCTCGTATTTTGAAAGAATGTGTTACTTCTATTTCACATCCACTTTGTATAATCTTTAATTTATCTCTTACATCTGGACATTTTATTGATAGATGGAAAATTTCACACATTTTACCTATTTATAAGTCTGGTAACAGACACTTGATTGAGAATTATAGACCTATATCTAAATTATCAAATATATCTAAAATTTTTGAAAAAATCATTAAACAAAAACTATATTTTTCTGTTAAATCTCTTCTTTGCGAGTGCCAACATGGTTTTGTACCTGGTCGGTCGACTACTACTAATCTTACTGTTTTTAACAACTATTGTATCAAAGCCTTCGAGGAACATTGCCAAGTTGATGTAGTTTATTCCGATATTTCGAAGATAGAATTTGAATAGAAGAATTTGATAGAATTTCCCATAAAATCTTGCTACTTAAGTTAGATAAAATGGGATTAAATTCTACTTTCTTAAATTGGGTTACATCTTACTTAACCAATAGATCATCGTACGTAATTATTGAAAATTACAAATCCTTTTCATACATTGCCACATCTGGAGTACCTCAAGGTAGTATATTGGGGCCTCTGCTTTTCTTACTTTTTATAAACGATATTTCCTCATGTTTCCACTCTGTAAAATTTCTGCTGTTCGCGGATGACCTTAAAGTATTTTTTAAAATCAACTCGGTTTCTGATAGTATTTTAATGCAAAATGAATTAAACGTACTATATAATTGGTTCAAAATTAATAATTTTGTTCTTAACCTTAATAAGTGTAATCATCACACATTTCATAAAATTAGATCTCCAATATTAACAGTTTATACATTCAATAATATTCATATTAAATCTGTAGTCCAAATACGAGACTTAGGAATTCTATTCAATTCTAAGTTGACGTTTAATGAGCACATCAATAAGATTGTTATTAAATCTTATTCATTATTAGCTTTCATAAAACGAAATTCCGTTAATTTTTCTGATCCTTATACCTTCAAGAGTTTATACTCATCCATTGTCAGAACTCATCTCGAATATGTCTCCTTTGTTTGGAGTCCTTATTACACCACGCATATAAAACGTATTGAATCAATTCAGCGGAGATTTTTGAAATTTGTCTTACGCCGACAGTTTTCAAATCCATGTCCTCTTTACAGTACTCGTTGTCTTCTGTTAAATATTTGCCCGCTCGAACTCCGAAGAGATCATCATGCGGTCATGTTTGTGTATGATTTAATTAATGGAAATTTAAATTGCCCTTTTTTGCTTAATTTAATTACTTTCAATATTCCGATTAGACGTCTAAGATCTTTTGAATATTTCTATGTAAGTCAGTCAAATTCTAACTATAGTAGAAATGAGCCTATTAATAGAACTTTAATAACTCTTAACAATATTTACAAAAATTAAACCATTGATTTTTATATGCCTAGACATTTATTTTCTAATACTAGTTTAAATCTAATTAAACTTTCTATTTCTAGTCTGTAAGTAATATATGTAATAATATGTTTCGAAGACTAAATAAATACAAATACAAATACAAATAAATCACAGGAATTCTTTTCGCAAACTTCAACGCATTGTCGCTTATGTATTGCGGTTGATCAGCAACGTACGACATACTGCACCACGGTTACAAGGAAGGGAATTATCAGCACACGAATTACTTAAGGGCCTACAACTAATAGTACAAACAATACAGCAATCAGACTTCGCAACAGAAATCAAAGCACTTACTCAACACAAGGCATTAGACAAGGCAAATTCGATGAATAGTTTATCGCCATTTATGGATGAACACAATCTTCTTCGGGTGGGAAGCCGTCTACAAGCAGCTAATTTATCATACGATGCAAAACATCCTACTCTTACCATATAATTATTCATTGGTAAGGTTACTACTCCAGGGTCTGCATGAAAACAACAAACATTGCGGAGCCCAGGCACTTCTAGCTATATCCAGACAGCAATTCTGGATCATAAAAGGCAAATATATGACGAGAGGCGTTATTCAAAATTGTGTTCGATGTTATCGAGCAAAACCTCACCTATTTAAGCAAATAATGGGAAATTTACCAGCAGAAAGCTTTGCTTGGTAAGCCCGAAGCTTTAGTTTAATTTGGTTTAGTCAAGCTTTGGTTTAATTTGCTTCTAAAGCCAAGTCAACAACCAGAACACTTCGCATGGAATGGATTGTGGAAGCTAGCATTTACTAGCGAGCTTCCAAACCATAAAAACCATAGCACTTTGCATTTGAATGGATTGTGGAAGCTAGCTTTTGGTAGCAAGCTTCCAAACCATAAAAACGCTTGGCTTGGAAGAACACACGATCAGAATCCACACGCGGAAGAATTAAATTGAGAACGATTTTCTTCGCGTATTGATTCTGCGAATATTACAATTTTAATATTGTGAAATAATGGAAATTGCGAAACACGGCATACTGACCCACTTCAGTTCGGTCGACGTCTGTGTCGACCGAGCTAACGTGGAAACTAGAAAAGATTCCAACGGGAGTCTTGTAAATATATCCAAACGAAGAAGTCGTTCTATAGTCGCGTATAAAGTCGCGCGTTAGTTTAATAATAAGTGTAATTGATAATAATATAAGTGTACATAATTAATAACGAGAGTTAGGAAAACTAGTGTGAATAATATAATTAGTGTTTTAGTTAGAAGGAACTTCAAAGGAACAAAGGAACTTTAAATAATAATAAATAAAGCAATACAAAGCACAACAACAAGGCGTTTTATTCGCTGCAAAAAGAACAACGACCAGGAAGAAGACCACCCGTAAGATACTACAACATATTGGCCCAGCCGGATTTTTCGAGCCGAGGATCGCTTGATTGAGGAAAAAGTTAGTAAAAACAAAATACAGAAATTAATAATAAGATTAGTAGCTCAGTAGAAGTTAAAAAAGTAAAACAAAGGAAGTTTAGCAATAAATAAAACGCAAAAGTGAAAAATAATTTGGAGGTGAATTTGGCATGAAATTTTAAATAAAAGAAAGAAGTGAAATAACGAGGAATAGTACCTTAGGAAAAATTAAAAAGTGAAATAGTAAAAGTGAACAAAGAAATAAAAACTTAAATACAAAAATATATAATAAGGGTAGCAATTCAGGGAAATACAAGTATTAGTAAGGCAAAAGTGAAATCATAAAGTGAGATCATTGTATCAGTGAAATTGTAGCAGTAAAAAATAAAATTAAAGAACAGGACAAAAGAGAAAATTACGTTAAGTCCTAAAATTAAAATATAACACATTTATAATAAATTATTATATATTAAAATAACTTTCAGGCCAAAAAATCATCGGTTTCATCAAAAGGATGCCAGCGTAAAGCACGGCAAACTTGTCTGTCCAATAGCAGTAGCTGGACAAAATCTTTGCTGAGATCGACCCCTTTTCATTCGGGAAGTCATTTTATTTGATAGGGATAAAATAAAACGTTTTTATAAAGGAAAATTTACATTTTTCAAAAAACAAAAGCGAAAGTTTTAATGTGAACTTAAAAGTGTGAAATAGGAAATTAGTTCAAAAAACCCTAAAGCAAATTGCATTGGAATCTAGTGTAAAATTAGACAGGTTAGGGATAATAAGTTAAGAAAATTTTGAAATTAAATTAAATGAATTCGCAGGAATTTAAAACGAAATGCGATTCAATTTAAATCAAAAAATTTAGAATCGCAATTAACGTTAACCAAACGAAAGTCGAAAATCGATTTGAATTTCAATCAAATTAAATGATAAAAACAGGAAAAAATAATAATTTTAGAAAAAAAAACAATCTATCAAAACCATTTGCGTGCAAGGGTAGAAAAAGAAAAACATTGGAATATTATTCGAAAGATACTCCAAAGTAATTCTACAAGCTATCGATTGAGAAGTTTCGATCTACAAGTCGAATCACTCCTAGAAGTTAATTTTTCTCTCAAGTGAAGTTGATTATAGAAACGTGCCCTAAAGTCGCGTTGCACTTAGAAAAAAAAAGGAAAATCTCCGGGAAACACCAAGAAAAAATGTGGTGCATACCACAAAACGTGACGGGCAATAAGGTACAACCTCCGAAGTACATCCCATCGGAGATAAAGAGGCAGGAACCGGCAAGATTAACAATCGAGGAATACCGAAAGCGGCAGCAAATTCGAAAGGAAAAAGAGGCTACAGCAATACCGCAGCCAGAGGGAAGAACCGAACCGAAGCAGCGGCGCGGAGGTAAACTGGTAAAGGATAAGAGGCGACTAGCTTATTTGAAGGCACTAGTAACAGACGGAGCACACCCAATCCCGTGGGACAGGACGCACCAAGTTTGGGAGGAAATAAATCAACTAAAGCAAAGTTTTAAGGAAGGCAAACTAAAAGGAGCTAAAACCCAGAAAATCCAACAAACAATGGAAACAAAATAAGAAAGAAGACCATCATAATTGTTAAAATAAAATATATATTCAAAATTAGAGACCTTAAATTATAAAATTTGGAAACAATAATTAAAATTATACAAATAAAACTAATTTGTTGAAACACGACTGAATAAAATAATTTTGCTTAAATGGTTACAATTACAGGCCGAATCTAAACATACAATCGGAAGTTTTAATACGATTCTTGGCAAGTCGAAAATAAGTTTGACTTGTTGGTTGAATGTTTCTTGGGTTTTGTATTCGTTTTTCTTCGTCGTATCTCTCTGTTGCGAATAAACTCAAAAAGAATTGAACAAAAATCGAATAATTGAATAATTTGAATTGCAAAAAAGCTACATATGAAATAATATCAACGTTTAAACAATGTTTTAAGAAGAAAATATAAGTATTTTTATAAAATATCTAGTGCTATAGTTTTTGTGATCGATTTTATTATTATAAATAATATTAACAATTAGTGTGCTGCCTCCCTTCTCTCTTGTGTTGCAATTGAATTTTTGTTTTTTGAAAAGAAACTGATCGAGAAAGAACGAATTTATACAGAATGGTGGAGAACGAGAGCAACAATTTGTTGAAGGACACCCGAATCGCGGTGGGCTGTGGAGTCGGAGTAAGCGGTGGGTCGTCCAGCATCAAGGCTCAAATCGTGCCAGCTCAGCCCAAAACTCTGCAGCACCTGCCCAAGCGTCCGGTCGTCGATCTTGCGTTTCATAATCTTTTTTATCGCGTGAAGGAAGGCGGTGAAAACAGTGAGTGAAAAATATTATTTATTTTATGATTAATAACAACGATAATAAATTTAATCATTTAATTTTTTAAATAAAACTTAATACACATTTAAAGCATTCATTCCTTTTTGCCCGCTCCACAAACGATTTCATTATTATTCAAGCTGTTTTTTAAGTTAATTTTTTATTCCGCGTATTTTATTATATTAATAAAAATATATATGTATGTATGTATTTTGTATGGTTTTGTGTTTTGTTTTCTGGTGATGTTCGTCTTGTTGCTGTTTAAACTCTTGCGAATTTTGTTGAATTCATTTTACAATTTTCCCCCCTTTATTTTTAATCCAAACAATATCAAACAACTTTAGATTGACGGCAACGACCTCTCCCTTCCCATATGACCCAGTGCTCAAATCCATCAGTTCTTATATCTTCACGAGGTGTAGGGGTTACATGATGTGTTTTGTATTTTGATGCTTTTGAAGAGTTTATTGGTGTTGCCGAACGGCCTCTTCGCCGTGTGATAAGAGTAGGCTTAGCTCTTCTGACAAAGCTATCCGAAATACATGCCTGAAAGTTTAGCAATGTCATAGGATGCGTTGAAGGATGCGTTGCTTTTAAATGCCTTCTGTATAGAAGCCAACCATTCACAACAGCCGTCCCAAGACACCAGTAGATAATCAGGGTATAATATTTTCTTGATTTCATGTTTATTCTATATAATTCCCGAAACATGTCGGCGAGATCAACTCCTCCCATAAACTTGTTGTACTTTGCAATAATTGCTGGCCGAGATATTTGGACCCTCTCCTTTTTTGTGCGGTCCCAGCGGCAACAAGTATCAAGTGGCTCGGTGCATATATAGTTCGATATTAGTTGAACGGATTTGTTGTCATACCACCGAACTGTGGCTATGTTGTGTGTTGTCTCCACTCTGTAGTCGTAAGATCCTCTACCTTTCGCCTTCAACTGGGATTCGGTGAGCATTTCACAATTTCTGCATCGATTACTCCTTATTGTGCCAACACACAATATGCCATACTCTTTCAAAGTTTTTACAAGATTTACAGATGTAAACCAGTTGTCGAAAAATACTTTGAATTTTTGATTCCGTGGAAGTCCCTTCAATAAATGAATAACTATATCTGAAGAAAACCCTAATCCATGGTCCTCACATGTCCCCTGGCCAACATAAATTTCAAAGTCATATATTATACCCGAAGAGCCTGCTCTGGTAAATACTTTGAAACCCCATTTATGAGGTTTCATACGAACATACTGCTTCAATGATGATCTTCCTGAAATAAAATTACGTTTACTATATGCCAAAAATTTTGAGAATGAAATTATAGCGAACAAAACGATATAAATAATTCAGAATTGAGTATAATTACCTTTAAAAGGAATTATTTGCTCATCTATTGCTTGATACTCTTCTGGAGGTATTTTGTTGTATGCATCCTTTAGTTTGTCTAGCAACGGGCGGATCTTATATAATTTGTCGTATTCTGGGTGATTTTTAGGCTTTTGAAGAGTGTTGTCATTTAAATGCAAAAACTGCCGTATTTTGTCAAAACGGTTTCTTGGCATAACATCTGCAATTAAAGGTAATCGCATTTCATTCGACCAAGCCATCCTAGATTACGGAAGTTTTATAATGCCCATGTAGAGCAAGATACCAAAGTATTGCTATTTCATATGGCTTGCAATCTAAAATATTTCCGGATGATTGCATGCAATATCTGTTTGTTTCTTCTGCGATTTTAGCAATTATATCTTTATCAATAAATTGCATAAAATAGTCAACAGGAGACCCAAATAAATCCAATATTTCAGGTAATTCGTAGGTCCATTGGGCCATTCCACCTCTTCCATAGGTTTTTTTCTCCACTTGAAATCTGCGCACCTTGGTTTTTTGCTTTTCGGAAATTTCACCTCGGCATCTATTTCCACTTCATCTTTGTTGGGTTCGTCCTCGTCATCAGACTTTTCACTCAAATTACATTCCGTTATAATATCTTCATTTTCAAGATCGCCATCATGGTCCGAGTCATCCCATTCGCAACCCAAAATAAATTCGATATCCTTTTCTGTTAAGCCTTTTTTAACCATTTTCTGGGAAATACAAAAAAAAATTTACATATGAAAAACCCTTTAGTTCCCAATGTTACATATATGCAACATCAGGTAAAAAACCATTCTGAGAAAAACAATAATTGATTTTATTGCCTGCAATTAATGGATTAATATTTTTTACACTTACCTCTTTTATGATTTGTAACAACGGCGTGATTTCAATAAACACAGGTATCAATATTAACACTTTAAAATAAGGCACTTTAACAACAATTGTAAAACTTTTTTGGACACTTTTTGAAAACAATACGGTGTACACGATATGAACGCTAGGCGCAAAGTGATGATGGGATATTCAAAAAGATGTATTTGTATTTCAAATATGAAATTTCTGTAAATTGTTTCAACGATATTGTGCAAGATTTTTTAACTATTTAAGCTAGAACTTGGAAAACATATATGTAACGCTGGGAATGAAAGGGTTAACAGAAGCAACTTTAGGATACAAAAATTGAACTATGTTCATATTTACCATATTTCATATGTTCATATTTAGCTATGTTCATATTTTGTAAATAAAAGAATTCACCAAACATTCGTTAGTTTTTATTAATTCATAGCGACCAGGCTAACAGCAATAGCTGCAAGAATTAAACGAAATCGATTCTGCTGTAGTTGCAAAAAGAAGTAGGTCATAAACTTGAACTTAAACTTCATGCAAGGCCAGAATCGTCAAATTGCAAGCAGCTGGTAGCAAAAACAATGAAAGTATAAAAACACAAAAGTACGTCAGGCACCAGGCGAGCACAATTAAGCAACGAGCTCAAATTACGAAAGAAAAGCAACAAGCAACAAGCGTACGAATGTACAGCGAATGGTCACAACGCGATCAGGCAACCAGTAAGAAAGTTATGTTCGGCCTGCCCGAATCTTAGATACCCTACACCTAAAAGTTTTGAAAAAAGTGCCTAAGCTAGGGTGTGGAGGGGGTGGCGGTCCACTCTGGGTGGCAGTTGTGGAAATCAAGTAGTGACTTATTGAATTCTAGGAATTTTTGGGGCTGCAAGTTGATTAACCGTCCCGGGTTCCATGAGTTCTAGCTACGCCTCTGTATAAATAGTAGGCGTGGTCATTACATTTTTCAAAACACAATAACTAGCTCAGTTGTTTTATAATTGTGTTCATTTAAACTTTATTTCCGTGGTAATAAACTTGTTTTCATACTGCTATACTGTATATGTAGTGTAAAAGTGGGCGGAGCGCACCCAGTTTTGATTTAATAATGTTTTTTTGAAAAATAAGTTGTTATTTAAAGTTTTATTCAGGAAGTTTATATATTTAACAATATAACCCTCTTTTGCCTGTGTAACCTAAAAGTGGGCGGATCACGCCCATATGTGGCATATTAACGGATAATGCTACTCTATACCCAGGAATGAAATTTTGTTGTCCTGATACCCTGGGTATAAAAAGGGTAAAAAAGTTTCGGGAACATATTTTTACATACAGATATCTAGCAGTTTTTTGTCTTTTTTCTTAAAAAATTCGTCTTTTGAAGTTACGATTTCAGCAAAAGCTTTTAAACTATTTTTCAAATTTCAAAGTAATGTTAGCAAAAAATATGCGTGCATTCTTCCTCTTTAATTTAATCTTAGTTGTAATCGAATCGGTTACATATGTCAGTAGTAGTAGCTCTTCAAGTGGAGCGACCTTAACGTAAAGTGGCCAAAAATTTCAAGAACGATTATCTCGAAAAAGGCTCGTTTCATTTTTTTTATTTTATTATTTTTGGAATCAGCGGACCAAAATCCTTTAGAATATGTGGTCAAACAGCCCGTTACAAAATGGCTGTTGGCCAGTGTAATTAATAACTAATTAGTTATTATTAATTATTAATAAAAATTAATAATGATGAATACAGATAAAATATTTTTTATCAAGGCAATAACAAATATCGATCCAATTTTATTTATAAAAATGTATTTATTTTAATATAAGTTTTCATCAAATATAATTTGTTTGAGCATGATAATTAGTAAACTTGTGCGCCGCTGATTTGGTGAAGAATCTATCGCATCAAAGTGTGCCGTAGCCTTTATCGGCGGCAGGTACAGTAACAGTTTTGAAGCAACAAGTCACAAGAAAACAGCTGCAACGATTTCGATGAGATTTCGATTGCGGAGGAATCAGCCTAACAGAGCAAACCAAACGTTATGTCATTGGTGTAATAGACCAGGACATATGATAAAGAATTGCGAGGAAAAGGAATTGGGAAGCATTGCAAAGTAATAGTCCGGGAAACTGTCAAGGGCCCAGAACAGGCCAATAATCTGGGAACCCAAAAATATTAGTAACTTAAGGCCAAATGAAGGAATAACAGTGATTCAGACATCCGAACCGATTGTGGATACATTACCAACTATAAGAAATAAAGTAGTAACCGTAAGTCCGACATCGGAAGCGATTGTTGAAACGTTACCAAATTCAAGAGACTTAAAAATTAATATTAAGTTAGAGAAGACGGAGAATAGCAAAAACAACGTAACGGAGAGAAATCATACGTTTGAAACAATGGATTCAGAAATCCCAATAGAAAGGAAAGAGGAAAAACAGAACTCAAACCCAAAAATACCGTGCTCAATGAATAAGATAACAAATAAAAGAAATACAGAAACTGGAGAATCTAAATGCAATCAAACCCAGCTAAATGACGTGTTCATCAAATTACCTTGCGCAGAGGCGAGAAATGGAAAACTCATTTTACTGGAAGATACACAGGAGCAGATACAAGTTTGTTAAAGAAGTGTGCAATAAAAAGTACAATAATAGACAAGTCGAATAGGAAAGATTTAAGCTGAGCATTTGGAGGTTGTGTGACCACAGAAGAATCAACTACTATATACTATGAGGTACAGTCCTTACGTTTAACGCTACACGTTGTCACTTTAACAAGGAGTACCGGCAGAAGGCATATTAGGAAGAGATAATTTGTGGAACAACTCCATCATAAATACAATGTGTTTTGTTGTATTTGACAGGTGATTGAATTTGGAACTTGAACCAATTCCAATCCCTTTTTATTTATTTATAAGTGTAAATTCGGAACTTGAACATAATCCACACTTTGTATTATTTGAGTTATGATAGTTAAGTTGAATAAGTACACATTGATTCTGTATTGAATACTACCAATTTCTTTATTGAATCGATTTAATTTATAGATAAGTTTGTTGGTTGAGTTTTCTTGAGTTTTGTCATGAGTACTGACTAGACGTGTTCTGCTAGGCTGGTGCTGTTTGCTTTTTGTTTTCACCGTTGTGTAAAACTTTCAGTTTCCTTCAAGTAATTTGTGACTGTTGAGGGACTGCTGTGGAAGCAGTGTGCTTTTTTTTAACTTGGCATCTTTTTCTTGTTGTTAAAGAACAATTAAAATTATTAAGTGAATAATGTCTGCCCATAATAAGAAGTTTGCCGGTAATAATGTTGCTGGTTCTGCAAAAAGAGAGACACGAAGTACGACCCTCTCAGTTGTCAGCTCTCACAGTGTTGCTGCAAGTCCCGTTACGCCTGTAAACTCTATACCTCGAGCTGATGAGTCATCTATCATGAGTAACTTAGATCTAAAGCTGTCTGAACTAAGGGAGAGCATTATTGATCAGATTACTCTCGCTATGAAAGGAACTGAAGAGCGCATAATGTCCAGATTTGGTGAGTTAGTGGCAGAGTTTTCTAACATTAAAATGGATTTGAAGAGAGCGATTATTCGCATATCAACTATTGAAACTGACGTTACCGTGCTTAAATCTGAAGTTGCTAATCTTAAAAGTGAAGTCATGAAGCTTGAGAATGCTGCCGTTTCTTCAGATATGGTTATTTCTGGTATCCCATACAAAAATAACGAGAACCTAAATACGGTATTCTCTAATTTATGCAATGCTGTTGGGATCAATAATAATGACGCTCCTACTGTACGAGACATTTTTCGAATTACTAATCACAAAAACAACAACAACAAAGAGAATGTCTATAGTAGGCAAATTATTGTCAAACTGCAGTCTCCCTATGATCGCTCTAAGTTCCTGCGAAGCATTTCGTCACACTGCCGACATAAACATCGAGCACTTACTCTGAGTGAGATTGGTTTGCATGGTGAAAGCGAGGTCTACATTCATGAGAGTCTGACTAAATCGATGAGAGAAGTGCTGCGTTTTGCTCTTCAACAGAAACGTGATAACAAACTGCATGCTGCCTTCACTATCCGTGGAAAAATATTTATTAAATTGGCGCCCGATGACAACCCGGTTCCTGTTAATGATATTTCTAGTATCCAGTCCCTAGCCAGCACTAGCTGAAATTTAATAGTCTTTATTGGTTATGAATCATTATTTTTTACTATTTATATTAATCAGGATATTGTATTCTCTTATAATACACTGTTCTCTAAGTTATTTTATATCTTCTTATTCTTCTCTTATTATTCTTTGCACCACTAATATTATTCTTTCTCTATATGAATTTCTAGCCCTTCCTCTTCTCGCTCTATCATCTTCTCTGACTTCTGACTGTGTGTGTACACGTGCTCTGCTCAAATTTTGCTCAGTTCGACTTCTGCTTTATGCTAGCTGCTAATACATGCAGAGGCGGTGTTGACTGCAAGATGCTTCTTAACATTCTGTGTAATAGGCACTGTGGGCTGAACGTCGTTCACTTCAATGCGAGAAGTTTAAATGCTGACAAGCTTGACTATATGAAATACACTTTTGAGGATTCCTCGGTTGATATCATTTGTGTATCTGAAACATGGTTTCATGGTGATGTTACAGATAGTGTTTGTGGATTGAATAATTACAACATTTACAGAAACGACAGACGTGGTCGTAAAGGAGGTGGAGTAGCTATATATGCTAAGAAAAATCTAAACGCAAAGGTCATTGGTAAGTCATTGCCGTCGAGTAATGTTGAGTATGTAAATCTCTGCGTCTCAGACAACAACACAAAAATATTTGTGTCTTGCGTTTATAACCCATCCAGATTAAACCTGTTAGATTAGTATTTTGTCAATATGTCAAATAGGATAATAGACTTCGCGTTTTTTATCGTCTGCGGTGACTTCAATGTTAACCTCTTGAATAACGATTCTTATGCAGTTTCACTTACTGAACATGTCAGTTCTCTTGGCTTGCGAGTTGTTAATGTAAGTGTTCCGACCAGATTTGCGCCTAATGATGTTCCTAGCTTGTTGGATTATTTCATTGTTTCCGATATCAATCACGTGAATTTGTTTGATCAATTATACTTCGTGTCAGATCATGACCTAAGTTTTTGTAACTTTAACGTTCAATTGAGTCGCTCGACCACTGCAACCTCAATTTCGTACTATGACTTTAAGTCTATTGACCTCTGTCACCTTATTCATGATCTGCAAACTTTGACGCTAAGGGATATATGGACTTTACCATCTGTTAATGAAAAATTGAATTACTTTACTAATAAAATAAACGAACTGTTTCTCAAGCATGTTCCCTCAAAGGTAATAGTAGTTAAAAGCAATTCATGTCCGTGGTTTACCCGTCAGGTTTTGGACTCTATTCGTAAACGAAACAGGTTACGTGGAGTATGGAGAAAGAACCCTAGCCCAGAGCGATGGGAGAGCTATAGGTCCGCTAGGAATGAGTCTGTCCGTTTACTTCGGTTAGCCAAAATGAAATATTATTCCAGAAACCTAAATTCGTTCATTCCAACTAGGATACTCTGGAAGAACCTGGGACGGCTTGGCTTAGGTACTTGTAAGACAAAACCATGTGAGATTCATCCTGACATTCTTAATGATCACTTTCTACGACTTAACGTTGATGTTGATGACGATATCATTCACAGTACTGCTGAACATATATCAGCTGCGCCTTCTTCCTTGACTAACTCCTTTCAGTTTACACATGTGGATGAGGATGAAATTATGAAAACGTTATACAAATTGAAGTCTAACTCGATTGGCGTGGACGGAGTAAACTTAAGATTTCTTAAGATAGTATTTCCGTACGTTGTTGGTGCATTCACTCATTTACTAAAACATTGCTTCACAACATCTACTTTTCCTTCACTGTGGAAAACTGCAATAGTACTACCACTTGCCAAAAAGACGAATGCTTCTGGTGTTGAGGATTACAGACCTATTAGCATTCTATCACCGTTGGCTAAAATTGCAGAATCCATCATGGCTCAACAAATGTCAATCTTTTTAAAAAAGAATAGTCTTTTAAGTCCACTTCAGTCTGGCTTTCGCAAAGGACACAGCTGTGCTACTGCTACATTAAAAGTACTTGAAGACCTGAGACCATATTATGATAGTGGATTCTTTAGTCTCTTATGTTTGATAGATTTCTCGAAAGCATTTGATATTGTGAATCATGAATTACTATGTTGTAAGCTGAAGCATCTGTTTGGCTTTGGTCATGGTGCAATCTGCTTACTAAATAGCTACCTGACTGAAAGAATGCAACGGGTTATGTGCAAAAATTATTACTCAGACTTCAAACCAGTCAGTAGCGGCGTTCCGCAGGGTTCAGTTCTGGGGCCTCTTTTATTCTCATTGTTTATTAATGATATTTTTACTGCTTGTAAATATTCCTCAATGCATGGTTATGCGGACGATATCCAAGTGTACATATCTGGCGAGAGCAATTTAAAGGATGACTTAGTTTATCGTCTCAATGAGGACCTAGCCAGTTTTAAACTATGGACAGATAATAATGGCCTTAAAATCAATGTTTCCAAAACACAAATACTCCCTGTTCTTAACAGTAAATTTACTTTTTCCGACATACCGGAAGTACTAATCGGTAATCAACAACTAAATATGGTAACAACGGCTAAGAATCTGGGCTATTGTATTAATAACTCGCTTACTTGCACTGACCATATTAACGCTGTAATTCGAAAAATTTATTCCACCCTACGAAAATTGAGGTATTTTTCTAAGTACACTCCGGTTGACAACAGACGTAAGCTTGCTATCCAACTGATTCTTCCTTTCATAACATATTTTGCTGAAGTTTATAGCAAGTTAGATTCTCGTTCCTCTTTAAAATTGTCTATTGCGTATAATCACGTCACGAGGTATGTGCTTGGTATCCGAACTTATGACCACTTAGGGCAATTTAGGAATGGAATATTAGGCTATGATATCTTTTGCTATCAAAAGATAAGAGCATGTCTATTTTTGCATAAATTAATACACTCAAAGACACCCTCCTATCTTTACCAAAAATTACACTTTGGTCAATCGCGAAGAGGCTTATTGCTCATTACACCTGAATGTAGACTGTTGAACTCAAGCAGATTCTTTTTTGTCAACGCTGTCAGACTATGGAACTCCTTACCTAATAATATTAAGTCGATTTCTGGGGTGGTAGGGTTTGGGCAGGCTATTGTCACACACTTCAAGGTCAGCTTTCCTTAACATTAATCTATCCTTCTTTCCTTCTGCTTTAACTCATTATTTACTTCTATTTCTTTCACTTTCACTTCTGTTTACTCAATCTCATTTGAGTTTTTTTTTTCTTTCCTTCTTTTATTTCTTTTTTTTTTATATATATAAATGTTATATGTATCATATTGTTAATTTGTTATTTCTAATATTGTTTATTAAATGTAAATGTATTTCATAATTTATAAATTATTCTTAAATGTTCATTTATTGGCTTTTGTTTATCTGTTTGTTTATTATTCTAACTCATTTGCACTATAAAAGATGTAAATATCTTAGTGTGTACCAAAGTCTTCTAAATAAATAAATAAAATAAAATAAATAAATAAAAAACACTTAAGCTAAGCATAAATAAGCACAATAAGAAAATAAAATAAAATAAGAAATATTGCCTAATTGACAAAAAAGTATTGTGAAACAATTTAAATTAAAAAGAAGCCAAATAATTAAAAACGCTACTTATTAGTGCGCGTCAGCAAATTCGCAAGCTAGCTTAATTTTAAATTCGGTCAGCGACCGCCAGCGTAGTATGAGTGCACTCAACGACATTGAGCCATGCTCGCAGTTGATGACCCAGTGCAAGGTAGAAAAAGTGCTGCCATTAGCATAGCGAATCGCGACACAATGGAAAAGATTTTAACACTCTTCAATGAAAAGAAAGAGGTTATTTTGGAATTACAAATAAAAAGTATTGATCATATAGAAGAGGAAAATAAACAACACTATATACCAGTTGATGCTACAACAATTACGATAGTACCATTAAAACTTCGTACAAAATTCAATAATGTTGTAATTCATAAAGAAGAAATAGATCCAGGAATCTATATAGGAGACACATTAGTAAATGTGAAAGATAACACAGTTTATGCTCCAATATTAAATACGACGGAGTATGATTATGAAATAAATAGCGAATTTAAACCAAAATTCACAAATTTTGACGAGTACACAATACAAAGTACTAAGTCAATAAATAGTATAGGCATAATAGATGCCAAAAGAAGAATAAATGAATTGCTCAATTAAATTGAGTTAGATAAAGATTTAAATATGGAAGAAAAGAATTCAATAGAAGGAATAGTAAAATCTTTTCATGACATCTTCCTATTAGAAGGAGACGAACTTTCGTTTACAAACGTATTAAAACACGAAATTCCAACAGGCGCAGATCAACCGCTAATAAATAGAAAACAATATAGATTACCACAAATACATAGAGAAGAAATAAACAAACAAGTAAACAAACTTTTAGATGACGGCATAATTACACATAGCACATCACCATGGAACTCACCGTTACTTTTAGTGCCCAAGAAGATTGGCAAGGACGGAGATAAAAAATGGAGACTAGTAATAGATTATAGGAAATTAAATGAGGCTACAATCAAGCAAGTTTTTCCCATTCCTCGTATTGACGAAATTTTAGAGCAGTTAGACCATAGCAGATACTTTACAATGCTAGATTTGGCAAGTGTATATCACCAAGTTTTAGTCGATGACAGGGACAAGGAAAATACAGCATTCAGTAAGGACTAGGGCACTTCGAGTTCAATCGAATGCCATATGGGCTAAAAGGAGCCCCAGCAACATTTCAAAGTATAATGAATCATATTCTAAAAGGTCTACAAGGAATAGACTGTTTTGTTTATTTAGATGACATAGTTATCTACGGTAGAAATTTGAAACAACATGAACAAAGGTTATGTTCAGTATTACAGAAATTAAGTGAACATAATCTAAAACTTAATACAGGAAAATGCAGCTTTCTAAGAAAATAAATTGTTTATTTAGGACATAAATGCACAGATCAGGTCGCACTCCCTGACCCCAGCAAAGTGGAATGTGTTAAGAGCATTGCGCCGCCTAAAAATAAAAAGAAGGTGCAGGCATACTTAGGATTAGTGAATTATTACAGAAAATTTATACCAGGCACAACAAAGATAGCACTGCCTATTAACAAACTACTACGTAAAGACGCTAAGTTTATCTGGACACAAGAATGCCAGAAAGCGTTCGAATCATTGAAGAAGGCAATAATAACCACCGGTTTTGGCATATCCGGATTTCGAAAAGGAATTTATACTAACGACTGATACAAGCTTATACTAACTTTCTCAGGGTAGAATAGGCGAAGATAGGCCAATAGCTTTCGCTAGCAGAGCCTTGAATGACGCAGAAAAGCGTTACTCAACTATAGAAAAGGAGTTCTTAGCAGAGGAATAGCTAACATAAAAGAGCAGACTTCAAGACTGGCAAGGTTCGGGCATAAATTATCAGAATACGACTTCGAAATTCTATATAAGCCAGGAAAGAAGAACTTAAACGCAGACGCGTTAAGTAGAATTCCTCAAAATCGGAATACAGTAACAGCAGTCCAGACCCGTTCTGGAGCAAGGGAAATGAAGAACCAAGGAAGTAGTAATAAAACAAGTACAAGTCCGACGCCTGTAGAACCTGAAAGTCCGGGCATAACGCAAAACGAAAACACAATTCTATTAGAAAACCCAAAACAAATAGAGACTGTTATAAAAGACTTCCACAATACACCATTAGGAGGTCACCAGGGAGCAGTAAAAACTTATCTAAGAATCAGGCAACAATATAGGTGGCCAGGGATGCAAAGGCAAATCAAGGATTATGTAAAAAACTGTCCGAAATGTCAAGCGAACAAAAGTTCGAAATTAACAAAAATGCCCATGGTGCTAACAGATACACCAATGCGGCCATTCGATAAAGTTTACATGGACATAGTAGGTATTTTGCCAGCAACTGTGACCGGAAATAAGTACATTCTGACTTTTCAGGATGATTATTCGAAATTTATGGCATGTACAGCTATTCCAGATGCGGAAGCAAGTACTTTTGCCAGGGCTTTCTACGATGAAATAACTACGCGTTACGGAATTCCGCGAATTTTAATTACAGATAACGGAACTAATTTAATTTCGAAAATGTTCTCGGACACATGCAAATTGTTAGGCATTAAAAAATTACATATAACGCCTTACCATCCGCAAGCTAATGGCTCATTAGAGAGAAACCACAGACCTTTAGCGGAATATTTGCGTAGTTTTGCTAAAGAAGATGGGTCGAATTGGGATCAATGGTTAACTGGAGCGCTGCACGTTCACAACCACACACCCCACATTACGACTAAGCAAACACCATTCCGCACTCTATTCGGATTCGACACGGAGATGCCGACTAACTTGAAAAGAAAGTGTAGTCCGGTGTATAACGCCGAAGACCCGAATAAAGTTTCGAAATTTCAGATACAGAGAGCTCATGAAATAGTGAGAAAAAAATCGAAAATGGCTAAACAAGTAGCCAAAAATCAATACTATAATAAATTCAATTTAGTAGAATTTAAGGTAGGAGATACTGTGTTAATTAAGAACCAAAATAGGAAAAATAAGTTTTCTCCAATATGGATAGGGCCCTTTTAAGGTAGTAGGGATTAAATATCCAATTACTACAGTTTTAAATATTAAGGGAAGGGAAACATCTTTCCACAATAACTTACTTAAGGCATATAATAGTAAATAAGAAAATAGGTTTAGGAGTCGCAATTTCGCCAAAGAGACAACCTAAAAGAGACACGAATAACAAAAATCAACAACAAAAGAACAAAACGATAATGTGAATAAAACAGTGAATAAATTAACCAATAAAGCAAAGAGGACAGTAGATATAGGAGCAGAGTTTTACTAATCACCTTGCTAATTACACAGTTAGCATGCACTTCGATTATAGAAACAATGTGTCTCAATTTTCCACGATACAAAGCAGGGAGCATTATTCTTAATATAGCAGGATATATTACAAATATAAAAGCACTTGCAAGGAACGTAAAATCAAAAGTAATAGCGAAATTTAAAATTTTAATTTCAGAGTTAGGACAGGAAATTAAGAAAAATTCAACAAGAAAATAAAAAAAATCAGAATAGCGTTACGATAAACAAAAACTTGTTTATTTAAGCATGAAAATATAAGAAAAGAAAACTCATAATAAAGTAAATTAAAGTGGGTATAAAGTATTAAGTGGTCAAGCATCCAATAGATAAAATTCAGATTCTCCTTTATAACATAGACAATAAATAAATAAATATATAATTTTGAGCATCAAACACAAAGTCTCCTTGTTGATTTATTTTAAACAGCAAAGGGTCAGTCACGGTAGTGAATAATTTCGTAAATTTATACAGCATACACTGAACATACCATGAAATAAAAAATATCACTTCATTACTTTGTAGCGATATATTATGTTAAAAATACCAAGCACAGTACAGCTTTACGATAACCTGTTGGCGGAAACGCGTCAGTGGGGTCCAATTAAGAATGCAGTTGAAAAATTATAAATGTTGGAAATACTTTCATTTCAGTATTTAATTAAATATAATATTTATTTTCTTCAAAGTTAGATATGGAAGGAAATAATAAAAACTAAATAGAAAAACCAACCAAAAACCAAACAGAAAATGAGTCCAACGAAAATTATAATTTTAAAATAATATTTATTTCATTATTTCGAAATGTTGTTGGAACAGCTGATAAGCGTAGCAACACCAACCATCACAAACCAGGATAAAATTGTTGCAACAACCAAAAGGATCAATGCAAGAAGTAAAAAAAAAGCAAAACACAGTGTTACCTTCAAAGAGGTCTAAAAGCAGCAACAATCAGAAACTGACGAGATAACTTATTGTCAGCAGCCTTGAAACCATTACAACAACAACGAGGAAGATATTCTCCGAAGAAAGGTAGCCGATCACCAGTATCAGTTACGGCAGCCTTGCATTAATGCCCGCGAGTGACCTGCTTGCCCTTGGCACTATCTACGTTTAAGCGGAAGTTACGTCACGCGTATGCGACAGCAAAATCACGACGCAATAGCAGCGAGTAGACAAACCACAATACAGTCAGAGGTTCGCCAGTTGAATTTACGGCGACATTTTGAAACTTACGGGGTAAGCACGTTATACAGCATTACCTCAAGCAGCAGCGCACCACCACTATCTACAATAAAAGATGTTGAAGAGGATGAAGCAAGACGTCAAAAACGATGATTACGGCAACAACTCAACCATCCACTACAGCTCAAGCGAACAACAATTGATCCCAATTGTGGGACAACCGACACTATAACCAACGAACAACCGAATATTATCAGCAGAACAATGGGAACTAAGATCGAAAGTTAACAACGGCCGTTCCAAGTATATTCCCTACAACACAGCAAAAACCACCCAGCAACAGCAGTCCAACAACACACCGAGAAGAAGACATCGATGCAACGGGGCGTACATCAACGGCAACATCGAAAACAACATCAACATCAACGTGTACAACAACGTCAAGGTGTACATCAACATCAAAACCATCACCAACAGCAACAAGAACATCAACGTCAAGATCAACATCAAAATCATTCTCTACCTACTCACAGATGACACAGAAGAAATGCACTTACCGGTTGTATTATTGAATTATCATTATAATAAGTTTTATTGTAATTATTAATAATTAACTGCATTGTAATTATTGTAATTATGACTAATAATTAATTGTATTGTTATGTTAACTAATCTTACCTCAATTATATCATTGACATAACACATAAGACAATCATAAAAGGAAAAACACAAACATACATAAGTAGACACTAAGTAAAACCATAATAACCATACGACCACCCACAATTCCACAAGCCATAAATGTACAAGAAAAATTTAATATCGTTTCGTACGATGCTAAATTTTTCTTCCCCAAAGGTGAAGGGATTGGATGGGAGGGTTGGATGTCGCGATCGCAATTTCCAGTTCCGGGAGATAAGAACTTTCAAGGCCAGTATTATTGTTTTTTATAATACTACTCCTCTAGTGAGTCAAGGCCAAGTTCACATTCATGCAACCACAGCACTTTGCTTGGTAAGCCCGAAGCTTTAGTTTAATTTGGTTTAGTCAAGCTTTGGTTTGCCAAGTCAACTTCCAAAGCCAAGTCAACAACCAGAACACTACGCATGGAATGAATTGTGGAAGCTAGCATTTAGTAGCGAGCTTCCAAACCATAAAAACCATAGCACTTTGCATTTGAATGGGTTGTGGAAGCTAGCTTTCGGTAGCAAGCTTCCAAACCATAAAAACGCTTGGCTTGGAAGAACACACGATCAGAATCCATACGCGGAAGAATTAAATTGAGAGCGATTTTCTTCCGCGTATTGATTCTGCCAATATTACAATTATAATATTGTGAAATAATTGAAATTGCCGAGCTAACGTGGAAACTAGAAAAGATTCCAACGGGAGTCTTGTAAATATATCCAAACAAAGAAGTCGTTCTATAGTCGCGAATAAAGTCGCACGTTAGTTTAATAATAAGTGTAATTGATAATAATATAAGTGTACATAATTAATAACGAGAGTTAGGAAAACTAGTGTGAATAATATAATTAGTGTTTTAGTTAGAACAAAGGAACTTTAATAATAATAAATAAAGCAATACGAAACTCAACAACAAGGTGTTTTATTCGTTGCACAAAGAACAACGACCAGGAAGAAGACCACCCGTAAAAAACTATAACAGGGACATGTGGCTCCAAGGGAATCGAGTTCAAATTTATTCCTCCTAGGGCACCACATTTCGGAGGCCTTTGGGAAGCAGCGGTGAAATCTGCAAAGCATCTGTTGATGAGAAGCGTATCAACAGCATCTCTGACATATGAAGAACTGGAAACAGTCATAGTAGAAGTTGAAGCAATTTTGAATTTACGCCCTTGATCCTAACGACCTCACAGCATTAACACCTGTTCATTTTTTAATCGGCGAACCCCTGACTGCTCAAGTAGATGTATGCACACCTAAACTGAAGACAACTCTTAGTACAAGATGGAAATTAGTGTCTGAACTAAAGCATGAATTTTGGAAACGATGGAACGTGGAGTATTTAAATCAATTACAACACAAACAAAAATGGACGAAGCACACCGCTGATATTAAGGAAGACACTCTAGTAATCATTAAAACTGACAACGTTACAGCACTCAACTGGACTCTGGGAAGAGTGACCAAAATATACCGCGGTCCTGATGAAGCAGTACGAGTTGTGGATCTAAAAACCGCATCTGGTATGCTTCGTCGACCCATCCACAATTTAGCCCCATTAATGAAGGAGGATTCTATCCCAGCTGCAACTCCAGATGAAGGGTCAACCACCTCAGTGGCTCAGAAACATTCACGCGAAGGAGCTGAAATTCCACTGAAGCCTCCGGAGGAGCTTACCGAAGAATCTTCTACCCCATCAAAAAGAAAACGAATAGCTCACACCCCAATGGCGATCAATTGTATAGCTGCTCTTTTCTTGCTGCCACTTATATGCGCTGGGTGTATAAATATAACGAATTTCAACAACGAACTTGGAATATATTTCGATGGAATAGGATTCACTGAGATTTCTCCTACAGCCTGGACGTATATTGTATATTACGACCTTCTACCACTTCAAAACGAACTAAAGGTCTTTGAGAACGGGACAAATTAGACCACATATGTCGGAAACTAAAGGATAATAAACCTTGCCACGCCTTAACAGCGCAACTTTAGAGCATTAAGAAATGAAATGCAAGTTGACAGCGACATCCTACATAGTACTCGCAAAAAACGAGCTGCATTAGCATTGGCATTGTTGGAAATGTCGCATGCTCCATATTTGGAGTGTTAGATAGTGAATATGTTAAAGAAATGTCCACCACAATCAACAAGGTCCGAAACAATGAAGAATTTCTCTTGGAGTTAATGAAAACCCAAACCTCCATAATAGATTTAACCATAGATATTGTAAAGAGAAAGGAATTGGAATCACAAGCCAATCTGAAACACATCAATGGACAACTTGCTGAACTAATGACTGAAATCGACCATTACAAAACCTTCCAATGGTATATATCGCTTTCCACACAACTCTCAGCGATGGCCGTAAATCTAAGAAGAATTCAAACCGCAGTCTTGGATGTAATGACTGCTGTATATCATGAGCGCGTCAGCCCACTACTGCTGACGCCAAAACAACTAAAAGAGCAATTAAAGGAAATTAAAAACCATATATCGCCAGAACTGTTGCTCCCCAACGGCGATAACAACCTTCTATTATACAATTGTACAAAACAATGGACATCAAGGGCACATTGACAGACCAACATGCCATATTCAAAATAATGATCCCATTAGTTGGCCTGGAGTCTTATCATCTATTTAATCTGGTGCCCATCCCCGCAGTTCGCAATGGAACACTCATGAGAATTCACCCTAACATGGAGATAATGGCGATCAATGCTCATCGGAATAAATATTTTCCAATGACGTGGGCGGAATTAAGGGCTTGCAAGCGATTGGATGACGATATGTACATATGCTCAAATAGACAACTTACCTACGGAATTAACTCACTGGCTCACAGGTGCGAAGTGGTGCTTTTAACCAATAAACCAACAGCAGATTGTAGTTATATTCCCACTAATAACAACGATGAATGGCTTCCTACCAGCAAGAGCAATCAATGGATTTTTTCGGTTCATACTAAAACCGAATTAACAGCTGTATGTGGGACTGAGTTATAACAGCTCTCATTGGTTAACATAGGAATGTTGACGTTAAACAGCAATTGCACAATACGAAACGCAACGCTGAGCCTTAAGGGACATTTCACAATAGCTACAGTAATGCACACGTCCTACACACGTTTTGAAACAGCATCCGTAGTAATCAATAAAACTTCAAACGGCAGCAGCAATAGTAACAAAATTATCGAGGGCACTTCAGATCTTGACGTTGTTTTGGAATCCAACAAGCACGTGAAGAATATACACTTTCCAGAAGCTATTGAAAATAGTACAATCCATCATCATATCATCAGCTACTCTGCATTGGTGTTGACCCTGCTATTATTGGCACACACCAGCTATAAAATTTGGCATAAAAATCCACGAAAAAACCACCCCGCTTCAGACCAAGCAGCGTATATTCGATCAACGTATAGGCTTGAATACTATTCAACGGGCGGGGGGATGTCGCGATTCGCTATGCTAACGGCAACACTTTTTCTACCTTGAACTGGGTCATCGACTGCTAGCATGGCCCAGTGTCGTTGACTGCAGTCATATTACGCTGGCGGTCGCTGACCGAATTTAAAATTAAGTTAGCTTGCTAATTTGCTGACGCGCACTAATGTAGCGTTTTTAATTATTTGGCTTTCTTTTTAATTTAAATTATTTCACAATACTTCTCTGTCAATTAGACAATATTTCTTATTTTATTTTATTTTCTTATTGTTATTTATGCTTAGCTTAAATGTTTTTTTATCTATAAGTTAAATCGATTCAATAAAGAAATTGATAGTATTCAACTCAAATTCAGAGATTATTCATTTAAACAAATCAATTACTATCACTCAGACTAAAAGGTGTGGATTCGGTTCAAGTTTCGAATTCCACTTATAAAACAATAAAAGGTATTGGAATTGGTTCAAGTTTCAAATTCAATCACCTATTAAACAACAAAACAGATACATTTCTTAGAATTATAGATAAAAAACAAGATATATAAAAAGGTTGCAATTTCTCTTGCTGTCTTTCTGTCAACCTTTACAACATGGAAGTTCCTCTAAGAAAGGAGGCTGGCGAACAGGTAAAAAATAGTTGAAGGTCATCACAGCATTACATTAAATTCGAATAATGCGAGGGTACGTAAAGTACAACATATCTGATGCTACTGACACGTCAAACCAATCACTGCACACAGTGCTTTCGTTGAAATGAAAGCGCTTACAAACACATCTCAACCGCTTGCACGTACACGAGTTTGAGGACGCGCACAATTTTTTGTAATGTGACAGGGTGCAACGTAAACAGCTTTTTCTGAGGCGGCCTCAAGATGTCAAATGTGACACCCACCAATAGACTGCAAATAGTATTTATGTTATTATATTCCGTATGATGGTACTTCATAAACACTGGAAACTTTAACTTTTCCTTTTCTTATTGACAAAGCTTCAAAAATATTTAGAGTCAGAGCGTATATTTGGCAGTTTGTATGTAACCCTTATAAACTTCTTTGCACAAACTTTGGTACCTACATATATCGCTCTTACTGATCTGTAATTTGTAAAGCTCGTAGTTTACAGTATAATTTGTGCTTGTTAGTTTTTAAATTTCTTAGGGCAAGAAGCTCGTTGTTAAACCAAGTAGGACTCAAGTTTTGCTCAATCTTGGTCATTGGTGGAAATGATGTGAAAGATTCCAACAGAGTGTTTGCAAACGATTCCAATGCCAAATCCAGGCACGAAAAAGTATATCCAGGTGTATATATAGTATAATACTCCAGTCAATAGAATTGATTTTAGACTTCGAAATCACATTTTTCGTTTTTCTAAAGCAATATTTTCTTTTAGTTTGAATATTATGAGAGGATTATTATTATTAATTATCGATTATAATTAGGTGCGTGTTCTTGGTCGGACGTGTTTATATGCTGTGGTAGTTGAGGTGTCATATTTGATACTTAACATATCTAAAAAAAATAACATTTATTGTGTCAGAAGTTGTAGACACATTTCCGTCAAGTGATCAGGAAAAGCAAATAATAAACCGCATAAAATAAATAATAAAATCACAAACAAATTTAATTTATGAAACTAAACTCTAAGTTTTTCTAGCTGTGCAAATTGTTGTTGCTTCTGTAATGTCTGTCACTCGCTCGAAGTCAACTGTTGCAAAACCAGTCTGCAGTACCAACAACTATTGTGGGCTCTCCAAGATTTTGTGGTTCTATCTCTTCGCCTGTTTCTAAAGCTCTCTCTTTATCATTGCTGGATGAACGGTTAAATAAGCATAGTGACCTCATCATAGGCCAATTTAAAAGAGAGTTTCTGGATCTTCAAAAAGAATCTAACTCAAAATTTGAGGTGCTTGAGAACTATATGGTACGGTGAGTCAAGTAACTTCTGCATTTAAAAACTCTTCATGACCAAATCAAAGAGCTCGAAAGCGACAAATGTAGAATGAACGTAAAATATCTCATCTAAGTACGGCTCTTTTCGAAGCAAAGGAATCATTCGCTCATGCTGGGTATTTACAAGACCTGTGCAATAGAAACGACTCTCTTGAGTAGAAGCAAGTGGAGGGAAAAGCCGTACTTTTCTCGACCTCTCAACGAAAAGATGAGAATCTGACCAGCATTTACAATCAATTGTGTTTTACCATCGGCTTTCGATCAGCTCTTGTAGTCACCATCTATCAAGTCAGGAGGAATGAAACCAATGCAACTAGCTCCCAGCCCATCATTATAGAATTTAGTAGCTCCTATGACAGGGACTGCCTGTTACGGGCGGCTGCTTATTTTCGCGAAACGTTGAGACGCCACCTCTGTCTTCAGGATTTTGGAGTGGAAGCTGAGGTGACCTGTTTCTTAAATGAATGCTTTATAAACACAACGAAAGCCATTCTGCAGTCACTGAATATCACTGAATATCCTATTATTGAGGATTTCCATACCTTTCGTGATGCGGAATTGGATTGAATCAAGAATTAAATATCTCTTAAAACATACCTATCGTACTTATACCTTTTATATTAAATATATTATATGTAAACCTTCATTTCTGCTCGTAAAAGTTCTGTTCTACTCTCCTATCTTCTATTTATCTCTCTACAATGCTATGTGCTTAATTACTGCTGTTTTCGAGTATTGGTTTAACTTCTTAACGCGTTGTTTCATCTAGTGTGCACTTAATGGTACACAGTTCACATAGCCTTGGCAGTGGTGACAATCACAAGTCTCTTATTAATATCTAATGCGAGCAAAACTCAGGTTTGAATATTTTACTCTTTAATGCCCGTAGTCTGAACTCGTCTAAGTTGGACTATTTAGATATGTACTTAATGACTCTTGTGTGTATGTTATCTGTGTGTCTGAATCTTGGTACTGTTGTGAGCTGGATGACGAAACTGCTGTATTGCTGTATGCAAAGATTTTAATATAAATCTTCTATATGATGATCAGACAAAGCTAACTTTCGACTCCCTCGGATTATACTTAGCTAATAAATTCATGCCTACTAGATTTTCTAACAATGCTTCTCCTTCTCTTCTAGACTATTTTATAGCTCCCGACTTATCCAAAGTTCTACTATTCGACCAAATTTTTTTTTCTCGTGGACCATGACCTCATCTTCTGCTTCTAAACATACATCTCTCTCTCATACTAATCAGCCAAGTTCTTTCTCGTATAGAGATTTTAATAAGTGCGTGAAGTTAAATACGTCGCGAACTTTAACAGAGTTCTGTTCTCTGTTAAGATCGCGACGTCGCGAACTTTAACAGAGCACTGTTAACTCCGCTGTTATTGACTTCCTAGCTGCCAGCGTACCAGATGAGTATGCCGAGATGAGATCTAAGCCGTATGAAAAGTCCCAGTCAGAAATATTTATGAATCAAAAATCAAAACAAAACCCAATTACCATTTTTTAAAAAAATAAATTTTGAAATTGACCTTATATGACATATACATTGGACGGTCAAGGAGGTGTATAACAGATGCCACTGCTCGTAAACCATGCTTAGTGCGTTGATGAAACCTACAGTGCCTGAAAGCCAATGAATATAGCCCCAAACTGTAGAAAAATGGTTGAGACGGTTATAGCCGAAATTTTGTAAATCGCGTTTGAAGTTGGCCATATTTAACATACATGACGGCCGGTCAAGGAGGTGTATAAAAGACGCCACTGCTCGTAAACCAGGCTTAGTGCGTTGATGAAACCTACAGTGCCTGAAAGCCAATGAATATAGCCACTATCTGTGAAAAAATGTTTGAGACGGTTATAGCCAACATTTTGTAAATCGCGTTTGAAGTTGGCCATATATCACATACACGATGGCCGGTCCAGGTGTATAAAAGACGCCACTGTTCGTAAACCAGGCTTAGTGCGTTGATCAAACCTACAGTGCCTAAAAGCCAATGACTACAGCCACTATCTGTGAAAAATGGTTGAGACGGTTATAGCCAAAATTTTGTAAATCGCGTTTGAAGTTGGCCATATTTAACATACATGACGGCCGGTCCAGAAGGTGTATAAAAGACGCCACTGTTCGTAAATCAGGCTTAGTGCGTTGATGAAACCTACAGTGCCTGAAAGCCAATGAATATAGCCACTATCTGTGAAAAAATGGTTGAGACGGTTATAGCCAAAATTTTGTAAATCGCGTTTGAAGTTGGCTATATTTAACATACACAATAACCCTTTGGCAAATTCTATGTAGATTACGGTATTCCTGCATTAGATGCTTCGATCAGAAAACAATGATAAATGAAATTAAGGCAATAAACAGCAATAAAACCATTACCTCTTTTTAGCGATTCTTTGAAATTTGGCTATTTGGAACTAATTCTTCACCAGAGCTTACCAAAAAATGTTCAGAGTGTTAAAAAATAAGAAATACATATTTCACAAAGTTTTTTGTTATTGTCTTTGACTTGTTTCAATTATAAATATTCAACAAATTAAGAATTAGAATTGTTTAGGCTCGAGGTCAATTTGAAAACATTACGTCTTCTGCATATAAAATATGCATATAAAACAACAAATCTTGTTGTATTTATTTTAAAAAATCAACAACAAATTTATTTGACTCCAACTGGCAGATCGGATAGCTATTTCGAAACTTGCCAAAGTTTCTCATCAGCGATCTTAGTTGATGTGTTTTCTTATATGCAACTGCCGCTATATGAGCCCAACGTTGGACAACATTGTTGTGAATTACAACGTTGTTAAGAAACTCAGAAGCAGACCATTACAAACACAACTCAAGTTTTTGTCAAAATTTGTTGTTTCGTTTTTTGTTGTATATGTTCATTCTGGGTCCGACACGAGTTCGAATCCTGAACCAAGCAGAATAACATGGAGTATGCCCTCTCTCTGTTAATTGTGTAATTTTTAATAATAATTTGACTTATTATTTGTTTAGTCGACCTTTAATTGTATAAGAATTAGAATTGTTTAGGCTCGAGGTCAATTTGAAAACATTACGTCTTCTGCATATAAAATATGCATATAAAACAACAAATCTTGTTGTATTTATTTTAAAAAAACAACAACAAATTTATTTGACTCCAACTGGCAGATCGGATAGCTATTTCGAAACTTGCCAAAGTTTCTCATCAGCGATCTTAGTTGATGTGTTTTCTTGTCCAACGTTGGGCTCATATAGCGGCAGTTGCATATAAGATAACACATCAACTAAGATCGCTGATGAGAAACTTTGGCAAGTTTCGAAATAGCTATCCGATCTGCCAGTTGGAGTCAAATAAATTTGTTGTTGTTTTTTTAAAATAAATACAACAAGATTTGTTGTTTTATATGCATATTTTATATGCAGAAGACGTAATATTTTCAAATTGACCTCGAGCCTAAACAATTCTAATTCTTATACAATTAAAGGTCGACTAAACAAATAATAAGTCAAATTATTATTAAAAATTACACTATTTAACAAATTATTTACTTGCTACCTACCATCAGCTCAGAAACAGCTCAGCTTCAGCGCTCCTGAAAAAAAATGCTCTTTGGAGCGAGCAGGAGCCCTGAAAAATTTTTTTTGCCGCTCCTGCTTGCTCGCGCCCCTGAAAATAAATGCTCTTTGGAGCGAGCATATTTAAAAAAAATACATATTACATATTTTAAAAAAATAAACAATTTATTCATAAACATGTAATAAATATTATTTGGTTAAAGATTTTTCAGAAAATTATTTCACATTTCATAGAATTAGAAACAAATTTATTACAGACATCTTTTAATTACTTAATACCAGGCTAATATTAATTTTTTTATATATTGACAATGCCGTTTTGTGAAGCAGAAGATGTCAAAAAACAATTCGAAAGTGTATAAGCAAATTACTGATATAAATAAGAACAAAAGGTGGGAATGAGTCTAAGGATAAGTTTTATGGCCGCTTTAACCGAGAATATCAAAGGTTTAGTAATTTATAGGAAGTTTGAGATTCTCTGATAAATAGCTTGTTGCTAAATTTGGGAACTCCGGTGCCAAACTTGATACTTTGAAGATAAGCAACTAACACCGCCGAATTCTAAGCAACAACAACTATTACAATTATCAATAACGTCGACCTACAATTCTACGAAACACAAAATTAGTACGGATAAATTACGGATAAAAACGCGATTCATAATAGGCTTTGCGACTTTAACGCAAAACAAACGGAACCGGGGGCATTAAGGCATTAAGTGCAATTCATTAAGTGTTAAATAAAATGAGAAGTGAAACCGGTGTAATTACTCGTTAAGTTGTGAAACTTTCTATTGGATATTTCTTAATCCCGTAGAATATGGGTTAAAAGCGATTCAAGAAGAATGTTGTTCCAGCTGGCCAGGAGTAATTACTAAAGATTCTATGATTGCTCCTTACTAGAAAGAAAACAACAGCCACCTTTAATAACAACTACACTTACAATTAGCCAAGGTACATCATTTATATCAACCATGGTAAATCCTTCAAGCTACTTTAACCAATTGTAGGATACATGCTACGCGTCATCAACTACATGAGAAAGCAGCAGCGCCAACAATAACCTATAACCCCAAAATTAACTATATTAATCAATAGTCCGATTTCAAAGAAGTCATAGACCAATTAAAGAATAAAAGGCCACTAAAGCGGACAGAATCATTAAGCAGCCTATCACCCTTTCTAGACAATTTTTGCATAATCCGAAATGTCCATTACGGATCACAAGCGCTCTTGACGAACATACGAGAACAGTTTTGTCCTTTGAAAGGAGGGTCAATGGCAAGAGCTGTCGTTCAACGTTGCGTGAAATGTAGATGGGCATGTGCGAAGCTCTACAATCAAGGCATGGGAAACTTACCACCACCTCGCATTCAACCTGCTCGGCTTTTCATCAACTCAGGAGTGGATTATTGTGGACCATTTCGGGTTCACTATAAAATCTGGGGCAAAAAACCACACAAGGTCTACATCACATTATCCTGTTGCTTTGCAACAAAGACAGTTAATTTGCAGCTGGTCAGCGACTTCACTACAGAAGGTTTTATCAATAAAGCGCTTCATAAGTCGTAGAGGACACTGCAAGATTTTTTTATTTCGATAATGCAACAAACTTCGTGGGTGCAAGTAATCCGGTGGCTGAATTAAAAGTCGTACTGTACTCTTCGGCAGCGGAAGAAATTATATCAAAGGTATGTGCTGATAAGGGAATACAAGTCCAATTTATTCAACCAGGAGCTCCTCATTTTGGAGGATTATGGGAGGCAGCTGTCAAGACTGCAAAGCATCTTCTAGTTCGAAGCGTCTCCACAGCAGATTTAATCTACGATGAGATAGAACCAGTTGTCATCGAAATAGAAGCAATTTTGTATTCAAAAACGTTAACACCATTGTCCAATTATCCAATTGATTTGGAAGCTCTAGCACCTGGTCACTTCCTTATTGGAGAGACACTAACTGTACATTATTTATTGACATGAGGGAAGCTTTTGACACTGTCGATTATGTAATACTTTTGAATAAACTGTAGAGTTGTGGTTTTAGAGATAACGTCCAAACTTATTTTCGGTCTTATTTAACCAATAGACAATAAAGAGTTCGAATTGGTGGCGCCTTCTCACCGCTGGCTACAATCAGTACTGGCGTTTCGCAAGCTCTGTCAGGGCCAATTCTGCATCCAATCTTTATAAATTCTCTAATGCCAGATCATCAACAAATGGTTTCTTCGGCAAGCCGGTTGCGTTTGCTGATGATCTGGCTTATACCTATACGTGTGATTCGCTCCCGAGACCCTAGATCCCTTTCAAAAATGTACCTTTGACTCCGTATGCCTATCTCTCCGGCAACAATTGCTTGTACAATGAACTGCTGCCCAAGTTGTATTATTGGTTGCGTTAAATCATATAAATATTTAGGACTTCATTTCTGATCATACTGTTGTTCTAACTAAATACCTACGATGTGCTAATTGCTGAGAGGACAGAATTCTGATATAGCAATAGTTCCATCGCACATCACATTACTTAAGATTCTATCTGTGTAGTGCTCCTCGACTATTTAACTGCTTGCCACCTAATATAAGGAGTCTTCGTTTAATAAGTCCGTTCTTAAAGGAGGTGAAACTGTGGCTTATGTTGTTTTAATTTAATTTTTCATATTTCTAATACTTTTTATTTTTCATACTTTCTTAATTATTTTTCATAGATTTGAGCATAGGTTGAGCATAGAATGTGTGATTCAGAGTAGACGTTGATTTAAGTGCTCGTCAATAGCTCAGGCTCAAGTGTATAGTTTTTCGAAATAAACTGATTTCTCTTGATAAATAGTACCATATTTACGCGGATCTGTTGATTTAGTTGAATATTGAAAAGCTAATGTGCGGTTAATTATTACTTAATATAAACAAAAACTCTTGGCAAAAATTGTCGCTCTTTGGTTTTTCCCGCCTTTTTCTGCTACTGGTTTATATATTGAATAATGAGTGCAATAACAACTAGACTGCAAAAGAGTGCAAACGCTAAAAACCAGTTATCACCTAATATCAGTGGCTCTCCAGCGCACAGTGGCGGCGGTAACAATGTTCTCACCGTCCACCAGTTTGATGAACGAATTCAAAAGCACACGGAAACACTGCTTAGTGGCTTCAAGGATGAAATAATGAAGCTTCGTGCTGATTTCACTAGTAAAATTGAGGAGCTGGAAAAAAACTGGGTAAAAAATTTTGCTGAAATTAAAAATAGTGTTTGTGATATTGTTGACCGGATCGAGAAAGTTGAAACTGGCAGCCTATCGCAAACTGCAGAAATTGCTTCGCTTGGTGAGGCCCTGAGTAAAGCGAACGACAAAATCGGCGCGCTTGAACGAAAAGAAGTTGCTTCAGATGCTGTGATACACGGAATTCCTGAGAGTAGTGAAGAAAACTTAACGGCTTTGTACAATAAAATTTGTTTTACTGTGGGCTGTAGGCCTCCTCCACTCAAGAGTATATTCCGTGTGCATAACTTTATAAAAAACAAAGTCAATGAGCGAACCCGGCCAGGGCCGATTATTCTCAAATTCTCCAGCGGCTATGAAAGAGATCAAGTGCTTCGATGCGCTGGTATTTATAGGCGAACTAATAACACTACGCTGACACTAAATGACGTCGGGTTGAGCTCTGCAGCCAGCTTCTTTATTAAAGAAAGTCTGTCCAAGTGTGAACGGCAACTTTTTCAACAAGCTCTTAAGTTAAAGCGTAATAAGCAGCTGCACTCTGTCTATACGAAGAGAGGATCGGTTATCGTCAGAAAACTCATGCACGGAGAGAGCTTTATAATCAAGAACATTGATGAGCTCAATGCTATTGCGAGTGTTGCAGAAGATGATAGAAATGATGGAAGTGACTAGTTGCTCTCTTTACTTTATAAATATTCAGTTACCTTTCTATTACTTAGCTCTTAATTATTTATTATTCTCTTGTCTTGTTTTCGTTGTCTTTACTCTAGCTATTACTCATATTTCCAAACTTATATGTGTGGAGGATTGCTGGTCACCTGTTGTGGTCTTTGTGCTTATTACTTGCGTTCCTGTTTCGTGTTACTCCTATGGTCGTACTGATGGTCGACTTCTGTGATCGCTATTCTGGTATTTGCAATAAGTCTCTTGTGAGTGCGATGTGCGATCGATATGCAGGTCTTAAAGTTGCTCATTTTAATGCCAGGAGCCTTAACTCTAAAAAAATTGACTACTTGAGATATGTGTTTGAGGATTCGTCTGTTGATGTTGTATGTGTGTCTGAAACTTGGTTTGTGCCTGACAATAACAGCTCGCTGTACGACATTAATAATTATAGATTATTTAGAAATGACAGGCAGAATAGGAAAGGAGGAGGTGTTGCCATCTATGTTCGCGATACGTTGAAGTCGGCTATGGTGGCTAAATCTGAACAGACTAATGTCGAATATTTAAGCATAAGCATTTCGGACAACGCAATAAAAATTTGTATAACATGTGCGTACAACCCCAGTAAATATAATAACCTCTCTGTTTAATTTGTTGTCCGATTTGTCAATTAACTTCAATTATTTTGTCCTATGTGGTGACTTCAATGTAAATTTGCTTTGTAACGATAGCTTATCTAGGTGCATGTATGACAACGTCTCAAAGCTAGGTTTATCTGTAGTTAACTGCACTGAGCCAACGCGGTTCTCGGATAAAGATACTCCTAGCTTGCTGGACTACTTTATTGTTTCTGATAAGTCTTCAGTGCTGTTGTTTGACCAAATTTATTTTTTATCTGACCATGACTTAATATTTTGCACTTTAAATATCAATATATCGCGTACCCTTGTTTCAAAGACTTTTTCTTATCATGACTTTAATTCCATTAACTATACTGAGCTTTCTTGTGATCTTACCTCCGTTTCGTGGAATCAAACTTGGTTTTTTTCTACTGTAGATGATAAGCTTGACTTCCTTATGAGAAACATTAATAATCTATTTCTTAAGCATGTGCCTGTCAGAACTGTTACTATCAGAAACATATCCTGTCCTTGGTTCTCATTTCGTGTACAGGAAGCCATTAACAAGCGGAACAAGCTACACAGCATGTGGAAAAGAGACCCTAGCCCATATAGGTGGGAAAACTATAGGCGAGCTAGAAATGCGGCTAACTTAATAACTAGGCAATCTAAAGCTAAATACTTTAGTAAAAAATTCAAGAGTTCCTTGCCTTCCAAGATTCTTTGGAGAAACCTAAAAAAGTTTGGCATTTGTGCGAAAGAATCATCTACATGTGCGCTTGATCCTAATGAACTTAATAACTACTTTAGCACTAATATTATCTCAAACAATAGCACTCACTCGATTTCTGCCTCCGAACGTTATACGCTGAATACATTTGATTTTGCTGCAGTCAGTGAAGCTGATGTTGCAATTTCCTTAATGAAAATAAAATCAAATGCTATCGGTGAAGACGGTATTTACATTAAATTTCTAAAGATTATTGCTTCTTCCATAGTGAGTCCGCTAGCTCATATCTTTAACCACTGCTTTACTTCCTCCACCTTTCCGTCAGTATGGAAAGTAGCCATAGTTGTCCCTATTGCCAAAAAACCAACTGCTAATGAGCCAAATGATTTTAGACCGATTAGCATCCTGTCCTCCTTATCAAAGGTTCTTGAGTCTCTCATGGCCAATCAAATCAATAAATATGTACAAGATAATAACCTATTGTCACCTGCTCAGTCTGGTTTCCGCCCTAGCCACAGCTGCTCTACTGCCACACTCAAAATATTAGATGACATGCGACCAGCTTACGATGGTGGTTTATTGACGTTATTATGTTTGCTCGACTTTTCCAAAGCCTTCGACACTGTAAGTCACTCTCTACTGTGTCTAAAGTTAAAGCATCTGTTTGGCTTTAGTAACAATGCTGTGCGTCTTATGAAGAATTACTTAACTGGACGCCTACAAAGAGTTAGGTGTGGGTGTGCCTTCTCGGCGTATGCGTCAGTGCATAGTGGTGTCCCACAAGGCTCAGTTCTTGGACCACTATTATTCTCTCTCTTCCTCAATGACATTTTCTCCGTCTGTAAACATTCTGCACTTCACGCTTATGCTGATGATGTACAGCTATATCTATCAAGTTGCACTTATCTCATGGAAGACCTTGTCTGCAAATTAAATGAGGACCTCTCAAGAATTAGTAACTGGGCCAGTTGCAACGGTCTTCAACTTAACGCCTCTAAGTCATATGTGTTGCCGGTCTCCAGATACAGGACAATACATGATGATATACCTGACCTTGTAATAGGTGATAAAAGTCTGAAAGTTATTGGCTGTGCTGTTAGTTTAGGTTTCACAATTAATTCTTCCCTTACATGTACTGATCATGTTAATAGCTTAGTTGGGAAAATATATTATATTCTTCGAAACCTAAGATTCTCAGCTCAGTTTATACCCGTCGAGACCAAACGTAAGCTAATTCTTCAATTAGTACTACCATTAATCACCTATTCAGAGGTGGTATATAGCAAACTAGACTCGCGGTCGCAATTGAAACTGGAAATTGCATTTAATTGTGCCACAAGGTATGTGTACGGATTGCGTAAATATGACCACATATCTCAGTTTCGTAAAAGCATACTCGGCTGTGATATAATAAGTTATCTCAACGCAAGAAATTGTATCTTTCTGCATAAGCTTTTGGTTACAAAAAAACCTATGTATCTTTATGAAAAATTGAGGTTTGGTCAATTGAGCAGAAACAACCTGCTAATAATCCCTCGGTTTAGCACATTAATCTCATCAAGACTCTTCTTTGTGAATGCCATAAGATTGTGGAACTCTTTGCCACAAACGTTGAAAACTATCTCCCATGGGACGCGTTTTAGGGATGCTGTTCTGAAGTACTACATGTCTAGATAACTGCTGCTGCTGCTGCTCAGCTTACCTCCACACTGCACCTTTCTTCTTCTTAATTCTAACTCTTCACTCTACTTTCGTCTCAGCTCTCCACTACTCTATTCTGTGATATTCTTTCTATAACTCTTTATAGTATTAATTTTCTTCTTCCTTGATATTTTTGTGCTTTTAGTAATAACTAGATTCTTAAGAACATATGTATGTAAGAATTCTTAAGAATATATATTTGATCTCAATCTGTTAACATAAGCAATTCGATGTACGTTAAAAGAGCCATGCTCTTATTGTGCATATATATATACAAAATAAATAAATAAAAAAAAAAATGTATACCCCATACACGAAGTGATGAGTTTGGATTGATCACTACTGTATGAATAAATTAAATAAAATAATTGAAATGTTTTCTATCATCTGAAACTTATTGGTATTGGTAATGGGCAATTTCGGACCATTGCCACGCCTACTTTTTATAGTGAATATAAATTAATCCATGCTTATACCTCAATTTCTCAGCTTGTAGAGCGAATTCGAAGTTGCAATTTTATTCATGAGCCCACTGTCTAGGACCAAAACATACCACTAATTAAATAAAACTCGATTACAGCTCTTTGTCTTCAACGCTTTATCTACAATTAGTAAACATTCCTTTCAGACAAAACCTGATCGCCGAAGGCCTTCTTCAACATTCTGCAATCAAAATTTAATGCAAATTCTTTGTTCAATAAAATCACACATTATAAAAATCGAAAAATTCACTTCTAATTGCTCAGAAAACACAAATAAAACACGATGACGTGTAAAATGAAATTCTACACAGGTATAAATGACAATGCTCCCAACCTAAAAACAAAAAGGTTTGCTCGAATCAGTGCACCTGCACAATTCAAATACAAAATTGGCTTTACTTTTTCAACAGTCAAGTATGCCAATATTATCTTAAATCAAATTATCTTATTAAATTTAAGATATACCCCATCTACAGAAACTGCTTGAGACTTAAATTTTAGCAGTGACACAGCAGTATGTAATATGGCCAATATAAATATTGCGAAATAATGGAAATAAATACACATTATAATAAATGAATAAAATAAAATCACACATTATAAAAATCGAAAAATGCACTTCTAATTGCTCAGAAAACACAAATAAAACACGATGACGTGTAAAAGGAAATTCTACACAGGTATAAATGACAATGCTCCCAACCTAAAAACAAAAAGGTTTGCTCGAATCAGTGCACCTGCACAATTCAAATAAAAAATTGGCTTTACTTTTTCAACAGTCAAGTATGCCAATATTATCTTAAATCAAATTATCTTATTAAATTTAAGATATACCCCATCTACAGAAACTGCTTGAGACTTAAATTTTAGCAGTGACACAGCAGTATGTAATATGGCCAATATAAATATTGCGAAATAATGGAAATAAATACACATTATAATAAATGAATAAAATAAAATCACACATTATAAAAATCGAAAAATGCACTTCTAATTGCTCAGAAAACACAAATAAAACACGATGACGTGTAAAAGGAAATTCTACACAGGTATAAATGACAATGCTCCCAACCTAAAAACAAAAAGGTTTGCTCGAATCAGTGCACCTGCACAATTCAAATAAAAAATTGGCTTTACTTTTTCAACAGTCAAGTATGCCAATATTATCTTAAATCAAATTATCTTATTAAATTTAAGATATACCCCATCTACAGAAACTGCTTGAGACTTAAATTTTAGCAGTGACACAGCAGTATGTAATATGGCCAATATAAATATTGCGAAATATTGTTAAATACGAAATTGTTAAATACGATCCAAAGCGGATATTTTTATTTACGAGAAGGACGTTAGCTACGTAAACTATAATAACTGGAATCGAAATTCAATTTAAATCGAGTCAGTTGTGTGTAGATATATGTGTATGTAAACATCCAGTAATGGCGAATTAAAAGAAATCGAGAACAATTTAATGTTTTACTTTGAAACATGGTTATTGGTTAAATGAGCTATGGTTGAATAAAATTTTAACTTGGTTGCCATATAGTAAAATAGTATATAATAATATAAAATAATTAGGCAATTCACAGTTTACCCTCATAAGTTATGAGATACTAAGTTATGACTTCGAACTGTGCACAGTCGCTTTATAAAGTGTTAAAAATTTTCCTAATACATACCTGCGAGTGTTGGAATCGTACTAACATAGATTTTCATGCAAAACAACAAAAAATTTTCTTACGACAGTCATAAATTGTTTTAAGTTATGACAACTTATTACTTATGACGACTTATGAGGGAAACTGTGAATTGCCTAAATATATATTGTTTTAAAATAATTATTACACCAGACAGTGAACCAGCGAGGGATTAGTGGACATGCAGACAAAACAACAATTGACAAACCACATAACAGAGCAACAAAGCAAACTGCTAGCGAATGACCGCAGTAAGTGAACACCTGTAAACCACATGGATAAAGTATCAAATAGAGACGTACGGCCGCAAATGACAGATAACGTTACCAATATATGTTGTAGAAAAGAATAAGATGAATAAGAAAAATTTTTTTTAAAGCGTTGTTTTAATTAGAAGGAAAAAAGAAGCAAACAAGCAAACATAAGAAAACACGTAAATTGTCGAAGAAAAGAAAAAGTACCTAGAACAATAACAGCTACGAACTATTAAGAGAAGCTATTAAGTGGATCAAGGAAAATAATAAAAAGAACAATGTTCATTAGTCCTGGAGCCCTGAAAATTTTTTTTGCCGCTCCTGCTCGCTCGCGCTCCTGAAAAAAAATGCTCTTTGGAGCGAGCAGGAGCCCTGAAATTTTTTTTTGTCGCTCCTGCTCGCGAGTGCGAGCGAGCATTTCCGAACCCTGTTTGACAGTCAACTTGAGGAGCACTGCAAATACCCTCTTTCTATGTATGCACTGTTTCAATGTCATAAACGAAAAAACAATGATTTTTAAACTTTCATAAAGTCGCAAAGAAGAAACCAAATAAAACACGGTCTTGTGATGATTTGACGCAGAAATTAAAACCGACCGAAGTAAACCAGAACACTTGTTTTTGGCGGAACTTTAACTCCGAGAAAAACACGTATTATAAAGATTATATTAAGAATTATTAACGAGTGAAACACGTCACATCGCGAATATAGAAACTTGTTTGATGCAATAAAACGAAAAAAATGCAATTAAGATTCGTTTCCCGTTCACCTTTTCTAAAATAAGCAAAGCATATATGAATCAAATTAGCATGTGTAATGTATTATGTACAATTTAGAAGGTAAAAGTACAACTTTTCATAAATGTAATCTGTTTTACATCTTAATTTATTCGTTTGAAAATACAAATACAGAGAACAAAAAATATTTTTTTCAAGAATGAATTGTCATATTTTCACAACAATCATAATAACTATTTATGCGCTTTGAGCAAAAAAGTATAAGGAAAAATAACTCTCCAAACGGTTGCTATTTCAATTATATTTATATCTTACATGGTTAGGCGATTGACTGTTACCTATTCAAACGTTTTTTTTAGTGAAATTCTTTTTTATTGATTCTAAATGTGTTTTTTGATTCAAATTACGATAATGTGTGGAAATAATAAAAATTTTAGAATCCATTCACTTTAGCTCGATGTAGCCACCTTTTGCCTTGACTATGGCCTTCAAACGGTTAAAAAATGAGCTGCATGCTGCACGAATATGATTTTGCGGTATTTTGGCCCATTCCCGTACGATGGTACAGCGCATCGATACTGGCATAGTTTTTAGTCTTTACCTTGCTCTCCAAAATGGCCCAGATGGAATAGTCCATTGGATTTGCATCTAGTGAATTCGAAAGCTATTGTGTGGACGAAATGAAGTGTGGAACATAGTTTTTTAACCATTCTTGATTCACACGAGCTTTATGAGACGGTGCCGAGTCTTGTTGGAATGTCCATAATGTATGACCGAAATGTTTGCATGCCCAAGGCTTAAGGCAGCTTCCAAAACATTTTCCCGATAATAAGTCGTATTGACTTTGGCACCAGGCTCGATGAAAACGATTGGACAGCGTAAGTGTGTTCAGTTAAATAAACACGGTCATTTTGCACGTTTATGAACTGCTCAATAGGGAAATTTTTCTCATCAGAGAACACATTGTTTGGAAATTCGCCACGATCGTTTACGCGTAACAACTCCTTTGCTCTTTCGAGTCTAACTTTCTTTTGTTTTGGTGTAAGACCATGTGCCTTTTGGAACTTGTAAAGCTTTACCTTGAGCTCGTTTTGGAATATGCGTCGGATGCTTTGCTGGGATATTTTCAGTTCTTTGGCCATTTGATTACCACTGCGGCGTAGATTTCGTTCAAGTCGAGCCTTCACTTTCGGAAACATTTCAGGTGATGTTGGTGTTTGTTTTCGTCCACCACCATAGCATTTGGTAATGCTGCCTGTTTCATTATAACGATTTATGGTGTCATACACAAATATTTTATTGATTTTGAGATGGATGAGCTCACGAAAAAGAACTGGTTTTGATTTTGTTTTACACTAATACGTTGAATCCAATTTCGAATAACTTTTGTTTTATAAAACTTAAACGCAAATGCTTGTGGTGGCTTGTAAAAAATATAAATAGCTGTCATTGGTATGAATTTGAATAGTTGAATAGTTGGCAATATCGCGTAGCTAGATATACTAGTGCAAAGTTGGAGACACTTCAATCGCTTAACACTGTATCTATATATTGTATATATTTTCGTTGTATATTTATTGAACCTAAAAGATGAATCGGCGATTAGAACAACTGGAACACTGACTCCACTCATTATTTTAGTTTTCTTTTTAAAATAGAATGCACTTGCAGTTGCGTTTTCAGCACAGACGACTCAAATATCTTTGAGTCGTTGCAACGCCCTGGAGCTTCGACATTTATATACAAAAATCTGGCTGGCTTAGTAGAACGAACCTGTAATCCACAAGAGCGAGAAGTACCATTCTTTGTAATTGCGATAATCTATGGCTTCTTTAGCTGGTGATCGTATGCCAACCGTCTTGAACAAAATATGTGAATATTAAAATACTTATCATTCTACCTTTTACTTTACCAATTGCTCCATTCACGCACTCTGTTACACTTTCCTGAATGAAGACTTCACTACTTAGTTATTCCAGGGCGAGAACCTGCCACAATCGAATGCAGAATTCATGAAGTATCCACCATACACTCGTCTGGGTGACACCAAACAGCCGTTCCACTGTGCAGAACTCCGCTGAGGACTTTAAAGCGTACAAAGCAATGGCCACGCGCTTGTCATAACTTATGCAACGCTGGCAGATAGTACAAGTATATACTCACCGGAGTGAGTATAAATATGTCACCGCGGCTGCGTCACCGACAAAGTAACGGAAAAATATGCATCGCTAAACGATTGGTGTTTTTGTTATCGAAGTCCTCTGCTACGCCGCGATTAAATACTTACTTAACTGGCTATGGTAGCATACCTTTGGGATATGTTGAAATTGACCCCCCCTCCCATACGATTTTTTTCTTGTCTCGACCCATCCTACACGCCCTAGTCTTTTGAACACCCTTATGCGAAACACCCTGTATATAAAACTCCAAAATAACATTAATAATTAACCATCGCGGTTAAAGGAAAAACTAACGGTGTTTTTATTTAGACAAAGATAGGAATCCAAAAGTATAAGATTTTTGCTTAGTTAGTGTAGTAGTTAGTGTATATGTTATACATATTTGTAGTAATGGTATGTGATAAATTTATATTTCAATACCTCTTTACTAGAAAGAATCTACAATTACATTAGTTTCTTGATTGGGTAACTTAATTTTGAGTTGGGAATCGGCTACACAGATTTTTTTTTGTTTTTATTTTTTTTTGGTTTCAAACTCCAAGAAGATTAACTTTTATGCTTTTGTTCTACTATCTTTATTTTCAGATATGTAGACACTCAACAAAATTACTGGGCGACCATCAAGTCGCGGATCGCTCCTGGAAGAGCTCTACAGAGACAGGATATTCGAGATTATGTCACTGATTTCTGTTTCCACCCCTCACAAGGCTAATTTTCTTTTCCACTATTAATTTCCTTTTTTTTGTTTCTTTTCTTTCTATGTACACCTTATTTGAGTATAACATCTTTGACTTTTGTTTATGCTTTGCGGTCCTCGATGGCGCGGAAAGTAACGCACTTGCCTTCCAACCTTGAGGACAATGGTTCGAATCCCCATGCGCATAATGTTTAATTGTGTTTGTTGTCGGACAGACGGGGCAGTCCGACCGGGACAGCACAATTTCGGAGTCGGCAGTTTTGGAAATCAAGTGTTTCCTTATTATTTATTGTTTATTGAGTTCTTGGAATTTTTGGGGTTGCAAGTTGATTAACCTTCCCGGACTCCATGAGTCCTAGCTACGCCGATGTATAAATAGTAGGCATGGTCGTTACCTGTTTTCAAAACAAAATAACTAGCTTAGTTGTTTTATTATTGTGTTCAAATTTAAACTTTATTTCCGTGGTAATAAATTTGTTTTAATTAGATATACTGTATAAGTAGTGTTAAAGTGGGCGGAGCGCGCCCATGTTTGCTGTTATAATGTTTTATTGGAAAATAAATTGTGTAACACGCAGGTTTCTCTAGAAATATTATAGATTTATTGCGTGATATTATAATTGTAATTGTAATTAATTGAAGAACTAATTCTAATTGGAACTAATTGTTGTGAGTTGCTAAAAGTTAAAACAAGAGTTAGCAAATGTAGAAGTCATCAGCGGACTGCACCCCCTGTGAAAACATGCCACCAGTCATAAACTGTTCAACATGTATTCACAGGAAACATGCTTAAAATAATATCAAAACTGGCCAGCCTTCGCTGTCCAAGTTCTGAGATAACCTTACCCGCTGATGACTGCCAAGAAGTGAACTTAATATAATCGTGGCCGCCTTTTATACTTTACAGAGATTCAAGAGGAAAAGAGTAAATTATATAAATGTAAGTGAGATAGATAGTCACATAATTCTTATAAATGACAAACATGAAGTGAGATATAATTGACAGATCAAACTTAATAAAGGCCGGCTCACACTGTTATGTTATTACGCATAGTATAAAAAGTAGTATTTATCCGCTACAATCTCCCCCTTTGACGTATTAATTCCGACCCGGTAGTGCGTCAACATTTAGTAGTCTTCTTAGGTCTTCCGCGCTTTCTAATAGGGTGAACCGGAACAGCGTCTTCTTCGGTGTCCTTCGCACGATATAGTGTCATAGCAGATGAATGATAAGTTCCGAGGGGTACTTCTGGGCTGTTGGGTGATGCCACTTCATAAGAGGATGAACCAATTTTCTTAGTTATAATATATGGTCCATCTCGTTTCGGAACAAACTTTGAAGTAATTCCTTTCGTTGCTTGGCTCAGAATATGCGTTGTAAGTAAAACCTTCGAACCAACCATTAATTGTTCTTGAAGGCGTCTATGCTTGTCGACGTATGTTTTATTCTTATCTTGGATTTGTTGTTCAGATTCAGTAGCATCTTTGAATATATTGGTAAGTCGTGCAAAGTATGGTGATATTTGTGGAATGAAGTTTTCGCTTTCCACTATGGCTCTAACGTCATGCTGAACGTCGTGTAAAGTACGTAATTTCCTTCCAAATGTGAGAAATGCTGCACAAAAACCAGTGCTCTGACATTGCGCGGTATTCATGGCGAAACGAATTGACGCCATATTCAAATTCCAAGAATTGTGATGGTTTTGGACAGTAATTCCCAACTGAGTCTTCATATCCCTGTTTTTACGCTCGACTGGGTTGGCTTCGGGATGATACACAGGTGTGAACTGTTGTTGTATTCCCAAACAAAAAGCGACCTTCTGCATTATGGCCGAAATGAATTGGACACCGTTATCCCTTTTAAGGCGTCGTGGCAAGCCGTATCTTAGAAATATTTCATCCACCAATATCTTTGCACACGCCTCTGCTGTTGCTTCCCTTAGCGGGAATAACTCGACCCAACGACTGGCAACGTCTTCCGCAATTAAAATCCATTGGAAACCTTCAACTGTTTGAGGAAGTGGTCCGAAAAGGTCCACACTGACGACTTCAAACCGCTGCTTACTACTAGTTGTTTGCATTAAACCAGCCGGCTTCTTGTTAGTTGCCTTGAATCGTTGACAATCTATACAATTCTTCACGTAATTTCGAATATCTGCCCGCATACCAGGCCAAAAGTATCGTTCAGCTATACGTGCAATAGTCCTTCACCTGGAGTAAAATCGCTCCAATCGCGTAAATGTTCGCATCCGTTTTTATCATGAACGGTTTATTATCTTGTGGTTGCCTCAAAATGGGTGAAGTTGTCAATTTCTCTTTAAGTGTATTATATGCCTTTCTATGAGTTCCACTCCATTGCCATGTGGCATTCTTTTTTGTTAGATCCGTCAATGGTTTAGCGATTTCTGCATAATTTTCTACAAATCTTCTATACCAGGAACATGTTTGAATGAACGATATGAGGTCCTTAATATTTTTTGGTTCAGGACGTTGAGTAATCGCATTTGTTTTGTCTGGATCTACACTTATTCCACTTTGCGTTATGATATGGCCAAGGTATTTTACTTTTGTGCAACAAAAACAGCATTTAGCGTTATTTACGCGTAATTTAAAAATGTTTAGTCTTTCAAAAATGGTATTGAGGTCAAGAATATGTGCTTCAAACGTAGACGAACAAACGATTAAGTCGCCTAGATAAACTAAAATCTGGACCTTAGGAATAGCAGATTTAAATCGGTCCATGAGGCGCTGAAAGGTAGCAGGCGCGTTTCGTAAGCCAAACGGCATTCTTTTAAACTGATACGTGCCTAGAGGCGTTGTAATGCATGTTTTTTCACGATCTTTCTCAGATACTCTTATTTGATAGTAGCCACTTTGCAGGTCCAATGTTGACATGAACGCTGTACTCTTGGCTGCGTTGAGCAAATCATCCATGCGTGGCAACGGATGTCTGTCTGGAATCGTTATGGCATTTATTTTCCGAAAGTCGGCGCAAACTCTCACTCCTCCATCTTTTTTGGGGACCATAACCACTGGTGACGACCACGCTGACTCGCACTCCTCTATTACATCATTTTCTATCATTTTGTCCAATTCGCTTTTTAACTGGCGAAGCTTCGCAAAGGATAAACGATATGGCGATGAAACGATTGGCTCGTGTTCTACAGTGCGAATATGGTGTTCAGCGTATGGTGTTGGCTCATCTATTCCTCCGAATATTGGTGCATGTTTGTGTAAAATGACATCGAGCTCAATCTTTTGCTGTAAACTTAAACAACATCCATCATTTTTTTTTAACAATTTGAAATCTACTGAATATAGTGGCGTAAAAATGGAGTCAAGGTAATCTTTTGAATAATAGTCTTCACGTTCGCCAGCCATATAAGTGACACCGCTGAACAAATCTTTATCTTTTCGAAGTGGAGTCGTTTCATCAACGGGTATGGCATATTTGAATATTTGTTGAATCGAATGTGGGGAGTAATCGTTGGTTTTAATTTCAGGACCATGGTATTCGAAATCCGATATATAAATGTCTTTAGGATGTTCAGGAGGAACATTGACCCTGTGGCACTTCGCATTGTTCGTCAAAGTTTCGGCTGGCTTGCGTTTCGTATCAACTTTTGCCACTTTAATTTCTTCTAACAAATTAAGATGGACGGGCAATTGTTCAGCAAAATCAAAATGCTGGGTAGGAGCGTCCTCGAAGTACCAGTATTTCTGTCCCATGTTCATTACTATGCCGTATTTCTCCATGAAATCGGCACCTATGAGAGTTCTGTTGCCCTTTGCTTGTGGTAGAATCATAAACGGTATATTTAAACACCTGCCGCCTATAACAACTTTACATGTGGTTGATAGACACTCTTTTATCGACGTGCTACCATCCGCAAAGGAAATCTCACATTTTACTTGCTGATATTCACACCCTTTTAGATCCATGATTCTTTTCAAATTTGCGCTAGCCACACTAGTGCGTGCTCCTGAATCAAAGTGTACCTGACCTGGGACACCAAAAAGCTGCACGTTTGCTAATGGTACATCTTTACCAATTATGCCGGGTTGCAAAGAATTAAAATGAACAGAGACGGGTGCACCAGGCTTTTTCGCACTACATACGGCACAGTTAGCACGTGTGACACCAGGTGCATTACAACCATAACAAGCAAACTTCGGTTTGCCAGATATTGCTTGCGCTAGTACCTCGGTTTGCTCTTCCCTGGTTTTAGCATTAATTTTTTTGAAGCATTGGTCTTGAGTGTGACCTTTTTTTCGGCAGAAACTACAACGCGCTGGACCACCATCTTGATTTTTTATTTCTATGGTGTTCACACGAATGCCACGTTCCGTTAAAAGGTGTTCTGCTTCACGGGCTTCCACAAGAAGCTCTTCGAAAGTTTTGACTTTGTCCCGAGACACTCGCTCTCGGATTTGCGCATGCAACATACCAAATATTAAATCTATTTGCTCAGCTTCGGCTGGCACTTTAGACAATTATGAAAAGAGTGAGCGTTTCTTTCGAATAAACGTGTTGTTTATTTTGTTGCTTACTATCAACAATTTCGGAATAAATTCGCCATGCTGCTTTAGACGACGAGAATGACTGCCGTAGCATTCGGATTACATCGGCAAATGTAGCTGCCTCGGCTTTCACACCGCACCACCATTCTGCAGCATCACCTACTAACAGCATAGGCATTCCTTCTATGGCGTCCCCATTATTAATTTTTTCCACCACTTTGAACGTGGAAATAGCGGAAATAAATTCCTCGACGCGGGCTGGATTTCTTTCCCCATTATATCGAGCCGAGCAAGTGCTGAAGGTTCCGCTTCTTGTATTATTGACCACCATGGCTGCCATTAAACGTTCGAATTGCTCATTGCTTAGAGACACCATTTTGTTTCTTAGTCTTTGACTTCGGCGCAGTAACAGATTTTCACAAAAATTAGCCCCACGTTGGGCGCCAATTGTAACACGCAGGTTTCTTTAGAAATATTATAGATTTATTGCGTGATATTATAATTGTAATTGTAATTAATTGAAGAACTAATTCTAATTGGAACTAATTGTTGTGAGTTGCTAAAAGTTAAAACAAGAGTTAGCAAATGTAGAAGTCATCAGCGGACTGCACCCCCTGTGAAAACATGCGACCAGTCATAAACTGTTCAACATGTATTCACAGGAAACATGCTTAAAATAATATCAAAACTGGCCAGCCTTCGCTGTCCAAGTTCTGAGATAACCTTACCCGCTGATGACTGCCAAGAAGTGAACTTAATATAATCGTGGCCGCCTTTTATACTTTACAGAGATTCAAGAGGAAAAGAGTAAATTATATAAATGTAAGTGAGATAGATAGTCACATAATTCTTATAAATGACAAGCATGAAGTGAGATATAATTGACAGATCAAACTTAATAAAGACCGGCTCACACTGTTATGTTATTACGCATAGTATAAAAAGTAGTATTTATCCGCTACAATTGTTATATAAAGTTTTATTCAGGAAGTTTATAAAGGGTTTTCCAATAAGAGGTGTAATTTTTGTATTCAAAGAAAAATGCGATTTTTTGAGATAAATTAGCGCATGTTTGTTTCGTAATAAAGAGGAAGGTATGCCGAAATGAAATAATAAATGATAATGAAAAACAACATCAGCCAAATGGCTACCACGACCACGCTTACAGGACCATATCCTTATCAGGAAATTTTCCATAACCAAATCGCAAAGTGGCTGCCCTATGTCCTCGACAGCCTCACGAATTCCATCTTTGAGGTCTTGAATCGACGCTGTGCTGTTGGCGTAGACCTTATCTTTCACGTGGCCCCAAAGGAAGAATTCGCAAGGTGTTAAATCACAAGATCTCTGTGGCCAATTGTGATCACCTCTTCGAGAGATAACACGGCCAGGAAACTTTTCCCGTAAAAGATCAATGGTTTCGTTGCTTGTGTGGCACGTAGCGCCGTCTTGTTGAAAGTAAACGTTGTCGAGATCAATACCATCTAACTTCGGCCATAAAAAATCATTAATCATCTCTCGATAGCGCAATCCATTAACCGTAACTGTTGATCCAACCTCATTTTCGAAAAAGTAAGGTCCAATGACCCCGCCGGACCATAAACCGCACCAAACAGTCACACATTGAGGATGGAGAGGCTTCCCAACAATAACTCTTGGGTTTTCCGAGCCCCAAATGCGACAATTTTGCTTGTTGACGTAGCCACCGAGGTGGAAATGGGCCTCATCAGTCAAGATGATTTTTCGATGGAATTTCGGATCACTTTCATGCATTTCAAGGACCCAATCAGCAAAGACATAACGTTGTTGATGATCGGCCGGCTTGAGTTCTTGTGTTAATTGAACTTTATAAGCCTTAAGACTCAAGTCTTTATGCAAAATACGGTGTAATGAAGTTTGTGGAATGCCCAATTCCAAAGAACGACGAGGAATGGACAAACTTGGGTTATCCTCAACACTTTGGGCTACAGCAGCAATATTCTCAGTTGTTCTTGACGACGTGCACGAGTTTTATTCTTCACATCACTAACTTGTCCAACCGGTTAACAGCTAAAAATAACAGCTTTAAAAGTGACAGCTACCGAAATAGCGGGCTATTCAAAATTACACCTCTTATTGGAAAACCCTTTATATTTAACAATATAACCATTTAAGACCCTCTTTTGCCTTTGTAACCTAAAAGTGGGCGGATCACGCCCATATTTGGCATATGAAAGGATAATGCTACTCTGTACTGAATCGAATCCTTTTTGGACTAGAATAATTATATAAGATAAAAATATAGCATAATATATACATACATATAATGATATTATTTAAAAAGGAAAAATTCTCTCTGCGCGGTACACTGAGAAGATTGTTGTTTGGGGGTTGTTAAACTTTAATCATGCAAATGATTTAGCAATGAAATCGAGTTTACTATTTCTCAATAATATCCTCAATATCAATAATACTTTCAAACCGATTTATTTAATTTTCAAAGAATAAATAGTGATTCTCCCATTCCTTATTCAACATTTTGCTCAGTACAATCATAAAATAGCCTGGCGCGATCTACATAGCTTGCTTGAAGTCTGCACGTCGACTGACTCACTTGATACGAACGATCGCTAGTGTCAGTGTGAAAACCCGACAGCTTTTGTCGTGTACATGTGAATAGCCGAGAGAAAAAATTAGCACGCGTGCTTATGGCGTGGCCAGCTATTGAAATGGTCTCTGTCACCAACGATAATCCACTCTGCACATTTAAGGGTATGCTGTTCTATATATTGCCCTTGGGAAACAGACTGTTCTCTTCCTACTATTGGAACCTAATTTGTCGTGGTAACTAATTTCCACATCGGCTCAATTTTGAGCGCCTTCGTTTTGGGAAAATTTTTTTTGCTTTTAATCTGTACAATGCGGCACTTATCTGAGATTCTGCCTTGAGCCTGATCCCGATGTGTTGTTTCCTTTTTGGTGGATTTGCTGCTATTTCCTTGGCAGTTCCCTATTTGGTGGATCGATGTTGGCGTTGGCCGTAGTTTTCCCTTTTAGTTTGGCGCACTCCATTCAATTCCGTTTTTCTTTTGTTGGCGATTCGTCGCTGGATTTTGGTAATATTTATTCTTATTTCTTTAATTATACCCTACACCTTAGAGTTAAGGGTTTATTCACTTTGTCACGAAATGTGTAACGCATAGAAATAGAGACGATAGGTATAGAAAAGTATATATATTCGTGATCAGCGTGACCTCCTGAGGTTTGGCCACCGATTTGGCCATCCGTCCGTCTGTCTGTCTGTTGAAATCAAGAAATATTGTTTCTTGTGGTGCAGGTTGGTATTGAAAATGGACAAAATCGGTCAACGACCACGCCTATTTTTTATTATAATAGAAATGTGATATCACCGTTCGTTTTTGAGATATGACAACAAAATTCATTCCTGGGTATAGAGTAGCATTATCCGTTCATATGGGCGTAGCTGCCAACTTTTAGGTTACACAGGCAAAACAGGGTCTTAAATGGTTATATTGTTAAATATGTACATACTTCCTGAATAAAACCTTATATAACAACTTATTTTCCAATAAAACATTATAACAGCAAAACTGGCCGCGGACCCCCACTTTTACACTACTTATACCGTATAGCTCATGAAAACAAATTTCTTACGACGTAAATAAAATTTAAATTTGAACACAATAATAAAACAACTAAGCTAGTTGTTTTGAAAACAGGTAACGACCACGCCTACTATTTATACAGTGGCTTAGATAGGACTCATAGAGCCCGGGACGGTTAATCAACTTGCAGCCCCAAAAATTCCTAGAATTCAATACTTGATTTCCAAAACTGCCGCCCCAAACGGACCGCCACCCACACCCCGCCCTAGACGCGCCACTGTATTTATAACCGTCTGTGAAATAATGTAATTATACAGGGCAATTCTCGTTGTCAACTTTTAGTTGACAGCGCAGATTTTTAGCAAATTGTCAATATTCGTATTCTGGCTGTCACCTAAAAGCTCTTTTCTTTAGAATTTTGACAAGAGCCAAATAGCTGTTGACAGCTACATTTTCAGAACAAAACAGCAAATGAACAGAAGAGAAACAGCAAATCTATTTGTTATTTTTAATTTATTTATTGTTATTTATTTAAATTGTTATTTAATTTATATATTATTTGTTTAAAACCAGCTCCTGAAACACTTTCAATGAAAATATTTTATAATATAAATATAAATATAAATATATAATATAAATATATTATTACATATTCTTTGGTGCTACTTACATTGAAAGATGTTTCAGGATCTGGTTTTAAACAAATAATATATAAATTAAAAAACAATTTAAATAAATAAATAAACAATTTAAATAATAAAATTTAAATAAATAATAATATATATTGTATATTCTTTGATACTCAGCAAATACCACACATGGTGGATATGAACTGCACATAGTGCGTCAGCTGTTCTGCCGTAGTCCGTTCGTATTTTCTTTTGACATTTCATGTTCTATTTATCAAAAATTACATTTTGGTTTCTGTAACACTAAGCTTTTCAGCATGTTACTGCATTAAAGCTTTCACTGTGTCAATTGACAACCAGAATACCAATTTGAAAAGCATTGACAAGCACTGTGAGAACTTTTCTTGACTATTTCATGTTAAGCTGACAACGAGAATAGCCCTGATAAAGTAACTTTCCTTATAACAACATATTTCCTCTAGTTTCAGTTTGTTTTTCACTCTATAATGTTATTTTTCTTGAATGAAAAATCTAAAAAAATAAATATTTGAATGAATAAAACTAGTTTGTTCAATTAAAGTTTTTCAAAAATTTTAGGTGTAGGGTATCTAAGATTCGGCCGGGTTGAATATAGCACTCTTACTGGTTTTTATTTTTAATTTGGACCGTGCCCGTCCACATTCAATTTGTTATACTGCACTTTTCTTTTCTGAAACGAAATTATTCTTTCTCTAATTCAGACATTGCGCGTCCGTGCAGGTTGGCTGTTCATCGATCAATTCTCCTCTCCTTTTTTTTCTTTCACCCTCGACCAAATTCTTTAATTTCTCCTAGACCTTGAAGGGTTTTCCTCTTAAAACAGGATTTTCTGGTTTTTTTTTTTCAACTTTTAGTAGGATCTTTTATTAACTACCACATCAGAATACATATTTTTCCGTTAAGGATAAAAAAATAACTTACGGTTTTACGAAATTTTGTATTCTAGAGTGTTCTAATCGGACGGACTGTAAACTTGTTACTAGTTCCCTTCCTACACCTATTTTCATGTTTGGTGGACCTCGGCGTTCGGCCTTAGTACTAGGTCCAAAATTTCAGCTGGTTGTCCTATCCATCAGTTTGCTTTGTCTTTGTTCCAATTTATACCGGGCAATAAATTTCTTTTCCCCTTAGAAATTTCCCTATTTCAATCTAATCTCATAAGGCCGTGGTTACGCTACCGAGCAAACCTCGGTGGGAAATTACTCTAAGTTTTGTGAGCGGAGTCCGTGCAATAAGAGTGCGCTCTTATTGACTTACGCTTGTGCTTGACCCAAGCTTGCTTTCTTCAAAAATATATATTTTTTTCTCACCTTCATAAGCAACCCGTCTACTAGTAGTTTTCGACGCGATGGAAGACCAAATGTTTAATGTAACATGAAAACATATATAAATTTGGAACGATAATCAGAGGAATATAATTGATATATTTATCTGTTCATTCCATTTTTCACTCCACTCCATTTTTCAATACTTTTGTAAATATTGAGACTAAGCAACACCGGTGTGCTTGGTGTCCTCGGTGTACGCTATACCAAGTTTTCGTGTTTGGTTTTAGAGAGTGGTAAAATATTCCATTCGCTCTTTTACACGTAAAACAACTAGTAACCACGTCCTAAGAAACAACGCCTGCATTAGTATTCACAATGAAGTGACACTTTTTTTGGCAGTTTGGTAAGGCTCCTCCGGAATTATACATACATACATTATACAATCAATAATAAACGTTGACAGCTCGCATATCTTTTCCCCTTGAGAGGAACAGATTACTGTCTTCCCGAAAAGGCCCAGCGAAGTGTTGTTTTTGTTGTTGTTGTTGTTTGTGATGGAGACACCAAAAACAACAAAAACATCCGTCGCTCTCCCCTACTTTCAAAGTTATAGTCCTTTGAAATTTGAAATTAGTATCCCTATATCTTCTAAACTATAGAAGATATCCGGTATAGATATATACCGTTAGAAACGTAAGTTAAATACCTTTCCTTTATGTAAAGTAAGATTTTAACAAAAAATGCATATTTTTGGAGAAAACGCGATTTTATTTTTACTATTTCCGCCCAAGACATAAAGTAAAACATGTCATTAACCCACATAATTGTACGGAAAATGACGAACTAAAGGTCATTATGTTTATTTTAGGGCGTGTATGTGTCCTTCGGCCTTCGGCCTACGGCCGCGCTTTTTGATTATAACCCTCAGTATGTCAAACAGCGGCTACGCAACAGAATAGTGTTTTGTGGCCAATTTTAGTCCACAAAATCGCGCGATTTTTCATAACAATTTTTCATTTTCTTAGTTTTCTCCTAAAATACTGATGTCTCCAAAAATATGCATTTTTCGATAAAATCTTACTTTACATAAATGAAAAGTATTTAACGTACGTTTCTAACGGTATATATCTTTAAGGGATATCTTCTATAGTTTAGAAGATGTAGGGACACTAATTTCAAATTTCAAAGGGTTATAACTTTGAAAGTAGGGGAGAGCGACGGAAGTTTTTGTTGTTTTTGGTGTCTCCATCACAAACAACAACAACAACAAAAACAACAATTCGCTGGGCCTTTTCGGGAAGACAGTAATTTAAGCCTAAAAGTTGTAGTGAAACTCTGCGTTTTCCATCGAGTTTTCCAAACTCAACCGTCCAAGGCGTAAATAAATCTTTGTTTACAGTGCTACGGCCAGTTAATTAGAACCTGCCCTAATTTTCGCGCCTGAATTCACGACGTTGCCCGCAACAAATGTTTCAAACAAAATAAGTGCGTCGTGAGTTGCGTTTCTATCAAAATGAAATTGGAACACGCAGTCTTATGGAAGTGCCTGAAATAAGAAACGCAGTGACGGAGACCACTTCGAATTTCCAATTTTGGCATGCGTTTCGAAGTGAAGCTGGCGGCAGATGTCAAAAAAATGTTCATATGCGTGTGAATGTGTAAAAACTTTTTGTTAGAACATATGTTGACGCAACGCTGTTATTTCGGTATAGCGCAACGTCGTTTATAAGTCGTAGTGATAAACGCAACACAAGAAGCACTTATTTAGATAACACAGATACGCCTCATGAAATGTCTTTATGGGACTCTTTTACGTTTGTTGTCGCTGCTACTAAAGGATTAATAGTTTTGCTATTTTTTATATTTTTATTTTGTATAAACAGCAACCGTGGTCCGTACTGATATTTTATTATTGTAATTGGTTTCTATAATACAATCTGGTAATAATAATAGTAAAATAGTGTAATATAACAGGTTATTATTTTGTTTAAATGGAGAATATTTGTGATGTACTTGGGATATCTAGAGAGGAGTTGCAGTTTTTGCAAGACTTGGACAGGTATTTAGTACATGGTTGCACTTTTGCCAACTTCATTTGTCTATTAATGGCCTTATAAACCATAAACTCTCTTTCTGTTTAACACCCGTTTTGTTTTGTGCTTTTCGTATTTTGTTGGTAATTTGTTTGTTAGTAACGTCAAAACTACGAAAAGCACAAAACAAAACGGGTATTAAACGGAAAAAGCGTTTATCGTTTATAAGGCCTTAAATATTGTTTTGGTTAGATAAATTTTAAACATAAAAGCATTAACAGCCTGGCTTAAATAAAGCGCCTGTCGACCCCACCAATGTTGTTGTTGTTGTTGCTGCAGTTGTTATTTTTCGTGCTGACCCCAACAACAACAACAACTTTTGTTGATCTCTTGTCGTTCCAGAGTTATAGCCCTTTAAAGTTGAAAAAGATCAGGCCTGTATCTCCTAAACCTTACAAGGTACCTGTATGTTATTGGTATTGCTGGAAAGGTAATTGAATTATCTGTCATTTATGTGAAATAATATTTTGTCGAAAACCGCTCAGTTTTGGAGAAAAATGAAAATTTAGATTTTTCATACTATTTTTTTCCATTTATTAATTTTTTTCTAAGTATAATATATAACTAACCTACATAATTATGCCAATAATAAGAAAGTACAGCCATTTACCTTTTTATAAACGTATATATCTTTGGAATCAGTGTAGGATCTCAGGAGAAAACGCATATTTGATAATTGCAATCAGGTACTCTCATAAAAGTGAAAAATTTTTATGAAAAATCGCGCGATTTTTTGTAGGCGCCAAAACAATTAAAACATCTGCTCTACCGTGGTTTCTGAGTGATAGACCTTTACCATTTGAATTAGTGTACCAATATCTCCTACACTATAGAAGATATCCGTATAGATATACAGGGTGTTTCGCATAAGAGGGGTCAGAAGACTAGGACGTGTAGGTTGGGTCGTGACAAGAAAAAAATCGTATGGAAGGGGGGTAATTTCCCCCCGTTTAGACGGGAGGGGCCATTTTATAAAAACCCGAATTAACATCGAAAAAAAAATATTAAAAAATAATGGTTAGACCTAGATAACTTTTGCTTGCTGATTTCTATCGAAATATCGTTTTATCGTTTAAATATAGTTTTTTTTTCCGACCTTAAAATTCTCTTCTGTCCCCTCTTATGCGAAACACCCTGTATACCGTTAGAAAGGTTAGTTAAATACCTTTAATTTATGTACGTAGGATTTCACCGAAAAATGCATTATGTGGAGAAAACTCAATTTCAATTGTCAATTTTATCGAGAATTAAATCGAGAAAACTCGATTTTAATATTTGTAGTATTCTTCCCGCTCCATTAATACAGTAAAAAATTAACCCAAATAATTTTGTGGAAAATAGCAAACAAGAGGTCATTAGGTTTCCACAGCCTTTTTTTCGCCAAAATCTGTGTAGTATTTCTGCAGAAAACGCTGTTTGAATCGTTAGTACTTAATGCTTTTTTAGAATTCTACTACTCCACTTTGCATGTACCGGGTAAAAGTGGGCGAACCGCGCCCAGTTTTGCTGTTATAATGGTTTATTGGAAAATAAATTCTTATGTATAGTTTTATTCAGGAAATTTATATATTTAACAATAACCATTCCCAGATCCTACTTTGCCTGTGGGCAGATAACTTCACTACAACTATAACTTGTTGTCATAACTCCAAAACGAACGCTGATATCATATTTCTAATAAAATATATGCGTGGTAGTTGACAGATTTTGCCCATTTTCAATACCAACCAAACAAAGAATATTTCTGCAAAATTTCATTACAATATCTTCACCTTCATTATATTTATATATTTTTCATATATTTAATTATTATATAATATATTTATTATATATTTAAGTTAAAACTTAACGTAATTTTTATTATTATTATTATTCAAGCAATTTATTTCTGAAATATGAAAATATTCCGCATTCTTGTTTAAGAAAAATTGTTCAAAATATTTATCAATTCCTAAAATATACTGGAAAGAAAGGATACATTTCTTAGAATTATAAATAAAAACCAAGATGCAGAAAAAGGTTGCAATTCCTCTGTCAACCCTTTCAACATGTTCATTTTTACTACATGGAAACTCCTAAAAAAGAAGGATGGCGAAATTGTAAAAAAAAGTTGAAGGTCATTACAAGAAATAATGAAAAATATAATTAAAAAACTTGGAATAATGGGAACTCATGCAGGTAGATTTCAATATACACTAGGTATAGACAGGCAGTACGTAAACGACAACATTACTGCTGCAACTGACAAGTCAAATCGATCACTCCATACAGTGCTTTCGTTGAAAGCCATCATTAAGAATTTGACATATGAAATTTTTGTTGTTGCCCAGACGTTATAATTAACGCCATGGAATTTCTTGTTGCCGTGAGTTTTTGCTGTTGCTTGTTGCGCCGATTATGTTTAAAACTTAAGGTGTAGGGTAAAAAAACATATAACCGTTTGAAAACACTAGGTTTCTACGATATTCATAGTATATACTTTTTGAAATACCATGTTTACGCCAAACGCCGCTCGCCTCAGGTCGCCTCTCCTGACCAGTGCTTGTCAGCGGACTCTCACCCCGCTGACATGTCGTTGCTGCGGAGATTTGACATAAAAGCTCGAAAGTGCGTGAAGTTAAATTCGTAAATCCAACGATAACTTAGCAAAGATCTGAACCCAAAACGCGAATACGAATTCGTATTTTCTACCCATTCCAAAGTAATGGCTTCAATTGTAGCGCTCTTTTGTTCAACGAAATATATATTTTGAGCCACAAATTTACATATTTCGAGAGAATAATATATATACACTTCAAAGATTACGCCTACTTTTGAAAAAATTTTAAAATTTGTGGAAGTGAGGTGTCTCCAACGGTGAAGCTTCTTCCCCAATATTCAGCGATAAGTTTTGTTCTACGAAAAACATAACTTGGCCAAGTGAAATATAAGGTTCGATAGCCTACTTCAATGCCTCTCATAATCAGTAAAAACTTTTAGTGCACTCGGAAGGGTTTGGTCACCATGGTGATTTGAAGTTGGCCTTACCCAGTGCAATTTTTCATGATTTTTCAGCGAAAAATTTTCTTCAACGAAAAACATAACTTGGCCAAGTGGAATATAACGTTCGATAGCCTACTTCAATACCTTTCAGAATCAGTAAAAACTTTTAGTGCACTCGGAAGGGTTTGGTCACCATGGTCATTTGAAGTTGGCCTTACCCAGTGCAATTTTTCATGATTTTTCAGCGAAAAATTTTCTTCAACGAAAAACATAACTTGGCCAAGTGGAATATAAGGTTCGATAGCCTACTCCAATACCTTTCAGAATCAGTAAAAACTTTTAGTGCACTCGGAAGGGTTTGGTCACTATGGTCATTTGAAGTTGGCCTTACCCAGTGCAATTGTGTTATCTTCATGATTTTTCAGAGAAAAATTTTCTTCAACGAAAAACATAACTTGGCCAAGTGGAATATAAGGTTCGATAGCCTACTTCAATACCTTTCAGAATCAGTAAAAACTTTTGGTGACCAAACCCTTCCGAGTGCACTAAAAGTTTATACTGATTCGGAAAGGTATTGAAGTAGGCTATCGAACCTTATATTCCACTTGGCCAAGTTATGTTTTTCGTTGAAGAAAATTTTTCGCTGAAAACTCATGAAAAATTGCACTGGGTAAGGCCAACTTCAAATGACCATGGTGACCAAACCCTTCCGAGTGCACTAAAAGTTTTTACTGATTATGAAAGGTATTGAAGTAGGCTATTGAACCTTATATTCCACTTGGCCAAGTTATGTTTTTCGTTGAAGAAAATTTTTCGCTGAAAAATCATGAAAAATTGCACTGGGCAAGGCCAACTTCAAATGACCATGGTGACCAAACCCTTCCGAGTGCACTAAAAGTTTTTACTGATTCTGAAAGGTATTGAAGTAGGCTATCGAACGTTATATTCCACTTGGCCAAGTTATGTTTTTCATTGAAGAAAATTTTTCGCTGAAAACTCATGAAAAATTGCACTGGGTAAGGCCAACTTCAAATGACCATGGTGACCAAACCCTTCCGAGTGCACTAAAAGTTTTTACTGATTCTGAAAGGTATTGGAGTAGGCTATCGAACCTTATATTCCACTTGGCCAAGTTATGTTTTTCGTTGAAGAAAATTTTTCGCTGAAAAATCATGAAGATAACACAATTGCACTGGGTAAGGGCAACTTCAAATGACCATGGTGACCAAACCCTTCCGAGTGCACTAAAAGTTTATACTGATTCGGAAAGGTATTGAAGTAGGCTATCGAACCTTATATTCTACTTGGCCAAGTTATGTTTTTCGTTGAAGAAAATTTTTCGCTGAAAAATCATGAAAAATTGCACTGGGTAAGGCCAACTTCAAATGACTATGGTGACCAAACCTTTCCGAGTGCACTAAAAGTTTTTACTGATTCTGAAAGGTATTGAAGTAGGCTATCGAACGTTATATTCCACTTGGCCAAGTTATGTTTTTCGTTGAAGAAAATTTTTCGCTGAAAAATCATGAAAAATTGCACTGGGTAAGGCCAACTTCAAATGACCATGGTGACCAAACCCTTCCGAGTGCACTAAAAGTTTTTACTGATTCTGAAAGGTATTGGAGTAGGCTATCGAACCTTATATTCCACTTGGCCAAGTTATGTTTTTCGTTGAAGAAAATTTTTCGCTGAAAAATCATGAAAAATTGCACTGGGTAAGGCCAACTTCAAATGACCATGGTGACCAAACCTTTCCGAGTGCACTAAAAGTTTTTATTGATTCTGAAAGATATTGAAGTAGGCTATCGATCATTATATTCCACTTGGCCAAGTTATGTTTTTCGTTGAAGAAAATTTTTCGCTGAAAAATCATGAAAAATTGCACTGGGTAAGGCCAACTTCAAATGACCATGGTGACCAAACCCTTCCGAGTGCACTAAATGTTTTTACTGATTATGAAAGGTATTAGAGTAGGCTATCGAACCTTATATTCCACTTGGCCAAGTTATGTTTTTCGTTGAAGAAAATTTTTCTCTGAAAAATCATGAAAAATTACACTGGGTAAGGCCAACTTCAAATGACCATGGTGACCAAACCCTTCCGAGTGCACTAAAAGTTTTTACTGATTCTGAAAGGTATTGAAGTAGGCTATCGAACGTTATATTCCACTTGGCCAAGTTATGTTTTTCGTTGAAGAAAATTTTTCGCTGAAAAATCATGAAAAATTGTACTGGGTAAGGCCAACTTCAAATGACCATGGTGACCAAACCCTTCCGAGTGCACTAAATGTTTTTACTGATTATGAAAGGTATTAGAGTAGGCTATCGAACCTAATATTTCACTTGGCCAAGTTATGTTTTGCGTTGAAGAAAATTTTTCGCTGAAAAATCATGAAAAATTGTACTGGGTAAGGCCAACTTCAAATGACCATGGTGACCAAACCCTTCCGAGTGCACTAAATGCTTTTACTGATTATGAAAGGTATTAGAGTAGGCTATCGAACCTTATATTCCACTTGGCCAAGTTATGTTTTTCGTTGAAGAAAATGTTTCGCTGAAAAATCATGAAAAATTGTACTGGGTAAGGCCAACTTCAAATGACCATGGTGACCAAACCCTTCCGAGTGCACTAAATGTTTTTACTGATTATGAAAGGTATTAGAGTAGGCTATCGAACTTTATATTCCACTTGGCCAAGTTATGTTTTTCGTTGAAGAAAATTTTTCTCTGAAAAATCATGAAAAATTGCACTGGGTAAGGCCAACTTCAAATGACCATGGTGACCAAACCCTTCCGAGTGCACTAAAAGTTTTTACTGATTCTGAAAGGTATTGAAGTAGGCTATCGAACCTTATATTCGACTTGACCAAGTTATGTTTTGCGTTGAAGAAAATTTTTCTCTGAAAAATCATGAAAAATTGCACTGGGTAAGGCCAACTTCAAATGACCATGGTGACCAAACCCTTCCGAGTGCAATAAATGTTTTTACTGATTCTGAAAGGTATTAGAGTAGGCTATCGAACGTTATATTCCACTTGGCCAAGTTATGTTTTTCGTTGAAGAAAATTTTTCGCTGAAAAATCATGAAAAATTGCACTGGGTAAGGCCAACTTCAAATGACCATGGTGACCAAACCCTTCCGAGTGCACTAAAAGTTTTTACTGATTCTGAAAGGTATTGGAGTAGGCTATCGAACCTTATATTCCGTTTGGCCAACTTATGTTTTTCGTTGAAGAAAATTTTTCGCTGAGAAATCATGAAGATAACACAATTGCACTGGGTAAGGCCAACTTCAAATGACCATGGTGACCAAACCCTTCCGAGTGCACTAAAAGTTTTTACTGATTCTGAAAGGTATTGGAGTAGGCTATCGAACCTTATATTCCACTTGGCGAAGTTATGTTTTTCGTTGAAGAAAATTTTTCGCTGAAAAATCATGAAGATAACACAATTGCACTGGGTAAGGGCAACTTCAAATGACCATGGTGACCAAACCCTTCCGAGTGCACTAAAAGTTTTTACTGATTCTGAAAGGTATTGAAGTAGGCTATCGAACGTTATATTCCACTTGGCCAAGTTATGTTTTTCGTTGAAGAAAATTTTTCGCTGAAAAATCATGAAAAATGATACTGGGTAAGGCGAACTTCAAATGACCCTGGTGACCAAACCCTTCCGAGTGCACTAAAAGTTTTTACTGATTCTGAAAGGTATTGAAGTAGGCTATCGAACCTTATATTCCACTTGGCCAAGTTATGTTTTTCGTTAAAGAAAATTTTTCGCTGAAAAATCATGAAAAATTGCACTTTGTAAGGCCAACTTCAAATGACCATGGTGACCAAACCTTTCCGAGTGCACTAAAAGTTTTTACTGATTCTGAAAGGTATTGAAGTAGGCTATCGAACGTTATATTCCACTTGGCCAAGTTATGTTTTTCGTTGAAGAAAATTTTTCGCTGAAAAATCATGAAAAATTGCACTGGGTAAGGCCAACTTCAAATGACCATGGTGACCAAACCCTTCCGAGTGCACTAAAAGTTTTTACTGATTATGAAAGGTATTGAAGTAGGCTATCGAACCTTATATTCCACTTGGCCAAGTTATGTTTTTCGTAGAACAAAACTTATCGCTGAATATTGGGGAAGAAGCTTCACCGTCGGAGACACCTCACTTCCACAAATTTTAAAATTTTTTCAAAAGTAGGCGTAATCTTTGAAGTATATATATTATTCTCTTGAAATATGTAAATTTGTTGCTCAAAATATATATTTCGTTGAACAAAAGAGCGCTACAATTGAAGCCATTACTTTGGAATGGGTAGAAAATACGAATTCGTATTCGCGTTTTGGGTTCAGATCTTTGCTAAGTTATCGTCGGATTTACGAATTTAACTTCACGCACTTAAAGCTCGACTGCGGGCTGCTCCCCACGGTGTCGTGGGTGGACGAGAGAACGGCCGACGCTCGAGTTGGATGTCTATCGACTATCACTCTTGTCGACACCACCAACAGCGAAGGACGTCATATTTTACACACATATATTTCACAACACGACCGACACTTTTGTATTATACATATACAATATTAAAAGAAAGTGATACAATAAAAATTACAACAAAAACCAACAACATTTATCTCAATCATTCTGAACAAAACAACCTTCATGATAACATTTCCGAGAAAAAGAACCTACTTTCAAGGAAAATAGTACACATTTACAAGTGCTCATAATTTCTTAACTTTACAGCTGTGGGCAAAATGCTGTTTTGGAAAGACAATGAAAGTACGTTCCCAACTGTAATACCTTTCAAACGCGTAAAAAATATCACCTGCTTTAGGAAATATTTATTTCCGCCTTTTATTTTATTGCCTTTTATTGCGTGACCTTCTTTGACTTTCAACCGCACATAAATCCAATACAGCGGCCACGTTCCAAAAAGGAGCCGCTATTACCGAGAATAATGGTCAAAAGTAATGGTAAAAAAATGTCATCAAAATCCATTCTTAACCCAAGATTGATGAGAGGATAGAATTCACAAGAGAGAAGAGAATAAAATAAGACAAACTTTCGTAAGCCATCACTCATCGTGTAATACCCACCTTGGGCTAGTATTATTACCAGAGATGATGAGATGGGACGCTCTAAAATTCGGTGTACACACCTATTCATTTTTGCTAGAATTTCACTAATATTAAGAAAAAAAACTGATGCAAAATCTTGAGGTGAAAAATCTGCTTTTTGGGGGCTATTTTTGGAAACCGTAACTGCCAGAGTGTAAACAAATGAAATGAATCACCTTTGGCGCTGAAAAAGGTGATGCTGTGTGAAAAAGGTGACTGGAAGGGAATCGTACACCATGAGCTACTTCCAGTTGGTCGAACAATTGATTCTCAACTCTGTTGTGAACAACTAGGGAGATTATACCAGGCAATTGAAAGGAAAAGGCGGGAAGTGACTAATAGGAAAGTTGTTGTCTTCCAACATGTCAACGCTCGATCACACACTTCTTTGATGACTCTTCAAAAATTGCGAGAGTTTTATTGAGAAGTTTTTGATGCCACCATATAGTACAGACATAGTACCTCACACTACCACTTTTTCCGATCTCTGCAGAACTCTCTGAATACAATTAAGCTGCTTTCAAAAGAAACGTATGAAAACCACTTGATTCAGTTTTCCAACCAGAAATCACAGAAGTTTTTGATGCCACCATATAGTACAGACATAGCACCCTCACACTACCACTTGTTTCAATCTCTGCAGAACTCTCTGAATATAATTAAGCTGCTTTCAAAAGAAACCTATGAAAAGCATTTGATTCAGTTTTCCATCCAGAAATCACAGAATTTCTTAACCAATGGCTCTACCCGAAAATGGCGATGCGTAGTGTATATAATAATGGAGCATATTTGGTTTAAATAAATTTATTTTTAGACTATAAGAAAACCAGCTGAATTTTACTTAAAAAACGCCACGAACTTTTTGATAAATATATAAAACCACAGAATAAATAGTATACAGAAGACGCATCTCGTCTAAAGCAAATTTTCTTCGTGGGTTCCAATATTGGGATCCTAGCCAACAGAGAGTAATCGATTGGCTAGGCAAAATTGTTCTCTCGGCTATTCACATATACACGACAGCACTCGTCGTTTTTTCACACCGACATTAGCGACCGTTCCTGTAAAGAGCAGTCAGTCGCCGTACAGACTTCAAGCAGGGTATATCATACCACGCTGTTTTATGAATGCACTGTGCAAAATGTTTAATAAGGAATGAGAGAATCACTTTTTGTTTTTTGAAAATAATTTAGGCGAACCACAATGACCGAATTGTTGATCAATATTGACTACAATATCATTTCAATTAAGTTTTATGGTTCTTTTTCCTTTTTTTATTGCTGGGGCATACTTGAAGAAAATTTTTCGCTGAAAAATCATGAAAAATTGTACTGGGTAAGGCCAACTTCAAATGACCATGGTGACCAAACCCTTCCGAGTGCACTAAATGTTTTTACTGATTATGAAAGGTATTAGAGTAGGCTATCGAACCTAATATTTCACTTGGCCAAGTTATGTTTTGCGTTGAAGAAAATTTTTCGCTGCAAAATCATGAAAAATTGTACTGGGTAAGGCCAACTTCAAATGACCATGGTGACCAAACCCTTCCGAGTGCACTAAATGCTTTTACTGATTATGAAAGGTATTAGAGTAGGCTATCGAACCTTATATTCCACTTGGCCAAGTTATGTTTTTCGTTGAAGAAAATGTTTCGCTGAAAAATCATGAAAAATTGTACTGGGTAAGGCCAACTTCAAATGACCATGGTGACCAAACCCTTCCGAGTGCACTAAATGTTTTTACTGATTATGAAAGGTATTAGAGTAGGCTATCGAACTTTATATTCCACTTGGCCAAGTTATGTTTTTCGTTGAAGAAAATTTTTCTCTGAAAAATCATGAAAAATTGCACTGGGTAAGGCCAACTTCAAATGACCATGGTGACCAAACCCTTCCGAGTGCACTAAAAGTTTTTACTGATTCTGAAAGGTATTGAAGTAGGCTATCGAACCTTATATTCGACTTGACCAAGTTATGTTTTGCGTTGAAGAAAATTTTTCTCTGAAAAATCATGAAAAATTGCACTGGGTAAGGCCAACTTCAAATGACCATGGTGACCAAACCCTTCCGAGTGCAATAAATGTTTTTACTGATTCTGAAAGGTATTAGAGTAGGCTATCGAACGTTATATTCCACTTGGCCAAGTTATGTTTTTCGTTGAAGAAAATTTTTCGCTGAAAAATCATGAAAAATTGCACTGGGTAAGGCCAACTTCAAATGACCATGGTGACCAAACCCTTCCGAGTGCACTAAAAGTTTTTACTGATTCTGAAAGGTATTGGAGTAGGCTATCGAACCTTATATTCCGTTTGGCCAACTTATGTTTTTCGTTGAAGAAAATTTTTCGCTGAGAAATCATGAAGATAACACAATTGCACTGGGTAAGGCCAACTTCAAATGACCATGGTGACCAAACCCTTCCGAGTGCACTAAAAGTTTTTACTGATTCTGAAAGGTATTGGAGTAGGCTATCGAACCTTATATTCCACTTGGCGAAGTTATGTTTTTCGTTGAAGAAAATTTTTCGCTGAAAAATCATGAAGATAACACAATTGCACTGGGTAAGGGCAACTTCAAATGACCATGGTGACCAAACCCTTCCGAGTGCACTAAAAGTTTTTACTGATTCTGAAAGGTATTGAAGTAGGCTATCGAACGTTATATTCCACTTGGCCAAGTTATGTTTTTCGTTGAAGAAAATTTTTCGCTGAAAAATCATGAAAAATGATACTGGGTAAGGCGAACTTCAAATGACCCTGGTGACCAAACCCTTCCGAGTGCACTAAAAGTTTTTACTGATTCTGAAAGGTATTGAAGTAGGCTATCGAACCTTATATTCCACTTGGCCAAGTTATGTTTTTCGTTAAAGAAAATTTTTCGCTGAAAAATCATGAAAAATTGCACTTTGTAAGGCCAACTTCAAATGACCATGGTGACCAAACCTTTCCGAGTGCACTAAAAGTTTTTACTGATTCTGAAAGGTATTGAAGTAGGCTATCGAACGTTATATTCCACTTGGCCAAGTTATGTTTTTCGTTGAAGAAAATTTTTCGCTGAAAAATCATGAAAAATTGCACTGGGTAAGGCCAACTTCAAATGACCATGGTGACCAAACCCTTCCGAGTGCACTAAAAGTTTTTACTGATTATGAAAGGTATTGAAGTAGGCTATCGAACCTTATATTCCACTTGGCCAAGTTATGTTTTTCGTAGAACAAAACTTATCGCTGAATATTGGGGAAGAAGCTTCACCGTCGGAGACACCTCACTTCCACAAATTTTAAAATTTTTTCAAAAGTAGGCGTAATCTTTGAAGTATATATATTATTCTCTTGAAATATGTAAATTTGTTGCTCAAAATATATATTTCGTTGAACAAAAGAGCGCTACAATTGAAGCCATTACTTTGGAATGGGTAGAAAATACGAATTCGTATTCGCGTTTTGGGTTCAGATCTTTGCTAAGTTATCGTCGGATTTACGAATTTAACTTCACGCACTTAAAGCTCGACTGCGGGCTGCTCCCCACGGTGTCGTGGGTGGACGAGAGAACGGCCGACGCTCGAGTTGGATGTCTATCGACTATCACTCTTGTCGACACCACCAACAGCGAAGGACGTCATATTTTACACACATATATTTCACAACACGACCGACACTTTTGTATTATACATATACAATATTAAAAGAAAGTGATACAATAAAAATTACAACAAAAACCAACAACATTTATCTCAATCATTCTGAACAAAACAACCTTCATGATAACATTTCCGAGAAAAAGAACCTACTTTCAAGGAAAATAGTACACATTTACAAGTGCTCATAATTTCTTAACTTTACAGCTGTGGGCAAAATGCTGTTTTGGAAAGACAATGAAAGTACGTTCCCAACTGTAATACCTTTCAAACGCGTAAAAAATATCACCTGCTTTAGGAAATATTTATTTCCGCCTTTTATTTTATTGCCTTTTATTGCGTGACCTTCTTTGACTTTCAACCGCACATAAATCCAATACAGCGGCCACGTTCCAAAAAGGAGCCGCTATTACCGAGAATAATGGTCAAAAGTAATGGTAAAAAAATGTCATCAAAATCCATTCTTAACCCAAGATTGATGAGAGGATAGAATTCACAAGAGAGAAGAGAATAAAATAAGACAAACTTTCGTAAGCCATCACTCATCGTGTAATACCCACCTTGGGCTAGTATTATTACCAGAGATGATGAGATGGGACGCTCTAAAATTCGGTGTACACACCTATTCATTTTTGCTAGAATTTCACTAATATTAAGAAAAAAAACTGATGCAAAATCTTGAGGTGAAAAATCTGCTTTTTGGGGGCTATTTTTGGAAACCGTAACTGCCAGAGTGTAAACAAATGAAATGAATCACCTTTGGCGCTGAAAAAGGTGATGCTGTGTGAAAAAGGTGACTGGAAGGGAATCGTACACCATGAGCTACTTCCAGTTGGTCGAACAATTGATTCTCAACTCTGTTGTGAACAACTAGGGAGATTATACCAGGCAATTGAAAGGAAAAGGCGGGAAGTGACTAATAGGAAAGTTGTTGTCTTCCAACATGTCAACGCTCGATCACACACTTCTTTGATGACTCTTCAAAAATTGCGAGAGTTTTATTGAGAAGTTTTTGATGCCACCATATAGTACAGACATAGTACCTCACACTACCACTTTTTCCGATCTCTGCAGAACTCTCTGAATACAATTAAGCTGCTTTCAAAAGAAACGTATGAAAACCACTTGATTCAGTTTTCCAACCAGAAATCACAGAAGTTTTTGATGCCACCATATAGTACAGACATAGCACCCTCACACTACCACTTGTTTCAATCTCTGCAGAACTCTCTGAATATAATTAAGCTGCTTTCAAAAGAAACCTATGAAAAGCATTTGATTCAGTTTTCCATCCAGAAATCACAGAATTTCTTAACCAATGGCTCTACCCGAAAATGGCGATGCGTAGTGTATATAATAATGGAGCATATTTGGTTTAAATAAATTTATTTTTAGACTATAAGAAAACCAGCTGAATTTTACTTAAAAAACGCCACGAACTTTTTGATAAATATATAAAACCACAGAATAAATAGTATACAGAAGACGCATCTCGTCTAAAGCAAATTTTCTTCGTGGGTTCCAATATTGGGATCCTAGCCAACAGAGAGTAATCGATTGGCTAGGCAAAATTGTTCTCTCGGCTATTCACATATACACGACAGCACTCGTCGTTTTTTCACACCGACATTAGCGACCGTTCCTGTAAAGAGCAGTCAGTCGCCGTACAGACTTCAAGCAGGGTATATCATACCACGCTGTTTTATGAATGCACTGTGCAAAATGTTTAATAAGGAATGAGAGAATCACTTTTTGTTTTTTGAAAATAATTTAGGCGAACCACAATGACCGAATTGTTGATCAATATTGACTACAATATCATTTCAATTAAGTTTTATGGTTCTTTTTCCTTATTTTATTGCTGGGGCATACTTCCATCTTTTCAGTGTACCTCAGGAAAAAATTTCCTTCGCGAAACAAGCTCTCACACGTTATTTGATCTTACCCTCAGCTGTTGCGCCCGTACCAGAAGTTGGAGTTCATAAAAAAGAAGTGCTTGGATTTGAACCAGTACGAAAGGAATTATATTATTCTGCTCATGGATGAAATGGCGATTAGAAAGGAATTGAGATACAATTCCAAACTTGATTTAGTGGATGGGTTCGAGGAAAATGGGGTTGAAAGGACAAACCATATTGGTAAACAATTATGTGTTTTTATGATTAAATCAATGTTTTCCACCTGGGCGCTTACATTTAATTATTTTGTTTCCACAAATCTCTGCTCTCTCTCTGTTTCTGCCGACATACTAAAAAAGATAATTTTACGAAATTTAATATTTTTGAACAGTTTTGGCATCATAGTTAAAGTTGTAACTTGTTACCAAGGGTTCTCTAACAGGAATTGGCATATACTTTCGATATATCCAATTTTGTCTATAATGACAGTAAAATTTTTTTTCAAAATGAAATACTGTCGCTGTTGATAGAAAGTGTAGGCAATATTTTAATTTTCTCTAGTAGTTTTTTACTAGAGCACTACAATTAACCAGTAACTCCTGTTGATGCTGCACATAGCTGTGCAATATGAAATATCAAACTTTCATGGGAAGAGAACCAAAATACAGGAATCTGAAACAGCTTAAAACAAAATTTTGTCAACACCACTTGAATCCATGACGCAGTCTAGCAAAACAGATGTACGCACACATATACGTTTTATGCTTGCTCTCTCGTTGCTTCTCTTTGTTCGTGATTGCTTCTGTCAGTTCACGTTTAGTCTCTCGTTTTTTATCTTCTCCTCAGTTGTTAAGCCCGCACCAGAAATTGAAAATGCATCGCAGGTTGAGATGCGTCTTCTGTATACTATTCTGTATACTGTAAAACATGATATATAATGATAATTCCTTATCCTTCCCAGTTCCTTATAATGATAATACATTTATGCTTTTATATTTTACACAGTTCTTTTTGTTTATTTCTCATACAATTCTCATGACATTTAGTAACTTCAGAATGGTCGTTTTTATAAAAATTTATATTTTTTCATATTTTTTCTAATATGTTTGGAAATTATTTATTGTTATACATCGTTGATGCACTTGTGGGGTCAAACTTCCATTTGCACCTACAATACCAGAGATCCGCTAATTACTTGGAAAGAAATCTAATAATATAAGTGATTTAAATATATTTTGATTAATAATATCGAAAAGCAGATCAACATCGGTTATTAACATTTTCTTCTCTTCTTCTATGTAGTGCTACAAAGGGTTGAAAGCGCAGATGCATAAAGCACTACGCCGAAAAATTTAAATTCTTTCCGTTCCCCTTGATTTCTCCACATTAAATACGTACAAATTGCATTGTCTTCATTTAGATTATTTAATTTTCGTTTCATTCCAACAGAGCATATCTTTAGAAATTTCTTGTTATTTAGTAAGGCATTTCGATAGCTGGTTGTGCGTACGACATTCTTGAAAGATGTAAAAAAAGCATTCGAATTGCATTTGAAAAAAGAGTTCATTTATATTGCATAGTTAGTCGACCATTCAAAAATAATTCCAAGCCGATTTTCCGGTGTTTTATCAACTGAAAGCATTTCGTGATATATGCCAAAGTGGAAAAGCTGCTAAAGTAGTCCTCATCTGTTCGGGGTGATGCTGAAGGTACATGGTGTAAGGACCGCTACTCTCACAACTATAATATCTTTTTCAAATAAGCGCTCAAAACTAACTCGCATATTCTTCATGCCTTCCGCTGCTTGCTCGAGAACCCGCAAGTAATTATTTTGGACTACAATGCTACTAAAGGCTCTGTAGATACCTTAGACCAAGTAATCGGTACCTACACAAATTGAATCGTTGGCCCATGATATTATTTTGTAATATGATAGATATTTCAGCTTATAATGCTTTTATTTTATGTAGAAGATTGACCCGAGTTTGAATCAAAACAAATTTACTAAAAGAAGACTATACATAGAAGAATGAGGAAGATCTCGCGTTGACGACCACATCAGATGCCGAGAGTATATGACAAAGACAGATGTATCGAAAACGGTTGTCTTAAGGGGTTGTCTCAAGTAAACAAGCGTTTCCTCTCGAATTTGTTTTGAAGAGCGCATAATATTTCTTTATTTACAAAAAATTGTATGTTGTTGTGTAGCATCTAGACAATCTACATCAATTTTGAGATAACTGAGTAGCATCTGCTTGGATTTAGCTCCTCAAAAATGTGCAACACACAGGTCGCTCTAATTATCTGAAATCACAAATCCAAAAGTTTTTCGTTAACCTGTCTTTTACCGCCGTTTCTTTAAAGAAACACTAACTTTAAAAAATCCTTAAATTCACGTTTCCTTTTTTTTTAAAAGTATTAGCACTTTTTCATACATTTGTTTGTTTATTATGAAACTGCATCAATTTTTTTAAAAATGTTACGGTTTTACTTGGTTCGACAATGAGTTAACCAATTACATATTTTTTAGCCCTTTTTAAAACTATTTTTTCTAAATATAAATAAAATAGGTGTCCATATTATTGATGTTAAATCTTAAAATATATGTTTCAAATTATACAAAACCCTTTAAAGGATAAACCCTTAAAAGGGCTATAATTATTAGGTTTTTCACGTGTTTATCAGTTTTTTTATTGCATAAAGAAGACTTTGCTTTAAAGCAACATCGGTCAATAACTAGAACTTCAGTTATTTTGGCAGTTGTAAACATAAATTTGAGAAGGCGACAAGGTTTACCGTTATTCTGTAGTTATAAAAACAGACGCGACAAAATACGCTTTTTTGAGTTGTGTGTGCATCGTTGTCAGTCTATTCAGTATTGACAGTGAGAAGTGAATGTAAATAGATATGTCTCGAAAAAATGCTGTTAGTATGGTTGAAATTCAACAAATATTATATATAGATCTGTCTGATGATGAAAGAGCTACAACGTTTGTCTACGCGCCACCGCCAATTGACGTGGTAAGCGACACCGAAGATATTGATGAGGATGAAGTCATTACACAGTCAGGAGTACAGCCTAGCCCTTTAGCAGAAATCGCAGCAGAAATAGAGTTGGAATATGAAACTTTTAATGGATCTTTCGCAGATTTGCTACAAACCGAACATCTGGACTCTGGGTTACGGTCGGATGACAGCCTCCCAGGAAGTTTAATAGATAAAATACATAACGTACAAATAATACCAAATAAAATAAAACTGCGATGTAAGCACTGCTACAAAACTTGTTGTTTCCAATGTGCTAAATGCACAGTCACTCTTCACCCAAAGGATTGCTTTGCCCTCTATTACAATTCAAAGCAATAATTGTGTGTAATTTTTAATTCAATAAAGTGTTAAAACGATATTTGTATTGCAGCCTATATTTTTTCGATTTTTAATTATTGTACAAACACCAATTGTAATATTTCAGTATGCTTAAAACTGAAAACTTGCAATTTTTAATAAAATCAGTACCATCTACTTATCAACGTTGCTTTAAAGCAACACTATACACGCTACAAATATTTTTTTAAAATTTTTCTGAGTATGCAGAACTTATAATTTGTTGTCCAATAGCCTACCCTGTAAAAATTTTCTACATCGTGGCATGGATTCTTGTATCGGTAAAAGACAGGTTAATATAACCTGTATATGTATAATAATACGCTTTGCATCAAATTAAAACAAAAATAAAAAATTACAAATTCTGCGCCACTTTGTAAAGAAGTCACAATTTTGTACAATTCTTTCTTATAGAGGTTATAAACATTGTTAATTTCAATTTTTAAAAAACTTTTAGGTTCATGCAAAGTAAAATATTAGGTGTACAAATAAGTTTCCGCGGTTTTTTATAAAAAGTTAGGAATTTATTGTGAAGGAATAGTACATTACGTTTGGATGTTAAGGAATATTTGTGCAAAATTGTATAATATTCGGTTGAGAAATTGCTACGCTACATAGCACGGCGTGTGAAATTTTGCGTTTTGAAGAAAAACGCATTTAAAGTTTTAGGAAGGAAAAATAGTCGTTCGTGAAACTTGCAGCCAGGACCGTATATTAAGCTTCAATATACGGTTATTTTTTGCCTTTTCTAAGCAAAAAAAAAAGGTAAACATTTTTCTTGACCTTCCCCCCTTAAGGAAACTGAAGGCGCAGTTTCTACAATGCCATATACGGCAACAACCACCACCAAGAAACTACCAATTAAACGAAGCCGTTGTAAGTCCACAAATATTTATATATGTATTTGTATATTACTAGCTGACCCGGCAAATGATGTTCTGCCATATAAATTATTTCTGATTGGTGTTATGAACAACGAAGGCACGCACCACCTTGCCTTGTAAATTATTTTTGATTTATATATCAAGGTCTCCCAAGGCAGAGAGGTACGCACCACACTCACAACGGTCAGCACGCCGAGCTATGTATGTATGTATGTCTGGCTGTCTGTCCGTTTTACAACGCCACATATGTCACACCTACTTCTCCAACTTCCTCCTATGGATTTGGATACTGTTCATACAAAAATATTAAAATCGTGATTAAAAAAGTTGGAGGTGGGGTTAGGAGGCTGCAAATATACTTTACCACCTATTCTCATATTGACCAAATATACATAAAAAATTTCATAAAAATCGGCTGACCCGTTTGGGAGGAGTTCGAACACAAATACCGTGACACGAGATTTTTATATATATATTATAGATAATAAATATGATATTATAATAAAACTAATATAACATCACAGAATAAATAGTATACAGAAGCATCTCGGCCTGCGATACCTTTTCACTTTATGGTGCGGTCGGAACAACTGAGGGGAGATCAAACAACGAGAGAACAAATTTGAAGAGAGAGAAGCAATCACAAACAAAGAGAAGCAACGAGAGAGCAAGCATAATACGTTTATGTGTGCGTACATCTGTTTTGCTAGACTGCGTCGTGAATTCACGTGGTGTTAACAAAATTTTGTTTCAAGCTTTGGATTTCTGTATTTCGGTTTTCTTCCCTTGAAAGTTTCACATTATACATCGCATAGCTATGCACAGCATCAACAGAAGTTACTGGTTAATTGTAATGCTCTAGTAAAAAATTAGGAGAGAGAAAAATTAAATATTGCCAGCACTTTGGAGCAACAGCGGCGGTATTTCATTTTGAAAGAAAATTTTACTGTCATTATACACAAAAAAGGGTATACCGAAAGTACATATCTACAATTCCAATTCCTATTAGAGGACCCTGGGTCACAAGTTACAACTTTAACTATGATGCCAAAACTGTTCAAAATTGTTTAATTTCGTGAAATGACCTTTTTTAGTATATTGGCAGAAAGTCCATTTTTTTAAACAAAATAATTATATGTAAGCGCCCAGTTGGAAAACATTGATTGGTTTGTCCTTTAAACCCAATTTTTCTCAAACGCATCCACTAAATCTAGTTTGGAATTGTATCGCAATTCCCTTCTAATCGCCATTTCATCCATGAGCAGAATCATATTATTCTTTTCGTACTGGTTCAAATACGAAGTGCCCAAGCACTTCTTTTTTTTTAACTACATCTTATGGGAATGGCAGAACAGCTGAGGGGAAGATCAAACAACATGTGAAGCTTCGAGAGACAGCTTGTTTTGCGAAAGAAATCGCTTTCTGAGGTACGCTGAAAAGATTGAAGCACAGGCGGCGTACCAATAAAAAAAAGGAAAAAACCATAAACATTAATGGGAATGATATTGTAGTCAATATTGATCAACAAAAGAGACATTGTGTTTCGCCTAAATTATTTTCAAAAAACAAAAAGTGATTTTCCCATTCCTTATTAAACATTTTGCACAGTGCATTCATAAAACAGCGTGGGACGATATACCCCGCTTAAAGTTTCTAACTCGACTGACTGCTCTATATAAGAACGATCGCTAGAATCGGTGTGGAAAAACGACGAGTGCTGTCGTGTATATGTGGATAGCCGAGAGAAAGACGATTGCACGATTACTCTCTTGTGGATAGGGTTTAATATTGGAACCTCGAACAAAATTTGCTTTGTACGAGTAGCAACTTCTGTATACTATTTATTCGGTGATAACATGCATGAATCTCATCAATAGTTTTAATGATATTGTTCTCCAGCTGGTGAATTGTTGTTGGTGGGTTCAATAAACCAGCGACATAACGTAGAAAGAAAATAAAAAATCTAAGGGCTTTAAATCGCTTGATCTTGACGGCCATTCCACATCGCCTTTTCTGGATATAACGCGTTCTGGAAACCTTTCTGAAACGTTGCGCCGTCTTGTTAGAACCACATTTCGTCCAGGTCCATGTTATCTAACTAAGCCACAAAAACTCATCATGGCACGATATCATTCGCTCGATATCAGTCACCGTTTGACCATTCTCGTTCCGGAAGATGTACGGCCCAATGGCGCCGCCTGACCAAAATCCATACCAAACAATGAGTTTCTCGGGATGCAATTAGACTCTTGATACTGGTAAAGATTACTCTCTCCCCAAATGCGGCAATTTTGTTTGTTTACGAAGCCATTCATTCAAAAATGTGCTGAATGTCACTGAAGATGATTTTTTCACCAAAATTTGAATTTGTTTGCAATTGCTCCAGATCCCAATTAGCGAACGTACGACAACCTCGGTGGTCTTGTGGTTTCAGCTCCTGCGTCAATTGGATCTTATAAGGATGCATTCTTAAATCCTTCCATAAAATTCGGCATGTTGAGATTGTGGTATTGGTCGGTGGTCTACTTACAAATTTTTTTATTCAGCTAAGAATTTATTCTTTTGAGTTATATTCAAGCCGGAAGACTTTGCCAGAGTTGAGAAAAGAAAAGACTTCCAGTTTTAGGCTCAAATATATGTAATTCTGATTTTTATTCAAGAAATTTTGCCCTCTAATAGTCGAAATCAATGGGCCTTCTTAAATCTATTAAACAAAGTCTTCTTATATTTAAACTGTGATTGGTCAGCGGATTCTGCTGGTACAATCGATAATACAATGTATTACGCTATTTAAAATTATTCTTTATATACAGTGTTCCACTAAAGTCTTCGTACAGCCCTGGGTTAAAACTTTATTGATAAAAAAGGGTAATGTGTGGCAAGAATCTTAAAAAATTTTTAATACACCTTTGCTTATTACGTACTTTCTTTCAATTTAACAAAAAAATAAACCAATTTCATCCATTAATCCAAAAGTTATGAACTAAAAACGCAACAAAGTCACTAGCCGCATTCAGTGGGTGAGCGCTCCTTGAGTTCCTGAATGATATGCTACCTGATCATTGAGCGGAAAGATAAAAATAGTAAACAAGACGAGAAAAAAGTTGCCACGTTTGATTGTCCACACGAATTTCAAGTATCCCACAAAAAGAAAATTCCCAAACCTAAAACTTCAATCGTATCCCAAACTACAGCTCAATCGCTCCCTGAGCGCTCAACCGCTGAATGCGGCTACGGAATTAGCTCCAATAAAGTCACATTCACACACAATGTAACTAAAAATCCTTAAAAACTGAAAATTTTTTTAATATTTTGTGGGGTAGCCTTTATTTTTAAAAACGACTTTAAGACGGTCTGGCATCGATTCCACAAGTTTTCGTGCATAGTGTGGCTCGATTTTCACTCATTCCTCATAAAGAACATCTTTAGTCGAGACTTTGAGGTAATATGATGCGTCCCGATCCTTTTCTCAAGCATATTTCACATATGCTCAATGGGGTTGAGATCAATGGGTTGGTTGCCCACTTTTACACTAATTACAGAGTATGTAAACTAATAATATATTTGGTAATAAATTTATTACCACGGAAATAAACTTTAAATTTGAACACAATAACAAAACTACTAAACAAGTTATTTTGTTTTCAAAATAGGTAACTACCACGCCTACTATTTATACAGTGGGGTAGCTAGGACTCATGGAGCCCTGGATGGTTATCAACATGCAGCCCCAAAAATTCCAAGAATTCAATAAGTCAATACTTCATTTCCAAAACTACCGTCCTCGACATTGTGCCGCCCAGAGCAGACCGCGACCAACCTAGCTACGCCACTGTATTTGTACCCGTCTGTGATTAACAGTCTTATAATGTAAATAGTTTGAAAACGCAAACGAAAACACAAATGAAAACGAAAACGAAACGAGCCAAATGAGTATAATAGAAGTTTTTCGTTCGTATTGCAGACTTTCGATGTTTAGCACACAGAAAATGTTGCCATGTGTACAAAATTTGAAGAATTTTTATAAGTAATTTTTAGAAATGCAAAGAATTCGTGTAGAGTTCAGTGCAAATGCGTGTCGGCAACACTATACACAACACTATACACATACAAATTCGACATAGAACTTGCAAAACATAAACAATTTTACACAAGACGATAGCCTTCTTGCTTTCGCGTCGTTAATGAATTTTTTTCCTGGAAACTGCCGATCCATTATACCACGCGTAGCTGATAAAATCTGCAAAGCATGTGAAAATACCTACAACCCTTTCCCTCGATCTTTTGTTATGCTCCTTTGTCAAACAAACGAAAAATTACGAAAAGCACAAAACAAAACTCGTGAAAAACGTAAATTTCGTTTTCGTTTACGTTTTGAAATTATTTACATTATAAGGCTATAAATGTGATTATAAGGTAGCTTTCCTTATAACGACATATTTCCTCCAGTTTCAGTGTGTATTTCACTCTATAATGTTATTGTTCTGCAATGAAAAATCTAAATAAATTAAAAATTTAAATAAATAAAACTATTTCGTTCAATTACATTTTTTCAAAACTTTTAGGTGTAGGGTATCTAAGATTCGGCCAGGCCAAATATACCACTCTTACTGGTAATAATACCCATAAATAATAAAACACCAACATAAAGTCGTATTTCAAAAGGCGCACACTTTAATTCAGTAGCCATATTTTCTGTTAAACCTTTCCGACGGGGGAACTTCCTGGAAATCGGTTTTATATTTAAATTTTTTATATCCATCATGGACCGAAGTTGCTTATAATCAGCTTTGTATTTAAACGAATTTTATCTCAGTAAAGTAAACACCTTGTCTCCAAATAAATTCATAAATAAAATAACCTACCCTTATATTGAGACATAATGTCAATTTTAGTTTCATAAGTATTGTCTATATATTCTAAAAAATTGTTTTCAGCAGCACCTGTTCGTTCGTCTTATTTCCTGCGTCAGCTTGCATTGAATAACTCAACAAAACGCAAGAACCAATAGAACTATTTCATTTATTCATGTCTCATTTTACTAAGAAAAGATCGATCTTTTTCATTCAATTTACCGTTATAAATCAAGGACTCTCAATCTAAAGTTTTAGAGCCGCAGATTTAAAAGTTGCTTATAAGCAACAATTGTCTTCAAAGGGTTAATCATTTTGCTCCTATTTTTCCAAATGTACCTTTGTTTTAATTCGTTTGGTTTTTTTTTTCGAAAATTGAAGCTTTATTGCGAAAAAATGGTTACAAATTTAATATTCAAAGTATTGTCCATCGCTAGCTATAACTTTTTCCCTTTTTTCTGGCAATTCACGAATACCCTTTCTGAAAAATTCGGCCGGCTTCTCCACTATCCACGAATCGATCCAATTTTTTACTTCTTCATAATTGGAGAAGTGCTGATCAGCCAGGCCATGTTGCATTGTTGGGAAGAGATAGTAATCGGGTGACGCAAGGTCTGGACTATACGGCGGGTTGGGTAGGACATCCCATTTGAGCGTTTCTAGGTAGGTTTTGACGACCTGTGCAACATGTGGCCGAGCATTGTCATGTTGCAAAATTACCTTGCCGTGCCTTTGTTCATATTCCGGCCGTTTTTCGCGCAGTGCTCGGCTCAAACGCATCAATTGTAGTTGATGTAGCAACGCATCAATTGTAGAGACTAATTGTAGTCTCCCCTGTGAGGTAGACTTCCCCTGTGAGGTAGACTTCCCCTGTGATCGTTTCATTCGGTTGCAACAGCTCATAATAGATCACACCCAGCTGGTCCCACCAAATACGCATAACCTTCAGGCCATGAATATTCTGAACGGCCGTCGATGATGATGCATGGCCGGAGTATCCATACGTGGCTCGACGTTTTGGATTATCGTAATGGACCCACTTTTCATCGCCAGTGACAATTCGATGCAAAAAACTTTTTCTTTTGTGCCGTTGAAGCAGTTTCGTGAGAAATCCGCATTCGACGTCTCTCGGCTTCAATTCATACGGCACCCAAATTTATACGCCTACCTTCCGGATAATTCCCATTGCTTTTAGACGATCGGAAATGGTTTGTTGAGCGACGCCAAGTGATTTTGCAAGTTTTTCTTGCGTTTGGGATGGATCTTGGTCGAGCAATATCTCCAATTCGTGATCTTTAAACTTTTTTGGCTGTCGTTCATCGTCCTCCAAGTCAAAATTGCCACTTTTAAACCGTGCATACCACTTCTGGCACGTACGCTCAGCAAGAGCATGCACACCATACACTTCCACCAAAATACGATGACTTTCGGCAGCCTTTTTCTTCATATTGAAGTAAAGAAGAAGTACTCCCCGCGAAAACACTATTCCTCACGAAATTCGACATTTTCAGAGTAAAAAAAGGATTGTTGTTTACGCTTCAGCTAAATGACACATACTGATTCTGAAACTATATGACAGTAGCTTTCCAACACATATTTGGAAAGTTAAATCACTGGAATAAAAGTCAAGTTACGCCATCTGTTAATTTAATTATTGTTTTTCTAATGCCCAAGTGTCCTCCTAAGGCCGAATTTATGATATTCATCTATTCATTTATACTTATTTATATATTCATGAATATGTGTTGGCATATAAGCCATAAGGCCAATTAGGTGCCAACTAGTAAATCTATATACACCTGGGAACTTAAACTGAAACTAATACGTGATCAACGTAATAATCCAATAATCTTAACAATTTCAACTTCATCCACATAACAATAACAATTTTATATGTGATTTGGTTGGAAAAACGTGAAGGTGTAAAGATGGGGCGAGTGATGATGGAAATGGATGGGGTGGGAGTAAAGAGGGGAAATAGAGAAGAGGTTAGGATTGACGACAGAGTAGGGAAGAAGAAAGAAAGAATTAGACGCTGGAAATAGTATATAACAGCAGATTGGATTTGAAGTTTTTCACAGTGGCAGCAAAATTCCAGAGAGCTAGAGGAAGACGATTCCAGAGTCGAGCGACGCGTACATAAAACCAAAGAATATACAAGTATTAGAAGGCGCATCTGAATACAAAAATTGCGATTTCTGCTTGTGGTTTTCAAGGAACGGGGGGAAATCTGATAAGCTTACACTGTTTCGTGAATAACGATCAATTGCCAAGATATTTGTGAAAAGCACTAAATTCACTCCAACGCGCACCAAGAAACAATTTGTTTGCAGATTTTTTTGATATTAGGCTTAAAATTCGCAAATGTCCAACCTATCGATATAAATAAAAAGGGTAAAAAAGTTTCGGAAACATATTTTTACATACAGATATATAGCAGTTTTTTGTCTTTTTTCTTAAAAAATTTCTCTTTTGAAGTTACGATTTCAGCAAAAGGTTTTAAACTATTTTTCGGATTTCAAAGTAATGTTAGCAAAAAATATGCGTGCATCCTTCCTCTTTAATTTAATCTTAGTTGTGATCGAATCGGTTACATATGTCAGCTGTGGTAGCTCTTAAAGTGGATGGACCTTAACGTAAAGTCGCCAAAAATTTCAAAAACGATTATCTCGAAAACGGCTCGTTTCATGCTTTTATTTTATTATTTTTGGAATCAGCGGACCAAAATCCTTTAGAATATGCTGTCAAACAGCCCGTTACAAAATGGCTGTGGGCCAGTGTTATCTTTTCTCCGAACTCCTCTACTGACCCACTGTCTAACCAGACTTTTGCTGTACATATCACCAAATCCACTCAATCTGTCTACCCAAACCTCCTGCCACGCGTTTCTTCCTTCTCTTCCTCCTTACCCTTCACCCCACAAAAAATTTCAAGGAATCAGTGAAGTAGCTCCCGAGATTAGCGGGCTTTTATATTTTTATTTATATAGATAGGGAATTTATCGACCCATTATGCCGGCAAAAATATGTATTTTACCAAGGCAACACGCTACGCTCGCAAAGTTAACACTTTACAAAGCTTGGACACCGAACATCGTAGTTGAAAGTCATCAAAATCTCAAAAAACGCTGACAAATCTTCAATGCATGAAAATAAATACACACAAATATGCGAACCACTGCATACCTACAAATTGAGAGTATATTGCCGAACGAGTAACTTTGGCTGACTCAGTTTCTTGTTATTCTTACTCTATATTTTAACTCAAAGTGAGAACAAACAACATCAGCAAAGAGAGCGGGTTGTGTCGCTGGAACCCGCCATAACAAATTTTTGCTTATATGAGATGCGCCTACTATATTCTTTGATCAAAAAGTGAGTTTCCAATTGTAGGGATCATCACCTGAGGGTCGCGGGTCGACCTAACTATTAGCGATAGATATATCGTGTTGTGCCCTATCTCCAGTATAATAATTATAAGTTTTTTAGACCCGATTTATTTATGTGAATAAAACTTTATAGCTGTCAGTTCAAAATTTACAAAAATTTCACTAAAAAATTAGCAGTTAATATAAGGATTTAAAAATTTTATGCTAAAAAAAAGAAGTAGTGTATAAATTCAACGGGAGATCAAGAAGGCATGAAATCACACTGTAACGTATCTAACACCAAAAAAAAAAAACAAAGAAAGAGAAATTGTCCACTGCTGGGCGGGTGGGGGTGGTTATTAACCCCAACAGCAGACCGGAAACACCTTACAAAATAAATCAGACTGACCACCTTTTGAAAAAAGACGACCAAACGACAACAAAAACAATGCCGGTATTTCCCCTCTCGGACGGTTCGAAACGTCGGACGCCTATCACTTCACCCGCTACTAAGGATGAAGGAGACGGAGAGGAGGGTTAGGTGTTAGTTTACCACCCCCCTTCTATACCTGTATTTAGGAGCCCATTGAATTGTACTAGTAAGATTACATGTTTATTATTTTATTCTAATTAACAATTTTGGATTAAAATTTTGTTCATATAAATTTATACTTAACAAACTATAAATTCCAATCAATTGTTGTATTCAATTGCATTCGAAATGTCCCACTACTTTGCTAAATGCTGCTTTTTCTTTACCCTATCATCGACTAAAGCCTAGTGATATCCACTTTTGAAATCTAAGGTTGTCAAATGTCTGCTGTGACCTGCTGTGCTCTAAGATCCCGTCGATTCGTGGGATTATTATTATTATATGAGGACGGGCGAGCTTATACAGCTCTGGTACTGCGTCTCATTTGGCCTATTGTACCATCCCTCTATTGTTAGAGTGGTTGTTCCACCCCAGTTTTTCTTATGAATGTCATAAGTTTTGAATGGCTTATCTTAGCCAGCTTTGAGTGCTCCACTATCTCTTTCCCGAAGACTAACCTTCTAGTACTATGAAAAGACGGGCACTCAGAGACTAAGTGCACGGACGACTCAATAGACTCCATGCAGAATCTGCACTGAGTCTCACTCGACAACATCATCTTATTCAGATGATGCCTCAAGTTGCAGTGTCCCGTGATTAATCCTACCAAGGTCTTTATACACTTCTTGTCCATATTCAAGAGGGATTTAGAGCCTAGTAGAGGTATTGTGGTAGGAACAGTTTTATGCATTTCTGTCCTATGGTTTGGGCCCAGTATTTGTTGGCCTCCGCTAGTGCCCATTTTTGCCTTATTTGTTTAAATACGGATTTGCTTATTCCGAATAAAGGCTCTGGTTCAACAAAGGCCTCAGCCGACCGAGACTTGAACAGTCTGTCAGCCTCTTCACTTCCGTCAAAACCCATGTGCGCCGGTATCCAATGTAAGGTCAATCGGTTCCTCTTAGCTAGTTCGGAAAGGATGGTTGACGTTTTCAGTACCAGCTTTGATGTTATCACATAGGAATCCAGAGCTTTTAGTGCAGCCTGGCTATCTGTGTAAATTACTATGTTTTTCTTTCGTGTGTGTTTGCGGGTCATAAGCCGAACACACTCGTTAATAGCCAGGATTTCAGCTTGAAAGACAGACGTTAACTTAGACAGACTCACAGTGTGGCCCGTCTTACTCGAGGCGTCAAAGACACCGGATCCTGTGCCCTCGTCTGTCTTTGAGCCATCTGTGTACCATACATAGTCGTACTATGATACCTGATGACTATCTGTTTCCTCAGGTTAATCTGGCTGGTATTACAGCGTTTACGTTTTCCTGGAAGCGATATACTGGTAGAGTTTCATCTAAGGGCATTCCAAACTCTTCAGTCTGCTCCAGAGTTTTGAGGATTGATAAGTGGCCTTTAGAATGCCTTGGCCCAATTAACAATCTATGGTGATACAGGCGATGCATTCTCAGCTTTGCAGCCATCATGTACGTGTATGTGTAATGGGACCAGACCTAGTATGACGTTTAAGCTGGCAGTTGGTGTGGGTCGAATGCAACCCGTCATGCAGACGGCTACCAGTCTTTGCACTCTTTCCAACCTTCGTATTGTGGACAGTTCCTTTGTTTTCGTCCACCATACTAGAGCCGCATACGTCACCACCGGTCTCACTATCAAGTGGTAAAGCGTTAGAATTGGTTTGGGTTTAATCCCCCAATTCATTCCGCATATTCTCCTACAAATCCACAAGGCCTGGGTAGCCTTGTTTATTATGCGGTATTTCGCACTCTTGGAGAGTGGTATTGTTTTTCCATATAGATGAGGTTCTTTTAGATCGACTAATTTCCGTGTATAAGTAAAAGGCACAATAACTGTCTACAGAGAGTTGAGCTGTCTTGCGCTATCTCTGTACTTCAATTAGTGCCATCTGAATCGGATCTCCGATACGGTTTCCTCGAACCTCCCTCTGACGATGACTGCTATATCGTCTGCATACCCAATGGCGTGAATCCCCAACGACAACGACGTTTTGAGAAGATCATCCACTGCCATTGACCATAGGAGGGGGAGAGCACTCCACCTTGTGGGCAACCCACCGTGGTAGTCGCTGATAGGGTCACATCGTCGATTTCCGACTTTATGACCCTGCCGCGGAGCATGTTTTCTATCCATCTCACCACAGTGGGTGGTACCCTAAAGTTAGAGAGAGCGGTGCCTATGGATTCATAGGACGTGTTATTGAAAGCTCCTTCAATATCCAGGAAAGCAATCACACAGATTTCCTTGGATGATATTGCTCCTTCAATTTTCGTCACCACTTCATTTATCGCCGTCTCCGTAGATTTCCCTTTGGCATAAGCATGTTGCTCATTAGATAGGGACCTGAATCGTAGTATATCATTTCTGATAAATTTATCAATTAGTTTTTCTAGTCCTTTTAGAACAAACGACATTAGGCTTATTGGGCGGAAAGATTTCGGGTTGTGCCCGTCATTTCTGCCTATTTTCGGTAAGTATCTGACCAAAACTGTGCCCCAAGCTGATGGGATGTGACCATAAGCAAGACTACAATTATAGATTTTGTGTAATATTGGTGCCAAAGGATCGGCTCCATATTGTAGCAGTGCTGGGAAGATGCCGTCTTCCCCAGGCGATTTAAACGGCTTGAAAGAAGAGATGGCCCACCTCACTGCGTGTCTGCTACAGATTCGATTCCCTACTCTCCAATCCTCCCTGGATGGTTGACTAACCCGCCGTTTGGTAATTTGGTTTACATTCCTCTTTTATCTGTTCGATAGTTTTTAGTGGTAATTCCAAAATTAACTTTTTGGTTTTGTTGAAGAGTGTTAAACTCTTTTGCATTGTATTTATAACGGATTTGTTCCACATATTATCTCTTCCATATTATATAGCATATAGTAGTACATCCTTCTGGGGTTACGTAGCCCCTAAAGTCTCCGTTTACGTCCTTTTTATGCGACTTGTCTATCATTGTACTGTCCTTTAACGCCTACTTCTTTATCAGGTTTGTATGTGCTCCTGTATCTATCAGTAAAATGAGTTTTCCATTTATAGCCTCTGCGCATCATAATTCAGTGAACGTATCATTTGTCCTGGTTTATTCCAGTTAGACACTCCCTACTGCTTCTGTTTATTAGTATTTAAAATATACGTTAACCATTGTAACAAGTTTTGTTTCTCAGCCATGGATGTAGCTGCAGTCTATCCAGGGCCCGCTTGAATGGGTCTCGTAACCCTCCAAGTGATACTCAACCCCCACATGAATTTTCACTATTCAAGCAGTTTAATGAAACCCTCCTTTCCAAAGGTAATGAAAAAACGATAGCAAATAAAACTATAACAGCAGCTACACAATTGAACCCCTCGCAATAAGACCTGTTTTTACTGTTACCCAGAACAGTTCCCCTTACTCAGACCAAACTATTACTTAGTAACAGACAAAATAATGTACATGTACAACAGACAGAACAGAACAGAATGTACAACAGACAGAACATCTGTGGCACGATGTCAATTTTCGCCGAATGTCCGCCGCTGTCAGCTACATCGTTATCGTCGAAATTGTTACAGCCTCGATTCCTGCAACAACAAATGTACATGTTGATGAATTCGGCTCGACAAAACGTTTATCCGAATTTGCAGCCGAACACGTCGGTTGAGATGCAACATGTTTTTCCGAATTTGCAGCCGAATACGTCGGCTGATATACAACATGTTCGCCTATATTTGCAGACGAACTCGTTGGTTGAAATACAACAGGTTTTTCCGAACTTGCAGCCGAATATGTCGGTTACTTGATTTCGAATATACCCGTCATGCAGCAGACACACGAAAATATTTCAAACAGCTATGTTCCGATTTAACTGTCCGCTATCCCTTTTAAGTCTGCTATATCGCCGAATGAACAATTAACCCTTATGGAAACGTGAGAGACATAATTGCAATTTTGCCGGAATTTAACCTATCATTTAAATCTTAAATGATGCATATAGGTGGGACGATCAGTCTTTATATTTGCGTTACAACAGAAAATAAAAGGTGCGGCAAAATATTGTGCAGATGCATTACAAGAAGTGTACGGAACGAGGATGTCTTTGCTGAAAAATTTCTACGAGATTTCCCGACGAGAATAATGCGACGTATATAAAAACCAAGGCTGTGGCCAAGAGAATAGCAGAAGATTGTTCTGTCATTTTTACTTCAGACATTATAATGAAAAATGTAAGAATCAGTGACAACACACTTATTGGCCCGGGCAGCAATCGAACACTTATACGCGAGTCTTTTGCATCCGAAATAGGCAAACCGGAATCGTGATCGGTTGCATTAAATGGCTTTGCTGGCGGCCAGTACATTATTACTAAGAAAATATCGTCGGATCTTACAATTGGTGACAATATTTTCAAAACAGATTTTCTGTTCGTAGCAGACGATTACAATACTAAAAAGATCCTGTTGGGAAAAGACCCTTATGCCGCGAAGGGAACCGCTTCGTGATTCAAGGAAATCATTGCTGGATGAAAAATATAGAAAATATTAATGTTGGTGAAATATTAAGCCAGAAGGGAATGCATCAATTAAAAGCTATAATCGAGAAACACCGCCATAGTTTTTCTGTAAGCGTTGGAGATCTGGGAAAGTGCAGCGACGTAAAAATGGAAATTCATCTGAAGTCAAATATACCAGTGAACACCATACACCCAAGAGTAAGTCCACGCCGGATATCTCCTTGGAACCTCTAGATCCGGTGGGGAAACGTCCGGAGACGCGCCGTGCTGTTGCCTTGGTGAGTGAGTTTGTGCGGTAGTCTCATCTGTTTGAGCCCGCGTGTGTTCGTTGTCGTCCTGTCAAGCCGACTACTATCCCTGAGACCCGGGGATAACCACGCAATGTCAGTATAGTTGATGGTATATATATTACACTCGCGCGGCGTTCATACGATTTTCACTGATTTAAAAAAAAAAAAATAACAAAATATTTGTACTCACTAATGTCATAAATGTCTTCTGTTTGTTTTCTTGTTTACCCCGAAAATGAAAATGTGGAGCTCGCACGTCTGACATGTTCTGTAGTCTACCACCAAGTGGTAGTGGCTTCGATTCTGCATCGGCAGCTAACCTCGGTTCATCCTCACCGTTCCATTTCTCGTTGGACATGTTTACGTGTGCGTGAGCATCTCTTCGCCGATCGCTGCCAATGTGTTTTACTCTCGTTTGTTTACTCATGTGTTTCCTCTCGTGCTTGGTTACTCTCGTTTGTTTAATTTCACGTGCTTTACTCTCATGTGTTTTATTCTCGTTTGTCTACTTTCTTCTGAGTTCAAATTAAACTAAAGTATTCCAAAAACAATTAAAGTATGATACATACACATTATTTTAAAATATTATATATATATATCAGTACAGATATTGATACATTGCATGCATGTACATACAATGACAATTCGCGCAAATATCACTAGGGTATTCAAACTTTTATAAATGTAATACCGTTACTCTTTGCTAGTATATATCTAAGAAAGAGCGTGTGAACAATTTTGTTATTATTGAGCTGTTAAAGGAAATATTAAAAGATTGAATTAATTTTTTTGGGGGTATACAAATTTCTGTCGGATACTGTATGTATGGAGGAATTTTCCACAAAATTCCTTCGTTACACCCTATGCCGATCATAGAGGACCAATTCTCGCAGCTATCCGGAAATTAATTTTATTCAAATGGTATCGTATATGTAAAATGGTATCGAGAATGGGTACTGAAGAAGCACTTGCCTATCTAAATGACGTCATCTTACCCACCAAAACAATCTCTGAAGGTTTGACACGTTTAGAGAAGACTCTTCATTTTAGCAGAAAGTGGCCTGACACTTCGACTCGCCAAGTGTTCTTTTCTGGTTACAGAAATATCATTTCTTGGTCATATCGTAAACAAAAATTGAATTTCACCAGGAATTTTTGTAAAGCAAAGGCGCAATCGTAAAGAACCAATTTAAAGAACCAACCAATATTACCGAGGTTCGAAGATTTCTCGGGCTTACTGGATTTTTCCGAAAATTCGTTACAAGATTACTTTAATCAGAAAACCGATCACACAACTTTTGCGACGAACTGAGAATAATGGTTTTGTGTGGGGAGACGTACAACAACAAGTGAAGAATTACACACTTCACTGAATTTCAATTGCCAACTAACTCCAATCAATATCGGGAAGCTGGAGATTCTCGCCTAAATTCAGGACGATGCTTCGAATTTGACCTTGAAATTTCTCCAGTGGAAGAAGCCTTTCTATAAAATTTCTCTTGACATTCCATAATAGCTCAATAACACCACGCTGCATCAACTCAAATGACTCTAGTGCTACCATATAGCTGTTTATTGTATTTAGTAGCATGTCTTCATTCAATTGGTTATTGATCGCTTCGGAGATATTATACAATGACTTGTTGATGTCGTCAAAGTTCCTCCAGATTACCTCGTTTTGCTTTTTAAGCACATTTTCGGTGATTTCTTGAACAGCCGATTGATTTTTAAACATATCCAGCAGAAACCTTTCATTTTCCTGAGAAAAAAACCTTTGCAAGGGTCTTATTCCATCTCTCACTTATAGATAATGCTCTAAACTTAGAACACTGATTTGGGAAATGGAACATCTTGCAATTCATAATGCATTTTTCATTACTAAAACCGTTCGATTTCTTTATTGAAACATTATTGAAATAATTTAGCAAAGGTTCTTAAACCACTTCTAACGCAAAACATTCGTGTTCCAAAAATTTTAATAAAGAGTAAATTTTTGGGACCATTTTAGAATCTTCTAAGGTCATGTCGTATTTTAACCTTAAATTATCATCAAGCTATCGTACTATTAGAAATATATAAAGGCTTGTAATATTTCCTCAGATGATAGTTTCAAGTTATTTAGTGCCTGTAGAGATTCATTTATGGTTCTATGAAATGCCTTGACATTGCGAGCAGATTCCGTTACAATCGGTGCATCAAGCAATTTTTTAAAATACACATTTGCAATACATCTTTTATTAATGAATTGCTTGTTGAGTATGTCCCAAAGTGCGTGAAGTTAAATTCGTATTTGAGCAAGTTAAATTTGCATTTGAGCTAGTTAAATTCGAATTTAACTTAGCAAAGACTCAAACCCATGACACATTGAAATATTTGTTTTGTATATTTCACATACTTCACCACTAGATTGGTTAGGAGAAGTGGTCACTGAAAAGGAAGAAATCCGCGTGCGTTCATGAAACACATGGCCACTGAAAGATACTCCACATAGGAGGAAAATATCCAAAAATTAGGAACTCCCCTGTAGCCGTTTTTTTGTAAATCGAGTCTCAATATGTCAAATTTTTGTATGGCCAGACTGGGTGGATGCAGTGGTCACTGGTCAGGAAGACCTCCGCGTGCGTTCATGAAACACATGGCCATCGGAAGATACTCTATATAGGAGGAAAATATCCAAAAATTAGGAACTCCCCTGTAGCCGTTTTTTTGTAAATCGAGTCTGAATATGTCAAATTTTTGTACAGTCAGACTGGGTGGATGCAGTGGTCACTGGTCAGGAAGACCTCCGCGTGCGTTCATGAAACACATGGCCACTGAAAGATTCTCCATATAGGAGGAAAATATCAAAAAATTAGGAACTCCCCTGTAGCCGTTTTTTTGTAAATCGAGTCTGAATATGTCAAATTTTTGTATGGCCAGACTGGGTGGATGCAGTGGTCACTGGACAGGAAGACCTACGCGTGCGTTCATGAAACACATGACCATCGGAAGATACTCCACATAGGAGGAAAATATCCAAAAATTAGGAACTCCCCTGTAGCCGTTTTTTTGTAAATCGAGTCTGAATATGTCAAATTTTTGTATGGCCAGACTGGGTGGATGCAGTGGTCACTGGTCAGGAAGACCTCCGCGTGCGTTCATGAAACACATGGCCATCGGAAGATACTCCATATAGGAGGAAAATATCAAAAAATTAGGAACTCCCCTGTAGCCGTTTTTTTTCTAAATCGAGTCTCAATATGTCAAATTTTTGTATGGCCAGACTGGGTGGATGCAGTGGTCACTGGTCAGGAAGACCTCCGCGTGCGTTCATGAAACACATGGCCATCGGAAGATACTCCACATAGGAGGAAAATATCAAAAAATTAGGAACTCCCCTGTAGCCGTTTTTTTGTAAATCGAGTCTGAATATGTCAAATTTTTGTATGGCCAGACTGGGTGGATGCAGTGGTCACTGGTCAGGAAGACCTCCGCGTGCGTTCATGAAACACATGGCCACTGAAAGATACTCCATATAGGAGGAAAATATCAAAAAATTAGGAACTCCCCTGTAGCCGTTCTTTTGTAAATCGAGTCTGAATATGTCACATTTTTGTATGGCCAGACTGGGTAGATGGACTGGCAGTGGTCACTGGTCAGGAAGACCTCCGCGTGCGTTCATGAAACAAATGGCCATCGGAAGATACTCCATATAGGAGGAAAATATCAAAAAATTAGGAACTCCCCTGTAGCCGTTTTTTTGTAAATCGCGTCTGAATATGTCAAATTTTTGTATGGCCAGACTGGGTAGATGCAGTGGTCACTGGTCAGGAAGACCTCCGCGTGCGTTCATGAAACACATGGCCAACGGAAGATACTCCATATAGGAGGAAAATATCAAAAAATTAGGAACTCCCCTGTAGCCGTTTTTTTGTAAATCGAGTCTGAATATGTCAAATTTTTGTATGGCCAGACTGGGTGGATGCAGTGGTCACTGGTCAGGAAGACCTCCGCGTGCGTTCATGAAACACATGGCCAACGGAAGATACTCCACATAGGAGGAAAATATAAAAAAATTAGGAACTCCCCTGTAGCCGTTTTTTTGTAAATCGAGTCTGAATATGTCAAATTTTTGTATGGCCAGACTGGGTGGATGCAGTGGTCACTGGTCAGGAAGACCTCCGCGTGCGTTCATGAAACACATGGCCACTGAAAGATACTCCATATAGGAGGAAAATATCAAAAAATTAGGAACTCCCCTGTAGCCGTTTTTTTGTAAATCGAGTCTGAATATGTCAAATTTTTGTACAGTCAGACTGGGTGGATGCAGTGGTCACTGGACAGGAAGACCTCCGCGTGCGTTCATGAAACACATGGCCATCGGAAGATACTCCACATAGGAGGAAAATATCAAAAAATTAGGAACTCCCCTGTAGCCGTTTTTTTGTAAATCGAGTCTGAATATGTCAAATTTTTGTATGGCCAGACTGGGTGGATGCAGTGGTCACTGGTCAGGAAGACCTCCGCGTGCGTTCATGAAACACATGGCCACTGAAAGATACTCTATATAGGAGGAAAATATCCAAAAATTAGGAACTCCCCTGTAGCCGTTTTTTTGTAAATCGAGTCTGAATATGTCAAATTTTTGTACAGTCAGACTGGGTGGATGCAGTGGTCACTGGACAGGAAGACCTCCGCGTGCGTTCATGAAACACATGGCCAACGGAAGATACTCCACATAGGAGGAAAATATCAAAAAATTAGGAACTCCCCTGTAGCCGTTTTTTTGTAAATCGAGTCTGAATATGTCAAATTTTTGTACAGTCAGACTGGGTGGATGCAGTGGTCACTGGACAGGAAGACCTCCGCGTGCGTTCATGAAACACATGGCCAACGGAAGATACTCCACATAGGAGGAAAATATCAAAAAATTAGGAACTCCCCTGTAGCCGTTTTTTTGTAAATCGAGTCTCAATATGTCAAATTTTTGTATGGCCAGACTGGGTGGATGCAGTGGTCACTGGTCAGGAAGACCTCCGCGTGCGTTCATGAAACACATGGCCACTGAAAGATACTCCATATAGGAGGAAAATATCCAAAAATTAGGAACTCCCCTGTAGCCGTTTTTTTGTAAATCGAGTCTGAATATGTCAAATTTTTGTATGGCCAGACTGGGTGGATGCAGTGGTCACTGGTCAGGAAGACCTCCGCGTGCATTCATGAATCACATGGCCACTGAAAGATACTGCATATAGGAGGAAAATATCCAAAAATTAGGAACTCCCCTGTAGCCGTTTTTTTGTAAATCGAGTCTCAATATGTCAAATTTTTGTATGGCCAGACTGGGTGGATGCAGTGGTCAATTTCGTAAAAAATTTGACATATTCAGACTCGATATACAAAAAAACGGCTACAGGGGAGTTCCTAATTTTTTGATATTTTCCTCCTATATGGAGTATCTTTCAGTGGCCATGTGTTTCATGAACGCACGCGGAGGTCTTCCTGACCAGTGACCACTGCATCCACCCAGTCTGGCCATACAAAAATTTGACATATTCAGACTCGATTTACAAAAAAACGGCTACAGGGGAGTTCCTAATTTTTTGATATTTTCCTATGAATGATATTTTTCTATATGAACGCACGCGTTGGTCTTCCTGACCAGTGACCACTGCATCCACCCAGTCTGGCCATACAAAAATTTGACATATTCAGACTCGATTTACAAAAAAACGGCTACAGGGGAGTTCCTAATTTTTTGATATTTTCCTCCTATATGGAGTATCTTTCAGTGGCCATGTGTTTCATGAACGCACGCGGAGGTCTTCCTGACCAGTGACCACTGCATCCACCCAGTCTGGCCATACAAAAATTTGACATATTGAGACTCGATTTACAAAAAAACGGCTACAGGGGAGTTCCTAATTTTTTGATATTTTCCTCCTATATGAAGTATCTTTCAGTGGCCATGTGTTTCATGAACGCACGCGGAGGTCTTCCTGACCAGTGACCACTGCATCCACCCAGTCTGGCCATACAAAAATTTGACATATTGAGATTCGATTTACAAAAAAACGGCTACAGGGGAGTTCCTAATTTTTGGATATTTTCCTCCTATATGGAGTATCTTTCAGTGGCCATGTGTTTCATGAACGCACGCGGAGGTCTTCCTGACCAGTGACCACTGCATCCACCCAGTCTGGCCATACAAAAATTTGACATATTGAGACTCGATTTACAAAAAAACGGCTACATGGGAGTTCCTAATTTTTTTATATTTTCCTCCTATATGAAGTATCTTTCAGTGGCCATGTGTTTCATGAACGCACGCGGAGGTCTTCCTGACCAGTGACCACTGCATCCACCCAGTCTGGCCATACAAAAATTTGACATATTCAGACTCGATTTACAAAAAAACGGCTACAGGGGAGTTCCTAATTTTTTGATATTTTCCTCCTATGTGGAGTATCTTCCGATGGCCATGTGTTTCATGAATGCACGCGGAGGTCTTCCTGACCAGTGACCACTGCCAGTCCATCTACCCAGTCTGGCCATACAAAAGTTTGACATATTCAGACTCGATTTACAAAAAAACGGCTACAGGGGAGTTCCTAATTTTTTGATATTTTCCTCCTATGTGGAGTATCTTCCGATGGCCATATGTTTCATGAACGCACGCGGAGGTCTTCCTGACTAGTGAGCACTGCCAGTCCATCTACCCAGTCTGGTCATACAAAAATTACACATATTCAGACTCCATTTACAAAAAAACGGCTACAGGGGAGTTCCTAATTTTTTGATATTTTCCTCCTATATGGAGTATCTTCCGATGGCCATGTGTTTCATGAACGCACGCGGAGGTCTTCCTGACCAGTGACCACTGCATCCACCCAGTCTGGCCATACAAAAATTTGACATATTGAGACTCGATTTAGAAAAAAAACGGCTACAGGGGAGTTCCTAATTTTTTGATATTTTCCTCCTATATGGAGTATCTTCCGATGGCCATGTGTTTCATGAACGCACGCGGAGGTCTTCCTGACCAGTGACCACTGCATCCACCCAGTCTGGCCATACAAAAATTTGACATATTCAGACTCGATTTACAAAAAAACGGCTACAGGGGAGTTCCTAATTTTTGGATATTTTCCTCCTATATGGAGTATCTTTCAGTGGCCATGTGTTTCATGAACGCACGCGGAGGTCTTCCTGACCAGTGACCACTGCATCCACCCAGTCTGGTCATACAAAAATTTGACATATTCAGACTCGATTTACAAAAAAACGGCTACAGGGGAGTTCCTAATTTTTGGATATTTTCCTCCTATATGCAGTATCTTTCAGTGGCCATGTGTTTCATGAATGCACGCGGAGGTCTTCCTGACCAGTGACCACTGCATCCACCCAGTCTGGCCATACAAAAATTTGACATATTCAGACTCGATTTACAAAAAAACGGCTACAGGGGAGTTCCTAATTTTTGGATATTTTCCTCCTATATGGAGTATCTTTCAGTGGCCATGTGTTTCATGAACGCACGCGGAGGTCTTCCTGACCAGTGACCACTGCATCCACCCAGTCTGGTCATACAAAAATTTGACATATTCAGACTCGATTTACAAAAAAACGGCTACAGGGGAGTTCCTAATTTTTGGATATTTTCCTCCTATATGGAGTATCTTTCAGTGGCCATGTGTTTCATGAACGCACGCGGAGGTCTTCCTGACCAGTGACCACTGCATCCACCCAGTCTGGCCATACAAAAATTTGACATATTCAGACTCGATTTACAAAAAAACGGCTAGAGGGGAGTTCCTAATTTTTGGATATTTTCCTCCTATATGGAGTATCTTTCAGTGGCCATGTGTTTCATGAACGCACGCGGATTTCTTCCTTTTCAGTGACCACTTCTCCTAACCAATCTAGTGGTGAAGTATGTGAAATATACAAAACAAATATTTCAATGTGTCGTGGGTTTGAGTCTTTGCTAAGTTAAATTCGAATTTAACTAGCTCAAATGCAAATTTAACTTGCTCAAATACGAATTTAACTTCACGCACTTTATGTCCCATGCTACAGAAAAATTTGTGCTTATAGATGGTAAATTAGCAATGCAACTAGCAGCATCACCTTCCAGTTTTGATTTAAGGGTACACATTTTCTCAACGTTGGCGACATTCTTGGAGCCAACTAATTGTTCAAACAACTCTTTGAACGTCTCCCATTTAGAATAATAACCATCAAAATAGAAATATCTACGGACGGAAGGCTATACAATAATTTTTCCTCCGTTTTTGTTTTTCTTCCTTTTAAAATAGTAGCATATTCATCCTTCAATTCATAAAACGTTTGTATAAGTTCATCATCTGGGAAAGCGTCAACATATTCGTAAAAATTCTTTAACTGCCTCGAAGCATCCGTTATCATCTCTGAATGCTTCGATGGAGTCTCCGAAGTCTGTCAATGCAAACTTAAACCTTCTTATAAGGCCACCATATTTACTATGCTGTGCTTTATCGGCACCTTTATCAATAGACATACTATTGTCTGATTTATTCAAAGACTTACCTTCAATTTCCAAGAGTTTTTGAATTAGGAAGTCCAGCTTAGTTAGGGCTGTCAGCGCAAGTGTACTTACCTTGGTTGCTACGTTTTCCTTATATTTTTTTTCTTTTTTAAGGGAAGTACCATGGGCCTCCAGTTGCTCGTTGTTTGTTTGGAACATAGATATTTTCTCCTGTATGTTCCTTTTTAACGATTGCAAGGACTCCATGTTCGCATCCTTATCTGACGCAATCGATGAGTGGTATAAACGTTGAATTTCTTCGGCCAGCTCGTATTGCTCTTTAATTTTTGTTTCCATTTTCACACACCTTTTTTGGTATGATTAAAAATCTAAATGATTAAAAAAATAAAATGATTTATTTTTTAAAAATTTTTATTTTTTCGACTGATGCGGGATGCGCTTTATACAGTCGGATCACTTGCTGATGCATATCACTACACTACGCTTTATACAGCAAAAAAAAAGTTCGTATAGCTGATGCAATTTTTGCTTTATACACCCAACAATTTAATGTAATTTACACGGAATTACATTATTTTAAAAAACTTGTTATAATTTGTTTTTTAATTTGCGTACTTCTAATGAACGTACGGGGTCACCAAAATGAAGAATTACACACTTCACTGAATTTCAATTGCCAACTAACTCCTGTTTCCAAGAGTTCCTTTATTTATAAGATTCTTAACCTACCTAAACATGGGACGAACGCAGTTCGCACCATGTGCATATCTTATCACCTAATGATGCGAACGCAGTTCGCACCATGTGTATATCTTATCTAATGCTTACTTTATATATTCTTCAATGTAGAAAATTCTAATTCCCATTCCTCTAAATCTTCTGTTTTATTACTTATCACCTGATTTAGGAATATCAGCAATTCCTTGAATATTGCACTTGCTCTTTCTACACTTGTTATATGGCCTAATTCTTCTAGTCTAGACTTTATTAATTCCTTATTTTCGACTTTCCTTATTTTTTTTGCCGACTGTCTCTTTTAAAATTGCCCAAATTTCGCTAAAAATTCCCCTGTCTCTTTAATTCTATATGGGTTTTTCTAAGGCTAAATATCCTTGTTCTTGCGGGGATTGCGAGACTACAAATTGCAATTGAAGTAATTGGATTACGTTTGCTGTAAGCACTTGGGAACAACATTGATTTTTTTCATCCTTTATTTTTGAATAGTTTAATATAGTTAATATAGTATATATCGATTAATTAATTAATTTATTTAATATATTAATAGTTTAAAACATTTAATACATTTTTTTATTAACTTTGTTATCTCTAGATTACACAATGTTATTTTATTATGTTGTTTATAACAAGAAGTGTGTTCTTAATTGAGTATTTTAATTACTTTAACTTAAAAATTGTCCAATTGTTTTATTACCGAACTTTATACAACAAACACCTCAAAGCTAATTATTTTATCCAGAGATTTTACCGTTCCGTGATTTCTGACGTTGGCTTGGCATTAGGGTAATTAAACATCAAAACAGTTTAAAAAATAATAAAACGAATTATGTATTTCTCAGTAAAAGTGCTTAGCTTGTTATGCTGAAACTGAGCATTTGAATCGTGACAGGTATAAAAAAGTATATATATTCTTGATCAGCGTGACCTCCTGAGTCGATTTAGCCATGTCCGTCCGTCTGTCTGTTTGTCTGGCTGTCTGTCTGTTTGTCTGGCTGTCTGTCTGTCTGTGGAAATCACGATTACAAGAGAACGAATAGAGATATCTACATCAAATTTGGCAGGAATATTGTCTATCAATAGAAACTCATCGGTATTGAAAATGGGCAAAATCGGATCATTGGCACGCCTACTTTTTATAGTGTATATAAATTAATCCATGCTTATAGCTCAATTTTTCAGCTTGTAGAACAAATTTGCGGTTGAAATTTTGTCCACAAGTCCACTGTCTCTGACCAAAACAGATCACCAAATGGGCGTGGTCCGCCCACTAATTAAATAAAACTCGATTACAGGAGAACGAATTGAGAGATTTTCATCAAATTTGGCAGGAATATTCTCTGTCATCACAGAATATTTGAGATTGAAAAGGAAAACAATTAAACCATTGCCGCGCCTAATTTTTAAGTAAACGTGTGTAGGGTATATGAACTTCGGCCACGCCGAAGTTAACACTCTTTCTGGTTATTTTTTATATCGATAGGTTGGACATTTGCGCGAATTTTAAGCCTAATATCAAAACATTGTTCACAAATAAACGCACACTGTATCAAGTATAAACTCACACTGTTTCGTGAATAACGATCAATTGGCAAGATATTTTTGAAAAGCACTAAACTCACTTTAACGCGCACCAAGAAACCATTTCTGTGCAGATTTTTAGGCTTAAAAGTCGAGCAAATGTCCAACCTATCGACAAGAAAAATAAAAAGGGTAAACAAGTTTCTGGAACATATTTTTACATACAAATATCTAGCATTTTGTTTGTCTTTTTTCTTAAAAAATTCCTCTTTTGAAGTTACGATTTCAGCAAAAGCTTTTAAACTATTTTTCGGATTTTAAAGTAATGTTAGCAAAAAATATGCGTGCATCCTTCCTCTTTAATTTAATCTTAGTTGTAATCGAATCGGTTACATATGTCAGCTGTAGTAGCTCTTCAAGTGGATAGGCGTAATGTCGCCAAAAATTTCAAAAACGATAATCTCGAAAACGGCTCTTCATTTTTTTTATTTTATCATTTTTGGAATCAGCGGACTAAAATCCTTTAGAATATGTGGTCAAACAGCCCGTTACAAAAAAAAATGTTAATTTGTAGGCTAGTGTTATTAGTTAATCCGAAAGTAACGGATAACTATAGAACCTCTATAGTTCTTTAGACAACGTTAAAAAGCTTCTTTAGCTGCAATAGTTTAGGTTTCCCCACAGTTCTAATCCATCCTTTCTTCAAATGAATGAAAAAAGACTTTTGTTTTAAAAAAGTCATAGAGAAAAAGTCAGGACTTTTTTCAATGACTTTAAAAATAAAAGTATCAAAATAACTCTTATTGAAGACTTAAAAATAAGTTAACAAAAGACATATTCGATAACTTCAAAATAAAAGTCATCAAAAGAATCTTTTCAATGACTTTCAAACAAAAATAAAAGTCTTTGTAGCTTGTATTGTCAGTGCAGCTAATATGTAATATTTGGAGAACTTGAAATTTGGTTAAAAATTTAACTAAAGTAATGTTTTTCCTTAGTCGACAATTCGGATTTTTGAAGCTTACAATCCATGAGAATACTATATTACGCGACTTGGTACATAAGGGAGTACGAATCTTGCAAGATATTATTATTAATGCCAAAAATAATGATGAACCGAATGAAGTAAAAGTCGAGCTGGATGGTTGCAATGAAATGCAATGTGTAACCAATGATGAACAAATGGAATTTTCAAACGTACACAATATATCTTCTAAGGAAAATATCAGCAAAAATATTCCAACCGAAATGATATTTGATCCTAACGTATTGGAAATAAAAAAAAAAGGAATGACATCTGACAACACGTCGCTATCCATTGTACAAATAGATCCTAGAACTTTTGCAACCTTAGGACACTATCACTTGTTACTGGAAGAATTTGATAAAGGTATGAATAATATTTTAATTTAGTTACTACTACAATAATAGTTTTTTACACATACACCTGAAAATGAAGGGTGTCCTTTCTATTGCAAAACACGTAATCAACGTATGTAATATTTACAATATAATGTATGTACTATAGAGCTGCACGAGATGACTTGAATTGCTATCGGCACTAAGCCACAGTATTGCAGTAAAGTGCACTGTCGAATACAAATGAGTAATTCAAGACCCGAACAAGCCGTGACTGCGTTGCCGTCTACCTGTTTCGAACAAGATCGTGTGTTGCTTTGGTTTTGTGAGAATGCAATATATATAGCTTCAATTGTAAGCAGAAAGGCACTACTGCATTAAGGAAGGCAACAAAACATTGAAGATAACAATACTGCTATTATATCGGCAACAATACGCAATTACATATATGAACAACGCATTCTTTGTATGTTCGGGCAACATGCGCATTAACAAAAATGTCAAAGTTTTTTACGCAATTTAAATATAAATTATTATTATATTTAATTAGTTAAGTTGATAATTTAAATTATTTTTTTAAATACAATATTTATACAAATTTTTTAGGTAAATTTCGAAATGCATATCATTTTATACTATAGGGTTTTCCAATAAGAGCGGGTCGATATTGAAATGGAATAAAACAAGTTGTGTGTGAGGTATTAACGAAATGAATACCTTTTTATTTGAAAGGCATATTTATGCCATTATGTATGGAATATGACATCGTTCAAATGACCGCCGCGGCTTCGCACCGTGGAACGGATCCGAGAGGTCCAATTTTCAATGACTCTGCCGCGACGGCCTGGGCTATGTTGACTTTGAGGGCATCGGTCCATTGCGGCTTATTCGCATAGACCTGAGACTTCAGAAAACCCCACATGAAAAAGTCTAGCGGGGTCAAATCGCACGATCTTGGTGGCCAATTCACGTCACCTCCGCGAGAGATAACCATACCCTCAAATCGTTCATGCAGAATGTTCAATGTGGCGTTCGCTGTGTGGCTTGTAGCGCCGTCCTGCTGGAACCACAAGTCGTCCACACCCATATCCTTCAATTCGGGCCAAAAGAAATTGGTTATCATCGATCGGTAGCACTCGCCGTTGAGGGTGATAGCCTCACCAACGTAACTTTTTGTAGATGCATTGCCACCTGGTGAACCTCGTGTGGGTTGGCGTCGTCTCATATACGTACTTTGAAGGGCCACCGCGCCTGCCGTAAAATGGGCGCAACGCGCGCAACGTTTGCAATAACGAACACTCATTTTGATAATAAAGTTTTATCATTTGGACGTGCCTGCTCAATCGTATAACTTGCCATGGTGATTTGGCATTACTGACTGAATTACAAACACCAGATTTGTCAGACGCCGGCTAAACAACATGACCGCTACAGACTGTCAACATCGACCTGCTCTTATTGGAAAACCCTATATAAGTATTGGTTCCAATATCTCAAATTATTGGGTCTGGCATTATTTTCGTTTTCGCTTTAGAACGATTGCGAATCAGGTCCCCGCATTAAGCTTTCGAATACGAATGTACCAATGCATAAATATGTATTCGTTATTAGTTGCACAGATAAGAACGATTGTATTCGTTGCAGAGATAAGAACGATTGTATTCGCTGCAGTTCTCTGCTTGGAATCATCTCGTAAGGGCTGGACAATACCAGAGATGTGAACCCCCTTAGTTCTATGAGCGTTTAAAATAGGCCGGATAAGTCTGGGAATCCTATACGATTCTAGACTTGTGCAACGTTCAACTGCAGAAACCTATGGGCTGCGATCTATGCGCAGGTGGCGAACGGGATTCCCACAACGTTATGCAGCGTGCCATCACCACTACTCGTGCTCAATCTATCAAGTTGATTCGATTTGCAACGACTTTGTATAATCATTTAACGCCGTATTGTTGCCTAGCCATTTGGCTACTGCTTCTATGGCTAGAACTCCGGCCTGGAACAGGCTGCGATGATTCGGAAGGTTGGTGGATATACTTACTAGGAAATATCTTACCAGAAAACCACCAGGTCCTAGAGCCATCAGTGTAGAAGTCGAAATAACCTTTGCGTGGAAAACTTTCTCTCAAAGAATGACTTAAAAAGTATGTGGTTCACCTCAGCGGGAACTTCGCACATAGTGTTATTTGTAGATTCCATCTGAACAAAATTATTTTGGAATTTTATTTTTTATTGATTATTAGAACTTTATAATTACAACTATCTGCCCGTATCATAAGGGCATACACACGATTGGGTTTGAAGACGTTATAGCTATGGCGCTGAGGGGAAATAATATATATCGACACCATGCGGATATTATGCGTGTGCTCTCCGCGGTCGAGGGGTGGTGTATATAGCAAGCACACACCATCCCTGCTGCGAAGTCGGATGTGATCTTTCTTGCGAGGAAAAGAAAGATTTCGAATATGGATCCCCTGAGGATCATTGGATCCGATATAAGTACTTCCGAGTAGGTCACATATATAGGAATTATTCTGGCCAGCAAAGTCTTTTCTGTACAGGTGGATGTGCGGCCTTTTCTGGGTTCTCTCATCCATCAGGAAGCTCAGGAAGTTTGAGTCTCCGGAACATTAGTGGAAGAATTGTATTCAGCAAATCTTCATTGGCAGCCTTTATTGGTGAGATCTTGTATCTCTGATACTCTGTTTCTGACGAAGGTGGATAATGTTGAAGAGTGCATTCTCAACCAGTGCAGGACAATCTGTGCATCACTCGAAAGATATATCAAAGATATATATATATTAGACCGGTCCTTATTTCTTTTTTTTCGAATTCGAATGACGGCAAGCGCTAAAACCATTTTATTTGATCCTAAAAATACACAAAAAAAATTTGAGCTTGATTGGACAATTTTTAGCCGTGCCCCCGCCAACATTGAAATGTTTTTCCCCGGTTTTTCTTGAAATGTATCTGGCAGCCCTGTTGGTAAGTACTTATTGAAATGTGTGTGTGTGCGTTTGGCAAATGTGACACACACTCTCTCTTTTTTTGAGGCGGCCCAGTACTGTGTTGTTGTTGTGTACGTCTGACGAAAATTCGCATAAATAAATCATTTTGTATTGCAACTTTCACACGTGGAGATCGACGAATTTAGTGAAATCGTGAAGTTCAAACAAAAAAATTTAAAAGAATATTGTCCAAAAGATTACCTTTAAAAAATTGAACAAATAAATTTTAAAATTAAAAATCCAAAGCGATGACAACCAAAAGATTTCGATCGGATGATGATATTATGTTAATTGGCGTAATTGACCACCAAATTACTGGAGCTAAATTACCAGGAAGAAAACAAGTGCTACAAGTTTTATTTTATAATTTAAGAATAGTTGGTTTAAATTTAAGAGAAAGTTCTAAGTACGTTTTGGCAAAAAGCACGAATTCCAACACACCATGAAAAACACTGCATTGAGAAGCTGGAAAAATTATACAACGAGTGGAGAGATATTACAAAGCATCATGGTCGAAAAACAGAATGTCAAAACAGGAAAGAAACTGAATTTCAAGATAAATTACATGACTTATTCGATATCGCACACGCAAACGCGATAGAATTAATTAAAATACAAGAAGACAAAGAGTTCTTAAAAAAGCAACGAGAAAAAGGAAGACCAGGTTGTATGCTAGGAACGGATAGAATTGTCATGCAGAAAGAAAAGCGAAAGGCAGTCCAGAAAGAACAAGAAAACCAGCGTCGAATAAAAGAAGATGAACGAAAAGAGTTATATGAACAACATACTCAAAGAGGTATACAATTAAGAATTATATCTTTTAAGCAAATCAGAATTATTGTTGTAAAACAGGTATGATTGGCATTGACGACGAAAACGATATTGAAGTTGTAGCATCAACATCAGCAGGAAATGCATATCCAGGTATATCAGGTATATCCAGAGGTAAAACAAATTTGTTTACACCAAGACTGCTTTCAACTTTGGATAAGTGGAAAATCACTGATGGTGCTGCAGTTCATATCCTAAGTGCAACTGCTGACGCGTTGGGCTATGATATCGAAGATCTTATACTAAATCGTTCATCAATTCGTCGAATGCGTCAGAAACATCGTGCAACAACAGCACAAAACATTGCAGCAAACTTTGATGTAAGTACTGTAATGTGTTTGTGTTTTTCCCTATGCTTCTTTTTTTATGTTTTGAGTATAAATTAAGAAACTTGAGTTTTTTTTTCCAGATTCCACGTAGTTTTGTTTTGCATTGGGATGGTACAATGTTACCAGAAATTAGTGGCAGGGAAAAAGTTGATCGCTTGCCAATCATAGTCTCATCTCAAGGTATCGATAAACTACTTGGCATTCCAAAGTTAAAATCTTCGAGTGGAAAAGAAATATCAGATGCCGTGTTTAATTCAATAAAAGAATATGAAATGCTTGATCGAGTTGAAATTATCTGCTTCGACACAACTGCTAATACAGGAGCACAAAACGGTGCTGCTGCTCTGCTTGAAGGAAAACTAGGTCGCGATTTATTATATTTTCCCTGCAGACACCATATTTACGAGTTGTTGATCCGTAAAGTGTTTGAAATTAGAGTGGCTACTACAGCCGGTCCAGAAGTGCTAATTTTTAATCGCTTTAGCAAATACTGGAATAATATTGACAAATTAAATTATAAGAGTTGTTTAGAAGATGAACACATTATTACAGTATTGACAGCTGAAGAACGTGGAACAATTTTAAATTACTGCCTAGATAACTTAAAACAAGCTTATAGCAGACGCGACTACAAAGAATTATTACAATTAGTTGTCAGTTTTCTTGGTGGTACGGTGCCGAATTTTAACACCTTTCGTATACCTGGTGCAACTTCTCATGCTCGATGGATGTCAAAATCTATTTATGCACTTAAAATGTATTTGTTTCGTAATGAATTCAATATGACCAAACAAGAACTAAACGGTATACGTAGTGTCTGTCTGTTTATAGTTCGTATTTATGTAAAAACCTGGTTTGGATGCACTAAAGCAATTGAAGCACCAAATCAAGACCTAAATTTAATTAAAAATATTATAGCTTATCCTGAAAGGGATATAGCTCTTGCTTTGCTACAAAAAATAAGCAATCATTTGTGGTATTTGTCGGAAGAAGCAGTCGGTCTTTCATTCTTCGATCCTAATGTAAGTGTTGCAATTAAAAAAAAAATGGTTCAGGCAATTAATGTTAAAGCAAATACAGAAAAATGCAAGCGAATAATAACTAATCCAACAAATATCGACACATTTGCGCAAAAAGAATTAAGCGATTTTGTAAATTCCAATACACACGCGTTCTTTGATCGCTTAGAAATTTCAAAAGAATTTTTGCAAGTCGATCCGTCGGATTGGAATGAAAGATTTGACTACGCTCAGGGATCACAAATTTGTAAAAACTTATCTGTAGTAAATGATGCAGCTGAAAGAGGCGCCAAATTCATTATAGATTATAATAATAAATTAACCCACAATGAAGAGGAGAAACAATTCCTTTTTCAAGTGGTTAAAGAATATAACATGAATTATCCCACTTTTAAAAAGACTTCACTATTAAATTAAAATAATATTAATGTTACTATGAGTATGTAATTAATAAAAATATTTCAGTTTATTCTTACTTTTCAAATAAATGCAAATAAAATAAAAAAATATATTTTTTTTTGCCTTATTTCTCATAATAAAAACAAAAAGGTGCTTGGGGCACGGCTAAAAATTATCCAATCGTTGTCAAATTTTTTTTTTATGCTTTGTGAGACTAAAACGAATATTTTTAGCGCTTGCCGTAACATATATTCGAGAAAATAAATTTGTCCATATAAATAAGGACCGGTCTAATATATATATTATATATCAAATTTAAAACACAACCTCTTCGTTTTAGCGATGAGCTTAGCGAGCAACTGTGCGGCGCACAGCTCAAGCTTAAGCAATAATTTCTTTTTTGTGTAAACCTTGGGGCACCGACTCATCCCAGTCTAGCTTCAGCAGCCAAAGTTCTTGCAAAATTATTTTTGCGGTAACAAGCCATGGTGCAAGTAGCCCAAGTGGATCAAACAATGAAGATGCTATATAAAATGCTGCGTTTTTTTACTTACCCTGATGGAGGTTTTTCAGCGTAAAGAAGAATAGAAATATAATACATCCTGATTTTGATCCCATCGTATTCCTAATGCGCTTGAGATCGACACAATCCTTCACAATCGGATTGCTCTTCAGATAGCATTGTTTTGCTATTATTTATATACATTATTTGCTTTTGAGGCTATCTTATCTAACTTCCATAATTGTTCGAGATTAAAATTTATTGACTCTTCGTTAGACAGGAAGAAGGTTTTCGACTGCTGTGGCAATGTAGCGCTCGACTTGTATTTTCCTGAGACTACGCAGCCAAGAAAGGTTTTCTGAAGTGTAGGCAAATTGGTCCCACTGCACTGTAGCTTGATTTTGCCCCACTGATAAAATATCAAAAAAGCGTACCGAACGCTAGCAATAAATCGATGCGTTTAGATTTGAAAAAATGCTCGTCTGCAAGCGATATGTTCGCTGGTATACGATATGATGAAATATCAATTTCTGCTTCAGGCTGATACGAGATATGTGTAGTAACATAAAAGCTAAGCGCAAGTTTGAAATCATTAATTCGTGATTTAATACTTGTTGATTACTTATGCTTAATTTTTGAAGCTGATTCTCCGATACTTAGGATTTGCATGCGGTGTCGTTCACGCGATAGTCGCCATCTTTGCACAAAGTCTTCTGTAATAAAGTTTACCTGTGACCAGGAGTCAAGCAAAGCTCGGCCAAGATGATAACATCCCGATGAATCTTTGACTAGAACAGTAGCTGTCGCAAGAATAACTGCGTCCTTTGAAGCACTGCCTTGGAGGTGCGTGTGGGTAGAGGCTGATGTTCCAGGAGAAACTGGTTGTTTTATTGATGACGATGTATGAAATGGCTTGGATGGCATTGACGGTAGTCTTGTAGTGGTTTGATTGCTATGTAAAAGTGTGTGGTGAGACCGAGCGCATACCTTGCATTTAAATGCAGAAGTACACTGCGTAACTTTGTGGGTTTTGGAAAGGCAGTTTATGCAGAGCGCTAGATTGTTTGCCTTTTCGAAACGAGTAGCCACAGTCATGTTAGCGAACTGGTGACAGTTGTTGATGGCATGATCGGGCTGGGCACAAATAGCGCACATGCGTTTGGTGCAAGCAAACTACAAATTTTTTGTTGTGCTTTATGTTTCTCAGACTTCCGAGAAGACCTATTGTCACTACGCTGAGCGATTCTATGTGAGGATTCTATCGACGTGAGGAATTGGCAATGACGATCCATCACCTTAGAGCATTCCTCCCATGTCCGTTCCTCTCATGTGTAATATACATATATATATATTTATGTGTATTTAAAAATATTAAATTTAGTGTTGCGGCGATGGCAACAGCTGCTATGTCGTAGCCGATGAAAATTTGCAGTGGAATCGATCGTGTTGGGTAAAGAAGTGGAATCGCAGTGTTCGTGGAAACACTCAAGAGTTGTTAAGAACTCTAGGGCCCGGTACATATAGCTGCTATTTAAGGATGGACGAAATATGTTTATTTAAATATGTCTATTTTTTTACTTAAAACGTTTGCATTTTCGGCTTCAATCAGGCGCTTCTCGAAGTAAGCAATGTTGTTGTTGTTTCTGGCGCTGACCCTAACAACAATAATTTGTATTGTTCTCGTCTAGTTCCGGAATTATAGCCCTTTAACGTTTCTAAATTCCAGGCCTTTATCTATTAAATTTTACTAGATACCACTATGAACAATAAAATTTTAGATTTTTAGTACCTTTTCCATTAATTAATGTTTTCCTAATTGTAATGTACGCCAGAAACAACAGCAACATTGGTTACTTCGATAACCGCCTAATCTTTTTTAATTGTTTTTGAACTTTTCGCGACTTGATATCAAAATAAGGCAAATGGGACAAATAAACGAAATTTCTCCGAAAAAAAGAATTTTTTTCAATTTCATTTGCAACGGTTTGAATTCATTATGGCCGACACCTTCCTTGTTGTTGACAACTGCTTACTTGTGTGCGTAAATGATACCGAGAGAAGCAGGGTCTATTTTGGCATCAAAAATTCTTTACACTTGATACCAGAGTGTAGACTTTTCTCTCCTACGAACTGAGTGAAACCGTATCAAATGATACTGCGTTTAGCCAAGCTGAATAGGTATCAAGGGAAAGGCACGCACCACCTTGCCTTGTAAATTATTTCTGATTTATATATCAAGGTCTCTCAAGGCAGAGAGGCACGCACCACGCACACAACAGTCAGTACGTCGAGCTATGTATGTATGTATGTCTGCCTGTCTGTTCGTTTTACAACGCCCACAAATGTCACACCTACTTCTCCCACTTCCTCCCATGCCCACTTCCACTGTCTGAAATACGAACGATTTGGATACTGTTCATACAAAAATATTAAAATCGTGATTAAAAAAGTGGGAGGTGGGGGTAGGAGGCTGAAAATACTTTACGACCTATTCTCATATCTGCCAAATATACATAGAAAATTTCATAAAAATCGGCCGAGCCGTTTTGGAGGAGTTCGAACACAAACACCGTGACTCGAGATTTTTATATATATAGACTAGAGTAACCCTGCCCCCGTCGCTGGACAATACAATAACATACATACGTTTACGTCTTTGTATTAAAAATTAAATTTTCTAGAAACAATAGACATTTTCCTGAAAAAGAAGTGCAAAATAATATAAATTTTTTAAAGTGAGAACATCAAAAACGAAAAATTTTATTGCAGAGTTAATCATAAGAAATTAAATAAGTCAAATGACGCGAGCAAGCAGAGCCTTATATCGACAAAATGTAATTCGCATAAAAAAAAATACATTTTATATAGGGAAAACACACCATAACACATCATAAAAGTGCGCGTATAACGCATATTCGTAAAAATTTTTCGATGTTTTTTTTTTATAAACCATCAGTGCAAGTAGACCTTTCCAACGCATGCACTCGTTTGAAAATCGGTTGAGTGGTTCTCGAGTTATAAATTCACGAACATAGGACAACTTATTTTTATATATATAGATTATTTAAAACACCTAGCACCTAAGTACTATTACATAAATTATAAGATAACAAATTAAGTTATAAGAAGAATACTTAAAGAATACACAAACCACCTAAAATTAGCCAAACCATAAATGTACAAGAAAAATTTAATATCGTTTTGTACGATACTAAATTTTTCTTTCCCTAAGGGTGAAGGGATGTTGTATCTCGTAATCGCAATTTCCAGTTCCGGTTAACTTGAATGTGTATAATCCAAAGCCATATTATTACTTCAATCAGAATACTCAGTGAGTGAGTCAAGGCTAAGTTCATACCATTAATACAACCGCAGCATACAAAGTTAATGCGGAAGAATTAAATTCGATCGATTTAATTCTGCCGATACCAAAACTGTCAATTTCGCAAATATAGATATTGCGAAATACAAATATTGCGGAATAATGGAAATTGCGAAACACGCCATACCAACCCACTCTGGTTCGGTCGACGGGTGCGTCAACTGAGCATTCCTTCTAGTGGTTGGCTGATCGTCAAGAATTGCTTGCTCCAAACGGTGAGCCGCTTGACTAGCGGTGCATTTCCGCCAGCCAAGTAATGAGCGTTTTTATTATTATATTTTTTTCCCAAACGAGTTTATTTACTGCGGAGAAAGGGTGGTTCATCTGTACAGAGATTCGGTATATACAGATACCGAATCTGTATATAACGAGGCCTCAGTCATCCTCGGCACGAATCGTATAACACCTTTATCCGGCCCAGTAGAAACTAAGCTGTTAGCGAACGAATCGTGGAAGCCGTCCCACTGTCCGTAACCTGTGGACCCGCCTGACAGCTTACTAGACTTCCTGCTTTCCACTCGAGAGGAGAAATTTATTATAAAGAATATGATAGAAGGCAAAAAATTGGATAAAAATATATAATTATCTTCGTAGTATCTTCGAGCTGTACGCAAGCGAGTACATTGGTTAGTTGTTCGTGTTGTCTTTTTTAAAGCAATCCTTTTCTTCGCAAAAGTTCAAAAATCTTCCCAAATGTTCAAAAATCCACCTTATCCAATTGTGACAAACTATGCATCAAACTATCCTTTTGTGAAAATGAGGACCTTTAGAAGTAGCAATGCTGTTTGTTATTAAGGGTTTATAGGCTGTTTTGTTCAGTGAGTAGTTCCTTAGATAATATCTAGTAATATGAATGTGAAATTGCAGTAAATAAACTTTTGACTTATTCACCATATTATATAGCTAACTGAAGAATATTTCTATTAGGAAAAATTAGTTGTTCCCACAATTTAAGTTTTATACACAGAGGTTTATTCAATGAACTGAATAAGTTGAATAGAGAAAATCCAATTAAAATATTTTTACAGAAAAATCTTTTTATGATAATATATGTATATTTCAATGGTACATAGAATTACATTTATATAGTTCAAACAAGTAGTTTTATAAGTATAATTTCAACACTCGTCCTCAAAATGGATATTTTGCAAAAAGCGAATTATCTATATTATAATAATATTTAACAAATTAACAAATTTATAATGTTTGTTTCTAGGTACATTCTTTGTATATATGTATATCAGCTATATTTTCGTCGGAAGGGCAAGATTTTAGTGCAATATCTTTTGATTTTATAACTTCTCTAGTGTCATGATGTTTAACATTAGAACTACCGATGTTAAATATATACCTAGTTTTACCGGACCCGTCAAATTGACGGATTTTTGATTATGGCTTTCATTGTAACTTTTTACTTAGTTTAAGTAAATAAAAGCAAAGCGATTTTTTAGCAAAGCTCTATAAATCGGAAAGAAACCAAGTAGAAAAAGAAAAATTTTGCTTCGCGAAAATATACCCATTTTCTCCAGAAAAAAACAGTTTTTCAAAATAACATTATATAATATATATTTATTTATTTTATAATACAATAAAAATATAAATATAACATAAAAAAATCATAAAAGATAAATATAATTTAAAAAGTAACAATAACCTACAAAATATTTCATTTTTAGCAAGAGACGACACCAAGACGACACCTAAGAGGCTGTCGTCATATTTGACAGCTCATGTTGGTGTTTATCGTCTCTGTGAATAGGCTTTTGCAGGTGTACAAATAAGTTTCCTCGGTTTTTTATAAAAAGTTAGGAATTTATTGTGAAGGAACAGTACATTACGTTTTATTCAAAGTATTTTCCATCATTTGCCACTACTTTTCCCCATCTTTCTGGCAACATTCGGATACCCCGTCGAAAAAACTCTTCATCTTTTGACGCTATCCACAAATCTACCCAATTTTTGGTGTCTTCATATGATGTGAAGCGCTGCTCAGACAGACCATGTGCCATCGACCGGAACAGGTGATAATCAGAAGGGGCTAAGTCTGGTGAATACGGCGGGTGGGGTAAAACTTCCCAGTTGAGTGTTTCCAAGTATGTTTTTACCCGCGCCGCAACATGTGGACGAGCATTATCGTGTAAAAGAATAATTTTGTCGTGTCTGGAGTAGTAATGGGCGCGTTTTTCCTTAAGTGCCCGACTCATTCTTATCAATTGTGTTCGGTAGAGAGCTCCAGTAATGGTTTCGCTTGGTTTGAGTAATTCATAATACACGACACCAAGCTGATCCCACCAAATACACAGCATGAGTTTTTTTCCATGAATATTCGGCTTAACTGTCGATGTTGATGGTTCGCCGGGCTTAACCCATGACTTTCTCTTCTTTGGAATATCGTAGTGAATCCATTTTTCGTCACCAGTGACTACGATGCAAAAAACTCTTTTTTTTATTCCTGGCAAGCAGCATTTCACTCATGCATAATCGGCGTTCAACGTCTCTCGGCTTTAGTTCATATGGAACCCAAGTTCCTTGTCTTTGAATCATTCCCAACGATTTTAAACGATGTGAAATTGCTTGTTGAGTCACTTGTAATGTAAGTGCAAGTTCTTTTTGCGTTTGGGACGAATCTTCCTCCAATAATACTTCTAATTCCATGTCTTCGTACACTTTCGGCTTTCCACTGCGTTCTTTGTCCTTCACGTCAAACTCACCGTTCTTAAACTTTTGAAACCATTCCTGACAACTTCTCTCACTTAAAGCAGCTTCACCATATGCTTCTAGAAGCAATCGATGCGCCTCAGCTGCAGATTTTTTCAAATTAAAGAAGTAAATCAAAAGTTCCCGCAAATGATGCTTATTCGGCACAAAACTTGACATTTTTGCAGGAAAAAAATTACGTGATGCTGATACGGAATCACTAGTACTTTAAAGTTATGGTGTTGCCGGATGACGAAACTTGGGATATTACGTTTTACATCTGACAATTTCTCCATAACCTTCTGGTTGGGCCATCTTTTGACAAACCGCGGAAACTTATTTGTACACCTAATAATAACAACAATATAATAATTCATTAATTATTAATAAAAAAAAAACAAACAAAAATATTTTCTATTTGAATTAATATTATACCAAATTTGACATGTATAAAATAACTGTGAGGCACATATTTTACATGTAGATGTTATCTTAGATGAACACTTGCCACAAACATACATATTTGTTGCATGCATTGCAAGTATAAATCGCTCTGTTTTTGTTTTACAATCGAATTTAGCAAGATTTGCGTTCGTAGAGAATATTTTTTGAGTTTTCTGGAGTACAATCCATCCTGTTTTCTGGAGTACAAATCATTGGCCTGTGCCAGATAATTGAAACAAAAAATGTTTTCTAGTTATATTTTCATCATTGATTGCTGTCAAGTCCAAAATATAAAATACCTGCAAAGGCCATCTACGTGAGACTGCTTTTACGCTATATTTGCGGCTATTTGGTCAACTACATCTACTCCAAACTTAGTTTTATTGTAAAAAGATACAGTTTCAGGAATTTGTTACATTTATTTGAATTTGAATACATTTACCAGTTAGAGCGTTCAGTTCTAAATTAACGGCTTCCGAACACTTTGGATCATTCAATACAAATGTCTGGAAGCGATGTAATGAATGTAAATATGTATTGATATCCATCATTACATAGATAATACATTAATTATTATAAACTTTGAAACTGCTAAAGCCGTCATTTTGACGGGTCTTGGTATAAATCGGTGTAGGTCATACTGATTATGGAAATTAAAGTCGGTGAGGCGAAATTGAATAATAATAATTAAATGTTCTTATATTTTATTAAAAGTCGTAATAAGATTCTTGAACAATAATAATAATAACAAACATAAATTATATCAAATTATTAATCATGAAATTTGAAAACCGTCAAAATGACGGTCTTGGTAGTTCTAATGTTAATACTAATATATTTAGTTCGATTGTGGTATACTGGATTTGTCGCCATTTTCATCGCTGCTTGGTTGTCTACATTCAATACCAGACTTTCTTCTTTCCAGAAACCAAGCTCTTGTAGTAGTCTTCTTAAATAAACTGCTGCTTTTGAGGCATTACAAATCGACTTGTATTCAGCTTCTGTGCTGCTCAATGCCGTTGTAACTTGTTTCCTTGACTACCTCGAGATTACCTCGAGATACCAAAACGATTTTCTATCCGTATCACAGCCAGTCCAATCTGCATCGGCGTATCCCAACAGTTCCTTACTTCCACTAGAAAATTTCAAACTAAATTTAGAAGTTGCTTTCAAGTACCTTAGGACTTGTTTTGCTGCAATGAAGTGCTCCATATAGGAATTGGAATTTCTCTGAGCTAATTTCGAAAAGTGCGTGAAGTTAAATACTTCGCGATCTTTAACAGAGTTCTGTTCTCTGTTAAGATCCCGACGTCGTGAACTTTCACAAAGCACTGTTAACTCCACTGTTATTGACTTCCTAGCTGCGAGCGTACCAGATGAGTATGCCGAGATGAGATCTAAGCCGTATGAAAAGTCACAGTCAGAAATATTTATGAATCAAAAATCAAAACAAAACCCAATTACCATTTTTTGTAATCATTTTTTATTCAAAATTTATTACCATTTTATTACCATTTTTTATTTCATCAATATATTTTGAAATTGACCTTATATTATATATGTACATATATACATATGTATATACATATATGTACATTGGCTGGTCAAAGAAGCCACTGTTCGTAAACCAGGCTTAGTGCGTTTATGAAACCTACAGTGCCTAAAAGCCAATGAATACAGCCACTAAAAGTAAGAAAATGGTTGGGACGGTTATAGCCAAAATCTTGTAAATCGCGTTTGAAATTGGCCATATATAACATACACGATGGCCGGTCCAGGAGGTGTATAAAAGACGCCACTGTTCGTAAACCAGGCTTAGTGCGTTGATGAAACCTACAGTGCCTAAAAGCCAATGAATACAGCCACTAAATGTAAGAAAATGGTTGGGACCATTTCGGTTGGGACCGAAATCAAGTAGTAACTCATTGAATTCTAGGAATTTTTGGAGCTGCTAATTGATTAACCGTCCCGGGCTCCATGAGTGCTAGCTACGCCTCTGTATAAATAGTAGGCGTGGTCATTACCTTTTTCAAAACAAAATAACTAGCTGAGTTGTTTTATTATTGTGTTCATTCAAACTTTATTTCCGTGGTAATAAACTTGTTTTCATACTGCTTTACTGTATATGTAGTGTAAAAGTGGGTGGACCGCACCCAGTTTTGATGTAATAATGTTTTTTTGGAAAACAAGTTGTTATCTAAAGTTTTATTCAGGAAGTTTATATATTGTACAATATAACCCTCTTTTGCCTGTGTAACCTAAAAGTGGGTGGATCACGCCCATATTTGGCATATTAACGGATAATGCTACTCTATACTCAGGAATTTTGTTGTCATAACTCAAAAACGAACGCTAATATCACATTTCTAATAAAAAATTTGCGTGGTCGTGGACCGAATTTGCCCATTTTCAATACCAACCTGCACACACGAAACAATATATCTGCAAAATTTCATCGCAATATTTTCACCGGTTCTCCTGTGATCCTGATTTCAACAGACAGACGGACGGACATGGCTAAATCAACTCAGGAGGTCACGCTGATCAAGAATATATATACTTTTCTATACCTATCGTCTCTATTTCTATGCGTTACACATTTCGTGACAAAATGAATATACCCTTACCTTAAGGTATAGGGTATAAAAATGCTAATACATAACACGCCTGCAATAAGAGAAAATTGTTGTCAATTTCCGGCATGTACAGAAGATGCCGGAATGTGTTCAAACTGTAAACGAAAGATAGGTAACACTGGCCGACAGCCATTTTGTAACGGGCTGTTTGACCACATATTCTAAAGGATTTTGGTCCGCTGATTCTAAAAATAATAAAATAAAAAAAATGAAACGAGCCGTTTTCGAGATAATCGAAACTTGAATATATTTTCTTGGATTTATAATTATTATTTACCTTTACATGTACTATTCTTAATATATGTATATCCCTTTCGCTCCTGAAACATTAAGAAACACATTTTGTCTCCGAATATAATTTTTTCTTGCTTTCTTATGCTTCAGGTGAATTGTTACGTAATAGTTTATTTGGAAAATTAGTAAACATCCTTGTGCAAGGACGCTCACATTTGTGAGCTTTAGGAGTACGCCATGTACAAATTGTGTACAACAAAGATTAAAAAAATAGAAATAAAAACCTAAGTTTACATTTCATTGATATGTACTGAGAAATCGATTTTCAGATTTACCGGTATCTCATCCAAAACATGAATTGGAAATGGAGCATTTCCCTGAAAAGGTTTTTTACCCAGTGAAACAGTCTCTTGCTTGAACTTAGACCTGAAGTCAAAGATGCATTTTCTCCTTCAATGAGCTGAGGATGTTGACTAAGTGGTATCTCATCTTCGGAATCGAAACTATCTGAATCAGATATTTCTTCTGCTGGTACCATCAAAAGTTTCGTCATTATCTTCATCGTCTAATTTTCAAGATCAATCAAGATCGTCACCACTCATCAGCCTTTTAAAAATCTCTTCTTCTGTCAGACCTTTGCGAGACATTCTGTTCCAAAGAACAATTTAAGTTTAACACCAATATAAAATTCAACACCTAAAAAAAATTTTACAGTAGAAAACGAATGTATATTTTAGCACTGTTTAGAACCCCAGCTCACAATTGTGAACATTAAGTTTCAGAGCGCCAAATACATTTGTTTTTTGCATAATTTATCCTAATTGCATTGTAAATAGAACACCTTACCTTTAGCGTTAATGATTCACCAAAAAAAATTTAATAAAAATTTTGAAATGATTTAGTTTATATTTTTTACACACTACAAGCCGTACCGAGCGCGCACACCTTTTTTAAGATATGAATAACACACACAGTAACAGCGTCAACGTGTTGTATATGACGACAAACGAAAATCTGTTGAATTCACTTACACGTACTAAATTTTTAAGCAGACATGATTATACATGCATATTTCCAGAGAATATTTCTGAAGCTCACAATTGTGAACCCGTGGAGCGAAAGGGATATACTACATAATAAATAAATAATGAAGGTGTAGTTACTTCCGGATTAAATGAGATATGTTATTATTTGGCTCAAATCTGTAAACTTACAAAATATTTCTTATCGTCAGATAGCCGTTTTTCTTTCTGAATAAAATACTTTCTCCGTATTAAAAATTTTCTGAAGTGCAAATGGAATTTTCTGAAGTACAAATTAAATTTTCTGAAGTGCAAGTGAATTTTCTGAAGTACAAATTAAATTATCTGAAGTGCAAATGGAATTTTCTGAAGTATAAATGGAATTTTCTGAAGTGCACATGGTAATTCTGAAATATAAATGGAATTTTCTGAAGTGCAAATGGAGATTCTGAAGTATAAATGGAATTTTCTGAAGAGCAAATGGAGATTCTGAAGTATAAATGAAATTTTCTGAAATATAAATGGAAATTTCAGAAATACATGTGAAGAAAGTGTAGTTTTATAAAATTTATTATAAATAAATATAAATCTATTATAATTAATAAAAATAATTATATTTTGTACTAAGTTATTAATAAAGGAATATTTCAGCTCTGTCGGCTTATCAAAAATATATCCAATTACGAACAGAGAATTGGAAAGACGAAACATTTCTCTATGGTTTGGGAATGGTGTATTTCCACTATAATTTCTACAAATGGTAAGTGTAACTTTATAATCAACATATACGGAGGTAACCCTGAAAGTATTTAAACAAAAGTCAAACTTGACGAATGTGTCAACGATACGTCAATTGTTCCATATGTGATATAAATAAATCTGTTTGTTTACAATAGTATATTTTTAAGCATTATAACCAGAAAGTCATGTCCTGGCCGAAGTTTAAATTTCCTACACCCTCATGATCAATAGTTCCCTATAGCAATTTTATGAACTGTTTAAATTTTATGAACATGTTGGATGTCTGAGTTTTTTTTTGCATAATGTGCAAATTTCGGAGGATGATAACTAGCGAGTTAGACGTGTTCTTATGACTCCTCAGGAAAAGAGATATGTTTTCGATTCTTCGGTGCCAAGTTGACATTAGCCGCCATTTAGGGACAGAGCGCTTACTGATCAATGATCACTTTTCTGTCACTAAACGTACCTGATTGTTTTCTATTTCATGAAGCGGTCGCCATTTTTTCGAGCGAAAATTTGTACGCTACTTTTGAGCTACATTTTTCAAAGTTGCAGTATAGACAACCAAACAAAAGAAAAAAATTATTGCCCTTTTTCCAACGCAAACATCGAAGTGTGTTTGAGAAATTGGCTTGATAAACCAAAGCAGAAACTGAAGTGATTTCATTAATTTCTAAGTTAAAATAATTTATTATCAAGATCAAATGAATTATAATTATAAAAATATAGATTATAAAAATATAGCATTTTAAGTTTGAGCGCTCCGCGGCTATTGATGGCAAGTTTACAGTTAACACACTCTTACTGTCTGTAGTTTCAAAAAATTAAATATCAATGAACCCGTAACCAATTTTCCCTTCAATTTTTCCTGACCTTTGACATTCAGTGCGATAAACTGGTTGAATAAACGATTCTTGTTGCAGATTTCCTTGGAGTAACCACACTTTGAATTTAATATCTTTGCTTTTATTATATCGATGAAATTGTGTTATCAATATGAATACTTTACATGCAACCATTTGTTTTCAATAAAATATTTCTACTACCATTTCTATTGTTATTTTTATTACTATTGCTATTACTACTAGTAATTTATATTGGTTGGTTATCGAGTGTTCTATTGCAGTTGACTTGTGTCTGCTGCAATAGAACTAGTAGTGAGTGGACATCCTATGTCGAATTCAGGCTGGCTTAGAAGGAGTACATTTTAATATATATATATTTAACTAAGCTAAGCTAAGCAAGCTTTATAGCTTGAAATAATAAATTAAAAATTATTATTAACAAGAAATTCAAGAATTTTCCCCTTTGTAATAAACATAGAATCCGCTAGATTTACAACGGCCGAGACCGAATTGAGGTCAGCGCATGCCTTGCGGAGTGGTTCATTCAGGAGCTAAGAAGTTCTGCAGAATTGTAGATGCAGGAATTCGTGTCCTCTAGAGGAAATGCGTGGGATGTTGATGCCTATATTGCTTAAGAACCGAGTTCGAGTCCGTGACCCCATGGAGAAGGTTTAGGATAAACACTGAATTTAACATTATTCTCCGATGGGAAAGTGATGACAAATTAATCAATTTGAGTCGAGACTTATATGATGGAAGTCCTATTGAAGGATCCCAGTGAAGATTCCGTAAACAAAATAAAAGAAACCGTTTTTGAACCGATTCGATCTTTGAGATGTAGCAACCATAGTTAGGCGACCATACAGGCGAAGCATATTCTAGTATTGGCCGAACTAATGACGTGTAAAGAATTTTGTTGATGTAAGGATCATCAAATTCGTTTGCCCAACGTTTAATAAATCCAATTAGACTTAGGGATCTGGCGGTTATCCGATCAATATGGGCATGGAAACGCAGTTTAGAATCCAACACCACGCCAAGATCCTCAACGCTATATAAGGTTTCCAATTCATGATCACCAATAGAGTAGGAGTAGTTGAAAGAGCTTGATCGCGAGAACGACATTTGTTTGCATTTACGCAAGTTCAAACTCATGCCGTTTACATCACACCATGTAAGAATATTGTTTAGGTCGGCTTGGAGCAGTAACGCATCACATCCATTTTTATATGAAAGACAAATCTTCAAATCATCAGCAAACAATAAAGCGTCGCAATGTTGTAAGATCGAAGGTAAATCGTTAATGAATATAAGAAATAAAATAGGCCCGAAGTGACTTCCTTGTGGGACACCAGACTTAGCTTGGCGTGTATAAGATTTCATCTTTTGCAGTAAAACAGACTGCGTACGGTCAGTGAGATACGATTGAATCCAGTTTAATAAGCTCACTGGAAATCCAAAAAGTTTCAGTTTCATAATTAGAATGTTGTGATTAACAACATCAAAAGCTTTGGAGAAATCCGTATGAATGACATCTGTTTGCATACCGCATTCAAAGCCATTTATTGTCTTAGAAACGAATTCCAGAAGATTAGTTGTAGTAGATTTCCCAGGGCGGAATCCATGCTGAATCTCCGAGATGGATGAATAAACATCGCGGGAAATCTGAGATATGATAATTTTTTCAAAAAGTTTAGGTAGAGTACTTAGCTTTGCAATAGCACGATAATTAGAAATGTTTGATCTGTTCCCAGTTTTGTGTATAGGAATGACATAAGAGGCTTTCCATACTGCTGGAAAGTATGTCGTACATCACGATACGTTGATTTGAAAAATTTTGCAAACAAATTACAAGTGCGCTGAATATCATTAGATTCTTCATCATCCAAATACATTGTAGGTGGAATCATGCTACATTTACGTTTAGTATTGACAAAGGTCCAAAAGGACTTTGGATCGGCCTTCAGGTTAGCCTTGACTCGTGAAATATAGATATTATATGAGAATTGAAGACTTCGGCGGTATCTATTTCTCGCACCAATATATTTTATATAACAATCACTCTATATAACAATGCACTCACCCAAAACTAGATAAAATGCTGCCACAGCGGCGTCCATATTAGAGGGTGATGAAGAATCTATGAGGCAAGTTGAAGTCACCTAGTACAACTAGGCGCTCTGTATTTAACAGATTGTTACTTAATTTGCATATGCAATCATAATGCTTCTGGTATATTTCTAGCCCAGAGTTGGGGGGAATATATGAACAAGTGATATAAAATGATAGGCAGTTCGCCTTTACAAAAATGCAGCATAAATTAATATCAAGATTTTCATTCAGATTATCATTTACATATAGCTTTCTTGAATATAATAATAAGAGGATTTAACTGCAATGAGGACACCGCCACCTCTTTTTAATCCGGTCTGAGCATGGTTTCTGTCTGTCCGATAAATCGTAAACAGCGGTGACAAAATTTTTAAATTGAAGACACTTTCCGTAAGCCATGTTTCAGTCAATGCAATAACATCATAGTTAATATTGAACGATTTCAGATAAAGCTCTTTAAGTTTTGAGTTAAGACCACGAACATTTTTATAAAGTACAGAAATATCGGAATCAGTTAGTTCGCTGGAGCTATTGGATTTATTGAGTTTTTTTGGATCAACGTACTTGAGATAATGAAGAAAAATGCTTAACCTGAGTTCCAAAAGGCCATAATGAAGCATCCATAACTTTATTTAACAATTGTTCAGGAAATCCTAATTTAAAATTGACATGACTCAGATTGACCAAAGGAATGTCCTTTTTTACGAGCCTATAGCATTTTAAAATCGAGGTCTGCACTCCCAATTTTTTGGATAAGTGATCGACGATATTCTCCGGAGTAGTATCAGATTTAAACTTTGAGATATGAACCCATCTATTTCTGGGTAAAACATTAAATTCAGTTTCAGTGTCGTCAGAACCAAATACTTTGCGAGTGTTGGAGCGCTTGTTTTTATTAAGTCCATTATTGTTTTTCACTGTCAGCAAACACTCATTATTGTTAATGGAAGATGAGGAAGCATTCTCACAAACAGAACTAATAGAAGAGGCAGATTCCTTCTCTTCAAAAACGGGAGAGAGAGAGTTTACTTCACTTTGCCTTAGTTCATGCAAAACAGAGTTGACAACAGCACGTTTAGAAACCTGTTTTGAGCGATTCACATCAGCTTGCTTTATTGCATTTTTCTGCTTGCGGGGGCGAAGACGCGAAGTAACAGGTTTTACAATGTTCGAGTCTTCGTTTTCTGCTGGTGAACAGTTAACTTCACCTTTTACATGATTTAGAAAAAGTTTTTCTTATTTTATTATTTCACCTTTCAAATCATTAATTACATACAAAATATCCGAATCACGATTTAAAAGCGATACACATTTCGAGCAAAGCATTTTGCAAGAAACAAGCAAACTATTGTATAAAATTGAATTAAAAACGAAAATATAATATTTATACAGAGAGCGTCCGATCGTTATAAGAATTGGAATCGAACTCCTTTAATGTAAGAAGTTGAAATTTTTCCCAAGAAGAAGCACCAAGAAATTGGGGATCTACATGCGTGCAAGAAATTTGTCATTGGTCGTTACAAAACAGGCCAAGATTAGGTAATACTCTGCTAAATTAAATGTGTCATTGTGACCTAAGGAGCGCTGGAGTAAGATAATGAAAATTGGTATTGGCGATAGGCGGCAGGTTAGCTGCCGCCTATAGAGAAAATGATTCTCCCTAACATACATAGCCTTCTAAGATACATAGTAAATCATTGCTTCACTTCATCCACTTTCCCCCATGCTTGGAAAACTACTGTGGTTTTACCTTTACCCAAAAAATGAAGTGCATGCGAATTTTCCGACTTCATATCTATAAGTATCCCTTCGCCATGTGAAATTTTAAACTCAAATAAATTTCCCTCTATATGGCGAGAAATAATATCGTGGATCAATCTGGGTTTCCAGCTGGCCACAGCTGTTCTACAGCCTTAATGAAAATTCGGGATGATAGTAGGCCGAAATATAGTCATGGGTGGAGTACGCTTCTTTGCCTGTTCGATTTTTCGAAAGCATTCGATGTTATAAATCACCTGCTACTCTGTCAAAAACTTGAACGGGTTTAATTGTTATCTCACTAATAGGATACAAAGAGTAAAAATTGGCAGTAAATACTCCCAGTATAATGTGGTTCGCTGTGGTATGCCTCAAAGATAAGTATAGCAGACGAACTAAAGTCTGCTATTATCCTTGTATATGAACTACGTGTTTCTAATTTGTAAATACGCCTGTATCCATGCTTAAGCTGTTGATGTCCAACTGTATTTATCTGGTGAAAATCGAGGGATCATCAGTATATTACTTCTGCAGGATGTCCCAAACTACAGTTCATCAAATAAATATTTCGCTTTCTTGTTGGTAATGAGGCCATGAAGAAAGATGCAAATTCTCGTGTTTAAATAGCTTATGTCGACTGGCCGCTATTGATAACAACGATCGGTAGTATCGGTATGAAAAAGCGACATATGAAGCAGCCAACATTGCTCTAAAACATCATTTCAACTCTAAATTGAGGCTCTTCAGCGAAAATGGAATTAAAGATTGCAAAATTTAAGCAATATTTATTTATTTATTTATATAAAGAGCAGCTAAATCTGTAACATGATTTTATAGCTGATATTAACGAATTAAAACTAAATAAAATGAGAATTGATATAAAACAGTAGCTACTAGTTACAAAATTGTTGCATTGTATAACATGCAAATTTTAACATATTAAGACATATTTTTAAGATGATTTAAGATTTTACGTTTTGTAGTGTATATAGAGTCACATAAGTTTATAGCATCATAAACATCATTGTAATCCGAGCAGGCTTTCCGAAGGGGTTCGTGTTGCAAATAATTAGTTTTACAAAAGTTCAGGAAAAGGGGATCATAGTGCCTTCTGAAGAGGCGAGGGATATTAATGTAGATCTTGCTCAATAAGTACGGGCAGTCGATGATACCGTATAAGAGCTTCAAGATAAAAATAGAGTTCAACATTTTCCTCCGATTCTCTAACGAAGGAAGGTCTATCAATTTAAGTCTCGATCTGTAAGATGGCATATTTTGAGGCTCCCAATGGAAATATCAATATCCAGAGCTCCTGCACCAAGGCTATGTCCAGCTTGTCTTCCTCAAAGTGTCACAGCATCATTGCTGACGCTGATCTACTGTGGTGAATGTTCAGCAGACACACCAGCAAAGTTTGTCTGCGCAGGCCCACCCCCGGTGTTACATTCCCGATGGAGTGAGTCACCGTCCCCGCGGACTCGGTATTCGCTTCAGGCAACGAGCATATATTCGTAAAGAGATTGCATGCAACATTTGTTGCCGGCAACATCGTGATTTCATGTGTGAAGATTAGGTCAGCTGTTAATTAGCAGGACTTAGCACTGTAAAGAACAAAACATCTCTGTAAAGCAGAAAACCGAAGATAAAAACGAACTTCTTTACAGAGTACAAAACTTCGATTGTATTCTGCGCTGGTAGCAAAGCAAAATTGAATGCTCTACTAATGAGTGAGGCGTTCGGCAGATATTTTTAATGAGTGTGAAGGGATCGGAAGATCGATTTTGCTTCTGTTATTTTGCACTAACAATTGCAAATGTTCTTTTGCTTCTCTTACAATAACAAACCATGTGCCGCCGTCCGTCCGTCTGGAATCGTTTTATGTTTTGGATTTTATGGTTTTTGGAAGAATTTTTGCTTTTCGTAACTTTGTTCTGCTTCTTTTTCGATGCCCAAGTTATGTAAAGCGCTGGCACGATCTACGTTCCGAGCATAGCGTGCTGTTGAAGAATTTGTATGGGCAGAAGATGTAGTCGGCATATTAATTCACTATATGTACACGTTATACAAGTAAGACTGAAAGATTAATAGAAGACAAATTATGGAAGTATTTATATTATATGTGTATGGTAATACAAAATATGATTTTAAACAAATCTACTTTAGCCCCAATGTCATTAGTAACACTTATTAAACATTATTTTACAACACTTATTAAGTAACTTTATTTAAACTACCATACAGCTAATTTTTATTATTATTATATTATTTTTCCAAAAGTCTTTGCATTTTTACATCCGTCATTGATCCAGTTTTTGTTCGTTTTTTATACCCTACACCTTAAGGTAAGGGTATATTCACTTTGTAACGAAATGTGTAACGCATAGAACTAGAGACGATAAGTATAGAAAAGTATATATATTCTTGATCAGCGTGACCTCCTGAGTCGATTTAGCCATGTCCGTCCGTCTGTCTGTCTGTCTGTCTGTCTGTCTGTTGAAATCACGATCACAGGAGAACCGGTGAAGATATCGTGATGAAACTTTGCAGATATATTGTTTGGGTGGGCAGGTTGGTATTGAAAATGGGCAAAATCGGTCCACGGCCACGCCTATTTTTTATTAAAAATGTGATATCAGCGTTCGTTTTTGAGCTATTACAACAAAATTTCATTCCTGGTATAGAGTAGCATGATCCGTGAATGTGCAAAATATGGGCGTGATCCGCCCACTTTTAGTTTACACAGGCAAAAGAGGGTTACATTGTTAAATATATAAACTTCCTGAATAAAACGTTAGATAACAACTTGTTTTACAAAAAAACATTATTACATCAAAACTGGGTGCGGTCCGCCCACTTTTACACTACATATACAGAATAGCAGCATGAAAACAAGTTTATTACAATTATAAAACAACTAAGCTACTTATTTTGTTTTGAAAAAGGTAATGACCACGCCTACTATTTATTTATCATTAAGTCAATACTTGATTTCCACAACTGCCGCCCCCGACATTGTGCCGCCCAGAATGGATCGCCACCCCCGCCCCACCCTAGCTTCGGCACTTTTTTTAAAACTTTTAGGTGTAGGGTATCTAAGATTCGGCCAGGCCGATTCGGCCAGGCTTTACAAAGCTTGTGCATCGAATAAGAAGCAGAACAAAACTAAGAAAAGCAAAAATTCTTTCAAGAACCATAAAATGCAAAATTTAAAACGATTTCAGGCGGACGGACGGCTTCACATGGTTTGTTATTGTAAGAGAAGCAAAAGAAGACGAACCGCACCGTGCTTCTCATCGCCCGCTGTACTCCACGAATTGATCGATTCTTTCTTTCACACTTTATCTGGCCTACGAATGCTAGATCGATTAACTCTTCTTACGCATATTCGCTAGCATTGTTAGTGCAAAATAACAGAAGCAAAGTCGATCTTGCGATCACTTCACACTCATTAGAAAAGATCTCCCGAACCACTCACTCATTAGTAGATCATGCAATTTCGCTTTTCTACCAACGCAAAATACAAAAGTTTTGTACTCTGTAAAGAACTTCGGTTTTATCTTCGGTTTTCTGCTTTACAGAGCTGGTGCTTGATTACAGCGCTAAGTCCTGATAATTAACATCTGCCCTAATCTTCACGCATGAAATCACAAATGTTGCCGGCAACTAATGTTTCATGCAATCTCTTTACGAATATATGCTAGTTGCTTCAGGCTGGATCCCTCTGGAATATGACCACAGCTTGGTCAAGACCGCAGTTGAGTTTCCCCCTCGCGGTCTTGATGGCCTCTGCCTCTCCCTTTGGGCACCAGACCGTCATCCTAACACCGACTTTCGCTCCTTCGCCGAACTTTTCCCCGAAGGTAACCCTCCATTTGGAGGTATCTCTTACCCAGCTGTTCTGCCGTTGAAGCGTCTTGAGGATGGTCTCTTTGGTCTCGGTAGCACCGTGGACCACCAACACCATCCTCCTTTTATTCTTCAA